>CM077012.1:130203540-140203540 GCA_039090855.1 Macrothele yani | reverse complement strand
GAAGCTTAGTAGAAAAAGTTTATTCATTATACTTTGTTTTAATATGGAGATAGTTTCTGTATATACTTCATTGGACTTTCGGGTCATCCTGTGAATCGTGACTTGCGTGTTGGAAATTGCAGTTCAGAATCAACATGATATGAACAGATTTTTTTTTTACTGAATTTCGCGGTTTACGGATTATATATTAAAGGGGGGAGGGGGATCTGAATTTCAGGGTGTGCAAATTATGCGAAGTACAAAACTTTGAGTTTAAATATGCAAAATTTAACCAGCTAAATGCATTTTAATAAAATTGAATTCAGAAATTTTAAGTTTTCGAGAGAGCAGTGGATGAATGAACCGGAAAAGAAAATTATGGACCAAATTGGTATTTTATTTAGCAATAAGTGATTTAGGTAAGAGAGAGAGAGAGAGAGAGAGAGAGAGAGAGAGAGTTGGCAGCAAAAAATACACTATAATACTTTTCGTTCCAGCATCATCAACACACATTACGTTTATGCATTGTTCCTTGAAATTTCAAGGCTTTTCACCTGACTCCTAAATTTTGGAAGCTGGCTTCTGGATCTGGAACTAATTTATCCATCCCTGTTTGTATACATATTGTTCTAGTGTAAGGAGTGCATCATATCTCTCAAAAATCTGAAGGTTTAAAAAGACACACAGACAATCGGGTTAGGCCAAAATTAACGTCCTACCGAGGTTCTTCAGATTTTTTACAATTACTGGGGATTAACGACCACCATGAGCACTTCCAAGGGCTATATAATCAGTCGCCCATCTTTAATTTGGAGCCACGAGGTCCGGGAAAGGGGTAGAGCCAGCGCCATTACAGACAAACATACCACTCATGCATCACACAGGGCCACCTCGGATGAATGGTTGGAAGCCAGCGCTTCAGACCACTCAGCCACCGGGACGGCAGAAGTTTGATACTGTATGTACCAGGGCCTAGCTAGTGGGGGTCGGGAGGGGGCGGTGGCGCAGTGGTCTAAGCTCTGGCTTCGGACCATTTACCTGAGACGGGTCGGGGTTTGAATCGCGGTGAGGCATGGATGTTGCGTTTGTCTTACAGCGCTGGCTCTCTCCCTTCCCCGGAAACAGTGACCCTAAATTAGGGACGGGCGACTGGTTATAGACCATTGAGTTGATCACGGTGGTCGTTAAACTCCCAAAGAAGCAACCAAACAAACAGGGCGGCGACTGCCCTCCCAGAATGGCCATACCAGGGGCGTAGATTCATGCTCCGAGGGGCGTAAAAAACAGAAATGCACTGCATGTGAATAAATTTATTAAGAATTGTAACTGGAAAAGAAAGTTATACACTTTAGTATTTTCTTTTTAAATGACATTATTTAGCCGTATAGAATATGTCACGTAGCTAACCAGGATACAGCATACAGAGTAACTCTGTGAGGTGTAGACTCTTCATATGCACGAAAATATTCGTCTCCGAGACAGCGGAGAGAGGCGTTTAATAGAAAAATATGCTGATATGCCTAACCTCCATGACCTTTTCTGAATACACCGTGTACATATGATAAGCGCCCATATATCACCTCTTGCCCCCTCCTGGGAATCTGACCATGTCTTTTCTGTTCTACGAAGAAACTACAGATATTTTCGTGATAACATTAATTCTGATTGTTAATTTTTGTCGAGTTTCCAGATGCGTGTGTATGCAGTGAAAATAAGAAAAACGTTGGGAATTTCTGATAGAAAAAGCTGAAATTAATAGTACAAAGTAATAGTGAAATTTCCCATTGCGCGTTGAAGACCAGCGTATGTACCTACAGAATGGAAAAGTATGAAAGGCGAAGAAATGAAGAATACTGTGTCATCCTCTGCAGCAGCCATCAGGGCCGGATTAAGGGATGGGGTCTGTAGGGGTTATAGCCTTGGGGCCCATAATGACCAAGGGCCCAGCAGAAGACATGCCTAGGCAAATAATAGATAGATAGGTAGAGAGAGAGAGAGAGAGAGAGAGAGAGAAACAGACAGACAGGGAGAGGTTTGTAAAATAGTTTAAATTTTGTCTCGTATGATTTACACTTGGTCAGAGCCGCCCCGGTGGCGCAGTGGTCTAAGCGATGGCCTCTGATCACTCGTCCGAACGGGGTCCGGGTTCGAATCCCGGTGAGGCATGGATGTTGTGTTTGTCTTACGGCACTGGTTCTCTCCCTTCCCTGGAACCAGTGACCCTAAATTAGGGACGGGCGACTGCTTATAGCCCATTGAGTTGCTCACGGTGGTCGTTAAACCTCCAATCAAAAAAAAAAAAAAAAAAAAACACTTGGTCAGAAACAGAGGCTGGAAATGAACGGATTTCACGACTGTGACTCACCAAGAGCAAACGTTTCATGTCGCTGTGTACAGTGGGGTGCGAGAGTTTCAACTTTTTCACTACCATCCGCACACACCTCCCAATCTGCACTTGGGACCGTTAATGGTCGAAGTCCCCTGTGGATTTTCATTCTGCATATTAAAACAGATGCACTGAGAAAAGTATGCAATGCTAAATCATTAGAAAAACCAAGACAAAATCCAGGAATCTTAAGCTTTTAATTAATTTTCTTGTGAGAACAATGAAAAATGCTGTGACTTATTATGAAAACTCTGCATATAATTTAGTATTTTGAAGAACGCACTACGTATTAATTACCACAGGCATACTTATTTTGACTGGGGTTTAAAGACCACCGTGAGCAACTCAGTGGGCTATAAGTAGTCGCCCGTCCCTAATTCAGGGCCAATGGTTCCAGGAAAGGGAGAGAGCCAGTGCCGTAAGACAAACACAACATCTATGACTCACCGGGATTTGAACCCGGAACTATCAGGTACGAATGGTCAGAAACCATCGCTTAGACCACTGCGCCACCGCGGCGGAACAAGCATATTGCTACAGTTTCGTGTTTTAACGGACTTCATAATGATTCCCCATCATAATTCTTTGAGGGGCCCACTCAGATGTTTTAGCCTTGAGGCCCACTTAAATATCTTAGTCTTGGGGCCCATTAAGGCCTTAATCCGGCCCAGGCAGCCATTCACTGCTAGACAAAGATCTCCAGAACTTTCTTTCAGAATTTTTTGCTGAGCGAATTTTTCTTTCCGGATGACCGATTGAGTGATCTCTAGGACTTCGTGGCACATGTGACAAAAGAGGCCAAAGGGATCAAGTGAACGACAAAGAAATTTCCTTTTTGTCCTAACAGCTGTCTAATTTAATTTATCCTTCTTTTTCATGTAGTTTTTGGATCTTCTAGTTTACAATTAAATTTATGTGTTGAGAGTGGGGTAAAAACGATTAGATAACAAGAAGGCACACAGAAATTTGCATATGGTGTTTGTATATGTTATCCGTTGTTACAAATTCATTCGCTCCCTTTTGGAAACTAAGCTATGGGCGCCTGTGACTGAGTAGAGATGAAAAGCTAATTTAGCTTTGCCGCAAAGGCCCCTCTGAGCGTTTAATCTTGAATGAAATTTTTCAATGTCCGATACTCACTCCTTCTATGGTGGTTCATGTGGATCCAGGTAAACTCCCACACTGGAAAATACCCACACTGGTAAACTCCTACACCTTTTTATACTATTAGCGGATGTATACAAATTGCTTTTCGTTCGGAGATCTTGTCAAAGTGTGGGAGTTTTCCTAGGTGACCTAAACGAAATCTACGAGATCTCCTAATGATATAAATGCGTATGTAAGATCATAATGACACAGGGTTTTTAATTTAAGATTGTCTAAAAAGGACCCGCGGCCTGTGTGCCTTGTAAACAGCTGAGAAATGATCCGTTGAGGGACTTTTATTAGTGTTAATAAAATGTTTATAAATATAAAAGTCCCGCAGCCTAGGTGCTTTATCAGAATCTGAAGGCCAATTCGTTGAGTCTTTTTTGATTAGCTTTTTTTGCATGTTATCACATTCCAAATGTTAAAATCGCAACTCAAGATTTAGTGAGTCAGAAAGCTTCTATATAACCCTTGTGTCATTATGATCTTACGTGCGTATTTATATCACTAGGAAAGCACGTGCATTTCGTTTTGGTCAACTAGGAAAACTCCCACACTTTGACAAGATCTCCGAACGAAACGCAATTTGTATACATCCCGTTATATGAAAGGGTGTAGGAGTTTACGGCCCGTTTGCACTTTGCTCAGAAGCAGAAGAAAGTGTGGAAGTTTTCCGGTGAGGGAATTTACCGTCACCCGTTATCACATGCCAAATATTAAAATGATATCTGAAAATTTTGTGAGTCGGAAAGCTTCTACATAAATCTTGTGTCATTATGATCTTACGTACGCATTTGCATCACTCGGAAAGCTCATCGACGAGTTACGCCTCGGTGGCGCAGTGGTCTAAGCCCTGGATTATGACCATTCGTCCAAGAAGGGTCCGCGTTCGAATCCCGGGGAGGCATGGATGTTGTGTTTGTCTTACGGCACTGTCCAGATAGCACAGCCTTGCAATTTAATGTAGGCCCATCACCAGTGGCGTAACTCAAAATCGCTGGGACCCCCGCGAAATTTTCCTAACAGGCCCCCAACATGGTAATAATTAATGCAAAAATTGAGGGTAAATATTTGACTTCGCAGTAGTAAAAGTATATTTTCCAAATATTGATCCCATGATCACTTATGTATTGTATTGCTTTTAATTATGTCAGCATTTCAAGCATTCTGGTATCATCGATAAATTTAGTACTCAGGGGAAAAAGTGCAAAATCTTTAAATGGCAAATGCTCACGATATCAAATCAAGGAAAAACAAATACTGATCTTCGAGTGTCTGGTTTCGAACTTCCTTTAAAGCTGTTTAATTCCTTAATACAATAATTTTTGAGAAAGAGGAAAAACAAGTGTGTTTACGTTTTCCTAGTTTTAAATACTTCAGCGATATTGTTTCTTTTTAGTGTCATGTCTTTTAAATTCAAGAAGCAAGCATACTTTACAAAATAAAGAAAACTTAAGTTACTAAAATCTGGATTCCCTTCTAGCGTTCTTCTTAGCGAATATTTCAATCAGTTTCGTCACGTCTAGTTTTCTGGCTCGGTCATTTTCAATGTTTATCATCGCAAGTCCATCAAGCCTACTTTGAGAGTGCGATAGCCGACGGTAGTTTTTGATTAGCTTCAACTTCGAGAAAGACCTTTCAGCTGTAGCCACAGTCACTGGGATTGTCAAAAACAGTTTCAAAGCTGTCGCAAGGTCCAAAACACTGGGTAATATTGCACTGTTTTTTTAAATATGAGCTTATAACGTAGAAGTCTTTTCGTACTTCTACGTTAATTTAAAACATCAGTATACGAAGAAATAGTTCCTAAAATTAAACCTTAACGGCCAGACGAAACATCTAAACAACAGAAGTCAAACTTACGAAAAAGAGGCTTTATTCAGGACGTAGCAAACACATCGTAGCATAGCATATTGCATTAAACTCTCCACACACCACCCAACTCTTAACACAACGCTTTTTTCACAACGCTTCTTTCAATAATCAGTTTACACGCTCTTTTCAATAATCAGTTTACAACCCAAAGCTCGCACAGCAACAGATTAGTCGTCGTTTTTATCTCTCGTTCTTATCAAAACTCAGGCATACGTCACGTTCATTCAACCTCAATTGTGTTGCCAAACGTATTCGTTTGAGAGAAAAGATATTACGTTAAGAGTGAAGAATAACAGAGAATAAACTCAAGATTTACATAGGGAAAGAAACTAAAAAGGAAAGTTAATTTAGAATATACGTCACAAGCTCCATAAGGTCTTTTATAGAACCGCCAGAAATATTTTTTTACTGGTTGCTCATAGCATTTCTAAATGAAAGTACTTGTGACGGAAAACCACTAGATAAATCATCTTTGTTCTGCAACCTTAAAGACTCAGCTGACTGGAATAATTCTCTTTCGTTTGCATTTTACAATTCAGATGGCTGCAAGAAATAAAAATTCTTTGCTACCGAACTTAGTCCTTCAAAACGGAATTTTATTTGAGAAATGGTGACGTCTATAGTTGCATAAAAGACTAATTTTTAATTTCTCTTCGGGGTTGTGTAACCTGCTGTCTTGATTTATTTCATCGAATAACTTTTTTGAGTGGCGCGACCGCGTTTTGTTAAATTTAGCTTCAACACCCCATTTGTTAGCAATAATAGATGAAGTGTGTTTAATATTTCGAAATTTTCTCTTAAATTAGAGAGTTTTTCACTCGCTGATTGTAGCATGCCAGCTGCTTTTAATAATTTCCATGACAACAATCACAACTTAATTAAAGGTCTCCAAACATTTTCGAAGTCCAGTTGCTTCAGCCCTCTCTTCACAGCTATGAGATTTAATTATGATTTGGGTCAAAGCTTTTGAAATGCCGTTATACCTGAAACCGAATGGCACGTAGGGCATCGTGCAGGGAGGCCCATTGTGTCGGGCACAACTTTTTCAGTTAGGTTACACTGGGATTTTCCTAATAATTCCCATCTTCTAATACTATGACTGAAAAATACATATAAATGCTGTAAAATATCGTAAAAATCTCTGATTTCTCGAATTCCCATGCAAGCATCATTCAAAACCAAATACAGTATAAGTTATGCGAAGCACAGTGTATGTATATGGCGTTTTGTTCCACATCTCTAATTCTTTTTTGAACACCAGAATAATGTCCACGCATGTTGCTGGCTCCATCACAAGCTTGGCCTCTACAATTTTCAAGCAACAGTTGATTTTCGTTTATCATCTTCAATATTACATCTGTCAGTCCCATTTCACTTTGGTCTTTGACGTTTCGAAAACCTAAAAATCTTTCGTTAATTTTAATTTCTACTGGAGTTCCTCCATTTTCGTTGCATACGACTGTGACGTATCTAAATATTTGGCTCATTTGTTCATCTTTTCTTACGTCTTGCGTTGTATCTAGAATGATTGAGTAGAACTGTGCCTCTTTAATTTCCATTATAATTTCCTTCTTAATTTCGGTAGCCAAAGACTCAATTAATTCGTTTTGTATCGTTGGGCTCAAATACTTCATTTTATTTTTATTTTCCATCAACTGATTAAGAATCGGGTCATATTTGCTGAGAAGCTCAATTATCGATGGGAAATTTCCAGCATTGTTATCGCCTAATACTTCCCAATGGCCACGGAAAGCCATATTGGAAGTAGCTAAGGTTATAGTAACGTCAATTATTCGTTTCAACACATGTGTTGTAACGTACCAGGAGATGTGACGTACCTGCCAGAAGGACGCACACGACATAAAGGCAGATAGCAATTAGAATCACTGTCCGCGTAGCTTAATTGGTAGAGCAACTTATTCCGGAATGAGTGGACCCGGGTTCGAGCCCCGGCGCGGATAAAAATGACGGAGAAATTTACTTCGTTATAATGGCGCCCGAACTATCCGGATGACCCGACCGTTCAAAATCTCGCATTGGTGTGATGTTATTTCCACACCGCGAGATAGGAAAAATATGAGCAGCACTTCGAAAAAAAAAAAAAAAAGAAAAGAAAAATAAGGGGGAGATGATGTAACGTACCAGGAGATGTGACGTACCTGCCAGAAGGACGCACACGACATAAAGGCAGATAGCAATTAGAATCACTGTCCGCGTAGCTTAATTGGTAGAGCAACTTATTCCGGAATGAGTGGACCCGGGTTCGAGCCCCGGCGCGGATAAAAATGACGGAGAAATTTACTTCGTTATAGTGTCCAATAACTGACCTGTGCTGCATATTCTGAGTTCATCCTTTTATCAACGGTTTTATGGTTTTTATACAATATCGTACGCGATACAAGCGGACAAATGTGAAAAAGAGTTTTCGTGAACTTTTTTTTTAAATTCCCTGCCAGTCTTTTGCACCATTAATCCAGGCTTTCTGATGCGAGATGCATTTGGGATCACCGAAAACCCAACAGTGCTCACAACAAGCACTATTCCATGTAGGAGAGTAGCACAGCCAGTTGCGAGATACCCTTTTCCCGGTATTTGTACATGCATAATAGTACTCTTCCGAGAAACACTTGTTTTTCGTGTCCCGAGGAAAAGGTCCTTTAGGTTGGCAAAGTCCATTACTTATTACATTTATTCTAACAACATCATTAAACAAAGCCCTATCTGTTGAAAAACTGGCACACGTGCCTGAATCCAATAAAATATCTACCTTTTCCGACGGCGTTTCCACACAATCAGTACCTGAACTTAATGGGTGGCAGAAAACTCGTACACTGGAAAACTGGTATGCCGGAAAACTCGTACACTTTCTCGTGCCGCTGAGAAAGGTGCGAAGGGCGGAAAACTCGTACACCGGAAAACTCGTACACCTTCTTAAGTAAGGGGATATACACAAATTGCGTTTCGTTCCGAGATCCTGTCAAAGTGTACGAGTTTTCCTAGCTGAACAAAACGAAATGTACCAGTTTTCCTAGGGATCTCAATGGGTATGTAAGATCAAAACGGCACAAGGTTTATGTAGAAGCTAAATCTTGAGTTATGATTTTAATATTTCATAAAACCCCTACACCTTCTCATACGTATAAGGGGATGTACACAAATCGCGTTTCCTTCCGAGATCTTTTCAAAGTGTGCGAGTTTTCCTAGTTGAACAAAACGAAATGTACCAGTTTTCCTAGGGATCTCAATGGGTATGTAAAATCAAAATGTCACAAGGTTTATGTAGAACTGACTCCTTAAATCTTGAGTTATGATTTATAAATTTTTTCCCATGTGATAACAAGTAATAAAGGCTAATCAACAAAGGGCTCAATGAATCGATCTTCAGGTGCTGCTCTTTTGGTTGCCGGAAAACCTCCACACAGGAAAACTGCCACACGTCTTTCAGCAACTTGGAAAACTACCACACATTGGAAAACTGCCACACAGGAAAACTGCCACACAGGAAAACTGCCACTCATTGGAAAACTGCCACTCATTGGAAAACTGCCACACAAGAAAACTGCCACACATTGGAAAACTGCCACACAGGAAAACTGCCACATGTTTTTCATTAAGGGGCCTGGAACAAATTGCTGTTCCTTCGAGGAACACTTTGAATGTGTGACAGTTTTCCAAGTTTCCGAATTATGTGTGGCAGTTTTCCAAAGTGCCTAACAACGGGAAGAAGCTCTTTTGTTTGTCTGAATTTTCATGCTGGTTCATACGAGTTTAGGGCAACTTGCAACAAAAGTTCAGGAGGGGGAGGGGGAGGTATAAAGATTGCCGTTTCTTGGCCTATATTGAGAATTGAATTGGGAACTCCAAACAAATTTCGAGAAAACGTTCTACGTAAGCCAAGCGAGAACTGACCTTTAATTTGAAGAAATAAATTGCCCTGACTTAGTACATACATTTCTTAAAACTACAGTGTTCGACGAAACAATGGAATTACAGCATGACTCTTGCTGCGTTCAGAAAAGGACGGTAAGGTGTGATTTTTTAACAACGCTGCACTTTTACTTAGGCACTAAATATTTACATAACATGTCAAATTTGTAGTATTTCTCTTTTACTTAATTAATTCATAGGCCCAACACCTAAGCCTTTTTTAAAAGCTTTTTATCCGCCGACTTCATATTCATAACGTTTACGTATCAAATCAAGTTAATAGCATTGCGCTTTTACTTAGGCACTAAATATTAATTCATCGGCCCTAGACCTAGGCTTTTTAATGGTTTTTATTCTACCAATGCCATATTCACAACGTTTAGACATCAAGTCAAGTGAATAATATTTCGCTTTTACTTAGGCACGAAATATTAACTTATAGGCCCTAGGCCTAGAGCCTATGACCTAATATTTACTGCCTAAGTAAAAGCGCAATGATATTTACTTGAGTTGATACGTAAACGTTATGAAGTTGACGAATTAAAAACTGTCCAAAAAGCTTAGGCCTAGGACCTACGAATTAATATTTCGAGCCTAAGTAAAAGCTCAGTATTATTAACTTGATTTGCTGTGTAAAAGTTGTGAATATGGCATTGGTAGAATAAAAACTGTTTAAAAGGTCTAGACCTATGGCTTATAAATTAATATTTAGTGCCTAAGTTAAAGCGGAATGCTATTAATTTGACTTGATGGGTAAACGTTGTGAATATGACATTGGTAGAATAAAAACTGTCAAAAAGACCTAACTCTAGGGCCTATGAATTAATATTTAGTGCCTAAGTAAAACCACAATTCTATTAACTTGACTTGTTCTGTAGACGTTGTGAATATGACATTGGTAGAATAAAAACTGTCAAAAAGACTTAAGTCTATGTAGGGCCTATGAATTAATATTTAGTGCCAAAGTAAAAGCATAATTCTATTAACTTAACTTGATGTGTAGACGTTGTGTATATGACATCGGTAGAATAAAAACGGTTAAAAAGGCCTAGGCCTAGGCGTAGGACCTATGAATTAATATTTAGTGCCTGAGTAAAATGCGATGCTATTGACCTGATTTGATACGTAAACGTTATGAATATGAAGTCGGTGGGTTAAAAGCTGTTAAAAAGGCCAAGGTGTAGGGCCTATGAATTAATTAAGTAAAAGAAAATCATTACAAACTTGACATGTTATGTACATATTTAGTGCCTATGTAAAATTATAGCGTTATTAACAAAATCCCACCTTATCGTCCTTTTCTGAAAACAGCATGAGTCATGCTGTAATTTTGTAGTTTTGTCGAACACTGTATTTCAAGAAACGTACTAAGTCATGGCAATTTATTTCTTCAAATTAAAGTACAGTTCTCGCTCGGCTTACATAGAACGTCTTTTCGAAATTTGTTTGGAGTTCCCAATTCAATTCTCAATATAGGCCGAGAAACGGCAATCTTTATAACCCCCCCCCTCCTTGAAGTTTTGTTGCCAGTTGCCCTAAACTCGTATGAACCAGCATGAAAATTCAGACAAACAAAAGAGCTCCTTCCCGTCGTTAGGCACCTTGGAAAACTGCCACACATAATTCGGAAACTTCGGAAACTGCCACACATTCAAAGTGTTTCTCGAAAGAACAGCAATTTGTGCCCGGCCCCTTAATGATAAACATGTGGCAGTTTTCCCGTGTGGCAATTTTCCCGAGTGGCAGTTTTCCGGTGTGGCGGTTTTTCGGCAACCAAATGTGAAACGTCTCTCACAAAATGCCAAACTGTAAAAAAAAAAAAAAAAAAAAAAAATTCCTGAAATGTATATTGTGGTTTCGTAAGAAGGGTCGGAACTGTTTCTTTTTCATTAAGGTACAATAAAATCATTCTTTCACTTTTCACTAAAGAAAGAAAAAGAAGGGGGAAAGGAAGAAAGGAATGAGATATTTTTACACGTACAGTACATTGTTTGATGCATAACCTAAGAGCTACTGTTCTTGTGGAATTCATACTAATGCAGACATGTCCAAATCAGTACCGTTTGACATTGTTTGATTTACAAATACGAAATATCTATGTTGTAACTTAAAATCTTTTCAAAAGGCCCGCGGCCTAGGTGGCTTGTAAATAGGTGAGAAATAATCCGTTGAATGCCTTTTATTAGGTTTAATAAAATGTTTTCAAATGCGAAATTTTTAGATTGTAACTTCAAATATTCTAAAAAGGCCCGCGGCCTAGGTGGCTTGTAAATAGGTGATATATAATCCGTTGAGTGCCTTTTATTGGGTTTCATAAAATGTTTACAAATACGAAATACCTAGGTTGTAACTTAAAATCTTCTCAAAAGACCGCGGCCTAGGTGGCTTGTGAATAGGTGAGGAATAATCCGATTATAAAAAAATGTTTAGAAATACGGAATATCAAGGATGTAATTTAAAATCTTCTAAAAAGATCAGCACCTGAAGATCCATTCGTTGAGCCTCTGTTAATTAGCCTTTATTGTTTGTTATCACATGGGAAATATTGTAATCATAACTCCAGGTTTAAGGAGTCAGAAAGGTTCTACATAAACCTTGTGCCATTTTGATCTTACATACAGTAGTGGCCAAAATTGTGGAAACCTTTTGGGAAAAGTGCATTTTTGAGGTTTGATGGTTCATAACACCACTTCTTTTTTAGTAATACCAATGTATCAATGGAAAGATAATTTCATCAAGAATGTAATGCAACAAAGTTTGTTCAATTATCTGTATTCTGTGAAAAGTTATAGCCAAATAACCAGAAAAAGGAAGCACAACTTGCTTAGGTTGATATGAAGTAGCTTTCCTTCATTTGAATGTAGCCATGAGCATGAGTGTTTAGAGTGCCAATCAGGTGTCATCTTGTTTTGGCAATGAGCAAATCAAGTCACAGTAGGATTCAGCTATTGATGTCATATATTGGAGCTGAGAGGAGGACATTTGTCAGTGTGTTATGTGATTGCTACCAGGGTTTGTGTGTGTGTGTGTGTGTGTGTGTGTGTGTGTGTGTGTGTGTGTGTGTGTGTGTGTGTGTTCTTTCATTTAGTGAGCTTGTAAAACTTAATAAACTTAAAGAAATGGCGCAAAGATTTTATGGGTCACCCAGAAAGCGATGTATGATAATACTAGTAAGTGAACAAGGCTTCAGTTATGAAGAAATAAGAAGAAAAATTGGTGGAAACGTAACCAAAGGTGGCATTTCTAAATTTTTGAAGAGGTATAAGGAGAATTGGTCATTATAAAACCAGACTGGTAAAGGCAGGAAAAAGTGCACAACAGCAAGTGGTGATAGAAGAATTAAGAGACTGTGCCTAGGTGACAGAAGGAATTCATCTGGGTGTATACAAGGTGAAATGGCGCAATGCAATGTGAAGTTGAGTGCAAGGACTGTTCGGCGCAGACTGCCTGACATTTGGTCTAAAAGCTAGAATTCCACGAAAAAAACAATTTTCATCTCTCAAACAAAGGTTGAAAAGATTAAACTGGGCTAAAACCCATGTTAACAGGACAGCGTAACAATGGGACAGTGTTATTTGGAGTGACGAGACCAAAATCTCCCTGTTTGGTAGTGATGGCATAAAATACGTAAGGAGAAGATTCGGCGAAGATTTGCATCCTGATTGCATTACACGTACCGTGAAACACCCAGTCAGTATTATGATCTGGGGCTGTATGATATCAAAAGGTGTGGGCAGAATTTGTGTGATTAATGGGAATATAAATAGCCAAAAATACATTAATGAAATTCTTGAGCCCAAACTGAAGGCCGCCCCGGTGGCGCAGTGGTCTAAGCGATGGCCTCTGATCATTCGTACGAACGGGGTCCGGGTTCGAATCCCGGTGAGGCATGGATGTTGTGTTTGTCTTACGGCACTGGCTCTCTCCCTTCCCTGGAACCAGTGACCCTAAATTAGGGACGGGCGACTGCTTATAGCCCATTGAGTTGCTCACGGTGGTCGTTAAACCTCCAATCAAAAAAAAAATCAAACTGAAGCCATCCGCACGTGATCTTTTTCAAGATAATGAAGTATTTATATTTCAAAAGGATTCAGCTCAATGTCATGTTGCTGCTGTGTGCAAAAAGTGGCTTCAAGATAATCATATTCCACTGCTGGAATGGCCTGGGAATAGCCCAGACCTTAACCCCATCGAAAATCTATAGAACCGACTAAAGAAACTTGTTAGTAAGAAGCAACCCAGCAATAAAACCCAATTAATAGAAGCAATAATTTAATCTTGGTTTCACATTATAACAGCTGCAGAACTAAAAAACTTGGTTCACTCCATGGGAAGGCGTTGTAAGGCCGCAATTAACGCTAAAGGTTACCCAACTAAGTATTAACTGACATGGTAAAAATTTTTGTATATCTCATTTTTTCTATATGTTTCACTTTTCTTCTTTATAACTACTGTTCTAATACAAAATCGTTCATAAAAGTTATGGCATTACATTCTTGATGAAATTATATTTTCATTAATATATAATTTTATGGTATTACTCCAAAAAAAAGTGGTCTTATGAGCCAGCAAACCTCAAAAATACACTATTTCCAAAAGGTTTCCACAATTTTGGCCACGCCGCCCCGGTGGCGCAGTGGTCTAAGCGATGGCCTCTGATCATTTGTCCGAAAGGGGTCCGGGTTCGAATCCCGGTGAGGCATGAATGTTGTGTTTGTCTTACGGCACTGACTCTCTCCCTTCCCTGGAACCAGTGACCCTAAATAAGAACGGGTGACTGCTTATAGCCCATTGAGTTGCTCACGGTGGTCGTTAAACCTCCAATCAAAAGAAAAATTTGGCCACTACTGTACCCATTGAGATCCCTAGGAAAACTGGTACATTTCGTTTTGTTCCGCTGGGAAAACTCCTACATTTTGACATTATCTCCGAATGAAACACAATTTGTGTACATACCCTTGTTTGAGAAGGTGTAGAAGTATTCCGGTGTGGAAGTTTTGCGCCGTGTAAGTTTTCTTAACAGCAGGAGAAAGTTTGGGAGTTTACCACCATCCGGTTGGTGTTTCACTCTGAATTTCTGCTGAGTATTTATTGTGTTGTCGGCGTTTACATAACCTTTACGTTTTACTTGGTATTAAGAACCGTTGGCTTTAAAGATTTTTTCTGCTTTTTACATTTTTAGTAAAATTATATCAAAAACCAGAAGTGCGGTTTTTGAACGATCATAATACAGTACTTTTCATATAACGAAGGTTTGAGAAAGTAAAAACTGTTTGAGCAGAAGTGGGAAACTTTTGAAATTGAAGGGGCGTAATTTCAACTATCGCCCCTTCAAATAAGAAAAGCTTGCTTCGGCCCTGTACTCTACATTAGTTTCGTTTTTCAACACAAGAAAAACAATTGATTATGTTGATATGCTTTAGAGATATTGCCTTTCAATATCAATTCTAAAAAAAAAAAAAAAAGAACGCCCTTCATTTTCTCCCATCTTCGTCTAACGGGCTGTGATTATTGAAGACCATCTCTTTTTTTCACCATAGAAAGGCAGACATGGTGCCTGCTGGGAGCAAAAAAAAAAAAAACGTTTCCGGGACGATGCGCAGGTGTCTGTCAGGGTCAAGAGGGCGTCTGCGCCAGCACAATTTACAAGTACGATTGACCTGACGGCTGTCGAGAGTGATATGCCTTTTCATTTACCGGCACAATAAATTCTCTACCACAAACGAAACGATGTTCTCGGCTTGTCGTCACGTTAGCGGCTATCGAGCGGCAACTCTAAGTTCGCGCCCCCTCCTGGCACTAACGGGTGTCAACAAATTGTTTAGCAGATTATGGCCGCAGCTTTGCGCTCACTCCATGAGACCTTATGCTGTCACAAGTCCCCTTTCCGGAACTGCGTAACACTTCATTTCCCCCTCGGAATGTTCCAGCGCAAAGATAAACAAACCAGTCGTTCGTTGAACGACCCTTATTTACATTACGTGTGATGTGACACATTTTGGACCCTTATTTGCTTCTTTTTCTTAAATTTGCCATGCGTTGGTTTCGCTTTTAGGGAATATTTACAGTTGTACCATAAGCCCGTGGAGTTCTGTAAATCTCAAGGCATGCTCGAAAAAATAAAAAAATAAAAAAAGGCGTTTGTAAATTAATTTTCTTCAAAATAAATAAGAGAATAAATGAAAATATGTAATTATTGATCGTTATCCAGTAGTAAACTTTTCAGCATTCTTGAAATAGTGCCCGTTTTTCATTCAATCTTCCTGCTTGTGAGTAAATTTGAATAATATTACGGGCAAAAGATGATTTTTTTTTCCTGTTTGGGGGTTTAATGACGATCGTGAGCAACTAATTGGGATGAGTTTAGGACATTTGGGCACAAATCTTGAGGGGCCGAACAAAAATTGCCGTTTTTTTTTTTCGCTGTGAGGGGAATTGAATGGAGAAAACGTTTCCAGTAAGACAAACGACAATTATAATTGAATTTAAAAAAATATTACGATGCACAAATTTTGAAGATGACAATACGTTTTTTTGGGTGTAAATATGACAAGCATAGTATCTGAAAACTTGACAATTTCGTCGTCCTGGATCGGGATTACATAGCTGATGATTATGAATATGGGTTACATCATATTCATGATTACATAGCACCAAGGGTGGCTATGGGGGAGAGCCCCGCCCCGTTAATATAGCCAAATTTTTGATAAATTTCAAACACTAAAATAGACGAAACCTTTTTTTAAATGTTTGACAGCCTTGAAGGAGGTAAGGATTTTTCTTATAACCCCCCCCCCCCCCCCAGCACACGTAAAATGTCCGTAATTTCGTATTTTCTTATTTACGATATTTTTCTATAAACTATAACTAAGCAAATTCGCGAGTATGAGCAAACCCAGGAAACTTGTCGGGGGGGGGGTTAAAGCCTAAAATATAAAATATAAAGAATTTCTGGTCCGATCTGGAGATTTTCAGCCATTACAAGCTACAAGTCATCGAATTGTCCGAGGGCATCTGCTGCCTCAGGAAACTAGTGGAGAGGGGGGGGGGGCAAAAGCGTAAAATATCAAGAATTTCTCTTCCAACCGGGAGATCTTCAGCATTTACAAGCTGCAACTCAACAAATTTTCTCAGCGCATGTGCACTCTCTGGAAACCTGTCGGCGATGGGGGAGGGGGATACCAAAAGTGTAAAATATGAAAAACTCCTCGTCCGATCGGGAGATTTCCAGTATTTACAAGCTGCAGCTCGACAAATTTTCTGTTCTGAGCGCATGTACCTACGCAGAAACTCGTCCGGGGGGGGGGGGGGGGGGGTAATTTCAAAAATGTAAAATATGAAGAATTTCTCGTCCGATCGGCAGATTTTCGGCATTTGCAACTGGTCACATTTATGTATGTGCCTACTCAGCAAACCTGTGTGTGTGTGGGGGGGGGCATACCAAAAGTGTAAAATATGATGAATTTCTCGTCCGATCGGGAGATTTTCAGCATTTAGCAGCTACAACTCGACACATTATCTGAAGGCATGTGCCTACCCAGGAAACCTGTCGGGCGGGGGGGGGGCTTGTAGCTTGTAAATGCTGAAATTCTTCGGATCGGACGAGAAATCTTTCATATTCTACAGTTTTGATATTAACCCCCCCCCCCAGGTTTCCAGAGTAGGCACATACGCTCAGATAATGTGTCGAGTTGTAGATTGTAAATGCTGTACATCTCCCGATCGGACGAGAAATTCTTCAAATTTTTCACTTTGAGTATTACCCCCCCCTCCCTCCCTCCGACAGGTTTGCTCAGTAGGTTCATGCCCTGAGATAATGTCGGCAGTTGTAGTTTGTAAATGCTGAATATCTCCCGTTCGGACGAGAAATGTTTCATATTTTACATTTTACACTTTTGATATACCCCCCCCCCGACAGGTTTGCTGAGTAGGCACGTGCCCGTAAATATTTAGTGCCTAAGTAACTTTCGGCGAACATTTTCTCGGTCAAACTCTTACTATTGGGCCAAGAAACGGCATTTGTTATACGGCCCCTTAAACATTTGTGCCCATAAGTCCGGGTGCCAAAATGTCCGGTGCCCAAATGTCCGCCCCGTCTTTCAGACAGAAAATCATAAATATGTCTCAATTTCTTAATGATTATGAGATATAAGGGAAAAAAATTTTGTGCACACCACTTGCTCAAGTAGGGAGAAATATAGGAACACTATAATTTTTAACGCAGCGCAATTTCATTGCTTTAAAAGGGAATGTGCCAAAATGTCTATTCTTGTTTCGCCTATTCTTGTTTCGTCCGATGCCCAAAAGTCCGGTGCCCAAATGTCCGAACCCCAATTGGGATATATAAGCAGTCGCCGTCCCTAATTTGCGGCCGCTGGCTCCAGTGAAGGGAGTGGACCAGCGCCGTGTGCATGGGCGCTCACATAAGGGGCAAAAGGGGGCATTTGCCCTCCTCTGGAAATCTGACCATGCCCAGGGGCGTCGGAACTATTTTTTCACAATGGGGACAAGATATCAGGACATGCATTTTTTGGTCAGCTGATAAAACGTATTGTGGTAGTGTAAAACAAGACATGATGATGTCATTTGAATGTTAAGTGGTTCAGTTGAGCTGCTAAAGTGTTGCGTGGTTGAAGATAGTAATAAGAATGATAATACTTATAAGCAAATAAATCTTGCGATCTTTTTATTATCTCTTAGAAGCATTTATTTTTTTCGTTGGTTAATCGCACAAAGGTTGTCCGTCAGCTCTGTAATCTTTGCTCGCTGTTCCCCTGAAACTCAAATTTCCTTATCTGAAATCCTGCTTTCGGTCATTTCTTCCATATCCCTCCTGCCCTCGCGGAGAAAAAACCCCTGTCCCCGATGAGCTTGAGACCTCCTCCTCAACACCTGAGGCCTTTCCTCCTCTCCACCTTCTGACTGCCCGGTTTCAAATCCCCGAAACGACTGTCTTCGCCCCCCCTTTGCTCCCACCTCCTTACCCCGTTGCCTCCCAAGTTCCTGTGAGAACGTGTCTTCCGTATACGCCTATCCTTGTTTCGCCTATTCATGCTACGTCGAAAGTTAATGGGTTCCGCCATTTTAGGCGAGGAAAGAATTCTTGATTCGCCTATTCCTGTCTCGCCTAAAACTTTCACCCGCTAGAGGGGAGAGATTCACCTGGAGCAAACTTCCTTTTCCCCCTATTCTTGTTTCGCCTATTCCTGCTACGTCGAAAGTTAATGGGGTGAGAAAATGCTGTTACATTATTTCGCTTAAGCTTCGGCGGAGTGATTTTAAAAAGAGATACATCTTTACCTCCCGTGATTTTTTTATATCGAAGCACTAAATCTTTCGAGGGTAAAAAAAAAAAAAAGATTTCCCGTGAAAAAGAAAGCTAGTTTTATCCCTAGAGTTTGAAACTAGTTTTATTTTTTTAATCGAGAAAAAGAAGCCAATTAGAAAACAAAGATGTGCAAAACATTTAAAATTTAAAAACAGGGGGGGCGGATGCTATTACATTATTTCGCATAAGCTTTAACGGAGTGATTTTTAAAAAAAGATACATCTTTACCTTCCGTGATTTTTTTAGCGCAACACTAAATCTTTCGTGCGTTAATGTAGGAGACATCAAATGCTGAGTAAAAAGTAATAAACAGAAGGTAGTCGTCAGCGTGATTAAGGTATTAAATGTGTCGTCCAATCAAAATCGTGAGAAACTATAGTGAGGGGTGGGGGAGGGGTTATGTGGGTATACGGCAGAATTCAAGAAAGCTTTGATAATGAAAGGTAAAGAAGAATAAAAGGTAGAGGGATGTTGATGCGGGGTCCGGACAAAAGCTCACCGGACATTTGTCCAACCGGACACTTGCCCACTATGGATGATTTGTAGATAATATGTAACGTCGGAGGGCGTTTCCGGTCTATTCTAGGAAAATTGATCACATAAATATTTATGGACCGTATAAAAATTGCACTTTGTTTTAGAAATGTTTAAATTTAAGAGGGTTACTCCCAAACCTAAACTTATATACAGTATATTACCTTTGTTATGGGGAAGAAAAGCTCAAATTTAAATCACAAGACAACGCTATCAACAAACGAGCAGCACACTTAGAAATTTGGAAAAGTTTAAATTTAAGGGGTGTTAACCCGCTAAATGAAAACTAACGTATATAATCTTTTTCATGGGCTCTAAAAAGCTCAAACTTTAATCACAAGACAACGCTACCAATCGACGAACAGCGCACTTGAAAGTTTGGAAAATTTTAAATTTAGAGGGTGTTAACCTCCCAAATGCTAACTAACATATATAATTTTTTTAATGGGATTCCTTGTGTTCACTCTTGTTGTTTGCTTAACTTCAAAAATGTAGGAACAGATTTGTTATAATGGTAAACGATAAGCTTTTTACATTACGGACAAGAACATATTGTAATGTATCAAAATTTTCTTCAAAAAATTAAACAGGATGTGCATCAGTAATCAAATACAGATTTTTATTTCGGCCAAAAACGAAGAGAGTATATACATGACCCCATAGGACCAGGGGTTTGGACGCGAGCCTAACTGCATTGACCGACTATGACATGAGCCCACCGGACATCAGCCACTTCCGAAAATGGCCTGCCTTTATTGCTATTGAATGTTCACATGTGCAAATCCTAGTAGCAGAAATTTTCGGTCATAAAAACTCCACATGTTGGAAAGATCCCTATCAGTTTATAAGAAAACAAAATTGTTACAAACGGAAGTAGGATACGGAGGAACTCTCCACTAGGTACCATTTTCCAGCCGTAACACAGGGAGTGCATTTTTGAAACCACAGATGAAAATAAAAGGCAGCACGTTATGCCCAAGGATGTTAGAATAAGATATCTGGAGATGCCCTTACTAATGGAGCAGTACCACTTTGCGTGAAGCCTATAACCGCGAGCAACAGCCGTCAAAGTGTGGGAAAGCTGATAAGTTTCAATGCTATTGCAATGCATTTTGTGTTGGCCAAATCGCCTTCTTTCGTCGCAAATGTTTCCAATTTCGCATTGTAAATTGCTGCCGATGTGTGAGAAAATGCTGAATTTATAAAATTCTTAATTATTTTGAGGCTTTTTCCCATTTTTATTTTAAATTGAAGTACACGAATGTTAGTGCGAATTCTAAGCAAAACATTACGTTAAATTTAAGAACTTCATTCGTATAAGAAGTATAATTAATTCCGGTTTCATATTAACACTGTTTCTGCAACCAAAAGCCACGCTATTCCAAAATACACACAGTTGAAATTACATAGGCATCATGTAAACAACGTCAAATTCCCACAGTTTGCGACTTCACGGTTAAGAGACTCAGAGCATCTCCAGAAGTATTATTCTAACCTCCTTGGTTATACCCTAATGCTTACAAAGCATCTAGGCTAAAGAGCACTTTTACAAACTAGAAGCTATAAATTTTAAGTTAAGACAAATTAAGTATGTATATAATTTAAAAATAAAATGAGACTATAAAAAATAAAATGAGACTATAAAAAATAAAATGAAACTATTAAAAATAAAATGTGACAGAATTAGAAAATCCAGTCTTTAGTAGGGGATATGATCACCCCTGACTGCGTTGCAGGATTTGCAACGTCTGTCCATGCTGTGGACGAGGTTGTCAAGGAGCTGTTGAGGCATCGCGGCCCATTCCTCTTGTAGCGCCAATCGCAGCTGTGGAATCGTTGCTGACGGCTGGTGACGTGCTGCCAAGCGCCTCCCGAGAAGGTCCCACACGTGTTCGATTAGATTTAGGTCCGGGGACCTTGCGGGCCAATCCATGCGTTGAATATCTTCACTCTCAAACAGCTCTGCGACAGCCACTGTACGATGAGGTGTAGCGTTGTCGTCCATAAAGAGGAAATCAGGACCCACAGCACCTCTAAACAGACGCACGTGAGGCAGGACAACCTCGGTACAATAGCGGACACCAATGACTGAACCTCCTTGGAAGATGTGGAGGTCAGTATGGCTACCAAGCATGATACCGCCCCAAACGAGAACTCCGCCACCTCCAAACTGGTCCCTTTCGACGATGTTGGAGGTGTGATTGCGTGTTCCCTGCTCTCTCCAGATGTGTATACCTCCAGAATCGCTCGTCAGACTAAATCGGCTCTCATCCGTAAAGAGAACTCTACCCCATTGCTGATGTGTCCAGTTCTTGTGTTTCTGGCACCACAGAAACCGCCGTCTCCGATGAGCAGGCGTTAATGGCACATACCGTACTGGTCGTCGTGCAAATAGACCACCTTTGTGCAGCCTCCTGGCCACGGTAAAACGCGATAACGGGCGTCCAGTTGTCTGTTGCATGTGCCTTGCGATTTCTCCCGCTGTCTGCAGTCTGTCTCTTCTCGCCTGTAGGACAATATACCGGTCGTCCGCCGCCGTGGTTGCTCGTGGACGACCACTGCTAAACTCTCGGACAGCTGTTCCTGTCGTTTGAAATGCTCTCCAAGCTCGTGAAACGATGCTGTGAGCGATCCCGAACTCCTCGGCCACACTAGTCACACTTCGACCTTCTTCCAACTTCCCAATGACGCGACTTCCGGTAAAGTCATCCAGATGTCGTCTACTGGATTGCCTGTTGTCCATATCACACGGTGGCGGTAACTCGACGTCGTTCAAACCGATGTACACCATCACCCCCTAATAGCTTAGCAGGCCCGCGCACCGAACGCCGGAAGCTGCATGACGTAGGGGAGAGTAGGCTGATGTCCGTGGTGGGTGGTCGAGCATGCATGAGCTTGCTCACTCTGTGTAAGCGTGACTACGGATGTGCGTTGTTGTTGTCAAATTGTCAACTAAATTTATTTTCAAATAGGAATATTAAAAGTATTCAAATTCCCTACTAATAGGGAGGTTCTCAGAAAATGGATTTCAGCAATAAAGCGTGAAAATTTTCAACTCTAAGGTACGTGGAAACCTTTTGTTAACCTTATTTTAAACTACTCGTAAAATAAAAATTTTGAACTAGAAAATTTAAATTTGGCTAATTTTATAATCTAATGCATCTCACAGCGGGAAGTCAAAGCACTGAAAAGATTTTTGAAAAATGAAATTTATGTTTGTAATGGAAAGAATAGATTACCTGTGTTGTTATAGTAACCCAAACATGTTTTTGCCAATGTATCAAATAAGTTCAAAGTAAAATATGTATATTTAGGAAGGGATTTCAAACTTTATTATGGACACAGAATAATAAGGGTTGCATGTTTTTGATCCCAAGAGTAATATGTTGATACATTCGTACTTAGTTATTTAAGTGTTTAGGCAGCGCCAGATTAACTTTTTTGGGGTCCCTATTTCTGGGCACAAATGCTTGTAAAATACTTATATCCTATACGAAATATATGTATGTCATGTACACATCTGACATGCCTATGTCCTTTATATAAATGCTAAGGCCTTGTTGCCATGTGAAATACATCTTTTGTGTTTGCAGACATAGAGAATTGCATTGAATTATCATTTTTAATATTTATTACTAAAGGAACACAAACACTGAATCAAGTATAGACAGCAAAAATTAGATATGAATGCACAAAAACAGAAGTTCACACATAGTTCAGGAGTAAGTTTGCCTTTAAAATGTCCGTTTAAAGATTTTGAAGCATTTTTCTACAAACCAACACATTGAAGAACTCTCGTGTGAGCAGTGTGTATGCTCTATCTGTGGTAGGATGGGAATTTATCAGAACCATTCAATTTCTTAAAAATTAGGTGAAATATATCAGTACTACCTGGGCAAGAAATTATTTACTTGCCCAAGTAGTAAAAGCTGGATGCGCAGGAAAATGTATCTTTTAAGATAACAAACCAGAACCCTATTTTTTTTTAAGTTAAAAATATGAACTGTTTTAACATGTTTGCACTTCCATTTTAAGGGTTTGTATTACAAATGTTCAATGCACAAACGTGTGTATATCAATTTTTAAGATGCTGATGCTAAAATTGGTATGAAATGGTACGATGATGAAACTGGTGTTTCGGAAATTTAGTGATTATGCCATGTTCCTTTTGTTAAAGTTTTCTCCCTTTGTCACTAAACATGAGAGGCCAGTTACATCAGAGGCATGCATACTGTTGTTGATTATAAACAAAATTTGGAGCAAAACTAGGTTTTCGATTTCTGGGCGTAGAGCATAACATAATTAAAGATGTGATATTACTCTTTCCTTGGTACTTCGTAACAAAAATACAACTTCCATTAATTAACAATGACATTAAACACGACATGTGATGACTGTCTTTTTTTTCTTGTGTAGTAGGAAATTTTATTACAAACTTTTTTATTTTAAAATTTAGTTACCATGCACAGGCAATTAGATGTTTTATTTATCTGCCCAGACGAATGATTTACATGCTCTGGGCATCTCGGGCATGGTATTTTTAAGCCTTGGATATTGTTATTTTTAGGAGAAAAAAAGTACGTGGATCGACATGAATCCACATATTGTGGAAACTATGTTCTAAACAAACAAGATTTTTAAAATACAAGTAGAAATATATACTCGTTTCTTTTTTTTTTTTTTTGAAAACATTTGCTTAAAATGAGAGATCAACTTTTTATTCATTTATCTAGACTTATCTGTTTCCAGACTTCCTGCACTGTGCCTTCACAAGCTACAGCAATAATAACTGGAACTAATATATCTCATATTATCCGATAACTACTGGAAAGTGTGCTTCCAAACGTGAGGGTGGGTGTCAATTTTTGTATGGGGAAAAACTTCTTCAATCCTTCATAGAATTTATTTTGAAACCAAAATCATAAAAAAAGGAAAAAACAATCTTTTTCAATAGCTTTAGCAATGACAAAACATTTGTGCAAAATTTTATACCATTGCTTTTTATAGTTTCTGAGAAAATGGTACATCAAGTTAGTCAATTTATAATGAAACATGTACATCTTTTAAAATACATCCTATAGTACCAAAACAATCGCTTAGATTTATTCAGTACAATAACTGCATGTGCATTTGTCAGGTTCTCAAAAATATAATAATTATCTGAAAAAATACTTTAAGAAATTATTGGAACAAATTTCATATTTTCTTAGAAACGTGTCTTTGAAATTCTTCAAGGAACAGCTAACGGACACATAATCAAATTGTGCTTGTGATACACAAAGAACTACACAACCATAATTATATGTACATTGGCAGTTTTGCTGAATACTTCTTGAAAATCAAACTTCAAGAAATTTCTGCCAATAAGTTACTTGTATTTTTCCAGATAAAAAGAAATGCTTATATTGTGGATCCAAATAGTTTTGCTTAATGCTACTAATATACTTAATACATTGACAAGGTAACTTTTTTGAAATAGTGCTATGGAAGACAAAAATTATAAACTTTATATTTGCTTATCAAAATGAAGTTGTCCAAACACGTAACTAGATGGTACTAAAATTAGGAAAACTTGTTATGTCATTTTTGTACGTTTAATAATGTAGCAATGGCATAATTTTCTTGAAATCTTAATTTATTTGATGCAATCAGTGGATCAAGCAGCAATTCACTGTATGTATGTTAAAACGTGTTTTATTGAGCCTTTGGTAATAATTAAAAAACACAGAAAAAAATTCAGTTTTTCTTGACCTTTTTTTATATATTAGTGATCACGGATTGCATATAAAATACATTTTCACTAAAGGAATTATTTCATTACTAAAATTTTGATAGTCATAGGTTTGCAATGAATGAAAAATCTGATTCCTTAAATATGTCAATCGACATCTTTTGAAACGACGGCGATACTTCGTAATGGACCCTCAAACTAATCTTTCAAGTACAAGAACGATTTGTTCACAAGTACAGGAATCGTTCGGCTAACTATAAAGACACTATAACTTCAAGTGAAACTACGACAACAGTTTATAATTTCGATTATAGGAATGGTTTATCACTTCCAGTGAAATGACAGGGATGCTTTCATTAAGTTGACGAATCTGTCTTGCTTACCCTTTCAAGTCGAAATTATTGCTACGCTAAATTTTACGCTGTAATTTCGTTTTCTTCTGTATTTTAAAAGATTATTAAACAAACTTGTTAACTCTGCAGTTATTTGAAAACTAACACACAAGTTCTTATTTAAATGCAGTGAAACTCTAAAAGAACGCACGACCTGGTTAGTTGGTGTACGTAAAGACGCGTTCGTTCGCACATCGCCGTAATACTCCTCTCCGCGACTACGGACTACTCTAGTGACGTCACAAATCGGTGCGCGGGCCTGCTAAGCTATTAGGGGGTGATGACCAGGGCCGGCTAGAGTCTACGGGCCTGAGCCTGCCACGCCCCCGCCGCCGAAAGGAGTCCGATCGCCAAAGATCACAGCGGTATTTTCCCCGCTATAAGCTTGTTTTGCGTTGTCGCTTAGTTAAAATTTTCTCCCATTCTTACGATTTCTTTTCCAAATACAGAGATACAGTCGACTTATTTCCTTACCTGCTACAATTTTAATATGTCAGCACAAACAACGGGAGTAATTTTGACATCGTTTATACAGGTACGAATGTTGACCTAATTTGTGTACACACACACAAAGAAAACAGATCTGTAAAACATAACTAAGCAGATGAAATGATGTACATAATCATGCATTACTTTACTCTTTTTTAATCAAAAACATAACAGCTGCCTAAGCAATTGATTCGCAATTTTAATATCAGGAATGAAGATAAAGTTATCGCACTCTACTTTTCATTCCGTTATTTCCGACTATTTCAGTTCAGAAATGAAAGATGGGATAATGAACACTAATTTCAGAAATAGAAAAAAAAAAAAATCAGTATTACCCTGATCGCTATGAATACTTCATTTAGCATACCAGGACTATAAGAATGTAGGAAAATTTTCTATATAACTTTGTGATCACACACACAATTCCTTGTCATAACACAAACTGATTTACTATTTTACTTCACCTGCAATGGTCTTTATATTTTGAAGCACTTATGAAATGTTTGGACTTAAGAGTTTCTTTCTAGTAGCCTCACAACAAAACCACACAAAAGATATTTGAATAAATGCACCGTCATTCCAAATAAATATTCACACATCACCTGGATTTTTCTCGTCACCTTTACATAGGCATGCGGGGGAAAGTGGCCCATTCATATACCCTTTAAGCACAACTTCACATGCTTCACACAGGATTTGGATTTGCCGTAACCTTTTCAGATGACATCTGGGAAAATTATTTCATTCTTATGATCCCTCACTTAACAAAAATCATGTGGAGTGTCACTGATTCATAAAACATGCACATGTCCATATGAAGGTATGTTAAGCGAATACAACAATACATACACACACATCCATATACAAGTCTGTGAAGTGGATATGACAAATACATATACGGAATTAAGTTTGAAACTGGGTTTTATATGTATACATATCCCTTTAAGCACAACTTCACACAAGATTTGGGTTTTCCGTCACCTTTTCAGATGGCATCTGGGAAAATTATTTCATTCTTATTATCCCCCACTTAACAAAAAAACATGTGGAGCATCACTGATACATAAAACATACACATGTCCATATGAAGGGTTTTGATGAAACATTTTACTGTTTCATGTTGCTAAGAAAGCTATTTTACAGTGGTCATTCGTATGTTACAGTCTCACGATAATCCAATTTCAGATTATTCATGATAGTTTAAAAAAACGTTCGAGAGCTTTGAGCCAAGGTAAAGAAATATTCATTCCTGATTTTCTATTACCACCGAGACAATATAGGACATTCACTAGCGAGTAGCGTTCCGCCGCGGCAAAGTGAGTACACGCTTTGCCCCACAGTAAGATTAACCACGTGCTTCAACATAAATAAACGATAAGCAATCATATTCGTCTGTTTATTGTTAGCAACACAATAATACGACTCAATTAACTTACCTTTAATGTCGAAGTTTTTGTATATCCAAGAACACACTGAGGTCTGCGAAACAACACTGATTACTATCTTAAAAAACACAGTCTCAATCATTCACTACTGAAATGTGCAATCAAAGAGACCGCTCTACTCTCGTCAGGCAGGCGTCAGGACTCAGGACTCTCGTACGGACTCCTCTGCTGACGTCATAACGCAAACTTTGCTGCAATGTTCGGGCCCGTCAGAATCTAGTTTGGCCCTGACCGGACCCTAGTCTATCTCCGGAGTGGTCTTTCGGTCCGTTCTGCCTGCTCGTTCCGCTGTTATGCTAATTTCTCCTCTTCGTCCTTAATTTTTGCACACCAGTGTACAAAGACTACAGATAACTGAAAGAAGCATGGAGAGATGCGAAGAGCAGGATAGGTGAGAAGAGAAACTCATGGATAAAGAAAATGACAAGAGTGGAGGATATCATGATCAGAGTGAAATCCCTAAAAAAGCAATCGGATGGACATGCTGCCAGAGGAACTGACCACCGATGGACAGCCGAAATTCTAGACTGGATTCCAAGGGACAGAAAAAGACCCAGAAGAACACAAGGGAGATGGGTGGATGAAATTCGAAAGCATGCGGGACTGTTATGGAAGAGACTGGGCCAAGACACACCGTTATGGAAGTAACTTGGTGAGATCTTCATCCAGCAGTGGATTGATGATGGTTGATGATGATGATTAAATATACATATATTTTCCTGAATTTGACGATAAAAGAAACGTTTTATTTCGCTTAACGAGAATCAGGACAAACATGAATTAGGGAAAACATAAATACAGGAAAACACGAATCAAGGCAAAGGAGAATTAGAGCAAACCTGATACAGGAAACGTTTCTAGGGGAAACTTTGATACGGACAAACATGTTTACGGTAAACTTGAATTAGGGTAAACGAGATTTAGGTCAAACGAAATTAGGGGAAATGGGAATTCGGGTAAAAGCGATTTCGGGAAAATGCGATTGGGGTAAACGTGTTTAGGGCAAACGTGAATTAGGGAAACGGAGATTAGGGCAAACGGAATTAAGGGTAAATGGGAAGGTAAACGGAAAACTCCCCCACCGGAAAACTCCCCCACCGGTAAACTCCCCCACCTTTTTTAGTCGTATTTTGAGTGAAATTCATTTGTGCACGGTCCCTGACTGAAAAAGGTGGGGGAATTTATCTTTAGGAAAACTCCCCCATCGGAAAATTCCCCCACCTTTTTGAGTTGCATTTTGAGTAAAATTCATTTGTGCACGGTCCCTGACTGAAAAAGGTGGGGGAATTGACCGGTGGGGGAGTTTACCGGGATTCAAATGGGAATTCGGGTAAAAGCTATTTCGGGGAAACGCAATTGGGGTAAACGTGTTGAGGGCAAACGTGAATTAGGGGAAACGAGATTATGGCATACGAAATTAGGGGAAATGGGAATTCGGGGAAACGAGATTAGGGCATACGAAATTAGGGGAAATGGGAATTCGGGTAAGAGCGATTTCGGGTAAACGTGTATAACGAAGTAAATTTCTCCGTCATTTTTGGTCTACGCCGGGATTCGAACCCGAGTCCGCTTATTCCGGAACAAGTCGCTCTACCAACTGAGCTACGCAGACGTTTTATTCTGATTCCTATCTGCCTTTATGTCGTGTGCGTCTTTCTGGCAGGTACGTCACATCTCCTGGTACGCTACATCATCTCCACCTTATTTTTTTTCGAAGTGCTGGAGAAAGGATTCTCTTATTTTTCCTATCTCGCGGTGTGGAAATAACATCACACCAATGCGAGATTTTGAACGGTCGGGTCATCCGGATAGTTCGGGCGCCATTATAACGAAGTAAATTTCTCCGTCATTTTTAGTCTGCGCCGGGATTCGAACCAGAGTCCGCTTATTCCGGAACAAGTCGCTCTACCAACTGAGCTACACAGACATTTTATTCTGATTCCTATCTGCCTTTATGTCGTGTGCGTCCTTCTGGCAGGTACGTCACATCTCCTGGTACGTTACACGTGTTTAGGGCAAACGTGAATTAGGGGAAACGAGATTTAGGGGAAACGAGATTATGGGAAACGAGATTATGGGAAACGAGATTTAGGAGAAACGAGATCAGGTCATACGAAATTAGGGGAAATGGGAATTCGAGTAAAAGCGATTTCGGGGAAACGCAATTGGGGTAAACGTGTTTAGTGCAAACGGGAATTAGAGGAAACGGGTGTTCACCCATTACTAGTAGCCTCCCCTAGAGTTTTCCACTCCCTACGGCCTTGGAGATAAAACCCTCTCCCCCGCTCTTGACTTGAAAACTTACGCTCTGTTCCATTCGACGGACTTCCTGTACCTCAACCCGCTTCAGCTAATTCCGGTTGAGTTTGAAGAATGATCAATAAAATATGATCAAATGTGCTATCAATAATCTGGGATAAATGATCGAAATTCGTTGGATACTTCAATGCATTCAGATTCACCTACGGCAAAATTTTTGGGTTGCTTTACGTACATGTATGCGCATATGCTTTTCTTTATAACGACATTTGCATCTGATTTACAAATTTTTTGGCTTACAATTACATGAAATCTTAAACTATTGTTTCGGAAAGTTTGCTTTAGCTCCAGCAAAAATGTTGCTATCATTTGAAAGTGATTAAATAAACACTAATCTTCGCATTCGTTACTTAATCTCACTTCATAAATTTGCATTGAATTTTTGCAATTCCAGAAATTTTCAATTTTATCAAATATAATTTTTCATGAATATTTTGTTTATGATAAGTAAGTCCTGCAAAACAAAAATCCATACTGGCACATTTGGATTTCCCTTCTCGCTAAAAGCGAAGAAACTTTCGCAATTCTGAATTCAGCAATCGCAGTAAAATTCATAAGAATAAAATCAAATCTTCAGGACTCTCAGAAAACGTACCATTTTTGTTTCTGAAACAACATATTTTTTTATTACATTAAATTTAGCTATGAATATCTTATGCTGCAGTCCAAAAATGTCACTTAAGTGTTAGTTAATTATTGCCTGAATACAACCATTGCAGTAATTATTAGACTTGTGTTTTTAGGGTGATAAATTTTTCCAAACGTCGGGTTCAAAAACTCCGCTTCTAGGGCAGTTTATGAATCGCCAGTCGGCGATTTTTTGTGCTGTTTCTATAGAATAAAACTCCGTGACACCCAAACCCTACCTTAGTAATACTTCATTGTGTTTGGAATCTCAACTGATAACCAGAGCCCATTTCAAAGGGGGCTGCAGCCCCGGGCCCCACATTTTCAAGGGGCCCCAGAATTATGCCGGATGCTTAAAGAATAGTCAGAGTTCTACAGTTGTTTTTGCCAATAGCACAGCAAAAACTATAAAAAACTGCCTCGCGAAAAAAAAAATTCTGTTTATTTCCGCTCTTTTAGGAGTCAGCGAAAAGTATAACCGCCCCTAGTCCATCATTAAATCTTCCGAAAGCATTACAAGTGTTTTTTTGTACACATCTGTGATTGGGGGAAATTTTCATACATCAAGAATTCGTTTGAATCATGATATTTGGATGGATCATATCTGCCCACTACTTCGATATAATTTGAACAAGCTAAATGGAAGGGGGGGGAGATTAAAGCAGAAGTGAACTGGTATCCATTTTTTAACCATACATTTTTACATTTTCTTGCTAACACTGTACATTTTTACATTTTCTTGCTAACACTGTACATTTTTACATTTTCTTGTTAACACTGATTCGTCCATGAATCATGGGATACACACTTAAACATGGCGGGGATATTTTTACGGCTTCCTTATAGTGGCTATAGCTTCCTCATCATATTTTGGGAATGTTTACTCCTGGGTATTTTTCAGCGAAAAGTATAACCGCCCCTAGTCCATCATTAAATCTTCCGAAAGCATTACTTTTTTTTTGTACACATCTGTGATTGGGGGAAATTTTCATACATTAAGAATTCGTTTGAATCATGATATTTGGATGGATCATATCTGCCCACTACTTCGATATAATTTGAACAAGCTAAATGGGGGGGGGGGGGAGATTAAAGCAGAAGTGAACTGGTATTCATTTTTAACCATACATTTTTACATTTACTTGCTAACACTGTACATTTTTACATTTTCTTGCTAACACTGATTCGTCCATGAATCATGAGATACACACTTAAACATGGCGGGGATATTTTTACGGCTTCCTTATAGTGGCTATAGCTTCTATCATCATATTTCGGGAATGTTTACTCCTGGGTATTTTTATTCGATCACAGACAGTGAAATCCTAGACGTGTCACTAATACTAGGGCCCCAAAATACTGTCCAGCTCCGTACCCCTGTCTTCTTAAATGTGTTCTGCTAATAACATAACAGAAACAAAAAAGTTTTTTTTTTCGTGGAAACTTTTAAGTCTTTTTACCGCGGCTTATTCAGTGCTAAGATCTAATCGTCCCACATACGGAAGTATCCTCCGTAAATCCAACCTCCGCCCCGTCCCCTTCAACTGTGTAGGAAACCCCTAACACAAAACCAGACGACAGCAAATAATTAAATAACTCAGCACCGATGGCAATAATTGAAAGCAACTTACCCATGACGCAGCCGATCAGAGACTGACGCTGCTGCTACTGCGAAGCGAAATTCAAGAAACTCTGACCTCAAGAGAATGCGCAAAGCTACGGTGTGTCTCGAAACAGAAACGAAAAGTATTGCTTCGGGTGAATTCACCGAAAGCGAAATCACCCAAAGGTGCAATATCGTAGGGTAAGCTTCTCTTGAAAACTTTGACTGTAAGTGAAATTTGGCCAGTGGCCACAAAAACGTTTGGGGGAATGTATAAAAACTTCATTTTCTATTTTTTTTCGTGTACACTTTCATGTAGGATGACCACAAAACCGTTAGGGAGTCTTACAAGAACCAAAATTTTGATTTCACCGTGTCTACTTTCCCTGTACATCGCCTCTAAAGATTACAATTTTATTGCTGTCATCTCATCGTGCTCTTCGGCATTATTTGAATGGGAAAATAAATTGGGTGGCGGAAAACTGGTACACCGGAAAATTCGTACACTTTCTCGTCCTGTCGAGCAAAGTGCAAAGGGCGGAAAACTCGTACACCAGAAAACTCGTACACCCAAGTAAGGGGATGTTCACAAATTGCGTTTCGTTCCGAGATCTTGTCAAAGTGTGTGAGTTTTTCTAGCTGAACAAAACGAAATGTACCAGTTTTTCTCGGGATATCAATAGGTATGTAAGATCAAAATGGCGCAAGGTTTATGTAGAAGCTAAATCTTGAGTTATGATTTTAATATTTCATAAAATTCTACATCTTATATAAGAGGATGTGCACAATTTGCGTTTCCTCCCGAGATCTTGTCAGTGAGCCAGTTTTCCTAACTGAACAAAACGAAATGTACCAGTTTTCCTAGAGATCTCAATGGTTACGTAAGATCAAAATAACACAAGGTTTATGTAGAACCTTCCTGACTCTCTATAAACCTTGAGTTGTGATTTTAATATTTTCCATGTGATAACAAGCAATAAAGGCTAATTAGCAGGGGCTCAATGAATCAATCTTCAGGTGCTCACCTTTACAGAAGATTTTCAATTACAACCTTGATATTCCGTATTTTTAAACATTTTATGAAACCTTATAAAAGGCCCTTAACGGATTATTTCTCGCCGATTTACAAGCCACCTAAGCCGCGGGCCTTTTTAGAAGATTTTAAATTACAACCCAGATATTCCGTATTTGTAATCCTTTTATAAAACCTAATAAAAAGCACTCAACGTATTTTTTCTCACCTATTTACAAGGCACCTAGGCCGCGCGCCTTTTTAGAAGATTTCAAGTTACAACCCAGATATTTCGTATTTGTAAACATTTTATAAAACCTAATAAAAGGCGCTCAGTGGATAAATCGCCAGCTCTTTATAAGGCAGCTAGGCCGTGGGCCTTTTTAGAAAATTTTAAATTACGACCCAGATATTTCGTATATGTAAACATTTTATTACACCTAGTGAAAGGTATTTAACAAACTATTTCTCACCTCTTGGCATGGCACCTAAGCAGCTGACCTTTTAACCAGTTTTAAATCTACCACCTTGATATTCATAATATTTACATAAGAGTTGTGTTGATAGCTGCACTTTCACTGGGCATTGAATATTAACTCATAGGCCCTGTGCCTAGGCCTACGCCCTATTGATGAATATTTGGTGCCAAAATAAAGGCGCAACTTGACATGGTTCGTAAACGTTATGAACATGAGCTCGAGGGAATGAAAACTGTTAAAAAGGCCTAGGCCTAGGGCCTATGAATTAATATCTAGGTTGAATTAAATATTTAGGTTGCAACTTAAAACCTTCTAAAAACGCCCGCGGCCTAGGTGCCTTGTAAATAAGTGAGAAGTAATCCGTTGAGTGCCGTTTATTAGGTTTTATAAATGGTTTACAAAAACGGAATATCTAGGTTGTAACTTAAAATTTTCTAAAAAGGCCCGCGGCTTAGATGGCTTGTAAACAGCTCAGGAATTTTCCGTTAAGTGCCTTTTATCAGGTTTAGTAAAATGTTTATAAATATGAAATATCAGCGTTTTAACTTAAAATCTTCTAAAAAGGCCTGCGGCCTAAGTGGCTTGAAACGAGTTGAGGAATAGTTCGTTGACTGTCTTTCATTAGGTTTCGTAAAATGTTTACAATACGAAATATCTACTGTAGGTTGTGACTTAATATCTTCTAAAAAAGCCCGCGGCCTGGGTGGCTCGTAAATACGCGAGAAACAATTGTTGAGTGTCTTTTATTAGGTTTCATAAAATGTTTAGAAATACGGAATATCAAGGTTGTAATTGAAAATCTTCTGAAAAGATCAGCACCTGAAGATCGATTCGTTGAGTCCCTGCTGATCAGCCTTTTTTGCTTGTTATCTCATGGGAAATATCAAAATCATAAATCCAGGTTTATGGTGTCAGAAAGGTTCTACATAAACCTTGTGTCATTTTGATCTTACGTACCCATTGAGATCCCTAGGAAAACTGGTACATTTCGTTTTGTCCAGCTAGGAAAGCTGGCTCACTGACAAGATCTTGGGAGGAAACGCAATTTGCGTACATCCCCTTATACACTGACGGAAAAAAATCCCAACACCACGAAAAAATAGTTGTAGAGGAATGAAATGGCGGCAAAACATTCGTATAGGTAACATATTTAATCGATTAAGGTTTCAAGATCACAGCTAATTGTAAGCGCGAGAAGAGCCATTTTAAATGTGAAATGCTGGTACATTAATAACCGGTGTAACCGCCAGAATGTTGAATGCAAGCACGCAAACGTTCATGCATTGTGTCGTACAGGTGCTGGATGTCAGTTTGTGGGATGGAGTTCCATGCCTGTTGCACTTGGTCGGTCAATACAGGGACGGTTAATGCTCGTTGGGGGTGACGCTGGAGTTGTCGTCCAATGATGTCCCATACGTGCTCGATTGGTGAAAGATCTGGTCATCTAGCAGGCCACGGCAACATGTCGACACTCTGTAGAGCATGTTGGGTTACAACAGCGGTATGCGGGCGAGCGTTATCCTGTTGGAAAACACCCCTGGAATGCTGTTCATGAATGGCAGCACAACAGGTTGAATCACCAGACCGACGTACAACTGTGCCGTCAGGGTGCGTGGGATAACCACGAGAGTGCTCCTACTGTCATAGGAAATTGCTCCCCAGACCATAACTCTAGGTGTAGGTCCAGTGTGTCTCGGCCGCAGACAGGTTGGTTGCAGGCGCTCACCTGGCCTCCTTCTAACCAACACACGGCCATCACTGGCACCCAGGTAGAACCGGCTTTCATCAGAAAACACAACAGATCTCCACTCCGTCCTCCAATGAGCTCTAGCTTGACACCACTGACGTCGCAAACGGCAGTGGTTTGGAGTAAGTGGAATGCACGCTACAGGGCGTCTGGCTTGGAGCTGTCCTTCAAGTTACCGATTTGTAACAGTTCGTTGTGTCACTGTGGTGGTAACTGCAGCTCGAATTGCTGCCGCAGACGCGGTACGATGCGCCACGGCCATACGCCGTACACGGCGGTCTTCCCTCTCAGTAGCTCCACGTGGCCGGCCGGAACCCGGTCTTCTTGAGGCAGTACTCTCCCTTGACCACCGCTGCCAACAATCATGCACAGTGGCTACATTCCTGCCAAGTCGTTCTGTAATATTGCGGAAAGAAAATCCACCTTCTCGTAGCCCTATTACACGACCTCGTTCAAACTCAGTGAGCTGTGGATAATGGCTTCTTCGTCTTCTTAAAGGCATTCTTGACTAACATCAACACCCTACGTCGAATCTCAACGATAACTAACGCTCACGAACGTTACAGCGCGTATTTACAGCAAACCTGCTTTGCATGTTCCGAGGGGCGCTACTAGCGCCACACGTATGCGCCGAGCGCGAAATTTGCATAGACGTCATCTTACAGATGTACTATCACCACCTACCAACTGTCGTTTATCTAACACAACCCCTTCTTGGTGTTGGGATTTTTTTCCGTCAGTGTATGAGAAGGTGTAGAAGTTTATGAAATATTAAAATCATAACTCAAGATTTAGCTTCTACATAAACCTTGTGCCATTTTGATCTTACATACCCATTGATATCCCGAGGAATTCTGGTACATTTCGTTTTGCTAAGCTAGGAAAACTCGTATATACTTTGACAAGATATCGGGACGAAACGCAATTTGTGTACATCCCCTTACTTGAGAAGGTGTACGAGTTTTCCGCCCTTTGGACTTGGCTCAGCAGGACGAGAAAGTGTACGAGTTTTCTGGTGTACGAGTTTTCCTGGATCCGTGTGTGTGTGTGATTTCAACCTAGTTGTCCTGCAATGAATACGTACAGCAATAAAAACTTAGTGTGCTAATACTTTTTAGAATATATTTAAACAGTGGAACCTCGGTTATACGTTTTCCACTTTTATACTTAATTCTGCGTTAGCCCAGATACTTTACTCTAGCGTCTAATGTTTTTTCAACTCGGTTATACGATATTCATTTATTCGCTTTTTGGGCCTATACGTTAAATGTTGAATTTCAGATTTTCAAAAATACACGGTTCTTCGATTCTTTAATGCATAACCCAGTATAACCAACTTGGAGTGAATCACAGCGTTGATGTGTTCCTACTTGGTACTGCCAAAGTTGAATATGGATTTCATCACAGAGGGGCATGTTGTTTTCTTACGATTTGGATGAAAAATAATCGTTTTCGCATTTCATGACTCGCACACATATGCCCTATTTTAAAACTGATAAATCTCTGGGGCGTAACTTGTGGCTTAACCAATTTCGGTGTGTGTAGAAAAGAATCCTAGATGTATCGTAACTATTTATCATTCCGGTTTCAAATGAACGCTTACAAGATCCGCATAAAAAAGCTGTTAATTCATGTGTTGCATATCGAAGCACTGGTCTGAAAACCTTTGTTGTGAGGATTTCGCTTAATCTAGAATCAGGATTTTTAATGACCGATAGAGCTGTTGTTAAAAGAGAAGTTTGATTTCCGTAGGCTTTATGACTTTTGAAATGCGATAAGATATAATTTGTAACATTTTTTTCTTCATCCGCCAATTCGACTTTAATTAAATCATTATTAAGGAATATCTTGTACTCCTTCAAAGCATAAATTTTACAATAGAATTTAACATTTTGAAATTTCTTTTATATGTTTATATGTTTTTAATTAAGGTCATCTCCTGGAAAAAAATTCCACTGTATACAGTATATACTTGTGTATCATCAGCAACGGCAGCATCATTGTCTACCATTACCAATCCACTGTCAGATGAGGATCTCCCCAAGTTTCTTCCACAGTGGTTTGGGGGCCACCCACCTTTGGGACCACTGGATGCAGGGCCGGCATGCAAGGCAACCGGAACAGTTGTCCCGGGCCCAGCAGCTACGAAAAAATAAAACAAGATAATTTTCAGTAGAATTGTTTATAATTATTTTTTGTAAATTTTGGGGCGCGAGCCCTTAAAAAGATATTTTTTAAAGTTTTGTTTGTTGTTGTTGTTTCCAACCCTCCCCCACCCACCCACCCTCATTTTCGAATAGGTTATGCAGATTTCAAATGATTATTGTACCCACCTTAACACTTTCCGCGTTCATGAAATAGCAAATTAAAATCATCTGGTGTCTCCTACTTTTATATGGGAGCAGGCGAATTCATCGAAAACGAATTCGTCGAAAACAAATTTATCGAACGAGCAATTTACCGAAAGACGGGGGAAAAAAAAAAAAAAGATGAGACGAATTGATCGAAATGGAGTTTAAGACCGGTGGCCAGTAGAGGAAAAGGGAGACTTCTGGCACAGGGACAGCCCTCCATAGACTTAACATTGGCTGTCCACGATGGCTGTCCCCGGCTGTCCCAAGGCTGCCCCCGAGTCAGAATTTTTATCACGTGATCGTCCCCATGATGTGCTGCCCCCTGGCGGTGCTTCTTGGAACTTTCAATGGATCTTTTGAGGGATGGCAACGACCGAGAGGGAAAGGGGTGGATATAGGGGGATGTCAACTCGATGTGCTGCCCCCGAGGCAGAATTTTTGTCACGCGATCGCCCCCATTATGTGCTGCCCCCTAGCGGTGCTTCTTGGAACTTTCAATGAATCTTTGTTTTTGAGGGATGGCAACGACCGAGTGGGAAAGAGGGTGGATATAGGGGGATGGCAACTCGATGTGCTGCCCCCTAGCGGTGCTTCTTGGAACTTTCAATGAATCTTTGTTTTTGAGGGATGGCAACGACCGACAGGGATAGGGGTGGATATGGGGATGTCAACTCGATGTGCTGCCCCCTGGCGGTGCTTCTTGGAACTTTATGTTTTTCTCGGGAGATTTACTGGACTTTTGTCAAATTTTTGGAGGAAGTTTTTTTTTTTTTGTCCATTCCAATATTTTTTGTTTCCTCGAATTTGTTTTATTAAACTTATATTTTTAGAGCTTTCGTGGGGTGTTAGGTTTTTTTTTTTTTTATAAACGTTGCAATTTTTTTTTATTTTTTTTATTTCAGAGTACATAAAAATGCTCTAATTGTCTCGGTGAGATTCGAACTCACATTAATTCATTCAGAAAGCGTACATTCTTCCCCTAGACCATCAGACCATTGGGAAAATATGTTTGAGATAGGAAGATGTTTGTTCACGGTGTTAAAATGTTTTTGGGGACTTTTCTTGCAATTTCATTTAAAAATGGAGTGTGAGGGGAGTGGACGTTATTTGAGTTGTGAACGAGTTGGTGTGAACATGAATTTTTCTGTTACGGTTGAACATCTCTCGTTGAATTGTTGTAATGGAGGATGTAATGAAACAGACTTATCTTTCAGCCGTAAAAGAAGGAAGCTTCGGTGGTGTGAATGCTTTATTCCGTGCTGTCAAGAAAGAAGGAATCAAGAAAAAGACGTCGAAAAATGGCTGAAGGGGAGAAAACGTACACCCTCCACAAACCGACGAGACATCATTTTCCGAGAAACAGAGTGTTGGTGAATAAAATAGATCAACAGTTTCAAGCAGACTTGGTTGACCTTCCCAGTTTGAGTCAACATAATGATGGATTTCGTTACTTGTTGACGTGTATTGATATATTTTCCAAATATGCGTGGGTAATTCCCTTAAAACAAAAGTCGGGGTCACATATCGTTCAAGCGTTTTCCAAGATTTTCGAACAGAGAAAACCATTAAAACTGCAAACTGATAAAGGAACTGAATTTAAGAACAAAAAATTCCAAAAGTTTTTAAAACAGCACGAGGTGCATTTCTTTACGACGAACAACGAGACGAAAGCAAGTGTTGTGGAAAGATTCAATCGCACGCTGAAAACTAGAATGTGGCGATTCTTTTCAAGTCAAAATACGTTCAGATTCATCCACGTACTCAACGATTTAGTTCACAGTTACAATAATTCTACCCATCGAAGTATAAAAATGAAGCCTGTAGAAGTGAACGAAAACAATGAAAAGCAAGTGTTTGACAATCTGTATGGTGACCTCAAGAGGGAAAAACCAACCTATAAATTTCAAGTCGGTAATCATGTGAGGATTTCTAAAACCAAATTAAAGTTTGAAAAGGGATACGAATCAAATTGGACGGAAGAAGTGTTTGTGGTGAGTGACCTTGTTCCAAGATCCCCTCCCGTGTACAAAGTAAAAGACTTATTGAATGAAGAGCTGGAGGGAACATTTTACGCTGAAGAGCTTCAAAAAGTGACTCTCTCAGAGTCCTTTCCTGTGGAGCGTGTTCTGAAGAAACGCAAAAGAAAAGGAAAAATGGAATACTTTGTTAAATTTAAAGGGTATCTTGATAAATTTAATGCTTGGATCCCCGCGGAAGACTTGACCTCTCTATAAAACCGACCTTGTTTTTAGAAGAAACATCATTCGTCAACATGAGTTTCTATCTGACGTTACCTAGCGACAGCTCTCTCCGCTACTTTGCAGACAATAAAATTTCTCATTTCATCACGCGTCTTCCCTCACCGATCGAACTCAATGGTGACTGGGAAGTGGGACTCGTCGAACTCATCTACCCTCATTCCTGGTTTAATGTGAATGTAAATTCAAATTCCTTTGCTTACGGTGTCGGCCCAAATCAACTGAAAGCAGCAAAAATCCCTGCTGGATATTATGATTCTGTGGGAGATGTGGTAAAAGCCATGTCCCAGCACTGGTCGAAAAAAATTACGATGTTTTTTAATAAAAACACGAGACGTGTCAAAGCAGCTTTAACTCATGGTTCTCAACTGCAGTTATTTCCTGGAATAGCTGAAATTCTAGGTTTTCAATCTGGAGTGTATTCAGCATCAGAAGGGAGTGATGTCACAATTCATGGAAATTTCGTAGCCGATCTGAACACGTCGCTTTCCCTATTGTACGTGTACAGCGATATTGTGGATCCTCAGCCTGTGGGAGACATGGTTGCTCCGCTCCTTCGCATCGTGAAAGTGTGCGGAGAAGACGGAGATGTGGTGAGCGCCTTATACGACCGCCCTCATTATTTGCCTATCGCAAGAAAACATTTCCAAACCGTAGAAATAGTTATAAGGAATCACTCGGGACAATTAGTACCATTTGAACGTGGGAGAGCGATTGTGAAACTTCATTTTCGTCTCAAGGCTCTGTAGTCATGTATGAACCATACCGCTGTTGTACAAAATCCTTCGAGGAATATTACGTCAATCAAACTGGAAAAGGTTTAGTCTACTATCAAGGAGCACCCCTTCAAAAAGGGTATGGACTTGGGGGACTTTTTCGCTCGTTATTTAGAGCGGCGGTACCATTATTCAAACAAGGTGCAAAAACGCTTGGAAAACAAGTCTTGCGAACGGGGGTCGACCTTGCAAATGATTTAATGCAAGGAAAGGATGCAAAAACAGCAGCCAAACAACGAGCTAAAGAAGCAGGACAAATTCTCACTGACAAAGCAGCTAATAAAGTGAAGAAAATGTTGGGAGGAGGCGTTAAAAGGAAGAGAAATACGAAGAAACGCATCATTCGTTCAAAGAAAGTCAAGAGGAGAGCACACGATATTTTTGATCCATAAACCATGGCTTTGATTCACAGTCATTCTTCCGTATGTCTCAAGTCAGAGCTTGATTTATTTGCTTTACCGCCCACCCAAACGAGCATAGAAAAAGGACAATGGATCGAATATCACCCCTTGGCCAACATTCGAGATGGAGGACCTCTGGAATTTAATATTTCTGGGAGTGGAGAAGAATACATGGATTTGTCTTCCAGTCAACTCTACGTAAAAATTAAAATTGTGAAAGCTGACAATTCTGTCATAGCTGACAAAGAGCCCGTGGGACCCATTAACTGTTTTCTTCATTCTCTGTTTTCCCAAGTTGATGTTAGTTTAAACGAAAGAGTGATTTCGTCCTCAAGCAACACGTATCCTCACAGAGCATATGTTGAAACTCTATTAAATTATGGAGAAGACGCAAAGAAATCCTATTTAGCATGTGAAGGATTTTACAAGGATACAGCCGGACATCTGAACGAAATTAATCCCACGAATGCAGCAACAAACAAAGGATTGCATCAACGCTATGAGCTCGTGAAAGACAGCAAAACGTTGGACATGATTGGAACCTTGCACTGTGATTTATTTTTCAAAACAGACTGCTTCTCAATTTAGTGGATGTGAAAATTAAACTGGTTCGAAGTAAATCTGATTTCTGCCTCGTTTCCTCCTCAGAGGCCCCCAATTACAGAGTTCTCATCGAACATGCATCAATTTTTGTGAGAAAAGTGAAAGTCAACCCGGGAGTTGCCATCGGCCATGCAAAAGCTTTAGAAAAATCTCCAGCCAAGTATCCTATTGACCGTGTTTTATGCAAAGTGTATTCCGTCTCTCAAGGAAGTATGTCATTCGTGCAAGACAACGTATTCCTAGGACAAATGCCCAAAAGACTGATTATCGGATGTGTCGATAACGATGCTTTTAATGGTACATATAAATCCAACCCCTTTGAATTTAAGCATTATGATGTCAACTTTATAGCCGTGTACGTTGACGGACAACCAGTTCCTCATAAACCTCTAGAACCCAATTTTGAAAAGGGAAACACAATTCGTTCTTTCCATAGTCTATTTCAAGGAACCGAGAAACTTGGCCAAGATTGTGGAATATATATCGATCGAGAGGAATTTTCCAAGGGATACACTCTTTATGCATTCAATCTCAGTCCCGACCTGTGTGATGGAGGGCATATGAACCTGATCCAACAAGGAAATTTAAGAGTGGAAATCAAATTTGGAAAAGCTTTAGCAAAAACCATTTCTGTGCTAATCTACGCCGAGTTCCAAAACATAATTGAAATTTCAAAGTCCAGAAACATTCTTTGTGATTTCTCCAATTGAAGAAATGAACAGTGTTCAAATTGCAAAGACCCTAAAGCAAGATCACGTAACAAGACGATCATTTCTAGGAGTGTTTGCCTGTGACAGACTTCCCAAGAGAATTGCCAAGTTCCCAGCATGCCTTGTTGTGAATACAGACCGACATGGAAATCCTGGAAAACACTGGTTGGCTATGTATATGTCAAACCCCAAAACAATGGAATTCTTTGATTCTTTCGGACATTCTCCAGAATATTTTCAAAGCCCTATTGCTCAATTTGTCGCCAAGTTTGATACTGTAAATTTTAATAATGTACCTCTTCAAAGTTCGTTTACAGCCGTATGTGGACAATATTGTATTTTCTTCTTGTATTCTAGATGTCGCGGAAAAAGCTTGTACTCCATTGTAAGAAATTTTCGATGGAAATCTGAAACAAACGACGTGCTTGCCTATCATTTCGTTCGAAATAAATTTCGAATTGTATCAAAATTTAGAATTTAAAATAAAAATTGATTGAAATCTATTTTATGTGTCTTTAAATTATTTTGTATCTTTTTTAATGACTTCAGTTGACAACATGGAAGTGCTCAGACTACAACATCCTTTCACTGCTCTGATAGCGGGTCCTACCGGCTGTGGGAAGACTCAGTTTGTAAAACGCTTACTTCAACATCAAGGGGAAGTCATATCTCCCCCTCCCGAACATGTGGTTTGGTTCTACGGGGTTCACCAAACATTGTACGATGAAATAGAAAACGTGACATTTGTGGAAGGCCTTCCCTCTAATTTCCGTGACTATGTGAAAGGAAGAATGCTGTTTGTTATTGACGATCTCATGACTGAATGCGGTAGCGATAAAAAATTAACTCACTTGTTCACTAGAGGGAGTCATCATTTCAATGTATCTGTGATATTCATTACTCAAAATATTTTTCATAAAGGCAAAGAAATGCGAGAAATTTCCCTGAATGCGCATTACTTGTTTCTGTTTAAATCACGAAGAGATGTGAATCAAATCACTCATTTAGGGAGGCAGTTGTACCCTAGCAAACTTAAATTTTTTCAAGAAGTGTATTTGGATGCCACAAAATCCCCTTACAGCTATTTATTGATTGATCTAAAACCAGAGACCAAGGAAGAATTAAGATTACGCTCTCAGATTCTTCCAGGAGACATTCAAGTAATATATCAACCTCGGTGAAATGAAATAAGTCTCAGTTTTCATCATGACGTTGTCTAAGCAGCAGGTCCAACTTTTATGCATAATTCAACACTGTCCAAGAAAAGTATTAAAAGACCTAATATTGAATTGTAGAAAAAATGGAATTAAAGCACTATGCGAAGTTTGTATGAATACGCTAAAAGGAAATGTTCCGCTTACACCAGCCCAGAAACATTCACTGCAACGGCATAAGCACACCTTGCGAGCACTCTCTCGAAAAAAGACGCCTCTATATAAAAAGAGGAAACTCCTTATTCAAAAAGGGGGATTTTTAGGTGTGTTGATTCCTGCTGCTCTCAGTGTATTAACGACTCTGCTTACGAAATAATGGAATTTGCCAAGAAAATGGTACTGATTCCCGAAGAACGGATTTCACGTCATATACCAACAGAGGAAACGTTAACGGACTTAGACAAAGAAATGAAAAAAATCCTACTAAGCAAAGAGTCTGACGAAGTGAAAGTGAAATTATATAATCAAGTCTTGAATAAACGTATTCAGGTACCGAGTTTTAATCCCCCAGTTTCATCTCAGGAAACACCATCGAGAACTGAAGAACCAGTGAAAGAAGAACATGTCAAAGACGAGAAAGTAAAAGATGCTGTGGAAGACCTTATCATTCAGACCGTTCCTACTAACTTGATGCGAAATGCAAGAAATGTGCTGGACGTCTTTAAAACGAACTCTGATATTATTGGCTGGAGCCCTAAGGCCGAATTGCTGGTCCGAGGACGTATTGTGAAAAACACGAATATTATTGACCTCATAGACTCTATGTTTCGAAGCAAAGGATCTAAGCTGCACATACCTCCTGAATTTGTTAAAGCATTAAAAGACATTAATTTACCCAAAAAGTTCATTAAAAATAAACGAATGTTGCAAGTTCCTGTACAAGAAGGAAATTCGGTTGTAACTTCTAAACGGAAAAAGACAAATTTATGTAAAAATGTTCGTTGGATTCCTTATTAAAAATTTAGTTGAAAAAAAGTGTCATTCTTTTTTTAGTTTTAGTTTTTTTTTTTTTTTTTTTTTTAAATGCATTCATAAGTTCATATTGAGAAGGGTTTAAATTTGGATTGAAAGATCGTTTTAGAAAAAGTTGAAAACTGATAAGGTTCGTTTCGGGAAAGTTGAAAACAGATAATGTTCGTTTCGCAAAAGTACATTCTCATATAGGGTTAAAAAATGGAACACTTCATATTTTCTTAGGGGCGGTTTTGATGAAACACGTTTCAGTAAAAACAGTGAAATTCCCATTGAATAACATGGGGAACTATGAAATTTAAGAAGCACGTTTTCGTTCAAGGAAAATATTTTAAAAGGTCTATTTTCGATTCAGTTGAAAACGATTCAGGTAGAAAACAGAATGCAGAAAAAACAGTCACAACAAGTTCCTGAAAGTTGAAAATAGATGAGGTTGAAATTTGGAAAAATGTCTAAGGAAAGAAATTGTTATAAAACACAGACTGTTTTAGTTTTCCCAGGCTAGCGGGGTCATCAGTGAGAGCACTTCTTCTTTTTCAACCCAAAGAATGAAGCGAGTCAGTTTGAAACATTTCAAACTCCCCGAAAATAAGCCGTGTACTCTGGTTTCGGCTCAATACTGTAAAGCATTGCTCTCAGACCAGTCGGAAATCCCCCCGATTGGCCGCCTAATGGAAAACATCAGGCCCAGTTCCCTTAATAAATACCCAAATATCCATAAGAAAAGTCTTCCAAAAAAAACACTAGTTCACCATTAAAACAATTGCATTCATTCTGTTACTGTTTTAAACATTTCTAAAAAGAAATTTTACTTTTAAAATTCTTGAAAGCTTAAATTTTGACCCATTTCAAAAAAAAATCACTTAATTTATGTCACTATAAAAAATAATTTCACAAAAATTTATGTTTAAAATTAAAAAATAATAATTACACTTTAAATTTAGGGTCTAGTATTAGAAATGGCTAAAAAAATGCATTTTTTTAAAACTTAATTCCTCACTTTTTTTTTTTTTAGTAATTTACCTACCTCCCTCCCCCCTTCCCTTACCCAAATTTTTAAGAGTCCTAAAAAGGACTTTTTTTTTTTTTTTAAACTAGCAGGAGTTGCTGTTACGAAGACTCTTCACCGTCTCTAACAAAGAAGCTGCATCAATATTGTTCACAAATGCTTCTGTGATGAGCAAGCAACTAACTTCTTTCAAAAAAGATTCCGCAACAGTTTGAGGTTCTAGTAAAGAAAGTGCTTTATTAAAACCCATATTCCATTTTTCATCGTTGGTAAACTGAGCACACTCATGTCCTAACTGGTTGTTGGGTTGTTCTTCAAGAGGCAAACGACACGTAGCACAATCAAACACAGTCCATGTATTTTGCTCAATGGCGGACTTGAGTACATTAGCCAGAATGAAATGCAGTTCCTCATCGCTCGCTGGGGAATTTTCAGCACTTTGGTTTAATAAGATAAAGTTCTTAAAAACAGTTCCAAATAAAACTTGGCAAACACTCTCCCAGATTTTAGGACATTCTTCAACGAGCTCACTGAATTGGGACTTAGTGAGAGATATTGCAGTAGGCGATAGTTGAAGGGCGCCATTGGCCGCGGTATTTAGTGATTGAAACTGGTAAACAGTTCCCGAACTTGAAGGAGTTGCACAAAGAAGCAGTTTCTTTCCCACTACTTTAATATCGTTCATGTTCCAAAACATGAATCTAGACTCCATGAAAACGCAGAATGTGTATGCCGACATCGTAACACCGAATTTAGTGGGGTGTAAGAGCTCGCCATCGAACTCATAGCTCCTGACATGAACTCTTACAGTTCCTGTAAAATCAGTCACTTTCGCGATCTTGTTTCCCCCGAGAGAGAAGTGGTGGGGTGGTAAATTTTCTTGTGAAATTCCCGACGAAGCAGACTTGTTTGCAGCAGGCATTGTTGATGTAGACCCAGTACTAGCATGCACAGTTGAGACAGGTGTGTCGGAACGCAACAAGTCATCACCACGATGAAATTTCTTTACAGCATCCGATTTGGTTTGGTTGGCAGTACGCTTCATGCTAATGGCCGGTAAAGGGTTTGTAGGGGCAGACAACTGAACGTGTTCAGAGTTCGAAGGTAGAGAACCGAATGAGTGAGTTGCTGTGTGTTCAAACAAAACTGATAACAGATTATGGCTGAGGCAAGCATCCTGTTTACTGCTTGAAAGCGTGAATGAGTCACGAGACAATGGCGTCTGTGTTATCATCTTTCTAAAGGTCAAATTTATTCGAACATCTGGGGCATTTCCGCAACGTGGTAGACCATGTGCCCATGAATCATTTGTTGGGGGTAGCATCTGGAGAAGCGAACCACTTTCTAATCTTAAGACAACTGGTTGAAAACATTCTCTTTTAAAAACAAAGTCCCTTGTTTGACCTAGAGAAACTGAAGCAATGCAAGAATTTTTCACGATTTCCTTTTCATCGTCCATGTGGAATCCGATGCATTGATTTCCATTTTGATACCTATTAATCAATACAAAATTAAAGGTGTCACAACACACGTTCTCTACCTCACGCTTGATTTCTCGAAGTACAGGAATCCACGGTTTTGCTTTTATGGTCAATCCACTGAAAGAGTAATGGAGGTCAGCATCACCGTAGGCAACATGCTGTCGAGGAATGGAATACGATTTACCATATACTTTAATCTTTGAGAATTCACCGCTAAGATATTTCACTTCTGTCTCCAAACACCGAAGAAAATAATCAGCCTCTGATTTAGAAAACAACTTGGAATACGAAAAATGGAGACCGTCCTTGTGATATGATGAATGCATTTCTTCAAACGAGTAGGCGCAATTGAAGTAGGCTCCCAACGATCAACGAAGTAAGAATGAGGAAGACAAAGGATAGATTAGCTACGAGATAAAACAGATGACGTCAGCAGATGAATAATCGATTTTTTTTTTCCGGTTTAGTCCTGAAGACTGTTTTTTTCTTCTATTTTCATTCTTTTAGGAGGAGGTTCTAATGAATTGAATGAGTAATACCCATAGGGAAGGGTATGAATAAAATCTTCCATAATGATGCGTTTATTGTCATGAGGGCTTAGAGATTTCTTATTTGTTTTAATGCTGAAGACTGCATGTTTCATACTACGAAACGAGTGACAAACATTTCTCATCTCCTGTTTATTGAATAAGGAATATCGGTAATTTTGAAGTTGGAGTTGATTTTGAACAACTGGCTTACTCACTCCTTTAGCTTTTTTATTTCTACATCATCGGAAGAAAAAGCATACATTTTTGCCCTCAGCCCAACGAATTCTCTTATTATTTTCCCATTCATTTCATCTTTAAATTTTCCGATAACTTTTTTATTAGCTGAACTGTAGAGAGGATGGTCTATTGAATAATCGCTCGTATCTAGTAAAGGCAGGATTTTCATCATGTCATTATAAAGATCTTCTGTCTTCGTTTCATAAAAGAAACTGTCTGTGTCCATGTACAGAACCTTCACTCTTTCTCCATACATGGGTTTTATAACGTCGTAATGGAACGAGTACATTAAGGTTTTAGACATATCCAGAACGGCGATTCCTATATATATGGGTTTATTGAAAACTAGTTTGGTGACATCTAGATGGCATAAAATCATAAACTCCTCATCGGACTCATTCTTCAGAATTTTTCGGTCTTTGAAGTTGTGTTTAGCCAACACTTTTTCCAAACGTTTCTCATCATGAACCAGTTCTATGGATGTTCTTTTCCTGATGTCTTCCATAGTCTTCCCAAAGACGCTGTTATTCATGAGCTTGTAGAAATTTTTTTCGAATTCATTTTTTGCCAATTTTCGTTTCTCAGTATTTAGATTTATGTATACCTGCAACCACTTAGATTGGGAAAATGATATGCCTCGATGAATTTTTAATTACAAGCCCAGCTGCAACTGCTTGTTTAAGTAAGCGGTAGTGGGCTATATATCTGTTCTTGGGGTTTAGTGTTGTCAGAAGTTTGGTTTGTCGGGTACCAGGAACAACCCCAACCTCAGGACAGAAGGGAAGATCGGCGTGAAAATCATGCAATGAGTCCGGGTACTCGATGTCGACTTCCAAAAAGCATCCAAAGGGACCATCATCAGGAATAGAGCCAATATTCAGCTGCTTCAACTCATCAGAATGCATCCAATTAAAGTGAGCATATGGAATCGATTCGCTTAAAGAAAATCCATACATATTATTGCAGTCGAAATAAGAAATATAGTTGCTTTCTTTTGCTGGATTAAAATTTTTCATGTACTTGTTGTTCGCCAGGGCATGCCGCTGGATGCATTGGCATAGTCCCCCTCGTTTTGCCGCCTCGACAAATAATAGCATTTCATAATCTGTAAGTAATTCTAAAGACATTTTTGTACTCTTAAGCATGGCAGCGAATGCTAAGGATGGTGCACTGAAGAACCACACAGGATCCAGTGAATATGTTTCCTGACAGATATCCCGAAAATTTTCAAAGATGTCGGCCAGGATGAGAACATCAGTCTTTAAATACAGATCTGAGTATTCTCCTAAATCTCTTATATTCATTTTTTCCCATACTTGTTGAGCATGATTATAATCTTCGTTACTTATGTGGGACTCGGAAATGCTACTATAAAAACTTGATTTTGGTGGGAGGCGTGAATCTTCTAATTTGTTGTATGATGTTACATATTCATACGGAAAAACACCCTTCTTTTTCAACAAATGAAACTCATCATCTTGGGGGTAGTGCTTTCGGGTGATCTTAAATTGGTTTGCTGGAAGATTATTTGCAAGGCTCGACAACCCAGTAGGCATGAATCTTAAGCTGTCTAAAAATCGAATTTCCATCCCACCAATAAATTTTGAGAAGGAAATGAATTTTTCGGTGGATTCTGGAATGACTTTAATGTTTCCTTCTGAAAAACCAAGCTCTTGAATGATGAAGTGGGAATCATAACCAGATAAGTTGTGGAAGAAGACTGGCACAAATTTTGGGTTTCGGAAATTGATATTACATGACGCATGTGCTGGACCCCGGAATGCGCCAGTTCGGTGGTCATGGTCAGCGACTTTGAGTTTGCCTTTTGATTTGGCGAATGCTTTTTCACAGAGATAACAGACTGATGCAGATTGAAAAGATGCTTTTTCTTCAGCACTTAATGGACACATGGGGACATTTTTTTGATACTCCTCCTGGATTTTCAATACATCTTCTTTCAAGGAGTGAAGGAAATGACGAATGACGCCGTCTTCAGATCTATGACTCCGAAATACGGAAAATTCATCTAATTCATCTTTTATGAAGTACGCATACGACATGAGCTCGTGAGTTTGGGTTGTCATGGTGTATGATATTTCGGGATTTTGAGGGGGCCCTTGAATGGGTTTGAGAACGCACTCAAAGTCAGCGTAGATGACAAAGGGAACCCGTAAAGCATGCTGAAAATCTTTGAATTGAAGGATATTATTCTCTGGCATCTGAATGGCAACTGGTTTGTTTTTCATGCAGAGGAGTTTGTGATTTTTTAATTTGTTTTCTCCATCATAACGGGCATCGTAGGTTGTAAAACATTTTTTGCATATTATGACTTTTCCACGACGCTCGGTGATTTGTTTGGAAATCAACCGCTCGAAGTTAGTGATGAATGCGTAGTGGGAGCGACATCCATCTTCTAAATAGAGGAGATCTCGATGGTCTTGTAATTCCTCATCGCATACCTTAATGGGAAATATTTTTTCTCTCTCATCGATGCCGAAGACATTGATGGACATGTTATTTGCCTTCTCGAACTTTTTGATATCGGAAATTTTTACCGGGTACTCAATACAGTCCCATATATATCCTGTGGGGAATTGTGGGTCCTTGAGGAAATTGTTGACTCTATCCCTATTGTAACATTGAAGACGTGGGGTCCAGACTGCATATTTAAAGCAGTAGATGTCATTATTCATAACATTCACTACTGCCTTCTTCCTTTGAATATTGGTTGGAAGGGCAATAAATGACTCACCCCTCAAGGGTCTGAAACGGTTGATTCTAAGTTCGAACCAGGAGACATGGGAAAATACCCAACCGGACCCTTTCAATTCTGCCTCCGACTTTTCGTTCTCGATTTTAGCAGCCATTGAATCATAAAATTCACTAACATCACTAGCTCTGAAGAGAGGTTTGTTAGGGGTTTTCAGGTTGTGGTCACAAAACTCGTACTCGTCTGGAACATCTTTTTTCTGTTTTTTAAAAACTGCCTCCATGAAAACGCTGACTTTGATCGATGGGTGAGTAGCTAATGAATGTTGTAGGATTCTTAGACATGGAGCTTTACTGGATTCTAAAAAGGAGCGGAGACATGATGCTGACCCCTCATCGGGTACGGTCTTATAGGTGGTGAGTCGCTGTCTCGCGGCAGACTCGACTTCAATGAATCCTCCAATATTTTCAAGGGGGGCCTGTATGGGCACAGCTATCGGTGCATTCATAGCGACCGGAGCTTGATTTGGTGCAGCTATCGGAACATCAAAGTTTGGGGGGCATGACTTGGCCCTGCAACTGCGGGATCCGAACCACCGCCTTGTCGATGAACTCGTTGCTCGTGACGCTTAAGATGAGGTTTGTGGCTGAATTTTGCTGGGCATTGTGTACACGCGAATGGTTTTTCACCTGTGTGACTCCTCATATGAATTTTCAGGTTGAATTTTTTGGCAAAGGTCTTGGAGCAGACCGAGCATGTGTTGGAAGGAATATTGACTGGGATGTCGGGTGTAAAATCAGAGGTTAGGTCTTGATTCATGGGAATTTCCTCCAAGGCATCGAACACATCGGAATTCTGCAAAAATAATTGTTCATCCACTAACCACCACTGTGTCTGTGAAAGAATTAAAAAAAAAAAATTAACCCCTTTCCTCTAACACATTTTTATGAAATAAACATTGAGAATAAACTTCTTAAATTTTTATTGGAAAGGGGAGCTATCGTAAAAGTATGAAAAATAAAATGTTTTAAAAGAATAAACGAGGCCATTAACATGAATTTTTCTTCTTTAAAATCTAACTTTAATCGTATGCAAAAGAACTCAAATGCTTTTCCTAACACGCAAACATGTTTTAAACCCCTATCAACGCATTTTCATGGAATAAACATTAAAATGGGAAATTCCTGCGTCGAGAATAAACTTCTTAAATTTTTATTCGAAAGGGGAGCTATCGTAAAGGAATGAATTCCTAAAAGCTTTCTAAAAAAGAATCATGTTTTTCCGTCAAGAGAATAAACGATTCCACTAACATGAAATTCTAACAACATCCTAATTCAAACAACTTGGTGCACCTAACAATAAATAATTGCATGCGAGGAAATGCGAACTTACCTCTTCCATTGTAGAACCTTGGTAAAATCCGATAGACATTTTCCAAAATAATAATCCAGAGAGCAAGAGAGGTACAACAGCACACGTGTCGACAACTGAACCAGAAAAAACAAGTGATGCAGTAGAAATGGCAAACGTTTTAAAGGAAGCTGAATGCACTTTGACCCCAAGCATTTTCGGAAACGTCACGAGGGCATTTCAAGCGGACATCTCAACTACTAAAATTCCGGAATTCACACATGACAAATGTGGGCGAATCGAGCTGTTATCGCAAGGGGGAGGAAATTGAACTACATTCCTATGCGTTTTCTAAGAATTTCGAGGGTTCTAAGTTTAATCAGTTTCCGAAATTCTGCTGTTCACAAAGAAACAACACACGATCCTTATCACCACAACCTGTCTCATGGAGACTACTTCCTTATCTGGTCATCTAGCAACGGACACGATGCTGATGAATCATCATGTGTCAGTTCTTGGGATGTTTCAAAACACTTAGGACTGTTTCTTTATCTGTTCATCTCTCAACGAACATGCTATCGACTCTAATCAAAGCTTATTTTCAGGAAAATTCTTAGAGAAAAACGAAAGAACTTCATTATAATTAATTTTCATATCCTGAGAGAATAAAACTAAAATGTATTCGGTAAGAAATTCTTCATGGCTGAATTTTCCACAAAAGGAATACGGAAAGCGAAAGAATTTAATCAGACACCTTGAAAGAATTCATCTCAGAATTAAAAACGCTTTTGAAAAAAAAAAAAAACCGAGTGAACTATGAAATACTTTGTTCTTCACATAAAGAAAACGCAGCGTACGATTTCAATAATTCCTTTTTGAAAAAACTGGGTGGTCCTGAAAAGGACCGTTAAGATTTTTTTTTTTTTTACCAATAATAATATTCGTCTAAATCTCGTAAAATTTCCCCCACGTAATGACTAAGGTCAACTGAGTCCAGAAATGCTTCGTCTACTTTAGTATTTCGCTTCCGCTGGAGTTCTTTCAGATACTGTTCAGCTATTTTCTCAAAATCCAGTTGTAAAATAATTTTGGTCATGTTTATTTGATTGTCGTTGTCGTAGGAGATTTCCATTTCATTCATATCCGCTGTGTCATACATTGTGTCCACGAGAGTTTCTTCAAGCAGAAAAGAACCATCTTCATAATGTCGAAATCCTTCTTTTGTGGACTGTAATGCTTCCAAAGTCAAATTATTTTTTTCCAATGCTTTCTTAATTAAAGCTGAAAACGAAATGGAACGAAGAAACGTCTGTTGTATGACTCTTAACATAGTAGATTTCTTATCAGTCACTTTAGTCCAATGTTCTCCGCGCAGAGAAATTTCAGTTTTCAAAATTTCACCATCCTGACCCACTTTTTCCTGAGTGAAATCCAATACATGGTGAAAATCTCGACTTGTGCATTCCACCGAGTGGGGATTCATTCTCATAAAAGGAGTCAACGGTTCTAAACGATGAGCCACTGTAATATTTCCACTGAAAATGTAATCATATTTCGCAGGCTTGCGACTTTTAACAACATCACGCAGAAAGACAAAGCTGTCTAGAAGTTCAAACCATTCAACACCCTTCAAAGCGATTCCCATAGCTGTAGGAACGTATAAGTCACCGATGCAAATATATTTTCGGACACGAATCTGTAATTCTCCATCAAAACAAAATATCCGAATGAATCGATCGTCTCCTAAAGGAAAGCAATTTTCAGGCATTTCATTCTTCCTAAAGATGATGCGATTTTCATCGTGTAATGCTATGGACGATTCCATTATAAAATTTTCAAGAAACACAAAAGACGACCACTCTCCTCGACCGATCGAGTTCAACTGAGAGAAACTTAAACCCCTACGTCAATCATCAACCTTGTTAGGAATGGACCATAACGATCATGTGACCTGGGAAGAGAACCAATCCTTTGACGAGAACCATTCCTGATGCTGAACATGAATCAATAGGAACGAAATCTCTTCCATCGATGCATTTCGCCGTCTAAATTAAAAAAAATAATAATAATATTGCCACGTTTATATAAAAAACCTAACACCCCACGAAAGCTCTAAAAATATAAGTTTAATAAAACAAATTCGAGGAAACAAAAAATATTGGTATGGACAAAAAAAAAAAAACTTCCTCCAAAAATTTGACAAAAGTCCAATAAATCTCCCGAGAAAAACATAAAGTTCCAAGAAGCACCGCCAGGGGGCAGCACATCGAGTTGACATCCCCCTATATCCACCCCTATCCCTGTCGGTCGTTGCCATCCCTCAAAAACAAAGATTCATTGAAAGTTCCAAGAAGCACCGCTAGGGGGCAGCACATCGAGTTGCCATCCCCCTATATCCACCCTCTTTCCCACTCGGTCGTTGCCATCCCTCAAAAACAAAGATTCATTGAAAGTTCCAAGAAGCACCGCTAGGGGGCAGCACATAATGGGGCGATCGCGTGACAAAAATTCTGCCTCGGGGGCAGCACATCGAGTTGACATCCCCCTATATCCACCCCTTTCCCTCTCGGTCGTTGCCATCCCTCAAAAGATCCATTGAAAGTTCCAAGAAGCACCGCCAGGGGGCAGCACATCATGGGGACGATCACGTGATAAAAATTCTGACTCGGGGGCAGCCTTGGGACAGCCGGGGACAGCCTCGTGGGCAGCCGGGGACAGCCATCGTGGACAGCCAATGTTAAGTCTATGGAGGGCTGTCCCTGTGCCAGAAGTCTCCCTTTTCCTCTACTGTGGCCACTAAACAGCTGGCCAAACGGACAAGTGCCGACACCCACTTTAAGAACCGTATAAACATTGCAGTCTCTTGGTTTCAGATGTGCGCAAAGGCCTATGGATTAATATCTAATGCCTAAGTAAAAGCGGAATATTACTAACTGGACTTGATGTCCAAACCCAACGACAATGAGCACGACGGAATAAAAACTGTCAAAAATGCCTTGGCCTAAGGCCTGTTTATTTTTAATAATACTAATTTGACTTGGTATCCAAACCTTGTGAATATCAATCAGCACGACAGAATAAAAACTGCCAAAAAGGCCTAAGGCCTATTTATTAATATTTAATGCCTAAGTAAACGCGCAATATTACATACTGGACTTGGTATCCAAACCTTATGAATATCAGCACGACGGAATGAAAACTGTTAAAAAGGCCTACGCCTCGACTTAGACATATTAATTTATTTTTAGTGCCAAAGAAAAAGCGTAATATTACTAACTTTTCTGGGTAATCAAACCTTACGAATAAGAGCACGACGGAATAAAAAATTGTTAAAAATGCCTAGGCTGTATTAATAATTTTTTTGCGCTTGAGTAAGAGCGCAATGTCACTAAATTGACATGTTATGTTCAACCTCATGAATATGGCAGGACAATTTGAAATTTTTTTAAAAGGCCGAGGTCTAGGGCCCTAAACCATTTGTTTTGCGCTTTAGTAAAAGTGTAGTGTTATTATTTTCATTTTTCATGTTAACCTTCCAACCATGAGAACTGTGGATTCAAAGTTGCTACAATGGCCTAACCCGAGCCCCATATTATCAATGCCTTGGTAGAAACGTAACATTAAGATAAGTTATTTCGATACAAATAATTTATTTGGATCCAGGAAAGCTCGTACACCGGAAAACTCCCACACTTTCTCAAGTAAGGGGCTGTACACAAATTGCGTTTCGTTCCGAGATCTTGTCAAAGTGTACGTGTTTTCCTAGCTGAACAAAATAAAATGTACCAGTTTTCCTAGGGATCTCGGGTACGTAAGATCAAAATGACACAAGGTTTATGTAGAACCTTTCTGACTCCCTAAACCTTGAGTTATGACTTTAATATTTCCCATGTGATAACAAGCAATAAAGGTTAATTAGCAGGGGCTCAACGAATCAATTTTCAGATGACGATCTTTCTAGAAGATTTTAAAGAAGATTTTAAATCACAATCTTGATATTCCGTATTTCTAAACATCTTATAAAACATCATAAAAGGCACTCAACAGATTATCTCTCACTTATTTACGAGCCACATAGGCCTTTGGCCTTTTTAGAAAATATTAAGTTACAACCTACATATTTCGTATTTGTAAACATTTTACGAAACCTAATGAAAGGCATTCAACGAATTATTCTTCAACTCTTTATAGCTACATAGGCCCCGGGCCTTTTTAGAATATTTTAAATTGCAACCTAGATATTTCATACTTGTAAACATTTTATAAAACCTAATAAAAAGCACTCAACGAATTATTAGTACAGATACTTATTATTTTTCTTGATTTCAATTGCCAATACTATGTTAAAATCATTTAACAATCTCCCGATTGCTGAACTTGCATAACGTGTGAAACAGTAATTACGGACATTTAATGTCAATCAAATTAAAATATTACTCACCTATTTACAAGGCACCTAGCAGCGGGCGTTTTTAGAAGATTTTAAGTTACAACCAAGATATTTAATTCAACTTAGGTATTAATTAACAGGCCCTAGGCCTAAGCCTTTTCAGCAGTTTTCATTCCGTCGAGCTCATGCTCATAACGTTTACGAACCATGTCAACTTGCTAATATTGTGCCTTTACTTTGGCACCAATTATTCATCAATAGGCCCTAAGCCTAGGCAGAGGGCCTATGAGTTTATATATAATGCCCAAGTGAAAGAGCAGCTATCAGGCATAACACTTATGTAAATGTAATGATATGAATATCAGGGTGGTAGATTTAAAACTGCTTAAAAGGCCAGCGGCTTAGATGCCTTGCCTTTAAAATTTTCTAAAAAGGCCCGCGTCCTAGGTCCCTTGTAAATAGGTGAGAAGTAATCCGTTGAGTGCCTTTTATTAGGTTTCATAAAATGTTTACAAATACGAAATATCTTGGTTGTAACATACAATCTTCTAAAAAGGCCTGCGGCCTAGGTGGCTTGAAATGAGTTGAGGAATAATTCGTTGAGTGCCTTTCATTAGGTTTCGTAAAATGTTTACAATACGAAATATGTAGGCTGTAACTTAATATCTTTTAAAAAGGCCCTCGGCCTAGGTGGCTTGTAATAAAGTGAGAAATAATCTGTTGAGTGCCTTTCATCAGGTTTTATAAGATGTTTAGAAATACGGAATATCAAGATTGTAATTTAAAATCTTCAGGAAAAATCATCATCTGAAAACTGATTCGTTGAGCCTCTGCTAATTAGCCTTTATTGCTTGTTATCACATGGGAAATTATATTATTAAATTTATAACTGAAGGTTTAGGGAGTCAGAAAAGTTCTACATAAACCTTGTGTCATTTTGATCTTACATACCCATTGAGATCCCTAGGAAAACTGGTACATTTCATTTTGTTCAGATATCGGAACGAAACGCAATTTGTGTATAGCCCCTTACTTGAGAAGGTGTACGAGTTTTCCCGTGTACGAGTTTTCCGCCACCCATAATGGATCACCTGTACAATAAGTTAAGTATCCGGTTTGTTACAGTAACACAATTCATAATAAATAGTTAGCACACAAAATAGGGGAGAGGAGAAGAAACATTCTGTGCCATAATAAACAAAATTCATGCAATATGCTATCCACAATAGGAATAAGAGGAGACGCTGTCTCCCAACTCTTCCCATGCTAGCAAAGTGAAGCCGAGTTTATACGCTTCCGCGGTGAAAGTAGTATCGCCAGCTTTGGCGTGGTTACCCTCAAGATGCAAAAGCAGACGATTTTCCGTAGGAAAACATTAGTGGGACTCTGTTCGTTTTTTTATTTTATTTTACATTGTCTTAAATTATAAACGAAATGGAAAAGCAGTGAAATAGGATTAATAAGCTGTTAGTTTTACATGAAAATAATTTTTAGTACAAAAACTTAAATTTTCATGGAGGAAAAGAGATCTAAAAAAGCGTCTTCGTAACGACTGAGATGCATATGGACTGACGATTTAAAATGTGTTTTAGATTAAACGCGAGTTTATATAGCGTAAAATCTTTCTCTGTCTTAGCGGGTTATCGTAAAATATTGTTTATGTAACAGTCGAACTTCAGAGAATTTGTATTATGAGTGAATTTTGGCTTATTGGTTAAAAATTTTAACCAATATACCAAAGTGAATTTTGGCTTATTGGTTAAAATTCGGCTTATTGGTTAGTAAGGCTTAAAGAGATCGTTCTTTAAAGAGAGGTAACACTTCTGCCCTACTGTCAGGAGGAAAATTAAAGTAAACAACGACATTCCACATACGTTTTACTTGAAGAGCAATTACAATTGTTCTTAAGCAAATAAACAAGGGGGAAAATATTCTTATTGAGCATTAAAAAAAAAGTTCATGAAATATCTATATTTTATTTCCAAACCTTTATAGAAAAAATGGGGAATCAGCGGTCTTCTTTTAAAGAAATTAAAAAAAAAATCAGATGCAAAATATGACGTTATTGTATTGTTAACAAGTTCGTTGCTATCTTATAATTCTTGTTGTTAACTTCATAAATATTGCGTGATTGAGTTGCTAAGTCTTGTATTGTTGAAGATGATAGTAATTAACACGTAATAACCAAATGATAATAATTGTATGCAAATAATTCTTGCTTCTTGCGATTCGTAAATATGTCTAAGAAACTTTTATTCTTTTCTTCATTTAATTGCCTGCGAAGGTTGTCCGTTAGCTGTGCTATATTTCCTAACTCTTCCGCTTTCGATCATGTCTCGCGCTGTCGTGAAATCCCCTGACCTCCCGGTCCACCTAAGACCTTCCCGGCCTCGCCTGGGGCAATTACCTCGTCGTACTTTTCGTGACCGCTCGCTTCCTAAACCTAGAGACAACTGTCTTCTCGCCTCCCTCCCTTGTCTCTGAAAAAATGCCCTTAAGCATATCCTAAAATTCCCCGTGAGAAACAACCACACCGTCCTCGGTAAATCTAAAGCGCCAAAGTAAAATGTGAGAGGCTAGTGCATTAATCGGCCGCATTGAAATTGAAACCTGAAAAGCATCAAAAGAGGCGCGATAGAGTTAATCTCCATTCAACAAACAATGTGCATATACTAAGCTCAGACACATTGTCGTCTTAGCAAATTAACCGTGCATCCGGTGTCTAATGGGGAACTGATTCTGAGAAATTTCTCCCACGCTTTGTGAAAAACAAAGGAAGTGGAGCACGAGATGGAATAAAAGTTGCAATATTGAGATTTTATATGAAATCCTACAACCTAGTATAAAATCTCTGTAACAGTACTTTCATTTTATTTTTTATAATTGCTTTAAGCACTTGACTGATTTTATTTTCTTCTAATGGAGGAATGAAGTTCCTACTGGTTAAAACTGTAGTAGGCTTCAAAGGTATAAGTCTAAATAATTTTAAAGCTTCAGGGCACACAATAGCCTTAATAGAAAGGGAACTTTCTATTTTATTTTTTTTTGGGGGGGGGGGGATATCTTTTTAGAAGGTGCAGTTCCAAAATATAGTAAGAAAATATACAATTTATTAGTTTGTGAAAACAGGATTTACAAGTCCTGCTGATAGTGAAGGAAATCTGAGTTGATAAAATGTCCTGGCAAAAACAGATTTACAAAAGCAACAGAAATAATTCCTATTGTAATATCTCTTTAAAAATAGATTCAACTGCATTCAAAATATTATACTTCTAATAAACATCACTATTAAAAGAGACACATTCATAATGTAATGAATTAATAGCTTTTAAGTAGTAAATTAAACAGACATGTGTATATAATAAGGATTTTTAATTTGGTTTCTGAAATATAAGTACACCATTTATGAGCAAGGTTATATTTATCTATTAATAAAGAATTCATTGAGAATAAATCCTGCAGTTTGTTGCTAACACAATATATGTTCAAGAATAGAAAAATGTGATCACAAAATGTGTGGTAAATCAGCACATCAAGTGATTAACTTTAACTCTAATGACAGAGAACATTGCTAACAGCAGCCCATGTGCATTTAACCTACATTTATGGCCACAAAAGTTAATGGAGAACTAATCAGAAGTGCATGGGAAATATAGAAGTGCAAATTTTCTGCCATCAGGTCATGGTGCTGAATCACCTTCAGTTCACTGTTATCCATGTAACATCTCCAGTACCAAAATCTGATTTTCGCAAAATAATGCTGACGTTTCAAGGAAGAACTTTTTACAACAGCCTATTTCATCTGATTAGTTAGGTAATAAAGTTTTCACTCAGGTAATTTATTTGTTTACCATATAGCTATACATTTTCATGTATTGCAATTAATATATTTATAAATACATTTCCTGCTGTTATATTTTTACTTCAGCTGAATTCAAGATTTTCCACCATTTCTGTTATCAAAAAGCCTAGTGTGAGCTACATTTCACACTAATTATGTACATTGTAAGCTGTGGAAAATATATCAGTACTATCATTTCCTAATGGGGATTCAACATACATCTAGTTACACAAGACAAAATAGAATGAGCTAGTTAGAACATGAAGAAATGTTATGAGTTGATGCCCATACACATGTAAAACTTCTTGAAGTCATTTTTATATTTGCGAGAAAAGAAACTTACCCAACAGTATTTGTAGCTGGAACTCAGCATACTGCTGCAATTCCGACCATCAAAAACAAATGTTTGCAATGGAAATTTATATATAAATCCACTACAAAACACTTATCTCAAATAGTCAAATCTCATCTTCAGTGACCATTAGCAGCACCAAAATGCTTTCCTTTACATATAATGTGTGCCACAGTAGGTATGAGTGTCTTTTCTCTTAAAAGGCTTAATCCTCCAGTCCTAATGGGAAGACCGAAATTGAAGGGTGGGGATGCATGGATACACAACAAGAATATCAAAGAATATAAAATAAAAACATGCAATACAGGAAATCTGTAACAACTATCAAAGTATTGGGTACAAGAGATTTACATTGATGTGCAAAACAGTACAGGCTAATTACACTGAGCTAATCGGAACATGAACTGTGAGCAAATAAACCACAATAAATATTTGAATGTTTCAGCTACCACAAATACCTCAGCTTTGAAGAAATTACAATCTGTTGATAAAACAGAGACAGGTCATAAGCTCGATAGACAAAACACACATGCCACACCCACTGTGCAAGGAATAACCGTTTAGCTACATCTCACTGATTTTACCAAAGAAAAAGTAAGCACCTGGAAGATATGATGTAAAGAAAGAAAAGGTAACAAGAAGGACTTTAAATAACAGAGAACCGAAAGGGGAAAGTTTAATTAGAGCATATATGCTGTAGAGCATTAATGCTGTAATTAATATTAAACAGAAAAAGCAGATTATTCATGAGAGAGTTAAAATGTATGAAAAAAATGTTTAATCTCAGAACATATACATGCATTACAGAATAGCAACTAAATCAGGTAAAGAAAACATTTGGTAACAGAAGTGAATGAAATATATTTAACTGATACCTTATTTATGGAATATTAAAGTAACTGATGATCCTAAAATGTTTACTGCTCTGTAAAATGAATAAGAGAGCATGAAGTTTTAGAATACCAAAAATGTGCAGTGAATGGAAATAGGGTGGTCGAAGAGAATCAAATCTATTTTTAGAATGAACAGGAAATACAGGCAATTCAGAGATGTATGATTGCTGTGTTAATAATTCTAATGTACAGTATTTCCATATTTCTTCAAAAATCATAATGTGCATACATATGTTTGCAAGGTCATAGCTTGAGAGGAGCCAGAAGCGCAAATCTTCACTGTAAGGTACTCATGTTTGGTCACTTTCAAATGTTTCCTTGTTCATTCGTCTCTTACTTCCATTCTTTTTTTTTTTTTTTTTTTAAATCTTTTAAATATATGTGCACCCTTTGTGTTTCAATTTCACTTTTCTCATCTACTGTGTTTAGTATGTGTGTGTGAGACAGAACGAAGTACGTACCTCGATTGGGGCACAAACAAAAACTAGTAGCGAATTTCCAAGCTGGAAAATTTTCTATTAAATTAACCCATCTGAAAAGAAGGGATCAAACTTTATTTTGAAAGATTTCATCCAGACGTGAGATTTAAAAAGCATCAAGTTGGTTTCCTCAAAAAAGCGGGCTGAGCGCCATGAAAACAATGCTGATTTTGTTGCAGTTCTCGTTCAGAGTTTGTGATTTAAAAATTTAGAACAATATTTATAATGGAAGTTTTTAAAAAGCCTTGCCAGAAAGGGAAACCGCACCAAGTTTGTAGTGCGTGTGCGTGTATGTCCTCCACAATGCCTCTCTCTGTTTTTTTATATCGGAGCAACACCCCAGGGGGCGGATCATCAGGGGGCGCGTGAGGCGCCCCCTCAGAAACCAAGGAAAAAGCTTCGATTTGTTAGGTTTTAATAACAAATTGAATATTATTTCGTGAAAGAAAGTATTACTTAAGAATTTATAGACATACTAAGAACACTTTTTCATTTTTCGGGAAAATATCAGAAAGATCCTCGGTTATTCCCGACACTTACACCCCCTCACTAAAATCCTGGATCCAACTCTGTCCATCCCCTAAGATTAACTTTTAGATCCGCCACTGATCCATACATTGTTAATCACCTTTCAACGGAAGCCAAAATGCCTGGTAGGTAGAAAATATACTGTACAACTCGGCTGAGTTTTGCAGAACTGGTGGCTGCAGCCAAACTAGTTTTATGTCTCTTACATTTGAGATTGTCTTTTATGTCGAAATGCGCGTGACACACTGAACATTCAGGTGAATACTGTTCACATTTAACTTTATAAACATAATCACACATCTTTTTCAGAAAAGGATATTCTTTTTACGAATCAGTCTATGCATATTTTGTTTTGGGCATTTTTAAATCGTAAATTTGTAAGGTTTATTAAAATACACACACTTCATAATGCAAAATATCTTTCACAGATATGATGAAATAACCTTTCTCTGTTTTCCTGTTAACGCGCTCTGTAGTGCCACGAAAATACATTTAAAATCTTCATTAATATCTCAGTCCTGTAGTAAGTCTGTGGGCCCCTCAAAGAACTACACGAACGTTTGATGACCGGATTAGGAGGGGTTCCTGATTAACAGGGGTTTCCTGTATAATGAATTTGTCTTTCATTCCGCACGGGGCAAAACAGCTAACCGGCCGGCATGCCACGACAAGGCAGGAAAACCGGGACGCATGGTAAGCCTGACAATACCGGTACTGTGGTATTTACTCTATGGAATACCGGGGGGGGGTATATCAAATGGATAACGATCGGTTCGCATAAGCAGGAACATGACTTACGATTTAAGTTTAGTTTCAGCTCTAGACAGGGACTGATTTATGCTCGGGCCTGTACAAGGCCCGATCCCTGGGCCTCATTTTTAGGGAGTGCATTTTGTCGAACGAAAACGGTACTGTTCTATATGGTTTCGTATAATGTGAGGACCCGGATTTTCGAGTATGCCCAGAGGCTCCTCATGTCTAAATCATGCTCTGGCTCTAGATATTAAAGATATTTAAATACACTGCTGGCCACCCAAAATGCAACACCAAGAAGGACACGAGATAGCAAAGCCAGATTTGCTGGACACATAATAACAGATACAAAGATGAAACGATTGAGCTTACAGGCTTGTGCGACTTGCGGAACACGCAGACATCAATAGTTCGTGTGGCCCCCATGGCTGGCAATAACGGCCGCTTCACGCAGCGGCATCGAACGAAAGAGGCTTTGGATGTGGGCTTGGGGTATGTCGGTCCAGGCTGCTTCCACACGTTGCCACAGTTCATCAGGCGTAGCCGCGGGTGGTGCTTGCCGGGCCACTCGGTTGCCGATCAGCGAACAGACGTGTTCGATGGGCGAGATATCGGGAGAACCGGCGGGCCACGGCAGCAGTGAATCCTGGTGGGCCGTGAAGAATTGTTGCACGATACGTGCCACGTGCGAGCGCGCATTGTCCTGTTGAAACGTGGAAGCTGGCAGGTCCTGCAGGTGAGGGAGGACTACAGGCTCCAAAAGGTCGGAGATGTAGAGGTGGCTGTTGAGTGTACCGGCGATGCGTACCAGAGGGGTGCGAGTGTCATATCCAATTGCGCCCCAAACCGTAATGCCGACCGGTATGGCGATGCATAATGCAGACATCATACAGTCTCTCGCCGCGATGCCGCCACACGCGGATCCGACCATCGTGGTGTTGCAGGTAGAAGCGGGATTCGTCGGAGAAGACAATTTTGTGACATTCCGTAGTCCCGGTGAGGCGTTCAACGGCTCACTGCCGCCGCACACTCTGGTGGTGTAAGGTCAATGGTAATCGGAGCAATGGGCGCCGTGCGACAAGTCCCCGCTCCTGCAGACGATGTAGAACGGTACGTGCTGACACAGGTTGTTGCGCAACACACCCTAATTCCTGCGCTAACGTTCGTGATGTGGTGGTGCGAGCCGTCAATGCCCGCCGCACAACATGCCGGTCCTCTCGTTCGGTGGTGTGCCGCAGCTGCGGCAATCGCTCACGTTGGTCCGTCCGTCCCTCCTGCCCCCACCGAATCCCTACTCGCCTCACTGTGGCTGGATGTCCCAAACGAGCGCCGATGTCTCGGTACGATAAACCGCTGTCGCGATAAGCCACTATTCGTCCTCTGTCGAACTCCGAAACGTGCTGGAATGACTGCCGTATTCTGCGACGAGGCATCAGGAAGCTTCCCATGCACAGGTCCGGCAGCACAACACACTTCCACTACTTACACCTCGCCTTCTGTGCACCCTTCTTATAGTGCTTCTCGGTGGCGTGCCGGGCGCACATGATTTGCATATGCCCTGCAATGCTAATCTTTTGCATGTCCTCTCGCGGGCGACGCATGCTGCGAATTTCAGGCCAATCAGATGCTTCCTTCTTGGTGTTGCATTTTGGGTGGCCAGCAGTGTATTAAATACTATTTAATACAGGATTTGGTCTTATTTTTATGAATACTTGGTAAACGGCATACTGTATTTCAATATATAAATTTAAACACGTGGGCAATCTCATTGAGACAAACAATAAACATGCTTAAATCTCTGGAGAAAAAATGTTATAGAGTTTTGGGAGGGAGGGGGGTCGTATCTAAGTGACTCCTCCTTATCGTCGCTCATAAATTAGGTTAAACCTGTATAAAGTACAAATTTCCGATGAAACTTTCATCAGACAGTACAACAGAGTTAGCCCCATCATAAGGCATTTAACCCCAGTCTAGCTCTCCCCTAGCTTTGAACGCAGGCATCACCAAGGGATTTTTGTTTTAAAATATATGTATTTCGAGCCCATGACTCTTCCGTGAAAAAAAAATCCCAAGCTTCTTTCCTTCTTCTTCTTCTGTTGTCTTCTGGAGGGACCGCTGGTAATGAACCCAGAAGGCTCTCTCTGCGAGTTACTCCAGGGGCTGCAGAGGGTGACGAGCACAAAAGTATGAACCAGCCTTTCTGCTTTCATGAGTTGTTTATGTTCACGTGTTCTTAGTGTAGCATGAATACTAACAACTGATCTGGCGTGGAGGGGGAGAGTAGAAATACAAAAAAACAAGAAACTGTCAGTAATAAACTGGCAAATATTTGCCTTCATACTTCCTGGCCGAACGTCCAATCGGTTCCGGCGACCGCCAAGATTTTAACAAACAGAACCGGACAGACCCCCCCCATCTCTTCGTATACCGCAGTCAGTAGCTTAATCCAGCATTGATTCCTGATTTGATTTTATCGTATTCATTAAGTGATTATTTATTGAAAAAATGTTATTTATTCAGAAGTATTCAATATTAACGTTCATGTGCTAAAACTACAAAACTGCGTTAGCCACCCCAGTGACACGGTAAGTGGTAAAAATACCCCCGGGAAAAAATACCCCCGGAGAAAATACCCCCGAAAACAGAAAAGCGGGGAAAATACCCCCGGAAAAAATACCCCCAGCAGATCAAACACCCAAATCTCCCAATATCACGCACTTTTTGCAGTTACCTTCGACGCTCTCTCCGTTTCATAATAACAGTCTACACGCATAAACAGCATGCGGTGAAACAGAATAAAAGGAAGTCATTCTTGCAGTAATACTAAAGCGATTTACTTGTGCAATCAACTAAAATCCATTGGACGGGGGTATTTCTTCCGCTTAGGAGAAAATACCCCCGGAAGAAATACCCCCAGCAGATCAAACACAAAAATCTCCCAATATCATGCATGCACTTTTTGCAGTTACCTTCGACGCTCTCTCCGTTTCTTAATGACAGTCTACACGCATAAACTGCATGCGGTGAAACAGAATAAAAGGAAGTCATTCTTGCAGTAATACTAAAGCGATTTACTTGTGCAATCAACTAAAATCCATTGAACGGGGGTATTTCTTCCTCTTAGGAAAAAATACCCCCGGAAGAAATACCCCCAGCAGATCAAACACAAAAATCTCCCAATATCATGCATGCACTTTTTGCAGTTACCTTCGACGCTCTCTCCGTTTCTTAATAACAGTCTACACGCATAAACTGCATATGCGGTGAAACAGAATAAAAGGAAGTCATTCTTGCAGTAATACTAAAGCGATTTACTTGTGCAATCAACTAAAATCCATTGGACGGGGGTATTTCTTCCTCTTAGGAAAAAATACCCCCGGAAGAAATACCCCCAGCAGATCAAACACAAAAATCTCCCAATATCATGCATGCACTTTTTGCAGTTACCTTCGACGCTCTCTCCGTTTCTTAATAACAGTCTACACGCATAAACTGCATATGCGGTGAAACAGAATAAAAGGAAGTCATTCTTGCAGTAATACTAAAGCGATTTACTTGTGCAATCAACTAAAATCCATTGGACGGGGGTATTTCTTCCTCTTAGGAAAAAATACCCCCGGAAGAAATACCCCAGCAGATCAAACACAAAAATCTCCCAATATCATGCATGCACTTTTTGCAGTTACCTTCGACGCTCTCTCCGTTTCTTAATAACAGTCTACACGCATAAACTGCATATGCGGTGAAACAGAATAAAAGGAAGTCATTCTTGCAGTAATACTAAAGCGATTTACTTGTGCAATCAACTAAAATCCATTGGACGGGGGTATTTCTTCCTCTTAGGAAAAAATACCCCCGGAAGAAATACCCCCAGCAGATCAAACACAAAAATCTCCCAATATCATGCATGCACTTTTTGCAGTTACCTTCGACGCTCTCTCCGTTTCTTAATAACAGTCTACACGCATAAACTGCATATGCGGTGAAACAGAATAAAAGGAAGTCATTCTTGCAGTAATACTAAAGCGATTTACTTGTGCAATCAACTAAAATCCATTGGACGGGGGTATTTCTTCCTCTTAGGAAAAAATACCCCCGGAAGAAATACCCCCAGCAGATCAAACACAAAAATCTCCCAATATCATGCATGCACTTTTTGCAGTTACCTTCGACGCTCTCTCCGTTTCTTAATAACAGTCTACACGCATAAACTGCATATGCGGTGAAACAGAATAAAAGGAAGTCATTCTTGCAGTAATACTAAAGCGATTTACTTGTGCAATCAACTAAAATCCATTGGACGGGGGTATTTCTTCCTCTTAGGAAAAAATACCCCCGGAAGAAATACCCCCAGCAGATCAAACACAAAAATCTCCCAATATCATGCATGCACTTTTTGCAGTTACCTTCGACGCTCTCTCCGTTTCTTAATAACAGTCTACACGCATAAACTGCATGCGGTGAAACAGAATAAAAGGAAGTCATTCTAGCTAATGGAATACATTTTTGCAGCAATATTTCAAAATTATGGAAGCAAGCACTTGAACCAATATTTGGTGGAACAGTGTTAGGTTGCGATATAGGGTCAAAGGTTGCGATTAAGGCGCCAAAATTTGGTTCAACCTCTCAACAAATACCACAGCTGGAAATCATGTGCAATGGCGGAGTTAGAGAATGCCAAACCACAAAACACCGGATACGGAGAACTGGCCACATTGCAATTTCAGGGCCATAAAATTGTTTTGCATAAACAAATATCGTGTAGCTATATTCCCCACTACTTGAGCAACTATTTTTCTTTTTTTTTTTCACTTTGAATAAGCTATTTAGAAATTTCCATGATTTTCGGGCAAAAGACAAAGCGGAGAACTAGCCACAAAATTTTTAAGGGGCCGTATAAAAATTGCGTTCTTAACTGCCACGTCTCCAGAGGTTGCTTATCTGAGTCACATAAAGTTTCCGTAATTTTGTATTTCTTTAATTACGATATTTAATATATTTTCTTATAGGAGATGTTCATAATCTACAACAAGCCGTTGGGGGGGGGGGGGGGGGATACCAAAAATATGAAAAATAAAAATCTCTGGTCAGATCAGGAGCAGATTATCAGAATTTGCAAACTACAACTGCACAAATTATCTGAGGCGCGTGCAAACCTTTGGGGGGGGGGGGGGGGCTTAATATAAAATATAATGAATTTCAGAAAGATCTGCCTAATTGTGGAGTCCCAGCTGCTGGTATGCCAGGTCCTGCAGAATTTTTGAAAAACATTGTTATTGTTTCATGTATTATTATTATTATTGAAACATGTGGAGTTACACTGCTGACCACCCAAAATGCAACACCAAGAAGGACACGAGATAGCAAAGCCAGATTTACTGGACATATAACAACAGATACAAAGATGAAACGATTGAGCTTACAGGCCCGTGCGACGTGCGGAACACGCAGACATCAATAGCTCGTGTGGCCCCCTTGGCTGGCAATAACGGCCACTACACGCCGCGGCATCGAACCAAAGAGACTTTGGATGTGGGCTTGGGGTATGTCGGTCCAGGCTGCTTCCACACGTTGCCACAGTTCATCAGGCGTAGCCGCGGCTGGTGCTTGCCGGGCCACTCGGTTGCCGATCAGCGAACAGACGTGTTCGATGGGCGATATATCGGGAGAACAGGCGGGCCACGGCAGCAGTGAATCCTGGTGGGCCATGAAGAATTGTTGCACGATGCGTGCTACGTGCGGGCGCGCGTTGTCCTGTTGAAACGTGGCCGCTGGCAGGTCCTTCAGGTAAGGGAGGACTACAGGCTCCAAAACGTCGGAGATGTAGCGGTGGCTGTTGAGTGCACCGGCGATGCGTACCAGAGTGGCGCGGGTGTCATATCCAATTGCGACCGAAACCATAATGCCAGGCAACGGACCGGTATGGCGATGCATGATGCAGGCGTCATACAGTCTCTCGCCGTGGTAATGCCACACGCGGATCCGACCATCGTGGTGTTGTAGGCAGAAGTGGGATTCGTCGGAGTAGACAATGTCGTGCCATTCCGTAGTCCAGGTGCGGCGTTTAACGGCCCACTGCCTCCGCACTCGCCAGTGGTGTAACGTCAATGGTAACAAGAGCAACGGGCGCTGTGCAACAAGTCCCCGCTCCTGCAGACGACGTCGAAAGGTACGTGCTGACACAGGTTGTTGCACAACACACCCAAATTCGTGCGCTAGCGTTCGTGATGTGGCGGTGTGAGCCGTCAATGCCAGCCGCACAACATGCCGGTCCTCTCGTCCGGTGGTGTGCCGCAGTTGCGGCAATCGCTCACGTCGGTCCTTCCGTCCCTCCTGCACCCACCGAATCCATACTCGCCTCACTGTGGCTGGATGTCGCCCCACACGGGCGCCGATGTCTCGGTACGATAAACCGCTGTCGCGATAAGCCACTTTTCGTCCTCTGTGGAAGTCCGTGCTCGTCCGATGCACGGCGAATATTCAGTGATTGTTAGCAACTCATACCACCTCCGCAAGATCAGCGCAGGATCGAACCTGAGGATCTTGCATTGATAGTCTGAACCGCTAACCACTCAGCCATTCGCGGCTCCAAGATAATGCGTCCTCCCATAGTGCTCGTATTGTACAGGATTGGTTTCAGGAACATGCCGGTGAGTTTACTTTGCTTAGGTGGCCTCCACAATCTCCAGATCTCAACCCCATTGAGAATTTGTGGGATGAAGTTGAAGGAGCCATCAGACAGCTGGATCCACAAACCTGCAATCTCACACTCCTGGAAAGTGCTATTCATCAAGCATGGTCTCAGATTCCGCAAACCATCTATCAACATCTCGTGGAGTTAATGCCACGAAGAATCGACGCAGTATTATAGGCAAAAGATGGCCCAACGAAGTACTGAGGGGGTGATCACAATAAAGTGGCCACTCAGTGTATCAGCATAAGTACACATGAACAAAATCACAGTGATAAAATAGAATCATGGACGACAAAGGAAAAGTTTGATCCATGGACATGAATTTTTAATGCTCCTGAATATATAAATGAAGCCAAAAAATGTCTTGCTTACAAAATACAATTTGAAAAAAACTGAGTGTTTAAGGTTATACTTGGGCGTCATTGTTTGGTTCTAGCACTCGATGTCGAATGAGTTTGCCAATAGCCCGTAAGAATTCTGGTAAGGTTTTTTCCCCTGCATTGTACATTAGTACCAGATTCCTGGCTCTAGCTTGTAATTTTGCAGTTTTGTAGCTTGTCCTTTTTTTTATTACTGTACCAGCAAAATGCTGCGCTGCCTTCAGCTTGTCAGCTGCATGTTCCAGCCTCATATTTTCTATGAGACACCACACTGAAGGGTGACTCCTTCCAACGAGGTGTTTAAATTTGTTGTGCCATCCTTCAGTAAGGTTGTTTGTTTTCTCTTCACCCCTGAGGACAGACCCATGGACATTCCAGATGTCTGGAGGAAACTGAGGCGGCTTCCTTATAATTCTTCCGCCATTCCGTGTGTTTTGCCATCTGTATGTTCCATTTACATATGTTTGGTCGAAATATTCCAATAAATCCTGCGCTTCTGAAGGCGCTGTGTCCTTCAGGAGCTGCATCTCTTCGCGAATTTTGTCCACTGGTAAAAAAGCCATACCATCAATTTGGCCGCAGAAATTCCGAAATTCGGAACTTTGTTTATACAAGTTACTTAAGTGCAGCCTTTGGATCATCCTCCAGGTACTTTGTGTCAGATGATAGAAGCAGCATTTCAAGTTGATGCCATCCCCAAAAACCGAGGTTATTGCATTTACTGTTGCCTTTTCGAAATCCACTATTATCCTCTGCGGATTTAAGTCCAAATTAAGGTCATGGCAATATTCGGCGAGGACCTTAAAAAAGAAAAAGAGAAAAACATGTAGCTTAAAAGTTTTCATTTTTAAACATCAGTCATTCAAAATTGTTATTCATTTGAAGTATAAACATTTTGAAATACAAAGTTTCATTTACCTGGAATAATTCTTCGTATACATGCTGCGACTTGTTTTGCAGCAAAGCATATACTGTTGTGATTGCTGATTCGCCTAAATGGACTCGAATGACGTACAGCTGCAGGAAATGTGGGGGAGCCAGATCAAAATTTCCGTCCATCATCCATTCTTCTGCGCTAGCTAAATTGACGGAGCCCGTCAGTCGTGGCGAAGATCAGTATCCTTGAGCTGGAACTGGCCCCGTTGTCATAAATTACGAAACGTTCTGGTGATAGCCCGCCAGTTGTAGTCCATGCTCCTAAATAATACAATACTATTTAATGAAGAATTATTTATGACTATTTAATGAAGAATTATTTATGACTATTTAATGAAGAATTATTTAGATCGTGATTTTAATTGTATGCATATCTTACAGTCATGTTAAAGTGACTGTCAGTGTATGTGAATCATGATCGTATTAGTAGGAGGAAGTTATATTGGTACAAACAAAGAAAAAACTTGAAGTTGTTACTGAAACGAAAATATTTTGTCCAAATATTAACATTTATTTCTGAAATGAACTAATGAAAAGCTTCGAATTGCCACTTGGATGGCACAAAAAATGTAGTTCTTAACTCTGATCTGGATCACACTCCACAATCATCTAGACTTTGAGTGTATTTGAATGAAAATCTGACACCATACAACAAACATCTATTTTGACAAACAAGAATTCGTGTGCAAAAAGGTTTAATTAAGAGTGCCTGGATGTGTAATGGAAGTATTTACATTAAAACAAATGATGATAAAACAAGAAAAAAAGTACTTACATTGGAAGAAATACAACATTTTGGTTTAACTATCTGCATTAAATCCCCTCTACTATTTTATAATATAGGAATGTACTATGGCTGAGTATTACTATACATATTATAACTTTATGTAAAGTTCATAATTTTTTATAACCGTGGGTGTCGGACAAAAGCCCACCCTGACACTTGTCCCAACGGATAGTTGCCCACCCTGACACTTGTTATGAACAAATATTTGAACATTATAATATTATGTTATAAACAATTCACCATAGTTATCTTCAAACGTTAATCGGTACCAACGTTACATTCTAATACGAAACACGTGTTAAAGTTATGAACAATGGAACACGTGTTACCGTCATCAATGTTAAATACAAGGTGTTAATTTTATTGTTATATTTATAATTATGAACAAATTATAGGGGCATCAATTACAGATCATGTACCGATTAAATTAACTTTATCGTGCCTTTTTATAACTATGGGACTTTTGTTTTACATGTATCTTCTGTAGGAAATTCTTCCATCGCGTTTTCCTCCAAATTGGCAACGACTTCTGAAAATATTTTTCCAGGCTTATCATGTGAATTTCTTGCTCTCTCCTTCGGTAAACGGTAAAAATACCTCCGGGAAAAAATACCACCGGAGAAAATACCCCCGAAAACTGAAAAGCGGGAAAAAATGCCCCCGGAAAAAATACCCCCGGAAGAAATACCCCCAGAACAAACGGTTCACTGTAAACTGCCACACAGGAACACTGATGTGTGGCAGTGTTCCGGTGTGGCAATTTACCGGCTACCCTGCCACACATCTTCAGCAACTTGGCTACAAAAGTTCAAGAGGGGGGGGGCTATAAAGATTGCCGTTTCTGGGCCTACATTGATAACTGAATTGCGAAACGAATTTCGCGAAAACTTTCAATGTAAGCCAAGCGAGAATTGTACTTTAATTTGAAGAAATAAATTGCCGAGAATCCGAGGTACACTTGGGGGGGGGCTCAACCCCCAACTTCCGTAATATTAGATTCTGGGCCGCTGGAATCTGTCAGTGTATCCAGGCTGTTCCCATTGAAGCGCCCGCGAGGTCCGTGACCTTTGGGGGGGTCCCCAAAATGTTGAAATGGCCGTAGAGCTGTAACCATTAGAAACATGCTTTACATAATGATTCTCTACACGACCACGAATTTTCAGGAGAGTGGGGTGCAAGTTTCTAAGAGCGCAGACAAGTCTTCAAGGTAAGGGATTTGCTCGTAATTTCTATGCTTTATGTTGTGTTTAACGGTAAACTATGCATGCCCTTCCCCCTCCCCCAGAAATTTGGTGAAGCCTGTGAGAGGGATACGAGGTGCTTGGTTTGGAGGGCTCTACCCCCAACTTTCGTAATTTTATATTCTGGACCTCTAGAGTCGGTCAGTGTATCCTCGATTTTACCCCTGAATAGCTCTTAGAAACGGGGGGGGGGGTACCCCACCCTCCTGAAAATTCGTGGTCGTGTACAGAATCATTATATAAAACATGGTACTAATGTTTACAGCTTATAACGAAGTAAATTTCTCCGTCATTTTTGGTCTACGCCGGGATTCGAACCCGAGGCCGCTTATTCCGGAACAAGTCGCTCTACCAACTGAGCTACGCAGACATTTGTTCTGATTCCTATCTGCCTTTATGTCGTGTGCGTCCTGCTGACAGGTACGTCACATCTCCCCCCCCCCCCGAAAGAGGGCCGGGGGCATGGCCCACGGGTCAGCCGTGACCATGAATCGTTGCAGGCAGCCATCCACTGTAGAACGTGCACTTGAGAACTCCCAGTCAATCTGTTGTGTGGAATGCAACATCACGCATTTTTATTTTTCGAAGCGCTGGAGAAGGAATTCTCTGATTTTTTCTGTCTCGCGGTGTGGAAATAACATCACACCAATGCGAGATTTTGAACGGCCGGGTCATCCGGATAGTTCGGGCGCCATTATAACGAAGTAAATTTCTCCGTCATATTTGGTCTACGCCAGGATTCGAACCCGAGGCCGCTTATTCCGGAACAAGTCGCTCTACCAACTGAGCTACGCAGACATTTGTTCTGATTCCTATCTGCCTTTATGTCGTGTGCGTCCTGCTGGCAGGTACGTCACAAGCTCTACGTGCATTTTAACATTTTGGGGGAAAGCCACCACCCCCAAGCTCATGGACCACGCGGGCACTTCAAGGGGAACTTCCTGGATACACTGACAGACTCCAGCGACCCAGAATATAATATTACGGAAGTTCGGGGCAGAGCCACCCCCCCCCCTCCCCACCAAGTGTATCTCGGATCCTCAGCAATTTATTTCTTCAAATTAAAGTACAATTCTCGCTTGGCTTACATGGAACGTTTTCCCGAAATTCGTTTCCCAATTCAGTTATCAATGTAGGCCCAGACACGGCAATCTTTATAGACCCCCCCCCCTCCCCTTGAACTTTTGTAGCCAAGTTGCTGAAGATGTGTGGCAGTTTACAGTGAACCGTTTGTTCTGGGGGTATTTTTTCCGGGGGCATTTTTTCCGCTTTTCAATTTTCAATTTTCGGGGGTATTTTCTCCGGGGGTATTTTTTCCTGGGGGTGTTTTTACCTACATCTCATTCGGTTTCTACTCTTTGCAATGGCTATTGCAGCATAATCTGGGCCATGATTGTGTTCTTTCAACACTTCATACCCATCAGTTGCATTTCTATTTGTAAATGCAACTGCTTTGCATTTGATATTAGCAGCCCGCTTAGAACAATACCATCGAATTCCGGAATTCCGTTTGTCACTACTTTTTGTTTAACGTACATGAATCCATCTTTACAAAGTTTATATCCGCCTTTGTTTGATTCGATTATTTCCATTGCGCAGAAGATGCTGCCTACTTCGCAACAGCGGTGTAGTCTTAAAAAAAAAAAGTGTCCACACGGGAACACATCATCAGAAATCGACCTTCCGACTTTTAGAAGAAGAATTGCCCCTCCCATATATTTAACCATAAAACTATATGAGGAAGAAGCTCAAGGGTCATCTTCCTGGTTCAAAACAGTATAACGGGAAGCTGTTAACGGAGTAGGGAGAGGGGGACGGATGACCACTTGTTGGGAATCTTTTTACGATCAATTCCCCAGATTTTTTCTTAGGGCGTCACAAACGCATAACACAAGAAAGATAGTCCTCCCCCTACCCTGGACGGGACTGATCACAGAGAGAAGACATTGCAACTTCGTTCTTGAAAACCTTCCTCAAAGAAACCGACTCGTTTCGGCCACACAATACGGACACCCACCCCCTTTTCCCCTCATCCCCTAACACGACGCAGACCGCCAATGTCAAGGTCCAGTCATCGGGGATCGCCAGAAGCTCGCAAACTTCTGGCGATCCCCGATGGCTTGTTGCCCTAAGGCATCTGACTACGCATGAAAATTACGATAGGACGGGGCAGTCAGAATCTTTGGTAATATTATGCCTTTTTGTTACACCCCTTCAGAGAAGTCCAGAAAGGAAAGGGAAGCTCTCGGGTCGAAGTGGGGAATGGGACAAAGAATGGAGGAACTTCTGTCGTGACGAACGAAGAAGGGAGTGGGGTCGAGGTAATAAAACCACTTAAATTTGGCTGACTTTTAAGTAGTATTGATTACGGCTTTCCCTTAAAAAATATTAAAGCATTGTAAAGAAACTCTAATACTTCTTAGATAAAAGTGCCTTAGCGGCACTAGGCCTGACTACTCCACTGCTTCGAAATGTGTATTACAAATGGTGTTTGATCTGCCACGAACGTGGGTGCGAAATATTCTCTAGTGGATTCTTCGGGTTGTAAATTTTTATGGCACTTTGTTCGTTAAAAATGCTCCCCTGCATTTATGAACGGATACTTACGAGCGCAATGGCCGCTCAAGAGGCGCGTAGTTAGAACATTACAGTAAGTCTGACAGGCGCTGATGGGAAAGCAATTCCAATCGGTCAGGAAGCCACTGATTTAAGTAAACTTCCGACGCCTTCGGCCTTAGGATTAGAGTTCTGAAGCAAGGGATGGGGGGGGGGGTAAACGGGTGCGAGACTAGAGGACGTGTAGCTGAGAACCAGCAGCATACAAGCTAAAAGATCATGGTCCAGATAAAAAAAAAAAAAAAAAAATCCGTGTGCAGAGACATGTTTAAAATGAAAACGAAAGTTACAATTGTGCAATGACCTGCTTTGTACAAATTTTAATAAAAATTTGAACATAACACTGTTTCAATATAATACACCAAGTTGTAATAAATACCAACATAGTGGTAACCATATTATAATAATTTGCAACAATTCAAATAGGTAATAAACAATTCATCTTCATAGTATATTGTGCTAGTTCTTAAATAATATCTAAGTCAGATTTGGTCTGAAATTGGGTTTTCAAATTAAAGAAGGAAATTATTAAAATTTCTGGACAACAGGCATGTACGGATTTAAACATTATTTAATGGGTTCAGAAAATTTGTACATGTAATACTAATACATTCCAGTTCCGTCTTAACAGGTGAACCAGCGGGAACCTGGCAGAGGGTCCTGACTTTGACATGGCCGGCAATTAATAAATTTTATTTACTTTCAATGGGTGAAGTTTCTATTTTTTATTGAATGCTGACTTTCGGAGTAAGAAATCATGAAATAGGCAGCAGCAGATTGTAAAAAAAGTACGAATTAAACAGCACTAAAAGATCAACCTCTTTTTTACGAAGTTCCTCTTGGAGCTGCAGGGAAAATATTATTAATTTACATTAGAATTTTTATCGGACAGGGCAGTAGTACGAAATTGAATGCTATTTTAATATTGTCGACATAGTAGTAGATCCCCGATTTCCTTAATAAAGCATTCAATTTCGTATAGTTAGATCTGGCTTTTCTTAAGCCCCAAGTCTCTTGTAAACACTGGAAGGGAAACAGTGTATTGTATTCTCCATATTAGTTACCATTACCTTTTTTTTACGGCAAATATTAAAATTGTAATCGTAAATTTCCCCAAAACGCAGTACGAAAATTTTTATTACATTCAGTCACTGGCGCAGGTTGCCAGTAAACTGCCACACATCTTTCATCAACTCAGAAAATAGCCACACACCGGAAAATTACCACACAGGAACATCGCCACACAGGAAAATTGCCACATGTTTTTCATGGGTGTAGGAGAACTGGCCACTGAATTGGGAACACCAAACGAATTTCGAGAAAACGTTCCATGTAAGCCAAGTGAGAATTGTACTTTAATTTGAAGAAATAAATTGCCGAGGATCCGAGGTACATTTGGTTTGGGGGCTCTACCCCAAATTTCCGTAATATTATATTCTGGGCCGCTGGAGTCTGTCAGTGTATCCAGGAAGTTCCCCTTGAAGTGTCCGCGAGATCCATGAGCTTGAGGGGGGGGGGGGACTTTTTCCCAAAATGTTAAAATGGACGGACGTACGTAGAGCTGTAAACATTAGAACCATGCTTTATATAATGATTCTGTACACGGCCACGAATTTTCAGGGTAGTGGAGTGAATTCACCCTCCCCCAAGTTTCTAAGAGCGCAGTTCAAGATAAGGGATTTGCTCGCAATTTCTATGCTTCATGTTGTGTTTAGGGGCAGACTATGTATGCCCTTCCCCCCTCCGCCAGGGTGAATTCATCCCACCCTCCTGCAAATTCGTGGTCGTGTACAGAATCATTATATAAAGCATGGTACATTTACAGCTCTACATCCATTTTGACATTTTGGGGGAAGCCTCGCCCCCAAAGCTCACGGACCTCGTGGACGCTTAAATGGGAACATCCTGGGCACACTGACAGACTCCAGAGGCCCAGAATATAATATTACGGAAGTTGGGGTAGAACCCCCAAATTAAAGTACAATTCTCGCTTGGCTTACATGGAACGTTTTCGCGAAATTCGTTAGGAGTTCCCAATTCAGTTCTCAATATATGCCTAGAAACGGCAATCTTTATAGCCCCCCCCTCCTCCCTTTGAACTTTTGAGGCAGGGTTGCCGGTAAATTGCCACACCGGAACACTGCCACACATCAGTGTTCCTGTGTGGCAGTTTATTTTTTTTTTATTTATTTTTTTTTTTTTTGATTGGAGATTTAACGACCACCGTGAGCAACTCAATGGGCTATAAGCAGTCGCCCGTCCCTGATTTAGGGTCACTGGTTCCAGGGAAGGGAGAGAGCCAGTGCCGTAAGACAAACACAACATCCATGCCTGACCGGGATTCGAACCCGGACCCCTTACGGACGAATGATCAGAGGCCAACGCCTTAGACCACTGCGCCACCGGGGCGGCAAAGTGGCAGTTTACAGTGAACCGTTTGTTCTGGGGGTATTTCTTCCGGGGGCATTTTTTCCGCTTTTCAGTTTTCGGGGGGTATTGTCTCCGGGGGTATTTTTTTCCGCTTTTCAGTTTTCGGGGGGTATTGTCTCCGGGGGTATTTTTTCCGGGGGTATTTTTTGGTGACGGATGACACAGTGGTCTAAGCGCTAGCTTCTCACCATTCGTCCAAAATGGGTCCGGGTTCAGATCCCGGGTGAGGCATGGATGGTGTGTTTGTCTTACGGCACTGGCTGTCTCCCTTCCCTGGAACCATTGGCCCTAAATTAAAGACTGGTGACTGCTTGTAGCGTATTGAGTTGCACAAGGTAGTCGTCAAACTGCACGGCCGCCCCCGAATGGCGCAGTGGTCTAATAAGCGTTCGCTTCTGAACATTCATCCGAGATGGGTCCGGGTTCGAACACCGATAAGGTATGATTGTTGTGCCTGTCTTACAGCACTGGTTCTCTAGAGCCCTTTCCAGAGAATGGTCCTAAATTAGGGACTGACGACTGCTTATAGCCCATCGAGTTGCTCACGGTAGTCGTTAAACCCCCAACAAAAAGGGGGAAAAAATGCTAGTGATAGTGAGTTGTGAAAGGAATTTGGGGACACCTTCGTCCAGCAATAAAGGAACTATGGTTGATGGTAGCACTGTTAATGTCAGTTGCAACTGTAATTTACTTTTTCAAGAACATGCTGCAATTTTTTTACGAATGCTTTGTTAAGAGTTCGATCTCTTCACTAAATAACTATGGCAATATACAAACGAAAGACTTTTGTACGGTATGTGACACACCGTACGGGAAGTTATGGGCCCTGAATTCTTTCGTTGATTAGATCATCGCCTAGTGTGGCCCCATAAGTAAATCTTCGCGCACCAGAAAGCAATTAAAATATTTTCACCTTTTCCCCGATGGTTGTTTGTCTTTAACCATCTCTCAAAACGGTATGTTTGCTTTCTGTTTGATGAACTAGCTTTGACCTTTTACCCAAGAGGAGATATCGCAGCACTTTGCTTTCGGTTTGATGACGTACCTACGTAGCGACTCTTCTTGAAGTGAGCTGCCAGCGTCTGTTACCTTGGGTGCCGTGCTGGGGAATGTGTTTTGAAAGAAACGAGATTTTTCGTTGAGGCCTCTGAAAGGTATTGGTGTGAGCAATTCCTGCTGTACTGGGTGTCGTAAGAAAAGTGCTAAATTTGGCATGCTGTTAACAGTTATTCATCCCTTTTTTATTATTATTATTATTGACCTCTAACCAGCGCAAATCTTGTCAGAAGTTTTTGTTAGCATGTCTTAAAAACAGAAGTGTTTATAAGTCTCACTTTGTCTGCTTGAAGATGTATCCGTCTTATATGCAAATAAGATTCAAAACCTAACTTGTTCTTTTTTTTTTTTTTAATTATTAATTCTAGGTTTAACGACAACCGTGAGGGCTGTGACGTATATCGAGACGACAAGTAGCTGTGATAAGTCTTTGTGGGTGTAGCTTAGTTGAGAAAGCATTCGGTTCTGGAAAATGATGTGATTCAAGCTCCGCCACCGGCAAATCTGTGTTTTCACATTGGCGTCCGAACGTAAAAATTGATTTACTGGCCGTTAGGTACTTTGAAAACTGTGTGATGTTCCTTCCACGCATCGTCTGGAATTAATGAGAATTCCTTCTTCTTCACAGAGTTACTACTTCCAGCATGGTTGTGATTTTGTGCCCCCGCCTTTCTCAAGGGGGCTGGGGTATATGTGATGTACTACAGAAGGGACACACATGTCAAGACGAAAAGTAGCAGTGATAAGCCCTTGTCGGTGTACCTTAATCGGGAAAGCATTCGACTCCGGAGCAGGAGGATATAGGTTCAGTTCTTTTCACAGGGCGTGAGTAACTGTACGGTCAGCAGTCACCTATAGCCTCCCGTTCCTAATTTGGGGTACTTGGTTCCACGAAGGGGAGAGAGCCAGTCAGGGACGTAACGAGCTCAAGCTTTTCTTATCTGGGGGAGAGCGAGACTTAAAATTAAGCCCCTTCGATTTATAAGTTCCTCATTTTGCAGTGTTTGCCTTCTCATAACTCTGTAATAAGAAAGTATTATAGCCATTTAGAAATCGCTCTTCCGATTTTTGACAAAATTTTACTAAAAATGTGAAAACTATGTAAATATTCCAAAGTCAATGATTGTAAATATGAAATTAAACGTAAAAGTTATGTGAATGACAGAACGAAAAACGAACCTGCACAGAACGAATGAATATCAAATAGTGAATGTGACAATCGGAAGATACTCTCAGAGTAGGGCTTCGAAAAATTCCCTTCAAGGTTCAATACTCAGAGGGACTTTCTGCAGCAGAGCAGAGATTCACTGATTAGCTCTTGATCCCTACGGCGTATTCGGAAAGGTCACGGAGGTTAGGCATATCGACAAATTACTTTATATGCCTCTCTCCGCTGTTTTGGACAATTCCTTTCGTACATACGAGGGGTTGGTTCACACCTCACAGAGTAGGTTACTCTGAACCCTGGCTAGCTGCGTGGAATACTGTATGCGGCTAGCTAGTCTTTACAAAAGGAAAATGCTGAAATGTATAATTTTCTTTTTGAGATAAAATGTTCAGTACATTTATTCACACTTTTGCATTTATATTTTTTACAGCTCTTAGAGCGTGAATCACCAGGGGTTCGGACGATTGGTCACAAAAATTTAGGGGCTGTATAAAAATTGCCGTTTCTTGGCTTTATTATGAGAATTGAATCGAGAAAACGTTCTACGTAAGCCAAGCCAGTGGCGTAGCTAGAACTTCCTTAAGGGCGGGGAGGGGATGTCCATGGGTTTGGCTCATTGGTGAAAGCCCCATATATACACATATATCGCTTTATATGCATACTGAATTTCCCCTCAAGCGGGGTGTCCGGACCCGAGGACCACCCCTTAACTACGCTTATGAGCCAAGCGAAAATTGTACTTTAATGCGGGGAAATAAAAATGTACATTCGTGAATACAAAATAAGTTACATGCGATACATTTCTTAAATCTACGGGGTTCAACAAAACAAAGGAATTACAGTAGAATTCATACTACTATGTTCGGAAAAGGACGACCAGGTGGGATATTTTTAATAACTCTGCCCTTTTACTTAGGCACTAAATATTTACATAACATGTTAAGTTATTAATATTTCTCTTTTACTTACTTAGGCACTAAATATTAATTACTATGCCTCATTCGTAGGCCTTTTCAACAGCAGTTGTTTTTTTTTTTACCGATGTCATATTCATAAAGTTTACGTATCTACTCAAGGTAATCATATTGCGCTTTTGCTTAGACACTAAATATTTTTTCATAGGCCCTAGGCCTAGTTTTTTTTTTTTTTTTTTTGAAAATTTTAAGGTGCAACTTAGATATTTCGCATTACTACTGAAAGGGCCTAGGCCTAAGTCCAATGGATTAATATTTCGTGTCTACTTAAAAGCGTATTACCTTGACTCTACATGTAGACTTTAGGAATATAATATCTGTAGAATAAAAACAGTTAAGAAAGGCCTAGGCCTAAGGCTTATGGAATAATATTTAGTGCCTCAGTAAAAGGGTAATATGATTCACTTGAGTTGATGCTTAAACGTAATGAATATGACATCAGTAAAATAAAAGCTGTCAGAAGGGCCTACGCACCAGGCATGGTATTTAATATTTAGTGCCTAAGTAAGTAAAAGAGAAATATTAATAACTTGACATGTTATTGTAAATATTTAATGCCTAAGTAAAAGTACATCGTTATTAAAGAATCCCACCTTATCGTCCTTTTCCGAACATAGCATGAGTCATACTGTAATTCCTTTGTTTCGTAGAACCCCATAGGTTTAAGAAATGTACTAAGTAATTTATTTTGTATTCACGAATGTACTTTTGTTCTCCCGAATTCAAGTATAATTCTCACTTAGCTTACACAGAATGTTTTCTCGAAATTTTTTTGCAGTTCCCAATTCAATTCTCATTTTGGCGCCAAGAAACGGCAATTTTTGTATGGCCCCTTAAAGGTTTGTTTCAGTTGTCTGGTGGCCAGTTGTCCGCCTTGACTTTCATACAGAAAATCGTAAATATTTCTTAACTTCTTAATGACAATGTGGTGTGAGGGGAAATTTTTTTTCTGCACACCAATTACTCAAGTAGGGAGAAATATAGCAACACTACAATTTTTTACGCAGAGCAATTTCGTCGCTCTAAAACTGAATGTGGCTAATTGTCCGTGTGACCAGTTGTCCGGTGGCCAATTGTCCTAAACTCGAATGACCATTCTGGATGGGCAATGCTCGAAAAAGTTATGGCGTTTATACACTAATTTTCTTTAAAGTAAGTAAGAAAATAAATGAAAATGTGTTATATTAACCGTTATCCAGTAGTAAACTTTTGAACATTTTTGAAATAGTGCTCGTTTTTTATTCAGTCCTCATGCTTGTAAGTAAATTTGAATACATTACGGGCAAAAGATCTTTGTTTGTTTGGGGGTTTAACGACCATTGTAAGGAACTCATTGGGATATAGTGTCCGTAAAGTCTATAATGAATTAGCTTTATTTTGCTTTCCGCTAAGCTAATTATAATGAATAAGCTCTTCCTACCAGCTAGCTAATGATATACTTGTACTAAGCTTCAAATAGTGAATTCAAATGGTTGTTGTTGTTACTAGTTAATTACGAACATGAATAAAGTCTTAACGCTGGTTATTTATGGTAATAAACTAATGTTATAAACCTAACAGCCAGACAGAGGTCTGACAAAAACTATGAATTGAGAAAGACTAACTTACGGCAACTTTTTTACTATAAGACTCTTGGTCATCTAAAGCACACACACAAAATCTCTCCTCGTATAACAAACGCTCTCCGTAAACAACAACGCTCTCTCATAACAACAACAACTCTCTCATAACAACAACAAAAGCTCTCCCTACGTCTCGATGAACGCGCCTATATACTAGCTACCACCACGTCATGACTTACACTCATTGCCAGATCTCATTCATCGGGTGAAATAATATTTCGTTCAGTAAGAAGATAATTTACATAGTAAAATAAAATAACCAGAGATAGTAAAATCAAAAGGAAAGTGAATATAGAGTATACGTTACAAGTCTTTCCCACATTACAAAAATTAATATAAAAAAAATCTGTGTAAGTTAAAATAAAATGGTTGGCATCATAATATAGCAGCACTCATAAAGTTTTTGTTTTTTTTTTCTGTGTTTTAGGTGAGCGCTACTGCTGAATAAGAAGAGCGTTTCATCGATAATTGCTTCCATACAAGAGAAAGCGGCGTACGTGTTGTAGTTCCGTGAGACCAAATCGGCGGTTACTGTCCACTGTCATTTCGGAAAAGAGTACAGACGATCACCACCGGACCAAAAAATCATAAAAGCTTGGTATGAAAAGTTTAAAGCGACGGGTAGTGTTGGCGATCTCCCCTGAGAGGGCCGACCACTGGTTACACAAGAGACTGCTGCAGCTGTTCACGAGACATTTCTGCTAAGACCCAGAAAATCCATTCGTCGAGCTTTACTGGAAACTGGGATTACCCGTACCACGGCTCACAAATTTTTCCACATATGTTTTCATCTGTATGCTTATAAGGTACAGAAGGTACCAGCTCTTCAGCCTGATGACCGGCCTCACCGTGCTGCATTTTTGACGGAGGTGTTGCAGCGCATAGCTCATGATAGTGATTAATTATCTGCACCGTGTCTGTTTTTCGGATGAAGCCACATTCCACATCTCTGGTACAGTAAATAGGCACAATGTGCGAATCTGGGGATCAAAAAATCTCCATTATGTCATCGAACGACAGAAGGCTATAGCCCGAAAGTGAATGTGTTGTTACGCAGTGTTTAATAAAATAATTTTTAGACATAAATATTAAATCTCTATCACAACCATTTTCGCCTTTGTTTTCCATCTCCTTCGTTTCCTCGTTGCGTGGGAATCTTTAGTTTCGTCAGCCCAGCCAAATACGGATTTTAACAGAGCAGCAAGAAGTACGGATTTTAACAGAGTGTTGGGTTCCATTTTTTTAAAAGCATCCGAAGGTCTAAGCATTGTGTTTGGTAGTAGCATTTGCTTTGTCATGTTCAATTAACACCTTCGGGCTCCTTTATTTCAAAGTAGTCGACTTCATGGCGGAGGCTTTGTAAAGCCGGATATCGACTTATCCCAGGGTGATCGGGGAAGCGAAGGGGGTGAGTTCGCCTAGGGAACAAAGGGGTAAAGGAGTCAACGTGTGGTTTTTGGAGCGAGCAGTCGCAAGAAGACAACATGTGGTTTTGGAGCGGTTTTGTGGTTTTTGGACCTCGGTCACCTTAGGTGCCTGAAGGCGGCTGACTGACGACGTTTTGGGCGCTTTGGGTCGGTCGAGGAATTTTTGGTTTTTCCGTGAGCGCGAGATAGCCGAGGCAAACACTGAGCACGATAAGATAAGAAAAAGGATATTTGGAGAGAAGGATTGTTGGCGAGAACAAGAAGTAAGGGAACGTTAAGCTGACGGCAACCTCCTACGATCAAGCGAAGAAGAATAAAACTGTTTTAGAGATATAAAAGGATTGCATCAAGCGATATTAGTCATCATTATTATCATCTTCAACGAACTAAACCCATCATCGCCATCATAACCAGTTGATAACAGTTAATGATAATTTCACTACGTTATGTTGCTATCACAGCACTCTAACAGTATGGTGCGGCCTGATGCATGAAGAATCATCGGACCCTTCTTTTTTGAGTCCACGGTAACATGTAACGTATACTTGGACATGATGGAACTTTTTGTAACACTTCAGTTGCATGCATTCCAACCTTCGGTTATTTTCTAACAAGACGGTGCCCCACCACATTGGTCAATAATGATCCATGAGCTCCTGAATGCCACATTTCCAGACAGATGGATCGGCCGCGACGGTCCTATGGCATGGCCACCTCGATCATCCGACATAACCCCTCTCGACTTTTTCCTGCGGGGTTATGTGAAAGACCAAGTTTACTCTAGCAGTGTTCCGGATGTCAAGACATTGAAGAGCAGAATAAAGGACGTCACTGGTTCTGTCTCTGCTGAGGCGTTAAACGAAACATGGCGTGAAATCGAATGTCGCTTAGATGTCCTCCGGGCCACAAATGGCGCAAATGCGGAGGTGTACTGACACTGAAAAAAAAAACTTTACCTGTGCACCATCATTATCGTGCAATCCCTTTCTTATACCTGTGATACATTTTTTATATTAATTTTTGTAATGTGGAAAAGACTTTATAGACACCCTGTATAACAATCGCCCATCCCCCAATTTGATGAGGTCTTTGGTTCCAGCGAAGGGAGAGAGCCAGTGCCATAAGACAAGGGATTATCTATGCCTTGCGCGGGATTCGGACCGGGCCCATCCCAGGCGAACGATTGGTAGCCAGTGCCTCGAACCGCTCGCGCACCATGACAACCTCTTGTTTGCCTTCATATTTGTCTTAACTGTTTCATTACTTAATAGATCTGAAAAATGTTTGTTGTATTGAATTCAGCATAAAATTGTAACTATATTACAGAATTTCTTTATACGAGGGTGCATCGAAAAGTAACGCAAGCTGGTTTTTTTTTTTTTTTTTTTTTGGCAACTGTTTAATAGATAGGCAAAACAAAACATACACATAGTGAAACTACATTTCTTAGCTATTTTTCAACATAAGAACAGAAACGCTCGAGACATTTATCCCGGCGTGGTACCAGTTTTAGTATACCTTGTTCATAAAAGTCCGTTTTCTGGGCGTATAGCCACCTGCGGACAACCGATTTGACTTCGTCAGCCAAATCGAAGCATTGGCCGCCCAGGAATCTTTTCAAGGGACCAAACAAATGAAAGTCCGAAGGAGCCGCAGGTCCGGACGGTAGGATGAGTGCTGGAGCACTTCCCAGCCAAATTGCGCAATTTTGTCCCGATCGTGTTGGGCAACATGTTGTGGGCGAGCGTTGTAGTATAATCTGACATTTGAAGCGTCTCTGTTGGGTCTTTTGTTACGAAGGGCACGACGCAACTTTGTCAGTGTGTTAGTGCAGGTTTTTTGCATTCACCGCTGGATGAAACTCCACCAGGAGAACGCCATGCATGTCCAAGAACACCGTCATGAGAACTTTTTGTGCAAAACCTCTTGACTAAAATATGTGAAGTGGTGTGTTTTGGATTTCGTCTAATGTTGCTGGACCAATAAAAAGTTAACGTAAGTTGGACTTCTGTATATGTTTCGTCTGGCCGTAAAACCTTAATTTGAGCTGTCCGGCACAATTAGTTTAATCGCATTTACCCTTAGTTTAATATCTATACAGCTGGAAATCTTGCATAACGTAAAAAGGGTTACATTATACTTGGAAGAGACTTAGTCAACGGAAAATCGGCGATGTAACTGTGGCCGGAAAACGATTCTCACCAACAGGGACAGATGCCATGTTTCACGCCTAGTAACTAGAGCTGTCCAAAACCGGATATTTTGAAATCCGGATTTCAGATTTCAAAATATCCAAAATATCATAAATTCGAAATCCGGATTGCCGCATGAAATCCGAAATCAAGATTTGAAATCCTGATATTCGGATATCCGGCTAGTGCTGTCAAAAACCGGATATTTTGAAATTCGGATTTCGGATTTCAAAATTTCCGAAATATCTTAAATCCGAAATCCGAATTGCCGCATGAATTTGTTACAGGATAAAACACTGCAATTTTATTTATTATCCCTTCTCTTAGTACAATATCAATGTCCCGAAAGATCATTTTGTCTAATCAAACGGACATCGTGCAGTAAAAAAACGCGCTTTCACAAACTGCGGCGTTTAAGGTTTCAACAACCTGAGGCATCTATCATGGCCAGATAGATCTATGTTGTTGAGATGTCTGAATATTCGGTATTCTAAGTCCGGATATCCGAATATCCGAAGTTCATAACCCGGATATCCTGGAGTTCGAACTATTCGAATGCAAAAATCTGGTTTCCGGATAGTAAAATATCCGGAAATCCGAAATCCGTGAACAGCACTTCCGAAGTTCGAAGTCGGTTAACCGCAGTTCAAAATCCGGATATCCGGAGTTCGAACTATTCGAATGCTAAGAATCCGATTTTCGGATGCTAAAATATCCGGATATCCAAAAATCCGAAATCCGTGAACACCGCTATACTAGTAACTGCAAATCGGCTCAAAATAGAAAGTTATGGGAAAGACTTGAGTAGACCTTCATCCAGCAGTGGATTGTAATGGTCATGATGATGAGAATTACTGTCACGTTCTTCCTTGTCGGTTTCATAGTTGGTGTTTTTTTCTATTTGATATCTAATTTCATCTTTCTCTTTCAAAAGCCACTTATTTTAGCAATTAATACCTGGGAAACCGTAGTGTTTCCTCGAGTTTGGTTGAAGAATATCGCTGAATTCTACTCTAATCGGTCTAATGTTGCTTCCCCAGTGACCGAGTGATTAGAGGGCGGGGGTTTCTGTCTAATCGTTCCAAATAGGTCCAGGTTCGAGTCCCTAATGAGGCATGGATGGTGCGTTTGTGCAACGGCACTGGTTCTTTCCCTTCTCTAGCTGGGGACGGGCGGCGTCTTTGATTTTCACATGGGTCGTTAATTCGGTAAACAAAAAAAAATTATCTACTTGAAAAAAAAAAAAAGAAATTAATAATTTTTTAGAAAAAAAATATTTTAGGTGTAAATAACTTTCTTCAGTTTAAGAGAATCAAAACCTACTTTATGTCAAATATTGCCAGATTGTGTAAATTAAATGCATGCTAAAATGCAGCGACCCTGTATATTAAAATAAGGCCATATCGAAAAATACTTCGAATAAATTGTTTTCTAATAATTAATAACTTCATGGCTTCCTCTAATTACTTCAGTATTATACACATTTAGCGGGAATTATAGAGGATCAATTTATTAAGGTACTTTAACTCTTGAATTTTCGATCTATACACTAGATCATCATCAGGAGTCCAGTGTATCAGATCGAAAATTTGAGAGGTAAAGTACCTTAATAAATTTATCCGCTTTAATTCCCGCTAAATATTTATAAATTGTTTTGTTGACAGGAGCCACACGGTTATAAAAGATATATAGGGAGGACGTAGCAACGGAGGCCCGTTTCTGAGCACTAGTGATTTTATTGGCTGCTAAACATCCTGTAAGACCATTGGCTCGAGCGGAGCACATGGGCAACGGCTCAAGGATCCTGCTCGAACCAATGGCGTCATCGGCACCACCTCTCTCAATGTTGCCTTTCAAATAGACACGACAGGGAATAATTAATTTTGTATATTTAGTTTCCAGGTTTTCCCAATTTTTTATAATAACTGAACACTTTGCTACGAAATAAGAAAAAAAAATACTGTTCATCTAACTTCAGCGGAAAGAAAAAAAATAAAAAACACTACATGCTTCCCAATATATTTTACACTTTTGATTTAAGTGGTATGTATGTTTTGGCAAGAAAGTCAATTCTTTGTAGTAAAAACATTGTTTCATTGTACTAAGTTCATCCAACAGAAGTCATAGCTCTTTCCACATTTATAAGTGAGTCACGGAAAAATTCTCATCGGCCGCCACCGGGAAGCGAATCCAGGTCTTCCCGTTATGCGCCGGACATTCTACCATTGCACCACAGCGGCCTCGAATTTTCCAGACTCACATATAACTAACTGCCAAACCACATGGCATGTTGCTTCTTGGAGCCCAGCACAATGCTGGGGATTCACCAAAGATGGAAAGCAGCAACTGAACAAATAACTAGGAGGCGAATGAATAATTAATACACACAATTCATGTGGATTAGGAACATCAAACTGAAGTGGTGTGGTGCAGTGATAGCATGTCCGACGCGTAACTGGAAGACCAGGTTCAATTCCCGGCGGCGGCCGATGATAATTTGGATTTTGGGATTTTGACATACCTTCGGAAGACCCGGTTTCCCGGTGGCGGCAGATAAGAATTTTGACACAGGGATTTTGACAGCTTTCTCAGGTAAAAGCGAATATCTATTTTAACAACTCGATCAAAAATCATTCAACGAGTGTCTAACAAAATTTTCTTTTAAGATAGAGTGACAAGAAATGTTCAAGTAATGAATCCACTAGCATTCAATTGTAATATTTCTCCGTTTTCAATGTCCACTGAATACGAAGCCATACAATGGTGTCAACAGTATATATATATATATATATATATATATATATATATATATATATATATATATATATATATATATATTCGTTTTATCTTGACGTTAACCCGAAAAAGCTCTTTTATTGCTATAGAAAAAAAAATATATCATCGCGGATATCATGTTTACCAGAGGCAGGGCAGGCCCCGCGAGCGGCTCAAGAGAGGGCGCAAAACTCATTGGTTACAATCTGATTAAAAATTGAATTGAACTTTAGCGGGCCGCCCCGGTGGCCTAAGCGATGGCCTCTGATCATTCGTCGGAAAGGGGTCCGAGTTCGAATCCCGGTGAGGCATGGATGTTGTGTTTGTCTTACGGACTGGCTCTCTCCCTTCCCTGGAACCAGTGGCCCTAAACTAGGGACGGGCGACTTCTATAGCCCATTGAGTTGCTCACGGTGGTCGTTAAACCTCCAATCAAAAAAATAAAAAATAAATAAACTTTAGCGCCACTTTCTAGATCAGTTATTGTTTTTTTCGCTCCGTCTTTGTCATTTGTCCATTTACAGAATTTTCATATAATATATTTCGCTAGTTTTGGCAGTTTTCTCCTTTCTTCCTCAAAATGATCAGGAATGTTAGTTAAGTAACAAATATTTCCTTCTCGGTTTGCGTAGCAACAACCGAAAAGGAAATATTTGTGACGTCCCGCTTAGCTTTTCGCGTTTTCGTGCAGGTGTTCATTGAATGGAAACTGCTTTCGGCATTAAATTATGAGACGTCATCACCTTAGCAACAACTAAGAAAGAAATATTTGTGATGGAATTCTTAGTTATCTTGTTTTCGTTCAGGTGTTCAGTGAATGGAAACTGCTTCCCGGATATGATTATGTGATGTCATTACCATAACACCACTGAGAAAGAAATATTTGTGACGTCCCGCTTAGCTTTTCGTGTTTTCGGGAAGGTGTTTCATGAATAGAAATTGCGAATTATGTCGGTGTGTGACGTAACAATTGTATGACGTAGAACTTTTTTTTTTCATTGCTGTATTTTTTTTATTGGTGGTTTAACGACCACCGTGAGCAACTCAATGGGCTATAAGCAGTCGCCCGTCCCTAATTTAGGGTCACTGGTTCCAGGGAAGGGAGAGAGCCAGTGCCGTAAGACAAACACAACATCCATGCCTCACCGGGATTCGAACCCGGACCCCGTTCAGACGAATGATCAGAGGCCATCGCTTAGACTACTGCGCCACAGGGGCGGCCATTGTTGTATTGTTCATGAAATATACTTGCACATTTTTTTTTTTTTTTTTTTGTGGGTTTAACGACCACCGCGAGCAACTCAATGGGCTTTAAGCAGTCGCCCATCCCTAATTTAGGGTCACTGGTTCCAGGAAAGGGAAAGAGCCAGTGCCGTAAGACAAACACAACATCCTTGTCTCACCGGGATTCGAACCCAAACCCCTTCACAGACGAATGATTAAAAGCCAGGGCTTAGACCACTGCGCCACCGGGGCGGCACTTTCACATTTGGACATCACAAACAAAAGGAGTACCTGGTTATTAAAAAATTACATATTGTATTTTCATATTGACGGACATTTACCTAGTTAAATAATAAATAGCAACAGCAGATTAAATAAAAAAAAGGAAGAAATACTTATAAATGCCGCCCCAGCACGCCTCGTTTCCCAAAGGAACTCCTCCCAAGAGGTAAGATTTACATCTATCTTTCTTAGTCACATAAAGCTAAGTAAAAGGATGACGGAAAGGTGGATCGGAGCACCCTGATAGGAAGATTGTGAAGAGGGTAGAGCCAGTGGCGCCCATATGAGTATATGAGTGCTTTGGGGGAAGGGGGGCTAAGAAAACTCCTTACCTCCTTCAAAGCTGTCAAACATTTTAGTAAATGTACAAAATACTAAAAGACAACAAAAATAATTGATACAATCAATCATTAATATCTTATTATTTTTAAAAATGCTTTAAAAAAAGGTTTTGTTTATTTTAGTGTTTAAATTTATAAAACAAATGGCTATACCAACGGCTGGGAGGGGGGGGCTTCCCCATGGGCGCCCTTGGGTAGAGCGAGAGCGAGAGATGGTGACCTTATTTTTGTGGCGAGGGTCCTTACTGTTATTGCGGTTTTTCCTTTCCGCGTTAGGTTCGATCTAAGCACACAGGACAAAATTAGTCACCTAACAGAAATGACAGTAGGAAGTTATCGGTTGCACAGAGGGCGCCGTAATAGCATTGTTGGGAGATAAATAGCACTGAGCATTGTTGGGAGATAAATAGCACTGAGCATTGTTGGGAGATAAATAGCACTGAGCATTGTTGGGAGATAAATAGGACTGAGCATTGTTGGAAGATAAATAGCACTGACGTGGTCTACCGGATCATTTCTGTCTCGTGCAGTGGTAAAGAGCAACATGTGTGTTGAATTTAGTCTGCAATATGGGTCGTAAGACAGACGTTACTGAGTGGCAAAAAGGAGCCATTGTATTTGCCGTCCCCACGGAAACAAAGTGAATGAAGTCGCCCAATTTGTTGGTGTGTCGAAGCGTACTGTCTAGCTGGTCTACAGACAGTGGTGTAGTTCGCAGTCAACGGAAAATCGGCGACGTAACTGTGGCCGGAAAACGATTCTCACCGCCACGGACCGCCGCTATGTTTCCCGCCTAGTAACTGCAAATCGGTTTCAAACCTGGCAATAATTGCTCCAAACAGTGAATGAAAGACCACTCCAACCAATATCCGAAAGAACATTGCGACGAAAACTGCATGCAATGGACATCTGGAGCAGAGTTCCACGGAAGAGGCCTCTTTTAACAGCAAGTCCCAAAGTTGCACGTTATCAATGGGCTCAGAGCAAAGGAGTGCGAGACTGCGAGGGTCGGCTGAAATGTGTCTTACCCACCCTGCAGCCCACCCAGTTCGAAATGGGTCATGTTTCAGTATGTTTAACTCTAATCTGGACTTTGCCAAGTAATAATGAGTCTTGTGTTTTATTTCATGTAGACCTACGTACGTATTTTTTCCTAGGAAGTGCGTTGTTTTTGCTATTAAGATGCCCCACCAAAAACGAAGCTCGCCCACCCTGATTTTGAAGTCTAGCGACGTCCCTGGCTCAGAGGCATTTACTGTGGAGGATTGGAAACGAGTAATTTGGTCTGATGAGTTTCCTTTTGTTTGTACTCCAATGACGGGAGGTGACTAGTGCATCGCTTGCCCAATGAAGCCTTTAATCCTGATTGTGTCGAAGGCGTTGTTCAAGCTGGAGGGGATTCTGTGGTGTTTTGGGGATATTTTTCGTACCACGAAATGGGCCCCTCTTGTTGCAGTGACGATGAATTTGAACCAGCATGTGTACCTCCGCATTCTGAATGACGAAGTGCTGCCCTGCATCTCCAGGAACAGCATCACATTGCCAGTCCTGTCTTCCAAGACGACAATTGCCGTGTGCTCAGGGCTAAAACTGTTTTTAACTCAGTAACACTGTCTCACCTCGACTGGCCCGCCAAATCCCCAGATTTAAATCCTATTGAAAATATGTGGGATCATTTGGAACAGAAGGTGAAACGCTGGAATAGACACGCACGTACTCTGGCGGAACTTCGGGAACAATTGGCACACATGAGTGGCTGCAAATCGATGTTCAGTACATCCACAACCTCGTGGAGTCCCTACCACACCGGATTGATGCTGTTATCAAGGCAAGAGGCGCCGTCACCCGTTATTAGGTAAGTTCTGCCACTGGTGACTAATTTTTTGGCCGGTGTGCTTAATTGCAAACGGAAAAATATATCACGAAGAAACAGATAATTGCATTTACAACCAGTTTATTGTCCCCTAAAGCTTGTTATTATACAGATTAGTTGGTTGTCCAGGAATTATCTCTTAGTTATTTATTTATTTACACTTAACTCGCTATTCATTCCCTTTTCCTAATCCTCATTATCTTTTCGAATGTCCTTGATTTCCGTACATTCTTTTTTCTCGCGAGCGTCTCGACTTCACGAGTCCCCAAAAACCAAGTCTGCCTTCTATCGCCTCGAACGATTACCGCGAGCAATTCGGTTGGCTTTAAGCAGTCGCCCGGCCCTAATTTGGGGCCATTGCTTCTACAGAGGTGTGCACACCGGCGCCGTGGGATAAGCACACCATCCGCCGGCGTGAAAATTCAGACAAACAAAGGAGCTCCTTCCCGTCGTCAGGCGCCTTGGAAAACTGACACAACATAATTATAGGAATCTTTGAAAACTGCCGCACATTCAAAGTGTTCCTCGGAGGAATAGCACTTAGTGCCCGGCCCCTTAATGAAAAACGTGTGGCAGTTTTCCTGTGTGGCGGTTTTCCGGCAACCCCACAACACTAGGTAAATAATGAAAGTATGCCCCCCCACACACACACACCTTCAACATTCAAACAGTATGTCCAATCGACTTATTGGTATGCCCATGATGACAGTCAAAACGTCCATCTCGAGCTTTTTTCCTGGCCTTTTTTTCGTCGGCCTTTTTTTCCTCGGACTTTATTTCCTTGGACTTTTTTTCCTCGGACTTTTTTTCCTGGACTTTTTTTCCGCGTTTATCAACAGTCTCGGACTTTTTTCCCTCGGACTTAGTGTGAGTCATTCATGTGTAATTCTGTTGTTTCGTCGAACACTGTAGTTTTATGTACGTCGATCTTTATACCTCCCTCCCTCCTGTTTAACTTTTGTGGTCAGTCATTCTAAACTGGTATGAGCCGGCGTGAAAATTCAGACAAACAAAGGAGCTCCTTCCCGTCGTTAGGCGTCTTGGAAAACTGACACAACATAATTATAGGAATCTTTGAAAACTGCCGCACATTCAAAGTGTTCCTCGGAGGAATAGCACTTAGTGCCCGGCCCCTTAATGAAAAACGTGTGGCAGTTTTCCTGTGTGGCGGTTTTCCGGCAACCCCACAACACTAGGTAAATAATGAAAGTATGCCCCCCCCCCCCACACACACACACCTTCAACATTCAAACAGTATGTCCAATCGACTTATTGGTATGCCCATGATGACAGTCAAAACGTCCATCTCGAACTTTTTTCCTGGCCTTTTTTTTCCTCGGACTTTATTTCCTTGGACTTTTTTTCCTGGACTTTTTTTCCTCGGACTTTTTTTCCGCGTTTATCAACAGTCTCGGACTTTTTTTCCTCGGACTTTTTTTTCCTGGACTTTTTTTCCTCGAACTTTTTTTCCTCGGACTTTTTTACCTGGACTTTTTTACCTCGGACTTTTTTACCGATTACCGTTTCTCCTACAAAAATTATAAAAGCGATTGAAGAAGAAAGACAAGATATTTCTACGCTGTTGAAAATTTTGTAGTAGGCTGCACCAAAAAGTGGTGTGTTACACCAGTTGCACCACTTTTGGGGAAAAGGAAATCATAAAACTTGCATGAAATACACAAAAACATGATGCAATTATGTACCATGCCCAGGTAGCACAACCTTGCAATTTAACGTAGGCCCAACACTGAACCACCGTCTTCTATTCCTAGAACACGGTGGCTCAGTTTTGGGCCTACATTAAATTACAAAGCTGTGCTACCTCGGTGGTATGGTATCCAACCTATACATGCTGCGAAGTTGCACCCATTGCATCATGTTCATGTATGTTTCATGCAACACACGATGGTTTACTTTTTCCACAAATGTCGTGCAGCTGGTGTATAGCACCGCTTTTTTACAACTAATACGCAATTTTTAACAGTGTAGTCACGATTTTTCGTTTCAATGTTTGTTTGTTTTATAGCGTGGCGATGATACACTGTCAAGTCACACTATTGGGACCACCAGCTAACCGCCGTGTGCAGGGCGGACAGCAGCTAGACAGGCTGAGAGTGACCCAATAAGGTGCTGGAAGGTTACAGGTATGTGGAACCATGCTGACTGCAGTGCATCTGACAGCTGATGGAGGGTGCGTGGTAAAGGATCCATAGAGCGCAACAACACGATCGAGGTGGTCCCACAGATGTTCAACTAGGTTTAGGTCTGGGGAATAAGGGGGCCAGGGAAGTACTTTGAAGTCTTCATCGTGCTCTTCCAACCACTCTCGGACATTTCTAGCTGTGTGATACGGCGCATTGTCGTGCTGGAAGATCCCATCCGCCCCAGGAAAGACAATCAGCATGTATGGGTATACGTGGTCTGCAAGGATGGATTCGTAACGAATTCGGTCCATAGTGCCTTCCACAAGTATGAGTGAACCCATGGGGATGCCACGAAAACATTCCCCAGACCATAACACTGCCCCCCACCAACTTGTGTTTTTCAGCAATGGTTGAAGAGTGTTTGTTCTCTGATGTTTCTCGCCTTATACGCAACGTCCATCCATCCTTTGCCAATCAGCGGATGTCTAATTCCGATACTGCCGTGCAAATGTAAGCCTTTTCTGCCGATACACCTTCGTCAGCATAGGTGCAGTAATCATCCGTCTGCATCGGAGCCGCATACGCAGCAGGGTTCGCTGAACTATCGTTTTAGACACACTTCCGGTAGCCCCCTGGTTCATTTGGCCAGTGAGTTGCTCCATTGTAGCTTGTCGATCGGCCCTCATGGACCTCCGAAGCCAACGTTCACCTCTCACATCAATGACACGTGGTGCTTCGCAGTTTGCACGTCGCTTATTCGCAATGGTGCCGTTTCTCCAATCACGATACACTTCGACCACAGCAGCACACGAACAGTTCACAAAATGCGCTGTTTCAGAAATATTGCCACCCTTGGCCCGAAAGCCTGTAATCATCCCTTTTTTGCAAATCTGATAAATCGTTCCTTGTATCCATGACAGCAACGAGTGATATGTTTTCAGATTACCTTCAGCACACCTTATATACCCCCCAAGCCAGCTCACGACACGTGCCTTCTTTCATTGGCTACGCGCTGTTGACGTCAAATGTAGGAGGCGGTCACAATATTGTGACTCGACTGTGTATAAAACATTAACAACATGATTTTCGAAGAGGCAGAAAATATTTACAAGGGGACATTTATTTACACCACACTCATACATCACAACAGCATACGAGATCTTACTTCGAACACCACTCGCCGATGGCTGCTCACTGACTGACTGTTGAGAAAGTGAATTTAGTTCTTCACATCACCATTAGCGTCTCTAGACAGGAATGATTCCCTATCGGAGTCTTACAGTGCATGCTCACGGTCGCTTTATTATCATGGCTGTAACGGAGGGTATACGGCGGTATATCCCGTATACCCTCTGCTTTTTTTTTGACAGAATAGCGTATACCTTCAATGTCCATATTATCAACAGAACTTCAATCTCGAACAACATCACTGCCAAGAGCTAAACATCTAATAAAAAGAACCATAAGAATTATAGAGAGCTTCGGAGAAAATCCTGGGGAAAAACTCATTTAGCATTAGCAGCGAACGAGGAATTATTATTTAAAAATATCCCATTGATTCCTAACAAAATTGTACCTATTAACCAAACCAATTTATTCAAAGCACGGTTGACAGGATGAAATTAAGACTGTGTTCAGATTCAAACAGTGAAAATGTACAACTTCTTAAAAATATTTCTTCATTAGAGCGAATAAATATTAAAACAGGCGACGTGCGCTATGGAGAACTAGAAACAAGCGAATCTGTAGACGTTTTAATGTTGATGAAATGCAAGCTATTCAGAGACTGAGAGAATATACTGAAAACGTCCAAGTTGTACCAGGAAACTTAAAATCCCTGTTAAGAACGATTTCAGCTCTGCCTTGCTCGACAGCTGAATGCGAACGAATATTCAGTTTAATAAACAACATATAACCGATCTCAGAGCATCTTTGTTAATCTCCAATGTATCTAACCTGATGTTCATAAATTCAAATGGACCGCCCATTGAACGATTTAATCCAAAAAAATATCTAAGACCTTGGTTGATGAATCATCGTTCAGCAACTGATAGTAGATCAAGAGTTTCTTCAAGAGAAGAACAGTGCTGTAAGGACTTATCTCGTCAGGCTGTATTTTTTTTTTTTTTTTTTTTGATTGGAGGTTTAACGACCACCGTGAGCAACTCAATGGGCTATAAGCAGTCGCCCGTCCCTAATTTGGGGCTACTGGTTCCAGGGAAGGTAGAGAACCAGTGCCATAAGACAAGTGTCAACAGAATATCCATGCCTCACCGGGATTCGAACCCTGACCCCTTTCGGACGAATGATCAGAGGCCACCGCTTAGACCACTGAGCCACCGGGGCGGCTCAGGCTTTATGGGATATATTTCAATAAAAATTAAAATAATCTTGTGCATACTCTTCAACATGTCATAACTGACAGGATATTCATATCGGTAAGTGAGCTCATAGTCATAATTGTTAAAAAGGCACGGTACCCCCACGAGGGTACTGTGCCTATTTTTTTTTTTTTTTTTTTTATCCATGTAGTATAACCTCTGATTTTTTAGGATTTGTACATAGTATACTCTCTGCTGATTTTACGACTACAGCACTGTTTATGATCTCGGGGACTTCAGTTTCGGGGGTCGTACACAAATTGCATTAATGAAGGCGGCAGTCCTACTTCTACTCTCGATCGCAGGTGTTGTTTAAATTGCATTCAGGTCGGTAGGCATCTCTTCTCCTGCGCAGAAAATAAGTAGTTCGAAGAAACTTGAAGTATGCCGAACGCCACAACCATAGGCACGACTGAGGGGCAAAATTAGTTTGACAGGAGGGGCAGTGCTTACCCAATATTCTTCATCCTGTTTAATTAAATAATTGCTTTTGTCTCATAAGGTAGACCATCGAAGTGGTATGTACGAATGTAAAGTGCAAAGAGAAAGAAAACTTCGTTTAAAATGTATTGGGAGCCACAAAACCCGGAAAAAATTGAACAGCCAGCATTGTTGCTCGTGTTCAGCAAGTGAATGACGCTACGGAAATTGTCACATCGATTTGCAGAGTAGAAGTCGGGCTGCCGCCTTCATTAATGCAATATGTGTACCACCCCCGAAACTGAAGTCCCCGAGATCATAAAGCGTGAAGCATGATCTCGGGAATCATTCCCATAGATAATCATTTCTGTCAATACAGTAAGACTCCCATAGAAAATCATTCCTGTCAATACACACAAGTTCACATCACTGTCTGCTTTGTGGCGCCCTCTCTTGACACTGAGAAGAGACGCAATCAGATATGCCCCAGTTTTTTTGTTGAGCGTTTAACGACCACCGTGAGCAACTCAATGGGATAAAGCAGTCGCCACCGCCCCCCCCCCGCCCGGTGGCGCAGTGGTCTAAGCAATGTTTGATCATTTGTCCGAGATGGGTCGGGATTCGAATCCCAGTGAGGCATGCATGTTGTTTTTGTCTTACGGCGCTGGCTCTCGATCTCCCTTTCCTGGAGTCAGTGACCCTAAATTAGGGACGGGCAACACCAACTGCCAATAACCCACTGAGTTGCTCACGGTGGTCGGTCGTTAAACCTCCAATAAAATAAAAAAAAAAAGCTGTCGCCCTAATGTTGAGTGTGCAAGTGTTCGGAGTAATAATTATTTTAACAAGAGTGAACTGTCTTTATTTCCGTTATGAAAAGCACGGACATTCTCAGAAGAAAATCAGCAAAACGCACTTTTTGAGGGGGCCAATAACAAAAGCTTCAAACAAAGAGAGAGAGAGAGAGAGAGAGAGAGAAACTGTTTATAATAAAACGTTTAGATAAAAAAGCATTTTGCAGTCAGATCTTGTTAGAATAACGAAAGCATACGCAATGCTTTGTGAAAGAACAAAATGCTTTTTATCTAAACGTTTTATTATAGCATCTTCAAACAACCCCACTAATCAACTACTGAAGAAATACTTTATTTTATCGCTTTATCGGCTTAAGAAACTACTGAAGAAATACTTCAGTAGATATTAGTGATAAATCATCTACTGAAGTATTTCTTCAAACTTAGCTGGATTGGTGAAAAACTTGAGACAGACGAAGGAAGAATTTCCGCTTCCCGGAAAGTAACTAAACCCCAAGTAGAGTATTGCGATGAGAGATCTTCGACAACAAAAGAATTTTTTTTTTTAATTGACTTTTTTTTAATGATTTATTGGGCCTGGTGGTACAGAGATGTGACAAACAAGCAGACATAGACAGGTGTTTCATATCAACAAGTACATATCAAACATGGTTTTTACAGTATGCTAAATGACCAATGTACACAGAGAGCCAGTGTTGATCAAGTACCACATTAGGAACAAGTACACATCAAACAAGGGTTTACAGTAACAGTATGCTAAATGACCAATGTACACAGAGAGCCAGTGTTGATCAAGTACCACATTAGGAACAAGTACACATCAAACAAGGGTTTACAGTAACAGTATGCTAAATGACCAATGTACACAGAGAGCCAGTGTTGATCAAGTACCACATTAGGAACAAGTACACATCAAACAAGGGTTTACAGTAACAGTATGCTAAATGACCAATGTACACAGAGAGCCAGTGTTGATCAAGTACCACATTAGGAACAAGTACACATCAAACAAGGGTTTACAGTAACAGTATGCCAAATTACCAATGTACACAGAGCCAGTGTTGATCAAGTACCACATTAGGAACAAGTACACATCAAACAAGGGTTTACAGTAACAGTATGCTAAATGACCAATGTACACAGAGAGCCAGTGTTGATCAAGTACCACATTAGGAACAAGTACACATCAAACAAATGTTTACAGTAACAGTATGCTAAATGACCAATGTACACAGCAGTGGTGTATCTTGGGTCCGAGACCTGGGCTATCTTACCCGTCCGTCCCCCTCCCCCAGTACTGTTTCTTGAATTTTAAATTGCGAAGTTTAATTTGTAATTGTTAAATACTGTAATAGAAGTAACTTTTTTTCTAAATTTTAGGTACATGCCATTGCTAACATGATACCAAATAATCATGAGTATTAGAACACTTATTTGTACATGAACTCCATTCTTCTTCTGAATACTTTATTTGTACATGAACTCCATTCTTCTTTCCTTTTGTGTGAACTTGAGCGTTACGTTTTCATAAAATGTTTCTTCCCAGTACTTTTTCATATTTAAAAAGAATGTTTTTCTCTACTGAAAAAACTGCCAAGTTTTTCGAATGGGCATGCCCTTGTATGGCTTTAAGATATATCTTGATTCTTTTTAATGCAGAAAAACTTCTTTCGGCAGTTGCAGTTGTTAATGGAAAGCTTAATATGAGGTTTGCTAATTTGAACACCTTACTAAACACTATGTTCAATTTATTTAACGTTATGTAAGATACATTAGAACTGAATAACACGTAATGTCTCTTACTGTGATTTGTTTTTGTATTCATCAAAAGAATAAAACACCTTCAGTTCATTTTTTAGTCGAGCTGTATCAAAATTTGAAGCATAGAGTTCTTTAAGCAGTAGATGTTCAGGGAAGCTTTCACAAAATTTATCAAAACAGTTCGAATCCAACAAAGCCACGAATTTAAGATATACGAGTAATATCTCTGATTTTAATCCAATGACACTTCACAAAAACTGAAACAACTCTGGCAAAACACTCTTACGGGCAGGAGTATGCGAGTGCCTGAGATAGTCTGTCTTCTCTAATCTGAGCCAAGATCTGAGCGAACCAGTGTTGCCAGGTGAAATTCTCAAAAATCAGCAGATTTCATCCCAAAAAGTCAGTAGATTAGTTTAAAAATCAGCAGATTTTTGTTTCGCTACAATACACAATACACCGCTATCGCAATGATCTAAAGTAGTTCTGATAACAAAATTGCATTTTCCATTTAATTTCCTTTCTTAAAAGGAAATCTTTAGCTTTTCTGCTATGATCTACTGTATAATGCAAAGTCTAATGAAACGGGTCAACTGTAAAGGCCTTTGGTCAACTGAACTGTAGAATCCACACTGTCAGAATTTGAACAGAAGAGTTGTTCTAATCTTATTATCAACACTATTGCTATCATAGATGCTGATTTTCATTTTTTCTGCCAAACCATTCCATCCGTCAAAGCTTATGCTATGAAGAACTTGAGAGCATAACCTTTGCATGCAGCAATCAACATGCGTTTTTTAAAGAAAGGCTGTTTCTCTGATTTGTCTTCATGATGTTTATCATAAAAACCAAAAAATCTTTTCTACTACAGCCCTTGAATGAAGGAAGGAAGAATAACAAACATGCCACAAATTTCGACAATGATGGAAACAGTATGCTTCCATCACGAATGCGTTATTATTTTGCACATGACCAAAAATAATGCACACGTACATCAGAGTGCATTGCATTTCAAGATCAGTATTTCGTATTTCGAAGCATTTTCCATTCATTGTCCAGTGTTTGAATCTCAGTTGGAAGAATCACACTGGTAAAAAAAGAAACTAAAACAGCAATTCATGGAAACTTCTTTCCCAGGACACTGACAGGGGTAACAGCATCCAAAGGTTGCATAATGCATTTTTAGCATTATCAGAAAATAAAAACTTTTGGTTAAGTTACCCTGTTAAAATGTAAGAGAAAAACAAACTACTGTTGACAATTCAATAAAATAACAATGAACTACAAAAAATTGTATAAACTACTAACGCCAACCAACCACGTGTTAACACAAATTAGCCACCACTACCTATCAAGAAGGCCCTAGAGCGCAGTGGTCTAAGTGCTCATTCATCCTAGATGGATCCAGGTTCGACTCTCTGTGATGCAATAATGGGTGTTGTGTTTTCTTAATGGCACTGGTTCTCTCTCTTTCCTGGAACCAGTAGCCCAACATTAGGGGTGGCCGACTGCTTATAGCCCATCGAGTTGTTCACGGTGTTTGTTAAAACAAAACAGGTTTCCCTACCTCTACATCAGGGATCGTAGCAGTTATGTATATTTCTCATTCAAGGAACAAGAGCATTGTAGCCTATCAATATCAATTATGACAATTATCCGTTTGTACACAAATATAATACCCAAGTTTGCCAACCATTTCAAACATTATTAGATCCTGTTAAATATTATTTTCAAAAAATTAAAATACATTATGTAAAACTCGTTATGTTTCATATAAATTCTTCAACAGTATCACTAAAAGTGTTCCGAAAAATTAGAATTTAATGAAACATGGAAGTATCAGTAGAAATAAGACGTTTTTCAAAAAAAGTCACTAAATCACTAAATGTGTGAAAAAATCAGTAGATCTACTGATAAATCAGTAGGTTTGGCAACCCTGGAGCGAACCGTTTTCCAAAGCAATGGCCCATTCCCCTCCACCAGCTGATTCATGTTGTCATGGAAACGCTAGCAGGCGGTTGTACGGAAGGTTTTCGCATCGGAACTGCGAAGACTCTGGAAGAGCTGCTTGCGTTATGTCGTTGGTTTTCGCTCGCCAGACTGAGTCAAAGAAGCGAATGCCCACGCGTTTTTGTTTTTTTTTTCGCAGCGAAAGCATCGACATATTTTAATACCGTTGATAATTGACTTTTATTTGTGTATATTTATTTCAGTTTTATTTGTGCATTATCTGGGCGTCGCAGCTTGCTTAGAATATAGCTGCGACGAATATACGCCACTGAGTCAGTGTCGAAAGACAAACATCCATGCCTCACCGGGATTCAAATCCGGACCCAACTAGGGTGAATGGTAATAAGCCAGCGCCTTAGACCACTGCGGCACAGAAGAATATCAACGGAATTCGTGAAAATAAAGGAGTATTTCACGAACCGCGGGTATGAGTAAATTGTTAGGACGGTTTAGGGGATTTTACAAGACTTTAGAATTAATTCTTTTCCATATAAGAAATATTTAGCGGTAGGAATTTTTCAGTCAGCACGGGAATGTTCGAAGATGTTATCTACGGCAACAAAGGTAAGCAGTTAGAGTTGTAAAAAAAATGTTCGAAGGCAATCGTACGTTGTATTGAAGAGCCTGTTCAGAAAACGTTAAGTGCTTTTTATCGTTTTATCGGCTTATGCTGCAATGATGCACATTGTGGTCCGAGAAGCGAGTCGAGACTGCTAAATTAATTTCTTTCTCAAGAGGCGCCGGAGAAACGCTCTCCCCCTTGAGCTAGGGATCGACAGAGGTCTAGGAAAGAAGTTGGGAAGAGGAATCGCTAGGTGATGGTTCGAGAAGGAACACTTTTTGGGGTCTCCGGACTAGGACAGCGCAAGAGAATGAAAAGTTATGTAGAATTATACAGTAAGTGCGAAAGAGCGGACAATTAGGAAACAGAATAAGCAGCGAGAGAACTGAGAGATGCAAGAAATACCGTATTTTCGCGCGGGTAGTCCGCGGACTAACTGTGAATTTTCCCAGCATAAGACGCAGGTGCGGACTATACGAGACTGCGGTCTATCTGTTTTTGTTTTTTTTTTTAGAAATATTGTATCATTGAGAAAAAAAAGTGCCCCGAGCTGCCTGTCCTCAAAGGACTGCCATTTGTAATGTAACAGCTTAGTATGGTCCCCATCTCCACCACACATACTAACCTTCCCCTCCTCAGCATACTGGTACATGTTTGACAACCTACTTCAAGGAATTAAGATTAGGAGTTTTACCTCTTATGTCCCTGACATTCATGATGAGTGTGATCTTCTAAGTCTTTTGTTGAAATGCAAGATTTCCAGCCAATTTGTCAAAGGATTAAAGGAATTAAAATGAAAGAAAACGGAGGTGTTTCTCAGGTTGGGCTTATCTCTCTTTGTTAAACAGGGATAGATACCGCAACCCCTATACACTGAAGAGCAATTGAATTAGAGATACCTGTCTAGTAACGTGTAGCACCACCTTTCGCCCTGATGACGACGGCGATTCGTCTCGGCATGGACTCGACAAGACACCGGAAGCGTTGGATCCACGACCCCTGAACAAGCTTCCACAATTCACGAAGACTTCATGGAGGGGGGTCATCTCTCTCGGTGGCATCACAGATGTGCTCGATGGGATTGAAGTCAGGTGACCTAGCTGGCAAAGGAAGCGAGGTCACGTCGGTGGAGTGTTCATCCAACCATTCGGATACAATTCGGGAGCTGCATTGTCTTGTTGCAGGATGAGGTCCCCAGTGGGATGTTGAAGACGCACAAACTGGAGCAAATGGTCGTCCATGATATCCCGGTAACGTTGACCTGTGAGGGACGATGTGACACGTACCAGGGGTCCCATTTCAGTCCACGTAAACAGTCCCCAGACGAGAATGCCACCCCCACCAGCTTGAAGAGTAGCCTGCTGACAAGAAGGATCCATCGCTTCATGTGCTTTGCGCCGTACTCGTATCCTTCCATCCACATGTACCAACGTGAATCTCGACTCATCAGTCCAGGCAACATTTTCCCACATGTCTAGGGTCCAGTGGCGATGTTCCCGCTCCCATGCTAATCTTTGCACCCGGTGATGTGCGGTCAGCAGCGGTACCCTCGTGGGACGATGGCTTCTGTACCCCATAGCGAGGAGATGGTTCTGGATGGTGTGGCTACTTACACGTTTTTGGGCACCAGCGTTAAATTGCCGAGTGATTTCTTCCACTGTGGCCCGTCTATCCGCTTTTGCAAGGCGAGCTAGCCGACGATGACCCCGCTCATCGACACACTGTTGTCCACGGCAGTTGGCCCTTGCAGGGATGGTTTTACCGGATTCGATGTACTCACGGTGCACCCGTGACACAGTGGCTCGTGAAAATCTCAGTGCCTGCACGATTTCAGAGATGGAGTGACCCATTCGTCGGGCCCCGACAATTTGCCCACTATCAAATGCGCTTAGATCCTTCGTCTTACTCATACTGCGTTCGACTCTTACTGATTCCCGTCGCATCACTCCTTATAATGTCGGATCGCTGCATACGTCATGTCGTTTCCATTTACAGGGCCGCCCACAGCGCCACATTTACATAACGCCAGCTGTCTCTAATTCAATTGCTCTTCAGTGTAAGACCGACCTTATTCTGTTATTCATTTGTGTTCAGTTGTGTAACGTACCAGGAGATGTGACGTACCTGCCAGAAGGACGCACACGACATAAAGGCAGATAGGAATCAGAATAAAATGTCCGCGTAGCTCAATTGGTAGAGCAACTTATTCCGGAATGAGTGGACCCGGGTTCGAATCCTGGCGCGGATAAAAATGACGGAGAAATTCACTTCGTTATAGTTGGTTACTGTAAATCTCTCGGTTCACAGGTATCTTACTATGGCTCCCAGCAGAAGAAGTTTTACTGCGCAATTCAAGCTTAAAGTGTGCGAGTATACGCTTCGAAAAACGGAAATAGAGCAGCATCACGTGAGTTTTCAGTTGATGAAAAATCTATATATGAAACAGGAGAAAACAGACGGATTTGTTCAAGAAAATGCCGCGCAATAAACGTGCCGATCGCAAGGGTAAGGTAATGCATCCAGAGATGGAAGAAAATTTGAAAAAGTGGATTACTGCACAACGTGACGCTGGACGTGCAGTTTCAACGACGTTAATAAGACTGAAAGCGAAAACAATGTGCAGAGAACTTGGCATCAATGATTTCAAAGGAGGGCCCAATTGGTGTTTTAAGTTTATGCGAAGGCACCAACTCTCAATTCAAGCCGTAACCACAATGGGGCAACAACTATACCTGCCGACTGGGAGGAAAAAATTATTTCTTTCAGAAAATTTGTGGCGAATAAAATTGCTGCAATGAATCTAACTGACGACTATGTTGCGAATGTGGATGAAGTTCCGCTGACTTTCGATGCGCCGCAGTGTGTATAGAACTGTGAATGAAATTGGCGACAAGACTGTGAATGTGTCCATGCGCTTCGGGAAATGAAGAGCTGCGATTTACCGTATAGTTCTTGGTTGCACGAAAAATGGTGGGGAGATAAAGCCGATTGTCATCTTGAAAAGAAAATCGGCTATAAAGAAAAAGCTTAATTCAGATATCTACCCTGCTGGCCACCCAAAATGCAACACCAAGAAGGAAGCATTCGATTGGCCTGAAATTAGCAGCATGCGTCGCCCGCGAGAGGACATGCAAGCGATTAGCATTGCATAGCATATGCAAATCATGTACGCCCGGCACGCCACCGAGAAGCACTATAAGAAGGGTGCACAGAAGGCGGGGTGTAAGTAGTGGAAGTGTGTTGTGCTGCCAGACCTGTGCGTGGGAAGCTTCCTGATGCCTCGTCGCAGAATACGGCAGTCATTCCAGCGCGTTTCGGAGTTCGACAGAGGACGAATAGTGGCTTATCGCGACAGCGGTTTATCGTACTGAGACATCGGCGCCCGTGTGGGACGACATCCAGCCACTGTGAGGCAAGTATGGATTCGGTGGGTGCAGGAGGGACGGACGGACCGACGTGAGCGATTGCCGCAGCCGCGGCACACCACCGAACGAGGGGACTGGCATGTTGTGCGGCGGGCATTGACGGCTCGCACCGCCACATCACGAACGTTACCGCAGGAATTTGGGTATGTTGCGCAACAATCTGTGTCAGCACATACCGTTCGATGTCCTCTACAAGAGCGGGGACTTGTCGCACGGCGCCCATTGCTCCGATTGCCATTGACGTTACACCACCGGCGAGTGTGGCGGCAGTGGGCCGTTGAACGCCGCACTTTGACTACGGAATGGTACGACATTGTCTTCTCCGACGAATCCCGCTTCTGCCTGAAACACCACGATGGTCGGATCCACGTGTGGCAGCACCGCGGCGAGAGACTGTATGACGCCTGCAGTATACATCGCCATACCGGTCCGTCGCCTGGCGTTATAATTTGGGGCGCAATTGGATATGACACCCGCACCCCTCTGGTACGCATCGCCGGTACACTCAACAGCCACAGCACCATCTCCGACGTTTTGGAGCCTGTAGTCCTCCCTTACCTGCAGTGCTTGCCAGCGGCCACGTTTCAACAGGCCAATGCGGGCCTGCACGTGGCACGCATCGTGCAACAATTCTTCACGGCCCACCAGGTGTCACTGCTGCCGTGGCCCGCCTGTTCTCCCGATATGTCGCCCATCGAACACGTCTGGTCGCTGATCGGCAACCGAGTGGCCCAGCAAGCACCACCTGCGGCTACGCCTGATGAACTGTGGCAGCGTGTGGAAGCAGCCTGGACCGACATACCCCAAGGCCACATCCAAAGCCTCTTTCGTTCTATGCCGCGGCGTGTAACAGCTGCTATTGCCAGCCATGGGGGCCACACGAACTATGGATGTCTGCGTGTTCCGCAGGTTGCACGGGCCTGTAAGCTCAATCGTTTGATCTTTGTATCTGTTGTTATGTGTCCAGTAAATCTGGCTTTGCTATCTCGTGTCCTACTTGGTGTTGCATTTTGGGTGGTCAGCAGTGTATGTTAGGCTCTATGAGAAAGGGTGGATGAACGAAGAGAAGATGAAAAATTACGTAGCGCACTGCTGGAGAGCTCGACAAGGAGCTTTTTTCCATCCAAAATCCCTTTTGATATTAGACAGCATGTCGGCCCATTTAAAGGATAGCATCAAAACGTCTTTAAAGAAGATAGGCACTGAAATCGCAGTTATCCCCGGAGGACTCACAAAACTTTTGCAGCCATTGGACATCAATGTGAACCGTATAGTTTTAAGGCGTCCATTAGAGCAAAATGGGAATAATGGATGCGTGACGGACTTCATTCCTACACACCAAGTGGTCGCAGGCGAAGGGCGACATATTCCGATATGTGCAACTGGGTTGTGGATGCCTGGAATTCTGTCCAGGCATCCACAACCCTACATCTGTCATCCAGAATGGATTCCTATGGGCCTTTGAAAGCGCCGTTCAAAGCGACAATAAGTGCATCCCAAGCCGAAGAGCAGTCTGATGATGAAATTGATGGCGGGGAACCCTTGGCTGAGTATTCCAATCTTTTTCACCGTGACAGCGATACGGAAATCGACGATTAAGAATCTCTCTCTCTCTCTCTCTCTCTCTCTCTCTTTTTTTTTTTTTTTTTTTTACTGTCAGACAATTCACTAATTGAAAAAATATCTATCTATCTATCATTTTGTACATGTATTGTACATATTAAATTTGCAACTTGGAACTGTACGCTGTTTTTATTGGCTAAATTCTATAGACAGATAAGGTACTGCATGTCTTGCCAATTTTTTTGTCCGTACGCAGCATTTTTACCAGCATTTATGGATTAAAGGTTGGTGAAATGGAAGAGAAAACTATCGGCTACAAAGGAATTCGTGCAATCCCACCGCCTATACCTGGACACACATACATACATACACGGATCTGACTAGTTACGTCACTGGTGTAAGATACAAGTGTTGGTAGAATATCGCCTTCAACTTTTTGCTTGCTTTGAATGCGTAGTCTTAAATTGTTTTTCGAAATTTTGCATTTTTCTTGCGAAAATAGTACTGCACTTGAACATTTTGTTTAAAAGAAAATGGCGTTTTTGTTTATCTAACTCAAATTTTAACGTCGTGCCACGCAGATATAATAAACACCCCCCCCCCTTCTTAACTTCCTATCTTCCAGCCAGCGACTTTGCCTTGCACTCCTCTCCTACAAAGCAGTCGTCAGCCACTTTCTGAACTTTCACTGTCCCGGCGCAGTCTTAAGAGCGCTAGTGTAGCTTTAGACTCCACTTTCCGTGTTGAGATCCCCTATTTTGTAAAGAACTCAAATTTCAATGTCGTGCCACGCAGACACAATACATCTCCCCCTTTCTTAACTTCCTTTCTTCCAGCCAGCGACTTTGCCTTGCACTCCTCTCCTACAAAGCAGTCGTCAGCCACTTTCTGCACTTTCACTGTCGCGGGGCAGTCTTAAGAACGCTTGTGTAGCTTTAAACTTCCTTTTCCGTGTTGGGATCTCCTATTTTGTAAAAAAAACAAAAAAAAACAGAGCAATTGGTAGTGACCCCTTCAGCGAATTCCTCTTCACTCTCTTCATTAGTCCCCTGGCCACACAAACATGAAAAGAGGACTTAAACTAAAGAATTGGAAGAGTGGAGAACAACTGAATTTTCACGGCCCTTGCGGTGCTATTTTGATAACCTTTTTTGGAGACGTAAACAACGCACTTCCTAGGAGAAATACGTAGAGCTGCATGAAATAAAACACAAGACTTATTGCTTGGCAAAGTGCATAATATGTTTTAAAGTTGAATATATTGAAAACTGGTACATTTGAACTGGGTGAGCAAGGCAAATTTCAGGGTGGACACCCCTTTGGCGGCGTCCCTGCCTCCGCAGATAGATAAAATCAAGAAGCCTCAGAATGATGAAATTTAGTTTGCTATTTCATGAATGCGGAAAAGATTAAGGTAGTTATAATAATCATTTGAAATCTGCAAATCTCAGTATCTTTAGACGAAGGCGATAACCTATTTGAAAGTGGGAGGATTGGAAACCAGAAAACTAAAACATTTATAAAAAAAAAAACTTTGAAGAGTCTGGAGCCCCCAAAATTTAAAAAGTAATAAATATAACAAATTATACCGAAAATGATTGTTTTTATTTTCTAAAATGCTGAACCCCGTGAAGGTGTGGGGCCCGTGGCAATCGCCCCGGTTGCTCCTATAGTCCAGTCGGCTCTGCGTAGATCAAATATAAAAAGAAAAATCATTGCATTACGGTAGAAGATATTTCATGTACACTGAAGTGCCAGAAAAACTGGTGCATCAGTCTAATACTTGGTAGGTCCCCCACTGGGGCGCAGGACTGCAGAAATACGACGGGGCATGGACTCCACTGGCTTCTGGAAATATGCTGTAGGCAATGCACACCATACTTCCTGCAAAGCGCTCCACAAGTCGGGTGTATTCAGAGATCTCGCATACCTGTGTTCGATAGCGTGTTGCATGTCATCCTAAATGTGTTCTATCACGTTCAGATCTGGGGACCTGGGTGGGAATGGCAACACCCCAAACTCAGATGAATGCTCCTCTAACCATAATGTGGCGTCCCAACACTTGTGTGGAGGTGCATTGTCCTGTTGGAACAGGCCCAACCCATCAGCACGAATGCAGGACATGAACGGGTGTACCTCATCAGAAAGGATGCAGACATAGCGTTGGTCGGTCACAGACGTTTGTAGACGTACCAGGGGTCCCAGTGAAGTCCACCTAAACACACCCCATTCCATTACGGACCCCCTCCCCTCCCCCCACCAGCCGGTACAGTTCCCTGTTGACAGGCGGGATCCATGGCTTCATGGGGTTTGAGCCACACACGAATCCTTCCATCTGCCCGATACAGTTGGAAACGCGACTCGTCAGACCAGGCTACTTGTTTCCAGTCATCAAGTGTCCAGTGGCGGTGTTGCCGTGCCCAAGCGAGGCGCATAGCTCTGTGTCGTGCACCCATCAAGGGGCCTCGAGGTGGGCGTCGGCTCCCAAAGCCCATATCGTGCAGGGTACATTGCACAGTCCGGACGCTGATGCTTGTTGAGGCTCCAGCATTGAATTCCGATGATACATGCGAGAGTGTTGCACGCCTATCGCGTGAAACGATTGTTGACAGCCGACGATGGTCACGTTCACCCAATGTCTTTTTACGGCCACACTGGTATCGTAGGTTGGAGGTTTTGCCGGAATTCTTGTAGTCACGGTACACCCTTGCAATGGTCGTCCGTGAAAATCCAAACTTCGTTTCTACCTCCGAAATACTATCGCCCATCTCACGAGCGCCAACTATATGACACCGCCTTGAAAATTGCTTAAATCGTTATTACTTGTCATTCTCATGCCGAAAACAGCTCTGACAGCTGGCAAGGATGTCTATCGCTTTATATACGCACTGGCGGACGCAACCGAGTACGCGCATAGGTGACGTTGCTATGTATTTTGCATAAGCTCGTCTGTACCAGTTTTTCTGGCACTTCAGTCTACATGCTAATTACTATTAACAACTGTAGTGACGCGCATGTCAAGACAGCAAAGTTGCAGCGGTCAACAACGTCGGTGCAGCTTAGTTGGGAAAGCATTCGGCTCCGGAGCAGAACGAAGCGAGTTTACCACCAGCAAATAACTTTTACGCCATATTGGCGCTCGATCGTAAAATGAATCTCCTGGCCGTTGGGTTCTTCGAAAAATGGGTACTAATCCTTCCACACATCGTCTAGAATTAGAGTCCCTTTTTCTACAGTGAGCTCTCCTTCAAGCGTAGTTTGTCGGCTGGCCCGGAAACCTGCGATTTGGTCCTAGCCCTTTCTCATGGGGTATGGGGGATATATATGACGTACGTACCTCAGAGGCGACGCATATGTCAAGACGGCAAAGTTCCAGTGATAAATATCTGTCAGCGTAGCTTACTTAGGCAAGCATTCGGCTCCGGAGCAGAAGGATGCGGGTTCGAGCATTACCGCCGACAAATTTTTGTTTCGCTGTTCTGTGCTATGCCTTCAAATGGAGGGGTGTTGATATGCTGGCATGTTTAATCGGAGGCGGGGGTGGGGGTTGAGGGAGTGTATAAATTCCTGGACCCAGTAACAGCTCTGTAAGTGGGCCGCGGATGGCCTAGTGGTCAAAGTTCGTGACTGCCACGGAGAAACCTCAGAAGTAGTATAAGACCGCGCTTGATAACCCTTTTCGGTGGCAACACTTCCAGTCACGTGACGGGTGGGCGGTTCCATCCGGTCTCCTCTCGGCGCTGAGAGCAGCAGGAATCAACACGCCTAAAAATCTCCCTTTTTGAATAAGGAGTTTCCTCTTTTTATACAGAGGCATCTTTTTTAGAGAAAGAGCTCGCAAGGTGTACTTATGCCTTTGCTTACGAAATAATGGAATTCACCAAGAAAATAGTTCTGATTCCCGAAGAACGGATTTCTCGCCATATGCCAACAGATGAAACGCTAACGGACTTGGACAAAGAAATGAAAAAAATTCTGCAAAGCAAAGAGTCTGACGAAGCAAAAGTGAAATTATATAACCAAGTCTTGAATAAACGCATTCATGTATCCAGCTTCAATCCTCCGGTAACATCTCATGAAACCCCGTTGAGAACTGAAGAACCAGCGAAAGAAGAGCTTTTCAAAGGAGAGAAAGAAAAACACTATGTGGAAGATCTTGTGATACAAGCCGTTCCTACTAAATTGAAACGCTATGCAAGAAATGTGTTGGATATCTATAAAACAAACTCTGACATAATTGGATGGAGCCCCAAAGCAGAACTCCAAGTCCGAGAGCGCATTGTGGAAAATTCGAATATTGTCGATCTCGTAGACTCCATGTTTCGAAGCAAAGGTTCTAAGCTGCAACTACCTCCTGAATTTGTAAAGGCATTAAGGGATATTAATTTGGCAACAAAGTATATTAAAAATAAACAAATGTTAAAAGATCCTGTGCAAAAAGGAAATTCTGTTGCAACTTCTAAACGGAAAAAGACAGAAACTAAGAAAATGTGTAAAAATTTGAATCCTGTGTCATATCGATGGATTCTCTATTAAAATCAGATGGAAAGAAAATAAAGTGTCATTCTTTGAGTTGAATTTTTTTCTCCTATTTTTTAAAAAAACTAGTCATTAAGCTAATAATTTTTTCCTACATATTTTTTTCATAGTTCATTTCGTTCCTTAAGACATTTTTAGAACATTCCATTTTCCACCTGGTCTATTTTCAACTTTTACGGAATCGATCTTTTAGAGAATTTTCCTCGTTTCAAAACAGCTTTTTTATGCATGGTAGTTTTCCCATGTTATTCAATGGTATTTTTGCGATTATAAGGAAATGGAATTAAAAAAATATTCTCTTAGTGAAAACAACAAAACCATTTTTTTGTCTTATTAAAATTTATGCGATTCAGAAACGAATTTTACGAAAAATGAACGATTCAAATATTGACTTTTAGTTGGATAGCAATTCCCATGTTATTCTATGGGATTTTTGCTATTATAAGAAAACGAAAATTTAAAAAATCGCCCTCTTAGTGAGAACAACAAAACCATTTTTTGACGTTAAAATTTATACGATTCAAAAAACAAACTTTATGAAAAACGAACGATTCAAACATTGACTTTTAGGAAAATGAAGCATTCAAATATTGGCTCCTGGAAAAACGAACGTTTAAAATATTGACTATTAGAAAAATCAACGATTCAAATACCTTCATAAATGCTTTCTGAAAGACTTCTATTAGCTTGCTCTCACAACATGGAAGTTAGTGGGCGCAAAAATACCATTTCAAGATTTTAATTAAAGCAACATTTTAAACAGACGATTTTTTTTATTCTTGTGTGAATTGTGTAAATGTGTTCTTTTCTTTCTTTCTTTTTTATTCCATTTCCACATCACCCAAGAGGTAGGAATCCTAATGCGTTTTATTTTTAAGTGGTTTCCCGCGTAAGTTAGAATCCCTAAAAAACTGTTTTTTGTTTGTTTTATCACCTGTTTACGTAGATAGCGCTAACCTCATTCAGTACCGCTTTTCTTTAAAGAGAATTCAGAAATATATCTGGAATGTAAAGTTTCATTTCGTTAGTTTCTGCAACAAACGACTCGGCGAGAAATCTTGGTTCTAAGTAGGGAATTGCGTCATCTTTGTAAAATACCCACTTGTCTTCGCTTGATGACTTAATACAGTCATGCGCTGCTCGGTTTGGTTGTTGGAGTTCCAGAGGTAATCTACATTCATAGTAAACACTTTTCCCATACATTCCTCTACTGCTCTGGTGGCAGCCTTTTTGAAAAAATTACTAATAATGTATCATCTTTTGACTTGGTGCATTTATTCTGGGGGAGTCTCGTGTTTTTTAATCGAAGTTTGAAAGGCTCCGCCAAACAATAACTCTGCGACGGAATCTGCCACGACATCACAGGCATTTTGCAAGTTTTCAAATTGTTCTTTGGTGAAGATGACTCCTCCCGGAGCAAAACAGAACTTTCATTTGTTTCAACATACATTTTTTGCCACTTCACTTGTAGTCCTTTGCGAGGGTGAAGGTGTAAGGCATAAACAGTTCTTTATTAAATCCTATTGCTATCTCTTCTCCTGGCATCATGTTTGAAATTTTGAGTTTGTAGAACGTTGCTGGTGTCATTGTTACTAATGTTTTTGATGGCTTGTATGTAACACCACAGGAATAATATTTTCTGAAATGAATTTTTATTCATTTCAGAAAATATAAAAATAAAATCACTCACAGTTACAAACCTAAAAATCAATCACAATTACAAACCTCCCTCCACCAAGGGAATAATGGTGCTTCGGAGGGATCCTCTTGAAGTATTTGTCCTGAAGGTAACACTGTTTCCACCACTACAATTTCACTGTCCCCAGAATTTCTAGACTGAACGACTAGTAAAATATCCGACGAAACACAGTTCTTAGAAATATCAACCATTGAATGATTTTGCGGCTGTGTTTCAGGAAGACCATCTTCTGTTTCTTCAAAAAATACTTTCTAACTCTTAGCAGAACCTGATGCTTAATTTGCAGCTCTAATACATCCAAGATAGTAAATTGATCATTTTCATTTTGCAAACTTAAGGAACAGTGAAGAAACACTAAAATTGACTTGGAAAGAAAACGCACGAAGAAAAACTCGAGTGTAGCAGAACTCCGTCTGAACAGTAAATGAGGGTGACAGCATATGTCAGCGATAAATAACGACACGTTTTTGCATTTCTTTGCCCTTAAACACGTGCTTACTTGCACAGAACATGTTTTGAGGATTAACAAATAACTTTGTTACCCTACTACAAGCAGCTACCGTACCCCTTAGCGTTTCTCTTTGTCTGCCTGTGAACACGTACTTTCTCCCAAGGGGTAGGATCGACGATCAAACAATTTTTAGAGATTATGTAATAGTTCCGAAACCTACCTACACTAATACGTACCCGTTGTTCCTCTTTGTGTTAGCTTGAGCACATACTGTTCCACAAAGAGCTTTAGGGGATTAACCAATAGTCACAATACTCTTGTGCATGTACCTACCTATTCTACGAGTTAAGAGGATAAACAAAGAACTGGAACCCCACCCGCGTCATGTGGTTGTTTAGCACCACGTGGCTGACAAGATGTTTATCGGGTGCAAACATGAATAGCCTTGACGAAAGTGTGTTGCCAGGTCGGGGAGCATTAGCACCTCTAGGGTAATGTGGAAACGGAATCAAAAGAAAAAAGATCATATTTGCACAAATTCAAACAGAGAAATATTTTCAATTATCAAACAAACAAACAAAAATCACTGAGTTGATACATTTGATATGTTGCCTATCAAAATGTATCAAATTATGGTGATTCATATCAAAGACACTGTTTCTCTTAATACATATAACTTTTAAAAATTATGCTAGAAGTTCAAAATAAAACATGAAACTGCTACATAATAGCCCACATACACACACAAATATTGAAAAAATGTACGATTATGATAATCCTTTTTGATAAAATTGTGTGGCCCTTAAAAGGGCCTTTGGTTTTCTTTTCTCTTTTGTGTAGATGTTTGCTTTACGTACGATTTCTTATTCCAAGTCACTTTCACGAATTTCTGCCTTGATCATACTCAAAATAATTTGTAGATCTATTGCTTGTAAAAAAGCATCCGTTACAAACGATAGCAAGTTTCTTCTTTTTAGGGATTCGAGATATTTTTCCGCAATTTTACTACATTCTATTCCTAAAAAGGCTGTGCAGAAATGTTCGTCATCACAATACACTTCAGATAAATCTAAAGACTTTGATCTAGATGTTTCTTTCAAATACTCAACTACTGCATTTGTAAGAACCATTTTCAGTTCGTTAATTAGCATTTCACTTTGCTCTGGTGATGTGAAATTGCTAGTCAGGGTTTGTCCATTCGATTGTATCTCTTGCTTGAATATAGTATGAAAAGGTATATTTCGGTAAAATTCTATTACCACCTGATGCCATACACTGAAAGAAATATGAAGTAATTCTTTCCACAGATTTTTCAGAGAGAGAATATTCGATTTGTACATTTTCACAGCCTTCCAACTATAAATTTCTTTACTGATACTGATTTCATGAGTTTGTGGCATAACTTTTACCTTCAGAAGCCGCGAGAATGAAAAATTAGGAGCCGATATTCCATAGGCTAGATGACGTGATATAGTGTCCTTCTCATCCATCATTTCACGCCATTGATCTAAAGACATACAAATACCAGATTTGCTTGGATAGCATTGCTTGCCGTAGCATTGAAATTCTCTGATGTGCACGCCGACTTGATGAGCACATGAAGATACGTAAACGAAGATATTATCTCCTAGATGGAAACAATTTTCTGGCAAATTATCCATATACAGCATCATCGAAGAACTTCCAATAGATTTTACAGCTGCCATGATAACAAAATATTGAACAAAACAGGAATTCCAGGAAGGCTAGAAAGCTCTGCATCGATCGAAGACAAATACTGAAATGAAGTGATACCCTGTAGTACTCATGTTCGAAAACAAAACAGCCAATCAAATGAAAGAAATAGATCAAATGAAAGAAACCCTCGGGCACTATCCTGTGGCCGTTAGCAACGGATGGAACCAAAGCATGAGACGAGAGTCGGTACAAGCACGAACACGCACAACACCAGTTGACACTTGTATGCAGCCTTAAGGAGAATGACGTCAACGCAGAAATACATGTATCACGTGCTCCGACCACGTTCATTACCCCTACTACCTTGGTAATACTTTTGTCACACAAAGCCAACATCTCGGAATATAAATCACACAAAGCCAACAAGTCGGAATATGAGGCACACAAAAGCCAACATGTCGTAAAAAAAAAAAAAAAAAAGCAAACACGTGGTCACACGCTCATCGTTGGTACCGGTCAATATACTATCTTCGTCAATCGTTTCACCACACGCTTACGACTCCCCCCCCCCCCAACCCGGCAGCCGTAGGGAGGGGGTGGGGTACGTTGTTTCTCAATGAGCTCTCGTTTTATAAAATGACAGACACGTGGTCACAAGCATGATCGAGCTTAAACACGATCGTAACAGATCAAAAAATTTTAAGTTCTCAAAGCATAACGTAACGTTTAGAACAATTACGCACGAAAAACTAAATTTCGTCCCTCTACAGAAAATTAAAAATTAATAACCCTACGAAAAATTGTTGCAATACAAAAAAAATCTGAATTTTTGAAAACACGTTGCTCAGAATAAATAACGAAAATATTTAATATGTCCTGTTTTAGAAAGAATAAAATATAATAAACCCATGAAGAAAAAAAAAAAAATAAAGTTCTTCATTTTGCAAGATAAAAAACATGAACAAAAATACGGTAAAAAAATTTCAATTACTAAAAACAACATGTTACGTAGAAAAAGTTATGAAAAAAAAGATTTCACAGGTCGTCTGACTGATTATATTTAATTACAAGAAATCCCTAAAGAAAAAATAATTCTAAACGTAAAAAAAAAAAAAGTCCTTCATTTCATAAGAAAATGTATGAACCAGATTAAACGCGTATGAATCACGTCGGGGGGGGGGGGGAGTTTAAAGAACGCCTTACATTTGAAAATTCGTGAATAAAAAGAACAATACGTCATGAAAAATTATTTAATAAGCTCATACGCTCTCCTCCCTGCATTAAATCTAAAGAGGGCCAACAGGAAATCCCTCAGGCAGTCTTCCTCCATTACGCGAATCATATGTATCAATCTCTTTGACCAACCCCAACAATGTCTCGGTAGTCACATCGGTAGAGCTTCAGACTGCAATCATAAACGGCCCAAGTTCGAACCCATGTAGTTCCAAACCCTGTCTTCGCTTTTTTCCGAACATAAATCCGTGGTTTCAAAAAATTTCCCCAGTCCACTTAAAATAAAATTTCCCACCACCACCCTAAAAACAGTTACAAAATCAAAATGGCTGAGAAATTTCCCAGAATTAAAAGTGGCTTCGTCAACATCGACGATAAAAAATCACCATATTGAAATTAATTTCAAAAAATACCGACAGATGGTGCTGTACATTTTCGCGAACCACCACCAGAGGGCGCTGCCATCGTATTTTCTCCCTCGCGCCGAGAGGAGACCGGATGGAACCGCCCACCCGTCACGTGACTGGAAGTGTTGCCACCGAAAAGGGTTATCAAGCGCGGTCTTATACTACTCTCAGATTCGATCCCAACCGGTACGAACTCTTGAACCATTAAATATCCGCCGTGCGTCGGATAAGCACGTTAAGCCGTCGGATTCCGGGTATTGGCCCCCGGTAATAAATAAGGGCGTCTTCCTCCCCCTTTCTACCTCTCTTCCGTGTCACTTTCCTATCGGGCACTTTAACCCAAATCTCCTAGCTTCCTACTTCTAAGGGTTGTTTAAAACCTGGGGTCAGATACTCCCTTCCTAAAATCCTCTAAATATGAACTGATCTGATCAGCTTTATTAGTGCTGTTGCTAGGTCTCAGATCTCATTTTGTTAAAGACTTTTTGTGTGAGCGGTGCATAACGGCAACAACAGTTTTTCTTAACGAAAGGAAAGCATGCATTTTACTACTGATTATTTTTTCAAAAAGATTGATTTGTCACTTTGTTTAGTCATTCCTATCAGCACTCTCAAGTTAAATCGAATTTTTTTATCACTCAAGAATTATATCAGCACGCTCAAATACTCATTCAACTGCAAAAATATCTCCTTCTATCTTTCTTGCATTAAGTGCAATCGACTTCCTTATCCTTTTCGAAGAATAAAAACTGAAAGTGAAATCAACATTAGTGTCCATATCAGTGACATTTCCTGTAGCTCAAAGTTTAGTGTGTTCGAAGCCCATTATTTGAAACGCAGAGCTCTGGAAACAGTCATTCACGTTCTTCGACATAACGGATCCACAAGTACACAGGTATATTGCATAAGAGGTAAGCTCTCTTCATTGTCTTAGGGTTTTAGGTTTTATAAGTTCAATGTTTGTACTTCTTGTATTTTTTTCTCTGTTGTTTTTTGCTTTTTAGCATTTAGGCACTGGCTAGACTGTTAACATTTTTGCGGGTTTTAACTCTTTCTTTTCTTGGTAACTTTGCGCGTCTTTTAGGAAACTTAGGCCCAGAAGCTGGCTAAGCATAGTTCCTTTACTTTGCGCTGTATTTTCAAAGTAGTTAAGGTCTTAATAACTACTTAATTATGCACTTAAAGCACTGCTGAAATACTTTGTACATATTGCAACTAATTGTTTATGTCATATAACTTTCACAAAGCTTTTCTTTAGTTAATTATTGTCTTTAATTTATTCTCGTTTTTGTGTTGTCAGAAGTTGCGGAGTAGGGGGTTTTAGAATCAAGTTTTCTTTCAAAAATCTGAGTTTTAAAAAATTAATATTTCCTTTTTAATTGCAATGTAAAAATTTGGAATTCTTTTGTATTACTTTTCAGGTTTATATTCTCTCTCAGGCGAACTTGGCGTTTCGTTATAGCTGAAAATTATTTCTAATTATTATGTCACTCTCACAACTTGAGTTCTCTTTAATCTTCTTCTCTCTGTTTAATAGTAATAGATGAAGAGCATGGGTCGGGCCATGGAAGTTATGGATGCAAGCTAAATTGTTAACTAGCGCTAGGTCATATAACTCTGCGGAGGTCATGACATATATATAAATTTTAAAACAATTTTTGGTGGGCTTATTACTTGCATCCATGGCTTTGCAGAAACCCATTTCCAACTAGGTCTTTGTGGAAGTGAGAAAATGCAGAGTTTTTGCTGGTCCTTGATAAAGCCAAATCTCAGTATTCTCGACACTTTCTACATTCAGTTGTTTTATTTTATTTTTTATCTTTTCTCCTTTTACTCACACCGGTAGACATATAACCCTTTCTATGTTGTACTTGGTATGAGTCAAAAATATATAATTTTTTTTGCTTAGGTCTCTTCTTAATAGAATGTGAATTCTGAATTTTCGTAACTGCTGCGTTGCGCGTTTCGATCTTCAGGTTAATTTTGCAACTTTCGTTTTAAATTCTAAAGTTTTTCCTTAGTTTTCAGCATTGCTCTTCGGTATCGCTTTTACTTTATACATGTTACAGTGTTTCTGATGTTTCCTTTTTAATATGTTTGGAATATTTTTCACAATCTTGAACGACATGTTTCACTTTATATATGTAAAGCAGCGTGTTCTAATATGCCCGATGTGGTGCAAAATATACAGTAGAAAACACGTTTGTAGGGAGTCTGATTGATCGGTTGATTATTTTAGCTGTAATCACTTATCATGTAGCCATAATTAAACTTACTCTATTCAGAGCCTTCTGTAGCTCGATTTAACAACCGGAACAGCACCAGATTTGGTAAGGAGGCTATAAAAGACGAGGACAGAATTCCGCGATAAAATGGTTTAGTTCAAAAAGTCGCCGATAAGGGGAATATTGCGCTGTTGTATAACAGAAAGCAAAAATTTGCTCAACACGTAGCTAAACATAGGCGTAGAGTTTTGTAAATCTCAGGGCATATTCGACTAAAAAACAAAAAAAAAAGGTGTTTATACACTTCTTCACGTTAAAATACACTGTCTGACAGAGAAAATGCCAAACCACGAAGACCTGAACGCAGCTCCATGCAAATTGCAGGGTGGGTGCACACGTACAAGTTATGCAAATGATTGCATTTGCAAGCCAATCGCACGAACGGCGCGCCGGATATAAGCGGACAATCAGCCCTTGAGGCCATTAGTCACGGCCGCGAGAAGTAAGTGCAAAGAATATCTAACGCTTGAAGAAGGTCAACTCTCGTAGAGATAACGTAAAACAGGCGGCAACAGCGCCACCACATCTTAAGAGTTAATATGCTCTGCGGGAAAGTTAACATTAAGGAGCAAAACACGTTAGGGGGGCTTCAGCAGTGAAGCTTTTCTTTGATCCACGATGGTTTCCTTCAATCTGATGACTATTTGCTTAGAGCAGTTTTTTGTTGTTGCTGTTTTCTGATATCCCGTCCATCCCCTATTTTGGTGAGGAAAATATGCAATAACATTAGTATTACTATTTAAATTAAATTTCAACAAATATTACAGTTAGGCCTAAGGATCCGTACAAAATGCAGACATTCCCTAGTATCTGGCATTACTGAAAATATTTCTGAAAAACTGAAGAACAAACAAAAGCCTTAACTAACATGGTTGGCGTAACAAAACTAACATATCCGATTTGCGAAGTGATTATGCTACCGAGAAATTTACAATTACGTGCTGTGAGTCTGAGTAGCTCGGCTGACGGCTGACTGTTCTTTACCCAAATAATTGAAGTCAACAGAAATACGCATGCGCAGTCTGCTCCGGCATCAGCCGATCAGCCTGTATGTTGGCACTGCATGTTTCCCCTGAAGATACGGCTGCGCTAGTTACGTCTCGCAGAGCCTTAACTTCTTCTCGTTAGATTTTAGTTCTTCTATAACCGTGTCTAAAGAACGAGCAAGGGGTGCCAATGCCGTTAAGACGCCGTCGTACGCGATTTCGTCAAACGGATGAGTTCACGAGAGGTGTCATGTCATCGTAGGCCTTCGTACCACCGGAAGGTCCTTACGTCGTATTGCGGAAGAAACGCAACGTGATACCACAACCGTCGGTTGCATTTGGAGACAATGGTCCCAGGAAGGATCTGTTGCAACGCCGTAGGGGGCCGCAGCATGGAGACGGACGTCCGATCTTCGCATCCGACGTCATGCCGTAGCGGATCCACAGACCACAACGGGCGACATTTTGCGGAGTGTACGGGGAGGCTTGGATGCTCCAATATCAACGCGGGCAGTGTCGCACCAATTGGCTGCGCCTGGTTTGCTGTCCAGCCGTCCGTTGCGAAGGCTACCCTTAACAGCGAGCCATTGTCGTCACCGCTGCTGTCGCTCCAAAGCTGCGTAGGGTGCCGAATGGAACAGTGTGGTGTTCAGCGACGAATCGGGGTTCTGTCTCACCACGGATGATCGCCGTGTGAGAGTCTGGAGACGACTTGGCTAACGGGCGGATTCCTCCGCCATTGTGGAGCGCCACACGGTCCGGCAACGTGGAATCATGGTGTGCGGTGCTATCAGCGCCAACAGCCGCTTCCCGCTGGTACGCATTACCGGCACAGTGACAGCACGCCGGTATGTTGATGAGGTGCTGCTGCCCGTGGAACTACCGTATCTGCAGGGCATCCCAAACGCCGTTTTTCAACTGGATAATGCGTTTTTCAACCGCATACCGCTCGGATCAGCCTGAACGCTTTACACGGTGTGCGGATGCTTCCGTGGCCAGCACGATCCCCTGACCTCTCGCCCATCGAGCATCTGTGGGACACGATTGGACGTCGGTTGAGTACCCTCCCACCCCCGCAAAATGAAGATGAACTGTGGACTCGGATCAACACCACATGGTCCATGATACCCCAGGACTATTCGGACTCTCACTGCCTCGATGCCACGCCGGATTCAACTCTGTATCGCCCAAAATGGGGGCCGCACTCCTTATTGATAATCCTGTATATTCGACCACTGGAGTCTAGTCTGTATGTGACAATTAAATCATTTGTTCAGGACCTACTTGACTATCTGTGTGTGCAATGTGGTCTGTCTCCGAGCATTCCTTCACGGTGTGGCATTTTCTCTGTCAGGCAGTGTATTCCCTGGAAAGTAAAACTTCGTGTAGTGTGAATAATGAACCTTCTTCTGCCTTCGTAGCGACACATTGCAATAATGCAGATGCAGATATTTCTTTAAACTCGGAGAAGAATTTGTGTTCTGACGAGGTTCATTCAGGAAAAACAGGTGAGCAGTTAAAATGACTGTGCTGTAATGTAAGGATTTATTATCAAAACGTTGGTGGTACGAAATCCAAAACTCACGACTTATACACCTCAGTTCTTGCCGAGGACTACGATATTATCTGTGCAACTGAAACATGGCTCCAGGATGACGTTTTTGATTCTTAATTCTTTGACCCTCAATATACTGTCTACAGGAAAAATAGAAATTTAAACGCGACTGATAAGAATTGTGGAGGGTGCCTCTTAATTGCTGTTAACAACTTTCAGAATTACAGAACAAGTAAATTAAAATCTCTGATGAAAATATTTGCGTTATAATATTACAGTTAATCACTCAAAAATGAATTTTCATCGGCACTACTCCTCCCCCCCCCCTCCAAATCTCAAACTTATTGGGATTACATTAATCATGTTCGCTGTCCTCCGGCTATATGTAATGCAGATATGATATTTGTTGGCGACTTCAGTCTACCGTCTTCGTACCTGGTACTAACTTGGATTTCCATACGTACGGTGAAAAAGAAAAAGCTTTAAGTGAATTCGCTAACACTCTTAACTTGTCTCTGTTCAATAACACTGTGAATGTCAACAATAAATGTTTGGATTTAATTCTTCATAAAAGCTGCAGATGTCAGCGTGTGGTGTCTCCTGTTACCTCTCCGCTTCTATCCTATCCTATGTAGAGGATTTTAGGAAGGGAGTGTCTGACCCCAGGTCTTAAACAACCCTTAGAAATAGGAAGCTAGGAGATTTGGGCTAGAGTGCCCGATAGGAAAGTGACACGGAAGCGAAGTAGAAAGGGGGAGGAAGACGCCCTTATTTATTACCTGGGGGCCAGTACCCGGGGTCCCACGGCTTAACGTGTCCATCCGATGCACGGCGGATATTTAGTGGATTGAGCGTTCGTACCTGCCTAGGATCGAACCTGGGGCCCAGTCCGTGGCAGTCACGAACGTTGCCCACTAGGCCACCCGCGGCCCATTTTCCAGCTTTGGTATTATCCTTTTCCTGGAACCACTACGCTAAACCCGAACGTAATGCTCCGCTTGTTAACTTTAACTTCTTCAACGGTGATTATTACACCAAGCTATATAATCTGTTAGAGACTTGCGATCGGTTTGACCTTTATAATTAAACTGATAGCGTAAATACCTTGAACTGCTTTATGACAAATTCTACAGTATCTTCAATGCATGTATTCCGAAGTGTAAAAGCTTGTAGGAATTAGTACCTCCCGTGGTTCAATGGGCGTATTATAAAATCACTTGCTCTGAAAAATCATTACAGAAGAAAATTCACGAAACATAAGAATATTGATGACTACAGACGGTATAAAAAACTTCAGGCCGAAGTTAACAAAGCGGTGAAAGAGCAGGGCATATCTCGTTTGCGAAAGAAGCTGAAGAACTAATCACTCGCGATCCATCCAAATTCTGGGAATTTACAATTCTTAAGAAGAAGCGATGCGTCGCACTCAATGTACTTAATCGCAATAACACCCGGATTAAGGATAGGCGCAGAACATCGCTAATGTCTTTGCAGATTATTTCCGTTCTGTCTTCTTTACAGAAAATTATTTCTTCCACCATCCTGATTGCTCTGTAACTGCAGAGGGTCAGTACGAACTAGAGGTGTGCACGGGCATTAATTTGGAAAGCCCGGCCCGGCCCGTATATTTCTCCTGTTACCAAGACCCGGGCCGGCCCGTAAAAGTTCAACAATTACCGAAACACGAATTTGACACCTGATCAGTGGCGGCTCGTGGTGTAAAATGCTGGTGAGGCGAACGGTCTTGATGTAAATGTAAAACAGTAAAACGTATGTTATTGAAAAATATATAAATTCGTATAACGTTATACGAATATATATATATATATATCTATCAGTGGCGTAGCAGGGGGGGTCGTGGTTTGCACACCCCTTATTAGGCGAGACAGTTAGCTTTTTCTAAGTACGTTTTATAGATAATTTCCCTATTTAAATTCTTTGATTTTTATATAACTCGGAAAGCAATGTAATTTCTTGATAATAGAAGAGAAAGTAAAGCAAAGCGGCCAAAGAAGTTGCTTTATTAAATTTTTATTAAAACAACTATAATTTATTGCATTTTCTTCATTTTATTAAATTAGCTTCATTTTGTATTAATATTCAAGATGTGCGTACGTACCAATAGGAAAAATATTTGTCGAAGCGCCCCCCCCCCCCCGAAATTGTTATATGTACTTATACACAGTTATACAGCATAAGTGCAGAAACCCCTCCCCCCACCCTCAAAAAGTTTCATGTCAAAGGCAGTATCACCCCATCGGATATCTTTGAAGTCCTGGGTTCGAGTCTGCTGAATCATTAAAATCCGCTGAGATTCGGAAGTCTCGTTAAGCCATTGGTCCAGGGTAAGCGGCGCCTTGTTATTAACAGCTGTAAACCCCATCCCTTAGGGCTCCATCCCATGTCATTTAGCCCTTATATACAAATATTATTAAACAGTAATGGAATAAAATTATAGAAATATATGAAGCACGGCGTGGGGAGTCTTTCTTCACGAAAAAATCCAAAAATTTTAGAGGAAAAATGTGCATATACCTCTCTATATATGTGTGTGTGTAATATACGCTACTTTTGCAACAATATTTTTATGAAAACAATTATTCGATAATTTTACAACAAAGAAAGAAATATTTCACCAGTATTCTTTTATGTAATACACTTGAGCAAAAATACGCAATTTGCGCGGTTTCTTTAGCTAGTCAATGCGTCACTCACATCCCAACGCCAATCGGAGATCCACTTCTTAAAAAATTCAAAGTAAATCATTTGAATATAATTTTTTTCTCACGAAGTGTTTCTTGAGCTTGAATAAAAGTCACAGTTCGATTGGCATATTAGTGAAGGTGCATTTAGCACGGGTCACAAACTGAAGTCCAGGCTCGTGATAACTATGTACAGGAGAAGTCAAGCTAAGGAAGCACATTTCTATATAAAAAAAGTATAAAATAATTTAAACCTGGAATTAAAAACAGGGGAATACGATATTAATTTGCTTTGATCTCGAACAGAATGCTTTCAGTTTATTTTTTATAAATAAGTTCAATTCTGCGATCCTTTTTGGCTGCAAATTTGTCTATGATCAGATCATAAAATGGTTGAATGGACATTAGATGGTTCAGCAATTCTTTCTCGATTGAAATTTTAGTGAGTGAAGACAAACGATCTTGTGCCGTTGTATTACGGAGGTAAGTCTTAATTCTCTTCAAACAAGAAAAAATTCCTTTCAGCAGAAGAACTTGTTGACGCCAGTGTCAATACAAGAGAAAATAATTTGTAGGCTTCTGGTAACACATCTTTCAGCTCGTTTTCTTTCATTGTTTTCTGAAAACTGAGTTCCCTGAAGTTGTGATCATTATATAAAAAATCTAATTCGTTTTTTAGTCGTTGTGTGTCTGTAAAAATGTTTGGATAAATTTTTTTGAGAGTGTTAAGGGCACTGGATGGAAATGACTCTGAATAACTATGGTATTTTGAGCTGTCAACTAGCTGCAGAAACTCGAGCTTTCCCATATCTTCAAATCTGGTATTTATTTGGACTTTTATATATTCATGAATACACTCAATTAAATCATTCTATATCGTTTTAGATTGTCCAGAAAATAAGCTTCGTATTTCTTCAAAATGTGCTTTTAATTCTGGGGTGCTCCTACGAAGTAACATTTGGAACATTTCCTTGAAATTACCTTCATTTAATGAGGAAATAGTTTCATCATGTCCTCGAAAAGGCAGTTCTTGCTTGCTTAGAACGACAACTAAATCAATTATATGTTCCATAAAAAGCCTATTTAGTCTGACCTTTTCATTAAACTTGACTTTATGAAGAGCAGCATTTTCTTTGAGCATATCAGAAATAGTGTTTGTTTTTTTCCATTCGTTTTAGACCTACGTGGTTAGTTCTATGCTCTTTAGAGCTTTCGTGCAATTTTGCACTACGAGAAAAGTTTTTTAGATCAAAATAACCCGTTGTATTCCACACATTTTTCTTATTGCTCAAAAGTAAACATGGCCAGCAAAAGAGAGTTTGCTTGTAATAGCATCAGAAAGCCAGGGAAAAATCTCGTACTATGATTTATTGAAAGACCTAAAAAACGATTTGCCGCACTTCTTATCTTTAGATATTGAACTTATTATAGGTGTCGGTCTTCCAGATATGAGAACATCCTTGTTATCATAATCTTTCCAGTGTTTAAAAGGAATTTCTTCCAGAACACAAATCACGTCGCTTGTTGGGCCATTCATATTTTCCAACCAAAATCAAAATATGCTGTTTAGTAACAATAACAAAATGAAAAAAGAAAAACTCAACATTACTATGAACTAGCAAACACCCGCAGAAGAGAGGATTGAAAACACACTACAAAAAGTTAGATTCAAATACACTCTGACGAATAGTTAAAGCTACGTAGAAATCTTTGTACTCCAAAGCGTATAGAGGCGAACGGCGTCATCGCCTGTGAAACCACTTTTCACAAGGGTCATCTGCTCATTTTCCCGCGCCCATTGGATACACAATCCTTGGGTTCTCCAATAACAGCGGAGATGCGATTCCAGTTTAAGCGAAATGGAGGGTCGCCTCAGAAATTTCCTTTCTCTTACTGGAAGTCCGGCACCTCTTTAGGTAGACCTCGGACCGTGGGGGTGGGGTGGGGGTGGGGGTTCAGTCTGTAGGGCTCTTCTCTGATCCCCAGTTCCCAAAACCGGCTTCTCATCGAGACGATTCAGCCGGTCGTCTCTAAGCGCTTAAAACATGCAGCTGCTTTGCAAAAATAATGATTCATTCCTCTTCTCGAAAGCCTTTCTTTAACCATTCATGAATCACAATGTGAATTTCAGTGTTTCATTTATCCTGCAAAGTTCTTATATCTTTGTTACTGACAGAAGGTTTTTTTTTTTTCTTTCACTTCTCATTCTGCGGAATTTCAGGTGAGGCGGCGCCTCACTTGCCTCATCTGACGGGCCGCCACTGCACCTGATGCACTCGGTCATTCGACTCCTCTAGAGTTTTCGTTTTCTTAATTGCTACACGTGTTCTATTACAATAAACGTTAATTCAGAATATTTCTGAGACTCCGTATAAGTCACGTGGCGTCCGAGGAGGGGGAGGGGGTTGTATACTCAAAAATATTGCATGAAAAAGACGATTTCCATGCCTTTCAAATTTTCTGGGTTTTCAAATTATCATTCCCTACCACCGGACCCGGGGAAATATCCTTGGGGATAATGGGGGGGGGGGGGGGGTTAATTCGAAAAGTACGAAATATCCAGAATTATGAGTCCGATCGTTTTACTGGAAGAAGATTTTATGGCTTTATAAACTGCACCTATCTCTACTGGCATATCATATCGCTGGAACCCAATATGTCTCTCTCGTGTGTGTGTGGGGAGCACATTTGTGCCGCTTAAGATGCAAAGTTCCAGACTTTGTGCTATCGTAACTCAAAAAGTTTTTGCATTTAGTGTACTGCCCAATGTTTACCAACCGACAAGTTTCAGAACGGGACAGTAATTTAAAATATTTCCAAATATCGCTTTCCCCCTTTACATTGTCTACAAGCACATATTCCCCGAAAGCGTTTTTTTCACGAAAATCTTTCGCGTTCTTAAACTCCATAATAAGTATGGAAGAGTATTTATCAACAACACTGAACTGAGCATATGCTAAGGGAAAACAACGACAGACTGCCCAGCTAATCAGTATCACAGAAGTTTTGAAAACGGCTGCCTGATAGTACAAATGGGGAAAATACGGCACAGATTTATACACAGAAGTAAGTTTCTCCCAGCCCATTTCTCCCGTGCCATTTAAGACAACTTAAAAGCTTTTTACACATCTAGAGAACAAAGTGCCGCCGACCAGAACAATAAAAAAGATCGTCTGCGACAGCACTGGTCTGCCAGCGGGTGGCTCGGTTTAGAAATGCTGCAGTTAATAGCCTGCCCTGAAGCATGAGAGGAGGCTGAAAGTTAGGGAGAGAGAGAGAGAGAAGGGACCACATTCACAGTGAAAAACTAAGGGAGCTGACCCACTCCAATTGCTTTGTAGGAGGGGAGGATGTCGTAAAACTTCTAGTTTTTCCATCAGCGGAAATTATTCGATCTTATCCTGCTGCTGTATGTTGCGAGTTTTCCAAATGAGAAAGGCATCGTACAGCGATTGTTTTGCTCATTAAAAAAAAAAAAAAAAGAAAACCTGCTCGGCCCGTGTCTGTTTTACATTAAATATTGAAGGCCGGGCCCGTTTTTCCAACTTAGAAATGAGCAAAGGCCCAGCCCGGCCCGTTTTCCCAACTTAGAAATGAGCAAAGGCCCGGCCTGGCCCGTTTTCCCAACTTAGAAATGAGCAAAGGCCCAGCCCGGCCCGTTTTCCCAACTTAGAAATGAGCAAAGGCCCGGCCTGGCCCGTTTTCCCAACTTAGAAATGAGCAAAGGCCCGGCCCGGCCCGTTTTCCCCAACTTAGAAATGAGCAAAGGCCCGGCCTGGCCCGTTTTCCCAACTTAGAAATGAGCAAAGGCCCGGCCCGGCCCGGCCCGGCCCGTTTTCCCCAACTTAGAAATGAGCAAAGGCCCAGCCCGGCCCGTTTTCCCAACTTAGAAATGAGCAAACCGTGCAGACCTCTAGTACGAACAGCTTGACATTCTTAACATTGACCACTTCACTGAGAATGAGAACTTGCACGCTATCAAGAAATTGAAAGGAAGTACAGATGTTGGCCCTGATATGATTCCTGCGTACATTCTCAAAGGATGTGGTGAGATGCTTAGCAAGCCGCTGCTTCATATTTATAATCTAATTGTCATATTTATAATCTAATTGTCATTACTGGTATTTTCCCCTCCAGATCTGAAAAAAGCGAAAATTATTCCTGTTTTCTAAAAAGGCAGCCGAGACTCTATTGAGAATAATCGACCTATTACAGTCATTTCTGTCGTAGCAAAAATAGTAGTCTCTTATTTGATCTATAAGCTATATGATCACTTCAAGCGTGTTCTCAGCTCTGCACAACAAGGTTTTGTGAAGAAACACTCAACACTTATCACTTACCATCATATTCCACATCACAGAGGATCACAAGTTGGTTATTTCGTCATCTATTGACAGAGGATCACAAGTTGATAGTAGTATAAGACCGCGCTTGATAACCCTTTTCGGTGGCAACACTTCCGGTCACGTGACGGGTGGGCGGATCGTGCGCGACGTCACTTCCGGTCTCCTCTCGGCGCGAGGGAGAAATACGATGGCAGCGCCCTCTGGTGGTGGTTCGCGAAAATTTGCAGCCCCATCTGTCGGCACTTTTTGAAATTAATTTTCCAAAGGGGTAGTAACCTTTTTTCGATGGCAACACTTCCGGTCACGTGTCTGTTTTCGGGTATAAAAGGGGAGACGTTTTTTGCTTTCGGAGTGTATAGCAGCTCGTGCAGGGTTGAGGTGTTGAACTGTAAGATAAAGTATTAAAACCTTCTGTATTGTGAGAAGCAGATCTGGAAGCGACAAAAAGACGTGTGGTCTACATTTGGGTGATATACGACATTTGGACAGCATGGAGGCCTCAAGTTCTTCTACCACTGATGATAAGGAGGTATGTGTAACTTCATTTCATTCTTTTTTCTTTTTTTTTTTTTTTTTGAAGTGTTTGTTCATTTTTAGCACGTGCTGTTTTCTTAATGTGAGGGTGCCATGGTAGCAGATTAATGTTCATAAAAGTCAGTTACGAAAATGTCTAGTCATGTCTTTATCATTGTGTTAGCTGAAAATTTCCTTCACGTTAACACGTGGCACGTATTTTCATTGTCTGCGGGGATTCCCGTGTATTTTCAGGGATGTGTTAGCTGAAAATTTCCTTCACGTTAACACGTGGCGCGTATTTTCATTGTCTGCGGGGATTCCCGTGTATTTTCAGGGATGTGTTAGCTGAAATTAACTTCGCGTAAACACGTGGTACGTATTTTCATTGTCTGCGGGGATTCCTGTGTATTTTCAGGGATGTGTTAGCTGAAATTAACTTTGCGTGAACACGTGGCACGTATTTTTATTGTTTGTTCATTTTTAGCACGTGCTGTTTTCTTAATGTGAGGGTGCCATGGTAGCAGATTAATGTTCATAAAAGTCAGTTACGAAAATGTCTAGTCATGTCTTTATCATTGTGTTAGCTGAAAATTTCCTTCACGTTAACACGTGGCACGTATTTTCATTGTCTGCGGGGATTCCCGTGTATTTTCAGGGATGTGTTAGCTGAAAATTTCCTTCACGTTAACACGTGGCGCGTATTTTCATTGTCTGCGGGGATTCCCGTGTATTTTCAGGGATGTGTTAGCTGAAATTAACTTCGCGTAAACACGTGGTACGTATTTTCATTGTCTGCGGGGATTCCTGTGTATTTTCAGGGATGTGTTAGCTGAAATTAACTTTGCGTGAACACGTGGCACGTATTTTTATTGTTTGTTCATTTTTAGCACGTGCTGTTTTCTTAGTGTGAGGGTGCCATGGTAGCAGATTAATGTTCCTAAAAGTCAATTACGAAAATGTCTAGTCATGTCTTTATCATTGTGTTAGCTGAAAATTTACTTCACGTTAACACGTGGCGCGTATTTTCATTGTCTGAGGGGATTCCCATGTATTTTCAGGGACACATATAGTACTTTATTCTTGTGATTTATAAAAAGTGATCTTAGTTTGAAGTGTATACATGTCTTTAGCTGAAATTAACTTCGCGTAAAACACGTGGCACGTATTGCCATTTTCTATGAGGATTCCCATGTATTTTCAGGGACACATATAGTACTTTATTCATGTGATTTATAAAAAGTGATCTTAGCTTGAAGCTTTAACATGTCTTTATCATTGTGTTAGCTGAAAATTTCCTTCACGTTAACACGTGGCACGTATTTTTATTGTTTGTTCATTTTTAGCACGTGCTGTTTTCTTAGTGTGAGGGCACCATGTTAGCAGATTAATGTTTCTAAAAGTCAATTACGAAAATGTCTAGTCATGTCTTTATCATTGTGTTTAGCTGAAATTAACTTCGCGTAAACACGTGGCACGTATTGCAATTTTCTACGGGGATGCCCATGTATTTTCAGGGACACATATAGTACTTTATTCTTGTGATTTATAAAAAAAAATCTTAGTTTGAAGTGTATACATGTCTTTAGCTGAAATTAACTTCGCGTAAAACACGCGGCACGTATTGCAATTTTCTACGGGGATTCCCATGTATTTTCAGGGACACATATAGTACTTTATTCTTGTGATTTATAAAAAGTGATCTTAGTTTGAAGTGTATACATGTCTTTAGCTGAAATTAACTTCGTGTTAACACGTGGCACGTATTGTCATTGTCTATGGGGATTCTAAAGTTTTCGTCCTCAAAATTTAAGTTTGTAATTCTAAGTGGTTTGATGTAGTAGAAAATTTAACAAATGGTATAGAGCAAAATTTAACAAATGGTATAGAGCAAAATTTAACAAATGGTATAGATCAAAATCTGTTTTTTTTGAAGTCATTGACATCATAATTACCATAACTATGTCACGTTTCTGTTTTTGAAAATGTTTTTTGAAAGGAGTTTCATTATTTGTAATGTTACATTCGATGGCAATACTCGGTATATTTTTCAAGTTTACCTTCGAGTTACGCTGGTGGAATGATCTCTAAAGGTTAAAACATTTTTCCATGGGGGGTGGGGTTATTAACCGCGTAGCACTTTTCCATACGGGGTTGTCCACGGCTATAAATAACGACGGCTTTCTTTCTCTCTTCGTGTGGCTTTCCTGTCGGGAACTCTATCCCTAATCTTCTTGCTTCCTACTTCTAAGGGTTGTTTAAGACCTGGGGGGGGGGGTCAGACAGTTCCTTCCTAAAATACTCTACATAAATCTATCATATGGGGTTGTATGAGCGTTTTTTGCTACAAACGTTTTTTCGTTAAACGACAAAGGAAACTCCAGAAATATGCTGAGTCAGCCATCCGTTTTTTTTTTTATTTTTTAAAAATAACTCAGGAATTGTTCAAAATTTTTCTAGAATGATGACTCCTGGGGCGATTTGGATGCATTCGCGGAACACGATGCCGTAGCACCAGCGACAGAAGAATTTACCGCCGCATGGGACGACCTTTCCCCACACGCCCTGGATTTCAATAATGAACATAACAAGATGGCAGCTGGGGGAGGAAGCACTAATGGTTACAACGAAGTTCCATTAGCACCCCAAAATCATTTGAATCTTCAGCCGGCTGGGGAACCAGGACCCTCGAGGAGGGCCCGTGATTGTTCCGACGCCTATCGAGGATGAAGCAATTAATCCACCTGTAACGGACCGTGGTCATGCGGGTTATCGTATTCTTCGCAGATTGACCCGACTTAGCAGGAGATACCGTACACAGTTCACTACTTACACTCTCAGAATAGATACCGAACACATAGAAGATCCTGAAGATTTTATGCCTTATCTCCGACAAGTACTCACCGCGGCCTTTGAAGAGTTTACACGAAGTTCTCCATATTCTCATGTTCGACTAGTCATGCGGTCGAGATACCTTGATAATCCCGTGAACTTACCACTCATCGAGGTTAGCCAGTTAACGGTGGAACGATTTTTTCAGGCTCTAGAAAAAGTCATTCAATCAAACACTGAAATTTTGACCGATGGAGAACTCGAATTTGATTTAGTATTTGTGAATATAAACAGAGTTGGAGGAGCAAGAACAGAGGGCCCAAGAAAACGAAAAATTGCTGATTTGAAGTTATATAATAAAACAAAAAAATCTCTTATAACCATTTCAAATCACGATAACCTATGTTTAGCCCGATCGCTTGTTGTGGCCCGTGGACTTGCGCAGAAAAATTATGGGGAAATTTCTGAATCGGAGTTCAAAGCCCTGCAAAATCCTGCGAAAGTTCGCCAACTTAACCTTGCACGGCTGCTACACACTACCGCGGGAGTACCTGAAGGAAGTTGTGGGATCCCCGAACTTCATAAGTTCCAGGAGTACCTCTCCTCAAAATATCAAATTATTGTGTATTCTGTTGAAGATGACTTTTCCATTGTTTTTAAGGGTCCAGATGCTGAAATTAAGTTATTCCTTCTTCTAAACAACGAGCATTTTGACGTAATTTCTAATCCTGTTGGGTATTTTAGTGCCAAATCTCAGTGTCCTGATTGTCTAAAATTTATTTATAATTCTAATATTCATGTATGCACAAACATGTGCCTTTCGTGTAAAGGAAAAAATGCCCCCAGTCAGGTGACTACATCATATGTCCAGATTGTTCGAATTATTTTCGGGGTCAAATATGCTTAGATACACATAAAGCAAACAGTACTTGTAATACACATCATAGATGTATAAAGTGTTTATCACATTTTAATCCATCTAGAGGTTACCACGTATGCCAGCTAAATACTGACCTGTTTGTCGAGGGCCCCAAGAAAGAGAAAAAGGGTGGTATTTCTTACATGTATTTTGATATTGAAACAGTGGAGGGCCCCAATGGTATTTTGACCCCAGTATTACTGATAGCTACTTTTCTCGAAGAAGGCAATTGGAAATTTGTCACCTTTCAAAATGTTGACGCTTTCGTTGATTGGCTGCTAGGTACAGAAGTGTATAACAACGGTGTCCGTTGGCGTCAGAAGTACATCAGACCCCGCTTTCGACACATGACAGTTTTAGCACATAATCTGAAGGGATTCGATGGTATGCCCATCCTTAACGCTCTTTACAAAAAGAGTTTGAAGCCAGAGATAGTCTTTCAGGGTGGGAAGGTGATGGGTATTTTTCTTTCGGCTTTAAAAATTAGATTCATTGACACTCTGTCCTTCATCCCTTGTTCTCTGAGGCAGTTTCCTTCAACATTTGGCATTGAAAATGCGAAAAAAGGATTTTTCCCTTATAACTTTGCAACTGCGGAAAATCTCGATTACATCGGCCCCATTCCATCAAAAGAGTTTTTTGTACCTGAAAACCTCACAACAAAAGAGATCAAAGAATTTAACTCATGGTATGATGAAAAAGCAAAAATAAAAGAATATAATTTGTATCAGGAGATGAAAAGCTATTGCACAGATGATGTAAGAATTCTCCGCATAGGAGCCGAAACGTTTCGTACGGAATTTTTGAACCTCACCGGTATAGACCCCTTTGAGGAAGACCTCACCATTGCAGGCGCTTGTCTCCGTGTCTTTAGATCCAATTTCTTAAAATCGAAAACGATAGGCGTTGTTCCTGCCCTTGGATACTCCTCATGTGACGTATCTAGTAGGAAATGTAGGGCATGGTTGAAGTACATCGAAGAAACCACCGGAGAGAATATACAGTCGGCATCTTCAGCATCTGGAGAACATAAAATTGGATCATACAAATTAGATGGTATTTGTCATGATACCAGTACTATTTATGAGTTTAACGGATGTTTTTTCCATGGATGTTCTACGTGCTATCCCGACGGAAACACTGTACACCCATTTTTTAAAGTCCCGATGAGGCAAGTGAGGTTCCGAGACATTGATAAACAGAGCTATCTGTTAGCTACTATGCCTAGTTTTCAGCTGAAAATCATATGGGAGCATGAATTCGATCGTATGGTTAAAGGTGATATCTTGGTATCATCCATATTAAGCTCATTGCCTGAGAGGATCTGTATAGAACCCCGAGAGTTTTTATATGGAGGAAGAACAGAAACCATTACCCTTTACGCTAACGCCGATGGAGGGAAAACTATAAAATATGTGGATTTCTGCAGTCTCTACCCATATGTCTGCAAGTACGGCAGATTTCCTATAGGTCATCCCCGAAGAATCACAGAAAATTTCTGTCACGACCCCGAAGCCTATTTCGGCATCATAAAAGCAACTGTACTGCCACCAAAGAAATTGTTTTTCCCTGTCCTTCCATTAAAAATTCAAGGAAGGCTGATTTTCACTCTATGTCCTCATTGTGCTAAAGATCTTAATCGTGATGTGTGTTGCCATGTTGACAAAGAACGTTTCATCACAGGATCTTGGCCCAGTAACGAGTTTTACAAGGCTGTGGCCATGGGATACAAAATCATTGCATTCCATGATGTCTGGCACTATGATGAGTCCTCCCAATATGTAAAAGGATCCCATAAAGGAATATTTTCTGAATATATAGACACTTTTTTAGCAGCAAAGCAAAAATATTCAGGATATCCCCAAAAAATTTCTTCTGACGAAGAAAAAGAAAGTTCTGTGATGATTTTTTCACTGCAGAAGGTGTAAGAATTGCTCCCCATGAAGTTTCGGCTAATTCAGTTAGGAGGCTCACGGCGAAACTTGCTTTAAATTCATTGTGGGGTAAGTTCGCGCAAAATCCCGATAAACCACAGAATGTAATTGTCGATAATATAATGCATTATCTTGAAATATTAAACGACAAAACAAAGGAAGTCACTGACATATGTGAAGTCAGTGAAGAAAACATGATGGTAGTTTTTAAACATATTAAAACGTTTCTTCCTGATAATAAGAAAGGCAATATCGTAATAGCATCCTTTGTCACATCAACTGCTCGCCTTAAATTGTACACTATATTAGAAGCTCTGCAGACACGTGTATTATATATGGACACGGACTCTGTCATCTATATATCAAAGCCTGATGACAAATATCATCCTCCATGTGGAAATTACCTTGGTGAGTTAGTGGACGAAATCTCCAGCAAATACTCGGAAGGAATTTCTATAGAAGAATTTGTTTCAACGGGGCCCAAAGTATACAACCTGAGACTTTCAAACGGTGAAACTATTCAGCGTTGCAAGGGAATAACCTTGAACTGGCCCAACAAGAAAAAGTTCACTGTTGGCTTATTAAAAAGCATGATTATGAACAAAGATGGCACGGAAATTAAATTCCAAAAACCATTTAATATTGTCAGAAACAAGTTTTTAGGAACTTTAACAAATATACCTTCCGAAAAAGGATTTAAAATGGTATTTGAAAAAAGATTATTAAGTGATGATTCATATGTGTCTTTCCCATATGGGTATGAGAAGTAATAAAGTTTCTGTGCCTACCTGTGTTTCTGTGTATTTGTACGGTTTTTTGTTTTTAAGCATTTGGTTCATTCACATTTGTTTACTGAGTTTCCTGCAGTATTAAATAAAAACTGTACTTCTAGTATTTCTAAAGTACCAGAATTTTGTTTTTAAGCATCGTCCTTGTTTTATTTCTCCCCCAAGGTTGTTAGGGATATATTTCTAGAAAATCGAAGAATATATGTTCTAAAATGGGTAATGGCGTTGCCAATTACCTCCCCAAACTATGTAAATCCGGCTGAACTAGATGATGGATCATTTCAATCTATCCCCATATGCATTGATCTAACCTGTGAACCCGATGTAATGGATTTCATTTCGCAGCCAGAGACGATAAATCTGACATCTTCCGAACCTGGGACAGTGGATTTAATTTCGGAGTCGGAAATAATGGAATCGGACTCCGACCCCGAGATTATCGACATCGTTTCGGGCTCTGAGGTAGAAAACCAGGGTTCCGAAGCTGGAAGGGATTCTGACTCTCTGCCGTCTACTATTTTGGCGGATCTAAATGACCGATTGTGGGTCTTACCATCATCAATGATAACCCCTTCGTGGAGTTCAACCCCAACTATCTAATTTTTGTATGCTTCAAAAAAAAAAAATGTGGTATAATAAATGTTGTTGTCGTATACTTTAAGTATATTGTATGGCGGTGTAATGCTAAAAATAATTGCAATAAAAAAAAGCATGTTCTTTACAAAAATTCTAATGAGTTTTTTAAATTTTATGATTTTTTTTATAGCCCAAAAGCTGCTGGTACTTGGGCGGTGGTATTTTCATCAGTATTGAAACGATTCATGACGAAGTTCAAGTTAATATATATCGTCGTTTTACTGTGCACGGTGAAGAGTGGCGTCCAGCAGAAGGGGGAATTTCTTTATTACAGGAAGAATGGATACGTATGTACAGAATGCTCGATATAATAGAGGAATATTTTCATTCAGATAGCCCACAAATCCGTGTGCTGTATTTTGGCGGGGAGCTAGTGATCACTGTATTTCCCGCTATTCGAAATGTACAACTACAAAAAAAACACCCCACAGCGAAAAGTGGAAAATCTAGCCAGGGGTATGTGAAACTCAACTATCAGCAGTGGAAATTTCTGTATCGGATCAAGCACAAAGCTACAAAATGCGTCATATTCAATTTTTTAAAATCATTTCCGCTAAGAGCTATGTTTAACGAAGTAACTGGGGAGGAAATCAAAGAATGTGTTACCCCCTGTGATCACAGTGGCTTGAATAATTTATTGTACAATATCCTGAAAACACAATTAGTCCAGAATTTAACAGAAAGTGCTCGTGATGAAGGAAAGGATATGTACGATATAGTGGCGAATGATTTCTATGTGAACTGTGCAATATTAGGCATAGAAATGTATGATATGATAAGTAAATTTTCTGGCAAATGTACATCCGTAGAAAGCAATTTCATACGCTCAATCAACTTGAATTCAATACTATCTCAGATAATTTATGAACTCAGAGAAGTAGATGACTTTGAATGAACAATGTTTTTCTAAATGTGATCGATGTCTTCAAATGATAATTGACTATTTTTTTATAATTTTCCCCTGTTGGGAATAATTTATAAGATTTAATAAAATCAGTTTTCTTTGAAATGCTTGGGTATTTTGTTTATATAGAATTACTGAAACAAACACAAATTTCCAAAAAAAAGCAATGGATGTTTAATAAGAAATCCAATGATTACATTCTTTTGGTTTTGACAGAGATTTACCAACTTGATATTTTTCGCTTTTGATAAGAAATTGTTTATTTTTTACATATTTTAAAGGTAAGTTAACTTCTTTTATAGCATGCCTAAATTCAAGAGCTGCCGGAATGGGTCTTTGAATTTTTTTATTTCTCAGTAAATTGTCAACCAGATCAACAATATTCGAGTCAGGAAGAACTTTGTCTTTATACACAAATTCTCCATTAGGTGTCCATGAAATAATTTTTGAATTCTTTTTGAAAACGTCTAAAACATTATGTGCATATCTTCTTAAATTTTTAGGTACAGTCTGCAACACCATATCTTCAACATCACTATTTTTTGCTGTTGAAACATCAGTTTTAACTTTTTCAGGGGGTTCCCTTATATCAGCCGATACATCTAAGAGTTCTTCAGCTAAATGATCTTTCGTTGAAAAGTTTGACATAGGCGGATTTAAGAGGGGCACTTGAATTCTTTTATTAAGCACTTGGTTATATAATTTAATTTTAACATCAACAGGTTCTTTACTCAGTAAGATTTTCTTCATTTCTTTATCGAGGTCAGATAAAACTTCTTCCGTAGGTACATGTCTTGAAACTCTCTCCTCTGGGACGAGCACCATTTTCCTGGCGTATTCCATCTTATTTGTTTAACAGAGTTGTTAAAACACTCAGAGCCGCAGGTATCAACACACCTAAGAATCCACCTTTCTGAACCAAAATTCTTCTTTTCTTGAACAAGGGGACTTTTTTATCAGCTAACTTCCGTAGTGTGTGTTTATGTCCACGCAATTTTCCCTTCTGCGGAGGTGAAAGGGGAACATTGCCTTTTAAAGTGTTCAAAACACATTCACATATGACTTTGATTCCACTGTTTGGCAGTTTCCTTAAAAAATCTTTCAAGTGTTTTTTAGGACAAATCTTCATCAGACGCAGCTGCTGAATGTGTTGCTCCGATAATGTCATGGCGAAGAATAACGAACTTTATAACACACTTAAGTTTTTAACCACTCCGCGTATGTGACTGCTTTTTGGGGAGCACAATGGTTTTTATCAGTTCGATGATGAACTAGGCACTGCACTTGGACATCAGGGAGGTATTCCACATTAGGACAACACAGAGCATCAAAGTCCTTAAAGATGGTACCTGTTAACTTTTCCACGTACTTGCATTTATTTAGTCTTTTGGCCTCGAAAATATCAGTTTCAGTACAGAAGGAGTGGAATATCTTTAAAAGGACATTCTACTCTTCGTTTCTGCTATCCCATGGAATGTGGTGTATATTTCGGGCCGTCCAAAGGCACTGAGCTTTTTCTCTTCTTGGATGCAGTTCGCAGAAGGGGAACGGTGGCAAAGGGCAAACATTCCCCCCCCCCCTCCCCCGTCTGCAAATAACATGCAACGAGATCTTTCACTATGAATTTTCTGTTCTGAAGGAGAAATCCTTCTACGTCGACGACGACCGTTTTCATGGTAAATGGGGAGCTAATGCCGTGGTTGGTAAACATATTGAGTTTCTCCTGGGAGTATATTGGTGCGCAAGCGCATTTCTTCCGGTGTGTTTGGTTTGATGTCTATCATTAAGTAGCTGAACGGAAATTTCGTAGCATCCAGATACACCTCGTGAAAAAATTTCACTTTGTTAGGGTACAACTGTCTCCCCAAATGAGTGATCTGATTCACATCTCTACGTGACTTAAACAAAAACAAATAATGAGCATTAAGGGAAATTTCTCTCATTTCTTTGCCTTTATGGAAAATATTTTGGGTAATAAAAACAACGGATACATTATAATGATGACTACCCCTTGTAAATAAATGGGTTAGTCTTTTATCATTCCCACATTCTACCATCAAATCATCTATAATGAAAAGCGTGTTTCCTTCCAAATAATCCTTGAAATTTGTAGGAATACCGTCGACAAAAGTAACATCAGGTATTTCATCATATAATGGTTGATGAACGCCGTAGAACCAAACCACATGTTGCGGTGATGGGTAGATGATTTCCACCTGATGTTGAAGTAAACGTTTCACAAAGTGAGTTTTACCACAACCCGTAGGACCCGCTATTAGAGCTGTGAAAGGATGATGCAGCTTAGGCACTTCCATATTGACAACTGAATGAAATAACAAGAGTCAGCCCAATTTAAAGACATGACACATAAAATAGTGATAAATCAATTTTTATTATTCACATTCTAAATTTTGATACAATTCCAAATTTTTTTTTAACGAAACGAAAAACACGTACATCGTTTGTTTCACTTTTATAATTAAATAGTTTTACAATGGAATATAAGCTTTTTCCGCGACATCTAGAATATAAGTAAAAAATACAAAATTGGCCACACACGGCCGTAAACGAACTTTGGAGAGACATGTCATTAAAATTCACGTAGGTAAACTTGGAAACAAATCGGAGAATAGGTCCTTCAAAATATTCTGGGGGATGTCCATAGGAATCGAAAAATTCTACAGTTATTGGGTTTGGCATAAACATGGCCAGCCAGTGTTTCCCGGGACTCCCATACTGATCCGTGTTCACAATGAGGCAGGCTGGGAACTTGGAAATTCTCTTAGGAAGTCGGTTGCATGCAAACACACCGAGAAATGAACGATGCGCCACAGGATCTTGCGTTAGAATCCTAGTTATTTGCACACTGTTCATTCCTTTTAATTAGCAAAATCACAAAGAATGCTTCTGGACTTGGAAATTTCGATAATATTCTGGAACTCTGCGTAGATCAACACAGAAATTGTTTTTGACAAAGCTTTTCTAAATTTGATTTCCACTCTCAAATTTCCTTGCTGGACCAAGTTCATATGTCCACCATCACATAAATCGGGACTAAGATCAAAAGCATACAGCGTATAACCCTTGGAAAATTCTTCACGGCCGATGAAAATTCCTATGTCTTGCCCCAATTTCTCGGTTCCTTGAAATAGGCTATGGTAAGAACGAACTGTATTTTCCGTTTCGAAGTTGGGCTCTAGTGGTTTATGGGGAACGGGTTGACCGTCAACGTACACGGCGACAAAGTTGACGTCATAATGTTTGAATTCGAAGGGGTTTGACTTATATGTACCATTAAAGGCATCGTTGTCCACACACCCAATGACCAATCTCTTTGGCATTTGTCCAAGGAATACGTTGTCTTGCACGAAGGACATACTTCCTTGAGAAATGGAATACACTTTGCATAAAACACGATCAATGGGATATTTGGCAGGAGATTTTTCTAAAGCTTTTGCATGACCTATGGCAACTCCTGGGTTGACTTTGACTTTTCTCACAAAAATTGATGCATGTTCGATGAGAACTCTGTAATTGGGTGTCCCGAAGGAGGAAACGAGACAGAAATCCGGTTTGCTACGAATCAGTTTGATTTTCACATCCACTAAATTTAGCAACAGTCTATTTTGAAAAATAAATCACAATGCAAGGTTCCAATCATGTCCAACGTCTTGCTATCCTTTACGAGTTCGTAGCGTTGATACAATCCCTTGTTCGTTGTAGCATTCGTGGGGTTAATTTCATGTAGATGTCCGGATGTATCCTTGTAAAAACCTTCACATGCTAAATATGTTTTCTTTGCTTCTTCTCCATAATTCAACAGAGTTTCAATATAAGCTCTGTATGGATACGTGTTGCTTGACGACGAAATCACTCTTTCGTTTAAACTGATGTCGACTTGCGAAAACAGAGAATGAAGGAAGCAGTTAATGGGACCCACGGGCTCTTTGTCGGGCAGAACGGAATTGTCGGATTTCACGATTTTGACTTTCACGTAAAGTTGACTGGAAGATAAGTCCATGTATTCTTCTCCACTCCCCGAAATATTAAATTCCAAAGGGCCTCCATCTCGAATATTGGCTAAGGGGTGGTATTCAATCCATTGTCCTTTTTCTATGCTTGTTTGTGTGGGCGGTAAAGCAAATAAATCCAGTTCCGACTTTAGGCATACGGAAGAATGACTGTGAATCAGAGCCATGGTTTTACGGATCAAAAATGTCACGTGTTACTCTCTTGGCTTTCTTTGAAGAAATGATATATTTCATCGTCTTTCTCTTCCTTTTAACACTTCCACCCATCATTTTCTTTACTTTGGTAGCGACTTTGTCGGTGAGTAGTTGTCCTGCTTCTTTAGCTCGTTGTTTGGCTGCTATCTTCACATCTTTTCCTTGAATAACATCCGTGACGAGATCCATCCCCGTTCGTAAGACTTGTTTTCCGAGCGTTTTAGCACCTTGTTTGAATAATGGTACCGCCGTTCTAAATAACGAACGAAAGAGTCCTCCAAGTCCATAACCTTTTTGCAGTGGTACTCCTTGATAATAGAATAATCCTTTTCCAGTTTGGCTGATGTAATAATCCTCAAAGGATTTCGTACAGCAGTGGTAGGGTTCATACATGATTACAGATGTTTGAGACGAAAATGAAGTTTCACGATTGCTCTCTCCCGTTCAAATGGCACTAATTGACCTGTGTGATTCCTTATAACAATTTCGATGGTTTGGAAATTTTTTCTTGCAAGAGGCAAATAATGAGGTCGATCGAACAAAGCGCTGACCATCTCTCCATCCACACCACTCACTTTAACGATGCGAAGGAGAGGAGCAACCATGTCCCCCACCGGTTGCGGTTCCACAATATCGCTGTACACATACAACAGAGAAAACCGACCGTTTAGATCTGCGATAAATTCACCATTTACAGAGAGAGCTCCACTCACAGCCGAAAGTTGCATGGGTTGGTATCCTAAGATTTCTGCAATCCCTGGGGGCAAAACCAAGCGAGTACCTTTAAGAAGAGTTGACTTGACCTTTTGAGTCGCTTTATTATAATTCAAAAAGATTTTATTGGCAAAGTGATTGCTCATGGATTTAACAATGTCCGCTACAGACTCGTAATGGCCTGGAGATATTCTTCCCGTCTTAAACTGACCCGTTCCTAAATCGTATTCGAAATGATTGGAATTTTTCGTGATATTATACCACGAATGGGGGTAGATCAGTTCGACGAGTCCCACTTCCCAGTCTCCATTCAGTTCGATTGAGGAAGGAAGATGCGTTATGAAATGAGATATTTTGTTGTCCAAAAAGTAGCCGAGAGAGCTATCGCTCGGTAACGTCAGATAGAAACTCATTTTTCATACTGAACGTCTCAGGTAAGTACTTAAACTTTTATATGTTCACTAAATCGTTCGATGGTATCCATGAATTAAACTTATCAGGGTAGCCTTTAAATTTAACAAAATATTCATATTTGTCTTTCCGTTTACGTTTCTTCAGAACCATTTCGATTGGGTAGTGGTCATTTTTTTTACTTTTTGCAGTTCTTCGGCATAGAAGGTACCACCAATGTCTTCTCCTAGTAAATCTTTAACTTTATACACTGGAGGTGATCTAGCGAAGCGTTGGGAAACATTAAATAACTCCTCTGACCAATTCGTTTCGTACCCCTTTTCGAATTGTAATTTGGTTTTAGATAACCTCACAGTATCACCTATATAGAATTTATAAACTGGATGAGATTCAGATATATCGCCATATAAGTTATTCCACACAACCTCTTGGTTTTCTAGACTGACATTTACTGGTTCCATCTTAATACTTCGATGATGCGTTGCATTGTAACTATGTATCAATTTCTGCAAGATGTTAATATATGTGTATGTGTTTCGACTAGTAAAGTACTTCCACATTTTTGTTTTTAGAGTTCGATTAAACCTTTCTATTACACTCGCTTTTGTCTCATTTCTGGTAGTAAAGAAATGGACGTTGTTTTGTTTCAGGAAATTCTGGAATTCTCGATTTTTAAATTCAGAACCTTGGTCAGTTTGTAGGTTTAACGGTTTGCGTTCTTTAAATATTTTCTGAAACACTTTGATCATGGATGACCCAGTTTTTTGTATCATAGGAACACACCATGCAAATTTTGAAAACACGTCAATGCATGTTAATAAATATTTATATCCGTTATTATGTTGTTTCAGACTGGTCAAGTCAACTAAATCAGCCTGCCACTGTTCATCGATTCCCATCACAATGACTCGATTTCTCTGAAAATGTCTCCTCGCAGGTTTATGAAGGGTGTAAGTTTTCTCCCCCTCAGCCATTCCTCGATTTCCTTTTTCTTTATTTTTCCGTTTACAGCATGGTACAAAGCATTTACTCCACCGAAACTTCCGGGGTGAGCTGGATCCAGATAAGCCTTTTTCAAGAGATCGTGATTCTCCATTACAACAACTGATTTGAATACTATCAACAGAAACAGTAAAACTCATGCTTACACTAAAACACAGACAACAGAAATGACACAAAAGGGTACTTACATGGGATTTTATTGATGCATAGGGTCTTCCAAAATGTACAGATTTTTAGCACTTTCTAATACATCGCAAATATTCAAGTGATTAAAAAAATCAAATAAGTGTTTTCCGACATGAAAAATGAGTCGTTCACAAATTCATGGGCGATCAATTTTAGATCCAAATTGGCTACGGCCTTTTTGAACAATGCATGCACTTTACCTTTTCGAGTTGAAAATTCACAGGCATGTCCTAATCCATAGCGATCTTCAATTTTGCACATAAGACAGTCGATCAGTCCATCGATGGCTGAAGTAATGTTCTTTTTTATCACGTGGCAAAATGTCTTTTTTAACGCAAATTCACCATCTATGGAGTCAACACTGCTATGTCCAGTTTTTTCAGCCTCGTCGAGAACGAGCTTCTTAAAGGACGATCCAAACATTGTTTGGTGAATGCTTGCCCTAATATCATCACTACATTCATTAAGTTTTTCCCATTGGTCTTCAGTCAGAGATATCCGGTTACGATATGCTGATAAGAATCCATTGTTCACACCAATGCTTTGAATATGCAGATAATTCCTGTCGTTTTCCTTATGTATTGTCAGAAACAGTTTCCTTGCTATACATTGGGTTAGGTCGGTTAGGGCGGTGTCAAACGGACCCGTGAACATCATAGCCTCGAGGAATTCCTCCCATAAAAATGGCATCATCACTAGCCCGTGACTGGTCGGGTAAAAATGCAAGTCGACGCACTTATACATCCGAAGGTGAACTTTTACACGATCCTTAAAATCGCTGACAACAGCAAACGCATCGCCACCAAGATGAAAATGATGACTTGGTATATTATCCAATGTGAATCCTTTCGAAGTTTTAGTCCGAGAAGTAAAGGGCCTTTCATGATAATCCACTTGTTCACAAATGCCATCGTTACTGCGCTTCATCCTGGAGTCAAAAAACTTACGGACACAACCACACAACCGACACAGTCGACAACACACACAGGAGTGACTCTCTCAACACGCTGTGAAAGCACATAACTTTCGGAATTCAAGCACAAACACGCCCTGTACGGTTTTTTCGACAAGAATATTTTCTAAGATGATGACGTCAACAGACCTCCGTTGCCAATAAGCGAAAAGAAATAGAAAGTTTTCTCCACCACTCCGCCCCCCCCCAATCCGACAGAGGGCGATGCCATCGCCTTGCTCCCTCGCACCGAACGGAACTGAGGTCACACGCCACGCCCACCCATCACGTGACCAGAAGTGTTGCCATCGAAAAAAGGTTACTACCCCTTTGGAAAATTAATTTCAAAAAGTGCCGACAGATGGGGCTGCAAATTTTCGCGAACCACCACCAGAGGGCGCTGCCATCGTATTTCTCCCTCGCGCCGAGAGGAGACCGGAAGTGACGTCGCGCACGATCCGCCCACCCGTCACGTGACCGGAAGTGTTGCCACCGAAAAGGGTTATCAAGCGCGGTCTTATACTACTGTTGATGTTATTTCGTCATCTATTGACAGAAGATCACAAGTTGATATTCTTTACACTGACTTTGCTAAAGCTTTTAACAAAGTTCACCATGGCAGTTTACTCAAGAAATTGAACGAAATTGAACTGTCTTGTCCTCAGTGAAAGTCTGCTGTCCTTGTTTAAGTCTTATCTTTCCAACCAGTCTCAGTCTGTTATAAATAACAGACTGGGACTAATAAATAATAAACGTGCTTCCAAATAAATAAATGTTTCTGATCCCTATGTTGTCTGGAATACCCAAAGGTTCTAATTTAGGACCACTTTTGTTTTCCATATACATTAATGACCTTTTACATAGATGGCGCTTGTCTCTTGTTCGCTGATGATCTCAAGCTTTATCGCAACGTACATACTCCTGCTAACTGTCTTGCTTTTCAAACTGACGTCAATAACCTACTTCAGTGGTGTACGTTAAACCATCGTCCACCTCAACATCTCCAAGTGTTTGACTGCCATGGAGGAACCTCAGGTTCGATCCCGGGAAGGTATGAACGCTCGAACCACTAAATATCCGCCGTGCGTCGGATGGGCACGTTAAGCCGTCGGATCCCGGTTACTGACCCCCTCCCTCCACCGGTAATAATTACGAGCGTTTTCCTCACCCTTTCTACCTCTCTTCCGTGTCACTTTCCTATCGGACACTCTAGCCCAAATCTTTTAGCTTTCTAAGGGTTGTTTAAAACCTGGGGTCAGACACTCCCTTCCTAAAATCCTCTACATGTGATTTCCAAGTGTCATGTCGTTTCCTTTTCGAGGAAAACCCTATTCTTTTTTACTACAAAGCTGGCGACTATTCTTTTAGCCGGACAAACCATGTCCAGGACTTAGGATTCGCATTTGATTCGAACTGGACTTTAAAAGTCATATCAAAATAATTCTACGTTCAGCGTGTAGAAATCTTGAATTCATCATGCTACATTCTAAGTATTTTTCTGATCTTCAGACACTTATTCTCATTTTTGAGACTACGGTCAGATCTTCAGCAGAGTATGCTGCGATCATTTGACGCTCTATAGCCTCGTAACACTAACCAATGAAATTGAGAAAGTACAAAAAAGATTTCTGACACCTTTTTCTCAAATCTACTGGTGTCTATATCACGGATATCCCGACGGCTGACCTTCTGTCATTCTTCAAGATGACCACTCTACAATCCAGAAGGAAGGCTCTACAACTTAAGTTTCTGTACGGTATCATCAATAGAGAGAGAAAGATGTTATTCAAATTGTAAACCTATTAAGTTTCCGTGTGCCACGTTCAACAAAGACAAAATGTGAAGTATTTGCAGTGCTATTCCGCAGGCCTGATGTTGGGAAAAATTCTCCTTTATGCAAAATGTATAGACTTCACAACTCACATGAAGAATGTCCGGATATTTTTAATGTCAGTTATAATTTGTTTTTCGTAAAGCATATTTTGCAAGATTGTAATTATCACTTTTAATGCACTATCATGTTACCGCACAATTACGTTATAGCAATTCCTGTTACTACCGTCTGTAGGGATGTGCTTCTAAAATAAATAAATAAATAAACGACCATCGTGAGCAACACATTGTGATATACCTAAGTACATATAACCAGTCACAGTATAAACCCAGGCCACACGCGACAAGGCTCTCCCAAGCCTGCTTCCGTAAAGTCAACACCCTTCCATGGCCAGCCTGATCACCCTACCTCTCACCGATCGAACATGTTTGGGACATGATGGGGTGCCAACTACGCCCATAACGGAATGCTGGCGAACTGGCCTGCAATTTGGATACCATCTGGCATGCTATACCACAGGACAGTATCCGTGAACTGTATGCGTCTGTGCCATTCAGGGTAACCGCTTGTATCCGAGCCAGAGGTGGCCCTACAACGTACTGACTTGTTCCACTCGTGTAGCTGTTTTATCTGAATAAATGGCCCAACTGCTCTGGAATTGCAAAAATTTACTTTCCTGTACATGTACATTGTACATACCAATTTTCATTTCGATTGGATGATTCTTTCTGTGTGCTTAGGTGTTGTTTGTGTGCTAAGTGAGTATATTCAATTTACAATACTTCAAAAGTATGTGTTGAATATAACAATTTTGAATGTTAGTAATCTATAGCTTATGTGAACTATTGTCACCATTTTATTCCATAAATTCTAATTACAAGTACAATATACAAATTGTTACCGGAAGATAAGTTTGATTGTTTCTGCAGAAATCAGGGCATGCTCAACCGAGCATCATGCCCGTCGTCGGCGCCTGTGTAGGTGAACACCTGTGTTGCTGGCAGCCTAGAGCTATAAATTAACAAGGTTAGTAGATGACAAGGTTTTGCTCATCCTGTACTTCCGGTGATTGCTTTGTGACCTCACTGTCTAAATCGCCATCGTAACACTACCTAATCGCCACGTTTCTTTGTATCTGCACCATAGCAGCGTGTCGGAATTATTATTCGTAAACCAGCTATAGCAATCTTCATAAATTCTACCAGATTTTTTAAGGCATAATGATTTCAACTTTTAATTAAAAAAAATTGGGGAATGTCGGCGAGATGCTTTTCCTATTTCTCATAAAAAAAACACTTTACTATATGACAATAATACGTCCTGCTGTACATTTTCCCTTCTAAATTTATATAAAAACAGCAAAAATTCCCCTTGCAACTAAATTAACATATGAAAGTATACACTGGCGTGCAAAAATTAAGGACGAGACGGTTTTTCGAATGTAACGTCGTACAGAAGTGCTCCACATCGACTCAAATCATACCATAAGATCCCCAAGTTGTAAGAATATGGGACAAGTGAGCAAAACCGTCCAAACAAGGAATCCAAAGGATACAAAGGCACTTTATTGTAAAGGTAGCTTCGAGCACAACTGCACAGAAGACAGAAACGTCCATGTGACAGGCGGCTGCCAAAAAAATCCAGTCTTTAGTAGGGGATATGATCACCCCTGACTGCGTTGCAGGATTTAAAACGTCTGTCCATGCTGAGGACGAGGTTGTCAAAGAGCTGTTGAGGCATCGCGGCCCATTCCTCTTGTACCGCCAATCGCAGCTGCGGAATCGTTGCTGGCGGCTGGTGACGTGCTGCCAAGCGTCTCCCGAGAAGGTCCCACACGTGTTCGATTGGATTTAGGTCCGGGGACCTTGCGGGCTAATCCATGCGTTGAATATCTTCACTCTCCAACAGCTCTGCGACAGCCACTGTACGATGAGGTGCAGCGTTGTCGTCCATGAAGAGGAACTCAGGACCCACAGCACCTATAAACAGACGCACGTGAGACAGGAGAACCTCGGTACAATAGCGGACACCAGTGACTGAACCTCCTTGGAAGATGTGGAGGTCAGTACGGCTACCAAGCATGATACCGCCCCAAACGAGAACTCCGCCACCTCCAAACCGGTCCCTTTCGATGATGTTGGAGGTGTGATTGCGTGTTCCCTGCTCTTTCCAAATATTTATACGCCCAGAATCGCTCGTCAGACTAAATCGGCTCTCATCCGTAAAGAGAACTCGACCCCATTGCTGATGTGTCCAGTTCTTGTGTTCCTGGCACCACAGAAACCGCCGTCTCCGATGAGCAGGCGCTAATGGCACACACCGTACTGGTCGTCGTGCAAATAGACCACCTTTGTGCAGCCTCCTGGCTACGGTAAAACGCGATAACGAACGTCCAGTTGTCTGTTGCATGTGCATTGCGATTTCTCCCACTGTCTGCCGTCTGTCTCTTCTCGCCTTTAGGACAATATACCGGTCGTCTGCCGCCGTGGTTGCTCGTGGACGACCACTGCTGAACTCTCGGACAGCTGTTCCTGTCGTTCGAAATGCTCTCCGAGCTCGTGAAACGATGCTGTGAGCGATCCCTAACTCCTTGGCCACACTAGTCACACTTCGACCTTTTTCCACTTCCCAATGACGCGACCTCAGGTAAAGTCATCCAGATGTCGTCTACTGGATTGCCTGTTGGCCATATCACACGGTGGCAGCAACTCGACGTCGTTCAAACCGATGTACACCGTGCAATAGCTTTCACCGAATTGCTAAGCGTACTCCGCCCGTGTGCTTTAACCCCCCCACTCCCCACTCCCCCAAGTCATGCTGCATACATGCGCATGCCCTACCGTACCGGACCCTAGTCTATCTCCTGAGTAGACTTTCGGCGTTCTGCCTGCTCGTTCCGCTGTTATGCTAATTTCTCCTCTTCGTCCTTAATTTTTGCACACCAGTGTATAACGGTTTTCCCGCCGTTTAGGCAATAAAATTTGCGGGAAGTATTTTTTGAAATCTCCGTTACTATTTATAAAATACTCACACGACTGTGAATTTCTTCTGTATTTAATGTAAACGTGTTTTTGCATAAGCATTTGTTCTATGTTTAAGTTATAAAAATTGTCGACAAAACATCTTCATAACTGCAGTTAGGATCTACGATTCACATGTTAGGACAGTGATGTCACTCGAAGACGTGACGAGTATTAGTCTGCGAGGAAGGCGGAATGAGCAAACCTTACCAGGGCTTAGTAACAAACCTCAAACCTTACTGTCTATTAACCTTGATAAATTAAAGGGACAACTTCGTGAACGCATTCCAACATGCGCCTCGCGTCAGAGGTGGATTCAAAAGCACCCCCGGGGTGGAGGGAGGAAGGTTCTCTGGTCTAAAATTAAAAAAAAAAAAGAAAAGATTGATAGGCTGTGTGGAAGGGAACCACACACTCACACCGGCTGAGCTGGCGCCTCTTGACATTGCACGGCTTTTTAAAAACTTTTTCCATCAAAAAATTTCACCAGGTTTTTAAATCATGAAGTGGAGAAAACAATTGAAAAAAATCAGCACTATTTTCCTAGCGTTGAATTGCCAGCTTTTAGAGGAAACGATCTCCATGCTTCTTAAATATCAAATCTGGGTAGACTGTTTCAAAATAAATTTGGGGCTTTCTATTCGAGTGGCTTAATTTGACAGAAAAAAAATCCAGCTTGGTTCATCGAATCATTCCTAAGTAAAATGCCCGGTAATTTCTATTTCAAATATTTGTTGATTCTTTCGCAATGCTTGATTCATACTTCTTTTGAAAGGGGGGAACTTCCATTTACTTCACTTCATCAAATCATTCCTGCGACATTCATGGTCCTACTGTCTACTGACGATTTTCTCTCCGAAGTTTGTGGAAATATTTCATTAAACAAAGAACACTCATTGTTTTTCGTGATCAGTCAAAATCTCTTTTCCCTTCCGATATGAGTTTCCTCTGTTTCTGAAACTAGTTTTTTTTTTTTTTTCTGTTCTCTTTCTCTCTCTCTCTCTCTCTCTGAAGCTAGAACAGAACATTCAATCTCGAAATTCACAGCAAAATTTTACTTTTACGAGGGCTTTTACGAAAAACTGTGCATTTATTATACTGAAGTTTTACAAAGATAGATTAATTATTTACTATTTTGGCCATCTGAAAAGAAAGTCTGTTTTATGGGAGCCACCGCCCCTGTGCCCCCCCCCCTCCGGACCACTACTGTCTGGCTTACTTGAAAAGTTATTTTACCTGAATAAGTGCAACGTAGCAACCGCTCTTCCCGTGTTTATAACCCGCCAGAAGCCGCCCCGGTGGCGCTGGCCTCTGATCATTCGTCCGTAAGGGGTCCGGGTTCGAATCCCGGTCAGGCATGGATGTTGTGTTTGTCTTACGGCACTGGCTCTCTCCCTTCACTGGAACCAGTGACCCTAAATTAGGGACGGGCGACTGCTTATAGCCCATTGAGTTGCTCACGGTGGTCGTTAAACCTCCAATCAAAAAAAAAAATAAATAAAATAAAACCCGACAGAACTTGCGTAAAGATCCTCTGTCAGCTGCTGCAGTTAGATGGATGATTTGGAAGTTTGAACTTTGAAGAAACAGGATCATTGGTCTTTAGACCTGGAAGGGGACGGAAACCAGAGCCACCGCACAGGCAATTGAAGAAGTTGCAACTGCTCTTATCGACAGATCACATGACAGTGTTGCCGGTAGTAGCAACATCCATAGAGTAGCGCAACGGTTGAATGTGCTCCACGGTATGGAATGCCTTGCCCAAAATTATCCACTTTTATCCATACAAAATCAATGGCGGACAACAGCTGCTACACGATGATTGTAATAAGCGACTGACATTTGCTCTGCCGTTTCTGGCCAGAATGCAAGTCGACGATGCTTGGACTTTGTGAAAATACAAATTTTCCGGTGCGGGCTCGAATTCGCATCCTTCTGCTCTGGAGCTGAATACTTTCCTAAATAAGCTACACCGATGAAATTTATCGCTGCAACTTTGCCGTCTTGTCATGTGCTTCACTTCTGTAGTACGTCAAAATATGAGGCCCATTGTTATCTGAACGGGGCTGTAAACACCCAAAACTGCCGACTTTGGGCTGCAGAATATATTCCTACGAAACATTTCCAAATGTTAAGTCTCCTTCCATTAAAAAAAATAAAAAGGCAATTCAGCTTGGTAAGATTGGATACATTTAAGCGAAGAATAAAAAAATAAAATAAAAATAAAATAAACGAAAATAAATAAAAATAAAAGTAATAAAATAAACGCGGAAAGTGTCAGTAGCCACAACTAAATCCGATAGAACTTGAATGGTTATGGTATAATTATTTATTCAACTACCAATTAGATCAGAGAAGGCGCAGATTATTTGGTAAATGTGTAGTTTAGCGTCCTAAATTATTTGGCTGAAAATTTCGTGAAAAAGTTATGTACATATTTTAAAGCATGTAATTTGATGAAATGATGAAAAAAATTCCGCTTTACAACACATTTTTAAGATTTTTACCGTAAAATTTATACGTAAACACGCGCTGCGGCGAGTTTACCCCCAAGCCGCAGGAACGTCGTCGTCGGCTCCGGTCTCCGGCGAAGCGATGAACTTCAAGTCGTGCTACGGTGGCCATTTTGTAATTTTGCGGATATGCCGGAACGAAGATCTTTATGTTTTTATTTATTTATTTATTTTTATCGTTGAAATCCACTCAAAAACTGAGTTGTAACGCCTTTTCTACAATCAATAATGGTAAATTTAGAACTTTTTTTACATAGTAAAGCAGATTGTTGTGAAATGCAAAGGCTTGGTCCATCTCGTTGTTTTCTGTCCATAAAATGGCCGCCACAGCATGAACCGAAGATCATCGTTTCGACGATGCTAGCAGTAAGCTGGCCGTAGCGTGTGTTTACACCTCCGTACTTGCAGGTCAATTTTACGGTAAAAAATCTTTAAAATTCCCTGTAAAACTGATTTTTTTTTCACCATTTCACATCAAATTACATACTTTAAAATATGTATATCTTTTTTTTTTCGAAATTTCTCGAAATGTTCAGCCAAATAATTTTAACTACACTTTTACCGATTAATTTAATCATAGTTCATAGCAAATAATTTTTTTAACGGGACAATCAAAACCCGTAGGCACCGTTGAACTAAAAATTTGAAATTACGCCACCTAGCGAGAAAATTTCCATGATAACCTAAATCAGCAGTTGTTTTTTTTTTTGTTTTTTTTTTGTTTTTTTTTTAATGCGTGCTACAGTTTAGGAAGTCTTATGCTAAACGCACTAAAACATTATCGCTTCCTAGATTTTTCGATATGGCTACTACTGATGCTGTCATAATATTTCTGATGAAGTTAGCAGAGGATGAGGAGCTAGCAATTACTCTGAGAGAGACAATACAAGCAGGTACCATTATTGGAGCGTCTGCCACAGTTGGGGGTATCTTGCTTGGCCCAGTCGGATTTTTGATCGGTAAGTGTTAGCATTAATTTCATTCATTTTATCCATAATGTGAGAGGAAGAATGTTTTAGTCACCTCCTAGGTATTTTCTGTCTATACAAGACTACATATCAATGTATTTTTATTCCTCCAGAAGGCCTTAACTAGTTAGTAGTGGAGCTCGAGTGAGCTAAGTCTCCGTAAAAATGTTGAAATGAATGTTTAAATTCTTATTTTGGATGGTTCTTGTGAAAATTGTTTGTCATTATACATTTTTATCTTATTTTTATATACTGATTTTTTAAAGCAGAATTAACATGAAGCGGCATGCATGGAATAGGAAGTCAAAAGAAACGTTGACCTCTTAAGATGAATCAGTATTTTTTGGGGGGAGGGGTGTTAATGACCACCATGAGCAACTCCAAGGGCTACATTTAGGGCTACTGGTTCCAGGGAAGGGAAAGAGCCAGTGCCGTAAGACAAACACAACATCCATGCCGCACCGCAATTTGAACCGGACCCCATCTCGGACGAATGGTCTGAAGCCAGCGCTTAGACCACTGCTCCACCTTTGTGCATCAATCAGTAGGAACGATTATTCCAGTAATTCTCTGTTGCGTCACCTCAGGGCTTTTTGATGATAGAGGTCAAGGGAAGAAGAAACCGATGTTTCCGAGAACACACGAAATTCTCAAGTTTTCTTTATTATTATTATTATTATTATTAATTGAAAGAGTGAACGTGGAGTTGCATGAAGACTGAAACAAGATAAATGACCACAAAATTCAAAGTTGATACTGCCCTGCTATCCGAGTAGTCTGAGGCGCTGGCTTCTGGGCATTCGTTCGAGATGGGCTCGGGCTAGAATGTCGGTTGAGCAATGGGTGGTGTGCGTGCCCTACGGTACCAGCTTTGTCCATTCCTTGGAACCAATGACCCTGAACTAGGCACTACTAACAGTTCCTCGCTCAAATCCTATGATTGGTTTTCCTTATTTAGACTCAGTTTGTATTTCAGACATACTTCGTGTATCCTGGACTAAAAAGTTTCTATGAAATCCAATATGCTTCATAGTTATAGGAAAAATGGTTTTCGTTTTTGAACAAGGAACGGTTAGTACTGAATGCAAGATCAGTATCGGTACAGGGTCAGACAAGACTTACTAGTGATACATCCCGCAGTCCGTGTCCTTGTTTGCTCTTCGTTTGCCCTTAATCTTTCGAATATTCACCTACTTCAGCGTAACATATTGAAACAGTCTGATGTGTACCAGAAAAGATCCAATTGATCAAACAGTACTTGCGAAGTACATTGAGCCTCGGACGAATGGACGGAATAGCAGTCATCATTTCATTTAAAAGTGGTTGCCAAAAACTTAAATTCTGAACAAAAAGCAAAAGATTGTACTGCTGTTTATTTGTTTTGGAGTTTTATTACTCTATGAGCATATGATACTTTAAGGAGACAGTTATTACTAATTTGGAGTTGCTCGAAACGGAGGGAAGCAGAGCCGGAAGGACAAATATAACATCCATATACTCCTCCGGGATACAAATATAGTCGTACCAAAAGTTTGCTCCCGAAACCACTGGGCGACATTTCGCTGCCGTGAAATCAAAAATAAATGCGATTTTAAATCGCTGTTATGACATTAGAGTTTGAATTATTATAGTAAACGACTAAAGATTTTGTTTCTCTATAAACGCCAGAAAATAGATGTAGATTCAACGTTGTGAAATACGTTTTGTGCATGGCACTATATTCCTTTACTGATTTGATGTATTGATTTTATATTTGTTGTTTCGTATTTACGTATTTATGTACCGATTTGATGACTTTTATTTCATTGCTCATTGTGTGACGTACTACAGAGGGGAAGCTCGTATCAAGACGACAGATCTGCAGCGATACATTCCGTCGGTGTAGTTCAGCCGGTTAGAACAACTGGCTCCGGAGCGAGGAGGCGCTGCTTGGATCTACGTCCCCGACAAATTTGTGAATTTGACATTGGCGCCCGAATCTACTGGCCATTGGGTTCTTCGAAAACTCTGTGATGTTTTGTTCCAGACATCGTCTGGAATTAATGGAAATTCCCTCGTCGCTTAAAAAAAAAAAATAATGATAATAATAGGAGGAAGATGATGTGACGTACTACAGAGGTGAAGCACGTGTCAAGATGACAAATCTGCAGCGATACATTCCGTCAGTGTAGCTTAGTCGGTTAGAACAACTGACTCCGGAGGAAGGAGGCGCAAGTTCGAACTCCGTCACCAAGAAGTTTGCGTTTTCACAATTGTTTTAATTTTGATCGGTTAAAGAATAGCTTCTCAACCAGTGTGCCGTGGTATTTTGCTACAGTTTCGTAATTATACGTAAAGAAATAATGTCACTTCATTAATTCTCAAGGAACAACTGATCAACCAGGGGCGGATCCAGGAGGGGGACTTCCTCAGGAACCAAGACAACGCTTAGATTTGTTAGGTTTTAATAACAAATTGAATATTTTTTCGTGAAAGAAAGTATTACTTAAAAGTATGTTACTTTCGTTAATTAATTGGAAGATATCAACGAACGATTTTATCATTCGGAACTAATGGGGAATTTGTATTTTCCATACGGTAATTTCACGCTGCGTACTCATTCTTTTGGCAACACTACCACTTACTAGAGGGAGGCGCCGCCTCCGAAAATCCGGGATCTGCCCCTGTGATAAATAGGCTCGTGCTATTCAACAGCTTCTCAGTTTATATAGCCGTTTGTTGAAATTCTAGTGGGCAACGTTCGTGACTGCCACGGAAAGGGCCTCAGGTTCGAACGCTCGATCGACTAAATATCCGCCGTGCGTCGGATGGGCACGTTAAGCCGTCGGACCCCGGGTACTGGCCCCCGGTAATAAATAAGGGCGTCTTCCTCCCCCTTTCTACTTCGCTTCCGTGTCACTTTCCTATCGGGCGCTCTAGCCCAAATCTCCTAGTTTCCTATTTCTAAGGGTTGTTTAAGACCTGGGGTCAGACACTCCCTTCCTAAAATCCTCTACATATGATCAAGCATTCAGTCTCCACAAGAGCTTTGTGCACTGACTAAATGTGAATTGTATCGTTGAGCGAATGAAAGAATGTTGAAGAGGATTTTTAGGAGGGGCCAGTCTTTGTGGCCTCAGGTCTAAAACAGTCTGACTAAACTACAGAAATAGAAACTTTGAAGATTTCGGGCCAATAGAAAAGTCACACAGAAGTAATATTACAAAGAACAAGATATTTCTGTATACATACAAATTTCCTTTCTCCAAGACACATATGAAGATCTTTTATTACAATTCCTGCAGGAAATACAAATTACAGAATACAGAAATCCTCTACATTTAAATCAAGCATGAATTTATTTCCAAACACTGTCATACACTTCAAATATACAGATGAATCTGATCTCATGGAAGACTTCAACAAATCCAGAAAAATGTTTGAAACCATGTGTAAGAGCGAACTTGTCGTCACGTGACTTAGCGCCGCCTCCTACTTAAGGATCCGAGGCGCACGCGCTACTTGGGCTCTCACAACAAGCAGAGAGTGGTTTACTCTTCCCGGAAACACTCTCTCTCTCTCTCTCTCTCTCTCTCTCTCTCTCTCTCACTCTGTTCGAGCGAACAAACGAAACCTCCCCACTTTACTATATATATATCTGTGAATCGGAGAGGCAGAGGACAACAGCTGGTTATACGGAAATATATTCGCCTTCAGACATAATAATTTGAAAAGCACGCTTGGTTAACACATATACGAAACATTTATTCTTCATCAACTGGAATTTTGATGGCGGCGGATTACTCGCTCTTGAAAGTGGCCTCTTTATGACTGGGCCTGGCAAGGATCGTGGAACGCGCAAGATAAGGTGATCTAATTCTGTAGAGATCTCACTCTACTTTGGCGTCCTAACTTAGAGTCTCCTTGACACTAGATAGACCTCTATCTCATCGATGCTTCAGGAATAGTCTTCTAGCTATCCTTCTCTAATCGATGTTTCAGTAGACTGTACTAAGTCCGTAATTCAGTAGTATATCATCAACTACTCTACCGGAATCCTTGACTCGGGTCGATTCCCTCTGTAGCGGCGACCTACCTCTTCCAGGGTCTGTGCCCGCTCATTCACCGTGGACTCCGAGAGCCCACCGTACCATCAACGCAAACGCGTTCCTTTCTATCGGAGGACTATCACCTCCGCTTTCCGAAGATAGACTGATTAGCAGATCCTGTCGGAGTGACCTCTTCGCCCCCCACCCTTCATGCTGCTCTTCTTTCAAGGGCGACGGCTCTGACCTTCAACTCTGCTGGCCGGTCCATGCTTCTCTCCTCTCTGGCCACGTGTCACCTCTAGCGCCCTTCACCTGCCCCGCCCCTAGTCGTTTTCCGGGAATCGGGCTCCTGGACCTTTAAATCTACCTTGCGCGTTCTCGTTTTTCTCCCCAGGCCATTCCTCCGTGAGTATCTCCTTCCAAGAAAGCAATCCTGCCACCGTAGTACATCCGTAGCAATACAATACACATTGTTATAATTATACAAAAGAGTATGTCTGCATTTCAGACTTGTAGGCGCCAAGTGAAAATGAACAATGTATCTGTGAAAGTCACAGCGTCCTTGGCGATATTTTCAGTTCGTAGAACAAGTCCTGGCCCTTTTTAAGGCGTGAGAACCTGAAATCTTTTGTCATACATCTCGACTTCACAAAAAAAAAAAAAAAAAGGGATTAAACATATTTGCGAACTCTCTGTCGCCATTTTGGGAACTTGCGATGTTTTCTTTTGTCAACCCCCCCCCCCACATAATGTTTATCATTGAAATTAATTAACATTGTTAATGTGTCCGTTCTTACACCATGTTTAAAATGAAAGATCTTGGGAAGGTGACAAATTATTCGGGCATAAAGGTGGAAAGAGACAATGATGGAAGTTACAAACTTCATCAAAGTGCAAAAATAAATAAAGGATGTCATCAACAAGTATGATGAAGAGCCACTAAAGAAAAGTTACACACCGATGTCTATAGACTTTGGAAAACACAGTCAAGCAGAAGAAGAAACACTCGCGGATAATTCCGTATACCGCGAAGTAGTGGGGGCCTGATTGTACGTTTCCACAGTGACTAAACCACTACCTAGAGACCAGCATGAAAAGTTAAGAACTAAACTTCGAATGATATGCGACTACAGCTCATCGAGTGGGAGATTGTTGTAAACACAAGGAAAACATAAGGCGCGCTTCGCAGTAGTCGAAAGGTAAAAGTCCACACGAGAAAGGAGGAGAAAGAATTGTTTAGAAGTTCTCGTTGCATCGAGCGCGTGGCAAAATGAAGTGAACCCACATACGTGTAAGCGGCAACCGAACCGAAAGGTGAAAGTTGTTCTTTATCAGCTGCAATGTTTTAATGCAAGCTATAAAAATCAATCTTCAGTATGTTCTGTGTAAAGTGCTCCTATTACGTTATTTTTATTAAATAATAGTTTTTCGCCAAAGGATACCAATATTCAAGGTGAGTTTGTTCATGCATGCAATAATTCTTCTTTTCCGAAGTTTTAAGTCCGCCATTGGGGCATTGCGCTGCATGCTTCTGAAAGGCATCAACGATAAAGTGTAGATAGATAAACATTCTGCTTTATATATCACACATAATTATCACACAACCAATAAGCACCATGTGCATACAAAATGTATTAGTATATTTTGTGCAATTTCTAGACCAATAAAAATGAGGGAACTACCAACTTTTGGTATGCACTGGTCACGTGTTTTTTTTTTTTTTTTTCAACTTCTCCCACTGAGTAGCATGTTTTGTGTTTTATTTATTAAAAATATTTTCATGTGTACACGCACACATTGTTCTAAATTTGCGATACACTACTCCTCCAATGACAATGATACCTTATTTTCTGCATATACTGTAAATGTGTACTGTTTTTTTTTTTTTTTTTTGCACTGAGGCATTTTGGCGGACTAGGGATTTGGAAATTCGAGTGGTCCGCTGGGCCTGTAGAAGATTTATTTCTAATTTTAACACTGCGAATAGTTCATTGCTCGTCATTTTTTTGAGGAGATGGGGATTCGCCAGATGGCAGTCGAAAAATTATGGAATGCAGGTATTTGGGAAATTGTTTAAAACAATTATGTAATAAGTTTAAGCTATAAAATAATTATTACAATGATAAGATTTGAAAAAAAAAAAAACAGTGACTATACCTGTTCTAATAACAAATAAGGCTTAGGGTTTGTGATCTACCGTTCTGTATAAGTGCTTGAAATAAACTTAAACCATCACATTTTAAAACACGCACGGTTCACTTAAAAATAACAACTAGTTTTACAAGAAAACTTACCCTTAGAGTATGTATTGCAGATCCCTCGTGGACGTGGAATAGGAATACCTTGGCTTTTTCCTTGCAGTTTCACAGCCGTGGTAGAATCAGACGAGACGAACGAACGACCGTTGCGAAGTTGCTATTCTCTAAGTCCGCCATTACATATGATTTCCAGCCGTGCTATTGGTTGAGAGGTTGAACTAAATTTTGGTGCCTGAATTGCTAACAAATACGGTTCCACCAAATATTGGTTCAAGTGTTTGCTTTCTTAATTTTGAAAAAAACAATTTTTGGTGAAACTCATTCAAAAGAACCATATTATGGTAAAACGTTGAACTGAAATTTTTAACAGTGCAACACGCATCCTCCATCAGCTGTCAGATGCACTGCAGTCAGCATGGCTCCACATACCTGTGAACACCTTCCAGCACCTTAGCGAGTCTCTCCCATCCCGTCTAGCTGCTGTCCGCGCTGCACACGGCGGTTACTCTGGATATTAGCTGGTGGTCACAATAATGTGACTCGACCGTGTATAAAGCAAAGTGGGACTTCTCCCAAGAAAGTTAGATGGTTCGGGTACGAGCCGTTGGCTATAGCTTCTACTGTGTTTGTACCGCAAATAAAGCAGAAACTATCGCCACGTCCTCCTCGGAAAACATCTTGAAGGCAGGTATGGACGCAAAACATCAATGAAACATGTTTGAAAAACAATGTTTCCAAGTGTGGACTCGGCTTAAGGCTGGCTGTGTCTTTTCAAATACTGTTGCCCATTAAGGATGCTCGTGTTTCCATGCGTAAAATAAAGTTATAAAAATGTAGAAACCTAACTGCACATGCAATTAACCAAGATATTGTAAAATCGGTAAATAACGTTCGGTTCTATTTCCAGGTGGAACAGCTGCTGGTCTGCTGAAAACTCTGACGTGTCAGAAATTTTTGCCTTTAACAAAAGTGCTTGCAAATATGAATCAAGATCAGAAGGATGAACTGGCTGATACGATGAGAGTCATAATGAAACAGATTGCCATAGAAGATATAGAAGCACTAGCTGACATAGTTCGCAACAACACTGAAGTTAAAGCTAAAGTCGTGAATGCAGTTAGCAGCTATTTATCCGTTTAAATTGCAATGGAAGTACAAGCAGAAAACAGAGGAAATACAAATAGGTAATGGACAATACAACCAGCTGAAGTAATTCGGTGTCGCACGATTGGTCGACACCCGATTGGTCGACAGTAACGATTGGTCGGCAGCACGATTGGTCGACATAACGATAAGTCGACAGTAACGATTGGTCTACATAATGATAAGTCAACCGTAACGACTGGTCGACAGCACGATTGGTCGAGATAACCATTGGTTCAGAGGATTCTGGTTTACATTCGCAGCGGTATCTCTCAGAACGTACTGACTTCTCAAAACGTAACGTTCCTTTTTAGAAATAATATCTTTTAGAATGTAGTCCTCAGAACGTACATCATTATAACATATGATTTCCAAATAGGCCCCCGTGTCGTCTTTTGTACTCTAAGTGAAATCTATGTAGAGGGCCTTCATGTTATTTCCGAAAGGCCCCCGGGGCACTTTAGGTATAGGCACCTTGGGGAAACTGCCACACATAATTCTAAAAATTGCCCCACCGGACAATTGCCACACATTCAAAGCGTTTCTCGGACGAACGGCGATTTGTGCTCGTCCCTTTAATGAAAACCATGTGGCAATTTTCCGGTGAGCAATTTTTCTGTGTGTGGCAATTTTCCGGGTTGTTGAAAGATGTGTAGCAATCTTCCGGTGGGGCAATTTACCACCAAACTGTTTGCACTTATTCAATTTTTTTCCAAGTTCCGTTGACCATTTTATGTCGACCAATGTCGACTAATCGTTATGTCGACCAATCGTTATGTCGATCAAACGTGTTGTCGATCAATCGTTACTGTCGACTAATCATTACTGTCGACCAATCGCTATGTTGACTAATCATTTCTGTCGACCAATCGTTATGTCGACCAATCGTTACTGTTGGCAAATCGTGTGTCCGCCAATCGTTCTGTCGACCAATCGTTACATACCCGAAGTAATTGAAATACAAAGCAAATTCGGATTACAAGATCTGTAACTGATTAAAAATATTCTCTGTTGAATTCGTTTATTTTCTTTAAGTACTGTTGCAGTTGTTACTACTAGCAACCGATATTTTATTTACATCTGTTGTGAAGAGCAGCAGTTGCAGTCTTGCAGAAGTTGTGTATAAGTGATAAAGTGAAGGAGTTTGAAACTTGGTGCAGGTCACAGTTCTGCAGAAGCACTGCCACAAGGAGTTGTAAATTTGGTTATTGCTGGAGGTGTCTAGACAGACGAGAATGTATATAGCTACACGAACGCTAATAAGAAACAAGAAAGATGACTGTATGACTTTATTGTCGCAAAGTAAATTTTCTTTTTTTTTAACTCAATAAAAACCAGCATTACGAAATGCTTAAGCTGACGTTCTCATTCTTAGAAGCGGACAATTGGGACACAGATCAGTAGCACGGCCACAAACCCTTGCACAACGACTTGATTTCGCCTGACGAGACGTACAGCTCTCTTAGGGAATAAAACCGGAATTGTAGGTGTCCTAGAAGGGCGCTCGCAAAACACCAGCAAGGTAGTCGGGGAGTGAACACCGTTGGTACTAGGCGTAGAGGTGGATACCGGCTGTAGCGAAAGAGCGTGTGTCAATGACGAATATGAGCTAACTGAAATAATAAAATTTATTAGTTGTATAAGTTACGTATCGTTTGATGAATTAGTCTCATGTTCGATGTCGATTTGCTTAGCTCACAGTAACGCTAAGTATAATAAATTAGAAAGACCTGAGGAAATCGGCTTCCTCTTCAACGACACTGAATAAGCACGTCTTTTGACTAAAAAAGGGGTGTGATAATATCCAAGTATAATACTTATAACGAAGTGAATTTCTCCGTCATTTTTGGTCTACGCCGGGATTCGAACCCGAGTCCGCTTATTCCGGAACAAGTCGCTCTACCAACTGAGCTACGCAGACGTTCATTCTGATTGCTATGTGCCTTTATGTCGTGTGCGTCCTACTGGCAGGTACGTCACATCTCCCCCCCGAAAGAGGGCCGGGGGCATGGCCCATGGATCAGCCGTGACCATGAATCGTTGCAGGCGGCCATCCACTGTAGAACGTGCACTTGAGAACTCCCAGTCAATCTGGTGTGTGGAATGCAATGTCACACACATTCATTTTTCGAAGCGCTGGAGAAGGGATTCTCTGATTTTTCCTATCTCGCGGTGTGGAAATAACATCACACCATTGCGAGATTTTGAACGGTCGGGTCATCCGGATAGTCCGAGCGCCATTATAACAAAGTAAATTTCTCCGTCATTTTTGGTCTACGCCGGGAATCGAACCCGAGTCCGCTTTTTCCGGAACAAGTCGCTCTACCAACTGAGCTACGCAGACGTTCATTCTGATTGCTATGTACCTATATGTCGTGTGCGTCCTGCTGGCAGGTACGTCTCATACTCATAGAGCAATTATTGGTATATAAAATCTTTTACAGCTGAGAGTTTATGTTACCTAACAAAGCGTTCGTTACGGTACGACCGGGCTATGGCAACCGACACCCACATCAAGTATCCTTGTCAACAGCACGTCGCCGGATAATGTAGTTGAAGTGGAACTTTGCCACTGGACCGTGGAAGACTGGAGACGGATAGCTTGGTTCAACGAATAGAGGTTCCAACTGCAACACCCGTACGGGAGGGTTCATGTGTCGCGTAGACCTCACGAGGCCATGGACTCCACAGGCCGGTGAAGGCGGTGTTATGCCATGGGGAGTGTTTATGCGGACCATCTTGGGGTCCCATGTAACATATTGAGATCACCATCATTTCGCAAGGCTATGTTGACGTACTCGCCGACCACATACATCCATTCATCGCTATATATTTCCCACAGCAGGATGCCTTTTTAGAACAGGACAATGCCCGCCGCATCTCTATCGGTTGGTTGAGCACTTTAGTGAGTTTGCAGACTTCGAAAGACCCTCTCACTCTCCAAATCTGAACCTAGTTAAGAATATGTGGGAAGAAGTGGAGCGATGGATTCGAGCAGGAAACTCACTACTCGGAACTCTCGCAGCTTTACTGACTGCTGTCCTGGAATCGTGGCCTTCAGTACCACCTAAACATTTTAAACGCATTGTTGCGTCCATGCCACAACATGTTGCTCCTGTTGTGAGGGCGAAAGGTAGGCCCAAGCGTTATTAGATGGGTACGTATAATGATATTATAGATGGGTACACGCGTTATTAGATGGGTACGTATAATGATATTATAGGTGGGTACACGCGTTATTAGATGGCTACGTATACGGGTGGAACCCGACGAATTTTACGACAAGACAGTCAGGTGATTAACAATTGTTTCAAATATGCCTTATTTTTGCCTCAAGGAAAGGCTACCGATGAAGGAAAGGATGCTTCTGATGACGGAACAGTGATTTCTAATTTCTAAGAGTGCGATATCAATGATTTACACTTATCAACTGCTCAAGCATTTTTAACTTGCACAAAATGTGATGAAGATTTACCTGCGCCGAGAGAATATAAACTAATGACGGAACAATAGCAACTTATGACAGAAACAATAATTATTCCGACAATGAGAGCAGAGATTTATTTTGGCGCTTCCATCAACATCATATATAACGAATTACTGAATCTTATTCGAAGATATTTAGCTGCCTATATGCCGGAAATTATGAACATTTTTTAAGCCGTACTGCATGAAATACACTGAAGTGCCAGAAAAACTGGTACACAAGTCTAATACTTTTTAGATCCTCCACGGGAGCGCAGGACTGCAGAAATACGACGGGGCATGGACTCCACTAGCTTCTGGAAATATGCTGTAGGCAATGCACACCACACTTCCTGCAGAGCGTTCCACAATTCGGGTGTATATTCCGAGGTCTCGGATTCCTGTATTCGATAGCGCGTTGCATGTCATCCCAAATGCGTTCTATTACGTTCAGATCTGGGGACTTGGTTGGGAATGGCAACACCCCAAACTCGTATGAATGCTCCTCTAACCATAATGGGGCGTCCCGACACTTGTGTGGAGGTGCATTGTCCTGTTAGAACAATCCCAACCCATCAGCACGAATGCAGGACATGAACGGGTGGTACCTCATCAGAAAGGATGCGCACATAGCGTTGGCCGGTCACAGACGTTTGTAGACGTACCAGGGGTCCCAGTGAAGTCCAGCTAAACACATCCCATACCATTATGGACCCCCCCTCCCCACCAGCCGGTACAGTTCCCTGTTGACAGGCGGGATCTATGGCTTCATGGGGTTTGCGCCACACACGAATCCTTCCATCTGCCCGATACAGTTGGAAACGCGACTCGTCAAACCAGGCTACTTGTTTCCAGTCATCAGGTGTCCAGTGGCGGTGTTGCTGTGCCAAAGCGAGGCGCATAGCTCTGTGTCGTGCACCCGTCAAGGGGACTCGAGGTAGGCGTCGGCTTCCAAAGCCCATATCGTGCAGGGTACGTTGCACAGTCCGGACGCTGATGCTTGTTGAGGCTCCAGCATTGAATTCCAATGATACCTGTCAAGAGTCGTTTCACGCTTATCGCGTGAAATGACTCTTGACAACCGACGATGGTCACGTTAACCCAATGTCTTTTTACGGCCACACTGGTATCGTAGGTTGGAGGTTTTGTCGGAATTCTTGTAGTCACGGTACACCCTTGCAATGGTCGTCCGTGAAAATCCGAACTTCGTTTCTACCTCCGAAATACTATGGCCCATCTCACGAGCGCCAACTATGACACCGCGTTATTACTTGTCATTCGCATGCCGAAAACAGCTCTGACAGCTGGCAAGGATGTCTATCGCTTTATATACGCACTGGCGGACGCAACCGAGTACGCGCATAGGCGACGTTGCTATGTATTTTGCATAAGCTCGTCTGTACCAGTTTTTTTGGCACTTCAGTGTACATTTACCAAAAAGGCAACTTCAAATGATATTTAATCAGAAGGTAACATTACTGTTTCGATAACATATTGCACGTACATATATGTTCCGCACTCATTAGTGATAATATCTCTTTGTTTAAGCAACAAATTTTGCTGTAATCTAATCAAAAATGATAAAAGCTTTCCAATGATATATACAAGGAAAACACAATGTACTGCACATTTTGCGTTTATTTCACATTTACTTTGAACAATTACACAGTAGTAACAGTGCCAGTAACATAGCTAGTAATGTTGGGGGCCCTGATGCAGAATCTTGTAGAGGGCCCCGCTGTTTCATAGAAATACCGTACAGTTATACATCAGGTATTCCTAGGCGTATTGCTACGAATCTTATTTTACATACAGCATTTTCGTACGTACTGTACCGGTAGAACATCATGCAATCGGAAATATAGATTGTAGAATGTAAGGTTGTCTACTAACCAATATTAGGATCAACACTAAAGGATCACCTTGTTTTCTCAACACTGAGAGCAGGGACGTCGTCAGACTTCGAAATCAGGATAAGCGACGGGTGGGCGAACATTATTTTTGGTGCGGCAAGATTGATAGCAACTTTTTTTTTCTTTACGAAACGCTGAAAGAACGAATTTTTAATGCTTTTCATTACCGGCTACAAAGAAATTCGTACAATCCCCACCCCGTTCACCTGGACACATACACGGATCTGACTAGTTATGCCACTGGTGTAAGATACAAGTGTTACTAGAATGTCGCCTTCAACTTTTTACTTGTTTTGAATGCATTGTCTTAAATTGCTTTTCAAAATTTTGAATTTTTGCTAACGAAAATAGTACTGTACTCGAACAATTTATTTAAAGGAAAATGTCGTTTCTGTTTATTTAAATCAAATTTTAACATCGTGCCACGCAGACACGATACCTCCTCCTTAATTCGCTTCCTTCAAGCCAGCGACTTTGTCTTGCACTCCTCTTTTACAAAGCAGACGTCAACTACTTCTTGCACTTTCGCTATCTTAAGAGCACTAGTGTAGCTTTAGACTCCCCTTTCCGATTTGGAGTCCCATATTTTGTAAAGAAAACAAACAGCATAGCAGTTAGTAGTGACCCCCCTCAGTGAATTCCTGTCCAATCTCCTAATTATCCCCCTGACCATACAAACATGAAAAAGAGGCTTAAACTAAGGAACTGGAAGAATAGAGGACAACTGAATTTTCATAGCCCTGCGGATGCTATGTTGACAACCTTTCTTTGGAGACGTAAACAACGCACTTCCCGGGTAGGATTACATGAAATAAAACACGAAACTTATTACTTGGCGAAATCCAGATTATACACTCATCGTCAAAAAAATAGTTGCACCAAGAAAGACGTGTCGGATTACAATGCTATTCGGTAGGAAGGTAAAGGTTACCCGGAACAATAAATGATTAAACATTAAGCCTGATATGGACAACATTTATTGAGCTACACGCCAATAAGTAGTGTCTCTCAGTATGGCGTCGGGCCGCCAAGTTTGCTCACACAGAATGCCAGACGTCTCGGCATGGAGTTGTATAGGTTCCTAATGGTGTCCTGCGATAAGCTATCCCATGCAGCTTGAATCTTCTCACGCAGTTCCTGCAGATTGTGAGGTATAGGGGTGGAGAGTGGATAGCGCGTCCAATAGCATCGCACACATTTTCAATCGACGATAGGTCTGGCGATGCGTCTGGCAACGGCAGAGTGTCAGTGCCTTGAAGGCAAGCTCTCGAGACAGCAGCCGTATGCGGACGAGCGTTGTCCTGTTGGAAAATCGCACCGGAGTGAGTGTTCAGAAAGGGTAGGGCCACTGGCTGCAGGACCTCATTAACGTAAAGTTGGGCTGTCAAAGTGCCTGTAACGAACACCAAAGCATCGTAGGCAATTGTACCCCACACCATGACATCAGTCTTTCTGGACGTATCACGCCCGACAACAAACCGTTCATCTTGGCGCTGACCACGGTGCCTTCACACACGGATTCGTTGGTCGTCTCCTCCAAGACAAAAGCGGGAATCGTCACTGAAGATCACCCGCTGCCACTCTGAGTGGCTCCATGACACTGGCACGACACCATTGCAGCCTTTGGCGACGATGCAATGGTATTAAGGGCAGTCGTCGTAACGGTCTGCGTGCCGTCGGTATTCTCTCTCCGTGATTCGTCTAGTTTTTACAGACCCTTCCTGTCGCTGCTGCGTACCTTGTTCTATCCACTGCCGCCAACAGTGTGCTATGGTGATATTCGCACGACCGGTATGGTGCGCAATACGGCGATAAGACTATCCCGCTTTTCGCAGCCCGACGATGCGGACCCCTCCCGCCTGCGTCACATGCGCGGCCGAGCGTGATACTTGAATCATTTGCATGTCTCACGATGTCAAACCTACCCACCGAGTTTCATTACTGTCGGTTGCTTACTACTGGGCGCAACATTTTTTTTTTCTTTTTTTGAAGATGAGTGCATTTCAAAGTTATATATACTGAAAAAGGCACATTGTGAAATGGGTGGGCAAGACAAATTTCAGGATCGGCTTGCACCTCCTTGGCGACGTCCCTGACTGACCGACACACAGTTATACGGATGTTTGTTTTCAATACGGCAGCCAATAGGTCACTAACTATGTAGCCGCCAAGAACGTATGTCGGTATGTGAATGATTGACGAGACAGAGCGTGAAAACGAAGCATTGTCTTTGACAGTCAGCAAGATTAAAAGTGCGGCATCGCGCTACAAGAAGCTTATCGTAGAATACAGTTCAAACGAGAGAAAAAGAAGCCAGGAAAAACATACATTGTCAGAGTTATTTTCGTAATAATGAAAATAACTGATTCAACCTGACGATCGGTGAGTGCCCAATAAGCGCAATAATTATATTCCCATTGTCTTCCACTGGCTTACCGTGGGAAGAATCTCGTGTTTTTTGGGTTTTTTTTTTTTTTTTATTAGAGGTTCAACGACCACCGTGAGCAACTCAATGGGCTATAAGCAGTCGCCTGTCCTTAATTTAGGGTCACTGGTTCCAGGGAAGGGAGAGAGCCAGTGCCGTAAGACAAACACAACATCCATGCCTCACCGGGATTCGAAATCGGACCCCGTTCGGACGAATGATCAGATGCCATCGCTTAGACCACTGCGCCACCGGGGCGGCATCTCGTGTTTCACCTTTAAGAATGTAGTACAAAAGTCTTTCTGCGACCAGACAGAAATTGTAAGGTTGTTATCTCGTATTACGATCAGTTTTTCATTGCAATCTTTTGTCCGTATCGGAACTTATCGTTAGCCAGAAGTGGGCCCATCAAGCGGCTGAGCCCTAGGTCAAATACACCACCTCGTCTTATCGTTGCTACGCCACCAGTTGCGTATTAAACTGATCATAGGCAGGATACCCGATCTTAATTGCATACCCACATAATCGTGCGGAATTACTTATCTGGATTTTTAGAAGGGCAAACTGTTAGGATTTCCAGTTATATAAGACTTGTTGCTTGTGTACTGTTACAGTCGAAGCTCGTTTTACCATTTCAGGGAGGTGATAGTAAAAACGTACTGTCCTTGTTAATATGCGTGTTGAGGGCAATTATTTTACACCATTGGTACTGGAAAATTTTCGCTCAGCGATTTTTAACGGTCAATGCTAAACAGCACACGATCTGAGTCATAATTCAACGGGGCCCATAGTCAGGGGTTTATCTAGGAATTTCAATTTGGGAGGGTGGTGAAAAAGTTCAGTGGAGGTGGAAAATTGAGGGGGGGGATGAATTCATAGTTTTTAGAAGATGAAAATTTTTTGTAGTGAAATATTTAGGCTTTGAACCTGGGATTAAAAATGGGGAAAATTCGAAAAATGGAGAACTGTTCAATTTTTTATAGTTAAGAACGGTTAACCCTTTAACCGGCTGAAACGATTTAACTCGGGGTTAGTAAAATGAGCTGAAATCAGCACGAACGAATGTATTCGCTGTCTCAGAAATGGTAAGCACGCGACTAGCACAAGTGAGCCTGCGCCCCGGTAGCAGAGTAATGTCGAATCGACGTCGATTTTTAGTTATCAGGTCAATATTACGTCGAGGCATAGTTTTCGGCGTAAAATCGATTAGACGGAACGTCAAAAAAATTATTACATTGAATTTCAGTAGACATGTAAACGGTTTTACGCAGTTTATCCCTTTAGTTCCATTAGGTAAAATAATCGATGGTTTTTATTCGATCTGTAAGCATCGCGCACATGCGCCTTTGCAACAAATACGCCAAACAAACTATTTGTATGCTGTGGTGTTGGCCGGTTGTATCATTTCTGTTATAAGACGAGATTCTTATTTACCTGTCTCCTTTTTCGCCGGTAAGTTAAAAGTTGTTTTCTTTGCTTAAGTGTGTTTATAAGAAGTTGCGTCTCGTTCCCTTAAGCAGAATTACTTTTTAAGATATATAATTTGTACGTACGCATATCCCAATTCGGAATAGGCCTAGCGCGATGATGACAGATCCCCAGAGATTCTGTGAAATTTTTGCGAATTATGGAGTACCTACATGTAATACTCCATAACTCTCAAACATTTTGCATTTTAAATTCAAAAATATTCATTTCACATATTTTTACAGATTCTCTCCCGACAAAAATTTCTGGTTTAAATAATGTTTATACCGTAGAAATATACAATTAAAAGTTTAGAATTTCATGTTTCAACATCTAAATTGTAGAGTAAACGTAGATTCGACATTACAACAGTACTAGAATAAATGACTAAACTGCGTAATATCAACGTAGAATCGACGTCTACACTACGTAGCAACGATGTATATGTTTCTCTCGAAAGGTCGAATCTTCGTCTACTGTTGACTTGATATCGACTTAATAGCCTTAAAATTCGACGTCGAAAAGACGTAACAAAAGTGGACATGGATCTATATTCGACGTTTTATATCAACCAGAAATCGATCAAAAATCCGACGTCAAATCGATGTAATGTGCTACCGGGGCCAAGGAGGTTATAATACAACAGGAGACGCCCTGGTCCTTCTGAGCAACGTAAAGTTGATGAAGCCATCCCCCGTCCATCAGCTGGCAGTCGGTGGCGGCCATTTGCATTAGTACAAGAACAGACTCTGCGTGCTATTCAACGCTTGTTTGGCTCATTTCTAGCTGGGGTTGCAATGTCAATAAATATCTGCACGTATTTTATTAAAGCGGTATGGTGTTTAGCTTCACTTGTATTTATGTATACCGTCCAGCCAGAAAGTTTCCAGTTGTTTAGAATTTAAATGAGATACATATTAAAACCTGCAGTGTAAGCGAAAACGCGAAGAAACAGGGGTTTGTTTACAAATATAGTGGCTTATAAAATCCAAACTACTGGGTCGATTTAAATTCTGCAAACAGAACTAAAGTTTCTTCCGGTATATGTTACAGCTCCGTAGATTTTTACCCCGATTTTGAAGATAGCTAACCAAAACACCAATCTAGCGTAAGAAACATGAAAATAGAAACAAACCTATGAACGCGTACAATTTATATATATATTTATATTTTTTACACGTTTCAACCTAATCACTGGCCATCATTTTGATTGATGGCCAGTGATTAGGGAAGATCCACTAACTGAAAATTAGTGGATCTTCCCTAAATCACTGCCCATCAATCAAAATTGGACTTCGAATCTCGGCAAAGAAAACTGTTAAACTGAATTCAGTTTTTACCCCCCCCCCTCCAATCTATAAAATCTAGTATTTCCTACATTTACTAGATTTTACATTTTCTTCTGTGTTAGAGGAGAAAAAAAAACTTTTTCTTTTTTCTTTCCCAAATTAAATTTTTTGAAGTTTTTTTATGTAGTTTCAACAAATTTTTGTCTTTTTAACTGAAAAAAAAAAAGATATTAGGGGGGATTAGTTGGTTAGTAGCTCTCACCGAGCACTATTTATGGGGGTGAAGCTTGTTTATAAGTAAGAATCTCTACCCTGGGTCCATCTTCTTAATGCTAGTACTTATGAATTTAGAGAAGCAGGAAATAAAAATTCTGGAAAAAAAAAAAAAAAGCTAGGGGACACAAGAGCACACACAAGTTCACTTTGTAGGAAGCTGATAAATAAAAAGTCAGCTTGCTGTGGAAGATAACTTTTAAAGAAAAGATATATTCATACATTGGCGCATCAATTTTGCCCTCGAACAGCCAAAAATAACAAAAGCACTTTTGTGCACAGTCATATCTTAGATGTTATTCTTCCTCTCTCTGTTCATTCCAAAATTTGAGATTCACAGAAGGGCACATGGTGCTTGTGAACTTACAGGTGGAATTTCTTGCATAAATGAATAAAAATTGGCTTGATAGTTCCTAGAAATTACTTTTCTCACTGAACACATAAGGGTGGAGTGAAGATCTGTTATTAATTGAAAACTGTTGTTTTCTTCCTAATGTTAAAGAAAGCAAACTACTGTACACACACAAATGAAACTATGTATAACAAGTTGCTGTGAAAGTTCAAAGGCAAACAACATGGGCAATTCATATATAAAGATTTTTATTTACATATTGATTTACACATATACTATATTTTAGATACCATAGAGGTGTTGATATTTTTTTCTTCAATTCCAGGATTTTCCTGTTGACTTTTAAACAAATTTTTAGTAACTCGAAATATATCATTTAAAGCTTGGATCTTTATCTCCTCCAAAGTGTTTCACAGCTACATAGCTAGTGACACCTGATAAATGCATTCCTTGAAATAAAATTTACGCTCCAAATACAAGAATGATAGATACAGCTAAAGCATAATCGTTACCAGCAGTAAAAAAAAAAAAAAAAAAAACACTGCCACCCGGTGGCGCAGTGGTTTAAGCGATGGCTTCTGATCATTTCTACGAGTGGGGTTCGGGATCGAATCCTGGTGAGATATGGATGTTGTGTTTGTCTAACGGTACTGGCCCTCACCCTTCCCTGAAATCAGTGACCCTAAATTAGGGACGGGTGACTGCTTATAGCGCATTGAGTTGCTCACGGTGTTCGCTAAACCTTCAATAACAAAAAAAAAAAAAAAAAAAAAAAAAAAAAAGGCACATGCTAATTACCACAAGGAATTCTGGGATTGTGTTATTTTCCTCTGCAAGCTATTTCACCTACATGTTAACAAGAATGAGGGACTTTCTGTTCTTTATTTTGACACATACGCATGGTTTCCCTGGACCCGATAACTCGTAAGCTCATGTGCCACAACCCTTTGGGTGTAGCTGATGGTCGTGGTGCAAACACTAAACACATCATCCAATGTAACGTTTAAAATAGGAGTAGACTAACAAACAAACTGTATTTTCATGCAATACATAATCAACTTCTAAGACCTTGAAAATCCCTTTAAAAATGTAACTATAAACAATCAACTTACCATTAAATCTTTGATACTGCAGGTTTTTGTTCCTAATAAATCCTATCTCTTTTGATCATTGATGTTTTACAAGATGAATCCTTACAACAATTAGAAATAGAAATATGAGTGCAGTATTCATAAGAACATCTCTGCACCACAACAATCTATCTCAAATAGTCTGAATTAAAGCAGGAGGCTTGTGGCAACAAACTTGTAGTCTGCAGGCAATGCATATATAAGGTTCAGATACACTGTAAATAAAAACATCCATAATATATTTGCACAAAATAAGTCTTTGGTTTCACAAGAGAAATCACATATCTTAAACCGTATAAACAAACAACTTACTATCCCCCAAAAAATTCAATCAATGCAAAAAATAATTGCATTATTTTCACTGTTCTGTTACTAGGGCATTACAAAGAATAAGGAAGCTGGTAAATCGAGCAGGGCCCTTGCCGTAATTTCACGTTCAGGAAAATTCGAAAATGAAAAAGGTTGCTTTTAGCTGCAATATGGTAAGATGATACCCAGAGAGCACATTTAAGGAGATGAGGGCCCGGGGACTGGGCAGTGTTATGGGGCCCCAGTATTAGTGGCACATCTAGGATTTCACATTGGGTAGCAGAATAAAAATACCCAGGAGAAAACATTCCCAAAATATTATGAGGAAGCGATAAAAATATCCCTGTCATATTTCCATGATTCATGGACGAATCAGTGGTAGTAAGAAAATGTAAAAATGCACGTTTGAAAAATGGATACCAGTTCAGTTCTGCTTTAACCCCCCTCCCCCTTCTTCTCCCAGGGTTAGGTTCACCTTGTTGAAATTATATCGAAGTAGTGGGCAAAAGAATATGATCCAAATATCATGATTCAAACGAATTCTTAATGTATGAAAATTTCTCCCAATTGCAGATGTGTACAAAAAAAAAATTCTGTAATGCTTTCCAAAGATTTGGGATGGACTGGGGGCGACTATATTTTTCTGTCAATTCTTCAAGCATCCTGCATATTTTTGGGGCCCCTTGAAAATGCGGAGCCCGGGGCTGCAGCTACCCCCCCCCCCCACACACACACACACACACTCGCTAAATGGACTCTGACGATCTTTGGTGTACTGCAGCAAAACAGAACTTTGTGTAGTCGATTGATTTTGCATTAACTTCAAATTAGATCCACGTGAGGACACACCCGAATTTATTATGAAAAATGCATTTCCAAATTTCCACCACTGCCAAACATCCATACCATATTTCTTAATCAAACATCCATACCATATTTTAGTCCAATGTAAAAAATACAAGTACTTACATGTGAAAGGTAATCCCTGGCATTTTTTTGGAAGATCGATTAGTGCAGCCTATAGCAACACATCCCGGCATTTTGCGGATAAGCCACTATAACGTCATCCTGAGAATTATCAGATATCAGAACGTCCTAAATTTAATTCCCCAGATTATCTGTTATTGCAGTCGATAACCTCACAACTTTGCTTTTTGTAAATAAAACTTTTATTCGATCCTGAAATAACTGAAACGTGTAAAAGCACGAGTCAACAGGCTCTCACACACGCAGCAGAATAGATTGTTTTGTACCAAACAAGATGGCCGCTGTGTGGGTGGGGGTCGCAGCTAATTGGCTTCACAAGAAACTGCGTAGGGTGTCTCCTGTTGTATTCTAACCTCCTTGACCGGGGCGCATCAGGAAGTTTTGTTTTTCCCTTGGCTTTGTTATTCAAAGTGGTCATTTAGGGAGATGATTGACACTAATCCTTTCTGAATGTTTACGTGCTAAAAGGGCTATAACAATGGCGATGAACCTCAGAAAGGAGAGAGAATCTATTAGGGACACACCCCGGTAGCACGTTACATCGATTCGACGTCGAACTTTTGATCGATTTTTGGTTGATGTGAAACGTCGAATATAGATATCCATGTCCACTTTTGTTACGTTTTTCGACGTCGAATTTTAAGGCTATTAAGTCGATATCAAGTCAACAGTAGACGAAGATTCGACCTTTCGAGAGAAACACATACGTCGTTGCTACGTAGTGTAGACGTCGATTTTATGTTGTTATTACGCAGTTTAGTCGTCGATTCCAGTACTGTTGTAATGTCGAATCTACGTTTACTCTACAATTTAGATGTTGAAACATGAAACTAAACTTTTAACCGTGGCATAAAATGTAGAATGTATTCGTATTTTAGTACGATTCTACGACGCTGTCTACGATTAAAGATCATATATATATATATTTTTTCAACATCCAAGTCTTTTCGGACTCATTCGAAAAGACACATAATTCCCAAAAATTTCACAGAATTTTTGGTGATCTGTCAGCATCGCGCTAGGCCTATCCCTAATTGGGATATGCGTACGTACAAATTATATATCTTAAAACGTTATTCTACTTAAAGGAACGAGACTCAACTTCTTAGAAATACACTTACAACTTTTAACTTACCGGCGAAAAAGGAGACAGGTAAATAAGAATCTCGTCTTACAACAGAAATGATAAACCGACCAACACCCCAGCATCCAAAAAGTTTGTTTAGCGTATTTGTTGCAAAGGCGCATGCGCGCGATGCTTACAGATCGAATAAAAATCATCGATTATTTTACCTAATGGAACTAAAGGGATTAACTGCGTAAAGCCGTTTACATGCTTACTGCAATTCAATGTAATGATTTTTCTTGACGTTCCGTCTAACCGATTTTACGTCGAAAACTATACCCTGGACGTAATATCGACCTAGTAACCAAAAATCGACATCGATTCGACATTTTTGTGTTACAGGGGCACTTTTTCTACCCTGTGGCATGATATCTCTGTCAGAGGGACTAACCCTTCCCCATCATACCTTGTGTTATGTCGCAAAGAGTAAAGAATTTGAAGGTAGCGCTAATTAACAAATTCCAGGTTTATGGTATGTATTGCCCATATGAGGGGAGGGAAATATTGTTTTGCAGTAGTTTCCGCGAAGTCAGGCCCTTATGTGAACATATCTGTTTGTGAAGTGCAGATAATTTTGGGCACCATTTGGTTCAAGTACATCGGTCGCTTCAAGATTTAAGACCGGCAACTCTTTCCAGAATTGTACACGATTATTTTATTTTTGTGCTGTTTTTATTTTTTATCTGTCAGTCTAAACGCTACCCTAAAGGATGCAAGAGCAACTGAGTATGAATGATTCAGCAGTAAATCTGCAATGCTTATAACAAACTAAAATGAACCGCCCGGTGGTGCAGTGGTCTAAGCGCTGGGTTATAACCATTCGTCCGAGAAGGGTCCGGGTTCTAATCCCGGTGAGGCATGGATGTTGTTTGTTCTACGACCCTAGATCTATCCCTTCCCTCGAACCAGTGGCCCTAAATTAAGGATGGGCGACGGTTTATAGCCCATTGAGTTGCTCACAGTGGTCGTTAAACCTTCAAAAAAAGGAAGAAAAAAAACTAAAATGAAGAGATAAGTACATACGTTTTGTGGCGCCAACTAATCACTTTAAACACATGTATATTGGGTTGGTGCGAATAAAATGTCCGGCACACGTGGACGGCGAGAACGGAAAAGTAGGACAACTTATCTAGGCAAAATAATCCCCCTCGGCATCGACACATAGTTGCCATCTGTCCGGCAAGGCCATGATCCCAGAACGAAAAAAGTATTAATACAGACATTTAACGTGGACCAGGAACATCAAACAAAGATCTTCGCTCTTTCCACGTTTATAAGTGAGTCACAGAAAAATTCTCATTGACCGCCACCGGGAGTCGAACCCAGGGTCTTCCACTTACGCGCCAGATATGCTTCTGCTACACCACAGCGGCCTCGAATTCCTCCAGACTCACACACGCTAACTGCCAAGCCAATTTGGCAGGTTGCTTCTTGGAGCCCCGCACAATGCTGGGGATTCACCAAAGATGGTAAGCAGCAACTGAAGAAATAATTAGAAGGCGAATAAATAATTAATACAGACATTTAACGTGGACCAGGAACATCAAACAAAGATCTTCGCTCTTTCCACTTTTATAAAAGTGTATAACGAAGTGAATTCCTCCGTCATTTCTATCTGCGCCAGGATTCGAACCCGGGTCCCCTCATTCCGGAATAAGTTGCTTTACCAGTTGAGCTACGCGGACATTTTATTCTGATTCCTATCTGCCTTTATGTCGTGTGCGTCCTTCTGGCAGGTACGTCACATCTCCTGGTACGTTACATCATCTCCCCTTATTTTTTTTTTTTTTTTTTTTCGAAGTGCTGCTCTTATTTTTCCTATCTCGCGGTGTGGAAATAACATCACACCATTGCGAGATTGTGAACGGTCGGGTCATTCGGATAGTTCGGGCGCCATTATAACGAAGTGAATTCCTCCGTCATTTCTATCTGCGCCAGGATTCGAACCCGGGTCCCCTCATTCCGGAATAAGTTGCTATACCAGTTGAGCTACGCGGACATTTTATTCTGATTCCTATCTGCCTTTATGTCGTGTGCGTCCTTCTGGCAGGTACGTCACATCTCCTGGTACGTTACATCATCTCCCCCTTATTTTTTTTTTTTTTTTTTTTTTCGAAGTGCTGCTCTTATTTTTCCTATCTCGCGGTGTGGAAATAACATCACACCATTGCGAGATTGTGAACGGTCGGGTCATTCGGATAGTTCGGGCGCCATTATAACGAAGTGAATTCCTCCGTCATTTCTATCTGCGCCAGGATTCGAACCCGGGTCCCCTCATTCCGGAATAAGTTGCTCTACCAGTTGAGCTACGCGGACATTTTATTCTGATTCCTATCTGCCTTTATGTCGTGTGCGTCCTTCTGGCAGGTACGTCACATCTCCTGGTACGTTACAAGTGGAAAGAGCGAAGAAATAAGTATTGTGGCTAAGACCCGAAGAAATCATCAACTGCACGTTGAACCTCGTTGTCTGTCGTGAACAGTTTCCCGGACAGGAAGTGATATGATATGATATTTGAAGAAGTTTTAGGAAGGGTGTGTCTGACCCCAGGTCTAAAACTACCCTTAGAAATTGGAAGCTAGAAGATCTGAGTAAGTAAACTCAATAGGAAAGACAAACAGAAAAATGTAGTGAAAGGAGAGGGTGATCCGTGACACAACTCTGTCTGGAAGGGGGAAAAGGGAAAGAAGCACCGCACAACATCAGAGAACCATAACACCAACCAGCCGCCCGACGCACCAGGGTGTGACTGAAACTCAACGATACCAATTTCAAATGTCCAAGCAGAATCCATTTTCGCCATCTCGATGCCAATCTGAAAGAAGGGTGTGGTGGTCTGCCTAACACCCACCAGTGTTCACATACTTACTCTATCTGTCAAGGGGGGTAAACGATCGCCGCCTTAGTTCTGGGATACCTAAGGATTTCGCCGGGATTGTAATCAACCGCGTCCCTAACAAGTCCATTTGGATGGGTTTCCGCTTTCTTGAAGAACTTTCTGGCGAGTCTGATGGAAAACTCATGTACCTTCTCGATTCCAAGTCTGTTCCTCAGGTTCCGAAGTGAGGTCCAAGGGGGAGCCCCAGTGATCATTCGAAGTGCTCGACTCTGCGCCTTCTCGATTCTCTCTCGCTGTTTCCTACTAATACCGATCCAAATGGAGGAGGCGTAGGTAAGCACCGACCTGACGACTGTCTTGTACAGCAGTACTTTGTGCAGTGTTGTAAGGAAGCTTCTCCGGCGGAGTAGTGGAGCTAGCTGTCCAAGGCATTGTCTAGCTTTATTCGTGCGGTAGCTGGTGTTCGCCACCCACGAAAGTCGACAATCTAGTTGGAGGTACTTAGTGGAGGTAGCCCAGGGGATTGTCTCTTGAAACATAACGAGTTTCGGTACTCCTTGGAGAGATCCAAAAAACATCAGCGCACTGCTCTTAGACGGATTGATCTTGAGTCGCCAATCAGTGTAGTAGGTTTCCAGCTGAGAGAGAAAGTCCTGGAGGACCTTCACTGCTCTGCTTTTGTTCAGGGACCTGATGACAACAGCTGTATCATCTGCGTATCATGACCTGCCCTTGTTTGGGTTTGAGTAAGTCGTGCAGATAAATGGAGAACAGCGTTGGTCCAAGAACCGAACCCTGAGGAACGCCAACCCGAATCTTCTTTTGTGAAGAAAACTCACCGTTAATCTTAACAGTGAACCTGCGGCTGTTGAGATACGAGCCAATCAGCTGAACAAGTGGACGAGGGCATCGAAGCTTCTACCACTTGTGCAGGAGACCATCATGCCAAACGCGGTCAAAAGCCTTACTGATGTCCAGGAAGACAGCAGTGGATTACTCGCTCTTATCTCGTCCTTCAGAAACGAATTCCGTAATTCTGATCAACTGGTGGGACGTAGCGTGCTTTGCCCGGAAACCACCCTGTTCGTCAGGAATTACACCATTTGCTTCACAGAACTCAAGAAGCCGAGAGAGGATGACCCTCTCAAGGAGCTTACCCAGGACGGGCAAGAGAGATATTGGACGGTAGTTCACAGGTAAGGTATGATTGGTTCCAGGTTTGGGCAACACCACTACCAATACGTTTTCCAGTCCCTAGGGAAATACTTCAGCCGGAGAGACCCGTTGAAAATCTCCACCAGTACCAGAATCCAGCTCTCAGGGAGCAGTTGAACAGCTCTTGCCGAAACTCCGTCTCTTCCGGGAGCTTTCTTCACCTTTAGCTTTTTGATGTGTCGAGTTACCTCGAGGTAACTAACAGGCGAGATGATTTTGTCTGTATCATCAAGATCGTATGTAGCTAAAGCCTCCATGACCCTATCCGTGTGACTAGGATTTTGGATGTCATGAGGGGAGAACTGCTCCTCCAGGGCACCAGCAAGGACCACAGCCTTCTCGTCATCACCGTACACCAAACCCTGTGGACCGAGAATGGGCGGTATGACAGTCTTAGTACACCGGAGTTTCCGAAGGATGGTCCACACATCATCCTGACGAGCTTGACCCGCGTTGAGAAGGTACTTGTTCCATTGGAGTTCCCTGAACGCACGGATTTCTGCCCTGCGAAATCGCGACACGAGTTATAGCAAACCATGTCGTCGGCAGATCTCGACCGCTGCCAGATCCTCCGGAACTTGTTCTTCTCCCGGATCATCCGGACAATGCGTGGAGGAAGTGCATAAGGGTCTCGGGCAGGAGCTGAGGGCTTCCTGCATTGATCCAAGATTGCCTGTATGCAACGAGTGAGTTCCTCCACCGCACTATCGACGTTCGAGCGAGTACTAGTGTCCACCGTAGGTGGATCAACCCGAGCAATAATTTCCTGGAACAACTTCCAATCAGTATACATCATCGTCCGCCGGGTGGCTGCGACTCCGTTTAATCTCAGTAGGACTGGGTCATGATCAGAGTCAAGCCCAGAAACCACAGAGACCTGATGAAAGTGCCTCACGAACTGGAGGACAGAAAAATCAATGACATCGCCAACCCTGCGTGACGGGGTGCAAGTAGGATGGACCGGACTTGCAACTGTAAGATCCAGCTTGTCAATGTATTGCGATAGTGCGACCCCAGCACTATTAGTTGAACAACAAAACCAGTCAGGATGTTTAGCATTCCAGTCACCAGCCACTACAGTGGGAATGGGGTCCCCAAAGAGGATGTCAAGATCATCGTCAGAAGGTACCTTCCCTGGACTGTTATAAACGGAAGCTAATTTAATCAAACCTGAGCTTGTTTTTAGCTTAACAGCCAGTACCTCAACATCCTTGAAGGGTGCGATGGATGCACTTAAACCATTTCTGACTAACGGACAGGAAGTGATTCAGCCCATGGCCGTCTTAAGGGATGGGCCAAAGGGGCCGGTGCCCAGGGTCCCCACCTGAACTGGGGACCCCAACGCCCGAAGTGTTTTATTCGTTTACAAAAGGTTCAACTCTTTCACCACTCATAAGCAGTTTTTTTTTATTTGTTTAAAGAAAAAAGAAACACCAGTGTAGAAAGTTGGAAGTTCTTCCGCCTTTCTTTTTAGCACGTCTTCTGTAAAAAAAGATCGTGCTTATGTTATCGGTTTGCCCGCCAGTTCGTCCGTCTGCACCCACGGTATCTCTGCAACTATTAGTCCGATTTTAAAAATTCTTTTTGCATTCGGAAGCTTGAAATATGCGAATGTTGATCCTTCATTTCGTTTTGTTTTTACAATGTACAATTTCGACGCTAGAGGGCGTAAATGCAGATGATGTCGAATTCAAAATTACGTTTTATTCCACATATTTGCTTCTAAACATCGGATTGAAAAAATTATTTTATCTTTCGATTCCATTTATGTCGAAGAGTATTTTAGATATAGTTTCTTTTTCAAATTACGCATAGATTTTCCGCTAGGGGGCGTAAAAGTAAATTACATTTTTCCCGATAACTCTTCTTCTAAAACTCCGATTTGAAATTTTTGTTTTTTCAGCGGGTACATCTCCTGATGGAAAATCTTTTGCATATAAGTTTGAATTTTTGGGTTTTTATTCTACCAGTGTCATATTCAGAACGTTTACACATCAAATCAAGTTAATAATATTGCGCTTTTATTTAGGCACGAAATATTTATTCACATGCCCTAGGCCTAGTCTTAGGCCCTTTTACTAGATTTTATTCTACCAATGCCATATTCACAACGTTTACACAGAAAATCAAATTAATAATATTAGGCGTTTACTTAGGCACGAAATATTAATTCATATGCCCTATGCCTAGGCCTTTTTAGTAGTTTTACTTTATCAATGCCATATTCACAACGTTTACACAACAAATAAATGTAATAATATTGCGCTTTTACTTAGGCACGAAATATTAATTCGTTGGCCCTAGGCCTAGGCCTTGTTAATACACTGCCGGACAATTGCTAAGGACGGATGACAATAGCAACGATAGCAACCACAAAATGGGCCGCCCCGGTGGCGCAGTGGTCAAAGGCGCTGGCCTCTGATCATTCGTCCGTAAGGGGTCCGGGTTCGAATATCGGTCAGGCATGGATGTTGTGTTTGTCTTACAGCACTGGCTCTCTCCCTTCCCTGGAACCAGTGACCCTAAATTAGGGACGGGCGACTGCTTATAGCCCATTGAGTTGCTCACGGTGGTCGTTAAACCTCCAATCAAAAAAAAAACAAAAAAAAAAACAAAATGGAAGGCAGGAAAATGTGGAAATTAGCATAAGTGCGGGATACAGTAAGACGTGTTGTGCGTATGCAAATTTTGGATTGCCGAACTTGTTCGTGACGTCATAGCGCTGATAAGAGATATAAAGGATCTGACGCGTATTGACCGTTGTTGTTCAAACGCAAAGTTGAAACGGAAAGAATCAATTGACGAACTTGCAATTTTCAGTATGTCTTCCCGACATCACCTAGATGATTTTACGCGTGGCCGTATTATTGGCAAGATTGAAGAAGGGCGAAAAATAACAGATGTTTCCAGGGAGTTCGACGTCAGCCACAGTGTTGTTTCAAGGCTTTGGAAATCATTTTAAACAAATGAAGAGTGTAGCAAACGTCACGGGGGAGGTCGTGTTCGCAGTACAACACCTGCAGAAGATCGGTACATAGTGCTATCAACAAAAAGACACCGGCGCAGCACAGCTAGTGAGGTAGCAAATCAGTTTATGGCTGCTACTGGCAAGCGGATCTCCCGAAAAACTGTCGCCAGACGTTTGCATGAAGGAGGACTATACGCCCGCCGTCCTGTTGTGTGCATCCCATTGTCCAGACGTCACCGTACCGCCCGTTTGCAATGGTGCCATCAACATCGCAATTGGACTGATAACGACTGGTCTGCTGTCCTCTTCTCAGATGAGAGTAGATACGGTCTATCGTCTGATTGTCGACGACAACTGATCTGGCGTGATAGTGGTACTGCATGTTGTCCAGCAAACATACAGGAAAGGGACCGATATCCGACATGTAGTGTCATGGTATGGGCTGGCATCATGATCAATGGCCGCACGTCCCTCTATGTGCTTCCAACTGGGACTATGACTGGCCAACGATACATTAATGATGTTCTGCTACCTCATGTTCGCATGTTCCGTGGTGCTGTCGGTGATAGATTCATTTTCATGGACGACAACGCAACATGTCATCGAACAGTCGCTGTCCAGGAGTGTCTTGAGAGCAAGGATATTCAACGCCTCTTATGGCCAGCACGTGCTCCAGATCTGAATCCCATTGAAAATGTGTGGGATGCTTTGGGGAGGAGTCTTGCTGGTCGCCAATGCCCTCCAATAAACAAGGACACCCTCATCCGTACACTGACAGAGGAATGGGATAAATTACCCCAACAGCTGCTTGATAATGTTGTGCAAAACATGACACGACGTGTGGAATCTTGCATCGCCCTCCATGGTGGCCATATCCCGTATTGACATCTTACGCCGGAACGCCTGCTGACGGTAATTGCATTTTTTTCACGTTTACGTATTCTGCACAAAATGGCCTGTTTGTCACTTGAACACGTTCCAAAGCCTTCTGGATTTCAGAGCACAATAAATTGTCTTTCTTGTAATGTCCTGACATTCTGACATTATTTTATTTCACTTGGCATCCAACCACACTTACTTTTTTATGCGCTATATAGCCGTTTATGATCCGTCCTTAGCAATTATCCAGCAGTGTAGTTTTTACTCTATCAATGCCATATTCACACCGTTTACACACACAAAAATTTAATAATATTGCTCTTTTACTTAGGCACGAAATATTCGTTTACAGGTTCTAGGTCTGGGCCTATGAATTAATATTTCGTGCCTAAGTAAAAGAACGTTGTGAATAGAGTCAAAACTATTAAAAAGGCCGGGGGCCTATGACTTAATATTTCGTGCCTAAATAAACGCCCAATATTATTAACATGATTCGCTGTGTAAATGTTGTGAATATGACATTGGTAAAATAAAAACTGGTAAAAGGGCCCAAGCCTACGCCTAGGGCCTGTGAATAAATATTTCGTGCGTAAATAAAAGCGCAATATTATTAACTTAATTTGATGTGTAAACGTTGTGAATATGGCATTGGTAGAATAAAAACTGTCAAAAGTTCTAGGCCTAGGGCCTATGAATAAATATTTTCTGCCTAAGTGAAAGCGCAGTATTATAACCTTTAATTGTTGTGTAAACGTGAATATGGCATTGGTAGAATAAAAACTGTCAAAAAGGCCTAGGCCTAGGGCCTATGAATTAATATTTCCTGCCTAAGTAAAAGCCCAATATTATTACATTTATTTGTTGTGTAAATGTTGTGAATATGGCAGTGATAAAGTAAAAACTATTAAAAAAGCCTAGGCCTAGGGCCTATGAATTAATATTTCGTGCCTAAGTAAACGCCCAATATTATTAACTTGATTTTCTGTGTAAACGTTGTTAATATGGCATTGGTAGAATAAAAACTGGTAAAAGGGCCTAAGCCTAGGCCTAGGGCCTGTGAATAAATATTTCAGGCGTAAATAAAAGCGCAATATTATTAACTTGATTTTATGTGTAAACGTTGTGAATATGACACTGGTAGAATAAAAACTGTTAAAAGGACCTATGCCTGTGGTTTATGGCTATTTAGTGCCTAAGTAAAAGAGCAATGCTATTGACTTGATTTGATACTTACGCGTTATGAATATAAAGTCAGCGGATTAAAAGCTGTTAAAAAGGCCGGGGTATAGGGCCTATGAATTAATTAAGTAAAATAAAAATATTGCAAATTTGGCATGTTATGTAAATATTTAGTGCCTAACTAAAAGTGCAGCGTTATTAAAAATCCCACCTTACGGTCCTTTCCTGAACACAGCATGAATTATGCTGTAATTCTCGCTTGGCTTACATACAACGTTTTCTCGAAATTTGTTTGGAGTTCCCAATTCAATTCTCAATATAGGCCAGGAAACGGCAATCTTTATACCCCCCCCTCGAACTTCTGTGGCCAGTAGCTCTAAGTATGAACCGACATGAAAATTCCGACAAACAAAAGAGCTCTTTCCTATCGTTAGGCACCGTGGGAAACTGCCACACATAATTCGGAAACTCGGAAAACTGCCACACATTCAAAGTGTTCCTCGGAGGAATAGCAATTTGTGCCCGGCCCCTTAATGAAAAGCATGTGGCAGTTTTCCTGTGTGGCGGTCTTCCGCCAACCGCCTTGTCATTATCTATACCGAGTCACCCTAAGATGACACTGGATAGCGACTGGAGTGATATAGTTACTAAGACGTAAATCTGAAAATGATCGATTTTAAGAAAATAAGTTTCAAAATTAGACCATCACTCACACGCTTAGGAGACAAGCCCCCCCCCCCATTATTTCCTGGGCAAGACCACCTGGAAGGAATGGCTTGGAGGGGAAGCTCAACGGGGTGGTGATAATTCCTCCCTCCTTACCCAATGAGTTGATGCTCGGGGGAAAGTGATTAACAGCGGGACACAGTGGGGAGTGACGCGGATGAACACAACTGGTGCACAGAAGAGGAAAAAATTAAAGCATCGTGAAGAAATAAATAAAAAGCTCAATAAAGGCATTTTGAGTTGGTTGACAACGGACAACATTTCTTCAGACTGCTGCTGAAGTTTTGGCCCATCCTGAGGGCCTGATTTACGCCTAGGCACACAAGGCACATGCCTAGGGCCCTCAAATTGAAAGGGCCCCAAAATCTTGGTTAAAAAAAAACTTTCCCTGTTTCAAAATATTTATACGTGGGTAGATGTGATGTGGAGTAACTATATATAAATCACTGGCAAAACACAAGCAAGTACTGGCAATATAATATGTGATATTTCTAGTTAATAATCAGTAACATTTTCCACATAATTTGGGGAGGGTTTTTGTGCGAGATTAAACAAAAAATTGTCATGTTGTGTAATAAAAACTAGCAGTATGTGTATGTTTGTAATTATGGCTTACTAAGATCAACTATATACTTCAATTTCAAATACTGCATGGTTCTGAAGCAATTTTTAAACATTTTGACATTTTTGCTCCCAAAAATTATATTTGAAAAATCTTTGGACTTAATTCGGGCAGGGTTTGAATCCCCCAAACCTCTCTCTTAAATACACCCCTGGTTAATATGGTAATAGTATAGTTTAGACTCACCTGGCAAAAAAGCCAATGTCCAATTGAATTTTACCCGTCATATGGCTTTGTCACACACAACTGTTTCATCGATGAAGGTTCAAGTCTTTTCAAATGCAAATCAGTAGGACAGCATAAAATTCTAGGAGAAAACAATATATAAAGAAGCGAATTTCTCCGTCATTTCTATCCGCGCCAGGATTCGAACCCAGGTCCCCTCATTCCGGATTAAGTTGCTCTACCAATTGAGCTACGCAGACATTTTATTCTGATTCCTATCTGCCTTTATGTCGTGGGCGTCCTTCTGGCAGGTACGTCACATCTCCTGGTACGTTACAAATATTTTTACCAGGTACTAAAATAATTTAATGTCAGTCTTATAAATGTATTGTGTTTATTAAATTATTACGCTGGATTGTAATACAGTCGCCCAAAATGGTCACACTACCTACTCGACTCAGTAAAGTAAATGTCGAGTGGAATGGTGGAGGGGGCCTCGTTTTGGGTTGTGCCTAGGGCCCAATTCTGTGTAAGTCGGGCCCTGCCCATCCTGATTCCCAAATTACAGATAAAAGTGAAGACCCTTCAGTCAACGAATGTGGCTCCCTTACAGACACTGTTAATGGCGTAGCACCTCTGCGTGAGTCGGGAAGTTCTATTGAGAAGAACCTCGAAACCTCAGAAAAAGTAGTAGATAGTGAGAATAACGAAGTGGCGACAGCATCTGCCTCCATTAATGATACCGGCGATGATCCAGCCCAATGGAATAAATTTACGCATGAAATTAGAATTCAGCTCATTCGCAAGGGACCTCAACATCTAAGAAATTATTCTTTTCCAAAAACTATAGCCAATGATATTGGCACTAAGAGATCATTTTCTGAAAGCTATTACATGCGCGTTTTAAATAATGGAGAAAAACTAAAACGCGCGTGATTAATCTATTCGAAGAGTATTGATCGGGTTCACTGTTTTTGTTGTTTGCTATTTGACAGCAGTAAAAAAGATGGACGTTTTATAAAAGGGTATAACAAATGGCAAAAACTTAGCTTTGTAATATCTGAACATGAAAGAGGAAAAGTTCATTTTCAGACTTATATGCAGTGGAAAGAATTGGAGAAACGGTTGTTGTCAGGAACAATGGTTGATAGTACGGCACAAGCCCTAGTACATGAGACAAATAAGGAACTGGAATTAGTCGTGAAGAGAATCATAGACTGTGTTCTTTTTTTTATCCCAGAGAAACTTGTAAAAATGAAGTCATCATTCGATCTCCTACAAATGGCAATTTCTTCTAAATCTCCGATTTGAAAAATTCCTTCTGCACCGGATACAGCTCCAGATGGAAAATCGTTTGCACATAATTTCTAATTTTTGTAAAAAAAAATGGTTTGGCCACCAGGGGGCATAAACCTTAATTTCCGCTTCTGATGTATTTGCAGCAAAATATGAGCTTTTAAATTCTCGATTGAAAAAAACGTCGTTTGTAGACCGATACTACTCATGTCGACAAACCTTTTAGCAACATTTTGTTCTTAAAATAATGCATGGTTTCTACGCCAGGGGGCGTAGATGTATATCTTATTTTTGTCAATATCTGTACTTCTAGGAGTCCGAATTGAAAAATTCTTTCTTTGTTGGATAGTGTTTCCGATGCGAAATGTTTTTTCTATAAATTCAAAATTTTCAAGTAAATCATAGACTTTCCGCTAGGGGGGCACAAAGGTAAATTGCGTTTTCTGCGTTATTTCTGCTTCTAAAACTCCGATTTGAAAAATTCTTCCTGTATCGCATACAAGACATGATGGAAAATATTTTTCATATAATTTAATTTCTAATGTTTGGTAAAGAATGGTTTGGTCACCAGGGGGCATAAGTGCTAATTTCTTCTTCTGATGCATTTGTAGCAAAATCTTGGCTCCTGAAAACTCGACTAAATTTTTTTTTTTTTTTTTTGGACCGATACCGCTTATATGGAAAAATCTTTTGAGAATACTTTCTTCCTAAAATAATGCATGGTTTTCGCACCAGGGGACGTGAAGTCACATCTTATTTTTGTCGATATCTCTGTTTCTAAGAGTCCGATTTGAAAAAAATTCTGTGTTGGAGAGCGTTTCCGGTGCGAAATCTTTCTCATATAAATTCATGTTCTGTGAACTTGCAGTCCATGTGAACCGGTTGTTAACGCACAAGTCTGCAACCAAAGGGCGTAAGCTCACGATTCCGTTTACAGCAATATCAGAGGGATTAAAAACCCGATTGAAAAACTTCTTTCTTCCGTCAGATACTATTGTTTTCCATACCGGTTCCATTGACTTTGAATAGCTTTGATAAATTTAATTTGCGTCAGAACGGATTCAAAAGACGTGTGCTCATTACACCCGAAAATTCGGTGTCATCTTTCTTGTTTTTCTTTTGGGCAAAATTTGAGCATTTTATTGGGGACTACTACCAGAAAACCAAACCTGATGAAAAAGGCTGAGATTGGCAGTATATATTATTAATCGAAACAGACAGTAGGCTAATAGCGTTACCTTTGAGGAGCTCGCTCTAGCAGTAGCAAACAAACTGACGTGTTCAGTGTTGGAATAGAACGCGCTTCATAATCATTGCACTGTATCATTTTCCTTACTTGTTATTGTTAGCATTTAGCGTATAACGCAGAGTATATCACAGTGAAATATTTACTTTGATCAACAAGTGCATCTTGAAAATCTCCAACCCCACCCCGCCATCATTCATCTTGCAGTCCATGTGAACCGGTTGTTATCGATTTGACATATCACCCCTGCGTGGATTGATTGGTGTTACTATTGGTGACTGCTTATATGTTTTATAAAGCTAGAGAGAAAAAAGCCTCAACAGAATTATGTCAAACAAACAATAACTGCAACAACAACATGGAAAAAAAAAAAAAAAACCCTTCAAAATTATCCTTTGAGCGAGAAAAGATCATTCGCAGTCTCGGTGTGTGATGTCATCTGCTCTCGGACGGTCATTCTGTTCTCCCGCTCTGACATTTATGGCTTTATGACCCTGCCGAAGCTCAATGCGTGCATGGTGAGCTGCTGACAACTTACTGTGCAAGGAACGTGATTGCGAAAAAAAAAAAAAAAAAATCGGTAGCTTTAAACAATTAGGAAGGTAGGGTACAAACCACATCCCACACCCCCGATTTCTCGCTTGCTTCGTTGTTTTATTTCTTAACTGTTTATTCGGTATCGGTAGTTAAAACGCGATTTTTTTTTAAGATATTGATTTTTTTTTATAGAAACCAAATATTTGCGCTATATTCCTATTACCTTATTTAATTTTATGTAAAGCGAAACTAAATATTTAAGTATGAATCCAGTACATATAAAAAAATTCGGAGGGGTGTGGAGTACCCCCCAAATGATTTCAAGGGGTGCTCAAGCCCCTGAGCACACCCGTAGTTGGCGCGAGTGCGTCCCACTCTCTCATACAAACACACACACTCTCACCCCACGGCAGACATCCTCCGTCCCGCACTCTACATCACAACACACACACTCGCTCGGGGTAGAATGTTTTTGTTGTCAACAAGACCCCTAGCAGCCCCGGTGGCGCAGTGGTCTAAGGCGCTGGCCTCTGATCATTCGTCCGTAAGGGATCCGGGTTCGAATCCCGCGGTCAGGCATGGATGTTGTGTTTGTCTTACGGCACTGGCTCTCTCCCTTCCCTGGAACCAGTGACCCTAAATTAGGGACGGGCGACTGCTTATAGCCCATTGAGTTGCTCACGGTGGTCGTTAAACCTCCAATCAAAAAAAAAAAAAAAAAGACCCCAAAATGGTTTTACGATCTTAATACCTACAGATTGGTAAAAACACTGCGAGAGCCTCTCCTTACCTTTCTGATTACGCCCTGGTCTATGTCATGAAAGTAAGTAAAGCCAAATGAAGAGGGAATAAGAACAGTTCAACACACCAGGAAATCGGGAAGCACGATAAAAAGAATGGGTCGACTTGGCCCGGTCAGCCCGGTCGTAAGTGTCTGGAAAAAGCCCTGCCCGTTGCTTTGTTCTTTAAATTAAAAAGGCCCTACCAGGCCCGCGGGCCGGGCTCGGACTTAGCGAGCCAGCCTGGCCCGTGCAGGCCTCTACCACACAGGACAGGAGCTATTCTCCAAAAGGGCAGCACTGCCTGACCTCTTGACTCTAAGGTCAAATGTCCACATACTTAACCGAGGTTGAGTGTCACCGTTTGTTTAGCTAAATAAAACAATTGTCCCTCCGTCGTCTGGCTCTGGAGGGGGTGGGGATAGCTGGGGGCGGTCGAAGAGTAATTTCAAAGCTTGTTTTGTTGGCAGAAAATTGAGACATTGTCAGTTTGTCATTATTGTAGGCGGATTGCAGGAAGAAGCGTGGTTTCACTTTCTCAGAGAGGCTCGACGCAAAATTGTTACTGTAACAAAAATCACAAAATGAAAAGGAACCTCATCCAGGAAAAATTAGTGTCTTTTTTAAAAAAGCCAAGAATTGATGATACCAACATTAGGGTGAATAAACAGGATGAGAGGCAGGTAGAACAAGGTGGAATACCTATGAGCGAAACAGATTCTTTCGTATCTTATACTGTACATCCCAATGATATTGGATTGTACATCAAAAAACAAGTAAGTTACAAACTTGATCATATGTTTTTTAAACTTATTACGTATTGTATATTCACTTTGAGTCTTGACATATGATGAATATTCACATTCAGTTTATGGATTTTATAACATTAGAGGGGGGAGAGAAGGCAACTTAATAACTTATTCCAAAAATTGCACTGTTGACTGCTCCAAGGTCCGAGTAATTGGGGAGTGGGGGGTGGGGGTATATAGCACTAAATGTGAGGAGAACTTGATTAACTGATTTGTTTATAAAAAGGCAGAGAAACTGGCAAAAATGTGGCATCACTCATCACGGAAGGGGATCACATGAGAGTATATACACTGGTGTGCAAAAATTAAGGACGAAGAGGAGAAATTAGCATAACAGCGGAACGAGCAGAGAGAACGGACCGAAAGATCACTCAGGAGATAGACTAGGGTCCGGAACGGTAGAGCATGCGCATATATGCAGCATGACGTGGGGGGGGTCGGAAGGGTATAAAGCACACGGGCGGTGTACGCTCAGCAATTCGTAAGGCCGTGGGTGGCCAAGTGGGCAACGTTCGTGACTGCCACGGGAAGGGCCTCAGGTTCGATCCCAGCAGGTACGAACGCTCGATCCACTAAATACCCGCCGTGCGTCGGATGGGCACGTTAAGCCGTCGGACTCCGGGTACTGGCCCCCGGTAATAAATAAGGGCGTCTTCCTCCCCCTTTCTACTTCGCTTCCGTGTCACTTTCCTATCGGGCGCTCTAGTCGAAATCTCCTAGTTTCCTATTTCTAAGGGTTGTTTAAGACCTGGGGTCAGACACTCCCTTCCTAAAATCCTCTACATATGATCATGATCATGCTCAGCAATTCGGTGAAAGCTATATTGTACGGTGTACATCGGTTTGAACGACGTCGAGTTGCTGCCACCGTGTGATATGACCAACAGGCAATCCATTAGACGACATCTGGATGAATTTTCCGAGGTCGCGGCACTGGGAAGTTGGAAGAAAGTCGAAGTGTGACTAGTGTGGCCGAGGAGTTCGGGATCGCTCACAGCATCGTTTCACGAGCTTGGAAAGCATTTCAAACGACAGGAACAGCTGTCCGAGAGTTTAGCAGTGGTCGTCCACGAGCAACCACGGTGGCGGACGACCGGTATATTGTCCTACAGGCAAGAAGAGACAGACGGCAGACAGCGGGAGAAATCGCAAGGCACATGCAACAGACAACTGGACGTCCGTTATCGCGTTTTACCGTGGCCAGGAGGCTGCACAAAGGTGGTCTATTTGCACGACGACCAGTACGGTGCGTGCCATTAACGCCTGCTCATCAGAGACGGCGGCTTCTGTGGTGCCAGGAACACAAGAACTAGACACATCAGCAATGGGGTCGAGTTATCTTTACGGATGAGAGCCGATTTAGTCTGACGAGTAATTCTGGACGTATACACATCTGGAGAGAGCAGGGAACACGCAATCACACCTCCAACATCATCGAAAGGGACCGGTTTGGAGATGGCAGAGTTCTCGTTTGGGGCGGTATCATGCTTGGTAGCCGTACTGACATTTACATCTTCCAAGGAGGTTCAGTCACTGGTGTCCGCTATTGTACCGAGGTTCTCCTGCCTCACGTGCGTCTGTTTAGAGGTGATGTGAGTCCTGAGTTCCTCTTCATGGACGACAACGCTACACCTCATCGCACAGTGGCTGTCTCAGAGCTGTTGGAGAGTGAAGATATTCAACGCATGGATTGGCCTGCAAGGTCCCCGGACCTAAATCCAATCGAACACGTGTGGGACCTTCTCGGGAGACGCTTGGCAGCACGTCACCAACCGCCAGCAACGATTCCGCAGCTGCGATTGGCGCTACAAGAGGAATGGGCCGCGATGCTTCAACAGCTCCTTGACAACCTCGTCCTCAGCATAAACAGACGTTGTAAATCCTGCAATGCAGTCAGGGGTGATCATATCCCCTACTAAAGACTGGATTTTTCTTGGCAGCCGCCTGTCACATGGACGTTTCTGTTTTCTGTCCAGTTGTGCTCGAAGCTACGTTTTCAATAAAGTGCCTTTGTATCCTTTGGATTCCTTGTTTGGACGATTTTGCTCACTTGCCCCATATTCTTACATCTTGGGGATCTTATGTTATGATTTGAGTCGATGTGGAGCACTTCTGCACGACGTTACATTCGAAAAACCGGCTCGTCCTTAATTTTTGCACGCCAGTGTATGTGTCTAAAGGAGAACGATTAAGAAAATTCACCAAACCTTCCTAAAATAAATAAAAAAAAAACTGATGAAATTTAACCGTACGACGGGGGTTTATCTTAAAGACGTCGGGTCGTCATAGCTGGAGGAGAAAGCGTCTTCCTACTGTTTATGATCAATAATAATATTACCTTCACTTCCTCGGGTTTTTTTTTAAACAAAATATTTTTTAGTATTCTTTTTAAAATGTCTTTGTCACGCTGTGAAACTCATATACAAGTACGGAGTATACATTTATTTTAAATAATGTTTCATGAATAAAATCAAAATTTTGAAGAATTAATGGTAAGTTAATTCTGCAAAATTTTATTTGCATCGTAAAGTGCCTTATCCTGGTAGGGGGGTCATGTACATGTAGTCTAAAAGTGTACAATTAACTAAATTTAGGAAAATTCCAGTAAATATAGAAAAACGTAAATTCATCTATTATTACATCATGTAATAATAAATGAAATAAAAAGAACTGAACGACAGAGTATTTAATTTAAGAAGTTTGGCATCGAAAATTGTAGGAGAAAAAGCCTTATTATTGTTCGATAATAAATTTATCTTTATCCTTAAATGGCTTTTTGTTTTAAACCAAACACCAAAATACATTGATGTCTTTGCAAAAGAATTCTTTGTTACGCATTTGCTGCGGGAAATCGGGTATATGCAAAAAATATTGAATTATGGTAAAAGATACTGCAGATGAAGAATTCATTTAAATACTAAATACAGAGGATGTTCCCACATTTTTAGAACGTTTTTGATAAGAAATTACAGTAAACAAATGAAGTTCAAAGAATTGAGACTGGCAACAGCATGTTGCATGGACACGAAAGAAACATGTACTACAGTTAAATATCATCTGCTAAGAAAATGGCGCACGTGAACAAGCTGTAGATAGAAGATTGTGGTTTTGCTCTTTACGAAGAGAAATATTCGTGTTCTGTAATTAAAATATGTGGTGACTATCATGGAATTAGTATTTCTAAATGCAAAATAAGCGATATTATTAATAATAGTGGGAGAAATCGTCAAGCATTGCTTTTAGCAGGAAAAAGAACACCAAGCGAATATCCAAAGAAGGTATTAAATACATATTTCTACGACTGATTCACCCTACGACTATTCCCAAAGTAAGGTCTCTGTTCTTAAAGGAAAATCCACCGACCCAAAGAGCAATCGCTAAGTCATTAAAAATCTTTGTATCAACTGTAAACAAGGTAATAAACAAAGAGTTGAATCTGAATAAAGAACACACGCGCACAAAAAACAAAACAAAAAACATCATAATGTTCACCGCTTTTTGCCTAGGCACGTGGCTGAGCGCAGAACACGGTGTAGACTTTTTTATGAAAATCACTTAGCCAAAGACAGATTGAAATTTATTGTGACTATTGATGAAACATGGATCTACCTAACTGACTGTAACGAAAAAAAGGTCGATTTACTATCGCGAAAGAGCAGAAAAAGACTTACAAACTTGGTTTCAAGAATCTAAAGAAAGTTTCAGTAAAGGACTCATGATTGCTGGTTTCTCATACAATGGAAAATTAAAGCTAACAAATATTGAAAACAATTAAAATCAATTCTACGTATTACCAAAATAATGTTTTAACTCCTATATTCAAAGAAGAAATACCACTCCTTTATCCACATAGCCTTCAAAGAGTAGAACTCCATCAGAATAAGGCTACCAGCCATACATCCAAATCTAGCACTCTATTTCTTAAAAAAATGAAAAAAGAGACGTGTTCAAGTCTATACCTTTTGCTCATATTCCTTTAAAGTCCACTGATGTGTCACCAATAGATTATTGTGCCTTTGGACTGCTAAAAAGAGCGCTTTATAAACGCAGACCTAAAACAGTGATTGGACTATGGAAAGCAAAGGAAGAGGAGAGGAATAAATTACCACTACCAATTTTAAGAAATGCCCTATTATCTTGGAAATCTAGATGTAGGTTCATTCCAGAGAAAGGGCTATCAGATAGAACATTTAGAAAAGATATAATTTTATTTCAAATATTAATTATGCTTCTGGAAAATATTTCTAAAAACGTGTAAGCATCCTCTGTGCTATTTGATAATAAAAAGGACTAATGCTTACAAATTAAAATGCATATTATCATCATCATCATTGTCAACCCTTATCAATCCACTGCTGCTGGATGAAGGACTCCCAAAGTTTTTTCCACAACTGTCTGTCTTGAGCCTATCTCCTTCATGATACTCCGACATGCTTTCGAATTTCATCCATCCATCTCGCATGTGGTCTTCTGTCCTTTGGATTCAGTCTAAAATTTCGGTGGTCCGTTTTTCTGGCAACATGTCCAGCCCATTGTCATTTCAGGGATTTTATTTTGATAATAATATCTTCTACTCTTGTCACTTTGGTAACTTTTCTGACACCTCCTGCTTAAAACGTATGTATATATATACTTTTGTTTTTTTTACGGGTGTTGAGATTTTTTATGGCGGCGTCTGATGAAATTCGGGAGGGGGGGGGGTGAAGGGCTGTATTAATCCCTGTCCATAGTCGCAGGTTTTTGCTCGTAAAAATACCACATAAATTTTTTTATCAGTTTATGACGAAACGGTAGTAACTCAAGTTGCGTTGTTTCTATCCGCATAATTAGAACTCTGGTACAAAAGGAAAGGGGGGAAAAAGAGGGAAAGAGAACGGAAGCCAAAATGTCACATGCATGCTTGAAACTCATTATCGCTTCGCGACATCCGCTGTATGGGTTCAGAGTTTGTTATATGCTCATGCTGATTGTTCACTGCTTGCTGACTACCTCGCAGAGTGTGTATGTGAAACGCTTCCTAAAATATTTTCCTCTTTTGATATCTTAGCGGTTTTGAGGTCCATTCTTCCTAAGCATTGGAATTTTCGACATTATGGAGGCAGAAGATGTGTATTCTTTTCATCCCAGTGACATACCATCTCTTTCATTCAATGCCTTCAACGACATGAAACAGAAAGGAGAACTGTGTGATGTAACGATCTTAGTACAAAATCTCGCACTTCCAGCTCATCGTGTCATTTTGGCAGGAGCCATTCCATATTTCCATGTGATGTTTACTAGTGGCATGTTGGAAACAAAACAGGAAGAAATTCCTTTATCAAATCTGGACCCAGAGGCAGTAGAATCTCTGATAAATTTTGCTTACAGTCACACGGTTGAAATTTCAAGTGGAAATGTGTATCCCCTATTAGAGGCATCGGATTTTTTGCAGGTGAGTCAAGTGACGGACGCGTGTGGCACATTTCTATCAGAAAGACTTAATTCCAGTAACGTGCTGAGAATACTTACAGCCGCAGATAATACTCAGCACCAGAGTTTGATAGACTGCTCAATACGCTATATAACAGAATATTTTGAAGAATTTTCCACGTGCCGTGATTTTGAAAGTGTGCCTTTTCGCTACCTTAAAGATGTTATCAGCAGTGATGATCTCAATGTCGGAAAGGAAGAAGCAGTCATTAGGGCGGTCATTAAATGGGTGAAGGCCTTACCATCCGAAAGACAAGCTTTATTACCCCAGTTGCTGAATGAAGTTCGTATGATTTATCTAACTACGCACTTTCTACACTGTCAAGTGGCTTCTGAGGAGCTCATTACGTCTTCTGCTCCTTGCACTGACTTTATAGAACAAGTTAAACATTACAATTCTTTAAAAAACCTCATACAGGGAGTTGCAGAGTATCAATCCTCACCAGATGAAGTATCACTCTTTGCAAATATGAAAATTAAACCGCGGAAATTCTATAATTACACAGCGGACGGTGTGTATGCGATTTGCTATTCCACACCTAGAGGAGACTCTTTTATGTGTTTTTGGAATTTCCTTGATAAGGTATGGTATAATTTAACAACCAAAGTAAAACAATACAATGCAGAGTATGCCACTGCTGTGGGTGACAAGATGTATGTATTTCTGAGAGAAACGATTCAAACATTTCACTTACAGACAAAGGAATGGGAAGAACTACAACCTAGACACACTGATATCTTCGGTGCAGCCATTGTTCCCCATGAGAACGTCATTTATTGCTTTGGATCGGTTAGTGATGAGCTGGAAGACAGGGTGCGTTGTTTCGATACGCAGCAATGCATGTGGCTGAAAGAAAAAGAATGAAGACAGGTCGCTACTATGCCGCTGCTGCCTCTTTAGGTGAATTCATTTACGTAACAGGGGGTAAGACTATAACAGATGTGCTGAGTTCTGTGGAAAGGTATAGTCCTTCAACAGGTCAAAGCAATGAAGTTTCTCCGATGCTTACCCCAAGAGACTGCCATGGATGCACTAGTGTCTTCGGGAAAGTTTACGTCTGCGGGGGTTGGACCGAAAATGGCCTCTCTCAAACAGCAGAGGTGTATGATCCACGAACAAATCAGTGGAGCTGTATATCATCGATGAAAATTGCAAGATGTAATTTTTCAGTGTTTTCTCACGTAAACAAAATCTATGCACTAGGCGGTGAAACGGGAAACTACAATTCTACCCTTACTATTGAAAATTATGATCCCCTGAGTGATCAGTGGGATGCAGATTTCTGGGTGCCCCTAGGATTTAAGTGTGCTGCCAGGATTTCAGCAACATGCAATTAGAAAAGGTAAAGCTTTATAGTTGCTAATTAATGCGAAAGGCGGTTTCAAAAGATTTTCATAGTCTCAATAGTTGTTTTAGACCCTTCGCCAACGATCGTACGCAATACATTTAATTTTTTTACGGTATGTATCACACCAGAGATGCTGCACGGATTGATGCAAAGCGGCTTGTCAGATGAACGTTCCGAAATAAAGATTTGAAGCCGCTGGTTCCGCAAGGAGGAGCTAGAAGCCAGTGTTGTGGGGGCGGGCGAACCGCCCATGCCGCATCCTGTACTTGGACCTGATCTTAGTTCGTACGATTGATTGGAAGCCAGCGCCTCTGACCACTAGGGTACCGGAACGACTGTTTAACTTTTCTCACAGTTGTTTCGTCGTGTGAAGATTTCTATTGAAGGCACGTAGTGCTGGGACTCGCTACCGAAGTTCAATCGCTCGAAGCGGTAATTTCTTGTCGCTCCTTTTTGTTAACCAGATACCAGACTATCGTATTCTTTTCTCGTACCCTCTCTTTAAAAAAGGAAAATGAAGTTGGTTTTACCCTCCCCCTTCCACTGCGTGTTAAAACATCGACTGTATTAAAGATCTAGTGAGACCAGTGACATTAGGCAGTCTCAATATATCATTAATCTCTTACTGCCTTAGAGGGGTGGTAATGTTAATTTTGCAAATGAAGTTGCTATTCCGAATAGTATTATGAAAGTCAGTGTGCTCGAAGAACTACAAAAATCCATTCTAAGTGAAGTAAATTTAATACTACCTTTTTCGAAAGAGCTTCATAATATAAACATAGATTCCTCCCTTTGAAAGAATTATGCTCTCTTAAAACCTCCTCTCTTTTAAAACCTCTTCATGGTCTTCTCAGAATGGGACCGACTAAAACACCAGGGAGGACCAGGGTCAGAAAAATGGTGAGGGTTCCATCGAAAAAAAAAATCTTTCACCAATGTATAGCGTTAGAGATGTCACGTGATACACACGGCACGATATATATACATTTTGCCTCGAATGAAGTGTTTTATATTTCAAACTGTACAAAAAATTTTACTCTGTAACAGTTGAAAAGTCGTATAATTTCATTAATAATATACGAATTTTCAATAGCTATTTTTAATAATCTTAGAATTTTTAATAAAGCACATTTTCAATAATCTTAGAATCTGTAATCAAAGAAAAATTAATTGTGTGATCTTGAAGTGAGGCAACAGTTTTAGAGAAGAATAGCAAAAGGTTTTGTGAAAATTGAAACTGCTCCTTTAATGAAAACATTGGAGATTGAGTGGACACCCTAGAATGGAGAACACAGTTAAAAAGAACAAAATAATTACATACCTAATGTTTGAAGAAAAAAGGAACCACTTTTTCGACCTGGATTTTACGAATCCATCCAGGTTTTTTGGGGAACGGACAGCAAGGTAGGCAAACCTGAACCCTGATTAGGGTACATATATATCACATAGGTTTCTTTCTCGCTTTCTTAGCTGCGAAACTGGTAATGACACCCTCAAAATCAAGTTGGTATATAAGGTCACTTTTTATTACTAAAAATTGATAAAAGGATATTAATAATAATTTAAGAAGTTCAATAAAGATTAGGGGATTTCCTGACACAATTTTTAAAAGGGTCCCCCGTTAAACAGGGGCCCCAGGACCCTGGCCCTGCAGGAAAAGTGTAGTAAAGAGTCTGTGACGAGTGGTAAAGCGTGAATTTTAGGGGGTCCTCCGCAAAATATCTTTTGGGCATTTTAAAAAAAAGAAGAAACTACAGTTTTCTTACCAGATAAAACAAAAAAAGAAATTTCACATTAGCAATTTTTGGGCGTTCAGCCTGCCGCTTTAATTTTTATTTGACGACTGACAGTGTCGCTGTAGATGACCCTGTCCCGAGAAGAATTATACCTGCCTCAAGACAAAAACAAACAAAAAAAGGTAATATATAAAGATATATAAAAAAATGTCACTCCTGCATGCTTTCGAATTTCATCCACCCATCTCCCACGTGGTCTTGTTCTTGGTCTTTTCCTGTCTCTTGGAATCCAGTCTAGAATTTCGGTTGTCCATCGGCGGTCCGTTCTTCTGGCAACTTGTCCATCCCATTGCCATTTCATGGATTTTACTCTGATGATGATGACGATGTCTTCCCCTCTTGTCATTTTCCTTATCCATGAGTTCCTCTTCTTGTCTCTCCTGGTTACACCAAGCATACGTCTCTCCAGGCTTCTTTCAGTTGTCTGCAGTCTTTGTATGTCTTTTTGTTAAGGTCCACGTCTCTGCTTCGTATGCAAACACTGCAGGAGTGATGGAGGAGACTTGCGCAAGACAGAGCATTGTGGAAGTAACTTGGGGAGACTTTCATCCATCACTGGCTTGATAACGGTTGACAGTGATGATGATGATACAAAAAATTATTGTGTTCGATTGCAACACTTCCAAATAAAAATTTATTTTGAAAAATTATGGTGAGACATGGATAATTATGTTCACAAAGACTTTTCACGTAAAAGAGCCTGTAATCGCCCCTAAAGGGGCGGGGGGAGATACGAAGAAATCCGAAGGCATGAGCCGCTTTCTTTTTTCAAAATAATAACTAAAATTCAACACGTTTCGATCAAAAATACCAAACCCCTGATCATGGGCGGATTGGCGGTTGCAAAAGGGCCCGGGAAAATTTTTACAAATGGGCCTGTTCAGTTGTAGTTCTGTGGTACTATTGTATCACAACTGAAAATAACTTTTTTTATTTAAGAAACAAAACACAAAGTACAGTTGCTATGAAAACAGTGGCAAGCATAGTACTGGGGAGGAAGGGGGTAAAAAGTACACCCGTCATCCTTAAATCGAAGTGGGTGTTGCTGAAATGTTTTTAATCTGCCCATGCCAAGATTTTACTGCAGAAAAATTGTACTGCAATTTTTCTGTTCTGGACAATCACAGTTAGAAATTTCAAGATATTTAATTATCGTGGCAAACTCACTGAATCGACGTGGTAAAAGCGAATAACCAGGTTTAAATCACTAGTTTAGTTAGTTATGTATGTAATTGCTCTGGAGAAATTTCTAATTTTGGACACACTCAATATTCATATTTGTTTAAAATTTTCTCTTAAGAACGCTGAAGTAAGAACATTAATTTTTTTTTTAATTACTGATACTATTCGTATGTGTTTCAATTACAAAACGTGCTTTTATGCTGCGGTTATGTATTGTACAGACACCTTACTAAATAACGTGAACAAAACATTTTGCAACTTCATGTTGAAATGATATCTCCGTAAATGCCTTCATCTACAGCATTTGTCAGTTATCACAAGGAGTGTAGGCTGCGTAGGTAGAACATTTCGGGGAAAAGGGATCGTATATGAACACCCCCGCAAATAATCTTACAGTTATTTCAAAATAAGTTCTTGATATTATTAGCTTTCACTCTGAATTCTGTGTTGTCATATAGTGGATAGTACATCCCATAATGACCATTATCTAGCATTGTTCTGCAACTTTATCAATCATGGGAGTGAAACATTTTTAGTCCTGTTCAGCCTCCACCCCAATGCTGTTAACATACGTAGATTGTTGTTCCTCCCGATTTTTCCTGATGCCGGGCCTCTCGAAACATTTCAGGATGAAATGAATGGTCAAAGAAACTATAGAAATAGATGGACATCCCTTCCCCACTCTGTAGTTGAGAAAGACATCGGTTAATTGCACGGGGAGGAAGGAGTAGAATTATGGAAGAGGATATTTTTTTAATGCCTAAACGGATTAATCATAGTTTTCGGTCTCGTTCGGGCCCGGGCTCTATTTTGTAATATAAAATTCGGGCTCAGGCGGGCTTAGGCGGGCTAGGGCTGACATACTTCGGGCTCGGGCTCTTAAAATTGAGCCAGAACTCAGCTCTTATGAGCCTCCTACAACCAACGGGAGTAAAATCAACTACCCCCCCCTCCTTGGGGAATATATAGAACATCTTGTACACACCCCTACCCTTCCGAAACATATGATACATACATTCTCGTTCCTCAGCTACTAAGTGAACCCAGAAGTTCGCAAACACAAATGGCCCATCTATTGTAGTTGGGATTCTAGCAGTTGCCTGGTGAGGGGATTTTTTTTCCCTAATTCACAATAGTTTTTTCCCCCGCTTGTCATAATTACATTATGTCTATTTCGTTTAAAAAAAAAATGTTGTGGTTCAGTTGTGTGTTTAAAAACAACTGAATTGAAAACATTTTTAAGAAAGTAAGAAAGAAAGAGACAAAATATACGGAAGGGGGCCCACCGGGAAATGTCCCGGTGTCCCGGTGGACCAATCCGCCCCTGCCCCTGATTTTCATCCACAGCAAGCTCAAAGCAACTGATGCCTATACATCTATCTGTAGCAGCACATATCAAGCTAGGATCACTTCGAAGTAGCAACTAATAAGCCTATAAAACTAGGCTATAGTATGTGTGATGTATATTCTAACTTAACTTTCATTTTTGATTTCCTTTCTTATGTAAATTTTGAGTTCATTCTCTTTACGCTTTTCAATCTTAACATTATGTTTTCTCACTCACTGAATATTATCTGGCAATAGTCTTGAGATCAGAGTGAATGAGGTGTGCATATTTGACAAGCTAAGAACGTTGTACGTAATGTGTGGAGCGAGCAATGCAAAAACAGGGCAGATTTGTACAGTCTCGTCTTGTATGTGATACTTTCTTCACAAAACCATATGCCCAGGTGTATTATCGATGAAAATCTAAGCATCTTGAGATTGAGGCTGTGCTAATACGTTTATTGTGATTAGTGTGCTATTCCCTGTGTCAACGAAGAGACTTGCATTGGAATAAAGCGTATTCCTGCTTCTCTGTTTAGAACCAACAACTCACTGCGGTGATGAAGGGTCGGATAATAACCTTAAAACTGGTACATAAAAATGAGGAGGCCTATGTGACACATGAGCAGCCGCGGATGGCTTAGTGGTTAGCGAGTCAGACTATCATTGCAAGGTCCTCAGGTTCGAACCTGGGCTGATCTTTCGGAGATGGTGTGATTTAATAACAATCGTTGAATATCCGCCGTGCATCGGACGAGCACGTTAAGTGACGGCCCCCAGGCTGGACCCACCAGTTAAATGGGTATCCTTTCCTATGCCCCCCCTGAAATTCTCTCACCCCTCTGTGTGCAACATTGTTTCTACTGTACTCGAATCTCACTACAAACGTCGCTAGACTTACTCTCATTGTTTCTGTGTCCTGCCCAAAAGGAGATCTTGCTGTAGGTGGCTGGGACCTAAACTCTACTCACTGTGGACGGAAGTCCTACAAGAAAATGACAAATACTGTATCTACTGTAGTGTGACACATGAGCACAAGAGCAATAAAAAAATATATTCGTTTACTGAAGCATTATAGGGAGTACCCAGGCACTCCCTGTTCGTCTATGTACACGACTGTTGTGCTGTCGATTTGTTATGTGAGTAAGAGAAGCTCAAATCGTTCTATGGGGTTACGTAAACAATTCCCATGACATGTTACTTAGGATAAAAAACTATTAATTCCGAAAGTTTTAAAAACATTTGGGCCAGTGAATTCCAATCGTGAAAAGTGTTCTGCACAGCGTACCTCTGGAGCAAAGAGACGTTCTGCGACATCATTGTTTCATCAGACGCAGTGGTCTAAGCGATGGCTTCTCATCATTCGTCCGAGATGCGTCCGGGTTCGAATCCCGTTGAGGCATGGATGTTGTGTTTGTCTTACGGCTATCTCCCTTCCCTGGAGCCAATGGCCCTAAATTAAGGACTGGGTTGCTCACGGTGGTCGTTAAACCTCCAATAAAAAAAAAAAACAAAAAAAAAAACGTTTAACTGAAAAACTATTACGGAAAACTTAAAATGATGTCGTAATTAATCCACTGTTGCCAAAAACTAAAAAAAAAGGGGGGGGGAGGACTGCATTATTAACTTCACAATGAAAAATACTTCCATATTACGTGACTTAATTTTTGGCTTGTAAACCTCATGCTTCTCTTTGCAGTCATGCTTGTCTTTATAGGAGGAATCGCTTATCTCTAACTTAGGATGAGTTGTTCCACGGAGCGGGCAGAACCAAAACTATGCAAAGACATACTCAAAACGTGCCGCTCGAGATGTGGTCGGAAGATTGTTATTTCTTTTCCATTATCCCAACATTGATTTGAATTGATAACGGGGGAAAAAAATGTGAAATCGCCATACTGTTGCTACTCATCTTACAGAAAAGAAAAAAACAGTGGAATGGAAGAAAAGAAGCGTATCTTCTGACGTTTAACATGTCACATAATTTTAGTTTTTGTGAAATATTAAAAATAGACATAATTACAGAAAGAAACTGTGCGCACTGTTTCTGTGCAAGTATTACACACTTTTAAAACAGACGGTCCTGTACTTTTGTGCACTACACGTTTCCACCTTTAACATATGAGCAAACAATCCGAAAAATCACACGAGGGAAAAAATGAAAACTTGTGCGATAAATCTTTGAAAGAACTCATTTTAAAATTCTTAAGTATTTATTAGTAGGTGTATGACTCTGGAATACTTAAAACGTCTCAGGGAATATTTCCATACAATATAAAAGAAAGTTAGCCAACTTAAAAAGGAATTACACTGGTTTCAGTATCGAAATTGCAGACAAACTGATTGCATCTCGTTCAAAACCTATATCAAGTGAATATCTAAAAGGGGCTTTAATGGCGAAGAAAATGAGTCAAGACTTCACATACTTTAGAAAATACTTAATCATCACGGGATAATATAACATTATGAGCACCTGCTCAGTATCGTCTAGATCAGTGTTGTCCAACTTCTATAGAGCCGCGAGCCAAGGTTTTTAAAACAATTAGATGGTGAGTCATGTTTCTTTTAAACATATTTAAGATGAAGTAAATACTGTATGAAGAGATGGCGTGTTTAATATATTAACAATTTAAGCTCTTTTAATTAATATTAGAAAAGTTGAAATTCAAAATTAAAAAAAAAAAAAAAAAAACTTTTAAGGAGAACACTGTGGACGATAAAGCTCCACTAAAAGTTGTTGCATGTCCGTTTCAATGTTTGTCGTTGAAAGTCGAAGTCAGTGGTGTATCCAGAAAAACTCCCCTTCTCCCCCCCCCCCCAATATTTTTTCGAGGCCCTTTTGTGAAAGTCTATTAGTTTTCAATTACTGAGAATTTTAGCTTACATCTTATCAACCAGGTTTTACGGGCGTTTTAATAAGTCAAATTCTTTGGGAACGTACAAGTATTTTTCATAAAACAAAATTATTACACTTTATTACGTGAAACACAAATATGCATGCATATTTGTTTAGTTACAGTGTGCACATTGTAATAGAAATGATTGTCCTAGTTTTATACCGATACCAATTGCTTCGAAAAACTTATGCCAAAATTAATCACATCATGAAAATGTTATTCTTTTCGAGAACTAAGGCCAGTTTCTTTGAAATGCCTCGAGATCACACGCCCACAAAACTGCCTTGGGACAGTGTTTAATGACCTTTTCCCGTTTATACGAAAATGTAGAACATAGGTAAGCAAATAAATAAGTAATAATTAAAAACTGTGCCACAAAGAAAAAAAAACCAAAAAAAAAAAACCGTAAAACTACTTAATTTTTTACTCTTGATATAAATAAAACACTTAATGCCACATTGTTTTACACAGAGAAAAATTGTTTCTCTTGATCCTGATATTAAACAAGTTAGTAAAATCATGCAATGCATTGATTATGATACGCTTTCCAACATACCAGAAATCATTGCTCAAGTTATTTACTCTAGTTATGAGGATAATGGCTGTGGAATAAATTTCGCTCCTGTGCCCTGACCTTTGACTCCATTTCGATGATATTCAACAGAACCGGATGAGTGCAAATCCGGAACAACATGATAAAGTTTTGTCGCAATCCAAGCATTTTTACGTAAGTTATGACCAGAGGCGACTTTAGATCTTTTGGGGTCCTAGGCGCTTAAAGATTACGGGTCCCCCTTCCCTTTTTATCGCCTCAAAAATTTTCATTCGTCAGAATAACAACAACAAAAAAAAAAAAGAAGTAAAGTCAAGATAAACATTACTTTTGCGAATGGTAGGACAAGTCTTTAAGCTTTTTAAAATGGCATTCTATCTTCCTTTTATTAGAACGTTTTGTAAGAAATAGTGTTAGTGCAATCACCTTGTCTGTGTAAGAAATAGTGTTAGTGCAATCACCTTGTCTGTCCGTGCACATTGAGCTTTTTGTTTTTAGAGATAATTTCAAAAATTATTTTTGTGGCTAATAGGAAATCAAAAGGACATTAAGTTTGGCACTTTAATAAATATCCCATATATGCCATGAAATTGTTGCTAATGGCTGTCAAAACCAAAAAAAAAAAAAAAAAAAAAAAACTTTGATTTTGAAGAAACTATTGAATTTAAAGAAAAAAATTATTTCTGTGCCTCTTAGATTAGGCTTAATTCTTCCTACTCAAATATTTAAATTTCCCAATTAGTTCGTTAATTTCCTGCTAGAGGCGCTAGGTCCAAAGAATTTGGTTTTCACAGATTTTTGAAACATTACTTTTGCGAATGGTAGGACATTAACATTGATTAAATTTTGCCCATTTTAAATTTTACTACTAGTTCAAAAAATTTTCGCTAGGAGTTCTCAAAGTGGAAATTTAGTAAATTTTAGCTTTACGCTGCGAAGAGACCATTTAAGTTGCAGTAAAAGTTTTTTTTTAAATAATTTGATGCGTTAGGCAAAACTGATTACTTTAGCACCTTTCCATTTGAAAATTACTAGGCAAATTTAACACTAACGGCGCTGAAATGGAATTTCTCTAAATTTATCAGTACGTTGCGTATAAATTAATTGTCATAAAATTGGAATGTGTTTCAATTACAAAACGTGCTTTTTCTATTGCTTCAGCTTTGGAAAATCATCTTTTTTACGTTATGAGTAAATTAGTAGGCAACGATCATGGTATCAAGCAAAAATAAAATACTTTAAAACATTGGTAACCGGGAAAGTCTTCCACATTAGAAAATTCGAGTAAAATGCAATTTATAGACAGTATTTCACTTGAAAAAGGTGGACGACTTTTCGTGGAAGAATTTTCCTGTGACGAACAATTCCCTAAAGCGAAGATGTTCATATATAATTTATGACTACTAAACTTGTGGTGTAAAGATAGAATAAAAATCTTTGGGTTTAGGTTGATTATCCTACCACAAAGGGGGAAAAAACAATTAACAGCAAACACCCCCGATCATCAGGAAAGTTTCTTCAAGCACTCCTCATCGCAACTCGGGGGGAGGGGGGGGGGCAACACAGATCTTTTCCCTTGGCTTGGAAGTAGCATGAAAGTAATTTTACAGCACAGCAGGCCAGTTAAGAATTCTCCTTTAGACAACAAAAAGTGTGGGAAGGGTGAATCCTTCCTTCACCTACCATTAAAAGGAAGGCTAAACTATTTTAACTGTTCCTTTCAAAACAAGTACATCAATAAAAACTCGAAAATTTTGAGTAACAACAAAGCAAGAAAAAATATATGTTACTAATATCAGAAAGTGAAATATCAATTGACTATACAAACAAAGTGGTCGCTTTGAGGATTGATTTGTTTCGGTCCGTGAAAACCAAAACAAAACTGGCAATCCAATTATACGTTTTCGGGCCCCTCAAGCTCTGGGGCCCTAGGAGCACCAGCCTAGTCCGAAATCCACTCCTGGTTATGACGCATAAGGGCGATGGAATGGATCCCGCTCCTATGTCCTGACCTTTGACCCCATTTCGCCCATTTTCAATAGGATTCGTCCCCAGGTTGTCCCCTACCACATACTAAAATTTCATCGAAATCGAACCATTTTTACGCGAGTTATCGTGCGGACAGACAGACGGACAAAGCTGTAGCTTATACGCTTCTTCAACCTACGGTTGGAAAGCGTAAAAACTGACACAGGTCTCTGTTTCTTCATTCCTGCGAAGAACATCTTTAAATGCATTATATTGTGAAGCATGCGTATAGTTATGTGCAAACAATTGTAATACATAACACCTTATCTTCGTTGGTATAAAAATTCCATTTATTGAACCGATATTTCTTTCACATTCTCTTGTTAATACCTATATGTATGGGAGAATGGGGTTAGAAAGAAAGTAATGTCCGACAACAAGGTACCCGAAGTCGAAGCCATGGCCACGGCGCACATTGGTCACTAAGATTACGCAGCACACCGGCATGACATCAGCAGGTAGGTGGCTTAAGTCAGTGGCAGTTGGCCGTCAAAAGGCGAAGACTGGAAGCGCCAGCCAACATGGAAGTGGACAAGCAGCATATCCGCCATTGCAGGCTGTATAAGTTTCGTCGCAAAGCACCCCAGCAAGTGCTGTAAGGAACATTACCAGTATGTACCCCAATGTCATATCACATCGTCAGAGCTGTCGTTAATTCGAACGGTTTCGAGAGGGACGTTTTGACTTGTCAGACCGTCCGAAAACCGGAAGACTAGCAACGCATGCGTTTCCCTGCTTGTACGTGACCCAGTTGAAGCGTTTTTGGACCGCATTGTGACAGGTGACGAGAAATGGGTCCTGTATGACAAAGTTAGCGCCCGGAAACAATGGTTGGCCCCAAAACAGAAGCCCATCAGAAGCCCACGCATGCCGGCCTCCGAAGCCGGTTTACACCCACGCAAGTTCCTGCTGCCTGTTTAATGGGATATGCGAATCGTGCTTTTTAGCACGTCTTTTGTAAAAAAAGATCGTGCTTATGTTACCGGTTTGTCCGTCTGTACCCACGCTATCTCAGCAACTATTAGTCCGATTTGAAAAATTCTTGTTGCATTGAGAAGGTTGAAATATGCGAATGATGATCCCTTATTTCGTTTTTTTTACGATGTACAATTTCGCCGCTAGAGGGCGTAAATGTAGATGATGTCGAATTCAAAAATACGTTTTATTCTACATATTTGCTTCTAAACATCCGATTGAAAAAAATCTTTTATCTGTCGATTCCATTTATGTCGAAGAGTATTTTAGATATAGTTAATTTTTCAAATTACGCATAGATTTTCCGCTAGGGGGCGTAAAAGTAAATTCAATTTTTCCCACAAAATTATTCTTCTAAAACTCCGATTTGAAAATTTTTTGCTTCAGCAGATGCACCTCGTGATGGAAAATGTTTCGCATGTAATTTCAAATTTTTGGTGAAGAATACTTTAGCCACCAGGGGGTGTAAGTGTTAATTTTTACTTCTGATGTATTTGCCATAAAATCTGAGCCTCTAAAATACCGATTGAAAAAATTCTCTCGTGGACTGATGCCACTCACATCGAAAAACCTTTTTGGAATATTTCCTTCTTAAAATATTCCACAGTTTCTCCGCCAGAGGGCGTAGATGTATATATATATTTTTGTCAATATCTCTACTTCTAGGAGTCCGATTTGAAAAATTCCTTCTTTGTTGGATAGTGTTTTCATTGTGACACGTTTTTCATATAATTTCAAAAATTTCAAGTACTACATAGGCTTTCCGCTAGGGGGCGTAGAGGTAAATTGCGTTTTCCCTATATCTCTGCTTCTAAATCTCCGATATGAAAAATTATTTCTGAACCGGATACAGCTCCTGATGGAAAATCGTTTGTACATAATTTCTAATTTTTGTAAAAAAAAATAGTTTGGCCGCCAGGGGGCGTAAACCTTAATTTCCGCTTCTGATGTATTTGCAGCAAAATATGAGCTTTTAAATTCTCGATTGAAAAAAAACGTCGTTTGTAGACCGATGGTACTCATGTCGACAAACCTTTTAGAAACATTTTCTTCTTAAAATAATGCATGGTTTCTCCCCCAGAGGGCGTAAATGTATATCTTATTTTTGTCAATATCTCTAGTTCTAGGAGTCCGATTTGTAAAATTCCTTCTTTGTTGGATAGTGTTTCCAGTGTAACATGTTTTTCATATAATTTCAAAATTTTCAAGTAATTCGTAGACTTCCCGCTAGGGGGCGTAAAGGTAGATTGCTTTCCCCCTATATATCTGCTTCTAAATTTCCGATTTGAAAAATTCTTTCTGCACCAGATACAGCTCCTGATGGGAAATACTTTGCACATGATTTATAATTTTTGTAAAAAATGGTTTTACCACCAGTCTTGGTGGCTAAACCATTTTTACAAAAATTATAAATCATGTGCAAAGATATGAGCTTCCAAAATCTCGATTGAAAAAAAAAGTCGTTTGTTGACCAATACTACTCATGTCGACAAATCTTTTAGGAACATTTTCTTCTTGAAATAATGCAAGAAGAAAACCGATTTGAAAAATTCTAGGAGACCGATTTGAAAAATTCCTTCTTTGTCGGATGGCGTTTCCACTGCGAACTGTTTATCCTATGAATTCAAAATTTTCAAGTAAATCATAGACTTTCCGCTAGGGGGCACAAAGGTAAATTGCGTTTTCTGCGTTATTTCTGCTTCTAAAACTCCGATTTGAAAAATTCTTCCTGTATCGCATACAAGACCTGATGGAAAATATTTTTCACATAATTTCTAATGTTTGGTAAAGAATGGTTTGGCCACCAGGGGTCATAAGTGTTAATTTCTGCTTCTGATGTATTTGTAGCAAAATCTGGGCTCCTGAAAACTCGACTAAATATTTCTTCTTGGAGCGATACCGCACATATGGAAAAACCTTTTGGAATACTTTCTTCCTAAATTAATGCATGGTTTTTCCACCAGGGGACGTAAAGTCACATCTTATTTTTGTCGATAACTCTGTTTCTAAGAGTTCGTAAGCGCACGATTCCGTTTACAGCAATATCTGAGGGATTAAAACCCCGATTGAAAAACTTCTTTCTTCCGTCAGATACTATTGGTTTCCAAACCAGTTCCATTGACTTTGAATAGCTTTGATAAATTTAATTTGCGTCAGAACGGATTCAAAAGACGTGCTTATTACACCCGAAAATTCGGTGTCATCTTTCTTGTTTGAGTTGCTGCCGGACACCGCCATTATCACAGTCGATGTGTACTGCCGTCAGCTCGACGATCTACGCCCATCGCTTTCGTCGAAATGATAATACTGCTAATCCGTAAGAGCGTCCTGCCACAGCAGGATGGAGCGACACCCTACCTGTCACAAAATCAGGGACCTAGGCTGGGAGCTGCTGCCGCACCCAGCCTATTACCCGGACATTGCCCCAAGAGACTACCATCTTCTCCGGTCGTTGCACCATTTCCTGGACGGACAGCGGTTCCCCAACCGGGACGATATCGAACGCGTACTTACTCAGTTCTTTGCTTTCAAGCCGTCACAATTCTACAGGGACGGATCCAACAGCTGCCCAGAAGATGGGAGCAGGTCGTGGCAGACGATGGCGACTACATTTTGGACTGATTTGTACTTGTATACAAGGTAATAAGCAGTTTTCTGTTGCCTTGCATTTGTAGACACTACTTTCTTTCCAACCTAATACATGCATAGGAACTACTGCTATGGCTATAACAAGTTAGTAAAATCATGCAATACATTGATTATGATACACTTTCCAACATACCAGAAATCAATACTCAAGTTATTACTCAAGGTATGAGGATAATGGCTGTGGAATAAATCTCGCTCCTGCGCCCTGACCTTTGACCCCATTTCGATGATATTCAACAGAACCGGTTCAGTATATCTCCAGAACAACATGATAAAGGTTTGTCGCAATCGAAGCATTTTTACTTAAGCTTTGACGCATAAGGGCAATTGAATGGATCCTGCAGCTATGTCTTGACCTTTGACCCCATTTCGCCCATTTTCAATAGGGTTTGTCCCCAGGTGTTCCTCTACCACATACTAAACTGTCATCGAAATCGAACCATTTTTACGCGAGTTATCGTGCGGACGGACAGACAGACGGACAAAGCTGGAGCATATACGTTTTTTCAACCTACGGTTGGAAAGTGTAAAAAAGGAGCCTCAAGTTCTATGGAATAGCTACTTTTCCGACATCCAGTTTTTATACACTGAAGAAACGAAATTGATTTTTTGTTGGGCGATTACCAGTTTCCCATGAAGTTCCCGAAAAAAAAAAAAAAAAAATTGTAAAATCTATTTTGTTGAGGCTAGAGGCCCTCTGTGTTCCTCGAATTGTTTTCTTCTGACGACGAATTCCTCTTCTTTTTCTTGTTGTACAGGGTGAACGTAAAGTTCTTTCCTCATTAAAAAAATAAATAAAAAACCTATGACAGTTAGAAACAAGCGGTTTGTGGCATGATGCATGTTTGCGGCATGATGCATGTAAAGTTTGTCGTTGTTGTAGTTGTTTTAAGTGTATGCTGAGTAATAACTAGTTGGCTCTGCCAGCTCAAGAAGTTAAAATGGCGTCTTTGCATGAAAAGGCTCAATGTGTTCTTGATAGCTTGATATGCAAAGTTTAAGGAGACAGGAAGTTTTGATGACCGAAAACGAACGGGCCGACCAGGTGTCAGTGAAGAAACTGTTGATGCAGTGCGGACAGCTTTCGCACGCAGTCCCTTGAAATCCACCCGCCAAATTTGTCTGAGCTCGGAATCCCCTGCACAACACTGAGGAAAATTTTACACAAAAGGCTTCGTTTGTATGCGTACAAAGTGCAGATTGTTCAAGCCTTGCAGATGGAAGACCTCCCTAGTCATGCTGTTTTTGCAACTGAGATTTTACGGCTTATCGATGACAATAATTTAGGAAGAAGCCACTTTTCACTCCTCTGGTGAAGTAAACAGGCACAATGTGCGTATATGGGAGTCGGAAAATTCCCATATTGTCTTTGAAAACAGTGGGACAGCCCAAAAGTGAATGTTTGTTGTGGTCGCATACACAACAGATTAAGAGGACCTTTCTTTTTTTGCGAACGCAAAATAACAGCAAATGTGTACCTGGACATGATGAAGCTTTTTGTTGCACCTCAGGTCGACGAATGTCAGCCATGGGTAATATTCCAGCATGATGTTGCTCCACCATATTAGGGATTAATGTTCGGTAATTCATCAGTACCACATTTCCCAACAGATGGATTGGGAGAGACAGTCCAACATCATGGCCGCCACCGTCACCGGACACAACACCTCTACACTCTTTCCTGTGGGTTATGTCAAGGATAAAGTCTATTCAACACAAATGTCTGATATTCAAACTCTACACAGGAGGATAACAGATGCTACTGCCGCAGTCTCCAGACAGATGTTAGGCAAAACATGGCGAGAAATTGAAAACCGACTAGATGTGCTCTAGGCCACGAACGGCGCTTATGTAGAGGTGTACTAACAATGTAAAAAAAAAAAAAAGAACTTTATATTAGTTTACATGCATCATGCCACAAACCCCTTGTTTCTACCTATCATAGCTTTTTAAATAAAAATTTCCTTAATGAGGGCAAGAGCTTATTTCCTTCTTTCCACCCTGTATAATTCGAATTACTATTTTATTTCATTCAAATATTTTTATATAACAACTCCAGCATTCCTCGCCCCCCAAAAGCCTCCTCCCATACCGAACTTGGCGCCCCGGAGCGGCGGCACCCCTCGCACCTCCCTAAAGCTCGCCCTAACATCCTGTACTATGTTCGCCTTAACCGCCACTGGTCATCCTCTCGATGCAGCAGGAAATGTGATTCATCAGAGAAGGAAACTTAATTACAGTGTCCCACTGTTGGCTATCGATGTTTTCTGGCAAATTCCAGTTGTTGTCTACTAGTATGTGTTGTGTTCATGCTTTTAGACTGTAAGCCCAAAAGGTGGATACGCACATCTGTACTCCCTGATAGAGGTCTGCTGGTGCCTGGTCCGGTCCGGAAAGCCCGAACGGGCCGGGCCCTCCTTCCCACCCATCAGTTAAATGAATTTCGGTCGGGCTCGGGCCAGGCCTGTATGAAAGGTGTAGCATTTCGCTCCTGGATTTTTTTTAAAAAATCTTCGTCTCACAAAACGAAAACTGACTGCTGTTTAATTAAACAGATAACGAGGTTCGCCGGATTAAAGGGAATACCCATTCCGCCACCGGATGCGTTGATTAATTACGGCTGAAACCTACAATCCGGGCTGTAAGATGAGCGTCTGAAACGGGATATGCCACTAAAATTTTATACGACGTGTAGTACTTACACTCTTACAATGATGTGATGTATGCACAAGAAGATGAGCAAAATGAGAAGATATACTACAATGTACCCGCAGCCCCGGTGGCGTAGTAATCTAAGCGACGGCTTTTGATCATTCGTCCAAGATGGGTCCGGGTTCGAACCCCGGTGAGGCATGGATGTTGTGTTTGTCTCACGGCACTGGCTCTCTCCCTTCACTGGAATCAGTGGCTCTAATTTAGGGACGGGCGACTGCTTATAGCCCATTGAGTTGCTCACGGTGGTCGTTAAACCTCCAATAAAATATATATGTATACGAATCTATTTAACTTCTGCAACAATTGCATTTTAAAATGTTTATCGATGAGGAATGATCTCATGAGCGTATCAGAAGAGTTACAGAATAGATGCTCCATTAAAGCACTGTGCTGTTTTTTTCTGATGTAAATCAGTTGTTGTTAAGGTCCTTTAGGCTTTGGACTGAGCCTGTAAGATTTTCAGTGATTTATTTATGTTAAGTGATGTATGGCATGGGTTACAAAATTTAAATAACTTTTTGACCAACATATTGAACATATGTATCATGTAATTCCTTGCAATTTGATCATAAATTACGAATAGTTCTCCTGAACAGAATTTTGTGAAATAAAGGAAATTAATAGCTTTGTTGAACGCAAATTTGGAGCAATATTTATGTTATAGGTAGATTTAACTTTGGGCGCTTTACTGTGACGTAACGAAAAAATTTCGATGCATTAAGCGTGTTATTTGCAAAAAAAAAAAAAAAAAAAAAAGCCGTTAGAGAAAGATGGAAGACAGAAGGAACTTGAAAAATCTTCAAGACTGGTGCTACTGAGTGAAAAAAAAAAAACGAAAAAAACTTTTGAACCTGTTACTAGAAACGGATACAAATAAGAACATAATGTCTTTTTTTTCCCCTTTAGGCTGCTTAACGGAAGAGCTATACTTTATGGAAGGTTAAAAAAATGAAAAATATTTTGTGCATTGTCAGCTGCCCGATGAAAATGCATTTTTTTCAGTTCGTTCTTTAAAAGTGAAAATATCATGGTAAATAGAAATGCACATTAACGTCGCAAGCAAGGAAACTTGGAAAAATAGCATGAATCATCACTCTTATACGCCAGTTCAAAAGAAAATGAAAAAAAAAAAAAAAAGTAAAGGAAAGAGATATTTGGCCTGCTGATGCATTGGTATTGTGCCTGAATAGGATTGGCCTGCTGATACATTGGTATTGTGCAAATGGATAGGAGGACGGGAAAAATCATACCGATTGAACGTCATCTATCCACGTGGAAAATGGGTGGATGAAATTCGAAAGCATGGCGGAGTGACATAAAAGAAAATGTCTAAGGACAGAAAGTTCTGCAGGGGACTTGGGAAGAGACCTTCACCCATAGCAATGGACTGAAAATGGTTGATGTTGATTACATATATACTGTATAATGCATAATTTTATTACATTAACCTTTTTTTCTTTTTTTTTTTACTTTTCAGGATGTTACTCGTACTTAAAACTGTACTTTGAATTAAACGAATTTTCTTAGTTTAAAGTTGGGCTTTATAGTTTATACCGATAAAGTGTTCATGAAGGAAACATGAGGAGCAGCAACATTTGGATAACACTACATTTCTGTATGAGTTCTGAATCTACTGGATGATAACCATACTGAAAACCGCTAATCTAAATAGTTTCATGTTTCTAGTAGATGCGATGAATCATGTTACGAAATTAATAACATCAATTGTAGTAAGTGATGTATTAATGTGTAGTGGATGCCAGTGACTCACGCTGGATTTTGAGAAGGGAGGGGGGGTCCAGAAAATATCTTCTCGTAGAAGGAAATGTGTGTGTGTGTGTGTGTGTACCTCGTAGAGATAAATACTGACACTAGAAATATTATCATGGATTGGACAGTTACCTAATACTTAGTTGAACCTCCTTGGGCGGAGACTTGAAATTTACAGGATGACTTTAAGGTCAGACAGCAACTCTTACACCTAACACCACATTAGCACGTCTTTGTTCGTCTGTCTGTACGTCCGCCTATTTCTGATAAATATCTTGATATCTTGCAAACCGTTGGAGATAGATTTTAAATTTTGTGGATGGTTTTTACCGACTGCACATAACTGTCACACCATGTTTGCACTTTGGGTGTCTGTTCGTCCGTCCGTCTATCCTATGTTTTCGATGAATATCTAGGGAGCAGTTTGATGTGAAAACAAGAACATTTCTGGATAGCCATTAGGAACCTGAAGTAACTCCGTCCGAAAGGCGAAGGATCAGATGTCACCGCAGCCTTCAGCAAGGTCACACACTCTTTCAACGAGCAGATGTATCAACAATGTTACACATCTCCTACCGTCTACCCCCGACCGATTAAAGCAACAGCATAACTAAGATACCGCGAAAGTCATTCACCAGCCCACTCCCACACCTCCCCGTAGACGTAGAACAAACACTCAGATCATAGCTGAAGCTCATGTTTTCCCAGAAGAAACTCCTCTCAAGAAGGACTGAAAAAATAAATGTTTTAACTATTTTTTTTCTTAATTTAAAAAACATATCTTGCATGTGCATGCAATATAGTATGCATGAATTAACTATGTATTATTTTTGTAATAGCACAATATCTTGGGGTCATTGCTATTGTTTTTAAGGGGCGTCCGGATTCGATGGACCCCCTTCGTCGGTGCGCCACTGGTGGATGCTGTAATACGTAATAAATTAGGAACACATGGATTCCGTTAGTAGTGAATAATGAATTCTCAGACATGTTTTTAAGGACTCCAAGTAAATTACTGAACAAAGAAATTAAAAAGAAAAGCTCATGCACGCATGAAAAGCAAATAAATAAAAAATTATCTGTGCATACACAAACACAGCTCAAACTACTAGAAAGAAAGAAAAAAATGCAAAGCAATGGCTTGGAGATATAGGCGCCGACTTGAAAAATTATTGGGGGTTCCGGAAATTTTTAATCGAATTACCCATATGCATTATTCAAAGTATTTAAGTCTAATTTAAATGTCATTCAGTCAGATTATCTGGCACAATAAGACGCCTGAAATGCTAAAATGAAGCAAATTATAGTTAATTACAGAATTTTTTTCTCTAGATAACTTTTTTACAATTTTAAAAATGCCAACAATTTTTTTCTTCAAATGATTTCTGAGTGAAAATAGGAGGTTAGAAGGTAGAGGACATGGCATCAGCCGCAATCCCTACGTTTTCCGTGGGCTCTACTTCGTATCAGCTGTATATGCCGAATATGCCAACTTGGGCTGCTTCTGTATATACTTTTCTATGGGGAAATCGTTGACTTTGAAGAGGATTTAGAGGCACTTGTGCAGCATGTACAATCAGGAAAAAATTAGACCGAAATATACATGTACATATAACTAAAAATTTGCAAAAAATTGTAGAAATACTGCTTAGTATTTTCTAAAAAAATTAAACAAAATTATGCTTCGTCGACCGGAAGTGCATATTGCGTATTAACCAATCACGGCCTTGCTAAAGCTGTGGGAGCTTTGTTGACCTTCAGGAATTGCTGCAGAGAGTAAGAGACTGCCGCTATCAACCTATGCTCCAGCACAGGTCTTCAGTAAGAGACGTCACGTCACTGAACCCTCCCCACTCGAAGGGCGCAAGAAACCAGATGATCAGATTTGGCTTCACCAGCGGCTGCTGATGCCATCTTCTCTTTCTTCTAACCTCCTTGGTGCCCGACTGCTCGAAGATAGGGTGGGTCAACTGGCTGTACAACATATTTCCGCCTTTATCACTATGACCTCGAATAGGTTCTCGTCTCCAAATGTAGAGCTAAACTTTTGTATTCTGTGGGAACCCAGACAAACCGAAGAATTTTCTTTTATAAAGGAGGCAGTTTTAAATGCTTTTGACAACGGTACTTGAGTCAAATTTGATGAGCAACGAACAAACACTAATTCTTTTTTGAGGCACAATGAACAGTCTGAGGAGTAAATTTCTATACACACTTTCTATATATAGTAAACGGGGAATGAATAATAAAAAACTTGAAGAATTGATAACGAAAAACAAAATGTATGCACATATGCGTACTTGTATTTTCCCCACGAAATACGAGTAAAAATATCAGGGGTTCGAGGAACCTACAACAAAATCATTGGGGGTTCAAAAAGTGTCTCGAATCCACGAAGTCGGCGCCCATGCTTGGAGATGAAGTTTTCAAGTTCGATGTGATGATTATGAATCTGTAAGGCTTTTTGTCTCCTTTACCCGAAGCGTGCACAGTAATACAATTTGCTTTTCTTGTTTCGCTTTTTAATTTACAACAATTATAGGAAACTGCCCGTTTCAGCATTAATTCATCCCTGTTTCAGCATTCATTCTTAGCTAAGGCATCGTGAAAAGTAAAACTAGGAGGTAAGTTCAAAGATGGTAAGCCAAAAAGATTATGCCAACTTGTAAAATTGAGATGAAACTGGAGCATTTACGCATTCTCTGAAAGAATGGCCTTACAACAGGGTCGAACATTCACGTTGGTAGCTTACTGAGAATTCCCTGTTTTGTGACTGTTCTTACCCTCGGAGATGTCTCTTTGAGCGCTTTTATGCAGACGTTTTTTGCGGCGCGTTTTACGGACGGCAAAAAACGTCGCGTTTTTTAGCCGTCGTTGCCTGTCTTTTTATGCGGACGTTTCGTGCCGCGCGCTTCGACGACGGCAGATTGTGTGGTCAATGCTGCCAGTGACTCTTCGCATTCTATGCAGAGTGGAAGATGGATCCGTGCGTGATGTATTGTTTGTATCGGCGCAAAATATCACAATCTGTTGTCGAAGACAATAACGTTTTCAGCACTTATTTAATTTATTTTTTTATATTTTTTTCAAGACCTGTGTGCTTTCAAAACACCTGAAATGATGCCCAAAGTTTTTGATTTTTTCTTTTTCAATTAAAATTTCTGATTTATTTCCGATTTTCATTACCAGGACAGTTCAAATTTGTAAAAATTCTTGTAAAAGACGCAAAACTTTTTTTTTTCCAACACCACTGGGGCACTTGAGGCTTAAAAATTTGCAGTGATGCACGTCTTTGGTACTTTCGAGTTTTCTACCCCCAACCGATACGAATTAATTTTTTTTTATTCTTATTGTGTCTAATATCTTCGTTATACATGGTATGGTCACAAGTAAAATAACTGTAATTTGACTCTCCCGGATTTTTCTCTCTCACCTTTTACATACACATCGCATGTAAAAGATGAGAAAGCTATTCCGTAAACAGCAATTTTCATTGGCAATTTGTACCGAAATCGTACTCGAACGCTGGATGAATTAAAAGAGAAGTACAGTTGCATCATTCGCAATAGTGTACTTTTTTTATTCAAAGCTGAAACAGCGTCAGCAAAGCGACGGGCTACAAGCTAGTAATAAATAATATTAAGATTAAACAATAATAATAACAGTTTGAACTAACCAAGACTATGTTTCTCTTTAACATCCAATCCTTCGAACTCCGGGTTAAATAGAGTGTATACTTCGATCCACTGATTTTTTTCAGGTTTTTATTTTTGTAGTCCTCCGATGATGAATCCCAAATTGCTCTATTATTTTTAATAGCATCTATAAAACGTTCTGTTTCAACATCATCCATTTCTTATAAAATATAACAATGTCACTTCAACTAGCACAATGTAATCCCACGGCGATGGACACTGATGGACTGATGGACAGCGGACACTTTTCAGACTGGTTGCCAGCGGCCCTTGGATTGCAGATGGGGGAGGTTGATTTATTACAAGCCGACGGCAGGAAACGCAGCGTCTGCATAAATAGTCCCACTCACCACCATGTACTTGGAAAAGCTGAGCGTCTTTTTGCTGCCCGGCGTCCTCTAGAACACGACGGCATGTTTTTCACGACGCGACCGCAAGAAAACGCGACGGCAGTGCATAAAAGGAACAGCTTGTCCCCATTGCTTTACAGAACGGACGTTTTATTCCGTCGCCGAAACGCGCGGCAAGAAACACTTGCATAAAAGAGGCCTAACACACAGAAACTTGAGAATTCGTCGTCGTGGGTGGTGTAACGGATAGCGCGCTTGAACGGAAATCGGGAGATGCGGGTTCGGTTCCCGCTCCACGGTGATGAAATTTTCAAGTTTTCTGATGTGATTTAATTCACGTGTGAAACGGTAATTACAGCCAATTCGGCGATGTCCGATTGCTGCGTTAATTAACATGACGTATTTACCACGTATTTTGAGAAGAATATTTCTTCAACTCTGAATACCTAAACAACTGGAGATTTTCTTAATCAACGCTAGATGGCAGCAGAATCTGCATGAATCTGAACGCGGTCGGAGAATATTCCAATGCTCTTAACACAGAAACTTGAGAATTCGTCGTCGTGGGTGGTGTAACGGATAGCGCGCTCGAACGGTAATCCGGAGATGCGGGTTTGATTCCCGCTCCACGGAGATGAAATTTTCAAGTTTTCTGATGTGATTTAATTCACGAGTGAAACAGTAATTACAGCCAATTCGGCGATGTCCGATTACTGTGTTAATTAACATATAATGAAGATTGTTTCCTTCATGATTCTCAGCCCAGAGGATAGGAAACCCAGATGGGGTAGTAAGCGGGCGCGGCAGTGATGAAAGGCCTTTACACTGAAAAAGAAACAACAGCTCAAGCCTCCGAGTCCCAGAAAGTGTCTCCAGTGATGCCACACTTCAGACTATTGCTTTCGGCAGAAACGCACTTGCCGTCTGGTCTTGCCGATTGATGGATTGAGCTAAGAAAAGCGGGATGTTTGATAGGCGATAATACAACATTAATTGTTCAAGAACTAGATAAACACGAACCCCTACCCCATTGGGAATATACGCATAGAACGGATTTCATAATCACTTGAATGCAAAAGGGAAAAATGTAGTGGACTGTCCCTGCCCCTCTACACACATTCACACAGCTATTTGTTGTTGTATTTGTGTAGGATCATTCTCCCTCACTCTTCCCACTCCCAACCATTAACCAGTCGTAGAACAGAGCAGAAAAAATCTGGAGCACAGGGAAGGTTCTTTTCCCAGTATTATTTTGTTTTCTTTTTCTTTCCTTAACCATAAAGGTAAAAATGCTAATTAAAAACTACTAACACGCTATAAAAATCACCAGCATTTCGTTTGTTTTTTAAACAATTTGAAAGCTTTTTTTTTTCTGTTAAATTAAATGAACTTATATTTTGGGTGCTAAAGCTGGAGGGGCAAAATATACAGTCTGTCCCTCCACTTAGATTTCTGGGGAGGAGGGGGGCAGTCGCCCTCCCCCACCTGTTGGCACGTCCCTGTGTTGTTTACAAAGGTGTGATAAAGTTCTTGTTAAAAGTGGATTATACTGCATGGAGCCCACATATTTAGTTTGACAAAGTAGTATTCAGGGCATATTTGACTTTCCTAAATACTCGACTAGTCAAGTATCTAGGGTATCCGTGTTGCTCAGCTAAATTAAAAATGTATTTAACTTCTTGTTGTAAGAGTTCGGGGTTGACGAATGTAAGTGCGCTCTTCTGAACAAAAAGAACAAAGCTGACAACCTGTGTTGTTTTAGATGTGATGAGAAAAATGGGATAATAACTGGGGAATGACAATGTTTTCTATATGCACTAGTAGTGATACAGTTACAATTATCATTTTCAAACTCTATCGTGAGCCTGATAGTTGGGAACTGGGATAATAGTTCGTTGGCGAACAAGTGTAAATCATCCCGGCTGTGATTCTATGCAACCAGGATGTCGTCAACGTACCTTAAGTAAAACAATGGATGGTGGGGAAAGGAACTAATGACCTGATTTTCAATATGCTGTAGAAGAAATTCAGCTAAGACAGCTGACAGGAGGGAACCCATTGGGGAGCCCTCCAACTGTTGATAAATGCTGTCTTGAAATTTGAAATATGAACGTTTCTTAACAAGGCAAAGTGCGTTTATAATTGCATCAATTTCAGAAATTTGAATATGGGAATCAGCAAGTTTTGCCTCAATCTATGTAAACTCCATGGAGAATACAACAAATGAAAATGAGCAATTATCCAAAATTAAATTTTTTTATGTGCAAATGATTTTGATTTCAACAAAATGTAATTCTAGACGCTATAGTCCACATATGCTTTCATGGGCTTTTTCTGTATATATCAAATCTCCAGGTTGCTACAGGGAATTGTTTGAAAGTGGAATGCTAGTACTACCACATGAACGGTATTTAAGAAAACTCTCATCCACTTTGTCATTTTCTGGAAGTTGTGATGAAAATGGGCACTATAAGTACATCAAGGCTAAGAAAGAAAAACTGGAAAAACATGAACTGGTTGTGAATCTTTTATTAGATGAGATTGTGATCCTGCCCCAGATTAATTACGGATCAAATATGTTAACGGGGATGAGTGTGAACAAACAACTTCAGAAAGCTACAAGTGTACAAAGTTTCATGATTTCTTCTTTGTACCCAAAAAACAAAGATGTTGTAGCTTTGTTCCCCGTAAAGCACATGAACTCTGATGAATTACTTATGACGAAGAAAGTATTACACACAATTCATCAATGTGGGTTCATAGTAATTTCAATCATATCTGACAACAATCGTGTGAATCGTAATATGTTTACCTCTCTATGTGGTGGAGTCCTGAAAACATCCATTACTAACCCATATGACCAAAAGCAATTGATATTTTTAATGTTTGATCCAGTACATATTCTATATACAAAATTTGTGTTAAAAAAATTAGTGGCAAAAAAGGTTGAAGAGTTAAATGTGGTAAATGAAAAATGTTCAAAATGTAATCAAACTACATTTGAACTGGGACTAAAGTGTTCTTCTGTATTTTTAAACATATTTTTGAATAATAACTCAAAGTTAAAAAATGACTGCTCAAGTACCAAGTCAGGGAAAAGAAAATATGCTGTGTTCGCAGCAGCTACTTTGTGAATCTAATCTTCCTGTGTGCCACACTAAAACTGGGAATATTTTCAAATTTTGGCAAAGACATTTCATAGCCATCATTTCAGAAAAAAACTCCTAGCCCCAGTCTAACTACTCCAAACCCCATACAAATAAATATATTTCAATCTTCATTTTTGTATATTTTCAATCTTCATTTCATGTATGGGGAATAATTAACAAGCATGCATGTGCTAACACATGCTCATCACCAGGGTGGATTGCCCTAACCCCGGGGGACAAAATTAGTACAAGGTAAGTCTATTTTTCATTTATTTATTTCTGTGTGTACATTGTACTGAGCAATGAGCATTACACATTCTCAGTACTAACTTAGTCTAATTGGCAGCCTCAAAACTTTTTTATTTATATCTGTGTGCCCTGCAGCACACTATGCAGATAGAGAATGAAAAAACATTATCTTAATCCGTAATTCCTTCAGTTCCAAGATAGACGTGGGGGGGGGGCTAAGTTGTTAACTACACCCAAAATATAGACTGTAGTAGGATTATTAGCATTTTTTTTCGTGAATTTCTTTTACAAATACGTTTTCAGTATTAATTTAGTATACTTGGCCTCCCCAATTTTTTTCGATTCATTTCTGTGTGTATTACATTAAACTGATGCAGCATTATTATCATTCTTCATTTTTGTGAATTACCTTTTCCAACGCATTCTTAGTATTAATTTTAGAACAGTTGGCCGCTTTAATTTATTATGTTTTGGATGAAAGCAGCGTTATTTGAAGGAAAAGTTAGGATTTAAAAACGTAATTTTGGGGGTTGTTTTATTAAACTTTCGCAGATTTTTTTTTAACAGATGCAACTTGCAATGTAACAGTGTACGACAACGTGCTGATAGATTGCATTTCAGTTTTTTCTGCGTCTGTTTAAAACTGCATTAACAGAGTTTTTGCCATAACCGTTTTACTCGTACAGGACAGAAATAACGAGAAAACGTAATTTATGAGAAAGGAAAAACGGACGCAATTTTCTTTCTTTCTTTTTTTTTTTTTTATTTTGGTAGAACTTTATCTCATAAAATAATTTGCAGAAAACTAAGTTCTTCCTTCAAGCATTAAGTCTAACTGAACGCCCAAAAACGTAGTGTTGTAACCTTCTCAGTTAACAGCTCCGTCGCTTCGCGTGCGGTCACAAAAACGATGGCCAAACCCGTAAACAGGAGGGGAGAGTCCCGGGAGCTCCGCCCGGACCCATCTCGGACGAATGATAAGGAGCCATTGTTTAGACCCCTGCGTCACCTGGGCGACAACAAGTTTCATACCGTGAGACAATTTTATATTTTGCAGTCTTCTAGCACCATCAGATTTGGCCAAGGGATCATGATCTCGCATTGCCACGGTCCTGAGCGCCTGCAGGAAATTTTCAAAGGGGGGGGGGTCAAGTGTAATTAATTAAGGTTTGGCTAATATGTAGAAAACAGTAATTCGTGAAAATGAAAGGTTAATACTATTACTACTACTTGCTTACTACACTAGAACACTACTATTACTATTATTATCATTAGGTTGGTGCAAAAAATAATGGCTGTTTTCTAACGCAAACTTCGAAAGGACACAAGTCGGCTTGGAATGAAAGTATTTTAACCAAAATAGGACTCATTCGAATCAATACATTTCTGTCAACGAGAAACGAGTTGATTTATCCCGCTGGCATAAAATACCTGGCTTTGGGAGGCGACAAACGCTCGGAAGGCGGTTTCAGCAGCGTCCTGGTTAGAAAAGCGTTTCTGCCGGAGAAAGGTGTCCAGGTGCTTGGAGAAGTGAAGGTCTGTTGGTGATAAGTCCGGGAAATATGCTGGGTGAGGAAGAACTTCGTACCCCAACGCGTTTAATTTCTGGAGCGTAGTTCGGGCGACATGAGGCCTGGCGTTATCGTGGAGAAGGATGGGACATTTTCTGTTGACTAATGCGGGGCACAAAAACTGCAGTTTCTGTTGCATATCGTCAATGTACCGACAGTACTTCACGAAGGTGATCGTTTTGCCTGGTTTGAGGAATCTGTAATGCATCAATCCAGCTGCGTACCACCACACAGTCACCATGAACTTCTGTGGGTGCAAATGTGGCTTGGGGGAGTGGCGAGGTGGTTCCCCTTGATCCAACCGTTACGCTGAACGTCGTAGATTGCCGTAAAGGATCCATTTCTCGTCACACGTTTTGATTCGATCGAGAAATGGATCGTTTTTGTTGCGCAGAATGAGCGAAGACGACACCTCATAACGATGACTTTTCTGCTGTTCGCTGAGTTCATGAGGCATCCACTTATCGAGCTTTTTCACCTTCCCAATGTCTTTCAAAGGGCAAACGATTGTGGTGTGATTCACTCCGAGTTCTTGGGCGACTTCTCGTGTTTTTTTCAGCGGGTCAGCTTCGATAATTTTCCGCAGTTGGTCGTTATCAACGTTGGTAGGGCGGCCACGACCTTCAGCATCTTCAAGGTTGGTTTCGCCGGCACGGAATTTTTCGAACCATCTGCGGACTGTATGTTTCGGAACTGTTTCCATGTCCCACGCTTTCTTGACATTTCCAGTTGCCTCCACGGCTTTGTGTCCAAGTTTGAATTCGTGCAGCAAAATGATGTGAATTTCTTGTTTTGACAAAGCCATTGTTCTTTGCTTGAAATCAAGGTAAAATACATGTCAACAACAAATTAAACAGCCAGATCGATTCAGCGATAAATAAGCTTCAAAATGATATATCACCATCAATAACACTAACAACATGTCTTATACAATTTGCATGGCAAATGCACAGTAACATCTTTCGGCCATTATTTTTGCACCAACCTAATATTATTGTTATTAATTGATGCTGCTCTTGAAGAAAGTGTATGTTAGTAATAGTCATTTATTATCATGTACATTGGTAACTGTTTTCAAAATAATGAACAGTGTCGAGCAGGGCCACGCCAAGCCTTTTAAGTTCAACACACACCACCCCGAGCGAAACACATCACCCCAACTTACGGTTTGCTAGGTTTTCCGCTTTCACGTTATCGTTTTCCAATTCCAAATTTCCAATAAAATTGGGGCGTTTAATTTAATATCCCAAACTCTATATTTCTTTGTGGTCCAGTTCTGGTAGTGTAAAAAAAAAAAAGTAATAAATAAAATAAAATAAAGTAAAATAAAGGGAAAATAATTCTACAGGGAGGTCAATGACCCCTGTGTGACCCCCCCCCCCCCGTCTGCGCCCATTCTAAGCGCTTACGGTCAAACACGCGAGCCGTTAATAATAGTGTTCGTTTGGGAATCGGAGGAAAAGTATATATATATTTTTTATTGAAGGTTCAACGACCGCTATGAGCAACTCAATGGGCTATAAGCAATGGGAGATGCTAAGTTCACAAGGCTTGGATACCATACTGACGTCACAGATGATATGCCTCGACTACCGATCAACCGATTTAACATCACTAAGGACAGAGCAGATGTAAACATTGTGTTTTTCGAAGCAGTCAGAAAATTCGTGTAACTGATGCGGAAATAAAGCAAATGCAAACATAAAAGACTGGTTTGTATCTTGTCTCTCCGTTATCTTCATTTGACCAATGCAGAAATAAAGCAGATGAAACAAATAACTATTCCCTAGTTTGCATATTGCTCCATTTCTTATCCCAACATTCTTACTATTAACATTATTCATTGAACATTTATATGTGAGCAGACCTAATGGAACCAGACAACATTGCTTGGGCAGCGATCTTTTAAACAAATCACTTTCTAAGAAAAGCTAAAGTATTTAATTATCAGGATTTCAGTAAATTTCTGATTCTAAATAGTGTTCGTATATTTTGTAGAGATTCTCATTCGTGACAAAGTTGCAAGTACAGTTGGTTTTTTCTAATGATTAGTGCATACCATAGAGCGCGACATACGATCTCTTGTATGGGGTGTGAACTTAAAATTAAATAACTTCGGGACATTTTCGAGTAACATTGCTTCTGTTAATGAGAATAGTAATCCGATAATTGACATCACTGTATGCATTATTAATAAAATTAACGACATTGTAAATTACATAGATATTGGTAATTCCACTAAACCCATACAAACAATTTTTAAATAATATTTTATTATGATAAAAAATTGTAATTTTTTTTTCATATTTTGAACAAAGTTGATCAAAACCGGAGCCAATTGAAAAGGTGTGAACAAAGACGTCTAAACGCAATCGGGGGCCCTTTTCAACCTAACTTTTAAATTTCCAAAGGTTTGTAATTAGAAAAATATGTTGCTTTAACAAACGATAATCTGTTGATAAAAGCCAACTCAGAAAAGAAATAAGTAACGAAATTGAAATTAAATAAACATTTTCGTGCATAATAATGGCGTTATATCGAAATCAAATCAACAGAGAAATCTGTTTCCTAAAACTAAGCGTCAGTGACAGCGCATCAAAGTATCAATAAAAACCTACAAATTAAGAATATGAAAATATAATACAATGGTATGTTCATGTTATGAACATACCATTGTATTCGTCATTTAAAACTTTTCTTGGAAAATTTCGAGCTCTGACTCTTCTGTGTTATGTACTGCTTAATTTTAACCTCCGATCTACAAAATAAAAAAAAAAAAAACACAAAAAAATAAAATAAATAAACTTTGCCACCAATTTGGGGGCCTTGGGTGTGAAACTGTATTCTGGGAACGTTAAACTCCTGACGGATCAAATAAGTTTAGTTATTCGAGTTTTGACTTGTCGTAACCACCGGTAGATGTCGCAGCATGAGATGATCTAAAAACCTTTCCCAAATGTCTGACACGATTTAGCGTGAAATAACGTACATTGTTAACATTATTATTGAAGTGGTTAGTAATTACTGTATAATAAAAATCCGTAATAACACAGTGGAAATTAATTTGCGATGTTTAGCTTGGTTTCTTTACTTAAACATTTCCGAAAACGGAAACTTCTGCTGCAACCAAGGAGGTTAGAATAAGATATCTGGAGATTCCTTTGTTAATGGAGCAGTACGACTTTGCGTGAAGCCTATAAACGCGAGCGACAGCCGTCAAAGTGTGGGAACGCTGATGGTTTTCAAGGCTATTGCAATGCATTTGGTGTTGGCTGAATCCCCTTCTTTCGTCGCAAATATTTACAATTTCGCATCGGAACTTGTTGCCGATGTGTGAGATAATGGCGAATTTATAAAATTCTTAATTATTTTGAGGCCTCTTCCTATTTTTATTTTAGATTGAAATACCCGAACGTTAGTGCAAATTCTAAACAAAACATAACGTGAAAATTGAAAACTTCACTCGTGTATGAAGTATAATTCATTCCGATTTGATATTAACACGATTTCTGCAACAAAAAACCACGCAATTCCAAAATACACACAGTTGAAATTCCATAGGTGTCATGTAAACAACGTCAAATTCCCACACCTGGCGGCTTCACGGTTAAGGACTCAGGGCATCTCCAGAAGTATTATTCTAACCTCCTTGGCTGCAACGGATAGAGTACGAATTGGCAACCTCAATGAACTATAGGGGGCGCTGCGCAAACGTAAACAAACTTCTTTTAGCACGGATAACGTCGCACGTGTTCCCGTGAAGTCGTATGTAGGAATGGCTGGTTGTACACTCTCAATCCTTGAGATAGTGAAATTTGTGGACGCTACAAAAAATTCACGATGCATCAAAGCAGATACAGAGATTCTTAATGCAGGTCATATCATTTCATGTGGAATTAATAAGGAAGGTAGAAAAGAAATCCACATAGTTTCACATTGCATTCAATCCACCGCAATAACGTGGTTGCCTCGTTCGATCAACGGTGTTTAGGCAGAAATAATTGTGAAATTTCTGTAATTTTTTGAGTGCTCTTGTAAAGCAGGCAGAAGTGAAACGCATAAGCACTGTGTAGCAGTAATGCTTTACTGTAGCAGGTAATTTTTTTTTTTACGTTTTCAGACAAGTGATATAGTTGTAGGGAAAAAATTAATCCTTCCTTACTAACATGATCAATTGCTTGACGATCACGATACGTATCTAACCGTTACGCGCACCAGGCAAAGGCTCGCAGAATAGAGCATCCATCTTGTCTTCTTCGTCACAGCGCGAAGCTATCCGTTTACGGTAAGATCACTTACCTTGGCATCTGTTCGAGGAACAGGTAATCCTAAAGGTCGTAGCTTGTAATCCTGCTTAAATTAACGTTCTTCTGTTAACAAATAATCCAGTGGTGCACAACAGGAAACACAGACACCATTTCTTGTAGGTAACTATTTAATTACAAACACGACCACAAATACATAATTCTATTATTCTAAGACTTATTGTCAACGACACACATCATTCATGTTCCATCTTGCTACCTGCCTCCGCTCCACTCTGTCCGCCGCGCTGCTGCCATCTACCGAGAGATTCGAGAAACAATTCAGTCTGAAACTCTACAATAGTAATACCGACAGGGACGTAGCAAGAATTAGTGGGACCCTGGAAAAGTCACATTTTCGTGGCCCCTTCACCCGCCATACCACTAGTAGGTATACTGGCAGATTAGAGTTTTGTTTTTCCCGTCTGTAAATCAGACAAAACAATTGGATATGTAAAGTCAAAGTGACTGTTGACAGAACATTGCAAATTTTGGGCAAATGTATAGATTAGCGTTCTAAATTATTTCGTCGAAAAAATGTTAGTGCCTGAAAAAAGTGCGACGTACAGATTTCACATTATGGAAATTAATGGCAAATGGTGTAAAAATATCATGTTTTAAATGTCTTTTAAAGATTTTTATCGTAATATTTACCTGTAAGTGCGATGCTGTGAAGAGACGCTGCGGTAGGCCTAACGCATCGCTACCATGACGATGTCAAGTTTTACTCCCGCCGCCCCAGTGGCGCAGTGGTCTAAGGCGTTGGCCTCTGATCATTCGTCCGTAAGGGGTCCGGGTTCGAATCCCGGTCAGGCATGGATGTTGTGTTTGTCTTACGGCACTGGCTCTCTCCCTTCCCTGGAACCAGTGACCCTAAATTAGGGACGGGCGACTGCTTATAGCCCATTGAGTTGCTCACGGTGGTCGTTAAACCTCCAATCAACAACAATAACAACAACAACAAGTTTTACTCCGTTGAAAAGAAGATTCGTTGTGGCGTGTAATTCACGCGCGGATGACTACAAGCGCAACAGCGTACGTTCTTGCCAGGAGAGCGAAGCATCATGTACTCATACGCTACAAAATATAGTTCGTTCGTGTTTTGTCATTGTTTTTAAAGCAGATGTTGAGAAATGTTTCATTCTTTCACACATGATTCCAAATACAAAGTACGAAGCAAATATATTCTTTGGTACGAATATGCCTTTCTATGTTGTATAAGAAACTGGGGAAGTATGATTTTTGGTTCTGCTTTGAACGTCTTCCATTCGTAGCTGATTTGCTTTGTCACTGTACTTTTGGTTCTCCTGTTAATACTTTCTTCGCAGGTCAGTTTCTATCTTACTGATACGTATCTTTTGCAAATCAAAGAGGTTTTTTTGCCAACAGCGTACGGGAAACAATAAAATAAAGGGTGGATAATCTGGACCTATTTTCTCTAGCGTATCACTACAACATTTATTGCTCTCCTGCCAACAACGTAACCGCTTTCTTTTGTACTCTTCCGCCCGACATTTCGGTACAGCAACAAACCTTCCTTTTAACGGAGCAAAGTTTGACATCGTCGCGGTAGCGATCCGTAAGGCCTAGCGCAGCGTGTCTTCACAGCATCGCACTTACAGGTAAATATTACGATAAAAAAATCTTTAAAACACATTTAAAATATGAAATTTCTGCACCATTTGCCATTAATTTCCATACTCTAAAATGTGTACGTCGCACTTTTTTCAGGTACTAACATTTTTCCGACGAAATAATTTAGGACGCTAATCTACACATTTACCAACGTTTATACTAACTTGGGAAAAACAGCTGGAACCTTGGGAACAACACTGCGAGACGCAACAATATGAATTGTTCTTCTTCACAGAATTCTCCATTGTACTGCTCTCTAATTCCAGAAAGTATGCAAAATTACCCCAAAACAAGCAAACCGAACCTAAGTAACGATATAACAGTTAAGATTTTTATCCGTACTATAGTAATTCTTCCTTTCGCCGCTAAAGGGAGAGCTGACCGCCGAGATTGCCAATACCCAGTAGATTCAAGACTTTCGGCAATTTTCCGTGCTCTTTCTTCAATTCTAAATAACCAGAAATGAAGCCATCTTTAGCACTATTGTATTCCCTCAAAAATTTCTGGAAAATGTCATTTACAAAAAAACTTCCATAACGCATAAACTTCAGAGAAACTTCGAAATCGCTAATGTGAGTAAGTTCCACGTTCCACCATCTGATGAAGACCTTATCGAAAGGTATATATCGTTTTTCGACATCTTTTATCACACAAGCGCAACTGACTCAAGCGCAACTGAAATCTGTGACGTCAGCACGGTATTCAACTTGTGAACTTTTTTTTTTTTTTTAATTGGAGGTTTAACGACCACCGTGAGCAACTCAATGGGCTGTAAGCAGTCGCCCGTCCCTAATTTAGGGTCACTGGTTCCAGGGAAGGGAGAGAGCCAGTGCCGTAAGACAAACACAACATCCATGCCTCACGGGATTCGAACCCGGGCCCCTTACAGACGAATGATCAGAGGCCATCGCTTAGACCACTGCGCCACCGGGGCTGCCTTGTGAACTTAGCATCTCCCTATAACAAGCTGACCAGACGTCCCCAATTCTTGAGGACAGTCCTCGAGCCGCACCGGTGGCACAATGGTCTAAGCAATGGCCTCTGATCATTCTTACGAACGGGGTCCGGGTTCGAATCCCGGTGAGGCATGGATGTTGTGTTTGTTTTAGAGTACTGGCTCTCTCCTTCCCTGGAACCAGTGACCCTAAATTAGGGACGGGTGACTGCTTATAGCCCATTAAGTTGCTCACGGTGGTCGTTAAACCTCCAACCAAAAAAAAAAAAAAAAATAGTCCTCGAATTTTGTTTACTGTCTCCAAAAACGTCTGAAGCCTTTGGGGATGCAAATTGTCCTCAAATTTTAATGTTTGTCCCCAAATGTCCTTGAATTTACATTTCCTCATTAACCCTTTAGATTTTCAATGAAAAACGTTCTTAAAAGTAATTTCCATTGTATTAATTTTTCAACATGCTTCTTGTGAAAACAAATTTTGACTTTTTTTTTCTTCTTTCTGGCTTTAACGATCACTACGAGCAACTCTAAGTACTATAAGCAGTCACTTGTCTCTAATTTGGAGACATTCGTTCTAGGGAAGGGAGATACCAAGTGCTGCAAGACAAACACACCACCCGTGCTTCATTCGGGAATCGAATCCGTACCAACTTGTACGAATGGTCAGTAACCAGCACTAGGTCAATGCACCACTGTCGCGGTCAAATGTCGACTGTACTTGTTCTGAGTTTCTCCAAAAACTTTGGCAAAATGAAAAATTCGCCATGCAATTACTATGGTGTGCAACCTAATTTTAATTCAGCGCATGTACCTAAGGTAAAGCATTTCACTTTTGCTAATATGTTCTCGCCATTATAGTTCTGCTTTGTCAATACAAAGTATCAACATTCTACAAGATATATCCTTTTAAGACACAGATTTTAACGTGTAATATCACACTTATTGAAGCAATGCAGTTTCGTGACAAAGAGATTTGCATATTTATTTTGAGTACGTATGTGTCCCCAAATGAACTACCGATTTGGGGACGCCACGCCCTTTTGTCCTCAAATCGGTGTCCCGATATCTGGCCACCTTACCCTATAAGCAATCGGCCGTCCCTAATTTGGGGCACTGGTTCCAGGGAAGGGAGAAAGCCAGCACTGTAAGATAAACACAATATCCATGCCACACCGGGATTCGAACCCGGACACAACTCGGACTAATGGTCATAAGCCATCGCTCATACCATTACGTCTCCAGGGCGGCAAAAATATTTTCGGATAACAATGTAATAGTTGTTAACTCTTAATAAACGCCGTTAAAAAAGATGATTTTGGTTTCATGTTTGCTATATTTGTGTATTAAAAAGCAAAATTTTGAGGTTCGTTTTCATGGTTCAGAAAAGTAACCTGAAATCCCGCAGTTAATCTGAAAAGCATATTTTTAATCGATGATACACCATCATTTGAATCCCAATTCTAAACGCTGAATGACCACTCTCCGACTCAGACAATTCAGATTGCGAAGCTGTTCGTGTTTGTGAGGATTCTTTGGTCAAGTATTTCATGTGTAAGTGATCAGAAATGGGTGAGGAAGAAATTTATCAGTTCAGATGTACTGTTAAGGGGCATGATAAAGATATCCGAGCTGTTACAGCTTCTTTCGACCCTGAAGAAGGATTTATTACAGGTTCTAGAGACGGCAGCGTTAGAGTCTGGCGGCCGGATATCAGGTAAAATGAAACGCTTTTTGTTTTTCAATATAGAAGAAGTGGCGCATGTTTTATGGTAGTTTTGTCATCTCCTTCTCTTTAGCTTGTTATAGATACAGATGCTATTTAATTTAGGCAATTCCTTTTGATCCAGCGGTGAAATAATAGTTTAATTTGGGTTAGGGTACCAGTAATGAAAAAAATTCTGACCTAAGAGAACTGGCATGAGCTGTAACCCGAGATTCAAAAACTTGACAAATAATGATCTCATATTATGCACTTGAAGTTCTCTTATGTTTGACTTAGAGTTATTTAAAATTTCTTCGTTAAATTTCACGAAGAATTTTGAGATTTTTTAATCAGAGAGAGCTATAATACAGAAGGATGTGTTCTCCAGACTTGTGTACATGCAGTTGCATGTATTTAGCACAATACAGACGCCGACTTTCCAAATATTTAATTGGTGCTTAAGCAGGGAAATTCACCAGTATTCTCGTGGTGAAGGGGTGGGAGGAAGAGCTTTTATGATAAAAGTTCATATATTCTGTTCATGGCATATCTTTTTCAAAACTTTTAACTAGAGGGTTTAGGGAAAATTTTGGATTCCCCAAGTGCGATTAAAAGAATGGGTTTCACTCTTTTGGTCATCTCACACTTATTTTTACATTTTTTCCCCTCAAACTTTAAAATCGTGGCCTAGCAGCTCAAGACTCTACAAGTACATAATTGGAAGAACTAAAGAAGATGTTCACTAGAATTCCCTCCCCGAAAGTGTACTATTGTGACAGGAGCATGTACATTAAAATGCTTGAATTATGTTTTTGCTGTGGTAACTACTCACTATTATAAAAGCTGATATATTATCAACTGTTGTAACATACATTCACATTAACTCCCTAAAAATTCACAAATGCTCAGTTTATGGATTTTTACCCCCTCCCCTCCATGCTGTTACTTAATGACATTAGGTGCTGTGCCCCAATTGGTTAATTTCAATGGCTGCCTGATCCCCAGTGCATGCATGTAATCAGCACATATGTAGGCACAGTATAGACTTTTGACATTTCATTTTTATCTTGAAGTGTCATTACATGTTCAGGAACCAAAACCTATTCATTGAAAAGAAACTAATATCCCAAAACGTGTGACGAATCATAGATTGGTAAAAGTAATTTAATTCCATGTTCTGTTATGCAGTTTCCTGATGATATATATATATCATCATCATCATTGCCAACCATTATCAATTCACTGCTGGATGAAGGTCTCTCCAAGTCTCTTCCACAATGGTCTGTCTTGTGCCAGTCTCCTCCAGGTTACTCCTGCATACTTTCGAATTTCATCCACCCATCTTCCATGTGGTCTTCTGAGTCTTTTCCTGTCCCTTGGAATCCAATCTAAAATTTAAAATTTCGGCTGTCCATCGATGGTCTGTCTGTCCTGGCAGTATGTCCAGCCCATTGCCATTTCAGGAATTTAACTCTGATCATGATGTCTTCCACTCATGTCATTTTTCTGATCCACAAGTTCTTCTTTTTATCTCCCCTGGTTACACCAAGCATGCACCTCTCCATGCGGCTTTGAGTTATCTGCAGCCTTTGTATGTCTCTTTTAGTTAAGGTCTACGTCTCTGCACCATACGTAAACACTGGAAGGATGCATTGATCAAACACTTCTCTTTTAAGACATATTGGCATATTGCTCTTGGAAATTATGCTGTTTCTTCCAAAAGCTTTCCAGACAAGTTTTATACGCCAATTAATTTCTTCATCAATGTGACCCTCACTTGATATCTGCTGTCTAAGATAAACATACGTATCTGTTATCTCCAGCTTTTCTTCATCAATCGGCAAATCTTCATTTCTTGTGAAAGCATTGTACATCACTTTTGTCTTCTGAAAGTTCATTTTTAATCCCACTTCTTTACTCTTGTCAGCAAGGTCCTGGATCATACTCTGCAGCTCTGATGGGGTAGTTGCAAAAATAACTACATCATCAGCAAAATGAAGGTGAGTTAGATAATCTCCATTAATCTGTATCCCTTTGTTTTCTCAGTTCAGTGATTGAAAGACATTTTCCAATGTGGCATTAAAGAGTTTGGGAGATAATCATATAGTGTCACCTTGTTTCACTGCCTTTCCAATTTTTATGGGTGCTGTATTCTCAAATAGCCGAATCTTTGCACTTGCATTTTCATAGATATTATTAATAATATTTATGTATGCATCTTCAATACCGCAGGACTTCAAAGCCATTGTAACTGTTGATGATTTCACCGAATCAAAGGGCTTTTCATAATCGATAAAAGCCTATATATATATATAATGGCCAGGTGAAAATCTTATGGGATTTTCAAATACAGACTGACCAGCACATAACCGCAAATACACCCGACATCACAGTGATTGAAAATCAACAAGTGACCCTAATAGATATTGTCATCCCTGGAGATTGTAGAGTACTGGAAAAAGAGAAGGAGAAAATATACAAATACAGGGCTTTGGCTATGGAAACTACCTGACTTTGGAAGAAAAACACAACAGTGCTGCTAATAATAATTGCCGCACTAGGGACTATATCACCCAAATTCATGGACTACTTTACCCGACTTGGAACAACAATAATAAAAACTGCCGAGTTACAAAAGACTGCAATCATTGGCACTGCAGCAATTATTCGTTGATATTTGTCGGAGGCTTAGGCCTCTGGTTGAGGCTGCTTGCCTTGTATATATATACACCGCTTGAAGGTGACACTGGACATGGCTCAACCGAGAGAAGCTGGACTCAGGAGTGGCTACAACACTATAGATCATATCCACGTACTGAGAGAACTAATTGAAAGAGCGAGGGAATATGAACTTCTATTATGCATGGCTTTTATCAATTATGAAAAGGCCTTTGATTCGGTGAAACCATCAGCAGTTACAATGGCTTTGAAGTCCTGCGGTATTGAAGATGCATACATTAATACTATTAATAACATCTATGAAAATGCAAGTGCAAAGATTCGGCTATTTGACAATACAGCACCCATAAAAATTGGAAAGAGAGTGAGACAAGGTGACACTACATCTCCCAAACTCTAATGCCACATTGGAAAATGTCTTTCAATCCTTGAACTGGGAAAACAAAGGGATAAAGATTAATGGAGATTATCTAACCCACCTTCGTTTTGCTGATGACGTAGTCATTTTTGCAACTACCCCATCAGAGCTCAGAGTATGATCCAGGAACTTGCTGACAAGAGTAAAGAAGTGGGATTAAACATGAACTTTCAGAAGACAAGAGTGATGTACAATGCTTTTACAAAAAATGAAGATTTATCGATTGATGGGGGAAAGCTGGAGATAACCAATACCTACATTTATCTTGAACAGCAGATATCAAGTGAGGGTCACATTGATGAAGAAATTAATCGACGTATAAAACTTGCCTGGAGAGCTTTTGGAAGAAACAGTATAATTTTCAAGAGCAATATGCCATTATGTCTTAAAAGAAAAGTGTTTGATCAATGCATCCTTCCAGTGCTTACATATGGTGCAGAGACGTGGACCTTAACTAAAAAGAGACATACAAAGGCTGCAGACAACTCAGAGAGGTGCATGCTTGGTGTAACCAGGAGAGATAAGAAGAGGAACTTGTGGATCCGAAAAATGACAAGAGTAGAAGACATCATGATCAGAGTTAAATCTCTGAAATGGTAATGGGCTGGACATACTGCCAGAAGGACAGACCATCGATGGACAGCCGAAATTTTAAATTTTAGATTGGATTCCAAGGGACAGGAAAAGACGCAGAAGACCACACGGGAGATGGGTGGATGAAATTCGAAAGTATGCGGGAGTAACCTGGAGGAGACTGGCACAAGACAGACCGTTGTGTAAGAAACTTGGGGAGACCTTCGTCTAGCAGTGGATTGATAATGGTTGATGATGATATAGTAGTGTGAATCCCTTAGATATTAATAGTTATGATTTTGAGAACCTATATACTAATCTGCCTCTATCAGATATAATCGCTACCTTTAAAGAGCTGTATGCAGAATTTAAACTTAACCAATTTGTTAATGTAGGAGCCTGGAACTCTTTATCTCAATTGCTGCATAAAAAATAACCATATCTTATATAATAATACTCTCTATAAGCAAGTAAACGGTATCCCTATGGGAACGTCAACATCCACAAGTACTGCAAATCTATTCCTGTTCTTTAAGGAATATAAATTCATTAAAAATCACTCCGCTAGCTCCGATAACTACCTTTACACCTTTAGATATATTGACGATCTGCTGTGTATAAATAATTCAGAAGTTATAGAGAGTGATTTTGATAATATCTATCCTAGCTCTCTTAACTTATGTAAAACCAACCACTGTAATCAGGAACTAGAGTTCCTAGACTTAAGCATTAAACTTAACAGAGGTAACCCATCCATTAGCCTCTTTGTTAAAAGAGTTAATTTTCCTTTCAAAGTAATTAAATATATACACTGGAATAACAACATATCAACCAAAGTAATTGAGAATGTACTAATTTCTCAGGTGCTTAGAATTTCAAGAATTTGCAGCAACAATTTGGACTTCAATTACCACATTAATATACTATTAGAAAGTTTTCTAGAGAACAAAATTCCTACTTCTTTCATCAAAAGAACTTTAAGAAAAATTATTCTGAATAATAGAGTAAGGTTGGCAGATCTGCTTTAATTTTCAACACAGTTCATAATATGATTCTGACCCTTTTTTTGGAAGTTGGTCTAGAGGATGCATATTAACTACAAAAAGGAACCTTAGTGCTATGGATAAGAAGGTCCTATTAAAAATAAAATATTAAATAATATAGACAAAATCACAAAAAAAAGCTTAAACATCTGTTTATAAAATAAAATAAAAATAAATATAAAAGAAAACTAGTTATTCTCTCACTAGAATAGCTATTCTAAAAATAGTAAAACTAACATTAAAATTAATAGGATTCTGAATAGTCTATAGAAGCTCACCAAGGTGATTAAATACATGCAAAGGCTATTAAATACACTACTTGTGTATTTCATAATATTTCTCATGTATTCTGGAGAGTTAATTCTGCTCTTTCTGATCAAACAGGTCCACAATCTTAATTATATTTTTCTCTAGTTAAAATCTCCGTGAGTAGGATTTTTTTCAGTGTGTGGAGGTCTTCAGCCTCACCCACACTGCCCCAGTGACTAGAGAGTGGCAGGGGTGAATGAAAGTTTGGGGTAAAAGGTCGGCCATGTTTTCTTCAAGAGTGGAAGAAGTTAAGTTGCATAAGAGGTAAGCTCTCTTCTTTGTCTTTAGGTTTTGGGTTTTCCAAGTTCCATGTTTGAATTTTTTGAACATTTTTTCTAATTTTTGCTTTAAGCATTTAGGCACTAGCAAGTCTATTACCTTTTTTGCGGATTTTAACTCCCTTTTCTTGGTAAATTTGCACGTTTTTTAGGGCACTTAGGCTAAGCAGCTGGCCGTTTTTTTGTTCTTGTAGTCAACCATGTGTTTTCAATGTCGTAAAGATCTTATTAACTACTGAATTATGCACTTAAAGCACTTCTGAAATACTTTGTACATATTGCAACTAATTGTTTTTGTCATATAACCTACACAAAGCATTTCTTTAGTTTATTATAGTCTTTATTTTATTCTCGTTTTTGTGTTGTCAGAAGTTGTGGAGTAGGGGGTTTTTGTAATCCAGTTTTCTTTCAACAATCTGTGTTTTAAAAAAAAAAATTAATATTTCCTTTTTTTATTGCAATGTTTAAGAATTTGTAGTACTTTACTATTGCTATTCAGGTTTAAATTCTCTCTTAGGCGACTAGGTAACTTGGCAATTTGTTATTGCTGAGCATTATTTCTGATTCATTATGTCACTCTTACAACTTGAGTTTTCTATGGTCATCTTCTTTCTGTTTGTTAGTAACAGATGAAGAGCATGGGTTGGGCCAGGAAAGTTATGGATGCATGCTAAAATATTAACTAAAGCTTTGTGATACAAATCTGCGGGGGTTATGACATATATATAATTTAACAATTTTTTTTGGTGGGCTTATTACTTGCATCTATGACTTTGCAGAAACCCATTTCCAAATAGGTCTTTGTAGAAGTGAGAAAATGCAGAGTTTTGCTGGTCCTTGATAAAGCCAAGGCTCGGTATTCTCGACACTTTCTACATTCTGTTTATCTATTATTTTTTTCTCTCTTTTACTCACGCCGGTCAATATATAACCTTTTCTATGTTGTACTTACTATGAGTTAAAAAAATTTTTTTTTTTTGCTTCGGTCTCTTGATAGAATGTGAATTCTGAATTTTCATAACTGCTGCGTTGCACGTTTTGATCTTCAGGTTATTTTGCAACTTTCGTTTTAAATTTTTAAGTGTTTTTCTTATGTTTTCGGCTCTGCTCTTATGTATATATATATATATATGGGATGTAAGGTCAGGTGATGCATAACATCACAGCCTCTCCTTGACAAATGTCAACCCCGCCTTCTCGTGGTACATCCTGTTCCCACTAAAGGGGCTCTGACGACCGCCAATAGCGGTATAACTATACCATCGAGATTAGAGAAAATGCTATCCCACACTCACCAACCCGCTTGGCCAGCGTGGTGAGTTATGGCCAAACCCCTCCAAAAATGACTCTACAATTTAAATCTTGGCCCTCAGTCTCCGGCAGCTGGAATGTACCTGGCCAAGGCAGCAGCTAGTGCGACATGAAGGCAGAGGGTGCTAAAAATCCCCGGAGGACCGGACTAGGCTGCCATCTGATGCTGACCTTGGCTACGTATAATGGACGCTACCTATCTTCTGATTCAAGGCTTCTTGAATTGGAAGAGGAACTACAAAGGATCAAGTGGGACATTGTCGGGCTAAGTGAGGTAAGGAGAAAAGAAGATCTCATTGAACTGAAAAGTGGACATCTCTTCTACTGTCGTGGGACTGATACTGGCAGAACTAGTGGTGTTGGATTTATAATAAACAAGAAACTGAAGGATAAATTTGTAGAAGTTGAAAGTTCCTCTGACAGAGCTGCACGACTCGTTATCCAACTCTCTAGTAGATACCAAGCTCAGATTATTCAAACTTATGCACCCACCACAAGTCATGCTGAAGAAGAAATTGAAAAATTTTATGAGGAAATTCGTGATCTAAATAATAAAGGTAAGCAGCACTTGAAGATAATTATGGGAGATTTCAATGCAAAAATAGGGCAACTGCAACAGAATGAAACTTCAGTAGGTAAATTCGGTCACGGCAACAGAAACCAGCGTGGGAATACTCTCGTAGAGTTTGCAGAGGCAGAAGGGTTTTTCATCTTGAACTCCTTTTTCAAGAAAAAGCCACACAGGAAATGGACATGGAGACATCCAAACGGGACGACAAGTGAAATTGATTTTATTATGTGTAACAAAAAATTTGTCATAGAAGACTGCAGTGTGCTAAACAAGTTCAACACAGGTAGTGACCATAGATTGGTTACATGTAAGATGCACCTCAACACTAAACTTAAACGTAGCAAGCTCATAAGACAAACAAAATGTATCGACATAACCAACCTTAAAAACACCATAATACCTTCAAGTTGGAACTGAAGAACAGATTCTCTGCTTTAGAAGGCCTAACATCAGAAGAAGTGGATATTTCTGAAGTTAACAGAAAAGTAACCAAAGCTCTTATGGAAACAGCAACAAAATTAGCTGGGTTTAAGAACAAGTTGCATGTGAACAAATTATCTGGAAAAACCAAAATGTTGATGCAAAAAAGAAGAGAGATGAGGACAACTAAAGAAGATGTGACTTCCAAAGTGGAATATATAGAGCTATGCAAGACAGTACGAAAAAGTATCGCTGAAGACGTAAGGAAATTCAACTGTGAACTAGTAAGGAAAGCAATTGAAAACAACCAAAGCCTAAAGATAGCAAAGAGACATCTCAGTAAGGGAAGAAAACAGATTATGGCACTGAGAAAAGAAGATAGTTCTGTAACAAGAAATAGAGGCGAAATTTTGACAAGAGTGAAAGATTTCTACTCCAAATTATATGAAAGGGATGATACATGTACTCCAGAGATCATGAAAAGTACCAGAGTTCTAGTCCTCCCAGCAGAAGTTGCACATGCAATCAAGAACATGAAGCGGGGAAAAGCTCCAGGAGAAGATGGTATTACTGTAGACATCATACAAGAAGCAAGTGGAGAAATTGAAACAGTACTCGCCCAAATTTTCACTCTATGCCTTAATGAAGGGAAGATTCCTGAGGATTGGAACAAAGCTACAATGAGCTTGCTACTTAAAAAAGGTGACATTGAGGATCTCAGGAACTACAGACCTATCAGCCTCCTATGAGTGGTTTATAAAATCTTCACTAAAGTTCTTTCACACTGCATGAAGTTGACACTGGACATGGCTCAACCGAGAGAACAAGCTGGATTCAGGAGTGGCTACAGCACAATAGATCATATCCATGTACTGAGAGAACTAATTGAAAGAGCAAGGGAATATGAACTTCCATTATGCATGGCTTTTATCGATTATGAAAAAGCCTTTGATTCGGTGAAACCATCAGCAGTTACAATGGCTCTGAAATCCTGCGGTATTGAAGATGCATACATTAACATTATTGATAACATCTATGAAAATGCAAGTGGAAAGATTCGGCTGTTTGAAAATACAACACACATAAAAATTGGAAAGGGAGTGAGACAAGGTGACACCATATCTCTGAAGCTCTTTAATGCCACATTGGAAAATGTCTTTCAATCACTGAACTGGGAAAACAAAGGGATAAAGATTAATGGAGATTATCTAACCCACCTTCGTTTTGCTGATGACATAGTCATTTTTGCAACTACCCCATCAGAGCTGCAGAGTATGATCCAGGAACTTGCTGACAAGAGTAGAGAAGTGGGATTAAAAATAAACTTTCAGAAGACAAAAGTGATGTTCAATGCTTTTACAAGAAATGAAGATTTATTGATTGATGGAGAAAAGCTGGAGATAACCGACACGTACGTTTATCTTGGACAGCAGATATCAAGTGAGGGTCACATTGATGAGGAAATTAATCGGCGTACAAAACTTTTCTGGAGAGCTTTTGGAAGAAACAGCATAATTTTCAAGAGCAATATGCCGTTATGTCTTAAAAGAAAAGTGTTTGATCAATGCATTTTTCCAGTGCTTACGTATGGTGCAGAGACGTGGACCTTAACTAAAAGAAACATACAAAGGCTGCAGACAACTCAAAGAAGCATGGAGAGGTGCATGCTTGGTGTAAACAGGAAAGATAAGAAGAGGAACTCGTGGATCCGAAAAATGACAAGAGTGGAAGACATAATGATCAGAGTTAAATCCCTGAAATGGCAATGGGCTGAGAAGTCCATCGATGGTCTGTCCTGCCAGAAGGACAGACCATCGATGGACAGCTGGAATTTTAGATTGGATTCCAAGGGACAGGAAAAAACCCAGAAGACCACATGGAAGATGGGTGGATGAAATTCAAAAGTATGCGGGAGTGACATGGAGGAGACTTGGGGGAGACCTTCGTCCAGCAGTGGATTGATAATGGTTGACATTGATGTTATGATGATATATATATATATATAGTAGTGTATGATTCAAGGACGAAAGATTTGGCTGGTGTAAATAAGTATATTCCATTCCAAAAACATAAATATCGAACTGCATGATCAGTGCAATAATGGTACTGCACTAGTTTTTTCTTAGTGTGGAGGACGTTTGCTGGTGTTCGTATTAGCAGTAGGTGAGATACAGTTAATGATGCATATATAATCAGAATCCAGTAATCTTTTTATTGGATAAAGTCGGTGGCCATTGCAAAATTGAAATGACAAATTATTAAAAATATCAGTGTGTTGAAATATCACTTCTGAACATAACTAAGTACATAATGATTGATTAAATGTGGTACATATACACCAAAATATAAGTAACTAGATACATAATTAGTGTTAAAGATACACAGTTTTGTCTTTTTGTCTTTTGCCTCATTTTTTGAATTTCTCCATTTCATGATGTATCTTGGGGATTTTATTTAATATTTTCGGTTTTAAAGAGCTATAACTTGTTCAGAATTCAAAACCTGTTGAAATAGAACTGAAAAAAAAAGCGCTGTTTCAGTAGATGTGCATAGTTATACTTCTCTGTTATGTTGCTATTTATCTAATTTTCGTAATGATATAAATTTAAGTAAGGTTCGTTTTGTTTAACAACCTGATGACTATTATGAGAGCTTTCAAGTCTATCAAGAGAGCTGGTCAAAATGATTTCGGTTGGACATTAGTAAATTGTGACTATGTTGGAAATTTTAGAACATGCACTACTTTTTTTCTTGTTAAGAAGGTACTGGTTTTGTTTCATCTGCTGAAAATATTGTGTGAATCATTACTTATTAACCTAGAGTACATTCTTTCATGTTCTGTGAAGCCAGTTTCCATTAAAAAAAATATGATGAAAAGTAGAAATAATTACTAAGTGTGATTCACTTTTGAAATGTAACATAATACTTTATTGTGTGTTTTTGATTTTTGTAAGTAAATATAATATTTCTTGGTTTAAAATCGTGCTGTCTTAGTAAACACTAGGATTTTAGTGATTTTAATTCAGCAGAGCTGTGACTCATTTAAAAGTAAAAATCACTGTGCTTTACAGGGCTTGATTTTATTTTCCCTCACTGGCAAATTTTAATTTGATAGGGACCTAACAGTTGTCTATGGAGATGCTTGCATCAGTGGGGGTGGCCCAGAGACTCGAGCCCTTTCAAGGAGATATCACTTAGTCCTGCAGTCTTTGTTATTGGCTGCCTATTTTTAAATATATTTGTACATGTTTTTCAATATGTATTTCATGAATAATTCAAAATGCAGTTTAGCATGGCAGAGATATTTTTTATTGCTTCTAAATATTTTGGGAGCTGTTTTCTGAGGAGTATTTTCATATGCATTTTCAACATTTTGGGCCACTTTCATAAAAAAATTCTAGGTGAGCCTCTGGCTTGCATGATTAGCAGTATAAACCACTTAAACGCATAGTATTGTATTTTCAAAGTTGCACGCAAATTTAAATATCTAGAATGTTTTGACTTTCCTTTTTGTAATAAATAGAACCTTAAGAACTGTTTTTAGTATTATCTTATGAATTTTTGTACTATAAGTATACATGTAACTAACTGCCTCTTTTGATGCAGTTTACACTCAATGTCTGGTTTTATTGTTATAACTGGTCATTGTTGATTAACCTTTAAACCACTTTTTAAAAGGTAATGACTGTAGTATATGAGGTATTTGCGTTGGTGATACTTTATATGAGTGCACTACATTATAGTTATTTATAAAAAAAATGAGAAAAAATAAGGCATGTAATATTTTAAGAAACTTTCACCCAGTGGTAAGGAAAATTTATTGAAATGGGAGAAAATATGAAGTACAAAGTGAAAATACCAAAATAAAATGCAATATTTTACAATTTTAGTACAGTTTAGTATATATATATATCTATTTAGCATAGAAATCATTTAGAAAATTCCTATTCTTCAACAAAAATAGCAGTACTCAATATCTGATATGTTTTTACATATCTTGTGAGATGCCTTGACTAAATTTTCTGTTGTAAACATCTTTTTCGTTTGGGAGTTTGACCTCAGTGAGCAATTTGATGGGCAAGTAGTACATCCCTAATTTACAGTGACTGGTTCCAGGGAAGGGAGAGAGAGAGTGCCTTATAAACACAGCATCCCTGCCTCACCAGTATTTGAACCTGGACCCGTCTTGAATGAATGTTCAGAAGTCAGTACTTAGACCACTTTTCCACCGGGTGAGGGTGTGTGTCTTTTACACCATCATTATCTGATTCATTGGCTTCACTCAATTCATTATCTATTTCATCAGTCTAGATTTGAAAAGCATCTTAAAATTCAAGGGATTAATAGAATGTTAACCATTTTTCTTGACTGTAGTTCCATAAGCTCAATCAAAAGAAAAAGGTGCACGGGTACACAGAAGTATGGTTTAAGAGGTTGCACAGAAGATTCAATTGCAGAAGGCAGCAGAGAATAAGACAGATGGGCATAAGACAATCTTATGGTTTTGTACTATTTTAGTTATCTGAGCATGTAAAGTTTCCACAAACTGTTAATCCAATCACTATGTATTAAAACAAAGAAAAACAAACTGAATTCTGCTTTGTCACCCCGGTGGCACAGTGATTTAAGCTCTGGCTTATGACCATTCATCCGTGAAGGGTCTGGGTTCGAATCCCAGTGAGGCATGGATGTTGCGTTTGTCTTACAGCACTGACTCTCTCCCTTCCTTGGAACCAGTGGCCCTAAATTAAGGACTGGCAACTGCTTATAGTCCGTTGAGTTGCTCATGGTGGTCATTAAACATTTAACCTTCAGTCAAAAAAAAAAAAAATACAAAACAAAAAATTGCTTTAGAAATTGCAGTACTAAGTGGAAGTATAATACAAAGTTCTGCTAAACAGGATTTTTTTGGGGCATATTTTCTTTGAGACATCGTGCACCAAAATTGTTTGACTCGATTTTTCGTGTTACTTTGATTGCTTATGTACATGTCTGCATATATAGATGCCATACATTTTTCGGTTTCCCATGTAGCCTATTGTCCTTCGGAGAACTTGAAAAATGCATTGCCCTGGAACAGGATTCAAACTTACATCTGCCGATTTATGCCAAGTATGCTGTTGTTACACTACCCGGAACTACAAAGTTCTAAGCAACTGAAGCTAAGCACATGTAACTAACTTAGGTATCAAAGTACTATTTTCTGGATGTGTGCTGATTGAAGCAATCTTGCTTCATTGTAGCATCAACAACTGCACTGCTCAAAAGTTAGGGGAGCAAAATATATTGTTAGGAAAATAGTGTGCAACTAGCATTGAACATCAAATATTATTTTTATGTAAGATACAGTAGAATATTCAGTAATGTGTGTGGGTAAGAAAAAGCATGAGCAAATTTTTATGCAATATCATTTAATGCACATGATGCGGTACACTGTACAACATTATGCATGTCTGTACAACAAGAAAAAAGGTCTTTCTGACGATGGCAATTGCTCTCTTAGGGTGTACTGTGTGGTTCCCTTGAATACGGCTAAGACCACTGCACACCTGTGTGCAATGGAATTGGTGAGGTTATCGAGGAGGATGCTAAGTGTGTCCCAGGCATGCTCAATTGGATTTAAATCAGAGAAGCATGCTGGCCACTCCTGAATTCCCTCCTCTTGGAGCTTTTTATCCACTAGACGAGCTCTATTAGATAAAGCGTTACCATCCGTAATGTGATGCTTCTTGCACAAAAGTTGGGTTCCCTCCAGATAACAACTGATTATCAGGCTAGACTGAATCTTCATTTGTCAGAAAAGAAAACTTGACTCCACTCAGTGTGTCCCCACACAGGATGTTCCTCAGCCCAGTTTTTATGGGCTGTATGGTACCATTTGGTAAAAGAGACATACCGTTGGACTACATGCATAAAGGCCACCTTGGTGAAGGCAGTTGCGGATAGTTTTAAGTTTACAACCAGCATCCTGTTAATGTGAAAGCTTATGCTAGGGTGGAGTAACATATTTTGCCCCTTGTTCGGACAGGCTGTTAACAATAGATAAGTCATCCCTTGCTGTAGTTGCTTGTAGATGGCCCGACCTTGCCTTCTGCAAATTTCCATACTTTGGAATCATGTTCGCAGTCAGAAAATGAGACTTTGTGACCCTTCAATTCAATGTCTTCTACTACAACCTGCTGTGTCTGACCTGCTTCCAGCCTGCTGATAACTCTCCATGCTGTTGATTCTGGTAAATCATGCTGTTGAGACATCATTCGAACCAAATACTTTTTAAAAGAAACTAAATGCCACTATGAACGCAGAAGAGTAAGAGAGCTCCAGGGAAACCTTCGTTTTTTATCCCAGTCTGTGGTTTAACTTCAGTTTACCACATTTTGATAAGATATCACATGATTGGATTGCACAATGTTGCCACAGTTGCAGTGCTCTCCTAATCCAACTACTTTATACCAGTGATGTTGGAGATGGAAAATGTGATCTGTGCTCCAGATAATCCCACAAATTTTCCATAATATTACGGTCTACAGATTGAGGTGGCTAGGGTAGCTGCAGTATCTCATGCTTTGCAAACCACAACCTGACCCATATAAAAAAACTGTGTATGTTGGTCGACAAAAGTGTTGGAAAACAAACTGACTACCGTTGTACCTACCATGGTAGCCCGGAACACCCAGCTCTAACAAAGTTTAAAAATCTCAGTAGTATTGAAGTTAACAGCCTGCAAACCAAGGCCTTAAATAAGGGAGTAAAACTCTCTTATCCACCAACGAAAGGATCCATACTGAACACTATTACCCAGGTGGAAAGCATAGTTAAATGTATTCCTGAACAGCATAAGGATTGCGCCAGAGTGATAATGGCCCATGCCTTACAACATGACTCTTGTTACCCTATCCTGCAACCTGTTCTTATTCGAGAGCAAAGACAATTAGTTGAACTCAAAAACAATGACTTGTCTATTGTACTTGCAGACAAATCTAATCAGATTGTGTTATTGAATAACTGTGACTATGTTAAAAAAATGCATGAAGTTATTAACACTATTCCATACAAAACCATTCAAAGTGATCCTAGTCAGGCCACAGTTGCAGCTGTTCAAAGACTAAAAAAGGCTTATTCTTTTCCTGAAGGTTTTTCACATGCCCTCCCCCGGCTATCGTGTGCCTGATATGTTCGGACGGGTTAAATTGCATAAAGAGAATTTTCCCATTCGTCCTCTGGTGTCAGGCTGTTAGCCCCACCAGACCCATAGAAAAAAGCCTTGGCCCAATATCTAGCCACTTATACTGTGGATTCACTTATTCTATTAAAAGTTCCAGAAAGGCTATAGAAAGACTGCGATCGCTTCAGCCACAATCGCAGCCTTTCATTTTGGCATCTCTTGATGTGGTCTCATTGTACTTTAGTGTACCTGTTGAGGCCACACATCAGATTATTGAGGCAAAACTTGCTGATTCCCATATCCCGAGTTCAGAAATTAATGCTATTATGAACGCACTTCGTCTTGTTAAGAAACGTTCATATTTCAAATTTAAAGACAGCATTTATCAACAAAGTTGGAGGGCTCCCCAATGGGTCCCCCCATGTCTGCTGTTCTAGCTGAAATTTTGTTACAGCACATTGAAAATCAGGTCCTTAGTTCTTACCCTCACCTCCCGTTGCTTTATTTAAGGTACGTTGACGACATCCTGGTTGCATGGCCTCACAACCGGGATGATTTATACTTATTCGCCTACGAACTATCGTCCATGTTCCCAACTATCAGGCTCACGATAGAATTTGAAGCTAATAACTGCTTACCTTACTTGGATATTCTTGTTCGTAAGGACTATAGCCTTAATTGCATTACCACTTGTGTATATAGAAAACCCTGTCATGCACCTGTTTTTAATACCTTATTATTCATCACACCCTAAACAACATAAGTTGACAGCATTATTTTATTTGTTTAGAAGAGCTCACTCACATTCATCAACTACTGAATCATTTCAGCAAGCAGTTAACTACATTTTTGGTTTAGCTGAGCAATATGAGTTCCCTAAATATCTGATTAGGCAAGTGTTTGGCAAGGTCAAATATGCCCTATGTACTACCCTGTTAAGAAACTCCAACTGCAATTCCATATATGTTGGCTCTATGCAATACAATCCACATTTAACGAGAGCCTTCACACAACTATGTAAACCACATGGCTTGAAATTAGGTTCACGAACACGAAACTTATTTACAGTAGTTCATCAGGATTGTGAACAGAACAGCAAAATGGGACAGTGGGGTATTTACAATATCCCGCTGCTTAAGGCAAGTACAGGACAAGCAGCCTCTAATTATGTGGGTTCTACAAAACGTAATATTGAACTACGAATTAAAGAATATAAATACAATATTAAAACAGGCATGTATTGTACATCCCTAGCCAAATCTGTTATACAAGATGATCTTAATTCCGACTGGAGTAATGTAAGAATAATTAATACTCCTAGTAAACCTGGTGACCTTTTAATTGCAGAAAGTGTGTATATAGAGGCTTCCGGTGAGCAATGCTGTAATGAACATGCCCCCTATGAGTTACATAACGTTTGGAAATCCCTTATTAAAACAGTAAATTATAAATTGTAATATAAACTTAAAATTGAATGTTCACCCCACCCTACACTATTTATTTCTATAATATATTTCCATATTTTCTTCGCAGACCATTGGGCCAACAGTATACGCAACATTTTGATGCATGTAGATTACTATTGGCTAATAACTTACCATGCTTCCCACAATGCAATGATCTATATTATATATAGATTAAATGTCTCTATTTATTACATCTGAAGAAGAGGCAGCCACTGCCTCGAAAGTGCTCATGGTTTTAATTGTATATATTTCTCATCTTTTAATCATTAAATTGTGCTAAAGACGAAAAACTTTCATCGTTTCAGTGATTAATGTCATACGAGTCTTTTGCAACCTGACACATTCCGCACAATGCATGGATCCATTACCTGTTTGAATCCAGGGATGGTCAATGGGGAACAATGCCTGCAACATAATATGCAGGTGGTCCCAAAGAATGGATTCAATGCAGATGTCCTATGATTTTGCAGAACAGTCAAAGGCTATAACGAATGCCATGATATTGCACCACACAGCATCAGGGATCCACCTCCATGTTTGGCTTACATCGGGAGCGACAGTCTTTTCGGCAGAGATGCATGTGAAGCTTCTTGCCTTGCGTCACATCCATTCTGGACCCCATCGTCGCTCCATGCTTTGCATTGACCCCCAGTCAGCCATCCAAGTTTTATCTTCTCCAGAGGGCAATAATTCTCCAGTCATCAAATATGTTCATTGCCTCATGCAGACTTTGACTGGTGCTGGATTCCTGGTCTGATTCTGTTGGGTTCCTGGCCATGTTAGGATTTGGGGTAACGAGCTGACGGATGCCTCTGCCAGATCTGTATCCTCCTTGACAATCACTCCACTGCCATTGTGTTTTTGAGATTTTAGTCCTGGCATCTGCACATTCATCATGGCTGAGTGGCAGTCCCTCTGGTCTCAACAGGGCACGAACAAACTCCTCTCTATCAAACCTCAGATCGGGCTATGGCCGTCTAGTTTGCATGCAAACTGTCTTGAGGAAGTTGTACTTGCCCATCTCTGCATTCAGCATTGTCGTTTCACTCACCGCTTCTTGCTGTGTGGCGACACTGCTCCGATGTGTGAGTGCTGACTCACTGTTGCTCATATTTTATGTAGTTGTGTTTGTTTTCGTGATCGTTTTAACTATTTTCATTCTCATTTGTTGGACAATGAACTCCTAGACAACCACTGCGATACATTCACAGTTTTTTCCTTTTTAAAACAAATTGACTTTTTTAAACTTGTCTAGCTTTCATCATTCTCATTTTTCACTATTATTGACCCAGCCTGATTTTAACCATTATACCATGTTTTTAAAACTCTATCTGTAATGGTCTTGTGTCTGGCGCTCTTTGGCCAAACATGGCCCTTGCGTCATAAAAATCAACCAACCACCTTCATGTTTCACAGTCAGTCTCCTATCCCTGTCTGACATCTTATGGCATCCACAATTTGCACATTTAGAGGCAATGCTATGTACTTTTTCATAGATAGTCATAATCTTTCATGCAGTTCCTTGTGTTACACCTACTATTTCTACTGTTTTTATTCAAGTTCCTGCAAGATGCACACCAATAATCACACATTTTTTTCAGATTAGTGAGCTTTGACATTGTCAACAATTACTTCACAACTGCTGTTTCATGTGTGACTTTGGTACTAGTGTTTGATAGCTAACATCGTACTGCACCCCTTTATATACCTCACATTGCGAGCGACGTAATCCTTATTATTTGCATGCCACACATTATGTGTACTCCAGTCCCTATTATAAGCATGCGAAAGTGGCGAAGCATGACTTTGCAAGTAAGGGAACGAAGCAATGCAGTTAATATGCAATAAAGAGGTGGCAAAGTGATATGAATGAAATTTTTTAATGAAAATCAGCAAGTAATCTGTAGTTGTTTATATGCTATGTTGCCAATAAGGCATCGCAGATAGTGCCGTCAAGCCCTTGCCTCCTCCTTCAATTGTGACTTTGCGCACTACACCAAAAAGGAATGTCTAGGATTTCAAGCGCACAGAATTATATAAGAAATTGTTCAGTGAAAATGTAAGGGAAAGAAACTTGTCTGTTCACCAGTTGTCTACCCAGCATTAGTGTAGCACGTATCCACCTCCGAGAAATTGTTTCCCCTTAAGTGTAGCACGTATCCACCTGTAAAAAAAATCTATTCCAGTCAGTGTAGAATGTATCCATCTGTGAAAAAAACTACTTTTGAACTTCTTATACAACATTTGTGTATTTTTGGTGAAATTGTTTTTTCGTTTTTTTTTTTAATTTTTAATTCTTTCAATTTTAATTAAAAAAATTTTTTTTTGGGGTTTTTAATACAATGAAAATAAAATACTCATACGTACATTAACTTTCACACTAAAGGAAATTGTCGAACTATTTAAGCTACAATACTATTAAATGGTGCCTGCTCATGCTCAGTTTTCCACCAGTATTCGGCAAAATGTCCAGGAAGCAAGACACCACGGGTGTCACGCATGTTTCTCAAAATTTTTTGTTTTCACATGACCCCAGTTGGTTTCAATGTTTTGAGTGTGGACACCAGTTATGGGGTGAATGAAATTTTGCTGGTGGTTGACCGTTTGGTGTTGGAAGTTGAAACCCGGCCAGTTATGAATGCTATGATAAGCCGCCCATTCATCAGACCAGATTGTTGTGCCAGGAGCCACATGACATTGTACGATGGGATGCAAGGTGGCTTTGTTTCGTCAAAGAACATGGAACATTCGAAGTTCTTGAGTCCCATTTGAACGTTTTCAAAGCAGGCCAAAAACCCATTGTCCAACCATTTGATTTCCGTAATTTTGACGGGCAGGAGGCACGCGATTTCCTTGCAGCATTCGACCACGGTTATACTTACGACGGCCCCTCATCAAGCTTTCATCGATCTGGATAATTTCACCAGGTCCGCCCATTGCTTTTGCATCATTTAGTGCACGTAGGCGTGCTTCTCGGATGTAGTTCCGCCAGTCTACCAGTGTATGTTCTGGGTTACCAGATTGTGAATCATGGCCTTTATGTTAGTTAATGACAAATCTTTTGCCCATAAGTACAAAATTGCCAAAGCTGCCTGGACTGAAATTTTCGTTTGTGATCTGCTGTTAGCACTAACCGTTGCAAAAAATGACCGCAAATGATTTCCTTCGGATGCACGTTGAATTTCAGCACCCACAACTGCATTTTTTGCTGCATGCCAGTTTTTGCATTAAGGACATCTAAATCCAGCATAATCCTTTCCTCGCATGTGTTTGGAATGTGGTACCACTATGCCAGTGCAACCAGGTGTGCCTAGTAAACATCGTTGTTGTTGTTGCTGCTGCAGCTGGTGTTTTGATAAAAGTAAACCATTCATCTGGGCAAATTCAATTGCAAGTTCCTCAGTTGCTGTTAAGGCATGAAACTAGAACATTTCTGGATCCTGCGCAGCCATTATTTCAGTCAGAAAAAACACTGTTGCACGGATTGTTTTAATAGCCTCGGAACCAGACTATTGCTCCAATAGCCTGAGAACCAGGTACAGGCTCTTGCAGCTCAATAAAAAAAAAAAGAAACATTAGGTCTACGGGTTCAAAAACCCGTTTTCAAGGCTATAAAGTATAGTATGTCATTTATTTACACAGGTAGCTATATGTTTTAATGACGGGGATAAGTTTTTTTTATAGGTGGATACGTATTACACTAATGGGGAAACAATTTCTCGGAGGTGGATACGTGCTACACTAATACCTGTCTACCCACCTACCCGCCCCCCAAGAAACTGGGCGGCTTTTTTTTTAAACGCAACAAAACCCACTTTGTAGTGGGTGTTATTGTCTTTTCTTAAAAAACTGGAGTATACTTTGGAGTTTTACTGTAATTTTGGGATATTTTCTTCCAAGAGTTTAAAAAAAAACATTTTAAAATGGTAAAGCTTGGTGCTCAAATTGTTTTTTAATTATGCCTATTTTGCTTTTATTATTACATAGATGCATTATTATACCTGTTTGTTAAGCACTCAAATAATCTTCAAATTCTCCCAAACATAAATAAAATGCAGTACACATGCTAAAACAGCTAAAAGAGGTTAGTAGAGTACAAGACATTCTCCAGGCTGAACAAACAAACATTTCTGAGACAGTGGAATTGTGGCAAGGTCTTATGAAAAATGCAGATCTTGAACCGTAAACACTTCAGCCTTGCCACTACTTGGCAAACTTAATGAATCCAAAATACCTGGGAGAGAGAATGAGCCCTGAGCAAGAACAAATTGCTGATAACTGGGTATTAGAAAAGAAACCTGAATGGATAGTTTTTGTAATGGGTTTTAAAATATGTGACACAAAATACACTGGTGTGCAAAAATTAAGGACGAAGAGGAGAAATTAGCATAACAGCGGAACGGGCAGGCAGAACAGACCGAAAGACCACGCAGGAGATAGACTAAGGTCCGGTATAGTAGGGCATGCGCATATATGCAGCATGACGGAAGGGTATAAAGCACACGGGCGGTGTACGCTCAGCAATTCGGTGAAAGCTATTGCACAGTGTGCATTGGTTTGAACGACGTCGATCACACCTCCAACATCGTCGAAAGGGACCGGTTTGGAGGTGGCGGAGTTCTCGTTTGGTGCAGTATCATGCTTGGTAGCCGTACTAACCTCCACATCTTCCAAGGAGGTTCAGTCACTGGTGCCCGCTATTGTACCGAGGTTCTCCTGTCTCACGTGCGTCTGTTTAGAGGTGCTGTGGATCCTGAGTTCCTCTTCATGGATGACAATGCTACACCTCATCGTACAGTAGCTGTCTCAGAGCTGTTGGAGAGTGAAGATATTCAACGCATGGATTGGCCTGCAAGGTCCCCGGACCTAAATCCAATCGAACACGTATGGGACCTTCTCGGGAGACGCTTGGCAGCAGGTCACCAGCCGCCAGCAACGATTCCGCAGCTGCGATTGGCGCTACAAGAGGAATGGGCCATGATGCCTCGACAGCTCCTTGACAACCTCGTCCTCAGCATGGACAGACATTGTAAATCCTGCAACGCAGTCAGGGGTGATCATATCCCCTACTAAAGACTGCGTTTTTCTGGGCAGCCGCCTGTCACATGGACGTTTCTGTCTGTTGTCCAGTTGTGCTCGACGCTACCTTTTCAATAAAGTGCCTTTGTATCCTTTGGATTCCTTGTTTGGATGGTTTTGCTCACTTGTCCCATATTCTTATATCTTGGGGATCTTATGGTATGATTTGAGTCGATGTGGAGCACTTCTGCATGACGTTACATTCAAAAAACCGCCTCGTCTTTAATTTTTGCACGCTAGTGTACTATCCAAAGTTTATGTTTGTAAATGATGTGCAAAACTTCAGTGCTGCCAAATGGTGACAGCTGATGGAGCCACATGCAAGTGTGGCCAAAGCTGGAACCCTGAAAGATTTCTGCTCTTACATATAAAGTCCATGTGGTTGTCCAGCCAGTTCATCTGCAGTAGAAAGGATATTTTCTACTTGCGGACTAGTCTGGTCAAAACTTCGCAATCGCTTAGGTGTTGCTAAAGCACAGAAACTTGTCAAGATCCACAAATATTTAAAAAACAAACAGTAAATTTGTCAAAAAAAATATTGAAATTTGTGGTTTTACCTAAATTTAATTTAAACATCTTAGAAATGTTTGATGAGGGTTTAGAGTTTGATCAAATACTAGTTTATTGATTGCATCATATGTGTAAAGTATCTAAGCCTTTGTGTAGATTTAAATAAATTTATAGGTGAACCTATTTTTAGCATGCTGGATTTAAAAAAAATAATGGTCAGAAAGTGCTTAAGGAATAATAAATAATTTGAAATCCATATTTTTTTTTTTTTTTTTTTTTTTTTTTGCATTTAGTTAATTGATTGCATTTTACTCTCCTTTGAAGGATGTTTTGCTTGTTAGGCCAACTGCTCTTGTTATTTCCTGCAGCGATTATGTTGTACTAGGGGCCTCACCAGGTGATTATTTAGGTGACTGTTTGTGGGAAGGGGCGGGGGGGGGGGGCAGTTAGCATGTAACTGTAACTCATCTTGAAAATTAGTTGCACTGATGCAGAATTATTAATTAATACACACCATTGACGTGGATTAGGAACATCAAACTGGAAGACCCTGGGTTTGATTCCCGATGGTGGCCAATGAGAATTTTTCCGCGACTCACTTAGAAACATGGAAAGAGCTATGATTTCTGTTTGACGACTGATGCAGAAGCAGATGATGCCACAGTGAAGGATGGAAGCACAGGAGGGATCTCAAAAGAAGACATAGCTCTAAAATCTCTCCAGAATGGTAAGGCTCCGGGGGCGAATGGCATGACTGCTGAGGTGTTGAAATATGGTGGTGACTCTGTAATTGACTCGTTAACTGAAATTTGCCAGTTGTGCTGGGAGTTAGGAATGATCCTTTGGGATTGGAAGGATGCTATCATTGTTCTCTTAAGGGAAAAGGAGATCAGACTGACTGCCAGAACTATCGTGGTATTAGCTTACTGAGTGTGCCAGGGAAAGTGTTTGGTAAGGTCATTATTGAAAAAGTATGGGGTCTTACATTAGAGAAAGTATGGGATGTTCAGAGTGGTTTTACGCCTGGTAAAGGCTGCACTAACCAAAATTTTGCATTGTGCATGATGATTAAAAAGTATCTGGCTGTTGGTAAGAAAGTTTTTGCTGCCTTCATAGATTTAGAGAAAGCTTATGACAGAGTAAATAGGTCACTTTTGTGAAAGGTATTGAATAAATATGGTGGTACTGGGAATTTACTTAATAGTGTAAAAGCCATGTATGCTGGCAGTAGAGCTTGTGTACGATTAAATGGTGTTTTATCAAAATGGTTTTCTATTGGTGCAGGAGTCAGACAAGGTTGTGTAATGCCACCATGGCTGTTTAATGTATTTATGGATGTGTGCAAGCATGATGCCAAAATAGATATTAATACTGGTTTATGTCTTGCTGATATCTGTGTGTGCAGATTGCTGTATGCTGATGACACTGTCCTGTTGGCAGAGAGCAAAAGTGAGTTGCAGAGTATGTTGTCCCAGATGTACGAAGTTTGTATGAAATTCAAGCTGTATAAATAAGGGAAAAACCAAAGTTAAGGTTTTCGAGCAAGGAACTGGTAGTACTGAATGTAATATAAGTCTAAATGGCACAGTGATTGACCAGGTGAATGGTGAATGAGTTTGTGTATTTAGGAAGTATGCTTGACAGAGAGAACATATTGGAGGGTGAAATTAGTAGGCGAGTGAATTCTACATTGAAAGTCATAGCGGCTTTGGGAGGTTTTCACAGGAATGATGGGTTCTCGAGAGAGTCCCGCTTGGCTTTGTACGAGAGTGTAATTGTCACTACTGTGATGTATGGCAGTGAAACCTCGGTACTACAGAAAAAACAGTTGTTTGTGTGCTGGAGAAATGCGTTACGGGGGTGGGGGTGGCAAGACACGTTCTGATCGTGTGAGGAATGAAGATGTGTTGCAGTTGTGTAATGTGAAGCAAAATGTTGTTAGCGAGGTGGAGACTAATATTCTTGGGTGGTTTGGCCATGTTGAAAGAATGAGTGATGAGATGCTTACTAAGAAATTTTTTTTAGCCCAAGTGGCAGGAAGGAGAAAGGCAGAGGAAGGCCAAGGAAGTCATGGGAGGAGCAGATTCAAGAGTGTCTGCATGAGAAAAAGGTTATAGTATAGAGTATATGACTAAAGCAATGGCAGAAATAGAGCTCTGTGACATAGTTTATCTGAGCGTATGCAGAAAAATGGTGGGTTGGATATGTATTGAATGTATATGAAGAAATTGATAAAGTGGAAATCAGTTTTCTTTATCCAAATGGACCATCACCCACATACTATTATCCCCAAAAGCCAAACATTTTACTTGTGCATAAAACTGAATTTTATGAGATAGCAGATATAAGATCAGCAACTGGAAGAACATATGCATTATAAGCTGATGATACAACTAAGACAATCCAGAAATACCCTCTGCAATGCTAACTAAACACTACTCCTGAATATGCAGTTCTCTCTTATGAGAACTGATTTTTTTTTTTTATTTTGCATGTGCATTGCTTTTGAACTATTACAGACTTGCTGTGCTTTTTTTTTTTGCATTTTTTCAGCAAGAGTGCCTTTTCACTTCAAGGCATGTAAAGACTCACTTGCTCAAGGATATTGCCATAACATTTAAACTGAGAAATGGAAAGCATCTCTTTTTTATGGGATTTTAATGTTCCTTTAGATCTTAATCTCTAAATAAATCAACTTTTTTGAACTCGTTAACAGGAAATTTTACCTTTTAGTGTTTTTTGTGTTGTTGTTGTTTTGCAAATAAGCAGTAATTATAACCACAGAATTGTGACTTACTAGTAAATTTAATTCCTATATTCAACCCATTACTGTCCTAGCTTGAAATTCTGATATGATGTAAAAATGCTCAAGAAATTCAAATATATATATATTTTAGGAAAGTTTTAAAAAATGGATATCTTAAAAGTTCAAGGTCAAATGTAATACATACATATCACTAAGCTGTTCTCTGAGATTCAGAGGTTAGCTCCAAAAAGAAATACAAACTTCCAGATATTTTTACTTATTGTTGTCGTATCAAACTTCGCCATTTACAGCGATCTTGACATACAACTCGTGCTTCACTGATATCCATTACACGCCGTACACAAGATCTTTTATACTTCATACTCATAATCTTTTTCTCATGCAGACACTCCTGAATCTGATCCACCCATGTCTTCCTTGGCCTTCCTCTGCCTTTCCTTCCTGCCACTTGGGCTGAAAAGATTTTCTTAGTAAGCATTTCATCACTCATTCTTTCAACATGGCCAAACCACCGAAGCATATTGGTTTCCACCTTGCTAACAACATTTTGCTTCACATCACACAACGGCAATACATCTTCATTTCTCACACAATCATATCGTGTCTTGCCACAAACCCCACGTAAGTAACGCATTTCTACAGCACAAAAACGACTCCTATGTTTTTTCTGCAGTACCCAGGTTTCACTGCCATACATCAGAGTAGGAACGATTACAGTTTCATACACAGCCATGCGGGACTCTCTAGAGAACCCATCATTCCTATGAAAACCTCCCAGAGCAGCTATGACTTTCAAAAAAGAATTCACTCGCCTACTGATTTCACCATCCAACTTGTTCTCTCTGTCAAACATGCTTCCTAAATACACAAACTCACTCACCTGGTCAATCACAGTACCATTTATACTTACATTACATTCAGTGCTACCCATTCCTCTCTCAAACACCATAACTTTGGTTTTTCCCTTATTTATACTCAGTTGAATTTCATGCAGACTTCGTGAAAATTTTCTCATTTTTGTGCCATGTTTTATATAAAATTAGAGCTCTAAACAAATGCTTTAAAACAAGACCAATTTTACAGCTCTATGTTTGATACTAGATGAGATATTGCTATAAAAAGGCAGGCTATCCCTAAAATTTTAGAGTTTTTGTATCTTTGAATGCCCATAAAATTTCAGTAAATTGTACAATCTGTCTAAATCTGTGGTAGTTTTTTTCTTAGAAAGATCTAGCTTTGGTTTGAATTTCATAAAAATCAGAGAACACTGGGTTGAGTGCAGTGTTGAGTTGGTGTGAAATGACCCAGTTACATCATTTATCTAAAATTGTGAAAGCTTTTCATTGTGCATTCATGGTCCTCAGGCTGAAAGTTCTGTGAGTATGATGGATGCAATTATAGTCATAAGTCAGGAAGAATGAACATCAAAACCTATTTGGCTATACATAAACTGTGAATTGCAAACTTAAAACAAAAAGTAAGGTAAAGCCTACACTCCAGTTCTTCAGTAAAATGGGTTACATAGGAGAGGCATTTGATTCCAACTGCACCAAAATTTGAGGGCGTTAAGAGAGAGAAGAAAAAATGTAAAAGATTACCTTCAGTTATTTTTTAAATTTTTCATGTAGACAGCATTCTTAATTTCACCACTAACACATTATTGTTTAATGTATTTATTCTTTTTTCTGTAATAATTGTTGTGACAAACTGGAATTTGTTGCCATGGTAGGTACCCAGTTTGCCATCGTGTGCTGGATTACTGAAAATTACTGAAAAAAATCGTGTTTATTAGTATTACTGAAAACAACGTCCAGAGGTTGGCATCTATGTAGGATAAATAAGTTAACTAGAGGGGAGTGAGGAGTTAGTTTATGAAAACAACAAAATATAAGGACACAGTAGTGTGCTTCCTGTATGACTAAGCAGACTAGTCATATTATCTGTACAAGCAAGGCAATGAGTCAGCACCAAGCTGCAGGTCTGAGTATTTCGTGTTAAAACCTGCATTGCTTGCTGCTTGTAGGGTGGGGATTCAACAGCCAGCATTCAGTTGTGCATTGGCTCTCTTAGAGCAAATGTGCACTGTGCAGACTTCATTAAGATTTTTTTGTGTTATTTGTAAGTGTGTAGACTCAGTTAATGCATACATGTAATAGGTGTTGTGTGGGTGTATATATTTTTCACTCTGGTTGAAAAGTACTTAACAAGACTTCTGAATAAAATTTGCCCATGGTAAAGGAGTATGCGATGGTCTGGGAGACCCAATAAAATGATTTACAGCAAGGACAAGTCTCCAACAACCCAGCAAATTATGACACCACCTTGGGCCAGCATTTACTCCATGGAGTTTTTTTTAATAATAACAAACAACACAAAGAAGAGAAAATGCTTGAAGAGCAATTTCTGGTTGCAAAACCAATACAAGACACCCAGAAGTTCCACAGTTTCCTGCCTGTGTAAGATAAAAAGACACCGACAAGGGTATTTCTAAAGAGTGAGCAATCGTATAAGTTTTCTTTGTCAGGAGAATGTTTGAAGCTCTTACTAGCAGAAGTGAAAGATACCTAACATTTGAGTGCAATGACCAATGGTGGTGGTGGCTTGCAGTTTTGGCTGAAAACAAGACAACTTACAAAATAGGTTTTACCCCAGCTTTCTATCACATTTCTAGCTTGAGAAATCATTTATTTTGTAATTGCATGTCAGCAGAAAACTGCATTTTTTTTAGTGATTTCAGATGGCTGTAACTTTAGAAGCTATTGCAGATAAAATTCTTAAAAATTTGGAGGTACATTTGATATGCCAAATTTGAAAAAAAATCCAAGAGAGTAGGGTTTTTTCAGTGGATCACTTGGCACAGAATGACCCAGGCAAACTAATTTTAAATATTTTTCTTATAGTTCAAATTGTCAAATTAAAACCTTGTTTTCACCATATCTATGTAATTTAGATTGCAAGTTCTTTTGCTCCATTTTTATAATTGATTGACAGACATTCCAATAGCCTTTGTTTCAGCACTGGCTAATTTCTAACTGAATTTGAAACATTCCAAAAAAAAATTTTTTTGTGCTACCAGTGAGGTAAAACAACAAACTATTTTGCATGTGACCTTTAACAGGCACAGTTAATGCATCTAAGTAAAATGACACATGCAAAATTGTACCCTTCAGCAGTCAGTATTAATGCATTATTTCTTAGATATTGTTCAATAATTCAGAGCAAAATCCACAACTAAAACTAGAACATTATTCACCGATGAGTCATTCCATTATTACCACCCTTAGCCTAGAGAAATAAGCGTGCCTGGAGACCGAACGGTGGCACAGGTGAAGTTCACAGAGCAGTATATATACAACCCGAGGACAGTCTTTCTGTGTTATGCTGTGGGCATTGTTTTCTTGGGACACTGTAGGGCTCCATTATCCCACTAGCACAATCCCTGACATTTGTCAGGTATCTGAACATCGTTATGGACCAAGTTCACCCATTCATGGCAACTGTGTTCCCTGCTGGTGATGGCCATTACCAACAGGATAATGTACCATGCCACACTGCCAGAATTGTCAAGAAGTGGTTCAAGGAACATGAAGTAGTTCAAGGACTTTCTGTTAATGCCCTGGCCTCCAAATTTACCTGACATGAACCCAACTGAACATTTGTAGTTCGACTTGGAAAAGTGGGTTCGCGCTAAATCACCACCACCTCGAAATGTACAGGAACTGGAGGACTAGCTGTTGACATTATGGTACCTGATACCCCAGGTTACCTGTCACCCCCTAATCGAATCAATGCCTCGCCGAGTGACCGCTGTTTTGCGGACTACAGGGGGTCTTACAGCTTATCAAGTAGGTGGTCATAATGTAATAGCTTTTCGGTGTATGTTTGTATTAATAGTTGCATTTCAAAATAGGTTTTCATTTTAGAAAGTTGAGCTTTGTTTTCTGGCGTATCACGTTCAGTAAAAACAGTAATGAATAAATACACTCGTGAACACTATATATTAAATTATACAGTGCTTGAAAAGTAAACATACCTGAGGCCCTTTCCATCTCAATTCAGGCAGGGATATGTCAGGTGACCATCGGCAATTTTTTTGAAGAAAATATATGGTTGGTACCCCTACCTGGGTTATTAATCACCCTAAAAGGACCCCCCCCCCATTTTTTCCCACAGTTACACGAGTTTGAAATTTGCCTTTTTTTTGCCGATTTTATCACTTCTCGGAAAACGTGCATTTGCTTAATTTAAAATATCTCTACAATTATAAGTCCTAGAGAGCTGACTCTTTTTGTTTTAAAGCTCTTTAAAAGTTCTTTAATTTGGTGTGTATGAAAAGTTCCACATGTAGCCATGAGCTATTTTAAAATTGTGTTAAAGTTAAAAAAAATATTTGTCCATGTGCATACTTCACAAATTTTTTTTCACTGGTATTTTCTGTACTGAACCTTTTCTTTTCTACTAGGCCTGATCTGAAGTGGTCCTCAAAGTGTTTTTAAAACAATTTTTTCTTACCCTGAGTTATACCTAGTGCTAGTTACAAACCCTTAAAATACAAAAAAAAAAAAAAAAAAAAATCAAATTTAGCCCCACTTTACAGCAAATTTTCTCAAAAAGCCAATTTCAAAAAATCTGAAAATCTGTGGGAAAGTAGTCCAATTGATGCTTGATTGAACCCTGAAATCAGACTGAGCAATATTTTTGTTGATTTTTAATATTTTTTTTAATAACCAGTTTAGGAGCACATTCCTAAAAACAAAAATCCTTTTTCAGTTAAAAAATATGTAATTAAGTGGTCCATTTGGTGGGTGTTTTATCCCTAAAATTTCACGTGTCAATTTTTTTGGTAACTAATGGGTTTAAAAATTTCTTAAATTGTTAGCTTTTTTGTGAAAATTAATTTCATTCCACCACAATATACAGTATTAGAAGTAATCTGGGCCTGTTGGTAAAAAATTAAAATTTTAATGCTTGGGGCTATATAAGCATATGCAATGTAGGCTGCCACATGATCAAGTAAGTGAACTTACAAATTATAAGAGGGAGAACAATTCTTCAGTTCTTCTCATCTCCTCATCCGCAAACTTGTGAAGACTCCCCAGTTGCCCTTTAGGAGTTGGTGGCTTCACCTTCAGCAGAACATATCTTATCTTGATAGGGCAGGCGATAGTTTTCACATCTGTGGATCACTTGAAGTCATTTGCAGGCCCATGAGGCTCCATAAATGCCACAGTGATGTCGCTGAGCTCATGAGAAACTTTAGTCACTCTTGCCATCCACCACTGTTGATCATATGTACATGAGATGAAATCTCCAATGTTGAATTCATTGATAAAATAGTTTGACCTTCCTGTGTCTTTGTTTGGCTCATCTATACAGTGACTGATTTTTTAAAGTGAATGTTTTACAGTCCGTGATGTATGCATTCCACTTTTGTCAACTGATCATAGATGGGTAGATTGAATGCCAACTACCTGTTTAACATTTCTCCACTCTCTCTTCTTCATTATTCTGAATTCCTCAAGATATTCCTTTTCAAGAACCATCACTGTTACTGTTTTCCAAAGAACTTGTTATTTAGATGCTAAGTCTTGGGCATTTCTGATGGCTTCAAGAGGTTCTTTTGCAAATTATATGTTGTTGCATAATGTTTGCTCAAGCCACCAATGCCATCACATGCACTCTTTCCATGTCCTGTGGCTGAGAAAATCCACTTCTTAGAATCCAAAAGACCAAGAGATTCAAATAATTTATGAATTTGAAATCTGTTCGTGAAGTGTGAGGCAGCACCATCACTGATGTACACCATGGACTTAAAATGAGGTGAACCATCAAATCTTGCAGGGATGTTGTCAAGTATAAGTTGAAGGACACACAATGTATGAGCAGTGTCATGAGTGAGATCGTTGTTTACTATGGCAAAACTCTGTTTACTTCGACAGAAGTAAGTTACGCAAGTGAAAATGGAGACTTGTGTGTTCTGCCAGTGATAACTTTGTATTTCATCTGGCAGAACTACAGACCAATTCTCAGCAAACTCAAAGTGCAGAACAAGACTACAGTCTTCATCAATGGAGTTTTTTACAGCAGCTATTTCTTCCCTCTGAATTTTCCTAATATAGCTGTGCGTGATTCCCTTCATAATCCATTTTTGTATGTGGAAGAGAAATCTTTCAACTGGAAGTGTGTTTTTTTTAATTAGGTTCCCAGATTCCCAGAGTGCAAAGGTAACTTCATTTTCTTCCAAACCCAAATATTCTAAAGTTATTTCACTTGATCCAGGGCATTCACCACATTCTTGCAGCCAGCACTTATCGGAAGGATTTGCACAAAGACATTGGGTGAAGAAGTCTTTTTCCTCAATTTTGTTCCCTGTAATACTTTTCAGTGAGCTGCATAACAGTTTTACATTGCTACAATATACACAAGTACATACCTCTTTTACTGGCTGCAACTTTACCTACTTTGTCTCAGTGAATAAAATTTTGAGTGTCCAATCTTTTTCTCTGGGTAATCTCTCATCTGACCGTATGCTTCTTTCATGGACCTCGTCATAAAATGTTTAACCTTCTTTACCTTTTCCCCATTTTCTACAACTGTTATTACATCATTTTTATTGAAACTCTGTCTTGAGCAGTCTTTTCTGTCATCTATGAAATAAGACTCTGCTAATTTGATGATTTCAGTATCTAAAGGATGACCAGTATATAGATCGAGTTTTCCCCACACCCCCATTTCTTTTCTTATTTTTCGAGATTTAACTACCAAATATTTTGATAATGCAAGATTAGATTGAATTTGGCTTTTAGATAATGAACTTGGCAAACGAGTTAGAAGTTGAACAGTTTCTCGTGAAGAGATACTGATGTTGTTACTGCGACTTCCATGTTCCATAGTAATTCTTTACAGGTTGAGCATTCTGTTTTATCCCTAGACTTTGACTGTACTGCAGACACTTGATAGATATCACCTAATTTTGATACCACTGCTTCATTCAGATAGACTGTTTTGTAAGTCTAGTTTTTTTTCTCTTACAATAATTACTTCTTCTTTCACACCTGACATCTTCTGGTTTTTCAAGTGGGGAAATATCAGCTTACACTGCAACAATGCTTGTGTTTAAGGCTTCAATCACCTCATTTGTCATAATGTAAGTTGTGTCAACACTACAGGTTGCACACTGTCCTTGAATGTCATCTTCCTTCAGTTCATCATAACCTAATGACTTTTTATATGTATGCAGCATAAGTTTCCACACACCTCATCTCTCTCACTCAGTTTCTTCTGACCCCAAATGTTCCTGCAGTAAAGGGGCCAAATTTCCTAAATGAGTGAAATGTTTTTCAGAGGTTTTATAAGCGACTTTTTATGTCTGTTGAAGTAGTCTTTACATTTTACTCTTTTTCTCACTTCAATTCAGATATGTCTGAGACACATCTGAATTGAAGTTTACACTAAAACAACACAATTCTAAGATGAGGTTAAGCTACTGTGTTTTTGCTGATACTCTGAAACACACAGAAAAATAAAAGCATCATTATCCTTTCAATATTAAATACTGAAAACTTGTACAGACAAATATAACTGCTGCACCTAGACCTTAATGAGCTGTACAAGGCCATTGATGAGAGCTCAACTTAGCTGCTTGGACAAAGGTGACTACTGACTACCCACATGACTCATAGGTAGTGATGAGTCATGTGGATGATCCATCCTCATGACTCAAAGGTATGAGTGAGTCATGAGAATAGGAACTGAAGTTCCATGTGTTGACACTTCCAGCACTTTCATTTACCCTTTCCTTCCTGCCTTGAGCTCTCTCAAGTTATTCAGCTTGCTGAGTAAATAGTGTTTTTACAACATACAATAATACTGTAAACTACTTGCTGTTTGAAAGTAATGCCATTATACTTCCTTTCGTTACTGTACTTCATCTATCCGAACTACAAATTTTCTCATGAAAAAAATGATTTTTTTTAGGAATGTGCTAAACTGATTATGTAGCATAGCTGAAATGAAAAAAAAAGTTATTAAAAATCAACAACAAAACAATTGCTCAATCTGATTTCAGGGTTCAATCAAGCATCAATTGGACTATTTTCCCACAGATTTTCAAATTTTTTTAAATTGGCTTTTTTGAGAAAATTTGCTGTAAAGTAAGGCTAAATTTGAATTTTTTTGTATTTTAAGGGTTTATAACTAAGTGCCCTAGGTATAACTCAGGGTGAGAAAAAAATTGCTTTAAATACACTTTGAGGGCACTTCAGATCAGGCCCAATATAGCAAAGATTCAGTACAGAAAATACTAGTGAAAAAAAATAATTGTGAAGTATGGACAAATGTTTTTTTTTTTTTGAAACAATTTTAAAATAGCTCAGGGCTACATGTGGTACTTTTCATACACACCAAATTAAAGAACTTTTAAAGAGCTTTAAAACAAAAAAGAATCCGCTCTCTAGGACTTATAGTTGTTGAGATATTTTAAATTAAGCAAATGCATGTTTTCCGAGAAGTGATAAAATCGGGAAAAAAAGGGCAAATTTCAAACTCGTGTAACTGTGGGAAATTTTTTTCAAAAAAATTGGTGATGGTCATCTGACAAATTTACCTATGGTCTACCTAAATTGAGATGGAACCCTGAGTCATTCATTTTTTAAAGAAAGGTACACTTACCAAAATCCGCATCATTCAGCTTCAGTCTCCTTTAACAAGCAGTACTTTAAAATTTTAGCACTATGTTTTTCTATTTGATTTTATGCTTAAATACTAAGAATCAAGAGATTTTGCTAAATCATAGGCTTTTGAAGGTTTATTCAAAGAAAATCATTTGTAAGGTTTCTCAAGTTCTTTGCCAAAAGCTTCATTCACAGTTTTTGCACTTGGTGATGTGACGTATGTATTGTTGCCACAATATTGAGGAGCTTTCTTAAAACTGGAAATTGTTTTTATAGAGTAGCAATTTCTCCCACAGCTGATGTAAGGAAGGACCTTTATTTAATATTTTAAACTCGTACCATATATTCAGTATAGCTCCTCTGTATTGTCCTCTTCAGTGTCCAGATGTTTGGAAAAATAGGTTGCAAGGGCTCTTGTTAAAAACAACAACACTCGTCACCATGATTTTCTAACAAAATACCAGTTGCACTACATCTGTCCTCATTTTTTTTAAATCTCTTGTTTCAGAAATTTAATTCCGCTTGTCAGGAGAATTTCTTTATCGCTTGTTAAACTCTTACCTGATAACTGTATGCTCTTGCAATTGTACCAAGAACAAATGCTTCCTCCATCAGGTCATTGTTGTTTTTAAGTTAGTCCAGTGAATTGATGGCTTTCTTTACATGCACTTTTATTTGGGCATATTATATGTGGATTATAACTTGTATATTCATTTTGGGTTCCACATTTTTTTTTTTTTTTTTTTTTGCAGTTCCACAAATGGATTTGATGACATCTATGTTGCATGGGAACATGAAGGATATTTTTCTTCCTTGTGTGCTCTTCCTCCAAGCGAACAGTATCCTCGTGGTCTGATTTTAGCTGGATGTACAAATTGTGCCATTTATGGGTATACACTAGAATCTTCTGAACCAGTTTTAAAGCTTCTTGGGCATTCTGATAATGGTAAGCTTTTCTTGTAAAAAGAAATTTATTTTACTTGTTGATAGTTTGCAGTTTGCCACAGACCCACTAATCAACAGATATTAAACTTGATAAATTTTTTAAGGAACCTGGTAAGACACTGTTATCATGTACTGTAAATCCAAACGTAATCAAACTCCTTTTTTAAAGCTAAAAGTCTAAAAAAAGAAATAAAAGGTAAGTAGAAATAAGTAGAATTTGAAGCAAAAAAATAATTGTAAGCAATTTGTATTGTAACCAAACCATTAACTTTGTTGATTGGGTCTGCTGTCCTGGCTCCTTACATATAATAAGACCTTTTTAAGTAGGTAAAAGTCAGTCAAAATCATGATTTTGGCTGTTAATTCTGAGTGTTGTGTGTGAATGCTGTGGCCAGTGTATGATAAAATGAACATGGAAAAGCGTGCTTTTTTTATGTGCTAAATGTGAAGTGTTAGTGATGATTGCCAGTGTACGATGAAATGAACATGGAAAAGCATGTATTTTAATGTGCTAAATGTGAAGTGTTAGTGTTGTTTGCTATTGTTTTATATGGCCACTGGAAATGTCAGATACTCATTGTCATGTTGCAGGGAAGATAATAAACAGTTACATTCAAATTGGAGGAAAAGTAAATACGATCAAAAATATGGTAATAAAAAATAATGAAAAAATAAAAATGTTTGAAAAAGCAGGTATTTTCTCAATTCCTATTACTGAAAATCCTCCAATGGCTTATATAGGAAGTACCAAAAATAAGCTTAAACACAGATTAAAACAACACATAAAAAATTGGCTGAAAAAAGAAGAAAAAACAGCACTTATTCAATACTGTCTGGCTAACCAAAAATATCCTAAATTCGAAAATATAAAAATCATTAAAAGCCGTAAATCCGAAAAATACCTCAGGATAGCAGAGTCGGTAATAATTGAAAAAAATAGGGCAAAAGTTTGCAACCATAATGACCCTAATATTTTGAGAAACAGCTGGAGAAATTTAATTAAAATTGAGCAAAAAAATGAAAAAGTTCAAAAAATTAGATCAGTGACCAACAAGAGATGGCGCCACAACGCCCAAGAAAAAGCGATAGCCGATAACAGAAGCAGCCCGCGAGAACCACCGAAATGCCCAGCTGACATGGTCCGTGGTAGTCGGAGCAAAACGTCCCCTAGATGACGTTAATGGATTATTACCGAAAGTACTCGGGTTATGAAAAATTATTGAAGTAAATGAGGAGGCAGCAAAGGAAAAAAAACTCATTTAGTGACGAGGCCAGATAAATACCAACGGGGGAAAAAAAAAAATGAAGTGGACCCGCAACTAAATGAAAAACCCCCATGCCGCATCCACATAACGGAAATAAGAATTGAAAGCCAAGCCCCACGTGCGGTAAGTGTTAATCGAACTTTACCAACAAAAAGGGAAGTTCAAAAATGCAAATGCATTAATGCACGTTAAAAAAATAACCTCCCATATCGGAAGTAAATTGAAAAAGTTATCGTAGGTTCATTCCACATGAAATCTCCCAATTTCAGAATAAATGGTTGCTTCACCATTTTTTTTTTTTTTTTTTTGTATTCTCACTGTAGTTAGTATCATTAGTAAGCAGCTCAGAACAGTTTTTAATGTTTTTATCTGCCACCATTTTAAATATGGGCCTATTTTTACTTGCCACAACAGGTAAAATTTCAAGTTTTAAAGTATTCACAGAAATGGCTGTAATTCTTTAACTACTTGAGATAATGAAACAATTTTTTTATTTTTTTCTGAAAGTAGACATTTTGAGGTTTCAGAAAAGCTACTTTGTTGGGTGTAGCTTTTTGTCTAAGCAGACTAAAATAGACTTAAATTTGGCAAATGTTATTTGCAACATTGCCATCTTTAGGTAGCAATAACTCAGGTAGGGCTGGAAACCACAAACTGAAATTTGTGGTTTTCAGCCCTACCTGATGTTGGAGAGTTTCTAAAAGTAATATCAGCCATGCCTGTTACAGCATTGTCCTTAACTCCACACAAGGCATAGTCCCAGGATCTATTGATCTGATGTTCCAATCCACAACATCCCAGAAAGCTTCCACAGGGTTTAAATCCAGGGACCTTGGGGGGCCACTGGATGTTCTAAACTCAGATTAGCATTCCTCGAATAATGCCTGGGTGGCAGCGGCTTGTTGAGTGGCACATTGTCCTGCTGGAACAGACCATCGACCATAGAGTGCATGAAGGCCATGACACCATGTAAGTGATCAGCCAGCACATGCTAGTGTTAAGGACCTCTCCAGATACACCAAGGGATTTAATATGTCCCATGAAATGGCTCCCCAAACCATCACAGCTGACATGACATGATGGGGCCATGACCTCATGCTGTTGATGCCACATGTGCACCCTTCCGTCAGCTTGGTATAGCTGAAAATGGGTTTCATCTGATACATGACATGACTCCACTAAGCAGAGGTCCAATTTTGATGTTCCCAGCGAGACATAATTTCCGATGACGAGCAGTCAACGGTGGCACATGAACAGGGCATTGGGCTCCCGTAGCCCAGGGTATGCAGCATGTGCAGTGTACACTGTTCATTCGCTGACGCTGCTTGGGCCTCCAACCTTTAACCTTGATTTTATTTGCATTGCCGTTGCCTAGCGGTCTGTCCCTACAAGCCTGAATAGTCTACGTCGATGTTATTCATAAATGGCGTGTGGTTGGCCAGCTTGCTCTCTGGGCACTGGTACGTCCGTTGATGGTATACTCGTGGTACATCCTCGATATGGTTGCCCTTGAGAACCCTAGGGTTCTTACCACTTGGGACCCATCTGTCTTCCACCAACAATGCGTCCATGATTCAAAGTTGCTCAGATCAACATGTTTACTCATGTTCTTCGATTGCAATAAACAATTGGGAAGCCGTGCTGTCCCCCTGTTTATCGCCTGCCTTCAGTTTGGGTCTGTTCCACTCTGTGTGAGGGATGCCCGTGTCAACTGTCCATTACCCCTGTCTCTAATGTTTTGTCTACTGAGTGTATCTTTATTACATTAAACTAAGGGAAGTAGTGGCTTCTGCTCACAGCACAGCAGTGTTGGTTACTGTCCCTGTGCATCTCCAGGATATCATTGTGGAAGGAAGATATCATCTGAAGCAGATACTCAACATGAATGAAATGGTCCTGTTAAGAAGTGAATGCCATCATGGGCATTTATTTTGGCAGAGGAGGTTGAAAGAAACACAAGGCTTTTAAGGATTGATTTGGTTGCTGTGTTACGGAAAACCAGGAGGGGGTGGTAAAGTTAAAATCTCTTCCTGTGCACCACACTCAAAGAATCCCAGGGTGATCAAGAGGATCCCCAAATCCAATTTGCTCATCATGGGACATTTGAACAGAAAGTTCTGGATTACTTGTGAGGTTTTTAGCGATTACAGCAGAAGCTGCTTTGCTACTTTCGTAGCTGAATATGGCAAGATAAAGTTCTGCTATTGAATAACACTCTTGATAGTTCTGGTGGTAGATAACACCCTTGGCCATTCCATCGGTATTAATGATTTTTCCATGAATGTCCCTGTTGTTTTCTTGCCAACTAACAACTTGGATCAGCTAGATCCATATCTGACATAATCATATACTATGATCTCCAACCTATCACATCTGATCATTCTGGAGTGTACTCCATTCACATAGTGTACCGCAATGGTTTAAAAAAGATACATAGGAATCACACTTTCATGCATGCAGCTTTCATCTTCAGTCTTCTGCTACAAGACTTGAAGAGCATAAAAGAGATGTAGAACATAGGAAACTTATGACTGCACTGTCAAGAGAAGTACTAAAATAATGAGGCAACACCATTCTGGAGTGGCATTAAAGATATTGCTCCATACATCACAGCAAAAGGAACCTTATTTAGGGAGACTATAGAAATTCTATCTCGCAGTGACGTGTGTAATGACTTAGTATCAGTGAATCTACCACGTGCATGGACTGCGCTTTTAAAGTTAAACAAAAAATATCTTTATCATGTGTATACTGCAAGACATTATGTTGATGTAATTTTGTGCAATCATTGTGTATTTGATTTGTTTTTTATTTAGCCTCTTATTATATTGACATTTTACAGTTTAAGTCAAGTCGTTCCAGTCCCTTGAAAAAAATTGCCCATTGGTGAGCAAGAGCTCTCCAGATATTATATAAATACACCTGTATGAAGACCCGGATTATTGTTTCATTAAGTCTTGTGCATTTTTGTTTCTACATCTTCCTTATTGCAATCTATGTACAAAGGCATCAGCACATTCCAGGCTTATTATCTTTATTTTCTCATGAAATGTCTCATCCACAAAAGAAACAGTAAAGTCTCATGAACGTTTCAAAATATTTTAACAAATAAATAAATAAATAAATAAATAAATAAAAAAATGAAAAAAGCTGTTGAATTTATTACAGCTTGGTTAATGGTTTACTAAGAACTACGAATGTGGTTTGAAAGTGTTTATGTTCCAGATATATTCATAATTTCATAGATATTGTTGAAGAATGACCTTAAACAAGCATGAAGGAAGAGTGGTTTGTTTGTGTGCTTGCCCAGATGGAAGGGGGTAGCATACACTGTTTTCTTCCGGAATGAAGCAGAGGAGGGAGGGATGGGAATGTGATGATGCGACTTTCATCTTCAGTGTAGGAATATATACCGTATATCCCCGTAGCAGAATCGCTGTGATGGGCGACGTACATCGCAGATTTATTTTGGTCCTGCAGACAAAAATGATATCCCCAGAACCCTATTAAAACCATCTTGCAGACTATCACATGCAAGTTTTCTGCCTTACAAAATTTCCGAAAACGGAAGTTAGGCGTAGTGAGGATTTCAACCGGAATCATAATTTTTTTTTCTCGCGAAGGACGACTTAAGTCGCAGAATTATTTTGTACTCATCCCCGTAGCAGAATCGCGGCGACGTACATTGCAGATATATTTTGTACTCATCCCCGTAGAAGAATCGCTGTGATGGGCGATGTACGTCGCAGGTTTATTTTGTACCCATTCCCGTAGCAGAATCCCGGCGACAGCTGACGTACATCGCAGATTCATGTTTTACTCGTCCTCGTAGCAGAATCTCGGCGACGGCCGATGCACATCGCAGATTTATTTTGGTCCGGCAGATGGAAAGGATTTCCCCAGAACTCTATTAAACCTTATCTTGCAGACTTCCTATCATAGATGCATGTTTTCCGCCTTTCAAAATTTCCGAAAACGGAAGTTAGGCGGAGTGAGGATTTCTCCCGATGTTTCCTCGATGCTTGAAGAGAGAATTATCCAATATTGTTAAATATCATTTTATTGCATAAGTATTTGTGTTCTGGTTTGAAAATGGAGGCAACAATTTCCATAAACGAAAGTTTGACAGAACCCAGTAATCTTAAATTCTTGTTCTTGCGATATTCCCTAAACCTTATATGGTCATTAAATATCATTTTATTAGATAAATGTTTGTATTTAAGATTGAAAACGGAGGAAAATTTTCTGAAAACCAAAGTTGTACGGAGCAAAAATTTCTCCCTCTAATAATTGGAAATGGAAGATTTTCTGAAAACCAAAGTTGTACGGAGCAAAAATAAAAAAAAAAATCCCTCTAATAACCCTCCACCCACTGTGCTTCTGTATTATTGTTTAATCATCATTTAATTACATAAATGTTTGCACTTGAGATGGGAAATAAAGAAAAATGTTCTGAAAACGAAGTAGAATGAAGCAAAGATTTCTCCTCTTATGACAGTTTTTTCCTTCTGATGCCTCTGCACATTATTGTTGTTAATATTTTTTATTCCATAAATCTTGTTTCAGCTTGAAAATATTGGCAAAATACCAGATACAGAGGACCAGAACGTTCTTGATCCTAATTAACATTGCAATTGCTGTAGTACCTAGGTTAGACATTTTTTTAGGTAGAAAAATATGTCTGCAATTTTTATGGTTTTTTTCATTTAGTAGTTATCTTGCATAGTGACCACCCGCAGATAATTTTGTGGCACAATGATATCTGTCGCAGACTGACCAGGAACTTTCTGCTATTGGGCTGTATATATAAAATCTGGATCTGTTTTTTGATGACAAAATTCAAGCTTGAAAAACACATCCTTCATAAAATAACGTGTATTAGAAATGTACCCTTCACAGAGTTCCGAAAATTGTAGTCAAATACATCGTTCATGTGGGAAATATAATCAGTTTACGAAAATGTAAATTGGCTTCCATAGGTAGCAGCAGGAGCAATTTGTTTTGCATGTTGTCGACTGTTATAAACCAGGAACGAGATTTTTCCTTGAATTCACAGAATTCCACTTTTTCGTCATCATTTGGGATCGGTGCCAAACTAAAGAGAATTTTCATTTTGGGGGAATTAGTGGGAGGGAGGGAGGAGGGCAGAGTTGTGTGAAAATAAAATCGTGTGTATACACAACTATTGAAACAGAAAATTTGCTGCAAATTTGCGAAGCGTGATCCATGATGACAATAGAATTAAGATAATTCAAAGAAAAATTAATAAAACAATAAAAATTATTAGAACATTACAGATTCCAGTGAAGACAAAATAAGTACATTACAATTGAATGTGCACCAGTGTGTGTGAAAGAGACTTTTATGGCAAAATATTAAAATATTGGACTTATAAACCTTATAAAAACAAGAGATTAATTAAAGAAAATTTTTATATCCAGAAAATCAGTTCCATTAATGAATATTCAAAAATTATAAATAGCGTTTTCAACGACTTAATTAAAAAATAGTAGACTTACAAAATACATGAAGAAAAGATCTTAATTTAATAACTGGCAACTTCAAGAGGAACCTGGCAATAAAATTTAAATTCTTTCTGTGTAAATAAAACTTTTGATAGTTTCTATACATTGAGAACAACCGGCCTTGATAAAATCTAGAGGCCATAAATGTCTAAAAGCAAAATCTGGGGACAGTATTCTGTTTTCAAACCTTCTGAAAACGGAAGTTAAAAGGAGTGAAAAATGAACTCTTGCCTGATTATAACAGTCGGTGATATGCAAAACGAACTGCTCACACTAATTTTGTCTACTTTACAAAAATGGACAGAATTTCACATAAATGGGTATCATTTTTAAAAACCTGGATCGACCCTTGAAATTTTCCTGCTGTCATTGGCACTGAGCTCTAAGTGCGAGCTCATGACCATTCATCTAAGATTGGTCCAGGTTTGAGTCACTGGGAGGCATGGATGTAGTGCTTGTCTTATGGCTTTGACTTTCTCCTTTCCGTGGAACCAGTGGCCCTAAATTAGGTATGGGTGATTGCTTACTGCCCATGGTGTTGCTCCGAGTGGCCGCTAACCCCCCTCCCACAACAAACAAACAAACCAAATTCCCCTCCTGCCTTATCAACTCTTTGTGCTGCCTATGTAACCTTCAACAAGTTAATTGATTGATTGGCCTATTTTGCATTACTTGTTTGACTTTTTTGTTTGTTAAGTAGTATAATGGTGCTCATGATTTGATTGTTTTATGATAATGTAGCAAGATTTTCCCTATGGGAATTGTGACATGTATGCAAAGTGGAATATTACCAGTATTGTCACATTTTTTGATAGGAATACATGGAATTGTGATTACCGGGTTCCAGCAGTGCACAAGAAATATCATGGCAACTGGATATGCTGTACTAAACATTGTGGAAGATTTTGTGCAAAATGTTGTAGTTTTATCCTTATGAGATCACCTTCAGTCGAAAATTGTTTCATGGTGATATGCAAACACAACTGACATTTGTTATGACATTCTTGGCTTGCATTTAGATGAACAAAGCATGGCCTTGGAAAAAAGATCTTGTGGTGTGACAAGGCTTATTTGAACACCACTACTGAAATTATGATCCCCTGGTGTATATATACAGTGAGATGTTTACATGCTGCACCTCTATACCTTTTAGAACCCGTTTCAAAACTATGCAATTATTTCCAAATATTCATGTCCAAAATATACTCCAAATTGCCCACCTTATCTTTTTTAAGGGTGACTCGAAAGCATGTTAAGTGGGTCTTCCTCTACGAAGTTTTGCTAAATGGGTGAGACACGTGATACCCCCAAGTCCATTTCCCTGAAAAAAGAATGATGCTGTTAGAAAAGCAAGGCTAGCTTCTGAGAATGGAAAACAGAATCTTCAAAGTTTTTTTGTATCTGATAGAAGTGTGGCAGCTAGTGTGTATGTGTATATCTTACAGCAAGGAGCTTTTGATTCCCTTTCTCGAGGCTGTCACATTTTTAAATATCCAAGTTTTTGAAACAGAGATAGGGACTAATTTAAATATCTTGCTCATATTGTTACTTTTACAATTTGACCAAATGACAGTAGCTTTAACTGCCTGTGTTTTAGATTTCCATAGAGATCCCACTGTCAGAAAATGACATTTCATGTCTCACATTCTCAGATCTCTAGTTATTTGATACTCTGATTTCTTCAGTAGTCATAATTTCTTGCAGGGACTGCTTGTACGAGATTTTTTTTCATTCATCAGTTTTTGTTTATTTTAAAGCATCCTCAAATGAGTAAAACATAGCTGGATGTCCAAGAGAAAATTTTTAATATGTGAATTCAAAGAGTGTAACCCTGGATCTAGCCATCAGGCAAAAATAGCAAATCATTTTTTCAACTTTTTTAGCAAGTCAGTTAGCAGAACTGCAGGAGACATATTAAGTGATAAACATAACTGGATGGGATCTGAAATACAGCTGCACTCACTCAGTAAAATAATAATAATTTTTTTTTCAAAAAGTGGCAAGCACAGAATTTAGAGGAAACTCATGTTCCATGAATTGGCCAAGTTGGTACTCCCCCACAGAAAATCTCACCCACCTTTTGTAGTAAGCGGGACAGTGCAAAAGTCGCTATTGTACACAAAATATCTAATGTGGGGATAATTTCCAGGGTCACCATTTCCATTTTTACTGCAATTTTACAAATAGCAGGTTATGTGGGAGATTTTAGGAGTCACCATTTCCTGTTTTACTCCAAGTTTTATTGATATGCAGGACTTTTCTTGGTAGTAAAATGGTGTTGATGTTGCAGGGTTTTTCTGATATACAAGAGTTTACTATTATTATTCACAGGCTAATTGCAAAAAATTCCCCAGGAAAGGAGCCCACTGAACATTACCACCCTGAGCATATTAACACCAGATATGTTGACTACAATATTTTCTAATTTACACAAAATCACCGGCACTTTTGGGGAAATCATGTGCTCCCATTGGTCTGGTGGTGGGGACAGTCATACACAGTAGTGCTTTTCAAGTTTTTCTTGAGTGGAAACTATCTGAAAAAAAAAACAAAAAAAAACAGCCTTAACACACTTTATGAACTTTAACTGAATGATAAGAAACTTCAGATGTACTGTATAAATATGTACATGCACACTTATGAACAAATATGTAAATGAACACACTTAAAAATTTACATGCACACGTAGGGGTCACTAAAACCAACACACATAAGAAGTGTAATGATCAGAGAAAAATTAAAGCCCCGCACGGGGATAACTGGTTTTCCAGTTATTTGGGGAGCGGCGCCCCCACGGCCCGAGCTGACCTTGTGACTGGTCAACATCTGATGTCATGCCACCGCTTGTTTTTTGTTTTGGTGTTTGCAGGGACGGCTGTTCATCCAGCTGTTGGGGAGTTGCGGCCCCACGATCCCTAGCTGGTCTTGTGTCTCGCTTTTTCGTTTTTATTTATTTTCTCCACTGGCTAGTTGCCCGTGTTGTATTCTCTACCTAATCGCTACCACGTTATGTACTAACACCCCGGTCTTGTGGTTTTGTTACCCTCCACCACTAACTGTTTTATATTAACCGCTCAGTTCGTAGGTTGCTGAGATTCCGTTTAGGTTCCCTTCCAGGATTTGTCTTCTTTGGATTTCTTTTTTCCTTTTGGCTGGTTTGGGTGCTAGACCTACCTGCATGTTTGCCGCGTGCGGAGACCCGCGAGGCGGAAATGGGATGTCTGGCGGCTGAGGTCGCAGGAGACCGGTTCAGTGCCTCCTGTGTACCAACACTCCTCTTCGACCCCGGCTTCGCTGTAAACGGGAGGCTAGAGACTAACCCACCTCTAGTCAGAAGTCTTGTACCAAGTTGTGTACAGGGCTTTAGCGGCTTTTGTCGTATAGCACGGCAGGGTAAGCCCGGGGGCTGTGGGATCATGCCAAAGGCGTTGGCATGATAGTACCAGGAGGCCGAAGTGTCCGCCGAGTGCGTGTGATCACAGCCAACGGACTATATCTGCAACGTATAAGCTCCAGAACTGTGTCCAGCGTCATTTTCTTGGCTTGCGGACCTCTAGTTCTCCCTTGTAGGGCTCGGTGGTGGGTGGAGTAGTCTCAAGACGAATCTTCCTTCTCTTTTTCCATGGGTAAACCCAAAAACAAACGCTCCAAATTTAAGTCACCTGAGACAATGATAGTTGCCAACGACACTCCTTCATCTTCTCAACCTACCAAGTCTCAAAACCTTAAACGTTCTTTAGACCATGACCTGGACCAAGAATGTAAAACCTCTTCTTCGGCAGCTGTACCAGTCGCTCCGAAGCGTCGTCTACCCTCGATTGCTGTGAATACACATGCTACACATTTAGTTGTAGAATCCATCGATCCGAATGAGAGACTGTCCACCAGATCTCCCTTTTTCATTTCTAAAGCTTTGGACGCTGCGGTTGGCCCCTTGAAGTCTGTGAGGAAGCTTCGCTCTGGGGACCTGCTTGTCCAAACTTGCAGTGTTTCTCAGAGTAACACTTTTCTGCACCTCACTAGTCTTCAAGGCATTCCTGTAAAAGTGACACCTCACCCGTTTCTTAACACCTCTCGGGGTGTTATTTCGGAGTTTGATCTCTTGCCATGCAGTGAAGAAGAATTGGTGACTGAACTTGCAGATCAAGGTGTTATTGCTGCACGTCGTATGATGTTCCGGCGCGATGGTTCTTTAATTAAGTCTAAAAATGTGATCTTGACTTTTAACTCCCCGAAAGTTCCGACCGAAATAAAGGCTGGCTACTTGGTCTGTGGAGTTCGCCCGTACATTCCCAGTCCTCTGCGCTGTTTCCGGTGCCAGAGGTACGGGCATTCCCAACGTTTCTGTAAGAGTTCCGCTCGTTGCGCAAATTGTGGCTCCAGTGAACATGACGGGGAAGGTTGCACTTCTGCGGCCTCCTGTGTTAACTGTGGTGAGGCCCATGCAGCTTACTCCCGCACCTGTATGAAATGGAAGGACGAGATGGCGATCCAGCGCCTCAAGACCCTGGAGGGCCTCTCGTACCCTGCTGCCAAGGCCAAGTTGGGTATACCCACCACCCGACAGCGTACTTTTGCCGCAGTAGTTCAGTCTCCACCACAACCCGTGCAGCCCTTTGTTCCGCGCCCTGTAGCTCTCGCCGTCCTTGCCAAGCGATCTACAGCTGACCAAGCGACACAGGTGTTTTTCCCCGAGCTCCAGATTTTTCGAATACCTGATTCTGGGCCTTCTCTTTTGCAGCCGACCGTCTCTTCCAGTTTCCAGCTGAAAGTCTGCACGTGCGGCAGACCCGGCCCTCAATCCGCAAAGGTGTGCAGTGTCCATCCAACTGTCGCGGTCCGCCTGACCAACATTGCAACTGTCTCGGCCTCAGCGAGGTCCCCACCCTCAACCAACATTATAGAGGAACATAGGGGAGAGGAGAGTGACAGTTCGTCCCCAGCCTCAACCAACATTGCAGAGGAACATGGGGGGAGGAGAGTGACAGTTCGTCCCCGCCCTCTGCCAGCATTGCAGAGGAGTGTGGGGGGAGGAGAGTGACGGTTCGTCCCCCTCCTGGTGAATCATCCTTTGTGTAGTTGTGTTTACTGATAATAATTATAATAGTTAATAAATAAATAAATTTTTATATAAACCTAATTAACTAACTTGTCTTCACAGCTTTCATCATCCTCTTTTCCAACTTTTACCAAGCCTGTCTGCTCTTAATCATTTTCCCCGCTTTTAAACATCTGTAGCTGATAGTTCTTTGTCTGGCGCTCTTTGGCCAAACCTGGCCCTTGCGCCATTAAAATTAATCAACCAACCAACCAACCAACCGAAAAATTAAAGGGGCAAGTAATGTATATTCAAATTCAGTTGTAATAATTACAGCTTACCTGAATAATCTTACAAACTTAGGGAGGAAAACACTACAAAAACTATATAATTATGTTGTAAAAACAATATATATATGTACCTAGTCTTACCATAAATACTCTTACAAAGTATTTAATGAAATAAAAAGAAATTTAAAGATATTTTAATATATCTGTCATGTTACATAAGTAGTACACTTGCGAATACATGACACCAATCACTTTTCAAAATGGTACACAGGCCTTCAGTCTCTGTCGCCACTTGTCAATAGCTTTACACAGGGTCTCCACGGGGAAAGCTGCTACTGCCCACACCAAAGAGCATTTGCGACTGTTAATACTTGGGGTGTCTTTCTACATTCCATGTTCTCCAGTGTGGCCCACAACTTGTAATCTAATGGGTTCAGGTCTGTGCTGCTTTGAAGGCCAATCAGCTGGAGAAATGAAGTCTGGCAAATTCACATGAAGTCACTCCTGGGTTGACTTGACCTTGTGGGCAGGTGCGGAATCCTGCTGAATGCTCCACTGTCAGTTTTAGAAGAGGGTGTGTGTGTGACTCACATTTTTTACCACTGGCCCCAAAACCCTGTCCTGGTAGACTTTGGCTGATGTTTTCACTCCTTTCTCACAGAAATCGAACTCCGTAGTACCCTCGTAGGAGACTCCCCACCAAACCATGGCAGAAGCAGGATGATGGCGACTCATGCTCCTTGGAGCTTTCTCATGAGGTTGACTCATTCACCCTGTCATTTTGGATGCTGAAAGCCTCTTCAATAGTAAAACATTTTTTCAACAGAGAAAAGGGTCTGTCTGTAGCAATTGTCTGGGTAATGCTGCAGAAAAGTTTCACTTTTAGCACCCTCTGCTGCTTCAGTAGTGGGGTGAGGACGTGCTCTGTATGCCGCCAGTAAGCGCTCACCCGTAGGTCATTCCGCGGCACGTGTGACATCGACATTCTTGAAATGTTCAGCTCGTGACCCATCACCGATTATTTTTTGACAGGATTTCGTCAAATATGGACTGCCACTGCTTTCACCAGGCGAGCAGTCCTCATGGTATGCAGCTGGCCCTTTCTGGGGTGGTCAACGATGGTCCCAGTCTCACGAAACCTTTTTATGATCCGATAGACAAAAATTTGGCTGATTTTCTTCATCTTCAGCATGTGGAAAATCTCGGAAGCTGATTTTCCGACTTTTTGCAGCGCTTTGACAGCAACACAATTCTCATAATCGCCAAACTCCATGGCAAGTACTTCATGGAACACGTTATCTCCTTTGTGACTGAACACACAATGATTCACTAGCTGCTTCATGCCTCCTGACTGGTCGGTTACACACACCAGTTGCGCACCATCTATCAAACAAGTGTAACAGTATTTATGCTAAGACTGGGTATATATATATTAGGGATGTAAGGTCAGGTGATGCGTAACATCACAGCCTCTCCTTGACAAATGTCAACCCCGCCTTCTCGTGGTGCATCCTGTTCCCACTAAAGGGTCTCTGACGACCGCCAATAGCGGTATAACCATACCATCGGGATTAGAGGAAATGCTATCCCACACTCACCAACCCGCTTGGCCAGCGTGGTGAGTTATGGCCAAACCCCTCCAAAATGACTCCACAACTTAAATCTTGGCCCTCAGTCTCCGGCAGCTGGAATGTACCTGGCCAAGGCAGCGGCCAGTGCGACATGAAGGCAGAGGGTGCTAAGAATCCCCGGAGGACCGGACTAGGCTGCCATCTGATGCTGACCTTGGCTACATATAACGGACGCTCCCTATCTTCTGATTCAAGGCTTCTTGAATTGCAAGAGGAACTACAAAGGATCAAGTGGGACATCGTCGGGCTAAGTGAGGTAATTAGAAAAGGAGAAGATCTCATTGAACTGAAAAGTGGACATCTCTTCTACTATCGTGGGACAGATACTGGCAGAACTAGTGGTGTTGGATTTATAATAAACAAGAAACTGAAGGATAAAGTTGTAGAAGTTGAAAGTTCCTCTGACAGAGCTGCACGACTCGTTATCCAACTCTCTAGTAGATACCAGGCTCAGATTATTCAAACTTATGCACCCACCACAAGTCATGCTGAAGAAGAAATTGAAAAATTTTATGAGGAAATTCGTGATCTAAATAATAAAGGTAAGCAGCACTTGAAGATAATTATGGGAGATTTCAATGCAAAAATAGGGCAACGGCAACAGAATGAAACTTCAGTAGGTAAATTCGGTCACGGCAATAGAAACCAGCGTGGAAATACTCTCGTAGAGTTTTGCAGAGGCAGAAGGGTTTTTCATCATGAACTCCTTTTTCAAGAAAAAGCCACTCAGGAAATGGACATGGAGACATCCAAATGGGATGACAAGTGAAATTGATTTTATTATGTGTAACAAAAAATTCGTCATAGAAGACTGCAGTGTGCTAAGCAAAGTTCAACACAGGTAGTGACCATAGATTGGTGAGATGTAAGATGCACCTCAACACTAAATTCGAACGTGGCAAGCTCATAAGACAAACAAAATATATTGACATAACCAACCTTAAAAAACACCATAATACCTTCAAATTGGAACTGAAGAACAGATTATCTGCTTTAGAAGGCCTAACATTGGAAGAAGTGGGTATTTCTGAAGTTAACAGAAAAGTAACCAAAGCTCTTATGGAAACGGCAACAAAATTAGCTGGGTCTAAGAACAAGTTGCATGTGAACAAATTATCAGGAAGAACCAAAATGTTGATGCAAAAAAGAAGAGAAATGAGGACAACTAAAGAAGATGTGACTTCCAAAGTGGAATATATAGAGCTATGCAAGACAGTACGAAAAAGTATCACTGAAGACGTAAGGAAATTCAACTGTGAACTAGTGAGGAAAGCAATTGAAAACAACCAAAGCCTAAAGATAGCAAAGGGACATCTCAGTAAGGGAAGGAAACAGATTATGGCACTGAGAAAAAAAGATGGTTCTGTAACAAGAAATAGAGGCGAAATTTTGACAAGAGTGAAAGATTTCTACTCCAAATTATATGAAAGGGATGATGCATGTACTCCAGACATCATGAAAGGTACCAGAGTTTTTCCAGTCCTCCCAGCAGAAGTTGCACATGCAATCAAGAACATGAAGCGGGGAAAAGCTCCAGGAGAAGATGGAATTACTGTAGACATCATACAAGAAGCAAGTGGAGAAATTGAAACAGTACTCGCCCAAATTTTCACTCGATGCCTTAATGAAGGGAAGATTCCTGAAGATTGGAGCAACGCTACAATGATCCTGCTACATAAAAAGGGTGACATTGAGTATCTCAGGAACTACAGACCTATCAGCCTCCTATGAGTGGTTTATAAAATCTTCACTAAAGTTCTTTCACACCGTTTGAAGGTAACACTGGACATGGCTCAACCGAGAGAACAAGCTGGATTCAGGAGTGGCTACAACATTATAGATCATATCCACGTACTGAGAGAACTAATTGAAAGAGCGAGGGAATATGAACTTCCATTGTGCATGGCTTTTATCGATTATGAAAAAGCCTTTGATTCGGTGAAACCATCAGCAGTTACAATGGCTCTGAAATCCTGCGGTATTGAAGATGCATACATTAACATTATTAATAACATCTATGAAAATGCAAGTGCAAAAATTCGGCTGTTTGAAAATACAACACACATAAAAATTGGAAAGGGAGTGAGACAAGGTGACACCATATCTCCCAAGCTCTTTAATGCCACATTGGAAAATGTATTTCAATCACTGAACTGGGAAAACAAAGGGATAAAGATTAATGGAGATTATCTAACCCACCTTCGTTTTGCTGATGACGTAGTCATTTTTGCAACTACCCCATCAGAGCTGCAGAGTATGATCCAGGAACTTGCTGACAAGAGTAAAGAAGTGGGATTAAAAATAAACTTTCAGAAGACAAAAGTGATGTTCAATGCTTTTACAAGAAATGAAGATTTATCGATTGATGGAGAAAAGCTGGAGATAACCGACACGTACGTTTATCTTGGACAGCAGATATCAAGTAAGTGTCACATTGATGAAGAAATTAATCGGCGTACAAAACTTGCCTGGAGAGCTTTTGGAAGAAACAGCATAATTTTCAAGAGCAATATGCCATTATGTCTTAAAAGAAAAGTGTTTGATCAATGCATCCTTCCAGTGCTTACGTATGGTGCAGAGACGTGGACCTTAACTAAAAGAGACATACAAAGGCTGCAGACAACTCAAAGCAGCATGGAGAGGTGCATGCTTTGTGTAACCAGGAGAGATAAGAAGAGGAACTCGTGGATCCGAAATGACGAGTGGAAGACATCATGATCAGAGTTAAATCCCTGAAATGGCAATGGGCTGGGCATACTGCCAGAAGGACAGACCATCGATGGACAGCCGAAATTTTAGATTGGATTCCAAGGGACAGGAAAAGACCCAGAAGAAGACCACATTGGAGATGGGTGGATGAAATTCGAAAGTATGCGGGAGTGACACGGAGGAGACTGGCAGAAGACAGACAGTTGTGGAGGAAACTTGGGGAGACCTTCGTCCAGCAGTGGATTGATAATGGTTGACAATGATGATGATGACTGGGGGGGGGGGTTCTGGACCGCTTGGACTGTTCCCTTGGCTAGCTACGTCCCCGTTAGTGAGCAGTACATAACTGATGGAACTAGATTTTACTTACAGTGAATTCATCTTTGAAAGTCATAGCTGCTTTAGGAGGATTTCACAGGAATAATGGGTTTAAAAAAAGTCCTAAATGGCTGTGTATGAAAGTGTAATTGTTCCTACTCTGATGTACAGCAGTGAAACCTGGGTACTGAAGAAAAGACATGAATTGTTTGTATACTTGAGAGATACATTATTCATTAATGTTTGTGGCAAGACATGTTCTGATCATGTGAGGAATAAAGCTGTGCTACAGATGTGTAATGTGAAGTACAGTGTTGTTAGTAAGGTGGAGACAAATATTCTTAGGTGGTTTGAGATGCTTACTAAGAGAATTTATTCAGCCTAAGTGGCAGGAAAGAAAGGAAGAGGAAGACCAAGGAAATCATAGGAGGACCAGATTCAGGAGTAGCCACATAAGAAAAAGATAATTAGTAGGAAGTACAAAAGGTCTTGTGTGAGATGCTGATTGATGTCAGTGAAGCTCGAGCTGTATGCCAAGATCACTGTAAATGTGGAGATGTTTGATACATTAAAAGTAAGTAAATTCTAGTTCCATTAGTTTTAAACTTTAATTGGGCAGATGAGCTTTCTTTGAACAGCTAACCTCTGAATCTCAGAGAACAAACAGCTTAGTGTTATGTACATGACTAAAATGAGTTTTTTCAGTTGCATTTTTATACGTGCAGATACAGCTGCAAATGTGTTGTAAACAGAAATATATACTTACACTCTGTAGTGACAGAATGTGTTCTAGGCAAAATATTTCTTACCATGGATGATGTACACCAAAAGAATTTTTTAAATCATTGCTAGAAGCAAAGGTGTTGAGAAAAATAAGGCATACATCTATAACCTGGCAGAAAAACTGTGTTACTATGAGCAGGATGTATGTGCCAAATGTTTTCCATTGTGAGCAATATCTGACAAATCATTTTTTGAATTTAGTTTTTAAGAGTACAAGTACTGCTACAAATTTATTTAAAAGGGAAATATGCTCATATGTGCCCTGTTGGCAAAACCGGGTGTCAAAAAAAAAAAAAAATAGAAATTATATGCGTAGCGTATAATTTCTAATAGAATTCATGGTATAGAAATTATATGCATAGCATATAATTTCTCTACCATGGATTCTATCCAGTGCAAAATAAATTAAATAAATAAACAAAATAAAATCAGATTGGATATGTAGAAGCAAAGATATTAGGGAATACACAATATACTCGTATATGTATATCCTTAGTGGAAAAATTGTGCATTATTTGAGAAAAAGAAATTTGTCGTAAAAGGTATCAAATGAAAAGCATATTTTTTCAACCTGACACATGTAGAAGCAATGATATTTGCTAAAATATATTTTGAGTTTGATAGCATCTTCTTGTACACCCACATCAGCAAAATTATGCTTTGAAAAATGACTGAAAGTTAAGGATCATTATTCTCACAGTTAGTCTTTCTTATGCAAAAAGAATTTCTTAAATCAGTTTAATAGGTGCAGAGTTATAGGGTACACACACACACACACACACACACACACACACACACACACACACACACACACACACACAGAGACATGAACTGAGAGATATAATGCTAACATAAACATGTTCCTTTTTTTCCTTCTCCAAAATGCAGGCTAAAAAGAATATTTGTTTGCATTATTATTCCTTCTGTAAATGAAACCTGTAAGAGTACAGGAATACAAGTAATTACATGTCTGCAGAGCTTAACACAAGTCTTATAGATAGATATATGTCTGTCAAAAGTTATACCCTGGACAATAACATATTTTTAAAGAATATCTTTTATTGATTTTATTACATAGAAACCATTCTTATTTTCATTGTCTATGTAGTGTTTCTAGTAAGATTTTGAATAGAATTATAGTAACCATGTTAATCACTTAAGTCATGCTTACATTACGCTATCTTATTGATCTCATAGAACACTTTAAAAAATGTTTTCTTTTTTAAACTGTTATGAATTTTGTTTTAGTTTTTTTAATGTATTGTGTTATGAATTATTGCTGTCTTGGAAATTTATGCATGTCTATGCTTTTATTTGCTGATAGATGGAGGTGTGTAACTTCTTTAATGTAATACTTTTGCAGTATGTGCCCTTACTGCGGGAAACCTGGGGACCTTTGCAAGTGGCTCTTGGGATAGGACAGCTCGCATCTGGAATGGACAAAGATGTGTGTCTATCTTGGCTGGGCATAGCGAAGCTGTGTGGGCTGTGGCATTTTTGTCTGATAATACCCTCATGCTTACTGGCTCAGCTGATAAAACCATTTGTCTGTGGCGAAATGAAACTTGTGAGAGGAAATATAATGGTAAGTGATTTTAGCATTTGGGTAATAGCACTTAATTGAATTTCTGTAATATATTTTTTTCTTCTATTATGTATTTCATTAGTTTTTTTTTCACCTCTAATTATTTCTAAATTGACTTTTATTATTATTGAATGTTTTGAGGAATTTACTGTGTATCCTTCAATTCATCAAAGAGGCTGATGTTCAGTGATGAAGCTTAGAATTCTGACTAAAGTATTAAATGCATTTCTGGGAACAACAGTACAGCAGAAATGTGTAAGGTGGGTTTTAGTTCAAAAATTAGCTGCAACAGTGATTACGTTCAGATGTTTCACTGTGGAAGGATGTGACGTAGAAAAGTCCATATTACTGAAAGTCATATTTTTGATGAAAGGTTTTTTTAATGGCTTTTGAAATGAAGAAAACACTTTTAGTATCATTACATCTAATATGTATCTGTGGGCATTATATCGCTGCACCTGTTGTTGAGTTTGAAAAATTATTATTGCAGTGGGAAGCCTGAACTGTGAGAATGATGATTCATGCTAATTAATCTTTCTATAAAGCACATCTTTGCTGCTAGAGGGCATAGTTGCTGATGCTACTGAATTTAAAATACATTTTTCTCATATTATTATTGCTAAAAATCCAGTTGACACAGTTCTTTTTCCTTCGATATCTTTTACTATGAAGATTGCTGTTAATAGTTTCTTCATCAAATAATAAAAATTATTTCTTCCCTATGGGACACAAATGTGCAGTGGAACCTTGGTTATATGTTTTTCTAGGTTTTTTACATAAATGCATCAACGTAAAAAACATCAAGAGAAATTTCAAAATGTTAAATGGTAAAATTTTGAATGCCTCGAAAAAGAAAAAAAAAACCACATGATTTTAAATTAATTTAGTATGTAAGACATAAGTACACACATGTATAGTTTGTTTGCTGTTTTAAGCATATGTCTATTTTGACTTGTGTTAATTTTTTATTGTAATTTCATTAGAAAATCTACTTTAAGATAGTGTACAATTTCATATTTTCAGTATATAAGGGCGTGGGTACTTCCAATTGAAATACAGGTAGTAAATCCAAATACAAGTTTGTTTTATGGTCAGTACCCCTAAGTGCACACATTCCTTATAAGAATCATTCATTCTTTGCAAAGCAGTTTGTCCACTAGTTGATTTAGCATTAGTGCAGAGTAAAATATTCACTAACCTTTCTTGTTTCAAATTTCTTGAATTCAGGAAAAAAAAAAAACTATGAACATTGTTTAGTAAATTTTTAGTTGCATTATCAATTTCATGGCGGGGCAGGGAGCTGTCTTGATTCTCTTCAAGTTTGTAACATACCAGGTTATTTATAAAAGTTTCCAAGAACCATGTATTTTTGATAATCAAAAATTTAAAATTTAACATGTAATCACAAAAAGTGTATAAATGAAGTATAAATGAATTGCATGTAACTGAATTAAAAAAGCGATAGAAACTATAGGAAAGTATCAGGACTAGCACACAATTATTCTACTTCTAAAAGATGGAGTGGAAAAATTCTTTTTGTATTGGATGGCAAAAAGGTATTTTGAATGGTAAAGAACACTTTTGCATGTAATTTGAAGATATAATTTGTAATGTGCAATTTTGCAACAGAAAAGGTGTAAATTTATATTTGTTTGTTTGCATCATATATGCATCTGTATCAGTGCCTGTAAATGCAGGATTGAAATTTTTTTTTTTTTTTTTTTGTCAGATTCCTCTTGTGCTCGAAAACATTCTAGGCACATTTCCTTTCCAAAATAATACTCAGTTTTACCCTTAGCAAATGCATATCTTAGTTTCCTTGATAACTTTGCTTCAAACATTGATTTGAAAAATTGCTTTTAGATTTCATACCATTTACTATGGAAAACAATTGACATACATTTTTAAAATTTTCAGAACATTTCTGATGTTAAGTGGTGTAAGTGTGAGTCATTAATACAGCAATCAGGCATATCTGAATTGCCTGTTTTTAATGTTCTATACACAATATTAATCACATCAGGAAACCTGAAAATTACATCATCCTGGAGCAGGAATTGAACCTGCAGCTTCCGATTTCTGTTCGAGCATGCTGTCCGTTACACCACCCAGGATGACCAAGTCCCAAGCATCTGAGTGTTAAGTATCAGAATGTTCTCTGAGTTTTGCCAGTTGAAACAAATTCTGCTTCCTTGTAACATTAAGTAGATCACCAGTCTGTTAGGTAAATTCTGTGGAAGAAATATTTTTCAATGTGGAGATATGTCAGAATCATTTATATAAAAAAATAAATCATGCAAGCTTATGACTTAATGATAACAATAGTAATTAATGCTTGTCGTAAACTGGGCAGATCTCTAGGGATGTTTTGGAAACCAGAGCACAGTAGTTTAGTGTATCTACACATTGGTTTGATTCTCAACAAATTCTGATGAAAAAATTATACTAATGAAAGTTTGTTATAAATCAGGTAGTCTTTAACTTCAGTTTTCAGAAACAGTTGTTTTGAAGTGTGCCTATCTTTTGTGTTAAATAGTATCTTGCTGTCATAGTTTTACACTGCAGTAATTGCAAAGCATTTGCACATGCCTACTTGTATTTATACCAATTTTGAGCAGATTTGAACGAGTTTGCATATGCATGTAATTTATATATTATTGCACTATTAGTGTGTGAAATCAACACAAACATGAATAATGTTCCAGCACTGGAAACATTTGCTATCCATTTTAATTGTTATTGTGACTTCATTTTTGTAATATAAATATATAAAAACCTAAATATACAGGGTGTCCATAAAGCCTTTCCCACATTACAAAAATTAATATAAAAAAAATGTGTTACAGGTACAAGAAAGGGATTGCACAACAATGATGGTGCACAAGTAAACATTTTTTTTTTCCCAGTGTCAGTACACTTCCACATGGGCGCCATTTGTGGCCAAGAGGACATCTAAGCGATATTCGATTTCACACCATGTTTTATTTAACATCTCAGCAGAGACGGAACGAATGACATCCATTATTCTGCTCTTCAACGTCTCGACATCCAGAACACTGCTGTGTAAGCTTAGTCTTTCATATAACTCCACAGAAAAAAGTCTTAGAGGGGTTATGTCAGGCGATCGAAGTGGCCATATCATGGGACTGTCACAGCCAATCCATCTGTCTGGCAATGTGGCATTCAGGAACTCGCAAACCATTGTTGACCAATTTGGTGGGGCACTGTCTTGTTGGAAAATAACTGAAGGTTGGAGTCAGCTCTTGTGGAACTGCTGAAATTTCTATTAGCCAATGTTGCTAGTGGAATAAAATTTTTTACTAGCTAAATGACAAAATCTACTGGCCATGCAAAGTAAAAAAAAAATAATAATAATTCAGTAACTCTATACTTAACTTTCTATGAAATTAGATGGGTGAATGTTTTTTTTTTTTTCTTTCTTTCTAATAAGACCCCTCCCCCATTAACTTCATAAAAACAGATGCAGGGCAGTTACTGCATAGGGTCATTAAATTGACTGCAAATATTACATATGCTTTTGTTCTAAAATGGTTGATTTTTTGATTATTTTCAGTGCTGTGATATCATTACTCTTACTATCTTAATTTACACATACATAATTTATTTTTGCGAGGCCATTAAAGTTAGATGTTGAATTTCTTTAATAATAATTAGAACAAAGGGACAAAAGCTTGGGTATATATACATAAAGTGGCATTAATAATGTTATAGTTTACTGCTGATATGTACTGTGTCTGATCTTCCCATCCCATCAGAGGTATCTGTCTACCACAACTGAATAGCATTAAGAGGATCAAAATCTTCAGTTGAAAGAAAGGCCATTGCATCTAATCATCAAGTCATTTAAAGTGTCACTATTCAGACATGCCCAATTACTCGTTTTTATGAGGTTCATTGCTGAAAAGCCATGCTCACAAGGAGCAGTACTACATGGCATTAGATGTAGCAGCTGCATCATCTTAAAAATATTGCCATAACAGTGTTTCTTTTTGTTCAGCATATATGTGGCTAAACAGAGATTCAAATATATTGCATTTACCTGTAGATGGCATTATACTTTGTTCTAGGTACACCATGCGAAGGTTGGCATGACAAAGATACATTATTATACCATTGCAAAGGTTGCTTTAGTAATTTTGACCCTTTGATCGGTCCAGGCTGATCCATCAGCGGATTAAGTTTCTCTCGAAGCCCACCTTTACTTCCATTCATTTTCGAAGCAGCTGCAGGAACACAGGCGAGAAAACTGAACTCGATATTCATTCACAAGTGGGGCGAAAAGTTGGACAAAATAGTTGTTCACTTGGGAAAAAAAAAATCTACTGGCCATTGTTGGCTACTATATTAAAAAATTTACTAGCTACTACAAAATATCTGATTGCCATTTGGCGACTGGCTACCAACATTCACAAAGGCTGGTTGGAGTGCATGCAACTGAGGTGCTAAAAAAATTCCAGAATGTCCAGGTACATGTCACCGTGGGCTCTGTAAAAAAGAAGGGTCCAATGATTCTGTCATGCGTCACCGTAGGCTCTGTAAAAAAGAAGGGTCCGATGATTCTGTCAGGCAGCACCATACATTCACTTTCGGGCTAGTCTTCTGTTGTTCGATGACATAATGCGGATTTTCTGATTCCCAGATTCGCACATTGAGCCTATTTACTATACCAGAGATGTGGAATGTGGCTTCATCTGAGAAACGGACACGGTGCAGATAATCACTATCATGAGCTATGCACTGCGACATCTCCGTCACAAATGCAGCATGGCGAGTCCACTCATCACAGAACAATCTGTACCTTATAAGCATACAGATAAAGATGTTTGTGTGAAATTTTGTGAACCGTGGAACGGGGAATCCCAGTTCCCAGTGAAGTACGACAAATGGATTTCCTGGGGCTTCGCAGAAATGTCTCCTGAACAGCTGCAGCTGTCCTTTGTGTAACCGGTGAGTGATCCACTCAGGGGAGATCGTCAACACTACCTGTTGCTTTAAACTTTTCATACCAAAATTTTATGCTTTTTTTTTTTTTTGGTCCGGTGGTGATCATCTGTACTTTTTTCTGAAATGACGCTGGTCATTAACCGCCGATTTGGTCTCATAGAACCACAACGCGCAAGCTGCTTTTTCTCAATGTAAGCCATTATCGATGAAATGCTCCTCTTATTCAGCAGTAGCGCTCACCTAAAGAACAGAAAAGAAACTTTAAGTACTGCTCTATTATGTTGCCAACCATTTTATTTTAACTTACATAAATTTTTTTATGTTAATTTTGGTAATGTGGGAAAGACTAGGACACCCTGTGGATTTCATCAGAAATTTTGACTTCAGTATATCTATCATCTGATTTGCTATGAATGACTGCACAGCATTTACTGATGTGCCAGGCATGTAGAGATTGACTTAATGTTTCAATCTGGCTGACTCTGTGTAATATTTTTTGTTCTCTCTTTGTGTGTTGTTTCATCTGTGTCCCCTTGTAAGATTAAAACCTAGCATTCACTCATCATGATGTACTACTGTAATGATGATCCAGTTCTGTTCTCACATAAAGATTTTGAAGCCCTGTGAGTCCATGAAATGAATATGTTCTTAAATGTAGCATTTTCAGCAGTTTGAGTTTCTAACAGATATGGGATTTTTCTTTTGTTCCAGGCAGGGTTCACCAGGGTGGGCCCAATTAGAAAAAAAAAAAACCCACCAAAAGCCCACTTGGGTTTTTTCAAAATTAGATTCTATTTTTCTTCTACAATATTCCAAATTTAGTCAGCACCCAATAAAATATTTTCTTTTACAATTAATAACAATAGGAATAATGACTAGATTCTCTTGCCTTCTCAAAGGTGATGGTTGACTGATTTTATTATTTAGCCACACAAATCAATCCTTTCAGATCAGCTGACAAAGTAACTGATCTGAAATAAGAAAATTAAACAACAATCCTGAAAATAATAAATGGTTGCATATAAATGGCTTTCCACCTATAAAGAATACCTATAGAATAGACCAACATTATCTATTCATACTATAGAAAAAAAAAATAACATACTTAGCTTCTAACTAAAATATCTTTAAATAAAATTTGCCTGAGATATTATTTGTGTGCTGCATGTAAACTGCAATGGTTTTGGACTATTTACAAAGATTGCTTAAAAATTAAACAATGGTGCAGATAAAGTATTTTTGCTTTGTGTTTTACTAGAACCTCAAAAGCAGTCTGAAATTATCATAGTTTCATGACCCACACAATTTTCAAGTTTTTTCTGTAAAATAGCCACATTTAAATAATTAATGTAATCTCAGGGGTTTTAGCCAAAAACAAAACTACTAATCTGTGGGAAATTTTGATCCAAAAAAGGTATAAACTGAACAAGTTTAGTGGCTTTCTCTATCCCAAGCGTATTTCATAACTTATTCCAAACTAGTTGAAACATAGAGAAAATTCTCTCAATGGAGGCAGATGAAGCTGGTGCTGAATGTAGGTATACAAAAAAGTTCCAAAATCCTGCAAGTAATTTTGAATTTGAACCCTTTTCAGACTTTTTTGCCATGACTTGCCATCCTTTTATGGAAGAAAACTGGCTGATGACACTTTCTTTCATCATTGATGTTAGGTAACAGTCTGTGTCATTAATTTTGAAAGTCATTACACCAGGGAAATACATTTTTATGATAGAAAATTACCACGTACCTAATAATGAGATGACATCGGCGAGATGGCGTGGTATGAGCTCCCTGAGGCTCTGGAAGGTTGCCTGAGGCACATGTGCCCATTCGGACTGCAGCAGAGCATGGAAGTCCTGGAGATGATGTGGTTGTGGGTCGGCATGCCAAACTTGTCGATCTGAATAGTCCCATAAGTGCTCTAGGGGATTGAGGTCGGTTGACTTCGCCGGCCAAGGGAAAACGGTGGCATTGCTGTAGTGTTCCTGAAACCAATCGTGCATCGCCTTAGCGACGTGACAGGGTGCATTGTCCTGTAGATACATACCATCACCACCAGGATAAACATTCAATGTGAAGTGTTGCATGTGGTTTGCAAGAATGGACAGGTAGCCATTGGCGTTCAGGGACCCATCCAGTGGTACCAGCGGTCCCAGGGCATACAAGGAAAACATCCCCCAGACAAGCACACTGCCACCGCTGGCCTGCATTTGACTGACAAGCATGTCCGGGTTTTGGTTCTTGTGTGTCTGACGCAGTGTCCACCACCTCCTGTCACTTCTGTGGAGTAGAAACCTCGATTCGTTGGTAAAGGCAGCCTTTTTTTCCACTGTCCAATGACAGTAATCTCATGTGAACTGCAGACATTATAGCCGATGGCCCTGAGTTAACATGGGGGCCTTGACGCTACGTCGGCTCTGGAGACCCATGTGTAACAGGGTTTGCTCTACTGTTATCTGGGACACATACTTGGATACCCCAGCATTCATTTGTGGTCAATTGCTGTGCTGTGCTGTTCTGTGTAGAGTGCCCTTTACAAGTTGATGGAGGTGACATTCTCCTCTGGGGATGATGGCTTTTGGGGCTCCACAGTTATGATGTCAGGAGGTACTCGATGTGCCGGCGGTCCAATCTTGGTGCACCCTTATTACAGCACCTCGCGAACAGCCCCACAAAGTCTGCTGTTTCTGAGATGCTTCCACCCTTGGCACAGTAACTGATGATCATTCTTTTTTGAACATCCATCAAATCACTACATCTGCCCATTGTGCTCATGATACGCATTATGGCTCATCTGTCATGACCAGCCGCTTATATCTCAGTGTGCTTAACTTTGTCACGTACACTCTGTGACACACCTGGGTGAATACACAGTGATTCCGAGGTGGTCATATTATTCGACTGTGTAATCAGGGTGAAATTTCGATATCCACTCTTCTGCAATACTCTCCTGTTTTTGGTTAAGTTTCTGACCTTTGTATTTCGGATACATGAGGTTTGCTAGAAAATGTAGCGCAAGAATTGCTTGTTCAACCCTTTTTTAAAATCTAGGTGGTAGGCTGCAGGATTTCTTCTTGTAGTAAATCCGGCCATATTTCAACAGCAACTGAAACAGACGTTGTTTCTCTCTGAAGTGTGCCCAGTGTGCTAGCAACAACGGATAACTTTCCAGATTCATAGCTTCACAGTAAATGCCTATTTTGTCCAAGATTTTAAAAATAGATTGATCAGATTTCTCAATATGCTCTTAAGATATTTCTCTGTATTTGTTTTGTGATAATTAGCCGCAAATGTTTTAACACAATCAGGATGAAAATTGCACCTTGTTTCGTTAGGTAGTTGTGGCATTAAGCCAGGCTTTTCATTGGACCATCCCTGTGGTTGATGTAGGCCTATGTTACAAAAATATTTTTGCATCGCCGCAATCTGCTTTAAAACAGTCTTTGGGGAAACATCTTTTTCTAACAAATTGAACAGATGTGCTGAGCATCCATATGTTATGAGAGTTGGAAATCTTTCATTTAAAATTTTCCACATTTTTATCATTTTGTTTTTTGCTCTCAGTTACAACAGCAAAAACAGGTTTTCTAAATTTTTCTTTACACTACTTTATGGCCTACCTCTAATTTAAAAGCACAATATTTTGCTGTTTTCTTTTCTGATCCTGTATCATCAGCATACAGGCTCATTCTTCACACTGCACCAACCATCTATGGTGAGAGTCAAAGTGCCTAATTTTATTTTTCTGAAAGCTGACATTGTTTCTTCTGCTTCAGTATCAAACAGTGTTTTCCACCAATGGCTTTTGCTGAGGGTGGTTGATGTCCAGGTCTCAATGTTTCAATCATAATTTTAAACTGATTTAATTCTGCTGTAATGAATGGCATGTTAGTAGCATAAAAAAAAATAGCCACTGTTTCATCAAGAGATTTCTTTTGCTCTTTTGAGACAGAATTTACTCATTGATTGGTGCTTCTTTGTTTTTTTACAACAGTACTCGAAAAAGCCCAAAAAAGTCCGGGTTTTTTCAAACTCTGGTTCCAAGCAGATGATGATATGTTAGTATTCTGCAGTGAGGCATTGTCTCGGCAAAGGTAGTATCAACCCCCTTTTCTAGAGGAGTGATGTAGATTTTCATCAAATATAGTCCCAGGGCATGAAAAATAAGATGCTGAAGATACCTGGGGGCATATGAATTATTGGTGAGGGTGGGGTTAAAGAAAAATAACCAGTTACATGGTAGGTCAATTATGTTAAAATAAAGTTGGATTGAAGGATTTGCCACCATATGATTAAAAAAAGAGTTGATTGCCTGTTGTTGTTTTGTTTCCCTGCAAGTTACTGAAGTTGTATACTCAATGGACAAAACATTAGAAAAAGCTACCTAATAGCTTATTGGTCCTCTTCCAGTGCAAATAACAGTCTGTATGTACACACCAATGCATTGACTCCACCAGATGCGGGAAGTAATGGAAGCCTGGCCTGTTCCAGCATTGTCCACAACTCAGCCCGAGATGTCAGTCCCAGATCCGTGGAGCTCACATACCGCTCCACGATATCCCAGAGTGCTTCCACGGAGTTCAGATGTGAGGACCTAGGTAGCCGCTATATGGTTCCAAACTCAGATGTGTTGCTTGAGCCATGCCTGGGTGGCTGCAGTCTGTTGAATGGCACATGGTACTGCTGGAACAGACCATTGGCCTCAGGATGTGCAAAGGCCATGACACCGTGTTGATCAGCCAGCACGTGCTGGTAGTGCATAGCGGTTAAGGACCTCTCCAGATACACTAAAGAACCTAATGTGTACCATGAGATAGCTCCCCAAACCATCATAGAACCATCAAAGCCTTGTACAGAGCTGACCTGGAGCAACAGTGTCATGGCTTCATGCTGTTGACGCCACCCCCGCACCCTCCCATCTGCTCAGTACAGCTGGAAATGGGATTCCTCAGACCACATGATGCGATGACACTCTGCAGAGGTCTAGTTTTGATGTTCCCAGCACCAGGCAAGGTGTAATTTTCGATGACAAGCTGTCATTGGTGGCACACGAGTAGCGCATCAACTCCCATAGCCCAGGGTATGACGCGTGCACTGTACCATTCGCACACTGATGCTGCTTGGCCTCCGACATTTAACCTGTATGTGATTTGTGCTGCTGTTGAGAAACGGTCTGTCTGTACAAACCTGGATAGTCTACGTCGACCCCTGTTATCAGTGGCATGTGGTCGTCCATCGCTTGCACTGTGGGCGCTGGTATGTCCATTGATGGTATACTCGCAGTACACCCTTGATATATGGCTGCGTTTGGGGCCCCTAGGAGTCTTACCACATGGGCGATAGAATGACCCATCTGTGTTGTGCCGACAATGCATCCATGATAAAAGTTTCTAAGATCACCACGTTTACCCAAATTTCGTTGATTGTGATACTCTGTTGGGGAACCCTGCTGTCCGCCTATTTATCACCTGCGTTTGGTTTGGTCTGTTCCTCTCTGTGTGGGGGATGCTCATGTCAACTGCCCATCACCCCCTATCTCTGTTTTATCTACTAAGTTTATATTGTTGGAGGGTGCAAAGGTCTGGGAATTGCTTCTTTAATTCTAGATCCAGACATCCAGGAAGTACTTCGTTTTGCTTCTAATTTTGTTTACAGTTAGTGATGAAAGTGCTGCACTGGAACTAGCCTCTGGTGTATAGGTACTAAGGGCATTAACTTCAGTAAAATAAAGACAGTGCTGGTTGATGGCTAAAATGCTATGCTGGGGCGGATGTGGGTTTCTCTGGCATTGCTCATTGCTTGAGTGTAGGAGGAGGAAGGTGTAAAAATGAACAAACTGTACTGTAACAAAGACACAATTTCATCTTAGTATGAGCCTGTGTTTAGGTATAAACACAGGCTCATACTAAGGTGAAATTTTGAAGAATTTTAATTATAAAATTTCATCTTAGTATGAGCCTCTGTTTAGATATAATTGGTATAGGTCAATATCTACGCCATATAAGATTCTGTTCTTCACATATCAGTATCTCTTCGTCTGTGGTTGATCAAGTTGCATTAAGTAATGATTATTTATTATTATTTTTTTTATAAAAATCCAGTAATAAGAATTTAGTGAGGTAATACAAAAAAATTCTGATCTATTAGTATACTATAAGTTAGAAATTAGACTTTTGCATTTCTGAGTGATGTAAGCACAGCATTTGAAACTTGACACAGGAGAACTTATGATTATACAGTGTAAATAAACAGAAACACCATCACACACTCCAGGAATTATGGATAAAACATTTAATTGTCTCAAATCAAATGATGACAAGACTGTTAATGGTGCATTGTTTGTCCAAACCACCCTAATATTGCAAATACGACCAGTTTTTTTCAAGAAATTTTGGGATGTTAAGTGATAACATGTTTAACATGAACCATTTGTAATCTGACACTTTAAAACAACAGTGCAAAAGACAGACAAAAAAGGAATTTTATTTTTTAAATTTAAAAAAAGGAAGCTTCTGATTTTGTTGCATCAAAAGATCAATTTTCATTACCAACTTGCTTTTATTATCTGGGCATATAATTTTTTTTGGCACATGCCCTTCAATTTGCCTTTACTTCAAATAATGATGACAGCTTTTTGTGGATTATTTTCTTTTTCAGTGCTCCTAAACATCGTATTTCCTCCAGTTGTGCTAAAGTGATAGCATCAGGTGGTGAAAGCACAAAAGCATTCATGAAAGCATGAATGCTTTCACCTAGCAATTTTTCATTTGAATGGGAAGGTGCACTGTTTGTCAGCAAAGTTATGCAAGGAAGGTTACTCCCTTTTGAAAATTATCTATGTTTAGACTGAGTTATTCAAAAACCTGTTGTCTGAAGACAGTTGATGGTAGTCAAACATTTTTTTATCATTATGCTGATGTGGCTGTCAGAGAAATGTGTGTTGATGTGACTAGTTAAGATGATTGCCAAATTTTGGTAAAAAAAAAAAAAAAAAAAAAATGTGTTCCAAAGGCTATTATGGCAGGTAAAGTGCGTTTGCAGTTTCTTAGATATTTTTGTGTGACCTGGAATTATAGTTCTGAGCAAGATAGTAAGGGATTTAGGTGAAAGTATTTTATAGTTTTTGTCACAACTTTATTATTGACCAGGTGCAAGATTCTTTTTCTTTGTTAGTTTCTATAATGTATTTCAGAAAAGTTTCAACTGTTTCATAATCTGGTGAAAATTAATTCAGTTGTTACACCCCAATATCTCATTTTTCTTCTGTGTAAATCAGTCTATGCTAACAGAAAGTTCATCTTGAAATTATTTAAGAAATTAAGCACTTTTTCATGGAGCATTGTTCTTGAAATATTCATCTGTTCTGCAGAAAAAAACAGAAAAAAGGATTAACAGTTTGGTTTTTCATTTTATGTTTGGTTTTCATAATGGCTTTTCATGAATTCAAAGCAAGTGTTCAAAATTTTTCTCAGCATCAGTTTTGAATTTTTGCCCTGTTTTGATGCCATTTCACAACAGCCATCTATACTTAGTTTTAATACAAGCATTTTCTCCCATTTGCAGGAAGTCTCCAAACTTAGTTTCTAGTGTAACATTATCTCTGCATATTGCACTCATTGTAACAGTATGTTACAAAATTTAATTGTGGAGTACAGTAAAAACAAAATTTATTGTGCATAGGGCACAGCTCAGTTGCTTGTATCATATGTGTGTATGCCATGACCCATGCATTTCATCTAAATAATGTGCCACCAAAAGAAATTGAAGGTGGAGAAAATAAGATTTTGGCATCAGTGCAATGCCTTAGACTAAACAAAACATTTTACAGACAAGGCTTGAACTATTGAAATTATTGTACATTATATGAAAGAACCAAGAATATGCTAAAGTTATATAAAACGTGTTTGATTTTTTTCATAATTGATTTCTTTCAGAGTTAATTGTCTGATAGCAATTTTATCAGCATTCCAAATGAAGTTGGAAACATTAGTCCTTGGCATATGAGAATTTTAAGTTTAAAATTTGTATTAGTAGATATATTTGTATTTGTGCCAAAGTTTTCCACTTGGGGGGGAGAAATCTCATACGTTGGTCTGGTCTTACACTAGGAAATTAGTGCAAGTCATGTTTACGAAGCAATCTGAAGTAATTTTATCCATTTCCAAGAATTTATTTTGAATGTGTTACCATTTTAAAATAATTAAGTTCAAGGGCACATGGAACTGAAGCTTTTTTATTTATTCTATTTTTATGGAAATGTAATTGCATGTAGACTTTAAAATAATTAAAACCTCTGTGTAATTTATTGCTTTTCAGTGGAAATTGATATTCATAACTTGTGTTAAGGGAAAAATGATTTATCCTTAGGCATCATTGTATATTATATATTACAGTGTATGCATATGTATTTTTTTCTTATTTTAAATTAGACATATCCTCTAATACATTATTCTTTGGTGTGTTTAGGTCATGAAGACTGTGTTCGCGGATTGGCGGTAATCTCAGACTTTGAGTTTTTATCCTGCTCTAATGATGCCACTGTACGTCGTTGGGAGACAAGTGGCCGTTGCATTGGAATATATGATGGTCATTCTAACTACATTTACGACATACGCTTATCTAGTTGTAGAGAGTATTATATGACTTGCAGTGAGGATCAGACTGTAAGGGTGTGGAAAGAAAATTTTTGCACCCAAGTCCTTAAGCTTCCAGCAAAATCATTGTGGGCAGTTGCTTTCTTAAAAAATGGTGATATAGCAGTTGGTTGTAGGTAAGCATATTTACAAAAGTGAAACCTATGATTCTGTTTGTCTGTTAAAGGTAATGCATCCATTTGTTATGGGACAAACTAGGTGATTTTTTGTAAGCTGCTGTGTTAGTTGTGACCATAATGTTTATGAAATTAGTGGATTACTATATAAGTAGTAGCTTAATGTATTGGCCTTTGTATTATGGCTATTTTGTGTTGTTACACTTCAACATAGCCTCTGTTAATTTCATTGCACTTAACAGGCCTTGTTTTCTCTCACTTGTGGTACCCCTCAGGTGACTGAGATCTGTTCATTCGGCATTCCCTTAGTTCCACCAGTGAAAGTTTGTCAAAGGCTGTTAAGGGGATGGATGGATATTGTACTCTGTATGTAGCATAGCGTAGAAATGTGAATAACTTGATCTTACTCATACTTTTGTACATGAAAGGTTTGTCTACCGGCTTTTGCCAGTGGGTTTTTCAGACTTTGTGTTGACACCTGGTATGGTGACATTCTTTCAAAACAATCTATACCTAAAGGCTGCTTTCATCAAAGCTGTTCCTGTGAAAGTTTATGACTATTATATACAGTGCTCTGTGACTTATAAAGATAATGCGGGATTAATGATGATACAGAATATCCCTTTGCAAGTTTTAATTTGTGAAGTTTAGAATGTGTGTTGTGAAGGTATGGATGGTAAAGCTCTGTTACTCAGTTTCATGTTTTTCTTAATCTTGTACAATCATCATATGATTTCCCTTCACAAATTCCTGAACCTTACTGCAGGTTCATTTTTATGGTCACATAAATTGGATGATCTTCCAGTGACAGTGTGTGATTGCTTTGTTTCAGATACTGCTGACCAGGTGTTAGAATGGTGCAGAATCTTTGACTGTTAACTATGTGCTTGTGAATGCTGGCTGGCACATTTCATTTATTTGTTAAAAGTTCAGTCAGCACAGACATTTGCAATTTTTCTTGCTGTTTGGGACTGATGAATTGCAATAACCGATGTATCGTGTAGCTTTCATGAGATTTTATATGGCCAGAAAGTCATATTAATAACTGATAAGCACTGTCAACACCTATGCAGTGTTTCATCATGCTGGGGTTGAGAGCTTATTGACCTGCTGTACATATAGTATAGTTATTATGCTTTTAAATTGCTATACATGTGTAGTAATATTGATGATATGTGCAAGTATTTAAATAATTGTTTTTAATTAACTTTTTGATATCTTGATTTCAGCAAATATTTGCTGTGATTTTTTTATTCATTTTTATTGTATAAAATATGTATTGCATTATAGCATTAGTTAATTAGTTTTGTAACAAATAATGTCCTAATTGTTTTGATTCTACTAAAAAGTCTTAGTGATTGGCATATCTGGGGTTCATGAAATCCATGGATATTCTAGTATAGTTAGTCTCTTGATTTTGAGGTTCGTGTTACAGTGACAGCTATGATTGCTTAAATTCTGAATGGTTTTCAAAGATAATTCATGGCTCATCATTTAACTGCCACAGTCACTAAATTCTATTGATTCGGATTTATGAATACCACTAGTTTTTACATGCTTTCTGAAAAGTAACTATTTTTTGTACTGATCAGAACCAAGAATAAGGCTAATTTTATTCACTATGTGATCTTTCGAACTTAATCCGGGGAGCATTATTTTGGTAAAATCATGGGATACAGCACATTTCCCCCTTTATAGTTTTAATTGATAGGCTTTCTTGATCTTACTCGTACCTTTCATATTGCCCTGTCTAAATGTTTATTGGCATTCAGAATGGTTGTTGAGACATAAACGAATGGTCCACTGTAATGTTCGTAAGGTACTTAAAATCTATCTGGTCCCATTCAAACCACTTACTGTATAAGGAAGTTCAAATGTAAAACCCTTTAAGTGGTTGATGTACCTCATCCAAATGGTGCCCAAAATTTTCTGCACTCCTCAAACAGAAATACTGACATTGAAACTGGGTTTTACCAGCTGAAAGCAATTTCTTTGTAGAAAGCTTTGCAAAACATCTTTTGGCCTCTCATCTGAGCAGTACCAACATAAATCTATTGTTCACGATATGCACTTTCTTCTGGTCCCTTTTTTTTTTTTTTTATTCCTGCTCCATGATCTAAGACAGGGGTTTTCAAAGGTCCTAGGTGGTCCGCAAAATTTTCTATAGAAAAACTATTTGTAACACGCAAGTTATGCAACTAAGATAAGCGTGTGTGCAGTGGTCTATCACACTATGGGAGTGTATCTACTCCACCGCTATGCGGCTCAGGCCATCAAGGTCAAATGCGCTGTCAATGGCGTTTTCTTACCTTAATGTTGTAATCCCAGTAGCTGCAGAACGAAGTTACGGTGATGCAAACAAGGATCCTCCAAGGAAATCACTGTCGCAGCTCAGTGGTGCCAAACCCGTCTCCGAAGATCGGGAACTCCTAAGCTGCAAGTTTCGACCAGTGACAGCGACAGGTGGTGCCTGATGGAACACTTAATAATAACGTTTAGTGAGAAATTCCTCACAAAATTTTTGATCCATGTGAAATCAGAGTACCCTGAACTCTCCAACAGTACCATCAAACACCTGCTACCGTTTCCCACAACGTACAATTGTGAAATAGGATTTTCTGCCCTGGTTGGACTAAAAAGTGCGAAAAGGAACAGACTTAATGTAGAGCCTGACTTAAGACTGAAACTATCTACCATTGCACCTGTTGTAACCAAACTGGTCAAAGATTGCAAGCAACACCACTCTTTACACTGAAATAGAGAATAAAAAAATTATTTTTTTATTTACTTGCTTGAAATGTGCTAATAGCATTTTAAAATTATAAAAATAATTATGATATTATTGTTTCTTATCCCTTGGTCTTAAACAGTTCCATGAGGTTATATTTTTTCAATTCACTTATTAATTTCTGTTCATCTTGAATTGTTTTCTTATTGATGCGCATACGAGTATATTGAAAGATGTGGTTTGGTGTTGATTCTTTTGCATTACATTTTGTACAGACTTCTTTCTATGCCATCAGGTATTTTCATTGATTTGAGATTTCTGTTTCTAAATCTTGATAATGCGGTTAGTTCTTTTCTGTTTAATTTTGTGTTCAGTGATTTGCCATGTTCTTTTGTGTTTTAAAATGTAATAAAAAAAAAAGCAGTACCTTTTTATTAATTTATTTTTAACTTTTCTACAATGAAATAACTTTAATATCAAGTTTTTATGACTATAATGCATTTTAATGAGTTGTTAATAATTATTCCTACATTTTGGTACTTGAATGGAAGAGGTGCTGAGATAGGTGGTCCGTGGTAAAGGAAAGTTTGAGAACCACTGATTCTAGGACATGATAGGGATGGGCTAGTCATCCTGACATGGGCATTATGCCATTGGGTGGAAACACAAGTGACTTAAAAACTTCTCTCTCTCTCTTTTTTTTTTTTTTTTTTTTAGGTTTATCACCATTTGCCCTTTTTGGCAGGAATTCAGTCAGAAAGGTTTAGGTGTGGGGCTATCATCCCCCTAAATAACCACTTCAATAACAAAGCTAAGGGTAAATCAATTCTTTCTGATGTCCAGGTTTGCTCAATCCAGCCATGTGTGCCCTGCTTCTTAGACAGCAAATATATTTGTTCAAATGAATTTCAGCTCATTTTGATGACATTGATTAATTGGTTTCAGCTGGTTAAAGGGATAAACATGCTTAAATGTAATATAAAAAATGTGAGGTAGAGCATTACCTACAGAATTTATGTGTTTTCTTTAAGGAAATGAATTCCGTTCATTCATAGTCTGAAGTCTGATTTATCATATTAATTCACATTGTATGACCACAAAGAACTTTTGGAACAGACTTCAGCAGTGTTCAGTTCTTTGGTGGTCTGCTGGAATGAGGTGATGTAATTTAGAAATTAAGGAAGAAATATTCCTCATAAATACATGGGAAATTCATTAGATTATTCACAAAAATCAAAATCAACTGAATTGCCCGAAGTTCACTGGTCACCATGTAACATCTCAGAAAACACAAATTATATCACCATGGAGTGGGAATCGAAAGTGCATCTCTTGATCCAGGTCAGTGTAATTTTCAAGTTTTTCTGATATGTTACATGGTGACCACCAGTAAACTTCAGGCAGTTCAGTACATAATTGTGATTGCCATTAATGATATAACACAATTTATTTCTGAAAAAAGGTTCACCTTTTTTTACCTATTCCATTTAGGGAAGTTGCAAAATATTTATGTTCGTGGTAGATAGTGAATAACATATTAGTTATTAAAATACTATCCTCTTTAAATCCAGTTGATGAAAATTACATTTCTATGTATTGGTGAAGGAAACCCTCTAAGTAAAGTACTGTATGTTAAAAGTTACGAACCCCAGACAAGCACAAAAAGCCACAGATTTGGTGGCCAGCCATCATTGCTGATAAGAATCCCTGTTGCATGGTGGAAGTATTGGGAGGAGAATGTGATAATTCTCTTCATGCAAGGAATCTTGTGATAAGAAGTGCATTGCTGCAGTGCCTGTCTGAGATGCTTTAGTTTTAAAAGCTGCAACCCAAGTTACTTTTGCATTCGTAAATGATAATCAGTGAGATACCATTAAAATGTGGAGGTATGGTTACAGTTCTGAACCTCCACAAAAGCAAAGAAAGCATGTGAATCTAAAAGCATTCTTGATAGAAAATGTGATTGAAATCAGCTATCGTGTGCATTCCAGGAGTAGTGGCTAAAGACTTTTAGTTAGCTCCAATGTGATTCTGAAGCAGACAAAATGTTTTGCTCACTTTGTAAAATTTCTAACCTTGCTAAAAAACTGTCAGCATTTCTTACTGGAAGTGATAACTTTCAGAATTAATTCAATCAAGGTGTATACATCAAGCATACTATCTACACTGTGTAATAAATTTCAGCACAGCTTATAAACAATATCTAGGGACAATCTAAAGCCAGCAAAGTTTTGTTACTGAACTATTCCAAAAAATAAACTGATTAATTTAAAACTGAAATGATATGGAATTTTAGCTTGAATACTTATTCTTGAATAATATTTGCAAATTTTTTATGTAACTGACTTTTCCTCAGGCTGTTACTTGTCACTCTTTTACTCCACTACTATTGTAGTTATGATTAACCTTGATGATTATGGTTATTTTGAACAAGATCTTGCCAGCTGTTAGTTAGTGACAAACCTTTGCAGTCATTGATTATGGAATCCTTTTTCTTCTAAATTTCAAGTCCCTATTTTAATTTTCTTTTTAAAGATTTTTTTTTTTAAGTTTATGTTTTTTAGGGAATCCCATTCCAAGCTATGGGCCAGTTTATCTACCATATAAAGTCCAGTCCAAGCTGCAACCAGTTTATTTACCATTTTTTGCTGCTTTTATGTTCTGCTATTCAAGTTCTAGTCTGTGACCTGCCTTTTTCTTATGTAAATTGTCTACGACTAAACTTTGCATTTTCAAAATATTTTCTTCCCTTTAAATTCAAATTATCCTGCAGAATTTTTCTGGACTTAGAGCTAGTCTTATATTTTATTTCAGCTAATTCTCTTTAATGGCTTAAATAAGCCTTTGCGATAAGTAATTTTTATAGTGAATTTTATTTCTTGCTTTTAAGAGTTCTTAATTAACTATTTAAAATATTGTTGATGTTATTCTTTGGGACAGTGGTCTAAGCACTGCTTTTGATCATTTGTTAGAGATGGGTCCGAGTTGGAATCCCAGTGAGACATGGAATGTTGTGTTTGTCGTATGATGCTGGCTCTCTCCCTTCAGGGAAACCAGTGGCTTTAAATTAGGGACAGCCGACTGTTTATAGCTCACCAAGTTGCTGACGGTAGACTGAAAAACCCCTTCCAAGAAACAAGGTCTTTTTTTTCTTTTTTTTTTTTCTTGCACAAATGGAGTTAAGTTTTTCTTTGTGGGCTTTTTTTATTTTTTTATCTCTGCTGTGGAGACTAACTTATTTATTTTTTCTAAGAACTGAATTTCAGTATTTGCTTTTATAGAGTATGGTTGGTAGTAATTAGAAAGAATCTAGTAATTTATTATTAGTATTTAAAGGTTTTTTGAATAATTTTGTACAACATTTTTGCTCTATATAGATAGGCATATCTAAGAAGTAAATTTTTCCATCTTTTCTTACCTCTGAAGTGAATTTAAGGGAAGCATTTAACTCACTGAATGAATCTAGAAATTTTTCTGGTAAATATTTTACTGTACTATCTATTACGTATAAATTATCATCCATAGGATCTACGAGGGTTGTACTGAAAGTAATGCAAAAGTGGGCATAACTTTTTTTTTAAGTGACAGATTAAAAAAAAGTTATGCCCACTTTCAAATTGCACATGTGGGTAGAGTAACTCTATACAAAGGTACTACCCAATATAGTCTCCATCACAAGCAATGCATTTGCGCCATCGTTGAACCCAACACTCAAATCCTCTTTGAAAAAATTCAGGTGTGAACTGTTGTGTACCCACTTCTTCACAGCCAATTTCACCTTGTGTGTATCATGAATTTGTTGTCCCTAGAGACTGTCCTTTGTTGGACCAAACAGGTGGAAGTTGGCGGGCGCCAGATCTGGGCTGTACGATGAATGGGGGACCACCGACCAGCCTAATTTGCTGATCGCCTAATTTGTTGCCAAAGATGTGTGTGGTTTCACATTGTCATGGCAAATCTCAATCCTTTTCAGATTCCTGTTCGGTCTCTTCCTCCTTCTGGCTTCTCTAAGCTTCTTGAGTGTCTCAATGTACCGCTCGCTGATTACGCTACGGCCGCATTCCAGAAAATCAAGGAAAATGACACCCAGGCTGTCGTCCCGAAAAACAGTCACCATGACTTTCTGTGCTGATCGTTGGTTCTTGAACTTCTTTAGGCCTAGGTGAAGAGGTGTGGCACCATTCATAGATTGATTCTTCATTTCCAGATCGTAAAGATAAGCCCGCATTTCATCAGCTGTCACCAGATTCGAATAAAACGTCGTTATTGGCTTCAAACACTTCCAGCAGATCAGAGAAGACTTCCACCTTTCTCTCTTTCAAATCAATTGTTGAGGTACCCACTTGCACACACTTTCCGATACTCTTATCTTCCACCATCTTCTGTATGGCATTGTGACCACAGTCCAGTTGTGCAACAAGTTGACGGATTGTGATTCCTCTCTCCGCGCGAATCAATTCATCCACTCGCTGACGATTTTTGTCAGTAATCGCAGGTGATGGTCTGCCACTGCATGGTTTGTCTTCAGTGCTGGTTTCCCCTTTAAACTTCCTCATCCATCTGTGCACATTGCTCTTGCCAATGTTGTCATCTCCGTAAACATTCTGTAGCCTTCTGTGGATGTCGGACAGTCTGCATCATTCCTTCGTTAAGAACTCGATGACGGCATGTTGCTTCTGCTCGGAATCCATTATTTACCTGCAATGAAGAAGGGTTACTATAGAGGAAGAGTTACTTTACCAACATGTGCAATTTGAACAACCTCTGTCAGTTAATAAAAAAGTTATACCCATTTTTGCATTATTTTCGGTACAGCCCTCGTATTTAGGCAAAAATCTGTAGGGTTTATAAGAATGTTTTCTTCAAGTTTTCCCCACATTATAATTTGCTGAAAGTGAAGAGCTCACACACATTGTTCAAAATTTTACAGTGCTCAAGCATTATACAATAATTCCTGGCCATTCTCTGATTTTGTATGGCAGTGCAAACTGGATATTATGAGCAATGTTGATGTTGGGCAAACATTCTTAACAGGTAAACTTGTAAAGAATTTTTATATCTTTCATCCCAAAGGCATGTCTACATGTCTTCAACAGCTTGTTTGTGATACTGATGATGTCTCATGTTTTTCCATAATATGTGATTTATCTACCAACTCAGGTATTTATTGAACAGCTAGTTATTAAGCTTTTAATAAAATAAGTGTCCATTCACATAACAAGGCTGATGCTGAATCATTCATTCTGTTTAGTCTTGCATGATGCATGCATGAATTTACTTCAACTTATTCCTATCCCATGTGTGAAAATCTGTTGTGTTTTGTCCCTGATTGTGCCACAACAATGAAAGGCATAAAAGCAGGTGTTCGGAAAAGGACTGTGACGTAACAGCTGACAGTGATAGAGCTTCATTGCGTGGCATGTAGGCCAAAGTTAGCCTTTAAATGCACACTAAAAACCTTTAAAGTGCATTATAATGAAGAATTTCTTATATTGTTTTTCAAATTTTATCTGAACAGCCCTTCAGATAAGTTTCAGTTGAAGGAACCGTGCAGGTCTTTGAAAATTAAGCAACCGATTATTGCCAGAGTTGATGGAACCTGATGACTACCACATTTGCATACAGCATTGAATATTTTTGAACCAGTTTTGATTTTTGGAAATTACAATTGGGGAAACTGCCATTTTTTGTTCAAAACACAATCTGTGTCTGTTGCTGATAGACTGCCAATGTCTATGACATCAAGGAAATTTATTTGTGCTGCAGTAGAATTACCTGGGGTGGTCTGCTGTCTGCAAAAGTACCCTAACCTTACAGCACTCACATACATTATGTCATGCATATACTTCTGTATGTGCAGTTCTGAAGCTGTTGGCGACCTGAAGAAAGACCCTGAAAAAATGAGAAAAAGAATGCTTTCAAATGCCAAAATTAAAATGTGATACACATCTGAAAGTGCAGGACATTGATAATAATTTTTCACATCTCGTTGAGCAACTAAAAGCTAGGTATCCCAACACCAATGAAAGTTAAATTGTAGTGAGCGAGATCTTATCCTTTTCTGAATAGCCGCTGAAACCATATCCAGGAAACTTTGTGAAGGAAGAAATTAGGGTGCTGATTGCTTAATATAATGATACATTGCCTAAATTCTAAAATTCAAACATCTAGTATAGACGTTGAGTTGATTTCCGTAAAGTCAGTGTATTCTTGCAATGTAGAACCCAATAAATTGTCATGGGAAGTGATAAGTTCACAGTATCATATTGGGCATGGAAATATTTTGGCTGTTTTTGATGTTTTATGTTCTATTCCTTGTTTATCCGCAGAGTGTGAATGGATATTCAGAAATGTGGGAGAACCAAAACACAGTGGTTAAGACCTAAATGAGGGTATTATTAGATATCATCCTTCACGCAAATATTAGATGAGTTTGCACAGTTTGATTCAGACTTGGGGGGGGGTAGTAAACCTAACACCTGTCAAAACACTAAAGTTAAAATGTAACTTACATGTTTATTATTATTAGTTGGCATATTATTTGTAATCAGTGTGAAAACATTTTGATTTTGTAATATTTCTGCTTTATTACTTAGTTATTTTGAAATTGAAGTTTATGCTTCACTGTATTCTGCCTTGAAAAAAGGCAGTGAAACTATTACAATATGCATATTAAAAACATTAATATTTGTGTCATTTGTGAACCAGTAAAAATGGATGTGGATCTCCAAATTCTTGTATGCACAATATACTGTATATGCTCGCATATAAGCCAAAAGTTTTGGAACAAATTCTGCTTTCAAAACTGGAGAGTCAGCTTATACATGAGTTGGTAAAAATAGAGCTGGATTTCTGTGAATTCTCAGTCGGAATTTACTGACAGATTTGTTTACATTTTAGACTGCAGCTTTCTGCTTGTCAAAAATGTAGACACATCCACTTTCGACCACAGCTTTCCATATGTTCTTAGAGAGTACTTCCAAAAAATAAAAAACATGATAAAAATTATGAAATATTTTCCATCCAGAGTAGGATTCTATGGGAATAGGCGCCGCTAATATGATAAATGAAAACACCTAATCGTCGCACCGGCGACACAGTGGTCTAAGCGATGGCTTCTGATCATTTGTCCGAGATGGGTCCGGGTTCGAATCCTGGTGAGGCATGGATGTAGTGTTTGTCTTACGGCGCTGGCTCTCTCCCTTCCCTGGAGTCGGGGATCCTAAATTAGGGACAGGCGACTTCTTATAGCCCATTGAGTTGCTGACAGTGGTCGTTAAACCTTCAATAAAAAAACAAAAAAAAAAAAAACTAATCTCCCGTTTCAAATTGAGACTGAAATTTCTTGCTTCCAAATGTGGAATACCTCATTACTTCCCACATGCAACTGTGGGACACCGATTTTCAAACTGGACATGCGGCGAGTCAGACAGTATAAATTATATAGCTGTTGGGGTGAGCCACATCCAATCAGGAATCTCTCCTCTCTCTAGTTTTCACTGCAAGCATGGGCATTTGTGTCTTTCGTTCCGCTTTGGCGAAAGCCATTCATGTTACCGAGGAGCAACGACGGTGCTTTACGAAAGGTGGTAACTTGAAACAAAGGCTGCCGTGGTCTTGTTACTTTTTGGCTTAAAGAATTGTGGCATGCAATTTCACCGGAAATGATTATAAAGTCTCTCAAAATTGCTGCATAGGTAATGAACCGATTTTACTGGGGTTATTTTGGATCTTTGGTAATGAATCTTACTCCAAAGGTTTTTACAGAAGGTAATATCAGAAATTTGCATAATTCATTTCATTAAATGTTTTCCAAGCTTTTTAAATTTAAAGTTGGCTTATATGTGGGTCAAGGTTTTTCACAAATTTTTAGGTCTTGAAGTTGGGAGTTGGCTTATATGCGAGATCAGCTTATGCACCAGTATACACTGAGTGGCCACTTTATTATGACCACCCCCTCAGTACTTCGTTGGGCGCCTTTAATACTGCGTCGATTCTTCGTGGCATGGACTCCACGAGATGTTGATAGGTGGTTTGTGGAATCTGAGACCATGCTTGATGAATAGCACATTCCAGGAGTGTGAGATTGCAGGGTTGTGGATCCAGCTGTCTGATGGCTCGTTCAACTTCATCCCACAAATTCTCAATGGGGTTGAGATCTGGAGATTGTAGGGGCCACCTAAGCAAAGTAAACTCACCGGCATGTTCCTGAAACCAATCCTGTACAATACAAGGACTATGACAGGACGCATTATCTTGTTGAAAGTAGCCATTGGGATAAACCATCCACATGAGACAGGATGCACTTGGTCCGCAGCGATGTTTAGATATGATGTGCCAGTCAGACGTTGATCAACACGAATTAAAGGGCCCAAAGCATGCCAGGAAAACATTCCCCAAACCATAACGTTGCCTCCACCAGCTTGAAGGGTTGTAGCAATGCATTTTGGGGTCCATGCTTTCGTGCTATTTTTGCCAAATTCTCACTCTGCCATCGGCATATTGCAACTGAAAATGTTGTTCATCAGACCACATAATTTGTTTCCAATTATCGACTGTTCAATCCTTGTGCGAACTGGAGACGTTTTCTCTTGTTAACTGCAGACAGCAAAGGTGTTCGAACAGGCCTTTGGCTGCCATATTCCATCCGATGCAGTGTACGGCGAACAGTGCATGCAGAGATCATTTGAGGGGATCCTTGATTAAGATGGTCTGTAATTTGCTGCACTGTTGCCCTTTTGTTGTCTTTTACCAGTCTGGACACTCTCCGTTCCACCTCACTAGTTGATGACGACCACACGTTGCACGTAGATACCCAGTTTTTTTGGCTGACAGTCCAGTCTTAAGCACTTTAACAACAGCTGCTCTGGAACATTTCACGAATGCGGCGGTTTCGGTGACACTAGCTCCATGGCTCTGAGCTCCTACAATCATCCCACATTGAAAGTCTGTCAAATCGCATTTTTTACCCATCTCGTCACCCAAAAATCACTTCTACTACTGTCGCAAGCACTAAGCTTTCCCTTTTTATACTAGCCTCGCCCTCTGCCAGCAACAGCGTGCAGCCATAGCTCATTTGCTTAAAACTGTCAAGTGGTCATAATAAAGTGGCCACTCAGTGTATACGGCAAGTTTTTTTTTCTTTCAAGGTTCTGCCTCTGGATGTAAACAATTCAAATCGGCTGGCTTGATAACATTGACATACATGCCAAGTTATACCGATTTTGCTGTTGTTTTCTGGATTTCATCACATTTCTTTACCCTCTACCAGAATTTTATAGAGTATACTCCATCCATCCGAAACTGGCAGTCGCACTCGGCGAAATTGAACTCTTCGACATTTAGGGGTAGTAGCAGGCATGATAATGTTCCTCATTCCCTGTCAAACTCCCTTGAATGACAAGGTGTTAATCTGCTCTTGCCGCCCCGGTGGCGCAGTGGTCTAAGCGATGGCCTCTGATCATTCGTCCGAAAGGGGTCCGGGTTCGAATCCCGGTGAGGCATGGATGTTGTGTTTGTCTTACGGCACTGGCTCTCTCCCTTCCCTGGAACCAGTGACCCTAAATTAGGGACGGGCGACTGCTTATAGCCCACTGAGTTGCTCACGGTGGTCGTTAAACCTTCAATCAAAAAAAAAAAAAAAAAATCTGCTCTCTTAGGATAACTGCAGTCGTTCGTGGGGTGTTCCCCCTTTAAGTGTGCTTGATGCCATTGCTCAGATTCCGAATAACTGGAAACATTATTTTATATCTTTTCGACACAAGTAACAAAGTATTATGTCAGGAGGATTTGGCATTTAGCTGAATGCTGAAGAAAACCAACAGGAGTTAGTGGTAACCAAATAGTACTGAGGATTTGCAAGCCTCCCCCACCCCACCCAGCAGCCCTGCCACCCAGTTTGTTCCAATGTCATTTGCTTAAAGGCATCACTCCTGTCAGAGGGTCTGGGGGTGAAAAGTGTTACTGCCAACGGGTTCCATTGTAACAATAATTTTCCAAAAACTCAGCTGACCACACAGAGTGATCAATTAGGTTCCCGATCATCCATCAGGTGTTTTTTCTCCGTTCTTGTAATAGGGAGAAAATCTTCTGTTTCTACCCCCACCCCATCCCATGAATGACTACAGAGAGCAATTTAACACCTTGTCATTCAAGGGAGTTCGACTGGGAACGAGGCACATTATCATGCCTCCTACCATTCCTAAATGTGGGAGAGTTCAATTTTGCCAACTGCCAGGTTTGGATGGATGGAGCATATGTGTGTGTAAGCAACCCAGCCTCTCTCCTGTTTTCCACAAAAAATGATATGGGCAGTAGCAAAACTGGGCAACAGAATTTCTTAATGAAAAATGTCATAGAAAACAGATAAAATTTATTAGATGTTTACTAACTTCATGTTCAGAAGAAGAATGAGTGGACAAGGGACTGGAACAATTATGAAATGTCTCCTAGCTGCCTAGTAGTGGAAAACATTTTAGCAAAACCAAAAATAATACCAAGAAACTTCATGCTACCAATGCTGCAATTAAAGTATGCAGATATGCTATTACAAGGACCAACAATTAAATAACAAGAGTGGACTTTTCCTCTGTGGAAGATTATATTGGAAACTACAGTGAGATCACCAGAATCTCCCCCCCCTCTTGTTAACTGGTTAGAACTGTTGCCATGTGCTTCTGAACATCTCCCATATAGGCCTAGTCTTTGAAAACTTTCTTCTGCAAAGCAAACTTTCAGTATTTTATCTCTTTGTAGTCCAAAAAACAAATGAACATGGTCTATGGATTTGGCATGGAAGCATTTTTGAGACACGATGAATCTAGAGATTTTCATTGCATGCTGTCTTTTAGAAACCCATGTTTCATCTCTCCAATGTTAGATATTTCAGCTAGATAATGCTTACCTTTGCATTTCTATCTTGCTTGACTTTACATTTCCTGCACGTGGTCCGGTTGTCGCTGATGTTATCGTTCGAATCATCCGTTTCAGGTATAGCTGTTCTTGGCGCTATTCTCGTTTAATGCAGGTTTGCTTCACTAAACTTCGATTAGGTTCCGTTAATACCAACTTTTACCGTTTTCTTTGCTTGAAATTTTTCGCCCAAAACTTTGGGCATCTTCAGGAGCGTGGCGATTTTGCACCTTTGCTTGTGGGTGCCTTCTCGCTTACTGGGGTTTGCTTATCCCCGTTGCCATTCTAGCTGAAATATCTAATATGATGAACGTATGCACGTTTAAAGGACAGTAGTGTTCTGATGATATCAGAATTAGAACTACAAAGATGTTATCTCTCCAATGGTGACTGTTTTGCCAATCTTCATTCCTGTTTGTTGCAAAAGATTGGGACACATTTTTCTCCTGTTTTGCATTTGTTCATTGTTGAGGTTCCTGGCAACTATCTTAACACGTGATTTTCTCATTCCCAAGTTTTACGTCGTAACAAGTTGCACAGTTTGTATTGTCTTCTAGATTTCATCACATATTGATATTGTTAATTCTCCTAAAATCATTGTATGAGCAAGATGTCAATTCAGTTTCTCACCTTTTTAATATTTTTGTTTTGATGTCATTGGGCATCCAGTATGGCTGTCTAACTGTGTTATTTCATTCACATCTGAAAACCGTTTACACCATGCATATAGTTGGGAAATGAATCTCCCTGAAGAAATAATTCTTCAAAAATACATGGAAGATAATACAAATGTAATTAATTGTCAGCACAAATGTGCTGTATTTTCACTGTTTCCATGTAGCAACTCTTTCAGAATGAAATTTTGAAGCAATGTAATTTTTAAGTTTTCTGAAGGAGTTACTACATAGAAACAGTGAAAATACGGCGTGTGTACCAACAATTACACCATGCAAACATGGATGCTCTTGACATTACTTCATTCCCATAAACTTCTTTTAACATTCCAAACACTTACTGATGGTTTCTCTCCTAGTGTTAACAACATTTCATGTGTGAATTCTATGTTCAAAACTTGTCATACATTTTCGGGGTGAGCAAGACAAGTGCTACCTTGTAAAATGCTTCACAATTACTCATACACTAAATCTTTCAAGGATATAGGATGAAGGTTATAAATGAACCAATAGATAGCAGTAAGAGTTAGCAGTTCATTTATCTCAGCCGAACAGTGTAGCAAGTCATGAAGCATTGTTTTCTGAAAAGAAAAAAGAAGCACCCAGAAAGAAGCATCCATTCGAGATGAAAAATGGTATGTGCGATGTACATGCATGGGAAAGGAAATGATTAGAATTCTAGAGCAGTTGGGCCATTTTTTCAGATAAAACAGCTGCACAAGTAGAACAAGTCAGTACATTACACCTCTGGCTTGAAAACAAGTGGTTACCCGGCATAGCATAGATGTAGATATTTCACAGGTACTGTCGTAAGGTATAGCATGCCAGATGGTGTATAAATTGCGGGCCGGCCAGTTCGCAGACATTCCGGGATGGACGTAGGTGTTGTCCCATCATGTCCCACACATTTGATTGGTGAGAGGTCGGGTGATCAGGCTGGCCATGGAAGGGTGTCAACATTATGGAGGGCGTGGGAGAGTCATGCCTTGTGTGGCCGGGCATTATCTTATTGAAAAATAGTTTGGTGATGATGTGAAAGGAATGGCAACACAACAGGTCGTAGGATGTCGTCAACATGCCTTGAGAGTGGTACGGAGGACTTCCAATTGTGTCCGGCTATTGTAAGAAATAGCTCCCCAAACAGTCACTCCTGGTGTGAAAGCTGTGTGCTCTTTCACACTAAAAGGCAGGATCTGTGTGCTGCCCGGCTCGTCTCCTAACACATAGGCACTGGTCTTCGGTGAAGTGCAAACTGTGACTCATCACTGAAGACAACACGATGCCACTGGACACTACCTCACATTGATCGGGCCCAACACCACTGCAACCAGTGGGGGCGATGCTCGTTGGTCAGTGGTAGGTGGCGGAGTGGCCTTCTCGAATGTAGTCCCCATGCAACAAGTTGTCTGACAATAGTCTGAATCGCCATTTCCGTACCTGTAGACCATGCAACATGGTCATGGATGGTTAAGCGTGATGAATTCTGTTCTGTTCTTGCAACTTTCACAATCGCTCGATCCTCATGTTCTGTCATTGCCCTTGGTCATCCACTGCTCGCATGCTGCTAGGATGTGCCCTCCTCAACCCCTTGGTGTCAACATCATCTGATTGCAATGTCGCTCCTACCCAAATGCCTGGTGATACGGCAACTTGACCTGGCCTCTGTCAGTCCAGTTATATGTCCTCCTCAAACTTGCTCAACTGCTCATATTGTGCACAGATCGGATATTAAGGCATTCTCACAGTCTGTAAAGGTTAATGCAACCGCAATCTGCTGTTACAATTGCCCTTGTGTGCAAGCTTTGCTTTTCATATACCCTCCTCGATACTTGTTTCCCCATGTGCTGTGGCAGGCCACTATTTTGTCATTGGTCATTATTTTTTAATCATTTGCGTATTTGACCCTGAGGTACTTGCACGAGGAGTTTCATCAGGGTCAAACAACTTTCTCGTGGTGCTTCCTTTTTTTTTTTTTTTCTTGGCAAAGAGTGCATTTCATTATCAGATCTTGTGTTCTGTCAAACTACCTGTTCGTCCATATCATAGATGTTTTGGGAGCAATTTGTCCTGTAATCTAATACAATGTAAAATTTGAAAAAGGAGAAGAGATCTTTCCTTTACTTACTCATATATGAACACTACAATAAAATTGCAAACAAAGTTTTCGGAAGAAAATCTCTTGTGCCAACTGCTGTTCCTGCTGATGGGAATTGCCCATAAATTTCTAAAATTCCTTTTTTTCCCCAGTATTTTATAAATGAAATATACTCCCACTCCTGTGATGTGGAAGAAAGTTGGAATGAGAGATAAAATGGATTAAAAGTGCTGGCCTTGGAAAACTTATGTGTAGTAAGGCTGCAGCTGTTAGCAAACTAATTCAGGAACATCAAGTAGTTGCATAACAGAAATGGAGTTATGAAATAAATCTTTAAAAAGTGTAGTACCTGTTTAAAATTCTTTAAACTAAGCATTGGTACGTGCAAGTCTCAAGGATGGTTAAAATATCAGAAAATGCACAATTAACTTCAAGAGAAGTTGCTCAGTTTATGGATGAATGGGACTTGGTCGACAGTATTGAAGATGTGGGTGAATTGGATTTCATCTGATTCAGCGGCTATTCACTGTTAATAAATTGTTAGTAATAGTAAGATGCAATTAATGTGTTTATAATTTATTTGTAGTGTTATTAACCATTTGTTGTAAACATTTAAAACCAAGCAACTGTCAGTAGCATAAGTTTATGTATTTGTGCTTTTTGTATATAGTTTTATATGCAGATCTGTAAGCATACTATGTTACTTTTTATGTATATTTTTTACCTATTACTCTCCCTGATAACCTTTTATTTTTCAGCGATAAAACTGTCAGAGTTTTCACGAAACAGAAGGATTTGAGAGCATCTTATACAGAAGAAGACAACTATTGGCAAGAAGTTTCAACTAATTTTTGCAAGGATGAGCAGCAGAATATTGAAGAAGAAGTTAAAAATTTGCCAGGCATTGAAGCTTTGAAGCAGGATGGTGAGTATTAATGTTTTCCTTGTTTGTGAGTTCCCAAAACGTTCAATATTTCAAAAATCATATCATATTATATTGGGTATATAAATAAGTTTTGAGGGATTTCCGTTCGGTGTCGTACTTATTACCGCTCGCATGTATTTTAAGGTGGCAACACTGTGTATTGCAGTACGAGACGCCAGCTGTCAGAGTCAGTATACGATGTTCGATTGAGGTGCGAAGACGTATTTGTTTTACTCGATGGAAGATGGCAACTTTCGCCCCGACAAAACATCATTTGCGGGAAGTGTTAGTGCATTACTTTATTGTCAAGAAAAGTGCTGCCGACAGCTATTGCTTAATGTCAGAAATCTATGGTGAACATTCCCCATCCATAAAAACATGTAAGTATTGGTTTAGACAATTCAAAAGGAACGATTTCAATGTCAGTGATAAAAAACGTTCTGGACCACCCAAAAAAATTGCTGATGCTGAATTGGAAGCTTTACTCGATGAGGATCCGTGCCAGACCCAAAAAGAACTAGCAGCAGCATTAAATGTTAGTCAACCATGCATTTCACAACATTTAGCTGCCATGGGAATGGTGCAAAAGAAAGGAATTGGGTTCCACATGCTTTGCGGGAAAAGAGACCTGGAACGTTGAAAAACCATTTGCGAATTGCTGCTTCAAAGGCAAAAGAAAGTTTTTTTGCATCGCATTATTACTGCCGACGAGAAATGGATATGGTACGATAACCCTAAATGGCAGAAAGCATGGGTGAAGCCAACTGAACCAGGTCCTTCAACGCCGAAACGCAATATCCATGGTTCAAAGGTAATGCTGTGTATCTGGTGGGACCAGAAGGGTGTGATCCACTATGAACTGCTGAAACCGTCAGAAACTATTACTGGTGATCGGTATCAAACCAATTAATGCGTTTAAAACGAACTCTCACGTAAAAATGGCCAGAATGGGAGAATAGACACAACAAAATCATCTTACAGCAGGACAATGCAAGACCACATGTTTCTTGACCTGTGAAAAAGTACTTGGAAGGATCCGACTAGGAAGTTCTACCCCACCTGCCATATTCGCCAGATATTGCGCCATCGGTTTACCATTTGTTCCGGTCGATGCACTCAGCACTTTCTGGAGAACGGTTTTAGTTCTTATGAAGACATCAAAAATTGGCTGCACAACTGGATCTCTTCCAAGGAACCGAAATTCTTCCTTCGGGGCATACGTTCACTGCCCAAAAGATGGGGTAAAGTTGTAGCTTCAGAGGGAGCATACTTCAATTAATATTAAAATATTGTTTCTGTTCTCCAACAACGTGTTTTGTTCACCTCAAATCCCTCAAAACTTATTTATATACCCAATACACTGCCGAAAAATGAAAAAAGAACACCCAGAAGAAATGCCAATAGGAACGTCATATTATAATATGTTAATTGTTAAGGGCAGCAGAAACTGTGATCCTAGTTGGAATGTCATTGCATGTAATAATGACGTCACCGTGGACGACAGCATGCAAATGTACACAGCACATATTTAAGGACTAGGACATGCAGAACGAAGTCATTTGTCTGGTGTCGTATTGTTCAGTGTTCGTTGACGAAGCTACCATGCCTAGACAATGCAGGTGCGCAACATTTGTTCAGTTATCGGAGTTTGAGCGAGGCAGTATAGTGGGTCTGCGGGAAGGAGGTTGGTCCTTCTGTCAAATTGCAGACCAAGTGGGACAAGAGGTATTGGCCATGGTAAGATGGTGGCGTCGGTGGTCAGAGGAGCATTTACACTCTCGCAGACGTGGCTCCAGGCAACACAGAGTTGCAGACACATGAGAAGATCGGCATATCAGGAGGGCGGCTTTGGCAGAGTGGACAGCTATGGCATCACAAATTCGATCCTATGTCATACCAAGGGTGTCTACCAGAACGATACAGAATCATTTGTTGGAAGTAGGACTACTGGCACGATTACCACTGACCCCTGGTCACCATCGAGTACTTTTGCAGTGGTGTCAAGAACAAGTTCATTGGAGGGAAGAATGTCGATCGGTGGTCTTCAGTAATGAAAGCAGATTCTGCTTGGGAACGGCTGACGGTCGTGTACACTTCCGGAAGCGACAAGGTGAGCGGCTTCTGCCATCGTGCATCCACCAACGACACACGAGCCTCATGCTGGGCATCATGGTGTGGGGAGCAATTATTATCTATCACTCTTGTACGAGTCTGGTGTTTGCACTGGGGCACTGAATAGCAGCACGTATGTCAGCGACATAGCGCAGCTGGTCGTCCTGCAATTTTTTAGTGGGATCCCAAATGCGATATTCCAGCAGGATAATGCCTGCCCACACTGCGCCCGGGCAACTGAACATGCACTTCAGGCTGTGCATCAACTCCCTTGGCCAGCACGCTCTTCGGACTTATCTCCATTTAAGAATGTCTGGGACTGTATTGGACAAAGACTCTTCCGCAGACCCCGGCAGGCAGCGATCATCTCTGAATTACATGTCTAAGTTGAAAACCCATGGAATGCTATCCGCCAGCATGATATCCATCATTTGTATGACCGATTGCTTGCCAGATTAGAAGCTTGTATTGCTGCTGGAGGAGGTGCAAGACCTTATTAAAATGTGCTTTCTGTAACACTGTAATACACATTAAAAGGTAAAATAAACATTGAATCACTTCACACGTGTGATCACTTTTCTTTCTTAACAAATTGTTGCTATGACATAAATCTTATAGATGCAGCTGCAATATTTCATGCTGTTCTTTTTTCACTTTCTGGCAGTGTATTTTAAACACTGGAGGCATTTAATCTTTTTCCTGACAGAAGTGCATTGCACCCATGCTGAATTCAAGTTTTGTTGTTGTTGTTTTGTTTAAATGAAGTCTTTCATGTTTTTCTTAAAACAGTTGTAAAACTTGTTCAAATTTTTTTTTTTTTTTTTTTTGTTAAAGTCTCCAATTTAAAATTCTGTGCAGATGTCTTTTAGAATTCCTAGCTTTAAGTTGTGATGAAATGGTTTGTATTACAAATAAATCCTTACCTTGGATGCATAATGTGTTACTGTAATTCTATTGGAAACTGTTGGATAATCCTTCTTTTCATGACATGTTTTGGACTTTTTTACTATACACCCATCTTAAGATGAGACCTTGATTACACGTGGTTTTGTGAATTTCCTCCCTTCATCCACCGGAGCTTTTCAACTGCCATGTCTTCCTTACTGCAGGGGTGCAGAAAAATTTCAGGGCCCAATATTTCCCCAGAACGCCATTATTTTTCTGTCCGAAATTTCCCCAAAACTGTAGCGGACTTTCATACAAGTTTAAGCGAGTATTAGATCTATATGTTGATGATTAAGAACTAATGCTTAAAGCCTATTACTTAAAAATTTGAAAAAAAAACAAAACCTAATATTTATTTTAGATTCAAAATGTCTGAAACATTTTTGGGTCTAGGTGAAAACAGTGGTGGGGCAGAGAGGCTGAAAAATAAACAGCTAAAAAAAATTCAATTGACTATAATTTATTTCATTCTAGCATTTCAGGCGTATAATTGTGCCAGATAATTTTACTCAATGAAATTTAAATTTGATTTAAATCCTTTGAAAAATGCATGGGTCATTCGCTTTAAAATGTGCAGAACCCCTAATGATTTTTCAGATCGGCGCCTACGACACATAAGCTGCCATTAGTTTCGGAAAATTTTTATTAGCGTGACTAGTGGTTGCGCGTACTTATTACTCGTGCCATGCTGTCTAAGCCTTGGCATTAGTAAAGTCGCTTGGGCTCAGTGAATCATATGCCAGCAGCAGTCTGCAGTACATCACTGTGCTCATAACTTCTTGTATTTATAACGGCATGACATTTTTCAAAATGATTACCTGATTACCGTGCAGTAAATTACTCTTATCTTTCGCGTTATACTCGTTGTTAATAAGTCAATTTTTCGTTTTATTATTATTACTACAATTATTATTACCTACCCGCGGGCAAACATTTCCCCAGAGCTGCCTTAATTTCCTCCGAACCTCGTTCGCGAGTTCGGACAAATTCTGCACCCCTGCCTTACTTACTGCTGGTGTTTAATTTCGCCATGTCCTCAGTCCCATTCTGTCACTTCTCGTGTGAAACCACATATTGGAAACAGGGTTATACAGGGTGATTCAGCTAAGCATGTACAAACTTCTGGTAGGGGTAGGTTGCACAAAGACAAATCTGAATCACATAGCAAGGCAAGGTCGGAAACGCCATCTTCATGCGGTAGATGACGTTGTTCGGCCATCAACATGGAGTATGGGCTAATTAAGTGTCCCCAACAGTGCTGGCCCAACCATTAACAGCAAAACGGTTTTGTGCTGCAGGTGGTCGTAAAGCACGCTTCGTCTGTGAACAATTCAGAAGCAGGAAATTGGGGTTCTGCCGCACTCTTCTGCAGGTACCATTGTGCAAATGCAATGTGCTGAGGGTAATCCTCAGGGCTTAGTGTCTAAACGTGCTGCACATGATATGGATGCAATTGGTCTTCATGCAGAACCCTGTGTATGGTGGATTGGGACAGACCGAGCTGATGGGTAATTGCTCGTTTGCTGGTACTTGGAGTGTCTGCTGCATGACTTAACACATTCTCTTCGATGGCAGGAGTGCGTACCCATCGTTCATGACACCTGGCAAGCCTCTAGAAAGAACCGGTGTTGCATAACCTCTGATGCAGCCGTGCAAACACTTGGTGGTTTGGCATTCGTCTCATCGGGTACCTCGTCCGTTGCAGTCCGCATGCGAGGTGCATATCAGCCATTTTCGTGTTTATCCTACTACCTGTGTGGGCGGTTTACAAATGACGGTATTCTGAAAGAACGTATGAGCAGTCTCGCTGCCAAACAACGCCATCTACCACATGAAGATGGTGTTTCCGACCCTGCATTGCTATGTGATTCCGATTTGTCTTTGTGCAACCTACCCCTCCCAGAAGTTTGTACACACTTACAGGGTTCCCACGCAACCTGGAAAACCGGGAATTCTCAGGGAATTTGAAAATTGTTCCAAAAATCAGGGAAAACTCAGGGAAAATTGTGTTTTTCCGTAAAAATCAGGGAATTTTTTATCAGGGAACTATAAAGGCAGGGAATTTTTTATTTTGCCAGAAAAATATTTTGTTTCAGACTTTTGTAAAATATATTTCTGTATTGCTAAGTTTTAAAATAATTCAGAGTTGTTTTATCCTTCGAGGTAACTCCGTAACCCACCCACTGATTAAAGTGCAGCTGTGCAGGGGAGTGCGTCTCTTTGCGGTTTCCCCGTCTCCAGATGATCTAAACTACAACCGAACAAACATACAAGTCAAAGCGTGAAAGAAAGCTATTAATCACACACCCATTTCGCAGGCTCTTATCTGCTGGCGTTCGCGAAGAGAGGCAGTCATTTGTTCCTAAGTAGGTGCCCCGATTCTCTGCGTAGACTGGGGAAAAAATTATGAAGAAGCTATTTCCTCAATTTTTTAAATAACCGACTGAAATTTTTACAGTGGGCAAGATATATTAAAATAACGTTCCATTTTAAATTTTGCCGAAATTCATTGAAAACTTTAGAAGTTGAGCTTTCCCCCCCCCCTTTTGCATGTTCTACGTGTCTTTTATCAAACCGTACAAAAACATTTTATTTTGCCGGATGTTGGTCATCCTAATAAATCCCCCTTCCCCTTCAACAGCAGTGTGGATGAATGTTGCAAATTGAGGGCACCTAATTTATTTTGAAAAAGGTTCGTATCACTTACGAACTAAAGCTTCGCTTTCGTAATTCTGTAGCAGAATTGGTATACTTGGAAAAGTATGTACCTTCAAATGTTAGAACAGGGAAAATATTATGAAATAGGAAGATTTTTCAAAGAGGGGGAAAGATTTATTTTTTTCATAGTACTTACGAGTGTTTTGACAAAAAATATATGAAAAATACCATGCAATGAAGCTGGTACTATTGCATACCTACCATATTTCCCAGATTTCACGGCCGTTTTCTAGATTCGTTGTCTTCTGGTTTTACGGCCGGAAAGAGATTTTTTTATTCTGTCATATTTCTATTTCATAATGCATGAAGAAATTTATTTATAGCTATTTTAAGACGATATTCCAATTACTGCAAGAGCTGGCTGGTTGCGAAAAATAGGGGTAGTCCGACGCCCGGAACCATAGATTTTCACATCTGGGTCATTCCACGCAAAATCGTCAGATATTGAAATAATTTTCCACCAACACATCTCCGATTCGTGCGATTTTTTTTTTTTTTTTTTTTTTACAGGTAGCTGCCTCCAAGTTATAAAAAAAAAAAAACCCTGAAAGTTTCAATTTTTTTTTTGTTTCTGATAGATTAGAAGATATTATTTTTTGAATTTTTGTGCATAGTAGAACCGTTTTCCGTAAAAACGCAAATATCTCCGTTATTTAGAATAAGAAATATAAAATTCATCATTCTCTCGTAATTTTTCCCAAGGTTTCAGCTTATACATAGGAAAAAAAAAAAAAAAAAAATTGCGAGTACAAAAGTTTGACGGGGTAGAAATTTTCTTGTAATCGTAAATTCTTCTTCTTGCGTTGCTGCACCTCACAAGATTTGCATAAATTATTAATTTCACATCTTTACCCTCACATTGCCGAAAAAAAAAAAAAATCTACCTAGTTACTACTGATGAAAATCTTTGCCGTGCGTGCTCTATTGGTTTCAGGTTTGTCAGTGCAGGCGCTAAAGCCTCTGTCTCCGTTTTGGACGAGGTTATTTGTGGGGAGTTACTGCAAATGACCTGAGTGGGCTCCAGACCTTTCTCGCACTTTGCCTGATCAACATCGCACAAATGTATTGCCCTTCGTAAAGATATTGTTAAGTATAAACATGCCACTCGCCGCAGGATGATAAATTATGTTCACAAAAAAGTGTTAGGAGGATTTTATGAGCACACATGCACACAAAACTTCCTCTAATTGTTTCCCGTACAAGTAATTTGACGTAGCGTGGAAATGAACTGTGACCTGCGAGAAAAGTTCAGTACTAATGTTTGCGTCACAAACGTAGCCAATCAATTTTAAGACTTCCGGATTTTGGAAGTACTAATATGAACTGTAGCCTCTCAGGCAAAATGGTATTCCGTATTAACTGTTAGTTTTCCCCACTTGTTGCTTCCATTATTTTTCTTTATCCCTGGGTTTAATTTTTTTTGCCGTTATGGCATTAGGATCTCTGTGTGCCAGCTTATTGGTTATGAAATTTAACAGCACAATGTCTAAATATCCTATGCTGCGTTATTTAGAAGCAAATAGCAGAGGTGCCAACTATTACGAATTGTCCGTAATTATTACGGTTTCGACTGTCAGATTACGGAATTACGGACAGGTTGGAAGAATTACGGAATTCAGTGTGTTTGGGAGAATCTCAATTTTGTATCCTTTTTTGTTAAACCCTTTTAGTGCGACGCTGCCGATTTCTCGGCCTTCGATTTTGATCCACATATTTTCCGAATCAGACTGCGGATTTCGGTCTCAATGATCATATCATTTATCAATCATATCGTTTTGAAATGGAATGTCCATGAATCATATCGTCAAACAGCGATATTATCGGAAGAATGGTACCGTAATTTTTGTCGTATAATCCGCGGATTATCTGCTAAAAAAGTTAAAATTATAGGTTTTGCGGATTATACACCGATGCGGTTAACACGCCGATTTAAAATATATATATATATATATATATAACACCTTCCGATTTAAAAAAATCTACAGCGTGATTGTGCAGGGAAAGGTGTAATAATTGGAAAAGGAACTCCCTCGGAAGAATTTTCCTCAGTTCAGGAGTTTGTACGGAGCGGGGAGGAGGGGGAGGAATGTCGTAATGAAAGATCGGGATAGTTGTGGGGAGGGACGGTAGGGGTCATTTTGTTATCGTTGAGGAGAGCTCTGACTGTCGTGCCGGCTCTGTTTTTTGGCAAAAAGCCAAAGAAGTACGCACAGCGCTTGCTGCACGAACCTATGCGTTTCTCCTTTCGGATTTCATGTGCGCGACCTTGTATCTAGTTTGCTTTCGTTGTTTTGGCGAACGTCGCTGCTGCTGTTTTCCTTCATTGCTAATCATGATGTCTCTGAAAAGGAAACGTTTCAGTTACACTGCCGAATTTAAACTTGAAGTGGTGGACAGAATTGAGGATATGATCATGTCACTGCGCGATAGTTTTGAGGTCAGAACACAATCGTGCAGCAACATACGGAAAGCCTCTGTGTCGCGATCTAAAACGTAAACAAATCCGTTGGTAAATTCCGCGGGAGAATTCACGGAAGTTTTTTATTGGCCCACGTATAAGACGATCTCTCAACTCTGAAAGCAGGAATTCCTCCAAAAACTTTCAACTTATATGCGAGTACATACGGTATTTCTACGACTTGTTCTGTATCAGCCTTTCGTCATTGGCAGTGTAATGCAATACTCTGGAGCTACATCGGCGTGATCTATGGATGCCACACCCTTTATCCGTTCGGAGATAAAAATATAAAACAGTAACCTTTAAAAATGAATTTCTTCATTTTATAAAATAGTTTTTTTTTTCTCTTAATTCTTCGGACTCATGTGTTTCTGGAACGTGGAAAGAGCGACGTATTTATTTATTTACTGACTCCACGTATTTGGAGGATTTTCACCTTGGATCTCGCCCTTTGGAATTAACTGCTATAATATATATAGCCAGTGCCCTTAATACCCACCAGATGGAGACGTCTCAGTAGCTGAGCCCATCTTACGGATTTAAGATGTCAGAAGCTGACTTAAAAATACACATAGCACCGTGGATTGTTGGCCACCGTGGTGTAAAGCTAACGCGCTCGGTTAGATATCGAGAGATCCGTGGCTCAATTCCCCGGCGGCGGCTGAAAACAATTTTTCGGTTGCTATGTGTTTCTGGAACGTGGAAAGAGCGATGTGTTTATGTGACCGACTTTTCTGTCGGAAATTCCACTTCTGATTCAACATCTATGATGTGCGAATTATACGGCGATTTTTTTCCTAAATGTCACAGTCTGCGGATTATACGAATGATTTTTTTTTATGTGAATTTTGCGGTGTGCGGATAATACGACGAAAATTACGTGTAATATGCCGTAAGTGTCATCGTAAAAGAGTTTGCGCTTGCTATCGGTTCCCCACGCAATTTCTCCGTGTGACAGGAGAAAGGTTACTTTAACCAAAACGTTTCCTACTGCAGTTGAGGCAGGGCTGTTCACTTGGAATTGTTGGTGTATTATAAGACGTCGTACTGTCGGAAATCACTTTTTCGAGCCCCGTTCGAAGTGCAATAACGATCAACTCGTCGCAACGCGTGGTCCCGCGATGACGGATGTTTATATTTCTTGCGGACTTTCGCCGCGCGGGAGAACGAAGTGCGGTGTTTAATTACTAGAAGCTCTTCACAGTATTCATTTCTTTTTCCTAAACAAACAGACACAATCGCAAAACTCCGTGAAATACGAATCCCCCTCTTTTTCCAAACTCGTGTTAGCAGAGGATGACTTTATTGACAGCTTGTTTCTCAGACTAGGAGACGTGCTTTTTCCTACTGCGTGAAATTTTTTTCTAAGGTTATTTGAAATGGCTTGTAGTGAGAGTGAAAGTTTGCCAAGTGATGGTGATGAATTTGAATCATCTAAGAGTGATATTGGCCAAGCAACATCAAGCCAGAAAACTAGCCACAGTGCCATGCACACCATATCTTCTTCAGAAGGTGAAGATCTTCATAGTGAATCTTCAGATCATGAAAGTTCTGAAAATGAATGGGAGGATGTAATAGAGGGAAGTGATGAACAACCTCAGCATCCTTTTGATTGTCATGAAATGCAGGGGCCCAAACATGCTCCTGCAACTGATGTGGCACCTATTGCATATTTTTACTGCCGCCCCGGTGGCGCAGTGGTCTAAGCAATGGCCTCTGATCATTCGTCCAGAAGGGGTCCGGGTTCGAATCCCGGTGAGGCATGGATGTTGTGTTTGTCTTACGGCACTGGCTCTCTCCCTTCCCTGGAACCAGTGACCCTAAATTAGGGACGGGCGACTGCTTATAGTCCATTGAGTTGCTCACGGTGGTCGTTAAACCTCCAACCCAAAAAAAAAAAAAAAAAAAAATATTTTTACTTGTTTTTTACCAATTTCATCCTTGGAATTATTGTTTCTGAAACAAATAAATATGCAAAGAGGTTTTTCCAGGAACATCCAAATCTTTCTCCCAAATCTTGAGCAAGGAAATGGAAAATGCTGAAATAAAGGTTTCCTTGCGTGCCTTCTAATATGAGAGTAATCAGTAGCCCATATAGGACGAGATGAGATGAGATGATTGCCGAAGGCATATCCAGTCAAAACAAACACCAGGATTGTGTAAAATTAAAGACTTGATCAAAGCCTTTGGATAATTTTTTTGCAAAAAAGAATGAAAATAGCGTGATAAACGCTGAATTGCTGTTTACTGCAATCGTTGTGGAGCATAACCTACCTATAGCAATCTGTGATCATGCTGGTCGCTTCTTTCATGCTATGTTCCCAGACTCTGATATTGATGAAGCTGGATATCCTTGAGCAGATGTGGCTTGGAATGAAATATCTAAGATGAAGGATTCATCTGGCCTTCCCAAGTATTCTGCATTGCCTAAACTAATGTTGGCAATATTGACTATCCCTCACAGCAATTCCTCTACGTAGAGAATATTTAGTATAGTAAGGAAAAACCTCGCATACTTCTGCCCAACAATGAGCACCAAAACATTATGTGCCCTTCTTATACAGAAAAGTAAAGCATTTTCCTCAGGTGAGCTGTGTTATAAAAAGTTTTCTGAAAAAGAATATACCACTGCAAAACAAGCAACAAGGGAGTTTTTATGTCAGCAATGACATGAGGTAAGTACAATATTGATAATTTAATTTCATATTTTTTTTGTGAGGATAGTGTAAACATATAGTTATTACACATTTCACGCATTAATTTCTCATGAAATACCCATTCCACGCGTTAGCGATGAGGCTTCGTATGGTGATTACCGATAGGCACCTTATACAAGTATTACAGGTTACACAGTAATACTATAATATTGTCCTTAACTTTGAAAAAAAATGGTGTGTTATATTACTGAAAGTTTGTGTTCCATTACTGAAACATTACTGTAAAATACCCTATTGATTACTGATGCGTTCTGCTAGAGGTTGGCTCCTCTGAAATAGCATAGATTCGATGTTCTCATTGCCATGTGCAAGAACTAACGTTAGCTAAAATAATTAAAATTTTGATTTTTAAATGTCAGCAGTATTTTCCCTGATTGCTAGAAATTGTTGGGATGGTACTGGCACACGTTTTTCCTCAGACGCAGAAATGCTGTCACGATTTCTGTTCTCTCTCTCTTCTTTTTTATTTTTTAATAACTGGTTTACTTTGCTTTGTCTTTAAAGATTCTAAGTAAACTCCAATAGAAAATACAAATGGGTAGATCGATTTGATAGAACCGCTCTAACAAAATGTTAAGAGACTGTCAGACACTCACCATTTTATCATTCCCATTAGACTTCAATTTCAGCAAACGTTTCTGTGTTGTTTAATATTTATGTAAAATAAGCACTTAAAGGATTTAAAGCTTCATTCAGCATTGTATCATTTAAGGGCAATTTATTCTCTTCAGTCATAATTCTCCCAGCTTGCATTTTTAAACCTAACTGGAACTCTAAATGTTGTGAGTCGTTTAAAATGTTATTTATATACTTGTGTGCACTTAAAATACAGATAAATCAGTTGTATAATTTCACCTAATCGACTGAAATATTTCATTATATGTAGAATTTAAATTAAGTCTTTGTTCAAATATTCTTTAAAACATGTAAATACATGGTTTACATGTTTTAAAGAATATTTGAACCCAACAGTACCAAAAATAAATAATGGTACCAAAAATAATATGCCTCATGCATTTAATTGTTATTAAAAAAAGCAGGTAATTGTATAAAGGACAGTTATTTAAAGAATTAACAAATGTATGCTTTCGTAAGGAACGAAAGAATGTAAGAAAATGCAACAATTTGTCGCAATGTGATTTGATTTGCCACTCTGGAAAAACTCTCAGGACCACCTGGAAAACCTGGAAAAGTCAGGGAATTTTTTTCTACTTTTGAGTGGGAACCCTGACTTAGCTGAATCACCCTGTATATTTTTCTAGGGTGGCCTTAAAAAACGTGTGCACATAAAATTTAAAAATGTTAATTACTATTGTAAAATTTTAAATACCTCCAAAAAGAAAATAAAAATACTTGTAATTTTAGGTTACACTGATTTATAATGTAAGACATACATACAGAATATTATGTTTGCTATCTTAAGCCTATGTACATCTTTATTTTTGTATTAATTTTTTAATTCTGATTTCATTATAAAATCTAAGTTAATAAGTTCTGTATGTTTTCATATTTTCAATGTGTGAAAACATACAGAACTTATAACTTAGATTTTATAATGAAATCAGAATTAAAAAATTAATACAAAAATCAAGATGTACATAGGCTTAAGGTAGCAAACAAAATATTCTGTATGTATGTTTTACATCATAAATCAGCGTAACCTACAATTAAGTCTTTTTTTTTTTAAATACTAGTAGTAACGTTTATCGATCATCCTCTTCTTCTTCCTCCTCCTGATATCTTTAAAGTGTGGAACAATCTGCTCGATCTTCTCAGCTACATCCTTTGCTTCTTTGAGTCAGCTGCTGTTTCTTCACTGGGTTTTTTCAAGGCATTCAATAGGCCCTCTAAGTTTTAGATGCATACATGGGATTCTTCCGCAGATTCGCAGAATTCCGCTTTTTTGTCATCATTTGGGTATACTTGAGATCAATGCAAAACCATACCTGTCAACCTGTACGGTTTGCCCGTACTTTGTACGTTTTTTTTTTACATTTTTGTTCGTGTACGGCCGTACAAACGTTTTGCACGTTTTTTTTAATCTCTGAAAAGCTATTTTTGTTAATTATTTACATTAACTGGCCCTATTCTAAAACTTTATTGCGGATATAATACCAAACGTTTTACTTTCATTCCATGGCTCGTGCAACCGTAGCTGAATCACAGCGACGGGCGATGTTACGTCGCAGATTTTGTTTTGGTTCTGCAGACAAAAATGATATCTCCAGAATCCAATTGAAGCTCCTCTTGCGGACTTCCGATCATGGACGCAAGTTTTTCGTCTTCGGACGAAATTCAGTCTTCAAAACTTTCCGGAAACAAAGTTAGACGGAGTGAAGATTTTCTTTTTTCTCTCGTGATGTTTCCTTTTCCGAATTGCTAAATATAATTTTATTCCATTGTGTTTCAGTTTGAAAACGGAGGTAACAACTTCCGAAAACGGAAGTTAGACGCAGCCTCGTAATCTTACATTCCTTTTCTGCGATATTCTCTCTGTTCCGTATGGTTAAGTATAATTTTGTTACATAAATGTTTATACATATTTAAGACTGAAAACGGAGGAAAATTTTCCGAAAACGAAAGTTGAACGAAACAGAAATTTATACCATAATCGTAAATTGGAAGCACAAAAAAATTTCGAGAGAGGAAGCTAAAAGTAGCGAATGGTTCTTCCGAATTGTTTTTTTTTTTGCGATGTTTTCCCTGCGCTGTATTATTGTTTAAACATCATTTAATATATAAGATCGAAAATGAAGAAAAATGTCTCGAAAATGGAAGTAGGACGGAGTGTTTTTCCCTTAATGGTAGTTTTTTTTTTTTTCTAGCGATGTTCCTTTGTCCTGTATTCTGAAATAAATTTTTATTCCATAAATTTCTTAACATAATTATATTCCATAATCAAAACAAGCGGCTGATTTGAGGCAAATTAAATTCAATAATCGCAAGGTGCAGCACGATGACATCACACTAGGCAGTAGGCTTCTCCATTAATGGAAGAAATGGAACTTAATGGTGCAGATAAAAAGTTATTTTTCGCAAATGTGAGAAACTTTTATTTAGCAGTAGCATACCTGCCAACTTTTACGCGTAAAATTTATGCATTTTAACTGTTCTTTTACGGTTTTACGCATTTTTTACGCATTTCCGTATATTTAAAAAACATTTTTTTTTAATGTTTCAGTTTAAATCGTACCTGCCAACTCTTCCGGAATTTGCGGAAGTTTTCCGGTTTTTTTATGGTCTTCTGGTTTTCCGGCCGGAAGAACTTTTTTCCGGATTTTTAAAATTTTCTGGTTTTTTTTTGTTTAAAATATCCCTATAAATAAAATATATAACAGAGATGGGAATTTTGTGCCTTTGTGTGCCAGAACTCCCGTGCCCTATCGTCATCGTCGAGACTTCGGTACAGTAAATTCTCTGTGCACACTGTTATGCTTGATGCTGAATAAAGATTATGCGGTGGAAGAAAAATTCAGAGACTCCAACTACTGCGGATTCTACGTAGTTCCTATGGAAATATTCTGTCCTCTACGGACGACGGAAAACACAGAGTATGCTATGAAAATCGTTGGTCCACTACGGACGACGGAAAACGTTGAATATGCTATGGAAATCGTCGGTCCGCTGCCGACGAAAGGAAAACATAGAGTATGCTATGATAATCGTCGGTCCGCTACGGACGCCGGAAAACATCAAGCATGCTATGATAATCATCAGTCAGCTATGGACGACGGCAAGCATCGAGTATGCTATGGAAATTGTCAGTCCACTGCGGAAGACAGAAAACGTCGAGTATGTTATGAAAATCGTCGGTCCGCTACGGAGGATGGAAAACATCAAGCATGCTGTGATGATCGTCCGTCAGCTATGGACGAAGGAAAACATCGTCGGTCCGCTACATACGATGAAAAACATCAAGCCTTCTGTGATAATTGTCGGTCCGCTACGGACGACGGAAAACATAGAGTATGCTATGGAAATCGTCCGGTCCGCTACGGACGACGGAAAACTATAGAGTATGCTATGGAAATCGTCGGTCCGCTACGGACGACGGAAAACATTGAGTATCAAAATGTGATATTTGTTTATATTATAAACATCTAAAAATTATAAAATGCTCAAATATTTGCATTTATTTTTACTTGTACATAGCTAAATTCATTATAAATGTTGTTTGCGCATAGTTAAAAAATAATTATAAGTGTTGTTCGCGCATAGTTTAAAAAAAATTATTAGAAATGTCATTCGCACACAATTATACACATTTTAATTTTCTCAGGTTGGCATGTATGCAGTAGTGAGAAAGATGGTGGATAAATTTCCATTTGAAAATCAGGTGCTGAAAGACATGAAGTACTTGATCCAACCCTCAAAAACAGCCGAAGTACACACATATTTGTAGATTAGCAGACACCTTTGCTCCACACTTTGATCAGGAAACTCTAAAGGATGAGTTTAATAACTATTGTATGATCTCTGATGACTGTGTGCCTGTACTGATAGACAGTGGCCAGATAAAGAGCTTTTGTAGCTACTAGCTGGATATTATAAGCCTGAGAACAAGTACTGGTAGCATCTGCTTCCCTAATCTTAAGTGAGTATTCAGTGACTACTTACTTTGCCTCACAATAATGCTGGCTGTAAAAGATATTTCTCCACGATGAAGGAAATCCATACAGGCTGTAGGAAGTCCCTGAATGCAGATACACTGACATCTTTTTTACATTGTAAAATAAACATTGGCACTTGTGTCATTGGCTTTAAACCCACTGATTACATTTTGGGAAAAAGCAAAACATACATGTGTTGAATATAATACAACACACTCTAAGATTAAATTGCTTAAATATGCAAAAAATTAATACACATACATCAGTTGCTGTTATAAAACTGTTGAGCTTGTAAAATTTGTGTAATAGATTTTGTGTGTAAGGGTTATTTAGTCTTTGTAAGTTTTTTATTGGTCCAGTGTACAGGTTATCACCTCAAGAGGATGACAGGTATGGCAAAACTGAAGATAAATTTTGGCGGCTAGTTGGGGGGTCGTTTTTTTGTCTGGAGGCAGTACATGGCCTTTCAAAACTTTCGAAAGTGTAAGTTAAACAGAGTGAAATTTTTTTCCGTAAGCAGGATTTCTTTTTCTTGCGATGTGTTTTCTGCCCAGTATTGTTGTTAAATGTAATTTTGTTCCATAAATATTTGTATTTTAGCATGAAAATGGAGGAACAATTTCTGAAAATGGAAGTTAAGTGGCGCGAAAACTTCTGTGTAATCTTCAGACACAATATTCCTCCACAGGTTCGAAGAATTCCTCCCTTTCTATCGTCATTTGGGTGGTTCTCAAGATCGATGCATAACTGAACAGAAATTGGGAGGGGATTGGTGGGGGTGGGGGAGAGGTCATGTATTTCAACTTGAAAAGGGAGGTGAACTTTCCTAAGACAGAAATATGATGGAGTGAACGAAGATTTTGCCCATAATCTTTTTTTTTTTTTTTTTTCTCTCTCTGCGATGTTTATTCTATCCTGTGTTGTCGTTAAATGTCAGTAATATAATACTTTCTATGCAGTGATGTGCTGCAGTTTAATATTTACATAAATAAATTGCAAGGAACAATTCCGTCTTCCTCATGCGCAGTGTTATATTCAAACTGTTTTGTAGTGCATTCTGATTTTTCACCGTGTAGAAGTTCAGCTTTCTTTTTCTTCGTCAGTTTCATGTATGTAGATGACAGGTCAGTTGTGTGAGGTCTCTTTTGAAGAAGTTTGTTAACCCCATCAATCTTCGCTAGAATCTTGAACCAAAAGCGAAACACGAGATACTTTCGGTCTGTTTCAAAAGGAAGCAGCCTCAGTCTGTTTCAGAATTGTAAGGGCAAGTGGTCATTCAGTGCATCAATTATCGGCACACGGTTATTGTAGACACTTCTAACAGTTTCTATCTTTATGGACCACCTTGTCTTAGATTGAGATTCAAGGGACATTTTAACATGTTTGTGTAATATTAGGTGTGGAACTTAATTCTTGGCCACAGACACGACACATTGACAGCAAATTATAGCAAATTGAATACGTACCTAATTAGGGAAATAATTCCCGTCGTGTTGAATAACATTTGAGCCATCGGTCAGGGAGCTGCCGAATTCCACTGTGGAAAAAAGAGTGCTGTTTCGAGATGATAAAGTCATCAATACTTGTGTGGACCTCCTCGACAGAAATGAAGTGCGTATCACTCAGGTGATGTTGCAGGGAGCGAAAGAGGTGATAATCCGACGGGGCGAAGTCTTGGAGAATATGTGGGGTGGGACAAAATCTCCCGTCCCAGGTCGGTGATCGTGTTTAAAATTGTTTTCGTAGAGTGAGGACGTGCATTATCCTGAAGCAACAGGACCGACCTTCTGCCCTTGCCTGTGTATGGCCTTTTCGCCTCCATTGCGCCACTCACACGAATGAGTTGCTGACAATAATGCTCAGCATTGACTGTTTCACCAGGTGTGAGCAACTCGTAGTGCACGACACCGCCCTGATCCCACCATATGCACAGCAACAACTTCCTGGCATGGATATTCGGTTTGGCGGTACTGGTGATAGGCTGACCTGGATGAACCCTCGGTTTGCGCCGCTTAGGATTATCGTAGAGGATCCTCTTCTAATCACAGGTCAAAATCTTGTGGAGGAAATCCTTCTTCTTGAGCCTGTAGAGCAAGGACACAGCAACATCGTAGCGCCTAGACTTGTTCGCAGCTGTGAGTTGGTGGGGCACCCAACGTCCCTCCTTGTGAATCCGTCCAAGCTTGTGCAGGCGCTTTGCAATGGCTTGCGGTGTTACTCCGAGTTTCTGGGCGAGCTCTGACTGTGTGCGACAGAGATCCGCTTCCAACAGTTGTTCCAGTTCCTCATCGTTGACTTTCTGTGGCTGTCCCGGATGTTCTGCATCACGGAGATCGAAATTTCCCTATTTAAACCGCCGGAACCACTTTTTACACGTACTGTAGGACACAGCAGCCTGACCCAAAGCAGCACAGATCAGTTGCTGGGCTACCGCGGCACTTTTTCCAGCTGAAATGTGAACAAGAGGCAGTGCCTCAAATGTTGCTTCTCGAATGCCATTGCTTTCACGTCAACTTTCATCCCTTCTGTCACTTCAGCTGTGAGCGGTTACAGTTGACTGGAAAGCTGTTGGATGGCACTGCAATCGGCCAAATTGGAAAGAAGGACTTTCTATCTTTCCAAAAAGCCAGTTCATGTGTTTCTACTTCCTATTTTTGCCTTGCTGTGGCGAACCAGCTTAGCAGCTTTACGCTTCTTACAGCAATATTCATCCACTGAGACTCTACCTTGCAACATCCCCAAATAGGCTTCCTTCTTTCTCTTTACTGCCTCCTCAATTTCACTATTCCACCAAGCATCACCTCTATTTATTGTTACCCACTATTGTGGTGCCACAGACCTCTTTAGCAGCAGTGACAACACAGTTCTTAAAACATTCCCACTTCTTTTCTACATCCCTCTCACCAGACTTCAGATCCTTCAGTCGTTCTCTGAGTAAGTCAGAATGCTGCTGATGATCTTCAAGGAGCCTATCAACCTTTATTCTTTCTATCTTGGGTCTCTTCCTATTCCTTTTCCTCCAACCAACATTAAGTTTCACTCGTGACACTACCAAGTAATGATCAGAACCAACATCCGTACCTCTCGTCACATGGGTGTCAACAACTAAGTGTTTCAAACGCTGATCGTAGACAACAAAATCCATCACACTCTTTTGACCAAGAGTACGAATTTCCCAAGTATATGTGTGGATATACTTGTGGTTGAAAAATGTATTAGATACACACAAACCATTCTCAATGCAGAGTTCAATTAATCTTTCACCATTATCATTCACACAAGGATCATTAAACTTACCCAGAACATTGTCAAAAATTGCATTCTGCTCACCTACTCTAGCATTGAAATCCCCTGCTATTATAACTTTTTCTTTAGCACCAAACTGGCTCAAAACAGCTTTTAGCTCATTCCAGAAATCTTCTTTCTTATCAGAAGGTTCAGTCACAAGGAGCATACACTACAACAATTACAATTCTCTGAAGTTTCACTTTCAAACTAATCCAGAGAATTCTCTCACTTACACAACTATAGTGAATCAAGTTGTTCTTCATCTTTTCTCTTAAAATCACACCTACACCAGCCTGCCCTCTCATATTATCCAATACTCCAGACCACACACTCACCGTGCCATTCACTTCTTCTACCCCAATTTCCTTATTTTTGGTTTCACTTACACACAGCACATCCAGTCTATACTTTATTCATCTCCTCAATCACCTCACTCATCTTGCCATTTATACCTCTAGTATTCCATACACCAATCTTACATTCACTCAGCCGAGATCTCTTTCTCATACACCGTTTAGAAAGTCCAGGTCGATTCCGTGGTGGACCGTCCTTCTCAAGTGTGGTAGGTCCACCATATCCCACACTTGAGTCATTCTTAATATTTCTTTTTGTCTTTTTAATCAGGTAAGTACATCAGTGTGGGAGATTAGCCCACAGCTGAGAGTTCCAGTTGGTCATTCAACCTAAGGATTCTGGAGCAAAACCCAGTGAGTTGGGGTCTTTTTGCCAATGTCACACAGAACTAGCTTGCACCTCTCCAAGATTCACAGAGGCCCTAGTTGCTGTTGTGTGTGTCAATATCATTAAATAATCTATCAATCAGGATTTTAGCCTATCATTCATTTGGAAGAACATTAAAATAGTATGTGCAATAGGTGAAGATATACAGCAAAAGACATAAGGGTAAGGGCAATATTAATTAAACATCATTATCTTTTGAATTTTAATGTTTCACAGTAAACAGACATCGTTTCCCGTGCTTGCTTAAAATCTTGCATAACATGTGAAACAGTAGAACGTATTGTCGACATATTAGTTGAATTAAACATTTGGTTATATAACCACGTAAATAGTTTAACACTCATGAATGTAATTATAACTTATATTTAGGCAGAACACCTTCCACGAAACAGTGAGAAATTGCACAAACTGCTGTTTAAGATGGAAGGCATTCAAAAACAGGTCTGCCATTTCTGGCCAGATTAGGAGTGTTGGTGTGCCCGATATGGGGCTCAAGTCTCCTTCTGATCTGGCCGTTTTGCAGTTATTTGCTAGTAGCAGGGTTAAGATCTTGATTTTTCACATGCTTCTCACTTCTAGTCATTATTGTGAACATCTCCAGCAGTGTCATATGCAAATTAATTGGAGGTTGAAATGACAGTTTATAGCATTTTGTGATAACTGCTTCTACGTTGGTGGGAGTGATGAACTAATGCTAATTAGAAAGAGAAGATTGTATAGATTGGAGATGTATAACTCTTCCTCTGTAATGTTTTAGAGCAGTGATCTCAAACTCAGACCCTTAGAAGGGCCACTTTCCAGTTTTGAAGGAACTTAGGGGGCCGTATGATTATTAATAAAAAAAATTCTGAATAATTTTATACTTTACAAAAGTACACCAATGGCTTGGCGTTAGAGTGGAATATTATTTCTAATTATCGTTAGAGTGGAATATTATTTCTAATTATCGGTAAATAGTAAAAACAACTGTTTCATCAATTACTGTTACGTAACAATTATTTTCACTTAAATCTTAAAAACAATCTCATTTTACCAACTGAACACCGTATATGGTACAGAAAAAATTACATGTTCTGACAAACTTGGGCTCGCTTTTCTGTCACTAACTTATTGATATTTGGAATACTGTTCCTTAAACATGCTACTTTTAAAAGTGAGCACAACTGACTGTCACTTAACCTATTCCTTTTAAGACATTTTGTTTGGTTCATTCTTGAAAACAATTTTTCACGTATGTTGATCTGAACATAGACAGAACCTGTGCGGCTAGGTTATGAATGTTTACGTACTTGTCCTTTAAAATTAACTGGTAAAACTGTTAGATTGCCGCAGTTAATTTTTTATTTTAGAGAAGAATCACTCTGAAAGTCTATTAATTCAAGCTGAAGTTCCTCAGGTTTGTTGTCAGCATTATAGGAAAATGGAGACTTGAATATATTTTAAATATTTTCCATATCTTTGAAACATTCAAACCGCCTGTTGAAATCCTCTTTTAACATTCACTAAAATTGATTTCTTTTACTTCAGCTAAAGCTTTTAAAGTGGGAAAGTGAGCAAGATTTCCTGCACTCATCTGAGCTTTCCAAAGCTGAAGTTTCCTCTGAAATGCATTATCGTTATCAATAACATCAGTGACTAGCTTATTTTGTCCTTGTAGTTTGATATTCAAATCGTTTAAGTATCCAGTTATATCTATGCTGAATGCCAGATCATGTAACAGTTTTGGATCATTAAAAAAATGAAATGTCTTGAACTATACTTTCAAAGAACATTTTTATTTCATCTCAAATCCCAAAATTGTTTTAGCACTCACCCACAGCTAAGCCACCTTACATGAGAGTGATACAAATATCACTATGCTCACAGCCAATATCTTTGAGAAAAGCAGTAAACTGTCTATGATTTAAGCTTCTGGAGTGAATGTAGTTTATGATTTTTGCCACAGGCTTCAAAATATTTTCAACTTTGAAAACCCGGCCACACAATGTACCTTCATGTATAATGCAATGAAAATGTACAGATGGAGTAAGTGAACCTTCATTGATTATTATTTCTTTTACCTTTCCAACAACACCGTTTTTTGAACTAGCCATTGCAGGTGCACCATCTGTAACTAAACATGCCAGTTCAGGCCAAGACAATATTTCTTCCTCAAACATAGTTTTCATTTTGTCAAAAATGTCATCAGTTTTCTTAGTATCATGCATTGACATTAGTTAAAGTAGTTCTTCAATTACTTTAAGATTTTCATCTACCTCGCAAATAAAAACACCCAACTGTGCAACATCTCTTACGTCAGTACCTTCTTCAATTGCAAGGGAAAAGTAAAGAACTCTAATGTCTTCTGAATTAATTGTTCATTTATATCTGAAGCTAGTTCATCAATTCTACTAGCAACCGTGTTTGGCGAAAGACTTGTTTCTTTAAATTCATTTACCTTGTCGGGGCAAATACACTGGCTGCTTTAACTCTTTTGTAAAACAACCATCTGTAAAAGGCTTAGAATTTTCTGCTATCATTTTTTATAAGATATAGCTTACATTCACATGATCTGTTTTCTGTTTAACAATTCCCTGAAACACATTTTGTTACGAACTTAAATCCATTTTCAGTTTCTCCTCTCGAAGATGTCCTTGCAGTGAATCATACTTCTCTCCATGCGCAATTTGAAAATGGCGTCGTAAGTAGTATTCTTTTGGAACCGATAACAGTTCCTCACAAATATCTCCATGCACAATTTGAAAATGGCATTGTAAGTAGTATTCTTTTGGAACCGATAACACTTCCTTACAAATAAGGCACAATACACGATTATTACTTTCACAACAAAAGTATTTTAACTCCCACTTGTTAAATACTCTATGTTCGTCTTCAATGGATCGTTTCCTACTGTAATCTGGTTTAGAAACAGACATGGTAAAAATAAAATCACACAAATCAACTTCAGCAGAAAAATAGTGTGCCATGCAGCTAGATGAAACTAGCCACCAGCTGAGTGGGAGGGAGCTTGTCAAGGTCATTAGTGTTGCCATCGCTTGATCTCAATTCTGCACAAATAATATTCCCTTTTCAGGTGACATCTCTTCCGTACAACGAAAAGGCAGCTAACGCTCTTGGAGTCGTAGACAGTACGTCGATGGAAGACACCTGTACTGTTTTCGCATTCCTTTCGACGTAACAATGTGCATGCTTAATGCAGTGATATTCTTTGTACATAAACTTGTTACTTATAAAGAGGATGACTTTGCTAAGCATTACTGTGTTTATATTATATTTAATATATTATAATATACTTGAAAAAAAAGGGGTGATTTATTTTTTAATCACTCACGCAGGCCGCAAAACAGTTGGCGCCGGGCCGCATGTGGGCCGTGGGCCACGAGTTTTAGAGCATCATTCAGTTGAACAAGAACACAAATTAAGTCATTGTGATCAGAAATCTTATGGTGTTTTGATATGTTGAAGGTTTAATGAACCCACTGATCATAACAGTTTTGGAAATGCAGCACAGATGGATAGGCTTGGATTAAGGTGCAAAAATAAGCCATTAATTAGTTATTGAGAGAACATATTGGAGGTAAATCTTACAGTAGTTAGTGAGATTTCTGAGCCCATGCTGGCTTGAAGGTGTGAGATGATACAAAAACTTATTTAACAACAAAGATGAAGTGAGATTTTTTCTGAAACACTGTATAATTGCATACGATCTCACTGTTGATGACTATTTCTGTGTCAAAAATGGTTTAATAACATGAGTTTTTCTAGTTTTACGATCGTGCTGAAGTTTTACAAAATTCATGAAAACAGTTAGGAGTGTGATTTTTTTTATTTGGGGATGATAGTCCGTTTTTCAAAACTTACAAAAACTGAAGTTAAATGAGTGAACATTTCCCCAGTAATCGTGATTTCTTTTTCTCGCGATGTTTCTTCTGCGCATTATTATTGTTAAATATAATTTTATTCCATAAATATTTGCATTTCAGCTTGAAAATGGAAGAAAAATTCCGAAAACGGAAGTTGGCACGAAAATTTCCCTGCGATCTTCAGGCACGAGATTCTTCAGTGGATTCGAAGAATTTTGCCTTTTCCATTGTCTTTTCGATGGTTCCTGAGATCAATGCAGAACTGAACAGAAATTTGGGAGGGATTGGTGGTGGGGTCGTTTTTTGTCAGTGGGTGGAATTCTGACTTTCAAAACTTTTGGAAACTGAAGTTAGACGGAGTGAAGGTTTCTCCCGTAATCGTAATCCGTTTTTCTCGTGATGTTTCTTGTACCCAGTGGTGTTGTTAAATATAATTTTATTCCATAAATACTTGTTTTGCAGCTTCAAAATGGAGGAAAACTTTCCTAAAATGGGAGTTGGACAGAGCGTAGATTTTGCTGGTAATCACATATATATATTTTTTCTCTGCGATGTTACATTTATCCTGTGTTGCTGTTGAATGTAAATATATATATATATATATGTATAAATATATATATATACACTGACGGGGAAAAAAATCCCAACACCACGAAAAAATAGTTGTAGAGGAATGAAATGGCGGCAATACATTTGTATTGGTAACATATTTAATCGATTAAGGTTTCAAGATCACAGCTTATTGTAAGCGCGAGAAGAGCCATTTTAAATGTGAAATGCTGGTATATTAATAACCGGTGTAACCGCAAGAACGTTGTATGCAAGCACGCAAACGTTCATGCATTGTGTCGTACAGGTGCTGGATGTCAGTTTGTGGGATGGAGTTCCATGCCTGTTGCACTTGGTCGGTCAATACAGGGACGGTTAATGCTGGTTTGGGGTAACGCTGGAGTTGTTGTCCAATGATGTCCCATACGTGCTCGATTGGTGAAAGATCTGGTGATCTAGCAGGCCACGGCAACATGTCGACACTCTGTAGAGCATGTTGGGTTACAACAGCGGTATGCGGGTGAGCGTTATCCTGTTGGAAAAGACCCCCTGGAATGCTGTTCATGAATGGCAGCAGAACAGGTTAAATCACTAGACCGACGTACAACTGTGCCGTCAGGGTGCATGGGATAACCACGAGAGTGCTCCTGCTGTCATAGGAAATTGCTCCCCAGACCATAACTCCAGGTGTAGGTCCAGTGTGTCTCGACCGCAGACAGGTTGGTTGCAGGCACTCACCTGGCTTGCCGTCAGGGTGCGTGGGATAACCACGAGAGTGCTCCTGCTGTCATAGGAAATTGCTCCCAGACCATAACTCCAGGTGTAGGTCCAGTGTGTCTCGACCGCAGACAGGTTGGTTGCAGGCACTCACCTGGCCTCTTTCTAACTAACACACGGCCATCACTGGCACCCAGGCAGAACCGGCTTTCATCAGAAAACAATAGATCTCCACTCCGTCCTCCAATGAGCTCTAGCTTGACACTTCTGACGTCGCAAGTGGCAGTGGGTTGGAGTAAGTGGAATGCACGCTACAGGGTGTCTGGCTCGGAGCTGTCCTACAAGTAACCGATTTGTAACAGTTCGTTGTGTCACTGTGGTGGCAACTGCAGCTCGAATTGCTGCCGCAGACGCGGTACGATGCGCCACGGCTATATGCCGTGCACGGCGGTCTTCCCTCTCAGTAGTGCCACATGGCCGGCCGGAACCCGGACTTCTTGAGGCAGTACCTTCCCTTGAGCACTGCTGCCAACAATCATGCACAGTGGCTACATTCCTGCCAAGTCGTTCTGCAATATTGCGGAAAGAAAATCCACCTTCTCGTAGCCCTATTACACGACCTCGTTCAAACTCCGCGAGCTGTTGATAATGGCTTCTTCGTCTTCTTAAAGGCATTCTTGACTAACATCAACACCCTACGTCGAATCTCAACAATAACTAACGCTCACGAACGTTACAGTGCGTATTTACAGCAAACCTGCTTTGCATGTTCTGAGGGCACTACTAGCGCCACACGTATGCACCGAGCGCGAAATTTGCATAGACGTCATCTTACAGATGTACTCTCACCGCCTACCAACTGTCATTTATCTAACACAACCCTTTCTTGGTGTTGGGATTTTTTCCCCGTCAGTGTATATCATCATCATCATCATTGTCAACCATTATCAATCCACTGCTGGACGAAGGTCTCCCCAAGTTTCCTCCACAACGGTCTGTCTTGTGCCAGTCTCCTCCATGTCACTCCCGCATACTTTCGAATTTCATCCACCCATCTTCCATGTGGTCTTCTTCTGGGTCTTTTCCTGTCCCTTGGAATCCAATCTAAAATTTCGGCTGTCCATCGATGGTCTGTCCTTCTGGCAGTATGTCCAGCCCATTGCCATTTCAGGGATTTAACTCTGATCATGATGTCTTCCACTCTTGTCATTTTTCGGATCCACGTGTTCCTCTTCTTATCTCTCCTGGTTACACCAAGCATGCACCTCTCCATGCTACTTTGAGTTGTCTGCAGCCTTTGTATGTCTCTTTTAGCTAAGGTCCACGTCTCTGCACCATACGTAAGCACTGGAAGGATGCATTGATCAAACACTTTTCTTTTAAGACATAATGGCATATTGCTCTTGAAAATTATGCTGTTTCTTCCAAAAGCTATCCAGGCAAGTTTTGTACGCCGATTAATTTCTTCATCAATGTGACCCTCACTTGATATCTGCTGTCAAAGATAAACGTACGTGTCTGTTATCTCCAGCTTTTCTCCATCAATCGATAAATCTTCATTTCTTGTAAAAGCATTGTACATCACTTTTGTCTTCTGAAAGTTCATTTTTAATCCCACTTCTTTACTCTTGTCAGCAAGTTCCTGGATCATACTCTGTAGCTCTGATGGGGTAGTTGCAAAAATGACTATGTCATCAGCAAAACGAAGGTGGGTTAGATAATCTCCATTAATCTTTATCCCTTTGTTTTCCCAGTTCAGTGATTGAAAGACATTTTCCAATGTGGCATTAAAGAGCTTCGGAGATATGGTGTCCCCTTGTCTCACTCCTTTTCCAATTTTTATGTGTGTTGTATTTTCAAACAGCCGAATCTTTGCACTTGCATTTTCATAGATGTTATTAATAATATTAATGTATGCATCTTCACTACCGCAGGATTTCAGAGCCATTGCAACTGCTGATGGTTTCACCGAATCAAAGGCTTTTTCATAATCGATAAAAGCCATGCACAATGGAAGTTCATATTCCCTCACTCTTTCAATTAGTTCTCTCAGTACGTGGATATGATCTATTGTGCTGTAGCCACACCTGAATCCAGCTTGTTCTCTCGGTTGAGCCATGTCCATTGTCACCTTCAAGCGGTGTGAAAGAACTTTAGTGAAGATTTTATAAACCACTGATAGGAGGCTGATAGGTCTGTAGTTCCTGAGATCCTCAATGTCACCTTTTTTATGTAGCAAGATCATTGTAGCGTTGTTCCAATCCTCAGGAATTTTCCCTTCATTAAGGCATCGAGTGAAAATTTGGGCGAGTACTGTTTCGATTTCTCCACTTGCTTCTTGTATGATGTCTACAGTAATTCCATCTTCTCCTGGAGCTTTTCCCCGCTTCATGTTCTTGATTGCATGTGCAACTTCTGCTGGAAGGACTGGAAGAACTCTGGTACTGGTACCTTTCATGATGTCTGGAGTACATGTATCATCCCTTTCATATAATTTGGAGTAGAAATCTTTCACTCTTGTGAAAATTTCGCCTCTATTTCTTGTTACAGAACCATCTTCTTTTCTCAGTGCCATAATCTGTTTTCCCCTTACTGAGATGTCCCTTTGCTATCTTTAGGCTTTGGTTGTTTTCAATTGCTTTCCTTACTAGTTCACAGTTGAATTTCCTTACGTCTTCAGTGATACTTTTTCGTACTGTCTTGCATAGCTCTATATATTCCACTTTGGAAGTCACATCTTCTTTAGTTGTCCTCATCACTCTTCTTTTTGCATCAACATTTTGGTTTTTCCTGATAATTTGTTCACATGCAATTTGTTCTTAGACCCAGCTAATTTTGTTGCTGTTTCCATAAGAGCTTTGGTTACTTTTCTGTTAACTTCAGAAATATCCACTTCTTCCGATGTTAGGCCTTCTAAAGCAGAGAACCTGTTCTTCAGTTCCAATTTGAAGGTATTATGGTGTTTTTTAAGGTTGGTTATGTCAATACATTTTGTTTGTCTTATGAGCTTGCTACGTTCGAGTTTAGCGTTGAGGTGCATCTTACATCTCACCAATCTATGGTCACTGCCTGTGTTGAACTTGTTTAGCACACTGCAGTCTTCTATGACGAATTTTTTGTTACACATAATAAAATCAATTTCACGTCGTCCCATTTGGTTGTCTCCATGTCCATTTCCTGTGTGGCTTTTTCTTGAAAAGGAGTTCAAGATGAAAAACCCTTCTGCCTCTGCAAACTCTACGAGAGTATTTCCACGCTGGTTTCTGTTGCCGTGACCGAATTTACCTACTGAAGTTTCATTCTGTTGCCATTGCCCTATTTTTGCATTGAAATCTCCCATAATTATCTTCAAGTGCTGCTTACCTTTATTATTTGGATCACGAATTTCCTCATAAAATTCTTCAATTTCTTCTTCAGCATGACTTGTGGTGGGTGCATAAGTTTGAATAATCTGAGCCTGGTATCTTCTCGAGAGTTGGATAACGAGTCGTGCAGCTCTGTCAGAGGAACTTTCAACTTCTAAAACTTTATCCTTCAGTTTCTTGTTTATTATAAATCCAACACCACTAGTTCTGCCAGTATCTGTCCCACGATAGTAGAAGAGATGTCCACTTTTCAGTTCAATGAGATCTCCTTTTCTCCTTACCTCACTTAGCCCGACGATGCCCCACTTGATCCTTTGTAGTTCCTCTTCCAATTCAAGAAGCCTTGAATCAGAAGATAGGGGCGTCCGTTATATGTAGCCAAGGTCAGCATCAGATGGCAGCCTAGTCGGGTCCTCCGGGGATTCTTAGCACCCTCTGCCTTCATGTCGCACTGGCCGCTGCCTTGGCCAGGTACATTCCAGCTGCCGGAGACTGAGGGCCAAGATTTAAGTTGTGGAGTCATTTTGGAGGGGTTTGGCCATAACTCACCACGCTGGCCAAGCGGGTTGGTGAGTGTGAGATAGCATTTCCTCTAATCCCGATGGTATAGTTATACCGCTATTGGCGGTCGTCAGAGCCCCTTTAGTGGGAACAGGATGTACCACGAGAAGGTGGGGTTGACATTTGTCAAGGAGAGGCTGTGATGTTACGCATCACCTGACCTTACACACATATATATATATATATATATATTTAAGAGCAAAACTGAAGACTAAGGAAAAAATTTTAGAATTTAAAACGAAGGGTGCAAAATAACCTGAAAATCAAAACGCGCAACGCAGCAGTTTTGAAAATTCAGAATACACATTCTATAAAGAAGATACCTAAGCAAAAAAATACATATATAATTTTGTCTCACACCTAATACAACATAGAAAAGGTTATGTATCTACCTGTGTGAGTAAAAGGAGAAAAGATAAAAAATAAAATAAAACAACTGAATGTAGAAGGTGTCGAGAATACTGAGCCTTGGCTTTATCAAGGACCAGCAAAAACTCTGCATTTTCTCACTTCCACAAAGACCTAGTTGGAAATGGGTTTCTGCAAGGCCATAGATGCAAGTAACATTCCCACCTAAAATAGTTAAAAAATATATATATATATAAGTCATGTCCTCCGTAGAGTATCATGACCTAGCACTAGTTAACAATTTCGCTTGCATCCATTAACCTTCATGGCCCGACCCATGCTCTTCATCTGTTACTGTTAAACAGAGAGAAGAAGATTAAAGAGAACTCAAGCTGTGAGAGTGACATAATAAATGGAAATGATTTTCAGCTATAACGAAATTCAAGTTCGTTTGAGAGAGAATTTAAACCTGAAAAACAATGCAAAAGAAATCCAAATTTTACATTGCAATTAAAAAAAGGAAATGTTAATTTATAACGAACAGATTTTTGAAAGAAAACTTGAGTCTAAAACCCCCTACTCTACAACTTATGACAGCACGAAAACGAGAATAAGTTAAAGATAAATATTAACTAAAGAAAACTTTGTGAAAGTTATATACCTTAAACAGTTAGTTGCAATATGTACAAAGTATTTCAGCAGTGCTTTAAGTGCATAATTAATTAGTTATTAAGAACTTAACTACTTTGAAAAAACAGCGCATAGACAGCGCATAGAAAAGGAACAGGCTTAGCCTTCTTCTGTTCCTAGGTACCCCAAAAGACGCTCAAAGTTACAAAGAAAAGTAAGAGTTAAAACCCGCAAAAATGTTAACAGACAAACCAATGCTTAAAAGCTGAAAAGCTAAAAAACGACAGAGAAAAGGTACATAAAGTACAAACATTGAACTTATAACACCTAGAACCCAAAAACAAGGAAGAGAGCTTACCTCTTGTGTGACAAAAACTTTTCTCCACACAAGAGGAGAACATGGCTGACCCCTTCCGCCACTCCTTAGACGCTGGGGGGCAGTGAGGGTGGGGCTGATGGCCTCCTCATACAGCAAGAAACCAACGCGCGGAGATTTTAACCAGAGAAAAAAATATATAAACTTAAGACTGTGGATCTGTATGATCAGAATGAGCAGAATTAACTCTCCAGAATACATGAGAAATATTATAAAATACACGAGCAGTTTATTTAATAATCTTTGCATGTATTAAATCACCTTAGTGAGCTTCTATAGATTAATCAGAATCTTATTAATTTTAATGTTGGTTTTACTATTTTTAGTATAGCTATCCTAGTGATGAATAACTAGTTTTCTTTTTTATTTGTTTTTATTTTCTTTTATAAACAGATTTTTAAGCTTTTTTTTGTGATTTTGTTTATATTATTTAATTTTTTGTTTTAATAGGACCGTCATATCCATAGCACTAAGGTTCCTTTAGGTAGTTAATAGGCATCCTCTAGCCAACTTCCTTACGGCTTTGATTGGTCAGAATCATATTATTAACTATATATATATTAATACAGTGATGTGCTCGAGCTTAATATTTACATAATAAATTTCAGTGAACAATTTTGTCTTGCTCACGCCTCATTATATTCACACTGTTTCACAATACCTTATTTTTCACCTGTGTGGTTAAAAAGTTCACCTTTTTTTTTTTTTTTTCCTTCATCAGTCTCATGTATGAGTGAAGTTCTTTCTGTGCTTATCTCTACTGATAGTACATTATGTGAGTTAAGGCTCTATTTTAGTAATACTCTATTACCAGTTGTATCGAATTTTCAATACTTTGCTAGGAATTTGCAGGCCTTTCTTGTTGTGATTTAACCAGATTTTGTGTTGGGCATGATTAAACATCAACTGGATTTGTTCTGATTTTCAGGTACTTCTGATGGGCAGACTCGTATGTGCAAAATAGGTGACGAGGTATTTGTCTATCAGTGGTCTGTTGATAAACAAGAATGGTTGCCAGTTGGAACACTTTTACATGAATACAAGAAGAAAAGCAAGGTATGTGTATTCGTAGAGAAATAGTTATTAGTTGTTTTCATTGCTTCTGAATTTGTATATATTTTCATTCATAGCTTTGCGTCTAGTGTTTCTCATTAGCAAAGTTTTTACAGAATATATGATAAATAATTGTAACAGCTATAGGGTTTTGATGGGTTTTTACCATTTTTTGAAGCTCAGGCAGAGGTCCCACTTTTGCCATTTTGTCGCTGTGATTTTGACAGTTAGGTTACCGTTTGCATATTCTTGTGCTTCACCTTTGTTTAGGAACAAAACAGTGTCAAAAAGCTGCATTGTGTTCATCCGTTCTATTTACTTACTGTTGAAAGCTATATGGCACTGGGGACAGTGAGATCTTCATTTAACATGTCATTGTTTAGTAACTTTTCCTAAGTTCAGATTGAGAAGGTGGCAGAGAAAAGATGTTTGTGTGAATTGATGAGATCTTGAAAATGTGTTAATCAACTTTGTTGCAAGATACTTGAAGTTCATTTCATATTTTGCACCAGATCCAGTGCTTCATCTGGAAGTGTTAGAATCAAATATAAAATATGCTACATATAGTTGAGTGAGAAAAATTATGTGAAACTCTACAAAGTCATATCACTGTTGAAGACCATTATACATCTTGTACTAAGTTAGTGGAAAGAAATATTTGATTGATAAGTGTAAATCTCGTGTAACTAGTCAATAGAAAGGTAGGAATGTGTCTGTATTGTATTTTCATACTTCAAAAATGTTGTCCTATGTTTATCATTTACTGCTTACAGGGGTTGTGCTGATAATCGCATTCTTCGCAATTTGCGAAAAAAAAAAAAAATGTTTTGGCGATGGAAAAAAAATTTTGGTGAAAATATTGGCAATTACTTTTTCATACTATTTATTATTAACACTTTGGCGAAAAGAAATGAACTTGGCGAATAGGAAATGAAAACAACTACGATAAAACAATGATACACATGATGTACACTTATTTTCAGATGTATAGTAGTTTTGTCATAACTATGATATATACTTATTTTCGATGTATCGAAGTTTCGTCACAACTACCATACATCTTAGTTACTGACGAAAATTCCGATACATTGCAAAGGCGATTACCGCGATGCAACATGACGGTTGATGTAGATGTCACTACACGATTGCATCCACATTGGCAATTCACACACTGCCACCACCAAGCACAGATCATCATTACACGTTCAATACTCATTTCAAACGTACATGTCAATTCTTCACCTCATTGGCCCGCATCACTTCAGCGCGGCCCAGTGAGATGACAAATTTGAGGAACTCCCTACAGGTTGGCTGCTATCGACACCCTGAGATCAGATGATCTCGTGGTTTGTCTTTGAGACAGTACAACAGATTTCCGTGGGTATCAGTGAAACATCGAATGTGTGTCGTTAAAGATGCTAAAAAATCGTTTTAGTGATGGATGAAAAGTTTTGCAAAAATGTTGGCAATTATTGTTTAGAAATTTAATGGGTAATAATAAATACAAAACTGAAAATATGTGTATATTTCTTTCAATTATTATTCAGGATCTATAACATGATATTTTGCTGCTTAGTTGTAAAGAATCAATAACCTATTGTTTTTGTACTATTATAAAACTTGATGGTTTTTATATTTCCAGTAGAAAGTGAAAAACATTGGGGACTTCAGATTACACTTGGCAAAAAAAAAAAAAAAAAAAAAAAAATTGGATTTGTCAAATGGTTTGCCAAAAATTGTTTAAAAGCCAGAGCAACCGCTGACTGCTTAGATTAATATAAATCCTTGTGGGGGTGCTAAATTTAAGTGTATGTTTACATCTCTTCATTTATTTGTGGATGAGTTTTGATATGCCACCCAGATGGCTAAGTGGTTGGGAGTTGCTGGTTTCTGATCATTTGTTTGAGGTGTAGTCCCGTGTGGCTCTCTACTTTCCTTAGAATCAGTAACCCTAAGTTAGGGATGGAGGACTATTGATAGCCCTCTAAATCTCTCATGGTGGTTGTTAAACCAGAAATTTTTATTTTTAATTAGTTGGAATTCAATGTCATTTAAATATTTGCTTCTTATTACATTTATTTAATACTGTGTTGAGTTCTATTAGGCTAAGCATGTTGAAATTCAGTTCACACTAAGGTTCTTTACAGAAAAGAACTAACTCAGAACTATGTGGGTGGTGAGTTTTGTTGCAGGATTCATAGCATTTGGCATATTCATTTGTGTTACATACACGAAATGCTTTGCTAAGTTCTCATCTCACTGCTATGCAATGGTTTGGTGTTCAGGTATGTTTTTGGCACTCACCACTAAAGAAAGAAAGAAAGAAAGAAAGGAAAGAAAGTACTTCCTGGTTTGCAGCAAAATTCAACTTTTTCTATCCAGTTAAAGTGTTTCTGCCTCTGACATTTGTTACTAATATGAACTGACTTGAGCATACTGCAACACAAAAGCAATAAGAGTATACCTGCATCAATAATGGCTTCACATCTCCAGTTGACCTTGTTCTGTAGGTGTCTGTTTAAATCAAGCGTGGCAAACCTATGGTACATGTGCCCAAGGCGGCATAGAGTGCTGCATTTTGGTTATTTAAACAACACCCATAACATATATATATATAATGATTATCATTACTGCCAAATAAAGAAACTTTTAGCTTAGGGATATTTTAAGGTTTTTGAATGTCTGGGATAAGTCAGTGAATTTTCAGTAAGGGCAGATGTAGGGGATTTTTCGGCTTAATGCGTCTTTTGAAAGAAGTGCCCAAAAAGAGGACCTCGGACAGACAGAAAAGATGTTCTCTGGGTTTGTCTAAGAAGGATCGTGAGAGTTTTCTTCAACAAAGAAAGGTGACTTGATCACGCTAGTTACGTTAACTAAAACTTTTACAAAAAGTTCGTAAGTTGGAAGCTTTCGACCTTATCTTAGGTCTTCATCACGCCAATGGAGGACTAAGATTGTTGCCAGATTCTACATTTGAATTTTTCCTATTTTTGTTGCCAAAACTTAGAATTGATCTCCAGATTAACGGAATGTAGAGAGGAGATTCGGAGTTGCAAGTCATTGAGTTGAAAATAATTTCTATGCTTTCACGGTAACGGAGGGCAAAACGATTGTCAAACGAAGCAATTCGTTTTGCTTCGTTCCAGTGGGGAACTGCAGATGTGTCTTCCATTGTCAAAATAGACAAGGCAGTGTTGGGATTGCCTTTCGAAACATCTTTTCTATGTTCTAAAATTCTATGGCTTATGCTCCTGTATGTGCTTCCAATGTATAAGTTATCCCCAGTAGAAGAAGAGATAGGAATGCAGTAAACTCCTGGGAGGTTCAGGCTTTCAACTTTGTCCCTATCCCTTTGTAGAAGTTTCAAGATGTTTGGGGTAGATTTAATGGCAAGATGGTAACCAAAACTTCTAAAAAGAATCTGTAACTTATAAGCATAGGAAGGATGGTAAGGAACAGAACCACAGAATTTCAGGTCTTCTTTCTTGTGAGGAAGGAGGTCATGAGAGTTTTCTTTTTGGCATTAACCCAAAAGGGCGATAGTGGACAAGCGGAGAGAGGACTCAACAACCATGACAGTAAACCTGATCACCTCTCTCTGGACCAAGAGAAAAGGGGAACCTGCTGTTTTACTATATTGAATATCTTCAATTATTTGATAATTCTTAGCGTTTGCTTTTGCCACGTTATATTCTGGACGTCGGAAGTTGAAAATTCCTTGCATTTGAAACATATTACTATAAAATAGAATAAAAAAGGCTTCACTCACAATGTTTTTTTTTTTAGCAGTCCTCTTCCTTTTATTGCTTTCAATTTTTGAAGTTAAAATATCATGAATTCATGCCAAAAATTTGGTAACATGTTCACACTTGCAGGTACCCTGTTGGTGAGTATGGCTTAAAAAATGAAGTCTTTGGTCTTCTAAGATGAGTATGTCTTAAAAACGAAGTCTTGGTTAAAAACTCAATGAACAAACAGTCTTATTTAAAACCTAATGACCAAATGAAAATATTTGAAAAACCTGGCCCTGTATTGACTTTTATGTATTTTTTAAAAATGATGTCTTGGTTCTTCTTAGGTAAGTATGGCTTAAAAACGGAGTTTTTGGTTAAAACTCAAATGAACAAAACAAAGTCTTAGTTAAAACCTAATGACCAAATGAAAATATTCAAAAAACCTGGCCTTATATTGACTTTTTAAGTATTTTTAAAAACTGAAGTCTTGGTTCTTCTAAGGTGAGTATGGCTTAAAAACAAAGTTAAGACTTTGTTCTGTTCATTTTAGTTTTAACCAAAAACTTCGTTTTTAAGCCATACTCACCTAAGAAGAACCAAGACATCATTTTAAAAAAATACTTAAAAGTCAATATAGGGCCAGGTTTTCCGAATATTTTCATTTGGTCATTAGGTTTTAAATAAGACTTCGTTTGTTCATCGAGTTTTTAACCAAGACTTCGTTTTTAACCTATTCTCACCTTAGAAGAACCAAGACTTCATTTTAAGCCATACTCACCAACAGGGTACCTGCAAGTGTGAACATGTTACCAAATTTTTGGTATGAATCATGATATTTTAACTTCAAAAATTGAAAGCAATAAAAGGAAGAGGGCCACCCAAAAAAAAAAAAAAAAAAACGTTGTAAAACCTTTTTTATTAATAATCTAAAGCAACTTATGGGAATTTACTAGGAAATTTTTTCATTTATAGCAAATTTTCGGAGAAAACTCTTCTCCTTCTTCAGGCTCTCTAGTTGTTGTCACTTTTTGCTTGTCACTATCATGGTTACGGTTTACCTTGACGGTTACGGTTAACCTTGACGGTTTAGGTTATTTTTCACCAAATCCTGCCAGATGTTAGGCAGGGAAAATCCTTTGCAGTCATTGATGATGGAATTTTGTTTTTTCTCAATCTCTATTCCTTCTTTCAGTTTTCTTTTTTGGAAATTGCTTTGGAAACTGATTACTTTAAGGGAATTCCAATCCATGCTGTGCCCAGTTTCTCTAACATGCCTATCTAATCCAGTCTTGTTGGAGCAATTTTTTATAGCTGCTTTATGCTCAGCTATACGAGTTTCTAGTCTGCGACCTGTTTCACCTATGTAAGATAGTCCACAACTACAATTTACTTCATAAACTACTCCTTGCATTTTTAAAATATCTTCTTCTCTTTGAACTATTTTAGGGAAAAATTTTTTAACTTTGTTCTCTAAACTTGGAGCTAGCCTAATATTGTATTTTTTACTAATTCTCTTTAAAGCCTCAAATAAACCTTTGTGATAAGAAATTTTTCTAGTGAATTTTACTTCTTGCTTTTGTGGGTTCTTCGTACCATTAAAATTCAGAAGCTTCTCAATTTCTTCTTTAGGATAGTTATTTTCTGCAAGTATGACTTTAAGCTCTTCTTTATGGGCTTCTTTTTTATCTGCAGTAGAAACTATTTTATTAATTTTTTTCTAAAAACTGACTTGCTACATTTTTCTTAATAGAAACTGGATGATACGAATTGAAATCCAGTAGTCTTTTAGTATTCATTGGTTTTTATACCAACTAGTGAGGAATTTTTCATCTTCATAATAGATAGTAATATCTAAGAAGTTTATTCTTCTTTCTTTTTGAAGTTCAATAGTGAACTTAAGGGAATCATCTAATTCATTGAATGAGTCTAGAATTCTTTCTGGAACAATTTCTGAGCTATCTATTATAAATAAGATGTCATCCATGTATCTGCTATATAAGCAGAAGTATGTGGGTTGTACTAGTATCTTTTCTTCTAGTTTTCCCACATAATAGTTAGCTAAGAGTGGGGAGAGTGGGGAGCCCATAGCTAGCCCCGATTTTTGAATGAAAAAAGTTTTCCCAAATTGAAAGTAGTTGTTCTGCAAAGAGAAAGTAAGCATTTCAAAAATTCCTACTAATATGTTTTTTTCCTTGTTGTGAAAAACTATTAGGTCTGCCAAGTCTTCCGCTATAAAGTCTATAAGTTGATCTATATCAATGTGAGTATACATAGACACTATATCTAAACTACCCATAATAGGAGAATCTAATTTAGGAAGAAGTTCTAGTTTTTCTTTTAGCTGCATTGAGTTTTTAATCAAGTTAGGTGGCTCTTTTAAAAGATTCTGAAGGTGTGACTTTAAAAAATAGTTTAGATTTGAAAGAATAGAGTTTTTTGAGTCTATTATTGGTCTAATTGGTTGGTGTTCTTTATGCAGTTTGACTATTCCATATATTTGAGGTAATCTGAACTGTAATTTTGAGAATTGTTTATAGTTTTCTGGAAGCTGGTTTTTCTTTTTTTGAAGTGAAATAAGCTTAGAGACTTTTTAATCAAATCTGGTAGTGGGTTTTCTTTTACTTCTTCATGTTTCCCTAAAATAGTTCAAAGAGAAGAAGATATTTTAAAAATGCAAGGAGTAGTTTATGAAGTAAATTGTAGTTGTGGACTATCTTACATAGGTGAAACAGGTCTCAGACTAGAAACTCGTATAGCTGAGCATAAAGCAGCTATAAAAAATTGCTCCAACAAGACTGGATTAGATAGGCATGTTAGAGAAACTGGGCACAGCATGGATTGGAATTCCCTTAAAGTAATCAGTTTCCAAAGCAATTTCCAAAAAAGAAAACTGAAAGAAGGAATAGAGATTGAGAAAAAACAAAATTCCATCATCAATGACTGCAAAGGATTTTCCCTGCCTAACATCTGGCAGGATTTGGTGAAAAATAACCTAAACCGTCAAGGTTAACCGTAACCGTCAAGGTAAACCGTAACCATGATAGTGACAAGCAAAAAGTGACAACAACTAGAGAGCCTGAAGAAGGAGAAGAGTTTTCTCCGAAAATTTGCTATAAATGAAAAAATTTCCTAGTAAATTCCCATAAGTTGCTTTAGATTATTAATTCAATTAAACTAGGAAGCCATTTCTCAATATGAGCTTTATTCAAAAAAAACCTTTTTATTCTATTTTATAGTAATAATCATGTTTCAAATGCAAGGAATTTTCAACTTCCGAAGTCCAGAATATAACGTGGCAAAAGCGAACGCTAAGAATTTTCAAATAATTGAAGATGTTCAATATATTTATAAGCAACATGTTTAATTTAAATTTGTTTCCCATCATAAGAAATAAATTATATGGTTTGCTGTTTTACTTTTGCTTCTTTTGAGCACTGATGAGAGCAGTGAGAGGAGTGTTCACAGAAGATGTATCGCACTGGCTTGGTGCCAGCTGGGAGGTTGTGAAAATGTGTGATGTTTTATGGCACATTTTTCATTGTGGACCCAGTGTACACATTATGGGTAATAATGGAAGTACATGGTTGGCATTGATTTCACGCTGCCTATATATTTTTTCTTCTGTTTGCAAGCAGACAGTGGGTAAATAATAAATGATAAAAATACTATGGGCACCTGAGAAATTTTTGAAATTTACCGCCGATTTGTGCACACATTCTTGAAAAGGTTCACCAGCCCTGGTCTAGGTAATTGTTTATCTGTCATGCAGCAGACATGTCAAAACCACCTCAGCACGTGCCCTCATTTCACATTTCTTTCATCTGAAAAATGCATCCAACTTAGTTGTGAGTCTTAGTTGTAGGCTTGAAAATTATCTGAAAAGTTACATGCCCAGTGGGACATGTGCAGAAATTATTTACCTGCCCAGGTAGGGAAAGCTGGATGCCTAGAGAGGAAAATTTATTTTTAAGATAACAAATCAGAACCCTCACTTTTTTTTTTTAAGTTAAAAAATGCAAACTTTTTTTTTTTTACATGTTTTGCGTTTCCATTTTAAGGGTCTGTATTGAAAATGTTAAATGCACAAAAGCGTGTATCTCAAGTTTTAAGATGATGCTGAAATTGGTATTCAAAAAATTTAGTGATTCTGCCATGTTCCTTTCATTGAAGTTTTCGCCCTTTGAGTGTCACTAAACCCCAGAGGCTAGATCCATCAGAGCATGCATCCCATCACTGACTATAAACAACATTTGGAGCAAAACTGCATATGGTTCCAATTTCTGGACCTAGAGCATAGCATAATTAAAGAAGTGATATTCTTCTGTCCAGAGTACTTCCATAACAGTAATAAAACTTCTGGTGATTAGCAGTAAAATGAAACACAACATGCGATGACTGTTTTTTTTTTTTTTTTCCTTGTAGTAGGAAATCCTATTTCAAACCTTTTTTTATTCTTGAATTTAGTTGCCCAGACCGAGCAACTAGATTTTTTTATTTACCGTGCCAGGCCAATAATTCACATGCCCCGAGCATCTTGGGCATGGTATTTTTCAAGCTCTGATTGCATATTATGTTTTGTCATTTAATCCACTTATTTTTTCAATAGTCTCCTTTCAACACTCTAATATCAGAAATTTCTAGTTTCTCAAACAGCTTTTTACCTTGTACCAACTCTTGCTGCTATAAAAGAAGGTAAAACACAATGCTACATTGTATATAGCTAGTTTTGTTATGTTCTTTGGCAAACATCATTCTTAGTGCAAATATTGTTTTACAAGTGCTTTGTATTAAAATAATCAAAGTAACTGTGATGCTGGGTTTGAGTATCGTGTGAAGTTTATTTTAAGTGTACAGGGTGTCCGAGAATTATTTGATGCATTACAAAATTATATAAAACAAATCATTAAACAGATAAAAAGAAAATGTAACTACACAAGTTAATAAATTTCGATGTGAGATCCCTTGGTTGCTCGTAGTACGTCCAAGCGATACTCTATTTCATGCCATGTATTGGCGAGCACCTGAGGAGTTATGGAATTAATAGCAGCTGTGATACGCTGCTTCAGTTCCTGCAGATCAGTACAAAGCGTCTGATAGACACGATCCTTCACATAACCCCACATGAAATAATCCAATGGAGTTCGATCTGGAGAGCGAGGAGGTCACCGAATGGGATCACCATGCCCAATCCATCTGTTGGGGAAATGCTCATTTAGGCACTTACGTACACACATTGACCAATGCGGAGGTGCGCCATCTTGTTGGAAAATGACATCATATCTTTTGATCTGGGGTATAGCGAAACTGTTTAGCATATCCAAGTAAATGTCACCATTTATGTTTTTTCGCAGAAGAAGAAAGGGCCAATCACTTCTCTTTTTAATAAAGCGCACCACACATTAACTTTTGGAGAATCTCGTTTCAGTTCAATAGCAGCATGAGGTGGTTCACTGCCCCATATCCTACAGTTGTGATGATTCACAATACCTGATACATGAAATGTGGATTCATCACTAAAAATTACAGTACTGTGAAAGTTTTCGTCGTTTTTCACTCTATTCAGCATATCCACAGCGAAATCGTATCGCAGAGTGTGAGCATTTACATGCATTTTTTGCACTATTTGAATTTTATAAGCATGAAACTTTAATTTCTTGTGCAAGATATCATGAACTGTCGATTTCGGAATGCACATTTCTCTGTTTGCTTTACGAATGGATTTCCTGGGGCTTCGTTGGAAACTTTCATTAACTTGGTCAACCGTCTTGCAGCTGACGCTAGGCCTACCAGCTCCTCCATGATGTTCCACATTGGCAGTTTCTTTAAACTGTTTCATCCACCACTTAATCGAATTCGTTGACGGAGGATTACAACCATACTCTAAACGGTACCGTCTTGTAACTTTAATGACAGACTTTAATTCCGCAAGCCATAACACACACATCGCCTTCTGCTGTACGGATGATGTGACTACTGATTGCACAATTCTCATACATTCCTCATCAGGCCACACCTAGCGCCATCTATCGGATTCTGGGAATAACAATTCTGCAAAACAAAAATATAGAAACCGTGTTAGTAATACGTGACATAGAAAAACAGACAATGCTCATAGTTTTTTCTTTTTTTTTGTACATAATTTTGTAATGTGTCCAATAATTCTTGGACATACACCTTTGCCTCTTTGGTGGTGAGAATTTAGGTAATGTAAATTAAGTTTTGGGAAGGGTATATTTCTTTGTTATACGAAAGAATTTGATATTAATTTAGACAAAAGCTTAAATGCCACTATAAAAAGCAACTGTCTCACCATTCTAGCATAAAGAGTCCTTCATGTGGAATAACAGAGCTTAGAAATGGAGCTGGTTTTTCTGAGTGTGCATCTAATTTTGTCAATTGTGATGCAGATTCTGAACTTGGAATAAGATAAAGATGGCTTACCCGTAAAATTTATGGAAATAAATTTTACCTGTAAAATTTATGGAAATGCGACTTAGTTTATGGTTTTACTGGCAAAATGTTAATTTTACGGATTTATTGATTCTCCCAGACTTTTTTCTTTTTCTGATGATTTTGCACCCACCATTAAAACTATTTATTTTACTTAATCCATTTAAAATGAAGCGCCGATGTAAGTTAGGAATAAACTGTTCAGTTGCACGTGTTTATGTGGGAACATTTGTCCGCAGTTTTCCCACATTTTTTTTTTTTTTTTTGTTTTGTTTTGCAATGTTTCAAATGCTAAAGCTTGTGCCGCATGTAAACTGAACCTCCCTAGCTGGGCTAGTTTATCTCTCGCAAGTCCCCCCCCCATCCCCTTCTCAGTAGTCCAGCGTGGGGTTATCCTGCATTGGAGCACAGAGCACGTGTGTTTATTACCCCAGTTCAAAATGCTATCTCGGAACGTAGTTATCGGAGAAAAAAAATTCAAACTGATTTTAAATCTGTGGAATTTTTAAGCCCATATCGATACCCAACATGACGAAATTAAACAAAAGCTGCCACTTTTGTGAAATTAAAATTTCATTTGGGGCATGGTTTTGTAACTTCTCTGACAATAAATTTGAGCTAACGAAAAAATGCGGTATACTAGGAAGTTAAAAAAAGTCCAGTGTTCATTCGACCCAGAGCTTCTCCAGCAATGATTTATTTTGCTGGTCAGTAAGTTTTCTACGGTTTCCAACCGTGCTTTGTCAGTCAGCACAATAACGCATGAAAATGTTTTGGCTTGATTCGACGAAATTAATATGTTGGGGTCTACAGTAATTCATCAAATCCCTATTGAAAATGGTCAAAGGTCAGGACATAATATTGGGTTTCATTCTTCCCCCTTTTGCATGATGACCACTCATTGGGGATGACTTATGTAAAATCAAAGCACCATTGCGATGAAGTTTTGCTATGCTGTTCAGCACCCATAGTAGACCTATCCTATTGAAAATGGTTATTATCAGCCTTTACGAGATTTGTTCGTCAGAATTTTTGCACAATAAGTTCCATGGAAATTAACCGATTTGGGATGGAATTCTTAATTATAAAACGCCGCGTGTGTGGTATCTGTTTTAACAGGCGCAAAAGAAAAAAAAATGATGTTCTATAATAAAGCAAAAACACGCAAAATATACAGTCTATCAATTAGTTCATACTAAGGGATTGATTCGTAAAGAAAGCAAAGTATCTTAGAGAAACACTGTTTGTTGCTTTTGCGAACCCACACTTTCTGTTGCCATGAAATTTTGAGCTTTTAAAAAACAACTCTCAGTTTTAAAATATCTGGATTTTGTCAGCATGGGTTTAATTTAGGAAGGGAGTAGACTTTTTTTTTTTACTTTATATGTTTGAAAAAAAATACACCATTGATTGGTTTCGTAACTTCTATCAAACCGAATTGTGTGATATTTAGAGATTTTCATTTTCTAAAACCAATACGTGCATTCCAAATTTTGTCATGTTAGGTCAATTTTTTTTTTATTATTATTTTTTTCCCGCAGAGATATAAGATTAAATTAAAACAGTTTCAACGTTTTGTGCCATGGCTATACCTCAAAGGGAGGAGGGGACGAGATGTAGAGGAAATCACCGACGAAGTGGCTGTATCATTCCTGTGACGCCTGGTGTAAAAGACAACGTTGGTTTTGTTCCGGTGACACATATTGTGTTAGTTTACTGCAGGAGAGAAAGGGGAGATCTAGAGGGTGATAGGCCCAAATGATTGTGCTAAAAGGGTCGGATTTGGTGAAACTTTTAATGCTGCTGCTAGGCATTGATCAGCCTGTAAGGAATGATGGAGGAGAGGGGGGACCCCGAGGATGACGTTCGTAACTAAAACTAAACCTTTTTTTCTAGATGAAAGGGCCTTTCAGTTGGTCTCTGCTTTCCTAGCTGACCAGCTCAATCGGATAACTCTGTAATCGTTATTTTTTCCTCTGCAAATTGCAGCTCTTTTAGGTGTTACTGTTTTACTATAATAAGTTTTACTTACATTTTTTTTTTCCAAGTGTCAGTAAATTCAGCATTAGTGATTCGCTATGAGCAGCAATATAAAAGGAGTAAAACAGGACTATCAAACATTCCGTGATGCGTATTCTGCGGAGTTCCCATGCATTGCAAAATCATTTTGCACTATGTGTCGATGTAATTTCAGCATTTTGCATGGTGGAAGAAATGATGTTACTAATCATATTTCTAGTGCCAAGCATAAATCTAATGTTGACTGCATGGGAAAAAAATACGAAATTAACTTCCTTTGTTAAAAGTTATAATGAACTGGATGCGATTTGTGCAAAATGTTTGTTCACTTCGTTTTTAGTTGAACATATTTTACCAATTGGGTGTCCCTCAGTCACTCTTATTTATTTCATTTTTTTTTATTTGACTGTCTCATTGTCCGTCTCTCCGTAAGATAAACCTAGCATGAAAATGGTTTGTTTTTGAAAACATTTTAGTATGTTCCATGACTGCGTGGGTTACGATCCTATTGAATTTGAAGGAAATAATGGAACATCTTTTCCTTTAGATGCAAACTTCCATAAAAATAAAATTTAATATCTTTGTAGATCATAATGATAACACAGTAATGAGAAATCATCTATAGATTCTTTTAATCGATATAAATTTGCCGATAAATTCAAACATTTGTAGTCATAGCGCAATTAAAAATTTGATACTTGATTTGGGTAACATATCGTTTTTTAATCTGTAATTTCAGTGCATTTAATCAATATGAGCAACAAGTAATTTAATCGAATATATCGATTAATTTTTTTTTTACGGATTCCGGTTTCTGAAAGTTGGCAGTTATGGTAAAAATCTTAGGTTGATAAGACACTGATTTAGACTTGTGGCGGATCTGAAGCAGATGTGAGGCAATGAGGTGCACTGAGGATGCACTGGTAGAAGGCTCAGGCACTTGAAATGGGGACCTAGTGTAATAGAGGTGTGAAGACTGTGGCAGCTTTCCTGTTTTATGCTGCTGCTGCATATTTTTGTGAACATTCCAAAAAAATTTAAGGAAAAGCTTTGCTTCTGAATGTCTCATCATATATGTGCATTTATTTGAGGTCAAAAAATCATGCTATATCAAACCTTGAAAATTTTTTTTTTTTTTTGTCAACCTTTGTTAATGTGCTTTAGTTAGTTTTTAGTGTATTCAAAACACCATCAGTATTTTCTTTTTATCTGAATTCCTGTGTCTATTTTCTTCTCTTACCTGAGAAAAGACCCAAGATTCTGTGAAAGAGGACAGAAGCCTAACATTTATTGTTTTTCAGTGGTAAGTATAGGTGTGTGTCTACTCAGTGGCAAGATTGGGTTTTCTGGTGAAGGTGTGATTGTGTGCTACTTTCATCAAATCACACTGTATTTCATTTTACTTTATAGATTAGAGAAATTGTGTGCATTCAGTATTTTGATTAAGGAATTTTTGTAGCTACTGAATACAAAATTGACATTGAAATGAATATTTGGTTTCTTCACTACCTGTGTGGTGCTGATTTTTGTACTGAAGCAGTTTTTCCAATAGTTTTCTGGTGTTTGTGGGATTTTAAAAGCAATTTTCACAGGATAGTCAATAATCTATTATACCTGTTTTTATATTTCTTGGAGCATTCATGAACTGATCATTTAGTAGTGGTTGATAAAGGTTATGAAAATTAGCATTTTTTTTTTTTTTTGTCTTTAGATGTTTGCAAAGTGAGTGAAAACATTTGAGATGTTGATGCAATAAAATATTTGATTGCTTATTATTTTTTGTAGTTTTCTTTGCGGTAAAAAGTTACACCTATCTAAAAGTTGACAGAAAATGTATGTAAAAAAAAAAACAAGTAAAAAATGGCGGGTTCTTCATTCTATACTTGGTTCATAGGTCTTTCCTTAAGCAGAACTTGAAATGTGGCAGTTTTATCAGGCATGACCTGATAGAATGATGGGAACAAAGTCCAGTTACATGCCATTGGATGTGGTAGCCTGCTCCATCATTAGAGTTAAGTTCATGATCCTTCCTAGCCAGCAGCTGCACTATAGAACCATTTTTCACTGCCGTACAGCTAAGGAAGAAATGAACACAAACAATACCAAAAGAAGCAGTGGCACACTGAACAACAGAACCAACTGAAAACTAAGAGTTCATTCTGAAAATCCAAACGTGGATATAATAAGTTTCGACAAGCCATTTACAACCAAAAATAAATAAATAAAAGCAGCCTTCTGCTTTGGTGTCCCTGCTTTCACAGAGGACTTCTAGTCTGTACCTTACACAGGAAGAGTGGGCACTAAATCTTTGCCTTGTCCACTTCTACATGTCCTCAAAGATCTGCATGTAGGTCAAGGTGTAGTTTGTATACAAGTTAAATTTACTGTGGAAGTGTTGGCTTAAGCATGTTCCAAACTTGTTTGCCAGAACAGTAGGTTAACACACTAGGTCCCTTTTTAAACTCTTTTATAGTGTGTCAAACTGAAGAGGTTTTCATCTTCAGCTCATTCATGGTGTAATTAGTAGGACGGTGGTGATTTTTCAACATGTTGCTCTCTAAGGACAGCTTGAGGACATTATTTCTGTTTTCAGTGAAAGAGTTCCCATAACCATGCAGTATCAAAGTTTCTGCACCAGGAGTTGGCAACCTACAGCTTACTGGGCAATTTTTAATGGTTCACTGCAAGTTCTTGGCACAAAAGCATAGAAAAATAAAAATAAATAAATAAATGATAGCAAATCATAATATCATGCAGCCAACATTTCATTTTTGTATCATTTTTTTCTGCAAAACAAACCTGTTATACATATAAAATAGGTTTGTTTAATCCTTTTGCTGCTGAATGTGTGTGTGGGGAGGGAGGGGCAGCAATTGTGGAGGAAGCGTGCATGTATAAGATTTGGCTTCATAACCTCACTATGTTCTTTTTCAGAAGATACAAAAAAAAAAAACATGTATTAGACTCCTTTGTTTAGAACTTTTTGTTACAATTTGGTGCTCAAAGTGAATTTGCAACTGAGCCATCTATTCAGAACTTCACATCATTGTTATACCTAGCAGATGATTTACAACAAATCAAAAGCATCTGTGTAATTTTATACAAGAAGATCAGAATCTCTTTTGGACACACCTCATACTTCCTCATTTTCACTACTGTTTCCATCTGTTTTAATTCCTTTAACAGAGTTGGTAATGTTTATACTTGGGGCAAACTTAACCTGGCTGTGGAGTGGTAGTTGGCTAATTGTTTTCACTGAAAAGAAGATATCTCGTGGGTTTTCAGTATTTCTGTGCACTAATGATGTACAAAATGTGTATGGGACCATCCCTTCACTCTGCAACCTGGAGGGGGCAGTGTGATGATGCGTAGAAAAAAAAAGGAAAATGTCTTGCTGATCCTTCCATTTTTCCGCCTCAGGAAGAAAGGATAAATGCTTAGTGCTTCCAAAACCATTTCACCATCCACCTGCCCTCCCACCCACAATAAATATCCTCTGAATATAGCTAACACACCTGGCTGACCACTAGTGACAACATCGCCAAAATGCAAATATATGTATTTTTCAGAAATGCAACCACAATTGAATTTTTATTTTTTTTTAATGTACGTTACTAATAAAATCTTTTTAGCCCAAGTGGCAGGAAAGAAAGGCAGAAAAAGGCCAAGGAAGTCATAGGAGGATCAGATTCAGGAGTCTGCATGAGAAAAGGATAATGAGTATGAAGTATAGAAGCTTATGTACGGTGTGTGATGGATGTCAGTGAAGCCAGAGTTTTATGTCAAGATCGCTATAATTGGAGAAGTTTGATACAGCAACAGTAAGTAAAAATTATCTGGTAGTTTGTATTTCTTTGTGGAGCTAACCTCTGAATCTCAGAGAACAGCTTAGTGATGATGATGTGAACACAATGGTTGTAATATCTATGCACTTTTTAAAGTCTCAGTTCAAGCTCAGATACAAGCATTTAGACTGGAACTATATTATGCAGTAGAAATACACACTTGGTACCTACCTTTCTCTCGAAAGTCAGGTTAGGCTTGCTGTGTGTATAGCTCATCTTCTTCCACAGCTTGACCACTTGCTGTCAATTGTTAAATAATCTGTAGCTGAGATGCTGCTGCATCCAGCTTCTTTTAAAGTGCATGTGATGTTTTCACACACAGTTGCCGATGTGTCCTCCACAATGTTGTTTAGAGAATAAAATACTGCTTTCAAAAAGCAATTCCTTATGTTGGATTCTGCTGTGTTGTTCCACACGCAGCTCAACCATAGAATGATATTGAAAACGCTGACCATTTTTGACAAATCACTTGCTGATGCTGTAATCTCGATTTTGCAAATCAAATGTTTTAAAACTATCTGCCTGTACCTAGCTTTAAACTGGCAAATTAGGCCTTGGTCCAAAGGCTGATGCACAGACATTGTATTTAGTGGACAGAAGCAGGCAGACTTTGACATTTCCAAGCTACAAGTATGTTTGAGAAAATGCATTATATCCGAAAAGAGAATAATCTTATTATCTTTACGCTTTTTCTATTTATTTTTTTAATCCAACCTTCTCAATCATTGAGACATATGATGTCTCTGGTCATCCATGCTTTGGCGTTTGACGTATAATCCACAGGAAGCTTCATGACATCAAAATTTTTGAAACATCGAGGGTTCATGGCTTTCCCAATTACAGGTTGCATTACTCTGGCCATATTTGTAAAGAACAATGGTGTAAGAGACACTTTGGAAACTATCTCACTTCTGCATTTTTAATCTTTCAAAGACATTTTTTGTTAGTAAGCACTGTGAAGCATAGGTGTAATCACTGGGGGGGGGAGTCAGGACCCCTCCAGATTTTTAGAGTCGGGGATCCCCAATGTAAAGGACACCCATTTTTCGTGAATATAATGATGTAAATAATATAAGATTGTGATTTTTCGTAGAATGCAAACATGTGTATAATGTGTACTTAATAAAACAGTGATATCGATTCCTAATAAGCAAAGTCAGCTCTGCAACTTTGTAATTTATATTTCTGTCCTCTCTATCATAGTTTTACAGTTGTGTTCACTAAGTTCCACAATTCGACAACAGAGGCACCTATGTCGTGCCCGTTAGATCGCACCTCAGCAACTGCTTTGCTCCTGTGTGTGTGTGTGTGTGTGTGCTTGCGTGCAGGGGGGGGCTCCCAAACTATTTTATACAGTATGTATATATTGTATATATATATATATATATATATATGGGATGTAAGGTCAGGTGATGCATAACATCACAGCCTCTCCTTGACAAATGTCAACCCCGCCTTCTCGTGGTACATCCTGTTCCCACTAAAGGGGCTCTGACGACCGCCAATAGCGGTATAACTATACCATCGGGATTAGAGGAAATGCTATCCCACACTCACCAACTCGCTTGTCCAGCGTGGTGAGTTATGGCCAAACCCCTCCAAAATGACTCCACAACTTAAATCTTGGCCCTCAGTCTCCGGCAGCTGGAATGTACCTGGCCAAGGCAGCGGCTAGTGCGACATGAAGGCAGAGGGTGCTAAGAATCCCCGGAGGACCGGACTAGGCTGCCATCTGATGCTGACCTTGGCTACATATAACGGACGCTCCCTATTTTCTGATTCAAGGCTTCATGAATTGGAAGAGGAACTACAAAGGATCAAGTGGGACATCGTCGGGCTAAGTGAGGTAAGGAGAAAAGGAGAAGATCTCATTGAACTGAAAAGTGGACATCTCTTCTACTATCGTGGGACAGATACTGGCAGAACTAGTGGTGTTGGATTTATAATAAACAAGAAACTGAAGGATAAAGTTGTAGAAGTTGAAAGTTCCTCTGACAGAGCTGCACGACTCGTTATCCAACTCTCGAGAAGATACCAGGCTCAGATTATTCAAACTTATGCACCCACCACAAGTCATGCTGAAGAAGGAAATTGAAGAATTTTATGAGGAAATTCGTGATCTAAATAATGAAGGTAAGCATCACTTGAAGATAATTATGGGAGATTTCAATACAAAAATAGGGCAACGGCAACAGAATGAAACTTCAGTAGGTAAATTCGGTCACGGCAACAAAAACCAGCGTGGAAATACTCTCGTAGAGTTTGCAGAGGCAGAAGGGTTTTTCATCTTGAACTCCTTTTTCAAGAAAAAGCCACTCAGGAAATGGACATGGAGACATCCAAATGGGACGACAAGTGAAATTGATTTTATTATGTGTAACAAAAAATTCGTCATAGAAGACTGCGGTGTGCTAAACAAGTTCAACACAGGCAGTGACCATAGATTGGTGAGATGTAAGATGAACCTCAACGCTAAACTCGAACGTAGCAAGCTCATAAGACAAACAAAATGTATTGACATAACCAACCTTAAAAAACACCATAATACCTTCAAATTGGAACTGAAGAACAGATTCTCTGCTTTAGAAGGCCTAACATTGGAAGAAGTGGATATTTCTGAAGTTAACAGAAAAGTAACCAAAGCTCTTATGGAAACAGCAACAAAATTAGCTGGGTCTAAGAACAAATTGTATGTGAACAAATTATCAGGAAAAACCAAAATGTTGATGCAAAAAAGAAGAGAGATGAGGACAACTAAAGAAGATGTGACTTCCAAAGTGGAATATATAGAGCTATGCAAGACAGTACGAAAAAGTATCACTGAAGACGTAAGGAAATTCAACTGTGAACTAGTAAGGAAAGCAATTGAAAACAACCAAAGCCTAAAGATAGCAAAGGGACATCTCAGTAAGGGAAAAAAACAGATTATGGCACTGAGAAAAGAAGATGGTTCTGTAACAAGAAATAAAGGCGAAATTTTGACAAGAATGAAAGATTTCTACTCCAAATTATATGAAAGGGATGATACATGTACTCCAGACATCATGAAAGGTACCAGTACCAGAGTTCTTCCAGTCCTTCCAGCAGAAGTTACACATGCAATCAAGAACATGAAGCGGGGAAAAGCTCCAGGAGAAGATGGAATTACTGTAGACATCATACAAGAAGCAAGTGGAGAAATCGAAACAGTACTCGCCCAAATTTTCACTCTATGCCTTAATGAAGGGAAAATTCCTGAGGATTGGAACAACGCTACAATGATCTTGCTACATAAAAAAGGTGACATTGAGGATCTCAGGAACTACAGACCTATCAGTGGTTTATAAAATCTTCACTAAAGTTCTTTCACACCGCTTGAAGGTGACACTGGACATGGCTCAACCGAGAGAACAAGCTGGATTCAGGAGTGGCTACAGCACAATAGATCATATCCACGTACTGAGAGAACTAATTGAAAGAGCGAGGGAATATGAACTTCCATTGTGCATGGCTTTTATCGATTATGAAAAAGCCTTTGATTCGGTGAAACCATCAGCAGTTGCAATGGCTCTGAAATCCTGCGGTATTGAATATGCATACATTAACATTATTAATAACATCTATGAAAATGCAAGTGCAAAGATTCGGCTGTTTGAAAATACAACCCACATAAAAATTGGAAAAGGAGTGAGACAAGGTGACACCATATCTCCGAAGCTCTTTAATGCCACATTGGAAAATGTCTTTCAATCACTGAACTGGGAAAACAAAGGGATAAAGATTAATGGAGATTATCTAACCCACCTTCGTTTTGCTGATGACATAGTCATTTTTGCAACTACCCCATCAGAGCTACAGAGTATGATCCAGGAACTTGCTGACAAGAGTAAAGAAGTGGGATTAAAAATGAACTTTCAGAAGACAAAAGTGATGTACAATGCTTTTACAAGAAATGAAGATTTATCGATTGATGGAGAACAGCTGGAGATAACAGACACGTACGTTTATCTTGGACAGCAGATATCAAGTGAGGGTCACATTGGTGAAGAAATTAATCGGCGTACAAAACTTGCCTGGAGAGCTTTTGGAAGAAACAGCATAATTTTCAAGAGCAATATGCCATTATGTCTTAAAAGAAAAGTGTTTGATCAATGCATCCTTCCAGTGCTTACGTATGGTGCAGAGACGTGGACCTTAGCTAAAAGAGACATACAAAGGCTGCAGACAACTCAAAGAAGCATGGAGAGGTGAATGCTTGGTGTAACCAGGAGAGATAAGAAGAGGAACACGTGGATCCGAAAAATGACAAGAGTGGAAGACATCATGATCAGAGTTAAATCCCTGAAAATGGCAATGGGCTGGACATACTGCCAGAAGAACAGACCATCGATGGACAGCCGAAATTTTAGATTGGATTCCAAGGGACAGAAAAAGACCCAGAAGAAGACCACATGGAAGATGGGTGGATGAAATTCGAAAGTATGCGGGAGTGACATGGAGGAGACTGGCACAAGACAGACCGTTGTGGAGGAAACTTGGGGAGACCTTTGTCCAGCAGTGGATTGATAATGGTTGACAATGATGATGATGATATATATATATTCTATTAAGAAGAAACCGCAGCAAAAATAATTTTTTGACTCATACCAAGTACAACATAGAAAAAGTTATGTATTTACCGGTGTGAGTAAAAAGAGAAAAAATAAAACAACTGAATGTAGAAAGTGTCGAGAATACTGAGCCTTGGCTTTATCAAGGACCAGCAGAAACCCATTTCCAACTAGGTCTTTGTGGAAGTGAGAAAATGCAGAGTTTTTGCTGGTCCTTGATAAAGCCAAGGCTCAGTATTCTCAACACTTTCTACATTCAGTTGTTTTATTTTTCTCTTTTTATTCACACCGGTAAATACATAACTTTTTCTATGTTGTACTTGGTATGAGTCAAAAAATTATTTTTGCTGCGGTTTCTTCTTAATAGAATGTGAATTCTGAATTTTCATAACTGCTGCGTTGCGCGTTTTGATCTTCAGGTTATCTTGCAACTTTCATTTTAAATTCAAAAGTTTTTCTTTTGTTTTCGGCTTTGCTCTTCAGTATATATATATATATATATATACATACATACATATAATGGGGGGGGTCTAATGCGAACACGCATATGGCCATCGGAGGCTCCCAAGCAGAATCTGCTTTCATCACAGTGATTGATGCAGTATTAGTCTATACTGTATTTGAGCAAACAAGAACTAGCATTCCATGGCCATGGGCTCGATAAATCGTGGAAATTTCATTGAATTACTTTCATTGTTGATATGAAGAAGTTCTTTAGAAATTGAAAATCAATACGAAAGGATAAAAAACTATTCAAAATGAATTAATTGAATGTATTTCTGAATATAGTGTATAAGCGATCACGTCAAAAATTAAATAATTTTTTATTGTTGATTCGGAAGGTATATTGGTTGAGGGATTTTTGGGTTTCCATGATGTGAGTGAAGATAGAACGTCGGGAGCTTTAAACAAAATGCTAGACAAAATTTTGGAACAGTCTGATTACCAACACAAATAAATAAGGCAATGTTACGATGGGGAAAGTATGATGTCGGGACACTTAAATGGGCTACAGAAAAAAAGTCAAGGATAAAGCTTCTCGAGCTGTTTTTGTTCATTGCTTAGTTCGTCATTTGAATCTTGTATTACACCAGAGTTTTTCTAAAATTTCTAAGTGTCGAATACTTTTTGCAAGCCTCGGTGGAATTGCTTTGGCCGCCCCGGTGGCGCTGTGGTCTAAGCAATGGCCTCTGATCATTCGTCCGAACGGGGTCCGGGTTCGAATCCCGGTGAGGCATGGATGTTGTGTTTGTCTTACGGCACTGGCTCTCTCCCTTCCCTGGAACTAGTGACCTTAAATTAGGGTCGGGCGACTGCTTATAGCCCATTGAGTTGCTCACGGTGGTCGTTAAACCTCCAATCAATCAAAAAAAAAAAAAAAAATTGCTTCGTTTGTTCACCAATCTGCAAAGCGGTTTTATACACTTATATCAACAATCGTAAGACGCAGACCAACCATAACAGAAACTCGATGGTCCTCCACTTCGAAATTAGTAAGTGTATTTGTTGAAGATTGGTATAAATTGAAGGAAGTGTTCGGATTTCTAACGAATAGCGAACAATCAGACAAAAAATCAATTCATCTTGCCAAGGGGTTTTTGAATGATATGAACACTTTCGAATTTACATTTTTGGCTCTACCGATTGAAGAATTCGATCTTTTGAAGAAAAAATAACTAAACATAAACTACTGTGTAACTCAAATTAAAAAAAAAAACCTCGTGAAATTTTGAGCCAAAAAAGGAACGATGAGGTATTTGAAACACAGTTTGGAAAAGCTAGCAATATCACAGAAATAAGCACGGGAATATGCTGCTTTTACACAGGAAACAATTTTTCAAAATTATAAACAATTGTATTTTGAAAATTTGGACCACATTCTTATGAAAATGGATATAAGATTTCAAAACTGTAAGAAACTTCAATTTGTCTGACTTGCTGACCCAACCAAATTTGAATAATTTAATGCATGCTTTTCCTCTAGCACTCTTGAAAATCTACATTTTTACGGAAACATATTTACTAAACACCAGCGCCTTAAAAATGAACTGAGTCTTGTATGTGCCGATGAAAAATTAAGGAATATTTTAACTCAAGAACTCCTTCGAGTGTTTCAAGGAGACAAAGGCATTTTTACAGAAGATTATAAATTGGTTTTCCTCATTTTAACAATTCCATCTACAAGTGTACCAGTGGAAAGAAGTTTTCTTAAAAGAATACAAACTTGCTCAAGAAACACCAGTTCCCAAGATAGACTTGCTTCTTTGGCAAATATTTCTATTCAGGAAGACATTTTATTGATGCTCACGAAAAAACAACCATCTTATGACGACATAATCGACAAATTTGCAGCTTTAAAAGGAAGAAAAATTGATTTAATATACAAAAAATAGGTTAGTCCTCATTAAGGGATTTTCATTGTAGACAGATATCTTTTCATACTGCTCTTGTACCTCTTCACCTATTTTTCCAACCATGAGCCGCCACTGCAAAACAGTCTGACAATGAATGAACCATATTAACAGAACCTGTGTAAGGGCGACATACAAAAAAGAATAGGCTCACAACAAAATTGGATATCAATTAAGCATAATGGCTGGCTCTCAATCAAGGACAACACATGAACAATAACAAGTTGTATCAAACAATGCATCCACACAAAAAAAAACAAAAAACGAATAACTTCAACCCACATTCAGAAAAACATACCAAAAGCTTTTATACACGTGGATGAAATTGGGCAGTGCTGCAATCATAATTAGGAAATACTCATGGAAACATTTCTTCCTTACTCATTGATAAAAATGTAGCATAAATAAATTTTGAAAAAAAAAAAATAGCAGCCTCAAAGACACATAGAACTTCGAAAGTGTCTACATGCAAAAATCTAGCATTCTGTGTTTCTCAAAGATAATTTTCTGTATAATTATAATGCCTCATGTCTTATTGCAGATGTTAATTGGAATTTCATAATGATTTCTTATTGCAGATGTTAATTTCAAACACTCCATCATTTTCACATCAATACATACATATATATTACTAAGCTGTTGCCTGAAATTCCAAGGTTAACTCCTCATAGAAAGATCTCCCAGATCAAAGTTTAAAACTGATGTGTTTAGATTCTACTTGCTGCTGAAGTATCGAACTTCTGCATTTACAAGTGATGTCAGCACACAATTGGAGCTTCACTGATGTCCATCACATGACTCGCAGAAGGCCTTTTGTACTTCATACTCATTATCTTTTTCTCCTGAAGACATTCCTGAATCTTGTCCTCCCATGATTTCCTTGGCCTTACTCTACTTTTCCTGACACCTGGGCTAAATTAATTCTGATAGTGAGCATCTTGTCACTCTTTCTTCCAGCATGGCCAAAAACCACCTTAGAATATTTTTCTCTACCCGAGTAACAACATTTTGCTTCACATTACGCATCTGCAACACATCTTCGTTCCTCACCTGCTTTCTATGCTGTTTTCTTATTTTCTGAAGTGCCATATGCTCTCAAGTCCCTACCATTTTGAATAGATTTTAAAGCTTTACAAGCTTTTTTCTCTCACTGTGGAATCATTTGCTTCTGCTTCAAAATCACCTTTACTCTCTTTCACGTTCTAAAAATTTGCTGAAGTATTCTCTCTTTCTTCCTCTTAATTCATTAGGCTCCCATAGCATTTCTCTGATCCTATTCTTCACACAACTTAGAACTTTATTTCCCGTATTTATCTTATGTCTTTTGTACTTCGAAAATGTTTTCCTATCTTTCCAAAAAGCCAATTCATGCCTTTCTACCATATCCTTCCAATCTTCTGCATTATTCTGACGAACCAGCATCGCTCCTTCACTCTTTTTACAGTGATAATCATCCTCCAAAACTCTGCCTTTCAACCTCCCAAAATATGGCTTTTTTTTTTTTTTTTTTTTTTTACTGCTTCCTAATCTCACTGTTTCTACCTGCATAGCACTATGCATTGAATAATTTTACCAATTCGTAAAAATACGCATCAGGACGGTACTTCGTCTTCCAGAAACGGAAGTAAATAAAATAAAGATTTTTTCAGTGTTTATTTTTGCTTTGATGTATTTGCAATAAAATCTGAGCTCGAAACTCGATTGAAAAAAATTCCTCCGTGGACTGATACTGCTCACCTCCAAAACTTTTTGAGATTACCTCCTGCTTAAAATAGTGCATATTTTTTCCACCAGGGAGCGTACAAGTATACCTCATTTTTTGTCCATATCTCTGTTTCTAGGAGTGCGATTTGAAAAATTCTTTCTTTGTATAAGAAGTATGTTTGGTGCGAAATGTTTCTCATATAATTTCAAATATTTCTTAACGCACAAGTGCACCACTAGAGGGCTTAAGTTCACATTTTCATTTTCAAGAATATCTACGGCACAAATAATTTTCCGCTAGGGGGTGTAACGGTAAATCACATTTTCCCCAATACCTCCGCTTCTAACAGTCAGATTTTAAAAAAATTCTTCTTGCGTTAGATACAGCTCTTAAGGGCAAATGTTTTGCATATAATTTCTCATTTTTGGTAAAAAATGGTTTGGCCGCCAGGGGGCATAAGTGTTTATTTTTGCTTCTGATATATTTGCAATAAAATTTGAGCTCGAAAGTCGATTGAAAAAATTCCTCCGTGGACCAATACCGCTCACCTCCAAAAACTTTTCGAGAATACCTCCTGCTTAAATAGTGCCTAATTTTCCCACCAGGGGAGTATATGTATATCTGATTTTTGTCCATATCTCTGTTTCTAGGAGTACAATTTGAAAAATTCTTTGTTTGAGAACCTTTTTGGTGCGAAATGTTTCTCGTGTAATTTCAAATATTTCTTAACGCACAAGTGCACCACTAGAGGGCTTTTAAGTTCACGTTTCCGTTTACAGCAATATCTATGGGACTAACAACCCGATTGACAAATATTCTCTTTCGACCAGATACTACCAACTATGAAAACTCCTTGTGTGTATTTTCTTCCCAAAATAATACACAATTTTGCTGCTAGGGGCGCAAATATTTAATCTATTTTTCTCAATATCTGTACTTTTAAATGAAACTTCTTTTAACAACAGATACAATTTATCTTATAGAACACTTTAGGTTTGTATTCGAGGAGGTTTGTGGTTCACAATTCTGCCGCCAGGTGGTGTTTATGTACTTCCGTTTGCAGCCTATCTCTGCCTCTGAAAACTCTATTGAGAAATTTCTTTTTACTGTATGCCATTCGCTATGATAAAGATGGAGAGTGAATAAGATTTTTGCTACAATAAGAAGATCCTCTTCAAATAATGCATACAACTTTTTCCCTAGGGGGTTGTAAAGGTCAAAGCATTTTTCTTGCTATCTCTGCTTCTGGGTGACGTATTTGAATTTTTTTTTTTTTTCTTTAGCATAGCTTTTTCTATGAGGAATACTTTTAGCCTGTTTCAACTTTTCCATTGTGCAAAATTCTTCCGCTAAAAGGCATACAGTTATATCTTGTTTCTTTCTCTATCTCTTCTTTTAACTGTTTGATTTGAAAATCTTTTTGCCTCTTAATACCTTCCTTCTGCTATGCGAAATGTTTTTTGCGCCATTTGTTAATTTTCGTAACACTTTTTTAGCCACTGGTGGAAGTAAGTAGCTGATTTTTTTTTTTTTTTTTTTTTTGTGGGTTATTTTGACCTTTACTGAATTTTGCTAGTGAATGCTTTATATAAAAATTTGCCGTAAAATTAGATTGCTTTCTAATATTAGAAACTTAAATCTAGTTGTTTCTTAGTATTTTCTGAGCAAACTAATCACTTTTCATCTTCTATAATTAGTTTTCTAATCATGACCAGTTAAATTGCCTTGATGACTTATGAATGCAGTTGTACACAGCCCTTGGATTTAAAGTTTTTCCGTTATTCTCTTTCATTTCATGTTGGAAATTTTTGTGCATACTTTGTTTGCTGGCAAGTACAAATTTAAAACTTAGCTACAGCATCAATATTATGTTGAAAATTTCTTCCCTAAATAAAATGCAACACAAATGCCTGCTCCCATGATTATGTGTTTAAGAAATAACAATCCCTTTGGTCCTTTGAAAAAGTTCCAAATATTTCATCTTTCTTTACCCTTAAATTTCCAATGTAAGCATTATTTCAAAATAATTAAATATAAATAGTATTTTATGAATAATAACGAGGAACTGTACACCAATCACACTTAAAATAGTATAACTATATTAGTAATCCGAATTTCTTGGCGTAGAATACAAATCAAGGTTTCCAAGTTGAGCCATCTGGTTGATGTGCGAAAGCTTGGAAACCTTGATTTGTATTCTATGCCAAGAAATTCGGATTACTAATATAGTTATACTATTTTAGTATTTTATGAATTGATTGTGTGGTATATGAAAGCATTTTAAGAGTAATGCCACATACCTGTGTATTTTTTAGTTTTATGTTGTTGTTTTCTTATTCTGTAATTTGCTTCAATAATTGAACTAAAGCCAAAGTAGAAAAATAAAAGTTTCTCAAAATCATTGTAGTATAGTATACAAAAGTTTAGTAGATATTAAACCTGGGCACATTTTCAATGACAGTTTTGGTATTTCAATATTTATCCGTGATTCTGAGTTTCTGATTAGCTGCAGCAGACAACATTTTTAACATTCTGCATTCTGTTTGCCCAAGCATGTAAGAAGTTGTTTGCTGTAGGTTACAGGTTGAACAGACCTGTGGTTTCATTATATTTTAAGTAAGAGCATTTGGATCATATGTCCTGGGGAAAAAATCCAAAAGTCCTGGAAAACTCCTGGAGTTTTGTGATTGAAAAAGCGTATGAACCATGTATCTTGCTCCCATGTGTGGTCTCTCCCCACATCACTTTTGTGCGTATCCCCAATCTTTCTGTCAGTGTTGATTGACGTCATCCTCCCTGGGCGTTGGTTGAACCGGTTGAATGCAGCAGGTGGTAGAGTACGCGGAAGATCGAGCCTGTTTCTCTTTACTTCCATTCCACTTAATTGCATTCATTCATTCATTCGCGGGGTTTTCGGATTGCCTGTTTTGTCCCAGCACCATTAGGTTTCTTCAAGCTTTATAAAACCGGTATTCCGAATTTAACTGCACAGTCTTGTTTGCGTTTATAAACTACCCTAAGTGGTGCAGTATGGTTTTTCTATTGCTATTAGTTTTGGAGATAATTGAGACTATATGGTTTCTCATGTGATGTCTTAAAATATATTTTGTTGTAATTCACAATGTAGAGCTTACAAAGGAGTTGCAAGCTTCAGTGTCTTCTGCTCGCCATAGATATATGCAACATTTGGAAGAGCAAAAGAATGAAAAGAAAGAGCCTGGAATCTCAGGAAAGAGAAAAAAACAAAGTGATGACCTAAATATGTTAAAAACTAAAAGGATTAATGTAGAAAAAGATTTAATCTAATTGGAAAGTCTGCTGATAACATAGCTGAACAAGCAGACACTTTAAGATATGTCAATCTTTTTATAAAATGCAACAATTTTCGAAAATTACTGAAAGAGAAAAAATTAGAACTTGAAGCCACTGATTCAAAGATAGAACTCAAAAAATAACTTAAAAATGATTAATTTCTTTTTTTATTAAATGCTTGTTGACAACAATTAATTTCTTTTTTATTAAAGGCTTGTTGACAAATAATTGTACCTTGTAAATTTTTAATTTAATTAAATACAGTAATCACATGCAAAAATTGTCTTTGTTTATGAATGTGTGATAATTTATTATTATAAATGATTAAAAATCTTGTTACTTAAGTGATCTTTGCTGTTTTAAAAGTATGATTTAAGGGTGTTTTTTAATATGAATGCCCTTTTAAAAGTGATAAAAATTGACTTATAACTCCTTATAAAATCAAGATCCTTAAAAATTGCTTTTAAGGTCCTTAAAAAGTCTTTAGAAACTCCTTATTTTCAATTTCTGAAAATGAGTATGAACCCTGAAAATGCACTTAGTATCCACAGATTTTCATCTGTGGGGTCTTTGAATGAAATTCTTTCCAAATTTAAGGTTTTTTAATTCAGGTGATTAAAATTATTAATTTTAATAATGGAATATTGTTAACTTCATTATTTTTCTCACTTCATCCAGCTGCTGAAATAACACAATGATTAACTTATTAAAATATGTCAAAGAAATTGTATTCAGCATTATGATTCTAGTTTTCTTTAATATTTCATAGTTTTGCTTTGCATATGAAAATATTGCTTTTAGTGAATTTGGTCAGTTCATTCAAAATCTGGAAAATGTTAGCAAGGTATTCAAATTCCAGTAAATATCTTAGTAAAATTTCAGAATTATGATTAATTCTTTCCTGTGAGAAAGGAAACTAGTTTTGTTATTGATGGTATATTTCTGCATGAAGCAATTTCATATGTGTGGGCCTTGTTTCATTTTGTATTATCATATGATAGTAGTCAGAAGTTAAGTGCATTAAAAGGATGTCCACAGTTTTATGGGTAATGAAATACTAAACATCTAAAAATAACTCCCAGTTTGACTCCACACTTCATTGTGTGTTTGATACTATTAAATATGCATGTTGGTGTAGATAGAAATTTCCATGTACAGTTTAAGAAGTAACAAGTACCCATTATCTCTATGATGAAAGAAATGGCAATTTTAAACTAAGTGACATGAAGAACACATGGTGTAGAAAATTGTAAGTTTGTTGTAGTGTTTCAGCGACCCTCATACTTTTTTTTTTTCATGTATCAGGTTTTCAGTTTTTAAATTTTTATTACCCCCCCCCCCCAATATTTTTTTTTCAGTCTAATATTAAGTATTGGTAACTATCTCTGCTCTCAGCAGACTTAAGGTGGACGTCTACTAATTTTGCTTCCTATACTTCCAATGGGCAAACTTCTGTACACATTTTCTTCACAGTTAATGCATTCCCAAAGATGAAAATTTGAACATCGATTAAAATAACTTTATATTATAACTTGTGTAATATTTAATATTTTGTAAAACATATTAAAAATCAATAACTTTTCCTTTGGTGGTGTTGAGACCAGTAAAAAGATAGTGCGACCTGTACATTGATGATGTCAGTAGACAAACAAATGTTGGATTGCTTAATTATGGTGATGTTTTAGAAAATATTAAGTATTACAAGTTATAATATGAAGTTATTTTAATCGATGTTCAAATTTTCATCTTTGGGAACGCATTAATTGTGAAGAAAATGTGTACAGAAGTTTACCCATTGGAAGTATAGGAAGCAAAATCACTAGACGTCCACCTTAATATGTAATTTTTTTCCTATTTGAAATGCATTTATTTTCTCTTTTTTGGGAGGTGTTTTTTTTTTCTCAGTGAGATTTTTTGTTGCAGTTGTTCATGAGAAGGCAAAGTACCTGTGTCAAAACATGTTTTCACAACTTTTGCTAGTAATGGTTATTTTAATCATTTGTAGCGCAGTGGAAAAAACCGAAAATGCTAATACAGATATGCTTGCCTAATCATACTATGCAGCATCTTATGGAAGAGTGATTGTTGTACTCACTTTGCTACATTGACTAGTTAATCTAAATTTCCAGCACTATCATTAAAGGGTCAATTTAATTTTCACTGATTATCAATTCTTCAGACTTCATTTTTGGTATGTGAAATTAATATTTAATTTTGCATAATTTCTCATGTTATGGTATGTGGAATTAATATTTAATTTTGCATAATTTCTCATGTTATGTACTGCTTCATGTTAACTATGAAATTAATGCTTCTAATGATCTTTGTAATTTGTATGTAATACTAACATATGTGTCTTAAGTGCTAAAGTAGTTTGTAATCTTTATGTGGAAATATGTTGCCATTGTCATTAAGATGTTTTCTCTTTATTATATGTATGACTTGGCCTTATTGTTTTGTCATATTTCTTCCTTTTAATTAGGCATATGACTATGAGTTTACCGTAGATGCTGGACGTGATGGTAATTTGAAGTTGGGATATAATAAAGGCGAGAATCCATATGTTGCTGCACAGAGGTTCATTGAAGAAAATGATTTAAGTCCATTGTTCCTGGAACAGATAGTGCAGCATATCCTTAATAACACAAAACCAGCTGATGGACAAGTGCAAAGTGATCCCTTGGTGTCAGATCCATTTACAGGTAATTTTTAATGCTCTGTTGTTTAAAAATCTTTTGAAGTCCAGTGAACTATATGTAAATTGAAGTTCAAAAGTAGGGAACTGATTATCAGTTTGGAAGGTGTGCTCCTGTGACTAATGACCGGTGTTCTACTTTCAAAAGTGTGTAGTTTGTACTTCAGTTTAACATAATTAAATTCTGTGTAGTTCATATCACTCTGTTGATGTAAATAGTTCTTGTTTTTTTCTTTAAGTCGTGTTTGTAACATACAGTAAAACAATATTTTTAAATTTCCACGAGAGTGCCATCAGTGTTGGCAGAGAGCAAAAGTGAGTTGCAGAGTATGTTGTCCCGCTGTATGAAGTTTGCATGAAATTCGAACTGAATGTAAATAAGGGAAAAACCAAAGTTATGGTTTTTAAGCGAGGAACTGTTAGCACTGAATGCAATTATAAGTCTAAATGGCACAGTGATTGACCAGGGGAATGAGTTTGTGTATTCAGGAAGCATGTTTGATAGAAAGAACAAATTGGATGGTGAAATTAGTAGACGAGTGAATTCTTCATTGAAAGTCATAGCTGCTTTGGGAGGTTTTCACAGGAACGATGGGTTCTCAAGAGAGTCCCTCATGACTGTGTATGAAAGTGTAATTGTTCCTACTGTTATGTATGGCAGTGAAACCTGGATTTTACAGAAGAAACATAGGAGTCGTTTGTGTGCTGGAGAAATGCGTTACTGCTGGGTGTTTGTGGCAAGACACGTTCTGATCATGTAAAGAATGAAGATGTGTTGCAGTTGTGTAATGTAAATGTTGTTAGCAAAGTGGAGACTAATATGCTTCTGTGGTTTGGACATGTTGAAAGAATGAGTGATGAGATGCTTACTAAGGAATCTTTTTTAGCCCAAGTGACAGGAAGGAAAGGCAGAGGAAGGCCAAGGAAGTCATGGGGGGATCAGATTCAGGAGTGTCTGTATGAGAAAAAGATTGAGTATGAAGTATAGAAGGTCTTGTGTACGTTGTGTGATGGTGTTAGTGAAGCCCGATTTGTGTGTCAAGATCGCTGTAAATGGAGAAGTTTGATACAGTTAAAAATTTATGTGGTAGTTTGCATTTCTTTGTGGAGCTAACCTCTGAATCTCAGAGAATAGCTTAGGGATATGTATGTATGCCATCAATGTTTGATCACAGCATTTTTTTTTCTATGGGGACAGATGTTTCTTTAACAAAGATGCAACAAAACAAATTTCAAGCAGTTTGTACTAGCTTTCAGGATAACAATGATTCCATTGATTTCAAAAGTTTTAAAATATGGGATTTATAAATCTCCCGTAGAACTGATTGAATGAAAAATAATGGAAAACCATTTTTCTTTGTACGAACAGGGCCAATTATCATAATGATAAAACTGAACAAGTGATGATAGAATTAGCTGATTATTTCATACAAAATGTTAATTCACAGTTAGATCTTTCGTGTGAAACCAGCCCTGGTCACAAATCAGTCTATAGAAAATTTAGAGCTAATGCATATATTACTCCTTTTTGCTCTAATACCACCTGTTCTTACAAAATATATAGCCTTGAAATTCTTCATCAGTCATTCAAATTTTTAGTGATCCTCTCTCTTTTCAGCAAAGAGTTTAACATCATCTGATAAATTGTTGATCACAATTTTTATTCTCTGAAATAGTCACTTAACTCATCAAAAAATTTTGAATGAAAAAAAGCCTCAATTGCATCTTTCCACCTGTAGATTCCACCTTTCTCCTTTCCATCTTTAAGTTATAAGTCCTACCCCTTACCACTGACCCTTTACCTGCAAGCTAGTTAAAAATTTAAAATTTTGGATGCAAGGTAACCATCTAGCATCGTATCATCCAACTGATAACTAAAGACAGTACCTCACCTAACCCTCTTGTGGACTGCCCATGTGTGTTCTGTGTTCTGGTTTCTTCAACTTCAAGGAGCAATTTTTTTATTTTTTGAATTCTTTCTAAACAGTTCTCTCCAAGTTCTTGAATGTAAGAGATATTAAGAAATGTTACTCTTCTAAATTACTTTCCTTTTTTGCCAGTGAAAATTCTTTGTGCACACCAAACTGAAAAAGCTAACACTTTGCTCCATTTAACAACATAATTGCTTTACGTTGTAAAGAAAGCATTGAAATACTCCTGAATACTGACTCCAGTTATTCAGATGCACCCTACAATATCCCAGTCATTTGTGAACCTGTTGGCAATAAACAGGTGACAAAGGTTCACTGCATGAACTATTCCTATCATAAACTGTTGTGGCCAGAGCTGTTGTTCACCATAAAAAATCTTAACTGTGTATACCTTTGAATAAAAAGAAATAATCCCAGAGTGTCAAATATATTTAATTCAATCATCAGTAAAAATGAAATTCGTGCTTAAGGTATGTAAAAAGAAAAAAAAAAGAGGAAGCAAAATATGGAAGTTTTTCTAAATTATATCTATAGTCTTTTTATGTAGTCTGAGAGTTACATGTCTTTGCTTATTTCTCTTAATCTCTCAAAATTCCATAATCAAATATTAATACTATAAAACCTGTTTGAAAGGGAAACTGCATAAAACGGAACATTTTTTGGTCTCAAAATGATAGATAAAGAAGTATAGGTAACTTAACCTGCATAAAACGGAACATGCCTAAGGCGGAAATGGAAATGCCAAGAGAGTAAATGAACCTTGTGGCAATGGTAAGTTCCCAGATGTTCCTGTGCTGTCAAGTATTTTAATTGAATACAAAATATTACATGGTAAAGTCTAATGATGAATTCAAACAAATTTGCTTGAGGTAGAAGTTAAGTAAATGGAGAGAGATTGCGTTTAGGTTGTTCACAGAAACACGCTGCTGAACATTCACTGTTTGGCTTTTCTTTGAGCTATTAGTGTGACTAGATTAGGTCACATGACGAACCTAGTTCTCTTTTCTAGATGCAGAGTCCAAAGTTTTTGTGGCTGGCTGTTTTGTATGGGTTTCAACAAGACAAGCCAATTTAATTCTCTTAACATTTACTAATTGAGTTAATCATTCACAGCCTTTGCTTGTAAGTTGTGCTTGTTCTCTTGCCATCGTGACACCAAAGAAGAACATTCTCGATTTGTATACAAAAGTCAAAATTATTTAGATATAAAAAAAAAAAAAAGCGTGAGTGTCCTGTTAGATCTGTTATTAGCATGACAAAAATTCAAATGTTTACAGTTCAATGACTTCCATGGACGAACCTATATAAAATGGAAACTTGTCTAAAACAGAAAATCGTTCCAGTTCATTGGATTCAGTCTTAGGTTTTACTGTGTTATATTCTTCCTTGTCTGTTTGTGGCAAAGTGAAGATTGTACTGGATATTAGGTGATTAGGCAACAGGATTTTGGATGACTAGAGACCTAGAAGGTGCAGCCAAGTCAGAATGTGCATACCTGCCAACTTTTACGCATTTTAACTGTTCTTTATTATTTTACGCATAGATTGCTTTTTTTTTTTTACACATTTCCGTATATTTAAAAAAAAAAGTTAAATCTTCCTTGAGATATATTTGTTAATGTCTCAGTTAAATCATACCTGCCAACTCTTCCGGATTTTGCAGAAGTTTTCTGGTTTTTTTTTATACAGTCTTCCAGTTTTCTAGCCAAAAGAACTTTTCTTCTGGATATTTAAAATGTTCAGTATTGTTTGTTAAAAATGTCCCTATAAATAAAATATATAACAGAGATGGGCATTTTGGAGCTGCGGATGGCTTAGTGGTTAGCGAGTCAGACTATCAATGCAAAGTCCTCAGGTTCGATCCTGGGCTGATCTTTCAGAGATGGTGTGATTTACTAACAATCGCTGAATATCCGCCGTGCATCGGTCGAGCACGTTAAGTGACGGCCTCCAGGCTGGACCCACTGGTTAAATGGGTATCCTTTCCTATGACCCCCTGAAATTCTCTCGCCCCTCTATGTGCAACATCATACTTGTACGGTGGCACCATCTACTGTACTCTAATCTCACTGAAAACTGTTCTGTCAAAGTCGCTAGATTTGCTCTCACTCCTTCCGTTTCTGTGTCCTGCCCAAAAGGCGAACTCGCTGTAGGAGGCTGGGACCTAAACTCTACTCACTGTGGACGGAAGTCCTACAAGAAAATGACAAATACTGTGGATGGGAATTTTGCGCCAATGTGCACCAAAACAAAAATCTTGCACTATCTTGCTACAAAAAGCAGATTTTGTGCCATTGTACGCCAGAACACCTGTGCCCCGTCGTCATCGTTGGGACTTCGGCACAGTAAATTCTCTGTGCTATCCATTCCGTTTGACACTGAATAAGATCATGAGGTGAGAAGAAAAATTCAGACTCCAACTACTGCGGATTTTACGTAGTTACTATGGAAATTGTCTGTCCTCTACAGACGACAGAAAACATAGAGTATGCTATGGAAATCATCGGTCTGCTACAGACGACGGAAAACATAGAGTATGCTCTGATAATCGTCGGTCCGTTACGGACGACAGAAAACATCAAGTATGGTATCAAAATGTGATATTATTTGTTTTGTATTATAAACATCTAAAAATTTCAAATGCATAAATATTTGCATTTATTTTTACTTATACATTGTTAAATTCCATTATAAATGTTGTTTGCGCATAGTTAAAAAAATTCATTAGAAATGTTGTTCACGCACAATTTTACACATTTGAATTTTCTCAGGTTGGCAGGTATGAATGTGGTATACACACTTACACATCACTAAGCTATTTTCTGAGATTCAGAGGTTTGCTCCACAGAGAAAGATAATCCACCAAATAAGTGTTTAACTGGTTATTTATTTATTGTTGCTATATCAAACGTCTCCATTTACAGTGATCTTGGCACATAGCTCGAGCTTACACTGACATCCATCACATGAAGTACACAAAACCTGCTGTACTTTCATAGTCATGATCTTTTTCTTGTGCAGACACTCCAGAATCTGGTCTTTCCATGATTTCATTGGCCTTTTTCTGCTTTTCTTTCCTGCCACTTAGGCTGAAAATGTTTTCTTAGTAAGCATCTCATCACTCATTCTCTCTACCTTACTGACAACACTTTGCCTCACATTTTCATTCCTCACATGATCAGAGAATGTCTTATCACAAACCACCTGTAAGTATCGCATCTCTTCAGCACACAAATGGTTCCTATGTCTCTTCTCCAGTACCCATGTTTCACTGCCATACATCAGAGTAGGAATGAGTACACTTTCGTACACAGACATTCAAGACTGTTGAAAACCCATCATTCCTGTGAAATCCTCCTAAGGCAGCTATGACTTTCAATGAAAAATTCACTCTCCTACTTGTGGTATACCATTATTAAATACTTCCACGTTAATCCCCTTTGATTCTATAACACTGTGCAGTTTTGATTTTTTTTTTTTAATTGTAGCACAACTGCCACAATTCTGTTTTTCTTGAGAAACTTCTAACCTGTCTCCCATAGTTATAGAATTGTCCATACATTATGAATAGTGAGTGAATTTTTCTTCAGAATGTTTGGTTTGCATTTTTCATCCTACAGTAAGTGTCTGGAAAACTTTGTATTAAAAAGAAAAAAAAAGAAAAAAAAATGTTTTCCCCTGGTGCCTGTGTTCTGCTTCAAATTTCAAAATTTGCCAACTGGAATTATTTCCTGTTGCAACATTTTATCATACATTGCTGATGGAATGGCAGACATTTGTACTGAGGTAACTTCATATTAAGATTTCATGAGAAAGTGCTGTTTGTTCAGCAACTGGAAATTACATTTTTAGATAGACCTAGTTTTCACAATGTCCTAGCTTAGACTTAGACCGTTTAGACCTAGTTTTCACAATGCTGAACTAGGTCTAAACAACTCCTCAGAAATAGCAACTTTATTTTGTTGCTCCAGGCTGTAAAATTTATACATATACATAAAGATTTTACTCTGCAGAGTGTGCAATTTGAAAATAAAAAACTGATGTTTTTTTTTTGTGCTTAAATCTGTGCTACATGTTTTCTGCTGAAAAAGTTCAGCATAAACCTTTATGAAAAAACTTGGAAATAAAATTCATGAAAGGCCAAGGGGTATAATTCTTACTTCATGCTGCCATAATTAAAAGAACATAATTGCAAAAAATCAAAATACACTTTGAAAACAATTGCCTGTGATGTATACCAATGCCACGTCATGAACCTTTGAAAGGGAAGGGGGAAGGGGAGAGGGGGAGTGCTTGAAAATGCATCAAAATCCCACTTAAATTTCAAAATTGAGGGAAAATGATAAATTTGATCAAGTGAAACTATTGAGAGAGAAATTTTGAGTTCATGGGCAAAAGATTCTTTCGTGGAATTTCAGTTTTTTCGTCATCATTTAGGTATAGGAGGAGAAGGGGGGTCAGTTTTCTTCTGAAAACAGTATCCTGTTTTTCAAAAAATTTTGAAATTGAAATTAGAAAACAAAAAAACAAAAAAAGCAATTGAAGATTTTCCCTGTAATCATAATTTTCTGTTTCTTGCAATGTTTGCTGTGTCCAGTGTTGTTGTTAAATGTCATTTTATTGTTGTTGTATTTCAGCTTGAAAGTGGAGGAAAAATTTCTGAAAACATAAATCGAATGGAGTGAAGTTTCTCCCCTAAGCGTACCCCTCCTCCCCAGGATTTGCCACTATCCTGTGTTGTTGTTCCTCCCAAATAAGTACTTGCATTTCAGCTGGATAAGGAGGGGAAAGTTTCTGCAAACAGAAATACAGTTGAAAAATTTGTAGAATTGTTGATAGTGTTCAAAAGTGTTAATATTTGCAAAGTTACCCCATCAATCTAAAATAATGAAAGCTTTGATATCATGCATTCATGGTTCTTGGGCTGAAAGATCTTGGTGAGAATTTTGTTGAATGAGTGAAATTTATCACTAGTGTAAACTTCATGCACCAGGAAATATTATATATGTAATGGATAAAAACAATTAAATGAGCAACTTGTACTTGCATTAAATGTTCTGTTACTCTCATTTCTTATGATTCTGTTGGCTGTTATGTAGTGACCCCATTGTGGTTGTGTGGAATTAAACAGTGTTTATACTGAAAATTAGATTTTTACTTTGGTCAGCAATGTTTGTGGTACCATTTACCCCCCCCCCCCATATAGATTTGATGTATGCAGATTGCTTTGTTCTCCTGCTCTCTTCTTCTTCTTCTTCTTTAATTTATACATTATAGGTAAACATTACTTGATACCTTTTCTTAATGTCTTTTCAAACAAACAAGAAAATAAATAACTTTATCATCTGGTTCATAAGTGAACAAATGATTCTGCTTAGTTTGGAATCCTTGTGGAGAGTAGGAGCACAAACTGTTCTCATAGGTAGGTTGATCAGAAAAAAAGGTTACACATGCTATAAAATAAATGCAGGATGTCATATGAGTGGCATAGATGGCATGTACATTCAAGAGATGGGGCTAGTGCTCCAGGCACTTCTGTGAACTCTTGTGCCCAGCATGAGATGTGCAGTGACATTTCAGAATGGCAATGCAGTTGGAAACATGGTCTCAGGTGGAAGTGAAAGCAGTGATAAGGTTTTTATGTGTCAAGAACATGCCTGCAATTTAAATTCATCCACAGGTCATCGAAGTTTATAGTGACAACATGATGCCTTGACGACCTGTGGCGAAATGGTGTCATTTGATTCAGTCCTGCAGGGATGATGTGGGAAGCTGATATCGCACAAACAGTGGATGTCCAAGTTCTTCGACGGCAGAGATCAACACTGCACATGCGGATGAAAAGATTCAAGATGACCAAAGGGTAACTTTTCACCATATTGCGTCTGAGCTGGTATTGAGCTGTGGTGTTGTTCAACATCTTGTGGTGGATGTTTTGCAGTACTCTAAGGTTTGTGCTAGATGAGTGCCACATTCATTATCTGTCCACAAAGCAGGACGAATGATGGCATGTTTGATGTTCCTGCAGCATTATGCTGAAGACAGAGCTTACTTGACCATATTGTGACTGAGTACGAGACGTGGCTCTACCACTTCGCTCTCACCAGCAAGAGAGTTTCCATGTAACAGAAACACACTGCTTCACCGCCAGGAGGAAGTGTAAAGTCACACCATCTGCTAGAAAAATCATGGCATCGGTTTTCTTAGATTTCTCAGGTGAGATTTTGGTGGACTTAGAGCATGGACGCACCATCAACATTGAAAAATTGCACAAGAGCATCCAGCAAAAACGACCAGGTCTCCTGAGCGATGGTGTCATTCTCCTTCATGAGAACGGGAGGCTGCACACTGCCAACACCACACAGCACTTGTTCCAAAATTCCAGTGGGAGATGTGGAAGCACCCAGCCTACAGCCCGTACTTGCTCCTACTGTATATTAGTGACTTTCACCTCTTTCTTCCATAAAACAGCACCTGTCTGGTACTCCTTTCATGTGTGACGGTGATGTGAAAACATCTGCAACAAACTGGCTACATCAGCTGGGACATGATTTTTTCAGTCCAAGATGGACTAGCTGGTCTTGTGGTCCAACAAATGATGTCTGAATTGCCATGGTGATTTCGTCGAAAACTAGTTTTTCATATCCTTTGTCACATCACACAAACACTTGGTGAGTTTTCCTTTCTCCTACTCGAATGTGTAACCTTTTTTTCTAATCAACCCTCATATTATGTATGGGGAGAAGATTATGATATTCCAAAGGGTCTGGTGGACAAAATTAAATATTGAGGGGCTCAGCACTTGCTTACTGCAAATGTTAACTTTTATAGTAGCATATAGTGTGTGTTGAGTAAAAAATTGAAATGGTCGCTTAATAATTTATACAAAATAAATGTATTTACACATTTATTGATGTAGTGTTCGTATTATTGTATTGGTTATTTGATCTTACATTACTTATTGTCCAAAGCTGCAGATACTTCTCTCGGGAATAATTTAATGTAAGCTCATTAAGAAGCATTTTCTGATTTGAACTGCACTATATGTTTTTTACACTGTTGCTTATATTCATCCCAGGCTGTCATCTAGACTTTTTTTATGTTAGCTACTTAGTTTTTCTAGCCAGATTCGCATGTATTCTTACATATCCATTAATATTTAATTCCATTAATAAATTATCTCAAACTATGGTTGTGCACACTCATTGCAGTAGTACTAGCCATTGCACCATGGTGTTACTCTGGTGCCATTTAAAAGATATTAGTACACATTAAAGTTTAATTGAAAAGAGGTGACATTAGAAAAAGTTGACATTATTTGAATGTGGATTTATCTTTAAAAAAGTGATTTCCTGTAGTGAAAGGGTTTCAGAAGTTATTTGAATGCAGTTCAACTGGAATCTATCATTAACAAGAATAGAAAGGAAAGAAAAAAGCAATTTCCTCTCGGAAATGTAATGCATACATATCACTAAGCTGTTCTGAGATTCAGAGGTTAGCTCCAAAAAGAAATACAAACTACCAAATAGTTTTTACTTACTGTTACTGTATCAGAATTCTCCATTTACAGCGATCTTGACATACAACTGAGGCTTCACTGACATCCATTACACGCCGTACACAAGATCTTCTATACTTCATACTCATAATTTGTTTCTCATGCGGACACTCCTGAATTTGATCCTCCCACGACTTCCTTGGCCTTCCTCTGCCTTTCCTTCCTGCCACTTGGGCTAAAAAGATTTTCTTAGTAGAGTCATCACCATATTTCAACATCTCAGCTGTTATACCATCAACTCCCGGAGCCTTACCATTTTGAAGAGATTTTAGAGCTTTACACACTTCTTCTCTTGAGATCTCTCCTGTGCTTTCTTCTTTCACTGTGCCATCATCTGCATCTGACTCAGAATCATCTTTGCTTTCCTGATCTAATAACTCACAGAAGTATCTTTCACTTAACTCATTGGGCTCCCATATCATTTCCCCAACCTTATTCTTCACGCAACTTAACACATTGTTTCCCCTATTTTTCCTGAATCTCATGTACTTCCAGAAAGTCTTCTTATCTTTCCAAAAAGCCATTTCATGCCTTTCCACCTTCTCCTTCTTATCTTTTGCTTTACTCTGGCGAACCAGCTTAGCGGCTTCATGCTTCTTACATCAATATTCATCCACAGAAACTCTACCTTGCAACATCCCCAAATAGGCTTCCTTCTCTCTCTTTACTGCCTCTTCAATCTCACTATTCCACCAAGCATCACCTCTATTGTTACCCACTATTGTGGTGCCACTGACCTCTTCAGCAGCAGTGACCACACAGTTCTTAAAACATTCCCACTTCTTTTCTACATCCTTCTCGCAAGACTTCAGTTCTTTAAGTCATTCTCTGAGTACGTCAGAATAATGCTGATGATCTTCAAGGAGCCTATCAACCTTTATTCTTTCTATCCTGGGTCTCTTCCTATTCCTTTTCCTCCAACCAACAAGTTTCACTCGTGACACTACCAAGTAATGATCAGAGCCAACATCCGCACCTCTCATCACACGAGTGTCAACAACTGTTTCAGACGTTGATCGTAGACAACAAAATCTATCGCACTCTTTTGACCAAGAGTATGATTTTCCCAAGTATATGTGTGTATATACTTGTGGTTGAAAAATGTATTAGATACATACAAACCATTCTCAATGCAGAGTTCAATTAATCTTTCACCATTATCATTCACACAAGGGTCATTAAACGTACCCAGAACATTGTCAGAAATCAAATTCTGCACACCTACTCGAGCATTAAAATCCCCTGCTATTATAACTTTCTCTTTAGCACCAAACTGGCTCAAAGCAGCTTTTAGCTCATTCCAGAAATCTTCCTTCCTATCAGAGGGTTCTGAGTCACCAGGAGCATACACTACAACAATTACTATTCTCTGAAGTTTCACTTTCAAACAAATCCAAAGAATTCTCTCACTTATGCAACTATAGTGAATCAAGTTGTTCATCTTTTCACTTAAAATCACACCTACACCAGCCTGTCCTCTCATATTATTTAATACTCCAGACCACACACTCACCGTTCCATTCACTTCTATCCCAATTTCCTTTTTTTGGTTTCACTTAAACACAGCACATCCAATCTATACTTATTCATCTCTTCAATCACCTCATTCATCTTGCCATTTATACCTCTAGTATTCCATACACCAATCTTACACTCACTTGGCCGAGATCTCTTTCTGATTTTCCTTCTTCCAGTTCCAGATCGATACCGTGGTGGACCATCCTTCTCAAGTGTGGTAGGTCCACAATATCCCACACTTGAATCCATTTTTGCATGACCCATGCATGCTAAAATCAGATGGAGTTATAAACCATCATTCTTGAGAGTCAACAGGGTTCTTCATGACACAAATTCTCACACAGTTCTTTTCTTTTATTTTCAGTTGTTCCATTTTGATTTAACACTTCAAAATTATTCAAATTGCTGTTGAGGAGCTGATGAGAACTGTGATTGTATTCTAAATTTAACTGTTGAAATTGTTAGAGAAATTCTTCTGTTCTTCACTTAGATGCTTCTCTGATGCTTACCAGAATTGTGTTAGGGTAACACCTTAAACAAGATGTGCCTTGCGCAGTGTTCTTTCACTTTCATAAACCCCACATTAGCATTTAGAGCTGCTAAAAAAAGCCTTGGCTATTTAAAAGTATATATCAAAGTTGTTAAGTCAGTCTAAAAGTACCACTAAGTTCCTCCAAAACTCCTGAGGAAATGCCATTGGCAAGATCTGTAATTAGGTCTCAGAGAAAAAAATGCGTATATATATATATATATATATATATATATATATATATATATATATATATATATATATCATCATCATTGTCAACCATTATCAATCCACTGCTGGACGAAGGTCTCCCCAAGTTTCCTCCACAACGGTCTGTCTTGTGCCAGTCTCCTCCATGTCACTCCCGCATACTTTCGAATTTCATCCACCCATCTTCCATGTGGTCTTCTTCTGGGTCTTTTCCTGTCCCTTGGAATCCAATCTAAAATTTCGGCTGTCCATCGATGGTCTGTCCTTCTGGCAGTATGTCCAGCCCATTGCCATTTCAGGGATTTAACTCTGATCATGATGTCTTCCACTCTTGTCATTTTTCGGATCCACGTGTTCCTCTTCTCATCTCTCCTGGTTACACCAAGCATGCACCTCTCCATGCTACTTTGAGTTGTCTGCAGCCTTTGTATGTCTCTTTTAGCTAAGGTCCACGTCTCTGCACCATACGTAAGCACTGGAAGGATGCATTGATCAAACACTTTTCTTTTAAGACATAATGGCATATTGCTCTTGAAAATTATGCTGTTTCTTCCAAAAGCTCTCCAGGCAAGTTTTGTACGCCGATTAATTTCTTCATCAATGTGACCCTCACTTGATATCTGCTGTCCAAGATAAACGTACGTGTCTGTTATCTCCAGCTTTTCTCCATCAATCGATAAATCTTCATTTCTTGTAAAAGCATTGTACATCACTTTTGTCTTCTGAAAGTTCATTTTTAATCCCACTTCTTTACTCTTGTCAGCAAGTTCCTGGATCATACTCTGCAGCTCTGATGGGGTAGTTGCAAAAATGACTATGTCATCAGCAAAACGAAGGTGGGTTAGATAATCTCCATTAATCTTTATCCCTTTGTTTTCCCAGTTCAGTGATTGAAAGACATTTTCCAATGTGGCATTAAAGAGCTTCGGAGATATGGTGTCACCTTGTCTCACTCCTTTTCCAATTTTTATGTGTGTTGTATTTTCAAACAGCCGAATCTTTGCACTTGCATTTTCATAGATGTTATTAATAATGTTAATGTATGCATATTCAATACCGCAGGATTTCAGAGCCATTGCAACTGCTGATGGTTTCACCGAATCAAAGGCTTTTTCATAATCGATAAAAGCCATGCACAATGGAAGTTCATATTCCCTCGCTCTTTCAATTAGTTCTCTCAGTACGTGGATATGATCTATTGTGCTGTAGCCACTCCTGAATCCAGCTTGTTCTCTCGGTTGAGCCATGTCCAGTGTCACCTTCAAGCAGTGTGAAAGAACTTTAGTGAAGATTTTATAAACCACTGATAGGAGGCTGATAGGTCTGTAGTTCCTGAGATCCTCAATGTCACCTTTTTTATGTAGCAAGATCATTGTAGCGTTGTTCCAATCCTCAGGAATTTTCCCTTCATTAAGGCATCGAGTGAAAATTTGTGCGAGTACTGTTTCGATTTCTCCACTTGCTTCTTGTATGATGTCTACAGTAATTCCATCTTCTCCTGGAGCTTTTCCCCGCTTCATGTTCTTGATTGCATGTGCAACTTCTGCTGGAAGGACTGGAAGAACTCTGGTACCTTTCATGATGCCTGGAGTACATGTATCATCCCTTTCATATAATTTGGAGTAGAAATCTTTCACTCTTGTCAAAATTTTGCCTCTATTTCTTGTTACAGAACCATCTTTTCTCAGTGCCATAATCTGTTTTTTTCCCTTACTGAGATGTCCCTTTGCTATCTTTAGGCTTTGGTTGTTTTCAATTGCTTTCCTTACTAGTTCACAGTTGAATTTCCTTACGTCTTCAGTGATACTTTTTCGTACTGTCTTGCATAGCTCTATATATTCCACTTTGGAAGTCACATCTTCTTTAGTTGTCCTCATCTCTCTTCTTTTTTGCATCAACATTTTGGTGTTTCCTGATAATTTGTTCACATACAATTTGTTCTTAGACCCAGCTAATTTTGTTGCTGTTTCCATAAGAGCTTTGGTTACTTTTCTGTTAACTTCAGAAATATCCACTTCTTCCGATGTTAGGCCTTCTAAAGCAGAGAACCTGTTCTTCAGTTCCAATTTGAAGGTATTATGGTGTTTTTTTAGGTTGGTTATGTCAATACATTTTGTTTGTCTTATGAGCTTGCTACGTTCGAGTTTAGTGTTGAGGTGCATTTTACATCTCACTAATCTATGGTCACTGCCTGTGTTGAACTTGTTTAGCACACTGCAGTCTTCTATGACGAATTTTTTGTTACACATAATAAAATCAATTTCACTTGTCGTCCCATTTGGATGTCTCCATGTCCATTTCCTGTGTGGCTTTTTCTGGAAAAAGGAGTTCAAGATGAAAAACCCTTCTGCCTCTGCAAACTCTACGAGAGTATTTCCATGCTGGTTTCTGTTGCTGTGACCGATTTTACCTACTGAAGTTTCATTCTGTTGCCGTTGCCCTATTTTTGCATTGAAATCTCCCATAATTATCTTCAAGTGCTGCTTACCTTTATTATTTAGATCACGAATTTCCTCATAAAATTCTTCAATTTCTTCTTCAGCATGACTTGTGGTGGGTGCATAAGTTTGAATAATCTGAGCCTGGTATCTTCTCGAGAGTTGGATAACGAGTCGTGCAGCTCTGTCAGAGGAACTTTCAACTTCTACAACTTTATCCTTCAGTTTCTTGTTTATTATAAATCCAACACCACTAGTTCTGCCAGTATCTGTCCCACGATAGTAGAAGAGATGTCCACTTTTCAGTTCAATGAGATCTTCTCCTTTTCTCCTTACCTCACTTAGCCCGACGATGTCCCACTTGATCCTTTGTAGTTCCTCTTCCAATTCATGAAGCCTTGAATCAGAAAATAGGGAGCGTCCGTTATATGTAGCCAAGGTCAGCATCAGATGGCAGCCTAGTCCGGTCCTCCGGGGATTCTTAGCACCCTCTGCCTTCATGTCGCACTGGCCGCTGCCTTGGCCAGGTACATTCCAGCTGCCGGAGACTGAGGGCCAAGATTTAAGTTGTGGAGTCATTTTGGAGGGGTTTGGCCGTAACTCACCACGCTGGCCAAGCGGGTTAGTGAGTGTGGGATAGCATTTCCTCTAATCCCGATGGTATAGTTATACCGCTATTGGCGGTCGTCAGAGCCCCTTTAGTGGGAACAGGATGTACCACGAGAAGGCGGGGTTGACATTTGTCAAGTAGATGCTGTGATGTTACGCATCACCTGACCTTACATCCCATATATATATATATATATTTTCTGATTAGCTTTTTTTTTTTTTTTTTGGGTAAAGGATGACATGTCTATTCATAGAAGGTATTACTCATAAATTTCAACTATAAAGTAAGGTTTCTAAGGAATATATTATTTTTCACTTGTAAAATTCTCAGACAGCAAACCTACCCATCTTTAGGACTTAATAGATGCTGCCACTTCTATGAGTTCTGCTCAATAAGTTCCCAAACTTTTATGATAGCACGCTAACATGTCATACCAGTGTGCGGTAGGTGGCACTGCATAGCAGTGACCTTGGCAAGTAACCTTTTGTTTATCACTCCTTGCTATCGTGATTAGTCATTGTATTGCATCACACACGATTACTTCTTTCTATTGTGATTAGTCATCATCCACTGGGTTGTGTTGCTGGACAGAACCCAGCTGTATGAGGTCAGTGGACGACTGAGGGCAATGACAAAATGTTGAGGGTGAAGTGATTGTAAGACCAGCATGAACAGAACAGAATTAGTCACTCTCAACCATCCATGGCCATGTTGCGCCGTTTACGGGTATGGACGTGGCCATCTGAATCATTGCCAGACAACCTGTGGCACGGGGAATGCATTTGAGGAGGGCACAGACCGTTGATCAGCAAGCATCACCAGCATTGGTTGCAGTGGTGTCTGGCTCAATCAATGTGGGATAGTGTCCAGTGCTGTTTTGTTGTCTTCGGTGATGAGTCACGGTTTTCACTTGGCACCGATGACCAGCGCATACATGTCTGGAGACAAGCCCAAGCACATGAATACTGCCTTTACCATGGAACGGCACACTGCTCACACAACGCGAATGACTGTCTAGAGAGCCATTTCCTGTGATAGCCTAACACCTTCGGTAGTTTTCTGTAGTGTACTGCCCTCACAGCTCACTGGTACATCAACGACATTGTACAACCTGTTGTGTTGCCATTCCTGTCGCAGCATCAGTGAGCAATTTTTCATTAGGATAATGCTTGGTCCAGAGCTGCCAAGTGTCCCGGATTCCGTCCGGTTTCGAAAATATTTTCCAGAAATTCGATTTTTCTACAAAAAATCCGGTTTTGTGGCTTTATTTTTTCTTTCATTTACTTATTACGCATGGTATTCCCCCCCCTCATAAATGATAGCAATCATTTTTCTCCATCGTCAACACTGGCTGTGAGAGTCTGTAATGAATGGAGCCAAATGTTTTTTTTTTGTTAATCCATGGCACTTCCAAGTGCCAAGATCATGAGCCCCACAATGGTAGAAAGACAGTCAGTGGCTTGGAAAGTTGAATTAGTGGTTTATGACATTACATGCACGCGCTTGCGCAGTACCTCACTCATGGATGGGAATTCTGCTCCAATGTGCGACAAAATAAAATCTTGCGCCACGCCATCTTGCTAGAAAGGCAGATTTTATGCTAGAACCGCCGTGCCCCATCGTCATAGTTGGACTTCGGCACAGTAAATTCTCCGTGCCCACTGTTTCGTTTGATGCTGAGTAAGACCGTGCAGTGGGAAGAAATATTAAGAGACTCAAAGTACTATGGATTTGATTTTACGTAGTTACTATGGAAATAGTTAGTCCGCTATGGAAATCGGAAATGTCAGTGGAATAATATTATTAAACATCTGTGTAAAGCTTATTTTCAAGATGTTTCGATTGGAAAAAAAAAAAAAAAAAAAAAACGGAATAAAGTCGGCGAATCACGCAAATGTTCGTATCACACCGAAAATACTGTTGTAGCAGCGATGAGAATGTCATGTCATTTTCCGTTTCCGCATATTAAATTTTTCAGATTTTTTCTGTCTGATTGTATTTTTATTTTTTGATGCTCTCTCTCTCTCTCTCTCTCTCTCTCTCTCTCTCTCTCTCTCTCTCTCTCTCTCTCTCTCTCTCTCTCTCTCTCTCTCTCTCTCTCTCTCTCTCTCTCTCTGTGTTTTCATGTTCCTCATTTTTAATGACTTCATTAATAGTGAAAAGGAGCGACTTCGTATTTTCAAAGAATTTTTCTAATGAAATGCACGCTTCCCTATTTCTAATACATAGTCCTTCAAAAGTAATCAGTAGGGAGCAACCATTTTTACCATTTTCCCTTGTATTATACGAAATTAAATTTCTAGATCGGTATTTAATCTGACCTTGGGGAATCCGCGCGGTTTCTGTGCCCCGTAAAATAGTTTCACGACAGAGTGAGCAACGTACTATTGATTTTTCACATTTAATTTTCCATAGACTTCGTGTTTTTTAATTTCTAAGTCACTTCATACTCACACATGAGATTCTTCCATGGATTCGCAGAATTCTGCCTTTTTCTGTTGAAAAGTTGGCAGCTCTGCCAGTCACACATGGCATAGCTCTCCCAGGCCTGGCTCCATAATGTTGACACCCTTCCGTGGCCAGCCCGATTGTCCAACCTCTCACCGATCGAATGTGTTTGGGACATAATGGGGTGCCACCTACGCCCATCCCAAAATTTCTGCGAACTGGCCCACAATTTGGACAGCATCTGGGATTCTATACCTCAGAACAGCATCTATGACACGCCGGGTAACCATTTGTATCCGAGCCAGAGGTGGCGATACAACATACCGGCTTGTTCCACTTGTGTAGCTGTTTTATCCGAACAAATGGCCCAACCGCTCTGAAATCGCAATCATTCCTTTCCTATACACGTACATTGCACATACCAGTTTTCATCTCCACTGCACGATTCCTTCTGCATGCTTCCGGGTTTTTTTTTTTTTTTTTTTTTTTTTGTATAGAGTGTATAATCCTTCACAGCAGTTAACAAAAGATAGGCACAATGCTGAACAAAGTGCCTGCTGAAAATACACTTATCCAAAAATTAAGGATCAATGAGAAAAGTCTTAATTTCGAATTCTCAACTCGTTGGTTAGTGGTAAAAACATTCTGACGTCATTGAAGTACATAACAGCAAGCTGTGTGAGTGTGTTTGGTCATATGCAAATTGTCAGGAATAATCGCGAGACAGCTGTTTACTTCCTGTCGTGGATAAAAGCTGAAACAATAGTGGAAAGCAATCATTTGTTTTGTAGGTGTTGAAGTGTAAATCTGCCTTTTTTGTTGTTATGGCGACTTGTAGAACAATTAAGCGAACTGGTCTAAATGATTGATTTTACTCATTGGTGAATTGTTGGTTAACTGGAAGAAAGGCTGACAACAAGAGACATAGTGAAGGAGTTTGGAGTTTCCCAAAGCGTAGTATCATGAATCCAGAAACAATAATCTGAACATGGAATGGCTACCAGAAGGTTTGGTAGTGGTCAACCACACAAATCTACTCTGTCACAAGATCTTGTTGTGACGGCTAAAAGATCTCGCCGAATAACTGCTGTCAAATTTTGAAGATGACAATCCAATTTTTGGCGTAAATGTGACAAGGATACCATCCTTGTCACATTTACGCCAAAAATCAGATTGTGTCATCTTCAAAATTTGTATTATATGGCGTAATCCCATATTTCTTTCGTGATTTATCTGCTTCTCCAGGCAAACACAGGATAAGATTCTTAACCTCCAGATTCGCTAAACATGAATGCCGGTTGCTTCGACTAGCGAATCCTGTGATGGTTATATTCAAATTGATCGGAAACTTGGTCGTTCTGGGTGGTGTTAGTGGTTAGCATACCCGGGCGTTTTCTGGGAGACGCGGGTTCGAGTCCCGCTCCAGGACGATAAAAAAAAAAAAAAAAAAAATTTTTTTCAAGTTTTCGGATATTATCTGACTTACCATCCTTGTCACATTTATGCCAAAAATCAGATTGTCATCTTCAAAATTTGTATTATGTGGCATAATCCCGTATTTCTTTCATGAACTGCTGTCAAGTTAGCAAAAAGCTGGAATCGAGCATGGGTATTAAATTATTGTGCAAAACCGTGTCAAGGCATTTGAATACTTTTGGATTGTATGCCCGAAAACCTGTACAATGTGTCTCATTGATCCCAGCATACAAAACAAGTCTTTATCAGTGGTATCTTGAACACTCCACACAGAGTGAAGAGTAATGGGCCAATGTTCTGTTCACAGATAAAAGCCAATTTTGTTTCTTGTCTGACTTTAGGCACCAATACATCTGACGAGAACCCCGTACTGCCTATTTAGACAGAGACATCGTAAAAATTTACCATTACAGGGGTCGTGGAGTAATGGTATGGTCTGGAATTATGAGCATTGGGTGTACAGAGCTCCTAGTGTTGGAGAAAGTGTCAATGAATGCTCAGTGTTATTGTGAGGAGGCCATTTTAGAACATGTAAGGCTGTTTCATGGTGCTGTGGGAAATTCTTTTGATTTTATAGATGATAAAGCCCGTCCTAATTGATCATCATGTGTTGATTAACCTTTGGAGAGCAAGGGGATCGACTGAATGGAGTGGACTGCATACTTCCCAACCTGAGTCCAATCGAAAATGCTTGAGACTCCCTGGGGTGGCACATTGCTGAAAAAAACAAACAAACCGGGTGATGGTGCTGAAAGAAGGGAGAAACCTCACTCAGGATTTTCTGGACAGTCTCGTGAAAAGCATGGCCCACCAGTGTCAATCTTGCATTGCAGTCACGGGTAGACATATTAAAATGATCCATGAAGAAAAAAAAAATTCTGTCAATTTTAGTTATTGTGAATCAATGTCAGAAAATGGCATGTTTTGTTCTTTTATTGATTTCTCTATAAATAAGCACAAATTCATGCTTATTTATGTGTGTACATGTCCTTTTCATCTCTGTTTACTCCTTATTAAAATACTTTCATCCACATCTTGGTGGAATAAAAGTATGCTATGAAAATATGTGATCCTTAATTTTTGGACACTGTACTGTACGCCCATGATCTCTGTATGCCCATTGTACTCTGTGATTATTATTTATTTTCATGTACTGATAATCGTAAAAGTATGGATGCATAATTCATAGCCCTAAATGGTTTGGGGGAAGGCGAGAGGTGTAAGAGCTTTTGTGATTTGCCTTTAATTAAAGGGTATATGAAAAACTGATTTACTTCCTGAAATTGTGATAAGTTACTATTCATTCACACAGAGTGTAGTTTAGTGGACTAGAACTTTTAGAAAGTTATGTGTAGCGCATTTTCATGTATGAAATGATAAGGTATAAATAAAATCATACCTTTTTAGAAAATTTAATTTTTTGTTTGTTTATTTTAGTTTCATGTCAGTACTTTTATATATACACTGAAGTGCCAAAGTCATGGGATACATTCCTAGTATCGTGTAGGACCTCCTCTAGCCTGATGAAGTGCAGCAACTTGATGTGGCATCAATTCCACAAGTGGCCGGAAGACTTCTGGAGAGATGTTGACCCATGCCGTCTGAACGGCCACCCACAGTTCCCTGGTATTTATAGGTGCAGGATCTTGGGTGGGAATGGACCTTTCCACCATGTCCCATAAGTGCTCTATCGGGTTCATGTCTGATGAACGTTCTGGCCACACCATCCATCGGAACTGTCCAGAATGCTCCTTGAACCGATTTTGAACAACTTGGGCCCGATGACATGGTGCATTGTCCGCCTGGAAAATCCCAACATTGTGGGGTACATCAAGTCCAAGGAAAGGCTGCAAATGGTCACCCAACAGAGCAGCAAAGCGATTACTGGTTAATGACGTGTTTACGAGAACCAGAGGATCCAAACCGGGCCACGTAAAAACCCCACACATGTATGGGAACCACCACCAGCTTGCACAGTGCCTTGTTGACAGCTTGGGTCCATGGCCTCATGGGGTATGCGCCACACCCAACCCTACCATCAGCTCGTAACAACTGGTAGTATGACTCATCGGACCATGCCACGTGTTGCCAGTCTTCCAGATTCTAATTATCGTGTTCATGAGCCCAGGTGAGGCATTGTGTCCAATGTCGTGGTGTTCACAAAGACACTCTGGTGGGTCTTCTGCTCTTATACCCCATGGACACTGAAGTACGTTGCCCTGACCTGATGGATATGTCTGTGGAATCTCCTGCATTAAATGTGGATGTTATTTGAGCCAATGTCGCATGTCTGTTAGCATGGACAATCCGGGTCAGTCAGCACCCATGGTTGGCCTCCACGGTGGATAGTAAATGCTTTCCATGAGGTATTCTTGGTGCAGATGTGAAACAGTGAATTGAGGAATGTTGAATGTCTGCACAACTTCAGAAATTGAATGTCCCATCTGTCTGGCTCCCACTACTAGGCAGTGTTCAAACTCCGATAATTCACATCAGCTTGCCGTCATCCTACTGGCTGTTGTTCAACCTGACTTATAAGATTACACCTCACAACTGATGAAAATCATGGCTTTCATCAAAGCCTTTATACGATGACAGTGCCAGTTAAAAATTTGCATACTGCTATCCCATGACTTTTGGCACTTCGGTGTGTGTGTGTGTGTGTGTGTGTATATATATATTTTGACATTTTATGTTTTGTGTTGAAATGTCACACTACTTTAAGGTAATTTTACTATTAATTTATTGTGCAATAAGTACATCCAGAGTTCACACGTATTTGCATAAACAATTTTCACAATGCCAGAGATTTGGTTTCATTTTTTTGTTTGAGGTAGCTGGCAAATAAGATACATCAAAGAGTAGTTTGGCTTGTCTTAAAAACTTTGTCCCCCTCCCATTTAGAATAGTGTGAATCCTTGAGCACTGATAATTCTAGTGCAGTTGGAGTTATATTTAGTGTTGATATCTTCTGTCTTTTATGTTATAAATTTATGGTTGTTTTCACTAGTAGGCTTCCTCAATAATTGCAGAACACTGAGCCAGCAGATAACCTGGGTTAAAATGGTTTGGATGTTATTTGCAGTTTTCTGCTGTTGTGCTGGAACATTCTGTGAAATAAAAATGTAATTACCACTTAAAATTCACCCCATTGATCTTGGGTTTCTACAATAGTTATAATAAAATGTTGAGATCCACCCAAGGTCATATTGTTTTTCTTTTTCTTTACCTATCTCCCTTCCACATGAAAGATGTTGATATAGTAACAATAGGATCTTGATGGCAATTCATTTGCCTTTTTACTTGAACATCTGCATTTTAATACTTCATGTAAGAGTGTTTTGTTTCTAAAAATAAAGCAGCTCTTCCATCCAGTATTTCATGTGTTATTAAATTTGTACTTTGCAGGCGCTAGTAGATACGTTCCATCAGATACAGGAAGCTCAAATCCTCCAATAGCTAGTGCTGGGGATAATAGTCGTCTGGTACTTCAAAAGATAGTGCCACGGGTAATTATATCATTTTTTTTTAAATGGCTTGCCAGAACTTATATATGTTAAACCATCATGTAAATTACTGTTAGGTTTATTATGAAATCATTATCAGAAAATTGCAAAATATTGTGTGAAGCATGTACTAGTTAGTGTTAGCAATTCAAAATACATGCAATAATGAATAAAGACAGAATATTTTTGTAACTTGACTTTAGAAATGTGTGGGATAGCATTGCACCTTAAATACTTTGTTTATAAGAGGAAAGAAAAAAAGGAAAGGAGTCAGTTATTTTCTGCAAAGTTTTTGAAATGATGCACTGTGTTCAAAATTTCCTATATCTGTGCAAGGAATGGAATGTCATCTGGTATATAAATTCTTAAAGTTTCTGGTACTTTGAATCATTTCAGAAGCAGTAAGAAAATCATATTGTGAAGGTATGTAGCGGTATCTACTGTTGCACACGTTATATTATTAACTTAGTGGTCGTTGGACAAGGACGTATTTAGGCTACACTATTGTTGTAATAGGTAAAATGTTTGGACTCGCCCATTTCACCAACGGAAGTTCCGTTTATCCTGGGCAGTTTAATAATATTGCTCAGTTCTTTGCTCTCACTTTGATAATAAAATCCTTTGTTAAAATGACCAGTAGTTAACGAGTTGTGAACAATAAAAATATTTTGAATTAAAACGAAATGTACACCGGGAACGAAATATCTAATTTTCAACTATACAAAATCTTGTTAAAATGAAATTTAAAAGAGGACCTATAAATAAAACGAATTGAAACCTGAATTATAAAAGACTAGAAATGAAATCCTTATCCAACTGTACCACCTCAATCTATACCAGTTTAGACATTAGACCATGTCATTATCAATGGAGTATATGGCGTTCTGATTTCAAGGTCTTTGAAGTTCAATGATTCCGTGCTGACGCACCGCCAGCCGTGCCACGCGCACAATACGTCATAATTGCTGTATCTTTTCACTTCTGCCACTCTGCATCCATTAGCAACGCCATCTATTTTAGTATTTATCCTCTAAAGTTCATATTGATTATTCGTCTTTTTCCTTTTACTTTTCAAAGCTTTAGTTTTTTCATTTCCGAGCAAATGTTTCCATGCATATGGAATCTCTATTGGTGTATTACTATTGCAACTTTTTGTTTTAAATGTTTCTATAGCCAAAGCCTCTGCATTAATAATCTGCTTATGTGTTTTGTGTGACGTGATCTTTGCATTTTCCCCAATTCGGCTGTACATCGTTATTTAAACAATATTGTATCAGTGATGTTTTGCAGTCTTTCGTTTTCCAGTTATGCATGTGGTGCTGTAATCTTGTATGAAAGCATCTTTTGGTACTACCAATATATATACCATCAGGATTGTTATTGACTGTAATCGTTGGTATCATATATACACCTGATTTGTCAAGTAATGATATTTTGTTGTAAGTCAATAGTTTGCCATTATCATGACAGTCTGCCAGATTTATATTATTTTCTTTACATTCTTTTTTAAGTAGATTACTTAATGGTGGTAAATAAGGAAATGAGTTGTATGCTTTTACCTCTTTATTTCTGCTTGTATTTTGTTGTTGCTTGTTCTTTATATTATCATAGATAGAATCTACCAATTTCGTTTCAAAACCAAATTGTACTGCTGTTTTCTTTATCCAATCTATTTCTTTATGTTCTAGTTCTGTAGATGAAGTATGTGTTGTTGCTGGTTTTATGTAGTAATTGAAGGCAGCTTTTTTTGTACTTCCATGGATGTACTGAATCTGATGGTATTAACGCAGGAATGTACGTGGGCTTTCTATATACTGTGTAATCAATGCCTTGTTCATTTCTAAGAATTTCAATGTCCAGGAAGTGCAGTTTGTTATTACTTTCTTTATCTACTGTAGTTTTAATTTTTGGGTAGTAATCATTAAATGTCTGTACGAAAATATAAAGATCTTCATCTGAATGCAGCCAGAAGATAAGAATATCATTGACGTATCATTGGTAAAGGCTTTGTAAGGCAAGGTTTGGTTGTAAAAATATTTGATTTTCTATATTTTGTAGGATTACTTCAGCCAATAGACCAAAGAGGCGATCCCATAAGTGCGCCAAACGACCACTAAGTTGTCCAGTGACCACTAAGTTAATAATATAATGTGTGTAACAGTAGATACTGCTTCATATAGTATGTAGTACAAATGATAATAACGTACCACATAAATTAGTTCAATAGCTTTTATAGCATTTTGAACTTGGCAATATCTCATTTTGTGAAAGTTTAGAACACTTTCTTTTTCATCTGATACCTTTATTTTTCATGCTATTAAGCATTATTTGCATTAAAATATTTAGCGGTTGCTGTTTCCTGATGTGGTGAAAGAAAATCTTCAAACTATATATACTGTCTCCAGTTGCTGTGCAGTCATGGTGAACTCTTACGCCTCCATATTTTTTCAATTATAAAGTTACTTTTGGTTTAATATGGTTTATTATGAAAGAACTGTATCCTCTTTATCCTAATATGTTGATATGGAAGCAGGATTAAATCCTTCTTTAATAAAAACAGTGGTGGATTCAGTCATATCCCAATTCCATGGCTTTTCTTAATTTTAGAACATGTTCTTATACATTTATGTCCTTGTAAACAGACTTAATTTTTCTGGTGTTCATAATAATTTTTAGTAATATTCTTTTTGGTTGGATGCCACTTTCTTCTTCTTCAGTCTTCAGAGAAAGGAAGCACCCCCAAACCTGGTAGTAATTCTTTGAAACTTTAAGACTTCAGACTTACATCCATGACCACATCTTTGCAAGCTGTTGAGAAGAATGGTGAACTCCCAATTAATTTATTATTTGGGAACAGTGTGTTCTCAAGAGTAGACTTTGATGCATGCATTCCACTACTGGAAATCTCCTTTACTTTGAAACTTCAAATAGGAAGGTACTTGTGAAGCAGCAGTGCCTGGTTTTTGCATTTTTTTTTAACACGGAGAAAGCTTCTGATTGCATGTGGAGATATAGCATAGCATACCTGTATGACTGTGGAGTACATAACTGGCTTAAATTTCATGCCAGTCTTCATCTGGGGTCTGCATCTGTTCCAATATTGAAAGAAGGTAAATTCTTGGGAGTTTGACCATGCACTTACTTTCAGACCTCATGTTTGTCCCCCAAAGATGATGTTTACAAAGGCATTGAAAATGTTTAAGGCATTCTCAAGTACATACTGGGGTGCCAATAGGTTCTTCATATTTACGATTCTCTCAAGTAATCGAAGTTGTACTATAGCTATGACGTGAATGGATTGTCCATGGATTCTGTCTTGATTTTGGATCTTCTACATTACCAAGCACTGGCTCTCTTGTCTGTGGTGTGTTTGTTGAACCATGATGTTTTTGGTATAACTCAAATTTATAGCTATCAGCTTTATAAGTTAGACTTCTTTTTGTGCTCTGTTTTTATTTACTAATTGCCCATCTAATGTTCTTAGCATCAGGATTCAATGTCCAACATGTGAGATTCTGGGATTGAATTGTTGATGATTGGCATGATCAGGGTAATTAAAGAAACTACTTGGCTTTTGATTCAGATTGACACTGATGTCTCTCTGCATCTGGCTAGGCATGTACCCCTGAATCTGTGCACCTTCAGCTCTATGTTGAACACCAGTATCTCCTTATTTGATTCTGTCTTCATTGATGGTTTGAAATGCAGTAATAATGTTGTGGGGATCTGTGTTGATGTGCCTCAACAACATGCTTTCAGGTCAAATGCCATCCAATGTAACAGTTTATAGTAGAGATGAATGTAGATCACTTTGTGTCACATCCAGTCTTCCCCATATGATTGTACTGTGATATATTTGGGCTCTCAGTGTGTTTTCCAGACTCCTTCATTCCAGTGGGCAGTGATTCACCAAATACTATAGCTGTGAGGTCCTTTTTTGAAGACTGGCTGACAGTGAAATCTTGATGCAGTTGTGTTGTATTATTAGCCATGTTATAATTATGGAGAAGGTAGCAAACATTCTGGCCAGATCTGTATTCTTGATGATCATCACTGGTCTGCTTTTGTATTTTTGAAACTTCTAACACTACAGCTGAAAGCATGTCATGCAAGAGTGGCAGACCATGCAGAATTAACAGGTCAGGAACAAGTTTTTCTTCATTAAACCAGAGATTACAATTTTGAAATTTAGTTGCAGATGAATTGTAATGAAGTCGTCCTTGTAGATCTGTGTATCAGGCATTGACATCTTATCTGCGTACTACTTGCTGTGTTGCAACACTGCCACAATGTGTGGGAAATGTTTTTGACTTGCTCTCAATTTTATACTTAATCATGTTTTGAACAGTGATCTCACATCACCAATTGGCTCCTGATTGGTGATCAGTCTTTGGTAGGGTTAGTCTTCAGCTACCCTTTGGAAGTTAACCTTTTAATTGATCTGATCACCTTTATAAGTTTCTGCATTCCTGTGATTTTCACTACTCTACTCACCTAGCCCTACCATAGTCAGGAAAGTGTCTGGCAGTTTTCATAAAATCATTTTTGTTTTGTGTGTTTTGTCATTCTACTACATATATCTAGTGGCCAATGCTTACAACTATCAACCTGTCATAAATGATAAACCCTTTGCTAAAATTTTATTCTTTGTGATAATCTTTGTCCAGCACTAAATCATATTAAGCATATGTGGCAGGCTCTCTGGTACCAACAGGTAGAGAACTAACTGCATCATATAAATCCAGTTCTTGGTATCTAGACTTGTATTTTTTCACCGGAATCATAGGGAGGAATCTCTTCTCAGGGCAATGCCATTTCACTCACTGCTATTTGCTGTATGACAACACTGCCCTTGTGTGTGAGGCATGTAATGCACCTTTGACTGTTGTGCATGTTTTGTGTTTGTGTCGTGAATTTGTTCGTGAACATGCTGATTTTATACTTTTACCTACTCCACCAGATGACTTGGAAATCCTGTGTCACTTTTTAAATGATCATTGTGATGTGTCTTCTGTAGTCTCTTCTTTTTTTATGTTATACCTATGTTTTGGTCTGTGTAATCCGTTGTTTTTTTGTGGGCCATTTACACCATTTCTTGTGTTCCTTTTGCGGCATACATTTCAGTTATGTTTTGATATTTTCATTTCTGTTTTAAACCATGACTCTGCACTCTTTTGCCCATTGAGGCTGATGCACCAATGAATGCCAATCTACCAACTAACTAATCTTCTTAACCAGCAATGGCCATTTCACATACACAATGAAAGGAATCCGAGAAGGTAAGAAAGGTACACGTATGTTATCAAAAGTGCTATCGTGTAGCAGAACTGATAAAAATTCAAAATGTGCTTGTAAACCTACTGAAATATTTTTGAGAAATATTGCATGAAAATTATTTATGAATGAAAATAAGTTTTTTATAGGTACTTTCATACAATTTTCAGAGTTCACACACATTGAACGAGGAAATTTGTCTTATTATTTGAAATTGAGTTGTTTTTGTTCTATGTTGTATTAAGTTTTGATTCTTTTCTCTGTAAGTATCTCCTTTCTACATAACATCCCTAAATAAGTGTTCTGTATGTAAACCCTGTGGTATCTATGATAATATATGTGTGCTTCACTGATTTTATTTGTGTACATGGTAAAAAAAAAAAAAAAATAGCGCCTCAAAGAATGTAGAATTTTAAAATGGGACAAAATTTTTCTGTGACAATGAAAATTGAACATTCTTTTTGATAAATACACCTAAAAAATTTCATACTAAAAATTCAAATGGAAAAAAATATGTTCTGTCAAAAGCCTTTAAATATATTTCAGTTTTTAAGGATGATCCACTGCAGAAATTTTTTCTTTCACTTTAGCATATTAGACCATAGAGGAGTTGAAGTGATAATCTCATTTGTAGTTCTGGGTGAATTTATGCAGTATATATCAATATATGATGCAATGTGCATGCACATTGACTTTTATTACTAGCACATCATCAAACATTAGATTGTGTGCTGAAAACTGGTTTTGTTTTTGTAGAAACCTGGATTAACTCTTCATTAAAAAAATTGGAATGTAATGTTTTGTTTTGCATTTGAATCTACTGTTAGGCTTACTATTGGATTATTTTATATATAATTTACTAGTGAAATGCGCAAAATAATAATACATAATTTTTGTTAAAAGTTGCAGAAGCATCACATGCTCTTTTAGGTTGGGTTGCTATTGTGAAAAAACGTTTTATGCCACCTGCACTACAAAATTGACTTACTTTGAAACTGCTATTGCATTTTTATCAACTTTTGAAAGTTTATAATCCAGCAGTGGTCCTCTTAATTATCCTAATGGAATTAATTGTAGAATAATTGTTATGTTAATATACTAACTAATATTTTAACTATTCAATGTAGACAGCTTAGAAATTCCCCATTCAAATAGAAGGGGAGGGGGAGTAGTTTTGTGTCGTGTGCACTGTTTATGTGAGAAAAGCATGGAGAGTAAACAACTGTACACTCTGTGAAGAAAAGAGTTAAAAAAACCTTTGCGAATACTAGAGTGAGGCATGAATTACGTGAATTTTAAGATTTTTAAATACAACAGTATAAGACATGCAAAATACTGAGAATGGAATCACTCGAGAAAATGTATTTTTGGATTAAGACAAAGAAAATCTTAAACTTATTTCGCACATGATATTCTTCCGCCTTTTTTTTTTTTTTTTTTTGTCATTTAGGTCATTCATGAGATTGATGCAGAACTGAAGAGAAATTTTTTAGGAGTAGGGAGGGGTCGTTTTCCCATCTGGGGACGGCATTTCGTCCTGCAAAACTTTTAAAATGGAAGTTAGACGGAGCAAAGGTTTATCCCGTAATCATATTATTTTTTTTCTCACGATGTTCCTTCTGCCCAGTAATGTTCTTAAAATGCCTTTTATTCCAGAAATATTGCATTTCAGCTTAAAAATAGAAAAAAAAAGTTTCCGAAAACGGATGTCGATTGAAGCTAAGATTTTCCCCGTAATCATATTTTTTCCTTCCTGTGATGTTCTCAGTATCCTGTGTTGTTGTTAAATGTTACTTTCCCCCATAAATGCTTGCACTTAATCTTTATAAGGAAGGGGAAATTTTTCAAGACTGGAAGTGACGAAATTTGTAAATTTGTTAGAACTGATGCATGATGTCAGAAAGTATTCATATTCTGAAAGTTACACCATTTATCTAAAGTTGTGAAAGCTTTGATATCGTGCATTCATGGCCCTCAAGCTGAAAGCTATTTCAGCATGATGGATAAATTATCATCTGGGGAAATAAAAGGGAAAAAAAAAGATAAGAAAAGTAACTAAGAAATGAGAAGGGAATTATATCAACAGAAAGAAAGACTAAGCAAAGATTGCAGTGCAACTGCAGAGTCACCAAAAGACAAATATGGCCATGGAACTTCCTGAGAAGAAAGCAACACAAAAGGAAAATTGAGCTGATGTTCTCTCAAGTAAAAAACAAAACTGTGTTTGAAGCAGTCTTTTAAAACAATTTTATTTTGTTTAGAATTCAATAGTTTTATATTGTGAATAGAGTGGTGTAATCTAAATATTTACATAAATAAATTACAGTGAACAATTACATCTTGCTCATGCTGTGTTATATTCACACTTTCTCATTGCACGTTCTGATTTTTCTCCCGGTTAAAAAGTTTAGCTTTGTTGTTCCTTGGTCGGCCTCATGTATGTAATTCTCGTCATTTATTTTTATGCACAAGTTCCAATCACAGATACACAGAGGAAAAAAATAATAAATAACAACATGCGACACTATACTTCATTGGATTGCACCACACAATAGCCATTTATATCCAATTACTTCTCCTGGGTGCTATAATGTCACTGCACACCTTAAAATGCCTTTTCAGCTGTTTTGGAACCAGTGGAAAAGTAAAAATCTGACTCTCAGTGTGGGGCCCAAGGTGTTCTTGTTTGCTACTGCATTCTTAAGGATCACACTCCTAACTCCTTGCTGATCATTCCCATCAATATGACAGGCTGAGGTATCAATTCTTGTTTCTCGTGCCTGTGATATTGCCATGTGAAAGCGTTAAAGAAGTTGCAAATGGAATAGTGCAAACACAACGGATTTATCATGCTCGGAAAAAGTTGCTAATGCTTTAGTTCTTAATTGGAACACTAGATAGCAGTACTAACATGTGTTTTATTATAGAAAATATCTCTGCAATTATCGGCAGCTCGGCAAATTTTTTTATTTTGTTTATGGAACACGTGATTTGTTGATTTATGAAAAAGGTTTGCTGCTTTTTCTGGTAGTGGGTGTTATGGAATCAGATAATTCAAATAATTTGGATGCTAATTTTAGTATTAGTTAATCTGGCAGTGATTCTGAAGTGAATTTTATGATTTTACTGATAATGAATCTGATGACAGCGGTGATGGAGCAATATTGTTACCTGGACGTGTATGGTATGGAATTTTGCTTGTGATTTCTTGGAACACCTGAAGTAAATGTCAGTTTTGACCCAAGTTTGGGTATTATGTAATATTTTGAGCATTTTGTGAATTAATTTATATATCGAAAAAAATATTAAGGCACTAAATCCCTGAATGTTGGCTTTTCCATTAAATTTAATATCTTTCTATAAAAGCTTAAATTTTGTTCAAAAATTAAAAATAATTGCACATTTCATTTAGAAAATTACCTGTTAAATTTCCAGAATAAAAAAAAAAAGTAATTTTTTATGGTTTTCATGAACATTAAGCAATTCTTAGGGGTTAACGTGAACATAATGCAATGTTCGTGTACCAAACCTTCTCGTCTTCATAAAAGTGTTGCATATGGGATTTGATTTTAGGCACCACATAAAGCCATACAAAAAATTTAAGGGAATTTTTAATTGGAATAAATACAAAAATATAATTTATCGGCTACATTCCAATTGTGCACATGTGTGGCAGACACAGCACACACACTGATATATTACACACCCCTGAAAGGGGTGTGTAATATATCAGTGTGTTTGTATTTCATTGCTTGTATTTCATTGCTTTAATATATATATATGTGTTTGTATTTCATTGCTTCCTCTTTTCTTCCATCTGTAGACACTATCTCTCTGCATCTACAACTCAGATATTCTTTCATGCACATAGTAGAGCTAGAACCATGAAAACAATCCTTGAAGTTTTGTGATAGCTTTCTTATGTAGCGTATGCATATTTTTGTATTTTGTACGATATCTGCCCTACTAAAAGACATTAAAAAAAATGTTTTTGGTAATGGGTAACTGTAACTCTGACTAGCATTTTTTATGCACCTCTCAGCTTTTTCTGGCAAAGGTTTTCTTTCTAGGCAGCAAAAATTTGTGTAAAAAACAAATGTAAAATCATTTGTACATCAGTAAGCTGTGAACACTGTCTTAGGCCCTATTCAGAAATTTTTGTTGCAGTGGAGAACTGGTATCATGGGCAAGATAACCAAACCTAGTCTCTAGCTTTTCTTGAGGCATTGTATTCTCACTAGATGCCATAAACATACCTGATAAGTTTTACAATTTACCTGTAAAATGTACAGAAATTCTACTTGTTTTGTGGTTATTTTACAAATTTCTGTTGGGGTTTTTTTTTTTTTAGAGTTTTTTTTTCCCCACCCAGGTTAGTGCAATTTTGAGTGAAGAATAAGTGGCCCCCATGGACCACCACCCTTGTATGTTCTGATTTATCTGATAACAATATCACCCACTTCTGCATCCGCAACCCTCTCTTCTCGCAGCCTAGCAGAAAAGACTTAAGTAAAAATGCTGTACAAAAGGGAGAGAAAAAAATGAAAAATATCAGCCTCACAAGACTTTCGAAAGGTATTCTAACATGTCGGCAAAATAAATTGAAGGTCAGAACCTCAGTTAAACTTAATACTGCAATCGCAATAATTTTGCAGTTACAAATGGAATTTTTATTTATGAATGTAGCCAAATAATGTAATTGTGAATTGAATGCATTTTAATCACTGTCAGCCTGAAACAGTGCAAAATATCTAAATTGTGGCTTATGAAATCAGTTAAAATAGACAACTCATTTGCAAAATAAATTGGCATTTAATTGATATTTTTATACATTTAATCAATACCAGTTGGTTTGATACATCAGGCAATTGCATGCAGGGCCGGCGCTAGCCAAAGTTCCGCCCTGTGCGACTTTCTAATTGCCGCAACATTGTCACAAATTCATTGTTCTTATTCCTCCTTATAGCAAATATTTCTTGGCTCATAATCAACCATGGGTTTCAATCTTTTTCCTTCGCTCTCTACTTCATTTTTCAACACAAAATTTGTTAAATATTTTTCCTTCATAAATAAAGTTTACATTTCCCCAAAATTTTATAATTATTACACCAAGCACACGAGGTTCAAATGTTGGAGAGAAACATTGTCACAACCCAAAATGATATTGTATATACACCGATGTGCCATTACATTATGACCACCTACCTAATAAACTGTAGGTCCCCCCTTTAGGTCACAAAGCAGCAGCTACTCGGCGAGGCATCGATTCGATGAGGTGGTGATAGGCATCCTGGTGTATGTGGTACCATAATGTCAACAGCAGGTCCTCCAGTTCCCGTACATTTTGAAGTGGTGGTGATTTAGAGAGAACCTGCTTTCCAAGTCGAACCACAAATGTTTGATTGGGTTCATTGGGTTCGTGTCAGTGAATTTGGAGGCCAGGGTAGTAACAGAAAATCACCAGCATGTTCCTCCAACCACTCCTTGATGATTCTGGCAGTGTGGCATGGCACATTATCCTGTTGGTAAAATGGCCATCACGAGCAGGGAACACAGTTGCTATAAATGGGTGAACTTGGTCCGCAACGATGTTCAGACATCTGACAGTTGTTAGGGATTGTACTATTGGGATAAATGGGCTTTTAAAGTATGCCAAGAAAACATCGCCCACAGCATAAAACAGGCCCCGCCGGCCTATTTTCCACCAACAGTGCATCTAGGTGCAATAGCCTTCGTTGGTAATTGGCGTGTCCGTGCTCGGCCGTCTACATGGTGCACCAGGAATCTTGATTCGTCAGACCAGGCCACTTTCTTCCAATTATCCACGGTCCAATCTCGTTGATCTTGGGCCCATTTCAGTTGGCGATGACGTGCAGTAAGCATGGGGACCAGGCTGGGTACGCAGGCTCGTGCACAGAAGGCTACGATGATCTGTGTGCTGTGACACATTGCCCTGATCACCACTGTTGTAGCTGCAGATGATTTGTCGCACTGTAGCTCTGCAGTCGTTGTGAACAATGGGCGACACTCTCTGCTCCCCTCTGGCATCAATGAGCTGCGGATGACACATGGCTGTACTACAGTTCGTCGTTTGGCCATTTGTGTACCACTTCTGATACGTACTCACTGCAGTGGCACATGAACAAGCCGTGCCGTTTCAGAGATCGTAGTTCTGAGGCGCCGTGCCATCACAATTTGTCCTTTATCAAACTTGATAAATCGGCAGCTTTTACCTATCTGACTCGGGAACACTGTACTAACCGAAAGCTGGTCCTCGGGTTGTATATATACTACTCTGTGAATTTCACTTGCACTACCGTTCTGTCTCCAGATGCGCTCATTTCTCTAGGCTGGGGTTGGTCATAATATAATGACTCATCTGTGTAAAGGTACTCTTGGATTAATAAGGAAGGCAATTAAACTTTTCTATTTCCATATTTATTCCTTTAGCTACAAAAAGCCTGCTTGCTGTTGAGTACTAAGTATTCTAAATGTGAAACTTAGTACTCGACAGGAAGCTTAGTACTTGACAAAAGTTGGAATAAAATAGAAATTTATGAGCCCACTGGTTAATAAACGGATTTATTGAACTTTTAATATGTTACAAAGTAAACATACCAATAAAATTCTGTGATATAACAACAAAAAAAAACCCTACATTTTCATTATATCACAGAATTTCGTAAACAACTAATTATGCCAAAATAATTGATAATTTTGTTTAAACAGGAAAAGAAGATAATAATGTAAAGATAGTTCAAATACAAGGAACTTCTCTGGCTTTAGATCTTGCAAATTCTTTGACTGCTTCCGTGTAGTCTAATTTTTTAGCCAATTGATATTCAATTGAAATCACTGCCAGTCCACTCAAATGGCTCTTTGACATAGTTAACAGCAAGTATGTCTTGATAAGCTTAAGTTTGGAGAAAATTCTCTCCCCACTAGCTACAAAAAAGTTAGTCAGTTACAGGTAGAGTCAGTAGGATATGGAGTGCCGCACTTACATTTGGGACAAAATTGTGTGGGTTAATGAATTTCAAAGTTTCTATCGGACCAATACCAGGCTCCACTAAAGTTGAGAGCACTTTCATTTCATCTTTTAACTCATCAAAATTTATGTGTTTCGAATTTTTGTCCTGTAAAACATTGCAACGGTTAGAAGATTTTTCACTGAGCAGATCAATGGCCATTTCTTCGAGCTTGCATACATTATTGGGTTGGTGCAAATGAAATGTCTGGCACAGGACCAGCACACGTGGACGGCGAGAACGGAAAAGTTGGGCAACTTACCTAGGCAAAATAATATCCCTCGACATCCACACATAGTAAAAATCTTCCAAATATTCAGTATTACTTATTTATTGTTATTCGGTTCCCCGGCGGTGACCGAATAACAACTTTTCGGATGTGGTGTGTTACTAAAACGTGGAAAGAGCGATGTCTTTGTTTATCCACCCATAGTTCCCATCTGTCTGGCAAGGCCACGGTCCCAAAACGAAAAAGTCTAATGGCTGGGACTCGAAGTCATCAACTGCACGTTGAACCTCATTGTCTGTCGTGAACTGTTTCCCCGGACAGAAAGTGATCCAGGCGACGAAACAGATTATAGTCTGTCGGAGACAAGTCCAGGGAATAGGCAGGATGAGGCAGTGCTTCATAGCCCAAGGCACTTAGTTGTCCAGGCAACAAAACAGATGATAGTCTGTCGGAGACAAGTCCAGGGAATAGGCAGGATGAGGCAGCGCTTCATAGCCCAAGGCACTTAGTTGTCCAGGCAACAAAACAGATGATAGTCTGTCGGAGACAAGTCCATGAATGGGCAGGATGAGGCAGCGCTTCATAGCCCAAGGCACTTAGTTGTCCAGGCAACAAAACAGATGATAGTCTGTCGGAGACAAGTCCAGGGAATAGGCAGGATGAGGCAGCGCTTCATAGCCCAAGGCACTTAGTTGTCCAGGCAACAAAACAGATGATAGTCTGTCGGAGAAAAGTCCAGGGAATAGGCAGGATGAGGCAGTGCTCCATAGCCCAAGGCACTTAGTGTCAGCATCGTCCGTTGTGTGACATGAGGGCGAGCGTTGTCCTGGAGCAGAAGAACACCCTGTCTATTGACCAAAGCCGGTTGTTTCTGAAGCAATTTCCGGTGCATCTGGTGTAATTCAGCACAATAACGTTCTTCAGTGATGGTTTGGCCTCTTGCCAAGAAGAAACTCTGATGAATTATTCCGGCTGTGGACCACCAGACAAGGAGCATCATCTTCTTGGTGTGTAGGGGTGACTTAGTATGCCGTCCAGCAGGCTGCGCCTTGCTTAAACATTGTGCAGATCGTTTCCGATTATCATAAGCAGGGGCCTACTGATAGCCCCTGCAACCCCCGCAGTACGAGGGGGAGGGGGGCTCCTGGTTAAAAGGGCCTCTAGCCTGAGCAAAAATATTTTGCATGTGGAAACTTCCTATAATACTGGTTAAAGAAATAGCTAAGAATTAAGGCAGCTTTGAATGAAGTATTAAGAAGAAAAGCATTTCTTTTTTGCCATAAATACATAAAATCTTTAGAAATCATTTTTGTTGCTTTATTTCATAAAAACTGGATGACGGGAAAGCAGCTATTCAGAAGAACTTGAGTCTTCTCGTAATAGCCCTTGCAGTTAGAAGTGGCCTCGAGTTCACTGCCCTTGCAATAGTTTCTGCGCAGGTATGTTAACAAGAGAATGTGAAAAAAAAAAATATGAGTTCAATGAACAGAGTTTTTATACCAATAAAGATAAGGTGTTGTATATTACAGTTTTTTGCACATAACTATTCATCCTTCCAAATATAATGAACTAAAAGGTGTTATCCTCGGGAGCAAAAAATCGGAGACCTGTGTCATGTTTTTTTTATAATAGAGTCAAAAGTTTTTTTTTACTATGTGCAAAACATTGTTGTATTATGTTAATTTTGTTTCTTATTTTCCAGAGTAAGTAATTTAAGTATTTCTACGTTTATTATGCCACACTTCTTAATCGTTACTTAGTTATTTGCTTACTCATGTTGTGACATTTCGCATAAATCGGAAAAGTCATTAGACACTGCCACACGGTAGTTGCGTTTTTTGTGTGTGCAATCGTGAAGCATTTCAAAAATCAGGCCTTAGTTCTTTAATATTGATAAATTTTGTAGGATATGATTAACTTTGACGTAAGTAATGTGTATCTGTAACCAGGGCAATCATTTTAATTATAACTCGTGCATTTGTGTTTCATGCAATAAAGTAAAATAATTCTGATTTTACGAAAAATATGTGTAGGTTCCAATGAATTTGATTTATTAAAACACCCGTAAAGCCAGGTTAATAATATGGAAGTTAAAATTTTGAATAATTGAAAGATATTGCATTTTTTGCAAAAAGGCCTCGGAAACTGGCAAGCAGCAACATGCAGACTTCTAAATGCCTAGTCTTTTTGGCAGTTGTCAGCTCATGTGGCACCCACATGTATTAGAGCTGAGTTCGGGCTCAATTTTCGGAGCCCGAGCCCAAATTTTATATTGCAAGATAGAGCCCGGGGCCGAACGAGCCTGAAAACTGGCTAACCTGTTCAAGCATTAATAAAACACATCTTCTTTTCCACACTTCTACTGTCTCCTCCTGCAATTAGCCAATGTATTTCTCAAATGTGGAGTGGGGAAGGGACCTCTATCTATTTTTACAGTTTAACTGTACATTTTTCTTAGACCGTTCATTTCCACCCGAAGTGCTTCGGGCGAACGGGCATCCAAAATGATCGGGAAGTGCTGCAATTGTATGTTGCTCAAATAATGCTAATATTATTGCGCCATAATGCTTTGCAATATGTATGTTGCTAAATAGAATTAGCAGGGAGCTACTGTATGGAGATAGGGACTGAATTATTGTCGGCATGCTATCAACTATTCAACATCTATAGTTCTTGAATGAGCTTTTTCTTCTGTGCAGAAACACACTAATGCGCTGCCTATAACATTTTCTACCCAGCCCGGAATAAATAGCCATCTCGAATGCCCGCTCCCCCACCAGAACCAGTTGCCGAAGAATTCCCTTTACCAACTATAAAATGTCTCATTTGCTAAATCATATAAAATCACATTTATATATATATATATATATATATATATATATATATATATATATATATATATATATATATATATATATAAAATCTCTTGCTCTCCCTCTTTCTAAGAGCCCAAGCCGCAGTAAATATTCTACAGCCCATTTCAGCTCTGACATGTATAGCTTTTAGACCTTATCCAGCTCAACCAGACGCCGAACAACTGTCATGTGATGGACACCTATCTCTGCTGCTATCTCAAGACACATTTTTCGAGAGTCTGCTTCAACCACACGTAACAGAACATCGTCAGAAACAGCAATATGTCGGTGGCCACGTGCTTCATTTTGCAGGTCCGTATCTCCGCTTCGAAACTTCACAAACCATTGCTGAATGGTTCATTCGTTGGCTGTATTCTCCCCAACCGCTTTGTTAACGTTTCGAGCAGCAATTTCTGCAGAATGGCCCAGTTTAAATTCATACAGGAAGATGTGACTCAAATGCGGCGTCTGTATATTACCTTTGCAAGCCACGTTATTTATGTCCAAACAAAGCACGCCTGAACCTTGTTCTTCACACACGAGTTAACTATTTATAGTAACTCTGTGACGTAATACCCCAACATCTGTGGGTGGTTCTCCACTGTTCGTTCGCGCCTGACATTTCATTCGCAACAACCCAATACAAAGAAAAGCAAAGGTATCACAGTGAGATTTCAATTGTATGAATCTTTCTTGCAAAGTAGTTATAATGTCTAAAAGGTGGAAGTAAAATTCAACTTTGTAAAGCATAGTTAGATCTTCAATAGGCTCATCATCTCCTTCATAAGTGAACTGTTTGCTCCCCCTTCCGCTTTCATCTCGCCCGCAAGGGCGCGAACGCACCCGTGTCTGCTGTGGACAAGCATGCCATGATCCTATCACTTCCTTTTATATAAGCAACATTAAAAGGAAAAACAACCCAACTTCATACATACATATCACTAAGCTGTTCTCTGAGATTCAGAGGTTAGCTCCAAAAAGAAATACAAACTTCCAGATATTTTTATTTATTGTTGTCGTGTCAAACTTCTCCATTTACAGCGATCTTGACATGCAACTCGTGCTTCACTGATATCCATTACACGCCGTACACAAGATCTTTTATACTTCATACTCATAATCTTTTTCTCATGCAGACTATCCTGAATCTGATCCACCCATGTCTTCCTTGGCCTTCCTCTGCCTTTCCTTCCTGCCACTTGGGCTGAAAAGATTTTCTTAGTAAGCATTTCATCACTCATTTTTTCAACATGGCCAAACCAACGAAGCATATTGGTTTCCACCTTGCTAACAACATTTTGCTTCACATCACACAACTGCCATACATCTTCATTCCTCACACAATCGGATCATGTTTTGCCACAAACCCCACGTAAGTAACGCATTTCTCCAGCACACAAACGACTCCTATGTTTCTTCTGCAGTACCCAGGTTTCACTGCCATACCTCAGAGTAGGAACAATTACAGTTTCATACACAGCCATGCGGGACTCTCTAGAGAACCCATCATTCCTGTGAAAACCTCTCAGAGCAGCTATGACTTTCAAAGAATAATTCACTCGCCTACTAATTTCACCATCCAATTTGTGCTCTCTGTCAAACATGCTTCCTAAATACACAAACTCACTCACCTGGTCAATCACTGTGCCATTCATACTTACATTACATTCAGTGCTACCCGCTTATAGCCCATTGAGTTGCTCACGGTGGTCGTTAAACCTCCAATCAATCAATCGGTGCTACCCGCTTATAGCCCATTGAGTTGCTCACGGTGGTCGTTAAACCTCCAATCAATCAATCAGTGCTACCTGTTCCTCTCTCAAACACCATAACTTTGATTTTTCCCTTATTTATACTCAGTTTGAATTTCATGCAAACTTCGTGCATCCGAGTCAACATACTCTGCAACTTACTTTTGCTCTCTGCCAACAGGACAGTGTCATCAGCATACAGCAATCTGCACACACGGATATCACCAAGACATAAACCACTATCACCTATTTTGGCATCATGCATGCACGTGTCCATAAATATATTAAACAGCCATGGTGACATTACACAACCTTGTCTAACTCCTGCACCAATACCTTTTTTGGGGTGTATGTCTTAATTGTATAAGCTAAAGGTCCTTTTGAATGTTTCACACGTTATATAGTTCATGGTCTATTCATGAATTATATAACTTGTGAAACTAATTCTGTGTTAGACTACTAACATTTTGCAAATATATGTCTTAATTGTTTGGTAGGTTCTTGAGTTTGATGTATTTTGTGCAACAGATTGTCTGATTTTTGGTGGAGAACACTTTGTGAAACATATACAAAAAATAGGTGTTCATTAGATTTAGCATACTGAGGAGACCACATCAAGGATAACATGACAAAGAAAATTCCTTTGGTTTTGCTTATGTCATATTCCAACCACAAAACAATATAGATTACATGAGTTTACAAATCTGAACTTCTCAACAGGTGTCAGCACATTGACAGAAATCTTACGATAATCAGAGAAAGCAGTACATGTGCCCCCCCAGTCACTGACCGCACCTGTAGCGGAAGAGAATCGATCCGAGTGATAAGACCTCATCGAATACAGTGGTCAGACATTTGAAGACGGTAACATGAGTTGACAAAAACTGTGAATATGGTGAAAAGCAGTGTATTAGTTGACTTTCTATGGTTGAATATCTGCAGAGGGCTCTTGTATTTTAATTATTTTTACGGAATTTTTACTTCTGAATGTTAAATTTTAAGATTTACATAGTAATTGTGTTCAAATTGGTGTTTTAAGATGACCACGTGGTTATTATCTTGGGCTACTTTTCATAAGTATTTTAAACTAGAATTTTGCAAAATTATTGTTTTTAATTGCTAAACTATTTAAAGTTATATCATAAAACAATATAAAACATAAATAGGTGTTAAAAATGACTTGCTTTTAAAAAATGTTTGCTGTCTGGTTATGAGAGAACACACACAAGCAGAAGCCAAAACATGCAGTAACAAAATATGTGTGTAAAAAAATGTACGAGATTTTTAAGGTAAGTTCTCTTTTGTTTATGTTATTAATGGAATATAATTCCCAAATAAACCTACCAAAAATTTAAAGTAGTATCTGAGTTTTTAAGTTGTGCAAGAATTTGGGGATCCTCAACATGCCATTTCTGAAAATGCTATGAAATGGTAATTAATTAAAAGTGCTTTTCTAGTTTCACAGCAGTCTTGCATGCTGAAGAGCAAGGTTATTGCATCACTTTTGCAACTGTATATGTATCAAGTAATTTGGTTATGTAAAATTCAGTGAATCCTAATAATTATTTTAGAATTGAACAGAAATCACTATAGGATGTCATAGTAGCAAAACTCTAGCATTTGGATCTGAAATGATTTTGATGGTCTGCCTAAATAATATGAAGTGCAAAATCTGACTTCAAAAATGCAATTTCAGAAGGTTTTCTAACAGACTAAAAAAAAAAAAAAAAAAAAAAAAAAAAATAATGGGTAGAAGAAAAAAAGTTCAAAGTTAAACTATACAGGTTAAAGTGGTTTATTATTTTATAGCAGGTTAATATATGTGTGCGTGTAATATTTAAAAAAATGTGTTATACGTTACATATATATCATCAAAATTCATTTTCAATCCACTACTGGATAGTTTCCCCAAGTCTTTTTATGCAACTCAATCTCAGGCAGTTCTTTTCCTTGTCACTCCAGCATGCTTTTGAATTTCATTCACCTACTACTGTGTGAACTTCTGGGCCTTTTCCTGTCCTTTGATATCCAGTCAAATATTTCAGTGGTCAATTAATCCAGCAGTGTGTCCAGATATTTTGCCCTTTGAGGGTCTCTACTTTGATCACAATATCATCCACTTTTGTCATTTTCTTGGTCCACAAGTTCCTTTTCCTGTCTTTCTTGATTACACTAAGCATGCACATCTCTCCATGCTTCTTTCAGTTGTGTGCAGCCTCTGAATGTCTTTTTTAGTTAAGGTCCATGTCTCTATTCCATACATAAGAACTGGAAGGATGCATTGATTAAACACTTTTCTTTTAAGACTTAATGATATATTGCTCTTGAAAATTGTGCTGTTTCTTCCAAATGCACTTCAGCCAAGTTTTATGTGCCTATTAATTTATTTGTTAGTGTGGGTCTCATTTACTAGATATCTTTTGTGTAAGGCAGATGTAGTTGCCAAATAATATACGTTATGTGTGCTGAGTTATGTTTGCATTAGGAACACCTGTTATGCATATTTGGAGTGATAACAAAATACCGCATGATATCAATGTCACATGTGACTATTGTAAATTGTGCACACTTATACTCTGTACGTAATCAGTAAACAGTTGACAGTAATGGGGAAACATGGCAACTTAAGGTAATTTGACCACAGCCTGATTGTTGGGGCCTGAAGGGCAGGTGCCAGTATTTTGGAAACAGTCAAACTTGTTGGCTGCTTCCATACTACTGTATCAATGGTGTTCCAGGACTGGATTAACCATGCACTCACATTGGTCAGCCACATGACCAAAGTGAGGTCCATGCACTTACATTGGGCCGCCCCGGTGCGCAGTGGTCTAAGCGATGGCCTCTGATCTTTCGTCCGAACGGGGTCCGGATTCGAATCCCGGTGAGGCATGGATGTTGTGTTTGTCTTAAGGCACTGGCTCTCTCCCTTCCCTGGAACCAGTGACCCTAAATTAGGGACGGGCGACTGCTTATAGCCCATTGCGTTGCTCACGGCGGTCGTTAAACCTCCAATAAAAAAAAAAAAAAAAAAAAAAAAAACTTACATTGGTTGGCTCACATTGATCAGCCACGTGCGGCTGATCCTAGAGGTGAGCGTCGGGTGTCACAACTGGCATTTTTGCAACGACGTACAACAGTCACCCAACTCGCCCTCCAGTGTGACAGTGGTGCCGTTTGACCTATTTCCACGTGGACCCTGTGCCGTACCTTGCTTTGTCAGGGGTTCCACAGCTGAAGACAGATGAGGGTACCCAGGATGATGCCCATTCATTGCAAACAACGTCTCATATAGGGCAAGGAACATCGGCAGTAAACCCTCGACAGATTGAAGAAGGTTGTCTGGAGTGAGGAGTCTCGTTTTCTGCTGCACCATGCTGATGGTTGGGTTCGCATATGGCATAAACAGCACAAAGTCCTATCCCCTAATTGCACAGTTCAGATTCAACAGGCTGGTGGAGGTGGTGTTCTGCTCTGGGGAGCTTTTCCCTGGCAATCTCTAGGCCCATTGGTTGTAATTCCACAAACAATAAATGGTGGATGCTGCAGGAGCCTGTTAGCCAACCATATCTGCAGTAGGTTTACCCAGACCACAGTGCCATCTTTCAACAGAAAAACACATTGTGTTGTTGGGCATGCATAACTACCGAGTGGTAGGAGGAACACAACACATTTACCATATTGCCTTGGCCTCGAAACTCCCCTGACTGTAACCCAATTGAACATTTGTGGGATACTGCTGATCTTTCTCCATGGAATGAGCGTGAACTGACAAAGCTGCTGCGGCAGACATGGGTCAATTTATTCAAGGAGGATGTTCAGCACCTTGTAGAATCTGTTCCTAGGTGTCTGCAAGCCTTGGCTGCATAGAAGGTGGACCAATGCATTCTTAAGTAGGTGTTCATAATGCAAAGCTAACTCAGTGTATATGCATAGCACTGAGGTCAGGGAATTTTTTTTTTCTTCACCTTATCACTCTTGTGAGCCAGATCCTTATGACCATAATTGTTTTCATGAGTGGACGTGTCCCATAGAACATCACTGTAACAGCATGGGCAGAGCATGTCAGTTTGCCAGTATGTAGCCTGTTCAATGTGTTGAAGTTTGGATGAGGATTTGTTATTGGCTTAAGGTAGGTGGAGTCCAGCAACTGCAGGCATTATTGGCCATTTGACGGCCACCATAGTGAAGATGTGTCTGGAATGGTATGAAGGGATACACATCCTACAGTGTGCTAAAAGGGGGAAGCTACCACTGGTTGACAGTTAATGTGAACACTGGTTGGTATGTGCTCTCTGGGACCACAGATAGTTTACAATCCTTAAATTTATGGCAGGCTATAACCAGGGCTCACAGAGAAATATTCTGAACACACAGTCCAGCAAGTTTCTGTAATGAATGGGCTTGAAGGAGTTGGCCACCCTTTCAGGTGCACATGTTGATGAACTGTTGTCAACAGCATCTGTAGTGGGCATGGGAGCAAGATGACTGGCCAGTGGACAAGTCAAGAAGGATCACTTGGTCTAATTAGTCCAGGTTCTAGCTGCAACATGTTGATGGACAGATTTCAATTTGTGCTACTCAGGTGAATGACTGCAACCACTAGATAACATAACCATGTTATAATCAGAAACAAACTGGCAGAGGAGGTGGTATGAAATGGGGATTGTTCTTGTAGATATCACATTTGGTCCTCTGTTCCACCCGTCCCTGGTGAACAAATGGACAAAATGTTTTTTCTACTTGGTGACCATTTATCTGAACTCTTTCTGCAAAACAGCATTCTATGTTATAAAATCTACATTGTGCTGAGATGGTTTGAGAATCATGTCCAAGCATTTCATGTGCTTCCTTGCCCACCAAATTCCCCTTACTTTTGAATCCTATCAAACATTTGTGGGATGCAGTGGAATGCAGCATTTGGCAGGTACACCAGTGCTTCACCGTATCACCACACTCTGGGATGTCATTCTGACCAGCTGGTGCAACATACATTACGACATCTCTGGTCGAGTGGAGTTGATGCCACATTAGATGCAAGCAGTTACTATGGCAAAAGGCAGCTTTATTAGTTAGGTTAGTCATAAAGTTATAACTCGTGAGTATACTCAAGCCAAGGTGTAACACTGTGTTGACAGCTGAATGGCTCACAGTCTAAACAGAGGTGGGGGTATTAAAAAATCCTGTCTCTAAATCAGCCTTTCATCTTTTCCAGACTTTGGTGAATTGAGATATTTATTTTAATTCACAGACAAAAGTAATGTAAACTATCAAATTCATCTCCAGAAAAGCCCTCACAGAATTCTCAAGTAACTATGCAAAGTTCAGGATTCACACATCTAGAGTAAATAGGGTAAGTGATGGAATTGGTTAAAGTGTTATTAAAATTCAACCAAAGTATAAGTGTTAGTAAGAATGATGATTGAAAGTAAGGTGAATGTGTTCTTTTCAAAGCTGTAGTACAATTATTCTGGTAGAAAAAATGGTTAAGTCTGTGCTGGTGTGGCCTAGTGGCTTATTCTGGTTGTTTAGATGAGAACTTTTGCTGCTTGTGTAGGATGTTTTCATGCAGACTGTGGACCAACAAAAGGGGCTGTAGTTCAATAAAGGAATTCATTAATGAGAATTTAAGTTTGGTTCTCAATTCCAGGGGTATTTGATTAATAGAGTAAACTGCTTCACAAGTGTGAATGGGGAAAAGTCTGATATTTAGCAATGAATTCTCACTTACGCTGTCTGTAGGCACAAAAACATCAATAAAATAGGGAAAGCATAGTCGACTGTGTCGTGGTGTAAAGTTCTCTAAGAAAAATATATTTATGTTTTGAGAGGTTTTGAATTTTCCACGTTTTATTTGTGTAATTTCCAGCTTTCTCGTCCTGTTGCTTGTTTCCAGCTTCAACACTCACCTCCCTGTGCCAAATTTTGATGTTGTCCTTCATATTTTCCTGATTTTGGACCTTTTTAATCACCATACCAGCCAACATTGGCAAGAGCCTTGTCAGTAGTAACTAGTATTATTGCGTGACATACATAGACTTTTATATAAAATGATCCATCTCTTTGTGAAAAAGAAATAAGCGCCACAACAAAACGTTGCAACAAACAAGGACTCTAATGAAACAAACTTAGCATATGTGAAACACAAAGTCTGTTTCCCTGGGGAGGGCATGATAGGTGACATTATGAGATTTAACTTCGAAACTTCCACTAGTAAATATCGGTCAGATGCGTTCAGAATTCCACAACACTTGACACATGGGAAATCCAAGCAAGTTGAATGCACAATGAATAAACCTCCACTTACCATATGATCAAACTGCCTCTAAAATTGCAGTTTATGACAAGATGAGACCAAAGAAGGGGGAAAAAAAAAGCTCAGCGTTTTTCTAACTGGGTGAAAAATCAGAACACACAGCAAAAATGCAGACTACTACTGTCAGATTGTCTTTTGTTGACTCTGCAGCTGCACAGCATCCTTTGCCTAATTTTTCTTTCTGCTAGCTTTCTCTCCCTGTTTCTTCATTATAGTTTTTCTTCCTTTCCTTTTTTTTTCTTTCTTTTTATGGCCTTTGATAACAATTTCATCCATCATGCTGAAAGATATTTAATCCTGAGGACCATGAGTGCATGATATCAAAGCTTTAACTATTTTTGATAAATGGTGTACACGACTTTGAGAATATTAATACTTTTGAACAATATGCATCAATTTTTACAAATATTCCAACTTCATCACTTCCGTTTTGAGGAATTTCTCCATCCCTTATCAAGCTTAAATGCAAAAACTTTTTAGAAGGGGGATTTTTAATAACACAGGGAAGCGGGGAACATCGCACAAAAAGGGGGAGTGCGATTACGGGGGTAAAACTTGCTTGGCCCAACTTTCGATTTTGAAAGATTTCCTGCAATTTTCAAGCTGAAAGACAAATATTTATGCAGTAAAATTTTATTTAACAATACTACTGAACAGAGGCAACATCGCAAGAAAAAAGTAATTACGATTACGGAAAAAATATGAGCTCTATCAATCTTCCGTTTTTGAAAGTTTCATAAAAATGAATTCCATCCTCCGACGAACAACCCCTCACCACCAACTCCACAAAAATTTCTGCTCACTTGTGCATCGATCTCTCGAATGACCAAAATAATAATGAAAAAGGCAGAATTCCTCAAATTCGGGGAAGAATCTCGTGCCTGAAGATTACCAGGAAATGTCCGCGGCATCTAACTTCTATTTTCACAAATTGTTGCCTATATTTTCGAGATGAAATACAAACATTTATTCAATAAAATGATATTTAACAAGAATATTGGACACCAAGGCAACATTGGGAGGAAAAAATATGATTATGACAAAAACTTTTACTCCATTCAAACTACCATTTTCGGAAGTTTTGAAACACGAAATACCGTCGCGAACCGAAAACGACCCCCCCCAAATTCTATTCAGTTTTACATCAATCTTAAGAATGATCTAAATGGTGACAGAAAGAAAAAAAAACGAAATTCTGCGTATCCACATAAGAATCTCATGTATATCATAAAATATTAGCAAAATAAACAATGAAAATTCGTAGAATCCGTAGTTTCGGCAGTGAGCTCCGTAGTCAGACAACTAAATCCGTAGAAACTACGGACATTCTATAGTAGTTTGCAGGTATGGATCACTAAGGAGGAAGTTCTCAATCTGATGAGGTTCAGGATGCAGTGTGTGTGATTACTTGGCACAATCAAAAATATTTTTTTTCGAAAATGACTGACGTACATTTGCATTTAAATGGAGTTAAATTTTTTACATCATAAAAGCTAAATGTGCCTGACAGTAAAATAGTGGAATCGGTTCTTAGAATGTATTTTTTTTTACACGAACAAACATAGTACCCCTGCCCTTTTCTGTAACTTTTTTGTTGTATATTTTGATTACCATATCTTTGAACTACCAAGGAGGCAGCTGGTGGCAGTACTTCACTCTTATGAAATGTGAGGAGCAGTGCCTGAGTGGTTACATACACAATCGATGGAGTTTTTCCAATAGCAATCTATTCAGGCATTGTGTATTGAATGCAACTAGAACTGTGTTAAAAAATGACAAAACTGCATGAATACTACTATATGCATTTTAAAAAATGCCTTTTTTATTACTTTTAAGAAATTAAATGCATTTAAATGACAATGAAGAATTTGTTAGAGTGAAGTACCCTGTCTTTGTGTAAGCCAGTGAAGTAAGTACCCTGTCACATTGTATAAAATTTACTACTCGTACCACTAAATATTTGGAATACAAGAAAACTGCTCATGCAATTTTCAGCTATGTATTCATAATACACTATGTAGACAAAGGTATTTGCACACCTCTACATATGTAAATGAATGTGCATTTGCAGAATCAGACTTGCACATGCAATGTGTTGGGTGCTGTATATAAATGGGGGAGCACTGGCACACCTGTTGAGCTGCACTGGCACACCTGTTTGGGCAGCACAGAGCTGAACTGATGGACCTTGAAAGGGGGGACATGGTGGTTGAATGTCACGTAGTCACTGTATCATTGCTGCTCTTCTGAGATTCCCAAAATCCACTGTCGAGGATGTTCTCCAATAGAAAGCATATGGTGCCACTACAGAAAAGCTGTGCTTCTGGAATGCGGCATAGACCTGAGTGATCATGCCAAATAAAGCTTACTGCGGAATGTGAAAAAGGCATGCACATCCTCTGCCAGAAACCTTGCCAGTGATGTTGCACAAGCCACTGGAACAGCTATTTAAATTTACACCCGAACAGTCTGTCATGAACTGCATGCCCATGGTTATCGTGCCAAGTCAGCTGTGCAGAAAGCCTTACATCACTCCAGGAAATTCCAGACAACTCCAGTGGTGTCTCTCTCTTGCTGTTTATGGAGAACAGAAGAGTCCAGGAGGGTTGTGTGAAAAGTGACAAATCATACTATTTACACTTTTTTTCGGATGGGCATATTTGGGTGTTGCATTTGCCTAAAGAATGCTATCAGGCTGACTGCACAGTCCCAACAGTCAAGTTTTGAGGGGAATCTGCGATGGTGTGGGACTGTTTTTGATGGTAAGGACTTTGTCATTTGGTTATTGGGCCCTCCTGTTTAACAGCTGCCAGGTATGAAGACATTTTGAATAATTCTGCACAGCCTATGATGTGGCAGTACTGTGGCACAGATCCCTCCCTGTTTCGGCAAAATTGAACACCTTGCCGCATTGCAAGGTCTCTTTTTTTTTCCCCCTGGTTTGAGGAGCAGGATGTCAAAGTGTTGTATTGGCCAGCCCAAAGTCCTGATCTAAATCCAGTAGAATATCTGTGCGATGAGATGGCACCAAATCTGATGTCAGTTGGTAGGACCTTTCTCTATGGCATCTGTGACAGAATCTTTGCAGGAAGAAAATTCTGGTACAGACCTGCCAGCATCTTGAGGGAAGCCTGCCTAGAAGGGTCACTGCAGTCATAACAGCCAAAGATGGGCCAATAATATACTAATTTCAGATATTATGTTGTTGCAGATGAAATGTTGGAGTATCTATAGAAATTTCAAACACCCAAAATAAACTTCATTGATCAAAAGAACCACTGCCAGCAATAACACACTTTTGTCAATGAGATACAAGCTTCTGAATGTCATTATGAAAAAATGTAGTGCTTCAGGATATGACAAACTCGTGGAATGAGGTTTCAACTGATGTTTGATTGGGAAACAATTTACCCTGTAGAAAAGTGTCCTGGTGTTTGAAGAAGTGATAGTCTGTAGGGGACAAATCAGGTGAATAAGGCAGAGCAGGTAAGGTTTTGTACCTCAGCCAAATGGTGCAGCTTCTGGCTTGTCTGGTGTGCAACATCGGGTTGCACGTTGTCATGTAGAAGTATGGGCCCACTGAGATTGACTAATGCCGCCTGTCTGGTAAACAGTTTTTCATGGATAATGTCAAGGTCTTGACAATACCTGTCTGCCATGATAGTTTGACCTGGTTGTAAGAAAGAAGAGTAGATCACACCAGCTGCTGTGCACCAAGCACTGACCATCTTCCTAGGATGTTTCATTACTTCTCCGCGGTTGAGCCATTTCATTGAACATCAGCAATTTTCATAAAGCATCCATTTCTAATCACCCATGACGAGGTGATTAGAAATGGATGCTTTATGAAAATTGCTGATGTTCAATGAAATGTATATATATACAAACACGAACCCCAAAAGATTAATATTCCCTAGAAAATTAAAAGTCAAGAATTTTCAAAAATCGCCGTCGCTTACCCTAAACAAACCTTAAGCAAATTTGAAGAAATTCTGTAACAATGAATTCAACAATATTTAAAGCAACGCATAGTGCTAGATGACAAAAATAAATCATCAGGAGAAGCTTTTTGCCAAATAGCAATAAATGTTGCTAGACCTGTAAAGCTGGAATAGTTTCATTGAATTTAACATCAGTTATCTGCTTGAGGTATTTCAGAGCACTTTCTAATTAAAAAAGAATTTAAAAATCAGCCTGGCAACTGATGCAAACTTACAGGGATCGCATTCGTCCTAAAATTCCTAAAATTCCTAATATTTTGTGACCCTCCTTAAATTCCTAAAATTAGACCTAAAATTTGCTATTCATCCTAAAATTTTCGTAAGCTTATTTTTATTAAAAACAACCGTTATTAACGCCAATAAATTTACCATTACGGTAAGGTAAAAAGACCTGTTATTGTAGAAACACAGCCTATATGCTGTGCTGCTGAAGGGAGGGAAAAATAGACGCCATCGAGATGCACTTGCTTCGGGGCGGGCGTTCCATTTTTTTGCCTTCGAACAGTTTTTCGAGAGTAACAAGAGATCTAAGGGAAAAGGGGAGGGGTCATTTTCACCCCTGGTTTGCGCTTTGCAGACGAACTCCGTGGCACGCAGAAGATCGTACTTTATTTTTGTACATGCCTTGTGGAACCTCCTCTTTCTGCTGATGTTTTGTTATTGTAAACCGCAGGTGGGTGGAAGCAAAGAGGAAACATGTGGTCTTTTTCCGTAACCTCCGGTAATGACGATGGGATGGTAGCTGAGTTATCTTGGCAGGCAGTAGAGCACGTGATCATTGACCTTCGATCATGCGTCGGCGACAGCGACCTTCGATGCGCAATATATCTCGGCTCCGACTCGCTTTGACTGAACTTGCGTGAGATGCGTATGATAGTTTCTGGTTTTACGTCTTTTATGGTGTTCTCTGTGCAGGTTCAGTTCTCTAGTGGTGACCTGCTTTTTTTTTTTTTTTTCATATCTTCTGACATCCTCGCAGCCAAATTTCGGGAAGTTGTCTGGTTTTGCAATATTGGAACGTGTTTTTGTACTTCCCTTTCATTTTCTGGTTAGTAATACAAGTGTTTAAGATGCCTAAATCCAAACGAAATTTCAAGATGCGTGGCTCGCCAAAGAATTGGACGGAGTGAAGTTGAAAGAATGGTGTTCTGCAACTGAAACAATATTTTCTGCTAAGTGTATATTGTGTTCAGAAATTTTCAATATTTCTAATAGTGGCTTTTCACAAGTAAAAGCGCATCATAAAGGAAAAAAAAGTTCCCATAACAAGAAATTCCCATAACAATAAATTTGTTAAATAGTGTTCGTGATTCACATAAATTTTATAAAGAGTATGTTGATAAGCTGAAGGAAGAACAATCAAAAAAGGTAAAAGAAAGGAAGCAGAAAGAGAGGGAAAATAAGGAAAAGCAGCTAGAGAAAAAAAGAAAAGCTGAGTTTGATGACAAAATAAAAGAAAATGATGCAGAAATAAATAGGCTTAAAAAAGATAAAGAAGCCTCCTAGCAGTAATTCAAGAGGGAACAGAAAGAATGCGAAAAGCTGTAGAAAAACAAAATACTGTTGAAATAGCAGTTGCCTCTAACTTGATCATACAAGGTTCAGCTGAAATAAAGAAAACAAAGTAAATTAGTTGTGGTGGAAGCAGAAAAAGATAGGCGTATCAGGAAAAGGTTAAAACAATAATATGAAAAAAGTAATTCAGTGAACAATTGTACATAGTTCTTGGTTTTCAATTACCTTTTTAGGATATTATAATTTAATGTGAAACCTGAAAACTTTCTGTGAAAATCGTGAATTGCTTCTGGTTAAACAGCATATTAATGTTCAAAGTGAAACTTGAATGTGGTAAATATACTTGAATATGATAATAACACGTGAAAAGATAAGAACTGAACATTAGAAGTAAATCATACTTAAACTTTAGACATTAGACGTTATGCAAAAAATTTGGGTGTGAACTTCGACCATATATACTAATGGACTGCGCATTGGCAATAGCTGCATCAAAGCCGCCATGGCTCAAACATTGGGCACGTCATCGTCAGACTCCAAATTTCGTGTAAAAATGCTGTTATGATTACTAATTTACATTGCAGAACTTCAGTGTTTCGGTGTATTATGTGAATGCGCCTCATATATAATGAAAACTCTTCAGGTAAGTTTACTTATGAGCTATATACATGCATGAACGGGTTGTTTACATTTTGTGATTTATAATGTGATGAACATTTGCGAAGAATTTGGAACATGCATTCCATTTTTTTTCTTAAGTTACTGTATTTTTATATCAATAGCTGCAAGTTTCTGGTTAAGTAATTGAACTTTATTGACTTAGGTATTTAATTCGTTTCTTACCCATGAAAAATCATAGAACTTTCTTTACTATATCGCTCAGAGCAACCATAAGCACAGCAGGTGTAACCCATCTTTTTGACTGTTGTCATGTGATTTTATGTTGGAGCCAGAAATTTTGATGTCATGCGCAGTCTATCAGTATATATGGTTGAAGGGTGTGAAGCAAACTCTTTACAATGTATACAAAGTTGTTTTACTAGATGTATACAAATATACATCTAGTTTTTATTGAAATACAATCCTAAAATTTTCCTAAAATTTTTCTAAAAATTCCTAAAATTCCTAAAATTCCAACCTAAAATTTTCCAGAAGTATGCTATGATCCCTGAACTTATCTTCTAACCATCAAAGCAGAGCAGGCAAGAAGCGAAAATACCAAAAGAGAGAGAGGAATAAATAAATACACAAGAAGCTGCGAACCCCTTTAATTATTGAGATTCTCAATAATAAAACTAGATGTGAAATAATTGCCAGAACTAATGGATATGAAATAAATGCCAAAAATATTTACATGTTATAACCGAAGGGATGAGATGAACTATGAAATATTACTATACCGGCCCCTGAAGGCCAGTCTTTTCTACGCATATGAGGAAATAAAGAATAAATCCATAATATTAATTCGAGGTTCAAAAGTACTAATAAAAAACAATACTAATAAAAGCTGAGTATTGTTCTTAAGTGAAGATAAGAGAAAGTAGAAGTAACCAGTTCAAGGAACAGTAAATGCATCTGCTACAAAATAAAAAGAAACTACTAAATGCATCTACTATAATAAAATCATCTACTACAATAAATTACTAAATGCATCTACTACACTCAACTTGCTTTCAAAATTAGATATTCTTTTAATTATTTACATATATATGCATGTGTGTGTGTAATAGCATTACTTAGTTTTTAAGTAAATACATTTCTCTGGCAATAAAGACTAGAACTAAAAGCATTAGTAAATTACAAGAAAATTACTTTTAAATTACCTCTGAGAATAAAATATGTCCTGCAAGACTACTTAGGTTTTGACTGGAATATATATAGTCAGCCTTTTCGTTCTCTATTAATATTAAGAGAGGATTTCTGAAATGATGTGTAATATAAAATATTTACCTTTAACAACTGAGCATCCCATTTCATTCACAATTTATTTTCGAAATGTCTCGGTGCATTGGCATATCTAACAGTAATAATAAAGGATAATAAATGCAGAGAATCTCATTTGTAAAGTCTATAGCTGGGTATCCACATCGCGCCACAAAATGTGACTGAAATCTGATAACCAAAAATCAACTAATATTATTTCATGCCAAGGTGAAATGAATTTACGAATTTTCTTTCAGTGCATGTTAATACGTCAATTTTTATGGGTTGCATCAAATCGATCAACGACTTCGCTTAAATCAATTTGTTTTGCAATTGTTGACATTATAGCTCTAAGACAGCGAGATCATGTAGACGATCGTTAGCCATTCGATTTCTGAGATAGGTTTTCAGCCTTCTCGTGCATGAAAATGTTCTTTTGTAGGATGCACTAGTCACTGTGGTATGGTTAGTGTAATGACTGCAAGCTTATACAGCTCATGAAAAGCTCATTTATATTCCTCCAAAACTTCAGCTAACTTACTGAGTGTTCCCACAACGCATTTTCTTTCTTTTTCATAACGCTTTATCATTCTGGGTAACAAGCTGACCTCAGATTTCACACTATCTATGTCGCATTTATAGTGCTCGGCAAGAGGCCTTAGATCGTCGATAAATAAAAATTCCTCATTTCTGGGGTCCAAAGAACTGAAGCCACGAATGAGTGTAGTATGGTTTGTAAAACATCGTTTGAGTTCTTCATTGATTGTGTCCAAAACAGGGATATAAAAGTGCAATCGAAAATCTTCTTTAGTTAACAGGATATCTTGAGTCAAAACTTCAGTAACATACTTCGCCAGGTGTGGTGGGAGTTTTCTTTTCCTTGATTTCTGTTCACTGAACTGAAACTCTGCCTCCGAATCACGCATGGTAGAAAAAAGATACAATGTTGTTTCAATTGTCACAAAGGCTTTGTTTATTTCACAGGCTTTGTTTTGCAGAGAATTCGAAACTAATGCCAGTTTATTCAAAATGCACGAGAAAACACATAGTTGGATAACAAAATCTCTACTCAGTTGTCCCAAAAGACTGCGAGCTTCAGCTGCCCGATCAGTACAGTCTTCCAACAGTGATGAAAACAAAACAATTGCCGGAAACGTTTTTTTAACTGCTGAACAGGCTTAGAAATGGCATGTCCATCTGGTATCACTAAGGCGTTGCAATTCCACAACAGTCAAACCCATTTCACGCTGCACCGAAACAAAATTAGCATATGTTGCCAAACCAGAGAGGAAAACATACAACTTTTCTAATATTGCAAAGGAAACTCTAGCTGCTTAAATGTTTTTGCATGATTCTACAACAACCAAATTCAGTCTATGATTCATACAGTGAACATACGCCGCTTGAAGTACTTCTTCCTGGAAGAGAGCTTGAACTCCATTCAACCGCCTACTCATGACATTTGCACCATCGTATGTCTGCGCAATGCAGTCATGTTGATTGATGCCCCATCTTCCCAAAAGTTCTTTTATGTATTTAAATAGAGATCTTGCATCCAGTTTGTCAGCATTATGAAAGCCCAAAAATCTTTCATAAAGTGTGCCACGCAAATAATACCTAACCACCACAAAAATTTATTCAACTTTACTAATGTCCTTCGACTCGTTGACTATAAGAGCAAAATACTTGGCAGTATCGACTTCTCTTTTTATGGTTTCTAACGTGATTTCTGCAAATACACTAAGTATTTCATTTTGAACTGAGTGGTGAGTGTACTTAGCCTTTCTGGGGCCAATATTCAACTTTCGTTTCAGTATGGGGTCATTTTTCGTCATGAGCGCTAGAAGTTCTACAAAATTTTCTTTATTGGTTCCTTTTCAAAGTTTCTACACCCTCACGTTGTGCTGTTCCTTGAACAGCTATATATCTTAATGCATCCACTATTTTTTTTTTATATACTCTCTATTTTCCTTGACTTCAGCAGCATATGCAGCACTGTGAAGTGTGGCAACTGATGATTCTGTGCTTCTTGATTTCATTTTCTTATAAGAGGTCCACGACACCAGGCAAGTTTTGTGGGTCAAGCTGTTCTGGTGTTTTTTAAAACCCGAATCCTTTTCAAGTGCTTTTTTTCCAATTGTAACGTCGCTGAGTGAAGGTGACCTCATGTTTTTCGTCGTCCGATGAAAACGTTCTGCACGGAAAACAAAAGGCAGAATCTTTCTTTATACTATATTCAAGCCATGGAAACATGTTATACCAAAATGTCTGGAAGCTTCTCTTTTCTTTACCATTTTTTTTGGGGGGGGGACTGTTTTAATATTGGCTGTTTGGGTTGATCCGAAAGGGAAGTTGCTTTATCAAGCTCTCAGAGTTCAACGTTTTTTGTCTTGCTAACATGTGGTCCTTTCAATGTTTTATTTTCACAAGCACTGTGTTCGCAAAAAAATTCCCATTGAATCACTACAAGCACTTAAAGAAACCTCGTTGATTCCTAATGATTCACCACACGCTGTTGATGAAGTTGAAGCTGTCTGATAATCATTATCCGCTTTGTTGACACTATCGCTTAATTTACTTTTCTTCTGATTAACACTTGTTCGAAAAAAATCATGGATTGATCATTTTGCGGACATTGTTGGATTCCGCAATAAAACTAAAATATATATCGGGAATACCTAAAACTCGAGAACACTGTAAACAACCCTACTGCTGATCACATCTCAAAGAGAACCTAAAAGGCTAATGTGGCGAGGAATGAAATCACAATTTGTTGTATGACAGAAAGGTTTCTCTGAGTACCGCCACACAAAATACAAATCAAGAGCGTCACATTTTATAACATCTACACGAAAACTGCTTACATCGACTCGATCGACTCCCACACAGAGCATTTCAACTTGCTGCAGCTCACAACAGCTTCTGAAAGTAAAAGTAAGAAAACTTGTTGCCAGACATAGATTAACAAACATTGCAATAAAATCACAGATTCACATCAATGTCACTTAGCGGATAAATGTAAATACAATAATTTCTTTACAGACTTGTTATTTCAAAGTTTGGTTTGGGAAGAAATACCTCACTTTCATGTATCACACACAATACGTGCAAAAACATACATCAAGCAGGAAAAAATTGTCTTTTCACCATAGCGAGAAAGAAAACGAGTGTAATTACTAACTAGCCAAGAGAAATTTTGCTCACTGTCTGGTGGTGACTGACACTAATCATTGTCTGCTGTTTTTGCCAATCGTGATAAAGCCCACTATTTGTCATAATCTGCAAGAGCGCCACGATAGGGATGGGATTGGAAGGGTGATGCTTATTCAACTTTTCAACCCAGTGGCATGAGCCGCGGCATCGGATTGACGATCTTTGAACTTCCGGCCGGGCTTCACACCTCTATGTGCCAAAAGCGGAAGCGCAACATGCAAGTAAGGTTGCCCATCTGAGTCGTGTATCATGGTTGGAGAAACATAATTGCATAACGCTACCCTTCTCCTATTACCACAGAAGAACATGCAGCTCCAATAGTAAAGTGTAATACATTTTCTTCATTTATCAAAAATAAAAAAAAATTGGGGACACCCATCCCCCTGGTGGCACCGTCCATGCTCTGCATGCAAGAATCACATACTGATTTTAGCTGTACTTCTAGGGCAAGCGAAAGATCACAACTGAATTGTAGTTATAGGTGACAGATTCAGCTGTAACATGAAAAAGTTTAAAACAATAAACTTATGTTTTCACATCTTGTAAACTGTATGTTGTTTTCATGGTCCATTTGGACTTGCTCTGCAAGAACATGAAGGATTGAACTTGACGTCCAATCCTAGATTTTTTTTATTTTGGTTTCTTGAGGAACTTTTAATATCATTGTGAAGAATATGAAAATATCAATATATCAGATCTTGTTATGTGTGCTCTACCTGCTTGCTAAATCATGAGCTGCCACTGACTAAGTGTCTTTCTTAAATGCTGTATAGATGTTGCAAGCTTCCACTGATGCACTGCATTTCAAGTTTAAACTCCTATAAGAGAATGACACAAATTTGGCTCTGATCCACTGTCCTCTTCTCTGTACTACAATTTTCTTGGAATAGATGCCACTGACAAAATGACCTGTGCTTTATAGGCAGCAGTCTTCACACATTTAATTTACGTACCAAAAGACATATTGCATGATATGTTAATTTTCTTAAATTACCTGTCAATTGCACAAGTATGCAAAATCTAGCATTTCTTCTGTGACAACCTAATAATGCTCCCATTTCCGTTTGATCTTGGTACCCGAATATTTTGCCTACGTAGTGTACGTGAGACTGCAAACTTTGTTTTTGATATTGTTTTTATAGTTTTAATGAGAATATCAGTTTTGAAGAGACTTCTAGATGAAAGAGTTTTTCATATCTTATATTTATTTATTGTCAGTTTTTTATAGTTTTTCAGTTTAGTTGTGTATCACTTATTTATTAAATTTGTTTTAGGTAATGATGAGAACAATCCTCCTCTGGAAGCTTACTTCACATTACAGTCATACATCACTTTTAGTACTGCCAATGTGGATGGATTAAAATTAAAACTTACAGAATTTTCTCGGCGAGTGGAATCAGCCCATAGGCTAAGCCCTGAAGAGATTGAAAGTTTGCTTTTGATGATAGGTTACCCTGAAGAAGTCACAGATTTTCAAATGCTGGCACTTCAAAAAGCTCTCAGTTGGCCAGAAGGTATAAAATTAATTTCATACTATAATGGTTATAAGTATTAATGACTAAATACAATAACTGCATTAGAGGACAAATATTTTCTTACGCACATTTTTTCACAGAAAGTGCCATCTGTAATAATTAATATACATTCAAACCTGTGTATAATGAAATTGAAAGAAGAGTCAAAAACATTAGATGTACATGAACTTCGTTATAACTAGACAGATAAGGACTATTTTTGGCATATTACATTATGTCAGGTTAAACCTGGTCAGTCATACATTATTTATCAATTAGTTAAAGGTAAATATAAATAATACTTGTAAATTGAAAACCATATCTAGCAAAATAATATGAAAGATTTGCAATGAGCAGAATATTTAACATACATAAAAATTTGTTATAAATATTTAACAGGAATTATCGAGGATAAATTTATTAAGGTACACTACCTCTCAAATTTTCGATCTAAACACTAGATCTTCGTCAGGAGTTCTTGCTTCCTTCTACTTCCACAAGTCTGGTGACCAAGCGTGATGGATTTTCCATCCAGCATGGTCATTGATGTTGCCACCTTGTGTCTTGTAAATTTCCAGGGATTCCTCTAATTTCCAGATAATTGCATGGGATTGATGTTTGATCACTTTTAAGGAGTCCCAGTCCATTTTGTGGCCAGTTTCTTGTATGTGCCTGTCTAATCCTGTTTTATTTGAGCTGTTCCAGATGACCTATCTGACCTAGTAGTGTTTCATGAATACAATAAAGAAGAAGCAATAGGCCTTCATGAACTTATAGTGTTTGCTCTAAACAACATTTTTTTTCAATTCCAAGGCTGCTTCTATAAGCAAAGATGTGGGCTAGCAATGAGTTTGTCATTAGCACCTCTCCTAGCAAATTATTATGTAAGTAAAACAGAAGAGCCCTTCCTGTTGAAACCTTCAATTTTCTGCATGTATATTAGATACATGGATGATATCCTTTTCATCATAGATCAAGATTTGAGTGGATACCCATCAAAAATCCTAGAAGGTTTTAATGCCCAAGATGAATCCCTAAAATTCACTTTAGAAGAGCAAAACAAAAATAAGCTAAATTACCTGGATATTACTTTGAAGTGGGAAGGAAAATATATTACCACAGAATTATACAAGAAGCCTACAAATACAGGAAAAATTTTAAATTATAAATCAGATCACCCTAATTATATAAAGAAAAATGTAGCTTTACAATTTAAAGAAAAAGTTAAAAAGCTGAATTCAACTTCAGAAGCTAAGAAAAAACATAAAAATAAGTTAAAATCAATCATTTTAGAAAATGATTACCCTTCAAAAGAAATTTGTGAACTACTGGACAAAAATCCTACTAGAAACAGAACAGGCACTACAGACAAAAATAAAGAGAAAATTGAATATTTATTCACAAGAAAAGTCACTTACCACAAGGGACTGTTTGAAAAACTGAAAAAAATCAGCACTAAATATAAAATTAGGTTTGCTCCAGGTTTGAATAACAAAATTAAAAAATACTTACCATCCCTAAAACAAAAAGAAGAAAATACTTTACTCCAGGAAGGAGTCATTTATAAAATAGTTTGTTCTTGTGGATTACCATACATAGCAGAAACAGGAAGAAGGTTAACCACCAGAATTAAAGAACACAAAGCAGCAATAAGGAACAGCTCAAAAAAAAAAAAACAGGATTAGACAGGCACATACAAGAAACTGGCCACAAAATGGACTGGGACTCCTTAAAAGTGATCAAACATCAATCCCATGCAATTATCTGGAAATTAGAGGAATCCCTGGAAATTTACAAGACACAAGGTGGCAACATCAATGACCATGCTGGATGGAAAATCCATCAGGCTTGGTCACCAGACCTGTGGAAGTAGAAGGAAGCCAGAACTCCTGACGGAGATCTAGTGTTTAGATCGAAAATTTGAGAAGTAATGTACCTTAATAAATTTATCCTTGATAATTCCCGTTAAATATTTATAATACTGAAAGTAATAAGAGGAAGCCATGAAGTCATTAATTACTAGTAAAAAATTATAGTAACTACCAAAAATTTGAAATTTCACCTTTTGTATGTTATGTCAGATATATGAGTCAGTTCTTACTTGTTTTGTGCTTATCATAATCACTGTTTTTCAACTTCCTTTGATGTGGTGATTAAGTTGTTTCTAGATGTAAAATTAACTCAAGATTTTCTAAACAGAGATTCAGGGATTGAAAGGTCTTCAGGGAGAAAGGCAGCATTTTCCCAGGAGATATGTGTTTAGTAAGTGTATGTGAGAAGAAAACGAGAGGTAGTAAAAGAGCAACTGAAACATTCTTGTCTTACTGAGAACTGCCATATCTGTAAGGGGAACCATAGGGTTTAGTGAGCATTAAGTAATTCCTTGTTTTTGAATGAAAAAAAAAATGTGAATGCCACTGTCGGGACCTGCTGGGTTCATTTGCTACTGTAACTGACAATTCTATAATTCCCAATGGTCCTGGTGTAGATTATTTTCTTATGTGTAAATGGATGGTTGCGATCGCTGAGTTTCCGGGTCCTGTGGCTGGTTATCTTGTGATCTCCGAGTCAAAGAAGAATGCCAATAATCAGCCTCTGTTTAAAACTCAACAAAAGTTTAATGGTTATAAAAATAACTTCCAGTAGATCAACTGCTCTCAAATGGGACTGATTTCCAGATACTGTTACTTATCCTCACACCGAGGATATTTCCCCGAGAAACACTCACTATGCTAGAGTCTCACCTTCCTTACCGGTGTCGTCGTTTGATCACCGAATTGCTGAATCCAATGTCAGCCAAAACACCCAAGTCCCAAGAGCTTAACAAGCCTCTCCATCCACCAAATGCCACACCGAGAACGCAGGTCCAAGCACGAAGCCGGAGAACTGAAACATAGAAAAAAAGTCAGGAATTAGTCTCGAGCTAACCGCTCCATTATTTTTATGAAATCCACTCCTCAGTGGTGGCCACCCCATATAGCCCGGAGTTGCTGACCTTGTCGCTTTATATTGCCGACATGGCGGACCAAGATCACCGAGTAGGACTTGTCCGGTCGTATCGCCGCAGGCCACACGTCTGCTCGACCTTACTTAGCATGCAGCCTGAGCCGTGCACAAAGTAAAAAAGACACGTGGTGACCATGTGCAACTTGCCACTGCTTTGCATAACATATGAACATTAATATGTAATAATAACTTTTGGGGACGGTAACTCCGTAACTTTACAGCCACTTATTTTGTTTGCTGATAACCATGCTGAACTTTGATGTGTGCAGTTTCTCAAAAAATAATTGTTTATATGTGGTTAAAATATCACAAAGTTTAAGGGATCTATAAAAACTTTGGTTTGTGTGGAACTTTGTATTGTGCTAACTCATTATTATGTGGGTTTAAATGTATTGGGCCTCATATTTATAAAATACTTCCAAAATAACTTATATGAGTGTTCACCTTAAGGTGATTGGTGCCTGTTCTGAGAATGAATTTTAATTCTTGCTCTTGTCACTAGATATTTTACCAATCTATGTAAGACAAAACTAAAACTTCTAATAAGGAAATGCATTTAGAGAAGCTAACCAGTCAACTTCCTCGTTGTGCTGGTCTGAGTTATTCTTCAACAACTTTTACATAATGGTAAACAGTTAATTGCAGCACACACTGGTCGGGTGTCTGCTGAGGGTCAAAAAGTTACACACCATCACTGAATCAGTGCAGGAAATGCTGAAAAGCTTCACAACAGCAGAGGAGAAAATAAATTTGTGCTACGTAACAGAATTGACAGTGATTTCAACAAGCAATTGCAAGATAATGAAGGTAAAGACTTGATTGATGTCGGGGAAATCTGTTAAATCCAGTTGTAACGACCCTCACGCCTTTCTAGCTCTTTCTCAACATAGCTGCAATCCAGTGAATGCTATCACATAATTTTGTTTTGGTTCATTTCCCAAAGTAGAATCACGCACTTGAAGAAAAATAGAATTCACGCCCTACTTTAACACTAGCAAAGACGAACAGTTTATTCCACTATAATGATATGACTGGTTAATGGAATGCTTGATGGACTGTGTTCCCATCCATGTTATCGAAACCAGATCCGAATGTTGTGTCACCCATAAAGCATCGCTCATCCATTTATTCCCAAGTAAATCCCATAATCTGTGTTTTATCTATCATATGATTGTGTAGGAATGGCCATGATTTCAGTTATTACCGTTTTTTTTTTTTTTTTTTCTGCACTCAAAGAGCATTCTTGTGTGGCAATTGTTTTTCTTTTGCAGCAGGTGAGTAACTTCTTTCCACCAGTGTGCCAGTGAAAACCAATAAACAGTATACCCACTTACGGAAATAGAAACTAGGATGTAATTAAAGATGTATCCAATTTTGACAGATGGGATTGGAAATTGAATTTTTTAATATTCAAATTTATTGAAGTTACAGTATGATATTTATAAGACAAACTCAGACTTTTAGAAAGGACAGTGTGCCTATGAGATGAAGTAATGTTGTTTTTAGTTATTAGATGTATTAGTTGGCTGGAAAGTGTTAGTAGAGTGCTGGTGTTGGATGCAATATGAAAAGAAGAATACACGCATTTGAAGATTTGGTACAGTACTTTGTATAAGTGCAAATGAAATAACAAGACTCACATATCTGATACTGACAACAGGTCAATTGTTCTAGCGCAGATAGGAGTATCGTTATGTTATATGCGACACAAGTCACAATCATTCACTGGACCTAAGGTTGAGATCTTGAAACATAGAAGTGCTTGGCCCTTACATTTACTTACTCTTGTGAACATTTTCAGTGGTGTCATACACAGATAGATTGGGGGCTGGAGTGTTGCTTAATAATGGCTAATGATGGAAATTATTTCTGCCACTGTGTGAGTAATAGAAAGTTGATGGTCAGAAAAAGAAAACAGTGAGAGAGAGAGAGAGATCACTGCCTCCTAGTGTAATTGACTTAGGAGGCACTGGGTATGACAGAAAAACAACTTTTACACTTGAGAAGGGCAGTATTACAGAACATTTTCATAAAACATCCATTTCTAATCACCCATGATGAGGTGCCGCTATGGGTACAGAAGCCATCGTCCCACGCGGTACCCTCGTGGGACGATGGCTTCTGTACTCCATAGCGAGGAGATGGTTCTGGATGGTGTGGCTGCTTACACGTTTTTGTGCACCAGCGTTAAATTGTCGAGTGATTTCTTGCACTGTGGCCCGTCTATTCGCTGTTACAATGCTAGCTAGCCGACGATGACCCCGCTCATCCACACGCTGTTGTCCACGGCAGTTGGCCCTTGCAGGGATGGTTTTACCGGATTTGATGTACTCACGGCGCACCCGTGACACAGTGGCTCGTGAAAATCCCAGTGCCTGCACGACTTCCGAGATGGAGTGACCCATTCGTCGGGCCCCAACAATTTGCCCACGATCAAATGTGCTTAGATCCTTCATCTTACCCATACTGTGTCCGACTCTTACTGATTCCCGTCGCATCACTCCTTATATTGTCGGATCGCTGCATACGTCATGTCGTTTCCGTTTACAGGGCCGCCCACAGTGCCATATTTGCATAATGCCTGCTGTCTTTAATTCAATTGCTTTTCAGTGTATAATGGAAGAAACTTGGTTAGTTTCCAGGGGATAGTTGGTAAAATACTCTATCTTACCAAAAGTTGTGAAATGAAAGTGGAAGGAATTGTATGTAAGCCTTTAAAGGCAGCAGTGTGTTGCTCAGAAACTGGTTGCAAGGTAAGGCCAAATAACTGTTGTATGTCATATCAGGAATTGCCATTGCATGAGATCTGCTGTGGCATTAAACATTCATTAAGTTCATGATTCATAATATAATGGAGAAATGGAAGTTTTCCGGTCACACACTACCTAAGGAACAACTGAGTAGACTGAAAAATACTGATGGGAGCTTACTTGTCGGAAAAAGGCAGGTGCTTTACATTCAGCAGCCCCAGCAGAACCTGGGTGTGGTCCAGGGAAAACTAAGCTTCTTGACAGCGCATAGAGATCTGCATGCCATGAATAACCATGGAAGATTGGTAGTTCATAAGCCTTTAATAACAAACACTAATGCACAGAATAAAGTAACATGGTACAGAGCACATCAAAAGTGTGCTGCAGTTCAGTGGTAATCTGTTATGTAGATAAGTCACACTACATGTTCTTCCAGTCTGGTGTACATGTTTAAGTATGGAGAATGCCTACCAAACCATTATTTCTTGAGTATGTAGCACTGAAATTGGAACTTTCATGGTGTGGGGGTTTCCTTGTGTCACAAATTAAGATGCTGTTATCATGCATAGGAAGAAGGGAACAGCATTGTGGAGCCCTAGTCTCAACTGTTACAATAACATCTTTGGGGTGAATACCAACATAGGATCAAGGCATAACTAAATCAGCCCTTATATTTAAAATAACAAGAAGAAAAAAAAGCAGTGGTTCAAATCATCAGCATCCTTTTACTGAAGTGTATCAGCGAAAGGATTCTATGATGTATTGCAACATCAAGCCAAACATGGGCTGAAACAGTGTTTTTTTTTTTAATAGAGACACATTTTGCTTGTCAATAAATTAGATTTGTAATATTAACTCATGTTTACAGTAGGGTTGCAAATTGGTATCACTTTGATGTTTAATCAATATGGGTTAGTGTGAAAACATGGGGGAGACGGCTGAAGTTGCTATGCTGGACATGGTTATAGGGTCACTAGTTTGTTTCGTACTTATGATTAAGAGAGCTTTTTAATGTATTAATTGTTTTAATAAATCATTTGACTGAGTTGTTAGAATATTGGAGAGAATCTGAAGTTAAGTAAAATGTCTGAAATGAACCTTTATAATTTACTATTATGTTATGCCAGGGCAAGAATTATTTCCAGAAACCACATAATTTTGAGTTTGTCAAAACTACTATAAAATCATTTGGCAGTTCATTTCCATGAGCAAAATTAGTAAAATAATAATTAATAAATATGACTTTTAGGGTAAAAGAAATTTATTTTCTATCAGTAAAACATATTTCATTAAAATTACTATGCATTCAGCAATCAACAATCCTGGTGTCACTGCTATAGAAGGGTATGTAGGTCTAAATATTACACTGTATGCAGTGAACTTCATTCATTGGCCTGTCTCCTGCTTTGTAGAAATGTAGTGCACAGGTGTTACTTGATTTCATAGCTTTGCTGATTTCTTCTGTATAATTCATTCATCTGGAGTTGAACACTGATAAAGGCTGCTAAGAGGTAACTTTCCAGCCATCACCTTAAGCAGTACTCTACCTCACTGACAGTTAATATTTATTAGTTTTTGACTAACAATACTTTAATTCATTTGTTTTGCTTATCCATTGTCATAGTGTAGTTTGTTTCTTCCTTTTTTTCTTTTATTTTTCTTTGTAATGTGTGTTTATCATGTTTTTACTAGTGTTAGTATGAACATGTTTGAAAAATGGCATGTTCATGATTCGTCTAATCTCATGAATTTAGAGAGTGCGTCTTTTATTGTTATATATTTTATTATTGATAAGAAAAGCTCACCAATCTACAAATTTCATAAATTAAACCCTAAAACTTTTTGTTAAACGATCTGTTTACCCCCCCCCCCAAGAAAAATCAGTGTATAGTATTTACCATCAACAGGATTATGTTCATCAGTGGCGGCTCGTGGCAACTGAAACAGGTGGGGCCAGTAGCCGAAGTCAAACAATGAAATTAAAAAACTCATTATTAGGCCAACTATTCAGACCCCCCCCCCCAGATTCCTTTACTCTGCCTCTGTTTACCCCCTTGACTCACAATAATGCCCAAATCAGGTAGGAATGTGTCAACTATTGTATTGCACACGAAAAAAATTTCCTCAGAACAGAAAAATGTTAAAACTCCTTAAATAAAAATGTTTACCTTAAAACATATGATCATCAATTTATGTTAGCTGTGCTTTGTGTTTCTTCAGATTTCTCAAGTGAGGAATAATCACAGGATTCACAGGATAAAAAAAACTAGTGAAAAAATAACTCCAAATATATGCATGGAGGGAATGTTTCATGAATTTTGTCCCATACAGAATGAGTACCATACTATCATTTGCATTATTTGAAAGGTTTAACCTTTTTTTTTTTTAAAGAACTTGTGAAACCTAAAAACATATGTACTCATGTGCAAATTATACTTACAGGTTTTCTCATTTATTTTTAACATAGAAAATCATCTTAGTTAAAACTGAAATTAGTTCTACAAAGCGCTTTGTAAACTTCATACTCTTGGAAACTCAAATTCTTGGGCTGATAAGCACAGAGTTTTTTTAAGTGAAGCTTTTCGACTCAAATTCTTGGGCTGATGAGCGCTGTGTTTTTTTAAGTGAAGCTCAAACTGAAAATTCTTGAGGTGATAAGCACAGAGTTTTTTTAAGTGAAGCTTTTCTTCCAGATTTAAAGCAAAGAACAGAGATTTTAACAAAATATCCACTCCATTCATTGTACTCGACAAGCAAAAAAGTCACGACACAAAGGAACAACACATCACCGAGAGAGAGAGAGAGAGAGAGAGAGAGAGAGAGAGAGAGAGACAGAAAAAACAACTAACTGAACTTTGCTACGACATTTGGCTTCACTGTCAACCCACGGCGTTAAGGAAATGGATACACTCTCCCGGCCAATCAAATTAGACAGGTTTTTTTTGTTTTTTTTGCACATGTGGTTAAGGCAGTGTTGTATGTAGGTTATCATACTGAATGAGACTGGGAGGAAATCTTCTCCTCTTTGCTTGCGTAGTGATGTTACTGGGACCTGTTGGAGCTGGCCCCAATAATTTCACACTCTGAACATGATCTCTTTCCTCAGGGAATAGTTTTTCGTTTTTGAAGGGAACTTTTCCCTTAGGTAATGGTTTTTTAAAGGGAAAGGTTTATCACCATGTAATTAAGAGAGAGAATAAGAATCAGGGCCAAAATATATATATATATCATCATCATCATCATTGTCAACCATTATCAATCCACTGCTGGACGAAGGTCTCCCCAAGTTTCCTCCACAACGGTCTGTCTTGTGCCAGTCTCCTCCATGTCACTCCCGCATATTTACGAATTTCATCCACCCATCTCCCATGTGGTCTTTTTCTGGGTCTTTTCCTGTCCCTTGGAATCCAATCTAAAATTTCGGCTGTCCATCTATGGTCTGTCCTTCTGGCAGTATGTCCAGCCCATTGCCATTTCAGGGATTTAACTCTGATCATGATGTCTTCCACTCTTGTCATTTTTCGGATCCACGAGTTCCTCTTCTTATCTCTCCTGGTTATAACATGCATGCACCTCTCCATGCTGCTTTGAGTTGTCTGCAGCCTTTGTATGTCTCTTTTAGTTAAGGTCCACGTCTCTGCACCATACGTAAGCACTGGAAGGATGCATTGATCAAACACTTTTCTTTTAAGACATAATGGCATATTGCTCTTGAAAATTATGCTGTTTCTTCCAAAAGCTCTCCAGGCAAGTTTTGTACGCCGATTAATTTCTTCATCAATGTGACCCTCACTTGATATCTGCTGTCCAAGATAAACATACGTATCTGTTATCTCCAGTTTTTCTCCATCAATCGATAAATCTTCATTTCTTGTAAAAGCATTGAACATCACTTTTGTCTTCTGAAAGTTCATTTTTAATCCCACTTCTTTACTCTTGTCAGCAAGTTCCTGGATCATACTCTGCAGCTCTGATGGGGTAGTTGCAAAAATGACTACGTCATCAGCAAAACGAAGGTGGGTTAGATAATCTCCATTAATCTTTATCCCTTTGTTTTCCCAGTTCAGTGATTGAAAGACATTTTCCAATGTGGCATTAAAGAGCTTCGGAGATATGGTGTCACCTTGTCTCACTCATTTCGAGAAATAGAAATTTTTAGGTGGGGCCCAGCCCCTCTGGCCCCTAATGACGAACCGCCCCCTGATGTTCATAGTACAGCAGCTTCTGTTATGACTCTAATCAGTAATATGTCTTAGATGTTATTTTTTGGTGATGTAGTGCAGGAGTGTTATGTGCAGCTTTTTAAGTACATAGATTTAATTTTCTGCAAAATTAGTTAAAGTTTGGTTGAAACTTTTTGTAGAAAATTCATAACGCATGAATTAAAATTCGTCATTTTGTTTGTGCGATATTCGAATGATTTTTAACATTTTGCTCTTTCAGAAAATACATTAATTTTATGTCTCACATGATTCTGATACTACCCAGATGAAACATTGGTGTGATGTTGCTTCTGTGGTTTGTGTTCTTCCTGTTCCTCAGAACCTCATTCACACTAATTTTGGAATGGGGCACTGATGCAACCCTTGGAATGCTTAGAGGTGTATGAAACCCATACAAAAAGACCCAACAACGTTTTTAAGATATGCATAATTTCTGCAGCAAATAGAAATATGGTAGAAAATAAGCTGACTAAGAGGGGTTGTTGAAACATATCTGTTAGCCGTACAGAAAAGGCAGTTTCATGTAGTTTATTGAGGACTTATCAGTGTAATAAGGGAAAATTTTGTTTGCGAGAAGTGGTATGAAAATTAAATATTGTATGTATTGGGTCGCTGCATAATTATTGGCCGATGCCGGCAAGGCAAACTTGCATAGCCGTTACAAGGGGCAGCAGTTTCATGTAGTTTATTGAGGACTTCTCAGTGTAATAAGGGAAAATTTTGTTTTGCGAGAAGTGGTATGAAAATTAAATATTGTATGTATTGGGTCGTTGCATAATTATTGGCCGATGCCAGCAAGGCAAACTTGCATAGCCGTTACAAGGGGCGCCTCATAGGAGGAACTACCAAACTCCCCTGCAAAGTGAATCGGTTCAGTCCACATGTACAAAACAGTATTTCAGACAGATCTCAGCAGTTGGGGTCTTTATGGAGCAACGCGACGTAAGATTAGTGATTCGAGAAGTGGTATGAAAATTCGTAAGATTAGTGTTTGCAAGAAGTGGTATGAAAATTAATTAGTGTATGTATTGGGTCGTTGCATAATTATTGGCCGATGCGTGCAAGGCAAATTTGCATAGCCGGTTACAAGGGACGCCTCGTAGGAGGAACTACCAAACGCCCCTGCAGAGTGAATTGGTTCAGTCCACTTGTATAAAACAGTATTTCAGACAGATCTCAGCAGTTGGGGACGTGATGGAGCATAAGATTAGTGATTTGATCTCAGCAGTTGGGGACGTGAGCGACATAAGATTAGTGATTTTGCAGGAATTCAAACTTGGCCGGAATGTGTCCTAAACAGTCGCAAATGTTGATAGAGCATGGGGTGGCAGCACGATGACAGAACTGTCCATAGACTGTTTTCCAAGTTCCGTGCTGGTGTTATTACCATCGGCCATAAGCCAGGAGGAGCCTGTCGTTCGGTTGTGTGTGATACGGTATAGTTACGGCAGAAAGTGGAAGAAAAACCAACTTCCACAGTACATGAGCTCAGTTCCGAACGTGTCGTATCATCGGCAACAGTTTCCTGACACCTGGCAGCTATGGGCAAGGCTAAAAAACTGGATACCTGGGTTCCACATGAACTCACCAAACAGTAGCAGATGCAGCGTCTGGAAACATTAATTACCCTTCAAGAATTTGATGCATCACATCCTTACATCTCACCCTTTCTGCATCGCATCCTTACGGTTGATGAAAAATGGGTGCTTTATGACAACAAGAAGCAAACAGCATAGTGGCTCGATAAAGGGGAACCACCCAAGCACATGTCCAAACCCGAGTTGCACCCACAAAAGGTTCTGATCTCTGTGTGGTGGACTGCCAAGACTGTGGTTCATCATGAGTTTTTGCCGTGAGTTCAAACAATCACAATGTACGTATACTGCCGTCAGCTGGATGAATGTCGCCAGAAATTATTCAACAAACAACCATCACTTGTCAATCATTTGGGTCCCATACTGCTTCAAGATGCAGCATGGCCACATGTGTGTATTGGAAGCATGCGAAGAATCAACGTCTTGGGGTACGAGATCCTCTCTCGCCCTACTTATTCACCTGACTGGGCCCCCTCAGAATTTCACATGTTTCGTCATTTGGACCACTTCTTGAGAGGCAAACAGTTTGCTAACAAGGATGATGTGATTCATGCTGTTGGCGATTTCTTGGACCACTATAGTGCCAGTTTCTGCCACCGTGGCATTTTTGCTCTGAAAACACGTTGGGCACAGTGCATTGCTGCCGAGGGCAGATATTTTTCGGAATTAAATGTATTTCATCGTCTGTTACTACTGTTGGTTTCTTTGTGTCCGAATCGGCCAGTAAAACGACCCAATGCCGCCCCGGTGGCGCAGTGGTCTAAGCGATGGCCTCTGATCATTCGTCCGAAGGGGTCCGGGCTTGAATCCCGGTGAGGCATGGGTGTTGTGTTTGTCTTTTGGCACTGGCTCTCTCCCTTCCCTGGAACCAGTGACCCTAAATTAGGGACGGGCGACTGCTTTTAGCCCATTGAGTTGCTCACGGTGGTCGTTAAACCTCCAATAAAAAAAAAACAAAAAAAAAACGACCCAATATTTGAATGCATTGGTGTGGTTAAAATGATTAAAACTATGGGGTAGGATCTTTAATGATAAGGAACACCTACCATTGAAGAGGTTCTATGTAGTGCAACAGTCAAAATAGTTTAAATACTTTGTGGCTTCAATTTTATAAAAGCAATGCCTCTTATTTTGCATTGAAAAGAAGATCCCCGTAAGGCTCAAGAAAGGATCCTTTCATTTTTCCAAGCTTTAATGTTCAAAATTAATAAAGACCTTTGAGTTTTTTGTAAATTAAAAACATTTGAAAGATGTATTAATTCATTGGTGTAATGCACAATTTCCATAACCTGTGGAACAATATGAAAATTCAGTTTTTCTCGTAAAATGTGTCAGATCTTCTGCATGTGAAGTGGAAGGTAGGTGTACATAAATGCTGTGCATAAAAAATAGCAATTAAAAAACATGTTCAGTTCTCAAAATTATGTGCGAATACAGACACATGATAAAAAGGTTGACATCAAGTGAGGTAGCCCAAGTAGTTCAATACTGTTATATTTTGTCTCTACTTCTATTAGTGAAGCTTACCTTTATGAGTAGAGTCATATAAAAATTAGATGATTCTGCATAAAAACATATAAAATATTTATTAATAATGACTTAACAAAATGTTGCCATCTCACTTGCTGACATCAACAACATTGCTGTTGCCGTGCTGATCATTACACACTTGATGATATGAGACGACACAAATGATGTGATTACCCAGCAAATACTAAGTGTGGTTCTTCTACTACTATGCAGGCCTTGCAACAGTGTCTGATGCTTTTGGAAAGACTGTCCAGCATTGCAATGGGTAGCATTTTCCATTGTTTGTGTAAAGCATGATGAAGGTGTAGTAGTAGTAGTACAAGGTTGGGAATCAGGGAAACAATCAGTCTTCTGAGAGCATCCTGTACATGGTCCATGAAACTTGGCCAGTTATTTGATGCAGTTAATTATATTTTCCAGATAGTGATTGATAAGGTCTTATCTTGCCATACTGTAGTTCATATTACTTCAAAGAGTGTACGTATCCTGATATGCTTCAGATGGTGAGGCCCAGATGATGGATGCATGTAAAAGTCATATGACCGAGCATGGCTGTGCTTTTTTTTTCTGCAGGTCATTGCGGAAGATTGCATATACTAGATTGAAAAAATATAGTGTGCAAGCAGCACTTTGAGAGAGATGTTTGGCTGTCAGTCCTCCCCACCCCCACTTTTTTTCAATTATCTTGTGCAGAAGCCAAATAACTAATGATGGATCATGAGAATAAATCAAACTGCTTGTGTTTGCAGACAACTAACAACTTTTTAAGTAAGATTATGTACATACATACATACATACATACATACATATTACTAAGCTGTTCTCTAAGATTCAGAGGATATTTTCTCAAAGAAAGCTCATCTTCCTGTTGGAAATTTAAAACTGGTGAGGCTGGATTTTACTTACTCTTGATATATTGGGCATCTATATGTACAGCAATCTTGGCACACAAATCTAGCTTCACTGACATCCAATACGTCTCACACAGAGCCTTTTTGTACTTCATGCTCATTATGTTTTTCTCATGCAGACATCCCTGAGTATGGTCCTGCCATTATTTCTTTGGCCTTCCTCTACCTTTCTTTCCTGTCACTTGGGCTGAATAAATTCTCTTAGTTAGCATTTCATGACTCATTCTTTCAGCATAGCCAAACCACCTTCAGAATATTTGTCTTCACCTTTCTAACATTTTGCTTCACATTACACATTTGCAGCACATTTTTGTTCCTCACATGATCCGAACATGTCTTGCCACCCCACCCCCTCCTTCCGTATAAGTAAATTCTCTCTGCAGCACACAAATGTTCCTGTTTTTCTCCTGAAGTACCAAAGTCTCACTGCCTTACATCAGAGTAGGAACAATTACACTTTCATACACTGCCCTTCAGAACTTTTGGAGAGCTCATCATTCCTGTAAAATCCCCCTAAAGCAGCTATGACTTTAAAAGCTGAATTCACTCTACTTTTAATTTCACTGCCTAATCTTTTTATTTTTTATCAAACATGTTTCCTAAATGTAGAAATTCATTTACCTGGTCTGTCTCTGTGCCATTTAGACTGATCTTGCATTCATTATTAACAATTCTTTCCTCAAAAACCATAACTTTGGTTTTACCATTATTTATACTCAGTTTGAATTTCATACAAACTTCGTACATCTGAGACAACATACTCTGCAACTCACTTTTGCTCTCTGCCAATCTGCCAACAGGACTATGTCATCAGCATACAGCAGTCTGCTCACATGGAAATTACTAAGACGTAAACCAGTGTTGTCTATTTTGGCATTACACATGCATGCATCCATAAATATATTAAACACCCATGATGACATTACACAACCTTATCGGACTCCTGCGCCAATATAAAACCATTTCGATAAAAAAAAACATTCACTCGTACACATGTTCTACTGCCAGCATAATATCTTTCACGATATGAAGTAGATTCCCAGTTATACCATATTTATTCCAGACTTTCCACAGAAGTATCCTGTTTACTCGATTATAAGCTTTCTCTAAATTTATGAAGGCAGCAAAAACTTTCTTACCAACAGACAGATACCTTTCAATCATCAAATGTAATGCAAAAATTTGGTTAGTTCAGCCCCTACCAGGCATAAAACCACTCTGTACATCCCACACTTTCTCTGAAGTAAAATTTCGTACCTTATCCATAATGACCTTTCCAAACACTTTTCGTGGCCCACTCAACTGGCTGATACCATGATATTTCTTGCATTCAGCCTTATCACTTTTTTCTTATACAGGAAAACATCTTTCCAATCTTGAGAGAGCATTCCAAATTTCCAACACAACTGGCGAATTTCGTTTAACCAGTCAACTACAGAGTCGCCACCATATTTCAACATCTCAGCACTTACACCATCTACTCCCAAAGCTCTGCCATTTTGAAGGGATTTTAGAGCTTTGCAAACCTCTTCCCTTAAGATCCATGCTGTAGTTCTTTCACTCACTGTAGCATCATTTGCATCTGCTTCAAATTCACCTTTAATTCAGGTTCTGATAACTCGAAAAAGTATCCACTCCAACGTATCACTTCCTATTCCTATCCACTCCATTTGCTCAATGCATTAGGCTCTGATATAATTTCTCTGATCCTATTCTTTACAGAGTTTAGAACTTCATTTCCCCTATTTTTCGTATGTCTTGTGTACTTCCAGAATGTTTTTCTATCTTTCCAAAAACTAATTTCATCCCTTTCCACCTCATCTGTTTCAAACTGCTTCATGTTAAATTAAGGCTACCTTTTGATTTAATTTGACATGAAACAGTTTTGTTGCTCCATGCTCTTTACAGCAATATTTGTCTTCAGAAACTCTACCTTGCTTGCAACCTCTCCTTTCTCTTTACTGTTTCTTTAATTTCACTGTTCCATGCTATGTAGGGGTGCTGATAAGTCTTTGGCTTTTCTTATTTCACATACTGTTAAACTGATAATATTTTTGTCATATCGAAATTGATTTTTATGTGTGTGTCTGACCAAATATAATTGTAGCCTGAGTATTTCATTTATTTTTTATTTATTTATTTTTCAGGTCTGAAGTGACAATAATGAAAAACAGCACAGATTTCATTACAAAAAAGTGCTGAGCTGTGATGAAATGTCTTGTCCTTAGGGAATTCAACCAAACAAATTTATGATAAAATGTTGGTTACATTAGGCGATAAGTGGCCTTCCTACTCCACAGTCAAGAACTGGGTTGCTGGGTTTAGAACATGACATTTGAGCACCAAAAACTAGCTTTCTGGGAGACAAACTGAAGTGACAATTCCAGTAAATGAAGATGCCATTGATTCCATGATCCTGAATGATCAAAGAATATCCCCCTAAAAAGATCAGGCTCTGGTGATATCCTGGGAATGATTAGGTTATATTATTCATTAAATTTTAAACATGAGAAAGCTCTCAGCCAAATGGGTTTTGAAATGTCTCAATGCTGACCAAAAGCATGATCAAGTGATTTCTTCACAAGCCATTTTGAGCTGACTTCAGCAGGATCCTGTGGGCTTTTTGAACTGTCTCGTAACTATGGATGAAACATAGATTCATATATATGATCCAAAAACCAAAGAATGGAGACACAGTGGTTCCCCATGCCCAAAGAAATTTGAGACACAGAAGTCGTCAAATAAGGTGCTAGCATCTGTCTTCTGGGACAAAGATGGAATTTGCTTGTAGATTATCTGGAAAAGGGTGCAGCCATCATGGCAAAGTACTATGTCACACTTCTCCACAAATGGAAGCAAGCAACTGGTCTCCAAACGTCGAGGCAAACTTTCGAAAGGGATCTTGTTTCTTCAACACAAAGCCACCATTATGGAGCTGAAATCAGCTGATCTTTTTGAAATTCTGAAACACCCGGCCTACTCACCTAATTTGGCCCCTTTGGACTTCTGGCTCTTTTCTAACCTTAAAGAACACCTCAAGGGAAAAAAAAAAGAATTTAAGGATTGAGGAGACACAGCAGCTGTGGGCAAGGGGTTTGCAGTAGAAATGAGTTTTTGCTCAACTTTAGGAGCCCGGGCCCAGCCCGCTTTCTTTGATTGCACGTGTTTGCTAATCCCAGGCTCGGGTTCTCAGAAAATTTTGCTTAGCAAGGCTTGCATTATGCACAGGCCAAAGCTATGGCCCAATCAAGAATTAGTTTAAAAAGTTTACTTCAGTTAATCCACTTCATAATATTAATATGTTCTTCAAAACACTATGCATAAAAGCAAATGTTCTAAAATGTGGACTAGAAAATAAATAAATAATTGATGCACATGCCATAAGAAAATATTCTAGAAACACAAAAGGTTCCATTTGTTATTTCATTTTTGATTTCTAAATTTACTTTTATTTTGAATAAATTGCATTACAAAACATACAACTCTTTATAGACAGTTGCACGTGTTTTGAATTTTGACTCTAGAATGCTAAACTTTGCAATATAATTTACATATATGCTAACTGGTAAAAATAGTTTACAGTGATGTAGTGGAGTATAAAAAAAGCCTGTAAGAAAATTCCCATAAAGAAAAAAAAAAAAGGTACAAGCGTTCCAGATCAAATTATTCTACATTTTGTAACATTAACAAAGCTTTGCACTTAATAGTATAATAAACATGATATTATTCTATGTGTGTGCAGTTTTCAGCAAGTTCGTCATGAAAATTGCTTACCATTTAAGCCTCTTGAAACTTCACAAAAAAAGAAATGCTTCAGCGCTGAACCTTGATCACCTCTAAAACTTGACCTGCTGCACTAAACACTCTCTCACTTGCTGAGCTACTGGCTGGTATTCATAGTACATGTCTCGCAATGGCAGCTAGCTTAAGAAGTTGAGAATTCTTCCACCATGGTAACAAATCCACAGCTTCAAGGTTTGTTTCTCCCATGCGCAATTCCACATACCTACAAATTTCATCTGGATCAGGATCATGAATTTCAAACTCATCTTCGAAATCTTCAAATAAGCTTGCTGATTTTTTTCCGGAAGTCGATTGACTCGATTTCTTCAGCAATGTCTCAGTGTCTCTTCCTCTCCCTCATGGGAAAGCTCATCATTTTGTTCCAGCAGTGCTTGTACTTGCAAATGCACACATTTCCTTTCATCCTCCATTGCAATTTCATGCAAATCATTGATAACCAGTTTAGTTTTTAACCATTTTTGAGTTTTGTTTTTAACACCCTTTCCACTTCTGAATCCGTTGAAGAAACGTTGCAGTGCTTCAAGAAGTTGCGATACCATAAGAGCACCAAATGCAAAGTTGGACCAAATTCTCCCTCCAGTTGAATACTTGCCTCCTGAAACTTTTTCAAAAACGGTGTTAAAACCTTCAATATGCCGCCAGCATTTATTCCTTCCATGTGATGGGTTTCATTTTTTTTTAACCCAAAATTTCACTGATGTCACTTAATTGTTCATACACTGATTGTAACATTGCGCACAGGGTATTCCACCAAGTTTCCACTTCTTGGTAGACAGATTTTTTAATGCTGACACAGTACCTGATTTCTTTAAGTACGTAACTAACGATTTACAACTCTCCAGAGGTGCTTTCATTTCAGGTAATTGCTCAGTTTTCTCCATAAAGCTGTGTAAAGCAGTGCTCAGTGTGTGGCATGTACACGTCAACCGGCGGAAACATTGTAACACTGAAATTATGTTGGTTCCTTCATCCATTACAAACACTTACAAACTGAAATTTTATCCAGAACTGAATAATCAAACCCAACATTTTCCAGGGACTGCAAAATTTCAGTTTGTAAGTTTTCCTCAGTTTTGGAAACTTGCGGAAATGCCACTGTTGTTAATGCAATGCCTCGTAAAATGAAATCATTATCGACAAAATGGCAGGTGATGGCCATATATGCTTCGTTACGATAAGGAGTTGTCCACATATCTGTTGTAATTGCACTGCCATATTTCTGGATGATTGCATTTACTTGTATAACATATTCTATACGTACAGATTCAGCTGAACTTTTAATATGTTTAGATATGTTTAGATGTGCGGAGCACATGTTCAGCCATCACTTTGCCCTCAGAAGCACGGACATCAATCGAACATTGAGCTAAATCAAGGAAGCCTTTACCTTCGACAGTATCAAAAGGTCGAATGTCTTCAGTGCACAATTTAACACAGCTTTTTAGAACTTTCGCTTTTACTGCAGCACACAAGGCCCCCCCCTACGTTTTAACAAGAATTTCTCAACAGAGCCTGAACCAGACTGTTTCCTGCATTTTTCAGCGTGTCTAGTAAGTCTGCTGGATCCTGTGGAATATTTGTATGTCCAGATTCCTTTACACCTCACACATTGAACATAATCTATTATTTCATTGGTTTTTGAATCTGTTATTTCTTTGAAATATTTCCATACTTCTGACTTCCCGCGCTTGTTCAGTACGGTGGCAAACTCCCCGGCATCAATTTTTCTCTTTATATCGTATACACTCATGCTCGTGATCTATTGAAAATGCTGCTTGTTGGGCCTACAAAGTTATAATACCCTTATGTAGCTCAGCTGTGTAAGTTAACAAAGGAAATAAATAGAATGTTGACCCTGACAGTACTGTCACAACATCGCATTACTCTAGGTTGTGGCTTCAATTTCGTTGGGCACCTACTAACCAAAACCACAGCCTAAAGTAACGTGATGGTCCTGCCAGGGTCAGCACATCCTGTTTATGTACCTTGCTATCCACAGCTGACTAGTGTCTCATAAATCACAACAAAGCAGTTGTAGAATGCACCCATAAGGATGGGGGAAGGGGGTGTCAGGAGAAAGGGCATTCTGTTCTCTGCTGAGTCTGTGACACCTCAGGACTTGAGCATTAATGTGCACTCTGAACTGCCCAATTGAATATAGAGGACACTCGTGCATTTTTTGTTTTGTCTCTCATTTGGGTCGGAGTGACACCACAAGCAGATGATGTTAGTGCCAATGAGTTGAGGAGGGCAAAACCCAGCAACATGCAGGCAGTGGACAGCCGTGGACAACTACAGAACACGAGGATCAAATGATTGTGAGAGCTGCACAAACAGAACCGAATTCACCGTTTCAACCATCCATGGCCATGCTGCGTTGTTTACAGGTATGGGAAAGACTATCCGGACCACCAGACAACTTGCGGACGTGAGCTACACTCAAAGGAGGCCACTCCGCCACCTACCACTGACAAGTGAGCATCATCTGCACTGGTTGCAGTGTTATTGGGCCCGATCAAAATGGGATAGTGTCCAATGGTGTCATGTTATCTTCAGTGACGTCACAGTTTGCACTTGGCGCTGATGACCAGCACATATGGCTATGGAGACTAGCCAGCTAGTGCATGAAACCTGCCTTTACTGTGGAATAGCACATGGCTCGCACACCGGGAGTGACTGTCTAGGGAGCCATTTCCTGTGATAGCTTGACACCCTTGGTAGTCCTCCATACCATCTTCACAGCTCAATGGTACATCCTACAGCCTGTCGTGTTGCCATTCCTGTTGCAACATCACAGAGAAATCTTTCAACACGATAATGCCTTGCCACACACACGGCACAGCTCTCCAAGGGCTGCCTGTGTAATGTTGATAACCTTCCCTGGCCAGCCCAATCGCCCAACCTCTCACTGATCGAACGTTTTTGACATGATGGGATGCCACTTACACCCATCCCAGAATGTCGACATGCTATATGGATACTGTTCTGTGGTTATAAACGCCATCGGGCATGCTATACTTCAGGATAGTATCTTTGAACTGTATTCATCTGTGCCATGCTATGTAACCATTTGTATCCAAGCCAGAGATGGCGCTACAACATACTGACTTGTTCCACTCTTGTAGCTGTTTTATCCGAATAAATGTCTCAACTGGTCTGTAATTGCAATTATTCCTTTCCTGTGCATAATATACATTCCACATACCAATTTCCATCTCGATTGGACGATTCTTTCTGGGTGTTTCATTTTTTTGTTTTTTGCAAAGAGTGTATGTTTCATGGATGGGACATCTTTTTCATGCTCAAATCGGCAATGTATTATGTGGGATTTTGAAAATTTGCTTTAATGATTTCACACAAAAAGGGTTAAAAAAAACAGGTGAGGCAATGTGAGGTATGGCAATTATATGTTAACAGAAAAAAACAATGCGCGCGCACGCACACACACACGCACACACACACACGCGCGCACACACACACACACACACAGTTCTGCTGGATTACTTCACCACACACTCAACAAGAAATGCTGCAACAATCACACTTCAAATATTCAAGAAACACTTTTGTGGCTCATGACTTTGTTATTGTGGTTAGGACTGGTACATTGTGATTTTGCAAAAGTAATACCCACCGTTCGTATCCAGGTATCCCTACCACTTGCAATGGTGATTTGCCTCCCTGAGGCAATCAAAGAAAAATTAACACCAATCATGTGACTGACTCTTTGAAGTAGATTTGTAAAAGCCGACTTCGGCTGCATTTATTTGGAACACTTGTTCCTAAATCTCTTTTTCAAACACACAATTCAAATACAATGAGCACAATTAAAGGAGATTCTTTTCTTTATACAAGGCCTATTTGCCAAAAGGTGTTTAAAGTCCGTATCAGAATTTTGATTTTTCTCAAGAGTACATGTTTAACACAATCTTTTTGTTCTGTATTTTAGTTGGCCATGGGACTAGTCGCATGAGAAAATTCCAGTACATGTAAAACCTCCACCATAGAATACATTATACTAACAAATAAAGGTAACTTGATCACGCTAGTTACATTACATGAAAAAACTTTTACAAGAAAGTTCAAACTTTCTTGTAAAAGTTTTTTCATGTAACGTAACTAGTGTGATCAAGTTACCTTTATTTGTTATTATTGTTACGTGTTTTGCCCATCATCGTCATACATTATACTAGTGATTAAGAGCAGTTTTTAGTACAAAAGTTAAATAAACTGGCCAACCTGGGGGGGGGCACTCATAACAAAGCAATGTTAGCACTTTACATTATGATATTTTGTCAAAACCAAATACTCATAATAAACCTTTTTTTTTTTTTTTTTTTCAATTTCACATATATACCTATATGTATAAATCAATTCCACAGAACGCCTTCTACACCATGTCTATGTGAAATCTTTAGCAGATTCTGCTGTTCATTCTTGCGACTGATCTGCTAACCATAGCAACAATTCTTTACATTTTTGTTAATTTCTGTTGTGCAAAGATGACCTTCTCTGCATTGTTTTAAAACACTTCAAGACCTTTTAATTATTCAATTAGACTGTTTTTCTAAATAAAAACCACATTTTCCCCATGTATGTATATTTGTAGAGATATAACCTCCTCGTGGAGATCTGTTGTTCGCGATGTAGTCACTTGTAAGAATTAATTATTTTTTTCATTACCTTAGTTTTTTTGGGTCCCCCCCCCCCCCCCGTACCGGCCACTTCTACAGGCACGTGGTATTTTATGGAGTCGTGGGGTTTATCTTAAAGCGTGGGTGGCCAGAATGAGCTGCTACTGTGAAAAACCTTGGATTCTTGCTGCTCTACTACTGGATCAATCGCCCCCTGACATTTTGGGGCACGGTGAAAATTTGACTGGTTTTGACCAAGACAGCGTCCTGCAGGAGAATGCTACCTGCTCTGAACAGAATATGTAGAAGTTTACTCAGGACAAGTTGTTAACTTGTCTGTAGGTCAGCAAAGTAATGCCCCCTCCACAATCAACTTGGGCTCTCTCCGAAGAGTTCCTTGGCCTCGTGGTGAGCACATGATCCACCTCATGTTGCAACACCATTTGTCAGAAAAGTTTGCTCTGCTCAAAGGAGAGAGAGAGAAAGAGAGTGAGTGAGTGAGTGAGTGAGTGAGTGAGTTTGTTTGTTTGCCCATGGCAAGGCTACCTCTAATGCACCTTTTATTGACATTTGGAATGTCAAGGTCGCTGGGATTAAACTTTTGTTCAAAATTTGAAGAACTACTGGAATGCCAACAATATTGGAGCAAAGTACCCTCAATATCACCCAGATACTTGGTCACCACACAAAAAAGTACATGATTATACACAAAATTAATATTAAACAAATTGTAAAAAAATCATTTTTCACATGGTTTTTTTTTTTTTCACCTATTTCCCTGCTAGAATTTTGCAGGCGAGAGAAAGCATTTTTTACTCACTTAGCTATTTTTCTATTGTAAATTAAATAAACACATGCTACCAAATTATTCCTGTGCATGTGTTTCCATAGATATCTCCCAGTATATTAATGCATGCAATCCTAAAATTCAAGTATATGTAAGTTTTATACAGCTCCAACTACTTCATTATATTTTCATTTGTAATAGTTTATGTGCATATTCACCACACTTATGGAATAGTAAGGATTTTTGAACATTCGACAATTATTAGAAATGTGGGGGTGGGGTGGGGGGACATTGTTACAATGACGATGATGGGCAAAACACGTAACAAGAATAACAAATAAAGGTAAGACGATCACTCTAGTTACGTTAAGATTAGAACTTTTACAAAAAAATTCGGAAGTTGGGAACTTTCGACCTTGCCATGGCGGACTGAGATTGTTTCCAGATTCTACATTTGAATTTTTGTTGCCAGACCTTAGAATCGATCTCCAGATCATCGGGATGTAGAGAGGAGATTCGGAATTACAAGTCTTTAAGTTGAAAAGAATTTCCAGGCTTTCACAGTAACGGAGGGCAAATTGATTATCAAAAGAAGCAATACATTTTGCTTTGTTCCAGCGGGGAATTGCAGAGTTCTATTGTCAAACTAGACAATGCAGTATTTGGGTTGGCTTTTAGTGAGTTTAAATTTCCATCTATTAAACTCACTAAATCTAAGGAAGTAAACAACAAAATTGATTTCCTGGGTGTCTCCATCTGCAGAAAATCTGATCTCTCCATCACTCATTCCGTCTATCGGAAACCTTCTGCCGCCCCCAACATCGTTCCCTTCGAATCATTCTCTTTGCATCTCTACAAGCTCGCAGCATTGAAGTCTTACATCCACAGGGCTCATATCATTTACAACAACCAACTATCTCTTCAAGAAGAAGAATCCGGAATTTCTACAGTAGCCCTCTCATGGTTTCCCTGCTCTTACAGTCGGCACTCTCATAAATAAATTTGAAAACAAGTTGAAAATTGAATGCCTCCATCCTCAAAAGAAAGAAAACCTGAAATTCTCTGGTTCTGTTCCTTACCGTCCTTCCTATGCTTATAAGTTACAAATTCTTTCAGAATATTTGGTTACCATCTTGCCATTAAATCCTCCCCATGCATCTTGAAACTTCTACAAAGTGATAGGGACAAAGTTGAAAATCTGGATCTCCCAGGAGTTTACTGCATTCCTATCTCTACTTCAACAGGTGATAACTTATACATTGGAGGCACATAAAGAAGCATTAACCACAGAATTTTGGAACACAAGAAAGATTAATAATCTAAAGCAACTTATGGGAATTTACTAGGAATTTTTTTCTATTTATAGCAAATTTTCGGAGAAAACTCTTCTCCTTCTTCAGGCTCTCTTGTTGTTGTCACTTTTTGCTTGTCACTATCATGGTTACGGTTTACCTTGACGGTTACGGTTAACCTTGACGGTTTAGGTTATTTTTCAACAAATCCTGCCAGATGTTAGGCAGGGAAAATCCTTTGCAGTCATTGATGATGGAATTTTGATTTTTCTCAATCTCTATTCCTTCTTTCAGTTTTCTTTTTTTGGAAATTGCTTTGGAAACTGATTACTTTAAGGGAATTCCAATCCATGCTGTGCCCAGTTTCTCTAACATGCCTATCTAATCCAGTCTTGTTGGAGCAATTTTTTATAGCTGCTTTATGCTCAGCTATACGAGTTTCTAGTCTGCGACCTGTTTCACCTATGTAAGATAGTCCACAACTACAATTTACTTCATAAACTACTCCTTGCATTTTTAAAATATCTTCTTCTCTTTGAACTATTTTAGGGAAAAAATTTTTAACTTTGTTCTCTAAACTTGGAGCTAGCCTAATATTGTATTTTTTACTAATTCTCTTTAAAGCCTCAAATAAACCTTTGTGATAAGAAATTTTTCTAGTGAATTTTACTTCTTGCTTTTGTGGGTTCTTCGTACCATTAAAATTCAGAAGCTTCTCAATTTCTTCTTTAGGACAGTTATTTTCTGCAAGTATGACTTTAAGCTCTTCTTTATGGGCTTCTTTTTTATCTGCAGTAGAAACTATTTTATTAATTTTTTCTAAAACTGACTTGCTACATTTTTTCTTAATAGAAACTGGATGATACGAATTGAAATCCAGTAGTCTTTTTGTATTCATTGGTTTTTTATACCAACTAGTGAGGAATTTTTCATCTTCATAATAGATAGTAATATCTAAGAAGTTTATTCTTCTTTCTTTTTGAAGTTCAATAGTGAACTTAAGGGAATCATCTAATTCATTGAATGAGTCTAGAATTCTTTCTGGAACAATTTCTGAGCTATCTATTATAAATAAGATGTCATCCATGTATCTGCTATATAAGCAGAAGTATGTGGGTTGTACTAGTATCTTTTCTTCTAGTTTTCCCACATAATAGTTAGCTAAGAGTGGGGAGAGTGGGGAGCCCATAGCTAGCCCCGATTTTTGAATGAAAAAAGTTTTCCCAAATTGAAAGTAGTTGTTCTGCAAAGAGAAAGTAAGCATTTCAAAAATTCCTACTAATATGTTTTTTTCCTTGTTGTGAAAAACTATTAGGTCTGCCAAGTCTTCCGCTATAAAGTCTATAAGTTGATCTATATTAATGTGAGTATACATAGACACTATATCTAAACTACCCATAATAGGAGAATCTAATTTAGGAAGAAGTTCTAGTTTTTCTTTTAGCTGCATTGAGTTTTTAATCAAGTTAGGTGGCTCTTTAAAAGATTCTGAAGGTGTGACTTTAAAAAATAGTTTAGATTTGAAAGAATAGAGTTTTTTGAGTCTATTATTGGTCTAATTGGTTGGTGTTCTTTATGCAGTTTGACTATTCCATATATTTGAGGTAATCTGAACTGTAATTTTGAGAATTGTTTATAGTTTTCTGGGAAGTTGGTTTTTCTTTTTTGAAGTGAAATAAGCTTAGAGACTTTTTTAATCAAATCTGGTAGTGGGTTTTCTTTTACTTCTTCATACATAGGTTTTTTTTAGTTCTTCTTCCATCTTTTCTAGATAATCTTTCTTATCCATAATAGTAATCAACTTACTTTTGTCTGTTTTCACAGCAACTATACTTTCATTTTTTCTGAAATCTTTAAGAGCTTTTAATTGACTATTATCAAAATTTTTTTGAGGTTTCCTTACTTGCTTCATAAAGAACACCAACCAATTAGACCAATAATAGACTCAAAAAACTCTATTCTTTCAAATCTAAACTATTTTTAAAGTCACACCTTCAGAATCTTTTAAAAGAGCCACCTAACTTGATTAAAAACTCAATGCAGCTAAAAGAAAAACTAGAACTTCTTCCTAAATTAGATTCTCCTATTATGGGTAGTTTAGATATAGTGTCTATGTATACTCACATTAATATAGATCAACTTATAGACTTTATAGCGGAAGACTTGGCAGACCTAATAGTTTTTCACAACAAGGAAAAAAACATATTAGTAGGAATTTTTGAAATGCTTACTTTCTCTTTGCAGAACAACTACTTTCAATTTGGGAAAACTTTTTTCAATCAAAAATCGGGGCTAGCTATGGGCTCCCCACTCTCCCCACTCTTAGCTAACTATTATGTGGGAAAACTAGAAGAAAAGATACTAGTACAACCCACATACTTCTGCTTACATAGCAGATACATGGATGACATCTTATTTATAATAGATAGCTCAGAAATTGTTCCAGAAAGAATTCTAGACTCATTCAATGAATTAGATGATTCCCTTAAGTTCACTATTGAACTTCAAAAAGAAAGAAGAATAAACTTCTTAGATATTACTATCTATTATGAAGATGAAAAATTCCTCACTAGTTGGTATAAAAAACCAATGAATACAAAGACTACTGGATTTCAATTCGTATCATCCAGTTTCTATTAAGAAAAATGTAGCAAGTCAGTTTTTAGAAAAAATTAATAAAATAGTTTCTACTGCAGATAAAAAAGAAGCCCATAAAGAAGAGCTTAAAGTCATACTTGCAGAAAATAACTATCCTAAAGAAGAAATTGAGAAGCTTCTGAATTTTAATGGTACGAAGAACCCACAAAAGCAAGAAGTAAAATTCACTAGAAAAATTTCTTATCACAAAGGTTTATTTGAGGCTTTAAAGAGAATTAGTAAAAAATACAATATTAGGCTAGCTCCAAGTTTAGAGAACAAAGTTAAAAAATTTTTCCCTAAAATAGTTCAAAGAGAAGAAGATATTTTAAAAATGCAAGGAGTAGTTTATGAAGTAAATTGTAGTTGTGGACTATCTTACATAGGTGAAACAGGTCGCAGACTAGAAACTCGTATAGCTGAGCATAAAGCAGCTATAAAAAATTGCTCCAACAAGACTGGATTAGATAGGCATGTTAGAGAAACTGGGCACAGCATGGATTGGAATTCCCTTAAAGTAATCAGTTTCCAAAGCAATTTCCAAAAAGAAAAACTGAAAGAAGGAATAGAGATTGAGAAAAATCAAAATTCCATCATCAATGACTGCAAAGGATTTTCCCTGCCTAACATCTGGCAGGATTTGTTGAAAAATAACCTAAACCGTCAAGGTTAACCGTAACCGTCAAGGTAAACCGTAACCATGATAGTGACAAGCAAAAAGTGACAACAACAAGAGAGCCTGAAGAAGGAGAAGAGTTTTCTCCGAAAATTTGCTATAAATAGAAAAAAATTCCTAGTAAATTCCCATAAGTTGCTTTAGATTATTAATTCAATTAAACTAGGAAGCCATTTCTCAATATGAGCTTTATTCAAAGAACAAGAAAGATGTTTTGAAAGCCAACCCAAATACTGCCTTGTCTATTTTGACAATGGAAGACACCTCCACATTTCCTCGCTAGAACAAAGCAAAACTATTGCTTCTTTTGACAGTCGATTTGCCCTCCGTTACCATGAAAGCCTGGATTTTCTTTTCAACCCTAAGACTTGTAATTCCGAATCTCCTCTCTACATCCCGATGATCTGGAGATCGATTCTAAGATCTGGCAACAAAAATTCAAATGTAGAATCTGGAAACAATCTTAGTCCTCCATGGCGTGATGAAGACCTAACTAAGACAAGGTCAAAAGCTCCCAACTTACTAACTTTTTTTGTAAAAGTTCTAATCTTAACGTAACTAGCGTGATCATCTTACCTTTTTTTTTTTTGTTATTGTTACAATTTCACTTACTATGGGAAATTCTGGACAAAGAATTGTGCTAATTAATTCTTACTCTCGAGGAGAGTGTATGGATCGTTAATGGTTCTAGAACATGAAAACTTTCACACCAGAGAACCAGCAATGCATCAAATTTCTTGTAGTGCAGTTCGAGTATGACTAGCTAGAGTGCTGTCTCGATACAGCACCCACCCACCTTCTGAGCGTAAAATCTGCTAGCGTTTTGACAAGATTCTGTTTCACGTTATTTTTGAGGATATGTGTATAATAGGAATCTGTTACAGTTTGTCCTTGTGGAATGCAGTGGTCATAGATCATGCCAGTTTTATCAGAAAAACAACAACAACAACAACAAAATGTCTTTCCCGCACTGGGCTACAGTTTGGGTTTCTTGAATTGAAGGCTTCGAGAAAAAAAAACTGTTTGAAACTATGTCTTTCAAAACCACCCTATTTTGTTTGGAATTCAGTCATTTTATAATTGTGAATACAGTGGTGTGATCTAGTTAAATATTTTCATAAATAAATGACAGTGAACGATTCAGTTTTGTTCATGCTGTGTAATATTCACACTTTCTCACCGTGCAGTCTGATTTTTCACCAAATTAAAAAGTACTACTTTCTTTTTTTTTTCTTTGTCACGAGAGCTATGGATAAATGAAAGGATTGTTTATATCGCTTAACTTGTAATCAATTATCAGGAATACTGTTCTTTTGGTTCTTACTTAAAGTCTGAATTTTGCCCTGTACTTTCAGGGAGCAGAAGTTTTAGGTTTTCTTTTTCTCATTTTGACCTACCTTGGGGAACATCTTCACCCTCACACTTTTCTTTTTCCAGATGGAAGATGTGTTGAACCACTTGCTAACTCACAATCGTCTGCTTAGTGTCCATGTAAATACATGCAGTACCCCCACGTATGCAAGAGCAGTGGCTCTTTTAGACAGCAACAACAAAAAAGTCATAAACTGATTCTACTACTGAAAGAGGGAGGGAGGGAGGGGTGGGTGGGGGGAGCAATCTCGTGCCGAAACGTCACTGCGAAAGTGTTAAGCGATAAGAGCAGCTTTTATCTAACCAACTTTACTAAATCTCACTGTTATCTTATAGTTTCGGTTCCAGTTGTAATTGTTCACATCAATAATGAAAGTTTGACATTGATAATTACTGGATGAAAAACATTGTATGAAGAAGAATCGTGGCACAACTGCTGAAAGGTGATTTTTACAATTTGATTATTAGTTTTCCTTTTATATCAAAGGTACGCTTTCCTTCAGAAAACCTTAAAAGTTTGTGATTCACATGCAAACCATGTACGCGTGGCTTGCCAGTTGGTTGGTCTCAGAAATAATGTATTTTCATCGGAATTCCATGGATCTCGAAAAATATGCTGCTAAAAACCAACCAAACAACAAACAGTAAATTACATATTATTTATTCTTCCTAAGTGTATATTCGCAAACGTTCAGTAACAATAGCAACAGTTCTTGGACGCAGCAGCATCCTATTCGTGTTACATCGAAACAAATGCATTCAGAAGAAAACCCCTGATATTAATGTGTTACGCTTAAAATATTGCAGGTCATGTAGTTTTCAATAAATCGTGGGTAGTATAATTGTTTTCCCATTTATCTTGCTGTAGGAATGACAGAAATGCTAATTAACAGTCTTAAGAGAAGCAGTAAAATGTCAACAAACCTGAAATGTAGCATTTTTTCATAGTTCATTAAATAATAGTAATTCAGTATATAAACATAACTTAAAGCATAGCATGGGCTTAAAACAATTAAAAATGCTATCATTAGCTGCTCCAAAACCTGAGTTCTGCTCCAAAATGCAAATTTTCTCGCTCCAAAAATTGCTCCGAAACATGGTAGGGACACTAACATCCCTGTAAGCTGCAATAGGACATCGTGACATGCTGGAATAGTACCTACATTATGGTGGAAAGTCTTGTGAAAGCTAAAAACGCAGTGGACAACATTCTGGTAGCCAACGCATCGAAATACCCCTGTTCTGACAACAGTTGAGTAGGAAGTGCTTGAGAAGCTAATCAGCGTATTGAAACCTTGCTTGGAAATCATTGAAATACTCGGAGGTCATAAGTATGTAACTGCCAGTGTTGTAATTATCGCTTTTACACACCTCAAAAGCGCAATGAGATTGTCCGATACCGATCCAGCATATATCTGCACATTTAAAGCTATGGCGCTCGATGATCTTATGGAAAGACTCTGTCAATGGCCTTTATACGACAAGTACGAAGAAGCTACTGCCCTTGACCCTCGATTCAAGACGCTTCGCTGTATACCAGAAAAAAAAAAAAAACGAGAGCTGGTGTGGAACATAGTTTCATCTAGTAGCACAAATCAACAGCTGCGCTTACACCAAGAACGAAGTAATGTGCAACAGAAACGAAGAAAACTATGTTTTGACCATTCGTCGATCCCAGAAACAGAAATAAAGGAATACACAAATGTCAGCACACAGATAGAATTAGCGCTTCAAGTTTATCAGAGTTGCCTGAACTCGACTACGATGCCTGAACTTGACTACGATTTTACAGATCCTCTTCAGTCAGTGGTGGAAAACTCGTGCATTACAGTTGCCGTTGCTTGCTACTTTAGCAAAACGGTTATGCATTCCAGCAACGTCTGTGCCAAGTGAAAGAGTGTTTAGTGCCGCTGGTATTGTTGTTAACAAACTTCGTACTTCGCTTAAACTATCCAATGTTGACAAGCTCTTGTGCCTAAAATTTTGGCTAAAGCAGTGACTGCAAACCAGGTTTAAGGTAATTATTATTAATTTGTATTTCTGATTTTTTTAATAAAATAAAGCAATGAATACTGCTAAATTAACAGGCTACGATACATTCAACGCCCTAACATTTTAGACAACAGATTTGGTATCCATATAATAATAGAATAATGCGTAATGTAATTTATAGTCGTGTGTTTTTTGTGACAGTATTTTTTATCACTTGATCAAATTACCGATTAATCGGTCGATCAATGGTGAAATATTAACAGATTAAAAATATTGATAGTTCGACAGCCCTAGTTTAAACATACCTAAGTCAACTGTTTTGGATGTACTGAATAAGTGGAAGACACATGGCGTGCTTGAAGCAGCAAAATGTACCGGCAGATCAAAGAAAATGAGTGATAGAGGATGTCGAAGCCTGAGGAGAGTTGTTACAGCTAATCGACAGAGTACTTCCTGCACAAGACCTTAGTGTAGAGGTGAGTAAAAATGCTGGAACCTCGGTATGTACACGTACCATTCGCGAAGAACTTCATTCCATGGGTTACCATGGTCGTGTGGCTGCTCATAAGCCTTTCATCTCCACTCGAAATGCTACTCCTCGTTTAGTATGGTGTAAAGAACATTTATCGTGGATCGTAGATCAATGGAAACAGGTCCTATGGACTGATGAATCCAGATACATGATCCTTCAGTCTGATGGCCGTGTGTGGGTATGGCAGCAGGCTGGTGAACGCTATTTACCACAGTGTACTGTTCCTACGTCAAGTTTGGGAGCTGGCAGTGTACTCGTGTGTGGGTGTTTTTCGTGGTATGGTCCCGGCCCATTGATTATAGTGGACAAACCTGTTAACCAGAGCGTCTACCTTGATATTCTGGACAATTATGCCCTACCAACTCTGTGGCAATATTATGGAACTTCGAACCTTGTTGGTACCAGCAGGATAATGCACCAAGCCATAAAGCAAGGACTGTTACGGCGTGGTTTGACTATAATCCCGTATCGTGTGTGGACTGGCCAGCACAGAGCGCTGATCTTAATCCCATAGAGGACCTATGGGATGAATTAGAGTGTCGCATAAGAAGTTTGAAACCAAGGCCTACTACTAAGCAACAGTTAGCAGCAGCATTATGTACTGAATGGAAACGCGTACCTATTGGTGTGTTCCAAAACCTTGTCGAAAGCACGTCTCGAAGGGTCAGTGCATACATTAAGGCCAAAGGTGGACTGACACCATACTAATGTATGTCAATAAATGCTATGTTGTGTTTCTCTTCTAGGTGTCCGGTGACTTTTGTCATTATAGTGTATGTGCAAAGAAACATTTTTGTAATACCTAATATTTTGTTCTCTTTAAAGCAGCACTGTAGTTCATATTTGAAGAAATTATAGCAGTTTTTGCTTTGTTGTGCTACTAAAGTAGCATTTACTTTTCTCTCTCTCTCTCACAGAGCTAATTTTTCCTGCCCTGGATGTTCTTCGCTTAGCTGTACGTGCTAAATGTGTGAACTCAAGAGTCGTAAAAGATGCTGGAGCTGGCTTGATGAATCTTCTCCTTACACTTTTACCAGATTTAAATCTTGTAGCTAATCAAGTGCTTGTTCTGAAAACCTTAACTAACTTCTTCATTCATCAAGCTGGGGAGCAATTACTTAGGGAACAAGCTGCTAAAATTTTGAATGTTACGACTGATTCTGTTTATTCCACAAACAAGCACGTGCAGATTGGTTTGTCATCTTTATATGTGAATTATTCTGTGGCCTTACGAAACGCAACTACTTCTGAAGACTATGAAAACAAAAATTTGTACATGAAACATTCAGTCACTATGCTGAAGACATTTAATGAACCTGAAGCTATATTTCGCCTCCTGGTTTGTCTTGGCATTTTAATTCAAGATGAAAGATGTCTCCTGTATGCTAAGGAAGAGAGAGTTGTTGATGAAGTGCGTGCAGTAGTTGAATGTTCTCAAGTGCCTAAAATTCTTGACTTTGGAAATGCCCTGATTAAGTTATTATCACAAATTGTTTAAAATTCTTACAAATTTTGTAATGCTATGTTGTATATATGCCCACATTCATTTGATTAGTCAGCAGGAATCATCATTTGATTAAGTCAGCAACGTGCACACCATAATTATAACATCTGACTGTTGCTGTAATAAAATTATCACTAGCAGGTTGCTTGGAAAGACAGATGTATAGCTGTGAAAGTGGAATATTTGACTTTATGTTTACTTATCATGTTGTAAAATGTTTTTTATTTTTCTTTTGTGCTGTTCTGGCTAAGATTAAGTATTTTCGTAAAAGATTGTAAATTTTATCTCTTGTTGCTGTGCTATTTTGCAATGTTGTATTTTTCTTTAAAAATAAAGTTTTGGAATCTTCAGGCAAAGTGTGTTACCATCTCTGTTAATATAGAAAAGTAAAACTTTTTTGTGTGGTCATATTAGTTATAGGTATCAAATTTCATTGAAGTTATATGAAAATTCCAGCATGTTTCAGCTTTATAAATGACATTTGTTTAAAGTAAGCATTTTTTAAAGCAGTTGCAGATTTTCTCATGACTTGCAACATTATCATATTCCAGGGCCAAAATGGCTTATTGAGCACTGAATGGTGCCCCACCCGTAAGTGTAAGTGTTCCAGTTTAGTTTTGTCCTTTTTTTACAGTGTCTTATTTTCTGTATGTTATTGTTGTAGTATCCCTTATGCTCTGGTAGGCTCTGCACTGACTGAAGAATCAGGTGTTTGAGAAAGTCACTGTGCTCATGGGTACTTAAGATGAGGTAAGTAAGATTTTATTTATAGGTACCATCCAGAGACAAGCTGTGTAACATAGAAAACTTAAGTAGGTAGGAGCAGCTCATTATTACTCGTTTGATACAGCTTGAACACTGGCGGATAACACAGATCTACAAAACGTTACATATTAAGTGGTATTTGAGTAATGGCCAACACATTGCACGTATTTGAAGTGTGATTGCTAATATGATATCAGTTTTACTCTGTCACATAAGATTTCTTTACAAAATGATGTAGCACTTTAAACAGAGTATGCATAAAATAGAGTATCAAATAGAAAAAAATGTAGAAAAAAATATAATTTTAATTATTGAAGGTACAAAAAAAAAGACATTTAAAATATTATACACATTTTTTGTTCTTACATCTGATGAGTTTGACTCCTTGTAAAATCTGTCTTTTCCCTTCAAAACTGTGCTTCTTACACTTTAGTACTTTTTCTTCTGATGTGTGTCTGTGCAACATCCATCAGTAGTTGCCCATCATGTTTACACTTCATTTGCTTTTGTAACTTCTCTCAATTTCCTATATATTCAAGTGAAACTTTTCACTTTGTTCTTCACTCAAAGCTGCCAAATTATCACTGCTCTCTCATTCAGAGCTTACAGGAGAATCTTCGAGGGTTTCAGGTGGTATTAGCACTGGTATACCTGGTCTACGAGCAACAGGTCATATAGCAGATAGAAGGTTTGGAAACAAAATCTTTATTTTTGGTGTTTTATCCTTCTACATTACAAGAACAAAAGAAGTGGACATCAATGTAGTTTTTTGGTTCCATCCATATCATTAGCACTCTGAAGTGAATTGATTTCTTAGTAACTTTCATCCATGCTCAGTTCTTCAGCACAAAGCTGATGTTGATTGTATGATTTGTCCTGGTTGACAAGTTTCACTCCAAATTATTCATAGTAAGCTTTCTGTACAGAGTCCACAACGTTCCGCTCTTGCTTTATAATGGCAAACTCCCCACAAATATAATAAACTCTCTGGACATTTAACACACTGTTGTGCACAAATTCGATTAAAAAAAACAACAACTAATAAGTAACTTTTCAGTGCGAGGCACAAATTCATCTGGCAGCTTTCAGCCTTACAGAGAGATGGAATATTCATACCTGCCAAGTTTTACGGTTTAACCTTAAAATTTACGGAAATTGTACTTGTTTTACGGTTATTTTACAGAGCGACATATTTTACGGATTTTTTTTTCCAAATAGATTAGTGCCGTATACCGTATATACACTATCTACCAACAAGTAATTGAACACCCCTGCAATCGATGATATCTGCGGTCCTGATACACGTCACGGCCGCCGCCGTTAAATGTCGTGTGGGAAACAACAACGCAACCAGTCGCATGCAAGATGCCACGCAGTTCGGAGCTCTCTGATTTCGAGAAAGGTGTAATCGTCCGGTATCACAGAAATGGCCGATCCATATGTGACATATCCAGCAAGTTGAAGTTCAATAAAACTGTACGATCTTTAATTTAACTTACACACCATAATTATAACATCTGACTGTTGTTATAATTAAATGATTACTGGCGGATTGCTTATAGAGGCAGAGGTATGGCTGCAAAAGTGGCGAACATCCATCTTCGGTGTGACCTCCATTGTTGGGGACCCAGCTGATGACCGCCCCAAACAAGAACTCCGCCACCTCCGAACCTGTCCCTTTCGATGATGTTGGAGGTGTGATTGCGTGTTCCCTGCTCTTTCCAGATATTTATACGTCCAGAATCACTCGTCAGACTAAATCGGCTCTCATCCGTAAAGAGAAGTCGACCCCATTGCTGATGTGTCCACCTTTGTGCAGCCTCCTGGCTACGGTAAAACGCGATAACGGACGTCCAGTTGTCTGCTGCATGTGCCTTGCGATTTCTCCCGCTGTCTGCCGTCTGTCTCTTCTTGCCTGTAGGACAATATACCGGCCGTTCGCCGCCGTGGTTGCTTGTGGACGACCACTGCTAAACTCTCGGACAGCTGTTCCTGTCCTTTTAAATGCTCTCCAAGCTCGTGAAACGATGTTGTGAGCGATCCCAAACTCCTCGGCCACACTAGTCACACTTCGACCTTTTTCCAACTTCCCAATGATGCGACCTCGGTTAAAGTCATCCAGATGTCGTCTACTGGATTGCCTGTGGGCCATATCACATGGTGGCATCAACTAGACGTCGTTCAAACCGATGTACACCATGCAATAGCTTTCACCAAATTGCTGAGGGTACACCGCCTGTGTGCTTTATACCCTTCCGACACTCCCCTCCACATCATGCTGCATATATGTGCATGCCCTACCATACCGGACCCTAGTCTATCACCTTAGTGGTCTTTCGGTCCGTTCTGCCTGCTCGTTCCGTTGTTATGCTAATTTCTCCTCTTCGTCCTTAATTTTTGTACACCAGTGTATTACTATACTAGGAATCTGAATTTCTTGTTGTAAAGTAAAAATCAGAATTTCAAATTTCTGTGGAAGCAGTACTTTTCTCATTGAGCAACATATATTCACTAACATCAGCACAAGGCCTACCACCTGGCTGCAATAGGCGAACAATGTATTTTTCATATGGCCTCACGGAAAGGAGACTCTCATTTTTCCTCGATAAAGTCAATTATATACACCCTACAATCAATTTCACTATGGAACTTGAACACAGTGGTATTTTACCTTATCTTGACATCTTTGTGAATAAATCGCATAACAACTGATTCCGTACGGAAGTCTATTACAAGCCCACCTCCGTTCCTAACCTGATGCTCTGCAGCTCATTCCGCCCCGATGATTACAAGACTACCTTCTTCCATTCTTGAATTAGAAGAGCCTTTGCCATCTCTTCTGATGTTCATTATAGACAATCTGAACTGAAACACATTGTCGATTTGGCCACTGAGGCAGGATATACATTGAACCTGATGCACAACTTTATCGAAAAAGCCAGAACCAGCTGTGTTAATCTTTCTATGTTGCAACTTCGCTACCTGGGCTCTATTCCCTACATACCCACTGCCCTGTCAAGTTCAAGTCCGCTGATCCTATGAAGAATGATGCAAAAAAATTAGCTTCATACTCCACACCCAAATCTACTGCCATTCGCAAAACCTTGGAAATCTTGACCAGCAGAGAGGCTTGTAATGATAGCGTCTCTCTAGAGTTGCCACCCATTTGAAATCAAATCTTCAAATAACGCTGCGTTTTCTACGATGGTACTGCATGCCCAACCAACGTGACTTCGTTTCTTCGAATGACTTATCACATTTGCGCTTATTCATTTATTGTCTAGTCAAGTCACTGCATTCAAATTGTTGAAGTGTTCTATTATCCAGTTTGCAGCTAGCTGTGTACCTTTGTTGAAAAAGCCATCTTGTTGATGTGCGAAAGCTTGGAAATTTTTATTTCTACTCTGCTCCAAGAAATTCGGATTCCTATTATAGTTATACTTCGCTCTTTCCACGTTTATAATTGAGTCACGGAAAAATTCTCATTGGCCGCCACCGGGAGTCAAACCCAGGGTCTTCTAGTTATGCGCCGGATATGCTTCCGCTACACCACAGCGGCCTCGAATTCCTCCAGACTCGCACACGCTAACTGCCAAGCCAATTTGACAGGTTGCTTCTTGGAGCCCTGCACAATGCTGGGGATTCACCAAGGATGGTAAGCAGCAACTGAAAAAATAATTAGAAGGCGAATGAATAATTAATACAGACATTTAACGTGCACCAGGAACATCAAACAAAGAACTTCGCTCTTTCCATGTTTATAATTGAGTCACGGAAAAATTCTCATTGGCCACCACCGGGAGTCGAACCTAGGGTCTTCCAGTTACGTGCCGGATATGCTTCTGCTACACCTAAGAAGCAACCTGTCAAATTGGCTTGGCAGTTAGCGTGTGTGAGTCTGGAGGAATTCGAGGCCGCTGTGGTGTAGCAGAAGCATATCTGGCGCGTAACTGGAAGACCCTAGGTTCGACTACCGGTGGCGGCCAATGAGAATTTTTCCGTGACTCAATTATAAACGTGGAAAGAGCGAAGTTATTTGTTTAATGTTCCTGGTGCACGTTAAATGTCTGTATTAATTATTCATTCGCCTTCTAATTATTTCTTCAGTTGCTGCTTACCATCTTTGGTAAACCCCCAGCATTGTGCGGGGCTCCAAGAAGCAACCTGTCAAATTGGCTTGGCAGTTAGCGTGTGTGAGTCTGGAGGAATTCGAGGCCGCTGTGGTGTAGCGGAAGCATATCCGGCTCATAACTGGAAGACCCTGGGTTCGACTCCCGGTGGCGACCAATGAGAATTTTTCCGTGACTCAATTATAAACGTGGAAAGAGCAAAGTTCTTTGTTTTGATGTTCCTGGTCCACGTTAAATGTCTGTATTAATAGTTATACTATTGTTAGAAGCATTTTAATAAATCTTCAGACATTAATGAATTTCCTATAGGTAATATCTTGCAATTATCCATGGATGGCCTTAACGTGAACTTGAAATTTTATGATTTATTACAAGACCAACTGAAACAAAATTACAACTGTAGAATATTAAACACAGGGTAGTTGTGCTTTTCATACCAAGCATGGTATATTCAAAAGTTTCTTTCACCTGTGAATAAAAGTCACCCATTAAGGTAATTAATGCACTTTTTTGGGGGTGAGGGTAGGCATCAAATTAGCTCTCACCAGCTCTGGTGATTAACCCAAAACTTCGGTGTGTGAATTTAATTTAACGTGAAGAGTAATATTTCTGTGGGTTGTAGTAATTATTCCTCATAATTTGATCAGACTATTTAAGATATACACTGAATTAGCTGTACATTAGGAACACCTACCTAATTACACATTGGTCCACCTTTCTGTGCAATCACTGCTTGCAGGCACCTAGGAACAGGTTCTATGAGGTGTCGAAGATCCTCCATGTGTAACTGGACCCATGTCCGCTGCAGCAGCTCCATCCATGGTTCGTACACATCCTGGAAAAGTCCTGGAATTTTATCCATTCCTGCCATTTTGTCCCTGCGCGATGTTTTGTAGTTGGGGATTTTTCTACTGACATAACTTATGTGTGACGAATTTCCCTCCCCACTTCTTGCAAAATGCGGGGGGGTCTTGTCTGTTAAGAGGACTGAAGCTGTGTTATTATTTTATCCATTCCTGCCATTTTGTCCCTGCGCGATGTTTTGTAGTTGGGGATTTTTCTACTGACATAACTTATGTGTGACAAATTTCCCTCCCCACTTCTTGCAAAATGCGGGGGGGGGGGGGGGGGGGGTCTTGTCTGTTAAGAGGATTGAAGCTGTGTTATTATTAGCATCTTTTACTTGCTTCAAAACTCAGGCTTCATGCCACAATAACACATAAACATAGAAATCGAGCGAAAGCACAGTCACATATGGTAAAAGGGTTCGTTTTCAGTTTTTGGTGAACAAAATTTCAATGCTTTCTTGGAAACGCAGAGATGTTTTGTTGATGAATGGGACAACTTTTTTTGTTTCTTTCCAAATGGGAACTGCAGAGGTGTCTTCAAGGGTTACTGCATATAAAGCTGTCTTTGGAAGACCATTGGAAACATCTTTTTTGTGTTCATTAAGTCTTGTATTGATGCTTTGGTATGTGCTTCCAATATTCACTGAGAGACCAATTGAAGTTGAAATGGGAATAGCATAAACTCCAGGCTTAGACAGGATCCCTGTCTTTCAGCAGACACATTATTGCAGAACGGCTTGGTTTCACTGTGAGAGTAGCCCATGAAAGGAGGATTGTGGAAAAATGTAAACATCTCACCTCCAGCCATCTTTTGTCAATTTCCTCTACTAAAGAGTTCATTAGAAAATTCCCTCCTAGCATCGAACCCTCTGACAAAATGTTCACTCTGGATGTAGTCTGTCTTCCCTTCAGTCTTTCTTTTCCACTCTCATATGCTGTTAGTACAATTGCTGAAAGAAAACCAATCACTCTCTGGCCCACTAACAAAATACCTGTGCCTTTGAACTCTGAGAGATCTTAATTGTTTCAAGTTCAACAACAAATACTACTGTCAGCAAGGACTTCCAATGGGTTCACCTCTCTCTCCACTTCTGGCTGAAGTTTTCATGCAACATATCGAAAAAGACATAGTCATGGAACACAATCTACAACCTTCCATTTGGCTTCAATATGTTGATGATATTTTTGTAATTTGGCCACACAATAAAACCGACCTTGAATCTGTTCTTGAAAAGATTTCCCTGAAGTTCTCATCAATAAAATTCACCATCAATGAAGAATCACTGCAAGGCATTGACTTCTTGGATGTCCATCTGACAAGGCAAGGGAATCATCTCAACAGATCTGTCTACAGAAAACCCTCTGCAATAACAAACATAATCCCATTTTCATCCCACTCCCCCACTGCTCACAAATTTGCTGCCTTAAAAACTTATGCTAATCGTGCCAGGATTGTCTGCAACACTGAATCTTCATTCAATGAAGAAATTGACACCATAAAGAAAATTGCGGAAGCCCATCAGTTCCCACCTTCTACAATTGAAAAATTCTTTCAAAATTCCCATTTGAAAAATCTGTCTGCTCTCTCACCAATACTAATGGAAAAAAACACCATTCATTGGCTCCATCCCTTTCCATGGATCCTCCTCTTATAAGATGTGTAAACTCTTCAAAACTATGGGCTACACTCTCACAGTGAAACCAAACCCTTCTGCAATAATGTGCCTGCTTAAAGACAGCGATCCTGTCTCACCCTTGGATACCCCTGGAGTTTATGCTATTCCCATTTCAACTTCCTCTGGTCTCAGTGTATATTGGAAGCACATACCGAAGCATCAATACAAGACTTGATGAACACAAAATCTATGTTTCCAATGGTCTTTCAAAGACAGCTTTATCTGCACTAACCCTTGAAGTCACCTCTGCAGTTCCCATTTAGAAAGAAACCAAAAAAGTTACCCCATTCATCAACAAGGCATCTCTGCATTTCCAAGAAAGCATTGAAATTTTGTTCACCAAAAACTGCAATTCAGAGACCCCCTCACCAAATCCCATTTATTTGGATCTCTCTTCTAAAATCTGGCAACATTTCCAACACCCCAACTTCAAATTGTAGTTCTGGCAACCAGCCCATCCAGACAATCGCGGGTGATCAAGGTCGTAGGATGACCAAAAGCTACCGCTAAATGAACCTTTTACCATACGTGACTGTGTTTTCGCTCGATTTCCATGTTTATGCATCTTTTGCGTCATGCTTTATTGTATCACTTTGTCTGTCCGACCGGGGAGACCCTATCTGTGCAATTATTAGCTCGATTTGTAAAATTCTTTTTGTATTGGGAAGCTTAAAATGTGAGAGTGATGATTCATGCGTTCTGTTGTTGTTTTTTTTTCGATGTACAACTGCGCCGCTAGAGGGTGCAAATGGAGGTCGTATCGAATTTAAAATGCATTTTCTTTCATATATTTGGTTCTAAATATCCAATTGAAAAAATTATTTTTCCTTTCGATGACATTTATATTGAAGAATATTTTAGTTGGTCCGTTTTTCAAATAATGCATAAATTTTCCGCTAGGGTGCTTAAAGGTTAATCGCGATTTTCCCAATATCTCCAATTCTAAAAGTCCGATTTGAAAAATTCTTCTTGTGTCGGATACAGTTCTTGGGGGAAATTTTTTGCATATAATTTTTTATTTTTGGTGAAGAATGGTTTCTCCACCAGGGGGCGTTTCATTTCACGTCGGAAATTTTTGTGCATACTTTGTTTGCTGGCAAGTACAAATTTAAATCATAGCTACAGCATCAATATTATGTTGAAAATTCCTTCCTTAAATAAAATGTAACGCAAGTGCTTGCTCCCGTGAGTATGTGTTTAAGAAATAACAATCCCACTTGTCCTTTTTTTTTTTTATTGATTGGAGGTTTAACGACCACTGTGAGCAACTCAATGGGCTATAAGCAGTTGCCCGTCCCTAATTTTGGGTCACTGGTTCCAGGGAAGGGAGAGAGCCAGTGCCGTAAGACAAACACAACATCCATGCCTCACCGGGATTCGAACCCGGACCCCTTTCGGACGAACGATCAGAGGCCATGGCTTAGACCACTGTGCCACCGGGGTGACCCATTTGTCCTTTGGAAAAGTTCCAAATATTTCACCTTCCCTTACCCTTAAATTTCCAATGTAAGCATTGTTTCAAAATAATTAAATATAAATGGTATTTAATATATTGATTGTGTGGTGTATGAAAGCATTTCAAGAGTAATGCCATATACCTATGTATTTTTGAGTTTTATGGGGTTTTTTTTTTCTTATTTTTATTATTCTGTAATTTGCTTCAATAATTGAAATGAAGTCACAGTAATAAAATAAATAGCTTGAGAAGAAATTGAATGGGGAGAGGAGAGAGAGGAAGAGAAAAAGGAAGGGTAAGAATGGCATAGATGAAGATAAAGTTGATGTGGCCTGACACTAGATGGCATTGGCAATGGGTTACATGAGGAACATGCGCACTGTAAACATGAGACTTTCAGATAGCAGACTTCGACGGAGGGTGCGAAGTCTTCGTTGAAAACGCCCGGGTACAGCCTAGGCGAAACGCGCGTCTAGCGATTGAGACTGGACGGTATGAGGTGGTGTATATAATGATTTTAACTGAAATATTTTAAAGCTTTTTAAATTTTTTATGAACCTGACCTAACTTGAAGATTTCCTTAGCAATTCTACGAGAGTGCAGCATTGACGAGATAGCCCTAATGGCCAAGTACGGCGTGGAACTTCAAGTGGTATGTAAATAGTAATTCTTAACTCAAGAATCTAATTATTATCTGGAAACCTTTACCCATTCAATATGATGTGGACACAGCCAGAACAGAGTTAACCCTAACATCTGGACATAACTGAAGTAGGGTACAACTTATGACGAAAGGGCTCTCGAGCTAACCCTAACAACTGACCATATTGAAGCAAGATAAAACTTTGGACAAAGAAACTCTCAATAACTACTGACGTCGGACTGAACACGCACTTCCGTGAGTAACATTTTTAGGACTTTTAACCAATTTATATTTTAATTGAATAAGTTAATGCACCACCACAGACTATATCCACTTTACAGAACGTGTAAAACAGAACTTGCAGACGTCAAAGCGTCTTCCTGAAGAACCTTGTGGTCACGTAATGGTATGTGAACTTTATGATAGAATCACATGAGATATAATAGAAAAATAAATTTTTTCTCAAAATCAGTGTAGTATACTGTATATGAAAGTTTAGTAGATATTAAACCTTGGCACATTTTCAGTGACAGTTTTGGTATTTCCGTATTGAGCTGTGATTCTAAGTTTTTGATTAGCTGCAGCAGATATCATTTTTAACATTCTGCATTAAGTTTGCCCAAGCATGTAGGAAGTTGTTTGTTGTAAGTTATAGGCTCAACTGACCTATGGTTTCAGTAAGAGCGTTTGGATCATATGTCCTGGAAAAAAATTCATAAGTCCTGGAATTTTGTGATTGAAAAAGTGTATGAACCATGTCCATCATTTCATGCTCATTCCATAGAGGAGGATCAGCAATTCTCACACCCCCTTCTGGCATACCCCACAAATGTTCAATTGGGTTAGTCTGGGGATGAAGGTAATGTGGCAAATTCATTATGTTCTTCCAACCACTCTGTAGTCATACAACCCCATGGCATGGTGCTTTGTCTTGTTGAAAGATGGCACTTTGATCCGTGTAAACCCTCTGCAGATATAGATGGAGATGGTAGACTAACAGGTCCCTGTAGCATTCTCCATTCAGTGTTTGTGGAATGATAGCCAATGGACCTAGGGCTTTCCAGGAAAAAGCTCCCCAGACAAGACCACCACCCAGGAATGCTTATTTTTAGGAAATTTCTGTGGTTTTTATTTTTTTGAAATTTTCTGCATTTTTCATACATAAGATTCATTCACGGAATTCCTACCTCCTACCTTTTTTGCCATCATTTGGGTCATTCTCGATATCGATGCAAAACTGAAAAAAAAATTGTGCGGTGGGTTGGGGTACAGTGTTTCAGCTTTTAAAACTTTCAAAAACAGAAGCTAACGTAGTGTAGGCTTTTTCCGGTAATAGTTATTTCTTTCTTGCGATGTTACTTCTATCCACTATGGTTGTTAAATGTCAGTTTGTTGCATTAATGTTTGTATTTCAGCTTGAAGCTGTAGGCAACAATTTCTAAAAACAGAAGTTAGACGAGGCAAAAAGTTCAGTGTGAACTTTAGGCATGAGATACTTCTGTGGATTTGAGGAATTCCGCCTTTTCTGTTATCATTTGGGCCATTCTCGCAGTCGATGCACAACTGAACAGAAATATTTTGGAAATCGGTAGTGATCGATGGATGGGGGTGGAAGGAATATTTCTCCCGTAGTCGTAATTTTTTTCTCACAATACTAATATCGGTTCAAGTCGTTATGTCTAACCACTTGAACGTCGCTACGTGGCTTATTATAATGAATTTTGGCAAGATATCGCAGAAATCCTGTCATTGTGAGAACAGAAGAATGACAGGATTTCTGTGATATCTTGCCAAAATTCATTTTCTCACCATATTTTTTCTGCCCAGTATTGATGTTAGATATAATTTTATTAGGGGCCAAACAACTATTTGTATAGCCCTTTCAAACTTGTGTGGGCTATCTGCTAGTGAAATGCTTATTATTGATGAAGAAATCAGATAATAACAAATTGATACAGCAATTAGTGATGGTATTTCCTTTAATTACTTAGCCAATGAGAAATGTGAAAAAAAAAAAAGAATCCCCAAGGCATTGATGAATACTGGGCAGCAGATTCAAAAATGTGCTTACATGGTTAAACACAAAAGTACTGCACATTGGGTAAACTTGAAAAAGCCCTCATCTCATGCTTTCATGTGCCAGTTGTCGAAAGCTCATTTAATTTCATGGGCAATATCATCACACAGCGCAGAACTAGTTTAAATGCAAAAAGCCTGGACATTTATCATACCATCAAATATATAGGCTGTTAGCAAAGAAATGTTTGATGTTCCAAGATCCGATCACCACTGCAGTTGACAAAACATGTTGCAAAGCTGGAAAATTTATCACAAAATCAACTAAGGAAAAGTGTGATAGAAGGCATGCAGTAATTGGAGATCATCTTTTTGCAATAGATAAATCACCAGCAGCTAGCTGTGTAAGTACAAAAATTGTGGCAAACCCTAAAATTCCAACACAAAATCTGTCAACACCAAAGCAGGAATCTGGATGCAGTAAATGTAAATCAGAGGATTTGTAGCAAAATAAATCTTTCGTGCGGGCACCTATTGCTCCTTGTTACTGAATGCCCCCCACTCCCTAAACCTGTACTCACTGTAAATCTAATTTTGCCTCTGCCCTCGTCTTGATAATTCGAATATTATTTTCAATTTAAAATTCTTATTTTCATCATTGCATTTTTTTGTAACGCCAAGAGGGAGGCGGAGCCTGGGCCAAGGGTGCACGAATTTGTCTACTTGAGGGTACACTGGCCCGAAGGCCGACAGGCTGGTTCAAGCCTGATTCTAATGTAACTTAAAATTAGGTTTTTTACTATTAATAAGGATTCTTCGTGCGCTAAACAATATTTTAATTCGAAAAGCCTTTCAGCACGATAAGATATATTTAATAGTAGAGTCTGTACTAAAAATAGACATTTATAAGGCACAACAACTTACAAGATCTTTCAAAGCACCAAGTGCTCCATCGTCAGGTATTTCAATATACATAAACAAAACAACGAATAAAAGCAAGAAGCATTTTCAAATTACGCGAGCACGTGATAACAATAACGATGTTTACATTAAATATAGTAGAAGTTTTGTCATGCGTTAAAGGGTTTCAACAAATGATACTATGAATTGCTATTACATATGCGAAGAAAATATATACACAGAGGATAATTAATAAGTTGACATTATTCGTCAAACTGTAAATGAATTATTAGGAGTTAAGTGTTGCTGGATAGGAGTATGCTGTTCTGGCCGCATTAACATGGCCCAAGGCACTGGAACGAAACGTGGAGTTTCTTCATTACAGCAATCAGAGTTGTGCGATAATATGCATAAACTTTCAGCTAATCGAAGAGATCGCTTTGTACGATTTGAGCTCAGCACACTGGCATTGGTCCAGTCTGGTCGGTAGATACCTCTATTAACTAATCGTGCAAGAGAGGTAGCATCAGAGTTATTAGTAATTGAGTACTTGTGCTCATATATTCTTGTTCGCAATGGGCGTGCAGTGGATCCAATATATGCAATTGCTGGATCTTCTGGGTCAATAGGAATTAAGGGTATTTTGTAAACCCCATGTCTGTTGAGTGTGGAAACTTGGTCACGGTCTTTTTGCACGATGGCTCGAATACTTTTCGTACTTTCACCAAACGCAATGTGGTGTTTTTTGCATATGTTCTTTAGTATTGTAGTGACTTCGGGTATATAGTCCATAGTGCCAACATATTTTGTAATTCTGGTTTCACTTTGTAAGGTACTTTTGTCTAGACATTTCACTGATCGAGCAATTTTTTCAACGATCGTTTTATGGTAGCCATGCGCCATCGTAATCATCTGGATATGATTTAACTCATTTCTTCTAGCCTGGATATTGGAGGAGTGGGTGAAGGCTCTTCGGACCATGTACTCTATAGCTCCTAGTTTTTGTTTACTACATTAGATATGTAGACGACATACTTGTTTTCTGGCCGCATCATAAAAACAAAATTGAAGAGTTTGCTAAAGAGCTCTCAAAACATTACAGTTCCATAAATTTTACCATTGAGCATGAAAATGATAACTCTTCCATTCTTGGACATATTACTAAAAAGACACCCAGATACCAATTGTTTATCCTATTCAGTGTACAGAAAGCCTGAAACACAATCTGCTATTATTCCGCATAATTCATCGCACCCAAGAAAACAAAAACTAGGAGCTATAGAGTACATGGTCCGAAGAGCTTTCACCCACTCCTCCAATATCCAGGCTAGAAGAAATGAGTTAAATCATATCCAGATGATTACGATGGCGCATGGCTACCATAAAACGATCGTTGAAAAAATTGCTCGATCAGTGAAATGTCTAGACAAAAGTACCTTACAAAGTGAAACCAGAATTACAAAATATGTTGGCACTATGGACTATATACCCGAAGTCACTACAATACTAAAGAACATATGCAAAAAACACCACATTGCGTTTGGTGAAAGTACGAAAAGTATTCGAGCCATCGTGCAAAAAGACCGTGACTAAGTTTCCACACTCAACAGACATGGGGTTTACAAAATACCCTTAATTCCTATTGACCCAGAAGATCCAGCAATTGCATATATTGGATCCACTGCACGCCCATTGCGAACAAGAATATATGAGCACAAGTACTCAATTACTAATAACTCTGATGCTACCTCTCTTGCACGATTAGTTAATAGAGGTATCTACCGATCAGACTGGACCAATGCCAGTGTGCTGAGCTCAAATCGTACAAAGCGATCTCTTCGATCAGCTGAAAGTTTATGTATATTATCGCACAACTCTGATTGCTGTAATGAAGAAACTCCACGTTTCGTTCCAGTGCCTTGGGCCATGTTAATGCGGCCAGAACAGCATACTCCTATCCAGCAACACTTAACTCCTAATAATTCATTTACAGTTCGACGAATAATGTCAACTTATTAATTATCCTCTGTGTATATATTTTCTTCGCATATGTAATAGCAATTCATAGTATCATTTGTTGAAACCCTTTAACGCATGACAAAACTTCTACTATATTTAATATAAACATCGTTATTGTTATCACGTGCTCGCGTAATTTGAAAATGCTTCTTGCTTTTATCCGTTGTTTTGTTTATGTATATTGAAATACCTGATGATGGAGCACTTGGTGCTTTGAAAGATCTTGTAAGTTGTTGTGCCTTATAAATGTCTATTTTTTAGTACAGACTGTACTATTAAATATATCTTATCATGCTGAAAGGCTTTTCGAATTAAAATATAGGTTTTTTACAGGGAGACTAGACAAAAAATAGGTTATAGGTATTTATTTACTTCCTTGTTACGTAAATTTACTTAATATTATGATTACTTTGATTGAAACAATACTTTGTAGGTCGCTAAATGCTAGTTGGGGAGAAGTGCTGCTAGTATACTGTATCGTCATCAATCAATTACTGGATGAAGGTATCCCTAAGTTCCTTCCTCAGCCATCATCTTCAGTGTTAAGTCATCTGCCCATTTCCCACATGGTCTTCTGGGTCTGTTCTCGCCCACTGGTTTCCAATCTAGTGTTTCAGTTGCCTAGTGACCGTCATTTCTTCTAGCAGTATGTTGAGGGTCTTTATTTTTAACCTTATCATTTTTCTTATCTAAGAGTTCTTCTTTCCATCTTTTCTGGTTTCACCAAGCATGCATCTCTCCAGGCTTCTTTCAGTTGTCTGCAGCCTCCATTTTTATATATATCATCATCATCATCATTGTCAACCATTATCAATCCACTGCTGGACGAAGGTCTCCCCAAGTTTCCTCCACAACGGTCTGTCTTGTGCCAGTCTCCTCCATGTCACTCCCGCATACTTTCGAATTTCATCCACCCATCTTCCATGTGGTCTTCTTCTGGGTCTTTTCCTGTCCCTTGGAATCCAATCTAAAATTTCGGCTGTCCATCGATGGTCTGTTCTTCTGGCAGTATGTCCAGCCCATTGCCATTTCAGGGATTTAACTATATATATATATATATATATAGTTAAGGTCCACATCTCTGATCCATAAGAGACCTGGGCTTTTAACTATTAGACATACAGATGCTGCAGACAACTGAAAGAAGCCTGGAGAGATGCATGCATGGTGTAACCAAGAAAGATGGGAAAAGAAGCACATGAATCAGGATGATGACAAGTTGACATTATGATCAAAGTAAATATAGTAAAGTATTGATAATCCCAGTCCCGGTAAACTGTTCAAGGTTATTCGCAGATTTAAAAAAAAATGCATCATAAAAAAAAAAAAATTAATAAAAAATTCTGGGTGATTTGCATGTGAAAATTTTCAAAACCTTGTCTAAAAAAAAAGCCCTTTTCAGGTAATTTAGAAGCCAATGCCAGGGACTGTTGAAAGATAGCCAAGGGACAAAATGTGCAATCCTATCTGTGTGAAACCCTAGAAAACCGTTGAAGTTGGAGACTATTCGAAAAAAGAATAGAATAAATTTTGATGCCAACTGGGAAGTCAGAAGGGGAAGAGAGGCCCCTAAAAGGAAGCTGAAAATAGAACAAGACCGGTGTTGTTTTTAACGTCTCTACCAGGAAGAAAGTACAGATGAAGCAATTATTCACATAGTTACTAATGAAAAGGATTCTGAATCAGATGAAGGAACTGATTGCACAAGGGGGGGGGGGAATTATCATGCAGAAGGTACGGCGGGGCTAGAGATTGCCCTTAAATATGTAGAGCAGCAACTGGAATCATCGCCAGCTGATATTTTTCTAAAGAGATGGAGAGATAGCGCTGCAAAAAAAAATAAAAATAAAAAAGATGCGCCGCGAAAAAGCAGAAGACATTAGATCATTTTTTTCGTCGTTAATATGGTGTAAGTTAGTTTTTATTTAAATCATTTTTACTAACATTTTCATTGATCATTAAAAATAGTTTCTATGAGATTTAGGTTCATATTTAACTACCTTCGTTCAGAATCGTACTCATGTTTTGAAATTCTGCTCAATCCGAGTTGGTTCCGGTCCCGATTACCTCGGATTATCGAGAGACTGCGGCACTTTAAAGCTTGTTTGTGTGTGTGTGTGTGTGTGTGTATAAAATCCTCCTGCGTATAGTCTTATTTTTCTATCTCCAGGCTGCTGAAGCAACTGCCTTTCCTCCTAAGGTGAGCTTCTAGATCCATGTTGAAAACCACATCTTTACATGCTGTAGTAGATAATAAAAAATCCTCTGAACAAAAAAAAAAAAAAAGGAAAATAAACTCATTATGCTTGGCATAAAAATATAATAGTTCACTGTTCATCCACATAGTAATATGTTAGAGGACTTAAAAATTTTCCAGAGTTTGTGTTGCTGAAATTGAACCTGTCCTTTACTTGAACAGAAATTGAAGGATGCGAGTTCAATTCCTACTCCAAGATTGTAGAATTTTCAGGTTTCTAAGGAGTGGCCATGCGAGTGAACACTTAAAAATTACCATATTTTTATGCCGAGAATATCAAATCAATTTCTAACTGCAATCTCTAAAGCAAGTCTGCTTATTAATTAACATAAGTTTTAAATTATAGGGGAAATTTATTAAAAATTATATAGATATTGGCATTTAAAGCTTGTTTTTTGTGAGGCCAGAAAACAAAATGTCGATGAAAAATATAAGCTACTTCTGCTAATGTTTTCGGGTTTTTTTTTTTTTTTTTTTTTTTTGTGATGGGGGGAGATCTTTCATTATTGATGAAATCAAGGCAAAGTCTCCATTAATAAAATAAATTGAAATTGTTTGCTAAAGAATTTCCATCTAAATTTATAATTTTTTTATAAAAAAAATTATGAATAAAGCCAAGAGGTAGAAATGCTGATCTTGGTCCAAATTTCAAAGTACAAACCATTTGGTATGAAGCACATAATGAAAAATCAAAATTCAAACCAATATATTTGTAGAATTAAGTTTTTGACTTGTTATGGGGCGTGTTAGAAGAGGTTAAAAAACATGTTTCCAGAAAAAAAAAAAGGTACACATTCAAGTCATTTTAAAAAAAAATCTATGAGCATTTTGTTTTAACTACAGTTGTTTAATGACATGAGCATAATGGAACTAGTCTCTTACATGGACTTTTAAGATCTAGGTCCTTCCATTATGTTGTCTTTACCATAGTTTCTTTTAAGTAGCACCACAAAAACTGCATGTCTGCTTTGTTTGAATAGTTAAGTGCTTTTAATATGGTTGCTGGATAAGTAATTCTTACCACAGGGGCTAGTTTGTTTTTCAGCTGATTGAGGGGTTGCATATATGCACACACACTGAGATGTCAGTTTAAAAGACCTGCCCTTGTCACATAAATAGCTTAGTCTAACACGTAGGACAGCGCTGTGCAGTATAAGTCAGGTAGACCAGCTTGTCGAGCATCAGTCGTACTTCAAATGAGGGTCAGAATCTTCAAAACGAGCAACTGCAACTTTAAATATGGCTTAAAGTGGCTCCCAAGTAGCCATCCTTGTTGGCTTTTCATGCACAATAGTAGAAAGGGTTTACTATGAATGGTGTGACATGCCAAAAAATTTCAAGCATTCTGTGATGCTGTAGATGAAAACAGCTGGCGAAAAAGAGGAATCAAAGGACGGCGATGTGGTAGTAGCCTATTGCAACACCTAATGTGTTTGTGATATTGGGTGCATTTGGAGATGAGTGTTGGCACACCAATTTTCAATTCTGTGATTTTATGGGTTGTGGTCAGTCTGTTCACTTGCAAGTTTCTTGTTTGACCCCTCTGATCTACTAGCTGCTTTCATCCACAAGAACACTGAACGTTTTTTTGTGTTGCGCCATTCATGATACTCCATGGTTGTGCATGAAAAGCCCAGGAGGACTGTTTGGGATGTGCTCAAATTGGCACCTCTGGCACAAAATATTGTTATGTCTAAAGTTGGTCAGATCACTCGTTTTGCCCATTCTGATCAATTAAACCAATAATTGATGCTCAGTGAGGTAGTCTGCCTGATTTATACATGACTCGTGCCATCTTATGTGCTCGAATGAGCTATTTATGTGATGAGGGCATGTACCCAATAAACTGGCATTGCAGTGTGTGCACACAAGGTCTTCGCTTAGTTCACAGGACACCATGTTCTAGAACTCTTTGGCCAAGTATGGCTTTCTTTTTATGAATAAATAAGTAATTTTTTGTCAGATATTTCATTAATAACAGCATTCCATATGGTTTACAGTTATACTTATGCATTTTCTTGGTAGCAGTTTATGAAGAAATGCACATATAATTAAGCCTTTGTGATCTTGGCCAGAGGGTCTCTCTGTCTTTTCCATGGTTCTGTGTACACAAAATCAGATGTTTGTCTAAACATTAAGCAATCTTTTGCTAACTCACAGATTAAGCTCTCTATATAATTCAATTCAACTCACAATCCATAACATATATTCTCTTGAACCAAGCCACAGACAGCCTAAGGAACCACAAAACAAAACTAAGGTTCAATTTCTTTGACTTAGTCAACAATGATGACTATATGTAACAGAAACACTAGGTAACTTCACAACTGATGCATGCATGAACCAGAATTTTTTTTTCAAGTACACTGCAATCTTCAGTAATTGCTAATCCTGCTGGAAGATGCCTCCAGGTCTCTTCAACAACTTTGTCGTGAGCCAAATTCCTCCATGTCACTCCAGAATGTTTTTTAATTTCACCCATTTCTAGTGTGGTTTTCTGTACCTTGGTATATAACTCCTGTAACTAAAAGTTTTCTAAACTTAAGCTAAATACACTGGTGTCCAAAACCTAAGGACGGACACTATTTCGAAAGGTTACAGCCACAAAATCAGATGCAACAGCTTCTGGCAATTTGCATAACTGGGAACGTTCAGTAGAAAGCCAGTGCACATGCAAAATGTTGAATTGTGCACCCAAGGGTCATGTGGTATTTCTTAAATACACTGGCGTGCAAAAATGAAGGACGAGACGGGTTTTTTAATGTAACGTTGTGCAGAAGTGCTCCACATCGACTCAAATCATACCATAAGATCCCCAAGATATAAGAATATGGGACAAGTGAGTAAAACCGTCCAAACAAGGAATCCAAAGGATACAAAGCCACTTTATTGAAAAGGTAACTTCGAGCACAACTGGACAGAAGACAGAAACGTCCATGTGACAGGCGGCTGCCAAGAAAAATCCAGTCTTTAGTAGGGGATATGATCACCCCTGACTGCGTTGCAGGATTTACAACGTCTGTCCATGCTGAGGACAAGGTTGTCAAGGAGCTGTTGAGGCATTGCGGCCCATTCCTCTTGTAGTGGCAATCGCAGCTGCGGAATCGTTGCTGGTGACGTGCTGCCAAGTGTCTCCCGATAAGGTCCCACACGTGTCCGGTTGGATTTAGATCCGGGGACCTTGCGGGCCAATCTATGCGTTGAATATCTTCACTCACCAACAGCTGTGTGACAGCCACTGTACGATGAGGTGTAGCGTTGTCGTCCATGAAGAGGAACTCAAGACCCACAGCACCTCTAAACAGACGCACGTGAGGCAGGAGAACCTCGGTACAATAGCGTACACCAGTGACTGAAACTCCTTGGAAGATGTGGAGGTCAGTATGGCTACCATGCATGATACCCCTTCAAACCGGTCCCTTTCGATGATGTTGGAGGTGTGATTGCGTGTTCCCTGCTCTCTCCAGATGTGTATACGTCCAGAATCGCTCGTCAGACTAAATCGGCTCTCATCTGTAAAGAGAACTCTACCCCATTGCAGATGTGTCCAGTTCTTGTGTTCCTGGCACCACAGAAACTGCCGTCTCAGATGAGCAGGCGTTAATGGTACACACTGTACTGGTCGTCGTGCAAATAGACCACCTTTGTGCAGCCTCCTGGCCACGGTAAAACACGATAACGGATGTCGAGTTGTCTGTTGCATGTGCCTTGCGATTTCTCCCGCTGTCTTTTCTCACCTGTAGGACAATATACCGGTCGTCCGCCGCCGTGGTTGCTTGTGGTCGATCACTGCTAAACTCTCGGACAGGTGTTCCTGTCGTTTGAAATGCTCTCCAAGCTCGTGAAACGTTGCTGTGAGCGATCCCGAACTCTTCAGTCACACTTCGACCTTTTTCCAACTTCCCAATGATGCGACCTCGGGTAAAGTCATCCTGATGTCGTCTACTGGATTGCCTGTTGGCCATATCACACGGTGGCAGCAACTCGACGTCGTTCAAACCGATGTACACTGTGCAATAGCTTTTACAGAATTGCTGAGTGTACACTGCCCATGTGCTTTATACCCTTCCGCTCCCCCCCCCCGTCATGCTGCATATATGTGCATGCTGTATCGTACCGGACCCTAGTCTATCTCCTGAGTGGTCTTTCGGTCTGTTCTGCCTGCTCGTTCCGCTGTTATGCTAATTTCTCCTCTTCCTCCCTACATTTTGCACACTAGTGTAGATAAAAGAAAAAAGGGCACAGTAGGACTATGTTTGAAACAAAATCTGGATGTGAAGATATAAAGGTATGAACGTGAAATTTATGTTGTCTCAAAGACTTCATCTACATGATTTCACATGGGAAAGAATTATAGGGCAGCTAGAAGAAGGCTGACTAGTGAGTGATGTTGCCAGAGAGTTTGGAATCTCGCATATAGTGGTATCCAGACTCTGGGCAATGTTTCAAACCAATGGAATGTGTTCCAGACCCATGCTACGAGTTCGCCCTCACTCTACCTTCATGCAGGAGGACAGATATTTAGTTGTAACAGCAAAAACTTAATTGTCGCACTATGGCTGGTCAGCTTGGGAGTCGCCTCCATTCCAGCACAGGACATCCCAACAAACTGTGGCAAGACATGCGACATATAGGGCTATATGCTCTAAGGCCTGTAGTCTGTCTCTCTATCCAGAGCTCAGCGTAGTGCACATTTTCAGTGGTGTTATATCCGCAGAAATTGGACAAGTCATCAATGGGCCAATGTACTCTTCACACATGAGTCGTTTCAGTCCATCCTCTCTCTTTCGTGCGCGCACGGATTCTAGACATCAGTTAATCTAGCATGAAAGTGGTACACCAGTGCCAGAATGTACAAGAACGGGACAGATATGGCAGTGTCTGGGCAGCAGCATGATTAATAGATACACTAAGCTACAAGTGCTGGAAAATGGGACTATGATGGGCGAACAATAAATATTGCAACAAAGTTCTATGTCACGTTCGATTATTCCGTAGTGCTGTAGGCGACTTTTTGTTCATGTATGACAACATGACACTTCATTGTACAAGAGCAGTGCAGACACTTCTAGAGACTGAGGATATTAACTGGCCCTAAGCAGGCTCCCCTCCAGAAAACAAGCGGGGCTTCATCTGAGGGAGGAGTGGGCCAGTTTGCCCCAGGAACTCCTAGATCACTTGGTGCTCAGCATGCCACGAAGTTATCAGGGCTCGGTGCATTATCCTGCTGGTACTGACAAGGCTCGGTTCCATAGTATTGCCACAGAGTTGGTAGGGCACAATTGCCCAGAATATCAAGGTAGACGTGCTGGTTAACAGGTTTGTCCATGATAACCAATGAGCTAGGACCATACCATGAAAAATGCCCCCACAAGAGTACGTTGTCAGCTCCAAATTTAACCGTATGAACAGTACACTGTGCTAAAGAGCGTTCCCCGGCTGCCGCCATACCCACACACGGTCATCAGACTGATGGATCGTGTATCTGGATTCATCAGTCCATAGGACCCGTTTCCATTGATCTACGGTCCATGATAAATGTTCTTTACACCATGCTAAACAACGAATAGTAATAAGAGTGGAGATGAAAGGCTTGTGAGCAGCTGCACGACCATGGTAACCCATGGAATGAAGTTCTCTGAGAATGGTACGTGTACATACCGAGGTTCCAGCATTTTTACTCACGTGTACACTGAGGTCTTGTGCAGTAAGAACTCCATCAACTAGCTGTAACAACTCTCCTCAGGCTTCGACGTCCTATCACTGATTTTCTTTGGTCTGCCGGTACGTTTTGCTGCTCAAGCACGCCATGTGTCTTCCACTTATTCAGTACATTCAAAACAGTTGACTTGGGTATGTTTAAACGCCTCTCGGTTTATCTTGTGGACAACCCACTAATATAACATCCAACAATCTTTCCTTTTTCAAAGTCAGTTCTCTACCGCCACGACATTTTCACTCAACCTCACAGTGCGATATGATCACAGTCAGATGGAGGGTTGTTTTTATACCGTTTGCAGCTGTACCACACATCCTAATGCAGTGGATCCGTTCAGTTGCTTTTGAAGGGGTGTCTGGTGACTTTTGTCAATATAGTGTATTTTCATTGGGCTCAGAGAGACATCACTGACTGGTTGGATATGGCAAAACTAAGAGCTGATGAACTCTGCTATTGTCGGTCCCAAGTCAAGATGGGAAGAGGCACACTTCTCTAAAAAAGCTGGCCCGGCTGACAGTACCCGGTATGGGCTCCCCCTTTCCTAGGGTTACAGGGTTTGCCAGATGAGTGTCGATACGCTGGCAGCAAAACAATAAAGACAATTTAAATCTGATGCCAAAGAAAACTATAAGACTTACACAGACTAAGGGAATCAGACTATCTTAATATTAACTGAAAGATTAAAAAGACATTGAAGAACACCTGGCAGATGAACAAGCAGGCTTTTGGAAAGACAGGAGTACCATACAGCAGATATTAGCCTTAAGACTCATTGCAGAAAAGGCATGAATAAAGAAAGAAAAAAGTATTCACATGCTTTGTGGATATCCAAAAAGCTTTTGACAGTATTGAACAAAACATCACATGACGTGGATGCCAGGATAAGAGACTAGTGGAGCTTGGTTTACCACCAGCAGAGGTACAGGGCAAGGAGATCCAATATCACCAGGCATCTTCATCTCACATCTGGAGAGAATGTTGGACAAGATCAGGTACAAGGACACAGGAATTTCTATTGGAGGACAAAGATTCAACCATCTGTGTTTTGCAGATGGCATTGTACTGATTGAAGAAGATGAAATGAAACTGGATTAAATGGCACAAGAACTGTACAGAGAGGGTAAAAGATATGGACTAAAGATGAACATAGAAAATACAAAAACAATGGCATTTGGCACAAAGGAGATCAGGAAAAAGTTCATTCTGGAAGGTAATGAACTTGAAAATGTGGAAAAATTCACTTGTGTTGGAAGCTGTATAACATATGACTAAAACAGCAAAAAGAAATTTTAATTAGAATTGCAAAGGCTGTTAAAAGCCATGGATATAATTTGGTAGAGCAGAGCTATTAGTCTCAAAACGAAGTTAAGCATTCTTGAGACATGCATCTTCAGCAGCATGCTATATGGATGCGAAACATGGACATTGGCAAAGAGAAGGATACTTGCTTTTGTAAGAAAGTGCTATCGTAAAATCTTACGAATTGGATGGACCCAGAGAAGAAATGAAGTGTAGTGAAGAATACAACTAAAAGAGACCCTGTTCCAAGAAATCATACAGAGAAAACTCAGACTTTTTGGACATATCTGCAGAGTGAAAAATGACAGAGAAGTTGTTTGGCTCAATGAACAGAAGAAATGCAAGCCATCACTGTGTGTGGGCTGATGATATTAAAGACTGGTGTGGTGGAACTGAGCCACTCTTGCAATGAACAGACTGCTAGGGGGCAAAACTGACCTGATTACACTGTTAATGCTGTGAAACCAATTCACCGACAAAATATCTCTTGTGTATCGGTATTTATCCATGCACTAAAGGAGTGCCATGTGGTGCGGACCTTTCTCCCTAACCCTAAGGGTGACTAGGCAAGACAAAAGGTCAACCTTGCTGACCACCAGACAAACTGTTTTTGAATGGGTATTTTAAAATAATAACCATGAAAGGAGCAAGCTTGATCTCCCAACTTACCCTCAGGCTAACCCAATTCTCCCCTCCTGCTCTCGCAGTAATTATCCTCCGTGTGTACTGCATCGCCTCTCTGAAGCAAAACAGAAGTGACAATGACGTCGCTAAAATGTGAATATTTGTATTTTTTCAAAACACGACAGAAACTGGGATCTTTATTTTTATAGTGTGCGTACATACAACATATAGAACATCTATATATCCATGAACTTTTTAGGTCTCAGTTCAAACTCGAACACAAGCTTTTAAACTGGAACTATATTGTGAAGTGGAAGTACACACTCCGTAACTAACTACATAGTCTGGTTCGCCTTTCCCTGAGTATAGTTAAAATGGCAACACACACCTACGGGAATTTTACCCATGGTTGGTGATGATGAGCTGGTATTTCATCAAGTTAGATCTGGTATTAGTCTTCATTACAGCAAAGGCTGACTCATGAAAAGATTAAAAGTTAGACTCAATTCTAAATATTCTTTAAACATGTTGGTAGTGTTAGATTGCAAAATTCTTCTTTCAAGGCTCAATCAGTGGTAAGTTAAAGAGCCCTTCACCACTGCCGAGAGCTAGTTCTTTGGATTCCCACAGTAGGTGAACAAGTTGACCGTATCACAGAAATTAAGAAAAACTCTTCACTAGTACATTATTTTTGGCAATTACAATGTAGTACTAAATTGCTTTTAGTTATTGTGCTCAATGTAATATCTTCTTAGAAAACTTTAGAATTACACTGCCCTGGAATATGCTCAAACGGAAATCGAGAGGTGCAGATTTGATTTCTCCTCCATATGGTGATGTAATTTTCAAGTTTTCTGAGATGTTACTTGAGAAACAGTTAACTAAAAGCAACTCATTACTGTAATCTGGTTGCTGAAAATAATGTACACAAACATGCAGCTTATGTATGGAGCATTCATGAAATTTTCTGTGGCTTCAAAGGTCATAGAAATTTGAGAGTATAGGGAAAATGTGTTGGTAATGATTCTCAGCATCTGGTACTAGATTTTTATTTTTCAGTATATTTGAATCTATCTGTCCACATCCAAGATCTTTATTGCATACCTGTGGGCAGGTCTTGAAAACTTCAATAAAACTGATGTACAAAATAACAAACAAGTTTTGAATCTAACTCTTATAAAAATTCATCATGAACACATTAAAATGTACAATGAATAGGAATGCACTGTATGCAATACTTTATTTCTCAATAGTATTGAAAGTAAAACTTTTCTGATGCACAAGTTTCTATTAACATTTGTTTAAATCACCTAGATTTGGAGAAACACCGGATGTGAAACTTTCTTGGCACATTTTTAAAAAAATAAAAGGGAAATTCATAAGTAAAAGTCATAAAATACGTAATAAAAATCCAGTACTGAACACTTAATACTAAAGAGGAAGTTTGTTATATATGATTTGTTTCTTAGCCAAATTCTTTCATAGCCATTTTTGCAACAACAATGTTAAGTATATCATCTCTACTAATATCATTAGATTTGATCCCATGCAGTTTCTTTATCTTATCAATGTCTGTGAACATAGGTAGCTGGTTCACAGAAACTTCTTTCCCATTGATTCTGCTCAACAACTCTTCAACTTGTGATTCACGTCCTGACTCACTATGAACCAACACTAGAACTTCACTGTCATTGTTTTCTGGGTTGAATATTTCAAATGTTTTGGCAATATGTCTTGAAGATAAATTGTATACAATTTCTGATACTAAGTTTCTGGTTTTCACAAGACCATTGCTGAAATTATGAGTACTCTTGACAGCAGCAATGCATATTTGAAAGTAGTCCATAATGAGAGCTGGTTTTAAAAGAGAGACTTCTACTTCACTTGTAGCAACCATTTCTTTCACATTCTTCATGTTTTTAACATCTTTAAAAATGGTTATGAACAATTTTCCTGTAGGTTTAGCTTGATCAGACATTTTGGCTAACACCAAGAACTACTTTCATCTGAAAATAAGAAAACAATCAGGAATGATATACATTCAAAATTTTAAAACAATGAAATATAATAAGCTCAAAATATTCATAAATTTCCTGTGCTATCCAGTTAGCTTAGACCAGCAGTGTGAGTTCTTGGTTTTGCAGTGGAACAGGGAGGATGTATGCAAAATCTGAACATATGCATACACCGATGAGCCATTACATTATGACCACCTACCTATTAAGCTGCAGGATCCCCTTTAGCCTGCAAAACAGCGGCCACTCGGCGAGGCATCGATTTATGAGGTGGCGATAGGTATTCTGGGGTATCTGGTACCATAATGTCAACAGCAGGTGGTGATTTAGCGTGAACCCGCTTTTCCAAGTCGAACTACAAATGTTCCATTGGGTTCATGTCAGGTGAATTTCAAGGCCAGGGCATTAACAGAAAGTCACTAGCATGTTCCACGAACCACTCCTTGAGGGATCTGGCAGTGTGGCATGGCGCATTATCCTGCTGGTAATGGCCATCACCAGCAGAGAACACAGTTGACATGAATGGGTGAACTTAGTCTGCAATGTTGTTTAGATACCCGACAGCTGTCGAGGATTGTGCTATTGGGCCTATAGTGTCCCAAGGAAACGTCGCCCAACAGTGCATCCAAGTGCCATAGCCTCCGTTGTAAATCGGCGTATCCACGCTCTGCCGTCTATGTGATGCACCAGGAATCTTGATTCATCACACCAGGCCACTTTCTTCCAATCTCAATCTTGGGCCCATTTCATGTATTGTTGGCGATGATGTGCAGTGAGCATGGGGACCCAGCTGGCTCTTCAGCTACGCAGCCCCATGTGCAGAACCATGTGCTGTGACACATTGCCCTGATCACCACTGTTGTAGCTGTTGGTGATTTGTCGCACTGTGAACAATGCGACATTCTCCGCTCCCCTCTGGTATCAATGAGCTGCGGATAACACACAGCTGGACGGCAGTTCAGCATTTGTGCACGACTTTTGGTACATACTCACTACATTGGCATGCGAACAAACCACGCCGTTTCCGAGATCGTAGTTCCGAGGCACAGTGCTATCACAATTTGTCCTTTATCAAACTTCCATAAATCGGCAGATTTTTCCATTCTGATTCCGAACACTCTTACTAACCGAAAGCCAGTCTTCGGGTTGTATATAAACTGCTCTGTAAACTTCACCGGCTCCACCTTTCAGTCTCCAGGTGCGCTGATTTCTCTAAGCTGGGGGTGGTTATAATGGAATGGCTCACCGGTGTATATGTGTTCAAAAATGGTGACATCTATGCCCAAGGAATGGCTTCATTTTAGAACTTCCAGTGATGCAAGAAATAATGTCTAAAAATACAATTCTATTCCATCTCTTTGTTACTTATTTATGCTTTCAGTGTAACATCTTTTGAAAAGACACAGATAGTTTTTATTAATACTTCAGTACTAAGATTCCACACAAACCTTCCCATCATGACAGCATCTTTTTTGTATTTATTTGATGTGCAATTCTACATTGGCCAACTGACAATGTAGTATATGCACGGAAGTAAAAAAAAACCATTGCCCAACTCACAATGTAGTATACGCACGGAAGTAAAAAAAAAAACCATTGCCCAACTGACAATGTAGTATACGCACGGAAGTAAAAAAAAAAAAAAACCATTGCCCAACTGACAATGTAGTATACGCACGGAAGTTTAAAAAAAAAAAAACATTGCCCAACTGACAATGTAGTATATAGGGAATTAAAAAAAAACCTTTGTAATTTTCACATTAGGCATCTTCGTGTTTATGATGAATGTATATATCTTGGCCCAAGAAACTTAACCTTTTGGCCCAAAACAAAACAAGTTTTTTGTGTAACTTTCAACTTACTCTGACAAGATTGTCATCACAATAAAGAAAAAAAAAATCGCACATTAAACAGGCTGAAAATGACATTACTTGAAGATTTTTTTTTTTTTTTTTTTTTTTTTGTTATTGAAGGTTTTAACAACCGCAGTGAGCAACTCAATGGGATATAAGCAGTTGCAAGTCCCTACTTTAGGGTCACTGGTTCCAGGAAAGGGAGAGAGCCAGCACTGCAATACAAACACAATATCCATGCCTCACTGGGATTCGAACCTGGAACCTTCTCGGAAGAATGGTCATAAGCCAGCGCTTAAGACCACTGCGCCACCAGGGTGGCTGATGAAGGAATTGCATACAATATAATCTTGAACTGTCATACATGTATGAGATGGCTTGATAAATTTGGACATAACCATAAAATAATAAGTTTTAAAACATGCATAAGTTACGTAAAAAGTTTACAATAAGGAAACTTTCAACTCTGTTTTCATCAGCCTGACAAAGACTAAGTTGAAGCTTCCTCATCTTAAACCTTTCATGTAACTTAAGTGTGTTTTAATACTTATAGGTGATGGGTTGGCAACTATTGTAAACTTGTTCAGGAGAACCTAAATAAGTCTAATAAAACTAAATTAGACAAACATAATAGAAAGTGGGCATGAAATTCACTTCAAATTATACAGGGTGCATAGGAAGGTCCCTTTAGCCTGAAATAACTTGCGAACGGAGAGAAGTACAGTTATGCAAGCGAGATAACGGTATAGTAAAATGACTACGCCTGATTGAACGCAACCGATAGCAGCGCCCCTAGTGGCGAAATGCAGAAGTTAGCCATTGCAAATCAAAAACAAAAAGAGATAGAGCAAAATTTTCAATTGCAAAGTTTTAGACTGAGCATCAATTAATTAGTACAAAACGACATTTGTTTCACACGGATAAGATAAATTGTCGCCTGAATACCCTAAAATGTCCGAATTCGATGCACGGCGATTCAAATCTGCATATTCACATTTCGCAAATGTAGCCATATTCAAATGCAGATTGTGATGTACCGTACCTACGATATAAAAACCAGTATCAGGATGTACCCTCATCAGAAGTTTAGGCCTACGTAAGCTGTGTGAGAATGCCGAGCTTCACTCACTCCCAATATTGCGAGATGGTACTTATTTACGACGAACGGCAACGAAACGCGGCACTAGCTGCACGGGAATATGCCGTTCGTTTTCCAGCTGGGCCACATCCAAGTGCAGTTACCATCGCAAGTGTAGTGAGACTGCTTGTGGGCAATGGCGAACTCTTCAAACATACTAGACATTAACTTTTTATCACTGTGCACCAGTTTGCCTTTTTCGTTTTTATTTTGTCTGAAGTCATCAAACTGTATTGACATAAGTATGCATTTATGCAATAAATTGTGTGTATTTGCTCATAACTATGCCTGTTCCCTTCAAACGTTCACACAAAAGGTCGTGCATCGATTTCGGACATTTTAGGGTATTCAGGCGACAATTTATCTTATTCGTGTGAAACAAATGCCGTTTTGTACTAATTAATTGATGCTCTACAACTTTGTAATTGGAAATTTTGCTCTCTTTTTGTTTTGCAATGGTTAACTTCCGCATTTCGCCACTAGGGACGCTGATATCGGTTGCATTTGATCGGGCGTAGTCGCTTTACTATACCGTTATCTCACTTGCATAACTGTACCTTTCTCCGTTCACAAGTTATTTCTGGCTAAAGGGACTTTCCTATGCACCCTGTATACACAGGATTACAAGGAAAGTCCATGATCAGGCCAGTATCTCATGAACTATAGCAGTTAGTGATTTACTTCTTGTGCAGTTATATCGGACCCCCCCCATGATGCACACAATAACACCACAAAGGATCCCCTGGGGGGTCAAGGGGGATACCGTGCCCCCTCTAGCAAATAGGGCAAAAAAGTCAATTACGAACTTGTTCAGCGAGGCAAAAATAGTACATCAATGTTTTTGTCCCATAACAAAAGTTGGAATACATGTATGAATGCGAAAAAAAAAGCGGAAGGCTACCAGAGTCACTGTGACCGAAGCTTATTTGCATGTATTTCAAATGCACTTTCTGCCGCCCCGGTGGCGCAGTGATCTAAGGCGCTGGCCTCTGATCATTCGTCCGTAAGGGGTCCGGGTTCGAATCCCGGTCAGGCATGGATGTTGTGTTTGTCTTACGGCACTGGCTCTTTCCCTTCCCTGGAACCAGTGACCCAAAATTAGAGACGGGCGACTGCTTATAACCCATTTGAGTTGCTCACGGTGGTCGTTAAACCTCCAATCAAAAAAAAAAAAAAATACGCTTTCTGCTCCATCATCAGAATACAAAAAATCGTATGCGTGGTCGGTATGCCTACACTTTGTGAACTAGTGACAGGAAGTCTAAAGGTTTGCAAGTCAAGTAGATGTACATAAGTTTTCCTATTGGATGAGTATTTCACCACTTTATGCTATTTCTCATTGTCTCAGTATTTTTTTACTGTGTTGGACATCAAAGTCTGATATTGAATAAATCAAGGAACTGCATTTTATTTCAGAACAAGAACTGTTAAGTTGTAGGAAAACTTTTCCTTTGTGCTTTTGTTTACTTAGAATTTAGATAAGTAATATGTTCTTGTCTAAATACTCTGTCGTTGCTTCCGGATGTTGTGATTTTCTTGGGGCCACATTACCGGTCCCCTTCCATCTTTTGTTGCGAGACAAAAACATTTATGTACTATTATTGCCTCGCTGAACAAGTTTGTAATTGACTTTTTGCCTAGCTGCAAAAGGGGGCATGATAGCCCCCCAAAAGACGGCAAGGGTATCCCTTGTGGTGTTATTGTGTGAGCCATAGGGGGTTTCCTATACAACTGCACAAGAAGTAAATCGCTAACTGCCATAGTTCATGAAATATTGGCCTGATCAAGGACTTTCCTTGTAACCCTGTATATTTTTCCTTGACAAGACATGACATTGTTAAAACAAAATTAAAAAAGAGACTTGAGAAAAAAATACAATAACATGGACTGGTTCCATGTAGTTAACTGTAACAACTTCAGTGATAGTAAGTTGTAATGATAGGGAACTGATAAAGATAGTGATTTATCTCCATTCATTAGTCCAAAATAACACTGTACTATAAACATATTTAGAATTTTTTTAAATAGTATAGAGAGCAACAGGTTTTTACAAATAAAAATGATTTATCCAATTAACTATTTCATAATAATTTTGTTCTGTCACTTCCTCCATGGGTAGGCAGAACCACCTAGCTCTCTATACTGACACTATTGTTGGCATTGTTGTAGACTGCTTTCCATCTTGGAGTTTGTTACTGAAGTACAAAACAAATATGTCCACCCCACACCATATTATGCCCAGCTACGTATGTATCATAAACACTGTTCTGCTATCTAGATTCATTCTTGATGCACCAGAATTTTGGTTTTCTTAGTCAAGGTCTTTCCTCAAATTAAATTAAAACTTAGTTGCTTTGCTATCTCTTGCCATTAAAAGCATATCTAGCCTAACTCAACTCAACAAATGAATATATAAAAATCTCAGTTATCTACATATTTTCTGAGTTGTTAAACATTTGGGCAGATATGCATGCCTTTTGTTGACATTCAGTTATTTCCTACCAGTCAGCCAGCTAGTAATAGTAATTTACATGCCAAAGGCCAGGGCTCAAATAACTAGAAAAATTCAATACTGTGCTGTGTTTTCCTGCTCTAGCATTTTCCTATCCGTGAAGCCTGTAAATCTAAGTCAAGTTTGCACGAGTATTTTGAAGCACACCGTACAAAAAATTAGTCACCCCTGGCAAAACTTACCTAATAATGGGTGACGACGCCTCTTGCCTTGATGACAGCATGAATTCAGTGAGTAGAGATTCCACATGGTTGTGGATGTATTGAACATTGATTTGCAGCCACTCGTGTGTCAATTGGTCCCGAAGTTCCACCAGAGTACGTGGGTGTCTATTCCGGCATTTCACCTTCTGTTCCAAATGATCGCACAGATTTTCAGTAGGATTTAAATCTAGGGATTTGGCAGGCCAGTCGAGGTGAGACAATGTTGCCGATTGTTCGTCATGCCACTCGGACACAGTTTTAGCCCTGTGCACATGGCAATTGTTTTCTTGGAAGACAGGAGTGGCAATGTGATGCTGCTCCTGGAGATGTAGGGCAAAGCATAACACTTTGTCATTCAGAATGCGGAGGTGCGCATGCTGGTTCAAATTCATCATCACTGCAACGAGAGGGCCCATTTCATGGTACGAAAAACATCCCCAAAGTATCGCAGAACCCCCCCCCCTCCAGCTTAAACAACACCTTCGACACAATCAGGATTAAAGGCTTCATTGGTCCTGTGATGCACTCGTCGCCTCCCATCATTGGAGTACAAACAAAAACAAGACTCATTAGACCAAATTTCTCGTTTCCAGTCCTCCACAGTAAAGTTTTGGTGCCTCTGAGCCCATTGATAACATGCGACTTTGTGACTTGCTGTTAAAAAGAGGCCTTTTCCATGGTACTCTGCTCCAGATGTCCATCGCACTCACTTTTCATTGCAATGTCCTTTCGAAATTGGTTGGAGTGGACTTCCATTGACTGTTTGGAGCAATTGTTGCCTGGTTCGAAACCGATTTGCAGTTACTAGGCGTGAAACATGGCGACGGTCCTTGTTGGCGAGAATTATTTTCCAGCCACAGTTACGTCGCCACTTTTCAGTTGACTGCAAACTACACCACTGTTTGTAGACCCACTGAACAGTACGCTTAGACTTCATTCACTTTGTGTCCGTGGGCACAGCCAAACACAATGGCTCCTTTTTGTCACTCAGTAGCGTCTATCTTATGACCCATATTGCAGATTAAATTCAGCACACTCGTTGCTCTTCACCACTGCACGAGACAGAAATGATCCTGTAGACCATGCGAGTGCTATTTATCTGCCAACAATGCTATCACGGTGCCCTCTGTGCAACCGGTAACTTCCTACTGTCATTTCTGTTAAGGGTGACTAATTTTTTGTCTGGTGTGCTTACCTTTAATGTTAGATGGGATTTTACCAACATTTTCTTACCACCCAACTCAAAATAACCAAAGGGCTGTTACTGGCCATCAGGCTTTAATTTAAAGTAAAGATACAATGTAGAATTGTTTTCATTATCATTCTGGTTCTGGTTTTTGAAGACAAATGGGAAGGTACTGGGTGCTTCAATAAGTAACTAAGAGCATAAAAGTTCTATTACTTCAAAACCTCCTATTTTACACCAGTTTTATGTTCGCAACATGTATGAGGGACAACATATTTTTCACAATAATAATAATAATTTTCAGTCAAACATTATCACCGGTGATAAAACACGAACACCATTAAAGCATGTAAGGAATAAATGCCTTTAATCTACAATGAAAACTATATACATTAAAATAAGTTAGCAAGCCCAAATCCAATGGATTTGGGCTTGCTTATGTGAGTTTGTTATGCCAAAGCACTCTGGACTTGTGTAAGAAAAGTGACAATGTGCACAAAATCATCAACTTTTACATATCAACATAAATTCACACAGGAACCTTGTCAAGTTCACATGCAAACTTTTGTCATACCTCTTCCTCTGATCATTTAGGTTCAGTAGGAATCGATCGTTCGTAATGTAGGATTACCAGCTCTCTGGAAGGGATAACACCAAATCATAGCATGAAGAATTCTTGACCACTAGGTAATGAGTAATAACTAGAGAAAAATAACATCACCTGGGCCGTGATGTTTTGTGTTGGAAGTAAGAGGGAGAGAAAGAAAACCATGTATACCTATAGAAGAGGTTGAAGATGAGTAGAACCAAATTAGTACATGTGTTGCAATAGTAATACCACTAAGAGGTGGCACACTACACCCCCACCCCAAAGAAACCCTCAACATTATTACCCCAGGATACAGAGCTTTTGAAAGGAAATATTTGGATTATCAAAATTTATGGAACCATTTTGCATATTTTTCTTTCTTCTGTAGTTGAGTTTTGGGAAATAAAAGTATGTATCATGTATTTAATTTCTGAATTTACTGTTAATAAAGTGAAGCCATACCTGTTTTGGACTGTTGTCTACCCCCTTCTACGCCACCCTTCCACCACCTCTAATATTAAAGTCTAGCTATGCTACTGTGCTGCAATGAAGGAGAAAATCAAATTGATGACAGTGTTAATATGCAGGAAGTAATGAATAAAAGAGTGAAATACCAGGTGATGGATGTTGGAGGAAGATTTAGATATTAACAGAGATTTGAACAGCAGAGTGCATGCAAGATGGCATAACTAGGGAATATCAGCTGTACTACATGATAGAAGGCTGCCAATTAGACTGAAAATTTTAGTTTTAAAGGTTGTAATTGGACTAGCAATGCTAAAAAGCACTGAGATTTGGCCAATAACAAGATGTTTGGAAAATAAGTTATATGATCCTGAGGTAGACATACGGTGTATCCAGAAAGAAAATAAAAAATGAGTTAAAGTAATGGAGATTTAAAAGAATGTACACTAAGATGTTACTGGTATTGTAATGTTTAGATTCCTAGAAAGTGAACTAGAGAGAGATCTAAGGTGAAATGTGACTGTATAATTATTCCATAAACCATGAAGGGGGGGGGGAGGTCAACAATTTATTTATAACATGCACTTACTTCTCAGGGGGAAGGATCAGCAACACACTCATTAGCTATAGCTCTGGTGTTACCCACAAAGTAACTATACACATGCCTGCTGCCTTAGATGAAATTATGATATCATAAATCAACTGCAGTGCAAAAATGGTGTGGGGCTCAAGTAGAATGCATGGTGGCAACCAGGTGTGCCAATGCAACCAACAAAGCCAGGAATATTTAAGATTGTTTCCCATTTGATCTGCAGTACCTTGGAGTTTAATCTGTCAAAAAAGATTCCGTTGGTAATTTTCATCCTGAGCATCTATTATTTTTCTTTTAAGTTGAATTAGGTCAATAGTAAGAAAGGACATTTATCATCAGATTTTATTCCTAGCAATTTTCTAAAATAAAAACTAATCACAAACATTTGAAATCCAAATCCTGTTTATATCCATAAGTGATAAAATTGGTGTTTTCAATAAAATTAATAAATTCATTGATATTCATCCTGTGCATGAAAAAAATCTTGTGGCAAGCACTTAGTAAATTACCTTAACAGTGTAATCAGTAAGAATATTGCCTTCAGTGTAAAGGTCTCATGATCAAACACCACCACAGACTATTTTTCTACTGTATCACCTTATGCTACGCTTTTGTTCCAGGTTAACAAACATATCTATGTGTTTGAACTACCAAACAGTCTCAAGTTGTTCCTGCTTCGTGTATTGCTACTTTGTGCATGTGACTCCTAACTTTGCATAAAGCAAGGAGGAATTTTCTAACAAGTAGTGAATTACTTTGTAATTTCACCAGTCCTTTTTTCATTTTCATTTTTTTAACAACTTTGGGAGAAAAGTATATGCTCACATCCATATTTTCATGAAGTTATTGCTAAATTTAGAGGTCTATAAGGTTTTGGCTAAAGTACAAGCCCAACAGCTAGGCTCTGTATTTTATGAATGAAAAGAAACAAAATACTGGCTCTGGCTGGCCTCGGCTAAAAGATTTAACATTCTGATGATCGAATAAAGAAAAACACATTTGGCTGACAAAATGGGATTATTTAGGACATAATTAGGTAGTTGTTCCTTGAATTACCTTCTCTACTGCTGATTCAAATTAAACCAAATTTGATATCATAAAAGAAAAAAATCTAATTTAATTAACACTCAAAACTGATTTTCTTGAATTACGCAGATTTTAAGAGAAATTTCATTTATACATTTAATTAGAAATGTTACTGTCTTATAGTCTCTCTTTCCCATTATTACTAGCCTTACCCTCATTACCATCAAGTCAAAATCTGAAATAAATTTTATTTTCACTTCGTGATCATTCCTTTGACAAAAATCACAAAGTGAAACAAGTGGCATGGAAGTGCAGAGTGAACTGGGTGTGTTCATTAATTATAGCTGAAATCAATGGGCCAAGCTATAAGTTTTAAACAGGTACATTTGCCAGGCCTTAAACATTTAGTTATGGTCAAGGCTGGTTCCCAAATTAAGACTGAAGATCTCTAGCTAAAATATTTGGTGGTGAAATCATTAAACACAGCTGCTTTTTTCAATCACTCATATGGTGATTGCTGGACTAATATACATGTAGCTATTGTAGCAGTTTCCTGGCTGAATTTACAATAAGCTGATACTAGATTCACACCAAGGACACCCATGTAATGGATGATCTACTATAGGACTTTCTTTGCGACTTTACATTTTGAAGCTAAATGTGGCTTTAGTGCCTTTTCGTAGATGTCTGAATTTACGGAAAAATTAACAGTCAGTTTAATCTGAAGACATTAGAGCAGCACAGTCTGGGAAACATAATACTAGCGGTTCTGAAACAATGGGAATCCACTGAACAAACAGTGCCATCTAAGAATGAGGATTGAAACAATTTATAATGTACTGCAGAAATAACATTCGTGTAATTAGCAAGTTCTCATATTCAATAAAAAACAGAGCTAGTAAACACAAAAATTACCAAGTCCAGGGGAAAAAAAGAAGGAAACTACTAATACATAGTCTACTACACTGGCGTGCAAAAATTAAGGATGAGACGGTTTTTCGAATGTAACGTCGTGCAGAAGTGCTCCACATAGACTCAAATCATACCATAAGATCCCCAAGATGTAACAATATGGGGCAAGTGAGTAAAACCGTCGAAACAAGGAATCCAAAGGATACAAAGGCACTTTATTGAAAAGGTAGCTTTGAGCACAACTGGACAGAAAACTGAAACGTCCATGTAACAGGCGGCTGCCAAGAAAAATCCAGTCTTTAGTAGGGGATATGATCACCCCTGACTGCGTTGCAGGATTTACGTTTAGGATTTAGCGTCTCCCAAGAAGGTCCCACACGTGTTCGATTGGATTTAGGTCCGGGGACCTTGCGGGCCAATGCATGCGTTGAATATCTTCACTCTCTAACAGCCACTGTACGATGAGGTGTAGCGTTGTCGTCCATGAAGAGGAACTTAGGACCCACAGCACCTCTAAACAGACGCACGTGCGGCAGAAGAACCTCGATACAATAGCGGACACCAGTGACTGAACCTTCTTGGAAGATGTGGAGGTCAGTACTGCTACCAAGCATGATACCACCCCAAACGAGAACTCCGCCACCTCCAAACCGGTCCCTTTCAATGATGTTGGAGGTGTGATTGCGTGTTTCCTGCTCTCTCCAGATGTGTATACGCCCAGAATCGCTCGTCAGACTAAATCGGCTCTCATCCATAAAGAGAACTCTACCCCATTGCTGATGTGTCCAGTTCTTGTGTTCCTGGCACTACAGAAACTGCCGTCTCCGATGAGCAGGCATTAATGGGGCACGCCGTACTGCAAATAGAACACCTTTGTGCAGCCTCCTGGCCACAGTAAAACGTGATAATGAACGTCCAGTTGTCTGTTGCATGTGCCTTGCGATTTTTCCCGCTGTCTGTAGTCTGTCTCTTTTTGCCTGTAGGACAATATACCGGTCGTCCGCCGCTGTGTTTGCTCGTGGGCGACCACTGCTAAACTCTCGGATAGCTGTTCCTGTCGTTTGAAATGCTCTCCAAGCTCGTGATCCCGAACTCCTCAGCCACACTAGTCACACTTCGACCTTCTTCCAACTTCCCAATGACGCGACCTCGGGTAAGTCATCCAGATATGGTCTACTGGATTGCCTGTTGGCCATATCATGGTGGCAGCAACTTGACGCTCAAACCAATGTACACCGTGAAATAGCTTTCACCAAATTGCTGAGCATACACCGCCCGTGTGCTTTATACCCTTCTGACACTCCCTGCCCCCCCCCCACGTCATGCTGCATATATGCGCATGTCCTACCGTATCGGACCCTAGTCTATCTTCTGAGTGGTCTTTCGGTCCATTCTGCCTGCTCGTTCTGCTAATTTCTCCTCTTCGTTCTTAATTTTTGCACACCAGTGTATTTCTTTTTAAAAGTAATAACTTTAAATACCGAAATCTTAAATATTAGAACTCAAAGATGCATGCACAAACATGTCAACACACTAGCTACTGCCTACAACGGTGGTTTTCAACATATGATCGAAGTAGCACACTCTTTGCCAGTCTATTTTTCTCCAATGTCTTTGCTTCAGTCCTATATCTGGTATATACTTAACACCTAAAATTCTGTTCAGCTCTTATTATTGTTATGCATAACACTGTTGCTAAGCCTTACATGTTAAAAAGGAAATTTCAAAACACTAAAAGAAAAGTCAACTTTTAAAACTTTATTTCAACAAACCCAAGTCTTAAACTGTTTTTCTATTTCAGTGCAATATTCTGTGGTCTGTAATTTTGTTCTTCCTATTGCTATAGAAAATTTAGGCCCATTGGTGTTGTTTTTAAGCCTAATTTTCAGTCTTGTCATGCCAAATTTCTTTGTTATAATAGCTTTACATTAAAAGTGATGTCTTGAAAACATTATATAATACTATAACTGAGATTACCATTGTAGTTAGATATCTATTAGAGACATGTTACTAAAATGGAAATGCTGAAAAATACATTGTTATATTATAACTTATAAAAGAAAGACCCTGGACACATCAAATAAAAAAATCATAGAAAATCAAGTACACAATTACAGAAACAGTAGCTAAAATATGATGTGAAATACAATCGCAGGAAAATTTAAAAACATTAAAATTAGATTAAAATATAAAAGGCTGAACACAGCATTGGAAACATATTATCAAATTGTCAACTAGAAGAGTTTCACCTGACTATGCCAGGCTTTATCCATGGTGCTATGATGAAAGTGAAATCATGGTGGAAATATGTGTGTCAACATATCTTCACCCCATGTCATTTAAGCATTCAGAGCCACCTTACTGTAATTGGTAATTTTTTTTTTGTTGTTGTTCAAAGTTTTTCTTAATTTCCAGGAGTATGACAATAAACTGCATTATTGCAGTTATGTTATTTTTATGCATACATACTGTGCTATTAAGATCTCGCTCCATCATTTTTGCTGTAATACTAATTCAATGTTAACTCAATCTGGAGTAGCTTGATCCTTTAAGCAGTAGACAATAAGAGTGGTTTTGTTCTGCTTTCTGTTCCCCAATTGTTTACATGTTCGGATAATCTAGTTTTTGTATTTCAGTATATACTTCCTATGTAGCACCATGTTTTTTTTTATTACTTTCTTGGAGTGGGATTATGCATACTCCTGATTTCTTTGAAGAATTGAGCTGTTATAGTTTCATGGTTATTAAGCTCTCTATATATCTTGTACTCTTATGCCATACATTTATATTATAACTTAAACATGTTTTTTGCATGGCCTTCATGATTGTAGGTATGTACGGTAATAATCTACCATACCTATTTTTCTTTTCTTTTCTTTTTTTGCGGTATTTATCAGAATTGCATTATTTAATATATTATATTCTTGAAGTATTATATCCAAATGATATAGCCAACTTTTTGATTTATAAAATTCTTTTCCAAGACTTGCTGTCATCTGATGTATGATATAAAATTTATTTACATAAAAATACGTAACACTTGTTGTAAAAGTAGCTTTTTTTTTTTTTTTTTTTTTTTTTAACTGTCAACTTGTGTCTTTGTAGTATTGTCATTAATGCATAAAACGTCCCCAGAAATGGCAATTTTCCATTCCTTTATATATTTCAACTGTTAAATTTATTCTGGAATATGTATATAAAGAGTGATGACTGAATTACGACCACCTGCAAAAGACTTGCCTGGTGTGCAGATCATGCAAGTTGGATGTCGGATGACTGGAAAACAGTGTGCTGGTCTGATGAATCACATTTTTTACTCTACTCCATGGTTGGTCGTGTACGTATTTGGCATAAACAATATGAGACACTCCATCCATCCTGCATGGTCTCTACAGTGCAAGCCAGGGAGGTGATTGTATGGTGTGAGGCATGTTTACCTAGTAGGAACTTGGGACTCCTGGTGCATGTGGAACAATGGTGCATGTGGAACAACTGGTGCCCACCATCATAAATTGCTTGCTGACTCTGTTACATTCAGCAATTTCGCACTTTTTCCCAAATGGTGATGGTCTCTTTCAAAATGACAATGCGCAGAACCTGTATTGGTCCAATGTTGTGCAGGAATGGTTTGAACAAAACAGTTCTCAAGGAAAACAGTTCAGCCTTCCAGCATATCAATCGGCCTCTGAAGACCATTTCCATCTCAATTCAAACAGGCATGACCAACATGTGTCAGTTGACCACCTCCAATTTTTTTGAAAAAATTGTGGTAGCTACTCCTAATAAAGATATAAAGTACTGCAAAAGGATTTTTCATAAAAAAAAAAATTTGGTCAAGCTACAGCATTTTGAAAATAGGCAAAAAATACACTCATGATGAAAATCATGTGAAACGCCAAATTTTTAAGTGCACACTGCTCCTAAACTATAACAGGTAGAGACTCGAATTTTTTTTTTTATTTTGAAGCTATTGAATTGGCCTTTCTTCAAATTCACAGAAATTGGTCAAACGAATGTTACCAGATGGCAATATATATATATATATATATATATTACAAAAAAAATTTATTTTCCACAAATGTAGGAATTTTTTTTTTTAAGAAAAAGCCTTATCAGGTGGGTAAGTGTGCCAACCTGCACCCCTACTAGGGTTGTCTTAGCAGTAATTTTATTTTTATCCTGTGATGCTTGTAACTCATAAAATTGATTTTTAAAAGATACAAAATTTCAAAAAAATCTACATTTTTGAATTGCAATATCTCAAAAACCCCATTTTTTTTTAATTCTGAAATTTTATCCAAACAATTTCCTAATGGTAGGTAGTTTACTAGGGGAGTCAGGCTACTGGATTTTTGTCGTGAAAATTTCTTACATATTTTTGAAAATGACACTTTTTTTTCAATTTCTTTTATTTCCAATTTTTGAAAAATGGCACTTTTTTTCAAATTTTTGAATTAAGTGAAAAAATGAGAACTGTAAACATTATTTAGTAAATTTTTAATAGCTTGAGAACACAATTCCCTGCAGGGCTCACACTAAGCATTTACCAAGTAGCCAAATGTGACTAAATCCGAAAATGGCAAGAAAAAATTAGTAACGGTGAAAATGGTGGTGAATGATTTTATGAAACTTGGACAATTTTCGACTCATGGGTAAACTGCAATTTGCAGTAATTTTTGGGCTAAACTGTAGCTGATATGATTTCAAAGTTTGATTTTCCAAAGCTGTGGCACTGGAAATGGCACTGCCCAGTGCAATTTTTATGGAGTACTGTGAAACACCTATTAAGGCTGTTTGAGAGTCATTGGGGGAGTCAATGAAAATAAGAGCTACTGAAGTTGGGGGATATCGAGAAAAAAGAAACTCTTCCATAATTTATAATGAGCGGATCCAGAGAAATGGGATAGCAGAGGTTAAACAGTCTGCAGCACATAGTCCAGTGTTGGTGTTGCACTTTGACTTTGTTCAGAACTGATCTGTAATTCTACCTGATGAAGTGCAAAGTTACTACTGGCAAACAATGCCCAGATCTTACTCTTTGCATGCATTGTATACTTTCCAAATGAGACTAAGTCTTTTGTGGTAGCATGCAATGATATAAGCCATGACACAGCACATGCTCTGTGTGCCATTCTGCTCGTAAAAAGTGAAATTGCCAAGACTTGTCCTTTGGAAGAATTTAAAACAATTGTTTACATCTCAGATGGAGCAGCCGGGCACTTCACTTCAAAAACAACTATCAGTTCTATGAACGTATGAAGGAGGACCCAAATGTAACAAGGAAGTGGATCTTCTCAGCCACAGGCCAATGCAAGAGTGCATGTGATGGTGTGGGTGGCCTGTGCAAACATTTTGCTACTAAATTCAACTTACAGAAAGAAGCTTCACAAGCTATAAGAGATGCACCTTCATTTGTTGGAACTGTCTCCCCCTTGATCCCAAAGACTAAACTTCTACTCCTCACAACTTGTGAAGTACAATCCTATCGAACCAGCAAAGTAGAAGAGTGGGATACAGTAAAATCTGTTGTTAAAATACAGTCACAGCATTCCTGGTTAGTACAAGGAAATAAACCATCAATGGTCAGAACAGTCTGGCACCCACACAACGCAGTGCAATTTTCAAGCCAACAAAAAAGAACCCATTTTCTGTGAATGATTTTCAAATAGGAGAATTTATAGGATGCATTTATGACGATAACTGGTGGATGGATGGGACAGATTACAAACATATCTAAAGAATTCGAGGACATAACAGTATCTTTCATGGACCAGCCAGAGATTTTGGTGGCCAGAAGAACGTGGCAAGAAAACAGGTCAAGTGTCCACTGCCCTTAAAAAATGTACTTCTAAAGGTGAATGCCCCAACTCCTGTTGGATGTTCTGCACGACTTCATACCTTTGATGAGAACGAAATCTATAAAATCCAGCAGCTTTTCTCAGTTTGAATAATGTGTAGTTATGATGCTAAGGTCATAATTTTTTTTGAGGCTTTTTTTCTTATGTAAATAGAAATTGAATCTTAACTGCAACTGAGATAAAGTATTGTATGTGTAAAGACTATGGATTTAAAAAAAAATAAACATACACATAGGTGACAATTATTAAAAAACATAAAAATGACTTTAAAATATAGATTGACACTGCAATTTGGAATATATACTCCGGTAAACTTTTCAAAAATATCTTTCGAAGTTTTTTTTTTTTTTTTAATAATAACCCAACCGTGAGGTTCGAGCAGGAGAGAAGTGCATTTTCAAAAATTTGTAGGAAAATTTCAAGACAAAAATACAGTAACCTGATTCCCCCAGTTAACTACCTACCATTAGGACATTGTTTGGACAAAATTTCAGAATTAAAAAAATGGGGTTTTTGAGATATTGCAATTCAAAAATGTTGATTTTTTGAAATTTTGTATATTTTAAAAATTAATTTTATGAGTTACAAGCATCACAGGATAAAAATAAAATTACTGCTAAGACAACCCTAGTAGGGGTGCAGGTTGGCACACTAACCTACCTGATAAGCCTTTTTCTTAAAAAAAAAAAAATCTTAAATTTGTGGAAAATTAAAATTTTTTGCAAAAAAAAAATATATATATATATATATTCCCATCCGGTAACATTCGTTTGGCCAATTTCTGTGAATCTGATGAAAGGCCAATTCAATAGCTTCAAAATAAAAAAAATATTCGAGTCTCTACCTAATGTTATAGTTCAGGAGCAGTATGCACTTAAAAATTTGGCGTTTCACATGATTTTCGTCAAGAGTGTATTTTTTGCCTATTTTCAAAATGCTGTAGCTCGACCCAAAATTTTTTTAATAAAAAATCCTTTTGCAGTACTTTATATCTCTGTTAGGAATAGCTACCATATTTTTTTCAAAAAAATTGGAGGTGGTCAACTGACACCCCCTGCCTGAATTGAGATCGAAAGGGTCTGAAGTCAATCCCATAGAGCACTTGTGGAACACTATGGAACAGCACATCAGGTCTCTAGATACACCAATTGTCTCCATAACTGCATTGAAGGCCATTTTATACACAACTTGGTTGGCCATACCTCCCAATTGCTTCTGGCATCTTATTGAATCAATGCCACTTTGGATAGCTGCTGTACTGTTGGTGAAAAGAGGACCTACAAAGTATTAGATAGGTAGTCACAATTCAGTGACCACTCAGTGTATATTGTTACATAATTTGATGAAGTCATGTAATTGATCTTGACTATTGCCACAAGGATCAAATTATCATCAACATATCTGCTAACATGACTGGAAGAGTTGAATTGTAGTTGTTCATTACTTTAATTTCAAATCCTGATGTATAGCCTAAGGATGCTGGAGATTCATGAAACCAAGGGGCCTCTACCCTAATCTGTTGATATATTTTATTCTGGAACCTGAAACAGTTACTGATGTTGATGAATTTCAGTGATCTTAATATCTCCAATTTCAGGCACAGGAATTTGATGTTTATTGAATTTTTCTTCAATAAATATTACAGCTTCTACAGTCGGGGTATTAGAGTATAAAGAAACTACATCCGAACTAACCAATATTACATGTCCTAGATCTTAGTACTGTTTGCTTTTCTGAATGATTTCAATTGCATTATTGATGGTATATTTAAGGCTGTGTTGTAAAATAGCTTAAGATATCTAAACATGCTAGATTTATAGTAGGAGCAAATCAGATTTTCAACAAAATTACTGAGAACAGCAGAAAAATAAGATTCATATCTTCTGAGTTCTTTTGTGAAGAGTATTTAAAAGCCCTTCAACTTAAAACAGAATTTAATTATTTTAATCTGAGTAAAGTCTAAGTGTTTTTAATATAAATTATTTTCATCTACCAGAATTAGTGAAGTTATAGGTCATACTGAAAGTAATGAGCAAAGATGCATTACACAGGCAGATTGCACATTGGGAGAGTGATAGTTCATAGTGCTACCTCTCGTTGTGGCCTTGAATGCCAAATGACATCACCAGCATTAATCATGTGACCAAACAAACACAAGAAAAGGTGGCGAACAGTGATGCATCATTCCGTCAGCAAGCTGTGATTCAGTTCTTTGTGAAAGTGAAAATTCTGGCTGCCAATATTCATTGCAGGCTTCAGCATGCATACAGAGATGCATGTATGGATACCAGCAGTGTGAGAAGGTGGGGGAAACATTTTAAAGATGGTTCCACAGACATTAACGATCGGCCTCGTAGTGGTAGCCGTAGAACAGCCTCAATGGAACAAAACAAGAGTTGATGCCTTCCTTAATTCATTGATGACAGATCTGTGATGGTGAAGGAAATGTTGCCAAACTTGGGCATAGGACACAGTGCAGTTCAGGAAATGACTAGCAGCCTGGGGTATTGGAAAATTTGTACCCATTGGGTTCCACATTTACTGACATAAGAGTACAAAAGCCAGCACAAAAACATCTCATCACTACTTCTGGAGCGGTATTAAAATAAAAGGGCCAATTTTTTGCACAGTATTATGACAGGTGAAGAAAGTTGGTTCCACCATTTTGAACCTAGAAGAAAATGCCAGAGCATGGAATGACATTATCTCCATGTACCAAGCAGAAAGAAACCTAAGACAGTTCCATCAGCTGCAAATGTTGTGGGAACTGTCTTTTGGGACACAGATGGGTGCATTCTGGTTAATTTTTAGAGCCTCGACAAACTGTAACTGCAGCTCGTTATGTCCAAATATTAGAAAAGCTCCATCGTGCATTGCATGATAAACAGCTACGAAATAAGGTTATCCTCCAGCACGATGCTAGGCCCCACTCTGCTTGTCTGACCTCAGAAAAAAATCTAGAAATTTGGATGGGAACTTTTACTTCACTCTGCTTACGGTCCAGATCTGGCACCCTCTGACTATCATCTTTTTAGATTCCTAAATGACCAGATGCACAGCCAACACTATCAGAATATGGAAGCAATATGGCAAACTGTAAGTCATTGTCTGTGCAAAACTAGGAATGCAGTTCTTCCGCAAGGGTATCTTTAAACTGCCCAAATGATGGGGAAAATGTCCAATGAAACAGGGATTTTTGTAGAAAAATAGATTAAGGTGTGTAGATTAATGTATCATAATTATTTTTTCAATCATTACAACTCACAATTTTTAAAGCATTGTTGCTCATTAATTTCAGTATAACCCTCGTAGTATCATCATCATTGTTAACCATTTTCAACCCACTACTTGATGAAGGTATCCTCAAGTTTCTCCCACAAAATTCTGTCTTGAACCAGTCGCCTCAATGTCACTCCTGCAAGCTTTCGAATTTCATTTGCCCATCTCACATGTGGTCATCTTCTGGGTCTTTTTCTGTCCCTTGGTATCCAGTCTAATATTTGAATTTTCCATCAGTGGTCTGTTCTTTTAGCAATATGTCCAGCCCATTGCCATTTCTGGGATTTTACTTTGATCAGGATGTCTTCCACTTGTGTCATTTGCCTGACCCACGAGAGTTCCTCTTCTTGTCTTTTCTCGTTACACCAATTTAATCTCCATGCTTCTTTCAGTTGTGTGTAGCCTCTGTCGTTTTTAGCTAAGCTTATGTCTCTGCTCCATGTATAAGAATTGGAAGGATGAATTAATTAAACACCTTTCTCTTTAAGACATAATGGTATACTGTTCTTGGAAATTGTAGTGTTTTTTCTGAATGCTGTTCAACCAAGTTTTATATACCGATGAATTTCTTCATCGATGTGGCCCTTGCTTGATAACTGTTGCCCAAAGTAAATGTATGTATTGGTTACCTCTTGAGTTTTCCCATCAATTGATAAATCTTCATTCATTTCTTGTAAGAGCATTGTACATCAGTTATGTTTTCTGGAAAAATTCATTTCTAATCCCACTTCTTTATTCATCATATATACTATATATATGGTTGAACCCACATATAACGAGCTCACATAATAGGAAGTTATGCATAAACCGAAGTTTTTTTTATAGATCCCTTAAACTTCATAATATTCTCTCTTGTTATTTTAACTGCATATTATGAACAATAATATTTGGAAAAACAGCATATATCAAAGTTCACAGGGTCGTATTCAGAGAGGTGGCCTAGGAGGCCTTGCCCCTTACATTAGAAAAAAAAATGCCTTAATTTAATAAAAATGCACAAACTTACATTAGAAAAAAATGCTTTTATTTTTTTCTTCTATTTTTCCATTAACATGGTTCTCACTTAATAGTAGTAAAAAATTCCCTGACTTTTCCAGCTGGTTTTTAAAGTTTTTCCAGAGTGGCGACCCCTATCACGTTGTAATGAATTGTTACATTTCATTCTATTTGTGCATTTTCTCACCAAAGCACACATTTGTTAATTCTTTAAGTAATTTGTCTTTATAAAATGACCTGCTTTTCATTAATAACAACTAAATGTGCCCATTATTTTCCGTACCATAATTCCATGAACTTTTGTGACTACCCACATAGAATTTATCAATACATTCCCATAGAAATGGGCCATATGTAAGAAAAATTCTGTCAGTTTAGTTTCAGTTTTTTATAACACAATGCAGCTAAGCTTAATGATGGAATAGCTTCCTGTTCAGAGAAACATGTCACAAGATAATCAACAGAAAAAGAACTTTGATCCATTGTTTGGTTGGTGTTCTTGTGAAGTGTTTCTCCAAGCAGGAGTGTGTCAAGTCATTGTGCCTAATTGTTCCCTGTTACAACAACTATCTGCAGAAATTGAAAAACTTAATAACAGGCAATTTTTTAAATTCAATTTTACATCTTTTTTAGGGAATAAAGGAAAAATCTAACTGAAATTCTACAGGCAGTAATAGCAAACAAAAGTTTGAAATCTGAAAAAGAAAAGTTTTTTGGCAAAATGAAGTATCTTTTAATTTTTACAAAAAAAGGGGCAATTTCTCCTAAGTTTTCCCTGATTTTTACAAAACAAAAAGGGCAATTTTCCAAGTTTTCCCTGACTTTTGGAACCATTTTCAAATTCCCTGAGAATCCCACATTGTGTGGGAACCCTGATTAACTTTTTTGTTTTGGTGGATTTCAAAAACTTAAATTTTTCATTGGGCCCCTGAATAAAATTCTATATACACCCCTGGAAGGTTATCAGCAAGCAAAGTAAGTGGCTTTCACTCAGTTTTTTTCACTGGGAAACAAGGAATTACCTACTGTTGACTAAACACCATGGTTTCCCTTACAGATAGGGCAGTTTGCAAGAAGACAAGAATGCTTTGCAGTTAGTTTTTCCCTCCCATTCCCTTCCTACATACACTTGCTAAACACACATCTCCTGGGCAAATGCTTCCTTTCCCCCACACCACCTTTCAATCCCTGAATCTCTGTTTAGAAAATCTTAAGAGTTTATTTTATGTATAGAATCATCTTAATCACCATGTCCAAGGAAGTTAAAAAACAGCAATCATTATAAGTGTATTGTGGAATAACTTTTTACGGGTCTTATAGAGGTTATTTTTCATGAAACCAACTTTAATGAAAAATAACCTCTATAAGACCCGTAAAAGTTATTCCACAATACACTATGAATAGAGGTGCCATAGATTCATTTACAACTATCATTATAAGCACAAAACAAGCAAGAACTGACTCATATACCTGACATAACATGCAACACAGGGATGTCGCTAGACTTTGAAATTAGGGTGGGCAAGTGCTATTTTTTCTGGGGCAAGTTTGATAGCAACTTTAGTTACAAAACACTGAAAAAGAATTTTTAGTGCTTTTTTACTACTACTACAGACTCCAAAGGAAGTTGGTGCTAATCCCCCCTCTCAGAAACACATGCACCTACACCTGGCTCTGACAAGTTACGCCACTGGTAAACCAACAAGATGAAAATTACTAGTAGGCAGTGGTATAAGGTATAAGTATTGCTAGAATGTTGTCTTAAACATTTTTTTCTTGCTTTGAATGCATTGTTTTAATTGCTTTTCAAAATTTTGCATTTCTGCTTGTGAAAATAGTACAGCACTTTAACAATTCCTTTAAAAAACATGTTTATATTTGTTTAATTTAATCAAATTTTAACATCCTAACTCGCAGGCACAACACTCCCCTCCTTAACCCCCTTCCTTCAAGCCAGTGACTTGCCTGGAACACGTCCCACTCTTGGAGGAAGGTCCCCCTTCCTGACTGCCCTGGGGCAGGGTTAAGAGCACTCTACTTTCAGTGTTGGAATTCCCTACTTAGTAGAACCAACAGCAAAGCAATTAGTAATGACGCCCCTCAGTGAATTCCTATCCACCCTTCTCATTTGCCCCTGGCCATACTAATGTGAAAAAAGGCTTAAACTAAAGATTTGGAAGAGTAGACAATTAAATTTTCATGGCCCTTCAAATGTTATTTTGATGACCTTCTTACGCAGAATTTAAGAAAGCGCTACCTAAGGAAAAATACTACCGATTAAAAAGACGAGACTCATTAATTACATAACAAAGTCCAGCTTATATTTTAAAGCTAAGAAAATTAAAAATGTCAAACCTTGAACAGCCGGGTGGGGAAGAAAATTTTCAAGGTGGGCTACTGCCCACCCTCGCATCCACTTGGCGACGCCTCTGATGCAACAGGTGAAATTTCAAATTTTTGGCAGTTACTTTAATTTTCACATTTGTTAATGTTTTGCTTATTGCAGATCTCACTCATACTTGTTAGAGTTTTCAATTAACAAGTATTATTTACTTTCGATTAATAGATAAATAGATTATGACTGACTCGTTTTAACCTGACATAATGTAACATGCAAAAAATAGGCCTTTTTTTCTGTCCAGCTATATATACAGCATACATATTCAAATACTTAGAATTAAATAATTGAAGCTGTGGTTACATACGAAAATGCCTGTCACCGAAATTCAGAACAGGACTTCAAAATGTCTCATCAAATCTTAAACAAATTAAAGATACAATATTAAAACACAGTTAAATATAATGCCATTAAGAAAATATGTTCTTTAAGTTTTAATCTGTAAGCATAAGAATGTGTGAATGCACATACACTTACTGTGCATTCATTGTAGGATTTTTTTTTTTTTTTTTTTTTTTTTTTGATTGGAGGTTTAACGACCACCGTGAGCAACTCAATGGGCTATAAGCAGTCGCCCGTCCCTAATTTAGGGTCACTGGTTCCAGGGAAGGGAGAGAGCCAGTGCCGTAAGACAAACACAACATCCATGCCTGACCGGGATTCGAACCCGGACCCCTTACGGACGAATGATCAGAGGCCAACGCCTTAGACCACTGCGCCACCGGGGCGGCCATTGTAGGATTATCACTATTTTTTAGCATGTTTACATCAATTTGTGATATGAACACCATGTACCTTGTTTATCTTATATTATAAATATACATACTTCAGAAAATATAATATAAACATGCTAAAAAATAGTGATATTCCTACAATGAATGCAGGGTAAGTGTATGTGTATTCACACATTCTTATTCTTGCAAATTTAAAATCTTTTAAGCACATTGAATTTGCCTACAAAGCATTTTAGGTGTCTTTGACTTTATATCATTGAGTCAAAAACAACAGTAATGAACATGTTATTTAATAATTTAGGATTGTTTGCTTTTACAAAAATTTTATTCCTAAAAAAATATTTTTGCTTCTCATTTTCACTTTTTTGCCTGAAGTTGTAGTGCACTTCACAAACAAACACTTCAAAATTTTCAATAGATTAGCTGCCCTACAGCTGGTGTTCAATTTGCTTTTAATAACATGAAAAATGAAAGATGACAACACATCTCTTTTCTTAAAAGGATAAGCTACACACTTATATTGGGTACATGTGGCATGGGCAACTTTCCAGAAATATAATGGATGCTCAAGCTCTCGATATGAGTCATAGCAAGGTAAAGGGGAAATAGGAAAAGCTTAGATGTATGCATATTTAACATTATGATATCATGATCGTATCAGAATAATGTGATCACCTATCTAATAATGAGAATAATCACCCTGGATGACAGCGGCAAGATGACATAGCATGGACACAATGAGGCCCTGGAAGGTTGCCTGAGGCACACATGCTCATTCGGACTGCAGCAGAGCACGGAGGTCCAGAAGACTACGTGGTTGTGGGTTGGCACGTCGAACTTGTTGATCCAAACAGTCCCACAAGTGCTCTATGGGACTGAGGTCATGTGATTTCTCCGGCCAAGGGAGACCGAAGACATCGCTGTCGTGTTCCTGGAACTAGTCATGTACCACCTTAGTGACAGGACAGGGTGCATAGTCTTGTTAGTAGACACCATCACCACCAGGGTAAACGTCTAATATAAAGGAATGCATGAGGTCAGCGAGGATGGACAAGTAGCCATTGGCGTACAAGGACACATCTAGTGGTACCAGCGGTCCCAAGTCATACTAGGAAAACATCCTCCAGACATACATACCGCCACCACCAGCCTGTACTTGACTCCCAAGCGTGTTCAGGTGTTGGTTCTCGTGTGTCTGACTTCACATCAACCACCGCCAGTCACATCTGTAGAGCAGAAATCTTGATTTGTCAGAGAAGGCAACCTTTTTCACTGTCCAATGACAATAGTACCACGTGAACTGAAGACGTCGCTTCTGATGGACCTGGGTTAACATGGGCAACTTGATGCAGCGTTGACTCCGGAGACCCATGCATAACAGGGTTTGCTCTACTGTTATCGGGGGCACATACCTGGGTGCCCCAGCATTCATTTGCGTGGTCCATTGCTGCACTGTTGCGCATGGATTGCCCTTTACCAGTCGATGTTCTCCTCGGGGGTCGATGCCCTTTGGGGCTTCACAGTTATGACAATGGGAGGAACTGTGTGTGCCAGCGGTCCATTCTTGGTAAACCCTTACTGCAGCACCTCACGAAAAGCCGACGAAGTCTGCTATTTCAGAGATGCTTCCACCCATGGTGCGGTACCCAATAATCATTCCTTTTTGAATGTCCGTCAAATCACTACCTCTGCCCACTGAATTCATGTTACGTACTATGGCGCATCTGTCCTGGCGGGCCGCTTATGTCTTCGTGTAGCCGACCTTGTCACATGCACTTTGTGATGCGTCTGGGCGGGTATACTGCAATTACGGGGGTAGTCATATTATTCTGATACGACTGTGTATATGCCTTGATTCAGAAAAAAAAAGGGTTTTTTTAACATTATGCCCTTTAAGCACCACATAGTTGGCAATCAATAAATTTCTGTTTGTACATTCCTGAAAATGATAACTAATACAAAATGTACAGATTTTTTGTTTGCAGGAATATTTTATATTACCTTTTAATATAAACCAGGTTTATGACATCAACCAAAAAAGTTGCATCTCAAGAATGATGTTTTTTCAGTTTGACAGTACATTTACCAGCTGAAAAAAGGGCTTGCACACATAAGGACTTGTCTCCGAACACTAGTTTTTGATCAAGTTATTTCCACCTCTTCCTTCTTCACTTTTAATGTAGTTATGAACTGGAATTTCAAACCTGACTCTTCATCATTCTTGGTGTATGATTCTAAGTTAGGTTTTCAAATCTACTTCTTTCTTCATTACTTCCGCTATAAGATTCTAAATTCACATTTCTATTGTCACTCTTAGTACAGCAGGGGCGGCGGAAAGTGAAGTTCGTTGACCGAGCTCGAAATTTTGAATCGTGGTACACCCCTCCCTTCCAGCTTCCCGGAACAAACACAAGAAAAACAATGCCTAAGGAGCTTTGTTGGGGATTAGGACCACCCGACCACTTACATAGAGGAACTTTCTAAAGCACATCACAACAATCGCACATATGCCAAATAAAAAAAATAAAAAAACATTTGCTGAAATTATTGACCGGGCCATGACGGCTCCGCCGCCACTGTAGTACAGGGGTATTACTGATAGCACCTGCAATCTCTGCATAGCAGGGGCCCCTTCAGGACTAAGAGGGCCTCTAATCTCAGGAAAAAGACTAAACATTTTTTTTGCAGAAAATGCATATGAAGCTGATTAAAGAAATATGAATTTTTACGGCAGCTTTGAAGTATTAAAAAAAAGGATTTTTGGTATTTTTTCTCAATACATAAAATATTTGGAAATCATTTTCATGGTTTTAATTTATAAAAACTGGATGACAGGAAAGCAACAATTCCAGACAACTTCCTCTTTACACAGCCTTACTAAGGCACTATACTATATATTACAGTTGTTTGAACATAACTATACATCCTTCAGAATATTGTAAAATGTAGGATATGCGTAGTATACAAGGGCGCCCATAAGGGGGAACAGCAGGTGCATGGGTGTCCTTGTATACTACACACACATATATATATATATATATATATATATATAAGAGCAAAGCCGAAAACAAAAGAAATACTTTAGAATTTAAAACGAAAGACGCAAAATAACCTGAAGATCAAAACGCGCAACGCAGCAGTTATGAAAATTCAGAATTCACATTCTATTAAGAGACTGAAGCAAAAAAATTTTTTAACTCTCACCAAGTACAACATAGAAAAGGTTATTTATTGACCGGTGTGAGTAAAAAGAGGAAAATAAAATAACTGAATGTAGAAAGTGTCGAGAATACTGAGCCTTGGCTTTATCAAGGACCAGCAAAAACTCTGCATTTTCTCACTTCCACAAAGACCTATTTGGAAATGGGTTTCTGCAAAGTCATAGATGCAAGTAATAAGCCCACCTAAAAAAAATTTTTAAAAATATATATTTTAAAGAATATATATAAATGTCATGACCTCCACAGAGTTGCATGACCAAGCTTTAGTTAACAATTTAGCTAGCATCCATAACTTTCCTGGCCCGACCCATGCTCTTCATCTGTTACTATTAAACAGAAAGAAGATTATAGAAGACTCAAGTTGTAAGAGTGACATAATAAATCAGAAATAATGTTTAGCAATAACAAATTACCAAGTTCGTCTGAGAGAGAATTTTAACCTGAATAGCAATACTAAAGTATTACAAATTTTTAACATTGCAATACAAAAGGAGATATTAATTTTTTTAAAACACAGATTCTTGAAAGAAGACTGGATTATAAAAACCCACTACTCCACAACTTCTGACAACACAAAAACGAGAATATAATAAAGACAATAATTAATTAAGGAAATGCATTGTGAAGGTTATATGACATGAACAATTAGTTGCAAATGTACAGAGTATTTCAGAAGTGCTTTAAGTGCATAATTAAGTAGTTATTAAGAACTTAACTACATTGAAAACACAGCGCAAATTACAAGAACAATGAAACGGCCTGCTGTTTTGGCCTTAGTTCCCTAAAAACGCGCAAAGTTACCCAGAAAAGAAAGAGTTAAAATCAGCAAAAAAGTTAATAGACTTGCCAGTGCCTAAATGCTGAAAGCAAAAAAAGAAGAAAAGAGCAAGAAGTTCAATCATTGAACTTGGAAATCCCAATACCCAAAGACAATGAAGAGAGCTTACCTCTTATGCAACTGAACTTCCTCCTTTCTTGAGGAAAGATGGCCGACCTTTTATCCCAAACTTCAAAACACTCCTGCCACTCCCTAGTCGCTGGGGGCAGTGTGGGTGGGGCTGAAGGCCTCCACACACTGAAAGATCCTACTCGCTGAGATTTTAACAAGAGAAAAAAATATATAATTAAGAATGTGGACCTGTATGATCAGAAAGAGCAGAATTAACTCTCCAGAATACATGAGAAATATTATAAATACACAAGTAGTGTATTTAATAATCTTTGCATGTATTTAATCACCTTAGTGAGCTTCTGTAGACTGTTTAGAATCCTATTAATTTTAATGTTAGTTTTACTATTTTTAGTATAGCTATTCTAGTAAGTGAATAACTAGTTTTCTTTTATATTTATTTTTATTTTATTTTATACAGATTTTTAAGCTTTTTTTGTGATTTTGTCTATATTATTTAATTTTTATTTTTAATAGGACCTTCATATCCATAGCACTAAGGTTCTTTTTTGTAGTTAATAGGCATCCTCTAGCCAACTTCCAAACAGCTTTCATTGGTCAGAATCATATTATTAACTGCTTAGAAAATTAAAGCAGATCTGCCAACCTTACTCTATTATTCAGAATAATTTTTCTTAAAGTTCTTTTGATGAAAGAAGTAGGAATTTTGTTCTCTAGAAAACTGTCTAATAGTATATTAATGTGGTAGTTGAAGTCCAAATTGTTGCTGCAAATTCTTGAAATTCTAAGCACCTGAGAAATTAGTACATTCTCAATTACCTTGGTTGATATGTTATTATTCCAGTGTAGATATTTAATTACTTTGAAAGGAAAATTAACTCTTTTATCAAAGAGGCTAATGGATGGGTTACCTCTGTTAAGTTTAATGCTTAAGTCTAGGAACTCTAGTTCCTGATTACTGTGGTTGGTTTTACATAAGTTAAGAGAGCTTGGATAGATACTATCAAAATCACTCTCTATAACTTCTGAATTATTAATACACAGCAGATCGTCAATATATCTATATGTGTAAAGGTAGTTATCGGAGCAGGTGGAGTGATTTTTAATGAATTTATATTCCTTAAAGAACAGGAATAGATTTGCAATACTCGTGGAAGTTGACGTTCCCATGGGGATACCGTTTACTTGCTTATAGAGAGTATTATTATATAAGATATGGTTATTTTTAATGCAGCAATTGAGATAAGAGTTCCAGGCTCCTACATTAACAAATTGGTTAAGTTTAAATTCTGCATACAGCTCTTTAAAGGTAGTGATTATATCTGATAGAGGCAGATTAGTATATAGGTTCTCAAAATCATAACTATTAATATCTAAGGGATTTACTTCGAGTATAGTGGAAATTACTTCTGCATTATTATTAATGATCCAAAAATCTTTGTACTTCAAACTAGTACAGTTTCTAATGTGTTTCAAAACCTTCTTCAAGATATCTTCAAAAGCTAGATCAATTTTCTTTTTACGACTCCTGACTCCACTAGCTATGAATCTGAACTTCACCGGATCTTTATGAAACTTAACAGTTGCAAAAAGAAAGGGAAATTCAGGCTCATATCTTCTTATTTGTGGAATTTTAAGTTTCTTGAAGAATGCCTTAAAACGATTTTCTAACTGCTTAGTGGAATAACTTACGGGCTCGTAGGTTACTCTATTATTGAGTTCCATAGTTAACAATTCAAAATAGAACTTCTTACAGATAATTGCAAAATTACTGCTAGCTTTATCCGTAGTGGTAAAAATAAATAGGTCTTGTAGTTTGGAGAGTGACCTTTTAGCTTCTCCAGAGAAAAATAGATTTCTATCAAAACAATTATCCAGACCTGCCAGCTCATAAGTGAAGCTATTGATTACACGATATTTCCACTCTGCAAAGGCCTCAATAGGCTGATTGTATGTTAAACTGGTTTTTATAATGTACCTATTAACATCTTGAGTGAAGCTCTCAAGAATCCTCTCTTTGGAGATTTGGAAGGAAGGTCTAAATTTAGAACCATACTCTAATAAATTCCTAAGCTTGTCATTTTCTACAAAACTCAAGTTTCCAGTGATAATATGCTTGTAATTCTTATCATAGTGAACTGTTTCTTTATGTTCATCACAAGAACATGTAGTAACTACAGGAATGTAACTCGAGGAATTAAGTTTGTAGTTTTTAACTGTTGACCCTAAGGTCTTAACATATTTAAAACTTACAATAGACTGGTGCCTGTGGATGGGAAAAAAAATTGCATTGCAAAAATTTTTTGACTCACACCAAGTACAACATAGAAAAGGTTATGTATTGGATGGCGTGGATGTGACTCACACGTGAATGCACGTATATGTAACGATGACGGAAGAAGTCGACGTGGAGCAACTGTAGCGGAGGTGATGCCGAGGTGACCTAGATATATAACAACTTTGAACATTGATCCAGGATGCATACCGTTGATAATGGCCGAAAGTCAGTCGTGCCGAAACATGTCCGGTGGTTTTGTGTGGAGTCGTATGCATGTTGCAGAGATTGTCTGGCGTTTTTCAAAAATTGACGAAATTTTATTTAAGGTCTGTTTAGATTGTCATTGATTATGTCCATTCCTTCTTTTAAAAATTGACGACACCTGTTGATGGTAAATTGTTTTTTAATTGCATTGTATATAATTCTTTCACACTCTCTTTGTATGATATCCATAGTAGTGTTTTATTTGAGTTTAAACCCTGGTCGCAAATTTCAATTGGGCCTATTTGCAATACGATGATTCTATGTGGTGACACGCTAGATACATATTTTATTTCAAGATACAGGATGAAGCTTACTAATTTGGAATGCCGATACAAGGCGAGTCCTTGATGATATAATAATTGAAACTTGTAATAATATTCCTAGTCATATATGATATATAAATGCCAAGATGATTTTGCTGCAAATATGCACACAACGCATAGAAGGTATATAACGTGTGAAACAGTAGTGCGTATAGTTTATAGCTATTATTCTATTTTTCACAATGGGCAAAACATTGTGACGTTTTAATAGTATTTTGTAAGCTAAGATTGCATGATAAACATACACTTACCCTACTTTCTTTGTAGGAAGACCACTATATGTAGCATGTTGTTGTCAATAATTGTTACAAAATTGTGACATTATGTTTAGCCTATTTTTTTACATTTGACAGCAAGTAATTTAAGTAGTTTTACTTTTTGTGTGCCACAATTCTTCACTGTTATTTATTTATTTACTTATGTTCTATATTTTTGTATAAATTGGTCATTTGACACTGTCACACACCAGTTACCTGTTTTGCATGTGATCGTGAAGAATTTCAAACAGGCTGGCCTTAGTACTCTAAAACAATAAAATTTGCATATGATTTACTTTAGTGTAAGAGTTTTGTAAAACATTGTATTGGTCTAAAATTAGGACAATCATTTTAATTACAATGTGCACATTTGTGTTGCATGCAATAAAGTGCAATAATTTTGGCTTTACAAAAAACTTCTGTATGTTCCAAAGAACTGGAATTATTTAAACGCTCATAAAACCTAATTAATAATATGGAATTCAAACATTTCAGCAATTGAAAGCCAATCGATTTGAATAAAAGGGCCTTGAAGATTTATTTTTTTTTGCATGGAGGGCCAGAGGTGCAGCCAAGGGAGGGGGTCCTCGGGTCCAGATCCCCACTACAAGTGGATTGAGTACGAATTTAAAGCGATGATATATATTTTTTGAATTGTTGAATAACAAGTAAAAAGTGACAACAACAAGACAGCCTGAAGAAGGAGAAGAGTTTTCTCCGAAAATTTGCTATTAATGAAAAAATTTCCTAGTAAAATACCCATAAAAGTTGCTTGCGATATATATGGTTATATTGGAAAGGGAGTGAGACAAGGTGACACCATATCTCCGAAGCTCTTTAATGCCACATTGGAGGGTGTTTTTCAGTCGCTGAGCTGGGAAAACAAGGGGATAAAGATTAATGGAGATTATCTAACCCACCTTCGTTTTGCTGATGACGTAGTCATTTTTGCAACTACCCCATCAGAGCTGCAGAGTATGATCCAGGAACTTGCTGACAAGAGTAAAGAAGTGGGATTAAAAATGAACTTTCAGAAGACAAAAGTGATGTTCAATGCTTTTACAAGAAATGAAGATTTATCGATTGATGGAGAAAAGCTGGAGATAACAGACACGTACGTTTATCTTGGACAGCAGATATCAAGTGAGGGTCACATTGATGAAGAAATTAATCGGCGTACAAAACTTGCCTGGAGAGCTTTTGGAAGAAACAGCATAATTTTCAAGAGCAATATGCCATTATGTCTTAAAAGAAAAGTGTTTGATCAATGCATCCTTCCAGTGCTTACGTATGGTGCAGAGACGTGGACCTTAACTAAAAGAGACATACAAAGGCTGCAGACAACTCAAAGAAGCATGGAGAGGTGCATGCTTGGTGTAACCAGGAGAGATAAGAAGAGGAACACGTGGATCCGAAAAATGACAAGAGTGCAAGACATCATGATCAGAGTTAAATCCCTGAAATGGCAATGGGCTGGACATACTGCCAGAAGGACAGATCATCGATGGACAGCCGAAATTTTAGATTGGATTCCAAGGGACAGGAAAAGACCCAGAAGAAGACCACATAGGAGATGGGTGGATGAAATTCGAAAGTATGCAGGGGTGACATGGAGGAGACTGGCACAAGACAGACCGTTGTGGAGGAAACTTGGGGAGACCTTCGTCCAGCAGTGGATTGATAATGGTTGACAATGATGATGATGATGATGAGGCTTTCACCAATGAACCAAACCCATGGACCTCCCTCTTAAGAAATTTCTGGCTATACCACTGGGGAGGACCCACATTTTTCTGGTACACCACTGTCTTAACATATAATTCTAAACTGGATTTCAAATCTGACTCTTCCTTCTCAGTGTAACATTTTAAATTGGATTACAGAAGTTCTCTTGTGTATGTGTGTATCCTTGGTGGTTTACATTTCCCTTGACTGCATGAATCATCTAACTCTGACACTCATGATGCCAGCATTCAAAACTGGTAGGGAAGCCAAAAGGTCTTATAGCATGGGCAGTCTGTGAAAAAAAGTGTTTTATACAATGATTTAATCTTATCTGTATCCAAAAAGCAAGGAGAGGAAAATCGATGAGATAATACTCCCCGTGTGGCTTTAATATTATTTTACATTGATACTACAGCTTATTTCTTATTTATTTTGTTTTTTCCCACGAGGCTGTTAGTGAGTTTTAACTTCCAACTTCATATGTGGTAAGATGAGCATCATCTATAAGCATATAAGCACAGTATTGCCTATTAAAATTACACCTACCCATCTAAGTTCGTTGAACCCTAATATAGTTGCATTTGGCATGTGCTTTAAATGCTTAAACTTATTGGGGGGGGGGGGGTGTACAGGATGAGCTGAAAGAAAAGTTGCATGGGCCCAACAGTAGCTTGATGCCTGAGCTTTGCACCTCCTATAAACGTGAAAAGGATTTTAATATCAGTTTCGTTCATGTCACGCATCATCTTATGGTTGAAAGTACAAGTACTAAAACGAAATTGAACTGTTAACCTTTTAAACATCCCGAAATCGCCATCACACAAAAGCTTTATTATTATTTTTTTAATGCTTTGACTTTTATATTAGATTAAGGATGCCCGGCATTTACAAATGAATTTCAATAGATTCCCGTCAACCGGTACGTAATATTTATTATACTACCATAAATCTACTTATATTGCCCAAAGTGCTCCATGTAAATATATTGGTCTGAATAAACTTTAATTAATAATAATTAGAAGTACCGAAATAAGTACCTGTACTTCCCAAATTATTTCGTTTAAAATATATATGGATATAATGTATAGGGAGCAATTCGGATATACGTCAATATAGAGAGCAGTTTGGGATATACGCCATAAGTTCACACGGAGCACTATGGAAATTATAGATAATTATTTCGGTTTTGGTGCTACAAAATGAATAAGATAAAAGAAATAACTACTGACCAGAACACGTGTTAGCGCACAAAAGAAACAAACACAAATCAATGGCATTTCAATTCAAGCTTCTTTAAGGATAGATTTGTCGCCATCTGTTGACACGTTTTGTTATTAAAAGTGAAAGTTATCTTTATTTGTGAAATATAACTTAAGGAGTGTGTGGTTTATGCATCTATACTGATAGTTCTGAATTAGTTAAATGTTTATCTTTAATATTGAATTAAATATCAGTTCCTATGATGGCTGTACAAGGAATCCCATGAACAGTCTTTGGTCAGGGCATTTTCTCAGTGAGCGAGGGAGTTTTGATTCATTTATCTGCTAAAGAATTTTGGGCTTGAAAAAATTAAAATTTAGAAACAGATTGTAGCAAAAGAAATCGCAGATCAAGGAATATATTTTATTTGTGGATTCAGGTAATCGTTTGGTAACGCGTACAGTCAAAGTGTTCCAGCATAAAATTGAGGTTACGCCTCTGCGGCGACCCACGTGATCGCAAAGTACTTCACTCAAGGTTCTTAGATGTTACAGTTCACTATTGACTACACTGGTCATATGCGCCGACGGGGAAGGGGGCAAGGTAAATCTTGCCCCTAATAATATTATTGGGAGAGCAGTACCCACTCAATATTTTTCGTCCTGTTTAATTAAATAATCGCTTTGGTGACATAGGTGGACCAAGCTGCACCTTAAACGGCCAAAGCGATTTATTTACAAAAAATTAATAAATAGGAAAATGAGTAAAAACTTTCTCATATTCAGCATTGCTGATTTGATATGAAACTGGATTGCCAACCTCGTACTGTGTTTGACATGTTCTCGTGATATAGTAAGTGTTTAAAACAATTATCAAAATTAAAATAAATTAAAATACAGAAACATACATAGATAAATAAAGGCGCTAGATATTATATATCTTTGTTCTTCTTATCCTTTGTTTGAGTAACCCCACTAATTTTTCATATTTTTTTATAAATGTTTGGAAATAAAATCTCTCTGGATATTTTTATAAAATCACAGGGTGAATTTTATTTTTTAAAATATTAGTTTTCAACAAAAGAATACCTTTGTTACCTTGTTCATTTGCTGATGAGCACTTACCTGTTTTTTTTTCATGTATGCCCCCCCCTCCCCTAATTTAGTGAAGTCGGCGCTCTTGACAGTTGACACTGGAACATCCAATCCGACGCACTTTCTAACGTAAAATTTGTTTAAACATTTTAGAGAACCCTTTCGAGTTGAAAACTGGTAATATCTCAATTTCATGACAAAATTTTATGTTCTGAGTTAATCTGAAAGATAACAGTCTGTCAAAACGTAGGATGATTTTACATTACATTACCGATTCAGTCGCCAGTAAAAACTGTATGTTTGCTGGTTCAATTCCCCCCATGGTTCACACTGTGTTATAGTGCGATGGTGACGTGTTACCATCTATCGGTGAATATGAAAGGTAGAAGCAAGTGAGCTCTATTCTCTGTATCATATACCGATCAGACCAGTTACAAATCCTGGCCACAGAAAAGCAATTTTGGACGATCGGAAGCAATTTTTGAAAAGCAATTTTTGCAGTTTCTTTTCTTTTTCTAAGAGGCTATAGAAATAGCATGGCCGTCTTGGGGTGGGCCAACGGGGCCGGTGCCCAGTATATAGAAGTAATTACTGTATATCTAGATAGTGATTCCCCCCCCCCTCCCGGAAAATGTTTCATTTTTTGTTTTTGGTTAAAATGCGAGTTACATTAGAAAAAAATGCCTTAATTTAATGAAAATGTTTCAACTTACATTAGAAAAAAATGCTTTAATTTTTCTTCAATTTTTCATTAACTTGAATTTTGTTCCAAATGGTGGATGATTTCAAAAACTTCCTTTTTTGGACACCCCCCCCTCTCCCCGGAAGCAAAATTTTATATGCATCCCTGATATAATTATTACTTCTTCAAACATTTCAGGAATAAACTTTTTCCAGCTAAAGAAGGGATGGAGGGGGAGGGGTCCGCAGGCTTGAAATTTTTATCTATTAAATTGCATTCAACGCCCTCTTGTTTCTGAATCACGATTCCCAAACAATTAGGTATGATTAGTCTACTTATTATATTTTTAAGAATATCATGCGTCGTAATACACTTTTTAATAAAATAAACTATAACTAGTACCATTTGAACAAATATTTAAAAAAATATAATTGGAGAACTATTTGTAGCATAAAAAGAAACGAAACTTCCTTTTCATCATAGCCCGAATTTATTAAAATTTGGCTCGTTAACCTAAAATGTCTCGGAAGGGGGGGGTCGTTTCCGGGAGGGCTCGCCCCCCTGGATGTATGCCTTGAAAGAAACACTGTGCCCAGGGCCTTCAACGTCCCAAGAGTCTTATGGGTTTATAAAAAGTCAAACTCTTTGACCACTCACCAGCAGGTTTTTTTTTATTTAAAGAAAAGAAGAAACATCAATCCAGAAAGTTGGCAGTTCACGCCTTAGTAAAATGGGGAAACTTCATATGAAGCAAAATTTTGTGAAATCATTTTGCTAGGCCTCACGCCTTAGCAAAATGATTTCGCAAAATTTTGGGGAAACTTCATATGAAGCTGGTTAAAAATATAGCCAAGAATTTTTAACGCAATTCTGAATGAAGTATTAAAAAGAAACGCAATTTTTTGTATTATTTTTCAATAAATGAGTAAAATATTTAGAAATCATTTTCGCAGTTTTAGTTTAATAAAAACTGGATGACAGGAAAACAGCTATTCCACAGGACTTGAGGCTCCTTTTCACAGCCATATATATATATGTATTTTAACAAGAGAACGAATGATTTTTTTTTACTAATGAGGATAAGATGTTACGTATTACAGTTGCGAGCATAAAACTAGGCATCCTTCAAAATATAATGAACTAAAAGACGTTCTTCGCGGGGACGAAGAAACAGAGACCTGTGTCATTTTTTTTTTAATCACAGAATCAAGAGACAAATATTTATTATGCGCAAAACATTGTGGTATTATGTTAAGTGTGTTTTTTATAGTTGAGAGTAGGTAATTTAAGTAGTTGTGTTTTTTGTGCCACAATCGTTGTTACTTATTTATTTGCGTACTTATGTTCTGTACTTTCGTATAAATCGGAAAAAGTCATGAGACACATCACACGGCAATTACGCGTTCTGTGTGAGTGTGATCGTGACCATAGGATTAGAGCTTTGTAAATCTCAGGGCATGCTCGACAAAAAAAAAAAAAAAAAAATCCGCTAGGCTGTTTGTGCTCTAATTTTCTTTAAAATGGAAGAAGAAATGAAAAAATCAGTTTGAACATATATATATATATATATAATATATATATATATATATATATATATATATATTATATATATATATAATATATATATATATATATATATATATATATAGAACTAATTGAAAGAGCGAGGGAATATGAACTTCCATTGTGCATGGCTTTTATCGATTATGAAAAAGCCTTTGATTCGGTGAAACCATCAGCAGTTACCACGGCTCTGAAATCCTGCGGTATTGAAGATGCATACATTAATATTATTAATAACATCTATGAAAATGCAAGTGCAAAGATTCGGCTGTTTGAAAATACAACACACATAAACATTGGAAAGGGAGTGAGACAAGGTGACACCATATCTCCGAAGCTCTTTAATGCCACATTGGAAAATGTCTTTCAATCACTGAACTGGGAAAACAAAGGGATAAAGATTAATGGAGATTATCTAACCCACCTTCGTTTTGCTGATGACGTAGTCATTTTTGCAACTACCCCATCAGAGCTGCAGAGTATGATCCAGGAACTTGCTGACAAGAGTAAAAAAGTGGGATTAAAAATGAACTTTCAGAAGACAAAAGTGATGTTCAATGCTTTTACAAGAAATGAAGATTTATCGATTGATGGAGAAAAACTGGAGATAACAGATACGTATGTTTATCTTGGACAGCAGATATCAAGTGAGGGTCACATTGATGAAGAAATTAATCGGCGTACAAAACTTGCCTGGAGAGCTTTTGGAAGAAACAGCATAATTTTCAAGAGCAATATGCCATTATGTCTTAAAAGAAAAGTGTTTGATCAATGCATCCTTCCAGTGCTTACGTATGGTGCAGAGACGTGGACCTTAACTAAAAGAGACATACAAAGGCTGCAGACAACTCAAAGAAGCATGGAGAGGTGCATGCTTGGTATAACCAGGAGAGATAAGAAGAGGAACTCGTGGATCCGAAAAATGACGAGAGTGGAAGACATCATGATCAGAGTTAAATCCCTGAAATGGCAATGGGCTGGACATACTGCCAGAAGGACAGACCATAGATGGACAGCCGAAATTTTAGATTGGATTCCAAGGGACAGGAAAAGACCCAGAAAAGACCACATGGGAGATGGGTGGATGAAATTCGTAAATATGCGGGAGTGACATGGAGGAGACTGGCACAAGACAGACCGTTGTGGAGGAAACTTGGGGAGACCTTCGTCCAGCAGTGGATTGATAATGGTTGACAATGATGATGATGATGATATAATAAAATTACAACCAGTAGCGTAGCCAGAAATTTCTTAAGGGGGAGTCCATGGGGTTGGTCCATTGGTGAAAGCCTCGTATATACATATATTGATATCGCTCTAAATTTCGTGCTCCGTCTCCCCTCAAGGAGGGGGGGGGGTCAAACCTCGAAACCTCCCTTGCGTACGCCACTGATTACAACTAATACACTACAGAATATATTTATACTAAAACAATATACGCAACACACACACTTTTGAAGTGATGTGTGTTGAATATATTAATTTTTAATAATCTCTGGCTGATGTTTACTGATAAAAACATCTTTTTCCATAAGTTCTAATTACAATGTACAAATAGTTATTGAACGATAATTTAAGTTCCCCCCGCAGCATGCCCTGATTTCTGAGAAGGCATGCTTAAGCAACCGAACATGCCCGTTGTAACATAGCTTTTAATAGCCTGTGATCGTGACGCATTTCTAAGAGGCTGGCCTTAGTTCTATAAATGTATAAAATTCGCACGGTATGATTACCTTTGGCGCAAGTGTGTTGTGGTATTTTGTAGTGGTATAAAACTTGGGCAATAATTTTAATTACAACGTCCACATTTGTGTTACACGTTATGAAGTGCAATAATTTTGGTTTTACGAAAAATATATGTAGGGTCAGAGAATTTAAAATGATAAAAACGTCCATAAAACTTTGTTAACAATATTAAATTTAAACATTTCAGTAATTATTAGCTAAAAGAGTTTTGTTTAAGGACCTCAAGGATATTTTTTGCGGGATGGCTCCGAATTTTTTCCGATGCGCATCTGTCACAAATCGTCGGCAATGCTCTTATAAAAGATTTAAAATCCAGAACTTTGAAGCTATGTTACCAGAAATACTCATAACAGACACTAAATGGCGCTGCTGTTCCGACAACAGACAACTGGCCGTATTTTGTCAGTCTCCGTTGTCAAATTGGTACACAAAAGCGGGGTAATCGGCTGTTCTAAATCAAGCATTTGTGGTGGTGGTGTGTGAAAGATGAGCGAAAAAGCAGTGGAATCAGGTATTCTTACCAAGCAAATTTTTTCCGTATTTAGTATATTAAATGAACTTTCTTTCGTTGCCAGTCTCCTGGCACATGCCCTCTTCTTGTATTTGTTGTGCTAGTCTAGCGCGTGATGAACTGCTTCGAAATCCCGATCTTGTATGATACCATTCTTGATGCGGGAGTGGAAAAAAATCGATTTTGCTCTCTTCAGAAATTCAAAGAAAAAAATATTTAAACACCTTAAGACAGATGTTTTCAGTCATTGCGTAAATATTTCTTAAAGGAGAGTTTGTTTTATAAAGGTAATTTCTATTAGGCTGTTTTGAAACGAATTGTAGCTGTTAGTATTGTTCAGAATATAGACACACCAACTATTATTGGGATTTCCGTTCATTTAAATCGGTTGCACAATTTTTTCTTTTTATGATTGCACCGGATCTAACTTCTCATCACATTTCCCGCGCGGGAAATCCAGGTTAAGATTTGGATGTGTTTTCTCCAATTGTTTGAGCCCATTAACGGTGATTGGCACTGGGCTACAACTATATACTAGTGAATAGCAAGTATCCCTAAAACCCAGCAGATTTCATTATAATTCAGAATTAAATTCGTTCCAGTAAGATTAAAATTCCGCGATACTCATGTTTGTTAAATCTATATATTTTTTTGATACTCATGTTAGTTAAATCTATATTAACCTGAAAATTTAGTTAAATTTCAAATTTATGGAAGTTCATTAAATTTACATTTAAATGAATGCCGGATACTTCATTTTTTTTGTACCTCATGTATGAAATTTTAAAAATAGGTATTACAAATCTCTAGTTTATCATATATATATATATATATATATATTTAGAAACAGACAAGGGCATATTTAGAGGGGGACCTGACCTCCCCCCCCCCCCCCAGAAAGTTTAATTTTTAAAAGTTTTTGGCTAAAATGCGACTTATGTTAGAAAAAAATGCCTCAACTTACATTAGAAAAAAAAATGCTTTTATTTTTTTCTTCTATTTCATTAACTTTAATTTTGTTCTGGTGGATTTCAAAAACTCCCCCCCCCCCCTCGAAAAAAATCTATACACGTCCTGGGAACAGGAGAATTGTTCACTGTGTTAGACTTGTTTAAACTATAATTAAATAACAAAAGGTAAAGTTTTAAGACCAAAAGACTAAAAAGGAAAAATGCCTTTAAAAAATTGATATGGAAGATAAAACATGCAATGCTGAGCATGGTGATCAAATTTTAAAATATAGAACTGAATGGAAAAGACACGAGTATAACACATTTAATCAAAAGTCATGGAAACTTGTTTGTGGTTTTAATCATTTTAGACTAACAAAAAGGTTTTTTGTGTCTAAAAGGAGCGTTTCTACCAAAAATGATAATGCAGTGCAAATCTGATCATTAGGAAAAAGTATTGAAAATGTGCATAATTTAAATCATTGTGTGTATTTAGCGTATTTTCTTTGAATATATTTGAATGAAATGAATATATTTGTAGGATTTCAATTTTTTTTCTTGCATTGGTTCCTTTTTTGCAAAAAAAATATTTTATTGATTAAACATTTCTAAAATAAGGAAGTGTGTGCATGCTTGAGTAATACAGCATATCCATTTTAACAGGTTTATGAAAGACCTGTGAGTTAAATGTCATTTTAAAGCTTATAGATTTATTATGTTCATGAAGGTATAAATTGGGTATTTTCAAATAAAGGTTTTTCTGTTAAGTGGCAGGACTTTTCTGTTGAATTTGAATGTGTGAAGGTGGTGAAATATCAGGATAATTCACTGTGTCATTTCTCAAGTGACAAAATATAGAAGCTTAATCTGTAAGATAGTATAGTTAAATTCTGCTAGAGGTTGAATTCATTTAAATTCCATATTTTTTTAATCTGGTGAATAACAGCTGCTGAGTTTCTGATAGATCTTATGATATTTTTCACACGCACGCACACATACAGTGTGATTTTTTAGGCAGCCATTCTGGCATTTTTTATTAACACAAAATCTTTGAGTTTTGGAGTAATTACAAGGATCATTTCAAAAGTTTTGCACACTGTGGGTTATCTCTTAAAAAAACGAATTTATTTCACAACATACCTTTACAGGCCTTCGAAATAATCTCTATGTTTCTTTATGAGAGGCCCAACATTTGGGCAAGTCTTGTATTCCATTGAGGACACCTTCATTGTTCCTTGCGCCAGTCTCCATTTCACTCCCGCATGCTTTCAAATTTCATCCACCCATCTCCCATGTGATTTTCTTCTTGGTCTTTTCCTATCCCTTGGAATCCAGTCCAGACAACATATGCATATATACACTATATTGACAAAAGTCACTGGACATGTACAAGAGAAACACAACATAGCATTTATTGACATACATTAGTACGGTGTCGGTCCACCTTTGGCCTTAATGCACGCACTGACCCTTCGAGACATGCTTTCGTTCTACAAGGTTTTGGAACACACTAATAGGTGTGTGCTTCCATTCAATACATAATGCTGCCGCTAACTGTTGCTTAGTAGTAGGCCTTGGTTCCAAACTTCTTATGGCTGCCCCGGTGGCGCAGTGGTCTAAGGCGCTGGCCTCTGATCATTCGTCCGTAAGGGGTCCGGGTTTGAATCCCGGTGAGGCATGGATGTTGTGTTTGTCTTACGGCACTGGCTCTCTCTCCCTTCCCTGGAACCAGTGACCCTAAATTAGGGACGGGCGACTGCTTATAGCCCATTGAGTTGCTCACGGTGGTCGTTAAACCTCCAATCAAAAATCAAAAAAACTTCTTATGCAGCTCTCTAATTCATCCCATAGGTGCTCTATGGGATTAAGATCAGGGCTCTACGCTGGCCAGTCCACACATGATGCAGAATTATTATCAAACCATGCCATAACAGTCCTTGCTTTATGGCTCGGTGCATTATCCTGCTGGTACCAACAATGCTCTGTTCCATAGTATTGCCACAGAGTTGGTAGGGCATTGAGGTAGACGTGCTGGTTAACAGGTTTGTCCACAATAACCATTGGGCCGGGACCATACCATGAAGCACACCCCCACACGAGTACACTGCCAGCTCCCAAACTTGACCGTAGGAACAGTACACTGTGGTACATAGCGTTCCCCCGGCTGGCCCTATACCCACACATGGCTATCAGACTGATAGATTGTGTATCTGGATGCATCAGTCCATAGGACTCATTTCCATTGATCTGCGGTCCGCGATAAACGTTCTTTACACCATGCTAAATGATGAGTAGCACTCCTAGTGGAGATGAAAGCTTATGAGCAGCCGCACAACCATGGCAACCCATGGAATGAAATTATCTGCTAATGGTATGTGTACATACCAAGGTTCCAGCAGTTTTACTCACCTGTACACTGAGGTATTGTGCAGTACTCTGTAGGTTAGCTGTAACGACTCTCCTGAGGCTTCGACGTCCTCTATCATTGATTTTCTTTGTTCTGATGGTACGTTTTGCTGCTTCAGGCACGCCATGTGTCTTCCACTTATTCAGTTCATCTAAAACAGTTGACTTGGTTATGTTTAATGGTCTCGCGGTTTCTCTTATGGACAACCCACTAAATATAACACCCAGAAATCTTTCCTTTCTCAAAGTCAGTTCTCTTCTGCCACGACATGTCCACTCAACCTCACAGTGCGATATGATCGCGGTCAGCTGCAGGCTTGTTTTATACCGTTTGCTGCTGTACCACGCATCTTAACAACGCAGCAGATCCGCTCATTTGCTTTTGAAGGAATGTCCATTGACTTTTGTCAGTATAGTGTATATCACTATAATTGATAGCATCCCACCTGGTAGGCACAAAAGTGCAGTTTTATGACCCCTTCCATAAGAAAGCGTAGGTTGTGTCAAGTCATGTGTCCACATGTTGGTCACACCATCTGGTGAAAAGTGACATTAATGAGCGATTTGTTTCCAGAAATGTACCACCTGATTATCATATACTGTGTTTAAGGATTAAAGAACAATGTTCAAGAAAATGATTTGCTTTTCATTAGGTCAGCCCTCCCTTTTTACTGCAACTTAAAAGTTCCAGCACCTTTTTCTCCAGAAAACAAGCATTGCAGCAGAGTTACTGACTTTGAGGGTGAAAGCACTTTTCAAACCCTTAATATTTTGGACATTTTTCGTAATACATATATCATATGTGCGGATATGCATACATTATATTGTTAGTTTAGTTCCCATTTACTAGTTTTGTCAAAGTTTAGGTATGAATTTCCAACCCAGATCCCCCCCCCAAGGGACTATCATTTGTTCGCATGCACCAAATTTGACGCGACAGGCAACAGTCACAAAAAAGTTTTCCTTGATTTTAAAAATTTTAGGTAAGCATTTAAGCCTTTAGTATGCTAATATTTGGGTGGCCAAAACTGAGTTGAATTTAGCTGTAAAATGTTTGCAATGTTGCTGCATTTACAAAACCAAAATAAATATCTAGGAAATAAAGTACTATACTTTTCAGGAATTAACTATATATTTTTTTAAGCATTTTAGGCAGTATTTCAGTGTTACAGTGCCAGATAAATTTAATTTCAGTTTTATTTAGCCAGGTTAAGTCCTTGAAATGTGCATAGATAATTTGTTTTTTATTAATTTCATTCTGAACAGATTTTGACAAATTTTTAATGCTTTGGCATTGCACATTAATAAACATAAATTGAAAATTTCCTGCCAATAATTTTCAAAGTTGGTGCATATACTCTACACATACATACATCCATAAACATAATCAATTCACCACTGGATGAGGATTTCCCCAAGTTTTTTCAACAACTCTGTCTTGAGTAATAATCTTTCATGTTGTTCAAGCATGCTTTCAATTTTCTTCCACTGATCTCCCACAGTCTTCCAGGTCTTTTTCTGTCCCTTAAGATTTTATCAAGTTTTCCAATTGTGGTCCATTCTTCTATCAATATGTCTAGCCCATTGCCATTTCAGGGTTTTTACCTTGATCATAATGTCTTCCACTCTTGTCATTTCCCTGATCCAGTGAACCAGGTGTTGCACATTTAATCTTTTGAGTGGGGAAAAAAAGCTATAATGGAGGTCCTCCTACTCAAAGGGAGAATGGCATTAACATGTAAAGAAAAAAGGTGAGGGAAATCATTAACCTTCACAGGGTTTTCATCCATAATAAACAAAGTGATTGCTTTTTTATTTTTTTCTACACATCATCTGGAAGACTTCATCTTAAAAGATTTATCCTATGTTTACAGGCTAAATATTTGCACAATCATTGTTATTCAGCTCAGTGTTACATAAAAATGTTTATAATCAATAACAGGTCTGCCATTTCTTCATGATTAACTTATGCTGGATGTGTTATTAAACAATTTATTTAATAACACATCCAGCATAAGTGAGCATGTGATGATGCTATTGATATATACATTGAAGTAGCAAATTATTAAAAATGCCCAATAGCAATCAGACATATGTCATATTCAAGGTTAAGCTACAGTTGCTATTTTCATGAAATTGTTGGTTATTTTTTTTGGGGGGTATTGTGGTGGATGCCATCTCACTGGACTTACGTAATAATGCTTTGGCATTGCACATTAACACAATGACTACAAAAGCTAAGAAAACCAAGTGTCTAATCAAAGTGTCATAATCGCTGGGTTCAATGTTATCTGGACACAAATGGTGGCCACTTCCAGCACATGTTGTGATGTCATCACATTTCGCACAAAATGAAGTAAGTCCACTTCAAATTTCGTTGCAATATCTTCATTGGTGTTAATATTATTAAAGAAATGCTGGGTTCGGTAACAAGTGGGACACCCTGTATATATATATATATATATATATATATAATAAAGACAACAAAACCATATGAAGGACAGCAACACTGAAAGACATCAGCAGAGTCATCCAAAAGGGCGACCCAAACCACACACAAAGACAAGCAATACACAAAAAATATACAGCCCTAAGAAGCCACACTAGCGATGCAAAAATATATCCCAAAAGCTCCACCAGCATACAATAATGACTACAAAAGCTAAGAAAACCAAGTATCTAATCAAAGTGTCATAATGTCAAACTCAGAAAATCAAAAAGAATAATATGATAGATAAAACACACAGATTATGGGATTTACTTAGGAATAAATGGATGTTATTATTGTAAAATTTTTGGGTAGTAACCCTACCCTTCATCAGGCCTACACTATACTATAGTAAGTGTTGCCAACCTTAGGTAAAACTCCAACCTTTAAAATCATTTAATGTAGTTCCTCTTCTTCTCTCAATTTCAAGACCTTCCAGCAGTTTTCTTTTGAAGAAATGTTCGTGGGTCAGAATTTCTGAGTCCCACAGTATTTTATGTCCAGTAGATTGAACATGTCTGTCCAGGCCAGTTTTGTTTGTCATGTTTTTAATAGCTGCTTTATGTTCTATCAGCGTGATCTTAAGCTGTCTGCCTGCCTCTCCTACATCAAGTGAGAGTGTGGTCTCAGCTATGTAGGAGAGACAGGCAGACAGCTTAAGACCAGGCTGATAGAACGTAAAGCAGCTATTAAAAACATGACAAACAAAACTGGCCTGGACAGACATGTTCAATCTACTGGACATAAAATACTGTGGGGCTCAGTAGAAATTCTGACCCACCAACATTTCTTCAAGAGAAAACTGCTGGAAGGTCTTGAAATTGAGAGAAGAAGAGGAACTACATTAAATGATTTTAAAGGTTGGGGTTTTACCCAAGGTTGGCAACTCTTACTATAGTGTAGTCCTGATGAAAAGTAGGGTTACTACCCGAAAATTTGACAATAATAACATCCATTTATTCCTAAGTAAATCCCATAATCTGTGTGTTTTATCTATTATATGATTGTCTAGGAATGGCCATGACTTCAATTATTACTAAGTTTAAAAAGAGTAAGTTCCATAGAGTTGTTCTCTTCAGGGGAACCCCAAGTGACCTTTCAAAACAGGCAAAAGCTAGAAGTATTCAGTAGCTGCCTGTGTGTTCCCTAGCTCACCAAATTATGAAACAAATATTGCAAAATATGCCTTTTGCCTGTTTTGATAGGTCACTTAGGGTTGGTGTTCCCCTGAAGAGAACAACTTATGTCAAATCACTAAGACCTTGCGCAAAATTAAAAAATTTCGTTTTTCTAAGTACCACTTGGTAGTCTGCATGTGGTCGAAGATTTCTTTACTAATTATAGGCCTGTATTTCTTCTTTTGCTTTTCAGTACAGTAGACCTAGCTGTAACCACTTTGAATCTTGTTGGAATCAATATTGATCTTGTGCTTTGGTCATTGGCTCTTTTGGGCTTGATAACCCTATGGAACTTTTTTTGATTTTCTGAGTTTAACATTATGACACTTTGATTAGATACTTGGTTTTGTTAGCTTTTGTAGTCCTTATTGTGTGCTTGTGGAGCTTTTGAGATATATTTTTGTATCACTAGTCTGCCTTTTTAGGACTGTATATTTTTTGTGTATCTCTTGTTTTTGTGTGTGGTTTTGATCGCCCTTTTGGGCGACTGCTATTTCTCCTGATGTCTTTCAGTGTTGCTGTCCTTCATATGGTTTTGTTGTCTTTATTATGTATATATGGGCATTAGGTTGTTCTGTCTTGATATGCTGCTGTGGCACTGCTGTCTTGCATTGCTCTGTTTGTTTAATACTTCCTTCATTATTGGGATTTGGCTTTTGTGTCTTTCTGTGATGTTGTGCTGAATATAGAAAAAAAAAAAAAAAAACACACACACACACACACACACACACACACACACACACACACACACACACACACACACACACACACACACACACACACACACACACACACACACTTTTTTTCAAGAGCAATATGTCATTGTGTCTTAAAAGAAAGGTGTTTAATCAATGCATCCTTCCAGTTCTTACATATAGAGCACATGGACTTAACCTAAAAAAGACATACAAAGGCTGCAGACAACTGAAAGAAGCATGCCTGGAGAGATGCATGCTTGATGTAACCAGGAAAGATAATTAAGAAGAGGAACTCGTGGATAATAAAAATGACAAGAGTGGAAGACATGATTAGAGTAAAATCACTGAAATGGTAGTGGGGTGAACATATTGCTAGAAGGATGGACCACCAATGGACAACTGAAATTTTAGACTGGATTCCAAGGGACCGGAAAAGACTGGACCATGTGGGAGATGGATGGATGAGATTCGAAAACATGCCGGAGTAACATGGAAGAGAGTGACTCAAGACAGACAGGTGTGAAGGAAACTTGGGGAGATCTTCATCTAGCAGTAGATTGATGATGGTTGACAATAATGATGATGATGATGATGATATATACAAAGCAGCAATATGAAAAAGACTCATGACTTAAGCAACTTTGTAAGAAGGTTCTAGCTGGGCAGATGCGAACATTTCAGAAATGGCAAACCTTCTTGTCTATGCAAGAGCAACTGCATAGAGGGTGTGTACAATGAGGGGAACAAAAACAACAAAACAAGCAGTTGGCTATCTTCCTATGGGCAGAAATGACTGGTCGATGTTTGAGGGCAATGGTTGCTAAAGAGGAGGTAATAGGCTAGCTCCATTGCGTTAAGTAATTGTGCAGTACAATAGCTATGTGACATACTACAGAGGTGAAACACATTTCAAGACGTCAAATCTGCAGCGATATATTCTGTCAGTGTAGTTTGGTTTGTTAGAACAACTGGTTTTGGAGTGAGGAGGTGCGGTTTCGATTCTGTCTCCAACAAATTTGTGTTTTCACAGCTGCATCAAGAAGAGAATTTTAGCATACTTAGTCCACTGCACATTGGTGTGAACAAACCATAACAGCAGGCATCCCCTTTGCGTGCCATTCATCTTTGCTAAAAACTGACAGCAGTGTGCACAACAGCACCAAAACTATACAGTTTAGAACTAGAAAAAAGTCACCTGGTCCAATGAATATCATTTTCAGTTAATACACACTGACAGAAAGGCTAGAATATGGTTTCAACAGCATGAACTGATGGATCCCAGCTCCTAGCGTTAACTGTTCAAGCTGGTTCAGGTTGCCCTCTCGCTATCGGCAGCCTGTTGGTGACCACAATTTCAGTACTTTTAGTTATTCCATTGTGCTGTAGGTTGAGCAGCAGTAAATATTTTTAAATATATATCAAGAAAGAAATGCATGAAAGTTGCCACAATTTTCTGCCAAGAAACAGGCGAAAAACATGGTGCAGGCAATGTTAGGACAGAGGTAAAGGCAGGGACTGGTAAGTAATGTGAAGGTCTTAATTTTTTTGACAGGGCATAAGATGTACAAGATCACTAGGTCAGCAAGATACCATTGTCCATGGATTGATGTGCTGTAATGAAGAGGAAAGTGGAGGGTAAACAGAGTACTAATAATCAGTAACAGGTGTGCGCTGTAAACACATTTTTGTCAGTGGTGGAGACTAGACCTACGTCTCCTTGCTCTGGAGTGAGTTGCTCTAACCCAGGGGTCGGCAAACTATGGCCCGCGGGCCAAATCCGGCCCACAGCCTCTTTTTGTATGGCCCGCATAGCTCTAAGAATGGATTTTACATTTTTAAATTCTTTAAAATTTCAAAGTCTTGAAGTGTCCAAGTACGTGCTATAACGGAACAGTTGACCGCCGAGTTGAGGAGTTGCACGATACTGCCATATGTGGCGCTCCTGTAGCTTCGCATTCGATAGCCTCTGTCCTCTGCTGTGACGCCACGCAGTTATAATTCGGCAGCGTTTCCAGTGCCACGTGTATCACTGTTCTGCGACATTTTGTTCTAATTTGATTATCCTTGCATAGCCATCATGTCACTGTCAAAAACAGAAAAGAAGAGAAAAGTGGACTTGGAATGTCATGCTTTTAAGGCAGAGTGGAGTGTGAATTATTTTTTTACCGAATTAGATGACAAAGCATTGTGTTTATTGTGCAATAACGATGCAGCTGTTTTAAGAGTACAATACACGCCGTCATTATCAGACTACTAAACACTCGACAGAATATTCACTACTCACAAGAAAGCAAAGATCAGAAAAATTGGAAACTTTAAAATGATATATTTCATCACAACGCAATTTGTTCAAATTTGCGGCGGATATATTTTCTGAGCTCAAACTTTAGTTCCAGCAGCGCTTTTCGGATCTTGATGCAAGTGCAGAAGACATTTCCATATTTTAAAATCCATTCGACTGTAAAATTGAGGAGCTTTCACCTAACCTTCAATGGGAAGTGATTAATCTGCAAAGTGATGACATGCTAAAAGGCAAATTTCAAGAGAAGAATCTAACAGAATTCTATAAATGTCTTTGAAGCGATGAATATGGACAGTTAATATCATATGCTCGGGGATTCTGTATATCTGTATTTGGCAGCACCTACCTGTGTGAAAAGGCATTTTCAAAGATGAAATACATAAAATCTCAATACAGGTCAGCATTAACAGATGAACATTTGAAATCAATTTTGATGATAAGGAAGTATTTCCTTTAAATCTCAATTTAGTGAAATGTTATCCCCAAAAAAGCAATTCCATTCTTTTCATTAGTAGAGCTGTATTTCAGACAATTGTAGTCTTTTTTTTTAGTCTGCTTATTATTATTACGTTACATTTTGTTCAATAAATTTGTGAAAATGTGTTTTTTTTTATTTAAGTAGGCCTACCTACTTAAATAACAAGAAAAAAAAAACCCTGCTTTAACCGACTAAGCTACACTGTGTTGCTGCAGATTTGTCATCTTGACATGTGCTTCACTTCTGTAGTATGTCATATCATCTGCCTTTTATTATTATTAATTTTTTTTTCTGAAATGAAGAAGGTATTTTCTTTAATTCCAGACAATGTATGGAACAAACATCACCTAATTATTTTAAGAACCCAACGGCCAGTAGATCCATTTTTACGTTCAAGCCCCAATGTAGAAACACACTTTTGTTGCCAATGGAGATCGAAGCTGTGTCTTCTCGCTTCAGAGCGAGTTGCTCTAACTGACTAAGCTACACCCACAGAATATATCGCTGCCGATTTTGTTGCCTTGACATGTGCTTTACCTCTGTAGAATGTCACAGGGAGCCTAATCTAAGCACAAGAGAAGAAATGCTCAATTACTGATTATTATCTAGTTACTGACTCTCTCTCTCTCTCTCTCTCTCTCTCTCTCTCTATTGTCAGCAAGTCCACCAAAGGTAAAAAAAGAAAGCTTCAAAAGACAAGAAACAGAGTCTTGGCTGCTATTTTTAATAATACATATGTGACAAAAGCAATTCCTGATAATTAATCTGAACATTGTTTTGGAGCTATGAATGTGTCTTTGTTTGTGTTGGTCAATTGCTAACGAACTCTTCAATAAAAAAATGTTCACTCGCCATCAGAGTTGACTTCCAGAGCTACTAGAAAATCTTTAGAAATTTTTGGTGCCCTGGGTGTGAGATAAGATTGAGAGAGCCAATCATATCATAACAGAGATTCTCCTCCAGCAAACATTTGGCAATTGACAGAGGTTGTCTTACATCTGCTTAGGTAAACATACCTTTAGAACAATATCAGTACCTCGCTGAATCCATGCCACATCACGTCAAGGTTTTTTCGAAGGCCAATTTAGTGGCCCAACACGTTATTAGGTAGCTACTCCTAATAATTTGCTGCTTTAGTGTAGATGTGCAGACACTTATAGATCCTAGATATATGTATATAATTAGAGGTATCCCTCTGCAGGGAAACAGTTAAACATGCCAAACTTTCACATGTAAGGAATAGACACAACAATGTATGGTTGTGTAAATTTCTTTCTCATATGCAAAATTGATTAATTTGTCTAATTATCAATGTAGAGTGCATATTTTTTAAATGTGTGCATCCGTGTAATGGCATTAATTCATGATTTGTGATGTGATATATTTATGCAATACATTTTTAGGTAAGTTAAATATGACTAGTTTAGGTGGATAAGCATTAGTGAAGTCTGTATAGTACTAAATATGAAATACCTGTAGCAATTTTAATTATACAGAGGCATTTCCATAGCATTATATAGTCTAGAAGGATGCATTGGTAACACTTTCCTTTTAGGATATAATAGTAAATTGTTTTTGAAAGTTGTACTGTTTCTTGTAAATGCTCTTCAGCTAAACTTTTTACACCTATCTTTTTTCTTTAATATGGCCCTTTGCTTGAAATCTTGTCCCAGGTATAGTAGGCCCCATAACAGGAAGTTCCTGGTCAGTCTGCAACAGATATCACAGTGCCACAAAATAATATGTGGGTACTCGCTAGGCAAAATAGCTACTAGATGTAAAAAGCAATAAAAATTTGCACAGGTAGAAATTAAAAAAAAAAAAAAAAAAGGTAAAAGAACAGACCACCACCTTATATTTCTTCTACCTAAAAAAAATGTCTAACTTAGGTACTACAGCAATTGCAACTAGGCTCAAGGGCCCTCTGTACCTGGAATTTTGCTATCATTTTCAAGCTGAAACACAAAGATTTATGGAATAAAATGATATTCAACAAGAAAAGACAGAGGCATCCGTAGAAAGAAAAAAATATGATTACCGAAATAGTTCATTTCGTCCTGCTTCCGTTTTCGGAAATTGTTGCCTCCATTTTCAAACTGAAACGCAAACATTTATGCAATGAAATGATATTTAACAACAATACAGGACAATCCTCTCTTGGAAGCACGAGAAAAGAAAAATACGATTACGGGAGAAATCTTCACTCCGTCTAACTTCCATTTTCGGAAATGTTGAAAGACGGAAAACTTGCATCCATGATCGGGAGTCTGCAAGATTTTATAGGGCATCGTTTTTGTCTGCAGGACTAAATTAAATTTGCGACATACATCATCCGTTGCTGCAATCCTGCTACAGGGAATGTAGGCACCAGTTACTTCTATAAATTTTGCTACGTCAACCTCTAGGACACACTCTGGAAACACACTAATTTAGGCACAAACTTGAAGCACAAAACAACAAGCAACTCAATGGGCTATAAGCAGTCGCCCAACCCTAATTTAGGGTCACTGACTCCAGGGAAGTGAGAAAACCAGTGCGGTAAAACAAACACAACGTCCATGCCTCACGGACGAATGGTCATAAGCCAGCGCTTAGACCACTGCTTAGACCGGGCATTAAATCCCATTTAGTTGCTCACGGTGGTCGTTTAACCTCCATTTAAAAAAACCAAAAAACATTACGCAAAATTCTTCCGCTAGAAGACTTAGAGTTATATCATGTTTCCATTCCATACTTCTTTTAACTGTTCGATTTGAAAATACCTTTATCTCTGATATCCTTCTATGAGAATCTTTTTGTGTGTCCTTTGTCAAGGCCGTAACCAGGAATTTTTCGGGGGGAGGGGGACCAAAATGTTTTTATCGTAAGGTATTCATTTCTTTTGGTGATTGAATGGAAACTAAATTTTTTAGTTTACAATTCAAAAAGCTATACCAACCCTTCCCTCCCCCCCCCATTTTTGGGATTAGTATTTGTAAAATTTTTCTCATAAATTTGCGTTACTTGTAAAATTTCCGCCTATAAATTTACAATAAACATAGATCAAACACAATAGGAGGTAATTCCTTTAGATAACTGTTTTTAATGATTTAAAAATTATGTTGAACCAGTGTTTTGATTCAAGCAATAACAATTACAGTATGTATCGATAGGAAGTTTTAAATTTTAAGGCGAACATTAAAACATTTAACAAAGTATAATACAATTTGTACAAATCAGCAAATTCAAGAAATTTTTACATTAAGTAGAACAAATAAGGTTTACATTTTCACTCACCTTATAAAAAAATTAGCACGCTTTCAAGATTTAATAAACCGATTTAAAATTTCGTCCGATTGCACCTCAATATTGCAATGGGTTACTAAAAGTGCTAATCTGCTCAGTCTGTTTTCTCCCATTGAGTTTCTTAAATATGTCTTCAATCGTCTAAGTCAGGGGGCGTCAACCTTTTAATATCTACCGCCCACTGTTGTATCTTTGTTGATGGTAAAATTTCCTTACCGCCCACCGATGCCGCAGTAACTCAATTTAGCACAAGTGCAAAGTAATTTTTAGAGGGGAGGGTTTGTAAAAAATATGCACTTAAATTTATCTTTTTATTTATACTTTACGTATGTTTATACATAAATAATTTCAATTTAATGAATTTCTGCATCTCCATCGATACAGCGCCTACTAGTGCAGCAGCTGCTTAAATTGAAGAAAATAAAAGTTAAATGTGAAAACAATAAAGCTTATTGAAATTACCTTTAATTAATGATTAATGAGATCCTTGAGGCTGATGCTGCATCTGGTTCGATTTTGGTAAGGAACAAACGAAGGTCTCCTCTTTCTGTGATATTCAGACGGTTTCTCTGTTTGGTGATAATATGGATTAACAGCACTAATGCCTGATTCTACAAGATATGAGGTAGGGAAAGGTATCAATAAATTCAATATAATTTTCCAGATATTTGGATATGACGCAGGCATTTTTCTCTTTTTTACGCTTTCCAACCGTAGGTTGAAGAAGCGTATATGCTCCAGCTTTTTCCGTTCGTCTGTCGGCACGATAACTCACGTAAAAATGGTTTGATTTCGATGAAATTGTAGTATGTGGTAGGGGACCACCTGGGGACGAACCCTATTGAAAATAGGTGAAGTGGGGTCAAAGGTCACGACTAGAAGCGGGATGTATTCCATTGCTCTTATGCGGCATAAGGTGCGTAAAAATGGTTCGATTTCGATGGAATTTTAGTATGTGGTAGGGGACCACCTGGAGAGTAACCCTGTTGAAAATGGGACAAATGGAATCAAAGGTCAGGACATAGGATCGGGATCCATTCCATCGTCCTTATCCCACACTATTAAGGTGGACGTCAAGTAATTTTACTTCCTATATTTCCAATGGAAAACCTTTTGTACACATTTCCTTCACAATTAGTGTGTTCCCAAGGATGAAAATTTGAACATCGATTAAAATAACTTCATACTATAACTTGGAATACTTAACATTTTGTAAAACATAAGCATAATTATATCAAAAAACAATAACATTTCCTTTGGTGGTGTTGAAACCAGAAAAAAGATGGCGCGATCTGTGCTTTGATGACGTCAGTGGACAAATAAATGTTGGATTGCATAATTACGGTTACGGTTTAGAAACTATTAAGTATTCCAAGTTATGAAATGAAGCTTTTTTATTTATTTATTTATTTGATTGGAGGTTTAACGACCACGGTGATCAACTCAATGGGCTATAAGCAGTCGCCCGTCTCTAATTTAGGGTCACTGGTTCCAGGGAAGGGAGAGAGCCAGTGCCGTAAGACAAACACAACATCCATGCCTCACGGGATTCGAACCCGGACCCCGTTCGGACGAATGATCAGAGGCTATCGCTTAGACCACTGCGCCACCGGGGCGGCTAAATGAAGCTATCTTAATGGATGTTCAAATTTTCATCCTTTTTTTTTTTTTTTTTTTTGATTGGAGGTTTAACGACCACCGTGAGCAACTCAATGGGCTATAAGCAGTCGCCCGTCCCTAATTTAGGGTCACTGGTTCCAGGGAAGGGAGAGAGCCAGTGCCGTAAGACAAACACAACATCCATGCCTCACCGGGATTCGAACCCGGACCCCGTTCGGACGAATGATCAGAGGCTATCGCTTAGACCACTGCGCCACCGGGGCGGCTAAATGAAGCTATCTTAATGGATGTTCAAATTTTCATCCTTGGGAACGTATTGTTTGTGAAGAAAATGTGTACAGAAGTTTTTCCATTGGAAGTATAGGAAGCAAAAATACTTGACGTCCACCTTAAAGTAGCAATTCTTGTATGTATGTATGTACATTTTATTTTGAAAACGGCTCTAAGAATTTTGATGAAAGTCGTTAACCTACAGTTTTCTGGTACTAGAAATCGATTTCGTTTGATCTCGACTTTAGGAGAATTTGTTTAGTGGGTTAAATACCCACCCCGAATTATAACGTTTTTATTGGCATGGCGTCGTTCCATTAATGTTACCAATGCTTAGAAATCTTATGACATCACAATCTCGCGTTTGAGAATGTTGGCGCGCGGTCACGCCATCGGTCTCATTACGTCACGCGTTGTGTGTGGATCCTATTAAAGTTTTATGACGTCACACTCTTGCGGCGAGCAGATGGTCGCGATTCCCATCTGCCTCATTACGTCACGCGTTGTGTGCGTATGTCCGTCCGCACGATAACTCGCGTAACAATCGTTCGATTTCGATGAAATTTTAGTATCTGGTAGGGTATCACCTGGGAAGGAACCCTATTTAAAGTGAACGAAATGGGGTCAAAGGTCAGTACATAGGAGCGGGATCCATTCCACTGCTTTTATGCGCAATAACTAACGTAAAAAAGGATCGATTTCGATGAAATTTTAGTATGTGGTAGGGGACCACCTGGCGACAAACCCTATTGAAAATGGGCGAAATGGGGTCAAAGGTCACGACATAGGAGCGGAATCACTTCCATCGCCATTATGCGTCATAACTTACGTAAAAATTCTTCGATTTGGATTAAATGTTAGTATGTTGTAGGGGCCTGCCTGGGGACGAATTCTGTTGAAAATGGGCGAAATGGGGTCAAAGGTTAGGACACAGGTGCGGGATCTATTCCATATCCCTTATGCATCATTACTTACGTAAAAATGCTTCGATTGCGACAAAACTTTATCATGTTATTTCGGAGGTATACCGAACCGGTTCTATTGAATATCATCGAAATGGGATCAAAGGTCAGGGCACAGGACCGAGATTTATTCCACAGCCATAATTCTCATAACTTCAGTGATAACTTGAGTAATGATTTCTGGTATGTTGGAAAGTGTATCATAATCAATGCATTGCATGATTTTACTAACTTGTTTATTTTATTACGCAGGTACTTTTTTTATACACGTTCACTACGTTGTCAAAGGGAAAACACTTTTTTGTTGTTGCACTTCTGTAGCGATAAAAAGCGCGTAGGAATTATTATGTGTTACTTTTGAGTGCTTTCACACAGGTATTTGTGTCGTCGACCTTTAACGTTGGGTTATTTTAGTTCTGCAGATAACATTCTCTGTAAGAGGAGAAAACGTTTTTGCGCATTTAATTTCTTCTTATATGTATTATTTTGTGCTTGATCTACATCATTAATAAAACGTGTTTCGTGTTATCCTCAACACTCTGTATTTGCGGATTACCTTGTTTTAATTATTATCTACATTCAAAGTTTAGAGACTGAATTCAAAAGTAAATTCCAAAAGCATATTTTAAAAAGGTCAAACTCGCTAAGTTGTTAGCAATGGATTCACAATATATGGCGGAAGAAAAAAAATGTAACAACGGACAAAATCCCCTACCGCCCACCATGAAAGCTTGAATCGCCCACTAGTGGGCGGTAGGGACCAGGTTGACGACCCCTGGTCTAAGTGCTGAAAATGTCCTTTCTGGCGTAGCTGTGGAAAACGGAATTATAGCAAGAATCTGTAACAACGCGTGTGAGTTGGGGAAAAGATTTGAGTCACATTGTAAAAGGGCCTCCATTGCGTTACCAGGTCTTGAATTAGCTTCTATGTTGATCCATTTGTTTCGCCAAACGGACTATGAGAGTACTGCTCTCTGGAAGTATGTTTTCATAAAATCCTTTGCAAGTCGTTAGCTATTTTTCGCAGTTTAACGTAACATGACGAGGTAGAAATATTTGAAGCGCTATGACTATAATGTCTTGTGAGTCTCGAATTTATCATTAATTTGTGTTCGCACGTGGTCAACAAATCTCACGAAAAGATTCTTCCGGAAATATTCTTCTGGAGTTTCTGATAAAATATTCCCTCTTTGAATCATCCTGGATGTAACTCTTCGCATTGTAATAACTCCAACTTATGTGATCAGTTTTGACGCTGAATTAAAAATAACACTGAATTTATCGATGGCGTTACTTCTTATAGATGGTCGAGGGAAGTTACCACGAGATCAATATGTTCCAGTGGTTTCGTCAAATCGCAGTCAACGTTTTGAAGAGTTTTCGACAGCGGTAATGTCCACGAAAATACAAGGTCAAGTGTGCAAAGTGTGACTACAAACTGGCCTTGGGTAAATAGCACATAATAGCTGATGAGGTTTTTGGAAGGATTTGCGTTTTTTAATCTTGCAAATATTGTAACGATAAAACTATTACAACGTAGATTTCTCGGAATCTCAATAAAGCTTCAATAAAGCTTGTGACGTGCCTGCGCCGCAGGACGCACGTGAGATAAAGGCAGATAGCAATGAGAGCACATGTCCGCGTAGCTCAGTTGGGAGAGCGACTTACTCCGGAGTGAGGGGGACCCGGATTCGATGTCTGGCGTGGACAAACCTGTATTTTTACATTGGCGCCCGAACTTCAAGGATGACCTGGCAGTTACGTTTCTCGCAATGGTGTGATGTTCTTTCCACACGGAGAGACAGGAAAAATGAGAATCCCTTCTTCAGTGCTTCGAAAAAATAAATGTGTGTGATGTTACGTTCCACACACCAAATTGTTTGGGATTTCTCAAGTGTACGTTCTTTAGCGGATGACTGCCTATAGCGACACATGGTCCCGGCTGAGCCGTGGGTCATGCATCCGGCCCTGTTTCGGGCGGGGGGGGGGTAGATGTGACGTGCCCGCGCCGCAGGACGCACATGAGATAAAGGCAGATAGCAATGAGAGCACATGTCCGCGGAAGTGCTACTGATTTTCGAGCTCGTCTTTCATCGATCGGTTAGTGCTCTATACTGGATTTCTAGTTCTTTAATTTGTGTGTGTGTCATCCGTTAAGCTTTCGTGTCCCTTTCTGTGTGCCTACCAAGCCGGTAAGTGAATAATTTTTTTAGTAATCAGCATTTTATTGTCTTGGCCAAGGCAGGGAATTCTTATCGCCATTGCAAATGGCGGCTTTCGGCGAGAGTGAAGTTCCCGTCCTCGCTTCCGGAACTGAGCCTCTCCTTTGCACAGCTCTCATTGGATCATCCACCACTGATGAGCAGCTCTCGCTAGGCCCTTCCTCTACTCAGCGTTCTTCTGCTGCCCTCCCAGCTGATAGTGCTTCTTCTTTCGGAGTACCAAGCGGATATTTGCTGTCCTCTAAATTAGCAGATGATGCAATGGATGTCTCGTACAACGTTGTCGATCCACCTTCATCGCAGTGTACTACTACTACCCTCACTTACGCTGACGTCACTTCGGCTAAGTCTCGACCTTCTCCTTACCCTTCCTCTTCTTCTACATGCCCATTTCGGATGACGCGTGATGTTCACTCCATTGATGTTGATCTCCCGGTGGACTCTCCTCATGGTCACGACTTTGTTAGTACTGTGGAGCGCGGAGTCGTCTTTCCAAGTCTACAGAATACTAAACTCACTGCATACAGTGCCGCCCTTCGCAAGACTGTTCCTCCTACTGCCATCACTCACGTGAGCAAAAAGCCTGGCAAAGTCTTTGCATATTTCACCACTGATGAATATACTCTCAAGGTTCTGACTAATGGGATTTCCAGTGGAGACCGCCACCTTCAGGCAGATCCTATCTCACAGATGCCAGTCCTCGTTAGCTTTTCACCTGTACCACCAGAGGTGTTTAATGATCTACTGATTGCTGCTCTGAGTCTCTACGGTCGAATTGTTGGTCCAGTTCATACCTATTCCTCATTTCCTGATGTGCCTGAAGACCGGTACCTGCTGGGCTTCCGTCGTAACATTCGAATGGTCTTTCCATCGGATGAACATATGCTTCGTGTTCCGCCTGTATTTCGTGTTCGTTGTAGCACGCATCTCCGTCAAATAACCATCACTGTGGGCTCCATCTGCCCGATTTGCAAGGGTACAGGGCACCCTTTGCCTTCATAATGCGTCGTCAGCCCCCAAGTCGACAGGACGACCTTCTCATCCTTCACTTCCTCTTACAGCATCTGCTTCCCGTGCATCCGATAAGCAGGAGTCGACTTATGAAGAAAGTCGTACTAAAGCCGTTGGTCGACCGATGTCTTCGGCTCAGCCTACGTCTTCTTGTTCCACTTCTATGCTTCCAGCGCAACAACAGTCTGATGCTCTACCTGCTGGAGGCCCTCTGCCTTCTACTTTGCTTTCAATGGAAGATCCTCCACTCGCATCTGTGCCTGATTACACTGCCCCTTCTGCTATGCCTTTAAAGTGCCGGATATTTCTTCATCTGTCTCTGCTTAGACCCATAACCGCACGAAGCGTCGCCGTGCTCCTCGAAATCGCACGAAGAAGACTAAAACATCGCCCACCTTCCAGGGTGGTCGTGATCGCTCAACTAGTCTTCCAGACACCTCTGATGGTTCTGTTGAATCTGAATGAAAAGTTTGCTCTGTTCCTCCACTCCCTCTTGAAGATTTTCTGTGTCTCCTAGAAGGTTCCTTCCTCCCCCAGACACCAGTTACTGGGGAAGCGTTATACGATTTTCTTATTGGTCCACGGCAGAACAAGATGTCTCGTAAATTCTTAGACCATACCAAGACCACCTTGTTAAGACAATGACGCAAATGCTGGCCGTTCTTACGCACTTCCGGGCCATGACCTTTGAGGACTCTTCTTGGGCCATGACCTTTGAGGACTCTTCTTGGGCCAAGACCTCCGCAGCAGTCTTGACAAGCTTCGGCAGGCTGCTGATAATCTCATCCAACCACCACCAGATATGTCTCTTCAAGGTAGCAACACTGAATAGTCGGGGCTTTTGTACCCCATTGGCAAATTCTCTTGTACATGAAGACATCTATCCCCTCAACCCAGCTATCTACAGTTTCGATCCGTTGCTCTTCCGCCATCTCTGTTCCAGGCGAGGGAACGAACTCTGTTGTCAATTCCGAAACAGTCTTCTTGCCTGCCTACGTCTAGCGTTTGCTTCCGCCCGAGCTCATGTCCGTCTGGTCTCTATGTCGGAGGTGGTTCACCGATCCTTCAAACAACCTCCGCCTCTTGCTTTGATCACCGTGGCATCGTCGTGACTTTCCTTGCGCCTAGCTCCGTTGCTATCTGGTTCATTGCCTTCTCCTGCGCACTGGACTCTTACTCCACCACCGCATCACTTTACTCCTTGCCGACCTGGCAGATCTCAGCGTCAATCTGACTTTGCCTCCTCATACATACCTGATCTTAGAATCATGTCAGTTCTTTGTGTGTTTCTGCAGATTACTTGTTATTATTATTATTATTATTATTATTGTTGTTGTCAGCATTATTTTGTACCAATGCATTTCTTTCTTCTCATGTTTTTCAGCATATGTTATTACGCCTGCATAGGATTCTGTACATATGCATCTTGTGTATATTACATCCTGTTCGTATTCTTGCACGATATTATGTTTTTCAGCACATGCACTATCTTTACAATGTTTTTTGATGTTCATTATATTATTTTTCATTTATTTATACATACTTATTTTGCACATTGCATGCTTTCACTGTCCTTATGCACTTCTCTTTGACCTGTGCATATTTCTTGGATCCTTGTAGTTGTCGTTATATCTTCCTCCTGCTAGTTTTGTTATCATTACTATTATCATGTTTATTATTGTTGCCAGCATTACTTGGTACTCATGCAATCTTCTCTTATCTGATTTTTCTGCTCATGTTATTACGCCTACATTGGATTGTACATATGCATCTTGTGCATACACTGAAGAGCAATTGAATTAGAGACAGCTGGCGTTATGCAAATGTGGCGTTGTGGCCGGCCCTGTAAACGGAAACAACATGACGTATGCAGCGATCCGACAATATAAGGAGTGATGCGACGGGAATCAGTAAGAGTCGGGCGCAGTATGGGTAAGACGAAGGATATATGCGTATTTGATCGTGGGCAAATTGTCGGGGCCCGACGAATGGGTCACTCCATCTCGAAAGTCTTGCAGGCACTGGGATTTTCACGAGCCACTGTATCACGGGTGAACCGTGAGTACATCGAATTCGGTAAAACCATCCCTGCAAGGGCCAACTGCCGTGGACAACAGCGTGTGGATGAGCGGGGTCGTCGTCGGCTAGCTCGCATTGTAGCAGCGGATAGAAGGGCCACAGTGCAAGAAATCACTCGGCAATTTAACGCTGGTGCACAAAAACGTGTAAGCAGCCACACCATCCAGAACCATCTCCTCGCTATGGGGTACAGAAGCCATCGTCCCACGAGGGTACCGCTGCTGACCGCACATCACAGGGTGCAAAAATTTTTGCATGGGCGCGGGAACATCGCCACTGGACCCTAGACATGTGGGAAAAAGTTACCTGGACTGATGAGTCGAGATTCACGTTGGTACATGCGGATGGCAGGATACGAGTACGGCGCAAACCACATGAAGCGACGGATCCTTCTTGTCAGCAGGCTACTCTTCAAGCTGGTGGGGGTGGCATTCTCGTCTGGGGACTGTTTACGTGGACTGAAATGGGACCCCTGGTATGTGTGACATCGTCCCTCACAGGTCAACGTTACCGGGATATCCTGGACGACCATTTGCTCCCGTTTGTGCGTCTTCAACATCCCACTGGGGACCTCATCCTGCAACAAGACAATGCACCTTGTCATCGCTCCCGAATTGTATCCGAATGGTTGGATGAACACTCCACTGACGTGACCTCGCTTCCTTGGCCAGTTAGGTCATCTGACCTCAATCCCATCGAGCACATCTGGGATACCATCGAGAGAGATGTTCGAGGCTCTGACCTCCCACCATCAAATCTTCGTGAAATGTGGGAGCTTGTTCAGGGGTCGTGGATCCGTATGGCTTCCCAACGCTTCCGGTATCTTGTAGAGTCCATGCCGAGACGAATCGCCGCCGTCATCACGGCGAAAGGTGGTGCTACTCGTTACTCGACAGGTATCTCTAATTCAGTTGCTCTTCAGTGTATTACACCCTCTTTGTAAACCTGCACTACATTATGTATTTTCCGCGCATGTTCTGGTTATGCAGTGTCCTCGCTGTATCTGTGCCTATATCTTCATACATCTCTTGTTTTTCGCTATACCCGTGTACATTGCAATGTTGTATCATGTACACTATGTCCTCAGAGTCTTCTTTCACGCAGTTTTGTCGTATTGTTTTTTATTGTCACTATTGTTATTCTTATTAGGTTTTATTCTTGTACATATACATCTTGTAAATATCACGTCGCTTGGAATATCTGTACATATTTATCATTTGTTGCAAATGCTCCAGCCATGAGCTGTTCTATTTATTGTTGTACCACCTTGTATATATTGTACATACGCTTCTCGTACACATTACGATCTTATTGTACATTTTTCATCTTTTATCCACTTTTCTGACACTATATTGTCCGTGCCCTCTGTATCCAAATTCCCTTCATTTGCTCTGAATAAAAAGATTATGAAAACATGTCCACGTAGCTCAGTTGGGAGAGCGGCGTACTCCGGAATGAGGGCACCCGGTTTCGATGCCCGGCGTGGACAAACCTGTGTTTTCACAAGCTTCATGCTTGTAAACCCAACGTGTTTCACATATTGATATTAACGTCGTGTGCCTGGAAGCTGGTAATACTTGCTTGATGAAACCTTTGAGAACTTCGTTATTTTTCTCAGATGAGCTAAAAAAAGTTCCAACATACTGAATCGTGCCTATACAGTTTCATATACATGAAATTGTACAAGGATCCCCTAGTGCCAAATGTAGAGAATGTTCTCCACAATGGAGGTATAAAGCCAAATAAAAAAAACCAAAAACCATTATTTGTTGAAATTCAATTGCGAAAAATTGATTGGGATTTCGGGGAGGGATTGGTCCCTAAGACACCCCCTCCCACCACACACACACACACACACACACTTGGCTACGGACACGCCCTTTGTTAATTTTTGTAACATACTTTTCAGCCGGTGGTGGAAGTAAGTAGCAGTTTCTATTTCTGGATGCTTTATTGATTGTAGAAATCCGGTTGTTTTTGGTTTTTTATAAATGGTTCCATTGACTTTGAATAAGTTTGATAAATAGTTTGTTATATTCGCCTCAGAAAGGATTCAAAAGACGTACTCATTACAACCCAAATTTCGGTGTTTGTTTATTTGGGAGTTTGACGACCACATGATTAATCCGATGGGCTGTAAGCAGTCGGACGTCCCTTATTTAGGAACACTGGTTTTCTCTAAAAAGAAAACGCAAATTGAAGTTAGGTGTGTTTGCAACGAAAGATATTTCCTTCTGGAATGGCAGACTATGCTTCATCATTTGTAAGGATAAGTATATGGATTTTTCATCTGTGTAAAGTAGGCATTGCAAATTATTTTATTTGTTACCAAAAATTTGTGTGTGTGTGTGTCTCCTACACACACAAATTAAAAAGCCACCGTGAACAACTCGACGGGCTGTATAAGCAGAAAGATTAACGACCACGTGAACAACTCGACGGGCTGTATAAGCAGAAAGATTAACGACCACGTGAACAACTCGACGGGCTGTATAAGCAGTCGCCCGTCATTGTAGAGCCACTGGTTCGAAGGGAAGGGAGAAAGTCAGTGCCGTAAGACAAACGCAACATCCATGCCTCACAGAATTCGAACCCAGACTCGTCTCTGACGAATGGTCAGCAAACCACTACGCCACCTGAGCGGCCCAACAATTTCACTATGTGCATATTTGATGTTCCTGGTCCACGTTAAACGTCTGTATTAATTATTCATTCGCCTTCTAATTATTTCTTCAGTTGCTGCTTACCATCTTTGGTGAATCCAGCATTGTGCTGGGCTCCAAGAAGCAACCTGCCAAATTGGCTTGGCAGTTAGCGTGTGTGAGTCTGGAGGAATTCGATGCCGCTGTGGTGTAGCGGAAGCACATGCGGAGCGTAACTGGAAGACCCTGGGTTCGACTCCCGGTGGCGGCCAATGAGAATTTTTCCGTGACTCACTTATAAACGTGGAAAGAGCGAAGATCTTTGTTTGATGTTCCTGGTCCACGTTAAATGTCTGTATTAATTACTCGGATTTGCCATTTAGTTGGATCGGTGAAAGTTTTTTTTTTTTTTTTTTTTTTGATTGGTGGTTTAACGACCACCGTGAGCAACTCAATGGGCTATAAGCAGTCGCCCGTCCCTAATTTAGGGTCACTGGTTCCAGGGAAGGGAGAGAGCCAGTGCCGTAAGACAAACACAACATCCATGCCTGACCGGGATTCGAACCCGGACCCCTTACCGACAAATGATCAGAGGCCAGCGCCTTAGACCACTGCGCCACCGGGGCGGCGATCGGTGAAAAGTCTGCTGAGTGGCGTTTGCAGTTCAGTTGCTGTATTTACATATGAACAGGGCACAGAGGAATTAAAAAATTCACTTCCGTTTACGTGGATACATTGATCACCTGAATCTCAAGACTGGAGGTCTAATAATTTCCGCGTGCATGGGTCTTCTACACTGACCACAATCTGTGATCCTTATCTGTTAGGTCAGCTGCACTTAAAAAGGGAGAGGTGGAAACAGAAGACCCACACTAGCGTCTCAATCCTACAGCGGCTGAATTCTCATTCACTGTAATGCGCAAGCCCAAAACTTATAAATTTCCCTCCATCTGTTAGTCTCGCACTCTTTGCCCAGTAGTGGATATACGATCCAAATTAATCCTACAGTGGCTGAATCCTCATTCCCTGCAATGCGCATGCCCGAGACTTAAAAATTACTTGAACCTCAAATCACGTGTGCGTTTTCTCCAAGCTCGTTTGTTAACAGTGAACGATGGATTTGAATTTTCTATCTCAAATTTTTAGTGTGATACTTTGATTCCTCAGTTCTGAAGTTTGTATCCATGCCACTTTTGCGAGATTCCGTCAAAAAATAAAGAAGCAAAGTAAGGGAGAAATTTGTTATGTTAGAGTCCTCTAATACTGATTAGTGAATATTTTACTTGGCACTAATGCTAAATCAACTAGTAGAATATAAAACAAATTAAAAACTTACTACGGTGTATTTTTTTTTATTGGAGGTTTAACGACCACCGTGATCAATTCAATGGGCTATAATCAGTCGCCCGTCCCTAATTTAGTGTCACTGGTTCCAGGGAAGGGAAAGAGCCAGTGCCGTAAGATAAACACAACATCCGTGCCTCACCGGGATTCGAACCCGGGCCCCTTTCGGACGAATGATCAGAAGCCATCGCTTAGACCACTGCGCCACCGACTATGGATTCCGTCGACGTGTTTCATAATAAAATGACTGGATGTGAGAGGACTTCACGGCATTTTCACCATGTCGAATTAGCTTCAAATTGTCACAAAAAATGAAGAAATTGCAAAATATGAGCACATTTCACCACTCACGTTGAAACATTATGGGAATCATGGAGGAACAGGCATTTGTTTATACCCAGCGCCGTCTTGTGACGTCACACTTAGGCGACGTATTAACACAGCATATGCACCGTAATCTAAAGCGTATATCGATCATCCACTCCTGGGCAAAGAGTGAGAGACCAACAGAGGGGGAAAATTTATGGGGGAAAATTTATGTCTCGGGCATGCGCATTACAGGGAATGAGGATTCAAACATTAGGATTGAGACGCTAGTGAAGACCCACACATTTTTGCCCTCCCCCTCTAGGGGAAGGGGTGACAGAGCTTCCGGCATAAAGATGCTCTCTGCTAGAGAATGCGGCAACGACTCTTTAGAAAACAGTGGTGTGGTTGTATTGCATCATTTTGCAGACAGCGATTACACAGGTCAAAGAGGGGGGAAATTATTGATACAAGTGGCTTGACAGTTAGTCGTATGTGAGTAAGGAAGAATTCGAGGCCGCTGTGGTAGCATATCCGGCGCGTAACCTGAGGAGAATATAATAATGTAACTGATATATCCTCAGATTTTTACAAGTATTATTTCCTATGTGCACGTACCAAATATTATGCTTACCACTTAAAACCTACAAATAAGACCTAAGCTTATGTCCTTCGTAAGCTGCTCAGAATCAATATGTTGTGTCTAATTGTCTCATTTTATTTTTAATAAAAAAAAGTTTCATTTTATTTTTTATAGTCTCATTTTAATTTTGATACATACTTAATGTGTCGAACTTAAAATTTATAGCTTCTAGTTTGCAAAAGTGCTCTTTAGCCTAGATGCCTTGTAAGCATTAGGGCATAACGTGCTGCCTTTTATTTACGCTTTCCAACCGTAGGTTGAAGAAGCGTATATGCTCCAGCTTCGTCCGTCCGTCCGCACGATAACTGGCGTAAAAATGGTTCGATTTCGATGAAATTTTAGTATGTGGTAGGGGACCACCATGGGACGAACTCTATTGAAAATGGACAAATGGGGTCAAAGGTCACGACGTAGGAGCGGGATCCTTCCATTGCCCTTATGCGTCATAACTTGCGTAAATATGGTTCGATTTCAATGAAAGTTTACTATGTGGTAGGGGACCACCTGGGGATGAACCCTATTGAAAATGGGACAGATGGGGTCAAAGGTCACGACGTAGGAGCTGGATCATTCCTTTGCCCTTATGCGTCATAACTTGCGTAAATATGGTTCGATTTCACTTAAATTTTAGTATGTGGTAGGGGACCGCCTGGGGACGAATCTTATTCAAAATCGGTGAAGTGGGGTCAAAAGTTAGGACATAAGAGCGGGATGCATTCCATTGCCCTTATGCGTCATAACGTGCGTAAAAATGGTTCGAATTCGATGAAATTTCAGTATGTGGTAGAGGACCACCTGGGGGCGAACCCTATTTAATGTGGACGAAATGGGGTCAAAGGTCAGGACATAGGAATGCGATCCATTCCATCGCTCTTATCCCATATTATTAAGGTGGACGTCAAGTAATTTTGCTTACTATACTTCCAATGGAAAAACTTTTGTACACATTTCCTTCACAATTATAATGTGTTTCCAAGGATGAAAATTTGAACATGGATTAAAATAACTTTATTACAACTTGGAATACTTAATATTTTCTAAAACATAACCATAATTACATTAAAAATCAATAACTTTTCCTTTGGGGATGTTGAAACCAGAAAAAGTATGGCGCGACCTGTACTTTGATGACGTCAGTAGACAAACAAATGTTGGATTGCATAATTATGGTTATGTTTTAGAAAATATTAAGTATTCCAAGTTATAAAATGAAGCTATTTTAATCGATGTTCAAATTTTCATCCTTGTGAATGCATAAATTGCCCAGAAAAAAGATGGCGCGACCTGTATTTTCATGACGTCAGCAGTCAAACAAATGTGCGGATCCTATTAAAGTTTTATGACGTCACACTTTTGCTAGCAGATGGCCGCGATTCCCATCTGCCTCATTACGTCACGTTGTGTGCGTATGTTCGTCCGCACGATAACTTGCGTAAAAATCGTTCGATTTCGATGAACTTTTAGTATGTAGTAGGGGAACACCTGGGAAGGAACCCTATTGAAAGTGAACGAAATGGGGTCAAAGGTCAGGACATAAGAGCGGGATCCATTCCACTGCTCTTATGCGTCATAACTAACGTAAAAAAGGTTCGATTTCGATTAAATTTTAGTATGTGGTAGGAGACCACCTGGGGACAAACCCTTTTGAAAATTGGCGAAATGGGGTCAAAGGTCGGGACATAGGAGCGGAATCACTTCCATCGCCTTTATGAGTCATAACTTACGTAAAAATGTTTCGATTTGGATGAAATGTTGGTATGTTGTAGGGACCTTCCTGGGGACGAATCCTATTGAAAATGGGCGAAATGGGGTGAAAGGTTAGGACACAGGAGCGGGATCTATTCCATAGTGCTTATGCATCTAACTTACGTAAAATTGCTTCGATTGGGACAAAACTTTATCATGTTATTTCAGAGATGTACTGAACTAGTTCTGTTGAATATCATCCAAATGTATCAAAGGTCAGGGCACAGGGGTGAGATTTATTCCACAGCCATTTTCCTCATAGCTTGAGTAATGATTTCTAGTATATTGGAAAGCGTATCATAATCAATGCATTGCATGATTTTACTAACTTGTTTTCATCTGTGGTTTCAAAGATGCACTCCCAGTGTTACGGCTGGAAAATGGTAACTAGAGGGTTCCTCCGTATCCTACTTTCGTTTGTAACAATTTTGTTTTCTTATAAACGGATAGGGGATCTTTCTTTCCAACATGGGGAATTTTTATGACCGGAAATTTCTGCTACTAGGATTTACACATGTGAACATTCAATAGCAATAAAAGCAGACCATTTTCGGAAGTGGCTGATGTCCGGTGGGCTCTTGTCGTAGTCGGTCAATGAAGTTTGGGCTCGTGTCCGGACCCCCTGGTCCTATGGGGTCATGTACTCTCTTCGTTTTTGGCCAAAATAAAAATATGTACTTGATTACTGACGTACATCCTGTGTTATTTTTTGAAGAAAATTTTTATACATTACAATATGTTCTTGTCCGTAATGTAAAAAGCTTATCGTTTACCATTATAACAAATCTGTTTCTACGGTTTTGAAGTTAAGCAAACAACAAGAGTGAACGCAAGGAATCCCATTAAAAAGATTATATATGTTAGTTTGCATTTGGGGGGTTAACACCCCTAAATTTAAACTTTTCCGAACTTTCAAGTGCGTTGTTCGTCGATTGGTAGCGTTGTCTTGTGATTTAAGTTTGAGCTTTTTAGAGCCCATGAAAAATATTATATATGTTAGTTTACATTTAGCGGGTAACACCCCTTAAATTTAAACGTTTACAAATTTTTAAGTGTGCTGCTCGTTTATTGATAGCGTTGTCTTGTGATTTAAGTTTGAGCTATTTGAACACATAACAAAAGGTAATATATATAGGTTTAACCCCCTTAAATTTCAACATTTCTAAAACAAAGTGCAATTTTTATACAGTCCATAAATATTTATTTGATCAATTTTCCTAGATAGACCGGAAACGTCCTCCGACGTTACATATTATCTAAAAATCATCCATAGTGGGCAAGTGTCCGGTTGGGCAAATGTCCGGTGGGCTTTTGTCCGGACCCCGCGTCAACATCCCTCTATCTTTTACTCTTCTTTACCTTTCATTATCAACGCTTTCTTGAATTCTGCCGTACACCCACATAACCCCTCCCCCACAATTCACTCTAGTTTCTCACAATTTTGATTGGACGATACATTTAATACCTTAATCACGATGGCGACTACCTCTGACGACTACCTTCTGTTTATTACTTTTTACTCAGCATTTGAAGTCTCCTACATTAACGCACGAAAAATTTAGTGTTTCGATTAAAAAAAAAAAAAAAAATCACGGAAGGTAAAGATGTATCTTTTTTTTTTTAAATCACTCCGTCAAAGCTTAAGCGAAATAATGTAATAGCATCCCTCCCCCTCCCTTTTTTTAAATTACAAATGTTTTGCACAACTTTGTTTTCTGCTTGGCTTTTTTTTTTTCCGATTAAAGAAATAAAACTAGTTTCAAAGTCTAAGGATAAAACTAACTTTTTTTTTCACGGGAAAAATTGTCTTTTTTTTAACGCTCGAAAGATTTAGTGTTTCGATAAAAAAAAAATCACGTGAGGTAAAGATGTATCTTTTTTTAAAATCACTCCGCCAAAGCTTAAGCGAAATAATGTAATAATATTTCTCGCCCCATTAACTTTCGACGTAGCAGGAATAGGCGAAACAAGAATAGGGGAAAAGGAAGTTTGCTCCAGGTGAATCCCTCCCCTTCTAGCAGGTGAAAGTTTTAGGCGAGACAGGAATAGGCGAATCAAGAATTATTTCCTCGCCTAAAATGGCGGAACCCATTGACTTTCGACGTAGCAGGAATATGCGAAACAAGAATAGGCGAATGCGGAAGACACGGAGGGCAGCTGACTCTTTTCGTAATGGAGTCAGTGCAGTTGACCAACACCCATTTCCGGTCCTTGGCCATGCAGGGGCAATTCCTTTACGCAGCGTCAACATACTGTTGTCTGATAAGTTGGATGGGTTCGGGAACAAATAGGCGTAAGAGCAATCTTTTCACAAGGATTTCGGGAACGAATTGACTGGTCTCCTTTCCGAATTTACCCCCGCTTTCAAAGATTGAGTTGCCGCCCCGGTGGCGCAGTGGTTTAAGCGATGACTTCTGATCATTCGTCCGAGATGGGTCTGTTTTCGAATCCCGGTGAGGCATGGATGTTGTGTTTGTCTTACGGCACTGGTTCTCACCCTTCCCTGGAACCAGTGACCTTAAATTAGGGACGGGCGACTACTTATAGCCCACTGAGTTGCTGACGGTGGTCGTTAAACCACGAATCAAAAAAAAAAAAAAAAAGATTTGATTTACGCACATTCAAAATGTGACAGCGATCGACACCTGCTAACTCTTGTCTCACGTAGATGGGGACGTAAACAATTTATTCAGCTATCACCAGCAAGCCAGCTTCCCAAACCGCGGAACTTCATTTCACATTAACTGCATTTAATCCATGACAGTTTTCCATGTGGTGAACAGTACCCAGTAATATGTTTATCTCAGGCGGGGGGAGGGGGGGGTTGGGGTGGGATGGAAAAGACAAAAAAAAAAATAGAAGAAAACACAAACCTCCCGACTCCTGGTCTCGAGGGCGAGGTCGACGAACTCCTGGTAATCGTAAGTAACCCAGAAGAGCATGCAGGCGAAGGCGTTAGATGAGGGACGCCAGTTTAGTTTCTCTCAAGAAACAGCTTAGTGGCTGCCCCCATCTTGAGAATATTCCTTGAAGCGTTGAGGAGTGAAAAACAAAGGTGGAGTACGCATCAATCGACTGCTTTTCCGTATCCCTAGTCACAATGATCACAATTTTCTCACATATTATACTTACGAATTTCGTCCTTTTAGTTTTCTAGCAAGTTCTAATTAGGAGTGCATGGTCTAGAGAGAATTTTTTTTGTTCCTTTTTTTCTTTTTTGCGATTTACGAATCGCTCGCAATTTCAGAAATGCGTGAACGATATTTCGTCGTCGTACGAAATTCTTACTTCACCGTGATAGAACGTGCTTGCAGAAAGATACGAGAAAGAATCCACTGCATTCTCGCGTGTAATGGTCACGTCTTTTGAATAATAAAAAAATAAATAATATGTTAATTAATATAAAAAGTAACAATAGTCGAACATTTATTGACATATGAAATCTCATAGCTAAGGGTTTGTCATAAGTCTGCTCGTCATGGAGGAATTAGTCCGACAAAATAATAATAATAGTAACAATGTCTTAGAAGGATAAAATAAAATAAAAAGTTGCAAACGGGTGTTTCCATTTTCGCCTTTACCGGAAAGATTGACGGCAGCAGAAAATTCACGCAAAATGTTACGAATAAATCAAATAAATCTATTTGAAGCAAACAACAAGTTAAAAAAAAAAAATTGGTTGGACATTTTAGAAAACTGACAACTAGTCGCAAATCGAAATAAATATTTGCACTCCTGGATTACTTTATTTGAAGCAGGTAATGTATGTGAATTTTTGCCATGGTGACCTCCCATGCAGAAGACATTCTTTTATTCGATATTCAGCAGCGAAGATTATGATTCTGGAAAAATGTTCTTCCCCATAATGCAAGTTTTCGACACAAAAATAATTTTTCAAAGCTGAATTTTAGAAAAGGAAAAAAAAAAAAAAATGGTTAAATGCATTTACGCTTCCCATCCGAAAAACTGCGCATTATTTCAAACACACGCAGGGTTCTTCATAGTGTGTGGCACCCGGCAGAAAAATGATTTTTCCAACCGGTTTTCTAGAATCAGTTAAATATTTTCGGGCAGAAATAAGCTATTACGCCCACTAGTAGCAGTACTGTGCGTTATGAAAAATCAGAAAATATGTGCTAAATGTTTCTCATAGTGGAAGATATGAGCACCAAAAGGAATTTTTGCCTCCTCGGTTCCTGGGTGGTAAGAGGCGCTGGCTTTTAACTAGTCGTCCGAGATGGACCCGGGTGAGGCATGGATAGTGTGTTTGTCTTACAGCACTGGCTCTCTCCCCTCCCTGGAACCTGTGGCACTAAAATAAGGACGGGCGACCGCTTATAGCCAATCGCGTTACTCACGGTGGTCGTTAACCCCTCTTTCCTCCACACAAAAATAAAATGATTCAAATACAACTTTTAGAAGCACAGATATCGAGAAAGATATAACTTTTCACCCCTAGTGGGAAATTTGTGCGCCATATGAAGAAAATGGACGCAAATATTCCTTCACAGTCAACCATAACCGGCTGAGAAAGGATTTTCCAGTTGGATTTTTAGAAGCTGATTTTTTTTTTTTTAATTGAAGATTTATCGACCACCGTGAGCAACTTAGTGGGTTTATAAGCAGTCGCCGGTACCTAATTTAGGGTCACTGGCTCCATGGAAGTGAGAGAGCTACCGCCGTAAGACAAACACAACACCCATGCCTCACCGGGATTCGAACCCAGACCTATCTCGGACGAATGAGCAGAAGCCATCGTTTAGTCCACTGCGCCACAGGGGAGGCGAAGCTGATATATTCTTGCAAACTGAGAGACACGCAGACGCTTCAAAGCGGCAGCAGAACTTTGCAATATGAAAAAGCAGAAAATATGGCAAAGTGTTCCTCGTAATGGAAGCTATACGGAAAAAAAGAATGAGATAGCGGGAACACAAAATTATACATACACACTCCGTAGCGGGAATACAGTGCATTATTTGAAGTGGAACGTTGTGCAAAACCTTCAATGCCGCCCCGGTGGCGCAGTGGTCTAAGCGATGGCCTCTGATCATTCGTCCAAACGGGGCGCGGGTTCGAATCCCGGTGAGGCATGGATGTTGTGTTTGTCTTACGGCACTGGCTCTCTTCCTTCCCTGGAACCAGTGACCCTAAATTAGGGACGGGCGACTGCTTATAGCCCATTGAGTTGCTCACGGTGGTCGTTAAACCTCCAATCAAAAAAAAAAAAAGAAATCTTCAGTAGCGACTAACGCACACGCATCCCATGCAGAAAAAAAAACAAAAACTATCTGATTTTGGGGAACGGAGATACAGTTGCGAATATATACGGCACTAGCACTCATATACGCCTATGCCACCTACTGCACAAGACCTGAGCCTGAAATGTTGGAAAATACGTATATGCAAAATGTTCCTACGGGGAAATGGTATCCGACTATTAGAAGCTCAGCGACTCGGTTGCAATTGAAATATGCATTTGCGCCCCCACAAACCTGCAGCCTGTTTCACGTCGAACGCAATCACCTGCTAAGAGGGTTGACGACACCATTGGTAAGGTATAAACCTCCACTTAAAAAAAAAAAAATTGAGTTGCTCCCGGTGGTCGTTAAACCTCCACTTAAAATAAAAAAAATTAAGAGTCCATAATTTTGGATCACTGGCTCTATAGGGAAGGGGAAGAACTAGCTCCACAAGCACGCCGTCCATGCCTTATCAGAGATTCGAGTCCAGCCTAGCTCATACGATCAGCTAGAAGCTTGTGTCTAACCACTGCCACCAGGGCCCCATTTCACTTCATTGCAGCAATGCCCATTGTACCACGCGTAACTGCAATGTCCGTAATCGTTTGTCCAGTAGCAATAGTTCTGTTTGTTTTCGTTTGTTTGTGGGTTTGTAGCGACCACCGGGAGCAACTCAATGGGCTATAAGCAGTCGCCGGTCCCTAATTTGGGGTCACTGGTTCCAGGGAAGGGAAAGAGCCAGTGCAGTAAGGCAAACACAACATTCATGTCTCACCGGGATTCGAAGCCGGACCCATCTCGAACGAATGGCCATAAGCCAGCGCTTAGACCACTGCGCCACAGGGGCGGCAGCGATAGTCCTGAGCCGCTTTGTGTTCAGCATACAAGCCGAGAAAGATAGCCTTAAGCTCCCCTTGAGGTACTGAATGCCGGACCTCGGAACCAGAAATACTCTATTTGATACCATAACGATGTAAACCACCCTCCTTCTTGCGACATAATGTTCCTGGACAACGTAAGTCTCAGGTTTCACGGAAAACGAGTCTGTATATAATTCAATAGCGCACACGTGACGTATTCATAGGTTGCTCCACATAGCCCCAAATCTCATTTTTCTTCAAACGCTTCACGATTACTAAGCTTCCCCCGACCCCAATAGGCAGGAACTTGCTCCATACTAAAGTACATACTGTTCTTGGTGCGGTCAGACAAATGGCCTCGCACAGTGCTCCATCCGGTGCTCACCGTTTTTCATGCTGGTCAAACACAGGTGTGCACAGTTTTGCACAGCTACCAAAATGTCCTCCATTCTGACGAGGTGCTAAAGAACAAGCCAGCACAGTGGTTGACAAAAGTATTGGCACACTTGGTATGTTAGCAAAAAAATAAAATAAAATAAAAATCTGTGAAAAATAGCTAGAAAAAAGCTATTTTTCTCAAAACAAAAACCATGTGCCCGTATAGTTAAGAATAATATAAAGTATATTACAACAATTTAACCAAAGTTTCAAATGAATATATTCTCAGAAAGTTGATAAAGTTTCCTACTCATCAAAACAAAGGACAACAGTATTGGCACAGGGTGACATAACAGAAATGTTACTACATATTAATATTTTGTAGTGAACCCCTAGTTCGTAATCGTAACACCTCTTAGTCTCTTTGGCATTGAGTGCACTAATTTTTGCGTTGTTTCAGAGGAAATTTTTTCACATTCTTCCAGGAGAAATCTTTTGAAATGCTCCATGTTTAGTATCTCATGTTTTCTTAATCTATCGTCAAGTTTTTTCCATAAATTTTCGATTGGATTCAAATCAGGGGATTGTGAGGGATTGTTAAGAGTATGGAGCGTACGATAAAATGGTCAATTGACGGACAATATGAGCCGTATGTTTAGGATCATTCTCCTGCTGCAAGTAAAAGTCGCTACCCAAATTTATCAGATTTTACTGGAGAATATTCAAATAAACCATTTTGCCCATTGTACATCTATGAATACAAGTTTCCCCACATCAGCAGCCGACATGCAGGCCCACATCATCATCATCCCACGACCTCTATGCTTTACGGTGGCTTGAACATTTTTCTCTTGCAGCTCTGTCTTGGGCTTTCTCCCGACGAAATTCTTTCCATTGCAGCTCATTAGAGTGAATTTACTTTTGTCCGAAAACAATACTTTAGACCAAAAAGTCTTATGCTTTTTTTGCGAAAGTAAGCCTCTTTTTCCGATAAATTTTACTGACGTACGGCATTCTTCTAGATACTATCGCTTTGTAGGAAGCACGACGAAGGAATCTGCGGACCGTTTAGGAATGAACCACCTTGCTCAAATCTTCCTTTAACATTGTTGCAACTTCAGTTGACGAAATTTTTTTATTTTTCATGTGAAACCGACTACCTTTCGCTCTTCTTTGGGGGTCAACTTCCGCGGGCGGCCACATCTGGTTTTATTGGGTTGATATAAAGTTCATGCCGTTTTATTTCACGAGTGTTTCCCAGGTCAGTAGTGACGATGCAGATTGACAGTTGTACGTCAAAATGTAGCCAGTAATATTGTATATCTAAATCATATTGCGTTGTGTGATTGTGGCTAATGGTTTATTGGTTTTCAGGTCCGGAAGTATGGAGTGTCAAGTAGAAAGGAATGAACATTTTCGACATCTGCTCCTCTACGAGTTTAACAAAGCTACAGAGGCTACTCGACAAATTTGTGCTGTGTATGGGGATGATGCTGTTGCTCCGAAGACAGCCCGCAAATGGTTTGAGCAGTTCCGAGGTGGCAATTTTGACCTCAACGACTCTCCACGCTCTGGTCGTCCATCTCACTTTTTTTTTATTGGAGGTTTAACGACCACCGTGAGCAACTCAATGGGCTATAAGCAGTCGCCCGTCCCTAATTTAGGGTCACTAGTTTCAGGGAAGGGAGAGAGAGAGCCAGTGCTGTAAGACAAACACAACATCCACGCCTTACCGGGATTCGAACCCGGACCCCTTTCGGACGAATGATCAGAGGCCATCGCTTAGACCACTGCTCCACCGGGGCTGCCCATCTCACTTTGATGATGATCGTGAGAACCATCTCATTCACTTGGATCCGCGTCAAACCACACGTGAATTGGCCACTGAGATGGACTGTGACCAGGCCACAGTGGTGCGACACCTGGGACGTATGGGAAAGGTCCAGAAATTGGGGTTTGGGGTGCCTCACACTCTCACCGAGGACAACAAGAATCAGCGTGTTGCCGTATGTGGTTCCTTGCTCGCCCGTTATCGCGAATGTTCTCAGCAACACAGACCCTTTCTGTCACGTATTGTTACTGGAGATGAAAAGTGGTGCTATTTCGTGAATTTCAGGCATTGGACGGAATGGTTAAGCCAAAACAAGACGCCCACACCACGTCGAAAACATGACCATCATCCTGCCAAGATCATGTGTGTCTGGGGAGACATGGAAGGCATTATTCACTGGGAAATGCTGCCGAGGAACCGGAACATCAACACTGCACTCTACTGTGAGCAACTCCGCCGTGAGGAGGAGCAGTTCAACAGAAACGGCCACATCGGCGCCATGGTGCCCTTCAACATTATAACGCATGTCCTCACAGTGCAAACATGACCGAAATGGTTATTTAGGACATGAAATGGAAAATCCTTCCACATCCTGCCTATTTCCCAGATGTCGCCCCTTCAGACTATCACCTGTTCCGATTTCTGTCGAATGCACTTCGTGGCAGAATGTTCAACAATGATGTTGATTTCCAGAATTCCCTTGATGATTTCTTCGCAGCAAAACCTGCGCGTTTTTTCAAGAATGGCATTGCAGACCTATTCAGACGTTATAACACCATCGTAAACAATGGGGGAGAGAAGGATACAGAGTTGGTTGATTTCGTTTTCCCTTCTGATGTAATACATTCCTGTAGCGCGGTAAAAAAAAGTGACATGAACTTGTGGATCAACCCAATATTTTCTAATTTGAGAGTCGATTTAAAACGCGTAATTACATTTCTGACCGTGAATAGACTCTTTTGAACTCTTTTTTCCGATTTTTGAATATTATTTGTTAAGATTATGTAAACGTATGATGATTTTTCTTTCCTCTATTGTTTCAGCCCCTCTGCTATCCATTTCGGTAGTAAGAACAAATAGTTCGAAAAAACAACAATTTGCACGCCTGATTGATTGACTTTTATGGAGCAAGAGCCATAATTGGCCAAAGAGCGCCAGACACGAGACCCTCAAATAAAGATACATTAATCGTGGTACAAGAGTTAACAGCAGGCTGATTTGATAAAAGTTAAAAACAAGAATTATGCAAACGTTAAAAGCTAGATGAGTTTTAAAAAGTCAGTTTGTTTAAAAAACGAAGAAACTGTGAATGTATCGCATTAATCACCCAAAATCTTCTGCAGCGTAGCTGCGCTGTCGTCAAACAAATGAGAATTAAAATGTTGAAAACGATGTGAACGAAAACGAACACAAACACGTAGAACATGGATGAGTGTGAGACGGCAGTTGCACGTCGCCACACAGCAAATAGCGGTGAGTGAAACAAAAATGCCCAATGCGGAGACGCGCAAGTACAACTTCTCACGACGATTTTTCCGCAAACTAAATGTCCATAGTCTTATCTGTGGTTTGTTAGATAGGAGCTTGTTCCTACCCTGTTTAATGTACATAGACTGCCCCTCATTCGTGATGAATTTACAGATGCAAAGACGAAGATCTGGAAAAAAAAAAAACAGTAGCAGTATAGTGACTGTCATGGAGGAAACAGATCTAGCAGAAGTATTCGCCAGCTTGTTACCCCAAATCCCAACATGGTCAGTAATCCAACAGAACCGGACTAGGGATCCAGCGCCAGTCAAAGTTCGCAGGAGACGACGAGCATCTCTGGTGAATAATTGCCTTCCGGGGATGATAAAGCTTGGATAACCGATTGAATCAATGTAAATCATAGTGCGACGATGGGGTCTAGACTGGATGTGGCGCAAAGCGAGGAGCACAGTATGCATCTCAGCCGAAAAGACTGTCGTTTCCGGCGGAATCCTTTTAGCATATGTATAATCGGTACACACAAATGCGGATTTTTTTTATTTTTTTATTGGAGGTTTAACGACCACCGTGAGCAACTCAATGGGCTATAAGCAGTCGCCCGTCCCTAATTTAGGGTCACTGGTTCCAGGGAAGGGAAAGAGCCAGTGCCGTAAGACAAACACAACATCCATGCCTGACCGGGATTCGAACCCGGACCCCTTACGGACGAATGATCAGAGGCCAGCGCCTTAGACCACTGCGCCACCGGGGCGGCCAAACGCGGATCCCAGAGCTTCAACGGATTTCGAGTCATCGGTGAAGACAGGCACGAATTCGGGATGGGGCGAAAGGTGCTCGGCAAAATCACGATTGATAAGGATAGAAAAGACTTCGAGGTTTATTATATCTACCGAATTTGGCACATGACATGACGTAAGCGAAATTTATTTTAATAAATATCATCACTGTTACAATAGTTTTGTCTATGCTAATGTTGTATCTGCAAATTGCGTAAACAACATTTTTCTTCAGCGTTATTATGTGACGAGCAACATCTAATTAGTTTGAGATTAGTTCGTTGGGCTGCAATTGTTTTTACTATTAATTTTATGTAATGAATTTCGGAATCGGTTGTGTGCCAATACGTTTTTCCACCACTGTACGTGTCCCTGTGTAGCACACTTTCTTCAGAACTTCACAACTCCTGTGTATGTAATCTTCGCTTGAAGCCTCCTATCCGCAAAGAGTTCGGCACCCCCTTCTCCATACTGAGCTTCCAAAGTGATCCCCAGACTTCAGAAATGAGAATTCCCAAATAGATGAATTCTCTCGCTTTATCCGTCTCACAATATCTCTGTAGGGCTCTGTGTATTGCAGATTCGTGCACTTTCACGGGCACAGCTTTAACATAAACAATCTCCGAGGCTCCACTGTAAGGGAAGAAAGAACGTCAACATGTCAGAAATCAACGCAAAGACTCAAAAATCAGCTTACTGCTCTTCATTGACAAATTTCCCATGCACAAATAAGGTCAAAGCTATTCCTATTTCTGTGCTGATCTTCATACAAAGTAGTGCATTCGTCCATCACGTCAACAACAGCCTTCAGTACACTCTCGCTGGTAATGGTGGAATGCCAGACTCAAAATGATGTCGGGTACTTTTTTGCGCAACCATTCTGCGCATTGAATTAAATAGGCAGAGGAAAACACGTCTTCATATCACTGAGTAAAAAGTATTCTAATTTAGTTCCTGAGTTGACACCATGCAATTAATGCCCTATCTAGAGCAACAAGCATTTTCATTGGAAGTTCAGTATTAGTACTTGGTTGTGCCTATAAAATGTATATAACTGCCGTAGTATGTGTGTGTGTGGGGGGGGGGGGACTTGTGTTTTCCAATGTCCCAGAGAGCTCTGCTGGCTGTAGCTTTTTTACGGGTAGGGCTTTCCAAGCCGGATAGGTCAATGGGCAAGGCACCCAGAACAATGCAACGGCAAACCACTTCTGTACTCTGGCAATAAAATTCATGAATATGGTATAATGGGTTATAATAATATTATCATGCTTGACAACGTGGGCGGAAGAAGATGGGAAAGACAGAGAGCAAGATGGTTGGATGCAATTAAAGATGCTTGTAGAATGACTTTGGAAGATATGCGAGATCTTTTCGAGATAGCGGGGTTTTGTTCATACAGTCACTAGAAATCGAGCACTACTAAATGGAACCTAACGACAGCATAAAACGTACAGAGTGGGGGCTTCTTATAGCGGCCATAGTAACACACATTTACTTAAGTCATCAAACCAAATCTCTGAACTCTCAGATAAATCCAGTGGTAGTAACAGCGAGAACTTTTTTTTTTTTCATATGTAGAGGATTTTAGGAAGGGAGTGTCTTACCCCAGGTCTTAAACAACCCTTAGAAATAGGAAGCTAGGAGATTTGGGCTAGAGTGCCCGATAGGAAAGTGACACGGAAGCGAAGTAGAAAGGGGGAGGAAGACGCCCTTATTTATTACCGGGGGCCAGTACCCGGGGTCCGACGGCTTAACGTGCCCATCCGACGCACGGCGGATATTTAGTGGATCGAGCGTTGGTACCTGCCTGGGATCGAACCTGAGGTCCTTTCCGTGGCAGTCACGAACGTTGCCCACTAGGCCACCCGCGGCCCTTACAGCGAGAACTAAATGAGCCTGCCCTATGTCCTAGTGGTCAAAAGCGTTGTTTTCTGATTAGTTTCTCCGAGGGCTCTGGATTTGAGTACTGGATAAGGCATGGGGCGGCGAATAAGGTATCTCCGTCTTTCCTGCAACCAATAACCTCACATTAGGGACGGGTGACTGTTTAGAGTTGCTCACGGTGGTTGTTAAAGCAAAAAAGTCGTAAATGCAGTAGGACGTTCAGCAGCCAAATATTCCTTAAGTGAAGGGCATTGCATCCACCTTATTTCAGACAAAAGCAATTTCATCTATTCAAATTTTAATTAACTGCATATTTGCCTTCATGTTGTATAAAATTCTTTTGGTTTTCAATCAAAGGTTTTTGGAGAGCTACTCAGTTTTGACATCTGAACCTGCAAGTTTTTGCCATTGAAATGACGTAAATTTCGGGAAAATTATTTGGTGGTGGTGGTGGTGGTGCAAGTATTGTCGAACTGGGTAGGCACATAATTCTTCCTTAAACCAACTTCTTTGATTTCGGGTAGGCAGCCCCTGTCGCGCGATGGCCTAAGCGCTTGCCTCTGACCATTCGTCCGACATGTGTCCGCGTTCGAATCGCTGTGAGGCATTAATGTTGTGTTTGTCTTACGGCACTGGCTCTCTCCTTTCCTTGGAACCAGTGGTCCAAAATTAGGGACGGGCCATTGCTCATAGCCCATCGAGATGTTCACAGTAGTAATTTAAACTTCAAACAAAACAAAAAAAAATCGGGTAGTAGTAAGCAAACGGAGGTTCGAGTTGCTCTGATGAAACAAAATGGTCTTCATCACAGTGCATTGCTCTAACACTGAGGTTATTAGCAATAAGCATCATCTGTGATAATTTAATTTTGTTTTCTTCAAAACTGACAGTGCCCTTTATATCACACAAGACTCAGCCACCCCGCTGTCCTAATGGTCTGAGGCGCTGGTCTGCAACCATTAATATGAGTTGAGTCCAGGTTAGTCTCACCTGTAATCGGCTTCAGACCAGAATTTTTGCCCTCAACGACATAAGTCTCAGGTCCTTTAGAAAAGGAATCAGTATTAAATTCAAAAGCAGCACGCGGCATATGCACATTGCCTGAACTGTTGCAGGTTTCGCAGAAGACGAGTCAGTATTCAATTCGCCGCCCCGGTGGCGCAGTGGTTTAAGCGATGGCTTGTGATCATTTGTCCGAGATAGATCCGGGTTCGAATCCCGGTGAGGCATGGATGTTGTGTTTGTCTTATGCCCCTAGCTCTCTCCTTTCCCTCGAACTACTGGCCCTAAATTAGGCACGGGCAACCGCTTATAGCCCACTGAATTGCTCACGGTAGTCGTTAAACTTCCAGTCAAAAAAATAGTATCCAGTTCATCGGATCCAGGTGACGTATCTACACGAACGTCCATAGTATCTCGACCTGCCGGTTTCTTCCGATTTTTTGGGAGGTGGAAGGTGTTACTGACCAACGTGAGAAACTCGATGTCGCCCATCTCAAATTTAGGTTCACCGGCTCCAGGAAAGAGAGAGAGAGAACCTGTGCCACACCATCAATGCCTAACCCGGAATTAGAACTCCAACGAGTAGTGAGAATTCGGCATTTAGACCACTACGCCACTGAGGCGGCATTCTTTTTTTATTTATTATTTTTTTTTTATTGGTGGTTTAACGACCACCACGAGCAACTCCGTGGGCTATAAGTAGTCGGCGTCCCTAATTTAGGGCCACTGGTTCCACGGAAGGAGGAGAGCCAGTGCCGTAAGACAAACACAACATCCATGCCTCACTGGGATTCGAACTCGGACCCATCTCGGACGAACGGTCGGAAGCCATCGCTTAGACCACTGCGCCACCGGGGCGGCCGCATTGTTTTAATTTTGGTTTCGGGGATTAATGACCCCATGAGCACATAAGCCTCTCATCGCTCATTTAGAGTAACTGATACTTGGAAAGGAAGAGAATTTACCCTGAAAGGAAATAGCATCCCTGTTGTTGTATCTCGGGATTCGAACCTAGACCCTTAGTGAGCTTCTGACTAATTTTCTCCAGTTAAGAGTCGCGGGTGAGGCATGGATGTTGTGCTTGACTTACGGCACTGACACTCTTCCTTCCCTACATTAGGGACGGGTAACAGTTTATAGCATATAGAGTTGCTAACGGTAGTCGTAACTCCCCTCTCCCGAAAAAGAAATACAATCTTTTTTTTTTTATTTCTTTTTTTGATTGAAGGTTTAAAAAATCTTTATTTGTCCTAGTTAACACACATAGATATACTCTTGATACATATACATTTCATGGTGTAACACAGTGTATAACAAAGTAAGCATTTCATATTCATCATTCAAAGTACATAACGAACATTTAACACAGGATCGCAGTTTATCAATACAACAGAGAGAGAGATCCAGTGCCGAAAGACAAACATAGCATCCATGCCTCAACCAGGATTCGAACGCGGACTCCCCCTGGGTGAATGGGCATAAGCCATCCCTTAGACCACTGCACCACTGGGGCGGCCAACATGCTTTTCATACCTGTGATTCTTTCGCGGAATTCCGCGTTTTTCTTCAGCATTTGGGTAATTCTCTAGATCGATGCAAAACTGAAGAGAAATTTTGGGGGTATTAGGTGGGGGAGGGGTTCGTTTTCCGTCAGGAAACGGTATTTTATCTTTAAAAATTTTAGAAAACGGAAGTTAAACAGAGTAAAGATTTCCCGTTATTGCAATGCCCTTTTCTCACAATGTTTCTTCTGCCCAGTATTGTTAAGTATAATTTTAATGCATAAATTTAGGGACGGGCGACTGTTTATAGCCCATTGAGTTGCTCACGGTGGTCTTTAAACCTCCAATTAAAAAAAAATCCATGAATATTTGTATCTCAGCTTGAAAACGAAGGAAAATTTTCCGAAAACGGAAGTTAGACGGCGCGGAAATTTCACTGTAATATTCAGGCATGAGATTCTTCGGCAGATTTGAGATATTTCTTCTTTTCCGTCATCATTTGTGTGGTTCTAGAGATCGATACATAACTGAACAGAATTTGGGGGAGGGATCGTTTTCTGTCGGAGGACGGAATTATGACTTTCGAAATAAAAAGTTAGACGGTGGGAAGATTTGTTCCGTAATCGCAGTTTTCCTTCTTGCAATACCCTTCTGCTCAGTATTGTTGTTAAATATCATTTTATTGAATAGATATGTGTATTTCAGCTTGAAAATAGAGGGAAAATTTTCGAAAACGGAAGTCAGACGGTGAGAAGATTTCACTTGTAATCGTTATTCCCCCTCTCAGCGTGATGTTCCCTCTATCCTGTGTTGTTGTTAAATGTCAATAATTTTATATTTTGAAGAGTGATGCGATCCAGTTTAATATTTACATAAACAAATCAACATGAACAATTTTATCTTGCTCATGCTGTGTTTTATTTTCACTGTTTCGCTGCGCTTTCTGATTTGTTACCCTGTTAAAAAGTTCAGCTTTTTTTTTTCTTCAGTCTCATGTGTATGGCTTCTCTAAGTGTTCTTTTTTCCCCTTCCAGGGAACACCGTGATATGTTTACTTTAAGAACTATCTGTGTCTACGAGTCCGATTTGAAAGTTTCATTTCGCACTAGGTTTCTGCAGCAATGACAGCTTTTTGCAGCGCTTCTTCAAAAACAAATTCCCGTTCATGTATGTAAAATTCGATTTTTCGTTAGTAGACTATAAACAGCACAGATTAAAATTTATACAATTACCTTGGGGTAGTTTTAACGTAATAAGTTGAAGACTTTTGTCGAAAGGCGTACTCTTTACACCCCAGAATTCGGTGTCATGATTCTTGTTATGACTTCACAAATTTTCGATGGCGGCTATTCCACTCAATATATTGCTGAAGACATTCACTGAACAAGTCTGTCACTAGGATGACCCTTAACACGGTCCACGACTTCTTGTCCACCGTCCCGTTATACAAACTCAGGATAATCGTATAACGCCCGGTCGGAGCAAGCAGCCCAACATTGACCAGCTACATTACTGTAATGAATTAAATATTTTTGAACGCCGCCCCAGTGGCTCAGTGGTCTAAGCGATGGCCTCTGATTATTCGTCCGAAAGGGGTCCCGGTTCGAATCCCGGTGAGGCATGGATGTTGTGTTTGTCTTACGACACTGGCTCTCTCCCTTCCCTGGAACCAGTGACCCTAAATTAGGGACGGGCGACTGCTTATAGCCCATTGAGTTGCTCACGGTGGTCGTTAAACCTCCAACCAAAAAAAAAGAAAAAAAAACCTCCAATCAAAAAAAAAAAACAACTCTAATGCCGCCCCGGTGGCGCAGTGGTCTAAGCGATGGCCTCTGATTATTCGTCCGAAAGGGGTCCGGGTTCGAATCCCGGTGAGGCATGGATGTTGTGTTTGTCTTACGGCACTGGCTCTCTCCCTTCCCTGGAACCAGTGACCCTAAATTAGGGACGGGCGACTGCTTATAGCCCATTGAGTTGCTCACGGTGGTCGTTAAACCTCCGACCAAAAAAAAAAAGAAAAAAAACCTCCAATCAAAAAAAAAAACAACTCTAATGCCGCCCCGGTGGCGCAGTGGTCTAAGCGATGGCCTCTGATCATTCGTCCGTAAGGGGTCCGGGTTCGAATCCCGGTGAGGCATGGATGTTGTGTTTGTCTTACGGCACTGGCTCTTTCCTTTCCCTGGAACCAGTGACCCAAAATTAAGGACGGGCGGCCGCCCCGGTGGCGCAGTGGTCTAAGGCGTTGGCCTCTGATCATTCGTCCTATGGGGTCCGGGTTCGAATCCCGGTGAGGCATGGATGTTGTGTTTGTCTTACGGCACTGGCTCTCTCCCTTCCCTGGAACCAGTGACCCTAAATTAGGGACGGGCGACTGCTTATAGCCCATTGAGTTGCTCACGGTGGTCGTTAAACCTCCAATCAAAAAAAAAAAAAAAAAAAAGGACGGGCGACTGCTTATAGCCCATTGAGTTGCTCACGGTGGTCGTTAAACCTCCAATCGCCGCCCCGGTGGCGCAGTGGTCTAAGGCGCTGTCCTCTGATCATTCGTCCGTAAGGGGTCCGAGTTCGAATCCCGGTCAGGCATGGATGTTGTGTTTGTCTTACGGTACTGGGTCTCTCCCTTCCTTGGAACCAGTGACCCTAAATTAGAGACGGGCGACTGCTTATAGCCCATTGAGTTGCTCACGGTGGTCGTTAAACCTCCAATCAAAAAAAAAACCTCCAATCAAAAAAAAAAAAAAAAAAAAAAGCTCTAATCAATAAAAGGAATATCACTTAACGCTATTTGTATTAAATTTATTTAAATTTCATGCTTTGATGTCATCCTCTTGTTGCGAATTTGCATAAGAGATTCGATGTCATACTGATGTTTCACGTTCGGAGTCACGTGTTGATGGTTTAAATGACTCTATTTTCCGTATTAATGGTTAAGGTGAAGTGTTGTTTCATTTTGTCTTGTACGTTCAGTGCTTTTCCTGTTGGCGATTATTATGGCGCCGCAAACAGGAGTGAGTGAGCCACGTAAGTTATGTTCTTGTTCCATTGCCCCCCCTCCCCTTTTTTTTCTTTTCCTTCTTCTGGTGTTCCAGTTTCTGAATAAATCTATTTTAATATAGCTGAGCTTCAGTGGCGAATTTAGTATTGCAAAATCTGCCGCTATGTAACATACAGACTCTTTTTTTTTTTTTCACTTTGTATGTGTGGCTCATTTTTTATTTTAGACTTTCACAGTGTGTGTTTATCCTGACTCTGTACCAGAGTTCTCAAGTAATGTGAAATTTCGTGCAGATTTGAATTTCCTGCTCCCTTTCCTGGCAATCCAGCAAAAGTAGGGGTAGATGTAGTCTTCGTTGGGAAACTTCCTCTTATAAGTATCCTCGCTATTTTTCTTCCGATAGCGTTCTAAGTGTTAATAAGAACCCTTGTATTTCTTGATTCTTAATAACAAACTTCTAGTTACAATCTTCAGTGGTGGCCTGTACATGTATGTTGGCGTTTGATTTTTTCCTAGGTAGTTTTTTTAAATTGAACGAAAGTTCAATGTTCTCACTCTAAATTTCTGGTAGCTTTTTCACTCCTGTTAAGGACTCTGTTATAGACAGACTTCAAAGATCCAGTGAAAGCTCACTAGCATGTAGTTCGCCTTCCAAAACTTTCGAAAACTGATGTTAAACGAGTGACAATTTTTCCGTAGTTGTAACTACTTCTCTCACTATGTTGCCTCGGTCCGATATTGTTAAATATTTTATTCCATAAATGTTTGTATTTCAGGCATGAGATTTTCCGTGTATTCCAGGAATTCCGCAATTCCTGTAGTCATTGGGGCATTTTAGAGATTGATGCAATACTGAACATATTTTGTTATTCGTGCTGGCAGAAAGGTTAGTTTTCAGTCTTTCGAAAACTGAAATTAGAAACCAGTGAAGACTTCTCCCGTAATCGCAATACTGCTTCTTCTGCCCAGTATTGTTAAATATCCATTTATTTCATAAATATCTGCAGTTCAGTTTATAAATATGCAGTTTTCTAAAACTGAAGTCCGACAGAGCAGAGCGAAAATTTCTCCAGTAATCGTGATCCTCTCCCGTAATATCAAACCATCCTGTGTTAAACGCTAAGTTAAAATAAAAAACTTGGAGATTCCCTTTTTAATGGAGCACTCTGCGTGAAGCCTATAACCGCGAGCGACAGCCGTTGAAGTGTGGGAAAGCCGCCCCGGTGGCACAGTGGTCTAAGGCGCTGGCCTCTGATCATTCATCCGTCAGGGGTCCGGGTTCGAATCCCGGTGAGGCATGGATGTTGTGTTTGTCTTACGGCACTGGCTCTCTCCCTTCCCTGGAACCAGTGGCCCTAAATTAGGGACGGGCGACTGCTTATAGCCCATTGAGTTGCTCACGGTGGTCGTTAAACCTCCAAACAAAAAAAAAAAAAAAAAAAAAAAAAAGTGTGGGAAAGCTAAGCTGATGGTTTGTTTTCAAGGCTACTGCAATACATTTTGTGGTTGCAGAATCTCCTCCTTTCGTCGCAAATGTTTCCGATTTCGCATAGGAACTTTCTACCGATGTGAGAAAATACTGAATTTATAAAAACTCTTAATTTGGAGGCTCCTTCATTTTTATTTTAAACTGAAATACACGACAGTTAGTGCGAATTCTGAACAAAAAAACAATGTTCAAGTCTAACTCCACTCGCATAAGTTTACTTCATTCCGGTTTAATATTAACACTATCTCTGCAACCAAAAACCACGCAATTCTAAAGTACACCTGACTAAAACTACATGGGTATCTTGTAAACACACTTCAAACTCCCATACTTCGCTGTAAAGACTGCATCTCCAAGTATTCTAACTTCCTTGGTTAAATGTTACTTTCTCCCACAAATGTCTTGCATTTAAGCTTGATAAGGAGGAGATTTTTTCCGAAAACTGAAATGATTAAGTTGGAATATTTGTAAGAATTATGCATGATGTTCGAAAGTACTGATTTTCAGTTACCTAAGATAGTGAAAGCTTTGATATTGTGCATTCGTGGTCCTTAGGCTGAAAGTTCTTTCACATGGATAAAATTGTCATCTGAGGGAATAAAGACTATAGGAAGGGAATATCTGCACAAAAAAATTTAAGCAATTAATACTATGCAGCTGCAGAGTAAAGACTGCTGTGTAACTTGCTGAGAAGAAAGTATCACAGGAGGAAACTTGAGCTGGTGTTCTAGCAAACACAAGTAAACAAATTGTTTGAAGAAATTCTGTTTTGTTTGAATTTAATTTCATATTGTGAATACAGTAATGTGCTTCAGCTTAATATTTACCTAAATTAGTGAAACTCAATTTTGCTGGTGCTGCGTTCTACTCACTTTGTTGTCGCAAAATTTATTTTTCACCCGGTTAAAAAGTTCAGCTTCCTTCGTTGGTTTCGTGCATGCTTAATTGAACATGCGTAACAAAGTTAAAGTACTGTACTTCTGAGTATGTTCTCTCCATCATAGCTTTGTTTGTGCTAATTGACAGTTTACGTGATCACCTTTTTAAGGTAGAAAATTTTCAGCTATTGCATCTCCTGCACTGAAAGTTTTGTCAACTTCATGGATATTTAGTCTGTCCCCAAATGATCTGCTGATTCGAGGGCACCCCGCTATTCGGTCCTCAGATCGTTTCAGATTCTGGTAGTCTTAATGGTGACACCTGATGTGGTGAGGTTTTTTTTAAAGTTGCAGCTTTTAGGTACGTTAAAACTGGTGCTGTGAAAGTCTTTTTACCTGTGGGAGATTGTGGGTCCGATAGTATGAAATAGTCCTATCCTGGACTGTGTTGCTAGTGGTAAACTACGAAGGAAGCACCTTGTAGTTGGAAGGGTTATCAAGCGAAGATTACGTACAGTGGAGTCGTGAAGGTTTTATAGGACTTCTCACAGGAAGGAGTCTGTTCTTGTGTAAATAGCACGATGTATAGTGCGCCCTGAAAGGTTATGTTTGTTCTAGTGCCTACCCTTCACTGGTGTTTGAGAGTGAAATTCTACTCATAGAAATACGTTCATCCGTAAAATTAACTAAGCTTTCATTTAGATCGCGCTTGTTCGTACGCTTACGTCACTTGGAGCTGTTGAATTAGGTATTGACTTCTGCGATGCCTGAGACTTAACTGCGTTACCACCTGTAATGGCTCGTAGCAAAATGTATTGGTTTCAAGTAGAGAAATAGCGTCTGTTCTACGTTAATATGGGCGTCTTAATCCTGGCTTTTAGTCTTCAATGGATGTAATCAGATCAGCTGGATAGCGAGAAGTTTGGCTTAAATTGAAATGGCTTTTTTAATGTGTTAAACGTACGTGAGGTTATTCCGTGGAATCGCGGAATTCTGCTTTGTCATCTTGAATATCTTAGAGATGAATGCAGAACTGTTTTTGTTTTTTTTTTCTTCTCCCCGTGAGGGATTGTATTTTCGTGTTTCATAACTCCCGAAAACCTTAAAGTGAAATTTTCCCTTATCACGATTTTGCGTTTGTCCGGTATTAAATACTTCATTGCATCAATGTTCATGTGTGACGTTGGGGGAACATTTGCCCCAACTTAAATTCGGAAACATAACTAGTTGCTTGCCTTAAATGTCTTAAAGTGGGACATAAGCCAAGGGAACAACGCTACGCAATAGCGAGCATTTACTCGTTCCAACAGTCATTCCATACGCAATAATAGCGTGCAGTCACTTGGTCACAAAATCTGTTATAACTGAAACCAAAAGTGAAGACTCTTTCTACTGCTTACTTTTTGTTATGCAGAATTATATAAACAAAATTTCTACTTCATTCTATGTGGTTTAAGTATGATTTCAGCACGCGGCGTTTGTAAACCTAACAATCCACTCAGTGTTTCACAGTACGGAAGAAGGTTGAGAAATTTTTAAAATGTCTAGTTATTTTAGTCCCCGGATGAATTTTAGGTCACCCTACGCCCAGTGCTTAATTTCTGGAGAAAAAAAAGTACAGGAGCTCTAAGAATATTACGGGAAATCGTACCGTGAATTAGTGATAGACCGAAATGATAAAAATTATCTCTGTAATTGTTCTATGAAAAATACGTATGACAGTTCTGTTTGATTTTTGTATTTTTTAAACTGTAAATTTTATTCAATTACTGCCTATCTAAACATTTCTGTTGAAAAACATATATACATATGACTGAAATTTCTCATGAATAGCTAATTTTTGGTACCGTATTGCTGTCATGCATGCAAATCGTGAAATTTCTTTAAATTTAAAGCAATTTGACAATTTTCTCTCTCAAAGTATTGGTGTGGTCTACGAAATGTAGAACTTGCCGGAATAATGGAACTCTTAAAATCTTACCTGAGTAATGGCAATATAACTATAACTCCACAGAGCTAACATTTCTAGAAGAATTTTTCTTTTACTGCCCACTCTGCAGCTCAAATCATCAGCAGTGTGATGCCTCTTTGCTAGCCAACTTTTCACGTATTCTGTCTAATTGAAATGTATTAGTGAAGGCCCAACTAATTTTAAGAATATTAGTTCGGACACTGTGTCAGTGTTCAATGAGGTTCTTTTGGCGTTACAATGTTCATTGCAGAGAAGCCCCTTTCACATTCTGCAGTAGATATGGGGATACAGTTCACAATGGAATTAAAGGATTTAAAGCTGTGTTTTACTCCTCTCCCGGCAGTGGGCTTATATATTCTAAAATCTTTAATGACCTCTCTAGCGTTTATTTTAAAACTGTTTTTCCAGCTCGTTTTCCCCATACAAAATATCTCTAATCAGTCCTGTAGCTGGTACGTAAAACTTTCACTTGCGTTATAAGTTCCTCATAAGTATAACACGGAGTGTTTGTTTACTTGCTTGAAGATGCTAAAGTTTGACAGATTAAAATATTTTTTTACGGCACACCACAAACTCTTGAAAATTTGCAACCCAGATCGAAAGGTGAGATGAGGGTTCGTTACAAATTAGTGGGAGCTCAGCTCCGGCAGGGAAAAAGCACCGGAGCTGCGCTCCGGCACAAGTTTACACCTGCCTACGTCACTGTAAACATACATAAAACGAAGTGTTCTAGAGCACCTCATCCCTTGGTACCCCTTAATGGCTAACACTGAATTTCGATATTTCCGAGCTTTGTTTTAAAAAAGTGTATTTAGTTGAAATGGGACAAAAGTATGAGTTTTTCACTTCCTTTAGGTTAGATTTTATTCATCGAAATATTTGAAGACTTCAAAGGGAAATCTTCCAAGAAAGACCGAATACAACCTACTGATGAATTTGTTTGCGATGAACAGTTAACATACTATTTAAATTTGTATTAACCAGAAACTACAGAATTTTATTCTGCGTAAAAACGTGTTTTTGAACTGAAAAGTGTGTGCAAATGGCATACTGTCGGCGGCGGATTCAGTTACCGGAGGGGACCTGCACACTATCAGTTTTGGAGGGCACCTTTGCCCGCCATCCTTGAAAAATAACTGTTGCCATATTCTACCTTCCCCAGGGGTGGATTTAAAGTCGTCGGGGCCCTGCACACAGCATTGGTTTTGGGGCCCCTTTGACTGCCATATTTAAAAAAAAAAAAAAACTTGTATCCCCTCCCAATGTTAATTTTTTTTTCCTTCATCTGAATTTTTAGTTAATGGAAGTCAATGAATACGTGTAGCATTTTATCAACCGCAAATATATTGCTGTTAGAGTAAAATAACTTTTTTGCTATGTATACCCCCATTCTTTATTTTTACCTTAATCTGGTTTATAAGTAAATGAATATGTGCAACATTTATCAACTGCAACTATAATAGCTATAGGCTATTACCATAGGCAAGAAGAACTGAGAACTATATGCAGATCCATATTTTTCAACAATATTAATTGACATTTCATTGTACGTATGTTTCGAATACTTGTATTTGGAGTAGGTTTCCTCTTATATTTTTGCTTGCTATGAATATAAATAAGAGGAAGTAAATGTGTTTTAACTGCACTGCATATGTGATACTGGTATAATAATAGTCTAATAACATCATGCAAATCTTTTCTTTCAGAAAGACTTCATTATGATATTGCATTTGTTTCATTGCAGTGCATTTTTATAACTCTTATTTAGGGATAAAATGAACAGGATGAGAGGGAAAAACAGAATGAAAAATTTTTACATATTTTGATATTGATTCTGAAGTATGTAAATGAGTATAAAGTCAGGTTACCTGGATTATATTTCCGCTTTAGTTGGATTCAGTCTTCAGTGGATTCATAGCTTTCTTTCTACATTTTTCTTTACAAAATCGTCTATTATGATATCGTAAGTCGCATTCTTTAAAGTAGCACTTTCTATTGTCAAAATTGCGGAATTCGTCAAATGTTCTTGAGTCATAGAATTCCTCAAATTAATTTTTCACTCTTTTTAACACTGAAAAAGAACGTTCGCCCGAAGCATTTGTTACAGGTATTGTTAGAAATATTTTAAGGATAGTATCTACACTCGGAAAGGCTGCCTGCAAACAATCGTGCAAACATTTATACAGAACGGTAGGTGATCGGGACGGACAAACTGCTTCCTCGTTGTTAATAAAATGGAGGAAATGTCTCAATCTTCAAAAAGAATTGCATCGATGTCCTCTCGGTACAACTCTGAACATGTTTTGTTTTTAAGATTTTCGTCCATATTTTTATCAAACACGCAAAATAAGTATTTTTTTTTTTGAGATGCTTCTATTAAAGTGCAGTTATTGTGTCCAATAACGTTGACGGTCTCAACAATGATTTTGTCTTTACCTTTTCAAATTGACTTCATTGTATCTCATCGAAAAATAACTTTCTGCTTCTTTTTACGCTTCTCATCAGATATCTGAAGCTTTATTTTGCACTAAAGTATACACACTGAAGACCAATTGAATTAGACAGCTGGCGTTATGCAAATGTGGCGCTGTGGGCCACATTTGCATAACGCCAGCTGTCTCGGAAACGTAAACGACATGACGTATGCAGCGATCCGACAATATAAGGAGTGATGCGACTGGAATCGGTAAGAGTCTGACGCAGTATGGGTAAGACAAAGGATCTAAGAGCATTTGATCGTGGGCGAATTGTCAGGGCCCGACGAATGGGTCACTCCATCTCGGAAGTCTTGCAGGCACTGGGATTTTCACGAGCCACTGTGTCACGGGTGCACCGTGAGTACATCGAATCCGGTAAAACCATCCCTGCAAGGGCCAACTGCCGTGGACAACAGCGTGTGGATGAGCGGGGTCATCTTCGGCTAGCTCTCATTGTAACAGCGGATAGACGGGCCACAGTGCAAGAAATCACTCGGCAATTTAACGCTGGTGCACAAAAAACGTGTAAGCAGTCACACCATCCAGAACCATCTCCTCGCTATGGGGTAGAGAAGCCATCGTCCCACGAGGGTACCGCTGCTGACCGCACATCACAGGGTGAAACTATTAGCATGGGCGCTGGAACATCGCCACTGGACCCTAGACGTGGAAAAATGTTGCCTGGACTGATGAGTCGAAATTCACGTTGGTACATGCTGATGGCAGGATACGAGTACGGCGCAAACCACATGAAGCGATGGATCCTTCTTGCCAGCAGGGTACTCTTCAAGCTGGTGGGGGTGGCATTCTCGTCTGGGAACTGTTTACGAGGACTGAAATGGGACCCCTGGTACGTGTGGCATCGTCCCTCACAGGTCAACGTTCCGGGATATCCTGGACGACCATTTGCTCCCGTTTGTGCGTCTTCAACATCCCACTGGGGACCTCATCCTGCAACAAGACAATGCACCGTGCCATCGCTCCCGAGTTTCATCCGAATGGTTGGATGAACACTCCACTGACGTGACCTCGCTTCCTTGGCCAGCTAGGTCACCTGACTTCAATCCCATCGAGCACATCTGGGATGCCATTGAGAGAGATGTTCGAGGCTCTGACCCCCCCCATCAAATCTTTTGTGAATTGTGGGAGCTTGTTCAGGAGTCGTGGATCCGTATGGCTTCCCAACGCTTCCGGTGTCTTGTCGAGTCCATGCCGAGACGAATCGCCGCCGTCATCAGGGCGAAAGGTGGTGCTACAAGTTACTTACTGGACATGTATTTCTAATTCAATTGCTCTTCAGTGTACTTCGGCTTCTATCGAGCTATAGTCATCTCGAACTTCAGGAACTAAACGTTGAAGTGAATCAGTTTCGCAGCACTAAGTACATTTGTTTCTACTTTCTGCAGTGATTTGCTGACAGCAATTCTTTGAAGCAAGCGATTCCACAAAACTGTAAACAGCTATCTTACTTTTCCGCTAAGGACTTTGCTTCAATGTTTGCCAGCGTTTCTTCCGAATTTGATAAAGCTGTCTTTTAATGTTTTCTTATTATTATAGCCCGTTTTCAGTGATAAAACAGCATCAGCGCGTGCAGACCATCTGGTGTCACAAGTCCTCTTTACCGTGAAGTGTATATTTTCTTCTTGCAAGCGTGCTTGTAGCATATTCCAAATATGTGTGGAAACCGAAAAAAAGGCATACACGTTTTGAACAAAGTCAAAGAAATCTCTCCTCTGCATGATTCAGCTGCAGCGTTGCAAATCAAATTTAACGAATGGCTAGAACACGGCACGAATAAAGCAGAGGGGCTTGCATTGTTCGGTCTCTCCTGCAGACCTGAATATTTTCCAGCCATATTAGCTGCATTATCAAAGCTCTGCCCACGTCAACTTATGTCCAATCCTAAATCTGAAATGATTCTCAAAACAGTTGTCTCCAGACATTCAGAAGTGTGCGATTTCAGTGGGACGAAACAAATCGTTCTACAACTTGACCGCTGTCGGTCACATCTCAAAATTAACGTTAATTGATCTATATGGCTCACATTTGGTGTTGAATAAACTATTGTGGAATAATACTTGGCCCTTTTTTCGTCACAGAACTAGTTTCTGACCCGCTCAGCCATTAAAGTGATTAATTAATCATAGACTTGGTGCGTTAAATAGTTTTCACTGAGCCACAATACTGAAAGTTTCTCAAATGTCATTTTAGGAACTCAAATTCACTGAGATACTAAAGACAGGTTAAAAAATTACCTTTTCGATTGGACGCTGTTGATTAGTCATGTCCTCTTAAAGGTAATCCCAAAGAACATAGCAGTTTGACTGAAGCAGCAACACGTTCCAATACTTTTCTCCAGTAAGAGCACTCTTCTTCATACTGGGTAGTTAATGCAGAATCAATTCTTCCACGTACTTTACACATTTTTACAAATATGCACATATTACGAGATTTGTAAATTTCATGGTCTGCAATATCTCTAGCAACGTTTCTCTAGTTTGAATAGCCGTCCACAAATACGTTTTTCTTTACTATGGGTCAGGGAATAATTACAAATAACAGTAAATTGTCTTGGTTGTTTCCGAAAAAATCTACCAATTTCTCTTGTTCCGTTTTTCTTCACTCTCAGAAAATGACTCGTTGAAATCTGAGTTTAATTCCTCATACTTCCTTTTTCAGATTTTCCAGGTTTCCTATGTTTTTCGGTTTATTCAGTAAAAAAAATGTCCGATCATATCGGATGAAATCAATTTTGGCCGTAATGCAATATCTTCAGGATAGGCACAATCCTTCATTTTTCAACAAAATTGCTATTAGTAGGCAGTACCATCAGCATTTCAGTCACTTGTTCAGCCTCAAATTCTCTGATAATTGAGAAGTTTCCTCGTTCATCCTTTCCGATGGAGTACATACTTCTGCTACTAAGAGTCCACTTTTTCAATTGGTAGTTCATCTGATTTCGATGAATGTTCACTACTGGTCTCGTCTTCAGTTTTTTTTCACATACGATAACAAACTGTTTCTTTGCTTAACTTCATTTTCTTGTCTCATTTACTTTTTACGTTTTTGACTGCCAGACTCGGTGTCGCTTCATTGTTACTGTCTAGTTTTCACTTTCGCGCACAATAAGAGAAGATAAATTCCAAACTTTGTTAAATAAAATAAAAAAACTAATGGTAAAACCCTTCCAGGGTTTAAACAAGCAGGCAATGCACTGCTGTGAAGAGAGATTTCTACGTAAAAAGATAAATGAAACAAACTATGTGAAATTAAAATGTCGTGGTGGAAATCACTGAAAACTCCTTGTAAACAAATAAAACGACTCTTAAGGCACCGCGAACAAAAGAATGGCCAGAAAAGAAAGTTACCAGTGTCCTACTTTAGTATTCCTCAGTCAAAGGCGCTGATTTTACATAGCTGGGAGGCAATATACCAAAGATGTGAGATGGACTGCGGTCAGCCCATGCCTAAATCCCCTTGAGCTTTAAAAAAAAGTTTTGGCGACCACTACCTACACATTGTTGTGATAGAGATCCTTGTCCACAAGACAGGGTACTTCTTTAGGGCTATAGAAGAGAAGGGCTGGTCCTTAGAGCCGGCTCCACTGAAGACGCGAGCTGGAGATGACGTAGTCATGCTGCTGCAGCAGCGGGTTGGTAGTGGGGTTCTCAGAAGCCACTGCTCCACGGGAAATTCGAAATAATCAGTTTAAAAGTCAAGGAAAAGCTACATAACTGTAAAGCACTACAGTAAAGGGAATGAAAATGAACTAAACTATCATTACTGTAGTTAATTCTTTTTTTATTGTTTAAACTGTTTTGAACATTACAGTATTGGCCATATAAACACATCATTGTGTATTACGCAAAAGGCTCGGCGACTAATTAACAGTTGATTATTTATAAAACACAGCATTGGGAAAAATTTCCGAACACTGTTTTGCCGGTAACAAAAATCAAAATGCAGTGGTACAAATGATACTTGTTTTCCTCTTGTGCCTTGTTTTCTGTGTCACCTATTAAATACATATATATCTAGGGAACATTTATGCCATTCTAAAGCGCTGATCATATAACTTAAGTTTTCTGTTTTCTACAATTCTGTAATCACATTGTAGAAACCTTATTTCTCCAAAAACGTTTCTAATTGTATTCTAATATATATATTTTTCGTTCTAAGACCACAATTTTTGAATTAAGTTTATATTTTAGGAGCTTCCAACTAACAAAAAACAATTTCATTTATTTCGTTATGGGGTTACATTTGACTGTTACATTTCAAAATTAATTTTATAACTTGTAGTATTAAGAAAAACATGTCAATACTTATGTACAGGGTAACCACAGAACAGGAAATTGAGTAAACTACTATATATATATATATATATATATACATAGCCTGAGTGAATCTCAATTCCCCTAAAGTACGTAGTCAAGTCAAACGTCCTGCACATATAAAATTTACTCATATCTGGTCTGATTAATAAATTTTACCATAGAATCAAATACTTTGTTAAATACTTGTGTTAATTGACAAGGTAGGGTTTCTCCATAACATCGATCCCTGGTAATCAATAAATCTTTTTTGGGTTAAAGTGTTAGAAATGAATCTTTGTTACCAATGCCTATATCTTGTTTAATAGTCGTGCCCTACAGGGTTCAGTTGAATTAAATGTTGATACCTATTTTCTGTTATACATGAATCCTAATCTAAATTTCCATAATTTTTCAATATCTAAAAATCCATAAGAATTTATCCGTACCCCCATATTCAAGTTAATTCCCCTAAAATTATTTAAAATTCTGACCATCCTATTTTGTAATTGTAATTTATATAAATTAGTCTTAGTAGTTTGCCCCATACTAATAAACAATAAGTCAAACATGGATAAATCAGACTGTAGTACAACATTGTTTTAATTGTTAAATTATTTGAAATTCTCGTAATTAAACCAAATACCCCCGAAATTTTGTTTACAATATTTTGAATATCTTTGTTTACTTGAGGGTTAATTGTGCAGATCGGGACACATTGTGCCATTTTATAAATCGTAAATATTTTACATGTAAATTTTTTCTGAACCAAAAGTGAAAAACTTTTACTTAAATTTGCAGCTTGATTTGGGAAGCGTCTTTTGTTCGCTAAAAATCAGGTATAGGTTTTCTTCCCAGTATTTGAACGTATTCATTTTTGTATTTTCTGCTGGGCCTTTCTATGTGATACTAGTACTGCATTTCTGTTTAAAGATCGAATTCTGATAAACGTTCGCAATCTACAAAATAAGCGAATTGCATCTTTGTTTACTTGAGGTAATGGTTTTCCAGTTCGCTGACAAGTTCGCAGATCACACCTTTTACCTTTTCGAAAAGTGATGCCATGAAATGAGTAAAAATGTTTTTCAAATTTTTGTACCGTATTCATTTATGAGCCGGACGGTAGGGTAAGTCCACCCGAAGACAGTAATTTAATCGAATCAGATTGAATAGGTAAACTATTACGGTAAGTCCATCTGAAGACAGTAATTTAATCCAATCTGATTGACTAGGTAAACTATTTATGTACACGCATACAATAGATACATCCAAATAGATCACGCGATTAAGAGTGTGTATATATATATATATATATATATATATATATTATAGTATATACACAAATACTCGTATAATGCAAACCATAAAACAATCTAGTATGATGAAACATAACATGCTAGAAACTGCTCGCCATGACAGCCCAGCAGCACGAAGGGAGAACTCCAAGCAGCACGGTGACGTCCCAAATGGTCCCCCAACCTCTTCCCCAAGCAAGGTTGGCAAGGAAAACCTTTCTTTAGGGAGAAAATTCCGAACTTTCATCACTTAATTGTTGGCTCAAACCAGCGCGCCCTGCTAGCACCTAACCTGTTCCAAATGGTTAGTTTATGGCTCTGCTTTCATTTCATTGTCATTTATACTTCAAGGCGTCGTGGGATCTTCATCCACACATCATATCCCACCACACGGACAGTTTCTTTTGAAGCTATCAGTCGTAGTCGCGTAGCCTCACTTCCCCTAATCCATTCCCCTAATTCCCGTTTGCCCTAATCACGTTTACCCCAATGGCGTTTCCCCGAAATCGCTTTTACCCGAATTCTCATTTCCCCTAATTTAGTTTCTCCCATCTCGTTTGCCCTAATTTAGTTTCCCCCATCTCGTTTACCCTAATTCATATTTGGTTTTTATTAACCGAAATAAAACGGTGGGTCTTGATATCTCAAGAGAATTATTCTTTCCTTGTTGATGTCGATAACCATGCCAACAAAAGTGTAAAGAAGTGCACATGGTGAGGACCATTATACGATTAGTCCTTAACGCAGCCATTGTATCAGTCACGACCCCCTCCCCTCCGCTACCCTTCCTCACAGATAAAGTACTACATCGCATTAAACTTTTATTAAAGCAAGAAATACATTTAAAAACATTCGCTAGAATTGTGAACGCAGAAGGCCCACTTTTTAAGAGGAGTTAGCGTACTAGACCCCTTCCTTCTCCCCACCGTACGATACTCTAAGCATGAGCCGTGGAAATGCCTTTTGTTAATTGGGTTCCCCCTTAACAGTAGACGTCAGTTTGTCCTGTTTGAATGTTTTCTCAGTTAGCACCATCACTGATTGGGTGTAGAACTGGCCATCGGTGAACTGGCCACAAAAATTTTAACAGGCCGTATAAAAATTGCGTTTTCGACCGCTTCGTGGCCACGTTCTTGGAAGTTGGTTATCTGAATCACAAAGTTTCCGTAATTTAGTCTTTTCTCAATTGCGATTATTAATGTAATTCTTTAAAAAAATGTTTATGATCTACAACTGAACAAGATTTCAGGATTTACAAACTGTAAGTCTGCAATTAATTATCTGAGGGCATGCGCTGCCTCACGAAACCTTTCGGGGGGGGGTAACACCAAAAGTATAAAATATAAATAATTTCTGGTCTGATCGGGAGATTTTTCAGCATTTACAACCTACAAAGTCAACTAATTATCTAAGGGCATGTGCTGCTTCAAGAAAACTGTCGGGGGGGGGGGGGGGGGGGGGGCACACGTGTACAATATTAAGTTAAACGAAATTTGTTTTGGATTTTTACACTGCCTGAAAATAAACATTTTCTTTCTGTTTAACTTGAAATCCAAAAAGGATAAAGAAATTTTTGTAATTTAAAAAAAAAAAAATTACAATGCCCCCTTTTTTCGTTCCTGAGAATTGATAGCGGCAGTAAGGTGCACAAAATCCTCTTCAAATTTTTACTGTCTGTAGCGTGGCTTACGCCGATAGATCGTTTTCCAAACTTAGAAATATGAAAAGTTACTTCTGATTAAATGTGAAACAGCAACGACTTTTTTTCTTTTCGTTAGTAATTAAAACAAAATTGCTACAGACTTAGACAATTTGGGCATTGTTATAAAGTTTGTAACAAAGAAAAACAAAAGTTAATTTTACCTGAAACTACGTTTGTTTGTGTGCTTTCTTAAAGCTTTAGTTTTTAATTTATAGGAAAAATAACTTCATTTATAATTTCATTTAATACGAAAACCAATTATTTCGAATTCTACTTCCAGTTTTATACAATTTATTTGAATATGTACCAATAGAAGATAATTTTTGGTTAGAATAGTTCAAGAGACCCCGTCATGTTCAATGTTATATACTAGTATATACAAACTTAATTTCTGGATATTCATCACTGCTGCGTTGCGCGTCATGATCTTCAGAATGTGTGTTTAAAAAATTTTGTTTTAAAATTCGGTTTTAAATTTTGTCCTTAACTCTGCTTTTGGGTGTGTGTGTGTATATATATCCTGGGTCATACTCTGCAGCTATTATCTATATATATAAAAATGTTAAGTTGGTTTGTGTACGCTTCAAAAACTCAAAGTTCTGCACCGATTGAGCTCAAATTTTGACACTATATACAACCCGCTTCAAAGATTGTTTTTATCTATTTTTCGCGTCAGTAACATACCCGCGATCGCGAGAAAACAGCTTTTCCTTCGACCATATATACTAATGGACTGCGCACTGGCAATAGCTGCATCAGAGCGTAATAAATGTATTCACGAATGAAAAGTCTTAATGGAATTCTAAAAAAGAAACTCCTAAAATTCATGATGAGCACAGCACGAGTTAACCATCTTTTTGCCTGAAGTCACGTGATTTCGTGGCTTGCGATGTTGGAGCCAGAAATTTTGATGCCATGCGCAGTCTATCTGTATATATGGTCGAAGGCTTTTTCAACGGTCAGCTGTGTACCAGCAAACGCGCCATCTGCCGGAAGCGAGGGGAACTCTCCATACTAGGTGATCGTGTTGTTTTTATCTATTTTTCGCGTCAGTTACATACCCGCGACCGCGAGAAAACAGCTTTTTCAACGGTCAGCTGTGTACCAGCAAACGCGCCATCTGCTGGAAGCGAGGGAACACTCTCCATACTAGGTGATCGTGTCGTGATTGAGCTGCACTGTTCGCCAAATCGTAAGTAGAGGTTATGTTTTGTCTCTTATCTCTCATGGTTTTCAACCTAGAGCTGTGAGAGCCATAAGAGGTTATTGGCAATCTCAGCGGTCCGCTCTCCCTCTAGCGGCAAAAGGAAAAATTACTGTAGTACGGGTAACGTTTTTGGCTCAATGCTTGGCTGTTAGATCGCTCATTACGTTCAGTTGTCGTAGTTTGGTGTATTTTTGCATTCATTCTGGAATTAGAGAGTTGTATAATGAAGAATTCCGTGAAGAACAAATCATATTGTTGTGTCCCGCAATGTCGTTCCCAAGGTTTCAGCTATGTTTTTCACAAGTTAGTATAAACTTTTGTGCCTTGCGTTTGAAATCCTTCCAGTGAAATGCTACTAACCTAGTAACGTCTTTGAATGAATAATAAACAAGGCAGCATGTTTTTATTGCATAGTAGTAATTAAAAAATCCGCATTTCTACATAATCTTGAAAACAAATAATTGCTGTTATCCATATAAATTTAAACTTCATTATGGAACAAGATTTGCAATGTTCTGTCAAGTCATCAGTTCAAAAACGCAGAACCCAATGATGATCACCAATTACCAATTCACACACTTTTAGGAACAGAATGTTCAAAAATTGCAAATGTTATTGTTGACAGTATTGAAAATGGGTCCTGGGAAACGTAAAGTGAAACGAAATGTCCGATTTTAATAAACCGGATTAGAACACCCCTGTCGGTATTACTATATCACTTGCCTGAAAATGTAGAAATAAAAATTACCTGTTACAGTAAAGCATTGCTGCTACAGTGCTTACACGTTCCACTTCTGCCCGCTTTACAAGAGCACTCAAATGACTTTACAGAAATTTCACTGTTACTTGTACCTAAAACACCGTTGACGGAGTGATGCGACGACGTTATTGCCGTGGACTGAATGCAGTGCGAAACTATGAGAATTTCTCTTCCATCTTCCTTAATTCCACTAGAAATTATATGGCATACATTAACAATCACTTCCCCTTCTTTCATGCATCTTGAATCTTTGGAAGCGTCCACAAATTTCATTATTTCAAGGATTGAAAGCGACAAACCAGCCATTCTAACATTCGACTTTATGGAAACACGTGCGACGTTACACGTACTAGAGAAGTTTGTTTACGTTTGTGCAGCGCCCCCTATAGTTCGTTGAGGTTCCCAATAATCTTATCCCTTCCTTCTGTTCCAGTGAAAACCGAAATAATGCCTCGCAAAAAACGAATTTGGGTCGTCGCACTCGCCACACAGAAGGATCGAGAAGACTGCTTTCGAATATGACTGAGGAAGAGCGGGCATACGTACGAGAGAGGAACAGACTAAGCACCATCCAGATGCGTAACACGGAACCAGCAGAAAGACTAGCAGCCAGGCTTGAGGATGCACGATTGCGAGCACGGCAGTCTCGTTCTGCAGCAACAGATTTGGTTCGTTCTCAACGGAATGAACGCGAGGCGTCGAGGATAGCTGAAACACGTACCCAAAGAACAGCAGATCTGATCCTGCAATACAATCTTCTTGCATTCCGGTACAATCCAGCTGTTGATTATAGTTAAAATCCGCATGTTGTCATTGGCCAGATGAGTCATGTCTGTACCTACTGCCAGGCTCTAAAGTTCAATAATGAAACGAATGGGATGTGTTGCGCTGGCGGAAAAATTAAATTGCCTCAACTTGAAGCACCACCAGAGCCGTTGAAAACTCTACTTGCTGGATCTACCGCTGAATCGAAGCATTTCCTATCGAACATCAGGAAATATAATGCTTGCTTCCAAATGACGTCATTTGGTGCAGAAATTGTGACTGCTCAATTCATGCCAACTTTTAAAATCAAAGGACAAATATATCACAAAGCTGGCTCCCGTTCCGAGATAGTGACCATAAATTCCTTCAAATGTACTTCATCGGTGATGATAGAGATGAAGTCGATGCACGTTGTGGAATACATACCTCGCTAAGAAGATCCATCATTTCGCAACTACAGGAGCTCCTTCACGAAAAGAACAATTTGGTGCGTTTGTTCAAAACTGCAATGGATATGATGCAATCAGATACCCACAAGATTGTCATTCACGCCGACAAAACGCCCGCTGGAGAACATGTCCGAAGATATAATGCTCCAACTATAGACGAAGTAGCAATTGTCATAGTCGATCAGTTCCAACCATAGAGATTGTTCTCCATCTAAGAAACGATCAATTGATAAACGTCGCAGAAACTGACCGTTGTTACGATGCTTTGCAATATCCAGTTATCTTCTGGGATGGTGCCGATGGATATCATTTCAATGTGAAGATGATAAACCCAGTGAATGGTGCAGAAATTAATAAAAAGTGCAGCGCAATGAACTTTTACGCCTACCGCTTAATGATTCGGAGGAACGAGGACAATTATATTTTGAAATGCAGTCAGTTGTTTCACCAGTACATTGTAGATATGTATGCAAAAATTGAAACGGAACGTTTGCTATTTCTTCGTTTGAATCAGACCAAACTCCGCTCCGAAGAATACATTAATTTGCGAGATGCAGTTGTGAATGACTGTAATACAACCAACGTTGGAAAGCGTACTATTTTGCCATCTTCATACATAGGCAGTCCACGTCACATGCAGGAATATGCTCAAGATTCAATGGCATATGTTCGTCATTACGGGTGTCCAGTCTTATCGCCTTCACGTGCAATCCAGCTTGGGACGAGATACAGCAGCTGTTACTTCCTGGGCAATCACCCGTGGATAGGCATGACATCACAGCAAGTGTTTTCAGACAAAAGCTTAAGTCGCTGATGGATTTCATTGTGAAACATGAAGTGTTTGGATCTGTGCGCTGCTGGATGTATTCAGTAGAATGGCAAAAGAGAGGATTGCCACATGCGCATATACTAATCTGGCTATACGATAAAATAACTTTAGACGATGTGATATGCTCTGAGATTCCACGGGCCGACGTCGATAAGGATTTGCATGCAGTTATCAAAAACATGATACATGGACCATGCGGTACACTAAATCCGAATTCACCATGCATGGTAGACGGGAAATGTTCTAAGCAATATCCTCTAGCATTCGCAGCCAACACAGTAACAGGAGACGATGGATATCCTTGGTATAGGAGACTATCAACTGAAGATGGCGGGAGTTCGGCAACTATACACATGCGAAATGGTGATATTGATGTAGACAACCGTTGGGTGGTCCCATATTCGCCTCTGTTGTCAAAAACATACAAAGTGCACATAAACATAGAATATTGCAATTCGGTCAAATCGATTAAATACATCTGTAAGTATGTGAATAAAGGCAGCGATATGGCAGTTTTTGGTGTGCAACCAGAAAATAGTGACAGAAATGCAGTACGAGTTATCGATGAAATTGCACAATACCAGGCTGGAAGATACATAAGCAGCAATGAGGCTGCATGGCGAATTTTTTCATTTCCCATGCATGAACGCAATCCAGCTGTAGTTAACTTAGCAGTACATTTAGAGAATGGACAGCGTGTTTATTTCACAGATGCAAATGTGCAACAAAGAGCCCTTAATCCACCTGGTAAAACTGACTGCTTTCTTCACCTTGTGTCAGGAAGATGCTTTCGCCAGAACACTGATGTACACAGAAGTGCCCTCTTATTACACGTGGAATGTAACTAAAAAAGCATTCGTACGATGCAGACGAGGGGAGCCAGTCAACGGTCAACCTGGCATTTTCAGAGAAAATGCAATTGGTAGACTTTATACAGTGCATCCTAATCAAGATGAATGTTTTTCCTTCGCATGCTGTTGGTAAATGTGCCTGGTCCTAGATCTTTCCAGCAATTGAAAATTGTTGATGGCGTCACATATGCCACTTTCCGCAGTGCGTGTCAAGCTCTTAATTTATTAGAAAACGAACAACAGTGGGATATATGTATTAGTGACGCGTGCAACACTGCACATCCAAACCAAATTCGAGCACTATTCGCAATTATATTGACCGCTTGCTTCCCTTCATCTCCCACAGAGTTATGGGAAAGATATCTATCGCATATGGCTGAGGATATTTTGCATAGAGTACGCCTAGAAAATGCCAATATGACCATGGAATTTACAGAAGGCATTTACAACGAAACATTGATAAATATTGAAGACGAGTGCTTGGCTATTGCAAATAAAGTTCTTAGTCAATTGGGAATGCCAGCACCCAACCGAACTACGACTGCTTCATTTGATGTGGATTTGCGCCGTGAACAGAGTTACAACACCGGTGATCTCCAGTCATATGTCCAATCAAACATTCCCAAATTAAGGTGTGAACAGAAGGGCATTTATGATCGCATAATGATAAATGACTGAGTTGGGGGTCCTTCTTCTTGGATGCGCCAGGAGGAACTGGGAAAACATTCCTTATCAGATTGATTCTGGCAACGGTTCGATCAAAAAATGACATAGCCTTAGCTCTCGCTTCGTCTGGAATAGGTGCGACATTGTTACCAGGTGGAAGGACTGCTCATTCAGCTCTGAAGTTGTCATTAAACATGCGAATCATCGAGACTCCCACGTGCAATATTCCCAAAGCATCCGGTATGGGAAGAGTATTACAAAAATGTAAACTCATTGTTTGGGATGAATGCATGATGGCTCATAAAAAAAAAAATCGCTTGAAGCTCTTGATCTATCGTTGCGAGATTTGCGTGGAAACGTTCAACCATTCGGGAATGCATTGATATTGCTCGCAGGAGATTTTGGGCAAACATTGCCTGTAATTTCTCGATCGACACCAGCGGACGAAATAATAAATGCTTGCCTGAAATATTCAACATTGTGGCGACACGTACGTACATTGCAGTTGACTACGAATATGCGTGTCCAGCTGCAGAACGATCAATCAGCCGAGGTATTCTCAAGACAGTTACTGGACATTGGGAACGGACAACTGCCAGTCGATGAGACGTCAAGACGAATATCACTTCCTGATAATTTTTGTAATTTAGTAACATCGAAAGAACTGATCGAAAAAGTATTTCCTAATATTCAAATTATAAGAATCACGATTGGCTCAGTAAACGAGCTATCCTTGCCGCGAAGAATAAAGATGTCTATCAAATTAATGTTATTCAATCCAGCATTCAAAGTGAGGAAATTACATACAAGTCGATACAGTTGTGGAAGCAGATGAAGTAGTTAATTATCAAACGGAATTTTTGAACTCACTTGATCTGCCAGGGATGCCACCACACATATTAAAATTGAAAATAGGTGTGCCAATTATCATGTTGCGGAATATTAATCAGCCAAAACTCTGCAATGGCACGCGACTCGCAGTTAAAAAACTGAAAAATGTAGTGGAAGCAACTATTTTAACGGGACCTTTCGAAGGTGAAGATGTCCTCATCCCTCGAATTCCCATGATCCCGACCGATACACCATTTCAATTTAAAAGATTGCAATTCCCAATTCGATTGGCGTTCACAATAAATAAAGCTCAAGGTCAATCTTTAGAATTGTGTGGTTTAGATGCGGATTGCTTCTCGCATGGACAACTCTATGTTGCGTGTTCCCATGTCTGCAAACCAGATAGCCTTTTTATATCTACGCAGAGAATGGAAAAACAAAAAATATTGTATACTCGCAAGTATTGCAAAATTAAACTATGAAACGTATGCTTTGTTTCTCATTTCTCGTCCATGCAACCACAATGTGCCACAGCTACGCGTGGCCGGGTATAGCAAATGCGAATTAGGGGAAACGAGATTAGGGCAAACGAAATTCGGGTAAAAGCGATTTAGGGGAAACTAAATTAGGTGAAATGGGAATTCGGGTAAAAGCTATTTCGGGGAAACTCAATTGGGGTAAACAGATGTTCACAGTCGTCGTCACTTGTCTATCCCTTCGACTTCCCAAAAAGCCTGGACAATGGCGAAAACCAATTAGCGTACCCCGTAAAAGCACCCCCCCCCCCCATGCCATTATACTCACATGGTAACAATCTTGTGCCTCTTAAACTGTACTGAATGGGGGGGATTGCAAGGATAAGATGGCCCGTTACATGAAATACCGAATTGAACAACAAAATGCTCACTACATTCTAAGTAAATAGACCAGAAAACTCTCCAATCTCTGCGGTCATAACTTATTGGGGGGGGAGCCAAAAAATAGTTGTTTTGGGGCCCCCAGCATCGTGGGAGCATGGGCTTCCCTGTAAATCCGCCCCTGACCTTATCCCATGTGACTTTTGATACTGGTGTATGAGAATGTGTTGTAAACTCAAAGAAATCAGACTTCAGAGACTTTTACAGAAACACATTTAGCCTCCTCCAAACATCACTATGTTCACGGTGGTATCTGGGTGTATGGTTTGTTGACACAATAACTAAAAATATAGACTAAATTTTGAGAGGCGTTTTGTTACCCTGATGTCAAAGAAAGGGGAAGTTAAAAGTGGGTAAGCCTTTATCAAGGTAAATGAGTCTTAAGTTTCATAAGGGTGGTCACTTAAGCATGTAGCACTGACATTTGTTACATGCTGTGAGATCTGCTGTCTTGCAATCAATAGATTGCATGCCACTTAGTTCCCTCTAAAGATCTAACTTGGACGAAATCGATTAGCGTGTCTCAGAACCAGCTTTTCCAATGCAGTCTTACTATTCTACTCAGTGGCGTAGCCACAGGGGGTCGGGCTTCCCCTCTTTGGGGAGATTAAGAATTTAAAGCGATGTATGTGTGTACGAGGCTTTCAAATGAACCAAACCCGTGTGGACCCCACCCCCTTTAAGAAGTTTCTGCCTATGCCGCAGGGTGTCGTCGCTTTTGCGGACGTTGCCTTTTGCGGCTGTTCGTATTTTGATTCCCCCTTTTCAGATAAAACAAGGCTGCCCCTTTGTGTCCGCGTTCCTTTTGTGTTGTTCCCCACCACTATTGCCCGAGGGAGACTAGATGTCACATGGTTTAAAAATCTCCAAACCTCATGGGACACGTGGACTAAGCGAATGTCTCAAAGGAAATCTTTGCCATTTCATTATAATTTTTCCAAGTTGATGAAAGATGTGTGGCAGTTTTCCTGTGTGGCGGTTTATAGTGAACTGCACAGTTTTCCCTCTAGGAACGTAAATGTTAGTCTTCTTGCTATCTCTGCTTCCAGGAGACTTATTTAAAAAAAAATCTTTCCTCAGCACACCTCTTCTAACTGTTAGACATGAAAATCCATTTGTCTCCAATATCTTCCTTCATTTACGAGAAATCTTTTGTGCACAGTTTATGAATGATTTTAAATATTTTATTCGTGTCGGAAGAATTCAAAAGACGTGTTCATTACAACCGAGAATTCTGTTTCATCTTTCTTGTTTGTTGTCTCAATGACTTCAAAAGATCCCATTGCTAAAGATCCGAAACGATGCACACTCTAAAAGAAATTGTATTTAATGGCGGGCAGTCAGTGGTGGGGAACAAACAGCACAAAAGGAACGTGGACACTCCTAGGAAGTCAGTCACAAAAGGGCAGCAGCCATGTTTAATCTCAAAAGGGGAAGTCAAAGAACTAACTGCTGCAAAAGCTACGTTTTTCACACCGGCCGCATAGGCGACCACTTCACACCACAGATTCTATTCTCATAGCAACAGTATTGTGATTGCCTCTTAAAACGAAAATTTAAGGGAAAGACTTAACTGACCAGATGTACCGAATTCTTGAGGAAAGTCCTCTAATTTAGTTTGTCCCCAAAAACGTTTGATGCCTTTGGGGATGCAAATTATACTCGCATTTTCGTTTCTTGTCCTCCAATTTAGACACTACCAGCTAGTTAAACTTGTAATAAAATGTTCTTAAAATTTCATTGCACCAATTTCTGCCATCCCGGTGGCGCAGTGGTCTAAGCGCTGGCTTCTGGTCGTTCGTCTGAGATGGCTCCGGGTTCGAATCATAGGGAGGCATGTATGTCGGGTTAGTCTTGTGCCACGTGCTCTCCCTACCCTGGGGCCAGTGAAGCCTTCTCCCTTTTCTAAATCCTGATCATCATACACTTTTTATAGTCGGCTTTCCGTTTTTCACGGTCGCATTATGAGGCATTCCGGAAGTTGATCGCAATTTTGCCTTTTTTGACTTCTAGGTAGCTCTATTTTAGTTAGATTAATGCTGGTTTTTACAAAATGCACATTTGTTAAGCGTTTGCAACATTCCCTTCAGTTTCCGCTGCCACGCAGTATTTCGGAAGTTGACGGTCGCATTTTATTTTGTATTTATTTTTACTTCCAGGTGGCTTTCTTTTTCTAAAACCATATTTTTACGCCCTTCTTAACTCCCCCTGCTCAGTGTCTAAAGCCGTATTATGCAGTATTCCGAAAGCTTGATGGTCCAAAATTTAATTTTCTTCCAAATAGTTTCATCTCAGATTGAGGAAGCTTTTTGCTTTACAAGAACACTTGCTGTTTTTCTCTTATTTTATGGGGTTTAATTACATCAGTGAAAATGATCCTATCACATTTTCATAAGTTCATTAAATTTTTCTTAAAACTGGTAAATTCAAAAATTAGACTCCAAACAAAAATCTTGCATATGGATTCCTGTTTTACAAATAAAGTTAAATGTAGCAAAATTACTGTTTCTGAAGTTAACATGATTCCTACACTCCCTTGACCCAACTGTCATGTAAATCACCTGGTAAGGCCATTGGTGCAACATAATTACTGCAGGAAACAGTAAGAGCAGAATATCAGGCAAAACATCCTTCAAAGGCTGGAGTTCAAGTTTAATAAATTAACTAAATGTAAAATGAAGTATGGGTTTCAAATTATTTCTTGTCTGACCACTATTTTTAAAATTCCAAAAGCATTTAAAGAATGGTTAAGTTCTGAATGAAATAAAATAGTTTCTTCTGCATTTGTCAGGGAAAAGCTAGTTTGACTATTGCAACTAAATACACTGCCGGACAATTGCTAAGGACGGATGACAATAGCAACCATAAAATGGAAGGCAGGAAAATGTGGAAATTAGCATAAGTGCGGGATACAGTAAGACGTGTTGTGCATATGCAAACTTTGGATTGCCGAACTTGTTCGTGAAGTCATAGCACTGATAAGAGATATAAAGGATTTGACGTGTATTGACCGTTGTTGTTCAAACGCAAAGTTGAAAGGGAAAGAATCAATTGACGAACTTTCAATTTTCAGTATATCTTCCAGACATCACCTAGATTTTACGTGTGGCCGTATTATTGGCAAGATTGAAGAAGGGTGAAAAATAACAGATGTTGCCAGGAAGTTCGACGTCAGCCACAGTGTTGTTTCAAGGCTTTGGAAATCATTTCAAACAAATGGAGAGTGTAGCAAACTTCACGGGGGAGGACGTGTTCGCAGTACGACACCTGCAGAAGATCGGTACATAGTGCTATCAACAAAAAGACACTGGCACAGCTAGTGAGGTAGCAAATCAGTTTATGACTGCTACTGGCAAGCGGATCTCCCGAAAAACTGTCTCCAGACGTTTGCATGAAGGACTATACGCCCGCCGTCCTGTTGTGTGCATCCCATTGTCCAGACGTCACCGTACCGCCCGTTTGCAATGGTGCCATCAACATCGCAATTGGACTGATAACGACTGGTCTGCTGTCCTCTTCTCAGATGAGAGTAGATACAGTCTATATTCTGATTGTCGACGACAACTGATCTGGCGTGATAGTGGTACTGCATATTGTCCAGCAAACATACAGGAAAGGGACCGATATCCGACATGTAGTGTCATGGTATGGGCTGGCATCATATCAATGGCCGTGCGTCCCTCTATGTGCTTCCAACTGGGACTATGACTGACCAACGATACATTAATGATGTTCTGCTACCTCATGTTCGCATGCTCCGTGGTGCTGTCGGTGACAGATTCATTTTCATGGACGACAACGCAACATGTCATCGAACAGTCGCTGTCCAGGAGTGTCTTGAGAGCGAGGATATTCAACGCCTCGTATGGCCAGCACGTTCTCCAGATCTGAATCCCATTGAAAATGTGTGGGATGCTTTGGGGAGGAGTCTTGCTGGTTGTCAATGCCCTCCAATAAACAAGGACATCACCCTCATCCGTGCACTGACAGAGGAATGGGATAAATTACCCCAACAGCTGCTTGATAATGTTGTGCAAAGCATGACACGACGTTGGGAATCTTGCATCGCCCTCCATGGTGGCCATATCCCGTATTGACATCTTACGCCTGCGGACGGTAATTGCATTTTTTTCACGTTTACGTATTCTGCACAAAATGGCCTGTTTGTCCCTTGAACACGTTGCAAAGCCTTCTGGATTTCGGAGCACAATAAATTGTCTTTCTTGTAATGTCCTGGCATTCTGACATTATTTTATTTCACTTGGCATCCAACCACACTTACTTTTTTATGCGCTATATAGCTGTTTATGATCCGTTCTTAGCAATTGTCCAGCAGTGTACTAATTTGCACTATTAGCAAGATCTCAAATTGGCTAGTTTTTTAAAACATCGCTTTGTCGCAGTGCAGAATAATACATTTTATGGCATAATTAGCATTTAGACATCCCTTTTACCTTGTAGACAGTTTTTGGGTCCTTTCTCTGTTGCAGACTTTTGAAAGACTGCAAATATAGTAAAACCGCATTAATGCAGTATATGCAAAGAAATCTAAACTCTTTTACTGACAATTGAAAGTTTTGAAGATTTGTCAAAACCTGTAGACTAACACAAAAGGGAAGGAAGAAAAAAAAAATTGCAGGACCGGATTCCCGTGCAAATGGTTTTTACATGCCAACGTAACAGATCAGATCATATGTACAAGATTTTTGGGAGTGTCTGACCCCAGGTCTTAAACAACCCTTAGAAATAAGAAGCTAGATTTGGGCTAGAGTGCCCGATAAGAAAGCGAGGTAGAAAGGGTGAGAAAAGACTCCCTTATTACCCGGATGCCAGTACCCGGGGTAAGATGGCTTAACGTCCTAATTCGGTGCACGGCGGATATATAGTGGTTCAATCGTTCGTACCCACAGAGGATTGAACCTCAGGTTTCTCCGTGGCAGTCACAAATGTTGACCACTGGGCCATCCTCGACCCATGCCACCGTAACATTCATGGCAATTACTTTTAAAATGGCAACTCCAGGACACCTGCTCCCTCCCCTTCTTTCGTAACCATGATAGTGTCTGCCGCGATCGGGACACAGAATTAGTTTTTCCCAACTTCACTTTAGGAAGGAAACCTGGTTTTATCTGTGACCGAATGGCATGTTCGTACACAAGCTTATACTAAAGTGGAGTAAGTGAGCTTGTCTTTGTGGTAGATGCTACCATGATTATGGGCTAGAGTAGGGTGGAAGCAGGTGACCTTGAGCAGGGCTGGCTAGGTCCTCTGGAACTAAGTCTGCCACACTCTTGCTTCTGAGAAGAGTGAGATTGCACTGAAGCTGTTTTACCACTAAATGCATGTTTCACATTTGTAAATTGATTAAAATTTATTCTATTTTTAAGATTTCTTGCCCAAATAACTGAATATTGTCTATGTATTTTCTTACCTTCTATTTGAATACATACTAGCATAAGTAACAGAAGTGCTTTTTCATCATTTGTATAGGGTAAATGCTTACTACACACACAATCTGGAACATATAATTAAGCAAATGAAATGTAAATTGTCATCTTCCGGTTTTTAAGTTGAAACATATCAGCAGACTGAGCAATTGATTTTCAGTAGCAGTCTTGATATTGTGAATAAGGCCAAGCCATGACTTTATTTCCACCTATTTAAATTTTACTCAGAAATGACTAGGTAATTAACACTAATTTTGGAAATGGAAAAAATCAGTATTAGATTGCTTTTTACAAAAGGAAAATAGAAAATATTTATTTTAGAAAGACTTTTGTAGGTACTTAGTCTCTCTCTCTATATATATATATAATTATTGCAATAATCAAATTTTCTTTTGGTTTACCTGTTTTGCACAAACTGTTCTTTTCTATATTGTCAATGTTTCCAGTGAGATTGTGCAATAACCTAAACAATAAAAACTAAAAAAAAAAAAAAAAAAAAAAAAATATTTTCCTGCATGGGTCTGTATATTTTGAAGCACAGACAAATGTTTGGATTTTAGTTTTCTTTCTAGCTTCTTAAAAACAAAACCCCTTGATTCATGAATTATTTGAAGTGTTTTGTTTTTTTTATAAGTCAATGGAAATATATAAGGGCTATTAAGTAATATGTATATTACAAAACAGCTGGAATTTAATTTGGAACTTCAAATTTTACAGGCTTCAAACTTCATACCACATATGGGTGTTTTTCTAAGTGGCATTACAAACTTGCAATTTCATTGTGAATACATAAATTACATATTACATCAATGTTATATGCCTAGGAAAATGCAGATTTTGAAAATCATAAGATCAACTCTGTATCAAACATTTTTAAAATTAAGGCAGAAAAAGAAAAAAAAAAAATAGAGTCCCTACTTATAACCTCTGGCAAGTGGACATGCAAGGACTTGCCATGTGTAGAAATTTTTCTGATTACTGATGCAAAGTTATACTGCTTGTGTAGACATGACATTTGCAATACACACGGGTGATAGTAACATCTCAAAATTACCTCTAAAAAAAAAAAAAAAAAAAAATCTGTGCTTAGGAAGGCTCCTGAAATTTCCTACCTGTATGTTCCCCTGATTTGTAGGTTCTTGAAATTACCTTGTCAAGATTATGTGAACAATTTGCAGCAAGTTAATGAATGTGAACTACAGTATTTTAATGAGTCTCTGATTTCGGGCGGGAAATTCTATTTCTCGCAGTTAGTTGTAAGGCGTTAATTCAGTTGGGATATTAATTTTGACCAAGAAAATTTGCTTTTCAGCAGTGACAAGGTTGCCCAACTACTTGTACCCAATTTTCTGCTACGAGATTACCACAGTACTTCTAAGTATTCAGACTTACGGGAAGGTTAGAACAATGTTGCTGGGCAATTCCAGACTACAGGAATAATGCATAGCAATTTTTACAAAATTGCCATGCCATAAAGATTATGAAGTGATACTTGGGTTAATTTTAGTGAATGGAAAATTCAGTGTTAACACACAGTGCAAAATGTGGGGTAACTGCATAGTACTTTCATTCTACCTTGTATACTAAAGATAATGACTTCCATACCTGCTGAAGTCAAAGTGTAAACTTACCAAATTAGGGTAATCTGTCTACTGTTGACTGGTCATTGATAACTACATGTAATTATCTTGGTAAAAAGGCTTTACATGACAGGGGAAGCTAATTCAACAATAAATGGCATTTTTAGGTAGAACTATGAACTTATTGGCAGATTCCTACTTAAACAAAATGCAACTTCACTTTTGTTCTAGAAATAAATTTTGGCTGGGAAAGTTTCAGGGCATGTTAGCTGAAGATAAAACAATTGCCAAGGAAATGGATCGTGAAGACAGAATTCCAAACTGTTGAATTAGTTATACCACATAAGAAAGCCAATTTTTGGTACCAAAATACAAGAGCTATTGATCAGCCAAAAATTCAAAACAAATTTTTGATATAAGAACAGTTCTAACACCTGAGCATGCATAACAAGACCTAAATTTTTAAATTATCTTTTCTTTATTGACACTAAGCAGATTTAAACATTTTTACAACTTGCAAATGAAATTGTCAGGTATTGCACAAAAATAAAATTGCTTCAGATCAGTTACTAAACTGAAATTCTTTAATCTATGATAAAGAACATTCTCAAACTAATGTCTTCTGCTTCAGTGGTCTAAGTGCTTCTTGGCTTATGACCATTCCAAGAAAGTCAATGTTCAAATTCTGGCAAGGCATGACTGATGTTTGCCTAATGGCACTGGCTCCATTCCTTAGAACCAGTGGCCCTAAATAAGGAAAGACTGCTTTTAGCAAATTGAGTTGCTCACGGTCATTAAACCTTCAAATTTCCAAACACTTCAGTAGCATTAATATTTTTGATGGCTGTACCGAATAACTGTTTGAGGGACACTTGTTTTGTGAGTTCAACAAAACAATTTCTGGGTTTTTACTGCCTAAAATCTTAGTGTTAAACTTGAAATTCCAAAAATGCCTTTTAAAATTACAATGTCCTGTCATTAGTAGCAGGAATAAGGTGCACAAAACCTTCTTTTAAAATGTCTGACAGTGTCTTGCAGAGAAACTTTTCCAAACTTAAAATGAAGTTACTTTTCACTTAAATTTGAAATGAGAATTACTTTCAAATAAAAGTACTATGTGCATTAGTACTGAAAACAAAATTGCTGCAGACTTAGATAATTCGGACATTGCTAAAGTTTCTAACAAAAAGCTAGAAAGTTAATTTTAGCCATAACTAAGTGTGCTTCCTTGAAGCTTCAGTTTTTAGTTTATAGGGAATTTTTTTAATAACCAGTTATTTCCAATTTAGTTATACATAAATCACAATTCCCCCCCCCCCCCCAGCATGGGGAGGCTTAATGTTAAAAATCATACATGAAAGCTTTTTACCCATAAAGTGGACTTTTTGTATAAATTGATAAAAGCTGACTTGTATTATTTGCAGTGTCATCTGAACTAGCTTTGAGACAATCTTGTTAATTGAAAACTCTCAATTTATGGGAAATAGTATTTTTCTGCTAAAGATATTTATTTCTTATAAAATACATGTGGCATGTGCCCTGACTTGCAAATGTGATTTAAATAATCTGCTTTGGGGGGGGGGCAGTATGGATGCATAGATATATGCTTAATCAAGCCAATATTTGCAAATTTAGATTAATTTTTTGACTGAAGGATGGTATTGGACCCTATTCCAAAACTGGGCATCCTTCAGTAATGAAGTGTAATGTTACATTCTAGTATAACTGAGCTCTGGAAGTTCCATTCATAGATGCAGTGTGGCCCATCTAAGATTTTTAGAATGGCCCTAAATATTGATGCAAACAAATAACTGGAAACATCTCTCAAAATAAGTTACTGAGTAGTGTTAAAAAGTATCTTCTGTAGTGTTTTCAGTTATTGGTATGCTGAGATTTAAAAACCCAAATGTATTTAAAACTAAATGGCCAGTATTGGACCAAGTAGTACCTCAAGGAGGGCCTTTTGAGCAACCCTGCCGAGTGTGACTGTATGTGTGCAGTGTCTGTTGTTGTGAGACTTTTCTAATATTCTGAGTAGCAAAGAAGGGGGAGAATTGATGCTGGAACACATGCCATGGAATTTGACCCAGGTGAGAAGTTTAAAAAAAAAAAAAAAAAAAATTATTTATAGAAGTGCATGTGCTGGGAGGGGGATAGAGTAAGTGCATATAGTATAAATTTCAGATTGGTTTCAGATTACAACTGTCAGTTTAAATTAAGTCTTGTGCAATCTGTATTACTTTATTTGGTGCCATGGCCTGCTTTCATGCTGTTACCAACATCTACAGAAGCAATCTGACATTGCTGAATTGACTAATTACAGTTTCACATGTGAATCACATCAGAAAATGTAGTCGCCGTGGGGTGGAAATCAAACCCACATCTCCCAATTACCGTTCAAGCATGCTATCCATTGCACCACCCTTGACAGTGAATTCGCAAGCATCTGTGTGTTAAGAGCATTGGAATATTCTCGGACTGCATTCTTAATGCCGATTCTACTGCCATCTAGCTTTGTGAAGTTTTCTGAACTAGAGATTTACTTGACAATGCTAGATGGTAGCAGAATCTGCATTAAGAACTAGGTCGGAGAATACTCAGATGCTCTTAACACAGATGCTTGCGAATTCACTGTCGTGGGTAGTGCAACAGAATAGCATGCTCGAACAGTAATCGGGAGATGCAGGCAGGGCCCGATTTACTACATGCGAGGCCCAGGGCACAAAACATTTTCGGGCCCCCCTCCTTATTCTCTATCGACCAAATAATAGTCACTGTGTGCAGAGTAGCAGAATGTAGACGTTACATGCGTACGCATGATAGTTTCCAAATCCTTAGCAGGTTTGCAGATAGTTTTTTCATGTAGATTAAAAAATAAAAATGCTAGGCCTATATACAGCAATTAAAACACTTACTCAACGCTTTACTCAGATTAATATACTTAATTCTATTTTAACTGAAGAAAATTATTTTTCACATCTTCTGAGTTTTTGTTTTTACAGACATTTCTGGCCTCTAGATTTTATCAAGGCCTGTTCTCAATGTATACGAACTGTATTAAAAGTTTTGTTTACACAGAATTTAAATTTTATTGCCAGGTTCCTCTTTCAGTTGCCAATTAAATAAAAATATTTCCTTATGCATTTGGTAAGTCCAGTATTTTTGAATGAACTTGTTGAAAATCATATTTATAATTTTTGAAGGTTCATTGATAGAACTGCTTTTCTGGATATAAAAACTTTCTTTAATTAATCTCTTGTTTTTATGAGGTAGGTAGTCCAATATTTTAATATTTTGCCATAAAAGTCCATTTTACACACATTGCTGCACATTCAATTAGAATGTACTATTTTGTCCTCATTGGAATCTGTAATGTTCTAATAATTATTTGTTTTATTAATTTTCCTTTAAATTATCTTATTCTATTATCATGGTATGCAGGTTGGCAGAGAGTCTTCTGTTTCAATAGCTGTGCACGCAGATGCATTTTATTTTTATACAACTCTGGCTGTGCGGGTACAACTAGTTGATCAGTAGTTTGTGGTGTTAATGACCCCCATAGACTCTAACTATAACAATATATTTATGACAAAATGGATGGACATCTTAATTTTAGTGAATATTGTGGTCTTGCAATGTACTGATTCTTGCGTCTAGAACATGAGAACAATGCATCCAACAAAAAATGTGAACTAAAACAAGAAAAAAAAAAATCCATGGTGACCTCCACTGGACTTCCTCATAAATAGAGATGTGAAACTGCATAAAAAATTGAAAAAGTGCTATGGGCTTCATGGTTTCTGCCAAGATCAAATCAGCACATCATGATCAATATATCAGAAAACTGCAAAACATAAAATTTTGTGTTGATGAGGAAGAGTCTGAGTTACACACAAAAAAAAAAAAAAAAATAACAAAACAAAAAACAATCTGAAAAGCTGAGAACACCTAGTCCGGTTCAATTTTTGGTAAATGTGTTGTACTTCGGCATCCTAAATTATTTGGTCAGAAAAGTTGTAAAATTAAAAAAAAAAAGCATATTAAAGATGTTTACCGAAACACTTACCTCAAAGTAGGATGAGTAAACAACGCTGCGGCGACAACCTGAAGCTTTGCTCCATTGAGAGGAAGGTTTGCTGTGGCTGGGAATTCATGGGCAGAAGAGTACAACAGGAATCGGGTACGCTCTTGTCAGGAAAGAGTAGCAGAATATACTGCTACGCTAAAGAATGAAGTTTGTAATTTCTGTCTCACTTTTTAAAAAAATATACAGACTGTCTTCGTTCTTTGGTATGTAATTCCGTGATACGAAATAGTAAGTATGCACATGCCTTTCTTGTTTCTAGAAAAGCGTTAGAGTAGGTGTCGCATTCTCTCTAACTGAAGTTAGATGGCAAGTCTCAAAGTGAAAGTTTGATTACTAAAAAGAAAAGCTTTCGCGGAGAAATGAGTTCATACATTCAGCATCAAAGAATCCCATGTGAAAAAAACAAGAAACTGTCAGATTGCGATGTCAAGAACTGACACCAAAATTAACTATTTTCTGTAGAGTAGCACTACACTCTTTCCTGACAACAGCGTACCCGGATCCTGTTGTACTATTCCGCCCGTGAATGTCCTGGCTGCAGCGATCCTTCCTTTCAACGGAGCACAGCTTCATGTCAACGCCTCAGCGTTGTTTAAGGCCTCCCGCAGTGTCTGCTGACTCGTCATACTTGGAGTTCAAAATTTTTCGGTAAACATCTTTAATATTCATTCTAACAATGAAATTTTTTCACCATTTCCCCTTAAATTGCATATTTTAGAATCTGTACGTCACACTTTTTAGAAATTTTGCAACTTTTCCGACCAAATAATTTACCATGCTAAACTACACATTTCCCCAATTTTTACCAAAATCTAATGAGCACATAATGCCATGAATGTATAAATTGTCCAATGTCAAACAAAACTGACAATACGATGACAAAGTGCTGTGTTTGGGCACCAGATCTTTTTATTTGTAATAACTCGTTTACTATTCTTTATTTTTAGGAATGAATAAAAACAATTGAAAATTTACCTGCTATATCAGGACGAAACAGTTGGGTTGAATATTTTTCTTCTACATTTCCTAGATGCAAAGTCGTGTATCAGAGAATCATAATTTAAAGACTGTGTCACATCACTCTCCAAAGACAGCAGAGCTAATGATGCCAGTTTAGTTTGTCTCATGGTTGATCGTAAGGGATTTTTCAGTCTTTTCAGCAAAGAAAATGATCTCTCACTTGTACAATTTGAAATCGGTAATGTCATTAACATTCTAAGTGCAGTCTGTGTTCGGAAATGTGGCTTCTAAATTGTTTACCTTCAAAGTTTGCAACATCTGGGGAATGGCTGCATGCTCCCCAATCATTGAGGAGAATTGCAAAAACTCATCATCAAACTGGTCGTCAAGGTCATTGTTATAGTATTCCTGCAATGCTTTTGCACCTTCAAAAATTTCAGATCTTGATTTTTTTTGTAAAAAATTCAAATTTTCTCATATTTTCATAAGCACTTTTTCTGCTTGAAAGCTGAGTGACTAAAGCATCACAAAGCACATAATAAACTTGAGTTCTAAATATATCCCTTGCACTGAGTTCTATATGTTCAATGTTACATTCATCTAGGTGTTTATTCTGGGGCACCTTCTTTCTTCGGGAATCATGACCATGGTATTGCACATTTTCAGACACTAATGTTTGAGCTTCCTCTTCATAGACTTCAAAATTTTCCCTCTATGAACTAAATGAATTCAATTAACGACTGGAAAATTTTAGGTACTTCAGAAATATTTCCTTTTGGATTCTGGCAAGTTTGATTTGCACAGTTTAATCTCTGAAGTATTGTGTCCCAAACTACTGTGCTGATCGATATTTCCATTGTTCTCATTTTCTTCAGCAGTGATTTTGCTTCATCTCTTGTCTGTGGAGAATCGTCAACATTTTCTGACAGAAATACTAAAACTTTCTCTATTTCACGATAATTTTTCCTCGCTGATCGTGTAGCTGCAGCATCTGCACACCATCTGGTAACTGACAGACTCTTCAGTGTGAGTGATGAATTTCCATGTGCTTCTTGGACTTCCTCCTGAAGCATCTTCCAACAGTGAGTTGATGCAGAAAAAAAGTGTAGTTTTTGCAAACATGTGAAAAAAGAGAACTTTACCACAACTATCTATGCTATTCACACCAACTAAATTTAAAGTGTGAGCAGAACATGGCACATATTCCGCTAGTGGATTGATTTCCCTAATGCGTGTTTGAACACCAGAATACTTCCCAGACATGTTGCTGGCATTGTCATAGCTTTGGCCTCTGACATTCATAATATCCAAGCCAGCCTCTTGTAGAAAAGATATCATGGTATTTGTAATGTCTTCTGCAGTATGTCCATGGAATGGAATAAATGTCAAAAACCGTTCTTTTGCTTCACAATCTTTGTTGACATACCTTATGATAAAAGCCAGTTGATCTATGTGTGTAATGTCTGGAGTAGAGTCTACTATGACAGAAAAATATCTTGCCATTTTTATTTCATCAGTGATGGCATTAAAAACACGTACAGCCATTAATTCAACAAATTCATCCACACATGTTGAAGATAAGTAACTGGTGTTACCACTTCCTGGATTCCCACATTTTTCCAAGTGTTGAGCTAAGAATGGATCAAATTCTGCAATTCTAAGCAGCCCAGGAAATTTCCATTCTGAACTGATCCAATTGTTTCATCATCACCATACATTGGCAACCCAAGAACTGAGAGATACTTAACTGTTGCAACAACTCTATGCAAAACATCTTGCCAGTACTTGGATTCATTCCGATACTGCACAACTATCTCACAGTCAATGCGTGCAGAAGCATTCATGCGTGATGAATAGTCACATACTGCTTGCCTGTGTATGTGTGAATTTTCATGCTCTGTAAGACGTTCACTTGCATGCTTCCAGGCAGAAAAACCTGTGGATCCTAATGCTGTAGTGCTCCTAGCATACAATTTGCATATCCAGCAGAATAGTAAACAAGTTGATGGGGATAAAAGAAGCCAGTCGCATTTTACCTTCTCATTATTTTTTTATTCTGAAAAAATTACCTTCTGTTAGAAAACGTTTTTTACCACATATATCCTTCCCTGTGAATGCCAGCAACTTCAAATCTTGGACTGGTGGATCGCTCAAAAAGCATTCGCGCATTTCTTCTGTAATTTCTCCCCATAAGGCAGGATCCACTGCATTCATTGTGGAACTTGTGCTCTCTTCATTAGATGAATTCAAAAGATTTCCCAAATTAGGAGCACCTGTGATGTTAGATGATTCTGAAGTCAGATTACGCTCAAGAGACTCGCCAGTACTAAAATTAGATGAATTTGTAGAACGTTTGGGACCAAGTGAAATATCCAATTTTTTAATGGCAAAACGTTCAATTCTACCATGCTGCAGGTCATCATCCTTCAGTTTCAATTGTTTGGCTTTCCGTTTAGCGCTGCCTGATAAGTATGTACGTTTTGACATAATTTAACTGTTAAATAATTCAACTTAAATATATTGTTACAACTAACTAAATTTGATTATATATAAATTTAACAAATATTCAACATTCCATCAGACTACAAGAAACGCAACGCAAAATACAACCAAACCTTCGTGGTTACAGTTACGACAACGACAAGCCATGTGCAGGAAGTTGAAGGATCAGTTGAGTTTAGGTGCGTTCGGAAATGCAAGAAAAGGCACGTGACTCAATGGAAGCGATCCTTCTTCTCACTGGCCACCTGAAGGCTATTGAACCACTGAAACTCATTAATGGCCACGTGTTTACGTGAAATTCGAACCTCAAACTCACTGTGTGCAAGTACCACATCTATAAACACATGACTCATGAGTATGCAAAAGTAAAAATAATAAATTTTGAATATATACACACACAAAATTCCCATTAACTAAGTACACATTTAATTCAAATTTGGGGGCCCCCAAAAATCGGGGACCCTGGGCACGTGCCCAGTGTGCCCTCCCGTAAATCGGGGCCTGGATGCAGGTTAGAGTCCCACTTCACGATGATGAAATTTTAAAGTTTTCTGATGTGATTTGATGCACATGTGAAACAGTCAATTCAGCGATGTCAGATTGCTGTGTTTATTATCATGACATATTTGCCATATATTATGAGAATATTTCTTTCACTCTTTATCTTCAGAAGTATAGCAAAACTTGACAGCTTCTCTACAGAGCATCAGATTTCAGTATTATAGAAAACAAATGTGGCTTACATAAAGATATATAAAACTTCAATTTGATAAGCTTTTCACTAATCCCCCCCCCCCAAGTTTTGCTTTAAAATTCTTTAGCTCTTAGATGGGAGAAAAGCATCTTTAATTCCTTCTCAGAACTTTTGGTTCTGAGAATAGGTGCCAATTTGAAAAATTATTGGGGGTTCTGGAAATTTTTAATTGAATTCCCCATGCATTTTTCAAAGTATTAAAGTCTAATTTAAATTTTTCAGTCAGATTATCTGGCACAATAAGATGCCTGAAGTGCTAAAATGAAGCAAATCATAGAAAATATTTTTTCTAGATAATTTCCCTTTTGTAGGTGCAACATTATTATATACAATACAGATACTGTGAATTTCCAACTAAAATGTCTTTTTAAAAGTAACAAACATGTAAAATTTATTTAAAGGTTCTCTTTACCAATTTAAATTTATTTTTAAAGTGATTTTGAGTTAAAATAGGTTAGAATGGGATGGACATGGCATCAGCCGCACTCCCTGCATTTTCCTTGGGCTCCTCTTCGTATCTGCTGTGAATGCCCAGTATGCCAAACTTGAGCTGCTTCTGTACTTTCTATGGAGAAATTGTAGACTTTGCAGAGGTTTTAATGCACTTGTGCAGCATGTACAGTCAGGGAAAATGAGACTGAAATATACATGCACATAGCAAAAATTTGCAAAAAAATTATAGAAATGCTGTTCAGTATTTTCTAAAAAAATTAAACAAAATTATGCTTCGTAGAGTGGAAGTGCATATTGCACATTATCTAATCACTGCCTTGCTAAACCTGTGTGAGCCTTGTTGACCTTCAGGAACTGCTACAGAGATTAAGAAACTACCCCTATCAACCTATGCTCTAGCAAAAGTCTTCAGGAAGTGATGCACTGAACCCTCCCCACCCAGAGGATGCAAGAAACCAGATCAGATTTGGCTTCATCAGCAGCTGCTCATGCAATCTCCTCTTTTTCTAGCCTCCTTGGTCCCTGGCTGTACAGTCAGTTGATCCACCCTATCTTCAGACAACATATTTCCAACTTTTATCACTGTGACCTCTAATAGGTTCTAGTCTTTGAAAGTAAAGCTAGACTTGTATTTTGTGAGAACCCAGACAAACTGAAGAATTTTATTTTTATAAAGGAGGCAGTTTTAAATGCTCTTAAACAACTGTACTTGAGGTATTATGTTGCATCAAATTTGAGTGCAAACTTTTTTTAGTCACAATAAAGTCAAAGGGGTAAATTTCTATACACTTTCTATATATAGTAAACAGGGAATGAATAATAACACTTGAATTGTTAACAAAACAAAATTTATACATATGAGTACATTTTTCCCACAAAATGCGTGCAAAAATATTAAGGGTTTGACTAACCCACAACAAAATCATTGGGGTTTCAAAAGTGTCTAACTAGTGAAGTCAGCACCTATGGTTCTGAGAGTAGTATCCATGGCAACAGTAAAAAGCAGCTGTTTTTCCAAATGTGGAAGCTACATTCTACAGGGTAAAACCAGTTGTAATTGGTATGGGCCTGATTGAGCATTTATGCATTAATTCTCATTCACTCTGTATGCTTGATTTGCCAGTTTCCCCAAGTGTTTTGTAGATAAAGTAACTCTTAGATGTTGATAAAGGAATGAAGGTGTGCTTATACAAAGTATTGTATAGCTGCAAGCAGTGTTAACAATTTTAAAACTGCAACTAACATTTAGCACAAGTAGTAAGAATGTGAGTAGAAAGATTTGAAGTGTTCGTATGAAGTCTATGCTGCTGTTTTAAAATCAGTGGGGATGGTTAGATTGAAAAGATTCTGCCACTTTGGTCTGATCTGACAAAAAGCCCTGGAATTCACCAAGGATTTAAGACTCTCAAAATTTCTTGCCAGTGTTGGATGGCTTCATAAATTTAAAGACTATAGAATTTTGTGTAAAACCATACCATAAGGAAGCACAGATGTTTCAGAAGTGTGTGGAAAAGATCTTTCAACTTTTGAAAGAATCCCATAAAAGTAATTTGTTTTTTAATGCAGATGAAGAAACTCCTTTGTCTACCAACTGAAACCTTAACATTTTAAGGAAAAGTGCTTCAGAGGAAAGCATAGCAAAGGAAGTATAAGGTTTTATGTGTAAATATGACCAGAGGAAAAATTAACCTTAGTAACCAGGGAAAAGTAAACAATTTTTTAAAGGTATGGTGAGGTGACTAGAGAAAGTTTCAAAGAGGTTAAAATGGAATAACAAATTAATGAACCAGTGTCTGAAGTCTATGAACAGGAAAACTTTATTGAAATAAAGGAAAATACACTGCATTGGAATTGCACAGACACTATTAATTAATAAATTACTGCAGTGAGAAAAGGAGTTCAGCATAAAATTAAGACTAGATTCTGGCTTCTAGTGGGGAAACTGTGATAAAAGTAACCTTTTGACTAGTAATAACAGATTGTATGCAAGGGTCTGTATCAGCGAGTAGCAAAGCAACATGGGGAAACCAATGTGTGGTGATGTTGGAAAGGATAGAAATGAAAAGTGTAATGTGGACAGCTTGTTTTTACCACAAGTAACCCATGCAAGTGTCTGTTAGCCTGGGAACTCGTAACACTTAGTTATTGTATTTAAAGCAAGTTTTGAATTTATTTTTGGTTACGACATAAATTATGCAGATTTTACATGTCACATAGAAATGGTTATTGCATGTAACTTCCCAACCTTGGGAACAGCACTCAATCCTGTTGACATAACTGGATTACTTTTGTGGAGTGTGAACATTTGAGTTCTATAATATCTGCTAAGCAAAATGCTTTACCATTGTCCAATGGAAAAATTGCTTTCAAAGTTGGATACAATACGAAATTTTTTTTTTTTATTATAAAGATAGGTGTGTAAAGAGTGAATGTAACAACAAATTTTCTCAGTAGATGAACTGAGTAGCCATAGTTAAACCACATACTGCTGTTTATATTAATGCTGGGCAACTCGAGTTATAAGAAACAGCAACTTTGCTCAATTAACTGCAGTCATAGTCTTAACACTACAGACTAACTTGATCAACTAGATAATCTAAACTTATCCATACATACTGTGACCACAAAAAACAAATCTCAAGTGGTATTGCTCCAAACTTGATCACTATTGTAATATGTCTAAATTGATATTAGTACAAAAAACCAGTCTTAATGTATTAAACTTTGTGGTGATAAAAATGAACTAACTCATTGCTTGTCTAAATGTGTATAAAACAATCCTGTTGCCCATTGTAAAAGGGTTGTATTTTCAGTTTTAATCAGTTTTGCAGCTTGTGAAATTTTAAAAATATATCAAATGTCACTTTACATTCCACTTTTCAGGTGGTGAAGATGTGATGGCTACATGTCACTGGAGAAAAGCTCAAGAGGATCTCAAGACCAGACTGTGGTTTCTGCATGAACAAAGCATTTGTACAGACATGAAGTTTCAGCTGACAACAGAGGATGGGAAGGAATTGTTCATTGATGCTCATAAAGCTATGCTAATAGCAATATCTAAGTTTTTTTACAACCATTACATGTCAAATCCACAAGATGACACTGTTCATGCAGTTCCATCAGAAGTGAAGGAGAGTAGTTTCAGAAAGCTAATAAGGTAATTATTTAAGCATCTGACTCGGTCATACTGATACTGTAGAAGTAAATGGTTTTTGTCCTGCATTCATACCTATTGAAACAAGTGATATAAAAAGTGTTCAGAGAAGTATAATACAGTGGCCTGCTTTTTCTGAAGATTAGCTTCTAAATGCTTGGAAAAGTGCTGGTATGTTAAAACCTGAATTGGGGTTACAAAAAATTTTCAATGGAAAACATCTTATAAAATGTTGTAATTAACTTTCTAACAGTTTGATTCCATGAAATATTCAAACCATTACAGGCCTTTACTGTCATAAGTGTTTAGGATAACTGAAACCCAAACTTAAACTGGGTTGGACCAATGTGTATGGCTCAAATAACATAGGTGGTGTGATTTTAATTAAGTGATCATAGTGAGAGATGGGTTTGCCTCCTCAGGGCACTCAATGGGAAAACAAGTGCCTCTGTGAATCTTGGAGAAATACCAGCTAGTTCTGTGTGACATTGGCAAAAAGACTCCAACTCACTGGGTTATATTCTAGAATCCCTAGTTGAAATGACCAACTGGAACAGTCAGCTGTGGGCTAATCCCCTTCACTAATGTACTTCCCTGATTACAAAGTTAAAGGACTAAAGTGTTGGATATGGTGGACCTACCACACTTGAAGGATGGTCCACCGCAGAATCTACCTTCTAAACGGCATAGGAGAAAGATCTTGGCTGGTTGAGTGATTGTAAGATTGGTGTCTGGAATACTGGAGGCATAAATTGAAAAATAAATGAGGTGATTAAAGAAATAAGTATAGATTGAATGTGCTGTGTGTAAGTGAAACAAAAGAAATTGGGGTAAAAGAAATGGAATGGAGTCTTCTGGAGTGTTGGATAATGTGAAGACAGGCTGGTTCAGTTTTTTTAGTGAAAATATGAACTTGATTCACTACAGCTGCATAAGTTAACAAATTCTCTGGATTTGTTTGAAAGTGAAACTTCAGGATATAGTAATTGTTGTAGTAGTATGCTCCTTTGTGATTCAGATCCCTCTGATAAGAAGGAAGATTTTTGGAATGAGCTAAAAGCTGTTTTTAGCCACTTTGGTGCTAAAGAGGAGCAAGTTGTAATAGCAGGGGATTTCAATGCTAGAGTTGGTGTTCAGAATGCAATTTCTGACTATGTTCTGGGCAAGTTTAATGATTCTGGTGTGTAATGGTGAAAGATTCATTTAACTCTGCATCAAAATTAGATTGTGGGTATCTAATACATTTTAACTAGATGTATATCTACACATACACATGGGGAAAATCTTACTGATTAAAGAGTAAGATTTTTTTTTTATGATCAGTGTCTGAAACACTTGTTGTTGATACCTGTGCGATGATAGGTGCAGATGTTGGCTCTGATAATCGCCTGTTAGTATCGTGGGTGAAACTAAATGTTGGTTGGAGAAGGTATAGAAGATGCCTGTGGTGAAAAGAATGGTTGAAAATCTATCTGAAGAACATCAGCATTACTGATTTACTAAGTGAACATCTGAATTAGTTAAAAGCATGTATGAGGGATGTAGGAAAGAAGTGGACATGTTTTAAGAACTGTTGCTGCTGAAGAGGTCTGTGGTACTGCTACAGTGAGTAACTTTAAAGGTGATGCTAGGTGGAACTGTGAGGTTAAAGAAGCAGTGAAGAGAAAGTGAAGCATAGTTGGGATGTTGCAAAATAGTTTGAAGATTAATATTGCTCTAAGTGTGAGGTAGCAGATTTGGTTTGCCAGAGTAAGGCAAAAGATAAGGAAGAAAGGCATGGTTTGGCTTTTTGGAAAGCTAGAAACAGTTTAGAAGTACATAAGGCATAGGAAAAAGAGGGGAAATAAAATTCTAGGTTGTGTAAACAAATATGGTTGGAGAAATGATACGGAAGTCCAGTGAGCTGAGTAAAAGATGGTGAGTATTTGTGATTCATTAGACTATGGAAAGCAAAGATTCCAAACTATCTGTCATAATGACAGATAGAAGCACTGGTGGGATCAAGAGATTTGTCTAAAACTCTTCAGAATGGTAAGGCTTCAGGTGTAGATGGCACATGTGCTGAGATGCTAAAATATGGTGGAGACTGGTTAACTGAAATTTGCCAGTTGTGCTGGAGTTGGAAATGGTTCCTCAGAATTGGAAGGATGCTATCATTGTTCCCTTGTATAAGGAGAAAAAGTGACCAGACTGAATGCAAGAATATTGTGGTATTAGCTTTCAGAGTGTGCCAGGAAACTTGCTTGGGACGGTCATTATTGAAGTCTTATGTCAGTATGGATGTACAGAGTGGTTTTATGCCTGGTAAGGGCTACACTAATCAAATTTTTGTTTTATGAAAGATTGGAAAGTAAGTGTTTGCCACCTTTTGTAGATTTAGAGAATTTGACAAAGTAAATAACTTCTGTGGAAGGTACTGAATATGGTATTACTGAGAATTCACTTAATAGTGTGAAAGCTGTGTACACTGGCAGAGTAGAGCATGTGTAAGAGTGAAATGGTTTTCTATTGGAGTCTGGCAAGGTTGTGTAATGTCACCCTGGCTGTTTAATATACTGATGGATACATGCATGCTGTCAAAATACATAATACTGGTTTATTTCTTGGTGATGTCAATGTAGATTGCTGATAACTGTTCTGTTGGCAGAGAGCAAAAGTGAGTTGCAGAGTATGTTTTCCTAAATATTTGAAGTTTGTATGGAATTCAAACAGTATATAAACAAGGCAAAAACCAAAGTTATGGTTTGAGTGAGGAACTGTTAGCACTGAGTTTAACAAGTCTAAATGGCACAGGGCCATTCCATGTCAGATCACCCAGGGCATGTCTCCCACCAATCTCAGATTTTTGGGAAAATTAGTACAAAGTATTGTTTTGGTAAGATATGAAACCTGTTAAAATTTTAGGTCAGTTGGTCCAGTAGATATTGATACCAGTTTAAAAAATTGGGTGACTCTGCCTTGCAAGTTTTTGCAATGAGTTTTCAAAACTGCACTGTAGGACAAATATTCATAACTCCACATTCGTTGCAGCCACATAATTTTTCTTAAATGATTTGCATGATCCAAAAATTCAGGAACAACTAGTTTCTGCACATTTTTAAAATTAAAAGAACTTTTAATTTAGTGACAAGACATGAAAAAATGAGGCCACATTTTTATTAAACAAAACAATTTTCAATATGAGCCCCTTCAAATTTGCTAAATATTTTGGTATTGCAATGTAACCTTTCAGCAGAAAAACTCTGGGCAATTCATTATTTTGGCATAGGGGCAGATGAAACTCCCAAAATGGCCTGTTTTTATATAAAGGACATTATGACATATTTTTATTAAATGATTGCTTGACCATTTGATACCCCCTCCCCCAAGTTTAACCCTATTGGTGATGGCTCAAAACAAAATTTTATTTTTACCTGCCACCACCTTGGATATGGTTTTTATTTTCTGATTCAGGCCGAAATAGGGCCTCGGTGGGTTTTGAAAAAAAAGCAATTACTTTCCTCTTATTGTAGATCCAAAGTTTTGTTCACTACCTTACAGAGGAAATTTTTGATTTTCAAAAAATGCATAGAAATGATAAATCTTTTAACCTTACTTAAAATGGCGTTGAAATCTGCAATACTTGCAAGCATAATCAGCATATTTGGACTGTTAAGGTGACTGGGATTTGGAACCCCAAGTTGGAAATTTTTTGTGTAATAACTATGACTAGTAGTTTTTCCAGCTATGGAGAAAATTAAGTCTGGGTTTAGTGTCCTTCTCACTTGCCCCCCCCCCCCCCTGCAATGCAAAGTTGAAAAGTTTTCAACTTTTGCAGATTTCAAGGTTACATATCTGAAAAGGGATCAGAAAAAACTCTACCAAGGATACTCTTAATGGTACTTAACCAAAACCTGTGTTTTGATTTTGTGGTTCAAACTGGGTTACAAGTTACAGGCTCTAAAATGTTTGAAAAATGGTAACATTTAAGCACTTGGAAATGCACAAACTGACAAATATTTGTTTTCAAAATATTTGTCTTGTGGAATTATATTTAAATACCTTTTTTAACTACCAAATACATGTACAATTTATACTTAAGGTAGATTTAAAAAAAAAAACCCTTACCAGAGCATATTGTACAGTTTGCTTCACCAACTTTCACAGCAACACTTGTCTAGATGTATAGCCTTATTTCTGTTAGTGCTTGCAACTCACTGAATTTGTTACTGTTGAATTTAATATTTTGACCAATTTAAATTTGTAACAGATAGAAACTCTAGACTACAAAGCTGTACTCACAATTGCCAGTTGTTTCAGTTTGCATACTTGGATATAATCGTCAATTGTGAAAAATGCAACTGACGTGGCCATCTTGTTATCGCAAACTTTTCTTTTGATTTTAATACAAGCAACTGCAAAGATTAGGTTCTAAATTTCTTTCTAATTTTAATAGAAGTATAAACTAAAGGAACAAGCCATTTTATGAATTATTTTGACATTGAATGATGCACTCATGTATGGTTTTATAAATTAAGTTTGCCTCAACTAAACATGTCAGAGGTACTTCAATCATTATTAGGCCAATAGAAAGATGAAGGCTGATGTGGGTGCATGAGTTGGACAGTTGTATCACCTTCATCATAGTTAATCTTTTCAACAAATCCCACATACCAACAGGAATCCTACACATGCTATGTAGCTGTTAGTGTGTAACTTTAACTCATCTTTAAAATTGGCTGCATTGATGCAGAAGCAGATGTCACAGTGAAGGAAGCACAGGAGAGATCTCAAGAGAAGAGGTATGTCAAGGGATGGTGTATAAAATGGCAAGCAACCATTTTAATTTAAAAAAAAATTGGGTAATATGTCAGGATGTCCTGTATATAAAACGCACAATTCTGGATTTTCCCCTCTCCAAAACTGCAAATTGCCCGAAGTATTTTTTCTGCTGAAAGGTTAAGTTCTAACACACATGAAAATATTTTCAGCAAATTTAAAGTAGGGGCTCATTTTGAAAAACTTCTGTTTAATAAAAATGTGTCCTCATTTTTACATGTCTTTTGTTGCTAAATTCTAGTGTTCTAATTCTAAAAATGTGCCAAAACAATCTGTTTCAAGATGTATGGATCATGCAGTCATTTAAAAAAATTGTGGCTACAGTAGCTATGAATTTTTGTCCTACAGTGTAGTTGTGAAAACTTGGCAGAGCTCCCCAATTTTTTAAAGTGGCATTACTAAAGATCTACTAGACAAAGTGACCTGACACTGTAACAGTTTTCAAATCTCACCAGTAAAATACTTTGTACAATAATATTGATAAAACATATCTACACTGGCAGAAAGGGAAAAAAGAACACCCAGGAGACTTCTGATACCAACTAAATTTATACAGCATAATAACTGAATACGGAGGATTAAGTGATCAAAACATTATGGCAAAATACAGTTGTATTTGCTGGTAAACTGAAAAATAACATTTCCATGTAACGTGGTTAGTATGAGGTTGAACTGCCTCACACTGTGAAATTCTGGCATGGAGTCTCTTGCAGATATTGGATGAAAGTTTGGGGTATTGAGTTCCAAACATCCTCGACCTGGACGCGTAAATCGGATGGTTGTGGCTGGCCGTAGAGACTGGTTAAGTCGTGTCATAAAATCCTACACGTGCTCAATGGGGGACAAATCCGGTGAATTGCAGGCCATGGAAGTTGTCTCACACCCTGAAGTGCATGTTGCGTTGCACATGCCATGTGTGGGCATGCGTTATCTTGCTAGAAAACACCACGATGGACCAACCTTACAAATGGCACAACAGGCTGAATGATGTAGGAGGTGCTGTTTAACGTACTTGGTACAAACACTAGTTTGGTACGGGAGTGATAGCTGATCACTCCCCACACCAGGAGACCAGGTGTAGGCCCTGTGTTGCTGGCAGATGCAAGAAGGGTGGAGATGCTCCCCCGTTGGTCTGCGAACACACATAGGCCATCGGAGGCTCCCAAGCAGAATCTGCTTTCATCGTTGAACACGACAGATCGCCATTGCATTCTCCAGTGCATACGTTGGCGACACCACTTCAGCCGTTCCCGACTATGAGCTGGAGTCGGAGGTACACCTGCCAGAGGCACACACGTGCACATAGTCTTGCATCCAGTAGACGGTTGCAGATTGTTTGCACAGTCACCTCAGGTGCAACGGCAGCTCGGATTTGCATCGCCGTGGATGTTCTGCTTGACAACGCCGCTCTTATGCGTCGATCGGTCCGCTCATCAGTCAGTCTGCGACTCCCGGTTCCACAGCTTCTCGTGTGGGAATGTTCCTCGGACCATCTACGCCACCATCATAACACCACCAATACTTCCCGTCCAATTCGCTCCGCGATACGACCACCCGGCCTCGCGGAGTCCAGACTAGACTACCTCGCTCAAAGTCCGATAACTGCTGAAATCGTACGTCTTCCATGTCCAGACATTGCAGCTTCTTCAGGGTCTTTACACGTGTCCGTACGGCAACGACTGATTACATTCACTTCGCCGTGCTCCTTAAATACCACAGACGATAATTTACATATTATGCAGGGCTGTGGCGTAAGCGCTCACCGGTTGGTCCCGAAATTAACATCACACCTACGTAAACTCGACCCCATTAACATATGTAAATTTCATGATCGTTCGCCAATTCCTTCTTGGTGTTATTTTCACTTTCCGCCAGTGTATATATTCTATTGCTGACATCAAATTTTGTAGCTGTGAGCTCTGTGGTGCACAGTTATGTAATTTATATAAAATATAACAATGCTGCAAGGAAAAAAGTGTTGCTTGCATTACTCTTTCTGTAGCAGTCTCATTGTTCACCACCACAAGTCTACAAAATGGCACAGACCATCAGTTTTTTTTGTAAACTGCATAATATTCCACGTTATCTGCTGCAGTCTAAAATGCAGGACATCACTGCACTGTTTTATCAATGCATAATAATTTCCAAGGAGACCTGGTTAGCTCTATTCTACTATGCAGGGATTTTACTGAACTCTAAATCGGAACAAAAATGCTAAAATCGTAAAAGTTAAAAACAAGATGAAATTGAACGCCATGATGAATTCTAAAAAACGAATAGAAAAAAGATTAAATTAGATGGAATAATGAACGCAATTTCTGTCTACATCCTTCACACACTGTACACCCTGAAACCCACCTGCATTCTTGGACTAGTTTCACACTAGTTACTCCTAGGCATTCAACAGGTACTGAAGGACTCCATAGCAACCCTCCTTGCTTCCTGAAGTCATGACTCATACAGCGCATGGGTAATTATTGTGTAAGTGGGCAGGCGCAATCTAGTGAGATTCTGACCTTCCTGCTTCCGTTTATTATTCACATGCTTTCTTGTCAATATTTTTTCAGTGTGTATTTATTAGATTCCTCCACGTATACAGGAGTTCATATAGCGTGTTAGTTGAATAGGGCTTCATAATTACAAGATTCAGCAGTTTGTAGAGTTTTCCCAACTGTTTTGTTAAAGTAATTTCATGTTCTCCCATACTGGTGTACATTCATCTTCCATACAATAGTCATTGAGTGCAGTTTTGTTTTCCTTTCTAAGCCAGTTGCCTAAGTGTTCAGATATTCTAATTTTTAAACTTCTTTTAGTGCTTCTGATGTACTGGACTAACAATTTTATTGTGGTCTTCTATTTGTATTTAATATAAACCAGCCCTTTGCAGAATAGAAATCTTTTCTTTACTGCCAGTCAATATATTTTAAATACTCCTGGTTCTGACACCAAAGCCCAAATCAAATTTTCTACAAATCTCTTGTCATATTACTATTTCATAATTATGACACTGAACCACAGTATTTTATTAATTTATCATTTGGTATATTAATGTTGTGTATTTTATTAATGAGGACATTAATTCTAAGATCATTCAAATGACTGTCACCTGTCTAATCCAATTTAACTCCCTGTTCAAATATTTACTAGAGGTGAGAGTTAAAGCTGTACTAATGTAGGATCTAAAAGCTGCATATTTATATGCTGTAGGGTGATGTGAATTTGCTGGGATGACAGGTATATCATTAGGTTTCCTGTAAACCTGGTATTCAATACTATTTTTTTTTTTTTATAGAACAAAGTCTAAATATGGTAAGCTATTGTCTTTTCAATTTCCATAGTTACATTAACAGTATAGTATTATATTCAATGAATATTTGTAGTTCTTGTCCCAAATAATTGTTATAATGGACAAAGCAGAGTATGATGAAAAAATGATTAGAACAATACAGGAATTAAAAGTTGAAATAGTCCCAAGAGATCCCACCGAAAGAATAAAACTTAAATTATTAATTTTCAGAAATCAGTTCCCTGCCCGATTTCAATTAAGATGAATGCGTATCTGCCAATTGGAGCAACTGTACCAAAGATTTTTGGGACATTGAAAACACAACTAACAAACCTCTTAGACCAATAGTTGGGAAGAATAGGGCACCAACAATAAACCTGGAAAGAGTGTTATTTAAATATCTTTAACCTTTCTACAGACAATGAAATCTGTCAGTTCTAATGAAGTAATTAAAATAATAGAAATATAAGGACACAATACTCACCAGCTTGGACATCATATAGTTATATCCAAATACTCAAACATTAGATGCAATTGACCTAATTGAATTGCAGAAATAAAATTACACCAGTACAAATAGAATATATGAAAAGTAATGTTTATTGATAGGAACAACTACTTTGAATTTAATGGTACACTATATAGACAAATGGCAGGTGCTCTTATGGGGTTTTCCATATCTAGTCTGCTTTTGGAAGTTATTCTAAAACAGATTGAGAGATCCGTAATACATAGTAACAATATTCCACAACCTGCAATGTTTTGTAGATATCAGTTGAAATCTTCATAATCTGGGAACATAGTGAACTACAAATATTCATTAATATAAATACTATACCATTAATGTAATGATTTGAAATAAGACAATAGCTTACTGTATTTGGACATTCTGTTCTATAAATACAATAGTATTGAATACCAGGTTTACAGGAAACCAAATTATATACCTAATGTCATCCCAGCAAATTCATATCACCCTACAGCATATAAATATACAGCTTTTAGATCCTACATTAATACAGCTTTGAATCACCTAGTAAATATTTGTTGAACAGGGAGTTAAATTAGATTAGACAGGTGGCAGTCAATTTTGGATATGATCTTAGAATTAATTACCTCCATTAATAAAATACATTTATATACCAAATGATGAAAGCAAAATACTGGCTGGCTCAGTGTCATAATTATGAAATAAGTAATATATTAAACAAGACTTGTAGAAAATTTGATTTGGGTTTTGGAAATTTTGATTTGGGCTTTTCACAATAGAACTGACAAAGAATATCTTGAAAAAATTTCCCTAAAGTTCCCATCAATAAAATTCACCATCAATGAAGAATTGTAGCAAGGCATTGACTTCTTGGATGTCCATCTGACAAGGCAAGGGAATCATCTCAACAGATCTGTTTACAGAAAACCCTCTGCAATAGCAAACATAATCTCATTTTCATCCCACTCCCAACTGCTCACAAATTTGCCACTTTTAAAACTTATGTCAATCATACCAGGATTGTCTGCAACACTGAATCTTTCTTCAATGAAGAAATTGACACCATAAAGAAAATTGCCAAAGCCAATCAGTTCCCACCTTCAATTGGAAAAATTCCTCATTTTCCCAATTGAAAAATCTGTTTGCTCTCACCAATAATGGAAAAAACCACTATTCATTGGTTGAATCAGTTCCCATGGATCCTTCTCTTATAAGATGTGTAAAATTTTCAAAACTATGGGCTACACTCTCGGTGAAACCAAACCCTTCTGCAATAATGTGCCTGCTTAAAGACAGGGATCCTGTCTCACCCTTGGACACCCCTGGAGTTTATGCTATTCCCATTTCAACTTCCTCTGGTCTCTTAGTGTATATTGGAAACACATACTGAAGCATCAATACAAGACTTGGTGAACACAAAATCTGTTTCCAATGGTCTTCCAAAGACAGCTTTATCTGCACTAACCCTTGAAGACACTTCTGCAGTTTGCATTTGGAAAGAAACCAAAAAAGTTTCCTCATTCATCAAGGCATCTCTGCATTTCCAAGAAAGCACTGAAATTTTGTTCACCAAAAACTGCAATTCAGAGAACCCCTTGCCAAATCCCATTTATTTGTATCTCTTCTAAAATCTGGCAACATTTCCAACTTCAAACTGTAGTTATGGCAACCAGTCTATCACAGGTGATCAAGGTTGTAGGATGACCGAAAGCTTCTGCTAAACAAACCTTTTACCATACGTGACTGTTTCACTCATTTTGTTTGTGTTATTGTCACTTGAAGCCAGAGTTTTAAACCACCAATGCTGATTAATATTTATGGATGTGCGCATCATGATGCTAAAATAGGTAATGCTGGTTTGTCTTGGTTATATCAGTGTGTGCAGATTGATGTATACTGACAAAACTGTAGGGTTGGCTGAGCAAAAGCAAGTTTCAGAGTATGTTGTCCAGGATGTATGAAGTTTGCATGAAATTCAGAGTATAAATAAGGAAAACCAAAGTTATGGTTTTAGAGAGGAACTGGTATTACTGAATGTAATATAAGCATGGCACAGTGATTTGACCAGGTGAATGAGTTTGTATTTAGAAAGCATGTTTGACAGAGGACAAATTGGATGGTGAAATTAGTAGGAAAGTGAATTCTTCATTGAAAGTCACTACTGCTTTGGGAGGTTTTCACAGGAATGGTGGGTTCTCCAGAGTCCCACATGGCTGTGTATGAAAGTGTAATTGTTTCTACTTTGATATATGGCAGTGAAACCTGGGTACTACAGAAGTCATTTGTGTGCTGGGGAAATGCATTACTTACAGGGAATTTGTGACAAGACACATTCTGATTGTGTGAGAAATTTAGATGTTTCAGTTGTGTAATGTGAAGCAAAACCTTGTTAGCAAAGTGGAAACTAATACTTCAGTGGTTTGGCCATGTTGAAAGAATGAGTGATGGGATGCTTACTAAGAATTTTTACCCCAAGTAGCAGGAAGGAAAGGAAGATTGGGGAAGGCCAAGGAAGTCATGGGAGAATCAGATTCAGGTGTCTGCATGAAAGATTCAGAGTATAAAGTATAGAACATCTTGTGCACAACATGTGATGGATGTCAGTGAAGCCAGAGTTGTATGTCAAGATCACTGTAAATGAAGAAGTTTGATACAAACTACCAGTTATTTTTACTTACTGTACTTTTTTGTGGAGCTAACCTCTGAATCTCAGAACAGCTTAGTGATATGTATGTACTAGTTCTACTTGCAAATGCTTCCTGGAATTCTTAACAAAAATGGCTTTATGTGCATGGAAGTGTGGACAAAGTAGTCTGGAAATGCTAAGGCTTGCAGAATTACTAAAATGTATTGGGTTGCCTGAAAAGTCATGACTTATTTTAGTCATGTTTTGTGAAAGTAATTTATTGATTGAAAGATCAATTATATAATGCCAGTTTTGTTCGATAACCTTTTGCCATCTGTCGGTGAGCTGCAGAATGCATTCATAGGACCTGTCTTTCATGGTGAAAAACTGTAAAAGGTGCTGATTTACAGCCTCTTCTGAATTGAACGTTATACCACAAAAGGACTGTTGAAGAGAGCAAAACAAGTGGAAGTATGACGGCGCAAGGTCAGTAGAGTATGCTGAGTGTGGCAACATCCCACCCAGGCTACAATAATTTGTCGGGTGATCAAACTTGGGTGTCATCTCGCGTTGTTGTGATGGAACACACCTTTACAATGAACGAGCTCTGAACATTTCTGGATGAAGCATTCATTCCAACTGTCAAATTGCCAACAGTACGTTCAAATTGATTGTTTGGTTCCATGGTAGGAGCTGAAAAAACCTTTTTAAAATCCCACCACACTGAGACCAGAACCTTCCGCTGATGAATGTCTGCTTTGGATCTCATTTGAGACGAAGCAGCACTTCGGGAAAAGACCATTTACACAGCACATTGTTGTACCCAATCCACTGTCACCAGTTATCACTTTTTTTTTTTAAAGTTTTCCTCACGTTTAATGAGCATATCGCAGGTGTTTATATGCGTTAGTTGAGCTTCTTTGAGTTCATGAGGAACCCACACATTGAGCTTGCTTACGTATCCCAGCTTCATGTGGTCTTAAACGCTTGAATGATGGATGTGCAGTGTGTCTGCAATCTCTTGTCGTGTAACATGGGTTTGACTATCGATGACTTGATTTGGTAGTCTTCAACCTTGGTTGGCATCCCGGACCGAGAAGCATTGTCAAGGTCAAAATCGCCAGCACGGAATTTTGCGAACCACCGCTGGCACTGACTTTCTTGTAGAGCATTATCACCATACACTTCACGCAACTTTTCACAAGCTTGACGCGCGTTCTTCCCTTTATGGAAGTAAAACAGTAAAGTATGGCAAAAATGCACAGTTTGGTCTTCAATCTCTAACTTGATGTCAAATCTACCAAATCGCTCACTTTAGACTGCAGCTAGAACTGTCTCATGCCATAGCAATAAGAGCTGCACATGCCTCTAGTACTTACAAAACTGCCCAACCGCCATCTGGTGCCAAAATATGTAGTGACTTTCAGACAACCCAAATAATATGAAATTAAACCACTACTCAGGAAATCTGAGGTGAATGTAGGAAAACAGCTCTTGGAGCTGTAACTTGGAAATATAAGATAATGTAATTAACCTGTTTCTGATCCCATTAGAAAAGCTTAACATGCATCCTTACAGATTAAATGAAACTCTAAATTAAACTTCTGATTTTTTTTCTACCAGGAATTGCAAAATTCTGGAGAGAACTGAATCAGGCAGCCATCTATCTGAATTTCTACTGCAAAGTGTGCTTCCAATGTTTAGTTTGCCCCACATTAACTAAATACCTTCCATGCTGTTAAAGGTAATATTGCCTGTATTTTCACAGTACAACCAACTGTGCTACTCCTAGAAGTTCTTAAATTAGCTTCCACAAGTAGACATCAGTGAATGGTGACTGATGTAAAACTTCTCAAACCTTGCCTATCTGTTTTTAAAAATAAAAAAAACCACACAACTAGATCTCCATTTAAAGACTGCAGTACATAAAATTTTCTTCTAGAATGATTTGCTCTGATACATCCTAGAGATCCTCTCAGATTGTTACATCTGTATCTGATGTTTTTACAGCCTTTTTTCTTACTGCTCCCTCATTAATTCTAGTGCTTAAGATCTGTTTTTTTTAATCTGGCTTTCTCAAGGAATTGTTATCTTTACCCAACTTGTGCACACTGATTTTTCTTAGATCATTGCCTGTCTTCTAGTTATACCAGCTAATTGTGCAGAACTTCAACTGAAATGAAGCATTATTTTTCTTAAGTCTTTCTAGTGTGTCAATCTCTTCAGTTTAAGGTAAACATAAAGTAATTTTGTTTCCTATACTTCCAATGGGAAAACTTATGTACACATTTCCTTCCCAATTAGTGTTCCCAAGGATGAAAATTTGAACATCGATTAAAATAGCTTCATTTTATAACTTGGAATACTTAATATTTTCTAAACCATAATTATATTAATAACTTTTCTGTTGGTGTTGAAACCAGAAAAAAGATGGAGTGACCTGTACTTTGAGGACGTAAGTAGACAAACAAATGTTGGATTGCATAATTATGGTTATGTTTTAGAAAATTTTAAGTCTTCAAAGTTATAAAATGAAGCTATTTTAATCAATGTTCAAATTTTCATCCTTGAATGCATTAATTGTGAAGAAAATGTGTACATAAGTCTTTTCGTTGAAAGTATAGGAAGCAAAATTACTTTACTCCCACCTTAAGATTCAAATTGTTGGGTCTCAAACTTTTCATTCTGTTACTTGTAAGCTTTTATACAATCTTTCATTACACCAGCTCCAATCCACTTGATGGATTCAATTTTACTTCATTCTTGGAGAGCTCTACATTGTACTCTACCCTTGTAATTTTTAAACAGGGTGTGTGCAGTGGCTCTTGAGCCACTATAGACTTCTCATTGTTTATACATGGTGTCAGTGCTGTGCCTTCACCTCACTGTCCTAACTGCAGGAAACTCTCCCCATGCCTTCAGATATCTTCCTGCTCCAGGGCCCAATCATGACTATTTGGGCCCCAATCCCAGATATTTCTACAAGGAGTGGGAAGCAAGAGTAATACATTATTTGTTTTGAAAATATGGAATAACTGCACAAACATGTTGCATGTGGTCTTACTATACACTGCAGTACATGAAACTGAGCAATTTTTGTATGCATGTGTCCATAGTATCTAGATAGCAAAAATAATTCTGTGCACAACTGTTGAAATGGCTTTTACTTTATTAAGATTGAAAACATAAAAGAAAACTGTTATGGTGGGGTTTAATAACTTGCTTGATTATGGGTTATTTTAGAATTTAAAGTGACATTTAAAATTGGGTAAATATTGAAAATATGATCAAAAATTGAAATTTGGGAGATGGTGGATGAAACTGAAATTTTCTAAGGCCATGATAAATAAAAATTAATCACCACTGCTTCCCAAAACGAAAATACTACTGTTTGCATTGTTTATGATTGAAGAGCTGGAAGTGATTGTGTATGTGTACCAAAATGTATCGCTACAATATTCATGGGTAGATTGTACACGTGTAAATAGATATCTGCAGTGAATCAATCTAGTGGTTATTCCAAGGACACTATAGTGATCGCATTAAAAAAAAAAAGAACCTTGACTGGGTTTTTAATCTTCTTAGTCAAGCTAAGGTGGATAACATGAGACAGTGATAAAATTCAGCCTCTTTACGCAATTGTCACTGCACAAAGTTTTGGATTTTTGAAAGGCCACTTGGCCTGCATTTATTTATGAAAACTTAACCATAAAAAAAAAAAAAAAAAAAAAAAAAAAAACTTGTTGCTGAAAAACTTCCACAGAATAAAGTCAAATCATTTTTCACATTCCTAACTTTGGCCATTAGGCTCTATAAAAGATTAGCTCATGTACTTCAACATTTGAATAAAATTGTGTCCACAAGACTACAAGGTGTTTTCACTCTCAAATTAAAGTCCAACTAATACTAAAAAGAAAGGCTGCCTCCTGGCACAACACTGCCAATGTTAAGCAGAATTTAAATTGTCACTTTTGGGTGCTTATAGAAATTTCTTCTACTGCATGATTTGTAGTACATTTTTGTCTGACACCTTAAAATTTAAATTGTACACATGGTGAGGTAAGTTTTGGCAGATGAAGTGTAATTTCCTTCCACTTGGTTATGTTAAATCTTAATTATTTTTTTTTCAATACAGAATACATGTAACACTTCCAAACACAAACTTCTCAAAAATAAAATGCAGCCCTCTCAAAATTCACACTTCTGCAGCAAACTCTCTCAAACCAGATTTCAACACTCTTACATTAATTTTAAAATTACAACTGAACAAAAATTATAGATAATCAAAAATTACATTAGTTAACAATCTCACACTACCAGAAAAATTTGCTTAATTTTTATTCCACTGAACACTAGCATTTACTGATGCAAAATAACTTCTAGACCCTAAATTGAATGCACTGCACTTAATATTTTACTAGATTCACTAACTCAAAAAACTGACAGAATTTTGAGAAAATTGATCAGTTTTTCTGAAATTTACAGAAACTAAAATCAGACTACAGAACTGCATTTTAAAACTATAATAGATTAAAGTACTTTGGATTTTCTTAATTAAAAATATATTTTTTTCCTTTTAGAGTTTAGTTTATAAAAAGCATTCAAATATTTCTTGAGTGCAGAAATAAAAATTAACAATCTGACTGAAATTCACCTGGTCAAGGCTGTTTGAAATTAAAATGGTTAAGGTTAGTTTACTTAGATTGAACTGTTGTTTTATATATTTTTAGAAATAGCTATTTTTATCCATGTGAATTCAAAATGAAATTCATAACTTTGTCAAAATATGATTTCATACCAAACCTTGAACTTCATGTTATATAAATTTGATAAAATGTAAACACTAGGGATATGTATAACACCCTATTATAAAAAAAAAAAACCACCCTAGAAAGTATGTATCCAGCACCTCCAAAATACCCTAAAACCGTTCAAACATCTATGGCAATAAGGGATTGTTTTTTTGTCTGTTGCCTGTGTTATCTTTAAAATGATTTGTAATTTGTGAATTTGCAGTTCAAAAGATATTATCTAAACTAGAAGTACTGCCAATGCAGAAAGTTTTTCTTGACTAGGGTTAAAGATTTCTTTTCAAATTAAACTTTGTACAGTTGCTAATAGGTAAAGTTAGAAATATTTTCAAAACTGTCAACATTTGGAAATGTTGCTCTCATATTTAGTTAATATAAATTTTGCAGTGTCTATAATTTCTGTTGAATGGGTAAAAACTGCTGAGATTCTTCAGCAGAATAATCTAAATCAACTTATGCTCCTGAAAAGTTGTGCTTTACAAGAAGTTCCAGTTTATTAAAGAAAATTTGCCTACAATATTTTTGTATGAAACTTTCCTTGACAATTTTGATATTAATGCATCACAAAGGGCATAGTGAAGTCACTCTAAAATTATCTCTAACACACACACACACTGGAGAAGCATTTCCATCAAGAAGCCTGCTTTTTGGAACACTTTTCTTGTTTCATAATTTGTATTAATTATAATTAACTTTGCTTCCTTCTCATACATCAAAATTTTCTCAGTGCACAAGAGACTAATGAATCAAATGGCAACACGCATCCAAGGTTTTCCGAAGTCTTTTGAAGTTGCTTACTTTATTAAGGTGCTGTAAAACTGAATCCCATACCACTGCATTTATTGAATTTCCAACTTTCTCAACTTAGAGAGACTGAGCTCTGATAACATATTAAGCACATAAACAACTTCTCTATAATTTGTTCTTAATGATCTTGTGGCATCTGTGCACCACATAGTCCATGAATGCTCTTCAAGGTAAATACTAGATTTTTTTTTCTACACTCCTCCTTCAAAATATTCCAACCATGCATAGATGAAAGAAAGTTATAAAGCTTCTGTAATGGAAAAAAAACGCATTACATGTGTGCAGCTTTCAACACTGTGCACAGCCACTAAATTTAATGTGTGCAGAGCAAGGTACATCCTCAGCAAGAAGATTAACTTATTTAATCCTGGCCTGCAATACAGTATATTTGCTAGACATATTACTAGCAGTGTCATAACTATCTTATATTCATGTCTAATTTGTAATTTTCAATAGTAGAAAAAAATTTTTGCTAAATATTTAGAACCATGATACTAGATAGGAATAAATGTCAAATATTTCTACAGGTCTTAAACTTGAGTCTACATATTGTACAACAAAAGATAGCTGATCAACATGAGATGTCTGGTGTAGAATAAATTATAATCAAAAAGTACTTAGATAACTTTACCCCCCTTTTTTTTTTTTTTTTTTTTTTTTCTCTTTGACACTTTCTTAGCTGTTGATGAAACAAATTAATTTACTACAGATGAGGACAAATAATTTACATGACCTTTACTTGGATTGCCAAAATTTTCCAAAATGAATCTAATTCGGAAACCAACTCCAGACATCCAAGGAAATTACCATTGCGGGGTGAGCAAAGTGTCTTTTTGCCAAAGAAAAGCAAACATCGCCTTGCCAAAAACTTAACAACTGTTTTCAGTAATGCTTGCCAATATTTGCACTGTTTGGTACTGGAGAACTAGGAATAAATTGTCAGAAGCACTTCTGCAATGCCAGTGTGCACAAAACTTTCCTATGAGAAATGGTTATCATGCTCAGCTAAGTGCACTGATGCAAGGAGATGAAAAAATATTCACGGACTTTATTCTGGAACAAATTTGTTTCAAAACGAGTAAAATGAGCTTGAGGGGCAAATTAGTGAACTTTTGCTTTTAAGCCATTCAGTTTTCCTTCCTTAACACTAGCACCATATGTTTGAGGAAGCAGTTTATTCTGTACACTGCAGTATTTTGCACAAGGTATTTGAAAAGTAAAGACTTTAAGCATTTCTGTTTTCACTAACATCATAAAATCCAAGGAAGTATTCTTGAATTTCGTCACCAGTCAACTAGTCTCACAATTATCAAACACAAAGGTTTTTCAGACATCATTGGTTTAATCAACAGTTAAAGCATACAAAGGGGCTTCATTTATGCTATTTGCAATTAACTTCTGAATATCTTCTTGAATGATTTCCAAGAGTTCATTTTGAGTAGTTTTGGATAAGCCTCTAAAGTATCCCACTTTTCCACAATGTTTTAATTAGTTTCTGCTTAATATAGCTTTGAAATTCCCAGGATTTTGACTAAAGATTCATCGTGGCCTCTGAAAGCAAGCTCTTGTTGCATAAGACACACGTAATGTCAATTAAAATTTTAAATCTCTATTCTTTCTCACCTTCATTGTATTTAATTTTTAGCAATTTGCTCGTCTAAAATTGAGATTGTATACTTTCTTGGATAGGCCCTTAAATGACACACAAATTCAAATGATATTTATTAGATGTGTCGAACCACTGCCCTAGATAAGTTTGTCTTCTGATCCTTCAGAAGATTGCACACTTTTATTCAAGCTTAATAACAAACGAGGCCAGCAGAATAACTTCACCTTCATTATGCAACCACATAACCATTTATGTTGATTGTACCATAAAGACTGGAAGGTTCTGTTTTTGCCTTTGGCTTTCTGCATAAGGAAACTTGGGACAAGGTCTTGTTTTATAATCGCATGTCTTTCAATGTAATTTCTTCTTGAGAAAGGAACTTTAACAAAGACTTGGTAATATCAGTATTACACATTGATACACTGCAACTACTTTCATTCATTATCTTGATTTTGTACAGCTAAATCCAAAAATTTACTTGCAAAATGTATTGACAGTAAAAGTAACAAAGTACTCACGCTGTCTGATGCAGTACTCGAAAAACTAGACAACTTTAGGATGTGCGGAGGCTAATTTGTGATTTGCTTCCCAGGCTCTATTAATAGAAGCCGCAAGCTTCAGTTGGATGGCATGCACCAATTGGCTCCCGTGCTGTGACCATAATTCCAGCGGCACGAGGAAAACTTGCCTCCAACAGCTTTATCATGTGTAGTTAGCTATGAAAGTCGAAGAAAGTGCTTGCGTGACTGGGTGCTTTGCGTAACTGAATAATGCTGTATTTTATAGAATTTAATTTGTTTCTGCTTAAATTTAATCTATTCTGTTTTATGCAAATACTATACTGAGAATCACTGGATACCTTTCCTCCTCTGACCAGCTGCCCCTGGTTTATTTGTTGATGCATAATGACAGAGCTGTTCCTTTTTAAAAGTGCAAACTCACTATCATTTGAACAGAATATAAATCTTTCGTAAAAGCATTTTCACTTTAAAATTTTGCTCCTATGCTTAGTAGAGGCAATCTGGTTCTCAATTACATGCCAAATAGAGCTATGTTCTACTTGCCATCTTTTGTATGTGTTCCTACTAAACTCATCTCTCACTTTCAGAAAACTAGATTATCACTGCAGCTTTAGTGTAATGCATAAAAGGTAGCATCTCTTCCTGTGACAAGTTGTCCGACTGGTGTGATAATGCGGAATAAATGGCAGTATCCAATTGTGTTGGAAACATTTCTTCAGAGAAGTTAGTTTTACTTTACCTGAAGACATGCTAACATTGGGGCTTGTAACTGTAGCATTGGGGCTGGGCACTGTCTTATCTAATTTAAGAAATTAATTGGGGTTTCAATTCTTATTGGAATAGTGGTGAATCATACTTTTATTTTCTTTGTCCTGTGCAACATTTTTCTTTAGGCTTTACTGTACTCTGGAACTGAACTTCAGTAAGGAGGAATATAGCTTTCTGCTTAGATATGGCTTAAACTCCTATTTCTATTTAATGCAGAGCCACATATGTTTCATGGAAATGAAAATCTAACTTGTTAGAAGTATTGGCCTTCTGACAATTGACTGGAAATATAAGCTAGTAGAGTATTGCCATAACTGAAATTTTCTAGTTTGGTTGCAGCACATTTGTTTTTCCACTTTAAAAGAAAACTCACTTATTACCATACATCTGTGGACTCTTGCCATTTTAATGCTTTTTCCATTAAACCTAACTACAGTACAACTCAATTTGCTGAAATTTTCCATGAAGTAGTGGAACTTGTCAGTTATTATTGCTACCATATTAGTAATGACTCCCTGCATCAGACATTTATACTCACCATTAAGCAATACTAGTGTTCAGAACCTTTTAATTATAATACAAAAACAACATACAACAAAACACAATACTAAAATTCCATCCCAGAACATATAAAAAAAAAGAGCAATGTTTCCAAGTTACGTGTACCAGAATAACTATTACGATGATGACAAAATACCTAATGATACCCTCCTTAATTTTGTCATTGTTAATAAATGTTGTACAGTCTTAATTTTCAGACTGACAAATACCAGTGTTCATCATGTGACATCTCAAAACATATCCCCTTAAGTTCTTGGTAATTACATCTGCTTCTGTTTCAGCTCTCCTTTTTCAATGTCATCTTCGATAAAATAGTACTTTCTGTTTGTTTTGTCCACACACTCACTTTTGGATTTTTAATCCAATCTATTAAAGCTTGGCTATCTGTCTCAATGATAGTTGGCTGTTCTAAGACTTTTCTCCCAATTCCTCCAGTAAGCTCGTCCACTTTACACACTACAATCAGTTCAGCTTCCATTGTAGACATTGCTACTAGTATCTGCTTTCCACTTCTCCAGCTAACCAGGGATTGTCCTAATTTTATTAGGTTTCCACAAACTGACTTTCCATCTGCAGTTGTACTCCAGCCTGCATCTGTACTGGCATTTAACACAATTTCCTGCTTTTATCTTCAGACAATCTAGTTCCTTTAAGGTATCATAGCACTCTTCAATTCAATCCAATGTATTTCCCTCTGGTCTTTATTGTATTGTGACAGCTTACTGATGTTGTAAGAAATATAGGTTGTGTTCTGGTTGCTAGATACAGGAGAGTTCCAATTACGTGATACTTCTGTTGTGGAAATTCCTTAGATTCACCAGTTATCCAAAAAATTATCACTAGTTAAGCGTGGTGTATTCACAGGTTTGCAATCCTGCATTCCATATTTTTTCAATATTTTTAAGTCTTTTTGCGACAGTCTAATTTCATTTTTCTTAATTTCAATTCCTAGAAACATGTTGGTATCAGTGTTTTCTTTGATTTGGATATCTTCACTTATTTTGTTAATTGTAGTATGAGAACTACCTACAACCATAAAATCATAGCCATATATACACATTAATCACCTTTCAAAGTATAGACACATGGGTCTGATTTTGGATTCTTTAATCCAGCCTTTTCTAGAATATTGCTGAATCTGTTATACCAACATCTGCCAGATTGTGGTAACCCATAGATGCTTAGTTTGATCAGATACAATGTCCTGTCCTTTCCTTTCTCATATCCTGGGGTTGTTCCATATAAAAGTCTTCATTTACTTGACCATTAAGGTAGGCTGGTTTTGACATAAAATTTAACTGAATTTCTATTGGTCACTATTGTTGGCAATGCAGGGCTGTTTGTGTTCCAGGTCTAACCCTGATTTTCGGGTTTTGGCAATCTTTCATACCTGGAATTCCTGATCTTCAGCTTTGAAGACATTTTTAAGACTGTTAAATTTTGAGTTCTAATAAGCTATAAATTAAAAAAAAAAAATATTTGTGGCAAAAGTATTTACTAAAAAATTCATTTTCGCCAATGAATTAATGTGATATTGTCTTCCTCGCCGATGCAGCAGACTCGAGCTTGACGCCTGAAGTCTCTACGTGAAGCCAGCAGTTCGTGCTGTGGTTGTCCGTTCTGTGGGAAGGGCAAGAGCGTAAATTCTATCATTTCGTCGGCGTTTCTGCTCCTCGATGCAAGAAACCGGTTTTTTGCTCTGAGTGATGTGGGATTGGAACTTGGAGATGGGGGGGCAAGTTAAAGCAAATAAAGTAAGTCACTTGCGGGTCTGCAGCTATGCGTAGGAGCAGCCTGCCTAATTGTATTAGTAAGTCTGATAGGTGTTTGTGGTTTCTTGTTTAGACAATGTGTGTGTGAGTTTACACAATTTCAGTTTAAGTTAAGTTCGTCATCAACTACGAAGTTTTTAACAAACTGACTCTCAATAAATTAGAGGCCTCGGTCAACAATAAATTCTGTTGGGATTGGCCAGAAAAAAACTCCCTGAAGGAGAAGCTGGGATATGGTGTTGGAAAATTGATACAGCTGAGTCATGTTTCTGCATAATTAAATGGAGTATATGTGCTACAGTTCTGCCTCCAAAACCTGTTAAAGCAATTATAACTGCTACTTATAATAGTAAAGGTTCTTCCTATTCGGTACACAAACAACACTTCAAATGAAGGATGTTGGGAACTTAAGCGTCAGCCTGATAGCGCCTTCGCTAAAAAAAAAAAAAAATGAAGATTGCACATTTTTAAGAAAGTGTTATTAGTAAATATAACTTTAGATTAACACCACACCAGACTGTCTTTTTTGTTAATAAATGGAACTTTAGATCAACATCCAATTTGCTAAATATACTGTTATTTTATTAGTAAATAGAACTTTGGATCAATACCACCTGACTGAAACTGAACTAAAATTTCCATTAAAAAGATAAATATCCTATGGAAAAAGAAGTTTCCCTTCTAGTAACATAAAAACTTGACTGCAGACTTTTTATTTATTTGCCAAATGGGTATTTTTAAAATTGGAAAGAAAAGCAAAACTTTTTAAAAGATGTTGTGTGTAATTGGTTTATTTTGTACAAATGCAAAACTTTTAACATTCTTGGTGTGGTATATGTTAAAGACAATATCATGTAGTTGGCAAAATCAGTTATTTAAATGTCGCTGAAGGAATTCACTTTTTAGCAACAAATTAATACTGCAAGCTCAACCCAAAAATAATTTACTGTTGTGAGCAAAAGGTATAGGTAGTAATTCCCAAAGTGAAGCAGTTTTCTTTCAAAGTATCTGTAACAGCTTTGCTCATAAGTATAATAATTAGAGGTACTAATAGTAACAGAAATAATTTTGTTGTGCTAGGGGGGGGGAATTCACTTATGTCTCTAGTTTATGCATTTGCACTTTTGGGAGATGCTGATGATTTCAGGGTTTTGTGCCTTGCAAACACCTCTGGCAATGTTCTTAATGTGTCCCATTTCATTACTGGACTAAAATTTTTTTCATAATCAGTTCCTTGTTTCTGTCCCCATCCAACTTCTACTAGTCTAGTTTTGTATTTCTTATCTTCAGTTCCTTTTTTTGTTTTGAAAACCCAACTACTTTTATAATCTTTTTGTTTGGTCTTTTAACTAGCTGCCATACATCATGCATATCCATGGATTGAATTTCTTCATTGCTTCCTCTCACAATTCTTTGTCTTCTGATTTCATAACAGAAGAAACACCAACATATGAAGTGGTTAAGTATACTTCATAATCGGCATATTTTATTGGCAGTCTTCTATTTCTTGTTAGTTGTCCTACGTTATCAGATGATTCTTCATTATTTGGTATTTCTTCAATGACATCTTCATCCTCAAGAGAAGGAATATTCTTTGTACAATTCCATTTGATTAGTTATTTATTCTAGGTCTATGTAATGCGGTTTTTCATTCTTTTGCTTTTTATTTACATTGTATCCTTTCTCTTCATCTATTGCAACATTGGAGGGTTTCATACACTTCATTCTTCCATATTGTAAATTCTAGAAGCTTTCCTCTCCTTCGAATATACTGTGCCTTTTGGTTCCAATTTGTCTCCTGACATTATCCACCTTATAGTAAGCAAGGCATCCAAATGTCCTGAGGTGTTTAACAGATGGTTTTTCAGAATTCCATAGTTCCATCAGGGTCTTGTCATTCCTGTTTTTAGTTGGTGTAATGTTGTGCAAGTACTCTGCTGTTGCCACTGCTTCTCCCCAAAAATCAAGTGGTAGATTAGCATCTATCATTAATGTTCTTGCTTTATCTAGCAAAGTCCTGTTAGCTCTTTCTGCTATTCCATTACTCCTGGGTGAATAAATTAGTCTTCTCATGCTTAATCCTCTTTTGGGATATAGTTCTCCATATTATCATTTATGAACTGCCCCATTATCAGTTATCTTCTTTACTTTAGTATTTAATTCATTTTCTCTTCTGTTTATAAGTTTCTGTAGTTTATTTGCTTCATTTTTGTTCTCAAAAAATCTACAAAATATCTTGTGTATTCATCAACACAATCTTGTGTTTGCTCACTAGGGTTGGTGCTTGGAATGGACCACACAAATAGATATGTAAACATTCCAATGTACTTGCCTTTCTGTGTTTCAACTGAATGAGAAATTTCCCTCTCATACATGGTTCATAAATATCTACCTTTTTATCCAAACCTCTGACCATTTGATTTCTGTACATCATGGATAGGTATTCATGGTTAATGTCCCAGCCATTTGTGTCAGTTTGTATGAATTCTCTTGTTTGAAGGCATTTTTCTTCAATGAAATTTTCTTCTTTTGGAATTAATTTTACAATAAACATCTCCTGTGAACTCTCTTTGGCATACTAAATTCTTTTCACTATCATAAATATATGCCCCTTGTTTGTTCAGCAAAACTTCATTTCCATTTTTACTATATGTGGGACTGACGTCAGATTTCTCCTCAATTTTGGTACATGCAAGACATTTTTCAGTAATGTTTTTGGAATTTTCTTTGGTATTTGCTATGGCACAGGCTCACCTCTGCAAAGAGCTTCAATGTCTATCTTTTTCTGCAATATTCATGATTATATCTTCCTTTTCATCAACCATTAGAACATAGATATGTCATGTGAGATGTACATGCAGAATCCAAGTGCTATTTTGTAAATTCATTTTTACAAAAATGTTTACTTGTTGATAAAGCTAATTCCATGTGATATCACCCTCTCGTTTTGGTTCTCTTATATTTGCTCGCTCATTTCTATTCCCTCTTTGCACTTTTTATTTATTTTTAAATTTTTTCCTATGGCCTTATTTTTCCTATACTAGCAATTATTTTGCAAATGCCAAGGTTTATTACAAATTCAACCCAATTTCTGTCTAAACTTTGTGAGCCTTGGAGTCTTTTTTTTTTTTTTTTTTTTGCTCTTTGTTTTCTTTCAAAATTAAGCAAAGTGTCTTAAATCAGTAAAACTGATACCTCTATTGGCTCTTAAAGCTATTACAACAATCTTACATTTCAGGCAACCCTTTTACTATATATCTGACCAATTCTTCCTGAAATATTTTTTGGAGTCCCTGTATTTGTCTGGAAAGGCTTTGTGCTCTTGTTAAATATTGCATACTTACATTGTATCTTTTTAATTTTGTTAATTCCAATACCAGATCCATTATTTTATCTTCTGTAGCACCTTTATATTTTATTTTTATGGTTTCCCCACATCTCTTCAGCTTTTTAAATCCCTTATATACTATAGCTTGTTCTGCTGTTAGGCTGAAAACTATCGGACCAAAAGCTTTATTTTTCGCGACCACTTAATATTACTTAATCATATAGCAACTTTGCATCCAGCAGTGCCTGCATTTTAATGCTCCAGATTGCATAATTGTCATTTAACTGTTAGATTCTTGTTGGATTAAAGCTATCCATTTTAGCAAAAAGGAATAACGTTGAATTATTTACCTTTTTACTTTTGTTGTGGTTGTTAATCCAATTTAGGTTTATCCATTTTGAATTCACAGAATTTCTCAAGTCATGAGCTGAAATCAGATTACACCGAACTGCCACAATCACTGAACTGTGCTAAGAATGCCGAACTGTAAAAACCAAGGTCTGCTACCAAATTGAAGTCATGGATCTTGTCCTCTATTATTATTGCTACCATATTAGTAATGACTCGACGCGTTGGGCGTTTATACTCTCCATTAAGCGATACTAAGGTTCAGAACCTTTTAAATATAATACAAAAACAACTTACAATACTCAAATTCCATCACAGAACATATCCAAAAAGAACAAAGTATTTCAAAGTTACAGGTACCAGAAGAATTAAGATGACTACAAAATACCCAACAGTCCAGTGATTTGGAAGTGGCTTGACGTGAACCTAAAATCTCTTAGAATCTGTTTAAAGCATCTTAATAGTTAAAGCCTCTAAGTGAGCACTACTTCCATAAATTCTGTAAGCTGCAGAGCTCCTATTTACTTTTCTTTGTGTAAAGCACTTCCCCATTTCTGCATATTCTAAAATAGTAGTTTATACTGTTTTACACTTGGGCATTAAAGTTCCTACTTGCTGGGCAGTCCCCCACCACATCTTCACCTATTCTAATCTTGGACTATACAGAAAATATCTTCCTGTTCTTAATTTTACTTTACTCTTCAAAAGTAAAGCTGTCAATAGACATCAGATTTTCTATGCTATCCAGTTGGCACCTGTGACATTCCAGTGTAAACAAATTGTTCAGATTAGCCACCTAAGCCTGTACCAGACTTGCCAATTGAATAACTCATACTGAAATCTATAGCTTTGGTAGCATTCCCCTGACATATTAGCTGTTTTGCTAATACTAATATTGTTTACTTCCTGGTATTAACTAGGCAAACAAGTTTCCTACAACTGTTAATAAAATAACAATGTCAAATTTTGATACAACTTAGCTGTACTTAGTACTAAACTGCAATTTGCAGCTCTTAAAGTTCTCTATAAATTGAAGATTTTAGTTTATTAAAGAGCAGACTGAACTAGAAAACATTCTCCTTAGTCTTTAATTTGAAATTTACTTTTGCCATCTACTGATTAAACTCAATTTACCTGTCTTTGAAGAAAAACTCTTTTTCTTAGGTATGCCTACAAAGATGAGATCGTTTTCGATGACCTAGGAGATGCAAAAGAAGTCTTCATATCAGCAGAAGAATTTGAAGCTCCAGCTCTTGTTTCTCAGTGTAATGATTACCTCATGAATGTGCAAATAACAAGGGAAAACTTTGTTGTGTGTCTTGAAAATGCATCAAGAATGAACTGCAAGATTAAGATTAACCAATGTGGAAAATTTGTGGGCCCTATTGCACAAGATATTTTTAAATCGGACTTTCTGAATTGCTCTCAAGATGCTGCCATGAAACTTCTGTCAGCTGATGACCTTAGTCCAGCATCTGAACAGGAAATCCTGGAGGGAGCAATTATGTGGGCAAAAAATAGTGTAGACAAAGGAACTTGCAAAGAGGACTTGCAAGAAATAATGTTGAAGTTTGCATCATGTGTGCATTTCCCATCCATACCTCCACAGCACTTTGCACAAATTCTGCATAAGTATAAAGATATATTCTCAAATAATACTGTCCTCACAATCTTTAAGTTGATGAGCAATCCAGTAAAGTTAAAATGTGACTCAAATCCTCCTTGTAGGAAGGAACCAAGGCTTAAACCACAGCTATTGCAGCTTCAATTTTCAGGTCCAGATTATTATTTTCCACTAACAAAATACCGGATTCCGCTGGAAGAGGAAACTGTGGAAAAGGAAGCAGAATTGTTACAATGTAAATTAACTTTTTGTCCTAAAAAGACAGTCATGTTATGGGGTGTTCTTATTTATTGTAGAGACAAATCTCGTAAAACAGTACAGTTGAAGTACCAGTACAAAATTTCTGAGGACTTTGGTGACACAATAGAATACCTAGGACTACCACCTTGTGAATTTAAAAATTACTTCTACTCTCTCACATTTGAGAATCCACTTAAGCTTAAATCTACTTGTAAATTTGAGCTTTGGGTTTACTTGAAATTCGAGATGGCTCAAGTATTCATTTTGCCAAAAGTTCTTGAAGATATGCCCTCTCCAGCTATCTTTGGTACCTGTGGTAGACAGCATTTGCTTTATGGAGATATTATCATAACTGAGCTGTATTATACTGATAAGCTGATAGCTGCTTAAAGTTTACAAAAAGAAAAGTATACTTTGTATGCAGAAGTACAAAGCTTCTGCAAAATCACTTAAAATGGAAATAACTTCTAATCCCAAATGTAATATTTAATTGTTTACTTTTAAGTGAATCTTAACCTTGTGCCAAAACAGTTTGTGGAAGTTATGCATTAATACACATTGTATTTACTTTTTCTATATAAAAGCATATCAGTGGTGAAATCTTTTAGTGAAATTTACTTGGTCTTAACTACACACAAAATGCAATGACATGACATTTACCTCAATACTTGCACATCTACCATATTCAAATAGTGATGTCACGTGTAATCCTACTGAAAACATTGCTTTCACTTAATGTTCTAGAAATCTTTGGAGTATTTTTTGATTATTTATCATGTATGGAAACTTGAAAGAAACTTAATGTAACTGTCTTCTCATAATATATATTAGACTTGTGTTTTGATAGATGCCTTGAATGAATATATTTCAAAAAACATACCTTTAGAGTTAAAGATGGCTTTGTTTTAATAAAAACAAATGCTTGATAAGTAAGATTAATCCTTAGTAGTAGACACATCTGTGACATCAAGGTTTAGATTGAGTTGATTATAAATTCTGTATCATAAATATTTAACGGGAATTGTAAAGGATAAATTTATTAGGTACATTACCTCTCAAATTTTTGATCTAAACACTAGATCTTCGTCAGGAGAACTCCTGACAAAGATCTAGTGTTTAGATCGAAAATTTGAGGTAATGTACCTAATAAATTTATCCTCAATAATTCCAGTTAAATATTTGATACTGAAAGTAATAAGAGGAAGCCATGAAGTCATTAATTACTAGTATAAATTCTGGTTAAAAACATCTATAGTGGATGCCACAGCTGTTCTTATATTGAAAGGGTTCACTCAGTGAAAGTTTAAATTTCATAAAGCAGTTGCTTGTCATTCACTAATCACTATATATTGTTCCCTCTTGGAGATTAAAAGAAAACTAAATACATGACTCCAGTAAGTCAGCCCATTCTTCAAACAGTGGAAGGAAAAAAAAAATATCCTAACACTAAGCAAATGTTGCCAGGGTGGGCACTTCACACAGCTTCTCATGGAGAGAATTGCTCCTATCCAAGAAAGAGTACTGCACCAGAGTGCCTCTTGAAACAGTAACAATTGCAAACTATCAAGAGCTGTAATCCTTAAAACTAAACTGCAAGTTGCACAATTTTTCTGTATGAATTGCAGTTCTCAGTTTAATGTGAAGTCATCAAACACTTAAAACAAGACTTCTTTATTAGTAATAAACATACTTTCTTCGTAGCAGAGCTTTTGAATTCTTTAGTCTTAAGGGTAAACTGCTTTTAACAGGCTATTGTCTAAAAGACACAGCTGAGCTGATAATTGGTTCATCTTTTCTGTATCCAAATCTTCCAACTTTTGGAATTCAGCTGTCTAGTGAAATCTTCCTAAAATAGATTTATCCTATATGCTATCTAAAAGTTCTTCTAGCTACATTCTTAGCTCAACTTCAATTTAGGTCTCCAGTTATATAATTCTAACTTGCAACTGTGGATTTGCTTATGAAAGATTTGCAGCAGAAGTATAAGAAAATGTCAGCTATTGGGTGCCAAATAGAATTGGATTAGTTAGGCATGACACCATAAAACAAATTACTTAATGTTGACTGCCAAATAACATTAAGGGATTATAACTGGATCAGTGAATAACCAGATTTCCATTTCCTTGGAAATGGACACATGATAGACTAGTTAATCTTGAAAATGGATAGTATTTATGAAGATGCCAAGCTTTGTCTGCAGCACACGGTGGCAAATCTGGGTATCTAGCATGAGTCTCATAATTACAAAAAAAGTACATTAAACTTGCTAGTGATAAAATTAAAAATGCTGTCCACAAGAAAATCTAAAATATTACCTTTTATAATCTACTAATTTCTTTTCTAATGCTTACATTTTGTTAGAGTAGGAATAGACTGCTTCTCCTATATAGTACAATTCACTGAACTGTAGACTTGCCTGTGTTTTTAAGCTTACAGTTAAATTTGTTTAGCCAATTAGGGTTCCATCCATCCTTGACACTTCGTCCATGCTGAAATAACTTTAATCATGAAAGCATAAGCTTTTACAACTTTAAATGACTTAATTTTGAATATTATTTTGAACATGTCAACTTTTACAAATTGTTTAACTTCATCACTTTCAGAAATTTCCCTCCCTTATCAAGCTGAAATGTAAACATTTATTGGGGGGGTGTGATATTTAACAATACTACATACATATCACTAAGCTGTTCAGAGGTTAGCTCCTCCAAGAAAGTATATCTGCCGGATTAATGTTTAACTTTAGGAAACTCCATTTTTACTTACTGCTGATGTAGCAAATGTCTCCACTTGTAGCAATCTTGGCATACAGCTAGAGATTTACTGACGTCCATCACACGGCACAGCAAAGACCTTTTTGTATTTCATACTAGTCTTTTTCATATGGACACTCCTGAATCTGGTGTTTCCAAGATTTCCTGGGCCTCCCTCTAACTTTCTTTCCCTCCACTTAGGCTGAGAAAATATTCTTAGTAAGCATATTATATTTACATGGCCAAACCACCGAAAAATATTAGTCTCCACCTTATTAACATTTTGCCTCACATTATAACTACAACAAATCTTCATTCCTTAAACTATCGCAGAAAATCTTGCCACAAACCCCCGTGTAAGTAATGCAGCTCTCCAGCACACAAATGACTTCTGCAGTACCCAGGTTTCACTGCCATATATCAGAGTAAGAACAGTTACTTTCAAACATAACTGTTTGGAACTTGTGATGAGCCATCAGTCCTGTAAAATCTTCCTAAAGCAGCTGGGGGACTTTTAATGAAGAGTTCACTTGCTTACTAATTTCACCATCTAATGTGTTCTCTGTCAAACATGCTTACTCATTTACCTAGTCAGTCACTGTAGCATTTAGGTTTATCTTTCATTCAGTGCTAACAGTTCCTCATTCAAAAACCATAACTTAGCCCCCCCACTCATTTTGAACTTACATCTGGGGCAACATACTCTGCATCTTACTTTTGACCTCTGCCAACAGGATTGTCATCAACATACACTCTTATCTGCACACTCTCTTATTACCAAGACCTAAACCATTGTCCATTTGGCATTGCTTGTGCATGCATCCATAAACATTAAACAGCCAGGGTGACATTACACAACTTTGTCTGACTCCTTCCAATGGGAAATAATTTTTGGTGCAACACCATTCACTTATAAATGCTCTGCCAGAATACATGGCTTTAATACTATTAAGTAGATTCCAGTAATGCCATATGCATTCAGTACCTTCTGCAGAAGCATCACATTTACTCAATCAAAAGCTTTCTCTAAAGCTATGAAGGCAGCAAAAGCTCTTGCAAAGAGACATACTTTTCTATCACCATGCATAATGCAAAAATTTGGTCAGTGCAGTTCTTGCCAGGCACAAAACCACTACATCCAACCCTTTCCCTGACACAGCTGGTACCATGGTAGTTCTTGCACTCAGTCTGATCACTTTTCCTTGATACAAAAGAAAAATGATAGGGATGCTAACTCCCAGCAAAACTGGCAGATTTCAGTTAATTGGTCACCACCGTATTTTAATATCTCTGCAGTTATGCCATTTATTCTCGGAGCCTTAACATTCTGAATAGATTTTAGAGCTTCACACAGGTCTTCTCTTGATCCCTCTTGTGCTTCCATCTCGCGTAACATCCTCTGCTTCAGTCTCGTAATCTCCTTTACTTCTGCAAGTTATTGGATAAAAGCATTTACCCTATCTTTCACTTAACTCAATGGGCTCCCATATTATGTCTCCAGTCCTCTTTATACAACTTGGGGAAAAATAGGGGAAATAAAATTGTCTTGTGTACTTCCAGAACAATTTTCTCTCTCCAGAAGGCCAATTCTTGCCTTTCAATCTCCTCCTTCCTCTCTTTTGCTTTACTCTGCTGAGCCAGCTTAGCTGCCTTATGCTTCTTACAGTGATACTTCTACAGAAACGCTACCTTGCACCATCCCCAAATGCTTCCTTTTTCTTCACTGCTTCTTTAATCTCACTGTTCCATGAAGCATCACTTCTAATGTTACAAATCATTAAAATACCACAAACATCTTCAGCAGCAGTGACAACACAGTTCTTAACATTCTCACTTCTACATATCTCACGTGACTTATTAATTTTCTGAGTAACAGTGTTTTTCAGGGAGCATTTCAACCTCTATTCTTTTCATAACAAATTGCTGAGCGTACACAGCCAGTGTGCTTTATACCCTTCCGACCCCCCCCCCCCGTCATGCTGCATATATGCCCATGCCATGCCATGCCCTACCGTACCGGACCCTAGTCTATCTCCTGAGTGGTCTTTCGGTCCATTCTGCCTGCTCGTTCCGCTGTTATGCTAATTTCTCCTCTTCGTCCTCAATTTTTGCACGCCAGTGTACTTATAGTTGAAAAAAATACATTAGGTACACACAATCCATTCTTAATGCAGAGTTCAATTAATCTTCCACCATTTTCATTCACACAAGGAACATTAAACTTCCAAGAACATTATCAGAAATACCATTCTGAACACCTACTCTAGCTCTGAAATCCCCTGCTATAACAACTTTATCACCAAATATCTCAAAACAGCTTTTAGCTCATTCCAGAAATCTTCCTATTGGAAGATTCTGAGTCACTAGGAGCATACACTACACCAATTGCTATTCTCTGAAGTTTCACTTTCAAAAGAATAGAAAGAACACTCACTTGTGCAACTGTTGTTAATAAAGTTAATCTTTTCATTTCAAATTACACTGACCTGTCTTCTCAAACTATCTCACTCCATTCACTTCTATTCCAACTTCCTTCTTTTTAGTTTCACTTACACACAGCACATCTACTTTATTTTTTCAATCACCTCATTTATCATTCCACTTATTCCTCTAGTATTCCATACAATCTTATTCAATCAGCAGAGATAATTCTTGTATGCCATTTAAAAATTCAAGGTGAATTCTGTGGTGGACCATCCTTGAGTGTGGTAGATCCACCTTATCTCACATTTGACTCTTTTTTTTTTTTTAATTTTCTTTTGAGGGTTTTTAATTGGTGCAGTATATCAGGGTGAAGGATTAACATACAACTGATGATTTCAGTTGGTCATTCCATCTAAGGATTCTGGGGAAATGGTGAGTTGGTCTTTCAGCTAATGTTGCACAAAAAACCCCATAGCAGGTAGTTAGTCAGTCTGTGACAGATATCATTGTGCCACAAAATAACCAGTGAGTTGTCACTAAACGAAATAACTACTAGATGAAAAAAACAACTTTCAATACAAATTTTTTAGACAGAAGTCTAACCTATGCTCGGGGCAAAGATATCCTGGCAATAGGGCTAATGCTACAGGACTTTGTAACTCCCAGTTACAAGTATTACTCAGCACTAAGGGTGTGTAATCAATCTTCACTCCGAAGTTTTGCGAGGGAGCCCACTGTGACAGCCCTCGGGGGGGGCTCTCACCGTGATAGGAGACTGACCCCTCATTTTAGCACCATTTCCTGGATTTAATAGTTGTCTTGCCAAACTGTATTTTTGTGTGCCCAAAAATTTACCCATGTTTCATCTGTGTAATATATGGACCTACCCTGAGAACGATACCGAATTTCTCTTATCCAGGAATGGCGTCGCAGTTATATATCGTCGCGCTCTATCGAGATCAGTTCCCGCTTGCTGTACTTGAATCCCAAATCTTTCGTGTTTCTCACAGTTCTAATACAAACTGTAGGCAGCTTATCTTCATTAACAGCCTGCATAACTTTGATTGCTGTTGGAATTTCATTCCGGAAGAAACTTTCTGATGAACTGTGGTTAAAGTAAACTCTTCTTACTGTTCCACCCATGTCTAGGTTTTAGCCCTTCAACCCCTACCCCCCCCCCCCCCGAATGGTTTCCATCAATTTAGTGAAAACATTCATAACGATCACCTTAACAGATCTTCGTAATGGTTTCCCAGCTTTATGCGGCTGAAATACACTCGAGTGACCGGCAGATGCCATTGGAAAAACCCGAAAAGACAGTGTTTTAAAACATCAAGGAGGAGAAATGCCCTCGGATTGGAATCGTTCATCTCTCCCTTCCGCTAATGACCCCCCCACAGCAATAAATATCCCCACGGTTGACTGCTTAACTCTGACTCAAATGCTGTGACAGAGGACCATCAGCAGTGATGTCACCAAAACGCAAATATCTATTTTTTAGAAATGCCACTGAAACTGAGATCTGAATTTTTTTAAATGCACATACACACAATGTATTGAACATCTGTGTACTTTTTAAGCGCCAGCTGAAGCAAGAGTACGAGCTTTTGGACAAACTATTTTATGCAATGGAAGTATACACTCTCAATAGCCTTCCTTCTATTGCCATGTTAAGTTTGCCCCCGAGTATAGTTACTACAGCAATTGCAATGTTAATTAGGATCAAGAACATTCTGGCCCTCTGTGTCTGGAATTTTGGCACCATTTTCAAACACAAATATTTATGGAATAAAAGGATATGCAACAAAGAGCAGAGGTCTTACTAGAAGAAAAATAAATTGTGATAACAGAAGTCTTCGCTCCGTTCTACTTCCGTTTTTGGAACATTTTTCTCCATATCACATCTCAAATGTAAACATTTATGTAATTAAATGATGAAAATGGAAAAGCACAGCGGGTGGAGGGTTAGAGGAAATTTTACTCAGTACAACTTTTGGTTTTCGGAAAATTTTCCTCCATTTTCAATCTTAAATACATTTATCTAATAAAAATAACCAACTACCATATGGGGCAGAGGGAACATTGCAAGAAAAATAATTTAATATTAATCGTGGCTTAATCAAGTAAATGGTTCCGTCAAACTTTCTTTTTCGGAAATTGTTTCCTCCATTTTCAAACTGAAACACAAATATGTAAACAACATAATGATATTTAACAATATCGGTCAATCCTCGCATCGAGGGAACATCGCAAGAAAAAAAAAATTACGATTACGGGAGAAATCCTCACTCCGCCTAACATGCGTTTTCTGAAATTTCGAAAGGTGGACAACTTGATCTATGACATGAGTCTGCAAGATGATTTAATAGGGTTCTGTGGATATCGTTTTTGTCTGCAGGACCAGAATAAATCTGCGATGTATGTCTGCCGTCGCCGCAATTCTGCTATGGGGATGAATAAAAAATGAATCTGCGATGTCTGTAGTCGCCACAATTTTGCTACGAGGCTTATACAAAATATTAATATATCTGCGGTGTACGTCGTCGCGATTCTGCTACGGGGATGAGTACAAAATATATCTGCGATGAACGTAGTCGTGATTCTGCTAGGGGGACGAGTACAAAATATCTACGATGTACGTCGCCGCGATTCTGCTACGCGGCCGAGCACAAAATGTCTGCGATGTACGTCGTGGCTACTCTGTTACGAGGCTGAGAACAAAATATATCTGCGATGTACGTCGCGGCTACTCTGATATGAGGCTGAGCACAATATATCTGCGATGTACGTCGCCGTGGTTCTGCTACGAGGCTGAGCGCAAAATTTATGTGATGTACGTCGCCGCGATTCTGCTACGAGGCTGAGCACGAAATATGTGATGTACGTCGCCGCGATTCTGCTACGAGGCTGAGCACGAAATATGTGATGTACGTCGCCGCGATTCTGCTACGAGGCTGAGCACAAAATATATATGTGATGTACGTCGCCGCGATTCTGCTACGACGCTGAGCACAAAATATATCTGCGATGTACGTCGGGCGTTGCAGAGATTCCGGTATGGGGATGAATACAAAATGAATCTGCAATGCATGTCGGCCGTCAACCAGATTCTGCTGCGAGGACAAGTACAAAATGAACCTGCGATGCATGTCTGCAGTCACCGCGATTCTGCTGCGAGGAAGAGTAGCCTACAAAATATATCTGCGATGGCAGTCACCGCAATTCTGGTACGGGGATAAGTACGTAATAAACCTATGTAAATATCCAGTCACCACGATTCTTCTATGGGGATAAGTACAAAATAAATCTGCGATGTATGTCGTCCATGGCGAGACAAAAAAAAAAAAATACGATTACGGGCGAAATCTTAGCTCCGTTTAACGTGAAAACTTGCATCTATGATAGGGAGTCTGCAAGATGAATTAATAGGATTCTGGGAATATCATTTTTTGTCTGCAGGGCCAAAATAAATCTGAGACATAAGTCGCCAGTCACAGTGATTCTACTACGGGGAACAAACATAGCTGGTAGGTACATCAACAATATGCATGCTGACTCCTGAAGTTGTTAGCTCTCAAGATTCAAAGTGGCACTTGCTGCTGTCGTGTGTGCTGCTGTTGCCCAGTGGAGCACTCCATGGAGGCAAACCCATCTCTCATTAAAATTGCCCACTGTTCAACAGTACTGGATGGTGGAAAATTATGGGAGAACATATGTCCAACTTAAATTTTCAGAAATTTTTCCTCCATTTTCAAACTGAAATGAATTTATGAAATAAAATATTTAACAGAAAGGAGTATTGAAGCTTTGAAGTTGAGCAAAATGTCCCTGTACTTTGCAAGGTTTGGGAATTAGTGCCTATATTTTCAAGCCAAAATACAAATGTTTGTGCCAAAGAAAACTTAACAATAGCTTACAGAGGCAACATTAAAAGTATTACAGGAGAAAACATTACTCCATCTAACTTGAATTTTGGAAGACTGAAATCTGTCAGACTGAAAATGACCTCCCTAAATTTTATTAAATATAGTGTCAATTTTGAGAATAACACAAATGTTGAAAACTTGGAATTCTGCAGTAGTCTCTCACCTGTTAAGCAAAAAAAAAAAAAAATTCAAATGGCAATAGTGAGAACTTTCTATAACCTTGTCATACAGAATTCCAGCCCAAAAATCATTACAGAAAATCCATTATTGACATCTATGTATTATCTTGAACTGCCGCCTCGGTGGCGCAGTGGTCTAAGGCGTTGGCCTCTGATCATTCGTCCGTAAGGGGCCCGGGTTCGAATCCCGGTCAGGCATGGATGTTGTGTTTGTCTTACGGCACTGGCTCTCTCCCTTCCATGGAACCAGTGACCCTAAATTAGGGACGGGCGACTGCTTATAGCCCATTGAGTTGCTCACGGTGGTCGTTAAACCTCCAATCAAAAAAAAAAAAAAAAAAAAAATTATCTTGAACTAGCAACATTTTTTCTAGGTGATACTACACATAAGTAAACTAGGAGCTGAATTTTACTTCAGCTAAAATAGTATAGGTTTGGATATCTTGACTAATAAATTTGGAACACATCTTTTTGTTAGTAAGTAGCTACTTCAAGCTGTTAATGTGCATATCGTACTCCTGTGCGCAACTAGAGTTTTTGAATTACATAGTACTACAGATGAGAGAATTAACCCTAAATTTTGCATGATATACAAAAGATGAGGGGGTGGTATGTTGGAATCCCATGGTTTGTCATGGGAAATATTTAATCGTGGCTTAATCAAGTAAATTGAACTTGCTGTTTCGTAGCTTCCAATTCTTTCATTATACTAAATAAATTCTGCATATTTTTGTAGCTGTGAATTTTTCTCAGCTTAAGAGAAAGCTAATAATTGTATCATTGAATCCTCTGCTTCTCCAGCATGAGCATCATAACATAAGACTTAAGGGAAAAGTCATTGGTACATCAGGAGTGCCAATTTTTTAAAAAACGTAAGTTTTACCATTTTTAGGTTATTCTGGTGAGAGAATATCTAGTTTACTTTTATTTATTTTATTTTTTAATCAAATTTTAAACTTTTTTTGTGCGATTTTTTTTTTTTGCATTATTTTTTTTTAATAGGACTGTCCTGTCCATAGCACTAAAGGTTCCGTTTTGTAGTTAATATGCATCATCCAGACCAACTTCCATGAAGGCTTTCATTGGTCAGAATCATTTTATTAACTGTGCAGAAATTAAAACAGATCTTCTAACCCAACTCAATTATTAAGAACAATTTTTCTTAATATTCTTTTTATGAAAGTAGCTGGAATCTTGTTTTCTAGAAAACTGTTTAATAAGATTTTAATGTGGTTATTGAAATCCAAATTGTTGCTGCAAATTCTTGATATTCTAAGTACATGAGAAATTAGTACATTCTCAATTGCTTTGGTTGAGATGTTATTGTTCCAGTGCAGATATTTGTCCTGGTTAACACATAGCTTGCTCTTAAGTTCATACAGGTACAGTATTTGTGACACAGGGTACAACAAATATTCAAGTCTTGTACATCAACGAATTACATAACGAACATGTGATACAGTGTGCCACAGTGGCGTATCTTGGGTCAGAGACCTGGGCTATCTCCCCCGGCCCAGTACTTTTTTTAATTGCGAAGTTTATTTTTCAGTTATAAAGTAATAGAAGTAAGTTTTTTTCTCAGTTTTAGGAATATGCTATTGCTAACATGATGCCAAATAAGGATTAGGATTTGAACCCTTGTTTGTACATGAACTCCATTCTTCTTTCCTCTTGTGTGGATTTTAGTGTTATGTTTTCATACAAAGTTTCTTCAGAGTACTTTTTCATATTTAAAAAGAATGTTTTTCTGTATTGACAAAACAGCCAAATTGCTCAAATGTACATGTCCTTGTGTGGCTCTAAGATATATCTGGATTCTTTTTAATGCAGAAAAACTTCTTGTTGCAGTTGTTGATGGAAACATTGATGGAGTATTAGGTCTGCTGATTTGTACACCTCACTAAACACAATGTCCAACAATTTATTCAACTGTATGTAACAAGTAATGTCTCTTACTGATTTCTTTTTGTATTCAAGGGAATCAAACACCTTCAGTTCATTTTTTAGTCTAGCTGTATAAAATTGGAAGCATAGTTCTTTAAGTTCTGACGGTACATGCTCAGGAAATCTTTCACAAAATTTATCAAAACAGTTTGAATCCAACAAAGCCGCCCCGGTGGCGCAGTGATCTAAGCGATGGCCTCTGATCATTCGTCCGAACGGGGTCCAGGTTCGAATCCCGGTGAGGCATGGATGTTGTGTTTGTCTTACGGCACTGGCTCTCTCCCTTCCCTGGAACCAGTGACCCTAAATTAGGGACGGGCGACTGCTTATAGCCCATTGAGTTGCTCACGGTGGTCGTTAAACCTTCAATAAAAAAAAAATCCATCAAAGCCACGAATTTTAGATATAATATCACCGACTTTAATTCATTGACACTTCACACAAACTGAAACAACTCTCGCAAAACACATGTTACGGGCATGCGAGTGACTAATGTAGTCCAAGTCTTCTCTTTTCTGAGCGAACTGTTGCCAGAGCATTCCCCTTCACTCGCTCATTTATGTTGTCATGGAAACACTAGCTGGCGATTGTATCGAAGGTCTTCAAATCAGAACAGCGAAGACTGACTGGTAGATCTGTTTCCGTTACGATGACACCATCCCGCCACTAAGCCGCCCCGGTGGCGCAGTGGTCTAAGGCGCTGGCCTCTGATCATTCGTCCGAACGGGGTCCGGGTTCGAATCCCGGTGAGGCATGGATGTTGTGTTTGTCTTACGGCACTGGCTCTCTCCCTTCCCTGGAACCAGTGACCCTAAATTAGGGACGGGCGACTGCTTATAGCCCATTGAGTTGCTCACGGTGGTCGTTAAACCTCCAATCAAAAAAAAAAAAAAAAAAAATCCCGTCACTAAGAGACCCGTTGGTCTTCGCTCACGAGACTGATTCTCTTAGTCAAAAGAAGCGAATCCGTAGGTGGTTTTTTTTCCGCAGTGAAAGCGTCAAGATATCTTAATACACAAAGAAAAGCCAATTGGCAACGGTAACTTTAATTGACTTTTATTTGTGCATTATATGGGCTTCGCAGCTAGCCTGGAATATACGCCACTGGTATGCCAGTTTATCAAATAACGGAGAGAGCCAGAGCCAAAAGATGCCGCCCCGGTGGCGCAGTGGTCTAAGCGATGGCCTCTGATCATTCGTCACAAAGGGGTCCGGGTTCGAATCCCGGTGAGGCATGGATGTTGTGTTTGTCTTTCGGCACTGGCTCTCCCTTCCCTGGAACCAGTGGCCCTAAATTAGGGACGGGCGACTGCTTATAGCCCATTGAGTTGCTCACGGTGGTCGTTAAACCTCCAATTAAAAAAAAAAAAAAAAAGAGCCAAAAGACAAACTAGACATCTATGCCTTACCTGGGATTCAAACCCGGACCCCTCCCTGTGTGAACGATCAATCATCGCTTAGACCGCTGCACTAACTGGGTGGCCTGCAGGGTTTGGAAAAAGGGAATTCCTCAGGAGATGTTTAGTCTTTACACAAAAACAAATTTTCTTATTTTTGTTTTAAGTCAAAGTAAAACTACATAACATAAAAACTGTTCTTGCTGCTAAGATAGTACTGTTGAAGTAGAGTACGAAGTTTAAGTAATTTCCTAATACAGACACCTTTGAAATCTACCGGTAATTTCCTAATACAGACACCTTTGAAATCTACCGGCCGATCGAGCTGTGCTTCGCGACCAGAAGTGCTGGGGAGGACGGCGTCTCACGAAAGGAACGACCGTCGACTCTCGTAGCCTTAAGGGACCATCAACAAATTGAAATGTCACTTATTACAGCCACATGAAAAACCATATATCTTAACAAGTAACCGATTTGCAAGCAAATGGTCTTTCTACTCAGGAACGAATTACCCATGAGATACGACACAGAATTACGTTCCATCCAGAAGAATGCAAATATCTCCGCCGATAAACAACCGATTTGCACAGAAATTATTTCTTTCGATTCAGGACGCCTCACACCTATCGGATACAATACAAAAATACGTTCCATCCGTCCGTCCAGAAGCATAACTCGACCGAGAAACAACAGATTTGCACGCAAATGGTCTCTTTTCTACTCAGGAACGAATCACCCATGAGATACGATACAGAAATACGTTCAATCCGTCCGCCGTTTGTCTGTTCGTCCGTTCAGAAGAATAAAAACATATCTCCGCCGTTAAACAACCGATTTGCACGGAAATTATTTCTTTCGACTCGGGGATGCCTCACACTATCAGATACAATAAAAATTACGTTCCATCCGTCCCAAGTCTGTCCGTGCGGAAGTATAAAAACATAACTCGACCGAGAGACAACCGATTTGCACGGAAATGAATTCGTCCTACTCAGACCCGCCTCACACCAATCAGATATGATACAAAATAACGTTCCATCCGTCCGCCGTCTGTCTGTCCATTCGTCCCGAAGTATAAAAGCACATAACCTCGGAAGGCCGGTTTTCAGGTTCAGTTTTGCTGGATTCCTGGACATGTTGGAATCTCGGGTAACGAGTGTGCTGATGCGGCTGCTAGATCTGCTTCCTCTTTGGTCGTCACACCCTTGCCTCTGTTTCACCGGGATTTCCGCTTTCTGGTTCACGACCATTTCAAGCGAACGTGGCAAGGTCTGTGGGACCAAGAGGTGGAAAATAAACTGCATCGTATTAAACTTAATCTTGAAGTCTGGAAATCCTCATATCGTCGGAACCGTACGGAGGAAGTGGTGCTTGCGCGTCTCCGCATTGGGCATTGTCGTTTCACTCGCCGCTTTTTGCTGTGTGGCGACACTGCGCCGATGTGTGAGACGTGCAATTGCCGACTCACCGTAACTCATCTTCTGTGTACCTGTGTTCGTTTTCGTGATGTACGTTTTCATTTCTTTCATTCTCATTTGTTGACCGAGGACGCCACTACACTGCAGCGGCTCCTCAATGACCTGTTGCCGTGTTTTCATTTTTTAAAGAAATTGACTATTTTAAACGTATCTAGATTTTAGCCTTATCATCATCCTCATTTCTCAGTTTTACTGAATCAGCTAGATTTTAATCATTGTATCATGTTTTTAATACTGTTTGTTCCATTATCTTTTTTAGCTCTTCCATCGTTCTCATTTTTCAGGTTTACATGATCAGTCAGATTTTAAGCTTTTTACCACATTTTCAATACTATTTGTTTGTCTTGTTTCTGGCGCTCTTTGGCCAACCATGGCCCTTTGCGCCATAAAAAATCAAACAACCAACCAACCATACCCTCGGAGAAAACCGATTTGTACGGAAATGATTTCTTTCCAATGGGGGACACGTCACACCTATCGGATAATTTACAAAATTACGTTCCGTCCGTCGGCTGGCTGTCTCCGTCCCGAAAAATAAAAGCCCGCAACCCCACAGAGAAACAACCGAGTTGTACGGAAGTGATTTCCTTCTACTTGTGGACGCCGCACACTCATCAGACGTTATATAAAAAAAAATTACGTTCCATCTGTCCGCTGTCTGTCCGTCCGGAAGAATAAAAACACGTAACCCGACCGAGAAACAACCGATTTGCACGGAAATTATTTTTTTCTACTCATTGACGCCTCACACTTATCAGATATGATAGAAAATTACGTTCCATCCGTCGGCCCTATGTCTGTCAGTCCGTCCCGAAGAATAAAAAAATATCTCCGAGAAACAACCGATTTGCACGGGAATTACACTGCTGGCCACCCAAAATGCAACACCAAGAAGGACACGAGATAGCAAAGCCAGATTTACTGGACACATAACAACATATACAAAGATGAAACGATTGAGCTTACAGGCCCGTGCGACTTGCGGAACATGCAGACATCAATAGTTCGTGTGGCCTCCATGGCTGGCAATAACGGCCGCTACACACCGCTGCATCGAACGAAAGAGGCTTTGGATGTGGGCTTGGGGTATATCGGTCCAGGCTGCTTCCACACGTTGCCACAGTTCATCAGGCGTAGCAGCGGGCGGTGCTCGCCGGGCCACTCGGTTGCCGACCAGACGTGTTCGATTGGCGACATATCAGGAGAACAGGCGGGCCACGGCAGCAGTGACACCTGGTGCGCCGTGAAGAATTGTTCACGATGCGTGCGACTTGCGGGCGCGCATTGTCCTGTTGAAACGTGGCCGCTGGCAGGTCCTGCAGGTAAGGGGGGACTACAGGCTCCAAAACGTCCGAGATGTAGCGGTGGCTGTTGAATGTACCTGCGAGGCGTACCAGAGGGGTGCGGGTGTCATATCCAATTTCGCCCCAAACCCTAACGCCAGGAGACGGAACGGTATGGCGATGCATAATGCAGGCGTCATACAGTCCCTCGCCGCGGTGCCGCCACATGCAGATCCGACCATCGTGGTGTTGCAGGAAAAAGAGGGATTTGTGTGAGAAGACAATGTCGTGGCATTCCGTAGTCCAGGTGCGGCGTTCAACAGCCCACTGCCGCCGCACTCGCCGGTGGTGTAACGTCAATAATAATCGGAGCAATGGGCGCCGTGCGACAAGTCCCCGCTCCTGCAGACGACGTCGAACAGTACGTTCTGACACAGGTTGTTGCGCAACACACCCTAATTCCTGCGCCACCGTTTTTGATGTGGCGGTGCAAGCCGTTAATGCCCGCTGCACAACATGCCGGTCCTCGTTCGGTGGTGTGCCGCGGCTGCGGCAATCGCTCACGTCGGTCCGTCCATCCCTCCTGCACCCACCGAATCCATACTCGCCTCACTGTAGCTGGATGTCGTCCCACACGGGCGCCGATGTCTGGGTACGATAAACCGCTGTCGCGATAAGACACTATTCGTCCTCTGTCGAACTCCGAAACTTGCTGGAATGGCTGCCGTATTCTGCGACGAGGCATCAGGAAGCTTCCCACGCACAGGTCTGGCAGCACAACACACTTCCAGTACTTACATCCCACCTTCTGTGCACCCTTCTTATAGTGCTGCTCGGTGGCGTGCCGGGCGCACATGACCCTGCAAAGCTAATCATTTGCACGTCCTCTCGCGGGCGACGCATGCTGCGAATTTCAGGCCAAGCGGAAGCTTTCTTCTTGGTGTTGCATTTTGGGTGGCCAGCAGTGTATTTCTTTCGACTCGGGGACTCCTCACACCTATCAGATACAATACAAAGCTACGTTCCATCCGTCCACCATCGGTCTGTCCATTCGTCCCGAAGTATAAAAGCACATAACCTCACCAAGAAACAACCGATTTGCACGGAAATGATTTCTTTCTACTGTGGGACGCATCACACCTGTTGGGTGCGATACGAAATTAAGTTCCGTCCGTCTGCCATCTGTCTGTCCGTCTCAAAGGATAATAGCTCCAACCCCAACGAGAAAAACTGATTTGCACGGAAATTATTATTTTCTACTCGGGGACGTCTCACACCTATCAGATACGATAGAAAATTACGTTCCATCCCTCCGAAGTCTGTCCGTCCCGAACAATAAAAGCCCGCAACCCCACCGAGAAACAACCGAGTTGCACGGAAATGATTTCTTTCTACTCAGACGTCTCACACTTATCAGATGTTATAATAAATTACGTTCCATCTGTCCACTGTCTGTCCGTCCGAAAGAAAAAAACACGTAACCCGACTGAGAAACAACCGATTTGCACAGAAATGATTTCTTTCTACTCGGAGACGTCTCACACCTATCAGGTACGATAAAAAAAATTATGTTCCATCCATCCGCTGTCTGTCCGTCCATCCGTCCGGAAGAATAAAAATGTAACCGACAGAGACAACCGGTTTGCACGGAAATAGTTTCTTTCTACTCGGGGACGCCTCACCTATCGTGTACGATAAAAAATTACGTGCCATTCGTCCGAAGTCTGTCCGTCTGTACGGAAGTATAAAATCACTTAACCCCGCCGAAAAACAACTGATTTGCACGGAATGATTTCTTTCTACTAGGGTACGCCTCACACTTCTCAGATGTGATATAAAATTACGTTCCGTCCGTCCGTTCCGAAGAATAAAAGCCCGCAACCCCACCGAGAAACAACCAATTTGCGCGGAAATTTCTTTCTACTCAGGGACGCCTCACACTCATCAGATGTGATAGAAAATTTCGTTCCATCCGTCGTCCATATGTCTGTCCGTCCCGAAGAATAAAAACCAGTAACCTCACTGAGAAACAACCGATTTGCACAGAAATTATTTCTTTCTGCTAGGGGACGCTTCACATCTATCAGGTACCATATAAAATTACGTTCCGTCCGTCCGTTCCGAAGAATAAACGCCCGCAACCCCACCGAGAAACAACGAATTTGCACGGAAATGATTTCTTTCTATTCAGGGACGCCTCACACTTATCAAATGTGATAGAAAATTACGTTCCATCCGTCCGCCGTCTGTCTGTCATTCCGGAAGTATAAAAGCACGTAACCCCAACGAGAAACAACCGATTTGCACGGAAATGATTTCTTTCTTCTCAGGGACGCCTCACACAGTCACACTTGCCAGATGTGATAGTAAATTACGTTTCATCCGTCCGCCGTCTGTCTGTCCGTCTGTTCGTCCCAAAGAATAAAAGCCCCAACCCCAACGAGAAACAACCGATTTGAACGGAAATGAATTCGTTCTAGTAAAGGAGGCCTCACACCTATCAGATATGATAAAAAATTACGTTCCATCCGCCCGCCGTCTTTCCGTCGGTTCCAAAGCAGAAAAGCACATCTTTCATCCTCAATTTCTTTATGTAATTCAAGATCTATGACACATATTCACAAAAAAATCAATAGTTTGGCTTTTTGAAGAGGAAAGAGACTGATTACATTTCCACTGAAAGTGCAGAACCGTAATAGGACGTTCGTCTTAGAATTTTTATTGATTAATTTGTTCTTTCCTTTTTTTTTTTTTTAATCTGTGCAGTGGTACAACCATGTTACGTACAATGACTTGAAACAACACCATAACAGTGAAACTGTTAAAACTGAAACTTATAGCCATAAAATGCACTTCCTGTTATTAGAATTCATTATAGGTCATGAAAGAAATACGGGATTACGCCATATAATACAAATTTTGAAGATGACAATCTGATTTTTGGCGTAAATGTGACAAGGATGGTAAGTCACATAATATCCGAAAACTTGAAAAAGTTTCCGATCAATTTGAATATAACCATCACAGGATTTGTATTATATGGCGTAATCCCGTATTTCTTTCATGATTTATCTGCTTCTTCGGGCAAACACGGGATAAGATTCTTAACCTCCAGATTCGCTAAACATGAATGCTGGTTGCTTCGATTAGCGAATCCTGTGATGGTTATATTCAAATTGATCGGAAACTTGGAACTTGGTCGTTCTGGGTGGTGTAGTGGTTAGCATACCCGGGCGTTTTCTGGGAGACGCGGGTTCGAGTCCCGCTCCAGGACGATGAAAATTTTCAATTTTTCGGATATTATCTGACTTAACATCCTTGTCACATTTACGCCAAAAATCGGATTGTCATCTTCAAAATTTGTATCGTTATAGGTTTTTAGCTGTTTACGCGTGAGAAAGTCTCCCTATAGCAGAGTCGCCCGAAGCGCAGTTTGCTTACTCATTCGAGCTGCGTTTGACTCCTAGTCCCGGGTGAGACATGGGTGGTGCAATTGCCCTACGGCACTGGCTCTTAGACTTCCCTGGAGCTAGTGGCCGAAATTTTGGGACGGGTGACTGCTTGTAGTCCCAAGAGCAGTGCAATATGAAGAGGATGACCAGTAGTGGCAACAACAGATTTTTGACTTTCTGCTATATAAGGAATTGAGAATAAATTAATGCGTGCAACATTTTATCAGCTGCAAACACGATACTTATTACGTTAATCGGTAAAGTCCCCCACGTTTTTCAGTCAGGGACCGTGCATAAATTGCATTTTATACAAAATATCGAATGTGTGGGAGATTCTCGTGGTCACCATTTTCATGCTGTTTAAAACAAGATGCAGCCGTACAATGAGCACAAATATGTAGGGGAAATTTCCTGGGAGGGCATTTCCTTTTTTAATAGAACCTACAGATGTTTTCCACTTTTACCGTAGTTTATACACGGTCGAGTCACATTATTGTGACCACCAGCTAATATAAAAAGTAACCGCCATGTGCAGGGCGGACAGTAGCTAGACGGGCTGGGAGTGACTCAATGAGGTACTGGAAGATGTTCACAGGTATGTGGAGCCAAGATGACTGCAGTGCATCTGACAGCTGCTGGAAGGTGCATGGTGGAGGATCCGTAGAGCGAACAACACGATCGAGGTGTTCCTACAAATGCTCAATTGGGTTTTAGTCTGGGGAATTAGGGGGCCAGGAAAGTACTTTGAAGTCTTCGTCGTGCTCTTCCAACCACTCTTTGAAATTTCTAGCTGTGTGACACGTCGCATTGTCGTGCTGGAAGATCCCGTCCGCCCCAGGGAAGATAATCAGCATGTATGTGTGTACGTGTTCTGCAAGGATTGATTCATATTGAATTCTGTCCATAGTACCTTCCACAGGTATGAGTGGATACAGGGAATGCCACGAAAACATTCCCCAGACCATAACGCTGCCCCTACCAGCTTGTGTTCTTCCAGCAATGGTTGAAGAGTGTTTGTTCTCCGAATTTTCTCGCCTTATACACCAACGTTCATCCGTTCGATGAAGCACAAAACGTGACTCATCGGAGAAGGCAATCCATTGCCAATCAGTGGAGGTCCAATTCCGATACTGCCGTGCAAATGTAAGCCTCTTCTGCCGATGAACCTTCGTTAGCATAGTGACCATCGGTGTGCATCAGAGCCGTATATGCAGCAGGGTTCGTTGAACTGTCTGTCGTTTTAGACACGCTTCCGATAGCCCCTTGGTTCATTCGGCCAGTGAGTTGCTCCACTGTAGCGTGTCGATCGGCCCCCTTCCCCCTTCGAAGCCAACGTTCACCTCTCACATCAATGCCACGTGGTGCTCCGCAGTTTCCACTCGCTTATTCGCAATGGTGCCATTTCTCCAATCACGATACCCTTTAACCACAGCAGCACATGAACAGTTCACAAACTGCGATGTTTCAGAAATACTGCCACCCTTGGCCCGAAAGCCGGTAATCACCCCTTTTTTCAAATCTGATAAATTGCTCCTTTTATCCATGACAGCAACGAGTGAGATGTTTTCAGAATGGCTTCAGTACACCTTATGATAACAATGTCGAGTTGTGCTGTGGCTACTTGTAAGAACCATTAAAAAAAAAGGGGGGGGGGTCAGTGTCTTGTGTACCACGCATTTCCTTTGAAAAATTCAGATTTGGTGATGAAATTTCTGAACAAGTGCTATGGGTCAGACTCTGGATATTGCGAATGCTAGAGTTTGCAGCAAACATTTTCATTCTTCTGATTACAAAGATGGTTTAAAAAATCGCCTACTTGGACTCCCGGAGAAAAAAATACTGTAACAAAACGCCGAACTGTCAGCAAAACGAACCCTGTGCCACTCCACGAAATAACAGAAAGCACAAACGAGATATTTTAAAATGTGCTTCCGATCGAATGGATATAAGTCTGAAAAAGGTTTGTGTGCAAGAAACGCAGGATGTCTGTTATGAAGTTGATGAAACATCAGGAAATATCAGTTGTTCTTCCTGTATCAAAATAACGGAGGAAAATAGATTGCTACTTGAAAATGTTGCATCTTTTAAAAAAGAAATTTAAATTTTAAAATTGAGAAAACCAAGGAGTTAAAAATGCAAGCTAACTTAAGACGGCAGAGAAAATTACGAATGCAACGACTATTGTGGGGAAACAGAGTTCTGAAAACAAAGCTGAAAATTATGGATTTAAAGTATAAAAAACCGTTAAAAATGGAAGCGTGTATTAAAAGTGTACTAACCATTTAATATATAAGTGCATATATAGCAGTAATTCAGAATGCTAAGGCATCTGATGTTCAACCAAAGTGGGGGCCACTATACAAAAATAGGGTGGTATATAAATTGCGAACTAGAGTGTGTAAATTGCGAACTAAAATCAGACCGCCATTAAAACTCTATATGTAAATTACTAACCAAGGCCCATGACTGCTATATGTAAATTCCGAACCGACTTCTGTGAACATCTGCTGGAATTACCTAAGCTAGCTCGTCTGTTTTGATTGCTTTGCTTTAGATATATCTTTTGCTGTTCGACAAGTTTTACGATGGAAGTAACGCTTTCGATCTCTGTAAAAAGGAAAATATTTCTTAATCGTAGACGCCTACACTTACTGCAAAATAAAGATATTTTCGTGAATACAATGAATTAAGTACAAATGTACATATACTAAATATGGAACATATCACAGAAAAAAAAAATTAACATGGCCCCTGTGCAAGGATGACAAACTAGTTTTGTTGTTTTCGTGAATACAATGAATTAAGAACAAATGTACATATACTAAATATGGAACATCACAGAGAAAATTAATATGGCCCTTGCGCAAGGATGACAAACTAGTTTTGTTGTTTTCGTAAACACATTGCTTTAAATTATTTTACATTGTTTTAATCATTACTTTTTCATACTGGTTTATTTTTTGATATCGTCAGAATGGGCGCAGAAAAGTTGGTTCGCAATTTACACATAGGGATCTTGGCTCTTAGTTCGCAATTTACATATTGGGGTTGAGAGCTGTCCGATTTTAGTTCGCAATTAACACACTCCGCAAAAATATATATTCATTAATTCATAGATTTTTAACAATGGTATACAAATGAATAAGGACATTGTGTTACCTTTCTGGTTCTTTTAAAATTTCGCGCATTAAAAGTTCGCAATTTAAAAGTAGTACTGCTTTACGTGAAAACCACACACACACACACACACACACACACAAAATACTTGTTTAGAAAGACGTCGAACACTCACTACAAAAACACCGCAATAAAAGTTTAAGAGAAAAAGAAAAGAAAAGCATACGAAAAAATTTGCAATTTTATTAATTGCAGTTCGAAATTAAAAAAATTAAACACAGAAGGAAACGTGGAAAAAAAAAAAACTTTTCACTTCAGGTGATCTATTTGCGTAATCTCGCAGATCAAATATATTGATACGAAAATTTGGGTCTAAATCAATAAATTATAAAACGGGGACGGGCTCGATAGATGTGGCTAAATTATGATAGTGTTTCAATTAAATATCTGGCCTATTACAAAATTAATTGGAGAAATTAGCACACTGTAATTGGGGAAGTCTGATAATTCGCTTTAGCTGGGTGGTAACAAAGGAATCGTAAGGTCTCCTTTGAATGCCCACCCAGATACACTAGGACCACACAGTTCGGCAATGCAGTGGCATCCAGGCCCTCACAAATATGCCTACTTTTAGGCGATTTAAGTCAAAAAGTTTTAGCCGACGTTCAAATTACGGTTATGGGGGGTCGAAGGTCGGAAATGACTCCATCCTCACAGAGGCGATGAGCGCTCTGTACGAAAGGGGAGAGGGCAACGCTAAGTTGTTGACAGAAAAAGAACAAGGCGAAGCCACTTGACAACGAAAAGAAGCAATTTCAGTCTGCCTCTGTGAAGGGGCAGAGGAAAAATAAGTTCAGTCGGTTTTCGCAGTCCGCAGTGGTAAGACGGCCGGGAGAGACAGCACATAGAAATAATATAGATGATGGTACCCGCCTCACAGAGGTAAGACGTAGCGGGTAAGCCTAGCAATAAGTAGGTGGCTGTGTAAGACCACCGAAATGTCAAATTGAGGGCGCCAGCGAAATCAAGAGGAAGCTGTCAGAAAGATCGGTTCGTCGGATGTGCTTCTCTTCTGGATATAAAACTCCAGCTAACCTCCCAGCCGTGAAGCACATACATAGCGAGATGTCAGCAGGAAGTTAGGAGTGGGAGTCAGTGCTCCAGGTAAAGATCCTCAGCTTCCAGTCCAGAAGCACCACAACAAAATTTTGAAAGGACGGACGGAAAGACGGAAAATGAATCGAATGTATACCTGTAGGATGTGTCAGAGTTGAAGTATCATGGATTGGAGAGATACTGTTACTGTACAAATCGAGTATTTCTGGAATGAGCTAATGTTTTTATGCGCTTAGCGACAGATAGACGATCTGACGTATGAATAATAATCTTCTGTCATATGTAATACACGATGCATTCCGGAGTGAAAAAGATCATTCATGTGCACATCGGTTGCTTGTGGTGGAGATAGTTGCTTCTGAGATATGTTGGACAGACGAACGATGTAGGAAACGTTCTATTTGGCAGGTCGGAGCTCAGGTATCATTGAAAGAAAAGGTACCATTCTCGTGCAAATAGGTTGTTTCTCAGAGGCGATGCGATGTTTTTATTCTTTAGGGCCAATTTCCTTGAAAATACAGCTTTTTGTGCTAAAGAGCCAATTTTCGTGCAAATCGGTTGTTTCTTGGGTAAGATACAGGTTTCTATGCTTCGGGACGGACAGACAGCTTCAGGGTGGAATGTAATTTTCTATCGTATCTGATAGGTGTAGTTGGTCCCGAGTAAAAAGAAATGATTTCCGTGCAGATCGGTTGTTTCTCGGTGAGGTTACGTGATATTATACTTCCGGACGAACGGACAGACGGACTTCGGAAGGATGGAACATAATTTTGTATCGTGCCTGATAGGTGTGAGGTGACCCCGAGTAGAAAGAAATAATTTCCGTGCAAATCGGTTGTTTCCCGGTGAGTTTACGGGCTTTTATTCTTCCGGACGGACGGACAGACGACCGACCGATGGAACGTAATTTTCTATCGTCTCTGATAGGGGTGAGGTGTCCCTGAGTAGACAAAAAAAAATCATTTCCGTGCAAATCGGTTGTTTCTCGGTCGGTTACGAGTTTTTATTCTTCCGGACGGACTGACAGACAGACAGTGGTCGGATTGAACGTAATTTTCTATTACATCTGATAAGTGTGAGGCATACCATAGTAGAAAGAAATTATTTCCGTGCAAATCGATTGTTTTTCGGCGCGGTAGGGTGACTTTATACTTCCGTACGGACGGACAGACATACTTCGGACGAATGGAACGTAATTTTCTATCGTATCTGATAGGTGTGAGGCGTCCCTGAGTAGAAAAAATAATTTCCGTGCAAATCAGTTTTTTCTCGTTGGGGTTGGAGCTATTATCCTTTGGGACGGACAGACAGACGGCCGACGGACGGAACGGAATTTTGTATCGCACCCAACAGGTGTGATGTGTCCCACAGTAGAAAGAAATCATTTCCGTGCAAATCGATTGTTTCTTGGTGAGGTTATGTGCTTTTATACTTCAGGATGAATGGACAGATCGATGGCGGGCGGATGAAACGGAATTTTCTAACGTATCTGATAGGTATGAGGCGTCAATGAGTAGAAAAAATAATTTCCATGCAAATCGGCTGTTTCTCGGTCGGGTTACGTGTTTTTATTCTTCCGGACGGACAGATGGAACGTAATTTTTTTTATAACATCTGATAAGTGTGAGGCTCCCTTGAACAGAAAGAAATCATTTCCGTGCAACTCGGTTGTTTCTCAGTGGGGGTTGCGGGATTTTATTGTTCGGGACGGACGGAACGTAATTTTGTATCGTACCTGATAGGTGTGATGTGTCCGCAGTGGAAAGAAAAATTTCCGTACAAATCGGTTGTTTCTCGGTGAGGTTATGTGCTTTTATACTTCGGGACGAATGGGCAAACAGACGGCGGACGGATGGAACGTTATTTTCTATCATATCTGATCGGTGTGAGGCGTACCTGAGTAGGACGAATTCATTTCCGTGCAAATCGGTTGTTTCTCGGTCGAGTTATGTGTTTTCATACTTTCGGACGGACGGACGGAAAGACAGACTTGGGACGGATTGAACGTAATTTTGTATTGTATCTGATAGGTGTGAGGCGTCCCTGAGTCGAAAGAAATAATTTCCGTGCAAATCGGGGTTTTTTTTTTATCAGCGGAGAGATTTTTTTTTGTTCTTCTGGACTGCTGACGGATGGAACGTAATTCTGCATCGTATCTCATGGGTAATTTGTTCCTGAATAGAAAGGGACCATTTGCTTGCAAATCGGTTACTTGTTAAGATACACGGTTTTACTTGTGGCCGTAATAAGTAATTTCTGAACGGGCGGACGAATGGAACGTAATTCTGTATCGTATCTCATGGGTGATTCGTTCCTGAGTAGAAAGAGACCATTTGCGTGCAAATCGGTTGTTTCTCGGTCGAGTTATGTGTTTTTATGTTTCCGGACGGACGAACGGAAAGACAGACTTGGGACGGATGGAATGTAATTTTGTATTGTATCTGATAGGTGCGAGGCGTCCCTCAGTCGAAAGAAATAATTTCCGTGCAAATCGGTTGTTTATCGGCAGAGATCTTTTTTTATTCTTTTGGACGGACGGATGGAATGTAATTCTGTATCGTATCTCATGGGTAAACTGACCCCTGAATATTTGAAAAAAAAATGATGCATTTAATTTTACGATACGTTCAAAAATGGCATCTGAAAAATTGGTTTTATAATACCTCTATTTTGCCCATGTTTGGGATCTTTCCTGAAGGTACTGCATTTCTTGCCAAACTACATTTAATCACATATGATCCAATATTTTTATTAAATAAACTAAAAAACGTTGTGAACATGGAAATTACAAAAAAGTATGAGAATATTAATCTTCAAACTATTGAATTTCAGGTATTCAGAGTGGAAGAAATATTCTTCTCGTAATACGTGGCTAATATGTCATAATTAACACAGCAATTGGGCATCGCTGAATTTACTGTAATTACTGTTTCACACGTGAAATCAATCACATCAGAAAACTTGAAAATATCATAGTTTCCCGCTCCACGGCGATGAAAATTTCAAGTTTTCTGATGTGATTGATTTCATGTGTGAAACAGTAAATTCAGCAATGTTTGATTGCTGTGTTAGTTATATTGAATTTCATGTGAACAGTCAGATTTTGAATCATATTGAAATAATTATCGTGGATGAGTACTTCCAGTTTTCTGATTTATGCCGAAATGTAATCAGCACATCGAGGTATGAGAAAACAAATATTAAATTTCTCTTGATAGCTATAATATTTCTTGAGTTATGGTGGTAACAAACCACTCATACACACAGACACCACTGTGAAGATAGAAAAACACAATTTGGGTTCTCCCTGTACATGTATTGACTATGGCCCAAGAGCAGAATCTTTTTCAGAAGTCTGCAACCCAGAAAGCAAAACTTAAACTGTCTGCAAGGTAAAGAAAGGGATGTTTAAATGTTAAATTTTCCATAAAATTTATTGTTCTTCACTAGAACAAAGCAAAGTTTTAAAAAATGAGTTAATTTGAGATTTTGATAATTTTGCAAATTAGTATTTGGTTGCAACAGTCAAACTAGCTTTTACTTATAAGAAATGGAGAAGAGACTAATTATTTGATTTCATTCAGAACTTAAACATCATTCCTTAAATGCTTGTGGATTTCTAAAAATAATGGTCAAAAAGTATAAGGAATAATTTGAAATCCATGTTTTAATTTTGGATTTAGTTAATTGATTAAACTTAACTCCCTCCTTCAAAGAATGTTTTGCCTGATAGACATTCTGTTCTCACTATTTCATGCAGCAGTTGTTATACAGCAATTCCATGCTGGAATGAAACAAAACGTATTGCTCCTTTTGATAATCAATTTGCCCTCCGCAACTATCATGAAAGCCTGGGAATTCTCTTTACACCAAAGACTTGCAATATAGAATCTCCGCTGTATATCCCAATGATCTGGATATCTATTCTAAATTTTGGCAACAAAAACATTAACACAAATTTAAACTTTAGAATCTGGAAACAATCTTACTGCTCCATTGGTGTGATGAAGACCTAAGACAAGGTTGAAAGCTCCCAACTTTTGACTTTTAAAAAGTTCTAATCTCCTTATGTAACAAAGTGTGATCTATTTTCCTTAATTTAGTTATACACTGCTGGACAATTGCTAAGGACGGATCATAAACGGCTATATAGCGCATAAAAAAGTAAGTGTGGTTGAATGCCAAGTGAAATAAAATAATGTCAGAATGCCAGGACATTACAAGAAAGACAATTTATTGTGCTCTGAAATCCAGAAGGCTTTGGAACGTGTTCAAGGGACAAACAGGCCATTTTGTGCATAATACGTAAACGTGAAAAAAATGCAATTACCGTCCGCAGGCGTTCCGGCGTAAGATGTCAATACGGGATATGGCCACCATGGAGGGCGATGCAAGATTCCACACGTCGTGTCATGCTTTGCACAACATTATCAAGCAGCTGTTGGGGTGATTTATCCCATTCCTCTGTCAGTGCACGGATGAGGGTGTCCTTGTTTATTGGAGGACATTGGCGACCAGCAAGACTTCTCCCCAAAGCATCCCACACATTTTCAATGGGATTCAGATCTGGAGAACGTGCTGGCCATACGAGGCGTGGAATATCCTCGCTCTCAAGACACTCCTGGACAGCGACTGTTCGATGACATGTTGCGTTGTCGTCCATGAAAATGAATCTGTCACCGACAGCACCATGGAGCATGCGAACATGAGGTAGCAGAACATTATTAATGTATCGTTGGCCAGTCATAGTCCCAGTTGGAAGCACATAGAGGGACGTACGGCCATTGATATGATGCCAGCCCATACCATGACACTACATGTCGGATATCGGTCCCTTTCCTGTATGTTTGCTGGACAATATGCAGTACCACTATCACGCCAGATCAGTTGTCGTCGACAATCAGAATATAGACTGTATCTACTCTCATCTGAGAAGAGGACAGCAGACAAGTCGTTATCAGTCCGATTGCGATGTTGATGGCACCATTGCAAACGGGCGGTACGGTGACGTCTGGACAATGGGATGCACACAACAGGACGGCGGGCGTATAGTCCTCCTTCATGCAAACGTCTGGAGACAGTTTTTCGGGAGATCCGCTTGCCAGTAGCAGCCATAAACTGATTTGCTGCCTCATTAGCTGTGCTGCGGTGGTGTCTTTTTGTTGATAGCACTATGTACCGATCTTCTGCATGTGTCGTACTGCGAACACGACCTCCCCCGTGACGTTTGCTACACTCTCCATTTGTTTGAAATGATTTCCAAAGCCTTGAAACAACACTGTGGCTGGCGTCGAACTCCCTGGCAACATCTGTTATTTTTCGCCTTTCTTCAATCTTGCCAATAATACGGCTACGCGTAAAATCATCTAGGTGATGTCGGGAAGACATACTGGAAATTGCAAGTTCGTCAATTGAATCTTTTCCTTTCAACTTTGCGTTTGAACAACAACGGTCAATACGCGTCAAATCCTTTATATCTTTTATCAGCGCTATGACGTCACGAACAAGTTCGGCAATCCAAAATTTGCATATGCACAACACATCTTACTGTATCCCGCACTTATGCTAATTTCCACATTTTCCTGCCTTCCATTTTATGGTTGCTATCGTTGCTATTGTCATCCGTCCTTAGCAATTGTCCGGCAGTGTATCTCATTACATGTTATACTGTATTGCCCATCATTGTTGTGTACTAGGAGCCTCATCAAGTGATGAGGCCCCTAGTACACAACAATGTACTAGGGGCCTCATCTTAGGTGACTGTGTTAGAGGGTAGTGATCATGTCAACTTTAGAAACAGTAATTATGCCACATTTGACTTGATTTGTAAAACAGGGGTCCGTATAAGATTTCTGTTTGAAACCGAATTTGTGAATTAAACAGTTTTAAATTTTTTTTTAGTGGAAATGTGTTGGGAGCACATTTTAATTGATTTAATTAAACTCTGTAAAATTAAAGTGAAGAAAATGGCAGTGGTTCTTGTAAAGAAAAAAAAAAAAAAAAAAAAGAAAATAACCACTTCACCTCATCAGTCTGAGATGAAACTATTTGGAAGTAAATAAATTGTAACAGCTATCTTCCAGAATACAGTGTAATACTGCCTTCTTGGAAACTAAAAAGCCCCCCGTGGCACAGTGGTCTAAGCGATGGCTTCTGATTATTCGTCCGAAAGGGGTCCGGGTTCAAATCCCAGTGAGGCATGGATGTTGTGTTTGTCTTACGGCACTGGCTCTCTCCCTTCCCTGGAACGAGTGACCCTAAATTAGGGACAGGCAACTGCTTATAGCCCATTAAGTTGCTCACGGTGGTCATTAAACCTCCAATAAAAAATAAAAATAAAAAATAAGGAGGGGGTGTTAAAACTGCATAAAAATATGGGTTTAGTAAAAAAATCTGAGATAAAAAAGCTATCTGGGAGTAAAAAAAAAAAAAAAAAATGTGACCATCAACTTTTGAAAAACCTCATGGCAGCAGAAATGGAAGAGAATGTTACAAACACTAAACAAATATGGATCTCGTAAAAAAAAAAAAAAATTTCTAACTAAAACGAAGGCAAAATTGCATTGCAAACATCTCCTGGAATGCCACATAATGTGACCGTGGAATACAAACAATAGTTAAAATATGGTTTTTGAAAAATATAAACACCTTGTCAATCTAACTGAAGAGAAGCTATGTGGAACAGCTAGAGCATAATAGAAAGGTAGACTGAAAATTTTGTAAATTGGAAATAAAACAAAGACCAAAATTATCTATTGTCAAGATGGAAAGTGGAAGGAGAATTATAAGAACATATTGTTCACATTTCTTGGGTGCAATGTTAGCGATGAAGATGCAAAAGAATTAGCCAAGCTCAAAAATCTTATATGACTTAATCTAGGATGATTAATGTTAAGAAAATAGAGAAACAGTCTACGCACATTTCAGAGAATCTGCAAAGAGCATCGCCATGTTGCGCTGTTTCTTCTCTTGGGTTCCATGGATATCTGGAAGTCTAATATTTTGCGATCACAATACTATCTCGTACTAATAGGGAAAAAAAATTTCAAAATGACCGGGGGCTACTTATGTCAAGTAATCAGTTGTAAAGAAAGAGAAATCAACAGAAGAATTGTCCAAGGTAATAGAACCTTTTGGAGATTTAGACTACTTAACTGGCGATCTTCCATTGTGTTTAAAATTGAACAATGTATTTACTTATGGAAGTGAAACGAGTATTACAGAACGACACTGTGAAAAAATAGGAGTATCGGTAAGAAAGTTAGAGAGAAGAATGTTGGGAATGACAAGAAGAGACAGAATTAGAAATGTACGCATAAGAGAAAGAGCAGGAATAATAGATATCATACAAATAAAAGAATCAAAGTGGAGATGGGCTGGACATGTTGGAAGACTGAAAGATGGACACAATTAATAACACAATGGCAACCGAGAGATGGAAAGAAATGAAGGGGGCACCAGAGAACAAGATGGAGATATGACCTTCAAAAATTTAGAAGTGCCAAATGGTGAACTGAGGCTAAGGATTGAGGAAGTTGGAAAAGACTGGGGGAGGCCTATACCTCGCAGTGGGTGCCAACAGGCTAAGAGGAACATTTCGCAAAAAAACTTTTTAAGGGTGGCGGACAAAGTGATGGGGCTCGTGTAGTAAGTCTGCCACTGCCTACATAATCTTACCCTGCATGAAAGTCATGAGCCTATTAAAATAATTTAACAAGCATAGAGAACTCAAATGTAATGGGAACAAAGCTTTCATTTCCTGAGAAGGGTTGTAATAATTATGAATAGGATGTAATGATTCATATAAACTTTTTTTTCTTTTTTGAGACTGAAGGTAAAAATTAAAAACTGGCTTAAATGTTCAAAAATTCGATTTTTGAAAAATGGTGGGCAAAGTGTGCGTGTGTGGAGGGGGGCTGAAGCCAATGCTGTGGTCAGACCATTTGTAATTCTAAATTCATCACTCTTTCTTTGAATCTGATTTACAAAATTTAAAAAAAAAAAAAAAAAAAAAACGATCTGTAGTGGAATAAGGAATACTTTAATTCACATACAACAGAAAATTAAGAAAATGAACTGGGGTGGGGGACTTTCTGGACCAAGGCCCATACCTGGATCCGGGACTGAACTGAGTTAAAATGTTATGTAAATCTTCAGCATTTCACATTTTAGCATTTCGTGGATCCTTTCCAATCTACATTACATGCTTGAAAAAATCAGAGCTGCAGTACCTAAATAGTTAGTGAGCTGGTCTCCCAACCTGATACTTCTGAGTTAGAGTCCTGCTTAATCACTAAAGATCTCGTAAAGCTCCAAAGACTAGTTAAGCAAATTGTCCCGGGGTATAAAGCTCTCATCACAAGAAAGTTTAATTCCCTATTCTTTGGGGTTTGGCACTGGACATTTAGTTCTCAGTGAACCGAAGTAGTGGCCAGTGTGAGTCACAAACCAACTAAACTTTGAAATCTCCACAGAAATTCATGTATGAAATTTTGTGGAAATCAGTTACATATGTGATATATGCAATCAAATAGATGGATAGACATGGAGAAGCCAGCAAGTCACTTTTGTGCATGAAATTGAAAGTCATGTGCCTCTGTTTTGCCATTAAAGTCTCTATACATAAAACTTGCCTGGAGAGCTTTTGGAAGAAACACTGTAATTTTCAAGAGCAATATGCCATTATGTCTTAAAAGAAAAGTGTTTAATCAATGCATCCTCCCATTGCTTACGTATGGTGCATAGACGTGGACCTTATCTAAAAGAGACATACAAAGACTGCAGACAACTCAAAGACACATGGAGAGATGCATGCTTGGTGTAACCAGGAGAGATAAGAAGAGGAACTCGTGGACCAGAAAAATGACAAGAGTGGAAGACATCATGATTAGAGTAAAATCCCTGAAATGGCAATGGGCTGGACATATTGCCAGAAGGGCAGACCATCAATGGACAGCCAAAATTTTAGACTGGATTCCAAGGGACAGGAAAAGATCCAGAAGAAGACCACATGGGAAATGAGTGGATGAAATTCGAAAGTATGCGGGAGTAACATGGAGGAGACTGGCACAAGACATACCGTTGTGGAAGAAACTTTGGGGAGACCTTCATCCAGCAGTGGATTGATAATGGTTGACAATGATGATGATGATGACATAAAAGGTAGAAAAAAATGAAAATTTTGCCAAAAAAATCTCATTGCTGGTTCTATAAATTTCTAAAATGTGTGCACTTGTGTGTGAGAGAGTGCAGCAACTATGCTTCTATTCCATATAGTATCTGTTTTCTTCCTTTAGTTCTTGTGAAAGGTGGTCACTTTTAAAAAATTATTCATTAGTACTTTCTAGAACAACGCACATTTTCATCTTCATAATATAAGATATGCATGTAAATAGGAAATTTAAAAAATTGTTTCTATATTAAGCATAAAAACACAAGCAAAATAATTTAATGCTAAAGGTGATTACCAAATTTGGCTGGCATCTTTTGCATATATTATGATGAGAGAAAGCCGCCAGCCCCTACCCATATACAAAGTGTGATAAAAAAATAGGATAAATGTTTTGACCAAAGACAGAAATTTAATAGTAGTTACCCATATTAATCCCCTTCAAACTAATCCTCCTCAGCAAACACACTTATTTCAGAAGTTCTGCGATTGTTGGAAACACCCATCAAAGTCCTGCTTTGAAATTCCCTTTAAGACCCTCATTACATTACCTCTGTCTTCCACAGGGTCAGAACAGTTACCTTATATAACTGCCTTAAGCTTCGGGAACAGCCAAGTCACATGGTGCTAAGTCTAGTGAGTAAGAGGAAGGATGAGGGAGCATCAGAATGGATTTTGCAGCCAAAAATGAGATGATCGGCAGAGCAGTATGACTTCATGCTTTGTTGTGGTGAATCATCAATCCAGTGGCCGTCTTCTCTGGACTCTTGCAATGGCCCTCAGGCGTTTCAGGATTTCCAAGTAATGTGCAGCATTAACAGTGGATCCACGTGGTAGGAATTCCCAATGCACCAATCCTTCTATACCGAAAAATGACACAAGCAGGACTTTGGCGTGCAGTTGAGACAGAGGTATTGTCTTGGAGAGGAAGGGGTCTTCTGAGATCTTTAGACCTTTGTTTCAGGGTCGTAACCATAAACCCAGGTTTCATCACCCATCATAATTGTCCGTAAAAAGTATGTTTCTGCTGTTGCACAATGAAACAACTCGGGCAAAGTTGTGACACGATTGCTTTTCTGGCCGTCGTTTAGAAAACAAGGAATTAACTTGATACTGACATGTTTCATGATCAGTTTGTCAGTGAAGATGGTTTGAACAGTGCCAAGCAACAGACCAGTCTCTGCAGCAGTTTATTTAAAGGTTAGGCATTTGATAGGAACATGCTGCAAAGCAAGTAAAAACTCATTGGGTTTCCAAAATGAACAGGCAAATGAGTTCATGAAAAGTGTACACCCAACTTAACTGCTAATCATATTGTACTAAACAGTTTGTGCTTGCAGACAGATTGCCAATGAGTCAATCCTAGCAACTGACCAGAAAATTTCAGACTGAGAATTGCTACAGTCAATGGACTGAATCGGCCTATTCTAAACAAATGTTGATATGGAAACTACATTCCTGGAGTATTTGCAGCAGAGTATCTTGAAAAGCAACCTTTGCTTGAAGGCTGTACATATGATGGCCTAGGTGCAATGGGCTAGACAAGATAGCAAACAATTGCTAGACACTAGAATGCAAAAGCATAAACTGGTACAAATTCCTTTAGACAGCAAAAAATTCCTTTAATTTCTAACATTTGAATCAGCTGCAATTTTCTGACTGAAATTCCTAGTTTTTTGAGTTTCAATTGCAATATTTCATCAGACTGTGTGAAATATTTAATCTTAAAACCACCACAAAGTATAAGAATTGTTAGTGTTATTAAAAACTTCAAAGCATATACATTTGACTAGAGCCTTTAGTGAAAATTCTGCAGTGTTTCCAGTGTATTTGATATTTAAGATTTAACATGGAGATGCAGTTCCGATAATGAGCACCATGCATACAATATTGAAACTACCATAACACAAAACAAAAATAAAATCAGTCGTTTGCCACGGTACATATGTAATCATAATTGACAGGCTTCAGAAATAATAATATTGTTACATTTGAATTACTTTTCTGTAGTTATTTATTCCTGAATATTCATACGTTGACAAAAAACACTAAATTATATTTCACTTGTAATGATAACAAGAATACATTAGTCATAGGACAAATGGGTTCTTAATTAGAACTGTTAGTCACCATTTTGGTGTATTATTCTTTTTGCAGTTCTTTAAATTGTCTTAAACCTACCGTGATTTAAATCCTTATATCACATGTGTCAGGCATCCTGGCTTTCACTCACTTTTGCACAACACAATTTAAACACACACAAAAAACAGATTATCACATCTTTGACAGAATTCTTTCAGAATAACAACTTAATGTTTCTTTTAGAACAACAACTTAAATATTTCTCTACCAATGCCATAAAAACATCCAGGGTTTTTCCCAGAATTCCTTGTAGCTGGTTTCCATGGCAACAAGTTCCCAGTTTTGTTGGATTCCTGGGCATGTTGGAATCTCGGGCAACGAGTGTGCTGATGCGGTTGCTAGATCTGCTTCCTCTTTGGTCGTCACACTCTTGCCACTGTTTCACCGGGATTTCCGCTTTCCTGTTCATGATCATATCAAGCAAACAGGGCAGGGTCTGTAGGACCAACAGATGGAAAATAAACTGCATCGTATTAAACCTATTCTTGGAATCTGGAAGTCATCATATCGCCGGAACCGTAGGGAGGAAGTTCTGCTCGCGTGTCTCTGCATTCGGCATTGTCGTTTCACTCACCGCTTTTTGCGGTGTGGCAACACTGCACCGATGTGTGAGACTCACTGTCACTCATCTTCTGTGTAGTTGTGTTCGTTTTCGTGATGTGCGTCTTCACGTTTTTCATTCTCATTTGTTGAACGACGATGAAGCTACATTGCAGCGGGTCCTAGACAACCACTGCGATACTTTCGCTGTCTTTTGCTTTTTTATTCTTATCTAGTTTTTAAACTTTACCTCATTCTCATCTTTCACTTTTACTGAATCAGCCTGAATTTAAGCATTATACCACGTTTTTAACACTGTTTGATTGTCTTGTGTCTGGCACTCTTTGGCCACACATGGCCCTTGCGCCATAAAAATTCACCAACCAACCAACAAGTTCCCAGATGTACAGGCGCATGCCGATGATAGACGATAAATACAAAGAATGTGACCCACCAACAAGATGGTAAATGGGGTAGGGCCTCATAAAGTGTTTTGGCATGGGTGTCTCGAGTCTTGTGTGGACCATAAAATTGCCTCCTGTATTTCCATACATTTCTAGAAGTGCCCTGTTAAGAGCAAACATATTGCTAATATTGTGTCGCTGCATCAACCCTATAAAGATTAGAGTTTGTCACCCAGTTACTTGTTTCACTTCTATAAGAGTAGATCAAAAACTTTCTCAAAGCTGATTCTTTTCAAGTGTACTATAGCAATTAACATGTCTTGCTTTAATTTCTTTCAGTGCATTACCAATAATAACTTCTAAAGTAAATAATCAGTTACCTGTACTAGCCGATTTAACTAATCCAATTATCCTGGGTTTGACTCAGCCATTTCTCAAAATTAGTTTCTCATCTAGAAACCTTATTTCCTTTTCTCCTGATGGAGGCTATACCTCTCTCAGACAATGTAGACAGTAAATCAGCAGTGCACTGATACCAGATCCAGTTCTCAAACTGCTGATCCATGTCTGTTCATCAGGTGCTATTTAATTTAAAACTAGTCTTTAGTATCATTTGACACAATTTTTTTTTTTTTTTTTTTTTTTTTTGTTATCTTCTGATGTATCCAGTGGACAAATGTTTAGTTATGATCAAGTTTAAGGGGATTGCATCCTGTGGTATCTTGAGTGGCAGAGCCACTTCTGCTTCATAGAAAAATATGAATCTAGCTTGGTAGCAATGTTAACTTTAACAATCCATACTCTCTTCAAGAAGTTTAGAAGTATTGGTTTTCCGACTATTGAATGACTTTTGATTAGGAAATGTAAGTAATATTTGACTAATTTCTCTATCACTGAAACACTTTCCAGTTTGGTTGCAGCATTTTTTTTTTTTTCCACTTTTAAGAAATTACTATCTTTTGCTTAGAACTACCATACATCTGTGCATTCTTGCCATTTTAATTCTTGTTCCACTAAATCTAACTACAGTACAATTCAATTTGCTGAACTTGTCCAGTGATTTCGAAGTGGTTTTACATAAACCTTAAAGCTCTTCTAGAATATCAGAGTTTAACCTATAAAGCAACTTAATGTAATAGTTAAAGCCGTTAAAGTGAGCACTACTTCCTTTAATACTGTAAACAATAGAGCTTCTAGGTAGTTTACTTATCCTTGTGTAAAGCAGTGAACCACTCTTACCCATTTCTGCATATTCTAGTGCAGTGAAGTTCAGTGCCCAAGCATGAAGCAATTTACAGTTCCTACTAGCTGGGCAGTCCCCCCCCCTACACCTGCCCAGAGTTTCACCTATTCTCATCTCAGACTATGTGGGTAAATATCCCACTTAATTCTAACTTTTAGTTCTTCAAAACTAAAGCTATCAATAGATGAAGCTGATTTCCTATGCTATCCAGTTGGCTCGTGTGAAGTTTTGATATCAGCTAATTATTCAGATGTAAGACCACCTAAGCCTGTACTAGACTTGGCAAATGAACAAGCCATACTAAAATCTGCAGCTTTGGTTACATTCCACTAACATGCTAGCTCTTATTTTGCTAATAATAATCTTTTACTGACTTCCCTGATATTATCTAGGGAAATAAGTTTCCTACAACTGCTAATAAGATCACAACAAAAATGTCAAATTTAATGAAAGAAATACGGGATTACGCCATATAATACAAATTTTTTTGAAGATGACAATCCGGTTTTGGCGTAAATGTGACAAGGATGGTAAGTCAGATATTATTTGAAAACTTGAAAATTTTCATCGTCCTGGAGCGGGACTCGAACCCGCGTCTCAGAAAACGCCTAGGTATGCTAAGGTTAGCATACCTAGGCGTTTTCTGGGAGACGCGGGTTCGAGTCCTGGCTCCAGGACGATGAAAATTTTCAAGTTTTCAAATAATATCTGACTTACCATCCTTGTCACATTTACGCCAAAAACCGGATTGTCATCGTCAAATTTAATATAATACTTAGCTGTACTTATAAAGTTCTAAACTAAATTTAAATTTGCAGCTCTTGAAGTTTTTATTAAGTGAAAGTTTAATTTTAGTTTTTTGTAGTGATAGCTGAACAGACTTAAATTTATTTTGTTTAATTTACCTGTGTTTGAAGAACAATTTTCTTTTTCTTAGGTATGCCTACACAGATGAAATAATCTTCGATGACCTAGGGAATGCAAAAGATGTCTTCATATCAGCAAAAGCATTCGAAGTTCCAGGTCTTGTTTCTCAGTGTAATGATTATCTCATGAATGTGCAGATAACAAGGGAAAACTTCATTGAGTGTCTTGAAAATGCATCAAGAATGAACTGCAAGAGTAAGATTAACCAATGTGGAAAATTTGTGGGCCCTATTGCACAAGATATTTTTAAATCTGACTTTCTGAATTGCTCTCAAGATGCTGCCATTAAACTTCTGTGTGCTGATGACCTTAGTCCAGCTTCTGAACATGAAATCCTGGAGGGAGCAATTACATGGGCCAAAAATAGCATAGACAAAGGAACTTGCAAAGAGGACTTGCAAGACATAATGTTGAAGTTTGCATCATGTGTGCATTTTCCATCCATACCTTCCCAACTGTTTGCACAAATTCTGCTTAAGTATCCAAATGTATTCTCAAGCGATAATCTGCTTAGAATCTTTAAGTTGATGAGCAATTCAAGAAAATTACAATTTGAATCAGATCCTCCTTGTAGGAGAGAACCAAGGTTTAAATCACAGCCATTGAAGCTTGAATTCTCAGGGCCAGATTGCTACTTTCCAACAGTAAAATTCCAGATTCCACTAGAAAGGGAAACAGTGGAGAAGGAAGCGGAATTGTTACAATGTAAATTAACTGTTTGTCCTACAAAGACAGTCACGTTATGGGGTATCCTTATTTATTGTAGAGATAAATCACAAGAAGATGTGAAGTTGAAGTACCAGGTCAAAATTTCTGAGAACTTTGGTGAAACAAAAGAATCTGTTGAAGTAATAACTTGTAAATTTAAAAATTACCTATACACTCTTAAGTTTAATGATCCACTCAAGCTTACACATACTTGTAAGCTTGAGCTTTGGGTTTACTTGAAATTCCAGATGGCTCAAGCATTTATTTTGCCAAAAATTTGTGAAGATGTGCCCCCACACACTATCTTTGGTACCTGTGGTAGACAGCATTTGCTGTATGGAGATATTATCATAACTGAACTGTATTATACTGATAAGCTGATAGCTGCTTAAACTTTTTAAAAAGAAAAGCATACTTCATTGTATGTTTTAAGTACAAAGCATCTGCAAACATGGTTTGTATGCTCCTTGAAAACCTTGAAATAAAGTTCATTTTCAAGTCCTTGAAAGTACTTGGAAAAGTTTAATACTCCGTAAATAGTACTTGAAAAATGTTTTCGTTTTGTTTTTTGAGTAATGATATGAAAGAGTATGTGTAAAATAATTGTTTGTGCTAAAAAGTTGTATAGGAGATTTCTGTGTAGTTCTGATAAAAACACCAAGCTGATTAAATAGCACAGAACTTGCTTTCAACTTAGGGAAGTGTGTGCTTCTGTTGACTGTGGTTAGGGATGCGTTCTTGCCGGAGGATGAATAAGAAAATAATGTGCCTTTTCAAAATATTCCACGAAATAAAATGATTTCGAAAAATAGAGGGGCAATTCAAAGTTAATAAAACAAACCAACAAAGAGATTGGGGGTAACTGGCAGGTCGTTGAAGGTGTACCTATCCTAGCTAAGTTTAATGGTTTGAACTTGCCAAAATACCTACTTACTGAACGACAGATAGCACACACATATGATAATCTGGTTTTAAAAAGTCCTTGAAAAGTGCTTGAATTTATTTTGCTTCAAAGAGTATGAACCTTGTGCAAAATCACTTAAAAGGAAGGGACAGCTAACTTTACCACTACCATAATTTCCATCGTATTATCTTCTGCACGAGCGTACAGTCCTCAGACCAAAATATTCACACAATTTTTTTCCTTCGTATAATCTGCAGACTGACATACAGAAAAAAAAAATGCTGTATAATCCGCACATCACAAATGTTGATCCGGAAGTAGAATTTCTGACTAAAAGTTCTGTCACATAATGACCCAGGAGTCCGAAAAGGTAAGGGACCCCCCCCCATCTTATTAAATGAAAAAATTCATTTTTAAAGGTTACTTTTTTATACTTGTATTTCTGGACAAATAAAGCTGTTCCTTGGCATCTATAGATCACGTTGCTCCAGAGTATTACGTTACACCTTGCCTATGATGAAACGCTGATGCAGAACAAGTCATAGAAATACCATATATACTCGAGTGTAAATCGAATGTTTTTGGAAGAAATCCTGTTTTCAGAGTTGGGGGATCGGCTTATATGTGGGTCAGTAAAAAATAGGGCTGGACTTCCATGAATTCTTCTGCAAAATTTACCAATGGATCTGTTTACATTTTAAACCACAGCACAGTATTTTCCGCGTGTCACTGCACAATTGTTTTCTGACCTGAAAACTATGGCACAATGACATGATCATATCCTCAACTGTGCCCCTACTTTAAGTTTCAATTCAGCAGTGTAACTAAAACGTTAACTTTTCGAAGACATCATAAATAGAAATGAAGGAAAATACCTGTGGCAAAGATGTTGGTCAAAATGGCGAAGGACGAACTAAACTTAAGTCACAGCTCACACGAGATCTGAAACAAGGAACTTTGAAAGCAGGCACGCATAGGTTCATGCAGCAAGCGCTGTGCATACATTTTCATTGCCTGGTTGACAAAAACAGAGACAGCACAACAGTCAGAGTTGTCCTTCTCGATAATACAAAATGCTGTCCCTCTCCACAACTTCCTCGATCTTCCATTATGACACCCCTCCCCTCTGCTCCGTACACCTCAACTGAGAAAAAATTTTTCTGAGGGAGTTCCTTTTCCAAATACACCCCTCCTCTTGCACAATCACCCTGCAGATTTCTTTTTAAAATCAAAGGGCCGCAAATACTTCTTCCTAATCCGCACATAATTCACAGAACCTATATTTTTAGCTTTTTTAGCAGATAATCCACGGATTAAATGACGAACATTACAGTAATCCGAATGGTTGTTAGACTTTTAATCTTTTACTTTTAAGTGAATCTTGACCTTGTGCCAAAATGGTTTGTGGAATTTATGCATTAATACATTTGGTGTTGTACTTTGCACTTTTTCTATGTAAAAGCACATCAGTAGAATAAAATGTTGGTTTTAGTGGTGGAATTTGTTTGATGTCTTAATCTACACACAACATGCAGTGCAGAGGCGGATTGGCGGTGGCAAAAGGGCCCGGGAAAACTTTTGCAAATGGGCCCATTCAGTTGTAGTTCTGCGGTACTATTGTATCACAATTGAAAATCACTTTTTTTTTATTTAAGAAACACAAAAAAGTTCAGTTAGCCTAGAAACAGTGACAATCATAGTACTGGGGGAGGGGGTAAAAAAAAGTATGCCCGTTCATCCTTAAATTGAAGTGAATGTTGTGGAAAAATTTTCATCTGCCCATGCCAAGATTTTACTGCAGAAAAATTGTACTGCAATTTTTCTGTTTTGGACAATCACAGTTAGAAATTTCAAGATATTTAAATATTATGGCAAACTCTCTTAATCGACGTGGAAAGAGCGAATAACCAGGTTTAAATCACTACTTTAATTATATATATATATGTAATTGCGCTGGAGAAGCTTCTAATTTTGGAAACACTGAATATTTATATTTGTTTAAAATTTTCTCTTAAGGATGCTGAAGAAAGATCATTAAAAATTTTTTTAAACAAAATTGCTTATATAGCCTTTTCATGTTTGATAGATCGTAAAATAATCGTGATTTTCATACCTTTGAGCTTCCATCCCGTTTTTTAAATTTTCAATAAAGTGGACTGAAATTCTAGCAAATATTTGAGAGAGAGAGAGAGAGAGAGAACTGCTGCTACCAAAATTATATTGCAGTTGTACCAAAAATCCTTTCGCATAAGACGTGATTTTTAAATTTAAATAAATGAAAAAAAATACAGAACTTTTACACTGTAAAACTTTTTATTTGTACTACAATTTTTGTAATTTTTCTATTGTGGACAATCACAGTTAGAAATTTCAAGATTTTTAAATATCGTGGCGAACAGATTCTTTGTTTAGTGATCATATCATATATTCGTATGTGTTTCAATTACAGAATGTGCTTTTATGCTGCGGTTATGAAGTATTGCAAAGACACTTTACTAAACAATGTAAACAAAACATTTTGCAACTTCATGTTGAAATGATATCTCCATAAATGCCTTCATCTGCAGCATTTGGCAGTTATCACAAGGTGCGTAGGCAGAACATTTCGGAGGAAAGAGATCGTATATGAACACTCCCGCAAGTAATCTTAGAATTATTTCAAAATAAGTTATTGATATTATTAGCTTTCATTTGAATTCTGTGTTGTCATATAGTGGATAGTACATCCCATAATGACCATTATCTGGCATTGTCCTGCAACTTTATCAAACATGGGTGAGTATTTTCCCTACTTTAACTAAAGTAGCGAAAAAATTTAGCCCTGTTCAGCCCCCACCCCAATGCTGTTAACATACATTTGAATCACATTCACTGTATAAAAAAAAGGCAGATTTTGCTTCATGTGCTTTAACTAGTGAAGGCAGAACGAAAAATGAAAAAGAGCAGAAAATCCATTAAAATACATCGCGAGACAGAGAAACAAATGGTGCAGGAATATACACTAAAATCTCTATGAACAACTTGTATTTTTCTCAATGCTATTTTTTTTTAACTTAATTGAATTTTTGGTGCTTACCTACATTCACTCAAATACTATTCAACCAATTATTTTATATTTCACTTTCCCACATGATTTTCTGCTTTAGATATAAGAATAAAATATTCATAGAGTGGAAAAATTCTAAGAAAGAAGAAAACAATATTTAATGTTTTTTGTCTGGGTAAAATATAATTGATTAGATTCACAAAGGTAGAATTTTTAGAACAAAAATTTAACGATACCAATTCTTATTAGTTTTTAGAAATATGATGCACGTAAAAAGTATCAAATTAACATTGTCTAAATATGGCTTTACCTCTATCTTTAATAATCTGAACTATAATATTACAACATGGAATTTTTAAATGTTACATTCATTGAGCCTGAAGTAATAACAAATATAAACTGTGGCTACTCATTTGCTTGTCTAATCTTTTTAGTGACACATTTTACAGTTTAAAGAAAAGATCTTTCAACCAACAAAGCACTGTTTTTTTTGCCACTTCATTGATAACACTGTCACAATCTATGTTATGAAGTACATCTTTTTCAACAGCCATCAGGAGTAATGCTTCTAGATGAGTGTCCATCAGTGTACTCCTTAAACATGTTTTTTCAAATTTTTGTGTGGAAAATGATCTTTCCCAGGCAACTTGAGTTGGTGGCAATGTTAAAAGGTATTTATACGCAGTTCCTAAGGCACTGTAAGCTGCGCTGAATAAATTGTACTTCACCAGAATATGGTAGCAGCAAATACAACAGTTTTTGCATGGCATTACCTTTTGTTGACTTTCTCGAAATCCATCATGTTCCAGTATTTTATGTTGGATAAACATTTGTTGTTCTTCTTCAACTGATGTTTGAAGATACTCCCAATTTGTAGCAAAGTGCACCAGCTCATTTTGAAGATTTTCCTTTGTTGCTTGGCTTCTTTAGAGGTCTTTCGCTCAAATTCTGAAAGGCATCTGAGAGACATTTTATCTAGGGTCTTCGGTCTCATTTTCTCATGATAATGCTTTAGCAGCATTACCATGTAACTGTGCCAATAGGCACAGCACTAATGCTTCCTACAACCAATGGGAGTAAAATCAACTACCCTCACGCCCCTTCCTTGGGGAGTACAGTCAAACCTCGACTTAACGAACTTCAAGGGACCAACAGTCTTGTACGTAAAATCGTGAAATTCGTTAAATCGAGGAAGCCTTTCGAATGAAATATTCAACTTAAGATAGTGTTCATAACACAATACCTGAGAAGCTAAGTTCTCTTATTTCAGTGAAATTTAAATTAGTATAGTATTAATACTTTTAATTACGAAATTTATTATAAAAAAGGTTATAATACGTGCACATTTATTTTGCATATTAAATACATAATTCGTAGATATTAGACTTCAATATGTATCACTAAAATTTAAGCATACTTTAAAATTACGAGCGAACTACCGTAGTTGATTTTTTTCTGAGCATTTAGCTTCTTAAAAAACGATTTCAGGATTATAAACTGCATGAAACAGAACATCAATTAGTATTAATTAACTTGTAAAAACAGAATATGCGTTGATTACTTTTTCACACTGTAAAAAAGAAATGCTTTAAAGAAGATGCTTATTTTTTTCTGAACATTTAACTTTATAAATTGCAGCTTAAATTTTATGAAGTGCATGAAAAACGTCACCATTAATATCGAAGTGCATCAAGTAGTTTTTACCACATTCTATACTGTTGGCAGTATCACTAAAGCAGCTAACTTTCGGTTCTACTTTATCATCTTTATCAGAAGCTGATGCATTTAGTCCGATCTGTTAAGTTTTTGATAATGAGCTTTAAAAGATCTAATGACACCCAGATCCAGCAGTTACAATTCACTAGTGCAAGTTGCTGGGGAAAATGGCGAACATTTTTCAGACTGTTTGCGCAGCACGCTGATAAATGAATAAGAGGATTTTTTCTCTTTTTTGCCTGCATCTGAGTATCCAAGTCTTCTACATAAGTTTTAAATAAAGCTATGGTACTACACGACTTTTTATTTGCTTCATATTTGGTGAGCAAATATTTCACATTGTTGAAGGAACGTAGTTTAGCAGATTTGTCTAAAACTTACGGCTGCAATTTTTCTGACCCGTTTGCATTGCCAGCTGAAATAACAGTGATTCTATCTTTTGATTTCTTTCCTCCATGGCAGGTGTCATTTCGAAAACACAGTGTATAATTTGTGGCAGCTGTTCATTTTTCCACATTTGTGCCGTCACAAACGGGATCAACCCATTTGCTTTCGCCAGATAGAGCTCCGTATACTATGTTATGTCTTTGCTTAAAACCATCAATCCATCCATTTGATGTGGTGAATTCTTTACTTGAATTCGCTGGGCAAGATAAACTGCTTTTTCTTTCAGAAGTGATCCACTAATAGTCAGATTACTAGCTCATATTTGTTGGAACCAAGTGACAAGAGCGTTTGTCAACTCACTCAGGGGCGAAGCTTTCATAGATTTCCTCTTACTCGAAAATTGCCCACGCTTTGATGCCCAGCTTTCAGTTTCTTTCCTACTTTTCGCTATGGTACACAACGTTGACTTGAAAATTCCGAGTTTCTCTGCTGCAGCAATCTGTGATCCTGGGTTTGCATCAAGGTGGGACAAAATGTCCATTTTTTCATGACTGAAAATCTTTTTCGATTTTCTTTTGCTGCAGTCATTCATTTTTTTTAAAATGCTCTCACAAAATGCACCTGTACAAACTACAGTGCTTAGTCAATTTTACTTCTAACTTTTCAAGTGCTATCTACAGTATGTTCATCAAAACGTTATTCATAAACGAGCTGTGTTGTTTAATTTGACCTGTAGATTTAACATTGCGAAGAAAAGAAGGAGAAGTGCAATTTAGGGAGAAATTCCAGGGGTTCAGCAATGGGTACGCACAGTGTGTGTCCCCTGACCTCACAGAAAGCTGTTGTTCTGTCTGTAGCTGAAAACAAGAACCCCATGATACTCTAGCTTTTCTCCCCCACACCACCTTTCGTTTTCCTGCTTCTCACCCATGCAAGAAAACGTTGTACTCCTTTGAAATTTGTTGGTCATTTGCTTCTTCCTGTAAGAAGCTTACGTTTGATAGTCGGAGGAAAGGCGAACTGATTTGTGATTGTGTTAAGCTGTGTCACAGATGGTGTTCTTGGAAACGCTGAAACACATGTGTAAAATTTTCCTGTTACACGAGGCTGTCTTTCTAGCTAACTTTTAAGGTAAAAATGCTGTTCAACACAGTTTGGTGGTTTAGAAAAAAATAAAAAATGTTCGCTAAATTGAGGAACTGTGTTCGTTAAATCAGGAAACGCCAAGCATTAATTTCAATGTGGTTTCGTCTGGACCACAGAAAATGTACGTCAAATCGTGGAATTCGTTAAATCGCAGTCCCTTAAATAGGGGTTTGACTGTATATAGAGCATCTTCTACACACCCCCGCCCTCCCGCAACATATGGCACATACATTCTCGTTCCTCAGCTACTAAGTGAACCCAGAAGTTTGTAAACACACATGTCCCATCTATTGTAGTTGGGATTCTAGCAGTTGCCTGGTGGTGAGGGGATTCCCCCCTAATTTAAAATAGAAGCCCCCCCCCTGCTTGTTATAATTGCATTATGTGTATTTTGTTTAAGAAAAAGTGTGGTTCAGTTGTGTGTTTAGAACAAATGGACTAAAAATATTTTTAAGAAAGTAAGAAAGAAAGAGACAAAATATACGGAAGGGGCCCACCGAGAAATGTCCCGGTGGGCCAATCCTCCCCTGATGCAGTGGCATTTACCTCAGTACCTGCTCATTTACTATATTCAAATAGTGATAATGTCATACGTAAGCCTACTGAAAACATAACTCTTTTACTTAACTGTTCCAAAAATCTTTGACTATTTTTTATTATTTAGCATGTATGGAAACTGCAAGTGGTTTGCACTACATGTTAAAACAAGTTTTGATTAAAAAACTTAATGTAGCAATTACAAACTCTCAGCAGCTGTAATTCTGTGCAACTAAGGTGTAAAGTTGCAAACATTTTCTGTTTTATGAATTGCAGCCGTCAGTTTAATGTGAAAAAGTTATACAAAACTTATGCCAGCATTTGAATTTTTTAATTAGTAATAAAAATATGACTTCCCTTGTAGCCAAGTTAGTTTTTGAATTATCTGGATTATATAGTCTGATTAAATAGACCATTGCTTCAGGACACAGCTGAGCTGATAATTTGTTCTTAGTCTCTTCTATCTATCCAAATCTTTGTGTAACTTCAGTTTTACACTTACCCATCTACTTAACTTTCTGAAATATTAGGTGTGTGCAAAATGTTGTACCCATTTTCTGAGGTAGAGAAGGATGGCGTGAGATAATTTAATTTCAGTGCTTCATTCCACTGTGTTCTGGCTTCTGAAGAAATAAGTAAGAAGAAATATCGTACGACAATATAATGAATATCGAAAGTTTTACCTGAGATAAAGCTGATTTATTCGTGGAACGTAAAACATATGAATATATATTCTATACTATATGCATGATGAAAACACACACTAAGGATTTTGAACAGCACAAGCAGAATCCTTATGCATTGAAAACATCTATCTTGGATGACCGAATGCAGAAAATACAGTTATTAGCAGTCATGCCCAGTACTATATTCCATTGCAATAAGTTTAGATTAGATCTAGCCTTCCTGGCTTCAGATGATTATTATGGACTTGTGCTGATTTCTGAGCTAGCGGACACTCCTTCTGAGTTTTTTAACCTTTACAGCATCATTTCAGTCGTCCACCAACAACACACTTCTGACAACTGTTGTTGTAAAAACATTGCCTCACATGCTTGTAATGGTTAGCACATTCATAAAACGTTCAGTCACGAGATGCCCACTTGACTTGAGTTTAAAAAAATTATTTGGAGCAGACACTCATGACGCCAATGTCCAACAGTCCCCTACTTGCTCTAAACAAGTTTGTAAGAGCAGGCTTTGGAAGGGGCTTGGTCATAATGTCAGCAAACATGGAAGTAGAAGGGCAGTAGTCGATCTCGATATCATGATGAGATCCCTTACATAATGCAGCTTAGTGTTGATGTGTTTTAATCTAGAGTTGCCCTTTTCAGACTATGCATTTTGGATAATGGATTGGTTATGTTCATAGAAGATCACTGAAAGGTTTAGTTTCAAGTCAAAACTTTCACATAATTGCCATAGCCAGGTTACTTCCTGTGCTTATTCTGACAGTGAAACATATTCTGATCTGAGGAAGAAAAAGACACACAGTTCTGTTTTCTAGACTTCCAAGATACACAAATGTTCCCAAGTAATACTAGGAAGCCATAAGTCGATTTCCTGTCTGATTTATCGTGTGCCCAGTCTGCATCGGAATACACTTTAAGAACAGGAGATTACTTTAGAGATATCTTCAATTTCAAATCTTTTTTGGTTTTTAGATATCTGATAAGTCTTTTGACTGCATTCCATTCTCTCTGTGTTGGTTTGGCACATTTTCTACCTAAGATGTGCATGGTAGGAGTGATGTCAGGTCTGGTGAAGTTTGAAATGAACAGTAGAGACCTAATTGCTTGTCTATATTTGTTGTTGTTGTCTAACAATTCTTGTTCATCATTTAACTGATAGTAACTGGTTTCTATCAGAGTGTTTGTAGGCTTTGCATCTTGTAGTCCGAATTTTTCAATTAGCTCAGTAATTTAATTTTGTTGGTTCAGAAAATATTCACCATTTGAATTTTGAGAAACCTTTATTCCTAGATAATGTTTCACTTGGTCTAAATTGGTCAATTCATGGCTTTGCTTTAAAGCTTTAGCATTTTTATGAACTTGATGCAGATTTTGTGAACTTATTAAAATGTCATCAACATGTATAATTAAGTACATTATATCATTCTTTTCAGATTTAGTAAAAACACATGAGTCTGCTTTGCTCTGAACAAAATCCAGATTCTTCAGAGTAGCTTCTATGGATTTGTTCCACGATCTTGCTGCTTGTTTAAGACCATAAATTGCTTTGTTGAGTTTGCACACCTGATTTTTATTGCTTATTTCTGTAAAACCTTTTGGTTATTCCATATAAATATCTTCATTAAGTTCTGCATGTACGAACGCTGATTTTATATCAACATGGTGAATGAACATCCTTTTATGTGTAGCAGATGTGAAACAAGAACACCCTTATAGTTGTGTGTTTTACCACAGGTGCCTAGACCTCATCATAGTCAGTTCCATATTTCTCGCCATAACCTTTAGCGACTAGTCTTGTCTTTTGTTTTATTACTTAGCCATGCTCATCGCATTTTGTTTTAAAGATAATTTACATCCAATAAGAGCTTTTCCCTTTGGTAGTTCTGGTAATGACCATGTGTCACTGTTTCTAAATGATTTGAGCTCCTCTTCCATGGCTGTTTTCCATTGTTCCTGTTGAACTTCTGACAAATTTTAGTACGAATTCTTATTGAAAGCTATTTATAGTTTCTTCAGTAAGTGATTCTGCAGGGCTTTTAAAGACAGCTTTTGAGCAAGAATCACTTTTGTAGACCTTTGCTATCTTCTTAGTGGTTGAATATATGAGTTTAATTCAGTTTCATCATCCCCATCATTTGATTGAGAATTAATTTGTAGGATTTTCACTTCTGTAGTTTCTTCATTAGCAACATCTATTGGTAGAAGATGAAGAATACTACCTCCTTCTTCATGAGGTTATTTTACACTATGTTCAAACTACGAATCCGACAGACCTTGAGAGTATCACTCTTTTGTTGCTTGTGTATATTATATAGCCTTTGCTTTGGTGATCATAACCAACAAAAATGCCTTCCGTTGCCTTCTGATTCAGCTTATGCCTTCTTTGCTTGTGAATGTACTCAAATGCTTTGCATCCAAATACTTTGAGATGACTCAAGTTAGGCTTGACATTCCACAATTCATATGGTGTTTTGTCATTTGCTTTCATTAGTAATCAGCTTTGAAGATATGCCACTGTTAGTACTGCTTCACCCCACAAGGGTTTTGTTAAATTGGCATTAAATATCATTGCTCTTGACATTTCCATTAATTTCATATTTTTCCTTTCTGCTACAACATTTTGGGGGATGAGTAAGGAACTGATCTTTGATGTATTCCATGACTTGTTAAAAAAAACTTTCAATTTGGTGATTGCAGTATTCTCTTCCATTATCAGTCCTAATGGCTTTAATCTTTGTTTGGAATTTATTCTGAGTTGAGACTGAACCCTTTGAGTTTGCTGTAGATCTCATTTTTACTTGGTAACAAATAGACGATTGAATATCTGCTGAAATCATCTATGAATGTTATGAAATATATATTTCCATCAAAACGTTCAGTTTCCATAGGACCACATATAAATCAGTATGAAGCAATTCTAAAGGTTCTTTGACTCTGAAATTTTCCTTTTTAGATAAAGCTTATCAGTTAATTTTTCTTTGATACATGTACTGCTCTGCAGGTCATGTGAGCAGTTGTTTACAATAAACCCTTTTGACAGGTTATGAGCTGCCATTTGTTTAATAATATCAAAATTTCTGTGACCTAATCTCAAATGCCATTTGAACAAGAAATTTTCATTTTGGCATAATTGATTTTGCATTTTTGAAACACAGCAATATTGATCATCTTTACTTTTTGGCACCACTAATAATTTATATAAATTCTTATCTGTCACAATGCCATAGGCTATTGTATCATTATTTTCCTTTATGGTGCAAACATTTTCTTTGAAATACACAGTACAGTTTTACTGAGTTAGTGTTTTGACTGATAACAGGTTGCCTACAAGTTCTGGAATGTAAAGCACATTTTCAAGTGTTACCTTGTGTTCCTCATTCTGAAGAGTTTTGACATTTAACACTCCTTTACCAATTCTTGCTGTGAGTAACCTCTCGCCATTTGCTATCACAACTGAGTTTTCTGAACTTTGTGTGTTAGTTGAGTGCAAAAATTGACAATTCTGCTCATGTGACTTGCTGCACCTGCGTCTGTGACTTATTTTGAGTTTTGTACATTTTCTTCGGCTTTTAGAATACAATTCCTATTTGTTTTATAACTTTTGTCATCCGTAGGAACATCTGTTTGACTGTTCAGAATTTTTGTTTGTTGATAATTAGCTTTTGTATCCAGTCCTTCCCTTGTGGGAGTGGTTGGTGTTAATGACGCATTATTTATTTCTAAATCATTTTTGAGATCCTGTGATGGTTTTGAAATTATATGGAAGTGTGCCTTGTTGCTCTTCAACTGCCTGATGTGTACAAACATTTAGTTTGTGCTTTTGGTGATTATTTTGCTTCTTTGAAGAATGATGTTGTTTTCTATTTTTATTAGCACATCTTTTGTAAAAAAGATCGCGCTTATGTTACTAGTTTGTCCGTCCATCTGTGTGGACATTATATCTGCAACCATTAGTACGATTTGAAAAATTCTTTTTCCAATGGGAAGCTTGAAATGTGTAAAAGGTGATACTTCATTTTGTTTCTTTTTTTTTTTTTTTTTTTTACGATGCACAATTTCGCCGCTAGAAGGTGTAAATGCAGATATCGAATTCAAAATACATTTAATCCCATATACACAGTTGAGTCACAATATTGTGACCACCTCCTACTTTTGATGTCAACAGCGCATAGCCAATGAAAGAAGGCACGTGTCGTGAGCTGACTAGGAGGGTATATAAGGTGTGCTGTAGGCATTGTGGAAACATATAAGCCGAGAATGGCTAAGTGGTTAGAAGTTCAGACTACCAATGCAAGGTCCTCAGGTTCGATCCTGGGCTGATCTTGCGGAGGTGGTGTGATTTGCTAATATTCGCTGTGCATCGGACGAGCACGTTAAGTGACGTCCCCCAGATTAGACCCACTGGTTAAATGGGTATCCTTTCCTATGCCCCCCCCTGAAATTCTCTCACCCCTCTATGTGCAACATCGTACTTGTACGGTGGCGCCATCTACTGTACTCTAATCTCACTACAAACTGTTCTGTCAAAGTCGCTAGACTTGCTTGCATTCCTTCCGTTTCTGTGCCCTGCCCAAAAGGCGAACTCACTGTAGGTGGCTGGGACCTAAAAGCTATTCGCTGTGGATGAAAGTCCTACAAGAAAATGACTCATGCTTACTTCTGAAAACATATCATGCAGGGCTTCCATTTTCAGGGAAATTTACCCTTTTAGGGAAAATTTGATCCTGAGAGAGAAAAAAAATTAAGAAAAGGGAAATTCTTACAATTTTTTTCCATTTTTTATTTTATATGTATTCATTATTTTTTTCTTTTTATAAGAAAAGATTCATTATTTTTTTCTTTTTATAAGAAAAGAAAGAAATGATGAATAAATAAAAAATGAAATTCCTTTTTTTTTTTTTTTTATGTTAGTTACATTATTTTGACTGCTGCTTTGCAGAGATACATAAAAATATCTTAAAAATTGAGATGTAAATAAAAACTGAGAAGTTCTGTTACATTCCACCAAAATTTGGCATGGTTTCATGTAGCATATTCCTGCCTGATTTCAGATGGGAAGACCTTAAACTTTTAAGCAAAACTTCTTGTTCCTGAACATGGAAATAGGAAAGTCAGAAATATATCTTAGCTTTCACTTTTGGTTGAATCATGTGCAATATAAATTTAAAAAATTAAGATAAATAATTGTTTCAATAAAATGTATCTATTTTAAATGTTATACATGTAATGCTGTTAGTTGATTTTTCCATTACTAAACTCATGAAGGAAGGATCAAGGCAATAATTTATTGATTTTTTTTTTCATGTGTGTGTGTAACAGATTTTTTGCTTTTGATACCTTTATCACACGCAAAATTGCGTATGAATTCTTAACTATGAAATATATTCTTGCCCATTGTGACAAAAGGTAAGCAAGCCACTGGGGGAAAAAAAAAGGGATATTTTTTACTTGTTACACAAATTTGAAAAATGAATACTGGGCGCTGGAAACCCAAGCGTTTTAATTTTCAATAATTAAAGAGAATTCAAAAAATGAGCAACTTTTTTCGTTCTTCCCTGTTGATTTCATATTTCACGTAAATCTCTTCTCAGGAAAAAGCTAAAAAAAGGAATGAAATGCTTTTCATTTGCTTTTATTTATATCTAAATAGGATTGGATGGCTTCTGATCGTTCATTCAAAAGGAACCCGGGTTCGAATCCCGGTGAGGCATGGATGTTGTGTTTGTCTTACGGCGCGGGCTCTCTCTTTTCCCTGAAACCACTGGCCCTAAATTAGGGACGGACGACGGCTTATAGCCCATTGAATTGCTCATGGTGGTCATTAAACATCCAATAAAAAAATAAATGGGATTTTTTATTAAATGACTATGCGCAACAACTCCCCCATGATTTTCGTGTTGCTGTCACAAAATTAATATTTAGAAAGTGTCATGGATATATAGCCCAATTTTCCCACGCAATTTGGGCAGGGAAATTTTTAAGGAATTTGTAATTTGATACAGGAAAAAAAAAGGGATATTTTGTTCCTTGAGAAGGAAAAATTACAAAACTCAGTGGAAGCCCTGCTCTCATGGATAAAAGGAGCGATTTATCAGATTTGCAAAAAGGGATAATTATCGGCTTTCGGGCCAAGGGTGGCTGTATTTCTGAAACAGCGCAGTTTGTGAACTGTTCGCGTGCTGATGTGGTTAAAGTGTATCGTGATTGGAGAAATTGCACCATTCCGAATAAGCTAAGTGGAAACTGCGGAGCACCACGTGCCATTGATGTGAGAGGTGAACGTCGGCTTCGAAGATGCGTCAGGGCCGATCGTCATACTACAGTGGAGCAACTTACTTACCGAATAAACCAGGGGGCTACCGAAATTGTGTCTAAAGCGACAGTTCAGCGAACCCTGCTGCGTATGGGGCTTCGATGCAGACGGATGGTCACTGCACCTATGCTAACGAAGGTGCGTCGGCAGAAAAGGCTTACATTTGCACGGCAGTATCGGAATTGAACCTCCACTGATTGGCAAAGGATTGCCTTCTCTTTTGAGTCACATTTTCTGTTTTATCAAACGGATGGACGTTGGCATATAAGGCGAGAAACATCGGGGAACAAACACTCTTCAACCATTGCTGGAAGAACACAAGCTGGTGGTGGCAGCGTTATGGTCTGGGGAATGTTTTCGTGACATTCTCTGGCTCCACTCATACCTGTGGAAGGCACTATAGACCAAATTCATTATGAATCCATCTTTGCATGATGGGTGTCTTCCCTGGGGCGGATGGGATCTTCCAGAACGACAATGCGACGTGTCACACTGCTAGAAATGTCTGAGAGTGGTGGGAAGAACACAATGAAGACTTCAAAGTACTTCCCTGGCCCCTTAATTCCCCAGACTTAAACCCCATTGAGCATCTATGGGACCACCTCTCTCGTGTTGTTCGCTCTATGGATCCTCCACCACGCACCCTCCAGCAGCTGTCAGATGCACTGCAGTCAGCATGGCTCCACATACCTGTAAACACCTTCCAGCACCATATTGTGTCACTCCCAGCCCATCTAGCTGCTGTTCGCGCTGCACACGGCGGTTACTCTGGATATTAGCTGGTGGTCACAATAATATGACTCGACCGTGTATTTGTTTCTAAACAACCGATTGAATTTTTTTACCTTTCGATTCCATTAATGTTAAAGACTATTTTAGATACAGCCACTTTTTTAAAGTTACGCATAGATTTTCCACTGGGGGCGTAAAAGTAAATTGCGTTTTCCCCGATGTCTCTGTTTCTAAAACTCCGGTAGGAAAAATTCTTACTGCAGAGGGTACAGCTCCTGATGGGAAATCTTTTGCATATATAATTTCTAATTTTTGGTAAAGAATGGTTTGGCCACCAGGGGGCGTAAGTATCAATTTCTTCTGATGTATTTGCAGCAAAATCTGAGCTTCGAAAATCTCGATTGAAAAAATTATTCGACACCACTCACGTCGCGATAAACCTTTTGAGAATACTTTCTTCTTAAAATAATGCGCTGTTTCTCCGTCAGGAGACGTAGATGTATATCTTATTTTTGTCAGTATCTCTGCTTATAAAACTCCAATTTGAAAAATTCTTCCTGTATCGCATACAGCTCCTGATGTGAAATGTTTTGCATATAATGTTTGTTTAATATTTGTTAAAGAATGGTTTGGTCACCAGAGGCGTAAGTGCTGATTTTTGCTTCTGTTGTATTTGCAGCAAAATCTGAGCTCCTGAAAATTAGATTTAAAAAATTCTTTCATGGACCAATAGCGCTCACATTGAAAAACCTTTTGAGAATACTTTCTTCTTAAAATAATGCATGGTTTTTCCACCAGGGGCATGGATGCGTATGTTATTTTTGTCGATATCTCTGCTTCTAAGAGTCCAATTTAAAAATAATATTTCTTTGTTGGAGATCGTTTCCACTGCGAAATGTTTCTCATATATATATTTCAAAATTTTCTTCATGCACAAATCTGCCACCAGATGGCGTAAGTTCACGTTTCCCTTTACAGCAATATCTGCTGGACTAAAAACCCGATTGAAAAACTTCTTTCTTAGTTCAGTTACTACTAACTATGCAAATTCTGTGTGCGTATTTTCTTCTTAAAATAATGCCCAATTTTGCTGCTTGTGGACGCAAATGCTTAATCTGTTTTTCTCAATATGTCTGCTCCTGTATGTGTGATTTAAAAAATTATTTCCACACCGGATGTCATTTACCTTGTAAAACACTTTAAGCTAGTATATGAGGAATTTTGTAGTTCACAATTCTGTCGATAAGTGGTGTTTGTGCACTTCGGTTTGCAGCTGTATCGCCGCTCTAAAAACGGTATTGAGAAATTTCTTCTTTACTGTATGCCATTCTCTAAGTACAATAGAGATGTGGAGCATTATCCTCTTTAAATAATGCACAGATTTCTCGCTAAGTGCGTAAAGCTCGAAAACTTTTTTCCGCGATCTTTGCTTTCAGGAGACGAATTTCAAAAGTTATTTTTCTTTAGGATAGCTTTTTCCATCAAGCATATTGTTCGCCTATTTTCAACTTATATATTATGCAAAATTCTTCCGCTAGCAGACGTAGACTTACATCATGTTTCCTTCTATATTTCTTCTTGGAACTTTTCGATTTTGAAATTTTCTTTGTCTCTGATACCTTCCTTGTGCTATTAGCAACTTTTTGTGCGCCATTTGTTAACTTTCGTAACATGGTTTTTAGCCGCTGGTGGAACTAAGTAGATGTTTCTATTTCTGGATGTTTTATCGATTGTACGAGTAGAAATCGGTTGATTGTTTTCCTAACCGCTTCCATTGACTTTGAATAGCTTTGATAAAGTTAATTCGCGTCAAAACGGATTCAAAAGACGTGCTGATTGCAACCGAAAATTCGGCGTCATCTTTCTTGTTATTCTTAAGATACCAGCAGCATTCACTTTTCTTATGTCTGTATTTATGACAGTATGTGCAATGTTTCTTCATTACATTGCTTGAATTATTTTTACTGTTGTTGGCATAGGCTCTTTTTGGAAGAGTGTCCTTTAAATGCATATATGTTTCGTGGGGCTTGCGATGTGTGAGGTTTTCTCACGTACTCATCTATTAGCTTACTACTAACGTACTCTACGGTAAGGTCACATCTCCCGATTTACTTTCAAGTGAAGTTATGAGGGTCGAGTATGATTCGGGTTGACTACATAAAAAAATTGCACTCTGGTGGGAGTCCTTGATAGGTTCATTAAGGCTCTCTTTGAATGAGTGTTAGGGTTCATCTTCTACCCTATATCTTCAATGTAAATTCTTTTGTACACATTTTCTCGAAGACTATTACTTTGTGGTGTTTAAAATTATGAGCACAAATAAAAACTACCCATAGCTAATATACGCTATATTGACAAAAGTCACCGGACACCTAGAAGAGAAACACAACATGGCATTTATTGACATACATTAGTACAGTGTCGGTCCACCTTTGGCCTTAATGCATGCACTGACCCTTCGAGACATGCTTTCGACAAGGATTTGGAACACAGCGATAGGTATGCGCTTTCATTCAGTACATAATGCTGCCGCTAACTGTTGCTTAGTAGTAGGCCTTGGTTCCAAACTTCTTATGCGGCGCTCTAATTCATCCCATAAGTGTTCTATGGGATTAAGATCAGGGCTGTGTTGGCCAGTACACACACCAGTGGCGTATATTCTAGGCTATCTGCGAAGCCCAGAGAATGCACAAATAAAAGTCAATTAAATATACACAAATAAAAGTCAATTAAGTATACATAAATAAAAGTCAGTTATCAACGGTATTAAGATATGCCGATGCTTTCGGTGCGAAAAAAACACGAGCGGATTCGCTTCTTTCGATTATGAGAATCAGTCTGGCGAGCGATGACCAACTGCATAACGCAAGCAGGCCTTCCAGAGTTTGTTCTGATGCGAAGAATTTCGACACAATCGCCTGCTCGCGTTTCCATGACAACATAAATACGCGAAAGGAGGTTAATGGACCATTGCTTTCCGCAACGGTTCGGTCAAAAAATGAGAAACCTTGGACTATCTCAGTCATTCGCATGCTCCCGCGTGTAACAGCGCCTGTTTCGCGAGAGTTGTTTCAGTTTGTATGAAGTGCCAATGAATAAAAATCAGTGATATTATATCTTAAATTCGTGGCTTTGTTGGATGTTTTGATAAATTTTGTGAAAGCTCCCCTGAACATCTACTGTCAGAACTTAAAAAACTATGCTTCACATTTTGATGCAGCTCGACTAAAAAATGAACTGAAGGTGTTTTATTCCCTTGATGAATACAAAACAAGTCAGTAAGACATTACTTGTTACATAAAGTTGAATAAATTGGACATAGTGTTTACTAAGGTGTACAAATTAGCAGACCTAATATTAAACTTTCCATCAACAACTCCAACTGCCGAAAGAAGTTTTCTGTATTAAAAAGAATCAAGATATATCTTAGAACCACACAAGGACATGTGCATTCGAGCAACTTGGCTATTTTGTCAAAAGAGAAAAACATTTTTGAATATGAAAAAGTACTCGGAAGAAACATTTTTGTGAAAACGTAACACTCAAGTTCACACAAAAGGAAAGAAGAATGGAGTTCATGTTACAAATAAAGTATTCAGAAGAAGAATGGAGTTCATGTGCAAATAAGTGTTCAAATCCTAATCGTCATAATTATTTGGTAACATGTTAGCAATAGCATCTACCTAAAATTTAGAAAAAAAGTTACTTCTATTATATTTTTATGTCTAATATTTTTAATAGTTACTTCTATTACTATTAAAAATTAAACTTCGCAATTTAGAAAAAAAAACAGTACTGGGGGAAGGGGGGTGAGATAGCCCAGGTCTCGGACCCAAGATACGCCACTGACACACGATACAGAATTATCGTCAAACCACGCAGTAACAGTCCTTGCTTTATGGCTCGGTGCATTAACCTGCTGGTACCAACAAGGCCCGGTTCCATGGTATTCCCACAGAGTTGGTAGGGCATAATTGTCCAGAATATCGAGGTAGACGTGCTGCTTTACAGGTTTGTTCACGATAACCAATGGACCGGGACCATACCACGAAAAACACTCCCACAGGACGCACCTCCAAATGCTTATGATTTTTTTATTTTTTGTTTTGTTTGGAGGTTTAACGACTACCGTGAACAACTCGATGAGCTATAAGCAATGGCCCGTCCCTAATTTAGGGCCACTGGTTCCAAGGAAGGGAGAGAGCCAATGCCGTAAGACAAACACAACTTTCACGCCTCACCGCGATTCGAACGCTGACCCATCTCGGACGAATGGTCAGAATCAAGCGCTTAAGCTATTGCTCCACCGGGGCTGCCTACCCGAAATCAAAGAAGTTGGTTTAAGAAAGAATTTTGTGCCTACCCAGTTCGACAATACTTGCACCACCACCACCTAGTAATTTTTCTGAAATTTACGTCATTCCGATGCCAAAAACTTGCAGGTTCAGATGTCAAAACTAAGTAGCTTTCCAAAAACCTTTGATTGAAAACCAAAAGAATTTTATATAGCATGAAGGCAAATATGCAGTTAATTAAAATTTGAATTGATGAAATTGCTTTTGTCTGAAATAAGGTGGATGCAATGCCCTTCACTTAAGGAATATTTGGCTGCTGGACGTCCTACTGCACTTACGGCTTTTTTGCTTTAACAACCACCGTGAGCAACTCTAAACAGTCACCCGTCCCTAATTTGAGGTCATTGGTTGCAGGAAAGACGGAGATGCCTTATTCGCCACCCCATGCCTTATCCAGGACTCAAATCCAGAGCCCTCGGAGAGACTAATCAGAAACCAACGCTTTTGACCACTAGGACATCGGGCAGGCTCATTTAGTTCTCGCTGTTACTACCACTGATTTATCTGAGAGTTAAGAGATTTGGTTTGATGTCTTAAGTAAATGTGTGTTACTATGGTCTCTATAAGAAGCCCCTACTCTGTACGTTTTATGCTGTCGTTAGGTTCCATTGAGTCGTGTTCGATTCTTGGTGACTGTATGAACAAAATCCCGCTATCTAAACCCCTCTTCTCAACATGAGCTCGCATGTCTTCCAAGGTCATTCTATAAGCGCCTTTAATTCTATCCAACCATCTTGCTTTTCCATCTTCTTCCACCCATCTTGTCAAGCATGATAATTTTCAGTACTTAATAGATATTTTAAACGCTTAAGAATTCTGACTGTGCTGCTCGAAATCTTTAGTGTTTTCATCATGTACATAGAATATATGGAGTAGGATCCAAAAGTTCCTGGGCCGCTCCGGTGGCGCAGTGGTCTAAGCGATGGCCTCTGATCATTCGTCCGAAAGAGGTCCGGGTTCGAATCCCGTGAGGCATGGATGTTGTGTTTGTCTTACGGCACTGGCTCTCTCTCCTTCCCTGTAACCAGTAACCCTAAATTTGGGACGGGCGACTGCTTATAGCCTATTCAGTTGCTCACGGTGGTCGTTAAACATCCACTCAAAAAAAAAAAAAAAAGGTTCCTGGACTGCGCTTAAACGGCAAAGTACGTGCACCAATAACCCACGGTGTGTATGGGATTACGTTACATTATCCCCCTCAAAGGAAAATTGGTTTCGTCCAACTACATCACGTGCTCGCGGCGGTACAGCCGAGATTGTGGGCAACTTATGCAATGTTCGGCGTTTGATGAAAATTGCGTTTTTTGAGCAGTGCGTTAACATTAAGTTTTGCGTTCGTTTGGTTGGAAAAGTCCAACAGAAACATACGAGATGTTGAAGCAAATATATGGCGAAAACACCCGATCGCGGTCACAAAGATTCGATTGGCATTGACGCTTCAGACAAGGCAGACAGGAGGAGCCGCCCCGGTGGCACAGTGGTCTAAGCGCTCGCTTATGACCATTTGCCCGAGAAGGGTCCGGCTTCGAATCCCGGTGAGGCATGGATGTTATGTTTGTCTTACGGCACTAGTACTCTCCTTTCCTTGTAACCAGTGACCCTAAAATTAAATTAGGGATGTGCCATTGCTTATAGCTCATCGAGTTGTTCACGATAGTCGTTAAACCCCCAATTAAAAAAAAAGGACAGGAGGTCGAAGACGATGAATGAAGCGGGCGGCCAGTGACAGCTCGCACAGGTGAAAACATTTCGCCGCCCCGGTGGCGCAGTGGTCTAAATGATGGCTTCTGATCATTCGTCCGGAAGGGGTCCGGGTTCGAATCCCGGTGAGGCATGGATGTTGTGTTTGTCTTACGGCGCAGGCGCTCTCTCTTCCCTGGATCCAGTGGCCCTAAGTTAGGGACGAGCGACTGGTTGCGGCCATCGTACGCGCCAACACAGAACAGACGATCGAGCAAATAGCAGATGCTGCTGTCAACGGATACTAACAGATGATCTGAAGGTGCACCGGGTGTGTCATCACATCGTCCCACGCATGTTAACTGAAGATCAGCTGGCCATACAGACGGAAATGGCGGGTGATCTCGTAACCGCCGCCGACCAAGACTCACCATTTCTTGCAAGAATAACAGGTGGTGAAAAATGGTGTGACCTCTTTGACCCGCAGACTGAGCCTACGTGAAAATCGCTATTGTCTCCACGGAAGCAGGAATTCCGCCGAGATAGGAACAAAGGCAAAATCATGCTATAGGTTTCTTTTGACATCCAGGTTGTTGTTCATCTTGAATTTATCTCTGAAACACGCATCGTCAACAAGAAGCTCTATCTGGACATCATACGACGTCTACGTAAGTCAATCCGGAAAATGAGGCCTCAACTGTGGGGCGATCAATCATGGCTGCTGTTGCACGACAATGCACTGGCACAAAGGTCACTCCTCGTTCGTGAGTTTCTCACTAAAACAAAAGCTGTTGTCCTCCCGCACCCACCGTACTCCTCTGACCTGAGCCCCCTCCCCTGAGCTGACACGTCGACTTTTAGGGTCGTCGGTTTTCGAGCGCAGAAGAAATGAAAAACGTATCGCTGGTTGCACTAAAGGACATTGCAAGGAATAGGTTCTAGAAATGCTTCGACGAACTCTACAGCCGCGGACAGAAGTGTGTTGTTGCAAGAAGGTCTTATTTTGAAGGGGGATGTGTTTCAGCTTTATCTATGGACTTACAGACCCAGTCAGGAAACCTTTGGATCCTACCTGGTATATTCATCATAAATGTTTAATATTCCAAGAATAAATCATCTTTATCACAGGTAAAACCTTCGATACTCATTATACTGTCGCACGATATTTCTTCTTATTTATTTCTTTAGAAGCTAGAACACCGTGGAACGAAGCATTAAAATTAAATTAGCTCACGCCTTCTATGATTATAAGACAGAGATGCAGGAAATATTGTATTGAAAATATTGATATATCAAAGTGATTCGCAATCAAGTAGTTCAAAGCAAAGGAACCTTTCAAGGAAAACTTAAGTGCTAAATATAACCTTCAGGATGACATTCTATCGTGAAAGTGTACAAATAGTAAAACTAAACAATGACAACTTTGCAATATGGAAATTAAAACTCAGTCAGCTGTTAATCAGAGATGGTCTAGATGAAATAGTACTTGGAACAAAACCAGAAAATCCAGACCGAGAATGGGTGAAGAAGGATAAGTTGGCCGAAGTCCTAATTTGCTTACACATTAGTGATTCATAGATCATTCATATGTTACAGCAAAACACTGCACAAGACACCTAGAACAAGTTAAAATCAATTTACGAGAGACAAAATCTTTCTATTAAATTGTTTCTGTTAAGAAAGCTGTATTCTATAAAGTTCAATGGGGGTATAACAATGCAGGAGCACATTAAAGAGGTAATGAAATGAGCTAAAAAACTGAACTGTATTAAGGCTGCCTTTGAATAAGTGTTAGGGTTCATCTTCTGCGATAGATGGCGCAGAAAATCACTCCTTGGGCGTGGCTTTTACGTCTTGAGTGAGTGTCCCAGAAGTTGGCGTCAGCGAATCACTGCAGATCTCATTATATTCAGAATGGAAGCAGTCTCTCGTTGACTCCACAATGAAAAGACAAAATGTGCGCTAAAAGAAGACAAGATTTTGGTCTCACTTTTGCCCCTATTCGTTGATTTCTATTTGGCTCAGATAATTAGAAAAATCAGGCAGAAATAAGAGATTTCGTTGCTTCCAGACAGAAACACTGCTATGCTAACTTATCGCGCCATTTCGCACCAAATTGCAATGCTTTCGAGTCATATAAATTGAATTAAAAAAAAATCTAACACATTTTTCGGAATAATAATTGTGACATACACTATATTGGCAAAAGTCACCGGACACCCCTTCAAAAGGAAATGAACGGATCCGCTGCGTTGTTAAGATGCGTGGTCCAGCTGCAAACGCTATTAAAACAAGCCTGCAGCTGACCGCGATCATATCGCACTGTGAAGTTGAGTGAAAATGTTCCGGCGGGAGAGAACTGACTTTGAGAAAGGAGAGATTGTTGGGTGTTATATTAGTGGGTTGTCCATAAGAGAAACCGAGAGGCGCTTAAACATACCCAAGTCAACTGTTTTGGATGTACTGAATAAGTGGAAGACACATGGCGTGCTTCAAGCAGCAAAACGTACCGGCAGACCAAAGAAAATCAGTGATAGAGGATGTCGAAGCCTCAAGAGAGTCGTTACAACTAATCGACGGAGTACTGCACAAGACCTCAGTGTACAGGTGTGTAAAAATGCTGGAACCTCGGTATGTACACCAGAGCTGAGCCAGAGCCCGAATCGGGCTGTAGAATATTTACTGCGGTTCGGGTTCGGGCTCGGGCTCTTAGAGCGCGAGATATTTTTTTTTTATATGTAAATGTGATTTTATATGATTTAGCAAATGAGACACTTTATAGTTGGTAATGGGAATTTTTCGGCAACTGGCTCTAGTTGGGGAGCGGGCATTCGAAATGGCTATTTATGCCGGGCTTGGGTAGAAAATGCCATTGGCCGCGCATTAGTGTTTCTGCAGAGAAGAAAAAGCTGTTTCAAGAACTATAGATATTGGATAGTTGATATCATGCCAACGATACTTTACCCCCAATCTCCACGCAGTAGCTCCCTGCTGATTCTATTTAGCAACATATATATTTCAGCATCTCCCGATCATTTTGGATGCCCGGCCGCCCGAAGCACATCTGGTGGAAACGAACGGTCAAAGAAAATTGTACAGTTACACTGTAAAAATAAATATAAGTCTCTTTCAACCACTTCCCATGTGTGAGCTGTAGTCACTGGCTGCCCGAAGCGGGCAGCCAGTGACAGCTCACACAGGTGAAAACATTTCGCCGCCCCGGTGGCGCAGTGGTCTAAATGATGGCTTCTGATCATTCGTCCGGGTTCGAATCTCGGTGAGGCATGCATGTTGTGTTTGTCTTACGGCGCTGACTCTCTCTCTTCCCTGGATCCAGTGGCCCTAAGTTAAGGACGGGCGACTGCTTATAGTCGTAAGCATTTGGAGGTGCGCGTTGGTCTGATGAAAGAAAGGGGTCCTTTTTTTTATTTTATTCAAGGTTTAACGGCTACCGTGAGCAACTCGGTGGGCTATAAGCAGTCGCCTGTCCCTAATTTAAGGCCACTGATTCCAGGGAGGGGAGAGAGCTAGTGCCGTAATGCAAACACAACATCCATGCCTCACCGGGATTCGAATCCGGACCCTTCACGGCTGAATGGTCATAAACCAGCGCTTAGACCACTGCGCCACCGAGGGGGGGGGGCAAACCGGTCTTCATCATAATACATTACTCAAACATTGAAGTTATTAGCAATCAGCAACATCTGTGGTAATTTCATTCGAGTTTCTTCAAAACTGGCGTCGCTCTTCGTCAGCCGAGTGGTCTGAGGCGCTGGTCTGCAACCGTTACTCTGAGATGGGTCCGGGTTAGAGTCACACCAGGAATAGGCTTCAGACCAAGAATTTCTTTCCTCGACGACATAAGTCTCAGGTTTTTCTTCAGAAGAAGAATCAGTATTAAATTCAAAAGCAGCGCGCGTCATATGCACCGTGCCTGAACTGCCTCAGGTTTCGCAGGAGTCAGTATCCAATTCATCGGATCCAGGTAGCGTATCTACACGGACGACTTTAGTATCTCAAACTGCCGGTTTCTTCTTATTTGGGGGGGGTGGGGGTGGAGTGGTATTGACCACCGTGAGCAACGCGATGGGCTATACCAGTCGCCCGTCCCTAACTTAGGGTCACTGGCTTCAGGAAAGGGAGAAAGCTAGTGCCACACTATCCGTGCCTAACCAGGACGAATAATTAGACCACTGTGGCAACGGGGCGGCATTGTTTTAATTTTGGTTTCGGCGTTTATTTATTTATCTGTTTATTTTTTTGATTGGAGGTTTAACGACCACCGTGAGCAACTCAATGGGCTATAAGCAGTCGCCCGTCCCTAATTTAGTGTCACTGGTTCCAGGGAAGGGAGAGAGCCAGTGCCGTAAGACAAACACAACATCCATGCCTCACCGGGATTCGAACCCGGACCCCGTTCGGACGAATGATCAGAGGCCATCGCTTAGACCACTGCGCCACCGGGGCGGCCGCATTGTTTTAATTTTGGTTTCGGCGTTTAATGACCACATGAGGAAGTATAAGCCTCTCATCCCTCATTTACAGTAGCTGATACTATGAAAGGAAGATAATTTATCGCGAAAGGAAATAGCATTCCTTTTATTTTATGTCCGGATTCAAACACACATGCCGCCCCGGTGGCGCAGTGGTCAAAGCGATGGCTTCTGATCATTCGTCCGAGATGGGCCCGGGTTCCAATCCAGGTGAGGCATGGATGCTGTGTTTGTCTAACGGCGATGGCTTTATCCCTTAACTGGAACCAGTGGCCATAAATTAGGGACGGCTGACTGCTTATAGCCCATTGAGTTGCTCAAAGTGGACGTTAAACCTTCAATAAAAAAAATATGAAAGCAAGATAATTGGTGTTCTTGTTTTACGGTACTGACACAATCCCTTCCCTAGAACCAGTTACACTACATTAGTGACGGCCGCCCCGGTGGCGCAGTGGTCTAAGCGATGGCCTCTGATCATTCGTCCGAATGGGGTCCGGGTTCGAATCCCGGTGAGGCATGGATGTTGTGTTTGTCTCACGGCACTGGCTCTCTCCCTTCCCTGGAACCAGTGACCCTAAATTAGGGACGGGATACTGTTCATATCCCTTAGAGTTGTTAACTGCGGTCGTAACCCCTCCCTCGAAAAGGAAACGCAACCCGTTTTTCTCCTTCTCCTTTTTTTTTTTTTTTTTTTGACTGAAGGTTTAACGACCACCGTGAGCAACTCAATGGGCTATAAGCAGTTGCCTGTCCCTAATGTAGGGCCATATGTTCGGGGAAGAAGGAGAGCCAGTGCCGAAGACCGACACAACATCCATGCCCCACTAGAATTCGACCCCGGGCTCTTCTCTGACGAATGGTCATAAGCCAGCGCTTAGGCCACTGCGTCCTCGGGGCGGCGTTACATTACTGTGATGAATTAAATATTTTTGAACGTATAAAATCGTTGCAAGCCCTATTATTTATCACAATGAACTAAGAAATATCACTTAACGATATTTGTATTAAATTTATTTAGGTGGCGCAGTAGTCTCAGAGATGGCTTCTCTGATAATTCGTCCGAAAGGGGTCCGGATTCGAATCCCGGTGAGGCATGGATGTTGTGTTTGTCTTACGGCACTGGCTCTCTCCCTTCCCTGGAACCAGTGACCCAAAATTAGGGACGGGCGACTACTTATAGTCCATTGAGTTGCTCACGGTGGTCGTTAAACCTCCAATAAGCCACCCCGGTGGCGCAGTGGTCTAAGGCGCTGGCCTGTGATCATTCGTCCGTAAGGGGTCCGGGTTCGAATCCCGGTGAGGCATGGATGTTGTGTTTGTCTTACGGCACTGGTTCTCTCCCTTGCCTGGGACCAGTGACCCTAAATTAGGGACGGGCGATTGCTTATAGCCTATTGAGTTGCTCACGGTGGTCGTTAAACCTCCAATCAAAAAAAAAAAAAAAATCCCGTAAGGCATGGATGTTGTGTTTGTCTTACGGCACTGGCTCTCTCTCTCTCTCTCCCTGCCCTGGAACCAGTGGTCCTAAATTAGGGATGGGCCGCCCCGGTGGCGCAGTGGTCTAAGGCGCTGGTCTCTAATCATTCGTCCGTAAGGGGTCCGGGTTCGAATTCCGGTCAGGCATGGATGTTGTGTTTGTCTTACGGCACTGGCTCTCTCCCTTCCCTGGAACCAGTGACCCTAAATTAGGGACGGGCGACTGCTTATAGCCCATTGAGTTGCTCACGGTGGTCGTTAAACCTCCAATCAAACAAACAAACAAACAAACGGGCGACTGCTTATAGCCCATTGAGTTGCTCACGGTGGTCGTTAAACCTCCAATCAAAAAAAAAAAAAATTAGGGACGGGCAACTGCTTATAGCCTTTCGAGTAGCTCACGGTGGTCGTTAAACCTCCAATAGAAAAAATATATATATTTACTTCTTTTTTTCTTTTTTTTTTGATTGGAAGTTTAACGACCACCGTAGGCAACTCAATGGGTTATAAGGGCCACTGGTTTCAATGAAGAGAAAGAACCAGTGCCGTAAGACAAACACAACATCCATGCCTCACCGGGATTCGAACCCGGACTCCTTTCGGACGATTCATCAGAGGCCATCGCTTAGACCACTGCGCCACCGGAGCGGCTTATTTAGCTTTCATGTCATCCCCGCCGCCTCGGTGACGCAGTGGTCGAAGCGCCGAGTTCTGACCATTCGCCCGAGAAGGGTCTGGGTTCAAATCCAGATGAGCCGTCCCAGTGGTCTAAGCGATGGCCTCTGATCATTCTTCCAAAAGGGGTACGGGTACAAATCCCGGTGAGACATGGATGTTGTATTTGTCTTACAGCATTGGCTTTCTCCCTTCCCTGGAACCAGTGACCCTAAATTAGGGACGGGCGACTGCTTATGGCCCATTGAGTTGTTCACGTTGGTCGTTAAACCTCCAATAAATATTTTTAAAAAAATCCAGGTGAGACATCTTTTTCTCTTCCCTGGAACCAGTGACCATAAATTAGGGACGGGTGGCTGCCTATAGCTCATCGAGTTGCTCACGGTTGTCGTTAATTTTTGAAACAAAAAAAGCCGCTCCGGTGGCGCAGTGGTCTAAGCGATAACCTCTGATCATTCTTCCGTAAGGGGTCCGGGTTCGAATCCCGGTGAGGCATGGATGTTGTGTTTGTCTTACGGCACTGGCTCTCTCCCTTCCCTGGAACCAGTGACCATAAATTAGGGGCGGGCGACTACTTATAGCCCAAAAAGTTGCTCACGGTGGTCGTAAAACCTCCAATCAAAAAAAAAAAAAATGTCATTCCCTAGTTATGAATTTGCATAAGAGATTCTGGTGCGATACTAATGTTTGACGGAAGTTCTGAGTCACGTGTTCGTGGTCTAATGACTCGGTTTTCCATATTAATGGTTAAAGCTAAGTGTAGTGTTCTCCCGTTTTCTGGACATTGCCTTGTAGATTGAGAGTTGCTTTGTTCAGTGATTACTATGGTGACTCAAACAAAAGAGGGTGGCAAAAGTAAGTTATGTTCTTGTTATATTGCTTTATTTTTCCCAGTCTCTTCTTCTCTGGTGTTCAGGTTTCTAAATGAACTTCTATTTTAATGTACTGTAGCTGCGTTTCAGTAGCAGCTGTAGTGGTGAATTTAGAATTGCGAACGTGATGCTATGTAATGTCCTGACATTTCACTTCCTGTGTTGTGGCTCATTTTTAAGTCTCTCAGCGCGTTTACCCTGACACTGTGACAAAAGTTTTCACGTAATGAGGAATTTCGTGCAGAGTTGATTTCCTGCCCCTACACTACCCATTATATCAGCGTTGATATAGAAAACTTAGTCTGATGAGAGAGCAGTGCAGGGGGGGGCGCTCTCCATTTTACTCTCAATCCAGGAAAACTAGGGATAGGTGCTGTCTTCATCAGCTCTCGCGTACGCCAGTATTTCATGGAAAAGGCCTTCTATAACTCTTAAATTTCTTCCTAAGTTTTAATAATCAGAATCTTTTATATTTCGTAATTTTTAATCGCACACTTTTCGTGGTAGTCTTCTTTGATAGGCTATGTATTGGCGTTTTGATTTTTCCAAGGTAGTTTTAATTTGAATGGAATGAAAGATCAGTATTCTTACTCTATATTTTTGGTAGCTTTTTCCTTGCTCTTAAGGACTACATGTTATAAACAGACTTCGAAGATCCACTGGAAGTTCACTCATACGAGTGTCAAACTCAGAATGTGAATAGTGGGATATGTTTTGACAGCAGGTATGAGTTTAACCAGACTGGGATATAGAACTGAAACCAAGGAAGACACTTTTCAACGTTTGCCTTTTTAAGACTGGCCCTTCACTGCAAATTCTAATTATTGCGCTTTAAAATAAAGTTGTAGTATGAACTGCATTTTATACCCTAGGGTTCAACAATACCCGCTGGCATCTGCTATAAGTCTCCAGTCCAGATTTTTTCAAAACTACTGGTTCCAGAGAGAAAAACCATTGCCGGAGAGTAACACTTGTATTTGTAGATTCGTACTGAGACTAGTTTTTTACTAAGCTTTTCTGACACTTAAAGTTACGCCCGATTTGTTAGAATAACTCATTTTCAGAGCTCGTCGCGAAATGGCTGAGTAAAAGATCTCGTTCTATTAGAGTTCGGCACTCCTTAGCGAGTGTTTAAGGTATGGATGGTGATAATACGATATATGCAATACAGCGTACGACTAATCGACTTCGCTCTTCAGAAATCTGCACCACGAGTTTACTGTAATGACCCGAGTTCCCTATTTCTGGAGGACAGTCCTCTGAATTAATGTACTATCCCACGAAAGTGTCTTTCGGGGTATAAACTATCTTCCAATTTTGATACAATCTAAACTCGTTATAGCAAAATTCAAGCTACACAATTCGTAACGTATTTTCATTAAAACGTTATTACGAAATTTTCGTTAGAAACTAGATACGCACTACAGAAATTTTATTAGAATTAAAATTCGTGCAGAAATAGTAAATACCCGATCTTGATAAGTAGTCACTCACAACACATTTAAATTCGTTGGCTGAATTTAAAAAATGTTCTGTATATACAAGTATTAGAACTTTCAGATTTCCTTAGAACCTATCGTCAGATACAGAAGGAATAAGTTTAAATAGTGTTAAGTGACATATAGACATCAAATATTAACATGACATGTCAAGTGGCATCAAATTGTCAAATAACGTGGTATGCATCATGAAATAAAGAAAATGGAATGCAGGTATACATAAGACTGCATTGTAAAAATAGTAGGTAACTAGATTAATCGTGGTCTAATCTGGAGATACAAAAAGCACTATAGAGAAATCGAGATTAAGTGATTTCGTCCTCAGTTTGCCTCCTATTCGAACCTGTAGTTTCCAGATTGTCTGTATAGATACTGGAGCATTGTCATACAGCATGTCTGAGGTGCAATTACAAGGCTCTCAGTGAACAGCAATGAAGACAGCACTAGGTGTTACGATGATCGAAGCATCATTCCAAATTGGATAGTGCAGGCCATCGCACACGAGTCGAGACAATACAGAATTTTTAAGTCTATTCTTTATGTTCATTTACTCTTGTTGTTAGTGTAAGTTTTGTAGATCCTACATATTTACTATTGGGAGTGTCATCAATACTTTTTAAGGGGATGCTGTAAACGCCAAATTTGTTTAGCTTTGTTACCTGGTCTCTATCTTTTTTAATTAACTAGAAAATGTTTGTAGTACGCATTCCGAAATCAAGGTGAAATGTTCTGCAAATGGCTTTGACAAACAGGTGTTATGGTTGAATAATCTATGGCACCGACATATCTACGAAGTTGTTGGTCCCTCTGGAGAGTAGTTGAGTTTTCTTGGTGGAGCCTCTTAAGAGCTTTTTTTATGATAAAGGTGGGAAAGCCTTGGTTGAGGGTGATGAATATTTTGTTAATGTCACATTTAAGTCTGCTGAAACTTGATGAATGCGTGATGGCTCTGTGTAGAAGGAAATTGAAGAGTTTGTAGCTTTTTGGATGTACTGAAGAATCCGGGATCAATGTAGGTATAGAAGTGAGTTTCCTATTACAGAGTGTTGCAAGGTGCAAGTGATAGCATCTCGTTTAAGCATAAAATCCAGGAATGGCATTTACCTTCACTTTCCAGTTAAATGGGGAATTTTATGGTCGGGATTTGGGATAAGTGTTCAGCAAAAGTTCGTAGGTCAGCTGGTTCGTGATTCCAGAAGAGAAGTACGTCATCTACATATCTTATGTAAAAGCACGGAGGTTAATATTCTTGTAGAACTTCTGTGTTGTAGAATTCTGCTAGAATCGGAGATAGTGGTGATCCCATTGGGGCGCCCTCAGTTTGGCGATAAATGTTGTCGAATTAAAAATATGATCTGGTCTGTACTAGTTTTAAGGTTGTAATGATGGATTGTTTCTGGTTCGTACTTAAGTTCAAGTAGTTTGGTCTGAATGAGGTAATGCACAGTTTTGATCGGAACATTAGGGAACAAAGAAATGACATCGAGAGAAGCCATAATGAAGGTTATTTGCATTAAAGGATTTTATCTTAATAGCTTGTACTGTGCCTTTGAGTAGAGTGAATTATTAACTAGTGGTTGAAAGAAATTAGCAAGTGCCTTCTCAATAGGTATGGCAGGTGCTGCAAATTCAGATACTAGCGGCCGTAATGGGTGTCCGGGTTTTAGTCTTCAGTTTACCAAAACGTTCAGGAACTCCTGCACCTGGAGGACAGTACAAGCATTGTGAAATGGCCGTTGGGAGGTTTGAGATTTTCTTCAATTTATATATGGCCGCTATGATAACATTAAATAGGGTTCGAACTAAGTGACGTGCGGGATAGTATCAATTTCCTCTAGCATTTTTTGGAGGTTTAACTACCACCGTGAGCAACTCAATGGGCTATAAGCAGTCACCCGTCCCTAATTTAGGGCCACTGGTTCCAGGGAAGGGAGAGAGCCAGTGCCGTAAGACAAACACAACATCCATGCCTGACGGGATTCGAACCCGGACCCCTTTCGGCCGAACGATCAGAGGCCATCGCTTGGACCACTGCACCACCGGGGCGGCCTAGCATTTTTTCCCCGATAGTCTATTTTGTTCAGAATAATTTGCGAGGTTTTATCAGCGGATATGATCGATATTGGGGTCGTTGCGTAATTCTAAAGTTGCTTTTTTTTTCTTCAAGACTAGTCAAATCCGTGCTGTCTTTGAACGTGAAATTTCCTAATCTAATTGATTAATCGATGTCGTGCATCGTCTTGTTTTTTAACGGTAGATGGTGGTTTCTGCTTGTGGAATAAGTCTCAACATATTAATCCTGCAGTTCGGGAAGGCAAATTTCAGACCTTCATTTAGTGCTGATATTTGGATTTGGTTTAGAATATAATCACTAACATGAAAGAAATACGGGGTTACGCCATAGAATACAAATTTTGAAGATTACAATACAATTTTTGGCGTAAATGTGACAAGGATGGTAAGTCAGATAATATCCGAAAACTTAAATTTTCATCGTCCTGGAGCGGGACACGAACCCGCGTCACCCAGAAAACGCCCGGGTATGCTAACCACTACACTAACATAGCCACTATGCTAACCATACATTTACACCAAAAATCGGATTGTCATCTTCAAAATTTGTTAGATAATAACTAATTGATAAAGTTATTTGAAGGTCGTGATTGATTCTGGTTAGGCTTACGTGTACAATGAGGTACGGTTCCTCCCAACGTCCTGGTCCACAAGATTACGTAGTTTAATACAGAAATTTAACGTGGACCAGGAACATCGGATATTAGCTCTTTCCACGTTTGAGTCACGGAAAAATTCTAATTGGCCGCCACCGGGAGTCGAACCCAGGATCTTCCAGTTACGCGCCGGATATGCTTCAGCTACACCACAACGGCCTCTAATTCCTCCAGACTCGCACGTTAACTGCCAAGCCAAGTTGGCAGGTAGCTTCTTGGAGCTCCGCACAATGCTGGGATTCACCAAAGATGGTAAGCAGCAACTGAATAAATTAGAAGGCGAATGAATAATTAATACAGAAAATTCGCCTTCTAATTATTTCTTCAGTTGCTGCTTACCATCTTTGGTGAATCCTCAGCATTGTGCGGAGCTCCAAGAAGCAGCGACCTGCCAACTTGGCAGTTAGCATGTTGTGAGTCTAGAGGAATTAGAGGCCGCTGTGGTGTAGCGGAAGCATATCCGTCGCGTAACTGGAAGACCCTGGGTTCGACTCCCGGTGGCGGCCAATGAGAATTTTTCCGTGACTCACTTATAAACGTGGAAAGAGCTAATATCTTTGTTTGATATTACGTAGTTTATTTGTCTTTTCTGCGCTTGTTTGACTTCAGATTCGATAATAGCAGTAAATACCGTGAGGTATGTAAGTGAATAGCATGGCTAACACCAGCTAGTCGCAGGTATGAGTCATAGGATCTTCTTTGTAATGAGTCTAATAGAAATCTTTTGGCTCTGATTTCAGCGGAGTCTTATTTTCGGCGTATTTCAGCACTTGAGCGTCCCTCCATGACTAAGTTTCGTCCTTAGTCAGGAATCTGGGTATGATGTGCAAGTCTACAATTTATTAGAAAAGACAAATGAGTTTCCTCCACGGCGAGTCTAATTCGGTAGCGTTTGAAAGTTTTGGGTATTTCTTTAATCTTGTGAGGAGTGGTGTAAAAATGTGGTAACTGGGATGGTATTTTAAATTCGTGCAGAAATAGTCAAAAGTAAGAGGTAGGTCTTCAATGCACTATCTTGATAAGTAGTCACTCACAATACAAATTTTAAATTAGTTGGCTGAACTTCAAAACTTTATTGTATATACAAGTGTTGAAACTTCCAGGTTTCCCTAGAACTCATCAGATACAGAAGGAATAAGTTTAAATAGTGTACGTGACATGATATAGACATCAGATATTATGACAATGTCACGTGGCATCGTTGGGTGTATCTTTATTTTCGTGTAATTTTTTGCGAAACATGTGGTACGGTATTTTGTGTTAAAGCTTTCGATAACTCAAGTTTAAACGGTGAAAAATTCCCGTAATCTCAATTTATTTCTCTGGATGTTGCGTTTGGTTAGTATTCTAAAATATTTTATTGTATAAATGTATTTCAGTTTGATACAGGCCGCAATTTGCGGAAACGGAAGTTAGACAGCCGCCCCGGGGTGCAATGGTCTGACCATTCATCCGAGAAGGTACCGGGTTCGAATCCCGGTGTGGCATGGATGTTTCTTATGGCACTGGTTCTCTTACTTCCTTGGAACCAGTGGCCCTAAATTAGGGACGGGCGATTGCTTAAAGCCCATTGAGTTGCTCACGGTGGTCGTTAAACTTTCAATCAAAAAAAGATAGCGCTGAAATTTTCCCTGTATCCTTCAGGACTGATTCTTCCGCGAAATCTAGGAATTGTATTTTCCGTTTTTTGTCATTTAAAAGATCTATGCGCGACTGAACAGAAACTTCTTGGGTGTTGATGAGTGTTAGAGAACGGAATTCAATTTTTTCGAAAACTGCAGGTTGGAGTGACTATTTTTCCGTAATCGGTAATTTCGATGTTTCTTATGCCTACTATCGTTATAGTGTAAGGTGACTGAGTCGGGCCCCCACTAATTATTTTCATGTAGTAATGTTTTCTGTAATTCTCATTTCAAAGGCAATGTAATGTAAATTCAAACGCACGTGTACGACACGTGGCACATTTCCTTTGTATGCCGGATTGTGTAACACCCAACGAAGCATGTGACTAGCGGCATCCGTTGACCTCTACCTGGTCGACGGGTATGATGTATAGGTCAAAGGTCACCACACCAATAGGATTTCCAGAGGGGGGGGGGGGTGAAGGATATAAAAGGAAGCGACACGTTCTCTAGAGGGCTTTTTCGCGTTTCACCTTTCACGGGGTAATACTTACTGTTTTATGCAGAGCGCCTGTTAGACCTCTCTGGGGTTTTAAGTTTTCACTGACTGAATAGTCAGGGTTTTTCGGCGATACGAGATCGGCCGGGTTTTAGACGGAACAACTAAAGTCAACGTGGCGGATGGTCTTCCGAGATATCTGAGATAGTGAAGTGTTCGCTAGCTGGAAACCTGTTGGCACGTTGAGGTAGCCAACCGAACGGAACTTATTCTTTCATCTATTAAATTTTATTTCTTCTAACCAAGGACTTGTTGTTGGAGTTCATCATTATCGTAGAACTTAAGAATTGCTGACTACACGTTCCAGTATTTCAGCGGTCGAGTTCAACTCGACTGCACTCAAAAGAACCTACGTCAGGCCCGTTTGAGAGATTCGGATTCCGTAAGGCCTAATGGCAGATCGAACTCAGTGGGTCCTGACAGTTTTATTCCGTAATACTTCAGCTTGAAAATGGAAGATTTTCCAACAACGGAAATCTGACGGAGTAAAAATTTCTCCTGTAATAAATTCTTCCCCGCTCCGCTATTAAATGTTATCCTCACCCCAATAAGTGGTTGTATTTCAGCTTGACAAGAGGGAACATTTTCTAAACTGGAGTAAATTCAAAATGTATGAAACTTGATGCTTGGCGTTTTATAAGTATTCATATTCTCAGTTACCATTTATCTAAAACAAAGCTTTGATATCATGCATTCAGTCCTAATGTTCTTTCAGCATGGCGGATGAAATTGTAAACAGGGCATAAAAGAAACAGTGAAGTAATGGGGAGAGAAAGAAACTTGAAGCAATGGATGCTGTGCAGCTGTAGTACCAATCTTGCGTGTTTTTTCACTAAATAAAGTTAAACCCTTCCACCCCACTTCGTGGGTCTCGTGCATGGTTAAAATGTTGTATATGATCAGTTAAAGTAAAACAAAAAAACTTGTATAATTCACCTTGGTATTTAGCTATGCATACCATATACAATGTAAATATCCTCCAAGTTCTCGCTCTGAACTTAAGCCCAAACTTAAAGCAACTAAAGCACTAATTTTTCAAGAATGTAGTAGTAGCTACAGCTTTTTAAAGCTTCCCAATAACTGGCTTGAGTGACTTTAGACGGTTCCGTCTTTAGTAGTATATTGCGTGCTTCTACGTCGTTAAACAGTGATAACTAACCAATGAATACTTGCAACAAATTGAAGTTTAGTCTGACTTTCTAGTAATTCCAAGATTAGAATAAACGTAGGTCGGGGCAAGTTCCGAAAGTAGAGCTTAAGGTGGGGCAATTAATGAAAGGGACCTTGCATGGGCTACCGTAGTGGCGCAGTGGCCTAAGCTCTGGCTTCTGACCATTAGTCAGATGGGCTGGGTTCGAATCCCGGTGAGGCATGGATGTTTGTCTAATACTGACTCTCCCTTTCCTACAGCCAGTGGCCCTAAATTAGGATCGGGTGACTGCTTATAGCCCATTGAGTTGCTCATGGTAGTAGTTAAACCTCCTTCAAAAGAGGAAGGGGGTGAATGGAGTCCAAGTTCAAATAGGAGGAACCAGGAGCTCTACCCACATCGAGAGACATGCCATGGTAGCAGTGGAACTTAGTTTCCGGGTGTTGGCTCACAGCATCAGTTTTGAAGCCTCCTCACTTTACCCGCCATAATTAAAATTACTTTTGTTGCCATATGCTCCCCCCCCCCCCTGTTCTTACTTTCTAATGTATGAGAAACTATTGTAATCTTAAAGAAATTAGACCCAGATTTCTACAGAAACTCATAGCAATTAAATTTCATCGTTTTGTGGTCTCCTGCGAACATGACTATCCACGATGGTCTGCTTTGTTGACCCAGTAATTCAATCATATGGTGGCTAAATTTAATATTGGAGGTTTTTGTTACCCTCTTGTGGAAGGGGGAAGTAACACGTGAAAAAGCCTTCAAGGAAAATTAGCCGAAGTTTTATAAAGGTGGTCACTTAAGCACAACACTTACATTTGTTACATACGGTATGAGATCTGTCGCACGTCAACAAAGATAGCCCTCAGTGCTGGCTGGACCATAGAGGCAACCGGGGCGATCTCCCCGAGCCCAGCTGTTTAGGGAAACTAATCATTTTAAATAGAATTTTTTATAACTAAGTTTTGTGGCGCGAAGCCCGTAAAGTTGTTTCCAACCCCCCACCCCCATTTTCAAATAGGTTATCGCCCTTCGCCGTACAAATAGACTTGCAGATTTTTAAGTGACTATTGTAATTACCTTAATATTTTCCGCATTCATGAAATAGCAAATTAAATTTCATCGTTTTGTGGTCATTACTTTTACATATTTAACAATTTTCGTGCAAACCAGGTATACTTAAATCCAAAGAAATGGAAAGAACAATATCGAAGTTCGTTTCGGGTTACATATGGAGGCCACTTCAGTGACTTTAAAAGCACTACCAGAATTTCTTATTTCTAGTAGTGTTTCTAAAAGCAATTTTCATATGAGCGCGTTAAAATGTTTAAAAGTCACTAATTTGTTACTTTACTTTTAAGAATCTGTCACTAAAACATGTATCAGGGGGAAAAAAACTATACTAATTTTTTAGAGGGATCTTTATTTCTTACACAAATATCTTAAATGCAAAAATTCTCTCTACGCAGGTAACTTTTTCATTTTGTGAGGAAGTTTTTCTAAGTCACAATACAACCCCTGCCGTTCCGGTGGCGCAGTGGTCTAAGCCAGTGTTCCGCAAAATTATTTTACTCGCGGCACACCATAAATTATCAATGACTCAACACTACACACCAAAATGTTAATTCCCTCAAAAAACTTGACACTATTAATATAAACTTGTAATGTTATCGACCTATTATATTAAATTATCACCGGATTGCCGGTGCACTGATTTTTTTTTCTACTGGCTGAATGCTTGCACTCGTGGACGGAACACTCCGTACAAGGAGCTTGTCAATCTTGAAAAATAAAATAGTTTAATAGTTAATGGAAAATAGCAAGATTGACTAGCAATCACAATTTTTGGACTACTTCAGAGCACAACTGTGATAGAACTGCAATAATTGTACGACGCAGGACACATACTCTTCAAAGGGAAGAAGACTCGTATACAGACTTATTTAAAATAGTCTAACAATGCGTGGGTGCATCGGCACAGGAAAGTAAAGTTAAAGAAGCGCTAACAAACATGGACAAATACAAGAACTTAATAAAAGACGGGGAAAGTTTTGCTGATCCCCGCACTTTTTAGGGAAAAGCGTACACAGAACATGCGTGAAGTGTAACAAAGAAGCCGCACAGCGGTAAAGGCGAGAAATACACATCAATAAGCAAAACTACGATATAACAGAGTAAATTAAATTTAATTCTTTGGAATAAATAAAAATTCGCTGCATGTAATAAAGAATAAACAAGGATCTAATTTAATCAGTGCAGCGGCAGAGAAATGGAATACAAGCATATGAAACACAGTAGCTGGGATAAAATTAAAAAATACTCTATAATTTCTTACAGTAGGATAATAAGTGAAAGTTCGCGTCACACCTTTTACCTTGTGGGGGCACACTGGTTGCGGAATACTGGTCTAAGCGACGGCCTCTGATTATTCATCCGAAGGGGGTCAGTGTTCGAATCCTGGTGAAGCAATGTTTGTCGTACGGCACTGGCTCTCCCTTCCCTGGAACTAGTGACCGTAAATTAGGGACAAGTGACTGCTTATAGCCCATTGAGTTACGCACGGTGGTCGTTAAACCGCCAATTAAAAAAAAAAAACTACCCCATCTCCCCATAAATAAAACCGCAGAATTTGTTTTTACTCAACTTTCAATCCATATTCTTCTTTAGCTTATAGCAAATACCTTAAGATAATCATTTTGTTTTTATTATAGTTTTCGTTATGACTTACTACAAAGGTGAAGCACCTGTCAGGACTGCAAGCAGAAGCGACATTTCCTTGTGAGTGTGGTTTAATTGGTAAAGCATTCGGCTCCGGAGCAGAAGGATGAGTTCGTCCAGTCACAGGAAAATTTGAGAACTTCACGTCGCGTGTGTTCTTTACGAAAAATTTTCACGTAACGGCTTTATTAAAATGAGATTAATTTCCTAGGCAATGAGATTTTGCTGTAGGGCCCCACAATGAAATTTCGTATTTTTCACGAAGTCCTTAGAATTGAGAGGCAAATGAGTACAAATATATCCTACTTAAAAACTAAATCTTCGTGCGAGCTACAAAATAAACGTTGATATACAGTCCAAGCAAGATTTATTGATAAAATACGAACTGTTTAAAACATAAGTACTTTCGAGGTGTCACCTCATCCGCAGATGTAATGTAAGCTCAAAGAAGTTTTAAATAAATTGCGTATTACGTCAGTAACTAATGTCACGTGATAAACTACCACAAATCAAACTATTCAATTGGGCACATTAAGTCTAAATAAGCGCATATCTCATCTCCGACAAACTCAAATAAAACAAATTACGGAAAAGTCAAACGACCATAATTTGAAGAAACTGCCAAACATTATCATTTCCGGCGGATCATACGGGCTGTAATCGTTGCAGCATTTGTCCCCAATTGCCGAAATAAACTCTATCAACAGCGAGTATGCGTGGGTTACCAATATTCTAACATTATTCCAGTCCGGAAGTAGAGCCCCTGTATTCACACATTTAGCCAGAGCTGTACAACTGAGATTCACTTTAATGCTGTATTTATGCTCTCGCAATCCAATATTACGCCTTGCTGAACCCACATAATTACTTACATGTTCATTTGAACCAGGGTCCACAAGTGGATACTGTAAACGCCCCATTTTTACTAAAACTTAAGTTTTAGGGCGATCCTTCTTGATAAATGCTGATATATTTTTAGTACTGATACCAAAATATAAACTGTCTGGAACAAATGCGAGACAGTAAGTCGAATGTACTGAACTGTTCCCACAAACTTCGAATCCTTAGTCTTCACTCGAGACAAAGTGGACAACTGAGCTGCACGAATTCTACCAAAGATCCGTCCAGTTATGTGGTCAATGCCCAAATTTACTGGCTAGATCAAAAATGAAGTTAATCTCCTGCTGAAAGAAAGATTCGGTGGTAGTGTGTAAACGTTAGTCTGAACAGAAGCATAGAGCGGCAATCTTATGCTGATAAGAGTGCGATGAGTTAAATGGAATCTATGCACAAACTGGAGGCTTACGATGTACTAAAAAGGTTAAGGAATTAGAGTAAGGGTCACTGTAAATACAAAAAATGCAACTTGAAATCAGATTCGTATTCAATCGTGAGCCTGATGGTGGGGTAAACAGATGATAGTGCGTCGGCGAACTTAGTTAAATAATCTAGTCTGAGGACAAAGTATCAAGATGTCGTCGACGTACCTTAAGTATAGACTAGGCGAAAGAGGGAATTCATTGAACTTTACCCCCAATGTGCTGAAGCAGAATTTCTGCAAGTACTGCGGACAGAGGGAACCCATGGGTTAACCTTCAAATTGCTGATAAATGCAATCGTTAAACTTAAAATAAGACCTGTTTACCTAAACGAAGAGCGTTCAAAATGGCAGAGCTTTCAGAATCAGAAGTGTGCGATTCAGCAAACTTAGTCTCTATAATACGATGTGTAGCTTCAACTGGTACATTAGGGTACAAAGCTACAACATCCAGGGAAGCAAAAATGAAAGGTTAATTTTGTAGCTGAAACACCTTAAGCCTTTCTAAAGCCCCCGTGGAACTCCCATTTGAATCCACTGTGAATTTGGTCAAATAAGTGACCAGGGATTTTTCTATGGGTCTGGTAGGGCTAGTATAGCCCGATACCAGAGGACTAAAAGGGTACCCCACCTTATGTAATTTAATGCGACCAAACATATCAAGCACACTGTAACCAGGTGGAGTGAAAGCAGATGAAAAACACTCGGGGAAAAGTATAAGCTTTTCTTAACCTTCTAAGAGCGGCAACTGTTGCTTTAGTAGGGTCGGCATTCACAACTCTACGTGGAATAGTATCGATAACCTGCATCTTTTGATAAGACATTATTCAAAACAACAAATTGAGACTATTTATCCACTGTCACGCTTAAGTAACATAAGCAGTTTTCCTTCTGCAAATACGGCCTGCATTTTAGGTGGAAAATTCAGGTTTTTCCGTAATTCATTTAATTGTTTTATTTGAGTTTGTCGAAGATGAGATGCGTCCTTTTTAGACTTAATGTGCCCAAGTGATTTTTGTTTGATTGGTGGATAGTTTATTACGTGACTGATTAGTTACTGACGTAAATGCAACGTATTTGACTGTTCTTCGAGCCAACATTACATCTGAGGATGAGGTGACTGTCACCTCAAAAGTGCTTATGTTTTAATTGTAAATAGTGTTCGTATTTTAACATCAATAAATCGTGCTTAGACCGTACATCAATGTTTATTTCATATCCAATTTAATACGCTTCGAATCCCGCTTAATAAGCGCTTAGTTTTTTAGCGTCTTGTACATTTGAATTCGGGTGAATAGTAATACCATGCAAAAAAGTAGTCAGTCGCGTGTTACATGTCACTGGATGTTTACTTTGATTAGACAGAAAACTCTCCTATTCCCCGCCGCTAGCCAAACAGGCTAGTCATGATTCAATTAATATTGTGGTAATACAGTTTGACTTTTGACTGCAGTACATTATTTTTTCTGGTTTTTTAATACCATTTTTGTTCTCCAGCAGTTTCGTGACTATGCAGCCGACGTATATACAAAGGTACGTAGCCTAGGTTATATTTTCTATTTCCGGCTCACTTTCTCGTTTAAGATGCTAATTTGCATCGGTAGCTTGAAAATAGTCTTTAAGCGGATTTCACTGGTTTATTTGCATGAGCACGTAACGTTCACGGCACGCCGCTGAATGTTCTGAAACGGGAGGAAGAGGGGGTCGACGCTGGAAACTGGGAAAGAAATAACTTAAAATTCTATTTTCAATGAGAAACACTCGGCATGTGGTAGTGAACGCGCTGAAGATCGTTAAGCGCGTTGAATGAATAGTACTGCATTTAATCTGACTGGAAAAAAAAATCTAAGCTCAGGAAAGCTGTAATTTCCTACCTCAGTGTTTTCGTGACTCTTAGGTATTCTTGAAATTACCTTTGCAAGGCTATGTGAACAAAACTTGCATCTGGTAATGAATTCGAACTACAGTATTTTCAGCGCGTGTCGCTGATTACAGCCGGGAAACTAGATTTCCGGCTGTCAGTTGAGTAAGGCTACCGACTATTCCTGCAAGAGACAAACTGCACTTTAGCTGCTGACTTCAGTAGATGGAGACCATGGCCATATACATTTTATCATAACTACCTACCGCATTCACATTGGATCTGGTACAGCAATTGGCATACACCACAGCTTACTCCCTCTCCTGACTGATGGAATAGTCACAGGGTAAGCCAGGATCTTCAGTTATTTAGTTTACTTTTCATGCCGAGAGCTTGACTCTTAAACATTCTTCTTCCGTACCTCGATTCTGACAGTTTCTCTTTGATGAAATCGGACTCGTTCTTGCTAGTTTTTTCATCTGACAACGTTATTTTTGCGGACTATTTTAATTGTACAATTCTTCCTGAACTAGATCAAAATCAAACTGCAACCAGTCATTACTAGCCTTTTTTAACTAGTATTTAATTGACTTTTCCGATGCCCACAGTATTCATCCTTCCTCGCGTGATTATTCTTGTGTATGTTCCATTCCGACCATTTATGCTGCTACTCGTTTAGATCGATCTTGTTTCTGGCTTTTCTTCATCCTCCATTTTGTTCTTATTTCTTTTCCGATCATAAACCAGTTTTACTAGTTTCTTCCACTTTCATTCCAACCCCTTCACTCTGGACTATTGATTTCCCCACCCTTAGTTCCAAACCACCGGACGTTCCATTTTGGCTCAGTTTCTCCTCTGGCTTCAACTGCGAACTCGCTTGCCCTGTAGCTTGACATGAAAACAAAAATAATCGCATTAGCTAAGTTTTTCTCTCGCTGTCAAAACACGTCCAAACGATGGAAATTGACAATCTTTGCCGCATTTTTCGTTCCGTGGATTCATCCTCACCAAGCTACGAAACTTACCAGGCTGAACTATATCTCGTGTTAAATGCCCTTCTCACACAGCTTTCCAGATTGAAATTTCATCTTTTGCATTTCCATGATTACCTTTTGTTCACGTTGAAGCATCTGAAGTACCGGCGTACTAAACTGAATACTATGTCACAGCTTCAACTTTCTGACTGATCTATCACAACCGATCAGTGTTATTGTACTAATTAATGTTCAGTTACTATCAATGTCGCTTCCAACAAACCATTCCACTGCCAGATCCGATGTCACCATTGTTCCAGAAGCTACCACAAATTCCAGTATGCTTCACCGCCTCTTTGAATGATCTGATATCTCCTGCCGAAATCCCAAGTTCCCTTAACAACTTGAATGACCGTAGTGCGCCGCGGCTCAGACGGTCTCACTGTTCCATTTTACAAGTTATTTCTCCCTTCAGTTCTACCAATTTTATTTGCTTGTTTTAATTTTATTCTCTCTCCTCCATCAATCTCTTCAGACTTAACTTTTGCTCTTATTCGGCACATTCCAAAGTCTGTCGATCTTAGTTTTCTCACTAACTGGCGTCGTATGTCTGCTCAATACTAATTCTTGCTAACATTCTCACTGCTAGTCTCAATCCTGTCCTCAGCCATATTATTCATTCTGATCAGTCCTATACCATTCCCTATAGATCTACTTCCAATAACATAACTACCATTCGTAATTTGTATGATCTTGCTTTTTGCTCTGAACCTCTAGCTTTATTTAACATTGAGCAACGCTAGGCTTCAGACTCTATTTCTCACTTATATTTTCACTTTCCGTTCTTCTGGCTTTCCTCTGGGTTTTTGTTCTGTTCTCTCTGCTCTTTATTCCTCCGCTTAGTTCCTAGTTTGCACTTCTGCGTTTATGACTGCTTTAGTTTGCCAATGGAATCCGGCAAGGTTGTCCATTGTATGGTCAACTATTTGCGATCGCATTTGAACAGTTCCTCTGCGTTATTCGCACAACATTACTTCAGTAAATTCCACCGATCATTGCCTGTACTCGCAATAATTAAATATTCCTGTCAGCATATGCTGACAATCTGTTTGTGTGCAACGACTCTACATTCACTGTCATCCGTGATGTCTACAACATTAACAGATGCATCAGGTTCAATAATTAATGATCAGAAATGCACAGGTCTTTGGGCTGGTACATGGGCTGGCCGTTCTGACAGGCAATGGTCAGCTCGTTGGACATAAACTACAGCTAATTTTTAGGTGTGTACATTGGCCAGCCTTTACACGTTGCCTCAGAATCTTGAACACCTTCTCCAACGCATTTTGCAAAAGCTTGTTCCACTTCATCTGCTGAAACGTTATTTTCAGCAGAGCACAAATCTTGAGTGCCAGATACATCCTGTTCTCCTTCATACGTGAATCGCAACAGTTCCGCCTCTTCTTGCTTCGTGAAATTAAACTCCAACTAGTCAAATACACCTGGAACACTTCACTGGCTACCTCCTGAATGTTCTCACTCTCCCGGTTGCATATGGGATGGGGCCTCACCCTTCTGTTGAGCAAAGGTATACCGCTTTGTTTCATTAGTGAACTTTCCTCTTCTTTTGAAGCTTCTTTTACTAGTCTTGCCACCTTCTTTCCCGAACCCTACTAATTTCACCTTTTTCGTTTCTGCTTGGAGACCTGTACGCTATACCTCTCAGACATCACCCCTACTTACAAATCTGCCTCATCCATATGATCTTTCCTAGTGTCCTCACGCCAGTACTAATGATCTTGCAGAGCCTCTGTTCTTCAATTCTACTATCCATCCTCTAACTGCAAGTTACTTTCACTTTACTTTTTCCGCGGTGTAGTTCGTTAAACAGCTAGACTTTACCTCACTTGGAAACAATTTGAAGTTACGCCTTTTCTCCTGAGCACCCCAACTCATAGAACTTAAGGTGGTTCCACCTAAAATCTCTGCCTTATGTTTTTAATGGTAAATTTTTGTTACATATTTTCTTCGGAATTAATGTATTCCCAAGGATGAAAATTTGCACATCGGTAAAACTAAGTTATAGCATGGGATATTTAATACTTGCTAAAACATAACCATAATTATATTAAAAACCTTTTTTATTTGAGTAATGTCAGATGGCGGGACCTGTACATTGAAGTCAGTAGAAAAAAAAATCTTGGATTGCTTAATTATGGTTGTTTTAGCAAGTATTCCATGCTATAACTTCTATCGATGTGCAAATTTTCATCCTTGGGAATACATGCGAAGAAAATATGTAAGGAAGTTTTACCATTGGAAACATACGGCAGGGATTTTAGGTGGAACCACCTTAACACCGCCTGCTGCAGACTTCTCTGCGCAGACTGTTCCCGGATCTCATCAGAACTGGCCTTCAGCACAACAGCTTTTACCATTTACGATTCACCTCAGTGATTCTCTACACTGTCATTTTGGTGAAAATCCTATACAATCGTCTAATAACTCCTTGTTTCGCCTTCATAGATTCCATCCATTGCGACTGATGTTCTTCAGACCGACGAACATACACATTTCGCATCTCCCAAAGCTAAAGACATCCACTGGTTAAATCTTCATCAACGCCTTTCATTACCCACAACTTATATTCACTCTGTAATAATCGACGAATTCACTTTTGTTTACAATGGGAGATGTTAATCATTCGTACGTCATGCCTAGTGTGCGTCGGCCACTACTCTCATTTGTTCCCACTACTTTCATTGGTTTGTCGATCTCATTCCATGTTCAATTATCACCTTCAAAATCATAGTCGCTCATCTTCACATCATAACTCAATGTCTGATTTTACACTTCAAGTATGCAGCGTATTTGTTCCATAAAGTGTATCGATAAACCTCCCCTGCGGCGCTACTTCAACGCACGCTGGCTTCTCTGAAACTGTAATTCTCTCGCTGGATAACTCCAGAGTACGACGAAGCACTAAATCCTGGCAACCCGATGGATTTTCATCAAAAATGGACTAAAACAAAAATGGTTCCAGGTAACAAGGAAGCTAACAGTAAAGCCCCCCCCCATATACACTGACGGAAAAAAAAAATCCGAACACCAAGAAGGGTTTGTTAGATAAACGACAGTTGGTAGGCGCTGAGTACATCTGTAAGATTACGTCTATGCAAATTTCGCGCTCGGCGCATACGTGTGCCGCTAGTAGCGCCCCTCGGAATATGCAAAGCAGGTTTGCTGTAAATACGCGCTGTAACGTTCGTGAGCGTTAGTTATCGTTGATGTTCGACGTAGTGTGTTAGTCAAGAATGCCTTTAAGAAGACGAAGAAGCCATTATCAACAGCTCACGGAGTTTGAACGAGGTCTTGTAATAGGGCTACGAGAAGGTGGATTTTCTTTCCGCAATATTGCAGAACGACTTGGCAGGAATGTAGCCACTGTGCATGATTGTTGGCAGCGGTGGTCAAGAGAAGGTACTGCCTCAAGAAGACCGGGTTCCGGCCGGCTACGTGGCACTACTGAGAGGGAAGACCGCCGTGTACGGCATATGGCCGTGGCGCATCGTACCGCGTCTGCGGCAGCAATTCGAGCTGCAGTTGCCACCACAGTGACACAACGAACTGTTACAAATCGGTTACTTGAAGGACAGCTCCGAGCCAGACTCCCTGTAGCGTGCATTCCACTTACTCCAAACCACTGCCGTTTGCGACGTCAGTGGTGTCAAGCTAGAGCTCATTGGAGGACGGAGTGGAGATCTGTTGTGTTTTCTGATGAAAGCCTGTTCTGCCTGGGTGCCAGTGATGGCAGTGTGTTGGTTAGGCCAGGTGAGCGCCTGCAACCAACCTGTCTGCGGCCGAGACACACTGGACCTACACCTGGAGTTATGGTCTGGGAGCAATTTCCTATGACAACAGGAGCACTCTCGTGGTTATCCCACGCACCCTGACGGCACAGTTGTACGTCGGTCTGGTGATCCAACCTGTTGTGCTGCCATTCATGAACAGCATTCCAGGGGGTGTTTTCCAACAGGATAACGCTCGCCCACATACCGCTGTTGTAACCCAAAATGCTCTATAGTGTCGACATGTTGCCGTGGCCTGCTAAATGACCAGATCTTTCACCAATCGAGTACGTATGGGACATTGGAAAACTCCAGCGTCACCAGCATTAACCGGTTCCTGTATTGACCAAGTGCAACAGGCATGTAACTCCATCCCACAAACTGACATCCAGTACCTGTGCGACACAATGCATGAACGTGTTTGCGTGCTTGCATTCAACATTCTGGCGGTTACACCGGTTATTAATGTACCAGCATTTCACATTTTAAAATGGCTCCTCTCGCGCTTACAATAAGCTGTGATCTTGAAACCTTAATCGATTGAATGTTACCTATACAAATCTATTGCCGCCATTTCATTCCTCTAAAACTATTTTTTCGTAGTGTTGGGATTTTTTTCCGTCAGTGTATATGGGGGGAGGCTTTACTGTTGGCTTCCTCCCTGAAGCTTTCATAAAATAGGCTACATGGTTTCTCTTCAGGCATTAAAATTTGTTAGCATTGATAATCTTAAAAGCGGAACTGCTTTTGTTGGCAAGTGTAAGCAGTATCTTCATAACAGTTTCTGGTTTCATCTTTTTTAAACTAAGATGTAAATATGAAGTTTAAAGACAATGAATTAGCTCCTAAGCACTTATCAAGCAGGCATAGGGTACAAATGTTAAGTTACGTTTCTTAAAGCTGAAAAAGCTAGCACAATGTTGACTGGATCACCCCTTCCTCCCCACTTGTCAGTTCGAAAGGCTGTAACAAGCAGTGATAAAAATGAATTTCAGTGGGTGAGGCTTCGTTGTTTTAAATGGCATTGCTTGGAATTCACCTGTTCTGCCTCAGGTTCAAATCTTTGTCTTGAATTCTTAATCTTATCATAAATCAAATGGAAAAACCTGATTGTTGGTTCCTTTCGATGCCAGACTTGTTCTCATGGGGTCCATTGGTGAATTATGATTGTGCTGAGGTGATAGATCTGGTGTTTGACCTAGTTTAACTAGTGAATGTGAAGACAGAGTTCAGTGCTGTCTGCAGCATAATCTAAAAATGGGAGTAACTGACTACTTTCATACTTGAAAAGTGCATTGACCAGGTGCTGAAAGCTGACATTTTGAACCTTGTCTGTGTGCAATTCCTGCCATGATGGAATCCTGAAAGCTATGGCAGCTTGAAATCTAGCACTTGAACTGATGTTCAACTGGTCTTTAATACATAAAAGCAGTAAAAACAAAACACTGGATAGATATATTAACAGTTCAGGATGAAAATGTTAGTGTGGTCTAAACACATGAAAGACTAAAGGGTAGGCTATGCTGCAAGTGTCAAATTGGGACTTGAAGTTATTTTTTGTACAACCCTGCATTTTAAAGGTTCTTCTGAATGGTCACGAAGGACAGTCTGCACTAGAAAGTTGCGAGCATCAGTCTTCCTAGCGCATGCTCTTTAGAGTATTGTATGCACTGGGCAACAGGAAGTTCTGGTGTTCCAACACATATTGTCAGTATGTACTTCAATAGGAAGAGGTTAATGTCTACTGAAGATAAAGCTAGTACTTTCTGAAAGGTATGGAGCAGATAGATCCTGCTTCCGTAGTAATCTCTACAGGGATTGCACACAGTGCTATCAATAGGCCTGGATTACCTTTGTGGAGCATGAAACATTGAGTTCTAAAATATCTGAGTAACACTAGAAATATACTTTCTTTACCTTGTCTAATGGAAAAGTTTCTTTGGAAGTAGGATGACAGATGAAAATGCTTTTAAAGATTTAATTATGTGACTAAAGTGATTGCAGCACTCCCCTTCCCCTGATGAACTGATTAGCTACAATAGCCACATACCCAACTAAGTACTAGCTTAATAGCTGAACATGTAGTTTTCCATAGATAGGCCCCTTCAGAACCACGAGGGACAGACTGCTGTTTGAGTTTTAATGCTGAGCAGCTCAAATAAGTTAAGAAACAGTAACTGCTCAATTAAGCAGAATTATAGCAAGCTTTAAACTGTTATGGCTAACTTGTTTAACTGGACAACCTAAAAACTTCTTTCATACATACTGACCAGCAAAAACAAATTTGAAGTGTGTAGCTCCAAATTTGATCACTCGTGCAAAATGTGTACTGATATGAATAAAAATCGGATCTTCTAATTTACTGAACTTCATGGTGATGGTAAATTTAACTCAAGTATATTGTTTGTGTAAATGTGTATAAAAACAAAATCCTGTATCAAATTAGTGTAAATGGGTTGAATTTTCAGTTTAGTGGATCCTTGTAACTTTGCAATATGCCAGAAATCTCACTGGACATTTCACTTTTCAGGCCGTGAAGAAGTGGAGGCTCTGTGTCACTGGGAAAAATCTAAACAGGATCTCAAGACCCGGCTGTGGTTTCTGTATGAACAAAGCATTTGTACAGACATGAAGTTTCAGCTGACAACAGAGGATGGGAAGGAACTGTTCATTGATGCTCATAAGGCTATGCTGATAGCAATATCTCGTTTCTTCTACAACCATTACATAAGAAATCCACAAGGTGACACTGTTCATACAGTTCCATCAGAAGTGAAGGAGAGTAGTTTTAGGAAGCTAATAAGGTAATTTAAGCACCTGACTGTCATACTGTAAAAGTAATGTTTTCTGTTCTGCGCTCTTATCTACTGAAATAAGTGACATAAAAACCAGATGTTTAAAGACTTATACGCATAGTGCCATTCATTTTCTTGATTATCTAACCACAATTCAGGTTTTAACATACCAGCACTTTTCCAAGCATTTAGAAGCTGATCTAAATGCTTGAAAAAACTCCTGGTACGTTAAAACCTGAATTGTGGTTACAAAATGTTTCAATAAAAACATCTAAAATGTAAATTTTAACATTATGGTTTGATTCCATAAAATATTCCTATCATTAGATAGGCCTTACTTTCACAAGTGTTCAGGATAACTGAAACCGAAATTTAAAAACTGGGTTGTACCAAGGCCTATGGCTCAAATGAGACATAGGTGGTGTGGTTTTAATTTAAATAGCTCTGCCCTTACTCTGGAACTAGGGCACTAAACTAAGGATGAAATACTCCTAGTTCTTACAATTTGATTCAGACTGAAGTTTACATGACAGTTCTTGTGGCTGCTGCAGTTGTAAGATGCAAAACAAACTGAAAACCCCACTTACAGAGAGCAATTAACAAACTTAGTGAATGTAACTACTTAAAGGTAACATTTTTGTGATGCAGTCTTGCATTTCTTAAAGTTGAACAAGAGGTAAACAGTACAAAAATGCCAGATCTCTAGTGCAGCCATAACTGCAAACTGCACAGTTGATCTAAAAAGTTCTTACCATTTGATGGTGCCGTGTGGCAATTTAACTCAGTGCTCTGGTGATCAATGACAGTATCAGTTTTGCGTATTTAACCGTAAGAAAATGTTGTGCTTGGTTTAACCATGAAAAGCAAACCTGATTGTATTGACTAGAGCTGAAATCTGGTGGAAGCTGATCAGAGCTCAATTTGACTGAGAAATCTTCAACTGCACTTTAAACACTAATTTCTGACTTGTTTGAACCATAGGTGGTTCACAAGATTTGTCTAGTTAACATGGTTGCCTTCTGAAGGAAACTACTAAATTCACTGAATATTGATTTGTTTTGTTTGCTAGTATTAAGTTTGCTTTAAAAATAAGGGCTATTTTCCAGGCAGAATGATTTAGAGAATTGGCCAAATAGGCATTGTATTACTTGTTCATTTTAAGGTAATTGGCATTCATAGTACCATCTGTGCAGGGTTCTTATGTATGCCTTTAGTAAGTTCTTTAGATAGTAAATTGCTGAACTAAAATTATGCACTAATATCTGTACTGTGAACTGATTTCCATGGTTCAAACTAGTTTAAAGCATTTTCATTTAAGTAGGTTTTTCTAGACTAAGCCCAAAATAAACATGTTTAGTTCTCCAGAATATAGAATGCAAGGCAACCTTGCAGTATTAAGGTTTTCTTTCTAGAAAAACATCTTGAACAGTTACCTTTGCTTCCAAACATAAAACACATGGCAGTTTAATAAGGCAGTTGTTGGAGGGCAGGGTGTCATATTCTCCAGTATTCTTATATAGCTAATTTGTAGATGAATAAACGTGATGGGCAACACCCATCATCCCAGTGGTTGTGATCTGTAATGGCTGTCTTACTGAGTGATAACTAAGATGTTGTTACAGTGGGGAGCTGGAGCAATTAGTACTATATGCTTGATAAATTCTAGCAATAAATACATGAACAGCTAACTGTGCCTGAATTTGATCTTTTGGCAAAAACTTTGGCCAATCCAGAGCTCTTCAAAAATCATGCCACTGAACATCCTTTGAATGTATTGTCTGCGACAGTTATTCCTTAACAACTGTCTTAACTAAAACATACTTTGAGGGTAACTAGTAAATGTGAAATAGGTGTAATTAATATCTTTCATATACATGAATTAGATTCCAACTGAAATTTGCTTTTTCTTCTGCCTGGGCAAATCAGTGCTTCTTGGGCCTCATGCTAGGTAAAAGTGTAACTCGTGTAAAACTTAAATTTGTAATTTTCTGAATCTGGCTCAATTAGAAAGTCAACGTCATATTCGTTAGCTCCATTTTTGTGAACATGACAAAAAGTAGCTTCACAGGTTGTACTGGATTCTCACAATCCATACTGTACGAATAGGAGCTAACAAGCTGGTGGAAAAGTTAAAACAGTAAGGAATTTGTAGCTAACATTTAAACAGTTCAGACTATGCAAATTGAAATCTTTATTAGGACTTCCTGCAGTATTGAACCACTATAGCTATGTCAAATTCAGATTGGAGCATCTTGAATGCAGAAAAATTGAGACTTCCTGGTAAAAATGTTTAACTTAGTCCAAAAAAAGCAGTTTTGATGGAATGTTCTTTTAAACAAGAATGTTCAGAACATATGCATGTTTTTCAGAGATGGAAAATAAAGTTCTTTCTAAAGTTCATTTAACTTAGTGTTTCAAATGCCAATGTTTAAAAAACTAATGCTCAGATTCTGACTTAAAAGGACTGAAAATCAGATGAAACAGCCTGCACAAAAGTTCTACTTACGTGGGAGGGATTCATATAAATGCAAAATTGAAACAAGTTTAAATTTTCTGTGTCAAATTGATTAGATTTCTAGGAAAACTTCTAGAGGGATTAGTCCTTTAACACATACAAGCATGTTAAAAGGGTGTGCGGGATTTCTTTCATCCTGAAAATGTCAGCGACTGCTGCTCCTGAAGAAGGCTTGAAAGCTTATCAGTAAATGAACAGCTTTGTGTTCTAAGCTCTGAAGTTCATAATGATGGCAACACTTAAGATATATTAGGTAGGGATGGATAGTGGGATTTTGTCGTGGTAACTCTCTTCAATACATGTAGCTTTCAGGTAATTAAAAAAAAAGTATAGTAAAAGTAGTTTCAAATCAGCCAGCTGTATGACCCAATAAGGAAAAAAATTTCACCTGAAGTTTTTCTCCCATTCTTCAGCTATCTCAAAGGTTTTGCTAGTACCTGATAAGTTTTATGTACAACTAAGTGAATTGTCCTTTAGATACTAGGAGAAATAGCTGTTGATATTACTGTGTTTAGCTCCTGCTTTTAGTGCTAACCTTGATGTTTCAGTTGGGAGCTCAACGACTTAGTCATATTTTTAGCCGTTTTAGTTTCGAAAATTTGCATAGTTGGGGACAACACAATGGGTGCAGAAGTGCAATGTTCATTGTTTGAAATGGGTTACCACTTTAAGGGATAGTATGTGAATAGAGCACTTCTATGAAATACTTCAGTAAAACATGTTTTAGACAAATGCCAATTTGTCTTTGCGCCCCCCCCCCGCCGCGTGAAAAAGTGTAAATGTTTTGGGTGTTACTGCTATTTAAACACTTAAACCTTATATCCTGGTGTTTTGTGCCAAAACATTTTAACAAAAAAATTTAATTGGATGTACAAATATTAGTGGAACCCCATTTTGTTTTTCAAGGGACCAAGCAAAATTGGAAAGCTAACAGGAAAAATTAAACACTCAGGAGGAGGGGAGGGTCTGAATTTTGGATTGAAATTTCTAATGAGAAACTTGTAAACATGGCTGACTTGTACCTCTCTTCAATGATTCAAATAAACCTTTGTGGTAAGAAATTTCTCTAATGAATTTAGTTTCTATTGAATGTTAATGGATAAACTAGTTGTTTTTTAACTTCATTTTTAGGGTAGTTACTTTCTGTAAGGATGTCCAGAAGTTGGCAAACTAGTTTAATCATTAACATTTAATTAACTAGTTAATAAACTAATCAGTTTAATAAACTAGGTAGCCATTTTTCAAAGTTAATGTTTGTGGAAACCTTAATGAAAGGTACTTGGTCTGTTCATAAATGCCTACACAATTGGTATCATTTCTGGGTTGTATAATGTTCGATGACACGTCAACAAACACGCAACTTAAATGTTTGCCATGTCGTCAAACATCAATCTGAATTTCTGCTGCAAACTGTGCTTCCAATGTTAAGTTTGACAGATGTAAACTGAATACTTTTCATGCTGTTAAATGTAAGGTAATACTGCCTCTACTCTTCCAGTATTACAAACTAAATATTACTCAAAGTTCTTAAATTTCATCTTTCACAAGTAGAGATGAGTGAAGACTAATTTAAAACTTCGCGATCCGTGCTTATGTTTCAAGAATTACTGAAACTGCGCTATATACAAGTAAAATCTTCCTCCAGAATAAAAACTTATCTCTGGTATATCCTTCAGTTTTCCCCCCTGACTTGTCCCTCTTTCATCCATATATGACCTTAGTCTCTTACTGCTCCCTTATATTTATTTGTATCACTTCTCAAGGAATTCCTATTGTCACCTAATTCCTGAGTTCTCTTGGAACTATTAATGTACGTATTTCACCCTGTCTTCCAGATAAATCGGCTAATTGTGCCGAACTTAAACTGAAGTGAAGCAAGATTTTCTTTCCTTCTAGTCTGCCGTTCTGGCCTTCTCATACATCAATCTGTTAAATTTGATTAAAATTGCTGGGACCCCATATCTTCATTATCTTACTTGTAAGCTCTTACACTATCGCCAGTGGCGTAACGCAAATTCGCTGTCCCCCCCCCCCCGGGCGAAATTTTCCTAACTGGCCCCCAACATGGTAATAATTAATGCCAAAATTGAGGGTAAATATTTAACTTCGCCGTAGTAAAAATATATTTTCCAGGTATTGGTTCCATGATCACTTATGTATTGCTTTTAATTATGTGAGCACTTATTCCGGTAAGTATCCTCGATAAACTTAGTACTCAGGGTGGGGGAGTGCAAAATCTTTAAATGGCAAATGCTCAAGATATCAAATAAAGTAAAAACAAATACTGATCTTAGTGTATGGTTTCGAACTTCCTTTAAAGCTGTTTAATTCCTTAATATAACTTTTGAGAGTAAAAACAAGCGTTTATATCTTTCTAGTTTTAAATAATTCAGCAATGTTTCTTTTTAGTGTCATGCCTTCTAAATTCAAGAAGCAAGCATAATTTACAAAATGAAAACTTAAGTTATTAAAATGTGGATTCCCTTCTAGCGTTCTTCTTAGCGATATTTCAATCAGTTTCGTAATGTCTAGTTTTCTGGCTCTGTCATTTTCAATGCTTACCATCGTAAGTCGATCAAGCCTACTTTAAGTGTGCGATGACCGAAGGTAGTTTTTGATTAACTTCGAGAACGACCTTTCAGCTGTAAGCCAGTCACTAGGAATGTCAAAAACAGTTTCAACGCTGTCTCAAGGTCCAAAACACTGGGTAATATTGTACTGTTTTCTTAAATATGAGCTCAATGTCAGTTCTTTTACAGAACCACAAAGTATTTAACTGGTTGCTCATAGCATTTCTAAATGAAAGTATCTGACGGGAAATCACTAGGTAAATCATTTGTACTGCAGCCTTAGACTCAGCTGACTGGAATAATTCACTTTAGTTTGCGTTTAGCAATTCAGATGACTGCAAGAAAGAATTTCTTTGCTACCGAACTTAGTCCTTGAAAACGGAATTTTTGAGAAATGGCGACGTCTATAGTTGCATAGAAGACGTTAATTTTGAATTTCTCTTCGGGGTAGTTTGACCTGCTGTCTTAATTTATTTCATCGAAGAACTTTTTTGAGTGACGCAACCGCGTTTCGTTAAATTTATCTTAAACACTCATTGTGTTGGAAAGAATAGTGTTAATATCTTTTTAATTCTTCTCTTAAATTAGCTTTTCACTCGCTGATTGTAGCATGCCAGCTGCTTTCAATAATTCAGCGTCCTTTGACTACATAAGTTTTGACACAATGCTAACCGCTTCAAATATTTTGTGTTCCATGACAACAAAATCAAAGGTCTTCAAACATTTTCGAAGTTGCTTCAGCCCTCTTCGCAGCTATGAGATTTTAGTATGATTTCGGTCAAAGCTTTTAAAATGTCATACCTGAAACGAATGGCACGTACGGCATCGTGCCGGGAGGCCCATCGTATCGGGCACGACTTTTCAGTTAGGATACACTAAGATTTTCTAATTTTCATTTTTAATCATCATCATCATCATTGTCAACCATTATCAATCCACTGCTGGACGAAGGTCTCCCCCAAGTTTCCTCCACAATGGTCTGTCTTGTGCCAGTCTCCTCCATGTCACCCCTGCATACTTTCGAATTTCATCCACCCATCTCCTATGTGGTCTTCTTCTGGGTCTTTTCCTGTCCCTTGGAATCCAATCTAAAATTTCGGCTGTCCATCGATGATCTGTCCTTCTGGCAGTATGTCCAGCCCATTGCCATTTCAGGGATTTAACTCTGATCATGATGTCTTCCACTCTTGTCATTTTCGGATCCACGAGTTCCTCTTTTTATCTCTCCTGGTTACACCAAGCATGCACCTCTCCATGCTTCTTTGAGTTGTCTGCAGCCTTTGTATGTCTCTTTTAGTTAAGGTCCACGTCTCTGCACCATACGTAAGCACTGGAAGGATGCATTGATCAAACACTTTTCTTTTAAGACATAATGGCATATTGCTCTTGAAAATTATGCTGTTTCTTCCAAAAGCTCTCCAGGCAAGTTTTGTACGCCGATTAATTTCTTCATCAATGTGACCCTCACTTGATATCTGCTGTCCAAGATAAACGTACGTGTCTGTTATCTCCAGCTTTTCTCCATCAATCGATAAATCTTCATTTCTTGTAAAAGCATTGAACATCACTTTTGTCTTCTGAAAGTTCATTTTTAATCCCACTTCTTTACTCTTGTCAGCAAGTTCCTGGATCATACTCTGCAGCTCTGATGGGGTAGTTGCAAAAATGACTACGTCATCAGCAAAACGAAGATGGGTTAGATAATCTCCATTAATCTTTATCCCCTTGTTTTCCCAGCTCAGTGACTGAAAAACACCCTCCAATGTGGCATTAAAGAGCTTCGGAGATATGGTGTCACCTTGTCTCACTCCCTTTCCAATTTTTACGTGTGTTGTATTTTCAAACAGCCTAATCTTTGCACTTGCATTTTCATAGATGTTATTAATAATATTAATGTATGCATCTTCAATACCGCAGGTTTTCAGAGCCATTGTAACTGCTGATGGTTTCACCGAATCAAAGGCTTTTTCATAATCGATAAAAGCCATGCACAATGGAAGTTCATATTCCCTCGCTCTTTCAATTAGTTCTCTCAGCACGTGGATATGATCTATTGTGCTGTAGCCACTCCTGAATCCAGCTTGTTCTCTCGGTTGAGCCATGTCTAGTGCTACCTTCAAGCGGTGTGAAAGAACTTTAGTGAAGATTTTATAAACTACTGATAGGAGGCTGATAGGTCTGTAGTTTCCGAGATCCTCAATGTCACCTTTCTTATGTAGCAGGATCATTGTAGCGGTGTTCCAATCCTCAGGAATCTTTCCTTCATTAAGGCATCGAGTGAAAATTTGGGCGAGTACTGTTTCGATTTCTCCACTTGCTTCTTTTATGATGTCTACAGTAATTCCATCTTCTCCTGGAGCTTTTCCCCGCTTCATGTTCTTGATTGCATGTGCAACTTCTGCTGGAAGGACTGGAGGAACTCTGGTACTGGTATCTTTCATGATGTCTGGAGTGCATATATCATCCCTTTCATATAATTTGGAGTAGAAATCTTTCACTCTTGTCAAAATTTCGCCTCTATTTCTTGTTACAGAACCATCTTCTTTTCTCAGTGCCATAATCTGTTTTCTTCCCTTACTGAGATGTCCCTTTGCTATCTTTAGGCTTTGGTTGTTTTCAATTGCTTTCCTCACTAGTTCACAGTTGAATTTCCTTACGTCTTCAGTGATACTTTTTCTTACTGTCTTGCATAGCTCTATATATTCCACTTTGGAAGTCACATCTTCTTTAGTTGTCCTCATCTCTCTTCTTTTTTGCATCAACATTTTGGTTTTTCCTGATAATTTGTTCACATGCAACTTGTTCTTAGACCCAGCTAATTTTGTTGCTGTTTCCATAAGAGCTTTGGTTACTTTTCTGTTAACTTCAGAGATGTCCACTTCTTCCGATGTTAGGCCTTTTAAAGCAGAGAACCTGTTCTTCAGTTCTAACTTGAAGGTATTATGGTGTTTTTTAAGGTTGGTTATGTCAATAGATTTTGTTTGTCTTATGAGCTTGCCACGTTCAAGTTTAGTGTTGAGGTGCATCTTACATCTCACCAATCTATGGTCACTACCTGTGTTGAACTTGTTTAGCACACTGCAGTCTTCTATGACGAATTTTTTGTTACACATAATAAAATCAATTTCACTTGTCGTCCCATTTGGATGTCTCCATGTCCATTTCCTGTGTGGCTTTTTCTTGAAGAAGGAGTTCAAGATGAAAAACCCTTCTGCCTCTGCAAACTCAACGAGAGTATTTCCACGCTGGTTTCTGTTGCCATGACCGAATTTACCTACTGAAGTTTCATTCTGTTGCCGTTGCCCTATTTTTGCATTGAAATCTCCCATAATTATTTTCAAGTGCTGCTTACCTTTATTATTTAGATGACAAATTTCCTCATAAAATTCTTCAATTTCTTCTTCAGGATGACTTGTGGTGGGTGCATAAGTTTGAATAATCTGAGCCTGGTATCTTTTCGAGAGTTGGATAACAAGTCGTGCAGCTCTGTCAGAGGAACTTTCAACTTCTACAACTTTATCCTTCAGTTTCTTGTTTATTATAAATCCAACACCACTAGTTCTGCCAGTATCTGTCCCACGATAGTAGAAGAGATGTCCACTTTTCAGTTCGATGAGATCTTCTCCTTTTCTCCTTACCTCACTTAGCCCCACGATGTCCCACTTGATCCTTTGTAGTTCCTCTTCCAATTCAAGAAGCCTTGAATCAGAAGATAGGGAGCGTCCATTGTAAGTAGCCAAGGTCAGCATCAGATGGCAGCCTAGTCCGGTCCTCCGGGGATTCTTAGCACCCTCTGCCTTCATGTCGCACTGGCCGCTGCCTTGGCCAGGTACATTCCAGCTGCCGGAGACTGAGGGCCAAGATTTAAGTTGTGGAATCATTTTGGAGGGTTTGGCCATAACTCACCACGCTGGCCAAGCGGGTTGGTGAGTGTGGGATAGAATTTCCTCTGATCCCGATGGTATAGTTATACCGCTATGGGCGGTCGTCAGAGCCCCTTTAGTGGGAACAGGATGCACCACGAGAAGGCGGGGTTGACATTTGTCAAGGAGAGGCTGTGATGTTACGCATCACCTGACCTTGCATCCCTTCATTTTTAATACTATGACTGAAATACATAAATGCTGTAAAATATAGTAAAAATCTGATTTCTCTAATTCCCATGCAAGCATCATTCAAAACCAAATATAAATTATGCGAAGCACGGTGTATGTACAGTATATGGAGTTTTTCCAAATCTTTTTTGAACAACAGAATGGAATTCTTTTCTGAACAAAAGAATAGTGTCCACGCATGTTTCTGGCTCCATCATAAGCTTGTCCTTTACAATTCTAAAGAAACATTTCATTTATGTTTATCATCTTCAGTATTTCCTGTCAGTCCCACTGCACTTTGGTCTTTGACGTTTCGAAAACTTAAAAATCTTTAGTTAATTTTAATTTCCACTGGACTTCCGTATTCGTTGTATATGACTGACGTATCTAAATATTTGGCTCATTTGTTTATCTTTTCTTACGTCCTGCGTTGTATCTAGAATGGTTGAGTAGAACTGTGCTTCTTTAATTTCCACTAAAATTTCCTTAATTTTGGTAGCCAAAAGCTTAAAGAATTAGTTTTGTATCGTTGGACTCTAATATTTCGTTCTTTTCCATGAACTGATTAACAATCTGGTCACATTTGCTGAGAAATTAAATTATCGATAGAAAATTTTCAGCATTATCGCCTTCACGTGTCCAAAACGTGACCTGTGCTGCATATTCTGAATCAATCGGTTTATCAACGGTTTATCATTTTTATACATATCGTACGCGATACAAAGTGGACAAATGTGAAGCAGTTTTAGTGAACTTTATTTTGTTTAGAAATTCCCTACTAGTCTTTTATACCATTAATCCAGGCTTTCTAATGCGAGATGCATTTGGGATCACTGAAAAGCCAACAGGGCGCATAATAGGTACTATCCTATGTAGGAGAATAGCATAGCCAATTGCGAGAGACTCTTTTCCCGGTATTTGTAAATGCAGAATAGTATTCTTACGAAAAACACCTGTTTTTTTCGTGTCCCGAGAAAAAGGTTCTTTTGGTTGGCAAGATCCATTACTTATTAAATTTGTTCTGACAACATCATTAAAAAAAAAAGCCCTATCTGTTGAAAAACTGACAACTATCTGAATCCAATAAAACATCCACCTTTTCCGACTGCGTTTCCACACAATCAGTTCCTGAACCTATATTCCTTTTTCAGATTTTTTTTATTGGAGGTTTAAAGATCATTTATTGGTCCCAGGTAACACATACAACTTGAATTCATACATTGGTCGTGGTCAACACACATCTGTAATTCAGACATACAGTATTGTGCGTCACAGGGTACGAATATTATGAAATACATTGAAATTATCAAAGTACAGATCGAACATGTGATACAGTATGATAGGTTTGCAAATAAGAGCCAATGCCGAAAGGCAAACCAGACATCCATGCCTTACCCGGATTCGAACCCAGTCCCTCAGTTGGGCGAAGGATCAGAAGCTACGCTTAGACCACTGCGCCACCGGGGCGGCCTGAGGTTTCCGCACATCTGCTAATACTAATACTCCTCTTAAGTGTATTGAAACTTCATATACCTGTATCTCAGACTGCTGTAATAGTTTTGGCACAGACATTGTTGGTCACAGAAACGTAGACGTAATTTTCGACAATTTGTTTTCATAATTTCCACTTCTGCTTTTTGCTGCGCCACTTAAAGATTTCTTAATTTTTGCACGAATTCAATCGGAGGCAACAATTGTAAACACAATGTTTGAAACAGCGAACAACCATTACACCTATTTAACGAGCTAGTTGTGTAACAAGCTATGACATTGCTTAACAATCGAAGAACAGAACGTGGACAAGGAAATACCCAGTGTATGACAGAATAAAGACGCCGGACACCCCCGTCGACAATTACGTGTACTCTGACCATCCAGCATTGATTATACAGGACGAGGGAATGCCGGGTGCTTGGAGGCCCTCCTGTCTTCGAGCTTGTGACAATCAGCAGTCTGATACCCCTCCCCTCATACCCTTACTTTTGTATCCAAAACACAGGAAATTTAAAACAAATTTTAGAGCAAGTAGAAAACATCTTGTCTAAAATTAAATTACTAAATAAAAAAAAAAAAATGTACGCAGATCTGGGCCCCCTAAAACTAACTCCCCCCTCCGCGACGCGGGGCTTGCGGGGACTATCTTGACGCCCCTGACTATCTCATATCATACTGGCTGTTACTCACTCATTGGATTCAACTTTACCTTGTTCCCATATAGCCCTACATCATACTTGATAGAAAAAAAGGCAAAAGATGGCTTTGCTTCATTTGCCTCTTACACAGATCAGTAAATGCAAAGTACCAAAACGAAGCACAAACTTTTGTATGTAGGCTGTAATTTGTGATGTCAGACATCAAGATTCCAAATAACATATCTGAGCTCCAGAGTTATTATCCATAGTATATATTTGCTGCATTACACTAACATTAACTGAAGAATAGAATATAGAGTAGAAATAAATGGGAAATGCAAGTTTGCAGTTCAGTTTTAAATTCCTGATAAAAAAAAAAAAAAAAAAAAAAAATCTGCGTTTACTCACTGGTATGTTTATAATTAAATACACCCATATTTATCGTAATTTCTTTCACAGCCATTTTATTTCAAATCACCACTTTTCACTTCACAGCACTTTTCACTCTTTAGTTACGATTAACGGGCTTTTCATACGCTCGACTTTACTGGAAGAAACTTCAGAGCAGTGTGAGCAAATATGGCTAACAATATTTTTCAACTAGTCGTATAAAGAGCATGTGCAATGGCTCTTGAACCACTCTACTTCCCACTGTGTTCTTACATTGTGTCAGTGTCGTGCCTTCACCTCGCTGTCCCCATTAACATTCCACCTGACTTATTTTCAGCTTACGTTATCCTACAACCAGCTATTCGATTTCTATTCAATTGTTACCAAAGCATGTTTAACTCCTCAATCCCCCTTGCAATTGTTTTTTCCTGCTCATCAGTGTCTGTTGCACACTTGTTTGCACCAACATTCTTCTCATTGGATTTGTCTTTTGTCATCAAGGATCCAAAATGTTGATGTCTACTCTAGTACTGCTCATTGACATCTCTGCAGACTGTTCTGTACATATTGACATGCTGGTCTTAAACTGCAACTTAATTTAGCTACTAGTGACTTCTGGCTGTATTTCTTGTCAGATGGATTCAAAATTGACATTAGTTTGAAATCCAAATGGACTTATTCTCTACTTTAAATTGTCATGTGAAGGAGCTCGTGTAAGAAATTTTCTCCGGAACTCTGGTCATTGAGTTGTGTAATGTTTTCAAACACTTGGATGAATATTTTTTCATTCACAATTATTTTCTTGTCGCTTACCAGTCTTGCTTTTTCAAACTAAATTTCCCTACTGTGTTTCGAGTGGCTCCATGTGAATGCTCATCCCTTTCTTGCTGTACATATTAATTTGTCATTCTCATGAGTATCTTTTTGCGTGTGTGCTATGAACTTCTGCTACTTTCCAACAATATACTTCCTCCTCCAGTATTGAGACTACGTTAGTTTTTGTATCCCTTCATTGATGTAAATACCAATGTCATCCTAGTCCGTAAGTGTGTTCATTCCTATGTTTTTGTATTGAGTGATCTTAATACGATTTGAACTTCAATCAGTCGTGTCAATCTGGCATTTCCCCACCCTTGTTTACTTCATTCCCCATTTTAAAAAAATCCCAATGCAGTATTAAAAATTCACTCAATGAGAAAAATGTCCTGGCGTTTCGTTCGTACTGTGGTCTTGAAACTCTGCCAGTAAGGTGCAATTCCACCACTTCCTGGAATAGTATAAAAACTGTCGTAGTACAGCCTTTAAGAACAAAGCCTTTTGTTGTTTAAAACTTGAAATGATAAGCCCAATCTGAAATTTCACTGGTGTAAAATGCATGTGACCAGATTGAGAATCTTTTTATAAATGGTTAGTTCATTTGCTGATACCTTATAGACAGAGCTGTTCCTTTAAAGGTACAAAAAGCCACTACCACTTGAACAGAGTATAAATTGAATACAAATCTTAAAAATGCATTCCTCTTTTTTAAATTGTGGTTCTATGCCTAGTAGAAATTTTGTTCCCAATTACATGCCAAATAAACTGAGCTATGTTGCACTTGCCACACATTTTTACTAAGTGTTTCTACTAAACTAATTTCCCCTTTCCAGAAAACCAGACTGTCCCTGAAGTTTGGGTATTGCATAAAGAGTAACATGGCATGCTGTCACAAGCTGTCCAGTCATCTGACTGGTGTGGTAAAGTGAAATAAGTGTTGGTATTGTTTGAAATGTGGCTAGAGTATTTGCACTTGTCTGTCTAGATAATAACAAATGTCCCCCCTCCCCAACTAATACCTGAAAGACAGATGTAATCTTATGAATTGTGATAGATAGCTTAATGGTTTTTCTATGAACATGAATGTGTTAAGGCCTTGCACCTTCTCCTGATTCTGAGAAGTTTAAGCTGAGCATGGGGAAACTGCCATGTTGTGTACATGACAAAGTGAAATTTTATGGTCTGAAATACTCGGGTTATCCCAGGACTAGTGCAAACTTTGGCAAAGATCTTAGAATTCATATTTTCTGAAGATAGTCTACCAGGTTTGAGCCTGTAACTTAGTTCACCCTGATTTTGTTACTGGTATGAAACAGTTCACAGTAGATAAAATTACTGTCCTTAAGACCTGTATTTTTACTTAAATTTTAACTCTTACTGCAAAACATTTTTTTATATCTGTAAAATAACTCCCAAATTTACCATTTTTTTGAACTTGGTTTCAAGGCACTGGGTTACCCAAGTTGACTAAATTTACAAGATACAGTAAGCACAAGTTATCAAAATCTGTCTGTAAATTAATACTCTAAAATAGTAGGTCTTCAACCTGGTACCTACCGCCCTCTATGGTCGATTCAAGCTTTCATGGTGGGCGGTTTTGTCCGTTGTTACATGTGGGCGGGTGTGTTTTTGTCCATTGTGTCGTTTTGTAGCATATGATAGTGTCACAGTTCTTTGAAAGTAATGAGGCTGGTCTCTGTAAACAATTAAAAACGGTGAAGAATGATGCCTTTTATTTGGCAGATATTTTAAAGAGATTTAATGAGATTTCCAGCTTCGAGGAGCCAATGTAACTATCAGTTGCAAAAATATTGTCATTATTTATCGAAAACCTATCTTCTCCGTCACAATCTTTTGAAGAGAATTTAATCAGTTTCCCGAATTGTCATCTATAAAAGATGAAACTTTAGAGGATATTGAAAAGTTCAGTAGCCACCTCAACGAACTTAAATTGGATATGGAATAACGATTTAAAGATAATTTGAAGGTGTATGACTGGATAAATCTTTTTACTACAAATTTTGCTGAGGTTGATACAACTTGCCAAGAACTATTAGAACTTAAATATGAAGAGCAAATGTAATTTTGATAGTGGTGGATAACAAACTCTGGCAAAATAAAAAAGCTTGCGTTATAACCAAATATGTGGAAAATATTTGATACCTTTCCCTACCTCATATCTTGTAGAATCAGACTTTAGTGCTGTTGATCATATCACCAGAGAAACAGTTCGAATATCGCCGAAAGATATCTTAGTTTGTTCCTTACGAAAATAGAACCAAATATTTATTCTGGCAGTATCAGCCTTAATAATCTCATTAATTATTAAAGTTAACTTCAATAAACTGTCTTCACACTTAACTTTCATTTTCTTAAATTTAAGCATCTCCCGGACTAATAGGATCTGTATCGATGGAAATGCAGAAATTCATTAAATTGATAAATTTCTGTGTATAAACATACTGTAAAGTATAAATGAAAAGATAAATTTCAGTACATATTTTTTACCCTTTTTCTCTAAAAATTAAATCGCTCTTGCACTAAATTGAGTTACTGCGGCACCGGTGGGCGGTAAGGAAATTTTACCAAATGATACAAAAGTGGGTAGGTATTAAAAGGTTGACGATCCCTGCTCTAGAATGATAGTCAGAAAATGGTCAGTTAAGTATGTCAAATGCTTTCATCCTATTCTAAGGAAAACTTCAGGTGAACACACTTCAGAATTGTAGCTTTAAACTCTCGTGGCTGTATGTCCATACATTCTCACTTTACAGTGGTGGAGCTTTTAATTTTTTTTAAGGCAATAAAGACACTTTATAAATAAGCATAGAGAACATTTTACAAATATTTCGTAGCTTTAGTGCTACTCTTATTTTGATTATACCTGTTAGTCAAATTTTGATCACTTCAATGATTTTACTAATGTAATGTGTTGGATACTGAGTTACATACTTGCTAATTTGAAGTTAGATATTTTTTTCATGGGTGGATGGTAATTTAATTGTACCAAGTTATGGGTACTATTTTATGCTATGGTGAATTAAGGTAGTTTTGTTTTGCAAATTCATTGCTTAAACAGATGTTTAAAGTGTCTTAACCAACAAACTTCTAAAGAGGGCATGTTAATACTTTTTACTGTTAATTTCAATATAAATCTCGACAAATGCATGTGCTCGCGCTAGAAATAAGTCCAGGAGGAGGTGGGTTACTGCATAAGCACCTGCAAAGTCCTTTAGGTAACAGAAAATGCCAAATTTCTAACATTTGGATTTCCAGCTGTGGTTATTTTTTACTGGTATTCCTAGGAATTCTAAATTTCGTCATTGTGTGAAATAATTATCTTACACCCATCAAAGTATAAGAATTGTTAATGAAACTTCAAAACATAAGTTTGACTAGAACCTTCAGCGAAGTTTATGCATTTTTGATGTTTCCAGTGTATTCGATACTTAAAATTATGGAGATGGTAAATTTGAGTGGGCCCAATAAAGGGCCCAGGCTTGGGTGCCTAGTCTTGGGTAGAACATAAAACTGCCTCCAATATTTCAAAGAACATCTGGAAGTGCTCTATTAAGAGCAAACATCCATATTGCAAATCTTGTTACTGCATCAATCTTTTGAAGATTCGTCAAGAGTTAGTCACATGATGACTTGTTTCACTTCCATAAGAGATTACAAAACTTCCAGACATTAAAGTGTAGTACAGCAATAAACAGACCTTGCTTTAATTTTTTTGTACCTTACCAGTAATAACTTCTAAAGTAATATCAGTTACCTGTCCTAGCTCATTTAACTAATCCAGTGCTCCTGAATTTGGCTCACACTTCTCAACGTTAGTTTTTCATCTAGAAACCTTATTTCCTTTTTACCTGATAAAGGTCCTACTGCAGGCAATGTGGACAGTAAATCGGCAGTGAACTAATACCGGAACCAGTTTTCAAACTGCTGATCCACGTCTGCTTCTCCATGCATCACTCAATTTCAAATTAGTCTTAAGCATTTCTTGATAAAACTAATTTCTTATCTTCCCGATTTATCCAATGGACAAACGTTCAGCTATGATAAAGTTTAGGGTGTTAGTCATCCAGTACTATCTCGAAGGGCTGAGCCACTGCTGCTTCATGAGGGAAGGGATGTGAATCTAGCTCGGTAGTAATGTTGACATTGACTTCTTGAATAGGTATGGATTGTTAAAGTATTTGGCTCTGACAAGTGAATAGGAAGTGTAGGTAATATTTAACTAATTTCTCCATCACTGAAACTTTCCAGTTGCAGCATTTTTCACTTAAGTACTATATTTTGCTTAGTACTACCATACATCTGAAATTTTAATGCTTGTTCCACTGAACCTAACACAGTAAAACTCAGTTTGCTGAATTTGTCCAGTGATTTGAAAATGGCTTTACATGTACCTTTTTAAAGCTCTTCCAGAGTATCAGGGTTTAAACTACATATTACTCTTAATATAAGAGTTAACACTGCTACAGTGAGCACTACTTCCATAAATGCTGTAAACTGAGCTTTTAGTCATTTTACTTGTAAAAACCTTCCCAATTGCTGTGTATTCTCGTGCAGCTATGTTTAATGCAAAAGCGTAAAGCAGTGTACAGTTCCTACTTGCTGGGCAGTTACCCCCTATATATTCTAATCTCAGACTATAGGGATAAAATCTTTACTTTTGACTCTTCAAAAGTAAAGCTTTATGTAGACAAATCTAAATCCCCATGCAATGCAAATTAGCGCATGTAAAGTTCTGATGTCAACAAATTGTTCAGATATTAGGCCACCCAAGACTACCAAACTTGACAAATGAAGAAACCATGCAGAAACCTGCAGATTTGGCAACATTCCCCTGACAAGCCAGCTGTTATTTTGCTAATACTAATCTTTGACTTCTGGGAAATGTTTCCTACAACTGCTTATGTCAAATTTTGATATAAAACTTTGCTGTACTTAAAGTTGTAGCTCTTGAAGATATTATAAATTGAAGGTTTTAGTTTATTGAAGAGATGACTGAACTCTCTAGGAAACTTTTCCTGCAGTCTTTACTTTGAAATTTTATTTTGGCTATCTATTGATTAAATTTCACTTACCTAACTTTTGAAGAAAAATATTTTCTTTTTCTTAGGTATGCCTACAGAGATGAGATAATCTTCGATAGCCTGGTGGATTTGTTAGAGGTTTTCATGTCAGCAGAAGCATTTGAAGCTCCACGTCTGGTTTCTCAGTGTAATGATTACCTCATGAATATGCCAATAACAAAGGAAAACTTCATTGAATGTCTTGAAAATGCATCAAGAATGAACTGCAAGAGTAAAATTAACCAATGTGGGAAATTTGTGGGCCCTATTGCAAAAGAGATTTTTAAATCTGACTTTCTGAATTGCTCTCAAGATGCTGCCATTAAACTTCTGTGTGCTGATAACCTTAGTCCAGTTTCTGAACATGAAATCCTGGAGGGAGCAATTACATGGGCAAAAAATAGTGTAGACAAAGGAACTTGCAAAGAGAACTTGCAAGAAATAATGTTGAAGTTTGCATCGTGTGTGCACTTCCCATCCATGCCTCCACAACAATTTACGCAAATTCTGCTTAAGTATAAAGACATATTCTCAGATGATACTGTCATTAGAATCTTCACGTTGATGAGCAATCCAAGAAAGTTAAAATATGAATTAAATCCTCCTTGTAGGCGGGAACCAAGGTTTAAACCACAGCCATTGGAGCTGGAATTCTCAGGTCCAGATTGGTATTTTCCAACAGTGAAATTCCTGATTCCACTAGAAAGGGAAACAGTGGAAAAGGAGGCTGAATTGTTGCAATGTAAATTAACTGTTTGTCCTAAAAAGCCAGTATTGTTATGGGGCATTCTTATTTATTGTACAGATAAATCTGAGAAAGACTTGAAGTTGAAGTACCAGGTCAAAATTTCAGAGAATTTTGGCGAGACAAAAGAAGCTGTGGAAGAAATAACTTGCAGATTTGAAAATTACTTGTATGCTCTCATGTTTAATAATCCACTAAAGCTTACAGATACTCGTAGGCTTGAGCTTTGGGTGTACTTGAAATTCCAGATGCCTCAATTGTTTATTTTGCCAAGAATTCTTGAAGATATGCCTTCTCACACTATCTTTGATACCTGTGGTAGACAGCATTTGCTTTATGGAGATGTTATCATAACTGAACTGTATTACACTAATAAGCTGATACCTGCTTAAACTCAAAGAAAAGCATACTACTACATATTTAAGTACAAAGTTTCTGCAAAATCACCTAAAATGAAAGGACAAATAACTTAAACTAATCCCAAAGGTTGTTAGACTTTTAAGTGAATCTTAACCTTGTGCCAAAATATTTCGTGGAATTTATGCATTAATACACATGATTCTGTACTTAATTTTGTACTTTTCTATATAAAAGCATATTATGGTAAAATCTTGGTTGTAGTGGTGGAATTTATCTGAAGTGTGAATCTACACAAAATGAAGTGGCATTTACCTCAGTACCTCCACATTTAAGAGTACTACAGTATATTCAAATAAATTAGTGATAATGGTGCATGTAAGCGTAGTAAAAACACAACTATTCCACTTAACTGTTCCAGAAGTCTTTAACAATTTATTATTTAGCATGTATTTCTGGAAACTTAGTGACTTGCACTGCATGTTAAAACAAGTTTGTTTTTATTAAGAAACTTAATGTAGCAATTGCAAACTCTTCAGAGCTGTAATTCTGTGCAGCTAAGGTATAAAGTTCAACATTTTTTTTATGAATTGCTGTTCTCAGAGTTCAATGTAAAGACATTATCCAAAACTTTGCCAGCACTTTAATTTATAATAAAAATATATCTTTCCTAGTAGCTGATTTTTAATTAACTCTATTAGTAAGGGGTAAACTGATTTAATAGCCCGTTGTCTCAGGACACAGCTGAAATAATTAGTTCTTCCTAGTCCTTTCTGTATCCAAATGTTACTTCATTTGACATTTCGCTGTCCAAAATTTCTGAAATAGTTCTGTTATATGCCCTTCTAATCAGGTTCTAGCTATATTCTTAGCTGATCTTGTACCTTGAGTTAAGTCACCAACAATATTTCTAACTTTTGAATGTCTATTTGCTTATGAAATATTTTCTGCAGAAGTGTCCGAGCAAATCAGCTTTTAATGTGCCCAATTGAACTGGATTAGATGGGCATAACCCCATAAAAGTGAATGTCTTTATGTAGACATCTAAATGTCACAAAGGGAGTAAAACTAGATCCGTGAATAACTAGCTTAACTTGTAACTTCAGAATGAGCCCCATGATAAAATATTTCATGCAAAAAAGATAGTAATTACATAATGCCAATCTGTTTTCAGTAATCCAGCACACAGTTGCAAATTAGAGTATCTAGCGTGGCAACAAATTCGTCTAACAACTATTACAGAACCAAAAAAACACTAAATTAAACAATTTGCTAGTGGTAAAATTAAAAATGCTGTCTAAAAAAAAAATCTGAAACTGTCTTCTGTAATATAGATTTTTCTTTCCTAATGTACTCTGATTTTAGCAGTCACAATCAATTGCTTCAGCTATATAACCCACTTCGAACTGTAGACTTGTCCTGTGTTTAAGTTCATTGTTCAGTTTGTATAGCCAAATAAGTTTTGTTAATTTTTCCTGATTACAATTTCATCCATCATGCTGAAAGAACTTTCATCCTGAGGACCATTCAAGCACAAATGGTGTAAGTTTGAGAATATGGATACTTTAAAACATAGTACAATTAAATTTTTCAAACCTAGCGACTTTAATTTTCAGGAAACTTCCCCTCCCTTATAAAGCTGAAACTTAAAAAAAGTTAAGGGGAGGTTATTTAACAATACTAAACAGTGAAAACGTGGTATATAAAAAAAAAAAAAAAGTTTGCGCTCAATTAAACTTAAATTTTCAGAAATCTGCCCTCCATTTTCAGGCCGAAAGCAAATTTATGAAATAAAATTATTTAATAGACAGAAGGAACATTGCAAGAAACAATGTATAGGACTTTCTTGATCTTAACTTCTGGTTTTGGAATTGTTGCCTATATTTTAAAGATGCAATGCAAACATTTGTGCAAAAGATAATTTAACAATACTGTACAGAGACAACATCCAGAGTAAATATAAGTGTCACGGGAGAAATCTCTACTCCATCTAACTTCAGTTCTGTAAAACTGAAATCCTTCATCTGACAGAAAACTACCTCCCTAAATTCCATTCAGTATAGCATCGAACATAAGAATAACCCAAATGATAATTAAAATGCAGAATTCTGTAGTACCTCTTCAATGTTTCTGAAGCAGAAAATGAAATGGCAATACTGACTTTCCAATAATTTCGTCATCCATAAATCCAGTCAAAAATTCATACTACAGAAAATCAGTATTAGTTGTCACTTACGTGTTTATCTTACAATCTTTTCCTAGGTGAAATTACCTATACTTAAACTAAAAAATCTGAATTTTATTTCACCAGCTAAAATAGTGCTGATTTAGTTACCTTGACTAGTAACTGTTGAGCACATCTTTGTGTGCAATAGTAAGTGCTTACTTCAAGCTGTTAATGTACTTATCATACTTGTGTGAGTGACTGGAAGTTTTCTTATTCACGTAGTACTACCGATGAGAATTCAGTTCTCTTATGAGCTATGAAAGATCCGCAGCGGGTATGTTAAAATTCTAAGTTTGGCATGGGAAATGCTTGATCATGGCTGAAGTAAACAAAACTCATTGTTTAGCAACCTCCAATCAACTTGTTACACTAATTAAATTCTGCATATTTTTTTGCACCTCCAAATCTGTTTCTGCTTAAGAGAAAGCTAATTGTAGCTTTAAATTATGTTCTTCCTCAGCTTGAACTTAGACTTCAGGAAAAAGATTGTTACATCACACTGCCAAACTTGCATACAATTTTTTTTAATATTGTACACCTGTAGAAAGCTCTTGGACTAGAGCTTCCTTCAGAATTTATGCCCAATAAAATAGAACTAGACATATAAGCTTACATTGAGTAGCATGTAACATAATGGGAACTGTGAACAAACTACTAAAGTTATCCTGACGGCATAACTATCCTAATACACTCAATATATCCTAATGACATTGTCAACAATTATCAATCTACTGCTCGACGGTCTCTCCAAGCCTCTTCCACAACGGTCTGTCTTGTGCCGGTCTCTTCCATGTTACTCCCGCATACTTTAGAATTTCATCCACCCATCTCCCATGTGGTTTTCTTCTAGGTCTTTTCCTGCCCCTTGGAATCCAATCTAAAATTTACTGTTCATCGATGGTCTGTTCTTCTGGCAGTATGTCCAGCCCATTGCCATTTCAGGGATTTTACCGTGATCATATCTTCCACTCTTGTCATTTTTCTGATCCACGAGTTCCTCTTCTTATCTCTCCTGGTTACATAAAGCATGCACCTCTCAATGTGTCTTTGAGTTGTCTGCAGCCTTTGTATGTCTCTTTTAGTTAAGGTCCACGTCTCTGCACCATACGTAAGCACTGGAAGGATGCATTGCTCAAACACTTTTCTTTTAAGACCTAATGGCATATTGAATAATTTTGAAGAGGAATATGCCATTATGTCTTAAAAGAAGTGTTTGATCAATGCATCCTTCCAGTGCTTACGTATGGTGCAGAGACGTGTGGACCTTAACTAAAAGAGACATACAAAGGCTGCAGACAACTCAAAGAAGCGTGGAGAGGCGCATGCTTATTGTAACCAGGAGAGATAAGAGGAACTCGTGGATCCGAAAAATGACTAGTGGAAGACATGATACACAGCCCTCCTGAAGCACGGATAAACTTATTATTTTCATAAAACTGAGTTTATGCCAGGCATGTATCCAGGAGAGACTGCGAGTCCAGATACCCCACTAAAATGCCTAAATACGTATCGCAGTTTTTTGTACTAGCACAAACATCTTGAATAATTGCAAAACCAAAGCATTTAACATGAGCTTTTGCAAATTAAATTAGTGTAAACATTTATGATTTGATATAGAGGCCTGAACTGATTGGACTGGGTTCAGGTACAAAGAAAGTGAAGCATAATGAACTAGGGTGAGGAAGACTAAAAGTATAACAGGTGCAGAGTTTAAAGATGAAAAGCAGTTTAAAATCTTGTATAAAATTGACATTGATTTACTCTTAAGTAGATAAGCAGGGCGCATTACTTACAAGTAATGAGTGGTTACTATCTAAATATTTTTTAACTCTTAAAAGGTGAAGAAACTGCTTTTTCTGTGTGGATATCTTTGGTTTATGCCAAAGTAAAATTGCAACTGTTAGATACAAAGTGTCAATCGCAGCTCTAAATCTCAATAGGAATTTATTCGTACAAATGCATTTGTGCAAGAGAAATTTCCATTGTGTTATGTGATAAAACTGCTATTTCAAGCAAGTTACTAAAGGTGGTTGCTGCATGCAGTGTGTGGAAAATAAAAAAAATTGTCGAAGTGTGTGTATTGTTGACCAAAGGAGTGTAATGGTAAAGTGGGAGATTGCGGAAGGAGAATTCTGCAGCTTAGCTGTTGTCAGTTCCTGATTAAAGCTCTGCTTGTGAAGTTGGTAGAGCTTTGGTATGGGCTACAAAGATGTTTGTGTGTGGTAATTCCCTTTGTGTGTTCATGATACTTAATCTAAATATTAAGTACCAAACTTTTGACTGAAGAGTTTGTCAGACTATAGAGTGGTGTACCTGAACTCTTCCCCTCCTCCCGCAGAAAAAAAACAACCTTTGAGGCCCTTTTGTGCAAATATATTTGCTTTCAATTAAATTTTTAAATCCATATTACATTAGGTTTTACGGGCGTTCTGTTACTCAAATTCGTTTGAACCTATACGTATATTTTCGTGACACTAAAATTGTTTCACTTTATTGCGTGTAATACAAATTTACATGTTTAAATGCTGTAGTTTTATGCCAATACAAAGAGTGGTGTAGAACAGCCTCAGCCTAGCTTAACGCCGCAAATGCACTTTTTCTCAGGCCTCAGCGGCGCTAAGGAACTTTTCATGGTTAGCTGGAAAGAAAAACAGGGCAAAGGAATTTTTTTAGATTATCAAGTGAAAGGAACAGAGTTATATGAAAGCATACTTAAACAGAACTATCGTTTTGTTAGTACGATACTAAACCATCGAGCTTACATTAGGTGGAGACACCACTGGCTCTGCCGCCATAGTCACTGCTAATCTTTGGAGTGACTTCACATACAGGCAAAAACAAACTAAACTACATAGTTGGTAAAACAGTAAGCTTGTATAATTGATAAAGATTATTAAATCAATTTTGTCTATATGCGGCGACGCTTTTGTTCCATTGGTTTCAAAACAGCTTTTTGCCTGGATGACTTCCCCCGCGGCACTGGATAGGAGTGGTGACTCTACCTAATATGAACTTGATGGACTAAACTGTCTGATCACGCCTTATTGCGTGATCCGACTGCTAGGAAGGAAAGCAACGCAGAAAAATTAAACATGCATGTAGTTAGTGACAGGTGGCCGCTATAGTGGCGTAGGTTTCTCCCAGTTCGCCTAGGTGGGCCTGGGTTCGAGTTCCGGGCGAGGCATGGGTACTGTGCTTGTATTACAGCACTGCTTTCCCTTTCCTGGAGCCAGTAGCTCTAAATTGGGGACGAACGACTGGTTATAGCCTTAGAGTTCCTCATGGTGGTCGTTAAACACTCCTCCGGTATCACCAGAAACAGTGACAAGTGTTTCATAGTTGAAGGGTATTTTCAGCTAAACTTACCACCGACTCAAACAAAGAGCAATCCCCTGCGCCCATTCTGCGATTCCGTATGAGTAACTCAAAAGGACGTTCCAGCCGCCTCGGTGGTGCAAGGGTCTAAGCGATGGTTTCTGATCATTCGTCCGAAAGGGGTCCGGGTTCGAATCCCGTGAGGCATGGATGTTTGGCTTACGGTACTGGCTCTCTCCCTTCATGGAACCAGTGACCACAAATTATGGACGGGCCATTGAGTTGCTCACGGTTGTCGTTAAACCTCCAAATAAAGAAAAAAAGCGCTCCGGGATCAGTTGTCGGAGGCACTGGCTTTTGGCAAATAGCTCAAGATTAGCACGAGCTCCGGCGGGAGGGCCAGCGCCGTGGAAAGGGCCCTCCCGAGAGCAGACACTAAATCAGGCATTGCTCACTATGTCACTAGATCACTGAGGTGATTATCCCAGGAAAGAAACAAGGTATCCTCCACTCACACCCCGTAATATTAACGAAAGCGACATAACTTCATGTATTCAGTGTGAATGATTCATACACTACCGGACAATTGCTAAGGACTGATGACAATAGCAACCATAAAATGAACGGCAGGAAAATGTGGAAATTAGCATAAGTGCGGGATACAGAAAGACTTGTTGTGCGTATGCAAATTTTGGATTGCCGAACTTGTTCGTGACGTCATAGCGCTGATAAGAGATATAAAGGATTTGACGCGTATTGACCGTTGTTGAAAGGGAAAGAATCAATTGACGAACTTGCAATTTTCAGTATGGCTTCCCGACATCACCTAGATTTTACGCGTGGCCGTATTATTGGCAAGATTGAAGAAGGGCGAAAAATAACAGATGTTGCCAGGGAGTTCGACGTCAGCCACAGTGTTGTTTCAAGGCTTTGGAAATCATTTCAAACAAATGGAGTGTAGCAAACGTCACGGAGGAGGTCGTGTTCGCAGTACGACACCTGCAGAAGATCGGTACATAGTGCTATCAACAAAAAGACACCGGCACAGCTAGTGAGGTAGCAAATCAGTTTATGGCTGCTACTAGCAAGCGGATCTCCCGAAAAGCTGTCGCCAGACGTTTGCATGAAGGAGGACTATACGCCCGCCGTCCTGTTGTGTGCATCCCATTGTCCAGACGTCACCGTACCGCCCGTTTTGCAATGGTGCCATCAATATCGCAATTGGACTGATAACGACTAGTCTGCTGTCCTCTTCTCAGATGAGTAGATACAGTCTGATTGTCGATAACTGATCTGGCGTGATAGTGGTACTGCATATTGTCCAGCAAACATACAGGAAAGGGACCGATATCCGACATTTAGTGTCATGGTATGGGCTGGCATGATCAATGGCCGTACGTCCCTCTATGTGCTTCCAACTGGGACTATGACTGACCAACGATACATTAATGTTCTGCTACCTCATGTTCCGTGGTGCTGTCGGTGATAGATTCATTTTCATGGACGACAACGCAACATGTCATCGAACAGTCGCTGTCCAGGAGTGTCTTGAGAGCGAGAATATTAAACGCCTCGTATGGCCAGCACGTTCTCCAGATCTGAATTCCATTGAAAATCTGTGGGATGCTTTGGGGAGGAGTCTTGCTGGTCGCCAATGCCCTCCAATAAACAAGGACACCCTCATCCGTGCACTGACAGAGGAATGGGATAAATTACCCCAACAGCTGCTTGATAATGTTGTGCAAAGCATGACACGACGTGTGGAATCTTGCATCGCCCTCCATGGTGGCCATATCCCGTATTGACATCTTACGCCTGCGGACGGTAATTGCATTTTTTCACGTTTACGTATTCTGCACAAAATGGCCTGTTTGTCCCTTGAACACGTTCCAAAGCCTTCTGGATTTCAGAGCACAATAAATTGTCTTTCTTGTAATGTCCTGGCATTCTGACATTATTTTATTTCACTTGGCATCCAACCACACTTACTTTTTTATGCGCTATATAGCTGTTTATGATCCGTCCTTAGCAATTGTCCAGCAGTGTATTATTCACAAATCACACTATTTGAAACCGTACAGAAAGACAGTACAGTATTTAAAGGGAAACTCTGTAATCAAAGCACCTGACTCCCACGCAACTTTTAATTTAAAATTGCTCCAATTTAGCAGTTTTAATAAGATTCGTTAAAAATAACTTGTTTTTATCAGTTATTTTATTAATCAGATTTTCAGGGCCTTTCTGCGTTTATTTCACCTAACCAGTTCACCGCTAAGATACTTTTTCTTCAGAACAACTTCACTGAATACAAAGTATTACAAAACACTTGCTCCAAAGTTGATATCGTGCAAATTTTAGTCTTGGATAACAAAGGCAAGGTTCTTTGAAATGCCTCACGGTCACGCACATAAAACATGTAACTGCCGTGTGACAGTGTCTAATGGATTTTTCGATTCATACGAAAATGCAGAACATAAGTAAGCAGATCACAAAGTAACAAATTGGGGCACAAAAAGATAAATTACTTAAATTATTTACTCTTGAATATAAAAACACACAGGACATTACAATGTTCTGCATAGTAGTTTCTTTGGATTCTGAAATAAAAATGACAGGTTTGATTTTTCATTAACGCGAACGCCTTTCAGCTCATATTCTGAAGGGGTACGTACGTGCAAACAAGTAATGTACACTGAAGTGCCAGAAACTGGTACACCAGTCTAATACTTGGTAGATCCCCCTACGGGAGTGCAAAAATAAGACTAAGCATGGACTACACTAGCTTCTGGAAATATGATGTAGGCAATGCACACCATACTTCTTGCAGAGCGTTCCACAATTCGGGTGTATTCCGAGGTCTCAGATTCCTGTGTTCCATAGCTCGTTGCATGGCATCCCAAATGTGTTCCATCACGTTCAGATCTGGGGGACTTGTGTGAGACAGGCAACAGCCCAAACTCAGATGAATGGTCCTCTAACCATAATGTGGCGTCCCGACACATTGTGGAGGTGCATTGTGCTGTTGGAACAGGCCCAACCCATCAGCATGAATGCAGGACATGAACGGGTGTACTTCGTCAGAAAGGATGCGCACATAGCGTTGGCCGGTCAGATTTTTGTAGACGTACCAGGGGTTCCAGTGAAGTTCAGCTAAACACACTCCATACCATTACGGACCACCTCCCCCAGCAGCCGGTACAGTTGACTGGTGGGATCCATGGCTTTATGGGGTTTGCGCTACACACGAATCCTTCCATCTGCCCGATACAGTTGGAAACGCGACTCGTCAGACCAGGCTACTTGTTTCCAGTCATCAAGTGTCCAGTGGCGGCGTTGCCGTGCCCAAGCGAGCCGCATAGCTCTGTGTCGTGCACCCATCAAGGGGACTCTAGTTGGGCATCGGCTCCCAAAGCCCATATCGTGCAGGGTACGTTGCACAGTCCGGACGCTGATGCTTGTTGAGGCTCCAGCATCGAATTCCGATTATACCTGCGAGAGTGTTGCACGCTTATCGCGTGAAACTATTCTTGATAGCCGACGATGGTCACGTTCACCCGATGTCTTTTTACGGCCACACTGGTATCGTAGGTTGGAGGTTTTGCCGGAATTCTTGTAGTCACTGTACACCGTTGCAATAGTCGTCCGTGAAAATCTGAATTTCGTTTCTACCTCCGAAATACTATGGCCCATCTCACGAGCGCCAACTATGACACCGCGTTGAAAATCGTTTAAATCGTTATTACTCGTCATTCTCATGCCGAAAACAGCTCTGACGGCTGGCAAGGATGTATATCGTTTTGTATACGCACTGGCGGATGCAACAGAGTACGCGCATAGGTGACGTTGCTATATATTTTGCATAAGCTCGTCTGTACCAGTTTTTCTGGTACTTCAGTGTATAACTCTGATATAAAATTTCATATTAAACTGATTTATTCCTTCTCTAGTTAATGTAAATCTATAGTACCTATGGCTGTGAAAAGGGGCCTCAAGTCTTCTGGACTGGCTGCTTTCCCGTCATCCAGTTTGTATAAACTACAATGAAAATGGATGCCTTATTTATTGAATTTTTTTCCAAAAATTGGTTCTTTTTAATTCTTCATTCAGAGCTGCCGTCAAAGATTACTGGTTATTTCTTTAATCAGTTTCATGTGAAGTTTTCACCAAAAGTATGAAAAATCTTGAACAGTGCTCGAAATTGGTCGGTATGGCTTATTGGCACTTTTTTTCTAGTATTTCATACCGGTACTAATTTTAGTAGGGAACTGCAGAAATGAAATTTTTAGTCCCCGACTTACGAGCGCGCATTCTTAAACATACGAGACCTTATGTGCCTCGTGCCCTTGAGAAATTGCTAAGTGGGAACCGTAAACGATAGAGTGGTGTATGCATTTGGAGAGCGGTGAGGTTGCTACTAATTTAAGACTGAATATTCATTCTGCTTATGGGAATTCTATTTGCCCGGCTTTCTGCTTAATGAAAATCTCTATTGGAAAGAGACTGCTTTCTCGACTTGGGACCTCAAAGATATGGGTTCAAATCCGGCTGAATCATTAATGATTAGCCGAGGTTCGCAAGCATTGTTAATCCGTATGTCCCGGGTAGAGAATCTTCGTTATAAACAAGTCTAACCCCAGTCCTCTGTGTAGCATAAGTAACACCCGCTCGGGTCAACAAACTCTAATCAACCGCCCTTATTTGTCTTTTGGTGCAATAGTTTTCCACGGAATTGTCAATTACACTGCTCCAAAAAAAAAGCACACTACCTTGTTTCCTTAATGAAAGTAGTTAAACATTACTAATTTCGGGTCGAAAAAAACGAATCTGATATATATTTTTTTTATTAGCTCTAGTTTCGGAGATATTCATCTGAAGATAATTATAGCGAAAAGCAAATTTCAACAATATTAACTACTACAATGCAAATGAACGTGATTTTCATTCAATCAATCGTGAATTACACAAAATACAATAAACCAAACTACAAAAACATAGAGTAATTGAAATTACTACATGAAATACAGAAATGGGGGGGCTACAAATAAGTGCGCCTTCTCTTTGCTTGTAATTCTGTTCTGGGGCATCTCTTGCCTTTGTCCAACAGTAGTTTGCAAGCATGGAACAGTTCCGTCGATCCTGATATGTTCGTTCCCTTGTTGAAATGTCTTGGTGGAACCACTCATCACTAGCTGTACCGCAATTTTCTGGGAAGAAATCTAGATGAAAGTGCATTTTGAAGGACATGTTGCAGCCTAAGCGATGACACTTGTCTAGAAGGCTGTTTACAAGCTCAACATAATTTACAGCTCTTCGGTTACCCAAGAAGCCATGCACAACACTTTTAAAGGTTTCCCAAACTGGTTGCTCATTGCTTTGGAGGACTTGCTCGAAGTTTTTATCCACAAGAAGTTCAAGAATTTGAGGACCAATGAAGATTCCTTCCTTCACTTTAGCCTCACTTAGCCGTGGAAATTTCTCTCTGGTACTTGAAAGCTTCTCCATCCTTGTTCATCCCCTTTACGAAGTTCTTTATTAGGCAGTTTCATGTGTAAAGGGGCAGAAGAACTTTTCTTCGATCAACCAGACTGTGCTGGACATTCTTTTCCCCGGGTCGCAGAGTTTCCCCCTTGGAGACCAGTCTTTTCTGTTGTAGTGTGAGGATCTAGCCCAACTGTCCCACTCACACAGGAAACAGCAATACTTGGTGTATCCCAACTGCATGCCCAGCAATATTGCAGTCACCTTCAGGCCGCCCAGGTGGCGCAGTGGTCTAAGCGATGGCCTCTGATCATTCGTCCGAACGGGGTCCGGGTTCGAATCCCAGTGAGGCATGGATGTTGTTTGTCTTACGGCACCGGCTCTCTCCCTTCCCTGGAACCAGTGACCCTAAATTAGGGACGGGCGACTGCTTTATAGCTCATTGAGTTGCTCACGGTGGTCGTTAAACCTTCAATCAAAAAGTCTCCACAGATCTGCCATTGGTGGTTTGTGTACTTAATTGCTTCCAGAAGTAATTTCATATTGGCATGTTTCCTTCATATGGACAGCTTGGCCTACAGGAACAGAATGAAGAGATCTTCCATTGTGTAGCAACACAGCTTTTAAACTAAGCTTTGAGTATATGAATAGCCTCCAGTCCTGTGCTCCACATTCAAAGCTGTCATCAAACCAATCGCAGTAGGCAACTAGGTTATCTTTTTAAAATATGGAAGCAAATCTTTCTACCGACTCTTGTACACTGACACTTTAACATTACGTTCTAGAAGATTACACTGTTTGAGCCTAGAAGCTCGGCTTTGTCTTTTGGTAGGTCAAAGTCTTGAATTAAATCACTTAGTTCACCTTGGGTAAGTCTGTGTGGCTCACCCAGTGACTCAGGTGCGAAATCAGGATCCTGTGATGTCGAAGCCTCAGGGCATGGGTATGTTGTCTCCTCCGTACTGTCTTGTTCTTCATCTGAGTCCAGACTGTACTCCTCTGGTGGGTTCGGTACAGGCAGATTGTCCCCATGTGGCACTGGTCTGATAGCCGACGGGATTTTGAGGCATTTCATGCTCAACTTCCTATTTCTTGATACCTTTCTTAATAAGAGGTACCATGCAGAAATAGCAGTTATCTACATGATTTGTCGGCTCTCTTCAAATCGTAGGGATGCCAAAGGGCATTGAACGTTCGTTTTCACGGATCCATCCACGTAGATTCACAGAACAAGATTGCAGCAAACATGAGGCGCCTACGTTTTGTCTTGATCTCCCTACTTTCATACCAAAATAATGGTGGTAGGCTGTCTTCATGAGTGAAGTAATTGGGCGTTTCTGGGTGGCAAATGTCACATCACCACAAAGATTGTCAGATTTGTTTAAGCATTGACGTGGCATCCTGGCTTTTCACGATAAGTATGAACACAAAATCAACCTGCAAACAAAGAAAGGAACGACACTAACTTTCACTCCAAGCAAGCTGTAAACAGACAATGAACTAAAACAAGTTATTAATGAACAAAAGATCTACAGTGACTCTTTATTCCCGCTCTCAGGTTTGCCAACCCCTATATTTGCTTTACGTACTACCTTAATTAGCCGCTCGGAGCGCCACAAGCTTCATTTCATATACATATCCTAAAACATCATAAATGGGCTATATCTCTGAAATTGAGAGCTAACTAAGCGTTTTAAATGTCATTTGTTTTTGCATTACTGAAAGCAATACGACATAAGTATTTTAAAGTCAAACATTTTCATTGTTTACCAGTGTTATTAGGAGTACAAATAAGTTCTAAAGCGTTTTTCGTGTGACGTATCCGCTAATTTACATATCAGACATTCCTTCGCGGCGTTGTTATATGACCGAAACTGGTCCAGAGTATAAAATAGGACTCAGAAGTTTGCCCAACAGTCAAACGCACTTGCACATCGGTAGGTGAAAGATGGCAAGCAATATTGCATTTATTCGACACTGCATTCGTTACCAATTTCATAATGGAAAAAGTGCTACAAAAGTATATGCATCGATCTGTTCTGAGGGAGAATATTGTATCGAAAAGCACGTGTGAGATTTAGTTTAGACGGTTTAAAGCAGGTGATTTTGATGTTAGCGATCGAGAACATGGCGCCCCGCAGAAGGTTGCACATGAGGAACTGCAAGCATTGCTGAATGAAGATTGGTCTCAAATTCAAAAGAAACTAACTGAACATCTGGGGGTAACTCAGCAAACCATTTCCAATCGTTTAACCGCAATAGGAAAGATTCAGAAGTAAGGAAAATGGGTGACGCATGACCTGAGCCAGAGGAACAAGGATGAGCGTGTCATGAAGTGTTTGAATAAAAGTCTTTCCTGTGGAAAATTGTTACGGGTGATGAAAAGTGGATATGGTACGGCAGTCCCAAACTCAAAAAACACTAGGTAGACCCGGTGAAGAAACTACTTCTACACAGAAACGCACTATTCACTACAAGAAAGTTCTACTGTGCATCTGGTAGGATGTGAAGGGTGTGTTCTATTATGAACTATTGGAACAGCGTCAGACTGTTACTACTGATCGCTACAAGCAACAATTGCTGCGATTAAACTAGGCAGTCTGTCCGAAACTTCCATTCGCAGGTAAAGGATTGCGTCCCGTGAAATAACTGCATGACAACGCTAGGCCGCATGTCGCGAAATCGGTAAAGGAAACATTGACTCTTGGCTGGGACGTTTTGGAGCACCCGGCGTATAGTCCCGATATAGCCCCTTCAGACTATCATTTGTTCCAATCGATGCAACATGGTTTGTCTTCTGTACGGTTCCGGACATGTGAGGAAGTTCAAAAATGAGTTTACTACCTCGTCGCGTCACACGAAGTATTCTTCATGGCTGGAATCTGTCAGCTGCCCGACCGATGGTGGAAGGTGATAGATAATGAGGTATTGTAGTTTTCTCTCAAATTACATGTTGCGTTGTCTTAAAACTCTTTAAAAACTTATTTGTACACTTAATACATTCTCAAAGATTTTTCTCCGGGGGTTTTGTTTTTTACTTTTTCAGTTTAGATTTTCTGGCGAAGGTATTATTTTTGGAGGATTTTCAGCTAAATATGAACATACCTGCACTTCAAAATTTCCATTTCGAGCACTGCTACTGAGGCTAGAGGCCCTCATAGCCGTTTAGTCCCCCCGCACTGCGGGTGTTGCGGGGGGCTATCAGTACGCCCAAGTATAGATTTGCTAGTGGCAATCTTTAAACCTTAAAACAAAAAAAGTCAAAACGTGTTTGTTTTCTGGAAACTACCTGTAGAAACAAAGGAGGTAATTTTGAAAATTAGGTACCCCATCTGGCCTTTTTCAATCCAGTCATTAATGGTCTTCATAACATTTATTGGTCTCGTACATCGTTTAAAATTTGATGTCTGTAACAAGTTAGTAAAATCATGCAATGCATTGATTGACATACGCTTTCCAACATACCGGAAAACATTGCTCAAGCTATGAGGATAATTGCTGTGGAATAAATCTCGCTCCTATGTCCTGAACTTTGACCCCATTTCGCCCATTTTCAATAGGGTTCGTCCGCAGTCGTCCCGTACCGCATACTAAAATTTCACCGAAATCGAACCATTTTTACGCGTGTTATCGTGCGGACAGACTGACAAAGCTGGAGGATATACGCTTTAACCTACGGTTGGAAAGCGTAAATAATAAAAGGTGTTAGCATAAATCACTGGATAATAGGTGGTAGATGCTTCAAAATTTATCAGAATGTTTTTCTTTGTTTATGCTTTCGAACCGTAGGTTGAAGAAGCGTATATGCTGCAGCTTTGTCAGTCTGTCCGCACGATAACTCGCGTAAAAATGGCTCGATTTCGATGAAATTTTAGTATGTGGTAGGGGATAACCTGGGGACGGGTCCAATTGGAAATGGGGGGGCTAAGGCATAGGAGTGGGATCCATTCCATCGCCCTTATGCGTTATAACTTACGTAAAAATGCTTTGAAACTTTATCATGTTGTTCCGAAGGTATACTGAACCGGTTCTGTTGAATATCGTCGAAATGGGGTTCAAAGGTCGGGGCACAGGAGCGAGATTTATTCCACAGCCATTATGTTGGAAAGCGTATCATAGTCAATGCATTGCATGATTTTACTCATTTGTTTTCAGAGTTGCAATAGCTAGTTGCAATTCAAAATTCCAAGGGGAGGGTGCAGGGACGTAGCTGGACTTCGAAATCAGTATGGGAGGCGGGTGGGCGAGCATTATTTTTGGTGGGGCAAGCTTGATAGCAACTTTCTTTTTTACGAAACACTGAAAGAACGAATTTTTACTGCTTTTTTTTTTTTTAATTTGAAGGTTAAACGACCACTGGATGGCCTCTGATCATTCGCCCGAACGGGGTCCGGGTTCGAATCCCGGTGAGGCATGGCTGTTGTGTTTGTCTTACGGCACTGGCTCTCTCTCCCTTCCCTGTAACCAGTGACCCTAAATTAGGGACGGGCGACTGCTTATAGTCCATTGAGTTGCTCATGGTGGTCGTTAAACCTCCAATCAAAAAAAAAAAAATAAACTACCACTGAGCAACTCAATTTGCTATAAGCAGTCGCCCGTTCCTAATTTAAGGTCACTGGTTCCAGGGAAGGGACGGAGCCCGTGCCCTGAGACAAAAATAACCATTCATGCCTTACGGGATTCGAACCCGGACCTTTCTCTGACGAATGGTCATAAGCCAGCGATTAGACCACGGCTTCAATGCTTTTCACTACCGGCTACAAGAGATTTCGTGCAATTCCGACCTTCTCCATCTGGACATGCATACATACATGGATCTGACTAGTTATGCCACTAGTGCAAGATAAGTGTTGTTAGAATGTCGCCTTTAACTTTTTGCTTGCCCCGGATGCATTGTCTTAAATTTTGAAAAATTTTCATTTTTGCTTACGAAAATAGTACTATACTTGAATAATTTACTTAAAACAAAATGTCGTTTTTGTTTATCTAAATCAAATTTTAACGTTGTGCCACGCAGACACAATACCCCTCCCACCCTTTTTAACTTCCTTCCAGCCAGCGACTTTGCCTTGTACTCCTCCCCTACAAAGCATTCATTAGCCACTTACTGCACTTCAATGTCCCGGGGCAGTCTCAAGAGCGCTAGTATAGCTTTATATATATATATATATATATATATATATATATATATATATATATTGTCCCTAACTTAGGGTCACTGGATCCAGGGAAGGGAGAGAGCCAGTGCCGTAAGACACACATCCATGCCTCACGGGATTCGAACCCGGACCCCTTCATGGATGGATGATCATAAGCTAGCGCTTAGACCATTGTGCCACCAGGGCGGCCCAGTATAGCTTTAGACTCCGCTTTTCGTGTTAGAATACCCAATTTTGTAAAGAAAACAGACAGCAGAGCAATTAGAAATTACCACCCTCAGTGAATTCCTATCCCCCCCCCCCCTGGTGATTACTGGACGTAAGGCTTTTCCTGCAGGAAATTAAGATACTGAGAACGCGGATGTTACCTGAACGTGAGTATGTGCTCGCTCTGCCATTGGAGCTTGACAACTTTCCTGTCACTTATGCGCAGTGAGAAACAAAACAACCCCTTATTTGGGAATTGCTATTTCATAGATGGTCTTAATTTTCCTGGCAACGTAAGTGCGTCGTTATTACGAACGCTTGCAGTACTTCAGTACAGGTCTCGAGTAGGTAAATTATTTCACCTGCAGTTAATAAAAAAATTAAGTTTGAGGATTCACCGACACGAGTGCTTTAAAATCACTAACATTTTCGTGCTTTGCGGGATCCGGAGGTGTTGCAACGTAATCATTCTTCAAGGCAGTAAAAATCAGAATATCCATATTTCATCTTGTATACCTGATTGTGGTCCTAATTTTCCGGATTTTTAAGCGGGGACGTTCCGGTTTTTTACTCATCGTGAATTTCGAAGTTGGATGCTGAAAAAATATATACAAGTATATGCAAAGTGTCCCGATTTGAATGGATTATGTCCGGTTTTTGAACCTTGTGTTTAGAATTTTTTTTTGTGATAACGGTTTTTTTTTTTTTTGCGGATTTTTAAATTGTAATTTCTTTTTTTTGCTGTAACATTCTCCTGTTTACTACCATTTACAGATGCTTATACGAATTCTCCGTAGTCACTACTATAATCGTTGGTCTGTCTACTGCGGAAATCGAAAATCTTGGTGTAATATTAAATTTTGTGAAAAGTTTATTTTCATATTTTCAAGACTAAATTTTTTGGAATTTTTATGGCATTTTAAAAAATTGTTTTGAATGTTTTTTGGACTTCTACATGCCGTCTGCTGGTGGAAAAATCTTCCGAACTGCCGGAAATGATGGTTCTAGTAGGGATAAAAATGTTGCGTGATTTCGAATTTTTCTGGCAAAACTACATTCCCTTCAATCATTTCTCTTCAGGATTGTGTTCTTATTTCCATATTTTTCCGATCATATCCTGTTTATGTTCGGCTAGGCCGTAGCCAGGAAGGGTTTGGGGAGGGGGTTAAACCTTCCCCGAAATGCCGTACTTAAAGAGAGGGTAGATAGATCCATAATAAACCCAGACCCTGCCATCCGAACGGTAGAAAGTGAACCTTGATTCGTCGCTCCAAAAAACCTGTTTCCACTGTTCAACGGTCCACTGTCTACGTTCTTTGCACCACGTTAGCCGAGCAGCGCTATTGGACTTGGTGATCAAAGGCTTTTAGGCGGCAGCACGTCCATGATGACCGAGCATATGGGCTTTCTTACGGATGGTATTCATCGAAAGAACACTCCCGGATGCCTGTTGAAACTCCTCGCGGATGTGGCCCATCGATTTGGTGCGGTTCTTCCGAATTTCTCTGGCCAACACCCGTCGGTCTCTAACTCCCAGTTTTGTGGGTCTGCCGGGTTGGGGCACATTCAGACAGTCACCTCATCTTCCACTTGCCAATCACGTAGGCCACTGTCGATTTTGGGTACTTCAACTCGCTGGATATGTCACGTATGGATCGGCCATTTCTGTGATACCCGACGATTGCACCTTTCTCGAAATCTGAGAGCTCCGAACTGCGTGGCATCTTGCATGCGACTGGTTGCGTTGTTTCCCACACGATATTTAACGGCGGCGGCCGTGACTTGTATCAGGACCGTAGATTGCAGGGGTGTCCAATTACTTGTTGGTAGATAGTGTACATAATTTAACTACTATATTTGTATATATAGAAGTAGTTACTATCTATCTAGCACAGGGGCGCATTTAGAAGGGGCCTTTTTGTTTTTGGTTAAAATGAGACATTAGAAAAAAATGCCTTAATTTAATAAAAACGTATCAAGTTGCATTAGAAAAAATGCTTTAATTTTTCTTCAATTTTTCATTAACTTAAATTTTGTTCCAGATGGTAGATTTCAACCCCCCCCCCGAAGAAAAATTCCGTATGAATACCTGATATAGTAATTACTTCAAACATTTTAGGAATAACAAACTGTTTTCAGCTAAAGAAGGAAAGGGAGGTTCCGCAGGCTTGAAACTTTTTCTGTTAAAATACATTCAACGCACTATTGTTCCTGAACCGCGATTCCCAGACAATTAGGTATAATTAGTCTACTTATTATATTTTGAAAAATACCATGCGTCCTAATACTTTTTAATGAAATAAACTATAACTAGTACCATTTGAACAAATACTTTTAAAATAATTGAAGAAATATTTGTATCATAAAAAGAAACGGAACTTCCTTTTTCATCATAGCCTGAATTTATTAAAATTTGGCTCGGTAACCTAAAATGTCTCGGGGTGGGGAGAGAATGGTAGTTTCCGGGAGGGCTTCGCTCTCCTGGATGTATGCCTGAAATAAACACTGTCCGGGAGACTACCCCCTACTAGTGTGCCATTGTTGACTTAAATTTCGCCTCGTCTGGTGTCGGGAACATCAAATCTTCCACTCTGCAGAGTGGTACCACGTCGCGTAATTAGATGAATCCCGTTTTCAGCTGTACCGATCTGACGGGAGGGTGCTGGTGTGGCGTCGACAGCATGAGACCATGGACCCCGTCTTACCAGGTTGGATTTGTTCAAAGTGGTGTTGGCTCTGTGATGGTTTGGGGAGCCTTCTCATGGGGCACATTAGGTCCGTTAGTGTGTCCGGAGAGTTCCTTAACATCTGCGCGCTGCCAGCATATGCTGGCTGATCACCTATACGCTTTCATGGCATTCGCCCATCGTGCAGCCCCTGGTCTGTTTCAGTAGGCAATGTGGCCTGCAACTACCCAGGTATGGCTCGAGGAACACTCACGAGTTTGGAACCATCCAGTGGTCTCCAAGATTCCGGGTTTAAACTTTGTGGAATCCCTTTGGGATGCCGTCTTGCGGAATGTAATGCATGTAGTAATTTAGTTTAAATTGCTACCTTTTTACGCTTTCCAACCGTAGGTTGAAGAAGCGTATATACTACAGCTTTGTCTGTCTGTCCGCACGATAACTCACGTAAAAACGATTCGATTTCGATGTATGTGGTAGGGGACAACCTCGGGAACGAACCCTATTGAAAATGGGCGAAATGGGGTCAACGGTCAGGACATGGGATCCCTTTTGCGTCATAACTTATGTAAAAATCCTTCGATTGCGACAAAACTTTAGTATGTTGTTCCCGAGGTATGCTGAACCAATTCTGTTGAATATCATCGAAATGGGGTCAAAGGTCAGGGCATAGGAATGAGATTTATTCCACAGCCATTATCCTCATAACTTGAGTAATGATTTATTTTATGTTGGAAAGCGTATCATAATCAATGCATTGCGTGATTTTATACTAACTTGTTTAAATTTCATTTCAACGATTCGTATATATATTTTTTTTTTGCCCTCACTTGTTCCTGATTTTTTGTTGTTGTTCACAACCACTCCTGATCTTAAACGTCGTACCTGAGTTGCGCGTAGTACAAAAATGAGGCGATTTCTGATAAAGCAATAGAAATGTCCTCGTTCTTGTAGAGTTCTCATTTTTATACCATATAATGTTTTAGACTTTGGGTGGGGTGTTGGGTAAACATGGCTTTTACTTACGTAAGGGGATAAGGATTTTCCAAAATTCTTGGACACTGATTAAAGAAAAGAGCCCATGAATTTCTGTATCCAGCACTATGTGGAATCGCAAAACTGTGAAGCGAGCCTTCATAATAAATCAAAATTTCACAGCTACTTATAGCGCAAACCCTTTCTATCGGTGGTGTTTTGGAACTCACGTCTTTCTACTCCGGCAAAGCCTGTTCTACCGACTGAACTGCTCCGGCTAGGCTTGTAGCTGCAACTTTGCCAATTTAACTCTTACGTCACTATCCACATCATGTTACGTAGTACGTTATGTATGAAATCAGGATCCTTTTTTTAGTCAAATCATTAGCATAAAAAAATTGAAACTGTTCTCCTAGGAAGTGGAATTATTGTTCTTCGTTCTAGATCTATGTCATTTTACGTCTGACAAGTTTACTCGGCAGAAAATTTTGTCTTTATTCCATGATCGGTTGATCAGTCAGGAGTGGAAATGGCCTCCTCACTTGGTTCGCCACGAAGCATTGCAGCGTTACTAGGAAAAGAACTGAATGGATGTTCCGCATGCGACAGTCACGGTAGGAGAGAGAACAACAGAGAAAAACGGATGTCTGGCGTCTTTCAATATAAAGCTGTGACTATCCAAGTAATTTTCTCGTTGATACATGCCCGTCTATATATTGCAATTCAATGAAGGCGAAGGTCGGACATTCATCTTGCACGATCTTGTTTTATAGCTACACGCCACGTAGAGATCAATTTACAAAAGGCATTCCGTCACGTGCCTAGATTTCTCCCGCCCACCAAATTTTCGGCAGAAACTGATATTTTGCCATAGTTCACACCACATAAATTTTTCAAAATAGGCAACAAACGTTAGTGCTGTAACGTTGCACTTCAGTTGGGTTTCTACAAAAAAATAAAAAGCTCTGGTCTCTCCAATGCAATTTTGATGAAATTACGGATTTTAGTTTAAAAAATTCTTGCGCATGTTTCCTGTGAAATCAAAGAAAACTCTTGCATCTACCGGTGTGAACCATGGTGTTACTATGTAGTGATGGATTTTAATTACCATTACGCAGTCCCGGTGGAACTGTGGTCCGTGATGGGTTCTAGTTCCGGTGAGGCGTGGATGTTGTTTGTCTTATGACACTGGCTCTCTCTTCCCTGGAACCAACTGCACTAAATTTGGGATGGGCGACTGCTTACAGCCCATCGAGTTTCCCACGGTGCTCGTTAAACCCCCGAACAAATAATTACCATTCCTGGTTTAAGAGCCGCCCCCTGTGGCTCAGTTGTCTAAGCGATGGCTTCTGGCCTTTCGTCCAAAATAGGTCCGGGTTCGAATCCCGGTGAGGTATGGATGTTGGGTTTGTCTTACGACACTGGCTCTCTGCCTTCCCTGGAATCAGTAGCCCTAAATTAGACTGGTGACTGCTTACAGCCCACCGAGTTGCTCACTGTGGTCGTTAAACCCCCAATCAAAAAAAAAAAAAAAATTATTATCAGCAAAAAGTTACGCTCTTAAACTATATATATAAATAGGGATAATAAGAATTCTCACGCAGAGTAACTTGTCGTTATTTACCTATCATATTAAATCTGTGATAACATTAAGACCATGTCAGAATTAAGCGATCAGATTAAATAAATATATAATCAGCGATGTACCATAAAATGTCACTTGAGTGAATATATGGGTCTAAATGCTGAATAGTTTTTTAGAATAAAATGTTTGGTGTAAATTGATTATATATCCGCTAAGACTTAGACGGATGTTTTATCCATTCAATTTAAACACTAACTAATGGAAAAGTAAAATCATTCATCCCTTTATTTGTGAGCAGAAGAAATCCAATCTTTAATTATGCACTGAATGGACGAATTATATTCCCTGCGATAACAATATGCAAAGCAGAAATCTTGCGTCCAGTCACGTGGGACGCTGAAACTGGTAATGCCTATCTAGAGATTTATAAGCATTGAAAATCATTCACATAAAAATAATCGTGGGTAAAAGCAGCAACACGGGTATAACAGTGGCCAGATAGTAGCTGCGAGGAAGGTATCAACATCCATGCCTAACCGGGAGTTTAACCAGGACCTATCACGGACGAATGTTCAGAGACGACAGGTTGTTCAATTACTGAACTGTTGGAATTTCCACGTCAGGCAGTCGCACGTGTATACCGAAACTACGTGAAATACGACAAAACCTCCAACCAACTGGAGATATGTAGCCGTAAATATGAAATTGATTCTTGAGGTAAGCGAAGACTCTCCCTCATCGTTAGAAGGAATCGCACGGCTACCGTGGAGCAGATAACGTCGGAATTTGATAATCGCGCATTCACAAGCTTATGCACAGTCTTTCCGTCGTACCATGGAAAAACAGTATGCCTCCCCGATGCACATGAGTCTAAGCGCTGGCTTCTGACTATTCGTCGGAGATAGGTTCGGTATCTTTCCCTTCTCTGGAATCAGGTACACTAAATTAGATAGCCCATTGAGTTGCTCAAGCTGGTCGTTGAACTTCGAAATAAATGAAAATAGGCCATGGCAGTCGACGTCTACATTGTCACCTTTTTGATTGCGAAGTATGGAAGGACTAGGCTGCTGTTGGCAAAGGTCTTTACAACTGGAGTGCGAATAACTTGAATCACGTCATCTGCTCTGACGTATCACTGTTTCAACTCTGCCACGCCGATCGGAGGGTGCGTGTGTAGCGAAAACCACACGAAGCGATGGACCAGCTTACCGAGTTTAGATCATACAGTGTAGCAGTTTGGGGAGCGTTAACGTGGGCTTCCTTGGGGTGCCTCGTACCCATCTCGACCTCCATTACCAGCACAAGGCATGTGAACATCCTCATGTACCATATACACCCTTTCGTAACGATTTCCTTTCCGTTCCACGACATCATCTTTCAACAGGACAACGCCGCCGCTCCGGTGGCGCAGTGGTCTAAGCAATGGCCTCTGATCATTCGTCCGAACGGGGTCCGGGTTCGAATCCCGGTGAGGCATGGATGTTGTGTTTGTCTTATGGCACTGGTTCTTTCCCTTCCCTGGAACCAGTGACCCTAAATTAGGGACGGGCGACTGCTTATAGCCCATTGAGTTGCTCACGGTGGTCGTTAAATCTCCAATCAAAAAAAAAAAAAAAAAAAAAAAAAAAAAAGGACAACGCCCCACCGCATAATTCCAGAGTGGTGATCAATTAGCTCCAGGAGTATTCGAGTTTGCAGCAATCCCGCTTGATCACCGGACCTCAACCCCATTGAGAATTTGTGGGACGTATTGAAAAGATCTATTCGAGCCCACCAACCTCCACCGGCAACTGTGGAAGCTCTACGACATGCAGTCCTCGCTTCATGGGCAGTAGTGTCCCCTACGTGAATTCAACACCTCATCGAGTCCTTACAAAGACGTCTGGCTAAGGTTGTGAAGGCAAAAGGTGACCTAGCAATGAAGGAAGGCTTTTTTAGGCTTCCAAAGCACAGTGCGTACGCCATCACGTTGCACTTAGCAGGTTGGATCTCCGCTGCTATAAAAATAGCAGCTTTGGCTACTGCAACTCATTTAGTGAAAGGAAAACACCCTGAAGACAAAGTTCAAGGAGGAAATTTTGCAGACCTTTTTTTGTCGCCCATGTTAGTTCTCGAACTTTGGGGGGAAAACACCCTGAAGACAAAGTTGGCTCACTTGAACTGAAATAAGGATTACTTTTTCGTGGTATGTAAGAATGTTTTTCGTTGCTTCTAAAAGACTACTATATTCTTACTTTTCTTTTGAAACATTTGATTTGTAAGATCACCTTCGAAACTCTACTTCTTCGATATGTTTGTTGCTATGTTCACATTCAGCAAATTTTCACAAGTCTAGTGATCGTCCGTGTACTGATCTATTAAACTTCGAGGGAAAAAGGCGCCATTATTGCGTAAGCACAATATTGATACCTCTGTGCTCAGTTTTCTCCCTCCCATTTTTTTCATTCATTGCGTATCTTCTGAGAGCCTTTATTTCATAAGAAGTGGGAACTTCGCTTTCATTATGACTTTTAATACTTCCTTCTATAATACATACTATCATCAATCAGTCACCAAAAGGGGGAAAAACACCCTGAAGACAAAGTTCGGGAAGGAACTTTAGGAGACTTTTGTTTTGTTCAGCAATAAATGTCAGCTGCAGAAGATATATTTTTCATTTCTTCTCCTTTCACACATACATTTGGTTTGCGCTCCGTGCTCCAACCTATAAGAAATTTCAGTTTGCCACCCCGGTGGCTCTGATCATTCGTCCGAAAGGGGTCTGGGTTCGAATCTCGATGAGGCATGGATGTTATGTTTGCCTTACGGCACTGGCTCTCTCTTCCCTGGAACCAGTGACCCTAAATTAGGGACGGGCGACTGCTTATAGCCCATTGAGTTGCTCACGGTGGTCGTTAAACCTCCAATCAAAAAAAAAAAATCAATTTTCATTAATTTCTACTGTAAAGCTGCAATTTGTGTTTGTTTGTTCGGGGTTTAACGACCACCGTGAGCAACTCGATGGGCTATAAGCAGCCGACCATCACTAATTTAGGGCCACTGTTTCCAGGCAAGGAAGAGAGCCAGTGCCATAAGACAAACATACCGTCTATGTTTCACCGGGATTCGAACCCGTACCCACCTCGAGCAAATGATCAGAAGCCAGCGCTTAGACCACTGCACCAACTGGACGGTATTCCACTTTCTCGACTGTAATTAAGATTACTACTCTTAATGCACGCACACCGATCCAGAAATTAAAAAGAAAAGTTAGCAATAAGAGCTATACTCGCGGTAAAGGTAACCTGATTATGGAGTTGAAGGTAGAGATTGTGTGTACTTCCACTGCATACTGTAGTTCCAATCTAAAAGCTCGTATTCGAGCTTGAACTGTGACTAAAAAAGTACATAGGTGTTCTAAACTCTTTGCATCCGTACATAAAAAAAACAATGTAGATTGTAGTTTTGGTCGCGTTTCTAAAAAATACAATTATTCCCATTTTCGTGACGTCATTGTCTCTTGTCTGTCAGCCATATGCGTTAGAGATCATACATGGGGGATATTTACTGCTGGTGGGAGGTAAGCGCAGTGATGTATTCAGGCATCTTCTCATCTTCTCGAGGGTGCTTAGCCCCCCCCCCCCGTAGGTTTTTGGGCGATCTCCCCCTTATATTTAGTCTAATTGTTTTTGTTTATAGCTTAATATTTGGCAAGATTAATTAAAAAAAAACTTAACAAAATGGGGAAATATAATAAAAATGAAAAATATCCACATGAACTTCAATTTGAAATTTCTATCATCTTTCAATAAAACATCAAACAATCCTCGCTGAAGGGACAATTTTTTCAAGCACTGGCAACTCAGACTGCTTCCGCAATAAAAACCTAAATCCACAGGGTAGAGATGTTTGCACTGTAATACATCATATTTTGGAAGCTGGCATTCAGCTTTATTTCAGTCTTCTGGATGCCGACTTTCCATGCAATTGGTTAGCCTCAGTGTAGCTAACATGGCGTTAGTGCTTCCAATACAACAAAATATTTGCTACTTAATTTTGAACAATAGAAAACTATTAGGAATTGTTCCCATGAAAAGGTATGTTTTTTTCTGGCGGTGGGTGCTTTACACAATGGAAAAAAAAATCAAGACACCTCAAACTGGCATCCAAACGCTTATAATTTTTTTTTTTTTTTACTACTAGGTGCTGATCTGAATAGTCTAAAGGGGCTGAAACCAAAGGCAGGGGAATGGTTTACACCATACCTTACCAGGTAACATTGTAATGAATCCTTAATAATCATAAACACTTGTAATAAGGCGAGGTCATTTTTACCACTGTTTTTTGGGGGAATTTTCTCCAGCACAGCGTTATCTTAGAAGCATCCCGAATATTTTACGTAACCCTATGGTGAAATCCGTGGTGCATTACTGAATTAAAGCAAAGGTATAGCATTTTTACCTTTTTAATCACTTATATGTGCAGTTTTCTTGGAATTTGCATTTGCGATATACGAGCATAAGAATTTTTATAGTCTATTTAAAATTTATATATATATTTTAGTGTATACACTAAAGAGCAATTGAATTAGAGATACCTGTCTAGTAATGTGTAGCACCACCTTTCACCCTGATGACGGCGGCGATTAGTCTCTGCATGGACTCGACAAGACACCGGAAGCGTTAAGAAGCCATACGGATCCACGACCCCTGAACAAGCTCCCACAGTTCACGAAGATTTGATGGAGGGGGTCAGAGCCTCGAATATCTCTCTCGATGGCATCCCAGATGTGCTCGACGGGATTGAGGTCAGCTGACCTAGCTGGCCAAGGAAGCGAGGTCACGTCGGTGGAGTGTTCATCCAACCATTCGGATACAATTCGGGAGCGATGGCACGGTGCATTGTCTTGTTGCAGGATGAGGTCCCCAGTGGAATGTTGAAGACTCGCAAATGATCGTCCAGGATATTCCGGTAACGTTGACCTGTGAGGGACGACGTCACACGTACCAGGGATCCCATTTCAGTCCACGTAAACAGTCCCCAGACGAGAATGCCGCCCCCATCAGTTTGAAGAGTACCCTGCTGGCAAAAAGGATCCATCGTTTCATGTGGCTTGCGCCGTACTCGTATCCTGCCATCCGCATGTACCAACGTGAATCTCTACTCGTCAGTCCAGGCAACATTTTTCCACCTGCCTAGGGTCCAGTGGCGATGTTCCCGCGCCCATGCTAATCTTTGCACCCTGTGATGTGCGGTCAGCAGTGGTACCCTCGTGGGACGATGGCTTCTGTACCCCATAGCGAGAAAGTGGTTCTGGATGGTGTGGCTGCTTAAACGTTTTTGTGCACCAGCGTTAAATTGCAGAGTGATTTCTTGCACTTTGGCCCGTCTATCCGCTGTTACAATGCGAGCTAGCCGACGATGACCCCGCTCATCCACACGCTGTTGTCCACGGCAGTGGGGCCCTTGCAGGTATGGTTTTACCGGATTCGATGTACTCACGGTGCACCCGTGACACAGTGGCTCGTGAAAATCCTAGTGCCTGCACGACTTCCGAGATGGAGTGACCCATTCGTCGGGCCCCGACAATTTTCCCACGATCAAATGCACTTAGATCCTTCGTCTCACCCATACTGCGTGCGACTCTTACAGATTCCCGTCGCATCACTCCTTATATTGTCGAATCGCTGCATACGTCATGTCGTTTCAGTTTATAGGGCCGCCCACAGCGCCACATTTGCATAACGCCAGCTGTCCCTAATTCAATTGCGCTTCAGTGTATAGCACTTGCAGCAGAGATTGAAAAATAACAACGAAGTACCTGAAAATGTTATGCGTATGAGCAGTATTTTATCATGTATACGAGTGGCACTCGATATGTCGTATTGCAATTATACAGAAAAACAAAAATACTGTAAGTCAATTGGTTTCATTGGCAAACAGAGAAACTAGATGTCTTTCCACCCAACCATAAAAAATTTTGGTACGTTTATACCTTTTAGGATAGAAGTAGTGTGCAGTACCTGCAAACTGTAAAATATATATTCATATCTTTTTATATCAGTGGACTTTGGGAGCTGGAGCCCCGGGACGCAGCCTCAGAGGCTGTGTCCCTGGGCTCCATCCCCATAGACATAACGAATATTTGAATCTCAGACATTATAACGAGAGCCCTAGCTAAACGGAATTGCGATTTCTCAGGGGGAGAGGGACTACGCATTTGCGCAATTTATTCATATTTTGAATCGGTTTTTCAAAATAACAATCAGTGATGGAATTAGAAAAATTAATTGTATATCAACGGGGAAAAAAAAAAACTTCGATTGAAAAAAAAAAAAAACCGAAGCTCGGAGACCCTCCATGAACCAGAGCCCGGACTGCCAGTACCTCAGTCCGGCTCTGATAAACAGAAAACTATAAAAACCAAGTGATGGATAACTTAACATCTTGTTTTTTTTGAAGATGTAAATCCGTTTAGCCGCCCCGGTGGCGCAGTGGTCTAAGCGATGATATCTGATCATTCGTCTGAACGGGGTCCGGCTCGAATCCCGGTGAGGCATGGATGTTGTGTTTGTCTTACGGCACTGGCTCTTCCCTTACCTGGAACCATTGACCCTAAATTAGGGACGGGCGACTGCTTATAGCCCATTGAGTTGCTCACTGTGGTCGTTAAACCTCCAATAAAAAAAATCCGTTTATTGGTGTAAATATGACATGAACGGTAAGTCAGATAATATCCAAAACTTGAAAATTTCGTCATTCTGGAGCGGGAATCGAAATTAGCAAACTCGGGCGCTAACCGGGTATGCTAATTTCGATTCCAAAAAATATAAAAATAGTCTACTCTATTTTATTTTTGGAATCGAAATTAGCATACCCGGTTAGCGCCCGAGTTTGCTAATTTCGATTCCCGCTCCAGAATGACGAAATTTTCAAGTTTTGGATATTATCTGACTTACCGTTCATGTCATATTTACACCAATAAACGGATTTTTTTTTGATTGGAGGTTTAACGACCACCGTGAGCAACTCAATGGGCTATAAGCAGTCGCCCGTCCCTAATTTAGGGTCAATGGTTCCAGGGAAGGGAGAGCCAGCGCCGTAAGACAAACACAACATCCATGCCTTACCGGGATTCGAACCCCTTCCGGACGAATGATCAGAAGCCATCTCTTAAACCACTGCGCCACCGGGGCAGCAACTATTTGTTTAATTTTCCTCAATATTTAGCTCTCAATGGCCATACGTAAGAATGTACTGTACATATAAAGATCACTTTCAAAATTCGTGCCTGCTATTTAAACCTAAACTTCGCGCAAAACAAGAAAGATGATACCGAATTGTCGGTTGTAATGAACACGTTTCTTGAATCCTTTTCTGATGGGAATAAACATTTATCGAAGTTATTCAAATTCAATGGAACTTGTTAGAAAAAGAAATCACCACGGGGTTTCTACAATCGATAAAACATCTAGAAATAGAAACAACTGCATATTTTCACCAGCGGCTAAAAAGTATGTTACGAAAATTAACAAATGGTGCATAAACGGTTTCTAATAGCAGAAGGATGATATCAGAGACAAAGATTTTCAAATCGAACAGTTAAAAGAAGAAATAGAGAAGGAAACATGATATACACTCAGGGACAATGAAATTTGCGCACCAAGAAGGAAGCATCTGATTGAACTGAAATTGAATGGACGTAATGATACAAATGAATGATACAGATGATTGCAATGACAAAGCTGCAAGACAATTACAGAGAAATCTGTGGCACGTAGTCCGGCCATCTTCAATAGCGCGACGCACCACCTCGTGCGGCGATACACGATGCAGTACGGTCCGGCATGCAGGCCACCAGACGCCTCATGTTGTCCTGCGGCAGACTGGCCCCCAAGTATTGGACAGTGTACTCCAAATCCCGGATAGTGCTGCACGGCGGCAGCGTGCGGTTCAACTGGTCCCACACATGCTCGATAGGGGACATGTCTGGGGAGCAGGCAGGCCATGGAAGTGTCTGGACATGACGTTGGCAGTCCTGGGCAACCCGAGCCGTGTGCGGGCGGGCATTATCCTGCTAGTATAGCACACCTGGAATCCCGACCAGGAATGGGAGCACATGGAGCTGTAGGATTCCATCCACATATCGTTGGCCCGTCAATGATCCACGTCCCACTACTAGAGCTGATCGGCTATCGTAGGCAATGACTCCCAAGACCATAATGCCTGCAGTGGGGGAGGTGTGACGCTCGATAGTGAGGTTGGGATTGTGCCGTTGACCTCCACACCCGGACACGATCATCTGCCCTTAAAACGAAGCTGCACTCATCGCTGAACACCACACGTCGCTCTGGCCTGGCACACGGAGCCGGCGATGTTCCGGTGTTAATGGCAGCACACCTAAGGGGCGCGGGCACTAGGATCGCAGATTCGCTTCCGTGAGGCGTCGGGAAATGGTTCGTGGGCACACAGCTGCTACAGGTCCCCGTGGGATCCGTTCGTGCCTGGCGCACGATCAGTCTATCCTCTCTGCCGGTGGTGGTCCTGGTCCGTCCGAATCCGCTCCGCCGTGTGACAGCGCAGTCTCGTGTACACTGCTCCCAACACAGTCTGACGGTTTGGTCAGAACGATCCACGTGGCGGGCTATACGGCGCGACGACCACCTTGCGGTTTTCAGCCCGATATCAGGCCTCTTCCAAAGTCCGTAAGTTGGTTTAAAAAATGGACGTCTGGCGTCTACCCGGCATTCTTGTCACTCTGTACTCTTGCTTGCGTCGGTCGGTGCGTTTCGCTTTCATGGGGCATCGACTACACGCCGGTTTATAAGGCTGCCGATTCGTGCCTGTAGCGCCACCACAGGGTGTGCGGTCATGCGCACTAGCATCAAACGTGGATCACGCTGGCATCTGATCATTCGTCCGTAAGGGGTCCGGGTACGAATCCCGGTCAGGCATGGATGTTGTGTGTGTCTTACGGCACTGGCTCTCTCCCTTCCCTGGAACCAGTGACCCTAAATTAGGGACGGGCGACTGCTTATAGCCCATTGAGTTGCTTACGGTGGTCGTTAAACCTCCAAGCAAAAAAAAAAAAAAACGTGGATCATTTGCATACCAGCATGCATTATCTATTTGCAAAGTTTCGCGGTTGTAGCATGTTTTCTTCTTGGTGCGCAAATTTCATTGTCCGTGGGTGTAACTCTACGTCTTCTAGCGAAAGAATTTTGTGTAAAGGGGAACGTTGAAAATAAGCGAAAAGAATTCTTCATAGCGAGAGCTATACTAGGGAAAACAAACTTTTCAAATAAGTGTCTCTCGGAAGAGAGAGCGAGAAATAGGTTTCTACCTTTACGCCCCCTAACTTGAAAGCTGTGCACTTTTTAAAGAGGACAATGCTCTATCTTTATAGTAGCAAATGGCCATACAGTAAAAAAAGCTATTTCTCAATAGGGCTTTTAGAAGTGGATATACAGTACAGACACCACATAGCGGCAGAACTGTGAACTACAAAGTTCAAGTACAAACCTAGTGTTCCACAAGGTAAATGGTATTTGGTGTAAAAAACATGTTAAACGCACATTTAGAAGCAGAGATATTGAGAAAAACATATTAAATATTTGCGCCTCTAGCGGCGAAATTTTGCGTTATTTTGGAAAGAAAATAGAGTTTTCGTAGTTAGTAGCATCTGACCGAGAAATAATTTTTTCAGTCGAATCTTTTTGTCCCTCAGATATTGCTCTAAACGGAAACGTGAACTTACGCCCTCTAGTGGTACACTTCTGTGTTAAGGAAAATTTGAAATTATATGAGGAACATTTCGCAACAGAAACGCTTACCAACAAAGAATTTTTTAAATTGGAGTCTTAGAAGCAGAGTTATTGACAAAAATATGATATACATCTACGCCCCTGGTGGAAACACTATGTACATATCTTTAGGCAGGAGGTATTCTCAAAACGTTTTCCGAGGTGAGAAGTATCTGTCCACGAAATAATTTTTTCATTCTAGTTTTCAGAAGCTCATATTTTGCTGCAAATACATTAGAAACAGAAATAAACACTTACGGTCCCCTGGTAGCCAAACCATTCTTTACCAAAAATTAGAAATGCCGCCCCGGTGGCGCAGTGGTCTAAGGCGCTGGCCTCTGATCATTCGCCCGTAAGGGGTCCGGGTTTGAATCACGGTCAGGCATGGATGTTGTGATTTGTCTTACGGCACTGGCTCTCTCCCTTCCCTGGAACCAGTGACCCTAAATTAGGGACGGGCGACTGCTTATAGCCCGTCGAGTTGCTCACGGTGGTCGTTAAACCTCCAATCAGAGAAAAATTAGAAATTATATCCAAAACATTTCCCATCAGGAGCTGTGTCCGATGCAGGAAGCATTTTTGAAGTCTGACTTTTAGAAGCAGAGATATCGGGGGGGCGCAATTTTTAACTTTATGCTCCCTAGCGGAAAATCTATGCACTACTTGAAAATGAAACTGTACTTAAGTCTTCGATATAAATGGCATCGGAAGGAAAGGTGATTTTTTCAGTCTGATGTTTATAAGGAAATATATGGAATAAAATGTATTTTGAATTAGACATCTTCATTTACGCCCTGTAGCGGCGAAGTTGTACATCGGAACAAGACTGGAATGCAAGGATCATTCTTACATTTCAAGCTTCCCAATGGAAAAGAATTTTTCAAATTGGACTAATAGTTGCTGAGATATGGTGTCCACAGACAGACTGACGGACAGACAAGGGATGACATTATCACGATCTATTGTTACAAAAGACGTGCTAAAAAGTAGTAGTAGCTGTAGCAAACTACTTTTTCAGGAATGTTGCTCAATATCGTTATTTTATTGGGTAATAGTGTTTTTAATCGTAAGGAATTACATTGTGGCTCACTTGAACACTAATAAGGATGACGTAAACTTTTTCATTGTGTCTCGAGGACTACCACATTCTTACTTTTTATTTTTCAAACATTTCATTTGTGTGACGTCTTTCGAAACTTCACTTCCTGGATATGCTGATTGCTATTGTTTGAATGATGCATATGCATCATCCAAACAATTTCCTAAATTTTAAATAACTGTAAAATGACAGAAGCATCTTATTTGAAATTTCATTCGTGTAGCTTAGATGCAGGACCGTAGCAAACTTTTCTTATCTGGGAGGGCGAAACTTGAAATTACGCCCCTTCGAGCTCCACTCAAAATAAATAATACGTGGTTTTTACTTTCTCACACACCGCCGTTTATAAGAAAGTATTATGATCCTTCAAAAATCGCACTTCAAATTTTTGACATAATTTTATTCAAAATGTAAAAACTAAGTAAATACCCAAAAATCACAGGTTGTAAATACCAAGTAAAGCGTAAACGTTATGTGAACGCCAACAACACAATACTACATAGAAATGCAGAACGAAACACAAACCAGCGCAGAACGAATGCGTATCTGACAGTGAACGTAACAATAGGAAGAATCTTTAGGATTAGGGCTTGGAAAAATTTCGTTCAACGTTAACCGCTCAGAGAACTTTCTCACAGCACAAATGATTACCTCTTCATACCAATGCCATGTTCGGAAAGGTCATGAAGGTTAGGCATGTCAGCATATTGTTTTGTATGCCACTGTTTCACTGTTTTGTAAAATTCCTTTCATGGTTATCACACGTTCACACCACATGGTGTACAGTATGTTACTGCCGCCCCGGTGGCTCAGTGGTCTAAGGCGTTGGCCTCTGATCATTCGTCAGAAGGGGTCAGGGTTCGAATCCCGGTGAGGCATGGATGTTGTGTTTGTCTTACGGCACTGGCTCTCTCCCTTCCCTGGAACCAGTGACCCTAAATTAGGGACGGGCGACTGCTTATAGCCCATTGAGTTGCTCACGGTGGTCGTTAAATCTAAAAAAAAAAAAAAAAAAAGTGTTACTCTGTACCGCGGTTAACTGCATGGAATACTGCATGAGACTAAGTAAAGTATTTAGAAAGAAAATACTGAAGGGTGTAACTTTCTTTTCTAGTTACAATTCCTTTGCTTTTTTTACATCCCACAGAGCATGAACTTACGCCCCTGGAATTACCATTCTGGGAAGGCAATCGCCCTCCCTGCCTTCCCGGTAGCTACTGCCCTGCTTAGATGTAATATAGTCGAAGGTAAGTGAAATGTTCGGCCGTCCCCGGTGGCGCAGTGGTCTAAGCGCTGTCTTCTGACAGTTCGTCTAGGATGGGTCTGATTTCTAATCCCGGTGAGACATTGATGCTGTATATGTCTTACGGTACTGGTTCTTACCCTTCCCTTGAACTAGTAGCCCTAACTTAGGAACGAGCGACTGCTTATAGCCGATCGAGTTGCTCACGGTGGTCGTTAAACCCGCAATCCGAAAAAAAAAAATAATAATAATAATAATAATAATTTGGGAGCTGTGTTTAGGAATTCTTGACTGATGAGCAGTTTTTCATCGCACTGTGGACAGTCCTGTCCATTGTCGGCTGTACTTTATTACGCCGAGCACCATGCGGGAAGCAAATGGAGTTTTCTTTGGGCTAGTGGTATTTTGCTCGGCGAAGCAATCGAATTTTTCTTCACACAGGACGGCAAGTCTCCAGTTTTAGGTTTCATGCAGGTGTGATGCGCCGAATGGATAACAACCGGTTTGCATGAGTAGCAACATCCATGATATTGGTGGAAGATCAGTATGACAGAACAAACGACATTTACTAATACAAATGAATCGTGGTTCCTAAAGAATTATACGTTTTGTCACAAACTCGATCTTTCATTTTTTTTTAGTTTAGTTTCAGCTCTAGACAGAGCCTAATTTATGCACAGGTCTACATGACCCAAGGTCTGGATCCCCATTTTTAGGGAGCCCGAAATTACTTTGAAGTGCATTGTGTCGAACAAAAACATACTGTTCTATGTGGTTCCATAAAATGTAAGCCGGCGCAGTGGTCTAAGCGATGGCTTATGATCATTCATCCGTGAAGGGTTCGAATCCCGTGAGGCATGGATGTTGTTTGTGTTACGGCACTGGCTCTCTCCCTTCCCTGGAACCAGTGACCCTAAATTAGGGACGGGTGACTGCTTATAGCCCATTGAGTTGCTCACGGTGGTCGTTAAACCTCCAATCAAAAAAAAAAAAAAATGATCATTCATCCGTGAAGGGTTCGAATCCCGTGAGGCATGGATGTTGTTTGTGTTACGGCACTGGCTCTCTCCCTTCCCTGGAACCAGTGACCCTAAATTAGGGACGGGCGACTGCTTATAGCCCATTGAGTTGCTCACGGTGGTCGTTAAACCTCCAATCAAAAAAAAAAAAAAAAAAAAAAAAATGATCATTCATCCGTGAAGGGTTCGAATCCCGTGAGGCATGGATGTTGTTTGTGTTACGGCACTGGCTCTCTCCCTTCCCTGGAACCAGTGGCCCTAAATTAGGGACGGCGACTGCTTATAGTCCATTAAATTGCTCCCGGTGGTCGTTAAACCTTCAATCAAAAAAAAAATTTCCATATCAGAATAAACGTACGTTGTCTTCTGCTGGAGTTTTCAAAATATTTTAGTCGCCCCGGTGGCGCAATGATCTAAGCTATGGCTTCTGATCATTCACCTAACGGAGGGGTCTGGGTTCGAATCCCAGTTAAGGCATGGTTGTTTGTCTTTTGGGGGTTTATTCGCTGAGTTTCTTGTTCACCAATGTACATTGCTATCGTTGAAACACAGAAATGTCTATATATATATATATATATATATATATATATATATATACTGAAGAGCAAAACTGAAGACTAAGGAAAAACTTTAGAGTTTAAAACGAAAGTTGCAAGATAACCTGAAGATCAAAACGCGCAACGCAGCAGTCCTGAAAACTCAGAATTCACATTCTATTAAGAAGATACCTAAGCAAAAAAATACATATATATAATTTTGACTCACACCAAGTACAACATAGAAAAGGTTATGTATCTACCGGTGTGAGTAAAAGGAGAAAAGATAAAAAAAATAAAATAAAACAACTGAATGTAGAAGGTGTCGAGAATACTGAGCCTTGGCTTTATCAAGGACCAGCAAAAACTCTGCATTTTCTCACTTCCACAAAGACCTAGTTGGAAATGGGTTTCTGCAAGGCCATAGATGCAAGTAACATTCCCACCTAAAATTGTTTTAAAAAATATATATATGGCATGTCCTCCGCAGAGTTGTATGACCTAGCACTAGTTAACAATTTCGCTTGCATCCAGTAACCTTCCTGGCCCGACCCATGCTCTTCATCTGTTACTATTAAACAGAGAGAAGAAGATTAAAGAGAACTCAAGCTGTGAGAGTGACATAATAATTAGAAATAATTTTCAGCTATAACGAAATGCCAAGTTCGTTTGAGAGAGAATTTAAACCTGAAAAACAATGCAAAAGAAATCCAAATTTTTACATTGCAATTAAAAAAGGAAATATTAATTTTTAAAAAACAGATTTTTTGAAAGAAAACTTGAGTCTAAAACCCCCTACTCTACAACTTATGACAGCACGAAAACGAGAATAAGTTAAAGACAATAATTAACCAAAGAAAACTTTGTGAAAGTTATGACTTAAACAGTTAGTTGCAATATGTACAAAGTATTTCAGCAGTGCTTTAAGTGCATAATTAATTAGTTATTAAGAACTTAACTACTTTGAAAATACAGCGCAAAGAAAAGGAACAAGCTTAGCCATCTGCTGTTCCTAGGTACCCCAAAAAGACGCGCAAAGTTACCAAGAAAAGAAAGAGTTAAAACCCGCAAAAATGTTATCAGACAAGCCAGTGCCTAAAAGCTGAAAAGCAAAAAATCAACAGAGAAAAAGTACATGAAGTACAAACATTGAACTTATAAAACCTAAAACCCAAATACAAGGAAGAGAGCTTACCTCTTGTGTGACTAAACTTTCTCCTCACAAGAGTAAAACATGGCTGACCTCTTCCCTAACACTTCTGCCACTCCCTAGTCGCTGGGGGGCAGTGTGGGTGGGGCTGATGGCCTCCTCATACAGAAAGAAACCAACTCGCGGAAATTTTAACCAGAGAAAAAAATATATAAACTTAAGACTGTGGATCTGTATGATCAGAAAGAGCAGAATTAACTCTCCAGAATACATGAGAAATATTATAAAATACACGAGTAGTGTATTTAATAATCTTTGCATGTATTAAATCACCTTAGTGAGCTTCTATAGATTAATCAGAATCTTATTAATTTTAATGTTGGTTTTACTATTTTTAGTATAGCTATCCTAGTGATGAATAACTAGTTTTCTTTTTATTTATTTGTTTTTATTTTCTTTTATAAACAGATTTTTAAGCTTTTTTTTGTGATTTTGTTTATATTATTTAATTTTTTGTTTTAATAGGACCTTCATATCCATAGCACTAAGGTTCCTTTTAGTAGTTAATAGGCATCCTCTAGCCAACTTCCTTACGGCTTTGATTGGTCAGAATCATATTATTAACTGTGTAGAAAATTAAAGCAGATCTGCCAACCTTACTCTATTATTCAGAATAATTTTTCTTAAAGTTCTTTTGATGAAAGAAGAAGGAATTTCGTTCTCTAGAAAACTATCTAATAGTATATTAATGTGGTAATTGAAGTCCAAATTGTTGCTGCAAATTCTTGAAATTCTTAGGACCTGGGAAATTAGTACATTCTCAATTACTTTGGTTGATATGTTATTATTCCAGTGTAGATATTTAATTACTTTGAAAGGAAAATTAACTCTTTTATCAAAGAGGCTAATAGATGGGTTACCTCTGTTGAGCTTAATGCTTAAGTCTAGGAACTCAAGTTCCTGATTACTGTGGTTGGTTTTACATAAGTTAAGAGAGCTAGGATAGATATTATCAAAATCACTCTCTATAACTTCTGAATTATTGATACACAGCAGATCATCAATATATCTAAAAGTGTAAAGGTAGTTATCTGAGCAGGTGGGGTGATTTTTAATGAATTTATATTCCTTAAAGAACAGGAATAGATTAGCGATATTCGTGGACGTTGATGTTCCCATGGGAATACCGTTCACTTGCTTATAGAGAGTATTATTATATAGGATATGGTTATTTTTTATGCAGCAATTGAGATAAGAGTTCCAAGTTCCTACATTAACAAATTGGTTAAGTTTAAATTCTGCATACAGCTCTTTAAAGGTAGTGATTATATCTGATAGAGGCAGATTAGTATATAGGTTTTCAAAATCATAACTATTAATATCTAGGGGACAAACTTTGAGTATAGTAGAAATTACTTCTGCATTATTATTAATTATCCAAAAATCTCTGTACATCAAGTTAGTACAGTTTCTAATGTGTTTCAAAACCTTCTTTAAGACATCTTCAAAAGCAAGATCTATTTTCAGAGTCATAAAAAGAAAATAGATCTTGCTTTTGAAGATGTCTTAAAGAAGGTTTTGAAACACATTAGAAACTGTACTAACTTGATGTACAGAGATTTTTGGATAATTAATAATAATGCAGAAGTAATTTCTACTATACTCAAAGTTTGTCCCCTAGATATTAATAGTTATGATTTTGAAAACCTATATACTAATCTGCCTCTATCAGATATAATCACTACCTTTAAAGAGCTGTATGCAGAATTTAAACTTAACCAATTTGTTAATGTAGGAACTTGGAACTCTTATCTCAATTGCTGCATAAAAAATAACCATATCCTATATAATAATACTCTCTATAAGCAAGTGAACGGTATTCCCATGGGAACATCAACGTCCACGAATATCGCTAATCTATTCCTGTTCTTTAAGGAATATAAATTCATTAAAAATCACCCCACCTGCTCAGATAACTACCTTTACACTTTTAGATATATTGATGATCTGCTGTGTATCAATAATTCAGAAGTTATAGAGAGTGATTTTGATAGTATCTATCCAAGCTCTCTTAACTTATGTAAAACCAACCACAGTAATCAGGAACTTGAGTTCCTAGACTTAAGCATTAAGCTCAACAGAGGTAACCCATCTATTAGCCTCTTTGATAAAAGAGTTAATTTTCCTTTCAAAGTAATTAAATATCTACACTGGAATAATAACATATCAACCAAAGTAATTGAGAATGTACTAATTTCCCAGGTCCTAAGAATTTCAAGAATTTGCAGCAACAATTTGGACTTCAATTACCACATTAATATACTATTAGATAGTTTTCTAGAGAACGAAATTCCTTCTTCTTTCATCAAAAGAACTTTGAGAAAAATTATTCTGAATAATAGAGTAAGGTTGGCAGATCTGCTTTAATTTTCTACACAGTTAATAATATGATTCTGACCAATCAAAGCCGTAAGGAAGTTGGCTAGAGGATGCCTATTAACTACTAAAAGGAACCTTAGTGCTATGGATATGAAGGTCCTATTAAAACAAAAAATTAAATAATATAAACAAAATCACAAAAAAGCTTAAAAATCTGTTTATAAAAGAAAATAAAAACAAATAAATAAAAAAGAAAACTAGTTATTCATCACTAGGATAGCTATACTAAAAATAGTAAAACCAACATTAAAATTAATAAGATTCTGATTAATCTATAGAAGCTCACTAAGGTGATTTAATACATGCAAAGATTATTAAATACACTACTCGTGTATTTTATAATATTTCTCATGTATTCTGGAGAGTTAATTCTGCTCTTTCTGATCATACAGATCCACAGTCTTAAGTTTATATATTTTTTCTCTGGTTAAAATCTCCGCGAGTTGGTTTCTTTCTGTATGAGGAGGCCATCAGCCCCACCCACACTGCCCCCCAGCGACTAGGGAGTGGCAGAAGTGTTAGGGAAGAGGTCAGCCATGTTTTACTCTTGTGAGGAGAAAGTTTAGTCACACAAGAGGTAAGCTCTCTTCCTTGTATTTCGGTTTTAGGTTTTATAAGTTCAATGTTTGTACTTCATGTACTTTTTCTCTGTTGATTTTTTGCTTTTCAGCTTTTAGGCACTGGCTTGTCTGATAACATTTTTGCGGGTTTTAACTCTTTCTTTTCTTGGTAACTTTGCGCGTCTTTTGGGGCACCTAGGAACAGCAGATGGCTAAGCTTGTTCCTTTTCTTTGCGCTGTATTTTCAAAGTAGTTAAGTTCTTAATAACTAATTAATTATGCACTTAAAGCACTGCTGAAATACTTTGTACATATTGCAACTAACTGTTTAAGTCATATAACTTTCACAAAGTTTTCTTTGGTTAATTATTGTCTTTAACTTATTCTCGTTTTCGTGCTGTCATAAGTTGTAGAGTAGGGGGTTTTAGACTCAAGTTTTCTTTCAAAAATCTGTTTTTTAAAAATTAATATTTCCTTTTTTAATTGCAATGTAAAAATTTGGATTTCTTTTGCATTGTTTTTCAGGTTTAAATTCTCTCTCAAACGAACTTGGCATTTCGTTATAGCTGAAAATTATTTCTAATTATTATGTCACTCTCACAGCTTGAGTTCTCTTTAATCTTCTTCTCTCTGTTTAATAGTAACAGATGAAGAGCATGGGTCGGGCCAGGAAGGTTACTGGATGCAAGCGAAATTGTTAACTAGTGCTAGGTCATACAACTCTGCGGAGGACATGCCATATATATATTTTTTAAAACAATTTTAGGTGGGAATGTTACTTGCATCTATGGCCTTGCAGAAACCCATTTCCAACTAGGTCTTTGTGGAAGTGAGAAAATGCAGAGTTTTTGCTGGTCCTTGATAAAGCCAAGGCTCAGTATTCTCGACACCTTCTACATTCAGTTGTTTTATTTTATTTTTTTTATCTTTTCTCCTTTTACTCACACCGGTAGATACATAACCTTTTCTACGTTGTACTTGGTGTGAGTCAAAATTATATATGTATTTTTTTGCTTAGGTATCTTCTTAATAGAATATATATATATATATATATATATATCTGTCAACCAAGTCCGATATATGTTCAATATATATGTAATTGTATGTCAAATAAGTCCAATAAATAATTTAATTTTTTAAACTTCTAACAAAAAATGTAATGTGGCAGATTTTGAAGTAGGCCCAAGAGCTTCTCATATCTTAGTCGGGCTCTGGACCTAGATATTCAAGGTATTTAAGTAGGGTCTGTTTAATATACGATTAGAGCTTATTTTTTTATGAATACTTTGTGACATTTTGTATTTCAATTTATGAATTTTAACATATGGTTAATCTTGTATCGGCAAACAATAAACACGCTTAAAGCTCTGGGAAGGAAGGGAGGGAGGGGGGAGGTCTGGATCTATGGGTGGGAAAGGGAACCATATCAAATGGACTTCTCCTTGCCGTAGTGCACGAATCAGGTTAAACCTCTATAAAACACGTTTTCAATGAAATTATCATCAAACACTACAGCAGAGTTAGCCCCCATCATAAGGCATTTAGTCCCAGATTAGCTTCCTTGCATCTTTGAACGCAGGCGTCCTCTCGGGATTTCTGTGGTAAATTGTATTTCCAGCCTGTGACACCAACCCGAAGAAGTCCGAAGCTTCCTTCTTTTTCTGTTGTTTTGAGGAAGATCGCTGGTTGCGAACTTTGAAGGCCGCCCCGGTGGCGCAGTGGTATAAGTGATGGCTTCTGATCAATTGTCCGAGATGGGTCCGGGTTCGAATCCCGGTGAGGCATGGATGTTGTGTGTTTGTCTTACGGCCATGGCTCTCTCCCTTCCCTGGAACCAGTAGCCTTAAATTAGGGACGGGAGACTGCTTATAGCCCACTGAGTTGCTCACGGTGGTCGTTAAAGCTCCAATAAAAAAAAAAAACTTTGAAGTCCCCCTCTTCGAACGCCTCCAGGGGCTGCAGGCTGTGAGCAGGCTCAAAAGCGTGTACCTGCCTCCTTCCTTTCATGAGGTGTGCGAGTTCTTGGTGTAGCAATAATACTAAAAACTTATCTGACGAGGGAGTGGAATAGAAAGTAATAAAGAGGGGAAAAAACCTTTCAGAAATCAAATGACAAATGTTTGCATTCATACTTTCCATCCGAGCGTTTAATTTAACAAACTGTTTCGGCAAATCATTTGGATTTTAACAAACGTTAGTTCGAACCGGATCGAACTGGTTTCATATCACCCTTGGTTTTTATGTCTTTATGAGTGTACTACAGGGTTTTATGTCCTTAGCTTTATGCGCCGCGTTGAGAAAATTTAGTTGGAGGCAGTGGCTTGGCGGTTTGTAGGATGAGACGCAGAGTGTGTGTCGCTTTTCGTTTGGAGTGGAAAAAGACATGCGGAGAACAACCTGTAGGATTCAGTGCTCGACAAGAAGTCTGTTAAAGTTGCTATGCCTCGATCCTGGAATCCGAGTAAAATAGAATAAAAAAAATAATAATAGCTCGATGGTGACCAGTTCACGGGATTATTTCGGATTAATTTCGAAAACTGTTGCGCTGCGTTTTGTTTATCTAACATAATCCTCGATTTGAGTAAAATTCAAAATGTTCAAATTATCTTAGCAAACGTCAAAAATAAGGAGCGCAGAAAACATAGTGAAAAACAGGTTGAAGAAGCCAAATATGATTATATTCAACAGTAATCCGAAACTACTACTAATGAATCGGAGGAGACTACGATTACATCATTTTAATACATTTTTTTTTTTGCGTTACAGTATCGCCTTTGAAGTAAGGTTATTATACGAAGACCAGTTTTTTATAATTATCTAAGCCTCATATTACTTGTACCATGATTTATAATAGTAAAAATGTTAAGAAAATTTTTAATCAATTAAAACCGATGTTTAATAGATTAAAAACAGATGCACCCCAAAAATAATTTTTGGGTACGCCTCTAGTTCATATTAAGATTGCTGATTAGAACTAAACAAAGGTTTCGCCACTAGTACATTGATGCTCAATTTAATTTATTCAGATATTGAATCTGCCGTTACAAGCTAGTCTGGGGCATCATTTTCACGCATCTTTGTAGGCCCTGGATTGGTGGATTGACGGTTTTCATCTCCAATAGAGAAATGACGAGGTTACATCCTTGTGCAAATTAACTGAAACAAAGTGTTGCTTCTTTTCATTCGATTAGATTTCTCATGCCGAAATACAGAGTGCCCTAATATAAGCAATATCGTATTTTTTCACAGGAGGTGTTTAACAACCTGCTGTAACCGTGTTGGTTAGCAAGTTGTTAGTAGCGGATGCGCATGTTGGTGTTGGCTGCTGCAATCACTACATAATCGGTATTGAAAACGACGTTCAGAACTTTCGTTCGTGATGGACGTGTCACCAAGAAAGCGCACACCGATCATTACTTGCACAAGCACGCATCTAAGATCTACAGAGATATTGCTAAAACAATCTGTGTCAGGCTCGCAACTGTCAGCCGTGTCATCAGTTTGAAGAACAAAACCGGATTGATTTCTCCAAATCGAAAAGGCAAATGTGGACGAAAGAAGAAAATAACGCCAAGAGACTACGCGACGCCTATTTGATTCGGGAAAGTAAAAAAGACCCTCGAAAAATAAGTATTGCAGTGAACAGAGGTTTGAAAGAGAACGGAATAGAGGTCAGCTCTTCAACTGTACGCAGATTACTTCTGGCATATGGTCGTAAGGCCCAACGATCTGTGAAAAAAAATAATACAGGTAGGCTCAGTTCTGATTCGAGCAGTCAGTTTGGAACGTAGGACTATGACTTGCAGATCGGTGAGTTGAAATGAGCTAGTAGAGTATGGTTTCAAAGCGTTTATTTAATTTGTTATAGCTTGTGACGTATATTCTAAATTAACTTTCCTTTTTAGTTTCTTTCCCTATGTAAATCTTGAGTTATTCTCAGTTATTCTTCACTCTTAACGTAATATCTTTTCTCTCAAACGAATACGTTTGGCAACACAATTGAGGTTGAATGAACGTGATGTATGCCTGAGTTTTGATAAGAACTAGAGATAAAAACGACGACTAATCTGTTGCTGGGCGAGCGCTGGGTTGTAAACTGATTATTGAAAAGAGCGTTGTGTTAAGAGTTGTGTGTAGAGTTTAGTGCAATATGCTATGCTACGATGTGTTTGCTACATCCTGAATAAAGCCTCTTTTCCGTAAGCTTGACTTCTGTTGTTTATATGTTTCGTCTGGCCGTTAAGGTTTAGTTTTAGGAACTATTTCTTCGTATAGTGATGTTTTAAATTAACGTAGAAGTACGAAAAGACTTCTACGTTATAAGCTAACACAGGTCTATGACATGAAAAGTAGCTTACATACATTTTACAAATAATGCTGGATACATTGCGAACACAAAGCAGATCGATACACGAATTACCCAACGTGGTGCTCTGTCTTCTTGGGCTTCTTACATTCCTCATCACTTGCTCTTGCCTCTTGTTTTGATTTTCTCCAATTTTGCTTGCGTTCATTCATGCTTCATTGTCGAAAATGTTAACCAGTTCACACGAAAACAATTTTTAAAAGTTTTAGTTTAAACCACTGCAATATGTTCTTTATATATTTGAATAGATCTAGTCGAGAGCTTTAAAACGTTGCCACGCACAGTCATTTTGCACTCACGGTTGTCCAGATAAACGCGATATTGTCAGAAGTGTTCAACGGTTCACAAGAAAACAATTTTTAAAATGTTTAGTTCAAACCACTACAAAATGTTATTCCTATATTTGAATAGATCTCGTCGGGAGCTTTAAAACTGCATTGCACAGTTTTGTTGCGCTCACGGCTGTGGAGATAGACTGATTCAAACACAGCGGCACACCCAAAAATATTGCATCATCTCCCCTGCGCACATGGAGCGAGGGGAGCACGATGTATTGCGCAGTACGCGAATTAGGTTACATGCTGTTTACGAATATGCTAACACGATTAGTGTGCGGTACGTAATTTTTAACTCTATAATGATTTCAATTGGGACCTATTTTTGTCACAGGCGGTAGGCCCTAAGTCTCCCTGTACTATCCGCGGAGTTAGACGTAGTTCTACGTCTAAACAACTCTTGACTAAACTGATGAAAGAGAAAAGATACAAGTGGGAGCTGAAATACAAGCACTGGACCAAGGCACATTGGAGAAAAGTGTTGTTCAATGGTGAAAGTCATTTCTTTGTTCAAGGCCAGCGGAATCAGCATGTTCGGATGTCACCGGGAGAAAAGCTTCTTGATTCCCATATCAACCAGACTGTGAAACATTCTCAAAAGAAGTTTGGGGGATGTTTCAGCTACTTGCGTCGACAGTTTGCATCCTGTCGACGATATGATGGGCTCAACACAGTACGTCGAAGTTCTTCAAAGGAGAGTTGTTATCCAGATGACGAAAAGGTTTCCTGGTGGATCCGGCATCTTTCAGCAGGATCTTGCCCCCTTGCCACACAGCAAACATAGTGAAGGACTTCATGCACCAGCAGCCCATAAACGTACTTTATATGCCTGGGAACTCAACGGATATAAATCCGATCGAGAATCTTTCGTTTATTTGCAAGAGTAGTCTTCGTGAAATTGACTGTACTATACCATAAATAAGTTTATCTCCCTGATTCAGGTGTGGTACAGGGACCCAAAAAGCAGCACTAACTGTTCAAATTTAGTAGACTTCATGCCAGGACACGTTCAGATGTTATTGAGAGAAAGAGGTGGTCATATTATGTATTGAGGCAAGTTAACATGAATTTTTTGTAGAAATTGAAATAAGCTTTTTTCTTATTGGTGTGCTTGTTTCAAATAACTTGCACAAGAATGTACGCTAAATCATACTAAGTGCGTTCAAAAAGTTCTTGATATGTATCTGCAGAATAAAAACCATTGCACTTACCTCAACGAAACTTTTACTGTCTTTCAAAGTGCCTCCCACTCTTTCAGCATCTATGCAAAGTTGCAGATGTCTGCGCTAGTTCTAGAACGCCTTGCACCTGTTGGGGAATACTCTCCAACTGTTCCAACGCATTTTGCAAGGTCCTGCTCACTTGAAAAAAGTGCTCAACAAGCTCCTTTTTAATTTTTGGAAACGACAAAAAAATCGCGTGATGCAAAATCGTGTGAATATTCAGGTTGTGGTAGGTGTTTGATTTTTTTTCCTGCTCCTGATAGTCCATAACTTCTCCGGTTTTGTGAGCAATGGTGTTATCATGAAAGAGAACCCATGACACGCCTGTTGTTGGACGTTGCTCCTTCATTTCCTTAATCATTTTGGGAAAAACAGTGTTGGTGTAGTATTTGCCATTTACAGTCATTTTTGTAGGTAATTTGATCACGGTTACCTCTTCTTGGGAATTGAAAGAAGTTGTGACATCCTCTTCCTTGAGCAAAAATCTTGTCTTAGGATTTGGGGCAACCAAACATAGCTGTCACTCTTTCTGAAAGTTGTTTGGGGATTTAACGATCACCACGAACAACTCAATGGGGTATAAGCAGTCGTCCGTTCTTGATTTAGGGCCACTGGTTCCAGGGAAAGGAGAGAGTCAGTGCCATAAGACAAAAACACACCATGCATACCTCACCGGGATTCGAAACTGGACCCATCTCGGACGATTCTAGGAGTTGTATAGTAATAAAACCACTTCTCATCAACTGTGACAATGTCTATTAACAGTTTGGGGCCCACTAGGTTCAAACATTGCCATCATCTCTTTGCAAGAGTTGGCCCTGGCTTTTTTCTGTTCCGTCAGTTTGTGGGGTACCCATTTGGCACAGAGCTTGTGGAACTTTAAGTTTTTATGAATAGTTCTTCAGACACTGTCAATCGATGCATCGACATCCAAACTTATTACCCGAACGGTGATGAGTGGGTTTCTCTTAATCAGTTCACGAGCGGCAGCGATGGTTCTTTCATTGACGGCCTCGTACTGTCTTCCTGCACCAGGCAGGTCTTAGAAGCTCTAACGTCCTTTTCTGATTTTGCGCATCCATCCCGTAACAGTGTCATATGAACAAACATGATCACCATACCCTTGTGATAAATCGGTGTACATTTTTTATCGCGTCGTCCCCAATCTGCATCCTTTAATTCAAATGTTGAGTCGTCCCGAATCTACATCTGAATTTTAAGGATGCAGAATTCGCTAATTGAACTTTTAAGTGCGATAACAGAAGAGTGCGCGGGAAGGCCCACACCTCGAATTTTATTCTTGAACAGGGAAAAATGACATAATGATACAATGACAAAAGTTAACATTCGATAAAAAACATGTCAAAAGTACAATAAAATCTGAACACGTAAAACAGAAGATGAGTACTTAATCGCTCATCTGTATATATCTGACATAGGTGAAAACAAAAAAAAAAACAGTTGATGAGTACTAGAAAAGTAAAGAGGAACGAGTAACAAAGCTTTTTTTTTTTCTTTTTTTTTTTGATTGGAGGTTTAACGACCACCGTGAGCAACTCAATGGGCTATAAGCAGTCGCCCGTCCCTAATTTAGTGTCACTGGTTCCAGGGAAGGGAAAGAGCCAGTGCCGTAAGACAAACACAACATCCATGCCTGACCGGGATTCGAACCCGGACCCCTTACGGACGAATGATCAGAGGCCAACGCCTTAGACCACTGCGCCACCGGGGCGGCTAACAAAGCTTTGACACGAAAGTCTGTTGACGAACAAGATACTGAATGAGTTCAATTTCTAAGTCAAGAGTTCTGGTAAATAAGAGTCTATATGTCAAGATATCGTTGTAGAAATAAGTAAAGCAACTAGAACAAAAGGCAGTGTCTAATAAATTGATTAGGTTACGACGGTACACTATAGCTACGGTCTGTGTAATGGCGGCGGATTTAGCGATAGCGGCAGATTTTTGCCCAAAGTTTCACACGTGAAGTTGTATCAAAGAAGTCAGGTTCAATGAAGTAGTCCTAATTGTTTTTATCATGCGATGGTAAATTTGGACAAGCTTTCGAACAAGTCTAACGGTACTTCGGAGGAAAGAGTACAAATTTACAGACACAGGTCAAGAACTTTTTGAGCACCCTACATAACAAAAAGCAATATTTCTCTCCCTACAGAGAGTTATCTGTAACAAGCCAAAGAGCTCTGAATCTCTCTAGCCAATTTAACACTTCTCCTATTTGAGATCATTCTCATCAAAGGTACTTTCAACCGTTTATTTTGTTCAAAGTTGTCTTTCAACAACAGCTGTGTGGTATAAGCTTTTCTCCAGTTAATGCGATAATCGAGACGCTAAGTTCTGTAGTGCACAATCTTTTATAGAAGTTCCAACATTTCAGGAAATTAAAAATGTAATGCATAAGTTAGAGTATAACGAAGCACCTAGTGGGAACAATATAAATTCAGAACTACTGAAATATGGTGGGATAGAACTATCAAGAATAATATACACTCAGTAGATAGAACGTTAGGGACTGTGTGTGTGTGTGTGTGTGTGTGTGTGCGCGCGCGTGCGTGTGTAGAGTTGGCATGTGCATCCTCGCGCAGAGTGGAACAGAACCAAACCGAACGCAGGCGATCAATAGGCGAATAGAAGAGCTTCCCAACTGTGTATCACAATCGATGAAGATGGGTAAACGTGGTGGTCTGAGCGAATTTGACCGTGGACGCATTGTCGGCGCAGAACAGAGGGGTCATTCTATTTCCCAAGTGGTAAGAACCCTAGGGTTACTGAGGGCAACTGTATCAAGGGTGTACCGCGAGTATACGATCAACGGACGTACCAGCGCCGAGACAGTGAGCGGTGGCTGACCATACGCCACTGATGACAGAGATCAACGTAGACTATCCAGGCTCGTACAGGCCGACAACGTGGCAACGGCTGCGCAATTCACATCCAGGTTAAAAGTCGGAAGCCCAAGAAGTGTCAGTCAGCGAACGGTACGGTGCGCGCTGCATAAGCTGGGCTACGGGAGCCGACACTCTGCTCATGTGCAACTGTTGACTACTCGTCATCAGACATTACGCCTCGCCGGGGGCTGGGAACATTAAAACTTTACTTCTGCATAGTGGTGCTGCATCGTGTGGTCGGCTAAATTCAATTTTCTGCTGTACTGAGCTGATGGGAGGGTGCAGGTGTGGCTTCAACAGCATTAGGCTATGGCTCCGTCATGCCAGATCTGCTCTGTTCAAGGCAGTGGTGACTCTGTGATGGTTTGGGGAGCCTTCTCGTTGGACATGTTAGGCCACTTAGTGTGTCCGCATAGGTCCTTGACCACTGCGCGCTACCAGCATGTGCTGGCTGATCACCTACACCCTATCATGGCCGTCGCGCATCCTGCGGCCAATGGTCTGTTTCATCAGGACAATGCGCAGCCTCGCCGGGCCGACACTGGTCTTCTTATCATTCGTCTGAGATCGGTTGGAGTCCCGGGTGAGGCAGGGTGTGTGCTTGTTCTATAGTGCTGGCTCTCTCCCGCTTTAAGTACCATTGGGCCCAAATTAAGGACGGGTGACTGTTTATAGGTCTCAGAGTTGCTCATGGTGATCATTAAATCCCTAAATAAACAAACAAAAAAGTTTTTCCTCCTGGCTTGTAAAATTCTTTTTGCATTCCATTTCTTTTACCATTAGCAGGAATTTTGATCTATTTTCCAGTTTTTCTAATGCAGTATCTTTTCATAGGGTACGTAAAATTATAACTTCTAATTAGGAATAATAACTCAAGGAACTATACACCAACTATACATAAGATAGTGTGATTATACTAGTTATCCGAATTTATTGGCGTGCTTGGAAACTTTGATTTTATCGACGCCAATAAATTAGCATAACTAGTATAAGTTATGCTATCTTATATTCTAATTAGGAAACTGATAATTACGCAGTTTAAAATTGAAAAAAATCCTGATAATACATTTATCTTGTCTGATTTTAGCCTTGGGCCGTGGATGGCCAAGTGGTCAACGTTCGTGACTGCCACGGAGAAACCTCAGGTTTGATCCCGGGCAGGTACGAACGCTCGAAACACTAAATATCCGCCGTGCGTCTGATGGGCATGTTAAGCCGTGAGACCACGGGCACTGGCCTCCCTGGTAATAAATAAGGGCATCTTCCTACCCCGTTCAACCTCGCTTCCGTGTCACTTACCTATCGGGCACTCTAGCCCAAATCTTTCTATTTCTAACGGTTGTTTAAGACCTGGGGTCAGACACTCCCTTCCTAAAGTCTTCTACATATGATCTGATTTTAGCCTTTTGTCAAAAGGCGTATTTTTTTTTTTTTTCAGTTGCTCACAATTACTGGCTGTTGAATGAGATTTCCCACAGGCGCGATATCGAATGCACTGTAACTTTTATCACCTTGTTAGGTATTCATTGCATTAAAATGGGGGGGGACCTTCGAAAGACTAGGCACATGTAAAGTGCGATACCAGAGCAATTTCTGACACTGATCTTTATCTGCCTATTGTATTCATTTTGTCAAAGAAAGATCCTCGGGAACCCCCAGTCGAAATTTGCAAATTGCACCATTTTCGTTCTTTTTTTTTTTTTTGAATGAAATTGTGTTTCATGAGAAATTTCATCCTCTTGAATAAAACCACAGTAACCTTATGCTATCTTGTGTTCATGAAGTAACGAACTGTTTACCGTTTTAGGTATACACGCTTACCCGCATATTTAAGTAACAACAAAAGTTTTGCATAGTCTTAAAACTTTTTATTTCTTCTCTCTCTTTCTCTCTTCTTTCAACGGCTCCGTGTTCCGAATTGCTGTCTGCTTACAACACAATAGTAGTTGGATATTTCCGTAGAAACAACCATTGTCTTGTTCGCAAAGGAACAACGATTTTGAAGAACAATAAGACTATCTTTATTACTGGTGCTTGACAGGAAAATGACGTGAATATGAAAGGAGAACGGATTTGTTTATCCATATGACATTATTGAGGTCAGTCATGTACATACAAAGGATGTGTTTTATCACCTCTTTTCTCAAAGTGGTCATGAATTGAGCATCATGTTTTAAGGAGAATTCGAAAGGCTGTTTTTTTTTTTAAGTTACGAAATTCAAATACACGCATAGCCTTTTAACTCAATGAAACCACCAACAGAGCTATTGTGAACCAGTTATATTCAGTGTGGGATAGACATTTTCTTACACAATAGGAACAGGCATCTGTCAGTTTCAGCACTAAACCAGCGGGAGACCAATTATTGCAAGTTCTTAATAGCTTTCACCGAGCGTTTTATTGAAAAGTTTTACCTTAAAGAAAGTCCACGTACGTATTTGCGTAAATGTTGTCAGAGCACCGACGTTAAAGTATTGACACTTTTACTAGTTTCTTTCTTATTCTTAGAATGTTTATTACACGAAAACCCCAGTCAGCTCTCAAAAGCATAGCTGTGGCTTTAGAGGGGGAGAGAAAGGGTAGCGAGCAATATTTACAAATAATTATACAGAGGGTGAGTCGAAAGTTTTGCAATATTTCAATCACTTTGTCTTCAAACGTACCTTTACGACGAAAGCTGACTAGCATTCAAAGTATAGGCCATCGTGTTGATTCTGCGGTGGTACTAGTTCTTGTCCTTCGAGGCAAAGAACTCCTCCACCCCAGCTGCCACCTCCTCTTGGATGTTGAAGTGCTGCCCGCGAAGGAAGCGGGGCCATGGACCGGAACAAGTAATATGGCTGGGCAAGGTCCGGGCTATATGCTAGGTGTGGCTTCAGTTCGTTTCCCTCAAGTTCCTGGAGTTTTGCCTTGGTCGTTCGCGCGGTATGAGGCAGAGCGTTGTTCTGCTGTAGGAGAGCGCGCTTTCTGTTCACCATTACCGAGTACTTCCTCCAAAACGGCATACATCTGCTCCAGCTGTTCAGAGTAGAAGTTGGCGTTGATGGTCCGACCATCTGAAACAAATTCGTAATGGATCATCCCCTCGAAATTCCACCAGACGCAGAGTATCCCCTTATGCTCGAAGCCCCCACGTTTCGCAACAGGTTCAGGAAGCTGACCCGGGCTCAACCACTACCGTTGTGTGTTTGGATTACGGAAATAGACCCACTTTATCGCACGTAACAAGTATCTTGATGAAACGTACATCGAGCGGTTTTTCTAGGAGTTTCGTGCACACTTTCATTCGGCTGTTTGTTTCAGCTGGCGTCAGTTCGTGAGGAACAATGCGGCAGCTCCTGTAGACCTTGCAGAGGTTCTGAACGTGACGAAACACTGGTCTTGATATGCCCAGCTTTCCTGATAATCTCCAAGTGTTGGTTGTCGGATTTGCCTCTACGGCATGACGCACGGCCTCCGAATCCACGGTTCGCGACCTACCTGACCTTGGCTGATCGTCGAGGTTTGTCACCTGAGCGAAATTTCTTGTACCATCTAGTTGCGGTGCTGTGGTCCACGGAACCTTTTCGTTTCGCATGGCAAAGGCGTCTTGTTGCTTGAGCAGCGTTTATGGCCGAGTTCAAACTCGTAAAGCAAAAGTTCCCTAATTAGCCAGTTGTGGCTTGTTCATCTTTCAGGCGTCCCAACCACAGACAGAACGACGACATGCAATGCTGTTCACAGCAACGACTACGGCTTTATATCCCTTTCGATTGACTGCAGTGCGCGACTTGAAATAGTTTAAGCACGTGACATACCCGTCGCAGCGCATGCGTTTTGTGTAATATTGCAAAACTTTCGACCTCTGTATTTTGATTACTTTCAAATAGCACATTTTGTTTCCGAAAATTAGCTCGAGTTTCAACTTTTTTAAGTTAAGATTGCGACGAGAATTTAGTGTTTAACCACAAGAAAATAATAAGTAAATTTTATTTCTTCGTTTAAAATTTAAAAAATTTGCGAGCTTTTTCAATTTGCAATGATGTTTTAAAATTTCCTGAAATTTGATACCCGTAAAAGGCAGATCAACGGAGATTTATACCGCCCTCCCCCAAGGTTTTGTGATTTTGTGCTTCCTAGTTTTGCAGTTAGCACTCCTAAAAAGAAGGATCCAAGTAGCTTATATGCTTAAAAGTATTAAGGTCAGAAACGTCGCTAGACTTCTTTTTTTTTTTTTCCTTCTCTCTCTCTCTCTCTCTCTTGATTGGAGGTTTAACGACCACCGTAAGCAACTCAATGGGCTATAAGCAGTCTCCCGTCCCTAATTTAGGGCCACTGTTCCAGGGAAGGGAGAGAGCCAGTGCCGTAAGACAAACACAACATCCATGCCTCACCGGGATTCGAACCCGGACCCCTTTCGGACGAATGATCAGAAGCCACCGCTTAGACCACTGCGCCACCGGGGCGGCCGCTAGACTTCGAAATCAGGATAAGCGACGGATGGGCGAGTGTTGTTTTTGCTGGAGCAAATCTGTTAGCAATTTTATTTACGAAAACTTAAAAGAATTTTTAATGCTTTTTACTACACTGGCTGCAAAGGAAATTTGTGCAAACCCCACTGCCTTGGATACATAGTCGTTAGTTTTGCAACTGTCTTGAAGTTTTTGCACTTTTTGGAATACAAAACGATCCAAAGTTTGGGGTCCTTTTTTTTTTGTTAGTGTTTCACCCATCCATTTTTAATAAAATTAAAAATCCTCAACTCCCTTCCTTCAAGCCAACAACCTTGTCTTGCGCTCATCTTTTCCAAAACAGTTGTCAAACACGTCATAAAAGCGTTGGTATGTCTTTAAATTGCACTTTCCTAGTTGGAATCCGCTGCTTAGTAGCACAAACTAACAGCAGAGCAATTAGTAATGACCTCCCTCAGTGAATCCTTATCCACCATCCCCATTCGCCCCTGGCCATATTACAGAGGGTGAGTCGGAAGTTTTCCAATATTTGAATAAACGCATGTGCTGCGGCGGATATGTTACGTGTTTAAACTAGTTCAAGTCGCGCACTGCAGTCAGTCGAAAGGGATATAAAGTGGTAGTCGTTGCTGTGAACAGCAGTGCATGTCGTCGTTCTGTCTATGGTCGGGACGCCTAAAAGAACAGCCACAACCGGCTAGTTAGGGAACTTTTGTTTTACGAGTTTGAACTCTACCATATTGCTGCTCAAGCGACACGAAACATTTATCATGCGAAAGGGGAAGGTTCCGTGGACCACAGCACCGCAACCAGATGGTTCAAGAAATTTTACTCAGGTGACAGAAACTTCAATTAATTAAGGTCAGGTTGGTCGCGAACCGTGGATTCGTAGGCCATGCGCAAGGCCATATAGGCAAATCCTACAACCAGCACTCTGAGAATAACCGGCGAGCTGGGCATATCACAGACCAGTGTTTCGCCACCTTCAGAACCTCTGGAAGGTCTACAGGAGCTGCCGCATTGTTCTTCACGAACTAACGCCAGCTGAAGCAAATCGCCGAGTGGAAGTGCGCACCAAACTCCTAGAAAACCCGTGTGATAAAAAGTGGGTTTACTTCCGTAATCCTAACACACAACGGAAGTGGCAACGGGCCAGCTTCCTGAACCTGTTGAAAAACGTGGGCGCTTCGAGCACAAGGTGGAGCAGATGTATGCCGTTTAGCTCTGCGTCTGGTGCAGTTTTGTGAGGATAATCCATTACAAATTTGTTCCCGACGGTCGGACCGCCTACGCCAACCTCTACTCTGAACAGCTGGAGCAGATGTATGCCGTTTTGGAGAAATTCCCGGCACTGGTGAACAGAAAGCGCGCTCTCCTACAGCGGGACAAAGCTAGGCCGCATACCACGGGAACGACCAGGGCAAAATTCCAGGAACTTCAGGGCAGCGAACTGATGCCGCACCCAGCATATAGTCCGGACCTTGCCCCGTCAGATTATTACTTGTTCCGGTCCATAGCCCACTTCCTTCGCGGGCGGCACTTCAACAACCAGGAGGAGGTGGCAGTTCGGGTGAAGGATTTCTTCGCCCCGAAGAACAAGACCGCCGCGGAATTGAAGAACTGGCAGACAGATGGCCTACACTTTGAATGCTAGTCAGCTTTCGTCGTAAAAGCACATATGAAGACATTAAGTGATCCAAATATTGCAAAACTTTCGACTCACTCTCTGTAACATGAAAAATGGCTTAAAATAAGGATTTAGAAGAGTGGAGAACAATAAAATTTGCATAGCCCTACGGATGCTATTTTGATAACCTTCCTACGGAGAAATAAACAAACCACTTCCTAGAGGAAGGTACATATGGTTACACGATGAAACACACCAGACTCATCATTATTTGGCAAAGTCCAGATTATATTTTAAAATTAAAAAAATTGGAAAATGTCACATCTTGAACTGGGCGGGATGCATGGTGGTCAATAAAATTATCAGTGTGAGTTGGAGCCCAACTTCGCACCCCTTGGCGACGTCCCCGGTTAAGGCACTGCGTAAATACAAATGAACAGGTACGGTGAATATTATTATTTTTCCAATTTGAGAAAAAGACTAGATTGTCGTGATTCGGTTCTGGTGTTTTGAATGATTCACTATGGGTAACAGCAAAAAAGGTTTTTTTTGGGGGGGAGGGACCTTTGAAGAGGAAATGTGCCAATAGTTAGCGCAACTGAGCGAATCACGCATGGTGTGTGCTTAACGAGTCTGGTACGATTCGTCCAACGACGTTTGGTTCAATGCCGATTCGTCCAATGGGACAACTGGTCTAATGGTACCATTAGTCCAATTCCGTCTGATGTGTCCGAAGTGCTACTCTTGCTAAACAAATCTAATCCGTTCTGATTCTGTCTTCGGTGTTGTATGGAAGTACCAGTAGTCCAAAGAATGCAAAATAATGTTACATTTCATGCATAATATTATGGTTATAGATTTGTTTTTGGAATCTTTTCTCTTGTTATACTATCCTTGCTGTCTTATGAAATTACTAACGTACGAGCCATTCAATCAGTTTCATATCAAATCAAGATAATAATATTGCGCTTTTACTTAGGCACTAAATATTAATTCATAAGCTCACGGCCTAGGTACGTTGTAAAGGTGTAAGAAATGATCCGTTGAGTGCCTTTTTTTTTTTTTTTTTTTTTTTTTTTTAAGGTTTTATAAAATGTTTACAAATGCCAAATATCTAAGTTCTAACTTAAATCTAAAAAGGCCCAGGTGCCTTGTAAAGAGATGAGAAATTTTCCGTTGAGTGATCTTTACCCGGTTTATAAAATGTTTACAAATACCAAATGTATGGGAGTCATTTTTCAAAAGGATATAAAGAGGAGCATATATTCCCGCGTTCAAATTGTTAATGCGTTCCGTTATTCAGTTTGCAGTTTATCTAACTTCCTTGGAAAAGCCATCTGGTTGATCTGCGAAAGCTTGGAAACGTTTATGTATCTATTTCCTACGCCAATAAATCGGATCACTAGTATAGTGTTACTACTTAATTGGTGTACTGTTCCTCGTTATCAAACGTATATATATTTTTCAAAATATTAAATTTTGGGTAAGCTGAGGTTGACTCCTGAAAGAGAAGTGAAATTATCTATATTCAATTTTCATCCAAAGCATAGTATCGGTAAGGCAAAAGTATTTTATTCCTCTTATAGCAACCATATAAATAGATATTTAAGTTGTAAATATTAGTTGATCTTCATTACTATAAAGAAATAGGCTATTATGTTTTGTGTTGTCTTCCCTTCCCGTAAGCTTTAACAGCAATTTACCTGTGAAGTTGTAGATAAATCCTAAGCCGCTGTCATCTATCCTTCTCTTTAGCTATAGACGCAGTTTGCCAACACTGAATTAAAATATCGTACATAGTGGCACTGAAACATTTGGTTTGACGTGCCGCGAGAATCCAGAAGACTTAAAAATGTCCCATGAAGCGAAGAAAATTGATTACAGCTGGGGAAGGGCGGTTTTCTTTCGAGTGTTCCTCACGATACAAGATCCAGTTGAGAATTCTTAGTTACTTAAACCCAGCGTAATCAACAGCTATAATCATGTGCACAGTTTCTATCACCTGATTACATTTGCTTCTACCAAATGAATAAAAGAAATGTCGTAGCCAAAGTAGACTTACCGACTCATTTTTTTATGAAAAGTAGGATGTTTCTGAAAGCTACTGAAAATTTGTTTGAGGAATTATTGTTGCCTAATGGATAGTGACTAAGCTGAAAAACAAACCTGAAAGCCATTTTCCTTCTGTTCGCAAAAGACAAGGAGTTTGTGCAATATTTGTCTTTCAGGCTGCAAAGTGTGAGTATTTCTCAACGGAAAGCAAAAATCATCTGTCGTTTGTGTTACGAAAGGGGAAAAACATGCACAAGGTTAAGTAAACTTCCAAGAAATGTCTACCTCACTTTAGTTAATATCACTCAGGCCGGAGGACAACAACGGTCAATTTTCTGCGTTCGAGCATGCTCTTTCGAATGAGAGGAAGAAACGAGGAAGCTTGTATGGACATCTGCTTAAAATGTGCCCTCAGGTGGTGACCTCTTTTATGTTTCAGAGCGGCTAGCACTTCAGGGAAAGTATGTAAGCATTAGAGGAAGCAGGGCAAAAAACACTGACAAGGAAAGGAAAGTTTTTCTATCCATTATTCAGTAATACACGCAGCAGTAATTCCTACAACTTCTTGCAATGTGGAAAATCTAAAAAAAAAATGTATTCAGGGTTGTAAAGACTGAAGTCTTAATCTTCTGCCTTGCCGTTCGCCCCTGTTGTATTTACTCAGCCTAGCAAACTCTGTTTATTATTATCATCGTTGTTGTTAAGAAGCGTGTCATTGTCTGTCCAGGTCAACGCCGCAATAACACGTCTGCCTAAAACTGGGTTATTGTACTACGGCAGAAAACCTTTCTTGAATAATTTAAAATGCTGGGAAACACCAGTATCTTATTTTTTGCTATGCCTTTCATCCTCAGATTTCTTTGACATAAAAAATACCTAAAAGGCATGCGTGCAATGACATGTAAAATAGAAACCTGTTGATTCTTTTCCCCCTCTAACCGGGAAAGCTATATCGGTAACTAGTTCTACTTGAGATATGTGTAACTTTGTTCGTAACTCTTCAATATCAATAAAAACTCCTGAGTCGATGAGGTATTCTATGAGGTTCTGATGTTCTGATGGTCGTAAATGCGACCATATCGTACTTTTAAGAGTTGCTAATTACAGAACAAAATGTGCCTGACTGAAACTGAGAGATTTCTTAAATGCAACGTGACTCTATTCGGGGCCCGGTAACCATGTAACTTCAAACCCAAGATCTCTCCGAAAGAGCCTTTTCCGCCCCGGTGGCGCAGTGGTCTAAGCGATGGCCTCTGATCATTCGTCCGTATGGGGTCCGGGTTCGAATCCCGGTGAGGCATCGATGTTGTGTTTGTCTTACGGCACTGGCTCTCTCCCTTCCGTGGAACCAGTGACCATAAATTAGGGACGGGCGACTGCTTATAGCCCATTGAGTTGCTCACGGTGGTCGTTAAACCTCCAATAATAAAAAAAAAAAAAAAAGAGCCTTGATATGATATAGTGGGATGGAGACCATTTTAAAGCTACTTTTATAGAATGGTGGAATAATTATCATAGTCTGCCCCGAACTGACTTTGCAATAAGGTTAATATAGTTCTTAAAGTTGGTTCGTGAGACCAGCGCACCTTTTTGTACATCGAATTTAAATGAAAATTAAATAGTGGAAATGTCTTTATCTTGCTGCTAAATCAGTAAAAATGGCAGTCTAGAGACAGCTGAAGATCTTACCAAAGTCTGAATATTTCTTATTGAGAAATATAATAACACTGCACAGGGAAAATATCGAGTGTTCTGTTTGTCTAAACGCTGTACTTAAGAAATGCTAGTTTCCAAATACCTAATGACTCGCTTCTTCGAAATTCGGTAATCGGTAAATACCATTGGAATTTTTTTATTGCTTGTGGTTTTGGTACCGCCGTGAGCCACTTAATGAGCTATAAGCAGTCGCCCGTTCCTAATTTGGAGACTCCGATTCCAGGGAAGGGAGAAAGCCAATGCTCTAAGACAAACACATTACCCATGCTTCACTTGGGATTCGAACCCGGACCCATCTCTAACGCATGGTTAAAAGCCAATGTTTCGTGCCACCACGGTTGTCACACTGGACAATTTTATACTCTTCAATAGGCAACGCTTAAAAAAACCTCTTCAGGAAAAGAAATTTTTGAATGAAATGTGCAACCTTGATAGCTTAGTTTCTCTGTACAAACCTTAGAACAAAGCATGAGTTGATCCCTTTGTAGCCAACACTTCTTGCACATCGACTCATCTGTAGTAAGGCGCTACTGTAGCCGTTTAATAAGAGGCAATGGTTTCTGGTTAGTTGTCAGAGTTGGGTGCTAGATCGAGTACCGGATGAAGATCGAGACATGCGCTTGTCGTACGGCGCTGGTTCTCTTCCTTTCCTGTAACAGTAGCCCCAAATTTGAAACTAGAACTGGTTATAGCCTAAAGAGTTGCTCATAGTGGTCTTTAAACTCCGACACACATGTTTTATTATTCTGCTGCTGATAATTCCACAAATTTCTCGGCTTTGTTTCATTGCGGAACAAGTTGTAAACCCAATGAAAAAAGAAGGCAAAAACCAAATCGACAGGAAAAACTTTTGCAAAAAATGGAGATTCAACGACCGAAGAGGGAGAATCAGTGATGTGAAAGGCAGAAACAATGCGAGCCATTCAGCAGGGCTTTTTCAAGCCCAAGACATTTTGAATGTTCGCCCTGTTTCAACATTTTCAGCATGCCTTGCCCTTCAAAAAGCCCTGCTGAATGGCTCCCATTGTTTGTCTTTTTCAGGACAAGGAAAAAAATTGTCCCTATGGATCCTTCACTTAAAAAAAAGTTTACGTTTCTGCGGTTCACCCCTATGCTTTTGATTATCTCTTTTACCATTTTATACCATGTGTTTTTTTATTGGAAGTTTAACGACCACTGTGAGCAACTCAGTTGGCTATGAGCAGTCGCCCGTCCCTAATTTAGGGCCACTGGTTCCAGGGAAGGGAGAGAGCCAGTGCCGTAAGACAAACACACAACATCCATGCCTCACGGGATTCGAACCAGGACCCTTTTCGGACGAACGATGAGAAGCCATCGCTTAGATCACTGCGCCACCATGTGGTTTTCAACTGGGTTTATGCAACTTCCCTTAATCTTTCTTGAGTTTAGCTCTTGTTTTTTTATTTGTCCTCCTCTGCTGCAATCTTGCACGTTTAGGATTTTCAAATATCATTTGATTCCTTAGTTTATTTTTATTTTTTGTTTCTTAGATTTCTCTCTAGTATATATCTCACTTTGATATATACGAGGGTTGTGCCGAAAGTACTGCAAAAGTCGGCATTTTTAATAACTTTTTCATTAACTGACATAGGTCGTTCAAATTGCACATGTTGGTAGAATTACTCATCCTGTATAGTAACCCTTCTTCTTTATTGCAGGTAAATAATGGATTCCAAGCAGAAGAAACGTGCCGTCATTGAGTTCTTGACGAAGGAAGGGTGCAGGCTGTTTGACATCCACAGAAGGCTACAGAATGTTTACGGTGAAGACTCCATTGACAAGAGCAATGTGCACAGATGGATGAAGAAGTTTAAAGAAGGGAAGGACCAGCATTGAAGACAAACTACGCAGTGGGAGACCATCGTCTGCGACCACTGACACAAATTTTCAGCGAGTAGATGAATTGATTCGCGCGGAGAGACTAGTCACAATCCGTGAGCATGTTGCACAACTGGACTGTGGTCACAATGCCATACAAAAGATAGTGGAAGACTTAGGGTATCGGAAAGTGAGTACCTCGGCAGTTGACACCCAATTTGAAGGAGAGAAGGGTGGAAGTCTGCTCTGATCTGCTGGAAGCGTTTGAAGCCAATGAAGATACATTTTTTTACGATCTGGTGACAAGGAGTGAAACGTGAACTTATCTTTACGATACGGAAACAAAGAATCAATCCATGGAATGGTGTCACACCTCTTCACCAAGGCCTTAGAAGTTCAAGAGCCAGCGATCAGTACAGAAAGTCATGGTGACTGTTTTTTGGGATGACTGGGGTGTCATTCTCCTTGATTTTCTGGAACGTGGACGTACCGTGACCAGCGAGCGGTACATTGAGACACTCAAGAAGCTTAGAGAAGCCATAAGGAGGAAGAGACCGAACAAGAATCTGAAAAGCAGCAACATTCACCATGACAATGCGAGACCACACACATCTTTGCCAACAAATCAGGCGATCAGCAAATTAACAAAGTGGTCGGTGTCCAGTGGTCATGCTGGTCGGTGCTTCCCCATCCACCTTACAGCACAGATGTGGTTCCCTCCGACTTCCACCTGTTCGGTCCAATGGAGGACAGTCTCCGGGGACAACGATTTGATGACACCGACGACGTGAAAGTGGCTGTGAAGAAGTGCGTACAACAGTCCACACCTGAATTTTTTCAAAGAGGATTCGAGAGTTTGGTTCAACGATAACGCAAATGCATCGCTTGTGATGAAGACTATGTTGAGTAGTACCTTTGTATAGAGAAAGGGTTACTCTACCAACATGTGCAATTTGAACGACCTCTGTCTGTTAATAAAAAAGTTATGCCCACTTTTGCATTACTGTCGGTACATAAGGAAAATGACAAAAGTGGAAGACATCATGATCAGAGTAAAATCCCTGAAATGGGATTGATATATCGCCAAAAGAACAGACCACCGATGACAACCGAAATTTCAGATTGTATACCAAGGAACAGGAAAAGACCCAGAAGACCACGTGGGAATGTGAAATTCGAAAGCATGTCAGAGTGAAATGGAGACTAGATCAAGACACACCGTTGTGGAAGAAACTTGGGGAGACCTTCATACAGCAGTGGATTGATAATAGTTAACAATGGTGATGATAAACAACTCGAACGGTTATAAAGCAGTCACCTGTCCATAATTTGGGAGCACTGATTCCAGGAAATGTAGAGGGCCAGAGAGGTAAGACTTACGCCCTGTCCGGAACTTGAGCCTGGTCCCAGCTCGGGCGACTTGAAAGAAATCAGCGCCTCTGACCACTCTGCTACTGGGGGAAGATAAGACAAAAGAAGGGAGAAACTCGCCTTATGGCAAAATAATTAAAAACAATAAATTGTAACTAAAGAAAATTATATAAAGTAATGCATGAATGAAAAAAAATGAAAAGACAATATGCCGCTCCAATGGTAGAGTAGTCAGAGACACAGACTTTGGACTAATCACCCGAGCTGGGGCTAGGTTCGAATCCAGAATAAAGCGTGAGCAGTGTGCTTGTTCTGTGGCGCTTGTTTTGCCCCTTTCCTAGCATTAGTCCCTAAATTAGGAACAGGTGACTTATAGCTTTAGAAGCCCACGGAGATCGTTAATACCCTTCTCTGAAAATATTTTACACTATAACAATCTGTAATGACTCATCTTTGCACACATGAAAAATTTTCAATTTCCTCAGAATCATAATGTCCCATTTAGCGTCGGGGACCCGGGATTTATCCCTTGCAACCCTACTCTCTCTGTAGTTCGGATACCAGTGGAACAGAATGACCATGCACATGAAATAGCGACTTAACGGAAAGCATAAAATATTTTTCACAACTATAAAGATTTATCACAACCTTGAGAACAAAAAGTATGTCTCTGTCGTTTCGGTGGCGTAGTGGTCTAAACTATGGCTTCTGACCATTTGTCCGAGATGGGTCCGAGTTCGAATCCCGGTGAGGCATAGACGTTGTGTTTATCTTACGCCACTGGCTCTCTCTCTTCCCTGAAACTAGTGACCCTAAATTAGGGACGGGTGACTGCTGATAGCCCATTGAGAGAATTGAAAAACAAATTCTGAAATTCGCGTGCCATTTTCCATGAATTCTTTCATAACTTAACGAAGTGTATTCGCAGGGACTTATTAAGGGGGGTGGGGAGTCTATAGAGGCTATATATAGCCTTGGGGCCCACCCTGACCAAGGGCCCAGGAAGCATGCCTGAGCAAATAATAGATAGATAGGTAGATAGAGGAAAAATTGATAAAATAGTTTTACTTTTGTCTCGTCTAATTTCTACTTGGTCAGCGACAGAGGCTGGAAGACGAACAGATATCTCAAGGCACTCACCAAATGTAAAGGTTTCAAGTCGCTGTATGCGGGGTCGGCGAGAGTTGCTTTTTTCACGTAATCCACCCCACCTCCCAATTTGCACTTGGAACCGTTAACAATCAAAGTCCCCGGTGACTTCTCCTTGCATGACAAAAAAGATTCACTAAGAAATGTATACAAACAAATAATTAGAAAATCCGAGACAAAATGTACGAATCTAAGCTTTTAAGTCATGTTCTTATGAGAACAATGAAAAATTCTGTCACTTATTGTGAAAACTCTGCATATAATTTATTAGTTTGAAGAATGCACTACACGTATTATTTATCACAAGCATGTCGCAACAGTGTTGTGTTTCAACGGACTTCATAATGATTTTCCGTCATAATTTTTTGAGGGCCCACTCAGATATCTTAGCCTTAAGGCCCACTAAAATGTCTTAATCCGGCCCTGCATATTCGTGATACAACCTTTTCGTGAAATGACGGGGAAAAAAACCCTGAATATCTCGAATTTTTTCACATACCAGGAAAATTCTGAATTTTCAGAAACCTTTCCGCACTTCCTTTCGTATTATGTTGACGGAAAATTGCTGTTTTTAAGAGATGTTAACGGAAAATTTTGAATCTTCGGAAACCTTTTCCGCAATTTCTTTCGTATATTACATACGCAAAGAACTATCCGAAAATTAGATTAACTTAACTTTTTGTGGCTTGAATTTCACAGATTCATCAGTAACATCGTCAAATCTGATTCTATGCACCAATCAATTTGGGGACCATCGCCAAATTTTCATATCTTTGCTCCGTGTATAACTAACTCCTGTTCACCAATCGTTTACCATTGCTCAGAGCTTGATTTTCCATCGGACAGTCCCCGGTTGGCGAAGAATACAAAATACATGCTCAGAAAGTAGATTAAACATGGTGCCCCTAGCGGCGAAATTGTGTATTATTTTGGGAAGAATATACGCCCAAAGAGTTTTCATAGTTAGTAGTATCTGACCGCAAAAGAATTTTTTATGTCGGGTTTTTAGTCCCGCAGATATTGCTGTAAACGGAAACGTGAACTTACGACCTGTAGTGGCAAACTTGTGCTTTAAGAAAAAATTGAAATTATATGAGAAACATTACTCTGCCCAACAAAGAAATAATTTTTCAAAGCGGACTCTAGAAGCAGATATGTATATAGACAAAAAAAAAAAAGGAAAAAAGATATACATGTACGCCCCTGGAGGGAAAAACTATGCATTCTTTTAAGAAGAACGTGTTCTGAAAAGATTTTCCGAGGTGAGCAGTATGGATCTCCAAATGATTTTTTCAATCTAGTTTTCAGAAGCTTAGATTTTGCTGCAAATAAATCAGAAGCAGAAATAAACAAACCATTCTTTACCAAAAATTAGAAATTATATTCATAACATTTCCCGTCAGGAGCTGGTTTTTTTTTTTTTTATTGGAGGTTTAACGACCATCGTGAGCAACTCAATGGGCTATAAGCAGTCGCCCGTCTCTAATTTAGGGTCACTGGTTCCAGGGAAGGGAGAGAGCCAGTGCCGTAAGAGAAACACAACATCCATGCCTCACCGGGATTCGAACCCGGACCCCTTTTCGGACGAATGATCAGAGGCCATCGCTTAGACCACTGCGCCACCGGGGCGGCGTCAGGAGCTGTGTCCGATGCAGGAAGAATTTTTGGACTTTTAGATATCGAGGAAAACTCAAATTATAACTTTGTCTCCTAGTGGAAAATCTATATATGCACCTACTTGAAAAAGAAACTGTACGTAATATAGTCTTGGATATAAATGGCATCGAAAGGTAAAATAATTTTTGCATTGGATTTTTAGAAGGAAATACACTGAAGATCAATTGAATTAGAGACAGCTGACGTTATGCAAATGTGGCGCTGTGGGCGGCCCTGTAAACGAAAACGACATGACGTATGCAGCGATCCGACAATATAAAGAGTGATGCGACGGGAATCAGTAAGAGTCGGACGCAGTATGGGTAAGACAAAGTATCTAAGCGCATTTGATCGTGGGGAAATTGTCGGGGCCCGACGAATGGGTCACTCCATCTCGGAAGTCGTGCAGGCACTGGGATTTTCACGAGCCACTGTGTCACGGGTGCACCGTGTGTACATCGAATCCGGTAAAACCATCCATGCAAGGGCTAACTGCCATGGACAACAGCGTGTGGATGTGCGGGGTCATCATTGGCTAGCTCGCATTGTAACAGCAGATAGACGGGCCACAGTGCAAGAAATCACTCGGCAATTTAACGCTGGTGCACAAAAACATGTAAGCAGCCACACCATCCAGAACCATCTCCTCGCTATGGGGTACAGAAGCCATCGTCCCACGAGGGTACCGCTGGTGACCGCACATCACAGGGTGCAAAGATTAGCATGGGCGCGGGAACATCGCCACTGGACCCTAGACATGTGGAAAAATGTTGCCTGGACTGATCAGTCGAGATTCACGTTGGTACATGCGGATGGCAGGATACGAGTACGGCGCAAACCACATGAAGCGATGGATCCTTCTTGCCAGCAGGGTACTCTTCAAGCTGGTGGGGGTGGCATTCTCGTCTGGGGACTGTTTACGTGGACTGAAATGGGACCCCTGGTACGTGTGACATCGTCCCTCACAGGTCAACGTTACCGGGGTATTCTGGACGACCATTTACTCCCGTTTGTGGTTCTTCAACATCCCACTGGGGACCTGCAACAAGACAATGCAGCTCCCGAATTGTATCCGAATGGTTGGATGAACACTCCACCGACGTGACCTCGCTTCCTTGGCCAGCTAGGTCAGCTGACCTCAATCCCATCGAGCACATCTGGGATGGCATCGAGAGAGATGTTCGAGGCTCTGAGCCCCTCCATCAAATCTTCGTGAAATGTGAGAGCTTGTTCAGGGGTCGTGGATCCGTATGACTTCCCAACGCTTCCGGTGTCTTGTCGAGTCCATGCCGAGACGAATCGCCGCCGTCATCAGGGCGAAAGGTGGTGCTACACGTTACTAGACAGGTATGTCAAATTAAATTGCTCTTCAATGTATGTGGAATAAAATGTATTTTGATTTCTATATCACCCGCTTTTACGCCCTCTAGCAGCGAAATTTAGCATCGGGAAAAACCGGAATGCAGGGATTATCATTTTCACATTTCAAGCTTCCCAATGCAAAAAGAATTCCTCGAATCGGACTAATGGTTGCAGAGATGTGGTGTCCATAAACAGACGGACAAACTGATAACATAAGCCCGATCTTTTTTTTATATATATAAAAGACGTGCTAAAAAGACAACTCCTTTTCGACATTTGTTTCATTATCTATCGTGTAGGTGATAAACCAGCACGTGCTGGTAGCGCGCAGCGTATGATAAGGACCTCTCCAGACACACAAAGGGACTTAATGTGTTCCATGAGAAGGCTCCTCAAAGCATCACAGAGCCTTGAAAAGAGCCAACCTGGCCCGACGGGCCATGGCCTCATGCTGTCGACGCCACACCCGCACGCTCCCGTTAGCTCAGTACAGCAGAAAACGTGATTCGTCTGACAACACAACACGGCGCCACTTTGCAGAGATCCAGGTTAGATGTTTCCAGGACTAGGCGTGGCGTAATTTCCGATGACGCGCAGTCAGCAGTGGCACGCGAGTAGGGCGTCGGCTCCCGTAGCCCAGGGTATGCATAGTGCACCGTATAGTTCGCTCGTTGACGCTTCTTGGGCCTCCGACATTTAACCTGGATGTGATTTGCACCGCCGATACTAAACGGTCAGTCTGTACGAGCCTGGAGTGTGTACGTCGACCTCGGTTATCAGTGGCGTCTGAACGACCACCGCTTGCTCTCTGGGCGCTGGTACCTCCGCCGGTGTTATAGTCGCAGTACACCCTTGATAGGGTTACCCTCGGGAACCCAATGTTTCTTCCCTCTTGAACAATAGAATGGCCCATCTGTTTTGCTCCCACAATGCGTCCATGATCAGTCGCTCAGATCACCACGTTTATCCATGGTCGTCTATTACGACACACTGTTGAGAAGCCCTGCTGTCCGCCTATTTATCGACTTCGTTCGGTTTGGGACTGTTTCCACTCTGCGCGGGGATGCCCATGTCAATTGCCCATCACCCCCTATCTGTAATGTTTTGTTTACTGAGTGTATAAGCTATAGTTATAAAATATTGCTTAAATGTTAACGTTGCTTAAGCTATGAGCTTGTGAGCATACACATCAATTAGTAGTAACTAAAGAAAACACTAACGGCCATGGATATGAATCAACATGAACTTACATGTTATGTTATCCACTTTTTTTATTTTCTGCTATGGCAGTTCATTACATGGCATTAAATACAGTACGAACTTGTAGGCTTCAATTCATGCACTATCTACCAAAAAGTAATTGGACACCTGTGATAGCAAAGGAAAACGAAGTTTATTCACCTTCAATAGTTGGTGGAGCCTCCACGAGCGGCGATTACAGCTGCGACCCTCCGGGGCTATACTCTCAACCAGGCGTTGTACGACGGCTAGCGGTATTTTCCTCCACTCGGCTTGGAGAAGACAGGTCAGTTCCTTCACCGATTTCGGACTGTGGGGGCACCCCTTAAGTCGACGCTCCAACTCGTCCCAGAGGTGCTCGATAGGGTTAAGGTCCAGGCTCTGCGAAGGCCAGTCCATTCGATTAACCCCATTGTCACCATACCAAGCCATGGTGGACCTCGCAACATGACAGGTGGCATTGTCATCCTTAAAGTAACATGGGTCCACCCCGTAAAACTGCCACAACATAGGAAGCGCGTGGTCATCCAAAATGGTGCAGTAGGTCTCGGTGTTGAGTCAACCAGGAATTGCGACCAAGGGTCCCGTGCCATACCAGGAGAAACACCCCCATAGCATAATTCCACCACCGCCGAACTTCACAGTTGGCACAATATATTCCGGCAGGAGGCGTTCTCCAGGCAGACGCCAAACCCAGACCCTGTCATCCGAACGGTAGAGGGTGAACCTTGATTCGTCGCTCCACAGAACCTGTTTCCACTGTTCAAAGGTCCACTGTCGACGTTCTTTGCACCACGTTAGCCGAGCAGCGCTATTGGACTTGGTGATCAAAGGCTTGTGGGCGGCAGCACGTCCATGATAACCGAGCAGATGGGCTTCCTTACGGATGGTATTAATCGAAAGAGCTACTCGCGGATGTGGCCCATCGATTTGGTGCGGTTCTTCCGAATTTCTCTGGCCAGCACCCATCGGTCTCTAACTCCTACTTTTATGGGTCTGCCGGATCGGGGCACATTCCGACAGTCACCTCTAATCTTCCACTTGCCAATCACGTAGGCCACTGTCGATTTTGGGTACTTCAACTCGCTGGATATGTCACGTATGGATCGCCCATTTCTGTGATACCCGACGATTACACCTTTCTCGAAATCAGAGAGCTCCGAACTGCGTGGCATCTTGCATGCGACTGGTTGCGTTGTTGTTTCCCACACGATATTTAACGGCGACGGCCGTGACGTGTATCAGGACCGCAGATATCGTCGATTGCAGGGGTGTCCAATTATTTGTTGGTAGATAGTGTATAACATTCAAAATATATGTGTTTCTAACAACACACTATATCAAACTGCACTTCTATCAAGTCAAAATATCAAAAGCTCTTATCGTAATACTTTTTCTGACGAGTCACGAATACAATCTGCCTCTAACAAAATATTCTTCGTTCTAACGAATCGTTATCGCCAAAATGCACACTTTCTACATTCCATGTTAATGTTTTATTGACCTCTGACCCACTGTAAGTGCTACCAAATTTAGAAAGCTCTTTGGGGTTGGGAAATAATGTACCGGTAAATGTGAAAATATTTAACAAGAGGAAATCAAATTTGCGTGAGAACACAGAAACTCAATGAGAATGTTAAATAACAGATATACGTCATAAATTTGAAATAATATAGTGAGATAAAGGTACGGAAAAGAATTCGCCGTCTGAAAGTAACGTTTTGTCGCGGATTTTTTTACTTGGCACTTGATGATAATGGAATCGCCCATTTTTGGGGGTGCAGGCATTTTGGGTGAGACGTGTCGAAGGAGGTGATTTCCGATGCTCAGAGACAACAGGCGAAAACTTCCGCAGACACTTGTTTTCTGCGGGGGCTAAGATTTTGAGCCCCATTACCACGGTAGTCCCACCCTTTGGTTCATCCCCCACCCACTCCATTGTTGTCTCTCCCCATTCACTCATGTTGCTTGCTGGGGAGAAAGATTTCAGTGTTCCCTTAAGAAGGAAAACTTAACAGACAAAGAAGTCCCATTGAGATCAAGCAATGTTTACTGCCACGCTTTCCACAAGAATTCGTCCCTAGGGGGAGGTTACCACGGAATCCTTTACATGTTTCCTTCTTGCTGCAAATCACATCTGTTTAGACCCAGGAAATGCTTGTTTCACCCCCAAAATCAGGCGATTCCATTATCGTTAGGTGCCAAGAAAAAAATCGACTATACACACATCTGGCTAAAACTAAGAAAAATAATCCTGTAATATGTTCAGTGTTCAAGAGTTCCTCAATAACAGTTCTTTTGTTTTTTTTACTAAAAACTAAATCCTTTCTCCGATAAAAATATATATATTTATATATATCGTGTGAGATAGACGTTCATTTAATTTGATAAGTGACTGATACTGAAATTGTGTACTTAACGTGTTGTTGTTTACAGAGATTTTAATGGCGCAAGAGCCATATTTTACCAGGCTGGTACAAGAGAAAAGGTTAACTCTGGGCGTGGGGACGCTATCTGCCAATCAAATGGAATACCAGCTGACCCCCGTGCGGTGGATACTTTCAATGTCCTGTGTCGAACATTTACGCAATAGACATGGATAATTTTTTTTTTAACGCCTTCATGTTCATTTAAAACAAAGAAGAGTTTTGCATCCCTAATTTTGGACCACTCGCTCCAGGAAATCGTGAGAACCAATTCCGTACGAACCAGGCTCAGGCGTGAAATAACCCTTCGAAAATATCTGTGTGTATGTCAAAATAACATTAGTGTGGTATTGTTTAGTTATGTACAAATAAGTATGTTTTCAGATAACGATATATATACACCATTAACATGAATGCGCTCACACAAACACATACATGCCCCACTCGAATGAATGGGTATCTGTCTTTATGTAGAGTACTTTTTTCTGTGTATAAGGGTATGCAGATCGGCGTGCATGTGCATACCGTATACTCTTACTCACTTTGTGTGTGTGTGTGTGTGTGTGTGTGTGTGTGTGTGTGTGTGTGTATATATATATATAGAGAGAGAGAGAGAGATAGATAGATAGATAGATAGATACTCTCACGGAAAATGAAATTTGGTCACCTAAAAGAAAACATGCTACAACCGCGAAACTTTGCAAATAGCTAGAGTGCAAGCTGGTATTCAAATGATCCACGTTTGGTGCGAGTGCGCATGACCGCATACCCTGTGATGGCGCTGCAAGCACGAACCTGCAGCCTTATAAACCGACTATAATCGATGCCCCATGAAACCGAAAAGCACCCGACGCAAGCAAGAGTACAGAGTGACAAGAATGCCGGGTAGACGCCAGAGACATCGATTTACGCAACGTACGGACTTCGAGAAAGGCTGGATCATTGGGCTGAAAACCACAGGATGGTCTGCGCGCCGTATAGCCCGCCACGTGGTTCGTTCTGACCATACCGTCCGACTGTGTTGGGAGCAGTGGACACGAGACGGCCCTGCCACACGGCGGAGCGGTTCCGGACGGACCAGGACCACCACTGGTAGAGAGGATCGACTAATCGTGCGCCAGGCACGAACGGATCTGTGATCCGTTCGTGCCTGGCGCACGATTCGTCTACATCTGCCTGTACAGTGGACCAGGGGGACCTGGTCGATTGTACAGGCAGATGTAGTGGCTCCTGTGTGCCCACCAACCATTTCCCGACGCCTCGTGGAAGCGAATCTGCCATCCTGGCGACGTGTGGTGTTTAGCTATGAGTGCCGCTTCGTTTTGGGGACAGATGATCATCGTGTCCGGGTGTGGAGGAGTCCGGGTCAACGGCACAATCCCAACCTCGCTATCGAGCGCCACACGACGTCCCCCACTGCAGGCGTTATGGTCTGGGGAGCCATTGCCTACGATAGCCGATCAGCTCTAGTAGTGGTACGTGGATCACTGACGGGCCAGCGATATGTGAATGAGATCCCACAGCCCCATGTGCTCCCATTCCTGGCTGGGATTCCAGGTGCGCTATACCAGCAGGATAATGCCCGCCCGCACACGGCTCGGGTTGCCCACGACTGCCTACGTCATGTCCAGACACTTGCATAGCTTACCCGCTCCCCGGACATGTCCCCTATCGAGCATGTGTGGGAACAGTTGAAACGCCGGCTGCCACCGTGCCGCACTATCCGGGATTTGGAGCACACCGTCCAACACGTGTGGGCCAGTCTGCCGCAGGACAACACCAGGCGTCTGTTCGCCTCTATGCCGGACCGTATTGCAGCATGTATCGCCGCATGAGGCGGTGCGACGCGCTATTGAAGATGACCGGACTGCGTGCCACAGATCCCTCCTGTAATTGTCGTGCAGCTCTGATTTTGCCATCATGTGTATCATTCATCTGCATCATTACGCCCAATATATTTCAGTTCAATCCGATGCTTCCTTCATGGTGCGCAAATTTCATTGTTCGTGAGTGTATTTTTTAGCACGTCTTTTGTAAAAAAAGATCTCGTGCTTATGTTATCGGTTTGTCCGTCAGTCCGTCCGTCTGTACCCACGATACATCTGGAACTATTAGTCCGATTTGAAAAATTATTTTTGCATTGGGAAGCTTGAAATATGAAAATGATGATCCTTCATTTCGTTTTTTTACGATGTGCAATTTCGCCGCTAGAGGGCGTAAATGCAGATGTCGAATTCAAAAATACGTTTTATTCCATATATTTGCTTCTAAACATCCGATTGAAAAAAAATTTTATCTTTCGATTCCATTTATGTCGAAGAGTATTATAGATATAGTTACTTTTTTCAAAGTACGCATAGATTTTCCGCTAGGGGGCGTAAAAGTAAATTACATTTTTCCCGATAAGTCATCTTCTAAAGCTCCGATTTGAAAAAAATTTCTTCAGCGGATACACCTCCTGATGGAAAATCTTTTGCATATAATTTATAATTTTTGGTAATAAATACTTTGCCCACCCAAGGGGCGTACGTGTTAATTTTTTTTTCTGATGTATTTGCCATAAAATCTGAGCTTCTAAAATCTCGATTGAAAAAAAACGTCGTTTGTAGACCGTTACTACTCATGTTGAGAAACCTTTTAGAAACATTTTTTCTTAAAATAATGTATGGTTTCTACGCCAGGGGGCGTAGATGTATGTCTTATTTTTGTCAATACCTCTACTTCTAGGAGTCCGATTTGAAAAATTCCTTCTTTGTTGGATAGTGTTTCCAGAGTGACATGATTTTCATATAATTTGAAAATTTTCAAGTAATTCATAGACTTTCCGCTAGGGGGCGTAAAGGTAAATTGCTTTCCCCCTATATCTCTGTTTCTAAATCTCCGATTTGAAAAATCCTTTCTGCACCGGATACAGCTCCTGATGGGAAATCCTTTGCATGTAATTTCTAATTTTTGTAAGAAATGGTTTGGCCACCAGGTGGCGTAAGTCTCTATTTCCGTTACTGATGTATTTGCAGCAAAATATGAGTTCCTAAAATCTCGATTGAAAAAAAAGTCGTTTGTTGACAGATACTACTCATGTCTGTCAACAAACCTTTTAGGAACATTTTCTTCTTGAAATAATGCATGGTTTCTACGCCAGGGGGCGTGGATGTATATTCTATTTTTGTCAACATCTCTACTTCTAAGAGTCCGATTTGAAAAATTCTTTCTTTGTTGGATAGTGTTTCCGATGCGAAATGTTTTTCCTATAAATTCAAAATTTGCAAGTAAATCATAAACTTTCCGCTAAGGGGCACTAAGGTAAATTGCGTTTTCTGCGTTATTTCTGCTTTTAAAACTCCGATTTGAAAAATTCTTCCTGTATCGCATACAAGACCTGATGGAAAATATTTTTCACGTAATTTGTAATGTTTGGCCACCAGGGGCATAAGTGTTAATATCTGCTTCTGATGTATTTGTAGCAAAATCTGGGATCCTGAAAACTCGACTAAATTTTTTCTTGGACCGATACCCCTCATATGGATAAACCTTTTGAGAATACTTTCTTCCTAAAATAATGCATGGTTTTTCCACCAGGGGACATAAAGTCACATCTTATTTTTGACGATATCTCTGTTTCTAAGAGTCCGATTTGAAAAATTCTTTCTGTGTTGGAGAGCGTTTCCGGAGCGAAATGTTTCTCATTTAAATTCATGTTTTTCTTAACGCACAAGTCTGCAACCAGAGGGCGTAAGCTCACGATTCCGTTTACAGCAATATCTGAGGAATTAAAAACCCGATTGAAAAACGTTTTTCTTCCGTCAGATACTATTGTTTTCCATACCGGTTCCATTGACTTTTAATAGCTTTGATAAATTTAATTTGCGTCAGAATGGATTCAAAAGACGTGCTTATTACTCCCGAAAATTCGGTGTCATCTTTCTTGTTTTTTCAGCGACTCCATAAGCGTCAAAGGTTAGGACGAGTCACTCATCCCCAGTTTAGGACTTCTAGAAAGGAAAGAGCCAGTACCTTAAAGATAAATGGAACATCCACGTCTTCAGCTGGATTCGAACACAAGCAGAGCAGTATGAAGATTAGGTGTAATATGTACTGGGCCGCCCCGGGGTCGTAGTGGTCTAAACGCAAGCTTCTTACCATTCGTCCGAGATGGTTCGAATCCCAGTAATGCATGGGCATTGTGTTTGTTTTACGGCACTGGCTCTATCCCCTCCTGGTAACCAGTGGCCCTAAATTAAAGATGGGCGACTGCTTACAGCCCATTGGGTTGTTCACGGTGGTCGTTAAACCCCCAATCAAAAACAAAATGTACTGTTTCCTCCTTTTCTGTCTCAAACGAGCATTTTCCCACGCGTTTTAACAAACTGCACGTCTGAAAGGTAATCATAATAAAGCAGACTAACAAACAGGGTGAAAAATTTTTTATGAAGCTACGAAAGATAAGCTGCCGACCCGGTGGCGCAGTGGTCTAAGCGATGGCCTCTGATCATTCGTCCGAAAGGGGTCCGGATTCGAATCCCGGTGAGGCATGGGTGTTGTGTTTGTCTTACGGTACTGACTCATTCCCTTTCCCAGGAACTAGTGACCCTAAATTAGGGACGGGCGACTGCTTATAGCCCATTCAGTTGCTCACGGCGGTCGTTAAACCTCCAATCAAAAAAAGGTAAGCTCTCTGTTTTTAAAGATCAGTGTTATCAATCTTTTTATTTGCTCATTTTTAATCTTACCGTTTCTAAACGGCAAGTTATGTGCCGTTCAAGCTTTAAGTGATCAAAATTTCAAAGTGCACACACGAGCACGTCATGCCCAAAATCGTGGTCCCAAACGCACAGTGTAGTTGTCTTTTTCTTTTTTTTCTCTCTCCTCTCTCTCTCCGTTTGTAAATAAGCGTAAACTCGAGCAACAAGGTGACATCGTTCAAATGCCCCCCCCCCCGGTCTTCCCCCGCCGGCCCATTCACGCTGCGCCCGAGCACAGTTATCCATTCTGCCGCCATAATTTTGTTGCATTTCCCCTTATTTCAGTCTGTTGTTTGGCTGCTCCACTTTCTCCAGTCATGTATGAAACTTTCTCATCGAAGGAGAGCAGCGAAGAGATCTTGTCAGGGTGTGCGCGTGCTCGAAGTTCCATTCCTCGAGGCATTTGGAAGAAGGCGACCAGTAATTCGTTTCGTTTTGCTATCCCACTTCCTGGAGAATATCATTGAGAGCAGGGAACAACATCTTCACTCAGGTGTCTCTTCCTGCTGCCACTGACACTGTTATCTAGAGGAAGAAAGAGAACTTAAAAGTTTTTTTTTTCATGATCTCCGCCCATGTGAAGACAATTGCAGTGCTCTTGAGAAATTTTTTGATTTATGTAATATACTTTATCTGATAAAAAGCATCCGGACACTGCCTATCCACAAACTTCCTATAACAGGAAAGAAATTAATATCGAGTTGGACCACCCTTTGCTGCTATCACAACCTCCACTCTTCCGAGAAGACTTTTCACTAGATTTTGGTACATTGCTACGGAAATTGCCTTCCATTCTGACACAAGAGTATTAGTCAGGTGGGTCACTGATGTCGTGTGGTCCGGCCTGGCTCAGTCTGCTTTCCAATTCATCCCAAAGGTATCCCATGGTGTAGATATCTGGGCTTTGTGCTGGCCACTCGAGTTCTTCAGCACACATCTCATCGAACCATTCCTGCCCAGACCTCACTCAGTGCACTGGTACATTCTTTTGGTAAAGGAAAGGGAATTCACCGAGCTGTTGCCATATTTTTGGGAGCACAGAATCGTCGAGAATATCATTACAGGCCGCCGCGTTAAGATTCCTGGGCACCGGAACTATGGGGCCCAGCTCAAACCATGGAAAACAGTCCCAGAGCATGATGCCCCTCCACCAAAATTCACAGTCTAACACATGGCGTTCACCATGCGTCCTTCGCATCCACACTCGTCCGTCGGATTTCCAGCTGTTGAAGCGTGATTTTTCGTCTGAGATGGGTCTGGGTTCAAACCTGTGTGGTATGGATTCTGTGTTTGTCTTACGGCACTAGCTCTCTCTCTCTCTCCCTTTGGGACCAGTGACTCAAAATTAGGGACGGGCGACTGCTTATAACCCATTGAGTTGCTCACGGTGGTCGTTGAACCCAACTAAAAAATAAAAGAAAAATGACTCAGCACTCCAGAACGCGTTTCCAATAATCCAGGCCGTCCCGGTGGCGCAGTGGTCTAAGCGATGGTTTCTGATCATTCGTCCGAGATGGGTTTGGGTTCGAATCCCGGTGAGACATGGATGTTGTGTTTGTCTTACGGCACTGGCTCTCTCCCTTCCCTGGAGACGATGGTCCTAAATTAGGGACGGGTGACTGCTTTTAGCACATCGAGTTGCTCACGGTGGTCGTTAACCCCCCCCCCTCCCCCCATCAAAAAATGCTCCAGTGTGCAATGACGCTGAGCTTTGCACCACTCCAACCGCCTCTTGGCGTTGATCTTTCTGCTGTTTGGCTTGTGTGTGATTACTCGGCCATGGAACCCGTTCTCTTCGATTCCCGACGAGCCGTTACGGTGCTGGCTTTGCTTCTAGAGGCATTTTGGAACTCTGTAGTTATTGTTTCAACCGAAGACAGCTTCAGCACTCGGCGGTCCTGCTCTGTCACTTTACACGGCCTACCAGGTCGCGATTGCGCTGCTGTTGCTCCTAGGCGTTTCCACTTTACACTAACATCACTATTATTAATGGTGTTCCTCGGGGATCAGTTTTGGGCCCGTTATTATTTATAATTTACGTTAATGATTTATTTACTATCACTTCAAGTGCTACTCCTATTTTGTATGCTGATGTCACAAGCCTATTTTTTTTTCTGGGGACACTATCTGGGTTAATCCCACGTATAAATTTAGAACTTATCGTTGGTTTTGCTGTAATTCCTTAATCATAAAATTTTCCAAAACTACTAGTGTACTATTTTCGCGATGTAGGCGACGAGTGGATATTGCAAATAGGATATTATTTAATGGAGTGCCCCTTGACTTTCAGGCTGTTGTAAAGTTCTTGGGTGTATATTTACAAGATAATTTGAGATGGGATGCACATGTTAGTGAAATTACGGTTGGGCTCAGATCCCGCATTGGGGTCATCTATAGGATTTCAAGTTTATTGCCTACCAAGGTTAAGTTGTTATTGTATTTTTCATTTATTGATCCATTTCTATCTTATTGTCTCTTAGCTTGGGGTCACACAACTATTGCGAATGTTAATAGAATTTATGTTTTGCAAAAAAAAAAAAAAAAAATTACGTTTGGTGAATCCGTCTTTACAGGAGGTACATTCTCTTTTCCTTAGTTATCAGATAATATCATTTGATAAATTATACAGTTTTCGACTATTACTGTTTATGCATGAACTTATATATGCTAATAAATATTCAGATCTAATTACCTTAAATTTGCGTTTTCATGATTGTGAAACTCGTGGTAATACTAGTTTTTTAAAACCTAGAGCGCGTACTAATTTTTTATTTAATAATATTAACGTGACCTGCCCTAGGTTTTGGAATGGGTTGCCGCTTCGGATCAAGACGGTGACGCACTATTCGGTATTTAAAAGAGAGCTTAAGATTTTCTTAATTAATGGTTGATTAACGGTTGGTCATATATTATGTATTATTACTTCAATTTACTATATTACGGTTAAATTATTCCTTGGCTTGACGATCTAGATTATTTTTGGGGGGACTAGGGTCTCGTCAGTCTATTTGTTAGCCTTTTTCCCCGGCTCCCTTGCCACATTACATCGCAACGATTTGTTTTAAAGAATATGTTGCAATGCTTCAATTTATTTAAAACTAAAAGATTTTAGTGTTACTTTGGTGCTTTGTAATTATTATTTCCTTTGGTTATGCTCCCTGTGGTGAGACTTTTGATGTATTGGCTACTAAGGGTTTGCACCTTCTTCTTGTCAGTTTGTGTGTCTTAATTATTTATTTTAGTATGTGACTTTTTGAAAATGTTACTTTCGTTAGTATATATGTATTTTGCCGCCCCGGTGGCGCAGTGGTCTAAGCGATGGCCTCTGATCATTCGTCCGAACGGGTCCGGGTTCGAATCCCGGTGAGGCATGGATGTTGTGTTTGTCTTACGGCACTGGCTCTCTCCCTTCCCTGGAACCAGTGACCCTAAATTAGGGACGGGCGACTGCTTATAGCCCATTGAGTTGCTCACGGTGGTCGTTAAACCTCCAATCCAAAAAAAAAATTAAAAAAAATATATGTATTTCATCATGTGTATGTCTTAATGCAAATATGTTATTTGCAAAAAATCGAATTGTATGGAAATAGTTATACTTTTGAAGTTTTGTAATAGTTATACTTTTGAAGTGCTGCAATTTTTTAGTTACTTTGGTTACATTGCATGCTGCGTGCAACCGTTGATTTCTATGATATAAAAAGCCTGAGTTCATTAATTTTGTTTGCACATTTATATTACTATTGGCATTACTGTATTCTTGGACTTTTGTTGTTAATTATGATTGTAGATGTAGTCCAGGGTGTGTATGGACTAAATTCTGTTTTATTGTGGTGTGACATGAAATTGTAGTTAAATAAAAAAAAAAAAATCAAGGTTGCTGCTGCAGGGCAGAAATTTCCTGAGTTGATTTGTTGCTAAGATCCTATGATATGACCGTGCCAAGCTGAAAGTTGCTGAGCTCTGAAGTACGGCCCATTCTACTGTTTATGCTTATGTATGATGTTTGCCAGGCCTCGTACGTCTTTTTATACCTGTATGGGACGAATATGGGCAAATCCACTACTCAAATGGGGTGCCCGGATACTTTTGATCATATGGTGTACGTCACAGCAAACCTGGGATACCCTACTGCAGGTATGGCTAACTTTTTTATCATCGAGGGACATGACTGAACATTTTAAGGTCTTGAGGGGCCCCTACGTAAATTTAAAGTCTAATGCAAATTTATGGAGCCTAATATACGCTGAAATGCCAGTTTATTAGGTACACCTGCTCTCATCACATAAATGGCTCATCCCGACACGTAAGACGCCACGTGAGCGCGGTGTGGAATATAAAAAATGCAAATCAGTTCGTCGAGCATCAGTTAAAGTTCGATGGAGGGCCACAATGGGCGAAACGAATGATCTGTGTAATTCACGCACAACCGTAGCAAGATTTACAATCAATGGTGGGATACCCAAGAAACTTCCAACAGTCGGCAATTCTGTGGACGAAAACAGCTGGTGGATCAGAGGGGTCAAAAGAGACTTTCGATAATTGTATGCCGATCAGACGAGCCACAACCCAGCAAATGACTGCAGATTTCAACAACTGGTGTGCCAATGGTTATCTTCGAAAGCACTGCGTATCGAATCATGTCGCGAATGGAACACAACCATCTTCTATGACCTATTTTCGCGCAAAGGATCGCTGACTGCTAAAAGCTTACATGTCGCACCTTTCCCGGTAAGCCTTTGCTACGGTTTTGCGTGAAAAGCCCAGGAAAACGGGCGTTTAAGAAATGTGTAAGTGTTTTGAAATGCGTTTATCCTGCCACATTCATAGTCACTCAAATCGTTCGGTTTTTTTTCCAATTCCGACCTTCAATCGAACACTAACTGATCCTGCCTGATTTATACTGAATAATACGCTGATTTGACGTCTTATGAGTTGGGTGAGCCGCTTGTGACGAGAGCGGGTGTACCTAATAAACTGGCATCTCAGTATATACACAATCGAATCACATTATTGTGATGACCTATTACTTTTGACGTCAACAGCGCGTAGCCAATGAAAGAAGGCACGTGTCGTGAGCTGACTAGGAGGGTATAGAAGGTGTGCTGTAGGCATTCTGAAAACATATCACTCGTTGCAGTCATTGATAAAAGGACCGATTTATCAGATTTGCGAAAAGGTATGATAATCGTTTTTGGGCCAAGGGTGGCAATATTTCTGAAACAGCGCAGTTTGGGAACTGTCCGCGTGCTGCTGTCGTTAAAGTGTGTCGTGATTGGAGAAATTGCACCGGTGCGAATAAGCGACAAGCAAACTGCGGAGCAGCACGTGCCATTGATGCGAGAGGTGAACGTCGGCTTCAAAGGTGCGTGAGGGCCGATCGACATGCTACAGTGAAGCAACTCACTGGCCGACTCAACCAGAGGGCTACAGGAAGTGTGTCTAAAACGACAGTTCACCGAACTCTGCTGCGTATGGGGCCCCGATGCAGACGGATGGTCACTGCACTTATGCTAACGAAGGTGCGTCGGCAGAAAAGGCTTACATTTGCACGGCAGTATCAGAATTGGACCTCCGCTGATTGGCAAAGGATTGCCTTCTCCGACGAGTCACGTTTTCTGCTTCATCGAACGGATGGACTTGGCGTATAAGGCGAGAAAGATCGCAGAACAAACACTCTTCAACCATTGCTGGAAGAACACAAGCTAGTGGGTGCAGCGTTATGGTGTGGGGAATGTTTTGGGGGCATTCTCTGATGGGTCCACTCATACCTGTGGAAGGTACTATGGACCGAATTCGTTATAAATCCACCCTTGCAGACCACGTACACCCATACATACTGATTGTCTTCCCTGGGATCTTCGAGCACGACAAAGCGACGTGTCACACAGCTAGAAATGTCAGAGAGTGGTTGGAAGAGCATGATGAAGACTTCACAGTACTTCCCTGGCCCCCTAATTCTCCACACTTAAACCCAATTGAGCATCTGTGGGACCACTTTGATCGTATTGTTCGTTCTATGGATCCTCCGCCACTCACCCTCCAGCAGCTGTCAGATACACTGCGGTCCGCATGGCTTCACATACCTGTAAACACCTTCCAGCCCCTTATTGAGTCACTCCCAGCCCGTCTAGCTGCTATCCGCGCTACACACGGTGGTTACTCTGGATATTAGCTGGTGGTCACAATAATGTGACTCGACCGTGTATTAGGGGCATTCAAAAGTTTCCGCCATTTTAAGGAGAAAGGAAACAGGAACAATCAGGAAACCAGTACACATTTATTCAACGAAATGTTGGCCGTTAGCATCGATGACCTTTTGCCATATTTTAGGTAACAAATGAATGCCCCTTTGATATAAGAGGACTCTAGTTTTGAGCTGAAGAACGCACTGACGAAATTTTCTACCTCTGGAACTATGGTGAACCGTTGTTGTGCTAGGGCATGTTGCATACAGCGAAACAGATGAAAGTCTGAGGGCGCAATGTCCGGGGAGTAAGCCTGGTGCGGTGAAACCTCCCAGTGTAACTGTTCAAGGGTTGATTTCGTGGTGGCACCGACATGTGGTCTGGCATTATCGTGTAACAGGATGATTGGACGGCGTCCTTTACCTGTCCATGTGTGTTTTTGCTTAACTGCGGCATTCAGTTTCATCAACTGATCGCTATATCGTTGTGCAATGATTGTTTCGCTCGGTTTCAACGGTTCGAAGTACAGCACTCCATGCATATCCCTCCACACACACAACAGCACCTTTTCCCCATGGATATCCTGTTTTGCAGTGAATGTTGATGGCTGGCCTGGGTCGACCCAGGATTGCTTGCGTACGGGGTTGTCGCAATAGACCCATTTTTCATCCCCGGTGACGACCTTCAAGAAATACTTTCCTTGAAACCTCTTCAGCAACGACATGCAGAAGCCCAATCGTTGACCAATATTAAGCTGCGCTAACGAAACTCACTTACAAATCTTCTGGATCTTCCCCAAGGCTTGTAGACGCCGCACCACCGTCGATTGAGCCACTTTCAAACATTTCGCCAGTTGCGTGGTCGATTGTGTGGCATCCTCTTGCAACAGCGATTCCAGCTCCTCGTCTGCGAGTTCCTGCGGTCTACTTGCACGTGGCTTGTTTTCTAAGCTTAGATCACCTTTCTGAAACCTGGCAAACCATTCTCGACACGTCCGCTCACCCATAACCGTTTCGCCATACGCCTGACATATTGAACCGTATGCTTCACTCGCACTTTCCCTAAATTAAACATGAATAACACACAGTGCCGCAAATGAACTTTATAGACCTCCATGCTATGCTTCACGTACGAGCATGGGTCGCCAGCAGGTTAGACCCCTACAGCGCCTTCTAGCGGGGACGGTGGAAACTATTGCGTACCCCTAATATGTATATACAGAGGATGTTCACACATTTTCAGAACGATTTTCCAGCAATATAATGTTTAAAATAAAATAATTTCTTTCTTAAATGTTCTGATAGCCCTTTCTTTGGAGAACATACATCTAAATTTCCTAGATAACAGGGCATTTCTTAAAATTGGTAGTGGTATTTTATTCCACTCCTCTTCCACTGCTTCCCATAGTCCAATCATTGTTTTAGGTCTGCGTTTGGAAAGCGCTCTTTTTAGCAGTCCGAAGGCACAATAGTCCATTGGTAATACATCGGGGAACTTTGAAGGAATATAAACAAAAGGTATAAACTTGATATCTGTCTCTCTTTTCATTTTTCAAGAAATAGAGTGGTACATTTGGTTATATGACTGATACCCTTATTCTGATGGAGTTCTACTTTTTGACAGCTTTGTGGGTAAGGGAATGTTATTTACTCTTTAAATATAGCAGTTAAAACATTATTTTGGTAATATGTAGAATTGATTTTATTCTTTTCAACTTCTCTTAACTTTAATTTCCTATTGTACGAGAAACCAGCAAGAATCATGAATCCTTTATTGAAACTTTCTTTGGATTCTTGCAACCAAGTTTGTAAGTCTTTTCCTGCTCTTTTGCGACAGTGAATCGGTCCTTTTTTGTTACAGACGTTTAGGTAGATTCATGCTTCATCAATAGTCACAATAAATTTCCATCTGTCCCCGGCTAAGTGGTTTTCATGAAAAGGTCTGCACCGTGTTCTGCGCTCAGCCACGTGCCTAGGCAAAAGGCGGTTAACATTATATTTTTGGGATTTTTTCAGATTCAAATCTGTTTATTACCTTGTTTACAGTTGACACAGATATTTAGCGATGTTACAACCGTTTCCAAGGTTACAATCCAGCGGGTGCACTTAAGAAGATAGCGGCCCGTTCACGTGCCTACGTTGACCGACCATCATTGACAGTCCCGCCTGCAATGTACACAGAGGCACTATGACTGAACATTGGGTCGCTGAAAAAGTCTCCTTGTCCGATGAGTCCAGGTTCCATCTACTACATGCTGATGGACCCGTTTCTATTTGGCTCCATCCCAGAGACAGCTATGACCGGATTGCACGGTTAGACGGACACAGGCCAGCGGTGAAGGTATCATGATATGAGGATTGTTCTCATGGGCATCACTGGGCTCCCTTCTTCCCATTGAACATATATTCACCGACAGATTTTACCAAGGCATTGCTTCGGACCAAGCATTCCCCCCCCCTACGTATTGACCGTATACCCGGATGGCACTTTAGTCTTTCAGAAAGACAACAATCTATCACGTCCGAGAATTTCGTATGCCCCCCCCCTGGTCAAATTCCCTCAAACTTGAATCCCATCGAACATTTTTGGGATGCAGATTCACAGAATGGGTATGTTATTATACACTGGTATTCAAAACTTAAGGACGAACACTATTACTAAAGGTTATAACCACAAAATCAGACGCAACAGTTTGTGGTAATTTGCATAACTGGGGACGTCCAGTAGAAAGCCGGTGCACATGCAAAATGTCGAATCGTGCGCGCGCAGGGGTCATGTGGTATCCCTTAAATGGATAAGAGAAAAGGGAGCGGTAGGTGTCATATGTTTGAAGGAAAATCTGAACGTGAAGGCATAAAGGTAAGAACGTGTGATTTACGTTATTTCTCAAAGACATCACTCTAGACGATTTCACGAGAGGGAAGCTGCGGATGAAGGCCGCCGAGGTAATGATGTTGCCATAGAGTTTGGAATCGCGTATAGTGTGGTATTGAGGCTCTGGGAAGAGTTTCAAATCCATAGAATGTGATCCAGACACATGCTAGGAGGTGACCCTTGCTCTGCTACGATGCATGAAGACAAAGTTTTAGTTGTAACAGAAAAACGTAATTGCTGTACCACGGCTGGTCAGCTTGCGAGTATCCTGTGTAGGCAAGACGTCCGAAGGCCTGTAATCTGCGTCCCTCTATCCAGAGCTCAACGTAGCGAACGTTTTCAGTGGTGTCGTATCCAAAGAAATTGGACATGTCATCAATGAGCCAATGTATTCTTCACAGATGAGAGTCGTTTGTCTGTCCTCGGTTTCTAGACGCCAGTTGATCTGGCGTGAAAGTGGTACTGCGTACCAGCGCGAGAATGAGCAGGAAAGGGACTGATACGGCGGTGCCGGGGGGATGATGGTGTGGGGCGGCATCATGATTAATGGACGCATTGAGCTACAGGTACTGGAGAATGGGTCTATGAAGGAGTGAACGATATTGCAACTGAGTTCTTCTGCATCATGTTTGATTATTCCGTGGTGCTGTAGGCGAAGACATTCTGTTCATGGATGGCAACGCGACACCTCATCGTACAAAAGCAGTGCAGACGCTTCTGCGGACAGAGGAATTTCATCGCATCGACTGGCCAGCATGATCCCCTGACCTCAACCCCATCGAACACGTCTCAGACATAATAGGGAGGCATTGGTGCTCGAAACCTTCCTCCAGAAAACAAGCAGAGCCTCACCCGTGCTCTGAGGGAGGAGTGGGCCAATTTGCCTTAGGAACTCCTGGATCACTTTGTGCTCAGCATGAATATATCCACCCCAGAGCTGCATCGCAGTTCGGGGTGGGTATATTCCATACTGATCTGATCCTATGTGGAATGATATCAAGAAATTAGCTCCATATTTTACACCTAAATCTACTGCCATTCGCGAAACCTTGGAAATCTTGACCAGCAGCGAGACTTACAATGATAGCGTATCTCTCGAATTGCCACTCATTTGGAGTCTATTCTTCAAATAATGCTGTGTTTTCTACCACAGTACCGCGCGCCCAACCAACGCGACCTCGTTTCTTCGAATGTCTGATCACATTTGCGCCTATTTATTTATTGTCTAGTCAAGTCACCACGTTCAAATTGTTGAAGTGTTCTATCATCCAGTTTGCAGTTAGCTGTCTACTTTCCTTGAAAATGCAATCTGGTTGATGCGTGAAAGCTTGGAAATTTTTATTTATATTCTACGCCAAGACATTCGGATCACTAGTACTATTTTAAGTGTAATTGGTGTACATTTCCTTGTTATTAATAAGATCTTTTATGCTGGAAACCGCAATGTATTGAAGCACGTCGAAATTATATATATGTAACATGCAGCCACAGCTGTTTCGATGGAATTTAGTCCAGCGTTCAAAGGTTAAGGCAGAAGTTGAAACATTTTCTTTAATCTGGATATACTCAAGTCCTTAGTGTGGCGTTGGGCCAGGAAGTACAGTGGAACCTAGTTTATATGTTTTTCTAGGAATCAACTAAAATGAACACGTATAATTGAAAAAAAAAACTATAAACGAAACAGGGCAAGTTTAACATTAAAGGCAATTCAGATTTATTTATTTTTTTATTGTAGATTTAACGACCACCGTGAGCAACTCAATGGGCTATAAGCAGTGACCCGTCTCTAATTTAGCGCCACTGGTTCCAGGGAAAGGAGAGAGTCAGTGCCGTAAGACAAACACAACATCCGTGCCTTACCGGGATTCGAACTAGGACCCCATCTCGGACGAATGATCAGAAGCCATCGCTTAGACCACTGCGCAACGGTGACTGCTCAGAATTTTTGGGTTGGCGACATTTTACGTATAAATGAGAAAAACGTATAAGTAAGAAACGTACGAACAGGGCTCTACTGTATATATAAAAAAATAATTGCGTGTACACAAATTCCCGGTAGGTAATAGAAAGTAACATGGACGTGTTCATCTAGCTCCTTTTGATATTTATCACATTCCACTGACGAAAGCGGGAAACATGACCCATGAACGCTGAAACTGCTAATCCATACTTTTCTATTTCTTTGGAATTATCACACACATAGTATCACTTCCTTCGAAATTGAAAAATCAGAACCCTTCACCTTTATTTTCTGTCGTATTTGCTAATAATTCAGGAGAATACCAGTGCCGAATTTGCAATACTTGCAGTACGTGTGCACTAAACACTAGCGGACCCTAGAGAGGGGTACCCCCTCACGAAGCCTTTGTTTTTTTTATTTAAACATTTTACGCACTGTAAAAAAAAATCCTGAAATTCATGAGCCATTTTCCGTGATTTTTTCGTGAATTAACGACGAAGCATATTTCTGATTCAACGGGAAAAACCTGAATTTTACGGATTTGTGATACGTGAATTGACAGAAATACTCTTGTTTATCTTTCTCCGGTTAATAATTAACAGAGAACTGCCGCTTTTTTTTTTTTTTTTTCTTTGTGGTGTTAACGGAAAATCCTGAATTCTTGGGGAATCTTTTCGTTCGTATATTAACCGAAAAATTCAGTTCTCACGTTTTCCTTTCATGACGTGCTACAGAGGTGAAGCACATGTCAAGACTGCAAAGTTGCAGCAATAAATTCCGTCGGTGTAGCTTAATTGGGAAAGCATTCGGCTCTGGAGTAGAAGGACGTTGATTTGAGTACCGCCACCAGCGAAGAGAGGGTTTGAATTTCACATTGGCGCCCGAGCTTAAGAATGGATCTACTGGCCGTTTGGTTCTTGGAAAAAGTGTGATGTTCCTTTCACACATCGTCTGGAATTAATGAGAATCCCTTCGTCGCTTCGAAAAATGTGATGCTTCTTCCACACATCTTCTGGAATTAGTGAGAATTCCTTCTTCTACAGAGAGTTACTTCAAGCATGGTTTGCGGCGGACTAGAAACCTACGATTTCGTACCCCCCCCCCCCCGTCTTTCTCAAGGGGGATGGATATACCTTATATTGAGAAAAATCACCGGACACCCCTTCAAAAGCAAATGAACTGATCCGCTGCGTTGTTAAGATGCGCGGTACAGCTGCAAACGGAATAAAAACAAGCCTGAAGCTGACCGCAATCATATTGCACTGTGAGGTTGATTAAAAATGTCGCGGCGGGAGAGAACTGACTTTGAGAAAGAAAAGATTGTTGGGTGTTATATTAATGGGTTGTCCATAAGAGAAACCGAGAGGTGTTTAAACATACCCAAGTCAACTGTTTCGGATGTATTGAATAAGTGGAAGACACATGGAGTGCCTGAAGCAGCAAAACGTACCGTACCGGCAGACCAAAGAAAATCAGTGATAGGGGACGTCGAAGACTCAGGAGAGTCGTTACAGCTAATTGACGGAGAACTGCACAAGACCTCAGTGTACAGGTGAGTAACAATGCTGGAACCTCTGTATGTAGACTTACCATTCTCAGAGAACTTCATTCCATGGGTTACCGTGGTCATTGCGCTGCTCATAAGCCTTTCATCTCCACTCAGAATGCTACTCGTCGTTTAGCATGGTGTAAAAAACATTTATTGTGGACCGTACATCAATGGAAACTGGTCCTATGGACTGATGAATCCAGATACACGATCCATCAGTATAATGGCCGTGTGTGGGTATGGCGACAGCTGGGTAACGCTATTTACCACAGTGTATTGTTCCTACGGTCAAGTTTGGAGCTGGCAGCGTACTAGTATGGGGGTGTTTTTGTGATATGGTCCCGGCCCATTGGTTATCGTGGACAAACCTGTTAACCAGCACGTCTATCTCGATATTCTGGACAATTATGCCCTACCAACTCTGTGGCAATACTGTGGAACCGAGCCTTGTTGGTACCAGCAGGATAATGCACAGAGTCATAAAGCAAGGACTGTTACTGCGTGGTTTGACGATAATTTCGTATCGTATGTGGTCTGGCCAGCACAGTGCCCTGATCTTAATCCCATAGAGCACTTATGGGATGAATTCACTGGGGGAAAAAACTAAGCTGGAGCAGCGAAACCAATTTTGCTGCATTGAGTTTTGCTCGAATTGCCAAAATATTTGTTGCTCTAGCAAACAATATTTTTTGGTTTTTATAGCAAAGCCTATTTAGGTACTTGAGCAAATTTTCTTTGCTGACAGAAATTTACTTACAACAGCAGAAATTTTGTTGGCCGTACGAATCACTTTGCTGAAACAACCAAATGCTTTTGCTATGTCAGCCACACCAGCTGCCATAAAAAAATTAGTAACTGCAGCAAACGTGTCTGTAATATTCAGCAAAATTCAAGATGATGGTAACAGCTGAAAACGCTAGTACCGCGAAGAAAGTTTGGCTAAATGTACTAATAATCGTTCATGAATTCCAGCATGATGGCAGTCTCATGGGTGGTCTGGTCTGTTGTTGTGGCAAAGAATATCTAACTGGTTGTGGTGTGGTGTGGTGTGTATGTCGTGCTCTCTAAAGAAATTTGAAAGAATAATTTGGAAGAAACCGACGACTTCATATCTGCATGGAAATGTCTGATATACGAGATCGACTGAACAACTGGGGTTTCGGGAACGACGTTATAGTACGATTTGAAGGTAAGTCCGAAGTAAAAGTTGTTGGAAACAGTGAGATGTGTCCGTACAAGTTCCACACAAAAGAACAGTTGCTGCGTTAAGCGAACCTATTTGAAAAAAGAAAGAAAATTCTCACTAAAACGCAAGAAGTCGTGAAGTGCTGACCTTCGACATGAGAAAAGAAAAACTGTTCCCGTGAGAACCGAAAATAAAAAGATGTAGTTATGTGTGAACGTACTGCGTATGTGATGTTGTTCCAAAAACCAATATAAAATTGGATAGCTTGTGTTTTCAGCCTACATTGTTCTTAGATGTTCAGTGTGATGTGATATGAATATACTCATTTGATTAAAGAATAAAGGATTATCTATTTAAAGGTGGTAAGTACTCTTGATGCTTTCAACCATTCGTTCTGTGAGTTCAAGAATTCTCTTTCGTTTGTTGAATCCGTCATTTGAGATCAACGCGCGAACCTTTTAGAATTTCTAACAAAAGTAAGGTATGGTGGCCACTGCCAGTTAGAAGTCACCGTATCGTCAAACACTGATCCCACCAGTTCAATTGAAAATGAGGTGGGCTCTACCACCATCTTGTTTAAAGTAGTGTTCATGCCACCCAACTGCTTCACAGATTATTCGAATCGAAATTTCCTTCATACACTGTGTGATATGTGTGTGAAGAAGGAACATAAGTTCATGCCATCCAACTACATGCACCCCAGATGACTCAAATACAAATTTCCTTCACACACACACACACACACTGCTATTATGAATGTGTTATGATATATGTGTGAGCAGGGCCGGCTGGACCATAGGGGCAACCAGGGCCCCGCACTTTACAAAACAAAAACAAAATTCTTTTTGCTAGAATTCTCTATATTTATTGTTATTTTTTTAAGTTTTGGGGCGCAAGGCCCTCAAAAATTTATTTTTACGTTTTCCAACCGTAGGTTGAAGAAGCGTATATGCTCCAGCTTTGTCCGTCTGTCTGTCCACCCGATAACTCGCGTAAACATTATTCAATTTCAATTAAATTTTAGTATGTGGTAGGGGACAACCTGGGGACGAACCCTATTGAAAATAAGCGAAATGGGGTCAAAGGTCAGGACATAGGAGCGGGATCCATTCCATCACTCTTATGCGTCATAACTTACGTAAAAATGCTTCAGATTACGAGAAAACTTTATCATGTTCTTTCGGAAGTAAACTGAACAGGTTATGCTGAATGTCATCGAAATGGTATCAAAGGTCATTTATTCCACAGCCATTATCCTCATAACTTGAGTAAAAATGCTTCTATCGCGACAAAACTTTAGTATGTTGGTCCAGAGGTATACTGAACCAATTATTTTTAATATCATCGAAATGGGATCAAAGGTCATGGCACATGAGCGAGATTTATTTCACAGCCATTATCCTCATAACTTGAGTAATAATTTGAGTAAAAATGCTTCTATTGCGGCGACAAAACTTTAGTATGTTGTTCCGGAGGTATATTGAACGAATCAATAGTCAGGTCAGGGTTGGGAGGAAAGTTTGTCTGCGCGCGACTTCTGGTATGTTGGAAAGCGTATCATAATCAATGCATTGCATGATTTTACTAACCTGTTATAAAAAAATTTCAGTTTATAACCCCCCCAACTTATTTAAACCTTAACTTTTCCATATTCATGAAATAAGAAATTAAATTTCATCACATTTTGTGACTCCCTATTATATACTCAACAATTTGTGTGTAAACCTGGTACTGAAATTTTAAAAAAATAAAAAGAACAATATCAAAGTTGTAAAACAGTGTTGGAAAAAAAAAGGCAATTTTTATACATGAGCGCGTATAAGAGGTGAATAAAGTAATTAATTTACCAGTTATTCCACTTCCCATCAAAAATCAATCACTAAAACATGTACCAGGAAAAAAAATTTAAGTACGAATTTATTTAAGAGGGATCGTTATTATTCAATAAGCAAAAATGTTTGCTATGGAAAAATTTTCGCTATGCAGATTAGTTAAGGCTATCTTTTTTATCATTTTGCAGGAAAGTTTTTATTAAGTTAATAAAGCAACCTAAACTTCCTCCTCTCCAGAAAGAAAGTCGTAGATTTCAGCACTTTTTATTCTCTTCCTCTCTCTTTGTCTGTCTGCCTGCCTGTCTGTCTGTCTGTCCGCCCGTCTCTCTGTCTGTCTCTCTCACTCAATGTCTGTCTGTTGTCTGTCTCTTACTGTCTGTCTGTCTGTCTATCTGTCTGTCTCTCTCACTGTCTATCTGTCTGTCTCTCTCACTCACTCAATGTCTGTCTCTCACTCTGTCTCTCTCACTCTCTGTCTATCTGTCTCTCTCCCACTCAATGTCTGTCTGTCTCCCTCTCTCACTCTGTTTGTCGGCCTGTCTCTCTCTGAAAAATGAAATTACACGAATTTTATCATAAAGAAACTGCTTACTCTCTCTCTGAATTTTCAATCCATATGATGGTCTTTTTCTTAAGCTCACAATAATTTGAGATAATCATTTTCCTTTATGATAATTTTTGTCTATTTCCATTTTTCATACAATGATTTCGTTAAACTATGAGATTCATTTCCTAGGGCCCTCTATATGAAATTTCGCCCTGGGCCCCGCAAAAGTTCAATTCGGCCCTGTATGTGAGCCTGACTTGTGGTGTCTTCTAACAATCAGTAATAGCCGCAGTACACTCACTGAATGAAAAATGAAGCATACAGCTTCCATTTGAAAACAATTCCTTGGGTATTGGGATTTCAGTCATTCTGAAGTACGGTGTGTGCAGTTTGATGCCAGAAGGTTCTGAACAGTGACTATATGAAGTGAGCATGCTACCATATAAATGAACTACTCCCCTAAAATTATCAGGACATCTGTACGAGAAGAAATGTTCAGGATCTAATAACTTGAAAAAAAAAAAAAGATTACAATGAAAAAATGTAATGAACCCCAGATGTAGTATCTTGCTTGCTGAAATACAATGAAGTAGATTGAAGCATGGAACTGTTTTCTAAAGCGTATATTTTTTCTTTTATTACACTAGATATCAGCTATGTACAGGTTGTATATGCCTGAATAGTACAAAATAAGAGTGGTGTTATTTTTTTTTCTGGCTTAACTGATTTTAATTAAACAAACTAGAACCGGGAATAGATCTTGTGTCTTTGAGACTCCATTTTCTCTAAGTTTAACAAGTACCTGATCCTAAATTTGTGTGCATTCAAATTTAGGATCACATTATAAAGTGTTTATGCATCACATTTTAAAGTCTTCAGTGTTGACAAAAGCATGACTATCACAAGAAGGTGCTTCCTGTTTTCTGGCTTGAATGTTGGAGGGAAAAAAGTAAACCAAAAATGACTTCCCACTCATGCAATGTCCATCAGTATCATAATTAATAATTATTTTTTTTTAGAATTCTTCTACTGAATATTCCTTCCCATCGAAACAGCTTATAGCTGTCCAGACAATAATTGGCAGATGGTGTATCCAGCAATTTCATAAAGTTTGTAGAAATTGTCTGTATGGAAACTGTTGAACTATATGTAATCTACTTTGGCCACTTTCCTTAGAAGGCAGACTGTGTAGTCAAATTCCAAATTTATAGATATACTTTTAGTACAGTGATGTGCCCACTCCATCCTCTGATTTTGTTGCACTGCCAATGGAATTTTACAAACAGATGGCATTGTAGAGTTCTGTAAATTTTGGAGGGTGATTGCAAATTTTTTCATACAGTTGCTGAAAGCAGTTCATTTGCTAGGGAAATGTTTTGTTTGTGTGTAGGAAAAATTTAATTATTGTGGGATCCTAAAAAATTTATTTGTTAAAAAGATCCTAAAAAACTTATTTTTAATTTATTTATTTATTTTATTTTTTTTTTGCAAACAATTTGATAGAGTGAAGGGTGTGTATACATATGGAGAGGGAGGGATCAGATATATATATATATATATATATATATGGGATGTAAGGTCAGGTGATGCGTAACATCACAGCCTCTCCTTGACAAATGTCAACCCCGCCTTCTCGTGGTGCATCCTGTTCCCACTAAAGGGGCTCTGACGACCGCCAATAGCGGTATAACTATACCATTGGGATTAGAGGAAATGCTATCCCACACTCGCAAACCCGCTTGGCCAGCGTGGTGAGTTATGGCCAAACCCCTCCAAACTGACTCCACAACTTAAATCTTGGCCCTCAGTCTCCGGCAGCTAGAATGTACCTGGCCAAGGCAGCGGCCAGTGCGACATGAAGGCAGATGGTGCTAAGAATCCCCGGAGGACCGGACTAGGCTGCCATCTGATGCTGACCTTGGCTACGTATAATGGACGCCCCCTATCTTCTGATTCAAGGCTTCTTGAATTGGAAGAGGAACTACAAAGGACCAAGTGGGACATCGTAGGGCTAAGTGAGGTAAGGAGAAAAGGAGATCTCATTGAACTGAAAAGTGGACATCTCTTCTACTATCGTGGGACAGATACTGGCAGAACTAGTGGTGTTGGATTTATAATAAACAAGAAACTGAAGGATAAAGTTGTAGAAGGTGAACGTTCCTCTGACAGAGCTGCACGACTCGTTATCCAACTCTCGAGAAAATACAAGGCTCAGATTATTCAAACTTATGCACCCACCACAAGTCATCCTGAAGAAGAAATTGAAGAATTTTATGAGGAAATTTGTCATCTAAATAATAAAGCCAAGCAGCACTTGAAGATAATTATGGGAGATTTCAATGCAAAAATAGGGCAACAGCAACAGAATGAAACTTCAGTAGGTAAATTCGGTCACGGCAACAGAAACCAGCGTGGAAATACTCTCGTTGAGTTTGCAGAGGCAGAAGGTTTTTTCATCTTGAACTCCTTTTTCAAGAAAAAGGCGCACAGGAAATGGACATGGAGACATCCAAATGGGACGACAAGTGAAATTGATTTTATTATGTGTAACAAAAAATGCGTCATAGAAGATTGCAGTGTGCTAAACAAGTTCAACACAGGTAGTGACCATAGATTGGTGAGATGTAAGATGCACCTCAACACTAAACTTGAACGTGGCAAGCTCATAAGACAAACAAGATGTATTGACATAACCAACCTTAAAGTACACCATAATACCTTCAAGTTGGAACTGAAGAACAGATTCTCTGCTTTAGAAGGCCTAACATCGGAAGAAGGGGATATTTCTAAAGTTAACAGAAAAGTAACCAAAGCTCTTATGGAAACAGCAACAAAATTAGCTGGGTCTAAGAACAAGTTGCATGTGAACAAATTATCAGGAAAAACCAAAATGTTGATGCCAAAAAGAAGAGAGATGAGGACAACTAAAGAAGATGGGACTTCCAAAGTGGAATATATAGAGCTATTCAAGACAGTACGAAAAAGTATCACTAGACGTACGGAAATTCAACTGTGAACTAGTGAAGAAAGCAATTGAAAACAACCAAAGCCTAAAGATAGCAAAGGGACATCTCAGTAAGGGAAGAAAACAGATTATGGCACTGAGGAAAGAAGATGGTTCTGTAACAAGAAATAGAGGCGAAATTTTGACAAGAGTGAAAGATTTCTACTCCAAATTATATGAAAGGGATGATACATGTACTCCAGACATCATAAAAGGTGCCAGTACCAGAGTTCTTCTAGTCCTCCCAGCAGAAGTTGCACATGCAATCAAGAACATGAAACGGGGAAAAGCTCCAGGAGAAGATGGAATTACTGTAGACATCATACAAGAAGCAAGTGGAGAAATCGAAACAGTACTCGCCCAAATTTTCATTCGATGCCTTAATGAAGGGAAGATTCCTGAGGATTGGAACAACGCTACAATTATCCTGCTACATAAAAAAGGTGACATTGAGGATCTCGGGAACTACAGACCTATCAGCCTCCTATCAGTGGTTTATAAAATCTTCACTATAGTTCTTTCACACCCCTTGAAGGTAACACTGGACATGGCTCAACTGAGAGAACAAGCTGGATTCAGGAGTGGCTACAGCACAATAGATCATATCCACGTACTGAGAGACCTAATTGAAAGAGCGAGGGAATATGAACTTCCATTGTGCATGGCTTTTATCGATTATGAAAAAGCCTTTGATTCGGTGAAACCATCAGCAGTTACAATGGCTCTGAAATCCTGCGGTATTGAAGATGCATACATTAATATTATTAATAACATCTATGAAAATGCAAGTGCAAAGGTTCGGCTGCTTGAAAATACAACACACATAAAAATTGGAAAGGGAGTGAGACAAGGTGACACCATATCTCCGAAGCTCTTTAATGCCACATTGGAAAATGTCTTTCAATCACTGAACTGGTAAAACAAAGGGATAAAAATTAATGGAGATTATCTAACCCACCTTCGTTTTGCTGATGACGTAGTCATTTTTGCAACTACCCCATCAGAGCTGCAGAGTATGATCCAGGAACTTGCTGACAAGAGTAAAGAAGTGGGATTAAAAATGAACTTTCAGAAGACAAAAGTGATGTTCAATGCTTTTACAGGAAATGAAGATTTATCGATTGATGGAGAAAAGCTGGAGATAACAGACACGTACGTTTATCTTGGACAGCAGATATCAAGTGAGGGTCACATTGATGAAGAAATTAATCGGTGTACAAAACTTGCCTGGAGAGCTTTTGGAAGAAACAGCATAATTTTCAAGAGCAATATGTGTTTGATCAATGCATCCTTCCAGTGCTTACGTATGGTGCAGAGACGTGGACCTTAACTAAAAGAGACATACAAAGGCTGCAGACAACTCAAAGCAGCATGGAGAGGTGCATGCTTGGGGTAACCAGGAGAGACAAGAAGAGGAACTCGTGGATCCGAAAAATGACAAGAGTGGAAGACATCATGATCAGAGTTAAATCCCTGAAATGGCAATGGGCTGGACACACTGCCAAAAGGACAGACCATCGATGGACAGCCGAAATTTTAGATTGGATTCCAAGGGACAGGAAAAGACCCAGAAGAAGACCACGTGGGAGATGGGTGGATGAAATTCGAAAGTATGCGGGAGTGACATGGAGGAGACTGGCACAAGACAGACCGTTGTGGAGGAAACTTGGGGAGACCTTCGTCCAGCAGTGGATTGATAATGGTTGATGATTATATATATATATATATAGAACCTATAGTGTATTAATTCCATGGCTGGTGGATTCTCAACGTTATCACTAATTGCTTTACTTTTATAAATTTTATTGGTAACGAAATCCCTGTAGCGATTGCTGGAATTGTTGCATTACTCGTGAATCCACTGAAATATAAGGAAATTTTTGCAAAAAATGGTGATTGTTTGAGGACCCATAATTTTGGAATGATTATTTTTATGCTACTTTAACAAAGAATATCTGCTATATGCACAGATAAATCACCGGAAATGTTAATCTGCCAGGATAGGAAATCAAGGAATAAATGGAATTTAGTAAATTCCAACAAGGAGATCAAAATTACTATAGATTTGTGTTTGTAGCATTACATCTTGAGTGAAGTAGAAATTCAACATTGAAAAGAATTTCGCTCTGTAGCAGAAAATATTTGCTACAGTAACAAAGTTTGTTTGCTGGATCAGCAAACTGACATTTCTGGAGATTGGCATCTGTAGCAGAAATATTTGCTGAAGTAGCAAAGTTCGTTTGATAGACCAGCAAATTGACATTGCTGGAGATCGGCTTCTGTAGCAGAAATATTTGCTGAAGTAGCAAAGTTAGTTTGCTAGACGAGCAATAAAAACTTGCCCCAGAAAACTGATATCTTGCTGCTGCAGCAAAGCAGAATTCATTAGTATTGCCAGCAAACCTTTTTGCCTAGCCTATATTAACTGGCGAAATTTGCTGCAGTAGCAAGTGTTTTGCTGTTGCAGCCAAAAACTTGCTACTGTAGCATTTTATACATTTTTTTCAAGTTTTCGGATATTATCTGACTTACCATCTTTGTCATATTTACACCAAAAAAAAAAAAAACGGATTGTCATCTTCAAAATTTGTGTTGTTCTAAACCTATTCAAATTATAACGAAGTAAATTTCTCCGTCTACGCCGGGATTCAAACCCGGATCCCCTCATTCCGGAATAAGTCACTCTACCAATTGAGCTACGCGGACGTTTGTACTGACTACTATCTGCCCTTATGTCGTGTGCGTCCTGCTGGCAGGTACGTCACATATCCCCCCCCCCCCGAAAGAGGGCCGGGGGCATGGCCCACGGGTCATGCCGTGACCATGAATCGTTGCAGGCAGCCATCCACTGTAAAACGTGCACTTGAGAACTCCCAGTCAATTTTTTTTTTCGAAGCGCTGGAGAAGGGATTCTCTGATTTTTCCTATCTCGCGGTGTGGAAATAACATCACACCATTGCGAGATTTTGAACGGTCGGGTCATCCGGATAGTTCGGGCGCCATTATAACGGAGTAAATTTCTCCGTCATTTCTTGGTCTACGCCGGGATTCGAACCCGGATCCCCTCATTCCGGAATAAGTCACTCTACCAATTGAGCTACGCGGACGTTTGTTCTGACTACTATCTGCCTTTATGTCGTGTGCGTCCTGCTGTCAGGTACGTCACAAAATAAATAACTCCTTAGAGTTGAAAACTGACATCCCAATTTGATGTCACTATTTCCCATTCTTAATCAATCTGTAAGATATAATAATTTTTCGTACATGTATTTCAAGAGGAGAAAACCTTTCTTTTAAACAAAGTACTTAAACATGCCGTATTTTGACGTGTATGACTTATTTTCGCAGTTTGAGTAATGTACGAAACTTTCAATTTGCTGCCCCCCCTCCTGAAGTAAATGCTGGATCTTCCAGTGACCCTAGAGAAACTGAAATATAAACTTTTGAAATTATTCAGAGTGAATTTAAAAGCTATTCTTCTTCAATTCATGAAAACTTGATGAGCTGCAGACACGGTTCGCTTTCCAATGGTTATGATCTGTCTGGAGATCAACAACATATTGACTACAAATTTTGAAGATGACAATCCGATTTTTGGCGTAAATGTGAGAAGGATGGTAATTCAGATAATATCCGAAAACTTGAAAAAAAAAATTCATCGTCCTGGAGCGAGACTCGAACCCGCGTCTCCCAGAAAACGCCCGGGTATGCTAACCACTATACCACCCAGAACGACCAAGTTTCAAGTTTCCGATCAATTTGAATTTAACCATCACAGGATTCGCTAGTCGAAGCAACCGGCATTCATGTTTAGCGAATCTGGAGGTTAAGAATCTTATCCCGTGTTTGCCCGGAGAAGCAGATAAATCATGAAAGAAATACGGGACGATGAAAATTTTCAAGTTTTCGGATATTATCTGACTTACCATCCTTGTCACATTTACGCCAAAAATCGGATTGTCATCTTCAAAATTTGTATTATATGGCGTAATCCCGTATTTCTTTCATGAACATATTGACTGCTCATCAACTCAAAGAATTTTTTAAACACAAGACCTCATGATGCGTAGATTTAAAATCAATGACACTCATTGCATTCACTTGAAGCATATCAAAATCTTTTACTTTTATTAACAAAACTACAAAAAAGCCATATACATTACATTTTAAATATTTACGTCTTTTTCTTATTATTAACAATTCACTCTGATTTGTAAAATAAACACAAGCTACACATACAGTAGTGTCAGTAAAATATATTATAGAGTAAATATATAAAAACTCACACAAAAAAACTCAAATATTATTCTGAATAAAAGTCTCCATTGAAACAAGTATTTCCAAAGCTATTAGCGCGGACAGGGGGTTGTTTACATGAACAAAAGCATTCATATGTTCTGTTTACGCACTAATCATCCTTCATTAAATGCTTGAGAAGTTGAAAACGGAATCATCATTGCATTGAATACTAAATGTGCTCTAAGAGTCATGAACAAGTATTGTATAGATGTCGTCCAGCAGCTGTTATATTACTAATTTCGGAAGAAAGAAAAAAAGAAAACAAAACTTAATTCAGTTGCAAAGGGGCGGCTCCTGAATCCATATGACATTTTATACATTTTTATCTCATTCTGATCGTTTTTCGTTTTTTTCCTGTTATGTAACCGCCATTGGGTGTTGCGCCGCAGTTATTCCTAAAAACATAAGAGGAGAATAGACTGGCAAAGAGCATTCTACTTCCGGCATACATAGAAAGCCGCCATCGTAAGGGGTAACTAGTGTGTTGATCATCAGATCAGATCATATATATAGAGAGGATTTTAGGAAGGGAGTGTCTGACCCCAGGTCTTTTTTTGTTTGTTTTTTGATTGGAGCTTTAACGACCACCGTGAGCAACTCAATGGGCTATAAGAAGTCGCCCGTCCCTCATTTAGGGTCACTGGTTCCAGGGAAGGAAGAGAGCCAGTGCCGTAAGACAAACACAACATCCATACCTCATCGGGATTCGAACCCGGACCCCTTTTGGACGAATGATCAGAGGCCATCGCTTAGACCACTGCGTCACCGGCGCGGCTGACCCCAGGTCTTAAACAACCCTTGTAAATAGGAAGCTAGGAGATTTGGGCTAGAATTCCCGATAGGAAAGTGACACGGAAGCGAGGTAGAAAGGGGAGGAAGACGCCCTTATTTGTTACCGGGGGGGCGAAGTACCCGGGTTACAACGGCCTAACGTGCCAACTAGTGTGTTGACGTATTTGCTCGAAGTTCTAAATCTTTAAGATTTAAGTGTATATGACGCGAAATTTTCTTGTTTAGCATTTTTTTTTTTTTATTTCTCTGCTCTGTGTATATGACCGGCCGCGACATGGCCTTGTATTTTCCTGCTTACTAGTCTTATTTGTTTGTTCTCGGATATGAGCACTTACTAACTACAATTTGGTCTAGAAAGTTCTCTGGTCGTACACGAACATTATTTCTACGTAATTTCTGCAGTACATTTTGAATTGAATCAAACAATCTTGCTTTTCAATAAGGCATATGTTCACTGCCAACTCCTCCTCTCCCATTCATAGCTGGCGTTCAGTTGATCTCCGCCGCCCCGGTGGCGCAGTGGTCTAAGCGATGGCCTCTGATCATTCGTCCGAAGGGGTCCGGGTTCGAATCCCGGTGAGACATGTATGTTGTGTTTGTCTTTCGGCACTGGCTCTCTCCCTTCCCTGGAACCAGTGACCCTAAATTAGGGACGGGCGACTGCTTATAGCCCGTTGAGTTGCTCATGGTGGTCGTTAAACCTCCAATAAAAAAAAATAAATAAAAATAAAATAAATCACTTGATCTCCGTCGTTTCAGAACCGCTAATATTACGTTTGCCAGTCTACGCTACTCTGTCTTTGGTTTTCCCTTTATGTTTAAAATCTAAAAGTCCATATCAAGTCATATTTATTGTGCTTGTAGAAAATCCTAAGTGGCAATGTCTGTAAGCAAATTCTGGGAAAGAAATGTTTTTTTTTTTTAATTTTATTACTGGCAATTATTAATTTTCTTCTAACTGATCATTATTCTGTAATTTTTTTTTTATGAACCACTTTTCATTAACTATTTAATAGTGTTAAAAAAATCCACCTACAACCAAGAAATTAATCGTTGTCAACTATCATCATTACACTGACTGAGCATGCGCATGGCAAACATTACTCTCAAGCGCACGCGGCAGATAAGGTTTCAATGTTTAAGAATGCGCGCTCGTAAGTCAGGGACAAAAAAAAAAAATAATAAATAAAAAAAAAATCATTTCTCCAGTTCCTAATAATAAAATTAGTGCCGGTATGTAAATTCCGGGTAAAAGAGTGTCGGTATGAAATACTAGGAAAAAAGAAGTGGCGGTATACCGGCCGATTTCGAGCACTGTAAATAACTCAGATTAAACTTGAGTACCAACAGAAAATCGTCCCCACTTTTTGTTTTCTATGTATTATTTCAAAGCTTTCCGATTTTTAACTTACGTAGGGCTGAATAGCTTTCCTGGTATTCAACAGTTAGATATAATCTCACTTTACGTTTTAGGTAAATGCACATCCGAAAGGCCTCTCTGTGACCTCAGGTCAATCGTCCGTACTTGGCCTGGTCTCGGAAAAGAGATCGGTGATGCGACTGCTACCGGCGCTGCTTCCTCCATGGAACCAAAGTGGCCCCAAATTTTGGAAGTACGGTAGTTGCTGAAGTTCTTAGCGACCCCAGAAAGGTAGTAACTTTTGAAGTAGTATTTTAATGGAAAAAATGCCCTCAAGGGATCAGTTAATTTTGAGTAAAATATATCTAAATCACTCAAAATTTATCACTGGTTATTTATCAGATTTCAAGAATACGGTAAAGGAACGTGTTTTCACTTTTTAAAATAAAATTCAGAGACGGAATCTCTGAATTCAATTTTTCATATTTTTTCATTTGGTAGTAAATTAATTGCTTCCCAATTTGCGTGCTTCAACTAAATTTTTTCAAGCTTGCTTGCAGCTTTGCTAGAATGCGGTTTTTTGGAGTAAGACTGATATTTCACATGTTATTGTGCATTAAATATGCCTTTACCATAGACATAACCGGAGGTTACGTGCAACATTTGCTCATCAGCGTAGCTTTGCTGTTAGTGTACGTATGCTATCCTTAGAAAGAAAATGTGTTACAAAACCTAATGGTCTACAGTAACAGGAAATTAAGCATGCAGCTAGGGATAAAAATGAGCGGATTTCATATCTCAAAGTGCCAATGTCCAAATTAGAAGCACATCAAACGCATATTAAGAAATTGTCAGATATCAAGAATACTACAGTAAAGGATTGCGTTGATGGCATTTATATCATCATTACCAAATACTCCGAGTATTGTCTAAAAAAGGCAATATCTAATATGCCTTGAGTAGCAAACAAAAATGAAAGTTCAGGCAGGTACGAATGCTTGAACCACTAAATATCCGCCGTGCGTCGGATGGGCACGTTAAGCCGTCGGACCCCGGGTACTGGCCCCAGGTAATAAATAAGGGCGTCTTCCTCCCCCTTTCCACCTCGCTTCCGTGTCACTTTCCTATATGGCACTCTAGCCCAAATCTTCTAGCTTCCTATTTCTAAGGGTTGTTTAAGACCTGGGGTCACTCCCTTCCTGGAATCCTCTACATATGACCTGATCTGATCAAACAAAAATGAAAGCCAAGAATTGTTTTTAATGATATTGCCTTATAAATCTCAACTAAAGAAAAGTTAACAGAATTCCATTATAAACTAACATGAAACGCACATTATTCAGTTCATTCCAGAGATTATTGCTCTGATGTATTTTAAAGCAGGAAATAAAAAAATAAAAAACTGTTTCAATTTGGACCTTGTCCGTACGCCAGAGTGATGGATGAAAATTATTTTTCTTCGTTCGAGCTTTAATTCATGCATGACCTCGTACTTTACGACAGCATGTTCTAAGGTATTTTCTTCAAACGCTTGCGTTCTGATAGATTCACCGAACTTCACTTCTCATCAGCATAGTTTTGCGATTAAAATTCTGAAAATAAAGAATTTTTGGTTCACTTTCGATGGCAACTATAAACGCTGAGTTCTGCTCAGTTTTTGCATTCTGGAATGCAACTGTATAAAAAATCAACATCATAAAAAGCAACCATTTTTGATGCAATGTTGGATGAATATCTCATGTTTCTTCTATAATCTTCTATTTTCAACAGTTTTTTTTATTATATGTCGTTCCAGATACTCTTTTTAATTTCTTTGTCTTCTGAATTGCCGTTTTCTGAGTCTTTTACGGACCTTAATGTTCAATTAATTTTTATCGTAGATATTTATAAAGAAAAAAATCTGTAAATCACATAATAGGCGAAAACTAGCTGGTTATTTGTTGGCATATAAATGCTATAATTCTCACTCTCAATCGATAAGGCAAAATTTCAAAAAACACGAAAATTGTATCGTCCTGAAGAGAGAATCTAACTAGCATCTCCGAATTTCACAGGAGTGACCATAGATTCGACCACCCCTACCTGATCACGTAATCCTCAGCAGTGAAAATGTTTTATGGAGTGCATTTTCTGATTTTTTCACTGTTCATTTTTTACAATTAATCCTTTATGTACCTTTTTGAATCTTGTGTAATTAAAATCGTTGCAAAAGTGAGCACATTGAATCTGCTGAAACTTGGAAAAAGAAAGGCAACTAAAATTAAGGTGGTTCCACCTAAAATCTCTGCCTTATGTTTCCAATATAAGGTAGAGATTTTATATAACGATAATTATATTAAAAATCAATCATTTTTCTTTGAGTAATGTTAGACCTGTTAATAGATGGCGTGACCTGTACATTGATGACGTCAGTAGACAAAAAAATGTTGGATTGCTTGATTATAGTTATGTTTTAACAAATATTAAGTATCCCATGCTATAATTTAAAGTTAGTTTTATCGATGTGCAAATTTTTATCCTTGGGAATACATTAATTGCGATGAAAATATGTAAAGAAGTTTTACTATTGGAAACATACGGTAGAGATTGTAGGTGGAACCACCTTAACCTTCAGTTTTCTGTCTCGGTGTAAATTTTACGTTCCATTAAATTTTGAAGTTTTATTGTCGTTGTAGATATAATAAAAAGAAACATCACAAATGTAAAAAATTCTATAAGCAAAGTACTAATTGAAGGCGGTTATAATGTGACATTGAAATATGATTTGTTTGCAGCTTTATCTTGATTTGTTTTAAATAAAACATAATTTGATGAACGAAGTACAGATCGTTTCCTTGACGTTCGTGCGATACCATAAATAAATGCGCAATTGTGGGGGCGGTAAGTTTACTAGTTTCTTTTGAGTTCTTAATCATTTGTCTTCACTGACGTCTTTTCACGGAAATCTTATTTTCAGAAGATAATTTTATTTGAGCTCATCTTCTCTCGAATCTCTAAAGGAAGTGTTTTCAGTTTAGTATTTACATAATAAATTTGTGCAGTTTTAATTTAAAAATTACAATTTAAATATTGAATTGCGTAGCTTAAGTGTTCATTGTGCTATATAAGAAATACACACAGTGCTTCCTAACTGTTTTCCATGTATTGATACGAATAATATAAAGCAACTGTTTCTAACATGGACTTAAATCTGCTTGAGAAACTTAAAGTTTCATGAAAACGTTCTCGTAGAATTCAAGGGAAATTCAAGCAATTTCATATGCTAGCTAGTCCAGGCTACACTTAAAAATGTTGTGTTACGTTGCACCAAAAAGTGGTACTACACCAGTTGCACCAAAAAGTGGTACTACACCAGTTGCACCACTTTCTGAGAAAAGTTACACCGTTTTGTGGTACAAACAAAAACATGTTGCAGCCTTGCACCATAATGTGGTGCAACCTTGTACGTAATGTGATGCAAAGTTTCACTATGTTGTTGGGTTTTGCTCGCACTGCACAATGGTGTATCTTTTCTCAGAAAGTGTTGCAGCTGGTGTTGTACAACTGTTTGTACTGCCTACCACAAACTTTTTAACACTGTAGGAGTAGCTGAATGAATGTAAAATATACAGTAGCATGATTTGGGGTGAGGGCCTCTTCCTTTCATTTATACGTATAACCGGAGGTATGAGGTCGAATCTCGAATAAAACATGAAATGGTTCTCTCTCTTTCTTTCCTCGAAAACAGTAATCTTAAATTAAGGACGGGCCGCTCCGCCGGGCTGTTGAAAACTCAAAAATAAAGTAAAGAAAAAAAAAAAGCTTTAATTTTTCCTTAAGGTGGGTTCTGACATTTCTTAATTGCATGTCAGAACTCTACTTAAATGTTTTAATGATTCCCAAACTTCATGAAATTTAGGAAGAGGAACTGCGTTACTTAGAAAGAAAGAAAAGGAAAAGAAAGGAAAAAAAGAGAATTAATTAATTAATCGTACGTTACTTACTACTTTAAAATCTGCAGAAATGTACAAAGCGTGTATAAGTTACTGAACTTATTTACTTGTAAAGTTTATAAACTTTGTAGGACAGATGTGTCTGCAATTCTGCGCTGGTAAGAATGAAATTCTTATTCTATTTATTTTCTGACTTTTTACTCTTTCCCTCGCCGTTTACCTCTCGTTTAGAAATCGGCTAGTGGATAATGTGTTGCACCCTAGGAATAATCTGCGATCCATAAATTAAGAAAAAAATATGATATATCATCTATCAGGAAATCTTGCATCATTTCAAATAGGCCGTTTAGTCAAGGATGAATTATGTGATTCACTGAGTTTTTTAGACGCTTCCAAAGAGGTAACGGAAAAAAGTACGCTATACAGTGAGGTCACAGCTATATGCATTTGACAGTGAAATGCCAAAACCAACAGGACGATTTCAAAATCATTGGCTGTGAAGGATACATATAAGGAAACAAATTCTAAAGGATGCCTTTGAATTCTGTTAAGCCAAACAGTACAGGTTATGTGTAAAAACTGCACATAACCTGTAAGTTGAGATCTTGTAAATATTTAGACGAAATCAAGTGTTGAGAGTCATATGTACAGATACAATTGCAAAAAAATACATATAAACCATGGCGTCACATGGCATTGTTACCGAGAAAAGTACAAATATCGTACGTATGATCTAAATTGTTTAGGGAAATATTTATAAATTTAGGGTGAGAGATCTAAACCTGAAATGGAGCTCTGCAAAACCAAGTGCTACAAAAGTGTTCGATTTCTGCACTGCCATTCAAATTGGAAAATACGTATACTGAACGACTTTGTTAAAGTTCTATTTAAAAGACTCTTATGCGAATATGAATTCAAAATAGTACTATGAACAGTTGTGAAACCACTCAGTGGCGCAAGCGCTGGCTGATGATCATTCGTCCGTGAAGGGTTCGGGTTCGAATCCCGGTGAGGCATGGATGTTGTGTTTGTCTTACGGCACTGGCTCTCTCCCTTCCCTGGAACTGGTAACCCTAGATTAGGGACGGGCGACTGCTTACAGCCCATTGAGTTGCTCAAAGTGGTCGTTAAACCTTCAATCAAAAAAAAAAACAAAAAAAAAACACTCAGTGCTGTTAAATCACCTACAGCTTAATCTAGTTTACAAGCAGAAACTCTATGGTGCAATAGCAGGTTTGCTGAAAATTTGCTCAAGAGGCATAAAAGGATCATACATCAACCGAATTCAAAGTGGTTTCGTTGGGAAACAGTACGTTCGCGCAGCAACTGTACAGTAGGTTGAGATGCAGGTTTCAGACTTCTTTCACTATTGGATCTCAAATCGAATGACTGGGCAGGGTATGAATGTTGTGTTCATTCTCCCAATGCTAGTTTTTTTCCATCCGTCGAACCAGCGGCTTTAAATTAGGACTGGGCGACCCATTAGGCGCTCACGAAAGTCATTGAACTCCGGAAGAAAAAAATGCAAGTGTTCTTCATAAAGTACGGATACATCTCGAACATTCGGAAAGATTTAGTTACAATTCGTAACACAGTGCCACACTGTTTGGTAAACTTCTACGTATACTATACTTGCAGCGCACTAAAACGGAAACAGGTGTTTGGTTAAATATGGTGGATGCCTGAATCGCGAGTTTTAAATCGTGGCAAACTACACGGCATGGGCGCCGCCTATGCAGAGGCTTGAACATCCTTTTTGCCGCCCCGGTGGCGCAGTGGTCTAAGCGATGGCCTCTGATCATTCGTCCGAACGGGGTCCGGGTTCGAATCCCGGTGAGGCATGGATGTGGTGTTTGTCTTACGGCACTGGCTCTCTCCCTTCCCTGGAACCAGTGACCCTAAATTAGGGACGGGCGACTGCTTATAGCCCATTGAGTTGCTCACGGTGGTCGTTAAACCTCCAATTAAAAAAAATAAATAAATAAAAAATAAATAAAAAAAAATAAAAAAAAAACATCCTTCAAAATTCTTATTGTACTGTAATATGCACTGAATCCCTACCTAAATATTTATTTTCACATTATGAAAAATTAAAACGGAAGAATCGAAACGAAGCTCAAGGATTTGGTTACTATAAAATAGTTAAATATCTTTTTCTGGAGTTCATGCATCGCTGCCGAATGGTTTCTCAACGAATAAAATTGTCAAGCAACAGAAAGTTTGAAAAGTGCAGTAGAGGATGCTTTTCGTACCATGTCTTGATAATAGCGCAAAACCTTTCTGTCGGTGGCGAATCTAAGCCACGTCTCCCTACTCTGAAGGATGCTATTTTTCCAACTGAACTACGGCGGCAAGGCTTATCTCTGCAACTTTTCTGTTTTGACTTTTACTTAACCGCACGTAATTTACGTTCTGTTGCATAGTACGTTACATCATCTTCACCTTGAGAAAGGCAGGGGGGGGGCACGAAGTCGCAGGCTTCTGGGTACGTCGACAACCATGCTTGAAGGACCAACTCATTGTAGAAAAAGAATTTTTATTAATTCCGTACGACGTATGAAAGAAACATCACACATATTTTCAGACCTCACGGCGAGGAGATTCGTCTGTGTTCGGTCACCAGTATAGCGTAACACCTATCTTCCGGTGGTGAGATTCGAACCCACGTCTTCCTGCTTCGGATGCGGCTATTCTCCGAAATAAACAACGCCGGCAAGGCTTATCGCTGCAACTTTGCCGATTTGACTCATGCGTCACCGTAGTAGTACATCATCTTCATGTTACGTAGCATGTAACAATCCTTCGTTTATCAGTAAATGAATAAAACTAAAGTAATATGCAAAATGAAGTCATTTATTTTTAAGCTACCAATGCTTTCGTTGATTTAATTCATACATAATGATTTAAGCTCTTAAAATTTGCTGTAAATACTTCCAAAATTTATAATTGGACAATTTAAATTCTAGACTTAAAGATAATTTAGCCTATTCGTCAAAATTTAAAGAGAATTTAACATATTCTATAAAAAAAGAAAAAGTTTCAAAAATGTGGAAATTATACCCAATTGCTTATTTTTTAGTGGTGCGAGCCCAAGTAACTGAGTAGCTGGCCCTATGTCAGATCTGCGGGCTCGTAGGGCAACGCTTCTTGTTTACCGGTCGACTTACTCTCTCAGATGAAAAGAAGTTTCCAGGTACAATTTTGTAGACAAACTCGTACGTAGAATAGTGCTGGCAGGGGAAAATATAATTGAAATTGTACAGCAACCTATTCAACGACATTATGGATTCGATGCGAGACCAGAATAGATCTCGTGGCTTCTTTCTGTAGAAAATGTATCATGTTCGATTAGCATTTATACAATATATCTATATACGGTGAGGAAGCATGCTGAGGTGTCAAATACAACTAAATTTACTCTCTGATCAAAATTCCTAGTATGAAATGTATTCAATAAATTGCATTAATATTTTATCATTATACCTTTCAATTAATTCATCCCAAGATATTTTACGAGGCATTTCGTAAGGTGTATTCTGCAATGAATGGCGATAAAACGGGCGAAGTACCGATATTTAATTATTTACAATTTCAACATTGGAAACGGTGCCTGCCTCTTGAATTTAGGCACGCCTCGGAATTTTCAGAAGTCGGCGCCTGTATACCACAGTCATCTGTACCCAGGTCAAACTTAACCTGACTACGGGGTGGAAGCTGAAAAAGCCTTTTCACTGAAAAGATCTCATGGTTTCTCAGTATTTCTCCGCACTAATGAAGTGCAGTGTGCCACCATGACGGAAGGCAGAACAAAAGGAAACTTAGCACTCATTCTACTATCAGCGATTTTCCCCTCAAGAAAGGAGTAACGCGAAGACTCCCATAATACTTGACTTGCCTCTTACCTCCCACCAGCAGTAAATATCCTCCGTGTATAGTCTCTTGAACGTACATAGCCGACAAACGCAAGTGACAATGCCATCGCTAAAACGCGAATATCTGTATTTTTAGAAACGCGACCGAAACTTACATCTTACTTTCTTTTTAATGTACGTACGCACAACGTTTAGAACTATGTATTTTTTAGTCACAGTTCAAACTCTAATACGAGCTTTTAGAATGGAACTATATTATGTAGCAGAAGTGTGTACACAATCTGTACCTTCAACTCCATAGTCAGGTTAGCTTTACCGCGAGCATAGATATCTACCAGGCTTGGGCGATTACTTCGTGACGTCACGTAGCAATGGCCTAGTCTCAGGGCCGGATTAAAGGGGGTTATATAGGGGCTATAGCCTTGGGGCCCACCATGACCAAGGGCCCAGGAGGCATGCCTGGGTAAATAGATAGATAGATAGATAGAGAGAGAGAGAGAGAGAGAGAGAGAGAGAGAGAGAGAGAGAGATTGATTGATTGATTGATTGATTGATTGATTGATTTATAAAATAGGTTTACATTTGTCTCGTATGATCGGCCAAAAACAAAGCCTGGAAGAGGGACAAATTCCAAGGCAGTGACTCACCAAGGGTAAAAGATTTCATGTCGCTATGTACAGCGAAAACGGCGAGACAGTTTCAACATTTTCACTACCACCATTTACCCACACCTCCCAATTTGTACTTGGAACCGTTAATCGTCGAAGTCTCCTGTGGTTTCACATTGCATTTAACAAAAGAGATGAAATGAGAAGAAAGGTATACAATAATAAATCATTAAAAAATCCAGGACAAAATCTAAGAATCTTTAGCTCTTAACTCATGTTCTTATGAAAACAATGAAAAAAAATACAGACACTTATTATAAAAACTCTGCAGATAATGTATCAGTTTGAAGAATGCCCTACGTATTAGTTACCACAAGCATATTGCTACAGTTTCGTGTTATAACAGACTTCATAAAGATTCCCCGTCATAAGTTCCTTGGGCCCCACTCGGATGTCTTAGCCTTGGGGCCTACACAAATGTCTTAGTCTAGGGGCCCACTAAGGCCTTAATCCGGTCCTGCCCAGTCTTAGTAGATATCTAGATGGCAGTGGTATAAGTCTATAGAGATTATGTGAGAGCTGAACTTGCCTTAGTCTTTTGTGTTAGTTATACATAATGTGCCTTCGGATCACATGTAGAACGTCTCTCTATATATAAAGTATCCGTTTTTGTTTTAAAATAATATTATGCTTCTCACTTTAGTTGATAACAGTACCTTTTGTGCTGTAATAGAAACCGAAACAATTTACCAAAATTGTGAGATTTTTTTTTTTTTTTAGAAATTAGCGGAAAAAAAGAGTAAATTCGAAAAAATGATTTTAACAGGTTATTGTTCACATGAAATGAAATGGCAACAATAAAACCGCAGAAGTCCTGAATTTGATTCCATTAATACTGGAATCTCTAAATCGTACGAAGAACAATACAGATCCGTTAATAGCCTAAGATGGGTATCAAAAAACCTTTCCGATTAACTTTTCACGTTCAGTATGTCTTCAAGAAAAAACAACAAACAACTTTGTTTTTGCGAAAACAACTCCGTTACTTTAGAACAAAGGCACTTAACCGAGCCATTGTTCCTCCGCGCTGTTACGGTTCATTTATTCACTTTATTTTTCTTTAGAATTACCACGAACTGGGAGATGCTTCTTGGCCTACTCTTTCATTTAACGCACCAGAATCTTCCGCATTTCCTGTTCAAGAGTAATCGCGTATTTCCGCCTTTTGGGGCTATTAAAATCAAAGTTAGACTGTAAAGCATGAAAAGCAGATCTCGGTTCTTCGTCACTTTTGCGAAAGCTTTCTCCAACTGGTGGTATTCAAAGTAAAGAATAACATAAATGCTCTGCATCTGTTAGGTAAACCTGTAAAAAAATATTATACGTACAGCAATGAAGGGATGAAATTTCGATATTAATCCACATGCCGATTAAATGAAAAAATAGGTATTCTGCTAACGCTTTCAGGTGCCTAAATGTTTCGATTACAGTTTCTTTCGCTGTTTTGTTTTATCTTAGCATGTCTTTTGAAAGTAAAAGAAAGAAAGAAAAAGTATGTGCTACTTTGTTCATCCAAATATAAGTTAGAATCTTCGCATCTATACGTCAGATTAGAAATTTTTTCCTTGCAATGCGTAGCACTAACCAGGAAGATGATTATTCATGCACATTTTTATTCATGCAAATGTTGCATGCAAATGTTTATTCATGCAAATGTTGAAGGTCGTCCCAGTGACCGACAGGTCAGAGGTGTTTGTTTCTGACTAGTCGTCCGAGCTGTGCTTGGGTTCGAGTCCCGATGAAACATGAGTGGTGTGTTATCTTGCAGGTTACCCGTCTCTGATTTGGGCCCTGGTACCAGTGACCCCAAATCAGAGACTGGTAACCCACAGAAAAAAATGTCATGCAGTTTTTTTCTTTAGGTGGCGTAAAGTTTTTTCTATTCAAGAAACCTGTATTTCTAGAGTCAGAATAAAAAAAATTACTGTTTTCATGCGATAGCTGGTACTGTAAGCAAATCATACTATACGCATTTCTTCCTTTGCTCAGTGCAAAGTTTCACCGCTGGGAGAGATCAAATGTATACTTTCATGAAAACAACATCGATGTGTATTTGCATTCGGCTTTATATTGTCTGTTGTAAAGGTCCAACCTGAACATTTCTTTTTGCACCCGATAGCCGTAATTACGACCAAAACTTCCCATGCATTGCCGAATCTTTTCTATTGTAAAATGTGGGAGATATTTTGTGTAAATTCAGACTTGTTGTTTCACGATATCTCCTTTTCTCATAGCTGAATTGCTAAAATTCTCTTAATATTGCTTAACTTTATTCATGATTAATATAATACACACACCATCTGATGTCCCAAATGTACTGTGTTTCTTCCGAAGTCATAATATGTAACTATGCCTTACGCTTCAAAACGTCTTACCTGAAAAATACATACTTTTTACTACAACCATAACTACAGTTTTTCACGATCTTTTCCATTTGTTTTCCTGCTAATTTATGTTCTTCGTTCGAAGATAACTCAGCTGCTACACTCCTGGCTGCTGGAAAAAATATTTCAAAATCGGCAATCTCTACCTGCGATCAATGTTATCCACACGAATTCTGACTTTCAAGAGTCATTATATATCTGTTAGAGAGATACCAATATATTTTGCATATCACGATATCTGAGTCTCTACAAGTCTTATCTTTTAAATTATTTTTTCATTCGCTTGCTGTAACCACGACTTTCCAGCTTCTCTAGTGCAATATGTTTTTCTCTTAGGGCGCGTAAAATTCTATTTTATTGAAAAGTTATGAAATATCTGCTCAGGTTCGGCGTTATCCTTCTTGTTTATAGATAGTGAACTATATGTTTCTAACCACGACCATATGGAAACAAATGTTTTCTTTCCATCTTAGTGGCCGAATGGTCAGAGACGCGGGCTTCAGGCTAATCACCCGATTCGGGATTGGATTCGAGGCTTGGATAACGCATGGGGGATGTTTGTCTTACTGGTCTGGTTCTGTAGCTTCCCTGCAGCCAGTGGCCCTTTATAGACGTCAAAGCTAACACAGCTGCTAAAACGTGCAACTTCTGAATACACATGGACATATTAGATTCTTTTGTAAGTTTTTGAGTGACCAAACTGCTAAAGCTTTCAGCAACTATCTTATAGAAAGATCAAGGTGTAGTTAGTCTTACTCATTTCATGGCAATATACATCCACTGTATTTTTGTTAGCTGTTAGTCCATAGTTTCATATAATCCAAAACCTCATGGCTTCTTCTGCACCATTTTAAACCATGGTAACAATTCTTATGAGGTCGTTAAACCCAGAAACGGAAACAGAAAAACACCCCATCAGGTTTTGCAGAACCTGACGTTACTAACTGATAATGCAGTACTTATCTTTGTTTTCCGTCATATGTTTTAACAAAACTGGGACAAAAATCTCAGACGTCCCTGCAGCTGAATAGTCAGAGGGCCTCTCAGCTGCAGGGACGTCTGAGATTTATGTTTAACCGTCCACGTTAGGAGAGAGTTCAACTCCCCGATTGTGTATGGGCCGTGCGTTTACCCTTTTTCGCTCGTCCTGTCTCCTCCCTGGAACCAGTGATCCTAAATTATAGGCAAACAACTCTTGATAGTCCTAAATGTCATGCGCATAAACTGGTATGTTGGTGGAACCGCTGCCGCCAGAATTTGGCGAAGTTGTGTTTTTGCGATTTTGATTATGTATATTCATTACTGAATAATATGTTGCTTCGTTCAGTAATGAAAACACATGAGCGAAATTTTTCTATTTAGATTTGATTATGTATCTTACCTGTGATACAAAATCAAAATAACAAAACGATGTTATTATTTCAACCAGTTAAGTCTGACACTGCACGCTGAGGGTCTGCGTTCCAATTCCCAGTGGGATACACTGAATTTGTTCTACGGTTCTGATCTTCTCCTGCTGTCAGTCTTGGAATTTGTAACCCTAAATCTGGGACGGGAGATTACTTTTCCCCTACCTTTTAAATGTTCATGGAGATTTTAACCAATAAAACAAAAGAAAATTTATATCATAAGTAATGGCAGACGACGATCTTTTGCTGCTGTGGAAGTTGATCAGGAATAGCAGAACCAGTAATCGTTTTTCATTATGATCAGTTTTTGTTTTTCCTTTATTAAAACCTGAACTATTCAAAAGCAGTTTGCTCTATATATCTGAATGTTGTAATTTTTAGAAAATATGTATCCAGGCTAGGAATTTGAAGTTTCGACGTTGCAGGAATTCCGCAAGCGATTGTACCCAGCTGGGCAACTACATCGGTAACAGTGCTAACTTACTGGAAAAGATCTAGATGAATCAGTGGATTTTCTGAAAAGAAAAGCCCCTGACACATGGATTTTCCGAAAAGAAAAAAATCAATCATAAATCTGACCGTTATGAATTATTCCACAGATCAGATTAATAATGCTACCTCGTGACTGTTATAGAAAAAAAAACCCTTCAAGAATGTAAGGTAGATGGGTTGATACATCATAATGAGTATCAAGCAGCTGAGTTAAATCAGAGGATTTAGCAAAATCCCATTTTGCACATCGAAGTCTCCAAGCACAATTATTTTTACTTACGGAAAGTCAGATTCCGTAACATCTACTTGTGTGTGTGTGTGTGTGTGTAAGAGAGAGAGAGAGAGATTCAAACAGAAAACTAATTGGTTTCGGCTGCGAATAAGATTCACCACGAAATGCAAGAGCCTTACATACTTATTATAAAAGGATCAGTAATTTTCAACAAGTTAACAGTTCAAAAAATTAGCTGTGAATTGATCTTCACGTCTAGTGAAATTAGTCTCAAAGTGACACATTCGGGAAAACCTTTTACGTAATAGTTGTCTTAGTATGTTGAATTTTTCTGTTTGTGAACTTAGTTTTTAATAATTAGTCAAGTTAAAACAGCATTTATAGCGCTAGCAGTTCATTGGGATCGCAAATTCTTCATTCGAAGGAGAAGAATTCCTTACACTTTTGCAAACAGTACTTCTTTTAATGTTGATAAATGTTTCGTGAGCTAAAGAAAACGTTCCTCTAGAAAACAAGCTGGGAACGTTGAAACGACAAGGGCTCGAACTGAGGTGTCGTCTGTTAGAATACAAAGGATTTGGATCACTACGGAAACCGTCGTTGAATACATACATGTAATAGCTCTCTTACATACTTCCGCTTCAGAAGACATTATTGTATTTTTCTTTTGTCGTAAAGAAAGCTTACTTTTGTCGCCGTTTAGAAGACAAAGGAATTGTGGTCACTACAGAAACCGTAGCAGGAGACAATTGCTCTGTTATATACTTCCGCTTCAGAAGCCATTGTTATAATTCCTTTTTGTTGTAAAGAAAGCTTACTTTTCCTGTAGGAAATAGTTTTGTTACTTTTCGCTGAATAAGTTTCACAATTTTTGTGCTGAATGAATGTTATGTGACTGATTGAGTGTTAGTTAATGAAACGTCATGTTTCAGTGACCTGTCTCTCTGATTCTGCTATTTTAGTCATTAAAACACACACACACGCGCGCGCGCGCACACACAACTCTAATTAAAGGATTAGTTATACGAGCATTGTTTGGGCTATTATTTTAATCCCGACCAAAATCTTGTAGTAACTCCAGGATCTTGTAGTAACTCCTTTATTGGAGAACTGACCTTCCTATTCAAAAAACTGTGAATACAGAGGTCAGTCCAGTAGTAATACAATGTCTCACTCCAGTACTAATAATACAAAGAAAAATCCGATGCAATGCAAATGAGTATATCGCAGTTATAAAGAAAAAAAGTTGGTGCTTTCATACATTTTTAAACTAAGTTTTCACCTAGGAACTGCATCTTGCACAATGATAAACTGTCTAGATCGATGAATATTAGGTTACTATCTCAATCGATGAATATTAGGTTAAGATCTCAATCGATGAAAATTAGGTTACTATCTCAATCGATGAATATTAGGTTACTATCTCAATCGATGAAAATTAGGTTACTATCTCAATCGATAAATATTAGGTTGATTTTGTAAAGTAATGATATATCATGAACGTATTTCAAACAGCTGCAGAATATAAATCTTTCTTAGCTCTCTCTCTCTTTAGCTACAAGATAAAACTGCTACGCCCGACTTCCGAAATTTAAGGAACGCCCTCAAGTCTGTAGGAAGAAGGCACATTAAAACCCCGAAATAAAAATTGGTTATTTTATTTTGAAATACCTTGTTTTGGTAACTGTGTTTTCTTGTCAGAATGCTTAACAAATTAAGAAACCTACGAAATATACAACATGTGTGAATATTTTCTGTAGTCTAAAGATTTTCCCTTCGCATTTGAATACCAAAACGAGACTATAAAAGTGCCATTTCTTTGTCGTCCCTGCTATTTTTTAGAACGTTTGCGCCTATAGTGAGTATTCAGGTGGCCAGCAAGGAAAGTAACACACAACGAACGACAAGTACAACACTCGTTCTATACCCGGAAGTCGGAAAAGACCTTCAACATGAGAAGGATTTTTTGTGTGTAATGTTCCACATTTGCGTTTTTTTTTTTTGTTTTTTTTTACATAATTACAGTCTAGGTGCTTTAGATTGATTTTGTAGAGTTAAGCTCAATATTTTGAAGAAATTTTCATTTCCTAACTTAAAAAACACAATATGAGAAAGCTCCATCTTTTTGTACTGCAAAAATGAGGATAAAAATAATAGTAGCAGCTATTATCACTATTATGCTTTCCAAATTTTTAGAACCAGAAAATTTATCAGTATTTACTATAATTATTATTTCCATTATCATATTTTTTAAATTGAGAAACGAGCCAGTAAAAAAATACTGCAAGCAGTTTTCAAATAAGCACATTACGAGAATGCACACAAATTTAAATCTCCAAAAAAAAAAAAAAAAAACCGTTAGTTGATTATTTTTTGCGCTAAAATTACAGAAAATAAAAAATGTTCTGATGAAACCAAAGGAAATGAAATAAATAAAATATGTAACAAAAAGTTCTAAATTATAAGTTTTAACAAATTATAGCATTATATATGAAATCCAATAGTTAAACACGTTATCTTTATTTGTAGCAGTTGTTAATAAATCATCAGGTAGCTGTTTTATTTCCATCACACTAAGGAGTCTTTCGCAGGGTTTGTAAGAAAGAAAATACTTTTTAACTGATATGCAAAATGTTTGAAACGATGCTGTGATAGTTTTATAAAGAATTTTAAATTTATAACTTAATTTCTTCCGTTTCTGATTTTTTTCTTGCAAGCAGTGATTTTTCTCGCTACATAATGTTTCATTTAATTTTTGTGTGTGTCTATGTATTTCTGAGATCGAATAATTTCTGTTGGTTCAATCGTTCTTTTCTTATCTTTGGCTTTAAAAATACAGTATCGGCAATTTAAATTATGAACTAGTTTCTTAAATCTGAGAAAAATAAATTTTAACATTTATTGGTCCAGTATACGAAACATTAAATATTTCTGTGGATTCACGCTCCAACATATTTGTTATTATAAAAGTGTATATCCTGTCAATGAATAGTTAATTACTCTAAACGAAATTATTTCATATTGTAAAGCGGTTTATTCTGATAATTGCTTTTCTTCTTGTTGGTCAAGAAGTTACAAATGCTCAAGCTGTTTATGGAAGGTATAAAACAGTTCAAAATAGCATCAATGTTACAAAAGCTATTTTTTCTCCGTTTGTTGGACTGTAATATACTGTCGACATTTTTTTATCGATTAGGTTTTGTGAAAATATAACTTTGATGAAATCATTTAACAACTTACCATCTGACTTTAAAAGACCTACTCTATTGATATGTCATTGCTTCCCCAGAAAGTTGGGTAGTTACTTCGTACGTAGTAAAAACAGGAAAGTGATGGGAAAAATTGTTTACATTTAATGTGTTTTATTTGCCAATGTATTTATTGGTAGCATAAGTTTGCCGTAAACAGTCGAAAATTCGATTTTGACCTTTCCATAATGTTAGCTGTCATTAGGAGAAACTGTAATAATAAAACGGGAATAATTTAATATTATATATTTAACAACTGAAAGGGGAAAATACTAGACCATGTCTACATAAAAGAAATAATGCTCAGTAAAATTAAACTAGAATCATGTCTTACTGTACTTCTGTTCTTCAAATATAGTTTGTTTGTTTTTTCACAACCTTAAGTGGAAAGAGTTTCTTATAAGAAATTTCTCTGAAGTCGTAAAGAAAAGATAACTATCTAGCTTTAGGAGAACCTCTGGGATAAATTGTACAGACTTTATACTCACGTATCTATCTTCAGCAACTGAAAAATAAGTTTTACTGTTTCGTAATTTCACCAAATTCAACCCTTGTATTTTTTGGTTTTCTTCAGAACTCCGCACTCGATGAGACCGTGCACAGTATCAACTAAAGTCTCTTTGACGTTGCGAGGCTTCATTCCCAGAACTTCTGTCATCTTTTTGTTGTTGTATGTGTAAGTCTTATTGACTCTCGAAAGAATTAATCGAGTTGAGTTGTCGATGAAACTGTAAAGCCACAAGGTAAAGTAGGGAGCAGGCCATGTTGGGATGAAATAACCCTGGGGACCAAATTCTTCCGATAAAATGTAGGCTATATCTCTCAGCCATAGGTGAGAAGATGCAATCAAATGGCGCTGGTTTGCAGCTTCAGGAACAGTCATAGCTTTCAAGTGAGCGTCCGCGACTTCTCGAACATCACATAGACACAAATTCAATCGTGGGAGCAATGGCATGGTGCCATCCATCAGTCGTTTTATCAACTCGATGCTTGTACAAACAACGCCACTTATAACTGGACCCATGACCAAGCCAGGATTGATGACAGAAAGCTCGAACTTCTTCTCAGGAGGAAGATTTCGGACAAAATCCCATGCAGCTTTCTCAGCTAGAGTTTTGCTTTTAGCATAGGCATCGATGGCTGGAGAGTTCACGTCACTCCAGTCTTCTTCCGTGTAAATACGACCTTCCTCTCCCGTAGTTTCGCCGTGTACTGAACTGATAGAACTTGTAAGTACGACTCGTTTTACAGTGCCGGCATCAGCACACGCTCTCAGAACTCTCAGAGTTCCGTCCACGGCGGGACGAATTAAATCTGATTCTTCCTTAGGTGGAGCATTAGGGAATGGTGAAGCTACGTGGATCACAAAAACACATCCTTCCGTGGCTTCCTTCCAACCAGCATCGCTAGTCAGATCCGCGACCACGATCTCCAGCTGATATTTTGCATCCGGACACAAAGTTTTCAGAGGACGTATTTTATTTTCGTTTTGAAGGCTTCTGACTGTGCCACGAACTTTGTATCCTTCCCGCTGCAGGAGCTGAATAGTGTGCAAAGCGATAAAACCAGAAGCGCCCGTTACCAGCACTGGGCCGTCGTTAACCACAGCCATCATCATAGCTCCGTTACAACCGACCGGTTTCGGAAGTGGATAATGTCAGTCTGAAAACTCAAGACACAAGCAACTGGTTCTCACTCAGCGGGCTTAGTGGAATGTAGGTAGAAAGGTCAGGAAACGATCGCAGCGCCTTTGTTCGACATGTGTAGGAAATGTATTTCGCCCTCTGCCTTGTTTATGAGCATGATAGTGATAAAACTGGAAAACGGAAGGGGAATAGGTAAAGGGAACGGCGAAAAAAAAAAAGCATGCGGGGGAAGAAGTTATTTCTTCCTTTTTCGATTTTGCTAATATATATTTATAAAAGTTTTGTTATGTTATGGCATATATTTCCTTTCTCTCACTGCTAAAATTCTTCCCTAATTTCGAGTTTGTATCCTGTGTGAGAGAATTTTCACCGTTATATTTTTGCGGCTTTTCTGTTATCATCCGAATCTAACCACAGTCTCGCAAAATGTATCAGAGATTTTTCTACGTAGAAACAGCTGTGAATGTAAGCCAAAAAAATGGCATCATTTACCTTTCGTATAGCATACGCGTAGGGCCATGACCCATTCTGTTAATAAAAATAAGCTATGGTCGTGATTTGCTCTAGTGTTGTGAAGCAGGGCAGTATTTAGAGGGAGGAGGAAAGGGCCTTGCCACCCCCACCCCCAGAACGTGCTTCATTTTTCGTTAAAATGCGACTTACATTAGCACAAAAATGCTTTAATTTAATAAAAATGCATCAACTTACATTAGAAGATAAAGCTTTAATGTTTTCTTCAATTTGTCATTAACTTTTATTTTGCCCTGATGAATTTCAAAAAACTTATATTTTTTGTCGCCCCCTTCCTCTCGAAAAAAAAAATTCTATATACGCCTCTGTATGAAAAGCATCCCCATCCCAAACTAATAGATACTCCACAAAAGGTGGAGAATCAGATTTATGAAACTAACACACCACTCGTACGATTCGAACTCAAGCAAATGAAGAAAATTAATTAATTATGTTTTGTAAAACTATATGAAAGGCGGAAATAATAACACCCTTCCGACAAAACAAATGCTTTCGGTAAGAGATCAATTAGAAGTTTAGCAACATGCTTAAATAAACAACAACAACAACAATCGAGAGTGTACCCTGGTACTCAGGCTCGTAGTCAAGGTTCTAGAGATGGGTGGGCGACTATGTCGGGTATATACACTATATTGACAAAAGTCACCGGACATCTAGAACAGAAACACAACAGAGCATTTATTGACATACACCAGTACGGTGTCAGTCCACCTTTGGCCTTAATGCATGCACTGACCCTTCGAGACATGCTTTCGACAAGGATTTGGAACACAGCGATAGGTATGCGCTTCCATTCAGTACATAATGCTGACGCTAACTGTTGCTTAGTAGTAGGACTTGGTTCCAAACTTCTTATGCGACGCTCTAATTCATCCCATAGGTGCTTTATGGGATTAAGATCAGGGTTTCTGTGCTGGCCAGTCCACACACGATACGGAATTGTCGTTAAACCACGCCGTAACAATCCTTGCTTTTATGGCTCGGTGCATTATCCTGCTGGTACCAACAAAGCTCGGTTCCATAGTATTGCCACAGAGTTGGTAGGGCATAATTGTCCAGACTATCGAGGTAGATGTGCTGGTTAACAGGTTTGTCCACAATAACCAAGGGGCCGGGACCATAAAAACGCCCCCACACGAGTACACTGCCAGCTCTAAACTTGACCGTAGGAAAATAGTGTGGTAAATACTGTGGTAAATAGTGTTCCCCCAGCTGCCGCCATACCCACACACTGCCATCAGACTGATGGATCGTGTATCTGGATTCATCAGTCCATAGGACCCGTTTCCATTGATCTACGGTGCGCGATAAATGTTCTTTACACCATGCAAAGCGACGAGTAGCATTCCGATTGGAGATAAAAGACTCACGAGCAGCCACACGACCACGGTAACCCATGGAATGAAGTTCTCTGCGAATGGTACATGTACATACCGAGGTTCCAGCATTTTTACTCACCTGTACACTGAGGTCTTGTGCAGTACTCCATCGATTAGCTGTAACGACTCTCATGAGGCTTCGACGTCCTCTATCACTGATTTTCTTTGGTCTGTCGGTATATTTTGCTGCTTCAGGCACGCCATGTGTCTTCCACTTATTAAGTACATCCAAAACAGTTGACTTGGGTATGTTTAAACGCCTCACTGTTTCTCTTACGGACAACCCACTAATATAACACCCAACAATCTTTCCATTCTCAAAATCAGTTCTCTCCCGCAGCGACATTTTCACTCAAATTCACAGTGCGATATGATCGCGGTCAGCTACAGGTTTGTTTTTATGCGGTTTGCAGCTGTACCGCGCGTCCTAACAACGCAGCGGATCCGTTCATTTGCTTTTGAAGGGGTGTCCGGTGACTTTTATCAGTATAGTGTATATTGGTGCGCGGCTGGTTTTCCCCTCCGAAAATGCGAGGGTGGGCGATACCCTCTTCCCCGTCTAGCTACAGGCCTGCTGGTACTTTTTGTAGACAATTTATGCTATGCATCTTTCGCAAGCAATGGTCTTTGTGGGTATGAAATAAAACGAGTGGTTCGAGAGTGTACATTTATTTACGTAAATCACATTGCATTTATTTGCGTCACTCACGATCACACCGAGCCACAGTCCGGTACATACCAAGTGGAATTATGTAAATCATAACAACAAACACTAAGGCTTACTAATTCCTGACACTGAGAAAAAAAATATTAAAAAACATGTGGTGGCAGCAATAATAAGCATTTCGACCGTTTAATTTTTCAAAAACAATATTTATTGTTATAATTACATATTATTCAGATTTAGACGAACGTTAAAAACGACCCCGCACCGATGAAATGTGATGTACGTACGAAAGACCATCTGCGCATGCGCAATCTAAAATCTGACCTCAAGATAGAAAGGAAACCTGAATGGCAAGTGTGTTAGTGAGGAGAATTGCTAACTTTTGGTTTCGTATGTCTACAGGTTTCACCCCATCGTATTATACATCATTTAAAGCTCTCGTCAAGGAGGGAAAGGGTCCAGAGGAACCAAATTTCGCTACGACGCACCGTTTTCATAGCATTAAAAATGCATTTTTGTGGTGGCTTTTATCACATTTAGCATGAGGTTCTCGTAATTTACGCAGACTGCAATGAAATATTGTTACGTTTACGTAAATTGCGATGAAATAATGTTCGGCGATAGTTTAATAAAATATGTTATTGAGTAAGAATGAAATTAATTGTTGGGTAACAGCATCCAAAAATCAGATTTCAATAATGGTTTTGACTACTTTCGTTACATCGAAATTTTTTACTTTGTTATTTTACTGCTGTCGGGAAAGATGAGTAGCATCAAAATATCGTTTCTATTAAGAAGAAAATGAAACTGCCAACAAATCGTCTAGGTCATTCCAGCACGCTTTCGAATTTCATCCACCGATATCCCACGTAGTCTTCTGCTTGGTCTATTTCTGTCTCTTTGGTATCCAGCCTATTATTTAAGTCGTCCAACGGTAGTCAGCTCTTCTAAAAGTATGTCCAGCCCATTGGAATTTCAGGGTTTTTACCTTGATCGAGATGCGATTCATACTTGTCATTTCCCCAATCCGTGAGTTATTTTTTTCTGTGTTTCTTGGTAATTCCAAGCATGCATCTTGATTAGCCCTTTAAGTGTCCGATGTACCTGAATATGTTGCCCAAAGTTTTCCGCAGTCCCCAAACAAATAATTTCACATAGCGGCCCGGCTTTATGCAAGCTACGGCAATAGAATTCCCTCTCATCTCAGCAGTACCGATCATAAACATATACATAAATGGTTTGTGGTCGCTCACGTCTAGTCTTTATTCATTCTAAATGACCTAAGGCGTGATGCAGAAGGGGTAGCCCCCCCCATGACTCGGACATCATGTCACTGGGTAGAAAAAAGGGGACGCAAACATTTTCTCTTTTCTTAGGCTCGTCGCCATTGTTATAGCCCTTTTAGCAGGTAATCAGTAAGAGGAGAATAGTGTCAAATGCAGGTTCACTTGTTCCATCCGCGTTCGGCCCACTTCTTAGACAACGAATATTGTTCGAGCTGATTTCAGTCCATTTTTCTAATCTCGAGTTAATTCGTTCCAGCCGGTTAAAAGGTTAAAGGCAGACGTCCCTTCCGATGTCCTTCATTAGCCATCCTACATCGGTGGTTCCATCTACATGTAGAATGGTAGTGATTTCCGGGCACGTGCCGTGCCCGGGAATCACGACCTCTAGCTGGCGTCGCATTGTTTTTAATGGCGAATCCCCATCTGCCTTTCAGCGGATGACCACCGCATTCGCATATGAAGCAGGACCGGACAGCGCATACTCAGAGGTCTGCACGGGCCTTAATTCGGAAATCCCGGCCCGGCACAGAATTTCCAGTTTACGGCCCAGACCGGCCAGGCACAGAATTTCCAGTTTACGTCCCATACCGGCCCAGCCCGACCCGTTTTACACTGTTTTCAAGAGTTCTCCGCCACTTATTGCAAATAACTCAATTCTTCCTTTAGAGCATGGGTCTTCAGCCCGTTGCCCGTGGAGCACTTTTTAGTGGCCCACGCGATTTTGTCCATAAAGGAAATTCTAAAATGGAAACAAATACTGTATACTGTAAAGCAAATGTCACGCAGAGAGACTTGCAATTTCTCGTAGAAATTCCTCTCGTGGTTATGGTTCAGGCCTTACTACGTATTTCTCTCACAAATGTAAAAGCTTTTCCTCTTCTGCACTTAAATACAAACAAGGTAGCCTCGATCTCCAAAACAAATACTTTGAGCTTCCTCATCTTCATTGTAGCAACGAATGGCGCCGGAAGTTCGTTTTGGTTCCGAGAAGCTGATAACATTGTTCATTTAAACATTTCTCGGAGAAGAAAAACAATGACACGTGTTTTAGTCGCTAAAGCCAACGACGTGAAAATCAAATTTGATTTCAACCTTAAAAGAAATAAACCGTCCCATTTCAGAGACTCATCTTACAGCCCGACTTGTCGGCTTAAGCTGTAGTTAATCAATGCATCCGCTGGCACATTCGTATCACTCAGTGAACTCCGCAATCTGATTATACAGTATATAGCTCGTTACCAGGTCAGTCCAACTCTTGGCTGGAGGCGTTTTGAAATGTATACTACTTATTATTTTAGACAAACATAAGTTGGCTCACGAACTGGGTATTATACCCTCTCCACCGTTCTTTAAGACTTTCTCTCGTGCAGGGACATTCGAAGGCAGAATACACGTCATGCATTCTACAAGTCCAAAATAGACAAATTCTGAGGCGTTTTAGCTCGTCTTTTGAAAACAATTAAGTGATGGTAATATCATTTCGTCCGCTGGGCCATCTAAAGATTTGATATCTACATTAAAGGGGCAATTTATTATACACAGCCACCTAATAACGTGTGGCCCCATCTTTCGTCCTCACAACAACAACAACAACAACACGTCGTGGCATGGACTCTGCCAATTGTTGGAAACGTTCGGATGGTATTGCTTCCCATGATTCCAGGACAGCAGTCCATAAAACGCCGAAAGTTGCAGGTGGTGGGTTTCGACCACCAATGTATCTCTCTACTTTGTTTCACAGATGTTCAACTGGGTTAAGGATTTGGAGAGTGTGAGGGCCTTTCGAGAGTTGAGGATTCTCTGGAATTATCCTCTAACCAGTCTTTCACCAATCGTGAAGTACTAGACTGGACGCTGTCTTGTTGAAAGGAGCCACCCTGCTGTAAGAAATAGATGAGCGTGAATCGGTGTTGGTGGTCTGTGAGTTAGTCGACCTAGCCTTGTTCAGTATTGGTGTTCTAAATAGGTACAAGGTGGCCCACGTAAATATGCCCTAGAACATTGCATCACTCCAGCGCGCCCGGTAACGCGCAGAATTGACAGTTGGGAACTGTAGCTTAATGTATTGTACACACACACACACCCTCCATTCGGAGTATTGCGGATTTTTCGGACCAAAATGCCCGTTCCCAGTCTTCCACGGTCCAATGGCGATGTTCTTTTCCCACGGCAGCGTGATAGCCCAGTAACGTGCTGTAAACAAGGGTATTCGAAATGGGTGTCGGCTGCCATAACCCAGTCGTGCTATCCTATGTCGAATTGTCTTTGCACAAACTTTTGTATATGGCACTTTGAGTATCAACATTATCGTCTCCACTGTGGCCTTTCGTTCACATTACAGTACACGAGAGACGGCGCCCCCCCCCCCCTTCCAACATCAACGATCCGTTCACGTCACATTTTCGCCCAGCGTCTGCCGATTTTAATGTGGTCCTCGTACACACATGCGACGGTCGTACGCGGAAATCCCAGATGTTTTGCAGTCTCGGAGGTGGAGCACCCCATCTTCCTCGCAGCGATTATCTGCCCACGATCGAACTCGCTCAGGCGGATCACGGATACGCTTGAGGTAGGTGACTCACCTATTTACAGCGCAATGGAGGTTTCGGCGGGCCGCAATATTGTGGTGGAGTAGGAGAGTTTTGTGGGTAAGTGCAGTGTGTATAGTAAGTTGAGTTTTAGCGTGTAACCCAGATTTGAAAAAATCTTGTTACATAGACAGAAACATAGATAGAGGGTGCCGCGTAGGGTACTCAGCCACCCCATCTACAGGGAATAGAGCACCCCCAAGTGGGAAAATGGGTGTTGAAATCAGTGACGTAGCAGGGATTTCACTTCGGGGGAGGATTCCGGGATCCTATATCACACTCTTAGTGTATGTGTGTGCATGCATGCATGCATGCATGTGTGTGTATGTATTATATACACTATATGATCAAAAGCATCCGAACACTTGCGTATCCACCAACTCCGTGCAATAGGAAAGGAATTTTAATATCGAGTTGATCCACCCTTTGCTGCTATGACAGCTTCCACTCTGCTGTGAAGGCTTTCCTCTAGATACCGGTATGTTGCTTCTGGGAATTACCTTCGATTCTGCTACAAAAACATCAGTGAGATAGGTCATTGATCTGTGATGTAGAAGGGGCATAGCGCGCCTTAGCGGCGCTAAGGCTTTTTTGAGGTTGTCTGGAAAAAAAGCAGGGCAAAGGAAATTTTTTAGGCGATCAAATATACAAAAACAGGGGGAAATTGTGTGCATCGTACAAACGTACTTAGTATCTTAATCAAATGTTCCTATTCCAGAGATGGCCACCCCCGTGGTCAAGTGGTCTGAGGCGCTGACTTGTGGCCATTTGCCTAAGATGGGTCCTGATTCGAGTCCCAGTGAGGCATGGGAGATACTTTTGTCGGATGGCGCTGGCTCTGTCGCTTCCCTGGAACCAGTGGTCTCATATTAGGATCGGCGATTTTACACCTTGCTCATGGTGGTCGTTAAACCCAGAACTAAACTGCATTTCTGCTAAACTGCTCGCCACCGGCTGTTGGCTGTAATAAACGTAAACCCCTGAGCTCACTCATTCCTAATGGATAACAGAAAAGAACTCTGCAACATCCACTTCATAATCTTAGGGAAAACGGCATATTTGTCATATTGAATTGATGTGACTGTGTTAGTTGCATCTGTTCAAAGTAACTAATATGTATTATTCTCAGTAGAGAACCGTGTAGAACGACACAACGGTATTTAAATAAATATTTGATATTCTTAGTATATAACTCTTATGTTACATTCTTTCTTCTATTTAAAATTGCTCAAATTAAGCAATTTTAATCAATTGATAAAAGTAGTCAGTAATAAAAATCTAATGAAAAATACTAAATAATAAAAACAACAAATCTGATTTCACAGGGTTTTTGAAACTTTTGAAGGAACTCTTCTGGGGTTGTTTTTCTCAATCAATTTACCGCTCAGGCACTTTTTTATTTAGAACTACATCCCTGTCATTGATGACGGGGGTTCGGCGTGTCTCGCAGTCGGCGTTCCAATTCATCTCAAAGTTGTTCCATGGGGTTGAGATTAGAAATCTGTGCAGTTCACTCAAGTTCTTCTACACCCATTTCATCAAACCATTGCTGCACGAACCTTGCTTTGTGGACGGTTTCATTTTTCTGTTCGTAAAGGAAAGGGCCTTCACCGAACTGTTGCCATAACGTTGGGAGCGCAGAATTGCCGAGAATGCCATCATAGGCGGCAGCGTTAAGATTCCCCGGCAATGGAACTAGGGGCCGCAACCTTAAAAATGAAAATCGGCTCCAGACCATGATGTCTCCTCCACCAAACTTCACAGTGTATACAACACTGTCGGGCAAGTTGTGTTCATCTAGCATCCTCCACACCCAAGCTCTTCCGTCGGACTGCCAGATGGTGAAGTGTGATTCATCCTTCCAGAGAACGCGTTTCCACTGTTCCGTAGTTCACTGGCGACGAGCTTTACACCATTTCAACAGAAACTTGGCGTTGATTATGCTGGCGTTAGACTTGTATGCTGTTCGGATATGGAAACCTGTTCTCTTCAGCTCTCGACGCACAGTTATGACGCAGCTGCCGCTTCCAGAAGCATTTCTGAACTTGGTGGTGATTGTTGCAACCGAGAACATGCGATTTTTTGTCGCACCACCAGCTTCAGCACTTGGAGCTTCTCCTGTCATTTTACATCGCTTACCAGGTCGGGATTGCGCTGTTGTTGCTCCTAGATGTTTTCACTTCACAGCAATATCGCTTGCAGCTGATCGGGGCAGCTACAGAAAGTCAGAAGTTTCCCCGAACTGACTTGTTCCTAAGATGGCATCCTATGACATGCAGTGCAAGATTGAAACTGTGTGCCAGACTGCCTTCCTGCTGTTCAGGCTTGTCTATGATGTTTGCCAAGCCACGTGAGTCTTTTTGTATACTTATATGGGCTATCGCTCTTACGTACTGGACAAATCCACTACTTAATATGGGTGTTCGGATACTGTTGATCATATAGTGTATACAGGAACGCAGCAAGCTTTTCTTATGTGGGAGGGCGAGCCTTGAAATTACTCCCCTTAAAGTTCAAAAGTTCCTTACTTCCACTCAAATAGTAAACAATTCTCATACCTTCATTATAGGAAAGTATTATGATTATTAAAAAATCTCACTTCCAGTCTTCGACATAATTTAATTTAAAAATTAGGTGAATACCCACGAGCCAACGGTTTTAAATATCAAGTGAAATGCAAAAGTTATGTGGACAACACAACACGCTCAGAAATGCAGAATGAAAACAAACCAGCACAGAATTAATGAGTATTAGATGGTAAACGTAACAGTAGGAAGGTGCTTTCGGAGTACGGCTTGGAAAAATTCCGTTCAAGGTTAAACGCTCAGAGGAACTTTTGGCGACAGAGGACAAATGACTAATTAGCTCTTCATTCCTATGACGTATTTGGAAAGGTCACGGAGGATAGGCATATCAGCATATTGTTTTACATACCGCCATCCACAGTTTGTGACAATTCCATGCATCCATATTAGTCCACAACTCACGGTGGAAGATCTGTATGCTGGTTAGCTGCGCGCAATAGTGTATGCGGCTAACTAAAGTATTTAAAAAAGATACTGAAGTGTATAACTTTGTTTTTGAGTTTAAATGTTCGGCAAATTTATTCACATTTTGTTCGTTAATATTTTTTACGTTCCTCAGAGTACGAAATTACGCACCTGCTATGACCATCCAGGGAGAGCAACCGCCCTCCCTGTCCTACCGGTAGCTACGGCCCTGAGTGTATATACACCGATTAACCAGTACATGATGACAACCCCCAGCCTAGAGAAATGAGCGCGCCTGGAGACCGAACGGTGCCACAGATGAAGTTCACAGAGTAGTATATATACAACGCGCGGACCGTCTTTCGGTTTGTAGAGTGTTCGGCGTCAGAATTGGAAAAGCTGACGATTTATCAGAGTTTGATAAAGGACAAATTGTGATGCACGGCGCCTCGGAACTACGATCTTGGAAACGGCGCGGCTTGTGGGTTGTTCACGTGCCGCTGTAGTGAATACGTATCAAAAGTGGTGCACAGATGGCCAAACGACGAACCGTCGTTCAGCCGTGTGTCGCCCGCAGTTCATTAATGCCAGCGGGAGCGGAGACTGTCGCGCATTGTTCACAGCTACCGCAGGGCGACAGTGCGACAAATCACCCGCAGCTACAACAGTGGCTATCAGGGCGATGTGTCACTGCACACAGTTGGTCGCAGCCTTCTGCGCATGGGCCTGCGTAGCCGAAAACCCAGTCGGGTCCCCATGTTCACTGCACGTCATCGCCAACAACGCCTGAAATGGGACCAAGATCATCGAGATTGGAAGAAAGTGGCCTGATCTGACGAATCAAGACTCCTGGTGCATCACGTAGACGGCAGAGCGCGGATACGCCGATTACCGATGGATGCGATGGCACCTGGATGCACTGGTGGGTGGAAACAGGCCGGCGGCGGCGGTGTTATGCCATGGGCGATGTTTTCTTGGGACACTTTAGGCCCCATTATCCCAATAGCACAATCCCTGACAGCTGTCAGGCATGTGATCATCGTTGCGGAACAAGTTCACCCATTCATAGCAACTGTGTTCCGTTCTGGTGATGGCCATTACCAACAGGATAATGCGCCATACCACACTACCAAAATCGTCAAGGAGTGGTTCGAGGAACATGCTGGTGACTTTCTGTTAATGCCCTGTCCTCCAAATTCACCTGACATGAACCCAATCGAACATTTGTTGCTTGACTTGGAAAAGCGGGTTCGGGCTAAATCACCACCACCCCGAAATGTACGGGAACTGCAGGACCTGCTGTTGACATTATGGTACCAGCGAATCGATGCCTCGTCGAGTGACTGCTGTTTTGCGGGCTAAAGGGTGTCCCCTACAGCTTATTAGGTAGGTGGTCATAAATAATGTGATCTCTCATTGGTGTTTATATAAACTGAGCCTACAAAAAGTATCTGAAGTTCTATACGTTTATTGTACATCCCATAACATGTCAGCATTTCATGTTTTATTCTGTAATTTTGATTTGTAAACTTTTCATCGCCATATAAAGGTATTTACTTATAGAGCAAAGGGGTACTATTTTATTATAGAGCAAAACACCTTCAGTGGAGAGACATTACATCCTTCTGCATTAAGATAGCGTTTGAATGCAATGAAAGAAGAGTCAAACTATTTAGTCATTGCTGTCCAGTATTGTTCCTGGAAACGGATTTAATCCTCTTCACCATCGAGAAGGAACCTTTATTTGCTGTTGAGACGGGGAGCTTACCCAGAACTTTTAGTTGCCTACGAGTACCTGGGCAGAATTCCTGTTCACAGGTAACGATAGCTGTATTCACGTTGATTGTGTTAATTTTTCTGGTGTCTCTGATTCCGTTTCCATTTCTCACACCACATAAGATATATGCCTTTACTGTTGAACGAATCACAGATTTTATAACCTTTCTTTTGCAGACAGTGAGATTCGAACCTACATCTTCCAACTGAACTACGCGGGAGGCTTATTGTTGCTTCATTGTCAATTTGACTCGTGCGTCACCTCAGTAGTACGTCATACCACGAAGTACGTTACAATTTTCAAAATAAGGCACTAATTTAATCAGTAAATTAGCTGCTTTGTCCGGCGATATTTGACAGTCCCTACCGCACGGTGTCCGCTGTCTTCTTACATGAGTTGGTGGGGGGGGGGAGAGAAATGGGAAGTCTACACACACATAAAAAGTGTAATGGTCAGACAAAAAATGCTGAACGTGTAACATAAGATACATTCAAATTTAGTTGTAATGACGACAGCTAACCTGATTAATCCATTAGGGAGAATATAAGCTGTATATAATTGTGTCGTAAAAAATGCGTATTTTAAAATGACTGTAAAAATAATAAAAAAGTACTGCAGATGAAAAATTTTGTGAAGGTCTGAACTCCTAGAATCTTACAGTTGGCTACGCCCCTAGTTGTAATTCACCGATTTTTTTATTTAATTTTTTTGCGCGCGGTTTATGAAAATTTCTTCATGTTATTATATCATCATCATCATTGTCAACCATTATCAATCCACTGCTGGACGAAGGTCTCCCCAAGTTTCCTCCACAACGGTCTGTCTTGTGCCAGTCTCCTCCATGTCACTCCCGCATACTTTCGAATTTCATCCACCCATCTTCCATGTGGTCTTCTTCTGGGTCCTTTCCTGTCCCTTGGAATCCAATCTAAAATTTCGGCTGTCCATCGATGGTCTGTTCTTCTGGCAGTATGTCCAGCCCATTGCCATTTCAGGGATTTAACTCTGATCATGATGTCTTCCACTCTTGCCATTTTTCGGATCCACGTGTTCCTCTTCTTATCTCTCCTGGTTACACCAAGCATGCACCTCTCCATGCTGCTTTGAGTTGTTTGCAGCCTTTGTATGTCTCTTTTAGCTAAGGTCCACATCTCTGCACCATACGTAAGCACTGGAAGGATGCATTGATCAAACACTTTTCTTTTAAGACATAATGGCATATTGCTCTTGAAAATTATGCTGTTTCTTCCAAAAGCTCTCCAGGCAAGTTTTGTACGCCGATTAATTTCTTCACCAATGTGACCCTCACTTGATATCTGCTGTCCAAGATAAACGTACGTGTCTGTTATCTCCAGCTTTTCTCCATCAATCGATAAATCTTCATTTCTTGTAAAAGCATTGTACATCACTTTTGTCTTCTGAAAGTTCATTTTTAATCCCACTTCTTTACTCTTGTCAGCAAGTTCCTGGATCATACTCTGTAGCTCTGATGGGGTAGTTGCAAAAATGACTATGTCATCAGCAAAACGAAGGTGGGTTAGATAATCTCCATTAATCTTTATCCCTTTGTTTTCCCAGTTCAGTGATTGAAAGACATTTTCCAATGCGGCATTAAAGAGCTTCGGAGATATGGTGTCACCTTGTCTCACTCCTTTTCCAATTTTTATGTGTGTTGTATTTTCAAACAGCCGAATCTTTGCACTTGCATTTTCATAGATGTTATTAATAATATTAATGTATGCATCTTCAATACCGCAGGATTTCAGAGCCATTGCAACTGCTGATGGTTTCACCGAATCAAAGGCTTTTTCATAATCGATAAAAGCCATGCACAATGGAAGTTCATATTCCCTTGCTCTTTCAATTAGTTCTCTCAGTACGTGGATATGATCTATTGTGCTGTAGCCACTCCTGAATCCAGCTTGTTCTCTCGGTTGAGCCATGTCCAGTGTCACCTTAAAGCGGTGTGAAAGAACTTTAGTGAAGATTTTATAAACCACTGATAGGAGGCTGATAGGTCTGTAGTTTCCGAGATCCTCAATGTCACCTTTTTTATGTAGCAAGATCATTGTAGCGTTGTTCCAATCCTCAGGAATTTTCCCTTCATTAAGGCATCGAGTGAAAATTTGGGCGAGTACTGTTTCGATTTCTCCTTTTGCTTCTTGTATGATGTCTACAGTAATTCCATCTTCTCCTGGAGCTTTTCCCCGCTTCATGCTCTTGATTGCATGTGCAACTTCTGCTGGAAGGACTGGAAGAACTCTGGTACTGGTACCTTTCATGATGTCTGGAGTACATGTATCATCCCTTTCATATAATTTGGAGTAGAAATCTTTCACTCTTGTCAAAATTTCGCCTCTATTTCTTGTTACAGAACCATCTTCTTTCCTCAGTGCCACAATCTGTTTTTTCCCCTTACTGAGATGTCCCTTTGCTATCTTTAAGCTTTGGTTGTTTTCAATTGCTTTCCTTACTAGTTCACAGTTGAATTTCCTTACGTCTTCAGTGATACTTTTTCGTACTGTCTTGCATAGCTCTATATATTCCACTTTGGAAGTCACATCTTCTTTAGTTGTCCTCATCACTCTTCTTTTTTGCACCAACATTTTGGTTTTTCCTGATAATTTGTTCACATGCAATTTGTTCTTAGACCCAGCTAATTTTGTTGCTGTTTCCATAAGAGCTTTGGTTACTTTTCTGTTAACTTCAGAAATATCCACTTCTTCCAATGTTAGGCCTTCTAAAGCAGAGAATCTGTTCTTCAGTTCCAATTTGAAGGTATTATGGTGTTTTTTAAGGTTGGTTATGTCAATACATTTTGTTTGTCTTATGAGCTTGCTACGTTCGAGTTTAGTGTTGAGGTACATCTTACATCTCACCAATCTATGGTCACTGCCTGTGTTGAACTTGTTTAGCACACTGCAGTCTTCTATGACGAATTTTTTGTTACACATAATAAAATCAATTTCACTTGTCGTCCCATTTGGATGTCTCCATGTCCATTTCCTGTGTGGCTTTTTCTTGAAAAAGGAGTTCAAGATGAAAAACCCTTCTGCCTCTGCAAACTCTACGAGAGTATTTCCACGCTGGTTTCTGTTGCCGTGACCGAATTTACCTACTGAAGTTTCATTCTGTTGCCGTTGCCCTATTTTTGCATTGAAATCTCCCATAATTATCTTCAAGTGCTGCTTACCTTTATTATTTAGATCACGAATTTCCTCATAAAATTCTTCAATTTCTTCTTCAGCATGACTTGTGGTGGGTGCATAAGTTTGAATAATCTGAGCCTGGTATCTTCTCGAGAGTTGGATAACGAGTCGTGCAGCTCTGTCAGAGGAACTTTCAACTTCTACAACTTTATCCTTCAGTTTATTATAAATCCAACACCACTAGTTCTGCCAGTATCAGTCCCACGATAGTAGAAGAGATGTCCACTTTTCAGTTCAATGAGATCTTCTCCTTTTCTCCTTACCTCACTTAGCCCGACGATGTCCCACTTGATCCTTTGTGGTTCCTCTTCCAATTCAAGAAGCCTTGAATCAGAAGATAGGGAGCGTCCGATGTACGTAGCCAAGGTCAGCATCAGATGGCAGCCTAGTCCGGTCCTCCGGGGATTCTCAGCACCCTCTGCCTTCATGTCGCACTGGCCGCTGCCTTGGCCAGGTATATTCCAGCTGCCGGAGACTGAGGGCCAAGATTTAAGTTGTGGAGTCATTTTGGAGAGGTTTGGCCATAACTCACCACGCTGGCCAAGCGGGTTGGTGAGTGTGGGATAGCATTTCCTCTAATATCCCGATGGTATAGTTATACCGCTATTGGCGGTTGTCAGAGCCCCTTTAGTGGGAACAGGATGTACCACGAGAAGGCGGGGTTGACATTTGTCAAGGAGAGGCTGTGATGTTACGCATCACCTGACCTTACATCCCATGTTATTATATATATATATAACTATTTTATCTTATTTTCTTATGTATTCACTTTCTTTTAAGAGCAAAATTCTGATGAAACAGCATAAACGATGGACTACGCAAAAGAAACTTTGACTTCTACCGTTGAGCCTGCAGAAAAGGTTGCACCACTATTTCTCTGACGTACGGCCACATTGCTAAAGGTCAGAGGAAAGAAAAAACGAGTGTCTTTCTCCCTGGGAACATGAAATTCATAACAGGACACACACAAAAAGAGTGAAATTGTAAGGAATGCAATCAGTCACTTTGAACACTGAAATGAAATTAAATGAACACACATAATTCTGAGTTGATCTTTTTAAACTATCCAGGTCTTCATTGGCCGCGAAGTATCTATTGACAATCGATAATTAGTGGACATTCAGAAAAACGATGTGTTCTTATTTCCATGAGTGAATAAAATTTATCTACATACTTCAACATTTGAAGGTACAAATCTGAAGTTTTAGACATAAGAAATCCAAGTACAAAGCTAGTTAACAAAGCTCTAGAGAAAGTTTGCCGCCCCGGTGGCGCAGTGGTCTAAACGCTGGCTTCTGCCTGATCAGTCGCATTTTTTTCGAGCTCCTGCCAGTATTAGAAGTTTCGTGTGAAGTTTGTGTTTTTTTTTGCGTTTGTTCTTTGACAGTTCGTGTGTTGTTATTACCTGAGTTCCTTCCTCGCAAGTAGTGAGGCGTACAAGCTGTACGTGCTTATTTTTTCGTTTTTCGCCTGTTTTTGAGTGTTGCAAGCTGCAACGCTCGAGCCGTGAGGGTTAGTAGCCGGGCTGGCTACTACCTCCACCAGCATGAGTGCCATATACCCGTCTATATCTCCTTCCTCTGCGCTTTCTTCGTAGTCTGTATCTTCCGTGACCACCATGAATGATGTTCAGTCAAATAGTGTTGTGGTTTCGTCGCCAACTGTACCGCTGGTTACAAATGTGCCGGAGGCTGGGTCAGAGGTACCCAGGTCTTCTATTCCTGTGTCTCGTTCGTTCGCCGCGGCTGTGAGTGCGACTTCTACTTTAAAAAGTGCTTCTGTGTCTTCGCGACCAGAGTTTACACGTGTTGCTTCCGCTTTAAGGATAACATTACCACTCGACTCTCCTCAAGGTAAGGAACTTTCGTCTGCCTTACTTTTAAGTGTATTTGTTCCTGCTCTGCGCGACACCCCCTCCCCCAATATTTAAATGCTATTTCTAAAGTTGTACCCGGAGAAAGCATTGTGTCTATTATCCGCTTGAGAGGGTGTTGTCGTGCACTTCACTCATCAACAGGCGGTGGACAAAATCCTGGCTTTTGGCTTGGACATTGGTTCCGTACATCTCCAACCAGTTGCAGCAGCTCAAAGACCAGTGACTGTCACCTTGTCTCCAGTACCCACAGCTGTGCCTGACTCGGTATTAATTGATGCCCTTAACACCATGGGGCGAGTGGTTGGTACCACAAAGTACCTCCCAGCTGCTGCTCGCGACTCCCCCTGAAACATGTTCAGGGCGGTCGTCGTCAATACCGAGTCATCTTTCCAACCCCACAAGCAATAGTTAACCGGCCAACCACCCTGGAACTCATAACTGAAACCCGGACCTACATTTTCAATCTGTTTGCTGGCGTCCAGTGCTTCCGATGCAAGGGTGAAGGTCACCTTGCATTGGCATGCCCACATTCCACAGCTGCTACTGTTCCAACTCAATCACTTGATGCTACTGTTCCAGCGGAGACTCTGCCCACCGCTCCGGATTCTGCCTCCACCCTCCCCACTCAATCTGTTCTAGCTGCCGTTCCTGGTTCCACCTCTGTCGTATCACCTCCAGTGGTCCGTGTTGCTTCGGCATCCACTGACCTGCAGGAATTTCCACCGTTGCCAGCGTCTGAAGGGGCCTCCACCCCCAAGGTTCAGCGGACCAAGAGGCAAAACTCCCCTGACTCAGCGAACCGTCGTGCGAGTTCCTCGGACCGCCAGAAATCCAGGAAGACCGCTACATCCTCGTCACCTTCACCTGGACCGGCTCCTGCTACTTCTTCAGTTTCCATCTACAACCGTTTTACCTGTTTGCCGAACGATGATTCCATGGGCGTTACCGATCACGATTCTGAAGAAACTTTATTTGCTGAATCTGATGACGACTCTCCTGCCCCCTCTCTGGTTGACATCACCTCTATGTTTGCTGACATTGAGGTGCCCTTAACTCCCCTCTCATTCACAGATCTGTATGCCTTGATTGCTCGCCCCAGACGGGTGAAATTGATTACTCTCCCTTGTATAGCAAGTAAACTCTCTCACCTTCCGGAGATGCTAACCCAACTGACGTTCCTGCATGAGTTCTTATTAAATGTTGATCTGCCATCCGGGACAGAGCAGTACGCTCGCCGGTTGGCGTATTTACTTAAAGTTTTGAAGGCAGAACTGGAAGGTTGGATGCAGCCGCCCCAGTGATGCCTTCCCTAAATGTGCTCTGCTTTAACTGTAGAGGCCTTGCGTCTTCAGCCGCGAATGCTTTGGTCTTCGAGGACGTTCGTTTCCTGAGGACAGATATCCTCCTCTTCCAGGAGACGAACTGTTCCTTGGCGACCGGGTATTCCTGCTGGAGACGCTGGCCCTACGCTTTTTATCACAACTACCGGACGCACATTGGGTCCGGTACAGCGATTGCATTCCGTACTCGGTTTCATTCTCTTCTTTCAGATATCGTTGAGTCACAGAGTCTGCTGGGCTCCTTTCAAGGTATCTCCTTTAGTTATCTTTCCCGTCGTTTTCATGTTTTCAATTTGCATATGCCACAATCATCGGTTGATGCTGATGCTCTTCTTTCGAATTTGATTTCCCTTCTTTCCCAAATTCCTCCTTCTGAAATCGTTCTTATTGGTGGTGACTTCAACTGCACTCTCCAACCGGGTCTTGACCGTGATGGTTCCGGGGAGAGTCGCCTTAACCTTTCCTCCCAACTGTCTCAACTAGTTAGTAATTTTTGTCTCATTGACGCATTTCGTACCATCCACCCTCTGTCCCGTGAATTCACATGGTTTCCTCCGGTCGCCTTAGCGCATGCTGCGGCTCGTCTCGACCGGTTTTATGTTTCTAGTTTCCTCCACTCCTCCCTTGTTGAAGTAACCCATCATCCTTCTGTTTCCTCCGACCATCGTCCTGTTCTTCTGGAAATATTTTTGTCCTCTTTCTCTGTACCCCCCTCCCCGGTTTGGTCTCTCCTTTCCGATCCCACTTTTCAGGCCGAAATTCGTTCGATTATTTCTTCGTCCATTTCTGAACTTCCTCTCACGGTTGACCCAGCAGCTCTGTGGCTTTCCACCAAACTTTCTATACTATCGTTTGCACGTCAGTTCTCTTTTTCGTCCCGTTTTCACCGCTTTCATGATTTAACTACTCTTCACCGTAAACTACAGTTCCTTTCTCCTTTAGATCCATCGTTTGCAGCTCTTCAATCACAACTTCATAGTATTCTATCTTCCTTTGCTTCTTCGTCTCTTACCCGGTTAAAGTTTTCCAAGTTACATTTTCATGATGACCCGTTTCAACACCTTCGACATCTTGAATCCCACCGTACTCTGAGTTCCAACATTTCTTTTCTCTCGCTTCCAGATGGCTCAACTGTTTCTGATCCAGTGCAGATCTGTGATCGAACTTTTCGGTACTTCCCTGATCGGTTTCGATTGCGGGTCCTGCCTCCTGCAGAGAATTCTCCATTATTATCACATCTTCCTCAGGTCCCGTCTTTTTTTTCCCCTCCTTGGTTTCACCGATCTCTCCCTCGGAGGTTCGTTTTGCCATTTCTAGTCTGAATGACCGCTCCGCCCCTGGGGCTGACGGTCTTCCACTTTCTTTTTATAAAACCTTTCTTCCTGCTCTGCTTCCTCTTCTCGTTGCATGTTTCAACTCGATCTTTTCTTCTTCGACTTTCGTTTCTTCTGACTTTGCTTTTGCTCTTCTCCGCCTAATTCCTAAAACTGGTAATCTTGGTCTTCTATCTAACTGGCGCCCCATCTCGATTCTTAACACCGACTATAAGATTTTTGCAAAAATTCTGGCCCTTCGCCTTAACCCTGTTCTACAATTTATTATTCATCCTGACCAAACTTATACGATCCCTTCCCGCTCGATTGCAACTAACATCACTACCATCCGTGATTTACACTATCTTGCTTCCCGTCTTTCTGAACCTCTCGCTATTTTGAACCTAGATCAGAAACAAGCATTCGATTCTGTCCATCATTCTTATCTTTTCTCTGTTCTTCGTCACTTTGGCTTTCCTTCCCTTTTCTGTCAGGCACTTTCCAATCTATATTCCCATTCTTCCTTTCGTGTTCGGACCTCTTCTTTTATGACGGCTACTATTCCTTTTGCAAGCGGTATCCGGCAGGGTTGTCCCCTGTCGGGTCAACTGTTTGCCCTCACGTTTGAACCACTTCTTATTTCCCTTCGATCTCGTTTGCTGGCAGGCATTCAGCGTATTGTGGCCTCCACACGACACCATCGCGTGGTTTTGTCGGCCTATGCGGACGACCTTACTCTTTTTTTACGTTCCCAACAGGCTTTTGGTGTTGTTTTGTCTACCTATACTGAGTATGCTTCAATTTCAGGCGCGGCCCTTAATACCTCTAAATCTGTTGGCTTGTGGGCTGGCTCGTGGTCGTCCCGCGGCGACCGCCCTTGGGGTGCCCGGTGGTCGACCACGGTCATCAAACTTTTTGGAGTGTTCATCGGGAACCCGGTGGCGGTTGCTGCCGCCACTTGGTCCCCTTTGGTGCAGGACATGAATCGACGCCTTGCCCCTTTTCGCCGTTTGAAACCGTTTCTTTCTTTTTTTAGCAGGTCGCATCTTCTTTCCGCTTTTCTTCTTCCGGCCCTTTCTCATACTTGGTTTGCTCATTTCCCTCCTCCCCTCTTTCTTCGTCAAGTTCAATGTCTTTTTACAGATTTTATATGGGATGTCGTACATTGGGTTCATCGATCCACGCTTGTTCTTCCGGTTTCTTTTGGTGGTCTTTCCCTTCCGGATTTGTCCCTTAAATCGAACGCTTTCCATCTCCAACATTTTTTGAGGATTTTTTCCCTTCCTTGCGGTTCTTCGATTACTATAATTGACACTTTGCTCTTTCCACGAAATCCTTTTCTTTCTCTGGCTACTTTTATCCGCATGGACCTCTTTCCACTCATTCCCAATCACTTTCCCGCTACTTACCGTACCGTTTTCTCCCTCTGGCACTCCTTATGTCCAGTCCGCCTTCCCCCCGCTTCGACTAACGATCTCCTAGCGGAACCGCTTTTCTTCTCCTCTGCCCTTCGTTCTCCAAATTCTCAGTACCTGAACTTCTCCACTTGGTTTGCAGGTGGCGTCGTTCAGGTTTCTCAACTTTTTGATTCTTCTCTTCACTGGAAATCTTTTGATCGCCTTTCCCCTCTGTTACTTGATACCCCTCAGCATCGTGCACAGTTCTGCCTTATTCAATCCTGTCTTATTCGTCTTTATCCTTTACTTGTCAATTCTATTGGCCTCATTCCGTCTTCCGCCCCGTCGCTCAGTCTTCCCTTTCTTCTCTACTTGAACGATTCTCCATTTTTACCCCATCAAGTTACAGCCAAGCTCCTTTATTCGCATTTTCTTACCAATTTCACAGCTCCATTAGCAATCCCTTCTGTTTCAACTACAGATCTTCCAGGTACGTGGAGTGATCCATCGACTTCCCTGGCTTCCGCGAAAGCCAGGGACATTCATTGGCTACACCTACACCGTCGGTTGCTCACTCCGCGTACCCTTCATCGTTTCCGTCATTTGGCTTCCCCGCTTTGCTTCTTTTGTTCTACACTTGGTGATGTGTCACATTCCTATGATTCTTGTCTGGTGTTGCAGCCCTTGTTTTCGATTATGTTTTCCCTTCTTTCCAAAGTTTGCCCTTGTCCTCATACAATGTTCCATTTTTATTTCCTCAGACGCCATTCTCCCCCTGTAGATGTCCACAGTTCTGTTTGTGCATTCATCATTCTCCAAGCGAAGTTGACGATTTATTTGTTTTACCACTCAAGCGTGGATCGAGCTTCTTTCCGGCGTTATCATCCGGCCAGGGTGTTTTTGTGCAGGAGGTACCGATCATCCATCAGATCGGCCCTCCAACTTGAGTATGACATGGCCCGGGTTCGGCAGGATGTGCCTGCCTTTTTCTCTCTCTGGTCTCCATATTTGTCATGGTTTCATGTTTCTGCAGGCATTATTGCTCTCCTCCCGTAGCCAGAGTTTATTATATTTATATATATTTTTTTTTATTGGTGTTTGTTTTGTTTAGTGCATAACTTTTGTACATACCGTAGATCTGTGTCAGTGGGTTAGTGTATCCTTTAGTTTATCTTCTTGTTGCTTTCCGTGCACACACATTCCCGTTAATTTGTTGTCGGTAGCGTTTACTGACTTTTTCTTTTCTTTTATTTTATTTTTCGTCGGCCTCAAGCCGTTGGTCGACAAACGTTTTTGTGTGCCGGCTAAGCGTTTTGGTATTTTCTGTTTATTGTTTACTGTTACCAAGGTGTTTTATGTTGTTTTGTTGATGTTGATTGCACTTTTGCTGTGGCGTGCACATTGTCTGTTGTGTTTTTGTTTTGTTTTTTGTTGCTCATGTGTCCGCTTTTTTTCTAGTTTGCTTTTGGTGTCGTTCACCTATTTTATATTTATTACTCGTCGGTTTCACACAGTTTACTGTCGCACGGTTTCGTGTTTAATGTTGCGGTTGTTTTTATTTTTTTTTTGTTTTAATTTTTTTTCTTACTGAACGGGTACTGCTGGCGTGTGGTACCGAAGGGGTTTTTTTTGTGTTGGTTCTGAACCTTACCGACGTGTTTCTTGTTTTTGTCTTGTGTAGTTAGTGTTTATTTTTGTGGTTAGTGCAGTGCATACAGTGCGTATTCGCTGTTTCAACCCGAATTTATTTGGTGGTGATGCTTGTCTGCAAGTTTAACCCCTGTGTTCTTTTTCACAAAGTTTTCATGGTGTTATTTGTGTATTGTGCATTCTTTATTGTGTTCATGGTGCTATTTGTGTATTGTGCAATGTGTGTTGTTTTCTTGGTGTTATTTGAATATTGTGCTTTGTGTGTTGTGTTAATGGTACGGGGTGTTAGTTTCTAGTGGTTGTTTTTTTCTCTGTGTTACTGTCGGTCTTAGTGACCGAGATATGCTTTTAATGTAAATTTTTGTTGTTCGTCGGCTTACAGCCATTTGTCAACGCATTTCTCCGAACTCCCAGGAGTTGTTTTTTTTCCGGCTGCAGCTTGTTGTCGGACCCTGTGTTTTTTTTTCCCCCTTTACAGTTTTGACAAACTCGGCTGACTTTTCTTTACCGCCTTGCTTCATTGGTGGTCTGTCCTGTATATATTGTTTGTTGTGCAACTGTTTTCTTGCCGTGTGTTATTCTTCAACTTGCTCTGATGTCGTCTGCTTCTTCCTGTAGAGTACTCTCTGTTTATTGCGATATTGATTGTGTGGAGTTTTATTGTTGTTACCGGTGAGTTATTGTGCAATTTTTTTCCCGGTGAAAATTTGTGTTTGTATGTTGTCTTTTTTGTAAATAAATGCTCTTTTGAAGTACTACCTCCACCAGCATGAGTGCCATATACCCGTCTATATCTCCTTCCTCTGCGCTTTCTTCGCCGCCTGTATCTTCCGTGACCACCATGAATGGTGTTCAGTCAAATAGTGTTGTGGTTTCGTCAAATAGTGTTGTGGTTTCGTCGCCAACTGTACCGCTGGTTACAAATGTGCCGGAGGCTGGGTCAGGGGTACCCAGCTCTTCTATTCCTGTGTCTCGTTCGTTCGCCGCGGCTGTGAGTGCCACTTCTACTTTACAAAGTGCTTCTGTGTCTTCGTGACCAGAGTTTACACGTGTTGCTTCCGCTTTAAGGATAACATTACCACTCGACTCTCCTCAAGGTAAGGAACTTTCGTCTGCCTTACTTTTAAGTGTATTTGTTCCTGCTCTGCACGACACCCCCTCCCCCAGTATTTAAATGCTATTTCTAAAGTTGTACCCGGAGAAAGCATTGTGTCTATTATCCGCTTGGGAGGGGGTGTTGTCGTGCACTTCACTCATCAACAAGCGGTGGACAAAATCCTGACTTTTGGCTTGGACATTGGTTCCGTACATCTCCAACCAGTTGCAGCAGCTCAAAGACCAGTGACTGTCACCTTGTCTCCATTACCCACAACTGTGCCTGACTCGGTATTAATTGATGCCCTTAACACCATGGGGCGAGTGGTTGGTACCACAAAGTACCTCCCAGCTGCTGCTCGCGACTCCCCCTGAAACATGTTCAGGGCAGTCGTCGCCAATACCGAGTCATCTTTCCAACCCCACAAGCAATAGTTAACCGGCCAACCACCCTGGAACTCATAACTGAAACCCGGACCTACATTTTCAATCTGTTTGCTGGCGTTCAGTGCTTCCGATGCAAGGGTGAAGGTCACCTTGCATCGGCATGCCCACATTCCACAGCTGCTACTGTTCCAACTCAATCACTTGATGCTGCTGTTCCAGCGGGCACTCTGCCCATCGTTCCGGATTCTGCCCCCCACCCTCCCCACTCAATCTGTTCCAGCTGCTGTTCCTGGTTCCACCTCTGCCGTATCACCTCCAGTGGTCCGTGTTGCTTCGGCATCCACTGACCTGCAGGAATTTCCACCGTTGCCAGCGTCTGAAGGGGCCTCCACCCCCAAGGTTCAGCGGACCAAGAAGCAAAACTCCCCTGGCTCAGCGAACCGTCGTGCGAGTTCCTCGGACCGCCAGAATTCCAGGAAGACGGCTACATCCTCGTCACCTTCACCTGTACCGGCTCCTGTTACTTCTTCAGTTTCCATCTACAACCGTTTTTCTTGTTTGCCGAACGATGATTCCATGGACGTTACCGATCCCGATTCTGAAGAAACTTTATTTGCTGAATCTGATTACGACTCTCCTTCCCCCTCTCTGGTTGACATGACCTCTATGTTTGCTGACATTGAGGTGCCCTTAACTACCCTCTCATTCACAGATCTGTATGCCTTGATTGCTCGTCCCAAACTGGCGAAATTGATTACTCTCCCGTGTATAGCGAGTAAACTCTCTCACCTTCCGGAGATGCTAACCCAACTGACGTTCCTGCATGAGTTCTTATTAAATGTTGATCTGCCTTCCGGGACAGAGCAGTACGCTCGCCGGTTGGCGTATTTACTTAAAGTTTTGAAGGCAGAACTGGAGGGTTGGATGCAGCCGCCCCAGTGATGCCTTCCCTAAATGTGCTCTGCTTTAACTGTAGAGGCCTTGCGTCTTCAGCCGCGAATGCTTTGGTCTTCGAGGACGTTCGTTTCCTGAGGACACATATCCTCCTCTTCCAGGAGACGAACTGTTCCTTTGCGACCGGGTATTCCCGCTGGAGACGCTGGCCCTACGCTTTTTATCACAACTACCGGACGCACATTGGGTCCGGTACAGCGATTGCATTCCGTACTCTGTTTCATTCTCTTCTTTCAGATATCGTTGAGTCACAGAGTCTGCTGGGCTCCTTTCAAGGTATCTCCTTTAGTTATCTTTCCCGTCGTTTTCATGTTTTCAATCTGCATATGCCTCAATCATCGGTTGATGCTGATGCTCTTCTTTTGCATTTGATTTCCCTTCTTTCCCAAATTCCTCCTTCTGAAATCGTTCTTATTGGTGGTGACTTCAACTGCACTCTCCAACCGGGTCTTGACCGTGATGGTCCGGGGAGAGTCGCCTTAACCTTTCCTCCCAACTGTCTCAACTAGTTAGTAATTTTTGTCTCATTGACGCATTTCGTACCATCCATCCTCTGTCCCGTGAATTCACATGGTTTCCTCCGGCCGCCTTAGCGCATGCTGTGGCTCGTCTCGACCGGTTTTATGTTTCTAGTTACTTCCACTCCTCCCTTGTTGAAGTAACCCATCATCCTTCTGTTTCCTCCGACCATCGTCCTGTTCTTCTGGAAATATTTTTGTCCTCTTTCTCTGTCCCCCCTCCCCGGTTTGGTCTCTCGATGATTTTCTCCTTTCCGATCCCACTTTTCAGGCCGAAATTCGTTCGATTATTTCTTCATCCATTTCTGAACTTCTTCTCACGGTTGACCCAGCAGCTTTGTGGCTTTCCACCAAACTTTCTATACTATCGTTTGCACGTCAGTTCTCTTTTTCGTCCCGTTTTCACCGCTTTCATGATTTAACTACTCTTCACCGTAAACTACAGTTCCTTTCTCCTTTAGATCCATCGTTTGCAGCTCTTCAATCACAACTTCATAGTATTCTATCTTCCTTTGCTTCTTCGTCTCTTACCCGGTTAAAGTTTTCCAAGTTACATTTTCATGATGACCCGTTTCAACACTTTCGACATCTTGAATCCCACCGTACTCTGAGTTCCAACATTTCTTTTCTCTCGCTTCCAGATGGCTCAACTGTTTCTGATCCAGTGCAGATCTGTGATCGAACTTTTCGGTACTTCACTGATCGGTTTCGATTGCGGGCCCTGCCTCCTGCAGAGAATTCTCCATTATTATCACATCTTCCTCAGGTCCCGTCTTTTTTTCCCCCTCCTTGGTTTCACCGATCTCTCCCTCGGAGGTTCGTTTTGCCATTTCTAGTCTGAATGACCGCTCCGCACCTGGGGCTGACGGTCTTCCACTTTCTTTTATAAAACCTTTCTTCCTGCTCTGCTTCCTCTTCTCGTTGCTTGTTTCAACTCGATCTTTTCTTCTTCGACTTTCGTTTCTTCTGACTTTGCTTTTGCTCTTCTCCGCCTAATTCCTAAAACTGGTAATCTTGGTCTTCTATCTAACTGGCGCCCCATCTCGATTCTTAACACCGACTATAAGATTTTTGCAAAAATTCTGGCCCTTCGCCTTAACCCTGTTCTACAATTTATTATTCATCCTGACCAAACTTATACGATCCCTTCCCGCTCGATTGCAACTAACATCACTACCATCCGTGATTTACACTATCTTGCTTCCCGTCTTTCTGAACCTCTCGCTATTTTTAACCTAGATCAGAAACAAGCATTCGATTCTGTCCATCATTCTTATTTTTTCTCTGTTCTTCGTCACTTTGGCTTTCCTTCCCTTTTCTGTCAGGCACTTTCCAATCTATATTCCCATTCTTCCTTTCGTGTTCGGACCTCTTCTTTTATGACGGCTGCTATTCCTTTTGCAAGCGGTATCCGGCAGGGTTGTCCCCTGTCGGGACAACTGTTTGCCCTCACGTTTGAACCACTTCTTATTTCCCTTCGATCTCGTTTGCTGGCAGGCATTCCGCGTGGTGTGGCCTCCACACGGCACCATCGCGTGGTTTTGTCGGCCTATGCGGACGACCTTACTCTTTTTTTACGTTCCCAACAGGCTTTCGGTGTTGTTTTGTCTACCTATACTGAGTATGCTTCAATTTCAGGTGCGGCCCTTAATACCTCTAAATCTGTTGGCTTGTGAGCTGGCTCGTGGTCGTCCCGCGGCGACCGCCCTTGGGGTGCCCGGTGGTCGACCACGGTCATCAAACTTCTTGGAGTGTTCATCGGGAACCCGGTGGCGGTTGCTGCCGCCACTTGGTCCCCTTTGGTGCAGGACATGAATCGACGCCTTGCCCCTTTTCGCCGTTTGAAACCGTTTCTTTCTTTTTTTAGCAGGTCGCATCTTCTTTCCGCTTTTCTTCTTCCGGCCCTTTCTCATACTTGGTTTGCTCATTTCCCTCCTCCCCTCTTTCTTCGTCACGTTCAATGTCTTTTTACAGATTTTATATGGGATGTCGTACATTGGGTTCATCGATCCACGCTTGTTCTTCCGGTTTCTTTTGGTGGTCTTTCCCTTCCGGATTTGTCCCTTAAATCGAACGCTTTCCATCTCCAACATTTTTTGAGGATTTTTTCCCTTCCTTGCGGTTCTTCGATTACTATAATTGACACTTTGCTCTTTCCACGAAGTCCTTTTCTTTCTCTGGCTACTTTTATCCGCATGGACCTCTTTCCACTCATTCCCAATCACTTTCCCGCTACTTACCGTACCGTTTTCTCCCTCTGGCACTCCTTATGTCCAGTCCGCCCCCCCGCTTCGACTAACGATCTCCTAGCGGAACCTCTTTTCTTCTCCTCTGCCCTTCGTTCTCCAAATTCTCAGTACCTGAACTTCTCCACTTGGTTTGCAAGTGGCGTCGTTCAGGTTTCTCAACTTTTTGATTCTTCTCTTCACTGGAAATCTTTTGATCGCCTTTCCCCTCTGTTACTTGATACCCCTCAGCATCGTGCACAGTTCTGCCTTATTCAATCCTGTCTTATTCGTCTTTATCCTTTACTTGTCAATTCTATTGGCCTCATTCCGTCTTCCGCCCCGTCGCTCAGTCTTCCCTTTCTTCTCTACTTAAACGATTTTCCATTTTTACCCCATCAAGTTACAGCCAAGCTCCTTTATTCGCATTTTCTTACCAATTTCACAGCTCCATTAGCAATCCCTTCTGTTTCAGCTACAGATCTTCCAGGTACGTGGAGTGATCCATCGACTTCCCTGGCTTCCCCGAAAGCCAGGGACATTCATTGGCTACACCTACACCGTCGGTTGCTCACTCCGCGTACCCTTCATCGTTTCCGTCATTTGGCTTCCCCGCTTTGCTTCTTTTGTTCTACACTTGGTGATGTGTCACATTCCTATGATTCTTGTCTGGTGTTGCAGCCCTTGTTTTCGATTATGTTTTCCCTTCTTTCCAAAGTTTGCCCTTGTCCTCATACAATGTTCCATTTTTATTTCCTCAGACGCCATTCTCCCCCTGTAGATGTCCACAGTTCTGTTTGTGCATTCATCATTCTCCAAGCGAAGTTGACGATTTATTTGTTTTACCACTCAAGCGTGGATCGAGCTTCTTTCCGGCGTTATCATCTGGCCAGGGTGTTTTTGTGCAGGAGGTACCGATGATCCATCAGATCGGTCCTCCAACTTGAGTATGACATGGCCCGGGTTCGGCAGGATGTGCCTGCCTGTTTCTCTCTCTGGTCTCCATATTTGTCATGGTTTCATGTTTCTGCAGGCATTATTGCTCTCCTCCCGTAGCCAGAGTTTATTATATTTATATATTTTTTTTGATTGGTGTTTGTTTTGTTTAGTGCATAACTTTTGTACATACCGTAGATCTGTGTCAGTGGGTTAGTGTCTCCTTTAGTTTATCTTCTTGTTGCTTTCCGTGCACACACATTCCCGTTAATTTGTTGTCGGTAGCGTTTACTGACTTTTTCTTTTATTTTATTTTATTTTTCGTCGACCTCAAGCCGTTGGTCGACAAACTTTTTTTGTGTGCCGGCTAAGCCTTTTGGTATTTTCTGTTTATTGTTTCCAAGGTGTTTTATGTTGTTATGTTGATGTTGATTGCACTTTTGCTGTGGCGTGCACATTGTCTGATGTGTTTTTGTTTTTTGTTGCACAAGTGTCGGCTTTTTTTTCTAGTTTGCTTTTGGTGTCGTTCACCTATTTTGTATTTATTACTCGTCGGTTTCACACAGTTTACTGTCGCACGGTTTTGTGTTTAATGTTGTGGTTGTTTTTATTTTTTTTGTTTTTATTTTTTTTTTCTTACTGAACGGGTACTGCTGGCGTGTGGTACCGAGGGTTTTTTTTTTTTTTTGTGTGTTGGTTCTGAACCTTACCGACGTATTTCTTGTTTTTGTCTTGTGTAGTTAGTGTTTATTTTTGTGGTTAGTGCAGTGCATACAGTGCGTATTCGCTGTTTCAACCCGAATTTATTTGGTGGTGATGCTTGTCTGCAAGTTTAACCCCTGTGTTCTTTTTCACAAAGTTTTCATGGTGTTATTTGTGTATTGTGCATTCTTTATTGTGTTCATGGTGCTATTTGTGTATTGTGCATTGTGTGTTGTTTTCTTGGTGTTATTTGAATATTGTGCGTTGTGTTAATAGTACGGGGTGTTAGTTTCTAGTGGTTGTTTTTTTCTCTGTGTTGCTGTCGGTCTTAGTGACCGAGATACGCTTTAAATGTAAATGTTTGTTGTTCGTCAGCTTACAGCCATTTGTCAACGCATTTCTCCGAACTCCCAGGTGTTGTTTTTTTTCCGGCTGCAGCTTGTTGTCGGACCGTGTGTTTTTTTTTTTTTTTTCCTTTACAGTTTTGACAAACTCGGCTGACTTTTCTTTACCGCCTTGCTTCATTAGTGGTCTGTTCTGTATGTATTGTTTGTTGTGCAACTGTTTTCTTTTTATCTTGCCGTGCGTTATTCTTCAACTTGCTCTGATGTCGTCTGCTTCTTCCTGTAGAGTACTCTCTGTTTATTGCGATATTGATTGCGTGGAGTTATTGTTGTTACCGGTGAGTTATTGTGCAATTTTTTTTTCCCGGTGAAAATTTGGGTTTGTATGTTGTCTTTTTTTGTAAATAAATGCTCTTTTGAAGTTCTGATCATTCGTCCGAGCTGGGTCTGGGTTCGAATTCTGGTGAGACATGGATGTTGTGTTTGTCTTACGGCACGGGATCTCTCTCTCTCTTCCCTGAAACCAGTGGCCTAAATTAGGGACGGGGGACTGCTAATAGCCCACTGAGTTGCTCACGGTGGTCGTTAAGGCCTCAATCAAATAAATAAATAGTTTCCAAAACTTCCAATCACAGATAATGATTTTTTGGATGTTTAAATGACTCCATTGGGAATGTGGGACTGTATGGGGGGGGATTAGGGTCACTGCTTCCAGGGAAAGGAGAGAGAGAGCCAGTGCCGTAAGAAAAACACACCATTTATACCTCACGCGGGATTCGAACCCGTACCCATCTCAGACGAATGGTCAGAAGACAGTTCTTCTGAGATGGGTACGAATCGTCTTCACTGCACTCAGACCACTGCGCCACCGGGGCGGGGCGGCTCTTGGGTATTTACCTAGTTACCACATTTTTAGTAAAATTAAGTAAAGAACCGGAAGTGAGGATTTCGAAAGGTCATAATACTTTGCTGTAACAGAGGTATGAGAAAGTAAAAACTATGTACTACTGGAGTGGAAGCAGGGAAATTTTGAACTATAAGGGGTGTAATTTAAAGTCCCCCCCCAGAAAAGCTTGGTCCGGCGCTGCTTACACCCTTCAAACAAACGCATTAGTTGGCATATAAATAATTGTAATCAGCGCGAAAATATTTCATACAATATTTGTAGAATATTCTTTAGTTGATTTCAGATTGTCACCCCGGTGGCGTAGTGGTCTAAGCGCCAGCCTCTTACCATTCCTCCGAGATGGGTCCGGGTTCGAATCCCGGTGAGGCATGGATGTTGTGTTTGTCATAGGGCAGCACTGGATCTCTCCTCTACCTGGAACCAGTGGCCTTAAATTAAGAACGGGCGACTGCTCATAGCCCACTGAGTTATTCATGGTGTGGTCGTTACCCCCCCCCCAGGGTAGGGCGAACGATTGCTTAAGCCTTAGATGCTCACCTAGCTCATTTAAAACAGAAAGAAGTGGTCGTGTGGTCTTGCCTAAAACCAGTTATTCGTTAGCTGAGGGTAAAAACGTCTATACAATACTTAGCGCACACAAAGCAGGAGGTGCACGCTGTTATTTGGTTTTAAACTTGGACTTTTACTATTTTTTTCGCGCAAATTACAAAATGCAGCGAAAGCGGTGTTCTACGAGCAGGTGTTTCGAGAAAAGCGCGCATGCGCTCTATATTCTTCGTAAGGGAAGGATCGGGCGAGACGAATTCTGCCATCTTGGTGTTAGCACCGAGAAGAGTGACAATTTTGCTGCGAACTGCCAGCTTAACTTTAGTCCTGAAAAGAGTGAGAATTTTGAAGTCCGTAGTCATTTGATCTGTCATGATAATAAAGAGTAAGTGATTAAAATAATTTCTGACTTTATGGTGTGTTCCTAACTAGTATCATTTTTTGTGTGTTTCCATATCCCGATAATTAAAAACGAAGACGTTTCAGTGTTCGGGGAATCCTGCAGTTTACAGATTCCACATTGTTTGTCCTATGTAGTGGTTGTTGTATAGTGCTATGCCAGGTTATAAGAGAACTTTCAAATAGGTATAGGTTAAAATTACTTCAGATCGTGCTGTGTGTGAAAATTCAAAAAAACGTTTTATCAATAGTACACCAGTCTCGCGCAGCCCAGTGCGCGAGTGGTCTGAGGCGCTGGCTTCTGACTGTTCGTCCGGGGTGGAGGTGCTTCGATAATGCCCCCCCCCCAAGTTTGCCGAAATCAATGTTGTGGCTTTCAATTTTGACTCTCCACACAGTTTTCATGCTACACAGCTGGTGTCTGTGTTAAGGAACCTCGAGAAATTGCAATTGTTTAGTCTTTTATTTGTCATTAGCTCTTAAATAGCCAAACTTGTATTAAATTAACGAAAACCTTTTATATTTTTTGAATCTGGAATGTTCGGAGACCTTTATTTTGGAAGGAGTGAAAGGTACAACACATAAATGTCTGCTTTCTTTTATTTTTTAGTTCATTCATGTTACATAACCCGTAAAAAAATATTCGAAAGCAACAATCGTACAACTGAAAGTTTTAAACATATGTGATTATTTCATGTTAGCCGCCCCGGTGGTGTAGTGGTCTAAACGCTGACTTTTGACCATTCGTCCGAAATTGGTCTTGGTTCGAATCCCGGTGAGGCATGGATGTGTGTTTGTATTACGGCACTGGCTCTCTCCCTTCCCTGGAACCAGTGGCCCTAAATTAGGGACGGGCGACTGCTTATAGCCCAGTGATTTACTTACGATGGTCGTTAAACCTCCAACCGAAAAAAAAATTAACTGCTCCAAATTCAAGTCTCCATCAGTTAAATATATCTGTCGTGCATACTGTTGTAAAGAACACCCTAAAGGTGTAAGCATAAGCTGTTTTCGCACGCTAATAAATAGTTATTCAACCTCATTGAAAAACTGCCCTTAAAATACATTAAAATACTTTATTTACAAAAAATTATTTACAAAAAAAAAATGTTAAAAACATGCGCGAGATCTTTCGCGGTCACTCTGACCACATCATCAGGCGTGGGCAATAGTCGAGCAGTTACTAGTTTTACCAGTGAGAGTGTATGTTATATAAAACTGTACCTGCTCGACTCTTGCCCACGCCTAATGTGGTCAGAGTGACCGCGAAATATCTCGTGCATATGTTTTTAACCTTTTTTATTGTAAATAAAGTCTTTTAATGTATTTTAAGAGCAGTTTTTCAATGAGGTTGAATAACTATTTATCATCGTGCGGAAACAGCCTATGCTTACACCTTTAGGGTGTTCTTTTTCAAGTCTCCATATTCCGGTAACATATTAAATTTGCAAAGATAAGCATAACTTTCCGTAAAATTTTCCAGATTCTACATTCAGCATTAGTGTGCAAATTAACCCTTATCTCTTTGGCTTGTGACTATTCGTCTGAGATGGGTCTGAGTTCGAATCCCGTGAGGCATAGATGTGGTGTTTGTCGTACGGCCCTTTTCTGCCACCAGTTGCCCTAAATTAGGAACGGGCGACTGCTTATAGCCCATTGAGTTGCTCACGGTGGTCGTTACACCCTCAATAAAAAGTAAAAAAAAAGGGGGGGGGGGGGGGATTTCCGATTAAAGTTTGATTCACCGTACCCCGCCTTGTAGAAAAGAAAACTATTACAGTGTGCATATATTAAGTGCATTAACGCTAGTGTCATTTGCGGACCACCAACTTCTGGTACTACATACTGGTCCACGGGATCAGTTAAGTTATTTTTTCAAAATGCTACACTGTATATATATGCTCACGGGGTCTGTTAGATCCAGCCGAAAAAAAGAAGTTGCAATCTCTGCTCCGAGTGCTCGCTCTTTTTCAGTGGAGTATAGAACGATTGCAATAGTCACCTCGTGTGTTAAAAGTAAAAGAATAAGAGTTTTTTTGCTTGTGTCATACCACAAAAAACCTAAATAAATAGAAGAATTTTGGAATTTGTGTACACTCGCCTTCCGTAATCGTGAGACGCACGTTGCTGCAGTAATTGAGGCTATCTGTAGTCACGAAAAATATGTCCTTTTAATAGGATTATTCATGTACGTTTTTATAACCAGTGGCTCCGAAGCTTGACAGAAATGCATTTCGGAATAAATCGTTGATAACAAGCTTCCTTACGCACAACTTCCGCCAGGGGTGCCAGAGCGTAAAGATTCATGATGGGTTGAATGGGAAAATTTAATAGTTTCGAGATTCATCTTTGGATTTTTTATTTTCATTTTATTTTTTATTTATTTATATAAATTAATTTTTTGAAAAACGGAGCTCGTTTTTGAAAAAATTGGGGGCAATTTTCCCCAGCATTTTTCTTTGCGGGACAACATTTCATGTTTCTCCCAGTTCCAGATTGATTTCTTCGTAGGAATAAAGGTAAAGTACCTGTTTTTAAGCACAATAAGTAAATTTATAATTTCGGCTGTCCCTGAAGACATGTGAATAGGTTCGTTATATATATATATATATATATATATATTTTTTTTTTTTTTTTTTTTTCTAGAGGACGATTTATTACAAATCAGGTATTTTTTTTCATTGTGATTTTTCGAAGCAACAGAATACTTTAAAAATCAATCTATTTAAAGTGACAATTACTTTCAATTTTGTTAAAAAAAAAAAAGGTGAAGCTTTATAGTATTATTTCACGAAATCCTGAAATATAAAATTTATTCTTGATAGCTGTAATTGCTTTTGACTTCAGAGGTTCACAGCGTGATACATATAGACATCATGCAATCACCTGTACATTTAAGTTCCCGGTTTCTCGCGGTAACAGAACATACAATAAGCTAATGCACAAAATGTGGTTGAGCATAAGGAATATTCGGTGCCACAAAAGCCAAAATTTCATGCGATATGCTATCCATAATATCGGAGCTCGCTACAGAACTCCAAAATCAAAATCCTCCGATTGACGATTGAAATTTAATAGTTAATCAAACCAAGTTTTTCCTCTAATCAATCCTATTACTGGAAATTTTCCGTCATATGTATACGGAAAGTGAGAACAAAAAATTTCCGTTAGCATACGAAAGAAACTGCGGAAAGGTTTCTTAAAATTCAGTAATTTCCGTTAACACCTCTTAAAAACGGTAATTAACCGTTAATACATGAAAGGAATTGCGGAAATATCCTTGAAGACAAACCATCTGCCCACGTAACGCTTCTTCAAGTGGATCGAAGAGTTTAAAATCGCTTGGTGCGAGTTTCGGGCTGTAAGGTGGATGGGGATGAACCTCAAACTTGAAGTTTTGAATTATCGCCATTGTTGAGACCGCTGTATGGGACGAGCGTGCTCTTGTGCAAAAGGCCAGATTTTTATAACAATCAACTCCTTTTTAACACGTTTTTTTTGTAAAAAATATTATGCTTATGTTACGGGGTTTGTCCTTCAGTCCGTTTGTGGATACTATCTCTGCAACTATTAGTCCGACTTGAAAAATTATTTTTGCATTGGGAAGTTTGAAATGTGCGAATGATGATCCTTCATTTCTGTTTTTTTTTTTTTAATATGCCCAATTTCGCCGCTAGAGGGCGTAAATGCAGGTGGTATCGAATTAAAAATACATTTTATTCCATATATTTGCTTCTAAACATCCGACTGAAAAGATTGTTTTACCTTTCGATTTCATTTAGTCGAAGACTATTTTATGTGCAGTCGCTTTTTAAAGTTACGTACAGTTTTTCTGCTAGGGGACATTAAGGTAAATTGCGTTTTACCCGATATCTCTGCTTCAAAATCCCCGATTTGAAAACTTCTTTTGCACCGGATACTGCTGCTGATGGGAAATGCTTTGCATATAATTTCTAATATTTGGTAAGAAATGTTTGGCCACCAGGGGGCGTAAGCGTTAATTTCTGCTTCTGATGTAGCTGCAGCAAAATTCGAGCTTTTAAAACGAGATTGAAAAAATAATTTCGGGGACCGATACTACTGACGTCGATAAACTTCTTTTCGGAATATTTTCATCTTAAAATAATGTATGGTTTCTCCTCCAGGTATCTTATTTTTGTCAATATCTCCTCTTCTAAGAGTCCGATTTGAAAAATTCTTTCTTTGTTGAAGAGCCTTTCCGCTGCAAAATGTTTGTCGTGTACGTAATTTCAAATTTTTCTTAACGCCCAAGTCTGCCACCAGAGGGCGTAAGTTCACGTTTCTGTTTAGAAAAATATCGGCTGGACGAAATACCCGATTGAAAAACTTCTTTCTTCGGTCAGATACTACTAACTATTCCAACTCTGTATGAGTATTTTCTTCCCAAGATAATGCACAATTTCGCCTCTAGGGGGCGCAAACGCTTAATCTGTTTTTTCTCAGTATCTCTGCTTCTACTTGTGCTGTTTAAAAAGTTCAAGTTCTTTCAACACCGGATGCCATTTACTTTGTAGAACACTTTAGGCTAGTATATGAGGAATTTTGTAGTTCACAGTTCTGTCGGTAGGTGGTATTTGTGTAATTCAGTTTGCAACTGTATTGCCGCTTCGAAAAACACTATTGAGAATTTTTTTCTTTACCGTATGCCATTCGCTACCATAGAGATGTGGAACATTTTCCTCTTTAAATAAGGCAAAGATTTCGCGTTAAGTGCGCAAATGTCCAAAAAATGATTTTTCGCTAAGTCTGCTTCTGGGTGACGTACTTGAAAAGTTCTTTTTCCTTAACATAGTTTTTTCCATGAAGAATATTTTTCGCCTATTTTCAACCTTTCCGTTATGCAAAATTCTTCCGCTCGCAAAAGTAGACTTATATAATGTTTCCTTCTGTATTTCTTCTTTCAACTGTTCGATTTGAAAATCTCTTTGTCTCTGATCCCTACCTTGTGCTATGAGAAACTTTTTGTGCGTCATTTGTTAATCTTCGTAACATATTTTTTAGCCGCTGGTGGAACTAAGTAGATGTTTCTATTTCTTGATGTTTTATCGATTATAGAAACCGATTGATTGTTTTCCATACCGGTTCCATTGACTTTGAATAACTTTGATAAATTTAATTCGTGTCAGAACGGATTCAAAAGACGTGCTCATTACAACCGAAAATTCGGTGTCTCTCTCTCATTTTCCCAGTCGCTTAATAGACTGTGTTATTTCAGTTCGTGTTATTTAGTTAGTTTTGCTCAGACTTTTAGCCGCATATTGCGTTTTTAGGGAACACCACGAGGAGGTTGTCTGACTTTGTTCCTTAAATATTATTACCGTAGTTTCTGAGGCCACTTCGTCTTCTTTTAATTTTTCTTGTCACAAATGCAGGAAAAATCTTTGTCAGAAAAATGCAGTGAAATTAGCTGTGATTGCAGTTTGTCAATTTTAAGAACTTATCTAACACAACATTGTAATTTCACTGTGTATACCAAAGCACGTAAGCATTCAATTAGTGTCTTCTTTCCGGTTTCGAAATCATGAACCGTTTTCTCAATTATTTTATCCAAATTTATATATATATATATATATATATATATATATAATGCATCCTTCCAGTGCTTACGTATGGTGCAGAGACGTGGACCTTAACTAAAAGAGACATACAAAGGCTGCAGACAACTCAAAGCAGCATGGAGAGGTGCATGCTTGGTGTAACCAGGAGAGATAAGAAGAGGAACTCGTGGATCCGAAAAATGACAAGAGTAGAAGACATCAAGATCAGAGTTAAATCCCTGAAATGGCAATGGGCTGGACATACTGCCAGAAGGACAGATCATCGATGGACAGCCGAAATTTTAGATTGGATTCCAAGGGACAGGAAAAGACCCAGAAGAAGACCACATGGGAGATGGGTGGATGAAATTCGAAAGTATGCAGGGGTGGCATGGAGGAGACTGGCACAAGACAGACCGTTGTGGAGGAAACTTGGGGAGACCTTCGTCCAGCAGTGGATTGATAATGGTTGATGATGATGATATATATATATATATATATATATATATATATATATATATATTATTTAATCTCTATCTGTCGTGCCACGATTCTACGGAATTTGTCGTTCTGTGACGCTCTTTATAACAGTTTCATATTCGACCAATAACAGGGTTGTCCATCCTCTGATCTACCATAAAATTATTAAACTCTTGAACAGCATCATTTGTGGGTGCATCCTCCATTATGGCTAAAAATCCATCGTCTACACAAGTGGGTGGAATGAATGCAAGAGCTGCAAACATTCGTATATGACGTTTGGTGTCTTCATTGTTTATGTATTCTGCTATTAGGCCTAAATTTTGAACTTTACACCATATAGATTGGTTGTAATGGTAATTACATTCTTTGACTTCGCAATCTGTGTGTTCAACAAAACGGGAAAAGATGAATCAGTACCTACTCCTGTGTGCAGGGGACGAATCGCCACACCTGTTAAAACCCCAGGATGAAACGGCACGATTTTGAGCAGAGGATGAAACGGGAAAGGATGAATCGGTACCAACCCGCTTAAGCCCACCCTGAAATTTGTCTTGCCCACCCTGCCGCCCACCCAGTTCAAAATGTGCCATTTTTCAGTATATTTAACTTTAAAATGTAAACTGGACTTTGCCAGCTAATAAATAAGTCTTGTGTTTTATTTCATGTAGCTCTACGTATTTCCTCCTAGGAACTGCGTTGTTTACATCTTTAACAAGAAAGATGACACCAAATTTTCGGGTGTAATAAGCACGTCTTTTGAATCCGTTCTGACACAGATTAAATTTATCAAAGCTGTTCAAAGCCAACGGAACCGGTATGGAAAATAATAGTATCTAACGGAAGAAAGAAGTTTTTCAATCGGGGTTTTAATCCCTCAGATATTGCTGTAAACGGAATCGTGAGCTTACTCCCTCTGGTTGCAGACTTGTGCGTTAAGAAAAACATGAATTTTTATGAGAAACATTTCTCACCGGAAACGCTTTCCAACACAGAAAGAATTTTTCAAATCGGACTCTTAGAAACAGAGATATCTACAAAAAATAAGATGTGACTTTACGTCCCCTGAGGGGGGAAACCATGCATTATTTTAGGAAGAAAGTATTCTCAAAAGGTTTTTTCCATATGAGCGGTATCGGACCAAGAAAAAAACAATTTAGTCGAATTTTCAGGAGCCCAGATTTTGCTCCAAATACATCAGAAGCATAAATTAACACTTATACCCCCTGGTGGCCAAACCATTCTTTATCAAACATTAGAAATTATGTGAAAAATATTTTCCATCCGGTCTTGTATGCGATACAGCAAGCATTTTTCAAATCGGAGTTTTAGAAGCAGAAATAACGCAGAAAACGCAATTTACCTTTACGCCCCCTAGCGGAAAGTCTATGAATTACTTGAAAATTTTGTAATTATATGAAAAACATGTCACACTGGAAACATTATCCAACAAAGGAATTTTTCAAATCGGACTCCTAGAAGTAGCGATATTGACAAAAATAGGATATACATCTAAGCCCCCTGACGTAGAAACCATGCACTATTTTAAGAAAATGTTTCTAAAAGGTTTGTCGACATAAGTAGTATCGGTCAACAAACGACGTTTTTTTTCAATCGAGAATTTAGAAGCTCATATTTTGCTGCATATACATCAGAAGCGGAAATTAGTACGCCCCCTGGTGACCAAACCATTTTTTTTTTTTTTTTTTACAAAAACTAGAAATTATGTGCGAAGGATTTCCCATCAGGAGCTGTATCCGGTGCAGAAAGAATTTTGCAGATCAGAGAATTAGAAGCAGAGATATAAACGCAATGCACCTCTACGCCCCCTAGCGGAAAGTCTATGAATTACTTGAAAATTTTGAAATTATATGAGAAGCGTGTCACACAGAAAAAACTAGCCAACAAAGAAGACATTTTTCAAATCGGACTTCTAGAAGTAGAGATATTGAAAAAATTATAATATGCATCTACGCCCCTGGCGGAGAAACTATGGAATCTTTTAAGAAGAAAATATCCCGAAAAGATTTTCGATGTGAGTGGCATCAGTCCACGAAATAAGTAATTCAATCGATATTTTAGAAGCTCAGATTTTATGGCAAATACATCAGAAGCAAAAATTAACGCTTACGCCCCCTGGTGGCTAAAGTATTCTTTATCAAAAATTTGAAATTATATGCAAAATATTTTCCATCAGGAGATGTATTCGCTAAAGAATTTTTTTTTCAAATCGGAGTTTTAGAAGTTATCGGGAAAAATGTAATTTACTTTTACGCCCCCTAGCGGAAAATCTATGCGTAATTTGAAAAAGTAACTCTATCTAAAATACTCTTCGACATAAGTGGAATCGAAAGGTAAAAGAATTTGTTCAATCGGATGTTTAGAAGCAAGTATATGGAATAAAACGTATTTTTGAATTCGACATCTGCATTTACGCCCTCTAGCGGCGAAATTGTACATCGTACAAAAAACGAAATAAAGGATCATCATTCGCATATTTCAAGCTTTCCAATGCAAAAGAATTTTTCAAGTCTGGCTAATAGTTGGAGAGATATCGTGGGTACAGACGGACGGGCAAACCGGTAACATAAGCACGATCTTTTTTTACAAAAGACGTGCTAAAAAAGGTTATCAAAATAGCATCCGCTGTGCCATGAAAATTCAGTTGTTCTCCACACTTCATATTTCTTAGTTTAAGCCTCTTTTTGATCTTTGTATGGCCAGGGGGCTAATGAGAAAGGTGGATAGGAATTTACTGAGGAGGAGTCACTACGAATTTCTCTGTTTGTTGGATTCCAACACGGAAAGTGGAATCTTAAGTTACACTAGCGCTCTTAAGACTGCCCCGGAACCGTGGAAGTGCAGAAAGTGGCTAATGACTGCTTTGAATTAAAGGAGTTCAAGGCAAAGTCGCTGGCTTGAAGGAAGGTAGTTAAGGAGGGCGTAGGTATTGTGTGTGCGTGGCACGACGTTAAAATTTGATTTAGGTAAAAAAAAAAAAACACATTTAAATAAATTGTTCAAGTAAAGTACTATTTTCGTAAGCAAAAAATGCAAATTTTGAAAAGCATTTTAAGACAATGCATTCAGAACAAGCAAAAAATTGAAGGCGACATTCTACCAGCGCTTGTATCTTACACCAGTGACATAACTAGTCAGATCCGTATATGTATGTGTGTCCACGTGGAGGGGGTGGGGATTGCACGAATTCCTTTGTAGCCTGTTGTGAAGAGCATTAAAGCCGCCCCCGGTAGCGTAGGCTTATGACCATTCGTCCGAGAAGGGTTCACGTTCAAATTCCGGTGCGACATGGATGTTGTGTTTGTCTTACCGCACGGGCTCTCTCAATTCCCTATAACCAGTGACAGAAAGTAAAGGATGAGCGACTGCTTATAGCCCATTGAGTTGTTGACGGTAGTTGTTAAATTTTCAAACAACAAAAAAAAAAGCCATTGAAAATTCGTTCTTTCAGTGTGTGTGTGTTTTTTCCCTTTAAAGTTGCTGTCAAGCTTGCCCCTCCAAAATTAATGCTCGCCCATCTTAATTTCGAAGCCTAGCAACGTCGCTGCCCAACACCGCTCCATCCAATTTCCTCAGATACCGCCCCTTTTAAAATCTCAACACCCCTCCATTTGAAGATATATATATTTTAACCTGGGGAAGATGGAGGTCCGCGGTATTGGTAGTTCAACGGATGCACCATCATTGTATATACATACGGTTCATGCGCTGCAAGAACAGTAAATACCAGCGGCTAGCGAAAGCAGTCTTTTGTCGCTCTGTCAATCTCTCAACTGAATAAAAATAAACTATTGCTTTCATTTTTATTATGCTTATCTTAATTTATTTCAAGCTTCCGATTGAAATTAAAAGTTCTTTCGGACTCTATGAGAAAGCAGCGAACGAATAACTCACGCTGCAAACATAATTTTTATTTGGCACACTTGTGACCTTGTTTCCCTCCCCCAACGCGTGCACGGTGAAGCCTTCTCCTGGTCGGTCGGAGAGAAGGAAAACGGTAGCGTCGGCTCGTAAGAACAAAATAAACTTGTAAAGCTCAACTTTTTGCCGAAAAGAAAAATGCGAAAGTTACCTCACTTTCTCTTCCTTTTATTATTTACCGAAGCATGAAAAATACATTTACAGAATTTCAGAGCACTGACTGCATTTTTTCTAGCTTTTTCTTATACTCAAGAGCGACTTATCTATGAATGAAGATAAGAAAATTGAACCCATTCGACTTATACTCCATATCGACAAAGCCGAAAAATACAGCAAATGTCTTTTGATTACAAGGTGCGACAAAATGGCCAGCAGCTGCTTTCATCCTCTTTCAAATGTCTGGGTTTTCAGTCAAGAGTAGTTTCAAAAGGTTATTCATTGGGCCAGGCGGCTTTTTCCAGATCTCAAGGGGCTAATTTTAGTGCTCCCGTGCCCGCTGCAGACGACTTTGTCGCTTTTAGCAGAGAAAGTGCTATTGTATTGCGTGGCTATTGGGTGCAGGGAGCTCGTCTGGTACCTCAGAAAATCCTCACCAGCCGCCGTTGCCCTTGAACATCGACAAGTCGTTCCCGCCCACGCACAGTGGTCCCAAATGCGAATCTAGAGGGTCAAAATTATTTGTAACTTGAAACTGATAGATATTGTAGCTTAAACAAAGGAAATCTCCAAAATAGTGAAATTGCATGTTGACTTTTTTTTAAACTTAGTTATGACTAATAAAAAAATTTATAATTTTATCTCTCAAAAAATGCTCGCGGCACAGTTTTTATATCATACTTTAAATTTAAGAACTAATGTAATACATCATAGGAAATGAATAAAACAAAGTAATAATGATAATAGTATCATATATTTTAATATAATATGACGTAATATAATGATACATTATTAACACATTACTTTCTTATCTCCTGACTCGTACATGCATACATAACAAATAAGACTACATTATTACCAGATATTCTCATCGGTATCATCAATAGCAGAAATTTATTCTTCATAATTTCTCTCCTCCTCACCATCAATAAAAGACTTCTCTTCGTTCTTCTTCATCACCATCGTCATATTCATCACCTTCTGCAGGTGCTGTATTTTTCTCTTTCCTTCGTCTTTCTTGTTTTTAATTAAGTGTGGTTTTTTCAGTAGCTGTGAGACCTCGAAAGGTAAAGTAGGTTTTTTCTTCTATTGTAAAGTACGCATATTTGAGATGAAAGAATCTGAAGTGATTAGTTGTAGATTCAGAACATCTTGCGTTGTGTTGTGTCTTTCCGTAAAAGTTTTCGTGCATGGCTTTCACTGTAATTTTCTTGTTTTTATTCCAAGCCTCTTGAGCTTCTTCAGAAAGCATACCAATCGGTAACATTGCATATATTCAATGACCTGTGCTCCATGTATAAGCGCTTTGGGCACAGTGACAGGCATATATTGTAAAACCATGCTTTAAGAACAGATTTATTGTTTCACGTGCATAAAGGTCAAAGATTTTTTTAGGATTTACTGAGGTACCAGAAGAAGTTTTCTGAGAATGGTTCCAAATCTTTGTATTAAATTTTGATCAATGCCAGTTATTTCTTTTGAAAGTTTCAGGTTCTGCAAAAAGCTTCGAGGTGTATTGCCTTCAATGAAATTTTCACTTCCTTCGGGGGTGGCTGGTTTTACAAGCATTCCAAAAATCTAACCTAGGCGTGTAAGGTGAAGAGGCCAAAGTTATATGTGGTAATATCGACGACAACCTTTCCCATCTCTTCTTCATTCGTGTATTGGCGAGGGGCATCACAAATACTGTATAACAGGTCTCCGAAGAAGTGTCAGTTACAGCACTGCATGTTTTGCCATCCACCATTGTAAATAAAAATTTTGATTTTATTATTTCTTAAATAATAATAAATAAAAACTTGTACATAATTTTGTATTAATAGTAATTAATAGTTTAATAAGCGTTATAAAAACATCAAAATACCGATTGTTCAGCCTTGCGTATCTAATAAGATAAATTTAACTTTCATTCCAAAATTAACGTTGTGATATCGACGCATTAAGTTAATATAAATTAAATTTAATGGCTGCATTTAATTAAATCTGCTTAAATAAACATCTTATTTACGTTTAAATGGTTGTTTGTCGCCCGTTTGTCGATTTGGTACGGTACTAATCCGATGCCCTGCTTTCGATAAAGAGCACGTCCTAGTTGTAGGATTTCTTTTATTACTCAGCTTGGAAAAAAAGACAAATATCAGAAAAACGCGCAAGCGGCGTATGTGGCGGTTTGAAGCACCTTTATAGCCCATAAATTTCTCTATAATATACTTGCATTGCATAGACATGTTGTTGTTTTTTTTAATATTTTCAAAATCTTCGAAAAATGAATAAATTTTGTCCATAAAGAATGCTATTTAATAGCATGGACACACAGTTCTCACTATATGTATAATTATTATATCAAAATGTTACACATATATTTAACTAAAATATCCAGCAGGAATAACAGGTTCCTCTTTTTCACATTCGCTTGCAGCCAGTAACTAATCTTACAGAGACATGTACCGTCTGACGTCAGACGCTAGGTCAGAGATCTCAACATTAAAATTTGAGGTTCTACCACTCAGTCATATTTTAGATGAGTGTTGTTTAAAGGTTGAATCATGATAGGAATATACACTATATTGACAAAAGTCACCAGACACCTAGAAGAGAAACACAACATAGCATTTATTGACATACATTAGTACGGTGTTGGTCCACCTTTGGCCTTAATGCATGCACTGACCCTTCGAGACATGCTTTCGACAAGGTTTTGGAACACAGCGATAGGTATGCGCTTCCATTCAGTACATAATGCTGCCGCTAACTGTTGCTTAGTAGTAGGCCTTGTTTCCAAACTTCTTATGCAGCGCTCTGATTCACACAATAGGTGCTCTATGGGAATATGATCAGGGCTCTGCGCTAGCCAGTCCACACATGATACGGAATTATCATCAAACCACGCCGTAATAGTCCTTGCTTTATGGCTCGGTGCATTATCCTGCTGGTACCAACAAGGCTTGGTTCCATAGTATTACCAGAGTTGGTAGGGCATAATTGTCCAGAATATCGAGATAGACGTGCTGGTTAACAGGTTTGTCCACGATAACCAATGGGCCGGGACCATACCACGAAAACACCCCCATACGAGTACACTGCCAGCTCCAAACTTGACCGTAGGAACAGTACACTGTGGTAAATCGTGTTCCCCCGGCTGCCGCCATACCCACACACGGCCATCAGACTGATGTATCGTGTAACTGGATTCACCAGTCCATAGGAGTCGTTTCCATTGATCTACGGTTCGCAATAAATGTTCTTTACACCATGCTAAACTACGAGTAGCATTCCGAGTGGAGATGAAAGGCTTATGAGTAGCCACACGACCACAGTAACCCATGGAATGAAGTTCTCTGCTAATGGTACGTGTACATACCGAGGTTCCCCCATTGTTACTCACCTGTACACTGAGGTCTTGTGCTGTACTCCTTCGATTAGCTGTAACTCTCCTGAGGCTTCGACGTCCTCTATCACTGATTTTCTTTGGTCTGCTGGTACGTTTTGCTGCTTCAGGCACGATATGTGTCTTCCACTTATTCAGTACATCCAAAACAGTTGACTTTATGTTTGAACGCCTCTCGGTTTTTCTTATGGACAACCCACTAATATAACACCCAACAATCTTTCCTTTCTCAAAGTCAGTTCTCTCCCGCCGCAACATTTTCACTCGATCTCACAGTGCAATATGATCGCGGTCAGCTGCAGGCTTGTTTTATACCTTTTGCAGCTGTACCGCGCATCTTAATAACGCAGCGGATCCATTCATTTGCTTTTGAAGGGGTGTCCTATGACTTTTGTCAATATAGTGTATGTTTACAATATTAATGAACTATTTTTTCTAATTTTTTAAAGAGTGACCAAAATAACTTTCGTCCCGCTAGATTCGTGTTTGGGACCACTGTGCCACGGGAAGACCGCTGACGGGTTTTTTTTTTTGTTGTTGTTTTTTGTACGCTACTCATTGTACATCCCCTATACAGTTGTTCTTACGTAGCCGAGAAGGTTTGCCGTTTCTGAGATGGTTCCACCTGACTGCCTAACGTCCACTATCATGTCTCGTTGAAAGTCGCTTAAATCACGAGTCTTCTCATATCGCTGCTGTCTTTGCTTCTTACACTTCTGAATCTTTTACACGAAGCTCTTTATATATCCCTCAACGTTATAGTTGCGTATGTGAGTGAGGATGGCACTTGTCTGTTGCTATTGGGTATTCCTAATAATTTGCAACTCTAGTGTATATCAGACAACTAGATAAATAAATATAATTGCTCGAAAATTTGTGTTACTTGTCATTGCAGTATGAATGCAGTTTGGTGCACACGTATAAAGAGACAATGAATGAGCATCCTTACTCAATGTGTTGTAATTGTAAAAAGATCAACAGCGTGACTCCTGACACCAATGACAAAGACAGCATAGTTTTTTCTTACAATGATCTTTATTTAGTTGTTCTGAGACTTTAAGAATTATTGAAAATTTACACCAAATGGCTATATGGATTACGAAGACTTATTATCGATCGCGGATTTTATAAACATATGAATTCTTTTCTTGAGTTAATTTGAGCGGACTTAGGAAGTCGAATTCACTAGAATATCAGAGAGAATCTTGTTTTGTCAGCTAACTGGTAACCTGAAATGGAATTCAAATATTATTGGAAGATCAGTGTGGCATTGTTAAAAACTGTTACATTAATCGAATGAGTAAAAAAGAAAATATTCGCCGAAATAAATACACACTAACATTTTTTTATCATAAACATAGGGATTATTACAGAGTTAATCTTCCAGCGAACATGGCAATGATTGTTTTTGGTTTGCGGATGGCGTCAGGATTATTGAAAAGCAAGAATCCATCTCAATCTCTCGATTTCCTTCCATGGAGGAGACAGGAAAAACAAAGAAAAGAAAAATGGCACTCCCTGTACATATTTTCACTTACATCTTTCAACTGTTTTGAAACGCTCTGTGGCTTGGGATAGGTATATCTGTAATATTCTAGGACGGAAATCAAGATACGCAGGTTCTATTCCCTTTCCAGGGTGAAACAGTTTTTGTGAGGAGTCAGTCCGCCGCATGAGTGAGTTGCTAACGGCATTTGCAAGCCAAAAATAAATGACTATTTTGATTTTTATGTTTTCTATTCCACTCACTGCAAATTCATTGAGTATATAGTGAATAAAGCTCAAAAAAATTGATGTATGAAACTAAAGGACCATGGATTAATGAATGAAATATTTGTTTTCAGCAAGTCATATGACATTTATTCCTTTTACTGCAGCTGCTAACACAGTTACAGCTTTGTGCTTAGTAACTTTCACCAAATCAGAAAACATTCTATTTTTCATTTAAAAGAACTCTGCGAGAAAATGACAGTGATTCTAATTCACGCAGTTCATTATACAGCAGCGGCAAAATAATTTTATCAGGATGAAAATTTAAGAAAGGAGATTAACATTCGGGTAGCAGTAGCCGTTTTGTTACTTTAAACAAGAGCATTAACTTGTGATTCACAAGTTAAAATGTATTGGCGCTGCTCAGATGGCTGACTGATCTATGTATAACCTTTGTTCTTACTTAATGAGAAAATCTTGCTTCTATCTGACACGGTTTTATATTTTCTCAGCCCTTCCTTGTTTCAGGGGGATATAAATAGTTCCTTTGCATCTGCTATACAATCGACCATCAGCTTATGAAACTTTGTCACTCAGAAGGAACAGATAAAGCTGTTCGGTATACATACCACAGCATAACAAGCCTTGCCGAAACTGTTCCACTTAGTGAATCTTGAACCTCATAATAATCACGAACTACTTGGAGACGGCATCTACGATTTATGTCCCGCTGCTGCCAGCCGTAGTTCGGAATAGTGTCGTCCCCTTAGAAATGAAGCTATGGTTGTGGGAACAAATCATAAGCATTATTAGGCAAACGTGTCTAACCTGGCAGCCATGAAAGACAGCATAACACTGCATGTGAGATACATCACTGTGGACCAATTGAATTTTACTACTGAGCACACTGTTCATTCGATGCAGTTTTGGATTCATCCGAATGCAGGGTACATTGAGCAATATCCATTGTAGGCTCCCATTTGTTTCGATACCGAGGCACTGTGTAAATCAACAGCACAATGAAATTTATGAATCTAGCTTTTATCTGGTTCACTTGTCTTGCAGTCACACTCTTAACAGAACACTCCATCGGTGTTTTTTCGCCGCTCGCAACGCCATTATCCCCTGGTGTTAAGTTTTGAACTATTTTACCTTCTGCATGTTCCGAATATTTGTCCTACTAAGTTTAGTTGACTTTCGCCGACAGATGCCTTTGCCTTGGAATAGGGATATTGTAAAAATGATCATCCTGTATTTCGGAGGATAAGAGGAATGAAATGACCTGTAAACATAACTGAACATGTTGGTTCATGTCCTAGTCTCAGGATTATTCAGTAGAAGTGAAAACATACTCTTAAATTTCGTTTTACTCAACCCTTTTGCATCAATAAGTTGCTCTTGGCTTTAAGAAAATTTATATTATCCGAGAGAAAGTGTTGATAAGTTGCTCTTGGCTTTAAGAAAATTTATGTTATCCGAGAGAAGGTGTTGCATTGTAGAGGAATTGTCCTGGCTAAAACAAACTGGATCATAATCGTGGAAAAGAAGATATGAACAGAGATGAATCCAAACCTGAATGAATGATTTCCAATTAATTCAAAATTAATAGGAGAAACTAACCGTGAACGAAATTCACGTAATAAGCGAACAGCTCAGTTATGGTCCTGGCTGAATTGAAATTCATGGAGACGCTATCGTTAAATGACGCATCATTTTTTTTTCCATGTTTTTTTTTTTTTCATGTTACTGCTGAGGTTTCAAATGCTTCGGTGTCTATTTCCGAAAACATGGAAAGTGATGGTATTTTTACAGATATTGCAATTGGCCGGTATTTTTTTACAACACACCGATTAAATCAATAAGGAAAATGAAGAAAGCCGTTAAATTTACTCCAAATATCTAACGTCACTATCATTCGTGGACAATGAAAAAAAAACGTATCCGTTACGCTCAACGGGATATGGAGAGAGAGGTGTCTATGTTTTGTTTACGATTTCCCAAAGTTCTGTAAATTTTATATTTAAAAAATGGCTTATGAGTAGAAGATTAGGTCATTTTAAGTGTAGGCTCTGAAGCTTCCTCTAAATCATATGCATACAAACTTCAATCCTACAAAAATAACAATTTTTCTATGAATCGGTAAAATTCTGTGAAAGTTTTTTGAAAGTGATATTTAAATTTACCTTTGTTCCTGATTAATCTCAACGTGGCTGGAGTGGTCTAAAGGTTCAAGCGAGGATCCATTCTATTAAGCTGATCCCTCAGAAAAGCGGCTCCACCAGGTGACAAAGTGCGGTCCTGCAAAATGACACACAAAACATGATTAGGGCATCGCTATTTTTTTTTAATGCACTCTTTTACAAAATCAAGGAAGCAAACGTATATCGGAAATAGTATGTGATGAAATTTCGTTAAGTCGTGTTGCATACAAGCGTGAGTGAAGAATAATTTACGGAAAGATTAACAACCACTCACTTATATGCAACATGTATAGCACCAAATGCACTGATAGTGGTTCACAACACTATTAGAAATAGGTGGTCCAACACGAGGTGCTTAGATAAACAACTGGGTTGGTTCATAGAAAGTGTAGTTCCCTCTGACAGTGATTCAGCAGACACAAGGTGTCTTTATTGCTGTTAACTAAATAGCCGAAAAAGCCCAGTGACAAAGGAGAGACGGTGCTCCAAACGAGTGGATTTCCGTTCCTGAAGAATTCTAGGAAGATGGCACTAAATGGCTATTTTTATACTATGGAGTGTCATGGTACATATTTGCTCTGGTATTATTGTCACCTAATCTAAAGTGCGATTCAAAAATTTTCTCTTGCCTATAAAAGCCTGCATCCATTAACATAGGTTTAATGATTTTTCCAGTATTTCTGATAGAAGACCTGCTCGCTGTAGATGATAAAATTTTGTACTTTTAGTTCGATGGTACCTTACCTTCTATCGGTCGCACTGGAAAAAATTCGTTTACTACTTGCAAGCTCTTAACATTATACACTGTCATAGCAAGTTAGGAACACCTACGTAATAATGTGTTGGACCGCCCTTCGCCTTCAATACAGACTCTATTCGATGTAGCATGGATTCAACGAGGTACTGAAATCGTTCTACAGCTATGTTCACCCAAGCGGATGTGATGGCTTCCGTCATTTGCGGAATAGTCACTGGAGATGGATGGATCTGTGTTTCAAATGGCTCTTTCAATCTCGTCCCGCAGATGTTCAGTTGGGATAAGGTACTGAAACTATGTTTTATCACTTAGAAGTAACTGTCTAGCTCCCAAAACCACTGTGTGATGATCCGAGCCTTGAGTCATGGTGATTCATCCTTCTGGAAGTAGCCCTCTCCATCAGAAAGCACCATTCACATGTAAGAGTGTGTCTTATCCACAGTGATGTGAAGATACTTCGTGGCATCCAAATGTTATTACAGAAGTATTAAGAAAACAAACTCTAGACCAACACACAGCATCCACCAGTTTGTACACTTAACGCTAGACAGTGGGATCCATCGATTAGTGCTGGTGACTCCATATTTTGGCCCGTTCATTGGCATTTAATAACTGAAACCGTGATTTATCGAACTAGGCTACTTTTTTTCTCAAACTCAATAGCCTAGTCTTAGTCCTCCCGTGCACATTACAGACTAATTTGTCGGCTTTTAGCAGAGACAAGATTATACCAAGGGAAGAGGACTTTGTAGGCTGCAATTCTCCTCTCAATGCCGTTGTTGTACTGCGCGGTAACTTGATGTAATGGAACTCGTGTATTAATTAGCTTTTCCAAACCCCTCCTGCTATCGTTGCCCTCCATTGGCGCACACACGGGGAGGGTCAGCCGGGTCCGGACCCCTTCCAAGAAGGCCCGAGTCCTTAAAACAAATTTTCTTTTAAAATACATTCCGACTATTGCTAAATTTAAAAAAAAATAGATTCTGTGCATGGCTTTATAAATTTAGTATTTTCGTTATGATAAATTATTTTTCTGTCCGTCTTAATTTTAGTTTTCGTAATGATCGTTATATTTATGAACGTCTTAAGCTCAATGATTACTGAATTTATCTTACTTCTTCAGAGAATTTTTTAATCTGTGTGTTCATCTGTGCTAACATTCATTAAGAACGTAAATACATACATACACTATATTATCAAGAGTATTCTGACACTACCAAATATTTGCATAAGTGCAAAGAACGGTTGCGCAAGAAGATGCGCGCTGTATGAGTGGGGAGGTACATATACTACTTATAAAACTGAGATAATTTGTCCTTTGAACACTCCTGAGCTTGCAAAGTTAGGGATGATTGCCAAAATTCATGCTCCTTACCTCGGAGAATTTCGTGTTATCCTTATTGCTAATCCTATCTTATGTTTCTACGAAAACTGTGAGACTACGCCCCCAATTTGAAAAATAGAAATTAAGTACTAAGAGAAAGTGATTTTCAGAAACTTATGAGCTTTATCAGTATTGCCAATAAATACCATACAAGTAACATATGGTAAATACTTGCCCGTTTCTTACATTATTTTTTATGACAGTAGAACAAACATTTTAATTTTGTTGTTGTGATATCAAACATAACACAACCAAAAAATGAAATAATAGAATTACAACTCTATAAGGTCTTTTATTAAACACTCTGAACTAATAATCATACCAAAGAATGTCTACGAGAAAGGATGTTCGTAATTCACAGAAAGCTATCGCCAGGGATAAGGAAAGTACTTACGAAAACGTCCCTCCAAACTTCTTTCCAAAATGTTGCTTCACAATTTGCTACACATCATCATCTGATTCGGTAGCTGAGTTCATCACAAAGTCTGAAAGGAAGGTATACGGGGTTCCAAAAGACCAAGACCAGAGAGTGTTTGCCCTCCCAGTATCTTGAGTGTTTGCCCTTCCAGTATCTTGAGTGTTTGCCCTCCCAGTATCTAGTGAGTCTAGATTATAAACATGCCATGCAACGCAGCGCACAGTTTCACTCAAATAGGCGGTTGAAGGTTTCAACCGGAATACCATGTATTTTTTTCTATTTTATAGAAAGCATCAGGAAAATGCGCGAGGACTTTCAATACGAAAAACAACCAACTTCAGGGTAAAGTAAGAGATTTATGCAGTCAGTCCCATTCTCTTCACAATGCTGAAAAAAGCAGGGAATTCATTTACCATTTTTGCACAAAACTTTTAATTTTAAAAACTTCAAGTAAATGCTGGAGATTATGTAACAAGTGCTTCCCTCATGGACCTCCATGGAGGGGAGGGGTATGAGAGGGCATTTGCCCTCCCCTGGAAATCAGGCTATGCCCTTTCTCTTTTCAGGAGATACTACAGAAATTTTCGCGATAACATTAATTCTGATTGCTAATTTTTCTGTAGAATTTCTCCATACGTGTGTATGTAGTTAGAATGGGAAAAAGTTGGGAATTTCCAGTAGAAAAGGCAAAAGTTTACAGTAGAAGGTAATAATGAAATTAATTCCCTGTTCCATGTTGGATGAGAGCGTACATACGTACAGTTTGGGAAAGTAACAAAAGCGAAGCAATGTAAAATATAACATATCATCCTCTACACCTGCAATGTTTACTGCCGGACAAAGATCACTCAAAGTTTTTCCCAGAAAATTGAAAGTTGTCTTGAGGGTTGTTGTTTTTTTTTCTTTTTTGACGACGAATTGAGTGATCTCTAGAATTTCGTGGCACATGTGACACTGACACAAGAGGCCAAAAGGATCAAAAGAACGACAAAGGAACTTCCTTATTGTTCTAATATGCTGTCTAATTTCAGTTATCCTTTTTTATGTAGTTCTTCGGTCTTCTGGTTTTCAATTAAATTTGTGTTGAGTATGGTAAAAACGGTTAGATAACAAGAAGGCATACAGAAAATTTACATATGGTGTTAGCATATGTTATTTGTGGTCACAATTTCTGTTTGTCCGCTTCTGAAAACTAAGCTATGCGCGCCTACGGCTTCCCAGTTGTACTCAACGGTAAATCGAGTTTGATTCTGGTGCAACGGCTTCGATACGTACAACACTTTGGTTTGAACCGGTCATATCCGTGTTGCTATACGTGCCTAAGCCAACACATAAATTGTATTCCAAATGGATATCTGTGGCGATGTCATTAAATTTGTTGAAAGGAAGTCGCTCCGTTCGTTCGTGTTTGGCAGAACAGAAAATAACTTTGGACTTTCCCTTTCATTTGCTATCTCATAATAAGAATTTATTAAGTGTACAATATCGATTTTCGTCAGCTTGTAAAACACGGAAGGGACAGTCGTATTTGTAGCAATAACTGCTGCTTTACATTTTCGGCCATATCTGTAGTTGTGTAAATAACTACAGATGGCAGAAACCGTTGTTCTTTTTGTTCACTCTGTCACCGACAGCCACTTTCTTGATCGCTTTGTCCTCAGGTATACATTCTGTGGTGGAAATATTCTTCTCTTATTACGTGGAAGTACGTCAGAATTATTAACTCAGCAATCCGACATAGAAATAATAAATATTCTAATATGAAAATAAGGCGTAGATATCTTATTTTCATATTAGAATATTTATTATTTCTGTCTGCAGTGGTCATTTTTGTTACACCAATTTAAATTTGCCAATTTTTTGCGTCGCCTCAGCGTGAGAGGCTCAATTTTACAAAATGAATTTAATGTTATACACTTTATGGACTTATAATGCCTCCTAACAGCAAAGAGTAGGAATTAAATGGAAATCTGTAGTCTGACAGTGTTTCAAGGAATTTTTGAGAAACTTCCCTTCAAATCAAGGGTGCAGTGCTCGTAAAGAGGTGCCAGTCTCAGAATTAAAGAAGTGACAGGAATTGCTTGTCTGAAATATTTTATAATCTGCTTAACCTATTCATAATGCAAATGTTTTCACGAAAACGTCGCTGCACAGGATATCCCAGAGTGTACAAAGAACGCTCAGTAAGTAATTTTTCTCCTTTATGCCTTTATGATGAATGAGCTCGTTTTATTAATTTATGCAGAGCATGATGTGGCACTGTTTGACTAACTGACATTTTGCCATTCATTATAGAAAAAGGTTAATAGAATATGACCTACCTGTTCCACAGAATAGGTTCCCCTGGATAACCTGACAGCCTCTGTGGTTCCATCTGGAATTCTCTGAGATGGGTGAATGAATATTCCATTCGGGCGGGGCTCCGTGTTTCCCAGGGAGTTCAACATATGGGGCGAAGGAAAATATCTGACCCTTTTGCGCAGCTCCTCATGGTCGTAATCTAAAGAATCACATTCCTTAGTGACGAATCATATGCAACTAATTATTTTTATTATCGGTGCATACATTCTTACTAAATATCACAAAAACACAATAGGGGAACAATGGAGATTTGCTTCAAAATAAGTTGAAAATACACTGGTAAAAACCTGACTTGAAATTTTACGGTTTTGAACCGTTAACGAGGTTGCCATCACAGACGTAACACTAACAGTTTTATGCTATATTATTTACATATAATAACTGTGAAGGAACAGTTATGCATCCTAAATCTTAGTTACATGCTGTGTAATGTACTATGAAGGAACAGTTATGCATCCTAAATCTTAGTTACATGCTGTGTAATGTACTATGAAGGAACAGTTATGCATCCTAAATCTTAGTTACATGCTGTGTAATGTACTATGAAGGAACAGTTACGAAAGTGTGTAACTGTCAGTATAACTAGTATAATTTATTACGCATAACATTTGTTTTTCACACTAAAAAAATACATGGGCTCTCTATAGACATGAGATTTAAGAATTATAATTTTTATTTCTTCTGCTGCATGATCTTGTTATAGGAAACATAGTAACACAAGTTAAGGACTTCATTTACCTAGGTAGCCTTTTTACGTCCAACGAAAAAGATGAAAAAGATATGAGAACTAGGATAGCACAAGCAAAGAATGATTTCAATAAGAAAAGAGGTCTATCAACATCCAAGTCCATTTCTCTGGAAACAAAGAAAAATTTTATCAAAACTTTTATATGGAATGTAGCACTTCATGCATCTGAAACTTGGACATTGCAAAAAAGAGACAGGGCAGAGTTACAATAATTTGAAATGTGGTGCTGGCGACGTATGATGAACATTAATTTGGTAAGAAAAAATGACGAAAGTGGAAGTGTTAAAAAAAGTTCAGGAAAAACGAGGAATAATATGGACTATAGAAAGAAGAGACAGCATGATTGGCCACCTCATAAAACACTTGGAGTGGCGTGGCAATTTGATTGAAGGTAGAATGAAAGGAAAAGCTGGAAGAGAGGAAGTCCAAGAATTCAATATATGAGTCAAATAACAAGAGGAAGACCCTAACGGAACATCAAGCTTACGGCTCAGGAAATAATTCCCTTGTGGATAATGACAAATGCTACCCACCAAACTTGAGGAGAGGAGAGGAGGAGGAGGCATAATCTTATGCCCCAAGAAAATTCAACGTCATTTACCAGGTACATTTGAGTGAACCTTCCAGTAGTGCACGTAAGCCTTATCACATGTATTGTTTTGTACGAATCCTGAAAATGATAATCAGTGTTTGTACTGTTAGTTTTACGCGGTGCATTAGTATAAATATCTTAAATACGTTTCTGTTCACGTATTGTTTCGGTAATAAGTTTTACGATTCACATTAGAGCTTTTGTTGTGATGCTGAATAACAAACCCCGTTCTGTACATTAAATTAAATACAATCTCACCAATGTTTCATCCTCAGGGTGGCAGTCCAATGACTCATTGTGTTCATCCTCTTTCTTTCCTCCAATGCAAAGTCAGTAATAGATCTATAACCATATCTTGTTTGGACGATATTATGAAGAAAATCCTTCAGACGATGGGTGATCTGATCCAGCAGAAATGCATACAGCTAATTTATCAAGTTTAACGTTTTAGAATAGAGCTTACGATGGGAATGAAAGAAATATTCCTATGGAGGCGCCCAAACGAGGAATGGTTATAGATCTGTTCCCGATTTTGCTTCGGAGGAAAGAAAGCTGATGAACAAGAAGTCATTGGGCCGCCGACTCTCAGGATGAAACGTTGGTGAGATTGTATTTAATTTAGTGTACAGGATGGGGTTCGTTATTAAGCATCATTACAAAAGCTCTAATATGACTCGTAAAACTTATTACACGAAACAATACGGGAACAGAAACGTATTTGTAAGATATTTGTGCTTGTCACATGACCTGGTGGAAAGGGCAAATTTCATAATTGTACATGATCTACTGGTACTCAAAATTAACGGATGATTTGTAATTTCGTATGTAACTCGAAGTATTTTAGACGAAACTGAAACAGAAGAAAATAAAAATCTTATAATTTGCGTGTATTAATATCATAATCTTGTAATTTATATGGAAGACCAGTCCATGGGGAACAATATTTAAAGTGTTTTGCTTAAGACGTGGTATTTTAATATTATGGAGTATGATCTCTCCTGACAGCCATGCAGCTCAAGCAGACCCTCTCATACTGTTTATCAGGGTATTGATGAGGTCTTGAGGAATTATTGATTACTCAACAAAAACCGCTCTGGGTTATTGAAGTGTTCTGGCTGGAGAGCTCTAGTGCGTCCCCCTAGAGCATTCCACACACGCTCAATGGGATTGAGGTCATGGGATCTGGGTGGCCATTCCATTTGGCGAGTATCTTGCTCTTCGAGAAAAACATCGGCCAAATGAACTCAATGAAACTGGATATATGTCCATAGAAATAAAATGTGGACAGACGTCGCCCCTGAATGCCTTGATATATGGGTTCAGGAGCTCGTGTCTGTACTTCAGAGCCGTAACAGAGGGATTATGAAAGATGTGCAGGTCTGTACGCTTGTTCGTCACGATTCCTGCATAGACTATCACGCCACCGCTACCAGAGCAGTATCTTTCCCTGGTGTCATAGGGACTGTTGCGGGTCCCTGGTTTTCTTCAGATAAGCTTACGTCTCGAATCAGCATTTAAGCTGCATCGAGATTCATCTGCGAACAAAAATCTCCCACTGGTGTGAACTCCAACTCTGGTGTTATCGACGCGATGTTAAACTAGCTTCCCGGGAGGCAGAAATTAGAAAGACACAAATAGCTGGCCTCCTTGCATAAAGGTATTACTCGCAAAGTCTTCTATAAATACAACAAACAGAGGTCATCGCTCTTTCTACGTTTATAAGTGAGTCACGGAAAAATTCTCATTAGCCGCCACTGGAAATCAAACCCAGGGTCTGAATAATTAATACAGACATTTGACGTGGACTAAGAACATCAGAGGTCATCGTTCTTTTCACGTTTATAAGTTGAATTCCCAGCATTGTGCGGGGCTCCAATTTTAAGGTGAATCCCCAGCATTGTGCGGGGCTCCAATTTTAAGGTGAATCCCCGGCATTGTGCGGGGCTCCATGAAGCAACCTGCCAAAATTAGCTTGGCAGCTAGTGTATGTGAGTCTGGAGGAATTCGAGGCCGCTGTGGTGCAGTGGAAGCATATCCGGCGCGTAGCTGGAAGACCCTGGGTTTGAATCCCGGTGGCGGCCTATGAAAATTTTTCCGTGACTCACTTATAAACGTAGAAAGAGCGATGACCTCTGTTTGATGTTCCTAGTCCACGTCAAATGTCTGTATTAATTCTATTAATACAAACACTTTCATTTAATTCAGAAAACTAACGTTTATGAATGCAATTTTCATAATTTAAAGTCTACTATAGTTTCGCTGAAAGCTATGGTCCAGTTTCGTCACGACTAAGCGTTTTTATTTCTTGCTTCTGACGACGTTTCCAGTTTCACGTGTCAAACGCCTCGTGTTTCCATCAGATTGCAGATTGATGAGTGCTTTCCATGCGCTTGATAGGGATGAAGATAAATCATTTACCAGGTTATTACGGTTTTGATGTATGTAAATATAAAAGGCTTCTAAAAAAATCTAGGTCAAATATTGATTTAGGTCTAACAGTGTGGCGTCATTAAACAGAAATTGGAGATTATTTTCCCAACAGTGCTGGGCTATGGGAAGATTTTTTGATTTCACACTTTTTAATATATAATTGTTTTATTAATCTGAATTTATGCGATCTCCGTGTCTGACCTATGTATGACAGACCACATTAATACTAGATGCGATAGATTCCCCAAAATTTTGTCAGGAATTAGGTTCTTTTTTGCAGAGCAAATCATCTTAGATACAGGAGTGAAGATAAATTTGAAATTTGGAAACAAATTTTACGGATGAATGAAAGAACGGCCAAGTTTCGTTGAGAGCTTGGAGAGATCGGGGTCAAGGTGGATTTATACTGAGGTTTAACAAATTTTTGGATAGCTGAGTCCACTAATGAATGTTTCAAGCCTCTGTTGAAAGCAATATGTCAAAAGCATGTCAAAAACTGTTAGATAGACCTAAATCAATATTTGACCTAGGCATTTTAGAAGCCTTTTAATATTTCAAAACGGTAATAACCTGGTAAATGATATATATCTTCATTCCAATACATATCAAGCGCATGGAAGAAAGCACTTATCAATCTGCAATCTGATGGCCGAACGAGGCGTTCGACACTTGAAACTGGAAACATCGTCAGAAGCAAGAAATTAAAACGCTTAGTCCTGACAAAGCTGAACCATAGCTTTCAGCGAAACTATTATAGTAGACTTTAAATTATGAAAATTGCATTCATAAACGTTGGTTTTCTGAATTAAAGGAAATATAATTATGCAGTGCCTGTAGTTCAACTATTTCAACGAACAGTATGCTTTGAAACCGTGCTTCCTGTAGCTGCAGCAAGTTCCAAAGAGAGTTGCTTAACGAACATATCTCTGTTCCGTCTGGTAGTCGGACTCATATATCGATCGTCTGTAGCAGTTGTGGCCCGGAATAATCGTATTGTTGGACCAATTGTCGTTGGACGAGTCCTACCAGACCCGGGACCGGTCATGATTGAGGACGAAGATCTCCTGTCTGTTGAAACTGTCTCCAGAGTCTTGACAGCATATATTAAGGAGCATTCAACGGTGTGAAACTTTCCCGTGTGGGACTGACTTGCTCCCATCCTACCAATCGTTCTCCACCTGTGAAAATCATCCATACGATGTAAACCCTGTTTCCTGTACCTGCAGTAAGTTCCAAAGAGAGTTGCCTAGCGAACATCTCTTTGTTCCATCGGGCAGTCAGACTCGTATAGCGATCGTCTGCAACAGTTGTGGTGGCTCTGAGACAGCCTTGTCAGGATCAAAGACGATGTTCTCCTGTCTGCTGATATTGTCTCCAGAGACACAAAGACACGCGAGAATACTCGCGTGTCTTTTAAACGCAATAAAAGTTATCATTGTCTTTGACAAAAGTAAATGCGGGATAATATCTCGGGTAGCGAAATTTGCATGTTCGCAAATTTTCAGAGCATCATTTATCATACATCGGCAGCCATATTCTCTTTGCCACACCGGCTAAGCGAACATCGATCATGCGCAATTTTCGTGTTCAGTTCCTGTCGATGACCAGTTGGTGTTGCCAATCCCATAAACGTAAATTCTACAGTTGTTGACCACGTGCTGTGTGAAGAGAAACTCGCTTCTGTTTTTTTTGTTGTTGTTGTTTGATTGAAGGTTTAACGATCGCCGTGAGCAACTCAATGGGCTATAAGCATTCGTCTGTCCCTAATGTAGGGTCACTGATTCCAGTGAAGGGAGTGAGAGCCAGTGCCGTCTCACAAACACAACATCCATGCCTCACGGGATTTGAACCGGGACCCCTTCACGGACGAATGATCATAAGCCTGCAACATGCTATGTTTCCCACACTGCGCAATTACTCGCAATCTGTGTTTATTTTTTTATCCAATGTAGTCAAAATCTGCATGTGTTCCTTTTTCTGCGTTGTGCGTGGTCTTGGAGAAACAAATATATTTAAGTGCAATAAAATGTCATCTGATTGGATTACCAATTAAAATCTCCTTCCATTGGGATATGGCGCAATTTAAAACTTGTTACTGAAGGTCACGTATAAATAGTATATAACGAAACATTTATGCATTTGTTTATTGGCAGATTAAGCCCTAGTCTGCTCGCATTTGCACATTACATCCCAAACTGTCGACCTAGAGATCTTAAATACCGCTAAAGACATATATGGAGCGATTGCTTACGTGGCATCTCATTTTTCAGTCCTCGCTGTAAATAAATTATCTCTGTCGATCGAAGCTTCTTGAACTCACAGTCGTGTTGTCTGATTACAGACCTACGAGCATTCTCGTATCTATAGTTGGGTCTGTTACGTGTTGCTTGCATGGAACCTAATTCACTGTCAACTGAGGGATGTCCGGATATTCAGTGGCGGCCCCAGGTACGGGCATACCGCCCAGGGCCCCGCACCCAAAGGGGCCCCGCATCGCCGCCAAATAATTAGTAGTTTTGCCTGTCGTCACCTAAAATATTGTAGTTATAGTTCACGATCATATACAAATAAACGACCAATTTTAATATTAGTTTACTGCTTTTAATTAGTGACGTCAAACAGTTCCTTTGTTAGAAAAAATTGTATTTTTTGGTCACAGACATTTTTTCAGCGGGAAAATTGTGGAGATATGTCCAAAATTATTTTTTTTTCCAAGGCATTTTTCATTGGAGTTTTGCCGCAATTTCGGGTACAAGTAGTGAGTTGCAATATAATCGCTGCAGAATTCAATATTAGTGTTCGGAATATGGTCCATAGAAAACGACGTGGCATCCACTCTGACATATAGTTTCAAGACTTCAGCAACAAGAAAAGTCGCAGAATTTTTCTTTAAATAATAGGCTTTATAATTATACAGCTATCCATGTTTGTTTAGTAAAAGGTCACTTTGGAAAAGGTAATTTTTTTTTTTTATTATTATTGGGAGTTTGACGACCATCGTGAGCAACTCAATGGGCTATAAGCAGTCGCCCGTTTCTAATTTAGGGTCACTAACTCCTGGGAAGGGAGAGATCCATTGCCGAAAGACAAACACAACATCCATTCCAAGGAGGTTAGAATAGATGGAGTAAGGATGACTTCACAAACTTTGAGCAGACGAATTTAATGCTCAAACGTCTCACTAACATGGTGGCAGAGACTGTGATTGGCTGCGACTCGTCTAACATGTCTCACCAACATGGCGGCAGAGGCTGTGATTGGCTGTGACGTCATGATCGTGACGTTTCGGTGGCTTCACTTTGATTGCACGACGAAAGCGGCTGACCCTTACTCCATCTATTCTAACCTCCTTGATCTATTCGAACCCGGACCCTTTTTCGAACGATCGTTTAGACCACTGCTCCACCGCCCGGTAATATTTTGGATTCTTAATTATATTAGTAAACAATATATTGTATCACATCGTGTTTATTTTCTATAAATCAATTCCCGATAAAAAAAAAAAAAAAAAAAAAAAACAGTTGCTTTGGGATCATATTCACCCCAAGTGAGGGTTTGTGTGAGAAAAAGTAAGAAAAGCAAACTACTGGTTTATGGTCAAAGTAAGCAACATGTAATTTTTTTTACCTATATATATTAATTTATATATACATTATATAAGGGGTTATTACGATGGTTTTGGGTTATTGCGAAGGGCCCTGTGAAGAGTCATCGCCCGGGGCCCCGCAAGGACTAGGGCCACCACTGCGGATATTAATTGTTGGGCAATGTATTTCATTGCCTTTTAGTCACTTCAAAAATCGCTCTTGTAATGCTGAAATACTAAGTGTTGTAAAAGTATGAGAGTTGGCCATTGTAAAAGTATAAGATTAATATGTATCTTTAAAGACTTAAATGCCATGTTGACTTAAGCCATTGGTTAAACACTTATACGTTTTAGTTTAACTCGTTGCTCGTAGAACTTGCAGCTGCAATATTTCAAGCTTAACTCTACACTTGAACAGAATTAGAAGCAAAACGGCCCAGAATCAAAGATTCAGAAGATTACTTACTATTTCAATGTATCGACTCTTATTCCGTAAATAGGCACATCAATGAAGATCAGTATTGAAAATGGTTCACTTCGCGATAACAAAATGGTGATATCAATAAGCCTTTCACATAACTAACACCTTAATTCGACCAGACACAATTATCAAGACGTTAGCTCGCCCTCGCTTAACAATTCGCGATCAACATATATCTGCTCATAACTTTTCAACATCGTCATCAATCTGCTCTTACAATGTGTACATAGTAATTCTGTCATTCGCTCTTATCTCGCTCTCCTCTTCGCTCACTTTATGCTGCACTTTGAGTTATTGACCTTTGGTTCACTGCCAGTAATACCAACCTGGACAACTCGTCGGGAGGAATAATGTGTATTTAAGTCAGAAAAAACTTTAACGAGAAGAAAAATTACATAAGAATACAGAAACTCAAAAGAAAGGTTAAATTAGGGGTACGTGTCGTCACAGTGTCAAGAAATTGAAGTGTGACAATGGTGTAAATGCACTTAATTGGAGAGAACTGCGGAGAAGTCTGCGGAATAACAAAATTTTGTAAAAAATCGTAATACATAGAAACTGTCGAGTTGGCCCCTCGTCGTGGCAGCTTGCCGACAGGATGCACAGTGACGTGAATTAGCAGTGACAGTTTCCATTGTATATAAAGATAGTTAAGCATTTAAATAGAAATAGTCAGTCTGTTGTAATGCTCAGCAGAAACAGAAATCTGGGTAGCGCCAAAGGATATCTTTTATCCATCCTGCAGCATTCACTAGTTCAATACGGCGGTATATGATGCAAATAAAAAACATAACTTGTTCTCTCCACACACGCATCTCAGTTGAAGTTGCAACTTTCACAAATACACCCACTTGATCAAATTGTTTTACGAAATCTTCCTGCAAATAAGTTGTGTATATTTATAAATAAGCATGCAATGCTTACCTTTGTTTCTGGGAATGTCAGAAGGCTGTTCGACGGCGCCCTTTGCCCAGTCATACTCCCATCTTTTCTCCCATTCCTTAAACCATGCGTCGTTTTTTCGCTCCCAGTCTGACTTCCCGTCTTCGCCTCTCATTCTCATGTTGCGAACATGAGTCCAAAAACTTGGACACAGTCTGCCCTCACCATATGGCTCCGGATTCATGACTGGGAAACTGATGTTTTCTCTTCCTGACCACTTCACATCTGTACCACCTTCTGGATGGCTAAGAGATCGACCTTGCGACTTGTAGGGTACAGTCTCATCACCGCCGAAATCCATGAAACTGCGTCCTGTATCAAACTCCTGCATCTGGGTTTCTGGGAAATCGAACTTCATGTGTTCATTTCTTCCATCATATGGGGTTTCTGGGAAATCGAACTTTATGTGTTCATTTCCTCTGTCATATGGGCTTTCTGTGTAGGGGTATCCCTCTAATCCCCAGAAGTCGTCATCTGAATACTCGTTGTCAGGAGGTGTGGCAAGTCTGCCGCCAACATTCGGATTTTCCATCATGACTTGATGGGTGGCACTACCATAAGTCTTCCCGAAGATCCACGGTTGCTGAGGGCAAAATCCACCATATCTGGAACGAAAAACAATCGATCCATCATTATATTCATGAAGCTATGTGAAGCAGATAAATGAAAGAAATCACTTGTCATCATTACCTAATTCGATTAGTAACCAAAAACTAATTAGTGGTGTTCCAAAGTAGCCCATCATTGCCAACTGTTTGGCTGTCCATGAAAAAATTTTGCCGAGCACCATTTTTTTCACTGCAGTTTTGAGCAGAAAATAAACAAAAATATTCTTTGTATATTTTTTTTTCTCAAAACAGTGCACTGTGTTATCATTAGAAAGCGTAACTCTATGTTCTAATTTCCTGGTTATGGCTGCTTCTAAAAGTCGGATTTGAAAAAGTGTTTTCATGTCGAATTTCATTTGGCGCGAGAAATAGTTTGCATGCATCTTCTAATTTTTTATAACAAGCAGTTCTACCTCTAAGTAACGCAAGAGGGTATTTCGCCTCCCCGGTAGCGCCGTGGTCTAATCCCTGGCTTCTGACCATTTGTCCGAGATGGGTCTGGGTTCGAATCCGATGTGGTATGGATGTTGTGTTTGTCGTACGGCACTAGCTCTATCCGTTTCCTGCCACCAGTGGCCCTAAATTAGGAACGCGCAACTGCTTATTACCCACTGAGTTACTTATGGATATGGTGGTCGTTAAAACCCCCTGTTTGGATTTACGAAGTCATTGACTCGGTGAAATTGACTACGCACCGGATTATGTCTATAGAATGAAAGTTTATACCCTCTAGGCACGTTAGAAATATTTTTTTTTCGCTAAAATGCACAATAGCGCTTTCGAAGCTATTATATGGTTTCATCATCAGATGTAAAATAAGACACAGATCCTTTCAAATGCACACTATTCAAATGACCTTTATAACCTCAAGGGGTCATTTGAATAGTGTGCATTTGAAAGGATCTGTCTTATTTTACATCTGATGATGAAACCATATAATAGCTTCGAAAGCGCTAGTGTGCATTTTAGCGAAAAATAAAATATTTCTAACGTGCCTAGAGGGTATAAACTTTTATTCTACAATAAAATGTATTTCTGTTTGTGATTGTACTTAGGCTTCTAAGAATCCAAATAAAAAAATGCTTTTGTTTGATGCGGTTCACTGTGGTGATTGTTATTGGGAACACTATGCTCTTCAAACGATGCACAGTTTCCCCCTCTAGGGTGTATATGCATATTCTGTTTTCTTTGTTTTTCGTTCTGGTAAAAGTCATATTTGAAACGAAAAATTTCTGTCGCATAGCTTTCACGATGAGGAATATTTGTGTAATTTCCTGCTCTTTCACAATGCACAGTTCTGCTACAAGGATATCTTTATATTTGGAACGGTATCTAGTCTTTGAAAATTCCGATTGAAAAAGATCTTTGATACTATTGATTAGGAAAGATGCGCATTTTGTTCTTCAAATAACGCACAGTTTTCTCGTTAGGGCCGAAAAGTTATGTTTTTCTCTGTGTCTGTGCTTCTAAAAGTCAGATTTGAAAGTCTGTTTTGCGCCGGATATCTTCTATTATAAATATTGTGTGTATATTTTCCGATTTTGCATGATGCACAATTCTGTGGCTAATGGGCATAAGTGCATATTTCTACTTGCAAACTTATTTCCGCCCTTAAAAATCCAGTTGAAAAAAAAAATTGTATCGAGCACGTTTCACCGTGAAGAACATTTTGCACTGGCCACGACTTGCGGATTATTGATGAGATTATCAAGAATGCAGAAACCAAGGCAAACAAGCCATCTGTCCACGAAAGAGATAATACCCGGCAATTCCTGGGCTCAATCCCACACATCACTGCCCAAGCTTTTTTCCTCAAAAACACGCTCAGAAAGTTCGGCTTCGGTGTCGGTCTAAAGCCTCGGAGGTCTTTGTCAGCTATCCTGAGACAGAACATAGATCCAACCGTGCTACTCTCAGAAGCAGGAGTCTACTCCATCTCTCTGCTCTATCAAGATCGCGCCATTAAACATTACATTGGCATGACAAAAGATCTTTCAGATTGAGAATTAACGAGCACAAGCGAGACATTAAGAACCAAAAGCTTACAACAGCTCTAGCGAAGGAATTTGTGAACCACGGCGCCATTCCTCAATGGGACGACCTCAAGAAATTAGCCCCATATATAGACCCAAAAAACCATAGCTTTAAGGGAATCCGTGGAAATACAAACACTCGAAAGCGCTTCCAATTCTGAACTTTCCACAGATATACCAGTTATCTGGCGTGCCCTCCTAGATATACATCCATGAACGTGATCATCTCACTTGTCATCTATTGTTTAACATCACGTGCTCATAACGTAGCCTACTTATTAGGCCCTACGTGTTTTTTCTGTTTGTGTTTTAGTTTAAATTTTCTCAGTATGATTCTGCACTCAACCTTGTAAGCATTAGCTTGATGAAGCCGCTCGTGCTGTAAACATTTTGCATGTTGTGCGTGTTTTACACAATGTGCAGTTTTCCTAATAGCGGAGTAAAAATGCATATTCATTTTTACTGATTACCTCCAATTCTAAAAAATCGGTTTCAAAAGCCCTTTTTGGAATCAAACTGCATTCACTGCGACAAACGCTTTGTTAATATTGTGATAAAGCCAGTTACGTTATTTCATGTCAATAAATGATCAATAATTATTACATTTTATATTATCGCATATTGTTTTCAGTAAAAACGCATGATTTATTATGTCTTATAATTAGATATCGTCTCTCTTGCTGTCTTTCCTTTAGGAAAGGAAACACGGAAAATGCCAGCTCCGAATTTTATAGCACAAAGCTACTCTAAGCAACAGGGACGTCGCTAGACTTCGAAATCAGGATGGGCGACGGGTGGACGAGTATTATTTTTGTTGGGGCAAGTTTGATAGAAACTTTATTTACGAAAAACTGAAAGAAATTTGTAAAACCTAAAGAGTTACATTCACGTATAATAAACATGACACTGCCACCAGTAACCACGCCCTGATTAAAAGAAAATTTCATGCCTAGGAGAAAGGTCTTAAAGCAAATGGTTTCGTGGATTAGGGATGAGGGAAAATAAGGACATGTAGACAATATTTTCCCCCATCCTTAACCCCTTTCCTTCAATCCAGCAACCTTGTCTTGCAACCGTCAGCCACGACCTGCTCTTCATTGCCCTAGGACAGGCTTAAGAGCGCTGGTATAGCTTTAGACTCCACTTTCTGTATTAGAATCCCCTACAAACAGCAGAGAGGGAAACAGTAGAAAAAAACAGCAGAGCAATTACTAATGACCTCTAACAACAGCAGAGCAATTACTAATGATGTCAGTGAATTCCTATTCATCTTTTTCATTCGCTCCGATCATACTAACTCGAAAAAAAGGCTTAAATTGAGGATTTAGATCAGTGGAGAACAACTGAATTTTCATGGCCCTGCGGATGCTATTTTGATAACCTTTATAATCATCATCATTAGTGTTCTGTCCTTTGACAGATCCAACGATAACTCAGCAAGTTCTCTTCCTCCAGTTTCCTCTGCCCCTAGCTTCCTCCTTCAATTCTTGATAGCTTCCTGTGCCTATTATATCATTAAGCATCATTAGTCGTCTCCTTCGTCTTGGTCGCTTTCCTTCAATTTTCTATCATTCTTTACAACATGCTGTCTCCTCTTAACACATGTCCTATCCAGTTATATTTTCTTTTTCTTATTATCTTTAGTAAATTCCTTTCTTCTTCAGCTCTGCGACTGACATATGTGAATTGTCTAAATTATGAAAATCACATATTGAAAGATTTTATAAATTGATTTTGTGTTATACCTATTAAGGGGAAGGCTGCTCATCGCTCTGTGACGCAACAAACACGAAAGGACTCGCTGCGCGACACCAGTAACTCTGCGGAATCTTCCAGATAATTTGAATTAAGATTGTTCTTTCTAAAAAAAATGGCAGCATCACGTATACTTCTATGCGTGCTAATGCAGTTTTTCAACAATTCAAGGCTGAAATGACTTCTATCTCTGCATCCATTCTTAATGCCTCGTTGTGTTATGAAAATCGGATCTCTCATCTTCCCGTATTATTTGACTTTCCTAAAGATAAAATAGCAAGGGAAACAACAGCGAATCATAGGATGTAATAATCATGTGTTTTCACTGAAAACAACGTGCGAAAATATAGAATGTAGTAATCATTGATCATTTATTATATCAATCAGTTCAAAGCTGAAAGGACTTTTATGCCAGCATCCGTTGCACTTTGGTATCCAATAACGGAATAACATTTTGAAAAGAAGGTATTCTTTTGCCCAAAACATTAGAAGCTTCCAAGATATCACTAGATTAGCCCACGTTTGATCAAAACTCGTTGACTTTCAAGAAGAACGAATGAATATAATTTAAACAATGCTACTGGGAAAAGAACCTATTCACCATCTTAAGTCTGCATTGTGTGTTTAGAAAAAGATACGATAATTCCTTTTTAAAATTCAATAACGAACGGCTTTTTCGATTCTTTACTAAAATTCTAATATTTTTATTTTGTTAACGTTAAAGTTCTCTTTTATGAACATTTCTATTTCACTGACATGTAATGCGACATTTAAAAGAAGAATTCATTCAAAGTTTTCTTACCCTGGAAGAAAGTAGGGCTTGCATTTCTCGAGCACGGGGTGTTTCCGTCCATCCTGGTTATAATAATAGTCCATCCTGGGGTTGTAATGGTGAACAGGGGGGTTGTTTAAAAGTCGGAAAGCAGGACAACTTAAAATTGCTGGCGTACAGGACAAAGGCGAGGAAGTGAATGAGATTTGAATCAACGGTTACAGGTAAAATGGTATTCGCTGACGCAACAATGAAACACGCCAAAAAAGAAGTAACGTTATATTTCTGATTTTAATCACGTGGTCCAAAAGCCGTTTCTCGCTTGTATTAATATATTTTTATTGCTGGTCATAATTCGTAAATACGTACACCTCTTAACCTATCAACATATCAGGGAAGTCAGCAGTGACGTAAAGCAAAACTGCTAGGATCCCCGCAAAATTTCTTGTCCCTTACTCCAAGAAAAATTGGATTTGCACACAAACGGTGATTTCGAATAGATCGTGACAACGTTTGACCACACATAGGCAATGCGTGTCTGTATATTAAAAATGTGTAACATTATATACTTGTACATCGTGTTATGTATATAATACAGCGTAACCCAATGGACGTAGCCAGAAATTTCTTTAGGAGGGATTCCATGATTTTGTTTCATTAGTGAAAACCTCATATTTACATATATATCGCTTTAAATTCGCACTCAATCCCTCCCCTTCCGTTCATTCCCCCTCCCCATTCCCTTACGCCTGTGGCAGAACTTCGTTTATACGTTTTTCAAGGGACAAAATAAAATAAACATATGAACGAAACAAACCACTTTTCCGTCCATAGATGGCCGCACATTCTGTTGCAACGTATAGCGTAGACGTTAGTATTGTTGTACTGTAGGTACTGTGTACTATGTAGTCTTGTTGTGTTCCAGTCAGTGGCGTTCCGGAGCAACTCGACCCCCCCCCCCCCCCGCAGAAAATGTTTTCGAGGCCCTTTTTGCGAAAATCCATTAGCTTTCAATTACTCAAAATTTTAACTTCCATATTATTAACTAGGCTTTACGGGTGTTTTAATAAATCAAATTCTTTGGAACCTACGAGTATTTTTCATAAAAAAAAATTCGCTTTATTGCGTAAAACACAATGTGTACGTTATGATTAAAGTGATTGCCCTAGTTACCGATACAAATTACTACACAAAATACTTACATCAAAGTTAATCATATGATGCAAAATTTATTATTTCAAAGTACTAAGGCTGCATTTTGAAATGCTCACGATTGCTCACACAAAACATGCAACTGCTGTGTGACAGTGTCTAATGACTTTCCGATTTATACGAAACGTCACAGCAAGTAACTAAGTAACGATTAAGAACTGTAGCACAAAAAACGTAAAACTACTTAAATTATTTACTCTGGAATAAAAAAAAAAACACTTAACAAATGCCACCATGTTTTACACATAGTAAAGAAAAAAATTTTTTGACTCTTAAAAAAAATAAAAAATGACACAGGTTTCTGATTTTACGCTCCCGCGAAGAACACCTTTTAGTTCATTACATTTGGAAGAACGCACATTTATGTGCAAACAACTGTAATACATAACACCTTATCCTCATTGGTTCAACCCTTCCCTTGAGGGGAGATTGAGAACGAATTTAAAGCGATATATATGTGTATACGAGGCTTTCACCAATGAACTAAACCCGTGGACTCCCCCCCCCTTAAGAAATTTCTGGCTATGCCACTGCATTGAACTGATATTTTTTTCACATTCTCTTTTTAACATGCCTGCATAGAAACTATTGCAAGGACTGTGAAGTTTGAGGTCCCTTGTAACAGCAAGGGACCTCAACTAGGGGCCTCAAGTTCTTTTAAATAGATGCTTTCCCATCATCCAGTTTTTTTATAAACTAAAGCAACGAAAATGATTTCTAAAGATTTTACAGAGAAGAAAATGCCTTTTCTCCTTAATACTTTGTTCAAAGCTGCCTTAATTCTTGGCTATTTCTTTAACCAGTTTCATACGAAGTTTCTGCAAAAAATTTTGTAAAATCTTTTTGCACAGGCTAGAGGTCCGTTTAACCATGAGCCCCCCCCCCTCGCATAATGGGGGTGCCAGTATGCCCCTGGTTCTAGTGTTTTCAGTTATCCCCCCCCCAGTTTTTTTTTTGTTTTTAAACTTTGATTTCAGTCACGCTGCATAGAATTACAGCACTTGTAAATATGGTATAGATTACATAATTTATATTGTACCTACGTAGTATATAGAGCATTACTGCTAATTCATTTACCATTGATATTTTTTATACACTAGGATATATGATCAGTGCTGTAGTGGGGCCGCAACAAACAGGATCGGCATTCCATTACTTTTTTTTTTTTTTTAGCCGGCACCTGTTCCGGAAAACCCTATACAGCATAATTTGTTTTCTTTTTAAAATGCAAATGTCCTATAATTATTTTCCAATAAAAAAAAAAAAAAAAAAAAAAAGCTCAACAGAAAAAGTGTGCAGCTAGGGAAATTAATGCTGCATATTTGTTTGAAGGTAGAGTTTGTCTCTAAATCCATTCTTACTCGGCAGTCCCTTGAAGCTCCTTTTTCTACTGTTATTAAAAAATGTTGAGATGGAGATATTGCAGTGGGGAAATTATGGTAATTCAAAAATTTAATTAATCTAGTCATTACTAAGGAGTCTAGTCGTGATCTAGTCTCATTGAATTAAGTCCAGTTACGAGTGTCCCTTAATTATGCTGGAAGCAGAGAAAACTATTTTACTCTGTGGAGCTTTAGGCCCGTTTTACTCATGCAGAAAAAATCCGTCAAAGCAATACATCTCCCGGCTGTTCTACCGCACCTTTTCAGGCGGACTATGGAATTAATTGTATGCGCTGTATCCAAACTGCCCCTATCCAAATATCTCGAGAACTAAGACTTCCAGTAATAAATGGCTTTCACTATTGCACTCTGAATTAGATTCTGCTTCCAATGACGCCTTACTCGATAATATGGGGCTGATTTTAGTTTTTGCACTCCAATTTGGGTCCCAACATTTCAATGATTTCTTGCCAAAGTGGTGAAATCTTGTTCCTTGAATGCCAAAACATGTAATTCCAAAAGTCTGATTTTGACTGATCACTATACTTTCTTATACTATAAATATAAGAAGGTAAAAAAAGGTAGACGTGAAATTGAAGAAATTACGGGGGGGGGGTATTAAAGGCATAAAGGCATGGCGTGTTCACATGATGCAGCATATTTATTATAAAAAAAAACATGCGCATCAACATGGATTAAAAATATAAATTTTTTATTGTTATTTTCAAGGCTATTGAGAGCCATTGTTTTCTCATCAGTGTTATGGCTATAGAAGTCAATGGCAAAGTGTGGTGCTTTGTGTTGAAGAGACTAAAAAATGTTTTATTTTTTTTTTTAGTTAAACCTAATTTATATATAACATACTATCAAAGATTCATATTATATTCAGGTGAATATTTTAGTACCAACATATTGATTTGCATTGTCATTGTTTGCTGTACTGTATCTTTGCACAACTTCTGCTGCATAAATGCAATTTTTTTTCAACTTCCAAAACCTAATCGTAGATCAGACTGTTAGCAAATTAAACTGTTGCCAAACCGACCCTGAAAACTAAAAAAAAAAAAAGAAAAGAAAAGGTAATGATTTCCATTTCATATAATTTAAACTTAGACCCACAAAGATCGGTATTTTTTAACTCACATTTCTTCTAGTAATTAATGACTTCATGGCTTCCTCTTATTACTTTCAGTATTATAAATATTTAACGGGAATTATCGAGGATAAATTTATTAGGTACATTACCTCTCAAATAATTCGTCAGGAGTTCTTGCTTCCTTCTACTTCCACAGACCTGTGAAAGTAGGAAGAAATCCTGACGAAGATCTAGTGTTTAGATCGAAAATTTGAGAGGTAATGTACCTAATAAATTTATCCTCGATAATTCCTGTTAAATATTTATAATACTGAAATCACATTTCTTTTCGTAAAATAGACAGCAGATTTTCCAGTAGATACTTGACTAAATCAGAAGGATTGTGAGCTTCTTGTTCACACATTTCTCGCTTAAAAAAATGAAACACACAACACTGACAACATGCTCATTAGTCAGTCACAAGCTCATCTTTAACATAACAGAAACAAACCTGTTAGCTGTGATTACTGACTTTCTCTGTGCTTCGGCTAAGAGCCAAGATTCCCCGACCACAATGCCTCTACCAAAGAGCAACCAATCAGCAGCATCCGCTTGTCAAATATCAAAATCCAGCTTTAACAAAACGGGAGTATTGTTTCCGATGAAACAAGATTCAATGCTGCTGACAAGATATTCATTCCTTCCAACACATTCAGTGTAAAAAATTTTATTCTGAACATATTATAAAATGCGAGCTGCAATAATCGCTTTACCTAAATCTATTGGTTGAAGACAACTCCTGCAATTTGGGATCAAAAATACAACTTTGATGTTTTTCACAGAATGTTCTACATCTTGTGGGTCTGGTGGAAAATAGTTGATAAACAGAAGGATCTTTGTTGTAAATGAATTTATGGCACCTCTATTCATATTGTACTGTGGAATTAACTTTAACTGATGACGAACTAGGCTTTAGTTCGAAAATTTGACCACCAACTTTTTTGAATAATAAACTCTATAAGACCCGTAAAAAAAGAAGGATCTTTTATTTATTTCTCTTCATTTTTGCATCTAATGTTTTTGTTTTTTTTCATTCAATCTATGAAAAGTGCCGCCGTCATCCATCACTTAGTGTTGGAATTGTAAGTTGTATATAGAGTTTTCACGTTTCTGAAATACTGAGGTCTTGCAGATTTTCCAATCTTGAACAGTGTTAATTCTTAACTTCCATCACAGTTAAAGCACAAAATGACAGTCAGTCGGTTTTTGCTTTCTTTCTCACCATGACAGCAGTTGTTGTTTTTAAAGCTAAATGTTTTTGATAGGAGCAAATTAAAGAAAAGTACCGTCTCATTGGCATTCAAAATGTTTTCGGGGTCATATTGTGTGGTAATGTTTGGTAAACTCCTTTTCCTTTCATCCCCAGTAACAGAAGAAACTGGAACAGATTCACAGCTGAAAATTTTCCCAACTATACTAAATCTTCATTTGTATTTTACAGATAAGGCTTTATGAGAGCATGATGCCATGGCTCCAATGCAAGAATGTGAATGCAAATGAAGGTTTTAAGGAAAGGGTACAATATGACAATGTCAAGCAAGAGCAGGTGTCTGCTACAGCTGCCAACTGAGCTGATCAGTGGTAGCTCAGGTGCAGCATGCGCATTCCTCAGAGTGATTCATAGAGCAGATAGATGACAGGAAATAGGGAGAGCAAAGGGCAGGGAAGAACGGACTTGGAAGATGGAATTCATGGTGAAGGGGAAGGGTGAGAAGAGAGTTTGGTAAATGGAATTCACGTGGTTTGAATGTCTAATACACCACCAGAATTTAATGCATAAATGAGAAGAAAGATATTTCAAGTAATGTGTAATTGATAAAATTTAACATTAAGGGCATTTCAGAATTTTTGGACTGGCAACATTTTACATATAAATGAGTAAAACGTACACATGAAAAATTCATAAACTGGGTTCTACTGTATATAAATTATATAAAAATAACAAATTTGTGGAGTCTGGGAAAGACCAAAGAAGTAATGGTTAAATGAGAGAAATCAATTACTGAAAAGAAATGTTTCCCCTTATAGTAGCTTAGCTCACCTCTTGGTTTAGAAAACCTACAACAGATCCTTACTCCTACAGAATTCAGAAGCAATGAGCATTGAATTGGCGTCTCAGTACTCCAAGCCTGAGGAGTGTTAGTAAGCTTGGAAAGCAGTCAAAATACTAATTAAGAGCAGGTGTGGCAATGACATCCTCCTATGCAAATTAGAGTGTAAGAAGAAACAAATCCTGTCCAGAGACCATTCTGTGCAGTGAAAATATAAAAATAATTTCAGTTATAGTCTGCTTTTAAATTAATTTAATGTTTCCCTTGAATATACACCACAGGAACAAGACATTGACTTTTCCCTTATTTGACCTTTGGATCATTTTTGATGTGGCAGTGCCCATGTGTTGTATCAATCAGAGCTGAAGTGGTGGTTGTAATGAGAAAGGGTCAAGAATTGACCACCTTGAAGAAAGACATGATCATCAGATACAGACAGAACAAAGAGTGGAAGTATGTACAAAAGAAAAAAACTTTGTCTGCTGTTCACAGGCTGCTGAAGTAGTGAGATTGGATATGAAAAGGTGCAATGCATAACTAGCAGGTAGGTATTGCATGGCCACTGCTGCTTAAAGCTATGGGAGGGAAGCAGCTTGACCATATTGTCTGGAACAATAGGCACACTAATTTGGTGCAGCTGACAATGGTCTGCAACCAGGGAGCACAGTGGAGTGAATCCTTAGCTACAGTGCAATTATCCCTCCGCCGTATATGCTGATGGTGTAAATGAATTACCACAACATATCATTGGCGACAACGACTGGAGTTTGTGTTAAAAAAGAGAGAGAGGATTAGGAAGATAGGAAGAAAGTTACCTACTCTGAGGAATTGCATTTCTTTCTTCAGAAGTCTGCGCCTCAACTTACATACCAGATTAACTCATCTATTGAAATTTCTCAATGAGAAAAAAATATTGTGCCTTAAATTTGGTTGTGATCCAAGCACCTGAAACTCAATGTTACATTTCTAGGAAAGTATTCCAAAAGTGTACGAAATGTAATATTCCATTCACTAAGAATTTGTTTACAAAGCTGCTGAAATAAATGTTTCCATTCAACATAACTGTGACCCATTTGGAGTGGCAACTAATGTATGTTACTTTCATCCCTTTTGTGATCCTTCAAAGACTTCATGAATGGCATTCACCCCTAACTTTGCAAAGCTACCCAAACTACAATGGGTGCATCTCATTTACATCTCTCGATGATTATACCTCTGGAATATGTTGCTGCCATGCAGTTGATTGGCTGGTGACAATTGTGTCAACAGATGGCAGCGCATGCGCTTTAAGAATAGTAATGACTAGTTGCTGGTGAAGGCAGTCTTTTTTTTGCTCTGCCAATCTCAACTGTATCTCTCAACTTAATTAGAATAAACTATCGCTTCCATTTGTTATGCTTAATTTGTCATGTTTTCTATTGAAATCAAAAGCTCTCTTGGAATTTCAATCATGTGAGAAAGCAGTGAACTCACAACTACAAGCATCACTTTGATTTAGCACACTCGAGTGACCTTGATTTTTATTTCACCATTGTGTGGTGGCATCTCTGACTGGTCAGTTGGAGGGAAGAAATATGGTGGTATCAGTTCATAAAAAGAAAAATTAAAAAAAAAAAAAAACTTAAGACATTCAACTTTTTTGTCAAAACAGAAAATGCATAGTTTACTCCACTTTATGTTCCTTTCAATATTTACTGAAGCATCAAAAATATAATTACAGAAATATACTTAGGATCAACCTATCTATGAATAAAATAAGGAAATTAAAAGAATAATAGTTGTAGGCTGTAGTGAGATACTTTTTCAAGAATGTAGTATCTAGCTACTGTTAAAACTGCTTTCACAGTACTCACTGCCAATCACTTGTAATAAGAGCTATGAATTTAAAGTCATTGGAAACAGAAGGGAATTAATTACCTTTTCAAAATAAGTACTATTCAACAGTGAAAGATTCCTAATTTTATAGCAGTTGTATGTAGTGTGTGTGCTCCCTGTTTCCACAATATGTTGGGGGCAAGAATTTAGCTTAATGAATTGTTAAAAATAAATTTAAATGCTGAATATAGGGTGGAAGTTTTTGGCCTGATGGTGTGGGTGACAAGAATGGGAACATCAGTGATGGAATTTGAGCCTGCAGTGGCTGTGTACCAGTGTTATTTCAGCTGCAAAACTCCAAGACATGTTCATAGCCAGAAAATACCAGATGAAAATGAGGAATGGTAAAAAAAAAAAAATGAAATCTCTACTAAGGTTCTCAAAAAAATAATAAATATGCAGTGATTTTTATTGTCCCAGTTTTATTATAAATAGCAAACCTTTTTTTACTTTTGATAATATTAATGAGAATAGTCAACTAATAGTGTCCCAAAAGTCATGGGGATTAGAAGAATGCCAATGTGTATAAATGCAACCATAAATTTTAAATCTTTTGCACTTGGCACTTACATTTTTTTTCTTGCTCCTAATCTTAAATATATAGTGCCATGCATTATTTGGCTTTTGTATTTGTTTTATTCTTGTTATATTAATGTAATGTGGTTCTGTATAACTGGATCTTATATTTTGTCAAAAATACCAATATCTTTTGTTTTAATGTTAAAGGATCAGAGAACTTGGGCGAAATTTGGTGGTAACATGCAAGAGTTTTTGAATATAAAAAACAACTAAGTTAGTAACAAGTGAGAAGAAACATTTTAACACATATCAGAAGCAATTAAAAAAGGTGAGCTAGTTTTAAAAAATTCTGAAAATTTTCACAGGCTTTTGAAAAAAAGGTCAAAGAATATATTTATGCATTTATGGTATTTACATTAATGGTTTATGCTTGCTTTGGATGTCATATAATGGCTGAACTTTTACATGGAACAAAAAAGTTACCAACATAAGTATGCAGTTAAACCTTTTCTCACCCTTTTAAGTTTTAGTTTTGCAAAATGAAAAATTTTCAACATGAGTTGTATTGCATTTGAGTTTTTAATTGAATATAAGGACTGACAAAAAAAAAATTGCTGAGACTCTTTTGAAGTTATATGTATGCATAACAGAGAGAGAGAGTTGCTTTCAGTACATTTGGAATTCAACATTCTAGTTACTGTCTGTATGTATGCATATTTTAATTGGAAGTGTTCCCTTACTGGCTACTTTCAAATAAATGAAACTAGAGTAAATTGCATGAAGTGCAGAAAATTTAGATTGTTTGTTTTTGCATAATGCTTGATCCAGTGTGAGGTGACTGGAAATTTGGATGCAAAGATTATTATGTATCATAAAGCATGAAGTTATCATAGCAGTATTGGAAAATGCACCTATTAATTTCAGATGCTTATCAGACACAAATTTCAAGAACAAATGCATCTCTTTAGGAAGGTAAAGAATGGTAAAGTGTTTGAAAAGTAATCAAAGGTAAAATAGAGCAATAGATCAGAAAAGCAAAGAAGCATGAATTTGATTCTCAAAACATTGTAGGAAGAATGCTGAAAATAGTTTTCTCTATTGACATCTAGTGAAAAAGTGTCTCCTTTTAAGTGTGAAGACATTATGCTAACATTTAAAGTTTTGACTTCAAATGTTAGGACCACAGTGACCCTAAATTAGGGATTGGATGTCTCCTATGTAGATATAGATGTTGATAGTTGTTAAGTTACAAAAAACGAAGTAGAAAAGTGTACTTTTCTAAAAATGCAGCTGTTTTTTATTGAAATTAATAACCCACTGAGTTTAGTGTGGCCAGTGTTTCTTTCAGGACTTTTTGGCGGGGGGGGGGGCAAATGGAACCTTAGATGGGGCAAGTTTTCCATTTGCTATATATATATACACACACACACACACACACACACACAATGTGTATATATAATTTTAACTACTATATTTATATATATAGAACTACTTACTATATATCTAGCACAGGGGCACATTTAGAGGGGCCTTTCTGTCTCTGGAATATGCTTCATTTTTTGTTTTTGGTTAAAATGCGCCTTACATTAGAAAAAATGCCTTAATTTAATAAAAATGTATCAAAATACAGTAGAAAAAATGCTTTAATTTTTCTTCAATTTTTCATTAACTTTAATTTTGTTCCAGATGGTGGATTTCAAAAACTTTCTTTTTTTGTGCTCCCCCCCCCCAAGAAAAATTATCTAAACATAGCTGATATAGTAATTACTTCTTCAAACATCTCAGGAATAACAAACTGTTTTTAGCTAAAGGAGGGAAGGGGAGGATCCGCAGGCTTGAAATTTTTATCTGTTAAAATGCATTCAACACACTTTTGTTCCTGAATCACGATTCCCAGACAATTTGGTATGATTAGTCTACTTATTATATTTTGAAGAATACCACACCCCTGGATGTATGCCTGAAAGAAACACTGAGTGTGGTAGAAGTTTCTAAACCTTCCATTCTAGTAAATAAATATCTTACCTGAGAGCTAAGGTTTCAATATTTTTGACTGTATATACCACGCACAGACCTCCACAGAGTTTGATAATGCATTTTTATAGAATGAAGTTAAATGATTCTCAATATCTCCAGAACATGCAGTCACATGAATGTAGGCTCTTCTGTGCCAAAAATGACTTTCAGTTGTTGTAAGTTGACATTTCAGGCTCTTGTGATGATGCCTAGTGTGAGGTTCTTCCTTTACACAGGTGCCTTGGTGATTGTTTACATTAAAGCCTTACCTGTGGAACTGGATGATCTTGTAGATAGTGTGGAAGAAATATCTTCACATATTACATGGAAATTCATCTGAATTATTAACATAGCAATCTGAAATCTCTGAACTGCGTATACACTGAGTGGCCACTTTATTATGACCGCCTGAAAGTTTTAAGCAAATGAGCTATGGCTGCACGCTGTTGCCGCCAGAGGGCTAGGCTAGTATAAAAAGGGAAAGCTTAGTGCTTGCGACAGTAGTAGAAGTGATTTTGGGTGACGAGATGGGTAAAAAATGCGATTTGACGGACTTTCAACGTGGGATGATTGTAGGAGCTCGGAGCCATGGAGCCAGTATCACCAAAACTGCTGCATTCGCGAAATGTTCCAGAGCAGCTGTTGTTAAAGTGTTTAAAGAGTGGACTGTCAGCCATAAAACTGGGTCTCTACGTGCAACGTGTGGTCGTCCTCGACTAGTGACTGCTCGGGCAGAACGGAGTGTCCAGACTGGTAACAGACAACAGAAGGACAACAGTGCAGCAAATTACAGACCATCTTAATCAAGGATCCCCTCAAATGATCTCTGCATGCACTGTTTGCTGTACACTGCACCGGATGGGATATGGCAACCGAAGGCCTGTTCGAACACCTTTGCTGTCTGCAGTTAACAAGAGAAAACGTCTCCAGTTCATACAGGAGCACAAGGATTGGACAGTCTATAATTGGAAACAAATTATGTGGTCCAATTAATCATGTTTTCAATTGCACCATGCCCATGGCAGAGTGAGAATTTGGCGGAAACAGCACAAAAGCATTAACCCCAAATGCATTGCTACAACCATTCAAGCTGGTGGAGGCAATGTTATGGTTTGGGGAATGTTTTCCTGGCATGCTTTGGGCCCTTTAATTCGTGTTGATCAACGTTTGACTGGCACATCATATCTAAACATCGTTGGGGACCAAGTGCATCCTGTCATGTGGATGGTTTATCCCAATGGCGATGGCTACTTTCAACAAGATAATACGCCCTGCCATAGTGCTCGTATTGTACATGATTGGTTTCAGGAACATGCCGGTGAGTTCACTTTGCTTAGGTGGCCCTCACAATCTCCAGATCCCAACCCCATTGAGAATTTGTGGGATGAAGTTGAACGAGCCATCAGACAGTTGGATTCACAACCCTGCAATCTCACACTCCTGGAAAGTGCTATTCATCACGCATGGTCTCAGATTCCACAAACCACCTATCAACATCTTGTCAGGGCCATAACCAGCCAAGAAGGCCAGAGGGGGCTTTGAAACATGCAGGGGGAGCTCAAGAAAAAAAAAAAGTCCAATGTGCTGAAGTTAAGATCATGTCCTGTTCTTCTCATAAAACAAAGAATAAAATTTTCATTGTGCAATTTATTGCATTTAAAACAGCAAACGACCCCCCCCCCTCCCTGCGGAACTCATTTTGGTCTCTTGAAGGTTTTCATATACAACCAGGGGGTGGAGCACCGTAAGGGGCTAGGCCTCCAGTAAAATTGCTATAGAGACAAGTCGAAATGATTTTTTCATTTTTCTTCTTCTGTAATTTAAAGATGTTAAAAAGTTTATTGTTGTTAAAATTTTGAGACTTTAACAAAACTTTTGTGATTTAATAAAACTTTTCACGCAATTAGTCGTATCTAAAATAGCAATGATTTTTTATTTGAATTGTTTATTTTCCCTTTATTTCATTTTTTTATGCATGACTTCCAAGGCTACGTCAAACACGCCAAAATGATCGCCAAATATAGAACTATGTGTCATAGCTCAAAGAAATTAGTTTCATTCGATTCAAAATGCAAAATTACATATAAAATCATACACTGTTGGCCACATCTTCCCTAAAAAATGTTTTTTTTTCTTTGTTTTTTTGTGAAATTTTTAAAATTTTGGGGAAATTTTTAAAATTTTGAATTTTTTAAAATTCCCATTTGGGCGCCTTATTATAGACCAATTTTATTGGTTAACAAAATCCTAGGGATTACGAAAGTTGATTTTTGTACCAAAAATCAACTCAATTGGTACATAATTGTGGATGCTATCATGTTGACATGCTAATAGATATACATATAGGATACATAAACTTATGAGATATTGTTCAGATTGATATTATCCACCCTCTGAAACGTGTAGAAAACACCATTTGAGTTCAAACTCACGTTGCCGGACCAATTGTAATCTCTTGTCCTATTCTTTTTTTTAATAGGACAAGCTAAAAAATGTAATCATTACACAAAGGTTAGTCGAGCTTTAATGATTTTGCAATGCATTTTATGCAAATTCTAACATAGAATAATTAAAAATACAGCCAAATTTTTGATAATGGACATTTGAGTTTTCAAAATCTTATGAATTGTTTTATTCAATTTCAAAACAGAATTAAAATTACTAACTGATGCTAATTTTCACATTAGAACAAGCAAGAATTGCAAGGTGCAGAGCTTTGTTGAAAATTCATACATTATAGGCAGTGGATTAAGAGATTTTTATGCCTGATGAATTTCAGCACAGTTACATTACGCTCAAAGTTTAAGCTGAATTAACTTAATCAGCAAAATGCTACAATAATCTGATTTAGCTGAAATGCACAATTTTTCAGATCAAATGTTTAAATATTTTTTTCGAAATCAGACCAAATATGATATTTGGGTAAATGGAATCAAGATCAATGGATTTTTCAGAAAATGAACTCACCCATGTTGTTGGCCACTTTTGCCTTTGTAGCCACATGGTTGGCTTCTTTTTTGGCTCCGATACACAGACTGAAATTTATTTGGCAAAAATATAAAAAAAGAGAAAGAAACAGAAAGATCAGAAAATGACAAGAGTCTTGCCCTTTAAAGGGTTAAAGTAAAAACTGATAGCTTTTTTCAATTTAGAATAGTTGCAATTTCCTGTCAGCAATATCATTGAATTTCTTCAAAAAATTGAGGAGTCCAAAGTTTTTGTTATATTTTTTTCAAAGCTTAAAAGCACTAAATCTGCCTGTCTTTTACGAGACATGTTTTGCCCCTGGGGCCTGTCGATATTTGTAAGGGCCAAAACAGTACTTTCACAAATTGCAGTGCTACATGTAGAAACCCTACAAGTTGCCACCAGGTCATACACATTAGGAAAAGCTTTTTGCATTTCATAGAGTTTTTCTATCAAGTCCTCCATTCTTGTTTCAGATTTAATATAATTTTTTGCAACTACTATTTCTTCTCTTTGGGGAATATTAATTCCAAGTTCTTTCAGGGCATCATACTTTTCTAAATCCTCATTCAGTTCCTCAACAGCAGTTATTGCAGCAATCAAATCTTGGTTGTTGCAAAATCTCTTATTAAGTTCTTGTAGAACAGAATCAATAGTCTCATTGTAGATGCACTGCAGTTTATTGTGATGACTGACTGCTGAAGGCTCATTTATGAATTCATAAACTATAAAGTTTTCCATCATTGAATTTTTTTACGAATTCTATGTTTTTTCATTTCATCTTCCAAATTCTTAAAGAACGAATTACTCTTCTCCAGTGTTGCATTAAAATTAGGAATGTTTCGAAGGTCAACAAGTGTTTGGTGCACAGAATTTACAATTTTATTTGATGTTTACAGGCTTGCAGTATGACTCTGTAAAATTTTATCTGCTAGATGTAAAATTCCAAGTATTTTTTTCATCAATACCAAACAAAAGCAGAATGTGTCATTGGTCATTGTATGTAATAATCCAGTGCTGATTGCAACATCTTCTCCATCAAACTTTTTCTTTTCATTTAACTGAATTTCTATAAGGGATTTCACAATGTAATCAAAATTTTCAACCATTAATTTAACATATACATAATATCTAAGGTATTTTACCTGATATTGTCGAAGTATTTCGCACGTTGTTTGCTCTGTGAGGCACGTGCTCCTGGCCCGAGAGGTCCCTTCGTTACGGACCTTTGGTTAGTTATAAAAAAATGTTGCAGAAATAAAACAGTTAGGTTATATATTTTCAGTTCCACATTCATTCATTCGTACAATCAAACGTTTGAAATTTACTATTAATTAAAAGATTTTAGTAGAAAGAGTTATACTCATCGGGTCAGGAGACGTCTCACAAGGGGTTCGTTGTTACGGCGAGCGCTTTCAGCGGTGTACAACCGCCATCTTCTGGCCACTGTTTCTACACGAGGGTTCCTCGCATGTATGTGGTTTTTGGAGTTGCATGTCGGGAATCGATGAGAAGGTTTGCTATCTGTATGTGTTAGATGATTTTGTTTCTAATGTGTCGCCATCTATTGGATGAGTTGGTAGGTATCAGTCGTAAGCATAATTCTTTTGTGTAGATATTTTTGGGCTATTATTGTTTGTTCGTAGAAACAGGTGTTTTTTTTTTTTTATTGATGTGATTTTTTGTAATGTTCATTTTTTTTTTGTCTTTTTTTATGATTTTTTTCTTTTTTTGTAAGTGATTTCCAGGCTGAAAAAAGAAAAAGTTCATAAAAACAGACAAAAAAGAACATTACAAAAAATCACACAAATAAAAAAAAAAAAAAAACATCCTGTTTCTACGAACAAACAATAATAGCCCAAAAATATCTACACAAAAGAATTATACTTACGACTGATACCTACCAACTCATCCAATAGATGGTGACACATTAGAAACAAATCACCTAACACATACAGACACACAATAGAATTATACTTACGCCTGATACCTACCAACTCATCCAATAGATGGCGACACATTGGAAACAAAATCATCTAACACATACAGGCAGCAAACGTTCTCATAGATTCCCGACATGCAACTCCAAAAACCACATACACGCAAGGAACCCTCGTGTAGAAACAGTGGCCAGAAGATGGCGGTTGTACACCGCTGAAAGCGCTCGCCGTAACAACGAACCCCTTGTGAGACATCTCCTGACCCGATGAGTATAACTCTTTCTATTAAAATCTTTTAATTAATAGCAAATTTCAAACGTTTGATTGTGCGAATGAATGAATGTGGAACTGAAAATATATGACCTAACTGTTTTATTTCTGCAACATTTTTTTATAACTAACCAAAGGTCTGTAACGGAGGGACCTCTCGGGCCAGGAGCACGTGCCTTACAGAGCAAACATCGTGCGAAATACTTCGACAATATCAGGTAAAATACCTTAGATATTATGTATATATTAATCAAAAGCACATTTATAACGTAAGACAACCCATAAGGTTGCCTCATGAATTGCAATTTTCGTAATTCATTAATTTAACGACTTCAAAATGGCCTGACCACCTATGTTCAAAAAGTGAAACAAGTTTTTTGCCTTCATATATGTTATGGATATTTCCTTTCTTGAGAAAATTAAAAAAAGGCTGTGCTCTGGCTGAAAAAGTACTGAATTTCATCTATCATTACTATTTTCATTACAACTAAATGTATTCTATGGTTGTAGCAATGAACATAGGGGATCTTCCGATTTAATTTATTTTGCAAGATAGCCTGGACGCCACCTTTTCCACCAGACATGACACTGGCTCCATCATAGCATTGACTAAGCAAATACTTTAAATACTTGGTATCTATTTTGCAGGCTTCTAATAAATCGAGTGCCATCTTAGCCAATGATTTTGCATCATTGCTGTTCACCATCTCAACTGATTAAGTTTTTTTCTAAAACTTTTCCATTTCGAACAAATCTGATTCCAAAAGCTATTATTTCTTCCATTTTTTTTTATTTTTTTGTTACGGCTTCCATCCATAAATAATGTGTACCAAGGAACGTCTGCATTTAAAACATTTGTAGCAATATCATTTTTCACCATATCAGCCATAACATGAATCATATCATTCTGCATTTTAGGGAATAAATAGGATGCATTTTGGGGAATTGTTTTAGAAATATCTAAAAGTTTTTGGTCCTTTTTAAGTGTATATTCAAAGGTTTTTATAAATAATCCATCTTCTGAATTCTCTTCAATATTAAGTACCTCTTAAGGGCAGTTGATCAGTAGTAAGAAATTATATCATTTCCATGATGGATGAAACATAATAACAGTTCCCTTCTAGAACTTTATCATTTACTAAACACGAAACTGACTGATTACGCTGTTCTCTTACTTTTCTTTCTTCCCGCTTTGCAACAGCAATTAAATGATTTTTCGTCAATTCATGAGCTGGAAATCCTTTCTTCTTGTCAAGTGCTTTTTCCCAACAATCGAATCCCGTAGTTATATACGCTGTCTCTCTTTGTCCCAGTAGGTTGATAATACTTGCAAGCGTTACAAAATACCTTGTCCAATTCTTCTGAATATTGCAGCCATTCAACATATTTACGTAACCAGTCACCTTCAAAACTTCTGTCATATTAATTTTTGTAATATTGCCCCATCTTCATTTGTTTACTGTTGGGTAGCTTTATCGCATTAAACTCAACAAGTGAATCATTATCCTGCATAGTATCAGGGGTTTTACTAAAAGCAGCTTTTTCTTGTTCTTCACTGCTGTCCTCATTCTCGGCACTTTTTCTTTTAAAGTATTTTAATAAAGACATTTTATACAACAGGACTGAACTTTCTGCATACTTCAAACAGATTTCAATTTTCAAACAATGATTAGATAAACACTCAAAATGTTTTCTAAACAAAGGAAACCATAAGCAAACTGAGGAACAAAATTCGTAGATAAGAACACGAAAACTAGACCAGGGAGTACTGACTCTTTTTAGGACTCTACAATGGATAGTGGGGGAAAAAATTTGTTTTCAATCTCCACACTAGCCTAACTGATCATGTGCTCCCTTAAATTAACTTATTAGAGAATGTGGAATAACTTTTTTACGGGTCTTATAGAGGTTATTTTTAATGAAAGTTGGTTGTCAAATTTTCGAACTAAAGCCTAGTTCGTCATCAGGACTATGTCACTGGAGTAGTTGCTGCCACTCAATTGGAAGAGTCCATCCGCAATTATCGTTAATTGTGGTACTTCTTCTTCTTGCTATTTCGATCCCTTCTTCTAGTTTCATCTTTACTAAGTTTGACTGGTGGGCGATTATTTTCACTGAGTCCCAATTTATGGAGTGTCCACTTGCTTGTATATGTCTGTCTAGCCCTGTTTTGTTCCCAATGTTCCTAATAGCTGCTTGGTGTTCTTTCATTCGGACCTTAATACTTCTCCCTGTTTCTCCTATATAGCTGAGTCCGCAGTCACAGTCGATGCAGTAAATTACTCCTTCCTGCAATTGGATGTCCAATTCTTTCTGCTTTAAAGCTGGCAGGAATTTCTTTATTTTGTTATTAAGATCTGGAGCTAGCCTGATATTATATTTTGCTCTGATCCTTTTCAGTTTCTCGAAAAGTCCCTTGTGGTACGTAATTTTGCTGGTGAATTTGAAGTTGGTTTTTTCCTGCTTCTTTTTTGGCACTTGTTTAAATATTTTCTCAACATATGGGGAGGGGTAATTGTTTTCTACCAATATTTTCTTTAATTCTTCTTTGTGAAGATCTTTTTGAGTAGCTGAAGAGACCAGGATTTCAATTTTTTTCCAAAAATTGTCTCGCCGTATTCGATTTAATATAATCAGGGTGGAATGAGCAGAAGTCTAACATCTTCCCTGTGTTGGTGGGTTTTCTAAAAAGCTGAGTGAATATTTTCCCTTCTCTTGAGGTCAAGGTTAAATCTAGGTAATTGATGCTATGGTCTTTTTCCTGTTCCAGGGTGTACTGCAAGGTATTCTCTAGTAAGTTAAATTCTTCCAGAATCTGAGAGGGTAGAGATTGGTCCACAGTATCTACTATAATTAGGACATCATCCATGCACCTTACATAGAGAGAAAACAAGGAGGGTTGTATAAGGATTTTTGCCTCTAGTTTACTTATATAATAATTTGCTAACAGAGGTGCTAGTGGAGAACCCATTGCAAGTCCTGAAGTTTGCCTGTAATATTTCTTTCCAAACTGGAAGAAATTATTCTTGTAGGAAAATAGGAGCAGTTCATATATGCCAAGTAGTATTTCTCTATTGTGATTATGGAATACTATTTTTTCCGCAAGGTCATCTGCAATGAGTTCCAGTAGGAGGTCCAGGTTAATGTTGGTATACATAGAGACTATATCCAGGCTTGCCATTACTGGATGAATTAATTCTGGCAAGTTGTCCAGTTTTCCTTTTAGCTGCATGGAATTTTTTAGTAGGTAGGGAGGAGAAGGGAAAATATCTCTGAGGTGACCAAGCAAATAATAATTAATGTTGGAGAGTGGCGAATTTCTAGTGTCTATTATAGGTCTTACTGGATGGCCTTCTTTGTGAACTTTTATTGTACCATAGATCTGTGGAATTCTTGACTGGATTTTGGAGAAGTTTTTGAAGAGCTCATTAAGCTGTTTTTTATTTCTTAAAGAGCTGATTAATTTCTTAAGATTTTTGACAGTTTGATCTATAGGGTTACCATTGAGTTCTTCATAATAAGGCTTGCTCAATTCAGCTTCCATTTTATTGTAATACTTCTCTTTTTCTACCAATACCAAAACTTTGCTCTTATCTGCTCTCAGTGCTACAACTTTATCATTGGCTTTGAATTTTTTTAAGGTCAGTAATGGCATTTCTATTAAAATTGTAATAAACTTTTACTGGCTTTTTTACAAATTTTGAGACGCAGTCTGAGAATTCTTTCCTTAAAGTAACTGCTGTATTTTCATCTTCTCTTTCTACCTTACTACAGATGCTTTCTAAATCAATCAGTATACGTTTTTTATCAAGTGTTGCGGAGGAAAGGTTGTAATTATATCCCTTATTGAGGAGATTAATCAGGTTTTCATCTACTCCTTCTTCCATCAGATTCATGACATGTTTGTTAGTGGGGGATGGTATTAACTGTGAGCCAGGTGCTGTAGACATTAACTTTGGATTTAACCATTTATTCTCTTTAATCTTCAATTTTTCCTTAAACTTTTTGTTTTTATCTCTCACTGCTTTAGCTAACCAATTATCAATATTTTTCTTTTCTGCTTCCGGAATTTCATCTAATGAAGAGGTCCAAATACAAGCTTCTATTCGTTCGCATTGCTCAATAGTTTTGAATTTATTACGAATCGCGCCATTCACCGTTTTTAGTTCTATTTTTTTAATAAAATTTCTTGACAGATTTTCCGCGATGTTTTTTCGTGAGTCTCAAAGAAGGTACAATAAAATTAGCTCTTTTACATTTTTTAAGAAAATACAGTTGTGACTTACATTTGTCACTTTTGCACTTACTCCTTTCTATCCTTCTGATGTTTCGCCATATATCCAGCTCGTATGTGGTTTTAATCCTAGTTGTAAATGCATTTATGGCACCTCTATTCATAGTGATTGTGGAATAACTTTTTTATGGGTCTTATAGAGGTTATTTTTAATGAAAGTTGGTTGTGGACTCTTCCAATTGAGTGGCAGCAACTACTCCAGTGACATAGTCCTGATGACGAACTAGGCTTTAGTTCGAAAATTTGACAACCAACTTTCATTAAAAATAACCTCTATAAGACCCGTAAAAAAGTCATTCCACAATCACTATGAATAGAGGTGCCATAAATGCATTTACAACTACTATTATTAGAGAAGTTGGCCTGGCTCTTCAAGAAAGGTTCCTTCAGAGGGGTTGGTTGCTAAATAGGGCATTGGGGGGAAGGTTTTAGTTGAACATGCAGCAGGATGATTTCCTTGAAGAAAAAAAGGAGTGCAGTTAAGATGAGTTTAAGCTTTAAACTGTCACTCCGTTTTTTAGCTTTGTAGGAAGTGTGGAACCTGGGTATTTGTTTTTCTTTAGGTAATGTTACTACAACTGCCTGTCATCCTCAAGAACTCCTGCACCCCCACCCCCACTCACTTCCAGGGAGGATGAAACTTTATAGCCATTTAAAGTGACCTCTACATACTTCTGCAGATTTGTATTATTTCATGGGTCCAGGGTAGTGAGAAAATTTTCAGTAGGAATGGTAATTCAGACAAAGTATTTTTTCTGCAGTGGTCCTTAAGCAAAGATAGTCATTAAGAGGGGAGGACTGTCTTTTAATAGGGGGAAGCCGGATTCTCAATAATTTTAGCTATGCGGAGACATTGGTCGTGTAAGAGATACTTTAAAATTTATAAAAGTCTGGGAATCACTAGGGAGGGGGCTCTGAGAACCGGCATTCCCCCTATTAAAAGCCCCTCTTGCCCCCTCTGGTTACGGGCCTGCATCTTGTGGAATCCATGCCATGAAGAATCAACGCAGTATTAAAGGCAAAAGGTGGCCCTACGAAGTACTGAGGGGATGGTCATAATAAAGTGGCCACTCAGTGTATTTTAACTGTTTCTCACACAACATTACTCATGTTAGAAAACTTGAAAATTTCTGTTCCTGAAAGATGTAATTTTCAAGTTTTCTGACATGACTAATGTAATATGAGAAACAGTAAAAGTACACACAATTTAGAGATGTCTGATTGCTGTGTTAATAATTTGGATGACCTTGTGATTTACAGTCCTTTTTATGTCCTTCAGAGATATTGTGTGTGACTGATACTGTGCCAGAATTCTCATTTTTGAAGTCTGAGACTCATATTATGAAGCTCTCAATGAGGAGTGAAGTGCCTAACTTTTTATGAATGGGAGGTCATCAAGTAAGGAGTACATAACCTGAGTCCTGTCAGTCTGATGAAAGTGAAAGTTTGCTGAACTGATACATGAGGCTGTGGCTTGTTCCTTCTGCCCTGTGCCAGGGAGGAGGACCTTCTGGTGATCATGCAGAACTGTAACATACCAGAAGGTGAGGAACCAACTCCTGTGTCTAACCAGCATGAAGTACAGTGTGCACTGGAGAGTACTTATGAGTTTCTTGTTTGATCAACAATGACAGTGTGTACTTAAGAGAATAAAGCAGGTTCTAGTGTATGTTGATACACATACTCATTCAGGACCTTTTTGAGAACCCATCTGTCCTTTGCCATTGAAATTATTTCTTGGCATGGCTTGTATGACATGAAATACAATCTTTTTATATCGTTTTTTAGGGATGGATTTGAATATTTTGTTGCAGAGATCCAGCAGGTCCACGATATATATATATATATATATATATATATATATATATATATATATATATATATATATATATATATAGGGCAAAACAAAGCAAAATTTTGCACAAGAGAAATAAAAATTAATAATATAAAGACCAACAGTCACCAAAAAACACCGTCCAAACCAGGTTAGCTTCAAACAATGCAAAGTACCGAATAAAAGAATGCAGGGAAGCATATTAATGACTGATCTCTTGCCGGCTTTGTTGAGGGCAAGCAACAAGAAAACACTCACTAATCTACTAAGACCAGATAATTGTGGGTTTCTGCTATTTTAGTTTGCTAAAGGACCAATTAAATTTATGGGAAATTTGTCAATAAAAGGGATATCTAATAAAAACCCATACCCAGCAAACTAAAACACATTTGCCCGACCTCACAACAAAAACAAAATTGAAGAAAGTGAGCAAAAGAATTCAACCAAAATATGTACCAAAGGGATACTTAAACATGTTACAAGAATGAAACAAACTACCAGTCAAAATACCCAGTAATTACAAAAAAGTTTTTTTTACAAAATAATCATAAACCAAAATAAGCCGGCAAGAGATCAGTCATTAATATGCTTCCCTGCATTCTTTTATTCGGTACTTTGCATCGTTTGAAGCTAACCTGGTTCGGGTGGTGTTTTTTGGTGACTGTTGGTCTTTATATTATTAATTTTTATTTCTCTTGTGCAAAATTTTCTTTGTTTTGCCCTATTGTTATTTGATCTTTCTCTTATGCAGCCTCTGGTGCTAACAAATTTCAAATCTGTACACTGTTGTTGTTTTTTTTCACTTTATTGCTTTTGCTATATATATACATACATACATACAATATGCCATTATGTCTTAAAAGAAAAGTGTTTGATCAATGCATCCTTCCAGTGCTTACGTATGGTGCAGAGGCGTGGACCTTAACTAAAAGAGACATACAAAGGCTGCAGACAACTCAAAGAAGCATGGAGAGGTGCATGCTTGGTGTAACCAGGAGAGATAAGAAGAGGAACTCGTGGATCCGAAAAATGACAAGAGTGGAAGACATCATGATCAGAGTTAAATCCCTGAAATGGCAATGGGCTGGACATACTGCCAGAAGGACAGATCATCGATGGACAGCCGAAATTTTAGATTGGATTCCAAGGGACAGGAAAAGACCCAGTAGAAGACCAAATAGGAGATGGGTGGATGAAATTCGAAAGTATGCAGGGGTGACATGGAGGAGACTGGCACAAGACAGACCGTTGTGGAGGAAACTTGGGAGACCTTCGTCCAGCAGTGGATTGATAATGGTTGACAATGATGATGATGATGACATACATATTGAAGATGCATACATTAATATTATTAATAACATCTATGAAAATGCAAGTGCAAAGATTCGGCTGTTTGAAAATACAACACACATAAAAATTGGAAAGGGAGTGAGACAAGGTGACACCATATCTCCGAAGCTCTTTAATGCCACATTGGAAAATGTCTTTCAATCACTGAACTGGGAAAACAAAGGGATAAAGATTAATGGAGATTATCTAACCCACCTTCGTTTTGCTGATGACGCAGTCATTTTTGCAACTACCCCATCAGAGCTGCAGAGTATGATCCAGGATCTTGCTGACAAGAGTAAAGAAGTGGGATTAAAAATGAACTTTCAGAAGACAAAAGTGATGTTCAATGCTTTTACAAGAAATGAAGATTTATCGATTGATGGAGAAAAACTGGAGATAACAGATACGTATGTTTATCTTGGACAGCAGATATCAAGTGAGGGTCACATTGATGAAGAAATTAATCGGCGTACAAAACTTGCCTGGAGAGCTTTTGGAAGAAACAGCATAATTTTCAAGAGCAATATGCCATTATGTCTTAAAAGAAAAGTGTTTGATCAATGCATCCTTCCAGTGCTTACGTATGGTGCAGAGACGTGGACCTTAACTAAAAGAGACATACAAAGGCTGCAGACAACTCAAAACAGCATGGAGAGGTGCATGCTTGGTATAACCAGGAGAGATAAGAAGAGGAACTCGTGGATCCAAAAAATGACGAGAGTGGAAGACATCATGATCAGAGTTAAATCCCTGAAATGGCAATGGGCTGGACATACTGCCAGAAGGACAGACCACAGATGGACAGCCGAAATTTTAGATTGGATTCCAAGGGACAGGAAAAGACCCAGAAAAAGACCACATGGGAGATGGGTGGATGAAATTCGTAAATATGCGGGAGTGACATGGAGGAGACTGGCACAAGACAGAGCGTTGTGGAGGAAACTTGGGGAGACCTTCGTCCAGCAGTGGATTAATAATGGTTGACAATGATGATGATGATGACATACTATTAAGAAGAGACAGAAGCAAAAACTATTTTTTAACTCATACCAAAAACAACATAGAAAAACTCATATACTGACAGGTATGAGTAAAAAGAGGATAAAATAATAACAAATCGAATGTAGAAAGTGTTGAGAATGCAAAGCCTTGGCTTTATCAAGGACCAGCAAAACCTTGCAGTTTCTCACTTCCACAAAGACCTAGTTGGAAATGGGTTTCTGCAAAGCCATAGATGCAAGTAATAAGCCCACCAAAAAAAAATTTTTAATAAAAAATATCATAACCTCCTCAGAGTTGCATGATGAAACACAAGATAATATTATTTTTGCATGCATCTATAGCTTTCCTGGCCTAACCCATGCTCGTCATCTGCTACTAAAAAACAGAAAAACGATTACAAAAAAACACAAGTTGTGAGAGTGACTGAATGAATCAAAAGGATTATTCAGCAATAACACATTGCCAAGTTACCTAGCCTCCTAAGAGAGAATTTAAACAAGAATAGCAATACTAAAGTACTACAGATTCTTATGTTTTGCAGTGAAAAAATGCCTATTCAAAATGCCATATAATAAAAAATAATAAATTTTTAAAAAAAGAATAGATTCCTGAAAGAAAACTTAAATATTGAACCTCCTACTCCTCAACAACTGACATCACAAGAATTAAAAAATGATAACAAACTTAAAAAATGCTTTGTGAAGATTATATGACATTAACAATTAGTTGCAATATATACAAAGTATTCCAGGAGTGCTTTTTTAAGTGCATAATAATGTAGTTATTACGTTCTTATGTAAAATGAACCACTGTAATCAGGAACTAGAGTTCCTAGACTTAAGCATTAAGCTTAACAGAGGTAATCCATCCATCAGCCTTTTTGATAAGAGTTAATTTTCCTTTCAAAGTAATTAAATATCTGCACTGGAACAATAACATCTCAACCAAAGTAATTGAGAATGTACTAATTTCTCAGGTACTTAGAATATCAAGAATTTGCAGCAACAAATTGGACTTCAATAACCACATTAGAATACTATTAAACTGTTTTCTAGAAAACAAAATTCCAACATTTTTCATCAAAAGAACTTTAAGAAAAATTATTCTGAATAATAGAGTAAGGTTGGCAGATCTGTTTTAATTTCTACACAATTGATAAAATGATTCTGGCCAATGAAAGCCTTTTTTTAAGTTTGTTTGGAGGATGCATATTAACTACAAAAGGAACCTTGGTGCTATGGACAGGATAGTCCTATTAAAGATAAAAAAATAAAATAATACAGAAAAAAATCACACAAAAAAATTAAAATTTGATTATAAAATATAATAAAAATAAATAAAAAGAAAACTAGGTATTCACTTACTAGAATAACTAAACTAAAAATAGCAAAACTAACGTTAAAATAAATAGGATTATGAATTGTCTGTAGCAGTTCACTAAGGTAATTAAATACATATAAAGGTTATTAAATACACTACATGTGTATTTGATAATATTTTTTATGTATTCTGGAGAGTTAATTCTACTCTATCTGAACAAACAGGGCTACATTCTTAGTTGTAAATTTCTCTTGATAAAAACTATGCGGGTGGGTAGGATCATTTTTCAGTGTGCAGAAGCCTTCAGACCCTCCAAAGCTGCCCCTCCCCCAGCATCTAGGGAGTGGCCGGGAAGAAAATTTGGGGAGAAAGTTCAGCCATGTTTTTTGGCAGTGGTAGCAGAAAAGAAGCTTAAGAGGTAAGCTCTCTTCTTTGTTCTTGTAATTTGGGAGTTCCTAGTTCAAATTATGAACTTTTTAAGCAGTTATTTTCTTTTTTTTTTGCATCGGGCAATTAGGTGCAAGCAAGTCTATTAACTTTTCGTGTTTTTTTCTCTTTCACTTTACTTGGAAACTTGGCGAGTTGTAACGTACCAGGAGATGTGACGTACCTGCCAGAAGGACGCACACGACATAAAGGCAGATAGGAATCAGAATAAAGCGTCCGCGTAGCTTAATTGGTAGAGCAACTTATTCCGGAATGAGTGGACCCGGGTTCGAGCCCCGGCGCGGATAAAAATGACGGAGGAATTTACTTTGTTATAATGGCGCCCGAACTATCCGGATGACCCGACCGTTCAAAATCTCGCATTGGTGTGATGTTATTTCCACACCGCGAGATAGGAAAAATAAGAGAATCCCTTCCCCAGCACTTCAAAAAAAAAAAAAAAAAAAAAAATAAGGGGCAGATGATGTAACGTACCAGGAGATGTGACGTACCTGCCAGAAGGACGCACACGACATAAAGGCAGATAGGAATCAGAATAAAGCGTCCGCGTAGCTTAATTGGTAGAGCAACTTATTCCGGAATGAGTGGACCCGGGTTCGAGCCCCGGCGCGGATAAAAATGACGGAGGAATTTACTTCGTTATAGAGTTTTTAAAGGCACTTAGGCAAAGTAGCTGGCCGTTTTATTGTTCTTGTAGTCAACGATGTGTTTTCAATGTCGGTAAGAGCGTAATAACTACATTATTATGCACTTAAAGCACTCCTGGAATACTTTGTATATATTGCAACTAATTGTTAACGTCATATAATCTTCACAAAGCATTTTTTTAGTTTGTTATTATCATTTTTTAATTCTTGTTCTTGTGATGTCAGTTGTTGAGGAGTAGGAGATTCAATATTCAAGTTTTCTTTCAGGAATCTATTCTTTTTTAAAAAATTTATTATTTTTTATTATATGGCATTTTGAATAAGCGTTTTTTCACTGCAAAACATAAGAATCTGTAGTACTTTAGTATTGCTATTCTTGTTTAAATTCTCTCTTAGGCGGCTAGGTAACTTGGCAATGTGTTATTGCTGAATAATCCTTTTGATTCATTCAGTCACTCTCACAACTTGTGTTTTTTTGTAATCGTTTTTCTGTTTTTTAGTATTAGATGACGAGCCTGGGTTGGGCCAGGAAAGCTATAGATGCATGCAAAAATAATATTATCTTGTGTTTTGTCGTGCAACTCTGAGGAGGTTATGTTATTTTTTATTAAAAAAATTTTTTTGGTGGGCTTATTACTTGCATCTATGGCTTTGCAGAAACCCATTTCCAACTAGGTCTTTGTGGAAGTGAGAAAATGCAAGGTTTTGCTGGTCCATGATACAGCCAAGGCTTGGCATTCTCGACACTTTCTACATTCAGTTTGCTATTATTTTATCCTCTTTTTACTCATACCTGTCAGTATAGGAGTTTTTTCTATGTTGTTTTTGGTATGAGTTAAAAAATAGTTTTTGCTTCTGTCTCTTAACAGTATCTGAATTTTCAATACTGCTGCGTTGCACGTCTTGATCTTCAGGTTATTTTGCAAATTTCATTTTAAATTCTTAGGTAATATCTTTTATTTTTGATTCTGCTCCTATGTATATATGTATATATTTTTTGAAAGAATTAATTACGAAATATCTAATTTATGAGACAACCTTCAGGGTTGTCTTATGTTATAAACGTGCTTTAGATTAAATATACATAATATCTAAGGTATTATTTACCTGATATAATAATAATAGTGGATAAAAATGAATATATCATTAAAATGAATGCAGCTATTGAGGAACTAAAATGTGAGATAACTAAAACAGACCCCGTTGACTCTCAGATAAACTTTTTGTCTAAAATTATAAATCATAGTTCACTACCTTCAGAAATTACCAGAGCCTATCCACCAGTAAATACTGTAGTTCCAAGTATTTTTGGAAAAATAAAAACCCATAAACCCGATAGGCCATTTAGAGTTATTGTTCCAAAATCAAAGTCCCCACTAATAAATCTAGAAAAGAAATTATACAAATTTCTGGCCCCCTTTTTCATGAATAATGAATACAGTTTAAAAAACAGTTTAGAGTTCATTGAGAAAATAAAATCTATTAATGTTCCATTATCTGGTATGTTTATGGCAAGTTTAGACGTTAAATCACTTTTCCCGAGTACCCCTGTACCAAAAGCCATAGACATTATCATTAAAGAGTTAAAAAATAAATCTCAATTTAATAATGTACAATTACAAACGTTATTTAATATTTTAACCTATGTTTCCAATAACAATTACTTTGAGTTTGGCAAGAACTAGGAGCCCCAATGGGATATTATCTTCTTTATTTTCAGAAATAATCATGTGTGATATCGAAAACAAAATTATTAAAAAACTTCCATACCCACCTGTCATTTATTGTAGGTACATTGATGACATTTTTATTTTGTCTAAATTAAAACAAGAACAACTAGAAATATTGAAGAATAAATATACTACTTTTTACCCCAAGATTGAATTAACTTTGGAATTTGAACAAGATGAAAAAAATTTCCTTTTTAGATATTGAACTAATAAGAAAAGACTTAAATTTTGAATACAGAGTTTTTAAAAAACCAACATATGTACCTATAATGATCCCACGTCAATCTGAATACCCACAAACTCATAAAGTCAATAGTATTAGGAATTGGGTAAAGTGAGCCTTCACACATTCCTCAAATAAAAAGTACAGAGAAGAAGAAATCCAATGGATTATTAACACAACCAAACAATATGGGTATGACACAAAAACTGTTAAAAGGTTGATTTTTGAAAACAAAAAGAATTTAAAGGAGTCTAGTCAAAACATTCCAAAAAAAGAAATGCAAATTTTCAGGTTCTTTTCCTTTTAGGACTAAGTGGAAAAAATTTTAAGATTTATGAAGAAACACATTATTTTTGGTCATTCTGTTCAGAATATTGGTGACTTGGTTATAAAGAAAAAAATAACAATAATATACTACAATCAGCAGGTGTGTATGAAATTCCTATTGCTTCACAGAGTTCTGGAGACCACATCTCTTACATTGGTAGCACAAAAAATAGAGTAATAAAAAGATTACATCAACATATAAAAAACTGGAACAGAAAAGAAGAAAAAACTGCTCTCATTCAACACTACACTAATCATAAACAATATCCTGATTTTGAAAATATTAAATTACTAGCCACCCACACAATCGAAAAAGAATTAAGGATTTCTGAAAGCATTATAATTGAACAAAAAAAAGATAAAATATGTAACTTACAAGACTCTACCAACCTGGATACAGCCTGGAAGTCACTTATAAAAAGCAAAAAAACCCATAAAAAAAGACAAACAGAAAATAACATTACAAAAAGTCACACCATTTAATAAAGGACTAAAAATAATACATCTGTTTCTACAAATAAATAACAATAGCTCAAAAATATCTACACAAAAAAGGGGAAAAAACTGTGCTTAAGACTGATATACCTACCAACTCATCCAATAGATGGCGACACATGAGAAGCAATCACCTAACACATACAGCCCGCAAAACTTTCCCTTCGTTTCCTGACATGCAACTCCAGCAGCTACACACCACACGCACGCACGCGAGGAAACCCTCATGTAGGTGCAGAAGGCCCGACGATGGCACACCGGCTGTGCTGAAAGTGCACGCCATAACAATGTGACGAAGAGCCTCTTGATAGCTGTCTCCCGACCTGATGAGTAAACTTTTTCTAATACAATCTTTTAATTAATAGTAAATTTAAAACGTTTGATTGTGTGAACAAATGAATGTGAACTGATAATAATATAACCTAGTTGTTTCATTTATTAAAATTTTTTAACTAATCGAAAAAACCCATAACAAATAGACCTCTCTCGGGCTTGGGAGCACGTGCCTCACAGAGCAACAACGTGTGAAGTACTTTGCCAATATCAGGTAAAAAATACCTTAGATAATATGTATATTTGGAAGAATTAATTTTGCCAGAACCTTTTATAGTCAACTAAAAATACCCTGTCAAGTTGAAGATGCCTTCACCCGTTACTGTGAATGATGTTCTCAAGTCTACTCGTCAATAAGCATAAGCAGTTTTCTTCCATGTGGCTTTAGTATGCTTTATCTCTCTCTCTCTCTCTCTCTCTCGTGTGTTGGCAGAAATCACTTATCTATTGGTATCTAGTTACATACTCTTCTTAAATAGTGTAACTATACTAGTGATCCAAAATTTCTTGGTGTAGAATAGAAATCAAAGTTCCAAGATTTTGCACATCAACCAGATGGCTTTTTCGAGGAAAAGCCTTCCTTGAAAAATCTTGCCATCAATTTCTTCATTAATAGTGAATCTAATGAACGGGAATTTTTCAGTGATTAAATTCCCATCCATTAGATTCACTATTAATGAAGAAATTGATGGCAAGATAGATTTTTTGGATGTCAGCATATCTAAAAATAATAATAATAATCTATCCACTTCAGTCTACCGAAAACCAGTTTTTACCAATAGCATTATTCCTTTCAATTCTCATACTTTTCACCAATATAAACTGTCAGCTCTCAAGTCTCTCATTCATCGAACTCATTTGGTTTGTAACACTGAAGTTAATCTAAAAAAAGAATCAACCACCATCCACTTGATCGCTACTCAACATGGCTTTCCCCTACTCCTGGTTTCTAAATTAATTCAAAATGCTAAGAAAAAACCAATTGTTGCTCTTCAACGTGTTTCACCAAAAAAGGAGCTAATGTTTGCTGGCTCTATCCCTTACCATAAACTTTCTGCCTACAAGCTTATCAGTATCTTCAAAAGAGAAGGATTGCCATTCGATCTTCTCCTTCAATTTCTGTTATACTCCATAATGACAGAGACCCCCAAGACCTCCGCTTTCTTCGCCTGGAGTGTATAAAATTCCTATCAAAACTAACGTTGGATTAACCATGTACACAGGAAGTTCATTCAGGAAAATTCTCTTAAGATTTCAAGAACACAAATCCGATGTGAAATTTCGAAAACCTTCCTCTTCCTTGTGTCAACTTACCATGGCTGACACTTCTGCTACTCCATTTGGTCTGATACAAAAAAGTTGGCTTCCTTCATTTGGTCTGATACAAAAAGGTTGGCTTCCTTTTGTTTTGCTCTGAGGTTTAGAGAAAGTTTAGAAATTTTATTTTCCAAAAATTGCAACTCTGAGCTCCCTATCTACATTCCATACATGTGGAAATCTCTCATTATATCACATCACCTGGAGTTGCCATTACAAAACTTACCTTTCCAATTTGGCAATGAAACAAATCGTAGTCGCACTGATGAAGGCCATAGTAACGGCTGAAATATATTTGCCTTAAAAACTTTTATACGTAACTTAGCGTGCTCTCAACTACCATCTACTCAGTGGCGTAGGGTGATTTCAGACAGTGGGTAATCTCGCATTTTTAAACCCCCCCCCCCCCACTCACCCAAATAAAAAAAAAATCCCAATTCATGTATATATATATATATATATATATATATATATATATATATATATATATAAAGTTCGTTAATAAAATTATTACATAATGTAAAAAAATTATTTTTTTATGAATTCATGGTTTTTAAAACTACTTTCAAAGTTGAAATATAATTAATGCTCAACTTCCTTCATTTCCTGTCCCTGAGTAGATCTTGTGAAAGTCTTGATTCTCTTCAAAGTTGAAAATGTACGTTCTACTGTTGCTGTTATTGTAAGAATAAGTAATAAGAGCCTATAAGTTTCAGGCATCACTAGATTTAGTTTCTTTTGAATCATGTACTTCAACATAAGATTAAGGGGTTTGTAGAGGTCTGCATGGGCCGAGCTGGCCAGCCAAGCCCGAACCTAGCCTGGTGGGCCTTTTTTAATTTAGAGAACAAAGCAACAGGCCGGGCCAAGTCGACCCACTCTTTTTTATCGCTATGGTAAAGAAAGAAAAAAGTTGTGTTCCCCAATTTCCTGGTGTTTTTAACTGTTTCGCTGACATAGCCCAGGGTGTAATTAGAAAAGCAAGGAGAGACGCTCAGTGTTTTTACCAATCTACAGGTACTAAGATGGTAAAACCATTTTGGGGCTTGTTGACAGCAAAAAGATTTGACCCCGAGCGTGTCTATAGAGTGGAGTACGGAAGGTGTCTGCAGTGGGGTGGGGGTCTGTGTGCGTTTGTATGACGGAATGAGACGACATCAATTTTTTCTCCTATCCCTAACTCTAGTTCAGAGAAAGGGAAATTCTGAATGCGCTTTATCTTAATTTTTCTCTCTTTGTACAGATTATATTTTTCGATGATTGTCAAAGTTTAGCTAATATTTTTAGGCTTACATTCAACTAAAGATTTTCAATAATATCTCAATAAGTTCATTTCGTAGGCGTACTGAATCGAAATGTCTGTTATAAGTCTGTAAAAGGGAACTAAATTCTGTTTCAGGATTTTTTTCTTTCATGTGTGGAAATCTGTGTGTCTCCAAAACTGTTTTGAATTCAAGATTTTTGTAATTTTCAAATCGGTCTGTTAATTGTTCAATTGCATTGTCTAAGATTTCGTAAAACAAACTTCTGTAAAATACTTCTGGGTCTTCATTTCTTCTTTTCCTGAGCTATTTAGTAGAATTTTTCAAAACATCTTTTCCAGAAATCATCGAAGGGAATTTTGGCATTTTTCTTTTATTACATTTTTCACATCTTCAACCTTTTTACAGCAATATGCTACATCCAAACTTTTGTTTTGCAGGACATCAAAGGAAGTATCTGTATGTGAAATGGAAAAAACACGTCCAACGAAAAACATGCTTTGAAACTATTCAAAAACGAAGCACATTCCCTAGCTTTTAGAATACTTTCAGAATCCCATTCATCTGAGCTATCTACAATACTTTAAAAAATCTGTCAAGTGGACTCTGTTTTCTCTCACAGTATTCACTGGGTGAGATGAAGAATTCCCCTGGTAGGGAATTTCTGGACAGTTTTTTTTTTATAAATAATGGGCATTTTTTTATTCATAAAGAGACTCAGAGCATTTGTCTTTTTAGGCAATTTGGAGAAAAATGAACGAATTCCAGACAGTGTAGTAAAAAAATTACCACATTCTGTAATATTGTGTACAAATTGTTGGAGAACTAAATTCAAGACATGACTGTAGCAGTGGACAAATAAAGCCTCTGGATATTTTTCTTTAATTTTGGCCTGTACACCTCCAACCCCTCCCGACATGATAGGAGCTCCATCGTAAATTTGTCCTATGATTTTATTTAAATATCTTGATCCACAAGCTACAAAAGTGTCCCAGCAGTCTTATTGGCACTCACGTCAGTGAACTTCAAAAATCTTTCAATTGTATATCGCCTTCCTTGTCAACATAAGTTACAAATCGATAATTGAGATTTGTTTGCTATATCAGATGTTTCATCCAAAAAAAATAGAAACAAACTCAGTTTTATTAATCTCCCCCAAATAACATCTTCCAAAACACTGCTGATTGCAGCAATTAGGTCATTTTGTATTTGAGGAGATGTACCTCTGAAAAGAGTTTGTTTTTAAATATTCTTCCAGCTAAGCGTCATATTGGGCTGTGTAGTTTAAAAGTTCGACGTAATTCCTTTATTTAGGGAATCATCTGCCTCACTGCGTCCACAGAAGGCCAGTTCTTGTTTTGCTAAAAAACAAACGGCTTTTACTAAACATGATAAAATGTGTCTGTTTTTCTTCCCCTCTTCGTTGTGCCTGGTGACTTCTAGAGCTCGCTGATGATCCAACTGAAGGTCAATCCTGCTGCTCGAATCTCCAAAAGTTCGTAACTTACAAAAACAATTTGTGTGAGCTCTGGTTTCTTCGTGTTTTCCCACAGCTTTGCACAAATTATTCAGGTCACAGAATTCTCCATTTGACCACACAGACTTCTCGATACTAAACAATAGGCAAGGCCAGCAAAATAATCTATTCGAATTTAAGCAGCCTGTTAACCACAATGTTTCCTCATAATTTGCTTCAGTAAAATGCTGCGTGTAAGAATGGTTTTTGTCCTTGTATAATGCAAAGAGATTTGGAAGTTTAGGAACTGGTCGCCTTTTTCTTATTAATGCCAATTTTTCTTGAAATGGTTTGCTTCCTAAAGATATTTTTAATAATTCATCTATAACATAACACACAGGCACACCATACAGGTCTTGATAAAGAAAAATCATGAAACAGAAACAGACAAATAAATAAGTAACAGAATTAGTAACGAAACAGTCTCAAGCAAACACACTCTGTAACACTGAAAAATCCTGCGCCCTCTCCCTGATACGAGATGGCCTTTGCTGCCTATTATTACCTTGAAGCAGCGGGTGCGCATTAACGCTCCTTTCTCTGCAGGGCAGGAAAACCACATGTTAAGCGGGAGTGAGATGTCTTCGCGCCTCGGTCACGTGGTCTTTTGCGCCCTTCCTCCTAAATGAGATGGCCTTTGGAACTGCTCATTGACGCTTCTGACAGCAGGTTGAATGAAGGATTTCTCTTTTTTTTTTATTAAAACGCTTTGCAAATAAAGTTTTTTCTTGAATACATACCTACGCTCTGCGTGAATTGTTCTAAGAAAAACAGTTGCGAAAAATTCCAAAAATTGTTAAAAAGCAAAAAAATAGTTGGTCCATCTGCGATTACCTAGATTCCCTTGAATATACCCCACTGCAGCTACTTAACCTGTTTGTTAACTATGTGCATTGCCTACCACTTTTTTATGCTCTGTAGATATGTTTCCTTCTTTAAATTTGCCTTTTCTTTGCAGATGCATAAATGTCGACCTTTCTCCATCTTAAATTCAGCTTCACTTGTACACAAATGAAATAATCACACTGGTATCACCTCTCATCCTGCAAGTTTTAAGAACTAAATGTTTTAGGCAGTGGTCAGAAATAACAAAATCTATTAGGCTTTTTACTCTGAAGTTTAATTCTCCCATGTATATGTGGCTTAAAAATGTATTAAATACCCACAATCCATGTGATCTTTCATGAAGCATACTCCTTTTCTTTCATGATGATTTACATTAGGGTCATTAAACTCATTCTGAACTGCTACTCTCCCCTGCTAGAATCACGTTGTGTTTAGCATCAGACTGGTTCAAATTTTTTTTCATCTCATCCCAGAATCAGTTCATTATTGCAGAAAGCATATCAAAGTCATTCCATATTAAATCAACCAATGAAGCAGGCATTTTCAACTTGACCTCTTTCACTTTCGTTAAAATTTGGTGTGATTGTTTAGATGTGTGTACTTTTATGCACATATCCCAAGTTTTAGCTCTGCCCACCCATGGAGTTTCAAATAACATGATCTTAAAAATCAGAAAATCATGACCTTTGTACAACCTTTTAAGTAGTAGTATCTCATTACCTAACTGAACCAGAAAGTTGATATCAGTGTCTTCTTATGGTATTTTATTTGAGTACTGAAAAACAAAAGGTAATTATGCTGAGCTTTTCAAGGTCACCAAAATAACCTTTGACCTTAAATACCTTAAACTGTAATTTTAAAATTTTGAAAAAAATTACATGGCATCCTTAAAGTTTTGAGTACAAGAATGCCAACTTTCAAGTTGGGACAGCAGTAGGATCATTATTTATAAAATATTTAATTAAAGTGAATCTCAACCAAACATTTTCCAACAGTGATTGAAGTGTTTGACAATTAACAAGTTTACTTTGACATGTTCATGAAATGCAAAGTTTATCCACCATATAATACAGTAAATACATCCTTTCATTGCAGAAGTGTGTGGTATTACTGTAAGTAAACATGAGAGCTGTGCTTAAGGGTACAATGTTAAAATTTATAATCAGGTGCTTTTGTATTAAACTTTGTGTGTATGTAGCACAGGGTTACAAATTTCCTAATTTTTTTTCCAGGTTTATAGCAAAAATTTATTTTCTCTGTAGGTTTTGGTGATTTTCTGGCACTATCTTTTTCTCCTTGTGTACTTCCCTGATTTCACAGGGTGGCCTGTAGATGGAAAGCATCTTTCTTTCTTTTTTTATTTTTTTTTTTTGTGTGTGAGGGGATACATACTTACATTGCATAGTCCACACCCACTTATATGTCCATTTAACAGTTTTAAATCCATGCAAAATAATCTATAATCTGTAAGTTTTGGGATTTTGCAACAGTAGTAGTATGCATTCAGAGACATCCCAACACTTAAATAACAGTTGTTTTCTATCAGTTATCACATTTTTGTTTAAAACTAAAATTTATTTTACACAGTGTAATAAGGTGTGTGTGAGTATGAGAGAGAGAGAGAGAGAGAGAGAGAGAGAGGGAGGGAGAAAGAGAAAGAGAGATCTGGTTGTTATAGTGTCACACAGTTATACAGAGTGCATAAACATGTGATATCTATAACACAAAATAAAAAAATTCTGTTATTTAAAATTTATCCAGCTCAAAATAGAATTTTAAAATTTAAAAAATGTTTTTGGGGGCTGTGTGGCCCTGCATGCAAACCCTGTTATTCCTTCTAAACCAGAATAACTGAGTTTTGACCAATAGGAGGTTTAGTGTTCAGTTTGCTTTTGGATTTCATCACCCAATCATAGCTTTGTTCACTCTCATTTGTCAAATACAACAGTCAGAAGCAGACACATTGCAGTTTTAGTTTCTTTCTATTACTTGTTACAAAAAGCTTTTTTAATATGTTACATGTTGAGCTGGTATGCACTTTTTTTGTTCTAGTCTTGTGAAAGGTACTACAACAAAGATATGTTGTAACAAAAACCTGTGACAGGGGTCATGTAAAAAACATTAAAAGACTAAATGCCTGTAAGTGGGAAACTGATGACAGCCAGTTATGCTGACATGTTGATGAAGCTGAATGAACCTGGTGCACACTAGAATTGTAGTGAAGGTGGGCTATACTTCAGTTCACCCTGAGATGACACTGCAGTTTATGGTACAAGAGCCTACGCACTCACTGAGCCTTTGGGGATAGCAGAGAGTTATGTTCATCCATGTCACTCCCCACTGTGTCCTGCTGTTAGCAGCTGTCGGTCAATTCCCCCATCAACTCATTGGCATCCTTGTTGAAATCGTTGCTTTACCGGGGTCTACCTAGTGTTTTTTTCGTTTGGGATTGTCGTACCATATCCACTTTTCATCACCTGTAACGATTTTCCACAGGAAAGACTTTGCGTTGCTTATTCAACAGATTCAAACACTTCATGGCATGCTCATCCTTGTTCCTCTGGCTCAGGTCATGTGGCACCCATTTTCCTTTTTTCTGAATCTTTCCCACTATGTGTGAACGATTTGAAATGGTTTGTTGAGTTGCCCCCAGTTGTTCAGCTCGTTCTTTTTGCATTTGGGACGAATCTTCATCCAGTAATGCTTGCAGTTTTCCATGTGCAACCTTCTGCGAGGCACCGCTATGTTCTCGATCGCTAACATCAAAATCGCCTGCTTTAAACCGTCTAAACCAAATCTCACACGTGCTTTTCGATACAATATTCTCACCCAGAACAGAACAGATCGATCCACATGCTTTTGCAGCACTTTTTCCTAGATGAAATTCGTAACGAATGCAGTGTCGAATAAATGCAGTATCGCTTGCCATCTTTCATCTATTGATGTGCAAGTGTGTTTGACTGTTGAGCAAACTTCTGTGTCACATTTTATACTCTGGACCAGTTACGGTCACATGATAACGCGAAGGAATGTCGGATATGTAAATTAGTGGTATACATCACGCAAAAAACGCTTTAAAACTTATTTGTACACTTAATACATTTTGAGTCGTCGTAGCATTGAGAACGATCGTTCACTTACTGCAATAGTTACTGTCGATGTTGCAATTATTTGTAGAAGTTTTCTTACTGTCTGAAATACACTTTCATTGCATATGAAAAATGCGTCGTGACCATTTGTGGGAATGTACCACCATCGCAGCTTTAGTTCGCCGATAGCTCCCTCTGTGCTGCAATAAAAATATGTTCGTATTTTTCGATAAGATTTAGAGCACTGTTTCCTTGCTTTATAGTAAAACATGTCTTATTTGGCAAAAGACACTTAAAACTTTGCATAATCGTTTTGTGCTTGAGTAGTCGGCCACGAATTTGGTTTGTGACAAAAGCAAGAAAAGGAATGAAGTTTGAGATGTGGTAATATTCCTCCCGGAGTATCCTTCATAATATTACAACGATGGATTTGCCTTCCAGTTCGACGTGGAGTACGTACTTCTGCCTCGTGGTAGATCCCCCACTGTCCCGGTACTCCAGCGATTAAAAAAAAATCAAACCGAATTTTTTTTTTTTATATATATATGTATATATTTTTCGCTTTAGTTTAAATTTAGTTGCATTCGTGAAAGTTTGTGTTAATTTCACATTTCCACCAAACAGTAAAACTTTTTCAAAATTTAAATTTCATTTTATTTTCTATCAAAACTTTTTTTTTTTTTTTTTTTTTTAAATAAACACTTAGTCATAGACCAAGGGAAGGGGTTCTGACCCCAACTAACCTCTATGTGGATACACCACTGATACTGATCCCAACGCTGACTGCAGTGGCGTAACTAGCACAATGTGCGCCAACCCCCCCCCCCCCAACCCCCAGCTGCGGTGGTGGTAGTTACGCCACTGGCTGCCTGGAATGCCATTAGTATGAATCACGTGATCGGTCATCAGCACAATTTAGTTTTTGTTGGTGTACTTTCATTCTAGTACAATCTAACAAACAGCAACAACAAAAAAAGAGTGAACATTATACCAACGAAAGTTATCGCATAAGGAAAAATTCGAACTTATTTATTCAGCAAGTTAATTGCAGTGAACCACAACAATGAATCGGTTGTACCTGATTGAGATTAACTAATGCCAGATGTTTATTAGATGTCAGCTGAATTGTAGTTTGATATTTAGAATTAGTCTCACAGGGTCCCTACTTATGTTTTAATTGAGGGTGAGATAATACTGAAATATTTCAATTGGATAGCCTTTGTATAACTTAAAACGGCAAGTAATGTATGTTTTGGAGATATTACGTATGTGGTGTTTGAGCATGAAATATGTAAAAATATTTTTGCGTTTTTTTTCAGCCCATTTGCTTATGTTATTTCAGCAATATAAAGGACTACTGGATGGTTTAACTGGGAACATATCAAATGCAATGCAAGAAAAAAAGTATCAAATGTAACGTGTAAAACTTTTAGTGAGACGATTTATTATATTTCTTCGTTGGTTTAGGTTTTATCAAAAGATGGAGCTACCTTCTTAAAACTGAAGATCTATTTAGCATCACTGAGGGTATTAGATAGTAGCACCATCTTTTGGGCAAAAAACTGAGTAACAATAAATTGCACACACCTTCAGTCTTGAATGTGTGTGCGCATGGATTTATGCCCCCCCCTCCCGGACACCAGGGACGTCGCCAAGGGGGTGCGGGGGTGGGCTTTAAGCGATGACGTCCCGATTCATCCTTTCTTGTTTCATCCTCTGCTCAAAATCGTGCCGTTTCATCCTCGGGTTTTAACAGGAGTGGCGATTTGTCCTCGCTCTCTCTCTCCTCCCTACATTTTACCTGTCACTTAATAAACTGTGTTATTTGAGTTTGTGTTATTTATTACATTTTTCCTGCATTTGTGACAAGAAAAATTAAAAGACGACGGAGTGGTCTTAGAAACCACGATAATAATTTTGTTCCTCAAAAATTATCGTGGTTTCTGAGACCACTCCGTCGTCTTTTAATTTTTCTTGTCACAAATGCAGGAAAAATCTTTGTCAGAAAAATTCAGTGAAAATAGCTGTGATTGGTAGCAGTTTGTCAATTTAAAGAACTTATCTAACACAACATTGTAATTTCACTGTGTATGCCAAAGCACGTAAGCATTGAATTAGTGTCTTCTCTCCGGTTTCGAAATCATGAACCGTTTTCTCAATTTATTTTATCCAAATTTATATATATATATATATATATATTGTCTTTTTTTTTTTGTGGGCATATTAAGTTAATGTTTTTTTTTAATGTCATAGATTTTTTAACTTAATCAAAAGTCCTAATCTATTTGGATGAGATTTTCTTACAGATTTATTTAATCTCTATCTGTCGTGCCAAGATTCTACGGAATTTGTCGTTCTGTGACGCTCTTTATAACAGTTTCATATTCAACCAATAACAGGGTTGTTTATCCACTGATCTTCCATAAAATTATTAAACTCAGGAACAGCATCATTTGTGGGTGCATCCTCCATTATGGCTAAAAATCCATCGTCTACACAAATGGGTGGAATGAATGCAAGAGCTGCAAACATTCGTATATGACGTTTGGTGTCTTCATTGTTTATGTATTCTGCTATTAGGCCTAAATTTTGAACTTTACACCATTAGATTGGTTGTAATGGTAATTACATTCTTTGACTTTGCAATCTATGTATTAAACAAAACGGGAAAAGATGAATCAGCACCTACTCCTGTGTGCAGGGGATGAATCGGCACCTACTCCTGTGTGCAGGGGACGAATCGCCACACCTGTTAAAACCCGAGGATGAAACAGGAAAGGATGAATCGGTACCTACCCGCTAAAGCCCACCTTGAAATTTGTCTTGCCCACCCAGTTCAAAATGTGCCATTTTTCAGTATATTTTACTTTAAAATATAAACTGGATTTTGCCAACTAATAAATAAGTCTTGTGTTTTATTTCATGTAGCTCTGGTTATTCCCCCTAGGAAGTGCGTTGTTTACATCTTCAAAAAAGGTTATCAAAATAGCATCTGCTGTGCCATGCAAATTTAGTTGTTCTCCACACTTCCTATTCCTTAGTTTAAGGCAGTGGCGGTCCCGGCCCGGTCAATAATTTCAATAATTTTAGCCAAGATTAATAAAAAAAAAATCCCGGACCGGTCAGTAATTTCAATAATTTTAGCCAAGTTTTAAATATATATATATATATATATATATTTTTTTTTTTTTTTTTTGCATATGTGTGATTTTTTTGTTGTGATGTATGTGCCTTAGAAAGTTCCTTCAGGTAAGTGGTCAGGTGTTCCTAATCGCTATAAAGCTCCTTAGGCATTGTTTTTCTTCTGTTTGTTCCGGGAAGCGGGAAGGGAAGGGGTGCACCACGATTCAAATTTCGGGCCCGGTCAATGAACTTCACTTTCCGCCGCCCCTGCTTTATATATAGCCCCAAAACAAATCTGATATTGTCAATTTTATTTTTTTAATTTTAGTATCTGATTTACACTCAAATTGTTGAATATATAAAATTTGAGAGCCACAAAATAGTGAAATTTAATTTGCTATTTCATGAATGCCGAAAAGTTTAATGTGGTTATAATAATCATTTGAAATTTGCAAATCTCATTGTCTGTACGATGAAGGGCGATACCCTATTTGAAAGTGGAAGGATTAGAAATTGTAAAAAAAAACATTAAAAAATATTTTTAAAAGTCTCGCGTCCCAAAACTTAAAAAAAATAATAATAATAATAATAATAATAATAAATAAAAAGTTCTACCAAAAAGGATTTTATTTCATTTCTTGAATTAGCCATTGTGACCACAAAATGTTTGTTCCTAATCTTTTCATTTTAGTCTGTTACAAGAGGGATCTTAAGGATAATGCCCAAAAGATACTATGTACACCACTAATTAAGGAGACAATAAAGTCGCACAAATCTGTGAATTTGATGTATTTCAAAAGAGTATTTAATCATGCCAAGCTTTCGCCTGCTAACGAGAGGCTTTATCAAGGCAAACTTACACTAGAAGAACAACGATCCGTTTGGATGTTAAAATTAAAAACCCGGATACAAGTATTAAAACATAAATATAACACTACAAAACATGCGAACTTGCCTTAATCATTACGTGGGTTCAGTGCTCATGTAATATAATAGACAGGATATCAAGTCATAGTTTATGTTTGTGACAAAGTTGAAACCTGGGGAAGATGGAGGTCTCGCGATATTGGTAGTTCAACGGATGCACCATCATTGATGGTGCATCCGTTGAACTACCGAAAATCAATGATGGTGCATCCGTTGAACTATGAACTATATTACAATGATGCACCATGCATCCGTTGAACTACCGAAAATCAATGATGGTGCATCCGTTGAACTATGAACTATATTACAATGATGCACCATCAATGATGGTGCATCATTGTATATACATACGGTTCATGCGCTGCAAGAACAGTAACTACCAGCGACTAGTGAAAGCAGTCTTTTGTCACTCTGTCAATCTCTCAATTGTATCTCTCAACTGTATAAAAATAAACTATTCCTTTCATTTATTATTCTTATCTTAATTTATTTCAAGCTTCCAATTGAAATTAAAAGTTCTTTTGGACTCTGCGAGAAAGCAGCAAACGAATAACTCACGCTGCAAACATTTTTATTTGGCACACTTGTGTGACCTTGTTTCCCTTCCCCTAACTTGAGCATGGTGCTTTCTTCTCCTGGTCGGCCGGAGAGAAGGAAATCGGTAGCGTCGGCTCGTAAGAACAGAATAAACTTGCTAAGCTCAACTTTTGGCCGAAAAGAAAAATGCGGAAGTTACAGAAGCATTAAAAATATAGTTACAGAATTTCAGAGCACTGACTGTATTTTTTCTAGCCTCATCTTGTACTCAACAGCGACTTATTTATGAATGAAGATAAGGAAATAAAAAAATTGAACCCATTCGACTTATACTCCATATCGACAAAGCCGAAAAATACAGCAAGCGTCTTTGATCACAAGGTTCGACAAAATGGCCAGCAGCTGCTTTCAACCTCTTTCAAATGTCTGGGTTTTCAGTCAAGAGTAGTTTCAAAAGGTTATTCATTGGGCCAGGCGACTTTTTCCAAATCTCAAGGGGTTAATTTTAGTGCGCCCGTGCCCGCTGCAGATGAATTTGTCGCTTTTAGCAGAGAAAGTGCTTATGTATTGCATGGCTATTGGGTGCAGGGAGCTCGTCTGGTACCTCAGAAAATCCTCACCAGCCGCCGTTGCCCTTTAACATCAACAAGTCGTTCCCGTCCACGCACAGTGGTCCCAAATGCAAATCTAGAGGGTCAAAATTATTTGTAACTTGAAACTGATAGATATTGTAGCTTAAACAAAGGAAATCTCCAAAATAGTGAAATTCCATGTTGATTTTTTTTATTAAGACTTAGTTATGACTAATAAAAAAATTTATAATTTTATCTCTGAAAAAAATGCACGCGGCACAGTTTATATCATACTTTAAATTTAAGAACTAATGTAGTACATCATAGGAAATGAATAAAACAAAGTAATAATGATAATAGTATCATATATTTTAATATAATATGACATAATATAATGATACATTATTAACACATTACTTTCTTATCTCCTGACCCGTACATGCAAACATAACAAATAGGACTACATTATTACCAGATATTCTCATCGGTATCATCAATAGCAGAAATTTATTCTTCATAATTTCCCTCCTCCTCACCATCAACAAAAGACTTCTCTTTGTTCTTCTTCATCACCATCTTCGTCATATTCTTCACCTTCTGCAGGTGCTGTATTTTTCTCTTTCCTTCGTCTTTCTTGTTTTTAATCAAATGTGGTTTTTTCAGTACCTGTGAGACCTCGAAAGGTAAAGTAGGTTTTTTCTTCTGGTGTAAAGTACGCATATTTGAGATGAAAGAATCTGAAGTGATTAGCTGTAGATTCAGAACATCTTGCGTTGTGTCTTTCCGTGAAGTTTTTCTTGCATGGCTTTCACATAATTTTCTTGTTTTTATTCCAAGCCTCTTGAGCTTCTTCAGAAAGCATACCAATCGGTAACATTTCATATTCAATGACCTGTGCTCCATGTATAAGCGCCTTGGGTACAGTGACAGGCATATATTGTAAAACCATGCTTTAAGAACAGATTTATTGTTTCATGTGCATAAAGGTCAAAGGTTTTAGGATTTACTGAGGTACCAGAAGAAGTTTTCTAAGAATGGTTCCAAATCTCTGTATTAAATTTTGATCAATGCCAGTTATTTCTTATGAAAGTTTCAAGTTCTGCAAAAAGCTTCGAGGTGTATTGCCTTCAATGAAATTTTCACTTCCTTTGGGGGTGGCTGGTTTTACAATCAATCCCATTTTCTCTTTAAAATTTTTGTGTATAAGTGCTTTTCTTTTTTTTTTTTCACTGAAGCTTTTTCTTTTTTTCATCTAATCGGCCACTTCAGATCGAGTCCATTCGAAATGTGGAGTAAGCATTCCAAAAACCCAACCTAGGCATGTAAGGTGAAGAGGCCAAAGCTATATGTGGTAATACAGGGTGCATATGGTCCTTAAAAGTCCTTAGGAACTCCTTATTTTTGATGTATGCTCCTAAGGGCCCTTATAAAGTACTTAAAAACTCCTTATTTTTTTTTAAATGTTTGTAAGGGCCCTTAAAAAGTCCTTAAAACAGGCGTGAAATTCTTTCTGAAATTCGGTTTTCTGCTGGGTTTTTTTTTTCATTTTCTAGTAGGAACAAATGCTACTTATCTTGCCCCCCCCCCCCCATGTCGCTTTTGTGCGCGTTCCCGGTCTTTCTGTCAGTGTAGATTGATGTCCTCCTCCCTTGGCTATGGTTGAACCAGTAGAACGCAGCAGCATGCGCAGCAGGTGGTAGAGTACGCGGGAGATCGAGCCTGTTTCTCTTAACTTCCATTCCACTTTATTGCATTCATTCACTCGTGAGGTTTTCGGATTGTCTGCTTTGTCATTAAGTTTCTTCAAGCTTTATTTGATGTGATGTCTAAAAAAAATATTTTGTCATACAGAATAATAGGAACATGCCCGGTAAATGCATCTTCAACCCATTGTGGTTAGGCCAACCACGTTATCAGCAATGGCTGGCTATCTGTTCAGCGGACAAACATAAGGCCCGATGTACATTGTGTAACAAAGCAATTGACCTTGGAAGAATGGGAGAGTTTGCTCTGAAAGCTCACATGGCAGGTAAGTCACAACTTAATTGCATTTTACTGTTGTAAATTCAATGCTGTAAAAAATAAACTTATTTCTTATTTTTATTTTTTGCTTTAATTAATATACCTTAATTTCCGAGCTAAAGTAAGAGCCTTGGTTCACCGTGTGCATGTGCGGAAATCAGGCTCTGCCATTTCATGCGATTTCTGTACATACTGTACTGTATAGCTTAAAGTGATTTATGTATTAAGTTATGTACTGTATATGATTTGAGTTTAAATAAGCAGTAAATTTCACAATGATTTCATAAAAAAATTTCAATTAACTTGTACTGTATTGTACGCAGAGCCTGATTTCTGCACGTGCATAGGGCTTCAGAATATGGGGGTATTAAAATAAAATAAATTATTATTTTCAACTGTGGAAATGAAAATTTTAACTGAGGGGGCCCCAGCTACGGATATGCACAGGGCCTCCTTGACTGTACAGAATTCTTTTTAAACTTGTATGGAACTTGCATGCTGTTGAGAAATATTATTCCAAATGTACCGAAATCAAACGAAATGGCACAAGTTGTACAGAAGGCTCATGCACGAAAGTCGGTCATCACCTTTTTCGTTCTCCTATTCTGTTTGAACAGCAGAAAGAATAAAAAACACAAAGTTTATAAAAAAGGCGAGAGCATCGGTTTTTGATCAGAAAGAATGCGCCATGGGTGTTTGAAAGTTTGCTGGGGGTGGGGGGATGAAATCTCTTCCCTTTGCCAATGAATCACTTCCTTGCAGGTGGTGGACAGCTCAGCTGCTGTAAAAAAAAAAATAATAAACGTCGCACTGGGAGAAATATTTACGATAAAAAAAATTCTCCAATTTCGTAAATAACCTCATGCAAATTTTACAGTAGCCAAGACGTGTCAAAATAAACTCACATGTGAAATTTCATCAAAATCCGCTGAAAACTTTAGAAGTTAGGCATTTTCTTTTTATTATTTTTAATAAATGTTCGCTGAAAGTCTGCATAGTTGTACTCTCTCTCTCTCTCTCTGTGCCGTATCCCGTGTTGCATTTAGGGACATCTACCACCTGTGGGCATTCGAGCGTCTCAAAGTGGCGGCTAAAAAGAAAAACATTATTTTAGGAATTAATCCTCACCGAGTTTCCCCATCCGCTTTAAATCAAAACGAACTGAGTGGCGGAGATGATGAAAGTGGTGATGGAAAACGTGGAGAAATAAAAATACCAATTGATAATCTTTTGCAAATACTCGATGATGCAATTAAAGGTCTTGAACAAAGAAACTTCACAACTGAACCGGAAATAATGTCAGTCTACAGAATAAAAAAATTGCTTTCTCATAAACCAAAATTAATTAAACAACAATCGTTAGTTGAAATGTTTAAAAGCATTGATAAAAGGTAGTCTTTCGTATGTGTATATTTTTTCTTAAAATTTCTTCTTTTCCGTTATTTTTGTACTAAATAATATTTTTATAAATAACTTGACTTTTTGTCATTTTTTACCAAAAAATAGTGTTCTATAGTGTATTTAGTTATTAATAAGTTTGAATTTTATCCAAACTCTAAAATTCGGAATTGGCAAAGTCCAGATTTTCGAGGTTGTACTGTATTTGTGACTTACCCATTTTTCTTTTTCCACTTCACCAACCTTTAATCCATAAATGCTGGTAAAAATGCTTCGTACTGGCAAAGAATTTGGCAAGACATACGGTACCGTATCTGTCTTTAGAATTTAGCGAATAAAAACAGCATACAGTTACAAATTTAATATGTACAATACATGAACAAAACGGTAGATAGATATAAATGATAGATATTTTTTCAATTAATGAATTGCCTGACAGAAAAAAATAAAGAGAGATTCTTAATCATCGATTTCCGTATCACTGTCACAGTGAAAAAGATTGGAATTCTCAGCCAAGGGCCCCCACCCCCCATCAATTTCACAATCGGACTGCTCTTCTGCTTGGGATGAATTTTCATTGTCACTTAGAACGGCGCTTTCAAAGGCCCATAGGAATCCATTCTGGATGACAGATGTAGAGCATACCTGCCAACTTTTACGCATAAAATTTATGCATTTTAACTGTTCTTTACGATTTTACACATCAATCACGTTTTTTTATGCATTTCCGTATATTTAAAAAAAATTATAGATCTTCATTGAGAAATATTTGTTAATGTTTCAGTTAAATCATACCTGCCAACTCCTCCGGATTTTGCGGAAGTTTTCTGGTTTTTTTTTTTGGGGGGGGGGGTTTCAGTCATCCGGTTTTCCTGCCAGAAGAACTTTTCTTCCAGATTTTTAAAATTTTCTGTATTTTTTGTTTAAAAATATCCCTATAAATAAAATATATAACAGAGATGGGAAATTTTGCTCCATTGTGCGCCAGAATACCTGTGCCTCGTCGGGACTTTGGCACAGTAAATTCTTCGTGCACACTGTTATGCTTGACGCTGAATAAAAGATCATGCGGTGGGAAGAAAGATTCTGCGGATTTACGTAGTTACTATGGAAATAGTCTGTCCTCTATACGGACGACAGAAAACATAGAGTATGCTATGGAAATCGTGGTTCCGCTACGGACGACAGAAAACATCAAGTATGGCATCAAAATGTGATATGATTTGTTTATATTATAAACATCTAAAAATTGTCAAATGCACATATATTTGCATTTATTTTACTTGTACTGTTATGTCATGCAGAGTCTGCAGTGCGGTGTGGATCTGGCACCATCTGTTAATCAAAATGTAAGATTGAGAATTACAAAAAATGTACATGTTTTATTAATTACTTGTCTGTAAGTGATAAAAAAATCTAATACTGGGCTTTCTTTCCATAGGTCAACAACACAGATCCATAGAGGAAACAAAACCGAGGAGTACATTGATGAAGTTTTTTTCAAGGCCACAAAAAGTTAGAGCAACCTAGTCCTGCTATTGCATCAACATCATCCCATTCAAATCTCATAACTGCAGAATCAGCTTCTGAAAATACAGTCTCTAATTTTGTACTGCGACATGATATGATATTCAAAATGCAGAAATCATGTGGATTTTAAAATGTGTAAACAATCATTATTTGTATAGGTCTTGTGAAGGCATTGACAAATTATTTTTGAAAATGTTCTCTGATAGTTCCATTGCAAAGCAGTTCTCTTGTGGACAGAAAAAATGTGCATACATGTTGTTTTGGGTTAGCTCCCCATTTTCAACAACTCTTGTTGAAATGCCTTCAAGATTTAAATTACTATACATTGTTGTTTGATGAAACTTTAAACCTTGGCACTCAAACAAAATAAATGGATTTGTATGTCAGGTTTTGGCACCCAGTATTAAATGAAGTGTGCACACGATATCTTTCATCTGCATTTATGGGCCATGGAACTGCAACAGATATCTTAAAATTGTTCTATGACACTGTGAAAGAGCTGAATCTGTCTAAAACTATTCAAGTATCAATGGATGGCCCACCTGTCAGTTGGGCTTTCTATGATTTGTTGCAGGCTGACCTGAAAGATAAGTATAATTGCCAGGTTTTAAACATTGGCTCTTGTGGACTGCATACATTACATAATGCATTTAAAAGTGGAGATACAGCAACAGAGTGGGATATCTCTTCTGTTTTAAGTTCTGTTTATTTGCTCCTTAAAGATACACCAGCTAGAAGAGATGACTTTTTAAAAGTATCTGAGTTAAAGAAATTTCCTTTGAAGTTTGTGAAACATAGATGGATAGAAAACATTCCTGCTGCTGAGAGAGCCTTAGAAATCTGGAATGATATCAAAGTTTTTGTTGCAAGTGTTGAAAAAAGGACAATTAAAATCAGCAAAATGACAAAATCTTTACGTACAGTTATAGATGCCACAAAAGATGAACTAATGCCGGTTAAGATTAACTTTTTTTGTCTGTGTCAAAGTTACTGAAACCTTCTCTGACTTTTTATCAAAGTGATGCTCCTTTGTTGTCATTTTTTGCATCTGACATATTTTAAATTTTCAAACAGTGTCTATCAAATTTTAACATATTGAAGAAAGACTATCTGAACTCAATAAGCTCTGTCATTAAAATGTGTAAAGTAGATTTTGATAACAAATCTGGCTTTTCTAGAATTAGTGATATCAGTTATGGATTTGCAGGTGACAAAATTGTAAATCATCTACAGAAAATGAAAAGGGTTACTGAAAATGATGTTCTTTCACTAAAACATGATTGCCAAAAATTTATTGTAACTATGTTATCAAATCTTATTGAAAAATGCCCAGTGAATTATTCAATTGTACGCAATATAGTTTGCTTAGACCCCAAAAGAATGGCAAACAATGATAGTAATTGTTTAGCCAAGATGAAAAAATCCTTTTCCATCTGAGTGAAGTTAAAAAATTAGAAGAGCAACAATGTGAAAATATTTTACTGCAATTTAGAGGCTTCTTAATAAATAAAGTAAAAAGAGACTTTACTAATTGTTCTGACTTTAATGCCTCTGAAACCAAATTAGATGCTTTCTTAGCTAAATACTTATCAAAAGGCTTTGATGATCTTTGGAATGTGATATAAATGTTGTTAGTGTTGTCACATGGCCAAGCAACAGTCGAAAGGGGTGTTTTTCTGTTAATAGGCAGATACAAGTAGAAAACTTAAAAGAAAATTCTTACATAAGCCAAAGAATTGTTTATGATCACATTAATTTTTGTGGGGGAATTCACAATGTAGAGCTTACAAAGGAGTTGCGAGCTTCAGTATCTTCTGCTCGCCATAGATATATGCAACATTTGAAAGAGCAAAAGAATGAAAAGAAAGACACAGTAATCTCAGGAAAGAGAAAAAAACAAACAAAGTGATGACTTAAATACGTTAAAAACTAAAAGGATTAAGGTAGAAAAAGATTTAATCCAATTGGAAAAGTCTGCTGATAGCATGGCTGAAGAAGCAGAAGCTTTAAAAGATGTTAATCTTTTTGTAAAATGCAAAAATTTTCAAAAATTACTGAAAGAGAAAGAATTAGAACTTGAAGCCACTGATTCAAAGATAGAAGAACTCAAAACAGGACTTAAAAATTAATTTCTTTTTTATTAAAGGCTTGTTGACAAATAATTGTACCTTGTAAATTTTTAATTAAATACAGTAATTACATGCAAAAATTGTCTTTGTTTATGAATATGTGATAATTTATTATTATAAATGATTAAAAATCGTGTTACTTAAGTGATCTTTGCTCTTTTAAAAGTGTGTTTTTTAATATGAATGCCCTTTTAAAAGTGGTAAAAATTGAAACTTTTTATGAAATTAAGGTCCTTAAAAATTGCTTTTGAGGTCCTTAAAAAGTCCTTAGAAACTCCTTATTTTCAATTTCTGAAAATGAGTATGAACCATGTAATATCGAGGACAACCTTTCCCATCTCATCTTCATTCGTGTATTGGCGAGGGCATCACAAATATAACAGGTCTGCGAAGAAGTGTCAGTTACAGCACTGCATGTTTTGCCATCCACCATTGTAAATAAAAATTTTGATTTTATTATTTCTTAAATAATAATAAATAAAAATTTGTACATAATTTTGTATTAATAGTAAATCATAGTTTAATAAGCATTATGAAAACATCAAAATCCTGATCGTTCAGCCTTACGTATCTAATAAGATAAATTTAACTTTCATTCCAAGATTAACGTTGTGATATCGACGCATTAAGTTAATATAAATTAAATTTAATGGCTGCATTTAATTAAATCTGCTTAAATAAACATCTTATTTACGTTTACATGGTCGTTTATCGCCCGTTTGTCGATTTGGTACGGTACTAATCCGATGTCCTGCTTTCGATAAAGAGCACGTCCTGGTTGTAGGATTTCTTTTATTGTTACTCAGCTTGGAAAAAAAGACAAATATCAGAAAAAGGTGCAAGCGGCGTATGTTGCGGTTTAAAGCACCTTTATAGCCCATAAATTTCTCTATAATATACTTGCATTGCATAGACATGTTTTTTTTTTTTTTAATATTTTCAAAATCTTCGAAAAATGAATAAATTTTGTCAATAAAGAATGCTATTTAATAGCATGGACACACAGTTCTCACTATATGTATAATTATTATATCAAAATGCTACACATATATTTAACTAAAATATCCAGCAGGAATAACAGCTTCCTCTTGTTCACATTCGCTTGCAGCCAGTAACTAATCTTACAGAGACATGTACCGTCTGACGTCAGATGCTAGGTCAGAGATCTCAACATTAAAATTTGAGGTTATACCACGCAGTCATATTTTAGATGAGTGTTGTTTAAATGTTGAATCATGATAGGAATATACACTATATTGACAAAAGTCACCAGACACCTAGAAGATAAACACAACATAGTATTTATTGACAAACATTAGTGCAGTTTTGGTCCACCTTTGGCCTTAATGCATGCACTGACCCTTCGAGACATGCTTTCCGACAAGGTTTTGGAACACAGTGTTAGGTATGCACTTTCGTTCAGTACATAATGCTGCTGCTAACTGTTGCTTAGTAGTAGGCCTTGTTTCCAAACTTCTTATGCAGCACTCTAATTCATCCCATAGGTGCTCTATGGGAATATGATCAGGGCTCTGCGCTAGCCAGTCCACACATGATACGGAATTTTCGTCAAACCACGCCGTAATAGTCCTTGCTTTATGGCTCAGTGCATTATCCTGCTGGTACCAACAAGGCTCGGTTCCATAGTATTGCTACAGAGTTGGTAGGGCATAATTGTCCAGAATATCGAGATAGACTTGTTGGTTAACAGGTTTGTCCACGATAACCAATGGGCCAGGACCATATCACAAAAACACCCCCATACTAGTACACTGCCAGCTCCAAACTTGACCATAAGAACAGTACACTGTGGTAGTAAATAGTGTTCCCCCGGCTGCTCCCATACCCACACACGGCCATCAGACTGATGGATCGTGTATATGGATTCATCCGTCCATAGGACCCGTTTCCATTAATCTACGGTCCGCGATAAATGTTCTTTACACCATGCTAAACTACGAGTAGCATTCCGAGAGGAGATGAAAGGCTTATGAGCAGCCGCACGACCACGGTAACCCATGGAATGAAGTTCTCTGCGAATGAAGCGTGTACATACCGAGGTTCCAGCATTGTTACTCACCTCTACACTGAGGTCTTGTGCAATACTCCTTCGATTAGCTGTAACAACTCTCCTAAGTGAAAATCCTCTAAATACGTGGTGTCAGTTAAATAAATAAATACATCACTCTTTCCGCGTTGTAACCACACACAGCAACTGAAAAATAACAATTTATGGGTTCCTGTGTGTGGTCACAGCATGGAAAGAGTGATGTATTTATTTATTTAACTCTCCTGAGGCTTCGATGTCCTCTATCACTGATTTTCTTTGGTCTGCCGGTACATTTTGCTGCTTCAGGCAAGCCATGTGTCTTCCACTTATTCAGTACATCCAAAACAGTTGACTTAGGTATGTTTAAATGCCTCTCGGTTTTTCTTATGGACAACCCACTAATATGACACCCAACAATCTTTACTTTCTCAAAGTCAGTTTTCTCCCGCCACGACATTTTCACTCGACCTCACAGTGCAATATGATCGCAGTCAGCTGCAGGCTTGTTTTATACCGTTTGCAGCTGTACTGCACATCTTAATAACGCAGCGGATCCATTAATTTGCTTTTAAAGGGGTATCCAGTGACTTTTGTCAATATAGTGTACGTTTGCAATATTAATGAACTATTTTTTCTAATTTTTTAAAGAGTGACCAAAATAACTTTTGTTCCACTAGATTCGCATTTGGGACCACTGTGCCACGGGAAGACCACTGACGGCTTTTTTTTTTTTTTTTTTTTTATTTATTGTAAACTGCTCATTGTACGTCCCCTATACAATTGTTCTTACGTAGCCGAGAAGGTTTGCCGTTTCTGAGATGGTTCCACCTGCCTACCTAGCGTCCACTATCATGCCTCGTTGAAATCACGAATCTTCTCATATCGCCACTATCTTTGCTTCGTACACTTCTGAATCTTTTACACGAAGCTCTTTATAAATCCCCCAGCGTCATAGTTGCGTATGTGAGTGAGTGAGGAGGACACTTGTTTGTTGCTATTGGGTATTCCTAATAAGTTGTAACTTTAGTGTATATTAAACATAATTGCTCAAAAATTTGGGTTAGTTGTCATTGCAGAATGAATGCAGTTTGGTGCACATGTACAAAGAGACAATGAATGAGCATCCTTACTGAATGTGTTGTAATTTTAAAAAGATCAACAGCATGACGCCTGACACCAATGACAAAGACAGCATAATTTTTTTCTTAAAATGATCTTTATTTAGTTGTTCTGAGACTTAAGAATTATTGAAAATTTACATCAAATGGCTATATGGATTATGAAGACTTATTATCGATCGCGGATTTTATAAACATATGAATTCTTTTCTTGAGTTAATTTGAGCGGACTTAGGAAGTCGAATTCACTAGAACTTCAGAGAGAATCTTGTTTTGTCAGCTAACTGGTAACCTGAAATGGAATTCGAAGATCAGTGTAACATTGTTATTTAATCGAATCAGTAAAAAAGAAAATATTCGCCGAAATAAATACACATAAGGAACATTTTTTTATCATAAACATAGAGATTATTGCAGAGTTAATCTTCCAGCGAACATGGCGATGAATGGGAGATGATTGTTTTTGGTTTGTAGATGGCGTCAGGATTATTGAAAAGCAAGAATCCATCTGAATCTCTTGATTTCCTTCCATGGAGGAGACAGGAAAAACAAAGAAAAGAAAAACTGCACTCCCTGTACATATTTTTACTTACATCTTTCAACTCTTTTGAAATGCTCTGTGGCTTGGAATAGGTATATCTGTAATATTCTAGGATGGAAATCAAGATATGCAGGTTCCATTCCCTTTCCAGGGTGAAACAGTTTTTGTGAGGAGTCAGTCCACCGCATGAGTGAGTTGCTAACGGCATTTGCAAGCCCAAAAATAAATGACTATTTTGATTTTTATGTTTTCTATTCCACATGTTTTCTATTTCACTCACTGCAAATTCATTGAATATATAGCGAATAAAGCTCCAAAAAACTTGATGTATAAAACTAAAGGACCATGGATTAATGAATGAAATATTTGTTTTCAGCAAGTCATATGACATTTATTCCTTTTACTGCAGCTGCTAACAAACACAGTTACAGTTTTGTGCTTAGTAACTTTCACCAAATCAGAAAACATTCTATTTTTCATTAAAAAGAACTCTGCAAGAAAATGAGAGTGATTCTAATTCACGCAGTTCATTATACAACAGCGGCGAAATAATTTTATCAGGATGAAAATTTAAGAAAGGAGATTAACATTCGGGTAGCAGTAGCCGTTTTGTTACTTTAAACAAGAGTATTAACTTGTGATTCACAAGTTAAAATGTATTGGCGCTGCTCAGATGGCTGACTGATCTATGTATAACCTTTTTCTTACTTAGTGAGAAAACCTTGCTTCTATCTGACACGGTTTTATATTTTCTCAGCCCTTCCTTGTTTCAGGGGGACATAAATGGTTCCTTTGCATCTGCTATACAATCTACCATCACCTTATGAAACTTTGTCACTCAGAAGGAACAGATAAAGCTGCTGGGTATACATACCACAGCATAACAAGCCTTGCCGAAACTGTTCCACTTAGTGAATCTTGAACCTCGTAATAATCACGAACTACTTGGAGACGACATCTACAATTTATGTCCCGCTGCTGCCAGCCGTAGTTCGGAAGAGTGTCCCCTTAGAAATAAAGCTATGGTTGTGGGAACAAATCATAAGCATTATTAGGCAAACATGTCTAACCTGGCAGCCATGATAGACAGCATAACACTGAATGTGAGATACATCACTGTGGACAAATTGCCTTTTACTACTGAGCACACTGTTCATCCGATGCAGGGTACATTGAGCAATATCCATTGTAGGCCCCCATTTGTTTCGATACCGAGGCACTGTTGAAATCCGCAGCACAATAAAATTTATTAATCTGGCTTTTATCTGGTTCACTTGTCTTGCAGTCACACTCTAACAGAACACTCCATCCGTGTTTGTTTGCCGCTCGCAATGCCATTATCCCCTGGTGTTAAGTTTTGAACTATTTTACCTTCTGCATGTTCCGAATATTTGTCCTACTAAGTTTAGTTGACTTTCGCCGACAGATGCCTTTGCCTTGGAATAGGGATATTGTAAAAATGATCATCCTGTATTTTGGAGGATAGGAGGAATGAAATGACCTGTAAACATAACTGAACATGTTGGTTCATGTCCTAGTCTCAGGATTATTCAGTAGAAGTGAAAACAGACTCTTAAATTTCGTTTTACTCAACTCTTTTGCATCAATAAGTTGCTCTTGGCTTTAAGAAAATTTATATTATCCGAGAGAAGGTGTTGCATTGTAGAAGAATTGTCCTGGCTAAAACAAACTGGATCATAATCGTGGAAAAGAAGATATGAACAGAGATGACTCAAACCCTGAATGAATGATTTCCAATTAATTCAAAATTAATAGAAGAAACTAACCGTGAACGAAATTCACGTAATAAGTGAACAGCTCAGTTATGGTCCTGGCTGAATTAAAATTCATGGAGACGCTATCGTTAAATGATGCATCATTTTTTTCCATGTTTTTTTTTCCAGTTACTGCTGAGGTTACAAATGCTTTGGTGTCTATTTCCCAAAACATGGAATGTGATGGTATTTTTACAGATATTGCTATTGGCCGGTATTTTTTTACAACACACCGATTAAATCAATAAGGAAAATGAAGAAAGCCGTTAAATTTACTCTGAATATCTAACGTCACTATTATTTGTGGACAATGAAAAAAACAAAAACAAACGTATCCGTTACGCTCAATTGGATAGGGAGAGAGGGAAAGAGGTGTCCATGTTTTGTTTACGATTTCCTAAAGTTCTGTAAATTTTATATTTAAAAAACGCTTATGTGTAGAAGATTAGGCCATTCTAAGTGTAGGCTCTGAAGCTTCCTCTAAATTATATGCATACAAACTTCAATCCTACAAAAGTAACAATTATTCTGTGAAAGTTTTTTGAAAGTGATATTTAAATTTACCTTTGTTCCTGAATAATCTCAACATGGCTGGAGTGGTCTAAAGGTTCAAGCGAGGATCCATTCTATTAAGCTGATCCCTCAGAAAAGCGGCTCCACGAGGTGACAAAGTGCGGTCCTGCAAAATGACACACAAAACATGATTAGGGCATCGCTATTTTTTTTTTTAATGCACTCTTTTGCAAAATCAAGGAAGCAAAGGTATATCGGAAATAGTATGTGATGAAATTTCGTTAAGTTGTGTTGCATACAAGCGTGAGTGAAGAATAATTTACGGAAAGATTAACAACCACTCACTTATATGCAACATGTATAGCACCAAATGTACTGATAGTGGTTCACAACACGATTAGAAATAGGTGGTCCAACACGAGGTGCAGAGATAAACAATTGGGTTGGTTCATAGAAAGTGTAGTTCCCTCTGACAGTGATTTGGCAGGCACAGGGTGTCTTTATTGCTGTTAACTAAGAAGCCTAAAAAGCCCAGTGACAAGGGAGAGACAGTGCTCCAAACGAGTGGATTTCCATTCCTGAAGAATTCTAGGAAGATGGCATTAAATGGCTATTTTTATACTATGGAGTGTCATGGTATATTTGCTCTGGTATTATTGTCACCTAATCTAAAGTACGATTTAAAAAATTCTCTTGCCTATAAAAGCCTGCATCCATTAACATAGGATTACATAATTTTTCCAGTATTTCTGATAGAAGACCCGCTCGCTGTAGATGATAAAATTTTGTACTTTTAGTTCGATGGTACCTTACCTTCTATCGGTCGCACTGGAAAAATTTGTTTACTACGTGCAAGTTCTTAACATTATACACTGTCATAGCAAGTTAGGAACACCTACGTAATAATGTGTTGGACCGCCCTTCGCCTTCAATACAGACTTTATTCGAAGTAGCATGGATTCAACGAGGTACTGAAATCGTTCTACAGCTATGTTCACCCAAGCGGATGTGATGGCTTCCGTCATTTGCGAAATAGTCACTGGAGAAGGATGGATCTGTGTTTCAAATGGCTCTTTCAATCTCGTCCCGCAGATGTTCAGTTGGGATAAGGTACTGCAACTATGTTTTATCACTTAGAAGTAACTGTCTAGCTCCCAAAACCACTGTGTGATGATCCGAGCCTTGAGTCATGGTGATTCATCCTTCTGGAAGTAGCCCTCTCCATCAGAAAGCACCATTCACATGTAAGAGTGTGCCTTATCCACAGTGATGTGAAGATACTTCGTGGCATCCAAATGTTATTACAGAAGTATTAAGAAAACAAACTCTAGACCAACACACAGCATCCACCAGTTTGTACACTTAACGCTAGACAGTGGGATCCATCGATTAGTGCTGGTGACGCCATATTTTGGCCCGTTCATTGGCATTTAATAACTGAAACCGTGATTCATCGAACTAGGCTACTTTTTTTCTCAAACTCAATAGCCTAGTTTTGGTCCTCCTGTGCACATTACAGATGAATTTGTCGGCTTTTAGGAGAGACAAGATTATACCAAGGGAAGAGGACTTTGTAGGCTGCAATTCTCCTCTCAATGCCTTTTTTAATCTGTGTGTTCATCTGTGCTAACATTCATTAAGAACATACATATATACATACACTATATTATCAAGTGTATTCTGATGCTACCAAATATTTGCATAAGTGCAAAGAAAGGTTGCACAGGAAGGTGCGCGCAGTATGAGTGGGGAGGTACAGCTGAGATGATTTGTCTTGTTATTAATAACTTTGAATAGATATGCCGCGTGGACGTGAACTTTCAGAGTTCCAGTATGGGCTGGTCATAGGATGTCATTTGAATAACGTTTCCATACGGAGCATTTCAGCTAAAATAAACCCACCAAAATAAATTGTAAGTGATGTCGAGAAGAGATGGAGGCAGGACGGTGCAACAAGAGCAAAACATTTTTGAGGAAAGCAGTAGAAACTGAGGGAACGTGACAGAAAAGCCATGGTACGAAATCTCGTTTTTCCTCTGCCGTTTCCATCGCTACTGAAGTAGGAAATGCTTGCAATGGCTCGGTTAGTACCATAACTATCCACAGAGAGTTGCACAGTGTGGGTTATTATTCTGTAGCAGCGGCACACAAGCCGCACATCACTACTATGAATGTGAAGCGCCGTTTGTCGTCTCCCGTCGTACCTGGACTGTTGGCAACTAGAAAACTGTCCTTTGGAGTGATTAATCAAGTTTTTAAGTCTTCCAATCTGGTCAGCGCATTTAGATTTGGCTACAGCACTGTGAACGTTTTTCGTCGGACTGTTCTTCCAACTGTTAAGTTTGGCGGAGGTTCCATTAAGGTATGGAATTGTTTTTCGTGGATGGGACTCGGCCTGTTGGTTATTATAAATCATGAACTCTGAAGTGTACCTCGACGTTCAGGATAATTCTGTGCTACCAACAATATGGCAATATTATGGAAATAACCGTTGTCTCTTCCAACACGACCCGGCTCCCTAACACACTGCATGGCGTGTGTGGGACTGGTTTCTTGAAAATGAGGGTATATTGTCAAATATATATATATATATATATTTATTTATTTATTTAACTTAGCCGTAGTCAGAATAAGATTTACATGTATCTACACTGACGGAAAAAAAAATCCCAACACCAAGAAGGGGTTGTGTTAGATAAAGGACAGTTGGTAGGCGGTGAGAGTACACCTGTAAGATGAAGTCTATGCAAATTTCGCGCTCGGCGCATACGTGTGGCGCTAGTAGCGCCTCGAAACATGCAAAGCAGGTTTGCTGTAAATATGCGCTGTAGCGTTCGTGAGCGTTAGTTATCGTTGAGATTCGACGTAGTGTGTTGATGTTAGTCAAGAATGCCTTTAAGAAGACGAAGAAGCCATTATCAACAGCTCACGGAGTTTGAACGAGGTCGTGCAATAGGGCTACGAGAAGGTGGATTTTCTTTCCGCAATATTGCAGAACGACTTGGCAGGAATGTAGCCACTGTGCATGATTGTTGGCAGCGGTGGTCAAGGGAAGGTACTGCCTCAAGAAGACTGGGTTCCGGCCGGCCACGTGGCACTACTGAGAGGGAAGACCGCCGTGTATGGCGTATGGCCGTGGTGCATTGTACCGCGTCTGCGGCAGCAATTCGAGCTGCAGTTGCCACCACAGTGACACAACGAACTGTTACAAATCGGTTACTTGAAGGACAGCTCCGAGCCAGACGCCCTGTAGCGTGCATTCCACTTACTCCACACCACTGCCGTTTGCGACGTCAGTGGTGTCAAGCTAGAGCTCATTGGAGGATGGAGTGGAGATCTGTTGTGTTTTCTGATGAAAGCTGGTTCTGCCTGGGTGCCAGTGATGGCCGTGTGTTGGTTAGAAGGAGGCCAGGTGAGCGCCTGCAACCAACCTGTCTGCGGCCGAGACACACTGGACCTACACCTGGAGTTATGGTCTGGGGAGCAATTTCCTATGACAGCAGGAGCACTCTCGTGGTTATCCCACGCACCCTGACGGCACAGTTGTACGTCGATCTGGTGATTCAACCTGTTGTGCTGCCATTCATGAACAGCATTCCAGGGGGTGTTTTCCAACAAGATAACGCTCGCCCGCATACCGCTGTTGTAACCCAACGTGCTCTACAGAGTGTCGACATGTTGCCATGGCCTGCTAGATGACCAGATCTTTCACCATTCGAGCACGTATGGGACATCATTGGATGACAATTCCAGCGTCGCCCCCAACCAGCATTAACCGTCCCTGTATTGACCGACCAAGTGCAACAGGCATGGAACTCCATCCCACAAACTGACATCCAGCACCTGTACGACACAATGCATGAATGTTTGCGTGCTTGCATTCAACATTCTGGCGGTTACACCGGTTATTAATGTACCAGCATTTCACATTTAAAATGGCTCTTCTCGCGCTTACATTAAGCTGTGATCTTGAAACCTTAATCGATTAAATATGTTACCTATACAAATGTATTGCCGCCATTTCATTCCTCTACAACTATTGTTTCGTGGTGTAGGGATTTTTTTTTCTGTCAGTGTATATAAAAAATATAGCAATTTTGCTTGTCCAGTAAATTTTTCTTGGACCCCACCCTTGATGAAATTCTGTGTGTGCCACTGTTGCCCTCTAGCACTGAGCAATTGTTTCCGGCCACAGAAAGATCACTGACTGCTTGCTTTGTTATTTGTGCACCACTCATTGTACACTCTTGATACAGTTGCTCTTGCATAGCCGAGAAGGTGCACCGTTTCTGAACTGCTTACCCCTGCCCACCCAGCGTCCACTGTCACGCCTCTTTCAAAGTCTCTTAAAATACGCTTCATACGCTGCTGTTTGTAAAGCCATCTCAACGCCATAAATGGTACGTAAGTGGAGAATGGCACATGTCTGATAGCTATTGGGTGTTCCTAAAATTTTGCTATTACAGTGCATATGTGCTTTTCAATTTTCTGAATGTACTGTTTCGCAACTAGAGCTAAAATGAATTTTCATTTCTCATTCTATCTGCGCTTCTTAAATTCATTTTGAAGTTCTTTCCTCATGCTGCAAATGCCACAATCATTTGTCATATATTTCCCAGCGTTAGTGACATAAAATATTTTCACTAGGGGTTCAGAATATGATTTCCAGTCACAAAATTGTGGGCTAATTTTAAAAGAAAATGGAAAATACCTTGAACACTCCTGAGCTTGCAAAGTTAGAGATGATTGCCAAAATTCATGCTCCTTACCTCGGAGAATTTCCTGTTATCCTTATTGCTAATCCTATCTTATGTTTCTATGAAAACTGTGAGACTGCGACCTCAATTTGATAAATAGACATTAAGTACTAAAAGAAAGTGATTTTCAAAAACTTATGAGCTTTATCAGTATTGCCAATAAATACCATACAAGTAACATATGGTAAATACTTGCCCGTTTCTTACATTATTTTTTATGACAGTAGAACAAACATTTTAATTTTGTTGTTGTGATATCAAACATAACACAACCAAAAAATGAAATAATAGAATTACAACCCTATAAGGTCTTTTATTAAACACTCTGAACTAATAATCATACAAAAGAATGTCTACGAGAAAGGGTGTTCGTAATTCACAGAAAGCTATCGCCAGGGATAAGGAAAGTATTTATGAAACATCCCTCCAAACTTCTTTTCCAAAACGTTGCTTCACAATTTGCTACACATCATCATCTGATTCGGTAGCTGAGTTCATCACAAAGTCTGAAAGGAAGGTATACGGGGTTCCAAAAGATCAAGACCAGAGAGTGTTTGCCCTCCCAGTATCTTGAAAGTGAGTCGAGATTATAAACATGCCATGCAATGCAGCGCACACTTTCACTCAAATAGGCGGCCGAAGGTTTCAACCAGAATACCATGTATTATTTTTTTTATTATTATATTGAAAGCTTAGGAAAACGTGCAAGGACTTTCAATACGAAAAACAACCAACTTCAGGGTAAAGTAAAAGATTTATGCAGTCAGTCCCATTCTCTTCACAATGCTGAAAAAAGCAAGGAATTCCTTTACCATTTTTGCACAAAACTTTTAATTTTAAAAACTTCAAGTAAATGCTGGAGATCGTGTAACAAGGGCTTCCCTCATGGGCCTCCATAGAGGGGGAGGGGGTATGAGAGGGCATTTGCCCTCCCCTGGAAATCAGGCTATGCCCTTTCTCTTTTCAGGAGATACTACAGAAATTTTCGCAATAACATTAATTCTGATTGCTAATTTTCTGTAGAATTTCTCCATGCATGTGTATGTAGTTAGAATGGGAAAAAGTTGGGAATTTCCAGTAGAAAAAGCAAAAAGTTTACAGTAGAAGGTAATAATGAAATTAATTCCCTGTTCCATGTTGGAGGAGAGCGTACATATGTACAGTTTGGGAAAGTAACAAAAGCGAAGAAATGTAAAATATATCATATCATCCTCTACACCTGCAATATTCACTGCCAGACAAAGATCACTCGAAGTTTTTCCCAGAAAGTTGGCTTGAGGGTATTTTTTTCTTTTTTGACGACGAATTGAGTGATCTCTAGAATTTCGTGGCACATGCGACACTGACACAAGAGGCCAAAAGAATCAAAAGAACGACAAAGGAAGTTCCTTATTGTCCTAATATGCTGTCTAATTTCATTTATCCTTTTTTATGTAGTTCTTTGGTCTTCTGGTTTCCAATTAAATTTGTGTTGAGTATGGTAAAAACGGTTAGATAACAAGAAAGCACACAGAAAATTTACATATGGTGTTAGCATATGTTATTTGTGGTCACAATTTCTGTTTGTCCGCTTCTGAAAACTAAGCTATGCGCGCCTACGGCTTCCCAGTGTACTCAACGGTAAATCGAGTTTGGTTCTGGTGCAACAGCTTCGATACGTACAACACTTTGGTTTGAACCGGTCATATCCGTGTTGCTATACGTGCCTAAGTCAACACAAATTGTATTCCAAATGGATATCTATGGCGATGTCATTAAGTTTGTTGAAAGGAAGTCTCCCCATTCGTGCGAGTTTGGCAGAACAGAAAATAACTTTGGACTTTCCCTTTGATTTGCTATCTCATAATAAGAATTTATTAAGTGTACAATATCGATTTTCGTTAGCTTGTAAAATACGGAAGGGACTGTCATATTTGTAGCAATAACTGCTGCTTTACATTTTCGGCCATATCTGTAGTTGTGTAAATAACTACAGATGGCCGATTCCATATCTGGCAGAAACAGTTGTTCTCTTTGTTCACTCTGCCACCGACAGCCACTTTCTTGATCGCTTTGTCCTCAGGTATACATTCTGTGGAAGAAATATTCTTCTCTTAATACGTGGAAGTACGTCAGAATTATTAACTCAGCAATCCGATATACCTGAAATTCTTGTATTTACTATTCATCATTAAGAAGTAATCAATCACATCAGAAAACTATTCATCATTAAGAAGTAATCAATCACATCAGAAAACTTGAAATTACATCGCCCTGGAGCAGGAATAGCTGCTTCTAAAAGTCAGATTTGAAAACTACTTTTTGCATTGTATAGAGCTCCTGGTGAGAATTGTTCTGCATATAATTTTGGATTTTTGTTAAAAAATGGTTTTGCCACTAGGGGGCGTAATATTGTATTTTTGTTTTCTGATGCATTTGCAGCAATATTTGAGCTTCTGAAAACTAGATTTAAAAAATTCTTTCACGGTCAGATACCTCTCACCACGACAAACCTTTTCAGCATACCTTCTACTTAAAATAATTCATAGTTTTCCTCAAGATATACATAGATTTCCTCAAGGCATAGATATCTTATTTTCATATTAGAATATTTATTATTTCTCTGTCTGCAGTGGTCATTTTTGTTAAACCAATTTAAATTTGCCAATTTTTTGCATTGCATTAGCGTGAGAGGCTCAATTTTACAAAATGAATTTAATGTTATGCACTTTATGGACTTATAATGCCCCCTAACAGCAAAGAGTAGGAATTAAATGAAAATTTGTAGTCTGACAGTGTTTCAAGGAATTTTGAGAAACTTTCCTTCAAATCAAGGGTGCAGTGCTCATAAAGAGGTGCCAGTCTCAGAATTAAAGAAGTGACAGTAATTGCTTGTCTGAAATATTTTATAATCTGCTTAACCTATTCATAATGCAAATGTTTTCACGAAAACGTCACTGCATAGGATATCCCAGAGTGTACAAAGAACGCTCAGTAAGTAATTTTTTCTCCTTTATGCCTTTATGGTGAATGAGCTCGTTTTATTAATTTATGCAGAGCATGATGTGGTACTGTTTGACTAACTGACATGTTGCCATTCATTATAGAAAAAGGTTAATAGAATATGACCTACCTGTTCCACAGAATAGGTGCCCCTGGATAATCTGACAGCCTCTGTGGTTCCATCTGGAATTCTCTGAGATGGGTGAATGAATATTCCATTCGGGCGGGGCTCCGTGTTTCCCAGGGAGTTCAACATATGGGGCGAAGGAAAATATCTTACCCTTTTGCGCAGCTCCTCATGGTCATAATCTAAAGAAACACATTCCTTAGTGACAAATCATATGCAAATAATCGGTGCATACATTCTTATTAAATAACACAAAAACACAATAAGGGGACAATGGAGATTTGCTTCAAAATAAGTTGAAAATACACTGGTAAAAACTTGACTTGAAATTTTACGGTTTCAACCGTTAACGAGGTTGCCATCACAGACGTAACACTAACAGTTTTATGCTATATTATTTACAGATAATAACTGTGAAGGAACAGTTATGCATCCTAAATCTTAGTTACATGCTGTGTAATGTACTATGAAGGAACAGTTACGAAAGTGTGTAACCATCAGTATAACTAGTATAATTTATTACGTATAACATTTGTTTTTCACACTAAAAAAATACATGGGCTCTCTATAGACATGAGATTTAAGAATTATAATTTTTATTTCTTCTGCTGCATGATCTTGTTATAGGAAACATAGTAACACAAGTTAAGGACTTCATTTACCTAGGTAGCCTTTTTACGTCCAACGAAAAAGATGAAAAAGATATGAGAACTAGGATAGCACAAGCAAAGAATGATTTCAATAAGAAAAGAGGTCTATCAACATCCAAGTCCATTTCTCTGGAAACAAAGAAAAATTTTATCAAAACTTTTATATGGAATGTAGCACTTCATGCATCTGAAACTTGGACATTGCAAAAAAGAGACAGGGCAGAGTTACAATAATTTGAAATGTGGTGCTGGCGACGTATGATGAACATTAATTTGGTAAGAAAAAATGACGAAAGTGGAAGTGTTAAAAAAGTTCAGGAAAAACGAGGAATAATATGGACTATAGAAAGAAGAGACAGCATGATTGGCCACCTCATAAAACACTTGGAGTGGCGTGGCAATTTGATTGAAGGTAGAATGAAAGGAAAAGCTGGAAGAGAGGAAGTCCAAGAATTCAATATATGAGTCAAATAACAAGAGGAAGACCCTAACGGAACATCAAGCTTACGGCTCAGGAAATAATTCCCTTGTGGATAATGACAAATGCTACCCACCAAACTTGAGGAGAGGAGAGGAGGAGGAGGCATAATCTTATGCCCCAAGAAAATTCAACGTCATTTACCAGGTACATTTGAGTGAACCTTCCAGTAGTGCACGTAAGCCTTATCACATGTATTGTTTAGTACAATCCTGAAAATGATAATCAGTGTTTGTACTGTTAGTTTTATGCGGTGCATTAGTATAAATATCTTAAATACGTTTCTGTTCACGTATTGTTTCGGTAATAAGTTTTACGAGTCACATTAGAGCTTTTGTTATGATGCTGAATAACAAACCCCGTTCTGTACATTAAATTAAATGCAATCTCACCAATGTTTCATCCTCAGGGTGGCAGTCCAATGACTCATTGTGTTCATCCTCTTTCTTTCCTCCAATGCAAAGTCAGTAACAGATCTATAACCATATTTTGTTTGGACGATATTATGAAGAAAATCCTTCAGACGATGGGTGATCTGATCCAGCAGAAATGCATACAGGTAATTTATCAAGTTTAACGTTTTAGAATAGAGCCTACGATGGGAATGAAAGAAATATTCCTATGGAGGCGCCCAAACGAGGAATGGTTATAGATCTGTTCCCGATTTTGCATCGGAGGAAAGAAAGCTGATTAACAAGAAGTCATTGGATTGCCAACTCTCAGGATGAAACATTGGTGAGATTGTATTTAATTTAGTGTACAGGATGGGGTTCGTCATTAAGCATCATTACAAAAGCTCTAATATGACTCGTAAAACTTATTACACAAAACAATACAGGAACAGAAACGTATTTGTAAGATATTTGTGCTTGTCACATGACCTGGTGGAAAGGGCAAATTTCATAATTGTACATGATCTACTGGTACTCAAAATTAAAGGATGATTTGTAATTTCGTATGTAACTTGAAGTATTTTAGACAAAACAGAAGAAAATAAAAATCTTATAATTTGCGTGTATTAATATCATAATCTTGTAATTTATATGGAAGACCAGTCCATGGGGAACAATATTTAAAGTGTTTTGCTTAAGACGTGGTATTTTAATATTATGGAGTATGATCTCTCCTGACAGCCATGCAGCTCAAGCAGACCCTCTCATACTGTTTATCAGGGTATTGATGAGGTCTTGAGGAATTATTGATTACTCAACAAAACCGCTCTGGGTTATTGAAGTGTTCTGGCTGGAGAGCTCCAGTGCGTCCCCCTAGAGCATTCCACACACGCTCAATGGGATTGAGGTCATGGGATCTGGGTGGCCACTCCATTTGGCGAGTATCTTGCTCTTCGAGAAAAACATCGGCCAAATGAACTCAATGAAACTGGATATATGTCCATAGAAATAAAATGTGGACAGACGTCGCCCCTGAATGCCATGATATATGGGTTCAGGAGCTCGTGTCTGTACTTCAGGGCCGTAACAGAGGGATTGTGAAAGATGTGCAGGTCTGTACGCTTGTTCGTCACGATTCCTGCATAGACTATCACGCCACCGCTACCAGAGCAGTATCTTTCCCTGGTGTCATAGGGACTGTTGCGGGTCCCTGGTTTTCTTCAGATAAACTTACGTCTCGAATCAGCATTTAAGCTGCATCGAGATTCATCTGCGAAAAAAAATCTCCCACTGGTGTGAACTCCAACTCTGGTGTTATCGACGCGATGTTAAACTAGCTTCCCGGGAGGCAGAAATTAGAAAGACACAAATAGCTGGCCTCCTTGCATAAAGGTATTACTCGCAAAGTCTTCTATAAATACAACAAACAGAGGTCATCGCTCTTTCCACGTTTATAAGTGAGTCGCAGAAAAATTCTCATTGGCCGCCACAGGAAATCGAACCCAGGGTCTGAATAATTAATACAGATATTTGACGTGGACTAGGAACATCCGACAGAGGTCATTGCTCTTTCCACGTTTATAAGTGAATTCCCAGCATTGTGTGAGGCTCCAATTTTAAGGTGAATCCCCAGCATTGTGCAGGGCTCCAATTTTAAGGTGAATCCCCAGCATTGTGCAGGGCTCCAATTTTAAGGTGAATCCCCAGCATTGTGCAGGGCTCCAATTTTAAGGTGAATCCCCAGCATTGTGCAGGGCTCCAATTTTAAGGTGAATCCCCAGCATTGTGCAGGGCTCCAATTTTAAGGTGAATCCCCAGCATTGTGCAGGGCTCCAATTTTAAGGCGAATCCCCAGCATTGTGCTGGGCTCCAATTTTAAGGTGAATCCCCAGCATTGTGCGGGGCTCCAAGAAGCAACCTGCCAAAATTGACTTGGCAGCCACTGTACGTGAGTCTGGAGGAATTCGAGGCTGCTGTGGTGCAGTGGAAGCATATCCGGCGCGTAGCTGGAAGACCCTGGGTTCTATTCCCGGTGGCAGCCAATGAGAATTTTTCCGTGACTCATAAACGTAGAAAGAGCGATGACCTCTGTTTGATGTTCCTAGTCCACGTCAAATGTCTGTATTAATTCTATTAATACAAACACTTTCATTTAATTCAGAAAACTAACGTTTATGAATGCAATTTTTATTATTTAAAGTCTTCTATAGCGTTTCGCTGAAAGCTATGGTTCAGTTTCGTCACGACTAAGGATTTTCATTTCTTGCTTCTTACTATGTTTCCAGTTTCACGTGTCAAACGCCTCGTGTGGCCATCAGATTGCAGATTGATGAGTGCTTTCCATGCGCTTGATAGGGATGAAGATAAAACATTTACCAGGTTATTACGGTTTTGAAATATATAAATATGAAAGGCTTCTAAAAAATCTAGGTCAAATATTGATTTAGGTCTAACAGTGTGGCATCATTAAGCAGAAATTGGAGATTATTTTCCCAACAGTGCTGGGCTATGGGAAGATTTTTTGATTTCACACTTTTTAATATATAATTGTTTTATTAATCTGAATTTATGTGATCTCCGTATATCTGACCTATGTATGACAGACCACATTGACACCGGATGCGATAGATTCCCCAAAAATTTGTCAGGAATTAGGTTCTTTTTGCAGAGCAAATCATCGTAGATACAGGATTGAAGATAACTTTGAAATTTGGAAACAAATATTACGGATGAATGAAAGAATGGCCAAGTTTCGTTGAGAACTTGGAGAGATCAGGGTCAAGGTGGATTTATACTGAGGTTTAACAAATTTTTGGATAGCTGAGTCCACTAATGAATGTTTCAAGCCTCTGTTGAAAGCAATATGTCAAAAGCATGTCAAAAACTGTTAGATAGACCTAAATCAATATTTGACCTAGACATTTTGAAGCCTTTTATATATTTCAAAACCGTAATAACCTGGTAAATGATATTTATCTTCATCCCCATAGATATCAAGCGTATGGAAAGCACTTATCAATCTGCAATCTGATGTCCGAACAAGGCGACACAGTTTTACATCGTCAGAAGCAAGAAATTAAAACGCTTAGTCCTGACAAAGCTGAACCATAGCTTTCAGCGAAACTATAGTAGACTTTAAATTCTGAAAAGTGCATTCATAAACTTTCTATGCTGATTTCCGCCGTCTTTACACGACCATTATTCTAATAACAGATTCAAATAAGACATTTGACTGTTTAGATGATTTAATGTGATGAATTTAATTATTAAATTCATATAGAAACGTTAGAACTTTCAGGCTCTCAACAGACCCATTTTCAGATGTTATTAGCAGAATGGAACTGAGTATGTTTTAAATACATTAATGTTATGTGGTTTTCTTGATATTGTGACCTGCTCGTGATGGACATCATATCTCGTGAAAGGTTTGTTAACATCGATAAATATATGTGTCAAGCAATGTATTAAAAACTATATTTGAAGGAAATAATTGGTGTAAGTATCTACATGTCATGTTATATCACATCCCTTTACCTTGGAAAACGGTGCTTAATGAGTTATAACATGTAGAGACTTACACCAATTATTTCCTTCAAACATAGTTTTTAATATGTTGCTTGACACGTAATATATTTATCGGTGTTAACAAACCTTTCACGAGATATGATGTCCATCACGAGCAGGTCACAATATCAAGAAAACCACATAACATTAATGTATTTAAATCATACTCAGTTCCATTCTGCTAATAACATCTGAAGATGAATCCGTTGCGGGCCTGAAAGTTCTAATGTTTTCTATATGAATTTAATAATTAAATTCATCACATTAAATAATCTAAACAGTCAAATGTCTTATTTGAATCTGTTATTAGGATAATGATCCTGTCCGTGTAAAGACGGCGGAAATCAGCATAAAAAAGTCAACGTAAACACGAAATGAACATTTACTTAGCATTCATAAATGTTGGTTTTCTTAATTAAAGGAAATATAATTATGCAGTGCCAGTAGTTCAACTATTTCAACGCTTTGAAACCATGCTTCCTGTAGCTGCAGCAAGTTCCAAAGAGAGTTGCTTAACGAACATATCTCTGTTCCGTCTGGTAGTCGGACTCATATAGCGATCGTCTGTAGCAGTTGTGGCCCGGAATAATCGTATCGTTGGACCAATTGTCGTTGGACGAGTCCTACCAGACCCGGGACTGGTCATGATGAACAACGATCTCCTGTCTGTTGAAACTGTCTCCAGAGTCTTGACAGGATATATTACGGAACATTCAACGGTGTGAAACTTTCCCGTGTGGGACTGACTTGCTCCCATCCAACCAATCGTTCTTCACAGCTGAAAATCATCCATACTATGTCTTCCTTACATAATCAACTCGACGTGCCATAAAAGTATAGGAGTTGCCTAGAACAGCTACAAGATGCGAGAATACTCGCGTGTCTTTTAAACGCAATAAAAGTTATCATTGTCTTTGACAAAAGTAAATGCGGGATAATCTCTCGCGTAGCAAAATTTGCATGTTCGCAAATTTTCAGAGCATTATTTAACATACATTGGCAGCCATATTCTCTTTGCCACACTGGTTAAGCCAAGGTCTTTAGATATATCTCATGGTATAAGGTTGGGCTCGCTACGATGTCAGCCTCTCATTGGCTGCGGAAATTACGTTGGCGTGGACGCTCGGGGCTCGGCAGCTTTGAGCGTCTTGTGGCGTTGGGTTACGGCATACGAAACGATCATAATAATCACTTATTATGATAATAACGAAATAAAAGTGCAAAAAGCTGCTCATACATAAACCAAAATCATAAAATCAAACCATTTACCTTCCGTGAAGCGAACCATTTACCTTCCGTGAAGCGCAACATTTCCAAATTTATTTGCATGTATGTGAACTCACGTTTTAATACTTACCGCCAAGCCACTACAAAATAAACATCTACAAGAATTAAGGCTAAACACTGATACTTAAATTATTTCTGAAATTTACTTCATCAAAAAATGCCAACAAAGGCGGCAATACGTATCGCTGCTAAATCAATCAGTTCCGTACTGTTACTGTGAACAACACGAAAACTATTCTGTCTCTGTATATATTCACTCTTGAAACATTTTTCAACATTCCTTCATGGTGTGAATGTATATAGCACATAAGCAAGATAAACAAAACAAAACAATAAAACAAATATATGTGCAAGAAAACCAAGAGTTAAGTGTTATACGTCCTTTTTATTTTTTTTTATATTTTTTTCAAAATTACTTTTTTCTGTAAAGTTAAATAAGCTTATTATTTTGCTCTAAGTTTAAGAATGTGGTTTTCACTTTAAATCTTTTTTACTTTTTTACCAGCATTTGTGCTAGCTGGTTGTTTTGTAGTTTACAGGTTTAGTAGAATTTAATGTTCAAAGATTTTATTAACTTACAAAATTTATATTTGGTGCACTTAAGCAGATGTAATATAGCAGAAACCCACTTTCAAGTCCTTGTAGAAATGAGAGAGGGATCTTTTCTGTTTGACCCTGAAGAAGGAATAAGTGATTATTCTCAACATGTTCAACATTACAAGTCTCCTTTCATAATCTCACTTTTAGAGTTTACAGTTTTTTAGTTTTAGCCCTCATCAAGAGGAGAATATAGCTCGGTGATTGGGTTTTCATATTCTTCTTCTTTTAGGTTTTTATTTTTTAAATTGTTTGTACACACCCACACACATCATTTAAGAAGGTTGAAATATTTTCTGGAAGTGAAGATATAGAAGCTATATCGAATATCTATTTAAAAAATGACATCTTGAAAAATACACACACACCATATATACATACATATACACACCATATATACATACATATACACACACCATATATACATACACACACCATATATACATACACACACCATATATACATACACACACCATATATACATGCACACACCATATATACATGCACACACCATATATATATACACACACTATATATACACACACACTATATATACACACACACTATATATACATACACACACCATATATACATACATACACACCATATATACATACATATACACACACACACCATATACACATACATACACACACCATATATACATACATATACACACACACCATGAAGGAATGGTGAAATTTTTTCATCTTTAAAAACTGTCTCTCCTATATATGTGTGTGGTACTTTTTTTTTATGTTAATGACTAGCAAATAAGTTAGTATACTTATTACCACTAATGCTGTGCTAATTCAATTCTACAACTTTTCCTTTACCAGATTTGATCCTTAACACAATGTGCCCATGACAGATGTATTGAAATAAAACTTTTCTTTCTCAGATGAGTATATATAATAGCTATCAGAAAAATTGCAAATACTTGCATACAAACAATGGAAAATTGAAATAAAAAAAAACTTAGCTTCTGATGGCAGAATTCCTTGGCATTATTCCTGCAGGTTGCTTACATTTTCTCCATGGCATGAAAAATCTGGTTTGGCCATGTGCATCCAGGAAACTTTCACTTTGATGAAGCCTGCCAATTACGTGCTTTTCTGCGTTGAGCTTCTTCTGCCTTCCTAACTTTTGCTTTTGCATTTAAATTTCTTAGCCGTATAAAGGTTCAGGTTCTAACATATAACTTTATCACTTCTGTAGGAACATCTGGAAACCTCCGACAAATGTTCACACATAGTTTGTGTACAATCTTGTGTTCCTGGGATAAAGAGTCATGTCCATGCACTTCTACAAACATCAACTCAAACTGGCTAACTTTCTCCAACCATGGATCTGATGGAACAAGCAGGCCACCTCGTGAAAGGGTATCAATCCAGCCAACAGGTACTGATTCTGTAGTTGATGGTGGATTAAGTAGCTGGCCAGTTGGCGTACCCAGTGAACGGTCATATTTTCTTCCTCTGTAAGCTGTGTAACCTGCAAGGTAACAGAGTAGCAGGTGGTACTTGAATACTTGTAGAGTCTTGTAGTGTAATATCTCGAATCTCAGTTTCACCTTCAATCATTGCCAGGGGTTCTGACATATCAGGTAAAACGGCACTAAACAATTGAGATGTCAAAAAGTAATCGTCCTCACCACCACCTTGCGCAACAGGAGCAGCACTTGAAACTGGAATGTCACTTACATTGGCACCTAGAAGCAAAAGACGCAAACAAGATTTCACTTCTGTAGGCAATGGATGATCATAGAAGTGGCCAAGCCCACGTATTTGTGAAAAAAATTTTCAAGGCAGTCTTGATTGAGTCGAGCAGTTAGGATGTATTTTATGTTCAGAGGCTTCAGGTCAGTGAAGAGTCCCAGTAATGAGCGAATGGTTGTAATGAATCCTTTCTGAAAGGGTAACAGATGTGTTACATTACCTACCTTCATTCCTCGGATGCATGCATGCGTATGCAGCTGTCGTAGAATCCTCTCTTGTGTTTCACGATGAGTTCCAAATCCACATGCCAGAGACTTCTCATCTGTAGGCCTTCTTGAATTTAGCACATCAAACGAGTCATTCAGAAGCTGAACAAATTTCGCGACGTGTTCTTCATGTGGCATAAGAAAGCGTATTCCTTGTGCAATGTGGTTCGAAAAGAGCTGAGTTGCCAAATATACACGTTGGCGGTCACAGCCCTTCACACTAATGTGATGAAGTGACAACTTGGGGCATATCTTCATCTCACTGCAATCCAGAGTAAGGAGCTGTTCAATAGTAGCTTTCATAATTTTATTACCTGGAAGTGTTAGTCCATCATCGAGAAAATGATTTCTTAGCAGCTGGTAAAGGTGTGGAACATCTGCAAACTCCCAAACTCGTTTATTTGGTATTTGAGGATTGGGGAAGCATGTGTTTGTGTGTGTGTTACTTGTAATTCCTTCCATACAGCACGACCTTATTAATACCAGTATTATTGCTTGTGGGAAGGTGTAGTGTAGGTACTGCATCAGGCTTCAACACTTTCCTGCTAGTTAACCCAAGTAACTCTGCCTTTAAGTCACGCTGGTAGTTATCCTGTGTGAAATGTTGAGAACACACTCTTGCATTGGAAACTTTGAGGGAATCCTTACGCTTACATTTCTGAATCCACAATTTTTGTAGAAATAAATCCTTGGGAAATACATGGTACATAATGTCAGTGTTCTTAGTTTTCCTAATTTTCGTAGTACAACATGCCACTGCACAACCCGGTATTATTGCGTTTCTTACGAAACACAGAAGCAATGAATTTCAGTGTTAAATAGGTGTAAATATCAAAATAAACAAAACATAAACATAAAACTATACGATACAAACTTCAAGCGGTTGAAAATCAACTGCGTTAATAGAGAAAACTCCAGCACACCAATTGTAAACAAACAGGGATGCAAGAAGTCGAAAGACTGAGCGTCCAGCGTCCACACCTACGTCATGCGTGGTTTCAAAATAACCGCGTCTAATACTGCGCAGCCCAAGCGGGACCCTCCTGGGTTAAGCGAACATCGATCATGCGCAATTTTCGTGTTCAGTTCCTGTCGATGACCAGCTGGTGTTGCCAATCCCATAAACGTAAATTCTACAGTTGTTGACCACGTGCTGTGTGAAGAGAAACTCGCTTCTGTTGGTTTTTTTTTGTTTTTTGTTTTTGTTGTTTTATTGAAGGTTTAACGACCGCCGTGAGCAACTCAATGGGCGATAAGCATTCATCTGTCCCTAATGTAGGGTCACTGATTCCAGGGAAGGGAGAGAGCCAGTGCCGTAAGACAAACACAACATCCATGCCCCACCGGAATTCGAACCCGGACCCCTTTCGGACGAATGATCATAAGCCTGCAACATGCTATGTTTCCCACACTGCGCGATTACTCGCAATCTGTGTTTATTTTTTTATCCAATGTAGTCAAAATCTGCGTGTGTTCCTTTTTCTGTGTTGTGCGTGGTCTTGGAAAAACAAATATATTTAAGTGCAATAAAATGTCATCTGATTGGATTACAAATTAAACTCTCCTTCCATTGGGATATGGCGCAATTTAAAACTTGTTACTGAAGGTCACATATAAATAGTATATAACGAAACATTTATGCATTTGTTTATTGGCAGATTAAGCCCTAGTCTGCTCGCATTTGCACATTACATCCCAAACTGCCGACCTAGAGATCTTAAATGCCGCTAAAGACATCTATGGAGCGATTGCTTACGTGGCATCTCATTTTTCAGTCCTCGTTGTAAATAAGTTATCTCTGTCGATTGAAGCTTCTTGAACTCACAGTCGTGTTTTCTGATTACAGACCTACGAGCATTCTCGTATCTATATTTGGGTCTGTTCAGGGCCCGACTTAGGTCAGTCGAGGTCCTGTGCACATCCTATGTCTGGGGCCCACCTCGATTCGAATTTTCAGTCAATAGTTGAAAAGAATATTTGCTGGCAAATTTTTTTTGCAAGCAGTTTTTCTAGTAGTGAAAACATTAAAACACATCCCACATGCTAGTCAACTGTATAGCCAATGTGGCTTGTAATAGACAAGCATTCACACTACTTGTATTTCCCCGCACCTGCAGAGCTTACAACTATAACATTAATTACTGTGGAATTCTATTTTTGTTTTATAGTATCATTTACGAAACAAATAACTATCCTACCAGTGATATAATTTAAAACATCTAGTTTACCATACATTTAATGGAAATGATGAACCAATAGTTGTTTAAGCTGTAAGAAGTAATCCTTCACAGAGTGTTACAGCTGACGGCACACATTGTGCGTTAAATTATTGCAGTCCATGTAAATTATCACAACAGCCTTTTAATAAAGTAGTGTAAATAGAACTTTTTTCGTATTTTTATTTATGTAATAATGAACCCTACATTATTATGAATATTGATTCGCAAAAATTGTTCTCACAAAACTAATATTAATAATAAAATATTTTTTAGCAAATTCTACTTGTTTTGCTGAAAGGCTTTTTATGTATAACATACTACCGTATTGCTCCGAATATAGGCTTCACCCATGATATGAGATGTCAAGAAAAAACGAACCATAGGTACATGTTATCATAGAAGCGTGATATAAGTCACACCCCGTTTTTAAACAAACCATTAGAAATGTATGAAAAAAATATTTGAAGAATACCTGATAATTTTTAACTATTGAATTGGCAGCAGGACATTAAAAAAATTGCTATTTATAACTTTTGTGGCTGCAAAATCATCAATTATATCGTCAAAACTTAAATCTGCTGTTACATGACTTTCAGTGTATACCAAAAGCATCAATTGACTCTTCTTTTAAACTTGCTCTAAGTCTATGCTTAGTTCTTTTTCAGAACCGAAAACGAGAGTTCGCTTGAGCAGTGTTAAAAAAAAATCCTGAGGCATGTGTCAACATTGAGAAAAATATGAACTAAATTCAACTTTCCAAGGCAAATGAGGAAATTTGTGTTCTCAATTTTTTTTTGTCAGCATTCGAAACTGAAGGAACTCTTCAGCAAAGTCTTCAAGTTCATTTGGCGACTGCTTATAGCCCACTGAGTTGCTCACGGTGGTCGTTAAACCTCCAATCAAATAAAAAAAAAGTTCATTTGAATACCACTTTTGCAACAATTCAAGCTGCTTCCATCACATCACTTAGGTCATTCTTGTAGACAAATCCAAATCTAGAGTCTAATTCCTCATATAACTTCTTTCTGGTTTGCAGCTGTTAAACAAGATTATCACATATTACGTAAAACGTTTGAGTGATGAAGAAATCTCAATTATTAAAAACAACATCTACACTTGATGTGAATCATCTAGAAGTCGGCTCTTTGGTATTTTCTTCCTTCTTGGGGATTCATAATCCATTTCTCACCCTAGCAACTGGTTGGATTCTTTTTTCTCACAGTTCGAAGCTTTTTCTCCCAAAATTCAGGATGAAGTCAATAATTGACTCATATAATGGAAGAACTAATGACAAATTGCCCATAGAAGATTGCAGGGAAGTGCTCACTTTGTTGATTCGTTTCAATGTTGTCCCAGATAATTGTTAACAAAAAAGTCTCTTTTTTCATTAATTTGGCATGAAAGGACTTAAAAATATATTTGATTTTTGAAGGTAATTTAGAGGCCCCCAAATTCTGAGGCCCTGTGCACGTGCAGAAATCAGGCCCTGTGTCTGTTACGTGTTGCTTGCATAGAACCTAATTCACTGTCAACTGAGGGATGCCCGGATATTCAGTGGCGGCCCCAAGTACGGGCATACCGCCCAGGGCCCCGCACCTAAAAAGGCCCCGCATCGCCGCCAAATAATTAGTAGTTTTTGCCTGTCGTCACCTAAAATATTGTAGTTGTAGTTCACGATCATATACAAATAAACGACCAATTTTAATATATTTTACTGCTTTTAATTAGTGACATCAAACAGTTACTCTGTTAGAAAAAATTGAATTTTTTGGTCAGAGACATTTTTCAGCGGGAAAATTGTGGAGATATGTCCAAACTTATTTTTTTTTCAAGGTATTTTTCATTGGAGTTTTGCCACAATTTCGGGTACAAGTAGTGAGTTGCAATATAGTCGCTGCAGAATTCAACATTGGTGTTCGGAATATGGTCCATAGAAAACGACGTGGCATCATCCACTCTGACCTATACCTTGGCATCCACTCTGACATATAGTTTCAAGACTTCAGCCGCAAGAAAAGTCGCAGAATTTTGCTTTAAATAATAGGCTTATAATTATACAGCTATCCATGTTTGTTCAGTAAAAGGTCATTTTGGAAAAGGTAATTTCTTTTTTTTTTTTTTGATTGGGGGTTTAACGACCATCGTGAGCAACTCAATGGGCTATAAGCAGTCGCCCGTCCCTAATTTAGGGTCACTAACTCCAGGGAAAGGAGAGATCTATTGCCAAAAGACAAACACAACATCCATTCGAACCAGGACCCCATTTCGAACAATCGTTTAGACCACTGCGCCACCGGGGCGCCCGGTAATATTTTGGATTCTTAATATATTAGTAAACAATGTATTGTATCACATCGTGTTTATTTTATATAAATCAATTCCCGATTTAAAAAAAAAAATTGCTTTGGGATCATATTCATCCCAAATGATTTTATTTATTTATTTTGTTGGAGGTTTAACGACCACTGTGAGCAACTCAATGGGCTATAAGCAGTCGCCCGTCCCTAATTTAGGGCCACTGGTTCCAGGGAAGGGAGAGAGCTAGTGCCGTAAGACAAACACAACATCCATGCCTCACCGGGATTCAAACCCGGACCCCTTTTCGGACGAACGATCAGTAGCCATCGCTTAGACCACTGCGCCACCGGGGCGGCTCACCCCAAGTGAGGGTTTGTGTAAGAAAAAGTAAGAAAAGCGAACGACTGGTTTATGGTCAAAGTAAGCAACATGTAATTTTTTTACGTATATATATTAATTTATATATACAGTATATAAGGGGCTATTACGATGGTTTGGGGTTATTGCGAAGGGCCCCGTGAAGAGTCATCGCTCGGGGCCCCGCAAGGGCCAAGGCCACCACTGCGGATATTAATTGTAGGGCAATGTATTTCATTGCCTTTTAGTCACTTCAAAAATCACTCTTGTAATGCTGAAATACTAAGTGTTGTAAAAGTATGAGGTTAAAATGTATCTTTAGAGACTTAAATGTTATGTTGACTTAAGCCATTGGTTAAACACTTATACGTTTTAGTTTAACTCGTTGCTGGTAGAACTTGCAGCTGCAATATTTCAAGCTTAACTCTACACTTGAACAGAATTAGAAGCAAACTGCCCAGAATCAAAGATTCAGACGATTACTTACTATTTCAACGTATCAATTCTTTCCGTAAATAGGCACATCAATGAAGATCAGTATTGAAAATGGTTCACTTTGCGATAACAAAATGGTGATATCAACAAGCCTTTCACATAACTAACACCTTAATTCGACCAGACACAATTATCAAGACGTTAGCTCGCCCTCGCTTAACAATTCGTGATCAACATATATCTGCTCATAACTTTTCAACATCGTCATCAATCTGCTCTTACAATGTGTACATAGTAATTTTGTCATTCGCTCTTATCTCGCTCTCCTCTTCGCTCACTTTAAGCTGCACTTTGAGTTATTGACCTTTGGTTCACTGCCAAGTAATACCACCCTGGACAACTCATCGGGAGGAATAATGTGTCTTTAAGTCAGAAAAACTTTAACGAGAAGAAAAATTACATAAGAATACAGAAACTCAAAAGAAAGGTTAAATTAAGGGTACGTGTCGTCACAGTGTCAAGGAATTGAAGTGTGACAATGGTGTAAATGCACTTAATTGGAGAGAACTGCGGAGAAGTCTGTGGAATAATAAAATTTTGTAAAAAATCGTAATACATAGAAACTGTCGAGTTGGCCCCTCGTCGTGGCAGCTTGCCGACAGGGTGCACAGTGACGTGAATTAGCAGTGACCGTTTCCATTGTATATAAAGATAGTTAAGCATTTAAATAAAAATAGTCAGTCTGTTTTAATGCTCAGCAGAAACAGAAATCTGGGTAGCGTCAAAGGATATCTTTTATCCATCCTGCAGCACTCACTAGTTCTATACGGCGGTATTGATGCAAATAAAAAACATAACTTGTTCTCTCCACACACGCATTTCAGTTGAAGTTGCAACATTCACAAATACACCCACTTGATCAAATTGTTTTACGAAATCTTCCTGCAAATCAGTTGTGTATTTATAAATATGCATGCAATGCTTACCTTTGTTTCTGGGAATGTCAGAAGGCTGTTCGACGGCGCCCTTTGCCCAGTCATACTCCCATCTTTTCTCCCATTCCTTAAACCATGCGTCGTTTTTTCGCTCCCAGTCTGACTTCCCATCTTCGCCTCTCATTCTCATGTTGCGAACATGAGTCCAAAAACTTGGACACAGTCTGCCCTCACCATATGGCTCCGGATTGATGACTGGGAAACTGATGTTTTCTCTTCCTGACCACTTCACATCTGTACCACCTTCTGGATGGCTAAGAGATCGACCTTGCGACTTGTAGGGTACAGTCTCATCACCGCCGAAATCCATGAAACTGCGTCCTGTATCAAACTCCTGCATCTGGGTTTCTGGGAAATCGAACTTCATGTGTTCATTTCTTCCATCATATGGGGTTTCTGGGAAATCGAACTTCATGTGTTCATTTCCTCTATCATATGGGCTTTCTGTGTAGGGGTAATATCCCTCTAATCCCCAGAAGTCGTCATCTGAATACTCGTTGTCAGGAGGTGTGGCAAGTCTGCCGCCAACATTCGGATTTTCCATCATGACTTGATGGGTGGCACTACCATAAGTCTTCCCGAAGATCCACGGTTGCTGAGGGCAAAATCCACCATATCTGGAACGAAAAACAATCAATCCATCATTATATTCATGAAGCTATGTGAAGCAGATAAATGAAAGAAATCACTTGTCATCATTACCTAATTCGATTAGTAACCAAAACCTAATTATAGTGGTGTTCCAAGTAGCCCATCATTGCCAACTGTTTGGCTGTCCATGAAAAAATTTTGCCGAGCACCATTTTTTTCACTGCAGTTTTGAGCAGAAAATAAACAAAAACATTCTTTGTATATTTTTTTCTCAAAACAGTGCACTGTTTTACCATTAGAAAGCGTAACTCTATGTTCTAATTTTCTGGTTATGGCTGCTTCTAAAAGTTGGATTTGAAAAAAATGTTTTCATGTTGAATTTCATTTGGCGCGAGAAACAGTTTGCATGCATCTTCTAATTTTTTTATTACAAGCAGTTCTAAATCTAGGTAGCGCAAAAGGGTATTTCACCTCCCCGGTAGTGCAGTGGTCTAATCTCTGTCTTCTGACCATTTGTCCGAGATGGGTCTGGGTTCGAATCCGGTGTGGTATGGATGTTATGTTTGTCGTACGGCACTGGCTCTCTCCGTTTCCTGCCACCAGTGGCTCTAAATTTGGAACGCGCAACTGCTTATTACCCACTGAGTTACTTATGGGTGTGGTTGTTGTTAAACCCCTGTTTGGATTTACGAAGTCATTGACTTGGTGAGATTGACTACGCACCGGATTATGTCAAAGAATGAAAGTTTATATCGTCTAGGCATGTTATAAATATTTTATTTTCGCTAAAATACACACTAGCGCATTCGAAACTATTATATGGCTTAATCATCAGGTGTAAAATAAGACACAGATCCTTTCAAATACACAATATTCAAATGACCCCTTGAGGTTATAAAGGTCATTTGAAGAGTGTGTATTTAAAAGGATCTGTTTCTTATTTTACATCTGATGATGAAACCAAATAAGTTTCGAAAGCGCTAGTGTGCATTTTAGCGAAAAATAAAATATTTCTAACGTACCTAGACGATATAAACTTTTATTCTATAATAAAATGTATTTCTGTTTGTGATGATTGTACATAGGCTTCTAAGAATCCAAATAAAAAATGCTTTTGTTTGATGCTGTTCACTGTTGTGATTGTTATTGGGCACACTATGCTCTTCAAACGATGCACAGTTTCCCCTATAGGGGTGTATATGCATATTCTGTTTTCTTTGTTTTTCGTTCTGGTAAAAGTCATATTTGAATCGAAAAATTTCTGTCTCATAGCTTTCACGATGAGGAATATTTGTGTAATTTCCTGCTCTTTCACAATGCAGAGTTCTGCTACAAGGAAATCTTTATATTTGGAACGGTATCTAGTCTTTGAAAATTCCGATTGAAAAAATTTTTGGATACCATTGATTAGGAAAGATACTTTGTGCGCAATTTGTTCTTCAAATAATGCACAGTTTTCTCGTTAGGGCCGAAAAGTTATGTTTTTCTCCGTGTCTGTGTTTCTAAAAGTCAGATTTGAAAGTCTGTTTTGCGCCAGATATCTTCTATTATAAATATTTTGTGTGTATTTTCCGATTTTGCATGATGTACAATTCTGTGGCTAATGGGCATAAGTGCATATTTCTACTTGCAAACTTATTTCCGCCCTTAAAAATCCAGTTGAAAAAAAATGTATCGAGCACGTTTCACCGTGAAGAACATTTTGCACTGGCCACGACTTGCGGATTATTGATGAGATTATCAAGAATGCAGAAACCAAGGCAAACAAGCCATCTGTCCACGAAAGAGATAATACCCGGCAGCGTATTTCACAAGTGAATGTACGGAATTGCGATTAAGGCCATTTCCGCCACGCGATTGGTTTAGAGCTACTTTGGAGATTGCGAGTAGGCGGGGCCTACGAGGAGAGTCATGTGAGTGAGACATGTAAGCTTTGCGCACACGCCATATGCCATTTTAATGTTCGGGTGTTTTCATTGCGACAATTGTTAACCCCAGTTGTTTTACCCGTACAGTCGGAATGCGACAGGAGGTAAATAGTGAGTGTACTTCATTGGTAGGGGAACTTTTGAGTTTTTATATCAACATGACTTCGTCTTCATGGACTTGTGACTTATCTTTGATTAATCGCAGAAAGCCATGCTTCAATCTATATAGTTCTCACAAAGCCGATAGATGTCAGCGCGCACTGCTGTAGAACAGGATTAGTACTGATGTGTTTTGTATGGAGAACCATGAGCTTACTATTTTATCAGGAACAATATATGGCAAACAACATTCTGGAGTATTTATTCCAACGGAAGTGTCTTATTTCAACAGAACACTGTCTTGAGGTCGTACTCAGCGTTGCATTCAGAGTTTTTTTGCCGGGGGATCAATCGCAAATTTTGAGGGAGCTCAAACTTGTTATTATTTGTTATTTATTTATACATTAATACATATTATATTATTTATATATAACAAATTTTCTGAAATCTACACATGCAAGTGATTAAAAATGTAAAAAAGTTATACCTTTATTTTAATTCAGTAATGAACCACGGATTTCACCATCCTGCGGTGGTGTAAAATATTAAGGATGCTGTGCTGGAGAAAATCCCCCTACCCCTCCCTAAACATTAGGAGTGGCAAAAATATTTTAGTCTTACAACAAGCGTTTTTCTTATTATTAAGGACCACTTGGTTTCAGCCCCTTTAGATTATTTAGGTTAGCACAGAGTAGTAAAAAAAACTAACTAATTAATCATTTGAAATTCCTGGATTTTCTTTTTGTCACAGAGCGTAAACCACATACCGCCAGGAAAAAAATGTGGGAATCGTTTTTAATTTGCTATCGTTAAAAATTAGGTACCCGCAAGTATTTTGTTGTATTGGAAGCCCTACCCAGCAAAAACAGTATTGCTGGGCCAGCAGTGGGCCATTGCTGGCAGCCAGCACTGCCAGCAATAGCCCAGCACTATGTTGCCGCTGCCGAACCGTCAATAAAATGTCCGGGCGGCCAACAGAAGGGCCAGAAGTTCAGGCCAACAGTTGGCACCCCATGAGTTGTCATATGCCACAACAGGGCCATCAGTGGTCCATCACAGGCAGTAGCTGCCACAAGTGGCCCTGCAAGTACTTGCCAGAAATGATGGCTAGCCTAATGTGGGCCGTTAGTGGCAGCCAGAAACCACGTGACGTAACTGGTGGCTTGCCGAATCTTGTCCGCCAATTTCCCAGTAGTAGCAATAATAATAATAAAAAAAAAAAGCAAGGATAACCGCAGTTTCCTAAAGCTATTTTTTTCTACTTACGAAGCTTGTGAATTAACGCACTGCGCTGGGGAAATTTTCCCAACAGACCGGAAAAACGCCATTTGCATCTGAACGCCGTTTGCATCTGACGATCCTGGGCCGTTTACGTGAAAGCCGCGCTCGCTACCGACCGGACTATTTCACAACACTCGGTTATGTGCTGGAAGCTATCTGTTTGGTATGCAATTTGTAATCGAATGCTTCCCTCTTTCATTTTATAATATTGCGAGATATTTTTCATGAAAGTCAGTTTCATATAATTGATAAATTAATTTTTTCAACGTAACGATAGTTTTTTTTACCTTAAGGGAACTTCACTCATTTTCAAGGCGTGTACATACTTAGAGTCGCTTTCCAAAGTTTTGTACTGTCCTTGCCGTCTTGAAAAGAGATTGTTGAATAAATATATATTTACCCGGGTTCATGTCACATTCTGTTACATTTTTAACGTTGTGTCTTTCCTTTCCGTTGTCCGAAGCTTCATTTGTTTTAAAGAGTAAAAGTTATTTTATTTTACTTCTAGTTATTTTTAGAAGCGAATTCCTCCCAGTCGTGTGTATTCAACCCATGGATGAGTACACCACATAGCGTTGCTTTTTTTTTCTTTCAAATAATTAATAAATTTTGTACGCGTATAATTCTTGTTTTTTTCCAACAAACGCTATTTTAATGGTTTTCCAGGATATGTGTTTCAAGCGGTTTCAAATTTTTTCTTGTTATTCATCCACTCCATTCCATGAATTGTTATTCATGGGAATGGAGTGGGTGTATTTCATGGCATGTAATCTAGTATTTCACGGCTGTAATCTAGTATTTCACGGCTTAATCTGATATCTTCGTCGACGTAAAATTTCCTTAGGAAATTAATTCGCCTCTCCACATATGGATTTTCTTAACATCCACTAAAATAACACGATGGCGATAGCGTCGTCTTCAACTAACTGGTACTATGAGAGACACGGCAAGTGTGTCTCTCATAGTACCAGTTAGTTGAAGACGACGCGCAGAAGCATCTGCGCATGCGCAGTCCCGATGCTTCCACCTGCTGTTGGGGGTTGCATTGGTTGCCAGCAAAGGGCCACTAGTGGCACTTGCTTGGAGGCCCACAATTCACGGCGACGCTGCAGGGCCATCAATGGCTCGCCAACTGATAGCGCTGCCACCAACGGACCACTACCGGGCCGTGAGCGGCAGATTTCAGCCAGCAGTGACCCATCACTGCCAGCTGGTGGCCAGCAGTTTCCCAGCACTTGTGTTTTTGCTGGGTAACGTCACGTTAGCTACATTGAGGCTTACTTAACCATATACCTGGCAAGTCGGCATCCAGAAAACTGAAATAAAGCTGAATGCCAGCTTCCAAAATATGATGATGTATTGCGGTGCAAGCAGCATGCCGTTGGTGATTATAAATCCACAGTAAACTTAACTATAAAATACAAAGGCTCTAAAAAATTTAACGAATTGTGAAACAATGCTTGGTTTTCTTGTTTGCCCCTCTTGCATATGTGTTCAAGATGAACTGGTCTTCTTCTACCCTCCTGATTTTTATCCGGAGAAAGTATTGAATAATTTTGGTAGGACTTCATAATAGATTTTTAACATGGACAATTGTTCCATTTATAAACAAATTTACAAAAGCATTTTCACTAGAGCAACAAATTTTTCTATAGAGTATATATATTTTCATAACTACTTTGATTTCAAAGCTACATTAAAAAAAGTTATTTAAAGTGTTACCACTTTGTGTTAAGTCATTTATGGAAATTCCGTTTTTTTGTTTTTTTTCTCTTGAGGTATTGTATACATTATTGGCTGCATTGACTAGTCGAATTTAGAAAACGTAAATATACATGCCAATGGCGTTTTTAGTTTTAGTGTATAAAACAAAGCAATTAATTTAATACTTAAAATAATCTTAATGCTACTGTGATATGAAGTCCATGTGAATGAGTTTTTTTTTATTATAATATTTCCCCCGTTTTCTTAAAGTTTTAAAATTAATTTCTCCAAATTTTCATCTATAAACAAAAAATTAGACTACATATAAAGGGTGATCACTCAAAAACCTACGGGGGGGGGGTCCTAAAAGATGCCTGAATACATCACTGGTCGTTCTTCGTGCCATTAGGTAGTTTCTTTACTAATACAAAATTACTCTATTTGATTATATTTTCTAGCTAGACCTCACATTCATGAGGAAAAAAACTTGATCGTCAGAATATTTCGTTGTGGAGACATACTTTTCATTGTTAAAGGCCCTTTTAACGGTAATAGAAAGGACCCTTAAAAGGATACATTTTAGTATCCTTATGTACGCACTTTCACAACAGCACGAATCGTGATAGGTAATTGACGTGCTGCCATCTATTGGCCGATACGGAGTATGGTTTTCAACTAGCTAGTTATTAAAGTCGTCCTCAATTTTAATATTAAGATAAGTGTCGACTTGTATTCATCTGAGAAACTGCAGATATTCCTTATGATATCGTGCACAAAATTACTTTACCGTATTATTCAATATGATCATTTGTCACATATGTTAAGTAACCTCACAGTGAACTTCTTAGGAAGCAGAACTTCCCACGATATAATTCAGTATGAAATATTTGTCACATATGTTGAGTAACCTCAAAATGAATTTCTTAGCAAGCAGAACTTCCCCAGATAAAAAGACAGTGTTCCTGTCACATGACTCTCCTCATAGGCCCCGCCCACTCACAATCTCCAAAGTAGCTCTGAACCAATCGCGTGGCGGAAATGGCTCTAATCGCAATTTAGTACATTCACTTGTGAAATACGCTACCCGGCAATTCCTGGGCTCAATCCCACACATCCCTGCCCAAGCTTTTCCCCTGAAGAACACGCTCAGAAAGTTCGGCTTCGGTGTCGGTCTAAAGCCTCGGAGGTCTTTGTCAGCTATCCTGAGACAGAACATAGATCCAACCGTGCTACTCTCAGACGCAGGAGTCTACTCCATCCCTCTGCTCTATCAAGATCGCACCATTAAACATTACATTTGCATGACAAAAAGATCTTTCAGATTGAGAATTAACGAGCACAAGCGAGACATTAAGAACCGAAAGCTTACAACAGCTCTAGCGAAGGAATTTGCGAACCACGGCGCCATTCCTCAATGGGACTACCTCAAGAAATTAGCCCCATATATAGACCCAAAAAACCATCGCTTTAAGGGAATCCGTGGAAATACAAACACTCGAAAGCGCTTCCAATTCTGAACTTTCCACAGATATACCAGTTATCTGGCGTGCCCTCCTAGATATACATCCATGAACGTGATCATCTCACTTGTCATCTATTGTTTAACATCACGTGCTCATAACGTAGCCTACTTATTAGGCCCTACATGTTTTTTCTGTTGTGTTTTAGTTTAAATTTCCTCAGTATGATTCTGTACTCAACTTTGTAAACATTAGCCTGATGAAGACGCTCGTGCTGTAAATATTTTGCACGTTGTGCGTTTTTCCTAATAGCGGAGTAAAAATGCATATTCATTTTCACTGATTACCTCCAATTCTAAAAATTCGGTTTCAAAAGCCCTTTTTGGAATCAAACTGCATTCACTGCGACAAACGCTTTGTTATTATTGTGATAAAGCCAGTTACGTTATTTCATGCCAATAAATGATCAATAATTATTGCATTTTATATTATCGCATATTGTTTTCAGTAAAAACGCATGATTTATTATGTCTTATAATTAGATATCGTCTCTCTTGCTGTCTTTCCTTTAGGAAAGGAAACACGGAAATTGCCAGCTCCGAATTTTATAGCACAAAGCGACTCTAAGAATCAGGGACGTCGCTAGACTTCGAAATCAGGATGGGCGACGGGTGGACAAGTATTATTTTTGCTGGGGCAAGTTTTGATAGCAACTTTATTTACGAAAAACTGAAAGAAATTTGTAAAACCTAAAGTGTTACATTCACGTGTAATAAATATGACACTGCCACCAGTAACCACGCCCTGATTAAAAGAAAATGTCATGCCTAGGAGAAAGGTCTTAAAGCAAATGTTTTCGTAGATTGGGGATATGAGGGAAAATAAGGACATGTAGACAATATTTTCCCCCATCCTTAACCCCTTTCCTTCAATCCCGCAACCTTGTCTTGCACCCGTCAGCCACGATCTGCTCTTCATTTCCCTAGGAGAGGCTTAAGAGCGCTGGTATAGCTTTAGACTCCCCTTTCCGTATTGGAATCCCCTACAAACAACAGCAGAGAGAGAAACAGTAAAAAAAACAGCAGAGCAATTACTAATGATATCAGTGAATTCCTATTTATCTTTTTCATTCGCTCCGATCATACTAACTTGAAAAAAGGCTTAACTTGAGGATTTAGACGAGTGGAGAGCAACTGAATTTTCATGGCCCTGCGGATGCTATTTTTATAACCTTTATAATCATCATCGGGGCGCAGTGGTCTACGCGATAGCCTCTGATCATTCGTCCGAAAGGGGTCCGGGTTCAAATCCCGGGAAGGCGTGGATGTTGTTTGTCTTACGGCACTGGCTCTCTCCCTTCCCTGGAACCAGTGACCCTAAATTAGGGACGGGAGACTGCTTATAGCCCATTAAGTTGCTCACGGCGGTCGTTAAACCTCCAATCAAAAAAAAATCATCATCATTAGTGTTCTGTTCTTTGACAGATCCAACGGTAACTCAGCAAGTTCTCTTCCTCCAGTTTCCTCTGTATCTTGCTCCCTCCTCCTTTAATTCTTGATAGCTTCCTGTGCCTATATCATCAAGCATAATTAGTCGTCTCCTTCGTCTTGGTCGCTTTCCTTCAATTTTCCCTTCTATCATTCTGTACAACAGGCTGTCTCCTCTTAACACAATTCCTACCCAGTTATATGTTCTTTTCCTTATGGTCTTTAGTAAATTCCTTTCTTCTTCAACTTTGCATTTTTATTATCTTTTTACGGAGAAGGAAAAACGCACTTCCTTGGGGGAAATACGTAGGACTAGGCCTACACGACGAAAAACGCGGGAGTTATTATTCCTTGGCAAATTCCAGATTATATTTTAAAGTAAAATTTTTTTTTAATGTGGTGCATCTTGAACTGGGTGAGAGGTAGGGTGGGAAGACAATTTTCACGGTGGGCTAGATAGACTAGAGCCCACCTACGCATCCCTTTGGTGACGTCCTTGCTAAGAAATGAGAATTATTCCTGCATTTCAGCAAAGGTGCTCTATAAAAATTTTACGCCGCAGAATTTTTCTTGCCCGAAAACCCCGTTGTTTGTCGAATTCTGGTGACACGAGTGCGGGGGGTTATTTTAAAAGAAACTTCGTCGCAAAATTGGCCGTATAAATACCACTTCCCATTGATATTCACGTGTGCAAGTAAAAAAAATATCTTCGGTATGCGGCTGACACATGTGAATTGTCTAAATTATGAAAATCACATATTGAAAGATTTTATAAATTGATTTTGCGTTATACCTATTAAGGGGAAGGCTGCTCATCGCTCTGTGACGCAACAAACACGAAAGGACTCACTGCGCGAGACCAGTAACTGCGGAATCTTCCAGATAATTTGAATTAAGATTGTTCCTCCCAACCCCTTTCTAAAAAAATGGCAGCATCACGTAGATACTTCTATGCATGCTAATGCAGTTTTTCAACAATTCAAGGCTGAAATGACTTCTATCTCTGCATCCATTCTTAATGCCTCGTTGTGCTATGAAAATCGGATCTCTCATCTTCCCGTATTATTTGACTTTCCTAAAGATAAAATAGCAAGGGAAACAACAGCGAATCATAGGATGTAATAATCATGTGTTTTCACTGAAAACAACGTGCGAAAATATAGAATGTAGTAATCATTGATCATTATTATATCAATCAGTTCAAAGCTGAAAGGACTTTTATGCAAGCATCCGTTACACTTTGGTATCCAATAACGGAATAACATTTTGAAAAGAAGGTATTCTTTTGCCCGAAACATTAGAAGCTTCCAAGATATCACTAGATTAGCCCACGTTTGATCAAAACTCGTTTACTTTCAAGAAGAACGAATGAATATAATTTAAACAATGCTACTGGGAAAAAAACCTATTCACCATCTTAAGTCTGCATTGCGTGTTTAGAAAAAGATACGATAATTCCTTTTTAAAATTCAATAATGAACGGCTTTTTTGATTCTTTACTAAAATTCTAATATTTTTATTTTGTTAACGTTAAAGTTCTCTTTTATGAACATTTCTATTTCACTGACATGTAATGCGACATTTAAAAGAAGAATTAATTTAAAGTTTTCTTACCCTGGAAGAAAGTAGGGCTTGCATTTCTCGAGCACGGGGTGTTTCCGTCCATCCTGGTTATAATAATAGTCCATCCTGGGGTTGTAATGGTGAACAGGGGGGTTGTTTAAAAGTCGGAAAGCAGGACAACTTAAAATTGCTGGCGTACAGGACAAAGGCGAGGAAGTGAATGAGATTTGAATCAACGGTTACAGGTAAAATGGTATTCGCTGACGCAACAATGAAGCACGCCAAAAAAGAAGTAACGTTATATTTCTGATTTTAATCACGTGGTCCAAAAGCCGTTTCTCGCTTGTAATAATATATTTTTATTGCTGGTCATAATTCGTAAATACGTACACCTCTCACCCTATCAGGGAATTCAGCAGTGACGTAAAGCAAAACTGCTAGGAACCGCGCAAAATGTTTTGTCCCTTACTCCAAGAAAAATTGGATTTGCACACAAATGGTGATTTCGAATAGATCGTGACAACGTTTGGCTACACATATGCAATGCGTGTCTGTATATTAAAAATGTGTAACATTATATACTTGCACATATCGTGTTATATATAATACAGCGGAACTCAATGGACGTAGCCAGAAATTTCTTTAAGGGGATGGTTTTGGTTCATTAGTGAAAGCCTCATATTTACATATATATCGCTTTAAATTCGCACTCAATCCCTTCAATTACGCCTGTGGCAGAACTTCGTTTGTACGCTTTTTTTTTTTTTTTTTTTTTATTATTGAAGGTTTAACGACCGCCGTGAGCAACTCAATGGGCTATAAGCAGTCGCCCGTCCCTAATTTAGGGTCACTGGTTCCAGGGAAGGGAGAGAGCCAATGCCGTAAGACAAACACAACATCCATGCCTCACCGGGATTCGAACCCGGGCCCCGTTCGGACGAATGATCAGAGGCCATCGCTTAGACCATTGCGCCACCGGGGCGGCCTTTGCACGTTTTTAAAGGGGGCAAATAAAATAAACATATGAACGAAACAAACCACTTTTCCGTCCCTAGATGGCCGCACATTCTGTTGCAACGTATAGCGCAGAGGTTAGTATTGTTGTACTATTGATGCTGTGTACTATGTAGTCTTGTTGTGTTCCAGTCAGTGGCGTTCCGGAGCAACTCGACCCCCCCCCCCCCCCCCGCTGCAAAAAATGTTTTCGAGGCCCTTTTGCGAAAATCCATTAGCTTTCAATTACTCAAAATTTTAACTTCCATATTATTAACTAGGCTTTACGGATGTTTTAATAAATCAAATTCTTTGGAACCTACGAGTATTTTTCATAAAATATATTCTTTTTTCTCTTTATTGCGTGAAACACAAATGTGTACGTTATGATTAAAGTGATTGCCCTAGTTACCGATACAAATTACTACCCAAAATATTTACATCAAAGTTAATCATACGATGCAAAATTTATTATTATAATGAACTAAGGCCTGCTTTTTAAAATGCTTCACGATTGCACACACAAAACATGCAACTGCTGTGTGACAGTGTCTAATGACTTTCCGATTTATATGAAATGTCACAGCAAATTACTAAGTAAAGATTGGGAACCTCAACGAACTATAGGGGGCGCTGCGCAAACGTAAACAAACTTCTCTAGTACGGGTAACGTCGCACGTGTTTCCATAAAGTCGAATGTTAGAATGGCTGGTTTGCCGCTTTCAATCCTTGAAATAATGAAATTTGTGGACGCTTCCAAAAATTCAAGATGCATTAAAGAAGGGGAAGTGATTGTTAATGTAGGCCATATAATTTCTTGTGGAATTAAGAAGGAAGATGGAAGAGAAATTCTCATAGTTTCGCACTGCATTCAGTCCACGACAATAACGTCGTCGCCTCACTCCATCAACGGTGTTTTAGATACAAGTAACAGTGAAATTTCTATAAAGTCATTTGAGTGCTCTTGTAAAGCGGGCAGAAGTGGAACGTGTAAGCACTGTGTAGCAGTAATGCATTACTGTAACAGGTAACTTTTATTTTTACATTTTCAGGCAAGTGATATAGTAATACCGACAGGGGTGTTCTAATCCGGATTACTATTAAAAGCTGACATTTCGTTTCACTTGACGTTTCCAAGGACCCATTTTCAATACTGTCAACAATAACATTTGTAATTTTTGAACATTCTGTTCCTAAAAGTGTTTGTGAATTGGTAATTGTTGATCATCATTGGGTTCTGCGTTTTTGAACCGATGACTGTTGACAGAACATTGCAAATCTTGTTCCATAATGAAGTTTAAATTTATATGGATAACAGCAATTATTTGTTTTCAAGATTATGTAGAAATGCTGATTTTTTAATTACTACTATGCAATAAAAACATGCTGCCTTGTTTATTATTCATTCAAAGACGTTACTAGGTTAGTAACATTTCACTGGAAGGATTTCAAACGCAAGGCACAAACGTTTATACTAACTTGTGAAAAACATAGCCGAAACCTTGGGAACGACATTGTGGGACACAACAATATGATTTATTCTTCTTCACGGAATTCTCCATTATACAACTCTCTAATTCCAGAATGAATGCAAAAATACACCAAACTACGACAACTGAACTTAATAAGCGATCTACCAACAGCCCAGCATTGAGCCAAAAACGTTACCCGTACTACAGTAATTCGTCCTTTTGCCGCTAGAGGGAGAGCGGACCTCTGAGATTGCCAATTAAGACACACTATTAAGGTCCACTATATATACTGTGAATTTAACTCGTGCCGATAACTACATACATGAAAAACTACCGAAATGACACGATAACTATTTTAACTCCAATGTTAAAATATTTAATATATACATTTAAAAAGATATAATAAAATATGTACACACATGAGATGTTTCGGTACCCAAAGTGGGTACCATCTTCAGATGTTAAAATTCACCAAACGAACGTGACAAACACTGTGTTATTTATATAAGGCTGTTGCTGGTCAAACATAAAATAATAGGTATAATTTATTGATTTATTAATACCTAACCGGAACAACCCATGTATGTTTTCCACGGTACAGGTATAAATTCTGGTAAATTATTGTTACATGCTGTATTCCCATATTTCATAATGTACAAACTCTCAACAAATTTTAAAGTTGATCTAAAATTTGGTGTGTTGAGAATTTTAATCTCGTTCCAGGCAGGAAGATAATTACCTTGGTTTACAAGTCGTGCTAAAGCTGTGGTTGAATATCTATTTTTAACATCATATTTATGTTCTTTTAATCTAGTTGATATTGAACGAAAAGTGGAGCTTATGTACACTTTTTGTTGTTCATTTTCTTCTATACTGTTAAGAGGGATAACATATACACCATGTTTCACATCAAAAGGCATGGGATCTCTGTCTTTCAGAAGTAAGGACTTAATATTGCTTGTGTTTATTCCAATATCAAAATCGTATTTATGACATCGTTTACATGGAATAGCACAATTTCGGTACAAAGGGAATAGATCCAATGTATTTCCTATCTTTTTCTTCATATACAGATGTTAATGTTGTTGTCCTGTTCCTTTTAATCTTGGCTACTATCCTATGTATGGTTTCATCTGGATATCCGTGATTACGAGTGATATTATAAATGGTATCCATTTCTTGCTTTCGAATAGCTGTGGTGGATGAATGAGTGAAAGCTCTTCTTATAAGAAAAGATATTGATGATTCCTTGTAGCTCCATGGGTGTGTTGATGCCCAAGGTATTAGTATAATATCTGATTCTGGTTTTCTATATACTGAAGAATTAATAGTTGATTTAGATGGATTTATAGTAAGCATGATATCTAGAAATGGTAAATTACTTTCATATTCTACAGTAAACTTTATAGTGTTAAATACATTTGATAACTCAGATACAAATGTTGGTAGGTATTCCAAAGTATGGTTCCAGAATACCAAATTTATTTATTTTTTTTTTATTGGAGGTTTAACGACCACCATGAGCAACTCAATGGGCTATAAGCAGTCGCCCGTCCCTAATTTAGGGTCACTGGTTCCAGGGAAGGGAGAGCCAGTGCCGTAAGACAAACACAACATCCATGCCTGACCGGGATTCGAACCCGGACCCCTTACGGACAAATGATCAGAGGCCAGCGTCTTAGACCACTGCGCCACCGGGGCGGCACCAAAATATCATCTACATATCTAAGATATAATATAGATCTGTAACTGGTTGACTGAAGAACTTATATATTGGAATAAACACAACCAACATTAAGTCCTTACTTCTGAAAGACAGAGATCCTGTGCCTTTTTATGTGAAACATGGTGTATATTGTACTGTGGAATTAACTTTTTTACGGGTCTTATAGAGGTTATTATTCAAAAAAGTTGGTCAAATTTTCGAACTAAAGCCTAGTTCGTCATCAGGACTACGTCACTGGAGTAGTTGCTGCCACTCAGTTGGAAGAGTCCAACAGCAATTATCGTTAACACTGTGTTGTTTATATAAGCAAGAAGAAGAATTACCACAATTAATGATAATTGTGGTTGTACTCTTCCAACTGAGTGGCAGCAACTACTCCAGTGAAGTAACCTGATGACGAATTAGGCTTTAATTCGAAAATTTGACCACCAACTTTTTGAAAAATAACCTCTATAAGACCCGTAAAAAGTTAATTCCACAGTACAATATGAATAGAGGTGCCATAAATTCATTTAAAACTAGGATGGTGTATATGTTATCCCTCTTAACAGTATAGAAGAAAATGAACAACAAAAAGTGTATATAGGCTCCACTTTTTGTTCAATATCAACTAGATTAAAAGAACATAAATATGATGTTAAAAATAGATATTCAACCACGGCTTTAGCACGACTTGTAAACCAAGGTAATTATCTTCCTGCCTGGAACGAGATTAAAATTCTCAACACACCAAATTTTAGATCAACTTTAAAATTTGTTGAGAGTTTGTACATTATGAAATATGGGAATACAGCATGTAACGATAATTTACCAGAATTTATATCTGTACCGTGGAAAACATACTGGGGTTGGTCCGGTTAGGTATTAATAAGTCAATAAATTATACCTATTAATTTTATGTTTGACCAGAAACAAATGTTGTCCTATACTCTCATTGGTTAAGCCCATTTTATACTAGTTACGTCATTACGACTGTATGCCTTATATGAATAACACGGTGTTTGTCACGTTCGTTTGGTGAATTTTAACAGCATCTGAAGATGGTACCCACTTTGGGTACCGAAAGATCTCTTGTGTACATATTTTATTATATCATCTTTTTAAATGTATATATTAAATATTTTAACATTGGAGTTAAAATAGTTATTGTGTCATTTCGGTAGTTTTTCATGTATGTAACGATTAAGAACTGTAGCACAAAAAACGTAAATTATTTACTCTGGAATAAAAACAAAAACACTTAACATAATGCCACCATGTTTTACACATAGTAAAAAAATGACACAGGTTTCTAATTTTATGCTCCCGCGAAGAACACCTTTTACTTAATTACATTGGAAGAACGCATAGTTATGTGCAAACAACTTTAATACATAAAACCTTATCCTCATTGGTTCAACCCTTCCCCTGAAACGAATTTATAGCGATATACAGTCAAACCTCGATATGTCGAACTTGAAGGGAGTACAGAAAAGATTCGAGATATCAAAAAATTTCATAAAATAATATGTACTGTATTTTTTTCAAATTTTTAAAAAATCACTTACCTTATCTTGCAGATAGAGAATTGGGTATGTACAGTATTATCCACGAAAATGCTGATAACCAATAAAGCGAAGCTTGAAATGTCTGGATACACATTTTATTATACAGAAGTATGTACTGTAGTACAGTACTATATTATACGTACATGTAGTACTGTATGTACATGTAAAAATGTAATCTTACATTTCTTCACTTTTCAAAATAGTCATCTATAACAGTTTGGTAACAGATACTGGATCGTTCAATCACATTTTCCAATTGGGCAAGGGCATGGAAAGTCCCTGGCGTCATAATCGGCATTGGAAGAAACTTCGAAGTTTTTCTATTAATGACTTAGCTTCTCGATAAGTCACTTTTGGTAAAGGTGATTCCTCAATTTCATCTTCTTCCTTTGATACAACTTTTACTTCAGCAATAATATCTTCGTCACTTAATTTCCCTGTCACTGCAACATTTTCATCAACTTCAACAAAATCTTGAAAAGTTCCACTTTCTTCAATATGTAATGCCTTAGAAAGACGGTGCCAGTCTTCATTTTCGCTGAAAGGATCATCTGGTTGCTTTCCATTTTCAGCATTTCGAACGAATCCTGCCTTTTTGAAACAAGTAACTATGGTTTCTTCAGTGACGTCCCTCCAAGCTCTGTCAGAAATATGCATCGCCTGCAAAATGTCCACGTTAGTTGACTTTCCTTCATCAATGTCAGCAATGCATTTTCGTACAACTTTGTGACGATATTTTCCTTAAAACTATGAATAATACCTTGGTCTAGAGGCTGTAATTCAGAAGTTGTGTTTGGTGGCATGAACTCAACTTTTACAGATTTTAATTTAGGCACCCTATTATGTGCTTTACAGTTGTCCAAGAAAAGAACAATATCGCGCTGTTCACCAGACATTTTTCTGTCTAATTCCTTTAACCAATTAATGAAAATTTCTTCAGTCATCCAAGCCTTTTTGTTCGCTAAATAAGTCGTTGGAAAAGATTTGATTCCCGAGAAACATCGGGGTTAGCAAATTTACCTATCAGAATAGGTGTGAGCTTTTCGGAACCATCCATATTAACACAAAACAGCAAAGTCAATCTTTCTTTGCTTCTTTTCCCGATATGACATGCTTCACCTTTAATGGCCATAGTTTTATCAGGCATACGCTTAAAAAATAATCCTGTCTCATCAGCATTGAAAACATTTTTTGGATTGTATTTTTCCAGGATTGGTGACAATACTTTCTTTTTCCAGTCCATGCGCAATTCTTGGTCTACGCTAGCACTTTCACGACACATCTTCAGAAAAGTTATGTTGTTTCTTTTCTTGAAGTTCCCGAACAAACCATTACTCGCTTTAAAATCTGTGTGTCCCAACTTTTTTCCAAACTCTTCAGCTTTTTCTTTTACTAGAGTTCCACCAAGAGACAAGTTCTGAGAACGGGCATTTGCTAATCCATTACATTAAGCATGTTTCAACATCCGGGTATTCAGAGCTTCTAATTTTTTTCCTTTTCCCATGGTTGTCATCAAAACTCTTTACAATCTTTTCTTTATTTTTCAGAATTGTTGATAAAGTACTTCTAGGGATTTCGAAATCTTTCGCGATCTCGTTTTTCTTTGTACCACCTTTCCTACAGCTTCTATGACTCGCATTTTAGCAGCTATCGAGAGAATATTCAACTTACGTTTAGTAGACATCGGTTTAGCGGCATTCAGATAGGCGTCCATTGAAAGAATGGAACGAAAGCTTTGGCAGCCCAGTGAGTCGCCTCCTTGGGACTTGGGTGGCCTGGTTGCAATGGCTGGGGAATCTATTGATGCTGAGACGAAATACTTCGCGTTCCCACGACTTCCGGACCGACTGTCGCCATTCCAGGTGATTTAAACCACTGCGATTTTTCTTGATGCTTCCTCCTGTGTTGGGGGTTAGGGAGGTTGCTAAAAGGGTAATTCGGAGGGCTTGAGCTCCTATCAGGTTTCCTACCAGCTTCAAGTTTTTCCTGTGTGACGGTCAAAACACTCTTGGAAATTCTGGGATTTTTTTTTTATTCAATGATGACAAAGGGAAAAATTTGATATATCGAGAGTGAGATTAGAAACATTTAGAGTTAACGAGTTTCTTTTACATTAGTTTTCTATTACGCGTGAGGGGAAATGAAAATATTTCGACATATCAAGGTTTGACTGTATATGTGTATAGGAGGCTTTCACCAATGAACCAAACCTGTGGACTCCCCCCTTAAAACATTTCTGGCTACGCCACTGAATTGAACTGATATTTTTTCACATTCTCTTTTTAACATGCCTGCATAGAAACTATTGCAAGGGCTGTGAAGTTGAGGTCCCTTGTAACAGCAAGGGCTATTACTAGGGGCCTCAAGTCTTTTGAATAGCTGCTTTCCCATCATCCACTTTTTATAAACTAAAGCAACGAAAATGATTTCCAAAGATTTTACATATTTAAAGAGAAGAAAATGCCTTTTCTTCTTAATACTTCATTCAAAGCTGCCTTAATTCTTGGCTATTTCTTTAACCAGTTTCATATGAAGTTTCCACAAACAATTTTGTAAAATCTTTTTGCTCAGGCTAGAGGTCCTTTTAACCATGAGTCCCCCCTCGCACTGCGGAGGGGAGGGGGTGCCAGTATGCCCCTGGTTCTAGTGTTTTCAGTTATCCTTCCCCTCCCCCCAGCTTTTTTTTTGTTTTTAACTTTGATTTCAGTCATGCTGCATAGAATTACAGCACTTGTAAATATGGTATATGTTACATAATTTATATTGTACCTACGTAGTATATAGAACATTACTGCTAATTCATTTACCATTGCATTGATATTTTTTTATACGCAAGGATATATAAACCTCCTGAATAGCGGACACATTTGAGTTCCCAGGATGTTCGTTATCAAGAGATTTTACTGTGGAAAATAGTAAAACTATACTAGTAATCCAATTTATTGGCATAAGTATATATGTACAAATAAGCATTTCAAAACTTTTGCATATCGACCAGATGGCTGTTTTGAAAGAAACTAGACAAATTGCAATCTGAACTCAGTGACTGGACTATAACTACTAATACACTGCTGGCCACCCAAAATGCAACACCAAGAAGGACACGAGATAGCAAAGCCAGATTTACTGGACACATAACAACAGATACAAAGATGAAAGGATTGAGCTTACAGGCTCGTGCGACTTGCGGAACACGCAGACATCAATAGTTCATGTGGACCCCATGCCTGGCAATAACGGCCGCTACACACCGTGGCATTGAACAAAAAAAGGCTTTGGATGTGGGCTTGGGTTATGTTGGTCCAGGCTGCTTCCACACGTTGCCACAGTTCATCAGGCGTAGCAGCTGGTGGTGCTTGCTGGACCACTCGGTTTCCAATCGGCGACCAAACGTGTTCGATGGGCAACTTATCGGGAGAACAGGCGAGCTACGGCAGCAGTGACACCTGGTGGGCCGTGAAGAATTGTTGCACGATGTGTGCGGGCGTGCATTGTCCTGTTGAAAGGTGGCCGCTGGCAGGTCCTGCAGGTAAGGGAGGACTACAGGCTCCAAAACGTCAGAGATGTAGCGGTGGCTGTTGAGTATACCGGCGGTGCGTAATACAGGGGTGCGGGTGTCATATCCAATTGCGCCCCAAACCATTACTCCAGGCGACGGACTGATATGGCGATGTATACTGCAGGCATCATATAGTCTCTCGCCGCAGTGCTGCCACACGTGGATCCGACCATCGTGGTGTTGCAGGCAGAAGCGGGATTCGTCGGAGAAAACAATGTCTTGCCGTTCCGTAGTCCAAGTGCGGCGTTCAGCGGCCCACTGCCGCCGCACTTGCCCGTGGTGTAACGTCAATGGTAATCGGAGCAATGGGCGCCGTGCAACAAGTCCCAGCTCCTGCAGACGATGTCGACGGGTACGTACTGACACAGGTTGTTGCGCAACACACCCTATAATTCCTGCACTAACATTCGTGACGTGGCGGTGCAAGCCGTGAATGCCCGCCGCACAACATGCCAGTCCTCTTATTTGGTGGTGTGCTGCGGCTGCGGCAATCGCTCGCGTCAGTCCGTCCATCCCTCCTGCACTAACCGAATCCATACTCTACTCACTGTGGCTGGATGTCATCCCACATGGGCGCCGATGTCTCAGTACGATAAACCGCTGTCACAATAAGCCACTATTCGTCTTTTGTCGAACTCCGAAACGTGCTGGAATGACTGCTGTATTCTGCGACGAGGCATCGGGAAGCTTCCCACGCACAGGTCCGGCAGCACAACACACTTCCACTACTTACACCTGTGCTTCTCGGTGGCGTGCCGGGCGCACATGATTTGCATATGCCCTGCAATGCTAATCATTTGCATGTCCTCTCTTGGACGATGCATGGTGCAAATTTCAGGCCAATCGGATGCTTCCTTCTTGGCGTTACATTTTGGGTGGCCAGCAGTGTAGATACAACGTAATATCCATTTAAAAACATGAGGCATCACATTATTTGTGCACATGGTATCCTTGTAGGAAAAAGGCGATACTTGAAGAACTGGCTCTAAATTTATGGCAACTCCAGAGAGACGCTATCATTGCAAGTATCACTGTTGGTAATGATCTCCAAGGTTTCTCGAATGGCTGTAGATTTAGGGGTAGAGCAGATGGATAATTTCTTTATAACATCCCACAGAGGAATAGTGGACTTGGATTTTTACTTCTCTGGATAGGGCTGGGATTACTTTATTGTATTTTGTGTTTATTTTATGCTCGTCTACTCTTGTTTCTAAACAAGCACTTGGTCATTCCAATGTAATATCATTTAAAGCTGTCCAGATATTGTATAAACACCTGCCTCAGTGAAAAGAAGGGGTTGTCAGTATAGCATATAAAGGTGCAGGAGACCTTATGTCGACACTGTAGTTCATCTTCTCGAGGGTGTTCTTGAGTTTGTAAGACACATTTGGTATGTAAAGAATTGATCCCAGTTAGCAATGCTGCATCATAGGAAGATTACAGTGGTGTGCAAAAGTATTGCATCACCTGCAAAAACAGTGAATTTTTAAGTTTAACTCTTTTTTTCAACTAATTTTCATGGTTATTTCATTGTTTACGTGTCATTAGATGTGAAATTTCAATGAATGAAATACAGGATTACACCATTGTATGATACAAATTTGGAAGATGTGAATTCATTTATTTGTGTAAATATGACTTGGATGCTAAGTCAGATAATATCCAAAAACTTCGTCGTCTTGGAGTGGGAAACAAACCCACATCTCCCGGGTAGCGACTGAGTACGCTACCACCACACCTCCCAGAATGACCAAGTCATATTTACACCAATGATAGTGTCTCACTGGCGTTGCCACAAATTTAGAGCCAGTTCAAGTAATGCCTTTTTTCTACCAGGATACTGCGTGCACAACCAATGTGATGTCTTGTGTCTTTAAATGGATATTACATTGTATTTTTTTATAGTCAAGTCCCCATGTTCAAATTGTTGAAGTGTTCCATTATTCAGATTGCAGTTTCTGTTATACCTTCCTTGAAAAAGCCATCCGGTTGATGTGTGAAAGCTTGGAAAAATGCTTATTTATACACTATATTGACAAAATTCACCAGACACCTAAAAGAGAAACAGAAGATAGCATTTATTAACATACATTAGTACGGTGTTGGTCCACCTTTGGCCTTCATGCATGCACTGACCCTTCGAGACATGCTTTCGACAAGGTTTTGAAACACAGCGATAGGTATGTGCTTCCATTCAGTACATAATGCTGCCGCTAACTGTTGCTTAGTAGTAGGCCTTGGTTCCAAACTTCTTATGCAGCGCTCTAATTCACACCATAGGTGCTCTATGGGAATATGATCAGGGCTCTGCGCTAGCCAGTCCACACATGATACGGAATTTTCGTCAAACCACACCGTAATAGTCCTTGCTTTATGGCTCTGTGCATTATCCTGCTGGTACCAACAAGGCTCGGTTCCATAGTATTGCTACAGAGTTGGTAGGGCATAATTGTCCAGAATATCGAGATAGACTTGTTGGTTAACAGGTTTGTCCACGATAACCAATGGGCCGGGACCATATCACAAAAACACCCCCATACTAGTACGCTGCCAGCTCCAAACTTGACCATAAGAACAGTACACTGTGGTAAATAGTGTTCCCCCGGCTGCCCCCATACCCACACACGGCCATCAGACTGATTGATCATGTATATGGATTCATCCGTCCATAGTACCCGTTTCCATTGATCTACGGTCCACGACACATTTTCTTTACACCATGCTAAACAACTAGTAGCATTCCGAGTGGAGATGAAAGGCTTATGAGCAGCCGCTTGACCACGGTCACCCAAGGAATGTACATACCGAGGTTCCAGCATTTTTATTCACCTGTACAGTGAGGTCTTGTGCAGTGCGCTATCGATTAGCTGTAATGACTCTCCTGAGGCTTTGACGTCCTCCATCACTGATTTTATTTGGTCTCCTGGTACGTTTTGCTGCTTCAAGCATGCCATGTGTCTTCCACTTATTCAGTACATCCAAAACAGTTGACTTGGGTATGTTTAAATGCCTCTCTTTCTCTTATGGACAAACCACTAATGCAACACCCAACAATATTTTCTTTCTCAAAGTCAGTTCTCTCCCACTGAGACATTTTCACTCAACCTCACAGTGCGATATGACTGCGGTCAGCTGAAGGCTTGTTTTTATACAATTTGCAGCTGTATCGCACATCTTAACAACGCAGCAGATCCGTTCACTTGTTTTTGAACGGGTGTCTTGTGACTTTTGTCAATATAGTGTATATTCTTATTCCAATGAATTGAATTACTAGTATAGTTTTACTGTTTTCTACATAGTTGGTGTATAGTGCCTTATTAATTTTAGATTTTACTGTATTTGCAAATTAATGCATGAAAATTTGATTGGTAGCAGACTTGAGACAATTAAGCAAGTGCTGCAAATTCAAGTTCTTCTTTGTTACCCATTGACAAATTTTCTAGGAGCATATATCCCAATGTAGCTGTGTGTCTTATAAGTTTTTCATCTGTATGAGGGTCATATTGTGCAAAAAGGAATGAGCGTATTTGCAATTACATTGAAATAAAGGAATATTAATGTAGATAATGCCAGAGCAAATGCATGAACACATTTCTTCATTTTTCTATGAAATACTTGAACCAGTTCATGTGTTTCAGTCATTTAATGTGGAGGCTTAAAAATCATACTGTGATAGAATTACTTTCCAACTTGATTGTTTACCTAATATTGACTCCTCACTTGGTCTTTCAGGGGCATAAAAACGTGGCTTTGTGAACAGGCCAATAGTAGAATATATGAGAGATCATTCTCAAGCTGTTATTTCTAGTGCCCTCTACTATCACCATAGGCTGCATTAATGGCTTCTTTCTTGTGGAGAATTATTCAGTACTGCTCCCTCAGTATCATTTTCCCCATATCTCCAGAGAGAAAAAATATTCCAGTTCTTTAAAATGTGTGCTGTATAGGGTATTGATATTACACACCTCCATATTCTTTCCTTTCTACTTCTGGTTCTTCTTCAGACTAGCAGAACTAGCATTTGCCTCTAGCCACAGTGCTGAAGAACCGAGGTTTCAGATTTACGAGTTAACTTTTGAGTTTATTCCTAAGCAAGGGGGATTAATGTAGCACCAAATTTACATGATTTTTTTTTCTAAGGGGAGCATGTAGATATACTGGCATAATTTAGTGTTCAACAATGTCCCAAACTCCAAAAAAAAAAATTCTAAAATCCTCAAATCATTTCAAATCCCTCTGATTCTATGATTGTATTTTCTTTGTCATTACTATCTAAGACTCTTTAGTGACTGCTTTTGATGGCAACAGTATGGATGACCATATCAGTCAGTCACACTCATGCAAGATTCCCTGGACATCAGAAAAATTCCTGTTGTCAGTTACTATGGACTGTATTATGGTAAGGTATGGAACACACCTATTAGGCCTAGAAATTTAGTATGAGTATTTTGATAAGGCCTGACTGTAGTTGGTCTTCCATAATGACAGAAACTTTGCATGTTGCACAGTATGGGGGTTAAACAGCACCCTCTCACTTTCTATGTGTAATGTAAAATAAAATATTCTTAGAGCTTAAGTTAAAAATTCGTGTGAAGTGGTAAGAATCCAAATAAGCAAAGCTCGATCACTACACGATAAAAAACATGCAAAGGAAAACGTTCAAAAATGTTCTTAGCTGGATGGAGGCAAATATTCTGAGGGGGTTTGGCTATTTCAAAAGAATGAGTGAGGACATGCTAAGAGAATTTACTAAGTCAAAGTGGCAGGAAACAAAGATAGAAAAATCATGGGAGGACCAGATTCAGGAATGCCTACAAAAGAAAAAGATAATGACTATGAAGTGCGAAAAGTCTTGTGGTGAATATCAGTGAAACTATAGTTGTTTGTCAGTATCACTTCTAAATTATGCCAGTATATATGTTTCACGAGCCAAAAATAAAATCTAGCACGATTAGAAGGACTGAAACTCGGAGGCTCAGTGAAGTGTGCGTACATAGATAGCTATAGATATATACACTGCTGTGGCTACAACAGTATAGAATAGTTATGAGTCCTGATTGTTGAATTCATTTGTAGAGAGAAAATGAAAGGAAATACTGCATTTGAATCATGGAAGACTTATATGGAGAAACATATATAGCAGCATTGTCTTATTTTGAATTATGATTCTACAAATGAAGTGGAAAGTACATATACACTGAGATGCCAGTTTATTAGGTGCTCTCATCACATAAATGATGACACGTGAGCATGTGCAGTGTAAATCAGGTAGCTCATTGAGCATCAATTAACATTGGATTCTCGAGGACTTTAAACATGGCATGGTAGTTGGCACTAAGTATGCTGGATTGAGCATCTCACAAAGGGCCACCACCCTCTTAAACTTTTCACACACAACTGTAGTACTGCATTTTTCATCATATAATCCGCAGAGTATCTGCTCGGAAAATACGCCAGTGCGGATGATATGCCACTTTAAAAAAAATTAGTGAACTAATTGTTAGGAGAGGTCACATATTTGGAAAATTGTGAGAAATGCAATGCAAAGATAGACACCCTCAAATAGTTAGAAAAATTTTTTTATTTACTTACGAGCATTTTGACAGAAAGTATGATGAAATTGAGATTATTTGTTGTCGCTAACAATCACGTTCTATGGGAAGTTTAGCATTGCACATGCTGGGGCTACAGGACTGCATACTCTGGAGGTGCTGAAAAAATCAAAATTATTGTTCTTTATTCACTTGAAAGTAACAGAAAAGTATTTAAAAATGAGTTATTTTTTAAATAAGAAGATTGCTACCCCACATTTCTTTGGACTGCTGGGTTGTTTCGTGAATTGGGAATTTTTGGTACAAAATTATGGTTCTCGATTAACATTGTGGGCATGATTATATAGCCATTTTTCAATAATAATAGCCATTTTTCATATTTTTCAATAAGATTATAGGAAGAATTACTTTCCTTTTCTGACTTTCACAATCTGCGGATTATATGAAGAAACATTTGGTAAAAGTTTACCATGAATGGTGTGACACGCAAAAAAACTTCCAGCAGTTGGAGATTCTATGTACTGAAAGAACTGGTGAATCACAGAGTGGTCAAAGGAGACTGGAGACATGGTCATCAGCTGTTATAGCCAGTTCATGATATAGAACAATGCATAGTGTGTTTGCAGCCCTCAATGCAGAGTTCTGTAGTGATTTGCCATGTTGTGGCCCATCTATTCACACTCAGCTTCCTTTGACCCATTTGATCCACCAGCTGTGTTCGTCCACAGGATCATCAATTGCTGTATGTGATGTCCCATTGGCCATGAACCATTGCTAAGGTTTGCTTGAAAAGCCAAAGAGAACAGATATTAGGGATATCCTGGAATTGGCATGCTTGCTGCCCTACTACCATGCATATTTGAATCAGCTGAAATCAGTCAATTTGCCCATTAACTGTTGTTCTTGATATAATTCCATACATGGTTTTCTTTATTTGTATGATGAGGGATGATGTACCTAATTAACTGGCAGCTCAGTGTATATTTGTGGCAATCCAATTTAAAAAGATGTCTTAAATGTCATTTGCCTGCATTTCAGTGTTGTTAAAAAGGTATCTTAGTAGCTACTCCAGTACCTGAAATTTTGGTTACAATCTCTGCGATTTATATGCCAAAAAATGTCTGCTACTCAAGTAGTTATCTTATTCGTCTTTAATAAAAAAGAATTGATAGTGACACAAACACTTTTTTACTTAAGTAACTCAACTGGAGTTTCCTTTCTCTGAACTTGGGACATCGCCAGACTTCAAAATCAAGGTGGGAAAGTTTGAGAGCAACTTTAAGTATTTTTGCTTTTAGCATTTTTGTAAATAATTATTTTCACTACTGGCTACAAAGGAATTCTTGCAATCTCCACCCCTTCTTCTGGAGACACACACAGATCTGACTAGTTATGCCATTAGTGTAAGGTAGAATGTCTCCAAACTTTTGTCTTCATTGCTTTTTAAAATTTTGCATTTTTGCTTACGAGATCAGTACGATGACTACTATTTTATTATGAGTGCATTTTTGCTGATGAGAATGTTAAGATGATTACTTGAGCAATTTCTGTAAAGGAAAATGTCCTTTTTGTTTATCTAATCAAATTTTAATGTTGTGACATGCAGACACAACACCTAAACCTTCCTTAACTCCATTCCTTCAAGCCAGTGACCTTACCTTGTACTCCTCACCCTCAAAGCAGTTGTCAGTCACGTCCTACTTTCTCACTGCCCCGAGAAAGATTTCAGAGTACTGGTATAGCTTTTCTTTTTGGGTTTAAACACCAATCTGAACAACTCCTGGATGGGCTATAAGCAGTCTCCCATCCCTGATTTATGGCCACTGGTTCAGGTGAAAGGAGAGAGAGCCTGTTTCTTATGGTAAGCATAACATCCGCAACAGATCAGGATTCAAACCCAGATTCATCTCGGGCAAATAGTCAAAAACCAGTTCTTGGATGACTGCACCATCGAGGCGGCATAGTATAGTAGACTCCACTTTTCGTGTTGGGATATCCTACTTAGTAGCACAAACAAACAGCAGAGCAGTTAGTAATAACCTCCCTCAGTGAAGTCCTATACACTGTGTCCACTCGCCCCTGGCCATACTAACATGAAAAAAGGCTTAAACTAAGGATTTGGAAGAGTGGAGAATAATTGCATTTTCATGGCCTAGGGGATGCCATTTTGATAACCTTTCTATGAAGATGTAAACAAAGTGCTTCCTATTGGAAATATGTTGGGATGCATGATACTTCTTATTACTTGGCAAAATCCAAATTATATTTTAAAATTGTGAATTGGGTGGGAGGCTTTGCTCTGAACCTGATTTTTTCAGTCAAACCAATTGAGTGTACACAGCAAGACACAAGTTTATTTTTTTTTCAATTTGTGATTGTTTTCCATTATGCTGTGGTGAGCCTTTAATAACACTTTTGTCTTGTTTTGTTTTTTAAATTACTTTAACAGTTCGCTGTTTTTTGTCTTCCCTTTCTAGGCTTGCAAATACCAGCATATGGAAGAGTGGAAAAACTTCTGATAGCTCTGGTTTGGATTCTGGGTGATAAACTGACATTCTTCACTTTCATGCATATTTATTTTGCCATACCAGTTATGTACTAATGACACGATTTCAGTCCTACTTCTAATGCAGATGCTTCTTGAGTATTCATTGTCTGAGGGCTACTTTCAGTATTTTGGAGTGCTCATTGTGATTAAGGTAACACATAATTCTTTAGAAATGAACGTAATGTTACTGTTTAGGACATCTTAAATACTTTTGTGTGTGTGTGTTAGACTAGGGTAGGAATGGTAAAGGTGGTTCACTTAAAATAGCCCAAATTATTAAACTGTAATTATCTGTGAAAATGAGATCTTTTTCTCCTAATACATGTGCACTGTTTTGTGCCGCAGACTTGTGTGTAAATGTCTTTTCCTGTGATACTTCCAATAACATATTTACTATTTCACTTTAATGTTGTTTGTGTAATTTTTTGGGGTGGGGAACAGTTTCCAAATCTCTTAGGAAAAATACTGCAACAGCATTACAACTAGATACATCAATACCACCAGTCAGTGCTGTATTGTGAAAAATTTAGACAGATACATTATAGTATTTCTTAAGTTATGTAAAAAGTTACAAAAAAAAGAGGATGTTTTTTGGTAACTATTATCGCTTTGCAACTTTTACCATCAACCACCACGAGCAACTCTAAGGGCTATATAAGCAGTCATCTGTCCCTAATTTAGGGCCACTGGTTCCAGGAAAGAGAGAGCCAGTGCCATAAAGCAAATTCACCACTCATGCCTATTTGGGCAAATGGCCAGAAGTCAGCATATAAACCATTACACCACCAGGGAAGCCCATTTGCATTTAATAATTTTACCAAATTTCCTATAAATTTGACTAATGTATATGTTGGTACAGCTGCTTGTGTGTTTTACCAAGGGACTAAATATATTATTATTAATTGCTACTAGTTTGGTGGGGGCATTTCAACCATGATTATTGTTGCAGCCATTTGTCAAATCCAACCATTTCTACTGCTGTGCTACTGTATAATAGGATGATGTTAGTCATGTGTCACTCACCAAAATTCTGTATGTGATGGACTTAACTTCTGTAGGTCAAAAACTTGATTTTGCTCCAATGATGCTATTTGGCATCCTGCCTGAACCAACAACAGTATAGATTTTAGATATGTTTCACATTCTTTTAAATACAAGTAGTTTTTAATGTACCTTATAGTGAATAATTTAATAAGTACAGAAACCAAAACTCTTGTTTGTTCACAATGCACAGGAATTTTCATTAGAATGAATGTTTCTTTTCTCCATAGTAATGCCATGATGAGATACTTACTTTCAATAAAGCCCAGTTCAAGGCATTTTTGATAGAAACAATTGGCTTGTCTATAAATTTAAAAGTGTACCATGTACTGAGATGGATCTACAGGAAGCTTGTAAGGTAAATTTTAAAGAACGTTAGCAGCTCTAAGTGAAAATGTTAATCGAAGTAAAAGTCTGAGATAGTCAGTCACCAAAACTGAAATTCACCTATGTACCAGTTCAAACAGCACACTTTTTTAGCATCAGATATGCACACTGTTCAAAAACATACAAATCTTTATTTAGTAGGGACATGTTTGCTGTAAATGACAGCAAGTATGCAACATGGAATGGATTCTACATCCTTCTTGTATGTTGTTTGATCTTCCACTGGTATCGGCTAACCCAGTTGCACCAACAGGACATACCTAATAACTTGGTGTTACCTCTCCAGATGCTTGGATTGTGTTTAAGGTATTATAGCCCATCATGTCACAATATTTTCACCACACTCTTCCAACCAACAGTAGTGCAAAATGATGCATCTGAGCACATCACTTTTTTCCATTGCTCAACTGTATCAACACCAGTGTAAGTAGATTTTTCTGCTGATACAAATGGATTTCAAATGAAAGATGACTCCAAGACCCAATTTCTTTAACTCCCTGTGAATGGTTTAGGTTGAAATGGGCTGCTCTTGGCCTTGGTTGAATTCATCAGTCAGTTGCTGCATACTGAAAAGCCTGTTCTTCCATACAATTCTCCTCACAACACGATCTTAAATTTGGTTTTCCAGCTACATTTATGCCTTTTGAATGTAGAAGAGGTTCTTGTCTGATAGTCACTAAACATCATTAAAATACCATAAATACTTCACGGGAATTATAGAGGATAAATTTATTAAGGTACATTACCTCTCAAATGTTTGATCTATACACTAGATCATCATCAGGAGTTCTTGCATCTTACTACTTCCACAGGTCTGGTGACCAAGCCTGGTTGATTTGTTATCCAGCATGGTTGTTGTTGTTGTGGCCACCTTGTGTCTTGTAAATTTCCAGGGATTCCTCTAATGTCCGGATAATTGCGTGAGATTGATGTTTGATCACTTGTAAGGAGTCCCAGTTCATTTTGTGGCCAGTTTGTTGTATGTGCCTGTCTAATCCTGTTTTATTTGAAATGTTTCTTATTGCTGCTTTGTATTCATTAATTCTGGTGGTTAGCTGTCATCCTGTTTCTCCTATGTATGGTAAGCCTCATGAACACTCGATTTTATAAATGACTCCTTCCTGGAGTAAAAAGTATTTTTTAATTTTGTTATTTAAACTTGGAGCTAACCTAATTTTATATTGATCGCTGATTTTCTTTAGTTTTTCAAACAGTCCCTTGTGGTAACGACTTTTCTTGTGAATAAATATTCAATTTTCTCTTTATTTTTGTCTATAGTGCAAGTTCTATTCCTAGTAGGATTCTCTTCCAGTAGTTTGCAAATTTCTTTTGAAGGGTAATCATTTTCTAATAAGATTGACTTTAACTTATTTTTATGTTTTTCCTTAGCTTCTGAAGATGAATTCAGCTTTTCAACTTTTTCTTTAAATTGTAAGACTACATTTTTCTTTACTTTAATATTCACAGGAATAAGATAGATAAGAAAAAACTAATGATGGAACTTGAATGTTTAAGTTATTCTCTGGAAAGGCAAAATCCTGAAGCAGCATTAGCACTAAGAGTATAATTCTTGCCTCACAGATTTCAAGGTCATTCAGCGGAATGCTAATTAATAAGTCTTTCGAAGGAAGAATTAATAGCCCTGGAAAAGTTCAAAAGAACTCGGAAACAGTAGCAGTAAGATCAAATAAAAGCAAGAAAATAACCCTAATTAAAAAAGTAGATTATTTGCTAAAAATGGAAGAACTAAGTAAACCAATATATAAACAATTGGATAGCAATCCACTAGAAACGACAAACACAAATTAAAGAAAATTGCTCTCCTCACTTAAGAAGAATATGATTTATGACAACTTCAAAAATTACCCATCATACTCCGCAGATGTATGGTTTGCTAAAACTTGCATAAAGAAGGGCAACCTATCAGGCCTATTATTGACTCAAAATATTATCCTCTGTCTAATCTGCATTATTACTTACTGTTTCATTTATTAAAGTTGCTTCCTAAACCTAAGGCACTGATAAAGAACACTGACGAGCTATTAAAAAAACTAGAAGAACTTCCAGAATTAGAAAACCCTTCCATGGCAAGTTTGGATGTTTTCTCAATGTATACACATATTAACCTGGACAAACTCATAGATTACATAGCAGATGACCTATCTCACCTAGTAGTGTTTCATGATTATAATAAAGAAGAGACAATAGGCATTTATGAACTTACAGTGTTTGCTCTAAATAATTTTTTTCAATTCCAAGGCTGCTTCTATAAGCAAATATGTGGGCTAGCAATAGGTTCTTCATTAGCACCTCTCCTAGCAAATTATTACGTAAGTAAAATAGAAGAGGCCTTCCTATTGAAACCTATTTTCTGCATGTATACTAGATACATGGATGATATCCTTTTCATCATAGGTCAAGATTCGAATGGATACTCATAAAAAAATTTTAGGTTTTAATCCCCAAGATTAATCCCTGAAATTTACTTTAGAAGAACAAAAGGGAAAAAAGCTAAATTACCTAAACATTACTTTAAAGTGGGAAGGAAAAAACCTTACCACAGAATTATACAAGAAGCCTACAAATACTGAAAAAAATTTAAATTATAAATCAGGTCACCCTAATTATAAAGAAAAATGTAGCTTTACAGTTGAAAAGCTGAATTCATCTTCAGAAGCTAAGAAAAAACATAAAAATAAGTTAAAGCCAATCTTAATAGAAAATGATTACCCTTCAAAAGAAATTCGTGAACTACTGGAAGAGAATCCTACTAGGAATAAAACTTGCACTATAGACAAAAATAAAGAGAAAATTGAATATTTATTCACAAGAAAAGTCGTTACCACAAGGGACTGTTTGAAAAACTAAAGAAAATCAGCGATCAATATAAAATTAGGTTAGCTCCAAGTTTAAATAACAAAATTAAAAAATACTTACCATCCCTAAAACAAAGAGAAGAAAAATACTTTACTGCAGGAAGGAGCCATTTATAAAATCCAGTGTTCATGTGGTTTACCATACATAGGAGAAACAGAACGACGGTTAACCACCAGAAAAAATGAATACAAAGCAGCAATAAGGAACATTTCAAATAAAGCAGGATTAGACAGGCACATACAACAAACTGGCCTGGGACTCCTTACAAGTGATCAAACATCAATCCCACGTAATTATCCGGAAATTAGAGGAATCCCTGGAAATTTACAAGACACAAGGTGGCAACATCAATGACCAGGCTTGGTGACCAGATCTGTGGAAGTAGTAAGATGCAAGAACTCCTGATGATGATCTAGTGCAAGGGTTCTCAACTGGTGGGGAATTCCCCCTAGGGGGGATTTCGTAGTTTCAAGGGGGAATGCGGCGCCAGAAAAAAATATGAAGAACCGAGAGAGGAATCTGGCGAGCTGCCAAAGTCACCGCTCACTCTAAACCGTTTGGAAGCGCTTTTGTTGCACAGAAGGAAAAGCAAGTTTTTACGAACTCCTACGTGTTCATATCACCCTGTAACGTCGGAGCTTGTTATTGCACGTTCATTCTTTGCAAGGAAGTTGTAGTTGAGGGAGGGGATTTTTGTTGCTGAAGGGCTTGTGATACTGTTTCCTCGTGAACTTTTTATTTATCAATAGTAGAACAGAATGAGTGTAAAAAAAAAGAGCGTATGATAATTCATATATTCAATATGGGATCACATCCGTTAAAGTCAATGAAGAAGACAGATCGCAATGTGTTATTTGTAGCAAAGTTTTGTCAAATGATTCCCTGAAACCAAGCAAATTGAATCAACATTTGCAGAATGTTCATCCTCAACACAAGAACAAGGACAAAAGCTTTTTTGAGCGGCATGGGAATGCTCTCAAAAAGATGAAACTGGATTCAACAGGGGCATTTCAAGAAATGAACCACAAGGTTACCAAAGCTTCTTACGTCGTAGCATTGGAGATAGCAAAGCAGAAAAAAACACATACAATTGGGAAAACTTTGATCAAACCTTGTGCTCTCAAAATGGTGAAAATTGTGTTGGGAAATGAAATGGAGAAAAAACTTGCAGCAGTTTCACTATCAAATAGTACTGTTCCAAAGGAGAATTAGTGACCTGGCCATTGATATCAAGGATCAAGTTATGCAGGAGATTAGGGGTGCAGCATTTGGCTTATTTTCAATTCAACTTGATGAATCCACTGATGTGGCATCCTGTTCCCAGTTACTGGTGTTCAAAGATATCTTCACTTAGGTTCATTTAAAGAAGAGTTTCTCTTTTGTTCTTCTCTAGAAACAACTACCACTGCCTCAGATATTTTGAAAAAGGTTTCATCTTTCTTTGAGTCATAAAATCTTTCGTGGGATAATGTATGTGGGTGCTGTACAGATGGAGCACCAGCTATGTTGGGGACAAAATCTGGATTTCAAGTTAACGTGAAAAAGTTGTCTCCAAAAGTGAAAGGCATTCTTTGCATGATCCATCGTCAAGCACTGGCCTCAAAAACACTTCCAGCTCCACTATTGATGGTTTTGGATCAAACAATTCAAATTGTGAATTTTGTCAAGGGAGGAGCTCTTAATTCATGACTTTTCAAGCAGTTATGTATTGACCTGCATGCAGACCATCATTTGCTTCTTTTGCACACAAATGTTCGTTGACTTTCAAGAGGAAATGTAAGTGAGCGAGTATTTGAGCTTAGAGATAAGCTTAAAATAATATTTTGTAAAATTAAGGGTAAGATGGAAATTTTTGGCCTGGTTAGACGATGAGGAATGGATCTTGCGCCTTGCTTATTTGGTTGATATTTTTGAGCATCTGAATAAATTGAATCTTCAGATGCAAGGAAGAAATACCATCATAAAATTAATCGATTCTTTGAAAGCTTTTATGAGTAAACTAGAAAATTGGAAGAGAAAAGTCAACATGAAAAATGTTGCAATGTTTGAGAAATTGTCATCAATTCTTGTTACTAGTGGTAATGACGAAGTACTTCCAGAATTTGCAAAAAATGAAATTTTGCAGCATTTGACAGCAGTAGAAAATGAATTCAGCCGATATTTTCCTGAACTTTGTGATGAGGAGTTGGACTTAGTGCGAAATCCATTCAAATTTTCGGTTGAAAAAGTTCCCGATGCTTTTCAAGATGAATTTCTGGAACTGACTACTGATTCGCGAGCAAGAGACATGTTTGATGAGAAACCAGTCACAGAATTTTGGCCTCTGATGTGTGACTCTTGCCCAAGAGTGGCTGAGAGAGCTATTCGTGCATTACTTCTATTTGTGTTGCCGTATCTTTGAGAGTCTGGCTTTTTAACTCTGTTGCAAATGAAAACGAAACAACAAAGTAGATTGGAGGTTGAAAGTGACCTGCGTTGTGCTCTTTCAAGCACTCCTCCGCGTATCCAAGAATTGGCAAAGAAAAAACAATCGCAGGTTTCTCATTGAATATAAAATGAATTACAATATCCAAGGCATGTTATTGATTTTTTTATTAATTGAGGTATGTGTCATTTTATTAAGCCAGATTTGAGTATTTAGTTTACGAATATAAAAAAACTAATTTTATTCATGTTCTAAAATTCATCAACATTTTCTATTGCTGTTTATAAAACTTTGCTATAAAAATATCTAAATAAATATATATGTACCAATATAAACAAAAAAAGATTTTCAGTGGTATATTCATTAAATTTGGTAATCGATTTTTTGCAGTTTTGGAAGGGGGGGGTAATGACCTTTCTGACATACGGTGAAAAGGGTGCATGGGGCAAAAAAGGTTGAGAACCCCTGATCTAGTGTATACATCAGAAATTGAGAGGTAATGTACCTTAATAAATTTATCCTCTATAATTCCCGCTAAGTATTTGCGGTACTGAAAGTAATTGGAGGAAGCCATGAAGTCATTAATTCTTTGTTTGAAATAGTTGTTTTTGAGAATCCAGTAATTTTTCTTGTTTTGTTATCCCTGGCTCCAATTACACTTTTTTCAAATCCTGAGATATCCCATGTTTACGTGAGTTACTTCAGCCAAATAATTTGCATGGTTTTATAAAGGATAAGGCAAAATGTCCTCAGCCCATGAGACTTACATTTGCATATGTTGGTGTTTATTATCTGTGACTACTATCACAATGATAATTTTTTTTGGCAAGTGTGTGTATAAACTGCTGTTGTAATTGGTATAAAACCATTCAATGTACAAATCATTATGTTGCTTCTGCTGTCAATGGGAAGTCCAAGCATGAGTGATATGTGTGTGTATGTTTACGAGTATATACACAGTTGTTCCAGGGAAAAAATATATCTTACCTGTAGCAATGTTTCCGATTTAATTTTCGATATAATCACTTTCTCTTTTGAAACACATCTTGAATTGTTCCAGAATTCTCTCAAAGGCCCTGGGAAAGTCATTTTCTGAGATGTTCTTCAGATACAGTGTCACTTCCCTTTGAATGTCTGGAATGAACTCATCCATTTATAGGTGCTTTGAGTTTTGGGAACAGAAAAAGTCTGCTGGAGCTAGATCCAGAAAATAGCGGGGATTCATGATCGTTATCACCTGGTTTTTAGGCGATAACAATGGTCAAGGTGTGTGATGGAGGAAGAACTATTCTCCACTTCGATGCAAATCCGGCTTAACTCTTCAAATTATCTTGCATAGGTGATCCGTAACTTCCTTGTAGATTAAGCCATTGACTGTTTGTCCTTCACGCACAAATTCATGGTGGATAATCTCAGAGTCGAAGAACAGAAGTGAGCATCATTTTGATTTTAGACTTCACAGCCCTCACTTTCTTTGGTTTCGGCTTTCCTGGACTTGACTATAAGTCATACTCAAAACACGGTAATTCGTCATCAGTTATTATCTTGCCGAGAAAATCTGGGTCACCAAGTTTTGCAAAGCAGTCACCCTCAGCTCTCTTTGTTCCAGAGTGAGAAAATGTGGGACAAATTTAGAGTACACCTTCCGAACAGGTTACTTTTTGCATGATGGCAGAAAGAGAAATGAGACAATGACAAACAGGAAATTGGGGTTAGCAAATTCTCTGTGCAAAAAAAAAAAAAAGGAATCATCTCCTTACCATTTCTGACCCATATGACATGCAACTCTATGTTGCCAGCACTTCTCTTAGTTTTATTATCCCATTGTCCATCCAGTTTAGTAAAAAGAGCTGAGGCCGCCCTCTAAGCGATGACTTCTGATCATTCGTCCGAGATTGTTCCGGGTTTGAATTCCGGTGAGGCATGGATGTTGCGTTTGTATATTATGGCCCTGGATCTCTCCTTTCCCTGGAACCAGTGGCCCTAAATTAGGGACAGGCAACTGTGGTGGTCGTTAAACCTCCAATGAAAAAAAAAAGGGCAGAGATTTTGGCTGGGGGTAATGTGATAAAAGGGATCAAGCATTTGTACAGTTGCAGATATGCACTCAGTCCATAATCCCATGGTCACACACTAAATCTTTGTTTTACATCATTACATCAGGGGTGAAGCTGTCAGTTTCATAAAACCAGATGGTTAAGATGAGGACCATAAGGCTTTGCAGTTATCGTTTATTCCTGTAAATCCAAATATTTTGGAGAAAAATAAATGATAATTTCAAAAACACTTTGTACTATTCCATTCTGTCTTAAAGTTTTGGGTAAACTGTGATTTACTAATGTGGCTCAAGAATTCATGGTATGCCTTTAAACATCTGAGAAAACATAGTCTGTGGTTACCAATGGAACTGAAAAATACTTTTAAACCTGATATTTTTATCTACACTGTAAACATGTATTTTGTATTGCACAGTTGCTCTCCACAGCTGCTAGTAATTTTTGTTTTAATAAATTGCTGTACTGAATTCTATAGTTATAGGATGGCAGTGGTTTGTTGACTTCTGTTCATTTTTTTTTAGAGTCATCGGTCTTCAGAGAAAAAAATATACTTAAAGAGGTATTAAGTCCTTATTTTGTGTAACATGCTTTTAAAATAGATCAATGATTATTATATTCCCATACCTCTGGATCTGTGGGGGAGAACTGTTCAATAATTTCATTGTAATACTTTATATAACTAAAAGCTTATGCAAATGTATACTGGTTTCCATTGAATATATTTATATTCTTGTTCAAACCTCTGAAACTTTTTTTTTCAAAGAGGAATTTCTTCTATAAATTGTATCAACTACTGTTACATTAGAATTCGTGACAAAATATTCGCAATGGTACTTCAACAGATTAAGTCTCTCATGACTTTTAGTTTTCATACAGAGAAGAGGGTGCCACCCCGTGCATGAACAGTTACATTAGTAACTTCTCATGCTGTACCTTTTGATTATGTTTCTTTGTGTGTTCCCTTGAGCCTTAATAAGGTTTCACCATCACTTTATTGATTAACTGGAAGAAAGACAGAAAACAAAAAAGGTCTCAAAAGCACATAGTATGTACATATGATGCAGCAATGAAAATATATACAAGTATGAAACTAAGATGATAAGTCTCAGATGTTGATGGATATGTACAGATGAAAAATAGTGTGACTAGCAGCATGCAGACTGCTATCACTAGGGCAGAAGGATAGTCTGTAGAACAGTGAGCTGGAATTGACAGTGAGGAGATGCACGGGACATCCAACAGTGAGATGAAGGAACTCTGGACATGAGGAAGATAGAGCAGTCATCAAGTCCAGTTGAAGACATGAGGTTAAACACACACAGAAATGAGTGCAAAGAGTCTCACTAGCCTGATAAAAGGAAGGAGGCATGGCCACAGTTTGGAGATTTAGATGAAAAACATATATGACATACTTTGCCAAAACAAAGATGTGCATGCAAGCTGGCAGTAGTTGAGCAAACTCAGAGACAGTTCAAAGTAGGAATTAGTAAGCACCAAAAGGGAAGTATTCATTTGCAAATAGGGTGAGCAACAGTAAACACAGTATGCAACAGTGGCAGGAGGACCTGGCAGTAGATGTGCTCAACATTGCCATGGTGGGAGTAGAAGGAGCTAAGAGGGTATGACAGAATAGGCATGCCAGAGGGAACAGGGAGGCAGCAGTGGAGGAACTGCCAGTGTGTGTTTAGTTCATGAGGGGACGAGATAGGATTAGTGGAAGCAGACCAGACAGCAGGTAGGGAAGCAGGAGGGACCTAAGCAATAGGCAGAGGAAGAGAAGGAGGAGCATGGAGAAAGCAACAGAGAAGTTTAGTTTAAAAAAAAGGAAGAGAAAAGACCAGAAGGGGATAGAGCAGTAGAGTGTGTCATAATTGGAAACCGATTCAGAAGTGTTATGGAGAAGGGACGAAAGAGCAGAAAAGAATTTCCAGGTGAGGTCTGAGTCAGTTACAAAACCAGCACTAAGCCAGGAAGGGAAGTTATGAAAAGGTAAGTGAGAGCAATGAAGAATAGAGAAGAAAAGAGGTTCAGCAAGAAGATCCAAAGTGGAGAAAGGACACTGAGAAGTGGAAGAGAGTGAAGGAAGGCAAGAGCTTCACAATACATGGGAAGAAAGCAGGAAGGGATGAGAGGGCAACAGTATATGTAGAGAAAAGTGAGGAAAGAGGAGGATGGGTTTCACAAAGGAGAGTTGAGCACAGACTGAGCAGAAGGGACAGAAGAGAGAGCATGATGAAGGAAAGAAACCACACGGTGTGTACGGTACTACTGTGAGACATCCACAAGGTTGAAACTACCCATAGATGGAGAAAGACATAAGGTGGAGACACAGACCCAATGGGTGCGAGGCCAAATGATGGATGTTATCAATTGGGTAATGGTGGAGAGTTTATAAGAAGAGATTGTAGTGGCTGGCCAGGAGTATAGGTGCAGGCAGAACGCTGATGAAGTGACATGCAAAACTGCATCCGTCTCCAGAGCGCAGAAATCTTGTGGATGCGAGGTATAAGAGGTGTCCAGGAAGCAGTTGCAACAGCGAGAGAGGTACCCAAATGGACCCCAAGATCTTCTGCATACTGGAAGACCAAGTACCAAACCCCAGAACTTTTTGATGTATTCAAAACAGCGGAGCAGGTAACATAGTTGTTGTACAAGACGAGTAGATCTGCAAATTGATTGTCAGAGCGAATACAGATCGTGGCATCATCAGCGTACGCAGAGTGGTGACGAATGCTGGAAACAGTTGCCGGAAGACTGACAAAAAAAAAAAGAGGAGGTCCAGACTGCTAGAAGGAACTCCTCGAACACTACCATAAAAAGCTATCTTGATGGGGAGTACCATGGTGAAATGGAGTGGGGGGGGGATTTCCATCTTGACATCCTAATAAAGAGTGTAGCAAATGAAAGAGAAAACCCAAAGTTAAGAAGAGTAGCAGAAAGGTAAGAATAAGAGATATTATCAAAAGCAGAGTGCTGGTCCAGATTAAGTAAAGCAAGAGGTTCAGAATGAAGACTGGCAAAATGAATGAGATCACGGAGTACATTAATATTGCGAGTAATGGAGCATCCAGAAATTTGTAAGTCTGGTCAGTTTGGATAATGTGAGGGAGAACAGAATTTAGACATTGAGAGAGGAGTTTAGTGAACAGAAATCAGGTGCCAATTACTCAAGTCAAGGAGGTGTCACCATTCTTGGAAATGAGAACAACATGTGCACCCATGAAGTCAGGATGGAGGAAAGTGTGGTAGAAAAGGAATGGAAGGCCGTCTGGACCAGGGCTGCATGAGTATTGAGTGTATATAGCAAGAGAAACTCTTAAGGAGCAGAAAAGAGCAAAGGTGAGAGGGGACCTTCAGAAGAGAAGATAGGGGTTGAACTGAATTGTCTAGATTAGGAGGCACAATGTGAAGATTCCAGCTGGGAGAGGTACTCGTAGGGGCAATCAACATATGAAAGGTGCAAGATACGTAAATGGTGGAGCGCTTGCTGGGCAAGGTTCCAAAAGAGATTTGAGTTCAGCTTGATAGAGGGGATCTGTGAGATCAAGTAGGGAAAGCATGGACCACTGAGTAGAGACAGTAAGTGAGTAATGTTTCACATGTAGTAAGAGATTGTTTTTCACCGCAAGCCAATAGGTCAGCACACAGGGAGCAGGTGGTCTAAAAGAGCATGGACTGAAGCACAAAACATGGGATCCTCAAGAAGAGATGTATCAAACGGCCACAGGCAAGCTGGAGGAAAGGAGACACAAAGAGATAGCACAATGGTCCAAGGATGAAAATGTAATGTGGGAGTAATGTATACACAATCGAGGCGGGCCCAGATGAACGCTATATGTAGGAAGTTTACCGAGGATGGGGAAAACGGAAGTCTTCTGTGAGGAAGAACTCAAAGATAAGCTCTGTAAGAAGTTTGACATGCAGGGCTGTAGCCCCTCCCGGAATGGTCATCCCAGGGGCATGTAAAAAAACAAGAAAGTTCCACCCTTCAGTATTTACTTTTTAAAGACTTCAGTTAGAGTCATACAGCATTCCATGCAGTTAGCCAAGGTATACAGAGTAACATACACCTCATATCCATGAAGGGAATTTTCCAAAACAATGAATGGAGATATAGGAAACAATATGCTAATATGCCTAACCTCCATGACCTTTCCAAACATGTCGTTGGGATGAAGAGCTAATTAATCATTTGTGGTCTGAATGGATTTTTTCCAACCCCTACCCCTGAAGCTTCTTACGTTCACTATCGATACTCATTCATTCTGCGTTGCCCTGTTTTTTCATTCTGCATTTCTGTGGAGCATTGTGTTGTCCACTTTCACACAATGTTTACGCTTTACTTGGTATTTACCTAGTTTTTACATTTTTAATAAATTATGTCAAAAACCTGAATGAAGTGCGATTTTTGAACAATTATAATAATTTTTTTCTATGACGACAGTGTGTGAGAAAGTAAAACCACATATTATTTGAGTGCAACTCGAAGGGGGCACAATTTCAAGTCTCACCCTCTTGGATAAGAAAAGCTTGCTACGATCTTGTCGACATGTGTGCAATATTCTCCTTTTGTAGTAGCAGGATCCAGGGTGCAATTAAAATCACCTCCTACTATGACATGGTCACTGAGAGGGATTCTGGAGAGAGCATCACGGAAGTATGTGGACAGAAAATCAGCAGCACAAGCAGGGGTGGTTCTAGACAAAAAAATGGGTAGGGGGGCACAAATTCCTGCATGAGCCAGTAATTAATTAAAATTAATATAAAAAAATCCATTTATATTGGGGGGGGGGCTGGAGCCCCCGGGCTTGGCCCAGAACTGCTACTGAGCACAAGGGTTGTAGATGTTAAAGATGTGACATGAAGCATTATCCAGATGAAAGGTGAGGTGTTGAGGATATCAGAAGAGGTTGTAAACCCGTAGAGCCAAGACAAGAAGTGTGAGACAATGATTGATGCTGACAGCTAAACCTCTGCATTGCAGGGAGGTGGAAGGCATGGTGGAAGATGTACAGTTGAATTTTTGTAACTATAATGCATCAGTGTCGAAGTGGAAAAGGTCTTTGTGTGCCAAGGCACTTGCTAAAGGGTTCACAAAACCCCAACAGTTGAGTGTCACAACCTTGAATTGGAAGATCTTCAGGAGGCAGATAGTGACATTCAACAATATGATGGAGCCATTTGATGTGTTTATGAAGGCACCTAGAGACATTAAGGGATTTGCAGTTCCTATTTTTCTTCAGTGTTTTCTAGAAAAGAGCAGGTAAAGTTGTTGGATTCTTACAAAAACTAGGTATGTCACTATAGAACAGAACTATGGTGATTATTAACTGAGTTATTTGCCAAATAATTGTCAGTTCTTCAGTTTTACGTTTTTGCATATGTGCCTTCAAAAGAACATTTATAATGTGGGCCCTGACTTTTACTCCACAGTGCATTCAGACTTGTATGTGCTTAGTGATGTTTTACAGAAAACTTGCAAAGATTTCCATGTATAGTATATGCTTTCTAAAGGTGAAAATTTAAGCAAATTTTTGTAATACAGTAAAACCTCTCAATAGCACACATACTGAGATTTCAATATTTGTCTGCTACTCAGGTGGTTGACTTCTGGAAGAAGTCTAGCGGTTACCGCCTAAAGTTGGAAAAAGATATTTTAACTGTTGATGTATTTCTTTAAAAAAAAAAAATGGATGATAAAAGTAATGAACAGTTAGAATCTAGAGCCACTTTACTTGCCTGTGCTAAAGGACAGCCCCGAGCTGTGCAAGCAGAAAACCACAGTTAACAACAAAACAAAATAGTGAACTGATTCACTTTCAGAAAAGGAATGGCTACATGTATTGTTTGTATTGAATGTCTCGTGCTGATTCTCCAAAAATGAAAAAATTGGAAACACACAAAATGAACCACGGACCCTATAGGGAATAACCAGCTCTTGTTAAAGAAGAATGAGAGTTGGGGCAGTGAATTTAAGAATATTGGATAATGCGAGAATCAAAAGGAGATGAAAAGGAAAATCCTATTGAAACCACAGACCAGCAGATTTATAAAAGAACACTTAAAGACAAAAAAAAAAAACCCCACCCTGCTTTCGTCCAAAGAAATTCTATACAGATTACTTCCTTCGCTTGAATGTTTGCATTTTTTTTTCATTTTTACTGGCTTTATGACCAAGATAACAGTCTGCTATTAGGAGGTAAATATACAGAAACACATGTAACGGGGGGGGGGGGGGGGGTCATAAAATTATCCACTAGGGAGGTTTTACTGTATACATGGTGTAAAAGTTGCAGTCAATATTGTTTTTATGTTGTAACTTTAACAAAACAATTGCAGTCAGTTTTGTACTAAATATTAAATGCAGTGAACTTACCAGCAAGACATTTAAATGGGATTGATAATATGCTAGTAATCTGAATGCTTCTAAACCCCAATATATTGGTTATCTTATTAGCTCTTGCCATAGCAGGTGGCATAAAGAATTAAACACAGCTTAATAGTGAATCCACATAATCAGAATCAATTATATTTTGCCCCTTTTACATCAGATTTATAATTCCCACTTAAACCACCTTGTAGGTTGATCAGTGAAAGTGAGCCAGATATCTTTCTCATTGTGTTCAAAGTTTTACCATGAAGATGTTCTTTTATGTTCAATGAAATGACAACCCTCAAAAAGGTTTGGTATGCCAATTTCATGCATTGGTCAAAATGGACAGTAAGTGGTACAGAGTACAATAATTGTTAAGAGTATAATAATTGTGGTACAGAGTACAATAATTGTTAACCCCCATTATATCCAAGAAGTAGGAATTATAGGGGGTAATCCCACTCCTAATACTTTCTGCATGCCTTTATGCAGTGCTAACATTCTGACCACTATCCTCAGTACATCAATTAACTTACATTGTAAGACAAATTTATTTACCATGCCACATTATGGTGTTTTGCATGTCATAGGCTGCTGATCTCATGTCTGGTAAATATGATGCTTGGGGCTTCATGCAGCTACCTGCTGAGATCCACTTTTTTCCTTGTGTGCGAGTGGATATTATTATTTTGAAACAAAGTGAACAGGTCATTTGGTCAACCTATTGGCTTTTCTTTGCCTAAGTTGGACCTGGCTTGAAATATGGGTGGCGTTTGTGTGTTACCTGTTACCCTAAATTAGGGATAGACTTATCTTTGCACATAAATGTTCTTTTATGTGGGTGTTGCAAACTACTCCTATCTCTGCATCATTTGGTGTTAAGAACCTACTCTTCATCTCCAGGAAGAAAACTATACATCATATTGACAGCCTTGTAAAAAAAAGTAGATGCTGACTTATATGCAGTGACAACTCATTCGAACTTTACTTCTGCCAAAAGATAGCAGTGGATAGTTGAATTAATCAACTCTGAGTTAGATTGCTGTTTCTTCTTCCTATAAGCTTGAATTTATTTGTACCCTGCCTTTTTGAGATCCTGCTGGAATACTTCTTTTCTGAAAACCTGCACCCAGATGAACATTTTTCATGCTAGTTGGCTCCCTTCTCCCCCATAGACTTAGTCATATTTCTCCTTTCTTATACCCATGTTGAGGATGTAAATGGTACACAGGCTGATATTATGTAACATAAGCAAGCATTTATAACACTGTGGTTGCCAAATGATTCAGTATTACATGCAACCTCTTCATAGTTTTGTGTGGGTTTCTTGAAGTATGTTGTTCTTCGCTATATACTATGTTTCTGTTTCAGAGTTTTTACAGGAAAGAGTCTAAAGCTATAGCACTCTATAGCGCTACTATAGCTTTAGACTCCACTTCCCATGTTAGAATCCCCAATTTTGCAAAGAAAATGAACAGAGCAATTAGTAATTACCACAGTCAGTGAATTCCTATCCACCCTCCTCATTCGCCTCCTGCCCATACAAACATGAAAAAGAGGCTTAAACTAAGGCATTGGAAGAGTGGAGAACAATTGAATTTTCATGGCCCTAGGGATGCTATTATATATAACCTTTCTACAGAGACGTGAACAACACACTTCCTGGGAGAAAATACGTAGGGCTACATGAAGCAAAACACAAGATTTATCATTACTTGGTGACTCCAGATTATATTTTAAGGTTAAGTATAGTGAAGAAAAATAACCCATTTTGAACTGGGTGGGCTCAAGCCCACCCTCTCACCCTTGATGACGTCCCTGGCCTTCTAGTGTGCATTAGATCCGTAATTGCTGTCCACAAGATTCTAAGTGAGAAATATGAGCTAAAATATTTTTTAACTCAGAGTTAATCAAGTTGTCCTGGAAATTTTTTTTCTCACAAATATGGGCAGCAGGAAATACCTATGATCACCTTTCACCACTAGAATTTCAAAATAGTCTCAAACTGCTGTTACTTGGGAAAGTACTTTGGAACTGTCACACATCTAACATTTTGCCCGAGTCAGAGCAACATTACTTAATTGTCTCCATGCTTTCTGTGTCTTACTGCAATGATGAGACAAGTGAAGATGAAATTACTCCTGCACTTTGTAAAGAACCCACAGCTCTGATTATGTCTTCTAGTGACAGCATATCGTACCAAGCTCTATGATACCTTGCTGGATATGTTGTCTTTAAATGCCAAACGTGTCTTAGACTGGGGTATAAAAATGCACCTCCGGACCTAGTATAAGAAAAAGGAACCCTTTGCGACTGGATTAGTGTCATAAGCAAAGGCTGCTTGCAACATCCAACAAATGAGTGGACGAGTATAGTTATTCAACTAGAAAATTTTTTTAAAATGCATGGTGAAAATAATTTAAGAAAAGTTAGGGGAATTGTTTGCACCACAGTGGAAGCTTCAGCCCATCAGTTCCCCCCAAATGTGCACATTGGAGGGAACTGTTGGGCTGAGGGTTTTCATGAACAGTTTGATGTGCACCCTGCCATCAAACCCCAAATTGTGATCTGTATGCACCATATTAACACTCAGCAAAAAATATCTTGCCAACCCAAGAAGAAAAAACTGGTTAAAACAGTTAACTTAAGGAACATGAAGAAAACATTACGTTGAATAATGTCCCAATTCTCAAAATTTAGTGATTTAAATATGACAGAAAGAATTTAAAAAAAATGTAAAAATCCATGATTTTAACTTTTCTATTTAGCAATTAGTTACAAATAATAACAGAGCATATAATGAAATTAATTTCCAACTTTTTATTTAAGCGAGTTCGTGGAATGTTGGTGAAGTTTTTTATTGTTTATCATAAAAGGACTTCTTTATGAAGTTCTAGTAACATAATCTTATAAGCCCCCCTTCTTTTGAATTTATTTAAAAAAACAATATTACAGTTGCATATAATTAAATTTAAAAAGGTATCACTTTTCCTTAGTTCCATGTCAATATCCTATTTAGATTGAACAGATTTGAAGAAATATATGCATACTAAGTTTCTTTAAAATCTCTGTTTACTCTAAAAATTTTCATATGGATATCCGCTTTTCCGGTGTATACTGCAGATGTGCTTTTGCATTCCATCTTGACTGCAAGTTTTCAGATTCAAAGAGTATTTGAGTTAAATTGTTGACATTTCTCCCATGAGTGCTTCAGTTGTATCAACAATCTACCCATCCTGATAGCTGCGCCGTCCTGTACAATGATGTCACTACGTAAGGAACTGGTACCGATACTTCCACTGCGACGGAGGCGGGATGAGCAAACTTTAATGTCTATTAACCTTGCCGTGAGTATACCACTGACGGACGTACCAGCGCCCAGAGAGCAAGCGGTGGACGACGTAGACTGTCCAGGCTCGTACTGACTGACAGGTTTGGCAACGGCGGCACAAATCACACCTAGGCAGTAGCAGCTCGTGGTAAGCTGAGATGGGGACTGCATCTCAATTTTGTAGATATCCCTTCGAAAGCTAAGTTACTGAGCCTGTGCTGTTTTATATATACCGAGTGGCCACTTTATTATGACAACCCCCTCAGTACTTCGTTGGGCCACCTTTTGCCTTTAATACTGTGTCTATTCTTTGTGTCATGGACTCCACGAGATGTTGATAGGTGGTTTGTGGAATCTGAGACCATGCTTGATGAATAGCACTTTCCAGGAGTGCGATATTGCAGGGTTGTGGATCCAGCTGTCTGATGGCTTGTTCAACTTCATCCCTCAAATTCTCAATGGGGTTGAGATCTGGAGATTGTGGGGTCCACCTAAGCAAAGTAAACTCACCGGCATGTTCCTGTACAATACGAGCACTATGGCAGGACGCATTATCTTGTTGAAAAAACCATCCACATGACAGGATGCACTTGGTAAGCAACAATGTTTAGATATGATGTGCCAGTCAGACGTTGATCAACACGAATTAAAGGGCCCAAAGCATGCCAGGAAAACATTCCCCAAACCATAATGTTGCCTCCACCAGCTTGAAGGGTTGTAGCAATGCATTTGGGGTCCATGCTTTTGTGCTGTTTCCGCCAAATTCTCACTCTGCCATCGGCATGGTGCAATTGAAAACGCGATTCATCAGACAACATAATTTGTTTCCAATTATCGACTGTCCAATCCTTGTGCTCCTGAAGACGTTTTCTCTTGTTAACTGCAGACAGTAAAGGTGTTCGAACAGGCCTTCAGCTGCTATATCCCATCCGATGCAGTGTACGACGAACAGTGCTTGCAGAGATCATTTGAGGGGATCCTTGATTAAGATGGTCTGTAATTTGCTGCACTGTTGTCCTTCTGTTGTCTGTTACCAGTCTGGACACTCTCTGTTCTGCCCGAGCAGTCACTAGTCGATGACAACCACACGTTGCACGTAGAGACCCAGTTTTTTGGCTGACAGTCCAGTCTTTAAACACTTGAACAACAACTGCTCTGGAACATTTCGTGAATGCGGCGGTTTTGGTGATATTTGCTCCATAGCTACGAGCTCCTACAATCATCCCACGTTGAAAGTCAGTCAAATCACATTTTTACCCATCTCGTTACCCAAAAATCACTGTACTACTGTCGCAAGCACTAAGCTTTCACTTTTTATACTAGCCTCATCCTCTGGCGGCAACAGCGTGCAGCCATAGCTCATTTGCTTAAAACTGTCAGGTGGTCATAATAAAGTGGCCACTCAGTATGTATATATATATGGGATGTAAGGTCAGGTGATGCGTAACATCACAGCCTCTCCTTGACAAATGTCAACCCTGCCTTCTCGTGGTGCATCCTGTTCCCACTAAAGGGGCTCTGACGACCGCCAATAGCGGTATAACTATACCATCGGGATTAGAGGAAATGCTATCCCACACTCACCAACCCGCTTGGCCAGCGTGGTGAGTTATGGCCAAACCCCTCCAAAATGACTCCACAACTTAAATCTTGGCCCTCAGTCTCCGGCAGCTGGGATGTACCTGGCCAAGGCAACGGCCAGTGAGACATGAAGGCAGAGGGTGCTAAGAATCCCCGGAGGACCGGACTAGGCTGCCATCTGATGCTGACCTTGGCTACGTATAATGGACGCTCCCTATCTTCTGATTCAAGGCTTCTTGAATTGGAAGAGGAACTACATAGGATTAAGTGGGACATCGTCGGGCTAAGTGAGGTAAGGAGAAAAGGAGAAGATCTCATTGAACTGAAAAGTGGACATCTCTTCTACTATCATGGGACAGATACTGGCAGAACTAGTGGTGTTGGATTTATAATAAACAAGAAACTGAAGGATAAAGTTGTAGAAGTTGAAAGTTCCTCTGACAGAGCTGCAAGACTCGTTATCCAACTCTCGAGAAGATACCAGGCTCAGATTATTCAAGCTTATGCACCCACCACAAGTCATCCTGAAAAAGAAATTGAAGAATTTTATGAGGAAATTCGTCATCTAAATAATAAAGGTAAGCAGCACTTAAAGATAATTATGGGAGATTTCAATGCAAAAATAGGGCAACAGCAACAGAATGAAACTTCAGTAGGTAAATTCGGTCACGGCAGCAGAAACCAGCTTGGAAATACTCTCGTAGAGTTTGCAGAGGCAGAAGGGTTTTTCATCATGAACTCCTTTTTCATGAAAAAGCCACACAGGAAATGGACATGGAGACATCCAAATGGGACAACAAGTGAAATTGATTTTATTATGTGTAACAAAAATTCGCCATAGAAGACTGCAGTGTGCTAAACAAGTTCAACACAGGTAGTGACCATAGATAGGTGAGATGCACCTCAACACTAAACTCGAACGTGGCAAGCTCATAAGACAAACAAAATGTATTGACATAACCAACCTTAAGAAACACCATAATACCTTCAAGTTGGAACTGAAGAACAGATTCTCTGCTTTAGAAGGCCTAACATCGGAAGAAGTGGATAATTTCTGAAGTTAACAGAAAAGTAACCAAAGCTCTTATGGAAACAGCAACAAAATTAGCTGGGTCTAAGAACAAGTTGCATGTGAACAAATTATCAGGAAAAACAAAAATGTTGATGCAAAAAAGAAGAGAGATGAGGACAACTAAAGAAGATGGGACTTCCAAAGTGGAATACATAGAACTATGCAAGACAGTACGAAAAAGTATCACTGAAGACGTAAGGAAATTCAACTGTGAACTAGTAAGGAAAGCAATTGAAAACAACCAAAGCCTAAAGATAGCAAAGGGACATCTCAGTAAGGGAAGAAAACAGATTATGGCACTGAGAAAAGAAGATGGTTCTGTAACAAGAAATAGAGGCGAAATTTTGACAAGAGTGAAAGATTTCTACTCCAAGTTATATGAAAGGAATGATGCATGTACTCCAGACATCATGGAAGGTACCAGTACCAGAGTTCTTCCAGTCCTCCCAGCAGAAGTTGCACATGCAATCAAAGAACATGAAGCGGCGAAAAGCTCCAGGAGAAGATGGAATTACTGTAGACATCATACAAGAAGCAAGTGGAGAAATCGAAACAGTACTCGCCCAAATTTTCACTCGATGCCTTAATGAAGGGAAGATTCCTGAGGATTGGAACAATGCTATAATGATCCTGCTACATAAAAAAGGTGACATTGAGGATCTCGGGAACTACAGACCTATCAGCCTCCTATCAGTGGTTTATAAAATCTTCACTAAAGTTCTTTCACACCGTTTGAAGGTTACACTGGACATGTCTCAACCGAGAGAACAAGCTGGATTCAGGAGTGGCTACAGCACAATAGATCATATCCACGTACTGAGAGAACTAATTGAAAGAGTGAGGGAATATGAACTTCCATTGTGCATGGCTTTTATCGATTATGAAAAAGCCTTTGATTCGGTGAAACCATCAGCAGTTACAATGGCTCTGAAATCGTGCGGTATTGAAGATGCATACATTAATATTATTAATAACATCTATGAAAATGCAAGTGCAAAGATTCGGCTGTTTGAAAATACAACACACACAAAAATTGGAAAGGGAGTGAGACAAGGTGACACCATATCTCCGAAGCTCTTTAACGCCACATTGGAAAATGTCTTTCAATCACTGAACTGGGAAAACAAAGGGATAAAGATTAATGGAGATTATCTAACCCACCTTCAGTTTGCTGATGACAGTCATTTTTGCAACTACCCCATCAGACCTGCAGAGTATGATCCAAGAACTTGCTGACAAGAGTAAAGAAGTAGGATTAAAAATGAACTTTCAGAAGACAAAAGTGATGTTCAATGCTTTTACACGAAATGAAGATTTATCGATTGATGGAGAAAAGCTGGAGATAACAGACACGTACGTTTATCTTGGACAGCAGATATCAAGTGAGGGTCACATTGATGAAGAAATTAATCGGCGTATAAAACTTGCCTGGAGAGCTTTTGGAAGAAAGAGCATCATTTTCAAGAGCAATATGCCATTATGTCTTAAAAGAAAAGTGTTTGATAAATGCATCCTTCCAGTGCTTACGTATGGTGCAGAGACGTGGACCTTAACTAAAAGAGACATACAAAGGCTGCAGACAACTCAAAGTAGCATGGAGAGGTGTATACTTGGTGTAACCAGGAGAGATAAGAAGAGGAACTCGTGGATCCGAAAAATGACAAGAGTGGAAGACATCATGATCAGAGTTAAATCCCTGAAATGGCAATGGGCTGGACATACTGCCAGAAGGACAGACCATCGATGGACAGCCGAAATTTTAGATTGGATTCCAAGGGACAGGAAAAGACCCAGAAGAAGACCACGTGGGAGATGGGTGTATGAAATTCGAAAGTATGCGGGAGTGACATGGAGGAGACTGGCACAAGACAGACCGTTGTGGAGGAAACTTGGGGAGACCTTCGTCCAGCAGTGGATTGATAATGGTTGACAATGATGATGATATATATATTTTGTTTTTGGTTTAAAACTCAGGCTTCACGCGACAATAGCACAAACATATAAAAAAAAAAAAAGAGCAAAACACACAGTCATGTACGGTAAAAGGTTCGTTTAGCGCTAGCTTTCAGTCATCCTACGACCTTGATCACCCGCGATTGACTGGATGGGCTAGTTGCCAAAACTACAGTTTGAAGTTGGGGTGTTGGAAATTTTGCCAGATTTTAGAAGAGAGATCCAAATAAATGGGATTTGGTGAGGGGTCTCTGAATTGCAGTTTTTGATGAACAAAATTTCAATGCTCTCTTGGATTGGCAACCAGCCCATCCAGTCGATCGAGGTTGTAGCATGACCGAAAGCTACCACTAAACGAACCTTTTACCGTACGTGACTCTGAGTGTTTCGCTCGTTTTATATATATATTGATCGAAAGTGCTGTTTTTACAAGAAATGAATATTTAGATTTTATATTTAGCGATTGATAGGGAAAATGTAGAGGTACCGATACCTAAATTAGGCAACAGATATTAAGTGATGGCCACATTTATGAAGAAAATAATCGGCCTATAAAACTTGGTCAGATGCATTATTTCTTAAAAGGATACTGTTTAATCAGTGCATCTTTCCAGTTCTTACACATGGAGCACAGACAACTTAAAGAAGCAAGTGGAGATGCACGTTTGAAGTTACCAGGAAAGATACAAATAGGAACTCGTGGATCGGGAAAATGACAAGAGTGGAAGGTATTATGGTCAGAATTCCTGAAATTGCAATGGGATGGACATATTGCTGGAAGAAAGAGCCACCCACGATGGATGGTTGAAATATTAAACTGGATAGCAAGGGAAAAAAACAATACGTGGAAGATGAGTGGATGAAATTCGAAAGCATGGAGGAGACTTTCATCCAGCAGTGGACTGATAGTGGTTTTAAATGATATGTATATATATAAGGACAAAAAAATTTAATGCGTGTGCCAGTGGCGACACACTCAAGAGTCTCACTGTGACCCCTAGAAATGACAAATATTTTTTCTTTTGATACACACCCTTTGGGACTTGATACTGGGCCACTGCAACTGGGCTGGCGATGAAAAACATTTTGTGGAATTTTGAAAGGTCTGCCAGAATTTCGCGATTAGTTGTTATTGCGATACTCGCACACAGGCATTCTCTTTAATAAACACTGATTGCAAACATATTCAGTCCACTTTTAATTTTGAAGCCATGATAACAATTTAGTGTAGAAAATTTTTTTCCCAAAATTTACCAACTTCGTAAATTTTCTAAACAATGATCTTTTCAAAGTAATTAAGTATAATGCACTACCTCAATTGAAATGTGCAGCTTATTTTGAGGGGGATGCAGCAGAAAAATAAGGTTGAGTGACTTCAATTATTCTTGGTGAATAAAAATTTACATGAATTTAAAAGCGAAAATTTTGCTGTGCTTGGTAAGTGAAGAAATCAATTTTGTGCAAGTATTTCGCTGCAGAAATTATCCTTTTTTCTTTTTTTTTGTCAATTTATCCAATACTGAACTCTATTCTTAATCCCAATTTGTTCATGTGCCCATTTTGACCACAAGAGGAAATATAAATAAAACTTTTTGCGAAAATCCCGGCAACTGAATATTTGTTATTAGCAAACGCGAATTATCTCCAGTTTGATGGGAGTAACATTGTTGTTAGATTTATTACATTGAATAAAAGGAGGAACAAACCAAAAATTGGAAGAAAAAAACAACAGTTGAGAATACATTCAAACATACTTTATTTCAACATTCGTCATTATGTTTTTTATTCATTCCCCTGTTTTATTTCTTATTCAGAAGCACAGGAATCGTATTAATCAACAAAGTTCACAGGCCCAGCGCTGCATTCCCACCCAACGAAGGACTGCATTTGCGAGCAACCCTGCTAGCGAGAGTTGCCATCCAGGCAGCCCCCAGGGAAATTTTATTCAAAGGAAACAGGCAGAGTTTCCCACATGAGTTGGTTTCAATAGCCATCAGAGCTGCAAGCAGGGCAGCCCGCTAAGGTGTTTGTGCCACTGTTGACTGCTCGTCATCGGAAATCACGCCTCATCTGGTGCCGCGAACATCAAAACTGGACCTCTGCAGAGTGGCGCCGTGTCGTGTGGGCAGTTGAATCGCATTTCCAACTGTAATGAGCTGACGGGAAGGTGCTGGTGTGGCGTCAGCAGCCTGAGACCATGGCCCTGTCGGCTCTGTGATGGTTTGGAGAACCTTCTCATGGTACACATTAGGTACTTAGTGTGTCTGGAGAGGACCTTAACTGCTGCACGCTACCAGCATGTGCTGGCTGATCACCTACACGCTTTCATGACCTTCGCTCATCCTGCGGCCGTAGGTCTGTTTCAGTAGAACAATGTGCCGCCCCACCGGGCCTCAAACACTAGGCACCATGGACACCCATAGCTTAGTTTTCAACAGGGGAGGGCAAGAGAAGTTGCAAACACTAGTAACATGCACAAACTTCTCTGCACCTCGTTTTCTAATAGTTTTTACCCAGGGCCGTAGAAGAGAAGGGCTGGGTCCAGGGGCGGATTGGCCCACCGGGACATTTCCCGCTGGGCCCCTTCCGCATATTTTGTCTTTCTTACTTCCTTAAAAATATTTTTCAGTTCAGTTGTTTTAAACACATAACTGAACCACAACACTTTTTTTATAAACAACGAAATACACATAATGTAATTATAGGTAGCTTGGGGAGGGGGGGGGGACTATTTTGAATTATGGAAAAAGAATCCCCTCACCAGGCAACTGTTAGAATTCCAACTACAATAGATGGGCCATGTGTGTTTGCGAACTTCTGGGTTCACTTAGTAGCTGAGGAACAAGAATGTATGTTGTGGGAGGGCGGGTGTGTGTACAAGCAAGATTTTCTATATATTCCCCGGAGGGGGGGATAGTTGAGGAACAAGAATGTATGTTGTGGGAGGGCGGGGGTGTGTACAAGCAAGATGTTCTATATATTCCCCGTGGGGGGGGGGTGTTAGTTGATTTTACTCCCGTTGGTTGTAGGAGGCATTAGTAGTGCTGTGCTCATAAGAGCTGAGTTTGGGCTCAATTTTAAGAGCCCAAGCCCGCCCAAATTTTATATTGCAAAATGAAGCCCGGGCCCGAAAACTATGATTAATCTGTTTAAGCTTTGAAAAAAAATATCTTTCTCCCCGTGCAATTAACTGATGCCTTTCTCAACTGTGAAGTGGGGAAGGGATGTCTATCTATTTCTATAGTTTCTTTGGCCATTCATTTCATCCTGAAATGTTTCGAGGGGCCCGACATTAGGAAAAATCGAGAGGCACAACAATCTACGTATGTTAACAGCATTGGGGTGGGGGCTGAACAGGGCTAAATTCTTTTCACTACTTTAGTTAAAGTAGTAAAAATACTCGCCGAACAATGCTAGATAATGGTCATTATGGGATGTACTATCCAGAATTCAGAGTGAAAGCTAATAATTTTAAAAACTTATTTTGAAATAACTAAGATTATTTGCGGGGTGTTCATATACGATCCCTTTCCCCCGAAATGTTTCACCTACGCACCTTGTGATAACTGACAACTGCTGCAGATTAAGGCATTTACCGAGATATCATTTCAACATGAAGTTGCAAAATGTTTTGTTTACGTTATTTATTAAGGTGCCTTTACAATTCATAACCGCAGCATGAAACACATACGAATATATGATCACTAAATGAAGAATCTGTTCACCATGATATTTAAAAATCTTTAGATTTCTAACTGTGATTGTCCACAATACAGAAGTTACAAAAATTTTACAGTGTAAGAGTTCTGTATTTTTTGTTTTATGCGATAGGATTTTGTTACAACTCCAACATTATTTTGGTAGTAACAGTACTCTCTCTCTCTCTCTCAAATATTTGCTGGAATTTCAGCCCACTTCGTTGAAAATTTAAGAACTGGAAGCTCAAAGCTATGAAAATCAAGATTATTTTACGATCTGTCAAACATGAAAAGGCTATACAAGCAATTTTTTTAAACCTTTTTAATGTTCTTACTTCAGCGTTCTTAAAAGAAAATTTTAAACAAATATAAATATTGAGTGTGTCCAAAATTAGAAGCTTCTCCAGCGCAATTACATACATAACTAAACTAATGATTTAAACCTGGTTATTCGCTTTTTCCATGTCGATTAAGTGAGTTTGCCATGATATTTAAATACATTGAAATTTCTAACTGTGATTGTCCAAAACAGAAAAATTGCAGTCCAATTTTTCTGCAGTAAAATCTTGGCATGGGCCGATGAAAATTTTTCCACAACACCCACTTCAATTTAAGGATGACGGGTGTACTTTTTTTACTCCCCCTACTTTTTTTTTTTAAATAAAAAAAGTTATTTTCAGTCATAATACAATAGTACCGCAGAACTACAACTGAACGGGCCCAGTTGCAAAAAATTTTTCCAGGCCTTTTTGCGACGTCAATCCGCCCCTGGCTGGGTCATTCCTTTGTTTGAGAATGAGAATTTAATCTCCGGTGAGAGAGCAGTTTATTGCCGCTATTACGTCATGGCGAGGGAGCAGTTTATGGCCCAAGGCTAACTAGAAAGACAGGCTCCGGTGCAGAGAAATCACGGTAGTGCTGTCTGTCACGAGGCTGAGCGAGTGCAGATGCTATCTGTGTGCTGTCGTTTGGCATTTCATTGTGGTGGCTGGTGGTGTTTGTTTTCTTCATTTGAAGTGTGTGGAATATATAAATCTATTGGATATCTTACATATGTGCTTAAAAAGTGCATGTCCACTCATAAGAATTACGGAAAATAATTTCGGTAAGTAGAAAAGGGATTTTTGTGTGTGTGTGTGTGTGTAAATGGGTTTAGAGGTGAAGTAGGTGAAGTGCCTCTTCACCTATTTTACTCAAAATAAAGTTTTATTCAGTATTTTTTTTTATAATATATTCTTTTTTGCCTTTATTCAGTTCCAAAATACTCAAAATTTTGAATAGATATTAATTCACATGGCACGCTCAATACGGAAAACAAATCCTTATTTCGGCTCTTCACTTGCACTGTTTTGCGTATGAGAATGCTTGGAAGTCTGCAGTTTTACGCCGAGTTGCCATGGTAACCGTGACGTTACCCTCCCCAATCTGCTCGCTCAAGTGAAGTGTTTCAGCTTCACGCGCCTTACCTCTGCATCTTTCAGTTTTTTAGCGTAAAGTCGTGAGAGATCACGGTGGAGTGGGCGGACTACCGGGCTACTATGCAATCTTCTAGGAATTTTTCCTTGTAATGCTGTGGTACATTATTTTCCGAAAGGAATTTGTTCTTTCGTGCTTTGTGATTATTTGTTGAAAGCTTTAACTGATATTTTAGGTTTGTGTACAATTTAACTGATAGTTTTTAGTATGCATCCTGTGAACGACATTGTTTGTAATTTATTGCAAACTCCATTTACTCTGTGGAAAGATGAAAGAGATATTTTGCTTCACGGACAACCAATGGATTCACTGACAATTGTTGCCAAGAACAAAATCAAGAAGAGTGATAAATCTAACAATATTAATTTTAAAAATTGTTAGTTTACTGAATATAAATGGATTTGCGGCACTTCTGTGTTAATTTTTTTTTTGGGGGGGGGGCCTACTTACTTTTTAGTAATAAACATTCGGTGTGGAATAAAGATGGAATCTCAGATTTATTAAGCGTAACACGGTCACTTCATAAACATCGCGATTCCAGCGAACTCCTGAAATGCAGATGGATATAAGATTTCAAGACTGTAAGAAACTTCAATTTGTCTGACTTGCTGACACAACCAAATTCGAATAATTTAATGCATGCTTTCCCACTCGCGCTCTTGAAAATCTACATTTTTACGGAAACATATTTACTAAACACCAGCGCCTTAAAAATGAACTGAGTCTTGTATATTCAGATGAAAAATTAAGGAATATATTGACTCAAGAACTCCTTCGAGTGTTTCACGGAGACAAAGATATTTTTACAGAAGATTATAAATTGGTTTTCCTCAGTTTAACAATTACATCTACAAGTGTGCCAGTGGAAAGAAGTTTTCTTAAAAGAATACAAACTTGCTCAAGAAACACTAGTTCCCAAGATAGACTTGCTTCTCTGGCAAATATTTCTATTCAGGAAGACATTTTATTGATGCTCACGAAGAAACAACCATCTAACGACATAATTGACAAATTTGCAGCTTTAAGAGGAAGAAAAATTGATTTAATATACAAAAAATAAGTCCTCAATAAGGGATTTTCATTGTAGACAGTATGTATATTTTCATACTGCTCTTGTACCTCTTCACCTATTTTTTTAACCACGAGCCACCACTGGCTTAGAGTTGTAGCACATTTAGGCCTAAACGTTACTTCACTGTCTGTGCTTGTCAATTATTTGATAAGAAACTGTTGGTTACAAAGAATGGAAGGAACTTTTTTTTTTTCGTGAATTGGACTCCTGTGGTGGTCTTATTTTATCCTAGCGACGTGCCTCAGTCAGGCAGTTGAGCACCACGTTGTTGAATATCGTTTTGAAGTTTCAAAGTGTAATGCGTTTTAGTATTGCTTTGATTCAATGGATTTACGGGATAGATTTTAATTTTCACAATATTTCGAATCAATGCGATAATTTTTATATCGTGTGCAGTTTTTTTTTTCCAGAAAATGTTGATAGACATACCGTAACCAACATACATATAACTGAATAGAGTTCAACAACTGACTTTTTTAACAAATGTTTTATACCATTAATTGTGGACATACAAATTTAACATTCATTTAGTTTAAAAAGACTATTTAGGATTAATTGTTACTATTTTTCTTAGCTTGGAAGACAGTTAACAAGTAGTACTATAGTTATTTTCCTGCTATATTATCTACATTTAAAATTTTGGCTTCATTTTTGGAAATCTTTTTTCTTTGGCAGAAACACACACCAATATAGTCTGTTACTTTGATGTTCCATTTTGTGTAACAAACATGAAATAAGGCTACAGAATGTGTTCTCACATTAGAGAAATTAAAAACATTTGGTTGGTTTGGGTTATAGTGAGAAAATAAGCCCTAATTTCTATACAGCCTGTGTTTAATGAAATATGAAGTAATATTTGGCCTCCTGGGGTTCATGTTTCTCCTGAGGCCTCTAACAAGTTAAAACAACATTCATGAATGCTCTTTTTTTTTTTAAACAACAGATTGATAAATGATATTTTGATAAATTTAACATACATTTGTGGTTTTACAGTTAGGTAAATGCATTGAGTGCAAATTTTGGTTAGAGTCTGATAAAGAAATTGATATTGAAGTTTCCTCAGTACCTTGTGAATTGATTAAAGAATTAGACAGAGGTAAGTTAATTGTTCCTACTGAGTGTACTTTATATGCTACTGCTGTAGTCAGGCATGTTTTAAAAAAATTGAGTCCTTTGCTGAAAAATTTTACAGTATTCAAAATCAACTCTCCCTGTTGTACAAACTGAGTGCTATTAAACTTTCACAGCATAATATTTTTTATGCCGATTAACAGAACAATGCATCTTTAAAAAACTCTTCATAGTTTATTAGAAGGCATATGTTTGCATTCAAGCAAAATTATGATTAATTAAAGTTAGGAATGATTTCATAGATGGTGATAATGTGCTGCTAGAAAAATAAAAAAATTGAAAAGTATGTGTTTTTATTGTAAATGAAATTGCATGTTAGTAATTTTTTTTTTTACTGTAATTAAAGTGTTAGCTAGTGGTAAATTTGTAATTTTAATAATGCTAGAGTGTTTGGGAATGCAATGTCAAATGTCTTTGTTACCAGCCTTGATATTTTTCACATGGTTAGTGTTTTATAAAATAACATTGCTGTGTGTGTGTGTGTGTGTGTGTGTGTGTGTCAAATTTTGATGATGCAGGTTCCTACAACCTGATAAGGAAAGACAAAGTTGGGGAAAATATTCTGAAGCTAAATACAGTTGCAGCTAGTGATGACCAGCACCTGCCTTCTTTGAAACTATTTGAAATAGGCATTTGTGGCACATATGTAAAAATTGTGCCCATCTGTCTCTTTTTGATAGTAATTCTTGCCTCATGTCACAGAACATTGGAAGCCAGAAGGTAAGTTGAATTTCGAAATGGGAAGCTTTTATTTTCAACTTTATAGTGTCGGAAGGCAAATAATTTTTAGCGCATATATTTTTAAGGGAAAATCGTTTATAAATTGTGTACTTGAGTGTGTAATGCGTGCTAAAGCTGTATTTATTCACCGAAAAAAATACAGGATTATTAATTCAGTGAAGCGAAAGTTTGTTAAGATAGGAAGTATTAAATAATTCACTTCAGTAAAAAACTAGACTGATTAATTTTAATTCTGGTCTTTTTAAACGTTTAATTTATTCTCTTATAGTTCGTTTTTGAACATCAAAAACGCAGCTTCAAATCTCCTTGCTCGTTAACTCAACAAACCAACGGCGAGGCTGACGCCAACAGCACTACCGTGGTCACGTCAAAGAATGTAAACGCTTCGCGTGAAGAAGCTCAACTCTAGTAAAGATAACTTAAACCAGGCGACAGCAGCGCCACCATGTCATGCGGCTGTAGATGCTCTGCGGGAAAGTTAACATTCAGGCGCAAAAAGCGTAGGGCACATGGGACGGGAAGCCTATTTTACGGAAAGGAAGCGAAGCTTTGATCTGCGATTGTTTCCTTCGATCTCATTGGGTCTGATTACTAAAGCATTTGTTTTTGTTGTTCTTTTCGGAGTATCCCTCCTGTCCCTTCTTTTGGTGAAACAAATATAAATTAGCAATTAATATTATTTTAACGAAATTTTAGCAGTTTTATTCTCACTTTAAGCACCAACTTTTTCAGTCTTGATATTGAATACGTAGGTACCAAAATACCTCAAAATTAATGTCATGGGAAAATAAAACTGCTTACAACTTTTAAATTCTGAACTGGAAGTCGTTTTAAACAAAGAAACCAGAAACACCTTATATTTTTGCGGAAATCAAAAAATATACTTCCTCTAAAAAAATAAAATGACACGAACTTCACGTAAACATGCTAAACGAAATGTAGCTGCAGCTTAACATTTTAACGAAAAAAAATTGTAATAAAGTGACGCATAAAACGATCTTGCCCGAACGTTTTTAGATAAAAAATCTATTTTTTGTTTGCAAGTTATTTTTTTTTTTTTTTTTTTTTTTTTTAAGCTGCAAACAAATTTTTACTTATCAAAAATGATTTGAAACAGACTTCAAAAATACAGCTAGAGGCTCCAATGCTGTCAGGTGGTTTCTATTATATCCCCTATCCAGTTTCTATTTATTCTGCACATACACCATTAGGCTTTAGATCCCAAAGTAAAATGAAGCAATAACTTACCTTGATTTCCGATTATGTTGTGAATAACTAAGTTATCGGTAAAAAAATATGTTAAGTCAAAAGAGATTGAAAAAAAGACAATGCTCTTAAAATTATTTCTATAATAAAACAGATACATATTGATTATTAAGCAATTGTATTACTACATTGATCATAGATGTTACATGCACTGCAATTTTCCACACCAATAAAGAATACAGGGCATCAACAATAAGTGTCGCTACTAGGTACACTGCAAAATTACATTTTTCGAGAATCAGCTGGTGTTAAATTATACATTTTTCAACACAAGTAGTAATGCAAAACTATGAAATAATTTTATAATTACTCTGACTAAACACTTGTGACACATGTGCTTCTTTTTTCCCATACAAATAAAGCGTACAAGGTGTCAATTATAAGTACAGACAATAGATACATCTCAAAATGATATTTTTAAAAAAATTAGGTGCCGCTAGGTAAAGTATGTCTTTTACAACACATTAATTAGTCTGATGCAACACTCGGTAAACATGTGCTTTTTTCCCATACAAATAAAGCGCACGTGGCGTCAATTATAAGTACAGATAATAGATACATCTCAAAATGATATTTTAAAAAAATTAGCTGCCGCTAGGTAAAGTATGCGTTTTACAACACATTAATTACTCTGATGCAACACTTGGTAATGCCGCCCCGGTGGCGCAGTGGTCTAAGGCGCTGGCCTCTGATCATTCGTCCGTAAGGGGTCCGGGTTCGAATCCCGGTGAGGCATGGATGTTGTGTTTGTCTTACGGCACTGGCTCTCTCCCTTCCCTGGAACCAGTGACCCTAAATTAGGGACGGGCGACTGCTTATAGCCCATTGAGTTGCTCACGGTGGTCGTTAAACCTCCAATCAAAAAAAAAAAAAACACTTGGTACACATGTGCTTCTTTTTTCCTGTACAAATAAAGCGTTCATTGTGTCAATTATGAGTACAGATAATAGATACACTGCAAAATTAAATTTTTAAAAAATCAGCTGCTGGTAGGTAAATTATGCATTTTCCCAACACTTACTCTGACTCAACACTTGCGACACATGTGCTGCTTCTTCCCGTACAAATAAAGTATACATGTGTTCAATAAATAAGTACACAAAATACATACACTGCAAAATGAATTTTTTAAAATATCAGCTGCTGGTAGGTAAATTATGTGTTTTATAACACGATCAGGAATGCAAAACAATTAAATAATTTTATCATTACTCTGACTAAACACTTGTGACACATGCGCTTCTTTTTACCCATACTAATAAAATATACATGCGTTCAATAAGTACAGACAATATATGTATGCCCTGCAAATTATTAGGTGTGCAACTTAATTCTCGGCCACAGCCATGATACATTGAGAGCAAATTATAGCAAATCGAATACACACCTAATTGAGAAAATAATCCCAGTCGGTCTTTTGAAAAAAAAAAAAAAATTTGCCGTTTTAGGCGTTATCATTCTATGCTGTGAAAATAACTGCCTTCTTGGCATATGCACACTACCAGGAGTGCTTGGGGCTACAGGAGTATCCATTGGGACTTCTGGCTCTGGGCTCCTGCTGACTCCAGAAACACAAGCTGGCAAATTTTCAACAATGTCAGCATTTGTGGTTTCAGTTTGCAGCTTATTCAACATGGCCTCTCTCATATTTCTTAGGCTAAGGCCCCCTTGCCAGGACTGAAGTATTAGCTGAAAGAAGACAAGGCATTAAAACCTCACATTTTCAATTATATGAAATAATGACAATTATTTTCTTCTACAAAAAAAAAAAAAATTAACAATACTTGACTTATACAGTACAACATAAAGCATACATGAAGCATAAGGGTGATCATCAGTTGAAGAACACATTCCACGAATACGCAAAGAATGTCACATATCAGGGACAAGGAAATTGTCTTTCTTTCACACCCCTGTATAGCCTTATAAGTTGCCAAACTGAACATATCATCCTGGGAGGGGAATTCCCAAGTAGATTTCATGAACCCAGACCTAATTGTCACGTTTCGGCCAAAAATTAAAAATCTCAGGAAATTCTACACTACAGCAATAGACCAAGCACTTGAAGAAAATGCCCACCCAACAACAACTACAGGAAAATAAAATAAATCTATACAGGGTGTTCACAAATTAGTTGGGCATCCATGTCTCACTGAACGGTGTGTCGCGGTTTTTCATCATTCGTTCTGTGTTCGTGTAAGGAAGGACACGTACACCGGAAAACTAACTGTGACAGGACTATTTCCTGTCGCAGTTAGTTTTCAGTGACGAGGCAACGTTTCATTTGAGTGACAAAGTGAATAGACATAATGTTAGGATATGGGGATCCGAATATCCTAATGCCGCCTTAGAGCATGAAAGAGATAGTCCCAAGGTAAACTTGTTTTGTGCCGTAAGTTGTTCTAATGTTTCTGGCCCATTCTTTGCTGAAAAAACTGTTACAGGAATCGTATATCTGAACATGCTTCAGATTTACCTGATGCAGATCCTGAAAGAAACAATGCCTGAAGGTTTCATTTTTCAACAAGACTGCACACTGTCACTTCCACAGAGTGTTGATTTCTTAACTCAGGCTGAAGTACCAGTTTAGATTGGTCGCAGATTTGTTATTCCATGGCCAGCATGATCACCAGACCTTTCACCCCTAGATTGGGATTTTATTAAAGACCAGGTTTACAGTCCGTTGCTTCCAAAATCCATTCCTGAATTGAAATCACTAATCAGCACTGCACTTGGTTTCATCGACGTAGACATGCTCACTAACATATGGCAAGAACTGATTTACCGATAGGACATTTGCAGAGTAACGAAGGGCAGCCACATTGAACATTTGTGAAAAAGGTAAACTTGGTGTGTTTCACTATCTTATAATCTTGTTCACTCTTATGTTTGCCTATATAACTACGTATAATAAACCATTCTTTTCGCCCAACTAATTTGTGAAAACCCTGTATATTAATTCTGTAAGGTTGTTTACTGTGAGTACTATTGAGAGAATGGCTGAATGTAAAGATATGGTTGAAGTTTCAAAAATACAGTCTTGCCATGGAGATGTGGCATGCAAAGAGAAAAATTTATATTGGGGCAACTGTTCGGGCACTGTGGGAAGGCAAAGTTCCCATGTAAGGTGTATGGGAGAAGCATGCGGTTGTCATTCAATTGCCTACTATTGACTCGTGCACTGTTGAAGGTGGAAGCATTGAGGGGCTGAGATAGTCCAGTCTTTTCTGAGCAAATCGTTGCGCAAAACTACGCTATCACTCATTGTTATCAAAGTTCTCATCGGAACAGCGGACACTCTCAAAGACCTGATTGCATTATGCTGTTTGACTGTGTGATATATATACAATTTAATATTCATTCAATCCAGTTTACTCACGTAGGTAAGAAGTTTCCCATTATGTAAAGATATAAAAAAACACTCCGTTGACCATTTTTAGTGAAAATATTACGGGTGACTGCTTATATATAGCCAATTGAGTTGTTCACAGTGGTCGTTAAATCTTCAGTCAAAAAAAAAAATCATGAAACTGGACTATTGTTTTTAATGAAGTGGTTGAATAAATTTGTCAATAAAATAAAGCTCACATTTGTTGTTTCATACGAGTTTATTCTTTATAAAAATAAAAAAAACTGTCGATTCTGACGGGTTTCGTTTAGTTGGAGGTTAATTTGTCCTACGAACATTATGATTGCTTATAATTTAAGCTATGTTACAGGGGTGCAGGTTTCCCTTTTCTGCACAGATGAAAGGTTAATCTGATTACCAATTTAATCTTTGAACTAACAACACAACCTTGCTTCAGATACATGCACAAATATAAAGAAATCTCATTCAAGTCCTTTGGTTATAATTTTGAGGTCTGTAAACATTGATTTAAATATTTAACTCACTGAATCATCATTTTTGAAGAAACAATATTTACAAACTCATCTTAATTTTGTTTCTTCATACGATTTGAAGTGAATTAATGTGCTGTGAGTAGCTTGGCTGATTGTTCTTTACCAGAATTGAAGGCAACAGAAATACACATGCACAGGTGCTCTAGTATCAGCCTGTATGTTGGTTTGTGTGCACTGCATCTTGTATTTTGTATATGGCGGCACTAGTTACGTCACGCCGAGCCTTAACTTCTCAGATATTCTTTGCAACCGGTGCACGTATCAGTTTGACACTTCCTCTCGACTCTCGAATAACCAGTGTCGTGAGTAAAAAACAGATTGAAAGAGGGGTACGAGGAAATAGAGCTGCCACCCTTTAGTGGGCAAGTAGTGAGAATACATTGAAAGCATTTTCATGACAATTGCATTCATTGTAAAACAGGTACGTTAAAAAAACGTGTTTCGTTTAGTAATTTTTGTACCATTTTTAATAGATGTCAAAGATTTTTGTTGAACTTCCTGGTGCATCCTGATATTTAACTTAGGTTAGGTTTATCCTTAATATTATTTGTTTCCTTTTGCTTTTGGGCTCACCATTATAACTGTTGAATAACATTTGGTAAAGCTATATTCTGACATGACAGCTGCCAAATCCAAAATATGAAGGGATCTCTTTTTTCCTTTGCATAGGCAAAGGAAAAAAGAGATCCTTCATACAGTTTATAACTGGAGTTATAAACTGTATTTGTTGTTTCGTTTTTTTCAACTGCCCACCCTGAATGTCGTATTTGCAAATAAATAAACCTAATGAAAAATTGATTTGGCCCTCATAATTTCTGAACCCAGCATGTCACAGCTCTGACTGTGGCTCTGGTCTTAGGAACCTTGGGAAAAACATATTGTATAACCATTTTGTCCTGCTAATGATCTATATTGGCCACAGAACTAATACCCAGGTAAAATAAATATTGTGACACATAACTTACACATGTAACACAAATACTCTGAAGTACTACCAGGTGAAACAACAAACAAAACCACAAACAAGAAAAAAATTTATAAGTTGTGTACACATTAAATATACACTCTTAAACTTTGCTTAGTTTCCACCACAACATCGGCATTGTAGAAAGGTACCTAAAGTAAAAAAGTGCCCTGCGTGATTTAGGTGGTATGAACAGGATGTTCTATTGCATTAAACAGCCGACACAAATTTCCCATTTTCAATACTAACCAAAATATACTATACATAATTTTTGTTCAACCCGATTTTAGGGGTGTTTGGTTTATAAGGAACAATTATAAAAATTACATTTCATATTGCACTGCAGATGCATCAGCATGGCCACATCAAAGAATATCTAACTGATTTATATTCTTTGGCCACATGATCAGGGGTAATCATGCTAATGTGCAATTAGCACAGAAATACCTACCAAAAAGTTAGGAAATTAAAGAAATTTCTTTGTCGTTATTTTCATCATTTTGGCTACAAAACCCAGAGATTTGTCAAATGGTCAAGAATAAAAAAAATATCCTCAAGGAAAATTTCGAGAGATCTTAGTCCATTAAGTAATAGCTGCTACAGAGGATGATATATTTTTCATTTCCTCGCCTTTATACTTTCACATACACTACGTATGTACGCTGTTCTCCAACATGTGATGGGGAAATAGCATTACTTTCTGTAAATTTTTGCCTTTTCTACTGGAAATTTCCACCATTTTTCTTGTAAACTCGCATCCAGAAGTTCAGAATTAGTGTTATCGTGAAAATCTCTGTAGTACCTTCCAAAGGATAAAGGGCACGGTTCGATTTCCAGGAGAGGGCAAATGCCCCCCCCTTCCCCCTTCTTATGGGCGCCCATGCGGGGAACACTTATCTAAGTTTGGGACCACCTGGTACTCCCCAAGGTTACTGGATTTAATGTGAAAGGTCTCTGGGATACCCATGGATCCTGGAACGACGTCTCAGGCAGAGTTGTGGGCAATCCTGCAACAGGTATGGTTGGCATTACTTCTGGACCCGCGCGCGTCTGATGGTGGAGTCTATGCCTCAGCGTGTACAGGCTGTTATTCGCACTAGAGGAGGACCAACACGCTATTAGGTAGGTATCTCTAATGTTTAGTCCATTGAGTGTATTTAATGTGCGCAAATGCCGTATGCGTTCCTCATTACTTAGTAAGAAACTGAATCAAACTTTTATCTAGTTTAATTCCCAAAAAAAATCACATATACGAACTTCCAGTTTTTATTAAGCAGCAAATTTATATCAGGTGCATGCTTTCAGTTGCCTTCTTACTGTCAGGCTACACCAAAGCGTCAACCGGGAAGGTCGCCCCGGGCCCCGCAGTTTATAAAATAAATCTACCGCAAATGGGGTTTTTTCCTAGTCAGTTTTGGGGCGCGAGGCCTTTAAAAAGATATTTCTAAGTCCCTCCCCCGCCCTTTTCGAATAGGTTGTCGGCAGTCGCTCCAATCTGGTAACTTTTTGAACGCACCTTGTACATGTTTAACTATTTTGAAAACTAAGAAAAACCAATGCTTGGAGTTGGAGTGCTTTAAAATATGGTTTTGATTACGCGCTTTTCTCTAAAAGTTGTAATTTTCTTCTGGTTTCAGATATATTCTTCCAAACTTACGCATGATAATACGCATACAAAAGCCTTCAATTCAGACGAAATTTTAGTTTGTTCTTAGGGACTCCGTGGTGACCAACTTTTACTTAAAAACTCCCTGGGAAAACATGGTCCATATAGATGGAATGTGTTGAAAATGACTGAAATCGAAAAAATACTCAGAGCGCATGAGCGGAATCAATTCTCCCACAGATTTGCACGCTGCTAACTACTCTAAGACCGAACAAGTGAATGCTCCTTAAAAGGTATACACTGAAGTGCCAGAAAAACTGGTACACCAGTCTAATATATACTTGGTAGGTCCCCCACGGGAGCGCAGGACTGCAGAAATACGACGGGGCATGGACTCCACTAGCTTCTGGAAATATGCTGTAGGCAATGCACACCATACTTCCTGCAGAGCGTTCCTCAATTCGGGTGTATTCCGAGGTCTCTGATTCCTGTGTTCGATAGCGCGTTGCATGGCATCCCAAATGTGTTCTATCACGTTCAGATCTGGGGACTTGGGTGGGAATAGCAACACCCCAAACTCAGATGAATGCTCCTCTAACCATAATGTGGCACAGGCCCAACCCATCAGCATGAATGCAGGACATGAACGGGTGTACCTCGTCAGAAAGGATGCGCACATAGCGTTGGCCGATGAAGTCCAGCTAAACACACCCCATACCATTACGGACCCCCCCCACCAGCTGGTGCAGTTCCCTGTTGACAGGCGGGATCCATGGCTTCATGGGGTTTGCGCCACACACGAATCCTTCCAGTTCCATCTGCCCGATACAGTTGGAAACGCGACTAGTCAGACAAGGCTACTTGTTTCCAGTCATCAAGTGTCCAGTGGCGGTGTTGCCATGCCCAAGCAAGGCGCATAGCTCTGTGTCGCGCACCCATCAAGGGGACTCGAGTTGGGCGTCGGCTCTCAAAGCCCATATCGTGCAGGGTACGTTGCACAGTCCGGACTCTGATGCTTGTTGAGGCTCCAGCATTGAATTCCGATTATACCTGCGAGAGTGTTGCACGCTTATCGCGTGAAACGATTCTTGACAGCCGACGATGGTCACGTTCACCCAATGTCTTTTTACGGCCACACTGGTATCGTAGGTTGGAGGTTTTGCCGGAATTCTTGTAGTCACGACACACCCTTGCAAAGGTCATCCGTGAAAATCCGAACTTCGTTTCTATACCTCCGAAATACTATGGCCCATCTCACGAGCGTCAACTATGACACCGCGTTGAAAATCGCTTAAATCGTTATTACTTGTCATTCTCATGCCGAAAACAGCTCTGACAGCTGGCAAGGATGTCTATCGTTTTATATACGCACTGGCGGATGCAACAGAGTACGCGCATAGGTGACGTTGCTATGTATTTTGCATAAGCTCGTCTGTACCACAGTTTTTCTGGCACTTCAGTGTACTTCTCCGCTGTAGAAGGTAATTTTGCCCTGTTTTATGGACGCAATATAAGGCAGGATAGGAAAAGGCAAAACGGGATCTTTTGTCAGTTTAAAATTTTGTCTCCCCGTTTTACAACCCCTAATATGACCCCAATATAAGGCAAAACGGGTGTGAACTGAGCCGATGGGAGAGTGCTAATCTGGTGTTAACTTCATGAAGCTATGGACCCTTCCTGTCAAGTTAGAAATGTACATGCTGGTGGTGGCTCAGTGATGGTCTGGGGTGTCTTCAGGTGGAATACTGTGGGACTTTTAGTTCGAGTACCCTCACACGTATGTGGACATCCTAGCCGACCATTTATGCATCCCTGCGGAATTTTTGTTAAATTTGCTGTTTTGTACTTCTGGGAAAGGGAGGGAGTCTTATGAGCGAATTTTTAAGAGAGTAATAGAAACAGACCATTTTTATAATATCTTAAAAGATATGAGAGAGAGAGAAATAGATATTTCCTGTCGGGTTCTGAACTAAAATTCGTAAACAGCCTTATGAATGAAAGAGAAAACTACAAAGAAATAGTAATTTGCCATAGAGATTCGCATCCATGGTTCCCATACTAAATACATTGAATAAATACAGTTAACTTTTTTGACTAGAAATAACATTATCAGCGTCGGGTAAAATTCGCATGAACGGAATTTTCTGCCTAGTACTTCAAAATTTCTCACCCCGCCCCCCCTCATTCCCAGTTCTGAGCGTCTGGCGTCGCCACTGCTTCAGGGTATATTTCCTCAAAGGGCTGGGGGGTTGTTTTAAAAAAATCACATCTAAATGTTTCTTCTATGGTATTTTTACAGGCTCCCCTTTGTAAAAATCCCGATCCTCCTAGGGTTTTTTCTTTTTTCTTTTTTTCTAGACCTGGCGGCGCCAAGCTACTTCTTAACCCCCCCCGGGGGGCGCCAAGGGCATTTGCCGCCACTTGTACGAGAATATTTTGCAATTTTTAATTATTTTTACATGAAATATATATCTTCAACATCATTTTCTATTTCCCGTAAATGAAGAGTTTTTATAAAACATAGTTGTCTCATATAAAATTGAATGGGGGAAAAAAATAAATTCTGTAAAACCTAGTTCGGATGACGCTGCGAATAATCCAAGAAGTCAGCTTCCACAAAAGTCCACTGTACCGGTATATAAAGTTTCGTCACGTACGATGATAAATATTACAGCTTCCTCCATGGAGGGGATGGGGCAATTGCGAGATATATATATATATATATATATAATCATTTTCAATCCACTGCTGGATGAAAGTCTCCCTAAATTTCTACCACAACGTTCTGTCTTGAGCCAGTCTCCTCCACGTCACTCCCGCATACTTTTGAATTTCATTCACCCATCTCCTATGTGGTCTTCTGGGTCTTTTCCTGTCCCTTGGGATCCAGTCTAAAATTTCGGTTGTCCATCGGTGGTCCGCCCTCTGGCAATATGTCCAGCCCACTGCCATTTCAGTGACTTTACTCGGATTATGAAGCCTTCCACTCTTGTCATTTTCCTTATTTACGAGTTCCTCTTCTTATCTCTCCTGGTTACACCAATCATACTTCTCTTCATGCTGCTTTCAGTTGTATGCCTTTTTTAGTTAAGCTCCATGTCTCCGCTCCATATTTTAGCACTGGGAGGATGCATTGATCAAACACTTTTCTTTTAAGACATAATGGCATATTGCTCTTGAAAATTATATATACTGTTTCTTCGAAAAGCTCTCCAGGCAAGTTTTATACGTCGATTAATTTCTTCATCAATGTGAAGAAATGTGACCTTTGCTTGATATCTGCTGTCCAAGATATCGGATATCTCCAGCTTTCCCCCATCAATCGATAAATCTGCATTTCTTGTAAAAGCATTAGTTTTGTCTTCTGAAAGTTCATTTTAATCCCACTGCTTTACTCTTGTCAGTAAGTTCCTGGTTCATAATCTGTAACTCTGAAGAGGTAGTTGCAAAAATGACTAAGTCATCAGCAGAACGAAGATGAGTTCACAGAATCAAAGGCCTTTTCATAATCGGTAAAAAACATACATAATGGAAGTTCATATTCCCTCGTTCTTTCAATTAGTTCTCTCAGAATAATACACAAAGACATCGCTCTTTCCATGTTTATCAACACATAGCAATCGAAAAATTGTTGTCCGGCCACTGCTGGGATCGTACCCTAGATCTCTCGATATCTAGCAGAGTGCGTTCGCCTAACGCTACAATGGCCAACAATCAACGGCGCTATGAGCGTTTATCTGTCAGTTTCTGACATCACATATCCGTAGGATGGGCTCAGTAACTGAGAAGTCTCGATCTGGTGGGCATTAACGGCACAAGCTATATATTAATTATAGCAAATAAATCCAAAGGGCGAGAAAAATAGTGAAAATTCTCTAAATACAAGGCGTCAGTGAATAAACAAAGACATAGCTCTTTCCACGTTTATCAAGAAGACAAAACTGATGAACTGATTCTCTCAGCACATGGATATGATCTATAGTGCTGTAGTCACTCCTGAATCCAGCTTGTTCTCTTGGTTGAGCCATATCCAGTGTTACCTTCAAGTGATGTGAAAGAACCTCAGTGAAGATTTTGTGAACCTCTGATAGAAGACTGATGGGCCTGTATGTAGTTCTTGAGATTCTCAATATCACCTTTTTTATGTAGTAGGGGCATTGTTCCAATCCACAGGAATTTTCCCTTCATTGAGACATCTAGTGAAAACTTGGGCCAGTATAGTTTCAATTTCTCCACTTGCTTTTTGGATGATGTCCAAGGTAATTTCATCTTTTTCTGGAGTTTTTCCTCGTTTCATGTTCTTAATTGCATGTGTACCTTCTGCCGGGAGGACTGAAGGAAATTTCGTATACTGTAATCTTTCGTAACGTCTAGAGTAGATGTATAATTTCTTTCACATAGTTTGGAGTATAGAAATATTTCACTGTTGTCAAACTTTCGCCTCTATTTCTTGTTACAGTGCCGTCTTCTTCCCTTACTGAGAGGCCATTGTGCTCTCTTCAGGCTTTGGTTGTTTTGAATCGCTTTTCTCACTAATTCGCAGTTGAATTTCCTTACGTCTTCAGTTATACTTTTTCATACTGTCTTTCATAGCTTCTTGTACATGTATTTCCCTTTGGAAATGACACTTTTATTTGTCCTCATCTCCCTTCTCTTTTGTATCAGCATTTTTGTTTTTCCCGATATTTTCTTCATACGCAACTTGTTCTTAGTACCACCTATTTTTGTTGCTGTTTCCATAAGAGCCTTTTGTTAGTTTTTTGTTAACTTCAGCGATGTTTACTTGTTCTGATGTTAGATCTTCTAGAGTGGAGAATCTGTTCCTCAGTTCCAATTTGAAGGTATTATGATGCTTTTTAAGGTTGGTCATGTCAATACATTTTGTTTGTTTTATGAGCTTGCCGCGTTCGAGTTTAGTGTTGAGGTGCATCTTACATCTCCCTGTGTTGAACCTGTTCAGCCCACTGCAGTCTTCGATGACAAATTTCTTGTTACACATAATAAAATCAGTTTTACTTCTCATTCCATGTCCATTTCCTACATTCTGAAATTGTCCCACATTCTGTAGACAACTTAAGACACTGTACTAAGCCAAAACGTATACCAGCCGCAAAAAAAAAAAAAAAAAAAAAAAAAAAAAATGACTGATCGATGAACCTGAGAAAGTGAATGTAATTGTTTTGCTCTTCCAGATTTCGCGTAATTTCTGGTCTCTAACAGTTGGTAACAAAGAAAAGTCATCACTATTGGGAAGGGGCTTGTGACCTTCAAATGTCTTTTGCTATGTATTTGTACGTGTATAGCGTCGCATTATTTTTGTTGCCCACGATGACCGCAGTATTTAAGAGCACAGCATTTCATCATCTATTTTCCTGTAATGACAAAAAGCTATGTTTCCCGAAACATTGTTAACTCAAAGCAGATATTTCATATACAGATATCCTTAAATATTTTCATTAGTTGGCGAATTTCAAGTCTAGCATCCTAATAAAGTGCTAGTCATACTACTTTACAGCAACGTCAATGTCAGTTGGTTGCCAAAAGTCACTGAAATACAAATCATTATGCAGCAAATTTTTCCATACGGCATCTCTATAAAACGTACTGAAGTGCTGTTTCCAGACATTCAGAACACTTGTTATTGGGTTTGTTTCTACCAGAAGTCTAACTAACGTGTGCAGCAAATAGTCTACTTAAGTACGAACTCCCTCAAGAAAGTACTCTTATTGTATTCTTATCGTAATTTGTTTTCTGAAAGTAGAATGCTTCACTTTCTTAGGAACCTAGTTTCTTTTCTTTTGCTCTTGCCACCGGCCGTTAATCTAAAATTCGAAAGCATTTTTTTCCGTTAGAAATAACGAAAGTTACTTCCTCTTTGACCCATGCATTTCGAAAATTTTCTTTTCAGAGGAGTAAGAATTCATCGTATATTCCCCGATTAGATCAATAACTCAATTATTTTGGAATGATTTCAAATTCAGCTTCATAAAACATGTCGAATGATAATATTAATAACTTATTGTATTCGTCAGCTTTCTGTCGGAATTTCCCTAATTTGCAACTTCCGTATCATTAAATTCTATACTCGGATAATTGATCCCTTTTAATTTTGATGTAATCTTTATTCTGTTGCAACTCAGGACTTATAGTTGGAATTTTTTCTCCTCTGGGTTTTGTTTTTGCGTTCAGCACTTATTTCAAGCCCAGGGCCTCATTAAGATTGGGAGGTCCGTAGAGGCTGTAGCCTGGGGCCCCAGGAAGCATGCTTGGGCAAATAAAATTACTTTTGTCTCGCATGATTTCCACTTAGTTAGAAACAGAGGCTGGAAGACGAACAGATTTCAAGGCAGCGACTCACCAAGCGTAAAGGTTTCATGTCGCTGTGTACAGCGGCGTCGGAATGACAGTTTCAGCTTTTTCACTACCATGCAACCACATTTCCCAATTTGAACCGTTAATGGTCGAAGTCCCCTGTGGCTTCACATTGCAAGGCAAAAAAGATGCACTAAGAAAAGTATACAATGCTAAATCATTAGAAATTCCAAGAAAAAATCTAGGAATCTTAATCTTTTAACCCGTGTTCTTATGAGAACAATGAAAATTCTGCAGATAATTTATTAAGCTTGAAGAATGCACTACGTATTAATTATCACAAGCACATTGCTACAGTTTCATGTTTTAACGGAAATCATAACGATTCCCCGTCATAAGTTCTTTGGGGCCCACTCAAATGTCTTAGCCTCATAGGCGACGACTTCTGAAAATTTCGAGGGGTGCTCAAATTCAAAAGGCAGGTACCGTTTCCAATGTTGAAATTTTAGATGTTTAAATGGACCTTGTCTTCAGTGTAAACGCAAATAAACCGATACACGATTTTATGAAAAAGATATTACATTTTTTTTTATAGCAACCAAATTCTTGAACCCCGTTTTAATTCTTCGGATTTAATTTTCTGTAATGTGCGTACAAGAGTTCCTATATTTTTTTTTCTTTTGGACAAAATTTGAGCATTTTGTTGGGGACTACTACCAGAAATCCAAACCTGTTGAAAACGGCTGAGATTGGACGGCAGACGCAGAAGAGGAACTAGTAACTTTTTTATCTCTGTCTTCGGAATTATGTGACTGTGCTTTTAATCGAATAAGGAATTTCTCCGTTGTAACCGTAGTCCGTAATCAGAATAATGCTCAATAAAAGAAACAACTCTCCAAACTAAGAACTGAAAAATAAAGAACCGAATAGAATAAACGAATGACATACGCAAAAAACTACATATCAATAGCATCATCAGTGTCTTATACTTAGCATGCCTTGGCAAAGAAACAGGACGGAGCTAGAGCCTAGAGGGTTCTTTTTGCTCTAAACGTTCACTAATTTGTTACTTTCAACACCCGGCCCTCTGTTTTCATTAAAATATCCCCATTGGCTCTCCCATAGCCTCTACAACACAGGATCTGGGAAGAGCGTTGGACACTTCAGACCCAACTCACTGCCTCCCCTCCTGAAAAAATGTTCTTCCTCACATCCACTCAAACATAAGCCTCAAAGTAAAGATCTCCCTCTGATCCCATTCCCACTAACGAAAATGTCGGCCACTTTAATTAATTAACAAAAACAGATTATAGCAAAGAAACCAAACATTGAATTGAAACTGATGTTTCCGACTCAGGATCGAAAACTGCCGCTAACAGCTATTTCTTCTTCCCAAATAAGAGGAAATAGCTGGTCAGACTTGTGCCTCCCCGCCTGGTAGGGAATACAAGAGCGGTATCATTCCGCGTCACCCCCAATCTGTCGCAGTCTTGCTGTGTGTCTTCTGCTCTCGGACGGTCATTCATTACTCCCGCTCTGACATTATGGCTTTATGACCCTACCGAAGCTCATTGCGTGCATGGTGAGCTGCTAACAACTTATTGATGTGCAAGGAACACGATTGCGGAAAAAAATCGGTGGCTTTAAACAATTAGGATGGTAGGGTACAAACCACATCCCACACTCCCGATTTCTCGCTTGCTTGACTGTCTTATTTAAGAAGTGTTTATTCGGCATCGGTAGTTAAAATACGATTTTTTGAAGATATATATTTTTTTTAATAGAAACCGAATATTTGCGCTGTATTCAGATTGCCTTATTTAATTTTATGTAAAGTGGAACTAAATATTTAAGTATGAACCCAGTACATAACAAAATTTCGGAGCACACCCCAAATGATTTCAAGGGGTGCTCAAGCCCCTGAGCACCCCCGTAGTTGGCGCCAGATCTTAGCCTACGGCCTTAATCCGGCCCTGTTCAAGCCTCTGCGACCTGTGTGCTGTCTTAATGCCCCCTGTGATGTTTTGCCTTTCCAGACTTCCGGAGATATTTTTCTAACACTGTTTGTCAGTTTAGTTACATACATTTCTACAAGTCACGAGCTCATTGTTAAAATACACTGCTGGCCACCCGAAATGCAACACCAAGAAGGACACGAGACAGCAAGGCCAGATTTACTGGACATATAACAACAGACACAAAGATCAAAAGATTGAGCTTACAGGCCCGTGCGACTTGCGGAACACGCAGACATCAATAGTTCGTGTGGCCTCCATGGCTGGAAACAACGGCCGCTACACGCCGCGGCATCGAACGAAAGAGGCTTTGGATGTGGGCTTGGGGTATGTCGGTCCAGGCTACTTCCACACGTTGCAACAATTCATCAGGCGTAGCCACGGGTGGTGCTTGCCGTGGCACTCTGTTTCCGATCAGCAACCAGACGTATTCGATGGGCGACATATCGGGAAAACAGGTGGGCCACGGCAGCAGTGACACCTAGTGGGCCGTGAAGAATTGTTGCACGATGCGTGCCACATGCGGGCACGCATTGTCCTGTTGAAACGTGGCCGCTGGCAGGTCCAGCAGGTAAATGAGGACTACAGGCTCCAAAACGTCGGAGATGTAGCGGTGGCTGTTGAGTGTACCGGCGATGTGTACCAGAGGGGTGCGGGTGTCATATCCAATTGTGTCCCAAACCATAACGCCAGGCGACGGACCGCTATGGCAATGCATAATGCAGGCGTCATACAGTCTCTCGCCGCGGTGCCAGCAAACGCGGATCCGACCATCGTGGTGTTGCAAGCAGAAGCGGGATTTGTCGGAGAAGACAATGTCGTGCCATTCCGTAATCCAGGTGCGGCGTTCAACGGCCCACTGCCGCCGCACTCGCCGGTGGTGTAACGTCAATGGTAATCGGAGCAATGGGTGCCGTGCGCCAAGTCCCCGCTCCTGCAGACGACGTCGAACGGTACGTGCTGACATAGGTTGTTGCGCAGCACATCCTAATTCCTGCGCTAACGTTCGTGATGTGGCGGTGTGAGCCGTAAATTGCCCGCCGCACAACATGCCGGTCCTCTCGTTCGGTGATGTTCCGCGGCTGCGGCAATTGCTCACGTCAGTCACTCCTGCACCCACCGAATCCATACTAGCCTCACTTTTTTTTTTTTTTTTTTTTTTTTTTTTTTTTTTTTTTTTTTGGAGGTTTAACGACCACCGTGAGCAACTCAATGGGCTATAAGCAGTCGCCCGTCCCTAATTTAGGGTCACTGGTTCCAGGGAAGGGAGAGAGCCAGTGCCGTAAGACAAACACAACATCCATGCCTCACCGGGATTCGAACCCGGACCCCTTACGGACGAATGATCAGAGGCCAGTGCCTTAGACCACTGCGCCACCGGGGCGGCCTAGCCTCACTGTGGCTGGATGTTGTCCCACACGGACGCCGATGTCTCGGTACGATAAACCGCTGTCGCGATAAGCCACTATTCGTCCTCTGTCGAACTCCGAAACGTGCTGGAATGACTGCCGTATTCTGAGACGAGGCATCAGGAAGCTTCCCACGCATAGGTCCGGCAGCACAACACACTTTCACTACTTACACCCCGTCTTCTGTGCACTCTTCTTATAATGCTTCTCGGTGGCGTGTCGGGCTCACATGATTTGCATACGCCCTGCAATGCTAATCGTTTGCATGTCCTCTCGCGGGCGACGCATGCTGCGAATTTCAGGCCAATCGGACGCTTCCTTCTTGGGGTTGCATTTTGGGTGGCCAGCAGTGTACATCAAAAGAAATGATTAATTCCTTATTTATCTGTATAATTTCTCCGGATACAAATTGTTAGCTAAGCAGGGTAACAGTTTTTTATTTTAATTATTTTACACTTTTATTGTGCACAGTATGTACAGACAAAAAAAAAAAAAAAAAAAAAAGGAGCCCCCCTTTAACTTTGGAACCGTTTGCCGCATTATAAATAAGTAAGGTACCGTTGGAAAGGACTCGCAGGGAACTATCACATGATGCGAAGAAGCATGCTAATTAAAAGCTAATTACATGTTAATTAGCTCACTATCTCCGAATTTTTCCCTATGATGGATATGTTATGCGCATTTTATTTAGCACATGCAAAACCCCATAAATCTTAAATATCGTCTAAATCGGATGATTCATAGCGAAAATATTTGCAAATAAAGTTAGAGGGACCACCCATAAATCTACATCTGGGAAACTCGCCTGGAATGCTTTCTTCCTTGCAAGAACAGCGATAATGCTGGAAAGTTTACATCTTGCCCGAATCTCCAACAAATTGAATACAGAGTACAGGTGAGCACAGGATCATGCCCATAATCTGTACAATAACATGAACACAGCCCATCTAGGGACGGGGTTCATTTACTCTTGTTGTTTTCTTTATAACAACTTCATTTATTCGTGCTAATGATTTGAATTAGAGTAAACAGTATATATTTTTCTAATAATCGAAAACCCGAATTTGTGCAAGCTGAAATTTGTTTCGGATATTCTTGTTTCCGATCATTACATTTTCTCGGGGCACTGAGTATTCACCTATCACTGAAAGGTTGTTTCATTCGCTAATTTTTCTAACATACGTTTTTAGCCGCTGTTGGAAGTAATGTAGCTGTTTCTATTCTGGATGTTTTATAGACTGTAAACATCCGGTTGATTTTTTCTAACTGGATGTATTGACTTTGAATAACTTTGAAAAACTTTAATTCGCGTCAGAAAGGATTCAAAAGATGTGCTCACTACAACTGAAAATTCGGTGTCATCATTCTTTTTATTTCAAACATTTGGAAGACACAAATATAGAAAACGAGGATGTATTAGGTGCACAAATAACTTTTTAAAGCGTTTTAAGACAACACAACATGTAATTTGAGAGAAAACAAAAATACCTTTGCGAATCAAAATATGCACAGCCATTGCCAATCACCTTCCGCCCTCGTCGGGCAGCTGACGAATTCCAGCCATGAAGAATACTTCGTCGTGTGACGCGATAAAGTCGTGAACCCATTTTTGTACTTCGTCACATGTCCGGAACCGTACAGAAGACAAACCATGTTGCATCGATCGGAACAAATGATAGTCTGAAAGGGCTATGTCGGGACTATACGCCGGGTGCTCCAAAACGTCCCAGACAAGCGTCAACGTTTCCTAGACCGATTTCGTGACATGCAGTTTAGCGTTGTCATGCAGTAATTTCACGGGACGCAATCCTTTGCCTGTAAATGGACAGATTTCCTGGTTCTTTTTTTTTTTTTTTGATTGGAGGTTTAACGACCGCCGTGAGCAACTCAATGGGCTGGGCTATAAGCAGTCGCCCGTCCCTAATTTAGGGTCACTGGTTCCAGGGAAGGGAGAGAGCCAGTGCCGTAAGACAAACACAACATCCATGCCTGACCGGGATTCGAACCCGGACCCCTTACGGACGAATGATCAGAGGCCAGCGCCTTAGACCACTGCGCCACCGGGGCGGCATTTTCCTGGTTCAATCGCAGCAATTGTTGCTTGTAGCGATCAGCAGGAACAGTGTGACCCTGTTCCAATAGTTCATAATAGTGCACACTCTTTATATCTCACCAAATGCACAGCAGAACTTTCTTGGAGTGAATCTTGGGTTTCGGTGTCGAAGTCGTTACTTGACAGGGATCTACCCCGTGTTTTTTGCGTTTGGAATTGTCGTGCCATATCCACTTTTCATCACCCGTAACGATGTTCCACAGGATAGACTTTCTGTATTTATTTAACAGATTCAAACACTTCATGACACGCTCATCCTTGTTCCTCTGGCTTAGGTCATGTGGCACCCATTTTCCTTCCCTCTGAATCTTTCCTATTGAGCGTAAACAATTTGAAATGGTTTGTTGAGTTAGCCCCAGTTGTTGAGTTAGTTTGTTTTGCGTTTGAGACGAATCTTCATCCAGCAATGCTTGCAGTTCCTCATGTGCAACCTTCTGCGGGGCGCCGCTACGTTCTCGATCGCTAACATCAAAATCACCCTACTTTAAACCGTCTAAACCAAAACCCACACGTGCTTTTCGATTCTATATTCTCCCACAGAACAGATCGATGCACATGTTTTTGCAGTTCTTTTTTCTTGATGAAAATTCGTAACTAATGTAGTGTCGGATAAGTGCAGTATTGCTTGCCATCTTTCGTCTACCGATGTGCAAGTGCGTTTGACTATTGGGCAAACTTCTGTGTCACATTTTATACTCTGGACCACTCAAGGTCACGTGAAAACAACACGGGGGAATGTCGGATATGTAAATTATCGGTTAAGTCACGCAAAAACGCTTTAAAACTTATTTCTACACCTAATAAATATCAAATATAACTGTAAATACGTATAAAAGGTATGCTGCTTGTCATTGGTCACGTATTACGAAAACCAGCTGAAAAGTCCACATTCGAGCCGGACACAGCCACACGTGAACAAGGAGTCCAAATATGTAGTCGAAATTCGGGCAGGGACTGGTTCGACCTAATGAAATAAACCTGCAAATATAGTTTATGCTGTACTCTGATATATATATATATATATATATATACCATGGATGTATATATATATATATATATATATATATATACCATGGATGCACCTCAACACTAAACTGGAACGTGGCAAGCTCATAAGACAAACAAAATGTATTGACATAACCAACCTTAAAAAACACCATAATACTTTCAAGTTGGAACTGAAGAACAGATTCTCTGCTTTAGAAGGCCTAACATCGGAAGAAGTGGATATTTCAGGAAGTTAACAGAAAAGTAACCAAAGCTCTTATGGAAACAGCAACAAAATTAGCTGGGTCTAAGAACAAGTTGCATGTAAACAAATTATCAGGAAAAACCAAAATGTTGATGCAAAAAAGAAGAGAGATGAGGACAACTAAAGAAGATGTGACTTCCAAAGTGGAATATATAGAGCTATGCAAGACAGCACGAAAAAGTATCACTGAAGACGTAAGGGAAATTCAACTGTGAGCTAGTGAGGAAAGCAATTGAAAACAACCAAAGCCTAAAGATAGCAAAGGGACATCTCAGTAAGGGAAGAAAACAGATTATGGCTCTGAGAAAAGAAGATGGTTCTATAACAAGAAATAGAGGGTGAAATTTTGACAAGAGTGAAAGATTTCTACTCCAAATTATATGAAAGGGATGATACATGTACTCCAGACATCATGAAAGGTACCAGAGTTCTTCCAGTCCTCCCAGCAGAAGTTTCACATGCAATCAAGAACATGAAGCGGGGGAAAGCTCCAGGAGAAGATGGAATTACTATAGACATCATACAAGAAGCAAGTGGAGAAATTGAAACAGTACTCGCCCAAATTTTCACTCGATGCCTTAATGAAGGGAAGATTCCTGAGGATTGGAACAATGCTACAATGATCCTGCTACATAAAAAAGGTGACATTGAGGATCTCAGGAACTACAGACCTATCAGCCTCCTATCAGTGGTTTATAAAATCTTCACTAAAGTTCTTTCACCGCTTGAAGGTAACACTGGACATGGCTCAACCGAGAGAACAAGCTGGATTCAGGAGTGGCTACAGCACAATAGATCATATCCACGTACTGAGAGAACTAATTGAAAGAGCGAGGGAATATGAACTTCCATTGTGCATGGCTTTTATCGATTATGAAAAAGCCTTTGATTCGGTGAAACCATCAGCAGTTACCACGGCTCTGAAATCCTGCGGTATTGAAGATGCATACATTAATATTATTAATAACATCTATGAAAATGCAAGTGCAAAGATTCGGCTGTTTGAAAATACAACACACATAAAAATTGGAAAGGGAGTGAGACAAGGTGACACCATATCTCCGAAGCTCTTTAATGCCACATTGGAAAATGTCTTTCAATCACTGAACTGGGAAAACAAAGGGATAAAGATTAATGGAGATTATCTAACCCACCTTCGTTTTGCTGATGACGTAGTCATTTTTGCAACTACCCCATCAGAGCTGCAGAGTATGATCCAGGAACTTGCTGACAAGAGTAAAGAAGTGGGATTAAAAATGAACTTTCAGAAGACAAAAGTGATGTTCAATGCTTTTACAAGAAATGAAGATTTATCGATTGATGGAGAAAAACTGGAGATAACAGATACGTATGTTTATCTTGGACAGCAGATATCAAGTGAGGGTCACATTGATGAAGAAATTAATCGGCGTACAAAACTTGCCTGGAGAGCTTTTGGAAGAAACAGCATAATTTTCAAGAGCAATATGCCATTATGTCTTAAAAGAAAAGTGTTTGATCAATGCATCCTTCCAGTGCTTACGTATGGTGCAGAGACGTGGACCTTAACTAAAAGAGACATACAAAGGCTGCAGACAACTCAAAGAAGCATGGAGAGGTGCATGCTTGGTATAACCAGGAGAGATAAGAAGAGGAACTCGTGGATCCGAAAAATGACAAGAGTGGAAGACATCATGATCAGAGTTAAATCCCTGAAATGGCAATGGGCTGGACATACTGCCAGAAGGACAGACCATAGATGGACAGCCGAAATTTTAGATTGGATTCCAAGGGACAGGAAAAGACCCAGAAAAAGACCACATGGGAGATGGGTGGATGAAATTCGTAAATATGCGGGAGTGACATGGAGGAGACTGGCACACGACAGACCGTTGTGGAGGAAACTTGGGAGACCTTCGTCCAGCAGTGGATTGATAATGGTTGACAATGATGATGATGATGATGATACCATGGAATATACAAGGACTGGCGCTGATGTTAACCAACTGAATGGATTGCAGATCTATGTGCACCAAATGACACATGACATGTTTGATGTCAAGTTTCACTTAACCAAAACCCACTATTTAAGTAAATTAGTGCATTAGTACAGTTAAAATGACGCAGGTGCTTGAGCCATGCCCTACTTCGATAATTTCTTTTCTATACAAGTTGTCCGTGGCATTTCGGAATATATAGAACATCCAACATTGATGAGATCGGGTTGACAACTCATTCGGAACACATCCAGAAGGTAATTCTGGAAAATGTGTTCTCAGTGTGTTACGAAAGTTTTCCGAATGTGTTATGTAAAAATATTGTCTTCTATTCTAAAATATTTTGTGGAGGAGAGAGCATTGTTAACACACGCAGAGAGCATCGATAACACAGACATTCGGAACACCTTTGGAACATATGAGGAACGCAATGATCACTCTTTTTTTGGAAATGGCTTTCACAAAATGCTACAAAATGTGCGATCTATTCCAAGTGATTCGTTACTTGGTTTTTTTTCCACCTCAAAAACTCACTTTGCTTTCATATAGTTATCGGGCTTAACACACGAATAAATGGGAACCTCTATGTGTTGTAATTTAAATTTGCACCTCTGATATTTATTCTACGTGACAATCCAAAACAATATCATTTTCTTTGTTTGAACGTATGAACGTTTGTCCCATTTTGTCGCGTACAGCGCACGTGTGTACCACTTTTCTTCGTTGTCATAGAAACACAGACCAATTTTTAACAGCTTCTGGTGTGACGCCACCTCATCTAAATCATTCTGACATGACGTCATAGATACATTACGTCCCATGATCAAATCTTTTAAAACAGAAAAACGCTACGTCAGAAATTTTGGATCTGCTTTGTCGTTCATAAACGACATATGGAATTTTTCGTTTAGACTCCTATCGTGTGAAATTTAATTTTTTAATTTCCCTTGCGAACCTAAAATGTTTACTTTAGATTGTCAAACCAGTTTTTTCTCATTTAAGTCTAAAAATTGACAGTTCTAATAGAGTAGGTAACAGTGTGTTTTTATTATTTCATGCGTATGCTGAAGAAACATGATTGTGAACTTTCTTTTTCCTTAAACTACGAAAATATCATAATATAACTAGATTCTTTTCGCAGAGTATAACCAGATATTATTTTATTTATATTTGTAGAAGAAATGAAAAAAGAAAGAAAGAAAAGCATATTTTTTGTGGTTCTGGCATGAACTACCATAATATTTTTACATTTGCAACTGCAGAGTTCTAAAATTCCGAAGATGCTTTTATTATTTTAACACTTTTCTGTTATCAGGCAAGAGCAGGGGAACGTAATTGCTTGCCATCTGCATGATTTTTTTTTTTTTTTTTTTTTTTTGCAGTATACATGAACAATGCGCGCTTTAGGGCCACCATGCCTTTTATGAGAGGTTTTAAAGGACGGGAACCACTAAAAATGCTTGCTTTCAAACGATTTCACAGAAAAATGTCGGCAATATTATTATGCAACTGGCTGTAGCTTTTGTTTTTCATATATTTCATGAGCTGCCTATAGACCGTATGCATTGACGTCACGAAACTGCGGTTCGCGTCACTTTTTCGTCTGCTGCTTTCTTGCAGAACAACTGGTGTACAAGTGAGATCAAAGATGCATTACGTGGGCTACGTAATTGGGTTATCTGGCGATCAAAAATAGCTTTAGTCTGATAAATTAAAGTTATTGGGCAATTGTGGTGACCCATATGTAATTCCATACTCATTTTTCCTGAACAATATTGAGGTCTTGCCACTAATAGAACACGGTGATAATGTTAATTATTTCGTTTTTTGAACTAACACGCCTTCACTCCCGAGCAAATGAAATCGTGCAAGTCATTCATAAAGAAAGGTTAATTCCAGTCTAAAGATCTTCATAGAGTTTTTGTAGATAACGCATCAGTAAATTTATGAACATACCTGTTACAAAATGTAAACTACACACTCTAATGTTCCTTCGTTTCCGGTCATCAATGTCAACTCTGCTGATACGTGATAACCACAAATTTTAGCGCTTCTGAATAAATGTTTTTATAATTCTGATAATTCTGATCCCACTTCGTTCACTCAGATGGCAATCTATAATAGGACACATCATTTTCTCTCCCACTTCGGTTACCGCAGCCGAAAATAGCACACAACACGATCTTCCTTAACGCTCCACAATGCAAATCCAAGCACTGTTTGTACATCAGTTGATCACCAAGGCAGGGCGACGAGCTCAAGCCCCCCACCCCCAATATTATATATAAGTTTTGTTTTTCAATGTTTAGTTTGGCTGTTTTTACATTTTTTCTCCGGAGAAGAGGGTAACCAAAATTTAAAACTTTTTTTTTTTTAAATGAATGTTAATTCTAGAACATAGAGGGACGGTGTGTCCTTGTGTGTTAGTGTGTGGGGAGGGGGGGGCTTCAGCTGTTTCAAGTGTCTGAAATCACAATGTCACATTAAGGTCAAACGCAACTGCAGTGCTCAATTTTCCTTGGACGGCCATGAGCTTGAGTAGGAACTCACAAGTATACATTAGCTTGCTGACGGGGGACGGCACGAAATAAGCAACCCTTCTAATCCCCACCACTGGCCTGGCCCCGCGTGCATTCAGGGATCTGCTGTGGAGTCGGAGAGCACACAAATTTTAGAGCGGGTGTGTGTGGGGGTGCGGAGATTCCAAGACTTGGGGGTTGGGTGATCTGACGAGGGTGAAGCATGCCTGCCATGCAGCATAACTCTAGACCTGAACTATCACTTAACCACAGCAGTGAGGAAACCGGTCCCCGCCAGCTTCCCTTGCAATGCTCATCGACATCGACGGACGGGGAAACTATAATGCAAGCTAAGCCTCAAGTTAACATTCATTCTTAGTGCATGCAGTCTGGGTCTGCTGTGCATTGCCCAGTTTTTTTATTTGTTTGTTCAGAATCATAGAATGCCTTCCAAAAGAACAAGAAATTATTTATTTGCTTTCTTTACTAAAATCCCTAAATTAAATTAAAGTTGCGAAGACGTACATAGTAAATCAAAAATATTCCTACAAGAACTGCCGTCAGATAATGTTCATCCTGATGACAGAAACAGCGCAGCAGCTGCATCATTATCTTCAGCTGGTCCAGATAAAGAAATGAATCAAACTGGAGGTGGAGTTTCCAGCAATCTACATCAAAAGAAAGTAAGTGATCTCGATATAGGACAGTACGTTGGTGTTCATCTAAGCGATGAAAAAAGTTAAAGCTTTTAGACAATGCTGGAAGCCAGATTCATCATATTCTTTTCCTGTTAACGGTAATGAAAAGAAAAGAAAATTCCAGTACCAATGGTTCGAAAGCTTCCCATGGGTATGTTATTCAGCAAAATTTGATGGTGCATTTTGCAAAAATTGTGTGCTGTTTTCAAAAAAAGAAGCAGGTCGTCAGGAGAACCAAAAATTGGGCAAATTAGTTTTATCTCCATTTAAGCAATGGAAACATGCCATAGAAGCATTTACTGCACATCAGTTGTGCAATTATCACAGACACCGCTGCTTAACATCGGAAGAATTCGGGAAAGTGATGAAAGGACAAAAGTTGAATGTTGGTGTTCAATTGCACCAGAGCAGAAATAAAGAAATTGAAAAAAATAGGAAAAAATTACAGTCCGTAATTAAAACAGCAGTCTTTTGTGGTAGGCAGTCTCTCGCATTGCGTGGAAGATTGAAGGTTTAACGACCACCGTGATCAACTCAATGGGCTTATAAAAGCAACGCATTGCCTGGACACCGAGATTTAGGAAGTATTTCATCATGCGAAGAAAAGACTGAAAATGAAGGCAATTTTAGGGCTCTGTTACGTTTTCGGGCTGAATCTGGTGACACCGATTTGTTTGATGAAACATCATCTACAACAATTTCTAGCAAATATACCAGTCCAGAGATACAAAACGAGATTATTAAGACATGTGGTCAATTTATTCAAGACCAACTTGTAAAAAATATTAATAAAGCAAGATGTTTCTCAGTACTTGCTGATGAAATTGCTGATATAGCTGGGAAAGAACACCTTGCCTTATGTGTGCGCTATGTAGAGGAACCAATTGGTATTTTGAAAGAAGATTTTTTAGAATTTATTGAGGTGGAAAATTAATCTGGCGCCGGAATTGCAAAGGTAGTAAATTCAAGTTTAAAGAGACTGTATCGATACTCAGTATTTAAGGGGTCAAGGATATGATGGCGCAGCTGCTATGTCTGGGAAAATAAATGATGTACAGGTAAAAATTTTAGAGATTCACCCCACTGCTCTCTATGTCCACTGTTGTAGTGTAGTCATGCGTTAAACCTTGTTCAGTGCCATCAATTAGGAATTCTTTGGCTACTTTAACAGACGTTGTGAAATTCTTCCGCTTGTCACCAAAAAGGAATAACCTACTTAAAAATATGGTTCAGGAATGTTCCGAAGGAGAAACAATGCATCGACTTAAACGGTTATGCGTTACCCGTTGGGTAGAAAGACACGAGGCACTTTTCACGTTTTGCGAATTATTGGAGCCAGTTGTAGCAGCTCTACAGGATATTCATCAGGATGGCCACTATAACTCTGACACATCGAAGTTGGCAATGCTGTATCACCATTCAATATTTCAAACTGAATTTTTGATATCGATTTTTGTTGCTGAAAAGTGTTTTTCTCTTACTCTAAATCTGTCAAAAGCTTTGCAGAGACCAGACAACGACTTAGTATCATCATCTTTTGGTATGATTGACGAAGCAACGGAAAAATTCAGAGAGATGCGATGTAATTCAGATGCTGAAAAAAAAATATTTTCGACAGGGTTTCTGCCATAGGAAGTAGAATAGGTATTGTGTTGAAAAAAACCCAAAATTGTTAAAAAACAGATACATCGAAGTAACTATCAAAATGAAAACGTGGAAGATTTCTATCGTAAGGCAATAATCATCCCATTCTTGGATTACCTTCGGCAAAATATGAATGATCGTTTCTTGAATCACAGAAATGTACTCGCTAGCTTGAACCATGTACTGCCTTGCAAAATTGAAAAATGTTCAATTGAAAAAATAACAGAATCAGCCCAGTTTTATTCTGGGGTTATAAATGTGTTACCCAATCTTGTTCGTGGGGAAGTAGAAATGTGGACAAGTAAATGGTTGTCACGGAATGCAGAGGACGGGCCAAAAACAGCCATTGAAGCTTTGCAAGCCTGTGATGGTACATTTTTTCCAAATGCGAAAAAAACTTAAAAATTCTGAGTACCTTGCCAATTACAACGTCTCCTCCAGAAAGAAGTCTGAGGCGGCTTAAAACATACCTGCGAAACACTATGTCCAATTCACGCCTAACTGGGCTTGCCCTATTAACTATCCACAGGAATGTTAATACTGATTCTGAAAATTTTTTGAATTTAATGGCCTCAAGCCGCAAGTACTGCATTTTATGAATAAGAAATGTTCCCGAACTACACCACCGAGGCACCGACCACCAAACCGATGCAATCCATTGGGTATGTATATGTGTTGTACTTGTGTTTGTATACTGATTCTATTTCATTTAATCTTTAGACTGCTTACTTTTGCAACATAACTTTTAAAACATTGGTTCCAAATCATGCGCTTTCGGTAGATTAAAGATTTAGATATAATTACTTTTCTTCTTTTGTGCGGTATTTATATAATATCGTCATTACGCTAGCCAGATATAACGCTTGTAGTGACATCTTCAAGCGCAATAAGAATAAATAAATAAATACATATATCATCATTGTCAACCATTATCAATCCACTGCTGGACAAAGGTCTCCCCCCCCCAAGTTTCTTCCACAACGGTCTGTCTTGTGCCAGTCTCCTCCATGTTACTCCCGCATACTTTCGAATTTCATTCACCCATCTCCCACGTGGTCTTCTTCTGGGTCTTTTCCTGTCCCTTGGAATCCAATCTAAAATTTTGGCTGTCCATCGATGGTCTGTCCTTCTGGCAGTATGTCCAGCCCATTGCCATTTCAGGGATTTAACTCTGATCATGATGTCTTCCACTCTTGTCATTTTTCGGATCCACGAGTTCCTCTTCTTATCTCTCCTGGTTACACCAAGCATGCACCTCTCCATGCTGCTTTGAGTTGTCTGCAGCCTTTGTATGTCTCTTTTAGCTAAGGTCCACGTCTCTGCACCATACGTAAGCACTGGAAGGATGCATTGATCAAACACTTTTCTTTTAAGACATAATGGCATATTGCTCTTGAAAATTATGCTGTTGCTTCCAAAAGCTCTCCAGGCAAGTTTTGTACGCCGATTAATTTCTTCATCAATGTGACCCTCACTTGATATCTGCTGTCCAAGATAAACGTACGTGCCTGCTATCTCCAGCTTTTCTCCATCAATCGATAAATCTTCATTTCGTGTAAAAGCATTGAACATCACTTTTGTCTTCTGAAAGTTCATTTTTAATCCCACTTCTTTACTCTTGTCAGCAAGTTCCTGGATCATACTCTGCAGCTCTAATGGGGTAATAGCAAAAATGCCTACGTCATCAGCAAAACGAAGGTGAGTTAGATAATCTCCATTAATCTTTATCCCTTTGTTTTCCCAGTTCAGTGATTGAAAGGCATTTTTGCAAAGTAGCATTAAAGAGTTTGGCACATATAGTGTCGCTTGTCTCACTCTCTTTCCAATTTTTATGGGACAACCGAAATTTTAGACTGGATTCCGAGGGACAGGAAAAGACCCAGAAGAAGACCCCATGGGAGATGGAAGGATGAAATTCGAAAGTATGCTGGAGTGACATGGAGGAGACTGGCCCAAGACAGACAATTGTGGAAGAAATTTGGGGAGACCTTCATCCAGCAGTGGATTGATAATGGATGATGATGATATATATATATATATATATATATATATATATATATATATGCGTGTGGGTACCAAATAGTGAAAATCTGTGCGTACTCAAACCACAAAATCAGTTTTACTACCGTAAAAACTCGTGCAACAAGCAGGATTATAATATTTCAATTTAGGCGATAAAGCTTTTGGAGCGGGGAGCGCAATATTTTGTGGCTTGCCCCGGGCGCAGAAATCCCTAGTTACGCCTCTGTTAAGAAGTAATTTCTTTTGAGTTATCCACCGTTCTCGTTAGATCATTTCAATTTTGCTTCTTTAAAACGTTCAATACACGAATAAATAAGGTAAAATGAAAATGTTCGTGCTGATAACGAAATACAAAAGAAATTTTCATAAGATTCTGAAAAGAATTTACAACGTTCATTTTTCACGGTATGAGGAAAGAATGCCCACGGAAAAAACGCCCACTTCTCGAAAATAGGAAAAAACGCCCACGGAAAAATCGCTCACAGACAAAATGCTCACAGGAAAAATATGTGATCGATTGATAAGGTTATATGTCTGTTATAAACGGTGTTCGGACAACTGGTCACAGACTGCTGGCCAAAAAACCGTTAGGGGTCATATAAAAATTGCGGTTTCTTAGCCACCTCACCTACATAGCGAAAATGTATGTAGGAGAATTGGCCACCGGACAACTGGCCACAAAAGTTCAAGGGTGTGTGTGTGTGGGGGGGGGGGGGTTTTAAGTATTATCGATTTTTGGCCTACATTGAGAATTGAATTGGGAACTCCAAAAAAAAAATTCGAGAAAACGTTCTATGTAAGCCAAGCGAGAATTACAGCATAATTCATGTATGTTCGGAAAAGGACCCTAAGGTGGGATTTTTTAATAACGCTGCACTTTTACGTTGGTACTAAATATTTACATAACATGTCAAGTTTGCAATAGTTTTCTTTTACTTAATTCGCAGGCGAAGAAAAAAGTGTTGAATAGGCTTAGGCCTACGGCCTATTAATTAATGTATAGATTGAATGTATGGTGCATAAGTAGAAGCGCAATATTATTAACAATTAATACAGACATTTGACGTGGAATATGAATAGCTGTGGTGCAGTGGAAGCATATCCGGCGCGTAACTGGAAGACCCTGAGTTCGATTCCTGGTGGCGGCCACTGAGAATTTTTCCGTGACTCACTTATAAACGTGGAAAGAGCGATGACTTCTGTTTGATTATTGACAATACTTGTTATGTAAATGTTACGAATATGGGAATGACTTAATGAAAACTTTTAGAAGGGCCTAAACATTAGTCCTAATATTATTTTCTGCCTGAGTAATACCGCAATATTAATAATTTGATGTGTTACGTAAACGTTATGAATATAACATCGTTAGAACAAAAACTGTTAAATAGGCCAAGGCCTAGGACTTATGACTTAATATTTACTGCTTAAGTAAAAGCGCAATGCTATTGACTTGATTTGATATGCAAACATTATGAATATGAAGTCGGCGGATTAAAAGCTGTTAAAAAGGCGAAGCCTGTGAATTAATTAAGTAAAAGAAAAATATTACAAACATTTATGTAAATATTTAGTGCCAATCGTAAAAAAGCAGCGTTATTATTAGAATCATTCTTTCATACAATCATTATTAGAATACAGCAGCTGTTGAACAATCAGATACTAATCTAGCTAAATACTCTGCAGAGAGGGAAATGTATATTATACCAGTGAAAATGTGTGTTAATGCGTATTTTTCTGGAAAGAAAAGAAATATTCGTGTAACTTGATACTTCTCACGGGGGAGGACCCGCCCTGACCGCTGGCCAACCGATAAATTTAGATGACATATATGGCTTGTTACTTCAGCCCTGTTGTTACTTGGGGTGTTCGCTTGCAGGTCTCCCGATTGACGAAAGGCAGATGTCTCTGCCCTTCCCCTCGCCCCGCCCCTTGCTGTAGAAAGAGAGAGAGACAAGGGAGCCACACAAATAGTTTGATGATCGCACATTCAAAATATTTAGCCTTCAAGTGACTATTTTCATATCTTAAAATTAAATGCATTATACTTTACAAGTATTTATAAATAAAATAATCTGACTTTTAATGATTTTCCTTTTAATTGATATAGTTAAATAATAACCATGCATAGTTTTATAAAAATTAAGACCTTACTTTAAAAAATAAGAATAGTCAAAAATTTATTAGAGTAAAGCCGAACTGGAAATTTAGGAAAGTAGCTACTCTACAGTAGGAAGCTGAAAGTTAACAATCTTATTTAGCTCTTCATTAATATATATATATATCAATTAAAAGTAAGATTTTATTTATAAATACTCCGATTGGCTCTTCATGAATTTTTATATGGTTAGAATTAAATAAATGGGCCTCACGTGCCTACTCAGCAAACCTGGGGGGGGGGCTGTATGATAATTGTGAAATATATAGAATTTCTTGTCCGATCGGGAAATTTTCAGCATTTACGAACTACAACTGGAGACATTATCTCAGGGCATGAACCTACTGAGCAAACCTGTCGGGGAAGGGGGTGGGGGTGTTAATACCAAAAGTGTAAAATATGAAGAATTTCTCTTCCTACCCGGAGATTTTCATCGTTCACATGCCTTCAGATAATGTGTCAAGTTGTAGCTGCTAATTGCTGAGGATCGGACGAAATTGTTCGTATTTTACACTTTTGGTATTACCCCCCCTCCCTCTCCCCCTCCTCGCCGACAGGTTTCCAGAGAGTGGATATGCGCTAAGAAAATTTGTCGAGTTGCAGTTTGTAAATGCTGAAGATCTCCCGATCGGACCAGAAATTCTTCATATTTTCGGTTTTAAGCACCCACTCCCCTCCACCGACAAGTTTCTTGGGTTTGCACATACTCGCAGAGAATTTTAGTTGTAGTTTCTAGAAAAATATCGTATATCAGTTGGCTTGAAGACAACGGCGAATCATTAGTATGTTTTTAAATAAATGTTGCATAAGACTACCACTTCTTTCAGGCCAACACCATACAACCTCTACAGTCCATCAGTGCAATCCGAACTTTCCTCTCGTGTTTGTAAGGTTTGCAGAAAATATTTTACACATCAAATTATTAATATTGCGGTATTACTCAGGCAGAAAATAATATTAGGGCTAACGTTTAGGCCCTACTAAAAGTTTCCATTCCGTCATTCCCATATTCGCGTTATGTAGGTGAGGAGGCCAAGAAACCGCAATTTTTATATGACCCCTAACGCTTTTTTGGCCAGCAGTCTGTGACCAGTTGTCCGAACACCGTTTATAACAGACATAAAAACTTATCAGTCGACCACATATTTTTCCCGTGAGCATTTTTTCCGTGGGCGTTTTTTTCCTATTTTCGAGAAGTGGGCGTTTTTTCCGTGGGCATTCTTTCATACAATCTTTTCCACGGGGGGGGTGCCTAACAGAGAGGGCTGAGCCTCTAGTCCTCCTGCTAGCTTTCGTTGGATATCAAGTTCAGCTCTGTAAGAGGATTCCACATTATTTCCTGCCTTCATCGCCAATATAAAAAACAGGTCTGTTTTCCAACGAAATGGTTCTAAAATGGACGATAGATGGCATCAAGCTAGAGCTCAGTCCTTTATCTTCCACTTTCTCCGCCTCTCATTTCGCGCAGTACATGTTATCTCTGGTGTATCGTATGCACTTGGTGTGTTTTGTAACGGGAACCCGTAAGTTCTTTCGTCTTTTTTTTTGTACTCGTTTTTCCTGTAATTTTAACTAACACGTGGAATTGCGAGAGGTTTTCGATGAAGTTTGTAGGGAGTAGGGACGAGGATATTCGCATTTTGTGGTGTCAACCACAGGGTTTGCTTACCATCACAAGATGTTCCAAGGAGAATTTATACTTTGATTTATGAAAAAATATTTATCAGTTATATTTATATTATGAGTTATGTTAACAGAGGGGAATAAATAATTCATTTGACAAACCACATTCTGGAATAATTATTGCGACTGAATTTCAGCCTTTCCTCAGAACACTCCTTTGAGGTATATTTATTCGTACCATCATACAGTTGTTTCCTGGAAGATAATCAATCTGTTTTATTTATTCTGCTAAAAAGACAGCTTTACATTCATGAGGAAACAACTTTCCCCGGCAGAATAAAAATAACGTGCTACCATCTATCCTCCAACACGGGTCCGAATACAGAAGATTAACCGGAAAAACTCAAACTACTGAATCGCAATTTGACCATATTCTGCTCATGTGCTGCCATCTGTACTTCACAAATAGCATTAAGACCGCAATTTAGGTGTTCTTTTTTACATCAGAGAGGTAGACGGGCTTGTTTTCCCAGTATTTTTGTAAAATTATAGTAATAAATGCGCATACTTTGTTAAATATTTTTATAACTAGTGAAATTTGATGTGAATATCAAGATAAAATGTTCTTAGTTTCAGCTAAAAAAAAAAAGTTCAAAAACAGGGAAAGCTCGGAGCTGAAGTAAAACGAGATTTTGATTAACCATGAAAGTGGGTGCACTTTGTTCTGTTCTTCTCTGGTGTCATTAGTAATTTCAAACACTGAATGTCACAATGATTCCTCGGAAGTCAGTTGTCACGTGGTAATATTTTGTGGATAAGATGCTCCTCTGTATTGAAACCTTCCCGAAGTCTAATCCCAGTTTCATAGGGCAGATAAACACTGGAGACGCTCTTTGAATATTGATGTACAGGGGCTGATTGACCCAACGGGACATTTCCAGGTGGACCCGTTCGAGAAATAGCCCATTTCCTCGTAATCTTTTATTATGAATTTTTTAACGAATTAATAATTATTTTACTATTTATGAATAACGATCGGTAACTTCATTTGTGCTTTATATATCTATCTGAAAAGTCATTTCCTGAAGAAAAAAAGCTTTTGCTCTGAAAAGAAATAGCAAAATTCTCTGCATTTATGCGAGAAAAGGGCAGTCGGACCAAGCACTGTTACAAATTAATTAAGCAAAAGTTAACTGCAGTTAGACGTAGGTCATTGGACTTTGAGCCCAGCGTAATTGGTATCCTTCTGTAATTTTGACGGAGACACTAGTATCCATTGTGATGGCCCATCATCCCCACACCTTTGTCCATAAACTGACAATGATTACAAAGCTGTTGACCGAAAGAGATGTTTCGAAATCCGCGTCTTTCCCGCATTTGTCTTAAAAGCAACAACGATTTACCAGAGAATTGGTTATTATGGGCCAACTGAAGGGAAGGAACCAAAACTAGAAATAGAGGTACCAATAAGTATTTATTTGGTAATTGATCACGCAGTAAGAGATCAATGACTAACTAAATCCAAAAATTAATTGCGTAGAGAAATTGTTTTGTCATGTGCGCATTTTTCAACTCTCAGAATAACTTTCAAGGTGATCAAATTGCAACCGGAGTCTCCACGAGACTCCTGTTGTTGTTGTTAAAACCAAAATTTTCAAAGAAAAAAGTTGCCTGGTACAATATCTCATTTTGAACGCGTTTGATGCTAAATTCAATCACGAGCGGATTTAGGAAATCCTTTTACTGTTAAATTACAGTTAAATTTGTTTACGACTAAATTCATTTTAAAATGCATGTTTCGACAGTTCTCCTTCGTTCAGGATCTAATAGGATTTTTTGCATGAGGGAATTTACAAGGTTTTCCTGCAGATGCGTGGGGGTTTTCTTGTTTTTTTTCGTTGCTTGTTTTTTTGTAATTGACCGCAAAACTAAAATTCCCGGCCTGGTTTGGTCCTCCCAATCCGCCCCTCTTGATGTACAATATAATGTTCTATCTCGACTGGTTAGTAAACAACGGTATGAGGAAAGAATGCCCACGGAAAAAACGCCCACTTTTCGAAAGTAGGAAAAAACGCCCACAGACAAAATGCTCACGGGAAAAATATGTGATCGACTGATAAGTTTATATGTCTGTTATAAACGGTGTTCGGACAACTGGTCACAGACTGCTGGCCAAAAAACCGTTAGGGGTCATATAAAAATTGCGGTTTCTTGGCCACCTCACCTACATAACGAAAATGGGTGTAGGAGAATTGGCCACAGGACAACTGGCCACAAAAGTTCAAGGGGGGGGGGGGGTTGTAAGTATTATCGATTTTTGGCCTACATTGAGAATTGAATTAGGAACTCCAAACAAATTTCGAGAAAACGTTCTATGTAAGCCAAGCGAGAATTACAGCATAATTCATGTATGTTCGGAAAAGGACCCTAAGGTGGGATTTTTTAATAACGCTGCACTTTTACGTAGGTACTAAATATTTACATAACATGTCAAGTTTGCAATATTTTTCTTTTACTTAATTAATTCACAGGCGAAGAAAAAAGTGTTGAATAGGCTTAGGCCTACGGCCTATTAATTAATGTATGGATTGAATGTATGGTGCATAAGTAGAAGCGCAATATTATTGACAATTAATACAGACATTTGACGTGGAATAGGAATAGCTGTGGTGCAGTGGAAGCATATCCGGCGCGTAACTGGAAGACCCTGAGTTCGATTCCTGGTGGCGGCCACTGAGAATTTTTCCGTGACTCACTTATAAACGTGGAAAGAGCGATGACTTCTGTTTGATTATTGACAATACTTGTTATGTAAATTTTACGAATATGGGAATGACGGAACGAAAACTTTTAAGAGGGCCTAAACGTTAGTCCTAATATTATTTTCTGCCTGAGTAATACCGCAATATTAATAATTTGATGTGTTACGTAAACGTTATGAATATAACATCGTTAGAATAAAAACTGTTAAATAGGCCAAGGCCTAGGACTTATGACTTAAGGGCCGCGGGTGGCCTAGTGAAGAACCAAATAAGATTGTTAACTTTCAACTTACTACTGTAGAGTTGCTACTTTCTTAAAAAATTTCAGTTCGGCTTTACTGTAATAAATTTGTGACTATTCTTATTTTTTAAAGTAAGGTCTTAATTTTTATAAAACTATGCATGTTTGTTATTTAACTATATCAATTAAAAGGGAAATAATTAAAAGTCAGATTATTTTATTTATAAATACTTTTAAAGTATAATGCATTTAATTGTAAAAGCGATTTTCGTAAAAGGCGCAATGTACAGATATAACTTTGTGTAATGTGCTTTCTTATCACTCTTGTCTCTTTTGGAAATCCTCTTTTGTATACGGCGAGCGGAGGGGGGGGGCATCTGTCTTTCGTCAAAGTGGTGCTTTGCAGCTGCAGCTGGAACGTTTGCTAGCGACCGCTCCCCAAATAACAAGCGATATATTTTATTTAAATTTATCGGTTGGCCACCGGTCGGGGTGTGTCTTCCCCGTGAGTAGTATAATCTCAAGTTACAGGCATACTTCTTTTCTTCCCAGTGTAAAGAAAAAAATACGCACTCATAGCTTCCTGGGAGTTTTCCAAAGGACAACTAAAACAGTTAATTTCTACATGATGGGTGTAGGAGAACTGGCCACCGGAGAACTGGCCACAAAAATTTTAAGGGGCCGTATAAAAATAACGTTTTTGACCGCTTCGTGCCCACAACCCCCAGAGGTTGGTAATCAGAGTCATATATAGTTTCCGTAATTTCGTCTTTTCTTAATTGCGATAATTAATGTAATTCTTTATAAGAAATGTTTATGATCTACATCTGAGCAAAAGATTTAAGGGTTTTCAAACTACAAGTCTGCAAATTATCTGAGCGCATGTGCTGACTCAGGAAACCTGTCGGGGGGGGGTAATATCAAAACTGTAAGATTTGAAAAATGTATCGTCCCATCGGGAGATTTTCAGCATTTACAAGCTACAGCTGGACAGATTATTTGAGGGCACGTGCCTACTCAGCAAACCTGGGGGGTGGGGTGGGGTGGTTATATGATAATTGTGAATTATATAGAATTTCTTGTCCGACCCGGAGATTTTCATCATTCACATGCCTTCAGATAATGTTTCGAGTTGTAGCTGCTAATTGCCGAGAATCTCCCGATCGGACGAGAAATTGTTCATATTTTGCACTTTTGGTATTACCCCCCCCTCTTCGCCGACAGGTTTCCAGAGAGTGACATGCGCTAAGAAAATTTGTCGAGTTGCAGTTTCTAAATGCTGAAGATCTCCAGATCGGAAGAGAAATCTTGATATTTTACGATTTTGGTATTACCTCCCCCTCCCCCCTCCCCGACTAGTTTCCTGAGGCAGCAGATACCCTCAGATAATTCGACGTGTTGTAGCTTGTAAACGCTGGAAATCTCCCGATCGGACCAGAAATTCTTTATATTTCATATTTTAGATTTTAAGCGCCCCCTCCCCAGACAAATTCCCTGGGTTTGCACATACTCGCAGAGAATTTTTTTATTTGTAGTTTCTAGAAAAATATCGTACAGCAGTTGGCTTGAAGACAACGGTGAATCATTAGTATGTTTTTAAATAACTGTTGCATAAGACTACCACGGCTTTCAGGCCAACACCATACAACCTCTACAGTCCATCAGTGCAATCCGAACTTTCCTCTCGTATTTGTAAGGTTTGCAGAAAATATTTTACACATCAAATTATTAATATTGCGGTATTACTCAGGCCGAAAATAATATTAGTACTAACGTTCAGGCCCTTCTAAAAGTTTTCATTCCGTCATTCCCATATTCGCGTTATGTAGGTGAGGTGGCCTAGAAACCGCAATTTTTATATGACCCCTAACGGTTTTTTGGCCAGCAGTCTGTGACTAGTTGTCCGAACACCGTTTATAACAGACATATAAACTTATCAGTCAAACACATATTTTTCCCGTGAGCATTTTGTCTGTGGGCGATTTTTCCGTGGGCGTTTTTTCCTACTTTCAAAAAGTGGGCGTTTTTTCCGTGGGCGTTTTTTCCGTGGGCGATTTTTCCGTGGGCATTCTTTCATGCAATCGTAAACAACTTCCCTGTGGCATTTTATTGTACTTTCAGGTTGCTCACTGTAGTTTCTAATGTTTAGGGAAACCGCTGAAACAAAGCTGTTCCTATTTTCTCAGTTCTCACTTCAGAGTTTACGTTTCAAACCTTCAGTTCTCGCAAAAGCATTGTACATCGACTTTGTTTTCTGTAAGTTCATTCTTAAGCCCACTTCTTTGCACTTGTCAGCAAGTTCTCGGATCATACAGTAGATCAGAGAGAGCACTTGCAAACATGAAAATGTCATCCAGGGACGAATCCACCAGCTTACCTTAGGGGAGAGGAGGGCCGAGCAGGGACGTCGTTAGACTTCGAAATTAGGGTGGGAGAGTGTTTTTCTTGGGGCAAGTTTGATAGCAACTTTATTTACGAAACGCTGAAAAATAATTTTTAGTGCTTTTTTACTACCGGCTACAAAGGAATTCGGTGCTAACCTCCCCCCCCTCCTCTGTCAGAAACACACGCACCTACACTTGGAGCAGTGGCAATTAAGATTGCCACAGTTCAATGAGAAAGTAGCAGACAGCTCTAAAAAGTAGTCAAATCAATTTAAAAGTAACCCAGTTTTTATTGTTTCTTCAAATAGAAAAAATGAAAAGCTCTTTTATTCATTACAAATCCAAATTTGTCAATTTTTAAAGATTCCTTGCGAACAAAATGCATAAATGTAGTAAAAATTACATATTGTAGAATACTAGTTTTTACTAAACTGTCTTATACACTGCCGGACAATTGCTAAGGACGGATGACAATAGCAACGATAGCAACCATAAAATGGAAGGTAGGAAAATGTGGAAATTAGCATAAGTGCGGGATACAGTAAGACGCGTTGTGCGTATGCAAATTTTGGATTGCCGAACTTGTTCGTGACGTCATAGCACTGATAAGAGATATAAAGGATTTGACGCGTATTGACCGTTGTTGTTCAAACGCGCAAAGTTGAAAGGGAAAGAATCAATTGACGAACTTGCAATTTTCAGTATGTCTTCCCGACATCACCTAAATGATTTTACGCGTGGCCGTATTATTGGCAAGATTGAAGAAGGGCGAAAAATAACAGATGTTGCCAGGGAGTTCGATGTCAGCCACAGTGTTGTTTCAAAGCTTCGGAAATCATTTCAAACAAATGGAGAGTGTAGCAAACGTCACGGGGGAGGTCGTTTTCGCAGTACGACAACTGCAGAAGATCGGTACATAGTGCTATCAACAGAAAGACACCGGCGCAGCACAGCTAGTGAGGTAGCAAATCAGTTTACGGCTGCTACTGGCAAGCGGATCTCTCGAAAAACTGTCGCCAGACGTTCGCATGAAGGAGGACTATACGCCCGCCGTCCTGTTGTGTGCATCCCATTGTCCAGACGTCACACGTACCGCCCGTTTGCAATGGTGCCATCAACATCGCAATTGGACTGATAACGACTGGTCTGCTGTCCTCTTCTCAGATGAGAGTAGATACAGTCTATCGTCTGATTGTCGACGACAACTGATCTGGCGTGATAGTGGTACTGCATATTGTCCAGCAAACATACAGGAAAGGGACCGATATCCGACATGTAGTGTCATGGTATGGGCTGGCATCATGATCAATGGCCGTACGTCCCTCTATGTGCTTCCAACTGGGACAATGACTGGTAAACGATACATTAATGATGTTCTGCTACCTCATGTTCGCATGTTCCGTGGTGCTGTCGGTGATAGATTCATTTTCATGGACGACAACGCAACATGTCATCGAACAGTCGCTGTCCAGGAGTGTCTTGAGAGCGAGGATATTCAACGCCTCGTATGGCCAGCACGTTCTCCAGATCTGAATCCCATTGAAAATGTGTGGGATGCTTTGGGGAGGAGTCTCGCTGGTCGCCAATGCCCTCCAATAAACAAGGACACCCTCATCCGTGCACTGACAGAGGAATGGGATAAATTACCCCAACAGCTGCTTGATAATGTTGTGCAAAGCATGATACGACGTGTGGAATATTGCATCGCCCTCCATGGTGGCCATATCCCGTATTGACATCTTACGCCGGAACGCCTGCGGACGGTAATTGCATTTTTTTCACGTTTACGTATTCTGCACAAAATGGCCTGTTTGTCCCTTGAACACGTTCCAAAGCCTTCTGGATTTCAGAGCACAATAAATTGTCTTTCTTGTAATGTCCTAGAATTCTGACATTATTTTATTTCACTTGGCATCCAACCACACTTACTTTTTTATGCGCTATATAGACGTTTATGATCCGTCCTTAGCAATTGTCCAGCAGTGTAGTATACAGATAAGTAGTAGTAGTAGTATATATACATATTTACCAATATATCCATATATATTTTGGGGACACAGTTCAGTAAAAATCTGTGTCAAATTAAAAAAGATACAACTAAAGTAAAAATCTATTTCAAAATAAAAAAAAATTAAATTATTATTTTTTATAACTAATATAGTACATGAATGGCAAATAAATGAAATTGAGATTGAAGCACGTGGATTAGTGTACGCAACTCTTGGGGGGGGGGGATTCCCCTCCAATTTACGATCACTGGTTCCAGGGAAGAGAGACGACCAGTGCCAAAGACTAACACAACATCCATGCCTCACGGGATTCGAACCCGAACCCTTCTCGGCCGAACGGTGAGAAGCTAACGTTTAGACCACTGCGCCACCAGTGCACGGGCAGCTAAATATTACGTTACCTACTCGAGATTTTTAATAATATACTGAGAAAAATACCCGAAACGGGTAAGGAAAAAAGTAGCCGAGTAGCAGACCGAAAAAAACAGTAGCAGATTGCTTCTCAAAGTAGCCCATTCTGGCAACATAGGGCATTGGTATAAGTTATAAGTGTTGGTAGAACGTCACTTTGAACTTTTTCTTGCTTTGAATGCGTTGTCTCAATTGCTTTTCAAAATTTTGCATTTTTGCTTGTGAAAGTAGTACTGTAAATTACAGGGGCGCCGACTTCACCAAATTATTGAGAGGTGGGGGTGGGGTGCTGAAGAAATCAAACGTGGGAGGGACTCATCCCTTCCATTGTAAGGAGGAAAATTAAAAAAGAGGGGGAGATAAATTACGGGATTCGACGTATATTTTAAAACGCAATTGTAATTGCTCATTAGCAAATTAATAAGGAAACATTTTTTTGAAGAATATTAATATTTTTAAAAATAAAATTCAGCCTGTGATCTTATGAAAATATCCAGAGATTTTATTTCCAAACGTTTATAAAAAAAAATGAGAAATTAGCTGGGTTACTTCAACAGCAAAAAATAGATAAAAGCGCTAGGGATTTATACGTTTCTGTATTTTTATTTTATTTTTGGTAATTGTTTTAAACATTTACCACATATCACGAGAACATGTCAAACGATAAAGGTGCTAACAATCCAGTTTCTTATCGAATGAGCGATGCTGAATATTTGACAAAAGTTTATTTTGTTATTTATTAATTTTTTGAAATTAAATCGCTTTGGCCTCATAAGGTGGAACTTGGTACACCTTGTGAGGCTAAAGCGTTTATTTAATTAAACAAGGGAAAAAGTATTGGGTGGGCACTGCTTTCCCCCAGTAAAATTATTGGAGGAGCAAGATTCACCTTGCCCCCTCCCCATGTCGGCGCCTATGGTACGTTAACAATTTCTTTAAAAAAAAGATGTTTTATCTGCTTACTTTAATCAGTTTAAACAAATGTTAACGTCCTTACTCGCTGGCACAACACCCCCCCTCCCCTCCTTAATTCCTTCCTTCAAGCCAGCTTGCCTAGAACTGATCTCTTCCAAAGCAGTCGCTTCCGCTACCTCACTGCGCTGGAGCAGGTTTTTTAGAGCACTCCACTTTTCGTGTTGGATTCCCCTACCTATAGACTGCAATAGACTACCATAAAGGTTTGCTCATACGGGAATACCGGATGAGCTTTCCTGCACAGTATTCCCTCTGACGTCACCTGCCTTACAAGAGAAAGCGGCGAACACGAGAGTTGTCTGCGCCGCGGGTGGCTTAGTGGTTAGTGTTTCAGATTATCGATGCTGGGTCCCTGGGCTGATCTTTCAGAGATGGTGTGATTTACTAACAATCGCTGAATATCCGCCGTGCATCGGACGAGCACGTAAAGTGACGGCCCCCAGGCTGGACCCACTGGTGAAATGGGTATCCTTTCCTATGTCCTTCCTGAAATTCTCTCACCCATCTATGTGCAATATCGTACTTGTACGGTGGCGCCATCTACTGTACTCTAATCTCACTACAAACTGTTCTGTCAAAAGTCGCTAGACTTGCTCTCATTCCTTCCGTTTCTGTGTCCTGCCCAAAAGGCGATCTCGCTGTAGGTGGCTGGGACCTAAACTCTACTCCCTGTGGACGGAAGTCCTACATGAAAATGACAAACCTACTACGAGAGTTGTCTGCTCTCTATTGACATACAGGCAGTTTGTTGGTAAAAACAATGCGTTCGCGTAATCACTTCGTATATTTAGTTCTGTAATAAATGAATTTCTAATTATTTGTCTCCGAATTTGATTATCACTAAGTAACAACATGCTCTCAAAGAAAAATCTAAAGATTTCTTATGCAAAATTCTGTAAATAAACAAATGCTCTGGCGTTTCTCGGTTGGGTTGGCCCAGGGACCCGGTATCACTTGGTCCTTCGTTATTGGCTGAGTATTTTAAAATATATTTGTATGTGATTTTAAGTATATACATTTTATGAATCACTGGAAATACTTTAATGTGGCGGAGATATTTTTATCGCTTTATTTTAAGAAGCTTGAGTTTTCTCATTTTTTTTTTTCTTTCTCCTTCAGCTGCGAATTGATGTGTCTCATTTAAATCATAGTATGTGTTTTCGTGAAAAGTTTAATGCCTGGGCTGAATTTTAGAGGAATTTTTTTCTATTGCCTCTGATACCCTTCTCGTAATATCTTTCACTTCTTTTTTATTTCATGGTCGTCGTGGACCGGGAGGAACACAGCTCAATGATTTTTTTTTGCGGCAACTCCACTAGTTCACTTTTACATATATATCCCTTTTACAGTCGTCTTCAGCAAAATGTTTGGAGCAAATAGTAGCATTTTGAACAGTTGCGTACCGGAAAATCTCGGAGCCCCCAGCAAAAAATTCTTCTAGGCCCTTTTGTAAAAATCTATTAGCACTCAATTATTTTTTTAATTCCATGTTATTAATTAGGTTATATGCATTTTAACAATTAAAATTCTTTGGAACCTACAGGTATTTTGCGTAAGACCAAATTTATTGCGCTTTACTGCGTGTAACCAAATCTGCACGTTGTAACTGAAATAATTGCCCTAGTTTTATACCAGTAGAAAATACTACAAAACAGTTATGCAAAAGTTAAACATGTCATGCAATTTTATTCTTTTAGACAACTAAGGCCAGCCTCTTTGAAACGCCTCGCGATCAGGCCTACAAAACACGTAACTTCTGTGAGAGTGCCTAATGAAATTTTCCGATTTATGCGAAAACACAGAACATAAGAAAGCAAATAAATAAGTAGCAATTAAGAATCATGGCACAAAAAAAAAACAAAAAAAACTACGTAAATTATTTACTTTTGAATAAAAAACACATAATTGTCACAATGTTTTGCACTTAGTAAAAAAAATTCTTGACTCTTATAAAAATAAAAAAATGACAGGTCTCTGCATATACCAAAAAAGAACAACTTTCAATTCATTATATTCTGACTGAAGCAGACGCGCAAAAAACTAATTCATAATACCTTATCCTCATTGATAAAACATTTTAATTCATTGAACTGATACTTCTTTCATGTTCTTTTGTTAATATACATTCATTGAAACCTTTGCTATGGATATGAAAAGGGGCCCCAGGTCCTCTGAAATAACTGTTTTTCCGTCATCCAGTTTTTATAAATTTAAAACTCCGAAAAAACCAACTACTTTTCTTTTTAATACTTCTTTTAAAGCTGCCGCAAAAAAATTCCTGACTATCTCTTTATTAATGTAAAGTTTCTGCAAAAAAATCTATTCTTTAAAATGTTTTTACTGAAGCCGTGACCCCATCCCCATCTATACGCCCCTGATTCTGGATTTAAAAAAAAAAAGTGTCGCCTCGTTTACAGCGTAATTTCCATAACCTGCAGAGCTCAGTCACTTTCTTGGGGATCCTTTGGTATTTCTGTAGTTATTCTTGCAGTGTGCAACAGTGCAGGGACTCTAAGGCATCTCGAAAAAATAAACTATTTGCAAACTATGCTATTCCACTTACTATATATATACAGAGGAGACTTTAGATCTTTTGGGGCCCTAGGCGCTAAAAGGTTCAGGGCTCCCCTCCTCCTCCTTATCCCTTCAGAAATTTTCATCCGTCAGATTAAAAAAAAAGGGGGGGGAGTCAAGAAAAAGGTTTTTACACTTTTTTAAAATGCCATCACTTCCTATTATTAGAACGTTCTGTAAGAAACAGTGCTAGTGTAAAACTTTTGTCTGTCCGTGCACATCGAACTTTTTGATTTCAGAGATATTTCAAAAATTATTTTTGCGGCCAACAGGAAATCAATGGAGATTAAGTTTGGCACTTTTAATAACCCATATACTTCATGCACTGCAGTTATCATAAACAGAATTTTGAGGCTAATAGAAAATCAATGGATGTTAGGTTTGGCACTTTAAATACCCGTATCCCATTTATACCTGCACTGCAGTTATCAGAAACAGAAGCACACAAATTAAATGCAAAAGATCCGGTTTGAAAACGGAAAAGTAGGAACTGCAGGTTTTTGAGTAAGAGTAGCATTGAAACTTTTTATTGTTTTTTTTTAAAACTAGTTTTAAGTCGATTTGGTGAGAATACTTGATAATTATGTGAGAATACTTGATAATTATCAGTATTAAACAAAGGGAGCAGAAAGTAATGAGAAAATGTTATTGCAACACAATATAAATTACTTTTAACACTATAAGATAGTAATATTCTCAAATTTCTTTATTTTTTTCAGCCTAAATATTAATAACTTTTGGTTTAAGATAGTTTAGAGAGATTAGGGCCGAGAAAGAACTTGATTGTCCTAAGAAGAGTTATCCTGTGAAGAATATTTCTTTTTTCATTGATTATCCTACCACGAAGGAAAAAAACTATTAACAGCAAACACGCCCGATCATCAGGAAAGTTTTTACAAGTACTCCTCATCGCAGCTTGGGAACAAGGTGGGAAGGTTCCAACACAGATGTGTTCCCTTGGCTGGAAGTACCATGAAAGCAATTCGCCTTAAACAATGAAAAGTGTGGGAAGCGTGAATACCTTCTTTACCAACCACTAAAAGGAACTCCAAATTATTTTAACCGTTCCTTTCAAATTAAGTACATCGATAAGAAATCGAAAATTCGGAATATCAGCAACAGCAAGAAAAAGTGTTATTATTAATATGAGAAAGTAAAATATCAATTGACAATACAAAGTAGTCGCTTTAAGGATTGATTTGCTTCGGTCCGTGAAAACCCAAACTGAAAATCCAATTATATGTTTTCGGGGCACCTGAAATAGCGAGGCCCTAGGCGCGCGCCTAGTGCGCCTAGCCGGAAATCCGCTCCTTGTATATATACTTAAATTATTCTAGAAGCAGAAAAAACAACAAAAAAAAAAAAAACAAAAAAAAACAGCTCTTTAAACAAGAGTCAAATGATATTTGCGACTGCTTTGACCTTCGGTGCACTAAAGTAGTTAGTTCGTAAGACAGCTGACGTCATCAGACCACCTCCTCCGCACTCCCGCGAAGGGGAAGCTTTACAGGGGTCTTACGGGCACAACCTTGTGTGTTAAAGAACCTTGAACCCTGGCTTCCTAAAGGAAAATACTACCGACGAAAAAGACAAGACTCATTATTACGTAGGAAAGTCCAGATTATGTTTCAAAGTTAAAAAAAAATAAAAATGAAAAATGTCACATCTTGAACTGGGTGAGCGGCAGGGTGGCCTGCTGCCCACCGTCCCATCCCCTTGGCGACGCCCTCCCCTCCCCCTTCCCAAAAAAAAGAAAAATGGAGGGCACACACGCGCTATAAACTTGGAATGATAGAAAGAGGCAGCGCTGCCAAGTCTTTTTAAATATTTTCCATTGAAATAGTTGTTCAGAAATTTGAAACTGTGAACAAGAACTTTTCAGTTCTCATCAGCCTTATTTTCATGAAGCTCAACTTAAGTTATGATTTTAATATTTCCCATGTGATAACAAGCAATAAAGCCTAATTAGCAGGGACTGAAAGAATCGATCTTCAGGTGCTGTTCTTTTCAGATTTTAAATTACAACCTTGATATTCCGTATTTGTTAACATTTTATGAACCTTAATAAAAGGCACTCAGCGGATTGCTTCTCACCTATTTACAAGCTCCTAGGCCGCGGGCCTTTTTAGAAGATTTTAAGTTACAACCTAGATATTTCATATGTGTAAATATTTTATTACACATAGTGAAAGGTACTTAAAAGATCATTTCACAGCTCTTGACAAGGCACCTAGGCCGCGGGCCTTTTAAACAGATGTAAATCTATCACCTTGATATTCATAACATTTAGTTGTGTTTGATAGCTGCGCTTTCACTTGGGTATTGAATGTTAATTCATAGGCCCTGTGCCTAGAGCCTATGATTGATGAATAATTGGTGCCAAAGTAAAGCCGCAATATTAGCAACTTGACATGGTTCGTAAACGTTATGAACATGAGCTCTACGGAATAAAAACTGCTAAAAAGGCCCGCGGCCTAGGTGCCTTGTAAATAGGCGAGAAGTAATCCGTTGAGTGTCTTTTCTTAGTTTTTATAAAATGTTTACAAATACGGAATATTTAGGTTGTAACTTAAAGTCTTCTAAAAGCGCCCGCGGCCTAGGTGCCTTGTCAAGAGCTGAGAAATAATTCGCTGAGTGTCTTTTGCTAGGTTTTATAAAATGTTTACAAATACGGAATATCAAGGTTGTAATTTAAAATCTTCTAAAAAGATCACCACCTGAAGATCGACTCGTTTAGCTCCTGTTATCACATGGGGAATATTAAAATCATAACTCAAGATTTAGGGAGTCAGAAAAGTTCTACATAAACCTTGTGTCATTTTGATCTTACATACCATTGATATCCTGAGGAAAACTCTTACACTTTGACAAGATCTCAGAACGAAACGCAATTTGTGTACATTCCCTTACTTGAGAAGGTGTACGAGTTTCCCAGTGTGTGAGTTGTCCGCTGTACGAGTTTTCCACCCTTTGCACTTTGCTCAGCAGCATGAGAAAGTGTGCGAGTTTTCCGGTGTATGAGTTTTCCTGGATCCAGCACACCCATTGCTTTTCAAGATCAGTCAATCAAAATCTCTTCACTTCGGTCTCAGATTTCTGTTTCTGAATTTCTTTTTCTGCTGAAGTTAGGACAGCACATTTAATCGCAAAATTTACAAATTTTAATTATTTTACCAAAATATATGCACTTATATCTATAATTTTATAAATACATTAATTATTTACGATATTGGCAGTTTAAAAAGGAAAACGCTGCTTTAGGGGTAGCGATCGCTCCGGTTGCCCCCGCTAGATGAGCCACTGTCTTCAGCAAAAAAGGTGGGTTAAATGATCTCCATTAATTTTTATCCCCTTGTCTTTCCAGTTCAGTGATTGAAAAACATTCTGCAGTATGATACTGAATAGCTCGGGTGCCAGCTTTTCTCACTCCCTTTCCAGTTTCAATAAATGCTGTTTTCCCGAATAGTCGAACGTTTGCACTTAAATTTTCACACACGTTATTTAATATTAATGCATGCATCTTCAACACCGTAATATTTCAATAACATTAAAATTGCTGATGGTTTCATAAAATCAAAAAGTCTATTCGTAATCAATGAAAGCTATACATATTCGGAGTTCATATTCATTATCTCTTTCAATTAGTCTTCTCAGTAGTCAGTGCATATATATGATGTACACTGTGTTATCCATCTTGAATGCAGCTTTTTCTCTTGGTTGAGTCACATCCAATGTTTCAATTAGTAAAATTTTTGTAAACAACCGGTAGGAGGCTGAACATCTACCAAAATATTGGGAAGCGATAGGAATATCTCCGCCACATCGAAGTGCGTTTCCAATGATCCGTTAAATATATATTTAAAAACATATACAGATATATTTGAAAATACGAAGCCAATAACAAAGAACGAAGGACCAAGTGATATATCATGGGGAGGGCCAGGACCCCTGGGCCACCCCCTATAAGTGCGCCTCTGAGGCTGATGTTTTATTTATTTCAGAACAATAAACAGGAAAGAGGACACCACATTATCGGTTGTAATGAGCACGTGTTTTGAATCCTTCCCGATAAGAAAAAAACATTTCAAAGCAGATTTTTAGAAATTTGAAAATTCAGTAAATGGAGGAATAAACTTCACCATCTAGGGGGTGCGCATAATTTAATTTGCGCAATCTGAGCAGCGTTGTTCATAGTAAATGTAACAGGTTACAAGAAATGAAAAAATCAACTGCTGTTCTACAGTCGATAAAGATCTACAAATAAATCCTAATAAAGAAAAAAATAGAAATCTAAGGGTTTTTTTTAGAATCGTATAAACTCAAAGAACCCCTAGCTAAGCCAGGCACGTAGCTGGAGGGGGGAGGGGGTTTGCCCCTCTCGAAAATTTCACCTAGTGTCTTTTTTCATAGTCATTTCAAATGAAGTACATTTTACGATCTGATTATATACAACTTGGGCATGATGAATGTTTGTGACAAGCAGACACGGCCGCCAACTTTTTTAAGGCCACTAGAGCCTCAAAGAAAAGTTGGAGGTTAGTCTTCCTTCCCCAAATCAGCTTTCCTTTCCATAGGATAAAAAATGTACGCAAATCACTTTCTACAGAAAAGAACAGACAACACTCACTCACTCATCTCATTGGCAAGCAATAAATTCACCACGATTTCTCTATTCTTAAAAAAAAAAAAAAAAAAAAAAAGGGGGGGAGGGAGGGAGGGGGATGGAATTCAAAATTCATCAGAACGGTGCACTCTTTTTCGCAGAGGCGGATTCACAGGGAGAAGCCCGGGCTAGGGGGCCCCAAAATTAAAGATTTTTTTATTTCTCACAAAAACAGCAGTAAATTCGGTGTTCTGGGTTTTGGACTCCGCCGGAGCTCAAAGTATGCCGTCTACAAGAATTATTATGATTATTATTTTTTGATTGGAGGTTTAACGACCACCGTGAGCAACTCAATGGGCTATAAGCAGTAGCCCGTGCCTAATTTACGGTCGCTGGTTCCAGGGAAGGGAGAGGGCCAGTGCTGCAACACAAACACAACATCCATGCCTCACCGGGATTCGAACCCGGACCCCTTTCAAGAATTAGTTTCTTTGATTTTATTCATCAGTTCGGAATCACAAAAGCTGTTTGGCACAGATTGACCTCGGAACCTCCTACACATGTGCCGTGACTCACGTCTCCCCTGCTTTTTCGGTTTTTGACGTCGGACTACGTCTACATCCGCGGATAGTATGGGGGCGCCTTACGGCCAACCGCCTGTGACAAAAATATGTCCCAATTGAAATCATTAAGCGTTAAAAATACGTGCCGCACACTAATCGTGTTTGCATATTCGGAAACAGCAGAGTCCAATAAGCGCACAGCGCAATACATCGTGCGCGCGAAGCTCCCTTCGTTCCCTGTGCGCGTTTGAGCAGCTATTAGGGGGTGATGGTTTGAGATGATGCAATGATTCTGGGTGTGCCGCCGCGTTTGGCTCAGTCTACCTCGGCAACCTTGAGCGCAACACGACTGTGCGTGGTATCGTTTTAAAGCTCTCGACGAGATCTATTTCAAATATACGAAGAACATTTCACAGTGGTTTGAACTGAACATTTAAAAAATTGCTTTCTTGTGAACGGGTGAACACTTTTGAGAATATCGCGGTTTACCTGGACAACCGTGAATGCAAAACCGACTGTGCGTGGTATCGTTTTAAAGCTCTCGACGAGATCTATTTCAAATATACGAAGAACATTTCGCAGTGGTTTGAACTGAACATTTAAAAAATTGCTTTCTTGTGAACGGGTGAACACTTTTGAGAATATCACGGTTTACCTGGACAACCGTGAATGCAAAACCGACTGTGCGTGGTATCGTTTTAAAGCTCTCGACGAGATCTATTCAAATATACCGCAGTGGTTTGAACTGAACATTTAAAAAATTGCTTTCTTGTGAACGGGTGAACACTTTTGAGAATATCACGGTTTACCTGGACAACCGTGAATGCAAAACCGACTGTGCGTGGTATCGTTTTAAAGCTCTCGACGAGATCTATTTCAAATATACGAAGAACATTTCGCAGTGGTTTGAACTGAACATTTAAAAAATTGCTTTCTTGTGAACGGGTGAACACTTTTGAGAATATCACGGTTTACCTGGACAACCGTGAATGCAAAACCGACTGTGCGTGGTATCGTTTTAAAGCTCTCGACGAGATCTATTCAAATATACCGCAGTGGTTTAAACTAAAATAAAAAAAAATGTTTTCGTGTGAATATTTTCGACAATGCTGCGGAATTCGCAGAATGAACGCAAGCAAAAGTTGAGAAAATCAGAGCAAGAGCAAGTGATGAGGAATGTAAGAAGCTCAAGAAGACAGCACCACGTTAGGTAATTCGTGTATCCATCTGCTTTGCGTTCGAAATGTATCCAGCATTATTTGTAAAATTTATGTAAGCTACTTTTCATATCATAGACCTGTGTTGCCTATAACAAAGTAAATAAACACTTTGAAACCATGCTTGACTAGCTCATTTTAGCTCTCCAAGTCTTAGTCCTACGTTCCAAACTGAAGGCTCAATCAGAACTGAGCCTACCTGTATTTTTTTACAGTAGTGCTCAGTTCTTATGTGCGTGAAGCTGTTCGTCACATCTGTCATGTTGGAAAAAATTGATCAACGAATTTGAATCAGATTTTGACGAAAATTTGCAGAGACAGGATTGTATGCGTCGTGCACAAGTTTATGAATGGTATACACCGATGGGCCATTCCATTATGACCACCCCCAGCCTGAAGACCGAACGGTGGCGCAGGTGAAGTTCACAGAGAGGTATGAATCAAACCCGAGGACAGACTTTCGGTTAGTAGAGTGTTCGAAGTCAGAATGAGAAAAGCTACCGCTTTATCGGAGTTTGATAAGGGACAAATTGTGATGACACGGCGCCTCGGAACTACGATCTCGGAAATGGCGCGGCTTGTGGGTTGTTTACGTGCCGCTGTAGCACAAATGGCCAAACGACGAAACGTCGTCCAGCCATGTGTCGTTCGCAGCTCATTGATACCAGAAGGGAGTGGAGACTGTCGCGCATTGTTCACAGCGACCGCAGGGCCACAGTGCGACAAATCACCCGCTGCTACAACAGTAGTGATAAGGGCAATGTGTCACAGCACACAGCTCATCGCAGCCTTCTGCGCATGGGCCTGCGTAGCCGAAGACCCAGCCAGGTCCCCATGCTCACTGCACGTCATCGCCAATAACGCATGAAATGGGCCCAAGACCGTGGATGATTGGAAGAAAGTGGCCTGGTCTGACGAATCAAGATTCCTGGTGCATCACGTAGACGGCCGAGCGCGGATACGCCGATTACCAACGGAGGCTATGGCACCTGGATGCCCTGTTGGGCGGAAACAGGCCGGCGGCGATGTTATGCTGTGGGCGATATTTTCTTGGGACACTTTAGGCCCCATTATCTCAATAACACAATCCCTGACAGCTGTCAGGTATCTGAGTATCGTTGCGGGCCAAGTTCATCCATTCATGGCAACTGTTTCCTGTTGATGGCCATTACAAACTGATTAATACGCCATGTAGAGTCAACCTCCAAGTGGCATCTCCTTGGGTAACGCTAATAGACTCCGTCGAGGTTCATTGTTCCAGCAAATGTTTCCTCAGATTCCACAACTAGTAAAAACATCAATGTACTTTATTGCAACAGATTTATCAATAGTTCAAGACATGTTCGATCTTTAATAATATAAAACATGCAGTAATAAATAATAAAAGTACCGAAAGTTTGCTAAGCGTAAAAAAGGCAAAGAAATCCGCGTATTTTTCTGTGAATAGTATGCTAAGTTTTGATAAACAATGAACCTCTTATATCAAGTTTACTTTCCGGGAACTGCTCTCAAATCACAATGTAATCCGGAAGAAGAACGCTGACTCCCAAGAAAAGGTAATTGAAACCCCCTCAAATTCGGTGATCTCTGGGGATGGGTGGGTTGGATAATTAATACAGACATTTGACATGGACCAGGAACATCAAAATGTAGGTCTTCGCTCTTTCCACGTTTATAAGTGAGTCACGGAAAAATTCTCATTGGCGAGCGAAGACCTTTATTTTGATGTTCCTGGTCCATGTCAAATGTCTGTATTAATTATTCATTCGCCTTCTAATTATTTCTTCAGTTGCTGCTTGCCATCTTTGGTGAATCCCCAGCATTGTGCGGGGCTCCAAGAAGCAACCTGCCAAATTGGCTTGGCAATTAGCGGGTGTGAGTCTGGAGGAATTCGAGGCCGCTATGGTGTAGCGGAAGCATATCCGGCGCGTAACTGGAAGACCCGTGGTTCGATTCCCGGTGGCGGCCAATGAGAATTTTTCCGTGACTCACTTATAAACGTGGAAAGAGCGAAGACCTTTATTTTGATGGGTGGGTTGAAGTGGTGTATAGTGTTGTCTGTGTCTAGGGAAGTTAGCCCATTAACCGGGAGAGACTGGGAGGGCAGCTGACTCTTTTCGTAATGGGGTCAGTGCAGTTACACAGTAAGTTTCTCAAATGTAACTTACCGTGAATCAGTAAGTTACATTTGAGAAACTTACTGTGAAATACTCACATATAAAAGGAGGTAAACTAAAATGTTCTTATTTTTTTTTCTGTTTAGGTTGTCAAGTTGTCAAATACTATCAATTTTAAAATGTTTTGTGAAACACGTCATTCCTAGAAATCCCCGCAAACTACATTCCTTTTTGACCGGTTTCCGAACAAATCAGCAAAAGGAACCCACGACAAAAAACGGCATTGACGTAGCGTTTACATTGAAAACCGTTTGCTAAATGGACAGAATGGAAAGCTGACAAGCATTTCAGGACATCCTGGCAACGCATTTCCCCTATGCCTCTTCCACATGGTGAAATACCCGGAATGCACTTCCACGTGGAAGCAGAAATTTCAATCACGCTTACGAAACTTTGTTGTAAAATTTCACGCTGAATAATGTCAAGAAAAAAAATAAAAAATAAAAAATTACTTCGCACTTGCTTTCTAGAGGCAAATATATTAACGCACGTCACCGTCTTAGCTTCCTGCGTTTATTTTACTCTTTTAGCTGCAGTGAATCAGCATTTCTTGTACGAAGAGAAAGAAATATGACAAAGGAAAACCATAATACTGCCTGAATTTGAAAAATACTTTTACCAAGAGACAGCGTCATATAATGGATTTTATTTCCCGGGTCTCTAACGCTTGTTTGTTGTCCGTTGATGGCAAACTAGGAATCTTCGGGGAGGAGGGGGGGGGGTGAACTGAGCTAGCGGGGTTAAAAAGAATGGGTTTCACAGTTTAAGTCTGTCATTTCTCAACTTTTTTCAATCGGCTTAGCGGTACAAGGCCGCTGCAAGTGTATTCTTCAAATCGCCAGGAAGTTACTCAGTTGTCACGAGTCATGGCTGTAAGAAAGGAAGCCTACACTGTTAAAAATTAAGTGCTGTGAATTCACAGAAAATTCCTGAAAATAAAGTGCACCGAAGTTGCCGGTAGGGGACAGTCATAACGAATTTCCGTTCTTAAAAGCACCCATTTGTTTGACAGATTTTCTGTTGTCAGTAATTCCGATTATTTCAGAAAAGTCAGTTCTAAGTTTTTCCGTATTTATGCAAAAATTTAACAAAGCCTAGTATGATTGACTTTTTCAGCCCTTTTCTTTTAACCAGAGATTTTTCTCTTTGCTTCTGGTTGGTGTCAAACAGAGATCGTCCGGGTTGGCTCAATGAAAGTCTGGCGTGCTACCGTTGAGCACGAAATACCTGCACATCATAGCCACGTACGAAGTAGAACTCTAATCGCGATAAAAAAATTTTTTCGTTATTAATGCAGGTGAATTAGTCATTTTATTTTCTGTTGAAGTTTTCTTTTTCCTGAATACGTTTGTAATGTCTTTTTTCTATAGGAGGACTCATTACAAATTACGTAACTTTTTTCCCTTCGTTATTGCTCGAAGCAACAGAATGTTTTGGAACTTGAGATGTTTTTAAACTGACGAATACTTTCAATTATCTCCAGGAAAAGGTGAAATGCACTTCTGCATAGCATTATCATTAAACTCCTAGAAATATAAAATTTGCTCCTGATAGCTATAATAGCTTTTGTCTTAAGGGGTCCACGGACTGATACCTAGACATCATACAACCACCTTTAAAGTACCCTGTTTCTTACGGTAACACAATATACAATAGTTGAGGCACAAAATGGGGAAAGAATATTCGGTGCCACAATAACCAAAATTTCATGCAATATTCTATATATATCTCCACAATATCGAATCTCGCTACAGAACTTCAAAATCAGATCCTCCGACAGATGATTAAATTTAATAGTTAATCAAGCCAAGTATTCCCAAGAATCGCTCCTATTGTTGGATTCAAAAAATATTTAATATAAATTTTCGCATAACATGCACGTACAGAAGCATGTTTACTGCGTTGCTCGTAACCCCACTCCTTGAGGCGGCGCAACTCCGCCAGGTCAGGCCCAGGGGAGTTCGGAGAGGGGTTGCATATGGGATTGGAATGCTTTCGGTTTGCCTAGAAGGAAGGGAGCGAACCGCGTGACCTTGGCTTTTGTTCTGGCTGCCGCGAACCAAGTGAAAGAAAAGGGAAATTCTTGAGATGCTACAAAGGTCGGAGAGGGTGAGCTGGACAAGGGCAGAGGCCACTCAGGTCAGTTCAGTTGACGGTGCGAAGTCGGACGTGAACACTACTAGGAGCTGAGACGAGCGATCGAGAAGGCGATGTGCAGCAGTTGAGGGCTATGTGATGTCTGGTCTCCAGAAAAGTTGCCCTAGTCCCCGAGAGGTTACGCAAGACGCTCGGAACTTGAGTATTCCGAAATAGATAAGTCATTTTTCTTTTCTTCCCCTGTTTTATTGCGTGTCGATGTGCCTGATTAATGATGTTTGAACCCCTGAATAGAGCACGTAGTGTGTGTGTTTTTGTCATGCTTGAGAATTGGCAACCCCAGTTAGTTAGATAAATCATTTAGAATAGAAGAAAAGAACCAAAAGTAAGATGATAATAAGCATAGTACTTATATACACTATCTACCAACAAGTAATTGGACACCTGTGATAGCAAAGGAAAACGAAGTTTATTCACCTTCAACAGTTGGTGGAGCCTCCACGAGCGGCGATTACAGCTGCGACCCTCCGGGGCATACTCTCAACCAGGCGTTGTATGACGGCTAGCGGTATTTTCTTCCACTCGGCTTGGAGAAGATAGGTCAGTTCCTTCACCGATTTCTGATGGTAGGGGCACCCCTTAAGTCTACGCTCCAACTAGTCCTAGAGGTGCTCGATAGGGTTAAGGTCCGGGCTCTGTGCAGGCCAGTCCATTCGATTAACCCCATTGTCACCATACCAAGCCATCGTGGACCTCGCAACATGACAGGTGGCATTGTCATCCTGAAAGTAACATGGGTCGACCCCGTAAAACTGACACAACGTAGGAAGCGCATGGTCATCCAAAATGGTGCAGTAGGTCTTGGCGTTGAGTCTACCAGGAATTGCGACCAAGGGTCCCGTGTCATACCAGGAGAAACACCCCCACAGCATAATTCCGCCGCCGCCGAACTTCACAGTTAGCACAATACATTCCGGCAGGAGGCGTTCTCCATGCAGACGCCAAACCCAGACCCTTCCATCCGAACGGTAGAGGGTGAACCTTGATTCGTCGCTCCACAGAACCTGTTTCCACTGTTCAACGGTCCACTGTCGACGTTCTTTGCACCACGTTAGCCGAGCAGCGCTATTGGACTTTGTGATCAAAGGCTTGTGGGCGGCAGCACGTCCATGATAACCGAGCAGATGGACTTCCTTACGGATGGTATTCATTGAAAGAACACTCCCGGATGCCTGTTGAAACTCCTCGCGGATGTGGCCCATCGATTTGGTGCGGTTCTTCCGAATTTCTCTGGCCAACACCCGTCGGTCTCTAACTCCCAGTTTTGTGGGTCTGCCGGGTCGGGGCACATTCCAACAGTCACCTCTCATCTTCCACTTGCCAATCACGTAGGCCACTGTCGATTTTGGGTACTTCAACTCGTTGGATATGTCACGTATGGATAGGCCATTTCTGTGATGCCCGACGATTACACCTTTCTCGAAATCTGAGAGCTCCGAACTGCGTGGCATCTTGCATGCGACTGGTTGCGTTGTTGTTTCCCACACGATATTTAACGGCGGCGGCCGTGACTTGTATCAGGACCGCAGTAGAGAAAAATCGTAATAATAAGAAAATTTATGACAAAAGCTTTGTTAACGGCTGCACACACACACGTGGTAAATTTGTGTTCCTGTATAGTTCACTAATTCATGATTATTAAAAATGTGTTACTTCCACTTAGATACCCGCATTTTATTATATCCACACCAAAGACAGGAAAAAAAGGAATGCTTGTATGTTCATAATTCCTATTTCACGAGCGGTGCCTTTATTTCCCTTCACCATTCCAGTAAAGGTATAAAGGTGAAACACAACGCCGTGTTTTCTTGTATGTCTATACATATAAGGGGCAAGTTTTTTTTTTTTACGCTTTCCAACCGTAGGTTGAAGAAGCGTATATGCTCCAACTTTGTCTGTCTGTCCGTCCGTCCGTCCGCACGATAACTCACGTGGAAATGGTTCGATTTCGAAGAAATTTTAGTATGTGGTGGGGAACCAACTGGGGACGAACCCTATTGAAAATGGGCGAAACAGGGTCAAAGGTCAGGACATAAGAGCGGGATCCATTCCATTGCTCTTATGCGTCATAACTTGCGTAAAAATGGTTCGATTTCGATGAAATTTTAGTATGTGGTAGGGAACCCCTGGGGACGATTCCTGTTAAAAATGGGTGAAATAGGGTCAAAGGTCAGGACATAGGAGTGGGATCCATTCCATTGCCTTTATGCATCATAACTTGCGTAAAAATGGTTCGATTTCGATGCAATTTTAGTATGTGGTAAGGAACCACCTGGGGACGAACCCTATTGAAAATGGGCGAAATGGGATCAAAGGTCAGGACACTGGAGTGGGATCCATTCCATTGCTTTTGTGCATCATAACTTGCCTAAAATGCTTCGATTGCGACAAAACTTTAGTACGTTGTTCCGGAGGTACACTGAACCGGTTCTGTTGAATATCATCGAAATGGGGTCAAAGGGCAGGACACAGGAGCGAGATTTATTCCACAGCCATTATCCACATAGCTTGAGTAATAATTTCTGGTATGTTGCAAAGCGTATCATAATCAATGCATTGCATGATTTTACTAACTTGTTTTATTAGACGATCACTGCATCAAATTATACTTAAACTTGATTTCATGAAAAATAAGGAAAACAATGGTCGTAACCTTGTCTAGAACATGAATGCCGTTATTTCAAGTTATTTCAAGTATAACTCATCGTTATTTAACCATTTCTAATAATGAAATTGTGAATAAGTTTGAATTCGTATGTATCAGAATAATCATTGATATATTCAATTGAATATATTTTTATAAATTTTTATAAAAATTAAAATAACACTATTACCCGAAATTTTCAGTCATATGCACACGGAAAAAGTGAGAACAGACTTTCCCTTTAATACTTTTTAAAAACGGCAAGTTACGGTCAATATAAGAAAGTAATTGTGTAAAGGTTTCTGAAAATTCAGAATTTTCTAGGCGTACGGAAAATCGGTAAAATTTAGGCTTTTTTTCTGCCATTTCACAGGAAAGGAATCTGAAATATTCTCAGTATTCCTCACCGCATAAAGCAATTGGGGACCATCTAAATATTCCCAAAAACCTACACAGATGATGGGGAAATGATAAAAATCTAAATAATACATATTAATGCTGCGATAAAGTTGTCGCACTAAAACTGAAGATTTCAGGGTTACAGTGGTTGTAAATGAAATCAAATGTAATTATTTTAAATTGAAAACAAAAATTAAAGTGACAACTAACAATTTTAAAATTCTACAGGGTTTGTTTTTATCCTCATAACAGAAGAGGAAGAATGGGGAGGGGACTACGAGGTAGTGAAAGAAAAATTCGTGGGAGTACCTTGGTATTCTTTGTAGGTAATTCATGCTATGCATCTTCCGCATGTCAACTGTCAAGCTATTTGTGGGTGTGAAATAAAACATGTGATTCGAGAGTATGCGTTTATTTACGTACTACTCATTGCATTTACTCGCGTCATCACACGCCCACACCAAACTACATTCCGGTACATACTAAGTGGAATTAAATGATAACAACAAAAAATAAGGTTTGATAATTCCCGACATTGAGTGGTACTTAAACGGATTAATGAATGTTATTGTCGTAAAACCAATGGGAGAAGATATGGGAGTCATAAATAAGTATTTCGATTTAGTTTTTCAAAAAACATTATTATTATTATATATGCAGATTTAGAAGAACGTAAGAAATGACCCTGACACCGATGAAATATGATGTAGCGACAAAAGTCCATCTACGCATGCGCAAGCTAAAATCTGACCTCATGATAGAAAGAAAAGCTGAATCACAAGTGTATTAATGAAGGAGATTGGTAACTTTCGGTTTACGATATATAAAGGTTATACCCTATCGTATTATACATCATTTTAACTCTCTTCAATAGCAGATCGGGAGGAAGCCAAGTTTTGCTACGACGCACAGTTTTCATAGCATCAAAAATGCATTTTTGTAATAGCTTTTATCACATTTAGTATCAAGTTTTCGCAATTTACGTAAATTTCACTACGCAATTGTTAAGTTTATGTAACACGTGATGAAATAATGCTCGGCGATAGTTTAGTAAAATATATTGTTGAGTAACAATAAAATTAACTATTATTGCGTCACTTCATGGACAGCATACAAAAATCAGATTTCAGCGATGGTTTTGACTACTTCCGTTACCCAGTTTCGTTACATCGAAATTGTTTACTTGGTATTTACTGTCGGGATAGATGGATAGCATAAAAATGTGTCAGTTCTTGTGTTTTTTTTACGTCATCAACATTAGGCTCCAGTATTAAAAATGAACAGTAATCATGTTGTCTACAATGACGAAACTGGAGTGATGGGAGCCATCAATGTCAGTTATAACCCAACTGAATCGGGACCAACTTGTCAAAGGAAGCCTTAAAAAGTTGTTTTTCTGCGTAATAAAAAGCTACTTTTGGTTTCTGTTAGACACGCAGAGCGCACGAAGGAGTCATGTGAAAGTACACTATGTCTTCGAAAGAGTATAAACTACAAAAGAACACCAACGACAGCTCTGATTATTTAAAACAAGAAAGACGGCACCAAATTTTCGGTTGTAATAAGCACGTCTTTTGAATCCTTTCTGATACGAATTAAATTTATCAAAGTTCTTTTTAAAGTCAATTCAACGAGTCAGGAAAACAATAATCGGATTTTTACAGTCGATAAAACATCCAGAATTAGAAACAGTTACTTCCACCAGCGGCTAAAAAGAATGATACGAAAGTTAACAAATGACGCGCAAAAAGGTTCTCATATAAGATGGAAGGTATCAGAGACAAATAGATTTTCAACTCGAACAGTTAAAAGAAGAAATATAGGAGGGAACATGATATAACTCTACGCCTTCTAGCAGAAGAATTTAGCATAATGGGAAAGTTGAAAAACAGACGAAAAAGTTTCTTCACGGAAAAAAGCTATGCTAAGGAAAAAGAGCTTTTCAGATATGTCTCCCGAAAGTGGAGATAGCGAGAAAAAGGTACTGACCGTTACGGCCACTAGCCGGAAACCTGTGCATTCTTTTCTTTAAAGAAGATAATGCTTCACGTCTCTACTGTAGCGAATGACGTACTGTGAAAAAGAAATTTCTCTATAGTGTGTTTAGAAGAGGAGATACAGCTGCAAACAGAAGTACAGAAACACCACCTAGCGACAGAACTGTGAACCATAAAACTCCTCAAATACTAACATTAAAGTGTTCCACAAGGTAAATGGCATCCAGTGTTGAAATATTAAAAAAAAAAAATAATAATTAAAAGTTGGCGCCCCTAGCAGCGAAATTTTTCGTTATTTTGGGAACAAAATATACACAAAGGGTTTTCATAATCAGTGGTATCTGACCGTAAAAGAATTTCTTTAATCGGGTTTTTTAATTCCGCAGATATTACTTTAAACCGGAACGTGAACCTACGCTTTGTAGTGGGAAACTTGTGCGTTAAGAAAAATTTGAAAATATGTGAGAACGATTTCGCAGCAAAAACATTCTTCAACAAAGAATTTTTCAAATAGGTCACTTACAAGAAGAGGTATCGACAGAAATAAGATATACAATCTACGCCTCCTGGCGGGAAAGCAGTGCATTATTTTAAGAATAAAGTTATTCTGAAAAGATTTTTCTTTTTAGAATAACTTTATTCTTTTCGATCTCTTTTTTTACAAAAGACGTGCTAAAAATTGTGTCCCTCTCTTACTTCGACTTCACCAAGGGTGCACAAAGTTTCGGTGTTACCTTGTGAATGGGACAGCAGATTTCGAAAATCACATTTTGAAAGGAAAAAACTGCCACTGAGGAAGAGTTCAGAGCTTGGATCAAAGAATGGAAAAACACACCACTTGTTGAAATGAATATGATTTTATCTCCGTTGTATATAAAATTAGGATTCATGAACTTCAAAAGCCATGGATTAGAACCGAGCTGTATTTTCAGGGGCGATATGCCGAATTGATAACCGGTGCACATGAACGATGGGGTGGAAGATAAGTGTAACAATGAACGAGACATTACCGATCGAAATTATTTGCAGTTCCTGAAGAATTCCACTTTTTATCATTGACTGAATTTTTTAGTTTAGTTTCAGCTCTAGACAGGACCCAAGCACTGGGGGCCCCATTTTTAGAGTCCCACAAATATTTTCGAAATGTATTGTGTCGAATAAAAACAATGTTCTATATGATTCCATTAAGTGTAGGGGCCCCGATTTGCAGGTAGGCCCAGGGGCTCATGTTCAAGTTGGGCTCATCAGACGTGTGAGGGGTGGGAAAAAGAAGAAATTTATGAAAAAAAAAGAGGACAAGAAAATTAGGAATAAACTGACAAATATTTGCCTCTACAGTTTCCATCCGAACTTTTAATTTAACAAGGACAATTTGTTTTCCAAGATAAATTTTCAAATTTGAATGACTCGAAAATTAAAAGAGTGCATATTGTGACCATGAAATACTGGAATTTTCTGGGACTGTCCACTTCAAGATTTCAGAATGAGAAGCAGTTTCTCTCTCTTTTCCTATCCACCCCATAGAATGGATAAAACACCTTTCACAAACCACGTAATTTGTTCATATCAATATCAGAACCGCTTTTATGAGTAACTCAGTGGGTGAGTCATGGTCTTTCAACTATCAGGACCGTAGCAAGCTTTTCTTATCTGGGAGGGCAAGCCTTGAAATTACGCCCCTTTGAGTTCAAAAGTTCCTTACTTCCACTCAAATAGTAAACAGTTTTTACTTTCTCATACCTTCGTTATAGAAAAATATTATGATCGTTAATAAATCTCACTTCCAGTTTTCGACATATTTTTTGTCGAAATTTGAAAATTAGATGAATACCCTAGAGCTAACTGTTTTAAATATCGAGTGAAACGTAAAAGTTACGTGAACACCGGCAACACAACACGTGCAGAAATTCAGAATGAAAACAAACCAGCACAGAGCGAATTAGTATTAGACAGTAAACGTAACAATAAGAAAATGCTTTCGGAATATTGCTTGGAAAAATTCAGTTCTAGGTTGAACACTGAGAGGAACTTTCGGCGACAGAGCACAAATGACTAGTAGCTCTTCATCCCTACGACGTATTCGGAAAGGTCACGGAGTTTAGGCATATCAGCATATTGTTTTACATGCTTCCATTCAATGTTTCGGACAATTCCATGCATCCATGTGAGATGGTCCACAACTCACAGTGTAAGTTCTGTACGCTGCGGTTAACAGCGCGTAATCGTGTATGTGGCTAACTAAAGTATTTACAAAAGAAGATACTAAAGTGCATAACTTTGTTTCGGAGTTAAGATGTCAGACAAGTTTATTCATACTCTGTACATTTCTATTTTTTACGCTCCATAGAGTATGAAATTACGCCCCTGGTATGACCATTCTGGGAGGGCAACCGCCCTCCCTGCCTCCCGGTAGCTACGGCCCTGCTAGTAGTAGTTTTCTAGGCTTCTTTCGTAGCATTGGCTCACTAGAAACACACAAGTTTCCCACTATTTTATTTAAAAAATCGTGATGTCGAGGCTAAAAAATAAGAATGTTTAAAGCTAACAGTACACAAGTAAGACCTCGTTGAAAGCCGCGGGGGGGGGGGGGGGTCCTGGACCCGGAGGCATCATGCTAGTAGTTTACCGCCACTGAATTCTTAAATTTTTACTTGCACTCTCAGAATGGGCTCTCAACTTGGAAGCGGGGACAAAGTTTCCGGCCCAGTATTCATAGCAACTTTTCTCCCCCATCACGATGAGCAGGAAAACACGTTCCTGAAGGTCGAAGAGGTCCTTTGGAAACACTTTAAACTCCTAAAAAATATACTACGCTACATCATTCCGAAGCTTACACGAAATATTTTGCGGCTTAGAAAGGTTTTCTGCATCACTTGCAATTAATGCTATTTCTACGTAACAAGTCATTCCAGAAAAGACGCCTACACGTTTAAACAGAGAAGTGCGAAAATATCTTAGTCACTTATCACACGAAATTGGTTTGCTAACGGTTAATGGCTCTTCCTGTTCTAAGCACAAGGAAATGAGTCGAGAAAAGCTACAGAACTGACCGCCACCCGACATTCAAGGTCACCCAGTCAACTTCCAGTCATATGTCCAATTTTTCCCGTAAAACTTATTTAAGGAAGAAGACCCTGTGGAAGACATCCTCTTTCAGTTGAAGAAAAAGAAAAGAAAACTTTCAAAAGAAACTTTCCTACACGCGGCATTTATCTGCAATAAATAAAATGTCATTTGCAGGATATACAGCGCTTCAAACGCAAAATTGCGGAGATGTTCAAGTGAAATGGAGGTCATGCGTTACTTTTTTTGTATTTGGATCTTGACGAGTCTAAGGATGTCTACCAATAATTCAGAATTACTGACAGCCCTAAGGACGAGTTTCATCCCTCAAGGCAAGAAAGATTTTGTGTCATAAATTGAATAAGTGTTATCCAGCCCTAATCATCCATAGAATAATTTTGGAACAATATTTGCTAATGTTATTAGTAAACTACGGCAGACAAAAAAGTAAAAGGACTCAAACATTTCAAATATGTTCCGTTGCTCTGATAAGATGTCAAGCAAGACAACACTATGTAATTGTTTACTGTTCAATATTAGCCATTTTTCTTCTTTGGATTTAAAAATTGTTTGCAGAGGCAGTCAGGATCCTGGAATCCCATAGCTTAATTTTCAGGAGGACGGGGGCGAAGGCAAATTTATATTCACAACAAATTCCTACTGTCCCTTCTCTAACAGTTTTTACCACACATAAGAAATTTAGTGGAAAACAAGACCCAAAAACTTCATAAAATACGTGGGTGAATGAAATTCGACAACATGTTGGGATACGGAAAATCAATTTTTTGTTTTAGTTTAAAGCTTTGCGCCAGTTGGACACGAAACTCCAGCAATCACTCATACATAACGGAAAAAAAAAAAAAAAAAAAAAAAAGAACACCCTCAAGACAAAGTTCTGGAAAAAACTTTGGGACATCTTTTTTCAGCAGTGAATGACTGCTAAAAAAAAAGACTAAATAAATGAAATAAGACGAAAAAAACAATGCCATTTCATTTCTTCGCCTTTCACACTTTCCCATGCTATAGATATATATGCTGTGCTTCAACATGCAACGGGGAGATTTAAATATTACTTTCTACTACAAATTCCGAACGTTTTTACTATTTTTATTGCACACTCACCTCCAGAAGTTAAAAACAATAACTAACTAGAATTAGAGTTACCTCAAAAACCTAGTACTTACCAAGAGCTGAAAGGGCATCGTCAGCTTTCCAGGGAAAGACAAATGTCCCTTCTTACCCTCCCATACGGTCTCCAATGGTCAGGACTCGCCTAAAAGGTAACACCAATCTTTCACAATTACGGAAGCAAGCGGTGAGTACACGTATGGGATTTTAAATCAATATACAGAAAATTCAGGAAACATGTAAGTTTTAGGGAATTTCTTGGTGTGAGTCATTAGAAATAGTGCTGGAACCCCCCCCCCCATATGGCTGAAATTATCAAAGGAGTGGGTTTATGGCAAACTGCCAATTGGGCCCGAATTTATCTCTCATATGAGGACTTTCGTCTCCGTGAACATCGAAAGTTATAAACAATCGCCAATGTAATTTAGAGCCATTTGATTCCAGGGAAGGGAGAGAGATAGCTCCCATTGGGCAAGCGCACCACCGGTACTTCATTCGACTCAAACTCTGGTGATTGACCAGGAGCCCGCGCTTCTGACAGCTTAGATGACCGGTGTGTTGTTCTACTGTCCAGTCTCAGATTTTCCTGCATTCAGTGGTAGACTTTGGAACGGGGAAACTCTCAATATTCGTAGAAACTTTCTGAGGTAGTTAAACCCCGAACTAAAAACTTATTTCATTTCAGTGGAGAGAAAAGGACAGAGTTGCGGCTTTGATCTGTGTTTGATCTTCCCGTTTAGAAACAGAGCATTGTCTGGGAACTTAGTATCTCAATTAAAAAAAAAAATATATATATATATCATCATCATCATCATCATTGTCAACCATTATCAATCCACTGCTGGACGAAGGTCTCCCCAAGTTTCCTCCACAACGGTCTGTCTTGTGCCAGTCTCCTCCATGTCACCCCTGCATACTTTCGAATTTCATCCACCCATCTCCCATGTGGTCTTCTTCTGGGTCTTTTCCTGTCCCTTGGAATCCAATCTAAAATTTCGGCTGTCCATCGATGATCTGTCCTTCTAGCAGTATGTCCAGCCCATTGCCATTTCAGGGATTTAACTCTGATCATGATGTCTTCCACTCTTGTCATTTTTCGGATCCACGAGTTCCTCTTCTTATCTCTCCTGGTTACACCAAGCATGCACCTCTCCATGCTGCTTTGAGTTGTCTGCAGCCTTTGTATGTCTCTTTTAGTTAAGGTCCACGTCTCTGCACCATACGTAAGCACTGGAAGGATGCATTGATCAAACACTTTTCTTTTAAGACATAATGGCATATTGCTCTTGAAAATTATGCTGTTTCTTCCAAAAGCTCTCCAGGCAAGTTTTGTACGCCGATTAATTTCTTCACCAATGTGACCCTCACTTGATATCTGCTGTCCAAGATAAACGTACATGTCTGTTATCTCCAGCTTTTCTCCATCAATCGATAAATCTTCATTTCTTGTAAAAGCATTGAACATCACTTTTGTCTTCTGAAAGTTCATTTTTAATCCCACTTCTTTACTCTTGTCAGCAAGTTCCTGGATCATACTCTGCAGCTCTGATGGGCTAGTTGCAAAAATGACTACGTCATCAGCAAAACGAAGGTGGGTTAGATAATCTCCATTAATCTTTATCCCCTTGTTTTCCCAGCTCAGCGACTGAAAAACACCCTCCAATGTGGCATTAAAGAGCTTCGGAGATATGGTGTCACCTTGTCTCACTCCCTTTCCAATTTTTACGTGAGTTGTATTTTCAAACAGCCTAATCCTTGCACTTGCATTTTCATAGATGTTATTAATAATATTAATGTATGCATCTTCAATACCGCAGGTTTTCAGAGCCATTGTAACTGCTGATGGTTTCACCGAATCAAAGGCTTTTTCATAATCGATAAAAGCCATGCACAATGGAAGTTCATATTCCCTCGCTCTTTCAATTAGTTCTCTCAGCACGTGGATATGATCTATTGTGCTGTAGCCACTCCTGAATCCAGCTTGTTCTCTCGGTTGAGCCATGTCCAGTGTTACCTTCAAGCGGTGTGAAAGAACTTTAGTGAAGATTTTATAAACTACTGATAGGAGGCTGATAGGCCTGTAGTTTCCGAGATCCTCAATGTCACCTTTCTTATGTAGCAGGATCATTGTAGCGGTGTTCCAATCCTCAGGAATCTTTCCTTCATTAAGGCATCGAGTGAAAATTTGGGCGAGTACTGTTTCGATTTCTCCACTTGCTTCTTGTATGATGTCTACAGTAATTCCATCTTCTCCTGGAGCTTTTCCTCGCTTCATGTTCTTGATTGCATGTGCAACTTCTGCTGGAAGGACTGGAGGAACTCTGGTACTGGTATCTTTCATGATGTCTGGAGTGCATATATCATCCCTTTCATATAATTTGGAGTAGAAATCTTTCACTCTTGTCAAAATTTCGCCTCTATTTCTTGTTACAGAACCATCTTCTTTTCTCAGTGCCATAATCTGTTTTCTTCCCTTACTGAGATGTCCCTTTGCTATCTTTAGGCTTTGGTTGTTTTCAATTGCTTTCCTCACTAGTTCACAGTTGAATTTCCTTACGTCTTCAGTGATACTTTTTCTTACTGTCTTGCATAGCTCTATATATTCCACTTTGGAAGTCACATCTTCTTTAGTTGTCCTCATGTCTCTTCTTTTTGCATCAACATTTTGGTTTTTCCTGATAATTTGTTCACATGCAACTTGTTCTTAGACCCAGCTAATTTTGTTGCTGTTTCCATAAGAGCTTTGGTTACTTTTCTGTTAACTTCAGAGATGTCCACTTCTTCCGATGTTAGGCCTTCTAAAGCAGAGAACCTGTTCTTCAGTTCCAACTTGAAGGTATTATGGTGTTTTTTAAGGTTGGTTATGTCAATAGATTTTGTTTGTCTTATGAGCTTGCCGCGTTCAAGTTTAGTGTTGAGGTGCATCTTACATCTCACCAATCTATGGTCACTACCTGTGTTGAACTTGTTTAGCACACAGCAGTCTTCTATGACGAATTTTTTGTTACACATAATAAAATCAATTTCACTTGTCGTCCCATTTGGATGTCTCCATGTCCATTTCCTGTGTGGCTTTTTCTTGAAGAAGGAGTTCAAGATGAAAAACCCTTCTGCCTCTGCAAACTCAACGAGAGTATTTCCACGCTGGTTTCTGTTGCCATGACCGAATTTACCTACTGAAGTTTCATTCTGTTGCCGTTGCCCTATTTTTGCATTGAAATCTCCCATAATTATTTTCAAGTGTTGCTTACCTTTATTATTTAGATGACAAATTTCCTCATAAAATTCTTCAATTTCTTCTTCAAAATGACTTGTGGTGGGTGCATAAGTTTGAATAATCTGAGCCTGGTATCTTTTCGAGAGTTGGATAACAAGTCGTGCAGCTCTGTCAGAGGAACTTTCAACTTCTACAACTTTATCCTTCAGTTTCTTGTTTATTATAAATCCAACACCACTAGTTCTGCCAGTATCTGTCCCACGATAGTAGAAGAGATGTCCACTTTTCAGTTCGATGAGATTTTCTCCTTTTCTCCTTACCTCACTTAGCCCCACGATGTCCCATTTGATCCTTTGTAGTTCCTCTTCCAATTCAAGAAGCCTTGAATCAGAAGATAGGGAGCGTCCATTGTAAGTAGCCAAGGTCAGCATCAGATGGCAGCCTAGTCCGGTCCTCCGGGGATTCTTAGCACCCTCTGCCTTCATGTCGCACTGGCCGCTGCCTTGGCCAGGTACATTCCAGCTGCCGGAGACTGAGGGCCAAGATTTAAGTTGTGGAATCATTTTGGAGGGGTTTGGCCATAACTCACCACGCTGGCCAAGCGGGTTGGTGAGTGTGGGATAGAATTTCCTCTGATCCCGATGGTACAGTTATACCGCTATGGGCGGTCGTCAGAGCCCCTTTAGTGGGAACAGGATGCACCACGAGAAGGCGGGGTTGACATTTGTCAAGGAGAGGCTGTGATGTTACGCATCACCTGACCTTACATCCCATATATATATATATATATATCCATACCTCACTTCCCGCTAAGAACCTTCAATGGAACCCCCCACTATTTTCTTGGTTTGGAACTCGAAACGTAAATGAGAATGAATGAACCAAGGTATAAAATCTCACTAACCAAAAGTAACACTGGAAATATAATAAGAAAAAATACAAAAATACATATAAAAACTCGGGTGCCATAGGCCACTCATCAGGGAAAGACGTCCCGCGACATCCGAGTTAGGTTCGAGTTTCGTGCAGGTGTCAGGTTAGAAAATTTTATTTTTAAAACGAATTCTCGAAACGAGGGTTAAAATTTTTTTTACCAAACTTTTTACTAATTAAGGACAAAAAAAAATATATATATATATATATATATATATATTCTATAAAGAAGATACCTAAGCAAAAAAATACATATATAATTTTGACTCACACCTAGTACAACATAGAAAAGGTTATGTATCTACCTGTGTGAGTAAAAGGAGAAAAGATAAAAAAATAAAATAAAACAACTGAATGTAGAAGGTGTCGAGAATACTGAGCCTTGGCTTTATCAAGGACCAGCAAAAACTCTGCATTTTCTCACTTCCACAAAGACCTAGTTGGAAATGGGTTTCTGCAAGGCCATAGATGCAAGTAACATTCCCACCTAAAATAGTTTAAAAAATATATATATAAGTCATGTCCTCCGTAGAGTAGCATGACCTAGCACTAGTTAACAATTTCGCTTGCATCCATTAACCTTCATGGCCCGACCCATGCTCTTCATCTGTTACTATTAAACAGAGAGAAGAAGATTAAAGAGAACTCAAGCTGTGAGAGTGACATAATAAATTGAAATGATTTTCAGCTATAACGAAATTCCAAGTTCGTTTGAGAGAGAATTTAAACCTGAAAAACAATGCAAAAGAAATCCAAATTTTACATTGCAATTAAAAAAGGAAATGTTAATTTATAACGAACAGATTTTTGAAAGAAAACTTGAGTCTAAAACCCCCTACTCTACAACTTATGACAGCACGAAAACGAGAATAAGTTAAAGATAATAATTAACTAAAGAAAACTTTGTGAAAGTTATATACCTTAAACAGTTAGTTGCAATATGTACAAAGTATTTCAGCAGTGCTTTAAGTGCATAATTAATTAGTTATTAAGAACTTAACTACTTTGAAAAAACAGCGCATAGACAGCGCATAGAAAAGGAACAAGCTTAGCCTTCTTCTGTTCCTAGGTACCCCAAAAGACGCTCAAAGTTACAAAGAAAAGTAAGAGTTAAAACCCGTATAAATGTTAACAGACAAACCAATGCTTAAAAGCTGAAAAGCTAAAGAACGACAGAGAAAAGGTACATAAAGTATTTTGCACCCTTCGTTTTAAATTCTAAAATTTTTTCCTTAGTCTTCAGTTTTGCTCTTAAGTATATATATATATATATATATATATTCTATAAAGAAGATACCTAAGCAAAAAAATACATATATAATTTTGACTCACACCTAATACAACATAGAAAAGGTTATGTATCTACCTGTGTGAGTAAAAGGAGAAAAGATAAAAAAATAAAATAAAACAACTGAATGTAGAAGGTGTCGAGAATACTGAGCCTTGGCTTTATCAAGGACCAGCAAAAACTCTGCATTTTCTCACTTCCACAAAGACCTAGTTGGAAATGGGTTTCTGCAAGGCCCAACCACAGTAATCAGGAACTTGAGTTCCTAGACTTAAGCATTAAGCTCAACAGAGGTAACCCATCTATTAGCCTCTTTGATAAAAGAGTTAATTTTCCTTTCAAAGTAATTAAATATCTACACTGGAATAATAACATTTCAACCAAAGTAATTGAGAATGTACTAATTTCTCAGGTCCTAAGAATTTCAAGAATTTGCAGCAACAATTTGGATTTCAATTACCACATTAATATACTATTAGAAAGTTTTCTAGAGAACGAAATTCCTTCTTCTTTCATCAAAAGAACTTTAAGAAAAATTATTCTGAATAATAGAGTAAGGTTGGCAGATCTGCTTTAATTTTCTACACAGTTAATAATATGATTCTGACCAATCAAAGCCGTAAGGAAGTTGGCTAGAGGATGCCTATTAACTACCTAAAGGAACCTTAGTGCTATGGATATGACGGTCCTATTAAAACAAAAAATTAAATAATATAAACAAAATCACAAAAAAGCTTAAAAATCTGTTTATAAAAGAAAATAAAAACAAATAAAAAAGAAAACTAGTTATTCATCACTAGGATAGCTATACTAAAAATAGTAAAACCAACATTAAAATTAATAAGATTCTGATTAATCTATAGAAGCTCACTAAGGTGATTTAATACATGCAAAGATTATTAAATAAACTGCTCGTGTATTTCATAATATTTCTCATGTATTCTGGAGAGTTAATTCTGCTCATTCTGATCATACAGATCCACAGTCTTAAGTTTATATATTTTTTTCTCTGGTTAAAATCTCCGCGCGTTGTTTTCTTGCTGTATGAGGAGGCCATCAGCCCCACCCTCACTGCCCCCCAGCGTCTAGGGAGTGGCAGAAGGGGTCAGCCATGTTCTCCTCTTGTGTGGAGAAAAGTTTTTGTTACACAAGAGGTAAGCTCTCTTCCTTGTTTTTGGGTTCTAGGTTTTATAAGTTCAATGTTTGTACTTTATGTACCTTTTCTCTGTCGTTTTTTAGCTTTTCAGCTTTTAAGCATTGGTTTGTCTGTTAACATTTTTGCGGGTTTTAACTCTTACTTTTCTTTGTAACTTTGAGCGTCTTTTGAGGTACCTAGGAACAGAAGAAGGCTAAGCCTGTTCCTTTTCTATGCGCTGTCTATGCGCTGTTTTTTCAAAGTAGTTAAGTTCTTAATAACTAATTAATTATGCACTTAAAGCACTGCTGAAATACTTTGTACATATTGCAACTAACTGTTTAAGGTATATAACTTTCACAAAGTTTTCTTTAGTTAATATTTATCTTTAACTTATTCTCGTTTTCGTGCTGTCATAAGTTGTAGAGTAGGGGTTTTAGACTCAAGTTTTCTTTCAAAAATCTGTTCGGTATAAATTAACATTTCCTTTTTTTTTTAATTGCAATGTAAAATTTGGATTCCTTTGCATTATTTTTCAGGTTTAAATCCTCTCTCAAACGAACTTGGAATTTCGTTATAGCTGAAAATCATTTCCATTTATTATGTCACTCTCACAGCTTGAGTTCTCTTTAATCTTCTTCTCTCTGTTTAATAGTAACAGATGAAGAGCATGGGTCGGGCCATGAAGGTTAATGGATGCAAGCGAAATTGTTAACTAGTGCTAGGTCATGCTACTCTACGGAGGACATGACTTATATATATATATTTTTTAACTATTTTAGGTGGGAATGTTACTTGCATCTATGGCCTTGCAGAAACCCATTTCCAACTAGGTCTTTGTGGAAGTGAGAAAATGCAGAGTTTTTGCTGGTCCTTGATAAAGCCAAGGCTCAGTATTCTCGACACCTTCTACATTCAGTTGTTTTATTTTATTTTTTTATCTTTTCTCCTTTTACTCACACAGGTAGATACATAACCTTTTCTATGTTGTATTAGGTGTGAGTCAAAATTATATATGTATTTTTTTGCTTAGGTATCTTCTTTATAGAATGTGTATTCTGAATTTTCAAAACTGCTGCGTTGCGCGTTTTGATTTTCGGGTTGTTTTGCACCCTTCGTTTTAAATTCTAAAATTGTTTCCTTAGTCTTCAGTTTTGCTCTTAAGTATATATATATATATATATATATATATACTTAAGAGCAAAACTGAAGACTAAGGAAAAAATTTTTAGAATTTAAAACGAAGGGCGCAAAATAACCTGAAAATCAAAACGCGCAACGCAGCAGTTTTGAAAATTCAGAATTCACATTCTATAAAGAAGATACCTAAGCAAAAAAATACATATATAATTTTGACTCACACCTAATACAACATAGAAAAGGTTATGTATCTACCTGTGTGAGTAAAAGGAGAAAAGATAAAAAAATAAAATAAAACAACTGAATGTAGAAGGTGTCGAGAATACTGAGCCTTGGCTTTATCAAGGACCAGCAAAAACTCTGCATTTTCTCACTTCCACAAAGACCTAGTTGGAAATGGGTTTCTGCAAGGCCATAGATGCAAGTAACATTCCCACCTAAAATAGTTTAAAAAATATATATATAAGTCATGTCCTCCGTAGAGTAGCATGACCTAGCACTAGTTAACAATTTCGCTTGCATCCATTAACCTTCATGGCCCGACCCATGCTCTTCATCTGTTACTATTAAACAGAGAGAAGAAGATTAAAGAGAACTCAAGCTGTGAGAGTGACATAATAAATAGAAATGATTTTCAGCTATAACGAAATTCCAAGTTCGTTTGAGAGAGAATTTAAACCTGAAAAACAATGCAAAAGAAATCCAAATTTTACATTGCAATTAAAAAAGGAAATGTTAATTTATAACGAACAGATTTTTGAAAGAAAACTTGAGTCTAAAACCCCCTACTCTACAACTTATGACAGCACGAAAACGAGAATAAGTTAAAGATAATAATTAACTAAAGAAAACTTTGTGAAAGTTATATACCTTAAACAGTTAGTTGCAATATGTACAAAGTATTTCAGCAGTGCTTTAAGTGCATAATTAATTAGTTATTAAGAACTTAACTACTTTGAAAAAACAGCGCATAGACAGCGCATAGAAAAGGAACAAGCTTAGCCTTCCTCTGTTCCTAGGTACCCCAAAAGACGCTCAAAGTTACAAAGAAAAGTAAGAGTTAAAACCCGCATAAATGTTAACAGACAAACGAAGTTATAGAGAGTGATTTTGATAATATCTATCCTAGCTCTCTTAACTTATGTAAAACCAACCACAGTAATCAGGAACTTGAGTTCCTAGACTTAAGCATTAAGCTCAACAGAGGTAACCCATCTATTAGCCTCTTTGATAAAAGAGTTAATTTTCCTTTCAAAGTAATTAAATATCTACACTGGAATAATAACATTTCAACCAAAGTAATTGAGAATGTACTAATTTCTCAGGTCCTAAGAATTTCAAGAATTTGCAGCAACAATTTGGATTTCAATTACCACATTAATATACTATTAGAAAGTTTTCTAGAGAACGAAATTCCTTCTTCTTTCATCAAAAGAACTTTAAGAAAAATTATTCTGAATAATAGAGTAAGGTTGGCAGATCTGCTTTAATTTTCTACACAGTTAATAATATGATTCTGACCAATCAAAGCCGTAAGGAAGTTGGCTAGAGGATGCCTATTAACTACCTAAAGGAACCTTAGTGCTATGGATATGACGGTCCTATTAAAACAAAAAATTAAATAATATAAACAAAATCACAAAAAAAGCTTAAAAATCTGTTTATAAAAGAAAATAAAAACAAATAAAAAAGAAAACTAGTTATTCATTACTAGGATAGCTATACTAAAAATAGTAAAACCAACATTAAAATTAATAAGATTCTGATTAATCTATAGAAGCTCACTAAGGTGATTTAATACATGCAAAGATTATTGAATAAACTGCTCGTGTATTTTATAATATTTCTCATGTATTCTGGAGAGTTAATTCTGCTCATTCTGATCATACAGATCCACAGTCTTAATTTTATATATTTTTTCTCTGGTTAAAATCTCCGCGCGTTGGTTTCTTGCTGTATGAGGAGGCCATCAGCCCCACCCTCACTGCCCCCAGCGTCTAGGGAGTGGCGGAAGGGGTCAGCCATGTTCTCCTCTTGTAAGGAGAAAAGTTTTTGTCACACAAGAGGTAAGCTCTCTTCCTTGTTTTGGGTTCTAGGTTTTATAAGTTCAATGTTTGTACTTTATGTACCTTTTCTCTGTCGTTTTTTAGCTTTTCAGCTTTTAAGCATTGGTTTGTCTGTTAACATTTATGCGGGTTTTAACTCTTACTTTTCTTTGTAACTTTGAGCGTCTTTTGGGGTACCTAGGAACAGAGGAAGGCTAAGCTTGTTCCTTTTCTATGCGCTGTCTATGCGCTGTTTTTTCAAAGTAGTTAAGTTCTTAATAACTAATTAATTATGCACTTAAAGCACTGCTGAAATACTTTGTACATATTGCAACTAACTGTTTAAGGTATATAACTTTCACAAAGTTTTCTTTAGTTAATTATTATCTTTAACTTATTCTCGTTTTCGTGCTGTCATAAGTTGTAGAGTAGGGGGTTTTAGACTCAAGTTTTCTTTCAAAAATCTGTTCGTTATAAATTAACATTTCCTTTTTTAATTGCAATGTAAAATTTGGATTTCTTTTGCATTGTTTTTCAGGTTTAAATTCTCTCTCAAACGAACTTGGAATTTCGTTATAGCTGAAAATCATTTCTATTTATTATGTCACTCTCACAGCTTGAGTTCTCTTTAATCTTCTTCTCTCTGTTTAATAGTAACAGATGAAGAGCATGGGTCGGGCCATGAAGGTTAATGGATGCAAGCGAAATTGTTAACTAGTGCTAGGTCATGCTACTCTACGGAGGACATGACTTATATATATATTTTTTAAACTATTTTAGGTGGGAATGTTACTTGCATCTATGGCCTTGCAGAAACCCATTTCCAACTAGGTCTTTGTGGAAGTGAGAAAATGCAGAGTTTTTGCTGGTCCTTGATAAAGCCAAGGCTCAGTATTCTCGACACCTTCTACATTCAGTTGTTTTATTTTATTTTTTTTATCTTTTCTCCTTTTACTCACACAGGTAGATACATAACCTTTTCTATGTTGTATTAGGTGTGAGTCAAAATTATATATGTATTTTTTTGCTTAGGTATCTTCTTTATAGAATATATATATATATATATCCATACATATATATCCATTGGTCTTCCCTACTCGAACCAAATATACAATATACGAAATATAACTAACTTATAACCAATTAGTCCCCCAATATCATCTCCAGTGTGGACGGTAGGTAACTAACTCCTATCTAAAATAGGTCCCTCCCTACTGAATTTGGAATGTCTGTTGTTCCCTGTGGAATGGAACTCACAAACACCTAAGGAGTCGTGTGGCGACTCCTACGATCAGTATTTGTCATTTTCTTGTAGGACTTCCGTCCACAGTGAGTAGAGTTTAGGGTCCCAGCCACCTTGGGCAGGACACAGAAACGGAAGGAATGAGAGCAAGTCTAGCGACTTTGACAGAACAGTTTGTAGTGAGATTAGAGTACAGTAGATAGCGCCACCGTACAAATACGATGATGCACATAGAGGGGTGAGAGAATTTCAGGGGGGGGGGGCATAGGAAAGGATACCCATTTAACCAGTGGGTCCAGCCTTGGGGCCGTCACTTAACGTGCTCGTCCGATGCACGGCGGATATTCAGCGATTGTTAGTAAATCACACCATCTATGAAAGATCAGCCCAGGTTCGAACCTAAGGGAGGACCTTGCATCGATAGTCTGACTCGCTAACCACTAAGCCATCCGCGGCTCTAATGTGGCGACTCCTGTCCCTGCAGGGGAGTATATATATATATATATATATATATATATTGCGAATAAATTAGTGAGTTTTTTTTTCTTAACGTGACTTAATAGAAATGTTCCTCACCCTATTAGGTACAATTTAGCATTGACCAAAGAGGGCAGGACGACAAAGTTTCTGCACAGTATCAAAAACGTTAGGGAACTTATTACTGATAATTGTTGCATTAATCTACAAATTTCGCAGGTCGGCATAACTTTGATCTGTCCTTCTGACATTATGTCCAGTCACCATAGGCATATTTAGAGAAGGACAAGGGGCCTTGCCCCCTACCCGGAAAGTGTTTCATTTTTGTTGTTTTTCGTTAAAAGGCGACTTACGTTAAAAAAAAATGCTCCAACTTACATTAGAAAAACAATGCTTGGATTTTTTTTTCTTATTATTTTCATTAACTTTTATTTTGCCCTGGTGGATTTCAAAAGCTTCCATTTTTGTCGCCCTACCTCCGAAAAAATTCTATATACGCCCCTGCCGGTCTCTGTTGCTGCGTGGCACAAACATCTAAAAATAAGTTATTTGCGTAATATTTATTGTCTCCTGCTTATATTAATTTAAAATCGACTAATTGAAAATATCTGTTTTACTTCCGTTTAAACTAGAATCATTTGCACAGAAGTTTTTTTTTTTTTTTTGATTGAAGGTTTAACGACCACAGTGAGCAACTCAATGGGCTATAAGCAGTCGCCCGTCCCTAATTTAGGGTCACTGGTTCCAGGGAGGGGAGAGAGCCAGTGCCGAAAGACAAACACAACATCCATGCCTCACCGGGATTCGAACCCGAACCCCTTCGGACGAATGATCAGAGGCCATCGCTTAGACCACTGCGCCACCGGGGCGGCGTACACAAGTTGAACGTGGTTACCTGTATAAAACTATCAGAAGTTAATCAATAGTAGAGTTCCATTTTTTTTTTCTTCATTGGGGGTCTTAACGACCACAGTGAGCAACTCGATGCGCAATAAGCAGTCGCTCGTTCCTGATTTAGCGCCTCTGGTTCCAGGGAAGGGAGAGAGCCAGTGCCGTAAGACAACTTCTATGCATCACCGGAACTCGAACCCATCTCGGATGAATGGTTAGAAACCAGCACTACCGGGGCGAGTTTTATTATTGCTGAACTGTAAGTGAAATAAGACTCATTATCAAGTTTGAAACACATGGAATAATTAATACGGACAGAAATCAAGCTGTTCTTCCATGTAACGTAATCGCAGGAATTTGGAAATTTCATGCAATGAAAGTCTGACGTCTCAGATAAGCCTCAGTTGTTTGGATTTCATTGTCGTGGGCGGTGTAAAGGTTAGCATACTCGAGCGCAAATCGAGAGATGCGGGTTCGGTTCCCTTTCCAGGACGATGAAATTTTCAAATTTCTGCGGTTAAGTTACATGGAAGAACAGCTGGATTTATGTCCGTATTAAGACTCATTATTCCTGAACATCGCACGACGTGCAAGAATACTTATGACAAGTAAAAGAACGTTACTTGAAATTAAAATTTAAACACAGTTTATATGTTCATTTTGGGTATTTAATGTTCAAGTCGACTCGAGGGATGTCGCTTGTGTAGTCTACATGCCGTCGCCGATAGTTGTCGCCACTGTAAACCAACAGCAACGAGCAATGCGCCATGGTATGTGGTCAGTTTTAACGCAGCTGGGAGACTAGCACCTGCCACTACTTGAAGCTTTGCAACGACATGGATACGTCCAAGCAAGCGTAACACACAATGATTCAGCGCCGCCTTCGTTGATCCAACTAAGTCAACAGAGATTTTTCCGTACATGCAGGTAGTATTGAGATATATCTAAAGACCTTGAGGTAGTATACGGAGGAGCCCATTCAGCATGCACGCAGTACAGCGTTCAAATAATGGAAAAAATTTAGAAGGGCGTCAAAAATTTAGAGAACCTTCCACGACCTGAGCAATATCACTGCGCCATCACGCAACAAATAATTGTAGTGTTGGATAGTGTGTTCAGGATATACATAACATTATGCATGGAATCGCTCAGTAGAACCACCCACGATCGTATCGGGTATCTAGGTGTTTCCGCGCGATGGCTTTCGAAGCTCCTATCGGTGTAACATAAGGCGGAGATTATGGGTTTCGCGTTGAAACAACTTACATGCGTACCAGGTCGAATGGAAACTACTTCCTGTTGCGAATTACTGCCGATTACGAAACTTGGTGTCACCGTTTCCAGCCAGCGACGAAACGCATCCGCACGGTGTGTACGCACGTTGCTTCACCGCTACCAAAGAAATCCCGAGTCTCAACTTGTGCTGGCAACGTCATGCTCACCTTTTCTTTCAACGGAAGGGTCCATTGTTCATTAATTGGCTACCACATCGTGCGACCATTAAGGCTGAAAGGTACTGTGACAGACTCCACCACGCCATCGAAAACAAGTGTCCGTATATGCTGACACGTGGTATTGTGATGCTGAATGGCAACGCTCGGCCTCATATTACCTATCAAAGCACAGAAACGCTGCAACACTTCTTATGGGAAGACCTTGCTAGAGATTATAGGAAATCACGTCATAGTTACTCGTAAAAAAATAAAAAAGGTCACCGTTATGACCAGTGACTAAAAGTAACAGTTAGAAAATTCCTGTTAAAGTGTTACAATTAGCCGTATCACTGCAAATTCTTGGGGATAAACAGTTCCAAAATGACATGCCATTGCTTCCGGCTTGGTGACTTCAAGCCTAAAACATAAACCTTTCCTCTGCAGAGAAGTTTTGCGGCTGAATATGAGCTAAGCGAAATAATTGTCACCCTAATCCCGTCGGGCTAAACGATGGGGACGTGAAAGCGCTAGACAAACAATTTCTCCCTCTCAGTAACCTAATGTGCTGAGAAAAAATACGCAGCAAAAAAAAAAAAAAAAAAAAGAACATTAGGCGTCAACGATTCTCTTTGTTCCTGCTTTGCTTCGTATCCATCACAAACTGTGATTTTTGTCACTATTACAAGCAAAAGGGCGACTCGCCGTTCCGACATCTCCACTTTCTCTGTCACAAGCGGTGGTTTTGTCACGGTTTAAAGTCCCTGTTGCTTTCGAGGAACAGTCACCGTCGTCGCAGAAAAATCATTTAAGCTCACCTCTGGTCCTTGTTTATCCTCACTCTAGACCCGATGGCTGCCATGAGATTTTTACGCCTTCGGATCTCTGAAATAGTTACTCAACGACAGACGATTCACTCCTGAAGTCATCCGAATAGCTGTCTCGGCCTGATTTACAAACACAACCAGCAGCCGTTGTCCTATGGGGAAGGTATCCAAAAACTTGTGCGGCGGTGGGACATGTCTAAACTCAGAAAAAGAGCATATGTATATAAAACCGTGAACCCAAGTCCATAGCTACCGCAGAGGGAAGAGAAAGCGGTTGCTCTCTAGAATGGTCACAACCAGGGGAGTAAATTCATACTCAGAATCATAAAAAAAAAAAAAGTGGAAAGGCACAGCGTGTGAGTAAATTCACTGAAAATCGTAACTCAAAAAGAAAGTTATACACTTTAGTATTTTATTAAGACCTCAGTTAGCCGCATATGGTATTCCGCCCAGCTAGCCATGGTACAGAGTAACCTACGCTGAGAGGTGTGGACCCCTCATATGCATGAACGGAATTGTCCGAACAGCAAGTGTATATAAAGCAAAATGCGGATATGCCTAACTTCAGTGACCTTTTTTCTAATTAGCCGTAAGGATGAAGTCATTTGTGCTCTATCACCGAAAGTTCCTCTCAGCGTTTAATCTTAAACAAAATTTCACGTATTGTGTTGTCTGTGTTCTCATAACTTTTACATTTTAATTCATATTTAAAACCGTCTGTTCTTTGGTATTCACCTAATATTTAAATATTTTGTAAAGTTATGTCAAAAAACCTGGTCAGATTTTTTTTAATAATCGTAATGCTTTCCTATAACGGAGGAGTGACAAAGTAAACACTACTTAGTACTTGAGTGAAAGTAAGAGACTTTTGAACTAGAAAGGCAGGAATTTCAAGTCTACCCCCTCCCAAATAAGAAAAGTTTGCTCCGGCTCTGCTGAAAAACCTTGTCCTTTGTACTTTTACTGTATCATCCTGCGGCTAATTCGAATAAACCATCATTAAAGCACAGTCTCAGTCCACGTTTCATTTGTACGACAGTTATATGTGAAATAACAAGGCTACCATTTCTTGTTGCCAATAAAACATTGCGTACGGTTAAAATTAAAATACAGTTAACACATACACTGAAGAGCAATTGAATTAGAGACAGCTGGCGTTATGCAAATGTGGCGCTGTGGGCGGCCCTGTAAACGGAAACGACATGACGTATGCAGCGATCCGACAATATAAGGAGTGATGCGACGGGAATCAGTAAGAGTCGGACGCAGTATGGGTAAGACGAAGGATCTAAGCGCATTTGGTCTTGGGCAAATTGTTGGGGCCCGACGAATGGGTCACTATCTCGGAAGTCGTGCAGGCACTGGGATTTTCATGAGCCACTGTGTCACGGGTGCACCGTGAGTTCGTCAAATCAGGTAAAAACCATCCATGCAAGGGCCAACTGCCGTGGACAACAGCGTGTGGATGAGCGGGGTCACAGTCTGCTAGCTCGCATTGTAACAGCGGATAGACGGGCCACAGGGCAAGAAATCACTCTGCAATTTAACGCTGGTGCACCTTCCAGAACCATCTCCTCGCTATGGGGTACAGAAGCCATTGTCCCACGAGGGTACCGCTGCTGACCGCACATCATAGGGTGCAAATATTAGCATGGGCGCTGGAACATCGCCACTGGACCCTAGACATATGGAAAAATGTTGCCTGGACTGATGAGTCGAGATTCACGTTGGTACATGCGGATCGCAGGATACGAGTACGGCGTAAACCACATGAAGCGATGGATCCTTCTTGCCAGCAGGGTACTCTTCAAGCTGGTGAGGGTGGCATTCTTGTCTGGAGACTGTTTACGTGGACTGAAATGGGACCCCCTGGTACGTGTGACATCGTCCCTCACAGGTCAACGTTACCGGGATATCCTGGACGACCATTTGCTCCCGTTTGTGGTTCTTCAACATACCACTTGGGACCTCATCTTGCAACAAGACAATGCACCGTGCCATCGCTCCCGAATTGTATCCGAATGGTTGGATGAACACTCCACCGACGTGACCTCGCTTCCTTGGCCAGCTAGGTCACCTGACCTCAATCCCATCAAGCACATCTGGGATGCCATCGAGAGAGATGTTCGAGGCTCTAACCCCCTCCATCAAATCTTCGTGAACTGTGGGAGCTTGTTCAGGGGTCGTGGATCCGTATGGCTTCCCAACGCATCCGGTGTCTTGTCGAGTCCATGCCGAGACGAATCGCCGCCGTCATCAGGACGAAAGGTGGTGCTACACGTTACTAGACAGGTATATCTAATTCAATTGCTCTTCAGTGTATTTGCACACACTCAAACAAATTCCCTATCTGCTACGTATGTCTGATTTGGGGGGGGTCGCCCCCGTTCGCGTCACTCCGCCACCGGAGGATATACCCGCTTAGAACGATCTGATGCAAGAAGAATTAATCAAATCTGAATTATGTGATAAACTCCCAAATGGAAATGCACCCCCCCCCCCACTGGAAGAAAAAACACTACGAAAAATATAGTATGAGTACTACATTGCTTATGGTTAATAAAAAACACGTCAATATTAAAAGTTTTCTATTTCAACACAAATTTTGTAGAAGGATGCACCACGAAGTGGTGCTACATCAGCTGCACCAGTTTTGTAGCATTGTGTGATGCATAAAACACAAAAAAACATGATGCAACTACGGAAGATGATATGGTATCGAACCTGAATGGTGCAAAATTACACCATGTTTTTTACGTTTCATGCACCAAACAATTGTTTACCTTTACCCAAAAAGTGGTGCAGCTAGTGAAGCACCAAATTTTGGTGCAACCTACTATAAAACTTTTAACAGAGCAGAGAGTTAAGATATCTGGGAACTAAAATGCTTCACACGCCAACTAACCGAAAAAAAAAAAATGGCATAAAAATAAATGGTTCAAAAAATGCACGAAACAGGTTTGGTCGCAATTATAGTTACCGGATGTCTTTTTTTTTTTTTTGACTGAACATTAAGATATCGTACCAAATGCTAATGTACTTCACTTTGTAGAAAGATCCGTTTATGCCTCCTAGATGCAGACCTTTGTTTCGCGCATTTCTCACTATCGAATTCACAGCGAATTTTAGCCAATCTGACTTCTAGAAGTGTAGACATATAAAACTATTTCGCCACCATACAGTAAAGTTGCATCAAAAGATGTTCGAAATTCTTGAAGCATATATAACGCTATACGGTGCAAACAGAATTTAAGTCCGAGTTTTAGATGGAGATATCGCGTCTATGGAATGTACGTTTTTTCAGAGGCGGTGTAATAATAAGCACCAAATATTTGCTGTCTTTAAACAGAAGTGTTCCGTGGATTTTAGCGATGAATCCACGTGATTTAAAAATAACGTTACCAAAGTTTTTATGATGTTATTAAGCGTCTTAGAAACGTGTATATAACACTAGAGTCCTCTATGGATATTTTTACTGAGAAGTATCAATTACTAAACAGTGTCTTCTGGAAAGGGCTGGTAAGCGAGGACGTACAACTTTTTTTTTAGTTGTTTTGAACACTTTCTTACTGCTTTCGTCTTCCCTGTTGAGCTACCTTATATTCCTGATTAACCTCCCCAAATAACACCGTTAGAAAAGCGTGAGATGTTACAGGAAAAACAAGATCGAAAGCACATAAAGCAACAGTGTATTTAATTGTGGATAGCAAAAGACGCAGCATGCAAAGCAACTCAAAAATGCTCAGCCGAAAGATGTAGCGTGGTACTTTCAGCCCTTTTTTTTTTTTTTTTTTATTAAGGGGTTTAACGATCACCATGAACAACTCGATGGGTTGTAAGTAGTCACCCGTCCCTAACCCTAATTTAGGGCCACTGGCACCAGGGAAGAGAGAGAACCAGTACTGTAAAACGCGATTGTGTACATTGCGTTTGTGTTAATGTGCAAACGCATTGTGTACATAGCATTTTACTCTATTCGTAAACGCAATTTGTTTGCATCCCCTTACTTGAGAAGGTGTACGAGTTTTCCGCCACTCTTCTTTTAGTTTTGGCTAAATGAAACAATGAAAGTGAATTTAAATATATTTCAAGAAGAGTTTTGAATTTTTGTGGCAGGAAAAAGTGAAAGTGAAAATGTTATCTATACAACAGGATATCGTGATAAGTCACGATGCAGTGTTTTATGAATGATCATTATCGTGGTTCGTAAAAGACTAGTGACGACGGAGGAAACAGTCTTGCTCAATAGTTGGAAATCGGGCAGGCGTGGTTAGAATACCGCACTTTCTCTAGCGAGAACCTGTTTGGACAATTCCTTCCTATGCTTAGTAATCACAACTTAACGACAGGTATTTTCCTAGAAAACGTTTCGTAGTTTTTAGTAAGACATATTTAACGCGGAAACAGACGACGCGACGTGGGAAAGAGCTGCTGATCGAAGTACCCTGAAGCTAACTGCTACTCAACCCTCCAGGAGTTATTGTTCCTCGCACGAGTGTCAGCAATTATTATTCGCATACGCAACACACAGTTTTGCACGCGAAAAAAGAAGGATTAGGTTAATTAACAATTCCCATTTTACTTTCATGTGTTTCGGTGAATAAAGAATACTGAACGATTACGTAACATTTAAAAAAGCTGTGTTCATTCAATCTGCTTGTAACTCACTGTTTGCGCTGCAAGCACACGCTTGTGCCAAATAAATGAAAAACAAAGCTTTATAAAGCTGATGCTTTGACACACACGAATCAAAAAAGATCAGCTTTACTTCCTCAAAGACACGGGTGGAGTCCGGTGATCGTGTGATAAAAGAATTTGGTTACTAATAGGCAACGTCTGAAGAATTTCCGTGAGAGAAACTTTCTGAAAAGTAGCACACAAATTTTGCAACAAGTGTCTATTGAATTTGAAGAATAAAAAGCATAAGATGGCACAGGAATGTACTGAGCAGGACCCAGAAACGGATCCCGACTGGGACAATTGCCTCCCCCCCCATTCCTCCTTTTTAAATGGCCAAGATCGTAAAATAATGTATTCATTTTTTTCAAAATTTTATTAATAAATGCGCAAATTCTTGTAAAGTTTTTAAAATTTGCTGTAAATTTCAAGAAAAGTTCTGTTTTAGTTTTCAGAGACTGATTGATCATGAGGGTGGGCTTTGTTTAATGTAATAATACACTGTCGAGTCACATTATTGTGACCACCTACTTTTGAAGTTAACAGCGCGTAGCCAATGAAAGAAGGCACGTGTCGTGAGCTGGCTTGGAGGGTATATAAGGTGTGCTGTAGGCGTTCTGAAAACTATCACTCGTTGCTGTCATGGATAAAAGGGGTGATTTATCAGATTTGCAAAAAGAGATGATTAACGGCTTTCGGGTTAATGGTGGAAGGTTTTTCTGAATAGCGCAGTTTGTGAACTGTTCGCGTGCTGCTGTGGTTAAAGTTAATCGTGATTGGAGAAATAGCACCATTGCGAATATGGGACGTGGAAACTGCGCAGGTGAACGTTGGTTGCGAAGGTGTGTGCGGGCCTATCGACACGCTACAGTGGAGCAACTCACTGGCCGAATTAACCAGGGGGCGACCGGAAGTGTATCTAAAACGACAGTTCAGCGAACCCTGCTGCGTACGAGCTCCGATGCATACGGTTGGTCACTGCACCTATGCTAACGAAGGTGCATCGGCAGAAAAGGCTTACATTTTCACGGCAGTATCGGAATTGGACCGCCGCTGATTGGCAAAGGATTGCCTTCTCTTTTGAGTCACATTTTATGTTTTATCAAACGGATGGACGTTGGCGTATAAGGCGAGAAACATCGGAGAACAAACACTCTTCAACCATTGCTGGAAGAACACAAGCTGGTGGGGGCAGCGTTATGGTGTGGGGAATGTTTCTGTGGCATTCCATGGGTCCACTCATGCCTGTGGCAGGCACTATGGACCGAATTCGTTATGAATCTATCCTTGCAGACCACGTGCACTCATACATGCTGATTGTCTTCCCTGGGATAGATGGGATCTTCCAGAACGACAATGCGACGTGTCATACAGCTAGAAATGTCCGAGAGTGGTTGGAAGAACACGACGAAGACTTCAAAGTACTTCCGTGGCCCCCTAATTCCCCAAACTTAAACCCAATTGAGCATCTGTGGGACCTCCTCGATCGTGTTGTTCGCTCTATGATCCTCCAGCAGCTATCAGATGCACTGCAGTCAGCATGGCTCCACATACCCGTGAACACCTCCCAGCACCTTATTGAGTCACTCCCAGCCAGTCTAGCTGCTGTCCGCGGTGCACACGGTGGTTACAGTAATGTGGCTCGACCGCGTATTTCCACAAACTTCAGAGAGAAAATCGCTAGTAAGATAATGAACACTTCAAAGAGGAATTACTGGTCACATTGCTTAGGAATGATTCGATGATTGAAGCTGAAAATTATTGTATTAAATTAAACCGCCTAAATAGAAGAACGCCAGAAAATAGTGCTGATTTTCCCGCCCCCCCCCCTACGTGTTTTAAGTTTTTTTTTTTTTTTGTTATATTAAAGTTTTTAAAAAGACGTGCAATGCCAGGGAGGGGCAGCTTTGACAATGTGTGTGGGTGATCCTTCTAATCTCTATCCTACTTTTGTTTAGACCAGAGGCTATATAAGGTGTGTAGCAGGTAGTAAAATTCGGAGCGTGATGGGTAAATGGAAGGATTTATCGGATTTTGAGAAAGGTCAGATTGCGGGTGCTTTGATTTCCCAAACTGCTGAACTGGTGGGCTGTACGCGAGACGCCGTAGTTAAATTGTATCAGGACTGGCGTGAAAATGGTCAAACAGCGACTTGGAGGCAAAAACTGTACAGGACAGCGAAAAGTTGATGTGAGAGATGAGCGCCTTACTACTCCGCGACTCCCTCACTCTGACTCTGCTTTATTAAATAAAATTGGGTGTTTTGAGAAATTAAAGGTCAGTATGGATTACTTTGAAAACTAAATTGCGCCGCCCCGGTGACGCAGTGGTCTAAGCGATGGCTTCTGATCATTCGTCCGGAAGGAGTCCGGGTTCGAATCCCGGTGAGTAATGTTGTGTTTGTCTTACGGAACTGGCTCTCTCCCTTCCCTGGAACCAGTGGCCCTAAATTAGGGACGGGCGACTGCTTATAGCACATTGAGTTGCTCACGGTGGTCGTTAAACATCCAATAAAAAAAACCAAAAAAACTAAATTGCAAATATGATTTGCAATATTCCAACAGAAAGCTAAACTATAGGAGCGCACTCCGTACAAATGAACTTGTCGCTTTTGAGATCAGCGTTGGCCGAAGATAGCCCTATGGTAGTGTAGCCGGCTTCTTTTTTTGATTGGAGGTTTAATGACCACCGTGAACAACTCAGTGGGCAGCAGTCTCCCGTCCCTAATTTAGGGTCACTAGTTCCAAGGAAGGGAGATAGCCAGTGCCGTAAAATACACAACATCCATGCCTCACCGGGATTTGAACACTGACCCATCCAGAGATGGAAACGAGTCACGGGTCAACAATTTCCAGCGGGTCGGTTCAAGGTGTTCTTGACACAATTTCGACCCGGTTTTATTTTTAAAAAGTAAAAATAAAATAAAAAAATAAAATAATTAAAATGTGCACTGTGGAATTTTGTGCTCAGTATTGGTGCCCGCGGACTGAAAAAGGATTTGTCATGCAATATGAAGGAAGTGTCCTCAGAAGGAAAAGTGTTCCTTCTGATGGGTAATAATGAAAACATCCACATTTTGGAAACTTTCAACTCATCATAAAACTTGTAAAAATTGGTGTTGCTGTGAAACATATTCTGAAACTTGATATGTGATCAAGGAAACAGCAGAAACTGAAACTAAACATACAAGTTGCTCAATTCAAATATTTTGACTGTAGCGCTATCAAAATTAGATGGAACACTCTTAAAACTACTGTGGAGGGACTTTTTGACTCTAGCAGATGTGTTTCAAAACATGTGTAAAGCAGTTAGGTTATGTCTTGCAAATGAAGGACGACAGTTTGAATACTTCCTGTAAGTGAGTGAATAAATTATACATCCCTATAATATATTTGTTTGATTTCCATATAACCTAAGGTCCACTCCGGAGAGACTTTTTGAACGCCCTGTATATATATTATAGTTCAAAGCAGATTTGTCCGGGTCACTTACAGATCCTCGTCGGGTCCGGGTCCAAAATTTTCGACCCATTTCCAACTCTAGACCCATCTCGGACGAATGGTCAGAAGAAGCCATCGCTTAGACCACCGGGGCGGCGGGTAACCGGCTTCCAACTACATGGTTCGGGGTTCGATCCCAGCTCCACTGCCTAACCACTGAATATCCGCAGTGACTCGGAGAACATGCTAATGGCTTTCTCGAGGTATTGGACCTCCCGTTACAAATAAGGTCATATATTCTACTGACTTTCTACCTCGCTTATGTGTGACTTTCCTGTCCGGCACTCTAGCATAAATCTCCTAGCTTCCTACTCCTAAGGGTTGTTCAAGACCTGGGTTCTTTCCTATGAAATCCTGTTTTTTTTTTTTTTTTTTTTTTTATTGGAGGTTTAACGACCACCGTGAGCAACTCAATGGGCTATAAGCAGTCGCCCGTCTGTAATTTAGGGTCACTGGTTCCAGGGAATGGAAAGAACCAGTAACGTACGACAAACAACATCCATGCCTCACAGGGATTCGAACCCGGACCCCGTTCGGATCAATGATCAGAAGCCATCGCTTATCCCACTGCGCCACCAGGGCTGCGTACATAAATCTTCGAGACCAATGTTGAAAACCGTAGCTTATGGAACCACTTGTACTTCGATTCCCCCTTTTGAGATAGAACAGAGGCTGCCCCTTTTGGCCTCCATCAGTTGAACCACAAAGATCGAAGTATCCGTGCTTTTTGTGTTATTTCACCACTGATTACCGGAGGGAGCAAAGATACATAGTTTAGAAACTCCCAGTCTGACGGGGCGCATGGTCTGACATTTCAGTACGGTTAGTTTTGAGAGCACATCGTTTCGCAATGGAATCCAATTTGAAGTCATTGAGGCAACAAAAATTTAAGCGCATGCTTTAATGATTATCGATGTAGGATAAAAAGAAAATCAGAAATGGCTCGATAAAAAAGAGCGAAAAGGTCTAATGTCTTCAGTGGATACGCTTGTTTTGCGAGCAACTTGTCAAAAAATCGTACTTGTCAAAAATGTAATAACATGAAAGATATTAAAAGAATTCACAAAATTATTAAAAAAACGAAAAGCGAAAAAAAAAAAAGATATTTATAGATAAAAACAATAAAACAACCTTTTAAGCACGCCAGAGTTTTCTTACAAAGGTAAACGCTGCCAGTTGTAAGCTTGTCTGCCCCAACTACACTGCTAGCCACCCAAAATGCAACACCAAGAAGGACACGAGATAGCAAAGCCAGATTTACTGGACACAACAACAGATACAAAGATGAAACGATTGAGCTTACAGGCCCGTGCGACTTGCGGAACACGCAGACATCAATAGTTCGTGTGGCCCCCATGGCTGGCGATAACGGCTGCTACACGCCGCGGCATCGAACGAAAGAGGCTTTGGATGTGGGCTTGGGGTATGTCGGTCCAGGCTGTTTCCACAAGTTGCCACAGTTCATCAGGCGTAGCCAGCCGCTGGTGGTGCTTGCCGGGCCACTCGGTTGCCGATCAGCGACCAGATGTGTTCGATGGGCAACATACCGGGAGAACAGGCGGGCCACGGCAGCAGTGACACCTGGTGGGCCGTGAAGGATTGTTGCACGATGCATACCACGCGCGGCCGCGCATTGTTCTGTTGAAATGTGGCCGCTGGCAGGTCCTGTAGGTAAGGGAGGATTACAGGTTCCAAAACGTCGGAGATGTAGAGGTGGCTGTTGAATGTACCGGCGATGCGTACCAGAGGGGTGCGAGTGTCATATCCAATTGCGCCCCAAACCATAACGTCAGGCGACGGACCGGTATGGCGATGCATAATGCAGGCGTCATACAGTCTCTCGACGCGGTGCCGCCACACGCGGATCCGACCATCGTGGTGTTGCAGGCAGAAGCGGGATTCATCGGAGAAGACAATGTCGTGCCATTCCGTAGTCCAGGTGCCGCGTTCAACGGCCCACTGCCGCCGCACTTGCCGGTGGTGTAACGTCAATGGTAATCTGAGAAATGGGCGTCGTATGACAAGTCTCCGCTCCTGCAGACGACGTCGAACAGTACGTGCTGACACAGGTTGTTGCGCAGCACACCCTAATTCCTGCGCTAACGTTCGTGATGTGGCGGTGCGAGCCGTCAATGCCCGCCGCACAACATGCCGGTACTCTTGTTCGGTGGTGTGCCGCGGCTGCGGCAATCGCTCACGTCGGTCGGTCCGTCCGTCCCTCCTACACCCACCGAATCGATACTCACCTCACTGTGGCTGGATGTCGTCCCACTCGGGCGCCGATGTCTCGGTACGATAAACCGCTGTCACGATAAGCCACTATTCGTCCTCTGTCGAACTCCAAAACGTGCTGGAATGACTGCCGTATTCTGCGACGAGGCATCAGGAAGCTTCCCACGCACAGATCCGGCAGCACAACACACTTCCACTACTTACACCCCGCCTTCTGTGCACCCTTCTTATAGTGCTTTTCGGTGGCGTGCGGGGCGCACATGATTTGCATATGCCCTGCAATGCTGATCGTTTGCATGTCCTCTCGCGGGCGACGCATGCTGCGAATTTCAGGCCAATCGGATGCTCCCTTCTTGGTGTTGCATTTTGGGTGGCCAGCACTGTATATGTACGCCTGTTCTCAGATTATGATAAGTGACCGTAAAATCACAGTTTTCAGCAGCGGCCGAAACGTGATGACAGTCTAAATATCAACAAGCTTGAATCTCTACGGAAGATTTAAACCCCCTCATTGGCATAAGGCTCTGGAGCATGCGTACATTTTTTTTCAGGGTTTAACGAATACCGTGAAGAATTCGATGGGCTATAAGCAGTCGCCGGTCCTTAATTTAGGGTCACTATTTCCAGGGAAGGGAGAGAGAGCCAATGCCGTTAGACAAACACAACATCCATACCTCGCCGGGATTCGAATCCGGACCCATCTCGGACGAATGGTCAGAAGCCAGCGCTTAGACCATTGCGCCACCGGAGAGGCAGGGTGCATACACAGGTTTTAGCATCATTAGTAACTCGTATACCAATGTTATCTATTTGCCGTTAAGTGTTAAATTTAATGTGCTCATCAGTAAGTTCTCAGGCAGCATTGACGTTTGTCTATTTGTCACACAGTGATAATCAGGGACTTACTCATAGCTCCCGCATATTTGTTTTGCCCCCCCCCCCATATTCCAAAAGGAAGAATCAGCGAATTTCTTGAACACAAAATTGCTGTAAACAAAATGTTGCCTATTTATCTCAATTATGCGCTTGAAGAATAATAAGCGGTGCGTGTCATTGTGAACATGGGATCGATCTTCAAACAATGACTCGTGAAAAAAAAGGGGGCAAAAATGACAAAATATTAGCTGATAAAAGTTTTGCTGAAAACAAATTGAATTAGTTTTTATATTTTAGTAAGTTTTTACTCGAAAAGCAAAGTTAAAAACAGAGTTCCTTCCATTTTTCTTTTGATTGTAGGTTTAACGACCACCGTGAGCAACTCAATGGGCTATAAGCAGTCGCCCGTCCCTAATTTAGTCACTGGTTCCAGGGAAGAGAGAGAGAGCTAGTACCGTAAGACAACATTCATGGCTCACCGGGATTCGAACCCGCACTCCTTTAGGATGAATTTTCAGAGGCCATCGCTTAGACCACTGCGCCACCGGGGCGGCTCCTTCCAAACCTTAGCACCGTGCTGATGGAGCTGGGGCTGTGAACAGTTTTCCTCAGAAAATGCGCACAATATGCTTCGGGAGTAAGTAAAAACACATTTTAATTGCAACTGAACTATATATGTAGTTATTCTACGTCCGCCCCAAGTAACAGTTATCCATCGAAAACAGAAGTTTATAACAAAACGACATTATTAGAAAGCTTAGCTGTAAAAAAAAAAATTGGACTTTATGTAATTAATGTATTTAATTCTATACGGAGAATTCTAAAGCTTACTTATGTCCTGCTTGACACCGTGGTATATACTCCACACGCAGGACGGGCTACGACAGAGGACTTGCTTGCACCGAAACTCAAGATAGTCGCCATTCTGTTTTAGTAAACATCATCCATGTGAGACTAAAAGTCTAGCCATTTTGCTCCTGTCTTCAACAATTTTTACAACACGCCATTTCCCGCTGAACGAAACTCGTTTACTATCTACTCCGAGTTTTTATACACATAACGATTACTCGGAGACCGCTGATCACCATCTGCGCATAATGGCTTCGGTTTCTCTTCTCAATATGTAAATTACCAAGCTCTCGAGCACGATGCTTAGCCTCCATAATTAGTGTACCACGGTGTCAAGCAGGATGAAAGTGAGTGTTTATTTTATTTATTTATTTTTGGAGTAAAACAATTAAATATAAAAACAGATTAAATTTGTTCACAGCGAATATTCCTCTGTATGCAAATATTATTTTATAATTTCCTTCGTGATATGCATTGTATCAAAGAACCCCCTTAGTGTAAACAATTATCGTGAAAGTAAGAGTTGCAACCCAAGAGTTAAGGTGAATATGCAAAAATTTGGATTAAAGCATCTCTAGTTTTCTGAACCAGGCACAACTTCTACCGTAAAATGTATATTGTATTTTTAGGAAATCTAAAAATTAGGTAATTATTTCATAATAGGACATCGTTTCACGCAATGGCTTTGCCCGATATTTTTTTATGCCGATAGTAGGATGCTTTCTATTCCAGACGCAAACAATATTTCACGTTGTTTTATTTATGACTTAGCCATAAATATGTGAAGCAGTGATGAGCAGGAAGTCCCAACATCCAGTTTACGTTCGTTCGATAATCGAAATCACTCTCATATAAACGACATTTATGCATAGTTCCATACCCTGTTAGAGGAAGGGGAAAGTTGTGATATAACTAACGAAAGGTCAAAACTTTCATATAGGCTGCTTTTTTTTTTTGACTAATCTGAAATTTTAACATCGTTTGTTGCATCGCAGTAGCCTCGTTACGCCTAGGAGTCATGATGCGTTTTCCTCTGCAAATTATGATAGTTTTCTGACTTTCCGCCCGTTGTATAATACCTGCGATCCCCTAACCCGTGCAGTGGGGTGAGGGATCGTGGAAAGTAAATGTCTCTTACTCTAGCCTGATGCTGCGTTTCTTGCAGAGCATTTTCGACTACGTTATATCAGTAATAAAGACCCATGAACTTTTATTTTCGTACCGAAACGAAGTAGAATTCGAAGTCTATGCAATAAGTTACTTAGATTTTGTAAAAAATAAGTGAGTTTGTCTTCTAAGAATACCAGAAAGCATTTCCCCTTTGGAGTGGCAGTCATGTATGGAACACATAAAAAGATTGAGAATAATTAGTGGAACACAGGTCCGGAATTAAGATTTCTAAAATTGTGTGGAAACTTCAGAGCGTTGGTGATACCAGTTACAGCTAAGCATATGATGAATCGACCGTCAGGCATGAGATGAATGGAATTCTGTTATTAGATCGGAATTCTGTTATTAGATCGATAAAAGCTTCCGCGAAAATGCACACTGCTGAACTCTCCCCTTGGTCTTCAACGTATGCAATACAGATGTAGGAAAAATATATTTTGTAGCTGGCCCTCGGCGCAGCAACATGGTAATTCATATCTCTTGTAATGACAAAAAAACAAAAAAAAAAAAAAGAGAAAGGCATTTGCCACACTGTTTGTTATAATGATAAAATCATTGGACGTTTACGATGCTAGAAACTGGAACCGGAACACCAGAAAAGATTGATCTGACTTTGTCATCTGAGTTAGTGATCTTATGTGAGGAATTAATAAATGTGTATAAATCTGCATCTTCAATGCCTAGCATTGGTGAATTATAAATCAACAATCATTATTCCACTGCTGCATGATCTCAAAGTTTCTTCCCCGATTGTCTTGAGCCAATCTTTTCCATGGCACTCCAGAACGCTTTCGAATTTCATCAACCCATCTCCCACGTGAGTATCTTTCTGTTCCTTTGTGTCCAGTCTAATATTTCAGTTGTCAATCGGTGGTCAGTTCTAGCCATATGTCGAATTGCGAAATTTTACTTTTATCATGCTTTCCACTCTTGCCATTTTACCGACCCAAGATTCCCCTTTTTATTCCTCCTGGTTACACTAAGCATGAACCTCTCCATGCTTCTTTCAGTTGTCTGCAGCCTCTGAATGTATGTGTGTGTGTATGTATATATATATCCTTACGTACGGAGCAGAAATTAGGACTTTTGCTAAAAAAGACATACAAAGGCTGCAGACAAACTGAAAGAAGCATGGAGGGATGCAGGCTTGGTGTAACCAGGAAAGATAAGATGTACTCGTCGGTCGGGAAAATGACAAAAGTGAAAGGCGTGATCAAAGTAAAATCCCTTAAATGGCAATGGGTGTGACATATTGCTAGAACTGACAACCGATATTTTTGACTACATATCTAGGGACAGAAGACCATGTGAGAGATGGGTAGATGAAATTCGAAAGCATACCGTAAAAACTTGGAAGAGACTGGCTCAAGATAGGAAGTTGTGGAAAAGATCTGGATACCTTCATCCAGTAGTGCATGGGTAATGTTCGTTTATATATAATAATTGGCGACCGTTATCAATCCACTGCTGGATGGTTTGTCTCTTCCCCAACTTTCTATGTTGAGGCTGTCTCTTCCAAGTCACTCCAGCATCCTTTGGTATGCTTTTCCTGTCACTTGGTATCAAATCTATCATTTCAGTTATCCAACTGTGGTGTGGTCAGTTTCAGTAATGTGTTTATCTGCACGATTGCTTTTAACCAATCGATTCAGCAAAGACAATGTTTTTTTTTTCGTTATTAATTACTTGTTATTAAAGACAATGATATGCTCTAATTAAGACTGCCATCTCGTTGGCAGTCTTAATTAAACCTTTACGTAACTCAGTTAATTTCAACAAACATTTTTATATATATATATAAAAAAAAAACTTTGGTAGTTTCCAAATATTATGCGTAAAACTATTACTGTAATTCTTGTTAATATACGACTGTTGTGAAAATCAGATCATTCATGGTGTTCAGATCAGTGGTGAATTCAGCTGGCGGCGACTGGGCAATCGCTCCCCTAAAAAGGTTTATACATTTTTAAATGCTGCGTTTGCCAATATTGTAAATAATGCATTAAGTTTTATAAAATTATAGCAATAAATGCACAGATTTTCGTAGTAACTAAAATTTGCTGTAAGAAGAGGTAGCTGAGAGCCAAAGAGAAAAGGCTGCCCCGGTGGCGCAGTGGTCAAAGAGCTCCCGACCAAATTCGTCCGCGATAGGTTGGGGTTCGAATCCTGGTGAAGCATGGATGTCGTTTGTCTTAAGGCATTGACTCTCTCCCGTCCCTGGAACCAGTTACCCTAAATTAGGAATGGCAGACTGCTTATAGCCCATCGAGTTGCTCACGGTGGTCATTAAACTTTCAACAAAGAAAAAGTGAAAAGCGATTTTAACTGATATTGAAAAGCAACGGGTGTGCTTTGTTCTGTTCTTTAGCATTGTCTGGTATTTTTAGTAATTGGAAGCAGGGAAAATCGCCTTGTGGGGTAGACTTGTAGTGTGTGAGATAGTGTGGGTGACAGAGCGAAGTACGTACCTCGATTGGGCCACAGACAAAAACTCGTAGTACGTTTCGAAGCTGGAAAATGTTTCTATTAAATTAACCCACCTAAATGTTATAGAAAGGATCGAACTTTATTTTAAAAGATTTAATCCAAAGGAGACATTTAAAGAGCACCAAGATGGTTTCCTCGAAAAGTTGCAATAAAAACGCCATGAAGCCGCCTTGTAACACCGTGGTCTAAGCTCTGGCTTCTGACCGTTCGTCTGAGATGAGTCTGTGTTCGAATCCCGGTGAAGCATGGATGTATTTTTCTTACGGCACTGGTTCTCCCTTCCCTGGAACCAATGACTACAATCAAATTAGGAACGGGCTACGTTAAAGCTCCAATAATAAAAAAACTGTCGTCAAAATAGCGCTGATTTTTCCGTTCTTGTTCGTTTGGGATTTAAATCGTGTTTGAAAAACCTTGCAATGACAAGGAAGGGGCAGCGCTGCAAGCAGGGACGTCGTTAGACTTCGAAATCAGGATAGGTGAGCATTACTTTTGGTGGGACAAGCTTCATAGCAACTTGTTTTTCTTACGAAACACTGAAAGAACAAATTTTTAATGACTTTTTTTTTGAAGGTTCGACCACCATGAGCAACTCAGTGGGCTATAAGCAGTCGCTGGTCCCTAATTTAAGGTCACTAGTTCCAGAGAAGGGAGAGAGCCTGTGCAGTAAGACAATCACATCTATGCCTCACCAGGATTCGGACGAATAATCAGGAGCCAACGCTTAGACCACTGCGCCACCGGGGGCTTTAATGCTTTTCACTACCAGCTACAAAGGAATTCGTGCATACATACATACAAGGATACATACAAGACACACATACATACAAGGATCTGACTAGTTAATCCGCTGGTGTAAGATACAAGTGCTGGTAGAGTATCGCCTTCAACTTTCTGCTTGCTCTGAATGTGTTGTTATAAATTGCTTTTCAAAATTTTGCATTTTACTTACGAAAATGGTACTGTACTTGAATAATTTATTTAAAAGAATTTTTGGTTACCTAAATCAAATTTTAACGTCGTGCCACGCAGACACAATACCCCCTCCCCCCAAACTTCATTCCAGCCAGGGACTTTGCTTTGTACTCTTCTCCCACAAAGTAATCGTCAGCCACTTTCTGCACTTTCACTGTCCCGGCGCAGTCTTAAGACCGCTAGTGTAGCTGTAGACTCCACTTTCTGTGTTGGCATCCCCTATGTTGTAAAGAAACCAGAGCAATTAGTAGTGACCCCCCCCCAGTGAATTCCTGTACACCTTCCTCATTATACAAACATGAAAAAGAGGCTTAAACTAAGGAAGTAGAAGAGTGGAGAACAATTAAATCTCGTAAGCTTCCTATTTTGATAAGTTATTATTTTTTTTTCGGAGACGTAGTAAGCAACGTACTTCCTAGGACACAAGACTTATTATATGGCAAAGTGCAAATTATATTTTAAAATTAAATATATTGAAAAATGTCACATTTTGAACTGGGTGGGCAAGACAAATTTCAGGGTAGACTCAAGCCCACTCTCGCACCCCCTTGGCGACATCCCTGGCTGTAAATATATAGTGTGTGGGCGACCTTCACAAAATGTATGGGCACGTTAAGCCGTTGGGTCCCGGATACTGGCCTCCCGGTTATAAATAAGGGAGTCTTCCCCGGCTTTCTACCTGGCTTCCGTGTCACTTTCCTATCGGGCACTGTAGCCCAAATCTCGTAAGCTTCCTATTTCTAAGCGTTGTTTAAGACCTGGGGTCAGACACTCCCTTCCTAAAATCCTCTACATATGATCTGATCCACAAAATGTCTTTTGTTTTGACCGATTCCCCCCCTCCTCAGGTGTAAGCTTCTGGATCCGATATCCTTTTCCATTTATTATATTTAAAAAAGATGCAGTAAAATTAGCAGTAATTTTTAAAGAAACTTTTACAAATTGTTGGACTTGATTGATGCCCTCAAAAAAAAAAAAAAAAAAAAAAAAAAAAATAATCGTGCAAATGTTAACTACGGCACAAAAATAACAAGCGATTCGTACACTACAACTCCCTGGCCGCCCCGGTGGCGCAGTGGTCTAAGCGATGGCCTCTGATCATTCGTCTGAACGGAGTCCGGGTTCGAATCCCGGTCAGGCATGGATGTTGTGTTTGTCTTACGGCACTGGCTCTCTCCCTTCCCTGGAACCAGTGACCCTAAATTAGGGACGGGCGACTGCTTATAGCCCATTGAGTTGCTCACGGTGGTCGTTAAACCTCCAATAAAAAAAAAAAAAACAAACTACAACTCCCTTCCCGCAAAAGAAAAACAGCTACCTTATTACACACACGACAGGTCGGTTAAAAAATAGAGCAAACTCATAAGAATCAGTAAATGTAAGATTAAAGATAGTTGTTTGAACATTGATACGTACTAAAAAACCTCACCCATGAAAGTAGCCAGAGCCGGATTAAGACCTTATAGTGGGTCCCTAGGCTAAGACATCTGAGTGGGCCCCCAAAGAACATATGACGGAGAAACATTATGAAGTCCGTTAAAACACTAAGCTGGAGCAATACGCTTCTGAGAATTAATATTAATGCATTCTTCAGACTAATAAATTAGTTGCAGAGTTTTCATAAAAAGTCACTATATTTTCCACTGTTCTCATAAGAACATGAGTTTAAAAGCTTAAGATTCCTAAATTTTGGATTGAAGGTTTAACGACCACAGTGAGCAACTCAATGGGCTATAAGCAGTTGCCCGTCCCTAATTTAAGACCACTGGTTCCAGGGAAGGGAGAGAGAAAGCCAGTGCCGTAAGACAAATGCAACATTCATGCCACACTAGGATTCGAACCCGGACCCTTAACGGACGAATGGTCATAAGCACCGCTTGGAATTTTTAGTACTTTAGCATTGTATAATTTTCTTAGTGCATCTCTTTTGTTATGCAATGTGAAGCTACAGAGGACCTCTACCATTAACTCTTCCAAGTGCAAGCAGAGAGACGGGTGGAAGGTAGTGAAAAAACAAACTGTCTGGCCTTCCCATTTGTACCCAGCGACATGAAGCGTTTTACCGTTAATGAGCCACTGCCTTGAAATCTGTTCGTTTTCTAGCCTCTGTTTGCGCTCGAGTGGAAATCATACGACAAAAAACTATTTTATAAACTTCTCTCTTTATGTAAATGACTATTTGTGATGTAGAGGCATACCTCCTTGGTAATGGCCCCTTGGCTATAGCCCTAGTAGCACCCCCGTTTCTCACCTTAATCCGGCCCTGCCCTGTGCTAGCTCAGACTTCTGACAAAATCCAGCGCTGGATGAGTCATTGGTGGTGTTTGTCCGACTGCTCCGGTTCTATCATTTCCCTGGAACCAATGGAGATAAATTTGGTAGGCATCTCCGAGCTTAAGATGTTCCTGTACAAGGTTCTTTCTTACTCCCATAGTAGTAAGACCACGAAAAAAAGAAAAAAAAAAAACCGCCAACCTTCCTGCTCAGGGCCAGTGTGCGTGCGAGAGGGAGGAGTTTCCCTTTTATTATCACTCTGAAATTAGTGCTTTTACCGCCCCTGAACAGAACAAAAACTTGCCCGTACCAGTAGTTCCTCAGTTCGACTGATCAAAAGGAAATCTAGTTAAATTTCGTAGCACATTACTTTTACGAAATTTTTTTTTCTGCGTCTTTCCAGTTTTAACTACTTTCGACAAGTATTCCTCTCCTTCCTGCTCTCAATTTAGCTTTACGGAGAACTACAGCTACTGCTTTTCACTTTCAATAAAATCGCATTTAATGTAATTCAATCTTTAATTTGAGAATTCCAATTTCGAGATTGATTTTTATCGCAGAAGTACTTTAGCGACACTGAAGCGTAAAAGCACACTCAAAAGAAGACTTAAAGGTAATATCTCTACATCGCGTTAACCTTGAACTGCGGATACAACATACGATCGATAATCGTAGTCTCTGAAGGAAAGCATTACTCTCGTTCGCAGTACAACGAAACTCTGGCTTTGATGTCCGTATTGGGCAAACAACTAGTAGAATTAGGAAGCGTTGAATAAGGTATATGCGACTGGGGGATGTTGGCGGGGAGGAGTAACATTTGGTCTTTGACTCGACATTTGCGTGCATCATGTAGTCTCGCAAATGTCATCCATCTCAGAAGATTGTAATAACCTACCTTTTGAAAACCACAGTGTTCACGGATATACGTGAAACCCCAAAAAGAACTGGAAGATGTTCATCCTTTCATAAACACATTTGAGTTTACGGAGAAGTTCACCTACTTACAATTTTTTCTAAAAACTCATTTCAGTTTATCGAAGTGCCAAGGGTTTGGTTTAGAGTCAATATTGAACGGTATTAGGGGAGAATGCCCACAGAAAAAACTCCCACTCTTCGAAAATGGGGAAAATACGCCAGCCGTTGACTGATTTGTTCCTTATGTCTGTTAGAAAAATGGTGTTTGTCAGTGGTGGATTTTAAATTACCGGGGCCCTGTGCACAGCGTCGTTTTTTGGGGCCCCTCTTTCTTTATTACCCGGCATTTTTGAAAAATGTGGGGTTTTTTTTTTTTTTTGTTGCCGCGGCCGTAACTCCAAGACTAAATTGAATACTTAGGGCTTTACGATACCGCAATGAGGAAGACATAGCGGAAGTTACATACAAGTGGAAAATTAAGGAAAAGTCAGAACTTTTATAAGATGGTCACCGAAGCATAACATGCTATTGTATACGGTTTGTTGGTGGTTCTACATTAATAGACATTTTGTGCTACATGAAGTGGGGGATCTGCTGGCATGCATTATTAGATTCCACCCAACTGACAGTTCCTCTAAAGAGTTCGAACATGGATGAGGTCTATTCCAGGGTATTGTAAAATCAATTTTTCCATTGCCATTTTACTCGTACGGAAAGTATTGTGATTGCCTCTTTAGCTGGACTGAATGAGGAAAACGAAATTTTAAGGGAAACATAGACGTTCATATTAAAAACAAAATTAACCCTTTAACGACCATGACCCTAAAATCTTGTATCACTCTAAATACCATAACGCCCGAAACTGTCTGTTGGTTCACTTCTTTGTTTAGTAACAATAATGGTGACTGGCGGTGACTCCTTATCTCTCATAGATCGTGCAGATTTAAAGAACTGGTAAGGGTAAGAAATCTGATTCACTTCTAGACAGGCGTTTCGGGTGGCTATGGTCGTTTGTATGTATGGGCGGTTACGGTCGTTAAAGGGTTAAAGAGCAAAATGCCCATTGCATTCTGAGAAAATAGGAAAGAAATTGCACCGCAATTTCTGAGCTCAGTTGTAGTGTGGATTTAGTAATATTAGACTAAAAGTGATTTTCAGTCAGCCTGCATATTAAGCCAATAAACTCATACTTGTAGATGGCATAGTTCGGGAGGAAATCATTCACCCACCCCCAGAACAGTGAATATATCCCTCGTCCTGCCTTTTTTTTTTTTTTTTTCTGGCTCTTCAGCAACGCAGTGCCAGACGCCTGGGCTTCGTTGGCTTTCCTGTAAATCAGCCCCTGCTCTTTTTTTAATTTCGTTAAAAAAAAAAAAAAACCCAAAAAAACCCCTTAATTTCAACTAAGTAATCCACAAAACTAGGCAGAACACTTGCTCTGTTCAACCACATAACGTTATACCTAGCATTACAAGGGCATCGTAGTTTGTTCCCAGAATAGCAGAAGAGGCTCATCGATCGAAGGAACACATGCTTTACTCTTCCAAGAAGAGTAACTACGTTTAAGGCAAACTGTATCTCCAACATTGTTTCCACGGGATATTAGGAAGTGGCGCATTAAATGGGAAGCAACTTTTTACGATGCCCCCGAACTGAATGAATCTTCACACACAGTAAAATCAGAACTCCTAGCTCACAAACAAGTTATCGCACAGGCTAAGTACGGGTGTGAGGGTGCACCAGAGTAATAAATCCGTACTTAGAAAGGTATTTTGAAAATGCCATTTCATAAACCACGACGCCGCCCCAGTGGCGCAGTGGTCTAAGCGATGGCCTCTGATCATTCGTCCGAAAGGGGTCCGGGTTCGAATCCCGGTGAGGCATGGATGTTGTGTTTGTCTTACGGCGCTGGCTCTCTTCTTTCCCTGGTCCTAAATTAGGGACGGGAGACTGCTTATAGCCCATTGAGTTGTGCACGGTGGTCGCTAAACCTCCAACAAAAAAAATAAAATTAAAATAAACCACGATTTTCAATGTCCCAAACGGGGAGGTTACAAAATAACTGTAAAAGGACCTGCAGCCTGGATCTGTTTAAAGCACTCGGACTGATTTATTAACTCCTATTTAATACTATTTTTCCTTCCTAATGTAGCCAAATATTAAGTCTATAACAAAAATTCTACTCAAGAGGCCTGATGACTAGGTGTGCTTCTCATGGATGCATTGATCGGATCCGGATAAACTCCCTACACCGGGAAACTGCCACACTTTTTTGTGCTGCTAGGAAAACTCTCACACTGGTAAACTCTTACACCTTGTCATGTAAGGGGATGTACACAAATTGCGTTTCGTTCGAAGATTTTCTCAAAGTATGGGAGTTTTCCTAGTGGCATGAAATGAAACGGCACTGGCTATATATAATTATAGCAATAATCCAAAGGGCGAGATCCAAGGTGAATTTTTCATCTTGGATCTCGCCCTTTAGATTTTTGCTATATTTATACTGTATATAGCCAGTGCCGTTAATGCCCACCAGATGGAGACGTCTCAGTAGCTGAGCCCTTACTGATTTGTGATGTCATATGCTGACTGAAAAAGAAAAACACACATAGCGCCGTGAATTGTTGGCCGCTGTGGTGTAAGGCTAACGCGCTCGGCTAGATATCGAGAGATTCAGGATTCCATTCCCCGGCGGCGGCCGAATAACAATTCTTTCGGTTGCTGTGCGTTGCTTAACGTGAAAAGAGCGATGGATTTATTTATTCAACTGACGCCACGTATTTAGATGATTTTCACATGAGTTAAAAGCTTAAGATTCCTAGTACTTTTGATAATATCGTGTATGTTCAATTTTTCCGCTAGAAGCCGTAGAGTTATATCATATTTCCTTCCGTATTTCTTCATTAAGCTGTTCGATTTGAAAATTCCTTGGTCTCTGATACTTTCCTTCTTCTATGAAAAACTTTTTGTGCGGCATTTATTAATTTTCGTAATATACTTTTTAACCACTGAAAGTAGCTGTTTCTATTTCTGGATGTTTTACCGATTGTAGAAATCTGGTTGATTTGTTTCCATAACTGATTCCATTGACTTTTAATAACTTTGATAAATTTTATTCGCTTCGGAAATGATTCTCATTACAATCTAAAATTCGGAGTAATCTTTTTAAACAGGGGACCATTATGCTTTCCGTATTTATGGATTGAAAAGTTAGAATACTATTTATGTAGTATATTAACGTATTCGCAAACTTATTTTACAATTAATCTCATTGGAGTAATATTAATAAAACAGCTGCTGCGTTATTCCCTCTTTAAACTTTCACACGTCGATAAAAATGCAGTCTCATGTGCGAATTAATACGCCCGTCCCAGTGCCGCAGTGGTGTAAGCGCTGGCTTATGACCATTCGTACGTGATGGGTCCGGGTTCGAATCCCGGCGAGGCATGGATGTCGTGTTTGTCTTACGGAACTGGCTCTCTCCCTTCCCTGGAACCAGTGGCCCTAAATTAGGGATGGGAGACAGCTTATAGCTCATTGAGTTGCTCACGGTGGTCAATTAAACCTCCGAATGAAAAAAATAATAATAATCCGTTAATTCTGTAATGCGGGTTGCATAAGATATTTTCTTTCATAAAAGGACACCCAACCTAAACAGGCACGCGACGTGGCCCATCCCTATTTTAGGACCACTGCTTATGGGAAAGGAACAGCAAACGGACAAACACGCCATCCATGCCTCATCCGAGACTCGAACCCGAACCAATCTTCTTTAGTTTCTGGGTTTTTGCGGACTTCAGAAGATTTCTACTGTAAAATAGCTACCAAGTAGTTGTTTTCAGACTAGTACGAAGTAGGTAGTTTTTTTTTTCCCTGGTACTTTATTCTCATACATTTTAAAGTCAGTAGTGACTCTTGTGTTTTCTGTGAACTGTTGAGTTCTATTCTTCCCGAAAGCTTCGCAGGATGTAGCCTTATCGCACAACTCTCAAGATATCTCAATGTGCTAACTCCATCCTCCTATCGAGTTTCCGTAGCCTCGGTGTCCTTCTAAAGAATCCAGTGATATCACTGTGGAGGCCTGGCTGTTTTATCTTTAGCATGCGTGAGTTGACAGATTAGAATGAAATCAAGTGTCTGCTACTTCCGTTTTCGCTTAAAAACGAATGGAAACGTGACGACGTCCTTTACAAGCACACGAACATTGTTACATAAAATCCGAGAGCTTCATTCATACTTTCAGATTCAGAACGAGGAATTTCGATTTCTGTTTTTGAAATATTCGGACAAAATAGCGTTTCTGTATGATAATTTTATGCTGATTGAATGAGTTCTTCCCGCACTGAGAGGTGAAATGCTGTGGTTTCTGACAAATCGTGCGAGTTGGGCTTGAATCATGAAGTATGGGCGGTGTGTTTATCCAACGGTGCTGATCCTGTCTCTTCTCTGGAACCAGTCACCCTAAATTAGTGACGCCGCCCAGGTGGCGAAGTGGCCTAAACACTGGCTTTTGACCATTTGTCAAAAGCCAGTGGGTCCGAAATGGGTCCGGGTTCGAATCCCGGTGATGCATGGATGTTGTTTGTCTTATGGTACCGGGTCTTTCCCTTCCATGAAGCGGGGCTGACTTAAGGGGGGGGGTTTATAAGCCTAGAGGCCCACCCTTACCGATGGCGCAGGAGTCATGCCTCTGCACCACAAATAATGCACAGCTTATACATATTTATACATAGAGAGAAGTAAAATAGTTTTAATTTTGTCTCTCACGCGTGTGATTTCCACTATATCACAAACAGAGGCTAGAAGACGAACAGATTTCAAGGCAGCGACTCACTAAGGGTAAATGTTTCATCGATGTGTATAGTGGGTGTCAGCGAACAGTTGTGGGGTTACTTGCCTGTTTGTACTTGGAACCGCTAATGGGCGGAATCCCCTGTGACTCCAAATTGCATAACAAAGATTCATCAAGAAAAGTGTACAATGCTAAATTATTAAAAGCTTAAGATTCCTAGATTTTGGTCTTGAAATTTTTAACTCACGTTTGTATGAGAACAATGGAAAATACAGTGACTTATGAAAACTCGGCAGATAATTTATCAGTTTAAAGAATGCACTACGAATTAATTATCACAAACATATTGCTATAGTTTCGTGTTTTAACGGAGTTCATAATGATTCCCTATCATACGTACGTTTTGGGGCATATTCAGATATCTTAGTCTAGGGGCCCACTAAGGCCTTAATCCTGCCCTGCCCTGGAGTCAGTGGCCTTAAATTAGAGACCGGCGACTGCTTATATAGCCCATCGAGTTGCTCGCGGTGGTCGTACCCCCGCCCCCAAATAATTCTCCCCCGGGGAAAAAGGAGCACATTCGAAAGAAGGTAAATGCAATGGAAGTGTAACCCTTGACGTTGTTAATTTAGTAACTTGTTGCCCAAATGCTAAGAATTGTGTTGATGACATTGGACTCATAGACGCAAACTTCTGCTCTCATATTAGCAGCACACTCTTTTTGAGTGAAAGAAATTTGTTCTCGGAGAAATCCGCCGTCACATTAGCAAGATGGCACTCGAAGTTCAGAACCGGGAGAGTCGGAACGGGAGATTGTGGAAGTAGCGGCAGACCCAGAAGAGCAAACACTACATAACATTGGAGACAAACACGAAAGGAACAAACAAATAGAATTACGGCTGTTGCAGGGATGAATATGTCACCTGCAACAGCTGTCAAGGTTATTCAGAAGTTGTGGCTCAGGAATGCCTGTCAACTCAAGCGCGAACTCTTCCCAGTCATCAAAAAATCGCTTAAATGTCATAGCTTTGGCAAGAATTACATAGGTAAGACAGTTGCTGTAGTGATGCCATAAAATCTATACAATCCACATTAGAGAGCTAGAAATAAAGAACGCAAAATTTTGTCTGGGAAAACTCATTACTAACCAACCACCGTTTGTTTGGGGGCCCGAGATGCTGAAAGGCCCTCCAAAATAGTGATTTTCTTTTCCTTTTGTCCTTTTTCATCTAATACACACACACACACACACACACACACACACACATTAGGTTTAAACTCGTTCTGGTTTCTGCTGTGGGGACAAGTTTCCGCCCGAACGCATAGTATGGCAGCATCTACAACTGTTGTTTTATTACTTAAATGCAGGCTGAGTAAAAAAAAAAAAAAAAGTAATATTACTTATTAGAGTACTGCGCTACAACTGAGCTCAGGGAATATGTTATTTCTTATAGATTTGCTTAGAGCCGCCTCGGTGACGCAGTGGTCTAAGCACTGACTTATGACCATTCGTCCGTGAAGGATCCGGGTTCGAATACCAGTGAGGCAGGGATATTTGGGACGGGCGATTGATTATAGCCCATTGAGTTGCTCACGGTGAATGTTACCCCCCCCCCCCCAATTTTTTTTCTTAGAATGTAGTGAACATTCTGCTCTTTATTTCGGTACTTCATGTGATAAGACCCGTCCAACTTTTCCTTAAAATTTCTTTTTCCTCACTCAGTCTTGTGTTGCCTTTTAAACTGTTACCATACGACTAAAATGGCATTTGCAAAGCTGGTTCTACGAGACACTCAATCGATTTCATCTATGTTTGGACTCTTTCGGTCAGAATTGGAAAATTACCTGGCGACAGAGGGACCTGGCACCTAAAAATTAGACGCTGGCGTCCATTTTCTTTTTCTTCAAGTTTCGTAGTTTGCAGTAAATGCCGTAATTTCAGTCGTATAATCCGCGAATTATCAGCTCAAAAAGTTAATGTAAGTTCTGCGGATGACACACCGCTTAAAAAAGGGTTTGTGGCACTTTAATTTTTAAAAAGCCGCGCGGTGCCTGGAAATTTGGCCGTGCTGGAAAACTATCTGAAATGCGTTAACAACAGAGAAAATGTAACGCCGTACGAAGTTTGAGTGTCGCAAAGAGATGGAAATAGGTTTTTTTTTCTTACAAGCATTTTGACAGAAAATATAATGCTACGAAGGCGAATCATATTTGTGCTCGCGGAAGGCTGAGGGCTGTGGATAGACTGTTGAGCTGTTCCACAGTACGTAATTGTTGTTGTCGCGGTAGCGTAATCAATCGCATTTGTTAGTTTTGTTGCGTTAGTTGCATTAGTTACAACTTTTGTTCTGCTTTCAGTTATTTAGAAATGCCAAATACTACGGACTGTCCGCAGTTTCTGCGAATTTTTAGGTCTAACGAACGAACGATGGTCATGCTGGAAACTTTCACTAGGGATTTTTGTTCTTTTGCCACTGTAAAATAACACAAAAGTATTTAAAAAATGAGTTACATTTTTTGATACGAGTCTCTTATTTCTTTGGATTTTTGGATCCTCCTGTGAATCGCGACTTTTCTGTCAGAAATTACGGAACGGGAGCAACAAAACGGGTGCCGAAATTTTCTTTCTGAATTTCACGGTCTGTGGATACGTTGCCGCGGATTAGACAACGGAAAGTTTGTGTTTTTCTGAATTTCACGATCTTCAGATTATTTATGCGCCGTTGCTGATTGAGTAAGAATCTTTTTTTTTTTTTTACCTCCATAAATTATGCGGAAGATTTTTTTATTATTTCTGAACTTCGCGGCCTGTAAATTATACGCCGCCGCGGATCATAAGAAGGAAAATACGATACTTTGAGTTTATTTTTCCAACAAATTGTACTTTAATAAAATCAAAATCTAAAATTTAAATTTTTGGAAAGAAGGGAATATATATAGAAAACCGAGGGGGGGGTATGGACAAAATTTGAATTTTATTTAGGAGTAGTGGTTTGGTTTAAAAAAAAATGGCAGCAGATACACTATATAACCTTTTGTTTCCTCATCATTGCCACACGTTATATTTGTATGTTATTCTTTGAAATTTGTATTCGTTTGACCTAGCTCCTAGATCTGGATTATATTTTTCCAGCACTGCTGTAGGAGAACTGTCAATAGTGTGGAACCTGATGATTTACAATAACATATTCCACACTGCTTGTAGCACAAATCGCAATTAAAACAGTACCACAAACTAACAGTGTGTACCATATTAAAAGATACTACTATGCTTCAGTCACCTCCCGTACGAAAGTTCCGATTTTTCTTCCTAAACAAAGGCTTTCCCATTTGTAACTTCCGCTGTTTCTTCTCCATCAAGGTATCGCAAAACTTCTAAACGTTAGATTTTGTCTGGGTACCTATAATAGTTTTTGAATTATAGCTGCAACAAACCCCAGATTCACACAGACACCACCGTGAAAACAGTCATAGTTTTGTGGGGAACTCAAAATGTGTGTTTGTGTTGAAATCTCAAGTCTAATTTTTTTTATTAAAAAAAAAAAAAAAGCTGGGGCGGGCGACCACAAAAGAAAGAGTTTCGTGCATTCCGTCATGTTGTGGCATTTTGTATGTTGAGCAGCGTAATTCAGGTAATATTTCTATAAACACGGAAGAAAAATCGCCTGCGATCCAATAAATGATGCACAAATTTCAACAGCCGTTCAAATAGTGGCATAAATACTAAAAGTCGTTCCTCTTGAAACCACTGTTAATCACATACTGTATATTATGAAAGTAAAATTACAGTGGAATACTTCAAAAAAGAATGAGGGCAGGCTGTGCTAATGACTGTTGTGAGCAGGTACGTATCCAGGGGAAGAGACCTAGGAATCCGGACCCTTCTCCCCCGTCCGAAATGTTAAAATATGCATCTTATAGATAGTTTTTCGTAGTAGCACAAACATTACTCTTGAATAATCGTAAAAGCAATGTATTTAAACATGAGCTTTTGCAAATTATTAAATTGATGTAAATATTTATGGTTTGATGTAGAGTTCTGCACTGATCTGGTAGGGTTCGGGTACCAGGAAAGTGAAGCACAATGAACTGGAGTAAAAGATGGAAAGTAGTCTAACGGGCCAGCTTTTTAACTATGTTATGCTAAAACTCGTGTCTCAGCAGGTATTTTTAAAATCTTAGTGGTTGTTATTTTTTAGTGTCCAAGTATATTTTCAGTAGCGCCACCCACGCGACATTGGAGATGAGTTAGTGATTTGTGTGAGCAATTAGCGGTGCATTTCTGGTTACTTGTTCTACTTTTTATGACAGAAGACATCCAGGAAGAGGGAGACTTCTTACAATCTTCTCTATTGGTGGCGGCGGGGGGGGGCACATTTTTCGTGAAGGTCTGCCTTACGAAACACATGTTTTAGTTTAAGGGACCATCACGTCCAGTCAACTCCTGACAGTTGACCATAAAATTTGTGAATCAATAAAATTTTTAACTATAGGGCTTTATCAGTCACTCCGCAGGACAGCTACGGAAGCTTTAAATTATGCCTTCCTCATCCCTGAGTATTTGCCTGTAACCACTGGCATGTGTGGTATGTTCGACAGACACTACACTGGATTCTCAGAATGTTTATTTTATTATAATGACACTGCATCCTCAAAATGTTTGCTTTTGTACAAAATTATTAACATAAATTGAATTACTTGTAAGTACACAAATTTATACGTAATGATTGGTTACTATTAAAAGCAAGAAATCGTTTTGTAAAATTTTTAACTGCTCTTAAAAGGCGTGAAGAAAAAGTTCTTTTTCTCTCTGTGTTCATCGAATTAGAAAAACAATATATTACACACACACACACACACACACACACACACACACACAGTTTTCTGGAAGACCCACCCACTCCCATACAGAAATACTGGATACGTGCCTGGTTGTTAGCATTTACTGTTATAAAGAGTCTCCCTTTCCAAATTCGGAGGAATTGTTTGCAAGAACAACTTTCCCTATTGGGCAAATCCAGGACTTAAGCCCAGATCCAACAAGGACAATCAAACAGAAGTCTTCGCCTGTAACCACTCAGCCATTGAAGAGGGAATATTGATGAAGCATGTGTGAAGATGATTTTTTAAATTGCACTAAGCAAATCGAACATAAGGGCACAAACTTTGCTTTGAAGTATTTTATTATGACTTGCAGATTCAGTTATTCATTTTTATTTCGGTGAGTAATGACCACCGTGTGTCGCCGCGGTGGCGCAGTGATCTTTTCAAGGTTCGTCCGAGTGCACCCGGGTTCGAATACCGGATGAGGCATGATTGGTGTATTCGTCTTATGACACTGGACTTCTCCCTTTTTCTGGCACCAGTGGCCCTAACTTAGGGACGGGTGACTGCTTGTAGCCCTGTGAGTTGCTCATGGTGGTAGTTAAAACCGAAATAAAAAACGAACACACACAAACTACCACGGTGAGGAACTTTAGGGCTACAAGCATTCGACCGTCCCTAACTTAGGGTCACTGGTTCCACGAAAATGAGAAAGCCAGTGTCATAAGACAAACATACCACCCCTGCTCCATCTAGTACTTGAACTCGGGCCCACTCGGAGGAACGTTCAATAGCCATCGCTTAGACCCTTCGGAGTGGCTTGTAGATTTAAGAGAGCCTCAATTTTTTTTCTTTGGGAAACGAACACTAAACTATTATATGAAAATAATGAAGATTTTTCACCGGTTGCTTCCATTTGGTGTTTAACAACGGTGTGTGATTATTTTCATGGAGAAATATATATACACTCAATGGACAAAATATTAGCCAAACCTACGCGGACCTGCCAACTGTTATGTTTTTATCATATTTAGTAAGATAAATCACGCTGCAGTACGATAGTAGTATAAAAGGACCGATCCGAGCTTAAAGTGGAGCCCATAGACTTAATTAACATTAGGCTCCTTCTGGAGCAGGTGGAGCTAGCCGCAGCCGGGCAGACGGAGGGGGCTTGGTCAGTAGCAGCCTCCAATTCCTCGCCGCCATTTTTGCCTCCCCGACCGAAGTGTGTGCTTATCTCCGGAGATAGTATTTATTGGACTTTGTAGAATTTTGGGGGAAATTAATGAAGGTTTATTCCTTATTTTTAAAAATTTAATGGAGGTTTATTCCTTATTTTTAAAAATTTAATGGAGGTTTATTCATTATTTATTTTCCCCTCTCTCCACCCATCCCCTTAGGTTATTTTTATGTAAAACGTTTTTTCCCTTGTAATTTGTTCATGTATTTTTTTTCGATTAATTTTCATGTATTCCTTATGTTTCTTCCCTAATGAAAATTATGTAGGACAAGTATTAATTTTTCATTTCTTTCTTTTTTTCTCGAATAATACGTTCATGTCCTCATCTGAAAAAATGTTATGATATATTATATGTGCTGCTCCCTTACGGTGCTTCTTGGAACTTTCGATTGATCTTTGATTTTGAGGGATGGCAACGATCGAGTGGGGGTTGCATAGGTGTTGATGTGCTGCCCCTTGCGGTGCTTCTTGGAACTTTCGATGGATCTTTGATTTTGAGGGATGGTAACGAGCGAGTGGGGGTTGCATAGGTGTTGATGTGCTGCCCCCTTGCGGTGCTTCTTGGAACTTTCGACGGATCTTGATTTTGAGGGATGGCAACGATCGAGTGGGAAAGGGGTTGGATATAGGGGGATGTCAACTCGATGTGCTGCCCCCTAGCGGTGCTTCTTGGAACTTTGTTATTTCGATGAATCTTTGATTTAAGGGGATGGCAACGACAGAGTGGGGAAAGGGCACTGCGTAGGTGTTAGATATGATGGTGCTTTTGGGAACTTTATTTTTTCGATGGATCTTTGATTTTTAGGGATGGCAACGACAGAGTGGGGTCCGCTGGGATTTTTGTATTTATTCCTGTGGTTTTCAAGCGGGATTTTTTTCCCCTCTTCGATGCTATTTTTCCCCTGGAGGAAGTTTTTACGTAACGATACTGGGGAATTTTCTTTCCAAGGGAATAAAAATGCTCTAATAGTCTTAGCGAGGTTCTAACTCATGATGATTTGGTTTCCAAAAATGGTCAGGTGGTCAAATGGTTTTCGTGTACTACGTATTCACTATATATATATATATATATATATATATATATATTTTAATTACTTTTACGTTATTTCTTCATGTGTTTTTATATATTTTTTGTATGTTTTGAGGGAGTTTTTTCTTGTAGATGTAATGAATTTTCTTTTTCCTCCATTTAATGTTATTTCACGCCATGAGTCGAGGAAATGCTTCTTTAGAAACGATTTCGTTCTTGTTCGCAGTAATTACTGAACATAGACTTCATGTTAATTCTGAGTCTTTCACCCCTGCAATAATATTTTCTCGTAATTTTTTCGTATGTTCAAGAACTCTACAGATCTTTCCCAGTTAAAATTCTGCTGAAACAATATTTTCCGTCTTTATTTCATTATAGCTTCCCAATGTTCGATATTTTTCTTCTTCTGTCTTTGAAATTTCATTAAACTTCTCAATAGGTCAGGATTATTTTTTTACTTGGACAAACTTATGAGTCCTTTTATTCAGACTATTTTTTTTTTCCATTTCATTTCAGCAAACGATTATTTTAGATGAAACAAATCGTCAGATTTTGGTTTCCTTATATAGCATATTTTCCAACTTGCTTAAAAATATTCCCCAAAGCTTGCATGTATGTCAAATATGCATTTTTTTTATTCTTTCGTAGTTAGTTATACTTTATGGGGACTGCCCCGACAGGAAAGCATTCATTCTCTAGACATACAATCTAAAACCTTTTTTCTTTCGATAAAATTTGTATTCTTTGGGCTGTATATTTTTCTGTCTCGTCCGAAAAAACTTTCATTCTAGAAGCAAAGCGAGTAATTCCATTCTTCCCATAAACATTATTTTTTTTAGCTCACCAGAAAAGCAGTTATTCCATATTTCTTATAGTGAAAATAAAGAAATTCTTACTTCTTTCCCATACATATCGACTCAATCTATTTCCTTTCCAAATGCTGGTCATGACATTTCAACTAAAATTTCATACATTCTCCAAAAATCATATTCTTAAACGAGCTATTTTTTTTTTACTTCACTTCTTGTGTAACTAATTTTTTATTCTTTATTCACCTCATCAAAGTCAGTACGAACTCCCCTAATCTCATTCCTTTTCCTCATTCAGTTCGCTTTGAATTGAGAAGTTTCAAAACTTTGCGTGCATTTCATTCACTCAATGTACAGTTCTTCCGTGTCCGCCCATTCATTTTTAACTTCTGTGCCTGCTGCATTTTTTCTTTAGACGTTTAGTTTCATTCACCTTTTCTTTCGTTTTGACGAAGACTCTTATTATTCCCCATAACTTTGAGAAGATTTAAGGTTTCTTCCCAATATCGTTGCATACGCTGTAACATGCCTGCACCCCAGAACGCGCATGAGATAAATCTAGATAGTAGCGCGAGAATTTGTCCGCATAGCTCAGTTGGGAGAGCGACTTACTCCGGAGTGAGGATACCCGGATTCGATACCCAGCGTGGACACATATATCAAGGGGAAATTTCCTTCGTTATAACGCTTATCTTTTAGAACTCTTCTCCACTTATTCTTCAATTATACATTATTTTTTTATTTATTTGATATTCAGAGTTGTATACATTTACTGTCCAGAAAGAGAAATATTTAATATAAAGGTATATTCTTCCAAGCTGGGGAAATATATGTATATATTAGTTCATGTTCAGTTAAGGGAAATGCATCTATATATTTCAATATGAAAACAGAAGCTCTATAAGTGAAAGCTGAACCTAAGGACGGATAGATTGTTCACGCTCTGTCTACTCTGACATTTATTTACTGAATGAACCATGGCTTTTTTTTTTTTTTTTTCCATGAACCGCTTTAAAATCTTTGTTCTCACTTTACTATTGTCAGATTCCATGTCCCTCCAGTTCTTTACTGAGAAACAGAAGCATTTATTCAATTTTAATTTACTAAGAGAGTAGAACTCTTTTAGGCTATCGAAGTACTTTCAGGTCTTTCATTACGAAAATTTTCATTATTATGAAAGCAGGCATAATCGAGATGATTTACTATCGTTTCAATTAAAGTGTTTACGTATTCATTGCTCTGATGTCAGATTTCATTTTCTTATACTTCGAACAGAAATGAGTTTGAATCATTCGTCGAGAAAATATTTCTGTCATATATATATTATTATTTTTTTTTTGCCTCCGAATCAAACGAACTCAAAAAATAAGAGACGCACTTTAATGTTTTTTCCTCTTATGAGAGGAATACGGGAATATGATACCAAAATTAAAGAATATCGACTTTCCTCTCAACACCTCACTTCTACGGTTTTTTTTTTAATTTTCAATAATCTGTTTCTATATTTTTACAACTGAATAGAATTATTTATCGAAAAATTCCAAGTAAGACGAAAAATGGTTTTGTTGATTTCCTAAGAGAATGGTTTTGGAAATTTTCGTTTTCTGGTAATTGTAAAAATCTCATAGAATAACATGGGAAAACTAGCATGCATAAAAGACTGTTTTGGATCGAATAAAATTCTGTAAACAGATGTTTTCAAAAAGAAGAAATTATAACAGGACGAAAATGAATTGAAAGAAAAAATACCATGACAAGTTTCGGAAAAGAAGAAAATAAAAGGGTGAAAATGAAACACTTCGGTTTTCTTAGAAGACGATTTTGGAACTTTTTGTTTTCTTATAATTCCAAAATTCCCTTAGAATAACATGGGAAAACTAGCATGCATAAAAGACTGTTTTTGATCGAGTAAAATTCTGTATACAGTCGCTTTCCAAAAGAAGAAATTATAACAGGACGAAAATGAATTGAAAGAAAAAGTACCATGACAAGTTTCAGAAAAGTAGAAAATAAAAGAGGGGGAAAATGGCAAGAAAGAAGATGCACTTCATGGAGAACACATTAGAATTCGCTACGCCTGAAGGTCCCTCGAGCGGGTTCATAAACCAATACTCGTATTAGCCATTCAAAGAATGAGGGTGTCAGGAAAGCCACTTAACCCTCATTGTCGCCTTCATGTAGCGTACGGAGGTGGTGAACTTAACCAAACATGGATCCATAATATTTAAAAAAACATTCAGGTTTACGGTGGTTTTACGACCACGCCAGTGACCTTAATTCAGGTTTTACTGAGCTATTAAGCCAACGCCAGTTTTCTTCATATATACAGAACATAGGTTCACTTTCTCATTCGCACTCATGCATACAGAAAAAACATTAAATAATGCTGTTTGAGCTGCATGGAGGTGTCAAGATAGGGGGGGAAACCTCCATCTATCATTCAATTGGGCTAAAACCGTTGAAGGATGTGAGCTATTCTCACTAGCTCCTCCATACTCGCTGTCTGACTCGAGGTTGACCACCTCAGGCTGTAAAATTAAATCAATAACCTCCACTTCTGAATCTGACTCCGAAGTCGGATCGATAAGTTCTGGCTCCGAAGTTAAGTCAATAACCTCCGGTTCTTGGGTACAGTCTTCCACTACCCAGAGGTTTTCTCACTGTGAGGGGAGGAAGAGACCTAATCCACTGATTCACGTAGAATCGTCTCTAGATTCCTGGAGGAGAGAAAAAATATAATATAATAATAAAAATAAAAAGAAAACCCTGCATCCTAGATAAAGCAAAAAGAAAAATCAAAATATTCTTACCGAGTCGAAGTCCACGGGAGATGTAGGGAATTTTTTCAGTCGACATCTTTGATAATATGGAATAATAGTATACGTAGCTCAAGAACAGATATAAAGTTCGAGAAGCTGTGGGATTCTGACATCTTTCATGGTCCTTTTACACTCGCAGAAGGAATGATAAGGAGAGATCATGTGATGCATACACGGAATAGATTGGTTTTGAGGTCAACTTAAATCAACAGATATCGCTCTTTTTAAAAACTTTACGATGTACAGGAAATAACATCTTTCTCAAACACCACAGTTCATGGGATATTTTTCCCTAATGGCGGAAAATCTAACAAAGCAAGTAATCTTCTGTTTGCACAGATCAAACAACTAAAGAGGTAAAAATATTCTAACGTGTATCTAATCAATGATCTGAATCGTTAGACATGGTACACAGGTTGTTTATTTAAGATCAAGCGTAAATGGAATCGATAGCACTCATCCTCCCTGAAGGAAATGACGTCTGCATACACCTCAAAATCCTTTGTTCCCTAAGTCAAACGCATGGTGGGAAAATCAAGTAATCTTTTCTGTGTACATAGATCAAATGCGAGTTTTCTCCCAAAACTATGTTCGTTGAAAGTGTATGTTTGTTTAGAAAAGATACAGAACAAAGCATTTCCTTTCTCTAGTTAATAATTTATTCGGGTGTTAAAAGCACCGCAATCGCAGTTGTTTACCAAAAGTCAGATTACCAATTTCCTGCGAAAGAGAAAACTATGATATTGAATGCGGGAAATCATGGAGAAAATAAACCACTAAGAAGTAAAGGACAAGCAGTGTCCTTCAGTCTACCAATCATTGCTAAGGCGATAACGAGGAAAGGCTCAGTTTTTCCTTTGCGTGTAGAAGTAATCTGATCGCTTATCTATGACAGAGGATAGGAAAATAATTCTAAAAGACAGTATGACTTCTAAAATGAATCTCAAAGCAGAGAAAAATAAAAATATGCTAGATTAAAGAGTAACGTAGGTCAGATAAAAGAAATATGTCAGAAACAAGAAACGTTAGGTAACAATTAATTTCAATAAGGAAGGTCTAGTACACTAAGAATTAGTGTAAATGACATAGAAAAATAAAACAGAGAAAAAATTAATCGAATTTTCATTCGTTTTACGGCGAGTTTGAATCTCGCTGGGACCATCAGAGCATTTTATTCACTAAGCTTTTTTACTGTTATATTGTAAGCCTTCATCAAATTTTTATTCACTAAACAGAGAAAAATAAAAAATATGCTAGATTAAAGAGTAACGTAGGTCAGAAAAAAGAAATATGTTAGAAAAAATAACTCCCCCTCCACATTAAAAGAATTAGATCTGACAGAAGAATAATAGAATTGAATAAAACAATTAATCTGTTATAAGAAATATGTTAGGAAACAATTAATTTCAATAAGGAAGGTCTAGTACACTAAGAATTATCGTAAATGACATAGAAAAAATAAAACAGAGAAGAAGACATGGACCGAAGGAGCTCCTCCCTGTCACAGGCCCTTGTACTTCGAATCAGCATTACATTAAAGGGAGGGTGGTAAATATCAGGTTTCGAGCGGAAACTCATATCCTTTTCTTTGAAAATCAAAGTATCGTGTCTAAAAGATAAGAAAGTAATGCAAAAATGTTAATACCCCAAAAGCAACATGGATGAATGGGATAGCATCCTACGAAGCTCAAGTTTATTCACATCGTTTACAAAACAATTATTTCAGTATTGTCAAAATTTTCAATCTGAAAATGCATTCTTGCTTTAAATCCTGATTTATTCATTATAACTTTTTTCCGACTCCGCAACTTAGAATATATATATTTTTTCCTTATGTAATACGGCTTTTTTACTCGTAATTTGTTCGTGTATTATTTCTTCTCTATTTTATTCTTTCTACGTCATTTACACTAATTCTTCATGTTATTTAATTCAAGTTTTATTTATTCTTAACAGCAGCCTTTGTTTATTAAGATTGAATTTTCTCTCAAAACAACTGGATCACATGACTAAATGAAACATGGACCGAAGGAGTTCCCTTCCTGTCACACCCCTTTGCGAAGCAGCCAAAGTACAAGGATGTGTGACAGGGAGGTCGGCTCCTTCGCAAAGGGGTGTGACAGGAAGGGAACTCCTTCGGTCCATGTCTCATTTAGTCATGTGATCCAGTTGTTTTGAGAGAAAATTCAATCTTAAAAAACATAGGCTGCTGTTAAGAATAAATAAAACTTGAACTAAATAACATGAAGAATTAGTGTAAATGACGTAGAAAGAATAAAATAGAGAAGAAATAATACACGAACAAATTACGAGTAAAAAAGCCGTATTACATAAGGGAAAAAAATATATATATTCTAAGTTGCGGAGTCGGAAAAAAGTTATAACGAATAAATCAGGATTAAAAGCAAGAATGCATTTTCAGATAATTTTTTAGATTGAAAATTTTGACAGTACTGAAATAATTGTTTTGTAAACGATGTGAATAAACTTGAGCTTCGTAGGATGCTATCCCATTCATCCATGTTGCTTTTGGGGTATTAACATTTTTGCATTACTTTCTTATCTTTTAGACACGATACTTTGATTTTCAAAGAAAAGGATATGAGTTTCCGCTCGAAACCTGATATTTACCACCCTCCCTCCAATGTAATGCTGATTCGAAGTACAAGGGGCTGTGACAGGGAGGGAGCTCCTTCGGTCCATGTCTTCTTCTCTGTTTTATTTTTTCTATGTCATTTACGATAATTCTTAGTGTACTAGACCTTCCTTATTGAAATTAATTGTTTCCTAACATATTTCTTATAACAGATTAATTGTTTTATTCAATTCTATTATTCTTCTGTCAGATCTAATTCTTTTAATGTGGAGGGGGAGTTATTTTTTTCTAACATATTTCTTTTTTCTGACCTGCGTTACTCTTTAATCTAGCATATTTTTTATTTTTCTCTGCTTTGTGAATTAAAATTTGATGAAGGCTTACAATATCCCAGTAAAAAAACTTAGTGAATAAAATGCTCTGATGGTCCCAGCGAGATTCGAACTCGCCGTAAAACGAATGAAAATTCGATTAATTTCTTCTCTGTTTTATTTTTCTATGTCATTTACACTCATTCTTAGTGTACTAGACCTTCCTTATTGAAATTAATTGTTACCTAACGTTTCTTTTTCTGACATTTCTTTTATCTGACCTACGTTACTCTTTAATCTAGCATATTTTTATTTTTCTCTGCTTTGAGATTCATTTCTGAAGTCATACTGTCTTTTAGAATTATTTTCCTATCCTCTGTCATAGATCAGCGATCAGATTACTTCTACACGCGAAAGAAAAAGTGAGCCTTTCCCTCGTTATCGCCTTAGCAATGATTGGTAGACTGAAGGACACTGCTTGTCCTTTACTTCTTAGTGGTTTATTTTCTCCATGATTTCCCGCATTCAATATCATAGTTTCCTCTTTCGCAGGGAATTTGTAATCTGACTTTTGGTAAACAACTGCGATTGCGGTGCTTTTAACACGCGAATAAATTATTAACTAGAGAAGGGAAATGCTTTGTTCTGTATCTTTTCTAAACAAACATACACTTTCAACGAACATAGTTTTGGAAGACAACTCGCATTTGATCTATGTACACAGAAAAGATTACTTGATTTTCCCACCATGCGTTTGACTTAGGGAACAAAGGATTTTGAGGTGTATGCAGACGTCATTTCCTTCAGGGAGGATGAGTGCTATCGATTCCATTTACGCTTGATCTTAAATAAACAACCTGTGTACCATGTCTAACGATTCAGATCATTGATTAGATACACGTTAGAATATTTTTACCTCCTTAGTTGTTTGATCTATGTAAACAGAAGATTACTTGCTTTGTTAGATTTTCCGCCATTAGGGAAAATATCCCATGAACTGTGGTGTTTGAGAAAGATGTTATTTCCTGTACATCGTAAAGTTTTTAAAAAAGAGCGATATCTGTTGATTTAAGTTGACCTCAAAGACCAATCTATTCCGTGTATGCATCACATGATCTCTCCTTATCATTCCTTCTGCGAGTGTAAAAGGACCATGAAAGATGTCAGAATCCCACAGCTTCTCGAACTTTTATATCTGTTCTTGAGCTACGTATACTATTATTCCATAGAATCAAAGATGTCGACTGGAAAAAATTCCCCTACATCTCCCCTGGACTTCAACTCGGTAAGAATATTTTTAATTTTTCTTTTTGCTTTATCTAAGATGCAGGTTTTTCCTTTTATTTTTATTATTATATTTTATTTTTTATTTATTTTTATTTTTTTTTCTCTCCTCCAGGAATCTAGAGACGATTTCTACGTGAATCAGTGGATTAGGTCTCTTCCTCCCCCTCACAGTGGGAAAACTTCTGGGTAGTGGAAGACTGTACCCAAGAACCGGAGGTTATTGACTTAACTTCGGAGCCAGAACTTATCGATCCGACTTCGGAGTCAGATTCCGAAGTGGAGGTTATTGATTTAATTTTACAGCCTGAGGTGGTCAACCTCGAGTCAGACAGCGAGCAATGGAGGAGCTAGTGAGAATAGCTCACATCCTTCAACGGTTTTAGCCCAATTGAATGATAGATGGAGGTTTCCCCCATCTTGATACCTCCATGCAGCTCAAACAGCACTATTTAATTTTTTTCTGTATGCATGAGTGCGAATGAGAAAGTGAACCTATGTTCTGTGTATATGAAGGAAACTTGCGTTGGCTTAATGGCTCAGTAAACCTGAATTAAGGTCACTGGCGTGGTCGTAAAACCCCCGTAAACCTGAATGTTTTTTTAAATATTATGGATCCATGTTTGGTTAAGTTCACCACCTCCGTACGCTACATGAAGGCGACAATGAGGGTTAAGTGGCTTTCCTGACACCCTCATTCTTTGAATGGCTAATACGAGTATTGGTTTATGAACCCGCTCAAGGGACCTTCAGGCGTAGCGAATTCTAATGTGTTCTCCATGAAGTGCATCTTCTTTCTTGCCATTTCCTCTTTTATTTTCTACTCTTCTGAAACTTGTCATGGTACTTTTTCTTTCAATTCATTTTCGTCCTGTTATAATTTCTTCTTTTGGAAAGCGACTGTTTGCAGAATTTTACTCGATCCAAAACAGTCTTTTATGCATGCTAGTTTTCCCATGTTATTCTATGAGATTTTTACAATTACCATAAAACGAAAATTTCTAAAATCATCCTCTTAGGAAATCAACAAAACCATTTTTCGTCTTACTTAGAATTTTTCAATAAATAATTCTATTCAGTTGTAAAAATATAGAAACAGCTTATTGAAAATTAAAAAAAAAACCCGTGGAAGTGAGGTGTTGAGAGGAAAGTCGATATTCTTTAATTTTGGTATCATATTCCCGTATTCCTCTCATAAGAGGAAAAAACATTAAAGTGCGTCTCTTATTTTTTGAGTTCGTTTGATTCGGAGGCAAAAAAAATATATGAAAGAAATGTTTTCTCGACGAATGATTCAAACTCATTTCTGTTCGAAGTATAAGAAAATGAAATCTGACATCAGAACAATGAATACGTAAACACTTTCATTGAAACGATAGTAAATCATCTCGATTATCCCTTCTTTCATAACAATGAAAATTTTCGTAATGAAAGACTTGAAAGTACTTCGATAGCCTAAAAGAAGTTCTACTCTCTTAATAAATTAAAATTAAATAAATGCTTCTGTTTCTCAGTAAAGAACTGGAGGGACATGGAATCTGACAATAGTAAAGTGAAAACGAAGATTTTAAAGCGGTTCATGAAAAAAAAAAAAAAAGCCATGGTTCATTCAGTAAAGAAATGTCATAGAGTAGACAGAGCGTGAACAATCTATCCGTCCTTAGGTTCAGCTTTCACTTATAGGGCTTCTTTTTTCATATTGAAATATATAGATGCATTCCCTTAACTGAACATGAACTAATATATACATATATTTCCCCAGCTTGGAAGAATATACCTTTACATTAAATATTTCTCTTTTTGGACAGTAAATGTATACAACTCTGAATATCAAATAAATAAAAAAATAATGTATCATTGAAGAATAAGTGGAGAAGAGTTCTAAAAGATAAGCGTTATAACGAAGGAAATTTCCCCTTGATATGTGTCCACGTGAATATCGAATCCGGGTATCCTCACTCCGGAGTAAAGTCGCTCTCCCAACTGAGCTATGCGGACAAATTCTCACGCTACTATCTAGATTTATCTCATGTGCGTTCTGGGGTGCAGGCATGTTACAGCGTATGCAACGATATTGGGAAGAAACCTTAAATCTTCTCAAAGTTATGGGGAATAATAAGAGTCTTCGTCAAAACGAAAGAAAAGGTGAATGAAACTAAACGTCTAAAGAAAAAATGCAGCAGGCACAGAAGTTAAAAATGAATGGACGAACACGCAAGAACTGTACATTGAGTGAATGAAATACACGCAAAGTTTTGAAACTTCTCAATTCAAAGCGAACTGAATGAGGAAAAGGAATGAGATTAGGGGAGTTCTTACTGACTTTGATGAGGTGAATAAAGAATAAAAAATTAGTTACACATGAAGTGAAGTAAAAAAAAAAAGTAGCTCGTTTAAGAATTTGATTTTTGGAGAATGTATGAAATTTTAGTTGAAATGTCATGACCAGCATTTCGAAAAGAAATAGATTGAGTCGATATGTATAGAAAGGAAGTAAGAATTTCTTTATTTTCACTATAAAAAAGAAATATGGAATAACTGCTTTTCTGGTGAGTTAAAAAAAAAAAATGTTTATGGGAAGAATGGAATTACTCGCTTTGCCTCTAGAATGAAAGTTTTTTCGGACGAGGCAGAAAAATATACAGCCCAAAGGATACAAATTTTATCGAAAGAAAAAAGGTTTTAGATTGTATGTCTAGAGAATGAATGCTTTCCTGTCGGGGCAGTCCCCGAAAAGTTTAAATACGAAAGAATAAAAAAAAATGCATATTTGACATACATGCAAGCTTTGGGGAATATTTTTAAGCAAGTTGGAAAATATGCTATATAAGGAAACCAAAGTCTGACGATTTGTTTCATCTAAAATAATCGTTTGCTGAAATGAAATGGAACAAAAAAAAATAGTCTGAATAAAAGGACTCATAAGTTTGTCCAAGTAAAAAAATAATCCTGACCTATTGAGAAGTTTAATGAAATTTCAAAGACAGAAGAAGGAAAAATATCGAACATTGGGACGCTATAATGAAATAAGGACCGAAAATATTGTTTCAGCAGAATTTTAACTGGGAAAGATCTGTAGAGTTCTTGAACATACGAAAAAATTACGAGAAAATATTATTGCAGGGGTGAAAGACTCAGAATTAACATGAAGTCTATGTTCAGTAATTACTGCGAACAAGAACGAAATCGTTTCTAAAGAAGCATTTCCTCGACTCATGGCGTGAAATAAAATTAATTGGAGGAAAAAGAAAATTCATTACATCTACACGAAAAAACTCCCTCAAAACATACAAAAAATATATAAAACACATGAAGAAATAACGTAAAAGTAATTAAAAAATATATATATATATAGTGAATACGTAGTACACGAAAACCATTTGACCACCTGACCATTTTTGGAAACCAAATCATCGTGAGTTAGAACCTCGCTAAGACCATCAGAGCATTTTTATTCCCTTGGAAAGAAAATTCCCCAGCATCGTTACGTAAAAATTTCCTCCAGGGGAAAAATAGCATCGAAGAGAGGAAAAAAATCCCGCTTGAAAACCACAGGAATAAATACAAAAAATCCCAACGGACCCCACTCTGTCGTTGCCATCCCTAAAAATCAAAGATCAATCGAAAAAATAAAGTTCCCAGAAGCACCATCATATCTAACACCTACGCAGTGCCCTTTCCCCACTCTGCCGTTGCCATCCCCCAAAATCAAAGATCCATCGAAATAATAAAGTTCCAAGAAGCACCGCTAGGGGCAGCACATCGAGTTGACATCCCCCTATATCCAACACCTTTCCCACTCGGGCGTTGCCATCCCTCAAAGATCAATCGAAAGTTCCAAGAAGCACCGCAAGGGGCAGCACATATAATTTATATTATAATAACATTTCTTGAGATGAGGACATGAACGTATTATTCGAGAAAAAAAAAGAGAAATGAATAATTAATACTTGTCCTACATAATTTTCATTAGGGAAGAAACATGAGGAATTCATGAAAATTAATCGAAAAAAAAAAATACATGAACAAATTACAAGGGAAAAAACGTTTTACATAAAAATAACCTAAGGGGATGGGTCGAGAGAGGGGAAAATAATGAATAAACCTCCATTAAATTTTAAAAAATAAGGAATAAACTTTCATTAATTTCCCCAAAATTCGACGTAGTCCAATAAATACTATCTCCGGAGATAAGCACACAATTCGGTCGGGGGGGGTGCAATTGGAGGCTGCTACTGACCACGTCCGCCCGGCTCCAGCTGGCTCCACCTGCTCCAGAAGGAGCCTAATGTTAAGTCTAGGGGCTCTACTTTACGCTCGGACCGGTCCATTTATACTACTTACGATAATGATTTTGCTGCTAAAAATATGATTTTTTTAAAAAAGTCATGTTTCCCCCAATTTTTTCCTTTTTCAGACATAAGTAGGGGAAAATTTACGTGCAATCTGTTTTTCCCCATCGAAAGATTTTTTTTTCTCGGAGAGGTTTCAAATTTCTCTTAACAAATTGATCTGCCTCTAGTTTCCTAACGGACGTAAAGTAAGTCAAGTCAAGTGCAATTGGCAACCAATGGATCTTATTCATGTGACGTCAGAAGTGGATTTCTGCGGACCAACATGTCTGCCGATTCAATGTTGTCGCTATTAGATTATCCCTTACCATGGTGCCCCTTACTGTTGACCAGTTTTTAAAATTTTAACGTCTTGGAGTATGCAGATTAATTAATAGAGCTACAGAGCGAAGAAAGAGAAATTAATTTCTTAAAAGAATAAATCAAGGTTGTAAAAATATACCAAGACAATTCTGTGTTCGATGTTTATTTCAAATGATGCCAGGTAACATCGCCATTAATCATGGAGAAATTTTTAATGAAGCATTTCTCAGACACGGTATAATTTCACGTTCTTATTGTCATACATCGGGGAAACATCTGAAACTAACCTACATTTTTTTTTTCAAAACAAAATATTTAAAAGTCCAGACAAATAGGTTATATGGAAAAAGACGGGGTGGCGCAGTGGTCTAAGGCGCTGGCCTCTGATCATTCGTCCGTAAGGGGTCCGGGTTCGAATCCCGGTGAGGCATGGATGTTGTGTTTGTCTTACGGCACTGGCTCTCTCCCTTCCCTGGAACCAGTGACCCTAAATTAGGGACGGGCGACTGCTTATAGCCCATTGAGTTGCTCACGGTGGTCGTTTAACCTCCAATCAAAAAAAAAAAAAAAAAGACGGGTTAAAAAAACAACAGCTAAAAATTTCCCATTTTTGCCCACTAGGCAGTCTACTCAAAAATAAAATGACTGCGTAACATTAAATAAAAGAAAAATAGATATGCTTCGCTCTTTGGGAAAAGAACGTAGAAGTTAATTCGCAACTTACCTATTTAGATATGCAATTCGTTTTCCCCTTTTCACATTTTTTTTTTTTTGGAAATTAAATATAGAAGGAATACTATCAGATGTTAACCGCTTTCAATTCTTAGTGCCATAATACGAATATTCCAAATCTTCCTCGTTAAAGTGGGAAAAACATATTCGAGAATTCACATTGGGATGGAAATCATCGCTTTTAATTTTACATAGCCATTCCTTTAACAGTTTCGGCCTTTTCAGAGGAAAATTATGGAAAAATATTCATTCTTCTTTACATTTTAGGTGACAGGATTTATTAGCACAACCATACGATGAGAAAAAGTTAGGCATGTCGTTAATAAATTTACGAAAATCGCGATTTTCTTGAACCCCTGCAACGTTAATGCCTTGTTAAGCAATGGAAAAACGCATGTAAATAAACTATTGTTGGTCCGCAGACATGGAAAAGTTTTCTCAAGATACAATGCGAGGTGAATAAGGTCCATGGACGAATCCCGACTCGTTTCGTATGACGTTTGAGGCTGATTCGTGTTTTCGACTCTTCGTCATGTTTAAAGCAGCTGATTGGCCGGCGCTGGAGTGTGGACGAGTGTCTGTTTATTCGAAGAAACCTCTCTCCCTTTACACCTGCAACCATCAAGAATTTGTATGTATAGCTACACGTTACACCATCGAGAATCTATATAGCTGAAATAGGCTTCAAAAATTATCAGCGCACGCCATGTTACGATTTTTTTATTTCAATGTTACGTTTTTTGGTTCTGAGAGGTTGGCAGGTCTGCCTACGTAATACAGCGTGTTGGTCCACCCCTCTCTCTCTAGCGCGAATAACAAACTATATACGCGCCGCCCCGGTGGCGCAGTGGTCTAAGGCGCTGGCCTCTGATCATTCGTCTGTGAGGGGGTCCGGGTTCGAATCCCGGTGAGGCATGGATGTTGTGTTTGTCTTACTGCACTGGCTCGCTCCCTTCCCTGGAACCAGTGACCCTAAATTAGGGACGGGCGACTGCTTATAGCCCATTGAGTTGCTCACGGTGGTCGTTAAACCTCCAAACAAACAAACAAACAAACAAACAAACAAACAAAAAAGCAGCATTGTCCATAACTCCGCCCGAGACGTCAGTCCAGGATCCATGGATTTTTCGTTCCTCTCCAGGGCACCCCAGAGTGCTTCCACAGGCTTTAAATCCGGGAACCGTGGAAGTCACTGTATGGTTCCAAACCCACATGAGTGTTCCTCGAGCTATGCCTGGGTGGTTGCTGCCCAGTGGAGCGGCGTATTGTTCTTCTGAAATGAACCATTGGCCGCAGGTACGCGTAGGCCATGAAAGCATGTAGATGATCAGCCGGTACAGGCTGGTAGCGCGCAGTGGTTAAGGATCTCCACGCACACTAACGGACCTAATGTGTCCTATGGGAAGGCTACCCAACCATCGCACCGCCTTGAACAGAGCCGACCCGGCACGACATGGCCATGGCCTCATGTTGTCAATGGCACACCCGCACCATCCCGTCAGCTCTATACAGCTGAAAACGGGATTTATGTGACTACACCACGTGGCGCTGCTTTTCAAAGGTCCAGTTTCGATGTTCCTGGCAAAAGACGAGGCGTAATTTCCGATGACGAGCAGACAACAGTGGCACACAAGTAGGGCGTCGGCTCCTGTAGTCTAGGTTATGCAGCGTGCGCTATACCGTTTGCTCGTCGACGCTGCTTGAGCCTCCGACATTTAACATGGATGTGATTTGCGCCGCCGTTGCCGAGCTGTCTGTCTGTACGAGCCTGGATAGTCTACGTCGAATCCGGTCATCAATGACGTGTGGTCGGCCACCGCTTGCTCTCTTGGCGTTGGTACGTCCGTCGATGGTGCACTCTTGATACGGTTTGGCAACCCTAAGTTCTTACCATTCGGGAGATAGAATGGCCCGCCTGTCTTGCGCCGACAATGCATTCTCGATCAAAGTCGCTCAGATCACCACGTTTAGCCATGTTCGTCGATTGCGATACACTGATGAGAAGCCGTGTTTCCTGCCTATTTGTCGTCTGCGTTTGGTTTGGGTCTGTTCTACTCTGCGCGGGGGATGCCCATGGCAACTGCCCATCACCTCTATCTAATGTTTTGTCAATATTTTTGTTTTGTTTGTTTAATGGGACATCCTCGCCACCTAAAGTATGCTTTTGAAACTCTCATGCTTCAAGTGGGCAAGCCTCGTGTGTGTAACCTTAGTTTAAAAAAAATTAATGTGTCACAATTCATCTCTCTTCATCTCTTGAGAAATTCAAGAATTTGGATGTCTCATCTTGGTAATCGAATTATCTGAGGCCCTTAGTTCTGACCGTTCTCCCGAGTCATGGATGAGTGGTGTGCTTGTCGGATGACGCTGGTTCTCTCACTTATCTTAAACCAGTGGCCCTAAATTAGGGATGGACGACTGGCTTGTTTGAGGTTTAACGACCGCCATGAGCAATTCGTTGGGGTATAAGCAATCACACTTACTCAGCGGCTGAGCGATCATAGGGCTTGTTTTTGACTAGTTTCCCGAGTTTAGATTAGGTTCGAGTCCCAGTTAAGTCATGGTGATGTGTTTGTCTTACGGCGCCGACTCTCTCCCTTCCTCGAAAATAGAGGCCCCAATTAAGGATGAGTGACGGCTTTTAGACCAAAGAGTTGCTCATGGTAGTACTTAAACCAAGAAAAAAAAAAAAAACATTCTTAAACCAGGACCACTGGTTCCAAGGAGAGAGAGAGAGAGAGAGCCAGAGTTTTCGTCCGAACGGGGTCCGGGTTCGAATCCCGGTGAGGCATGGATGTTGTGTTTGTCTTACGGCACTGGCTCTCTCCCTTCCCTGGAACCAGTGACCCTAAATTAGGGACGGACGACTGCTTATAGCCCATTGAGTTGCTCTCGGTGGGCTAGTCGTGTTTATCTGTGCTCCTCAAGTTTTCGTTGGTGTGTTATTTTTCTTCGTTGTCAGTGTTCTATTTCGTGTGTGTGTTGTGTGTGAAGGTTCCGTGTTTCTTTTTATATGCCTGCCGAGCTGGTAAGTGCTTATTTTGATTAGTTTACCTTATTTTTCTGCCTTGGCCAAGCTGGCTAAGGGCTAAGCTTTTCCTCGCCATTGCAAATGGCGGCTTCCGGGGAGAATGACGTCCTAACCCTTGCTACCGGAAATGATGATCTCCCGATAACAGCTTCTCTAAATACTACTACCAATGACGAGTCAATCTCGATAAACCACTCCTCCTTGCAGCCTTCTGTTGCTGCCTTACCATCGGATATCGCCTCTTCTTCCAAGTCTCCCAGCGGCGATACGATGTCTTCTCTGAAAGCTAATGATGACGCCATGGATGTTTCGCACTCCATGCCGGAATCATCTCCAAAGCAACGTACAACTACCCTCTGATATGCTGACGTAACCGCATCTAAGTCGGGACCTTCCCAGTCTTTTTTTCTCCTGGACAATATGAGATGACGCATAATGCTGAAGTCATTGAGGTTGTCCTTAAAGAAGATACCCCTTCTGGGCTGAAATTCCTTCAAACTATGGAGAATGGTGTTGTATTTCCGAGCCTGAGAAATACAAAACTTACTGCATATACTGCTGCTCTTCGAGAGATTGTTCCTGCATCAGCAATAACTCATGTGGGCAGGAAGCCTTACAAAGTAGTTGTTTACTTCTCTACTCCTGCCCATTCCCTACATGTACTGACCAAGGGCATCTCAATTGGTGATCGTCACATCCATGCCGAACCTGTTTCACAGAGTTCCGTTGTTGTAAGTTTCTCACCAGTTCCACCTGAAGTTTCAGGTGATCTCTTGATTGCCGCTCTTCTTCCTTATGGCCGGATCATTGGAGGTGTAACTACCTACTCTTCGTTTCCAGAGGTGCCAGAAGATAGATACCTACTCGGGTTTCGCCGCAATGTTCGTGTGGTCTTCCCTTCAGAGGAGCACATGCTGCGTATTCCACCCACTTTACGTGTACGCTGTTGCACGCACATTAGAGAGATATTCATCACAGTAGGCTCCGTCTGTCCGAATTGTAAAGGCACGGGACATCCCCGCGCTCTATGCCCTCATAATGCGAACACTCTTTCCAAGTCAACAGCACGACCTTCTTCCTCTTTGTCACGCCAATCGGCATCCTCTTCTGGTGCTAAATACCAGCAACAGCAGACTTCCTCAAAAAGTAATGATACAGTAGTTGGTCAACCGACGTCTACAAAAAGTAGTGAGACAGCCGTTGGTCAACCGACGTCTACCAGAAGTAGTGAGACAGCCGTTGGTCAACCGACGTCTACAAAAAGTAGTGAGACAGCCGTTGGTCAACCGACGTCTACCAGAAGTAGTGAGGCAGCCGTTGGTCAACCGACGTCTACCAGAAGTAGTGAGACCGCCGTTGGTCAACCGACGTCTATGGGTAAACCCTCGACCTCGGGTGATGCATTGGCGCCCACTTTATCTCTTCAGTCAAATGATGCATCAATTGTTAATCCAAAGTCTCCTATAGAGATGGTTGATGACGATTCTCGTCATACTGCTACACCGACCGTTGAGGTTGTTTCTTCAGTTCCTTTTAAATTGCCGGAAGTTCCAATTCCGGTTACAGCACAAAGTCGTGGACGGGCGAAGCGACGTAGAACTTCACGCGCTCAGAATAAGAAGTTTAGAATTACAACTACCCTTAAGGCAGGACGTGATTGTTCTAGTAGTCAGATGCTCACGTCTGAAGGCTCTATGGAATCTGATACAGATGATGGAACAATTATTCCGATCTCCTGTGAAAGCTTTTTACATATTCTACAGGCATCCTCGCTTCCACAGACACCTGTGTCTGGGGAGAAGGTGTATGCGTTCCTAATAAGTCTCCGTAGAGACAAGCTGTCTCGCAATTTTTTGGAAGGATACTCCCACTGTCTGTCTGACACCATGAATCAAATGTTGGCGATACATTCTCATTTACGTACCGTTCCGGGCAGAGATCTGGGTGGTCCCTACTGGGCAAAGAAGTTCCGTAGCCGCCTCGCCAAGTTACAGAACGCGGCCGACAACATCCTCCAACCATCATCAGACTATTCTGTTCAAGACAGTCTCACTGAATAGTAGGGGTATGTGTACCCCTTTGGCGAATGCTTTAGTGTATGAAGACGTCCACCACCTCAAAGCAGATCTCCTACTTTTGCAAGAGACAAATTGTCTATCCACTTCACCCTTCCATCGCTGGAGGACATGGGACTATCAGTTTCATCACGCGTATAGGCTCTCTCTTCGTGGAGGTTTAGCGATTGGTGTACATAATAGATTTCGTCAAACACTCTCCTCTGTTAAAGTTCATAACCTGTGCCGAGACTTATTGCAGCGACTCACTTTCGTCCTAGATGGACAACGATATTTAGTTTTCAACATATATATTCCATGTTCATCTACACATCTAACCTTGTTATTTTCGTCGCTCCGCACTGCACTTCAGTCAGCATTACCATCAGATCATGTGCTCATTGGAGGAGACTTTAACTGTACACTTCAACCAGAGCTCGATCGCGCTCCTTCGAATACTGAACATCGTTCACGTCTTGTGGAGCAATTGCGATCATTAGTGTCTGATTTTGATTTACATGACGTGTTCCGACGATTGCATCCGACATCCATTTCACATACCTGGAGAGCTTCATCTGCATCCTCCTCTCTTTCTGCCAGGCTGGATCGATTTTACGCTTCTGCTCCGTTATTGCCCATTACAACGGATTGTATGCACTCTCCTACAGCTTCATCGGATCACTGTGCCATCACTATCTCCTGTAGCTCTTCATCTCGTCTGCATGTTAGGCCTCGGTCATGGACACTGGACACTTCTCTCCTAGCTGATGAGAATATGTGCACCGAGATCAGAGATCTTCTTGATCATATGCGAGAGGGCCTGTCCACTGCACCTTGTGCCATCAATTACTGGCTCGAGGTAAAATCTTACCTAATTCATCTTCTCAGACGTCATTCCTTCTCCGAAGGCACGAAGCGCTCCATGGAAGAGCAAAATCTCCGAAACATCCTGTTACAGCTTGGTGCGAGTCATCCCATGTATACAGCTTACCAAGCGGATCTTAGAGCACTTCTTGAGCCTCGTGCACGTCAGGTAATTCTTCGTCTCCGTCTACAACATATATCACCAGAGGACTGCTCCTTTGAGTTTCTGTCCGCGTTAGAAGAAAAGCGCCGCTCGTCGCATCAGCTTCGACTACTTCGGCGGCCTGATGGTGAAATCATCTCTGATCCGGATGCAGTTTGCTCTCAGGTTCGTCGATATTTTACTATCAAATACAGTGAAACTCCTCAGCCTTCTGTTTCTGCTTCTGCTACTTTACTCTTTGCTCTTCCCCAAGTTCCTTCCAATCTCTCTGATTCCCTTTTACAACCTATTTCGCAGACTGAACTTCGGACCATTCTTGCCTCTCTAAATTCCCGTGCTGTCCCAGGTCCAGATGGCCTTCCGCTCCTTTTCTACCGTACTTTTCTCCCTTCGTTGCTTCCATTTCTTCTCGCCGCTTTCAATGCTGCTCTTTCTTCCTCTTCTCTTCCGAGGGGTTTCACGGAGGCTCATATGGTGTTATTCCCCAAGAAAGGCGATCTGCTTGACTTGGGAAACTGGCGCCCTATCTCGCTACTAAACATTGACTATAAACTCTTCACTAAACTCCTTTCCAGTCGACTCAACCACGTTCTTCCATTTCTTCTTTCTCCCGACCAGACCTACACGGTTCCTGGTCGGTCCATCACTTCTAATCTCAATCTCCTTCGAGATCTCCTACATCTGGCTCGTACTAACTCTGAACCACTTGCCCTCTTTAATCTTGACCAAAGAGCTGCTTTCGACAATATCTCACATTCGTATCTTTCTGCTGTTCTTATTGATTTCGGCTTTCCTTTTGCTTTTGTTACCTCTATTCTTGCCCTTTATCAGGACGCTGCTTTCCATGTCAAGACGGCCGCCTTCTTGACTGCACCTATTCCTTTTCGGCGAGGCATTCGGCAGGGTTGCCCACTTTCTGGGCAGCTCTTTGCCATTGCTTTTGAGCCGTTTCTTCGGTCTGTCAATCGAGTCTTTATAGATGCACTGCCACCGCCTACTGCAAGTACTAGGCACTTTCCTGTGACATACTCTGCATATGCTGATGACGCGACCTTTTGTGTACGGACAGACGCTCAATTCGACATCTTGCTCCGGATTTACGATCAATATTCTTCATGTTCAGCGGCATCACTTAATACATCCAAGAGTGCAGGTCTATGGAGCTGAGCGTGGGCCTCTAGGACTGACACCCCGTGGGGCGCCTCATGGACTGCTTCATCCCAAAAATTCCTTGGGGTCCATCTCGGAGTCCGTCTTTCTGCTCAAAATGAAACATGGAATGCTCTCAGAACACGCCTTACTCGAACTGCTGCCTTCTGGCGAGGTTCCCAGTTTTGTACTTCTTACTTCTCAAGAGCTAGAATAGCTCAGACTTATATTCTTTCACCATGCCTATATGCATGGTCAGCTGAACGTATGCCCATTTATCACCTCAATGAAATCACTCGAATCATCTCAACGATAATATGGAACAGGTACCATTGGATCCAGGTCTCCACTCTCTGTCGTCGAGTCACTGATGGAGGTATTTCACTGCTGGATGTTCGTACCTACTATAAAGCACATAAAGTGGTTTCTTTCCTGCGGTTACTAAGTGCACCAGAGTCGCCAGTTACGCTCGTTAGAGATGTCATGATATCGCCTAGGAATTCCCGAATCACTTTCATCATGTATCTTCTAATGGATCAATCTCCTTTTTTCCATTCTAAACTTTCCCCTTTCTACAAAGAGGTCCTTTCCTTTCTCCGTTCTCTACCCCTCTTCCGTGCTCCACCGGCTTCCACCACTGAACTATTAGCTGAGCCCCTGTTCTTTTCTTCCATCCTTCATCCCCCTAATGTTCGCTACTTTACTGACCTTTCCTGGCTCCCCGCCGGAATAGTATCTGTTCAGGATCTAATTTCTCCAGATCTTTCTTGGAAACCCTTCTCTGATCTTTCCCCCCTCCTCCCCCTACCTCTTCCTCTCTTTTGCTGTATGATTCCTTCCGTTCTTCAATCATTACCCTCGTCCCTAACCTTGCCTCTCAAGCTGGGTTAACTCTTGTTCCCTCTGCCTCTCTTCCTCTTCCCTTTTTCCTTTCCGTTCGGGGCTCATCACTTCCTCTCTCCAGTTTTTCTATCTCGTCTCTTTACCGTTGTCTCATTGATCCACTATATGCTACACCATTGATGATTCCAGATGTTCCGAATGTCGCCCTTTCACAAGTGTGGTCCATGTCTAATACGCCACTATCTATTCCAGCAGAAAGAAACATCCAATGGTTGTTTCTTCATCGGCGGTTACCAGTTCCTACCAAATTATTCAGGATGACGCTTGTTGATTCGCCTAACTGCATGTTTTGCTCTGCGATTGCGGATGTAGATCATGTGTATCAACATTGCACAGTGCTTCTTCCCTTGCTACATCTGACCTTCACTACTGCACAGTGCCTTAGTACTAATGATCTCTCCTTCTCAGCCTATAGTACGCTACTCAGTTCAAGTACTCCGCCTATTCCTATATCAGAGTCATGTGCTTATGTATTCATATTAGCAAAACATGTGATTTTTTGCTACTATCAACAGCTACGTTCTACCCCTATACAGCCTACCATCTTTCAGGCGGGAGCTGCGATGTGCAGTCAGTTCCGGAACAGACTGATTTCACGCTTGAGGCTTGCTTTCACTGTTGCTAAGGCAGCGAATCGAATCCTACACTTTATGTCAGTGTGGTCACCTTTTCGTCAATGGTTTTCTGGTCCATCAGAAGACCTTAGACTTTTGTTCTGACTTCTGTGAAATTGTTTGGACTAATTGAAGTATAGTTTTGTGATTATTGTGTTCTTAGGTGCCCTTGTCATCATTGCTTCTTAATGTTACTGCACGTTTGCATGTTTCTCACCAACAAGGTCCTGTAGGTGAGTTTCTTGTTATACCACAGGCACTTAGAATAAGTTTAAAGTTTTTTGTTTTTTTTTCGGCACTTTCCTTATGTCTGCCGGGCTTTATAATATATGGTTTTTGCTCACGGTGCTAAGCAACTGTTTGATAGTGTTTAAATTGTATTATTGATTTTGCACAGTGTGGTTTTTGATCATGTTACATGTACATAAAGGGCTATGATCAGTCGATTACACCATGTTCTGCAAGGTTTAGCACTTTTGTAGTGCAGGGGGTAATTGTTCATCATTCGGTTATTTGTACTGTACCTGAAGTATAGTTGCTATGCCAAAAGCTCAGTTTTGTATATACTAATGTACTTTCCTAATTGCACTGTAAAATTTATGTTTGGCACATTTCGCGTGTTGGGTCACGATTACATGTCTTAAGTTTTATGCTCATGGTGCGGAGCAAACGCTTTGATAGTATTTCAATTATATGTTAATATTACACAGTGTGGTTTTTCTCATGTCACATGCGCCTAACAGGAGGTAATAAATCTATTAGATAATATTCTGCGCTGTGTTGCATATTTGCTGTACAAAGAGTCAGTTTCATATTTTCATTATTTGTATTGTACCCGAAGTATAAATTTTCTGTAAAACGCAAGTTCTGTTTGTACTAATATACTTTACTCTTTGCACTGTGAAACTCACAGTTGTACCATGGAATTGTAACTCCTGATTAGTGTCTTCCCTATGCCGTTGCATGTTGTGTACATATGTTGTTGTTCATTACAAGTTAATCTATAGCACTGTGATTGAGGCACTTGTTTAAGCCTAAGTAATAGTTCTTTTTGTAATTTGACAGCGTTTCACAAGAGAGATATTGCTTTCAATTTGTATAGTGTTCACACCATCATTGTGGATAGATCATTTATTCGCTTATCTTTCAGATACTGAAAAGTATAAACCTTCTGCTCTTTTCTTCTTTTTTTCTCAAGATTGCTCAAAATATACATGTTTGTTTTTGCACTGTAAAATTTATAGTTATACCTTGTACTGGTGTTCACCTGTTAGAGATGGCACTATGCTGATGCACATTGAGAACATATGATGTACATAGAGTAAGTCAACCCTTCAGTCCAGTATTGTCAGTGTTATGAATTTGCTTACATTGTATATAGTGCATCCACATAATGTAAATATCTCATTGTCATTGTAAATAGGTCATCTACTTGTTTATCTTTTGGTAACTGTTAAGCACAGGCCATCTGTATCTTCCTGTCCATGTTTGCTCCAAATAAAATTGTTGAAGCTCACGGTGGTCGTTAAACCTCCAATCAAAAAAAAAAAAAAAAAAGAGAGCCAGAGTTGTAGGACAAGCCCCTGCCGTACTGAGACTCGAAAGCTCGTCTAACTCGGACGAATTTTCAGAGACCAACGTCTCGGACCGCCAACTAAGCAGGGAAGCACAGGAAGATTTTTTTTAGCTGATACAAAAACCACCATTGCATTTGTGGTACTTTAACTATTTTAACTGCTGCAATAAATCGAAATCCTGGAAAGAAATGAAAATATCAATTTCTTTCCCGGCTCCAGGAGAGAGAGATGGATTTTTTTATTTAACTACGGGTTTTCAAATAAGAGAGTTTTGGTTGAGGCAAGGCCGTCTTGAATGCACAAGTCTATGACCAGTGGCGTCGATAGAAATTTTTTAGGAAGGGGGAGAATGAATTTTGTTCGTCGGTAAAAGCCTCCCGGAAAAAAAAAATACTCCAAGTGGGAGTAAGCCCAAAATCTGTCACTTCGGTGGCACAGTGGTCTAAGCAATGGCTTCTGACTGATCAGTCGCATTTTTTCGAGCTCCTGCCAGTATTAGAAGTTTCGTGTGAAGTTTGTGGTTTTTTTTTTGCGTTTGTTCTTTGACAGTTCGTGTGTTATTACCTGAGTTCCTTCCTCGCAAGTAGTGAGGCGTACAAGCTGTACGTGCTTATTTTTTCGTTTTTTGCCTGTTCTTGAGTGTTGCAAGCTGCAACGCTCGAGCCGCGAGGGTTAGTAGCCGGGCTGGCTACTACCTCCACCAGCATGAGTGCCATATACCCGTCTATATCTCCTTCCTCTGCGCTTTCTTCGTCGTCTGTATCTTCCGAGACCACCATGAATGGTGTTCAGTCAAATAGTGTTGTGGTTTCGTCGCCAACTGTACCGCTGGTTACAAATTTGCCGGAGGCTGGGTCAGAGGTACCCAGCTCTTCTATTCCTGTGTCTCGTTCGTTCGCCGCGGCTGTGAGTGCGACTTCTACTTTACATAGTGCTTCTGTGTCTTCGCGACCAGAGTTTACACGTGTTGCTTCCGCTTTAAGGATAACATTACCACTCGACTCTCCTCAAGGTAAGAAACTTTCGTCTGCCTTACTTTTAAGTGTATTTGTTCCTGCTCTGCGCGACACCCCCTCCCCCAATATTTAAATGCTATTTCTAAAGTTGTACCCGGAGAAAGCATTGTGTCTATTATCCGCTTGGGAGGGGGTGTTGTCGTGCACTTCACTCATCAACAGGCAGTGGACAAAATCCTTGCTTTTGGCTTGGACATTGGTTCCGTACATCTCCAACCAGTTGCAGCAGCTCAAAGACCAGTGACTGTCACCTTGTCTCCAGTACCCACAGCTGTGCCTGACTCGGTATTAATTGATGCCCTTAACACCATGGGGCGAGTGGTTGGTACCACAAAGTACCTCCCAGCTGCTGCTCGCGACTCCCCCTGAAACATGTTCAGGGCGGTCGTCGTCAATACAGAGTCCTCTTTCCAACCCCACAAGCAATAGTTAACCGGCCAACCACCCTGGAACTCATAACTGAAACCCGGACCTACATTTTCAATCTGTTTGCTGGCGTTCAGTGCTTCCGATGCAAGGGTGAAGGTCACCTTGCATCGGCATGCCCACATTCCACAGCTGCTACTGTTCCAACTCAATCACTTGATGCTGCTGTTCCAGCGGGGACTCTGCCCACCGCTCCGGATTCTTCCCCCACCCTCCCCACTCAATCTGTTCCAGCTGCCGATCCTGGTTCCACCTCTGTCGTATCACCTCCAGTGGTCCGTGTTGCTTCGGCATCCACTGACCTGCAGGAATTTCCCCGTTGCCAGCGTCTGAAGGGGCCTCCACCCCCAAGGTTCAGCGGACCAAGAGGCAAAACTCCCCTGGCTCAGCGAACCGTCGTGCGAGTTCCTCGGACCGCCAGAAATCCAGGAAGACGGCTACATCCTCGTCACCTTCACCTGGACCGGCTCCTGTTACTTCTTCAGTTTCCATCTACAACCGTTTTACCTGTTTGCCGAACGATGATTCCATGGACGTTACCGATCCCGATTCTGAAGAAACTTTATTTGCTGAATCTGATGACGACTCTCCTGCCCCCTCTCTGGTTGACATCACCTCTATGTTTGCTGACATTGAGGTGCCCTTAACTCCCCTCTCATTCACAGATCTGTATGCCTTGATTGCTCTCCCTTGTATAGCAAGTAAACTCTCTCACCTTCCGGAGATGCTAACCCAACTGACGTTCCTGCATGAGTTCTTATTAAATGTTGATCTGCCATCCGGGACAGAGCAGTACGCTCGCCGGTTGGCGTATTTACTTAAAGTTTTGAAGGCAGAACTGGAAGGTTGGATGCAGCCGCCCCAGTGATGCCTTCCCTAAATGTGCTCTGCTTTAACTGTAGAGGCCTTGCGTCTTCAGCCGCGAATGCTTTGGTCTTCGAGGACGTTCGTTTCCTGAGGACAGATATCCTCCTCTTCCAGGAGACGAACTGTTCCTTGGCGACCGGGTATTCCTGCTGGAGACGCTGGCCCTACGCTTTTTATCACAACTACCGGACGCACATTGGGTCCGGTACAGCGATTGCATTCCGTACTCGGTTTCATTCTCTTCTTTCAGATATCGTTGAGTCACAGAGTCTGCTGGGCTCCTTTCAAGGTATCTCCTTTAGTTATCTTTCCCATCGTTTTCATGTTTTCAATTTGCATATGCCACAATCATCGGTTGATGCTGATGCTCTTCTTTCGCATTTGATTTCCCTTCTTTCCCAAATTCCTCCTTCTGAAATCGTTCTTATTGGTGGTGACTTCAACTGCACTCTCCAACCGGGTCTTGACCGTGATGGTTCCGGGGAGAGTCGCCTTAACCTTTCCTCCCAACTGTCTCAACTAGTTAGTAATTTTTGTCTCATTGACGCATTTCGTACCATCCACCCTCTGTCCCGTGAATTCACATGGTTTCCTCCGGCCGCCTTAGCGCATGCTGCGGCTCGTCTCGACCGGTTTTATGTTTCTAGTTTCCTCCACTCCTCCCTTGTTGAAGTAACCCATCATCCTTCTGTTTCCTCCGATCATCGTCCTGTTCTTCTGGAAATATTTTTGTCCTCTTTCTCTGTCCCCCCTCCCCGGTTTGGTCTCTCGATGATTTTCTCCTTTCCGATCCCACGTTTCAGGCCGAAGTTCGTTCGATTATTTCTTCATCCATTTCTGAACTTCCTCTCACGGTTGACCCAGCAGCTCTGTGGCTTTCCACCAAACTTTCTATCCTATCGTTTGCACGTCAGTTCTCTTTTTCGTCCCGTTTTCACCGCTTTCATGATTTAACTATTCTTCACCGTAAACTACAGTTCCTTTCTCCTTCAGATCCATCGTTTGCAGCTCTTCAATCACAACTTCATAGCATTCTATCTTCCTTTGCTTCTTCGTCTCTTACCCGGTTAAAGTTTTCCAAGTTACATTTTCATGATGACCCGTTTCAACACCTTCGACATCTTGAATCCCACCGTGCTCTGAGTTCCAACATTTCTTTTCTCTCGCTTCCAGATGGCTCAACTGTTTCTGATCCAGTGCAGATCTGTGATCGAACTTTTCAGTACTTCACTGATCGGTTTCGATTGCGGGTCCTGCCGCCTGCAGAGAATTCTCCATTATTATCACATCTTCCTCAGGTCCCGTCTTTTTTTCCCCCTCCTTGGTTTCACCGATCTCTCCCTCGGAGGTTCGTTTTGCCATTTCTAGTCTGAATGACCGCTCCGCCCCTGGGGCTGACGGTCTTCCACTTTCTTTTTATAAAACCTTTCTTCCTGCTCTGCTTCCTCTTCTCGTTGCTTGTTTCAACTCGATCTTTTCTTCTTCGACTTTCGTTTCTTCTGACTTTGCTTTTGCTCTTCTCCGCCTAATTCCTAAAACTGGTAATCTTGGTCTTCTATCTAACTGGCGCCCCATCTCGATTCTTAACACCGACTACAAGATCTTTGCAAAAATTCTGGCTCTTCGCCTTAACCCTGTTCTACAATTTATTATTCATCCTGACCAAACTTATACGATCCCTTCCCGTTCGATTGCAACTAACATCACTACCATCCGTGATTTACACTCTCTTGCTTCCCGTCTTTCTGAACCTCTTGCTATTTTTAACCTAGATCAGAAACAAGCATTCGATTCTGTCCATCATTCTTATCTTTTCTCTGTTCTTCGTCACTTTGGCTTTCCTTCCCTTTTCTGTCAGGCACTTTCCAATCTATATTCCCATTCTTACTTTCGTGTTCGGACCTCTTCTTTTATGACGGCTGCTATTCCTTTTGCAAGCGGTATCCGGCAGGGTTGTCCCCTGTCGGGTCAACTGTTTGCCCTCACGTTTGAACCACTTCTTATTTCCCTTCGATCTCGTTTGCTGGCAGGCATTCCGCGTGGTGTGGCCTCCACACGGCACCATCGCGTGGTTTTGTCGGCCTATGCGGACGACCTTACTCTTTTTTTACGTTCCCAACAGGCTTTTGGTGTTGTTTTATCTACCTATACTGAGTATGCTTCAATTTCAGGTGCGGCCCTTAATACCTCTAAATCTGTTGGCTTGTGGGCTGGCTCGTGGTCGTCCCGCGGCGACCGCCCTTGGGGTGCCCGGTGGTCGACCACGGTCATCAAACTTCTTGGAGTGTTCATCGGGAACCCGGTGGCGGTTGCTGCCGCCACTTGGTCCCCTTTGGTGCAGGACATGAATCGACGCCTTGCCCCTTTTCGCCGTTTGAAACCGTTTCTTTCTTTTTTTAGCAGGTCGCATCTTCTTTCCGCTTTTCTTCTTCCGGCCCTTTCTCATACTTGGTTTGCTCATTTCCCTCCTCCCCTCTTTCTTCGTCACGTTCAATGTCTTTTTACAAATTTTATTTGGGATGTCGTACATTGGGTTCATCGATCCACGCTTGTCCTTCCGGTTTCTTTTGGTGGTCTTGCCCTTCCGGATTTGTCCCTTAAATCGAACGCTTTCCATCTCCAACATTTTTTGAGGATTTTTTCCCTTCCTTGCGGTTCTTCGATTACTATAATTGACACTTTGCTCTTTCCACGAAGTCCTTTTCTTTCTCTAGCTACTTTTATCCGCATGGACCTCTTTCCACTCATTCCCAATCACTTTCCCGCTACTTACCGTACCGTTTTCTCCCTCTGGCACTCCTTATGTCCAGTCCGCCTCCCCCAGCTTCGACTAACGATCTCCTTGCGGAACCACTTTTCTTCTCCTCTGCCCTTCGTTCTCCAAATTCTCAGTACCTGAACTTCTCCACTTGGTTTGCAAGTGGCGTCGTTCAGGTTTCTCAACTTTTTGATTCTTCTCTTCACTGGAAATCTTTTGATCGCCTTTCCCCTCTGTTACTTGATACCCCTCAGCATCGTGCACAGTTCTGTCTTATTCAATCCTGTCTTATTCGTCTTTATCCTTTACTTGTCAATTCTATTGGCCTCATTCAGTCTTCCGCCCCGTCGCTCAGTCTTCCCTTTCTTCTCTACTTAAACGATTCTCCATTTTTACCCCATCAAGTTACAGCCAAGCTTCTTTATTCGCATTTTCTTACCAATTTCACAGCTCCATTAGCAATTCCTTCTGTTTCAGCTACAGATCTTCCAGGTACATGGAGTGATCCATCGACTTCCTGGCTTCCCCGAAAGCCCGGGACATTCATTGGCTGCACCTACACCGTCGGTTGCTCACTCCGCGTACCCTTCATCGTTTTCGTCATTTGGCTTCCCCGCTTTGCTTCTTTTGTTCTACACTTGGTGATGTGTCACATTCCTATGATTCTTGTCTGGTGTTGCAGCCCTTGTTTTCGATTATGTTTTCCCTTCTTTCCAAAGTTTGCCCTTGTCCTCATACAATGTTCCATTTTTATTTCCTCAGACGCCATTCTCCCCTGTAGATGTCCACAGTTCTGTTTGTGCATTCATCATTCTCCAAGCGAAGTTGACGATTTATTTGTTTTACCACTCAAGCGTGGATCGAGCTTCTCTCCGGCGTTATCATCCGGCCCGGGTGTTTTTGTGCAGGAGGTACCGATCATCCATCAGATCGGTCCTCCAACTTGAGTATGACATGGCGCGGGTTCGGCAGGATGTGCCTGCCTTTTTCTCTCTCTGGTCTCCATATTTGTCATGGTTTCATGTTTCTGCAGGCATTATTGCTCTCCTCCCATAGCCAGAGTTTATTATATTTATATTTTTTTTTTTATTGGTGTTTTTGTTTAGTGCATAATTTTTGTACATACCGTAGATCTGTGTCAGTGGGTTAGTGTCTCCTTTAGTTTATCTTCTTGTTGCTTTCCGTGCACACACATTCCCGTTAATTTGTTGTCGGTAGCGTTTACTGACTTTTTCTTTTTCTTTTATTTTATTTTCCGTCGGCCTCAAGCCGTTGGTCGACAAACTTTTTTGTGTGCCGGCTAAGCGTTTTGGTATTTTCTGTTTATTGTTTACTGTTACCAAGGTGTTTTATGTTGTTTTGTTGATGTTGATTGCATTTTTGCTGTGGCATGCACATTGTCTGATGTGTTTTTGTTTTGTTTTTTGTTGCTCAAGTGTCGGCTTTTTTTCTAGTTTGCTTTTGGTGTCGTTCACCTATTTTATATTTATTACTCGTCGGTTTCACACAGTTTACTGTCGCACGGTTTTGTGTTTAATGTTGTGGTTGTTTTTATTTTTTTGTTTTAATTTTTTCTTGCTGAACGGGTACTGCTGGCGCGTGGTACCGAGGGTTTTTTTTTGTGTGTTGGTTCTGAACCTTACCGACGTGTTTCTTGATTTTGTTTGTGTAATCGGTGTTTATTTTTGTGGTTAGTGCTGTGCATACAGTGCGAATTCACTGTTTCGACCCGAGTTTATTTGGTGGTGATGCTTGTCTGCAAGTTTAACTCCTGTGTTCTTTTTCACAAAGTTTTTCATGGTGTTATTTGTGTATTGTGCATTCTTTATTGTGTTCATGGTGCTATTTGTATATTGTGCATTGTGTGTTAATTTCTTGGTGTTATTTGAATATTGTGCTTAGTGTGTTGTGTTAATGGTACGGGGTGTTAGTTTCTAGTGGTTGTTTTTTTCTCTGTGTTGCTGTCGGTCTTACTGACCGAGATACGCTTTAAATGTAAATTTTTGTTGTTCGTCGGCTTACAGCCATTTGTCAACGCATTTCTCCGAACTACCAGGTTTTGTTTTTTTTCGGCTGCAGCTTGTTGTCGGACCGTGTGTGTGTTTGTTTTTTTCCCTTGACAGTTTTGACAAACTCGGCTGACTTTTCTTTACCGCCTTGCTTCATTAGTGGTCTGTCCTGTATGTATTGTTTGTTGTGCAACTGTTTTCTTTTTATCTTGCCGTGTGTTATTCTTCAACTTGCTCTGATGTCGTCTGCTTCTTCCTGTAGAGTACTCTGTTTATTGCGATATTGATTGTGTGTTGTTATTGTCGTTGCCGGTGAGTTATTGTGCAATTTTTTTCCCGGTGAAAATTTGTGTTTGTATGTTGTCTTTTTTTGTAAATAAATGCTCTTTTGAAGTTCTGATCGTTCGTCCGAAAGGGGTCCGGGTTCGAATCCCGGTGAGGCACTGACTCTCTCCCTTCCCTGGAACCAGTGACCCTAAATTAGTGACGGGTGACTGCTTATAGCCCATTGAGTTGCTCATGGTGGTCGTTAAACATCCACTCAAAAAAAAAAAAAAAAAGCCCAAAATCTTAAGAAGTCAAAAAATGAAAAAAAAACAAAAAAAAAAAAACTTTTTTCAAATATATGTATACATATATACGTTGCTCAAGGAAGGAGGGGGGGGGGGTCAAAGTGACCCCCCCCCGTGGCTACGCCTATTGCCATGACATTCGAGAGATGAGTTTCTTCCGTTCATGGCGTCTCTTTCATGTTACTCGGATTATTACGTCGGTGTCGTTTGACGTCACACACGACAGCATTGAAAACCAATCGGAAGCCTTGGTTTCTGTGTGACGTCACTAAAAGAGAGAACTAATCTGTCGAATGTCATGGGCTCATGGCCTTGTGTTTTCTAGACGGCCTTGGCTGAGGCATGGGTGGTGTGTTTTCTTGTGACACACGCTCTCTCGCTTCCCTTGAACCAGTGACCTTAAATCGGGGGCAGGCAGTGCTCGAAATGGGCTGGTATAGACCGTATGCATATGACGTCACAGCGAGGTAAACCATCGTAGCAGACGCCCTGGTGATCTACTAGTGTACAAGCACTGCTTGTAATTTGCATTGTGGAGCGTTAGGGAAAATGGTGTTTTATGCTTTTTTCAGCTGAAGTAACCGAAGTGGGAGATATAATCATCTGTCCTATTATAGATTACCGCATGAACGAACGAAGTGGCATCAGAATTATGAAAATTTCATTAAGAAGCGCCAAAATTTGTGGTTATCACGTATGTTGACATTGATGAGAGGAAACGAAGGAACACTGGATTGTGTAGTTTACATTTTGTAACAGATATGTTCATAAATTTACTGATGCATTATCTGAAAAACTCTATGGAGATCTTTAGACTAGAACTAACCTTTCTTATGAGTAAGATTATGCTGTTCTTTATCGTGAATGTATCCACTGCTATAGGGGAGTGAATATCTTATGGAACTTTCATACAGATGTTGGGTTCCCAGGCCGATTTTGGAAAAAATGATCTCATGATAACATTCACCAGTTTATTATTATTGTCATTATTATATACACTGAGTGGCCACTTTATTATGACCACCGCCTCAGTACTTCGTTGGGCCACCTTTTGCCTTTAATACTGCGTCGATTCTTCGTGGCATGGACTCCACGAGATGTTGATAGGTGGTTTGTGGAATCTGAGACCGTGCTTGATGAATAGCACTTTCCAGGAGTGAGATTGCAGGGTTGTGGATCCAGCTGTCTGATGGCTCGTTCAACTTCATCCCACAAATTATCAATGGTGTTGAGATCTGGAGATTGTGGGGGTTACCTAAGCAAAGTAAACTCACCGGCATGTTCCTGAAACCAATCCTGTACAATACGAGCACTATGGCAGGACGCATTATCTTGTTGAAAGTAGCCATCGCCATTGGGATAAACCATCCGCATGACAGGATGCACTTGGTCCGCAACGATGTTTACATATGATGTGCCAGTCAGACGTTGATCAACACAAATTAAAGGGCCCAAAGCATGCCAGCAAAATATTCCCCAAACCATAACGTTGCCTCCACCAGCTTGAAGGGTTGTAGCAATGCATTTGCGGTCCATGCTTTCGTGATGTTTCCGCCAAATTCTCACTCGGCCATCGGCATGGTGCAACTGAAAACGTGATTCATCGGACCACATAATTTGTTTCCAATTATTGACTGTACAATCCTTGTGCTCCTGTGCAAACTGGAGACGTTTTCTCTTGTTAACTGCAGGCAGCAAAGGTGTTCGAACAGGCCTTCGGCTGCCATATCCCATCCGATGCAGTGTACGAACAACAGTGTGTGCAGAGATCATTTGAGGGGATCCTTGATTAAGATGGTCTGTAATTTGCTGCCCTTCTGTTGTCTGTTACCAGTCTGGTCACTCTCCGTTCCTCCCGAGCAGTCACTAGTCGATGACGACCACACGTTGCACGTAGAGACCCAGTTTTTTGGCTGACAGTCCAGTCTTTTTTTTTTTTATTTTAGGTTTAACGACCACCGTGAGCAACTCAATGGGCTATAAGCAGTCGCCCGTCCCTAATTTAGGGTCACTGGTTCCAGGGAAGGGAGAGAGCCAGTGCCGTAAGACAAACACAACATCCATGCCTGACCGGGATTCGAACCCGGACCCTTTACGGACGAATGATCAGAGGCCAACGCCTTAGACCACTGCGCCACCGGGGCGGCACACAGTCCAGTCTTTAAACACTTTAACAGCAGCTGCTCTGGAACATTTCACGAATGCGGCGGTTTCGGTGATACTCGCTCCATGGCTCCGAGCTCCTACAATCATCCCCCGTTGAAAGTCCGTCAAATCGCATTTTTTACCCATCTCGTCACCCAAAAATCACTTCTACTACTGTCGCAAGCACTTCCCTTTTTGTACTAGCTATGGCTTCACGCTGTTGTCGCCTTCTGGCGGCAACAGCGTGCAGCCATAGCTCATTTGTTTAAAACTTTCAGGCGGCCATAATAAAGTGCCCACTCAGTGTATAAGGTACAGAGACTTAGTGCTACTCGCCAGATTTATTATTATTATTATTATTGCCTTACCTTACCTGTGTAAAGCTGAGGATTTTTACTTTAGCTTAAGTTCCAGGTTGAGGAATATCTAAATTATTGAAAGGTAAACTTTTAAATTAAATAATTAGCCAAAGATGAAACGACTCTTTTATCTTAATTAATTGTGTGAATTAGCACAGAAGTTGGTGGCTGTGCGGGAATGCAGAATTTCGAGTTCCTTTCAAGCAAAATCATTCCTCTTCCTACAATATTGTTCAGGTAAATTGAGTATGGAATATCATGTGGGTTCCTACAATTGCCCAATAACTTTGATTTATCACAATAAAGCTGTTTTTGGTCACCAGATAGCCCACTTACGTAGCCCGTGCAATACATCCTTGATCTCACTTGTACACCAGTTGTTCTGCAAGAAAGCAGCAGACGAAAAAGTGACGCCGCCCCGGTGGCGCAGTGGTCTAAGCGATGGCTTCTGATCATTCGTCCGGAAGGGGTACGGGTTCGAATCCCGGTGAGGCATGGGTGTTGTGTTTGTCTTACGGCACTGGCTCTCTCCCTTCCCTGGAGCCAATGGCCCTAAATTAGGGACGGGCGACTGCTTATAGCCCATTGAGTTTCTCATGGTGGTCGTTAAACCTCGAATAAAAAAAAATGTGACGCGAACTGCGATTTCGGAAATGATTTTTTTTTGTCCCTGACTTACGAGAGTACATTTCTAAGAATAGAAACCGTATGTACCTTGTGCCCTTGAGAAATAACTGTGTAGGAAGTGATGTGCACTTGAGCTATAAGTTTAGTCCTTCAAAGGATGGAAATGAAGCTACCCATAGCACATGATCACATCTTGCCCAAGCCACAGGTCATCCCACTAAAGATGTCTGAAACTTTTATAATGTCATTAATTTAATATTTTTCAATTTTTTTGAAGAGCTTCCTTCCTTTTAGAGTGCATAATTGGGAGTAATAAACACTAATTTTAGTTTTGCAGCAATGAGTATAAACTTTTTCCACTTCGGACATTTTTGTTTGTTTGCTTGTTTGTTTTTTGTGGTGAGATTGTTATTAATTTAAGGTTGAATATTCATCCTAATTGCGGAGATTTTAATTGCTCGACTTTCTATTTCATGAAAGTCCCTATTGGAAGGGGAGCTACCTTCTCGGCTAGATACCTTAAAGTTCTGGTTTCAAATCCAGCTGAATCACTAATGATTAGCCGAGGTTCGGAAGTCACGTTAATCCGTTGGTCCCGATGTATAGACTCCTTGGTATAAACAAGTTTAACCCCAGTCCTCGGTGTAGCATAAGTAGTGGCCGCTGGATTCAAAAACCAACCAACTAAAATCGACTGCCATCGCTTCTGACTTATATGGTAAAACAGTATTCCACGGAATTACCAATTACAGTTTCACACAAAAGAGATTTTCTTCTAGGAATTTTTTAATTTATCAGTTTTAGAGATTTTGTTGCGAAGGCATTTTTTTCGGATGATTTTTAACTAAATATGGGCATACCGGCACTTCAAAATTTCCATTTCGAGCACTGGGGGCAGGCAACTGCTTTTAGCGGTTCTGTCGGTAGTTGTTAAACCACGAAACAAACAAATAAAGATAATAGCGAACATTGCCATTTCCACCTGTAGGTTGCAAAACGTCTTTATGACTTAACCAACATTTTAAAGAACCGCAAACGTGAACGCGTTTTGTACTATGAGAAGACACAAACAATATTAGCTGACGAGTTAACGTGCATGGTAGAAACGAAGAGAAAGAACTAAGTACTTGTTAGACTCGGAAGTTAATGGTTAGTTAGTTTTTTTAAAACCAGAATTGACCACTATGATCAATTCTGAGAGCAATTGGCAGTCACCTCTCCATTGGCCGAGCCCATACTTCAGCCGGGGATCGAGCGTGGGCCCAGGTTGGAACTAGTCAGAAATATGGTCTGCCATTGGGGCAGGTATTGGAAGTTCACCCCTAAGCGGATTAAGATCATTTGCTGTAAAAGTACAGCTTTGCCTTGCTCAGAACTATTCATCTCCAAAGATGCTGTCCGACCTGGTGGCACAGTGGTCTAATTCGTCCGAGATGGGGACGGGTTCGAATCCCGGTGGGGCATGGATGTTGTGTTTTTTTTTTTTTTAATTGGATGTTTAACGACCACCGTGAGCAACTCAATGGGCTATAAGCAGTCGCCCGTCCCTAATTTAGGGTCACTGGTTCCAGGGAAGGGAGAGAGCCAGTGCTGTAAGACAAACACAACATCCATGCCTCGCCGGGATTCGAACCCGGACCCCGTTCGGACGAATGATCAGAGGCCATCGCTTAGACCACTGCGCCACCGGGGCGGCGGATGTTGTGTTTGCCACACGGCACTGACTCTCTCCCTTCCCTGGAGTCAGTGGTCCTAAATTAGGGACGTGCGACTGCTTATAACCCATTGAGATCCTCACGGTGGTCGTGGTAGTCAACTCGGGAGTTCTTTTTGTTTTTTTTAAATTGAGGGTTTAACGACCACCGTGAGCAACTAATTTAGAGACACTGGTTCCAGGGAAGAGATAGAGCCAGTTCCGTAAGACAAACACAACATCCATGCCTCAGCGGGGTTCGAACGCAGACCCATCTCGGACGAACGGTCACAAGCTGGAACTCGGGAGTTGAGGAAGATATGAAAAATAACCTTAACCTGAAGGTAATCATCAAAGCTCCCGGGGCGATCTTCCCGGGCAACGCAGTTTAGTAAATAAGAACAAAATAATTTACGGTAGAATATATATATATATATATATATATATATATATATATATATATATATACACTGAAGAGCAAAGCTGAAAACTAAGGAAAAACTTTTGAATTTTAGTAACAGATGAAGAGCATGGGTCGGGCCATGAAAGTTATGGATGCAAGCTAAATTGTTAACTAAAGCTAGGTCATACAACTCTGCGGAGGTCATGACATATATATATTTTTTAAAACAATTTTTGGTGGGCTTATTACTTGCATCTATGGCTTTGCAGAAACCCATTTCCAACTAGGTCTTTGTGGAAGGGAGAAAATGCAGAGTTCCTGCTGGTCCTTGATAAAGCCAAGGCTCAGTATTCTCGACACTTTCTACATTCAGTTGTTTTATTTTATTTATTATCTTTTCTCCTTTTACTCACACCGGTAGATACATAACCTTTTCTATGTTGTACTTGGTATGAGTCAAAAAAAATATATATTTTTTGCTTAGGTCTCTTCTTAATAGAATATATATATATATATATAGGATCATTGTAGCGATGTTCCGATTCCTGAGGATTGGAACATCGCTACAATGATCCTGCTACATAAGAAAGGTGACATTGAGGATCTCAGGAACTACAGACCTATCAGCCTCCTATCAGTAGTTTATAAAATCTTCACTAAAGTTCTTTCACACCGCTTGAAGGTAACACTGGACATGGCTCAACCGAGAGAACAAGCTGGATTCAGGAGTGGCTACAGCACAATAGATCATATCCACGTGCTGAGAGAACTAATTGAAAGAGCGAGGGAATATGAACTTCCATTGTGCATGGCTTTTATCGATTATGAAAAAGCCTTTGATTCGGTGAAACCATCAGCAGTTACAATGGCTCTGAAAACCTGCGGTATTGAAGATGCATACATTAATATTATTAATAACATCTATGAAAATGCAAGTGCAAAGATTAGGCTGTTTGAAAATACAACACACGTAAAAATTGGAAAGGGAGTGAGACAAGGTGACACCATATCTCCGAAGCTCTTTAATGCCACATTGGAGGGTGTCTTTCAGTCGCTGAGCTGGGAAAACAAGGGGATAAAGATTAATGGAGATTATCTAACCCACCTTCGTTTTGCTGATGACGTAGTCATTTTTGCAACTAGCCCATCGGAGCTGCAGAGTATGATCCAGGAACTTGCTGACAAGAGTAAAGAAGTGGGATTAAAAATGAACTTTCAGAAGACAAAAGTGATGTTCAATGCTTTTACAAGAAATGAAGATTTATCGATTGATGGAGAAAAGCTGGAGATAACAGACACGTACGTTTATCTTGGACAGCAGATATCAAGTGAGGGTCACATTGATGAAGAAATTAATCGGCGTACAAAACTTGCCTGGAGAGCTTTTGGAAGAAACAGCATAAAAAATTTTCAAGAGCAATATGCCATTATGTCTTAAAAGAAAAGTGTTTGATCAATGCATCCTTCCAGTGCTTACGTATGGTGCAGAGACGTGGACCTTAACTAAAAGAGACATACAAAGGCTGCAGACAACTCAAAAAAGCATGGAGAGGTGCATGCTTGGTGTAACCAGGAGAGATAAGAAGAGGAACTCGTGGATCCGAAAAATGACAAGAGTGGAAGACATCATGATCAGAGTTAAATCCCTGAAATGGCAATGGGCTGGACATACTGCCAGAAGGACAGATCATCGATGGACAGCCGAAATTTTAGATTGGATTCCAAGGGACAGGAAAAGACCCAGAAGAAGACCACATGGGAGATGGGTGGATGAAATTCGAAAGTATGCAGGGGTGACATGGAGGAGACTGGCACAAGACAGACCGTTGTGGAGGAAACTTGGGGAGACCTTCGTCCAGCAGTGGATTGATAATGGTTGACAATGATGATGATGATGATATATATATATATATATATATATATATATATATATTCTATAAAGAAGATACCTAAGCAAAAAAATATACAAATATAATTTTGACTCACACCTAATACAACATAGAAAAGGTTATGTATCTACCTGTGTGAGTAAAAGGAGAAAAGAAGAAAAAAAAATAAAATAAAACAACTGAATGTAGAAGGTGTCGAGAATACTGAGCCTTGGCTTTATCAAGGACCAGCAAAAACTCTGCATTTTCTCACTTCCACAAAGACCTAGTTGGAAATGGGTTTCTGCAAGGCCATAGATGCAAGTAACATTCCCACCTAAAATAGTTTAAAATATATATATATAAGTCATGTCCTCCGTAGAGTAGCATGACCTAGCACTAGTTAACAATTTCGCTTGCATCCATTAACCTTCATGGCCCGACCCATGCTCTTCATCTGTTACTACTTCGTTTTAAATTCTAAAATTGTTTCCTTAGTCTTCAGTTTTGCTCTTAAGTATATATATATATATATATATATATATATATTAAGTTTTGGAGCGCGAGGTTGGTAATTTTTTTTTTCCAATCTCCGTACAGATACTGAGGTTTGCAGATTACAACCATCTTAATCTTTCCTGCATTTAGCCGCCCCGGTGGCGCAGTGGTCTAAGTGGTGGCTTTTGACCATTAGTCCGAGATGGGTCCGGGCTCGAATCCCGGTGAGGCATGGATGTTGTGTTTGTCTTACGGCATTGATTCTCTCCTTTCCCTGGAACCAGTGGCCCTAAATTAGGGACTGGCGACTGCTTATAGCCCATTGAGTTGCTCACGGCGGTCGTTAAAACTCCAATAAAAAAAAATAAAAAAATCCTGCATTTATTATGAAATAGAAAATTAAATTTCATTTTGTGGCACCTTATGTTTTTTTATGCATTCAACAATTGGTGTGTAAACCAGATATTTATATTTAAAAACATAAAAAGAAAAATATTAAAGTCGTTATTAGGCTACATATGGAATCTAATTATCGAGTAACTTTCAAAACAGTTTTGGAAATGAAAACAAAAAGCAATTTTTTATGTATGACCCTTATAAAAGTTAAAATCACTAATTTGACAGTTATTCCAGCTTGCATCAAAAATGAATTACTGAATTCAATTCATACACTCGACGTGGATCAGGAACACCAAACAGAAGTCATCGCTCTTTCCACGTTAATAAGTGAGTGTCGGAAAAATTCTCTGGTGCAGTTGTCGCATGTCCGGCGCGTTACTGGAAGACCCTGGGTTCGTCACCCGGTGGCGGCCGACGAGAATTTGTCCGAGACTCACTTATTAACGTAGAAAGAACGATGATTTCTGTTTGATGAATTACTGAAACAAGTATCAGACAAAAAAAAAAACTGCTTATACGAATTTATTTTAGGAGGATCCTTACTATTCGCTACGCAGATTAGTTGAAGTTTCCTTTTTATCATTTTGCGAAGAAGTGTTTATAAGAATCGCAACACAACCTAAATTCCCTCTTCCCGGGAAGAAAATCTTAGATTTTGACTCGATTTACTACCTCTCTGCCTCCCAATCCATATTGTGGTCTTTGTCTTAAGTTTCTATTTTTTTTTTTTTTTTTTTTTGGTTGGAGGTTTAACGTGCGTGAGCAACTCATTGGGCTATAAGCAGTCGCCTGTCCCTAAATTAGGACCACTGGTTCCGGGGAAGGGAGGGAGAGCCAGTGCCGTAAAACAAACACAACATCCATGCCCCATTGGGATTCAAACCATGACCCATCTCTGATGAATGGTCACAAGTCAGCGCTTAGACCACTGCGCCATCGGGGTGGCTGCTGTCTTAAGTATAAAGCGAATACTTCTTTGAGATAACTTCTTTTTTTCTTTGATAGTTTTTATGTGCTTTTACGGACATTTTCCCTGGAACGACTTTATATTAAAATATGAGATTGATTTTTGAGGGCCTGCAGTGAAATTTTGTTCTGGGCTCAGCAACGGAATTTCGCGTCTAGGGACCCGCAAAAATTCCACCCAGTCCTGCAATCATGATATGTATATGTAGTAACGTATATATACGGTGACTGGTGGCAACAGTATTCCTTTTTCTTTTTTTTTTTTTTTTTACTTTCTATAAATAGCTACTTGACGATTTCTATCATTACGAGGGCCGCAGATGGTCTAGTGGTCAACATTCGTGACTGCCACGGAGATGACTTCATGCTCGATCACAGCAGGTACAAACGCTCGAAACACTAAATATCCGCCGTGCGTCCCCGCACGGGGATAACTGGTTTTCCAGTTATTTGGGGAGCGGCGCCCCCACTGCCCGAGCTAACCTTGTGACGGTTTCTATTGCCTCTGCGGCTTTGACGATTACATCACCGAAGGGACAGCTGTTCATCCAGCTGATGGGGGATGGCGTCCCCACGGCCCGAGCCGATTTTCTCTTATAATTTTGCTTTTTCGTCTTTAGTTTACTTATTGACATGTACCCGCCTCAGTTGTAGGCTGCTGAGGTTGTGATGAGGCGCCAGCTCCGGGTTTTGTTCCTCGTTCCCTTCCCTGTCTTTTCTCTTTTATGTTGCATTTTCTGTTTTTCCGGAGCTGGTTAGCTTAGACCTGCCTGCATGTTTGCCGTGTGCGGTGACCCGTACAGGTGGAAACGGGGATGCTGGAGGCTGCGGCATCTGGGGGCCGGGTTGTAGTTGTCTCCAGATGCCAACACTCCTCTTTGCCCTCTGCTTCACCCTAAATGGGAGGCTGGGAGCTAACCCACTCCTAGTCAGGAAGTCTGTGGCCGAGTGGTGTCCAGACTTTTAGCGGCTTGTCGTTCTGTTCGGCTGGGTGAGTTTGAGGGTAGGGTGGGCATGCCAAAGGGGTGTTCTCCGGGCACGGGAAAGTCTGGGTGCACGCTGAGCGTGTGTCTGCCCTACCAACTTGCTATATCCGCTGACTATCCCTAGAGCCGTGTCCTGCGTCCTCTTGGGCTTGCGGACCTCCGGCTCTCCCTCGTTGGGCTCGGTAGTGGGTGGGGAGGTTGGGGGACGAATCTTTTTCTTCCTCATGGCAACACAAAGTGTTTCCCATGAGGAAGAAAAAAGATTCGTCCCCCATCCGCCCCTGTTTCTCATGCTTTGAAGCGCCGTGTGGAGGATGGGACACCCTCCTCCACTAAGAAACTACTTAGTTCCAACTGCAATGCTCTATTTCTTCTAATTCATTCTGTTGATCCAGCACAATCCCTCAGTTCGAAGAGTCCTTTCTGGATTAATAAGGCTCTTCAGGCCGTTGCGGGCTCACCAAAGAGTGTTAGGAAGCTCCCGTCAGGGGATCTTCTTGTGGATACATCAAATCCACGCCACAGTGCCACCTTGCTGGAGACGACCGTTCTGCTGGACCTCCCAGTCCAAATATCTCCCCATGGTTTCCTCAATTCCTCTCGCGGTGTTATCAACTCCCGCGACCTGCTGGAATGCAGCGATGAGGAATTGCTGGAAGAACTTGGGGAACAACATGTCACTGGGGTTCGGCGTATTCTTTTCCGGCGGGATGGGAAGTCTATTCCCTCCCGGAACATCGTGCTGACATTTGACTCACCTACCCTGCCAACTTCCATCAAGGCGGGGTACTTGCGTCTCGATGTTCGCCCATACATCCCGAACCCCTTGAGATGTTTCAAGTGCCAGCGTTACGGTCACTCCCAGAAGTCTTGCCGTAATGTAGCAAAGTGTGGGCGCTGTGGGTCGCCTGAACACTCTTTGGCGGACTGTTCCGCTGACTCGGATCACTGTGTAAATTGCGAGGGATCTCACCCGGCTTCTTCTAAGCAGTGCCCAAAGTGGATCGAGGAGCAGGCTACCCAACGCCTGAAGACAACCGAACATCTGTCTTATCCTGAAGCCAGACTGCGGATAGCCCCTCTACCACCAGGCCGGCGCTCCTATGCATCGGTTGTGGTCCAAAAGGCTACTGTTGCGGTGCAGACTGAGGTGACCATCCCAGCGTGGTGTCCTTATGTTTTTGAGGATATCGTTGCTGCCGGATTGGAGGCACTGAAGTCTCGCCGCATTGAATCCAAGGCGCCATCAACATCGACGCCTAAAACATCCTCTGTGCAGAAAACATCCTCTGCCAGCACTGGGACCCAGGCCCAGGGCGCAACTAAGAAGAAGCCGGAAAAGGTGAAGCCAGGATCCTCCCCCTCGAAACAGAGCAGGGTAAAACCACCAAAACCCCAGGTAGCGCAGCCCTGTGTGAGTAAGCACAGCCCTGTGTTGCCTCCGGACATTGCAGATGGTCAGGAGCTGATGGACGACTCGGAGACATTCTAGTCGTCTGTCATTTTCGTTTTTCATCCTTTCCTTTTATTTTTCATTATGGCTACGCTCATTCAGTGGAATTGCCGAGGTCTGCGACCACGACTTGATGATCTTGAAAGGCTTACTGTCTTCGCACACACCTGTGTGCGTTTGCCTCCAGGAGACAAAGCTTCGAACAACGGACACTTTTCCGCTGCGGAGATATTCAATTTTCCGCAAGGATCATGAGGACGGTGTTATCGCTTGCGGAGGAGTGGCCGTTGTTGTTACTCATGGTATTCCTGTCACTGCAGTTGCCCTTCGGACGACTTTGCAGTCAGTGGCAGTGAGACTATCTGTGAACACACTGTTCACAGTGTGTTCCATTTACATACCACCAAATGAAGCTGTGAGCCTTTCGGATCTGGAAGATTTAGTCGACCAGCTGCCGCCTCCTTTCTTCATCTTCGGAGATTTCAATGCACACAATCCGTTGTGGGGTTCTACCACTCGTGACTCCAGGGGCAGTGTTGTTGAGTCCCTTCTCTCCAACACGTCCCTCTGTCTCCACAACACCGGGGCAGTCACTTATTTTCATGAACCCACCCGTTCGTACTCAGCCATTGATCTGTCCTTGAGTTCGCCATCGTTATATCCCGACTGGTCCTGGAGCGTGTCTGATGATCCCCTGGGCAGTGATCACTTTCCCATCTTTCTCCGTCTAGCAGGTGACGGGTACCGTCATCTTACTCGCCCTGCTAGATGGGCTATCGATCGAGCCAAGTGGGACTCATTCACGGCTTCAGCGGCCATTACTCCAGACATGGTGACCTCGGGTACAATCGATGAAGCTGTTGCGGCGGTAACGGATTGTATTGTGCAAGCGGCATAACTTACCATCCCCAGGACGTCGACTAAACTTCCACGTTGCCCGAGACCTTGGTGGAATTCCACTTGCAAGGCGGCTCGTCAGGCCCAACATCGGGCTTGGGGTAGGTTTCGTCGGTACCCCACCGACGCGAACCTATTTGCTTTCAAGAAAGCCAAATCGTTTGGTACGTCATCGTAGCCAACGGGAATCTTGGATACGCTACGTATCCGGGATTAACACTACTACCAGCTCTAAGAACGTTTGGGACAGGATCCGCAAGATTCGGGGTAAGTACCCTTCTGGGGAAATCTCCATTCTTGAGAATGGTGGAGGAACGGTTGCTGACGCTCAGGGTATTGCTGACTGTCTGGGCGCTGCATTTTCTCCGGTGTCCAGCAGCCGCAATTACCCTGCTTCGTTCCGGCAGTTACAGCCGCGGCTTGAACGGTCCAAGGTTTCCTTTGGACCGTTTTCCGCTGCCGATTATAACAGCCCGCTGACTGCCGTCGAACTGAAGATTGCCCTGAATCGGTCCGGCCGAACATCTGTCGGACCGGATAACATCCATTATGAATTGCTGAAGCACCTTTCTCCGTCCTCTCTTGAATGTCTGCTGTGGATGTTGTGTTTGTCTTACGGCACTGGCTCTCTCCCTTCCCTAGAACCAGTGACCCTAAATTAGGGACGGGCGACTGCTTATAGCCCATTGAGTTGCTCACGGTGGTCGTTAAACCTCCAATCAAAAAAAAATGTCTGCTGGTCCTGTTTAACAGGATCTGGCACGAGCGTGTCTTTCCCGAATCTTGGCGCACTGCCATTGTCGTTCCTGTTCTCAAACCTGGTAAAGATCCCGCTAACCCGTTGAACTACCGACCAATTGCTATGACGAGCTGCCTTTGCAAAGTCCTAGAGCGCATCATCAATTTTCGTTTGGTTTTTTATTTGGAATCACGTCACCTTCTTTCACCTCATCAGACTGGATTTCGGAAATTCCGATCCACCTCAGATCATCATCTTCGCCTTGAGACATCTGTCAGGGAGGCGTTTGTGCGGCGTTAGCACATGGTCTCCGTGTTCTTCGATATGGAGAAAGCTTACGACCGACCTGGAGATACGGCATTCTCCGTGATCTGCACGAGTGCGGATTGCGGGGAAACTTACCATCATAATCCCGGATACGTAGCGTCTCCAGGACCGGAGTTTCCGCGTGCGCTTCGGGTCGACCCTCTCTGCGTTCTACCCGCAAGAGCAGGGTGTCCCTCAAGGCTCCATTCTTTCTGTGACATTGTTCATCCTTCGTGTAAATCATATTTTCACTCTACTTCCTCCGTCGGTTCGTGGCTCCATGTACGTGGATGATCTGCAGATCTCTTGCGCATCTGTCAACATGCGCACTATTGAGCGGCAGCTGCAGTCGGCCATTAATAAGATCTCTACCTGGGCCTCCCACAATGGATTTGGCTTCTCGACCCAGAAGACCGTTTGCGTGCATTTTTGCCGCAAACGTAGCCTTCACCCAGACCCCAGTCTCCGTCTGGATGGTACCACCATTCCTGTGGTGTCAGAAGCCAAGTTCCTTGGGCTAACTTTTGACCGAGCACTCACCTTCCGACCTCACATCCAGTCTTTGAAGGTGTCGTGCACGAAGTCATTGAGTATCCTGAAGGTCCTCTCTCGAACATCTTGGGGGGCTGACAGGTGCTCAATGCTTCGCATTTACCATTCTCTGATTCGGTCAAAGTTAGACTTCGGTTGCATAACGTACGGTTCGGCACGTCCTTCCGTGTTGCGGCCTCTGGATCCTGTCCATCACCAGGCTCTGCGGCTATGCACTGGTGCTTTCCGTACCTCTCCCGTGCATAGCCTGTATGTCGAGGCCCATGAACCGCCGTTGTGCATCCGACGTAAGCAGCTGTCTCTTCAATTCTTCACCAAGTTGAAGTCTCTTCCTGATCATCCACTGCATGGTTCAATTTTCCAACCGCAATGTGTCCGCCTATTCTCACACCGGCCTTCCTGTGTTCCGACGTTTGGGATTTGGTTGTCGACCTTAGTGCGCGATGCTGGTCTAGACTTGTCAAGGATTGGTTTGACCCGGTTCTACAATGAACAGCCTTGGCAGCCGGTTCAAGCAACGGCTGACCTTTCCCTTTGTGTGTGGCAAAAGTCTTCCACTCCTGCTCTGGTGTACCAGCAGCTCTTTGCCGAGAAACGGTCTCTCTTCCCAGATTTCGTGCTTGTATTTACTGACTGGTCGAAATCCGGTGAGGTTGTTGGATCCGCTTTCGTGTGTGGCGATGCCTCCCATGCTGAGAGGCTTCCGCCTGAATCCACTGTCTTTTCGGCAGAGATGCGTGCGGTACACCTCGCTTTGTGTCACATACAGTCTAGATCTCATCGTCGCGCTATGATTTGCTCAGATTCCCAGTCCGTCATCCAAGTCCTATCTTCTCCAGAGGACACGGACTCACCGGTCATCCGTGATGTCCGTCGTCTTCTTGGAACTTTGGAAGGTGCTGGATTCCTGGTCCGATTCTGTTGGGTTCCTTGCCATGTTGGGATCCGGGGTAACGAGCTGGCAGATCTCTCTGCCAGGTCTGTTTCCTCCATGTCGCCAGCTCGGCTGCCACTGTCTTTCCGAGATTATCGGCCATTGATCCGGAAATTTGTTATGGATGAGTGGCAGCCCCTGTGGTCACAGCAGGGCAGCAATAAACTCTATGCCATCAAACCACAGATCGGACTATGGAAGTCTAGTTTGCGGAAGAACCGTCGTAAGGAAGTTGTTCTTGCGCGTCTCCGCATTGGGCACTGTCGTTTTACTCACCGCTTTTTGCTGTGTGGCGACAGTGCCCCGATGTGTGAGGCGTGCCACTGTCGTCTCACCGTCCTTCATGTTCTGTGTACTTGTGTTCGTTTTTGTGATCATCGTTTTCGTTATTTTCATTCTCATTTGTTGGACGAAGGAGCAGCTACGCTGCAGACTCTCATTGGTGAGGACTGCGATCTGACCGCAGTGTTCTCATTTTTTAAAGAAATTGACTTTTTTAAACTTATCTAGTTTTACCGCTTTCATTTCCATCTTTCACTTTTACCGTTTCATCCTGTTTTTCCAGAGGACACGGACTCACCGGTCATCCGTGTTTTATTGATTTTGTTCTATTTTGATGTCCTTTGTTTGGCGCTCTTTGGCCACCCATGGCCCTTGCGCCATTAAAATCAACTAACCAACCAACCAACCAACCGCCGTGCGTCGGATGGGCACGTTAAGGCATCGGACCCAGGGTAATGAATAAGGCGTCTTCCTCCCCCTTTCTACTTCGCTTCCGTGTCACTTTCCTATCGGGCAATCTAGCCCCAAATCTTATAGCTTCCTATTTCTAAGGGTTGTTTAAGACCTGGGGCCAGATATTCCCTTCCTAAAATCCTCTACATCTGATCTGATATTACGATTATAATATTGCATACTGCCTATATATGGACAAAAAAAAAAAAAATATGGTTTCACTGAGTGGTAACCCCCCCCCCCCCGCACACACACGTCTGAGATCGTATTTTTCTGGTCTTAGCGAGCAAAGCAAGGTTTCAGATTTTAAAATCAGGGCCAACAAACTTCGTTTTTCCAGAACAGATCCTTGCAGACCCCTGCTTCTGATCATTCGTCCGGCATGGGTCCCGACTCCCGATTCGAATCCCGGTGAGGCATGGATGTTGTATTTGTCTTACGCCACTGACTCTATCGCTACCATGATCATATGTAGAGGATTTTAGGAAGGGAGTGTCTGACCCCAGGTTTTAAACAACCCTTAGAAATAGGAAGCTAGGCGATTTGGGCTAGAGTGCCCGATAGGAAAGTGACACGGAAGCGAAGTAGGCCACCCCGGTGGCCCAGTGGTCTAAGGCGCTGGCCTATGATCATTCGTCCGTAAGGGGTCCGGGTTCGAATCCCGGTGAGGCACGGATGTTGTGTTTGTCTTACGGCACTGGCTCTCTCCCTTCCCTGGAACCAGTGACCTTAAATTATTGACGGGCGACTGCTTATAGCCCATTGAGTTGCTCACGGTGGTCGTTAAACCTCCAATCAAAAAAAAAAAAAAAAGAAGCGAAGTAGAAAGGGGAAGGAAGACGCCCTTATTTATTACCGGGGAGCCAGTACCCGTGGTCTGACGGCTTAACGTGCCCATCCGACGCACGGCGGATATTTTAGTGGATCGAGCGTTCGTACCTGCCTGGGATCGAACCTGAGGTCCTTTCCGCGGCCCCACTCTATCGCGACCTTGGAAACTAACTGGAAGGATAGTTATATAAAAGGTAATTCCTGGCCTGGCGGTGCATTACTTTCTATCTTTTTGAGATGGGTTCAGGTTCGAATCTCGAGTGAGAATGGTGTGTTTGTCTTACAGAAGGAACTTTTCTCTCTTTCCTGGAACCAGTGGTCCTGAATTAGGGACAAGCAACTGCGTATAGCCATTTGAATTGCTCAAGATTGTCATTCAACTTCCAAACTATAAAATGTGAACCCTTGACGGCCGCCCCGGTGGCGCAGTGGTCTAAGCGATGGCCTCTGATCATTCGTCCGAACGGGGTCCGGGTTCGAATCCCGGTGAGGCATGAATGTTGTTTGTCTTACGGCACTGGCTCTCTCCCTTCCCTGGAACCAGTGACCCTAAATTAGGGACGGGCGACTGCTTATAGCCCATTAAGTTGCTCACGGTGGTCGTTAAAACCTCCAATCAAAAAAAAAAAAAAAGAACCCTTGACGTAACACATAATTTCATTTTAACCGTTCCGTCTTGGTGTAATGTGAAACAAACAGTGCAGAGTTTTTGATTCGTGTTAGAATTTAATTCTCTTAGTAAATTTTCATCGACTTTTCCTTTAAATTTGCATTTGCGAGACCGTAAATGCAATTTCATTTCGATCTACCGACCGCTAAAGCTTTCTAGTGACGAAATGAAAATACTTCAGTCCTCGTGACGTCATATCACGTGACACCAGAAATAAAAGTGACTCCTTTGGCTTATGTTCGCTCTTTCGACGTTCGAGGTTAGTCGACTGCAGTTGTCAGAGAAAGTAGTTTTGTTGCTGTGTTCCAGATCCTTGCTCTACCAGTAAGCATAAATTTTTTACTGAAATGCTCCTTTTGCCTCTTTAGAACGTTAATGTGATCACTAAAAGGACAGAATGCAAATTAATGTAATTGTAAAACTGTTTTAACGCCTTTGTACCTGTTTGGTATGGATTTTCATCATCTATAAGGGGTTTGATTTCCTTTGTTAGTCGTGTGACCCAAAGATTTTTCTGGGCCCCGCGTTGCAATTACCTCATAAATCCACAATTGACAAGACTTTGTTTTAACCATAGCTGATGTTTAGAAGTAACCGCTTTTAACTGGTGCTTGATTTCTAGAACATTCTTCGTTAGCTGACTGTATCGTTGTACGTATTGTACGGCTGTTTAATTTGTACTTGGTTAAGTTTGTAATATTTGAAGATGAGCTCTGCTCCGGTATGTCAATTTTTCTTTAAGACCTCTGCTTAGTGTTTCTTAATAGTAATTTAACTTATTGTGTTTTAGGTTTATGGCAGGTGGATAGGTAGGTGTTCGTTAAGAATTCCTTTGTCTAATCTTGTTAGTTTTCAGGTTTACATTCTCGAGTTATGAGAATAAATGTAATTATACTTTATTGCTTATTTTTTCGTTTAGGTGGGAGTAAAATCCTTCATAATTTTTACGTACTGCATTGTGCCGGTTACTTGATACTTCTGGTAAAGTGTTATTTCTTTGTCTGATCTTGTTCTTTTTCAGGTTAATTTTCATTCACGAGGTATGAGGATAAGTGTAATTATAAATGCATTTCAGTTCATTTTTGTTAGTTTCTAGATTGAAGTGAAATTGTTGTGTTTAGTACTGCATTGTGGCCAAGGGCGCCCTTAAGGGGGCTGCAGGTAGGGGCTCGAGCCCCCACCCCTTAGCAGTTGGTATAGCCTAATTTTTTATAAATTTAAAACACTAAAATAGACGAAACCTCATTTTAAAAAATGCTTTAAAAAAAATACTGATTTGATTGTATCAATTTTTGTTGTATTTTAGTATCTCAAGTACTCATATGGGCGCCACTGATTGTGGCACTAAAACGTGCCGGTAATTTCAGTTAATGCGTGTAGTGAAGTTTATTATTTTGTGTGATCTCGTTAATTTTCAATGTATGAAAAATGTAATACATTTATTGCTGTTTTTGTTCATGAGCTGCCTTTCGTAGAGATTGAAACTACCAGCACTTTTTACGCCACAACAATAACTCCCCATATTGTAATTTCCATTACGTAATGCTTGAACTTAATCGGAGTGTTAAATTTGCTTTAAAGTAAATGAAATGACTATTTGAATTTCGGGGACAAGGATTTCATGGTAAAGTTCTAGGAATGCACTGTTATGGAAAACGTTTTTATAAAAATGAGCTAGCATGGCTGCTGAGGAGTGATTAAGGTAGTGATACGAAACCAGGTTTTCTAAGGGGGTTATAAACCCTAAACTAAAGTTGATTTTATACATTTTGTGGATAATTTTATCTTTTGCTTTAAAGTAACCGTGAGGGTGTTCTCATAAAATGACCTGCACGTTTCCTTGTAGTATTTAATTTTTGATTTGGGGTATGTTCACATTTTAATGATGCTAAGCTGCCCTCTAGTAATTTGTGATAACATTGATGTAAACGAAAAGTTCCTCGTATTGGTTTTAAAGTATAAGTAGGGTTTGCAGTTAAGTCTTGCCTTTTGTGGCAAAAAAAAAGTCAATGTTCACGCTATTCATACAAGCTGACTTGAACAGAGAACAATTTGTGGTTCAAGGTGAGGTTTTTTTCAGTGCATTGAACTGTTGAAAATGAAGTAATTCTGTATGAAGTAATGTTAGTGCCCATTTAATGCTCAGTAAGCTGGAGGAAGCAGTGCATGGTAATGTCAACTATAAATAGATTTTTAGTTGGTTTTTAGTCTCAATCTCGTACCATTGAAGAATTAAGTGGGTTTGAAATAGTATATGAATTGATGCAGTCTTGCCAGATAGTCTTCTCCATTAAACCTTTTAACTGATGTTTATTTTTATTCAGTATGGAAATCAAACTTCTAAAAATCAAGACTTCCAGTGAGTTACGGAAATCTTGATGAATATTTTCATCAGATTGAAATTTCCAGAGAAGGTTGTAATATAGGTGTGAAGTCTGAAAGTTAAGAGGTATGAGAAAGCTGTTTTGAAATTGCACGTTTTGTAGTAGATGTAGCAGGCCATGCTTTTTCATGTGAAAAGTGAATTATTCTGCATTTGTGTAGGTCTTGTGGCCAAGCAGCAGCAGTCATTTGAAATCCTTGGAAAGTACATTATTTTTACTAAATGTGTTATGATGTATCACTGGTGTACCCAAGAGGGTGCACCAGTGATACAACTTTTTAAATTAGCTAATGTATCTGTATTTTATGCACTATATATACATATTGTATACATCTCTATATATTGTATGCACAACGTATTATACATACACATGCAATGTGCATATACACATACCTAAATATAAATCTACACCCCCAACCCGAAAACTGGAATTTCTCGGCATGCACCAGTGAGAAGTGTGCCAGTTAAAATTGTCTTTTGAACTTCTGCAGTGTTAGCTAGCTTTGTTCACAATGTCCTGCTTGATAATTCCACTGGGTTCTACTAGTTTCTTAGCTGTTGTTAACTGGTAGCTTTGACATCTACAAAAAAAAAAAAAAAACCAAATATTTTGGCTACCTTCAGACTGTCTGCATATGAAGTAGTTCCGTTAACAAGGCAGATAACCTGTTAAGTTATTTATTCGACATTTCATATCTTCCAAATGTTATGTTCTTTATGAAATTGGTATTAGTTTCACTAGTTAGGAGTGAAACTATGTTATTAGCATCTTTTGCATTGTGCTTATGTTATCACTTTGTCTGCCCATGGAGACCATATCTCTGCAACTATTTGTTTGATTTGTAGAATTCTTTTTATATTGGGAAGCTTAAAATGTGAGAATGATCCATGTGTTCAGTCTTTTTTTCTGATGCACAACTTTGCCACTACAGGGTGCAAATATAGTATCTAATTTAAAATTCATTTCATTTCGTATATTTGCTTCTAAAATATCTGACCCCCCCCTTCCGATTACATTTATGTCGAAGACTACTTTAGTTAGTCCCCTTTTCAGATGCATAAATTTTCTCCTAGGAGGCGTAAAGGTAAACCGAAATTTTTCCAATATTTGTTTCTGAAAGTCGGATTTGAAAAATTCTTCCTGTGTCTGATGCAGCTTTTAAGGGGAAATATTTTGCATATAATTTCTCATTTTTAGTAAAGAATGGCTTGGCTACCAGGGGTGTAAGTGTTTATTTTTGCTTCTGATGTATTTGCAACAATCTGAGCTGGAAACTTCATTGAAAAAGTTCTTTGAACTGACACTGGTTATCTCGGAATACTTTTTTCACTTCAGGTGATCTATTTGCGTAATCTCGCAGATCAAATATATTCTAGTGCACACGTCTGCTGGATGGTGCAAGATGTTGACAAGAAAACTTATGACCTGAAAATTTAAACCCCAGTATTTTCTTTTACTTTTCATTTGTCTGTTAAATACCTAGCGGCCAGAAGTAATGGGAGTCTCTTAACCCAGTCCTCACACATTTGCTGATCTACATCTGCCGCTTCACCGCTTAATGCACGAAAAGTGATGTCTGATCCGAAATTTGTTCAACCATCCATTGCTAGCAGAAAAGCCTTCAATCCCAAGAGCATCTAATATTTTGATAGCCTTTTGCTTAATCATAGGTCCACTGATCGGAACGTTCCTTGCGATTTTGAACCACTTCAACACAGCTTCGTTGACATCCAAAAACTTAGCGAGGCAAATTTGCTTGACTCCACGAAACTTTGAAGTCCTCCCATTCTTTTAAAATTGTAACTTTGTCCTTTATAGTCTTGTTTATTTGATTCTTGCCGCAGTTAATGTTTCTGATAACTTCCTTTCAGATTTTCCAATTTCATGCAATTTTATGACTTCAACATGCTGTTAAAAACCCTGTTTTTTAGACATTGTAACAAGCAAAATTTATCCACTTGAATTCGTGAATGAACACTAGATTCACCACTGGCCAGAGACAAGAATTTCTTTCGTCCGACAATGCAATGCTCGAATGCCCGCCCTCGAATGAGCAATTTGCGATCACACGTCTAAGTCATCCGGCTGTCTTCTCTCCACATGTTCCCCAGTGTCCAAGCTGATCGAATTCTTCTTTGAGGGAGGGAAAACCGGTCTCTCGTGGAAGTTGGCTTGGTCGTTCATAGGGGGCTTTTTAACATTACGTCTACGGTCTAAGCAAATCTGTCGTTAGGAGAGGCGGTCATTATACAGGGTTTTTCCTAAAGTCCTAGGTCACCTCAGTAACTTGGGAACAAAGACAGCTAGAGCTATGGAAGTAAGGTATGGCATACCTTACTTCATAGCTCTAGCTGTCTTTGTAAAAAACCATGTAAAACTCTAGCTGTATAGTAACACAACCATGTGCTATCGGATGAGTGACTGCAGTGCCCCTAGTGGCAAAATGTGAAAGTTAGCACTCCTATCTCGGAAACCGTGATATACGGAAAGAGATAAATTAGAAATTTGTAGACTAGAGCATCAACAAATTAGTAAGAAACGACATAGTAGAAACTGCTGGGGTACGTAGAAGGCTGGAAATGCGAACTTGTGCGAAGCCGCGTCGTAAGTCTAGCAGAGAGAAATGTATGGCGTATGCGGCCGCACGCCTGCGAGTGTCGTATGCAAATTCTGGTGTGACATAACGCGTCACCTGCCGTATCCGGCGTGGCAATGTATAAAGGATTGTCGGTCAGGAGCTGTCATTCGTAACGTAAGTATCTGGTAAAGAACGAGCACAGCAGGCTATTCGAATTAACAGTATTGCGAGATGGTACTGCTATATGAAGATTTCTGACTCGACGTGAGGGAAGCGTCACGCCAATATGGCTTACGATTTCAGACTTCCATCACAGACAGCGTGTACCATCAGTCGCGCGGTTAGACAGCTACGAGAGTGGCAGTATTGCAGCGCGTCCTCGTTCAGGTCGACCCACCGGAATGGGTAGGGATGTGCAACCAGTCTGTTTTGACCAACCCACACACTGGTACGAGGGAAGTCAGTATGGCATGTGGTTTATCACAATCCTGTGTGAAACATTTTGCATCAGCATGGTGCCCACCCGTACCGTATAGTACCACTGCATGTACTGATGCCAGGGGATAACCAACGACTTCTAGATTGGTGCAATTTTGTAATTAACACTGTAGAAGAAAATGCGGCCTATCAAACATCCTTTGCACTGACGAGGCACAGTTTACGCATGCCGGGGTGCTGAACAAACAAAACTCCCATTACTGGGCAGAATCCATCTTTTACACGGGAAATGGGCCATCAGGTGCACTGGTCGATCAATGACTGGTGTGGCATCTGGAAGGCATCTGACTTGTTGGGCCTGTGTTCTATCAGGGTGCATTAAATGAATTAAGATACCTGCAGCTGTTACAAAGCACATTACCTGAGTGGTTAGATGATCTGTCTGCAAGGTGTACACTCATAATGGATTCAGCATGACGGCGCTCCTGCACATCAACCAACAGCGGTACAGCACTTCCTGTTGGGCAACAGATCATCGGTTATGGTGGTTCCGTAGCGTGGCCTCCACCATCCCTGGATCTAACTCCCATGGATTTTTTCTGGGGTTACCTAAAGGATCACGTGTACTGGGTGGAATCTTGAGTCTCCACGATCTCAGACTGCGTATCTGAGATCGTGGAGACCTGTTATGCTGGCGAATGTACAACGGGAAGTTCTGTCTCGCGTTCAAACGTGTATCTTGGCTGATGGTGGCAGTATTGAACCCTATTTACATTAAAGGTTAATTTATGTAAGTACCGCTGTTGCACTAAATACGACCAATGTTACTCCATTTGTATTCGTGCCTGAGTGTAATAAACCTTGTGTTTCCCTCATGTTTCCAGCCTTCTACTTACCCAAACAGTTTCTACCATATGTCATTTCCTACTAATTTGTTGCTGTTCTACAAATTTCTAATTGATCTCTTTCCCATATCTCATGGCTTCCAAGATAGGAGTGCTAAGTTTATCATTTTTTACTTTAACAAAAAAAAAAAGGCTTCTGTTTTGTTATCTTAGATAATTTTTTCTGGGCATGTAGATTTTACTTCTGGGCAAGTAAATATTTTCTGCACATGTCCAGCCGGGCATGTAACTTTCAGATATTTTTCAAACCCTGTAAATACTGGTGGTTTCTGAAACCTGCCGAAGTTGCAGAAACCACAAATAGTCAATTTGACAAGGTTGCTTGCTGTCTGTTCTCTTAAGCTTTTCAGTCTTCTCTTGGTAGTATCCAGACCTGCCAGGTTTTACTATTTACTAGTAAAATTTACGGAAATGCAACTTGTTTTACAGGCAAGAAGTTAATTTTACAGATTTAGCATTTCATCCAGATTTTTCTCTTTATAATTTTGCACCCCCACCATTAGAATTTTTTGTATTTAACTTAATCCATTTAAAATAAAGTGTGGGTGTAAGTTAGGAATAAACTTTTCAGTTTGTTGGCACTTTGCCCTTCAGCCTGGCTTTCACTCGTACAGTTTGCTTTATTTTGGATACAGGATTGCTGTTAAATCACCTCCACATCTTCTGAACCTTATCATTAAAGACAGCAATCCTAATAAACCCCTAGAGTTAAAAGATGTTTACTCTATCCTTGTCAACACTTCTGCAGGCATTACCACTATATTGATAGTACTTATTGAAGCATCAACCAGTGATTGGTGGAACATATTGCTGATGTTAAGAAAGGCAACCCTTCCACCTCCCTTTCAATTTTAACCATCAGCGATACGTCCGCGATTCCCGATTGGCAATGTTAGACGTATCGCTCCGTCCAGCAATCTGAAAGCCTTCTGGTACCGTGAAAAGCATTGAAATCTTCCTTGCTCCTAACACCTGCAATACAGACGCACCTTTTCACATACCTATCGTTTGAAAAGCTAATTTTGAAATCTGGCAACTGTTTCTTATACCATGTTTTATTCCATGGCTGATGAAGGTAGTCACTACAGAAACTTCCCACCACTTATAATTTTTTAATGTAACTTGTGTGTGATATGAGGATATCAAGAATTATTCTAATCTTGTACAATAGTTGATGCTTAAACAGTTATTCAATGAACTCTCCATTGATGACAATTCAGGGAACCAGTTGATGATGGGTTTTGATCTTTGAGTGGAATCTGGCCTTGGCAACCAGGGCTTTGTTCATGTAGGTCATGACATTAATGGTGGTATGCATGATTTGTCTTTTTTTTTTTTAGGGATGCTTGCAGGTTGCTCTTTTATTTCAACCACCTCACCTAGTAATCTAGGGGATTAAAGTTGGATTGGAAGCTGGGTACTGCTTTTTGTCCTGGTCAAAATTCTTGTTTGAGAAGAATCGCAGCCTGTTCTTGGTGTGCCTGACTTTAAGAGTAGTTTCTTTGCCTTTGTCAGACACCTTTTGCTGCCTGGCCTGGTCCATGACATGACATAAACTGACCTCTCATTCAGTGTAGGAGCTGTGGCGTAGGTCCTCGTGGATGGTACCATAAACTCCTTGGATAATATATACCATAGTTCAAATTTTGCTAACTTGCAATAAGTTTTTCATTTATTTCCTTGGGGTCATTGTCCACCATCACAAGCACCGTGGTGATGAAGTTGGGCATCCTGATAGTGGTGGGGCAATGGCCATGCTTATCTATGCTTGGTAGGGATGTTGTCAGGGGTCCTCTACATTGTTGACCTTGCTCTCTATCTAGTACAGAAGATAAAGAGAATTAGTGAAACTGGGCAATCTCTTTTGGTTGTTCTGGTGCTGAGAGCAGTCTTTTTGTTCTGCGACAGTGATGTTAATGAGAATGTTAACAAGGTTTACCTGGAAAGACATGTATACTGAGCTTTCAAATGATGGTTTAACTTTTCCAGTTGTGAAATGGAAAAACTAGCTACATTTTCCACAAATTAAGTTCAGGGGAAAGAAAAAATGGTAGTTTTATATATATATATATATATATATATATATATATATATATATATATATAGGCAAGCTCATAAGACAAACAAAATGTATTGACATAACCAACCTTAAAAAACACCATAATACTTTCAAGTTGGAACTGAAGAACAGATTCTCTGCTTTAGAAGGCCTAACATCGGAAGAAGTGGATATTTCGGAAGTTAACAGAAAAGTAACCAAAGCTCTTATGGAAACAGCAACAAAATTAGCTGGGTCTAAGAACAAGTTGCATGTAAACAAATTATCAGGAAAAACCAAAATGTTGATGCAAAAAAGAAGAGAGATGAGGACAACTAAAGATGTGACTTCCAAAGTGGAATATATAGAGTTATGCAAGACAGCACGAAAAAGTATCACTGAAGACGTAAGGAAATTCAACTGTGAGCTAGTGAGGAAAGCAATTGAAAACAACCAAAGCCTAAAGATAGCAAAGGGACATCTCAGTAAGGGAAGAAAACAGATTATGGCTCTGAGAAAAGATGGTTCTATAACAAGAAATAGAGGCAGAAATTTTGACAAGAGTGAAAGATTTCTACTCCAAATTATATGAAAGGGATGATACATGTACTTCAGACATCATGAAAGGTACCAGAGTTCTTCCAGTCCTCCCAGCAGAAGTTGCTCATGCAATCAAGAACATGAAGCGAGGGAAAGCTCCAGGAGAAGATGGAATTACTATAGACATCATACAAGAAGCAAGTGGAGAAATTGAAACAGTACTCGCCCAAATTTTCACTCGATGCCTTAATGAAGGGAAGATTCCTGAGGATTGGAACAATGCTACAATGATCCTGCTACATAAAAAAGGTGACATTGAGGATCTCAGGAACTACAGACCTATCAGCCTCCTATCAGTGGTTTATAAAATCTTCACTAAAGTTCTTTCACACCGCTTGAAGGTAACACTGGACATGGCTCAACCGAGAGAACAAGCTGGATTCAGGAGTGGCTACAGCACAATAGATCATATCCATGTACTGAGAGAACTAATTGAAAGAGCGAGGGAATATGAACTTCCATTGTGCATGGCTTTTATCGATTATGAAAAAGCCTTTGATTCGGTGAAACCATCAGCAGTTACCACGGCTCTGAAATCCTGCGGTATTGAAGATGCATACATTAATATTATTAATAACATCTATGAAAATGCAAGTGCAAAGATTCGGCTGTTTGAAAATACAACACACATAAAAATTGGAAAGGGAGTGAGACAAGGTGACACCATATCTCCGAAGCTCTTTAATGCCACATTGGAAAATGTCTTTCAATCACTGAACTGGGAAAACAAAGAGATAAAGATTAATGGAGATTATCTAACCCACCTTCGTTTTGCTGATGACGTAGTCATTTTTGCAACTACCCCATCAGAGCTGCAGAGTATGATCGAGGAACTTGCTGACAAGAGTAAAGAAGTGGGATTAAAAGTGAACTTTCAGAAGACAAAAGTGATGTTCAATGCTTTTACAAGAAATGAAGATTTATCGATTGATGGAGAAAAACTGGAGATAACAGATACGTATGTTTATCTTGGACAGCAGATATCAAGTGAGGGTCACATTGATGAAGAAATTAATTGGTGTACAAAACTTGCCTGGAGAGCTTTTGGAAGAAACAGCATAATTTTCAAGAGCAATATGCCATTATGTCTTAAAAGAAAAGTGTTTGATCAATGCATCCTTCCAGTGCTTACGTATGGTGCAGAGACGTGGACCTTAACTAAAAGAGACATACAAAGGCTGCAGACAACTCAAAGAAGCATGGAGAGGTGCATGCTTGGTATAACCAGGAGAGATAAGAAGAGGAACTCGTGGATCCGAAAAATGACAAGAGTGGAAGACATCATGATCAGAGTTAAATCCCTGAAATGGCAATGGGCTGGACATACTGCCAGAAGGACAGACCATAGATGGACAGCCGAAATTTTAGATTGGATTCCAAGGGACAGGAAAAGACCCAGAAAAAGACCACATGGGAGATGGGTGGATGAAATTCGTAAATATGCGGGAGTGACATGGAGGAGACTGGCACAAGACAGACCGTTGTGGAGGAAACTTGGGGAGACCTTCGTCCAGCAGTGGATTGATAATGGTTGACAATGATGATGATGATGATATATATATATAAAGAAATTGGAAATGTATGGAACTTTGGTATACAATATGAAACTTTAATGCATGTTGAATACAAATGAGTGGTATCTGCTTATGTTTTAGTTGCGGCTTAAAAGGGACTGTTGTAGTGAGTGTGAGTCACATTAGCAGAGTGTAAAAAAGGATTTTAAGGTGACAGGTTTGTAATGTAAGACATTAAGATTAAAGTGAGTTGGATAGTTATTGGAAGACTAGAGGCAGGCCCAAGTCAGGTGTAAGTTACAAAATGACTGCATGCTAGTCCTTTTGTGGAACAATTTGCAAAATTGACAGCTTCCTTATATAGGTACAGCAAAGGAAGGCACAACACTACAGCATTCATGGATATGTTTAACTGCATGGAGAAACAGTATGGCTACTCGGACACCACTGTCATCTGCCTTTGCTACAACTAGGGGAACATTGGTATGTACTTCCATAATGCACAAAAGGCTTCACAAAGAGTGTATACTATGCATCCAGCAATCCACTTCTCTAGAAAAGGGTTACTTCTATAATGGGTTAACAGACCTTGACCCAGGTATGGGACCAGAAGATCTTGTTTATTCATAAGGCCGGCCTCTAACCCCCTCCCCCCGGTACTTAAGTTGAATTTTAATGTGATTAGAAGTGGGTGGTTTCCTTATCAAAATCTTCCCACATGTAACTGAACTTTCTTGGTAGAAGATATGAAGACTCACTGGTGCATTTTTGTAATCACAGTAAGTCTGATATTACAAGTACTGCTTATAGCTTGAATCCAGTTATTACGAGAGATTAAAAAGCACCGTCAATTGGTTAATGTTGAAGATAGGAAAAATCTTAGTGTAAAACAAGTGGCAAATTAAAGGAGCTCCTGCTATAACTAGAAACTTTCATGGCCAATCATTTCAGATTTCCAACAAATTATTTCTCTAAAATTCCAGGAAGTGGTGTAGTGAGATAAACGTGTACAGCTGCACACAGATGAGTTAGTCTGCTTGGCTCTTTGTATGCTCCCCCCACTTCCATTAATCTCCACAACAGTGTGAAGATTTTTTTTTTTTTATGCGAGTACCTTCCTTGTATTTCCATTTCTCTAAATGAACGCAAGGAAAGGTTTGACTCAGGAAACAAAGTTAAGTTTTGTATGAATGTGCAAAAAGTCTGAACTCAAGTGAGATTGCTAAATTTGGTCTTGCACCATCAGTGCTGTTTAGTTTTAAAGAAAAAGATAAAGAAGGCAGCTTTTCAGAATAACGCACCAACGAAATCCATGAAGTTATGCGCTGGTGAACATAAAGAATTGAATTGAAGGCCTTGTTCAAGTGGTTTTGCCATTGGAGCCAAAAACATTTCTGTTAGTGGATAGGTGATAAAAGCTAATGAATTAAAATTGTGTTTAAATAAGAATTTTAGTTATTTGGAAGGTTGGCTAAACTTTCTTAACTAGAAAAAGGGTATCTATGTAAGAAAATATTTGGAGAATCAGACTGTTAGCTCATGAGCGGTTCATGACTGGTCCTCTGTCCTTTCAGAAATTCTAGCTCGATAGTGATTTACAATGCAGATAAAGTGTGTTGCTTTATAACTTGTTGCCTGACGGGACTTCAGTGGTACAAGGTGATCCATGTAAAGGAGGAAAACACAGTAAAGAACATTTAACATTTCTATGGTGCACCAGACTGGATGGTAGTCATAAATTAAAGCTATTAGTGATTGGAAAATCACAAAGAAGGCCGTGGTGCTTTAGTTGTGCTTTGCTACCATGCAATAAGAAGGCATGGATAACAGTGCAGTTATTTTTCAACTGGATGAATGCTTCAATGTTCAAATTGGAATTCAGAACATTAAAAACAGTGCTATTCATTGATGATTGTCCTGCAGACCAAAGTCCCAAAGATGTTAAATTAGATAACATCGAACTGATCTTATTGCCACCTAGCTGCACTAGTGTACTTCAACCTCTTGATCAAAGAGTTAAACTAATAAAGCAGAAATATTTGATCATTCTGGTAAATGACTCGGCTGGAAAACCTGTCTTCAGGAAGCTGTCGGGGGAATTTTGAGAAACTGGGATAGAAGTTAAGCTTGTCAGGGTGTGGAGGTTTACAAATGTTTTGTATTTTTGTGGTGCCGGTAGAACCTGTAAAAATAAATTACTTTGGAACAGTAACCTGCACTTTGTGCAGTTAAGCTAGGTTTTAAAAAATATATATACTGTTCAGATTTATACTATTCACAGGTAAAATTATACTGTGTATATGTATATAATTAAGATTTCTGATTAATTTATAAAAAATTAAATGGAAAATATTCATTGCAGTCAAGCCTTTTCAATATGGAGATTGGGAAGCGTGCTCCTGACTTCCGTGGTACAGCAGTGATGGATGGTGCCTTTAAAGAAATATCACTGAGTGATTACGAGGGAAAATATGTTGTTCTCCTGTTCTATCCCATGGATTTGTAAGTATCCTGTTTCTCTTCCAAATCATTTGTATTATGTAAGCAACTAATGGATTTTTTTCTTAGATGTAGTTAAGAAATGCTTAAATTTTTCTGATGTGTAAATTTAAACTGAATCTAGCTGCATTTGATGTGAGGTGTTCTAATTTGTAGTAACAAGTAGTTTGTGCACATTTTTAATTTTTGTGGATTATGTAGAAAAACTAACCTTGTCAGCATCAGAAATGAAAAATGGGCTTTATTTAAGTAACTTTCATTTTAATAACTTACAGCGTTACAAGTGATTTTATACGGTTGCTCCAATTCAGGTTGGCAGTAATTAATTTTTGTCTACTAATGTAGATTTAGAATATGTTGATATTAAGTAAAATTGTTTTGCTAGTTTTACTGTCACTAATTGGGAAGCTGTAAGTGTGCTTGTGGTCTAGGAACAAAAAAAAAATAATAATAATGATCATGGGTGTGAAGTAACTTTCTTTGGCCAGTGTAGTTTCTGTTGGTTTTGAAGTGATGCAAATTATACCTATCCAGGTGCATGTAATTTTCATTATGTGGTAATGCAGAAAAATGGTTAAAGATTGAAGATAAATGGTTTTATTTTTCACTAATGTTTCAGGATGCTGCAACAATAGTTTAACTAGGGGATATTTCCTGTCTTAGGTTAAAAATTGTCAGTTGCTTCAGGATTGATTAGTAGAAGATGCTAAAATTTTCTGGGAGTTACATATGCTAGATCATATGTAAATTCATCCATTCAAATTTTTGAAAAGTGACTACTGTGGGACAACTGGTAAAACCTGTACAAAGACACAGTATGAGCCCAATACTAGGATGAATGTTAATGCCTCGTTTTCAAAAGCTAAAAATTCTGTTGCTTGGTGCAGGGAAAAACAAATGAAAAAAACTGCGAAATGAGAAATTAGCCAGTAATTAGAAATTGGGTGTGTCAGACTTCCAAAGGGATCCCTAATCTGTTTTTAGAACAAATCTTTGTATTAAACAAAATGACATTGAGACACACACACACAAAAGTAATGGCTTTTGTAAGTCATTGTGTTGACTGACAAAAACACAATCTTCTAGGTTGCTGATGCCAAGCCCACAAAAAGTGAAAGGCTGAACATCTATTCAGGTGTCTTGATGATAAAAAAAAAACTAACCTGATTATTTCCCTGACTAAAGTTGTGATATTATGGATTTTTACTAACCAGTTAAGTGTGCAGGTATCTTATTTCTGCCACTGACTGAAAAATGATTTGATCATTTTAGAGTAAAATACTGCATAAATTGTGTATGGAAAGGGTATTTGACTACACCATGTGAAGTTTTAGCATTTGCTGTTTTCAGTTATCTCTTCAGACAGCATTGAGGGAAAACATTCACTCTGAGGCAGATTGGACCTAGAGTGAAGCCTTACCTCCTTTTGGCTATGTATAGAGTAATTAGTGACTTGGATTTGAAAAGAATTCTTTGTGGGGAAATCCTCTGCACTAGTCAGCCATATTTTACCGAAAATGCCTTATGATTTAGCAATATTAATGTACGTACATATAGCAAGAATAGAATCTGAAAAAAATTACCAGTCGTACAGACCAGTAAAAGAACCAGTTGTCCGTTTTTTGCTACTTTATTTTTAAAACCGTAATAAATTTTAAATTACTTGTTTACGCTTAAAAAATAAAATTATCAGTTGCAAAGAAAATGTGGATGTGGTACTTCCACATTGTTTCAAGTTCTACTCATTATCCAAATCAGTGTTTTGTCTATATGATTACTTGTCTAGTTTTCTGCACATGCCACATTGTAACCAAAGTGAAATAGCATCAGTGTCTTCTATATTTGTTGTCTAACACCACATGCATCAAATGAGTTAGGGTTTGTACACCTATGTAGCTTCTAATGTCATTTTTTAAGTTTTATCTTACTAAATCCCCATTCACAGTGCATGGAATGCTGGCTGCAAAATGTTTTTGTCCCATGTGGTGCTCCAAATTCACTGATTCTCATGTCAAATTCTTTGTATTAGAAGCACAAAGGGAATTTCAAAATGTCATCCAATCAATTTAGACAGCAATCTCAAGCGAGTCCAAAAAATGTTCTAAGTTGAATCTGTGCTGGCTTTCCAAATTTGTCATTACAGACAACTGACCATTCACTAAGGAAAGCTTTGTGCTCAAAACCAAAGCCTCTTACTGCTCACTGGGAAATCTTGTGTTGTGTTACCAAGATGTCTAGAACTGGGGGAAAATTTAAACAGTGGAAACTTTACTTTGTTTTCTCATTCTGGGTATTTTCTAGTGTCTTTAAATGGAGAATTGTTGATCTGCAGTTTCAAATTTCATAGTGCACCATCATTTTGTAAGTTTAAATCATTTTACATAGCTGCGTTTGGGTGCTTTGTACTTGGCTATGAGTTAAAAGCTTTCCAGCTTCCTTTTCACTTTTAAATTGCAAGTCATGATATTGAAGACCAATATGTAGATTGCCTCTTAAGTTTAGCATCATTGATTCATGGAAACTTTTGTTTGATTTGATATGGTAATTCCATATGAAATAAACAAAGAATAAATTTTGGAATTTGATGTCATGGAGTTAGCTAATTTTGAGGAAATTTGTCTATTAGCATCTCAAAAGTTTAAAAAAAAAACTTTGGATTTTTCAGTATTATAAATATTTAACGGGAATTATCGAGGATAAATTTATTAGGTACATTACCTCTCAAATTTTCGATCTAAACACTAGATCTTCGTCAGGAGTTCTTGCTTCCTACTTCCACAGGTCTGGTGACCAAGCCTGATGGATTTTCCATCCAGCATGGTCATTGATGTTGCCACCTTGTGTCTTGTAAATTTCCAGGGATTCCTCTAATTTTCGGATAATTGCATGGGATTGATGTTTGATCACTTTTAAGGAGTCCCATTCCATTTTGTGGCCAGTTTCTTGTATGTGCCTGTCTAATCCTGTTTTATTTGAGCTGTTCCTTATTGCTGCTTTGTGTTCTTTAATTCTGGTGGTTAACCTTCTTCCTGTTTCTCCTATATATGGTAATCCACAAGAACAAACTATTTTATAAATGACTCCTTCCTGGAGTAAAGTATTTTCTTTGTTTTAGGGATGGTAAGTATTTTTTAATTTTGTTATTCAAACCTGGAGCTAATCTTATATTTAGTGCTGATTTTTTTCAGTTTTTCAAACAGTCCCTTGTGGTGAGTGACTTTTCTTGTGAATGAATATTCAATTTTCTCCTTATTTTTGTCTGTAGTGCCTGTTCTGTTCCTAGTAAGATTTTCGTCCAGTAGTTCACTAATTTCTTTTGAAGGGTAATCATTTTCTAATAAGATTGATTTTAACTTATTTTTATGTTTTTTCTTAGCTTCTGAAGTTGAATTCAGCTTTTCAACTTTCTCTTTAAATTGTAAAGCTACATTTTTCTTTATATAATTAGGGTGATCTGATTTATAATTTAAAATTTTTCCTGTATTTGTATGTCGGCTTGTATAATTTTGTGGTAATATATTTTTCTTCCCACTTCAAAGTAATATCTAGGTAATTTAGCTTATTTTCGTTTTGCTCTTCTAAAGTGAATTTTAGGGATTAATCTTGGGCATTAAAACCTTCTAGGATTTTTGATGGGTATCCACTCGAATCTTGATCTATGATGAAAAGGATATCCATGTATCTAATATACATGCAGAAAATTGAAGGTTTCAATAGGAAGGGCTCTTCTATTTTACTTACGTAATAATTTGCTAGGAGAGGTGCTAATGATGAACCCATTGCTAGCCCACTTCTTTGCTTATAGAAGCAGCCTTGGAATTGAAAAAATTGTTTAGAGCAAACACTAAGTTCATGAAGGCCTATTGCTTCTTTATTGTATTCATGAAACACTACTAGGTCAGATAGGTCATCTGCTATGTAGAAGAGCCCTTCCTATTGAAACCTTAAAATTTCTGCATGTATATTAGATACATGGATATCCTTTCATCATAGATCAAGATTCGAGTGGATACCCATCAAAAATCCTAGGTTTTAATGCCCAAGATGAATCCCTAAAATTCACTTTAGAAGAGCACTAAATATATTGAAAAACTGAAAAAAATCGGCACTAAATATAAAATTAGGTTAGCTCCAGGTTTGAATAACAAAATTAAAAAATACTTACCATCCCTAAAACAAAGAAAATACTTTACTCCAGGAAGGAGTCATTTATAAAATAGTTTGTTCTTGTGGATTACCATATATAGGAGAAACAGGAAGAAGGTTAACCACCAGAATTAAAGAACACAAAGCAGCAATAAGGAACAGCTCAAATAAAACAGGATTAGACAGGCACATACAAGAAACTGGCCACAAAATGGAATGGGACTCCTTAAAAGTGATCAAACATCAATCCCATGCAATTATCTGGAAATTAGAGGAATCCCTGGAAATTTAAAAGACACAAGGTGGCAACATCAATGACCATGCTGGATGGAAAATCAATCAGGCTTGGTCACCAGACCTGTGGAAGTAGAAGGAAGCAAGAACTCCTGACGAAGATCTAGTGTTTAGATCGAAAATTTGAGAGGTAATGTACCTAATAAATTTATCCTCGATAATTCCCGTTAAATATTTATAATACTGAAAGTAATAAGAAGCCGTGAAGTCATTAATTATTTGGATTTTTTTTCTGTTGCAGATTTTTGAGTTAATTTTTAAAATTGCCAAAATGTCTAACTGCTCACTGCCAGAACTTTAAATGCAATTTGCAAGAGACCTGTTTTAGCTACAGAGCTACTAGGTATGGTCTCATTTTAAAGCTAATGAAGAGGACTTTCCTTTTATATAAAACGCATTGCCTTTGAGTTATTTTTTTTTTTTGCTAAGTTTTAAAAACTAATTTTACAATTTCCAGAAACTTTTAATTAAAAAAAATTTCACTACACATTTACTGAAGGCTCAGTCAAAATTTCAAGATGGTATCTTTGGTATCATATAAAATTTTTTTTTTTTGTAGGCCTGCAACCATTTAAGTTAACATACTTTACATATCTAGCTGCATTATTAATGCAGATACCATTGTGTTACTGCTTACTGATATGAGAATAATTCCTTTGATAAAATATGCTTGTCATCTTTTGCTTCAGCCAACACGTTCTGCTTGTGGCTGTTACTGGATTCACCTTACCAAGGATGAAGTTTCCTGGCACTGTAAGGTTTTCTTGGGTAATTAAATGAGGGTGATGGCCTACAAGTATGTAAGCAACTCTTAAGAAAATTCTACGTTCTACATGATCTTTTGAAAGTACTTCTCCTACCCACCAAATGGCACATTCACAGGCTGCGAAACCTGTGTTCAAAGACCGCATCTGAACTAACTCTTAACACAATATACCAAAGTTTCTTCAGATTCAGAAAACACTAGTCTCCACTTTTTGTGTGTTTACGGGTAATAATGCACAAGACTTCTGAGTCCTTGTTACAGCTTCATCAAACCATGTCTTCCAAGTATTAATCATTTGTCACAAAAGAAAGTTATGGAAAGCTGGTTCTTCTTTCCCCATCGAAACTGATAGAAAGGAATCTTGATTTGGTTTGAAAGTGGGTTCTGGAAGACAGTTTTGGCTGCCAACCAGTTTACTGTCCCTCATGGTTTGTACTCTTCTTGAAAACCTTAGTCCTTGAATAAAAGTTCAAGTCCTTGAAAGTACTTGAAAAAGCTTGTCTCTGTAAATAGTACTTGAAATTTTTTTTTTTTTTTTTTAAGTAATGATATGAAAGAGCATGTGTTGAAATAAGTGTGCTAAAATGTATAGATTTCTGTGCAGTTTTGATAAAATACAAAGCTGATCAAATATTGCAGAATTTGTGTACAGCTGGTACTGTGGCTGTATCATTAAAGAGTGCCATGTGAGAAAAATAAGTGGAATGATGTACTCACAAATTGTGATGGGATTCTGTTTACTGGAGTTAGGGACTCCTTCTTGCCGGCGTGTGCAACTTCCAGGAATTGCTTGTGCTTCAAATGTGGACCCTTAGTCTCCTGGCATCAAAAATAAAAAGTTAAAGCAAACAAGTGTCATACCAGCAGATGAATACAAAAATGTATCCCTTCAAAATATTCCACAAAATAACGTGATTTCGAAGCACACCAAAACAGAGGGGCAATTCAAAGTTAACAAAATAAACCAACTGGGGGCAAGGGGTAACAGACAGATAATTAAAGGTGTGCCCACCCCAGCTAAGATTAATGGTCTGAACTTACTAAAATACCTACCTACTGGCGATCGACAGTACACACATGTAATTCGGGTTTAAAAAGTACTTGAATTTATTTTGCTTGGATTCAGGAAGAATACAAACGTTGACCCTGGCTCATTCCATGTCAATTTACCCAGGGTATGACACCCACAAACTCAGATTTTTATGAAATGTTTTTTACTTGTTACTACCACCAAGTTACTAATCCAGGTAAAAAAAAAAATTCCTCTCTATTTCACATAGTTTGAGATAAAATGTCAATAAATGAATCGGCTTAGCTCATCGTATTGCGAATAGGATTTTAATATTTCATTAAGACAGTAGATTCTTTCATATAAGATTTATCAACTACTGCAGATTTGTTTGTAATAAAAATATTGTAATTCATATACTTTTAATTATTTTGGTACATCATGATGCTGTATTTAAAGTTTTTTGGGAAATTGCACATTGATGAAGTTTCCAAGACTCCGCTTTTAGATGCAGTATTTGAGAAAAAAATTCATAGTTCTGTATCTAATCAACACATCACTACCAAATTTTTACATGTCAAGCAAAGTATGTATATTTCAGAAAAAAATCTTGCCTACCTCTGAGAGACACTAAAATTTATTAAATTTCTTTAACAAATTTTTAAGTGTAAAGATGTTGCTTCATTAAGGGAGTTTATGGCATAAGGACAGGAGTTACCAGAGTGCTTTTTTTTTATTTGAACTTAAAAGTATAGTCTTAAAGGCTGTGAAAGAAAAAGTGGGATTTTGATTGCTAAATATAGTTATTTTAACTTATAAATTAAGTTATTCTATCTAAGCACGGATAATTTCAAGCACATTTTATGCAAACACTATGCTCATATTAGACAATGTTCGTAGGTAAATTTTTGAAATTTTTTTATCAGTGTATGTAAAGCATAAATTACAAATAAGCTTATGACAAGAAAAAAATTGTCAGAATAACTTAAATAAAAACTGTTCTAGAGCACAAAATTTACAACTAAGTGATAAAAGCATAAAAAGTGTAACAATTAGTAGGTATTTATAGCTAATTAGGATAATCAACCAATGGAATATTTTAGTTCAAAAAATTAAAAGCTTGAATAATCTTACTTTTCATCTGATGTATCTTATTGTACTGGCATTGTATTAAATCAGCCTCTTTTTTAGGGAAATAGAACACCCTTCCAAAACCCTTGGTGACCTTAAAACTGGTCTAGAGCACAAAATTTACAACTGTAAGTGATAAAAACATAAGTGTTAACATCATTTATTGTGAACTAATACAAGAAATGTTACACAGGGAAATGTGGCAGATGTCTTCTTTCTGTGGAGGCCAGTGAAATTTGCTGGGCCATACAGGTGCATGAACTTTTAAATCACCTTCCAGGGGTGATTGTGTTCCAGATATTCCCGGAATTTTTAGAGCAATCAATTCCGGAAATCGGGAATTTTGAAAATCTTTTTTTACCATTTCCCTCATAAATGTAGTTTTTCCCAGAAACTTCCCGACTTTGCATAGTAAACTGGTTCACATTGATTGCCGTAGCTGCAGTGCATAAGCACCAACGTTATTGCAAGATGTGCCTAAAGACAGCAGCACTGTTTTTTCAGCGATCTCTCAGGATTCCTCACCGTTGCCCACGAGGCTCATCTCGAAGATAATTGTTTCCTACTACCAATGGATGGAGCAGCGCGTAGAGCGCAAACGACAGAACCTGCATTGAGCTGAAACTCTGACATGCAGAGATGCCAACATCTGAAGGAAGTCATCAGTAGTCCATACACGCAGCGCCCGTAGTTCTCCCGTAGTGACGTCAAGTTCCCACATTAAAATTTGCAGGGTAGCGTGCATATTTCCCAGAATATACTGCTACATTTTTAGCAATATATTAATCTATCGGGGACAATACTTGGATAAATTTTGCTACATATTAAGTCCCCTTAAAATGGGGGGGGGGAGAGAAAACCTTTAAATGGTATGTGTTTTTTGTTTATTTACTAAACTTCACCTGTTAATAAATGTTATGTCATAAGTGTGCGATGCCACACACTTATAGTTATTCCTTCTGTTTCTTAGAGTGAAAATGTCGACCGCAATAGTCTTTTCCGCGGTGTGCGATTGAAAAATCAACAGCACACGGGGAACAAAACCCATGGTTTTCGGATACCAGAGACTATTTTAGACACAAATTTTTGCAAATAACTCTCCTTGAATTTTTGACCACTTTTTTGCATTTTAGGTCCAAGAATATTAGTAGACAGGTGGCCCTTTACCCGACGCTATTGCAAGTAAATTCGTACACGACAAACACAGTGGGAGCAAAGAAAGAACAATTAACTTTGAAAGATTTCGTAGCTTTATTATGCAGATAAATAGAAAATTAGCATTAAATGCTTATGATACGAAAAAACTAATCAAAAAGGTATTTTAAATTGCATAAATCAATCAATTCTGGAAAAAAGGATAAGATAAAAAGGCAATGCAAGTAAAATAAACAGTAAAAATGCATGCAACGTCTCATTAACACAATAGAAGTTTTCTGCTAAGATGCAGGGAAGTAAAATGCCACAACTTAAAACTCAAGTAATGAAAACAAATTCATCAAAAAAAAAAAAAAAAAAAAAACTGAAATTAAGATTCCTAACAAAGAATGATCTGGGGAAAAGAATCTTTAAAACAAGCTATTAAGGAAGGAAGAAAGAAAGTTCTTGTGAATCTGACGAGATAAAATAAAACATCCCTTTGTTTAGCAGAACATTTTTACAAGAGAAAAAAACTGCACTTCGCAAATCTTTCAAAGTAACGTAAATAATTAAGCTCTCTGCCGACAGCGAGGAACGTGGGAAAATAGGTCACAACTGGCGCACACACCCAGCAGCTAAGAAACTTCTCACCACAGCAGCAGTGAGCAGCTACTGCTGCTAGAAGTTTTCTTTGGCTGGTTGCCAAAGGCACATGGAGACTTTATCGTGCTCTGGGCAGAATATACTGCACGCGAAGAAAAAAACTCCCGGGGAGGTAACATAAAACTGGCAATAACAGCATCCACACATCCAGGTAGCTTATTTATGTGCTCTGCCGGAACAGGATTTCTTTGATCCCCAATTGTTTCCTTTGATCTGATGACTACCGTATATACTTGCGTATAAGTCGACCCCCGCTTTCGGAGAAAAAAAAATCTTAAGAAATCGGAAACTCGCGTATAAGTCTATCCCGGAATGAGAAGAAAAAAAATTTCAATGAATTTATTCAAAAACATTTGAAAACGAAAGAAATTATATATATAATTTTAATTTGCATACCCAAAAACTTCATCGGAACCCTTCAAAATCAGATTCAGAGTCACTCGCCAAACAGTTAAAAAAAAAAAAAAAGTCTTTCTCAGTCATTGGCACGTCATCATAAACATCAGTATTCCCATCTATGCCTGTGGCATCAGAATCACTGTCATCATCACTCATAAAAATCTCATCATCCTCTGTGCCATCAAGTTTGTTACTAATGCAACATTTCTTGAATGATTTAAAGACCGTTTCTGCAGGTATTGTATCCCAAACATCCTTGACCCATCGCGCAATCAAAACGATATCCGGCTTCTTTAGTTTTCCGCCCTTGGTTTCAGTCAGCAAATCGGAACTTATCCAATCTGCCCAATACCTCCGCACATTGTCCTTGAAGGGCTTATTAAGGTAGACATCTAGTGGTTGAAGAACAGATGTCAACCCACCTGGGATGACGGCAAGAGTTGTTTTTGAATTTTCTGCAGTTTTTTTCACTTCAATTTAGAAGTGTGCTTTGGTGAGAGAAATGAAATGAAATGAATGGAATGGAATGAAATGTAACAATTCTTTGCAACATGCCACTCTGGAAAACTTTAAAAACCACCTGGAGAACCTGGGAAAAGTCGAAGAATTTTTTTATTTTGAGTGGGAACCCTGTTTGAGATTTTTAAAAATTACAAAATTCAAATACCATAGGCATGTTGCATGTCAAATTAAAGCTAATTAAAACAGAAGAGAATGACACCAATTTGAGCTCTCTAGGTCTTTGATCTACAGCTTTTAAGGTGGTTTCACCTACAATTTCTGCCTTAAGTTTCCAATGGTAAAACTTCTTTACATATTTCCTTTGCAATTGATTCCCAAGGATGAAAATTTGCACATTGATAAAACTAACTTTAAGTTACAGCATGGGATACTTAATACTTGCTAAAACATAACCATAATTAAACAATCCAGCATTTTTTGCCTACTGAAGTCAATGTATAGGTTGTGCCATCTATTAACAAGTCTGAACATTACTCAAAGAAAAATGATTGATTTTTAATTTAATTATGGTTTATGTTTTAGCAAGTATTGAATATCCCATGCTGTTTTATCGATGTGCAAATTTTCATCCTTGGGAATAACATTGATTGCGAAGAAAATATGTAAAGAAGTGGAAACATAAGGCAGAGATTTTAGGCGGAACCACCTTAAAGATTTAAAAATGTCAAATTTGTGCTATTTTCCGACTTTTTTATAAGCTAAAAAAAATCGGAAATTTTACCGTTTTGGTCAACTTCACTGGTAGTGGTACGACTACCACTGTACCAAAAATACATTTCTGAGATGCCAAGATTCGGATTATTGATTTGTCACCAAATGACTCCCAAATGTTGCCTTTCAAATAAACCTTTTTGACTGGGGTCAGTTTTCTGAGACTAGATTGAACTGACTTGTTGAATGTAGCAAGCTTTAATGTAACCCATAAATGTGTTCAACGTGTATCAAAAAATAATTTGCTGAATTTTTTATGAATATAGATATTTTTAGGGGTCGCTACCACCGTTACAGTGATGGGTGAGAGATGGAGTTAGTACGATGAAATAGTACGAAATGGAGTCAAAGTTTTAAGGGTTAAAAACAGATAAACAGTGTATTATTTTGGTTAATAATATACAATTAATGTATAATTGGCTTATAATACAAACTACTGCATTAATTAATAACACAAGCCCCCCCCAAACTAACAGTAGTACTTCATTACTTAAATTCAACACAAAAAGCCCCAGACTTAATTCCTGTGTTTGTTGCTGTGGTATCGAAGCTGATACACTTCACTTTATCACAGATTCCCCACTTTCTTGATGTATCATACATGGCCAATGCAATTATTTCTCCTTCTGCTGACAATTTTGGTACCCCTAATAACTGATCCACACCATCTTCAGATACCAAAATGGTAACACTGTCAACAATTTCGGATCCAACTATGTCTTCAAGCAACACTTTGACGGTGTTTCGCTCTTTCACTGATAACTGAATTAACATTTACACCGTAAAGAGATGGATTTAGTCCAAGATTTCATATTGTAGGGGTCAGGATTAAAGCTGCCTGTCGATTGCTTACCTTTGCAACATAAAGTCTAGCAGATAAATTACTATCCAGTACTTGTTTTTCTTCCTCTTTTAATAGGCTTCTCTCCTGAAGTGGAAGGCTCTTCAGAAACAGTAAAAGGACTTTTCTGAAATGTTTTTTTTTTGCTAGCATAAAGTCAAACCTTAAATTTTCCTAGTCTTCCTTTTTCTGGTTGAGCCATAAAAAAAAAAAAAAAAAAAAAAAAGTCTTCAATCGTGATAATTTCTAAAGCTTTAGCGTGTGCTATATAAAAAAAGATACCTTCCAAATTAAGAAAGTAGTGTGGAACACGCTAAATTACGTATAAAAGTTTAATGCAAATATATTTCGGCCATCACTATGGCCTTCATCAGTGCAACTACGATTGGTTTACGTTGCCAGATTGGAAAGGTAAGTTTTTTGTAATGGTAACTTCGCGTGACGTGATGCAATGAGGGATTTCCAGATGTAAGGAACAAAAATGGGGAGCTCAGTTGCAATTTTTAGAAAATAAAATTTCCGAACTTTCTCTAAACCTCTGAGCATACCTATTTTTGGAAGGGAGCCAATTTTTTAGTATCGGACCAAAGTGGAATAGCAGAAGTGTCTGCCATGGTAAGAAGAGATAAAGCAGATGGTTTTCCAAATTTCACTATTCCACTTTGGTCCCGATACTAAAAAGTTGGCTCCCTTCCAAAATCGGTATGCTCTGAGGTTTAGAGAAAGTTTATAAATTTAATTTTCCAAAAATTGCAACTCTGAGCTCCCCATTTTCGTTCCTTACATCTGGAAATCCCTCATTGCATCACGTCACCCGGAGTTACCATTACAAAACTTGCCTTTCCAATCTGGCAATGTAAACCAATCGTAGTCGCACTGATGAAGGCCATAGTAATGGCTGAAATATGTTTGCATTAAACTTATATGTAACTTAGCGAGTTCTACACTACCTTAATTTGTTTGTTAGTTACGGGCATTGCCTACCACTCATTTAAGATATGTTCCAACTTTTCTTTCCAAAGATTTTCCTTAATCAAAGCATTTGAATGCTTGACTTTTCTTTATTCTTTCAACCCTTGCCATTCTTAGAAAAAAAATTCCAACTTTCTCAACAATATCTTTCAGTTTAGTATTATAGGAATTTCAAGCCCCACATGTCTTAAAATATCACATGCAGTTGATTCTGAAGATTTCCTAACAGTTTGTTTCAAATCAAGTTTATAATGAAAAAATGCCATTACCTCACTAATGGACAAAAGCTTAGAAGGATAAAAAGATTACTAAATTGGCCAATTAACCATACTTCTGTACTTCTAGTAGAAATAAACTTTCATAAGTTTTACTTGTGTGATGCCATTTAATATTATGTTGTAAATTGCTCGATTTGTGAAAACATTCCTACTAGAGCTCTGAAAAATGCATCCACTCTGTGCAACTGTCTTGCTTTTCTGAACTGTAATTTTCACTCAATTGGATGCTACAGTGCCACCTTGTGGTTTGCTAGTGCAACGTGTTCTTGACTGTATTGCCAGCTGGTGGGTAACTACAATGCCATCTGGGGTGCAATACAATTTACCACACAGATTCACGTAATCAGAAATATAGTAATATTTTTGTCCCTGGTAACTACCTCTAAATCTAATCAGATTTGGGGGGGGGGGAAACTTTTCTCACATGATTAAACATTTTAAACAGTTGGGAGAAATAAAATTCCTAACTTCAAAAATAAGTCCCACCCTAGTGTACATAGTAAAAAAAATAAATCAATCTACATCCAGATAACACTAATTAGGTTTTTATTTCCCTGCAACTACTTCCCCTCGACTACCTAGAATTTATAATGTTTGCTATCTTAAAATTTTGGCAAATGATATTTAAATTGGTTGTAAAATGAATTCTAAGAATGTGTGCCCAGATTTTCCTTTCTTATTCAACTTTTGTTTTATGTAGATGAAACTAGTATAAGCAATGATGTATAACCTTTTCTTGCTTTTCTGAACTGTAATTTTCTTTTTTCAGTACTTTCGTCTGCCCTACTGAAATAGTTGCTTTTAGTGCCAAATCTGAAACTTTCAAGAAACTGGGAGCTGAAGTTGTTGCCTGTTCAACTGATAGTCATTTCACTCATCTTGCATGGTAGGTTTCATTTTATACTTGCTGTTTAAAATATAAATCTAGTTAAAGATTCTCTGTAGTCACTTACTTGTTTGGTTTATTTGATGTTCTGTGGTTTGTCAGTTGTGGATTATGAAAAACATCCAGTATACTTCTGAAATTACAAATCTATGTGAAATTATTGTGTTACGCATGGGAATCTGAATTTAGTGTGTTTTCAAGACATTGTGAAACATTTTTGACAATATTTCTTTAAGGTTTTTAATGTGATTTCATTTTTGGATGTTTGAAGCATTTGGTGTGCAAATAGCTAGCTGCCACTGGAATCGTATTTAGTGAAATTGTCTTTTAGAGAACTTCAACAGTATCTTTTTGCAAAAAGTAGAGTAATACTGGAATTCATTCCTAGAATGCAGTTAGGGTGAAAAATTCTGCAAATTTATGTGGTGGTCAGAATTGCCAAACAGGGTTTAAGGTGGCTCATAAAATGCTAAAATGGGGGGGGAGTTGTAGCAAAATGCTAAAAAGTTGGCTGCTTTTGTCACTTGGAAAATTGCAATGTCAGATGAGTTCACTCAGACAATGCCTTGGACAGCAGTGAAAAACTAATTAGCTTGGAAGATACATATTTAAAAGAACTGTATTGGGCAGCTTAAGATGATTAACAGGATAAGGATTTGTTTCTAAAATCATGATTATAAGCATAAAATCCAAATCTGAAATTTGATTTTGTGAGATTGTTTTTGCATGAATGAATTGATTAGTGACCAGTAAAAATTGAATAAGTAAGAAATGCTAATCACAAAAGAATAAAAACATTTACAGTTTGCCATTTAAAATTTTTAACCTTTCTATAATTTTTTTAATGGTTTGTCCCCAGAAATTATTCTGCCTTTCATATTTGTCTCAGAAATGCCTGTTTGGAATCAAACTGTTGTCTCTTTGGCCCTTCAATGTTGATCATTAACCATTTACCTGCCAATGTTCCAATTTGGGAACATGAACTTCCCAATCAAAAAAAAAAAAAAAAATCTGAAGGAAGAATTCAGTAATGAAATGTTTTTTTAAATCACTGAATGTCCTATATTTTTTGGCTATTTTTATTCTGGCCTCCACTCAAAAAATAAACCTGAATTTCTCAACTCCTGTTTTTCATAATTCTATGCATGTTTTGAACATCTGTATTTTAATCTGTAAAAACATCAATTTTTAAACAATATTCTGGAGAGGTGCAGAAGGGGTTGAGTTCATGTGATAGTGTACATTTTTATATTTTTTTTATTCATTAGTGAGAATCAGTTTTTTTAATGTTCCCAAATGGGAACAATAAACAGTTCATGTAAAGCTTTTTTTTTTGCTGAATGTCATCAAAATGTATTCAACAGCCATACAATGACTTGTTTATGTTTAAGAGTTTGATTGATACACAATTCTTTTTAGCTTATCCCCAGAAGTCTTTGAAACTGAACTTTGACACTTGGTAGTGGGTAATGCCATAAAATCTAGAGTGGCTGACAGGATGTTTATGTAAGAACTAATACAATAGGCAGCAAAGCAAACAGCAGGGGAGACAGGAGTTGGGACTTCTGTTCAGTTAGGCATCTTTGTGTGAAAGGCAAGGCTAAAAAAAAAAACTCTGCAAAAAAAAAATCTGCTATAGCAAAGCATTTCCTTACTGTGGAACAAGCAGTTGAATATTTACAAAATATCTGATTCAGATTTATCAGTTACCACCTGATGAGACAGGAAATATAACCAAAGAAGAGAGGATGTAAATGAAAATAATTTGGAACCTGTTACCCCAGCTGATGTTTGTGGAAGAATTGACATATGGGTGGGTGGGGTGGGCTCGGCTCATTCAGAGATGGTAGAAATTGAAGATCCCAAAGCCTCTTCAACATCTCTACATATATCGGTCCCTTTCCTGTATGTTTGCTGGACAATATGCAGTACCACTATCACGTCAGATCAGTTGTCGTCGACAATCAGACGATAGACTGTATCTACTCTCATCTGAGAAGAGGACAGCAGACAAGTCGTTATCAGTCCAATTGCGATGTTGATGGCACCATTGCAAACGGGCGGTACGGTGATGTCTGGACAATGGGATGCACACAACAGGACGGTGGGCGTATAGTCCTCCTTCATGCAAACGTCTGGAGACAGTTTTTCGGGAGATCCGCTTGCTAGTAGCAGCCATAAACTGATTTGCTACCTCACTAGCTGTGCTGCGCCAGTGTCTTTTTGTTGATAGCACTATGTACCGATCTTCTGCAGGTGTCGTACTGCGAACACTACCTCCCCCGTGACGTATGCTACACTCTCCATTTGTTTGAAATGATTTCCAAAGCCTTGAAACAACACTGGCTGAAGTCGAACTCCCTGGCAACATCTGTTATTTTTCGCCCTTCTTGAATCTTGCCAATAATACGGCCACACGTAAAATCGTCTAGGTGATGTCGGGAAGACATACTGAAAATTGCAAGTTCGTCAATTGATTCTTTCCCTTTCAACTTTGCGTTTGAACAACACCGGTCAATATGAGTCAAATCCGTTCTCTTATCAGCGCTATGACGTCACTAACAAGTTCGGCAATCCAAAATTTGCTTACGCGCAACACGTCTTACTGTATCCTGCACTTATGCTAATTTCCGCATTTTCCTGCCTTCCATTTTATGGTTGCTATTGTCATCCGTCCTTAGCAATTGTCCGGCAGTGTAGTATTATTGCGCAGCATACATACATAGATGCAGGAGAGTGGGAACATCGCGGGAGAGGGCAATTACGGAAGAAATCTTTGCTTCGTCCGACTTACGGTTTTGGAATTTTCCCCTACTTTCAAGCTGAAATACAAATAGTTATGCAGTATGTTATTTAACAATAACTGGACAGAGGTAACATCGCGAGAAAAATAAAATAACGATTATGGAAAAAATCTGAACTCCGATCTTCCGTCTTCGAATGTTTCGTAAAGATGGAATTCCGTCCTCCGAACACCTCCTTCCCCCTTTCTCCAAATTTCTGTTCACCTGGGCGTCGATCGTGTAAATGACCAAAACAATGAAAAAGGCTGAATTCCTCGACTTCGTAGAAGAATCTTGTGCCTGAATATGACGGGGAAACTTACGCGGCGTCTTAACTTCAGTTTCGGCAAAATCTTGCCTAGGCTACAGTTTGAAGCTGAAATACGAACATATATGCCATAAAATGATAAATAACAATACTAGACACAAATGCAACATCGGGAGAAAAAAATTACGATTAGGAAAAATTCTTTTTATTCCATTTAACTACTGTTTTCGAAAGCTTTGAAACAAAATACCGTCCGCAGATGGAAAATGTGCCCCCCCCCGCCGCAATTTTTAAAAAACAAAATGAAGATTCGTAGAATCCATAGTTTCGTCAAAGAAAGGTGACTTGATCACGCTAGTTACGTTAACTAAAACTTTTACAAAAAGTTCGTAAGTTGGAAGCTTTCGACCTTATCTTAGGTCTTCATCACGCCAATGGACAGTCCATTGGCGTGATGAAGACCTAAGATAAGGTCGAAAGCTTCAACTTACGAACTTTTTGTAAAAGTTTTAGTTAACGTAACTAGCGTGATCAAGTCACCTTTCTTTGTTAATATTGTTACGTGTTTTGCCCATAATCGCCATAGTTTCGTGCGTGAGTTCCGTAGTCAGACAACGAAATCCGTAGAAACTAGACACTCCATAATAATTGACATGTACGACAGTCGTATAATCCGCAGCACCTATAGTGTTAATCGTGAATAGTAATTTCGGACAGAAAACTGCGATTCACAAGACCACCTCAGAAATCCAAGATGTAAGAAAGAAAATGATCGTCTTATTGAAAAAGCAACTGCCATTTTGAGGTACTTCTGTGCTACTTTTAAGTAAAGAAAGAACTAAAATCGCTAGCACCAGCATTACCGTAGTTCATTTACATTAGTTACACTAAAAAAAAATCCGTTCAAATTGCAGACAGTCCATAGCATTGCCTTATTTCTGGATACGTTTTAACTGAATACCGAAAGTTAAAAAACAAAACTAACTCAATTAGCGCACCAAAACTAGGCAATGCGATTTGCAGAAAGGTTACATGCTACGGAATAGCTTTGTGGGATTCCCGAGAGTAGCAGATTCTCACCACGTAGAATTCCGCACGCGCGAATAGTAACTCCTTCCTTGCGCCATATTTTCTGTCAGAATGCTTCTAAAGTACAAATATAGACTCTGCTTATATATATATATATTCTATTCTATTCTATTTAGAAGAGACCTAAGCAAAAAAATATATATATTTTTGACTCACCCCAAGTACAACATAGAAAAGGTTATGTATCTACCGGTGTGAGTAAAATGAAAAAAGCTAAAAAAATAAATAAAACAACTGAATGTAGAAAGTGTCGAATACTGAGCCTTGGCTTTATCAAGGACCAGCAAAAACTCTGCATTTTCTCACTTCCACAAAGACCTAGTTGGAAATGGGTTTCTGCAAGGCCATAGATGCAAGTAACATGCCCACCAAAAATTGTTTTAAAAAATATATATATGTCATGACCTCCGCAGAGTTGTATGACCTAGCACTAGTTAACAATTTCGCTTGCATCCATAACCTTCCTGGCCCGACCCATGCTCTTCATCTGTTACTATTAAACAGAGAAGATTAAAGAGAACTCAAGCTGTGAGAGTGACATAATAATTAGAAATAATTTTCAGCTATAACGAAATGCCAAGTTCGCCTGAGAGAATTTAAACCCGAAAAGCAATGCAACAGAAAATCCAAACCTCTACTTTGCAATCAAAAAAGGAAATATTAATTTTTTTAAAAATCAGATTTTTGAAAGAAAACTTCATCCTAAAACTCCCTACTCTAAAACTTCTGACAACACAAAAACGAGAATAAATTAAAGACAATAATTAACTAAAGAAGAGCTTTGTGAAAGTTATATAACATAAACAATTAGTTGCAATATGTACAAAGTATTTCAGCAGTGCTTTTAAGTGCATAATTAAGTAGTTATTAAGAACTTAACTACTTTGAAAATACAGCGCAAAGAAAAGGAACTATGCTTAGCCATCTGTTGTGCCTAAGTTTCCTAAAAGACGCGCAAAGTTACCAAGAAAAGAAAGAGTTAAAACCCGCAAAAATGTTAACAGACAAGCCAGTGCCTAAAAGCTGAAAAGCAAAAAACAACAGAGAAAAAAGTACAAGAAGTTCAAACATTGAACTTATAAAACCTAAAACCCAAAGACAAGGAAGAGAGCTTACCTCTTATGCAACTAAACTTTCTCCACACAAGAGAAAAACATGGCTGACCTCTTCCCCAAGCGTCCTAACACTTCTGCCACTCCCTAGTCGCTGGGGGCAGTGTGGGTGGGGCTGATGGCCTCCTCATACTGAAAGAAACCAACTCGCGGAGATTTTAACCAGAGAAAAAATGTATATATACTTAAGACTGGATCTGTATGATCAGAAAGAGTAGAATTAACTCTCCAGAATACATGAGAAATATTATAAAATACACAAGTGGTGTAATTTAATAATCTTTGCATGTATTAAATCACCTTAGTGAGCTTCTATAGATTATTCAGAATCTTATTGCAGTCTTTTATTTTGCTGTTATGTTACATGTTTTCTGTTACCGCATTTTCGGTACTTTCCCAATAACACCACCTCTCCTGGCAATTATTTCGGACTTTTTAAACGCAGTAGCGTTTTGTTTTGTTTCGTTTTTTCCTTTATAGGTGTTCGCAGGTCCTAACTTTATAACTTTTTAGTAGATAATCTATGGATTATACAACTGAAATTACAGTATTTACTGCAAATTAAGAAATTTCAAGTAAGACTAAAATTAGGCGCCTGGGTTACCTGGCGCCCGAGATTTGTAGAGCTCTGGTTCCAATAAAAACAAGATCAAATAGTGCAGAATTTGTTTTCAACCCAGGGGACTGAACAGCTTGTACCTTGGCTATGATTATCACTACAGAGTAAAGCACCAGCTATGTGAGTAAAGTAAGTGGAATGATGCATTTGCAAATTGTGATGGGCATCTGTTTACTGGGGTTAGGGACATGTTAGTGCTGGAGGGTGGAACTTCCAGGAATTGCTTGTGCTTCATCATGGACCCTTAGTCTCCTGACTGCATCAAAAGAATGCATCAAAAATAAAAGGTTAATGCAAATAAATGTTATTACTAGCAAATGAATAATAATGTACCCTTTCAAAATATTCTGCAACATAAAACTTTCGAAAAATACCAACACGGAGGGGCAATTCAAAGTTAATAATATAAATTGAGGGCAAGGGATAACCGCATGTCGTTGAAGGTGTGCCAGCCTCAGCTAAGATTAATGGTCTGAACTTACTAAAGTATCTACCTACTGACCGACAGACAGTACACACACATTATTCGGGTTTGAAAAGTGCTAGAATTTATTTTGCTTGGAAGAGTACAAACCTTGAACCAATATCTGCTAGATATCTAGCAGATATTTATTCCCACTTGGGTTATTAAAAAATATTAACCATTAAAATAGAAGGGCCATGCTATAAGGTATTTGATTTTATAAGGTTATTTCACATTTAGCACGTTAATTTCTCATGAAATACCCTTCCCCACGCATAAACGATGAGGCCTCTTATGGTGATTACTGATGGGCACTGCAGAAGGTTACCTCTGTGATGTGATGTGAGGTAAGTACAATATTGATAATTTAATTTCCTAACTTTTGTTAGGATAGTGTAAACATAAGGTTATTACACATTTCACACATTGTTTCGTAAAATACCCTTTCTGTGCATTAACGATGAGGCTTCATATGGCGATTACTGATAAACACCTCATACAAGTATTACAGGTTACACAGTAGTACTATAATATTGTCCTTAACTAAAAAAAAGGCGTGTTACATTACTGAACGTTTGTGTTCCATTACTGAAACAATACTGAAAAATATCCAATTGATTATTGATAGGTTCTGCTAGAGGTTGGCATCTGTATTTAGTATGTTTTATTAGAGTTCTTGTTTGTAGTAACATTTTGTTGTGGTGTGAATTTTTTTCACAAAGATATGAATTACTTTGTAAAAAAGCATCTTGTATGAATGATGCACAATAACACTAGTTACTACTGACAAGGCTCTTTCCAATGTTGGCTGGTGTGTAAGGAAAGAAATCTGAAATACTTCTGTCAATCATTGTGCAGTGTATCACTTAATGTTATTATGAACTGCTTTGTTCTTTAAATTTAAAGACAAGCCTAAAGGAACAAACAGGCTTGTTACCTTAAGGCTTTAAAAACTTTTTGCCCAGGCTCTTGAATGTATATAGAGTACTTTTTAAGATCAGATAATCAAGATCTGGAAAAGATGTTAGCTTTTGATATTGAGGAATTAGTTTTTATATTTTACATTAAGGTAGTATATTTTGCTGTGAAAGCAAAAAAAAAAAAAAAAAAAAAAAAAAAAATTGAAATTACTAACTTTTTAACATACCCACCCAAGCTGCTGGATTTCCTGTTTACAGAAACCAATAATTTCAAGGAACCTTTCATCTGGATGACCTAAGTTTAAAGTGGTGTAAACTATCTTTGTGTAGTTTTGAGGGCTTAATGTTTTTAGCAAAATTGCTCTAAATAGACATAAACACCTGGATTTGACCCCCCTTTTCATATGCAAAACTTCAGCGAGTTTTAAGCCAATGTGTTATCCCTTCTGTGACTATGAGCACGGAAAAAGTTGATATAGTGATATAATAGTGCAGTAATTACCTAAAAGTAGACACACAATATATGTCTAAAATTTAATGGGGTGGTTTTATGCACAACCAGAGTTTGCTGAAAAATTAATTTGGAGTATTTTAACTCCTTTGGAAAAATTTAGGGAGTAATTTTTAAAAGTGAGTATTTTAGAAAAATTAACAAGTAAAATAAAAAAAAATGTGAAAATACCGGGAAATTACAAAAACTTTTTTCGTGTTAAAAAATATTTCACTACTAAATGTATTTAGGTGTTTTGCTTCTCTTTTTAGTTAAATATATATAATACATAACGTGAACACTACAAGCGCGTGGAAAGTAAATCCCTGGAAATTCTTATTACCATTTTGGTAAAAAACAAGAATGAATTTCCAACTTTGATGTCTATGTAACACAGGAAACAGTCTTTATCAACACATTCTTCATTTTCTAATGAAGTGGCCATGTTCGTTGGCTGCTTTCGTATTTCCACCACTAGCTTTTTGCAGCTTTCATTGTTTCCTTCCTCTGCCTTTAGTTTCTTTTCTACATCATTTGACTGAGTCTAGCCGAAAAAGACTTTAAAGTGCGCTGTTTCGATACTACAGTGTCTGATAAAGCTGTTTCAATCTCTACAAATCGCGACCATGTACCACAGTCACGACGAAGTACAAATCACAAGGTGCTCCGGAATTGCGAAAGCGTACTTCTCATCTGATCGAGCATGAGCTGTAGCAGCAATGACAGTAGATTTGCAGCCCATGCGATTGCGCTCCCGTTGAGCCGATGTCTTCCTGAAGTCACGCCCTGATTGGCTGGCGGGACACGCCACCATAGATAGCTCCGTTCGTGCCAAGCAAACCACGGCCAGGTATGGATCATGTACAACGCGAGATCTGGCCTGAGGTAACAAAGGATACTGCTGATCATGTTTGAAATACAAAATTCGAATAAAAAGTTGAAAATAAACTTTTTTCAGCTTAAAATTCTAGTCATATTTTTACGCGTTGGCAAAATTTCAATGCGTAAACACACTTTCTGATGCATACTAGACGCGTAATTACTCATTTTTGTGAACACTGTGCAGTCATGCAAAAATAGTTTCAAAGTGAATTAGCCTTTTGGAAAATAAACAGCATTTTGTTATTCCATTGGAAAAAATTTCTAGGAATCAGTCTTAAGAGGGGTGAACAACAGGGTGCATATGTAAAAGTGCTTGCTTTTTTGTTTTATATTAAAAAATCCAAATATTTTGTTTGGTTAAATTAAAGCAGATGAATTTAAAAAGTCTTAAATAAGTCAGTATTATGATTGAAATTTTGCACAGGTTCATTTCTGGGGTAGGTCAGTGTGAGCCCCTTGATCACTTGAGATGAAATTGACCCTCTTAAGACTGCAGCATTTCGCTGAATTACATCCTTTTTAGTGCACTCGTACCAGTGTAAATGGAAAAAAAAAATCTGAGGTAACTTTATTTTAAAACTCGTATTACCAATGAGATTTTTAAAATAAAGTATTACTAATGAGTTTTTCTTGTTTTTAGAACTTTTTGTAAGTTCAGTTTGTTATTGCAGCTAATGTTTTGATGACATTCTTGTGGAATACTACTTGTGTAGGAACAAGGCACTAGTTTTTTTTTTTTCATAAAAGCATGAAATTGTAAATCCTTCAAGACTTAAACCTAAATTCTGCTTTGTGCTTTATTTGAAATTGATGGGTTTTTCTAGTAAACTAGTTGAAAACTGCTTTCAAATCTTGTTTTGTAATTGCAATTGACTTTCTTACAGGACCAATACACCAAGGAAAGATGGAGGAGTTGGTAAACTGACTATTCCTCTTTTGGCTGATAAGAATGCTGAAATATCAAAGAGGTATGGTGTCTACAAGCAGGACATGGGAGTTGCTCTCAGGTGAGCTTGAATTGATAGTGTAAATTGTTTACTGGCAGGACTCCTGATTTGCATGTAATTTTAGATCCTTGTAGTAAAATACAAGGGTCATTCAGAAAGTAATGTTTGGTTATAAAAGCGATAGTTCAAAAAGGTTGCCAAACAATTTATTTACAATCAACTCATACCTTAGCCTATTTTTCTACATGATTGCCCTTGGACCTTGAGGCACTTGTAATATTTTGGAAGTTTAAGTATCCCCTCCTTGTAGAATTCTGACACCTACTTGTCCTTTTCAGCCAGTCCATAATGGCCTCCTTTTAACGCACCATTGAAAACATCCACCAAAGAACTGCTTTAAATTGGGAATAAATGGTAGTCTGATGGTGTAAGGTGGATGCTCAATCTTCCCAGTGTAACTCGTCAACAGCTTCTTAATCTCCCATAAGCGGTGTGCAGGTGAGCATTCTGTATTAAACAGATTCCCAGTGAGAGCATGCCCTGCCGCAGTTCTAAATGGTTCGCTGTAGACGTTTCAGAGTTGCACTGTAGGAATCTGTTTATGGTTGCACCTTTTTCCATGAAATCAAAGGGTAAGACACCTTTCCAGTCCCAGAAGACAATCGCAGTGATCTTCTCTGCAAAGTTCGGTTGACTTTTTGTAGCTTTTTCAGTGACTGGGGGTGATGCAAATCAATTGTTTGTCTTTTTGTTCTTGAGGGTGTAGTTCAAAATCTATATTTAGTTTGCTGTAACAATTTGGAGAACAAACTCTGTGCCATGTTGGTAACTCAAAGTCAAATACAGCTGTCTCAATCTCTGGTACCCATCTTATGCAAATTTTTGGTGAAAGTTCAGATGTTCCGTCAGTTTGGTACACAAGGGTACAAGGAAGTTTTAGCATTTTAACACTTCACTAATCGTAAAGTGTTCTCCTGAATGCCATCAGCCTTTTTGTTTGAGTTCATTCATGAGGGGCCACCCTGGCTGCTCCTTGTCATGAACAATGCTCTTCCATTTTTAAACATTATGCACCACTTTCTGACACTTCATTCATAACACTTTCTCCATATGCTTCAAATCTCCCATGAATGTCAATAGGGTCACATGAATATCCTAGGCGTGGTGTTTTCAGCTGTCAGAAAACTGACAAGTCATACTTCGCATTCAGTAGGATTTTCAGCGCGCATGTTAATTTTGAGATCGTAGCAACAGATAATACATGCCCCTTAATGATGGTGCCAGGAGATAGCACTGGGCTTGTATGACTTTGAGCACTGGTCAGGTACCTGTATAGGCACTATGCACAAAGGTTCTTTACTTTCTGAATGACCTACTTGCATGTGTGGAATTCGTTTAAACTTCGTGGTTTTAGGATTTTTAAATAAATTTTTATCCAGTAATAAGTTTCAGATCATATTTTATGCCATAAAATATGATCTGAAACTTATGAAAAAATTGTTTAAAAATTCAGTAAACAAAAGTGTTGATGATACTTCTGAAATTTTATTAGTCAGCTGTAGAAATGCTGATTCCAATCAGTAAGTTGTTTTTCACAAACTGTTTGCCATAACCTGTGAATCCTCATTAGTTTTGAAGTTCTTTAAAAAGGTATGAGCAAATTATTTGAAGTGGCTAAGCATATTACATATCCTGGAGAATTATTTTACAAGCTCATAAATTACCTCTGTGTGTGAAAAAACTAGTGTGCATATGTAAATCTTCAGGTTTTTGAACTTAACTGGGCTATGCATATTTTGGCTAGTCAGAATTCTTCCTTCAGTTTTCCAGCCATGAATTTGTTCATGGCTTAATTTTTGAAGAACTACTGTTTTTTGTATTAAACAAGATCAACCTTTCAGATGTATAATTACCTAAAATTGTATGCATCCTAATTTGTCAACTAACTAGGCAAGTGTATGGGTATTGACCACTTATGTCAGTAAAGCATGTGGCGTTGCCACTTAGTTTCGTGCTAATCAACTAGTGTAAAGATGCATTTCAGTGTTGGTAAACTCTTAGTATACAGATGAGCATGCAACTTGTTTGTTTTCTGTTAGTGTGCTTGTTTCAATTTTCTAGTTTTGTGAGCTTCAAAAAGTGTTAAAAGTTGCCAATATTAGGGTGCTATAAAATTTGCACCGCTGAAAGTTTGAAAAAGCACTTGCCAAAGATGTTCTTGAAATATACAACAAGTGTTGTGTAAAGTATGCCTTTTTGCTAATAACTTACAAATTTTCAAAATATTTGCATGAAAGTTTCTATAAATGTAGATTAACCTGTGTAAATGCACACATTTTTTGAATTTAAATTCAATGCAAAGGATGGATATTCACATGAAATGGAGAGCCGTTGTTGAAACCTTAGGAATTGGAAGGTTGTACGGACAATTAGATCTGTGCGATGTAAAAAGGTTCTGGTAATGGAGATCATACAATTTAAAAAGTGGGACACCCCATCCCTTTTAGCTTTAAAATAACTGCATTTTAAGTTCTCTTAGGGCTATTTTAAAAACTAAAGTACAACATGGTGTGTACACTCTGAAAAGTCCTTTAAAATTAATGAACCATTTTCAAGGCCTTTGAAAGTCCTTGAAAATCTTGATTTTTTTTTTTTTTTTTTTTTTAGAATCTTATTTGTAATTCCAGTGTTGTCACTTCCCACCATTTTTTTTTGCCATTGGCAGCACCCCCCTCCCCCCCCCCCCCCCCGTTAGAAGGCACCCATCACTTCCGGAGACCGCTCTTTTAAGGCAGTTAATGGCCTGAAGCAGAGGGATCTCGCAGAAAGACAATTTACATTACACAGGGTGAACATGCACGCTTGAAAACCGGGAAGATCCTTGAAAATAAAGATTGCATTTTCAAGGTCTGGAAAAACTGGGTTTTCTTAAAGCTGTCTTGAAAAGCCTTGAAATTTGTGCTTAACACTGATTTGGACATGCCCTGAATTCTAACTTGGCTTTAAAAAAAGCTCTACTACCAGTGCCTGTTAGAAAGAGGAGCTTTGAAGGTCAGAAAGCTGATCATCTGGTCCTTGATTACCTGTTTATCATGTGCTGCCCTACCCTTCCTAGGCTTTGTTTTGTATCAGGAGACTTTGGCTACTTATGACAAAAAAAAAAATAAAATAAAAAAAATAAACCATCTTTGTGAATTCTGCACTAAACAAGCTATTTTTACATTCACTATAATTGGACTACAGAAGCTGACTCCCAGAATTCCAAGTGAATCGATTAAAAACTTTAAAAGTTACCATTGAACATTTTAATTACTTCCATGCTTTTTTCTGGCTTTGGGCCAAACAGCATGCAACAAGAAGGATGTTGCCATAGCAACAGTTGATTGACAGCAGAGTTGGTTGGGAAGAAGCAAACACCTGTCTCTCACCTCACTTGCTATTTGGGCTAGGAGAAAAATTATAAAAAATAAATTTTCCCAAATTTTGAAAATAACACAGTAAAATAGTAAGACTTGCGTTCAGTTAGCTAAACGAACCAACTGAACCATTATTACGTGGCCTGTGTTACTCTTTAGTATCTGTTAGCAAAATAAATTGTGGCAGCTGTAATACTGATTCACAAGTTATTCAATATTTTTTTTTTTTAATAGTGGTTTAAGATACATCACAAAGTTCTAGTGCAAATTTCGCCAAATTCGGTTGGAAACTTTGGCAGATGCAAATATATGCACATGCATACTCTGCTGGCCACCCAAAATGCAACACCAAGAAGGAAGCATCCAATTGGCCTGAAATTCGCAGCATGCGTCGCCCGCGAGAGGACATGCAAACAATTAGCATTGCAGGGCATATGCAAATCGTGCGCGCCACCGAGAAGCACTATAAGAAGGGTGCACAGGAGGCGGGGTGAAAGTGTGTTGCGCTGCCGGACCTGTGCGTGGAAAGCTTTCGATGCCTCGTCGCAGAATACGGCAGTCATTCCAGCACGTTTCGGAGTTAGACAGAGGACGAATAGTGGCTTATTGCGACAGTGGTTTATCGTACTGGGACATCGGAGCTCGTGTGGGACGACATCCAGCCACAGTGAGGCGGGTGTAAGACAGACGGACTGACGTGAGCTATTACCGTGGCACACCGCCGAACTAGAGGACCAGCATGTTGTGCGGCAGGCATTAGCTGCTCTCACCGCCAAATCACAAACGCTAGCGCAGGAATTAGGGTGTGTTGCGCATCAACCTGTCAGAACGTACCATTCGACATAGTCTGCAGGAGCGGGGACTTGTCGCACGGCGGCCATTGCTCAGGTTAACATTTACGTTACACCACCGGCGAGTGCGGCGGCAGTAGGCCGTTGAACGCTGCACCTGGACTACGGAATGCCACGACCTTGTCTTCGACGAATCCCGCTTCTGCCTGCAACACCACAATGGTCGGATCCGCATGTGGCTGCACCGCGGTGAGACTGTATGACTCCTGCATTATGCGTCACCATACTGGTCAGTCGCCTGGCATTATGGTTTGGGGCGCACTTAGATATGCCACCCGCACCCCTCTGGTACGCATCGCCGGTACACTCAACAGCCACTGCTACATCTCAGACGTTTTGGAGCCTATAGTCCTCCCTTACCTGCAGGACCTGCCAGCAGCCATGTTTCAACAGGACAATGCACACCCGCACGTGGCACGCTTCGTGCAACAATTCATGGCCCACAAGGTGTCACTGCTGCTGTGGCCGCCTGTTCTCCCGATATGTCGCCCATTGAACACATCTGGTCGCTGATCGGCAACTGAGTGGCCCGGCAAGCACCACCCACTGCTACGCCTGATGAACTCTGGTAACGTGTGGAAGCAGCCTGGACAAACATACCCCAAGCCCACATCCAAAGCCTCTTTTGTTCGACGCCGCGGCACGTAGCAGCCGTTATTGCCAGCCATGGGGGCCACACGAACTATTGATATCTGCGCGTTCCGCAAGTCGCATGGGCCTTGTAAGCTCAATCGTTTCATCTTTGTATCTGTTTTGTGTCCAGTAAATCTGGCTTTGCTATCTAGTGTCCTTCGTGGTGTTGCATTTTGGGTGGCCAGCAGTGTGTGAGTGTGTGAGAGATTAAGAAGACTGAAGCAAAAAATTTTTTGACTCATACCAAGTACAACATAGAAAAGGTTATGTATTGACCCGTGTTAGTAAAAAGAGAAAAAATAGAACTGAATGTAGACTGTTGAGAATACTGAGCCTTGGCTTTATCAAGGACCAGCAAAAACTCTGCATTTTCTCACTTCCACAAAGACCTATTTTGAAATGGGTTTCTGCAAAGTCATAGATGCAAGTAATAAGCCCACCAAAAAAAAATATATATATGTCATAGCCTCCACAGTGTTGTTATGACCAAGCTTTAGTTAACAATTTAGCTTGCATCCATAACTTTCCTGGTCCAGCCCATGCTCTTCATCTGTTACTAATAAACAGAAAGATGATTATAGAAAACTCAAGTTGTAAGAGTGACATAATGAATCAGAAATAAAGTTTAGCAATAACAAATTGCCAAGTTACATAGTCACTTGAGAGAGAATTTTTAAACCTGAATAGTAATACAAAAGTACTACAAATTCTTAAACATTGCAATAAAAAAGGAAATTTTTTTCTAAAGCAGATTCTTGAAAGAAAACTGGATTATAAAAACCCCTACTCCACAACTTCTGACAACACAAAAACTAGAATAAAATAAAGACAATAATAAACTAAAGAAATGCTTTGTGAAGGTTATATGACAAACAATTAGTTGCAATATGTACAAAGTATTTCAGAAGTGCTTTTTAAGTGCATAATTAAGTAGTTATTAAGACCTTAACTACATTGAAAACACATCGCAGACTACAAGAACAATGAAACGACCGGCTGCTTAGCCTTAGTTCCCTAAAAACGCGCAAAGTTACCAAGAAGAGTTAAAATCCGCGAAAAAGTTGACTTGCAAGTGCCTAAATGCTTCAAGCAAAAAAAAAAAAACCAAAAAAAAAAAAAAAACAAGTTCAAACATTGAACTTGGAAAACCTAAATACCAAAGACAATGAAGAGAGCTTACCTCTTGTGCAACTTAACTTCTTCCACTCTTGATGAAACATGGCTGACCTTTTAACCCAAATTTCCAAACACCCCTGCCACTCCCTAGTCGCTGGGGGCAGTGTGGGTGGGGCCGAAGGCCTCCACACACTGAAAAAAATCCTACTCGCGGAGATTTTAACTAGAGAAAAATATAATTAACATTGTGGACCTGTTTGATCAGAAAGAGCAGAATTAACTCTCCAGAATACATGAGAAATATTATGAAATACACAAGTAGTGTATTTAATAATCTTTGCATGTATTTAATCACCTTAGTGAGCTTCTGTAGACTATTCAGAATCCTATTAATTTTAATGTTAGTTTTACTATTTTTAGTATAGCTATTCTAGTGAGTGAATAACTAGTTTATTTTTTTTGTGATTTTGTCTATTTAATTTTTTATTTTTAATAGGACCTTCTTATCCATAGCACTAAGGTTCCTTTTTGTAGTTAATATGCATCCTCTAGCCAACTTCCAAAAGGCTTTCATTGGTCAGAATCATATTAACTGTGTAGAAAATTAAAGCAGATCTGCCAACCTTACTCTATTATTCAGAATATTTTTTCTTAAAGTTCTTTTGATAAAAGTAGGAATTTTGTTCTAGAAAAATGTCTAATAGTACATTAATGTGGTAATTGAAGTCCAAATTGTTGCTGCAAATTCTTGAAATTCTAAGCACCTAAGAAATTAGTACATTCTCAATTACTTTGGTTGATATGTTATTATTCCAGTGTAGATATTTAATTACTTTAAAAGGAAAATTAACTCTTTTATCAAAGAGGCTAATAGATGGGTTACCTCTGTTAAGTTTAATGCTTAAGTCTAGGAACTCTTGAGCATTTTAGGCACTTGCAAGTCTAACTTTTTTGCGGATTTTAACTCTTTTCTTTGTAACTTTGCACGTTTTTTAGGGAACTAAGGCTAAGCAGCCGGCCGTTCCATAGTTCTTGTAGTCTGTGTGTTTTCGATATAGTTAAGGTCTTAATAACTACTTAATTATGCACTTAAAGCACTTCTGAAATACTTTGTACATATTGCAACTAATTGTTTGTCATATAACCTTCACAAAGCATTTTAGTTTATTATTGTCTTTATTTTATTCTAGTTTTTGTGTTGTCAGAAGTTGTGGAGTAGGGGTTTTTTATAATCCAGTTTTCTTTCAAGAATCTGTGCTTTAGAAAAAAATTATTTCTTTTTTATTGCAATGTTTAAGAATTTGTAGTACTTTTGTATTACTATTCAGGTTTAAATTCTCTCAAGCGACTAGGTAACTTGGCAATTTGTTATTGCTGAACATTTTTCTGATTAATTATGTCACTCTTACAACTGTTACTAATAAACAGAAAGATGATTGTAGTTTTCTATAATCATTTTCTTTCTGTTTATTAGTAACAGATGAAGAGCATGGGCTGGGCCAGGAAAGTTATGGATGCAAGCTAAATTGTTAACTAAAGCTTGGTCATACAACTCTGTGGAGGTTATGACATATTTTTTTTTAAATTTTTTTTGGTGGGCTTATTACTTGCATCTATGACTTTGCAGAAACCCATTTCCAAATAGGTCTTTGTGGAAGTGAGAAAATGCAGAGTTTTTGCTGGTCCTTGATAAAGCCAAGGCTCAGTATTCTCTACACTTTCTACATTAAGTTCTATTTTTTTCTCTATGTTGTACTTGGTATGAGTCAAAAAATTATTTTTGCTGCGGTCTCTTCTTAATAGAATGTGAATTCTGAATTTTCATAACTGCTGCGTTGCGCGTTTTGATCTTCAGGTTATTTTGCAACTTTCGTTTTAAATTAAGTTTTTCTTATGTTTTCGGCTATGCTCTTAAGTATATATATATATATATATATATATATATATATATATATATATATATATATAATCATCTTCGGTTGCATAATCAGATTTAAAAAAAACTTCAATTATAAATTGCAGGAAAAGCTAGGGAATTATTTTTTTTAGATGCCATGGTTTATTTAAAAAGTGACCCTTACAGTTTTTGCCATGGTGATATGGTAACTATTTGAATTACAAATATAAATTTTTTATTCAGACATCTGAGTTTTAATAAAGTGATTTTATAATTAAAGTTTTCAATGGATTTAGGCAAAATTTCAATCGCTCAATCTCCCCCTTATGGTTATCCCATGCTTTACCACTGTGTTTTGGAGGATATCGGGGATTTTTCTTAAGTCCTCTGTTAAATGTGTGCCCTCCCATTCTTAAAATCTGGATCTGCCCCTGCTTTATTTTATAAAAATTTAAATTATCAATAATAGATTGATTACATGGAAGATAGTGCAAAATAGTGATGCATCTAAAATTACTGATATTCTGAATTAATCATTTTCAGATTAAGGGAAAAGATTTTCTGATAGTCCTTGTGGTGATTGCCATGATTCAATTTAGTATTATTGGGTAATTTTCCTATTTAAAACATTAAAAAGAAATGTAATGAGTAAAAAAGCACTCAACCATTTGCATCTTTCATCATTTTTATTACTTAAAACTGAAATTACTTTAAAAAAATAATTTGAACATGATACTTAAGCATAATAATCATCCTGGAATTTTTTGTATATGTCCTGGAAAAGGCCTGGAAAGTCCTTGAAACCCCACCCACCCCCGGGCTTGCTTTGCATTGTTCAGCAGACTCTTCAGTGAAGGTCATTTGGCAGATACATTGAGCATGGGAGGATAGTAGGTTCTCTGACAATGAAATTGGCAGAAAATATACAAAAATAAAATTTCCTCAATTTTTTAAATTGAGTGCAATTTTTGCAGTGACAAATATACACAACTAAAGTTTTATTTTGAATTTCATCAAAATTCATTGAAAAACTTTAGGAGATATGCTTGTGAATGAATCTTCTCCCACCCCCGACCTGTTCCACGCATACGTGATAATTTGAGTTTTAATTACTTTAATCAATGAATAGATTTATTTTGGCAAAATGTAAAACTAAAATTTAATGTTTGACAGCCTTGGTGATGGTAATAAATTCAATGTTTGTTTATTGCGGGATTTTCTTTCAGCTCTGGGGTCATTGAGGCACTTTTTTAAAAGTTTTCTGAATGTAAGTTGCAGAAGCATTTATATTCCTGGCTTTGTCTTTCTGCATAATAACTTAACGTAAAATTGCGTGACTCGCATTCTAATTTCAGTATGTTGTTGCGAACGACTGTACCAAGCCTATTGAAAATGTAATTTTCAAACTTAAAAGCCACACCTGAAAATAAATCACTATTTAGGAAATTTGGTGTAGAGTTTTACAGTACATCGCAACTTTGTTTTGTGTTGTATTGCACATTGATGCAAGTGCTCAGACAAGAAAGTGCTGGAACAAGTTTAAATCGCTTTGAAGTTCTGATGCGTGGAAGCCTTATGGGTCTTTTTGGTAAGTTAATTAGCTAATATAAAAATAAAGGATAAAAATATACTCCCATGGATGGAAAAGTCCCCCACCTTTTTCAGTCGGGGGCTGTGCACAAACTGCAGTTTACACAAAATATCAAATGTTGGGAAGATTTGTGGTCTCCATTTTCACTGTTTAAAACAAGATGCAGCTGTACAACAAATAGGTGGAGAAATTTCTGGAATCTGCTTTTTTTTTTTTTTTTTTTAGGAACCTACAGATGTTTTCCATTTTTACTGTAGTTTACAGTAACAGGTTGGCACAGTGGGAAATTTCCGGGGTCATCATCTCAACATTTACTGCAGTGTATAGTAAAAATCAGTCTTGCAATTAGCTGGACGAGATGGGAAATTCCCAGGGTTGGCATTTTGACTTCGCAGTTTAAAACAAGAAAAAGCTTCTACTTATGCGTCGTACATTAATAGGCCTCTTACGCTTTTTTCTTCCCCTATGTGATATTCGTAAAGTTAACAAAAAAAAAAAAAAAAAAAAAAAAGTTAATAGCTTTGCTCTTTTACTCAGGCATTCAATATTACTAGGTGTTTTAGGCCTAGGGCCAATGGATTATAATTAGTGCCTAAGTAAAGTGCAATATGATAAACTTCAGTTCATGCATAATTGTTATGAATATGATATTAGAATAAAACTGTTGAAGGCCTAGGGCCTATGAACTGGGTCATTCAATGTCAAATCAACAAGTGACCCAAGCTGCTCCACCCCAGATTTGAATGATCATTTTTACTTCAGCAGATACATGAAAGAAACTGTTTCCCCAAATTTCAGACTAAATATTAAAATTGGATGAGGAAAAATATTTTAAAATTATGCAAATTAGGGCCCCCAGGACACTTTTTTTCTGTTCCAACTTCTGTTGTATTAAAAGATAACAGCACAAAATTTGGATGTTTAATGTAGTCTTTGTTGCTGCACATAAAAATGCAATTCATGTGACTACATCAAATAGTGTTATGGCAACTGTATGGTGGTTGCTATGGGGCCCAGTATGTGGCGGGACCCTTCTCAGAGGAAGTTGGTATTTTGAAGAAATTAAGTTAAAACTATCGCTGTTAATACAGAAGTTTCAAGAATTAAAATTGCATTCTTACATTGTTTAAAATTTTTTAGGACTGGTACACTCCTTTGGAGCCCATGTTAAATAGGCCTTTTTTTAGGTACATTTTTCTCAAAAGCTATCCAATATTTTTAGCAAAAATTTTACCGGTTATTTAAAGGAAACTCGTACACACTTTAACAAGAACTTTTACCAATATTTTAAATTTTTCAAAAATTAACGAATTTTTAATATGCATTTCATAATTTTACCCTAAAATGACATTAATTTTAAAAAATGATACTTTTAATCCACCTTGTCTGTTTGTACAAATACATCGTATGAATAAGTGGTAAAAATATCAGATTGAAACCGTTGATGGATTCAGAGAGATATGTACCTAAACATTGAAAAAGTAAGTTTGACTATAATACCTAAGCTTCCTTGTGATGACTCATCCTCTACAGCACTGGTATGTGGATAGTCAGTTTTCAGGCTTGTGTTGGGGATGCTGTAAGCAGGAATGAAAGTTGTCCTTCAAAGAGTCATAAATAACTTGCCCTCTTAAGCTTAAGGGTCGTAAAAAGGGAGTGTCCAGTTCTAGTCCCCCTGAACAGCTCTTCATGTAACTGAAAAGGAGAAAATTGTCCTTTCCTCTCATTGGCTTCATTTGTTCATTGTAGCATCCCCAAGTGTTTGAAATAGAGGTCCAACTATAAATTCTGCATTTTTTGTTTTTCTGATCAGTTGAGGCAGTTTTTGTTCTCCCTAAATATGACTAACCATGATTTTATTTTCATACATTTTGCTAAAATAAATGAGTAGAAGCATTAAAAAATTTAACAGTATTATCAAATGTTAGTGTTTATTTGAATAAGAAGGGAAGTTAAGTATCTCAGTTTTCATGAAATATGGAGAAGTTTAAAGTACGTTCTACGACATCTGAAATATGCTCTATTGGTCAGTTAACAAATACTAGTGCAGACCATAATAAGATAGTACTCTGAAGAGCAATTGAATTAGAGACAGCTGGCGTTATGCAAATGTGGCGCTGTAGGCGGCCCTGTAAACGGAAATGACACATGCAGCGATCCGACAATATAAGGAGTGATGCGATGAGAATCTGTAAGAGTCGGATGAGCATGGGTAAGACTAAGGATCTAAGCGCATTTGATTGTGGGCAAATTGTGGCCCGAAGAATGGATGACTCAATCTCGGAAGCCGTGCGAGCACTGGGATTTTCACGAGCCACTGTCATGGGTGCACTGTGAGTACCTCGAATCCAGTAAAACCATCCCTGCAAGGGCCAACTGCCGTGGACAACAGCGTGTGGTTGGGGTAGGGGGTTGTCATCGTCGGCTAGCTTGTATTGTAACAGCGGATAGACTGGCTACAGTGCAAGAAATCGCTCGGCAATTTAACGCTGGTGCACAAAAACATGCAAGCCACACCATCCAGAACAATCTCCTCGCTGTGGGGTACAGAAGCCATCTTCCCAAGAGGGAAAGATTAGCATGGGTGCAGGAACATTGCCCCTGGACCCTAGACATGTTGAAAAATGTTGCCTGGACTGATAAGTCAAGATTCACGTTGGTACATGCGGATGGCAGGATACGAGTACGGCGCAAACCACACGAAGTGAAAGATCCTTCTTGCCAGCAGGGTACTCTTCAAGCTGCTGGGGGTGGCATTCTCGTCTGGGGACTGAAATGGGACCCCTAGTACGTGTGACATCGTCCCTCACAGGTCAACATTACCGGGATATCCTGGACGACCATTTGCTCCTGTTCGTGTGTCTTCAATATCCCATTGGGACCTCATCCTGCAACAAGACACTGCACCGTGCCATCGCTCCCGAATTGTTCCCGACTGATTGGATGAACTCTCAACCGACGTGACCTTGCATCCTTAGCCAGCTAAGTCACCTGACCTCAATCCCATCAAGCACATCTGGGATACCATATGGCTTCCCAACGCTTGCGGTGTCTTGTCGAGTCCATGCCGAGACGAATCACCGCAGTCATCAAGGCGAAAGGTGGTGCTACACTTTACTAGACGGGTGTCTCTAATTGAATTGCTCTTCAGTGTATATACACTCTCGGAAAAACTGCACTTCAAATTAGTAAATTGTCAACCAGAAACAAATCTTTTATCACAAAGTACAAATCTACAGTTGAATGATACTAATTCAACAATTTGCTTTCATCATGAAAAGGTATGTTTAACCAAATTTAGTGAATACCAAAGGAAATGTGATCCATATAACCAGATATCTAAGTCAACAATTACAAAAGGCCTGAGTAATTTCTGCTGATAAAGCATGTGAACTTTCAACAAAATCAAAAAGCCATATAAGACTTGGATGGAAAAATCTGTCTAACCTGTGCCACCTATGAATGTGAGCCAGATTCTAACTACTCAGATAGTGAATGATTTTGTCAACATAGAATTTGAAGCAGAAACTTTAAATGAAGCAGTTACCCTTTTGGTATGTTCTCCAAAAAAAAAAAAAAAAAAAAAAAAAAAAAACTTGGCACACACTTTTGGCCAGAAAGGGAATACAAATGTTGGATTCCTGAATGCAGACTGCTTTGCATAAGTGCCCCTCCTTTGCATAAATTTTAAGTGTAAACTGCCCAGCATCACAAAGTGGAAAGCAAATTATTTTAATGGCCCAAGCTTGCAAAAAGTGAAATTGCTGTGTTAAAAACCAAAGAAAAATATGTAGTCTAAGAAAACTTGAAATGGGGGAGTAGAGTGAATTGTTCAAAATTTTTATTATCATTTAACATTAATTTCAGCAGAAAAGATATAAGAACCCCTTTAAAGATACACCCAGATTTCTGCTGCACCATACTCATATTCAATAAATCATTATAAAACATTGATTAGGTAAGTAAATATTTTAGCAATATCTGTGTGTGGTTTTTTATTTGATATTTTGAATGCGCTCATATCATATAAGTAACTAAATAATGAAATTCAAAATTGAAATATTTTCACTCTCTTACACTGTTAATATGGCATGTATATGGCAAAATTTGAAAGAAAAAAATATTTAAGTAATTCTCAAAACTTTTAGGTTCAAGTAAAGATATTTTAATCTTTTTATATAAAAAAACTTGCTTCTCTGAGGAGGGCCCCGCTGGTAGTGGCCCCATAGCAGCACCCATATTTTTTTGCCATGTCATGAAAACTAATTACAATAGAATAATTCAGTTTGTATTTTTCTATGCAGCATCAAAAACAACTACAAATAGCCAAATTTCAGACTTCTACCTTTTATTAGAACAGAAGTTGTGCGAATAACACAAATTGTGCACTGGGCTCCTCATTTGCATAAATTTTAAGTATTTTTTTTATGGCATCAGTTTTTAAGTCTCTAACCCAAAATTCAGGGAAACTGTTTTTTCCATATGTGTACACTCACAAAAGTTTTTTTTAGTGAAAATCCAAGATCGGGTAGCTTGAAAATTTTTTGGAACTTGTTGATTTGACATGGAATGACCAACTAATATCTGGTGCCCTAAGTAAAAGCACGAAATTATTACCTTATGTGAATGTTGTTAATGACATTGGTAGAATAAAACTGTCAAAAGGGCCTTGGCTTTTTTAAGGTCTAGTAATATTTAATACCTAAGTAAAAGCACAAAGCTATTAACTTCACTTTTTTTTTTTGTAAACTTTACAAATATCACTTAGGCGAAGAAAGTGTTAAAGGCCTAGGCCTATTAATGTATGGTGTGCAAGTAGAAACACATTGTTATTGACATGTTATGCAAATTTTAGGAATCTGGAGGGTTACAATGAAAACTTTTAGAAGGGCCTAGATGTTAGGTCTTATATTTTCTACCCAAGTAATATTGCAATATTAATAATTGACAAATTCAGTGTTAATGCTTGGCTCAAGCACCCGGTGCAGTGTTCTATTTTAAAAATAGAACACACACCGGGGCTTGAACCAGGCATGACAACAAAAGAATAAATGGTGCAAGGAAATGTGAAAAATGGTAAGCAACCTTGTTATAATAATTGATGTGGTACGTAAACATTATGAACAAGAGTACAATGGAATAAAAAATGCCGACCCAGGGAATACCCCCCCCTACATATTTGTGCTACTTGATGGCTTCATCTTGTTTAAACTGTGTAAAAGTTGGAATGCCTACCAAAGAAATTTCCCCCACCCAATCCTGCTACTTGCAAGACCATATTTTTACTGTGAACTGCAATGAAAATCGAAATCCGACCCTGGAAATTTCCCTACCTGTCTGCCTGCTAATTGTAAGATTGTTTTTTCACTAAAAACTGTGGTAAAAGTCGAAATATTAACCCGGAAATTTCTCCCACCCCATCCAGCTACTTTAAGTCTAATACGGTGAGACAAAAGTCCTAGTCTCTTCAGATGCTCAAAAAATCTTCACAGAGAAGAATTAAAAGGAATATTGGCAGAAAACATTTACCCTTATATTAAGAAGTTATTTAGACAAGTGCCAAAAAAGCAGGAAATAAACTTCAAATTCGCCAGCAAAATTACGTGCCACAAGGGACTTTTCGAAAAACTGAAAAGGATCTGAGCAAAATATAATATCAGGCTTGCTCCAGATCTAAATAACAAATTAAAGGAATTCCTTCCAGCTTTGAAGGAGAAAGAAGTGGACATCCAATTGCAAGGAGTAATATATATTGCATCGACTGTAACTGCAGACTCGGCTCTATAGGAGAAACTGGGAGAAGTATTAAAGTCCGAATTAAAGAACACCAAGCAGTGACGTACGTAGTCCTGATGATCAAAACTAGGCTTTAGTTCGAAAATTTGACCACCAACTTTTTTGAATAATTACCTCTATAGGACCCGTAAAAAAGTTATTGCACAGTAAACAAGGTTCATTTCACTTTTTTGCAATTTTAATTTGCTTGTTCCTTTCAGTATATTCACTCAAAATACAAGAAGTTTGTCTTTATACACTTATTAATTAGAATACAGTTTAGATTAAGTTGTAATGGAATAAGAACTCTTCCTTTTGGCTAAGCATTTTCTAAAACAACTTCTCTAGATTTGTATTAATAAAAAAATTTCAAATAGCTTCTATTGTATTACCCAAATAGAAAAACATTTTAGTTGACCTACTTATCAGTATTTTTACCCGTGCTTTCATTTTTCAGTAATGTGAAAATAAAATTTCTGTAACTGTATTACAGTGGGAGTCATGTAAACCTTTAGTTTTTTTTTTTTTTTGTCATAAGTAGGATGTGGTACAGAGATAAAATGTTCACTGCAAATATTTACTTTTCATTTTCAGGGGCATGTTCATCATTGATGACCAGCAGCGTCTTCGTCAGATAACAGTTAATGACCTTCCAGTAGGACGTTCAGTGGAAGAGACCTTGAGGTTGATCAGCGCATTCAAGCATGCAGATATGCATGGGGAAGGTAATGTCCCTGCAGTTTCATAGTTGAAATAAACTAACAGAACTGTTGATACACCAAATATGACTGAAGTAATTATCAGTTTATCAGCATAAGGAATCAATAAATTTTGCCAAGCATTTGCTCTTGGACACATTGTTGTTTCATGGCTAATAGCATAATTATACCAATAAATGGGTAATTACTTCAGTAAAATAAGCTATTTGCCCATAAATTAATATTAACTTGGTTTCATCAAAAAGGAATGTTAATTCCATAAGTTGTAATTTCAGCATTGGTGTATAAAACCCAAAAAATTTAAGGAACCAGCACATTTTTGAGATAAAAGGCAAAACAAAGGATTGTAAGTTAAACAAAACCCACATTAATTTTGAGTGTTGGTCACAATACTGTATTGCTTAAATGCTGTTATATATTTCAGTGCAGTGTCCACAACTAAAATTAGGAAACATGTTATACACTTGTGTTAATATTGGGGTTGTGGCAAGACACGTTCTGATTGTGTGATCTGTTGCAGTTGTGTAATCTGAAGCAAAATGTTGTTCGCAAGGTGGAGACTAATATGCTTTGGTGGTTTGGCCATGTTGAAAAAATGAGCGAGATGCTTACTAAGAATCTTTTAGCCCAAGTGGCAGGAAGGAAAGGTGGAGGAAGTCGTGGAAGGATCGGATTCAGGAGTGTGCATGAGAAAAAGATAGTGTGAACTATAGTTCTTGTGTATGGTGTGTGGATGTCTGTGAAGCCAGTTGTATGTCAAGAAAGCTGTAAATGGACAAGTTTGATAAGACAACAGTAAGTAAAAATTATCTGGTAGTTTGTATTTCTTTTTGGAGCTAACCTCTGAATCTCAGAGAATAGCTTAGTGATATGTATGTAAGCTTATCATTCAGTAAAATCGCTAATGGAAAAAAATGCACTTGCAAGCACGCAACGCATTCCATAGCTCTGGTTTTACAGTACTACTCTTAACAAAAACACATGGGGGGTGGTCTGTATGCTGTACTTGTTTTATTAAAGAAAAGCTTCATATTAAAAAGCCGAATTTTGAAAAGTAAAATTTTCAGAAAAAAATTAAACTGGTGCGTAAGGTTTCATTGTACACTGGCGTGCAAAACTTAAGGAAGAGACAGTTTTTCGAATGTAACGTCTTGCAGAAGTGCTCCACATAGACTCAGATCATACCATAAGATCCCCAAGATGCAAGAATATGGGACAAGTGAGCAAAACCGTCCAAACAAAGGATACAAAGGCACTTTATTGAAAAGGTAGCTTCGAGCACAACTGGACAGAAACGTCCATGTGACAGGCGGCTGCTAAGAAAAATCCAGTCTTTAGTAGGATTTTTCTTAGATCACCCCTGACTGCATTGCAGGATTTAAGTCTGTCCATGATGTTGTCAAGGAGCTGTTAAGGCATCTCGACCCATTCCTCTTGTAGCGCCAATCGCAACTGCGGAATTGTTGCTGGCGGCTGGTGACTTGCTGCCAAGTGTCTCCCGAGAAGGTCCCACACGTGTTCGATTGGATTTAGGTCTGGGGACCTTGCGGGCCAATCCATGAGTTGAATATCTTTTCTCCAACAGCTCTGCGACAGCCCCTGTGTACGATAAGGTGTAGCGTTGTCGTCCATGAAGAGGAACTCAGGACCCACAGCACCTCTAAACAGATGCACGTGAGGCAGGAGAACCTCGGTACAATAGCGGACACCAAAGATGTGGAGGTCGGTACGGCTACCAAGCACGATACAGCCCCAAACGAGAACTCTGCCACCTCCAAACCGGTCCCTTTCAAGGATGTTGGTGTGATTGCATGTTCCCTGCTTTCTCCAGGTGTGTATACGTCCAGAATCGATAGTCAGACTAAATCGGCTCTAATCTGTAAAGAGAACTCTACCTCATTGCTGATGTGTCCAGTTCTTGTGCTCCTGGCACCACAGAAACCACAGTCTCTGATGAGCAAGCGTTAATGGCACACACCGTATTGGTCGTCGTGCAAATAGACCACCTTTGTGCAGCCTCCTGGCCACGGTAAAATGCGATAACGGACATCCAGTTGTCTGTTGCATGTGCCTTTCGATTTCTCCTGCTGTCTCTCTTCTCGCCTGTAGGACAATATACCGGTTGTCTGTGGTCGACCACTGCTAAACTCTCGGGCAGCTGTTCCTGTCGTTTTTGAAATGCTCTCCAAGCTCTTGAAACGAAGCTGTGAGCGATCCTGAACTCCTCTGTCACACTTAGACCTTCCAACTTCCCAATGACGCAACCTCGGGTTAAGTCATCCAGATGTCAGCTACTGGATTGTCTGTTGGCCATATCACACGGTGGCAGCAGCTCGACGTCGTGCAATAGCTTTCACCGAATTGCTGAGCAGCATACACTGCCAGTGTGCTTTATAACCCCCCCCCCCCCCCCCGGGTCATGCTGCATATATGCGCATGCCCTATCGTACCGGACCCTAGTCTATATCCTGAGTGGTCTTTCGGTCCGTTCTGCCTGCTTGTTCCGCTGTTATGCTAATTTCTCCTCTTCATCCTAAATTTTTGCACCCCAGTGTAGTTCTAGCCTGATGTAGGATTTACTACTGTATCTCTGTAAATGGACGATGTAATCACTCTTTCCACGTTATTTTTTAAACAACGCATAGCGACTGAAAATTGTATTTCGGCACTGCTGGGATCGAACCCCAGAACTCTCGATAACTAGTCGAGTGCGTTCGAATTTACGCTACAGCGCCAACAATTCTCAGCGCAATGCGTGGTTTATCAGTCAGCATCTGACTATACGAATGCGTATTGATGGTCTCAGCAACTGAGATGTCATCATCTGGTGGCATTTAACGCAACAGCTATTTTAATTGTAGCTGATAAATTCAAAGGGCGATAGAAATGTTTAATATATATCAAATACGTGGAGATAATGTAAATGGACGATGTAATCACTCTTTCCACGTTATTTTTTAAACAACGCATAGCGACTGAAAAATTGTATTTCGGCACTGCTGGGATCGAACCCCAGAACTCTCGATAACTAGTTGAGTGCGTTCGAATTTACGCTACAGCGCCAACAATTCTCAGCGCAATGCGTGGTTTATCAGTCAGCATCTGACTATACGAATGCGTATTGATGGTCTCAGCAACTGAGATGTCATCATCTGGTGGCATTTAACGCAACAGCTATTTTAATTGTAGCTGATAAATTCAAAGGGCGATAGAAATGTTTAATATATATCAAATACGTGGAGATAATGTAAATGGACGATGTAATCACTCTTTCCACGTTATTTTTTAAACAACGCATAGCGACTGAAAAATTGTATTTCGGCACTGCTGGGATCGAACCCCAGAACTCTCGATAACTAGTCGAGTGCGTTCGAATTTACGCTACAGCGCCAACAATTCTCAGCGCAATGCGTGGTTTATCAGTCAGCATCTGACTATACGAATGCGTATTGATGGTCTCAGCAACTGAGATGTCATCATCTGGTGGCATTTAACGCAACAGCTATTTTAATTGTAGCTGATAAATTCAAAGGGCGATAGAAATGTTTAATATATATCAAATACGTGGAGATAATGTAAATGGACGATGTAATCACTCTTTCCACGTTATTTTTTAAACAACGCATAGCGACTGAAAAATTGTATTTCGGCACTGCTGGGATCGAACCCCAGAACTCTCGATAACTAGTCGAGTGCGTTCGAATTTACGCTACAGCGCCAACAATTCTCAGCGCAATGCGTGGTTTATCAGTCAGCATCTGACTATACGAATGCGTATTGATGGTCTCAGCAACTGAGATGTCATCATCTGGTGGCATTTAACGCAACAGCTATTTTAATTGTAGCTGATAAATTCAAAGGGCGATAGAAATGTTTAATATATATCAAATACGTGGAGATAATGTAAATGGACGATGTAATCACTCTTTCCACGTTATTTTTAAACAACGCATAGCGACTGAAAATTGTATTTCGGCACTGCTGGGATCGAACCCCAGAACTCTCGATAACAAAAAAAAAAAAAAAAAAAAAAAAAATAACGTGGAAAGAGTGATTACATCGTCCATTTACATTATCTCCACGTATTTGATATATATTAAACTGTATCTCTGGTTGAAATTTTTATTGCATTTCTACTTGTCACTGTTCAGTTCAAAGTTCACTACTAGCTAGTGGTAATAAGGGTTTCCAGTGCCGTAGTTCTGTGTGCGACACTCTTCGCTAAGAGCAGAAAGTACTTGAAACTGCGACATACATCGCAGAACAAAGGCCCCCCTCCCCTACAGAACATTTTTTTTTAATCTTAGATTTTAATGTCTTGCAGAAATTTTTTTTATCTTGGATTTCAGTTTTCTTGTAGGATGTTTTTATTTGTAGAACATATTTTGTTAAATCTTAAATTTAAATACCTTGTAGACATTTTTTATCTGAAATTTGTGAGCGCAGCGCTCGCATGTCCGACCTGCCGATAACTACTCTTGTCTACACTCCCCGCCCTTCTCCCCGGAGCACCAAACAATACCCCCCTCCCAAGTAGCAGCATGCAGACGTACATGCATACGCTGTGTGCGGATAGTTTCCAAATTATTAGCAGATTTTGCAGTAGTTTTTGCTTGTAGATTTAAAAAAATGAAATGTTATTCACAGCAATTAAAACTTTCTCAATATATTAATCTTTACTCAGATTAATATATTTAATTCTATTTTAACTTTTTTTCACATCTGTAGATTTTATCAAACCACATAGTTGGAGAGTGTTAAGTGTCCATCTTGGAAAAATTTGCCTCGAGTCAACACCAGTACATGCGAGATTGCAGGATTCCCACCCCAAAGTTTTAAAGTCCAGCCAAAGTAGAGTTGCTAGGAAGAAGTCTTCCTCAGAAAATTTTAAGGAAAAATATATATATATATATATATATATATATATATATATATATAATATAATGTGGGTCTGTATTTTGACCACTCAAAATTTGAGCTTTAAAAACGTATCCTTCTTAAAATTACGTGCATTAAAAACTAATCCTCTGAGTTACGAATATTCAGGTAGGATACATTGAAAATAATTGATTTTATGGACACGTTAATCGGCTTCCATATGTAGCGGCCTGGACAATTCATTTTGCCAGTCGCCAACTGTTACAAATCAGGAACAAGATTCTTTCACAGAACTCAGTTTTTCATTATTTGGGAGCGATACAAAACTGAAAAGAATTTGGAGGGGGGGGGATTAATATGCGTGTGAGAGGGGATCATTTCCCGTAGGAGAAACGGTATTCATTTCTTTTAAAAGTTAAAAAAATTTCCCATAATTACTTGTGAAGTTGGCTCTGCCCAGTATTGTTGCTAAATATCAGTCTGTTCAATAAATGATTGTGTTTCAGCTTTAAAATGGAGGAAAAATGACCGAAAATGGAAATCTGAGTGAGGAGTTCGGGGAAAAAAAACTGAGCTCCTCTCAGAATAACTGACATACTCCCTTTGTTGTGATATTCAGAAAACAGGCTACATAGCTGATATATTAGAATACAGTATATATTTTGAAAATGAGGAAATTGTTAACATAATTATAAGAGCAGGTATCTTATTGAATTTTGAATAATTAATACAAATTGCATTTGAATATTTCCAAGAACTTGTCAGTTCTAAGCAGAAGAAAGAATTGAAAGATCTTCCAATTTCCTTGAATTTTTGAAGGTTTTTCCATGTGTTCCACACTCTGAAGAGAAATATATATATATATATATATATATATATATATATATATATATATATATATATATATATTTGAGTATACTGTTTTTGTCACTTGAACCTGTAGGACAAGTGGAACATTTTTCCAGATTAAAGCTCTCTTAAAAACAAGCTCTAAATGAAATGAAAGCAGAGATTCCAAAATGTGCTAAGTTTGCTGTTTTTATTCTTTCTTTGCCTGTCTTAGAGGCAATTGTGAATCCTGGGGTTCAACAATTGACATTGTATAAGTAAAAGACCCAATACTAATTTAATGACAGATGATGTTATAGTTGGAACAAATGATAAATGAATGTTTGTCAAACAGAGCACAATTTGGACATAAATCAGTCCAAAAAATATTGAAAGCTGCCCTAGTTTCAATGTATGGACCAAATTACCACAGATACTTTGTAAATAAATCTGCATCAGTGGCACACTATTTAACTTTAAAAGTTGTTGACAAAATATCAAATTCTAAATACCCTGGTTCTAAATAAATTTATTTGATTTAAATAACTTGTTTTTATGTATTGGTATATTTAACAAGGGGTTTCAACTGATGGTAATTTTTTAATGTTTGTTTTACTGCAATTTATTCACTTAATTTTTTTTATTTTTTTTTACTATATTTGGCCAAAGTGTTTTGTGCTTTGCCCGAAGAACATTTACAATTTTTGGAAGTCATGTTGCAGAACACATAATTCTGCTCCTGGGCACTCTTCCTTCTGTACCTATGATTTGTGCTTATTGAAATGACACTAAATACAAGGGTTGGACAGAATGTGAACACCACACTCTGAGGCATAACTTTTAATGCAGCTGCATATGTTGCAATACAAAAAGGTTTCCACCATTTTCGCATTACAACATGAATGATACTTATCCTGAAGTTATATGAAAAAAGTTTAATACTGGTGACTGTAAAACAGTTAAAAATGAAGTGAGAAAAATCTACCATGTGAAAACAGTTTTCTCCAAATTATTGATTGCACGACCAACGCAAAATCAGATTATGTGCAGTGTGAGAAATGCAAATGTGTTTTGAAATATAAAAGTTCTTCAGGATCTAGCAGACTTTTGCGTCATGCTGAAACATGTGTGAACACAATCTCTTCTCCATGCACAAAAAAAGGTTTCTTTTTCTTAAAGGAAAAAAAAAAAATCTACAAAATTTTCTGTGAAACTGGCAAATATAAATTTTATTTCAAGGTCCTTCCTAATGAGAAGCATAAATGCTGAGCATCATATTCCATGCTCCTTCCTGTTTCATGTAAAAATCTGATAAAAGGGAGAAAAGATCAGGACTTCGAAAAGTCAGGCGTGGCTGGGCTCGGGTCCTACAGTACAGACTTCATGGGCTGAGCCGGGCTCTGACTGATTCAGACTTCAAAAACGAGCCTGAACTCATCTCTCGGTGGTAATCTCAAAGAACACTCCAAACAAATGTCCAGATCCCTGTAAAATGTCCATACCATCTGGATGATATTGCAGCAAGGCTAAAAGCACTCCAGGCACGTGCTAAGAGTCTAAAAGCGACTGCCACCACTTTGACGACACCAGCTACAAACACCACCAGCACTGGAACTTGCTTGCAGCATTCATTCTAGGTGGAAAAAGAACAAAGTGCTGAAAAGTACTGCTCCAAACTCTCATCCTAACACCCAACATATCAGGGTCCTTCACTCAAAACTCGTGGGAGAAAATACAGTCCAGTATTGCCAACAGATAAAATGCTTTCATATCTGGTGGACATATTACAAAACTCAGATGAACACTGACCTTGTTTAAGTGGTCTGTTTAATATTTTATTTCTCTTCTAACCATCAGTTCCATCATTCAGGAGAACTATGAAGGTTTTCAGACATAAATTGACTATGTGAAACATCTGCTTTCGTCTTACTGTCTGGTGTGCTTTTGTCTACAGGAGACAAAAAAAAAACTTATTTAAACCATCAGACCTGCTTTCAGTTCGAGGCTACAGTCAGTTTCGGAAAGATAATTTATCAGGAGATGTAGCCTGTAGGGGGAGTTGCTATTCTTGACCCTCAGTGTTACGGTCTCCACAACTTTACAGGCCGTGGCTGTTCGTATTTCTGTGCCAGTGTCTCTTACTGTTTACAGTGTTTATCTGCAGCCGGATGAGGAAGAGAGTCTCCGTTCTGGAGAGCTTGGTTGATCAGCTGCTTACCTGTCCTACTGGGTGACTTCAATGCCCATAATCCTTTGTAGGGGGTAGTGTCAGCATCAGCAAGAGAGGCTGTAGAATAGTCTCTTCTGTCATAGTCCTCTTTGTGCTTTAACACTGGTGCTGACATTTACTTCCACTAGCCAAGATCTTTCAGTGTGATCGATTTGAGCTTGGGATCACCATAGATTATTGCTAATTGGTCGTGGACGGTGTGTAACGAACTCCATGGGAGCAACCATTTCCCAATTGTGCTTTCTCATAATGTGAACATGCCATCTTCTGCCTCCGTCCTAGTCGATGGAGTATAGATCGTGCCAGACGGGGAGGTCTTTGCATTGTCCCCAGTGCTGTCTTCTGCCAATGGTGGCCCAAAAGTCAATCGACACAGCTGTTTTTGATGTCACAACTTGTATTATTCAGGTGGCTGATCTTTCATTAGCAAAAGGGCATCTACAACGCTCCCAAGAAATCTGAAGCCTTGGTGGATCCCTGAATGCACAGCAGCTAGGAGAGCTCAACATGGGGCCTAGTCTGCGTTTCAGCGTTGTCCAACTCATGCTAATCTCGTTGCATTTAAACGAGCAAAATCCTAAGAGCTCGGTTGGTGCGTCGATGAACCAAAGGAGAAATCTTGGATTCAGTTCTAAAAGTGTGTGGGGAAAAGATTCACAAGATCAGATGGTAACTATAGTTCTCACCAGATTTGTATTTTCTAGAGTAACTGCTGCACATATGCTGAAGTCGGAGATTACAGATTGTTTGAGTGAGGCATTTGCCTCTGTATCCAGTGATCTGGCGTGTTGTTCCTCCTGCCAGAGGATTAAGTTATAAGCCGCACTCCAGAACATCTTGTTTGCGCCTTTTCACGACAGGTTATAACTCCCCCTTCAGCATGGTTGAACTATGGGTGACTGTGTCAGTCTAACGTGAAATCTGTCCCGATGAAATCCACTATATGGTCCATCTGTCTTCTCGAATTTTTTTAGTAGTCTTCAATCGCATTTGGTTGGAGCACAGTTTCCTGGAAACTTGGCGAAAAACTTTTGTTCTACCTTTTCCCAAGCCTGGCAAAGATCCCATGTTTCCCTCTAGTTATTTTCCAGTTGCTCTAACTAGCTGTGCAAAGTTCTTCAATGCATTGTTAATTCCCGGTTACTTCACTTTAGAACATCGCATACTTTCATCATCACAAAGCGGCTTTCGCCGGCATCATTAATTTCCTGCACATTGAGACATCTGTGAGAGAGGCATTAGTGTGTAGGCAGCACCTGTTTTCTTAGACATTGCGAAAGCTTACGATCGAGCATGATGTCATGGTATTCTTCGTGACCTCCAAGAGAGTAGATTGTGAGGAAATCTCCCAACATTCATCGCCAATTTTCTTCGCAATCTGTTCATCCTCCGCATTAACTGTCTTCTCAAAAACCTTCCTCCTGCGATTTCATCTGTTTATGTAAATGACTTGCACATCTTCTGTTCTTCATCCAGCATGCATTTTATTGAAGGGCAGTTGCAGTCTGCGATTCACCAGATCGAGACATCGGTGAACAACAATGGTTTCTTTCTCCCGACAAGACCACATGTTCATTTCCACCGGAGGCGTGGCCTCCATCCTGACCCAGAGCTTCATTTGGAACATGCAGCCATACCAGTTTTGCCGGATACCAAGTTCCTTGGTCTGACCATCGACCGTGGGCTCACCTTTCGCTGGCACGTCTGACGGCTAAAGACTTCCTGTCTGCAGGCTATGTCAAATCCTCAAGATCCTTTCTTCAGTCTCGTGGGGTGCAGATAGGATGTCTTTATTTCATATTTACCATTCGGTCAAAGCTGGATTATAGTTGTATCGTGTATGGCTCTGTGCGTCGTTCTCCGACCATTGGATACCATTCACCATCAAGCGTTCAGTCTTTTGTATGAGCATTTTGCATGTCACCCATTCCCACCCTTTATGCTGATGCCAACAAACCATCACTTGAATTATGCCGCCTGCAGCTCTCTCTTCAATTTTACTTGAAACTACGATCACTTTCAAACCATTCTTTATACGATGCAATTTTTTGCCCACTAGCCTGCTCTTTTGTTTGAAAACCAGCCTTCTTGTGTTACAACTTTGTCTTTCTATGGTGATCGTAGCTTGTGATGCAGAGCTCAACTTATCTGTTTTGGAGAGACCAGGGTGCTTTGAGGATCCTTAGTGGCACCCCCTTAGTGTCATGGTCAATACCAGTTTTATGTTGTACGATAAGCCTTCAACCCCTGTGTTCGTTTATCAGCAGCTCTTCGCTGAGCACTGTTCTTTCAATTCTGACTACATTCGTATTTTCACTGATGGCGCAAAGATTGGTGGAACCATCAGTGAAAAGTGGGAATGTGGCTGGTCTGCATTGATTAAGTCTCTGTGGCACGTATTCCAGCTGAGGCCACAGTGTTTTCGGCTGAGATGTGTGCTGTCTCACACTTTATCATCTACAGCCAAGCACTAGTCATCGAGCTATTGTATATATGGATTCCTTAAGTGTACTGCAGGCCTTCTCTTCTGCCGACATATCTGACCATCCTTTTCTTTTTGGCGTGAGGCTGTTGCCACGTACCTTGTTTCAGGCCAGTTTCCAGGTAAAATTCTGCTGGATTCCCCAGCCATGTTGGAATATCAGGTGGTGAGTGTGCTGATGCTGCTGCTAGATCTCTGCTTCCTCTTTGGTTGTCATGCCCTTGCCACTGTTTCACTGGGATTTGTGACTTCTGATCTGTGATTATATCAAGTGCACGTGGCAGAGTCAGTGGTACCAGCAGGTTGACAAACTGCATCATATCAAACCAGTTCTTGGTGTCTGGGATTCCTCGTGTCACCAAAACTGTAGGGAGGAAGTTGTACTCGCACGTCTTTGCATTGAGCATTGCAGTTTCACTCGCCGCTGTTTGTTGTGTGGCGACACTGCCCCTGTGTGATATGTGATGTACCTCTGACTGTTCATGGTGTTTCATCAACGTTGGTCATTTTCTTTTACCCATTCTACCAGAAGACTTGGAAACCCTGAGTAGTCTTTTAAATGGTCAGTGTGAAGTCTCTTCTGCTTTATCATTTAATCGTGTTACCAGTGTTTTAACAGGGTGGCACCAGACCTGGAAAGTCAGGAAATTTCCTTCGATCTGGTATAAGTCGGGGAAATTTGTGGCAAATCGAACAAAGTCTGGAATTTTTATTTATCTTCGTAGCTCACCTTGCCAGCGATAAATGAATAAACATTGGATGTTGTTTTAGCCAAATATATTTACGAGCTTTGTTTTCATTTTAGTTTTATAGTCTAGATGGCAATGTTTTCTTTTACTCGCGCTCCAACACACCCTTGTTCAATCAATCCACAATTCCGCCTCTGCCCCTAATGCCAGCACGGTGTTTCTGGAATGGCTTCATGTTGTAAATATAAATCATTCAGACTGAATTATGTGTGCGCACACGATAAAAAAATCGAAAAGAGATATGTGTTAAAAGGAAAGGAAGAAAACAATTTTGGAATCAGGTTTTTCATTCATGTTTTTATAGGTCTTATTTTCTTTTATTTACAAGGTGAAATAATATAAATTATTTACTTTGTGTGCTTTGAAGTACCTTTTTGTGTTGGACGGATGCTCGCTGTGTTCATTTCTTTTTCCTTCAGATTGGGTACAAAAGTTCATTATCGGAGATCGCGATGTTACGTACGCTTCCCATTTTCTCGGGTTCGGCTTTAGGAGTGACCTTGAAAAGACATCCTCTGCGCAAAACCAGCCGGGTTTTCAGCAAATTTTGCAAGCTTTCTTTTTAGCACGTCTTTTACTTTACAGAAGCACAATTATTTATCGGGGTGCCCAGGGCTCGACAAATCCAGGTCGCCCAGGCGCCTAAATTTCGGGCAGTGGCGCCCAATTTTCTTATTAGTTGAGATTTCGTAATACATCGCAGTAAATGCCGTAAATTCTGTTGTGTAATCCATAGATTATCTATTAAAAGGTGGACACCGGTAAAAAAAAAAGTGCATGTTTTTTTGTTATTGAGAAAGTACTGAAAATGCGGTAACAGAACAAAAAATGTAACGTAATAGCGAGATAGAAGACTGCAAAGCGATTGTAAGAATATATATTTTATCTTAGAAGTATTTTGACAGAAAATGACTCGAGGCGTTAACTATTTACGCGTGCAAGAGTTATTCTCAGGAATCGCGCAGAGCTATTCTGTAGCGTGTACCCATTCTTCAAATCGCAGCACCTAGTTTTGGTGCGCTGATTGTATTAGTTTTTTTCTGTATTCAGTTGAAACATATTCAGAAATAAGACAATGCTATAGACCAAGGACGGCGCCACCGGGGGTGCTGAGGTGGGCTGGGCGCAAGCCCACCCACAATTTTGGTAAGCCTCCCTTAAGCCCCCCCCCCCCCCCCAGAAAATTTTGGATAACTGAAGAAAACGTAGTACACTTTGCTATCGGAGCTGCATATTCTTTTGTGGTAATGGGAGAAGGGTAGCATTATGCAATTATGTTCCTCCAACCATGACTTGGACGGGAAACCTTACTTGCACGTTGGGCTTCCGCTTTGGCGCACAGATGTCGAAGACTGGCCGGAAGTTAAAAAAAAAAACATGGTCAATCCGATGCCGTGGCTCATGCCAGTGGGTTAAAAAGCTGAATAAGAGTCACTCTGCCAATCCCATCACCGCCCTAGCACCCTCGCAGTTTATGACAATTAGTGGGCGTTATCACGATCGTTGAAAACAGCAGACAATGATCGGCGTCTGTCACCACCAGACAGTGAGCAAAATTTCTCTTAGCTAGTTAGTAGTTACACTAGTTTTCTTTCTAGTTCTGGTGGAAAATCTAATTTTTCCTGCTTGATTTAGTTTTTTGCACGTATTGTGCACGATACATATAAAAGTGAGGCATTTCTTCCCAAACCAAAGTTTGAAATAACATGTCCGCAAAACGATCAATCCACTGTTTTTTCGAACAAGTGTTAATCAGAAGAAAAGTAAATTATGCGATAGTGCCTACAAAGCGTATAATGGCTATCAGACGGCTTCAACTGCGTGTGGTGAATCATTAGGAATCAGCGAGGATTCTTTAAGTGCTTATAGTGATTCAATGGAAATTTTTTATGAACGCAATGCTTGTGAAAATAAAACACTGCAAGGACCACATGGTCGCAAGACAAAAAATTTTTAACTCTGAGAGCTTGATATAGCAACTTCACTTTTGGATCAGCCCAAACAGCCTATATTAAAACAGTTCCCACAAAAAAATACGGTAAAGAACAAAGAAGCTTACAGACATATTAGTACAACATGCTCCCATGGCTTGCATATAGTATAAAGAGATTCAGTCTTTTGTTTTCGGTGTAGAATGTTTTCATCAGACAACAAAAAAACATGGTCACCTTCACTCAGCGAAGTTGCAACAATTGGAAAAAAAGTACTTGAAAAGCATTCGGGTTTTAAAAAACACCAAAGGTGTCTGTACCTCTTATAAGAAAATGAAATCGAGAAGGGCAGATTAGTCAGTTGCCACACTTCAAAGTGCTGCATGTGCAGCGGAAGTCAAGGAAAAGCTGTTTTTAGGGCGAGCGACGGCGGTTTTTTAAAATTCTTGACTAAAAATATATGTATATAAAGCATTCGCCCTCTCCCCTCAGATTTTGGAGCCCCCTGTTGAAAATGTTTTGGTGCTGTCCCTGCTATGGAATGTCCACAATTTCAGCGGATTTCTTAGTCTAAATGAGCTGCGATAATGCGGCAACAGCTAACTATTTTAGTTCTTTTTTTTTTACTTAAAAGTAATGAGTTACTTTTCCAATAACTCGGTTTTTTTCTTGCATCTTTGGATTTCTGAGTCAATCCTGTGAATCGCAGTTTTCTGTCTGAAATTACGATTCACAATTGACATGATGGGTGCGGATCACGTGGTGTCGATTATACAACTTATGTGTGGTGTCGATTATACAACTTATGCATGCCAATTACCACGGAATGTTCGTATTGTCTACCGATTTAGTTGTCTAACTACGGATTCTACGAATTTTCGTTTTGTTTAAAAAAATATATTTTGGTATTTTATGATATACACAAGATTCTTGAGCGGATTCGTGGAATTTCTCAGGGTTTTTTTTTTAGTCATTTAGATCGCTATCATGATTGCAAAACTAGAGAGAATTTGGGGGTTGTCACTTTCCGTCTGGGGACAGTATTTCGTGTTTCAAAGCTTTCGAAAAAAGTTAAATGGAGTAAAAAGAATTTGCCCAAATCGTATTTTTTCCCCTCCGGATGCTGTTTGTGTCTAGTATTGTTAAATATCATTTTATGGCATATATGTTCGTATTTCAGCTTCAAACTGTAAGCAAGAATTTGTGCAAAAACGGAAGTTAGACGCCGCAGAAATTGCCTTCTAATCTTTAGGCTTGAGGTTCTTCTGCGAATTCCAGAATTTCTGCCTTTTCGTTATATTGGCCACTCAGGAGATCGATGCACAAGTAAAACAGAATTGTGGGGGAAGGGGATAGATGTTTGTCGGAGGACAGGATTCCATCTTTAAGAAGCGTTTGTCGGAGGACGGGATTCCATCTTTAAGAAGCGTTTGTCGGAGGACGGGATTCCATCTTTAAGAAGCGTTTGTCGGAGGACGGGATTCCATCTTTAAGAAGCGTTTGTCGGAGGACGGGATTCCATCTTTAAGAAGCGTTTGTCGGAGGACGGGATTCCATCTTTAAGAAGCGTTTGTCGGAGGACGGGATTCCATCTTTAAGAAGCGTTTGTCGGAGGACGGGATTCCATCTTTAAGAAGCGTTTGTCGGAGGACGGGATTCCATCTTTAAGAAGCGTTTGTCGGAGGACGGGATTCCATCTTTAAGAAGCGTTTGTCGGAGGACGGGATTCCAACTTTAAGAAGCGTTTGTCGGAGGACGGGATTCCATCTTTAAGAAGCGTTTGTCGGAGGACGGGATTCCATCTTTAAGAAAAGCGTTTGTCGGAGGACGGGATTCCATCTTTAAGAGAAGCGTTTGTCGGAGGATGGAATTCCATCTTTACGAAACTTTCGAAAACGGAAAGTCGACTGAGTTCAGATTTTTTCCGTAATCGTAATTTCTTTTTCTCGTGATGTTGCCTGTGTCCAGTATTTTTAAGTAATATTTTACTGCATAAATTTTTGCATTTCACCTTGAAAATAGGAGAAAGTTTCAAAACCGGAAGTCGGGTGGAATTCCCGTAATCATTATTGCCCTCCTGTGATGTTCCCACTCTCCAGTGTTGTTAAATATCCCCCACCCCTAAGTTTTTGCATTTAATATTGATAAGGGAAGAAGGAAATTTTCAAAAACTGAAGTGACTAAGTTGGGAAATTTGTAAAAATTGATGGTGTTCAAAAGTACTAATATTCCCAAAGTTACACCATTTATCTGAAATAGTTAAAGCTTTGATATCATGCGCTCATGGTCCTCGGGCTGATGATTGTTGTCAAGAGGGCACAAAAATCAAGAAAAGAAAAGCTACAAGGAAGAAGTGGGGAGAGAATGATAGCAACTGAAAGAAAAATTAAGCAATCGATGCTGTGCAGTTGCAGAGACAAAAGACAGGCCAACAGTAGTCTGCATTCTTGCTGTCTGTTTTGATTTTTCATCAGTTCAAATGTTCAGCTCCCCCCCCCCCCTTTCTTTGGTCTCATCTTGTAAAGTGCAATTTTAGAGGCAGTATAATCCATCTGTCTATTAGATCGAATGGTAAGATGCCAGTCTGAAATTCTTTTTGAATGTCAGTTAAAAATGACTTTGATTACTTATTGGTAGAAATTGAAGATGTGCTGCAAGGAGCGTAGTTGCAGTCTGTCCCTGGCTGAGTGGTGGCAGAATTATTTCAGAGCAAGGTCACTTTCCAAGGTTAAAGTGGTCAATGTGGAATGTTTGCATTTTATGGGCTATTATGAATGAGTTGTGCATCAAATCCTTGTTTGCCTTTTTGGGCTATTTTTAATTTTTAAACATTATTTTGAGTTATCACGTTTTACTCTAAAATTTTTTTGACTTATCAAGACCATAACTTCATTATGTGCCGAGGGCAAGGAATATTACTTTTTTTTTGAGTTATCAGAAATTCACTGTTATCAAAGTTATCAAGAGTTGACATAAAATTTTTACAAATTATTGAAATTTGTAAAAATAGAACTAAGTTTTTTTTATTTGCATTTGTATTCATTAACTTTTCTTGTTGGTATGCAGTGGTCAGGGAAAAAGTACATTTTCACCTGGAAAAGTCAGGGAATTTTTTTTTTTCATGATTTTGTAGCCACCCTGTAAGTTTTGTGTAGTGTTTTTTTTATAGCAATTATCCTTTTCTTGTTCTGTTTTGTCATTGTTCATCTTTTAATCATGTTGTATCCATGATTTTAGTTACTGTGTTCATAGTTGTATCCATTGTACCAGTGCATTTTGATTGTAAATATCCCACCGGCCTGATACAGTTTACTATTTGATAGTTTTTTTTTTAATGTTTCGATTTTGTTAATTGTATTACATTTACATGGCGCTCTTGGCCCTTTGCTGCCCTTGTGCCATTAAAATCGCACCAAGAAACAATGTATTTTTTTAACATTTGAATTTTGTTTTCTTGTACTCAAATACTTTTGTTTTCCAGATTCATGGGTGTGTGCCAGCCCGCGGGTCTTAGTTATGTAAAAGTAGTGTAAGTGGGAATATTATTAAAATGTAAAGTGACTCGAGCCCACTTCGATTATTTGAATTAAAGGTTAACCGTAGTTGGTTAGCTGACCCAGAGTTCAGTATTCTGCTATAATAAAAAATTAAAATGTTAGTAATTTATGATCTGCAGTGTCTGAAAATAAAAGATAATGCATCTAATGTTGCATCATGGATTATTTTTTATAGATGATGCAACTGATCGCCCATTTTTTATGGATGTAATGTTTTAATAGATGTCAGGTTTGAGTTTTAAGTAAAAATGGGCTATCTGTCCGGTAACACATGGATGCAGTTTATCAGAACTGCCCCTATTGTGAGGCAATGTTACTGGGAAAACTTTGTTCTGTCCGGGTTCAGTTTTCGGAATTTCTTTCTCCAATTTGTTTTTAATAAAACAGTTATGTAATAAATAATTTAACAACCATAATTGCCATAATGGAATTCACAAGAAAGAATTTTAAGGTTTTGTTGCCTCAGTTTTAAAACTGAAACACATCTATGCAATAAAATGTTTAACAGCAATACCAAATAGAACGTTAAGAGAGGAAAACTTAAAAGAGAAATCGTTTGACTTCCATTTTCAGAAAGTTTTAAGACTAAAAACCTGCATCCACTTATAGGAGTGTGCAAGAGAAGTTAATAGGGTTCTGAGGATGTTTGTCTGCAGGACTAAAATAAAATTTTCAACATAAATCATGTCACTGGAATTCTGCTGGGAGGGGGGGGGGTCGTCTTATGGAAGACAAGTAATTGAAGTAATAACCTTAAGGTGTGTGCAACATAACTGCTCACCTAATGCCAGACACAACTTTGGGTTTCAGTTTGTTTACCTTAATCGTGAGAGGAGGGAACAAACGGATCATAACTCAGTGGGAAGGTTCCAACACAGATGTGTTCCCTTGGCTTAAAGTAGCATGGAAGCAGTTTATAGCACAAGCAGGCCAGTTAAGAATTTGCTTTAAACAACGAAAAGTGTGGGAAGCGTGAATATCTCCTTTACCTACCACTAAAGGGACTCGGAATTATTTTAACCGTTCCTTTCAAAATAAGTGCATCATAAGAAAATTCGGAATATCAGCAACAGCAAGAAAAAAAATATTAATATGAGAAAGTAAAACATCAATTGACAATACAAAGTAGTCGCTTTAAGGATTTGCTTTGGTCCGTGAAAGCCAAAAACAAAACTGAAAATCCAATTGCATGTTTTTGCCCCCCCTCAAACAGTGAGGCCCTACTAGGCATGTGCCTAGCCAGAAATCTGCCCCTGCATATGTAAGTTCTGCTCCAAATGTTAATAGTCTGACAGCATGCATGCCTCTAATGGAACTAGCCACTGGTGTTTATAGTGATTAAGGACAAAAACTTCAGTGAAAGGAACATGGCATAATCACTTAATTTCTCAAATACCAATTTCAGCATCATAAAACTTAAGATGCTCAGCTGGGTGTATAACTTTAAAGATATTTTTCAAGCCCTGATAATATACAGGGTGTCTATAAATGAAGTATAAAACTTCAGAGTGCTATTGGTAAAAATAACTACAGTAAATAACATCTTAGTTTTAATGTCAAAACACATGGTAATTGTGTAAGTTTTTAAAAACAATGGTAGGTCTCCATGTGTGCTCAGTTGGTTGCTCACAGGATGTCTAAATGATAGTCCAGTTCCACCTGCTTACATTGCAGATTGTAAAGTGTAAAAAGGAGGGAGGGTGCAGCAATGTGTTCTTTGAGCTCGGCGATAGAGGCAACCTTTTGCTCGTACACAATGTCTTTAATAAAGCCCCCCCCCCCACAATCGCATGGGGTAATATTTGAATGGGGTGGCCATGCCGTCGGACTCTCAAATTCAGTTCAAAGACCTGGGAAATGGTGGTCTAAAGATCTGTGTACGTCCAAAGACCAATGTGGAGGTCTTTGGATGTACAGATCCCATAACTACAGGATATTGCACACAGTACCTGCCGACGGCAAGATGGTGTGGCATGGACAGGATGGGACCTTGTGAGATGGTAAAAGATGCAGGTAGATTGCCATTTACCAGGCCATTCTCTTCTGCGGTCTATGGCCTTTGGAGCTGCACAGTTATGACGTTGGCAGGTACTCAGTGTGCTAGTGGTCCATTCTTGGTACATCCTTACTACAGCACCTCGCGAACAGCCCACAAAGTCTGCTGTTTCAGAGATGCTTCTACACTTGGCACAGTAGCCGATAATTCCATCTTGAATGTCCATCAGACCACTACATCTGCCCATTGTGCTAATGTTACACACTATAGTTCATCTGTCTTGGCCGGCTACTCCTGTGGTTGACCTAGTCATGTGCACTCTGATTTGCCTGGGCAGGTGCCCTGATTCTGGGGATGGTCATATTACTGTCAGTTTGTATGTAAGTTTTGTCTTAGTTGTGGTGTTTGATATACAAGGGTTGTACCAAAAGTAATGCAAGTGGGCATAACCTTTTTTATTAACTGACAGAGGTCATTCGAATTGCACGTGTTGGTAGAGTAACTTTCTCTATACAAAGGTACTACTCAACATAATCTCCATCAGAAGCTATGCATTTGTGCCATTGTTGAACCCAACTCAAATCCTCTGAAAAAAAATTCAGGTGTGGACTGTTGTACACACTTCTTCACAGCCACTTTCACCTTGTGTGTATCATTAAATTGTTGTCCCTGGAGACCCCCCCTTCTTTTTGGACTGAACAGGTGGAAATTAGCGGGCGCCAGATCTGTGCCGTACGGTGGATGGAGGAACACCGACCAGCCTAATTTGCTGATCGCCTGATTTGTTATGTTCTTGTTTGGTCTCTTCCTCCTTATGATTTCTCTAAGCTTCTTGAGTGTCTCAATGCACTGCTTGCTGGTCACAGCAAATCCACGTTCCAGAAAATCAGAGAATTGCACCCCTGTCATGTCAAGTCACCATTTAGGCCTAAGTGAAGAGGTAACTCCATTCCATGGATTGATTCTTTGTAGATATGCCTGAGTTTCCTCCCATCACCAGATAGGGGTGGGGGTGATCAAAGCAGACTTCCACCATTCTCTTCAAATCTGGTGTCAACTGCAGAGGTACCCACTTTGCAGATACCCTAAGTCTTCCATCTTCTGTATGATGTTGTGACCAGTCCAGCTGTGCAACAAGATAATGAATTGTGACTAGTCTCTCCGCTCGAATGAATTCATCCACTCGCTGACTATTCCTGTTGGTGGTTGCAGATGGTCTCCCACTGTGTAGTTTGTCTTCAATGCTAGTTTCCTTCTTTTAACTTCATCCAGCTGTGCACATTGTTCTTGTCAATGGTGTCATCTCTATAAACATTCTGTGTAGCCTTGTGTAGATTTCAGATAGCCCACACCCTTTCTTTGCAAGAACTCAATGACTGCACATTGCTTCTACTTGTAATCCATTATTTACCTGCACAGAGGGTTTTACTATAGAGGAAGAGTTAAGTTACCATGTGCAATTTGGACGACCTCTGTCAATAAAGTTCTGCCCACTTTCGTGCTGTTAGTTTCCACTTTTTTCATTCACATTTGTTGAATGACACACACACACACTGCTGCTGCTCCTAGATGACCACTGCAATACATTTGCAGCCTTTTCATTTATAAAACAAATCCTTTTTTTAAACATTATCTAGTTTTCTTTTTTCTCATTTTTCACTTTTACAGAATCTGCCATTGATTTTAAAGCATTATACCACATTTTTAATACTGTTTGTCTTGTGTCTGGTGCTCTTTGGACAAACCTGGCTCTTGCGCCATAAAAATCCACCAACCAGCCATATGCCCAACTTTGCATTACTTTCAGTACAACCCTCATATTTCCACTGAACTATTTGGAATTAATAGTGCTGTTTTCTTTATTTTTGTAGTTTGCCCAGCGGGATGGAAACCTGGTGATGATGCAATGAAGCCTGACCCTATTGGTAGCAAAGAGTACTTTGCGAAGCACTAAATTGTTAATTAATATTTGTGTAAACAAACAAGTTCCTTGTATTTTTGACTACTGAATAAAAGTTATGACTAAAAACTGAACTTTAATACTATTTATCTTCTTGCACAAAATCAATGTCTCTATTTAACAAAGTCCCGTTATAGGATAATCCAGCGATTATGTTTTCACAAACGTTGAGAGAATCGGAGCTCTGCCCTTTTTCAACACTTTGTTTGTTGTTCAGCTGCTGCCATTTTAATACTTTATATCCACAACTTTCTTCTTCTATCCTTGACAGCATCATGTAACAGTTTCACTTTACCCACCAGAGATGGACATTTTCTTTTAGACTTCATGAATGAACACAGGCAAGACAAGCATGTACTGATTGAATGAGAATGAATATAACTTCTACAGAGTCTAGTCCACACCAGTTGCAACCCAGTGTTCCCAGTGAAATGCAGTTTCTATGATGGATTTCTGATCCAGATTGCTTCATTAAGTCTCAATGGATAGGACTCCTAGTGTGCCGTCATAACAAGACTAGACCCCTCATGGAACCTAAAATTTTAAGATAGGGAATTGAGGACTTTAGGTCCCATCTGCTTGTTAAAAATTGTAAATCAAATCTTTTGAAACACATGGTAATTTTAGTTAAAAAAAATATATATATAGAAATTGATTTCTGTAATATGGAGGTAATTCACATGTAAATGTCATTCAAAGTCTAGGTTCTGCGGAAAATTTCATTCAATGAAAGTTTGTCACATAGACAACTGTATTTGTTAAGTGAAGAGCAAGCAACAGATTCCCTGAAAATACTTCCTGACCTTTGTGGAGATTTGAGTTCAAAATACCCTGGGCTAAGTTTTGAACATTTTAATATAGCAGGTTAGTCAGAGGAGTTAAAGCAAAGCCCTTGCAACAAGACCAAAAGAATAGTGCCCTCCCCCAGTTATAGTTCAGCTGTATTCATGTATACTTAGGTTGAAACGATAAAACCATTTAACACAAAGATACAAGTAAGTTTTACATTAAATGCAGAAAGTCTTAACATTTATCATTGCAATCTTAGCACCTAGCACAGGTCCAATGATTTCTGTAGTGCTGTTGATAGCAAATTGTTCTCATGTAGAATAGAACAAATCTTTTTGTAATGGTAATTTTAAAGTTTTTAACATCAGAATGAATGTTTTAGAATATAAAATACTTATTAATACAAATCAGCATTTCTTGCTTTACTACACTGCTGTGTAAAATCATAGTTGTTGTAAATAAACATTACGATGACATTGCAGCTCAAAGGTTACACAAACGGGTAAACAGATTTGAAATGACCTTCATATTTAACCCTTGAAATTGGCACTTAATTACACTGCAGAGTATTTGGCCAAAGAAAGTTTCTATTTTGTTGTGGGGATGGAAGACTCATATTTTAGTGTATTAATTGTAAAAACTGTTTCATAGGTGGTATAAGCTAAACCTTAATTCATCTTGTGTTATTAATTTCATAACTACTGCTGAAAGCTTGTTATTGTAGTAGTACTTCTGCAAAATTGCTATACTATCCCAGCTAATTATAAAGTTTTTATTTACAATTTCTGGCATGTTCATAAAAAAAAAGCACCTAAAAGGAGTTTAGCTATGACTGATTTTTTACAAGATATGTTTATTAGGCAATAGAGCAAATTATTAGCATCTGTATCGTACGTACCAGGTGCATCATTGCAGCTAATCAGTGTGGCCACCTCTGGCTCATTTCACCTGTTTGTGCTGACACATTGAATCAAATGTGTGAATGGTGTCCTGTGGTATAGCCATCCAGGCTTTATTGATCCAACGTTAGTCAAGAGTTGCAGGCAGATGGTCACACCCGCACCTATCGTTTGAGCATGTCCCAGCAATTTCCTAAGGGTAGATAAACCCAGTGATCTAGCCAGCCATGGCAGAAGTGGAATGTTATCCCTGGAAGAGCCACATGTTGTTGCTGCAACATGCAGAGTTGTATTGTCCTGCTGAAATATGCCCGCAGGGAAATCCTACTGGTACAAAAGTGTGACTGGCCGAACAATGTCATTGACGTAATAGGCATATGTTAGTGGTAGACTCTTGTGAGAGGTGGTCTGCTTTTGTACCAAATAGCACTCCAGGCCATAATATCTTGTGTTTGGTGTGGTATTATTAGTGCAGATGCACTCTCCCATCAACACACTGATTTTGCCTAAACAGAAGTTTCATCCGAGATTACTATATTGTGTCATTCTTTGTTTTATGCAGCCTGGTAGTTTGAACTGTAATAACTGGCAACTGTCACAGCTGAAATGGGAGAATGTGTCGGTTCTCAACTGCTGTCCTAATGATGCAGAATAGTTACTTGAAGATATCAAAGATGACAATTGTCCCTCAGTTGTTCATGTACAATGTCAAGGACCTTCTCTTAGTGACCTAAGCCCGTCGTACCATCCCCTGCACACTGTTGCTAAGACAGACACACTGCACCCCTACACAACTGGCAATCTCCTGGAGGAAAGCATTGCAGTTTCATGGTGATAATGCAGTCACCGATGTGGCTGTGCGACTGCCTTACATGCAAGGCATCTTTACCCACTGACATGCCAACTAAGCCACATACGCTCATAACAGATTAAAGGTAATTTCTGTAATGCTGCCAGATTTAGCATTTCCTATAAAAATGAGTCATTTTTTTTTTCAGGTGTTCTGTTTTTGTTTTTTAACATGAGTATTAAAAGCTCTGTCAATACATCTCTTAACTAGAAAACTTAGTTTTTTCAGGCTGTAAATTGTGCTTTTAATTTTTCAGTATTGATCAATCACATCAGTTGTAGCTTTAGCTAGTCCCCAATGTGTTGGACATTCACTGTCATCCCTCTTTTAAATTGCTAACTCAATGTTTACCCATAATGATGTATAATTAACATTTTATGTGTATGCAATGATATCTACCTGCTGAGTTGGTGCATTTGTCCACTGCTGAGAGGGGTGGCAGTGTTGCATTGCCCAGAAACCAGATGTCCCATGACTTCTGTCCTCGGTGTATGTTGTGTTTATATGAAAGCATTTCAGGATTGAAGCCATGTTTGTGATCTTATAAGATTTTATACCTATGCATTTGAGATTTTATAGGAATGTGTTCTCAAGCGTTCTGCATGGCTTTGTATGAAAGTGTACTTGCTCCTACTCGTGTATGGCAGTGAAGCCTGGGTGCTGCAGAAGAAACAATAGTACACTGGCGTGCAAAAATTAAGGAAGAGACTGTTTTTCGAATGTAACGTCGTGCAGAAGTGCTCCACATCGACTGAAATCATACCATAAGATCCACAAGATGTAAGCATATGGGACAAGTGAGCAAAACTGTCCAAACAAGGAATTCAAAGGATACAAAGGCACTTTATTGAAAAGCTAGCTTCGAGCACAACTGGACAGAAGACAAACTTCCATGTGACAAACGGCTGCCAAGAAAAATCCAGTCTTTAGTAGGGTATATGATCACCCCCGACTGCGTTGCAGGATTTATGTCTGTCCATGCTGAGGTTGTCGCGGAGCTGTTAAGGCATCGCGGCCCGTTCCTCATGTAGCGCCAATCGCAGCTGCGGAATCGTTGCCTGGCTGCTGGTGTCGTGCTGCCAAGTGTCTCCCGAAAAAGTCCCACATGTGTTCGATTGGATTTAGGTCCGGGGACCTTGCGGGCCAATCCATGCGTTCCAACAGCTCTGTGACAGCCACTAGCGTTGTCGTCCATGAAGAGGAACTCAGGACCCACAGCACCTCTAAACAGACGCACGTGAGGCAGGAGAACCTCGGTACAATACCAGACACCAGTGACTGAACCTCCATGGAAGACGTGGAGGTTAGTATGGCTACCAAGCATGATACCGCCACCTTCAAACCGGTCCTTTTTTATGATGTTGGAGGTGGGATTGACTGTTCCCTGCTTTCCAGATGTGTATACGTCCAGAATCGCTAGTCAGACTAAATCTGCTCTCGTCCGTAAAGAGAACTCTACCCCATTGCTGATGTGTCCAGTTCCTGTGTTCCTGGCACCACAGAAACCGCAGTCTCCGTAGAGCAGGCGTTAATGGCACACACAGTACTGGTCGCTGTGCAACGCGATAATGGACGTCCAGTTGTCTGTTGCATGTGCCTTGCTATTTCTCCCGCTGTCTGTCTCTTCTAGTCTGTAGGGCAATATACCAGTTGTCCGCTGCCGTGGTTGCTCATGGACGACCACTGCTAAACTCTCGGGCAGCTGTTCCTGTCGTTTGAAATGCTCTCCAAGCTCGTGAAACGATGCTGTGAGCGATCCCGAACTCCTCGGCCACACTAGTCTCACTTCGACCTTCTTCCAACTTCCCAATGACACATCGGGTAATGTCATCCAGATGTAGTCTACTGGATTGCCTGTTGGCCGTATCACACGGTGGCAGCAACTAGACGTCGTTCAAACTGATGTACACCGTGCAATAGCTTTCACCGCCAGTGTGCTTTATACCCTTCAGACCCCCACACACACGTCATGCTGCATATATGCGCATGCCCTACTGTACTGGACCCTAGTCTATCTCCTGAGTGGTCTTTCGGTCCGTTGTGCCTGCTCGTTCCGCTGTTATGCTAATTTCTGAGTCCTTAATTTTTGCACACCAGTGTAGTTTGTTTGTGTGCTGGAGAAATGAGTTACTTCCGTGGTTTTGTGGCAAGACAAGTTCTGATTGTGTGAGGAATGAAGATTTGTTGCAGTTGTGCAATGTGAAGCAAAATGTTAGCAAGGTGGAGGCTAATATGTTTCAGTGGTTTTGCCATCTTGAAAAAATGAGAAGACTGAATTCCATCTTCACAAGAAGAAATGTTGGAGGGTGGAGCAGGAGCTCAATTCGTTTATTGCTGTCAACAATGGATGGGATGTCAGTCACTTGAGCATCGCAGCGCCAAGGGTGGAAGCTCCGCCTACTTCGTGCGTTAGGGAAACTCCCGCAGCCCTTTCAGTGTCGCGGGAAATCGCCACTCTGCATTCTATCGGGGCCAAACTATCCGCTTGATTCTATCCATGACGTCATCGCTAGAAACTCTCTTGTAATTTGCAAATGTACCCGAATGCGTTCCCGCTTTTCTGAGATCGTTCGAGAATCGAAGCTCTCGTGAATCCTCTTCCTACAGAGGATGCTAAAAAATACGGAATCTCCGTAATTATTATGGATTTCCCCGGGATTACGGGTGACTAACAAAAAAAATTATGGATATTCAGATTTTCGCTGTTATTAAGAAAGTTTTACCGATTTTGTAAATAATCGACGTAAAAGCCTCTGAACAAAGTTCGTAACACAGCCCTTTGTCTTTTTTTTTTCTTCTCAGGTGGTGGAATTTGTTTTGCTTGTTTCAAAGTGTGAACCAAAAAAAAATGCCAGTCGTGCTTCTTTCGCCGTGGCCCGGGATTACGTCGACCTGAAGCATCTAAATAAAGTTCGTGACGCAGCTTTCTTTTCTTAAATTCGTTCTACCCCCCCCCCCTCCCCCAAGAGAAGGAATTTGTTTTGCTTGTTTCCATGCTAAGTGGAAAGGAAGCATGGGGCCGCGCCGTGATTATGTAGGCCTGGTGGGCTTCTTTTGCCATGATCCGGAATTACGTTGGTTCGGACGTGCTTTCGCTGTTACCCGAATTGCGTCTGCCCGATGCCTCTGAACCATGTTTGTGACGAACCTATTTGGTTTTTTTCTAAGGAGGAGAAATGTGTTCTGCTTGTTTAAAAACTTAGTGGAAAGAAAGCACGGCGCCCGGCTAGGATAACGTCGGCCCGAAGCCGCTGAACAAAGTTCGTGACGCGACTGTTTCTTTCCTTTTTTTTTTCTAAGGAAGAATGTGTTTTGCATGTTTGAAAGCTAAGTTGGGGGTGGGAGGGAGCACGGCTTCGGGCCAGTATTACGTCGGGCCGAAGCCTCTAAAATGTTCATGACGCAGCTTTCGGTTGTTTTTTTTTTCATTTCTTTCTAAGAAGGAATTTGTTTTGTTTGTTTGAAAGCTAAGTGGAAAGAATGTGTCATGAGAGGCTCAAAAACAGGGTTAAAAACAAGAATTCGGTAGAGAAAATCTCCCCACTTGCTTGACATTGATGGAGATTCATGTCACCATATTCACAATGCAAGCAAAAAATTTTGCAAGCCATTTTATAAGGTTACATTGAGAAATACTTTGACTTCTTCAATGACTAAAAACTAATCTGTGAATATATGTTTCTAATTCTTGCAAGTTTCTAATTGCTTGACTAAATTCACAAACTTTCCTAGACAAATACTTTTCATCTCAGGATTTAGCTAGTAAAGATTCACATGTAAGTTTTAAATCTGATTTTTTTAAATATTTCATTTTTTGTTCTTAAATCCCTACTTTTCTATTGTGAATATAATGTGCCTCACTTTAATATTTACTTACATAATTTATAGAAAATAATTCCATATGGCTAGCGTACTCTTAAATATTGTATATATATGCTGTATTTGAATTTGCTCACCGCGTGTTGCGTGTCCCAATTTTCCACCCAGTTAAAAAGTTCAGCTTTTTTTTTGTCATCGGCCGGTCTTGTGTATGAAATGTAATTCTAACACTAATATGGCATATCGTGCTGATCTTAACATCCATTACTTTAATCCCAATAAATATGGTATATTAAATATTAAACAACTAATTAACTACGACCTTGGACTAAATATGTATAAAAGAATAACTGAAATAATATCCATAGTGTTACACATAAATACGATACCAGAAAAGACTTATTAAAGCATGTAAGCCAGAAACTAATCTGATTAAGCAAAGCATAAATTATCAGGGCCCACACTATTGAAATCATTTATCTTATGAAATAACTATAAGTAACAATTATAATTTTTTTGGGGGGGGGGGGCAAGCCCAAAAGGGGTGGGTGAATAAATGTAAAATGAACATTGCCTTTTTTATCGTGTTGCCAGGGATAACGAACTCGTACATTGCTGAATAGAATAAGCAGGGAGCTGCCCCGTTGAGGTAGGGAGCAAAATGTCGTTAACTGGTGATGTACTATCTATCTGTAGTTCTTAAACCTTTCCTTTGCAGTAATTCATGGCCTATGGTATTTGTTACCCAAGCCCAGAATGAATAGCCCTGCAGAGTTTCCACTTCCCATCGAGACCCAGTTGCAGAAGAATTCTATTTAACAACTAGAAAATGTAAAAAAGTTTTGCTGAATCGTACAAAATCAAATTTAAAAAGAAAAAAATTCTCTCACTTTATGAGCCCGAACTTTAGTATGCGTTATGCAACCCGAGCTTGGCCCGTCTGAGCAGTGGTGGTCAAAGTGCTGGCCTCTTACCATTTGTGAGAGATTGGTTTGAATCCTGGTGAGGCATGGATGTTGTTTGTCTTACTGCACTGGCTGTCTCCATTCACTGAAACCAGAGCCCCTAAATTAGGAAAAAGCAACTGCTTTATAGCCTATTGAGTTGCTCACTGTGGTTGTAAAACCCTAACAACAAAAGAGTAGAACAGTATTTTTTTTATGGTTGTGTTTTGCTGCTCAGTTGTAGAAATGCGAAGTGTATAAAAAAAAAAAAATATTCACTTTGTGCCCCCTCCTCTTAACTAACAAGCACTGTCTTGAATTTTTCTCTTTGGTGCAATGAACTTTTGGTTTACATTTCAAAATTATCGTAAAAGTGTTTCAGCATAATTTTACCATTGAGCACTTACCTCCTGGGCAGCTCTTTGTAATAATTATGCTTTTTTTTTTTTTCCCCAGTTTTGGAGCACATAAATTTTAATTAAATGTCCACACATTTTTGGTTTTCAGTTTTCCCATACTGCAACCCTCTAAAGAAATGGGCATACTTTCTAAGGGTGTTCAAATTTGTCTTCTAAGAATCTTTTTTTTTATACCTTTTTGTTGCACAATTGCTAAGCAGATAAAAATAACAAATTAATGCAATGCCACCTCGTTAAAAACTTGCTGTATGTTGCCTTTTTTTTTTAAATTTCTTCAGTAGGTACCTCGATTTATACTTCTAGAATACACCAAAAAGTACAAAGGTACCGATCTGAAACGACTGCTGCCCTGGTGGTGCAGTATTTGGTTTATGCACTTGGTTTCTTTCCTCTCTAGAACCAGTTTCCCTCGGTTAGGGATAGATGACTACTTATAAGCCATTGAAATACTCATTGTTAATACCCCCCCCCCCCATTAAGAACAAAAAAACTTGAAACAAAGTGAAGACATGCATTGCAGTGTTAAAATTGAACTCCAAGATCAAACATCTAATATTTAGGACTACAGATCTAAAATATACAGAGTGTAAAAAGAAAAAGGTGAAAATAGGGAACGTTCTCCCATTTGAATTGGGAACCAATTAATTCTCAATTTAAAAAACTGCTCTAAGTTCTGGCATTGCTGGAAGTTGCTCGTGTAACTGAGTGAGCAAATGAATGTACTGCAGGCATGGGAAAGCAGTAGTATGTAAGATTTTAAACAATGGGAGATGTGAATGTTGTAAATTAGCAAAATAATAAGCTTAGAGGGGGTGGGGTAAACATGCATTCCAGTGTACTTGACAGAGTATATGGTTGCAGTTAGTGGCAGATCAAGTTTGTTGTGGCATGCAAACTTTGTAGAAAAACGTTAAAAGCTATTACTGTAGCAATTGGATGACTTCTGTACTTCATATTCGGCACACCATGTTGGGAACAACTGATCTTGCTTTTGTATGCTACAGGTTCATCATAATTGCTACAAGTAGAATTTCTGACTACATTGATGCCTGAACATGTTTTACTTGTCACCAAGTTATTTTTTGGGCTTATTTTTTTTTAGTTATCTTTAAAAAAGCTTTTCTTTTCATCAAAGTTGTGGAGTAATGATTTTTGATTCTTCCATGTGAGTTCTGTTGTGCATAACCCAAGGATGTTTGACAGTATTGGAAAATACTTAAGTGTGAATTAAACTTTACACCTATAAGTTTTATGTTTTACTAGAGAAATTTAATTTATTGTGCATGTATGTGACATAAATGAGTTATGAAATTTTGATAGTATGATTATGATGTCCAAGTTGACCTGCAGGTCATGTGAATATTCCTTATCAGTCAGCAGTGAGCCATCTTGCTGCTTAGAAATTATTCAGGTGTTCAGTAGGTAATAAGTACTGGCAGCCCCGGTGGTACAGTGGTATAAAAGCTGATTTTTGGTGTATGTCCGAGATGGGAGATGACTATGGATGCTGTGTGTCTTGCAGCACTTGCTCACTTCCCTGGAACCATTCCCTCTAAATTAGAAGCAGACAATTGCTCATTGTCCAGTAAGTTGCTCACTGTGGTAGATGAACCTTGATTTAAAAAAAAAAAAAAAAGTTCTATTATTCTGTTGGAAAAATTGTGGATGGTTCTTGGAGGTTGGCATCGTGCATTTCTCACTGGCATGTCATAAGGACAGTCCATTTAGTCTGGCTAAGGTCAGGGCATCCCGCTAACCACTGTATTCTTTGTATATTTTCTCCTAAAAGAAATTGTCAACAAACTTTGCCATATTCATAGGTGGTGTGTGTAATATATATTACACAAGACCCCCAGCCCTTTTTTTTTAATCTCTAAACCATCTTGTGTAGCCTCAGTGGCACAATGGTTTGAGTGGTGGCTCTCCTGGTCTCTCATCCGAAGTGAGTCCAGGTTCGAATCCCGTTGACAATTGATGGTATGTCTTGTGGAACTAGCTCTCTCCTTTCCTGAAAATAGTTGCCCAAAATCAGTGGCATAGCCAGAAATTTCTTAGGGGGAGAATCTATGGATATAAATAGCACTTTAAATTGGGACTCAATCACCCCCCCCTCAAGGAGGGTCCGAACCCAAGGACCACCCTCCTTGGCTACACCTATGCCCAAAATTTAGGGCAGGTGACTGCTTATATAGCCCATTGAGCTGCTCTCTGTGATCATTACCTACCTCCTCCCCCAAAATATATAGTCATGCAACCAGAAACATAAATAGATGTCTATTCTTCTGATGCTAGGCAAAATCTCCCAGAAGTGTTGCTTTCCACATATGTCAGAGATAAGCTTTACCTTCTCTGCAGCTGAAATGTGAAGAATCGCTGCCCGCCCCGGTGGTGCAGTGGTCTAAGCGATGGCCTCTGATCATTCGCCCGAACGGGGTCCGGGTTCGAATCTCGGTGAGGCATGGATGTTGTTTGTCTTACGGCACTGGCTGTCTCCCTTCCCTGGAACCAGTGACCCTAAATTAGGGACGGGAGACTGCTTGTAGCCCATTGAGTTGCTCACGGCAATCGTTAAACTTGCAATAAAAAAAAAAAGAATCGCTACTCAAGATCATTGGACTCCGTTTGTGTTTCCACGATTCTGTCATATGCAAATAACTTCTGGTGTGATGTCATGGACATGTTTTTTTTTGTTTAGTTAAATGGCAACACAAACTCCTTGGCTGAAGTCTGTCAGTAATCCATGTTCTTGTTGCTGTGTGCTCTAGCGGGCACATGCATCTTTGTTGCATGTCTAAAATTGTAATATTTTACAGCAGTAGATAAAAGCTGAGGTTACTATATCATCAGCCACTTATTAGAGGTATTCTGCATTATGAGTATTTCTACAGTTGTGCAATTTAAGCTTTTTATGCAAGTACAAAACAATGTCGCAGAAAGGATGATGGACCAGCGTAAAGGTAGCACAGCATGGTTACTCAGTTGTGTTTTTATTAATTGAAGAGGCATAAATAGCAATTGTAAGTACAATCGTGGCCAAAAATTCCTTCCTGCACCAGTAGACTGAAAGTCAAATTTTTGAAGTCAACTTATACAGTGTAATGAAGTCAAGAATACATATTATACATCATTTTAAAAGGAAACTTTATGCTGAATTGAAATATTTTTACAGAATGTTATTACCAGTACATAGCTTCCAAGTGTCCCAGTTTACCTGAATTGTCCAGTTTTAAAAATATTTTCCAGAAATCAAATTTTTTTTTTGTACAGAAAATCTAGTTTTATTTCTTAATTTTTTCTTAATTTATCATGTATGGTCCCCCCCCCCCCCCAGTAATCCTATCAGCCATCATTTTTCTCCAGCGTCAACGCTGGCTGTGAAAATCTGCAAAGAATGGGGGAAAAAAAAAAATCTTTTGTTAATCCATGACACTTCGAGCACCAAGGTAGCAAGACAGTCAAAAGCTTAAAAAGTTGAAGTACTGGTTATGACGTCACATCCACGGCGCTTGCAGCCAAGGAGCACTTATGTGGAGCTTCGTGGTAGTGGAATGGAAAGCTGTTTGTTTGCTAACGCTAAAATTGAATGCAGATTCTGTACTTTGTTTGATATTTCAAACGAAACAAGTTGTGCTGCAAGTTATTTCAATTCACAACCCCAGGATGGGGCCCTTTGTAAGAAATACTCCAAAAAATTTGACTTGTAAAACCATCGTGCAAGGGTGAGTTGTGCGTGTTGCACTTTGTGCAACACTGATTTTTCTGTTTCTCACACTAGTTCATGGAGACTTTTTTGCACATGTTGGAACCAACAAGCACATAAAAAATCAAAGTGTGTGCAACATGGATCGTTTTGTTTCAGTTTATGATTTTCAAATGATTCGTGCAGAAGTTCTGTTTACCGGATTTTTGTTGGGGCACAACATACCGCTAGTGGAAGCTGATAATGTTTCCCGATTGTCAGCCAAGTTTCCTAACTCCCCAGAAGAGGGTAAAAAGCTATGCATGTGGCAGAACAAAAAAACTTCGCATATTGTTCAAGAAATGGCAAAATATCATTCAAAAAATGTCCTCTGTGCTATTAAAAGTGGACAATTTTTCTGTCAACTGATGGCAGTAATCAACCTTATCCAATTGTGATAACGTACTTTGATAATCATTGCCAGCAAGTGAGATGCACGCTGCTCTTCGCCATGCTTAGAAACCAGTTCAACAGGTGAAAATATTGTCAAACTTGTGTTCGAATAATTTTAGTATCGTGATATTCTGTGGATGAACTGTCTTGCCTTATCGTGTGATAACACTCCTGATGTGGTGGAGAGAAAAAGTGGTCTCATTCTCTAAAAATAACTCAAGGTTTGTTAATCTCATTTTATAATTAATACAAATAAAGGAATATGTACAAAAAAAATATTAGATGCACTTCAATCTTCGGCCCCTGTAGTCTGCTTCAGCTATGCGCCGCTGAAATGCCGGGAGAAATGTTTTATAAGTGGCGCTGCAGCTGTGTCAGTGTTTTTGAGGAGTATTAGGGATGCAAAAGTTGGGGGGGGGGGTATTTTTGAAAGGAAGGGGTTTATTTTGTAATATGGCTGGCCCTGAAAAGGGCCTTTATGGAATGTGAGTAGTTCAAGTGTTAAATATTTATAACGACGGAAAAGAAGTGTTTCCTCCTAATTGAGAACCTGTCTATCTAGTACGAATATTTACGTGAAAGAGATTACGCACTAGGGAAAAACTGTTTGATGATAGCAATCACCTCCTCAAAACAGTGTTCAGGGGAAAGACTACAATTTCGTCGGAATAAATATTCGGGAATGTGGTCTGCGAAGTGGTCTTTGTGAATTCCATTAGATAGTGTGCATTTGAGGGGCCGCTAGTTGCTCTCAACACCTTGCGTATGCGCCCCAGTAGTCAGATCGACGAAATTAAGCAAGTGGTTTACTGACAGATGTTGGAAACCACAGGATGGGTGATTGCGGTACACAGCCCACTGATCTGTCATTACATTACTTCCAGGTTGAACATGTTTCTGGATGAGCGGCAGCAATGTGTGAGCAGAGCTGTTATTCTCTGGGCAGATCTCAACCCTGAATCGTTTCGAATCTCGTTCAAGGATCCAGGTGCCCTAAATGAGACAACCACGATTATACTTCAGCTTCTACGATTACACCAGGGCCTCCAAGCTGTCCTTCGTCTTGTTCGTAGGCCACCATAAACTCCGACTAGTTCTCTGCAAGACTGATAATAGTCACTGACTGTCGCAAAGGATGTAGAAACCCCACCCTGGGAAGATTCCTTAATTGTATCGTCGTAGGGCAATCCTTTGGCGAAACAATATAAAAGAGTCTTCACCTTATCAAGAGTAATACAAGCAGCTTCAAACCATGTCCCAAGTAAACGGGAACACTGCTCACTTTTCCTTGTAACGTGATTCTTCCTACACCTGAATTGTCCTAAATGATGGCACATATCCACTTGCAAACTCATTGGATGACCTGCAGAACATCTTCGTTCGGTTGGAAGCAATCCTATCCGCTCACACCATGCAATACATGTTTCTTCATCCTTCCCAAGTTCGTCAAAGAAACTCCTTCAGTTCCACATGGCGATTGACAGAGCTATAGCGCATGCTGGAAAAAACACAAGCCACGTATCGCTTAGAACAGGGCAAACAGGAGTATACAGCATTAACGGCACACTTGGCAAACAGCCATTACGTAACGCACAGCGCAGGAGAAGACGCAGCTGCAGCACCACCTATCGCGAAATGTTTCTCCCGGCATTCCACCGGCGCGTTAGCTGAAGCAGAAGACGGAGGCCGAAGTCTAAAGCCAAAAAATTAGTATTTAAGTAATTAACTGTAATAAAAAAATAAAGAAACCTATAATTTTATATATAAATACGTGCACCGCCGAACGTGCGTTGATGTCAGTTTTTTTATTTTGAAGAGTTGGCAGCTCTGCTAGTAATAGAAGTGAAGTTACAAGCAAAAGTACAGCATCTAGTCATAAAAAGCAACAAATAGTGGAATTTGTGTACAATGCATTTAACGTAAAATTACTGTTCAGTATATTGACACTTGAAATAGCTGACCAAGCAAAATACGCTTTAATATTTAATTCGATAACCACGGTTACTTAGGAACAAAGTGCACCTTCTTGGCATGGAACTAATGAGCTTCTCTAGTTATCCATTGGTGATAACACAGTGCCGTACAGCCCTTACAGACTATTAAAGTCTTTAATTGAGTCTGTACGGGCCTTATGGCACCTAGAGAAGCTCATTAATTCCATGCCAAGACAGTACACTTTGTTACTAAGTTACTTAGTAACAAAGTGTACTGTCTTGGCATGGAATCCAATTAAACTTGAAATAACTGACCAACAAGAAAGATGATTTAAAGTGTCAATAAACGTACTGTACAGTAATTTTACATTAAATGCATTGTATGTACACAAATTGTTGCTTTCTATGACTAGGTGCTGTACTTTTGCTTGTAACTTCACTTCTATTACTGGTAAAAAAATTCTGTAAAAATATTTAAATTCAGCATAAAATTTCCTTTTAAAATGATGTATAATATGTATTCCTGACTTTACCATTATGCTGTATAAGTTGTAAGTCTACTGGTGCATAACTTTTGGCCACAATTGTATAATTTTGTTTTTCTGTAGTCAAGGAACTTTGCAGTAGATTGTGCATGCTTCATTGCATTTTTTTTTTTTTTAAGGATTTCCATGTCAGACCATTGTGGCATCAGTTCAATGCCCTCAAGTTCCTGGCCATCTGCCCAGGTCGTCCGTGGTACAATGCCAAGCATTGTCCCACTGTAATAGAGCATGCTTTCTGTTCACCAGTGCCGGATACTTCTCCAAAATGGCATACATCCATTCCAGCTGTTCAGAGTAGAGGTTGGCGTTGATGGTCCGACTGTCTGGTACAAATTCGTAATGGATTATCCCCTCTAAATTCCACAAGACACAGAGCATCACTTTGTGCTTGAAGCTCCACGTTTAGCAACAAGTTCTGGAATCTGGCCCGGGCTCGACCACTGCCATTGTGTTAGAATTATGGAAATGGACTCACTTTTCATCACGCGTGACAATTCTCTTTATAAAACATACGTCGTGCTGGTTTTCTAGGAGTTTCGTGCACACTTCTACTCCGTGGTTTGCTTCAGCTAGCGTCAGTTCGTGAGGGACGAGGCACCGAGGTCCTGAAGGTGATAACCACGGTGGTCTACGATGTGCACGGCTCGCTGGATAATCTCTGAGTGCTTTGTCGGATTTGCCTCTACGGCCTGGCACACACACACTGCCTCCTAATCCACGGTTCAGAGGCCAGCATATAGTCTGTAAGCTCACATGCAAGGTGTACTGAGAATCAAGCCTAAACTAGATAAACTTCTGGTGCATGCTTATGACTTTACAATAAAAATCACATAGAATGAATGAAAATTACTTCCTAAAATAGCAAAGCTCTTCCATAACATTGACACTCAGTGCAGGCATTAGTTCAAAATATTTATCAGTCTTGCTACAGAAACAGTTAAGAAAATGGTATAAAAGTGAAATGAATGCCAAAAGTTTGGCCTTGACAGAACCAAAGCAATTTCTTAATTTTTCCCTGAAAAGGAACTGTGAATGAAATTGTCAAGTGTCCAGTTATCCTGAAACTACTTATGTTTCTCATATTGTGGAGGTGCTAGTACCATTTCTTTAAACTGCATGCTAGTAATAAAATCATTCTATTTTTAGCCAACTTGCATACAAAGCAGTTCCCACCTCTCTGAAAGAATTTTTTTTATCTTGCGCATAATGTGTGCAAACGCTCCCCCCCCAATCCTTTCTCTTATCAGTGAACCTTCAAGATGCATTAATTCATCTAATGATTGTTTCACAGATACCATTACTCTGCACTACAGTTTTACCTGAAATCAGTAGACCAGAGCTTAAAAAAATTGATCTTTTTTGCTTGAAATATGCACCATTTCACAGGTAGAATATATTGAATGTAATCTCAATATGAAGGAACACTTAAATCCACTGGTATGTCAAACATTACCTACCAGTACTTCACAAACTACTACACTGCTGGCCACCCAAAATGCAACAGCAAGGAAGACACGAGATAGCAAAGCCAGATTTACTGGACACATAACAACAGATACAAAGATGAAACAATTGAGCTTACAGGCCCGTGTGACTTGCGGAACACGCAGACATCAATAGTTCGTGTGGCCCCCATGGCTGGTAATAACAGCCGCTACACGCTGCGGCATCGAACGAAAGAAGCTTTGGATGTGGGCTTGGGGTATGTCTGTCCAGGCTGCTTCCACACGTTGCCACAGTTCATCAGGCGTAGCCGCGGGTGTTGCTTGCCGGGCCACTCGGTTGGCGATAAGCGACCAGACGTGTTCGATGGGCGACATATCAGAACAGGCGGGCCACGGCAGCAGTGACACCTGGTGGGCCGTGAAGAATTGTTGCACAATGTAGGCGTGCGTTGTCCTGTTGAAACGTGGCCGCTGGCAGGTCCTGCAGGTAAGGGAGGACTACAGGCTCCAAAACGTCGGAGATGTAGCGGTGGCTGTTGAGTGTACCGGCGATGCGTACCGGAGGGTGCGGATGTCATATCCAATTGTGTCCCTAACCATAACTCCAGGCAACGGACCGGTATGGTGATGCATAATGCAAGCGTCATACAGTCTCTTGCCGCGGATCCAACCATCATGGTGTTGCAGGCAGAAGCGGGATTCGTCGGAGAAGACAATGTTGTGCCATTCCGTAGTCCAGGTGCGGCGTTCAACGGCCCACTGCCGCCGCACTCGCCGGTGGTGTAATGTCAATGGTAATCGGAGCAATGGCCGCCGTGTGACATGTCCCTGCTCCTGCAGACGACATCGAATGGTATGTGCTGACACACGTTGTTACACAACACAACTTAATTCCTGCGCTAACGTTCATGATGTGGCAGTGCGAGCCGTCAATGCCCACCGCACAACATGCCGATCCTCTCGTTCGGTGGTGTGCCGCGGCTGCGGCAATCGCTCATGTCGGTCCGTCCGTCCGTCCCTCCTGCACCCACCGAATCCATACTCGCCTCATTGTGGCTGGATGACGTCCCACAGGGGCGGTGATGTCTCGGTACGATAAACCGCTGTCGCGAAAAGCCACTATTTGTCCTCTGTCGAACTCCGAAACGTGCTGGAATGACTGCCGTATTCTGCGACAAGGCATCCGGAAGCTTCCCACGCACAGGTCCGGCAGCACAAAACACTTTCACTGCTTACACCCAGCCTTCTGTGCACCCTTCTTATAGTGCTTTTCGGTGGCATGCAGGGCACACATGATTTGCATATGCCCTGTAATGCTAATTGTTTGCATGTCCTCTCGCAGGCGACGCATGCTGCGAATTTCAGGCCAATCGGCTGCTTCCTTCTTGGTGTTGCATTTTTGGTGGCCAACAGTGTATATTAAACAGCGGAATAAAAATTCAAACTAATGCAATCCTGAGTTGCTCTTTAAAAATATATATATATATTTACCAATGATCAGCTTTATTAAAAAATGCTGGTCATTAAAACTAATAATGTTGGTGTAAATAACTGTGGTATTTGCCTTTTAATGTAGACAGCTGGATCTGTCACACTTTTCTTCCTAAAAACAAAGAGCTAGACATACTTGTATGTTCCCAAAGTACATGAAATAAGTATTAATGCAGATATATTATAATAGTTCCCCCCCCCCCCCAATATTCTGTATTTTAACAACACTAGGGAAATCTTTACAGTCATTATGTTGAATAATTTTAGTCTTGGTCACCTTCTCTTCAGATCAATTCTGAGGTATATTCTTTGTATTCTATCATGAACAGTGCACTGACCAAAAACCTTAAGTGAATGAAATAGTCAGTCAACAGACAGCAAAATGAACAAATTATTTCTTTTGGCAGCAAAATGAACACATTTTATTTCACAAAATACAAATATCACAGTTGAGGCTGACTAAAAATTTATTTTTCTTTACATATATGGATAACTAATTTAAAATTCTTTTCGGGTGTAATGCATGCAGTCCTATAAAACTGAAGAATTCTTTCTCGTTAACCAGAGAAGCAGTCGTCGCAGATGTTAATGTGGTCAGAAGCGAGGATGACTTCTAAAAAAAAAAAGTTTTTCTAAACATCTTGCTTAAATAATAGAAACAGGAATGCCAATGAATAACTATGGTGTGGAAAAAAAAATATTCTCATAAATCATGATAATTAACACAGCAATCGGACATCTGAATTGGCTGTTTCTCACTTATCAATCATGTCAGAAAAATTGAACTCCCATCTCAAGATTACCTTTTCAGCGTGCTGTTACACCACCCAGGACAACTAAGTCATTAGTATCTGACTATTTTATGACTGCATTCTTAAAATGAATTGTGCTGCCATCTAGCATTAAGCAAATCTCCAGTCATTCATTCATTCATTTATTTCTTTTCACTGTGGACACATTTGGTTTAGCAGATTTTAATAGGATAAAACAATTGGAAATTTACAGATTCTGACTTCCAAGGATTTTATCAACTTCTATGAGAATTCTTGAATATTCAGAGAAAACATAACTTCAATTATATTGCCAGGAATTAATATATAGCTGTGAGTAATTTGTAGTAATATTAAGTCCAGGCATGTAGAAAAAAGAAAAAAAAATTGCAACAAACTGTAATTTTTTTTTTTGGCCTTTAACATACTAATGGCTGATTACACAGCTTCAATCCAGTGTTTTTAGGTATGTAGCCTGTTACCACAGAATGTAACATCTAATAGATCCTGCCCCCATTTTCCACACAGATTAAAACTGTCATAATATGATCTTCCTAGCACAGTTCTTATGTCTGCAATGCTAATTTGGTTCTGTTCCAACTTTATTTCTCTTAATATTCTTATGTCAGTGGCTTCCAACATCCCATGAATTCACAGCCAACTTCAAACACTATTAAAAGGGAGCAGTTCTGAATATTACATTATATATTAATAATACCTGTACAGGTATGATTTATTCTCTAGCTAAATGTGTTCCAACTGATAAGATAGACCTTGTTTTTGCTAATTCTTTTTCTATTCTACTAATATAGAAATTAATGAATACAACATTACAGATCTGGCAAAACCGTACCATTGTCCATCCTTTCTTAGGTTGGAAAATAATGAAGTTATCAGTTGAAATGTAACTTGGGTATGTTTTCAAGTTTTAATATTGGGTTGTTGGAAGTAGCCAATCCCAGGGTATTACCACTTAGTGCAGTTCTGCTTGTTGGTGTATACCTTTTGACTGTAGGCCAGGCAACAGAATTATCAGTTGTGTTGTTATTGGTAGTAGTGAATATTTTAGTAGGTTATGATAGATCACATGTTTTGATCACCTGTGGAACTAGACTGGTTACCAAATGATAAGGACCTGTAAGTATTACAATTTGAAGAATCTCCTAAAAATGTAAAAAACCCTTCTATTGATGAAAGGAGCAATTTTCTTGGTATTTATTCAGAGAGTTGCTGCTCAAGCAAGAGTGAGTAAATCCAGGGAAAAATTAGTCTACCTTGGGTAATGTCCTTGTGCTATGCTAAACATGCAGCCGGTGTAAACTTTATGAGCTGAAGAGGAAATAGCGATTTTGTACATACCAGGAACACTGAGGTTTTGGACTTTCTCTGTCCAAGAGGATAAGTTTCACAATGGTAGAATTGTATTTGATATCAATCAAATTTCCAAAGGTCAAGAAATATAAGTAGACTGGTCAAGAAATGGAATACAAATTGAAATTGTCTGTTGATATCAGAAGAATGGATATTGGTGGAATGCTTGACTTTGAAATAATAAGTTTGTCCACCAGCCACTAGGGAATTCATGACGAGCAGCATTGATTTCAGTATTCAAGGAGGCAAGAAAGTTGCCTTGGTGGCGCAGTGGTCTAAGCGAAGAAAACTTGTATGCGTCAAAAGTGTGTGATATTGGTTAGAAGTAGTATGTTGACAGACGAAAAAAAAAAGTGGAAGTTCCAGGATATCCATGAGGTCTTCGAGTTTGGGAATCAAACAGTGGCACAGGAGGAAAGAGGCACGACATACAAGCTGAACAAGTGTTCATTGGGTGCTAATAGATCTGGGAGCCAGTTGGCAAATTCTTTAGTAGATGAGATAGAGTACTTTTTAAACCAATTTCTTTTCAAGAGTAGGAGCCAGGGAAAGTGTGTTTTCAACCATGGCTCTGATGGGGTAGCCTTCTTTATGAAGCTTGACTTGCAAGAAAGGAGTTCAAAGTATCTTTTTTTATTAAATTTGGCAATGGAGTTTTTGAGAGCTTCAGTAGGATTTGATTTCAAAAGTTTACAGTTTGTGGAGTAAAGGAATTTAGTCGCATTTCTTCAGGATGACTGGGAAGCCAATTTAATTTGCTTTACAAACAACTTCGAGTTTGTTAGTGAACTCTTTGAACACAGTGAATTGTAAGTGGGCAATGGAGCCAAATCAAATTCATGTTATTCTTCTTTAAAAGTCTAAATTTGGATGTTCTGCATCCAAGGAATGTGAGTACAGCTTTTGGTTCACAAAATTATGGTCCAGTAATGAGTCTCTAGACAAATTGAACCTGCCAGAAGCAATCCCTAATCCTGTTGAATTGAAGGAAATTGTGGAATCTGATCCATGACAAATGGTACAGGTGACTGCACATAAGTTAGACATCCACTATTGAACTGAGTCCCTGCACCTAGCAGTCATAGGTAAAGTATAAAAAAAAAAAAACTAGATCAATGGGTGCCACACGTGATAACAAGAGAACACAAGGCACATCCCCTATGCTGTTCTTTGCTCAACAGGAACAGAAGGGAAGTATTTCTGCAACACATTGTGACTGTTGATGAAAAGTGGATCTTAAGACATTCTATTCAATGGTTGAATGCCGAAGAAGAGCTCAGGAACTTGCCAGCCCTACACCAAAAGAAAGATTAAATGGTGGTTCACACCTGCAGGTGTGAACCACCATTTAATCTTTGAATCCTGGTCAGATGATCACAGTGGGACATTATTGTGATGGCCAGCACTGGTCAATGGAATGGTGTCCTGATGCTTCATGGTAAATCCCCCCCCTCCTCATGAATAACCATTCAGAAACTTTACCAGTTAGGGTGTGAGGCTTCACCACACTGCATACTTAGTTTTTTGTCTTGGAGAACTGAACTTCAACACAGCTGTTTACCATGTATTTGAAGACTTGATCACCAAGTTTTTTACAGTTGGCATGAACACCTTTGACACATTAGCTGAAGTGTATTGATGCCGCATATGACTATTTTGCTTGATCAGGAATGTTGCTTCAGCTTCTAGAATCTCGATGAAATCTGCCATTTCAACTGCAACAACTCAGTACAGCAAAACCACCTTAAAGGACACTCCTGAATAGCAGACCTCTCCATTTAGTGAACAGTTTTGTGATCCCCCAGTCCCAAAGTATGTACGGGTATGCATATTTTTACGTCAGAATAGTGATCTGGGTCATAAGACAATTAAAAACTAACTTTGAAGAGGAAAAGAAGTGGCCAATTTTTGCCTTGACTTTTGCTTAGCTTCTTTGGATGGAAAATTTTGTCATCCAGATCTGCATTACAAAAACTTCTGGTTTGATCCTTTTTCAAACTGTCTAAACAGTGAAGAAAATGCGTAAGATTTCATTATGGTCAAAGAGGTAACAATGTGTGTCAGTTTGTTGCTTTGAAAACAAAAGAAAATTTGATTGAGAAAGCATCTTCTTCTTTAAAGACAAACTCTTCACTACACTTAAAGCTTTTGTAAACAAAATAGATATGGGGGGGATGCAGCAGCATTATATAAAAAAAAAACATCTTTGACAGATTAAAACTTGCAGTGTTACGTATTTTGTTACAATACATACGTTGTCTGTACTATATTTTGAAATGAAAATGCTACACATGTACTGTTTCACTGTAAAACAATAGCAAAAAAAATAATTATATATTGCTCTTGCATATTTAATATGAAGTCGTTTTTACATAGTTGGGCTCAGTCCTCAATTCGTGACGTCAGGGTCATAACAAACGCTGCTGTGCCTGCCATCTTGGCTAGCAGCTAGGTGATATCAGGATTCTTTGATAACTTCACAATTTCGGTAAATGCAAAATGCAAACATTTTGAGCCACGGGAGCAACGAATTCAGTGATTATTTCGTATCTACAAACTAATTCAGATATAAAAGAGCTTTAACATTTTTTTTTTTTTTACATCAATGGGTTGTTGTTTTGCACAAATTCACCGGTATTACCATAGGCACCATACACTTTTTTTAAAACAAATTATATTCTATTTCACCTAAATAAGTTAAGGAGAAAAAAAAAGGCAAAACTTCATCTGATAAATGAATGAACATTCCATGCATCACATTAAAATTGCAGTTATTGATATGGTAATTCTATATTTTTTCAGCAACACAATGTGAGCTCGATGCACATTTATTTTATTTTAGCATGACATTGGAAAACTACACTTTTAAATATTTCGTATAAAGTAAGAAAACTGCACTAGACAAAAAACAACGCTTAATGATACATGAAACGTTTAACCAATTTAATTTCGTGGGAACTATTACATTTGCAAACAAATAGCCTAGTTCATCAATTCATAAGAAATTATACACACTGTTTCTTTGTTTCAGTCGTAGCGGGTTTGGTTTGTTATGACCCCGTTTCTGATGTCACAAACGGGAGGGGGTGCATAAGACTGCATTGGTTCAGTACCCAACCTTTCAAATAATGGGCAAATGTTGAAGTCCCAGGGTATCCACTATTCAGATTTCACTGTACTTCTTACAGCATAATACTTGAGAATGAAGATAAATGTCTGAATCAATGGTTCTAAGTTAAATTTCAAAAGCTGTGCTGCACAGAAAAGAGATTCGAATTATTTGGGTACAATTACTGATAAGACAGGAGTTCAACAAAAGAACTCTCAAAGTTCAAAATGCATCTAATAGTTTTATATCAGGTCTTGTATAAATATTGTGTACTTGAAATTCTGCTAAATAGTGTGAATGCAATGTATGTTGACAGTAAATACAGCACGTGTATGAGCAAATGGCATTTTATCGAAATGGTTTTTTACTGATACAGGAGTCTGACAAGGTTGTGCAGTGTCATTGTGGGTGTACTTTTGCATGATGCTAAAATAGACCTTACTGGTAATATTCATGTGTTCAGATTGCAAAAGTGAGTATGTATTAATGGATGTTGTACATAATATATGAAGTTGGTATGAAATTCAAACAGTATAAAGGGAAAAACCAAAAGTTATGGTTTTTAAGGCACAGAGATAAGACCAGGTGAATGAATTTGTATAAATTAGGAACCATGTTTGACAGAGAAAACAAGTTAAATGGCAAAATTAGTAAAGGAGTGTATTCATCTTCGAAAGTCATAGCTGCTTCTCAAAAAAAAAGTCCTGAATGGCTGTGTATGACAGTGAATGATCATGTGTAAAGCAAAATGTTGTTAGTGAGGTGTAAACAAATATTCTGAGGGTTTGGTCATGTTGAAATGCTTACACTATCAGTGATGGATCCAGTATGGGGTGATTGCCCCCTCCCCCATTAGTTAAAATATTTGATTTTCCTAATGAAAATCAACTGAAAAGAAGTTTAACAAAATATTAAAAAAGAAAATGAATGTAACTGTGTTCTATAAATACTTTTTTATTTAGCTTTTGTGCTTTATTTATGGATCAAATTGCACCCCAACCCCGTTCTAGATCAGCCTTTGCTTATTACAAACATTTATTCAACCCAGGTGGTAGGTTTTGAATGTGCAGTGTCTGCTGAGGTCAGGCAATAAATAGAAAAAAATCAATTGTATAAAACTTGAAAGAATGTTGAATGCCGGTAACTACAGTAGAACATCAGATCCCCATTATGTAGAATTGAACATAGGTAGAAGTCTTATGTTCAAATATGGAGTTTCTATACTGCCATTTTCCTTTTATGGGAAAATATGATGAAAACTTGAGTGCAGAACTGTATATTGTAGGTCCCCCCAATAATTCCTTAACAATTATGTATACAAATAAGCTTTTACACACTGGTTAACTATGCATATTGAAGCATGCTGATGAAGTCTGGGGAGTAATAAATTAGAATTTATGCAATTTAAAAGACTTCTGTTGGTCAAATCAGTTTTCCTATCTGAAAGAATAATCCCACATGAAATAAAGTGTACGTAAATTGTTGCTAAAGCAATGAGTTTAGCAACAAGTTCAAGATTTCAATTTTATGCATGATCATTCCTAGTTTAAATTGCAAAATCACAGTCAAGATTTCAGTTTTGCAAGATATAACTGAATGAGCATTTAACTCTATTTTAACTTGAACTTTCATTTAATCTTCCCTTCTGAGTTCTTTTGGTTTTACATGCATTTCTGTCAAGGCCTGTTCTTTATGTATAGAAGTATTATCAAAAATTCTGTCTGCACTCAGAAGATTATATGAAAGTTCAAATTAAAATAGAATTAAGTAAATTTATCTGAGTAAGTGTTTGAATGACCATTATTTGCACATGAAAAAATAAAATAACAGTACCAAGCGATGGTGATGGGGCTTGTTCGGTGGAGTTTATGGTCCCTCATTTTTTTTTTTCAGCACAAATTATTTTATCTTGCACTGCTACGTGCTCTCCTGCGAGTTTTTAACTGAGCCAATGTCACATCGTCTTCAACATAGCTAACTAGCAGCAGAAGTTCGAAGTACTATCACTACACTGCAACTTCTGAGTTTTGCACAGCCAGCTAGGAAAATTAAGTACTTCTGCCATTTTGAAACAAAAATAAGGACTTCTAAGCATACTAAAAAAAAAAAAAAGATTTATTAGGATAGTGGGAACCCTGATAAAATTTTACAATTCGTCTAAAGAATAATGTAGGCTTACCTAAGCAAGGTTCTTCGACGATATCTCCCAAAATGTGAAGCCCTTCGGCTTCTTCTGAAGATACGAGTTCGCCGAGGGGGTCTGTTTGTGGAACTAATACCTGGCTTGTTGGTTCTCTTGGACATGACCTAATTAATTACAAATCAATATTTTGAGATGTTTACAACAGAAAAGGCATAAAGATTTAATTTCCAATAAGTTTCATTAAAAACAATTGCACATCACTGAAGATAAAGTAAATTTTAGTCGCAAAATAAATGCCCAAATTTCTGAACAAGACTGAAAAATTATACAACTGAAGGATTTCAGTAGGTTGTTTGAAAATAACTTAACAGGATGGGGCAGTTAAATAATTGTGGATCACTTCATCAAAATACACCATTTTGATCCAAAATTCATTATCGCCCCAACTGACTCCCCAAAATCAGCACAACACATATTCATCATGGGTCTATGTTGAAGGAGCATACATGAGCAACTTCCAATATATTGTTAATTACTGTGTATTTAATATTAACAGTGCTTAAAAGAATAAGATGTGGGCAAACAATTTCAATATACAGGGTGTCCCAAAAAGGTGTAACCAATTTCAAATAACTTTTGATACAAAACTAATATCAGCATTCTGTTTCTTGGCAACGGCACGCTGACCACCCTGTGGTTTTCAGCCTCATCAGTCTTTTCTCAAAGTCCATAAGTTGCGTAAATTGATGTCTGGTGTCTACCGGGCATTCTTGTCACTCTGTGCTCCTGCTTGCATAGTCTGGTTCTTTTTGCTTTCATGGGGCATCAATTACATGCCAGTTCGCGCTTGCAGCGCCCCCACAGGGTGTGCAGTCATGCGCAAGAGCACCAAACTTGGATCATTTGCAAAGTTTTGCAGTTCTAGCATGTTTTCTTCTAGGTGCACAAATTTCATTGTCCGCGAATGTATAAAACTCACATTTTAAGATACCTTATTTTCCTACATAGTTTCCCTCTTGTTTGATAAAATCACGCTAGAGTTGAACAACTTTCTCAAACCCATCTCTGTAGAACTCTTCAGTCTGTTCTCAAAACAGCTTGAACTTCATCTCATATGAAACAAATTCTTTTGAAATGTTCAAGTGCTGTGAACAACTAAAAGTGCCAAAACTGGGCTATAGTAAGGGTGTGGAACAACTTCAAATTGGGTGCTCTCTATCACTGACTTAAGTGGGAGCATGGGAAATGGTCTGTAGTTATGTTGCAGAAACATGGTCCTTTCTTTTTGTGACAAAATGTAAGGGTGTTTGTATAAGACTTGAGGTTGATTTTTTGTGCCTTTGACCACATAATCCTAGTGACATGCTTCTGTAGTCCTAGAAAATGACAAGTATGCATTTCATAGCAGAAGATTGTGTCCTGCTTTGTGTCTTTTTAATCAGGAAACTACACCAGTGCAGCTATCTACAGAACTATCTAGTACTTCAATACTAATTTATTTGAGTCAGTTTCCAAGAAGCGGGTCCTTGTTGCTGTTTACGATCAGCGTGTGAAACAGTTGTTGAGAGGTGTGGATTTTGGCTCCAATCATTACTTGGTAGTGTTATAAGTGAAACTGAATGTTTATTGGAGGAATAGGAAGAGGCCTACGGTAGAAAGAATAAAGGCTCCTTAAAGATCAACAGCATTACTCTAATTTACTCAAGAGAATAACTGAAGGACCTGAAATCATGTGAGAGGGATATAGAAAAGAAGTGGGAATGTTTTAACAAATGTGATGTCACTGCCATTAAAGAGGTATGTGGCACCACTATAGTGGGTAATATTAGACATGATGCTTGGTGCAATAATGAGGTTGAAGCAGTAGAGAAAGAAGGAAGCATATTTGTGAATGCTGCAAGGTAGAGTTTCTGAGAATGAATATTGCTGTAAGAAGTGTGAGACAGATAAGCTGGTAAGCCAAAAAATAAGGAGCAGCAGGTGGAAAGGCATGAATTGGCTTTTTGGAAAAATTAAAACACTTTCTGAAAGTACACGAGACAGGAAAGATAAAAGTTTCAAGTTCTATGAAGAACAAGATCGGAGAAATGATATGGGAGCCCAATGAGTTAAGTGAAAGATGGGGTAAAAATACATCTGCGAGTTATTAGATCAAGAAAGCAAAGGTGATTCTGAGGCAGAAGCAGATGTCACCGTGAGAGATAGAAGCACAGGAGGAATCTCAAGAGAAGAGGTGTGTAAAGCTCTAAAATTCCTTTAGAATGGTAATGCTACAGGATTAGATGCCATAACTGCTGAGTTAAAATATGGTGGTGACTCTGTAATTGACTGGTTAACTGAAATTTGCCAGTTGGGATTGGATCATCGTTCCCTCGTAAAAAGGAAAAGGTGATCCTACTGACTGGAAGAACTATCATGATATTAGCTTACAGAGTGTGTGAGGGAAAGTGTTTGGTAAGGTTCTTATTAAGAGGAACAAGGCCTTACATTAGAAAAAGTGTGGCATTGCACCTGGTAAAGGCTGCACTAACCAAATTTTTGCATTACGCAGGATGGTTGAAAAGTACTTGGCTGTTGGTAAGAAAGTTTTTGCGGCCTTCATAGGTTTAGAAAAAAACTTACGACCTGGTAAGTAGGATACTTATGTGGAAGGTATTTAATAAATATGGTGTTACTGGGAAATCTACTTAATGGTGTGTATGCTGGCAGTAGAGTTTGTGTACGAGTGAATGGTGGTGTATCAAAATGGTTTTCTATTGGTGCAGGAGTCAGACAAGGTTGTGTAATGTCACCATGGCTGTTTAATATAGTTATGGGTGTGTGATGCCAAGATGGACAACAATGGTTTATGTCTTGGTAATATCAGTGTGTGCAGATTGCCATATGCTGATGACATAGTCCGATTGGTAGAGAAGAAAAGTGAGTTGCAGAGTATGTTGTCTCAGATGTATGAAGCTTGTATGAAATTCAAACAGTATAAATAAGGGAAAAATCAAAGTTATGGTTTTTGAGCGAGTACCTTGTTAGTACTGAATGCAAAACAAGTCTACATAGCACAGTGGTTGACCAGGTGAATGAGTGTGTATTTAGGAAACATGTTTGACAGAGAACAAATTAGATGGTGAAATTAGTAGGGGAGTGAATTCTTCATTGAAAGTCATAGCTGCTTTAGAAGGTTTACACAGGAATGATGGGTTCTCAAGAGAGTCCCAAATGGCTGTGCATGAAAGTGTAATTGTACCTACTCTGATGTATGGCAGGGAAACCTGGTTATTGCAGAAGAGACATAGGAGTCACTCGTGCATTGGAGACATGCATTACTTATGGGGAGTTTGTGGCAAGACACTCTCCAGTTGTGTGAGGAATGAAGATGTGTTGTGCACTTGTGTAATGTGAGGCAAAATGTTGTCAGAAAGGTGGAGACTAATATTCTTAGGTGGTTTGGGCATGATGATATGCTTACTAAGAAAAACAATTTCTGCCTAAGTGGCAGGAAAGGAAGGCAGAGGAAGTCATGGGAGGATCAGATTCAGGAGCGTCTGCATGAGAAAAAGATGAGTATGAAGTATAGAAGGTATTGTGGATGTCAGTGAAGCCTGAGATGTGTGCCAAGATCACTGTAAATGGGGAAGTTTGATATGGCAACAGTAAGTAAACATTCAGTTAAAAATTTATCTGGTGGTTCGTATTTCTTTGTGGAGCTGAATCTCAAGGGACAGCTTAGTGATATGCATGTATGTAGTTTGTGTCTTCCTGTAAAAAGTGGGGTGATGATGGGCACTTCATTTTAGGAATAAGGCAATAATGCATCCACATTTTCTGATAACTCAGAGAGGGAGAGACAGATTTTCAGACTAGGTAAACCAATATTTAACTTTTCTACTAGAGCTCTTGGAACTTTTATTGCTGACTATGAATAACAACTTTCCTTTTGGGATCTACTACTTTTTTTTGACAGTATGTTTTAGAAAAACTAAAAAAAAAAAAAAAAAAACCTCGAACTGGGTTATTTCAATGAAAATTGCTTGAAACTACTGGTTCATTTCCAACCACACACAAGTATAAGTGCTTTTCAGTAGATAATGCCATAAGTCATTTTATATCTACAAAAAAACTGCATATGATCATATCGCCCCTTCACAAGTTAAAAACGTAAAATTTTACAGGAATGTGAAAAATAGATTGCTCATATCATTAATGCTTTATATTACTAAAAACGATACTAATGCTCTCAACCAGAATCATTTGCAATTAGACTTGACACTTTTCTACTGCTGTGGAACCAATAAAATGAAAATGTTTGCCTTGTGCAACTTTTCTTGTGAAGGTGCGATATATGAACTAATCTTTTTTTATGAAAATTTGAAAGAGGAGGGATAAAGATGGTTAGTAAGCTACTTGGACGGTAATAGCACATAAACAAACTTCTTGTTCAAATGGTATCGATAGTAAGTCACCTTTGTCTCGGCACGATCTACTGAACTCCCATCTAACACACATGCCGTAGTTAAAAAATTTTTATTTACACTAAAACACATGCACAGATAAAAGCCGAAAAAAACTTAAAAGAAGGCGATCTTTTGAGCTTGCTCCAAGCTCAATTTCGAGCAGAAAGTATCTTAGATGTACCGCACACAGAGATATAAATACAAATAAAAACAGGACTATCTTGCACTAATTATGTAACTCCCCCACCCCACTTACACACAGATGAACTACACCTCTTAATGACCAAAAAACATAAATACCAATTCACGCAGATAGAAGAAAAAAACAAAACAAAAAAACACATTTTTAAATTACAGAAATACACTGATGTCCAAAATTAAGGTCACACACATTTTTTTACAATAATTCAAAATAGCAACCAGTAAAATGTTTAAAATTGCTGTCACATATACTTTGGGGAATGTAAATCTAATGTAAGCATCCACTGTTTGTTAAACGGTTAACAGAGTAAGTTTGGTAAGAGAACACGAAAGTGACAGTTTTCTGCATTTGCGAATTTCATCTTCAGAGTTTAGTTTCTTGCAAGAAAAATCACAAGATTGACTAATTTCAGTTGGAATGAGTACTCGAAATCGTTTAGACGATGGACTGAGGTGGAGAGCTATCTGCAGGTTTGAAGCTGGCCAGTCTCAAGCGGAGGTCGCTCAATGGTTACAGGTGGTATCCAGGTTATGGCAGCAATTCCGAACAATGGGTACCATCAACAGGAGGCCCTGCCAAGGGCCATGACACCTGCAGAGGATTGTTACGTGGCATTAACTGCCAAACACCATTGACGGATGACAGCTAGAGATCTCTCTCAGGGTCTCGCTGCTGTGACTGGAACAGCAATTTTGAGGCAAACTGTATACAACGCCTAGCAGAGAAGGCCTTTTACACCCGTCGACCAGTGGTGTGTGTCCCCCTCGCCAGATTACAGAAGAGAGCCTGCCTGTCGTGGAGCCAAACACAACTTTCTTGGACACAGCAAGATTAGAGTCGTGAAGCTGGCCTCTGTGATGCGTCTAGATTCAGTACACAAAGTGATTCTCAACGAGTCTTCATCTGGAGACAGCGTGGGGTCCACTATCATCCCTCCAACATAAGGGAAATCGACCACTTTGGTGGAAGTGGAATCCTTATGTGGGCAGGCATCATGTTGGACGTCCGTACACCACTGCATGTCTTAGATGGGGACACTGTGACCGCACAGCACTATAGGGACGAGGTCCTTGAACCTTATGTGAGGCTTTTCCAGGGAGCTGTCAGACCGAACTTCATTTTTATGGACGATAACACGAAGCCACACAGAGCTCAGCTTATTGACAATTTTCTGGAGGGAGAGGATATTCGCCTTATGGTGTGACCAGCAAAGTTGCCGGACCTAAATCTAATACAGCATGTTTGGGATGCTCTAAGAAGAGCCATTGCACAACGTCAACCCCTCCCAGGACCTACCTGGGATTAAAATCAGCACTTTTAGAAGAATGGGATTTGTTGCCAGAAGCTGTTATCAACAACCTCGTTCACAGTACGAGGGCTCGTTGTGCGACTTGTAAAGCTGTGCGGGGTGGCCACACTCCCTATTAGCCGGACTGTTCTCGAGATGTGATGCATCATGTTTGGACTAATTTGCATATCACACACAATTTACCCCCTGTTCCTTTTGTTATGTTGCTATTCCATGTCTCATAGTATGTGGCATCTATGTACCAAATTTCATTGCAATAAACCATTTAGTTTTCAAGATATTGCAGAATATGTGTTTGTGACCTTAATTTTGGACATCAGTGTAATTAAAAAGTAATCAGGTTTGTGGAAAATGACATATTTAACAGAATATACAGAAAGTTCAAATAACGATGAAAACATATTACAATCTTGTTTGTCAAAGGTCTCTGCCATCGATGGATAACAGATTATAAATTATTAAGGTGTGGTGTTTATGCAATTGTGGCTGACACATCAATATTTTTCTGGTGCAGCTGTTATACCAATGCAGTGCTTAGCCTGAAAATGCTATAATTAACTATCATCCATGCAGTATAATTACTAAAAAAACTTGACACTATATCAAGTATTCCAGAGCAATATAGTTTTTAAACTTTTTTAAAACAATTTTGAAATTCTCTCGTGAGTTAATTGCATGGATGAGAGTGAATGACAGCACTTCCGTAAACCAAAAAGATTAAGTAGTCCTTTTGCAATAATACAACATGGTTTGATATTTTATGAAACAGAAATACAGTTCCAATACTTGAAAAGAACCAAGTACTATGACTCACTTTTAAGATTCGACCTCGGAAGACTGATTCGTTTAAATCCATGGCTTTGGAAACCGATGTTCTCTCAGCAAATTCGATGTATGCAAAACTGAAATAATTTGGGCAGTTTTATTATGGGTTCATACATGAAAAAGAAATGACTTCAGTGGTAAAAAGATAATTTTTTTTTATTAAAAAAATACATTTCTGTACTTTTTGTTGTTGGGGGGGGGGATTACAAATGCTGTTTATCTCATTTCAAACTTTTGTTTCATTGCAAAACTGGACTAGTTTCCTAAGAAGTGTTTTTTATTGCAACTTTCAGAATTCTTAATTTGCATCATTACCACCACCATACATCAGATATGTTTGTTTTTTGTCATTGTCTGATTAAAAGACAAAGCTGAGAAACTTCAATTTACATTTATAACAAAAAAACTTTCTCCATTTCTTCCTGTAAATGGCAAGATTTATTATCTCTACCATAATGCTCCCAGTAACAATAATTGCTGATTCCAAGCCTATTATCCAACCTTGATTCACATTAACATCCTCTGACTTGTGATCTAATACCACACAAAAAAACTTCTGTCTATGAAATCATCCAACTCTCATGGCACTTTTGTTCAAACTTCCTCATTCACTGTCCACATTTTTTCTACAGAAGTAGTACTGACTTCAGTTGCAATGTCTGCATGATTATTTCTATTTTGTAATGTGTTCTGCCATTTCCCCCTGTTACTCATCTTATTACTCTCATGACAACTTGCTAAAAAGCTCTTTACCCTGAACCCAGCTTCATAAAAATGAGCATGTCATACAGCTGCCTCAATTTTCTGGCCAAATTATTTCTTAGTAGGAATATTTTGTTTCTACTTCTAAGAGTGGTTGTATATAATGCAGTATATTTAGGCAGCTGTCAACTGTGCATGAAGCTAAAGAGAATGCTTGGGCTCTCAGATAATATCTAACCCACAGAGTGTACCTTCACTGTCTAACCATTCCACGATTTGGTTACACATAATCTTTTAAGTTGTGAATCAGTTTTTTCCCCCTTTGATTTCAGTGTTTTTTTCCTCGTGTTTATACTATTATTTAACAGTTTATTTTTATCTTCAAGCAGAAACACTGATGCTGCTTCATCTACATTGGACCCTTCAAATATTAATGGCCACCCCGGTCGCACTGTGGTCTAAGTTCTGGCTTGTCACCATCAGTCAGAGATGGGTTCAGGTTCAAATCCTGGTGAGGCATGGATGTTGTGTTTGTCTTATGGCACTGGCCCTCTCCCTTACCTGGAACCAGTGGCCCTAAATTAGGGATGGGTGACTGCTTTATAGCCCAACAAGTTGCTCACAGTGGTAGTTAAACCTCCATCCTACCCCCATCCCCAAAATAAAATAATGTGAGTTAAAGTGCTTGTGTTTTATACTTTACTAGAGATGAAGTCTGCAAATAGAAATACAGTGATTTGTGATTAAAAGTGCAAGAGAAGCAACAAAAGAAAAAAAAAGAAAATAAAAATCCTGCAGACAAAAGAAATTCTTGGCTTTTGTGAGTAAAAATAAATTCATGATGGTAAATTATCATTTTCTTATCATGCTTTACCTCTTATATTCACCTGTGGTTGTATTCTGGTAACGCTATTGAAAAGGTCATGTATCACTAATAATAAATGGTATGGGCCACAGGTGGCCTAGTGGTCATCGTTCGTGACTGCCACGGAGATAACCTCCTCAGGTACGAATACTCAAACTGCTAAATATCTGCCGTGCGTCAGATTGGCACATTAAACCGTCAGACCCCGGTAATAAATAAGGGCATCTTCCTTTCCCCTTTCCTATTGGGCACTCTAGCCCAAATCTCCTAGCTTCTTATTTCTAAGGGTTATAGCTTCCTATTTCCTGGGGTCAGACACTACCTTCTTAAAATCCTCTACATATGATCTGATCTAATCTAATAAATGGTACCCAAACAACTGATATTAGTTAACTCCTGTACTCTCCCAAATATGTATCTACATTAAAAAAATTTCTCACACCTCAGCTAAATAAGGTGTTACTGTGTTGCAACTTGTTTATAATCTTCCTATTAGATGCTGAAGTGAATGGTGGTGGTATTAGGTTTGCTGTTATCTTAGTGCAAATTTGTAAGTACATAATTCTCAGCAATCATTGGCAGTGGTACTGCATTTGCTTGGAGTTCACTGTTCATTCACCTTGGTTCATCTCAGAAAACTTGAAAATTACATTGATCTGGAGTCGAAATTGAACTGTCTCCCAATTTTCATTTCAGCATGATATCGTTAAACCACCCAGGACAACAATGATTGCTGAGAATTATGTACTTGTTCATTTCCCATGTATTTGTGAGGAATATTTCTTCCCTAATTTCTATGATAGTCATCATCATCATCAATCCACTGCTGGACGAAGGTTTCCCCAAGTTTCCTCCACAACGGTCTGTCTTGTGCCAGTCTCCTCAATGTCACTCCCGCATACTTTCGAATTTCATCCACCCATCTCCCATGTGGTCTTCTTCTGGGTCTTTTCCTGTCCCTTGGAATCCAATCTAAAATTTCGGCTCTCCATCGATGGTCTGTCCTTCTGGCATTTCAGGGATTTAACTCTGATCATGATGTCTTCCACTCTTGTCATTTTTCGGATCCACGAGTTCCTCTTCTTATCTCTCCTGGTTACACCAAGCATGCACCTCTCCACGCTCCTTTGAGTTGTCTGCAGCCTTTGTACGTCTATTTTAGTTAAGGTCCACGTCTCTGCACCATACGTAAGCACTGGAAGGATGCATTGATCAAACACTTTTTTTTTAAGACATAATGGCATATTGCTCTTGAAAATTATGCTGTTTCTTCCAAAAGCTCTCCAGGCAAGTTTTGTACGCCGATTAATTTCTTCATCAATGTGACCCTCACCTGATATGTGCTGTCCAAGATAAACGTACGTGTCTGTTATCTCCAGCTTTTCTCCATCAATCGATAAATCTTCATTTCGTGTAAAAGCATTGAACATCACTTTTGTCTTCCGAAAGTTCATTTTTAATCCCAATTCTTTACTCTTGTCAGCAAGTTCTTGGATCATACTCTGCAGATCTGATGGGGTAGCTGCAAAAATGACTATGTCATCAGCAAAACGAAGGTGGGTTAGATAATCTCCATTAATCTTTATCCCATTGTTTTCCCAGTTGAGTGATTGAAAGACATTTTCCAATGTGGCGTTAAAGAGCTTCGGAGATATGGTGTCACCTTGTCTCACTCTTTTTCCAATTTTTGTGTGTTGTATTTTAAAACAGCCGAATCTTTGCACTTGCATTTTCATAGATGTTATGAATAATATTAATGTATGCATCTTCAATACCGCAGGATTTCAGAGCCATTGTAACTGCTGATGGTTTCACCGAATCAAAGGCTTTTTCATAATCGATAAAAGCCATGCACAATGGAAATTCGTATTACCTCGCTCTTTCAATTAGTTCTCTCAGTACGTGGATATGATCTATTGTGCTGTAGCCACTCCTGAATCCAGCTTGTTCTCTCGGTTGAGCCATATACAGTATTACCTTCAAATGGTGTGAAAGAACATTAGTGAAGATTTTATAAACCACTGATAGGAGGCTGATAGGTCTGTAGTTCCTGAGATCCTTAATGTCCCCTTTTTTATGTAGCAGGATCATTTTAGCGTTGTTCCAATCCTCGGGAATCTTCCCTTCATTCAGGCATCGAGTGAAAATTTGGGCGAGTACTGTATCGATTTCTCCACTTGCTTCTTGTATGATGTCTGCAGTAATTCCATCTTCTCCTGGAGCTTTTCCCCGCTTCATGTTCTTGATTGCATGTGCAACTTCTGCTGGGAGGACTGGAAGAACTCTGGTACTGGTACCTTCCATGATGTCTGGAGTACATGCATCATCCCTTTCTTATAACTTGGAGTAGAAATCTTTCACTCTTGTCAAAATTTCGCCTCTATTTCTTGTTACAGAACCATCTTCTTTTCTCAGTGCCATAATCTGTTTTCTTCCCTTACTGAGATGTCCCTTTGCTATCTTTAAGCTTTGGTTATTCTCAATTGCTTTCCTCACTAGTTCACAGTTGAATTTCCTTACGTCTTCAGTGATACTTTTTCGTACTGTCTTGCATAGTTCTATTTATTCCACTTTGGAAGTCACATCTTCTTTAGTTGTCCTCATCTCTCTTCTTTTTGCATCAACATTTTGGTTTTTCCTGATAATTTGTTCACGTGCAACTTGTTCTTAGACCCAGCTAATTTGTTTCCATAAGAGCTTTGGTTACTTTTCTGTTAACTTCAGAATTATCCACTTCTTCCGATGTTAGGCCTTCTAAAGCAGAGAATCTGTTCTTCAGTTCCAACTTGAAGGTATTGTGGTGTTTTTTAAGTTTGGTTACGTCAATACATTTTGTTTGTCTTATGAGCTTGCCACGTTCGAGTTTAGTGTTGAGGTGCATCTTACATCTCACCAATCTATGGTCACTACCTGTGTTGAACTTGTTTAGCACACAGCAGTCTTCTATGACGAATTTTTTGTTACACATAATAAAATCAATTTCACTTGTCGTCCCATTTGGATGTCTCCATGTCCAATTCCTGTGCGGCTTTTTTTTTAAAAAGGAGTTCAAGATGAAAAACCCTTCTGCCTCTGCAAACTCAACGAGAGTATTTCCACGCTGGTTTCTGTTGCCGTGACCGAATTTACCTACTGAAGTTTCATTCTGTTGCCGTTGCCCTATTTTTGCATTGAAATCTCCCATAATTATCTTCAACTGCTGCTTACCTTTATGATTTAGATGACGAATTTCCTCATAAAATTCTTCAATTTCTTCTTCAGGATGACTTGTGGTGGGTGCATGAGTTTGAATAATCTGAGCCTGGTATTTTCTCGAGAGTTGGATAACGAGTTGTGCAGCTCTGTCAGAGGAACTTTCAACTTCTACAACTTTATCCTTCAGGTTCTTGTTTATTATAAATCCAACACCACTAGTTCTGCCAGTATCTGTCCCACGATAGTAGAAGAGATGTCCACTTTTCAGTTCAATTGTATCTTCTGCTTTTCTCCTTACCTCGCTTAGCCCAACGATGTCCCACTTGATCCTTTGTAGTTCCTCTTCCAATTCAAGAAGCCTTGAATCAGAAGATAGGGAGTGTCCATTATATGTAGCCAAGGTCAGCATCAGATGGCAGCCTAGTCCGGTCCTCCGGGGATTCTTAGCACCCTCTGCCTTCATGGCGCACTGGCCACTGCCTTGGCCAGGTATATTCCAGCTGCCGGAGACTGAGGGCCAAGATTTAAGTTGTGGAGTCATTTTGGAGGGGTTTGGCCATAACTCACCACGCTGGACAAGCAGGTTGGTGAGTGTGGGATAGCATTTCCTCTAATCTCGAAGGTATAGTTATACCGCTATTGGCGGTCGTCAGAGCCCCTTTAGTGGGAACAGGATGCACCACGAGAAGGCGGGGTTGACATTTGTCAAGGAGAGGCTGTGATGTTACGCATCACCTGATCTTACATCACCTGACTTATGATAGTACCTGATACTAAGTTATTTCTTTCAAGCAGTTCATTCATAGAGGTCAAAAATAAAACAGGGCAATCCACATTCCTGTCTTATTTGCTCCACCGTTAAATTCTTACTTACCAGTACTTTCTTCTATTATCAGACTATCGTGTATCAGATTAGCAATAGAACATACATACATTACAAGAAAGATGACACTGAATTTTCGGTTGTAATAAAGCATGTCTCTTGAATCCGTTCTGACGCAAATTAAATTTATCAAAGCTATTCAAAGTCAATGGAACCGGTACGAAAAAAAAATAGTATCTGACGGAAGAAAGAAGTATTTCAATCTGGTTTTTAATCTCTCAGATATTGCTGTAAATGGAATCGTGAGCTTACGCCCTCTGGTTGCAGACTTGTGCATTAAGAAAAATATGAATTTATATGAGAAACATTTCGCGCCAGAAACTCTCTCCAACACAAAGAATTTTTCAAATCTGACTCTTAGAAACGGAGATATCGATAAAAATAAGATGTGACTTTACGTCCCCTGGTGGGAAAACCATGCATTATTTTAGGAAGAAAGTATTCTCAAAAGGTTTTTCAATATGAGCGGTATCAGTCCAAGGAAAAAAAAAGGTTACTCGAATTTTCAAGAGCCCAGATTTTGCGACAAATACATCAGATGCAGAAATTAATACTTATGCCCCTTGGTGGCCAAACAATTCTTTACCAAACATTACAAATTATATGAAAAATATTTTCCATAAGGTGTTGTATGCGATACAGGAAGAATTTTTCAAATCGGAGTTCTAGAAGCAGAAATAACGCAGAAAACATCATTTACCATTGTGCCTCCTAGCGGAAAGTCTGATTTACTTGAAAATTTTGAATTTATATGAAAAAAATTTTGCATCAGAAACACTATCCAACAAAGAAGGAATTTTTTAAATCGGACTCCTAGAAGTAGAGATGTTGACAAAAATAAGATGTACATCTACGCCCATGGCGGAGAAACCATGGAATATTTTAAGAAGAAAATATTCAAATTTTATCAACGTGAGTGGCATCGGTCCACGAAAGAATTTTTTTCAATCGAGATTTTAGAAGCTCAAGTTTTTATGGCAAATACATAAGTGAAAATTAACACTTACGCCCCCTGGTGGCCAAAATATTCTTTACGAAAAACTAGAAATTATAGGCAAAAAGATTTTCCATCAGGAGCTGCACCCGTTGAAGAAAAAAGTTTTTAAATTGGAGTTTTAGAAGAAGAGTTATCGGGGAAAACGCAATTTATGTTTACACCCCCTAGTGGAAAATCTATGCGTAATTTCAAAATTAACTGCATCTAAAATACTCTTCGACATCATAAATCGAAAGATAAAATAATTTTTTCAATCAGATGTTTAGAAGCAAATATGTGGAATAAAACGTATTTTTGAATTCGACATCATCTGCATTTATGCCCCCTAGCGGCGAAATTGTACATCGTACAAAAAACGTAATAAAGGATCATCATTCGCACATTTCAAGCTTCCCAATGCAAAAAGAATTTTTCAGATCGGACTAATAGTTGCAGAGATATCGTGTCTACAAACGGACAGACAAACCAATAACATAAGCATGATCTTTTTTTTTTACAAAAGACATGCTAAAAGTGTGCTTTAGACTTTTAAGGAAGAGAAGGGATCATTTAATAGCGGATCGCTCCACATAAAATTGGCCAAAAAATGAATTAAACTATCTATCACTTCATCACCAATTCTTGTATGCCCCCCTCACAAGTACCTAAATACCTCCAAATATATGGAAATTCCTGGTTTAAATATTTTATTCCCAATAGATCATCATCATTGTCAACCATTATCAATCCACTGCTGGACGAAGGTCTCCCCAAGTTTCCTCCACAACGGTCTGTCTTGTGCCAGTCTCCTCCATGTCACTCCCGCATACTTTCGAATTTCATCCACCCATCTTCCATGTGGTCTTCTTCTGGGTCTTTTCCTGTCCCTTGGAATCCAATCTAAAATTTCGGCTGTCCATTGATGATCTGTCCTTCTGGCAGTATGTCCAGCCCATTGCCATTTCAGGGATTTAACTCTGATCATGATGTCTTCCACTCTTGTCATTTTTCGGATCCACGAGTTCCTCTTCTTATCTCTCCTGGTTACACCAAGTATGCACCTCTCCATGCTTCTTTGAGTTGTCTGCAGCCTTTGTATGTCTCTTTTAGTTAAGGTCCACGTCTCTGCACCATACGTAAGCACTGGAAGGATGCATTGATCAAACACTTTTCTTTTAAGACATAATGGCATATTGCTCTTGGAAATTATGCTGTTTCTTCCAAAAGCTCTCCAGGCAAGTTTTGTATGCCGATTAATTTCTTCATCAATGTGACCCTCACTTGATATCTGCTGTCCAAGATAAACGTACGTGTCAGTTATCTCCAGCTTTTCTCCATCAATCGATAAATCTTCATTTCTTGTAAAAGCATTGAACATCACTTTTGTCTTCTGAAAGTTCATTTTTAATCCCACTTCTTTACTCTTGTCAGCAAGTTCCTGGATCATACTCTGCAGCTCTGATGGGCTAGTTGCAAAAATGACTACGTCATCAGCAAAACGAAGGTGGGTTAGATAATCTCCATTAATCTTTATCCCCTTGTTTTCCCAGCTCAGTGACTGAAAAACACCTTCCAATGTGGCATTAAAGAGCTTCGGAGATATGGTGTCACCTTGTCTCACTCCCTTTCCAATTTTTATGTGTGTTGTATTTTCAAACAGCCTAATCTTTGCACTTGCATTTTCATAGATGTTATTAATAATATTAATGTATGCATCTTCAATACCGCAGGTTTTCAGAGCCATTGTAACTGCTGATGGTTTCACCGAATCAAAGGCTTTTTCATAATCGATAAAAGCCATGCACAATGGAAATTCGTATTCCCTCGCTCTTTCAATTAGTTCTCTCAGCACATGGATATGATCTATTGTGCTGTAGCCACTCCTGAATCCAGCTTGTTCTCTCGGTTGAGCCATGTCCAGTGTTACCTTCAAACGGTGTGAAAGAACATTAGTGAAGATTTTATAAACCACTGATAGGAGGCTGATAGGTCTGTAGTTCCTGAGATCCTTAATGTCCCCTTTTTTATGTAGCAGGATCATTTTAGCGTTGTTCCAATCCTCGGGAATCTTCCCTTCATTCAGGCATCGAGTGAAAATTTGGGCGAGTACTGTATCGATTTCTCCACTTGCTTCTTGTATGATGTCTGCAGTAATTCCATCTTCTCCTGGAGCTTTTCCCCGCTTCATGTTTTTGATTGCATGTGCAACTTCTGCTGGGAGGACTGGAAGAACTCTGGTACTGGTACCTTCCATGATGTCTGGAGTACATGCATCATCCCTTTCTTATAACTTGGAGTAGAAATCTTTCACTCTTGTCAAAATTTCGCCTCTATTTCTTGTTACAGAACCATCTTCTTTTCTCAGTGCCATAATCTGTTTTCTTCCCTTACTGAGATGTCCCTTTGCTATCTTTAAGCTTTGGTTATTCTCAATTGCTTTCCTCACTAGTTCACAGTTGAATTTCCTTACGTCTTCAGTGATACTTTTTCGTACTGTCTTGCATAGTTCTATTTATTCCACTTTGGAAGTCACATCTTCTTTAGTTGTCCTCATCTCTCTTCTTTTTGCATCAACATTTTGGTTTTTCCTGATAATTTGTTCACGTGCAACTTGTTCTTAGACCCAGCTAATTTGTTTCCATAAGAGCTTTGGTTACTTTTCTGTTAACTTCAGAATTATCCACTTCTTCCGATGTTAGGCCTTCTAAAGCAGAGAATCTGTTCTTCAGTTCCAACTTGAAGGTATTGTGGTGTTTTTTAAGTTTGGTTACGTCAATACATTTTGTTTGTCTTATGAGCTTGCCACGTTCGAGTTTAGTGTTGAGGTGCATCTTACATCTCACCAATCTATGGTCACTACCTGTGTTGAACTTGTTTAGCACACAGCAGTCTTCTATGACGAATTTTTTGTTACACATAATAAAATCAATTTCACTTGTCGTCCCATTTGGATGTCTCCATGTCTAATTCCTGTGCGGCTTTTTTTTGAAAAAGGAGTTCAAGATGAAAAACCCTTCTGCCTCTGCAAACTCAACGAGAGTATTTCCACGCTGGTTTCTGTTGCCGTGACCGAATTTACCTACTGAAGTTTCATTCTGTTGCCGTTGCCCTATTTTTGCATTGAAATCTCCCATAATTATCTTCAAGTGCTGCTTACCTTTATTATTTAGATGACAAATTTCCTCATAAAATTCTTCAATTTCTTCTTCAGGATGACTTGTGGTGGGTGCATAAGTTTGAATAATCTGAGCCTGGTATCTTTTCGAGAGTTGGATAACAAGCCGTGCAGCTCTGTCAGAGGTACTTTCAACTTCTACAACTTTATCCTTCAGTTTCTTGTTTATTATAAATCCAACACCACTAGTTCTGCCAGTATCTGTCCCACGATAGTAGAAGAGATGTTCACTTTTCAGTTCGATGAGATCTCACTTAGCCCGACGATGTCCCACTTGATCCTTTGTAGTTCCTCTTCCAATTCAAGAAGCCTTGAATCAGAAGATAGGGAGCATCAGTTGTAAGTAGCCAAGGTCAGCATCAGATGGCAGCCTAGTCCGGTCCTCTGGGGATTCTTAGCACCCTCTGCCTTCATGTCGCACTGGCCGCTGCCTTGGCCAGGTATATTCCAGCTGCCGGAGACTGAGGGGCCAAGATTTAAGTTGTGGAGTCATTTTGGAGGGTTTGGCCATAACTCACCACGCTGGCCAAGCGGGTTGGTGAGTGTGGGATAGAATTTCCTCTAATCCCGATGGTATAGTTATACCGCTATTGGCGGTCGTCAGAGCCCCTTTAGTAGGAACAGGATGCACCACGAGAAGGCGGGGTTGACATTTGTCAAGGAGAGGCTGTGATGTTACGCATCACCTGACCTTACATCCCATATATATATACACACAGGGGCACAAGTAGAAGTTTCTGCGCCCGGGGCAGCCTGAAAATTCACCCCCCTGCTAGCAGTGTTTTATAAAAAAGAATATAACTGATTTTTTTATTTACTTGTACGCTGAAGTGCCAAAAGTAATGGGATACCTGCATGCTTTCTGTATGGGAAAGTTCATTCCAAAGCAAACATCGAGAGAGTGGTCCCTCCGAATTTCCCCACACATAACAAATATTAATAATACACCAAAATACCTCTGTTTCAATTGGCCTTTTTTTCCTAAATTTAATACGGGCCGAGGTCCACGAAAGAATTTTTTCAATCAAGTTTTCAGCAGCTCAGATGTTGCTGCGCATACATCGGAAGCGAAAATTAGGTCTTACACCCTCTGGTGGCTAAACCATTTTTTACCAATTTTTTTTTAAGTTCACTGGAAAAGATATTCCATTGGGAGCTACACTATCTACCAACAAGTAATTGGACACCCCTGCAATCGACGATATCTGCGGTCCTGATGCACGTCACGGCCGCCGCCGTTAAATATCGTGTGGGAAACAACAACGTAACCAGTCGCATGCAAGATGCCACACAGTTCGGAGCTGTCTGATTTCGAGAAAGGTGTAATCGTCGGGTATCACAGAAATGGCCGATCCATACGTGACATATCCAGCGAGTTGAAGTACCCAAAATCGACAGTGGCCTACGTGATTGGCAAGTGGAAGATGAGAGGTGACTGTCGGAATGTGCCCCGACCCGGCAGACCCACAAAACTGGGAGTTCGAGACCGACTGGTGCTGGCCAGAGAAATTCGGAAGAGTCGCACCATATCGATGGGCCACATCCGCGAGGAGTTTCAACAGGCATCCGGGAGTGTTCTTTCGATGAATACCATCCGTAAGGAAGCCCATCTGCTCGGTTATCATGGATGTGCTGCCGCCCACAAGCCTTTGATCACCAAGTCCAATAGCACTGCTCGGCTAACGTGGTGCAAAGAACATTGACAGTGGACCGTTGAACAGTGGAAACAGGTTCTCTGGAGCGACGAATCAAGGTTCACCCTCTACCATTCGGATGGCAGGGTCTGAGTTTGGCGTCTGCCTGGAGAACGCCTCCTGCCGAAATGTGGTGTTTCTCCTGGTATGGCACGGGACCCTTGGTCGCAAATCCTGGTAGACTCAACGCCGAGACCTACTGCACAATTTTGGATGACCATGTGCTTCCTACGTTGTGGCAGTTTTACTGGGTGGACCCATGTTACTTTCAGGATGACAATGCCACCTGTCATGTTGCGAGGTCCACCATGTCTTGGTATGGTGACAATGGGGTTAATCGAATGGACTGGCCTGCGCAGAGCCAGGACCTTAACCCTATCGAGCACCTCTGGGATGAGTTGGAGCGTCAACTTAAGGGGTGCCCCCACCGTCCAAAATCGGTGAAGGAACTGACCTGTCTTCTCCAAGCTGAGTGGAAGAAAATACTGCTAGCCATCATGCAACGCCTGGTTGAGAGTATGCCCTGGAGGGTCGCAGCTGTAATCGCCGCTCCTGGAGGCTCCAACTATTGAAGGTGAATAAACTTCGTTTTCCTTTGCTATCACAGGTGTCCAATTACTTGTTGGTAGATAGTGTATATCCGGTGCAGAGAGAATTTTTCAAATCGGAGTTTTAGAAACAGAGATACCAGGGGAAATGCAGTTTATTATGCCCCCTAGGAAAAAGTCTATGAATTACTTCAAAATTTTGAAGGTATATGAAAAACATGTCACACTGGAATCTCTATCCAACAAAGAAGGAATTTTTCAAATCAGACCATTAGGAGCAGAGATATTGACAAAAATGAGATGTACATCCATGCCCCCTAGCGGAAAAACTGTTCAATGTTTTAAGAAGAAAATATTCTAAAAAGGTTTATCGCTGTGAGTAGCATCGATCCACGAAGAATTTTTTCAATTGAGATGCTGGAAGCTCAGATTTTGCTGTAAATGCATCAGAAGCGGAAATTAACGTTTACGCCTGAAACATAGTTCTAGGTCTGTTCTACACGTGGCTGGGGGGGGGGGTTCTACTTTTTTTTTAATTTTTTATATAGGTTATTTGGTTCCACAAATACGTGTTTTGAACTAGGTTTCATGAGGTATGGAGGACCTTTAAGGATATGTTTCAAAACTGAAATCATGTACATGATACAACTGTCAGACACATCAGAAACTATTTACACACATCAGAATATCTTTCAGTGAAAATAAACTTATTGAAAATATGTACCAGTTACAAAACATCAAGACAGAATTTTATATATATATGTGGAGAGAGAGAGGGGGGATACAGACAAAGAGAGGAAAGAGTAGAGAGAGAGAGACGAGATAAAGGGCGATAGCGTGAGGGTGAAAGCAGGCGTGTATCCAGAGGGGTGCTTGAGGGGCTGCAGCCCCCTGAAATCAGACACTTATTTGCTTTTTCCATGAAATGACATACAGTTTAATCTATACTTCTCTTATAATATTTTTTTGTGTCATATCGTGTTCATTCGCTGGCAATGCATTTCTGCTCACATTTGGCTGCAGTCGTGAAATGATTTTCATAAACCAAACAAAATGTAGTTGGCTCTAGATTTTAGACACCAGTGTATGCTAACTGGATGGGCAATGGTGTTTTGTGGTCTGGCAGTATTAATAAGGGTGGTTAAAATTCCCTTATTACCCTTGGGTCATGACGATGGCAAGAAACGCCGCACGTTACAGTGATGTCACTTTGCTACCCATACAGCACACGATGTTACAGTTGCATTGCAGTAATACACTAACATTTCACCTTTACCATATACTTAATGCAGTTACACAGCTTGAAATAAAATCCGAAGAGTTAGTATAATAAATCTCTCTGCTTAGAAAAACATTAAAAAAATAGAATAATCACTGATACTCAAACATCTGTTAAAACCATGTTGAACAAAACATACATATTTCTGAAGAGATTGTAAAATAAATCTCATGAGTGAAAATCACCAAGTAAAAATGACCATCCTTAAAAAACTTTGCTGAGAAAAACAGTTTTGGCAGCAACCTTGATTATTGTTGAAAGGTATGACTTAGAAAACTTATCTACTGATTTCCTCAAAGACTGGTAACAATGCAAGGCATTGTTCATAGATATCTCTATCATAAACAAGCACCTGCTTCCACTGTCTCAATAGCTCAGTCGGTTAAAGCGCTTGCCTTCAAACTAAATGGTCAGGCGTTCGATTCCAGCCCGGATAGAAAGACCAATTTTTTTTTTTGCAAAGCAAATTTCTACTAAAAATAAACTATTTTATTTTTTTACCCAACAATATATATATTAATATGCATCACCGCGATGAATATCTATATATTGGGTTGTCGGAAAAGTCATGACATATTTTAGCCATGTTTTGCAAAGGTCATTTATTGATAGAAAGAACAAAGATCAATCAATGATATAATGCCAGTTTTGTTCGATAACCTTTTGCTATCTTTCAGTGAGCTGCAGAATGCCTTGTTCATAGAAGGACCTGCCTTTCGTGGCGAAAAACTGTACAAGGTGCTGATTTACAGCCTCATCTGAATTGAACGTTATACCATATAAGGACTGTTGAAGAGAGTGAAACAAGTGGAAGTCTGATGGTGCAAGGTCAGGCGAATATGCTGGGTGTGGCAACACATCCCACCCAAGCTCCAATAATTTTTGGCGGGTGATCAAACTTGTGTGTGGTCTCGCATTGTCGTGATAGAACACAACACCTTTACGATGAACAAGCTCTGGACGTTTCTGGATGATGGATTCATTCAAACTGTCCAATTGCCGACAGTACACATTCGAATTGATTGTTTGGTTCCATGGTAGGAGCTCAAGAAGCAAGACACCTTTAAAATCCCACCACACTGAGACCAGAATCTTCCGCTGATGAATGTCTGCTTTGGATGTCATTTGAGGCGAAGCAGCACGTTAGGACCAAGACCATTTGCGCAGCACATTGTTGTACACAATCCACTTTTCATCACCAGTTATCAGTCGCTTCAAAAAAGAATAATTTTCCTCACATTTAATGAGCATATCGCGGATGTTTATACGCGCCATCAATTGAGCTTCTTTGAGTTCATGAGGAACCCACACATCGAGCTTGCTTACGTATCCCAGCTTCTTCAGGTGGTCGTGAACGCTTGAATGATGGATGTGCAATGTGTCTGCAATCTCTTGTGTCGTGTAACACGGGTTTGACTCTATCAATGCCTTGATTTGGTCGTCATCAACCTTGGTTGGCCTCCCCGACAGATGAACATCGCTGAGGTCAAAATCATCAGCACGGAATTTTGCGAACCACTGCTGGCACTGACGTTCTTGTAGAGTATTATCACTGCACACTTTACTCAACTTTTCACAAGTTTGACGTGTGTTCTTCCTTTTACAGAAGTAAAACAGTAAAATATGGCGAAAATGCACAGTTTGGTCTTCCATCTTCAACTTGATGTCAAATCTCCGCAAATCAACCAAATCGCTCACTATTCCTTTTAGACTGCAGCTAGAACTGGCATCTGTCAAATGCCATAGCAATAACACATGCCTCTAGTACTTCCAAAACCGCCCAACTGCCATCGGGTGCAATATTTGTAATGTTGCGCAACATTACTGTAATGTGACTAAGACATTGCTGCAACATTACGCATGTTCAAAAAGGTTGCAAGGTAACATCCCAGTAACATTGCAATGTAATGTGGAGATTTAATCCCTCAGGTGGACATTTCTACGTCACTGCAATGTATTTGTAACATCGCTGCAACATTGCGCAACGCTACTGTAATGTTACGAAATTTCATATGTACATCACTGTTATGTTTCTGCAACATGTTCGTGCTGTATGGGTACACTGCACCCTCAGCTCTCCCTCTTCCACCGCCAATAGGTGGAATGGGTTTTACCATAACTTAATAAAACAGCTGGTGTAACGGTTCGTTCGAGTTCCACCATGAGTTAACAATTTTGGCAAATTTTACAAATTCTGGAGGAAATTCTTGGCATAATTTGTAAATTTAGCAGAAATTCACATGGAAAAAACATTAAATTGAACACCCTTATGTTAAAATTTTAGTTCATTAATTTAGAAATCAACAAATCAACATTTTAGGAGTTTTAATGGAAATTTTTCAAGGAATAAGCCCCCCCCCCCCCAGACTGGGCATTAATTTCTATGGGAGGCCATTCTCCACTCTCCATGATTTGATATTAACTTTTTTCCCACTAATTTAACTACGCGCAGTTTCAACATTTATCTAATAAAATTACATATAAATTGTATTAATTAAATTGTCTTTAGAATTATAGAGTTCTGTTACAGGGAAGACTTATTTGAACACACAAAGAAATATGGCATTATTCAGTTGAGATTATTTGAACACACAAAGAAATGTGGAAATACTCAGTTGAGATTATTTGAACACACAAAGAAATATGGAATTACTCAGTTGAGATTATTTGAACACACAAAGAAATATGGAATTTACCTAAAGTGCCCCAGGGCCCTTTCGGAAATAACATCGTTCAGAAGGCCCTCCATATAGATTTCACTTAGAGTACAAAAGATGACACGGGGGCCTATTTGGAAATAATATGTTATAATGCTGTACGTTCTGAGGACTACATTCTAAAAGATATTAGTTCCAAAAAGGAATGTTTGAGAGGTCAGTACGTTCTGAGAGGTACCGCTGCGAATGTAAACCATAATCCTCTGAACCAATGGTTATCTCGACCAATCGTGCTGTCGACCAGTCGACTAGTCATTATGGTTGACTGATCATTATGTCGACCAATCGTGCTGTCGACCAATCATTACTGTCGACTAGTCATTATGTCGACCAATCGTATGACACCGCAGAGAACAACTGAAGGAGCTGAAGTCATGTGAGAGGGATGTAGAAAAGAAGCAGGAATGTTTTAAGAACTGTGTTGTTACTGCTGCTGAGGAGGTATGTGGTACCACAATAGTGGATAACATGAGATGTGATGGTTGGTGGAATAGTGAGATTAAAGAGGCAGTAAGGAGAAAGAAGAATGCCTATTTGGGGATGTTGCAAAGTAGAGTTTCTGTGGATGAATACTGCTGTAAGAAGCGTGAAGCACCTAAGTTGGTTCGCCAGAGCAAGGCAAAAGATAGGAAGGAGAAGGTGGAAAAGCATGAATTGGCTTGATAATTAACACAGCAACCGGACATCGCCAAATTGACTGTAATTACTGTTTCACACGTGAATTAAATCACATCAGAAAACTTGAAAATTTTGCCGCCGTGGAGCGGGAATCGAACCCGCATCTTCCGATTTATGCTCGAGCGCTCTAACCGTTGCACCACCCACGACGGTGAATTCACAAGTTTCTGTGTGTAAAGAGCATCAGAATATTCTCTGACCGTGTTCAGATTCATGTAGATTCTGCTGCCATGTGTAACGGTTAGCGCGCTGGAACGTAAATCGGTAGATGCTCGTTCGATTCCCGCTCCACGGCGGCAAAATTTTCTGATGTGATTTAATTCACGTGTGAAACAGTAATTACAGTCAATTCGGCGATGTCCGATTGCTGTGTTAATTATCATGACGTATTTACCACGTATTATGAGAAAAAAATATTTCTTCAACTCTGAATACCTACACAACTGGAGATTTTCTAGATGGCAGCCAAATCTGCATGAATCTGAATGCGGTCAGAGAATATTCCGATGCTCTTTACATACAGAAACTTGTGAATTCACCGTTGTGGGTGGTGCAACGGTTAGCACGCTCGAATGTAAATCGGGAGATGTGGGTTCGATTCCCGTTCCACAGCGGCAAAATTTTCTGATGTGATTTAATTCACTTGTGAAACTGTAATTACAGTCAATTTGGCGATGTCCGATTGCTGTGTTAATTATCATGACGTATTTACCACGTATTATGAGAAAAATATTTCTTCAACTTTGAATGAATTGGCTTTTCGGAAAAATAGAAAGACTTTCTGGAAGTACACGAGACTCAAGAAAAATAGGGGAAACAAAGTTGTAAGTTGTGTGAAGAATATGGTTAAGGAAATGATATGGGAGCCCAGTGAGTTAAGTGAAAGATGGGGTGAATATTTCTGTGAGTTATTAGATCAAGAAAGCAAAGGTGATTCTGAGGCAGAAGCAGATGATGTTACAGTGAAGGAGGGAAGCACAGGAGGATCTCAAGGGAAAAGGTGTGTAATGCTCTAAAATCTCTTCAGAATGGTAAGGATCCAGGAGTTGATGGCATAACTGCTGAGATGTTGAAATATGGTGGTGACTGTAATTGACTGGTTAACTGAAATTTGCCAGTTGTGTTGGGAGCTAAGAATGGTCCCTCAGGATTGGAAGGATGATATCATTGTTCCCTTGTATAAGGGAAAAGGTGATCAGACTGACTGCAAGAACTATCGTGGTATTAGCCTACTGAGTGTGCCGGGGAAAGGTCATTATTGAAAAAGTATTTGGTAAGGTCATTATTGAAAAAGTACGAAGTCTTACATCAGTGAAAGTATGGGATGTTCAGAGTGGTTTCATGCCTGGTAAAGGCTGCACTAACCAAATTTTTGCATTGCACATGATAATTGAAAAGTATCTAGCTGTTTGTAAGAAAGTTTTTGCTGCCTTCATAGATTTAGAGAAAGCGTACGACCGAGTAAATAGGACACTTCTGTGAAAGGTATTGAATGAATATGGTGTTACTGGGAGTCTACTTAATAGTGTGAAAGCCATGTATGCTGGTAGTAGAGCTTGTGTACGAGTGAATAGTGTTTTATCAAAATGGTTTTCTATTGGTGCAGGAGTCAGGCAAGGTTGTGTAATGTCACACTGGCTGTTTAATATATTTATGGATGCATGCATGCGTGATGCCAAAAGAGATAATACTGGTTTATGTCTTGGTGATATGCGTGTGTGCAGATTGCTGTATGCTGATGACACTGTCCTGTTGGCAGAGAGCAAAAGTGAGTTCCAGAGTATGTTGTCCCGGATGTACGAAGTTTGCATGAAATTCAAACTGAGTATAAATAAGGGAAAAACCAAACTTATGGTTTTTGAGCGGGGAACTGGTAGTTCTGAATGTAGAGCATAAGTCTAAATGCCACTGTGATTGACCAGGTGAATGAGTTTGTGTATTTAGGAAGCATGTTTGACAGAGAGCACAAATTGGATGGTGAAATTAGTAGAAGAGTGAATTCTTCATTGAAAGTCATAGCTGCCTTGGGAGGTTTTCACAGAAATGATGGGTTCTCAAGGGAGTCCCACATGGCTGTGTATAAAAGTGTAATTGTTTCTACTCTGACGTATGGCAGTGAAACCTAGGTACTACAAAAGAAACATAGAAGTTGTTTGTGTGCTGGAGAAAAGCGTTACTTACGGAAGGTTTGTGGCACAACACGTTCTGATCGTGGGAGGAATGAAGATGTGTTGGAGTTGTGTAATGTGAAGCAAAATGTTGTTAGCAAGGTGGAGACTAATATGCTTCGGTGGTTTAGGCATGTTGAAAGAATGAGTGATGAGATGCTTACTAAGAAAAAATTTTCAGCCCAAGTGGCAGGAAGGAAAAGCAGAGGAAGGCCAAGGAAGTCATGGGAGGATCAGATTCAGGAGTGTTTGCCAGTGGAGCACCCAGGAATTTCTGTTGGAGGGGGCTATATATATAGTATATATATACAATATGTGTACATATACACTGAAGTGCCAGAAAAACTGGTACAGACGAGCTTATGCAAAATACACAACAACGTCACCTATGCGCGTACTCGGTTGCGTCCGCCAGTGCGTATATGTATGTAAAGTGATAGACATCCTTGCCAGCTGTCAGAGCTGTTTAGGGCATGAGAATGACAAATAATAATGATTTAAGCGATTTTCAACGCGGTGTCATAGTTGGCGCTCATGAGATGGGCCATAGTATTTCGGAGGTAGAAACAAAGTTTGGATTTTCACGGACGACCATTACAAGGGTGTACCGTGACTACAAGAATTCCGGCAAGACCTCCAACCTACGATACCAGTGTGGCCATAAAAAGACATTGGGTGAACGTGACCATCGTCGTCTGTCAAGAATCATTTCACGCAAATAGGTGTGCAACACTCTCGCAGGTATAATCGGAATTCAATGCTGGAGCCTCAACAAGCATCAGCGTTCGGACTGTGCAACATACCTTGCACGATATGGGCTTTGGGAGCCAACGCCCAACTCGAGTCCCCTTGATGGGTGCATGATACACAGATATGCGCCTCGCTTAGGGGCACGGCAACACGGACACTTGATGACTGGAAACAAGTAGCCTGGTCTGATGAGTCGCGTTTCCAACTGTATCGGGCAGATGGAAGGATTCGTGGGTGGCGCAAACCCCATGAAGCCATGGATCCCGCCTGTCAACAGGAAACTGTACTGGCTGGTTGGGGGCCCATAATGGTATGGGGTGTGTTTAGCTGGACTTCGCTGGGACCCCTGGTATGTCTGCAAATGTCTGTGACCGGCCAACACTATGTGTGCATCCTTTCTGATGAGGTACACCTGTTCATATCCTGCATTCATGCTGATGGGTTGGGCCTGTTCCAACAGAACAATGCACCTCCACACAAGTGTTGGGACGCCACATTATGGTTAGAGGAGCATTCATCAGAGTTTGGGGTGTTGTCATTCCCACCCAAGTCCCCAGATCTGAACGTGATAGAACACATTTGGGATGCCATGCAATGCGCTATCGAACACAAGAATCTGAGACCTTGGAATACACCCGAATCGTGGAACGCTCTGCAGGAAGTATGGTGTGCATTGCCTACAGCATATTTCCAGAAGCTAGTAGAGTCCATGCCCCCGTCGTATTTCTGCAGTTCTGCACTCCCATGGGGGACCTACCAAGTATTAGACTGGTGTACCAGTTTTTCTGGCACTTCAGTGTATATATATATATATATACTCATAAGACAGAATAGATGAAATATGGCCATACCATTGCGACTGCGTATGTGAGGGTTTTATCAAATTAAAAGTTGATAAAGATGTCCACATTATTTATAAATATGAAATGTAAATATATTATTTTGTTTGAAAATATTATTTCACACCACTACTTGTTCCCTATAAATATTGCTCTCAACACATTGAGGCATGGTTACCATGCATTTACTATTAACTGCTAATATATTTAATATTATGCTCACTTGATGTTAGGTATTTTATTTCTTGACTTGTGCTTTTTCGAAGGGAGATTGGGACTTGTCAGGTCCTTTTGGCCTTTTTTCTGATCTCCCTAGCTGTTATATATCTATTAGTGTATGCCTATAGTTTACATATGGCTGTGACGTACGTCGCTCTTAATCTCTTTAGGATTTGGAAAGAAGACACCATGTAAAAGAAGACACTATGTAATTTTTTGAACATGTAAAATAATATTTTTGAATGTTTAATTTGTGACGTACAGCGCTCTTAATCTCTTTGGGGCTTTGGGAAGAAGATACCATGTAATAGGAGATACTATGTCAGACACTATGTAATTTTTTGAACATGTAAAATAATATTTTTGAATGTTTCATTTGTGACGTATGTCGTTCTTAATCTCCTTGGAGGGGGCTTAAGCCCCCAAAGCCCCCTCCGTGGGTGCGCCAATGGTGTCTGCATGAGAAAAAGATCATGAGTATGAAGATCTTGTGTGCGTCGTGTGATGGGTGTCAGTGAAGCTCGAATTGTGTGCTAAGATCGCTGTAAGAGGAGGAGTTTGATATGGCAACAGTAGGTAAATAATCAGATAAAAATTATCTGGTAGTTTGTCTTTTCTTTGTGGAGCTAACCTTTGAATCTCAGAGAACAGCTTAGTGATATGTATGTATTGTTATTTTTTGCAAAAAAAAAAAGTCATCATGCACAAAAATTTATATCTAGTCATCATCTATCAGGGGGAAAAAATAAACTTAAGAGATTTCTACATATTGGGAGTGTCTATGTAACTGAAAATACAGCACAGCATTTCAAGCATGTACATATATTTCTTGAAATTAACAAAATGAACAACAAAAAAACTAACCCTTTTGGGTGTCCTGAGTATCTATCACACAAAATAGTTACTCTGTTCATGTTGCCACATTCACGGAAATTGAATTGGAGTTCTTCAGGTGTTGCTCCATATTCCACCTGGAAAAAGAAAAGATTTCAAACAATTTTTATATAACTTTCATTTATTTTACACACCTTATAAACATACACAACATTTTTCTCAGGAGTGCATACTGCACATTTGGTATTGGTTCACAAAGGACTTTTCAACCAGTCAGGGTTCATATGCTTTTATGGAAAATAAATTCCAAGAGCTTCTCAGTTCATAAAATAAATCTAGGAGCTTGAATTTTTTGCTAGAACCATAGTGTTTTGTTTTATTATTTTGTAATTGTGGTGAAGCCTACTCCTTTATGTATATATCATCATCATCATCATCAACCATTACCAATCCACTGCTGGATGAAGGTCTCCCCAAGTTTCTTCCACAATTGTCTGTTTTGAGCCTGTCTCCTCCATGTCACTCCAGCATACTTTCGAATTTTATCCATCCATCTCCCATGGGGTCTTTCTTCTTTTGGGTCCTTTCCTGTCCCTCTGAATCCAGTCTAAAATTTCGGTTGACCATCAGCGGTCCGTTCTTCTGGCAACATGTTCAGCCCATTGCCATTTCAGTGATTTCACTCTGGCCATGATGTCGTCCACTCCTGTCATTTTACTTATCCACAAGTTTCTCTTCTTATCTTTCTTGGTTGCACCAAGCATGCATCTCTCAATGCTTTTTGAGATGTCTGCAGTCTTTGTATGTCTTTTTTAGTTAAGGTCCACGTCTCTGCTCCATACGTAAGCACTGGCAGGATGCATTTATTAAACACTTTTCTTTTAAGACATATGGCATACTGCTCTTAGAAATTGTACTGTTTCTTCCAAAAGCTCTCCATCCAAGTGCACCACAAGAAGGCGGGGTTCACATTTGTTAAGGAGAGGCTGGAATATGATGCACATCACCTGACCTTGCATTCCATATATACACACAGGGTGCTTCCCAAAGTTGTGGCTCACTTCAATAACTCGAGAATGAATTGAAACAGAAAAGCAGGGTCAATGGGTATTAATAAGGGATTATATGATCTATTTAAGGGATATGTGAATGACCCCCCAGGCCCCCCTGATCGGGGGGGGGGGGCTATCTCGTAAACAAAGCAAGTTAGGAAAAAATTCCAATTACAAAGTTATACAGCGTTTTTACTGTAGTGGAAATCCGCAGAAAAATTTCTAATAGCTCTCCAGGTTTGGGCTGTGCCCTCTTGAGCTATTGCACATCTGCAAGGAAAAGTTGTTTTCCCCGCAAATCTTGAAATGTTTCTGCCTTCTCCTGAGCTTCGTAAGAAAAGGCATCTGAGGGGATGATTTTTTCGTTGGTGAAACTAAGAGTTCGAAAGCCCACTCCCTAACCCCACGACTTCTCTCGCTTTTCACCAAGAAGCTGTAAAGTCACCTAAACTTTGCGCAAAATGCCGCTGTGTAGTAAATTTAGGGTTTCAGTTTATGTATCTAGAACTCAAAATGGAAATTTTGGAAATTATGGTCCTAATCTATCCCCGAATCCCAGAAATAAATTGCTTATGGTAAAAAAATACAAAAAACAACAGATATTTCGGGGGAAAAGCAACTCACAGTAAGATACACTTGCAGTAGTGATTGATCTATCAGGACAAAACAAAGTAGACGATTTTTTTTTACCACTAACTTGATAGCTGAATTCAACCAAGCAGTTATTCTAACTTGTCCAGTGGCTTGTAGTCGAAAATCACGCTGAACTGTATTAACTTGCCATTTTAATTTAGTAACTTGTTCTAATAACAATACCATCAGTAATAGTGGGAAAAAGATCACATGTAAATCATTCACAAAATTCTAAATGTCCGCCATCAGCTACAACGCATTTTTGAATTCTACGAAGTACAGTTTCTGGCAACTTACGCAGCTGGCGCGAAGGAATACTCCTACAGGCATTAATAATTCGTTGTTTCAAAACATTCAGATCATTGAGTGGTGTTGCATAAACTTGGGATTTCAAATGGCCCCAAAAATAAAAATCTATTGGTGTTAAGTCCGGTGACCTAGGTGGCCATTCTACGTTCCCACCATATCCTGTAATCTTCTCCTTGAAAGTTTGTTTGAGGAAATTTTGAACAGGCAATACTTTATGTGCTGGGCCTCCATCGTGTTGAAACCACATAAGACGATGACTTTAAAGCAGAAGACCATCAAAAAAATCAGAAAGTACTTCCTTTAGAAGGTCACAATAATGTCCTCCAGTAAGCGGACCTTCAAAGAATACAGGGCCAAGAATTGTGTTTCTCCATATCCCACACCATACTGTAACAGACCATTTTCTTTTATGACAAACATCTCTTGTCTCGTGAGGATTACGTTTGTTTGTTACACTCTCACGAGAGAAACGGGCCTCATCAGTCCACAAGACGTCATGCAGAAAAGAAAGTTGATCATTTTTCTGGAATGAAATTGCACCAATCCAACCATCTTTAATTATCACCTTCATATAAAGCCTGCTGTAAATGGACGTGGTATGGGTGCAAACCATGCCGATTCAAAATTTTCCAAATCCTGGCATTGGAAAGGTCACATGCTAAGCTCATTTCTCTGGTACTGATCTGAGGGTTTAAAAGAGCATAAGCGACAACATCTTCATCATGAACCAGCGCACCAGATCCTTGAGGTCTTCCAATGCGTGGTCGGGGACTCACAGTGCTTGTTGTTCGTAAACGCATAGCAACACATCTTATGGTGGAAGAACTTGGACACAGCAAATCAGGGAAATGTTCTGCATATAATTTTCTAGCAGCACGAGCGTTTCGTCGACATTCTCCAAAAATTAATATCATTTCATAATATTCAGCAAATGAATAACTTTTCATTAGTAGGGTTTGCTCTTTGCATACAGCTTAGAATTAACTAACTTTTTTACCTTTTCATAAGCCCAGCACAGCAAAGGTATTCCGAGGCAAAGTTCTTAGCAAAAAGAAAAAATGACTAAAACGCTTGTAGACTAACGATACGAGTGAAATCAAAAGACGAACTGTGCTTCGTTGATTAATGCTCTTTGCAAATGTACTTTTACTTCCGCAGACCGCATTCTCAGAATAAAAAGTAACTTTGCATAGTGCCATGATCATATGGTGGGTGCAAATTAATGAGTATTTGCATAAGTAAGTGACACATTGTCCACAAAAGACATCAACCAGCTCTAAGAGAAATCGACAACACTGCTAGGATCCTGTGTTCTTATAAGGTTTAACTGAACAAATGTGCACATACGAGTCTGCTTTTGTTCTGATAAGCATCTTTTTTTCAGATCCGAATGTTTCTGCAATCCAGTTTAAAACACTATAATTTTGCATTAATTGTTAACCGATATTCTTTATTCATTACAATCTAAACTCTGTTTCTTTAACTAGTTTGTAAGAATAGGGTTTATTTCTGTTATTAATGATAGCGTATCGCTGTAATCTGCACATTAGGAAAAAATAATGATAAGTTGGTTATTTTAATGTGAGGAATTTTAAAACTGTTGCTTATGTCACTAGCTGCAGTAGGGAATTCATGTGTGCAGGTGAACACATACTGTTTCTTTTGTTGTTTTCAGTCCTTTCCTACCGGTTGACACATTCCACGAAAACATTCCCAAGGGAAATGCACATTTACTTGATTTTTTTTTTCTCAACCCCTGGTACATCAAGACTTCCGAGGGATTTGATATAAAGTGGGCGCTTGGCCCGTTGAACGAGTTCAGGAATAAAAGCATTTGACCCATTGTATACACGATACAGGAATCACCGTAAGAGATAGGCATAATTCAACTTCAGTACAAATGTTTTTCTCGATAATGTAACAAGGTAAGTAAAAGAGCATTGTCTGTTATGGTAAATTTTAACTGTGCTATATTTCACAAATTTTGAATTGAAGAGCCCATATTTCCTGATGTCAGAGGTCGAGAAAGGCCAATAACAGCACACGACTGTAGCACAAGTCTTTGTATCTGTTAATTCTACAGCCTACATGGACTATGTAAGAAGCCAGGGGGTATTTAAATGGGGGGGCAATGGGGATTCCCCTTTAGCCCCCTTAACTTACATTAGAAAAAGGCGCAATAATTTTTTCTTGTATTTTTCATTAAATTTTATTTTATTCTGGTGGATTTCAAAACTTCCATTTTTTTTTTTTTTTTTTTTTTGTCAGACTCCTGAAAAAGAATTCTTTACACCCCTGTAATAAGGGCAACGCAGTCCAAATGATTGCTAAAAACTACAAGCAGCGGGTATGGAGCTGTTTGTAGTTTTAGGCATTGGATAGACTAAATATCTGTTGATTTTTGTATTTGTTGAGCTCCTGAAGGGGGGGTTACTATAGGCAATAATTTATTTCTGGGATTCGGGGATAGATTAGGACCATAATTTCCAAGATTTCCTTCTAAAGTTCTAGATACATAAACGGAAACCCTAAATTTACTACACAGCGGCATTTTGTGCAATGTTTAGGTGACTTTATAGTTTTTTGGCGAACAGCGAGAGAAGTCGCGGTGGGGTGCTTTCCAACCCTTAGTTTCGCCAACAAAAAAAATCGTCCCCTCAGATGCCTTTTCTTACAAAACTCAGGAAAAGGCAGAAACATTTAAAGATTTGCGGGGAAAACTTTTTCTTGTAGATGTGCAATAGCTCAAGAGGGCACAGCCCAAACCTGGAGAGCTATTAGAAATTTTTCTGAGGATTTACACTAAGGTAATAACGCTGTATACCTTCATAATTGGAAATGTTTTCCTAACTTACTTTGTTTACGAGATAGCCCCCCAAGCCTCCTGATCAGGGGGTCCTGGGGGGTCATTCATATATCCCTTAAATAGATCATATCATCCCTTATTAATACCCATTGACCCTGTTTATCTGTTCCAATTCATTCTCGAGTTATTGAAGTGAGCCGCGACTTTGGGAAACACCCTGTATGTATATATATATAGTTAAAATGAAATATGCCAATAATAACTTCACAAACCATGAAAATGCTGTAAGAGAAAAAATAAATCACATGTTTAACCAAACTGATGTAAGTATACAGGCATAAAACTACTACCCAAAAACAATGTAAAACAAGTAGGGAACAAAATGGAAGTATGCAGAAAATACTGTAAATAGTGATCCATGGTTTTTTTAGGACCCCCCCCTCCCTCCCCAGCACAGCTCTCCCCATTTACTCATTTCCGTAAAGACCTAGTTGAACCTGGGTTTTTGCTATATCATATTCACGGTCATATCAGAATAATATGACCTTATAATATATCAGAATAATATGACCACCCCCGGAATAGAAATAATATGACTTTATAATACATCAGAATAATATGACCACCCCCGGGAATCAGAGTTTACCCACCCAGGCGTGACACAGAGTGCATGTGACAAAGTCTATCACACAGAGATATAAGCAGCCAACCGCGACAGATGAGCCATAGTGTGTAAGTGTAACATGAGCACAATGGGCAGAGGCAGTGATTTGACAGACATTCAAAAAGGACTGATCATCAGCCACCATGCCAAGGATGGATTTTTTTTTCTCAGAAACAGCAGGCTTCCTGAGCTATTTACAAGGTGCTGTAGTAAGGGTGTACCACAAATGGACCGCTGGCAAACCAAGTACCTCCCGACATCACAACTATGGAGCCCCCAAGGCCATCGACCCAAGAGAAGAACGTCACCTCCGTCAAATGGTAAAGAGCAATTGACGCGCAATCGTGAGTGCAGCAATTGACCATGCAAATGAACACCGAGACACCCAGGTACACGTCCTCAATAACGGTAGAGCAACCCTGTTACGAATGGGTCTCCGGAGTCGTCAAGGTACCCAGGTCCATTGGCAATGACGCCTGCAGTTCGCATGGGTCTACCGACAGTGGAAGAATGGAAAAAGGTTGCCTTCTCCAATGAATCGAGATTTCTACTGCATAGAAGTGACGGATGGTGGCAGGTATGGTGTCAGACACACGAGAACCAGAGCCAGACACATTTGTCTGGCAAGTACAGGCTGGTGGTGGCAGTGTGCATGTCTGGGGGATGTTTTTCTGGTATGACCTGGGACCACTGGTACCACTGGATGGGTCCCTGAACACCAAAGGCTACCTGTCCATCCTCACTGACCACATGCATCCCTTCATGTTGGATGTTTACCCTGGTAATGATGGTGTCTATCAACAGGACAATGCACCATGCCATGTCACTAAGGGAGTGCATGACTGGTTCCAGGAACATGACAGCAATGTCTCCATTCTCCCTTGGCTGCGAAATTGCCTGACTGATCACCCCCGGAATCACAGTGTACCCACCCAGGGGCATCACAGAGTGCATGTGACAAGGTCAACCACACGGAGATATAAGCGGCTGGCCAGGACTGATGAGCCATAGTGCGTTATGCGAGCACAATGGGCAGAGGTCATGATCTGATGGACATTCAAAAAGGAATGATCATTGGCTATCATGCCAAGGGTGAAGCATCTCGGAAATAGCAGATTTCGTGAGCTGTTTGCTAGGTACTGTAGTAAGGGTGCACCAAGAATGAACTGCTGGCACCCTGAGTACCTCAGGACATCCTAACTGTGGAGACCCAAAGGCCATTGACCCCAGAGGAAACGTCAACTGGTAAAGGGCAATTGACGCACAACAGTGCAGCAATTTACCATGCAAGTGGACACTGGGGCACCCAGGTATGTGCCCCCCAATAACAGTAAAGTGAACCATGTTACGCATCCGGAGTAGACACTGCATCAAGGTGCCCATGTTAACCCAGGTCCATTGGCAACGACAACTACAGTTTGCACGGGACTATCATCATTGGACAGTGGAAGAGGGGAAAAAGATTGCCTTCTCCGACGAATCAAGGTTTCTACTCCACAGAAGTGACAAGCTGTGCATTCCTTCATGGTGGAGGTTTACCGTGGAGGTGATGGTGTCTACCAACAGGACAATGCACCATGCCATGTCACTAAGAGAGTGCACGACTGGTTCCAGGAACACGACAGCAATGACTCCATTCTCCCTTGGCCGGCGAAATCACCCAATATGAATCCCATAGAGCACTTGTGGGACTATTTGGATCGACAGGTTCGACGTGCCAAACCACAACCACGTCATCTCTGGAACCTCCGTGTTTTGCTGCAGTCCGAATGGGCAAGTGTGCCATGGGCAACCTTCCAGGGCCTCATTGCTTCCATGCCATGCCAAGCCATCCTGCCACTGACATTTAGGCCAGGGGTGGTTATTCCCATTATTAGGTAGGTGGTCATATTATTCTGATATGACTGTGTATTTATAGGAACCACTAGTGCATAATTCAAACCAAAACCCTCACACCAAAATAATTTTAAAAACTATTTTTAACCTATCCTTACCCTAGAATAGATCCCCAACTAAGATGCAATTTATAAAAAGGAAAAAACCAATATTAATACAAACCCCAGATTTTTGTGAAAAAATAGATACATACATGGCATCTGGCCCAACCAATTATCTTACAACACATAATTCAACATATATTCCAAGAAATTACTTAGACCATACTAAAAAAGTTGCAATATGTACAAAAATATTGTAGAAGTATGATTCATAAATCCACTAAATAATTCATTACACTCCCTCCCCCACCGAAAAATATATTCCAAGAAATTACTTAGACCATACTTTTTAAAAGTTGCAATATGTACAAAAATATTGTAGAAGTATGATTCATTACACTCCCTCCCCCACCGAAAAAATGTGACACGGAAAGAACGTGACCCAAAGGGGACAAAAGTATGTTACCACAACAAAAGAAAAGGGGGAAACTAACTGTTTGAATGTATCCTTAAACAAAACACATAAATAAAGATTAACAAGGCCTCATTTTTATCAGGCCAGCAAAGATAAAAACCACAAAATAAAGGTAAGTAGCTACCTAAAAATGGAAAATATAAAACTTTTAAAACCACTCACCTAGCACAATGTCCCAAGCACCCACTTCTACTCACAGAAAAACCAAATTGGCTGTTAGAACAGCCCACTAAGGCAGAAAGTTACCTCTAGTGCCCAGCTCAAGGCAGCAGCTTGGAATGGCAAGCCAAAGTGATGTTTGCAGTTATATACTGTATATAACTGCAAACATCACTTTGGCATCCACCATATATATATATCATCATCATCATTGACAACCATTATCAATCCACTGTTGGATGAAGGTCTCTCCAAGTTTCCTCCAGAATCGTCTGTCTTGCACCAGTCTCCACCATGTCACTCTCGCAAGCTTTCGAATTTCATCCACCATATATATATATATATATATATATATATATGTATATATACACACAGTTGTATCAGAATATGAGCACCTACCTAATAATGGGAATAACCGCCCTTGGCCCGGATGACAGTGGCGAGACGGCGTGGCATGGACATAATGATGCCCTGAAAGGTTGCTTGAGCCACACATGCCCATTTGGACTGCAGCAGAGCACACAAATCTTGGAGATGACATGGTTGTGAGTCGGCACATCGAACCTGTCTAACCAAATCAACCCACAAGTGTTCAATGAGATTAAGGCCGAGTGATTTCACTGGTCAAGGGAGAATGGAGACATTGCTGTTGTGTTTCTAGAACCAGTAACACACCCTCTTAGCGATGTGGCACCACATATTATCCTGTTGGTAGACACCAGCACCACCAAGTTACACGTCCAACATGAAGGGATGCATGTGGTCAGCGAGGATGGACAGTAGCCATTGGTGTTCAAGGACCCATCCAGTGGTACCGGCAGTCCCAGGTCATACCAGCAGGGCCTGATTTCTGCACGTGCACAGGGCCTCAGAATTTGGGGACCTCCAAACTACTTTCAAAAATCAAATATATTTTTAAGTCCCTTCATGCCAAATTAATGAAAAAATAGACTGCTTTGTTAATGATTATATGGGACAATACTGCAACAAATCAACAAAGTGAGCACTTCCCTATAATCTTCCATGTGCAATTTGTCATTAGTTCTATCATTATATGAGTCAATTATTGACTTCATCCTGAATTTTGTGAGGAAAAATTTCGAACTGTTCGAAAAAGAATTGAACCAGTTGCTAGGGAGAGAAATGGATAATGAATTCTCAAGAAGGAAGAAAATACCCAAGAACCGACTTCTGGATGATTTTGGCAACTCCAGATGTTGTTTTTAATAATTGAGATTCCTTCATCACTCAAACGTTTTACATAATATGTGACAATCTTGTTTCACAGTTGCCAACCAGAAAGAAGTCATATGAGGAATTGGACTCCAGATTTAGATTTGTCTACAAGAATGACGTAAGTGATGTGATGAAAGCAGCTGAATTGTTGCAAAAGCAGTATTCAAATGATTTTGAAGAAGACTTTGCTGAAAGGTTGCTTCAGTTTTGAATGCTGATGAAACAATTAATTGACAGCACAGATCCCCACATTTGCCTTGGGAAGTTAAGGGAGTTGAATTTAATGAATAAAATATGGAATTACAGCATTGTACAACACAAATTTGAAAGAGTTGAATCCGTTTATTGGTGTAAATATGACATGGATATTAAGTCAGATAATATCTGAAAACTTGAAAATCTCGTCGTCCTAGAGCGGAAATCGAACCTGTGTCTCCCGGATAGCACCCAAGTATGTTTTCAAGTTTTCGGATATTATCTGACTTAACTTCATGTCATATTTACACCAATAAATGGATTCATATCTTCCAAATTTGAGTTGAATTTAGTTCATATTTTTCCGAATGTTGACACATGCCTGAGGATTTTTTTTTAACAATACCAATTTCCAACTGTTCAAGCGAACGCTTGTTTTCGGTTCTAAAAGAACTGAGCATGGAGTTAGAGCAAGTTTAAAAGAAGTGTCAATTGATGCTCTAGGTATACTGTCCATTAAAAGTGATGTAACAGCAGATTTCAGTTTTGACGATATAATTGATGATTTTGGAGCCACAAAAGTTAGAAAAAAGCCATTTTTTAATGTCCTGCTGCCAATTCAACAGTTAAAAATTATCAGGTATTTTTTTAGACATTTTTATTCATGCATTTCTAATGGTTTGTTTAAAAACGGGGTGTGACTTATAATCACGCTCCTATAATAACATGTAGGTATGGTTTGTTTTTTCTTGAGATCTCATATCACGGGTGAAGCCTATATTTGGAGCAATACGGTATATTATACATGAAAAGCATTTCAACAAAACATGTAGAATTTACTAAAAATATTTTTATTATTAATATTAGTTTTGTGAGAGCAAGATTTGTGAATAAATATTCTAAATTATGTAGGGTTTATTTTTACATAAATAAAAATACGAAAAAAGTTCAATTGACACTACTTTATTTAAAGACTGTTGTAATAATTTATCCCACAATGTATGTAGTCAGCTGCAACATTTTGTGAGGGATTACTTCTTACAGCTGAAACTACCATTGGTTCATCATTTCCACTTAAATTTATGGTAAACTAGAGGTTTTAAATTATATCTCTGGGAGGATAGTTACTTGTTTTGCAAATGATACTATAAAACAAAAAAATAATTTCAGAGTAATTAATGTTACAGCTTAAGCTCTGCGGGTGCAGGGAAGTACAAGTGGTGTGAATGCTCGTCTATTACATGCCACATTGAGTATAAAGTTGACTAGCATGCGGGATGTGTTTTAATGTTTTACCACTAAAAAAACTGCTTGCAAAAAAGATATTTACCAGCAAATATTCTTTTCAACTGTTGACTGAAAATTTTAATTGAGGGGGCCCCAGACATAGGATGTGAACAGGGCCTCGACTGACTTAAGTCGGGCCCTGCATACCAGGAAAACATCCTTACAGACATGCACACTGCTGACCTGTACTTGACTGACTAGCATGTCCAAGTGCTGGTTCTCATGTGTCTGATGCCATATCCTCTACCGCCTGTTACTTCTGTGGAGTAGAAACCTTGATTCATCACAGAAGGCAACCTTTTCCCACTCTTTCACTGTCCAATGACAGTAGTCCCACGAGAACTGCAGACATCGTTGTCAATGGACCTCGGTTAACACGGGAGCTTTAACGCAGTGTCGACTCTGAAGACCCATGCATAACAGGGTTCACTCTACTGTTATCGGGGATGCGTACCTAGGTGCCTAAGTGTTCATTTGCGTGGTCAATTGCTGTACTGTTGCGCATCAATTGCCTTTTACCAGTCGACTGTGGCGACATTTTTCTCTGGGGTTGATGGCCTTTGGGACTCCAAAGTTATTACATTGGGAGGTACTCGGGGTGCCAGCGGTCCATTCTTGTGCTGTAGTAAGGGATGTCTGTCAAATCACGATCTCTGCCTACTGGGTTCACATAATTCACTATGGCTCATCTGTCCTGGTTGGCCGCTTATATCTTCATGTGGTCGACCTTGTCACGTGCACTCTGTGATGCGCATGGGCGGGTGTGTGTGTAGGGGTCATGTTATTCTGATACGGCCGTGTATATAGCGACTGAAAGAAGCATGGAGAGATGCATGCTTAGTGTACCAGGAGAGATAAGAACTCATGGATAAGGAAAATGACAAGAGTGGAACTCATCGTGATCAGAATGAAATCCCTGAAATGGCAATGGGCTGGACATGTTGACATCCATCAACCTATCTGTAGATAGATAGATCTATCTATCCTGATCTAATCTAATCCATCTATTGATCAATCAGTCAAGTTTAAAATACTAACAAAGTGTTGCTGTTTCTTAATTCATTCTTTAGGTCTGCATATAGCATATATTTCATTAGTAATAAGCATTAATAAACATAGCATTCATCATTGATACAGTTTTGACCCAATTCAATACCATTTTACAATTGACTATCATGTTAAAATACAAAATCAATAGTTTCCCAACTGGAATTTCTCAGAAATCCAATTCTTGCATTCACCTTTGCCCTGAGGTATCTGCAAGAACAGGCACAGCACAATGACATAGTTTTCTCTGGAAAAGGGAGAACAAATTTATTTTGTGACTTAATCACATGTCCTATTGTCACATTGCACACATTATGGTTATACCACTTGATTACATTCTTGCTCTGGTCTTTTACAGAAATGCAAGCCTTTGTGGCCATACAATGAGCTACTAGTGGCAAATTTTCTGACCAAACTAGTGTAGAAATAAAGGAATGCTACATTAAAAACTGCATTTTCTCCAGAAGTTTTCCAGGTCCTTGGAAAATAAGAAATCCAGGAGATGTACAAACCCTGACCAGTGCACCTAACACAGCAAAACTACAAAGTATTTCAGCCATTATGACTACACTGACCAGGGGTGCAGATTTCACCAAATTATTGGGGGAGGCATGAAGAGATTAGATGTGGGAGGGGCATGTCTTTCATTGTCAGGAGTAAACAAAAAAGGACCAAAAAGAGAAACTTCCAGATTTGACTTACATTTTAAAACACAATTGCAATTGCTCAACAGCAAATGAACAAGGAAACAGAAACATTGTTTGGCTGAACATTAATATTTTTACAAATAAAATTCAGCCTATGATTTTATAAAAATATCCAGAGAGATTTTATTTCCGAATGTTAATAAAAAAAATATGAGAAATTAGCGGTTACTTAAAGAACAAGAAGTGCAAAAAAACAAAAACAAAAAAAAACATAAATAAAGGCACTAGATATTATATGTTTCTCTACTTTTATTTTTTAATAATTGTGTAAACATTTACTACATGTCAAGCACAATACGGGGCTAGCAATCAAGTTTTTTATCAAATGAGCAATGCTGAATATGGGAAACAAGTTTTTACTTATTTTGTTATTTATTAATTTTTTGGAAATGAATTGCTTTGGCCTCAAAAGGTGGAGCTTGGTCCATCTTATAAAAAACAATACATTTCTATAAAGAAAAGAAATGCATTTTTTTTTCAAATAGCACAGCACACGATAGCCTGAATAGCACGGGAAAACATTTTTTCCATATAGAAATATTGGGTTGGTGCGAATGAAATGTCCAGTAAAGGGCCAGCACATGTGGACGGTGAGAATGGAAAAATAGGATAACTTACCTAAGCAAAATAATCCCTCTCTGCATCGACACATAATTGCCATCTGTCCGGCGAGGTAATGATCCTGGAATGAAAACTGTCTTGTGGCTGGGACCCGAAGAAGTCATCAACTGCATGTTGAACCTCGTTGTCTATTGTGAACTGTTATCCCGGACAGGAAGTGATTCAGGCGACAAAACAGATGACAGTCTGTCGGAGACAAGTCTGGGGAATAGACAGGATGAGGCAGCATATCCCAAGGCACTTAAGTGTCAGCATCGTACGTTGTGCAACATGAGGGTGAGCATTGTCCTGGAGCAGAAAAATACCATGTCTGTCGACCAAAACCAGTTGTTTCTGCAGAAATGTCCAATGCATCTGGTGTAATTCAGCACAATAACTTTCTGCAGTGATGGTTTGGCCTCTTGCAAAAAAACTCCGATGAATTATCCGGGTTGTGGACCACCAGACAAGGAGCATCATCTTTTTGGTGTGTAGGGGTGGCTTAGGATGCCGTCCAGCAGGCTGTGCATTACTTAACTATTGTGCAGATCGTTTCTGATTATCATAAAGGACCCACTTCTCGTCACAGGTGATGATTAGATGCAGCAGTGATTCCTGTTTATTCCTGGCAAGCAGCAACATGCAGACTTCCAAACGCCTAGTCTTGTCGGCAGTTGTCAACTCGTGCGGCAGCCATATGTCCAGCTTTTTTACCTTACCCAGGGCAGCCAGACGCCGAACAACTGTAGTGTGGTGGACAGCTACCTCTGCTGCTATCTCACAACATGTTTTTCGGGGGTCCACTTCAACCACACGTAACAGAACATCGTCAGAAACAGCAACAAGTTGGTGACCACGTGCTTCGTTTTGAAGGTCCGTATCTCCATTTTGAAACTTCACAAACCATCGCCGAATGGTTCATTCATTGGCTGTATTCTCTCCAAATGCTTTGTTAACGTTTCGAGTGACAATTCCTGCAGAATGGCCTAGTTTAAATTCATACAGGAAGATGACTCTCAAATCCGGCGTCTGAATGTTTCCTTTGCAAACCACATTACATCCAAACAAACTATGCCTGAACCTCGTTCTTCACACACATGCTAGCTATTTATAGTAACTTTGTGACGTAATGCCCGCAACACCTGTGGGTGGTTCCATTCCGCTGTGGTGGGGGCCTGTTTTCACTGCTCGTTCACGCCGGACATTTCATTCGCACCAACCCAATATTTCAACTCGTGCATTTTGAAAATGACATACACAGGTAAAAACAACAACTTATTTAATAAAACAGGATGAAAAATTCCCCCAGTAAAATTATTGGAGGGGCGAGATTCACCCCCCCCCATAGTCAGCACCCATGATACTGAATCATCTGAATCTTAACTGAAGTATGCAGACACGATTTTTTTTTATTTGAAGATCATGACAATGCCAATCAAAAAACCTGAAACAAAAATTTCCCAGATGTTCTTAAGAAACACAGAGCAGAAAAGTTGCACATAAACAAAAATGTGTGGAAAATGTTCCCTTTTCTTTTTTCTAACATTAAAGGCATAGTGAACACCACAAATGATGACTACATAGGTGTGTGTGTAACGCATTTGCTCTTTTTCATAGGAAATTTAACTTAAAACATAAATACTCAGTTAATATTGATTTCTGCATGAAAGAGTAAAGTATATGAAAAACACTTCTTTAATTTGCCATGCACGATACGAGAATTTTGCAGATCACTGGTAAAGAAATTATTGGTTCTTGAAAGTACTGGGATCAATAAAAATATGCTAGGTACATGCTTTTCTTGTGAATGATATCATTTGTGATCTTTCCTTGCATCAAAGTATTACTGCAATTAATAATTTAGAAACAAGACAAAATTTGAACTCAATTTTAGATGAGTACTTTTTATCCTTCAAATCAAACTCCTGTAGATAATTATAACAATCATAACAATGCAACCATCCAATCTATTAACATTAAACAAAATTCTCTACTTCCCTTCAGCAGCATAACTATTTGTTTTTCCTTCTGTGGAAGTCTACTACCTGTTTGGTTCTTATGGCACAACACCACTTATGAACCAGTCAAATAGTATTACTATTAATTACAGTAATGTGTAAATAATGCTATAGAAAAATGGAGTTGGTCATCACCCAGCAGTGAACTGAATCCCACTCACAAACGAAAGAGGAGAAAGAATGTCAAAAAATGATATATCTGCACAACAATACACATGTAAATAGAGACTGTTCGACTCAATAGAAAATGATACAGGCACTCATCAGAAAAGGTGTTCTTATTCACAGGATAGCTCCTCAAAACAGGATTTATCAACACAAAGTGATTAATGGAGTTAGATTTTACTTATTGATGATGTATTCAAACATCTCCATTTACAGCAATCTGGTTTAAAACTCAGGCATCACGCGACAATAACACATAAACATATAAAACAAGCGAAACACACAGTCACATACAGTAAAAGGTTCGTTTAGCGGTAGCTTTCGGTCATCCTATGACCTTGATCACCCGCGATCGACTGGATGGGCTGGTTGCCAGAACTACAATTTGAAGTTGGGGGTTTGGAACTGTTGCCAGAATTAGAAGAGAGATCCAAATAAATGGGATTTGGTGAGGGGTCTCTGAATTGCAGTTTTTGGTGAACAAAATTTCAATGCTCTCTGGCAACAGTTCCAACCCCCCAACTTCAAATTGTAGTTCTGGCAACCAGGCCAATGTTCACCAAATCCCATTTTTTGGATCTCTCTTCTAAAATCTGGCAACAGTTCCAACCCCCAACTTCAAATTGTAGTTCTGGCAACCAGCACATTCAGTCGATCGCGGGTGATCAAGGTCGTAGGATGACCGAAAGCTACCGCTAAACGAACCTTTTACCGTACATGACTGTGTGTTTCGCTCGTTTTATATGTTTATACAGCAATCTTAACATATTTCAAGCTTCACTCTGACATTCATCACACACCTCACACAAAACCATTGGTACTTCATTCATATCTTTTTTTCTTACAGCTCATCATTTCCTTAGCCTTCCTCTACCTTTCTTTCTGCCACTTGGGTTGAATAAATAGTCTTAGTTAGCATCTCATCACTCATTATTTCAAATGGTCTCATACCACCTTGTAATATTTGTCTCCTCTACTAAACAACATTTTGTTTCATATTATGCATCTTCTTTCTTCACATCGGCAGAAAGGCCATTTCACGTAACATGAAGAAACCAATTATGAAGCAAAGATTTTCACGCATGATTTATTACATACTAAACTTTAAGAATAGTAAGATCTTTCATATAATAAACTGTAGGATTTTAGAACATAGAGGAGATGTCAGAAAAAGCCTTCCAACTTCTGCAGTTTCTCTTCTGATTATTGAAGGTACCTCTGCCTCTCCAAACTAAAATAGTACCAAAAGGATTGCACCCTTCTCAAACAAATTTTCATTACACTACAGAAAAAGCATTGAAATTCTCTTCAATAAAAACTCTTGCAATTCGGATGCACCCTTCAATATCCTTCACCATGCATCCTTCTACTGTGCATCAGAGTAGGAACAATTACACTTTCATACACATCCATCCAGAACTTTTTAGCAGTATATGATTTAAAACTACACACTTGTGATATTGAGATCGAATAAATTATCAATGTCCATTCACAACTGTAGTTTTGCAGAGCGTTTTTTCAGTATTTTTTTCAAGCACATGGAAACAACTCCTCAAAATCCATGACCGTCAGAACTCTGATGATGTCGAGCTAAACACTGCAAAACTAGAGTCAATGTTAATAAAACATTTAATTGTGAATAGATGTTGATAATTTATTCTACCTTTTTCCCAACCCATCACTCCTAAGATTCCTCCAACAGCAACTATGACTTTCAAAACTTAATTCATTCACCTATTGATTTCACCCCATTTAAGCTGTTTTTTCTGTCAAATGTGCTTCATAAATACAGTTACTCACCTGGTTTAACTGTGTACCATTTAGATTGATTTCACATTCAGTGTTAACAGTTCGTCATTTCAAAACCATAAATTTTGTTTCTCCCTTATTTATACTCAGTTTGAATTTAATGCAAACTTCATTCATCCAGAACAACATACTCTGGGATTCACATTTGCTCCCCATCAATAGGGCTGTGTTATCAGCATACAGCAACCTGCATACAGAGGAATTATCAATCTTAGCAGAAGATGAGTTTGCCTTCAAGTGGTGCTCAGCTGAGCAACAATGGCATGTATATATGAAGCTGACACAAAATTAAGCTTCAGTGTAAATTTTGTTCTATGTGCCAGTAGCCAAAAGATTCCAACTTACTAGGTTTGTTTTTGAACCACTCAGTAGAATGCCCAACTGGAACCATTAGCTATGTGCCAATCAGTGGTGTATATCCAAGGCTAGCTGCGAAGCCCAGAGAATGCACAAATGTCAATTAGATATACATAAATAAAAGTAAATTATCCATGGTATTAAGATACATCGATGCTTTCGCTGCGAAAAAACTGTGTGCAGATTCTCTTCTTTTGCCTAAGAGAACCAGTCTGGCAAGCGAAGACCAACAAGCTCCTAGTGGAGGAATGATGTCATCATAATGCAACCAGCTCTACCAGTCTTAGCTGTTCCGATTCGAAGACTTTCGATATGATCGCCAGCTAGTGTTTCCATGACAACATGAAGGAATGGATGAACGGTGAATGGGATATCCTTTGGGCAATGGTTTGCTCAGGAAACAGAAGACTTAGACTTCGGACTACTTTAGTCACTCGCATGCTCCTGCCCATAACAGCACGAGCTTTGCAAGAGTTATTTCAGTTGTGTGAAGTGTCAATGAATTAAAATCAGTGATATCATACTCGTATCTCAAATTTGTAGCTTTGTTGGATTCAAACAGTTTTGATAAATTTTGTGAAAGCTTTCATGAACATTTTCTGTCAGAACTTAAAGAACCTATGCTTCAAATTTCGATACAGTTTGACTCAAAAATGAACTGAAGGTGTTTTATTTCCTTGATGAATACAAAAAGTAATCGGCAAAAGACATTAATTGTTACATGAACTTGAATAAATTAGACACTGTGTTTAGTGAGTGTACAAATTAGCAGACCTAATTTTAAAATTTTCATCAACAACTGCAACTGCCAAAAGAAGTTTTTCTGCATTAAAAAGAATCAAGACATATCTTAGAGCCACACAAGGACATGTACACTTGAAAAACCTGGCTGTTTTGTCAATAGAGAAAAACATTCTTTTTAAATATGAAAAAGTACTCCGAAGAAACTTTTTATGAAAATGTAACACTCAAGTTCACACAAAAGGAAAGAAGAATGGAATTCATGCACAAATAAGTAAATCCTAATCCTCAAAATTATTTGGTATTATGTTAACAACAGCATGTACCTAAAATTTAGAAAAATTACTTCTGTTACTTAATAGCTGAAAAATAAACTTCATAATTTTTGAAAAAAAAACAGTACTGGGGGCAGGGGAACAGGTGAAATAGCCCAAGTCTTGGACACAAGATATGCCACTGGTGCCAATTGCCCACACTGATGTACTTCTTATGATTTTCAAAGTTCAAAATTTACTACAAGAAATTACCATAATATAGCAGATTTCTATGTATCATGTATTACCTAAAAGTTTATATCCAGGTTCTACACTGATGAACACATTTTTGTCCAAATTTTAAATTGTCACATATGATTTGATATAAGAAGCATACTTATATTTCATAGTTGACTCTCTGCACATTTTTGGTGTGAGTGTTCTGGTAATTCTCACTTAATCCCTAATTACAGACATGTCCACAAAAATCTATGAGTATAGTATGGTTTATTCCTTATTTATATCATATGCATTTATTGAATTAGGTTTCACACTATAGCATAATTTTATTTACTGCATTATTACTTTTCTTCGTGTACAAAGTCATTTCCTTTAGTCCATTCTATACATTAAATATAGTCCTTTTTAAAATACAGTTCTGTGAAACACAATATTTGAAACCTATATACAGTTTCATTTAACTTAACTTATGCAAGAAGGATTTTAAAGTGTACAAAAGTTTTTAAAATAGACTGTGTTTTAAATGGACTGTTTTTCATGGATTGTGTTTAAAAATTGTAAGTGGACTTTTAGGGAACTGACTTCCTACAATGAGAAGAATAAAAAGGCAGTAAATGTAATAGTGCCATAGTGTAGGAAGTATGAAAATTGGAGGACCTACAGATACTATTTCTACATATCATCATCTTCTTAAGGTAAGAAAAATTATATTTGAGTAAACGAAACTGTATATAGGTTTCAAATATTGTGTTTCGCAGAACTGTGTTTTAAAAAAGACTATATTTAGTGTATAGAATAGACTATTCAAGGAAATTACTTAGTACATAAAGAAAAGTAATAATGCAGTAAACATTTTTTTTACTATAGTGTAAAACCTAATTCAATAATAAATGTATATGATATAAATAAGGAATAAACCATAGTATACTTATAGATTTTTGTGGACATGTCTAAAATTAGGGATCAAATGAGAATACCAGAACACACCAAAAATGTTCAGAGTCAATTATGAAATATAAGTATGTTTCTTATATCAAATCATGTATGACAATTTAAAATATAGCAGATTTGTTACAGATCACTGCAGAGCCAAGTGAAGGCTCATTTAACATGTGCCACCATGAATGTTTGCATAAAGACAGGGAAGGGTATGATGATCAGTTGATTTCTTCATTACAATTCATCAAAAAGTGCATCAAACTAATTTTCACGATTAAAAAGAAAAGTAGCACTAGAGTAATGCAGCATACAGATGATTTCTGGAATCACATAAACAAGCTGGTCACATTTCATACGAAAGATGCATTTCCAAAGACATCACATGATAGAACACAAAGTTCCACATACATATACAAAAATCTGGGGTAGGGTGGGGGGGGAGCACAGGGTGCATAAATCTATGGCCTCTGTTACATACACTGACGGAAAAAAATCCCAACACCACGAAAAAATAGTTGTAGAGGAATGAAATGGCGGCAATACATTTGTATAGGTAACATATTTAATCGATTAAGGTTTCGAGATCACAGCTTATTGTAAGCGCCAGAAGAGCCATTTTAAATGTGAAATGCTGCTACATTAATAACCAGTGTAACCGCCAGAATGTTGAATGCAAGCACGCAAACGTTCATGCATTGTGTTGTACAGGTGCTGGATGTCAGTTTGTGGAATGGAGTTCCATGCCTGTTGCACTTGGTCAGTGAATACAGGGATGGTTAATGCTGGTTGGGGGTGATGCTGGAGTTGTCGTCCAATGATGTCCCATACGTGCTCGATTGGTGAAAGATCTGGTCATCTAGCAGGCCACGGCAACATGTCGACACTCTGTAGAGCATGTTGGGTTACAACAGCGGTATGCGGGCCAGCGTTATCCTTTTGGAAAACACCCCCTGGAATGCTGTTCATGAATGGCAGCACAACAGGTTGAATCACCAGACCGACGTACAACTGTGCCGTCAGGGTGCGTGGGATAACCACGAGAGTGCTCCTGCTGTCATACGAAATTGCTCCCCAGACCATAACTCCAGGGGTAGGTCCAGTGTGTCTCGGCCGCAGACAGGTTGGTTGCAGGCGCTCACCTGGCCTCCTCCTAACCAACACATGGCCATCACTGGCACCTAGGCAGAACCGGCTTTCATCAGAAAACACAACAGATCTCCACTCCGTCCTCCAATGAGCTCTAGCTTGACACCACTGACTTCGCAAACAGCAGTGGTTTGGAGTAAGTGGAATGCACGCTACAGGGCATCTGGTTTGGAGCTGTCCTTCAAGTAACTGATTTGTAACAGTTCGTTGTGTCACTGTGGTGGCAACTGCAGCTCGAATTGCTACCGCAGACGCGGTACGATGCACCACGGCCATACGCCGTACATGGCGGTCTTCCCTCTCAGTAGTGCCACATGGCCGGCCGGAACCCGGTCTTCTTAAGGCAGTACCTTCCCTTGATCACCGCTGCTAACAATCATGCACAGTGGCTACATTCCTGCCAAGTCGTTCTGCAATATTGCGGAAAGAAAATCCACCTTCTCGTAGCCCTATTACACGACGTCGTTCAAACTCCGTGAGCTGTTGATAATGGCTTCTTCGTCTTCTTAAAGACATTCTTGACTAACATCAACACCCTACGTCGAATCTCAACGATAACTAACACTCACGAACGTTACAGCGCGTATTTACAGCAAACCTGCTTTGCATGTTCCGAGGGGCGCTACTAGCGCCACACGTATGCGCCGAGCACGAAATTTTCATAGATGTCATCTTACAGATGTACTCTCACCGCCTACCAACTGTCGTTTATCTAACACAACCCCTTCTTGGTGTTGGGATTTTTTTTCCGTCAGTGTATTTTTGCTCACATACTGTATATTCTGCCAAGCATTCTGTTTTAGTACAGCCCAGTACCATTTACACAAAACACCTGCTTTACAATATTGGGGGGGTAATGTTTTGGGGGCTAAGTCTGGGGAGCAGTTGTGAGGTATTTATGTATGTTCAACGTAAAGTAAATGTATGTACAAGTGAACGAACTATTTGCTTTCTTATGTGGGTATTTTATTCTTCCAGATTTCCAGAACAAAATGAGTGACATAAAACCCGAAGAGAACTATGTTCATCATTGTATGCTGTATGAATTTCACAAAGGGAACAATGCAACCATGGCCACCAATAATGTTTGCACTGTTTATCCAAATGCGTTAAATGTCCGCAAGTGCTAGCGTTGGTTTGCCCAATTCTGGTCAGGCAATTTTGACCTTGCTCCAATGCCCCTCGTGCAGGAAGGCCCATGGAGCTGGACAATGACCTGCTGTATGCAGTCATTGAGGCAGATCCTCATCAAACCATTGATGAATGATCCCAACATCTTAATGTATCATGGTCTACCATTCAAGAGCACCTGCAATAGATAGGAAAGGTCTATAAACAAGAAGTTTGGGTCCCACACCAACTTTCACCTGACAACAAAGCCCAGCATTCCACCATCTGCAACTCTTTGCTCAGCCGACAGGAAAAGGATCCATTTCTTCATCGAATTGTCACTGGAGATGAAAAGTGGGTTCTTTACGTGAACAACAAACGCAAAAACAAGTGGCTTTCTCCAGGTCAGACACCAGTTCCAAAACCAGGCCTACACCTCAAAAAGGTTTTGCTCTGTGTTTGGTGGACTACCGCTGGCATAGCTTACTTTGAGCTCTTGGAACCTGGACAGACCATAACAGCAGACCTCTATTGTCAACAACTGGACCATTTGAATAAGAGTGGATTTTAAGTACTTTGTAATCATATACACTGTTTCTCACGTTATAATTAACCATATATCAACGGGTCAATCCTCCCCTGCATCCTGTCAAAATTTCAAGCCATTCATGATAAAAATTATAAGTTATAATAAAACATCTATTGAAAACAGAATCTTTAAGCTGAACTTACGTTTTATATCGGATGCATATTGCTGATTGATAGTCTGACGAACTCTTAATCTTGTTCAGGCTGTTATTTCACTGTTTTCAAATTTTGAAGCTTTTCAAACGTGAAGTCAATAAGGTTATTTTGAAGTCAAACACGAAATTGAAGATAGTGACAAAGAAAATTAACTTCGAATGAACAAAGGAAGTTTTTATATAACATTCTAAAAAGGACAAAGCGGGATAAGACCGACGGTAGAATTTATCAAAGTACTTTAAAATCAATAAAATCACATGAAGTAGGCTTATAGTGTACTGGTGCTCTCAACTTATGTAGGTTGACAAATGAAATAATAAAAATAGGTTAAAAACACAATAAAAGAACCTGTCATGATGCAAGTCGAAGTACGATGGGTCCTAAAATGCTAACGGGGAACAATGGCAGGAGTTGACTTCGATGACACATGGTATGTCTTCCAGTGCATCTGCACCTGTTCTTTGATGTCTGATTAGGCTTTATGTCCGTGTTTGTACACGTCAGAGAGATTGTGCACGCACATGGCAGGATATGACATTTTATGGTCTGAAAGTGCCATCTATCATGTCTTTAAGGTCAGTTTTGGTATTCTTTTGATATTAATTTTCTTTAATCTTCTTTTTCTGAGTTAGTCATAAAATTATTTGCTATTTTTCATCTTTTCTTTCTGTTCTGTTTTTATTTCCTTTTCAATAAGATATTTCCATGCATAGCATAAATCAATCGGTGTATTGTAATTACAATTTTTGCTCTTGGTTTTTTCAATTATCACTGCCTCTGAAGTTAATATTTGCTGGTGGGCTTTAATGTTGTCATTAATTTAATATTCTCCCAGTCAGGATAAGCTTGTTTCTGTATGCAGTGTTGTATTAGCGCCGTTTTCTCTTCAAGCTTGTTCCAATTTGCGATATGTTCATTAAGTCTTGTACCTAATCGTCTTCTGGTACTACCAATGTATAACTTATTGGGACAATTTTCTTTTTTTGTTGGAATTGAATAGACACCTGCTTTGTTTAACATAGATCTCATCTCATGGCTTTTTGTCAGGTCTTTTGAAATATCATTTACTGTCTCAGCAAGAACCATGTCATGCTTCTTGCATTCCCTCTTAAGGATATCTGATATAGGTGGAGTATATAGAAACTTTCCTATATATTTTTTATTATTAATAGTAGTTGTTTTATTTATATTATTAATCTGATCTTTCATTTTTTTTGTGGATTGACAAAATTAGGGATTTCTTATAGCCAAAATTAGTTGCCAAGTTTATTATCCATTTTAGTTCTTTCTTTTCAGACTCTCTTTCAGATGAGTGTGAAATAGCTCTACGAATATAAAAATAAAATGCAGAGACTTTATATTTCCATGGGTGGTTGGAGTTATATGGAATAATAGCTGGAACATAAGATGGTTTTCGAAAAACGGAGTATTGTATTTTGGAGTTCTTATTAAATAAAGATATATCCAAGAAATTTAATTGTTGATTTACTTCTTTTTCTATTGTAACTTTAATAGTAGGGTAGAAGTTGTTGTATTGATTTATGAAGTGGTTCAATTCATCTTCAGAATATTGCCATAGGATCAAAATGTCATCCACATATCTCAAAAATAATATAGGTAAGAATCGGTTTGTATATGATAATATTTCTTCTTCCATATTCTGTAAGATAACCTCTGCAAGTAGACCTGAAATGGGTGATCCCATTGGGGCTCCTGATGATTGCTTGAATATTTTATTATTGTAGTTAAAATAGTTGTTATCTTGAACAAAATTAAGAGCCTTGATTATACTTAATCTTTCTTCTTCATTTATATGATGTCTAAGTTTAGAATCTATTAGTTTAATTGCTTCTTTTACGGGAGTATTGGGATATGATGATATTATATCCATACTCAGCATTCTAAAGTCATAGTTATTAATTGTTGATATTTGTTCTATTACTTTGGAGGAGTTGTCAATACTATATATATGATTTGTATAAAATGGTTTCAAAAATTGAAATAATGCACGTTCTAAATTTATTGAAGCAAGCTCTTACTGTAAAACATCAAGCACTGGTCAGCAGAAATGGTGGCGTCTCCAGCATGACAACGTGAGACCTCACACGGTGAGATGGACCCAGTAGACGATCAGAGATTTTGGCTGACAAGTTCTGTCCCATTCCCCTTTATTCCCCTGACATTGCACCATCTGATAACCATTTGTTCAGATCTCTGCAGCACTTTCTTAATGGGAAAAGATTCCCTAATATTGATGATGTCAAAACGGGGCTCTCGGACTTCTTTGCATCAAAGCCAAGGTCTTTTTATAAAGACGGCATTGAAAGTTTGGTTTCACGATGGGCAAGTGTGATCGATAATGATGGGGATTATATAATTGATTAAGAAATAAATTTCTTCTGTCCTCTTCTTTTCTAAAAACGACATTACTTTCCGTTCCCCCCAATATATCCAAACTGTTAGTACAGCCCTAAGTCCTAGCCACATGAACACAATCTAGAAATATAACAAAAATAAAATATTCATCCAGATATTTAACATGTAAATCCATATTAATATTCCTTTGCAAATTTAACTATCTGAGGGTACCTGACAAGCAATATAACTGCTAAATTTGGGAAGATTCTAGTTCTAGTAGTAACATTCTTTTGTGTTATAGGATTCCATTGCATTTCAAATAAAATGTACTACAAGTTACTTCTTATCACAAGATTACGTCACAAGACAACTCTTAGTGATATGTTTACAGGTTTAACATTAGATAAGAGATAACTACAATAAATACAAATGCAGCACTTAGGAACAAAGGCTTCAAATGCTTACCTGCAGTTATTACAAAAATCCTTTAACACAATTAGTTAGGAAAAACTACACCTAACCAATTGTGTCAAAGGATTTTTGAAATTACTGCAGATAAGCAATGAAGCCTTTGGTACTAAGTGCTGCAATTGTATTTGTTGTAGTTATCTGATATGTAACGTTAAACTATAATAGAAGTTAAACAAATGCGAATAAGAGAGAGAGAGAGAGAGAGAGAGAGAGATAGAGACGTGATAATCACGTTTAATGGTAAATACATTTTGATATAAAAGTTTGTTCAGAGGAGTGGACATAATGATCATATCTAAACTTGCCATTCTGGTGCATTAAATTACTTTATAATTCCAGTATTCTGCACCCATTTCAGAGTCTTTCAATACATACCCAATTTAAAACATTTCTTGAGAAGGAATGCAGGTCAACAAAAATACTTTCCAGGTCTAGGAGCCAGGTGAAATGAATTCAAATTTCAAATTTATGGTGATGATGCTGGAATGAAAAGTAATATAGCGTATTTGCTACCAGTCTTTTTTACCCAAACCATTTAATGCTAAATTAAATTCCAATTTGATTGATGATTTTCTTTTCCCATTTTTTCAGTCACTGCTCTCAATCAAAATTCTAGATTTTGAATTCATTAAAATACAATGGGTTGAAGTTAAATTTTGCACATGTAAACTCAAAGTACTGTATTTTTCTTCATATAATCAACAGACAATGAAATACAAAATTTCTTTTTTCCCCATTCATATAATTCACAGTGGCATATAAAACCACATGCAGGGAAATTCAGAAACAAAAAATAATAATAATCTTACACATAACCTGAGGCAGTGTATGATCCGTAGATCATCAAATTCAGAATGAAAACAAATCCTTCATATAATTTGCAGCAACATTTTCACACACCATGAAATTCAGGAAGAGCGGTCATATAATCTGCACATGTCATGTTGATCCCGAACCCTAATTCCTCAACAGAAAAGTCCTGCTTTACAGGATGACCGAAGGAGTAAAAATCGATCTAATTAAAAAAAAAAAAAATCATTTTTTCATTTTTTAAATACTTTTACATTTTCAAGTGAATAAGAACAAAACTCCTATTCTTTCAGTATTTTCACTGCTTATAAGTTTGACATAAAAATCCACAAAAGCTGTGGATAAACCGTAGTATGTGACATTTCTGAAAAACTGTAGAGCAAACAAAAGCCTTAACTAATGTAATGCAATTAGCACAACAAAACTAACAAATGCAGTTTGCAAAGTGATTACTCTATTGACAGGAATGGTTATGTGCTGTGGAATATCTTAGCGAACTTCCCACAGCATGTAGCTTTTTGACTGTGTAAATAGTACCACCTTCATTGCAGCATATTTTCTGTCAAAATGTTTATAAGTAAAACAATATATATATACTGTATATACAGGAGTAAAAAAATATGATACTTGTCCACCAGTCAGCAGAAAATATCAGTAGTCAGAGGCGCTATATATATATATATATATACATACAGTGGTTGTGCTGGTTTTTTAAAAGTTTTTGCCAAATTATTTTTTTCACCAAAGTATTATAACAGTACAAGAACTTTTTTCTCCATCGCCAAAATGATTTCTTTTTCGCAAATTGCGAAGAATGCGATCGGCAGCGCAACCCTTGTATATACACTGAGTGGTCACTTTATTATGACCACCTGACAGTTTTAAGCAAATGAGCTATGGCTCCATGCTGTTGCCGCCAGAGGGCAAAGCTAGTATAAAAAGGGAAAGCTTAGTGCTTGCGACAGTAGTAGAAGTGATTTTTGGGTGACGAGATGGGTAAAAAATGCGATTTGACGGAATTTCAACGTGGGATGATTGTAGGAGCTCGGAGCCAGGGAGTGAGTATCACCGAAACCACCGCATTCGTGAAATGTTCCAGATCAGCTGTTGTTAAAGTGTTTAAAGACTGGACCTTAGCCAAAAAACTGGGTCTCTACGTGCAACGTGTAGTCGTCATCGACTAGTGACTGCTCGGGCGGAACGAAGAGTGTCCAGACTGGTAACAGACAACAAAAGGGCAACAGTGCAGCAAATTACAGACCATCTTAATCAAGGATCCCCTCAAATGGTCTCTGCATGCACTGTTCGCCGTACACTGCATCGGATGGGATATGGCAGCTGAAGGCCTGTTCGAACACCTTTGCTGTTTTCAGTTAACAAGAGAAAATGTCTCCAGTTCGCACAGGAACACAAGGATTAGACAGTCGATAATTGGAAACAAATTATGTGGTCCAATGAATCACGTTTTCAGTTGCACCATACCGATGGCCGAGTGAGAATTTGGCGGAAACAGCACGAAAGCATGGACCCCAAATGCATTGCTACAACCCTTCAAGCTGGTGGAGGCAACGTTATGGTTTGGGGAATATTTTCCTGGCATGCTTTGGGCCCTTTAATTTGTGTTGATCAACGTCTGACTGGCACATCACATCTAAACATCGTTGCGGACCAAGTGCATCCTGTCATGTGGATGGTTTATCCCAATGGCGATGGCTACTTTCAACAAGATAATGCATCCTGCCATAGTGCTCATATTGTACAGGATTGGTTTCAGGAACATGCCGCTGAGTTTACTTTGCTTAGGTGGACCCCACAATCTCCAGATCTCAACCCCATTGAGAATTTGTGGGATGAGGTTGAAAGAGCCATCAGACAGCTGGATCCACAACCCTGCAATCTCACACTCCTGGAAAGTGCTATTCATCAAGCATGGTCTCGGATTCCACAAACCCCCTATTAACATCTTGTGGAGTCCATGCTATGAAGAATCGACACAGTATTAAAGGCAAAAGGTGGCCCAATGAAGTACTGAAGGGGTGGTCATAATAAAGTGGCCACTCAGTGCATATACTTTTTCAATAGAAAAATAATAGTGGATGCATGGCAGATTTATTATTTAGTAGCGAACTTTTATAATACATCAATACACAAATAAGTTCAAAGAATCAAATCTTTGGATGTGGAAAAGGCACATTTTACAAGAGTGAGTCAAAAGTTTGTCCCATTTGCAGCCAAAAAGTTTAATGATGTGAGAAAGCCATACATGCTCACTTCATTCTGCAAAGCACAGGTTGTTGTTTTCTATAATCCTTTGCCAACGTTCCACCAGAGCCATGATCCCATAGCAGTACCACACTGCAGTGTTGGAGAACAGAAACTCTGTGATGGCAGATCCCACATCCACCACTGAAATGAAGTGTCATCTTTGTAGGAAATGAACCATGGGGGAAAACAGGTGGTTGTAGGATGGGGCAACGTCTAGAATGTATGGAGGACAGAGTAGGATCACAATCCCTTCTCATTTCTGTAGTTTTTGGTAGACCACTCTGGAGGTATGATTTGGGGCATTATCCACTAGCAGCAATGCCTGCTTCCTATTGATGAGGGCTGGGTAGCATTGGTGCAGAGTATCGTGGGGGTGTTAAGCATAGAGGTGACCATCTGGTATGAGTTCAGTTCCCAATGCACAGGACTCACAATTCCACCAAATGAACAGCATGACTTTCCTCTTGAACCACCCTCTTTGCACCACTCACTGGCTGTTCTTCATGGTGTGGCCTCAATTACTGGCTCTTAGTGGTAAGATAATGTGCAAATATCCGTTTTCAACACCTGTGATATTATAATGTCCTGTGGATTTAATAGCAACCTGTGATTGAGAGCAACACATTCCACCTGCTGGTGTGTTGATGCATGTGGAACCACGAGAAATCAAGCTGGATCAGGTGATGAACGATGGTGGATTAGGAAGACTCCACCTCAGCTGCCAATTACTGTATACTGGTACTGGCATTCACTGTCACAGCTTTGATCAAGATGTAAGTGTTGGTGGACATCCGGACTTCAGCTTGTCTTCGAGACTGGTGTCCACAGCATTGAAACCCTGGAAGCATTTTCGTGTGGTACTCTGCTCTGTTTACTGTTTCCTTTTCTTCTACTGTCAAATTTCTCTCGCTGCCACATTTAACCCTTTTTCTCAATAATGGTGTAAAAGTACCCAAACAGCATGTTTATCAACCTCCATCCTCTACTCACCTGAAAACACAGTGTGGCTATGAACCAAATGAATGCCATCAGTCTTGTGTGCTTCACATCATCAGGGTATCCACTTGCACAAGAATGGAGGCTCAACACTGTGCAATGCTCGAAATGGTACAAACATCTGATTCACCATAAATGAGTGGTAGGCAATGCACGTAACAAACAAACAAATTAAGAAGAAGGTAGTGTAGAACACGCTAAGTTACGTATAAAAAGTTTAAGGCAAATATATTTCAGCCATTACTATGGAAGGCCATAGTAATGGCTGAAATATATTTATAAATAAAAGGAACAATGGAGAAAGGGCGATCAGCCATTACTATGGCCTTCCATAGTAATGGCTGAAATATATTTGCCTTAAACTTTTTATACGTAACTTAGCGTGTTCTACACTACCTTCTTAATTTATCAGACTCAACCTGGTAAGCACAACATTGAAGATCACAGAATCATGGAAAAGACCTAAAAATTCTAAATTCTCAAGACTTCACACCTTCATCAGCACCACACAATTTAAAACAAAACAAAACATGCAAAATCTCATATAAAGTGACAGGAAGTGCAACAAGTAATACTTACATTGCCCACAAACACTGAGCGTGAATCGATTTCTTCTTCAAGTGTAAGTTCAGCATTTCCTAAAAAGACAGAGTGATGAAGAATGTCGCATGTCATGTCACTGGTACAAACTAAAAATATGTCAGAAGGAACAATGGAGAAAGGGCGATCAAATTTTAATCAATGCAAGGGTATCATGCATTGATCTTCCTCACACTTTAAAATTTTTCTCCAAAATATTCTGCTTGCTAAGACTGCAAACTGAGACAAACCTATTACGCATTTTTTTTTCATTTTTTTTTTAATTGGAGGTTTAACGACCACTGTGAGCAACTCAATGGGTTATAAGCAGTCACCCGTCCCTAATTTAGGGTCACTGGTTCCAAGGAAGGGAGAGAGCCAGTGCCGTAAGACAAACACAACATCCATGCCTAACCGGGATTCGAACCCGGACCCCTTTCGGACGAGTGATCAGAGGCCATCGCTTAGACCACTGCGCCACCGGGGCGGCTACGCAAATTTTGCATTTAGGTTTTTTACCTATGATATAGTAATTACATGGTTCTTTATTTGAGTTTTAAAGTATTTGCATACTTTCTATATTCTGTTCTTCATGTCATCATCATCATCATTGTCAACCATTATCAATCCATTGCTAGACGAAGGTCTCCCCAAGTTTCTTCCACAACAGTCTGCCTTGTGCCAGTCTCCTCCATGTTACTCATGCATACTTTCAAATTTCATCCACCCACCTCCCATGTGGTCTTGTTTTGGGTCTTTTCCTGTCCCTCGGAATCCAATCTAAAATTTCAGCTGTCCATCGATGGTCTGTCCTTCTGGCAATATGTCCAGCCCATTGCCATTTCAGGGATTTTTCTCTGATCATGATGTCTTCCACTCTTGTCATTTTTCTGATCCATGAGTTCCTCTTCTTATCTCTCCTGGATACATCAAGCATGCACCTCTCCATGCTTCTTTGAGTTGTCTGCAACCTTTGTACGTCTCTTTTAGTTAAGGTCCACGTCTCTGTACCATATGTAAGCACTGGAAGGATGCATTGATCAAAGACTTTTCTTTTAAGACACAATGGCATATTAGTCTTGAAAATTATACTGTTTCTGCCAAAAGCTCTCCAGGCAAGTTTTATACACTGATTAATTTTTTCATCAATGTGACCCTCACTTGATATCTGCTGTCCAAGATAAACGTAGGTATCAGTTATCTCCAGCTTTTCTCCATCAATCCATAAATCTTCATTTCTTGTAAAAACATTGTACATCACTTTTGTCTTCTGAAAGTTTATTTTTAATCCCACTTCTTTATCCTTTTCAGCAAGTTCCTGGATCCTACTCTGCAGCTCTGATGGGGTAGTTGCAAAAATGGGTACATCATCAGCAAAACGAAGGTGAGTTAGGTAATCTCCATCAATCTTTCTCCCTTTCTTTTCCCAGTTCAGTGATTGAAAGACATTTTCTAAAATAGCATTAAAGAGCTTGGGAGATAAGGTGTCACCTTGTCTCAATCCCTTTCCAATTTTTATGTGTGCTGTATTCTCAAACAGCCAAATCTTTGCACTCGCATTTTCATAAATGTTATTTATAACATTAATGTACGCATCTTCAATACCGCTGGATTTCAAAGCCATTGTAACTGCTGATGGTTTCACCGAATCAAAGGCCTTTTCATAATCGATAAAAGCCATGCATAATGGAAGTTCATATTCCCTCGCTCTTTCTATTAGTTCTCTCAGTATGTGAATATGATCTGTAGTGCTGTAGCCACTCCTGAATCCAGCTTGTTCTCTAGGTTGAGCCATGTCCAGTGTTACTTTCAATCGGTGTGAAAGAACTTTAGTGAAGATTTTATAAACCACTGATAGGAATCTGATAGGTCTGTAGCTCCTGAGATCCTCAATGTCACCTTTTTTATGTAGCAGGATCATTGTAGCATTGTTCCAATCCTCAGGAGTCTTCCCTTCATTAAGGCATCGAGTGAAAACTTGGGCAAGTACTGTTTCAATTTCTCCACTTGCTTCTTGTATGATGTGTACAATAATTCCATCTTCTCCTAGAGCTTTTACCCACTTCATGTTCTTGATTGCATGTGCAACTTCCGATGGGAGGACTGAAAGAATTTCATGTATATTTGCTTTTTTAGAGGGAATATATGACTAGATAAACAATTAATAATGAAACCATTATATGAAAATCATATATATACAGCCAAAATTGCTGTAGATATGATTAATAAAGTTAAGCAACAAGATATAAATAACACAATATTAACAAGCTTGGACATAGTTTCATTATGTTCTAATACTCCAACTAAGACTGCCATATGTCTTATAGAACAAAAACTCCAAGAAAATCACAAACCGACAGAACAAATACAAAATGTAATAAAAGCACTTTTAAATTCTTCAATGAAAATAACTATTTTACTTATCAAAAAAGAATGTACAAACAACTAGAAGGTGCACAAATGGGATCTGCATTTTTAGGAATACTAGCTGAAGTTATTTTACAAGATACTGAAAAACAAGTTTTAACAGAAGACATTAAATAACCAAAGGTATTCATAAGATATGTTGATGACATACTAATTCTATGGCAGCACAGCAAGCAAAGAAGATCTACAAATTTTCATCAACAAATATTCAAATATATATCCATCTATTAAAGTGACTGTCAAATTTGAACAAGGACAACTACCTTATTCAGGAATAACAAAAATAGTAAAATACAATATGATGTATAAAGAAACCCTATATAAACTGAAGAGCAATCGAATTAGAGATACCTGTCTAGTAACGTGTAGCACCACCTTTCGCCCTGATGACGGCGGCGATTCGTCTCGGCATGGACTCTACAAGACACCGGAAGCGTTGGGAAGCCATACGGATCCACGACTCCTGAACAAGCTCCCACAGTTCACGAAGATTTAATGGAGGGGGTCAGAGCCTCGAACATCTCTCTTGATGGCATCCCAGATATGCTCGATGGGATTGAGGTCAGGTGACTTAGGTGGCCAAGGAAGCGAGGTCACGTCAGTGGAGTGTTCATCTAATCATTCGGATACAATTCGGGAGCGATGGCACGGTGCATTGTCTTGTTGCAGGATGAGGTCCCCAGTGGGATGTTGAAGACACACAGACAGGAGCAAATGGTTGTCCAGGATATCCCGGTAACGTTGACCTGTGAGGGACGATGTCACACATACCAGGGGTCCCATTTCAGTCCACGTAAACAGTCCCCAGACAAGAATGCCACCCCCACCAGCTTGAAGAGTACCCTGCTGGCAAGAAGGATCCATCGCTTCACGTGGTTTGCGCCGTACACGTATCCTGCCATCCACATGTACCAATGTGAATCTCGACTCATCAGTCCGGGCAACATTTTTCCACATGTCTAGGGTCCAGTGGCGATGTTCCCGTGCCCATGCTAATCTTTGCACCCTGTAATGTGCAGTCAGCAGCGGTACCCTTGTGGAACGATGGCTTCTGTACCCCATAGCAAGGAGATGGTTCTGGATGGTGTGGCTGCTTACACGTTTTTGTGCACCAGCGTTGAATTGCCAAGTGATTTCTTGCACTGTGGCCCGTCTATCCGCTGTTCCAATGCAAGCTAGCTGATGATGACCCCGCTCATCCACATGCTGTTGCCCACGGCAGTTGGCCCTTGCAAGGATGGTTTTACCGGATGCGGTGTACTCATGGTGCACCCGTGACACAGTGGCTCGTGAAAATCCCAGTGCCTGCACGACGTCCGAGATGGAGTGACCCATTCGTTGGGCTCCGACAATTTGCCCACGATCAAATGCGCTTAGATCCTTCGTCTTACCCATACTGCGTCCGACTCTTACTGATTCCAGTCGCATCACTCCTTATATTGTCGGATCGCTGCATACGTCATGTCGTTTCCGTTTACAGGGCCACCCATAGTGCCACATTTGCATAATGCTAGCTGTCTCTAATTCAGTTGCTCTTCAGTGTACATACCTACCATCATCCCAGCAAATTCAAGTCATCCATATAGGTACAAAATGGCAGCCTTCCGAGCATACATAAATTGAGCATATACACATACATCAGACAGAACTAAATTTCATAAAGAAATATGTTGGATAAAAGCCCTGGCAAAAGAGCAGGGATACAAGAATACCAAATTTACAGACAAAATAATAAAGAATCTAAAGCCTACTATAACACACAGTATGGCAAAACAAAATAATAAAATAGAAAAAAGATTTTGTAATTCAATCCCTTACATACCAGAAATTACAAAGATTATTTAAAACATCAACCTTGACATAAGAATCAAAGTAAAAGATATAAAAAGAACAATTGTACAAAACCCAGAAAAAACTAGCATACTGAAAACAAGCAGGCATATACAGAATTCCAATCAAGAGTGAACACCTAAAAAACTGGAACAAACAACAAAATAAAACATCATTAATAGATTACTGTAAAATCAGGCCATGCCAGATTGAGAAAACACTGAAATAATAGCACAACATAACAAATGGCGTGAAATACTGATGGCCAAAGTTATATATAGAGAAGACAAAAAATATAAACTGTAATACCAATACACCAATAAATGTATCTTATGCCTAGAAACATATCATCAAAGAAGAAAAGAAATTAAAAAACAGAAAATATAAACAGAAAACAAAGAAAAAGAAACCATAATATACTACGACATCAAAAGGCAAGTGCATCAGAGGAGAAACCTGAACTAATCACAGACAAGTTGAGAATAATTTGTCAACAAACAGTTGTTGAAAATGCCTGCAAAGATTGCTGTGAGAAATGCATCCAAAAATGGAAATATGACTAGGAGAAAATGATGAAAAATTGTTTAATCACCAAAAGTATTCAAATGCATAAAACGTCGGAGTTGTATCTGCAAATATATTACGTTATAAAATAACTTTTATTTTGAGGATAGCTAAATTAATGAACTTTTGTTAGAATTCCAACAACTGCTGGACCTGTTCGAAATTCCGAATCTCCAACGAGGTTTCTGACAAGAACTGGATATGTACGGCAAAACAAAGGAGGTGATCCAATTTCAACTATAGAAGTCTTAAATACCTGATCACCTAAAGGCTACAAGAAGTATATAACAAAGGACATGTTCAGAATACAAAGGCAGCAAAGGATAGAATCTAACGATGATGTAACTGCGAATGGGACAAGGTGAACATAAGAATTCATAAATCAAGAACAAATCTGGTGAATCTAATACTATGTTCATATTTAATAAATAAAATTAAGGAATAATAATACTACAAAATTATTAATTGTTTATCTAGTCATACATTCTCTTCAAAAAGCAAATATACATGAAGAACAGAACAAAGAAAGTATGCAAATACCTCAAAACTCAAATGAGACAAACCTAATTCATCTTTGAGGAAAGAATAATTCAACAGCAATTAATAAATTTCTAGCAAATATTACCTTGATAATAGCTTTTAATGTTGACACAATAATACATGCTACAAAACTCAGACTGCCCTATTTTTAAAGCACATAAAGTTGTTTTCTCCACATGAAGCCTGCTGTCTTTCCCCTGCTCTGGGTACACTTTACGTGCGAGGGTATTCAAGGATTCTCAAATTGGCTGCAGCATTTGTCAGTTTTCAGTACCATTTGGAAATACGTTTGCAATCGACTAACACCTGAACTTGCTGGATCTCTGTTACAAATGGCTCTCTCAATCTTGTCTAACAGGTGCTCAAATGGGTTCAATTCCTGGGATGGTGGTGGGCCAGTTAAGTGCTTTGAAGTCACTGTTGTTCTCCTGGAAATACTGTGTGATGATTCAAGCCTTGTGCCATAGAGAATTATTCTACTGAAAGTATCCCTCTCCATCAGGATATACCATGAACATGTGCTTGGTCTGAAATGATGTTAATGACCACCATTAGCAACTCAATTGGCTATAAGCAGTCACCCTATCCCTAATTTAAAGCCACTGGTTCCCAGGAAGGGAGAAAGCCTATGCCATAAGACATACACAGCATCCATGCTCACCCAGGATTTGAACCTAGACCTATCTTGGACAAAAAGTCAGAAGACCACTGGGACAATTTTCCAAACAATCTGAGGCAAAATAAGGAGAAAAATATCGATTTAAGAAGTTCTTAAATTCTAGGAAGCATACAGATCCTGTTCATTTAACCAGACGAGCTTTTTCCAGTCCTCAAGTGTTCAGTTTTGGTGCTCCTGTGCCCACTGCAGATGAATTTGTGGTAAACAAAGGTGACATCTGCTGTTGCAGCCTATTTGTGGAAATGCATAGCAGACTTTGTATGCTGAAATTATTTTCATACCACTATTGTACTGTTACTATGGGAGTGCAAAGTGATTGCACCTTGGGTTCTTTAAGATACTGCAAGTGAGAAAGATCTGCACATTAAGGACTTTGCCAGTCAGGTGCTAAAATTGATCAAACCAAATAAAAAAGGGAGTAGCATACATTTAGCACAGACATTAATTTAGATAATTAACATAAATTAAATTGACAAATGACTATTGGACAAAATTAAATAAGAATGGACTGGATTATGCGCAATTTAGCTTTCCTACTTCACCAGCCAGTACTATTTCAGGACAATTAGAATTCCTGATGAGAAAAACTGGAGGTGCTCAAGAGTTCCCTGTTTGGGTAGAGATAACAAAACATCATACAAGAGTACTTACTGGAAAAAAATTATCCATGGTTTGCAAGCAAATTTTGTGGTCAGTGCACTTCACAATTGAACTATTGATTGCCCATACTGTAGAAGCACACACCTTGGCCACTGGATTTTGCTTATAAGTTAGTGTCGAAGCTTCACTGACGAAAACTCACACACACACACACACACACACACACACACACACACACACACACACACACACACACATCGAGAGAGAGAGTCCACTAAGGAGGTCCAGCGGCACATCTTTGCTTGGATGTTTGAGGTGAGGTCCAACTAGTCAGTGGACAGCGGTTTCGTTCCAAGTTTGGTGTGCGGCAAGGTTAACAATGCACAGATATAATCTCTGGATGCTTTTGAGGCAGTAGTATCTCTAATGCACACCACACAACATTCTCTCTCTTGCCAACTTTCAGTTTTTCAGTGAGGAGCTGGATTTCCCACTGCCTGTTTCAATAACTTCACACTGATGGCCGATTCCACTAGTACACTGCTGGACAATTGCTAAGGGCGGATCATAAACGGCTATATAGCGCATAAAAAAGTAAGTGTGGTTGGATGCCAAGTGAAATAAAATAATGTCAGAATGCCAGGACATTACAAAAAAGACAATTTATTGTGCTCTGAAATCCAGAAGGCTTTGGAACATGTTCAAGGGACAAACAGGCCATTTTGTGCAGAATACGTAAACGTGAAAAAAAAAGCAATTACCTTCCGCAGGCGTTCCGGCGTAAGATGTCAATACGGGATATGGCCACCATGGAGGGCGATGCAAGATTCCACACGTAGTGTCATGCTTTGCACAACATTTTTAAGCAGCTGTTGGGGTAATTTATCCCATTCCTCTGTCAGTGCACGGATGAGGGTGTCCTTGTTTATTGGAGGGCATTGGCGACCAGCAAGACTCCTCCCCAAAGCATCCCACACATTTTCAATGGGATTCAGATCTGGATAACGTGCTGGCCATACGAGGCGTTGAATATCCTCGCTCTCAAGACACTCCTGGACAGCGACTGTTAGATGACATGTTGCGTTGTCGTCCATGAAAATGAATCTATCACTGACAGCACCATGGAACATGCGAACATGAGGTAGCAGAACATCATTAATGTATCGTTGGCCAGTCATAGTCCCACCAGTTGGAAGCACATAGAGGGACGTACGGCCATTGATCATGATGCCAGCCCATACCATGACACTACATGTCGGATATCGGTCCCTTTCCTGTATGTTTGCTGGACAATATGCAGTACCACTATCACGCCAGATCAGTTGTCGTCGACAATCAGACGATAGACTGTATCTACTCTCATCTGAGAAGAGGACAGCATACCAGTCGTTATCAGTCCAATTGCGATGTTGATGGCACCATTGCAAACGGGCGGTATGGTGACGTCTGGACAATGGGATGCACACAACAGGACGGCGGGCGTATAGTCCTCCTTCATGCAAACGTCTGGCGACAGTTTTTCAGGAGATCCGCTTGCCAGTAGCAGCCATAAACTGATTTGCTACCTCACTAGCTGTGCTGCGCCGGTGTCTTTTTGTTGATAGCACTATGTACCGATCTTCTGCAGGTGCCGTACTGCGAACACGACCTCCCCGTGACGTTTGCTACACTCTCCATTTGTTTGAAATGATTTCTAAAGCCTTGAAACAACACTGTGGCTGACGTCAAACTCCCTGGTAACATCTGTTATTTTTTGCCCTTCTTCAATCTTGCCAATAATACGGCCACGCGTAAAATCATCTAGGTGATGTCGGGAAGACATACTGAAAATTGCAAGTTCGTCAATTGATTCTTTCCCTTTCAACTTTGCGTTTGAACAACAATGGTCAATACGCGTCAAATTCTTTATATCTCTTATCAGCGTTATGACGTCACAAACAAGTTCGGCAATCCAAAATTTGCATACGCACAACACGTCTTACTGTATCCTGCACTTATGCTAATTTCCACATTTTCCTGCCTTCTATTTTATGGTTGCTATCGTTGCTATTGTCATCCGTCCTTAGCAATTGTCCGGCAGTGTATATCATCTTAGCTGACTGGTAGAATCTCATGGTCTTTTTGCAACTATTATTGCACCACCAAGCTCGTATCCCTTTCAGGCCAGAAAATGTGGTCTCTTCATGCTTTCTTTTTCACTCTCAGAGAGGCCCCAAATCTTTTCTGACTGGCATTCTACATTGAGGGTCTGTGTGATCTCTCTTTGGCTACATCTGGTCTTCAAGATGGTACCCAACACCACTATCCTTTTCTTGCTACTCACCTTCTATCCAGCTCAGTCTGTAACAACAATCTCTTGAGAATTAAGTTATGAACGCCTGGCCATCATGCGCCTGCCTGCACCGTTGCTCCAGCTCCTGGGCAGAATTCCAGATAAATTCTGTTCGGGCTCAAAGGGGATTCTCTGGCATTTGTGGCATTAAACTTTGCATTCTCGGCCTATTATCCCAAATGCCATTTTCTCCAAATCATATTTGTAACAGTACTATGCAGCTACTAGACACAACTGAGTTTGTCTGTTACCTCATGAAGTCATCTCCAGCCACAGCTCTCTTGAACAATAACCAGTCATTTTTGCACACAAAAAGACATCTGACCTATAATTATTAAAGCAGCAATCTCAATATAACTGAATTGCACTAGTTTACTGGTCTTCGTGTAGCATCATATCACAAAACTTGAAAATTACATTACCCTGGAGCGGGAATCAAACCTGCATCTTCCTATTTCCATTCTAGCATGCTATCTATCCATTACAGCATCCAGGTACTTCAAATAAACCAAGGTTGGTAATTTACTACAGTGATTCATTATTTGACGAAATTCTTGAGTGACATCAATGAAATTCTAAGCAACTGAAGCTATATATAAGCAATTCTCTCTCTTTATCTCATCTGTCCATGATGGGTTCAGTCACGCAAAGACAATTATGCGTTTTTGAGGGTTACTGGCAAATTAATGCAGACGGCATGCCATTCCTCTGCTGCATGTGGGTAAGAGGTAAAGTACGTCTGAGGCCAACTTCACAGGCAACTATCTATGCATTTGCGTCTTCGAGCCCAGGGAGTCAGTGAAAAACCTCGGAAAAACTGCCGACTAGATGGCTGGCAGGACCAGGATTTGAACACCTGACAGAAATGTCTGCCTACCACACTGCACACAGCACATAAAGCAACTGTGCCATGCCGGTGATTAAAATCAATTACCACTTAAGAACATCACACAAGGTGTCTCCAGAAACATTTAAGTCATGTTTCAAAAAAAGCATAATTGCCTTTGGAGGACTTACCAGACGTGTGTGGTAAATGCACCAAAGATCTGCACACAGCACTATATAGAGCCAGTTTTGTAACATCAAGTGCAAAGAAGGATGTAAATATCAACAGCAATGTTGCAACTGAGCCTCATAATGAAGATCTTGATGAAATTCTTGAGCAACATCAAATTGCAAATAGAACAACAGCAGTCAGGATGATGAAATAAAGAAGGTGAATACAGAAACCACACAAAGGGTAAAAACATATCATTAAGCACTGCAAAATACATAGTAGGGCAATTTGAAAATGAGACTAATGCTAGATAAAAAATAATGAATCACTATAGTAAATTACCAACCTTGATTTATTTGAAGTACCTTCCTCTCTGGCTCTATACACTGGTTTGCATACTCACAAAGTGCATGGAATGACTGCTGGAAAGCAGTTACAGGAATGCTGTTTAAGACCCCTGTCACAGCTTTCTGGATGGTGTGTACATCATCAAAATAGCAGCCTTTCAGTGGTGCTTTGAGTTTGGGAAATAGGGAATAGTCACACAGAGCCAAATTTGGTGAATAAGGAGGGTATGACAACATGAAGACTGTTTTTTGGCCACAAACTCTCAAACGGCGACTGCCTTGGCATTGTCATGCCAAAGAAACTAGCTGCACTCTTCTCGATACTTTGGCCTCACATAACGGATTCTTTGCAACAAACATTTAAGAACGTACACATCAAATGCAGCATAACAGTTTGTCTACTTGGAATGAATTCCTTATGAACCATTACTTTGCTATCACAGAAGGCAATGAACATTGTTTTGACTTTTGTTCTTGACCAACTAACTTCTTTGGCTTGTTTGTCGATTTCCACTAAGCACTTTGCCATTTCGTTTCAGGGTAATATTGGAAGACCCATGTCTCATCACCTGTAATGGTGTTAATCAGGAAAATTGGGCTTCTTTTAATGGCAGCAATCAAGTCTCTGCAGTGTTGAACTCTTGCTTGTCATTGATTTTCAGTTAAGGAATGTGGCACAAAATGTGCACATATCTTCCTTTTCTTTAAATCTTGTGGTATTATTTGTGTCGAGTGGTTTCCTTATTTACTTCTAGGCATTTTGAAATCATACAAAGGGTTGCATTTCTGTCAGCAGAGATTATTTCCCTCACCTTTCAATCATCTCTGGTCTTTATACAGTCTCTGCTGCACCTGGATGTTCATCATTTTCTAGCGATTCTCTTTCACTGCAGAAATGTTTATGTCATTTGAAAAATATGCACAAGATGAGCAACTGTTCCCATACACTTGCTTCATCATGCTAAATGTTTCTGTCGCATTTTTGCCAAGGCACACATAAATCTTAATATTTACTATACTTCGTAAAACTAGAAGTTTTGAACCATAAATTTATTGGTGTAAAAAATAAATATACATACAACACCGAGCTTTCGTATGTCAATCAGACAGATTTCTCAAGGTTTTGAACTATAGCATACATATGATGTAGAATAAACATAATGAAATTCATTGACTTGTTTACAGTTTTTGAAAACATTCAGTGCGCACCATCTTGTTTTAGGTATATTCTGGGTATCATGAATCATGATTTTACATAATAATGGAATAATCTGAAGATGTGTCATACATATGGCAACTCATATGATACATTCTCATAGCAGACATTAGGTCTCTTCAGGATCTTGATATTCTCTCACAGCAGCTTCTTTTTGGGTGGTGTATTTGGACGTACATGCATTTTGCATCTTGCCAACATCAAAGCTTTAAGCATACTCAGAAAATTAAAGAAGAACTCATCCTTAACATTTACCTTAACAGACAAAATGGAAAATCAGCGGTAATGGATATGGTGGAATATAACAAGCTATTTGACTTCATAAGTGCTTCTTGATCCACACTACAGGTTTCGAATCCCTTAAATTCCTTGGTAAATATAGTGTAAAAAACATCCAAGCTACCGGGATTACCAGAACTACTAATAAAAGAAGCTACAGTATCACCTGAATGAATATTCTTGTTCTGTTTGGATGCCTAAAGCATCATAAACCAGGTAATAAAACTAGACCAATTGTGTCTAAGAGGAATGGCCTGACATATTATCTAGAAAAAGCAATGTCCTTATTGCTGATGCAATTTTTACTCATTTCAGAAAGCGTTTTAGCCTCAACAAAAGCCTTTATTGACAGGACCAAGAACATAACAGTAAAGAAAAATGACATAATAGGCAGTATAGATGTGGTTTCACTGTATCCATCGATACCTGTACTGGAAGCAAAAATGAATCTTAAAAGGGCTTTACATGAATTGAACCAGTTCACGAAGGAAACATTACAGAGCATAGAAAGCACACTAAATCTAGTAAGTGATTTTAATTTCTTCAAGTTTAGCGGATCCAAATACAAACAGAATGTAGCTGCACCAATGAGATCACCACTTTCACGTGTGTTGGCTGAAGCAATTATTAGGCCTTTGGAAGATAATAATTTTAATGCATTTTCTTTAAAACCATCAATGTGGCTCAGGTATGTTGATAATACATTTTTTATCTGGCCCCTTGGAAGGCAAAACCTCAATTTGTTTTCTGCCAAACTAAACAGTATTAATAGCTCCATAAAATTTGAAATGGAGCTAGAAAAGAATGGATCATTGTCATTTCTGGACATACTAATGTCTAGATCTAGTAATGGTAGTACAGAGATAAAGGTATATTACAAAGCCACATCAATACCAAACTTGGTGTGCTCCTTTTCTCCTCTGGCATACAATTAAGCAATTTTCAGATCAAGATTTAGAAGAGCATACACTATATGCTTTAAGGCAGAAGCGAAAGAAAAAGAAATTTAAAATATAAGGCAAGGTATGCCAGCAGGATATAGCTACAGAAAAATGTGTGGTATACTAAAACAAGTGCAGAGTGCCATGAATAGACAAGAAGCATCGAAACTTCTAGTTTTACATTGTATATCTTTAAATGGTACATTTTTGCTTCTGAATTAATATTTGCTCTTTGCTCTATTCCACTATTTCAATAAGGTAACACCTCACATTTTAAGATGGCTATCCAGGGAGACTACCTTGATGGCAGGTGTTCAGAGAGAACATTTCTTTCATTTCCTGTTCTCAAATGATTGAGTCCAGCCCCACCTTTAGTCTCATAAAATCAGCCTTGTTTTCAAATTGCCACACTATGTATTCAAATTAAATAATTTCACCTTTTCACATATTCAAATTATTTGAGAGTTTGCATTTCTCCAAGGTGACAGTAAATTATTTCATTTAATGAGCAGTGCATGTGCTCTTTTGGTGCTCCTGTTATTTTCTTGCAGATTCTCTTACGTAATCACTAATTATGTAGAATATGTTATTAGCAGGACTGCCCTTAGGGTGTGTGGGTCCCCAAGCTAACATATGTTGTGGTGCCCTGTCTATATAAACAATTTGATTAAAAAATATGTTACAAAATTCATGGACCAACATGAGGTATACTAATCTATCTTATTCTATGAAGATTTAAAATAATAGAGAAGAGGTACATACTTAGTATGTTTATTGTAAATAAGTGCTATCTTGAATCACTTTAGGCTGTAATCACTAGAATGTGATCTCTTTCAGTGTTGACCATGGTCTTTCTAGAGATTTACATAATAGCCATGACTATAGAGGCATCCTCAACAATGAAACAAATGCCAAAAAGGAAGACTTTTTCACTTGTTTTCGGAATCCCAATGGAAAACTTGTTGATTTCGTTGGCACCAAGCTTTATTGCAATACATCACATTGAGACAAACACAATGATGTGAAATATGTGGGAGGTAAGGCTAAAATCCGGATTACCAAACACAGCCTCTCTTTTTTTATATAAGATTGTATATGTTTGGATGTTCTATTCATAGACCAGTGGATATAAGATATAAAATGGCACATAAAATTCATTAATTAATATCAGGTTATTTTTCTTGCCTTCATTTCAGCAAACTCTTATGTCACTGTAATTCAGATTTTCATGTAAAGTATGCCCTACTAACAATAATGCCAAATTAGATAACCCTTCTTGAGGTATTGTAATTTTAAGATAGTTTATCAATTTATTTATTGGGAGGGATGACCACCATGAGCAACTCAGTGAGCTATAAGAAGTCACCCATCCCTAATTTCAGGCAGTACATTTTTTAATATCATTTATTCTGTTGGCAATACAAATAAACCAGAGAATGGACTATTGATACTGTCTTCACATTTCATAGTGCCCTAGTTTCCTTAAACCTCAGACAAGATAATGCTTGCTTTGTTGTGCAGGTCATTCATAATTATTTTGTTTTATTCTGTACACTTCATTTTCATCTTAATTGTTTTTATAGCTATGATGAGTAGGATCCTCCCAAGCATAGAGGCTTGGGCAGGTGCTTGCTTGCCCAGACAAAGGTCAATTCTAGTTATTAGCATGACAAAAATTTAAATGTTTACATTTCAATGGCTTCCGTGAATGCACCTGTATAAACAGAAAATAGTTCCAGTCCCTTGAATTCAGTCTTATGCAGATTTAATTGTATTTAAATAAAAACTTATATAATTATCAAGATAATCTTTACAGACCTTCAGGAGTGTTGCTGGTTTCTTCTTTTTTAGATTCAAATTCTGCATCAGCAATTTCCATAGCATATTCCTTAATGAAACAAAAATGTATATATCACTTTTAAAAAATTTCAAGATGGAGACACAATATCATCATTTTTATGAATTACAATATTTGATAATAAAAAAAACTATGCATTATTGAAGTAAACCGCAAGGTATGGTAGTTTCCAAATATTTACACTACTGTTTGTGAAAATTGCGAAACCATGAAGGACTGCTGGTATTACCTTGAAACTTACAGGATACGTGCAACAGGTTCGGACATACAAATTATTTAAATGTCAGTGAAAATGTGCAGGCAGTTTTGAAGCAGTGTCCTCAGAACTGTTTGGTCTTGGGTGTAAAGAGCTGGCTCAAACGAGATGTTGCAATCAGTAACGAGCCAACACTGAGTCAAAAGCCTGTTTCTTGAGTCTTCACTATGCCCTGTCGCTGAAGAAGGTCACATTATGAACACTTGACAAACTTTGAGTGACGAAGGATTGTTGCGATGAGAGAAGCCAAATTTTCCTATCGCGAAGGTGTCACTCATACGGGACGAAATGTCAGTCCAGTGATGCGAACATGGTGTCAATGGACAGATGAGGCTCAAACACACAGAAATCTTGGAAATGTACAGCAAAGTCTCATGACTGCATTGGATGACAGACACCTCTTCTGCATGGTTGTGATTGATTGCACAGCAACATTTATGGTGTTCGCACAGCAGTGGTCACAGGTTAGGCCTTGTCCTCCAGCACAGTTCGATGTCATTTGCTTGACAGGTCACTAGCAGCCCATTGCTGTGCATTCGTTTGACTCTCAATCACAGACTCTCTAGGCTGCAATAGGGTCTCAAACACAGACTTTGGTGTGCTGATTAGCAACAGGTCATGTTTTCTGACGAGTCACGATTTAATTTGATGCACCATGATGATCGCTTACATGTTCGAAGACATCATGATGAATGGCACTGTGCAGTATCATACCAGCCAAATGCCAAGTGTCATGGTTCAGAACACCATTTGGTTCAATTCACAGTCTTGCCTGATGCGAACTGAGGGAACTCTCAACAGTCAGCGATACATCAGGGATGTTTTAGAGGCATAGGTGATACCCTTCATTTAAAAATTGTCCTGGAACTATATTCTAGCAGAACAATGCTTGGCTACATGTGGTCTGGAATGTCCAAGATCTCTTCCATACATGGCAGATATTGCTTATTCCCTGGCCTTCACATTTGCCAGATATGTTCTAAATCGAACATGTCTTGGACATGGTAGCTAAGTGACTGGCATGTCAAGTACTTTTGCCAATCACTACAAACAAACTTTGGCCACACATAGAAGCAGCCTGGCAGGCTATTCCTCAGGACAATATCAAAAACCTCTTCCATTCAGTGCCACACTATGTAGAGGCTGCTACTGTTGCTCAAGATGGCTTCACATGATACAGAGTTCTGAAGCAAAAAAATAATGTTTGACTCTACAAATGTAATCAGTTATCTCCTGTAACATGAGGAATCTGTGATTATAAATTTCATTTGAATAGTGTATGATTCTTTCTTGGTGTTGCAATTTTCATAAACAGTAGTGTATTTTGTGATTGAAGAAAATTTTGTTCACCATTACAAAACAAGTATATAATGATTTAACACAATTACTGCTCAGATAAGGCAATCAATACCATCCGTTATCATTCATATAACTTTGAGAAATACACATTTTCAGCCTTTAAATTTTACAAACACAGAGCTAACCTTATTTGCAATAGACTTCTCTTTAATGTAAGAATACATTAATATTTTAAACATTGTAAAATCATATAACTTTCCACACTCCTTGAGCTGTGGTTTGATTAAGAAATTCAGGTCACACACACAAAAAAAAGGTCATTTGTTTACTTCCTGAACCTTCAATCACCCATCAAAGTGTTGGCCCTATATCTTTCAACCCATCCTTTTCTTATAATCTATGATCAATCTTCAAATACTATGATTACAAGCCTGCAGTTAAGCTGCCTCCAAAACTTCTTAATCTTTTTTTTAAAGACAGAGATTCAAACATACCCCATGACTCACTAGATGTTTATTCTATTCCAGTCAACACATAAGTATTTACCTACTACATTGGAATTAGACACTACACTATCAACTGCTATCTGACAGAACACATTTCTACCATACAGAGGGTGAATCAAAAGTTTTGCAATATTTGGATCACTTTGTGTTTTCATACGCACCTTTACGATGAAAGCTGACTAGCATTCAAAGTATAGACCATCGTGTTGCACCGTCTTTGGCCATCTGTCTGCCAGTTCTTCGATTCCATGGCAGCACCAGTTCTTGTCCTTCGAGACAAAGAACTCCTTCACCCCAGCTGCCACCTCCTCCTGGTTGTTGAAGTGACGCCCACGAAGAAAGTGGGCCATGGACCAGAGCAATTAATAATCCGAAGGGGCAAAGTCTGGACTATATGCTGGGTGTGGCATCAGTTCAATGGCCGCCCCAGTGGTGCAGTGGTCTAAGCGATAGCTTCTGATCATTCATCCGAAAGGGGTCTGGGTTCGAATCTCGGTGAGGCATGGATGTTGTGTTTGTCTTACGGCACTGGCTCTCTCCCTTCCCTGGAACCAGTGATCCTAAATTAGGGACGGGCAACTGCTTATAGCCCATTTGAGTTGCTCACGGTGGTCGTTAAACCTCCAATCAAAAAAAAAAAAAAAATCAGTTCAATGCCCTCAAGCTCCTGGAATTTTGCGCCCGGGTTGTTCTCGCAGTATGAGGCCAAGCATTGTCCTGCTGTAGGAGAGAGTGTTTTCTGTTCACCAGTGCTGGGTACGTTTCCTCCAAAACGGCATACATCCGCTCCAGCTGTTCAGAGTAGAGTTTGGCGCTGATGGTCTGACTGTCTGGAACAAATTCGTAATGGATTATCCCCTCGAAATTCCACCAGATGCAGAGCATCACCTTGTGCTTAAAAGCCCCCATGTTTGACAACAGGCTCTGGAAGCTGGCCTCGGATCAACCACTTTTCATTCACATAACAATTCTCTCAATGAAATGTGCATCAAGTGAGTTTTCTAGGAGTTTCGTGCACACTTCCACTCAGCAGTTTGCTTCAGCTGGCATCAGTTCGTGAGGGACAACACGGCAGCTCCTGTAGACCTTGCTAAGGTTTTGAAGGTGACAAACCACTGTGGTCTGTTATATGCCCTTCTCGTCTGATAATATCTAAGTGCTGGTTGTCGGATTTGCCTCTATACCAGGGTGAAAAATAACTGAAATTTTTTTGAGGAGCAGCTCCTCAAATTTAGCATTTTGGAGCAACTGAGTAATTATGTGGAACACTTTTGAGACATATTTTTCTTTTGATTTAAGTGACTCATAATTTATTATCAAATAAAACTAGCACTAGAGCCTTTCAATATCTATCGAAAATACTTTAATCAGTAATGAAAAGTAAAATTTAAATATATTTTAGTAGATACGTGAAAAGTACAAATTTTCTTTCTAGGGCTATATGAGGAAATATTACCTGCTGACCACACATTGCAGCAGCTACTTACTGTCACTTGACAGTGAGAGTACTCCTGAACTTGTGATAGCTTCTGATTATGTGTCTGTTCTCTTTCTTTTTCCTTAAGACTTCACACTTGTGCATCATGGCTTCTTTTCAAAAAATGCCTCCACTGCTGGTTCAGGGTGAAACTTGCATAGTTCTGGTCCTTCCACAGTTATCCGCAATAGATGGTTCAAAGCATCAGAATTCATCCAATTACAGAAATCTGTCTTGATTCTTTTCATCGCAGAAAAGGCTCTTTCGACCTTACCATTGGATACGGGCAATAATCTCATTATATTTATCATGTAGTTTAGATTGGGGAATTCATTCGCATACTTTTCTTTCAAACATTTCCATAACTGTTGCTTTGACAGGTGTTGCAGATTTCTTAACCAGAACGTTCTGAAATAATCCCAGTCCTCTTGAATTTTATCGTTGTCAATGTTGTTGGCAGTCAACAACACATTGAAATGTTCAGTTAATAAGTAATTTGATCATCACCAAAATTTGCAAGAGTATATTGTCTGTTGGCCAAAGCTTAAGTTCTAACAGCTTGGCAGCATTAAAAACCTGATTTTCGTGTAAGTCACCAAGCTGAGCATGCACACATATGGATGAATATGATTTAAAAAATATTCACAATTTTCATAGAATACATTTGTCAATTTACAGCTCAGTTCAATGCCACGAAATTCTACAGTTTACATTGAATCACAGTCACTGGAATCACAAGCTGATACGTTTGCTAAGTCTTGTAAAATTTTGGAAAGGTCGGACGAAAACTTTTTCTTCATAATTTCGATAGAATCATGGAATTTTTCTAATGCGATCAAAATACACTGGCATGCAAAAATTAAGGACGAGACAGTTTTTCAAATATAACGTTGTGCAGAAGTGCTCCACATTGACTCAAATCATACCATAAGATTCCCAAGATGTAAGAATATGGGACAAGTGAGCAAAACCATCCAAACAAGGAATCCAAAAGATACAAAGGCACCTTATTGAAAAGGTAGCTTTGAGCACAACTGGACAGAAGACAGAAACGTCCATGTGACAGGCGGCTGCCAAGAAAAATCCAGTCTTTAGTAGGGGATATGATCACCCCTGACTGCGTTGCAGGATTTACAATGTCTGTCCATGCTGAGGACGAGGTTGTTGAGGCATCGCGGCCCATTCCTCTTGTAGCGCCAATCGCAGCTGCGGAATCGTTGCTGGTGACGTGCTGCCAAGCGTCTCCCGAGAAGGTCCCACATGTGTTCGATTGGATTTATGTCCGGGGACCTTGCGGGCCAATCCATGCATTGAATATCTTTACTCTCCAACAGCTCTGCGGCAGCCACTGTACGATGAGGTGTAGCGTTGTCGTCCATGAAGAGGAACTCAGGACTCACAGCACCTCTAAACAGATGCACGTGAGGCAGGAGAACCTTGGTACAATAGCAGACACCAGTGACTGAACCTCCTTGGAAGATGTGGAGGTCAGTACGGCTACCAAGCATGATACCGCCCTAAACAAGAACTCCACCACCTCCAAACCAGTCCCTTTCGATTGTGTTGGAGGTGTGATTGCCTGTTCCCTGCTCTCTCCAGATGTGTATACGTCCAGAATCGCTCGTCAGACTAAATCGGCTCTCATCCGTAAAGAGAACTCCACCCCATTGCTGATGTGTCCAGTTCTTGTGTTCCTGGCACCACAGAAACTGCCGTCTCTGATGAGCAGGCGTTAATGGCACACACCGTTCTGGTCGTTGTACAAATAGACCACCTTTGTGCAGCCTCCTGGCCATGGTAAAACACGATAACGGACATCCAGTTGTCTGTTGCATGTGCCTTGTGATTTCTTCTGTTGTCTTCCGTCTGTCTCTTCTCGCCTGTAGGACAATATACCGGTCGTCCGCTGCCGTGGTTGCTCGTGGACGACCACTGCTAAATTCTCGGACAGCTGTTCCTGTCTTTTGAAATGCTCTCCAAGCTCATGAAACGATGCTGTGAGCAATCCCGAACTCCTCGGCCACACTAGTCACACTTCAACCTTCTTCCAACTTCCCAATGACATGACCTCGGGTAAAGTCATCCAAATGTCGTCTACTGGATTGCCTGTTGGCCATATCACACGGTGGCAGCAACTCGGCGTCGTTCAAACCGATGTACACCGTGCAATAGCTTTCACCAAATTGCTGAGCGTACACCGCACGTGTGCTTTATACCCTTCCAACCCCCCCCCCACGTCATGCTGCATAATGCGCATGCCTACCGTACCTGACTCTAGTCTATCTCCTGAGTGGTCTTTCGGTCCGTTCTGCCTCCTCGTTCCGTTGTTATGCTAATTTCTCCTCTTCGTCCTTCATTTTTGCACATCAGTGTATAAGGTACATCCACATCATCCAACTGGAGAGACAGAGATATTTTTGACAAAGTATATAAATTTTGCAAAGTAACAGGAGCCAAGCTACAAATTTGATGGACTTAATTCTTCTCAAAATGCCTATAATCCTTGCTTTTTCTCCTTTGCTTGATGGATCTACAACCATATTTTCTAGTTGTTGTACAATTACAAAATAATTTTTAATCAGTGTGTCAGTGGCTCTGTTCATATGTGAAACCCATCGGGTACCATGGGCTTGCAAAGCTGGTGTGTCTGATACATCTTCATAGAGTATTGTTGAGAGCTCATGAAAATCTCTAATTTGTTTGGCACTTTAAAAAAAATATGAATGTCTTCAATCAACTTACGTGCCTTTTGAAAATACGTTGACAGCATAAAATATTTTAAAGCTAGCTCTAAGCGATGACTTAAACAGTGCACTGACACTAAACATGGGCAGTTTTTCTTCAAAACAGCTGCAACATCCTTTTTCTGTCTCATGTTAACATTTGCTCCGTCAGCTAAAAATCCAATTAATTTATTTTCAAAATTGACTATTCCAAATTCTGGAATGGACTCTACAATTGCATTTTTGATATCATTAGTATGAGCATTTTTCAGTTCTATTAATGCCAGGAATAGGAATTTGGTATCTCCTACTTCATTGACATACATGATACAAATAATTTCATATTCAGATACACTAACATCTGTACTGCTATCAATAAATAAGGTAAAATACAATGTAGTCTGTCCTTGGTTAAATCAGTTTCGAAAACATTAGCAGTACACTCCATGTGCTGAGTACATATCACGGACGAATGGTAAGTTTGCCCTACATCAACACCATAGCGTTTCTCTAACTCAATAATTTTAGGGAATTTTTAAAATGAAATTTCTCCTTTGGCAATGATATATGCTACATTAATTAATTTTCAAATTCGAGCTTTAGATGCATCGGAAGGAACAATGATTGACTTACCAATAGATGTTTTTTGATAAAAATTAGCGAGCGATTTTCCTTTATGTCCTGCCTTGGAGACACTGGTAGGGTGAATTTCTGATCTGGTGTGCTTTACTACATGGTCCTTTTTAATAATGAATCCAGAAATTCCATCAACAAAAGATTTGAAATTTTGAAAATTTCTTATGCTGTCAACATTCTTCCGACAAGTTTATAAAATAGTCAGACCGGATGGAGATTTTGTCGGCGTCAACACCATAGCTTAATCAAGTACCTTTTGGATCTAATTCCTCCATCCGATACCTTTACATGGTTGATATTTTCACTTTGGTAACCATGATTTCAAATAACAAAGAGTAAAACAACAAAACTCACATCCCTCTAAAATTAAGTGGCGGGAAAACCAAAACCAAAACAGTGATAAAAGCACCTGTCCTTAAATGTCTCGTGGTGCAGACAGGCTGGAGCGTGGAACCAATCATAGACACTCTGTGGTCGGACGGTACAGCTAGAGCTACACGAGGAAGCTTTTTCCAGCTGAAAGCAAAGTATTCGTAAAGTTATGAATACGTGAATTTTTTTTCACACGTAAGCTAAATCGTATTTCGATAAACAACGAGTTGCTCAACGGATTGAACATCTTAATGGAAATTTAATTTTTAATTTTTAAACACTGAATCGTGATTTTGCAATTCAAATATGAGCTTGCATTGCAAACTGCGATGTGATACCGCTTATTTTTTCCACTGCTCTACACCCTGGTGCATGGCCTACCTGTCCTTGGCTGATCGTTGAGGTTTCTGTCACCTGAGCGAAATTTCTTGAACCATCTGGTTGTGATGCTGTGGTCCACAGAACCTTCCCCTTTCACATGACATATGTTTTGTGTTGCTTGAGCAGCATTATGGCTGAGTTCAAACTCGCAAAGCAAAAGTTCCCTAATTAGCTGTTTGTGGCTGTTCATCTTTTAGGCATCCCAACCACTGACAGAATGATGATATGCAATGCAGTTCACAGCAACGACTACCACTTTATATCCCTTTCGACTGACTACAGTGCACGACTTGAACTAGTTTAAACATGTGACATACCCGCTGCAGCTCATGCGTTTATGCAAATATTGCAAAACTTTCAACTCACCCTCTATGTAATTACTATTAATATAATAGATGAAACCATATATACATTGTCCCCCTTTTCCTGGTAACATCTCTCATGTGTATAATAAATAGGTAATATTACATTCACAAAAGGAAGATAAAGGAGACAATTATCAGCATAGTGCCTCATTCATTACAGTTTAAGTGGGAGGGTGTTGTAGAGAGAAAAAGTGAAAACATTTTCAGTCATGACTATACCCTCTAGCTTTCCCAAAAAGTTGTATCAGAAGTTGTTTCAAAATCCAATAAGATATTATAGGTTCAGAGGTGAGTATTCTTGATCATAGTTATTATTTCAATTACTGTAGTACCTAGGCTAGGCATTTTTTTGTAAAAAAAATATGATTATTTTCTTTCTTATTTCCTTGTGCAAATGTTTATTGTTTTCTGCACCCAGCTGTCTTGTCTAGTGACCACATGGCATATTATTTTGTGGTACCACGATATCTGCTGCAGACTGATCAGGAAGTTTCAGCACAGATGTTGAGTAACATTACTTCACTAAAAAAATTGTAGTATATTCAATGTTTCCCAGGCTCCTTAAGAGACCAACAATTCCTGTGGTGACCACAAAGAATCCATAGCAGCTGGAGTGTCTATTCCCATAGTGACCACGGTGAACCTCCAGCACCTGGAGTGTGAAATATGCTGTACCCCAAAGGAGTGATACAAATGACAAGTGGCATGCACAGTGCTGTCATCTCTGAACAAACTGGTTTACATTTTGAAAACAGTATCTATTACTGTGTTTATATGAGTAAATTCAAGGCCTTGTAGCTCATATGCTTTTTGAATAGCCCAGCATGCAATAATGTGTTAGCAAAAATTTTAAGTTTCTCTCAAAAATTTCCAACATTAGTTACATAATTTCTAAAACAAAATAATTTTTCTTTTAATTATTCCTCACAGTATGGGATAGGGAATTACACTCACCAATTCACAAGTGGGAGAACACTTTCTGTCCTGATGAACACAAATCCAACAGTTTTCAGTCTGATATTCAGAAATATATTGCATGTATCCAGGGTTTTTTTTCTGGCAGAACACACCAGAACAGCATTGCAACACCTTTTTAACACTTTTTTTTTGGTTATAGAATAATTATTTAATTAAAATACCATAATAGCTATAACTTGTAATAACATGCTATTGCCATAACACGTGAGGGAGAGTGATGTCATGAATTAACCCTTGAGTTCGAGATTTTTCAAAGTTGTACATGGAAAAGTTTCTTCCCTGTACATAATGAATACTGTACAGCCTTTGTACAACAATACATTATACGGAAAAGGAAATATACTGTATGATGAAGAAATTAGGAAGTTAACAAGTGTCAACTCAATGAAGGAAACAGGATTCATGGTTTAGAGAATACTCACAACTTAAAGAAAAAGAAAAACCTAAGCAACTTTCACAGATGAAGTGAACTTTGTAAACCATTGCTGTATCCTCTAGCAAAAGTGAAATATGATTTTCACAGATAAATTTGATAATCACCCCTGTTATGTCTTTTCTTCGAATCACAGCAATAATAACCTCTTTGTTACTAATAAAAATTGCTGGGCCTTTTCTAACCCAGTTTTATCCTACAAACTACATCTAATCATGGCTCCTTCAAGGGCACCATTCAGCAGTGGATACAAAAAGCAAAGAGCAGATGAGAATGGTAGAAGTATCTTAAGAGCTGAACAAAATTTGGACTACAATTTAGGATCAAAATGCAGTTCGCTTCTGTTCCTCAGTGTAATGTAACCCCTTAGTGCAGATTTAACTTTTATTTGTGAGTAAACTACACAGAGATTTGAATTTCTGAATTTGTTATGTATTGCAAAACTCTAACAGAATGCTGGTTTTTAATAAAATATTTTAATATAAACATGTAAATTAGGTTTTTGCATTTTGTGTCATGAAACAGTAATAAGGATGAAAAGAACAGTGTTCAAGAAATTAATTTGCTTTTAATCAGGTCCTATCACCTATCAGCCTCCTATCAGTGATTTATAAAATCTTCACTAAAGTTCTTTCACACCGCTTGAAGGTAACACTGGACATGGCTCAACCGAGAGAACAAGCTGGATTCAGGAGTGGCTACAGCACAATAGATCATATCCACGTACTGAGAGAACTAATTGAAAGAGCGAGGGAATATGAACTTCCATTGTGCATGGCTTTTATCGATTATGAAAAAGCCTTTGATTCGGTGAAACCATCAGCAGTTGCAATGGCTCTGAAATCCTGCGGTATTGAAGATGCATACATTAATATTATTAATAACATCTATGAAAATGCAAGTGCAAAGATTCTGCTATTTGAAAATACAACACACATAAAAATTGGAAAAGGAGTCGGACAAGGTGACACCATATCTCCGAAGCTCTTTAATGCCACATTGGAAAATGTCTTTCAATCACTGAACTGGGAAAACAAAGGGATAAAGATTAATGGAGATTATCTAACCCACCTTCGTTTTGCTGATGACATAGTCATTTTTGCAACTACCCCATCAGAGCTACAGAGTATGATCCAGGAACTTGCTGACAAGAGTAAAGAAGTGGGATTGAAAATGAACTTTCAGAAGACAAAAGTGATGTTCAATGCTTTTACAAGAAATGAAGATTTATCGATTGATTGAGAAAAACCTAGAGATAACAGACACGTACGTTTATCTTGGACAGCAGATATCAAGTGAGGGTCACATTGGTGAAGAAATTAATCGGCGTACAAAACTTGCCTGGAGAGCTTTTGGAAGAAACAGCATAATTTTCAAGAGCAATATGCCATAATGACTTAAAAGAAAAGTGTTTGATCAATGAATCCTTCCAGTGCTTACGTATGGTGCAGAGATGTGGACCTTAACTAAAAGAGACATACAAAGGCTGCAGACAACTCAAAGCAGCATGGAGAGGTGCATGCTTGGTGTAACCAGGAGAGATAAGAAGAGGAACTCGTGGATCCGAAAAATGACAAGAGTGGAAGACATCATGATCAGAGTTAAATCCCTGAAATGGCAGTGGGCTGGACATACTGCCAGAAGGACGGACCAGCGATGGACAGCTGAAATTTTAGATTGGATTCCAAGGGACAGGAAAAGACCCAGAAGAAGACCACATGGGAGATGGGTGGATGAAATTCGAAAGTATGCGGGAGTGACATGGAGGAGACTGGCACAAGACAGACCGTTGTGGAGGAAACTTGGGAAGACCTTCATCCAGCATTGGATCGATAATGGTTGGCAATGATGATGATGATGATGATATATATATGGTGAAAACTTGGGCGAGTGTAGTTTCAATTTCTCCACTTGCTTCTTGTATAATGTCCACGGTAATTCCATCTTCTCCTGGAGCTCTTCCCCATTTCACGTTCTTAATTGCATATGTGATTTCTGCAGGGAGGATTGGAGGGACTTTGGCACTCCAATCCTCCTGCAGAAGTTACATAGTTACGCCCAAGTTTTCACCAGATGTCTTAATGAAGGGAAGATTCCTGAGGATTGGAACAATGCTACAATGATCCTGCTCCATAAAAAGGGTGATGTTGAGGATCTCAGGAACTACAGGCCCATCAACCTCCTATAGTGGTTTATAAAATCTTCACTAAGGTTCTTTCACATCGCTTGAAGGTAACACTAGACATGGCCCAACCAAGAGAACAAGCTGGGTTCAGGAGTGGCTACAAGCGCTATAGATCGTATCCATGTACTGAGACAACTAATTGAAAGAACAAGAGAATATGAACTCCCATTATGCATGGTTTTTGTTGACAATGAAAAGGCCTTCGATTCCATGAAACCATCAGCAGTAACAGTGGCTTTGAAATCCTGCGGTATTGAAGATGCATACATTAGCATTATTAATAACATCTATGAAAATGCAAAGGTTCGGATATTTGAGGATACAGCACAAATAAAAATTGGAAAGGGAGTGAGACAAGGTGACACCATATCTTCCAAGCTCGTTAACGCCACATTGCACAATGTCTTTCAATCAATGAACTGGGAAAACAAAGGGATAAAGATTAATGGAGATTACTTAACTCACCTTCGTTTTGCTGATGACGTAGTCATCTTTGCAACTACCCCTTCAGAGCTGCAGAGTATGATCCAAGAACTTGCTGACAAGAGCAAAAAAGAAGTGGGATTGAAAATGAACTTTCAGAAGACAAAAGTGATGTACAATGCTTTTACAAGAAACGAAGATTTATCGATTGATGGAGAAAAGCTTGAAACAACTGATTCCTACATTTATCTTCGGCAGCAGATATCAAGTGAGGGGCACATTGATGAAGAAATTAATCAGCATATAAAACTTGGATGGAGAGCTTTTGGACGAAACAGTACAATTTTTAAGAGCAGTATGCCATTATGTCTCAAAAGAAAAGTGTTTAATCAATGCATCCTGCCAGTGCTTATGTATGGAGCAGAGACATGGACCTTAACTAAAAAAGACATACAAAGACTGCAGACAACTCAAAGAAGCATGGAGAGATGCATGATTGGTGCAACCAAAAAAGATAAGAAGAGGAACTTGTGGATAAGGAAAATGACAGGAGGGGACGACATCATGACCAGAGTGAAATCACTGAAACGGCAATGGGCTGCACATGTTGCCAGAAGAACGGACCACCAATGGACAACCGAAATTTTAGACTGGATTCCAAGAGACAGGAAAAGACCCAGAAGAAGACCCCGTGGGAGATGGATGGATGAAATTAGCAAGTATGCTGGAGTGACATGGTGGAGACAAGCCCAAGGCAGGCAATTGTGGAAGAAATTTGGGGAGACCTTCATCCAGCAGTGGATTGATAATGGTTGATGATGATGATGATATATATATATGAGGATCTTCGACTCTGAAAATCTGGGGGTCCTGACCCCCCCTCCCAGTGGTTATGCCTATGATTACCAGGACCCACCAGGAGGAGGCATCTGCAGTTTGCCCATCCACAATTCTATCATATGGACAATATAAGCTTGTTTCTTCAGTAGTTTTCTAATCCACAAAACTTATGTGGCAATGTGCATCACTACCAACAGTGACACAAGAGCACATTTAGAAAGACGATCATAACATACAACCACACATTTCTTGCCGTGGAAGAAGCAATGTTGAAAGACATTGTACCAGAGAAACTGAAGAAATTTACAGATCATGCAGTAGACAGCCTGTTTGACATCTGCAGTTGTAAGTGCAAAAACAGGAAGAACTGCAATTGTCAGGTGTCTCGGAAAGTGCTTGAAATTAAGTGGTCCTTCCTACATGATCAATATATACATGGGAAGATGGTAATTGGATATGTTGATGTCTGGACTAGAAAGAGGTGGCAGGAGAGGAAGGAAAGAAATGATTTGTAAGTCAGAGAAAGACCCATTGCACTGGAAGAGAGAATATCATCAGCCAAGAATTATCAAGTTCTTCACTAACTAACAGTTCAGATGGAACAACAGACAGTGCTTTCGAAACTGGACAGTGCTTGAAAGGTCAGTGCTCTTGCGAGGCCAGCTTCCACACAATTCTGTCAGATAGTATGGGGGCTACTATTGCTACTGCTGCCATGGAAGACTTCTGCCTGATGAATGAATTGGATACACTCAAGGCAGTCAATAGGAATTTAATTAAAAAAGAAATAAGAGAAAGAGTGACGATGTGATGGGGAAGGAGCATGAAAAGACAAACCTGCTGTCTGTATTATATTTTGATGGGTGTAAAGATGAAACCTTGAGGTATGACAAGAAACACTTTAGACAGTGCAAGGCGAGCACAACAATTTTGTGCTGGTGGGGACCTGGAACCAAATATTTAGGGCATGTGACACCTGAGGGCTCCAAAGTAGAAAATTTATTGCAAACCTTATTCTACAGTTTTTGCTACAAGAGAAATGGAGTACTGAAACTTTAGTTGCAACTGTGTGCTATGTCTCACCTGTAAACATGCTGTGCTGGGCATCACACAGTACACTGAAGAAGCTTGTTAAAGACTATTTGCACTGGTTCATGTGTAAGCTACAGGACAATGAACTGCCTTTCCATCACTTATTTCCGCACATGGACAGAGCAGCTCCAAAGAATATTCTGGATACATCAAAAGATCATTGGCAAAAAAAAAAAAAAAAAAAGAAGAAGGGTTGCTAACTGAGAAGATGAGAAGATTTGAGTACTGAATAAAAATACCTGTCTGGAATATGTATGTTTGTCTCCATTGAAAAAGTTCCACTCAGCTCAGCACAGAGAGCATCAAGAAGACTTGCTCACTCAAACTAGGTGGGTTACAATTCCAAATCCTACATCTCTACTTATCTGCAGAGAACCCATCCCCCCCCCCCCACACACACACACACATTCTTTCTCAGTTTGTGGTGAAAATGTATGCTTTGGGGTGGTTTACAACTAAAACACACCACCTCATTGGGAATAACTTAAGAATGATATAAAAAGCTGTGTTGTCCATTCCTCCAGCATAACAGCTTCTTTGTCACTCAGAAAATCTTCTTTCTTTCTTTCTTTATTGGAGTTTTAACGACCACCGTGAGCAACTCAATGGGCTATAAGCAGTCGCCCGTCCCTAATTTAGGGTCACTGGTTCCAGGGAAGGGAGAGAACCAGTGCCGTAAGACAAACACAACATCCATGCCTCACCGGGATTCGAACCCGGACCCCGTTCGGACGAATGATCAGAGGCCAGCGCCTTAGACCACTGCGCCAACGGGGCGGCCAGAAAATCTTCTGCTTGCCATGATAGTTGATGGCAGAAAAGAGGTGCAGCAGCTGGCCTTACAACACATTCTGGAGGCAAGACATCTCAATTTCCAGACATTGTGGAACAGGGATGTTCACATGATGAGCTTGCACTGTTTTTCTCAATCCACATGCAGGCAGTTGACTGCACCATCAAGATAGTCTCTGAGACACTAAATCTGTGCAAGGATATAAAAACTGGCATGCGTACATTCTTTTAACAAATAGAAAATTCGACCCCTGAGGGTCCTACTTTTTTCCTTTTTTTTTTTCTTTCTTTTTTTTTTTTTTTTTTTTTTTTTTTTTTGGCCAATTCAGTGATCTCACACACCCTAAAGTGAAATTCTGGTAGTTGTGACATTTAGGCCCCTCGGGGAGCCTCAAGATGTTGACCCATGTGGTATAGATTTTTTGCACATTATAAAGATCTCCTAACACAAACAAGTTTACAATGCTTTTTTATCACCCCTACTACTTAATATGAGCATTAAAAATAACCTCTAAAAGACCTGTAAAAAAAGTTATTCCACAAGTAAAATTTTTGTCATTTCCATATCTCAAGGTAGCCCATTGCTTCATGCAACTTGCACAAATCTATGGCAACTCTTTCTGAATGCTGCAGTTTCCATGTTGAGCAATGTATAAAAAACCAAAAGAATTTTAAGTGTGTATAAAATCAAAAGAATTTTTGCCACTCAAAATTTTTTCAATGTAACTGGAAAATCTACTGTGGTAGCTCTGACGTTCTGGGTTCATCTAGAATCACAAAGTCAAATGAAAGAAAAAGAAAAAGGTTTAGCACTTAAAATGTTAATGCTTAACAGAAAGAAAAGAAGTAAGTCTCCCTCTGTGCTAAAACAGAATAACCAGACAGTTATCTTCCCTTGCAAATGAAAGGCATGAATGAGAACTGATAAAAGTAGTGGAACAAACAAGTTAAACTTTAAAATTTATATGCATTTATTCAGACTTTTTTTTTTGCACAAATGACAATGAAAAGAAAAAACATAAGCTTTCATCTTATGGATTCAGAAAGATACAGTTTTGAAGTCTCTTTGCCATACTAGTTCAAGATGGCTAATGCTCTAAACTTGCAATACATTAAAAAAAAATCCCTCTCTTCTTAGGAGGTGGTGTTTTTCTCTCTTTTATGTGTCTGTACATTCAATAAAGTGATAGCAAAACGGGCCAGTACACGGTCACACCAGAATAATATGACCACCCCCAGAATCACAGTGTACCCGCCCAAGTGCGTCATAGTGCATGTGACAAGGTCGACCACATGGAGATATAAGTGGCCGGCCAGGACAGATGAACCATAGTGCATTTCGTGAGCACAATGGGCAGAGGTAGTGATTTGTTGAACGTTCAAAAAGGAATGATCATCGGCTATCGCCCCAAGGGTGGAAACATCTCAGAAACAGCAGACTTTGTGGGATGTTCACGAGGTGCTGTAGTAAGGATCTATCAAGAATAGATCGCTGGCACACCAAGTACTTCCCAACATAATAACTGTGGAGCCCCAAAGGCCATCAACCCCAGAGGAGAATGTTGCCTCCGTCGACTGGTAAAGGTCAATTGAAGCGCAACAGTGCAGCAATTGACCACGCAAATGAACACTAGGGAACCCAGGCACATGTCCCTGATAGCAGTAGAGTGAACCCTGTTATACAAGGGTTTCCGGAGTTGACGCTGTGTCAAGGCTCCCATGTTAACCCAGGTACATCCGCAATGGTGTCTGCAGTTTGCTTGGGACTGCCGTCATTGGACAGTGGAAGACTGGAAAAAGGTTGCCTTCTCCGACGAATCGAGGTTTCTACTCCAGAGAAGTGATGGGCTGTGCTGGGTACGGCGTCAGGCACATGAGAACAAACATCCGGGCGTACTTGTTGGTCAAGTACAGGCCGGCAGTGGCATGTCTGGGGGATGTTTTCCTGGTATGACCTTGGACTGCTGGTACCACTGGATGGGTCCCTGAACGCCAATGGCCGCCCCGGTGGGGCAGTGGTCTAAGGCGTTGGCCTCTGATCATTCGTCTGTAAGGGGTCCGGGTTCGAATCCCGGTGAGGCATGGATGTTGTGTTTGTCTTACGGCACTGGCTCTCACCCTTCCCTGGAACCAGTGACCCTAAATTAGGGACGGGCGACTGCTTATAGCCCATTGAGTTGCTCACGGTGGTCGTTAAACCTCCAATCAAAAGAAAAAAAAAGAACGCCAATGGCTACCTGTCCATCCTCGCTGACCACATGCATCCCTTCATGTTGGACATTTTCCCTGATGGTGATGGTGTCTACCAACACGACAATATGCCGTGCCACATCGCTAAGGGGGTGCGTGACTAGTTCCAGGAACAGGACAGCAATGTCTCTGTTCATCCTTGGCCGGTGAAATAGTTCGATCTCAATCCCATAAAGCACTTGTGGGACTATTTGGATTGACAGGTTCAACCCACAACCAAGTCAACTCTAGGACCTCCATGCTCTGCTGTAGTTCGAATGGGCATGTGTGCCTCAGGCAACCTTCCAGGGCCTCATTGCATCCATGCCACTCCGTCTCGCCACTCTCATCTGGGCCAAGGGCCATTATTCCCATTATTAGGTAGGTGGTCATATTATTCTGATACGACTGTGTATGATTGCATGAGTCAGATGAATTGAAGCAAATAAAAATGGAGCAACCAATCACATTTGGAATTAGAAACAAACAATGCATATTTGTTTGCAAAAGCAAAAAAACCCTTAATTTTGTTAACTGTAATTTTGGGCATTCAAGTAGTTGCTCAAAAAGTGGATTCAGTGGATATGCCATAGTCATTTAATGGGCATCTGTTAAATAAAGCACTTAAGAAATATTGTACTTTGTAAGTATCTGATGTTTGAAATGTACATACTCTTCAACTATTATCTGCCACAGAGATGAGAGGGAAAATATTTTTTTAAATTAGCAAATCGGCCTTATTCTGAGGAATTCACTTTCCTGATGGATGTTCAGTTACAGTTAAGTCTGACTAAATTGCTCTAGATGCCTGGTAGGAAATTTACACTATCTACGGAGTTTTCTTCTCCATTCTGAGTCCTTCCTTAATTCTTCTTCTTAAAACGTTGTTCTGAAAACTAATGATTTTTGGAGAATCCCAATTCATGCCACTACCTTTCATGCATGTTTGTCTAATCCAGTTTTACTTGAATAAATCTTCAAAGCTGCTTTGTGCTTTACTAAGCGAGTCTCCAGCCTCTGACCATCTCCTTTGAATAAGTCTGGTGAAGGAGTTATCTCCAGAAATTTTGCTATTTTTGAAGACTATTTATAATATACCTCTCAAAATGGAATTCTTAAAATATGGAATTATTAAACAAAACCTAGAAATAGCCACATAAAATGAGTTTTCTTTCAAGAAGAAAAAAAATTTAATGAGAAAGAAAAAGTCAAAATTTATTGAATTCTGTCAGGCTTTTCTTCTGTTAAGGTAACTCAGCAAATACTAAACAATCAAATGAGGGTGAAATGTACAAACTGCAAGAAAATAAAACATTATGAAGGCACACAAGGATGTTCAGAGAGTGTAATATATGGGGTGTAAGAAAATAAAACAAGAACATTCAACCTAAACTGGTAGGTTGAACCTTCTTGAGTATCTTCTTAATGTTTTACTTTTTACAGTTCATAGATTACACCCTCTGAATGCTATGTAATGTGCCAATTTGATATGCATGACAGAATTAAATACAACCTACATCCAAAGTGTTCCAGGACTGATGCAATAACGAATATAAAAAAGTACCATACTCACAATTAATGCTGGTCACCTTCAAAATATGGCCCTTTTGAATCAACACACACTTTTCACTATTTCTGAAGATCCTAAGAGCAGTTCTGGAAGCACTTTCCAAGATGTCCACAAGTTGTTTCATCACGGCTGCTTGGATAGATGTAATATTTGCATGATACTGTCTTTTTAGTGCCCATTTTATCCTGGGGAACAGGAAGAAGTCACAGAGTGATAAATAAGGGGAATACGGTGCATGTGGCAACACGGTTATTTGATGGTGAGCCAGGAACTATTGGATTGACAATGTGGTTTGTGGTCTTGAATTGTCATGGAGCAAGAACCAGTTTCCGGATTCCCATAACTAGGGACGATGCAGACAAATGGTAGCGTGTAAGCATAGCAGTATTTGTCTTAACTGATGTATTAGATTTACTGATGCCCACTCACTCAGCCAAAAGTCTCACTGTAAATCAGTTTCCTTTAACTGATTCCATGCCTTTTTGATTTTTTCCACTGTCCGCACACTGGAAAGATGTCCAGATCTCGGATCATCATCAAAGGATTCCTGTTCATGAAACTGTGCATGCCATTCAAAAACTCTTATGCAGGACAATGCTGTTTCCATACACTTTTTTAACATTCTGTAAGTTTCAGCAGCTGATTTACCAAGTTTTCAACAAAAATGTATGTTCACTCTCTGCTCTTCCATGGCTAAAATGAAATGGGATGAGAATATTTGCTATGACTCCCTTAATGCCTGTCTGCCACCTGTCAGTACCAATTTGCACTGGCGGAAAGTGAAAAAAGAACACCAAGAAGGAATTGGTGGACGATCGTGAAATTTACATATGTTAATGGGGTCGAGTTTACGTAGGTGTGATGTTAATTTCAGGACCAACCAGTGAGCGCTTACACCACAGCACGGCATAATATGCAAATTACCGTCGGTGGTATTTAAGGAGTACGGCGAAGTGAATGTAATCAGTCGTCGGCGTACGGACATGTGCAAAGACCCTGAAGAAGCTGCAATGCCTGGACATGGAAGACGTGTACGATTTCAGCAGTTATTGGACTTTGAGCGAGGTTGTCTAGTCGGACTCCGAGAGGCCGGGTGGTCGTATCATTGTATTGCGAAGTGAATTGGACGGGAAGTATCGGTGGTGATACGATCGTGGCATAGATGGTCCGATGAACATTCCGACACAAGAATACATGGAACCAGGAGTCACAGACAGACTGATGAGCGAACCGATCGATGCATAAGAAGAGCGGCGTTGTCAAGCAGAACATCCACTGCGACGCAAATCCGAGCTGCCGTTGCACCTGAGGTGACTGTGCGAACAATCCACAACCATCTACTGGATGCAGGACTACGTGCACGTGTGCCTCTGGCATGTGTACCTCTGACTCCAGCCCACCGTCAGGAATGGCTGCAGTGGTGTCATCAATGTCTGCACTGGAGAACGCAATGGCGATCTGTCGTGTTCAGCGATGAAAGCAGGTTCTGCTTGGGAGCGTCCCATAGCCGTATGTGTGTTCGCAGACGCACAGGGAAGCGTCTCCACCCTTCTTGCATCCGCCAGCAACACACAGGGCCTACACCTGGTCTCCTGGTGTGGGGAGCAATCAGCTATCACTCCTGTACACAACTAGTGTTTGTACTGGGTACGTTAAACAGCACCTCCTACATCAACAACATCATTCAGCCCGTTGTTGTGCCATTTGTAAGGTCGGTCCATCGTGTTTTCCAGCAAGATAACGCACGCCCACACACGGCACGTGCGACGCAACATGCAGTTCAGGGTGTGAGACAACTTCCATGGCCTGCACGTTCACCGGATTAGTCCCCCATTAAGCACGTGTGGGATTTTATGGGACAACGACTTATCCGGTCTCCACGGCCAGCCACGACCATCCCGGATTTATGCGTCCAGGTTGAGGATGCTTGGAACTCAATACCCCAAACTTACATCCAACATCTGTACAACAGACTCCATGCCAGAATTGCACAGTGTGACGCAGTTCTTGGCGGTTCAACCTCGTACTAACCATGTTACATGGAAATGTTATTTTTCAGTTTACCAGCAAATACAGCTGTATTTTGCCATAGTGTTTTGATCACGTTATCCTCTGTATTCCGTTATTATGCTGTATAAATTTCGTTGGTATCAGATGTCTCCTTCTTGGTGTTCTTTTTTCACTTTCCACCAGTGTAACTGGTTTACAGCTGTTTGCTGATTGGCTAAGGACTGCTGTCTTCTGGCATGCACATGATATTTTTATCATACTAATGTAACGTCAGTTAGCAGTCAGTACTGGAACTTACTGGACATAGGTTGTATAATGAGTGAATAACTTCTACTATTTGTTTCATATATCTAATTACCACATAGTAATTGTACTGTATACACTCAATCCTAGGTATCTGCGAGGGTTAAAACTATCAAACTATAATTTTTTTACATTCTAAAATTAAACTAAACTTACCTCATCATCACTATCAATTGTCACGGAGATAGTGTCGCTATTTTCCATGGCTTCTATAATATTAAAATCAAAAATAAATGCCAAACATAGGTTAAGCAAATAGTTTGAAATCACATTTGAAAGTTCTGGCTTCACTCATAGATATTTTTATATCCAAGTGTTGCTTAGATGATTGAGAATAAAGGCAATCATATCAGGAATATATACTCAATCAGTGAACCCACAAAAAGTGTATATACAAGGCCAATTTTCAATGTCGTTTAATGACAACAAATTGGTTTCAAGAAGCAAGGGCCACATTTTATTCAAAAGGTGCCATAACAATCTGGGATCTGGCAACAATATTTTAAGTGTCAACAACCTTAGAGGAGTAGAGTGAAGCACTGAGAACAATCATTGACAGCTGCCAAAAGGTCAGAAATGTATACATGAAAACATAAAACTCAGGAGAAGTAAATTTTTCATCTAAACAACACTTGGATATCAAAATCAGATCTCAATTTTTACAGTAAAATCAGTTATTCAAAGTTTTAGTGCAACTTTCAAATAAGACAAAAAGGTATTAATTATACAAGATAAGTGGAAAGACATATAATTAAATGTATGAAAAAAATTGAACTTTCAACTTGCAGTTCAATCAGCAATTATGCCACAAATCTGACCAAAACTATAACCTCAAAAATTTCTACACATTTTTCATGTTTTGATAATTTCTTTTCTTTTCGTAACCCATTCACTTGTGTCCCAGTTATTATCAGTGTGATACTACATAGAATAAAGTCTTTATTTTCTCCGATGTTTGCAAGTCAACTCAGAGCAAATCTTTCCTACACAAACCAGCTCTGGAGACATGGTTGAAAAGAACACAGGCTATCACACACTTTCCTATCATCATCATCATCATCATTGTCAACCATTATCGATCCACTGCTGGACGAAGGTCTCCCCAAGTTTCCTCCACAACGGTCTGTCTTGTGCCAGTCTCCTCCATGTCACCCCTGCATACTTTCGAATTTCATTCACCCATCTCCCATGTGGTCTTCTTTTGGGTCTTTTCCTGTCCCTTGGAATCCAATCTAAAATTTTGGCTGTCCATCGATGATCTGTCCTTCTGGCAGTATGTCCAGCCCATTGCCATTTCGGGGATTTAACTCTGATCATGATGTCTTTCACTCTTGTCATTTTTCGGATCCACGAGTTCCTCTTCTTATCTCTCCTGGTTACATAAAGCATGCACCTCTCCATGCTGCTTCGAGTTGTCTGCAGCCTTTGTATGTCTCTTTTAGTTAAGGTCCACATCTCTGCACCATACGTAAGCACTGGAAGGATGCATTAATCAAACACTTTTCTTTTAAGACATAATGGCATATTGCTCTTGGAAAATTATGCTGTTTCTTCCAAAAGCTCTCCAGGCAAGTTTTGTACGCCGATTAATTTCTTCATCAATGTGACTCTCACTTGATATCTGCTGTCCAAGATAAACGTACGTGCCTGTTATCTCCAGCTTTTCTCCATCAATCGATAAATCTTCATTTCTTATAAAGGCATTGAACATCTCTTTTGTCTTCTGAAAGTTCATTTTTAATCCCACTTCTTTACTCTTGTCAGCAAGTTCTTGGATCATACTCTGCAGCTCTGATGGGCTAGTTGCAAAAATGACTACGTCATCAGCAAAACGAAGGTGGGTTAGATAATCTCCATTAATCTTTATCCCCTTATTTTCCCAGCTCAGTGACTGAAAAACACCCTCCAATGTGGCATTAAAGAGCTTCGGAGATATGGTGTCACCTTGTCTCACTCCCTTTCCAATTTTTATGTGTGCTGTATTCTCAAACAGCCAAATCTTTGCACTCGCATTTTCATAGATGTTATTAATAATATTAATGTATGCATCTTCAATACCGCAGGATTTCAGAGCCATTGTAACTGCTGATGGTTTCACCGAATCAAAGGCTTTTTCATAATCGATAAAAGCCATGCACAATGGAAGTTCATATTCCCTCGCTCTTTCAATTAGTTCTGTCAGTACGTGGATATGATCTATTGTGCTGCAGCCACTCCTGAATCCAGCTTGTTCTCTTGGTTGAGCCATGTCCAGTGTTACCTTCAAGCGGTGTGAAAGAACTTTAGTGAAGATTTTATAAACCACTGATAGGAGGCTGATAGGTCTGTAGTTCCCGAGATCCTCAATGTCTCCTTTTTTATGTAGCAGGATCATTGTAGCGGTGTTCCAGTCCTCAGGAATCTTCCCTTTATTAAGGCATCGAGTGAAAATTTGGGCGAGTACTGTTTCGATTTCTCCACTTGCTTCTTGTATGATGTCTACAGTAATTCCATCTTCTCCTGGAGCTTTTCCCCGCTTCATGTTCTTGATTGCATGTGCAACTTCTGCTGGAAATACAAAAATGTAAATGACTAGCCATCAGTCAAAATATTACCTTTCCTTTTATTCCTTCTCTCATCTATAAAAAACAATTTTGTTGTTAATTGCTATAAAGAAAAACTGATCTATTTTCACTAGTTTCTTTTTATCCCAAATAATACAGCATTTCAAACAAGTTCCAACACCTAATAGGAGCAAAATAAGGAACAAAAATCCCAAGTTAAGAGCATAATAAGGAGTGAAAATACCATGTTTTTTCAGCATTACTGTAGTTCATTGGTAAGACATAAAAATCTATCATACTTGGCATCTATGCAAATGCTTCAACTGAGGAGCAAACAAAAGCTTTAGCTAACGCAATTAGTGCAGCAAAATCAATGAGTGATTACCGATGGCAAGGATTATGTGCTGTGGAAGCTATCTCACAAAACGTAGTCTTCTCCTCACTGACCTTCCCGCAGCATGTAGTCTTCCACAAGTGCAAACAGTGCTGCCCCTGTTGCATCATATTTTCAGTCAACATGTTTGCAATGAAAAAAAAATCCCAACTCTTTACAAACCTCTATCTTTGCATTACATTACTTTTTTTGTAGTTAAAGAATGTTTAGTACTTTTCCAATACCAGCTCTCCTGACAATTGCCATATGGATTATTTTTAATGAAAATGCCACAATTTTTTGTTTTTCTTTTTAAGCACTGTATTATTTTGTGAACCTAGAGTAAAAATAAAATTAATGAATAATCTGTGGATTATATGACATACATACATACATACATATATACATATGCAATAAGGACACACAAGATCAAAGCAAGAAATAAAAGATAAAAAATTACATATTAAAAAAATAATAAAAATAAAAAATAAAACATAAAAAATACAAATAATGCAATCACAAATTTGAACTAGCTAAACAAATCCAGACATTCGACCAGGAGAAAAGACAAGGATTGCAGATCATATGGCAAATATCATCCGTGGCATTGTCAGGGGCTCACAGATAACATCTCTCACATTTCTACGAAAATCTGAAAGTCATGGGTTTCTGCATTATTCAGTTTGCAAGTAACTAAAAAAACTAAGAAATCAAAAATTAAAGTTAAACACCGTAGTACTGCACCCCCCCCCCCTCAGGAGCCAGCCCAGTCCCTCCATTAGAGAAAAACCCAAACCCACGCAAAAAAACGAAATAACTAACATTTAAAAAGCAAGTTAAATGCAAAAACAATATATACACCTCTAATTCTTCAGTTCTCTCTCTCTATATATATATAGAACCAAAGAATTAAAGGTCTATAGGAATAATTTAGAAGTAACTGATGCCTACATCTGCCTTGGATAACAGATATTAAGAGAAGGTGACAACAAAGTTCTGTTCATTCCATGTCAAATGAACCAATAATAAAATGGCAATTTTCAACCGGACTCCTTTTGATTTCCTTGAAATTTGTTATGATTGTTAGACATGTAGACTTCTGAATAAATCCTAAAGTTCAGCTCTGTACACCCACTGGATTTCAAATTACACGACCTTGAAAATTAGAAAATCGTCACCTCTGGTCAATCTTCAAGTACTTGTATCTTGTTTCTTAAGTGGGCCAATAAGGTTTAAATTTGTGTCTTTTTATAGGATTTTGTATGAGCTTTTAAATCATATGCTGAAAAACAAAAAAAGTTAGTTTGACCTTGAAAAGGTCATACAAATAACCTTTGACCTTTAATATTTAAAAAACTAATTAATTTTTTTTTAATTGTATGACATCTTGTCAGAGCTTTGTTTACTAGCATGCCAACTTTCAAGTTGGAACTGCAATGGGATCATAATTTATAAAAACATTTAACCGAAGTGAATCTCAACCAAAAATTCTCCAAAAGAGACGAAATGACATTTTGCAAGTGTTTGACAATTAATTAACACAAGCTTAACCTGATATATTTATAAAATGCAAAGTTTATCCACCATATGATACAATAAATGCATCCTTCTATTGCAATGTGTTGTGTGTAGGTGGAACTTCTGGGAGTAAAAATAAAAGGTCATACTAATGTAAGACTAGATTATTAAAATGTGAAAGTGAGTTTTTGTGGCACTTTTTTTGTTCCTTAATAGCACAGGATTACAAGTTCCCTGATTTTTCCAGGTTTTTAGGGAAAACATTCATTTCTTCCTGAGGTTTTGCTAGTTTTTTTATACCAAATTTTCTCCCTTATATTTCGCTGCTTTCCCGGGGTTGAATACAAACCCTCCTATTCCTTCTAAACCAGAAACACCTTGGATTTTGACCAGTAGCAGGTTAGTTTTCAATTTGCTTTTGACTTTTATTACCTAATCACAACTTTGTTTACTTTCATTAGTGAAATACATCAGTCAGCTGCAGCTATCTCACACTTTTGGTTTCATTCTGTTACTTGTTGCAGGAAGTTTAATATTTTACGCTCTAAGCATTTTTTTTTTTTGCTTTTTTTTCTCTGCTTGTCTTGAAAGGTATTACACCAAAGCTATAATGGGTAAAATTAAAAAAAATATAGTGGTGATATTTTTCTGGGGAAATTGTTGCTGAATATTTTCCCTCTCTTTAAGTGTTAAAATGTCACAGATTTAAGACCTTTGTTGTAACTTTTTTCAAAAGTGAGATGCTATACTGTGAAAAAGAATATATGTCCTGTTTCTCAAAGTGGATGGTTAAACTTTCTATTCATAAAAAAATCTGTGACAAGTTATGAGAAAAAACTTTTAAAGACTATATTTCGCCTGTGAACTTCGAAATGATGACAGCCAGTCAGTCATGCTCACATGCTGAAGAAGCTGATACTCAACCTATCACAAGCCACAGTAGAAGTGAAGATGAACTAGGTATGGAAATTTCTGAAGAAATTTTGAATGTATCTTTACAGTTAGTTGGTTAAACTCCTATAAAAATAAGACTGCATGAACAAAAATATCCTCATGCAAATTTGAAAAAAAAAAAAAAAATCACCTGCTTTTTTTACAGAATAAAGTTATGTTAATCTTTTCTTGATGCTGAGCTCCCACATCTGACCTAAAAACAAATTATTGCTCAGCTTAAAGAAATGTTAAATGATATTGAAGAGCTGAAAAGCTACAAATTCTTATGCACTACTAAAAAGTTGGAGTTTGCAAATCTGGCAGGATGAGTTCAGCATTTCAAATTACATGGCAAGAAAGGCAAAGCATCACTTGTAAAAGACAGAAAAAATGGGAGTTTTATCAATCCCAAACCTAAAGCCAGGAAAAACATATTAAAATAGGAAACAGCTGATCCAGTGCAAGGTTTTTATTGCTGTGATTATCAAATAAAGGTAACTTGATCACGCTAGTTACGTTAACTGAAACTTTTATAAAAAGTTCGTAAGTTGGAAGCTTTCGACCTTATCTTAGGTCTTCATCACGCCAATGGAGGACTAAGATTGTTGCCAGATTCTACATTTGAATTTTTCTTATTTTTGTTGCCAAAACTTAGAATTGATCTCCAGATCAACGGAATGTAGAGAGGAGATTCGGAGTTGCAAGTCATTGAGTTGAACATAATTTCTATGCTTTCACGGTAACGGAGGGCAAAACGATTGTCAAAAGACGCAATTCGTTTTGCTTCGCTCCAGTGGGGAACTGCAGATGTGTCTTCCATTGTCAAAATAGACAAGGCAGTATTGGGATTGGCTTTCGAAACATCTTTTCTATGTTCTAAAATTCTATGGCTAATGCTCCTGTATGTGCTTCCAATGTATAAGTTATCCCCAGTAGAAGAAGAGATAGGAATGCAGTAAACTCCTGGGAGGTTCAGGCTTTCAACTTTGTCCCTATCCCTTTGTAGAAGTTTCAAGATGTTTGGGGTAGATTTAATGGCAAGATGGTAACCAAAACTTCTAAAAAGAATCTGTAACTTATAAGCATAGGAAGGATGGTAAGGAACAGAACCACAGAATTTCAGGTCTTCTTTCTTGTGAGGAAGGAGGCATTCGATTTTCGAATGGTTTTCATATTTCTTTATGAGGGAGTTGACTATAACAGCAGGGAAACCATGAGAGAGGGCTATTGTAGAAATTTTGGAGAGTTCTTCTTGAAGAGAGAGTTGGTTGTTGCAAATGATATGAGCCCTGTGGATGTAGGACTTCAATGCTGCAAGTTTGTAGAGATGCAGGGTGCAAGATTTGTAGGGAATGATGTTAGTGGCCGCAGAAGGTTCCCTACAAATCTTGCACCCTGCATCTCTACAAACTTGCAGCATTGAAGTCCTACATCCACAGGGCTCATATCATTTGCAACAACCAACTCTCTCTTCAAGAAGAACTCTCCAAAATTTCTACAATAGCCCTCTCTCATGGTTTCCCTGCTGTTATAGTCAACTCCTCATAAAGAAATATGAAAACCATTCGAAAATCGAATGCCTCCTTCCTCACAAGAAAGAAGACCTGAAATTCTGTGGTTCTGTTCCTTACCATCCTTCCTATGCTTATAAGTTACAGATTCTTTTAGAAGTTTTGGTTACCATCTTGCCATTAAATCTACCCCAAACATCTTGAAACTTCTACAAAGGGATAGGGACAAAGTTGAAAGCCTGAACCTCCCAGGAGTTTACTGCATTCCTATCTCTTCTTCTACTGGGGATAACTTATACATTGGAAGCACATACAGGAGCATTAGCCATAGAATTTTAGAACACAGAAAAGATGTTTTGAAAGCCAATCCCAATACTGCCTTGTCTATTTTGACAATGGAAGACACATCTGCAGTTCCCCACTGGAACGAAGCAAAACGAATTGCGTCTTTGACAATCGTTTTGCCCTCCGTTACCGTGAAAGCATAGAAATTATGTTCAACTCAATGACTTGCAACTCCGAATCTCCTCTCTACATTCCGTTGATCTGGAGATCAATTCTAAGTTTTGGCAACAAAAATAAGAAAAATTCAAATGTAGAATCTGGCAACAATCTTAGTCCTCCATTGGCGTGATGAAGACCTAAGATAAGGTCGAAAGCTTCCAACTTACGAACTTTTTATAAAAGTTTCAGTTAACGTAACTAGCGTGATCAAGTTACCTTTATTTGTTAATATTGTTACGTGTTTTGCCCATAATCGTCATGCTGTGATTATGTTGGCAGGACAAAAAAAAAAAACGATCGTTACAGTAACAGTTATTAGCTAAAAAACAAATCTACAAATAAATAAATAAATAAATAAAAGCTTCTTGTTAAAGAATCTGCAAGATATTTACAAATAGTTTAAGACCGCATACATAGGCGTAACGGGGCCAAAAAAAATTTGGGGGTGGGGGGCAAATAAGTGAAAATTAATTTTTTTCTTGGGGGGAGTAGAATTCTTGGAAAGTTTCTCCAAAAATGCTCCTGTTTAATTGCTGTTACTGCCATAACATTAAGTTTTTTACATGCCTAATATATCCAAAACTACAAGGTGTGCAAGGCTTTTGTTGATGCACTCTAATGAGGATGAAAAAATATGCCTTTGAAAGCACATTATGCAGTTATCCGATGACGAAAACCATTATCAGATGACTGCATGCTATTGTGCATGAATGCAGTCATAATAATGTTCGCTATTGCATAGTGTTATTCCCTTGGCTGTATGTCACACTTTATAATATTTAAAAGGCATACAAGTTCTTATTTTTTCGACTTTTTAAGTTTAGAGGGCACATGCCCCCTGTGTTCCCTGATGCTACGCCCGTGCCCAGGGGTAAAAATTGGCTTTTCAAAGTTTGCAGAACTGCATCCAGAAAAGAGAGGTGTCGCATCAGAACAAGCAGGCTGTTATAAATTAATTTAGCTTTAGTAGTTGTATCTCATTGCCCAATCGTTCGACTTAAAGCGCAGGGTTGTTGGTAGACAGGACCTGTTTTAATCTTGAAGAAAGCATGAGTATCCATTGCGATAGTCCATCATCCCTACATCCATATCCACAGACTAGCAGAGAGCACAAAGTGATTCTTCGGCAGATGTATTTTGAGAACCGTGTCTCATCCACATTTATCTTGAAAGAAACAACAATTTATCAGTACTAGTTCATTGATGAAACTGGTGAATCATGGATCAAAATAATAGGTAGACTTAAGAAAGAGTCTACTCAAGGATAAGGTACAAGTACCAGGGACGCGCCAAGCAGTGGTTCAACGGGTGCAAAGCACCCGGGTGTCAGACTCAGGGGGCGGCAGGACGCCTTAATAAAATTTTACAGTTGATAAATTAATATCACTGACGTGGGAGAAGTTAATAAAACGTTTTACTGTAAAAAATAGTAATGCTACGTGGCACGTTTATTTTTTCAGTTAAAATAATTCACATATAATTCAATAGAAAACGTCTTGAAATCAGAGAATAATTTTTATTGTTTTATTCACTAACGGATACCGCGGGCAAAGGATTAAAAATTCCTTTGCTAAATTTTCTTTAAATCATGAAGATTTCAGTATTCATGATATGCATGACCAGCGCTATATAACAATGGGGTTAATATGAAGGAAAAACACAGTGGACTTCAAAAAACATAACTTTTCGACCTAAAACCCTTATGCATTTTATGTACTTTGAGCGCTCATACTTTATATCTAGTGGTAAAAAACAACGAAAACATTTCTCTACCGATTTTGAACATGTATGTAACTTTTTTACCCGTAAAGCCTCTTTTTGTGTAAATTGACTAAGAGAGGGAGAGAAGGGGGGGGAGGAGAAGCTGACTTCTTGAATTATTCACAGCATCATCTGAAGCAGAGTTTTACAGATGTTTTTCCTTCAGTTTTATTTTATATGAGACAATTGTGTTTTATGAAAACTCTTAATTTACGGGAAATAGAAATAATGTTGCTGAAGATATTTATTTCATGTAAAAATGAATAAAAATTGAAAACTATTCTTGTACAAGGGAGTTTCAAATCTGTGTTTGCAACCGGGTGGCAAATGCCCTTGGCGAGCTCTTGACAAGTACCATTACGAAGCATGCGATCAATGACCAAATCAGTATAAAAATTATTTGCGTAGGAGAATTGCTATGTGGCATGTCCACATTTCAACTTTTAGAATGATTTCTTTGGAATTTGAGTCTTCAAGAGACACATCATTTTTCTTTCGCCTAAAACAAATTTTTAAAAGGAAAATAATTATCTGGTAAAACACCCCGTTTTGAGCGTGCTTTGATTTTACATTCAAATCTTGAGAGGATTTTCAAAATATTCTCACTGCTAAATTGTTGTTAAAATTTGTCCACAATTACATTTGTCTTACAATGCATTTTCAACAGTTTTTCATCCAGAATCTGACACTTTTGCCATGAGGGTAGTGTATAACCTTCTCTTGCTGGTGGTATAATTCGAATCCACATCTTTCTACTCCGAAGCGGGATGTTCTGACTGAACTGCTCCAGCAAATCTTATCGCTGCAACCTGCAGTTTCAACTTGCCGGTTTGACTCATGCGCCACCTCAGTGGTGCATTGCAAGGGATTTATCAGGTGTTCCGCTGAAAGAAGGTGAGTTTTTGTACTGGACCACAAAGGCTTAAATTCCCGGCCTGGTTTGGTTGCCCCAATCCGTCCCTGCATGTAATATATATGTATCACAATTCATCAAAACTTTAGTCATGTTTTTAGGGTGTCAGATGACAACATTAATTACTGAAGATAAACTCTTCATTAAGTGCTATAAATACTGCATCACAAGAGTTACGTATAATCCTTTACTTCCTATAAAAATACAACGGATTAAAACGTGCAGAACATGTTAAACCTGCATGTTACTTCAGTAAATACCAATATTGCCCAAGATCAGGTTTACTGAAAAGTTTCATTATTGACCTTGCAGAAAAGAATGACCTTAATTCTGTGACATTTAAGCAGGGGTTATGTGCCAACCAAACATATCTTAAAACTGACAAAATGAACAGAAGAGATTATTGATTTTTTTAAGACAAAAGGCACTCCTATGCTTTTATTTCTTTTTAATAACCTTTCTAGTTCCAAAAGAAAAAAAAAGATTGTTATTAAAGATTTACTACTTAGCATATGATGGAGATACATTCTGACTGATGAATCTTCCCAATTTAAATTGGCTATTTAATTCTAAAACACTTTCCCCTTTCATTATGTCATTCTGAGGCCAGTTCTGGTGAGGGTGTACTTCATTTTAATATTTTATAAATAATGATCCCATAGCAGTCCTAACTTGAAAGTTGGCACACTACTAAACAAAACTCTAAGAATGCCACATGCTTTTTTATAATATTTCAAAATTACAAATTTTTAAAATATTCAAGGCCAAAGGTTATTTGTGACCTTGAACAGGTCAACCTATTTTTGTTTTCAGCTTATGAATTAAAAGCTCATATGAAATGCTATAGAGAGACACAAATTTCAACCTTCTAGCCTAATTGGGCAATGAGATACAACTACTAAACGATTGTCCAGAGGTCACATTTTCTAATTTTCAAGGTCATGTAATTTGAAACCCTGTGGGTGGACAGAGTTAAAACTTGGGATTTATGCATTAATTTACATGCCTAACAATCATACCAAATTTCAAGGAAATAAAAAAGGGGTCAGGTTGTGAGCCTTTTTGTTTTGACACAGAATGAATAATCTAGAAATTAATAGGCAAATAAAACCCGGCTGGAGTACATTTGGGAGAAATAGTACAACTTTCAAAAACAATTTACCATTATGTCTTAATACAGAGTGTCTGAAAGATAATTATGCACTGAAAGTAATACTTACCATGTTGAACTGGTTCCTACAGGAGGTGTTGGAAATGGGACCTGGGGCACTGATGTCCAATGAGTCAGTTGTAAGGTCTCATCTGCTGTGGGTGGCCTACCAGGGCAGAGGTATACAGAGCACTGCCAGTTTCCCAAAACTTCGCTATGAGCTGACATATCAAATTACGGTGGGGGATGTCTGCATCACGAAATTTTTTTAGCGAACTGTCTATGCACTTTGTCCATGTACTTGTCGTCACAATGAAAAACATGTTCCAACAAAAACACTCAGTTCGACCGCCAACACCATTGTCCTTGTGAGGAGATGTGTGATCAATTGACACGTCTGCTCCTGTCGACCAAGCGCTCGGGAATAACCTTCGTTTGGAATGACAGCTGCACACACCTCGGAGTGGGGAGACATGAAGGTTACCAGACACATAGCACTTCCATGTGGTGGGTAATTTCTACTGTAATTCCATTCAGAATTTCTTTATCATTACATTACTGCAATTTGTGCACCATCATTATTGAGACACCCTGTAGAAAAATGTTTAATCAATGCATCCTTCCAATTCTCACTTATACATGTAGATCAGAGACTTGGACTTAACTAAAAAAGACATGCACAGGCTGTGGACTACTCAAAGAAGCACAGGAAGATGCATGTTTGAGGTAACCAAGAAAGGAAATTACAAGAGTGGGGGACATCATAAAGTAAAATCACTGAAATGGCAAAGAGCAGGACATATTGCTAGAACTAACCACTGCTGCACAACTGAAATACTGTACTGGATTCCAAGGGATAGGAAGAGACATAGAAAAGACCATGTGATAGATGAGTGGATAAAATTTGAAAGTATGCCAAGGTGACCTGGAAGAGAATTGCTCAAAACACAGTTGTGGAGAAGACTTAAAGGTGATCTTTATCCAGCAGTGGATTGGCGATGATTGATTATCATATACATTGACTCATTGCACACAATCTTTTTTTATTTAAAAAAAATGTGATTTTGTTACAAAACTAATACCTATTTTTATAAAAATTGCATAAGCTGGTGAAACTCCAGAATTACAAGTCTGTTGAACAGGATGAAATTCTTTGCATAAATGTGATACACAACCAGAATAATAAAGAAAAAAATATGTCATAAAGTTCTTTATACAGCATATATAAAGCAAGCATCTGAGTATACATATGAAAATTAATAATGTGCCATTCCTTCTTTTGTCTGTTTAGTACCTATTCAACATTGAGTGTAAAACACACTGCTGTAACACTGTGTTTTTTTTAGCCCTAGCTGCTAAGTGTTTGTTCCATACAGTCAAGCACCCAAAATGATCCATAATCCTGTGGATGAGTGAAAATGAAATTGTTTCCATATTAAGAAGAACAGGAATGAGATTTCCAGATTTGAATTTTATTAGGATTCTTCCAAACCCTTCTTCATTCCAAATCTACATTTAAGACAAGAAGTTAAACTACCACCATGAAAAAAAATCCTCACTTCACAATGACAGGAATATGAGAATGTCATTATTAGCAATAAAGGACTGTATTTTCCATGTTTCCAGTGACAACAGAAAACTTCAAAATTCATAACCCTGGAAAAAGAATCTGACCCACATTTCTGAATCGTATCTCATTTTTTCTTTTCTTTGTCAATTAAGTTTATCTACATCTCTGAAAAAATGAAACAAGGAACTACATAAAGTAAAATTGAAGCAAAAAAAATTAAGAAGTACGAGCCTGATATATATATAATATATATACATACAGTGCTTTTTTTCTAAAAACATGTTTAGGTGTACTCTCAGTTTGACTCAAAGAAATCCTAGTTATAAATGAATTTATGGCACCTCTATTCATATTGTACTGTGGAATTAACTTTTTTATGGGTCTTATAGAGGTTATTATTCAAAAAAGTTGGTGGTCAAATTTTCGAACTAAATCCTAGTTCGTTATCAAGACTATGTCACTGGAGTAGTTGCTGCCACTCAGTTGGAAGAGTCTAACCGCAATTATCGTTAATTGTGGTACTTCCCAGGAAATCGCCATTTTATAGTTCAAATCGGGGAAAAATAAACACAATCAATGGAAAAAATTACCAAGAACATGCATTACCTCATATTACACAGCTCACAGTAACTTCCACATTGGCAAGAGGTTGTGTTCACCATCTTCCCGATTCCTCTGCTTGCTTTTGGCATCCGTTGCCAGAAGTCGTCCTTTCAAAAACCATGAAATTACATACACTGAAGGCTTAAACAAACTCAAAGGAGGGCCAACCAATTTTATAAACATTAAGTTGGCTACAGTGTTTAAATACAATGAAGCTCTTGTTGGAGTCAGTATTAAATTCATCTGAGGGAAGCCACGTTCACACTCACTTGTTGAAATTGGGATGTTCTTGATTGCGTTTAAAAAAGGCATAAGAGATGATGGAATCTTCTTTCCTGAAAAGATACTCTCGAAAACCCCTTAGGATTTGTCTATTGGAAAGTCCAAATCTGTCGCACAAGTTCATTGCTTCTGCTTCATCAAAGGTTAAAGGAGGATTATCTGGCCAAGTTTTACAATCCAGCACCTTGGCCCATTGTAGAATTTCAGCATCTTCTCTTGCTAAAAGTCAGCTCTCCATACGGGTTTTCAGAGAGTCATAGAATTTTACTGGATCGATGCGAGTTCCCTGTCTATGTCTTGTGGCTCCTGCCCCAATTTCCAGTGAAACTCCTTTTAAGTCCAATTTTTTTCTGCTTTTAAGGCTTCCAGATAATAAGGTCCCATGTTTGTCTTTCTTTCATCAAACAATTTAAGTTGACTCATTATGTTTTTGTGAGCAGAGTACAGTGTGATATCACATGCTTGCAATTCTGTACTAAGTTCTGCTAATTCTTGAAGAACATCACACATCAAGGCAAGATCTAAAATGAAATCCATGTTGGTGATTTTTCGTAGCAGTCCTTCATACAAGCTTCGCCTAGTTCTGTCTCTACTCTCATCTACTTTAGCACTTTTGAAATGGGCAACCAAAGCCTCAAAATTTTGCCATACAGCAGAAACACTTCTGAAACTGGAAGAAACCCATCTACTATCTAAAATCCTCCCAATTCTTAAAATTTCACTGTCGAGCTGTTCCGCATGGCATTTTAATTCCCTTGCATTTTTAGGGGATTGGTGATACAGTGTGTACAGTTTATAATTAAACGATTTGAAGTGGTTTACTTGTGATGGGAAGTCTTTGTTTATTACATCTGACACAGAAAGTTCTAATCTGTGATTAGCACAATGCCAAAATAAAATTTTGGGAAACTGACTTTAAGTAGTGTCACTACACCGTTCTTTCGGCCAAGCATTACTGCAGCCCCATCAGTTGCAATTGCCAAGAGATTTTCTTTCAGAAAATCATCATGAAAACCAAGTTCCCTTAAACGGGTCATCAGCGAATTGAATATTCCTTCAGCAGTGACATCTTTAAGTTCAATGATATCAAGGAACAGGCTGGTAGGCTCATTCATGTCTGAAAATGTGGTTCTTACGTGAATAATGAGCGAGGACAACTGACTTATTGTAGTGCTTCGTCTATAAGGAGGGCGATTTTATTATTCGACTCCATTATGTTTTTAATGACAGTGCTTTTCATTTCCACTGCAATAGGGTTCACCACATTAACGCATGCATTAGTTGAGTGTAAAATACGGCCCATATTAATTCTATTCAGCTCTTGCACATCAATTTCTGACTCAAAATCATGAAACGCTCGATTCTTTTTGAACTACTTTGTATGCTGTTCTAAATATATTGGTGATTACTTCCTGTTCATTCGCGAAAGCTTTGGTGCATACACTTTCCAAAGATTTAGATTTTGCTCTTTCCAGTATTGAAAGAGCTGCCTGATGAGCTGAACTTTATTTATGTTTGAAAATTTTCTTTCGGAGAGAAAGCATCTGATCTGATTTATCTTCACCTGTTGCACTAATTGATTCTGAAGCCCATTGTTGAGAAATGTTCATGCCTTGCATTTTACAATCTGGTCCCACAGCACTAACTTCTTTGCAATCTCTGCAGCCAATTTTTTTTTATTTTAACCATTAACCAGTTGTATTTATTGCAGAATTCATTTTTCTCATTAAAATCCCAACATTCAGGAAGATCCTCAGAAGACGGAGTCGCGTGCTCTCTCTCCACGTTGTCAACAGACGACGCTGTATCACACAACACCATTGTCCCATCTTTTGTTTTTACAGAGTCATCATTCACTTTATTACACTTCTTTCCTGGCTGTGATAATGTAAAATAGTTACTAATTTCCCTACTCAGTTTGAAATACTGCCACTCAATGAGGCCAAACTTTCATCAGTAAAACACCACACATCCACACTGCTTCACATATTAAACTCTCGCTTCCATCTGAGACTCTGGAAACATCATTAAAGGAAATGAGGCCGCCATCGGGGGTAGCAACGGAACTGACGAATCACCGTGCTAGAGTCCAAGAGAGTTTAAATATAACGAAACATTTTTGTTACGTTATTATAATAAACATACGCGACATAAAACTTATGAAATCACATAAATATGCATAATATGTTTGGAGTTGGTTTAGCGGAAATTCGAACATTTTAAAATTTTTAGTTTCTCCCGTTAGATTCACAAAATATTTAGGGGTACGCGTCTCCCCAGAGAAAAAGCACTGTATATATATACAGTATATACCCGGTAACTGGCAACAGGTGAGATAACATGATTGAACTAGTAGCCAACAGGAATCAAAGAGACAATGATGACACATGAGAACATCCACTCTTCTAACCATGAAAAGACTCATAGTATGTATATATTAAAATTGCTAAGGATTCCCGTGAATGAAGGTGAAGAAAATACACTATATAGACAAAAGTCACCGGACACCTAGAAGAGAAACACAATATAACATTTATTGACATACATTAGTATGGTGTCGGTCCACCTTAGGCATTAATGCATGCACTGACCCTTAGAGACATGCTTTCGACAAGGTTTTGGAACATAGCGATAGGTATGCACTTCCATTCAGTACATAATGCTGCCACTAACTGTTGCTTAGTAGTAGGCCTTGGGGTCAAACTTCTTATGCAGCACTCTAATTCATGCCATAGGTGCTCTATAGGCTCTGTGCTGGCCAGTCCACACACGATATGGAATTATCGTCAAACCACACCGTAACAGTCCTTGCTTTACGGCTTGGTGCATTTTCCTGCTGGTACCAACAAGCTCAGTTCCATAGTATTGCCACAGAGTTGGTAGGGCATAATTGTCCAGAATATTGAGGTAGACGTGCTGGTTAATAGGAGGTTTGTCCACGATAACCAATGGGCCGGGACCATACCACGAAAAACACCGCCACTCGAGTACACTGCCAGCTCCAAACTTGATCGTAGGAACAGTAAGTACACTGTGGTAAATAGCATTCCCCTGGCTGCCGCCATACCCACACATGGCCATCAGATTGATGGATCATGTATCTGGATTCATCAGTCCATAGGACCCGTTTCCATTGATCTACGGTCCATGATGAATGTTCTTTACAGCATGCTAAACGACGAGTAGCATTCCAAGTGGAGATGAAAGGCTTATGAGAAGCTGCACAACCATGGTAACCCATGGAATGAAGTTTTCAGCGAATGGTACGAGTACATACCGAGGTCCCAGCATCGTTACTCACCTGTACACCAAGGTCTTGTACTGTACTCTGTCAATTAGCTGTAACGACTCTCCTGAGGCTTCGACGTCCTCTATCACCGATTTTCTTTGGTCTGCTGGTACATTTTGCTGCTTCAGGCACGCCATACGTCTTCCACTTATTCAGTACATCCAAAACAGTTGACTTGGGTCTGTTGAAATGCCTCTCTGTTTCTCTTATGAACAACCCACTAATATAATACCCAACAATTTTTCTTTTCTCAAAGTCAGTTCTCTTCCGCCGCAATATTTTCATTCAACCTCACAGTGCAATATGATCGCTGTCAGCTGCAGGCTTGTTTTTATACCATTTGCAGCTGTACCGCACATCTTAACAATGCAGCGGATCCGTTCATTTGCTTTTGAAGGGATGTCTGGTGACTTTTGTCAATATAGTGTATATCTGGACTGGTAAGCGAAACAATATGCAAATAATGATACCCAGTCAAAAGTTCTCAAACAGACATGTTTTCAAAACCTTTTAATGTTCAATGTTTTGCTATGAAGTTGTTTTAAAAGATTTTATGCCAGTCATTTTATTATATGATAAAAGTTCAGAGGAAAAGAAGAACTGAAAACAGTAACAAACAAGCAACATCAACATATCAAGGTTAGAAAAATACAAGCCAAGACTGAGATAAGCAAAAGGACAGCTATTTTATATTCTGAATACTCTTGGTCGCAGAGGCATAACTAGGGCAGGGCAGGCAGGACATCTGCCCTGGGTGCAGCTCAAGAGAGGGCACAAAAATCACTGCTTACAATCTCATTAAAACTTGCATTGAAATGGTTGCACCATTTTCTGGTACAGTTTTTTCACCCCATACATTGTCAATGGTCCATTAATAAAATTTGCTTGTAATGTTTCACCTGTTTCTGTAGCCTTGAAACTTAAAATTTGCATTTCTTCCTCAAAATGTTCACAATGTTGCTCACATTCAGAAATGAAGGTGCGGTTGTATGTAGGTTGCAAAACAGGGATTTTTGAGGTTTAACATGTGAGCTAAAAGCAGTCACTGACACCTACTTTAGAGCCACTGGTTCAAGGGAAGGGAGAGAGCCAGTGCCATAAGACAAATATATCATCCATATCTTACCCTAGATTCAGGCCTGGACCCATCTCAGATGAATGGTTAGAAACCAAACGCTTCGTGCCACCAGTGCGCCAATGGCGTTGTTCTCCATATGGAAAATTCTCTGGGGGCTATTCAATCATTACTGTGACTGTGAGCTTACACCTTCCAGGTGCATTTGGTCTATTTAATGTGGTACTGAATGTCCAAACTCTGAAGCACTGGGGAAAAGTAGTACAAAGAGTTAAGGTTTGATTGTTCCTCCACATAGATATAACAGATAATATTGGGGTGTGATGTTATATTTTTTGGTCAAAGACTATGTATGTATGTATGTACAGAGACATATGGGGGGGCACAATATTTCTGTTGTTTGCCCCAAATGCAGAAATGTCTAATTACAGCTTTGCTTGGTCGCCTGCAATACATGGAACACATCTTAAAATTTCTTGAACACCAGACCATTAAAACATGAGAAAAGAAGTTAGTTGGATCACTTTAAGAACTACATAGAATAGTAAACTAGATCAGTTAGTACTTCAGTATTAAACTGTCATTTTTTCAAACTCTCATTCTGGAAATTATTAGGCATCCAGAATATCAGCATAGCATTTGACAGACATGGTCAAAGACATAGACCAAATTCTAAGTTTCTTTCTTTCTACTTCTTTTTTGTTTTTGTTTTGCTTTGTGGTTTAGCAAACTAGCACCAACTCTAAGGGCTATCAGCAGTTGCCCATCCCAAATTTGCAGCTACTGGTTCCACGGAAGGGAGAGGGACCGACACCAAACTCAGACAACTAGTCAGAAACCCCTTCTGACCACTAAGTAACTCACACACTGGAGAGGGAAATTCAGTGCTTCATAATGTTATGCAAATTTGATGCAGGAGTTAAAATGATGCACAATAATAACCCCAAATATATGCTTCACATCAAATGATTAAACAACCTTCTACTCTCAAATCAATTGAGCCCAGCATCTCTCTCAGCAGCAATGATACAGGAGTAATTGTTTTTCATGTAGCCACAACTTTTGATATCAAAAAATAAAATACAACTTCTTTTGATGTTACAGGTAATATACACACATCTACTAATGCTTAATATGTCGGCCCTAAGCACTGACTAGTGGCCATTCATCCAAGATGGGTTTGGGTTCGAATCCTGATGAGGTATGGATGTTGTGTTTGTTTTATGACATTGGCTATCTCCCTTCTTTGGAACCAGTGGTGCCAAATTAGGCATGAGTGACCATTCATAGCCCACTGAGTTGCTCACGGTAGTCATTAAACCATCAAATTAAAATAAAAAAATAATGCCAAATATAAATGGTAAGCATTGTAGTTTTCTCTTTGCAGTTTGCCTGCATGCCTGATTTACTCATACATTCCTGATATGGTTGATACACCAACAAAACAAACCTATTTCCACCAATCAACACTGAATTTACACAGAATGGAATCAAGTTTTTCAAAAATTAAAAAAGAAAGCATTAATAGGCATAAGCTGTTAATCTGCCCCAAGACATTCTGTGGACATGTTCACTACTGCATTATAAAACTGAAGTAACACACATACTCTGTTCATCATGTCCAATGTCACTGGCAATTAATTCCCCCTGTCTCCTAAAAATTAAGCCAATGACCATAGCTTGCACTGTCTGTATAGGCATAGCAGGGATTAATAGTCTCAATGTAGAAAAATACAAGGTTGCTACAAAGCAGTCCCTTCAGAACCAAAGGAACCACAAGTCAGAGCTGTTAGTATGATGTGGCCCAAGGGCAGGATATGCCAAAGATGAGGAGATTTATTCGAAAAGCAAACCTTTTCTTTTTTTGCTTTCATAAAACCATGCAGCGTCCCTTATTGATTTGAAAACATGATTAAAAAGTAGTAAAAACTAGTATTACTAATCTGAATTAATTTGATTAAACATTTCATTAGGTGATTAACAAGAAATTTACATTCCAATTTCATTAGATGATTAACGAAGTATGACATCAAATCTATTAATGAATGCAAACAAACAAACAAAACAAAGTAAAAATATGAGAAAACAAGCAAATTAATGGAAATTAGTAAAATTATCCAATATATTGCAGTTGAGATACAATCACATTTTTTCAATTAGGAACATCGTTATAATTTTTCATTAGCTGGTTAATGGATGGAATACTTTATGATGAACATCAATAAGATCATTAAACATTTTCATATGAGAATATTAGCGACATTAATTAAATTAGTTGTTACACGTTGCATTCAGTAACATTCACCGATCAAATTCAAAATAAAAATCCAACGTAAACAGAGTCGAATAAACAACATAGCAACATGCATAGTATCTTGGACTTCGTTTTTGACTATGATGGAAAATGCCATAGAAACAATGAATTGACAATTCATGAACAAAATTCATCTTCAAAGACGGTAAGAAATTACGAGCAATATTCAAAGAAATCTCATACAAATTAGTCTTTTTTTATTAATTTGTTTCATGCTAGTTCACACAAATTAGGTTCAAGCAAGTAAATACCATTTTCAAAAGAAGCTATTTCAAACATAAATATATCATGTCAAGTAGTGTTAAGAAGTCAGTACGACTCAAAATTATTACCCACACTTAATGCAATTAATGAGATTAAAAGAAATCTGTAATGTTAAATATTTTCAACAGAGGCATAACTAGGCATTTCTGAGCCCAGGGTAAACCACAAAGTATTGCGCCCCCATCTGTCTTTCTATGTCCCACACATACACACACCACATTACTAATCTAATAGTTATATATATTAATAATGTAATATAATAGATATAAATAACTATTATATTAAAGTTAAATTAATAACATCTATATATAACTATTATATTGAATGAGTAATAATGTTGGGCAGTGAGTAATGTCATAAACACAATGTTGACTCTATGCCGGAGGCGCAATCAAACTGTGACTGTTTGTACAGCCTTTTGCAACTGCTTCAGATTTTGGACCTTTAGCACCAGATAAAACGGGTCGAATGCAGCTGGTAGTCATAACTCAGAGTCACAGTAATGCTTGAATAGCCCCAGAGAATCTTCAACAACATGAACAACATTCTTATCTTATCCATCTAACTTAAAAACCACGGGTCCCACAGTTGACAAAGGCTGTGGTTCTTCAGTTGAATGGACTACAGAAACCCTCCTTCACTTTTGAATGTGACTAACTTGTATCTCCTGAACATTTTGAGGAAAAAATTCTAATTTTAGGAACACAAAAAACTGGTGAAAAAGTTTCAATTCCAATTTCAATTAGATTGCTAGCAGTAGCTTTTGCACCCTCTCTTGAGCTGAACCCGGGGTGGCCGCCCCACCACAGTTACGCTTCTGATTTTCATGCTCAAATGATAAATGCAATGAAACATGTAGTAGTAATAATAAACAAAAGAAATATCAGTCATCAATGCATGCAACAAAGAATATTTACTAAGCTAATCTTCACCAAAAAGTATTAAATGAAACTAGATATCTATCATTAATAATTTCCTACTGGAATTATTGACTACCATCAGACTCACTGTCTTAATGAGGATCAGCTACAAACAACTGACCTACATTATCCACAATGCATTTTATTAATTCCTAAAGATTAAATCACTTTAAAGAACAACACTTGCATTACGTCGTCATACATTCAACACTTGCATGTTAAGGTAGTGAATGTTTTCATTAGATTGCCAATACAGAATTCCAGGAGAAAAAAATTAAATTAAGTTAAAGAGCTATTATTAGAATAGTAACTGTTATTTTTTCTTGCCTTGATGAAGACTTTGGTGTGCTCCAGCTTTCATTATTCTCAGTACTGTATGTTAAGTTGATTGTTTCTTGATTAAAAATCCTAAAATCTGTATCAATATTGACAGGCTTCCTAAAGTTTGTCAAAATAACATTGCATTGGAGCAAATTTCAAATAGCATTTAACTATCTAGCCAGCTATCACATGCATAACTAACTTGTAAATAATAGTGGGGGGAGGGGAAAGCTCCTTCTATATTTTTCCTTTTCCTAAATAATGATATTCTACACAGTCAAGTCACATTATTGTGACCACCAGCTAATATCCAGAGTAACCACAGTATGCACAGCAGCTAGACGGGCAGGGAGTGATTCAATAAGGTGCTAGGTGTTCACAGGTATGTTGAGTCATGCTGACTACAGTGCATCTGGCAGCTGCTAGATTGTGCATGGTGCAGGATCCATAGAGTAAACAACATGATCAAGGTGGTCCCACAGATGCTCAATTGGGTTTAAGTCTGAGGAATTAGGGTGCCAGGAAAGTACTTTGAAGTCTTCATCGTGCTCTTCCAACCACTCTCGGACATTTCTAGCTGTATGACACATTGCATTGTCATGTTGGAAAATCCCATCCATCTCGGGGAAGACAATCAGCATGCATGGGTGTGTGTTCTGCAAGGATGGATTCATAACGAATTTGGTCCATAGTGCCTTTCACAGGTATGAGTGCACCCATGGAATGTCACGAAAACATTCCCCAGACCATAACCCTGCCCCCACCAGCTTGTGTTCTTCCAGCAATGGTTGCAGAGTGTTTGTTCTCCGATGTTTCTTGCCTTATACGCCAACATCCATCCGTTCGATGAAGCAGAATAATCCTTTGCCAATCATCGGAGGTGCAATTCCGATACTGCCGTGCAAATGTAAGCCTTTTCTGCAGACACACCTTCATTAGCATAGGTGAAAATACTCCAAATACGTGGCGACAGTTAATAGATAAATAAATACATCGCTCTTTCCACGTTCCAGAAACACACAGCAAAACAATTTTTCAGATGCTGTGTGTTTCTGGAACGTGGAAAGAGCGATGTATTTATTTATTTATTAGCATAGGTGCCGTGATCATCCGTCTGCAGCGGAGCTCCATACATAGCAGGGTTCGCTGAACTGTCATTTTAGACACACTTCTGATAGCCCCCTGGTTCATTCAGCCAGCGAGTTGCTCCACTGTAGCATGTCGATCGGCCCTCACACACCTTCGAAGCCGACGTTCACCTCTCACATCAATGACACGTGGTGCTTCGCAGTTTCCCCGTCGCTTATTTTGTAATGGTGCCATTTCTCCAATCACAATACACTTTAACCACAGCAGCACGCGAACAGTTCACAAACTACACTGTTTCAGAAATACTGCCACCCTTGGCCAGAAAGCCGATAATCATCCTTTTTTGCAAATCAGATAAATCACTCCTTTTATCCGTGACAGCAGCGAGTGATATGTTTTCAAAATGCCTACAACACCCCTTATATACCCTCCAAGCCAGCTCAAGACACATGCCTTCTTTCATTGGTTACGCACTGTTGATGTCAAAAGTAGGAGGTGGTCACAATAATGTGACTTGACTGTGTAATTACTTTCAAATAATGCATTTTTTAGAAAAAGCTAACTTATGTTAAAATTATGATAATTTGTTGTTGAATTGCTAGAAAATGAGGGTTATATTTTTTTAAATGTTACATGACCTGCAGAGGTGTAACTAGCGTGGGGTAGATGAGGCACCTGCCCCAGGTGCAGCTCAGAGAGTGCGTAAAAATCACTGCTTCTAACCTGATTAAAATTGGAACTGAAACTTTTACACCAGTTTGTGGTATGCTTAAAATTAAAATTTCTTCCTCAGAATGTTTAGGGTATGCTAGTTGCTCACATTCATAACTGAAGGCATGTCCAACTGAAGAATAGTTCATGGAACTGAAAAAGAACCATAGCCTTTGTTGACAACAATGGTGCCCACGATTTTTCTTGAATTAGACAGATAGGTATCTCGTTTTTCTTTAGTTGGGTCTCCCCATTGTTGAAAATCTTTAGGCAGAGAATCTAGTTAGAGAATCTTCACACTGTTGAAGATTCTCTAAGGGCTATTCGATCATTACTATGACTGTGAGCCACGACTGCCAGCAGCATTTGATCCTTTTGATGTGGTGCTGAAGTTCCAAACTTCAAAGCAGTTGCCAAAAGCAGTACGAGCAGTGACAGTTTGATTGTGCCTTTCATGTATCGATAACATTAGGTTATAATGTTCATTTTTGTTTTGTTGGGCAGTATTTGTTGCATGTGTGTGTGTGTGCATGTGTAAAAGATAGAAAGCCAGATGGGGGATGCAATTTTTTGTGGTCTGCCCCTGGCACAGAAATACATAGTTACACCTCCAATGACCTGACTTGGTAATCCCCCCCCTCCCCCAATAAAAACAGCCCACATTATGCTTATGACAACTATCATAATTCAAATAATCTAATTCAATTCAGATTCTTGTAGAATCCATTTCTGAAAAGTGTTATTAACTGTGGGCATTTTACAAGCACCTTTGTATCACTGAACGGTTTTACCTTGGTTGTCTTTAAAGATATCACATTTTAAGTTCATTGGTTTTGTTTTATGCTTCTGGTGCTATCTATCGTTATTTATTTTTAACGAATTTTGTATCAATTGCTTTCAAGAGTATGTTAATAGTATTCAGTAACACACCCAGAAATTTCCCAAGGAGGGGGGGGTGCACAGAACTTTTCCAAGGTGGGGATGACCCGTGGGGGTAGGAATAAGGGGAGAAAGCACTCTTCGTTGGGTCAATGCAATCCAAGTGAAGCCAGCGAAACGTCATGCCTGTGATGTCATGGCAGCCATCTTAAGCCTGACATGAGCAAACTATGCAATAGTTATTAACTCTGCGAGACATGAAGTTGGCAATTCGTTTTTAATATTAATAAATGTGCCCTTCTTTATTATATTAATCGTTGATATACTGTTCTTAAGTATATTATTAATTGATTTATCAATGTTTAGGGTGTTACGTTAAGGCTACTTCCAGGTATTTAGAATTTAGGAAACATTTTGGCTGGCTTCTGGGGGAACAGCATAAGTACAACAGTTTTTCTCATTCTGTAGGTAAAACCACTGTGTAATTTAATTGTTTTTAAAGTTGTGTGTATGATAATCAAAGTTTAGCGACAGGTTTTAATCTACGTTTAGTGAAATTTTACAGAGATCTGCTCTGTTAAAATGAAGAGAATATGATAGTGTGCGCAAATTGATGTTAAGTTGTATTACCCCAATATTACTTTATATATATATATTTTTTTTTTTTTGATTGGAGGTTTAACGACCACCGTGAGCAACTCAATGGGCTATAAGCAGTTGCCCGTCCCTAATTTAGGGTCACTGGTTCCAGGGAAGGGAGAGAGCCAGTGCCGTAAGACAAACACAATATCCATGCCTCACCGGGATTCGAACCCGGACCCCGTTCGGACGAATGATCAGAGGCCATCGCTTAGACCACTGCGCCACCGGGGCGGCTTACTTTATATTACATATATTATGATAAGAATATATCTTTCACCAAGGAGGGGCACAATTTCATAAGTAATACAAAACCCTTACATTTCTACAATATTTGGAAAAAAAGCAATACAAAAGCCTTACATTTCAATACCACTAAATAAAACTTGAAAGGTGCGTGCAGGGTTCAGTTATATATCCCCCAGCTTTATAATGCACCTTAACTATACAATCTAAATGGGAAAATGCCTTTTCACCTGTGAATAAGCGTATGCCTTGAAATATGACTTTTCTGAGGTAATTGGTTGGAACATAAATCACATCGGTAAGGCTTTTCACCTGAATGACCAAGCATATGCCTTGAAAGATAACTTTTCTGAGCAAATTGCTTAGAGCACACATTTCACTGATGAGGCTTCTCACCTGTGTGAAGGAGGATGGGCTGTGAAAGAGGGACTTTTCCAAGCAAATTGTTTGGAGCATACATTACATTGGTGAGGCTTTCCCCCTGTCTAAATGAGCTAATGCTTTGAAAGTTCGCTTTTTCGAGCAAATTGCTTGGAACATACATCACATTGGTGAGGATTTCCCGAGGTACTTAGAGAGAGGAGAGGTAGGTCCAATCGCCTTTGTTTCCGTGCCGGCCAGCGGGCCGTCTTCCTACGAGATGGAGTGTGACATCACAGTGGCCATAAATGATCTTTCGAGCATTCGGAGCTTGTGCTGTAGTATCGATTACTCGTTGCATTTCTTTGTCAATTTTAGACGTGCTATGTCCTTTTCATTCGTTTCTTTTTCTTCATTTGTTTTCTGTGTAATGTACAACTATCTTGAAAATGCCTGGATACACTGTTACCCTTTGTCGTAATCACAGTTCAAAGAAAAGGAAGTTAGATGTTACATAACATGTTTTCTCATCGGATAGAAATTTATTGAAGCAACGGGTAGCAAAATGCTATCGAAAGGATGTATTCAATGCAAAGAAAGCTCGAATGTGTTCAGAACATTTTGATGTCTTGAACTACGAGCGAGATCTTAGAAATTAATTGCTGAACTTGCCTTCCAGAAAAAAACTGAGAAAAGATGCCGTGCATACAAAAAATATACCTTATCAGATGGAGGAGCAAACTTCTGTTCGAAGTGAACGGTTTAAGACCAGAGGTCCAAAAAAAAAAATGCATTAGATCAAATTGAAAATATATCTCCAATTAAACGGCAAATCACATCAGGTCACAATGAAAGTGATAGCATTCCTGACCCAACATTTATCAGCATCAACGTTATGTGAGAAATGCGAATGTCTGAACAAAAATATAATGCAACTGAAGAGTGAAAATAATTCACTATGGGAAGAATTATTTATCAAACGTAAGAAAACAGCTGGTAATTGTAAAACAATGCTCTTGCCTCGAGAAAAGAAACTTGAAAACAGAAATTAATATTTTGAAACAAAATTGCAATAGAAATTTGCTGACCAACAGTGAAAGGTGGGTAGCTATCAAATTTATTTGGCCATTGTTTCACTGATGTGCAAATTCAAACTCTTGCGTCAAAAAAGAGATCAGCAAAATGGAATGAACAAGATATAAGTTAAGCACTTGTTTTGCGTGCTATTTCTCGAAAAACATATCTTTTCATCAAAAATTAAAATGCACATACGGCTTCCAAGCATTTCCTCTCTGAAACGGTGGAGTGGTAAATTTGTATTTACCAATGGTTTAATTGAGCCCGTTTTAAAGGTGATGAAAATGAATGCTATACACCTAACCGAATTCGACATAGAGTTTCAGTTTTATCTTTTGATGAAATGAGCGTTAATTTCCGATTGTGTTATGATGCTGCTGCAGATAAAATTTTAGGACCGCATAGTAACATTTTAGTAGTTATGCTGAGAGCCTTATGGAAAACTTGGAAACAACCCATATATTATTCCTTTGATAAGCAGATGAATCAAAAGTTGTTAACTGACATGATTCAAGCCTTTGAGCAATCAAGTTACTTAGTGCATGGAGTGGTACCTGATCTGGGGGAGGGGATATCAAGGTTTGGCAGTAGCTTGGAATAACCCCAATATTGTCTTTTTTTCCAAACCCAGTAGATGAAAATCGAAAAATACGGATGTTTGCCGATGTGCCCCATCTAATTAAACTTCTCCGAAATCATATACCATATTAGATCGTGCAAAACGCTGTAGTGTGGAACCATCACTCTCCAGATATTTAACCTTTTGCTGAAACGTAATAGCTCGGAATTAGAGGTGTTTCATAAAATAAAATGGTTCCACACAAATGTAAGAGACCCCATGAGACAGAGTTAGTTTTAGCGGCCCAGATGCTATCTAACAACGTAAGCAAAGCTGTAGAGTATTTTTTTCCTGAAAGAAAACAAATTGCTAATCTTATAAAATTGGTAAATGACTGATTCGACATAATGAACTGTAGATTACCCAGCTTCAAAGAGCCATTGCAGTGTGCTTTTGGAGAAAAAAAGAAAAATATTCAGCAAAAAAGCATCGAACAGTATTCGTATCATATTCCCGTTTTTGCCCAGCATATATTTTTACTCTATTTTGAAAAATAGTTGGATGTTTGTACAATTTTTACTTAAAAATGTACTCAAAACTGGCTCTAATATTTGGATTGAAAATTCACAGAGTATACAAAACTTTCTCGTTGTAGCTACATGCGCGTTACAGCTTCGCTTATGGCTGCCGTGACGTCACAGCGCAGCCAAGAGAAGCGGGAAGACGATGCGGTTGCGATGGACCTACCTCTCCTCCTCCTAAGTATCTTGGGATTTCCCCCGTGGGAATGAGTAAATGCTTCGAAAGATCACTTTTTCGAGCAAATCATTTGGAGCATACATCCTACTGGTGAGGCTTTTCCTCCTTGTATGTAAGGAAAAGCTTCGAAAGAACCCTTTTTCGAGAAAAACGTTTGGAGCATAAATCACATTGGTGAGGCTTTTCCCTCGTCTGAATGAGTAAATGCTTCAAAAGATCACTTTTTCGAGCAAATCGTTTGTAGTATACATCACATTGGAGAGGCTTTTTCCCGTGTGAAAGAGTAAATGCTTTGAAAGATCACTTTTCAAGTAAATTGCTTGGAACATACACATTGGTAAGGTTTTTCACCTGTGTGCATAAGCATATGATTCGAAAGATGACTTTTCCGAGTTTCTATTAGAATTTTTTCCTCTGTTAGCACAACAAAATGTCATACTGTTCAGCGCCATTTTGTCAATCAAAATGGAAAATTAAGCTGGTCATATCTAAATTGACTTCATATACGCACTTTACTACTAACTGCTCTTTGGAAAATAAAAGATTTCATATGAAATGTTTCTTGGTTGCTTACCTGTGAAAAGTAATTCCAGGAGGTGGTTTGCCCAGAATTGTTGTGACATCCATGAGAGCAACAACACACCATTTCTAAAAAGATAACTTTAAATTTTGAAAATCAAACTTGTCATGTACGTAACCCAATGGCTCAAAACCACTATCAGAGGTTTAAGATGGCCGTCACACCGTCAGTGTCGTCTGCTAAGAAAGCTTCAAGTTTCTGACATCATACTTTCTCCCCTTATTCCTGGACCTCCATGGGATGACCCCATCCTAAATTTACTGAAAACAATAGTCAGGTGCCATAACAATTAAGAAGGAGGTTGACTTTTGTACATATATTCCTATCCAGTTACTAGTAATGTTACAGTACAAGAAAGTCAAATGATTAGAAGAAGCAGTAGACGAGATTCTTTTTCTGTTTAGATTTTTCTAAATTTATTTAATAGAACTACTCCCTTATAATTATTATATGTTATATTTATACTATGTACATGATTAAGAATTATATGTAGATCGTGTATCATGCTTTTTTTGTTTCAAACTTTGACGTAATAATTTTCCGCTCTGTCAGCCAAGGGGCGGGGGTGCACCACTAATAGTGTCATTATCATAGCTAGATTTTTCAGCCCCATTGAAAATAGCTTTTAGAGCAAAAAGCTATTTCTCACTTGACTCATAATCCAAAAGTTTGGTACAGCAGAAATTGAAAGCCGCCCAGGTGGCGCAGTGGTCTAAGCCAGGGGTCGGCAAACTGCGTCTCCCAAGCCACATGTGGCTCTGAAGTAAAATTGAAAATAAAAATAAAACTATCATAGTTTTATTTATAAAATTTTTAAAGGATTTTATTCACATAATGGTGATTTCATTTGTTTTTAAGTAAATGCAAGCTCATTGCTCACACTGATTAAAACCAATGAGAGCAATGTTTTGTGTGATTTAATATTTATGATATTGTTAATATTATAACTTAATAGCATAAATAAGTTATATTATCAATTAATAAAGATATAATTAATAATATAACTTGTTATAATATTACTTTAAATTTTCCTTATTTGTAAAAATGCATTTATGGCTTTCGAAAATATTGTTGTCAGGGACAAGTTCGGCTTTTCCGTCTCAAAAGTTTGCCGACCCCTGGTCTAAGCGATGGCTTCTGATCATTCGTCTGAGAGGGGTCCGAGTTCGAATCCTGGTGAGGCACGGATCTTGTGTTTGTCTTATGGCACTGATTATCTCCCTTCCCTGGAATCAGTGGCCCTAAATTAGGGACGGGCAACTGCTTATCGCCCATTGAGTTGCTCACGGTGGTCGTTAACTCTCCAACCCAAAAAAAAAAAAAAAAAAAAAAAAAAAAAAAAGGAAGAAAGAAATTGAATAACATACTTGATTTAGATGGTATATAGCAATTACACCACAGCTGTAGCCTCCCTTCACCCCAATAGGAAGGAGTACAGCTGTGATACAATGGACGGAAGGTAACAAAACTATGTATTAGTATACTTGACGAGTGACTTGGACTCATTCTATCACTTATTATTGCATTGGTCACTATGTGGTGCTTAGTAAGTCATGATACATTTCATATAAAAATCAGTTTCTGGGGACTGTACTCCAAATTATGTGAACATTTTCTGACCTTCTACTAGCTACATAAAAGCTGTACTACCCCATCTTCATAGGAGGGCACACAGGACCGTAGCAAGCTTTTTCTTATCTGGGAGGGTGAGACCTGAAATTACACCCCTTCGGTATGACTCAAATAATATGTGGTTTTTACTTTCTCACACACTGTCTTCATAGGAAAGTATTATAATCGTTCAAAAATCGCACTTCACGTTCTTGACAATTTTATTAAAAATGTAAAATATAGTTAGATACCCAAGAATCACTGGTTATATATATACCAAGTAAAGCATAAATGCTACGTGAACGCTGACAACACAACACTCCACAGAACGAAGAACAAACCGACTCAGGACAAATGAGTATCGGATCAAGATGTAACAATAAGAAGAAGCTTTAGGGTTAAATTCCATTCATGGTTAAATGCTCAGAGAACTTTCTGTGACAGACCACAAGTGATTAATTAGCTCTTCATCCCAACAACATGTTTGAAAAGGTCATGGAGGTTAGACATACCAGCATATTGTTTCCTATGCCTCCATTCACTGTTTTAGAAAATTCCCTTCATGTATATGAGATGTTCACACCTCATAGTGTATGTTACTCTGTACCCTGGCTAACTGCATGGAATATTGTATGAGACTAACTAGTCCTTAAAAAGAAAATACTGAAAGTTATAACTTTCTCTTTTTAGTTACAACAACTGCTATTTACCCTCCCCCCCCCCTGGGAGTGCAACCACCCTGAGGGCACATCTGTGGATAACTGTCACCTCTGATAGTTGTACAATGTAAATAAACTTGATGCTCACTTCCTGTGATATAATAGTTATAAGACAAAAAAATAAAAATAAAAAAAGCGATTTCACACCACCAGATGTTTTTTAGTGAAACAAAGTAAAATGCCAAACTTGCAACACTAAGATATTTAGGATTTATGAAAATATGTGTACCTACCAACTAAAAAATGACCCTTCACTCTGCTCTGTATAGTTAGCAGTAATTTGAGTCTATTTTGTATTCATATTAAGCTTAGCTAGTCCTGATGTTACATAAGCAACTTTATCATATGACATCCAACATGTTTACATTTTTTAATACTCTTAGTGTGGGTGCCTTGATTTTCTGAATTAATTAATGAAATGCTTGCTGTGGTTTACAGGACTATCTCAAACAAGCCTATATCAATGCACACTGGACTTCGATCACACCCTTATGGTTATATAGGAAAGATGTTCGCCACTCTGCTGTACTGAAAACTTATCAATGATGTGACAGTATAAGTACAAAACAAACTGGCTAAACATCATTTGTGTGCTCCAAAAAACATCATTAACCATCATAAAAAGATTCTGAAAATAGAAAAAAAGCACAAACAAGTGCCTTTCATCTGTAGAAAAACCATTCAAATCATTGCAGTTGAAAAAAAAGGGCCTTGTTTTTATATGAATTCTACATAACACTAAGCATTCATTTTGACATTTTACTAGAGTAGAAATCGTGGGTGACTTATTATCAGTGGTGTAGACACAAATGTTTTAAGGAGAGGGGAGGTGAGAGGTCATTAGATTTGGTTCATTAGTGAAATTTTTGAAAAAACAAATTAATATTTTTTTAGATCGCTTTAAATTCATACCGAATCTACCCTCAAGGGGGTGTTCAGACCCTAAGATCCCCTTTGGCTATGCCTCTGGTTATTAACCACATCACACAGCTGTGATATAACTAGCCAAAAGTTACAAATACTCTTGCTCTGGAGCTTTTCAAACTGCAAGTATCTCTGCACAGTCAAGAGTTCACAGCCACAGCTCCTTAGTGACATCTGCCCACTACCAAGCAGGAAATAAGTTTTAAACTTTATTTCATTTCAATGAAAACATTCTGAAACAATAAAAACCAATGACATTTAGTTACTATTAACCTTTCCCTGTATATAAATACCATTATTTTCCCACTTCTTTTGCAAGAGGTCATTTGGAGGAGCACCTTACAGTGAACAATTACATTTCCTAAAAAAAGCCCATAAAATACTTAGTTTTTAAGAGTGGTTCTTTATTTTTATCAAAGAACATAAATTTTTCATATTTTTTTAGGAAAGAAATACTGGGTGAAACCAGTTCATTACTTATTGATTTCATACCATTTTTAATAGCAATGCCATCAATGTTAACCGTATAAACTGCACCATTCAAATAAAAACATGGTGATACAAAACACTGCATCTAGTGATTTAGCATTGTTTAACCACTGATAAGATTTCATACCAATTTAGCTACTTCAGAAAACGAAAATTTACATCGCCATTGAGCCCGAAGGACGACGATGTAATTTTTAAAATTTTATACACTGAAAATATGGCAAGATGCATCATACTGCATCTACAAATATAAAATAAATGACACTCATAACAGACTGGACAGCAAAGACTTTGTCAACTTATTTACTGATAATTTTTTGGTAAAAAATAAATTTATCGTTGTAGTCGCTGAAACATCGCGCAATAAAGATACTGTACCAGGTCACACAGAAGAGAGGTGCAAATATAGGCATAGCCAAGGGGGTGTTCCTGGGGTCCGGACACGGAGATTTTGTATGAATTTAAAGCGATATGTATGTATATAGGGGGCTTTCACCAACGAACCAAACCCTTGGACCCCTCCCCTCCCGCTTAAGAAATTTCTGGCTACGCCACTGGCCATGCAAAGACTAACGCCCTAAATCAAATCCTAACTCACTACATCACACATGGATGGATAACTGACACCAGACACAACGTTCTTTCTAAATCTAAAGTGGTTCGGGAAATTCCGCTAGGGTTCCCACTAAATACCACTAGATGGCTATAAATTTGCCAGAAATTTCTGTGGAATAAAATAAAAATTAAATTAGTAATACATATTATATATAATCTTTTCTTTTCCAAAACATTAATTACCTTGTTATGGAATAATACGTAGTGTTGTAGCACTCTTCACTGCAGTTGGAGTGTATCCAAATAATAAATAAAATTAGGCGCACTCAATAGGAACTGGACACAAAAATGTCCGTTATTGGAAAAAAAAATTCTTGACAGCACAGTGGTGCAAAAGGCCTGCCCTCTTTTATACAAAATGGCGTAGTTTACAACGCAAACGACAGCTGTCAATTACACAACTCCACCAGAAACTTAAACGTTACTGTCTACCCAGGGTGACCAGATGACTTTTTGGAATGGGAGGACATTTTCATTAAAAAATAAGGATATTTCGAGAAAAGGTGGACACAATAAATTTGTACAAAAATGAATGTGAATGCACATACTCTGTATTTAAATTTTACAGTATGAGATTTTATACATGTAAAACTTTTAAAGAAGAAAGATTTTAGTCTACTGGACATTTTTACTTATATTTTTCACTGGAAGAGATTTTCTTCATCAGATCGGGTTTCCTTAACAAATATCTGCAAAATTCAGGGCATGACACGTCTTTCAAATTGTATTTAACTAGTAGTATATTCCTCACTGATTGATTAAGAAACTTCAATTATAAACAGAAAAAACTCACAGCCACGACACACAAAACAAGTAATATGCGCATTGACGGGATTTATCGGCGCTGTTGACTCACAAGTGATTCACTACAGAAACCAGCTGCAGGATTGCAGGAATAAACTGACCGGGACAAGGAAGGGGACTAGCGAGAATCCAGAAATGAATGAATACATTTTAGAAGTGACTTGATTGATTGATTGAAGGTTTTTTTTTTTTTTTATTGGAGATTTAACGACCACCGTGAGCAACTCAATGGGCTATAAGCAGTCGCCCGTCCCTAATTTAGGGTCACTGGTTCCAGGGAAGGGAGAGAGCCAGTGCCGTAAGACAAATACAACATCCATGCCTGAACGGGATTCGAACCCGGACCCCTTACGGACGAATGATCAGAGGCCAACGCCTTAGACCACTGCGCCACCGGGGCGGCGATTGAAGGTTTAACGACCATCGTGAGCAACTCAATAGGCTATAGGCAGTCGGGCGTCCCTAATTTAGGGTCACTCACTGGTTCCAGGTAAGGGAGAGAGCCAGTGCCTTAAGAGAAACACAACATCCATGCCTCCCCGGGATTCGAACCCGGACCCATCTCGGACGAATGGTTATAAACTAGCGCTTAGAACACTGCGCCACCCGGGCAGCAGAGTTGGCTTGATAGGATATATGATTACAACAGAAGAATTTGATCAAAATGCATTTTAATTATTCCTTATTGAAAAAGCTGGACATTTGGGATATTTTCCTTAATGAGGATGTAGCAAGGAGGTTAGAATAAGATATCTGGAGATGCCCTTGTTAATGAAGCAGTACCACTTTGCATGAAGCTTATAACCGCGAGCAGTGGCGTAGCCAGATGGAGGGGAGGGGTTCGGGGTTTGAACCTCTCCCTTAAGGGGAGACTGAGCACGAATTTAGAGCGATATATGCGTGTATACAAGGCTTTCACCGATGAGCCAAAATCATGGAAACCCCCCCCCACACACACACACCACTTAAGAAAATTCTGGCTACGCCACTGACCGCGCGCCACTGCCGTCAAAGCGTGGGAAAGCTCATGGTTTTCAATGCATTTTGTGTTGGCCGAATCGCCTTCTTTCGTTGCAAATGTTTCTAATTTCGCATCGTAACTTGTTGCCAATGTGTGAGAAAATGCTGAATTTACAAAATTCTTAACTATTTTGAGGCTCCTTCCTATTTTTATTTTAAATTGAAGCACAGGTACATTGGTGCGAATTCTAAACAAAAAATACCGTTAAAATTGTAAACTTTACTCGTCTAAGAAGTATAAAACATTCCGATTTGATATTACGGTTTCTGCAACCCAAAACAACGCAATTTCAAAATACAAACAGATGAAACTCCATAGGTATCATCTAAATAATGGAAAATTCCCATACCTAGCGGCTTCACGGTTAAGAGACCACGGCATCTCCAGAAGTATTATTCTAACCTCCTTGGGATGTAGCACGTGACGTCATCGAGAAGTTTAAGGGAAGTGGCAACAGTTCCTGAAGGCTTGAGGACAAGCATAGCTGGCTGTCCTGCAGTTAGTGTGCAAAGTGCGATCAGCCGCCCCGGTGGCGCAGTGGTCTAAGCGATGGCCTCTGATCATTCGTCCGTAAGGGGTCCGGGTTCGAATTCCTGGTGAGGCATGGATGTTGTGTTTGTCCTACGGCATTGGCTCTCTCCCTTCCCTGGAACCAGTAACCCTAAATTAGGGACGGGCGACTGCTTATAGCCCAATGAGTTGCTCACGGTGGTCGTTAAAATTCCAATCAAAAAAAAGTGCGATCATGAGCGGTCGGTGTTTATAAAAATTTTAAGACAAAATGCCTAGATTTTGTGGCATTATTAATTGCGGTAGTAGAGAGAATCGAGACAGAGAGTTCTTTTTTAGGCTGCCGTCTCTAAAGGTAGTACCGAAAATATTAGCTTATCTGCCAAACGAAAGGGAGATCGCTTCCTAGATCTTAGAAAACACTTTTTATTGAACACTTTTTATTGAAGAAACTCTTCAAAGGCAAAGAACCTTTTAAAGGCTAGTTTTATCCAGAAATCACCGATTTCTAACAAGGCAGAGAATTTATCTTTTACTTGTTCAAATGCTGTTGGGCCGCCCCGGTGGCGCAGTGGTCTAAGCGATGGCCTCTGATCATTCGTCCGTGAGGGGTCCGGGTTCGAATCCCGGTGAGGCATGGATGTTGTGTTTGTCTTACGGCACTGGCTCTCTCCCTTCCCTGGAACCAGTGACCCCAAATTAGGGACGGGCGACTGCTTATAGCCCATTGAGTTGCTCACGGTGGTCGTTAAACCTCCAATAAAAAAAAATGCTGTTGGCGTGCAGTGCTTGCACTTATTGGGCCAGGCGTTTCACTCGTTGATTACAAGCTTTCAAGTTGAATTTAAAAGGTGTTGGCTGTTTTATTGCGCAAGTTTTATTCCTACTGCCTATTTTCTTACATAACGTCGTTTACAGTTTGTCTGTTAGTCAAAAATTTTCTTTAATCAACGATTTGGAACCCATTCGCCACTTTTGTACACGTGGGTTTTTCACCTCCAGGGACTTCTATTCAGAAGGTTCCTGGTTGATCTAGGGAGTGTTGAAACTTTCTATTGGGCTAAAAGTTAATTTGGTAGCTAACCTGATTTTTAGTCAGAATCAAACCTCTTTGGCTTTTCTATATTTTTTTAAAAAGCTCGAGCACACCGTCCGACTGAGTCCCTATATTTGCGAGTTTGCGGCTTTTCATTTAGTAGTTTCACTTTTAAGCTTATTTGGCTGTCGATGTTGGGGTTTTTACTTTACTAGTTTGTTTTATATGATATTTCCTCCCCAAACCACCGTTGATTTTACTTTTAGTACACCAGGATTTTTACCTTGAGCTGAAGCACACTTTTGCGGAAAAGTACAAATGGCTAAAATTAATGTCCAAATAAAATTCTTTTTTGGTGTCTAAGTCTATTTACAGACCAGGATTATGCTGCTAAATTTATTTACGGATAAATAAATCAGGGCGCAAATCCCAGCAAAATGACTGTTTTTTTTCACCACAATTTTGCGTGAAAAACCAGATTTTGCTCTAAATTTTCTAAAGTCTTGGAAATCGCTTCCCAAAGCTTAGAAACACACTTTTTATTGAAGAGTCAAACTTTCTAAACGGCAGAGAACCTTTCAAGGGTTAATTTTATCCATAAATCAGTGATTCCTCAAAGGCAGAGAACCCATCTTTTTTTACCCAGGGCTCTGCACCTGGGAGGACAGAAAACCAATGACCCTGGAGGAGAACAGACTGGCAACGAGAAGCAATTGAGATAGCAGCACCATCTGTAACCGTGAGGACTTGGTGAGAAATACATAGCTATTGGGAAAATACATGCGCCGCCCCGGTGGCGCAGTGGTCTAAGGCGCTGGCCTATGATCATTCGTCCGTAAGGGGTCCGGGTTCGAATCCCGGTCAGGCATGGATGTTGTGTTTGTCTTACGGCACTGGCTCTCTCCCTTCCCTGGAACCAGTGACCCTAAATTAGGGACGGGCGACTGCTTATAGCCCATTGAGTTGCTCACGGTGGTCGTTAAACCTCCAATAAAAAAAAAATGCATGCAGTGCTTGATTCAACGCATAGCATATCGTATAAATAGCGCAGAAAGAATATTCGGGTGCGAATGCGAACCAACAAATTTCTACATCAAAATGTAATTAGCAAGTTCTCAATTTCGATGAAAATCAGCTATGAAATAGAAAATACGCCCCTACATATAACGAACACCTGATACGTGAAGTTGCAGCAATGCGAATTTAATACCGCATTACCGTTCCTTCATATTACATTTAATCACCTGATTTTGTTCCTTGAATTGTTTTATTGAAAAACATTTTTACCCCATGAGCTCATGAAAAATTAATATCACATAAAATAAAAAAGGGGGTCTACAGATATCATGTTTACAAAATTATCACGGCTTTTCCTCAGACATGCAGAGCTCTTTATATCTATTATTAATTGCAGTGTCGTATTCACACTCAATAAACTCATTTTAAAAGTTACTCCTACATATAATTTGAAAGAATAACACAGCACTTTATCTCATCTAATTTTCTAACCAAGCACTTTTATGCCTCAGTAAACACTGTATGTTCTTATGAAGCAAGTGAACAATTAATACATCACTCCCTCTGATACATGCATTCAAAAATCCTTTTCGTACCTTATTTTTTTCTTTGACCACAGACCTGTGTTAACCGTTTTTTTTTTTTTTTTTTTTTTTTGCTAAGAAAAATTGACTATATAAACATTTTTTCAAATTATCTTGGAAAAGATCAAAAAGGAGAACATAGCACAGGATAGGCACTGAAATAGTGGTAAACGAGCTTTGTTTTTCTTCCTGCAATTATGATTTAGTCATATGCTAGCTTTAATAAGTCAACAAACTGTTCTGTAATCAAGTGATGTTTTGACCAAGGAGGTTAGAATAATACTTCTGGAGATGTCCTGGTTTCTTAACCGTGAAGCCGCTAGGTGTGGGTATGTAATTTCATCTGTTTGTATTTTGGAATTGCGTGTTTTTGAGTTACAGAAACCGTGTGAATATCAAATCGGAATGTTTTATACTTCTTAGACGAGTGAAGTTTACAATTTTAACGTTATGTTTTGTTTAGAATTCGCACCAATGTTAGTGTACTTCAATTTAAAATAAAAATGGAAAAGAGCCTCAAAATAATTAAGAATTTTATAAATTCAGCACTTTCTCACACATTTGAAACAAGTTACGATGCAAAATTGGAAACATTTGCAACGAAAGAAGGCGATTCGGCCAACACAAAATGCATTGTAATAGCATTGAAACCCATGAGCTTTCCCACACTTTTTTTTATGGAGGTTTAACGACCACCGTGAGCAACTCAATGGGCTATAAGTAGTCGCCCGTCCCTAATTTAGGGTCACTGGTTCCAGGGAAGGGAGAGAGCCAGTGCCGTAAGACAAACACAACATCCATGCCTGACCGGGATTCGAACCCGGACCCCTTGCGGACGAATGATCAGAGGCCAGCGCCTTAGACCACTGCGCCACCGGGGCGGCTTTCCCGCACTTTGACGGCCGTCGCTCGCGGTTATAGGCTTCACGCAAAGTGGTGCTGCTTCATTAACAAGGGCATCTCCAGATATCTTATTCTAACCTCCTTGGTTTTGACTCACTCAGCACGGAATACACATATCCCCATGAGTGTAACTTTTACCGATGAGTTTGTAGGATGTATCTCTTGATAGTCAATCTGAGAATGTGCTGAGTTGTTTTCAATTGTACACCTTGTATGCAACGATTGAGTAGCAACTTTTGACAAAATTCACTTCACTAAGCTGTTACCCATTGGCACCTTGTATTCAACGATTGTATGCTGCAAGCAAGCACAGAATAGCTGTGTTTATCACAACCATACCATAGGAAACTGAATGGGTGGAAATACAGAAAATTCACTTCACCCAGCTGTTATCGAATAAAATGAGAATTACATGACCACCTGACACTTTGACATGAGCACACCTTCCATTTGAAATTGTTCTGTTAACACATTGACACCTTGATATTGTGCAGTTGCTCAGCGTTACTTGATAACCATGTCATATGGGCTTACAAACCTGACATATTGAGTTATTAAACCAAAGAATCTTGCACGTCACATAAGAATTAGCTTTCAGGGGTCACAAATGCTGTGTATTTCTAGATTCCGAGGGGAGACGAATTTTGAAATGTTCAATGAACGTTGTTGATACATTGTCCGAGAAGCGAAGAAAGTTTCCGCATGTTTTTTACCACGTTTCTGGCAATTTAATTTAAAATATGATTAAAATATTTGAATCCATAATTCATATTAGTTTCCAACTGATGTGTTTCACCAAACTAAAAAAAGTAGGGTAATAATTTATACATTGAGTGGCCACTTTATTATGACCACCCCCTCAGTACTTCGTTGGGCCACCCTTTGCCTTTAATCCTGCGTCGATTCTTCGTGGCATGGACTCCACGAGATGTTGATAGGTGGTTTGTGGAACAGGCCCGTAGCCAGACCAGCAAGCTGGGAGTGGCGGCTGATAATTAAGATCGGGTGAAGGATATAAAGTGGTTGGGCAAAAGATGTAAAACGGGTTGGGCACTATACTGTTGTGTGAGTTGCTAGGACGGGCAAAAGGAAACACAGGTCAAGCTCAGCCCGGCCTGGCCCTCCCCTGGCTACGGCCCTATTGTGGAATCTGAGACCATGCTTGATGAATAGCACTTTCCAGGAGTGTGAGATGGCAGGGTTGTGGATCCAGCTGTCTGATGGCTCGTTCAACTTCATCCCACAAATTCTCAATGGGGTTGAGATCTGGAGATTGTGGGGGCCACCTAAGCAAAGTAAACTCAGTGGCATGATCCTGAAACCAATCCTGTACAATACGAGCACTATGGCAGGGCGCATTATCTTTCTGAAAATAGCCATCGCCATTGGGATAAACCATCCACATGAGACAGGATGCACTTGGTCCGCAACGATGTTTAGATATGATGTGCCAGTCAGACGTTGATCAACACGAATTAAAGGGCCCAAAGCATGCCAGGAAAACATTCCCCAAACCATAACGTTGCCTCCACCAGCTTGAAGGGTTGTAGTAATGCATTTGGGGTCCATGCTTTCGTGCTGTTTCCGCCAAATTCTCACTCGGTCATCGGCATGGTGCAACTGAAAACGTGATTCATCGGACCACATAATTTGTTTCCAATTATCGACTGTCCAATCCTTGTGCTCTTGTGCGAACTGGAGACATTTTCTCTTGTTAACTGCAGACAGCAAAGGTGTTCGAACAAGCCTTCGGCCGCCATATCCTATCCGAGGCAGTGTACGGCGAACAGTGCGTGTAGAGATCATTTGAGGGGATCCTTGATTAAGATGGTCTGTAATTTGCTGCACTGTTGCTCTTTTGTTGTCTGTTACCAGTCTGGACACTCTCCGTTCTGCCCGAGCAGTTACTAGTCGATGACGACCACACGCTGCACGTAAAGACCCAGTTTTTTGGCTAACAGTCTAGTCTTTAAACACTTTAACAACAGCTGCTCTGGAAAATTTCATGAATGCGGCGGTTTCGGTGATACTCTCTCCATGGCTCCGAACTCCTACAATCATCCCACGTTGAAAGTCCGTCAAATCGCATTTTTTACCCATCTCGTCACCTAAAAATCACTTCTACTACTGTCGCAAGCACTAAGCTTTTCCCTTTTTATATTAGCCTCGCCCTCTCCCGGCAACAGCGTACTGCCATAGCTCATTTTCTTAAAACTGTCAGGCGGTCGTAATAAAGTGGCCACTCAGTGTATACTCCTTCCAAAGGAGCTGAAGCGTACAAAAGATGTTTGCGCAGAGAGCCTTGGGGGCTTTTTATCAAGTTTTGGGCAATCTTATTCAAAAAATATGATTAAAAATTTAGATCCATAGGAGAAAATAGTTTCTAAGTGTGTTTTTGAGCAAAAAAAAAACAAAAACAAATGTAAGGCAATAAGTATATTTAATCTTTCTACAAGGGAGGAACATCATGTCACTTTTCACAGGGGTGATTGCCGAGGAACTGTATTTATATTTCTGGTGCTCCCAGGCACAATTCAGAAATTCTGATGTCTCGAAACACACAACTCTTGATATTTTCAGTATCCCATGTTCAAAAACCTCAATTGCAAACAATCCTTAGGCCCCAAATGTGACTATTTGTTTGTGAAACATATGTTTCGAGATTTGATTTTTTGAACATGGAATACAAAAAATTGAAATGAACAAGAGAGGGTGTTTTTTTCTTTTTTTGATTGGAGGTTTAACGACCACCGTGAGCAACTCAATGGGCTATAAGCAGTCGCCCGTCCCTAACTTAGGGTCACTGGTTCCAGGGAAGGGAGAGAGCCAGTGCCGTAAGACAAACACAACATCCATGCCTCACCGGGATTCGAACCCGGACCCCTTACGGACGAATGATCAGAGGCCATCGCTCAGACCACTGCGCCACCGGGTAGGCAGAGAGGGTATTAAAAAATTGTTAACAGTCCTATATTCAAACCAAAAAACATTGTTCTATATATAATTATTATATTTTGAACATGATGTAATGTCCATATATTCCTTCATGTTTAAAACATTTATTCCTTCATACTGGTAAAAAGCATCATCTATGCAATTACAGCCAGTTTCGAGCTCTCGTAATTTGACTTCGTGAGTGAGTGTTTTCGTGTTTTGAGTGGTTCCTTTTGTCCCAGCCTTCAGTTAAAGGTCAGGGGCTTCGTTTTGGTTTACTTCCCGAGCTGGTGAGTGCTTATTTTGTGTTGTTTCTTCGTTTGTTTACGTTTTGACCGGGACGGTTGGCCCTGTCTGGGCGCCGCCATTAAAGATGGCGACTTCCGGAGGTGAGGACAAGTTTCCCGACCTCACTTCCGATGGTACTCGTTCTTCTTATTCGATGCCTGGCTTCACTACGCCGTCTTCCCCTTTCGGCGGAGTTCAGCTGCCTTCCGATGATGCTTCTTCTTGCTACCCTCCTGCTGTGATGTCACCGATCAACTCGACTTCGTCAGCGCTCCTCAAGGATCCTGTTAACATGGACACTAGTCCTGCTGCATCCCCTGGGCCTATAGCGTCGTGCCAAGCGGCTCCACCTTCATATTCAGCTGCGACCACAAAATCTCGTCCTGCTGTTGCTGAGATGTACACTGATGCACCTAGTTTGAAATCTCACCTTCACCGTGTTGGGAACTCTTTCCAATTGGACATACCAGTAGCTTCTCCAGAAGGACAAGCCTTCACTACAGTCCTGGATCGAGGAGTTTGTTTTGTCGCCTTGCCGAATACACCTCTCTATGTGTATGAAGACGCCCTAAAAGGTATGTTTCCATCTGATTGTATTCAATTTATGGCGCGTCGTCCTACTATTGTAATTGTTTATTTTACAAAAGCTGAATATGCTCACGACGTTATTTTGAAGGGTCTCGCTATTCGAGATCAGCATTTGTACCCTGATCCCGTTGCACATCGTCCTGTGAGTGTATCATTCTATCCAGTGCCACCAGAAGTGTCAGATTCTATGTTATATTTTGTTGCTTCTAGTTTGGGTCGTGTTGTCGGCTCAATACACACCCATTCCGCAGCGCCCGCTAAGCCGGATGGCCGAGCGGTCACCCGTTCTATCCAAGGAGCTCGACGAGTTGCACGGATTGTATTCCCTACACAAGATTCCATTGAAGCCTGTCCCACTCAGTACAATGTTAAATGTGGTTATCATGTAAGACGTATTGACGTGCTTACTCAATTTCACTGTGGGAAGTGCAAGGAATTTGGACATAATCAGACAGAGTGTAGATACGTCTCCTCTCGACCGCTTACTACTCTGGATTGTTTACCTCCTTCTCGGAACGCAGAAGCAACTGTCTCTGCACGTCCTTCTGCAGCATCTTCCACAACGTTGGATGCTGAGTCGGCAGTACCCCAACCACCACCTGTCACTGTTGCTCACTACCCTGATCTTCCATCGACTGCACCTTTCCGCACTCCGGATGTTCCTGGACATTCAGATGGTGGCAGCGGTGTTTCGGATGCTGAGGCTTCAATCGCAGATTCAGAGGATACCTCTTGTAATACTGGTGACCCTGCTCCCAGTGATGGATCTGTGGCAGACTCCAGAACTCGAAATGAGAAGCGACTGGCTTCCCGCGGTCGCGGCGCGAAGGCTAAACGCGGAAAGCCTCCTGGTCACTCTCCTCGTGCTTCAAGTAGGAAGCGTACTTCTCCAGCTGCGTTCAAAGATTATGAAATGTCTATGGACATTGAGGTGTCCTCGGGTGTTCCTCCCTTTGATGATTTTGCACAACAGCTGCGGCATTACAAAATATTAGAGCAACCTTTATCTCATAAGCAAATTTATAATTTGCTCTGCTTTGATGTGAAAAGGCCTGCAATAAAAGCTCTTGTTCTTGAAGCGGGTGCGCTCATACCGTCTGTTCTTCAACAGCTCACCCATGTGGCAGTGGCTATTCAGAGTGTGGACGAAGCTTCTGGTGATTATGGCGAACTTGTTGTAACGATTCTCCGCCAAGTAGCGAAGTTTAAGACTGTTACTTCCACAATACATCAGCCGACAGTGGATTTGACTATTCCAGATCACGACGTTTAATTGTAGGGGTTTTGCTACCCCGGAGGTTAACTCTCTTTTGTACGAGGATTTGGTTTCTGCCCAGGCAGATCTTCTACTACTACAGGAGACTAACTGCGATGCACATACCCCATACCATTTATGGCGTACATGGCCATATACCTTTTTCCATGACTATCGTATTGGGAGACGGGGTGGTGTAGCAGTTGGTGTCCATCACCGCCTGTTGCATCGATTCTCGTCTTATGCAGTTCAATCTATTTCTCCGGGTCGCCTACAATGTTTTTCGTTTACTATTGATAATGTTACCTATCATGTGCTTAACGCACACTTCCCGCAGAATGAATCTCTGGTGACAACCTTTTGTGATTGTCTTCGAGATGCCCTTGCTGCTCTCCCCGCTCAGGATTTTGTTAACCTGGGTGGGGATTTCAACTGTACTCTCGAGCCTTCCCTCGATAGGTGTTCATCACGAGGTGAATACCGTCGTAATCTCACATCTTTGCTTTCACCTATCATTCATGACTTTCAGCTTGTTGACGCTTTTCGGCATTTACGACCAACTGACATTTCCTACACGTGGCATGGTCCGGTGACACTTGGCTCTCCATTGGCACGACTTGATCGTGTGTATGTCTCGACGACGATGACTCCGTCCATTACAGACGTGGTGCACCTTCCTACGGTTTCCTCCGACCACTGTGCAGTATGTCTCACTGTCTGTGAGACTTCTACACCTTCTCGTACACGTCGCACGTGGACTTTTGATGATGAGCTTCTCACGGACTCTGGATTTTGTGCTGCAGTCGACCAATTTCTGGCCGATAGGCGTTGTCTTTTAGACTCCACACAGAGTGCTCTGCATCTTTGGTTGAAGGTTAAGAGTGATCTGCAGTTCTTTGTTCGCAATTACTCCTTTACTGTTTGCACCAAACGTTCTCAGAAGATTGCCAATCTACGAGGTCATCTGTCAATTCTGACTCCGGCAGACCCTCAGTACATACACCATGTATCAAAGTGATCTCTCTGCACTTCTTAAACCATTGGCACGGCAAGCTGTCCGGCGGATGCGCTGGCGTCATATCTCCTCGTCTGCGCAGTCGTATGAATACTTTGCTGAAATGGAGTCTAAGAAGTATAACGAAGTAAATTTCTCCGTCATTTCTATCCGCGCCAGGATTCGAACCCGGGTCCCCTCATTCCGGAATAAGTTGCTCTACCAATTGAGCTACGCGGCCGTTTTATTCTGATTCCTATCTGCCTCTATGTCGTGTGCGTCCTTCTGGCAGGTACGTCACATCTCCTGGTACGTTACATCATCTCCCCCTTATTTATTTATTTATTTATTTATTTATTTCGAAGTGCTGGAGAAGGGATTCTCTTATTTTTCCTATCTCGCGGTGTGGAAAGAACATCACACCATTGCGAGATTTTGAACGGTCGGGTCATCCGGATAGTTCGGGCGCCATTATAACGAAGTAAATTTCTCCGTCATTTTTATCCGCGCCAGGATTCGAACCCGGGTCTCCTCATTCCGGAATAAGTTGCTCTACCAATTGAGCTACGTGGACGCTTATTCTGACTCCTATCTGCCTCTATGTCGTGTGCGTCCTTCTGGCAGGTACGTCACATCTCCTGGTACGTTACAGAAGCGAGCCTCATCCTCCATACATCTCCGCCTCGCTGATGGTACCGTTACCGATGATCAATCCGTCGTGTGTTCCCATGTTCGGAATGCCTTTGTGGACATGTACCGAGCGGTACCTTAGACTACTGATCTTTCTTCTTCCTCGCTTCTTTCTAATATCACTCAGGTCCCAGCTCACCTTTGCTCTTTCTTACAATCAGATTTTTCCCCTTCTGAACTCCGAGAGGCGTTCGCGTCTCTTAACCCGCATGCTTCTCCAGGACATGACGGTCTTCCACTTTCCTTTTACCGTGCTTTCTTTCCGTCCTTACTACCCTTTCTCTCCGCATGTTTCTCTTGTGCTCTTTCTTCTTCTCTCTTGTGCTCTTTCTTCTTCTGCGTTACCGCCGGACTTCACTGTAGCACATATTACTCTCCTGCCTAAAAAGGGAGACCTCTTGGACTTGACGAATTGGCGCCCCATTTCAATTCTCAACTTAGATTATAAATTCTACACTAAATTACTTTCTCGCAGACTGAATACTGTTCTTCCTTTTCTTGTTTCTCCCGACCAGCCATATACTGTGCCTGGTCGGTCCATTAATAATAATAATACCACTTTTCTAATTCTTCTTACCTTCCTTGCTCGTAAATTTTCTGAACCTTTGGCACTCCTTAATATCGATCAAAAATCTGCCTTTGATAACGTTTCTCACGATTATCTCTGTACTGTTCTTACTTCTTTTGGTTTCCCTCCTTCTTTCGTTTCTATCCTTCTCAGTCTCTACAGGGGTGCCCGTCTTCACGTTCGGACGGCCTTCTTTTTGACTGCGGCTGTGCCTTTCCAACGTGGGATCCGGCAGGGTTGTCCTCTTTCGGGACAACTCTTTGCCTTGGCCTTTGAGCCCTTTCTTCTTGAAGCGAAACGATCCCTTCTCTCTGCTATGCCACCTACAGTCGCTAGCACAAGGATCACTGCTGTGTAAATACTGCGTATGACGATGATGCTACGTTCTGCTTGCGTTACGACCATCTCTTTGATGTTTTATATCAAGTTTATCGAGCCTATGCGGACTTATCTGGTGCTACTCTTAATGCTGCAAAAAGCACCGGCTTATGGTGTGGGTCGTGGGTGGGCCGTACTGATACCCCATGGGGTGCGGTGTGGTCCTCTTCGTCTCAGAAAATCCTTGGTACTTACATTGGGCATCCGTTTACGGCAGCAGCTGCTTCGTGGAATGCTTTACGCCCACGTCTTCACCGTACGGTGGGATTCTGGAAATCAACGCACTCGTACACTTCTTACCATCAGCGTGCTGACATTGTACATCGTTACCTCTTGCCACTTTGTTTCTTTACCTGGTCTTCTACTGTACTGCCTACGTATCGTCTTGATCATATCAAAAGTCTGTGTACATCGATGATCTGGACCACTAAGCACTGGGTCGCGGCGGCGACGCTCAACCTTTCACAGGAGCACGGAGGCATCAATTTACCGGATGTGCACATATATTATCGTGCTCACCGACTTGTTTCCTTTCTTCGGATCTTGGTTGCTCCCACTCGGTCCCTTTCTTCTACCTTTGATGTTCTTCTCTCTCTTCACGATCCATCTTTCTCCTTTCCCCTTTATCTCAAGATGGATTCCTTCTCTTCTTCTTCCATTGATTTTCCTTCTGTTCTTTCTGAAGCTCTGACGTTCCTCCGCGCTCTTCCTCTTTCCCGGGCCCCTCCGACCACCACCCTTGATCTCTTGGATGAACCTCTTTTCTTTTCCACCCTCGTCCATTCCTCCCGACAGCCTTTTTTTCTTTTGCCTTCCTGGATCCGCTCCGGTATACTAACTGTTCGCACACTCGTTAATCCCGACTTGACCTGGAAACCCCTTACTTCCTTATTTTCCAATCATTCACCTCCCCATGCTACTGATTATGCTCTTCTTCGCTCTTCCCTAGGTTTTCTTTATCCATCTCTCGTCAATTCTCATGGCCTCGTCTCTGTCCTTGGTCCCAGTCTCTCTATTCCTTTTTTTCTCTCTATTAGAGGCGTTTCTGTCCCTATTCTCTCAGTTTCCACTGTTTCCTTTTACCGTTTCTTTTGTACACCTACCGCAGCTCCGCACCCAATTTCTGATGTTCCTTCTTCCCTCTCTCAGGCCATCTGGTCTGCCTCTTCTTCTCCTCTTTCTGCACCGTTGGAGTTTAACATTCACTGGCGATATCTCCACCGCCGGCTTCCTGTCCCTCTTCTTCTATCCCGTATGTCTCTCCTTTCTTCCTCCATTTGCCCATTTTGTGAGTCCATAGGAGATATCGACCATATGTACTGGCATTGTCCCATTCTGATTCCTGTTTTGCATTGTGTATTTCGTTTCGTGAACCATATCACTTCTCGCAATCTACCTTTTCTCGCCTATTCCTGGTTGCTTTTAACGAAGCACCCTCCGTCTCGTTTACCGGACGTTTGCGCCTTTCTCTTTGTTTTGGTGAAACAAGCAATATATATCTATCATCTTTATCTCCGGAATGCCGCAGACTCTGCTAATCCACTTATTGCGAGTGACAGAATCCTCACCTATTTTCGCAGCCGCTTAACAGCTCGCCTCCGCCTCGAATATGCAGAAGCACAATCAACTAATTCTTTAGCACGGTTTCGTCAGGTCTGGGCGCAGGATGCCGGTTGGTTCCGGATTGATGGTACCACCATTAGTCTATCGTTTTAACCACTCAGTACTCCTTGCAAGTTGGAACGTGAGGAGTTTTCTTTGTTCTGTAGCCTTTTGTTTGTTGTTTCTTCCTCGCATTGTCGTGATTATTGTGCTACATTTAAATTGCATTAAGAGGATAATTATTTTGGAGCTTGACTACTGTGCCTCTGTATCTTTCCTCCTGACACAGGTTATCCACCATGTGTTGTTCTATTATGGTGGTGTCCTCATGAGTTTGAGGACTCTTGTTTTTCGAATGCGTTTAACGGCGTGTTCTAACCTTTTCATTGCTGTTCTGTGTATGTGTTCTGTAGTATATTTGTGATGGAACTGTAATCTCGAGCAATTTGTATTGTATCTTGGTACTGTGCTGAACCATTGACTTGCCTCAGTATTACTATGTTCTATTGTACCATGTGCTAATGGAGGAATTGTTATGTATATATGATTATTGTTTATAAATTGTGCATTTTCTGGATGAGTTGTTTGGTGCCATGGAAATCGGCTGACTCCTACGTTTCTCACTATGATATAACACAGGGTTTGTTATAAGAATTTATTTGCTGATTTCCTAGTACTTCTGTCTTGTTGTTTGCCTCTACCGTATTGTTGCATTTTGCTTATTTCCTTAGTGTTTTCATTATATTGCTTTTCATGTACTGTTCTGCCGCCGTTTTTTTTATTATGTTGCGTAATGTGCAAACTTTCAGTGCATTGTATAGCAGAAGAGTTTTCTTAGTGCCCACGTGTTTTACCTGTTAATCACTTGCATAGCTCCTTGCATGTGGAATTTTTTTTATTTTTCTGGTGTTTTTTGAGATTTGCACATGTGTTTCGTTTTTTTATAGTGTATAAGTTTGTTGTGTTTCCTCCCTGTGATTTTGCATTGTGTTTTTTATACGTTGGTTACCTATGTCGACCACTATGTTTTCCTATAAAATTTGCACCATGTTTTGGTCTATTCATGAGAGATTGTTGACAATGTATCGCCATTTAAATCTTTTAACTTTATGTTTTTTCCGGAGGCTAGTTTTGCTCCGACATATGTCGTTCTCATATATTGTTATCACATTACTCCTTGAGGTACGCTATGTGTTCTTATTCCTTTAGCTTAATGTTTTGATTTCTATGGGTACAATTGTACACACTGTGATAATTTCTCATCCGTTTTAACTTTCTGGTTTATTTCCGGATGGGGGTCCTGCTCCGGCATTTGTAATTATTCATGTTTGTTCTCAAGTTATTTCTCATGTTTTAACAGCGTGTATGAATCTGTACTGTTTATCGACCAATAAAGATTGTTTGAACTACAGCCAAAGACATTATGAACAACAATGAGCAAAACATTTAACTTACTGGTGAAAATTAATCGGTTCTTTATGAGCGCCGCATTCTCCTTAGTGTTACATCCATATGTAACACAGTACCTGACCCAAACCTGACTATATTTACTATTTATAAGAACTATTTAAAGCACGATTTGCAACACGCACGCAACCGGCATATACTCATGAACAGCTTTCAGTCCTCCCTAATGGCGGAACATCCAGTTTTCAAGCACTGACGGAGGTAGCTAGGTATTTGCCAGTCTATTCTCCTCCAAGGTCTTTGCAGAAAACTTATTAGGGCAGCATACCTATTTTCTCACTAAATCAGTAATTACTCACTAATTAGTAATCTCACTAAATTACCATGTAAAAGAATACCCAGGATGAGAAATTGTTATATGCATCGAGACTTTTATTTGCCTCGAACTGTTCTGCGGTAACGGCACTTTGGCCAAAGACAAAGTAATGGAAAATATTTACTATTTGCACTTTCGGAAAACTTTTCGCATCACTTTCAAAGATACTTGGTTTCCCCGGTGGCTCAGTGGTCTAAGCGATGGCCTCTGATCCTTCGGCCGAAAAGGGACCAGGTTCGAATTCCGGGTACGCCATGGATATTGTGTTCGTTTTACGGCACTGACTCTCTCCCTTTCCTGGAACCAGTGACCCTAAATTAGGGACGGGCGACTGCTTATAGCCCATTGAGTTGCTCACGGTGGTCGTTAAATCTCCAAAATTATTAAAAACTTCGTCCACCAAAGTTGAGGAACCCGGGCGAAAAGATTTGTTTCGAAATAAAATTTGGAGAATGTGAATAAATTTTCGCTTCATGAATTGCTTAATTGAATACCTTAATTTGCTTAAAACTACAGATGGAAGATCGCGTGGTGAAAATTTAGAGCGTAGTTTTACCCAGATAAGATTCATTAAGCATTAGTTGAAAGCTTTTCAATAGAAGTTTTACGGGAAAGTGTCCTGTGCGTAGGAATGAGCTACGAGGGAATGGATAAAGAGAAAAGTCATACACTAAGGTGAAAAAAACAATTGGAAAGGGCGCTTCTATTTCCAATATATGTCACCACACCCATGCGGTAAATGGTATCTTCCGCAACGACGTACATATAGAGGCAGATATCTTCGGAAGCTCAAGTAGTAGCATTCGCAGTTCAGCTGGCAGCTTATCAAGATTCAAGCGATTTCGAACGTGGTGTGATAGTCGGAGCCAGGGAGATGGGGCCACTCCACATCGGAAATAACCACGAAATTTGGATTTACACGGTCAACAATTTCAAGGGTGTACGTGGACTACAACTCGTGGAAAATATTCAGAGTGCGAGAACAGTATGGCTGTAGCATTGCCCTGGACGATCGTGGACAGTGGCGTCTGGCACGCATCATAACATCTGCCCGGCGTGCAACATTACCGCAAATCACAGCGCAATTCAATGTTGGAGACAGTAGTAGCAACAGCGTTCGGACAGTGCAACGTTCCCTGTGTTCTATGAGGTTCGGAAGCCGACTGCCCAGTGCCCACCCGGCAGCCATTGCGTACCCGACGACACAATGCTGTGCGCCTCGCCTGGGCTCGGGAACACCGCTATTGGGCGCAAGATGACAGAAACGTGTGTCCGACGAATCGAGGTACCAACTCTTTTGGGCAGATGGTAGACTCCGAGTATGGCGACAACCCCAAGAAGCAATGGATCCCGCATGCAGAAGAGAAACTAGGGCGGGGCTTTTGCCCCAGGCGCAGCTCAAGAGGGGGCGCAAAAATCACTACTTAGCATCTGATAAAATTTGAGATTGAAACTTTTACCCCGGTTTCCGGTACGGTTTTTACGTGCTATACTTTGTCATTTGTCCATTTACAGAATTTGCTTATAATATGCTTCGCCAGTTTCTTTCAGTAAACTTGGCAAAGTAAAATTCGAATTTCTTTCTTAAAATGTTCAGGGGACATAAGTTGCTCACATTCGAAAATGAGGGCGCGGTTGTGTACGTACGTTGCAAAAAAAGAGTGTTGTACTTGTACACCATGCTGAAAATTCACTGAGGGCTATTTGAGCTTGACTGCGCGAGCCACGACTTCCAGCTGCATTCGGTCCTTTTGAAGTGGTACCAAAGGTCCGAAGCACATGGGAAAAGCTGTACCGTCAGTCTGATTGTGTGCCTCTCCCATGGAGATAACATTAAAGTGTGATGCTAATTTTGTGTTTTGTCGAGCAATATTATATGCACTCATATCTTCCCCACCCCGAGGCGCGCGCAGCTGTCATTCCAAGAGAAGGTCATTCCCGAGCACTTGGTTGACGGAGGCAGACCTGTCGATCAGTCACGCGTCTCGGCAAAAGGGCAATGGTGTTGACGGTTGAACTCAATGTGTTTTTGATGGAATATGTCTTTCACCATGACGAGAAGCACACGGACGAAGTGCAAAAACAGTTCGCAAGGAAATTTCGTGATGCAGACGTCCCCCACCGTAATGCGGTACGTCAGCTCATAACGAAGTTTCAGGAAAGGGGCGGTATTCTCGATGCCCCTAAGCCATCCACAGCAGACGAGACCGTACAGCATATCAAGGACAGGATACAGAGGAGTCCACACAAGCCCATGAAGCGGCTGTCACAACAAGCTAATGTGCCAAAGCCGATATTCTGAAAAGGAAATTGCGTTTCCACCCGTACAAAGTGTCTGTCGTGCATCAGCTGAAAGAAACAGACCACGCGGCCCGTGCTTGGTACTGCAGGTGATTCCGAAAGTTCCTGTCTGAAGAAGGTGAGGACGTTCTGGACGAGACTTTCTTTAGAGCTAGGCATGGTTCCACCTGTCCGGGTACATCAACTGCTAAAATACTCGTCTGTGGGGTACTGAAAATCACCACGAATTTAAGGAAGTGCCTCTCCACAACCAGAAGGTCGGCATTTGGTGCGCTATGACTCGTACGCGCATTATTGGGCCCATTTTTTCGGCGAAACCATTAACTCAGAACGATACCGCGCCCAGATTATCCAACCATTCATATTCGAACTTACGGAACGGTAAATCAACGAAGGATGGTTCCAAAAGAAGTGCACCTGCTCACACCGCTGGCACATCAATACAGCTACCGGAGGAATTCTTTGGAAATCGTATCATCCCCCCATGTACTGTGGCCTGCCCGGTCACCGGATCTGACTTTTTTCTCGGGGCTTCACTGAAGGGAAAGTGTACGCAGGTAATACGCATACACTTCAAGAGCTACAGGCTGCAATAACGACCCACATCCAATAGATCACATCACATACCCTGAGAAAGATCTTCACCAACATTCAGAAGCGTGTGCAGACATTTTTTTGATTGGAGGTTTAACGACCACCGTGAGCAACTCAATGGGCTTTAAGCAGTCGCCCGTCCCTAATTTAGGGTCACTGGTTCCAGGGAAGGGAGAGAGCCAGTGCCGTAAGACAAACACAACATCCATGCCTCACCGGGATTCGAACCCGGGCCCCTTACGGACGAATAATCAGAAGCCATCGCTTAGACCACTGCGCCACCGGGGCGGCGTGCAGACATGTCTGGGCGTCGGTGGCAGGGGCGGACTGCAGGGCTGTAGCCAGGCCGGGAAGAGCCCGAACTTTGTTTCCTTTTGCCCGACTAGCGACTCACACATGTTTTGCCCGACCACTTTATATCCTTCGCCCGATGTCAACCGTCAGCTGCCCCTTCCCACTTGCTTGTCTGGCTACGAGCCTGGCGGACTGGACCACTCGAGAAATGGCCCACTATTTATCGTATTCTCTTTGTCTTCAAAGAGCGAGTAACATTTTTGATACTTTTGAATAAGGATCGTCAACTTCATTGAGCTTTATATTATCAGTCTGAAACGTAATTGTCTTGAAAAAAATGTTGGCGCAATCCTATTTATATATATACGTTGGCCGTTTGCTCTAAAATGACAAAGAAAAGTTTTTTTCACTTCAGTGTAAAATTTGCAGAGAGACCAAACACGCTGTTACAAATATATTAAGCTAACTACGGTTAGGCGTAGGTCGTTGAACTTGGAGCCAAAAGGACATTTGTAGGCCCTACCCCTTTTTGTAATCTTGAAGGAGGCACTAGTAACAATTTTGATGGTCCATCATAATCACATCTTTATCCAAGTACTTATAGACATAGAGCACAGATTGATTCTTCGATAGAGGTGTTCCGAAATCCGTGTCGCACACAGATTTATCTTAAAAAAACAACAACGATTTACATATACTGGTTCATGGATCAAAATGGTAGTTCAGAAGTCAAAATAATTAGTAGACTTAAAAAAGCCGTCATCAAGGAGGTGGTCGCATACCTTTGCGTAGTAGACGATAAGTGACCAAATAAATATAACTGTCTGGTACAACATCTGTTTGAGCATGGATTGATAAGCTACATTCAAGCAAGAGTGGATTTAAAAAATTATTTCACCATTAAATTGCTATTAAAATTTGTTCATGACTGAATTAGTTTTACAAGGCATATCTCAATAGTTCTCTTTCATCCAGGAGTTAACAGTATTTTTTTTTCATGAGGGAATTAATTAGGTGTTTTCCTGTGGGTACGTGTGTTTCTGCAGTGGGTTATAAGACTAAAATTCCCGGCCTGGTTTTGTCGACCCAATCCGCTCCTGATCGGTGGGGCCCATTTCCAACACCTCCTGTAGGAACCAGTTCAACATGGTCTTACTTTCAATTTACAATTATTTTTCCGACACCTTGTATAGTAAAGAAAAGGAGGAAAGAGAAGTACAGGAACGAAAAAATGAGTGCATAGAAGGATACAGCGTCTATCAGTTCTTCCAGTTCCTTCGGTGGAGTTTTGTCAGGTGGTCTTATAGAAAGGTGTTTAGACGCAGTAGAATTGAATTTTTTAATGTGGATTTTGGTTAATGTGTGTGTGTGTGGGGGGGGGGGGTGATAAAACCCCAGTAGCTTTTGTTGTTTCCGAATTTTTCCTAATAGTCACAGTCGATTTCACACTGGATGGTACAGAAGTGGCTTTGGAAGAAGAAGCATCTGATTTCTGATTAACATAAGTTTGCAGGTAGAACAGCCAATATAATGTAATGAAAGTGATTTAAATAATTACTGATATCCTAAAAAAATTCTATAACCGCTCGCTCAGTTTTTATTCTTTATATGAGAACTTTTAGTATTTAAGAAAAATAGTAAGGAAATGCCCCGTTTCGAGTATTTGACGTACGTAGACCGCCACCTATTAACAATACTCAACACTACTCAAACGTGCAAAAATTTAATTTTAAAATATTTCCTATAATTTTTTTCTATTTGCAAGCCACTGACTATAGTTCAGTGTTTTCTTCGTCCGTGTGGCAATTTTCATGAGTCAGGAAGGAGTTCTTGTATGTGAACTTATGTAACTCAATTTTCACCATCGCAAGTATAGCGGCTCATTTTTACTTAACGTCCACCTTAATTAATGGCTTCACGCAATTTTCGCAATAGGGTGGCATAATTGGCAGCATTCATAGTCCTTTTATGAGGCAAGTAATCAATTAACAGCGACTTCTCTGAGACCCACCCAAAATGGTGGCCACAATCTTCCCTGCAAATGGTTGTGTTTTGAACTTTTTTGGTGGAGGTGAAAAAAATAAAAACCTATTTGTGGCACAGACCTTTAACATCCCGAACTTCTTACGCAAATGATTCAAACAGCCAGTATTTAACTTTAGTTCCTTAGCAATCTGTACGACACGGATTCGCCGGTTAGACATCACCAGGTCCTTTACTTTCTGGCACATTTAATCTGTGGTCTCCTCCTCCACTGAGCGTCCCTCACGAGGGTCGTCATCCAACGAGTCTCTTTTTTTAATTGGAGGTTACGACCACTGTGAGCAACTCAATGGGCTATAAGCAGTCGCCCGTCCCTAATTTAGGGCCACTGATTCCAGGGAAGGGAGAGAACCAGTGCCGTAAGACAAACACAACATCCATGCCTCGCCGGGATTCGAACCCGGACCCCTTTTGGACGAGTGATCAGAGGCCATCGCTTAGACCACTGCGCCACCGAGTCTTTCCCGTGTAAAGATAGCCCATATTTTGACTGTGGTATACGAAGGTGCACTATCGACATACACACGGACTATCCGTTCATGAATACTGCGTGGCGTTTCACCTTCCCTCGTCAAATATTCAATAACCGCTCGGTCCCGCAATTGCATCTGTCGCTCATCCATTGTCATCTTGTAGACTTCAATGCACTGTGGGCGCCGTCTCAGATGCTTACACAGCGATGTAGCGTGGCTGTTATATAACTGAAGGATGATGCAATACTTATGTCAGCCGCCAACCACTATTTTTCAGGTCAGACGTAGCACTAATTGCACGTCCCACGCGCAACAACGAACAAAAGTTCAAGACATACAGTTACAATATTTGTATGCATCTTTTTTGTTAAATCATTAATTAGTCAAAATAGTATAACTATATCAGTAATCCGAATTTATTGGCGTAAAATAGAAATGTTTCCAAGCTTTCGCGATCAACCAGATGACGTTTTCAAGGAAGGTAGACAGCAAACTGCCTGCCATTCTGGAGATTTTCCACCAATTGGCGACACACATTTACACGTCGCGGAGATTGAGCAGCAGTCAGTTCATGGGGTACTTGTCTACAACTTCTGTGCGTCTTGCCGAGCTTCTGCAGTTTGTGAACATTAATAAGGTTACTTCATGCACTTCTCAACCAACCTTTGCTTTTTGAACAAAACCAGGGTGCATCAAACAGAGGTCATCGCTCTTTCCACGTTTATAAGTGAGTCACGGAAAAATTCTCACTGGCCGCCACCGGATATGCTTCCACTGCGGCCTCGAATTCCTCCAGACTCACACTAACTGCCAAGCCAATTTGGCAGGTTGCTTCCTGGAGCCTCGCACAATGCTGAGTCTGGAGGAATTCGAGGCCGCTGTGGTGCAGTGGAAGCATATCCAGCGCGTAACTGAAAGACTGCGTTCGATTCCCGGTAGCGGCCAATGAGAATTTTTCCGTGACTCACTTATAAACGTGGAAAAAGCGATGACCTCTGATGTTCCTGGTCCACGTCAAATGTCTGTATTAATTAAACCAGGGTGATTCAAAAATCATTGCAGTTTCCTGACAGTTGATGAAAACATGTATAAACGTAAAAGTTTAATCTTCGAAATAGAGTCCACCGTGCTCGATAGTCCTACACCATCGTGATGCCATGTCTTGAAAGTTGAAACCCCCTACGAAAAAATTCCTTTGGTTTCGAGGCGAAAAAGTCTTGGACTCCAAGTTCATATCGTGGATGTTTTGGAAGTGTTTCCCACGTAGAAAATGTGCCATGAACAGGAATAAGTGTAGTTCGAAGGCGCATGTTCCAGACTATAAGCATGGTCGGGAATTAGCTCAAAACCCTGCAGTTCCTGCATTTTTTCCGTAGTTGACATGGAACGATGAGCAGGAGCATTATCCTATTGGATAACTCGTTCACGGTTCACCAGAGCAGGGTACTTTCGACTTAAATCAGCATACAACTGCTCCACCTGGCCACAGTACAACTGAGAATTGATACCTCGGTCATCTGGAACTAATTCTTAATTAATGGGGCCCGCGACGTTCCACCGTACGCATAACATAACTTCGTGCTGAAATTGTCCCCTTTTGGGGACTAATTCTGGTGGTTTTTTGGAACCTAACCAATGTTTTCTGTCAGGATTTCGGGAAAATATTCACTTTTTATCACATGCCACAATTCGCCTAAAGAAACTGTTCTCCTGGGGATATTTCACCAATTAGCGACACACATGCACTCGTCACTGAACTTCAGCAGCGGTCAGTTCATGGGTTACTTGTGGACACTTTCAGTGCGTCTTGCCGAGCTTGTGCTGTTCGCGAACAGTTGTGGGCTGAGGTATTCCCAGCTTATTTGGTATTTGAGAGTTGCCTAGTGCTTGTGCACGGGTTTGACTCTACGGATTGGCGTACAACTTCAAAATTCACCCTCGAAAGTTTTCCAGCACGTGCTTTGTCTTCAAGGCTGCAGACCCCATTTTTAAATAGCTGAAACCAAAATCTTGCCGTTCTTTTACACACTGCTTCTCTACTTTTCACAGCACAATTTCCCTCGCTGCAGCAAACTTTTTTACAAGGAAAAACCGTTACAGCACTCGGATCGTATATTTCTCATCCATAGCTTTTGACAGCCAAAAAAGTTTCTAATAAATCACGGTACCACGTGCTCCTATTTATATCAACAAGACGATAACGGTTTTCCGGCCATGCGTTGTTCTTATCTGCATAATGCATGCGCACCAAGCAATTGCCTGACACAGCAAGACTCTTCAAAACGATAACGACTTTTGAATCACCCTAATTTTTATGTGCGGTAATTTTTTCACAGATGGCACAAGATGTTTGTAAAACTGATAATAGAAACCGGTGACTGCTACAACCGTATCTGCAAGCTCAACATTCAACTCAAATTTTCTTATGGGAGGTAATATTTTTTTCGGGGGAGGGGGGTTACGACCACCTTGACGGATTATAAATACTTTCCCGCCCCTGATTTAGGGACACTGGTTCCAGGGTAGGAAGAGAGCCTGTGCCATAAGACAAACATCCAGGCTTCGAACCCGGACCCATCTCGGACGAATGGTCAGAAGCCAGTGCTTAGACCACTGCGCCACCGTGGGGGAGGGGGAAGGCTGATATTTGCTCTGCCTGCCAACTTGTCGCCACTGGTGTTGAGAAGATATAGTGGGACAGAGTGCATAAAGTTCCTTCCACTTCTACGCCATGTTGTTTTACCCAAGTTGCCATCTGTTTTACTTTATTAGGCATTCTACCGTGAAAGGGGGGATGGTTTATTTTTAACTGTTTCATACTTAAAGAATGACCCAGGAATTATTTTTTTTTGACTGGAGGTTTAACGACCACCGTGAGCAACTCAATGGGCTATAAGCAGTCGCCCGATTCGAACCCGGACCCCTTACAGACGAATGAGCAGAGGCCAGCGCCTTAGACCACTGCGCCACCGGGGCGGCAACCCTGGAATCATCGACGGAAAACTTTCCACTTCATCACTTATTCACAGAGGTGAAGAATATACTTGTTGGTTTACCATTGGGATAATACACATACCGGCCATGGGCGCTGTATAAGGGGGAAAGAATTGTCCTCCCCTGGAAATCGAATTATGCCCTTTCTGTTCTTGGAAGGTACAACAGAGATTTTCGCTATAACACTAATTCTGATTTCTAATTTTTCTGTAGAACTTCTGGATGCAGTAAAAATAGAAAAAAGGTTTAGGAATTTCGGTAATAACAGCAAAAATTTACAGTAGTCATGTTGGATTACAGCATACATACGTACAGTATGGAAAAGTATGAAGAAATGAAAGACATGTCATCAAATTTTACTTTGCTTTTTAAGAAATTGTTTTACTCGTATTGTCTAACATTCTGCCAAATTTCATTTACTCACGTTTTTTTTTTTTTTTTAAATTTCATTTTTGGGCCTTTTGGTTTCCAATTAAATTTATGTATTGATAGTGTGCTAAAAACGGTTAGGTAGCAAGAAAATACAGTGGAAATTTGCATACAGTGTTTGTGCACGTTATTCGTACAAAGGTTGTCCCAAAACAACCAAGAATGTTTTTATGAAAAAAATATGCGTACCTTAATATACAAGGAATCTTTTTTGAAGTACTGTCCATTGCATCCAATACAGGTGTCCCAACGTTCCCCCACTTTTTCAATGTCTTCTGGAATTATTCTTCTAAAACACTGTTAAAACACCCACGCGCAGCTGTCATAAGTTGTTGATCAGTCACAAATTGTTGTCGCCATAATGTCTTTTTAAAATGGGGAACCAGAAGTCACATGGTGACAAGTCTGGACTATATGCACGTTGGGGCATCAACTTAATATTCATTTTCTCCAAATAAGAAACAAAAGAACTGGCCATGTGTAGTCTTGCATTATCGTGATGTAACACCCAATTCTTTTTCGGGTGTGGTCGTTTTGTTGTCACATGTTTCTGCAGATTCTGTAGTACTCGGCATTTACCATAGTTTTTAGAGGAACAATGTGTTGATACATCATACCTTGACAATCAAAGAACGCAACCAACATAACATTTCCCGCTGACTTTGATTGACAAACCTTTTTCGCTTTAGGTGACGACTGCAATTTCCAAACACTGCTTTCTGCTTTGTTTGGTGTGTGGATCAAAATTGTGTAGCCCAGTTTCGTCGCCTTGACCAGTCCCCAATCAGGGGAGGGAGGAGAAGGGGATAGATTCCCAGGGCCCGGGCTTCCAGGGAGCCCGCGACTCAGCAAGGCAGGTTAAGTGGCAATTCGAATTGCAAACAACAAAAATGTGGGTGAAACTGAAAAAAGCATTTAACTAAATTTTCAATTGTACAAATCCAGAAAGACTAAATGTGCTTTTGGAAATGACCAGTAAAGTGCAGTTTCCTTAGGGATTATGCCCCCTCCCACCTGTGGAAGCAATGACAAAACCATGCCAATTATTTGAGAACAAGTGACCTTTGTATGATGGACGCAGATGCGATTAGATTCACTGTCTTATTACTGAGTTGGAACAGTAATAAGACTGTGACAAGAGACGAATAGCCCATAATATCATCATCGCCCAACAGAAGCACGCACAGTTGTAGATAACGTGGGACTCAAATCACACTTCCCAATAAAAAGGTTCAAGAAAAGAAATAACTCTGTGATGACGCTGCCTCGGAAGAAGTGTATACTCTGTAGAATGATGGTGAATATGAATCATCATTTATAATTAGTGTATTCTATGTATCTATGGATTACATTAGAAATTACTTGAAGCATAGATTCGTGGCTGCCAATAATACAAGCAAAGTGTTCAGCCCTATATTGACATACCCAAGTTCCACAGAAAGTACTAGCCTGACGACCGTCTTGTACTCTTAAAGAAAAATGCAAACTCCTTGTGAAAATGTAACCCACGTATCTTACCGAAAACTGCTTCGATAAAATACTGCATTTGAGAAAAATCTTTCGATGCACATTAGGAAAGAATTTTAAAGTTCACAATTCTGAACTACCACCAGTCATTCTTGTGTGAGAAATTTGACAAAACACAGCAGTTAGTGTTTGGTGAAATGTGCAATGTTCTGCACATTTCCTGTAACTGCTGCTGAGACGGAACGTAGTTACAATAAACTATCTCTTATAAAGAACAGCAGGAAGCCTACATTGAGGAATATATGCTTATCTGCGCTATTTATGTTACTGTATGTATCGAAAGCAAGTTCTCCAGGAAAATTGATTTCAGTGAGATAATTCGAAACTTTTCTGCAAAAAAAAAAAAAAAAACAACTAATTTTTAGTTTGTTTTAACCTTGGAGGATGTAGAACATCTGAAATAGGTAAAAAATCGATAAATTTTGAAATAAAAAAAAGTTTAACAATTTAAAATTTTTTTATAATTTGTTTAAACTCGCTCAACTACTCGTATTGTGCATGGATCAGATGCCGAGGAATCCTAACGGTCTGTGGAAGTTAATGTAACTGCAGTCTGCTGTCACAATTGTCACCGCATGTGAGCTTTGCTCTTGATATACCCTCCTCAATGCGCATTTCCCATGTGCTGTGGTGGGCAACTATTTAATCATTGGTTATTTTTTCATCATTTGCATACTGAGCCCTGAAGTTCTGGCATGCGGAGTTTCATCGGGATCGAACGGCATACATATATATATCATCATCATCATCATCATTGTCAACCATTATCAATCCACTGCTGGACGAAGGTCTCCCCAAGTTTCCTCCACAACGGTCTGTCTTGTGCCAGTCTCCTCCATGTCACCCCTGCATACTTTCGAATTTCATCCACCCATCTCCCATGTGGTCTTCTTCTGGGTCTTTTCCTGTCCCTTGGAATCCAATCTAAAATTTCGGCTGTCCATCGATGATCTGTCCTTCTGGCAGTATGTCCAGCCCATTGCCATTTCAGGGATTTAACTCTGATCATGATGTCTTCCACTCTTGTCATTTTTCGGATCCACGAGTTCCTCTTCTTATCTCTCCTGGTTACACCAAGCATGCACCTCTCCATGCTTCTTTGAGTTGTCTGCAGCCTTTGTATGTCTCTTTTAGTTAAGGTCCACGTCTCTGCACCATACGTAAGCACTGGAAGGATGCATTGATCAAACACTTTTCTTTTAAGACATAATGGCATATTGCTCTTGAAAATTATGCTGTTTCTTCCAAAAGCTCTCCAGGCAAGTTTTGTACGCCGATTAATTTCTTCATCAATGTGACCCTCACTTGATATCTGCTGTCCAAGATAAACGTACGTGTCTGTTATCTCCAGCTTTTCTCCATCAATCGATAAATCTTCATTTCTTGTAAAAGCATTGAACATCACTTTTGTCTTCTGAAAGTTCATTTTTAATCCCACTTCTTTACTCTTGTCAGCAAGTTCCTGGATCATACTCTGCAGCTCTGATGGGGTAGTTGCAAAAATGACCACGTCATCAGCAAAACGAAGGTGGGTTAGATAATCTCCATTAATCTTTATCCCCTTGTTTTCCCAGCTCAGTGACTGAAAAACACCCTCCAATGTGGCATTAAAGAGCTTCGGAGATATGGTGTCACCTTGTCTCACTCCCTTCCCAATTTTTACGTGTGTTGTATTTTCAAACAGCCTAATCTTTGCACTTGCATTTTCATAGATGTTATTAATAATATTAATGTATGCATCTTCAATACCGCAGGTTTTCAGAGCCATTGTAACTGCTGATGGTTTCACCGAATCAAAGGCTTTTTCATAATCGATAAAAGCCATGCACAATGGAAGTTCATATTCCCTCGCTCTTTCAATTAGTTCTCTCAGTACGTGGATATGATCTATTGTGCTGTAGCCACTCCTGAATCCAGCTTGTTCTCTCGGTTGAGCCATGTCCAGTGTTACCTTCAAGCGGTGTGAAAGAACTTGAGTGAAGATTTTATAAACTACTGATAGGAGGCTGATAGGTCTGTAGTTTCCGAGATCCTCAATGTCACCTTTCTTATGTAGCAGGATCATTGTAGCGGTGTTCCAATCCTCAGGAATCTTTCCTTCATTAAGGCATCGAGTGAAAATTTGGGCGAGTACTGTTTCGATTTCTCCACTTGCTTCTTGTATGATGTCTACAGTAATTCCATCTTCTCCTGGAGCTTTTCCTCGCTTCATGTTCTTGATTGCATGTGCAACTTCTGCTGGAAGGACTGGAGGAACTCTGGTACTGGTATCTTTCATGATGTCTGGAGTGCATATATCATCCCTTTCATATAATTTGGAGTAGAAATCTTTCACTCTTGTCAAAATTTCGCCTCTATTTCTTGTTACAGAACCATCTTCTTTTCTCAGTGCCATAATCTGTTTTCTTCCCTTACTGAGATGTCCCTTTGCTATCTTTAGGCTTTGGTTGTTTTCAATTGCTTTCCTCACTAGTTCACAGTTGAATTTCCTTACGTCTTCAGTGATACTTTTTCTTACTGTCTTGCATAGCTCTATATATTCCACTTTGGAAGTCACATCTTCTTTAGTTGTCCTCATCTCTCTTCTTTTTTGCATCAACATTTTGGTTTTTCCTGATAATTTGTTCACATGCAACTTGTTCTTAGACCCAGCTAATTTTGTTGCTGTTTCCATAAGAGCTTTGGTTACTTTTCTGTTAACTTCAGAGATGTCCACTTCTTCCGATGTTAGGCCTTCTAAAGCAGAGAACCTGTTCTTCAGTTCTAACTTGAAGGTATTATGGTGTTTTTTAAGGTTGGTTATGTCAATAGATTTTGTTTGTCCTATGAGCTTGCCACGTTCAAGTTTAGTGTTGAGGTGCATCTTACATCTCACCAATCTATGGTCACTACCTGTGTTGAACTTGTTTAGCACACTGCAGTCTTCTATGACGAATTTTTTGTTACACATAATAAAATCAATTTCACTTGTCGTCCCATTTGGATGTCTCCATGTCCATTTCCTGTGTGGCTTTTTCTTGAAAAAGGAGTTCAAGATGAAAAACCCTTCTGCCTCTGCAAACTCAACGAGAGTATTTCCACGCTGGTTTCTGTTGCCATGACCGAATTTACCTACTGAAGTTTCATTCTGTTGCCGTTGCCCTATTTTTGCATTGAAATCTCCCATAATTATCTTCAAATGCTGCTTACCTTTATTATTTAGATGACAAATTTCCTCATAAAATTCTTCAATTTCTTCTTCAGGATGACTTGTGGTGGGTGCATAAGTTTGAATAATCTGAGCCTGGTATCTTTTCGAGAGTTGGATAACAAGTCGTGCAGCTCTGTCAGAGGAACTTTCAACTTCTACAACTTTGTCCTTCAGTTTCTTGTTTATTATAAATCCAACACCACTAGTTCTGCCAGTATCTGTCCCACGATAGTAGAAGAGATGTCCACTTTTCAGTTCGATGAGATCTTCTCCTTTTCTCCTTACCTCACTTAGCCCCACGATGTCCCACTTGATCCTTTGTATATAATATATATAAATTAGCTGGGTCTAAGAACAAGTTGCATGTAAATAAATTATCAGGAAAAACGAAAATGTTGATGCAAAAAAGAAGAGAGATGAGGACAACTGAAGAAGATGTGACTTCCAAAGTGGAATATATAGAGCTATGCAAGACAGTACGAAAAAGTATCACTGAAGACGTAAGAAAATTCAACTGTGAACTAGTGAGGAAAGCAATTGAAAACAACCAAAGCCTAAAGATAGCAAAGGGACATCTCAGTAAGGGCAGAAAACAGATTATGGCACTGAGAAAAGAAGATGGTTCTGTAACAAGAAATAGAGGCGAAATTTTGACAAGAGTGAAAGATTTCTACTCCAAATTATATGAAAGGGATGATACATGCACTCCAGACATCATGAAAGATACCAGTACCAGAGTTCCTCCAGTCCTTCCAGCAGAAGTTGCACATGCAATCAAGAACATGAAGCGGGGAAAAGCTCCAGGAGAAGATGGAATTACTGTAGACATCATACAAGAAGCAAGTGGAGAAATCGAAACAGTACTCGCCCAAATTTTCACTCGATGCCTTAATGAAGGAAAGATTCCTGAGGATTGGAACACCGCTACAATGATCCTGCTACATAAGAAAGGTGACATTGAGGATCTCGGAAACTACAGACCTATCAGCCTCCTATCAGTAGTTTATAAAATCTTCACTAAAGTTCTTTCACACCGCTTGAAGGTAACACTGGACATGGCTCAACCGAGAGAACAAGCTGGATTCAGGAGTGGCTACAGCACAATAGATCATATCCATGTGCTGAGAGAACTAATTGAAAGAGCGAGGGAATATGAACTTCCATTGTGCATGGCTTTTATCGATTATGAAAAAGCCTTTGATTCGGTGAAACCATCAGCAGTTACAATGGCTCTGAAAACCTGCGGTATCAGGGTTCCCACTCAAAAGTAGAAAAAAAAATTCCCTGACTTTTCCAGGTTTTCCAGGTGGTCCTGAGAGTTTTTCCAGAGCGGCAAATCAAATCACATTGCGACAAATTGTTGCATTTCCTTACATTCTTTCGTTCCTTACGAAAGCATACATTTGTTAATTCTTTAAATAACTGTCCTTTATACAATTACCTGCTTTTTTTTAATAACAATTAAATGCATGAGGCATATTATTTTTGGTACCATTATTTATTTTTGGTACCGTTGGTTCAAATATTCTTTAAAACATGTAAACCATGTATTTACATGTTTTAAAGAATATTTGAACAAAGACTTAATTTAAATTCTACATATAATGAAATATTTCAGTCGATTAGGTGAAGTTATACAACTGATTTATCTGTATTTTAAGTGCACACAAGTATATAAATAACATTTTAAACGACTCACAACATTTAGAGTTCCAGTTAGGTTTAAAAATGCAAGCTGGGAGAATTGTGACTGAAGAGAATAAATTACCCTTAAATGATACAATGCTGAATGAAGCTTTAAATCCTTTAAGTGCTTATTTTACATAAATATTAAACAACACAGAAACGTTTGCTGAAATTGAAGTCTAATGGGAATGATAAAATGGTGAGTGTCTGACAGTCTCTTAACATTTTGTTAGAGCGGTTCTATCAAATCGATCTACCAATTTGTATTTTCTATTGGAGTTTACTTAGAATCTTTAAAGACAAAGCAAAGTAAAACAGTTATTAAAAAATAAAAAAAAGAAGAGAGAGAGAACAGAAATCGTGACAGCATTTCTGTGTCTGAGGAAAAACGTGTGCCAGTACCATCCCAACAATTTCTAGCAATCAGGGAAAATACTGCTGACATTTAAAAATCAAAATTGTAATTATTTTAGCTAACGTTAGTTCTTGCACATGGCAATGAGAACATCGAATCTATGCTATTCCGGAGGGGCCAACCTCTAGCAGAACGCATCAGTAATTAATAGGGTATTTTACAGTAATGTTTCAGTAATCGAACACAAACTTTCAGTAATGTAACACGCCATTTTTTTTCAAAGTTAAGGACAATATTATAGTATTACTGTGTAACCTGTAATACTTGTATGAGGTGCCTATCGGTAATCACCATACGAAGCCTCATCGATAACGCGTGGAATGGGTATTTCATGAGAAATTAATGCGTGAAATGTGTAATAACTTTATATGTTTACACTATCCTCACAAAAAATATGAAATTAAATTATCAATATTGTACTTACCTCATGTCATTGCTGACATAAAAACTCCCTTGTTGCTTGTTTTGCAGTGGTATATTCTTTTTCAGAAAACTTTTTATAACACAGCTCACCTGAGGAAAATGCTTTACTTTTCTGTATAAGAAGGGCACATAATGTTTTGGTGCTCATTGTTGGGCAGAAGTATGTGAGGTTTTTCCTTACTATACTAAATATTCTCTACGTAGAGGAATTGCTGTGAGGGATAGTCAATATTGCCAACATTAGTTTAGGCAATGCAGAATACTTGGGAAGGCCAGATGAATCCTTCATCTTAGATATTTCATTCCATGCCACATCTGCTCAAGGATATCCAGCTTCATCAATATCAGAGTCTGGGAACATAGTGTGAAAGAAGCGACCAGCATGATCACAGATTGCTATAGGTAGGTTATGCTCCACAACGATTGCAGTAAACAGCAATTCAGCGTTTATCACGCTATTTTCATTCTTTTGCAAAAAAATTATCCAAAGGCTTTGATCGAGTCTTTAATTTTACACAATCCTGGTGTTTGTTTTGACTGGATATGCCTTCGGCAATCATCTCATCTCATCCTACATGGGCTACTGATTACTCTCATATTAGAAGGCACGCAAGGAAACCTTTATTTCAGCATTTTCCATTTCCTTGCTCAAGATTTGAGAGAAAGATTTGGATGTCCCTGGAAAAACCTCTTTGCATATTTATTTGTTTCAGAACAATAATTCCAAGGATGAAATTGGTAAAAAACAAGTAAAAATATGCAATAGGTGCCACATCAGTTGCAGGAGCATGTTTGGGCCCCTGCATTTCATGACAATCAAAAGGATGCTGAGGTTGTTCATCACTTCCCTCTATTACATCCTCCCATTCCCTTTCAGAACTTTCATGATCTGAAGATTCACTATGAAGATCTTCACCTTCTGAAGAAGATATGGTGTGCATGGCACTGTGGCTAGTTTTCTGGCTTGATGTTGCTTGGCCAATATCACTCTCAGTTGATTCAAATTCATCACCATCACTTGGTAAACTTTCACTCTCACTACAAGCCATTTCAAATAATCTTAGAAAAAGTTTCACGCAGTAGGAAAAAGCACGTCTCCTAGTCTGAGGAACAAGCTGTCAATAAAGTCATCCTCTGCTAACACGAGTTTGGAAAAAGGTGGCGCAGTGGTCTAAGCGATGGCCTCTGATCATTCGTTCGAACGGGGTCCGGGTTCGAATCCCGTCAGGCATGGATGTTGTGTTTGTCTTATGGCACTGCCTCTCTCCCTTCCCTGGAACCAATGACCCAAAATTAGGGACGGGCGACTGCTTATAGCCCATTGAGTTGCTCATGGTGGTCGTTAAACCTCCAATCATATCATATAAAAAGAGGGGGATTCGTATTTCACGGAGTTTTGCGATTGTGTCTGTTTGTTTAGGAAAAAGAAATGAATACTGTGAAGAGCTTCTAGTAATAAAACACCGCACTTCGTTCTCCCGCGCGGCGAAAGTCCGCAAGAAATATAAACATCCGTCATCGCGGGACCACGCGTTGCGACGAGTTGATCGTTATTGCACTTCGAACGGGGCTCGAAAAAGTGATTTCCGACAGTACGACGTTTTATAATACACCAACAATTCCAAGTGAACAGCCCTGCCTCAACTTCAGTAGGAAACGTTTTGGCTAAAGTAACCTTTCTTCTGTCACACGGAGAAATTGCGTGGGGAACCGATAGCAAGCGCAAACTCTTTTACGACGACACTTACGGCATATTACACGTAATTTTCGTCGTATTATCCGCAAACCGCAAAATTCACATAAAAAAAAAATCATTCGTATAATCCGCAGACTGTGACATTTAGGAAAAAAAATCGCCGTATAATTCGCACATCATAGATGTTGAATCAGAAGTGGAATTTCCGACAGAAAAGTCGGTCACATAAACACATCGCTCTTTCCACGTTCCAGAAACACATAGCAACCGAAAAATTGTTTTCAGCCGCCGCCGGGGAATTGAGCCACGGATCTCTCGATATCTAACCGAGCGCGTTAGCTTTACACCACGGTGGCCAACAATCCACGGTGCTATGTGTATTTTTAAGTCAGCTTCTGACATCTTAAATCCGTAAGATGGGCTCACCTACTGAGACGTCTCCATCTGGTGGGTATTAAGGGCACTGGTTATATATATTATAGCAGTTAATTCCAAAGGGCGAGATCCAAGGTGAAAATCCTCCAAATACGTGGCGTCAGTAAATAAATAAATACGTCGCTCTTTCCACGTTCCAGAAACACATGAGTCCGAAGAATTAAGAAAAAAAAAAACTATTTTATTAAATGAAGAAATTCATTTTTAAAGGTTACTGTTTTATATTTTTATCTCCGAACAGATAAAGGGTGTGGCATCCATAGATCACGCCGATGTAGCTCCACAGTATTGCATTACACTGCCAATGACGAAAGGCTGATACAGAACAAGTCGTAGAAATACCGTATGTACTCGCGTATAAGTCGAAAGTTTTTGGAGGAATTCCTGCTTTCAGAGTTGAGAGATCGTCTTATACGTGGGCCAATAAAAAACTTCCGTGAATTCTCCCGCGGAATTTACCAACGGATTTGTTTACGTTTTAGATCGCGACACAGAGGCTTTCCGTATGTTGCTGCACGATTGTGTTCTGACCTCAAAACTATCGCGCAGTGACATGATCATATCCTCAATTCTGTCCACCACTTCAAGTTTAAATTCGGCAGTGTAACTGAAACGTTTCCTTTTCAGAGACATCATGATTAGCAATGAAGGAAAACAGCAGCAGCGACGTTCGCCAAAACAACGAAAGCAAACTAGATACAAGGTCACGCACATGAAATCCGAAAGGAGAAACGCATAGGTTCGTGCAGCAAGCGCTGTGCGTACTTCTTTGGCTTTTAGCCAAAAAACAGAGCCGGCACGACAGTCAGAGCTCTCCTCAACGATAACAAAATGACCCCTGCCGTCCCTCCCCACAACTATCCCGATCTTTCATTACGACATTCCTCCCCCTCCTCCCCGCTCCGTACAAACTCCTGAACTGAGGAAAATTCTTCCGAGGGAGTTCCTTTTCCAATTATTACACCTTTCCCTGCACAATCACGCTGCAGATTTTTTTTAAATCGGAAGGTGTTATATATATATATATATATATTTTAAATCGGCGTGTTTTTTTTTTTTTAATTGGAGGTTTAACGACTACCGTGAGCAACTCAATGGGCTATAAGCAGTCGCCCGTCCCTAATTTAGGGTCACTGGTTCCAGGAAAGGGAGAGAGCCAGTGCCGTAAGACAAACACAACATCCATGCCTGACCGGGATTCGAACCCGGACCCCTTACGGACGAATGATCAGAGGCCAGCGCCTTAGACCACTGCACCACCGGGGCGGCAATCGGCGTGTTAACCGCATCGGTGTATAATCCGCAAAACCTATAATTTTAACTTTTTTAGCAGATAATCCGCGGATTATACGACGAAAATTACGGTACCATTCTTCCGATAATATCGCTGTTTGACGATATGATTCATGGACATTCCATTTCAAAACGATATGATTGATAAATGATATGATCATTGAGACACCGAAATCCGCAGTCTGATTCGGAAAATATGTGGATCAAAATCGAAGGCCGAGAAATCGGCAGCGTCGCACTAAAAGGGTTTAACAAAAAAAAAAAAGGATACAAAATTGGGATTCTCCAAAACACACTGAATTCCGTAATTCTTCCAACCTGTCCGTAATTCCGTAATCTGACAGTCGAAACCGTAATAATTACGGACAATTCGTAATAGTTGGCACCTCTGCTATTTGCTTCTAAATAACGCAGCATAGGATATTTAGGCATTGTGCTGTTAAATTTCATAACCAATAAGCTGGCACACAGAGATCCTAATGCCATAACGGCAAAAAAAATTAAACCCAGGGATAAAGAAAAAATAATGGAAGCAACAAGTGGGGAAAACTAACAGTTAATACGGAATACCATTTTGCCTGAGAGGCTACAGTTCATATTAGTACTTCCAAAATCCGGAAGTCTTAAAATTGATTGGCTACGTTTGTGACGCAAACATTAGTACTGAACTTTTCTTGCAGGTCACAGTTCATTTCCACGCTACGTCAAATTACTTGTACGGGAAACAATTAGAGGAAGTTTTGTGTGCATGTGTGCTCATAAAATCCTCCTAACACTTTTTTGTGAACATAATTTATCATCCTGCGGCGAGTGGCATGTTTATACTTAACAATATCTTTACGAAGGGCAATACATTTGTGCGATGTTGATCAGGCAAAGTGCGAGAAAGGTCTGGAGCCCACTCAGGTCATTTGCAGTAACTCCCCACAAATAACGTCATCCAAAACGGAGACAGAGGCTGATCCGGCAAAATAAAATGTTTTTGTACGGTTTGATAAAAACGGAGACAGAGGCTGCACTGACAAACCTGAAACCAATAGAGCACGCACGGCAAAGATTTTCATCAGTAGTAACTAGGTAGATTTTTTTTTTTTTCCGGCAATGTGAGGGTAAAGATGTGAAATGAATAATTTATGCAAATCTTGTGAGGTGCAGCAACGCAAGAAGAAGAATTTACGATTACAAGAAAATTTCTACCCCGTCTAACTTTTGTACTCGCAATTTTTTTTTTTTTTTTCCCTATGTATAAGCTGAAACCTTGGGAAAAATTACGAGAGAATGATGAATTTTATATTTCTTATTCTAAATAACGGAGATATTTGCGTTTTTACGGAAAACGGTTCTACTATGCACAAAAATTCAAAAATAATATCTTCTAATCCATCAGAAACAAAAAAAAATTGAAACTTTCAGGGTTTTTTTTTTATAACTTGGAGGCAGCTACCTGTAAAAAAAAAAAAAAATAAATAAAATCGCACGAATCGGAGATGTGTTGGTGGAAAATTATTTCAATATCTGACGATTTTGCGTGGAATGACCCAGATGTGAAAATCTATGGTTCCGGGTGTCGGACTACCCTATTTTTCGCAACCAGCCAGCTCTTGCAGTAATTGGAATATCGTCTTAAAATAGCTATAAATAAATTTCTTCATGCATTATGAAATAGAAATATGACAATAAAAAAAAATCTCTTTTACGGCCGTAAAACCGGAAGACAACGAATCTAGAAAACGGCCGTGAAATCTGGGAAATATGGTAGGTATGCAATAGTACCAGCTTCATTGCATGGTATTTTTCATATATTTTTTGTCAAAATACTCGTAAGTACTATGAAAAAAATAAATCTTTCCCCCTCTTTGAAGAATCTTCCTATTTCATAATATTTTCCCTGTTCTAACATTTGAAGGTACATACTTTTCCAAGTACACCAATTCTGCTACAGAATTACGAAAGCGAAGTTTTAGTTCGTAAGTGATACGAACCTTTTTCAAAATAAATTAGGTGCCCTCAATTTGCAACATTCATCCACACTGCTGTTGAAGGGGAAGGGGGGGGGGGATTTATTAGGATGACCAACATCCGGCAAAATAAAATGTTTTTGTACGGTTTGATAAAAAAGACACGTAGAACATGCAAAAGGAGAAAAAAAAAAAAAGCTCAACTTCTAAAGTTTCCAATGAATTTCGGCGAAATTTAAAATGGAACGTTATTTTAATATATCTTGCCCACTGTAAAAATTTCAGTCGGTTATTTAAAAAATTGAGAAAATAGCTTCTTCATAATTTTTTTCCCAGTCTACGCAGAGAACCGGGGCACCTACTCAGGAACAAATGACTGCCTCTCTTCGCGAACGCCAACAGATAAGAGCCTGCGAAATGGGTGTGTGATTAATGGCTTTCTTTCACGCTTTGACTTGTATGTTTGTTCGGTTGTAGTTTAGATCATCTGGAGACGGGGAAACCGCAAAGAGACGCACTCCCCTGCACAGCTGCACTTTAATCGGTGGGTGGGTTACGGAGTTGCCTCGAAGGATAAAAACAACTCGGAATTATTTTAAAACTTAGCAATACAGAAATATATTTTACAAAAGTCTGAAACAAAATATTTTTCTGGCAAAATAAAAAATTCCCTGCCTTTATAGTTCCCTGATAAAAAATTCCCTGATTTTTACGGAAAAACACAATTTTCCCTGAGTTTTCCCTGATTTTTGGAACAATTTTCAAATTCCCTGAGAATTCCCGGTTTTCCCGGTTTTCCAGGTTGCGTGGGAACCCTGGGTATTGAAGATGCATACATTAATATTATTAATAACATCTATGAAAATGCAAGTGCAAAGATTAGGCTGTTTGAAAATACAACACACATAAAAATTGGAAAGGGAGTGAGACAAGGTGACACCATATCTCCGAAGCTCTTTAATGCCACATTGGAGGGTGTTTTTCAGTCACTGAGCTGGGAAAATAAGGGGATAAAGATTAATGGAGATTATCTAACCCACCTTCGTTTTGCTGATGACGTAGTCATTTTTGCAACTAGCCCATCAGAGCTGCAGAGTATGATCCAGGAACTTGCTGACAAGAGTAAAGAAGTGGGATTAAAAATGAACTTTCAGAAGACAAAAGTGATGTTCAATGCTTTTACAAGAAATGAAGATTTATCGATTGATGGAGAAAAGCTGGAGATAACAGACACGTACGTTTATCTTGGACAGCAGATATCAAGTGAGGGTCACATTGATGAAGAAATTAATCGGCGTACAAAACTTGCCTGGAGAGCTTTGGAAGAAACAGCATAATTTTCAAGAGCAATATGCCATTATGTCTTAAAAGAAAAGTGTTTGATCAATGCATCCTTCCAGTGCTTACGTATGGTGCAGAGACGTGGACCTTAACTAAAAGAGACATACAAAGGCTGCAGACAACTCAAAGTGGCATGGAGAGGTGCATGCTTGGTGTAACCAGGAGAGATAAGAAGAGGAACTCGTGGATCCGAAAAATGACAAGAGTGGAAGACATCATGATCAGAGTTAAATCCCTGAAATGGCAATGGGCTGGACATACTGCCAGAAGGACAGATCATCGATGGACAGCCGAAATTTTAGATTGGATTCCAAGGGACAGGAAAAGACCCAGAAGAAGACCACATGGGAGATGGGTGGATGAAATTCGAAAGTATGCAGGGGTGACATGGAGGAGACTGGCACAAGACAGACCGTTGTGGAGGAAACTTGGGGAGACCTTCGTCCAGCAGTGGATTGATAATGAATGATGATGATGATGATATATATATATATATATATATATATATATATTCTATAAAGAAGATACCTAAGCAAAAAAATACATATATAATTTTGACTCACACCTAATACAACATAGAAAAGGTTATGTATCTACCTGTGTGAGTAAAAGGAGAAAAGATAAAAAAAAAAAAAAAAAAAAAAAATAAAACAACTGAATGTAGAAGGTGTCGAGAATACTGAGCCTTGGCTTTATCAAGGACCAGCAAAAACTCTGCATTTTCTCACTTCCACAAAGACCTAGTTGGAAATGGGTTTCTGCAAGGCCATAGATGCAAGTAACATTCCCACCTAAAATAGTTAAAAAATATATATATATAAGTCATGTCCTCCGTAGAGTAGCATGACCTAGCACTAGTTAACAATTTCGCTTGCATCCATTAACCTGCACCCTTCGTTTTAAATTCTAAAATTTTTTCCTTAGTCTTCAGTTTTGCTCTTAAGTATATATATATATATATATATATATATATACAGAGTAATTCGGGATGTAAGGTCAGGTACACAAAGAAAGGTGACTTGATCACGCTAGTTACGTTAACTAAAACTTTTACAAAAAGTTCGTAAGTTGGAAGCTTTCGACCTTATCTTAGGTCTTCATCACGCCAATGGAGGACTAAGATTGTTGCCAGATTCTACATTTGAATTTTTCCTATTTTTGTTGCCAAAACTTAGAATTGATCTCCAGATTAACGGAATGTAGAGAGGAGATTCGGAGTTGCAAGTCATTGAGTTGAAAATAATTTCTATGCTTTCACGGTAACGGAGGGCAAAACGATTGTCAAACGAAGCAATTCGTTTTGCTTCGTTCCAGTGGGGAACTGCAGATGTGTCTTCCATTGTCAAAATAGACAAGGCAGTGTTGGGATTGCCTTTCGAAACATCTTTTCTATGTTCTAAAATTCTATGGCTTATGCTCCTGTATGTGCTTCCAATGTATAAGTTATCCCCAGTAGAAGAAGAGATAGGAATGCAGTAAACTCCTGGGAGGTTCAGGCTTTCAACTTTGTCCCTATCCCTTTGTAGAAGTTTCAAGATGTTTGGGGTAGATTTAATGGCAAGATGGTAACCAAAACTTCTAAAAAGAATCTGTAACTTATAAGCATAGGAAGGATGGTAAGGAACAGAACCACAGAATTTCAGGTCTTCTTTCTTGTGAGGAAGGAGGCATTCGATTTTCGAATGGTTTTCATATTTCTTTATGAGGGAGTTGACTGTAACAGCAGGGAAACCATGAGAGAGGGCTATTGTAGAAATTTTGGAGAGTTCTTCTTGAAGAGAGAGTTGGCTGTTGTAAATGATATGAGCCCTGTGGATGTAGGACTTCAATGCTGCAAGCTTGTAGAGATGCAGGGTGCAAGATTTGTAGGGAATGATGTTAGTGGCTGCAGAAGGTTTTCGATAGACGGAACGAGTAATGGAGAGATCAGCGTTTCTGCAGATAGATACATCCAGGAAATCAATTTTGTGATTTACTTCCTTAGATATAGTGAGCTTAATGGAAGGAAATTTTTCTGTAATGGAGTTCATCAGTATCTGTAGCTCAGACTCGGAATGTGGCCAGCTAATGAAAACGTCGTCTACATATCTTAACCATAGGGAAGGTTGAAAAGGGTGTAGAGGAATTATGGAAACTTCAATATGTTGCATGTAGATTTCAGCAAGCAGAGGGGAAAGAGGTGAGCCCATGGGGAGACCAGATTGTTGCCTATACACTATGGTTGCCCAGTCATCATTGGTAAAGAAACTCTAAACCAAAAAGTGCTTTCTTTTCTTACATCTGCCAACTGCATCCCTTTACAGTCAGACACCACCAACTCACTCAAAAACTCAGTTGACAGATTAGCTAAGAAAGAAACTCTTCAATCCTTCCTTGGTGATATATCACCCCCTCCTTACTTTAGAACTCCCAGGCTCTTCCTGCAAGTGAAACTGCATAAAGCTGGTAACCCCATCAGACCTTTAGTGGAATATTCTTTTTCTCCAGCAGTAAACCTTGAAAAGAGATTGGTCCTCAAATGCAAATCCCTGGCAGCCAACCATCCTCATACAGTTGTCTCTACTTCAAACTTCATCCACAACCTTCCTAATTCCTTTCCTCCTTGTGATAATCTGTATACTCTTGATGTAGAATCTTTGTTTCCCTCTGTACCATATTTTGATTCCTACATGCTCCTCATGAAGAAATTGATTCTTCATTTTGAACCCCCCGGTCCTCTTATCAAAGATCTTTATGATTGTTTCCACACTATTCATCAACATAGTTGTTTTGTTTTCAACAAAATTGTGTATAGGCAACAATCTGGTCTCCCCATGGGCTCACCTCTTTTCCCTCTGCTTGCTGAAATCTACATGCAACATATTGAAGTTTCCATAATTCCTCTACACCCTTTTCAACCTTCCCTATGGTTAAGATATGTAGACGACGTTTTCATTAGCTGGCCACATTCCGAGTCTGAGCTACAGATACTGATCAACTCCATTACAGAAAAATTTCCTTCCATTAAGCTCACTATATCTAAGGAAGTAAATCACAAAATTGATTTCCTGGATGTATCTATCTGCAGAAACGCTGATCTCTCCATTACTCGTTCCGTCTATCGAAAACCTTCTGCAGCCACTAACATCATTCCCTACAAATCTTGCACCCTGCATCTCTACAAGCTTGCAGCATTGAAGTCCTACATCCACAGGGCTCATATCATTTGCAACAGCCAACTCTCTCTTCAAGAAGAACTCTCCAAAATTTCTACAATAGCCCTCTCTCATGGTTTCCCTGCTGTTACAGTCAACTCCCTCATAAAGAAATATGAAAACCATTCGAAAATCGAATGCCTCCTTCCTCACAAGAAAGAAGACCTGAAATTCTGTGGTTCTGTTCCTTACCATCCTTCCTATGCTTATAAGTTACAGATTCTTTTTAGAAGTTTTGGTTACCATCTTGCCATTAAATCTACCCCAAACATCTTGAAACTTCTACAAAGGGATAGGGACAAAGTTGAAAGCCTGAACCTCCCAGGAGTTTACTGCATTCCTATCTCTTCTTCTACTGGAGATAACTTATACATTGGAAGCACATACAGGAGCATAAGCCATAGAATTTTAGAACATAGAAAAGATGTTTCGAAAGGCAATCCCAACACTGCCTTGTCTATTTTGACAATGGAAGACACATCTGCAGTTCCCCACTGGAACGAAGCAAAACGAATTGCTTCGTTTGACAATCGTTTTGCCCTCCATTACCGTGAAAGCATAGAAATTATTTTCAACTCAATGACTTGCAACTCCGAATCTCCTCTCTACATTCTGTTAATCTGGAGATCAATTCTAAGTTTTGGCAACAAAAATAGGAAAAATTCAAATGTAGAATCTGGCAACAATCTTAGTCCTCCATTGGCGTGATGAAGACCTAAGATAAGGTCGAAAGCTTCCAACTTAGGAACTTTTTGTAAAAGTTTTAGTTAACGTAACTAGCGTGATCAAGTCACCTTTCTTTGTTAATATTGTTACGTGTTTTGCCCATAATCGTCATGTAAGGTCAGGTGATGCGTAACATCACAGCCTCTCCTTGACAAATGTCAACCTCGCCTTCTCGTGGTGCATCCTGTTCCCACTAAAGAGGCTCTGAGGACCGCCAATAGTGGTATAACTATACCATCGGGATTAGAGGAAATGCTATCCCACACTCACCAACCCGCTTGGCCAGCGTGGTGAGTTATGGCCAAACCCCTCCAAACTGACTCCACAACTTAAATCTTGGCCCTCAGTCTCCGGCAGCTGGAATGTACCTGGCCAAGGCAGCAGCCAGTGCGACATGAAGGCAGAGGGTGCTAAGAATCCCCGGAGGACCGGACTAGGCTGCCATCTGATGCTGACCTTGGCTACGTATAATGGACGCTCCCTATTTTCTGATTCAAGGCTTCTTGAATTGGTAGAGGAACTACAAAGGATCAAGTGGGACATCGTCGGGCTAAGTGAGGTAAGGAGAAAATCTCATTGAACTGAAAAGTGGACATCTCTTCTACTATCGTGGGACAGATACTGGCAGAACTAGTGGTGTTGGATTTATAATAAATAAGAAACTGAAGGATAAAGTTGTAGAAGTTGAAAGCTCCTCTGACAGAGCTGCACAACTCGTTATCCAACTCTCGAGAAGATACCAGGTTCAGATTATTCAAGCTTATGCACCCACCACAAGTCATCTTGAAGAAGAAATTGAAGAATTTTTGGAGGAAATTCGTCATCTAAATAATAAAGGTAAGCAGCACTTGAAGATAATTATGGGAGATTTCAATGCAAAAATAGGGCAACGGCAACAGAATGAAACTTCAGTAGATAAATTCGGTCACAGCAACAGAAACCAGCGTGGAAATAATCTCGTTGAGTTTGCAGAGGCAGAAGGCTTTTTCATCTTGAACTCCTTTTTCAAGAAAAGGCCACACAGGAAATGGACATGGAGACATCCAAATGGGACGACAAGTGAAATTGATTTTATTATGTGTAACAAAAAATTCGTCGTAGAAGACTGCAGTGTGCTAAACAAGTTCAACACAGGTAGTGACCATAGATTGGTGAGATGTAAGACGCACCTCAACAATAAACTCGAACGTGGCAAGCTCATAAGACAAACAAAATGTATTGACGTAACCAACTTTAAAAAACACCATAATACCTTCAAGTTGGAGCTGTAGAACAGCTTCTCTGCTTTAGAAAGCTTAACATCGGAAGAAGTGGATATTTCTGAAGTTAACAGAAAAGTAACCAAAGCTCTTATGGAAACAGCAACAAAATTACCTGGGTCTAAGAACAAGTTGCATGAGAACAGATTATCAGGAAAAACGAAAATGTTGATGCAAAAAAGAAGAGAGATGAGGACAACTAAAGATGTGACTTCCAAAGTGGAATACATAGAGCTATGCAAGACAGTACGAAAAAGTATCACTGAAGACGTAAGGAAATTCAACTGTGAACTAGTGAGGAAAGCAATTGAAAACAACCAAAGCCTAAAGATAGCAAAGGGACATCTCAGTAAGGGAAGAAAACAGATTATGGCACTGAGAAAAGAAGATGGTTCTGTAACAAGAAATAGAGGGGAAATTTTGACAAGAGTGAAAGATTTTTACTCCAAATTATATGAAAGGGATGATACATGTACTCCTGACATCATGAAAGGTACCAGTACCAGAGTTCTTCCAGTGCTCCCAGCAGAAGTTGCACATGCAATCAAGAACATGAAGCGGGGAAAAGCTCTTGGAGAAGATGGAATTACTGTAGACATCATACAAGAAGCAAGTGGAGAAATTGGAAACAGTACTCGCTCAAATTTTCACTCAATGACGTTATGAAGGTAAGATTCCTGAAGATTGGAAAAATGCTACAATGATCCTGCTACATAAAAAAGGTGACATTGAGGATCTCAGGAACTACAGACCTATCAGTGGTTTATAAAATCTTCACTAAAGTTCTTTCACACCGCTTGAAGGTAACACTGGACATAGCTCAACCGAGAGAACAAGCTGGATTCAGGAGTGGCTACAGCACAATAGATCATATCCACGTACTGAGAGAACTAATTGAAAGAGCGAGGGAATATGAACTTCCATTGTGCATGGCTTTTATCGATTATGAAAAGGCCTTTGATTCGGTGAAACCATCAGCAGTTACAATGGCTTTGAAATCCTGCGGTATTGAAGATGCATACATTAATATTATTAATAACATCTATGAAAATGCAAGTGCAAAGATTCGGCTATTTGAAAATACAACACACACAAAAATTGGAAAGGGAGTGAGACAAGGTGACAGCATATCTCCCAAGCTCTTTAATACAACACTGGAAAATATCTATCAATCACTGAACTGGGAAAACAAAGGGATAAAGATTAATGGAGATTATCTAACTCACCTTAGCTTTGCTGATGACGTAGTCATTTTTGCAACTAGCCCATCAGAGCTGCAGAGTATGATCCAGGAACTTGCTGACAAGAGTAAAGAAGTGGGATTAAAAATGAACTTTCAGAAGACAAAAGTGATGTTCAATGCTTTTACAAGAAATGAAGATTTATCGATTGATGGAGAAATGCTGGAGATAACAGACATGTACGTTTATCTTGGACAGCAGATATCAAGTGAGGGTCACATTGATGAAGAAATTAATCGGCGTACAAAACTTGCCTGGAGAGCTTTTGGAAGAAACAGCATAATTTTCAAGAGCAATATGCCATTATGTCTTAAAAGAAAAGTGTTTGATCAATGCATCCTTCCAGTGCTTACGTATGGTGCAGAGACGTGGACCTTAACTAAATGAGACATACAAAGGCTGCAGACAACTCAAAGCAGCATGGAGAGGTGCATGCTTGGTGTAACCAGGAGAGATAAGAAGAGGAACTCGTGGATCCGAAAAATGACAAGAGTGGAAGACATCATGATCAGAGTTAAATCCCTGAAATGACAATGGGCTGGAGATACTGCGAGAAGGACAGACCATCGATGGACAGCCGAAATTTTAGATTGGATTCCAAGGGACAGGAAATGACCCAGAAGAAGACCACATGGGAGATGGGTGGATGAAATTCGAAAGTATGCGGGAGTGACATGGAGGAGGCTGGCACAAGACAGACCGTTGTGGAGGAAACTTGGGGAGACCTTCGTCCAGCAGTGGAATGATAATGGTTGACAATGATGATGATGATATGGGATGTAAGGTCAGGTGATGCGCAATATACTACAGCCTCTCCTTGACAAATGTCAACCACGCCTTCTTGTGGTGCATCCTGTTCCCTCTAAAGGGGCTCTGACGACCGCCAAATAGTGGTATAACTATACCATCGGGATTAGAGGAAATGCTATCCCACACTCACCAACCCGCTTGGCCAGCGTGGTGAGTTACGGCCAAACCCCTCCAAAATGACTCCACAACTTAAATCTTGGCCCCCAGTCTCCGGCAGGTGGAATGTACCTGGCCAAGGCAGCGCCCAGTGCGACATGTGTTGTGACTTCACCGACAGAGGGCGCAGCGGAGGCGGCGAATGCCAGATGTGAGAAGATGGCGGACATGTGAGGACGTGTGGAAAGGGCGGAAGAGATGATACGGCAGAAATCGTAATGTAAGAACTGATATTAAGACTTATGACGCGAAAGACAAACAACGTATATTCAGTGTGTGTGAGTGTTTGTGTATTTACATCAAATTCATATAAAATGATCCAAAATAAATTAGTAGTATACCTTTGATGTGCAACTCTCTTGGAATACGTCATTGTGTATACAACCGTGTGCATAGATGTTGGATAAAGAAGATCCTGATTGCTGGAGGGCCCGTGTACGGACTCACGGAAGAGGTAAGAAGTTAAATATAAATACCTCTAATTACCAAAATTGAATTGAAACGCGAAAAGTAAGAACATCATTGACGCCCAACGTGGGGCTCTCTTGCAAATATAAACTGAAGGCAATATTTTCACCTATATTGAATTTGAAGCGTGAAACTGAAATTGCTTAAAATAAGTAATGGCGGAGGAATTAGATAAACTAAAAAAGAAAAGACCGGTCAACCGCAGATTAACCACCATTGTTATTAATAAACTAAAAGAAGCTCTTAAAGAGGATCCCATTGAAAGGGAAGTTATCGAGAATAATTTAGCTCAGTTATTGATTAAAGAAGAAAATTTGATTTCTGTTGGTGAACAAATTGAGCGAGTTATTTCTGTAGAGGAATTTGAAGACGATTATTGTGCTAGTCAGAAATACTACGAAAACGTGCTATTATGGAAAACGAAAGCACAGCGCTGTTTAACTATGATCGGAAACACTGAAGAAAGCGGCACGAACGAAACAGAGAACAGAACATCGTGGTCAAACAATATACCTGGAGCAGCGATAAGATTACCGAAATTAAAGCTTGCAAAATTCTTTGGAGATCCATCGCATTGGTTGGAATTTTGGGGTCAGTTTGATACGACCATACACTCAAATGAGGGTTTAAATAATTTGAACAAGTTTAGTTACTTGAAATCTTATCTGGGCGGAGCAGCTGCTATTGCAATATCTGGATTACCTATCACCGAAGCAAATTATGACAAGGCCATACAAATTTTGAAGGGTAGGTTCGAAAAAAGGATGTTGTTATAAGTTCACATATGAATAAATTACTGTCTCTACCACCTGTTAAGAGGTTAACTGACACCTTTGGTCTGCGGAAGTTGTATGATAATTGCGAAGTCCAATTAAGAAGCCTCGAATCGCTAGGAGTAATCTCCGACACTTATGGAAGTTTGTTGTGTCCCATGATATTGAAATTAATTCCCAGTGAATTAGTACTAGAATTCAACAGACTTCGGGAAGCTGATGAGATTTGGAATATAGAAGAAGTTATGGAATTTATAAGAAAAGAAATTGAAAGTCGTGAGCGCACCCAGGCAATTTGTGGAACCACAAAATTAAAACCGAATCTTTCTCAGAGTGATAAGGCAGTAAACAATATGCCCATCAGATCTGATAACATGCGCGCAAAAGAATTCATGAAGCAAAATAAAACTTTTCCTTCGGCCGCCGAACTGAATGCTACTGCAGAAAATAACCCAGAGTCCTATGAAAAACGCATTGAAGACAGATTGACTGCGGTCAACATTCAAAGAAATAACGAACATTGTGTTAGAGGAAGTTGTTTATTTTGTTCATCGGATCATGATTTAGACAGATGTCCTTTACAATAGGCGAAAAAAGACGCAATTTATTGCGACAAGGAAGATGCTTCAATTGTTTAAAAAAACTTCACTTGGCGAAGTTTTGTTTTTCAAAAGATCGGTGTCAACTTTGTCATCGAAAGCACAATAACCTTCATGTGTGATGCCGAAAGAAGCACATCTGCTGTAAAACATATTGCACACGCATTTCAGCAAGAGGACAGTGTTCTGTTGCAGACCATGACCCTAAAGGTAGTGGGAGAAGCGAGTCGTAGCGTGAGAATTCTTCTGGACGGAGGCTCACAACGGACATTTGTTATGGAAACTGTTTCTAAAGAGCTCAAATTACAAGTGACAGGAGAAGAACAATTAACGATATTTTCATTTGCCGCGAATTCACCAGTAACAGAGAAAAGAAAAAGAGTTCGCTTAGTTTTAAAAGATGCAAGAACTGGACGTAGAATCGAGATTCAGGCTTTGGAAACAAATAACATTAGCGGTGCTTTGATAAGTACTCCAGGGAAAGAAATACGAAGTTATTGTGAAAAAGAAAAAATGTTGTTAGCTGATGGAGCGGAAAAATGTAACAACTTAGAATTATCAGTTTTGATCGGAGCTGACTATTATTGGAAGGTTATAACCGGAAGAGTGCGTAGGATAACGCCATCCTTGGTCGCTTCACAAACCATTTTTGGGTGGACATTTAGTGGCACCTCGGCGCTGTCAAATGCGTTGGTGTCACAATCTGTCATTAATGTTATGAAAAGTGCCATAAGCACAAGTACAAGTAAAACTGACTGTGAAATGAACGAAATGTTGAAGCACTTTTAAGATCTTGAAACGCTAGGAACAAGGGAAAGCATCGACCAAACTAATAAAACAGAAGATAATCGCATTTATGAGGAATTTCGCAAAAATCTGAAAATGGAAGATGATAGGTACGTGACACGGTTTCCGTGGAATCAACAAATAGAAGAATTAAAGGATAATTACAACTTGGCTGAAAAACGATTGAGATCGCTTGTTTGGAAATTCAATAAGGAACCACAATTCTACGAAGAATATAAAAAGGTTATCAAAAATTATTTAAAAGAAGGAATTGCAGAGGAAGCAAAGGATGATAGCAGCAATGTAATATATTACATGCCACATCAGGCTGTAATCAGGCAAAACAAGGATACCACTAAATTACGCGTAGTATCTGATGCATCATCTCATGCCGAAAACTGTTCATCATTAAATGATTGTTTACTCGCAGGGCCAAACCTAAACCCCGATGTGCTGGATTTGTTGATCAGATTCCGTAACAATAAGGTCACATTCACAGCTGACATTCAACAGGCATTTTTAGAGATTGCTCTTGCCAAAGAAGACCGAGATGCAATTAGATTTTTGTGGATTGATGAGGAAATAGATGACAGCGACTCCCTCAAAGTGAAAATACTACGAATGACTAGAGTCATATTTGGTGCGAAATCAAGCCCATTTATGCTGGCTGCAATGCTAAGAGTTCACATAGACAAATATAAACAACAGTATGAGGATGCATACAAGCTACTGAGGAATTGTCTATATGTGGATGATTTAATTGGATGAGCAACAGATGAAAATGAAGCAATGATACTATCAAGAGACGTTAAATATATTTTGAATGAGGGGAACTTTAACATGAGAAAATGGAGAACAAACAGCAAATCCCTTCAACAATTGTGGAATAATGAAGAAAATGATATTCAATGCGCTGCAAGCAATAAAGTTTTGGGATACCTATGGGATAGAGAGAAGGATGTTATACGAATAGATGTTTCTGAAGTGATTGCATATGTGAGAAAGAGAAAGGACAAGGTATGCAAAAGAGAAGTTCTGAAGACTGTTAGTCGTCTATATGACCCGATTGGTGTTTTAAGTCCATTTACAATAAGAGGCAGAATTATCTTGCAAAATGTTTGGAAATCGGGTGCAAATTGGGATGCAGAATTCTCTGTAGAACTAGAGAAAAATTGGAAAGATTGGTGCACAGAGTTAGCACAGATGAAAAATGTTGACATACCAAGATATTATTTTGGAGATATAGAAGAAAAGTAATTGAGAAATATCAAGTTGCATTGTTTCACAGATGCAAGTCAAAAGGCTTATGGTGCAGTGATATATTTGAGATATGAAACCAAAGATGAAACAAATTAAAGAAACGTGATTTCAAAGGCAAGAGTAGCACCCTTAAAGAAACTATCCTTACCTAGGCTAGAATTGATGGTGGCGTTAATAGGAGCTAGACTAGCTGAATCTGTTGAAAGGCAACTGAAGCAGAAGTTTGATTTGACCTTACATTTTTGGACAGATTCCAGTACAGTTTTGCACTGGATAAAAGGAAATGCCGAAAAATGGAAGCCGTTTGTGCAAAATAGGATAAAAGAAATACAAGGGAAATACGATCCGTTATCATGGACATATTGCCCAGGAAAAGAGAATCCTGCAGATTTACTGACCAGAGGAGAGAAGATTGAAACCATCAAAGGTAATAGTCATTGGTGGCATGGACCAGAATGGTTAATTAGAGAGGAAACATCTTGGCCAAAATTACCAGCTGACTTGTTCACAGACGACAGTGCAAAGGAAGAAAGAAAACGAAAGAGCAAAGAGACCCTTCAAGTAAGCTGTGTTACGGAAGAAGGGAGGACCCCTATTTTTGATATTAGAAAAAACAGTGAATTAAAAACTGTTCTTTGTGTGACAGCATGGATTTTAAGATTCGTACATAATGTTCGAAATAGAGACTCAAAAAGAACAGGAGTTCTGACAGTTGAAGAATTAAACTCAGCAGAAATTTATTGGGTTAAACAATCCCAGAGAGAGTGTTTTCCAAACGAAGTAAATGCTTTGAACTGTGAACATGACATTTCTTCCGATTCGAAAATCTACACGTTTAATTCATTTCTGGACGACGACGGCGTAATGAGAGTTGGAGGAAGACTACAGAATGCAGACTTGAACTATGACCAAGTTCATCCAGTAATTTTGTCAACCAATAGTTATTTGTCAGACCTATTAATTAAGCAAAGTCATATAAGGGTAGGACATGGTGGAGTTGCCGAGACTTTAGCACAAATCAGAGAAAGGTACTGGATTCTACGGGGACTGCAAAGAGTGAAAAGCGTTATACATAGTTGTTTTAACTGGCAGAAATTTAAAACAAAACCTTTTGACCAAGATATGGCACCCTTACCACCGGACAGATTAAAGGAAGTTTCTCCTTTTGAAATATGTGGAGTGGACTTTGCAGGACCATTATTCACAAAGAAGGAAAATAAGAAGGTTTACATCGCCTTATTCACCTGTGCAGTTACTCGTGCTGTACATCTGGAATTGGTATCTGATTTAACAGCTTGCAACTTTCTGTTGGCATTTAGAAGATTTTTAGCAAGAAGAGGAATTTGTAAGACACTTTATTCAGATAACGCAAAAACATTTAAAAAGGTAAACCGAGATTTAACCAAACTGTGGAGCATGGTTACCGATCCAGAAAATTTAAGGTTTTATGGAGAAACAGGAATAAGATGGAAGTACATTGTTGAAAGAGCTGCATGGTGGGGTGGTTTTTGGGAGAGGCTCGTTTGCTCGATCAAAACATGCCTGAAAAGAATACTGGGAAAAGCTTCTTTAACATATGAAGAATTGGAAACTACTCTATTATTGGCTTCACTTTTGCCAGTTTTACTTCAAGCTATGTTTTATATATATATATTTTTTCTGTACAGACTGTTAGCACATCAATTCAGTATCTTCAAGCTCTGGAGTTCTATTACTTTTATTACAGTTATTGGTTGAGTGCTTGTTTTTTTGTTTTTTTTTGACTTCCTACGTAACAGATTTTTGGTTGTAAGTTATTTCCAGATGTCAATGTTATATTGGATGAGTGGACAGAAATCATGGAATATCAACCTCGTAACGAGTAGGCCCACCTTTTACCCTGATAAAGGCAGTCACACAGTGAGGCATTGAGTTCATTAGGTCACGTAAGTGGTCCACAGGTATATCCACCTATGTTTGTTGCACTGCTGTCCATAATTCCGCTGCATTCACACGTGAAAGATCCAAAGTCAGAACGGATCTTTCCACAGCATTCCAAAGATTTTGCACAGGGTTCATGTCTGGTGACCAGGTAGGCCATTCCAGGGTGGGAACTTCTGTGGAATGCTTTTCTATGTTCTAGTCACCACGGCTTTGTGGGGAGGTGTATTGTCCTGCTAAAAGAGTCCATTGCCCTGTGGGTGCATATGACCATGAACAGATGGTCTCCAAGAATGGACATGTAATGTGGACCATTCAGAGATACATTTAGATGTATCAGAGGTCCCAACATGTGCCAGCTAAGCAAGCCCCAGACCCTATAACCTAACCCCCACCAGCCCAAACAGTTCCTTGTTGACATGTCAGGTCCATTTGTGCAGTTTTGACCAGATCTGCACCCTCCCATCTGCGTGAAATAACAGTAAACGTGACTCATCGAACCAATCACTCAAGGTCCGGTGCCAATGTTCTTTCACCCAGTTGAAGTGAACAGTCCGGTTATGTGGCATTAGCAATGAGACTCTGGGGGTTGGCGGTGATATGGGCCACTGTCGCTTTCCAGTTGGTTGCAACTGTGAGAGACAGACATTGATGGCCATGCTCATCCACCAACTTTCTCCACTCACAGCGCTGTCCACAATGCAACGTTATTCAAAAATTGGAGTAATCCAAATACACTCGATACTGTAATTCCTGTAACACCTCCACAAAAGAGTGACCCATGCGTTGGGCACCTAACATCACAATGTTTATCCACACTGACAAGGAATTACCACTTCCGTGAATGAAGGTCCTCCTACCTATGTACACGCCAAGCAGTATGTTCATGCACTAGCAATTGGAGTGACAGCATTGCATTGCCCAAGAAACGGGTAACCTACGATTTCTGTCCTTTCAGTACATAAACCCTTGCAGTTCATTAGTTCAGTTCTTGTTTTAAATAAGATTTTTATAGTCAGTAATACAGATTTCAAACTCTTTATTGTTGTACTGACATTGTTTTTAAATTGCTTTAGTTAAATCTTCAGCATACAGTAGTTCACCACAACACAACACAACCTTTTTTTTTTTTTTTTTTTGCCTTGGATGCTTATAAGTTTTTTAATCAGTCAATGGCATATTAAAATATTTTTTGCATAAATTCCTAGTAGAATGTGAAAAGAATCATATGATCACTTTGGTGGGAGGGGGAGATAATAAACTTCACACAAGCATGTAAGGGCATGAGGAGTCGCCCGCCCCTAATTTACAGCCACCGCTTTCAAGGAAGGATGACAGGTAGTGCCAAAAGGGGTAAAACAGCATGCATGTTTTGTCTTATGATTAAAACCCAGGCCTAAAAACATAACATGTCAGTAGACTGTATCCTAGACCTCCTAGTGACAAGAGATTACTTGAACTACATACCTACTACTGGTAGACAACACACACAAAATTTTTCATGCGCCACGATAGTTTTTTGAGAGGTACAAGGAAAAAATCATGACTAATAAGTACATATACAGAATTTTGATCTTCAGCAGTTAAAATTAACGTCTTCCAAGATATTGTTCAAAAAGTGAGTGCAAAATCCACAACTAAAACTAGGTAACACACTAAATTATAATAGTTGCATTTCAGAGTAGGTTTTCATTTTAGAAAGTTCAGCTTTGTCTTCAGATGTCTCATATTCAATAAAAAACACTTATAAGCACCCCATGTGAAATCAATGCCATGACTATGAACATCTTTGATGCTTACCCTGCATGCGTACATGAATCTCTCTTGGGTTGCACTGCGAAACTTCAGCCTGAATTGCTACTGCCCATATCGCTGCAGAATGCATAACTCTGCCGGCGATAGTGCCAAATATTGATATTGGCATGTTCATTATTCTGATTTTATGGTAAGTAGTTTACAAAAAAAGATGAAAACAGAAAAATCTGTATATTGTACTTGTTGCTTTATTAAAGAGATGGAAGCTTCATAGCAGGAAGCCAAAGTTTGAAAAATACAATTTTCCAAGCAGAATTTAAAAACACTGACACCAGGTGAAAATTTTCAGGCTCCATGGTGACTGGTCACCTTGGATTTGTCTACCCCTGATATAAACTGTACAGAGCCAAAGGCTTAAAAAAAAAAAAGTCTACCCAAAATGAGACCTTTTACTAATCAGGTCACCTTTCTTTCTGTGCCTTATAGCTTCTGCAAAAATCTTTTCTTATTATAGTACCATTTTTGAACTGGATAATATTTTCACTTTTAACCTGATAATTTCCTTTGTGACCTCATTTAAGTCTTTGTACATGGACACTTCCATGATGTAAATAAATATCTATAAAAATAGATTTCTACAATTTATGCACTGTGTTCTTTAACACTGCTTTGCACCTTGAAGTTGACATTTTATAACAGAAATTTCACCATACGAAAATTAGCACTGTTTTAATAAGAAACTATAATTTGAACTGAAAATTGCATTAAACACATTTCAAACATATCCTGCTACAGTTATGTACATCGAATAGACAAATTATCAATACACTCCAATACCAATATGCAAAGCAAAAATATTGTGTCGTCACATGGGACATTGAAACTGGCAATGCTTGTAAATAATAGTTGCAAGGAAAGCGCAGGCTGTTCAATTACTGCTAAACAATTGAGATTTTAACGTCAGACTGCTGCATGTGTATATGGCAGAACTTCCAACTAACAGGGAAAATAAACGTGTAATTGACTCTTGAGGTGAGCGCAGACTGTCCCATATAATTACAAGGAATTGCAAGGCTACAACATAAAAGATAATGTCAGAATTTAATGAGGGCACATCCAGATGTTTATGCACAGACTATATCACACCATGGAAAAATAGGCAATGGCAGTCAACATACACATCATGTCCACTTGTTGACTGCAAGGCACTGAAAGATTAGGCTGCAGTTTCTAAAGATCTACTGTAACTGGAGAATGGAGGACTGGAAACATGTCATATGGTCAGATAAGGTGCTTACCAAATTTGGGAAATGCAATTTCACAACTAATTTTAAAATATCTCTTTCTGTTTCTCAATGTATATAGCCCTATCCAAGGCAGCAACATATGCACGCACATACACGTTATATATAGTAAGTATAATCAGAGAGAGGGGACACTCTTCTCTCTCTTTTCTATGTAAAAAAGTGCTCCCTGCCCTTCTGCTAGTAACAACAAACTGACTCATCACACTTTAACTGTGCCTAAAAAGTAAGTTTAAATGCTCACTACTGTGCTAAATGATTTTATAACACACCTTTCTTTAATAATTATACCTGAAAAATTTCATGACTTCATAAGCAGAGTAATTTAAATGGCTGAATTGATTTCAAACTTTTGTACATATATTTCTACACGGCCAGTCACATTATTGTGACCGCCAGTTAATATCCATAATAACCACCGTGTGCAGCGAGGACAGAAGCTAGACGGGCTGGGAGTGACTCAATAAGGTGCTCGAAGCTGTTCACAGGTATGTAGAGCCATGCTGACAGCAGTGTATCTGACAGCTGCTGACGAGTGCGCAGTGGAGGATCCACAGAGCAATCAACACGATTGAGGTGGCCCACAGATGCTCAATTGGGTTTAAGTCTGGGGAATTAGGGGGCAAGGGAAGTACTTGGAAGTGTTCATCGTGCTCTTCCAACCACTCTCGGATATTTCTAGCTGTGTGACACGTCGCATTGTTGTGCTGGAAGATCCCATCGCCCCAGGGCAGACAAATCAGCATGTATAGGTGTACGTGGTCCGCAAGGATGGATTAATAACGAATTTGATCCACAGTACCTTCCACAGGTATGAGTGGACCCAGGGAATGCCACGAAAATATTCCCCAGACCATGACACTGCCCCCGCCAGCTTATGTTCTTCCAGCAATGGTTGAAGAGGGTTTTTTCTTTGATGTTTCTCGCCTTATACGCCAACGTCCATCCGTTCGATGAAGCAGAAAACGCCACTTATCGGAGAAGGCAATCCTTTGCTAATCAGTGGAGGTCCAATTCCGATACTGCAGTGCAAATGTAAACCTTTTCTGCCGATGCACCTTCGTTAGCATAGGTGTAGTGACCATCTGTCTGCATCGGAGCCCCATACCCAGCAGGGTTCGCTGAACTGTCATTTTAGACACTTCCAGTAGCCCCCTGGCTCATTCGGCCAGTGAGTTGCGCCACTGTAGCGTGTCGATCGGCCCTCACGCACCTTCGCAGCCGATGTTCACCTCTCACCTCAATGGCACCGTGGTGCTCCGCAGTTTCCAAGTCGCCGATTCGCAATGGTACCATTTTTCTAATCACGATACACTTTAACCACAGCAGTATGCGAACAGTTCACAAACTGCGCTGTTTCAGACATACTGCCACCCTTGGCCCCAATGCCGATAATCATCCCTTTTTGCAAATCTGATAAATCTATCCTTTTATCCATGACAGCACCCAGTGATATGTTTTCAGAATGTCTACAGCAGACGTTATATACCTTCCTAGCCAGCACACGACACGCCTTCTTTCATTGGCTACGCGCTGTTGACGTCAAAAGTAGGAGGTGGTCACAATAACGCGACTTGACTGTGTATGTTGAAAGTTTTTTTTTTGCTTTAACAGTTTTCTTTGTTGGGGAGTGCAAGTGCCCTTTTTATGATACTTGGATCATTAGGTGGAAACCACATTTACATCTTATGTGGTCAGTGTGCATGGACACTTACTTATATTGTCACCAGAAAATTAACAATTATTAAAAATAAAAAGAAATCATGACCCCAAGGCAAAATTCATGACCTTTTCTGAATTCGTGACTTTTTTTTTTTGTGAGTTTTATGACCAGTAGACACCCTGTCTGAAGAACTATGGTTTGAACCATATCATTTTTGCTGAATGGAGAGTGAATGAGTGGTGCAAGCCATCGTAAGTGATGGACCCAGCTGGCCAAGTTGGGATCATAAAGGCAAGTGGAGGCAGTGTAAGTTTGGGATGGGGCCCCTTGTACCCTTTGTAACCTCTATCACTGGCATGTGGTATAAGAACATCCTCACCGACCATCTACACCCATTCATAATGGTTCTCTTTATGCACCAAAATGCCATCATTCAACAGGACAATGCAACACTACATACTTTCTAGTGGTGACCAGCTGGCTCCAGGAGCATTCAGATTAGTTAACCAAACTTCAATGTCCCAATCAATCACCAGACCTCAACACCATTCAGAATTTGTGGGGTGAATTGGAAAGATCTTTTCAAGCCAGCCAATATTTACCGGCAACTGTGGATACCTCCTCCTAAAAACTGTTTTCAACATCTCATTGAATCTTTACCAAGATGTCTGGTTGCTGTTGTGAGGGCAAAAGGAAGCAGCAAGCACTCCATGATTAGGTAGGTGCATATAATAATTTGTCTCAGTTTGCATGCCGTAGTAACAGTACTTTTTTAAACTGTTCACAATTTACCGTGATTCATACATGAGGCAAATAAATGAAAAAGTTGCACAAAATAGAGTTCTTACGAGTACTAACCAATCTCTAACAGCTGGTACATATAAAATCTCTTAGCCTAAAAAAAAAAATTGTTTATGGTGAAACATTACTGCCTCAAAAATATCAGAGCTTTCACACATCAATGGATCAATTGATACAGCATTTTGCCAATAAGTTCAGCTGGACATGAATGCAGTGATGCAACAAAGTGGCAAAACACACTGAACAGATTTGTTCAGACTACTCGATCATTTGTGTGCATTTACTTTGGTGTAATTTGATTTGATTATATGACAATTTGCATGCTTCTGTAACATAAGAATAATACGAAATATGACCACGAAACAAATGTTTCAACATGGCTGCAAAAAATCATAATACTTAACCAATAGAGAAAATGAAAGTTTATTTTGCAAAAAATAACTTTACAATATATTCTATTAAAATACCTTCATGTATAACAAATTGCTTAAACATCTAATACAAATCTTTATAAACTCGTAGATATCTCAGAAGATGTCATGATAATCAAAAATGGCTACAGGTGATAAAAATGCCATTCCTATGACAACTTATAGTATGAAAGTAAAAAGAAAAATTTCATGACTACAAAAAATAAAACAGTGTGTCGTCTTAAATGGATCTCTCTGCATCATAATTCAACAGCACATACACAACACTAATCCTTCCCCACCATAATAAAATCTCATGGCGTAAGATGAATACTTTTCATAAGGCACATTTTTTTTTCTTTTTAGAAACATAACATTCTGATCAAATAACATTAAAGAGACTCTTACATTTCCTGCTTTGTTAGAAAACCTGAGAGCAACTCCCTTTCAACAAGATCTACTTTTGTTAAAAATAATGGTGGATTACTCCATGAGCACTTCACCTGTAGTTAAGTAAACAAATGTGACACACATGTACAAAAAAAAAAAATCTGGCACAAGAGAACTTTTTACAAAACCTTAGAAAAGTTATGTTTTGCAAGAACACAAAAGCTTCAAAATTTATAATACAAATATCTTCAGAAAAAGCTGAAAAAATTATTTGTTCAAGAAAGTACTTGGTTCAAAGTAAAGTGCAGGGACTTTTTTCTCTGAAAGGATTCGCCTTTTGAGAATGAAATCCCACAAGGAGGTAGTCATCATTTTTGTGATCTTGGACATATTTCTACACAGGAGAGAAACAAAATATTGTAAACAAATCAGGCAATCCACATTCAAAAATGCTTTCAAATGAAAAATAACACTTAAAATCAAATCATTTATGGCTGGCCCCCTGGGGAGAATTATTTTATTTATACACTATCATTCATGAAAATTGCACCACCAAGAAAAAAATCACACTATTCAAATGAAATTTAGGACAGATTCTTCATGTTACAGGAGAAAACTGACTACTATACAAGTGGTTTTTTTTTTTTTTTTTTGCTTCAAAACTACAAATTGTATGAAGCCCAGGGATCATAGCATACTTCTGGAAAATTTTAGGTAGGAATTTTAGGAATTTTTAGAAAAATTTTAGGAAAATTTTAGGAGTGTATTTCAATAAAAACTAGATGTATATTTGTATACATCTAGTAAAACAACTTTGTATACATTGTAAAGAGTTTGCTTCACACCCTTCAACCATATATACTGATAGACTGCGCATGACATCAAAATTTCTGGCTCCAACATAAAATCACATGACAACAGTCAAAAAGATGGGTTACACCTGCTGTGCTTATGGTTGCTCTGAGCGATATAGTAAAGAAAGTTCTATGATTTTTCATGGGTAAGAAACGAATTAAATACCTAAGTCAATAAAGTTCAATTACTTAACCAGAAACTTGCAGCTATTGATATAAAAATATAGTAACTTAAGAAAAAAATGGAATGCATGTTCCAAATTCTTCGCAAATGTTCATCACATTATAAATCACAAAATGTAAACAACCCGATCATGCATGTATATAGCTCATAAGTAAACTTACCTGAAGAGTTTTCATTATATATGAGGCGCATTCACATAATACACCGAAAACACTGAAGTTCTGCAGCGTAAATTAGTAATCATAACAGCATTTTTACACGAAATTTGGAGTCTGATGATGACGTGCCCAATGTTTGAGCCATGGCGGCTTTGATGCAGCTATTGCCAATGTGCAGTCCATTAGTATATATGGTCGAAGTTAACACCCAAATTTTTTGCATAACGTCTAATGTCAAAAGTTTAAGTATGATTTACTTCTAATGTTCAGTTCTTATCTTTTCACGTGTTATTATCATATTCAAGTATATTTACCACATTCAAGTTTCACTTTGAACATTAATATGCTGTTGAACCAGAAGCAATTCACGATTTTCACAGTAAAGTTTTCAGGTTTCACATTAAATTATAATATCCTAAAAAGGTAATTGAAAACCAAGAACTATGTACAATTGTTCACTGAATTACTTTTTTCATATTATTGTTTTAACCTTTTCCTGATTAGCCTATCTTTTTCTGCTTCTACCACAACTAATTTACTTTCAGTTTTCTTTATTTCAGCTGAACCTTGTATGATCAAGTTAGAGGCAACTGCTATTTCAACAGTATTTTGTTTTTCTACAGCTTTTCTCGTTCTTTCTGTTCCCTCTTGAATTATTGCTAGGGAGGCTTCTTTATCGTTTTTAAGTCTATTTATTTCTGCATCATTTTCTTTTATTTTGTCATCAAACTCAGCTTTTCTTTTTTTCTCTAGCTGCTTTTCCTTATTTTCCCTCTCTTTCTGCTTCCTTTCTTTTACCTTTTTTGATTCTTCTTCCTTCAGCTTATCAACATACTCTTTATAAAATTTATGTGAATCACAAACACTATTTAACAAATTTCTTGTTATGGGAACTTTACTTACACATCCATAGTGTTTAATGGCCCCTTTAACTATTCTTAATGATGTTATAGTTGAGTCTTTTAAGTTAGCCTTGTCCTTCCTTAACAGAGCAGTGTTAACCGAAAATCCCCTTTCTGCATCAGCATTACCATGAGGTAAAACTAAAATTGACTTTATGAGTTTAGCAAGATTTGAGTATTTTTCTTTTCCGCTAGAGTCTTTAATACTAAATATATTACGCCAGTAATGATCAATCCGCACTGGAATATGCCCTTCCTCTGAAAATTTCACTAGTTCATCTAGAGTTGGCTTATCGCAATTTAAAAGTTTCCACTCTTCTCTTACTCTATCAATTTGTTCCTCAGAAAGATGCAAAACACTTGAAATTCTGATTATTTCTGAAAGTCCTTCAGTGACTGAAAGTTGAGTTGACTCTTTCTTTGGTTCTTTTACCTTTAAAACTTCTATGTCTCTTACTTAGCTTTTGATTGCAGAATGGCAAATTTGACTTTAAATATTTTGTGGTTGCAATTAGTGATGATCTTACATCTAAGAGAAATAATTTCTGCCTGGTCTCCTGAACATTCCTGAGGAGATTTTTTGTCTTCATACCAACTTCTAACTCCCCTAGTTTTTTCCATGAAATTTTTGTTTTCAAAATCTACATTCTTTAGGTCTTCTCCAAATTTCCCTGCTATAACATCATCTTGGATAAACTGAGCCATAGCATTCCTCATTAAAGTATTTAAATCAGAATATAACTGGTGTATTTTTGGTTCTTCACTCTGATAACATAATGAAAACTTTTCAAAATTTTGGTGTGAAAATGAAATTAATGCTAAATAGCAAGGAGTAAGCTCATTTTTCAGGAAACAGTGAATTCTTTTATACCTTGCCGAATTGCGCAGTTGTTTTTCAAATATTTTTTGAGATGGCAAGAAGTTTAAAAAATATTCTGTAATATTTAGCCATTGATCCAAGAGCCTCTGGGCTACAGAACCAACGGTTAACCATCTGTTGCTGACATGACGCAAAAGAAATTTGGCAGTGACCAATGTTATATCGTCGACAGATTTATAATCCTCTCGTCTTGCAGCACTACTCTTTAAAAAGTAATGCATATCAGTAGCAAATTCGTCAAAATCTATATTTAAGCTTGTCAAAAAAATTTTAAATGCATTACTAACAACATGCAGGTTGCAAAAACTTAGTTCCAAAGATTTCTGGCCTGTTTCTTGTTTTACAACTTCATTGAATTTGCGTAAAAAGCACTTATTTACATTTGGGCTGTCTGTCCATGGATACACAAATAATTCTGTTCAACGAAATATTGAAGGATGATAACACATCAAGAATTTCTTTTAGCAAAATATCTGCTGTTGCATGACCCAGAAAAACGCTTGTTAGGTATCGGCAAGAAACTGAATTTATTTCTGAAGACCAGTACCTGAGATACACATCCAACTGCCGTTTCACTTGTGTATTTGTAGTTTCATCAAATGCTATAGTAACCTTTCCTGGGCTACTAGATGCAATGTCTTTTCAAATCCTCTTCAAAATATTTTGACAATCCATGTGATATCACATAAGCAACTTTTTTTTCTTTAAGTTGCATTTTGGCTGCAATAGCAGAATCAGGAAACATTTCTTTGAAAAGTTCAACTGTTTCAGTGCATGAAACAAAAGACATATTGTCCTTAGCAACTTTCATGGCCCATAATGCTTCGGCTTTAGCCAACTGTAAATCATGACTCAGTACTTCACTAATATTTGTTTTGGGCTGAAGATCCCGTCCTCCAAAGGCTTTCAGGATGGACTTATTTTGAAATTTACTTTGAAATTTCTGCAAATGTTTTTTTCCTTTATGATGCGCTTTTACTTGTGAAAAGCCACTATTAGAAATGTTGAAAATTTCTGAACACAATATACACTTAGCAGAAAATATTGTTTCAGTTGCAGAACACCATTCTTTCAACTTCACTCCGTCCAATTCTTTGGCGAGCCACGCATCTTGAAATTTCGTTTTGGATTTAGGCATCTTAAACACTTGTATTACTAACCAGAAAATGAAAGGGAAGTACAAAAACACGTTCCAATATTGCAAAACCAGACAACATCCCGAAATTTGGCTGCGAGGATGTCAGAAGATATGAAAAAAAAAAAAAAAAGCAGGTCACCACTAGAGAACTGAACCTGCACACAGCACAGAGAACACCATAAAAGACGTAAAACCAGAAACTATCATACGCATCTCACGCAAGTTCAGTCAGAGCGAGTCGGAGCCGAGATATATTGCGCATCGAAGGTCGCTGTCGCCGACGCATGATCGAAGGTCAATGATCACGTGCTCTACTGCCTGCCAAGATAATACTCAGCTACCATCCCATCGTCATTACCGGAGGTTACGGAAGGAGACCACATGTTTCCTCTTTGCTTCCACCCACCTGCGGTTTACAATAACAAAACATCAGCAGAAAGAGGAGGTTCCACAAGGCATGTACAAAAATAAAGTACGATCTTCTGCGTGCCACGGAGTTCGTCTGCAAAGCGCAAACCAGGGGTGAAAATGACCCCTCCCCTTTTCCCTTAGATCTCTTGTTACTCTCGAAAACTGTTCGAAGGCAAAAAAATGGAACGCCCGCCCCGAAGCAAGTGCATCTCGATGGCGTCATTTTTCCCTCCCTTCAGCAGCACAGCATATAGGCTGTGTTTTTACAATAACAGGTCTTTTTACCTTACCGTAATGGTAAATTTATTGGCGTTAATAACGGTTGTGTTTTTAATAAAAATAAGCTTACGAAAATTTTAGGATGAATAGCAAATTTTAGGTCTAATTTTAGGAATTTAAGGAGGGTCACAAAATATTAGGAATTTTAGGAATTTTAGGAGGAATGCGATCCCTGGAAGCCACCTTGAGCTTTGAGCAACAATAACAGCCTCTACATGACATGGCATTTAATGGAATAGGTTTGTGATATCATCCTGGGGAACAGTCTGACAAGTTGCTTCTATACGAGAACAGATTTCATGTGCGGTGACTGGCAGAGGAGCTTGACAGGCTAGTTGCTTAGCTACCTGTCCCACACATATCCAATCAGAAACATATCCAGCAAATGTGCAGGCCAGGGAAGAAGCAATATCTGCTGTGCATGGACAAGGTCTCTGACATTATGGGCAACATGTGGCCAACTTGCTGGAATATAGCACCAGGGCAACTCTTAAAGGAAGAGTATCGTCTCTGCCTCCTAAAACAACCCTGATGTATTGCTGGCAGTTGAGGGTTCCCTCAATTTTTATCAAGAGAGATCATGAATTGAATCCAATAGTGCCCCAAACCATGATTTAGATTAGTATGATGCTGCAAGGTGCTGTTCACCAAAATGTCTTTGAATACACAAGCGACCATCATGGTACACCAAATTGAATCATGACTCATCAGAAAACACAACCTGCTGCCAATCAACACACCGATGTCTGTGTTCTAGACCCCATTGCAGCCCGAGGCATCTATGGTTGAGGTCAAAGGAATGCACAGCAATATGCTGCTAGCAACTAGTTCTCTGTTAAGCAGACAATGCTAAACTGTGCCGGAGGACAAAGCCTGACCTGTGACAGTGCTGCGCTAACATCGTGGATGTCGCTGTGCGATCAGTCACTGCCATGCAGTAGAGGTGTCTGTTATCCCGCGCAGTCGTGCAATTTTGCAATCCATTTCCCAGATTTCTGTGCACCTGAGCCTCATCTGTCCACTGACGCCATGTTCACATTACTGTACCGGCATTTCATTCTATATGAATGGCAATTTTATTGTAGGAAAATCCAGCTTCTATCATCCCAACAATCCTTCCTCTCTCAAAGTTAGCAGGTGTACACAATGCGACCTTCTTTGGCAACAGGGATAGTGAGACACAAGAAACACCCTTTCCACTTAATGGTCAGCTCTTTACTGATTGCAGCATCTCATTTGAACCAGCTCTTTATACCCAACATTGGACAGTTCAGAGGGTACTGCTCCGAAACCGCATGCTTATTTTCACCAACATTGTAATCATTTACCAGTCCCAACCTTCACGTTTCAAGCTAATACAAGCAGTACCTCATGGTGTTGCAATTTTCACAAACAGTAGTGGATTTAAGCTGACCACACGCCCTCTTTTTCTGGCCATGTTCTGACCAGCCCCATCTTTTAAAACAAAATTACCATTTTGTTTAGTCTTTGAAGATACACAATAAAAAAATCTTGGTGCTTCCAAATATGTTGTCATTATGATGGCAAAATCATTAGTGCAAACAACTGTAAGATTACATAAAGCAACTAAATTTATGTGGAAATTATACTCATTTAGAGCCCTTAATTTTATATGTTACTCCGAATTTACTCAATAATTTGACACAGCATTGAATTTACCCTATTTCTGAATGGTGCATGCATATTAACTGAATTTATGTCGGTGCAAACTGTCCATGATAATGTAATACACAGGTACATCACAGTCATATTATTCTTGCTATGACTCATAATAATCTCCAAAGTAAGGATCAGCGCAGCCACCTCTGTAATTCAGGTTACCACATTTGCCAACACCAGCATGGTCAATTCGCCACACACTCTTTACTTTATTTCACAATTTTAACAGGTTCAAACATTCAAAATTAAAATGTCAACAAAAAAAGCAACAGTGCACATTTAACAAACTGCTTCAAAAAGAATTCAAAATTTACTGAAATGGATAGTATGTAGTGATAAAACAAAAATGGTTTGTCAACACTGAAGCATATTTTTCTGCTGCCTATATACAGTCATATCAGAATAATATGACCACCTATCTAATAATGGGAATAACCACCTTTGGCCCGGACGACAGCGGCATGGCATGGATGCAATGAGGCCCTGGAAGGTTAATCGAGGCACACGTGCCCATTCGGACTGCAGCACAGCACAGAGGTCGCACAAACAACATGGTTGTGGGTTGGCACGTTGAACCTATCAATCCAAATAGACCTCAAGTGCTCTATGGGATTAAGGTCGGGCAATTTTGCCAGCCAAGGGAGAACGGAGACAGCGCTGTCATGTTCCTGGAGCCAGTCAGGCACCCCCTTACCAACATGGCACGACGTACTGTCCTGTTGGTAGACACCATCAGGGTAAATGCCCAACATGATGTAATATGCATGTGGTCAGCGAAGATGGACAGGTAACCACTGGCGTTCAGGGACCCATCCAGTAGTGCCAGTGGTCTCAGGTCATACTAGGAAAACATCCCCCAGACATGCAGACTGCCACCACCTGCCTGTATCTAACCGACAAGTATGACCAAGTGTTGGTTCTCGCGTATCTGACGACGCATCTGCCACCACCAGTCACTTCTGTGGAGTAGAAACCTCAATTCGTCGGAGAAGGCAATCCTTTTCCACTCTTCCACTACCTCCCAGTGAATGACAGTAGTCCCATGCAAACTGCAGGCATCGTTGCCGATGGACTTGGGTTAACATGAGCGCCTTAACGCAGCATTGACTACGGAGACCCATATGTAACAGGGTTTGCTCTATTGTTATCGGGGACATGTACCTGGGTGCCCCGGCATTCATTTGATTGGTCAATTGCAGCACTGTTGCGCGTCGATTGCCCTTTATCTGTTGACGGAGGCAACATTCTCCTCTGGGGTTGATGGCCTTTGAGGCTCCACAGTTATGACGTTGGGAGGAACTTGGTGTGCTAGCGGTCCATTCTTGGTACATCTTTACTACAGCACCTTGTGAACAGGCCATGAAGTCTGCTGTTTCTGAGATGCTTCTACCCTTGGCATAGCCAGTGATCATTCCTTTTTGAAAGTCTGTCAAATCAGTACCTCTGCCCATAGTGCTCACATAATGCACTATGGCACATCTGTCCTGTCCAGCTGCTTATATCTCCATGTGGTCGACCTTGTCATGTGCACTCTGTGATGCACCTGGGTGGGTATACTGTGATTCCGGGAGTGGTCATATTATTCTGATACGACTGTGTAGAGGTAGGTGTGACATCAGCCAACATCTATGCAGCCATAAACAGTGTTAACATTAGAAATAGATTTTTTACTGGCCCAGCGGACCACTAGAATTTGTAAACAACTGGTCCACCAAAATGCCCATTGGCCTGTAAGCAATAACATCAACAAAATAATAATAATAAAATAAAAACTTAGACATTTACAATATATGCAGAAAATAATGTCTCATTTCAATGGAATTATCTCCTATATATGTTTCTAAAACATCTAGATCACAGAACAAAGAATGTTTCCAGAATTAGATTCCGATGGATTAGTTATATAGCAAAGTAAGAGTGCATTCCCAATCTGTTTTTAAGTAAGAAGGGAACAAAGATACTCCAAAGGTACAAAAATTCACATACATTAGCAACCTTTTTTCATATTCCACTTAGTAGTTCTAATTCTGACTATTATATAGCTCTAATTATTGTACTATTCTCTTTTACGTGCGATATTTCAAAGCGATATTTTTCTCTTTTACGTGCGATATTGAGTTTGAAGAGGATAATTGCCTATCCTTCCTGGACATTCAACTAAAGAAAAACAAAAATAGTTTTGAATACTCTGTGTTCAGAAAAGCAACTTACATACCTGTACTAATACCATACTCGTCGCACCATCCAGTGATACATAAAAAAAACAGCATAGTAAACTTGATACAGCGAGCGTACACACACACATCTAACAACAGGCTAAAAAATCAAGAGCTAGAGTTTATCTCGAAAATATCACAAGAGTATGGGTACCCGAGCAAGCTAATTAATAAATGGATACATGAGAGTGAAAAGCATATGACTCAGAGTAAAGAAGGCCAAGAAGTGCACAACCAAAGGAAGATGAGAAATAAAAATTGAAATACATTGGAGCTTTCCCATACCTGGAAGGAGTGAGTAAAGAAATCAATAGGCACTGTGCTAAATATGACTTACAACTAGGAAGCTCAGTGCACACTATGAAAAGTATGACTGTCAACAAAAAAACAGAGGAAAAAATGCTAGAAGAATCAGGAACCTACGAAATTCCAATAGCACACATACCCCCAATATCGTACATTGGAAGTACGAAAAACAGATTAAAAAAAGACTTAAACAACACATATCTAACTGGCAAAAAAAAAAGCCAAAACGGCTTTAGTGCAATTCTGCTTGGAAAACCGGACATTCCCAAAGTTCGATGAAATTAAAATGCTAAAAAAGAATAAAAAATCGGAAAGGCAAATGAGGAGGGAAGAAGCAATATTAATCTACAAAAATAAAGCAAGGGTATGTAACCAGAACGACCCTAGCACATTATCGGGCCTGTGTAAAGAACTAATAAGACAAGAAAAACAACAACAAAAGAAAAACAGGCAAAAAAAGACAAGAAAACCAGGATAGAAGAAATTAAAAAAATTAAAAAAAAAAAAAAATACGGGGGAAAAAAAAAGTGTTCTTAACGAAACATAGATGGCGCCAGCCGGGCTTGATAACGAAATATATCCAGGAAAGTTTTTCCGACGAATGGCAACAAGGAGTATCGGACTCCATTAGCGCGAAGTTAACCACGAACATCGGTGGTACAGTCGCCACGCTCCTGAAGATGCCCAGAGTATGGGCGAAAATTTCGAGTATAAAGAACGGTAAAAATTGATGTTTGAATCCTAAAGCAAAGATCCAATGAGTATACCCAGCGAAAAGTGTGAGAAGTAAAGCCAGTCATCGCATACAACGGACTTTAGGACAATAACCTCAACAAAGACCGGAAAACACGTGCGTGAAATGTCCCCGTCGCTAGAAAGGAATGCCAAGGTAAGCATTATCCGCTAGTTTTCTGTACAAGTTACTTTTTTCATATGTTTTATTGTTTTGGGTTTAGTTTCCTTTTCCTTATTTTAGACTTATTGCTTATCCCTCCTACTTTCCCATGAAGTTAGTTTTAGTTCCCCATTGAATACTGTTTTATGTGAATTGTTCTGTTGTGAAAATTACCTTCAAGCACCCAATTGACCTTCTCCGCTAGTGTGTTTTCTTGGGGCAGAAACAAAAACTAGTTTGTGTCTTGTGTCAGTATCTGCTACATTCATTAGGGTGGGTGAATCCAAGGAAGAACAGGTCGTTTATTTAGCTTACTTCTGCTCGCTACAGATGGTGGGGACGGAAGTAACAAAAAACAAAAAAAAAAAAACTGCTGTTGCCTTTACAAGACAAGGACTGGGAAAATGCCTTTGCTGTTTCTTCCACTCTTTCACAAATCATGAGGGATTAAAAAAATAGCTGTTAGCCAATAGCATTTCAGGAACCTATCACTAGTTTGCAGCCTAAAAAGAAAACCATACAGCAAGGTAAAAGAAACAGAAATTCATACTTGTGACAAATTAGGAAAAAACTTACTGGCCATTTGGGCCAGTAAAAATCAAAAGCTCAGTGGTCCGACAAAAGTTTTACTGGCCAATGGCCAGCGGACCACTGGGTAATTCGAACACTGCATAAATGTAAGGTTGATGACCTAGGTTTGAGTTGTGTTCCCACTGTCAGTTCCTAAAGATGATACAGTTACAGTGTGCAAAGTTTTTTTCATTCAGCTTTGTGGCATAATCACAGTTTTAGTTACTACTTGTCTAATGTGAAAATGGTTTACTAGCCAAAATCTTCATCTGCATTTACAAATTCAGATGCAGCTACTACCAATGTTTCATCATCATACATATTAGATGTAGCAGCCATGGATTCCAACAAAGCCAGAGCATTAAAGTTCAAATGTTTCAAACAAAGACAATGTTACAAAATGTTGGTGTTGAAGTTATAGGTTTTGTACTTTGGCTACAAAAACAAAACTATGAAATCCAAAGCAATCTATTAAACAAAGTAATAGACACATTCTCCTTACAGAACAAAACCATAAATTTATCACTGTTCCAAAAATACCAACACAAATTTTGGAGGTTGCGAAAGAGTTGGTCAAAATAATGTGAGGTGAAAAACTGAGACGCACTGAATTCTAGGAAGGAGACAGTATTGGGTATTGGATGTAGTGCATATTATTCACTACTGTCTCCAGGGCACTGTCAATTGTTAATTAATTGATGCTGAATGCCATGCTATTGAAGTATAGAAATACTCTTATACATATGTACATTGGCCACAGATGTACAAAGAGATAAATCATTATGCTAAGTGTTAGAGCATTGAGCATTGTCCTTAGGCTCATCAATGGTAATATTATCAAATTCCATTTTAAGTACATTTGAACAGATTTCGATCATATTTCCTTTTTTCAAGAAAAATGCACTGTAATGTTACAAAAAAAAAAAAAAAAAAAACAGAATCGAAGATCAGAGTTTGAAATTATGAATATCATTCACTAGAGAACAAGCTTTTACAATCCAGAAATGCATTAACTCTATTGAAAAAGCTGATATTTCAGACTGTTGAAGTAGCTAAGAATATTTAAAATCTCAGAAACACTGAAAGCCAAAATATGACCTTTTTATCACAACAGATTGTAAAAACCAAATGAGAATGTTAACAGAAGCAGGTGAAATTAGTGAAGTCTGGTTCTTTGTAGAACTGAAGAATTTTTAAAGAATTGGAAAAGCACCTTGGGCCACGAGTGCCTTAGTGGTAAGAGCAGTCCGCTGCTATTGAGTTGGACGAGTGTTCGATCCCAGTCGGAATGCTCTGAATCACTGATTACTCACGATGCAATGGATGAAAACATTAAGCCAGAGCACCAGTTGTACACTGCCAGACAATTGCTAAGAACGGATGACAATAGCAACGATAGCAACCATAAAATGGCAGGCAGGAAAATTTGGAAATTAGCATCAGTGCGAGATACAGTAAGACGTGTTGTGCGTATGCAAATTTTGGATTGCCGAACTTGTTCGTGACGTCATAGCGCTGATAAGAGATATAAAGGATTTGACGCGTATTGACCGTTGTTGCTCAAACGCAAAGTTGAAAGGGAAAGAATCAATTGACGAACTTGTAATTTTCAGTATGTCTTCCCGACATCATCTAGATGATTTTACGCGTGGCCGTATTATTGGCAAGATTGAAGAAGGCCGAAAAATAACAGATGTTGCCAGGGAGTTCGACGTCAGCCACAGTGTTGTTTCAAGGCTTTGGAAATCATTTCAAACAAATGGAGAGTGTAGCAAACGTCACGGGGGAGGTCGTGTTCGCAGTACGACACCTACAGAAGATCGGTACATAGTGCTATCAACAAAAAGACACTGGCGCAGCACAGCTAGTGAGGTAGCAAATCAGTTTATGGCTGCTACTGGCAAGCGGATCTCCCGAAAAACTGTCGCCAGACGTTTGCATTAAGGAGGACTATACGCCCGCCGTCCTGTTGTGTGCATCCCGTTGTCCAGACGTCACCGTACCGCCCGTTTGCAATGGTGCCATCAACATCGCAATTGGACTGATAACGACTGGTCTGCTGTCCTCTTCTCAGATGAGAGTAGATACAGTCTATCGTCTGATTGTCGACGACAACTGATTGGGCGTGATAGTGGCACTGCATATTGTCCAGCAAACATACAGGAAAGGGACCGATATCTGACATGTAGTGTCATGGTATGGGCTAGCATCATGACCAATCGCCGTACGTCCCTCTATGTTCTTCCAACTGGGACTATGACTGGCCAACGATACATTAATGATGTTCTGCTACCTCATGTTCGCATGTTCCGTGGTGCTGTCGGTGATACTCATTTTCATGGACGACAACGCAACATGTCATCGAACAGTCGCTGTCCAGGAGTGTCTTGAGAGCGAGGATATTCAACGCCTCGTATGGCCAACACGTTCTCCAGATCTGAATCCCATTGAAATTGTGTGGGATGCTTTGGGGCGGAGTCTTGCTGGTCGCCAATGCCCTCCAATAAAGAAGGACACCCTCATCTGTGCACTGACAGAGTAATGGGATAAATTACCCCAACAGCTGCTTGATAATGTTGTGCAAAGCATGACACAACGTGTGGAATCTTGCATCGCCCTCCATGGTGGCCATATCCCGTATTGACATCTTACGCCGGAACGCCTGCGGACGGTAATTGCATTTTTTTCACATTTACGTATTCTGCACAAAATGGCCTGTTTGTCCCTTGAACACGTTCCAAAGCCTTCTGGATTTCAGAGCACAATAAATTGTCTTTCTTGTATTGTCCTGTCATTCTGACATTATTTTATTTCACTTGGCATCCAACCACACTTACTTTTTATGCGCTATACAGCCGTTTATGATCCGTCCTTAGCAATTGTCCAGCAGTGTATTAGACTACCCATTACAAATAAGGTCATCTGTTCCTTCCCTTCTCATTCTGATCTTCCTTGGGCGACGCCTTGGCCAGGGACGCGCCAAGCGGGGTTTCAACGGGTGCTAAACACCCGGGCGCCAGATTCCGATGGCGGAAGGACCCACAATCATTTTTTTTGGTTGATAAATTAATATCGGTGACATGGGAGAAGTTATGAAAATGTTATACTGCGAGAAATCGTAATGCTAAGTGGAACCAGAGTAGCAGAATATAGACTTACGCCGTACGCGGATAGTTTCCAAATTATTAGTAGATTTTGCAGATAGTTTTTCTTTGTAGATTAAAAAAATAAAAATGTTAATTTACAGCAGTTAAAACACTTTCTGAAGGCTTTACTCAGGTTAATATATTTAATTCTATTTTAACGTGAGCATGTTCAACTGTTTTTCCACATCTTCTGAGTTATTTTGTTTTAACAAACATTTCTGTTCTCTTGATTTTACCTAGGCCTGTTTCTCAATGTGTAGGAAACTGTATCAAAAGTTTTGTTTACACAGAAATAATTAAATTTTATTGTCAGGTTCCTCTGCAGTTGCCAGTTATTAAATTAAAGTCTTTTCCTTATGTATTTTGTAAATTCACTATTTTTGAATTAAAATATTGAAAATGCTATTTACAAATTTTGAAAGCTCATTAATGGAACTGTTTTTCTAGATATAAAATTTTTTTATTTAATTACTCTCTTGTTTTTATGAGGTTCATAGTCCAATATTTTAATATTTTGCCATAAAGGCCCATTTCACACACATTCAGTTGCAATATACTTATATTGTCCTCACTGAAATCTGTAATATTCTAATAATTATTTATTTTTTTATTAATTTTTCTTTAAATTATCTTATTCTATTGTTATCGTGTGATTCACGGGTTTGCAGCAAGTTTTCTGTTTCAATGGTTGTGTACGCAGATACATTTTATTTTTATACAACTCTGAGTGGAATGTTTACTTTTTTAGTAAAAATAACTCATTTATAATTCAACAGAAAACATCTTGAAATCAGAGAATAGTTTTTACTGGTTTGTTCAGTAACAGATACCGCGGGCAAAGGATTGAAAATTCTTTTCCTAATTTTTTTTTTTTAAATCTTGAAGATTTCAGCATTCATGAATGCGTGCCAGCCAGCGTTATGACAAATGGGGCCAATATGTAAGAAAAACACAATGTACTTCAAAAAGCATAATTTGTCGACTTAAGACCTTTACGCATTTTAAGGACTTTGAGTGGCTCATACTTTAAATCTGGTCGTAAATGCTGACGAAAAAATTTCCCTATAGATTGTGAACATTTTCAGCATTGTTCAAGAAATATATGCTTACTTTTCTGAATTACCTTATCGTTGGCAAATTTCGAAGAAAGAGCTTCCAGCGTTGACTGTAAAACAGGGTGGGAGAATATTGTAGGATCGATGCAATACGGGTAACGAGCACTGGGTTACAATTTCGATGTATTCCATGATATTAGATATTTTGGTTAGAATAGTTAAAAGAGACGCCCGTCATGTTTAATATTACATGTATATATATCATCCTCCTCCTCAACCATTATCAATTTTCTGCTGGATGAAGGTCTCCCCAAGTTTCTTTCACAATGGTCTGTCTTGGACCAGTCTCCTCCATCTCACTCCCGCATGCTTTCAAATTTCATCCACCCATCTCCCACATGGTCTTCTTTTGGGGCTTTTCCTGTCCCTTGGAATCCAGTCTAAAATTTCGGTTGTCCATCGATGGTCCGTTCTCTTGGCAATATGTCCAGCCCATTACCATTTAAGGGATTTTACTCTGATCATAATTTCTTCCACTTTTATCATTTTGCTTACCCACTGGTTCCTCATCTTATCTTGCTTAGTTATATATACTCTGTGTGTGTGTGTCCACCAAGAAGCTGTAATATGTTTATCATCGTACATGACAAAACTTTTTTCTTTACCGGTAATGCAGACTTTTGTGTAAATTGACAGAGAGGAAGCCGACTTCTTGAATTATTTGTAGCGTCATCTGAACTAGAGTTTTACAGATTTTTTTTTCTTCAGTTTTACATGAGACCTTAGTGTTTTATGGAAAATCTCAATTTACCGGAAATAGAAAATAATGTTGCTAAAGATATTTATTTCATGTAAAAATGAATAAAAATTGAAAAATATTCTCATACAAGGGACTTGCACCCAGGCGGCAAATGCCCTTGGCGCGTCCCTGGCCTTGGCCTCCAGGTGTGTGGTACCATATACTAGCTCACAATTATCTACCTGAAAAAAGTGTCAGTGTCCATGGGGAATACCAAAAATTTCAAATGCATTTTACCGAGAAAGGTCCTCGCATAAAAGAAAACACAGGTTAGTGAATTAATATAGCACATTACTAACACAAGAACTGATGAAACTTGCTTGTCTGATCAGTGGGAGGTTTATACAAGCAATAGTTATCAGACAGGCAGAGACATGGGTAAAGGAAACACCTCTGCACCAAACAGGTGGTTTGAAATACTTTCAGAAATGGGGTGGGGGGGGGGGGGTTCCAGAATTAGTATATTGTGGAATTCATTGTTTCTCTTTACCAGGAACTGCAGCAATTTTACGAATATTCCCCATAATGAACAACATGTAGACAAATAAGAAATCAAGATCTACTGTAGGAAGCAGGAGAGAACATGCAAATTATAATGCAAAATTGTGATTTAGAGTGAAATAAATTTTATGATATGATTATAATAGCAGGGGATTTCAATGCTAGAGTAGGTGTGCAGAATGCAATTTCTGATAATGTTCTGGGTAAGTTACATGATCAGGGCTTAAAAAAATATCTGAAAAGTTACATGCCCAAGTTGGGCTTGTGCAGAAAATATTTACTTGCCCAGAAGTAAAATCTACATGCCCAGAAAAATTTATCTTTTAATACAACAACAAAACAGAAGCCTCATTTTTTTTAAAGTTAAAAATTATGATAAACTTTTTATACATCTTTTGCATCGCCATTTTAAAGTGTCCGAATTCAAAATGCACAACAGCATATATCTCAAGTTTTAAGAAAGAGATAATTGATGGCATTTGAGAAATTTAGTGATGATGCCATGTTCAAGAATTTTTTATATTTGTCCTGTGTTTTGCAAAAAAATATATATTAAAAAATTATAGTTAACTGTATATCAGTTTAAGTAGTTTTTAACAAGAATTTTGAATGTAAAAATTATTTACCTTTTTTTCTTATGCATACAGAAGTGATTTTGCATCATAAAATATCCCTAGAATTGTTGTTTAGAAACAAAGGCAATCCTTATGCCTTTGACTACTGCTGTATGCACTTATAGTTATTAAACCTGACACCCCACACCGCTTAAAAAAAATTTGCTGGTGGTATCAGCAATTTTAGGATGGTTTTCGCAGACAGTCTTGTCATTTGACATTAGCCAATTAAATGTTTTTATCCAAGATTCCCCAATTGTGCGACATTTTTTTTTGTATGCTTTATCATAGTCCACTTGCGTAAGTTTCCGTTTTGCCAACGTGCAGACTCTGATTCTGAAATTACGTCACTCAACAATGCGAAAGATGAATTTGTAACTACCACAGACAGATCGGAAATTTCACATAATTGCTTACTATGAGATATACTCTCACTGCTGGATTCCCCCCCCCCCCCAAAAAAAAAACGTCGTATATCTGTTACTAAATACAACTTATATCCGCAGCTAACATGAACTACTGTTCTCTCAGATAAATTAAGTTATCGGTGTTGGTAATTTTCGCCCTTCTCCCGGTTAAGTGGAACGTATTGCGCAGGCTCATTCTTAAACGAAACTTAACTTTTGTTTCAGTAGTACAGCTGTCAGTTAGTGTGTGTGTGTGTGTGTGTGTGTGTGTGTGTGTGTGTGTGTGTGTGTGTGTGCTCACGTGAGCGGAAGCTTCCACTTTCCCCTCCCTCCCTCACGAAAGTTATATCAGAAACCTAACCCTACCCGGGGCTGTGCAATAAATATTCTGCTGTCACTCCTTCCCAAAGGTGCTACCTCTCCCCATAAAGCACGACTTTTTTGCCCATCAGCCTGCGTCCTCACGTTTCATGGCAGTTTATGCATTTTGTCACTAAACACTGTAGGCTAGTTTCATCCAAGGCATGCATCCCGTCGTTAACTATAAACGACATCTGGAGCAAAACTACATATGGCCCATATTTCTGGACGTAGAGCATAATATAACTGAAGAAGCGCTGCTCTCCTGGCTGTGACACTCATTTCATAACAATAATATAACTTCTGGTGATTTGCAGTAAAATGAAAAACATGTGACAGTCTTTTTTTCTAGAGTAGAAAATTTTTCATTCCAATTTTTTTTTCATTCTCTTTAAATATAGTTGCCCAATAGGGCAACTAGATTTCATTTTTACTTGCCCAGGCCAATAATTTATCTTCAGAAAGCTTGAGAGGTGAGTACTTTTGCAATCTGGCAATCCTGTAAGTGACCCATTGACTCTTGGGAATCTTTATGACTATATAACTTTTTACTTGCTTCTGTACTTTTGGCAAACTGTTAAGCCTGATGATGCAGCCAATGTGGTCTGCAAAAGATCTTGCCTTTCAATGTTTTTAGCCATTTAAATTGTAAATATATTCATTTTAATTTACTTCTGAAGTAGGACTTAATTTTTTTTTGAATCATGCTTCAACAGTATAATTGGTTATGTGTTTATCGTATTAGCATGAAAACTTTGTAATTACATAATGACTGATTATGGTGCGGAGTGAGCACGAGAGATATTTGTAGCCATGGCACTGATTTCATGTGAGGTGCTTATAAGTGTATTTATTCATTACTGTTTTCATCAAACGTTATACACAGGATGACAAAGTGAACTTGTAAAAATATAAACCCATTCTGAAATGCAACTATTAAGACAAGTGTGACAGTATAACATGTTAAAAACTATTAAGACAGTACAACATGTTCCCTAATTTTAGTTATGGATTTTGAACTGAATTATTGAACAATATATAAGAAATAACACTTTAATTTTGGCTGTTGATGGCCATAATTCTGTAAGTTTAGATTGATCATCGTTTTTTACTCGTATATCTTGAAAAAATGTGCTGGCACCTGAAAAATTTGTGTTTTGTCTATCCCTGATCAGCACATCTGTTGCCCATAACATTACAGATATATTTATAAAAACAAATAAGGTAATGATACATCATCATGCTTCTTCACTTCTCTACAAAATCTCTGAACAATCCTTTTACTTCTGCTAGTACTGCAGGAGTTTAAAAATCCGGCAGCAGCAGAAGTTTGTTCTAGTGCAGACGTTGATGTCGCCAACGCCTGCACTGGAGAACGCGATGGCGATCTGTCGTGTTCAGCAATGAAAGCAGATTCTGCTTGGGAGCCTCCGATGGCCGTATGAATGTTCGCAGAGGCACAGGGGAGCGTCTCCACCCCTCTTGCATCCGCCAGCGACACACAGGGCCTACACCTGGTCTTCTGGTGTGGGGAGCGATCAGCTATCGCTCCCGTACACAACTAGTGTTTGTACCGGGTACGTTAAACGGCACCTCCTACATCAACAACATCATTCAGCCCGTTGTTGTACCATTTGTTGTAAAGTCGGTCCATCGTGGTGTTTTCCAGCAAGATAACGCACGCCCACACACGGCGCGTGCGACGCAACATGCACTTCAGGGTGTGAGACAACTTCCATAGCCTGCACATTCACCGGATTTGTCTCCCATTGAGCACATGTGGGATTTTATGGGGCGACTTATCCGGTCTCCACGACCATCCCCGATTTATGAGTCCAGGTTGAGGATGCTTGGAACTCAATACCCCAAACGTACATCCAACATCTGTACGACAGACTCCATGCCAGAATTGCACAGTGTGACGCAGTTTATGGCGGTTCAACCTCGTACTAACCATGTTACATGGAAATGTTATTTTTCAGTTTACCAGCAATTACAGCTGTATTTTGTCATAATGTTTTGATCCCGTTATCCTCTGTATTCCGTCATTACAGACCTGCCAACTTTCAGAAACAGAAATCCGTAAAAAAATTTAATCGATATATTTGATTAAATTACTTGTCGCGCATATTGATTACATGTACCGCACATATTGATTTAAAAAACGATGTTACCCAAATGAACCATCAACTTTTAATTGAAAACACAGATGTTTGAATTTATCGGCACATTTATATCGATTAAAATAGAATCTATATATAATTTCTCATTACTATGCTATCATAATGATCTATAAAGTCATAAAAATTTACTTTTACAGAAGTTTGCATCTAAAGGGAAAGATGTACTACCCGTTCAATGGGATCGTGTCCCACGCCGTCATGAAACATACTAAAATATTTTCAAAAACGAACCATTTTCATGTTAGGTTTTTATCTTACGGAGACACGGACGATGAGACAGTCAAATAAAAAAAATTAAATAAGTAAGAGTGACGGAGATACACTAACTGGTAAATTATGTTCAACTAAAAATGAAGTGAGCAAACATTTTGTACGAATCGCATCGAGTTCATTATAACTTTTAACAAAGGAAGTTAATTTCGTTATTTTTTTCCCACGCAGTCAACGTTATATTTATGCTTGTCACTAGAAATATGATTTGTAATATCATTCCTTCCACCATGCGAAATGTTGAAATTGCATCGGCACATAGCGCGAAACGCATATTTTCCTTTCTTGAAGATTTTGCAATACACGGGAATTCCGCAGAATACGAATCACGGAATATTTTATAGTACTTTTTTTCCCTTTTATGTTGCTGCTCATGCGAATCACTAATACTAAATTTATTACCACTCGGGGGAAAAAAATGTAAAAACTGCTATAGTAGAGGAAAAAATACTGATTACACAGTTATCCGATTCAAGCTGGTCGGCTAGGAAAGCAGAGAGAAACTGAAAGGTTCTTTCATCTAAAAACAAAGGTTTAGGATTTAGTTACGAATGTCATCCCCTTGGGTTCGTCCCCTCCCTCCCCATCATTCCTCACAGGTGGGTCGATGCCTTGTCTTTTACTAAATCCGATCCCTTTAGCAGCATCCGTTATACTTCCAAATGGCACTGATTTTATAGTTCTGTCTTCTCTTCCTGTCCTCCCCCTCCCTTCATCTTACCGAATAGAGCTTCTCTAGTCATTCCTTTTAAAAACAATCTGGGCCTATCAACATCTGAACCAACCCCTCTCCTGCAGTAAACTAACACAATGTGTTTTGCCGGAACAAAAACCAACTGTCTTTTACATCAGGCGTCACAGGGGTGACGTCGCTTTTGCGGCCGGTCCAAAAAACGTAGCTTTTGCGGCTGTTCGTATTTTGATTCCCCCTTTTCAGATAAAACAAGGCTGCCCCTTTGTGTCCGCGTTCCTTTTGTGTTGTTCCCCCACCACTGATTGCCCGAGGGAGGCTAGATGTCACATGGTTTAAAAATCGCCAAACCTCATGGGACACGTGGACCGCCATTTCATTATAATTCGTTTTGAGTGTGCATCGTTTCGGATCTTTAACAATGGAATCTTTTGAAGTCATTCAGACAACAAAAAACAAACCGTGTGCTTTACATGATATAACCATCATATAAGGAATACGTTTAATTGTAGCATGTCTTTTGTAAAAAAAAAGCACGTGCTTATCGTATCACTTTGTCCGTCTATGGACACCATATCTCTGAAACTATTAGTCCGATTTGAAAATTTCTGTCTTTGTCGGCGAGCGTTTCTAGTGCGAAACATTTTACTTACAATTTAACATTTTTCTTAAGGTACAAGTTTGCCACCAGAGGGCATATGTTCATGTTTCTGTTCACAGCATATTTATAGCACTATCCGAGAGTCTAAAAAGCCGATTGAAAAAAATCATTTTTCAATCAGATGCTACTAATTACGAAAAATAGTTGTGGGCATTTCCTTCCTGAAATAATGCACAGTTTGGTTGACGGGAAACCGCGACACAGGAAATTTGTCACATGTCTTTCACCAACTTGGAAAACTGCCACACAGGAAAATTGCCACATTGGAAAACCGCCACACATTCAAAGTGTTACTTGGAGGAACAGCAATTTGGGCCCGGCACCTTAATGAAAAACGTGGCAGTTTTCCTGTGTAGTAGTTTTCCGAAGTGTGGCAGTTTTCCAAGTTGATGAAAGATGTGCGGCAGTTTTCCTGTGTGGCGGTTTATAGTAAACCGCACAGTTTTCCAGCTAAGAACGTAAATGTTAGTCTCCTTCTTGCTATCTCTGCTTCCAGGAGACGTATTTAAAAAAAAATCTTTCCTCAGCACACCTCTTCTTCTAACTGTTCGACATGAAAATCCATTTGTCTCCGACATCTTCCTTCATCTACGAGAAATCTTTTGTGCACACTAAGTATTTGTCATTTTCTTGTAGGATTTCCGTCCACAGTGAGTAGAATTTAGGTCCCAGCCACTTACAGCGAGATCGCCTTTTGGGCATGACACAGAAACGGAAGGAATGAGAGCAAGTCTAGCGACTTTGACAGAACAGTTTGTAGTGAGATTAGAGTACAGTAGATGGCGCCACTGTACAAGTACGATATTGCACATAGAGGGGTGAGAGAATTTCAGGGGAGGGAGGGAGGCACAGGAAAGGATACCCATTTAACCATGGTTCGAGCCTGGGGGCCGTCACTTAACGTGCTCGTCCGATGCACGGCAGATATTCAGCGATTGTTAGCAAATCACACCATCTCTGAAAAATCAGCCTAGGTTCGAACCTGAGGACGTTGCATCGATAGTCTGAACTGCTAACCACTAAGCCATCCGCGGCCCTCTTTTGTGCACAGTTTATGAATGATTTTAAATATTTTATTCGTGTCGGAAGAATTCAAAAGACGTGTTCATTACAACCGAAATTTCTGTTTCATCTTTCTTGTTTGTTGTCTCAATGACTTCAAAAGATTCCATCGCTAAAGATCCGAAACGATGCAGACTCTAAAAGAAATTGTATTTAATGGAGGGCAATTAGTGGTGGGGGAACAAACAGCACAAAAGGAACGTGGACATTCCTGGGAAGTCTGAAAGTCACAAAAGGGCAGCAGCCATGTTTAATCTCAAAAGGGGAGAGTCAAAGAACGAACGGCCGCAAAAGCTACGTTTTTCGCACTAGCCGCAAAAGCGACGGCCGCATAGGCGACCACTTCGTCACAGGAATGATGCAGCCACTTCGTCGGTGACATCCTCCCCATCTCGTCCCCTGCTCCCTTTGTGGCGTAGCCGCGGCATAAAACGTTTGAACAGGGATTTTAACTCCGATCTTATGTCTCTGCAAAAAAAAAATGGCCTAACATGACAAAATGTAGAATACACATATTCTGTTTTAGAAAACGAAAATCTCTAAATATCACACAATTCGGTTTGATAGAAGTTACAAAGCCAATGGCGCTTTTTTTTTCAGACAGACAAAAAAAAAAAAAAAAAAAATCCACTTTCTCCCTAGATTAAACTCGTGCTGTCAAAATCCGGATATTTTAAAATTCAGAGTTGTTTACTAAAAGCCCAAAATTTCATACACCTACAAAAAAGTGTGGGTTTGCAAAAGCAACAGTGTTCTCCTAGATACTTTACTGTTTTCTTTACGAATCCCTTAGTATGAATTAATTGATAGTTTGCGTGTTTTTGCTTTATTATTGAACATTTTTTTTGCCCGTTAATTTTTAAATTAAAAAGCTGCTACACACGCGTCGTTTTATAATTAAAATTCTATGCAAATCAGTCAATTTCCACGGAAGATATTGTGCTAAAATTCTGAAACGCGAGCGAACAAATCTCGCGTATGTGCTACTACACTGTCCCCGTGAATGCTGATAGCAACCATTTTCGATAGGATAGGTCCACTATGGGTGCTGAACAGCATACCCAAACTTCATCACAATCATGCTTTGATTTTACGCAAGTCATCACGCAAAAGGACGGAAGAATGAATCCCGCTCCTATGTCCTGACCTTACCTTTGACCATTTTCAATAAGGATTAGATGAATTAGTATGTACCCCAACATATTAATTTCATTGAATCAAGCCAAGATATTTTTATGAACGTTACAGATCGATGAACAAAGCACGGTTGCAAAGCGAAAGCGTAGAAAACTTACTGACTAACGGACCAGCAAAATAAATCATTGCTGGAGCAGCACTGACTCGAATGAACATTGGATTCTTTTTTTTTTTTTTTTTTTTTAAATACTTCCTCTTATAGTAGCATTCTTTTGTTAGGTCAAATTTATTGCCAGAGAAGAAGTTAAGAAACCATGCATGCCCCAATGCATTTTTAATTTCACAAAACTGGCAGTTTTTGCTTAATTTCGTCATGTTGGGTATCGATCTGGGCTTAAAAATTCCACAGATTTAAAATCCGTTTGAATTTTTTTTTCTACGAAAACTACGTTCTGAGATAGCATTTCGAACTGGGAGGAATAAAGATAAAAGACACCCGCTCCAACGCGGACACACCCCACGCTGGCCTTCCGAGAAGTTGCGACTCGGGAGATGAACAATGCATGATCTGAAAAGAGGGGGGGACGAGAGAGGAAGAGAACCAAACGGAAGGTTACATAAGCCCAGCTGGTTGGTGTTCTAGTGTTTAAAAAAAGGCAAAACAATAACCTAAAACGTGGGAAAACTGCAACAAAATGTTCCCAAATAAACACATGTAACTAAAAACTTATTCGTAACTTACATCGGGACTTTACTTTGAATGGATTAAGTTTGAAAAAAAAAGTTTTAATAGTGGGTGCAAAATCATCAGAAAAAGAAAAATCTCCGAGAATCGCCAAATTCGTAAAATCAACATTTTGCTCGTAAAACAAGTCCCATTTCTGTAATTTTTACGGGGAAACCGTAAAACGGGGCAGGTCTGGTTATTATGCTGTATAAATTTCGTTGGTATCAGACGTCCACTTCTTGGTGTTCTTTTTTCACTTTCCACCAGTGTGTATGCACGCACACGCGCGCACACACACACACACACACACACACACACGAGGTTTTCATCAATGAACCAAATCCATGGACCTCCCTCCCCTTCAGAAATTTCTGGCTACGCAACTGATGCTATATAATATTTTCTCTTAGACAGCTGGATGGTCTCCAGCAAAATTCATAACGCATTAAAGTGACGAACCTAACAATCTCTCTCTGCATTGTTAGATAACTGGTATAAAGAATAAAGGTTCTCCAGGCTGATAGACCCTGGATCATGCACATTACACACTGTTTTCAATGCTTTTTGTGATGGGCACAATTCATTGTTATGGAACATCAAAGATTTGTCTGTTGACGTCTGCAGCTTACCTCGAAAAATATAAACTTGTGCAATTGATTCTACAATTAGAGGATTTTGTATTTTCCCAGTGTTCCAAGTAGGTAGTAGCTTCATAACACATGTATACAGGTATTCACCCGAGCAGCTATGACTTCGAACAAATGCTTCTTTGAGACACTCTGAATCCAACAAGTTCCTTAGGATGGTTAGTTGGTTGGCTGGCTGGCTGGTTGGTTGATTGATTGATCGGCGTTTCATGGTGCAAGGGCCTCAAGGGCCAAAACGCGCCAACAGTTCCTTAAGAATAAAGTATTGAAAGCAAAAATCCTCTAAGTTTACCTCTATGTCACTGATTTTTGTTACATTTGAACATTTCTTCAAATATAAAAGGCCATTGGTCCACTTGTTGCACTTGGAATTATTATAACTACCTAGAATGACAACCGTATTTTCCAATTACAACGCCACAGCTTTAAACTTTATTTTACAAGCATCCAGCTCTGAAATGCGGTGTTTAACTAGTTGTGGCTTATAACCTTCTACAGTAACATTATGAATTCAAACAATGTTCACAACATTAAAACAGATTGTTTCGTGAATCCTTTATGGCAGACACTGAACTGTAAAGAACTTGGACAGCCGACTCTTAACATTGATTATTATAAGTATCGGGCCCGCAAATGAAGTTTCAAAACTTGCGTGATTATATGTGCATAGGTAATTTGAAGAACGGCAAGGATTCAATCTGGACTTTTGTTTTATGCAAGTGGTTTATTATTTGCTGTTTCAAAATTTGTATTTAGGATTAATAAATTATGCTTTAGTGTCTCTTTTTTTCTTTTTAGCCAGTGTTTTTTGATCTTGGGATAGTGAGGTTAAAACATGGAGTTTTTTTCAGCCTTGCGCGTACAGTCAGTGGGCCCACAGCAGGAAAAACCACAAACTTGTATGCGCTTCAACTATCACAAGTGAAAACCTCCTCACATGTGAAATTAGTGATGTCTCCCTCTTTCTAAATATATGAATGACTACAGGTGTCAATAGCAGGATAAATGATTCACCTCCCACCATGTGGAGATCATAACAATCTCCTCTAGCTTTGAAACACTTATGGTCTTTCACTTCCTCTCTCGTTAAGGGGGTACCTGTAAATAGAAAGTCTTTTACTCATTAGGAGGAAGAGTTAAACAAGTACAGCAATGACGCAGTGGTGACGACCGCCCATTAGTGCATAACTTTCCATGCGTCTAGAGCACATTCACCTCCGACATTATTTGATGTCAGTTGTGCAGGTGATTTGAAGCTTATTAAAAAATAAGTAAACAGTTTTCCTAACACCTCCCCATCATTGTGTCACTTATTTTGGATAAAAGTCATACAATACACTCTGCTATCACAATGGCAGACTGGGGAAGTCAGTATGGCTATCAAATAAAAATTCCTTAGTGGCATCTTTACCTGCACCTTTATACTGGGTGCGGCATTATTTCCAATATCAAATCAACAAGATGAGTGGAACTACTGTTTTATTCTCAGAAAATATGGTATGTTAAGGTTCCTAAAGCCATAAATTGTAGGTAATAAAGGAGGATATGATTTGGTAATTTTTAACTTAAATGAGAAAAACAACAACCCTATGTCAAGTTGAAGTTTGGGTTAAATCACAAACTTCTCTCAATATTAGAATTGTACATAGTGAATAACAAATGCAATTCTGAGATGATGCAAAGAACTTCTACACAATGCTGTGTGTTGTTTCTGAACTCAAATTGCTTGCAGTGCTGGATACCAGATGTCTGGATCCACTGCCATTCAATCTGTGTGCACTGGAAGATGCTATATGATAAGCATGGGGACCAATATTTAACCAGAAAATTTCAGTCAAATCAGTGCCAAAGGAAATTGCTGTTGTATTGAAGGCCACAGGTACTCCAACACAGTATTAGGCAGGTGGTCCTAATAAAATTAGCCACTTGGTTTCAAAGAACGTAAGTAGTAAAAGATGAAACTAGTATATGGGATCTGTAGAAGCAAATGTACACCAAATCAGTGGGAGTGACATAAAATCAATGCCCAAAACAAGAAAAATCTTAAGAATTTTGCAGGAGGATTCAAGTTTGATACATCACTACAACTACATTGTGTGTCTGTTTAACCACTATACCAGTTTTAAAAACTTCTACAATTATATACTGGGTAAACTCAAACAAATGTTCCATACTGATGCATTCTGCCATCATTCACATATTCATGAACACAAAATGTAACAACATATAACTATTAACAAGTCAGTTAACTACTCTGCTAAACTCAAGAATTATTTAAGTAATTGTATATCTATAAAACATTTCTGTTTTTAAGAAGTTGCATAAAGTGCAATGACTTTAATTTTGGCTTGTACAATTGAACCTATCTCAAAATATTCAGGAAAGATACAGACTCAAGAAACTTAAGTGATAAACTAAAAAAAAAAAAAAGGAAAATTCTTTCCTGGCTACTATTCAATGCCTCAAAGAATGTGACATGGGTTGGATGAGGGACAGGAATAAAAGTTGAAAAGTCACAGATGTGTTGCTTGACACCCCTGTTTCAACAGTGCCTGATAATAGAATATGGCACATACTCTTAGAGGATGCGCAACAAGTTTTTGGTTGGTTTAACTAAAAAGCATTTTACCAGCAATACTTGCTATTGCAATTTAAGTTTACCCTAGTGTTACCGCGGAATTTTCTATATCCCCGTAACATTTAAATTTTATCCGTATAATTTTGCTTATTTATTTTTACACTGACGGAAAAAAAAATCCCAACACCACGAAAAAATAGTTGTAGAGGAATGAAATGGCGGCAATACATTTGTATAGGTAACATATTTAATCGATTAAGGTTTCAAGATCACAGCTTATTGTAAGCGCGAGAAGAGCCATTTTAAATGTGAAATGCTGCTACATTACTAACCGGTGTAACCGCCAGAATGTTGAATGCAAGCACGCAAACGTTCATGCATTGTGTCGTACAGGTGCTGGATGTCAGTTTGTGGGATGGAGTTCCATGCCTGTTGCACTTGGTCGGTCAATACAGGGACGGTTAATGCTGGTTGGGGGGGGTGACGCTGAAGTTGTCGTCCAATGATGTCCCATATGTGCTTGACTGGTGAAAGATCTGGTGATCTCGCAGGCCACGGCAACATGTCGACACTCTGTAGAGCACGTTGGGTTACAACAGCGGTATGCGGGCGAGCGTTATCTTGTTGGAAAACACCCCCTGGAATGCCGTTCATGAATGGCAGCACAACAGGTTGAATCACCAGACCGACGTACAACTGTGCCGTCAGGGTGCGTGGGATAACCACGAGAGTGCTCCTGCTGTCATAGGAAATTGCTCCCCAGACCATAACTCCAGGGGTAGGTCCAGTGTGTCTCGGCCGCAGACAGGTTGGTTGCAGGCGCTCACCTGGCCTCGTTCTAACCAACACACGGCCATCACTGGCACCCAGACAGAACCGGCTTTCATCAGAAAACACAACAGATCTCCACTCCGTTCTCCAATGAGCTCTAGCTTGACAACACTGACGTCGCAAACGGCAGTGGTTTGGAGTAAGTGGAATGCACGCTACAGGGCGTCTGGCTCGGAGCTGTCCTTCAAGTAACCGATTTGTAACAGTGTCACTGTGGTGGCAACTGCAGCTCGAATTGCTGCCGCAGACGCGGTACGATGCTCCACGGCCATACGCCGTACACGGCGGTCTTCCCTCTCAGTAGTGCCACATGGCCGGCTGGAACCCGGTCTTCTTGAGGCAGTACCTTCCCTTGACCACCGCTGCCAACAATCATGCACAGTGGCTACATTCCTGCCAAGTCATTCTGCAATATTGCTGAAAGAAAATCCACCTTCTCGTAGCCCCATTACACGACCTCGTTCAAACTCCGTGAGCTGTTGATGATGGCTTCTTCATCTTCTTAAAGGCATTCTTGACTAACATCAACACACTACGTCGAATCTCAACGATAACTAACGCTCACGAACGTTACAGCACGTATTTACAGCAAACCTGCTTTGCATGTTCCGAGGGTGCTACTAGCGCCACACGTATGTGCAAAGCGCAAAATTTTTATAGACGTCATCTTACAGATGTACTCTCACCGCCTACCAACTGTCGTTTACCTAACACAACCCCTTCTTGGTGTTTTTTTTTCCATCAGTGTATTTTTTTATTTTTACTCTAAAGCGGTAGGAAATAAATATTTAAATTGCCAAATTAGAATATCAATGATTAAAATTACTTTCCGGTGAGGCTGAGCCAGGCTACCCGAAAGTTTCGGTTGATAATTAGAACAGTCTTAATTGCACTCAAGCCAAATGAAAAGGGGAAAATTATATTTGTTTTTCTCACGGAAATTTGATGAAAATCCCAGATGGGAAGGAAGACATTCACAGTTCTTTTTTTTTCTCACAGAACGCACGGAAGGAAGGTATAATAGCAGTAGTCTCGTAGCCGAAGCTGAGAGAATAGCAGGAGCGCAATAAATCCTTTTGGGGGCATCACCCCTTTTCTCAAGCAACGCTTGCGAGCATCTCTGCATTGTCCGGGGTAGCGACGAAATTCGATATAAGTCACGTCGCCGGAAATACCTACGTGACAATCTTCGCTTCTAAGTAGCTAGGTGCTGTTAATTAACAAAAAGGTGCGAGAACAAGTTGACAGCTGAAAGAAGACATAATTTTGGGGAAAGTGACCCGAACTGAACGGATGGCAAGCGAATCGCATAGCAGGGCTATCTGCGAGGGCCATTGACATAACTCGACGCGATTCGGACGGCCGGGCTGTCACGCCCCAAGATGGACACCGGACCCGGGGAAAAAGAGAAATAGGAACTGAATGAGGAATGAAGAGGACAGACTAGAGACTAGTGATGCAAAGAGATAAGGACAGACTCATCACTCGAGAATTGCAGTCTGAGTAGAAGAGAGGTCTCAGCGGTTTCGGAGGAGAGATGTTTCCAAGATAGAGAAATGAAGTAGTTAAGAGTTTAAAATAGTCTACGACCAGCCAGCAACCGAGTTTCACGATTGGGGCTTCCCAAGGAAAAGAGGGTATGATGACTTTTATCTTACGCATTTCTGATTCATGCTTCATAGCTTTGCATGTGCTATGCAGGACTAGTTACCCGAAAGTCTCTCACATAGTGCATTAACAATTTTCCTCTGGCACACCGCGCCGTGTTTTAAACCAGTAACTAAAGTTAAAGTCAATAATATTTAAGTGCATTATACCTGTTTGAAATAAAAACTAAACTGTTTAGCTAAAACAAGCAACCTCACCTGTACATTGTACCTAGCTTTAAGACCATCTTCTAAAAGAAATAAACAGTTAAATTTTAATTTACGTGTCACTCAGATCATTTCTCCAAATGTCATTAGAGTTCAATTAGTAATTGTTTTATTGTTATTCATGCAACTTTTTATTTTAACTTCTTTGCGGCATATGAATGAGCATGGAAACCCCAGGCTAATTCATATGAAACACAACGCGATGCATTTGTCGACCCTGAGCTTGGAGACCCTTATTTAGGGAATCCAAATACATTGTTGACACCACTAGGCGAAATTTTGAGGGTGAATTGTTTAGAATTGAAATTTTGACCTTTTAACTTTTTTTCCCACTACGGCGAATAAGACGTAGTAATGGTTCGCTGATACCCGACAGGGAGCGATAATACTAGCAATTTGCTATTCGAAGAAATCACGTCATTACCAAGTACACAAAAAGAATGATGATTATTAAATTTAACACAGCTATATCAGGAATACTTACATTTGAATAACAATTATCAAGGCATACAGTCTGCCAACTACTACAGAGTACAGAATGTCCATAGTTTCTACGGATTTAGTTGTCTGACTACGGAACTCACTGTCGAAACTACGGATTCTACGAATTTGCATTTTTTTTTTTTGCTATTATGTTATAATATACATGATATTCTTAAGCGGATCTGCGGAATTCCGCTTTTTTCTTTTCTTTTGTTATTTAGACCATTCTCAACAAGATCGACACAAAACTGAAGAAGGGGGGGGGACGGTATTTCCTGTTTCAAGACTTTCGAAAATAGGAGAGTAACATTTTTTTTTGCTGTAATCGTATTTTTCTCTTGACGTAGCCTTTGTGTCCATTTATTCTAGTTATATATCATTTTATTGCACAAATGTGTATTTCAGCTTGAAACCATGGACAACATTTTGTGAAAATGGAAGTTAGACACCGTAAAAATTTCCCTGTAATCTTCAGGCCAAGATTCTTCTGCAAAGTAGAGGAATTCTGTCTTTTTCATTATAATTTCGGTAATTCATGCGATCGATGCACAAGTGAACGGGGGGGGGTCCCCGCCTGAGAACGGAATTACAGCTTTACAAAACTATCAAATTGTCGCCCCGGTGGCGCAGTGGTCTAAGTGCTGGTGGCTTATGACCATTCGTCCGAGATGGGTCCGGGTTTGAATTCTAGTGGAGCAGGGACATTGTGTTTGTCTTACAGCACTCTCCCTTCCCTGGAACCAGTGGCCCTAAATTAAAGACAGGCAACTGCTTATAGCCCATTGAGTTGCTCACGGTGGTCATTAAACCCCCAATAAAAATAAAATAAAAATAAAATAAAAAAAAACAAAAAAACCAGAAGGTCGACGGAATTCAGATTTTTTTTATAATCGTATTTTTGTTTTCTCATGATGTCATTTTTGTCCAGTATTATTGTTACTGATAAATAACATTTTACTGCATAAGTATTTGTATTACAGTTTGAAAATTGGGGAAAAATTGCAAAACCGGAAGTCGGACAGAGCAAATATTTCTCCCATAATCGCACCCCCTTTTCCTCCCGCATCTATGTATGCCGTGCAATACTCAGTTACTATACACAAGACTCTTGACAGTGTTGGCAGGTATGCTAAGACAAAAACTAAGTACATGCTTATTATTTTATGACATACTAAAAGAAAGTATCAATATACAAAGGAAAAAAAATTACTTTCATATCATCAATGGCTACAGATACACTGATGCGCTTAATGGATGCTTCCCTCCTTAACTGTTCAACCAACTTCCTCTGTTGCTGTATATTAGACATCTGAAAAGGAAACATTTCTTAAACAAGGTATATGACAATGCAACTGAAGTACACTGACACAGACAGTGCTAAACTCTTACATGTATATACCTTCTGACAAGTCTCAAATCTAGTATGCAATGGATTTAATTCAAAGTGTGGAGATCACGGTTTTCTAGTATCTGATTTTGTTTTAAAACTCAGTTGGATTTGTGGAGACTGAGATGCACTAAATGAGAATATATATGTACACCATCAAACAAACTTTTAATTTTTACCAGAAGCTGAAAAATGCACATGAAAAATTAGTGATAGTTACAGGTTAGTTACTTTTCAAAACATGTGGAAAATATATGTACAATTTTGGCTTCATATCAGCTTTCTCATGTACAATTTAGGCTGCATGTCAGCTGTCTTCTAACAAATCAAATTTTCAAAATCAACTGGATGCAAAATACAAATATACCAGCACCCGGGTCATTCCACATCAGTTCAACGAGGCCATGACACCCATGGTCTCCGATTTTGATGAAACTTGGTATAACCAATCCCTCCAAGGGGATAAGTAACCCCATTAATTTTTTTCCCTCTAGCACTTCTGGTTTTAATTTTACAGCCCTTGAAACTTTTAAGGAATTCTCGTTTTTTACCATTTCCGAGGCCTTCTACTCAAGCTACACTTGCTTACCAAAAAAATTCTATCTCACTCAGAAATCATTCAATCTCTTTGAAATTTTACAGCCTTGTCAATGAAAGCATGAAAATTTCAGAAAAAAATATGTTAACACTGTAAATATCTGCTGTACTCCACTAAAACATTAATAAACTATTTTTAGCCTAATTTTTTCTGTGGAAAACATGGTTTACCAAAAACGGAATTATCAACATGAGGGATAGGTATAACCGTAACATATAATTTTTTTTAATGAACCTAGAGACATGCTCCATCATACCCAGCAATAAAACTGATGGCTTTTTTATTCCTTCAGCACTTTTTCGGCCATTTTGAAAAAAACAAAAACAAATAGTTTAATTTATAAACATAATTAAACAATTGAATATTGGTAACATGTACATAATAAGTTATTTACCAGTAAAAAATAAGTTAGGTACAATTTCTGAACTTCTAGTCCATAACACTCATTTTCTTTTGCATAGCATGACATCTAAATGTGCAGATTTTTCCTCCATCGACCTCATGCAGTCCTTTGAGAAGTGATAGGTTCTTTCAGATGTTGTCTGTGGGATATCAACAACAGCAAGCACATGAGGAACTGGTACTGTGAAGGAATCTTCATGTCTTGGACAGCAGAATGATGGTGAAGGTCCAGAATTATGGTGATGAACAAACTTTACAACAACATCGTCTTCATCTTTATCCACTGTAGACACCATTCCAAAATACCACAAGTGGTTATATTTACATGCAATGTAACACCCAGGGAACAACTCATCTGCAGTTACAACTGATGGGTGACAGCTTTTCAGGTTAAATGTGAGAAATGGTTCCTCATCAGTGCTGATCCTTCTAGCCCAATAGTACCTATGGAATCCAGAGGCTTGAAGTTTTGGAAACTTCTAGTACCAGGAAGTGTGTGCACATCTTTGAACCTGTTTTCAAGAGCAGAACGAGTTGTATCTACTGTGTCTTTGTCAATAAAGTGAAAACTGACCTTGGTGATGTTTGTTTTACAAAAATTGAAAAATGTAGCTGCTGTTGTGGTGTGCCTCTCAAATGGTCTCTGGAGACTCTCCCTTCGAGCTAAGCGTTTTGCTGTGCCGCCAATCCCATCACATTCTGATTTTCCATGGCTTGTAGCAAAAAATGACCACTGTGCCTTCAACTGGAAGTCTTCTTCATGCAGACACAGGTTAAGGAAATTGTACTTGTTTTTATACTGTGCAGCACTCCCGTCACTGTAGTAATGTATTGCCGTAATGTGTGAAAAATTTTCTTTGAGAAAATTAACAATTGTTTCCTGGATTTTGTAAACCATATTCACATCATGCTTGAGGTCATCAGATATGACACAGTGTGATGAAACAATCTTTTCTCCTTCAGGGTTCCTACAATGTACTACAACAGGATGAACTGTACATGAATCAGAAGTCCAGTGGTACCCCTGGGCCTCATCCTGGATTGTAAAAGAGTAGTTCTCACTGAATTCCATCAAAACTATTGCTGTGTCTGATGATACATTTTTTTTGAGATTTTTTAGGAACGAAGACTGTGACTTGGCTATGAAAGAGTGTGGAATCAGTTTTTCAATCTTGTTGGCTAAATCATCAATGGAATCATCAAGTGTTGTTGAACTTTTTATCATCTGTGTCCTGTCAGTGACACCCATTGAGAAAATTCAATAGTGTCACTTTCTTCATAATCTTTAAATTTGGACTCTAAGTAGCTCAGTAGATGTGGTTTGGAGGGGCATTTACTGCAGTGCCTGAGCATACATTCTCTCTTTGCTTCTTCACACACTAAGAACTTCATAACATCCTTATAGCTCTCTTCAATTTGTGCAGCATGAAAGAGTACTTCATTTTGCCAGTGGAACCCACTCAGTATGCATATGCACACTTCATTTTGGTGAAGTGTGCATACGCATACTGAGTGGGTTCCACTGGCACCAGCTAAAATGCACCACTCTGGTCGCAAAGTGCAAAATTTTGAGAATCCCACCTTAACATCAGGATACTCACACTTGAAACTTGAATATAATTCATGAAGATTACCCAAAATCAGTTGCTTTCTCTTGTAATTATTTTTACCCATGTTCACTACATCTTTCATTCCAGGCATAACTCTAGACTGCTCATCACTTTCATAAAAGTTACTCACTAAATTAATAATTTCAGGTTTCAGTTTTTTCCCACATCTAGGATCAGGTTCAGCTAAAAATCCCTTTTCCTGAACAAGTCTCTGAGCTTTATGAACAGCAAAGTCGGAAACAACCGAACCACCAAATGTTTCTCGTATTTTTTTCTGTGTCCATGTCAGTGAAGCAGGAATGGTTAATAGTTGAATTTGTTTTTTCCTTGAAACGGATTTCAATTGCTCTCTCATGATTTCTACAAGCGTGTCCATATCAGCTGCTTTCTGTTCCACAAGCTCATCTGTTTTGGCTTCTTTTGGTGGAATGTCAACATCTAGTATTTTATGAAATTTGCTTCGTACATTTGCCTGGAATTTTTTGAACTTTTCCCTTCCATAAGATGCCTTGCTATGTTCACCAAGGGAATGTAATTTTAAAGGAGAGCAACCTATCCCAGTGAAAGATGAATTGAGTTTTTCTATCGTTTCTTTCTTCTCCAAACCGGTTACTTCTTTTGGAGTTAAACCAATGTCCTCAGGTTCATATGGGTATCAGTACTTTTGTCAGCACTCTGTACATCACTTTTAAATAAAGTACCTCTACATTGAGAACACAATTTTTGCCCTGGTTTCACTTTAACTTCCTTCATTAATAAGTATTTACATTGCTGTACAGTCACCATACATAGTAATTTTCTCTCACATCTCTTATGCTTTCTTAGGGGATCACAACACACTTTTTGAAGAAATGCAAACTTTTTCAAAAATAAACTTTTATGATGCACACTAATGGTCTGTAAATCTTCAGCAGCTTCTGTTCTTAACTTCAAAATAATTCCATTTTCTTCAGTTAGATCTGCTACATTTTCAATACCTTTCTTTGAGACATTTGTGACACTCTGTCAAAGTTAATTGCCCAACATTGTATTTCTTTGTTTTTCTCTGTAACAAAGAAATACACTAATATTAGGACATTACTATACTTTGCCCATGCACACTTATATCATCAATAAAGTACAAAATTATACACTGGAAGAAGGTTTGAGTTTAGGAAGTGAAGCAGACTGACTGACAGTTGTGCTAACAAGCTGCTGCATGTTTTGAACAAAGAGGTCACACACACAGGTTTTGACTTGGCTTCTTATTGGAAGTGATGAAGGAAGTCAAAATCAGCTTTTTGGAAGTGATGTTTTTCAAGGGGAAAAAACAAAGGAGATGTTATCATTTTTTAAAGATAGGAATCTTAGAGTTTGGGTGAAATTGAAAAAAATAGTTATCCAGCAGCCATTTTTTTCAAAATGGCCAAAAAAAGTGCCAAAGGAATGAAAAAGCCATCAGTTTTATTGCTGGGTATGATGAAACATGTCTCTAGGTTCAATAAAAAAAATTATATGTTAGGGTTATACCTATCCCTCATGTTGATAATTCCGTTTTGAGTAAACCATGTTTTCCACAGAAAAAATTAGGCTAAAAATAGTTTATTAATTTTTTAGTGGAGTACAGCAGATATTTAGAGTGTTAACATATTTTTTTCTGAAATCTTCATGCTTTCATTGACAAGGCTGTAAAATTTTAAAGAGATTGAATGATTTCTGAGTGAGATGGAATTTTTTTGGTAAGCAAGTGTAGCTTGAGTAGAAGGCCTCGGAAATGGTAAACAACGAGAATTCCCCAAAAGTTTCAAGGGCTGTAAAATTAAAACCAGAAGTGCTAGAGGGAAAAAAATTATGGGGTTACTTATCCCCTTGGAGGGATTGGTTATACCAAGTTTAATCAAAATCGGAGACCATGGGTGTCAAAACCTTTTTTTTGCGTTGATTTGATGTGGAATGACCCACCCATCTGCAAGAAATTACAAAAACTAAGCACCTGGGGAAATGCTGCTGATAGTTACAGACATTTTACTTACAGAAAAAAAAACACCCAGTGGACTTGCATCTACAAAATGTAGTTACTGGACCTAATTCATGCAAGCACGCATTTACACCACACAGTGAAAAAGTTTTACATAAAGAAAAAAAAAAAATTATGAATGACCTTAGGCATGGTCAACTTTTTGCAGTAATTTTTTTTTCAGATGTGATTTTTGAAAGTACTTAATATACATCATTAAGATTTTATATTAAGCTACCTAACACAAATATAGCACATTTAGAAAACCATAAATCAAAAGAGTGCTGATCATTGATCATGGTCATAGTTAACTAATACAAGTCAGAACATTTCAAATCTTGCAGTACAGACCGAGGTATCAATGAACTAAAAATTGTGTTGTGTGCAAGTGTGTGTGTGTTGTGCTATCTAACTAAAAGTTTTAGCTTCAGAAAAAGCAAGGGAAATTTTAATACTGGTTAGAACACGTGGATAATAATTGGTTGGTTAGATTGTACTGGTCTACTGAGAAATGCAAGGAAATTCATATATTAAACAACCAACCATCTAAGTGCTGCTAAAATTTTCCTTGCATTTTCAGGGTTAGTACAGAAAACAAAGTCAATTTCCCTGACCTGTAATGCTTATTTTTCCCTGACTGTCGCAAACACATTTCTCTGTAACTTAGCGAACATGATTGATATATAATACTTCATCTTACTTTTTTTTTTGTTACTGCTCTCAAATATTATACTTAAACCTAAGTACAAGTTTTTGAGCATAAAACTCAGTAGATTAATTGTTGATGACATCACAGGTGATAAAGAACCAAGTCAAAATCAAATGTGGAAAACACTTACTGTATGGATTAGCCAAATTTGTTCAATTATGCTCTAACATGTAAATTATGCCATTTAATATGTCTTATGCAGGTGTGTGGGAGATATTATTTTTGGGTAAATTTTAATCATGGAACTCAGGAAGTTTCTTGTAATCCCAAAGAAAATGTAGAAAGAATGCAGAAGACAGTTCTACGATGTTAATTGCAATGCTCAAGCATGTATTTGTATCATTATTCAATATGCAGAATGAGTGCAAAATGGGATATTTATATTGTTCGTACCAATTATTAACTTAAAAACTACGTAACATAACCCTCTACACTAACTTCTTATTAACCTACAAAATGAATTAGCCCTTTCTATACTTTAGAATTAAACTTCCTTTTCATTGTAATGTTGAATACAAGCAATTAAGCATAACATACCTTGAAATGTATTATAATTATATTAAGCATAACATACCTTGAAATGTATTATAATTATATACATTTTAAAAGCATAATGTATACACAATGTGCCCAAAATTATTATATCAAAACAGCAAACTATATTTTGAATTGTCACTTACATGCAGGGCTCAACAAATATGTTCTAGATTTAGGAGCCAGCTCCAAAACTTAGGGGCCAGGTGAAACGAAGTCAATAACGCATGAATAAAAACATGTTTGGTTATGACGCTGGAACGAAAAGTGGTAAACTATATTTGTTGTCAATTTTTTATCTTTTTACCCAAACCACTTATCGCAAAATAAAGTTCCAATTTGCTTCATAATTTTCTTTTTCCATTTTTTCAGTATCTCAAAAAAAAAAATTAAAATTTCAGATTTCGATTTTATTAAAATACAACTTGCAGATGTCATATTTTGCACATATTAATTCAAAGTACCATATTTTTTTCCCTTTGTGAGATCTGCAGGGGCACATGATTCGTAGATCGTGAAATTCTTAGAAAAACAATTTTTCCCTTCGCATAATCCACGTTTCAGACCACGATATTAAAAAAAAAAAAAAAAAATGATAGTCCATACCTGCCAACACTGGCAATAGCCTTGTTATTAATAACTAGTAGGGCCGCCCCGATGGCGCAGTGGTCTGGGCGATGGCCTCTGATCATTCGTCCGTAAGGGGTCCGGGTTCGAATTGCGTGGAGGCATGGATGTTGTGCTTGTCTTATGGCACTGGCTCTCTCCCTTCCCTGGAACCAGTGACCCTAAATTAGGGACGGGCGACTGCTTATAGCCCATCGAGTTGCTCACGGTGGTCGTTAAACCTCAAAAAAAAAAAAAAACCTAGTAGGCTATTGCGCATTGCATACATAGACTATTTTACGAAATGATCCATCTCTTTGTACAAACATGTGCCCCAACAAAACATTACAACAAACAAGGACTCTAATGAAACAAACTTAACACGTGAGAAACACTAAATTGATTCCCCAGCGAGGGCACGGTTGCGAGATTTAAGGTCGAAACTTCCACCAGTAAAAATCAGTAAGATGTGTTCAGAATTCCACAATGCTCGACAGACAGGAAATCCAAGCAACTGAACGCGCAGTGCACGAACCTCCACTTACCAAATGATCATACAGCCTCTAAAATTATAGTTTAAGACAAGGTGAGACCAAAGAATGGGAGGAGGGGACCGGGGAAGCTGAACATTTTAACTGGTGAAAAATCAAAACAGACAGCAAGAATGCTGACTACTGTTGGTCTGTTTTTTGTTGACTCTACAACTGCACAGCACCGATTGCTTAATTTTTTTTTTTTGCTGATATCATTCTCTCCCTACTTCTTCATTGTTGCTTTTCTTTCTTTTCTTGATTTTTGTGCCCTCTGATAACCATCAGCCTGAGGACCATGAGCGCATAATATCAACTGAAATTCCTACTTATTGAAATGGTGTAACTTTGGGAATATTAATACTTTTGAACACCATGCATCAATTTTTACAAATTTTCCAACTTCGTCACTTCCATTTTTGGGAATTCCTTCTTCCTTTACCAAAATTAAAATGCAAAAAACTTATGGTGTGGAGGATATTTAACAGGGGGTAGCGATTACAGGAAATCCGTTTGACTTCTGGTTTTAGAAATTTTTCTCCTATATTCAAGTTGAAATGCAAAAATTTATGCAGTAAAATATTACTTAAAAATACTGGACACAGGCAACATAGCGAGAAAAAAGAAATTAGGTACTATCACAGAAAAAATCTGAACTTCGTCAACTTTCAGTTTTCGAAAATTTCGTAAAGATGGAATTCCGCCCTCCGACGAACATCTAACCCCCCCCCTCCCCAATTCTGTTTACATGTGAATCGATCTCCTGAGTGGCCAACATAACGAAAAAGACAAAATTTCTCAAATTGCGGAATAGCCTGAAGATTAGGAGGAAACACAAAATCGAGAGAAAAAAATTATGATTAGGGTAAATTCTTTGTTTTGCCTCATTCTTGAGATCGTTCTAAATGATCAAAAAAAAAAAAAAAAAAAAAAAAAACCTGAGAATTCCGCGAATTTGCTTAAAAGAATCTTATTCATATCATAAAACAGCAAAATAATTTTTTTTTTTAAACGAAATGAAAATTTGTAGAATCTGTAGTTTCGAGAGTGAGTTCCGTAGTCAGACAACTGAATCCGTAGTAATTGGCATGCACAACAGTCGTATAACCGGCACCACGTGATCTGCACATATCATATTAATCGTGAATCGTAATTTCCGACAGAAAACTGCGATTCACAGGACTGACTCAGAAACCCAAAAATGTAAGAAAAAATGATTGTCTTATTGAAAAAGTAACTGTCATTTTGAAGTATTTTTGTGTTACTTTTAAGTAAAAAAGAACTAAAATTGCTAGCTGTTGCAGCATTACCATAGTTCATTAGTTAGCAGGGGCGAATTGCCCACTGGGACATTTCCAGGTAGGCCCCATCCGTATATTTTGTCTCTTTCTTCCTTATTTCCTTCCTTAAAAATGTTTTCAAATGAACCACAAATTTTTTTTTTTTTAAACGAAATACACATAATGTAAATATAACAAGTGGGGAAAAAAAAAAAACTATTTTAGATTAGGAGAAAAAGTCCCCTCACCAGGCAGCTGCTAGAACCCCAACTACAATAGATATGGGCCATGTGCATTTGCAAACTTCTGGGTTCACTTAGTAGCTGAGGAACGAGAATGTACGTACTATATGTTGCGGGAGGGCAGGGGAGTGTAGAAGGTGTTCTACATATTCCCCAAGAAAGGGGGTAGTTGATTTCACTCCTGTTGGTTGTAGAAGGAATTAGTGCTGTGCCCATCGGCATAATCACATAGTAATGCTGTTAAAACATTCTCATGAAAAAGTGAGACTGATGACCCTAGATAATATTTTCCAAAAGGATCAAACATCTCGTTTACGGATTATTCCGAGGGAAGTACTCTGAAGTCAGAAACATGCCAGATTTAACCCAACTTCAAGCATTGTTTCTGTACATATAACGGAAAGGCACCACCAATATCCTAAACTGTTTTTGTGTTGGAGAGGGGGGGAGGGGGGATACGTTCAGTCATTTGAGTTTAGGAAACACACAAGAACAATTTGTTTTCTCTAAGAATTAAAGCTTAAGGAAGGGCCCTGTCATAATTAGTGTTTTTCGTTTTCAATCGAAAATGAACGAAAAAAAACGTAAAAGCGCTGAGAAAAGACGGGATAAAAAAAATACCATTAGAATCAGATGCCAAAAAATGTACAAAACTAAAGGATTTTTTTCATGGATAAAATGGTTCTACATTTTCAACTAAAAAAAGCGATGATAGTTTATTCATATACAGTGAAAATGACTGCTGTGTTCAAAATGTTTCCATGGATAACAAGGAATCATCCATTGATATGTCAACTTTTGCTAAAACATCTTACGAAAGTGTGGTGGAAAACAGTGTTGTATCAAAACCCGAAATATTCAAACAACCCAAAAAGGAGGACATTCTTTTTCGAAGTCACCCGATACAACTTACAAATGACGCAAAGTTTCCATTCATTTAAAAAAAAAATTTTTATCGCGAAAATGGGTCGAACCGCCGTTTTCTGAGCTATGATGAAATTTCGAGTTCCCTCTATTGCAGTGTGTCTTGCATTTGTGAAAAATTCAGGGAAAAATGTTTTCACAGAGGGCATGAATGACTGAAAACATGTTAACCAAAGAATTTCTAAGCATGAAAATAGCAAAATGCACAATACAATAACAGAGCATTTTTTCATGGCAAACAAGCAAGGGAATATTGAATGCTTGCTTGTCTTAAAATACATAAATTTAAAAAACGAACAAGTAAGAAAAAACAGTCAAATTCTTGAAAGGGCAATGGAAATTGTGAAAGTTTTAGGAAAGTGCGGAATGAGTTTTAGAGGCAAAACATTTGAAGCTGCATATATATTAGAGGATCCAATGCTAGATGATCATGGTAATTTTTTGGAGTTGATATTATTGCTTAGCAAGTATGATGTTATACTGAAAGAGCATTTAGATAATGTCATAAGAAAAAGCAAGAAGTCTCATGACCTTGGAAATAAAGAGACGTGGTGGCTTAGTAACTTTCCTGTCGAAAACTACTGTTGATTTGATAGTACAAACCATATCTTCACTGATTAAAAAATCGACATACGATGAAATTGTGGAAGCAAGCATGTATTCTATACAAATAGATACAACTCAAGATTTACCGGTTAGAGACCAGTGCTTCATAATTGTCAGATATGCAAAAAAATGAACGCATTTGCGAAAGGCTAATAGGCCTGGTAAAAGCAACTGACTCTATACACGTAAAGACCCTTTGATCTTTTGCAAAGAGTTTTGTTCTTCAATAAATTAAAACTGGAAAACTGTAGCAAATGCTACAGATGGGGCGGCTAATATGCAGGGTCAATGTAATGGGTTCTTGGCATGGTTAGCCAAAGCTTCACCGAATCACACACATATATGGCGTTACAGTTATATTTTAAACCTAGTTTTGTCTGATGCTATCAAGTCTTCAATATCAGCAGCATCACTTTTTCATCTGCTGAATTCAGTTGCTGTTTTTTTCAAAGAATCTTACCAAATAATGGACATTTAGGCTGAAACTACCATCAACAAAACCAGAAAATTGCCAACTATTGGAGAAACTCGCTGGTGGGCTAAAGAAGTTGCACTAAGAATTTTTTTTGGTTCATTTCATGTTCCAAAAAACGCCTTTTATGTTGATGTAATCTTAGCTCTTCAAAAAACTGTGAAATGTGATAAAACTGATCCGGGAATTCAAGTTAAGGCACAGAACTTTATAGATGGGTTATTAAAATATGACACAATTTTGACAAGTCATACATATCTACGAATTTTCCATATTACTAGCCCTTTGTCAAAATATTTACAGTCCAGTGGAATATCTCTCTTGAAATATCATCAATTGGCAATGTCAGCAAAAAAGCAGCTGGAAGCAATTCAAACAGACATGAATTCAATTGTTAATGTGGCATCACATTTTATCGAATGGGTGGCAAATGAAATTGAAGAAAGATTCCCAGATTCTGACATCGCAATACAAGAACACTTTCCAGAGAAACGCATGAGAAGGGTGAAGGAAATGACAGGTGAAACACTTGATGATAGCACTAACCCAGATGCAATAAAAAATTATACTTTCGGTGTACACAATAAAATTTTGGTTACCATTGTGGAAAGTACGAGAGACCGCTTCGTCAAAATCAGGGAATTGTATACAGATCTTTCACTTCTTTCACCGATAACTTTTATGTAGTTAAAACGGGAATTCCCTCAGATGCCTTTCAAAATTTGAGTGAGAGACTTTTAAAGCACAACAGCCAAGCAACAAAGGAAAATCTTCAAAATGAGCTGGTGCGGCTTGCTACAAATTGGGAGTATCTTCAAAAATTGGTTGAAGAAGAACAACGAATGTTTATCCAACATGAAATACTGGAACAGGATGGATTTGAAGAAGGTCAACAAAAGGCAACGCCATGCAAATAATGTTAAAAGCTATACAAAACAAGTACCACCGTCTATGTACGATATTTAATAAAAAATGAAAGCTATTTACAAATTAAAACCTCCACTAGCACTTTCGGGGTAACATTTACCCCACCATCAGGTGGAACTGAGAGGTTAATGCAGTACTTGCGTCTTGTGTTGCACTGTTAAAATTATTGTCGAATTCACAAGTTATTGTTTTATTAAATTTATTTTATAATTATAATTAAAAGTTCAAATCGATGACGTGGTTTTTCCAAACTTTTGGTATGTCCACTGGCGTGTTATCATTACAGCACCTGTCCCCCAAGGCTTCAAATGTACAGGCTTTCAGCAAGGTGCAGTGGGCATATCAATCTGCATAAAGAGGGGCTGCCTATTAGGCCTTTGGTCGCGGGCTATGTAAGTCCTACTCGATCACTCGAAAAAGCCCTTGTCCTATATTTAGCTAAGTTAGCAGAGAGCTCACCCTTTTTCTATCAGAAGCTCCACTAGGGCAATTGAAAGGATCAGAATGATTCAGCCACATGCTGGCCCTTTCATAGAATTAGCCTCTCTGGATGTGGTTTCACTGTACCCTAATGTACCTATGGACACCACTTATCGTATTATTGAGACTAAACTTGCTGAAATTCATGCCCCTACCCCCGAAATCACTGCCATTATGAACGCACTTCGTTTAGTTAAACAGCGATCATATTTCAAATATCTTGACAAAATTTACTTGCAAACTGAGGGTTCACCTATGGGCTCCCCACTATCTGCTGTGTTAGCGGAAATTCTGCTACAATACATTGAAAACAAAGTTCTTAATGAATCCCCTTTGGTTCCCAGTTTATACCTTAGGTACGTCGACAACATCCTTGTGCTTTGGCCTCACTCAAGGGATGATTTAATTCAATTCGCCGACACACTCATCAGTATTTCCTACTATCGGGCTCACGGCAGAACTTGAATCTAATCTTTTACTTCCTTTTTTAGATTTTCGCATATTTCATAACCCAGATAGTTTTTTACTGCCTTTTTCAGTTTATCGTAAGCCAACTGATTGCAATAGCCTTATTCCATTCAATTCCTCACATCCAACTTCCCCAAAACTATCTGCCATTAACTTCCTTATTCGAAGAGCCTTCACGCATTCTTCAAGCGAGAGTCGTCTACAGTCTGAAATAAAGTTTATTTTTAAATTGGCGGATAAACACGGATATCCAAGGACATTGGTTAATAGATTATTCTGCAGAATTAGTAAGGAAAGAACCATAAGTCTAGAACAAGACCCAAAGATTAACAAACGATCTGTGGGAACATTGAACCAGCACCCACACATCACTAACGCATTATTACGCATATGCTCAAAGCATAACATACAATTTGGTACCTGATCAAAGAATCTCATATCATTTATTAGAAAAGATCGGGCAGCAACCGATATTATGAGCAAATGAGGAGTGTACAACATACCACTATTAGACACCTCAACAGGAGATCACGTTAGTAACTATATAGGCTCGACACGGAGAAGTTTGGATATTCGTGTCCAGGAACATAAGTATGATATTTGAACTTTCCGCAATAATACGGCATTATCTAGAAACGTTGTAAATGGAACATTGCAACAAGACTGGGCAAATATTAGACTGCTGAACACCCCTACGTACGTACACTCACTGCATCTTGCTGAAAGCCTGTACATTGAAGCCTTGGGGGGACAGGTGCTGTAACGATAACACGCCAGTGGACATACCAAAAGTTTGGAAAAACCACGTCGTCGATTTGAACTTTAAATTATAATTATAAAATAAATTTAATAAAACAATAACATGTGAATTCGACAATAATTTTAACAGTGCAACACAATTTGTGTTATGTGTAATTAAAGTCGGAAATTGTATGTACTGCTCGGCTGCAATGGCAACACCTTAACCTTGTGACGCTTGAGAACTATACTGTGATGCATTGCTATACTCCTATAAAGGTCTATGCGAGTACTGCATTAACCTCTCAGTTCCACCTGATGATGGGGTAAATGTTACCCCGAAAGTGCTAGTGGAGGTTTAATTTGTAAATAGCTTTCATTTTTTTTATTAAACATCGTACATAGACGGTGGCATTTGTTTTGTATGACATATTGTATGAATGGTGCTTTTATCTACAAGTTAAAAACTGTTGTATTTGCTGCTACCATGTTCTGATGAAGTACAATTTATTCAGCACAGCTTACAGTGCTTTAGGAACTGCGTATAAATACCTTTCAACGTTGCCAATAACTTAAGTTGCCTGCAAAAGATCATTTTCCACGCTAAAATTTGTAAAAACATGTTTAAGGAGTACATTGGCAGACGCTCATCTAAAAGCATTACCCCTGATGGCTGTTGAAAAAGATTTTTTTTTTTTTTGATTAAAGGTTTAACAACTACCGTGAACAACTCAATGGGCTATAAGTAGTCACCCGTCCCTAATTTAGGGCCACTGGTTCCAGGGAAGGGAGACAAGACAGCCAGTGCCGTAAGACAAAAACAACATCCATGCCTCACCCTGGATTCAAACCTGGACCCCTCTTGGACGAATGGTCATGAGCCATCGCTTAGACCATCACTGCGCCACTGGGGAGGCTTGAAAAAGATGTACTACATAACATAGATTGTGACAATGTTATCAATGAAGTGGCAAAAAACAGTGCTTTTTTGCGCAAAGAACTTTGCTTTAAACTGAAATAGTGTCACTCAAAAATATTAGACAGGCGGGTGGGTAGCCACAGTTTATATTCGCTATTACTTCAGGTCCAATGACCAAATTTCAACGAATGTAACATTTAAAAATTCCATGTTGTTACATTAGTTCAGATAATTAAGGATAGAGGTAAAGACATATTTAGACAATGTTAATTTGATACTTTCTTATGTGCATCATATTTCTGAAGCCCAAGAGTTGGTATCGTAAAATTTTTGTTCTATAAATTCTACCTTTGTGGATCTAATCAATTATCATATTTTACACAGACAAAAAATATTGAATATTGCTTTCTCTTTCTTAGAATTTTTCCACTCTATGAATATTTTATTCTTATATCTAAAACAGAAAATCATTAAGGAAAGTGAAATATAAAATATTCTGACGAATAGTATTTGAGTGAATGCAAGTAAGCACCAAAAAATCAATTAAGTTAAAAAAGGTAGCATTGGGAAAAGTATAAATTGTTCATAGAGATTTTAGTGTATATTCCTGCACCATTTGTTTCTCTGTCTCGTGATGTATCTTAATGGATTTTCTGCTCTATTTCCTTTTTCGTTCTACCTTCTCTAGTTAAAGCACATGAAGAAAAAATCTGCCTTTTTTTACAGTGAATGTGATTCAAATGTATGTTAACAGCATTGGGATGGGGGCTGAACAGGGATAAAAATTTCACTACTTTACTTTAGTTAAAGTAGTGAGAATACTCATCCATGTTTGATAAAGTTGAAGAACAATGCTAGATAATGGTCATTGTGGGGTGTACTATTCACTATATGACCACACAGAATTCAGAGTGAAAGCTATTAATATTAAAAACATATTTTGAACTAACTGTCAGATTATTTACAAGGGTGTTCATATAAGGTCCCCTTTCCCTCCGAAATGTTCTACTTACGCAGCCTACGCTGCTTATGAAAACTGACAAATGCTGCAGATGAAGGTATTTACAGAGGTATCATTTCAACATGAAGTTGCAAAATGTTTTGTTTACGTTATTTAGTAAGGTGTCTTTACAATACATAACTGCAGCATAAAAGCATGTTTTGAAATTGAAACACATACAAATATACGATCACTAAAAGAAGAATCTGTTCACCGCATTATTTAAAAATCTTGAAATTTCTAACTGTGATTGTCCACAACAGAAAAATTACAAAAATTGCAGTATGAATAGAAAATTTTACAGTGTAAAAGTTCTGCATTTCCTTTCCATTTATTTAAAATAAAAAATCATGTCTTATGCAAAAGGATTTTTGGTACAACTGCAACATAATTTTGGTAGCAGCAATTCTCTCTCTCTCTCAAATATTTGATTGAATTTCAGCCTAGTTTGTAAAAAATTTAAAACTGGAAGCTCAAAAGGTATGAAAATCAAGATTATTTTACGATCTATCAAACACAAAAAGACTATAGAAGCAATGTTGTTTAAATTTTTTTTTAATGTTCTTACTTCAGCATTCTTAAGGGAAAATTTTAAACAAATATAAATACTGAGTGTGTCCAAAATTAGAAGCTTCTCCAGCGCAATAACATACATACTTAACTAAATTAGTGATTTAAACCTGGTAATTCGCTCTTTCTACGTCGATTAAGTGAGTTTATCACGATATTTAAATGTCCTGAAATTTCTGACTGTGATTGTCCACAACAGAAAAATGGCAGTACAATTTTTCTGCAGTAAAATCTTAGCATGGGCCGATGAAAATTTTTCTGCAACACCCACTTCAATTTAAGGATGAACAGGTGTACTTTTTACCCCCCCCCCCAGTACTATGCTTACCACTGTTTCTAGAGCAACTGTACTTTTTGTTTTGTTTCTTAAACATAAAAAAAAGTGATTTTCAATTGCAATACAGTAGTACCACAGAACTACAACTGAACGGGCCCATTTGCAAAAATTTTCTCAGGGCCCTTTTGCGACTACCAAATCCACCCTCGTTAGTCAAGACTAAAAATCTGTTCAACTGAATACCGAATAAAAAAAATATCCTTAACTAATACAATTAGCACACCAAAACTAGGCAATGTGATTCGCAAAATGGCTACATGCTACAGAATAGCTCTGCGGGATTCCAGTGTCACGGATTCTCACACCGCGTAGGCTTCTGCACGCGCACATAGTAACGCCTTCCTTGCGTCATATTTTCTGTCAAAAAAATTCTAAGTAAAAAAAAAATATATATATTCTTACAATCTCTTTAAGGTCTTCTATCTCGCTGTTGCGTTATATTTTCCCCCGTTACCGCATTTTCGGTACTTTCCCAATAACACCACCCACCACCTCTCCTGACAATTACCTCGCAGACTTTTTAAAACGACGCACCTTTTTTTTTTTTTTTACTGGTGTCTGCAGCACCTAAATTTATAACCTTTTAATAGATAATCTATGGATTACACAACAGAAATTACGGCATTTACTGCAATATATTATGAAATCTCAACTAAGAAGGAAATTCGGCACCTGGGATTTGTCGAGCCCTGCTTACATGGATTCAAATGCTTACATTGGCAAAAATTTTTGTACAGGGGTTCGAAGGTACGGTGGAAGTCCAAAAAAAAGTATGTGGTAGCCGAATCTGGTGAGTAGGGTGGACGTTCGATCACACATAGACTTCAGCCAGAAACTGCTACAAAGGCAGACCATATTGTGCGAGCACACTGCAGTGCAACAGAAACCAACGGCTTTTGCAGAACAATTCTTCCCCGACACGTCACATGCAGGTGTACAGATGTTGCAATACTCCTAAATAATACCGACCCGTACACTGTGGTGCCCTAAGGAACAAATTCACGGTGAATAATTCCAGCAGCGTCGAAAAAAATCGATGACCGTTGTCTTGATATGTGATTTTGGCAACTTGACTTTTCCTTGCCAGGGAGATGATGTTCCATACTCCGGCGTTTTGTTTCAGGATCAAACTGAAAACACCAACTTTCATCACCAGTGACAATTCTTTGCAACAAATCACGATCTTGATCACCTGCACGGACGAAATTTTTACAACACGCAACTCGGTGCCTCTGTTTGTCAACGTGTGCGGCACAAAGTTCAAACAAATCTTCCTCTTGTGCAGATCATTTTCTAAGATTAATCTGGCTGCTTCCTTATCGACACCAAGCTGTTTAGTGAGTAGCCTAGCGGTTATTCACCTGTCATGGGCAACAATTTTGCTAGCCTTCACAACACTTTCATTTGTCCATGCAGAGACTGGATGTCCCGTGCGTCGTTCATCCTCAAGGGACTCCCTCCCATCTCTAAACGTTGAAAACCCGCAGAACACCTGTGCACAGCTCAGACAATCATCGCCTTTAACTTTTTTCAGGTCTTGGTACACTTCCGTGGCAGTTTTCCCCAATTTACAGTATAATTACATCACGGCTCTTTGCTCCCTTACGTAACTTCTGTGACACGCTCCACTCAGTCTTACTTCAACAGTGGCCAAACGAAAACTGGTGCGTCATCTGACTCAAAACTTGTTCCTATGATTACAGCACACTCTAGCAGTCAAAACTATAAAAACATTTGTTACTTTTAATGTTCAAAGGGTTGTCCTGTAAAAAATCAGTCTCACTATTCAATGGGCATGCTGTGTAGAGTTAAGAAACAATTCATTTAGAATTTTGATAAAACACCAAAATTCAAAGTTCCCCAATAAATTTTTTAATGCAGATAAATACAGAACTAATGATTTGACAATTTCTGCTTTGTCATTGTAAGCTGAGAATCAATGTTTAATTTATTATATTCAGTTTCTCATTTCGGAAATTGAACCTGCATATCCCAATTTCCATTTGAGCATGCTATCCATTACTCTTGAATGGAAATCGGAAGATGCGGGTTCAATTCCCGCTTCAGGGTGATATAATTTTCAAGTTTCCTAATGTGATTGATGCAACATGATGAACAGTAAATACAGGCAATTTAGTGACGTCCGATTGCTGCGTTTATAATTCCGACATATTTCCACGTATTACAAGAAGACCAATGAGATTTCCCACCAGTGCATGGACAGCGGAACAGCTAAAAACATCCTTAGGGCATCTAATTCCATACAGCATGCACCAGCTATTTGCTGGTTGTAGCATGCCAAGCAGATGTTTTTGCCACATAAGTGCATGCTCGGTGGGCAACACTTTCCCATTCTACAGATTCATGAGATCAGATTTTGACTTATTTCTACCAACAGATTTTCATAAATCAAAGGAATTTACTGATTTTTCTTGGTTTTAATGCAACCTCCTAAATTTTCTACTGTTATGCCTAAGTTCTTGGTTTTATGGCATAAATATTTTTTTGAACGACGCATTTCCCTACGAGCTCTAAAATAATTTGTATGATGCACCCCTCCAGTACTCCTGATACTAACGTTATATAATTTTTCTAGAAGTTTATTATGGCTACTTTTATTGAATGCCTCATAAAGTAAAAAAATTCCAGAGATAGTTCAACAGATTCTTATTGTTTGACTAAGTTGATTAAAAATGAATAAATGCAGTTGGAGAGAATTTTAGGAAGGGAGTATCTGACTTCAGGTATTAAACAGCTCTTAGAAAACTAGGAACTTTGGAATAGGATGCCCAATAAGACACATGGAAATGAGGTAGAGAAATCCAAGTGTTTGTCAGGCATTTCTGTCTTCTGCCCAGATGACACAGGGGAAACTGTCTTGGTAATGAGTTGCTAGATAACCAGAAGAGAAAACTCTGAAAGGAGCTTAAATCACTACCAGCATGGTTTATTTAACACCATTCAAGGCCATGCTGCCTGCATCTCTTTCGTACTCAATGTCTACTAGTCCAATTAATAATCCCCAAACCAGCATGTCCAAGAAAAGGTAATGGTGCTTGAAATTCTTATACCAGCTAAATTAATTTACTTCCAAATCCATCATAGTGAGAAGGATTGGCAGTAAAACGTGTAACACAACGAATTAGAATTCTTAACACCACGCATAAGTTATGTTGAAAATTTTTAAGTGGTGATACGTTTTGGTAGTGACTTCTACCCAGAGTAGCAGAAAGTAGACGTGTACGCGTATGGTTTCCAAATTATTAGCAGATTTTGCAGATAGTTTTTCCTTGTAGATTAAAAAAAAATGTTATTTACAGCAATTAAAAGTTACTCAATATATTAACCTTTACTCAGATTAATATATTTAATTCTATTTTAATTTGAAAAACTTTCAATTTTTCACATCTGAGTTCTTTTGTTCTTACAGACGTTTGTTTCTAGCCTCTAGATTTTTGGCAAAGCCTGTTAGAAAGAATTTAAACTTTATTGCCGGGTTCCTCTTGCATTTTCCAGTAATTAAATTAAAATTTTTTCCTTATGTATTTTGTAAGTGTACTATTTTTGAATTAAGTTATTGAAAATGATTTTTATAAATTTTGAAGGTTCATTAAGGCCGTCTTTGAATGAGTGTAAGAGGAATTGTATCCTATATCTGCAACGTAAATTCTTTTGTACACATTTTCTAGAAGACTATTATTACTTTGTAGTGTTTCAAATTTTGAGCACAAATAAAAACGACCTATAGCTAATATGTGCCACAGTTTTTATTTAAAAAAAAAATGTTAGAATACTTTTTAAAATTCAATTTATCTGACTGGAAAGTATTCCAATTTGGGTAATAGATGGCACGATAACGTAGCTTAGCTGCGTTTCTGTCTGGAAGAAGCAAAATCTCTCATTTCTGTTTGATTTTTTTTAATTATCTGGACCAGAAAGAAATAATTAATGGGGCCAAAAATGAGACTGGAATTTTGTCTCCCATAAATTATCTTAAATCCTACTGTACATTCATTTTTTGAACAGAAAATGCGTAGCAGAGAACCAATGAATTTCAGCTATAGAAACTCCGCCCACCTACTAAGCTCCACCACCACCACCACCAAATAACATCATTGGTTAAAACGCAACAGTACGTATTTTGTCTTTTCATTGAGGAGCCAACGAGAGACTGCTTCCGTTTTGAATATGGCGAGGTCCACAGTGATTTGCTGACACCAACTTCTGGGACAGTCCCTCACGACGTGAAAAGCCATGCCCAAGGAATGATATTTTGCGCCATCTATTGCAGAAGATGAACCCTAACACTCATTCAAAGACAGTGTTAATGGAACTGTTTTTCTGGATATAAAAACTTTCAATAATTATTAGTCTTGTTTTTATGAGGTTCACAGTCCAATATTTTAATATTTTGCCATAAAGGTCCATTTCACTCACACTGCTGTACGTTCAGTTGTAATGTATTTATTTTGTCCTCACTGGAATCTGTAATGTTCTAATAATTATTTATTTCATTAATTTTTCTTTAAATTATTTTATTGTTATTGTGTGATTTTCGGGTTTGCAGCAAAGTTTTCTGTTTCAGTAGCTGTGTATGCAGACATTTTATTTTTATACAACTCTGCTTCTACCTTCATCAGCCATGGAGTGAAACACGTGGGATGAACCGTGTGGTATAATAATCAGTTGTTGCCAGATTTGCTTTCCAAATGATAGAGTTGGGAAAAGGTGAGTCTGTATTGCAGGTGTTAGAAGTAAAGTAGATTTCAATGCTTTCGCAATACCCAAGGGCTTACTGATTGCAGGGCGGAGAGATTCGTTTAATATTTTGCCAACAGGGGATTGCGGACGTATCGCTGATAGTTAAAATTGAAATAGAGATGGAAGGGTTATCAGCGATACGTTCCATCAATCGCTGGCTGATGCTGCGGTAAGTACTACCAACGTAGTGGGCAACACCTGCGGAAGTGTTGACAAGGATAGAGTAGATACCTTGTAACTCTAGGGGTTTATTGGGATCTATGTCTTTAAGGATGAGATTAAGAAGATGTGGAGGTAACAGTTTAACTGCAATCCTGTAGCCAAAAGATTTAAAAATAGAGCAAACATTATGAGTGAAGGACAGGCTAAAGGGCAAAGAGCCAATAAACTGATGAGTGGTGGAACGTTCAGGCAGTAAACTAGTAGTTCTATTCTGTTACTAAAGTTTCTTAATTAGTCTATGCACTAAGAGGGGTGGAAAGCCATGCAATTTGCCAATGTTGATGATGTTCTGATATTCTCTTTGTAGAGCAGAAGAGCTGTTGCAAATAAGGTTAGTTCTGTGTATGCAAGACTTTAGAACAGCCAATTTATATTTTTCAAAGGTGCAAGAATGGTAAGGGATGATTGTGGGTGGCAGAAGGTTTCCTGCAAACAGAGAGACCAAGTGAAAAGTCTGGATTGATGTTAACATCCAAAAAACTAATATTGTTATCGACCTGTTCTTGAGACGAGAATTTTATATGAGGGAATTTGGAATTATGGAGGATGTGAGTTCTATTAGCGAGTGTTTCTGGTGTGGCAGAATGATGATGTCATCAACATAGCATAACAAAATGGAGGGTTTTAAGGGGGATGGGGGCAATGATTAATTTTTCAGCATTCTGCAAATAACTTTCAGCAAGTAAGGGGGAAAGAGGAAAGCCCATTGGTACACCTTATTTCTGTTGGTAGTAGATACTATTGCATACAAAACACGAATATTTTCCCAATGAATCAAAACAGTCAAAGATCTTTGATGAGTTCCCCAGGAAGTTCTTGGTGCTCCATTAGTTTTTTTGATCATGAGCATCAAAGAATGGAACTGAAGGAAATAACGAATCCACGTCAAAGGTGTGAAATCTTGAGGATTGATGGATGAAGGGAGTTTCTGGATGAAGTCCTTGGTCGACACAACACAATAAGGATGATTTTTTGTCAGAACATTGCAACATTTGACCAATTGCCTTTTAAGATTGACTGCTGGAGAAAAGGTATTTTCAATTAAGGGCCTAATAGGACGTCCAACTTTATGTAGCTTGATCTGTAGAAACAACCTGGGAGTACGATAATAAGCTGGGAGGAGGAGGGAGATGTTTCCTAAAAAAGATTTCAGAGAAGATTTTTTAGAAAGCTTGGTAACAGCTTTACATAGTTTTTCAGTGTTGTCTGCATTGAGTCTTACACTATTGTTTTTTTCCCAGGAACTCAGCTACTTTGTTGTCCAAAGAATTCTTATGGATGAAAACAGGACATCCTGTCTTGTCAGCTTTGCAAACTGCAAGATTATTACATTGGGTGAAATTTCTAAATTTTCTCAAAAAGGAAGAAGAGTATTTATTTTGAACGAATGATTGATTGATGTGCGGGATCAGTGTTTTCGGTTGCTGCTTCCAGTAGTAAAATAGTATGTGGTAGGCCAGGATTAGCAAAAGGAGAAAATTTGGGTCCATTTGCAAGAAGTTTACCGATTTCAGCTAGAATAAAAGCACAGAAGACAAGTTCACATACTTCTGAAAGTTAGTATCAGCAATCTTCATGGGAGCCAAACTTCGAGTGTTCTTTTGTATGGAGGCTTAGTGTTGAAACTTGTTTTCAAATCTTTTGGTTTCACAAATGTGAGTCCTGGATATAGTTTCATGAATTCGGACCATAAAATTGCTCAGTAATGCTGGACGGGTGGCAAAAGATAGAAATTGGTACTTGGTATAACATTTGAATTCCAAATTCGTGATGGAAGCATGAAGATTGCGGATAGCTGCAGAGACGAGGCTGGTGGTGGTACGGTCCAGAACTTTCTTGCATCTTACATGAAAAGTGGGTTTATGCACCTGAAAAGCTTCGGGGGATATTGTTGCCCCATCCCTCTTAAAACCCACCATTTGATTATGGTATGTTGATTCTTGTCTAAAGAACAGGTCGACAACAATTTTAGTTTTCCGGATGTTAACATCAACATCAATCCAGACTCTTTAAAACACTTGGTCTCTCTGTTTACAGGAAATCTTCTGCCACCCATAATATCATCCCTTACCATTCTTGCACCTTTGAAAAATATAAATTGGCTGCTCTAGTCTTACATACACAGAGCTAACCTTATTCAAGCAGCACAGACCTCAACCCACTGGACTAAGTTGTGGGCCACAGTGGAGAACATGGCCTGCAGAAAGAGACACCTCAGCATTGACAGTCTCAAACACTTTTTGATGTGGGCAGTAGCAGCTTTCCTTGTAGATCCTGCACAAAGCTATTGATGAGTAGCCAGAGATTGAAGGACTGTGTGAAGGAAAAAGGGTGCCATTTTAAAAAGTGATCCATGCCATGTATTCACAAGTTTACTACTTACGTCGCAGCACAGGTATAGTAAAATATCTTTACATTTCTTTTGTTATTTCATTGAATACTTTGCAACAGTATTTATAGTAAGACTAGGTGTTATGAGTAATATGTCAGAAGAGTAAGTCAGTATGGAGGAACATAAAGCAGCTATTAGAAACTTTGGGAACAAAACAGGATTAGACATGTACAAGCCAGTAGGCACCACATAAAATGGGAATCAAAAATAATCACCCTCCAAACACATGTTGTAATGAGGAAATTTGAAGAAGGTATGGAAATAGCGAGAAGTAAGAAGTACCACACTAAACGATAATTGTACTGATTGGCAATAACTACTCCAGTGACAGTCCTGACAAACTAGGTTTTAGTTTGAAAATTTAACCACCAAATGTATTAAAATTTATATAAAACCTGTAATCAAAAAATATTTTACTGTGATTAATAATTGGAGGTGTCATGATGTCAATAATTTTTTTTTGATTGGAGGTTTAACGACCACTGTGAGCAACTCAATGGGCTATAAGCAGTCGCCCGTCCCTAATTTAGGGTCACTGGTTCCAGGGAAGGGAGAGAGCCAGTGCCGTAAGACAAACACAACATCCATGCCTCACCGGGATTCGAACCCGGACCCCTTACGGACGAATGATCAGAGGCCAGCTCCTTAGACCACTGCGCTACCGGGGCAGCAATGTCAATAACTACTAAGCAAAGTTAAGAATAGTTGTGCTCTTGAGAGCAGAAAAATTTTAATGCAAAATAAATAAGTATAGACAGATATTTAAATTGTGATGTGATCTTTTTTGCTTGTTTTGGGGTTTAACAAGCAACATGAATAACACATAGGGCTATAAAGCACCTGCCAGTTCCTAATTTAGGGGCACTGGTTCCAGGAAAGGGACAGAGTCAGCATCATTGGGAAAATATACATACAGAGCTTGAAAAACACTGTGCCTGAGATGCCCAGAGCATGTAAATTATTGACCTGGGTAGGCAAAAAAAAAAAAAACAATCTAGTTGCCTGGACTGGGCAACTAAATTTTAAAATAAATAAGTTTGGAATAGAATTACCTACTACAAGAAAAAAGACAGTGGTTTCATGTTGCCTTTTAGATCATTGTTAATCACCGGAAGTTGTATCATTGTTACAGAATGCCAAAGACAGAAAAATATCACTTCTTTAATGCTCTAGGTCCAGAAATTGCAACCAAAAACAAATTTGTAGTTTTGCACCAAATGTTGTTTAGTCAGCCACATGGAATTTGTAGTTTTGCACCAAATGTTGTTTAGTCAGTCACATGGCCTTTGATGGAACTAGCCTCCAGTGTTTAGTGACAAAGGGCGAAAACTTCAATGAAAGGAACATGGCAGAATCGCTAAATTTCTCAAATACCAATTTTATCATCACATCATTTCGTCCCAATTTCAGCATCATCATCTTAAAAATTGAGATACACGCTTTCGTGCATTGAACATTTTGACAAATGCAGACCTTAAAACAGAAATGCAAAACACATAAAAAAAAGTTCATATTTTTAAACTTATATATATATAAAAAAAAAAGGGTTTTGATTTATTTAATTTTTTTTCTTCTGGGCAACCAGCTTTTACTACCTCGGCAGGTAAATAAGTTTTGCACATGTGCTGAGGGGCATGTAACTTTTCAAATATTTTTCATGCCCTGACTTATCCATCCTTCATCAGAGACCTGAACACGGGACCAGCTTGTACAAAAGGTCAAGCCAGAACCCCAGACGGGGACTGCATAGTAGTGCTTACTGTACATACTCGCAGAGGCATAACTAGGTATTCTGCGCCGAGGGCAAACCACAAAATATTGCTCCCCCTCCTCTGAAGTCGTTAAGACAAAAGAGCTGTATTATCTGAAATATTATAATCCTCCTGTTGCAAGAGTTTTCTGAACAGTAAAACTGGTCTTGTCCAAATTTGCATCATTTAGTACCCACACTCATATGCAATTACAATTTTTCAAAAAAACAAAACAAAAAGAACTAACACCAACGAGTTGCTTCTGACATTTCGCTTCACACTGGATTTTATACATATATATTATTATATTCTCTTGTAATTAATTGATAACAAATAATCACTAATGGTTGTGCAATAAATTTTAAGAACAGGCTAGTTTTTTGGTGGACCAGAGGAAGACTTTTGCAAAGTTTTTGCCATTTTAATCTCAGTTTAACACCTAACTTTTAAATAAACAATGTGAAAGAAATATTCTTCATAATACACTATCTACCAACAAGTAATTGGACACCCCTGCAATCGACAATATCTGCAGTCCTGATACACGTCACGGCCGCCGCCGTTAAATTTCGTGTGGGAAACAACATTGCAACCAGTCACATGCAAGATGCCACGCAGTTCGGAGCTCTCTGATTTCGAGAAAGGTGTAATCGTTGGGTATCACAGAAATGGCCGATCCATACGTGACATATCCAGCGAGTTGAAGTATCCAAAATCGACAGTGGCCTACGTGATTGCCATGTGGAAGATGAGAGGTGACTGTCGGAATGTGCCCCGACCCGGCAGACCCACAAAACTGGAAGTTAGAGACCGACGGGTGCTGGCCAGAGAAATTCGGAAGAACTGCACCAAATCGATGGGCCCCATCAGCGAGGAATTTCAACAGGCATCCGGGAGTGTTCTTTCGATGAATACCATCCGTAAGGAAGCCCATCTGCTCGGTTATCATGGACGCGCTGCCGCCCACAAGCCTTTGATCACCAAGTCCAATAGCGCTGCTCGGCTAACGTGGTGCAAAGAACGTCGACAGTGGACCGTTGAACAGTGGAAACAGGTTCTCTGGAGCGACGAATCAAGGTTCACCCTCTATTGTTCGGATGGCAGGGTCTGGGTTTGGCATCTGCCAAGAGAATGCCTCCTGCCAGGAATGTATTGTACCAACTGTGAAGTTCGGCGGTGGTGGAATTATGCTATGGGGGTGTTTCTCCGGTATGGCACGGGACCCTTGGTCGCAATTCCTGGTAGACTCAACGCCGAGACCTACTGCACCATTTTGGATGACCATGCGCTTCCTACATTGTGGCAGTTTTACAGGGTGGACCCATGTTACTTTCAGGATGACAATGCCACTTGTCATGTTGCGAGGTCCACTATGGCTTGGTATGGTGACAATGGGGTTAATCGAATGGATTGGCCTGCGCAGAGCCCGGACCTTAACCCTATCGAGCACCTCTGCTGGGGCAAGTTGGAGCGTCGACTTAAGGGGTGCCCCCATCATCCGAAATCGGTGAAGGAACTGACCTGTCTTCTCCAAGCCGAGTGGAAGAAAATATCGCTAGGCGTTGTACAACGACAACGCCTGGTTGAGAGTATGCCCTGGAGGGTTGCAGCTGTAATCGCCGCTCGTGGAGGCTCCACCAACTATTGAAGGTGAATAAAGTTTGTTTTCCTTTGCTATCACAGGTGTCCAATTACTTGTTGCCAATATGTCATGATATAATCAACACAGCAATTGGACATCACTGAATTGACTGTATTTACTGTTCTCACATATCAGTAAATAGTCAATTCAGCAATGTCTGATTGCTGTGCTGATTATATCATAACTTTTAAAACTTTTATTGGGGTATGATACTGCAAATAGGGTATTAGGGAATTAAGTGTCATTTCTTACCTCGAATGAAAACATCATTTTACCCTCGTTTATTGTGTCGGAAAAAAAATGAGGAGCAGCAACTCAGAAGTTTCCTGCATTTCTCTTACATTTACTTACATCAAGGATGTTCTGGGTAGTGAAGCTGAACTCCATGCGGAACACCATTTAAATCTGTAAAATACAAAATGTGAAGAGAGCGGGAAGATTCCCAACTGCTCCGAAGTTCCGACCTTTGGTACTACATTAAACGGACCGAATGCAGCTTGCAGTAGTGGCAGTAATGATCAAAAAGAGAATTGTCAAAAATATGAATGACATCCTTATCTTGATATGCATGAACAGCCAAGCCATCATTTCTGACTGTGAGCAACTTGCATTCCCTACACACACTTTGTGGAAGAAATACGAATTTTAAGCCACCAAACTACCACAACTGGCGAACAAAAATTACAGTTAAATTCTGTACCAGAAACTGGTGCAAAAGTTTCAATTCTGATTTGCAGTGATTTTTGCTCCCTCTCTTGAGCGGTGCCCAGGGTGGCCACCTGCCCTACCGCCCCTCCCTAATTACGCATCTGCATACTCGTAATGCACAAACAGGAACTCTATAGGCTAATGTTACTTCCAATTAGCAGCTCTTCAAATAGTTCAATGTGTTGTTTGTTTACATGACACTTACAGACACCTACCATCACAGCACAAAGAAGACAGTGCCACTACTACATAATACGTGGTAAATACGTCATGATAATTAACACAGCAATCGGACATCGCCGAATTGACTGTAATTACTGTTTCAGACGTGAATTAAATCACATCAGAAAACTTGAAAAGTTATTTGCCGTGGAGCGGGAATCGGACCCGCATCTCCCGATTTACGTTCGAGCGCGCTACCCGTTGCACGAGAAGAATATTTCTTCAACTCTGAATACCTAAACAACTGGAGATTTTCTTAACAACGCTAGATGGCAGCAGAATCTGCACGGATCTGAACGTGGTCTGAGAATATTCCGATGCTCTTAACACACAGAAACTTGTGAATTCACCGTCATGGGTGGTGCAATGGATAGCGTGCTCGAACGTAAATCGGGAGATGCGAGTTTGATTCCAGCCCATGGTGATGAAATTTTCAAGTTTTCTGATGTGATTTAATTCATGTGTGAAACAGTAATTACAGTCAATTCGGCGATGTCCAATTGCTGTGTTAATTATCATGACATATTTACCACGTATTATGAGAAGAACATTTCTTCAACTCTGAATACCTAAACAACTGCAGATTGGTGTTGGCCATGGATCCAACCGACTTCACAACATTTAAGAATACCATGATAGACTTAACGTTCTCTAGAGATATAAGTGTAGCCATTAAGTCTTACATATCGTACTACACGTACCATTGTCCTGTCTTCAACAAAATTTTACAAATTAGTCAGCATTGTGAGAAATAAATAAAATAAAAGACATGCAAGTTCGTTGCGCTCATTTCTTTCTTACAAACAATACAAACAGCTCGCCCCGGACAACACTGCCTGGATAAGACGTTTTCCACCAAAAACATCAGTGGTAGTGACCCCGACACTACCTACCCCGAAGTTTTAAGGACTTTAAAGGATTTATAAGAACCGTGGGAACCCTGCAGAACTACACAAATAACTACTTGAAGGGTTGAAAATCAAAAGGCTAGTTGAAATATGAAACCCTACAGTACAAAACTACCTTAATGTCAACAGGATGCCTAAAAGGACTGATGGCTCTAGAATAGAATACATGGGTCAAAAAAGGTCAACAATACAGGGTTCAAAAATGCAGTTGCCTGGTCGCTCCAAAAAATTAACCAGGACATGTAATTCCAGAATTTGCAAGCCCAGGAAAAAAAATAATAAAAAAATAAGCACCCCACTTTTTTTTCTTTTTCAGGGAGAGATATTTTTTTGATCATATGTAGAGGATTTTAGGAAGGGAGTGTCTGACCCCAGGTCTTAAACAGTCCTTAGAAATAGGAAACTAGGAGATTTGGGCTAGAGCGCCCGATAGGAAAGTGACACGGAAACAAAGTAGAAAGGGGGAGGGAGATGCCCTTATTTATTACTGGGGGGCCAGTACCCGGGCGGTGTCAGGGAGAGATAAGCTAATGGCTGAGGGTAAAAACTTGTTTTTGGACAGAAGTGTACACAACTTTGATACAAACTTTACTCATTCGAGTGTATATACAATACAATTCCGAAAATCCGCATACCGGTCACAGTTACAGTTAACAGACGGGTAAAAAAAAAAAAAAGGTTTCAGAAATCGAAATTTTTTATTTTCCAGCTGACATAAAAATGTTTAAGATCTTTTAAAAGGTTTTTAAAATCTGTTTTATGTGTTTTCTCTACTTGAAAAATATTACTAATGATATAAATTTTTTTTGGTCAAAAATGATGGTACAGTATTGAGAGATTGAAGTTCAAATAAAGCACATATCAAGCGGGTAATCTGGCAACTTAGCATTGCGTGTTTACATTTTTTTCCTGTACACGTGCTGTGAGAATCTGTTTTTTATGTCTTGTTTCACGTCTTAAGGTGAAATTTTTTGAATAATTGTTTGGAAATTTGAGAAATGGCAGGAGTGAAGAGAAAGCACAGCTCTTTAACGATTCAGCAGAAAGTGAACTTGTTGCAAAAACTTGATAATGGCAGTGCACCAAAGCATGTTGCGGAGATTTTTGGTATTGCTGTTCGGACTGTGTACGATATTAAGAAAAACTAAGACAAGATATTGCAATACTATGCAATGAGTGATAGCAATTCTAAAATTGCTGATCGCAAAATGATGCATGAAGTTGAAACTCCACCCTCGATGTTGTTGTTTACGAGTGATTTCGGCAAAGGTGTAACGATGGTATGCCAATTACAGGTCCACTCTTATGTGAAAGAGCCAAGCTATTTCATCAGCAACTGAAGATTGATGCCTTGTGATTTTTCAGTTGTATGGCTATCCCGCTTTAAACAAAGATATGGAATTCGTCACTTGAAATCCTGAGGGGAGCAAGAATCAGCAGATAAGGTAGCTGCAGAAGAGTTTCTGGATGTGTTTGCCAAATTCGTCAAGGAGGAAGCTCTTTCTCCTGATCAAATTTATAACATGGATGAAACTGGACTTGTCTGGCATTGTCTACCAAGGCATACTTTAGTGTGTGCTGATGAAGTAGGACCTTCCGGTGTTAAGGAAGGCAAAGAAAGAGTAACAGTTGCTCTTTGTTCCAATGCCTCTGGAAATCATAAAGGTATGCCATTTGTGATTGGAAAAAGTGCTTGTCCTAGGGCTTTGAAGAACTTAAAGGCCTTACCTGTGATCTACCGCAGTAATAAAAAATCATGGATGATCAAAAAAACTCGCTACAGACTGGTTCAATAATCACTTTGTTAAAGACGCCAGAAAGCACTGTGTGGAGGTTGGACTTGCTCCAGACTGTAAAATTTTGTTGGTATGGGACAACTGCAGGGCACATCCTGAAGATTTAACTTCAAATAATGTTATAGTTATGTTCTTACACACAAACACAACTTCATTAATTCAACCCAGGGAACAGGGCATAGTTAACAGTTGGAAGTGCAACTACAAAGGAGAATTCCTAAGGAAACTGTTGAACTAATAAATCGTTCCAAACAATCAAAATCAAAACGTTCATTAAAGATTTCACAATGAAGGACTGATAGCAGGTTAATGGAACAATGTGAAACATTCTACTCTGATAAATGTATGGCATAAGTTATGGCCAGCATCAATATTTATTGACTCTGAACCAGAGGATTACAAGTTTAGGCCAAATCAAATGCTACACAGTTTCTAGCATATGCCAAAACAAGCAAATGTGACAATGATGAATGCGTTTAGAGAAGAAGATATATTTGAATAGATGGAATCTTCAGACAAGAGTGAAGTCCAAACGATGACTGATGATGAAATCATAGCTAGTGTGATTAATCCTGATGCAGGCGATTCAGACACTGACAGCAAGGATTCTACTACCAAAAAAAAAATATCCTTAGGTGATGGAATTTTGTTGGAAGAACAATACATTATTTTTTTAGAGCAGCAGAAATGTGTTCCAGCACAGGAAATAATGATGATTTATAGACTTCAGGAAAAACTTCAATGAGAGAAACCAAATTTAAAACAATTGACCATTGATGGAATGTTTGCCAGCCAGAATGTTTGATTGACATATACAGTATATTTGGTAAATAAAAATTAAATTAATTAATACAGTACTGTATTATGAATTTTTTCCCTATATTTTACTTACTTATTAAATACTGTGTATATCTATATAAATTCCAAATACTACTAATTACAGTATTAGATACATATTACTAATTAATTTTACTAATTATTAAACAAGTGAAAGCCTATCATACATACATACCATCCTATTTGAACTAGTATTATACAGTACGTATGTACTAGTAAACACACACAGGTTCTCTAAAATCCGCAAAATTCTACAATCTGCACAACCTCTGGAACCAAGTTGTGCGGATTTTCAGAATTGTACTGTAATTTGAATTTGTGGTTATTTTGAACTTTTTCCTTGAATTTTCTATTAAATCAATCTAACAAAAAAAAAATCACCTGTAAATTGAACTTTTGTTGGATATTTTGAAGTAAAAATGCCACACAGACAACGAAAAAACAGCTTGCGGTTATCACGTAGGCAACTTGTCCTACGGCTAGGCATGTAGAGATCTACTGTCAAGTGGCACGTATGTGTAGCGGCAGTGTCAAAAACCCCTGGAGAGAAAGTCCCAGCGCGCGAACTACGAAGGTGTATGACGTCACGGTCAGAGAGCCATCGCAATCCCTCTCTCCAGAGAGGTCAAAGGGCAAACGTAAGGGAAATGCCGATATTAGCTTCGCGTTCATGCAGCATTGATCAGTATTGAGCTTTCGGTAGTCGTGCACGTGAGTAAACATTTTTTTTACAACATGCCTGGAAAATATTGAGTGCCTTTATATAGATCTAATTACAAAGCACATCCAAAAGCCACTGTTTTCAGCTTTCCTGAAAGTGAAAGCTTTAGAAGAAGGCGGATTTCTTCCGTACCAATGAAAAATGTTAAACTCACCGTGAATTCAAAGGTTAGTTCAGTTTTCATGACAGCATTTTCTGCTTTCGTTGTAAATACAATTATAATTTAGTGAATTTTTAGTCGCTTTTTTTTTATTATTATTATTGACGGAGTAAAATTTAAGGGCTAGCCTTCCGATTATCAGCTCATTATTTATTGTCGTTTAAATAATGGTATTAATAACCATTCAACATTTCATTTCCATAAAGTAACAGTTAATTTTCTTTACAAAATTCGTAGTTAGTAGGTTCAAATTGAAAAAGAAAAAAAAAAAGAAAAAAAGATGTACATATATTATCAGCACATCAAGTACTAAGGTTAACCAGGCAAAGAAACTGGCAATAAATAATTACGTTATTTATTAATCAACATTTCATTTCCATAAAACAAATGTCATTTTTCTTCATAAAATTCCTGTGCATCAGAGTCCTAATTAAAACAAGAATTCGGAATTAATATATTCCATGTTCATTTGACAAATAACTTTTTCCTAAATGATTTTAATTTACAATTTTTTTTTACCTTCTAGAAATAGTTGCAAGATTTGAGCACACATTTTACCGTATTTTCAGTAAATATACTCACTAAATCGGAAATTTTGCTTTCACGCTCGTTATGTAATTACGGAAAAGTCTTTTTTTTTTTTTTGCTTTCATTTAAATAAATCGAACGCGAAGGGAATTTCTAAATGTTTTAAGTGAAATGATTATGTTCATACAGTCCTACCAATTTGCCATTAAAAAGATCGTACTTGCAAAAATGCTTAACATAAAATGCTGGGTTTTGTACGTTATGCGTGAAAAAACTTATTTTTTTGCTCCTTTAGCCAAATTGAATGCTAAAGGAAAAATTTCATGAATCCATTTCCCAGCACAAGAGCAAAACTTTGGAATTCCCAGATTTACGGATATCATCTCTGGAAACTGAGAAAAAAAAAAATGAAAGCTAAGGATGTAATCTTTTGATGTTATCTAAGGACAAAAAATAAAGAGAAAAACAAAAACAAAAACGGTCGATTTATTGTTGTGTGCGCAAATTGTCTAGTATCGCACTCGAGAAATTATTTCTCTGCGTAAACACCGCGGTACTTTGTCGGCGTTTTCAAGAGCGGAGAGCTTGAGGCTCGAGTCGGTCGGCCCACTAGCTTTGACATCACAGACCAGTTCGGAGGCTTTCTTAATCTTTAGGGGTTTTTGGCAGTGTCCACCATTGTTTTATGCCACACCCATTGCTTTCAGTTCAGTCTGCTTGCATTCATGGAAGGAGTACGCTGCCTCAGTCATTTTTACTGTAGCGTCACTGTCATTTTTATTTTGTTATTCTTATCGTGCAATGTATTGTGATGTGGTTGTGATATCATGTCTTTGTCAAAACCAAAACATATGCAAAAACTATTGCCAACAGCTTTCGAAAAGGAGATTTCTGCCATATTGATGATGAAGAGCAAAATGAAGCTGCTTAGGAGATAGTATCCACTGTTGTCACATGGGAAGATGTTGGACATGACCAAGGCATGATTTCGACCGGTAGTTGGTAGAAAATTGCTAGCAAGCAAATGAATTTTGCTAGTGATAAAAAGTGGTCCTAGCAAAAGTTCCTAGTGGAAAAATGTTGAATGGTTTAGTGTGAACTGTAAAGTGCCACTGCATTGCACATGTGGAATATTTTAACCACATACAAAAAGGAACACCTTTCTGGAAAGGAATGTTTCTTGAAAAGTACAAACATTATAAAAACATTTTGGCACTAGTAGAAATATCCAGTATATTTTCCTTATCTACTTATGCAAATGAGGTTGCATTCAGTTTCATGAAGAGAAACCAGGATGATTGGATGGGCAGTTTGAACTTACAATCATTGAATGCTCTCGTGAGTATTGAGCTTGAAGGTCCGTCCAAAGACAAGTTTGACCCCACACCTGCTGCTTTAAAGTGGTATGATGAAAAGACACTAAACCCAGATCGTAAGCCTAATGGAATAAGTTTTTGAATAGTGTTCTTGAATTTTGTGAATAAAGTTAAATAATAAAAAAAATGTTTTTTTAAATATTTGCATTCGAATTAAATTGTTACAATAAATCTGTCAGGTCATGAAAAGGTGAGTTACATCTAAATATATGTAATTCTTTCAGCATTACAGTGTGACAGTTACAGGGGTGAAATCAAAATTTGTCATGATTGACTAATGGAGAGAAGTTTCTTCTATATAATGTTAATAAACTTTCACTAGTAGATAATGCAATTTGCTAGTAAAAAATAAGGCCACTAGCAAGTGTTGCTACTGCTAAAAAAAATGAAATCAAGGCCTGGACATGACACAGGTGTTCCTTATGAGGATTTCATGAACTTGGATGAGAACTCAGCAGTGTGCAACAAACTAACAGATGTAAGAAATTTTAGCAGATGTTATGAACATCAGAAATGACAGTGCATCTTCAGATGAAGCAGGGGAACAGCCAGAAAAGTCTATCCCAACATCTGCATAGGTTATGGACTACATCCAAGTGCTGAGACGGTTTGTTGATTGATAGTAGAATGTACATGACTATTTTCCAGGCACTCAATAAACTAGAAGAGTTTACTACAACTCAGAGTACTAACTCCAAAAAACAATAAAAAAATGTCTAGCTTTTTGAAAAACTAAATATGTGGTACCGTACAAATTGCCATGAAAAATCTTTGAATAAAATGATATAGTGTTTTACTTCATTGAATTCATGTTTGACTTTATGAATCTTTCTAGCCCATATTACAACTTTCCTAATGCAAAGTGTTTTTATTGGTTCTTTCAGCTTTGAATTAGACTAGTTTGACTGTATTATATACACCCCCTCCCCCACCCTGCTGGTCAAATGTTTGGATTCTGGCTACTAAAAAAGTTAGCTGGCCACTAGATTTCAGAATACTTTTCTACCCCTGCAATAATAAAGGCCAACCCGAAAACCAGTGTTCCCAAAACTGCAGCAGAGATATCAGCAGAATATAAAATGAATAACTGTACAAAACATGTTAAGAATGCCTGCTGATGTGTAACATGACACAAATTGTATACTATGGAAACCAATAGGACATAAGAAAGCTAGAATTTGCCTAAAAGCATATGGGGGAATCTTAACTTTTTTGAATAAGTCACCTGAGGTGATGAAAGTACATTTATGTTATTCCAGTGCAATGGCTGAACTACTGTCTAAAAAAAAAAAAAATGAAACTAGGAACACATCAGCGATGTGGTTCTATGAAAAAAAGTAAAAAGTGTCTTAGCGAAGAACAGATTAAGTGAAACGAACCCAGAAAGAAGGTCCTTCAAATTTTGAAAAGCAATTTAAAATTGATTTGTTGTTTTCTTCAGTCAATATGTTTATTAAAATTTTACTAGTTATTTTTATCAACATTTATTCAAAATGCTTAACTGAAGCAATTTTAAATAAAAGATGAAAATTACGTGGCAGTTGGATGCTAAGAATATCAAGTTTCCCTTTAAACACTGTTCTGTCATTCCGTATGGGTCCAAACATTTAATGTAAATAATATGAATCAGTCATACTGAATACATGTCACTCTTGTTAAGGTTATGGGGTAGGAGTGGCGAATAACTTTTTTTTTTTTTTTTTCGTTGTTGTTTGTTTCTCTCCTGGCGTAACGACGGCCGTTATCATCTAGGGCAATAGTCGCCGTTCCCTGATTTGGAGCCATTGGTTCCAGGAAAGCCAGCGCAATGGGGCGGGCACACCCATGCATCACCCGCAACTCTAAGCAACTGGCTTGCCAGTTGCTTCTGATCACATGGATCCTGGAGCGACCTTTTGCATTACTCATGAGATATCACAGAATGAAGATAATTACTTTTGCTGGAGCCAGTGGCGAGTTTAACTGAAATGCTCTTCTGAACCATAGAACACTTGTCACCCTTAGCGGAAGGTGTGTGTGTGTTGAAGACCACCATGAGGAACTTTAAGAAATATAAGCCGCCGTTCGTCCCAAATTTAAGGCCACTGGCTCTAAGGAAGGGAAACATACTTGACATACGTTACTTCTCCTAGCAGTCAGATCCCGTCTTGCTGCCTGATCGGTCTGGCTAGTCCTGTTCTTGTATTACGAATGTTCTGTTAAGGTACGAGTAAACTTTTATTTAAATCAGTATTACTGTTACGTGACCATCTAAAAAGTTCCTTTTGCTTTTCTTTTCCTCCCAACCAACCACGAAAAGTGCCTTAGCGTTGCTAAGCTGTGCTAAGGCTCTTCTACACCAGTGGAACCCATGAAAAATTAGTGCTTCACAATCAAAATGGAAGTGGCTATACGATCATATAATGATGAAATGTGAATTACTTTGCAACTTAATCCATATCTAAATATAGTCAAAGCAAATTTGTACACCAGTTCAGAGAAACCGAGACTTGGTACTGACTAAACATTCCAACACAGCAATGACATCCTCCCCCCCCCTAAAAATCATATACATACTTTCCATCATGAAGCCTCACACCAATAAAACGTTTACCTATGGGGAAATAAAAAACATCCGCATTTGTCAGTGACACATACACTCCAACTTTCTTGAGAGCTCGGCTATGCTACAAATGTAAAAAGACACTATTGTAAGACATCAAAGTTGATTTATTTAATATATTGCCAGCAATTAACAAGGATACCAACAAAAATATTGACGGCATTCAACTCAGGTCGTTTCTTACTCGTTTAGAATTGCTCCCAATTTTTTGGTTGTATTTTTGTTTTCGTTATGACACATTTCCTCTTTCACATAGTACACTGCTAAATATTTTCGCGTGCATAAATATACGGTTTATAGATATAAAATTGATTGTAGCACAGAAAATTAATTTTGGTTAATCATGTTGTTTAATGCTTCCACCTCCCCCCCCCATTTTGTGGTTTGCTAATACAATGTATGCAAACGATTTTGAGCCACTGCACTGTGTTAACCACAATGCTTCCGGTAACACTCCAACACCACATGCCAGACTGAATATGGGTATGTATGTTAGCACGTTCATTTTGTTTTCATCAAAACATTCAATCACTGTATTGTCGATTAACACCAACAGCACAGTCTTTTAAAGAGAGTTACTAAAATTAACTTAAAAATTTAGATCTACAATATAATGCTTCAATCACAAACAGCACATCTACAGATGTAAAATGAAACTTTCGAGAATACACTTACTTTGACCTCAAGCTTCACAACCCCAGAACTTTCCGGCTTTCAACTACTAACACACTACGGCACATAAAATTATTTCCTAATGTTTCAACACGGATTTCTATATACAAACGACACAACGATAAACACTACTCAACAAACAGAAACAAATCTAAAAATGTCCGAATGTTGCCAAACACACATAAAACCTACCAGTTAAGTTCCGGATTTTCAGCCAATGAAACTCGTCAGTTTTCCCTTTCTTCCTTAATCTGCGAAATTCATTTTTGTGTTTTGTTTCGGGGTTTATTGGATACCATGAGCACTTCCAATAGCTATAAACACTCATCCGTCCTTAACTTGGGCCACCGGCTCTAGGGAAGTGACAGAGTCAGTGTCGTAGAGCAAGCACATCACCCGCTCCAAATTCCGAACTCGAACCAGGGGCCCAACTTGAACGACTATCCAGAAACCCTCGTCTCTGATCACTCGGCCACTAAGGCTGCCAACCCATCTTTATCACAGTCTTCCTTATTCTAAGTCATCACTTTTTCTTCTGGAAAATTCAGTGGTGCAAAGGGCCTCGGCGGAGTTTTGACACTTTTCGTTGCTAAATGGTTCGAAAAAAAAAAAAAGGAATATTTTTAACTTATTGTGTACACACAAATAGGAAATGCTATGTTTTATATGCAGTCTCATATCTTAACCAAATTTTCATATTGCAGGGATAAAACTAAACAGTTGGATTACGAAGTAGGAGTCTCACAAATGATGAGGTTGCAGTGTAAACAGAAAGGGAACTGCTTGACAAGGCGCAGTCTCCCCAACTAAAGTAATTGGAGGTGGCTTCTTTGTTACCTAAAATTGCGTTATTCAGAGCGAAAACAGCGACGAAGACTTAAAAGGGTCATGAAGGACGTGTTTTATAGTTGCAAAGGGAATTTCTACAAAACTACGATCGATACCGCAGATCAGCTTCAATGAAAGCATTACCCTGAACCAAGGAGGTTATATTACTGGTGACACCACTGGCTCTGCCGCCATAGGTCAGAGCTAATCTGTGGTGTGACGTCACAAGCAGGCAAAAACCGAACTAAATTATATCGTTGATGAAACAGTAAGCTTGTGTATCATTAATAAAGATTATTGAATTACTCATTTTATCTGTTTATACGCTTAGAAGCTTTTGTTCCATTGGTTTCAAAGCAGCTTCTTTACTGCGGCTGTGTCGTGCCTGCTCATAACGTCATTTGCAGCACGGACGGTGACTTATGGCGGCCAATGCTACGTGGATAGGAGTGGTGTCTCCAGTAATATAACCTCCTTGCCCTGAACTGATTCTCTGCGAGTCTGCGTCCTTATGGGTAACACGAAAGAAATATTCTACACCCACATCATGTTTTTAGGAAAAACAGAGTATTATTATTTATTTTCTGTTTCGAGCTTTAACAACCATCATGAGCAACTCGTTGGGTTCTAAACAGTCGCTTGTCTATAATTGAGGACCACTAGTTATGCTTCATCAGGACTCGAACCCAAGACTAGCTCAGACGAATGGTCTGAAGCGCTTGTCCATTGGGGCGGCAAAGCGGCGTATTAACCACAGTGAATAAATGTGACTGTTTTAGTTTAAAATACTCTTACTCTTCGCCTAAAAAAACAACAACAACTCTAATACTAAAATTACTCAAATACTCTCATTTATTACCCTAATACTCCTACTTTTTGCCAAAAAAAAAAAAAAAAAAAAAAAAAAAAAAGAGCACCCCAAGAAAGTATCTTGGGGCCAAATATGGATATGGTTAAAGCATAACGACCAGTGACTAAACAGGGGCCCGCACAGCGCACGGGAACCGTGCATCGAGGAGGGTATATCAAGCGAGCAAAGCTCTCACACAGGTATAATTGTGACAGCAGATTGCTGTTGCATTAACCTCCACGGACAGTAAGGATGCCTCGACGTCGGATCCGTCCACAATACGAGCAGTTGATGGATGACGTATAATTGGGCTGAGAAAAGCCGGTTGGTAAACACACCGTTTCACCAGGCATTTGAGTCAGAGCGACGCGGCAATCAGACGATGTTGGCGCCAATGGGTCGAGGAGGGTACAACACAGCGGCACGAGGGCAATGGACGGACGAAGGCAACGACAGAACGCGAGGATTGAGGGATTGTGAGAGCCTCACGCACATAATCGAATTCGCTGCTCTCAACCATCCGTGGCCATGTTGCATCGTATACAGGAACGGAAGTGGACATCTGCACCGCTGCCAGACGACTTGCGACACGGGGACTGCATTTGAGGAGGCCACTCCACCGCCTACCACTCACTTGCGAGCATCGTCTGCGCCGGGTACCATGGTGTCGAGTTCGACACCACGGGACAGTGGCGTAGTGTTGTCTTCAGTGATGAGTCACGGTTTGCACTTTGCGCCGATGACAAGCGTATACGTGTCTAGAGACGCCGGCCAGAGCAAGGATTCTGCCTTTACCGTGGAACAGCACACCGGGAGTGATTATCTGGGGAACAATTTCCTACGATAGTCGGACACCCTTGGTAGTCCAACGTACCACCCTCACGGCCCAACGGTACGGGAACGACATTCTACGACCTTTTGTGTTATCATTCCTGTCGCAGCATCACCGAACAATTTTTCAGCAGGATAATGCCGGCCACACACGGCACGGCTCTTCCAGGTCTGCCCCACTAATGTCGACACTCTTCCATCGGCAGCCCGACTCTCACCGATCGAACATGTTTGGAACATGATGGGACATCACTTACGCCCATCCGGAAACGTCGGCGAACTGGCTCACAGTTTGGACATCATCTGGCATGCTATACTTCTGGACAAAATAAGTGAACTCTATGTGTCTATGCCACGCTGGGTAACAGCTTTTATCCGAGCCAGAGGTGGCGCTACAACGTACTGATTTGTTTCATACGTGTAGCTGTTTTATCCGAATAAATGGCCCAACTGCTCTGGAATTGCAATCATTTCCTTTTCTATACATGTACATTACACACACAAATTTTCATCTCGATTGGATAATTCCTTCTGGGTGCTTCGGTTTTTTTCTTTTACATTGAATATTTGACGCTGTGTAGAACACCAGAGCAACATTTAGAGAAGAACTTAATGCTCCTACCATGTGACACCCCTGTCATATTCTTTCCTTCACCTAAAATAGTCAAAACCGAAGGTTACCGAAAAAACAGCATACCAGATTTCACATTTCTTTTGCAAATTTTGAGGGTCTTCTGTCAGGGTTGTTTTTATCTAATCAAGGTACTAAACGGTCGAGTCACATTAATGTGACTACCAGCTAATATGCAGCGCGGACAGCAGCTTGACGGGCTGGGAGTGACTCAATAAGGTGCTGGAAGGTGTTCACAGGTATGTGGAGCCATGCTGGCTGCAGTGCATCTGACAGCTGCAGGAAGGAGCGTGGTGGAGGATCCATAGAACGAACAGCACGATCCAGGTGGTCCCACAGATACTCAATTGGGTTCAAGTCTGGGAAATTAGGGGCCAAGGAAGTACTTTGAAGTCTTTATCATGCTCTTCCAACCACTCTAGGACATTTCTAGCTGTGTGATACGTCGTATTGTCGTGCTGGAAGATCCCATCCGTCCCAGAATCTTCAGCATGTATGGGTGTACGACTGTACGTGGTCTGCAATGATGGATTCATAACGGATCTAGTCCATAGTGTCTTCCACAGGAATGAGTTGACCCAGATAATACTTCCCCAGACCATAACGCCGCTCCCACCAGCTTGTGTTCTTCCAGCAATGGTTGAAGAATGTTTTGTTCTCCGATGTTTCTCGCTATATACGCCAACGTCCATCCGTTCAACGAAGCAGAAAACATGACTCATCGGAGAAGGCAATCCTTTGCCAATCAGCGGCGGTCCAATTCGATACTGCCGTGCAAGTGCCACTTACATTTGCACGCAAATGTAAGCCTTTTCTGCCGATGCACCTTCGTTAGCATAGGTGCAATGACCATCCGTCTGCATCGGGCTCCATACCCAGCAGGGTTTGCTGAACTGTCGTTTTAGACACACTTCTTGTAGCTCCCTGGTTCATTTGGCCAGTGACTTCCTCCACTGTAGCGTGTCGATCGACCCTCAGGCATCTTCGAAGCCGACGTTCACCTCACATCAATGGCACGTGATGCTCCGCAGTTTTCACGTCGCTTATTCGCAATGCTGCCATTTCTCTAATCACGATACATTTTAACCATATAGCAGCACGAGAACAGTTCACAAACTGCGCTGTTTTAGAAATATTGCCACCCTTGGCCCGAAAGCCGATAGTCATCCTTTTTTGCAAATCTGATAAATCGCTCCTTTTATCCATGACAGCAACGAGTAATATGTTTTCAGAATGCCTACAACACACCTTATATATCCTTTTTTTTTTTTTTTTTTTTATTTTTTTAATGGAGGTTTAACGACCACCGTGAGCAACTCAATGGGCTATAAGCAGTCGCCCGTCCCTAATTTAGGGTCACTGGTTCCAGGGAAGGGAGAGAGCCAGTGCCGTAAGACAAACACAACATCCATGCCTGACCGGGATTCGAACCCGGACCCCTTACGGACGAATGATCAGAGGCCAGCGCCTTAGACCACTGCGCCACCGGGGCGGCTTATATATCCTTCAAGCCAGCTTACGACACGCGCCTTCTTTCATTGCCTACGCGCTGTGGACGTCAAAAGTACAAGGTGGTCACAATAATGTGACACGACTGTGTATATTATTTTGAATACAGGACCTTAATTATAATCCGGAAAAATTATGATATTAATCATTTCTTTTATATTAATTTTTAAACTATTTTATTTAAAGTATGTGAGATCTTTTTTTTCTGGGTTTAACCCATTAAGCAGCCGTTGTACCTGAAACAAATGGTGCCCAAAATTTTCTGCGTTTTTCAAACAGAAATGTTCACATAGCTGCAGGGTTTTAAGAAGGCTGCGGCAAAACAATTCCTTTCCCTCACTCTTTTCAGCCGTACCGACCATAAACCTGTCACCGGCAATAAACGCTGCTTCCTAGTCCTTTATCCTATGCCCTATGACCCAAGGCATGATGATAAAACTCTACATCATGCCATTGGACAGAAACAATTGATTTCTCTCTCCTTCCTTAGGTTCATCGCCATTGTTATATCCCTTTAACAGCGGGAAAGGATTCTGTCATTCATCCTCATAAAGGACCACTTTGAATAACAAACCGATCCGGTGGCGCAGTGGTCTAAGCGATGGCCTCTGATCATTCGTCCGAAAGGAGCTCGGGTTCGAGTCCCGGTGAGGCATGGATGTTGTGTTTGTCTTACGGCACTGGCTCTCTCCCTTCCCTGGAACCAGTGACCCTAAATTAGGGACGGGCGACTGCTTATAGCCCATTGAGTTGCTCACGGTGGTCGTTAAACCTCCAATCAAAAAAATAACAAAGCTAAAAGGAAAGCAAAAAGCAACGCTTTCTGATACGCAGGTCTGTTCGTTCCAGCCGCCGCGTTCCGACCAGTTCCTGGACAGCGATTATAAACGTTCGACCTAATTTAAGACCATTCTGCTAACTCGTTCCAGGCAGTTAAAAAGTTAATGACATACGTGTTCAGTTCACAGAGCTAAGGGAAGTTGCGCCATCCATGCCTCTCCCGTCCGAGCGCCTCCTTCCCCTCGACCACTGGGAAGGCCGTACAAGGTCTGTTTCACACAAACTAATTGAAACACAAGAGCGTTAGCAATTTCCATTACACGGAAAACGTTTCTCCATTACATTCCTTCCCATTTCAGACAGGAAGTCCTGTCTCCTGAGTAGTCCGTAGCTACCGTGAGGGCGGTTGCCCTCCTAGAACGGTCACGCTAGGGGTGTAAATTCATTCTCTGAGGGGCGTAAAATATAGAAATAGACAACGTGTGAATAAATTTACTGAAAATGGTTACGGAAAAAGTGTTATACCCTATCTTCAGTATTTTAGTTTTTACAAACTTTAGTTTGCCGCACACAGTATTCCACGCAGCTAACCAATACAGAGTAACTTATACTGTGAGGCGTGAACCCCTCATATGCATGAAAGGAATTTTCTGAAACAGCAGCTGGAGGAATACAAAACAATATGTGGATATGCCTAACCTCCGCGACTTTCCTGAATACGCCGTAAGGATGCGGAAAAAAATTAATGATATGAGCTAAGTCGCAGAATTGCCGCCCCGGTGGCGCTGGCCTCTGATCATTCGTCCGTAAGGGGTTTGGGTTCGAATCCCGGTCAGGCATGGATGTTGTGTTTGTCTTACGGCACTGGCTCTCTCCCTTCCCTGGAACCAGTGACCCTAATTAGGGACGGGTGACTGCTTATAGCCCATTGAGTTGCTCACGGTGGTCGTTAAAACCTTCCATAAATAAAAAAAGTAGCAGAATTCTCCTCTGGAAGTTTTACCTTGAACGGAATTTTTCCAAGCCCTACTCCTAAATCACCTTTGGCCGCCCCGGTGGAGCAGTGGTCTAAGCGATGACTTCTGATCATTCGTCCGAGATGGGTCTGGGTTCGAATCCCTGTGAGGCATGAATGTTGTGTGTTTGTCTTACGGTACTGGCTCTCTCCCTTCCCTGGAACCAGGCCCTAAATTACAGACGGGCGACTGCCCTAATTTTTGTGGGCATTTACCTAGTTTTTTTCCCACTGAGTTGCTGACTGCGGTCGTTAAATCTCCAATAAATAATAAAAAAAAATCATCGTCCTGTTCATACGCGCTTGTTCTATGCTTTGTTTTTCATTCTGCATTTCTACTGCATAATGTGTTATCGCCGTTCGCATGACTTTTTAAGTATTACTTGATGTTCACAACCGTTGGTTTTTGTGGGTATTTACCTAGTTTTCGCATTTTTTGTAATGTTATGTCAAAAACCGAAAGGGAGTTTTTTGATGGATCATAATGCACTCACGGACAATGAAATTTGCGCACCACCAAGAAGAAAGCATCGGATTGAACTGAAATTTTACGGACGTAATGATAGAGATGAATGATACACTTGATGGCAAAAACAGAGCTGCAGGACAATTACAGAGGGACCTGTGGCACGCAGTCCTGTCACCACCTTCAGTAGCGCGTCGCACCGCCTCGTGCGGTGATACATGCTGCAATACGGTCCGGCATGAAGGCGAATAGACGCCTGATGTTGTCCTGCGGCAGACTGGCCCACACGTGTTGGATGGTGTGCTCCAAATCCCGGATAGTGCGGCACGGCGGCAGCTGGCGTTTCAACTGGTCCCACACATGCTCGATAGGGGACATGTCCGGGGAGCGGGCAGGCCATGGAAGTGTCTGGACATGACGTAGGCAGTCCTGGGCAACCCGAGCAATGTGGTGGCAGGCATTATCCTGTTGGTATAGCGCACCTGGAATCCCGCCCAGGATTGGGAGCACATGGGGCCGTAGGATCTCATCCACATACCGCTGGCCCGCCAATGATCCACGTACCACTACTAGAGCTGATCGGCTATGGTTCCCCAGACCGTAACGCCTGCAGTGGGGGAGGTGTGGCGCTTGATAGCGAGGTTGGGATTGTGCCACTGACCCGGAGACCTCTACACCTGGACACGATGATCATCTGTCCTCAAAACGAAGCGACACTCATCGCTAAACACCACACGTCGCCATTCTGTGGCGTTCCAAGTCGCTCTGGCCTGCTCCACTGCACACGGAGCCGGCGATGTTTCGGTGTTAATGGCAGTACACGTAAGGGGCGTTGGGATCGCAGATTCACTCCCGCGAGGCGTCGGGAAATGGTTCGCGAGAACATAGGAGCCGCTACATCTTCCCGTATAATGGACCGGGTCTCCGTGAGATCCGTTTGCACCTGGCACACGATCCGTCGATTCTTTCTACCGGTGGTCCTCCTGATCCGTCCGGAGCAGCTCCGCCGTGTGACAGTGCCGTCATGTGTCCACTGCTACCAACACAGTCGAACGGCGTTGTCAGAATGATCCACGTGGCGGGCTATACGGCGTACCGACCACCCCGCGGTTTTCAGCCCGATGATCCGGCCTCTCTGAAAGTCCGTAAAGTTGTGTAAATCGACGTCTCTGGCGTCTACCCGACATTCTTGTCACTCTGTGCTCTTGCTTGCGTCGGCCGGTGCTTTTCGCTTTCATGGGGAATTGACTACACGCCGGTTTATAAGGCTGCTGGTTCGTGCTTGCAGCGCCCCACAGGGTGTGCGGTCATGCGCAACAGCACCAAACGTGGGCCATTTGAATACCAGCACGCATTTTAGTTATTTGCAAACTTTCGCGGTTGTAGCATGATTTCTTCTATAGGTGCGCAAATTTCGTTATCTGTGAATGTACTTTCTTATAACGGAGGTTTAAGAAAGTATACTAACTGTTTGCTATTTGAACTCGAAGAGGCGTAAGTAGAAGTCTCGCCCTCCCAGATAAGAAAAACTTGCTGCGGCCGTGCTTCCGGGTTAGCAGTCTATTTACATTCTTCGTGTATTTCACGCCCTGGGAGGGATGATGAACACATAAATGCAAATGTTTCTTAAAAAGTCCTTATTCGCATTTTCTATCGGCTGCTTAAAAGTTAATAAAAAAATTATGCTGAAAACCTGTCCTTCTATTGAATATGGAAAGCTATCTACTTCCGCTTTCTCTCTCCAATGATAAAATAATTTTTCGTGTCTTCACCTGTTTTCATGTCACTAAGCTCCATACAAGCATTAATTGCAGTAACATGAATTAGCTCCAGGCGCTGGCAAATTTAGGAGGGGGTGAGGCGATGGGACCCTTTTGAAACCTACCCCCCCCTCTTCTTTTTTTAGCAGAAATATTTCAGTCGAAAACTGGCCACAGTACATGTCAATGTTTTCCGCTTCTGATTAATCTGTAAGATAATACATAACCTGTTAAAAAATCACATCAGACCAGATCAGCTCAGATCACATGTAGAGGATTTTCTCAAGGAAGTGTCTGACCCAAGGTCTGAAACAAGCCTTAGAAGTAGGAAGCTAAGATATTTGGGCTAGACTACCCGACAGGATAGTCACACGGAAGCGAGGTAGAAAGGACGAGGAAGACACCCTTATTTATAACCGGGGCCCAGTATCAGGGGTCCGACGGCTTAAACTGCCCATCCGACGCACGGCGGATATTTAATGGTTCGAGCGTTCGTAACTGCCTGGGATCGATCCTGAGACTTTTCCGTGGCAGTCACGAACGTTGACCACTAGGCCATCCGCGGCCCTAGTTAAAAAGTGGAATGATAGAAATATTTTATATGCTACCCAGTTGCACCAGTATAGCAACTGTAGGTTTGCTTACTCAACCTGCGCCCCTCCCTATTCCCCGAAGTAAATGCTGGACCCTCCAGTTGCTCCAAACGTGGGCACAGAGGGGGGGGGGAGGCACGAGAAGCAGGAATCATTTCAAGCTTTGGAATTCATTTAGTACTTTCATGTCACTAAGCCGCCCCGGTGGCGCAGTAGTCTAAGCGCTTGCTTATGGCCATTCGTCCAAGATGGGTCCGGGTTCGAATCCCGGTGAGGCATGGATGTTGTGTTTGTCTTAGGGTACTGGTTCTCTTCCTTCCCTGGAACCAGTGGCCCTAAATTAGGGACGAGCGACTGCTTATAACCCATTGAGTTGTTCACGGTTGTCGTTAAACAGGTAATCAAAAAATGTCAGCAACGTTAGCCCGAACGTGTTTTTTGTCGGTTATCATTGAAATTTTAAATGGATGAAACCCTGTTCCTTATTTCCTTTTCAGTTACAGAATCTTGAACTTTACGGTCCAGACTAAATCGAAAAGAGAATTATTTTCAATCTCAATTTCAGTTTCTTTCTTTCCGTTTAGGTGGGTAACAGACATCTAAAGCTATAGCAGTCACCCGTCTCTAGTTTAATATACTGATTTCATTGTCCCGTTCCGCCAATCTGTCTTGGCTCCACGGGGACTTGTTGAGCACCTTGGATGTTATTTTGAAATGTTGCGACAATTATCCTGCCTTGAGACGCGGTTCGGACCCTGGCCACCCCAATGGCCCAGAGACCAGCCCGTGGTGACGTGCTGGCAGGCGACCTAGAATACCTTTGTCTGGGTTCCCGCTCTGTCTGGCGGGATAGGTCGTTTCTTACTTTTTCGCTGACTGGAAGATTCCTTGCCCTCGAACTTTTTTGGGGAATAATTTCCCTTTATTTTCTTTTTCAAACACCTACACACATGTATACACTGTCCTCATGCTTAGGACTTACAACATCAAGAGATAGCAAAATTTATTTACAGAATATTTACATTGGTGGTTTCTTCGTCTGCTTTCCCACAGACTTCTACCCTCATTCATCTTCCGATTCGCTTTCGGTGTGCACGTTCACCTCCTGCGTTTCGGTCCCCGTTTGATTGGGGAAGATGGTATGTTGCTGGAGGGTTAGCCTTTCAACCAAGGCTATTATCCCCCTCCTGTTAACGGAAGATTGGATGAGCAGATCCAATCTTCGCGTTCTTTGCACACCTGGGATCAGTGTGTTTCTCCATTCGGCGAAGCCACTGCATTCAAGTACGCAGTGTTCTATGCTTGCCGTTCTCTTTCCACAGGGACAAGTGCAGTTCCTGATGGCAAATCTGCCTAGGTATTCAGGGCTGATGCCATGGCCACTGAGTACTTGATTCAGGAACTTATTTGTCTGTGCTCGTTTGGTCGAGACTTTCGGAAACACTCTGTGTGTCTTCCGCCCTGTCTCTCCCGTGTCCCATCTGACCTGCCATTCGGTCATGGTCCGACGTGCTAGTGCTGCGCGAATACACCTTCGCGGCGTTCTACATTGCACGTCGACCGTCTCTTTCAGCGTGGCTGCCTTCGCCAGCTGATCTGCCCTTTCGTTTCCTAGGGTTCCGACATGGCTTCGTACCCAGTGGAAACTAACTGCCCCATCTCCCTCTGCCCTCAAGAGGGTTTTGATCCTCTGGACGATGGGGTTTCTTCCCCTGAATCTACTCAGAGCCTGCAGTGCTGCCTCACTGTCCGAGTAGAGTTTTATTCTTTCGTCACTACGCCTGGGGAGTGCCCAGGTGAGTGCCGTCTCTATCGCCAGAAGTTCTGCCTGAAAGACCGAAGCGTTCTGCGATAATTTCACGCTTCCTGCAGTGGCTTCGTTCCCGTCCGAGAACGCACAGAAGCCTGCCCCCACTTGTCCCTTCAACTTTGAGCCGTCCGTGAACAGCTCATGCCCAACTCCCGTGGGTTTCTCCTTATCCCACGGTGGGCAAATTTCCTCGGCAGGGTGGATCTGCCAGTCTACGCTTTCCATCTCCATGTCGGAGGCTCGATGCGGCGCACCGAGAAGGTAGGCGTCCTCGCCTGTCCTTAGGCAGTGCATTGCTGCCTCCCTTTCCGCTACTAGGTCTGCCGGCTCGCACCCCGCCAGCACTTGGAGTGCTAGGGTTGACGTTGTGCGAAAACAACCGGTTATCCCTAGTAGGGCCAACCTTTGGATTTGGTTTATCCCCTTCTTCATTCTGACTGTGGGAGTCCACCAAGCTCCACTTGCATACGTCAGAATTCTTTCAATTCCTCTCTGATAGATGGCCTTCTTGGTTTTGCCCGTTAACCTCATGCCATTCAATCTATTGAGAATCACCGTGCACCTTGTTCTAAGGTGCCTCAGGTGTGGCAGCCCTGATAGACTCTGATCCAGGACCACACCCAAGTACTTCATTTCACGCACCGCCTTGATAGTGCACCCTTGGAATTTGCACTTAGGCGGTGTTTTCATTACTCCACTCTTCGCTATTGCTAGCAGAGTGGTCTTCTCAGGAGCGAAGCACAGTTTGCTTTCTCTGCTCCAATTTTCTAGCACATCCAAGGCCCTATGTGCTTCTCTTTCGATCACGTGTCTCCCTGAGGCGGAGACCACGAGAACGAAATCGTCCGCATAGGCTTGAATCTCCACTGCGGGCCCCAGGTCTAGGTTCAGTGCTGAATCAGCAACTATATTCCACCAGAGCGGCCCGGAGTTGGATCCTTGCGGACACCCTCTATGGTACGAACGCGAGGATTGCCCATTCCCCGCTTCGAACTCGACTCTTCTATCAGACAGGTAGCTGCTGATCAGTTTGAACAGGTTCCTTGGACAGCCAAGTTCTTTAAGTCTGGTTAAAACCATTGGCCACCAGACACTGTTGAATGCCCCCTCACGTCTAGTGAGATGAAGCAGGTATGGAGCCCCTCCGCTTTGTTCCTCTCTGCCCTCTCTCGGAGGCTGCGAATTGCCTGCGTTGCGCAACGCCCCGGAAGGAAACCAAATTGGTTCCTGTTTAGCTTTCCCTGCTCCATGAGGAAGCCAAGCGCTCTGTTCGTTATGAGCTTGTCCAGCACCTTGCTCCACGCCGAGAGGAGGCAGATGGGCCTATAGGCTGCGGGGTCATTTTTGTTCTTTCCGGTCTTGTTGAAAAGAACTAGCACCGCTGTTTTCCACAAGTCTGGGAAGATTCCCCTCCCGAGGCATTCGTTTAGGAGCGCCACAAAATACCCGGGATTTGCATAGTAGATTTCTCTGACTATGCTGAGGTCGAACCCATCCTTGCCTGGTGCTTTGCCCGTATTTAGACTGGAGAGGGCATTCTCCACTTCGTCTCTCGTGAAGGGGGGTCCTCACCAGTGTCCGGCGGGATCCGACTTTCTTCCCTTATTTCTTTTTGTTGAGGGGAGTCCCCTTCTCCCTCGTCTCCTTGGAAGTGGTAATCCAAGAGACTTTCTACGGTACTATCAAGAGTCTTTGATAGGCTACCGTCTGCCCTTTCTACCGCTGCTAGTTTTAGCGGTTCGGTTATGGATCCCCTCGAGATCTTATAGGGGATCTCGAAAGGGTCAGCCGGAGTTTGAAACTCACACAGTTTTCTCCAGTAGGAGATTTTCGAGAGATTCAGTTCTCTCCTGTATGCTGAACGAGCCTTTTTATGCACTTCTGTGCACTCCCTGTCTTGCGGAGTAGCTTTTGCTCTTTGCAGAGCTTTCCTACTCCGCCTAGCTCTCGCCCTTAGAGCTTTTAGTTTCTCCGACCACCAGGGGTGGGGGTCCTTGGCTCCCCTTTTATTTCCCCTACTACTCTCGCATAGCGTTGTTATTTGACTGGTAAGTTCTTCAAAGAGGGAGTTGAGGTCCGACACTTCTGCGGCCTCTTCTTCCCTCCTACCTCCCAACAAGGTAGTTAACTTGGCTTTAAAAGCCCACCAGTCTAGATTCTTCATTAAGAATCTTTTGCGCTTGGGTCGGATGGGCTTTTCCGATCCCAAAACGAAAGATAGCGCTAGGTGGTCACTGCAGCTCTCGTCGTCCAGTACTTGCCAATCCTGGACAAGGCTGCGCTTTGAGACTCTGACGAGAGTCACGTCGATCCAAGAGGAGCCCCTCGCCCCTTGGAAGGTCGGGGTGCTCTCTGGATCGTTCAAGAAACTCAGGTCTGCCGCGTTGGCAAAGTCCACTAGTAGCTGGCCGCGTTCGTCCTCGTTCTGATTGCCCCAGAGAGGACTCTTCGCGTTGAAGTCGCCTGCTATTATTATCTCATGACTGGGGAATTCCCTAATAGAGCCATTAGCTCATTCAGCGTTTCTCTCAAATTGCCTGCCGGAGAACTGTATACGTTCACCATTAAAAATTTTGCATCACCACATTCCACGCCGAGGGCGACCACGTTCTCGGAGCATTTTATCTCGAGAACCGCTAGGGACGGGTCTTTCACGACCGTGGCCACCCTGGGCTTTGCCACCCTAGGGTGGTAGATCCGGTAGGAGTTAGGGAAGCCCACCACTCTTCCCCCTGTTCGAATGGTTCCTGCAATAGCAGAATATGAGCTTTTTGCTCAGTGGCTGTCACCAGGGCCTGTGTTGTTGCTGCCCGTGCGTGGTGCAGATTGATTTGAAGGTCTCTAGTTTAAACTATTGGTTCCTGGAATAAGAGAAACATATAACTCATCGGAACTCGAACACAATATCAACTTCGGCGATTAACGAGATACCCTCGCAACTGACCGTTCCGTCCACCGGCATGGCCGGCATCAGATTCAACACAAGCATTACACGAACAAGATATACAGAAATTGCTTCATTTGTTCCTTCTCGTGTAGAGATTTTTCGTTTATTGTTATTTTTTTATTTTACTTTATACAAATACCGTTCCATAGAAACAGAGTAATTTTTTTTTTTGGTTTGCAACAGTGCGAAGGGGAGGGGGGGGGATTACCACGCAGACGACTAACTGAATTAAGGAAGTACCTATGGCAACCGTTATTAGCCGTGGCAGACGATTCTGGTTTTGTTATTGCGTAGTTGTTCAAGGTACGTCTGCTTTTCGCCATACAGCTATAGAGGTGAGTGATTCAGAGTTAAGAAGTTAAATGGATTGTGCGATAAAATTTTGCTATCGTTTGGGTAAGACGGCTCCAAAACAGTTGATTTAATGAAAAAGCTTACAAAGTTAAATGTTTGGGTGAGTCTAACGATTTTTAGATGGCACCATAATTTCAAAAAAGGGTGTTTGTCGGCAGAATTCGCTTCTCGGTCTGGTCGACCTGAAAGTGTTTTTTCGGAGTGGGCAATGCTGCAAGAAGATAGAGGAATGACGTGTGAAGACATAGGGTCATGCAATTAATACCTGCTGGCTACTCAAAATGCAACACCAAGAAGGAAGCATCCGATTGGCATGAAACTCGCAGCATGCGTCGCCTGCTAGAGGACATGCAAACGATTAGCATTGCAGGGCATATGCAAATCATGTGTGCCCGGCACGCCACCGAGAAGCACTATAAGAAGGGTGCACAGAAGGCGGGTTGTAAGTAGTGGAAGTGTGTTGTGCTGCCGGACCTATGCGTGGGAAGCTTCCTGATGCCTTGTCGCAGAATACGGCAGTCATTCCAGCACATTTCGGAGTTCGACAGAGGACGAATAGTGGCTTATCGCGACAGCGGTTTATCGTACCGAGACATCGGCGCCCGTGTGGGACGACATCCAGCCACAGTGAGGCGAGTATGGATTCGGTGGATGCAGGAGGGACTGACGGACCGACGTGAGCGATTGCCGCAGCCGCGGCACACCACGGAAAGAGAGGACCGGCATGTTGTGCAGCGCGCATTGACGGCTCGCACCGCCACATCTCGAACGTTAGCGCAAGAATTAGGGTGTGTTGCGCAACAACCTGTGCAGCTCGTACCGTTCGACGTCGTCTGCAGGAGCGAGGACTTGTCGCACGGCGCCCAGTGTTCCGATTAGCATTGACGTTACACCTCCGTCGAGTGCGGATGCAGTGGGCCGTTGAACGCCCCACCTGGACTACGGAATGGCACGACATTGTCTTCTCCGACGAATCCCGCTTCTGCCTGCAACACCACGATGGTCGGATCGGAGTGTGGCGGCACCGCGGCGAGAGACTGCATGACGCCTGCATTATGCATTGCCATACCGGTCCGTCGGCTGGCGTTATGGTTTGGGGCGCAATTGGATATGACACCCGCACCCCTGTATTACGCATCGCCGGTACACTGAACAGCCACTGCTACATCTCCGACGTTTTGGAGCCTGTAGTCCTCGCTTGCCTGCAGGACCTGCCAGCGGCCACGTTTCAACAGGACAATGCGTGCCCGCACGTGGCACGCATCGTGCAACAATTCTTCACGGCCCACCAGGTGTCACTGCTGCCGTGGTCTGCCTGTTCTCCCGATATGTGGCCCATCGAACACGTCTGGTCACTGATCGTCAACCGAGTGGCCCGGCGAGCACCACCCGCGGCTACGCCTGATGAACTGTGGCAACGTGTGGAAGCAACCTGGACCGACATACCCCAAGCCCACATCCAAAGCCTCTTTCGGTCGATGCCGCGGCGTGTAGCGGCCGTTATTGCCAGCCATGGGGACAACACGGACTATTGATGTCTGCGTGTTCCGTAAGTCGCACGGGTCTGTAAGCTGAATCGTTTCATCTTTGTATCTGTTGTTATATGTCCAGTAAATCTGGCTTTGCTATCTCGTGTCCTTCTTGGTGTTGCATTTTGGGTGGCCAGCAGTGTACTTCAAAAACTTCGGCATTCCTCATACTACGCGACAAATTACTGCTGCATCGTGTGTGTTTCAGATGGGTACCTCATCTCCTGACGACAGAACAATTGTTAGCCAGAGTTCAGAAGTGTCACGAGTGGAAACAAATGATTGCAAAGGGTCCAGACTTTCTAAACACAGTAATAACAGCCGGTGAAACATGGGTCCACTATTTCGACCCCCTCACGAAGCACGCAACGAGTGTCTGGAAACACACAGGTTCGCCTCCTCCGAAGAAAGTCCGCCAAACCAAATCAGCTGGTAAGGAGATGATGATAATTTTCTTTGGTTAGAAAGGTGTAGTCTACCAGCATGCCTTTTCTTCCCAAATTGCTGTCAATACTGAGTATTACCTTACAGTCTTGAAGCGTCTGCGACGACACATATCGATTCAGCGACCGGAAGTGGTGGTCAAGTGGACCCTACACTATGATAACGCCCTCCCACCTGTGACTGCTTGTGTTCAATAGTTTCTTACGAAATGCAGAGTCAAAATCATGCCACAGCCTGCCTATAGTCCTGACCTCTCCCCGTGCGATTTCTGGTTGTTTCCAACAATGAAGGAGAAGTTTCGTGGCGCATGCATTCAACACAGATGCTGACGTTATTCAAGGTGTACAGGGTTCGCTAAAGCAGCTTCCACAAATGCCACATGCTCTGAAAAGGGGACTGAATGATGGGACCGTTGCATATCATCCGAGGGACGATACTGTGAGAAAGAATAACATATTTTGCTGTACCTCTTGCATTTCTTCATTTTGTGTGATTTTGGTCTCAGTTTTTATGGAACGTTCGTTGTATATTTTAATTTTTGCGGTTTTCAGAACCAGGTAACTGTTTACGATGTGTATACCGAGGGAATAAAACGGTATTGGTAAAATATTGTACTCACACAAATAAAAAAACAAGAAAAATGACACTGAATTTTCGGGTGTAATAAGCACGTCTTTTGAATCCGTTCTGACGCAAATTAAATTTATCAAAGCTATTCAAAGTCAATGGAGCCGGTATGGAAAACAATAGATCTGACGAAAGAAAGAAGATTTTCAATCGGGTTTTTAATCCCTCAGATTTTGCTGTAAACGGAATCGTGAGCTTACGAACTGTTAGAAACAAAGATATCGATAAAAATTAGATGTGACTTTACGTCCCCTGGTGGGAAAACCATGCATTATTTTAGGAAGAAAGTATTCTCAAAAGGTTTATCCATATAAGCGGTATCGGTCCAAGAAAAAAAAATTGGTCGAGTTTTTAGGAGCCCAGATTTTGCAACAAATACTTCAGAAGCAAAAATTAACACTTATGACCCCTGGTGGCTAAACTATTCTTTACCAAACATTAGAAATTATGTGAAAAATATTTTCCATCAGGTCTTGTATGCGATACAGGAAGAATTTTTCAAATCAGAGCTTTGGGATTAGAAATAACGCAGAAAACGCAATTTACATTTGTACCCCCTAGCGGAAAGTCTATGATTTACTTGAAAATTTTGAATTTATAGGAAAAACATTTCGCATCGGAAACACTATCCAATAAAGAAGGAATTTTTCAAATCGTACTCTTAAAAGGGGAGATATTGACAAAAATAAGATATACATCTACGCCCCCAGGCGTAGAAACCATGCACTATTTTAAGAAGAAAATGTTATTAAAAGGTTTGTCGACATGAGTAGTATCGGTCAACAAACGACGTTTTTCTCAATCGAGAATTTAGAAGCTCATAGTTTGCTGCAAATACAACAGAAGCGGAAATTAAGATTTACGCCAACTGGTGTCCAAACTATTTTTTTACAAAAATTAGAAATTATGTGCAAACGATTTCCCATCAGGAGCTGTATCCGGTGCAGAAAGAAGTTTTCAAATCGGAGATTTAGAAGCAGAGATATAGGGGGAAACGCAATTACCGGCTACGCCCCCTAGCGGAAAGTCTATGAATTACTTGAAAATTTTGAAATTATATGAAAAACATGTCACGCGGAAAACAGTATCCAACAAGAAGGAATTTTTGAAATCGGACTCCTAGAAGTAGTGATATTGAAAAAAATAGGTTGTACATCTACGCCCCCTGGCGGAGAAACTGTGGAATATTTTAAGAAGAAAATATTCCGAGAAGGTTTATTGATGTGAGTGGCATCAGTCCACGAAAGAACTTTTTCAATCGATATTATGGCAAATACATCAGAAGCAAAAATTAACGCTTACGCCTCCTGGTGGCCAAAGTATTCTTTAGCAAAAATTAGAAATTATATGCAAAAGATTTTCCATCAGGAGATGTATCCGCTGAATAAAAAAATTTTCAAATCGGAGTTTTAAAAGAAAAGTTATCGGCAAAAATGTAATTTAATTTTACGCCCCCTAGCGGAAAATCTATGCGTAATTTGAAAAAGTAACTATATCTAAAATACTCTTCGACATAAATGGAATCGAAAGATAATTTTTTTTTTCAATCGGATGCTTAGAAGCAAATATGTGGAATAAAACGTATTTTTGAATTCGACATCATCTGCATTTACGCCCTCTAAATGATTTCGGTTTTTTAAAAAAAAAACCGGAATCATTTGCATATTTCAAGCTTCCGAATGCAAAAAGAATTTTTCAAATCGGACTATTAATTGCAGAGATATCGTGGGTACAGACGGACGGAGGGACGGACTGACGGACGGACAAACCGATAACAGAAACACGATCTTTTTTTTTTACAAAAGACGTGCTAAAAATTAATATAGAACAGGAATGAACAAATTAGCGCCGTCAGTTGGTCTTTATAGGTGATTCGATGATTATCGTTCCGGCTGGAGAATGGTCTGAAGCGCAGACTTCGGGCTAATCGGCCGAAATGGACTCAGAATGTAGCTTTGCATGAGGCACGATCGATATGTTTGTCACACAGTACTGGTTCGGTGCTTTGCCTGAGGCCGGAGGCCCTAAATCGGGGAAGGGCGACTCCTTACATCGTTTGAGGCTCATGGGCATCGTCACACCCCAAAACAGGAAAAAAAAAGGAATGAAAAGAAAAATTCATGCTCATCTGTAAAATGGCAAAGCTGCTTCTCTTGAATGGAAAATATAATATTCTTCATGAGAAGCATGGATGAATATAATATTTAATAGAAAATATAATATTCTTCATGAGAAGTTACACATTGGCATTTATAGTATGTATTGGGTGTGTGCATAAGTTCTATCCGTTTTTGTGAGCTACAAAGAAAAGAGAACACAGCAAGTAACGTAACTAGGATTTCACATAACTGCCATCATTCTGTATGACCTCTTGCCATCTGTCTATGAGTAGATGAATCCCACGCCGGAAAAACTCCTGTGTTTTAGAGTTAAAAGAAGTCATGTAATGCCGTTTTCACATTGCCCATATCATCGAAGGTTTGAAGAGCGAAGACGTTCTGTAATGATAGAAAAAGGTGGTAGTCCGTAGGTGCCAGATCAGGGGATTACGCCGGGTGAGGCAGCACTTCCCAACCAAAGTCCAATAATTTTTGCCGAGTGATTAAAGCAGCATGAGGTCTGGCGTTATCGTGAAGGGTCACGCATTCGCGATTGACGAGTGCTGGCCCCTTCGATGTAAGTTGTTCTCGCAATCTGTTTGGCCGTAGAGGTCAGCATTTATCGTTTGGTTAGGTGCCAACACCTCCCAGTGGATTATTCCCAAGATATACCACCAAACATTCAACAAAAACCTTTTTGGGATGCAGTCCTCTTTTTGAGGTTGAAGAAGCAGGCTCCGCACCTTAGCACACAGTCCGTCGACTCTTTACATTACAGTACAGTACCCATTTCTCATCACCCGTTTCAATTCGTCTGAAAAATGGTTCATTTCCGTGACGAGCATTCAAAGAAACACAAGTACGGATTCTCTCCTTTCGTTGTTTTGCAGAAAGCTGGTGCGGAACCCAGGTATCGAACTTGGTGATAAACCTAAGCGCATGCATCAGTCTTTCGACTGTTGTTCTGTGTACCGACAACGTTTCCGCTAATTCCTGAACGCTTGGATGTGGATCATTTGTTATAGCGTGGTCCAAATCCTCGTCTGAAACCACGGATGGACGTCCAGGACGTGGTTGATCTTTACAGCTTCTGTCTCCGTCCCGGAATTTCCGAAACCAACGGCGACATGTGCTATCATCAACTGCATCCTCCCCATACACTTGACAGATGTCGCGGCAAGCCGCGGCTACAGTACTGCCTTTATCGAACTGGTACAGTAAACAATGTCTAATGTGCACCTCATCGCATGCCATGTTACACCGTCCGTGATTTCCGTTGCGAATGACTTACTCGGACAAATCTAGTGCCTCTATATACTCTACTGCTCAACGCTTTATTGGCCGAAAATTTGGCATTGCAGCATCGTCTGTGACGTAACTACTCCGATCGCAATTTGCATCTATTACAAAAACGGGTAGAACATTTGCACACACCCAATAGTAGGCCCACAATAATTACGAGTGGAGATGCAACAAACAACTAACAGTACCTTTTAAAATCTCTCTATTCAGTAAATCAATTCGGGAAATACTTTTTTTTTTATCGATAATGTGTTGTTTCGGCATTTGTTTTCGCTTGACGTCCGGGTAAACGATGAGACACTGCTGCCACAAAAAGGCAACAAACTTTACTTCTTAAAATAAAGCAGAACAAAATTTCTTTGTGATTATTTTTTATTCTTTGGTTCAGAAAGCGGACCTAAGATATTGAATGATTGAAGACTGTTTACGCAGACACTGCAGTAATGACGTAAGAAGAGTTCCCACACGAAGTTCAATTTATTATACACTGGCGTGCAAAAATTAAGGATGAGACGGTTTTTCGAATGTAACGTCGTGCAGAAGTGCTTCACATCGACTCAAATCATACCATAAGATCCCCAAGATGTAAGAATATGGGACAAGTGAGCAAAACCGCCCAAACACGGAATCCAAAGAATACAAAGGCACTTTATTGAAAAGGTAGCTTTGAGCACAACTGGACAGAAGACAAAAACGTCCATGTGACAGGCGGCTGCCAAGAAAAATCCAGTCTTTAGTAGGGGATATGATCACCCCTGACTGCGTTGCAGGATTTACAACGTCTGTCCATGCTGAAGACGAGGTTGTCAAGAAGCTGTTGAGGCATCGCGGCCCATTACTCTTGTAGCGCCAATCGCAGCTGCGGAATCGTTGCTGGCGGCTGGTGACGTGATGCCAAGCGTCTCCCGAGAAGGTCCCACACGTGTTCGATTGGATTTAGGTCCGGGGACCTTGCGGGCCAATCCATGCGTTGAATATCTTCTTTCTCCAACAGCTCTGCGACAGCCACTGTAAGATGAGGTGTAGCGTTGTCGTCCATGAAGAGGAACTCAGGACCCACAGCACCTCTAAACAGACGCACGTGAGGCAGGAGAACCTCGGTACAATAGCGGACACCAGTAACTGAACCTCCTTGGAAGATGTGGAAGTCAGTACGGCTGCCAAGCATGATACCGCCCCAAACGAGAACTCTGCCACCACCAAACCGGTCCCTTTCGATGATGTTGGAGGTCTAATTGCGTGTTCCTGCTCTCTCCAGATGTGTATACGTCCAGAATCTCTCGTCAGACTAAATCGGCTCTCATCCGTAAAGAGAACTCGACCCCATTGCTGATGTGTCCAGCTTTTGTGTTTCTGGCACCACAGAAACCGCAGTCTCCAATGAGCAGGCGTTAATGGCACACACCGCACTGGTCGTCGTGCAAATAGACCACCTTTGTGCAGCCTCCTGGTCACGGTAAAACGCGATAACGGACGTCCAGTTGTCTGTTGCATGTGCCTTGCGATTTCTCCCACTGCCTGCCGTCTGCCTCTTCTCGCCTGTAGGACAATATACCGGTCGTCCACCGCCGTGGTTGCTCGTGGACGACCACTGCTAAACTCTCGACAGCTGTTCCTGTCGTTTGAAATGCTCTCCAAGCTCGTGAAACGATGCTGTGAGCGATCCCGAACACTTCGGCCACACTAGTCACACTTCGAACTTCTTCCAACTTCCCAATGACGCGACCTCGGGTAAAGTCATCCAGATGTCGTCTACTGGATTGCCTATTGGCCATATCATACGGTGTATAACGAAGTAAATTTCTCCGTCATTTCTATCCGCGCCAGGATTCGAACCCAGGTCCCCTCATTCCGGAATAAGTTGCTCTACCAATTAAGCTACGCGGACATTTGTTCTGATTCCTATCTGCCTTTATGTCGTGTGCGTCCTGCTGGCAGGTACGTCACATCTCCTCTCCTGGTACGTTACATCATCTCCCCCTTATTTTTTTTTCTTTCGAAGTGCTGCTCATATTTTTCCTATCTCGCGGTGTGGAAATAACATCACACCAATGCGAGATTTTGAACGGTCGGGTCATCCGGATAGTTCGGGCGCCATTATAACGAAGTAAATTTCTCCGTCATTTCTATCCGCGCCAGGATTCGAACCCAGGTCCCCTCATTCCGGAATAAGTTGCTCTACCAATTAAGCTACGCGGACATTTGTTCTGATTCCTATCTGCCTTTATGTCGTGTGCGTCCTGCTGGCAGGTACGTCACATCTCCTCTCCTGGTACGTTACAGGTGGCAGCAACTCGACGTCGTTCAAACCGAAATACACCGTGCAATAGCTTTCACCGAATTGCTGAGCGTACACCGCCCGTGTGCTTTATACCCTTCCGAACCCCCCCCCCCCCATGTCATGCTGCATATATGCGCATGCCCCACCGTACCGGACCCTAGTCTATCTCCTGAGCGGTCTCTCGGTCCGTTCTGCCTGCTCGTTCCGCTGTTATGCTAATTTCTCCTCTTCGTCCTTAATTTTTGCACACCAATTTATATGCAATGACTGACTAATACTCAATCAGCCAACCGAACGTGACCCGCAACCAGATGAAATTGGATGATTTTCAGCCATACGTGTGAAAGAGAGCAGTGACGAATTTGTTGTCGCTGAAGATATTTATCAATTCATTATCGCCTGAGAAATGTACGAGGTGAGAGAATCACCGGTGTTAGCACACTGGGAGGTATTGTCAAGCACTTTAAGAATAATGTAACATGGATCGAAGACAAGTCTTGGTGGTGCCAGCCTGAACGGCTGCAACCAGAGGCAGATTTAGAGTTACTGGGGCCCTGTGCACAGCACCAGTTTCGGGGGAAGGGGGCTCACATTATCGGGCATCCTTGAAAAATTGCGTTTTTGTCGCCGCGTACTCCCTATGCCCGCCATTTTCACACTCCTAGTGTATGAGAAAACAATGAAATCGCAAAAAAATTCGACATCCAGATTTTAACGAAAGTTCACATATAGGGTAACCCTGAACTTTATTTTCACCGTGGTGTGTTGTTCATGTGTATGATTTGTTGCCTCCATAACTCAAAAACTATTAAGGTGAACTTTCACACTTAGGGGTTTTGTCATACTCTAATGGGGAAGATACAGCAAAAGTTACCAGTAGGTAAACCTTTGGTTAAGGAAGTAGGAATTTTTATAAGGAAAGTCACTGAAGCACAGTACTAGCATTTAAGATATTTCATATGTTTGGTTTATGGCATTTCTTTAATTGATATTTATGCTACATGGGGTGTGGGATCTGCTGTCTTATATCATCAGATCCCACTCCACTGAAGAGCCCGACCGTGGATTAAATCAGTTGCCGTGTCTCGTAAAGCTAGCAGCTTTTCCTGTGCCATGTATGTATTTACTCGTGTGGTGCCAATCTCGTGATTGTCTCTTAAACTTTACTGAATGAGGTAAACGAAATTTTAAGGGAAAGATCGGCATACATTAAAACCGAATTAAAGAGCAAAATGTTCATTACATTATAAGAAAACTGGCCGAAATAACACTCCAATTTCTGAGCTCAGTTGGCATACTTCGAGTTCTAGATGAATCATGCTCCGAAATCCAGAACAGCGAATTTATTCTATGCCTTTTTCATATTGAAATGAAAAAAACAAAAACTAATAATTATTATTTTTGATGCCCTCCAGCATCGCGATACCCCGCGCCTAGGCTTCGTACGCTTCCCTGTAAATCGGCCCCTGGCTAGGCAGCAAAGGCCACATTGATGAGTTAATTTAACAGAACCGCTTTTGTCATAACTCGTGAGCTGTGCTACACAGTTCAGATACGAAAACCTGAAGCCATAAAAGAACTTTTACGATTTAAGATACTCTACGATTTGAACTCAGTAGGGTGCTAAGATGCTGAGTGTTAAGAAACCCGGAACATCATATGCGAAGAATTTCTCAACCGCTGTAACAGTGATGCAACAATTTCTGTCCAGCATCATCACAGGTGACAACACTGGGGTCCATCACTGCGTTCACGGAACCTCGGATGTATTTATGCTCAGGTATACCAGGCACGAGTGGAGGACGATAGATTTAAGTGCTGCAGAATTTCTCGTCAATTTGAAATTTCAAAAATAAAATATTTGTGGTAAAATCCACAGGTTCCTAATTTCGGTTGTATTACACCATGTCTTAAAATGTAAATACGAACAATTATACACTGATGGCCAAAATTAGCGTGACAAAGAAAATCATGAATAACGCAAAATCCACACGACAGTTTAATGACAGTTGGTGCGGACACACATACATGCCATCACTGCATGAAGTGGAAGCATGCGCATGACAATCCAAAAGTGGTGCAGCAAGTAGCGCGGATTTCGAGGGGCTAATAGGGAGTGCGATTACCCCAAACAGAGATGCAGCTCGCACAGTGAGCCCTCATGCTGTTTACAAACCTGTGAAAGAGAATTTGGGGCAATAAGTACCACTCCTCCTCCAAGGCACGCCGGGGTCCCGGGAATGTCCTGGGAGAGGCTTCCGGCTTACAATTGCTCTTTTCAGGGCATCCCAGACGGGCTGAATCGGGTTCAGGTCCGAATATCTCGCGATCCAATCCATCCTGGAAATATCCTCACTTTCCAGGTATTTGTCGACTAGCTATGCCCAATGGGGACGAGCGTTTTTCTCTATGAAAAGGAACAGGGGGGCCAACAGCTCCCCTGAAAAGCCGTACATAGGGCTGTAGGATGTCGTTCATGTAGAGTGCAGCTGTCAGGATGTCTCCTGGAAGCACGCGCAGCGGCGTGTGCCCATCTAACATGAGGCACTTCAAACCAGGAGTCCACCACCGTGTATTGGTCAATTTTCCCAATGTTGGAGGGAAGATTTAGGTTTCCCGCCTTTCTCCAAATGTACACACGTCGAGAATCAGTGTTTAGGCTGTACCACGAATCGTCAATGAAGAGGAAATAGGCCCATTGATCAGGGGTGATGTTGTCGGGCATAATTCAGACCCACTTTTCTGTGCTATGCATCGAGTGTGATACAGACCAATGGCTTTCCTGCATACAGACCTCTCTCGTGGAGTCTTCTGTAAGCTATATGCTTCGATATCGCGGTTCACGTAGCACTCCCTACGGCGGTGAGCTGTTAGAGAGACAAATACCGGTAGTCTTGACTCTCTGTGGCTCGGCCGTTGTTCCGGTTTCTTGGAAATGTCTCCAGAGATTTATCGCTGCCTTCAGATCATTGTTCCAGTTTCTTGGAAATGTCTCCAGAGATTGGAGACCACTTCAACATCTTGCTAACTCATCTTGCAATGGCACTGTTTCTAATTTATTGAGCGCTCTCCACCGTAAAGACTATTTTAAGCGATGGTGCGGAGCCATTCTTCCACAAACAGTCCAACTAAAGCTTCAACTGCCGCACCTCGCTCAGGAGAACGTTCATCAAGGTCGCGTGCTTGCCAGTTCGATAACATACGGTTGTCATTTGCATATTTCCATAAGAGCTACCCCAATGCTGCTTGGATACGTCAACTTAATGAGTGAGAATGATGATAGTGTCGACTTTGATCATTCTCACTCATCCGTTAGACGAAGGGTCAAGTCTCTAACGCACGTTAAAGTTCCATAGATAATTTTAAGCTGAATATAACGCAACCGGTTCACCACTCCTCTGCTGCACGGTTTGCAGGGCCGCCCCGCAGTGGTCTAAGTGATGGCTTCTGATCATTCGTCCGAGATGGGTCCGGGTTCGAATCCCGTAAGGCATGGATGTATTTGTCTTACGGCGCTGGCTCTCTCTCTTCCCTGGACCAGTGGCCCTAAATTAGGGACGGGCGATTGTTTATATGTAGCACACTGAGTTGCTCACGGTAGTCGTTAAACCCCCAATAAAAAAACAAACAAATAATTTGTATAGGGGCAGCGTGCGTCCGGGGCCGGCAAAAGGACTTTGACATAGAACCATCCACGCATTTGCGTCTCCAGTCCTAGGGAGTTTGGAGGAAAACTCCGAGGAAGCAGCTGACTGGATGGCCGGTAGACCGGTATTTGTTTCAGTGCATTGATTAAAAGGTCAAATGGACGAGGAGAATGCGGCGCACTTGTTATCAAGAAGAAGTTAGAAGCAAAAAGGTATGAGTTTTTCTTCCTGTGTATCGATTGAAGTTTAGTCAGCCGTTGAATTCCTTTCTTCGTGGGGTTTCAGTTCCTGGAGGGAGATTTATGAACTAACAGAAAACTCAAGAATGCAAATATTAATACTTATGGTCTGTCAGGCAGGAGAAAGACTTTTGGCCGGTGTGAAAAACCCTCTTTGCAGTGCAATCTCAAAGTATTCTTGTTTTCTTTTCTCAGGTTCCACAAAGAGAAATGAGCGCGCGCTTCTGACATTTCGCACTTCTGAGGCTAGGCTCGAAACCCGAGATAAGACATGGGCCTCTCTCTTACCTCGGTGGCGGAGTGGTCCAAGACGCTGGCTTCTGATCATTCTTTTCAGATGGAGGCATGGGCGGTGCATTTGTCCCACGGTGATAGCTCTCCTCCTCCCTGGAGTCAGCGACCCAAAAGTAGGGACGGGCGACTGCTTATATAAGTCTTTCGTGTTGCTCATGGTGGGCGGTAAACCTCGAAACACTCATATTAGAGACTTTAAATCAGGCGTGGGCAACTCCTTATAGACTGTCACTGAATTATCGGGTGTAGTGAACGCGTGTTTTGATTTCTTTTGTTTTGTTTCAGTGTTCAACGACCACCACAGCAACTGTATGGGCTATAAAGCAGTCTCCCACCCCTAACTTAGGGCCACTGGTTCTAAGGAAAGGAAAGAGATCCAGTGACGTCCAGGACTCTACAAAAGGCCTACTCGGACGAGTGGTCAGAAGACAGAAGTTAGACCACTGCGCCACTGGGGTGGCCGTGTTTTGATTCAAAGAATGGGCGGTAATATAGAATGTAATAATTATCGATCATTTCTTAACACATGAAATATAATAGGCTTATGCATTCCGAATCCAAAAGAAATTTTTCAACTCGTCACTTAAGAGCGGACATAAAAAAATATCCATTTGCTCTCTTACCAGAAAATAGAATTACGGTACTAGAAGATTCATGCAAAATGATATTCAGAAAGAAAGCTGTCCGAAGAAAATTTTTATTGCTGAGACTTTAAGAGATGGAAATATGGTCACAAACAGATACACACATTGCGTCCCCTACACAGTAAAAAATTTGATTGTTGATTTTACGGTTTTGGACCGTTAACGAGGTTGCCATCATTAGACAGTAAAAATAACAGCTTTATGCCGTATTACTTATAGAAAATAACCGTAAAGGAACAGTCAGTACCGTAAATCTTATAGTTTTACGCCGTATTATTCGCAGAAAATAATCGAAGGAATGTGTCAGGCCCTATAATTCTCACAGTTTTATGCCGAATGATTAACAGAAAATAGTTGTGTATTTAAATATATAACCCACAGGCTTTGTAAAGGCTTTTTATTGATCCCTACCTACATTTAGAGGTATACTGTATGTCGTAGCATAATTGCTTTTTAAATCTTTCTTTCCCCACCACCTAAAACTTCATCTGACTGCATTACCCTTAAGTAGTCGCTTCTTCTTTTAACAGACACATGTAGTTGCTATAAATCACTAAGCATCTCAATACTTACTATTCCACCAGCTAATTTAAGTTTTTTATTCAATTGCTCTTACTTCTAAGATTGCTTCTTGAACACTATGACATTCAAACCTGAGCACGTGGCTCTCAGTTGCCATGGACTCTTCATTGTTCATTTTTTCCATATTAATCAAAGAATTATATACATACACCGATGACAGATTACGTTATGACCAACTACCTAATAAGCTGTAGGACCCCCTTTAGCCCGCAAAACAGCGGCCACTCGGCGAAGCATCGATTCGATGAGGAGGCGATAGGTATCCTGGGGTATCTGGTACCATAATATCCCAAGCAGATCCTCCCGTCCAGTTACATTTTTGGGGTGGTGGTGATTTAGCCCGAATCCGCTTTTCCAAGTCGAACCACAAATGTTCGATTGGGTTCATGTCAGGTGAATTTGGAGGCCAGGGCATTAACAGAAAGTCATTAGCATGTTCCTCGAACCACTCCTTGGCGATTCTGGCAGTGTGGCATGGTGCAGTATCCTGTTGGTAATGGCCATCATCAGAGGGAACTCAGTTTCCATGAATGGGTGAATTTGGCCCCAGCGATGTTCAGATACCTGACAGCTGTCAGACATTGTGCTATTGGGATAATGGGACCTAAAGTGTCTCAAGAAAACATCGCCCTCAGCATAACACATCCTCCATCGGCCTGTTTCCGCCCAACAGTGTATCCAGGTGGCATAGTCTCCATTGGTAATCGGCGTATCCGCGCTCAGCCGTCTACGTGATGCACCAGAAATATTGATTCGTCAGACCAGGTCACTTTCTTCCAATCATCCACGGTCCAATCTCGATGATCTTGGGCCCATTTTATGCGTTGTTGGCGATGACGTGCAGTGAGCATAGGGACACGTCTGTGTCTTCGGCTACGCATTCCCATGTGCAGAAGGCTGCGATGAACTGTGTGCTGTGACATATTGCCCTGATCACCACTGTTGTAGCTGCGGGTGATTTGTCGCACTGTGGCCCTGCGGTCGCTGTGAAAAATGCGCGACAGTCTTCGCTCTCCTCTGGTATCAATGAGCTGCGGCTGGACAACGTTCGTCGCTTGGCCACCTGTGCACCACTGTTGATACGTACTCACTACAGCGGCACGTGAAGAACCCACAAGCCGCGCCGTTACCGAAATCGTGGTTCCGGGACGCCGTGCCATCACAATTTGTCCTTTATCAAACTCCGATACATCGGCAGCTTTTCCCATTCTGACTCCGAACACTCACTCTACTGACCGAAAGCCGGTCCTCGGGTTGTATACAGACTGCTCTGTGAACTTCATATGCACCACCGTTCGGTCTCCAGGCGCGCTTATTTCTCTAGGCTTGGGGTGGTCATAATGTAATGGCTCATTAGTGTATCAGTACACGCAAAATATAGAATATGAATATTCTACCGTGCCTTACATAAAAAATAATATTATACGTTCAACAACGTCAGTGTCGCACATGATTTTCCTTACAATGTCTTTTTAAGCCTTTCGAGCAGTGTATATTTCTGTGTGTGCTGCACACCTTCAAATGGGAGGTGGGGTGAGGGGGGAGGGCGTAGAGATTTTTTTTTTTATCGGGAACTACCTGAGGAAATTTTGGAGGGTGGGTGGTGATGGGAAGGGGTTGTAAAAATCTTTGACAAAAAAAGATCTCGAAATCCTACAAGAATAAAATCTTTCTACGTCATTGGGATAAAAAAACAACAACAAAAAAACTGTGCCCGATGTTCTCCGAAGGCTTCATTTAAAGCAAGCTTATACATATAGAGGATGCTCACTAAGCTTTCTCAAGATTGTGCTGATCTTGATGGAGATTATGCGGGAAAATTGTCACTTTTGTGAATAGTACGTTTAATTATTCACAATTGCATTTGTTCCACGAAAATGTCCGAGGGTATTGCTTTCGTGCAGTAATTTTCTTTATTTGCTACTACTTCTTACCAGTTTCACAATTTACTGAAACGTAGAGATATTGATCACAATAATATCTCGATCTTCGAAACGATCGCTTGTGACGTACTATACAGGTGAAGCACGTGTCAAGACGACAAATCTGCAGCGATACATTCCGTAGGTGTAGTTTAGTCGGTTTGAACAACTCACTCGGGGGGCGAGGAGACGCGGGTTCGATCCCGTGTGACCGGAAGATTTGTGTTTTCACACCCTAACCATCTATTTTTCAGAAAGCAGTGTTTGGCAAGATGCAGGCTTCCTTCTATTTTACCGCACCAAACCCTACCCTAAATACGTGGCACCGCCAACTAGAAATCCCAAAATTTAGTGATTCTAGCTGAAAGAGTGGACTAAAAGGCAAAGCTTGTTTGGCCTCTATTATTTCAGTGCTGTAAGTGAGAGAAATATTTTAAGATGATAGTCCTACTTAAACGCATTGCTAGAAGTACATGTTTAATGCGACACTTCTGTTTTGTAGGTTTTATTATGTGGACCAAGTTTCGAAGTTGCCCGGACGCCGAGTGGTCTGAGGCGCTGGTCATTGGCCATTTGTCCGAGGTAGGACCGGGTTCGAGCCCCGGATGAGGCATTTGTGGTGGATTTGTCCTCTGCTTCTTCCCCCTCCTCAGAACCAGTGGCCTCAAAATAGGAAGGGGGTGGGTGGGCAACTGCCTATAACCCCACGAGCTACTCACGCGGCGGTCATTAATCCACCCTCCCCCTTCCACCAAATAAAAACAATTCTTTTGTTGCCAGAGAGTGCGAGTGAGCAAACTTTCTCTTCTAGCAACCATACGTCGTTACATCATAGAAGATGAAAAACAAAACAAACAGCACCTTTGGATTGGCCTCTCAAGGACTCGCCTGTGTGCGAGAAAACAACAACAAAATACAAAACAAAACAAAACAAAACAAAACAAAAAACCGAGATTAATCAAATAAAGGGGAAAAAAATTGGGCTACTATTTTTTGAGACTAAAAAAATATTGTTTTTTGTTAACTGCGTTCTTCATATTTAGACAATGGACAAAGAAAAATATTGTGAGACATTTTATAAATTAGGAAAAGCCATAAAAAAGAAATGATCCCACACTAACGCTACAATTCACCACGAAAATGCAAGACCTCATGCCATAGGCGCAGCGTGATCAAACGAAATAAAGGGGGTGGGCACGAATAAGAAAATGATGTTTTCCTGGGGGAGGGGGAAGCATGAATAAAAGTAAACTAATGTTTTCCTTTGGTGGGGACCCGAAAAGGTGTAAACTGATGTTATCCTTGGGGGGGGGGGGAGAGGGCATTTTTGGAAAGAGTGTCTCCGTAAATGTCCCAAAATTTGGGGTTTTTTAATGCATAATAAGCATTGTTTGCCGCTACGCATTACTCTCCAATTACTGCTGATAGTGAACGATTAAGAACAGTCCAGTATATTTTTAATATATCAAATAGAAGTCATCGCTTTTTCTACGTTTATAAGTGAGTCACGGAAAAATTTCTCATCGGCCGCCACCGGGAATCGAACCCAGGGTATTCCAGTTACTAGCCGGATATGCTTCCACTGCACCACAACGGCCTTGAAGTTCTCCAGACTCGCATACGACAAACTGCCAAACCACCTGGCAGGTTGCTTCTTTGGAGCCCCGCACAATGCTGGGGATTCACCACAGATGAACAGCAGCAACTGAACAAATAACTAGAAGGCGAATGAATGATAAATACACAGTTGACGTGGACCAGGAACATCAAATAGAAGTCATCGCTCTTTCCACGTTTATAAGTGAGTCACGAAAAAATTTCTCATCGGTTATTTGTTCCTTCTAGTTATTTGTTCAGTTGCTGCTGTTCATCTGTGGTGAATCCCCAGCATTGTGCGGGGCTCCAAAGAAGCAAACCCTGCCATGTGGCTTGGCAGTTTGTCATTTGTGAGTCTGGAGAATTTCAAGGCCGCTGTGGTGCAGTGGAAGCATATCCGGCTAGTAACTGGAATACCCTGGGTTCGATTCCCGGTGGCGGCCGATGAGAAAATTTTCCGTGACTCACTTATAAAAGTGGAAAGAGCGATGACTGCTATTTGATGTTCCTGGTCCACGTCAACTGTGTATTTATCATATTTTTGATAAGATACCAAGTTTTCTGAAAATAAAGTCCTTTTTTTAAAAAAAGAGTTTTTATACATTACAAATCTTTTTGCTGATACATGAAAAATATTATATAATGAATTCTCCACATTGATAGCATTTTGCCGTGGTTTTAGCTTATCAAAAAAACGAATCATAGCGATATCCAAAAGGTGAGCAAAACAATGAGAATGTGCATAAAGTTCTTGCTTCTTCCTGTTTGAACTTCGTAGCGACTTCCTTAAACCTTCCATTCATATTTGCTGCCCCATCATAGGCTTGCATTTAAATTCTCTAAAGCTGGGGGACACGTGCCCCTTCGTGCCCCCCTTCCGACGCATAATTCAGAAATGGTCGCCATGCTCGGTTGGAGAAAAGTCCGGAGAGCTTGCTGGCCAAGGGAGTTGATGCACAGCATGAAGAGCATGTTGAGTTGCCCGGGCGGAGTGTGGGCGGGCGTTATCCTGCTGGAATATCGCATCGGGGATCACACTCAAAAATGGCAGGACGACCGGCTGCACTATGTCGCTGACGTACGTACTGTTATTCAGCGTACCAACACCAGACTTGTACGAGAGTGATAGCTAATCGCTCTCCACGCCACGATGCCCGGCGTAGGGCCTGTGTGTCGTTGGCGGATGCACGATGGTAGAAGCAGTTCACCTTATCGCCTTCGGACGCGTACACGACCGTCAGACGTTCCCAAGTAGAATCGGCTTTCATCACTGAAGACCACTGACCGCCATTCTTCCATCCAATGAACTCGTTTTTGACACCACCGCAAACCTGACCAGGGGTCAGTGGTAACCGTGCCCGTAGTCCTGCTTCCAACAAACGATTCCGTATCGTTCTGGTAGACACCCTTGGTATGACAGAGGATCGAATTTGTGAATCCGTAGCCGTCCGCTCCGCCAAGGCCGCCTTCCTGATACGCCGACCTTCTCTTGCGTCCGTAACTCTGTGTTGCCCTGAACCACGTCTGCGAGTGTGCGAATGCTCCTCTGACCACAGACGCCACCATCTTATGACGGCCGATACCACTCGTCCCACTCGGTCGGCAATTTGACGGAAGGATCAGCATCCTTCCCGAAGACTCACTATGCGGCCTTGCTCGAACTCCGATAACTGAATAAATATTGCGCGCTTGCGTCGTCCAGGCATGGACGACGCAGGCGCGCAACATTTGTTCAACGAGCACTAAACAATACGACACCAGAGGAATGATTTCGTTCTGCACGCCCTAGTCCTTAAATACGCGTTGTGTACATTTGCATGTTGTCATCCGCAGTGACGTCATTATTTTATCCAATGACATTCCAACTTGGATCACAGTTTCTGCTGCGCTTAACAATTAACATATATTATGACGTTCCTACCGGCATTCCCTCTGGGTGTTCTTTTTTTACACTTTCCGGCAGTGTTTTTCTGCATCTATTCCAGTCGACCATTTTGTGTTTGTGAAGGAAATACACGAAAATCTAATATCATTTCGAAGTGATAAGTTTGTTATTTGGTTTACAGCCTGATTGCACCAAATTGCCTTGTTTTCTGTGTGAGTGGGACAGTTGGGATGAAACGTCAACATTACATCATGCAAAAGAACACATAGCCACAGCATGCAAAAGAAGGCATCGCCACCTAAAAGTTCTTTTTCACTTGGGTCAAAAAATATAATATATTGAGCCACAGCTTCAAAGGTTTTGCTTTCTACCTTGCACGTTAAAATGGTGTTAATGAAGCAACTTGTGAAGACCCTGAAGAAGGACAGTGCGTTGTTTTAAATATATTTGTCACACGTTTCCATCCCTCACACACGAAAACCTAAAAATACACTCACGGACAATGAAATTTGCGCACCACCAAGAAGGAAGCATTGGACTGAACTGAAATTTTATGGACTGCGAGATCTGTGGCACGCAGTCCGGTCATCTTCAATAGCGCGTCGCACCGCCTCGCGCGGCGATAATGCTGCAATACGGTCCGGCATGGAGGCGAACAGATGCCTCATGTTGACCTGCGACAGACTGGCCCACACGTGTTGGACGGTATGCTCCAAATCCCGGATAGTGCGGCACGCTGGCAGCCTGCGTTTCAACTGGTCCCTCCCACACATGCTCGATAGGAGTCCGGGGAGCGGGCAGGCCATGGAAGAGTCTGGACATGACGTAGGCAGTCCTGGGCAACCTGAGCCGTGTGCGGGTGGGCATTATTCTGCTGGTATAGCGCACCTGGAATCCCGCCCAGGAATGGGAGCACATGGGGCCGTAGGATCTCATCTACATACCGCTGGCCCGTCAATGATCCACGTTCCACTACTAGAGCTGATCGGCTATCGTAGGTTATGGTTTCCCAGACCATAAAGCCTGCAGTGGGGGAGGTGTGGCGCTTGATAGCGAGGTTGGGATTGTGCCATTGACCCGGAGACCTCTACACCCGGACGCGATGATCATCTGTCCCCAAAACGAAGCGGCACTCATCGCTAAACCCCACACGCCGCCAGTCTGAGGCGTTTTACATCGCTCTGGCCTGGCACCACTGCACACGGAGCCGACGATGTTCCGGTGTTAATAGAAGCACACGTAAAGGGCGCTGGGATCGCAGATTCGCTTCCGCGAGGCGTCAGGAAATGGTTCGTGGGCACACAGGAGCCGCTACATCTGCCTGTGTAGTGGACTGGGTCCCCGTGGGATCCGTTCTGCTTGGCGCACGATCCGTCGATCCTCCTGGTCCGTCCGGAGCCACTCCGCCGTGTAGCAGTGCCGTCATGGGTCCACTGCTCTCAACACAATCGGACGGTATGGTCAGAACGATCCACGTGGCGGGCTATACGGCGCGCCGACCACCCTGCGGTTTTCAGCCTGATGATCCGGCCTCTCTCAAAGTCCGTAAGTTGCGTAAATCGACGTCTCTGGCGTCTACCCGGCATTCGTGTCACTCTGTACTCTTGCGCTGGCCGGTGCTTTTCGCTTTCATCGGGCATCGACTACACGCCAGTTTATAAGGCTGGTGGTTCGTGCTTGAAGCTCCACCACAGGGTGTGCGGTCATGCGCACTCGCACCAAACGTTGGCCATTTGCATACCAGCATGCACTCTAGCTGTTTGCAAAGTTTTGCGGTTGTCGCATGTTTCTTTCTGGGTTCGCAAATTTCACTGCCCGTGAGTGTAGGTACTTTTTCCTTGGGTCTGAAATCCGAAAAATAATGACCGAACCTGAAAAACAAGCACGGCCGTGTTTCAAAAATGATTTTGTTTGTGTATTTTTATTTATTGGGGGGTTTAACGACGGCCGTGAGCAACTTAATGAGCTATAAGTAGTCGCCCGTACCTAATTTAGGGCCACTGATTCCAAGGAAGGGAAAGAACCAGTGACGTCAGACAAACACGTTAGATGCTTTCATATAGTTTCGAGTAGAAATCTTTCATTTTTGTCAAAATTTCGCCTTTATTTCTTATTACAGTACCATCTTGTTTTCTCAGAGCCATAATCTGTTTTCTTCCTTTACTGAGATGTCCTTTTGTACTCTTCAGGCTTGGGTTGTTTTCAATTGCTTTTCTCACTAGTTCAAAATTGAATTTCCTTACGTCTTCAGAGATACGTTTTCGTGCTGTCTTGCATAGATCTATACGTATATTCTACTTTAGAAGTTACATGTTTTTTTATTTGTCCTCATCTCCCTCCCTTCTCTTTTGCATCAGCAGTTTTGTTTCCCCTGATATTTTCTTCATATGCAACTTGTTCTTAATACCACCCATTTTTGTGGCTGTTTCCATAAGAGCCTAAGTTAGTTTCCTATTAACTTCAGGGATAGTCACTTCTTCCGATATTAGACCTTCTAGAGCAGATAATCTGTTCCTCAGTTCCAATTCGAAGGTATTATGATGCTTTTTAAGGTTGGTCATGTCAATACATTTTGTTTGTTTTATGAGCTTGCCACGCTTGAGTTTAGTGTTGAGGTGCATCTTACATCTCACCATTCTATGGTCACTACCTGTGTTGAACATACGGCAGTCTTCGATGACAAATTTCTTGTTACACATAATAAAATCAATTTCACTTTTCATCTCATTGGGATGCTTCCATGCCCAGTTCCTGTGTGGCTTTTTCTTGAAAAGTGAGTTCATGATGAAAAACCTTTCTGCCTCTGCGAACTCTACAAGAGTATTCTCACGCTGGTTTCTGTTGCCGTGACCGAATTTTCATTCTGTTTCTGTTGCCCTATTTTCGTATTGGAATCACCAGTAATGATCATCAAGGGCTGCTTGCCTTTATTATTTACATGCCGAATTTCCTCATAAAATTCTTCAATTTCTTTCTCAGGATAACTTGTGGTCGGTGCGTAAGCTTGAATAATCTGAGTTTGGTATTTTTTGAGAGTTGGACAACGAGTCGCTCAGCTCTGTCTGAAGAACTTTCATCTTCTAGAACACTGTGCTTCATTTTCGTGTTTATTATAAATTCAACATCACTAGTTCTGTCAGTATCTGTCCTGCGATAGTAGAAGAGATGTCCACTTTTCAGTTCAATGAGATCTTCTCGTTTTCTTCTTACCTCACTTAGCCCAACAATGTTCCACCTGATCCTTCGGAGTTTCTCCTCCAATTCAAGGAGCCTTGAATCAGAAGAAAGAGGTCGTCCTTTAACCCTTTAACGACCATGACCCAGAATTCTTTTATCACTCTAAATATCATAATGCCCAAAGCTGTCGGTTGGTCCACTTCTTTTGTTTAATAACAACTATAGTGACCAAGTGTGATTCCTGCTGATCCTTCATAGGTCGAGTAAATTTGATAAACAGGTAAGGGTAGGAAATCTGACTAACTTTAGACAAGCTTTTCGGGTGGCTATGGCCGTTTGTATGTACGGGCGTTTTGGGCGTTATGGTCGTTAAAGAGTTAAACGTAGCTAAGGTCAGCATCAGATAACAGCCTAGTTCGGTTTTCTGGTGTTTCTTTGCATCCCCTGCCTTCATGTCGCACTGATCGCAGCCTTGACCAGGTACATTCCAGCTGCCCCGTGGCAGTGCTGCCTTTATCCGATCGCGAGGAGAACCAACGCGGTATTAGAGAGGTATACCAGTTTTGTTTTTGCACTTCACTTCAATGTATATGTATATACACTGAGTGGCCACTTTATTATGACCACCTGACAGCTTTAAGAAAATGAGCTATGGCTGCACGCTGTTGCCGCCAGAGGGCGAGGCTAGTATAAAAAGGGAAAGCTTAGTGCTTGCGACAGTAGCAGAAGTGATTTTGGGTGACGAGATGGGTAAAAAATGCGATTTGACGGACTTTCAACGTGGGATAACTGTAGGAGCTCGGAGCCATGGAGCGAGTATCACCGAAACCGCCGCATTCGTGAAATGTTCCAGAGCAGCTGTTGTAAAAGTGTCTAAAGACTAGACTGTTAGCCAAAAAACTGGGTCTCTACATGCAACGTGTGGTGGTCATCGACTAGTGACTGCTCGGGGGGAACGGAGAGTGTCCAGACTGGTAACAGACAACAGAAGAGCAACAGTGCAACAAATTACAGACCATCTTAATCAAGAATCCCCTCAAATGATCTCTGCACGCACTGTTCACCGTACAATGCATCGGATGGGATATGGCAGCCGAAGGCCTGTTCGAACACCTTTGCTGTCTGCAGTTAACAAGAGAAAACGTCTCCAGTTCACACAGGAGCACAAGGAATTGGACAGTCGATAATTGGAAACAAATTATGTGGTCCGATGAATCACGTTTTCAGTTGCACCATCCCGATGGCCGAGTGAATATTTGGCGGAAACAGCACGAAAGCATGGACTCCAAATGCATTGCTACAACACTTCAAGCTGGTGAAGGCAACGTTATGATTTGGGGAATGTTTTCCTGGCATGCTTTGGGCCCTTCAATTCATGTTGATTAACGTCTGACTGGCACATCACATCTAAACATCGTTGCGGACCAAGTGCACCCTGTCATGTGGATGGTTTATCCCAATGGCGATGGCTACTTACAACAAGATAATGCGTCCTGCCATAGTGCTCGTATTGTACAGGATTGGTTTCAGGAACATGCCGGTGAGTTTACTTTGCTTAGGTGGCCCCCACAATCTCCAGATCTCAACCCCATTGAGAATTTGTGGGATGAAGTTGAACGAGTCATCAGACAGCTGGATCCACAACCTTGTAATCTCACACTCATGGAAAGTGCCATTCATCAAGCATGGTCTCAGATTCCACAAACCACCTTTCAACATCTCGTGGAGTCCATGCCACGAAGAATCGACGCAGTATTAAAGGCAAAAGGTGGCCCAACGAACTACTGAGGGAGTGGTCATAATAAAGTGGCCACTCAGTGTATACGTCGTTTTCGGACGATACCCTTTACCGCATGGGTGTGGTGGAATGTAATGGAAATGGTAGTGCCCTTCCCAGTTTTCAATCTCATTACCCATGACTTATCCGAGACTCGGTCCCATGTTCACTTAGGCGAATGTTGAGAAGGCAACTCTTAGGCCATTGCGTCACCGGGCCCGTCTAAGGGAATTTTTTTAATAAGGCAGAATTTTCCCATGTATATATGGATAAACGCAAAGTAATCTCTTTCAAGCAGCAGCGTACATTGCTTTTTTGCTTTATAAACTATGAAGCGAACTTGCGGTGTCAGTGGCTATTTGCAATTTATCGTACTAAAAGTGCAATGCAAACTTTGTTAAACGGCAGTAAACCAAAATCACCGCAACCGCGTTTCAAGTTTCATATTTGTATCTGCTACTCCTTGTCCGTGGAGCGCACGCAGAGTTCTCCTGATAGGATTAACTTCAAGTCATCTTTAAAATGCCTGTTCCAACGTACAAGGTATGCTTTCTTTTTTTTTTCGATATATATGATTTTTTACTTGGTTTTGCATTTCCTTAGCTATAGAAGTGAATGTCAGTATGTACGAAGGGGTAAAAAAGAAGTGTGTTATTCATCGCGACGGTCGAACGTATGAAGGGAAAACAGATCTAACTCATTTAGATTTTTATAGAAGACTAATGTATAAACAATTAATTCTTTAAAAACCTTTGTTGTGACTCCTATGTGTGCGTGTATTTTATTTGAATGTAGCGCAAGTATGATTTCGAGATTGTTTCCGTATGTTCACGATTAACGCAGCGATTAATTTACAACAAAGCATTCCCGTGAGCCTCGATAATTTGAAGGCAAAGTTTTTGGCCTAGGTGGATTTTTTCAATCGGAAACAATTTCTTGTGGGTTCCACGAAGTGTTTAATATTGCTGATGCAAGAACAACGTGGATTTTAATCTCAAATTTTCATGTGACTCAATTATTGTGAAATCCTAGAAAAAGGTTTTGCTGCATTATATGACATGATCATTGTGCAGTTTCAATTATTATTACTGGTTTAAAAAGATAATTATTTACTGTCAGATGAAGTATGTGATTCATGCACAAAGTAGAAAGAGTTTTTTTTTTCCATTTTATAAATACATAATAGAATTTCCCTGAATGATACAGTACATGAATTTCAGTGAATACTTTATTTTTGAAAACTCACTGTGATTATGTTAACATTTTATTCATTCAATAGAGACTGTATGACTCCTATAACTCAAGTTATTACCATTATACAATATTTCATTGCCTTTTGTTTATAAGAAATATAAAACTGAGAATCATGACAGTTATTACATGGTTGGTCAAATATTTTCCATATATGTGTGTGTTAGTGTATAATTTATGTTACTGAAAAAAGATATTGGGATTGAAATTTACTGAAAATGAAAATTTGAAGTAATTATTTTCACCAGAAATGTCAAAATATTCTCTAAATCTTCAGTGGGTAGAGGAAGTATGAATTTTTTCTTCTCATAAAGATCACCTACCCTAGCCTTAATTCTAAGTGTAATAAAATGCTTTCTATCTTTTTTCTTACTCGGGGTTAAGTGACTAACTTTAGCTGGAATTTCTAATTGTTTCAAGCTTAAAAACAAAGAGGGCTCGCTATCATCTTAACTGGATATGATACTTACATTTCAAGACGCTGCAAATATCAGACATCAAATGGCGAAACATTTCGCGGCTTCACAAGCTTTTTCAATAAACCTCTTATTTTTACCTACTCCATAAGCTTTTTCAATAAACCTCTTATTTTTACCTACTCCATAAGCTTTTATTTTGTGTAGAACATTTATTTGTGCATATCTTTTTGACTTTTTCCCGCATATGTAGAAATTTCTTCATGTGCACTTTCCAGAGACGAACATTTTATATCTTGAGCACACACACACACCAAGAAAAAGAATGAAAGCTGGAAAAAATTGCGAGTTTAAAAAGGAAAGTAGAAATATTCAAGTGACCCTGCACCCCCCCCCCCCCCCACCCCACTTACTGGAATTTTGAGGTACCAAGCATGAATATCAGTACCGCATCGGTAATCACACATTGGTTACAGTAAATTATATATAGTCTGTGATATCATTAGGATCAAGCTAATGAAAAAGATGCCAGTGATAGTAGCGGCAATTGCGATACGTCTGTTGACTTATTTCCTATATAATTTATTTTACTGTTAACCTGATGTTTCAATTGAGATTTCGAGCAAAAGGAAATTTCTAGTAATGATTTTGTTCAGAAAGTGCAATACTTAATTTGCCCTTACAGTGATACAAGTATTAAGAATTAAATGGAGAAAAATATTTCAATTGTCCATGAAAAGGTCTTTTCACGGATAGCCATGCTTTTGTGGTAACCTTATTATTGCTGAAAAACTCCTAATTGTTCATTTTTTAATCTTTTTATCTTTTCTTATCTCATACAAACAAATTTCTGCATGTGCATTTTTAGAGAGAAGAATTTAATTGATTGCATGGAAGAGAGAGAGAGAGAGAGAGAGAGAGAGAGAGGGAATAATTTTTTTTGAAATAATTGCAAGGCTTTTTTTTTGTTAAACCCCGACTAATTGGGGTTTAACGACCACCGTGAGCAACTTGATGGGCTATTACCTATTGCCCCGTCCCTAATTTAGGGCAGCTGGTTCCAGGGAAGGGAAAGAACCAGTGCCAGAAGACAAACACAACACACATGCCTCACGGGATTCAAACCCGGACCCACTTGGACGAACGGTCACAGGTCAAATTGAAAGTTCATAAACAGAGATTGTAATACTGAAATAATCCTGCTCGCCCCCCCCCCATTCCGATTTTTTGGACCGTTGTACATCTTTTTTGTGATCAGTATATGGTAACATTAAATTAGTCTGCTATATTAGGAGGACCAACCTAACGGAAGGAATGTTGGGGGTGATCAGCGTAAATATCTTATCACATATTTCTGTTCCTCACTGGGGTAAAAGATACTTTATATGATTGACAGGGCTCCAATTGAAATTTAAAGTGAGAAATAATTATACTGGTTTAAATTAACCATTTTGTTGCTTTATGAGCTCTGCGCCAGTACAGTCTCAATTGTTTTTCTTGAAGGGGGGGGGGCTCGGAGACCACCATGAGCAACTCGTCTTTGATTTCAGGCCATCGGTTCCCGAGGGGCGGGGGAGGGATCATCAACCAGTCGCGCGCCGCCCACGTCTCATCCCGGATGAGTGGTCAGAAGCCAAGTCCTCTGACCACTCGCCCACCGGGCAGGCCAATCTTAATCATTCATGTATATGTATAACAAGGGATGGAGCGCCCGCTGAAAGTTTCTTGCCCTGGTCCTCAAACTGCCAAATTAGGTCCCTGCGTTTGATCATTTGACTATGCACACCTCACTCATTATTTTTAAAATGCATTGCGCCGTCCCCGGTGGCGCAGTGGTCTAAGCGATGGCCTTTGATGATTCGTCCGAAAGGGGTCCGGGTTCGAATCCCGGTGAGGTATGGACGTTGTGTTTGTCTTACGGCGCTGGTTCTCTCCCTTCCCTGGAACCCGTGGCCCGAAATTAGGGACGGGCGACTGCTTATAGCCCATTGAGTTGCTCACGGTGGTCGTAAAACCTCCAATAAAAAAAAAAATGCATTGCAGAAGTCTCCGAGGTGTATTTTAATTTTTAATTTCATTAAGACATCGTCCGGTGATCGAAGAGTCAGAGGCGTGGGCGTCTGGCTATATGTCTCGGTGTTCTTGGACCACCAAATTCACTCCAGGATGGTGCTGTTTATGAAACTCGAAGGATACGGCGCCATTCATTAAAGATCGGATGGATACGATCTTGTTATGGTCCCCAAATTTACTTTAAGGTCTGTGTTGAGTACTAAACATTTCTCTAATCTCCACGTGGAATGTAAAAACAAAAATGTTCAAGTTACAATTACTTTCGTCGAACTTTAAAAAAAAAAAGTTATTTCACTGAGATTTCCTACGTGTGTCGCAATGGTTTAATGTTCCTTCTCGTGTTGAGGACCGGCGTTCGAACCCTCAAGTGAGACAGTGTTGTGTTTCTTCAGACACTGACTGACAGTGTCGCAACGAAGAAAAAACTGTCTTCAAAAATACTTTACGTGCAAAAGGCAGTCGAAGAAAAACACCATTTTTCTAAAAGTGGTGTTTTTAGGCTCCTCTGCTTTCATGCTTGATTTTTCAGATATTAACTGATAATGTCGCTACGCAAAAAACAAAAAAAAAACAAAAAAAAAAACCCAGCCTGCGTGATACCTCACGTGGAAATTGTTTAGTACGAAGAAAAGTGCGATCTCTGATGCCATTCAATCAGTGAATTGTACTGTCTACGTGAAAACATCAGACAGTTCGGAGAAAACAGCCCCATTTTCTTAAAAGTCCTGCTTAGGTTCACTTTTTTCATGCTTGATACGTATGAACCTTGTTCATTCGTTAGATAGAATGATAAGCGAACATTACATTAAACAAAAGTAAATGTCAAAATCTAAAAGTATGATCACGAAAGCCTTTTTTATTTGTTTTTTCCCCCGGTTTAAACACGTCATAAGATTAGTTGAAGCCCCCAAGGCCGTTCAATGGTCTATGGCGCTGTTTCTGATTTCTTTCACTGCTGTGTCTGGGTTCGAGCCACGGGGCTAGACCATGGATGTTGTGTTGACTCTTTTGACCTTGGTTTTCTCCCCTAAACCAGCGGCTTTAAGTTAGGAATGAGCAATTCCTCATAGTTTAGATGCTCCCTGGGATTATTAAGCTCAAAAAAAAAAAAAAAAAAAAATGTTTTCGATCTCTAATTCAGGGTCACTAGATGTTCTTTCTCTTTTCCAGAGCATCTAGGGCATAGGCGTACGTAACCACAGGGTTCAGGACCCCCAGATTTATAGAGTCGTGGATCCTCATATATCATCATCATTATCAATCCACTGCTGGATGAAGGTCTTCCCAAGTTTCTTCCACAATTGTCTGTCTTGAGCCTGTCTCCTCCATGTCGCTCCAGCAAACTTTCGAATTTCATCCATCCATCTCCAATGGGGTCTTCTTCTGGGTCTTTTCCTGTCCCTCGGAATCCAGTATAAATTTTTATTTTTTGGACCCGTTCTTCTGGCCATCGCCATTTCAGTGATTTCACTCTGTTCATGATGTAGTCCACTCCTGTCATTTCCCTTATCCACAAGTTCCTCTCCTTATCTTTCTTGGTTGCACCAAGCATGCATCTCTCCAGGCATCTTTGAGTTGTCTGCAGTCTTTGTATGTCTTTTTTAGTTAAAGTCCATGTCTCTGCTCCATACATAAGCACTGGCAGGATGCATTGATTAAACACTTTTCTTTTAAGACGTAATGGCATACTGCTCTTAAAAATTATACTGTTTCTTCCAAAAGCTCTCCAGGCAAGTTTTATACGCCGATTAATTTCTTCATCAATGTGACCCTCACTTGATATCTGCTGCCCAAGATAAATGTAGGTATCGGTTGTCTCAAGCTTTTCTCCATCAATCGATGAATCTTAGTTTCTTGTAAAAGCATTGTACATCACTTTTGTCTTCTGAAAGTTCATTTTTAACCCCACATCTTTACTCTTCAGCAAGTTCTTGGATCATATTCTGCAGGTCTGAAGGGGTAGTTGCAAAGATTACTATGTCATCAGCAAAACGAAGGTGAGTTAGTTAATCTCCATTAATCTTTATCCCTTTGTTTTCCCAGTTCAATGATTGAAAGACATTTTGCAATGTGGCATTAAAGAGCTTGGGAGATATGGTGTCACCTTGTCTCACTCCCTTTCCAATTTATATTTGTGCTGTATCCTCAAATATCCGAACCTTGGCACTTGCATTTTCATAGATGTTATTAATAATGCTAATGTATGCATCTTCAATACTGCAGGATTTCAAAGCCATTGTTACTGCTGATGGTTTCACAGAATCGAAGGCCTTTTAATAATAATCAATAAAAACCATGCAATAACCCCCCCCCCCCCCCTCATATATATATATGAGTGTATGTGTGATCGGGCCCTCCAGATTTTGAAACATGTTTACGCCACTGATTTAGAGAGAATAATGTTCTTCCTAGAACGTCTTGTTAAAACAAAAGAAATATCTATATCTCACCCAAGATCTGAACCTAGATTCTCGGTGCAAGGAGCTAACATCTTCTGCGTTCGGCCGCGGGGCGACCACTTGATGTCGTCCCCGAGGCCTGTTTATAATGCTTTGTGTCAGTGTTTCAGCTGAAAATATTCTGTCGAACGAGATTTTTAACTGAAATTTTATTAGTAGTCGCCTACGTCCATCAATATGATGGACAAATTTTGCAGATTTTGGGTCCTCTACTGAGACGTCCGCCCACAGATTTGCATCATCACCTTTTCGAGAATCGGTGATGATGCGTGGCAGTTTCTTTGAATTGTGTAGCTAAAGACGAAATGCTTTTTAGTTTTTAAGAGGTGTTTGCAAAATTTTTCACATCCCTCTGGTGCCGAGATAACCAAAATTTTAGACTGGATACCATGGGAAAAGAAAGAGACCCAGAAGAGGACCACGTGGGATATGGTTGAATGAAATTCCAAGGCATGACAGAGTGCAGGAGACTAGCACAAGACAAACTTGTGGTAGAAGCGTGGGGATACATTCATTCAGCAGTGGATTTCGTAATGGTTGACAATCAGGGGCGGATCCACAAGCTTACCGGGGAGGGGGGGGGGACTTATCTCGTCGAAAAAAAAAAAGCTAATAGAGACTTTGTGGAATGGTCACATGCACACACAAACGGACACAGATGCTCTTCCCTGGCATTGCACGACTTTTTAAAATACGTTTTACAATCCAAAAATTCTGCAAAATTTTAATTCGCCAAGGGCGGAAAAACAACTTCAAAGTTGGCAATGGCGTTCAATTACCAGCTTTGCGAGGAAACGAGCTCTGATTTTTAAATGTCAAGTCTGGATTAAATCTTTCAAAATAAATTTGAGCCCTTTCATTTGGGCGGCTTAATTTGATGGAAAAATTCATCGAATCATTCCTAAGCAATATGACCGATAATTCCTCTTTAAGAAATTCGTTATTCTTTCGCAATGCAAGGATTCCCCACTTCTTTTGAAAGGGGAACTTTCATTTACTCCACTTCATCAAGTCACTCCTGTGCTATTCATTGTCTTGTGAAAACACAAATTTGTCCGTGACAAGGATTGAAGTCGCGCCCCCTCACTCCGGAGTAAGTTGCTCTCCCAACTAAGCTCCACGGACGGAATTTATCGCTGCAGATTTATCGTCTTGACACGTGCTTTACCTCTGCAGTACGTCAAATCATCTCCCTCTTATATATTTTTTGAAGCGAACAACGAATTTTCACTAATTCTAGACGATGTGTGGAACAAACATCACACATTTTTCGAAGAGCGCAACGGCTAGTACACCCATTTTTACGTTCGGGCGCCAATGTGAAAACACAAATTTGTCGAAGTCGCGTCCCCTCACTCCGGAGTAAGATGCTCTCCCAACTAAACTGCACGAACGGAATGTATCGCTGCAGATTTGTCGTCCTGACTGGTGCTTTACCTCTGTAGTACGTCATACTGGCGATTTTCTCTCTAAAGTTTGCTGAAATATTACAATGCTTAAAGTGTATCCATTGCTTTTTATGATCAAATCAAAATACCTCTTTCCTTCTGCTCTCAGCATCCTGTGTTTCTGAAATGCTCTCTCTCTCTCTCTAGGAAGCTAGTACAGAAAATTTAATTTCCAAATTTACAGCAAATTTTAATCGTTATCAAAACGTTTACGAAAATCTGTGCATTTATTACCATAATTTTACAAAAATAAATTCAGTTACTTACGTTCTTGGCCATAAAAGGGGGAGGGAAAAAAATACTGGTCACCGTTCGTGACTGCCTCGGAGAAGACCTCGGGTTCGATCCCAAGCAGGTACGAACGTTCGAACCACTAAATATCCGCCGTGCGTTGGATGGGCACGTTAAGCTGTCAGACTCCGGGTACTGTCCCCCCGGTAATGAATAACTTCCTCCCCCTTTCTACCTTGCTTCCGTGTGACTTTCCAATCGGGCACTCTAGCCCAAATCTCCTAGCTTCCTACTTCTAAGGATTGTTTAAGACCTGGGGGGTCAGACACTCCCTTCCTAAAATCCTCTACATATGATCTGATCTGACCTAAAAGGCAGAAATCTATTTGGGAGGATCGCCCCCCCCCGCGCTGGATCCGCTACGGTTGACAATGAGGACGATATCTATCTCTCTATCTACAAAAACATAGGCATCATTAAGTTTCTTCCACAAGTGTTTGTATTCAGCCAGTCTCTTCCATGTCGCTTCAGCATGCATTCAAATTTCATCCACCCATCTCCCACGTGGTCTTCTGGGTCTTTTTAATATGTCCACCCCTCTGCCATTTCAGGGATTTTACCTTGATCACGATGTCTTCCACTCGTGTCATTTTCCTGATCCACGAGTTCCTCTTCCTGTCTTTCCTGGTAACACCAAGCATGTATCTCTCCACGCTTCTTTCAGTTGTCTACAGCCTCTGTATGTCTTTTTTATTAACGTCCATGTCTCTGCTCGATGTGTAAGAACTGGAAGGATGCATTGATTAAGCACTTTTCTTTTAAGACTTAATGGCATATTGCTCTTGAAAACTGTATTGTTTCTTCCAAACGCTCTCCAACCAAGTTTTATACCGGTAACTGCCAAACCCACACACATTCACCTGATCAGAATAACGTTAACCGGGATTCGTCGCTCCGTAACACCTACCTCCATAGCTCCAATGTCCAATTTTTGTGCTGTTGACACCATCCTAATCGATTGGCTTTATTGGCCTTTATGATGAGGAGTTTATGGGCTGCTGCTCGGTCATGATATCCCAGTGCATGGGCATCTCTTCGAAGTGTCTTTTGGAGGTCATAACACCTGTGGCCATCTGGAACTCATGGGCTATGGCATGCATTGGTCGAGACCTGGTTTCCGGATCTCCCTCTACAGCACCCTCCGGTCCCTGGGTTTGTTTCGTGGATCTTCCAGAGCGAGGTGAATTCCTGCAATGTCCCGTCTACTTCCACTTCCTGATGACAAAGGCCACAGTCGATTTAGCGACCTGTCTGACGTCATCAATGCTTCTTGTGCTGATACCTCGAACTGAGCAGCCTATTATAACCCCTTTTCAAAATCGGAGAGCTATTTCCTGCTAGCCATTTTATCAGCGATTGATCTGAGCGTACTCCCACTGCCGCATTTATACCTTATCGACGAAGTGTTGGCTGCGAGAGCACACCATTGCGACTGCGTGGGGGTGTCCAATCACTTTTGTCTACATAGTGCATGTAGGGCAGTTTACAACTCCACGGGAAACCACATGCTCCTAAAACTAACTTTTCCCGAAATTTTCCTTTTATCTAGCTTACCAGGGCGTTCTGCTCCCGCTTCTGAAACTTTTCCTTTTTTTTAACCGTTCCAAGACGTGCATCACGTTGTAACGAGAAAGACTAAACCTATTTGAGGATTTATTTTCGTTCGTTCGTTCATTTTGCAAAAACACATACTTCTCATTGCTTGGCACTCAGATTTTATACTATAACAGTCCCCATTTGACATGTATCATATTTCTCACAGCAACTTCCGTAGTTCAGAGTGAAAAGCGTACTTATGCTTTCCTCGAAAACAATCTTTATATACTGTATATCATCATCATTGTCAACCATTATCAGTACACTGCTGGATGAAGGTCTCCCCAAGTTTCTTACACAAGTATCTGTCTTGCTGATAAGAGTAAAGAAGTGGGATTAAAAATGAACTTTCAGAAGACAAAACTGATGTACAATGCTTTTACAAGAAATGAAGATTTATCAATGGGTGGGGAAAACCTGGAGATAACCGATACCTACATTTACCTTGGACAGCAAATATCAAGAGAAGGTCACATTAACGAAGAAATTAATCGGCGTATAAAACTTAGATGGAGAGCTTTTGGAAGAAACACTACAATTTTTAAGAGTTATAAGAGGAGTTATTTACAAATGCTATGTAAAGTTACACTAGGGTACACTACAGTACAAGGTAAATACAGTGAAGCCTCTACATAACAACCTCTGTTTAGAGAATTTCCCTATTTAACGAGTTTTATGAGTGCACTTTGAAACTAGGGGGGTCAAAATGCATTCAAAAATACCTCCATGTAACTGATTGATTTTCTGTTTGATGAAGCCCTTCATAGAAGTTCCTTTGATTTTGTTTCCGTTCGTTTTACTTAAAATGAATAAGGATGTTGTATAACGAAGTGAATTTCTCCGTCATTTTTATCCGCGCCAGGATTCGAACCCGGGTCCCCTCATTCCGGAATAAGTTGTTCTACCAATTGAGCTACGCGGACGTTTTATTCTGATTCCTATCTGCCTTTATGTCGTGTGCGTCTTTCTGGCAGGTACGTCACATCTCCTGGTACGTTACAGTTGTCATTGTTAATCATCTTGCTGACGATGATTAACAATGACAATATAAATATTCTGTGTATATTCTGCAGAGTAAATAAATAAATACATCGCTCTTAACCACGTTCTAGAAACACACAGCAACCGAAAAATTGTTTTACAGACGCCGCTGTGGAATTGAACCAACAGAACTCTCGATATCTAGCCGAGTGCGTTACATATACGCATATATGTAACGCACAATTTTTCGGTTGCTGTGTGTTTCCAGAACGTGGTTAAGAGCGATGTATTTATTTATTTACTTGTCGCCACGTATTTGGAGTATTTTCATTCTGCAGAGTGTTCAGAAAAGTTTTGTGATTGCTGATGACTGCGGATGTGAATCAAAAGCAAATGAAGACGATGTGATAAAAGAATTTCAGATAACTCGAAATTGGCTTTAATTTATTGATAATATGCCAGAAGATAATATTCGCTGTCTTAATACATGTGGACTAATTATGAAGAAACATGATGGGCTCAAATTCATAAAAATATACTTTTTTTTTAAGGATGATCCATAAAATCCTTTAAGATAGCGTCCTTCTATTTTATCAAAATTTAGGTTTAAGGTCATACACGTGTACACCAATGAGCCATTACATTATGACCACCTACCCAATAAACTGTAGGACCCCCTTTAGCCCGCATAACAGCGGTCACTCGGCGAGGCATCGATTCGATGAGGTTTAGATAGGTATCCTGGGGTATCTGGTACTATAATGTCAACAAGCAGGACCTTCAGTTCCGGTACATTTCGGGCTGGTGGTGATTTAGCGCGAATCCGCTTTTCCAAGTCGAACCACAAATGTTTGATTGGGTTCATGTCAGGTGAATTTGAAGGCCAGGGCATTAACAGAAAATCAACAACATGTTCCTCGAACCACTCCTTGACGATTCTGGCAGTGTGGCATGGCGCATTATCTGTTGGTAATGGCCATCAGCAGCACGGAACACAATCGCCATGAATGGGTGAACTTGGTCCTCAACGATGTTCAGATACCTACCTGACAGCTGTCAGGGAATGTGCCATTGGGATAATGAGGCCTAAAATGTCCCGAGGAAACATCGCCTACAGCATAACACCGCCGCCGCAGGCCTGTTTCCGGCCCGCTGTGCATCCAGGTGCTATAGCCTCCGTGGGTAATCGGCGTATCCGCGCTCAGCCGTCTACGTGATGTACCAGAAATCTTGATTCGTCAGACCAGGGCACTTTCTTCCAATCATACATGGTCCAATCTCGATGATCTTGAGCCCATTTCATGCGTTGTTAGCGATGACGTGCAGTGAGCATGGGGACCCGGCTGGATATTCGGCTGCGCAGACCCATGCCCTGATCTGTGAGCTGTGACATATTGCCCTGATCACCACTGTTGCAGCTGCGGGTGATTTGTAGTACTGTGGCTCTGCGGTCGCTGTGAACAATGCGCGACAGTCTCCGCTCTCCTCTGGCATCAATGAGCTGCGGACGACACACGACTGGACGACGGTTCGTCGTTTGGCCATCTGTGCACCACTTTTGATAAGTACCCACTGCAGCGGCACGTGAATAACCCCCAAGCCGCGCAGTTTCCGAGATCGTAGTTCCGAGGTGCCGCGTCATCACATATTGTCCTTTATCATACTCCGAGAAATCGGCAGCTTTTCCCATTCTGACTCCGAAAACTCTACTAACCGAAAGCCGGTCCTCGGGTTGTGTATATACTGCTCCGTGAACTTCACCTGCGCCACAGTTCGGTCTGCAGGAGTGCTCATTTCTCTAGGCTGGGGGTGGTCATAATGTAATGACTCATCGGTGTATATTAAGCATATTTTATAACAACACCGTTTGCACTGATATTAAATTATTCTCTAAATTCAAAATGGTTTAAATGAAATTATATGAATATAGAAAGGATTGTAGTACTGTAGTAGTAAAGACTTCAACAAATGTTAGCAAAACTTCAATTTATTACTGTTAAAGTTAAAGGCCTTTGATAAAGATTAACTTTAGTAGTAATGAAAATGATTATATCTGATTCTTATACCATTTTAAACAAATTTGAAATGGTATAATAATCAGCAGTTTAGTTATTATGGCCAAAGTTAGTTCTGTATTGATGTTAAAAAAGACCTATTCCATATATAGAATTTTCTATACATTTCAGTCGTCGAGTTCGTTAGGTTACACTGTAAATGTCTTACAGGTGATCCACCAAAACCTCTTTATTGCTCCTTCGATGCCTGTAACCCATGATGAATTATCAATTTACATCGTAAAATGTCTCACACGTTGTTTTTATCTCAGCTGCTTGCCCCTGACTGCCAGTGCTGCCACAAGGAACATAGCGCTAGGGAGTTCAGAAATGACGTTAAGAGTCGGATAGTACAACGAGCGATAACCAAAAATTTGCGTAAGAGACAGGGAACAAAAATGGAATGTTAAATAAGCAACTTACATCACAGCTATTTATCTGAGGATATTTTGTAGCATTTGTGCTCTTACTGCTAGAGACGAGAGAGATTTTATTAAAATGAAATCCGTCAAGCAATACTTGCAAACAGCAGTGCCACAGAATAGGCTGAGTAATTGGTCAATTTTGAGTATTGAGGCTAATTTATCTCGACAAATTAATTTCAGAGAGGACACTATACTTTACAATGAAAAAAACAACAACTCGAAAAGTTGTACTGGCCTGAAGTTATTACACCATTCCAAAGTAAATCAAATATTTAAGCAATCTTGGATGTCTTGAATATTTAAGCTATCTTCGATGTCAGACCACGAAGGGCCCTATTAAAAATCTACCTATTTTATTTGAGGCCCTGGATGGTATTTACTGGGAATTGGCAAACAAAGGCCCGGGATGACCTGCGCAATTTTAGTCTGTACTTGGCGCTCCGTAACTTTGTATAACTCCTCCGCCATTTAAACCCCAGTAAACACCATAATGTGATTAAAGACGAACTTACAGAAAACGAAAGTCTTGTACGCCAATATGGGTTCTGATCCCCCTGCCACGAAACATCCATCTTGGTTTGGATGCCACACTAAGCTGCTGGCCCCGGGTAATAGAATGACTTCTTTGCAGACAAGTGTACTAACTTTTTCCTGTGAGACATCCAATCCACTGCGCAACAAACTGAGTGCTCCGATAACAACCCACCAGTCAGTCGTAGAGGGAAAGGAAGAAATACTGTAGTTAAATAATACTCACCAAGCACTTTAAACCTAACGGTCTAAGAATTTGATATACAAGACTTAACTGAACTCGGTAGCGGATTTAGAAGCTCATCTTAGAGAAGAAGGGTGGGGGTGAGTGTTGCTTCGGTCCACAAAAAAAAAAAAAAAAGAGGCAGGTTTTGTGTGAAGTGCACACACACTCTACAAGCTTGCAGCGCTGCCCCTTACTGGCATCGCAAGGATTTAAAATATTTCCATTAAAAATTGTTCTAAATTTTAATCACAAACTGCGAACGAAAACTGCAAAATCATCACTATTTTCATGACGTTAATTGTACGCTTTTTGAGAAAACCAACTTGATACTTTTTAAATCTCACGACTCGATAAAATCTTTCAAAGTCCCCTGTGGCTTCACATTACATACCAAAAAGATGCATTAAGAATAGTATACAATGCTAAATCATTAAAAAATTCAAGACAAGATCTACGAATCTTAAGCTTTGAACACATCTTATGAGAAGAATGGAAGAATACAGTGACCAGATCAGATCATATGTAGAAGATTTTAGGAAGGGAGTGTCTGACCCTAGGTCTTAAACAATCTTTAGAAATAGGTAGCTAGGAGATTTGGACTAGAGTGCCCGATAGGAAAGTGACACGGAAGCGAGGTAGAAAGGGAGGAAGACGCCCTTATTTATTACCGGGGGCCAGTACCCGGGGTCCGACGACTTAACGTGCCCATCCGACGCACTGCGGATATTTAGTGGTTTGAGCGTTCGTACCTGCTGGGATCGAACCTGAGGTTTCTCCGTGACAGTCACGAACGTTGACCACTAGGCTATCCGCAGCCCCCAAAAATACAGTGACTTATGAAAACTCTGTAAATAATTTATCAGTTTTGAAGAATATACTACGTATTGATTATCACAAGCATACTGCTACAGTCTGGTGTTCTAACGGAATTAATAATGATTCCCGCCATAAGTTCTTTGGGGGCCCACTCATGTCTTAGCCTAGGGGCCCACTAAGACAGTGGTGTAGCCATGTTTCAAAATTCGGGGGGGGGGGGGTGGTCCGATCACACATACACACATTATATGTGTACATATATATACAATATTATATACATATTGTATAAGGTAGCGTTTAGGACCCCCTCCTCCTACACACACACACACACACACAGACACACACACACACGCAGGAGCAAAACACTCGCTGAGGCGCGATCTAACGGGCACGACATAGGCGTCTCTGTTGGCGAATTGTGGAACTTAGCGAACACAACTGTAAAACTATGATAGGACAGAAAAGTAAATTACAAAGTTGTAGAACTGACTTTGCTTATTAGAAATCGATATCGCTGTTTTATTAAGTACACATTATACACGTGCTTGCATTCTACAAAAAAATACAATCTTATATTATTAAATTTAGTTGGTTCACATAATAAAAAAGTGTGCATTATATTCCCGAAAAAAAAAGGGGGGGGGGTCCTTTACATCGGGGATCCCGACTGAAAATCTGGGGTCCCGACCGCCTGACCCCTTCAGTGGTTACGCCCATGCACTAAGACCTTAATCCGGCCCTGCATCTTGCACACGTTCATCAAAATCCACCCCACACGGTGATATTACCTGCTCCCAATAATAGTGATGCCAGACAACAACAATAATAATAATAATAATAATAAAAAAAGCAGAACAAAGCTCACCCATTTTTTTTATGATCAGTTAAAATCTGTTTTCACTTCCGCGCTCATCTTTCTCTGTTTCTGAACCTCTATTGTTTTTTTTTTTTTTTGCTGTTCCCCGCTGGAGCACAGAACATTTTATCACCAAATTTACAGCACAGTTTAGCGGGATTTATTTTAGTTGGACTTAGTAATAAAACATGTGGATCTATTACTATAATTAAAAAAAAAAAAAATCTACGCCATCTAGCGGAAGAATTTTACATTATGAAAAAGTTGAAAAAAACTCAAAGAAGCATGGAGAGATGCATAATTAGTGTAACCAAGAAGGACAGAAAAAGGAACTCATGGATCAGGGAATTAACAAGAATGGGTGATATCGCAATGAAAGTTAAAATCCTGAAATAGCAAAGGGCTGGAAAATGCTAGAAGTTACCGCCGTTGGACAACTGAAATGCTAGACTATATACCCAGGGACAGAAAAAGATCCAGAAGACCTCTTGGGAGATGGGTGGATGAAATTCGAAAGCTTGCTGGAGTGACACAGAAAATAATTTCTCAAGACAGGGTTGTGCAAGTGACTTCGGGAAGACCTTCATCCAGCAGTGGACTGAGAAGGGTTGACGACGATGATATATACTGTATGTGTCTGTGAGTGAGCTAAAAATTAACAAGAAAGATGGCACCGAATTTTCGGTTGTAATAAGGACGTCTTTTCAATCCTTTCTGACGCGAATAAAATTTATCAAAGTTATTCAAAGTCAATGAAACCGGTTAGAAAAAATCAACCGCTTTTCTACAATCGGTATAACATCCAGAAATACAAACAGCTACTTACTTCCATCAGCGGCTAAAAAGTATGTTACGATCGGAGACAAACAGATTTTCAAATTGAACAGTTAAAAGACGATATATAGAACAAAATATGATATAACTCTACGCCTTCTAGCTGAAGAATTTTGCATAATGTAAAAGTTGAAAATAGGCGAAAAATATTCTTTGTGGAAAAAAGCTATGCTAAGGAAACAGAACTTTTTCAAATACGTCTCCCGGAAGCAGAGATAGCGAGAAGAAGGTTTTTATCTTTACGCCCCCTAACGGGAAATCTGTGCATTATTTAAAGAGGGTAATGCTGGACATCTCTATTGTAGCGAATGACATACAATGAAAAAGAAATTTCTCAATAGGGATTTTACCAGCGGAGATACAGCTGCAAACTGAAGTACATAAGCACCACCTAGCGACTGAACTATGAACTATATATATATAAACTGTGAACTGTGAACTATAGTGGTATTCCACAAGGTTAATGGCATCCGGTGTCGAAAGAATATTTTAAATCGCACAATTAGAAGTAGAGATATTAAGAAAAACATGTTAAACATCGGCGCCCCCTAGCAGCGAAAGTGTGTTTTATTTTGGGAAGAAAATACACACAAAGTGCTTTCATAGTTAGTGGTACCTGACCGCAGAAGAAATTTTTATATCGGGTGCTTAGTCCCACAGATATTGCTATAAACGGAAACATGAACTTGCACCCTCTAGTGACAAACATGTGCGTTAAAAGAAATTTGAAATTATATGAGAAACATTTCGCACCGGAAACTCTCCAAAAGAAAGATTTTTTTCAAATCGGACTCTTACAAGCACATATATCGGCAAAAATGGAATATACATCTACGCCCTTGGCGGGAAAACTATACGATATTTTAAGTAGGAGGTATTCTCAAAAGGTTTTCCGAGGTGAGCGGTATCGGTCCACGGAAAAAAAATTTTAAGCAAGTTTTCGCAAGCTTAGATTTTGTTGCAAATACATCAGATGCAGAAATATACACTTACGCCCCCTGGTGGCCAAACCATTCTTTATCAAAAATTAGAATAAAAACATTTCCAATGAGCAGCGGTTTCCGATGCAGGAAGAATTTTTCAAATCGGAGTTTTAGAAGGAGAGATATCGGGGAAACGCAATTTACATTTACGCCCCCTAGCGGAAAATTTATGTATTACTGGAAAAGAAACTGTGCCTAAAATAGTCTTCGTTATAGATGGTATGGAAAGGAAGAAAGAATTGTTTCTATTGGATATTTAGAAGCAAATATATGCAATAAAATTTATTTTGAATTCGATATAGTCTGCGTTTACGCCCTAATTCACCGGCATAGTTGTGCATCGATAAAAAAAAAAAAACTGAATGGAAGGATCGTCATTTCCACATTTCAAGCTTTCCAATGCAAAAAAATTTTGAAATCGGACAAATAGTTGGTGAGTTATGGAGTCCACGGACGGCTCCTAAGAAATGTTATGGTTGTTCGTTAAACAGAATGTCTCTACGATATCAGTCCGGCGTCATACAGATTGTGAAAACAACGTGCTCTTGCGGAATGCAGGGCCTTCTATGCTTGCTTGTTTTGATGCCGTGAGTTCAATTCTAGGGAGAGAAAGGAAGTATCATTTCTCTGAGCCACTCACGTGTTCACCGGCATTACGTATTGCGCAACAGCATTCCGTGAAATCCCTTTGCAAATATAAGAGAAAACTACGGTTCCTATACCACTCACAGTTTGATCGAAACAGGAAATAAATAGTCAAGTTACTGCGTGGGTCAGTTAGCTGGTTATTGAGACGCGCGTGAGAAATGTTTCCTCGCCGCCCCCCCCTCCCTTTGTTTTCTTGGAAACATTTTTTTATTCCCTTCGACAAACAGATTTTTTCCCACGCTCATCAACGGACACGAAAACGATGTTCAAGCAACGTGATCTAAACTTTCTGCTCTTTCCCCGGCAGATTGTAAAGCATTGTTTTCCACCACTAGTATTTATTAACTTTTTCTTAGTGATCAGTTTCACAAAATGTCTCGACTCAGGAAAGCCACTCTCAGTTTTAACACGGAGTTAAAATGTTCCCGTCAGGAGTTTTTTTTTTTTTTTTCTTCTCATGAAAGCAACTCCAAATTTCGATGTATAATCAAAACACAAAGCTTTTAATGTATGGAAATCAGCTGATGTACCATAAATTAATTACGGACATATTTTTGTTTCATCTAGCTGCCGTGCAAGTCGTAGTTTCTTTTTTCGCTTCCGTACAGTTTTTTTGTTTGGGGAGGGGGCGGAGGGGTTGACAACGAGCAAATGAACCCGAGATTCAGGCGCATCTCGGACGAATGATTAGAAGCCAGCTCCTCCTACCAGTCAGCCCCCGGGCTTTTTTTTTTTTTTTTTGTTGTTGTTGTTGTTTGGACGTTTGACGACCACCGTCAGCAACTCATGGTCTAAAAGCAATCTCCTAATTTGGGGCCACTGCTTCCAAGCAAGGGAGAGATCCAGTACCGTAATTACGACAAGCACACCATCGGTGCCTCACGGGATTTGAACCCGGACCCATTTCTGACGAATGTTTAAAGGCCAACGGATCGTGCCACTCGAGGCGGCCGTACAGGTTTAAAAAACAATCGTCACTACACCAGAATACCCAATACGGCTGTTTCAAAATACTTCTTTTTAAGCACGTCGTTTGAAAAACCGAAAGGGCTTACAGTGTCACTATAGCTGTCCGGGTGCCCGAGCGGTCAGAAGCGTGCGTCTCTGGCTAGTCAGTCAGGTGCTGGTTCGAACCGCGAATGAGGCAGGGCGAGCCTGTCCCATGGCGCTGAAGCCTCCTGGAACCAAGGGCCCCAAATTATGGACGCGAGACTCCTTAGGCTTGCTCATAGTGGTCATTAAACAACGAAAAAAGTGTCACTATGCCAGACAATGGGCACCATATCTGAAAATTATTTTTACGTAGGGAAACCTGAACAGTAAAACGATGACCACCACAAAACGATTATAAAAAACATGATACAAAACGATGATCAGTAAAACGATGATAAAAACGATGATCCATGCCTTTTAGGCTTTTCCCGATGAGTAACCTTGCCTTTAGGAGGCATAAATGAAGATACTGTCGGATTCAAAATTCATTTTATTCTTCTAAAAATCCGACTGAAAATTTTGTTTTCCTTCGATACCTGTTTTCCCCCAGCCGCGGATGGCTTAGTGGTCAACGTTCGTAACTACCACGGAGAAACCCCAGGCCGATCCCAGCAGGTACAAACGCTCGAACCACTAAATATCCGCCGTGCGTCGGATGGGCACGTTAAACCGTGGGACATCGGGTACTGGGCCCCTGGTAATAAATAAGGGCGTCTTCCTCATTCCTTTCTACCTCGCTTCCGTATCACTTTCCTATCGGGCACTCTAGCCCAAATCTCCTAGCTTCCTATTTCTAAGGGTGACCTGGGGTCAGACACTCTCTTCCTAAAACCCCCTACATATGATCTGATCTAATACCTGTTTTCATCACGAATACCATTTTTGTGCGCAATTTCAACATCACGCTCCGGTGGCGCTAAGCGCTGGCTTATAACCATTCGTCCGACACGGGTATAGGTTCGAATCACAGTGAGGCATGGCTGTTGTGTTTGTCTTACGGAACTGGTTCTCTCCCTTCCCTGGAGCCAGTGGCCCTAAATTAGGGACGGGCGACTGCTTATAGCCCATTAAGTTGCTCACGGTGGTTTTAAACCTTCAATTAAAAAAAAAAATCAATATAAAAGTTTCCCCACCGGGGGGCGAAAACGTATGTTTCATTTTCCCCGATATCCCTCTTCCTAAAAGTCCGATTAAAATAAATTCTGTTTGCGGCGGAAAACGTTCATGGCCAAGAATATTTTTCATATACAATAGAACATCGGTTAGACGTTTTTTCACTTTTGAACGTAATTTTGCGTTAGCCCCGATATTTTACTGTAGTTTATATCGCCTTTTTTTAAACTCTGCTATACGTAATTCATTTATACGCTTTTTGCGATCATACGTTAAAATTTGAATTTCAGATTATCCAAAATACACGGTTCTTTTATACATAACCTGGTTCATTAAAACTATGAGGGAATTGAGATAGAGTTGCTGTGTTCCTTTTAGGTGCAACCATAGTTGAACCTTGATCCCATCAGAGAAGGGTATGTTGTTCACTTCCGGGCTGGATGAAAAATTGGTTTCACACTTCATGACTCACATATATATGCACTTTTTAAAAAATGACAAATCTTTGGGACGTAACTTTGTGGCTCCACTATTTCGTGGCGTTGCAGAATGAAATCCTAACTGCATCATCAATATCCAACATTCTAGTTTCAAATAAATACACACAGGATCTACAGTAAAAAAAAAAAAGTTGTTAAGTAATGAGTTCCATACTGAACTACTGGTCTAAGATTCTTAGTTCACGATTTTTATAGACATAGTCGTCAAAAGAGAAATTTGATTTTCATAGGCTTTGTGAATTTTGCAAAGCGATAAAACAAAGGTATTATAATTTGTAATGCTTTTTTTCTTTCGCCGCCAATTCGACTTTAAATAAATCTTGATTAAGGTGGATCCACCTGGAATCTTTGCTTTGTATTTCCAATGGGCAAACTTCTGTAGCCATTTTCAACACAATTAATGCGTTTCCAAGAATGAAAATTTGAACATCGGTAAAAACAACTTCATATTATAACCCAGTATACTTAATATTTTCTTAAATTTAACCATAATTAAGCAATCCAACATTTGTTTGTCTACTGACGGCATCAAAGTACAAGTCGCGCCATCTATTTTCTGGTCTCAACACTATAATATGAAGTTATTTTTATCGATATTCAAATTTTCATCCTTGGGAACGCATTACTTGTGAAGAAAATGGCTACAGACGTTTTTTTTTTTTTTTTGATTGGAGGTTTAACGACCACCGTGAGCAACTCAATGGGCTATAAGCAGTCGCCCGTCCCTAATTTAGGGTCACTGGTTCCAGGGAAGGGAGAGAGCCAGTGCCGTAAGACAAACACAACATCCATGTCTGACCGGGATTCGAACCCGGACCCCTTTACGGACGAATGATCAAATGCCAACGCCTTAGACCACTGCGCCACCGGGGCGGCTACAGACGTTTGCCCATTGGAAATACAAGGCAAATATTTTAGGTGGATCCACCTTAAGGAACATGGTATATTCCTGATTTTAGGTGGATCCTCCTTAAGGAACATGATATATTCCTGATTTTAGGTGGATCCACCTTAAGGAACATGATATATTCCTGATTTTAGGTGGATCCACCTTAAGAAACATGAAATAAGGCATAAATTTTACTATAGTATTTAACATTCATGTATTTTTTTAATGCCATCTGCTAGAATGGAAAGCAGAGGAAGAGGAGTGGAATAAAATATTACTACCAATTTTAAGAAATGCCCTGTTATCTTGGAAATCTAGATGTAGGTTCTTAGTCCAGAGAAAGAGCTATCGGATAGAACATTTAAGAAAGAAATAATTTTATTTAACATTAATTATATTATGTAATTATAAATACACCACAATGTGAACACTCAAAAACTGTTTATGTTTGGGGCGTAGTAAGTTCAAAGATTCGCCAAGCTTTCGCAATCCACTGGGAGGCTTTTTCAAGGCAATGGTAGACATAAAAATGCAGAGAATTGGAACACGTAAGGGACAAAGATGATTTTTGAAAATAACGTGATTGACATCACGAGCGTATTACACGAATTTTTATCACGCAGTTATACGGTGTGACGCGATGTGCTTCCCTCTTTTAATAACGCATGCCAAGCTCTTGGTAGTTCAGTAGAAATTATACAGTATCATTGCACGCTAGTTTGCTGGATAGGATTTCGACAGTTGCTCTGATGGCAGTCTCTTTAAAGGTCGTGAATGGCGCAATTCTTCTAATACTATTCCATAGAGGTGTAGCCGATGAATGCATGACTTCTCTGGCGAGGGCTGAATTCTGCATGTCCTGGTTGGCATTTCGCACGTGCTCTTTACATCTAGTGTCCAAGGAACACTTTGTCATTCCGATATATAACTTTTCCGTGTTATCAGGATATACGAACGGTATAGCGTATACAACAATTAATATCGGAAGTAGAAAGTATAATTTCCCAAGTTCCAGCAGAAGATCGTGATATGACCAGGTGTTTAGCGATATCCAAATTAAGAGCTAGTGTAGTGAATTTTAAAAGGAAGAATATTGCGGAAAGGAACATTAAGAAAAGTAACACTCAGATTAAGAAAATTTTAGAGAACCTGCGTAATGATCCTAGAATATCGATTACCCTAACGGACAAGTCGAATTAGATTGACATTATGAACAGGTCTGATAATAGTAAACTTAAAGAATTTGCAGATCAATCGGACTCAATCTTGCAGTCGAGGAATCCTCTACAAAGCATAATACGGAAAGTTCAAACTCTAGCCAGGGACAAAGATCTACCGGAGAATATTAGGATGCCAGCGAAGCTTCCTCCGGGCTGTACAATCCCAGCACTCCTTGGACGACTAAAGAATCATAAACCTGGATCTGCCCTTAGACCTATTGTAGCAAAGAACAAATCTCCAACGTACACATTAGAAAAATCACTAGCCAAATTCTTCTCTCAACGGTTAAAAAACTCCGATTATGTATCAAGTCAACAAAAGAATTTGTGGAGCACGCAAGAAGCTTGAATATACTTGATAGTGATATAATGGGAAGTTTCGACATAGTGTCTTTATATCCATCTATGCCTATACCAGAGGCTGTTGCAAACCTAGCTGAAATAATAGACACTTCCCGCGAATTCACACCATCTCAAGCAAAGAAAATTATCGCCGCCTTAAGTTTGGTTCTTAACCACAACTACACTGGTGTGCAAAAATTAAGGAAGAAGAGGAGAAATTAGCATAACATCGGAACGAGCAGGCAGAATGGACCGAAAGACCACTCAGGAGATAGACTAGGGTCCGGTACGGTAGGGCATGCACATATATGCAGCATGACGGGGGGGGGGGGGGCGGAAGAGTATAAAGTACACGGGCGGTGTACGCTCAGCAATTCGGTGAAAGCTATTGCACGGTGTACATCGGTTTGAACGACGTCGAGTTGCTGCCCCCGTGTGATATGGCCAACAGGCAATCCAGTAGATGACATCTGGATGACTTTACCCGAGGTCGCGTCATTGGGAAGTTGGAAGAAGGTCGAAGTGTGACTAGTGTGGCCGAGGAGTTCGGGATCGCTCACAGCATCGTTTCACGACCTTGGAGAGCATTTCAAACGAGAGGAACAGCTGTCCGAGAGTTTAGCAGTGGTCGTCCACGAGCAACCACGGCGGTGGACGACCGGTATATTGTCCTACAGGCGAGAAAAGACAGACGGCAGACAGCGGGAGAAATCGCAAGGCACATGCAACAGACAACTGGACGTCCGTTATCGCGTTTTACCGTGGCCAGGAGGCTGCACAAAGGTGGTCTATTTGCACGACGACCAGTACGGTGTGTGCCATTAACGCCTGCTCATCGGAGACGGCGGTTTCTGTGGTGCCAGAAACACAAGAGCTGGACACATCAGCAATGGGGTCGAGTTCTCTTTACGGATGAGAGCCGATTTAGTCTGACGAGCGATTCTGGACGAATACACATCTGGAGAGAGCAGGGAACACGCAATTAGACTTCCAACATCATCGAAAGGGACCGGTTTGGAGGTGGCGGAGTTCTCGTTTGGGGCGGTATCATGCTTGGTAGCCGTACTGACCTCCACATCTTCCAAGGAGGTTCAGTCACTGGTGTCCGCTATTGTACCGAGGTTCTCCTGCCTCACGTGCGTCTATTTAGAGGTGCTGTGGGTCCTGAGTTCCTCTTCATGGACAACGCTACATCTCATCGTACAGTGGCTGTCGCAGAGCTGTTGGATAGTGAAGATATTCAACGCATGGATTGGCCCGCATGGTCCCCTGACCTAAATCCAATCGAACACGTGTGGGACCTTCTCGGGAGACGCTTGGCATCACGTCACCAGCCGCCAGCAACGATTCCGCAGCTGCGATTGGCGCTACAAGAGGAATGGGTCGCGATGCCTCAACAGCTCCTTGACAACCTCGTCCTCAGCATGGACAGACGTTGTAAATCCTGCAACGCAGTCAGGGGTGATCATATCCCCTACTAAAGACTGGATTTTTCTTGGCAGCTGCCTGTCACATGGAAGTTTCTGTCGTCAGTCCAGTTGTGCTCGAAGCTACCTTTTCAATAAAGTGCTTTTGTATCCTTCGGATTCCTTGTTTGGACGGTTTTGCTCACTTGTCCCATATTCTTACATCTTGGGGATCTTATGGTATGATTTGAGTCGATGTGGAGCACTTCTGCACGACGTTACATTCGAAAAACCGTCTAGTCCTTAATTTTTGCACGGCAGTGTATATGCACACACATATCATAATCAACCGTTCGCAAACAACTGCTAGATGAAAGTCTCCCAAGTCTCTTACACGACTCTCCGACTTGAGTAATTTTCTGTTACGTCACTCCCGCGTGGTTCTGAATTTTATCCACTCATCTCCCACGTGGATTTCAGAGTCATTTTGTGTCTTTTGGCATCCAGTCTAGTACTTCAGTTTTGCAACGGTGGAACAGCAATATGTCCAGCCCAATGCCACAGCAGGGTCTTTGCTTTTATCATGATGCCATTTACTCTTGTTATTTTTATTGAATAAACACGCTTCTTTTAAGACAATGATAAATTGCTTTTGAAAATTGTATCGTATCTCTTAGCTTTTCACAGAGATCTATGAATACTAAAACGTACTGTGAGAAAAATGCTGCTGGTAGTGTTTTAAGCATCTTTCGTAGTATTGGTGCCCTTAAAACACGCAGGTTTCTCTGTTTATTTTTAGAAATCGTAAAACCGAAATCTAGATATAAGAATGTTGTAAAGTTAATACACAATTTGGACTTCATCGAACGACAAGGTGCCTTCCTGGGTACCCGGGGCCCAGAGGCAGACGACTCTCTTGCCTCATACTAGTTATGCATCTCCACAAAGCTGTCACAGGGACTCGTGCGACAAGTGCGCATAATTGATTTTTGAAGTTCTGGAATGTTTTTACCGTACAAAGCCTAAGTGAAAAAACACAACAAATGTTAAAAGGACAAAAATAAGATTAACGTTAGACCCAGGGGAAGATCCAAAAGCTTACATGGATGGGGTGTATGGCGAAGGAAGGGGGGGGGGTTCTCCTGGGGAAAAACGAGAGAGTCTTTGTGGAGGACACACCCTATAAACTTGCATTGCTGCCCCTTCTTGTCTTTGCAAAGCTTTTTAAACATTTTTCATTAAAATAATTGTTTAAAATTTTTAAATAAACTGCGAACAAGAACTGGAAAATCAGCCCTTTTTTCATGGTGTTCAATTGCCCGTATTTCGAGGAAATGAACTTGATGCTTTTCAAATCTCACGTCCCGATAAAATCTTTCAAAATGAAGTTTGATCCCTTCTGTTCAGATCGGTTAATTTAACAGAAAAATTTCGAGCTCGGTAATTTATTACGAGTTTTGTTTATGGCCAAATCGAGGTACGTACTTCTTCGCTCTGTCAACCACACTATCTCACATACAGTCCGCACCCCACACTGTGGCCTTTCCCTGCTTCCAATTACAGTACTTAATGATACAGGGACGTCGCTGAGGGGATGGGAGGGTGGGCCCACCCTGCCACCCACCCAGCTCAAGATGTACCATATTTTAATTTTTTAACTTTAAAATATAATCTGGAATTTGCCAAGGAATGATGATTCCCGTGATTTTCGTCGTGTAGCTCAACGAATTTTCTCCTAACAAGGGCGTTTTTTCTTCTCCGTAGAAAGTTTATCAACGTAGCATCCGCAGTGTGATGAAAATTCAGTTGTCCTCCACTCGTCCAAAACCTAAATTTAAGCCTTTTTCAAGTTAGTGTGATCAGGGGGCGAATGAAGAAGATGAATTCACTGAGATCATTAGCAATTGCTCTGCTGTTGTTAGAAGTCATTATCAATCGCCCTGCTGTTTGTTCGTGCTCCTTAGCAGTGAATTCCAACACGGAAAGTGGAGTCTAAAGCCATACTAGCGCTCTTAAGCCTGCTTAATGAAGGAGTAGGTCGTAGCTGACAACTGCTTAGGAAGAGATGAGGGCAAGACAAGGTTGCTGGCTTGAAGGAAAGGAGTTAAGGAGGGGAAAGGTATTGTCTGCGTGTTGGAATCATACTCACTTGAGCAGTTGAGGGGAAATGTGCATGTTAATCACACTAACTTGAACAATTCCCCCTCAATCCTAATCCACGAAAACATTTGCTTTAAGACCTTTCTCCTAGGTATGAAATTTTCTTTTAATCAGGGCGTGTTACTAGTGGCAGTGTGTCATGTTTATTATAAGGCTATGTTTTTTTTTTTTATTTGATTGGAGGTTTAACGACCGTTATGAGCAACTCAATGGGCTATAAGCAGTCGCCCGTCCCTAATTTAGGGTCACTGGTTCCAGGGAAGGGAGAGAGCCAGTGCCATAAGACAAACACAACATCCATGCCTCACCGGGATTCGAACCCGGACCCCTTTCAGACGAATGATCAGAGGCCATCGCTTAGAACACTGCGCCACCGGGGCGGCTATTATACGGTTATGTAACTCCTAAGGATTTACGAATTTTATTAAAAATGGATGGACGGAACATTATTAAAAAACGACTCCAAATTTAGATTCTTGTGTATTCCAAAAAGTGCAAGAACTTCAAGACAGTTCCAAAATTAATAAGTATGTACCCAGGAGGAGGAGGAGGGGGGGGGGGTTACGAATACTTTTTCAGCCTGTAGAAAAAGGAAAACAAATTCTTCCTTTCAGCGTTTTATAAATAAATTTGCTATTAAACTTGCCCCAGCAAAAGTAACAGTCGCCCATCCTGATTTCGAAGTCTAGCGATGTCCCTGTAATGGTACCAGACAACACCCAGTGTTTCTTTCAGGACTTTTTGGCCGGGGGGGGGGGTGAATAGAACGTTAGAGGGGGCAAGTTTTCTATTTGCTATATATATTGTACAGTATTTAGAGGGGGACTTGCTTTCCCGAAAGTGTTTCATTTTTTAGTTTTTGGTTGAAATGCGACTTATATTAAAAAAAATGCCTTAATTTAATAAAAATGCATCAACTTACATTAGAAAAATGCTGTAATTTTTCTTCTATTTTTCATTAACTTTAATTTTGTTCTGGTGGATTTCAAAAACTTCCATTTATCGACGCCCCCATCCCTTCCCACACACACATCCGAAGAAAATTCTATATACGCTCTAGGTATAGTACAGTATAGTAATGTCTGTTCTTCAAGCATTTCAAGAACAAACTTTCTTCAGTTAACTAGGGGGGGGGGTTCACGATGTGGGTCTTTGTTTCGGCAGATTTGAAAATTTTATCTATTGAAACGCATTTAACACACTTCGGATCTTGAATCGCGATTCCCTGACTATGAGGAATGATCAGTCTACTTATTATATTTTGTAGAATGGCGTGCGTCTTAATACACTTTTTTGCAAAGTAAACTATAATACTTGAACAAATATTTAAAAAAAATTATAATTGGAGAAAAATTTGTAGCATCAAAAGAAACGAAACTTCCTTTTTTATTATAGTCTGAATTTATTCACATTTGGCTCGGTAACATAAAATGACTCCGGGGGAGGGGGACGGTCGTTTCCGGGAGGGCTTTAGCCCTCCCGGATGTATGCCTGAAAGAAACACTGTACCAAGAACAGAACAAAGCACACTCATTGCTTTTCACGATCAGTCAAAGTTTCTTCACTTCCGCTCTCATCTTTGTCTTTCTGAACCTCTAGTTTTTTTTTGGTGTGTGTGTTCTGTTGCTAAAGCTAGAACAGAACATATATCCAAATTTACAGCATCTAGTTATGAAAACTTTTACGAAACTCTGTGCATTTATTACTACAATTTTACAAAAATAAACGCGTTAATTATTAATCATATTATCCATTTCTAAAGCAAAACCTGGGGGTAGGGGGCTTTGTCTCAGTCGGACCCCGCTGAACCCGCCACTGATTAGACCTCTATAGCTCAGTTGTCAATTAATATATCAAGACTAAACAGCTGTCGCGCCATCTATTGGCACTGAAGGTAAGTGCAAACTTGCAGTCGATCATAACGAGGGGGCCGACGGTCGAAGCTTAACTGTCGTAAGCAAAATGAACTGTTTTCCCACAAGTGGTATATGCCGTTAGGTTTGCACTTGCCACCGCAGATGTGCTTCATTTGAAAAAAAAAATAGTGTGTTTCTGTTATTACTATGTCCGCCCCATATATATACATATATATAGGGCAAAACAAAGCAAAATTTTGAAAGAGAGAAATAAAAATAACGGAAAGATCAGCAGTCACCAAATACACCAACCGAACCAGGTTAGCTTCAAACAACCTGGTTCTGTTGGTGATCTTTCTATTATGCAGCCTATGGCGCTAACGAATTTCAAATCGGTTCACTGGTTTTTGTTCTTTCACATTATTGCTTTTGCTATATATATATATATATATATATATGGGATCTGAAAAGTGGACATCTCTTCTACTATCGTGGGACAGATACTGGCAGAACTAGTGGTGTTGGATTTCTAATAAACAAGAAACTGAAGGATAAAGTTGTAGAAGTTGAAAGTTCCTCTGACAGAGCTGCACGACTTGTTATCCAACTCTCGAAAAGATACCAGGCTCAGATTATTCAAACTTATGCACCCACCACAAGTCATCCTGAAGAAGAAATTGAAGAATTTTATGAGGAAATTTGTCATCTAAATAATAAAGGTAAGCAGCACTTGAAAACAATTATGGGAGATTTCAATGCAAAAATAGGGCAACGGCAACAGAATGAAACTTCAGTAGGTAAATTCGGTCATGGCAACAGAAACCAGCGTGGAAATACTCTCGTTGAGTTTGCAGAGGCAGAAGGGTTTTTCATCTTGAACTCCTTCTTCAAGAAAAAGCCACACAGGAAATGGACATGGAGACATCCAAATGGGACGACAAGTGAAATAGATTTTATTATGTGTAACAAAAAATTCGTCATAGAAGACTGCAGTGTGCTAAACAAGTTCAACACAGGTAGTGACCATAGATTGGTGAGATGTAAGATGCACCTCAACACTAAACTTGAACGTGGCAAGCTCATAAGACAAACAAAATCTATTGACATAACCAACCTTAAAAAACACCATAATACCTTCAAGTTAGAACTGAAGAACAGGTTCTCTGCTTTAGAAGGCCTAACATCGGAAGAAGTGGACATCTCTGAAGTTAACAGAAAAGTAACCAAAGCTCTTATGGAAACAGCAACAAAATTAGCTGGGTCTAAGAACAAGTTGCATGTAAATAAATTATCAGGAAAAACGAAAATGTTGATGCAAAAAAGAAGAGAGATGAGGACAACTAAAGAAGATGTGACTTCCAAAGTGGAATATATAGAGCTATGCAAGACAGTAAGAAAAAGTATCACTGAAGACGTAAGAAAATTCAACTGTGAACTAGTGAGAAAAGCAATTGAAAACAACCAAAGCCTAAAGATAGCAAAGGGACATCTCAGTAAGGGAAGAAAACAGATTATGGCACTGAGAAAAGAAGATGGTTCTGTAACAAGAAATAGAGGCGAAATTTTGACAAGAGTGAAAGATTTCTACTCCAAATTATATGAAAGGGATGATACATGCACTCCAGACATCATGAAAGATACCAGTACCAGAGTTCCTCCAGTCCTTCCAGCAGAAGTTGCACATGCAATCAAGAACATGAAGCGAGGAAAAGCTCCAGGAGAAGATGGAATTACTGTAGACATCATACAAGAAGCAAGTGGAGAAATCGAAACAGTACTCGCCCAAATTTTCACTCGATGCCTTAATGAAGGAAAGATTCCTGAGGATTGGAACACCGCTACAATGATCCTGCTACATAAGAAAGGTGACATTGAGGATCTCGGAAACTACAGACCTATCAGCCTCCTATCAGTAGTTTATAAAATCTTCACCAAAGTTCTTTCACACCGCTTGAAGGTAACACTGGACATGGCTCAACCGAGAGAACAAGCTGGATTCAGGAGTGGCTACAGCACAATAGATCATATCCACGTGCTGAGAGAACTAATTGAAAGAGCGAGGGAATATGAACTTCCATTGTGCATGGCTTTTATCGATTATGAAAAAGCCTTTGATTCGGTGAAACCATCAGCAGTTACAATGGCTCTGAAAACCTGCGGTATTGAAGATGCATACATTAATATTATTAATAACATCTATGAAAATGCAAGTGCAAAGATTAGGCTGTTTGAAAATACAACACACGTAAAAATTGGAAAGGGAGTGAGACAAGGTGACACCATATCTCCGAAGCTCTTTAATGCCACATTGGAGGGTGTTTTCCAGTCGCTGAGCTGGGAAAACAAGGGGATAAAGATTAATGGAGATTATCTAACCCACCTTCGTTTTGCTGATGACGTAGTCATTTTTGCAACTACCCCATCAGAGCTCCAGAGTATGATCCAGGAACTTGCTGACAAGAGTAAAGAAGTGGGATTAAAAATGAACTTTCAGAAGACAAAAGTGATGTTCAATGCTTTTACAAGAAATGAAGATTTATCGATTGATGGAGAAAAGCTGGAGATAACAGACACGTACGTTTATCTTGGACAGCAGATATCAAGTGAGGGTCACATTGATGAAGAAATTAATCGGCGTACAAAACTTGCCTGGAGAGCTTTTGGAAGAAACAGCATTATTTTCAAGAGCAATATGCCATTATGTCTTAAAAGAAAAGTGTTTGATCAATGCATCCTTCCAGTGCTTACGTATGGTGCAGAGACGTGGACCTTAACTAAAAGAGACATACAAAAGCTGGAGACAACTCAAAGAAGCATGGAGAGGTGCATGCTTGGTGTAACCAGGAGAGATAAGAAGAGGAACTCGGGGATCCGAAAAATGACAAGAGTGGAAGACATCATGATCAGAGTTAAATCCCTGAAATGGCAATGGGCTGGACATACTGCCAGAAGGACAGATCATCGATGGACAGGCGAAATTTTAGATTGGATTCCAAGGGACAGGAAAAGACCCAGAAGAAGACCACATGGGAGATGGGTGGATGAAATTCGAAAGTATGCAGGGGTGACATGGAGGAGACTGGCACAAGACAGACCGTTGTGGAGGAAACTTGGGGAGACCTTCGTCCAGCAGTGGATTGATAATGGTTGACAATGATGATGATGATATGGGATCTGAAAAGTGGACATCTCTTCTACTATCGTGGGACAGATACTGGCAGAACTAGTGGTGTTGGATTTATAATAAACAAGAAACTGAAGGATAAAGTTGTAGAAGTTGAAAGTTCCTCTGACAGAGCTGCACGACTTGTTATCCAACTCTCGAAAAGATACCAGGCTCAGATTATTCAAACTTATGCACCCACCACAAGTCATCCTGAAGAAGAAATTGAAGAATTTTATGAGGAAATTCGTCATCTAAATAATAAAGGTAAGCAGCACTTGAAGATAATTATGGGAGATTTCAATGCAAAAATAGGGCAACGGCAACAGAATGAAACTTCAGTAGGTAAATTCGGTCACGGCAACAGAAACCAGCGTGGAAATACTCTCGTAGAGTTTGCAGAGGCAGAAGGGTTTTTCATCTTGAACTCCTTTTTCAAGAAAAAGCCACACAGGAAATGGACATGGAGACATCCAAATGGGACGACAAGTGAAATTGATTTTATTATGTGTAACAAACAATTCGTCATAGAAGACTGCAGTGTGCTAAACAAGTTCAACACAGGTAGTGACCATAGATTGGTGAGATGTAAGATGCACCTCAACCCTAAACTCGAACGTGGCAAGCTCATAAGGCAAACAAAATGTATTGACATAACCAACCTTAAAAAACACCATAATACCTTCAAGTTGGAACTGAAGAACATATTCTCTGCTTTAGAAGGCCTAACTTCTGAAGAAGTGGATATTTCTGAAGTTAACAGAAAAGTAACCAAAACTCTTATGGAAACAGCAACAAAATTAGCTGTATCTAAGAACAAGTTGAATGTGAACAAGTTATTAGGAAAAACCAAAATGTTGATGCAAAAAAGAAGAGAGATGAGGACAACTAAAGAAGATGTGACTTCCAAAGTGGAATATATAGAGCTATGCAAGACAGTACGAAAATGTATCACTGAAGACGTAAGGAAATTCAACTGTGAACTAGTGAGGAAAAGCAATTGAAATCAACCAAAGCCTAAATAAAGATAGCAAAGGGACACCTCAGTAAGGGAAGAAAACAGATTATGGCACTGAGAAAAGAAGATGGTTCTGTAACAAGAAATAGAGGCGAAATTTTGACAAGAGTGAAAGATTTCTACTCCAGATTATATGAAAGGGATGATACATGTACTCCAGACATCATGAAAGGTACCAGTACCAGAGTTCTTCCAGTCCTCCCAGCAGAAGTTGCACATGCAATCAAGAACATGAAGCGAGGAAAAGCTCCAGGAGAAAATGGGATTACTGTAGACATCATACAAGAAGCAAGTGGAGAAATCGAAACAGTACTCGCCGAAATTTTCACTCGATGCCTTAATGAAGGGAAAGATTCCTGAGGATTGGAACAACGCTACAATGATACTGCTACATAAAAAAGGTGACATTGAGGATCTCAGGAACTACAGACCTATCAGCCTCCTATCAGTGGTTTATAAAATCTTCACTAAAGTTCTTTCACACCGCTTGAAGGAAACACTGGACATGGCTCAACCGAGAGAACAAGCTGGATTCAGGAGTAGCTAGAGCACAATAGATCATATCCACGTGCTGAGAGAACTAATTGAAAGAGCGAGGGAATAAGAACTTCCATTGGGCATGGCTTTTATCGATTATGAAAAAGCCTTTGATTCGGTGAAACCATCAGCAGTTGCAATGGCTCTGAAATCCTGCGGTATTGAAGATGCATACATTAATATTATTAATAACATCTATATGAAAATGCAAGTGCAAAGATTCGGCTGTTTGAAAATACAACGCACATAAGAATTGGAAAGGGAGTGAGACAAGATGACACCATATCTACCAAGCTCTTTAATGCCACATTGCAAAATGTCTTTCAATCACTGAACTGGGAAAACAAAGGGATAAAGATTAATGGAGATTATCTAACCCACCTTCGTTTTGCTGATGACGTAGTCAATTTTGCAACTACCCCATCAGAGCTGCAGAGTGTGATCCAGGAACTTGCTGACAAGAGTAAACAAGTGGGATTAAAAATGAACTTTCAGAAGACAAACGTGATGTTCAATACTTTTACAAGAAATGAAGATTTATCGATTGATAGAGAAAAGCTGGAGATAACAGACACGTACGTTTATCTTGGACAGCAGATATCAAGTAAGGGTCCCATTGATGAAGAAATTAATCGGCGTATAAAACTTGCCTGGAAAGCTTTCGGAAGAAACAGCATAATTTTCAAGAGCAATATGCCATTATGTCTTAAAAGAAAAGTGTTTGAGCAATGCATCCTTCCAGTGCTTACGTATGGTGCAGAGACGTGGACCTTAACTAAAAGAGACGTACAAAGGCTGCAGACAACTCAAAACAGCATGGAGAGGTGCATGCTTGGTGTATCCAGGAGAGAAAAGAAGAGGAACTCGTGAATCCGAAAAATGACAAGAGTGGAAGACATCATGATCTAAGTTAAATCCCTGAAATAGCAATGGGCTGGACATACTGCCAGAAGGACAGACCATCGATGGACAGCCGAAATTTTAGATTGAATTCCAAGGGACAGGAAAAGACCCAGAAGAAGACCACATGGGAGATGGGTGGATGGAATTCGAAAGTATGCGGGAATAACATTGAGGAGACTGGCACAAGACAGACCGTTGTGGAAGAAACTTGGGGAGACCTTCGTCCAGCAGTGGATTGATAATGGTTGACGATGATGATGATATATATATATACACACTGAAGAGCAATTGAATTAGAGACAGCTGGCGTTATGAAAATGTGGCGCTGTTGGCGGCCCTGTAAACGGAAACGACATAACGTATGCAGCGATCCGACAATATAAGGAGTGATGCGACGGCAATCAGTAAGAGTCGGACGCAGTATATATAAGACGAAGGATCTAAGCGCATTTGATCGTGGGCAAATTGTCGTGGCCCAACGAATGGGTCACTCCATCTCGTAAGTCGTGCAGGCACTGGGATTTTCACGAGCCACTGTGTCACGGGTGCACCGTGAGTACATCGAATCCGGTAAAAACATCCCTGCAAGGGCCAACTGCCGAGGACAACAGCGTGTGGATGAGCGGGATCATCGTCAGCTAGCTCGCATTGTAACAGCGGATAGACGGGCCACAGTGCAAGAAATCACTCGGCAATTTAACGCTGGTGCACACAAACGTGTGAGCAGCCGCACCATCCAGAACCATCTCCTTGCTATGGGGTACAGAAAACATCGTGCCACGAGGGTACCGCTGCTGACTGCACATCACAGGGTGCAAATATTAGCATTGGCTCTAGAACATCGCCACTGGCCTCTAGACATGTGGAAAAATGCTGCCTTAACTGATGAGTCGAGATTCACGTTGGTACATACGGATGGCAGGATACGAGTACGGCGCAAACCACATGAAGCGATGGATCCTTTTTGCCAGCAGGGTACTCTTCAAGCTGGTGGAGGTGGCATTCTCGTCTGGGGACTGTTCACCTAGACCGAAATGGGACTCCTGGTATGTGTGACATCGTCCTTCACAGGTGAACGTTACTGGGATATCCTGGACGACCATTTGCTCCCGTTTGTGCGTGTTCAATATTCCACTAGGGACCTCGTCCTGCAACAAGACAATGCACCGTGCCATCGCTCCCGAATTGTATCCGAATGGTTGGGTGAACACTCCACCGACGTGACCTCACTTCCTTGGCCAGCTAGGTCACCTGACCTCAATCCCGCCGAGCACATCTGCGATGCCATCGAGAGAGATGTTCGAGGCTCTGACACCCCTCCATCAAATCTTCGTGAACTGTGGGAGCTTGTTCAGGGGTTGTGGATCCGTATGACTTCCCAACGCTTCCGGTGTCTTGTCGAGTCCATGCCGAGACGAATCGGGCGAAAGGTGGTGGTACACGTAACTAGACAGGTAACTCTAATTCAATTGCTCTTCAGTGTATATATGCATGTATATATACAGGGTTTTTTTATGTACTCCAGACATCATTAAAGGTACCAGTACCAGAGTTCTTCCAGTCCTCCCAGCAGAAGTTGCACATGCAATCAAGAACATGAAGCGGAGGAAAGCTCCAGGAGAAGATGGAATTACTGTAGACATCATACAAGAAGCAAGTGGGGAAATCGAAACAGTACTCGCCCAAATTTTCACTCGATGCCTTAATGAAGGGAAGATTCCTGAGGATTGGAACAACGCTACAATGATCCTGCTACATAAAAAAGGTGACATTGAGGATCTCAGGAACTACAGACCTATCAGCCTCCTATCAGTGGTTTATAAAATCTTCACTAAAGTTCTTTCACATCGCTTGAAGGTGATATTGGAGATGGCTCAACCAAGAGAACAAGCTGGATTCAGGAGTGGCTACAGCACAATAGATCATATCCACGTACTGAGAGAACTAATTGAAAGAGCGAGGGAATATGAACTTCCATTGTGCATGGCTTTTATCGATTATGAAAAAGCCTTTGATTCGGTGAAACCATCAGCAGTTACAATGGCTCTGAAATCCTGCGGTATTGAAGATGCATACATTAATATTATTAATAACATCTATGGAAATGCAAGTGCAAAGATTCGGCTGTTTGAAAATACAACACACATAAAAATTGGAAAGGGACTGAGACAAGGTAACACCATGTCTCCCAAGCTCTTTAATGCCATATTGGAAATTGTCTTTCAATCACTAAACTGGGAAAACAAAGGGATAAAGATTAATGGAGATTATCTAACCCACCTTCGTTTTGCTGATGACGTAGTCATTTTTGCAACTACCCCATCAGAGCTGCAGAGTGTGATCCAGGAACTTGCTGACAGGAGTAAAGAAGTGGGATTAAAAATGAACTTTCAGAAGACAAGAGTGATGTACAATGCTTTTACAAGAAATGAAGTTTTATCGATTGATAGAGAAAAGCTGGAGATAACAGATGCGTACGTTTATCTTGGACAGCAGATATCAAGTAAGGGTCCCATTGATGAAGAAATCAATCGGCGTGTAAAACTTGCCTGGAAAGCTTTCGGAAGAAACAGCATAATCTTCAAGAGCAATATGCCATTATGTCTTAAAAGAAAAGTGTTTGATCAATGCATCCTTACAGTGCTTACGTATGGTGCAGAGACGTGGACTTTAACTAAAAGAGACATACAAAGGCTGCAGACAACTTAAAGCAGCATGGAGAGGTGCATGCTTAGTGTAACCAGGAAAGGTAAGAAGAGAAACTCGTGGATCAGGAAAATGACAAGAGTGGAAGACATCATGATCTGAGTAAAATCCCTGAAATGGCAATGGGCTGGACATACTGCCAGAAGAACAGACCATCGATGGACAGTCGAAATTTTAGATTGGATTCCAAGGGACAGGAAAAGACGCGGAAGAAGACCACATGGGAGATGGGTGGATGAAATTCGAAAGTTTGCAGGAGTAACATGAAGGAGACTGGCACAAGGCAGACCGTTGTGGAAGAGGCTTGGAGAGACCTTCGTCCAGCAGTGGATTGATAATGGTTGACAATGATGATGATGATGATGATATACAGTGTGTTTCCCAAAGTCGCGGCTTACTTCAATAACTTGAGAATGAATTGGAATAGAAAAACAGAGTCAAGCGGTATTAATAAGGGATGATGTGATCTATTTAAGGGACATGTGAATTTTCCTGAGCTTCGCAAGAAAAGGCATCTGAGGTGGATGATTTTTTCGTTGGCGAAACTAAGGGTTCGAAAGACCTCCCCCCCCCGACTTCTCTCGCTGCTTGCCAAGAAGCTGTAAAGTTACCTAAACTTTGCGCAAAATGCCGCTGTGTAGTAAATTTAGGGTTTCAGTTTATGTATCTAGAACTTTAGAAGGAAATCTTGGAAATTATGGTCCTAATCTATCCCAGAATCCCTGAAATAAATTATTGCTTATGGTAACCCCTTCAGGAGCTGAACAAATACAAAAATCAACAGATATTTCGGGGGAAAAACAACTCACAGTAAGAGACCCTTGTAGTAGTGATTGATCTATCAGGACAAAACAAAGTAGATGATTTTTTTGCCACCAACTTGATAGTTGAATTCAACCGAGCAGTTATTCTAACTTGTCACATTGGCTTGTAGTCGAAAATCACGCTGAACTGTATAAACTTGCCATTTTAATGTAGTAACTCGTTCTAATAACAATACCATCAGTAATAGTGGGAAAAAGATCACATGTAAATCATTCACAAAATTCTAAATGTCCGCCATCAGCTACAACGCATTTTTGAATTCTACGAAGTACAGTTTCTGGCAACTTAGGCAGCTGACGCGAAGGAATACTCCTACAGGCATTAATAATTCGTTGTTTCAAAACATTCAGATCATCGGGTGGTGTTGTATAAACTTGGGATTTCAAATGGCCCCAAAAATAAAAATCTATTGGTGTTAAGTCTGGTGACCTAGGTGGCCATTCTACGTTTCCGCCATATCCTATAATCTTCTCCTTGAAAGTTCGTTTGAGGAAATTTTGAACAGGCAATACGTTATGTGCTGGGGCTGCATCGTGTTGAAGCCACATAAGATGACGCCTTTGAAGCGGAAGACCATAAAAAAATCAGAAAGTACTTCCTTTAGAAGGTCACAATAACGTCCTGCAGTAAGCGGACCTTCAAAGAATACAGGGCCAAGAATTGTGTTTCTCCATATCCCACACAATACTGTAACAGACCATTTAATTTGATGACAAACATCTCTTGTCTCATGAAGATTATCCAGAGCCCAAAAATGCTAATTGCGTTTGTTTGTTACACCCTCACGAGAGAAACAGGCCTCATCAGTCCACAAGACGTCATGCAGAAAAGAAAGTTGATCATTTTTTTTTCTAGAATGAAATTGCACCAATCCAACCGTCTTTCATTATCACCTTCATATAAAGCCTGCTGTAAATGGACGTGGTATGGGTGTAAACCATGCCGATTCAAAATTTTCCAAATTCCGGCATTGGAAAAGTCACATGCTAAGCTCATTTCTCTGGTACTGATCTGAATGTTTAAAAGAGCATAAGTGACAACATCTTCATCATGAACCAGCGCACCAGATCCTTGAGGTCTTCCAATGCGTGGTCGGGGACTCACAGTGCTTGTTGTTCGTAAACGTATAGCAACAAGTCTTAGAACTTGGACACAGCAAATCAGGGAAACGTTCTGCGTATAATTTTCTAGCAGCGCGAGCGTTTCGTCGACATTCTCCAAAAATGAATAACTTTCCATTAGTAGGGTTTGTTCTTCGCATACAGCTTAGAATTAACCAACTTTTTCACCTTTTCATAAGCCCGGCACATCAAAGGTGTTCCGAGGCAAAGTTATTAGCAAAAAGAAAAAACGACTTAAAACGCTTGTAGACTAACGATACGAGTGAAATCAAAAGACGAATTGTGCTTCGTTGATTAACGCTCTTCGCAAATGTACTTTTACTTCCGCAGACCGCATTCTCAGAATAAAAAGTAACTTTGCATAGTGCCATGATCATATGGTGGACGCAAATTAATGAGTATTTGCATAAGTAAGCGACACATTGTCCACAAAAGACACCAACCAGCTCTAAGAGAAATCGACGGCACTGCTAGGATCCTGTGTTCTTATAAGGTTTAACTGAACAAATGTGCACATACGAGTCTGCTTTTGTTCTGATAAGCATCTTTTTCAGATCCGAATGTTTCTGCAATCCAGTTGAAAACACGATAATTTTGCGTTAATTGTTAACCGATATTCTTTATTCATTACAATCCAAACTGTGTTTCTTTAACTAGTTTGTAAGAATATGGTTTATTTCTGTTATTAATGATAGCGTATCGCTGAAATCCGCACATTAGAAAAGAATAATGATAAGTTGGTTATTTTAATGTGAGGAATTTTAAAACTGTTGCTTATGTCACTAGCTACAGTATGGAATTCATGTGTGCAGGTGAACACATACCGTTTCTTTTGTTGTTTTCAGTCCTTTCCTACCGGTTGACACATTCCACGAAAACATTCCCGAGGGAAATGCGCATTTACTTGATTTTTTTTCAACCCCTGATACATCAAGACTTCCGAGGGATTTGATACAAAGTGGGTGGTTGGCCCGTTGAACGAATTCAGGAATAAAAGCATTTGACCCATTGTATACACGATACAGGAATCACAGTAAGAGATAGGCATAATTCAACTTCGGTACAAATGTTTTTCTCGATAATGTAACAAGGTAAGTAAAAGAGCATGTTCTGCTACGGTAAATTTTAACTGTGCTATATTTCACAAATTTCGAATTGAAGAATCCACATTTCCTGATGTCAGAGGTCGAGAAATGCCAATAACAGCACACGACTGTAGCACGAGTCTTTGTATCTGCTAATTCTACAGCCTACATGGACTATGTAAGAAGCCAGGGGTATTTAAATGGGGGGCAATGGGGATTCCCCTTTAGCCCCCTTAACTTACATTAGAAAAAGGCGCATTAACTTTTTATTGTATTTTTCAATAAATTTTATTTTATTCTGGTGGATTTCAAAACTTCCATTTTTTGTCGGACCTTCGAAAAAGAATTCTATACGCCCCTGTAATAAGGGCAACGCAGTCCAAATGATTGCTTAAAACTACAAGCAGCTGGTATGGAGCTGTTTGTAGTTTTAGGCATTCGATAGACTAAATATCTGTTAATTTTTGTATTTGTTGAGCTCCTAAAGGGGGGTTACCATAGGCAATAATAATAATTTATTTCGGGGATAGATTATGACCTAATTTCCAAGATTTCCTTCTAAAGTTCTAGATACATGAACTGAAACCCTAAATTTACTACACAGCGGCATTTTGCGCAAAGTTTAGGTGACTTTACAGCTTTTTGGCGAAAAGCTGTACAAGTCGCGGGGTAGCGGAGGGGGCTTTTGAACCCTTAGTTTCGCCATCAAAAAAATCATCCCCTCAGATGCCTTTTCTTACGAAGCTCAGGAAAAGGCAGAAACACTTCAAGATTTGCGGGGAGAACAACTTTTCCTTGTAGATGTGCAATAGCTCAAGAGGGCACAGCCCGAACCTGGAGAGCTATTAGAAATTTGTCTGAGGATTTATACTAAGGTAAAAACGCTGTATAACTTTGTAATTGGAAGGAAATGTTTTCCTAACTTGTTTTGTTTACGAGATAACCCCCCAAGCCCCCTGATCAGGGAAGTCTGGGGGGGGGTCATTCATACATCCCTTAAATAGATCATATCATCCCTTATTAATACCCATTGATCCTGTTTTTCTGCTCCAATTCATTCTCGAGTTATTGAAGTGAGCCGCGACTTTGGAAAACACCCTGTGTGTGTGTATATATATATATATATATATATATATATATATATATATGTTTATGGCATCTGACGTTGCCTTCCTATCTCCAAGAGTCTTTTCCATCTTTCTCTATCCACGCACCATTCTTCCATCAGGCCATTTTGACCAAGTGCTCTCTTTATTTCATCAGACCATGTTGTTCTGGGCCGGCGTCTCCTTTTCCGTTTGTTTGATTTAAATTCCATGGGAATTTTGGGCAGTCTTTCACTGGTCATTCTTTTTACATGACCAAACCAACGCAATTGTCTCTTCTGTATGTCTTCTAAAACTGTTTCTTTCGCTTCCAGCAATTGTTAAATCCTTTCATTCGTTATTTTCTGTCTTCTTTTTGACACTCTACATGATCTTCTTAAAATCTCTACAGCTGTTATTTTTTTTTCTATCTGCTTCTGTTAATCGCCAGGCCTCTGCCTCATAATAATACTATTATAAATACCCCCATTTCCTTTTTCTGGTTATTTCTTAATTCCACTGCGTCTCTACCTTCTTGTGTAATTTACGCTTTCCAACCGTAGGTTGAAGAAGCGTATATGCTCCAGCTTTGTCCGTCCATCTGTCCGTCCGTCAGTCTGTCCGCACGATAACTGGCGTAAAAATGGTTCGATTTCGATGAATTATTAGTATGTGGTAGGGGACCACCTGGGGACGAACCCTATTGAAAATGGGACAAATGGGGTCAAAGGTCACGACGTAGGTGCGGGATCCATTCCATTGCACTTATGCGTCATAACTTGCGTAAATATGGTTCGATTTCAATGAAATTTTATTATGTGGTAGGGGACCGCCTGGCGACGAACCCTATTCAAAATGGGTGAATTGGGGTCAAAGGTCAGGACATAAGAGCGGGATGCATTCCATTGCCCTTCTGCGTCATAACGTGCGTAAAAATGGCTCGATTTCGATGAAATTTCAGTATGTGGTAGGAGAACACCTGGGGACAAACCCTATTGAAAATGGACGAAATGGGGTCAAAGGTCAGGACATAGGATTGCGATCCATTTCATCGCCCTTATCCCATACTAATAAGTTGGACGTCAAGTAATTTTGCTTCCTATACTTCCAATGGAAAAACTTTTGTACACATTTCCTTCACAATTAATGTGTTCCTAAGGATGAAAATTTGAACATCGATTAAAATAACTTCATATTGTAACTTGGAATACTTAATATTTTCTAAAACATAACCATAATTATATTAAAAATCAATAACTTTTCCTTTGGTAATGTTGAAACCAGAAAAAGGATGGCGCGACCTGTACTTTGATGACGTCAGTAGACAAACAAATGTTGGATTGCATAATTATGGTTATGTTTTAGAAAATATTAAAATATTAGGTATTCCAAGTTATAAAATGAAGCTATTTTAATCGATGCTCAATTTTTCATCTTTGTGAACGCATTAATTGTCCAGAAAAAAGATGGCGCGACCTGTACTTTCATGACGTCAGTAGACAAACAAATGTTGGATTGCATAATTATAGTTATGTTTTAGAAAATATTAAGTATTGCAAGTTATAAAATGAAGATATTTTAATCGATTTTCAAATTTTCATCCTTGGGAACGCATTAATTGGGAAGAAAATGTGTACAGAAATTTCTGCATTCGAAGTACAGGAAGCAAAATTACTTGACGTTCACCTTAAAGGAGCAATTCTTGTGTGTATGTAAATTTTATTTTGAAAACGGCTGTAAGGATTTTGATGAAAGCCGTTAACCTACCGTTTTCTGGTACTAGAAATCGATTTAGCTTGATCTCGACTTTAGGAATATTCGTTTAGTGGGTTAAATAACCACCCCGAATTACCACGTCTTTAGTCTAGTGTCATGGCGTCGTCCCATTAGATTTTGGCATGCGGTCACGCCATCTGTCTCATTACGTCACGTATTGTGTGTGGATCCTATTAAAGTTTTATGACGTCACACTCTTGCGAGCAGATGGTCGCGATTCCCATCTGCCTCATTACGTCACGCGTTGTGTGCGTATGTTCGTCCGCAAGATAACTCGCGTAAAAATCGTTCGATTTCGATGAAATTTTAGTATGTGGTAGGGGAACACCTGGGAAGGGGCCCTATTGAAAGTGAACGAAATTGGGTCAAAGGTCAGGACATAAGAGCGAGATCCATTTCACTGCTCTTACGCGTCATAACTAACGTAAAAAAGGTTCGATTTAGATTAAATTTTAGTATGTGGTAGGGGACCACCTGGGTACAAACCCTATTGAAAATTGGAGAAATGGGGGTCACAGGTCAGGACATAAGAGCGGAATCACTTACATCGCCATTATGCGTCATAACTTACGTAAAAATGTTTCTCTTTGGATGAAATGTTAGTATGTTGTAGGGACCTGCCTGGGGACGAATCCTATTGAAAATGGGCGAAATGGGGTCAAAGGTTAGGACACAGAAGCGGGATCTATTCCATAGCCCTTATGCATCATAACTTACGTAAAATTGCTTCGATTGCGACAAAACTTTTTCATGTTATTTTGGAGGTATACTGAACCAGTTCTGTTGAATATCATCGAAATGGGATCAAAGGTCAAGACACAGGAGTGAGATTTATTCCACAGCCATTTTCCTCATAACTTGAGTAATAACTTGAGTAATGATTTCTAGTATGTTGGAAAGCGTATCATAATCAATGCATTGCATGATTTTACTAACTTGTTTTAACACCTAGGTAATTACACTGAAGAGCAATTGAATTAGAGATACCTGTGTAGTAACATGTAGCACCACCTTTTGACCTGATGACGGCGGTGATTCATCTCGGCATGGACTCGACAAAACCCGGAAGCGTTGGGAAGCCATACGGATCGACGACTCCTGAACAAGCTCCCACAGTTCACGAAGATTTGATGGAGGGGGTCAGAGCCTCGAACATCTCTCTCGATGGCATCCCAGATGTGCTCGATGGGATTGAGGTCAGGTGACCTAACTGGCCAAGGAAGCGAGCTCACGTCGGTGGAGTGTTTATCCAACCATTCGGATACAATTCAGGAGTGATGGCACGGTGCATTGTCTTGTTGCAGGATGAGGTCCCCAGTGGGATGTTGAAGACGCACATAAGGGAAATAATGGTCGTCCAGGATATCCCGGTAACGTTGATCTGTAAGGGACGATGTCACACGTACCAGGGGTCCCATTTCAGTCCACGTAAACAGTCCCCAGACGAGAATGCCGCCTCCACCACCAGCTTGAAGAGTACCCTGCTAGCAAGAAGGATCCATCGCTTCATGTGGTTTGCGTCGTACTCGTATCCTGCCATCCGCATGTACCAACGTGAATCTCGACTCATCAGTTAAGGCAGCATTTTTCCACATGTCTAGAGGCCAGTGGCGATGTTCTAGAGCCAATGCTAATCTTTGCACCCTGTGATGTGCGGTCAGCAGCGGTACCTTCGTGGGACGATGGCTTCTGTACCCCATATCGAGGAGATGGTTCTGGATGGTGTGGCTGCTTACACACTTTTGTGCACCAGCGTTAAATTGCCGAGTGATTTCTTGCACTGTGGCCCGTCTATTCGCTGTTACAATGCGAGCTAGCTGACGATGACCCCGCTCATCCACACGCTGTTGTCCACGGCAGTTGTCCCTTGCAGGGATGGTTTTACCGGATTCGATGTACTCACGGTGCACCCGTGACACAGTGGCTCGTGAAAAGCCCAGTGCCTGCACGACGTCCGAGATGGAGTGACCCATTCGTCGGGCTCCGACAATTTGCCCACGATCAAATGCGCTTAGATCCTTCGTCTTACCCATACTGCGTCCGACTCTTACTGATTCCCGTCGCATCACTCCTTATATTGTCGGATCGCTGCATACGTCATGTGGTTTCCGTTTACAGGGCAGCCCACAGCGCCACGTTTGCATAACGCCAGCTGTCTCTAATTCAATTGCTATTCCGTGTATATGATCACATCTTTCAATTTCTTCATTTTCTTCTAGCTGTAGGTTTGTTTCATTATTTCCAATTCATAAATATTTTGTTTTATTTAAATTCATAGTTAATCCCCAGTTTTCATATTTTTCTTTTTCTAGTCATATACTCCAAATCAAATTTATCTTCTGCAAGAAGTACCTGATCATCGGCGAATTGTAAAGTAAATACCATCGTCCCATTTATATTAATCCCCATTGCTCGACACTTCCTTTTCCATTCTTTCAAAGCCTGTTTCACATAAATCTTAATGTTGGAGATATGCAACATCCCTGTCTTAGTCCTTTAGTCACTAGGAATCCTTTTGAAGTTTTCTGGCCCATTTTTATTTTTGATCCTTGATAAAGTTCTTTGACTGCTTTGATAATCGTAATGTTAATATCGGTATCTTTTAATGTTTTCTATAGTTTTGTAATAGGTATGTTATTATTATTATTCCATATAATTGCTTTAAAATGTCAGATCCAAAAAGTTTTTTTTTTCGATACCTCTTACAACGAAGACCATTTGGAGTACAGTTTCTTTCTCAAATAGCCCATTGTTTTCCCGTTAGGAGGCGTAAATGAATATTTTATTTCCCATATATCTTTGGCTTTAAAAGCCCGATTTGTAAAGTTTTTCCTGAGTCCAATAGAGTTCGGGGCAAAAAACCTTTTTTTCTATAATTTTAAATTTTCAGGCCATAAAAGTTTCGCCAGAAAGAAGTTTCCGGTGCGAATGTATTTGTAGTAGTATATGAGCTCCTAAAATTTTAAAAGAGAAATCCTTTGTTGGTCAGATATCGCTCATGGCGAAAACGAAACGTGCATATTTCCTGTTTATAATAAGGCTCAGTTTTTCACCAGAGTGTTTATGTAGATGTTAGACATGTTTCTTCCTATATCTATGCTTTTGAAAGTCCGATTTGAAAGCTTCTTTCTTCGTCAGAAAGTGACCGTGTGAGAAATAGTTTGCATATACAGTAAATTCTATTTTTCTTAATGCGCAATGAGCAGTTCACAGCTACAAACATGCTCAAATATTAAACCCGGATGTGAGCACTACATGGAATTCTAAAGTCCTTGCATTCCAAAATTTGTGCATGTTGAATTACTGAGTGCCATTTGAAACTCCAGCTGATTTAATCATTTATTTAAATCCGTACTCTGGTGCACGGGGTGGATGTACTTCAATGTGTATGCGCAAAATTAAGTTTTTTAAGTACTGTGTTCACAGAGAATAGTCGCACGATTAAGAAAATTTTTCATTTGTAGTGCATGGATTTTACCGAACAGTAGCTGTTTCTGTAGCTCGGTGTTATTTGAATGCTGTTACTGTAGTTTTTATTAACTGCTTTGAAAATTAGTTTTCCCACACTGCTCGTAAACACTCAAGGGAAACATTTTCAGCACCCCTGTGGATGCTGTTGGACAACAATTCATCGTTATCATCAACAATCATTATCAATCCACTCCTGGATGAAGGTATCTCTAAACCTCTTCAACTTTCTGTCTTGAGCCAGCCTCCTCTATTCTTTCAAATTTCATCCATCCATCTCCCACGTGGTTTTCTGGGACCTTTTCAGGGTCTGTTCCTTGGTATCTAGTTTAATATTTCAGTTTTACAACGGTGGCCAGTTCTACAGAGGGCGAGACAAAAGTTTTGCAATATTTGGATCACTTTATGTCTTCACACGTACCTTTACGAGGAAAGCTGACTAGCATTCAAAGTATAGGCCATCGTGTTGCACCGTCTTTAGCAATTTGTCAGCCAGTTATTCTATTCCGCGGCGGTACCAGTTCTTGTACTTTGAGGCGAATAACTCCTTCACCCCAGCTGCCACATCCTCCTGGTTGTTGAAGTGCCGCCCGCGAAGGAAGTGGTCCATGGACCGGAACAAGTAATAATCCGACGGGGCAGGTCCGGACTACATGCTGGGTGTGGCATCAGTTAGATGTCCTCAAGTTCCTGGAGTTTTGCCCGGGGTGTTTGTGTGGTATGAGGCCGAGCGTTGTCCTGCTGTAGGAGAGCGCGCTTTCTGTTCACAAGTGCCAGGTACTTCTCCAAAGCGGCATACATTCGCTCCAGCTGTTCACAGTAACGGTAGGCGTTGATGGTCCGACCGTATGGAACAAATTCGTAATGAATTATCCCCTCGAAATTCCACGAGACGCAGAGCATCACCTTATGCTCGAAGCGTCCACGTTTGGCAACAGGTTCAGGAAGTTGTTTCGGGCTCAACCACTGCCACTGTGTGCTAAGATTAAGGAAATAGACCTATTTTTCATTGCACGTAACAATTCTCTTAAAGAAATGTACATCGCGCGGGTTTTCTAGGAGTTTCGTGCACACTTCCGCGCTGCGGTTTGCTTCAGCTGGCGTCAGTTCGTGAAGGACAACGCGGCAGCTCCTGTAGACCTTGCAGAAGTTCTGAAGGTGACGAACCACTGTGGTCTGTGATATACCCAGCTAGTCTGATAATCTCAGAGTGCTGGTTGTCGGATTTACCTCTGCGGCCTAGCGCACGGTTTCCGAATTTACGGATCGCGGCCTACCTGACCTTGGCTGATCGTCGAGGTTTCTGTCACCTGAGCGAAATTTCTTGAACCATCTGGTTGCAGTGCTGTGGTCCACGGAACCTTCCTCTTTCGTGTGACAAATGTTTCGTGTTGCTTAAGCAGCTTTATGGCCGAGTTCAAACTCGTAAAGCAAAAGTTACCTTATTTGCCGGCTGTGGCTGTTCATCTTTTAGGCGTCCCAACCACTGACAGAACGACGACATGTAGTGCTGTTCACAGCAAAGACTACCACTTTATATCCCTTTCGACTGACTGCAGTGCAAGACTTGAAGTACAGGGTGTCCGAGAATTATTGGACACATTACAAAATTATATAAAACAAAACATTAAACAGATAGAAAGAAACTGACTGTACTAACTTACAATGTAACTACAAAAGTTAATAAATTTCGATGTGAGATCCCTTGGCTGCTCGTAGTACGTCCAAGCGATACTCGATTTCATGCCATGTATTGGCAAAAATCTGAGGAGTTATGGAATTAATAGCAGCTGTGATACGCTGCTTCAGTTCCTGCAAATCAGTACAAGGCGTCTGATAGACACGATCCTTCACATAACCCCACATTAAATAATAATCCAATGGAGTTAGATCTGGAAAGCAAGGAGGCCACGGAATGGGACCACCACGCCCAATCCATCTGTTGGGGAAATGCTCATTTAGGCACTTACGTAAGAAAGGGCCAATCACTTCTCTTTTTGATAGGGCGCACCACACTTTAATTTTTGGAGAATCACGTTCCAGTTCAATAGCAGCATGAAACGGTTCACTGCCCCATATCCTACGTTGTGACGATTCACAATACCTGATACATGAAATGTGGATTCATCACTAAAAATTACAGTACCGAGAAAGTTTTCGTCGTGTTCCACTCGATTCAGCATATCCACAGCGAAATCATATAGCAGAGTGTGATAATTTACATGCATCTTTTGCACTATTTGAATTTTATAAGCATGAAACTTTAATTTCTTGTGCAAGATATCGTGAACTGTCGATTTCAGAATGCACAGTTCTCTCCTTGCTTTACGAACGGATTTTCTGGGGCTCCGTCGGAAACTTTCATTAACTTAGTCAATCGTCTCACCGCTGATGCTGGACCTACCGGCTCCTCCACGTTGTTCCACATTGCCAGTTTGTTTCATCCACCGCTTAATTGAATTCGTTGACGGAGGATTACAACCTTACTCCAACCTTACTCTAAAGTCTTATAACTTTAATGAGAGACTTTAATTCCGCAAGCCATAACACACACATCGCCTTCTGCTGTACGGATGACATGACTACTGATTGCGCATTTCTCATACATTCCTCATCAGGCCACACCGCCATCTATCGGATTCTGGGAATAACAATTCTGCAAAACAAAAATATAGAAACCGTGTTAGTAATACGTGACATAGAAAAACAGACAGTGCTCATAGCTTTTTTTGTACATAATTTTGTAATGTGTCCAATAATTCTCGGACACCCTGTAGTTTAAACACGTGACATACCCGCCGCAGCACATGCGTTTATGCAAAACTTTCAACTCATCCTCTGTAACAATATGTCCAACCCAATGCCATTTCATAATTTTAGTTCGGTCATGATATCATCCATTCTTGTCATTTTCTCAGTTCCGTGAGTTCCTCCTCCTGTGGATCAGAGAATTGACAACAAGAAGTGAAGTATGTGAAAACCATATTGCGTTTTTGTCAGCCTTGGAAATGTGTGAAAAGAAAACGTGGGATAGCGAGATAAATAAACTTAATGAGAATAAAATCATTTTCACGCCACATCTAAATTTTTTGTGAATTCGTTTTGACAATCTAAGTTGTTTTGAAGCCTAATACTTTTTCCTATTGTACGAGTAAAATGAACTTTTTTTTCTTTTTCTGGTTTCAGTTCCGGTACCCTGAACTGGGTGAAGGAGAGGAGCTCTTGTTCTATGGGTAAGTTTTAGGTTCAGAACCTTTTTTAAACATGTTGAAAAGTTTTAATTAAAACGACATTTATAGCTACATTTTTTAACTTAACATGTAGGCAGTATGAAAAGGTGCGAATATACATAACTTTATAGCAAATTGTTTACATCCAGGTAATTGTCGCTATTTATTGTGAGCGCTATTATTTGTCGCTATATATTGTGATTTATTGCTTCCTCAGCATGAAACTTGTCTCTAGAGCAGAAAGACCTTCACTTCTTCATCTGTGGAGACTACTTCTTCATCCGTAATTTTCTTTTTAACAGTGGTAGGAGATTTTAAAATCACTATACAGGGTGCCCATAAATGAACTTCAGTATGCTGTTGAAAAAAACCCAACTACAATGAATAACAACTTACTTTTAATGTCAAAACACATGGTAACCGTGTTAAATGTGAAAGTTTTTTTTAATATCAGTAGGTATCCACGTGTGCTCCGTTGGTTCCCCGCAGGATGTCTAAACGATAGTCCAGTTCCACCCACGTACGCTGCAGAATGTCAGGTGTAACAAGCAGGAAGGCTGCAATAATGCGTTCTTTGAGCTCAGTGATAGATGTAACCTTTTTCTTGTACACAAAGAATCGCATGGAGTAATATCAGGAGAACGGGGTGGCCATGCCGTCGGACCCCCACCTCCAATCCAACGCCTGAGAAATAATGGTCTAAAAATCTGCGTACATCCAAAGACCAGTGCGGAGGCGCTCCATCTTGCTGGAAAATGATATCTCGAATGTCCTGGAGCTGTGGAATTGCGAATTGTTCCAACATCTCCAGGTACGTTATGGCAGTAACGGTTGGTTGAGCGAAGAAAAAGGGCCTTATCATTCCGTCTTCCATTAGGCCAGCTCAGACATTAACCTTCGGGTTGTCTCTCTCGTGTGCTAAACGACCACATGGGAATTTTTCGTGCTCCAGATTCAGCAGTTATGCTTATTCACTCTGCCAGAAACTTGGAATGTCGACTCATCTCTGAAACAGATCCATGAAAAGAGTGTGCGGGTTTTCGGCAATGCGATGAATTATGTCTACCGCAAATACGTTTCGACGTGGTTGATCATTTTGTCGAAGTTTTTACATTAACTGCACTTTATACGCATATAGGCGGAGTCGTTTATGTAGAATCTTGGGGTTCGCGGAATTTAGAGTTCACGACTGGCGACGCGGAAGGACTTCTTCGGGCTCCTTAGCTAAGCCTTAGGTTTTTTTGTTTTTTTTTAATTGGGGGTTCAGCGACCATCATGAGCAACTTGTGAAAACACAGGCTTGTCCAGGCCTGGGCATCAAACTCGGGTCCCCTCACTCCGGAGTAAGTCGCTCTCCCAACTGAGCTACGAGGACATGTGCACTCATTGCTATCTGCCTTTATCTCATGTGCGTCCAGCGACGCGGGCGCGTCACTCCCCTCCCCGAAAGAGGGCCGGGGCATGGCCCACGGGTCAGCAGGGACCATGTGTCGCTGTAGGCAGTCATCCGCTGAAGAATGTGCACTTGAGAAGTACCAGGCAATTTGGTGTGTGGAACGGGACATCACACTGAATTTTTTTTTTTTTTTTTTTTACAAACACTGAAGAAGGGATTCTCATTTTTCCTCTCTCGCGGTGTGGAAAGAACATGACATCATTGCGAGAAACTTAACGGCCAAGTCATCCATGAAGTTCGGGCGCCAATGTGAAAACACAGGCTTGTCGAATCCGGGTCCCTCTCACTCCGGAGTAAGTCGCTCTCCCAACTGAGCTACGCGGACATGTGCTCTCACTGCTATCTGCCTTTATCTCATATGCGTCCTGCGGCGCAGGCACGTCACAAACTTCACTGGGCTATAAGCAGTCGCCCGTCCCTAATTTGGGCCACCGGTTCCAGGGAAGGGAGAGAGCCAGTGCCGTAAGACAAACACAGCATCTATGCCTCACCGGGATTTGAACCCAGATCCATCTTGGACGAATGATCAGAAGCCATCACTTAGACCACTGCGCCACCGAGGTGGCCCTACGCGGATGGTGACTGTTTCTTTCCGAAAACAGATTTTCCAAATAATCGACTTTCGGTAAATCGGTGGTGTATTATATTGCACTCCTAGCTTTTATAATTATATATGAAGATACAACACTCCTTTTTTGCATAACAGTAGCTATTTAAATTTTTGTGAGCTATAAGTTCGGCACATAGTCTGGAAAGATGTATATGCATGGTTTTCTTTTTAAGTTGTATAACTCTCACTCTTAAATGCAGCTATATCATAATTAGCGCCAGAAACTTAATTTTACAGAAGAAATGCAACGTTCCAAGATGTCTCATTCACACAAACAGCAGTGGACAAAAGTATTGGCACACAGCCGATTCCTAAAGTTATTGTATAAAATTAATAGTAAACCCAAATGTAGCCCAACGAATTGGTCGCATTATATGTTGCTCCTTACATAACACTGAAGAAATATACTATTTACATAATTTTTGCCTTTTTAAACTTCGAAATTATTTGCAGATACAAGATCTGCACGAGCAAAAGTATTGGCACAGTGATGATATTTATGCAGATAAATTTTGCTTATTTTGCTTATGTCATGTCATGTACTCAATAGATATACAGTACTCAGTCTCTTCTGTCCTTATCAGGCGTTAAAATTGTAGTTATTTCGATCTATTCGTTGTTACTATCGAAATCGTTAGCAGAGGCGCTGAAACAACAACAGAGGAAAGAAAGATCATCATATATTTGCATAATCTTAACAAATCCAATTCAGAAATCAGAAAACTAGTTCAAAAGAGTCGATTCACGTTTAGAAATGTAATTACGCGTTTTAAATCGACTCGCACTTAGAAAATAAACCAGATGTGGCCGTCAGCGGAAGTTGATCCCCAAAGAAGAGCGAAAGGTAGTCCGTCCCATCATGAAAAGTAGAAACATTTCGTCAACTAAAGTTGCAACAACGTTAAAGGAAGATTTGAGTCAGGTGGTTCAGCCAAAAACTGCCCGCAGTCATTCGTCGTGCTTGTTACAGAGCGATAGTATCTAGAAGAAAGCCATTTGTCAGTAAAATTAATCGGAAAAAGAGGTTTGCCTTCGCAAAAGAGCATAAGACTTTTTGGTCTAAAGTATTATTTTTGGACAAAAGTATTATTTTGCCCAAAACAGAGCTGCAAGAGAACAATGCTCAAGCCACGGTATAAAGCATGGAGGTCGTGGGATGATGTTGTGGGGTTGCATGTCGGCTGCTGGTGTGGGGAAACTTGTTCATAGATGGTGCAATTGGCAAAATGGTGTATTTGAATATTCTCCAGCAAAATCTGCAGCAAAGTGCGGATAAATTTGGGTAGTGACTTCTACTTCCAGCAAGACAATGATCCTAAACACACGGCTCATATTGTCCGTCAATGGCCACTTTATCGTACGCTCCACAATATCACACTATCCCTCACAATCTCCTGATTTGAATTCTATCGAAAATTTATGGAAAAAACTTGATGATAGATTAAGAAAACATGAGATACTGAACATGGAACATTTCAAAAGATGTCTCCTTGAAGAATGTGAAGAAATTTTCTCTGAAACAACGCAAAAATTAGTGCATTCAATGCCAAAGAGGCTAAGAGTTAATATTACGAACCAGGGCTTCACTACAAAATATTAATATGTAGTAACATTTTTGTTGTTTTATGTCCCCCTGTGCCAATACTTTTGTACTTTGCTTTGATGATTAGGAAACTTCAACTTTCTAAGAACGTATTCGTTTGAAACTTTTGTTTAAATTGTCGCAATATATTTTGTATTATTCTTAACTATGTGTACACGGTTTACGTTTTGAGAAAAAAAAATTTCAAACATACCAGGTGGGCCAATATTTTTTCCATTACTGTACTTACATACAGATAAGCAGAAGAAATTTCTTGCCTTGAGAGAATTTGCCTATGTACACAGAGCTGTGAATTCCAGATCGTGCAGTCTGACATCTTGAAAACGACAATACATGTGTTTCTTTTTATAAGATATATAGTATTAATAGTTTCCTCAATCAATCCATAGCTTTCAAAGTTCGTTGAACAAACGATATTAGTACACTTATTTTGACTGTTCCAGAAATGCTTTTTCTTGTTCTTTGTTTTTGCACAGTAATCTCTCTATCCCCTTTGTTTGAGGGTTAACATTCTTATAACCCATGACGAATGTTCTTTGCTACAGCGCATTGTGTGTTCCCCAAGCGTTCTTTCCCATAGCACACGCCAAATGTTCTTCTCTATACACAGGGCCGTAGCTACCAGGATGGCAGGGAGGGCGGTTGCCCTCCCAGAATGGTAATTCCGAGGCGTAAATTCATGCTCTGGGGGATGTAAAAAACAGAAATATAACTATAAAAGAAAGTTACACCTTTCAGTCTTTTCCTTTTAAAGACTTTAGTTAGTCTCATACATTATTTCATGCAGTTAGCAAGGGTATATGCACTATGAGGTGTGCACATCGCATATCCATGAAGGGCATTTTCCAAAACAGTGAATGGTGGCATAGAAAACAATATGCTGATATGTCTAACCTCCATTACCTTTCCGAACATGTAGTTGGGATGAAGAGATAATCATTTGTGCTCTGTTGCGTATAAAGTTCCTCTGAGTGTTTAACCTTGAACGGAATATTTCCAAGTCCTACCCCTAAAGCTTCTTTCTATTGTTACGTTCACTAACCGATACTCACTTGTTCTGCGCTAGTTTGTTTTTCTTCCTGCATTTCTGTGAAATGTTGTCAACGTTCACATAACGTTTACGCTTTACTTGATATTTACAACCTGTTGTTCTTGGAGTCTTACATTTTTAATGAAATTATGTCAAAAATCTGAAGTGCGATTTTTGAACTATCATAGTACTTTCCTATAACGGCCGTGTGTGAGAATGTAGAAACCATGTATTATTGAAGTGGAACTCGAAGGGGCGTAATTTCAAGTCTCGCTCTCCTAGATAAGAAAAGCTTGCTACAGTCCTGCCTATACATCATGATGAACGCTCTCTCCTAAAGCCTCTACCGCATGATCCACCCTACAGCCCATAACCCATGCAAAATGATCTTTCATATTGCCCATGCTAAATGTTATTTCCTATACATCAGGACGAATGTTCTTCCATATAGTCCGTGCCGCATGTTATTTCCTATACATCAGGACGAATGTTCTTCCATATAGTCCGTGCCGCATGTTCTTCCCTATAACGAATGTTCTCCCCACATAATCTATGCAAAATTGCTATTTCCTATATCTCACACATTATTATGCCCTAAATCTCATACCGCATGTTATTCCCTACAAATTACAATGAACGTTTCCTTTCCTATAGCCTATGCGATATGCACTTTCCTGTAGCCAAGCAAATGTTAAACCATAGAGCCATTCCGATGCTTTTCTCTATAGTCCATGGCGTATCTACAGCCTACACTAAATACTCTGCCATATAAGCCATGCTATATACTCTTCTATATAGACCACAAAGCCTATCTAGATGTTCCACTCTATATAGCTCATAATTAATGTTCCCTTTCTCCTAGCGTACGAAAATGCTCTTTCCTATAGCCCATGCTAACTGTTCTTCCCTATACACCAAGACAAATGTTCTTCCATATAGCCCGTAACGCATGCCTATCCCTATAACGAATGTTTCCTTCACATAACCTATGAAAAATACTCTTTCTTATAGCTCACACTTTATTCTTCCCTAAAGCCCATTCCGCATGTGCTCTATAGCCCATAATGAATGTTCGCACCCATAACCTGTGCAATATGAATTTTCCTGTCGTCCATGCAAATGTTAGACCATAAAGCCATGCTGGATTGTTTTTTTATAGCTGACGAAGAATATTCTGCCCTATTGTACATACCTCACGTTCTGTCGCCTAACCGATACAAAATACCGTTTCTTTCCTATGACCAATGCAGAATGTATTTTCCCTGTAGCTTATGTGGCATGTTCTTTCCTATATTCCATGCCAAATGTTTTTACTTATGCCCATGTCGAATGTTGTATGAAAATTTTCTGTCGCCTTTTCTTTGAGTTGGGCTGTGTCAACCATCTCACATTTCAGAAAAAAAAAATCAGGCACAAACAAACCAAATATCTCGGTAGGTTAACTTTTTCAGGAATTTTGAGTCAAAGGCCATATATGAAGTCACCACCTTCAGATAGTTTTGGTAAAAGTGATGATTTCATGACAAACCTATTTCAAATTAGAGTTTATTATCTCACATAACTACGGAGTAGAAGAATTTGCTCGTTATGATACGTCTTCTATCTGTTAGGATATTTCTAGTTTAACTTTTAGATTATTTTTGCTTTAATAACTTCACGTATTTTAAACACAGATGTTTTGTGTGTGTTGCAGAATGGTTTTACCAAAAGAAAATTTAATGCAGTTCTCCCTTTCTCAAAATAAATTCTGTAATGAAGGACAACTTGATGAGATGAAAACTTAAGAACAATTTATTTATATTTTCAGTAAATCTCTTGTGAACTTCTTCAACGTTGAAACAACCGAATGGATAAAAAGAACTGTCGCATTAGTAGCTGTGAAGCGAAGGGCTAACTCAGTCGAACTGGAAATGTATCACAGCCTCTCTCTGAAACTCATGTTTACCTACCACAGTAAGTATATATCTCTTTTCTTGTAAGCCAGATTTTTTTATTGCTCTACTGACGGTCAAATGACGCTGTAAATACATTCCTTTTCCCTAGGATACCATGAAAAACATATTTACTGTATATTACAGTAATGACTGCGTAGCGGCCTTTGCACCTTTCAGTCACTTTACGCAAGACACGATTATCCATAGAATTCACCAACGGCCATGTCTTTGCGTTGGTTCGTTTCCTCTGCGGTTGGATGCAGTTGGTTCATCTTTTCCTAAATGTATCTGGGAAATTAACCTATTTTCTAAAAGTTGGACCATACACGGTAAATAAACACCAAGTTCCTTTTCTTAAAACTTAATCATGGAATTTAACAGATGCCCCAAGTACAATTATTTTGGCTTCCGTGATTCTCGTTCCGTGATCGAATGGAGAAACTTAAGCTGATTCTTTCTCACCGGTCTCGTTAGCTCTGAACAAAACAGACACTCTTTAGAGCGAGCACAGTCATTCTCCTTGCTCTTTCGATTATCCCCGCAAACACCCGCTAACTCAGCGCTAGCGTTCCCCTTTGTCGCGGGACTAAACTCGTCCGGTGTTAATGCAGATCGAATCACAAAAGCTTCCCGTCTCTCGCCAAACAGTGTTTTTATATCTCTTCGAAACCCAGGGAAGAGTTAATCATTCGTCATAAACGACTTTTAAGTTGCTAATCTCAACCCTTTCTCTAATCACTGACACAAAACAACAAACACGCACCGACAACATATTAGCGTGTACCACTATTCTATCGTGATACTGAGTGCCATTTTAATCAGGTGCTCTGCATTGTTCACAAGGATTTCTAATCCTTTGCTGCTTGGCACCAGTCCCGTTTGGAAAATTGCCCGTCTCACGGGCGCTGCAGCAAATGGCGCAAACAAAGAAACTTTCCAATCGGATGAAAAAATTAAAGTATATATACATATTTACCGAACAATAGGGTGTAAGAATCTTATAGACAGCACATTAAATAATTATAAAAGAAATTTTGAAAATTTTCTTGCTAATAAAAATAAAATATCAGTTATGTTGCTTTTCTTTCGATCTTGAGATGACACGATCCAGAATTGAAAATGATGTTGATGACTATAGTGATTTGAATGCTTTGCTGATACTGGCAGTGATGAGAAAGGACGAACTGTCCTTTCTCGAGTATAAGGATAAGACTTTTCGTAACAGTCTTTCTCCTAGTCCCCTAGAGATACTCTAAGTGCCACTAAATAACTGGGAATAAAACCAAATGATTAGGAGTAGGACTTCTCGCAGGAATAGGACTTACCACAGTCATCTTTCTCCCAGTTACCCCTAGACCAATGCACAATTAGCCATAAGACTTCCCGTAGTCGTCAGTTTCGTAGTCACCTTTAAACACTCGTTAAAGAGCTCTGTATAATTAGGAACAAGATACCTGGCAATCATCTGCCTCCTAATACCCTTGAGATACTCTTTCATGATCCCTGCAGAAGTAGAAAGTGGACTTTGTGGCGTTGTGAAGAAAAGCTCTTTTGCCGGTGGTAAGATTGGAGCCATGCTTCCTCGCTCCGGAGCCAGTTTTTCTCCTGACTAAACTACACCGACGAAGTTTGTCGCTGCAACTTTCCCGTCTTGACAAGTGCATCACCTCTGAGGTAGGTACACCACATATACTTCCTTTAGAGAAAGGCAGAGGCACGAAATCCGCAGGTTTCGGGTCCGCCGCAAACCATGCTTGAAGTAACTTACCGTACAAGAAGGAATTTTTCATTAATTCCAAAGGATGTCTGCAAGAAGCATCGCACATTTTCGAAGCGTTGATGAAGGAATTATCATTAATTCCAGACGATGTGTGGAAATAAGATCACACATTTTTCGAACCTTACGGCCAGGAGATTCATTTTACGTTCGGGCGCCAATGTGAAGAAAAGCCCTTTCTGCAGGTGGTGGAATTGGATTCCTCGCTCCGAAGCCAGTTGTTCTCCGAACTAAACTACACTGACGAAGCTTATGGCTGCAACATGCCCGTCCAGACATGTGCGTCACCTCTAACGTAGGCAAAGCACAGCGTATACTGTATAAACCATCATATTTTAAATTTCTGGCTTTGTTTCTATCACTTACGTAAATTTTCGTGTTTCGTGCTTAACGTCATATCGGAATTCTCCAAAAATTCTATTCATGTGGCAACAACTGGAAGCGGGTCAAACACGAAAGGTTAAATCTTTAGTGACTGTGTGTGAGGAGTAAAGTGATAAGATATTTCTTCCAGAAAAACGCCACGTTGTTAAACTTCACGTGTTATTTCCACGTTACTTTGTTTACGGGTGTTACTTGTTATACCAAAATGTAGAACCAACCAGTATGTTCTACATCTTGTTGATTATCGCGAGATCAAGTTCAGAGTTCTTTTTGCTGTGCGAAGTAAGCTACAAATAAAAGGTTGGCTGTGTTAAAGTAGCAAGTTCTTTTTTATAACATAGTACTGAACACTGTAACTGTTAGGTTACTTTACTTAAGTGATCAATGAATGAAATACGGGATTACACCATCGTACAATACAATATTGGAATATGTGAATCCGTTTATTTGTGTAAATATGACTTGGATGTTAAGTCATAATATCCGAAAACTTGAAAATTCCTTCGTTCTGGAGCGGGAACCGAACACGCGTCTCCCGGATAGCGTCCGATTATGCTAACCACTACACCACCCAGAACGACCAAGTTTCAAGTTTCCGATTAATTTGAATATAATCATAATGACTAGTACCAGAAATCTTATTCCTAATTATAGATAGGTCATGGTTATAAAATAATAATAAAAAAATGTTATAAAATCATAGATAGGTCATGGTTATATTCAAATTAATCGGAAATTTGAAACTTGGCTGTTCTGGGTGGTGTAGTGGTTAGCATAATCGGGCGCTATCCGTGAGACGCGGATTCGGTTCCCGCTCCAGGACGACAGAATTTTCAAGTTTTCGGATATTATCTGACTTAACATCCATGTCATATTTACACCAATAAACGGATTCACATTTTCCAAATTTGTATTAAGAAGTGATGTTAGATTTTTGGCGTTCAAGTTAGAGAGTTATCAAGAAAAACTCCACAAATTCTCTCCTTGAGATACCCTGAGAACCACTTCATAATTCGAAGCAGGGCCTCTCGTAATAGTCTTTCTCCTAGCCTCTATGAGGGGCCGCTCCGGCGGCCGAGGCGCTGGGATTTATGATCAGTCGTCCGAGATAGGCCCAGGTACAAGTCCAGAATGAGGCATGAGAGGTGTGCTTGTCTAATACCACTGGCTCTGTCCCCTCTCTGGAACTAGTGGCCCCAAATTATTGATAGGAGACTGCTTACAGCCCAAAGAGTTTGTAACGTATACTCTATATTCACTTTCCTTTTGATTTTACTATCTCTGGTTATTTCATTTTCCTATGTAAATTATCTTCCTACTGAACGGAATATTATTTCACCCGCTGAATGAGATCTGGCAATGAGTGTAAGTCATGACGTGGTGGTAGCTCGTATATAGGCGCGTTCATCGAGAAGTTGTAGTTGTGTTGTTGCGTTGTAGTTGTGTTGTTGCGTTGTAGTTGTGTTGTTGCGTTGGAGTTGAGGGTGGTTGGTGTTGTTGGTGGTGTGTTGCGTTGCGTTGCAGTGTGTTGTTATGTAGTAGTGATATATGAGTGCCTTAGTTGACCAGGAGTCATCATAATAAACAAGTTGTTCTGTAAGTTCAGTCTTTTTCAATTCTTAGTTTTGTCAGACCTCTGTCTGGCTGTTAGGTTTATGACTTTGATTACTTAATATAAATAACCAGCGTTGAGACTTTGTTTAAGTTCATAATTAACGAGTAACAACACCCTTTTGGGAATTCATTATTTTGAAGCGTAGAGCATTATTCATTCATAATAATTAGCTTAGCAAAAAGATAAACAAAGCTAATTCATTATAAGTTGCTCACGGAGGTCGTTAAATATCGAAAAAAAAAATACTCTTATGACCACTGCGTAATTAGAAATAGGGCTCCTCGTTGTCTCTCTTAGAGTCTATGAAAAAGTCCTTAAGGACCACTGCATGATTGTTGCAAGAAAGAGTTTGGAAGTTGGCTGTTTCTTATAATATAGGATTGACCTTCATGAGAAGATGAGTTACATGAGAGAAAGCAGTATTTCTTTACAGTATCACTCTGCCCTCTTGTTTGCCAACACGATAACTTCTCATCTACACTGAAGTATCAAATTATTAGGAATACTTACCAATAATGTGTTGGTCCACCCTTAGCCTTTGAAATAGCCTCGATTCGATGAGGCGTGGATTCAACGGAATACTGATATTGTTCTACAGGGATAAGAAACTGGTTGACTAAGAATTTGGTTTGACACAATCTAAAATAATAATTTTAGGTTCACAAGGGGAATCTTAAATTTCACGTGTTAGGATTCTAAATGAAAAATTCTGCATGTCGTTTATGAATGACAAAGTAGAACCAAAATTCCTGCTGTAACGATTTCCTGTTTTTAAAGAGTTGCTGAAACGATTTTAACGCTGTGACGTAACGCATTTCTGCCGCCATGAAAATCCAAGGTGTTTCTCTAAAAATCCATCCACATCAAACCAAGAGTTCACTCAATTAATTCCACTGCATTTAAACTTCGTTTATAATTTGATACACTCTAAAATCTTTTTTTTTTAAAGAACAAGGTTCCACTAATGCTTTTCTATAGGAAATCGTTGGCTTTTGCATCTCGAAAGTAGTCACGTAAAAGCTGGTAGCAGTGGCGTACTTATAGCCCAGCAACCCCCGCAGTGCGGGGCGGGGCTCAGTGTTAAAAGGGCCTCTTGCCTCAGCAAAAAGATTTTAAAATTTTTTTTTACGGAAACAGATTTGAATGAAGTATTAAAAAGTAAAATCTTTAAAAATTATTTTCGTTCCTTTGTTTTATAAAAACTGGATGACGGTAAAGCAGCTATTCAAGAGAACTTGATGCCCTTTTCACAGTCCTTGCGATAGTTCTTATGCATGTTCTTAAGTGTTGTTTTATTTTTTTTATGTTAACAAGATAATGAGAAAGAAATATCAGTTCAATAAGTGGAATTTTTATACCAATGGGGATAAGGTGTTATATGTTTACAGTTGTTTGTGCATAGTTACGCATCCTTCTGAATATAATGAAGGTGGTCTTCGCGGGAGCGAAAAATCAGAGATGTGTCTTATATATATATATATAACAGTCAGAAGAAATTTTCTTTCACTAGGTGCAAACCATTATGGCACTATGTTAAGTTTTGTTTTATTTTTTTCAGAGTAAGTAATTTAAGAAGTAGTTTTACGTTTTTTGTGCTACAGTTCAAAAAACTTAAAACTCTAAGTAAAGAAATAGCTAAGTAACAAATTAATAATAACGAACTGTACACCAATTGCACTACACCAATTGTATAACTATACTAGTAATCCGAATTTCGAAGAAATTTGATTTATAATCTACGCCAAGAAATTCGGATTACTAGTATAGTTATACTATTTTTACTAAGTAACAATTATGTTGTGACATTCCGTATAAACCGGAAAAGTCATTAGGCACTCTCTCACAGCAGCTGCATATTTTGTGTGTGTAATTTCAAAGAAAAGTTCTTTAAAACAATAAATTTCGTATGATATGATTAACTTTGACGTAAGTATTTTGTAGTAATTTGTATCGATATAAAGCCAGAACAATCATCTTATTTACAACGTTCACACTTGTGTTTCACACAATAAAATGGAACAATTTTGATTTTACGAAAAATACTTATAGGTTCCAAATAATTTGATTGACCATAAAACACCCGTAAAGTCTAGTTAAAAATATGGAAGTTAATTTTTTCAGTAATTGAAAGCTAATAGATTTTCGCAAAAGGGCCTCAAAGTATTTTTTGCGCGGGGCCCCTAGTTTATCTGGTACGTCATTGGCTGGCAGTTATTACTTTCACCCGCGGAAGCGTATATAAATCCAGCTTCATTTTGTTAGCATGGGAGGAATAGCGCCTCTTCTCAATTCCTACCTTCATGGAGCAAACTTGCAGGTGAATGAATCCTATTAAAACTAAATAATTGATGAAATTAAGAGGATAATTCATAATGTAAGTACAGAAATCAATAAAACGAATAAACACTGAGAAATTTTGTGACACTGCGGCCGAATTGTACTCTTAAAAATTCTGGTAATATTTTCATGAACCTTTGCAACAGATTTTTTCTGTAAGATTATACTTTACATTGCATAAATTATTAAGAAGTGCTATACTTTGCAGTTACTTTGACAACGGAGGTTGGCACCTATAAGGACTTGGAAGGCCACGTGTTGTGCAAAATGCCTGCAGGTTATAATGCTAACCCACCTTACTTTATTGTTATGAAGTTTCGTGGGCCTGTTAGTAAGTAACAATAGTCCCTTTCCTCTATTTATTTCTCATGTTAACATTTCTTTGTTTAAAAGATTGATTTTCATTGTGTATTCTGTTTTATCAAGTCCTCCTTTTACAGTGCTACTACACATTGTTTTATTTAGTGTTTTACAGAATTTGTCGTAACCCTTTAAGCTGCCGATCAGTCTGAACTAAATGTTGTCCGAAACCCTCCATGCTTACCAAACAGAAATATTAACATAGCGTTCGAGTTTTACGAAAGCTGCCGCACAACAATTTCTTTTTCCCTCTCACCTGATCAACACTGACAAAGAACCTGTCACTGTTGATAGGCATCCCACTAGTTGAGCGGAGCTCTCTTTACGAGACAATTAGTTGTTCGGGCATAGGTACGAGATGACACATCCGATCACCGTGATTTTTGGCATGCGATTGGACATCGTCCATGGTCAGGTTTTGACACCTTCCAATTTCCCGAAATTCCTTGTCATTGAGGAATAATCGTCCAAAAACTTGCATTTTTTGGGGGTTTTCCGGGTTTTGAAAAAGGGTCGTTTGTTACCTATGTCCTCCAAAGACCTTCAGCCGATCGCGGTGACACTTGCCAGAGAGAAAGGGAAGGACATGGTGAGTGACATGGGGTTGGTATCATGGTGATTGGTCGTGTCGTATAAAAATAATGACCATTAAAAAAACTGAAATTTTAATAAAAATTGAAAAAATTCGCTCTCTATACGAGACATCGGGACAATTAGTTGTTCGGGCATAGCTACGACATAACACATCCGATCAAAGTGGTTTTTGGCATGCGATTGGACATCGTCCATGGTCAGGTTTTGACGCCTTCCGATTCCCGAAATTTCGTGTCATTGAGGAATTTCAATTAAAATTGGTCAGTTTTTTAATGGTCATTATTCCTATAGGACACGACCATTCACCATGATACCAACCCCATGTCACTAATCATCAAATATTTCAATGATATTATGAATTCGCTCTCGGCTTGACATATGTAGGGTTGTCGAGAATAAAAAAACTAGATGGCCTTTTACTTGAACCGTTCCACGAAAGTCGGCTCACTAACATTAATTAAAAAAATCGTTTGAATTGAAAAACGAAGAAATGGAAAGACACCGTCTGTTAGCTCGACACTTGCTTAATCTAACAATAAAAGAAAGTTTGTGTATGCGTGCGTGTGTCTGTCTTTCGCGATACAAAATGAAAAACGTGGTTCCCAATCTAGTGCGCTTTGTTTACATGCTACCCGATCACAACCAACGTGAAGGCGTGAAGGAATAGTTCATGATAAATTTTAGGCCATTTCTTCTTTTGAATGCTTCGTACTTTTGTTCTGGAAGTCATAAATTTTGGGCGTTCGTTTTTTAGAATTTGTTATAATAGACTTTTTAATGAGCTTAGATTTTGCAATATCTTCGCTCAAAATATGCCAACTGTACCAGAGTTATCGGTTACCGTTAGCGGCTTGTCCTAGTATATAGTGATATTCATCCCGCTACTATCTGGTGACAGTCCTTGGTAATTGGTGTCCCACTAGTCCTTTCTTGGCGACAGGCGTTAAAAGTTCTTTATTCTCTGCTCCATAACCCAAGACATGACAGGGGCATCACACCACTGGGTAATCACAAATGACTTAAACATCTCTCTCCTTTCTTAGGTTCTTTGCTATTGCTATATCCCTTTCAGCAGATAATCAATTAGTCTGAAAGGATTAGTGTCAATCATCCCCTTAAATGACCACTTTGAATGACACAGTAGCTAAAGGGGAAGCAAATCTTTCTCATGAGCACGTTGACTCGTTTCAATCACTTTCGTTCTACTTCTTAGACAGTGAATATATCCGTGCGAGCTGATTTCAGCCCATTTTCCTAACCCCGAGTTAATTCGTTCCAGCCATTTAAAGGGTTAAAGCACTCTCCATAAGCATGGTGTCGTCCAGTGATGAACTATAAATTAATCAACAACGGAGTCTCTAGTGTGAGTTTAGAAATAAAAATAATTTTATTAGCGGGTAAGAAAAGCAAGCCGAGCTTGACAAAGAAGAAGTTAAAGACACTCTTGGTGTCTTCAAGAGATTTTAAAAGATTATATACGAAGCGCTATACCATGTAAAAAAATGAAGTTTTTACTGAAAATTACGTCGCTACAGTAAAATGTACTCATATTCAACAGTTTGCAACCGTAGAATTTACAGTTATGGGGTTGGCAACACGAACTGGTCATCAACAGGAACGAAACAGGGAAACTGCGCATGCTCGTTGATTCCTTGAATTCTTGTGGCTATTAATGTGTAACGTATGCGTTGTGTGGTGCACCTTTCATGAAGTATCAATGAAGTTTAGAGAGCAAACGCATGGAAAAGGTTCGCGTAAAAGAAATTTGAGGTGCGGTAAAAAAGTATCCGGACTGGTTGCATGAGTTCGGAATCGTGCGACACAGCAGGAAGCGGTTTGGCACAGGTTGACTTTGAAGCCTTAATGAGCTTAGATTTTGCAATTTGCTGCGAGTCACGTTTCCCCTGCTCGTCCGGTTGGTTTTATAGTAGTGCTTTGTTCTTAAGCGTATGAAGCTGTTCGTCGCATTTGTCATATGGGAAAAACTTGTCAAAATTGGCAAAACGTGCAAAGACACATACTTAAATTTACAGAAAGGGAATGGAGGAGGATTTTATGAGTCGTGCACAAGTTTACGAGTAGTATAAACGTTTTAATGATGGTCATGAAAGTGTTTAGAGTGACGAACAGTCTAGGAAGCTCGCAACTAGTAAAAATGAAAACAATGCCGCCGTAGTTAAAGTGTATCAAGGCTGGCATGAAAATGGTCAGACAACGACCCGGAGGCAAAACTGCACAGGGCAGAGAAAGGTGGATGTGAGCGCCGGATCCCACGATTTGCACAGGCAAACAGACACATCCTGCATGGTCTCAGCACTGTGCAACAGTTGACGTAGTGTGTCATCTGCTGTTATAGCCATGCGTCGCACGCATTGGCTATAACAGCAGATGACCACTACGACATTCTTTCCTAACCACGGTTCATTGGTGCAAAAAACTCTCCTGGTGCAAAGATCATGCAAGTTTGACGTCGGATGACTGGAGAAAAGTGTGCTGGTCTGACAAGTGGCGTGTTTTACTCCCCTCAGTGGATGGTCGTGTTCGTATTTCGGGAAAACAACATGAGGCAATCGATCCACCAAGCATGGTCTCCACAGTGCAAGCCGCCGGTGGAGGCGGTTGTATGGTGTGGGGCATGTTTACCTGGCAGGAACTTGGAACCCTGGAGCATGTGGAACAACGTATGACTGGTGCCCACTATCGTTAATTGTTTAGTGACCCTGTACACCCACCAATGTTGCACTTTTTCCCGAATGGAAACGGTTTCTTCCAAGAAGAGAATGCGCCAAGCCACAGGTCCAATCTTGTGTAGCAATGGTTTGAGAAACACAATTCAGACTTCCAGCCTATCGATTAACTTCCGAACTTCCCCGATATCAATCTCATTGAGCACTTGGGGAACACAATGGCATATCAGGGGTATGGATACACCAATCATCTTCATACCTTCATTGAAGGCCGCATTACACACAGCTTGGTTGGCCACATCTCCTAACTACTTGCGGCATCTTATTGAATCGATGCCACGTCGGATAGTTGCTGTACTGAGGGCGAAAGGAGGACGTACGAAGTACTAGGTAGGTGGTCATAATTCAGTGATCAGTTAGTGTATGTATCATCACTGCATTGCATGAAATATATTCAGCTTAGATGAAGTAGATATTATTTCTGTAAGTTAGAGAACATATAGTTGAAGTTTTACTTTTTCCTGTAGCTGCTGATCGATTTATATCGATAGTGGAAAGACTCAAGAATGGAAATTAAAAGGTAATGTATTGAAATCACTTACATTTCCTCAGAAAAAAGACTCAGTTTCAAAGTGTTTTTGTGTCTTCTTGTTTAACATATAGTATGAGCAAGATGAAGTTCATAAAGATTTTAATTTCGTTACCATTGCTAACGAATGCAGGCAGATATTGCAGAAGAAAACATTTTTAAGCAACACTCCGTGAAACCTCGGTTATACGATTTTCTAGATTATGGCCATAAAAATGTTAATGTAAAAAACGTATGAACGAAAAATTTCAAAATGTTAAATACTTTTGTAAAATTTATGCTTTAAGAGAGTATAAGATGTTCCTTAATAATGATTTATTTAAAGTCGAATCGGCGGCAAAAGAAAAAAAAAGAGTTACAAATTATGATGTATTTTATCGTATTGCCTCTGAAAATCAAACTTCTCCTCCTACAACTTTATCTGTGTATAAAAGTCCTGATTATAGATTAAGTAAAATCTTCGTAACTAAGAAGTGTTTCAGTATGGAACTCAGGAATTAACAGCTTTACTTTCTTGCGGATACTGAGTGCATCCATTTGAAGTCAGAATGTTGAATATTGACGACACATTTATGATTCTATTCTACCGCGCCACGAAGTAGTGGAGCCACAAAGTTACAACCCAGAGATTTATCATTTTTTAAATAGAGCATATATGTGTGTCTTGAAACGCGAAGCCAATTTTTCATCCAACCCGAAATTAAACAACATACACTGTTAAAAATTGGTACTTAGAAATAAGCAAAACGTACTCGTTTTTGAGTACATTCTGGGCTAATAATAGCTCCGAGTACTAGTGTCTCATTTTTGGAAAAGACGCGTACTCATTTTGAGTACATATATTTCAAATAAATGTACTGAAAAAAAATCCACATATGTGCTCTAACTTCATTCAGTTTCGGTGCTCTTTCGGGCAGGGCACAAAAGGAATGAATACCTTTATATGTAACCGGGAGATTCCTAACCGGGAGCCGTCACTTAACGTGCACGTCCAATGCACGGCGGATATTCAGCGATTGTTAGAAACTCACACCACCACGGAGAGCCCCCAGGTTCAAGTCCATCAGGCTGGGTTTGAACCTGGGGTCCTTCCATCAGTAGTCTGAATCTCTAACCACTAAGCCATCCGCGGCAAGATTTCACATTTGGAATACGTGTACTCCATACATACTCATTTATTCATAGAATCAACTGGAAGTATGTTATTCGATGACACATATGGGATAATAGATGTACACGTTGTCACATGCTGGGCAAATGGACCGCATAATTTTATGACAAATATAGTGATAAAGCGACAATATATTATTTATGAGATTGACACAAATATAGTTAATGTAAAAACGTACACAAAGATACTTTATGCATAATTAAATTACTTGTGATCAGGGACTTTGTTGTACTAATTATGTGTGTCACTTTACACATTTATTAAACAATTTCTCTTGAAATCTATAATACCTAAAATGAAGTAATACGAGATTATATTTATATCTATTGACGCAGTTATTTGTAAGTACGTATGGTTACTTATATTTGAGCATGTCATGAACTCGTTTACGATACGACTGTACTTAAAAAGAACGAGTAGGTTCAGGTTCTCATTTTTAAGTAGATTTTCTTTAACAGTGTACTTTTCTCTGATAGGATAAAGGTTCGATTTCGGCTGCACCAAGAAGGAACACAACAACACTCTCAATTCCTTCAAAGTTTTTTTTTTTTTTTTTTTTTTTGATTGTAGGTTTAACGACCACCGGGAGCAACTGAATGGGCTATAAGCAGTCGCCCGTCTCCAATTTAGGGTTACTGGTTCCAGGGAAGGGAGAGAGCCAGTGCCGTAAGACAAACAACATCCATGCATCACTGGGATTCGAACCCAAACCCCTTTCGGACGAATGATCAGAAGCCATCGCTTAGACCACTGCGCCACCGGGGCGGCTCCATGAAAATTGTAACATACCGGTTACGTATGAAGGAATCGAAGAACTGTATTTTTGATAATCTGAAATTCCGATTTTAACGTATAATCTCAAAAAGCATATAAATGAATTACGTATAACAGAGTTAAAAAGCAACATAAACTACAGTAAAATATCAGGACTAACGTAGAATTACGTATAAAAGTAAGTGAAAAACGTATCACAGAGGGTTCCACTGTACTTATGTTTCTGCACGTTTCTGGACGGCGTAAACTTTTATTTGGTTATTTATCTTTCGGCATTTTTAGTCAATATGTTATTTTCTTGTTAATAATGAAAATATTAAAAAAGAACTCCAACCATATCTGGATAATTTAAATTTATGCAGCAATATGTTGCTCCTAAGCGTTGGCGCAATTTTCTTGAGAAAATGTGATCTGAAGTTTACAGCTCGAACGAGTGTGTCTTCCTACAGACTTAGCAAAGCATATGGTAGAATATTAAGCGTTGGGATTTCATTTTCAAACATGAACCGAATTTATGTACATAAATTCTACATTTATCGACAGTCATAATTGTTTGAGAAATATAGGCTATGTATTCCGTATTTGGTTAACGCCGAGAACGTGGGGAAAGGTATCATATGCCTTACGTGAGGTACCAGCACTGAGGTGGTCACTCAATTCTCTCAGTAGACAATTCTCTTAGGTGACCAGCATTGAGGTGGTCACTCAATTCTTTCAGTAGACATCAACATCAAAACCACATCAGCCACAACTTACTTGATAGCAGAGCCCTGACTTCCAAAAATACTGAGATTAGGTCCGTTTCCAAAATGCACAGCAGTTTCCCCAAATAGAGATGACCAAGTGAGCTAGTGCGTTGGGCATACTGAAATCAGTTCCTGCTTTCTTTTTGAGTGAAGGTTTAACTACCACCGTGAGCAACTCAGTGGGCTATGAGCAATCACCCATCCCTAGTTTAGGACCATTAGTTCCAGGGAAGAAAGAGAGCCAGGGACAAACACAACATCCATGCGTCACCGGGATTCGAACCCGGACCCATCATGGACGAATTGTTGGAAGCCAGCGCTTCGACCGCTACGCCACCGGAGCTGCAGTTCCTGTTCGATAACTATGTAATATTCTTAGGTTTTAAAGTGTATCAATATATGTGTAAAGTCAGTTCAACCTAAAAACCCTACCTTACATGAAGCTTGTCCTTTTTATTCTAATTCACTTTAGGTGAAAACCCTGAGTAGCTTACTACATACACTGACGGAAAAAAAATCCCAACACCAAGAAGGGGTTGTGTTAGATAAACGACAGTTGGTAGGCGGTGAGAGTACATCTGTAAGATGACGTCTATGCAAATGTCGCGCTCGGCGCATGCGTGTGGCGCTAGTAGCGCCCTTCGGAACATGCAAAGCGGGTTTGATGTAAATACGCGTTGTAACGTTCGTGAGCGTTAGTTATCGTTGAGATTCGACGTAGGGTGTTGATGTTAGTCAAGAATGCCTTTAAGAAGACGAAGAAGCCATTATCAACTGCTCACGGAGTTTGAACGAGGTCGTGTAATAGGGCTACGAGAAGGTGGATTTTCTTTCCGCAATATTGCAGAACGACTTGGCAGGAATGTAGCCACTGGGCATGATTGTTAGCAGCGGTGGTCAAGGGAAGGTACTGCCTCAAGAAGACCGGGTTCCGGCCGGCCACGTGGCACTACTGAGAGGGAAGACCGCCGTGTACGGCGTATGGCCGTGGCGCATCGTACCGCGTCTGCGGCAGCAATTCGAGCTGCATTTGCCACCACAGTGACACAACGAACTGTTACAAATCGGTTACTTAAAGGACAGCTCCGAGCCAGACGCCCTGTAGCGTGCATTCCACTTACTCCAAACCACCGCCGTTTGCGACGTCAGTGGTGTCAAGCTAGAGCTCATTGGAGGACGGAGAGGAGATCTGTTGTGTTTTCTGATGAAAGCCGGTTCTGCCTGGGTTCCAGTGATGGCCGTGTGTTGGTTAGAAGGAGGCCAGGTGAGCGCCTGCAACCAACCTGTCTGCGGCCGAGACACACTGGACCTACACCTGGAGTTATGGTCTGGGGAGCAATTTCCTATGACAGCAGGAGCACTCTCGTGGTTATCCCACGCACCCTGACGGCACAGTTGTACGTCGGTCTGGTGATTCAACCTGTTGTGCTGCCATTCATGAACAGCATTCCAGGGGTGTTTTCCAACTGGATAACGCTCGCCCGCATACCGCTGTTGTAACCCAACATGCTCTACAGAGTGTCGACATGTTGCCGTGGCCTGCTAGATCACCAGATCTTTCACCAATCGAGCACGTATGGGACATCATTGGACAACAACTCCAGCGTCACCCCCAACCAGCATTAACCGTCCCTGTATTGACCGACCAAGTGCAACAGGCATGGAACTCCATCCCACAAACTGACATCCAGCACCTGAACGACACAATGCATGAACGTTTGCGTGCTTGCATTCAACATTCTGGCGGTTACACCGGTTATTAATGTAGCAGCATTTCACATTTAAAATGGCTCTTCTCGCGCTTACAATAAGCTGTGATCTTGAAACCTTAATCGATTAAATATGTTACCTATACAAATGTATTGCCGCCATTTCATTCCTCTACAACTATTTTTTCGTGGTGTTGGGATTTTTTTACGTCAGTGTATTTACTGTCTTAAATTAAGCACCAAAGCTATCATTTCAAGAAACGCAAACGATTTTACTTACTTTTATTCATCCACATAGCAGTCCTTTCTATCAGCACTTTAGAAGCAGAACAGCTTGTCATCATTTTTACGTTATTCCACGAATAATGAAGTACCTTCAAACAATCACTCAACTATCTCTTAACAACAGCAACAATAACTTAACTTGGTCTAACGTGAGTTAGTATACACAATATTAGATTATAAACACGTCTAAACGAAATATATGCTAACGAAAGTAAGATTCACAGAAGACAGCTTTGTGAAGAGACAGTTTAAACAAGTACGGCAGCTTTCACGACTACCACTCACACACACACACATTTTTCTTATCTTAGATTCTTACATACGTCACGCTACCTCTGATGTCAACACGTATTGCCGAAAAAATTCGGGCGAGGGAAGTGTAAACTTTAAGTTTCGAAATTGCTTAAGGAGAACAAACAATTTTTTTTTATTGGAGGTTTAGCGACCACCGTGAGCAACTCAATGGGCTATAAGAAGTCTCCCGTCTCTTATTTAGGGTAACTGGTTCCAGAGAAGGGAGACACCCAGTGACGTAAGTCAAACACAACATCCGTGCCCCACGGGATTCGAACCCGGACCATTCTTGGACGAATATAAGTAGAATTAAATCACAACAACAAACAATGAGCGGTACTTAGGTAGGTGGATTTATGAATGCCATTGTCGTAAAACCAATAAAATGAGATACGTGAGTCATGAAAGTAAATATTTACTGAACAATGGCGGCGGCAATAGTAAGTATTTCGACTGTTTAGTTTTTCAAAAACAATACTTATTTTCATTATTATACATTATTGCGATTTAGACGAACGTAAGAAATAACCCTGACACCGAAGAAATATGATGTAGCTACGAAAGTCCAAACAGAAATCTGACCTCAAGATAGAAAGAAATGCTGAATCGCAAGAGTGTTAGTGAGGGAGATTGGTAACCTTTGGTCTAGGATATCTACAGTTTACACCCGATCGTGTAATACATAATTTTAAAGCTCTTGTCAATAGCAGGTAACCCCCTTGGGGGTATCGAGAGGAATCCAAATTTCGCTACGACGCATACTTCACTACTGTCGGGAAAGATACATAGCATCAAAATGCATTTTTGTAATGGCTTTATCACATTTTAGCATCAGGTTCTCGTAATGTACGCAGTTTGAAATGAGATATTGTTACGTTTATGTACGACATGACGAAATAATGTTCGGCGATTGTTTAGTAAAATATATTGATGAATAACAATGAGATTAACTATTGCGTCACTTCATGGACAGCATGCGGCACTATCAAAATTTTTTTTTCTTTTTTTGATTGGAGGTTTAACGACCACCGTGAGCAACTCAATGGGCAATAAGCAGTTGTCCGTCTCTAATTTAGGGTCACTGGTTCCAGGGAAGGGAGAGAGCCAGTGCCGTAAGACAAACACAACATCCATGCCTCACCGGGATTCGAACCCGGACCCCTTTCGGATGAATGATCAGAGGCCATCGCTTAGACCACTGTGCCACCGGGGCGGCATCGAATTTCAACAATGATTTTGACTACTTGCGTTACCCTGTTTTGTTACATCGAAGTTTTGTACTTGTGATTTACTTTACTACTGTCGGGAAAGATGCATAGCATAAAAATTCTCCACTTTCAGAAACCTGAAGTGCTAAGAAAGGGTGCATGCAACAAATAAGAGTCACAGTGATCCTCCGCTTTCCCTGCTTCGTATCGTATCCAACAAAAACGGTTATTTTGTCACGATTCAAAGTCAACCACTACCTTCGTGGAACTGTCACCTTCGTCACTGTGACAGGAAAACCACAGTCAAGTTCTCCTTTAACCCCAGAAAGCTCCATGCCCTTAGGCTAGTGGTGACGCCAGGTGCTCAGAACTGAGTGAGCTATTAGGGGTAAGGGGGGGGGCAGGAATTTTGGAAAAAGAATCACGTTCATGTAGATTTTACCTGGCGGCGCTGATAATGTCATCCCCAGTGAAAAAACGTTTTTAAGTGCATACTGTACGTAGTATTTACACAATGTATGTGGTATGGTGTGAAGCAGTGGTCCGCCGCCCCGGTGGCGCAGTGGTCTAAGGCGCTGGCCTCTGATCATTCGTCCGTAAGGGGTCAGGGTTCGAATCCCGGTCAGGCATGGATGTTGTGTTTGTCCTAAGGCACTGGTTCTCTCCCTTCCCTGGAACCAGTGACCCTAAATTAGGGACGGGCGACTGCTTATAGCCCATTGAGTTGCTCACGGTGGTCGTTAAACCTCCAATCAAAAAAAAAAAAAAAGAAGCAGTGGTCCAAGCTCTCTTGAGGATGGGTCTGGGTTCGAATCCCGTGAGGCATGGAATTTTGGCAAAAGAATTACGTTCATGTAGATTTTACCTGGCGGCGCTGATAATGTCATCCCCAGTGAAAAAACGTTTTTAAGTGCATACTGTACGTAGTATTTACACAATGTATGTAGTATGGTATGAAGCAGTGATCTAAGCTCTCTTGAGGATGGGTCTGGGTTCGAATCCCGTGAGGCATGGATGTTGTGTTTGTCTTACGGCACTGGCTCTCTCCCTTCCCTGGAGTCAGTGGTCCTAAATTAGAGATGGGCGACTGCTTATAGCCCATCGAGTTGCTCAAACATACATCGTGTGTTTTAAGTTTTCACATGAATTTCAAAATTTTCCTCTAAGGATGCTGGGTATTTATTCATCAAAGTTCATTGAAGCTACGAAATTCTTGTAAGATTCCCTAGGGCAATGTATTTTTTCATCAGTGTTTTTTTACAATTAGTGTTTCATATATTTTACTCTTTCTGTGCAAAACTATTTTAGAAACCATTTCCAAATCATCGTCATTTGAAGTTTTTGTTGCACTGAGATTGCTAGCAAAATACTACTGATTGTCAACATTTGTTTTCTTTTTTTATTTCAGGAAGAAAAATGGATGAGGTTCTGTGCAATCAGTTTTTCTACATCTGTAAAAACCTTCAGATATAAGGTTTTAATCAAGCTTAAGAACTTCAACGCCTTGCATTTAACTTTTTCTTTGAATGAAACAAAACATTTCAGGGATTTTCACTCTTTATTGAAGAATTTATATTGTGACCTCATGTATAAGTGACAAAAATTGTCTGTGTTTGCCAATAAAAATGTCTGTCCAATTTATGTAACCTTTCTTTTCCTTTTTTGAGGACAGCGATTACATGATGCGGAGAAATATTTCAGGAATATTTTGTTTAGTCACTCCTACGAAATCGAATTTTCGTACACTTGAAGATTTTCGGGTTATTTAAACTGATCATTTGGGTAATGCTTCGTTTTTAGGTAATTTCTGGGACGCCTGTGAGCCAAAATCAACGTTGTTGTAAGAATAATTTCCATTTAGTGCACTGCAATGTTTCAGACTGTAATTTACAGTTAAGAACAATAATATAACACTAGTCATACGAACACACGCGCATCATTTTTCATTCCACCCCACCTATTGGAAACCAAAATGGCTTATGATTTTTCTTTTGTACTGCAACGTCTGATTTTAGCGAAATTATCCATGGAAAACATAATCCCACAATAAACTGAATACTAAAGTTTACGTTAATTCTTTGGAGTTGCTTTTAGTTTAATTTCATTACAAAAAAGGGAAATGACTATTTTGATATTATGAAATGTAGATTGCCCAATTCCAAAGACCCATTTCAGACCGCTTTTGAAAAAAAAAAAAATAGATATTCAGCAGAAAATCTTGAGGGAGATGTATTCAGGCTTTCATCAATGCCTTTTATCGGAAAAAATATTTCCAGACTGGAATATTTTTTCTAATAACAAGCATTGATGTAAGCGTATGATACCCTTTTATCAATGCCTGTTGGGATATTTTTTCCAATAACAGGCATTGATAAAAAATATTCCAGAGCCTCGATTAGAGGTTTGAAATGTATAGCAAAACAAGCCCGTTTTGCTAATGCTTGGATTCGAACCCACGCCTCCGTTTTCCTAAGCCAGTTGTTCTCCCAACTAAACTACACCGACGATGCTTATCGCAACAACTTTGCCGTCTTGACATGGGCATCACCTCTGTAGTACGTCACATATATACCCCCCCCTTGAGAAAGGGGTGGGACGGAATCATTAGTTACAGTGTCAGCCGGCAAACCATGCTTAAAGTAGCCCACTGTAGAAGAAATTCTCATTAATTATAGACAATGTGTGGAAGAAGCATCACGCGTTATTTTCGAACCTCACAGCCAGGAGATTCATTTTCGCGTTCGGGCGCGAATGTGAAGAAAAGCCCTTTTTTTCCGGTGGTGGAACTTGCAGCTACACCTTCTCGCTCCGGAGCCAGTTTTCTCAACTAAACTACACCGATAAAGCTTATAGCTGCAATTTTGCCGTCTTGACACGCGCGTCACTTCTGATGTTGGCAGGTCACATACACTGAGTGATGACTGAATCATGATCACCTAACTGGTACTTCGTAGGTCCTCCTTTCGCCCTCAGAACAGCAGCTATCCGACGTGGCATCAATTCAATAAGATGCCCGAAGCAGTTGCGAGGTATTCCAACCAAGCTGTGAGCAATGCGGCCTTCACTACAGGTATGGAGATGATTGGTGTATCGAGACGCCTGATATGACGTCCCATAAGTGTTCTACGGGATTGATATTGAGAGTGCGGAGACCATTCGATATGCTGGAAGTCTGAACTGTGTTCCACAAATCATTCTTGCACAACACTGTACCGGCGGTTCGGCGCATTGTCATCTTAGAAGACACCGTCGCCATTCGGGCAAAAGTGCAGCATTGAATAAATAAATCCATCGCTCTTTCCACGTTAAGCAACGCACAGCAACCGAAAAATTGTTATTCGGTCGCTCGGCTAGATATCGAGAGATTCGGGATTCGTTTCCCCGACGGCGGCCGAATAACAATTTTTCAGTTGCTGGGGACAAGATATCAGGGGACAAGATATCAGCATATGCAGGTTTTGGTCAAATCGTAAAACTTATTTTGCTGTTGTAAAACAGGACTTGATGACGTCATTTGAACATACTACAGATAAAACGATTATAGCGATAAAATCTTAATTAATATAAACTTTGAATTTCACATCTATATTATATTGTATTTTGATGTAAAGCGTTTTACCGATATGTATTATAAGCTATGTAAAACTGTTCGATTTGAACACCTCCACACAGGTACAAATTCCACAAGAATCTTGTGTTATTCATCAAACAACGTAAGAATATATCTCATTCCTTTCTCCATCTTCCATTTTCTTTCTTAAAGATATACTGATTTTATTATAGTTAAAATATAGAAAACGCTCCTGTTTTTTTCTTTTCTTTCCCTTTTTTTTTTATAAAAACACAATAATTTTCAGGAATTTTAGGATAGCTGTTTTTAGTAACTTTTTTTCGCATACTGAACAAGGGAGGAGAGTAATCTGCGTCTTAGGAATCATACTGGACAAGGGAGGAGAATAAACTGCATCTTAGGAATCATGCTGGACAAAGGAGGAGAATAAACTGCATCTTAGGAATCATGCTGGACAAGGGAGGAGAATAATCTGCGTCTTAGGAATCATGCTGGACAAGGGAGGAGAATAAACTGCATCTTAGGAATCATGCTGGACAAGGGAGGAGAATAAACTGCATCTTAGGAATCATGCTGGACAAGGGAGGAGAATAAATTGCATCTTAGGAATCATGCTGGACAAGGGAGGAGAATAATCTGCGTCTTAGGAATCATGCTGGACAAGGGAGGAGAATAAACTGCATCTTAGGAATCATGCTAGACAAGGGAGGAGAGTAATCTGCGTCTTAGGAATCATCTGGACAAGGGAGGAGAGTAATCTGCGTCTTAGGAATCATGCTGGACAAAGGAGGAGAATAATCTGCGTCTTAGAAATCATGCTGGACAAGGAAGAAGAGTAATCTGCGTCTTAAGAATCATATTGGACAAGGAGAGAGTTTCGAGAATATAGAGTTCTCGACGTCTCAGGAATTCAGAGTTCTAATTACTATTTAAAGTTGAAAATAATATTTTGTTTTATCGGAAGGAATTTTAAATGGCGGGAAATAAAAAAACCCCAAGCAATCCGATTTCTGACTAAGAAAAGTGAGGGCAAATGTGATGTTTCGCACCTGCACGCAAATGACCGTGGGGGCAGTCGCCCCCTCTGCCCCCCGCGGTTCCGACGCTGCTGTTGCTGTGCGTTGCTTAACGTGGAAAGAGTGATGGATTTATTTATTCAACTGACGCCCGTATTTAGATGATTTTCAAGGGCAACATTGGTGGGTGTACAGAGTCAGCAAGCATTTCACGATACTGAGCATTAGTCACACGTTGTTTCACATGCACAAGGGGTCCAAGTTCCTGCCAGATAAACATGAACCACACCATACAACCACCTCCACCGGCTTGCACTGTGGAGACCATACAGGACGGATCGAGTGCCTCATGTTGTTTGCACCAAATACGTACACAACCGTACACTGAGTGGAGGAAAACACGCAACTCGTCAGACTAGCACACTTTTTTCCAGTCATCCGACTTCCAACTTGCATGATATTTGCACCAGACGAGTCTCTTGCACCGATGAACCGTGGTTACGAGAGGATGTCGTACTCTGTTATAGCTCATACGTGCAACGCATGGTCGACAATTCGATTTTTTGTTTGTTTGAGGGTTTAAAGACCACCGTGAGAAACTCAATAGGCTATAAGCAGTCACCTGTCCCTAATTTAGGGTCACTGGTTCCACGGAAGGGAGAGAGCCAGTGCCGTAAGACAAAGACAACATTCATACAGTCATAAGCCAGCGCTAAGACCACTGGGCCACCGGGGAGGCTAATACGACTTTCAACGACGAACATCGAAGAGGACATATAACAACTTCTGGTGGAGTCGAATCGTCCGCAGTATAGTACTCTGTTTTAAAAAATATGACTCGCCATACAATTATTTCAAAAACCGTAGCCCGCTGCTCTATAGAAGATGGGAAGCACCGATTGCCGCCCCGGTGGCGCACTGGTCTAAGCGCTGGTTTATGATCATTTGTCCGTGAAGGACCCGGGTTCGAATCCCGGTGAGGCATGGATGCTGTGTTTATTTCATGGCAGTGGTTCTCTCCCTTTCCTTGGGCCAGCGACCCTAAATTAGGGACGGGCGACTGCTTATAGCCCATTAAGTGGCTCACGGTGGTCGTTAAACCTTTGATAAAAAAAACAAGTTTGTAAAATCATGCAATGCATTGATTATAATACGCTTTCCAACATACCAGAAATCATTACTCAAGTTATCACTCAAGTTATGAGAATAATGGCTGTGGAATGAATCTCGGTCCTGTGCCCTGACCTTTGATCCCATTTCGATGATATTCAACAGAATCAGTTCGGTATACCTCCGAAATAACATGTTAAAGTTTTGTCGCAATCGAAGCATTTTTACGTAAGTTATGATGCATAAGGGCTATGGAATAGATCCCGCTCCTGTGTCCTAACCTTTAACCACATTTCGCCCATTTTCAATCGAATTCGTCCCCAGGCAGGCCCCTACAACATAGTAACATTTTGTCCAAATCGAAGCGCATAATGGCTATGGAAGTGATTCCGGTCCTATGTCCTGACCTTTGATCCCGTTTCGCCCATTTTCAATAGGGTTTGTCGCTAGGTGGTCCCCTACCGTATACTGAAATTTCATCGAAATCGAACCTTTTTTACGTTAGTTATGACGCATAAAAGCAGTGGAATGGATCCCGCTTCTATGTACTGACCTTTGACCCCATTTCGTTCACTTTAAACAGGGTTCCTTCCCAGGTGATCTCCTACCAGATACTAAAGTTTCATCGAAATCGAACGATTGTTACGTAATGAGGCAGATGGGAATCGCGGCCATCTGCTTTCAAGAGTGTGACGTCACAAAACTTTAATAGGATCCACACACAACGCGTGACGTAATGAGACAGATGGCGTGACCGCGCGCCAACATTCTCAAACGCGAGATTGTGACATCATAAGATTTCTAAGCATTGGAAACATTAATGGAACGACGCCATGACACTAAGAACGTTATAATTCGGGGTGGTTATTTAATCCACTAAACGAATTCTCCTAAAGACGAAATCAAGCTAAATCGATATCTAGTACCAGGAAAAGGTAGGTTAACGACTTTCATCAAAATTCTTAGAGCCGTTTTCAAAATAAAATGTACAAACATACATACAAGAATTGCTACTTTAAGGTGGACGTCAAGTAATTTTGCTTCCTATACTTCCAATGGAAAAACTTCTGTACACATTTTCTTCACAATTAATGCGTTCCCAAGGATGAAAATTTGAACATCGATTAAAATAGCTTCATTTCATAACTTGGAATACTTAATATTTTCTAAACCATAACCGTAATTATGCAATCCAGCATTTATTTGTCCACTGACGTCATCAAAGTACAGGCGGCGCCATCTTTTTTCTGGTTTCAACACCACCAAGGGAAACGTTATGGTTTTTTAATATAATTATATGCTTATGTTTTAGAAAATTTTAAGTATTCCAAGTTATAGTTTGGAGTTATTTTAATCGATGTTCAAATTTCCATCCTTGAAAACACACTAATTGTGAAGGAAATGTGTACAAAAGGTTTTCCATTGGAAATATAGGAAGCAAAATTACTTGACGTCCACCTTAATAGTGTGGGATAAGGGAGATGGAATGGATCCCGATCCTATGTTCTGACCTTTGACTCCATTTGTCCCATTTTCAACATGGTTCCTCTCCAGGTGGTCGCCTACCACATACTAAAATTTCCTCGAAATCGAACCATTTTTACGCACGTTATGACGCATAAGGGCAATGGAATGCATTCCGGTCCTTTGTCCTGACCTTTGACCCCACTTCACCCATTTTCAATAGGGTTCATTCCCAAGTGGCCCCCTACAATATACTAAACTTTCATTGACATCGAACCATATTTACGGAAGTTATGACGCATAAGGGCAATGGAATGGATCCCGCTCCTATGCCGTGGCCTTTGATCCCACTTCACCCATTTTCAATAGAGTTCATTCTCACGTGGTTCCCTAAATTATGCTAAAATTTCATCGACATCGAACCATATTTACGCAAGTTATGACGCACAAAGGCAATGGAATGGATCCCGCTCCTATGCTGTGACCTTTGACCCCATTTCGTCCATTTCCAATAGGGTTCGTCCCCAGGTGGTCCCCTACCACATACTAAAATTCCATCGAAATCGAACCATTTTTACGCGAGTTATCGTGCCGACAGACAGACGGACGGACAAAGCTGTAGCACATACGCTTCCTCAACGTACGGTTGGAAAGCGTAAAAAAAAAAAGAAGCACTGATTTAGGGAAATGTTTTCTTCCTGGCATCAAAAGACAGTGCAAGCTGAAATTTGGCATTACAACGAGAATTCTCTTTAACGAATTCTTTTCTATCAGATGCAATCTGAAGCAGTGTGAAAAGCAAAGACTACTTCATGTTTTATCAGGAATGCATCGTCGTGGGGACATATTCTGTTGTTGCACTGAAACGCCCATACATCCGAACGTTCCTGAGTGGCACCAGATTCAGTTTTAGTTGCATATAGAGAGCCTGATAGCCATACGCTATACATTTTCTTTCTTTTCTTTAACTCATCTGATCCAATGGTAGGAAGCAACCGTTAGGATTATTCTCACACTGTTCTTCACACCCATGGTGAATTTACGCTAATCGAGATACAAACATCAAACTGAAAAGTCACACAGAAGAAAGAGATAGCCGAAAAAAGACAGGACAAACTAAAGATAAGAAAATCAGTTTGGTAATTTGCAGCAATAAGTAAAGCAACATCGTGGAAAACAAAAAACTTTAACAACTACCTGATGTACTATTATTTTATTTAATACGGTATTTTTTAATAGTAGATTACTTGCAGATATACGTAGTCTTTTAAGTTTGTCCGGATGATATGACGTCTTCCTCATTTAGTTGCAATTTTGCACACGTATTTTGATAATACAAGACAATAAACACTTTTTAAAACAAGTAAAGGGAAGTGCTAAAGGAGTTTTGTTTTTACATGTTATGTACATTACAAACGTAACGAAGCACTAAGAGTTAACACCGAAGAAATGTAACTATATCCTTTCGCTGTTTAACGAAAACTAAGATTTAAAATGATACCAGGAAGGCTGAGAAACAGATTCATGACGTGGACATTCAATACCTTCCTTGATGATGTCAGAAGCTTTTTCAGCCACCATGACTACCGGAATATAAGTGTTTCCAGATGGAACCGTTGGCATAACCGATGCATCCACAACTCTTAAACCTTTAATACCTTTTACCCTGAAAATAAAGCAAATTTAAATACTTTTGTAACATCATTCACGAATCACTGTTAATACAGATAACAAAATAGACTGATGAAAAGCACCCATGTTACCCAGTGGCACAGGGGGCAAAATACTCTCAATAGAGAACAGGAGTTTTGATTTCATTTCCTATAGTGTTATAATTATACAGTGAAAGGGCAATTTATTATATGTACCGATCTAATAACGTGTGGGTCTACCTTTCGTTCGCACAACACCAGCAACTCGTCGTGGTATAGACTGTAACAGGTGTTGGAAGCGTTCGGGTGCATTGTGGCTCATGACTCTAGACAGCCATCCGAGAGTTTCAGGTGGTGGGTTTCGGGGTCTTCTCTTCAGTTCGTCCCACAAGTGGTCAGTCGGGCTCAAATCCTGAGAGTGAGAGGATTTTTGAGTGCTGCGAACTCATTGGACCGGCCCTCCAATCAGTCCTTTACCAAAGGGAGCGATGAAATGGTCTTGTTGAAGGAATGGATTCTGCTGTAGGAAATGAAAAGCAACAAATAGGCATAGATGGGCCCCGAACACGTCAACACAGCCTTCGTCTGGTGATTATAGTCTCAATACGCCATAAGGTGGCTCACGTGATCATGCCCCAAAACATTACAAAGGTTCTACCGGTTTGCAACAACCTGACTGGACAGCTGGGGTCCATGGTCTAGTGTGATCTACACCACATACGCACCCTCCCGCCAGCGTGTTGTAATTAGAACCTAGATTTTTGGACCAACCTATCCCTTTCTAGTCGTCCACCGTGCTGCAGCGACGTTCCATCGCCCACTTAGGCCCGGTCAGGTGCTGTTAGCAAAGGTGCTTAGTATGGGAGTCTGCTTCTGTAGCTTAGTCAGGCTATTGTATCTCGAATGATCTTTGCACAAACCTTCATAAGTGGACCATCATTGAATGCTGACGTTATCCTTTCAACTGTGGCTCTCCGTACCGACGTTACGATACAGGAGAGACCGCGCTCACTTCGAATATCAACAGTCAATTTACGGTCACATTTCCTCCAGCCGTTGCTGGTTGTGATGTAGCCTTACTATATACTTGTAAAGGTCGCACGCGGAAATCTGAAACGTTCCGGAGTCGCAGAAATGGAGCGTCCCGTCTTTCTGGAACCAAATACCTGCCCACGATAGAACTATATCAGGTCGCCGTGTTTACCCATCATCATGGTTGAGAGTACACTATACAGTAGGTGGGTATGTGATCTATTTATAGCCCTCAGAAGGTTTCTACTGGCTGTATTATTGTGGTTGGGGAAGGGAGGTTTATGGATGGGTCCGATGTGTAGAGTACTTCATGCTTTCGGTGTTTTATTTGTCTTTTATGGTTTTTCGTGCATTAATTTTTATTGAATTATTACAGTTCTCTCCCTACTCTGGAGACATTTGCCCCAATTTAGGGCTGGGGGACTACAGAATACCTGCGTGTAGTCTATCTTTGCTCAAGTGATTACGATGCTAGCTTCTCCCATCGTGGAGCTTGAGGGAGACAAGGTGTTGTGTTTAAGCTGTAGTTCTGATTGCTCCCTACCTTGAAATCGATAACCCTGAATTAGGGATGGGTGATTCCTCCCGGTTTTCAATACTTATAGCAATAGTTAAAATACCTAAACTGAAAAAGGAATTCATCTTTACCTAGCAAATGCAAAATCACAGATCCTTATACTTGATAAAAAAAAAGTGCTGCGCAGTAGATACGCGCACAGCAGCCCACAACTTTTTACGTAATAATGTAATTAAAAAAATGAAATACGAAAGTCACATACAACCAAAATCACAAACTTTTGAAGCAAAAATTAAAAAAAAAATAGAGTACGGTAATTTTGCACTTACGGGGACACAACCGTTGAGTGAAACTCAAAAAATTTAATGCGCAACAGATATGTACGTTGCGACATATGTCTCTAATTTAACCTTCCTTTTGAGTTTCTATTCTTACGTAAATTTTGTTACTTCCCAGACTTTTTTTCTGAACGGCTCATCACTTCCCCGAATTCCCTTATACATCTTTACAACAATGATAGTGGGTCAAAGTGTAAATACAAAATTACATCGTGAGTCAAAAGTGTGGAGAGGACCGAGATTGTAAATATTGTGGTAGATATTGTGACTAGCGTGATGATAGCATCTGAGATAAATTGTCATTACTAACTTGTAAACTTGAATAATGATCTACAGCACTTCCATATAATCTGCCAACTTTTGTAGTTTCAAGTGTGACTTCGACAACGGCACTACAAAAAAAAATCATTTGGACTTGTTGCACAAGTGGTTTCATTCATATGAATTTTGGCCATTCCTTTACTTTTCTGGACTAAAAGTAAAGAAGTTTAAAATCTCCTTTAACGGTGTAAATTAAAACACTCAATAATTGCCGAGTATCTCAAGTCCTTCTGCCCAAAGTCATACGAAACAGCTGTTTTCAGAGACTGGTTTGGAAGAGCGTTTGTTAATTCCTCCACCGTAGACGCTAGAGATAAAGAAATAACAAATATCATCGACAAGGGACTTTCAGCTGGGTTTACCAGACAAACATTAGATTCCATTTTACGAAGGGTTCAGGTGACTATCTCCTAATGTCTCAAACAACAGCGGTTTAAGACATGAGGGGGAGGGGGGGTCTAAAACATATTTCTTCCCCAAATTCTCTTTCATGTTCAAAAACCTTATTAAAAATAAGGAGTAAATGTGACTATTGCATCTATAGGAGACACTGTGTCAGCAAGCAAGCCACCAGTGAAAAAAAGAAAGCTCAGCGGGAATTTACGACTTACCCCAAATACGTTTGTCCAGGCTGTAGCACAAAATCGTTCGTAGGGTTGACGAAAAGATCCCTTCTGGTAAGAAGCAAAGAGCATAAAAGGGACATAAAAATGCGAAAAAGGCAACTGCTCTACGCAGGAAAGTCATCCAAAAAGGAGAAACCCCACTATGGAACAGGAGGAAAAGACACAAGCAACTTTGGCACAGCTGTGCGGGAAGGTGTTGAAATCATAACTCGCCGACACAACAAAAACTTGCTCTTGGAGCAGTCAGATGCTTGCAGAAATATCATGAACAAACACAGAAGAAACAACCGACACTGTTCCTCCCTAATAAGCATGCCTCAAACACGGACTTCCGGTGAACGGAACAACTGTTATTTCCAAAATATGAAAAAGTTTTGAATTGTATCAGCGTTGTCTGCTACTGTTCTAAGAAGGCTCTGATAATCTAGCCCAGACGAAACCTCCCAGCGGGGCGCGAAAGCTCTGCAGTTATTGAGTGTTTTTATTTACGCCATTAAAGGAGATTTTAGTCTCACATGAGTTACGTGTTATGTTATAAAGATGGTGTAGTGTATTCGGTAAGTGACTGCATTGTGTGTTCAACAAGCAATTTGTAAAAGACACCAATCAACGTCGAAACATTTAAACACTACAACGTGCCAAGTATGGTAACCTTGCGAATAATAATTACATAAAAAATACTGCACGAAACGTGTAAACTCCCATATCTTTGAAGTAATAATTCAATATAAGGCACTACACAAAAAATATGCAGATTTAAAATCAAGCAAACTTCGTCTTTGTTATGACTGTTTGATCCACTGACTAAATGAGGTCGTGTGTGTTGGAAGAAATATCCATTTCGCGTGTGTGAAATATTAATTTTTAAATATTAAAACATTTCTCAGACGAACTGCTCTATAACAAATCAGCACTACTGCAACAACGAGCGTGAAAATAAAGCCTCATTTCTGTCGGTGATGTGACTCGAACCTACATCTGCCTTCTTCAGATTGGACTGTTCCACCGATTGAACTACACCGACGAAGCTTATCGCTACGTCTTTGTCCTCTTGACATGTGCGTCACCTCTGAGATGGGGTCGTCACGTACGTAGGGCAGTCAAAAAGTTATTTGCACTATCATGCTTAAAAAAAGAATATTTTGTGAAATGTTTATGCTTACATAGGGAATACAATAGTAGAGCTATTGTTCAATGTAACTGCCTACTTTATTTAAACATTTGTCGTAGCGTGACACGAGTTATAACGAAGTGAATTTCTCCGTCATTTTTATCCACGCCAGGATTCGAACCCGGATCCCCTCATTGCGGAATAAGTCACTCTACCAGTTGAGCTACGCTGACATTTTATTCTGATTCCTATCTGCCTTTATGTCGTGTGCGTCCTTCTGGCAGGTACGTCACATCTCCTGGTACGTTACATCATCTCCCCCTTATTTTTTTTTTTTCGAAGTGCTGCTCTTATTTTTCCTATCTCGCGGTGTGGAAATAACATCACACCATTGCGAGATTGTGAACGGTCGGGTCATCCGGATAGTTCGGGCGCCATTATAACGAAGTGAATTTCTCCGTCATTTTTATCCACGCCAGGATTCGAACCCGGATCCCCTCATTCCGGAATAAGTCACTCTACCAGTTGAGCTACGCGGACATTTTATTCTGATTCCTATCTGCCTTTATGTCGTGTGCGTCCTTCTGGCAGGTACGTCACATCTCCTGGTACGTTACAGAGTTTATCTATCCCTTCTTGAAAATAGTGTCGTCCAACTTGCGATAACTTTTCTCGCGTCGCATTTTTGACGCTCCATCGGAGTGATACCGCCGCTTCGGTCTAGGAGGATCTTCGTGCCGAATGTGGTGTCGTGTTGTCATGGAGGATAACGCCTCTTGACAGTTTTCCTGGCCTTCGATCTTTAATCGCCTTTCGTAGCCTCTTAAGGGTTTCACAATATGATGCCGCATTAATCGTAGTGTCCTTCGGCATGAATTCATAATGCATAACACCTTGATTGTCGAAGAAAACGGTGAGCATAACCTTTGGAGGAAGGAAAAATTCGACACTTTTTCGGAGGCGGGGAATGTGAATGTTTCCACTCACATGAAGTCTGCTTCGTTTCTGGTGAGAAGTGATGTACCCAAGTCTCGTCTCTGGTCACGATATGGTCGAAAAATTCATTTCTTTCTTTGTGATAATGATCCAAAAAAGCTAGAGCTGCTTGAAAACATTGCGCCTTGTGTTGTACTGTGAGTAAGCGAGGCAGCCATCGAGTACAAACTCTTCGAAACTCAAGACGCTTGGTAATGATGTGGTGCACACTTTTTGGCCCGCAATAAACGAATCACTGCGCGAATTTCATATTTGAACGCTACTTCCAAAGGACACGACATCTTTCACGAGTGATGACAGACGAACTGTTCCCATAACGTCGATAAAGTTAATACGACGGCTTCAAGGAGGAAGTACAAGTGGCGCCCTCACATTGCATCCAAATATCTTTTATACAAAAGAAAAATTGTTGGCGCATGTAACTAACTTTTTGACTGCCCCTCGTATATTCTCCATTGAGAAAAGCGGGAGGCACGAAATCGCAGGTTTCGGGGCCGCCGCAAACCGTACTTGATTGAAAGATAGTTCACAGCAAAAAAAAGAAGGAATTATTTATTAATTCCAGGCGATGTGTGGAAAAAGCATCACATATTATTCTCGAATCTCGCTGCCAAGAGATGCACTTTTACGTTCGGGCGCCAGTGTGAAAATAAAGCCTCATTTCTGCCGGTGATGGGATTCGAACTCATATCTTCCTTCTCCGGAGTAGGATATTCTACCGATTGAAATTCCCCGACGGAGCTTATCATTGCAACTTTGCCGTCTTGGCATGTGTGTCACCTCTGAGGTAGGTACGTATAGTATGTCTGTACATCCGCTTAGTAACTTTGAGATGATAAAATTTGCAAAATTTTTCAACCATTGCTTACCTGAGCTCTGGATCTACTACTGTAGTTGGATCCCATGGATTTCCCATTTTTGTGGTTCCAACCTGATGAGAAAGAGTAAAGACTATCGATCTCGCTTGACACTCTAGGTATTTGTCTTGGTCCGACACCAGCTCCTCACAACCTGGGATCAAGGTATCAAATGGTTTAACACCAAGTTCCTGCATCGAGTCACTTTCGACGATTTTTAAGCATGTCTTCATTCCTGGAAACGAGCAAATAATAAATCAATCAGCTGCGCAATGCCTTTTCGCTTTAATATAAAAGTTAACTAACGACAGCAAAGATCTAAAGCTCTTTTATAAGATAAAAAGAATATATTGTATTTTATGAGAAACAGCCTTGCTAACTTTGTTTGTGCAAAAAGAAGTTTTCATGACTATGGCATATTTTGCCAAGCCAGAAGAAACAACATGAACAACTACAGTCGAACGCACATATTACGAGTTCGTATAATACACTCATGTTCATAAAAAGCAGAACACCTGAAAAGAATGGAGCTACGACTTTGATTTTTAAAGGATATGTAAATCAGACAATATCGCAGGAATGATTAGGATTTGGGCGTCATAGGTGCATGCGTACCACGTCTAGGCAAATCAGATCGCGCAAAGTCACAGCATGATAATAGATTACAAAAAAAAAAAAAAAAAAAAAAAAAAAAAAAAAGGTGCTTGCATTTAATATTTCTAGTAATAATAGATTACTAGTAATAACAGAGTGCTGAAGAAATAGATGCTTTCATCAATTATTACTAGTAATAATACACCACTAGTAATAATAGATGCAACCATCTATTATTACTCGTACTACGCTCACTTCTTTCTGCCAATTAGGTCACTTCTAATTTGTTTAAACTTTTTTACATCAATTTCATGTAATTTATTTCGTATTCCTTCTGGTTGAATTTTCAGTCTCTCAGTTGTGCTTACAGTATTACATGCAACTATCCGGGAAGTTCTTGATTCTTTACTTAAACGTAGTTTTGTAATTTGGGAATGTTTCTTATTTCATTTATATGGTCTCAGTGACTTCGGGAGCATTATCAGTCGGCATTTGGTTTTTTCCTTGTCGCCTACTGATACTAGAAAAGCCACCCCCTCAGGCTGATGCTCTCCTGATGAAAGCAACCTGGTTTTTCTAATTCACGTTCTTATGTTTCTTTTTCGTTCTTCAACTCATCATTTGCACTTTATAAAAAACGTTCGTACTTTGATATATTGTATTTTAAGCCAATTTTGAAATTCCTTCTGCTTCCTTACTAGTTTTTCATTATTTTATGTACGAGGTCCGATCAAAAAAGTTCTGAGACTAGGCCGATATACAACAAAGTACTTACGTTACTTAAGTCTGGCTATGATCACCCTCAAAGTAGTCTCGGGCAGCAATATACAGCTGCCAGCGTTTTCGCCACTGTTGGAACGCTCCCTGAAAGTCCTGTTCGCGAATCGTGTCGAGAACCGTCTACGATTCGCGCTGGATCTCGTCCACGGTTTCAAAACGGCGACCCTTGAGATTCAGCTTCATCTTCGGGAACAGAAAGAAGTCGCAGGGGTCCAAATCCAAGGAGTAAGGCGGGTGAGGAAGGGTAATCATGCTGTGGCGGCTGCAAAACGGGCGTGTTGCTAACGCTCTGTGAGCTGCTGCATTGTCGTGATGGAGCAGGAAATCGCCCCTGAGCCACATTTCAGTTCGTTTGCGGCGAATGCGCACCCTAAGACGCCGCAGAACATCGCAGTGAATAAGGGCGGTGACGGTCTGGCCGTGGGGGACGAATGCACGGTGCACAACCCCACGAATGTCGAAGAACACGATGAGCATGCTTTTGGTTACGCTCCGGACCTGTCGGGTCTTCTTCGGTCGTGGAGATGCCGGGCTCTTCCACTGCGACGACTGTTGTTTGGTCTCCGGGTCGTAATCCTAGACCCAAGTCTCGTCCCAGTGATGCCCCAAGACAGGAACGTTGGTTCATTCACCACCTGCTGACGAAGATCTTGACAGAGGTCGACACGGAGCGCCTTCTGTTCGGGGTTCAGAATTTTTGGCACAAACTGTGCAGCAATGCGGTGCATGTTCAAAATCGAAGTCAGAATTTCTTGCACTGTTCCGTATGACACATTGACGATGGTAGCAATGTCTTGAATGGTTCTCCGACGATCCTTATGCATCAGTACAATAATTTTGTCCACATTTTCGGGGGTTTTGCTCGTGCATGGTCTCCCGGACCTCTCGTCGCCTTCCAGTGCCGTTCTGCCGCTCTTGAAGCGCGAGTGCCACTCAAAACACCTCGCACGACTCATTGCTTCATTGCCATACGCCTGCCGTAACATTTCATGTGTCTCTGTTCCCGATTTGCCGAGTTTGACGCAGAATTTGATGTTCGCTCGCTGCTCTAGTTTGCAGTCCATACCAAAATCGCAGCTGTGTTCCGCACGTGGTCACCAAATATCGTGTATCACAGCTCCCGATGTTCACAGAACGACGCCACTCGGCACAATGACTCATGAAGGTCCCTGTCCTCGACCGCTGTTCCCGCATCCGCGTACTGCCATTTGTTGGCGCGCTACGTACCCAGTCTTCGAACTTTTTGATCGCACTACGTATATATAGTGTATATATATATACACTATATTGGAAAAAGTCACCGGACACCTAGAAGAGAAACGCCACATAGCTTTTATTGACGTACATTAGTACGGTGTCATTCCACCTTTGGACTTAATGCATGCACTGACTCTTCGAGACAAGCTTTCGACAAGGGTTTGGAACACAGCGAAAGGCACGCGCTTCCATTCAGTACATAGTGCTACCACTAACTGTTGCTTAGTAGTAGGCCTTGGTTACAAACTTCTTATGCGGCGCTCTAATTCATTCGATAGGTGCTCTATGGGATTACGATCAGGGCTCTGTGTTGGCCAGTCCACACACGATACGGAATTATCGTCAAACCATGCCGTAACAGTCCTTGCTTTCTGGCTCGGTGCATTATGCTGCTGGTACCAACAAGACTCGGTTCCATAGTATTGCCACGGAGTTGGTAGGGCATAATTGTCCAGAATATCGAGGTAGACGTGCTGGTTAACATGTTTGTCCACGATAACCAATGGGCCGGGACCATATCACGAAAAACAGCTCCACACGAGTACACTGCCAGTTCCAAACTTGACCGTAGGGACAGTACACTGTGGTAAATAGTGTTCCCCTGGCTGCCGCCATACCCACACGCAGCCATCAGACTGATGGATCGTGTATCTGGATGCATCAGTCCATAGGACCCGTTTCCATTGATCTACGGTCAACGATAAATGTTCTTTACACGATGCGAAACGACGAGTAGCATTCCGAGTGAAGATGAAAGGCTTATGAGCTGCCGCACGACCACGGTAACCCATGGAGTGAAGTTCTCTGCGAATGGTACGTGTACATACCGAGGTTCCAACATTTTTATTCACCTGTACAATGAGGTCTTGTGCAGTAAGTACTCCGTCGATTAGCTGTAACGACTCTCCTCAGGCTTCGGCGTCCTCTATCACTGATTTTCTTTGGTCTGCCTGCACGTTTTGTTGCTTCAGGCACGCCATGTGTCTTCCACTTATTCAGTACATCCAAAACAGTGGACTTGGTTATGTTTAAACTCCTCTCGGTTTCTCTTATGGACAACCCACTAATATAACACCCAACAATATTTCCTTTCTCAAAGTCAGTTCTCTTACGCCTCGACATTTTCACTCAACCTCACAATGCGATATGATTGCGGTCAACTGCAGGCTTCTTTTTATATCGTTTGTAGCTGTACCGCGCGTCTTAACAACACAGCGGATCCGTTCATTTGCTTTTGAAGGGGTGTCCCGTGACTTTTTTCAATATAGTGTATATCATCATCATCATCATCATTGTCAACCATTATCAATCCACTGCTGGACGAAGGTCTCCCCAAGTTTCCTCCACAACGGTCTGTCTTGTGCCAGTCTCCTCCATGTCACCCCTGCATACTTTCGAATTTCATCCACCCATCTCCCATGTGGTCTTCTTCTGGGTCTTTTCCTGTCCCTTGGAATCCAATCTAAAATTTCTGCTGTCCATCGATGATCTGTCCTTCTGGCAGTATGTCCAGCCCATAGCCATTTCAGGGATTTAACTCTGATCATGATGTCTTCCACTCATATATATATATATATATATATATATATATATATATATATATATATATATATATATATATTCTATAAAGAAGATACCTAAGCAAAAAAATACATATATAATTTTGACTCACACCTAGTACAACATAGAAAAGGTTATGTATCTACCTGTGTGAGTAAAAGGAGAAAAGATAAAAAAATAAAATAAAACAACTGAATGTAGAAGGTGTCGAGAATACTGAGCCTTGGCTTTATCAAGGACCAGCAAAAACTCTGCATTTTCTCACTTCCACAAAGACCTAGTTGGAAATGGGTTTCTGCAAGGCCATAGATGCAAGTAACATTCCCACCTAAAATAGTTTAAAAAATATATATATGTCATGTCCTCCGTAGAGTTGCATGACCTAGCACTAGTTAACAATTTCGCTTGCATCCATTAACCTTCCTGGCCCGACCCATGCTCTTCATCTGTTACTATTAAACAGAGAGAAGAAGATTAAAGAGAACTCAAGCTGTGAGAGTGACATAATAATTAGAAATGATTTTCAGCCATAACGAAATGCCAAGTTCGTTTGAGAGAGAATTTAAACCTGAAAATCATTGCAAAAGAAATCCAAATTTTTACATTGCAATTAAAAAAGGAAATATTAATTTTTAACGAACAGATTTTTGAAAGAAAACTTGAGTCTAAAACCCCTATTCTCGACACCTTCTACATTCAGTTGTTTTATTTTATTTTTTTATCTTTTCTCCTTTTACTCACACAGGTAGATACATAACCTTTTCTATGTTGTACTAGGTGTGAGTCAAAATTATATATGTATTTTTTTGCTTAGGTATCTTCTTTATAGAATGTGAATTCTGAATTTTCAAAACTGCTGCGTTGCGCGTTTTGATTTTCAGGTTATTTTGCAACCTTCGTTTTAAATTCTAAAGTTTTTCCTTAGTCTTCAGTTTTGCTCTTAAGTATATCATCATCATCATCATTGTCAACCATTATCAATCCACTGCTGGACGAAGGTCTCCCCAAGTTTCCTCCACAACGGTCTGTCTTGTGCCAGTCTCCTCCATGTCACCCCTGCATACTTTCGAATTTCATCCACCCATCTCCTATGTGGTCTTCTTCTGGGTCTTTTCCTGTCCCTTGGAATCCAATCTAAAATTTCGGCTGTCCATCGATGATCTGTCCTTCTGGCAGTATGTCCAGCCCATTGCCATTTCAGGGATTTAACTCTGATCATGATGTCTTCCACTCTTGTCATTTTTCGGATCCACGAGTTCCTCTTCTTATCTCTCCTGGTTACACCAAGCATGCACCTCTCCATGCTGCTTTGAGTTGTCTGCAGCCTTTGTATGTCTCTTTTAGTTAAGGTCCACGTCTCTGCACCATACGTAAGCACTGGAAGGATGCATTGATCAAACACTTTTCTTTTAAGACATAATGGCATATTGCTCTTGAAAATTATGCTGTTTCTTCCAAAAGCTCTCCAGGCAAGTTTTGTACGCCGATTAATTTCTTCATCAATGTGACCCTCACTTGATATCTGCTGTCCAAGATAAACGTACGTGTCTGTTATCTCCAGCTTTTCTCCATCAATCGATAAATCTTCATTTCTTGTAAAAGCATTGAACATCACTTTTGTCTTCTGAAAGTTCATTTTTAATCCCACTTCTTTACTCTTGTCAGCAAGTTCCTGGATCATACTCTGCAGCTCTGATGGGGTAGTTGCAAAAATGACTACGTCATCAGCAAAACGAAGGTGGGTTAGATAATCTCCATTAATCTTTATCCCCTTGTTTTCCCAGCTCAGCGACTGAAAAACACCCTCCAATGTGGCATTAAAGAGCTTCGGAGATATGGTGTCACCTTGTCTCACTCCCTTTCCAATTTTTACGTGTGTTGTATTTTCAAACAGCCTAATCTTTGCACTTGCATTTTCATAGATGTTATTAATAATATTAATGTATGCATCTTCAATACCGCAGGTTTTCAGAGCCATTGTAACTGCTGATGGTTTCACCGAATCAAAGGCTTTTTCATAATCGATAAAAGCCATGCACAATGGAAGTTCATATTCCCTCGCTCTTTCAATTAGTTCTCTCAGCACGTGGATATGATCTATTGTGCTGTAGCCACTCCTGAATCCAGCTTGTTCTCTCGGTTGAGCCATGTCTAGTGCTACCTTCAAGCGGTGTGAAAGAACTTTAGTGAAGATTTTATAAACTACTGATAGGAGGCTGATAGGTCTGTAGTTTCCGAGATCCTCAATGTCACCTTTCTTATGTAGCAGGATCATTGTAGCGGTGTTCCAATCCTCAGGAATCTTTCCTTCATTAAGGCATCGAGTGAAAATTTGGGCGAGTACTGTTTCGATTTCTCCACTTGCTTCTTGTATGATGTCTACAGTAATTCCATCTTCTCCTGGAGCTTTTCCTCGCTTCATGTTCTTGATTGCATGTGCAACTTCTGCTGGAAGGACTGGAGGAACTCTGGTACTGGTATCTTTCATGATGTCTGGAGTGCATATATCATCCCTTTCATATAATTTGGAGTAGAAATCTTTCACTCTTGTCAAAATTTCGCCTCTATTTCTTGTTACAGAACCATCTTCTTTTCTCAGTGCCATAATCTGTTTTCTTCCCTTACTGAGATGTCCCTTTGCTATCTTTAGGCTTTGGTTGTTTTCAATTGCTTTCCTCACTAGTTCACAGTTGAATTTCCTTACGTCTTCAGTGATACTTTTTCGTACTGTCTTGCATAGCTCTATATATTCCACTTTGGAAGTCACATCTTCTTTAGTTGTCCTCATCTCTCTTCTTTTTTGCATCAACATTTTGGTTTTTCCTGATAATTTGTTCACATGCAACTTGTTCTTAGACCCAGCTAATTTTGTTGCTGTTTCCATAAGAGCTGTGGTTACTTTTCTGTTAACTTCAGAGATGTCCACTTCTTCCGATGTTAGGCCTTCTAAAGCAGAGAACCTGTTCTTCAGTTCTAACTTGAAGGTATTATGGTGTTTTTTAAGGTTGGTTATGTCAATAGATTTTGTTTGTCTTATGAGCTTGCCACGTTCAAGTTTAGTGTTGAGGTGCATCTTACATCTCACCAATCTATGGTCACTACCTGTGTTGAACTTGTTTAGCACACTGCAGTCTTCTATGACGAATTTTTTGTTACACATAATAAAATCAATTTCACTTGTCGTCCCATTGGATGTCTCCATGTCCATTTCCTGTGTGGCTTTTTCTTGAAGAAGGAGTTCAAGATGAAAAACTCTTCTGCCTCTGCAAACTCAACGAGAGTATTTCCACGCTGGTTTCTGTTGCCATGACCGAATTTACCTACTGAAGTTTCATTCTGTTGCCGTTGCCCTATTTTTGCATTGAAATCTCCCATAATTATTTTCAAGTGCTGCTTACCTTTATTATTTAGATGACAAATTTCCTCATAAAATTCTTCAATTTCTACTTCAGGATGACTTGTGGTGGGTGCATAAGTTTGAATAATCTGAGCCTGGTATCTTTTCGAGAGTTGGATAACAAGTCGTGCAGCTCTGTCAGAGGAACTTTCAACTTCTACAACTTTATCCTTCAGTTTCTTGTTTATTATAAATCCAACACCACTAGTTCTGCCAGTATCTGTCCCACGATAGTAGAAGAGATGTCCACTTTTCAGTTCGATGAGATCTTCTCCTTTTCTCCTTACCTCACTTAGCCCCACGATGTCCCACTTGATCCTTTGTAGTTCCTCTTCCAATTCAAGAAGCCTTGAATCAGAAGATAGGGAGCGTCCATTGTAAGTAGCCAAGGTCAGCATCAGATGGCAGCCTAGTCCGGTCCTCCGGGGATTCTTAGCACCCTCTGCCTTCATGTCGCACTGGCCGCTGCCTTGGCCAGGTACATTCCAGCTGCCGGAGACTGAGGGCCAAGATTTAAGTTGTGGAATCATTTTGGAGGGGTTTGGCCATAACTCACCACGCTGGCCAAGCGGGTTGGTGAGTGTGGGATAGAATTTCCTCTGATCCCGATGGTATAGTTATACCGCTATGGGCGGTCGTCAGAGCCCCTTTAGTGGGAACAGGATGCACCACGAGAAGGCGGGGTTGACATTTGTCAAGGAGAGGCTGTGATGTTACGCATCACCTGACCTTGCATCCCTTAAGTATATATATATATATATATATATATACATATATGGCGACATACAGAGACATACAAAGGCTGCTATATATATACATATATGGAGACATACAGAGACATACAAAGGCTGCAGGCAACTCAAAGAAGCATGGAGAGGTGCATACTTGGTGTAACCAGGAGAGATAAGAAGAGGAACTCGTGGATCCGAAAAATGACAAGAGTGGAAGACATCATGATCAGAGTTAAATCCCTGAAATGGCAATATGCTGGACATACTGCCAGAAGGACAGGTCATCGATGGACAGCCGAAATTTTAGATTGGATTCCAAAGGACAGGAAAAGACCCAGAAGAGGACCACATGGGAGATGGGTGGATGAAATTCGAAAGTATGCAGGGGTGACATGGAGGAGACTGGCACAAGACAGACCGTTGTGGAGGAAACTTAGGGAGACCTTCGTCCAGCAGTGGATTGATAATGGTTGACAATGATGATGATGATGATATAAAAATATATATTATATGCATGTCCACGTGCATAATATAGTATATAGTTTTGAATTTATAGGACACAATTCGTTTCGTTTTCTTTTTTTAGTATTTTATAAACTTCTGTTTCAGTTTATTTTTATTAGGAAAACCAAAATATTTTACCTGAATATTTAAAAAAAATATATGTCTTTATTTTTAAGGAACGGGGGATCGCCCCAGGCTGGATCCGCCACTGGAAGTGGAGTAAAGGTAATAGCTCGATGAAGAAATGACCTCGAAACAGCGAAAATGAAGATTGTGTGGGAGTGGTTTGTTAGTGCGAAAGTGGCTTACGTGCTCTTTCTTACTCAGCGCTACTGTACAGAAATCGATGTTGTATTATTTTGAAAAAAAACAACAGAAGTTTGGGAAATTTAGAAGATTACGGCGCTATTAACTATACGTTCCCTTAAATAATCACCAATTATGTAGAATCTGTTATTAGCGTGACAAAAATTTTAATGTTTACTTTTCAATCACTTCCAAGAACGCACCTGTATAAAACGGAAAGTATAGTTCCAGTCTTTTGGATTCAGTCTTAGTCAGGTTTCACTGCATTTCCTTTATCGACGACGTTTCTCATCCTTCAAAGCAGGCCTTGATACGAGGGAAAGTGGGGACACTGTCGCTTTTACAGTGTTGTTTTTATTTTATTCCGAAACTTTTCTAAGCGAAGAAAAAATGCCACTTCCTGTGACGTGTTACAGCGATAAAGCACGTGGCAAGGCGACAAATCTGCAGCGATACATTCCTTCCGTGTAGCTTAGTTGGAAGAGCAACTTACTCCGGAGTGAGGGGGCGCGATTTCGATGCAGTCATAGACAAACTTGTGTTTTCACATTGGCGTCCGAACGTAAAAATGTATATACTGGTGGGTTGGGTTCTTCGAAAAATGTGTGATGTTTGTTCTACACATCGTCTAGAATTAACGAAAAATTCGTTTTTTGCTTAAAAAAAAAAAAAAAGAAAAAAAAAGAGGGAATTGATGTGACGTACTAAAGAGGTAAGAGCACGTGTCAAGGCGACAAATCTGCAGCGAAACATTCCGCCCGTGTAGCTTATTTGGTAGAGCGACTTACTCCGGAGTGAGGGGCTTCGAACTCAAACTTGTGTTTTCACAGTCCAACAGAAAATTAAAGACAAAAGTGAATTTTTCTGGTATATAGTGTAGGAAATATTTATTCAGTTACAAAGTTTGGTCTGCAGTGTACCCTCTATCAAACTATCTCAAAGTTTGTACGTGCCCTACGGACACCGAGGAAAAGTTCTAAGAACTTACGAAAGCTCAGCTGCTCTTCTGCTGTCATTGCTAGATTGCGTTTTTTACTCTACGTATGACAGAAAATTTTATAACAGTGTAAGAAACATGAAAAGGAGGAAAAGACAGTCAGTCACGTGAGACATAAGTCATAGAGGCAAGAACAGGTGAAAGGTGGTGTTTAAAAAAACCCCGTAAAGTACACACAATTAAAGAGGAATCCATATAAGTCTCAGACCTAATGTAACAACGGTAAGATATTTGTAATGTTTTGTTTCGCTTTAATCGGAATGTAAAGAGTCGGACGTAATTTAATTCTTGTGATAATAACGTTTCGATTAAAAAGGAAAAGGAAAACCGTTATTTTGATTTGCGTAAGTCATTATTCTTTCTTCTTCTGTTGCTCCTTTTGTTAGTATTCTATTACATAGCTTGTTAGAAAACAATTGAGAAAGTTTTTATTAAAAATGTCCAATACTGCGTTCGACCTTCGCACGAGTCTCGAAAAAACGGTAGTCGTTGTAGTAACCATAGCAACCGGCCACACCTGTTTATCACGCATCAGTCATCGGTAGTGAGCACTTTAATAAACGTTGTTTCGTGAACCCCTGACAAGTGTTTTCGCGCTGTGATTTTTCGAAAAAATGGATGTGAAAGAGGAACATGGATGCGCCATTACATTTTGCTGTCGACTTAAGAAGTCTGTCGGATAGACTTTCCATCTTATGCAAGAAACTTATAAATATGAATTGTTGTCCGTTGTGTGTGTACATATCTGTACATACTTTGAGATCACAAAATCACTTTATTCAGGGAAAGGCACTGCAAGACACCTCTCAGGCGTCTAAATAAACAGCAGTGAATCAGCAATTTACAGATGGCATAAAGAATTAATGGGTGGTCGTGAATTGGCGGCTTTAATCGCGTATGGAGGAAGACCTTCAACGAGTGTTACGGAGGTAAACATCAATGCAATAGGTAAGGCATACACCTATCAATTAGAAATATCGAAGATATGGTTCATATTTCTAAATCATCAATTCACAGAATCTTAACAGAGCATTTGGAGCTGAGAAGATTTTAATCTAGCGTTTGTAGGATTTGGAGATTTGGAACTGAGCTGTTCAACTTGAGTTCACCCTTTCTATTCATGTCCGGCACAGTGCAGTAGACTTGTCACCATGTGACTTCTGGTTGTCCCATTTTCAAAAAGGCATTACGGGGACGACAATTTGAGGCTGATCAACAACTTATTACAGCTGCCCAGGGGTGCTTCAACAGCATCTCAGAAGAAGAATCCCACAAGACATTCAAAAAGTGGGAGGAACGTTGGGACATATGTATTCGATGCAATAGACAGTATTTCGGAAAAGATTACCACTTCCTTGATAATTAAGGTACACATATTTTTTTTATAAAAACATTCTCAGATATTTGGGGATAATCCTTGTACATACGTAAACCAGAAATGTTGCAAAACATAAGAGCAGCCGCCCAGTATTGCTTATGAAACACCTGCATAATTATTTTCACTACTGTGTAATTTGGTATTTGTTGTCCTTTGTGTGTGTACATATCTGTACATACTTTGAGATCACAAAATCACTTTATTCAGGGAAAGGCACTGCAAGACACCTCTCAGGCGTCTAAATAAACAGCAGTGAATAACGTAATGAGATATATACCATGACTGGAGGCAACGCCAATCCGAAAGAAAATGACATAATGGTAAAAACAATTAAACCCTCGCAAGAGGCAGTAGGTACAGAGTGAAGCAGAAGTTGGGGGTCCAAAGGAGCCACAACAGAGAACGGAGCGGTCGCAAAAGTCCAGGTCAGATAGAGAGCCGGAGAGTCGATCCAGCAATGGTGAACCAGCCGGTGTCTTGCGCCCAGGCAGAGCGGAAAGTGTCCAGAGAAAGTGAGGAAGACGCCGAGGAGAATTCAAGATGTAGACGAGCCGTGAGCCTCGCCCGGAAATATAAACAGAGCAGGGGCGGCGGAAAGTGAAATTCGTTGACCGGGCCCGAAATTTCAAATTGTGGTGCGCCCTCTACCTTCCCCCGGAACAAACAGAAGAAAAACAATGTCTAAGCAGTGGCGCACCCACAGGAGTGGCCGAGCCCTCCCCCGGCTAATAGAGTGGAAAGTTATTATGTCGAAGTTTGAAACAAAAAGTCACAATACGCGATCTACAGATACTTCTTAATCATGTACCGTATAATTATAACATATAATAATTATAAGGGAGTAGTTCTGTTAAATAAATTTAGAAAAATCTAACAAGGAAAACAATTTCACTGCTTCTTCTAATCATTTAACTTTCTTGTACTGTAACATTAGTAGTAACTAGATAAGAATAAATGCAACAAAAGTCAACCTCCTTAATTGCTACAGCACCTGACTACTTTTTCCGGTAAATTTAGGGGGGGGGCACCCCCACCTTGGGAAAATTATGTGTGCCAGGGCGCACGGGCTCCTCCCTTGGGAAATTTCTGGGTGCGCTACTGTGCCTAAGGAGCTTTGTTGGGAATTAGGACCACCCAACCACTTACCTAGAGGAACTTTCTAAGGCACATCACAACAATCGCACATATGTCAAATAAAAAAATAATAAAAAATAAAAATCTTGGCTGAAATTGTTGACCGGGCCCTGGTGGCCCGGGCGGTTCCGCAGCCACTGGAACACAGTGTTTCGCCAGAGTGGGCTAAAGGAAACAGTGCTGACCAAACTTTGTAACCGAATAAATATTACATATACTGTATACCAGAAAGGCATTTAACTTTGTTTTTAATTTGCTGTTGGAGACGGGGAATGGGGGGGGGGTATTTGTTTGCTGGTTTGGATCTGGCACTGCTGCAAAGCACAACACTCCATTCAGTTTCCTCACAAAGCTTGCTAAAATGCAATCGCCAAATATATGTAACGCCATCTACCACCTAGTGTTAAAGAAACACAACTTTACAGCTTTCTGAATGCGAACACATAATTTTTTTTATAACGTTTTTTAAGTCTCATTCATTAAAAGTTTTGTTTTAGAACATAACAGGGAGTCATGGTGGGAAGTTGAGAAATATAATGTAACTTTGTTCATTTCTCCTTTTTCGTTTCGTCAGAATGAAGTAAAACAGCCGAATAGCCGAATTTGGTTCTGAAACCATCTTCACTGGAAGTTTTGTTGCAGAACGGGATTACAATGAGAGTGCAGAAATGTGAAGTTGTTTTTATTAACATCTACTATCTCACTGAGCCCGCCGAAAAAAACAAAAAAAAAAGACGAAAAAAAAAACAAAAAAAAAAAAAAAACATCACACGTGCGTGTCCAGTCTAACAGCATAAAGTTTGTTGGAATTTCATTGGTGACCAGGGAAGCTAAATTAATTTCGAAGGCGTGAGAGTGATTTACTGGGTTTTGCAGCGCACACGGGTAAACCATGTTTCCGTTCCGGATGTTTGGGGGCTGGTATCCCCACGGTTCGAGATGACCTTAGTTAGTATGTACTACATGTGTTATGGCGCTCTTTGGTTACCTGGGCTCTTGAACACGAAATTAAAAACAAAACAAAAAAACACTGCTTTCAAAAATCATAAGGAAACCTACGGAATACTTACAAACTCGTTGTCCGAGAAAAAACATCTTCAGGTAAAATTTCACACACACTTTCTTGAAATGTGTGATGGCGCTTGAGGTGGACGTCTAGGGATTTTGCTTCCTATACTTCCAATGAGCAAACTTCTGAACACATTTTCTTCACAATTAATGCGTTCCCAAGGATGAAAATTTGAACATCGATTAAAATAACTACCTATTATTACTTGTAATACTTAATATTTTCTAAAGCATAACCATACTTAAGCAATCCAACATTTGTTTGTCTACTGACGGAGTGACGTCATCAACGTACAGGTCGCGCTATCTTTTTTCTGGTCGCAACACCACCAAAGGAAAAGTTATTGATTTTTAATATAATTATGGTTATGTCTTAGAAAATATTAAGTAATAAAAGTTATAATATGAAGTTATTTTAATTGCTGTTCAAATTTTCATCCTTAAGAACGCATTAATTGTGAAAAAATGTGTACAGAAGTTTGCCCATTGGAAGTATAGGAAGCAAAATTACTAGACGTCCACCTTAAGAAGTTACAAAACACAAAATATTTCAATAAAATATAAAAATATTTTGATCTGTAAAAACAGTTTCATTCCTTATAGAACAGCGTTTTTAGAACCCTGTAATCCAGACCTGCGGTAAAGGCTACAAAAATTAAGCACAATTTTCAAATGCACTTAAGTGAATTCCACTCGAGTTTCAGAACATTCCGTGTGAACTATCATAAATCATTTTATCTTAAATTAATTCTTCCAGATCTTCTCATTTTGAGGCACACGTTCAGGAAAATCTAAATCTGTGGGCTGTCATTCTGGTACTCTGAACACATATCAATAAATCCTTGGCCACGATTCTGTGTGTGCGACACTAAGATGATTAAGTGTGACATCGAAAGGTAAAAATTAAAACACTGATAATGAAGACAGAACAAAACACAAAACTAAAAACCTTGTATGCATTACCTGAAGTTACATCTATAACATCTTGCTTCTCCTCTAAATAATTCGGATCAATCACTGGTGGAGTGTAAGGATTGGTGGACCGTATGGATACATATCCTCGACTCTTTGGACGCAAAATTGAAGACAAGCACCAAAAATTTGTCTTGTTTTCATAAGGACCATACACTTGTTCATAGACCTGTGTATATAAAGTGTGATACATACTAACAGAATGATTACATACTAACTAAAATTTACAGGAAAAGCACACAAATATATCATTTGCTGTGTAATGTTTAAAAGCATTGTGAAAGGTTTGAATTTAATTACAAATGGAAAGTACATCGGTGTCCAAACCAAGAAACTGTGAGCAGTCATAGAAGGCACTCACTGCAAAGGATGAAAGTGCTAAGGAGAAAAAGGGTAGAATGACAGAGGGAAGATTTTGTGTTGTGGTGCGGATGGCAGTAAAAACTTTCGTTATTTGATCATCAACAAGTTTCAAAACCTCATTTTCTGCAACGAACTTTGTTCACGACCACTAAATTTCCAAGTGCTTTTTTTCCCTGATAAAAAGTAATTTTCATTTAAGACCATTCTTGGCAACAAAGATATATATAAATAGCAGTCGTAGAATTGATGTCATCGTATATATAAACAGCCGAGTCACATTATTGTGACCACCTCCTACTTTTGATGTCAACAGCGCGTAGCCAATGAAAGAAGGCACGTGTCGTGAGATGGCTTGGAGGGTATATAAGGTGTGCTGTAGTCATTCTGAAACATATCACTCGTTGCTGTCATGGATAAAAGGAGCGATTTATCAGATTTGCAAAAAGGGATGATTATCGGCTTTCGGGCCAAGGGTGGCAGTATTTCTTAGACAGCGCAGTTTGTGGACTTTTCACGTGATGCTGCGGTTAAAGTGTATCGTGATTGGAGAAATGGCACCATTGCGAATAAGCGACGTCGAAATTGCGGAGCTCAACGTGTCATTGATGTGAGAAGTAAACGTCGGCTTTGAAGGTGCGTGAGGGCCGATTGACACGCTACAGTGGAGCAACTCACTGGCCGAATTTACTAGGGGGCTACCGGAAGTGTGTCTAAAACGACAGTTCAGCGAACCCTGCTGCGTATGGTGCTCCGATGCAGACGAATGGTCACTGCACTTATGCTAACGAAGGTGCATCGGCAGAAAAAGCTTACATTTGCACGGCAGTATCGGAATGGAACAACCGCTGGTTGGCAAAGGATTGCCTTCTCCGATGTGTCACGTTTTCTGTTTCATCGAACGGATGGACGTTGGCGTATAAGGCGAGAAACATCAGAGAACAAACATTCTTCAACCATTACTGGAAGAACACAAGCTGGTGGGAGCAGCGTTATCGTCTGAGGAATATTTTCGTGGCATTCTCTGGGTCCACTCATACCTGTGGAAAGCACTATGGACCGAATTCGTTATGAATCCATCCTTGCAGACCACGTACACCCATACAGGCTGATTGTCTCTAGGGGGGGATTTCTAGCACGACAATGCGACGTCTCACATAGCTAGAAATGTCCGAGAGTGGTTGAAAGAGCACGATGAAGACTTCAAAGTATTTCCCTGGCCCCCTAATTCCCCAGACTTAAACACAATTGAACATCTGTGGGACCACCTCGATCGTGTTGTTCGCTCTAGAATAGATTTCATACAGCTTTTGAACAGTCTACAATGGTATATAATTTTGCCATTCGTCGATCAGAACGTCAGCCAATTGCTTCGGAGATGCCTGAACAGGGTATCTGCTTCTCACTGTGCTCTCCAAAATTGCCCACAGTGGTTCAATGAATTTCTGGGACTTTTTCGAACCTACCCTGTATATATACAGGGTAGGTTCGAAAAGGTCCCAGAAATTCAAATTCTTTTTTATACAGAAAGCAATAACGTACTTCTATTTACACCTCTTTTATTTCGAAATTGTTTACTTGGATAGCTACATACTTTTGCCAGCGTTTGTAAAGCTGTTTGAAGTACTCCTGGAATCCATTCTTTGGAACCTCTTTCTGCACCTTTGTCGCGTTTTCGATCATGTCCTCAGCACTCGTGAATAGCCGTCCTTAGGGAAGATTTCATCCGCGAAAACAAGTAAAAATCTGGCGCGGCCAAGTCTGGAGATTATGGGGGATGCTCCAATGGCGTCACATTGTGCTTTGTGAGGCACTCTCTGACCGTTAGTGGTAGATGTGCAGGCTTATTGTCATGAAAAAGAAACCAGCTGCTTGTTGTCCATTTTCCTGGACGTTTCCTTCGTATTGCATCAGTAAGACGACGGAAGACATCGGATTACATTTCTTTATGCGTAGTCCTCTCTTATGGAATAAATTCCTTGTGGACAAAATCCTGAGAGTTAAAGACTTCCAGCATTACTTTGCCTTTACCCTTGTCCAAACGGAGTTTGGTTTCGACGAGATTATGTTGATTTCCATTCACAGGACTGCTGTTTTGTCTGATGATCGTACAAAAAATACCATGACTCGTCTCTTGTGATTATGCTGTTTAGAAAATTGTCGTCTTTATCAGCCATATTGTTTAGGTCTCCGGCAAGGATCATTTGTGTTTCTTGTTGTCTGGGAGTCAGCATTTTTGAAACCAAGCGTTAACAAACGTAATGCAGGTTCAAATCATCGTGAAGAATGAAGTGAACTCTTCCAACTGATATTCCTGCCTCTGACGTCATGTTCTGTACGCACTCAATCTCTTCGGCAGTTGAAGAGGTTCACGCACGGGCGCCGTACCGGCGCCCGTGGATCATAATTGAAACTCATACCACCATCACGGCAACGCTTATGCCACGCGTAAGCTTAAGAGTTTTTCATTGACAGTTCACTCTATGCTTGCTATACTATGGATAATGTCTGTGATGGTGATTTTCGAAGCAAAACACAAAACTTGATGTTTGCACGTTGCTCAGTTGCATACATTTTTAACTGCGGAGTTACTAAAAGCACAGTAAACAAAGGAACTACTAGTGTTCCACACAGACAGGAAATAGGATGCACCTATTGCCGTCAGAGGACATCATGGGTGCTTAACACATCTGAAATAGAAAAATTCTCCTCTCCTCAATACTTCATTTCCAGAGTTGGGGACGATTCCAGGAGCGTTCTTGAACCTACCTCGAAGATACACAGGTTTTTACAAAAAGTGTATCAGAGTAAGGCACATTGCCTTCTATAAACAATACTATGACTAAGTCAAAATGGTGCAATTTCATACATGTCAGTTGAAACCGAAACGCGAGAGAAGGCTTTGGGTAGAACACATTCAGACCAACTTGCTGAAGCTGTTTAGATTTAAACAGCTTATGCCACGCGTAAGCTGGAGGGTTCTTCATTAACATTTCACTCTATGCTTGCTATAGTATGGATAATGTCTCTGATGGTGACTTTCGAAGCAAAACACAAAACTTGGTGTTTGCACGTTGCTCATTTTTTTTTTATTTTTTTTGATTGGAGGTTTAACGACCACCGTGAGCAACTCAATGGGCTATAAGCAGTCGCCCGTCCCTAATTTAGGGTCACTGGTTCCAGGGAAGGGAGAGAACCAGTGCCATAAGACAAACACAACATCCATGCCTCACCGGGATTCGAACCCGGACCCCTTTCAGACGAATGATCAGAGGCCATCGCTTAGACCACTGCGCCACCGGGGCGGCGTTGCTCAGTTGCATACATTTTTAACTGCGGAGTTACTAAAAGCACAGTAAACAAAGGAACTACATACTAGTGTTCCACACAGACAGGAAATAGGATGCACCTATTGCCGCCGGAGGACATCATGGGTGCTTAACACATCTAAAATAGAAAAATTCTCCTCTCAATACTTCATTTCCAGAGTTGGGGACGATTCCAGGAGCGTTCTTGAACCCACCTCGAAGATACACAGGTTTTTACAAAAAGTGTATCAGAGTAAGGCACATTGCCTTCTATAAACAATACTATGACTCAGTCAAAATGGTGTAATTTCATACATGTCAGTTGAAACCGAAACGCGAGAGAAGGCTTTGGGTAAAACACATTTAGACCAACTTGCTGAAGCTGTTAAGATTTAAACAGTTATTCCAGTTTTGTCAGAGTCCACTGTGAATCAATCTGTGTGACATGATCATTGTTCATAAAACTGATTTAAATTTTCTGACATTTTTGCATACATGCATACAGACTGCAACAGGAAACGTAGGGATAGAACAAACTGAGATTTCAGCGCTTTTTGTCCAAAATGTAGGGAAGCGTTGTTGATTGTAGGTCGATGATAGCAATAAATAACATATTTCATGAGTACACAAATAAAAGAACATAAGGAGTAGGATTTTACGTGAGGAAATGATACGTAGTAGTGTCTGATATTCGAAAAATGTATTCATGACGGAGTAGATCTTCAATGACGCAAGGAATGCAGTGTGAAACAAAGGCTGAAGAGTCGAGACTGTAGGCAGACATATAAAACGCTGTCAGTGTTGGAGCAACACGCACTATGTGGACAGTTTCGTAGATCATATTTGGTGTGAGTGACAGGCACAAGTGGACGCTCGTGCAATAAGTGCTACTGAATATTGTTTTCCTTTCAGCGACTGAAGCAGGAATGAGTAGCACTTCACATTCACGAAAGACGTACTATATGATCAAAAGAGTCCGGACACCACTTCTGAGTAGTGCATTTGCCAATATACGTCACAGCCATGGCCCACAGAGATATAAAGAGATGTACGTGACCTGGCAAACATAATAGACAAGCCCGAAACGTAGAATGGGCCGCACGGCAGAGCTCAGTGACTTTCAACTTGACACGGTCATAGGATGCCATCTTGGCAATAAGTCAGTTTGGAAAATTTTGGCACTACTGCAGTAGCCCCGATCAGTTGTAAGTGATGTTATTGTGAAGTGAAACCGTTTAAGAGCAAAAACAGGGCAATCGCGACCTAGTAGGATACGTAAAATGACAGAGCAGGACCGTAAAGGTCTACAAATGTCAACAAAAATGTCTGTCCTCGATTGCAACACTCACTACCGAGTTCCAAAATGCCCGTAGAAGCAACGCCAGTACCATAACGAAAGGACTGGGTTTCCACAGCCGAGCAGCCGCACACAAGACAAATATCAGCCAGATCAACGCCAAGCCTAGATTGCAATGGAGCAAAGCTCGGCACCAGTGGACTCTGGAGCAGTCGAAACGCTTCTCACCTTAAAAAGGGAAAGATGGTCACCACAATTTGCAGAGGGGAGGGACTGCAAAACACACAAGGAATCGGTATATATAATAGCACGTCGATGAGGTTTTGACTGTACGTGGATAAGTGCAAGATAGACAGCATGTAACTCCGCTGAAAATACCGTGATCTCAGCTGGAATTCCCTTGATAGAAACATTATCGACAAGACAGTTACTTGAGAGACAAGTGCAGTTGTTTCACTTCATCCTCCTCAGTGCAGTCAGCACTGAGAAGGATGATTAAAACATTGTGTGCTTGAATTTTCGAGGTCACAAGGATAGTCTCGATAATTTCCACGAGTTTTTCTTTTTCGACCAATCGGTCCCAAATACCCAAATTTGCCCTGTGCTACAAGGGCCTGGCTCATAGCACGTGGCTCAGGCGGTTGCATCTAAGGAAGAAAAACAAACGGGAAAAACACGCACGTAGTTTCTTTTCTGAAAAACTGAACAGCAAGATTAATGCTTCGTAGCACGATATCAACAGCTTTAAATACGATTATTGTGGCACAATAACAAAAATGGATGAAGTAAAAATATCGGAGCTCGAAAGGCCTACTTTTGTTTCGTTTTTTTATCCTGTCTGTGTTTTCACGTAAGAGGCCAATTTGTTTTATGATCATTTTGGAACTCTTGGAGATTTTTCCGGCATCCGGAATTTCCTGGGTGGTCAAAGTAATTCTGTGATGATACTGTTTGTTAGATATCTCTCAAGAGGGCATGTCTCTTCTTGTCTTATGCATTTGAATTGTCTTTGAAAATATCTTCTTGTCACTCAAGTAACAGATCGTGAGAGAGACAGTACCAATAATGCCACTTTCCTCTTCGCAAAACGGGAACTCAGAAATGATTATAGAATAAAATCACTTCCTCCAAAGAAAACGTGGTTAGAAAAAAGGAGTGAAAAAGATAAGCATTTCTACATAAAACAGTTTTCTTGGCACTTGGAATGAACTCTTAAAGCTCTTTTTTGTGTGACTACTCGTTATTTAAAAAAATGAAGGATACGTAGCGAAAGACCTGAATGGTGGTAAAAGATTTGCTCTGAAAATTGACTAACTGTAAAATGGCCTTATACGAAAGGTGTTTACTGCGAGAAGAATATGCTGTTAGTACCTATTATTACGTGAAACCTTGTTGGCATAGTAACACCATGATAATTTAAATTAGATCCTTATTCACAATCGATGCCCCTCAAAGTACAGAGCATTAAAGAATGAGAGCATGTTTAAACCTAACTCGATGCTAACTGTTGCCTGAAATGCTGACTACTACTTACAGGTTTTGTAATACCCAACTGTGTTTTTGCCATGAATGGAGCTCCCTCGACGAAGTACAGCTGATGATCGGGGAGTGATAAGGGAGTTATTACTGGGCTGTTAGGCAAGAAGGCCTGCCCAAATCCACCTTCTGTTGAAGCCAGCGGACCTAAAAGAGAAAGTAAACCATGAGTGCTATGTGTAATGCACTGCAACAGTTGAGTTACGCCTTAAGGCTGTCTTTGAAGGAGTGTTAGGGTTCATCTTCTGCGATAGATGGCATAAAAAATCACTGCTCTGGCGTGGTTTTACGTCTTGAGGGACTGTCCCAGAAGTTGGCGTCAGCAAATCACGGCAGATCTCGCCATATTAAAAATGGAAGCTGTCTCTCGTTGGCTACACAATGAAAAGACAAAATACGCGCTGTTACGTTTTAACCAAGGACGCATTTGGGGGTGGAGCTTAATAGGTAGGCGGAGTTTCTATATCTCAAATTCAGGGGTTCTCTGCTAATGTACACATTTTCTCTTCAAAAATAAACGTACAGTAGGATTTAAGATGATTTATGGGAGACAAGATTCCAGTCTCACTTTTGGCCCCATTTAATTATTTCTATTTGGCCTAGATAATTAAAAAAATGAGACATAAATGACAGATTTCGTTTTTCCCAAACAGAAACACTGCTACACTAACTTATCGCACGATCTAGCGCCCAAATTGGAATACTTTCTAGTCAGATAAATTGAATTAAAGAAAAAAGTCTAACAATTTTTTTGGAATAATAACTGTGGCACATATTAGCTATAGATCGTTTTTTTTTGTGCTCAAAATTTCAAATACTACAAAGTAATGGTACGCGCACCGGTGGCGCAGTGGTCTAAGAGATGGTTTCTGATCATTCGTCCGAAAGGGGTCCGGGTTGGAATTCCGGTGAGGCATGGATGTTGTGTTTGTCTTACAGCACTGGCTCTCTCCCTTCCCTGGACTGGCTCTCTCCCTTCCGTGGCCCTAAATTAGGGACAGGCGACTTCTTATAGCCCATTGAGTTGCTCACGGTGGTCGTTAAACCTCCAATAAAAAAAAAGTAATAGTCTTCGAGAAAATGTGTACAAAAGAATTTACATTGCAGTTATAGGATAGAATGTCTCTTACACTCATTTAAAGACAGCCCTAAAGCACTAAAAATACCGTTAAGTTTGCATACTAAATGCGCAAGTATCTTTAATTATGCTTTTACAGCGACTTGCCACTGAAAATCTCACATCATCAAATTAATCACACAAAATTTCCCCACTATTACACTGAAGAGCAGTTGAATTAGACACAGCTGGCGTTATGCAAATGTGGCGCTGTGGGCGGCTCTGTAAACGGAAACGACATGACGTATGCAGCGATCCGACAATACAAGGAGTGATGCGACGGGAATCAGTAAGGGTCGGACGCCGTATGGGTAAGACGAAGTGCATTTGATCGTGGGCAAATTGTCGGGGCCCGACTAATGGGTCACTCCATCTCGGAAGTCGTGCAGGCACTGGGATTTTCACGAGCCACTGTGTCACGGGTGCACCGTGAGTACATCGAATCCGGTAAAACCATCCCTGCAAGGGCCAACTGCCGTGGACAACAGTGTGTGGATGAGCGGGGTCATCGTCGGCTAGCTCGCATTGTAACAGCGGATAGACGGGCCACAGTGCAAGAAATTCCTCGACAATTTAACGCTGGTGCACAAAAACGTGTCAGCAGCAACACCATCCAGAACCACCTCCTCGCTATGGGGTACAGAAACCATCGTCGCACGAGGGTACCGCTGCTGACCGCACATCACAGGGTGTAAAGATTAGCATGGGCGTGGGAACATCGCCACTGGACCCTAGACATGTGGGAAAATGTTGCTTGGACTGATGAGTCGAGATTCACGTTGGTACATGCGGATGGCAGGATACGTGTACGGCGCAAATCACATGAAGCGATGGAACCTTCTTGCCAGCAGGGTACTCTTCAAGCTGGTGGGGGTGGCATTCTCGTCTGGGGACTGTTTATGTGGGCTGAAATAGGATCCCTGGTACGTGTAACATCGTCCCTCACAGATCAACGTTACCGGGACATCCTGGACGACCATTTGCTCCCGTTTGTGCGTCTTCAACATCCCGCTGGGGACCTCATCCTGCAATAAGACAATGCACCGTGCCATCGCTTCCGAATTGTATCCGAATGTTGGACAGTCCACCGACGTGACCTCGCTTCCTTGGCCAGCTAGGTCACCTGACCTCAATCCCATCGAGCACATCTGGGATGCCATCGAGAGAGATGTTCGAGGCTCTGACCCCTCCATCACATCTTCGTGAACTGTGGGAGCTTGTTCAGGGGTCGTGGATCCGTATGGCTTCCCAACGCTTCCGGTGTCTTGTCGAGTCCATGCCGAGACGAATTGCCGCCGTCATCAGGGCTAAAGGTGGTGCTACAAGTTACTAGACAGGTATCTCTAATTCAATTGCTCTTCAGTGTATAATCATCCTAAATTTCTCCTACCCAAAGGAATTAGGTTGTTGAAAAGCAGCATAAAATAACTGTGGGATGGATAACCGAGTCGCATAGCAAATTAAAATATAAGAATTTACTCACGGAATGACAGACTTCAATGAATTATGTGGCTACACACTAGTTCACACACGCCATTACGTACCTCGGAAGTGATTAAAACTTACGATTAGGAAATCCTACCAAATTGTTTCTACATTTGTGTTTCAAGTTGCACAACTTGAAGCGCGAAATTCAGGTAAGCATCTATGATGTCTTAAGAGCTTTAGAGCTTTCCTGTTTTTTTAGATTTTGTTATGAAACAACAGTCATTTAAATACTAAATGCCTGATACTAACACAATACTTAATACACGTATTACGATCACAAGGAACGCTATGGCAAAAAATTAAACCTGCATAGTATTCAAAGATGGCTTATTCATCTTCCTGGTTTTCGACTTACAACTCCACTTGCGGATTCGCAACATAGTTTTATATACATGCAAACACAATTCCCGATGTCTGTAGAACTTATTCGGCGTTCAGATCATGTGGTACAAATTCAAGTAGCATATCGTCTTACCTTCACACGGCTCTACTTCTTTACACTGCACGTGGTTTTTTACAGTGGATGTTTACACATTTTTAGAACGATTTCCCAGCAATATAATCAATGTTTAAAATAAAATTATTTCTTGTTCTATCTGATAGCCCTTTCTTTGGACTATGAATGTAAATCCGGATTTCCAAGATAACAGGGCATTCTGAAAATTGATAGTGGTATTTTATTCCACTCGATCACTTTCCACTGCTTTCCAGAGTCCAATAGTTGTTTCAGGTCTGCGTTTAGACGGCGCTCTTTCTAGCAGTCCGAAGGAACAAAAGAGTTCATTGGTAACACATCAGGAGACTTCAGGAATATGAGCAATAGGTATGGACTCGAAACCCGTCTCTTATCATTTTTTTAAGAAACAGAGTGGTAGATTTGGATGTATGACTGGCAGCCTTATCCTGATAAAGTGCTACTCTTTGGAGACTCTGTGGATAAAGGAATGCTATTTCCTCTTTAAACTTAGGAGCTAAAACATTATTTTGGTAACATGCAGAATTGATTTTAACATTCTTTTGAACTTTTCTTAACTTTAATTTCCTATTGTACGAGAAATCAGCAATAATCATAAATCCTTTACTGAAACTTTCTTAGGATTCTTGGAACCAAGTTTGTAAGCCTTTGATAAACTAAAAACTGTCTAAGCACGATATCATCATCATCGTCATTGTCAACCATTATCAATCCACTGCTGGACGAAGGTTTCCCCAAGTTTCCTCCACAACGGCCTGTCTTGTGCCAGTCTCCTCTATGTCACTCCCGCATACTTTCGAATTTCATCCACCCATCTCCCATGTGGTCTTCTACTGGGTCTTTTCATGTCCCTTGGAATCCAATCTAAAATTTCGGCTGTCCATCAATGGTCTGTCCTTCTGGCAGTATGCCCAGCCCATTGCCATTTCAGGGATTTAACTCTGATCATGATGTCTTCCACTCTTGTCATTTTTCGGATCCACGAGTTCCTCTTCTTATCTCTCCTGGTTACACCAAGCATGCACCTCTCCATGCTGCTTTGAGTTGCCTGCAGCCTTTGTATGTCTCTTTTAGTTAAGGTCCTCGTCTCTGCACCATACGTAATCACTGGAAGGAGGCATTGATCAAACACTTTTCTTTTAAGACATAATGGCGTATTGCTCTTGAACATTATGCTGTTCCTTCCAAAGGCTCTCCAGGCAAGTTTTGTACGCCGATTAATTTCTTCATCAATGTGACCCTCACTTGATATCGCCGCCCCGGTGGCGCAGTGGTCTAAGCGATGGCCTCTGATCATTCGTCCGCACGGGGTCCGGGTTCGAATCCCGGTGAGGCATGGATGTTGTGTTTGTCTTACGGCACTGGCTCTCTCCCTTCCCTGGAACCAGTGACCCTAAATTAGGGACGGGCGACTGCTTATAGCCCATTGAGTTGCTCACGGTGGTCGTTAAACCTCCAATCAAAAAAAAAAAAATCATTTGATATCTGCTGTCCAAGATAAACGTACGTATCTGTTATCTCCAGCTTTTCTCCATCAATGGATAAATTTTCATTTCTTGTAAAAGCATTGAACATCACTTTTGTCTTCTGAAAGTTCATTTTTAATCCCACTTCTTTACTCTTGTCAGCAAGTTCCTGGATCATACTCTGCAGCTCTGATGGGGTAGTTGCGAAAATGACTATTGTCATAAGCAAAACGAAGGTAGGTTAGATAATCTCCATTAATCTTTATCCCTTTGTTTTCCCAGTTCAGTGATTGAAAGACATTTTCCAGTGAGGCATTAAAGTGCTTCGGAGATATGGTGTCACCTTGTCTCACTCCCTTTCCAATTTTTATGTATGTTGCATTTTCAAACAGCCGAATCTTTGCACTTGGATTTTTATAGATGAGATGATAAATGAAAATAAGCACGGTATATGAGATGATAAATGAAAATCGTTATTAAAATATAATTCAAGTGAGATCTTTCGCACCCCGCCTGCAGGGTCCGTTCTCAGACTAAAAAGACGAATGGAATAAGATTGCCAAAGACACAGTTTTTATAAGTGTGCTGTGAGAGAACAAATCACGATGTGTGCATGTCCACAATCAAATCGAACGTTGTCATAGTGATTTGAGATACACTTAAATGTTGTAACAAATGATCATATGTACCCATAATTAACTTAAGTGTAATACACCACTGCAGTTTGAAGTAAAAATGTAATTATTAACATATACAGGTAAGTCTTTCAGTGCCGCCCCGGTGGCGCAGTGGTCTAAGGCGCTGGCCTCTGATCATTCGTCCGTAAGGGATTCGGGTTCGAATCCCGATCAGGCATGGATGTTGTGTTTGTCTTACGGCACTGACTCTCTCCCTTCCCTGGAACCAGTGACCCTAAATTAGGGACAGGCGACTGCTTATAGCCCATTTAGCCCATTGAGTTGCTCACGGTGGTCGTTAAACCTCCAATAAAAAAAAAAAGTCTTTCAGTCTAAAATAATGTTCCAATATGAGGAGCCCCTTTTGGTGATGTCGAATAGAGTCTCGGAGCTACAACTCCAGTGCCAATCTCCACGGGAACGGTATGAACAAAGGTTTTTCGTCATTACAGCAGACAGAGTTCATTTTATGAATATAAAAGGATCTCGGTGAACAATAGCTGAGATTTAAATGATTGGGCGGCAAGAATAGAAGTTTTTTCCCATACTGGTTCGTGAGTCCCATTAAAAACTTGCCGGGCCAATGCCGTGGAAGTTGCACCATTTTTAATGTCATATTTGATGTTCTGACAATCAGACTTTGAGTGTCCGAGCTGTGGAGCCAATATAGCAAGTGTCCTCCTCATTGGTTAGACGGGACTTAAGAGGGATTTTATAAATGTCATGCCTATGTAGATCTTGTGGTCTATCTCGGTCCTTTCTGATAATTGAAAATAGATTTTGAGTCTTGAGTCCAAAGTTAATGCCAAAAGGTAGACAAGCCGATTGAAGGGAACGGGAAATGTAAGCTTGTTTTCTGTTTGTAAGCCTTTTTCTCCTCTTTTGCGATAGTAAATCGACCTTTTTTTGTTACAATTGTTTAGGTATATCTATTCCTTGTCATTAATCACAATAATTTTCCATCTGTCTCCAGCTAAGTGATTTTCATAAAGAAGTCTAAACCATGTTCTGCGCTTTGTCACGTGCCTTGACAAAAGGCGGTGGACATTATGTTTTTTTTTTTTTTTTTTTTTTTTTTTCAGATTTAAATCTTTATTACCATGTTCACAGTTGATACAGAGATTTTTAACGACTTAGCGATTGCACTTTGGGTAGGTGGACTTTCTTTTAAGACCAGAGGCCTTACTTTTGAAATAGTTGCAAAAATACGCAATTTCTTTGGATATTCGTTTGGTGATCTTTTTTCCTGTTAAAAGTAGTGCTTGACGATATTTCCGTCTATTATTAATAATATTGCTTATTTTACATTTAGAAATGCTAATTCCATGATTTTAACAGCGTGTTTTAATTACAGAATACCAGTATTTCTCTTCGTAAAGAGCAAAATCATAACTTTCTGTCCACAGCTTGTTTACGCACTCCATTTTCTCAGCAGGCGATATTTAACTGCAGCGGATATTTTGTGTTCATATAACACGCTGTTGCCAGTTTCATTTCTTATCAAAAAAGTTCTAAAAATGTATGAACATCCTCTGTATTTATTTCTGATTCATTGTCAGTCGTTGTCTAAACGTACAAGGAAATTCGGAGGAGTCGACGCGTCGCTCAGAACCGTTTCTAGCTTGTCTCTAAAAAGGCTGCAGTGAAAAAAGTACACATTGCGCCTCCTAGAGTAAGTTGGAGAAAAATTTTCATCGTGAAGTACGCTCTCCGACGCGAAAAGGGTTTTATCAGAAAGATATTTAAAAGCGGAGACATCGCCCCAAATAGAAACTCGCATTTACACCCCTAGCGGAAAAACTATACGTAATTTGAAGCAGAAAATGTGGTATATATTTGCCACAGCGGCGAGCATCAGACACAAAAATAATTTTTTGAATACACTTCCAATGGAAATATACGTTTATGCTCCTAACGGTAGAACTGTTCATTAGGGAAAAAGTACTGGGTTGATGCATAACTTCATGCTGTATTTTTCACTGCACTACAGAAATGTATTACATCAGAAGGGAAACGGAATCAATCAACTATATATCTCCCCCTTGTTTATGATGGTATCCCAACTTCTCGATATGTCTGCAATGCCATTCTTGAAAAAACGTGCAGGTTTTGCTGCGAAGAAATCATCAAGAAAATTCTGGAGATCAACATCATTGTTGAACGTTCTGCCACGGAGTGCATTTGACAGAGATCGGAACAGGTGATAGTCTGAAGGGGCAACATCTGGGAAATAGGCCGGATGTGGAACGATCTCCCATTTCATGTCCTGAATGGCCATTTTGGTCATGTTTGCACGGTGAGGGGTGCGTTATCATGTTGGAGAAAGACACGATGGCGCCGACGTGGCCGTTTCTGCTGAATTGCTCCCTCCACACGACGAAGTTGCTCACAATAAAGTGCAGTGCTGATGGTCCGATTCCTCAGCAGCATTTCCCACTGAATAATGGCTTCCATGTCCCACCGGACACACAACATGATCTTCGCAGGACGAAGGTCATGTTTCGGACGTGGTGTGGGCTTAACCATTCCCGCCGATGCCTGAAATTCACGTACAGGCACCACTTTTCATTTCCAGTAACAATACGTGACAGAAAAGATTTGTGTTGCTGAGAACATTCGCGATAACGGGCGAGCAAGGAACCACATATGGCAACATGCTGATTCTTGTTATCCTCAGTGAGATTGTGAGGAACCCAAGACTCCAATTTCTGGACCTTTATCATACGTTTCAGATGTCGCACCACTGTGGCCTGATCACAGTCCATTTCAGTGGTCAATTTGCGTGTCGTTTGACACCGCGGATCCAAGTGGATGAGATGGTTCAAACGATCCTCATCAAAGTGAGATGGACGACCTGAGCGTGGAGAGTCGTTGAGGTCAAAATTGCCACCCCGGAGCCTCTCAAACAATTTGCGGGCCGTCCTCGGAGCAATAGCATCCTCCCCATACACAGCACAAGTTTGTCAAGTAGCCTCGGTTGCTTTGTTGAACTTGTAGAGGAGCAGATGTCGGAAATGTTCATTCCTCTCTACTTGACACTCCATACTTCCGGACCTGAAAACGAAAAAACCATTAGCCATAATCACACAACGCAATATGATTTAGATACAGGATATTACTGGCAACATTTTGATATACAACTGGCCATCTGCACCGTCACTATTGACCTGGGAAACACTCGTAAAATAAAACGGCATGAACTTATGCATCAACCCAATAGAAAGTATACAAAGAATGTTCCCCATAGTGCGCTATATCTAACCGAAAAATAATATTTCGAGTCGTACTTTTAGAAGCAGACATAATTAGGAAAACAGCATACGCATCTGTCCACCGCTACGGAAAAACTGCGTATTATTTGAAGTAGGAAATGTACGCAAAATGTTTGTTAAAGAAAAATGTACAGATGAAAAATTCATGTTTTGCAATTGGGGTTTTAGAAGTTGTAACACAGAATAAAATAAATATTAAATAAAATAGTCATGTGCATTTACGCCCCCTGGAGGCTGGATGGTGCAGAAAAAACAAAAAGTTAATGGATCGTCATCTTCTAGCAACCCAACTGGTAAAGGCCGAGTGTTAGGAGGCGAAGGCCTCTAATCATTTGGGTTCGAATCCCGCCCGAGGCATGGATGTTGTGTTTGTCTTACAGCACTGGCTCTCTCCTTTCCCTGGAACCCATGGTCACACATTAGGGACCGGTGACTGCTTGTAGCCCATTGAGTTGCTCACGATGGTCGTTAAACCCTCTAAATAAAAAACAACAACAAAAAAAGAAAGTAAAGTACAATTTCAAATATAACTAATTAGTGTGGAGAATGACTATAGAGACAGACAGACAGACATAGCGCCAGTATTTACATACTTCGATACAGTTTCCTGTTAAAAAACTTTATGTTAAATTTAATACCAGGGTGAGCCAAAAGTTCATCCCGTTTTGAGCTGTACATAAAGTTAGGTCTCTATCCCTATGATGCCGCGATGACGTGGAACACACGAGGCTGATAACGCGCATTTGTCACGGTGCCACATTGCGTTATTAGGTGAGCAGGGGATGGAGGTCGATAAACGTGCTGTTGGGATGCTCCTACGCCATTATTGGAGAAAAGTGTTAAACGCGGCAGCGGCGAGAGAACTTTGTGTAGTTGAAGGCGAGGAAAAACAGTGGACAGCAGCGCGGCAAAAAATGGTTCGGGAGTTTCAATGCTGGAAATACCAGCCTGGGAGACAAGCGGAGGTCAAAACATCCAACGACGACCAACACGGACACCCTGGTCGAAGCTGTGACAGTGAACCCCGGTAACAGTGCACGACTATTGGCAGCTGAGATGGGGTCTTCCCAATCCGCCGTTGTTCGTCACCTGTACCAGCTTGGCTTCTCCAAGTGACATCTGGTAGTTCTCATAGGAACTAACACCCCAGCTGGCCGAACGTGTTGCTGTCTGTCGCAGGTTGCTATTAAATCCACAGAACGACAGGTTTTGGTGTATCGACACTGGTTATGAAAAGTGTTATTCTACCACTGGGATCCAGAGGCTGAGGTCACGCCAAGAAGCTCAGCCAGTGATTTAAAGAACACGGTTCGAGAAGATAGTCAAGCTGTGTGTTTGGTAAAATTGTGAAAGTCCTTGCCAGATGATCAGATTGTGGGCCGGAACCTCTGTGCAGAACAACTGCAGCAGGTCCATGATGTTTTGCTCCAACGCTTCGCTCATTAGTAGGAAGCATGGGGGCACCCATAGCTTAGTTTTCAGGTGGGGGTAAACAGAAATTACAACTACGAATGACACATGCAAACATCACATGCAAATTTCCACTATGCCTTTTTGTTATCTAACCGCTTTTTACCATACTCTCAACACTTAAATTTAATTGGAAACTAGGAGACCTCAAAACTACAATAAAAAAAGATGGGTAAATGAAATTAGTCTGCATGTTAGGGCAATAAGGAAATTTCTTTGTCGTTCGTTTGATCCTTTTTGGCACTTATGTAACATACCCAACAAAACAACCCCCAAGATACCTCAATTAGTCATCAAGAATGGAAAAATAACCTCAAAACAAATTTCTAGGGAAAATTTCGGGGTATCTCAGTGAATGCAGAAGATGATCTGTTTTTCATTTCTTTGCCTTTCACACTTTTCCATACTGTCCCCCAACATAGGAAATTTTATTACTACTTTCTGCAGCAAATTTCCGACTTTTCTTCTGGAAATTCCTAACGTGTCTCCCATTTTTATTGCATACACACATATCCAGAAGTTCTACAGAAAAACGAGCACTCTGGATTAGTGTAATCCAGAAAATCACTCAAGTACCTTCCAAGAACGGAAAGGGCATGGTACGATTTCCAGGGGAGGAAAATGCCCCCTCTTGCCCCTCTACATAGACGCCCATTGTAATAAGAGGGAGTTCCTGTAAATGCCCTAAGTCACACCTCCACAATGGTCCACCGAAAACTACCGGAATTGCAAGGGGTTGAGATCTTACACCATCCTCCATACAGTTCGGACCCAGCCCCATCCGACTACCACATGTTTTGCTGCATGACTGAATTCTTACAAGGACGGCACTTCGCTTCAGTGGTGGATGTGGAATCTGGCTTTAGAGTTTGTTCTCGAAACCTACCGGGTGGTAACGCCTTAGATCGTGGCTCTGGTGGAACATTAGCAAGAGCAGTGAGTGTGTGTGACTTTTTTTACATCATTTAACGTTTTAGCCGTAAACGGGTAGAACCATATATATATATATACATATACTTGTACATATCATCCAGGGTATTATTTAGGGTGGGGTAAGGCGCCTTGCCTCCCTAAGAGTTTCATTTTTTGTTAAAATGCGACTTGCATTAGAAAAAAAAATGCTTTAATTTACTAAGAATGCATCAACTTACGCTAGAAAGTAATGCTTTAATTTTTTCTTCTATGTTTCATTAACTTTTATTTTATTCTGATGGATTTCAACAACTTCCATTTTTGTCACTCCCCCCACCGAAACAATTTCTGTATACACCCTTAAATTGTCAATTCACTGCTGGATGATCTCCTCAAGTGCCTTAGACAACTTTCTGTCTTGAGCTTGTCACTTCGACATTCCAAATTTCATCCACCCATCTGCCACATGGTCTTCTTCTGGATCTTTTTCTGCCCCATGGTATCCAATCTAATATTTCAGTTGTTCAACAGTGGTCAATTTTCTAGCAAAATGTCCAGCCTATTGCCATATGTGAGTCTCGCCGCAAAAGCACGCATACATTTGTCCAGGCTCGTTTATCATCTATGTGACAAAACTCCAAGAAAGACCTGTGTAAAACAAGCAGAAGTATACTTACCAATTAATTGGAATTCGAATTATTTTTTGTTCAGTTATTTATTTGGCAGATATACTAGGTTTTCTGATCTCGAGTCCGACACATTCGGACTTGGGGGAAAAAACGAAAGAAACGAAAACACAAAGACGGAGGGGAAAAAAATCGTTTGGGTTACCGCTTTTAAATAATTTAAAGAATTCTTGAATGATCCTTTTTAAAGAGAAAACACAATGCTGAGTTAACTGTTCACCTTATTTGTGCAAAATCAATTTTTTAAATTCTACTTGAAGCGTTTTCCAGAAAACTGCATAGCGTGCTGGCGGTCTACAGGAAATCATCCTGGAAAAACGATAACTCATAATATGTGAACCGGAAATCTTCCGTAGAAAGAGCCCCAGTGAGGAGGACCATTAAATTCCAAGGGGGGGGGTTCGGACTCCTGCGGGTGGAACTCTTGATTCATCCAGGTATTGCCGTTGTGCTGTTGTCGAGCAAAACTCTTTTGCGCTGACGAATTTTGTTTGGAGTTTATTATTCCATGAGCACGAGGCATCGACCGTCCCTAATCAAAGGTTACTGGTTCCAAAGAAGGGAGAGAGCCAGAACCGTACGCGAAAGAATACTACACCCCTGCCTTAAGTGAGATTCGAATACAGCACAGCACTACAGTAGCCGGCATCTCTCATCGAAAGACTTGCCCAGATTTTAACAACATGCGTTCCCGAAAAAAAAAAAAAAAAAAAAAAAAAAATGCGAAAAACAGGCAAACAAACAAACAAAACACACGCTAATCGTTCAACTCAAAACGAAGAAACAATTGAAAGAAGTTATAAGAAATAGTGTACTGTAAATAAATAAGTGAAGTCAGTGAAAATCTTCCAAATATGTGGCGGCAATGTGAATAGACAAAGTCATCGCTCGTTCCCCGTTTTTCTTTAATTAACACACAGCAACCGAAAAATTGTTATTCGTACCCCAGATCTCTCGATAATTAGCCGAGTGCGTTTGCCTTAGGCTACGGTGACCAACAATCCACGGCGCTAAGTGTGTTTATCTGTCAGCATCTGACTTCACAAATCCGTAGAGACGGGCTCAGCAACTGAGAGGTCTCCGTCTGGTGAGACCTAACCGCACAAGCTATTAAATTATAGCTGATAAATCCAAAAGGCGAGAGTGATAGTGAAAATCTTCCAAATACGTGGAGACAATGTGAATAGAAAAATCATTGCTCTTTCCACGCTTTTCTTTAATTAACACACAGCAATCGAAAGCTCGTGCCGTTGAGCCCCACCCGATGGAGACAACTCAGTTGTTGAGCTCATCTCTACGGATTTGTGAAGTCAGATGCTGCCAGATAAACACACATAGCGCCGTGGGTTGTTGGACACTGTTGCGTAAGGCGAACACACTCGGCTAGTTATCGAGAGATCTGGGGTACGATTCCAGCGGTGTCCGGATAACAATTTTTCGGTTACTGTGTGGTAATTAAAGAAAACCGTGGAAAGAGCGATGACTTTATTTATTTAAATGAAGTCAGATGGAAATTATTTGAGCTGTTTTATCGAAGCGTGATTGATTTCCGTGACGGATGCAAATAAGGTTTTAGAAAAGCGTTAGTATTTAGAGAGAAAGGGAAATGAAAGTAGAAAGACATTCCCCAAGTAAAATTGCGTCCTTGTGTCAGCAGACTCACTTTTCTAGAACAAAGACTGTAACTAGAGGTAACGAAACATAATGGCAAGGTCATGAAATTCAAGTAGGGAAATAAATGCACTTGTATGTCAATAAGTGAGTCGGCAGGTATTAGGGAAGGTGAAACATCACGCTCTTTATGCTAGCAGGTGCGTACTCTAAATAGCATGAAGTAACAGGTTTGTTTAAGTTCCATTACTGATTATTAGACCATTCGCAACTTGAAATAAAGCACAGTCCGGCCTTTTAACCTACAATTAAGATTTTGAAACCAGCCTTTTTTTTTTAACTTAACAAAATCGACAATTAAAATAGCCAGTGACAGTATTTTATATTATTTCATCATTCGACTTTCAGTGTAATTATTATGCAAATGTAGGTGGCGTTACTCAGAGACGGATCCAGATGTTTTTTTTTTTTTTTTTTTTTTTTTTGATTGGAGGTTTAACGACCACCGTGGGCAACTCAATGGGCTATAAGCAGTCGCCCGTCCTTAAATTAGGGTTACTGGTTCCAGGGAAGGGAGAGAGCCAGTGCCGTAAGACAAACACAACATCCATGCCATCCATGTAATTTAGGGTTACTGGTTCCAGGGAAGGGAGAGAGCCAGTGCCGTAAGACAAACACAACATCCATGCCTCACCGAGATTCGAACCCGGACCCCGTTTGGAGGAAAGATCAGAGGCCATCGCTTACCCCACTGCGCCACCGGGGCGGCATCCAGATGTTGCCCGGGGCAAAGATCATGTTACGGGGCCCTTGGACACTTCCACGAGAGCTCTGGGCAAGTGGATTCGCGATTTCTCAGGGAGAACGGGACTACATATTTATGTTCTTCATATTTTAAATTTGATTTTAAAAATACCAATTAGTTATGGAATAAGAAAAATTAATGTATATGCAACGGAAAATAAAAACAAAAACTTCGGTCAAAAAATCGACGCTTGGGGGCCTTCCATGAACCAGGCCCCGGGCAGTTGCCTGTACTTGGCCCTGGCTCTGGCGTTACTCTGTTAGAGGATCTTCAACAAGACTCTAACTATGAACTTCTGATGTTTCTTTAATTTTTGTTTTGGAGTTTCACTACTCTAATGAACACCTGCAGCCATAAGGAGAGTTCCATCTCTTCTTTAGAGCCACTGGTTCCACAGAAGGAGAGCCAGAACCGGAAAAATGAATATGACGTACACCGCTTGCTCCGCAATTCAAGCTCAGCACTACGAAAGAGCAGAAGCCTACGCCTAATTATTCTACTCAAATACTGGTTACCCACCTTTTTTTGCGAAATAATTTATACATGGTTGAGATTATAAAGAATCTGTTCGTTAAGATTGTCATTATCTTTGCTTATCACATTGGTGACTAAGTAACAGAATATGCAATAACTTATGTGGATGACATAACGATCAAAATAAAGGGCTTCAAGTAGCAATACGCTGGACATATTGCTAGAAGAACTTACCCCGTTGGATATATTCGGAATCCTAGACTGGATACCAAGGAACAGGTAAGACCCAGAAGAAGACCACTTGCGAGGCGGGTGGATGAAATTCGAAAGTATGCTGGAGTAACATGGCAGAGAATTGCTCCAGACAGAGTTATGGAAGACACTTGGGGAGACCTTCATCCAGCTGCGGATTGAAAATGGGTGACGATGATGATATTTTTTATTTAAACTGAAAAACCAGGAGTTTTCTAAAAAGAAAAGGAAGAACGCTAAAGAAAAACAAATTTTCAGCTCCTAGCATGAAAAGTTTGCACCTGAGGACTTCAAAAATGCATTGAAAATTGTGGTTTGCTTGCAGCTATGGGACGAAGAACGATATTTTTTTAAATGTGACTTTAAAAGGCCATATGTAGTGTCAAATGTAAGTATAATGTTACGCCCAGTAGTGAAAAACCTGTGCATCTAAAAGAATCATGATAATATTGATCATAGCTAGAGATTGCTAAAGCAAATTTTCAAATCCAATCCGCAGAAGTTGAGGTATAGTCAAATAGAAAATAAAAATATTCGCAATCTAGAAAGAAATGGCACCAGAAAAAAAAAATATTTTGCGTCAAATCGCTTTAGAGAAAACGCACGTGGCAGACGGGTGGATGTGTCATCAAATGGAAAATAAAAATATACGCCATCTAAAAAGAAATGGCACCAGAAAAAATTCTTTTTGCGTCCGATCGCTTTACCCCATCTGCTGCAAAAACAATTTTCCCAAGGTAACTTTTAGAAGCGGAACATAGTTACAAATAGAAATATATCGGTACGTGTCCAACCTGGAAAAACAGGATATCTTGATATCAGATAGTGTCTGTGTTATTTCGATCATGGGAAACGCTCCTCGATGTTAACGGAGTTTTTTTTGTTCAATCCCCGAGAAGCGGCATCTTTGAACAAAGAATAGCTAAATTTACAACACCTAGCGGCTGTACTTAATATCAAAAACAAAACTACACGAGGAATTTTGGTCGCAATTATAGCTATTTGACACGAAAATATTTTTTTGATTGGCCTCATAGAAGGGGAGATGCAGTGTCAAATGGAAATACGTTTTTATTACAGAAATAAACGGAAACGTACAGGTGTAGGCAATTTATTAGGACCATGCATCATTTTATGCAAATACACTCGTACGTGTCAAAGAGAAATATGCACTGACTACACCAATTTCAAAATTGGGCGCCATGAAAAATTATAAATAACCAGTAAAATATTCCTCACATGAACGTGGAAATAATTTTTCAAATACGTCATTTAGAAGCAGAGATACTGGGAAAATGCAACGTGTTTTTCACCTCTAACAAGAAAATCGTTCTTTTCTTTAAAAGACGCACTAAAAAGTGCTAATTAAATCGCTTTGTTTGTCCGTCGGTCTGTTCATGAACGTCAAACTTCTTAGCTATTTTTTTTATTTCAATGTTTGGAAAATTGTTTTTCTAGGTCATCGAAAAATCTTTACTAAAATGCGCTAAAAATTCCACGCATTTCCATTTTCAATGTGGTTCAAAATTACCCCTCTACGAGAACTGGAATACAGAAATTTTTGAAACGACTTAAGGAAGGCGTTATTTCAGTTTGAGCCAAGAATTGCTGAGGCAAAGGTCTCCGTTTAATGCGAATTGGAACATAATCTAAGGGCTCTGTTTGCAACCGCTGAATTTAAGAATCTTTTCAAGCTTTGAATGGGGAAAGTTATTTTTAAATGATGGACTCGAGAAAAATTTACAGTCAGTTTGCGCCAAGTTTCGCAATTAGTTTTGTTGCTATCACCAAATGAAATTGAAGAAACACAGCACGGAACGCCAGGAAACGTTACATATGGGAGCGTCAAATCGGGATTTTTGTGCCCAAGAGAAATACAGGGTGTCCATAAAATAATTGTGTACTGAGAGTAACACCATGTCGAACTGGTTCCTACAGCAGGTGTTGGAAATGGGCCCCACCGACGTCCAGACATGTTCGCGCACGCTTCTGCATGTTGGTAAAGACCTTTCCCAGAGTATGTGGTGTGATTTGTTGGATGTGGGTCGTTATTGCAGCCTGCAGCTCTTGAGGTGTATGCGGATTATCTTCGTACACCTTCCCCTTCAGTGTTCCCCACAGAAAAAAGTAAGGCGGTGTCAGATCCGGTGACCGGGCAGGCCACAGTCCCCTGGAGATGATGCGATTTCCGAAGAATTCCTCCTGAAGCTGTATTGATGCGCGTGTGAACAGTTGCACTGTCTTACTGGAACCATCGTTCGTTGATTTCCCACTCTGTGAGTTCGGATAAGAATGTTTGGGTAATCTGGGCTCGGTACAGTTCTGAGTTAAGGGTTTCACTGAAGAAAATACGTCCAACAATGCGCGTACGAGTCATGGCATACCAAACACCGACCTTGTGGTTGTGGAGAGACACTTCCTTAAATTCGTGAGGATTTTCCGTACTCATAGACGAGTGTTTTGGCTGTTGATGTACTCGGACAGGTGGAACCATGCCTCATATGTAAAGAACGTCCTCACTTTCATCAGACAGGAACTCTTGAAACCATCTGCAGCACCGAACACGGACCTCGTGGTCTGTTTCTTTCAGCTGATGCACAACAGACCCTCTTTGTACGGGTGGAAGCGCAACTTCCTTTTCAGAATATCGTGGGCTATACTCTTTGCTGACTCACGGACTTGTGACTCACGGTTTTTGCTGACTCACGGACTTGTGTGGACTCCTCTGTATCCTGTCCTGGATATCCTGTACGGTCTCGTCTGCCGTGGGTGGCCTACCGGGGCGGCGGATATCTAGAACACTGCCAGTTTCCCGAAACTTCCTTATGAGCTGACGTACCGCATTACTGTGGGGGCCGTCTGCATCATGAAATTTCCTAGCGGACTGTTTTTGCACTTCATTCGTGTACTTGTCATTACGGCGAAAGACATGTTCCACCAAAAAAAACACTGTTCAACCGTCAACAGCATTGTCCTTGGGCCGAGATGAGTGACCAATCGATGCGTCTGCCTCCGTCGACCAAGCGCTCGGGAATGACCTTCACTCGGAATGACAGTTGCGCTCCTCGGGGTAGGGAGACATGAAGGTTTCCAGATACAGAGCACTTCCACGTGGTAGATCAGTTCTACTGTAATTCCATTCAAAATTTTTTTATTATTACATTTCTGCAATTCGTACATTCAGTGCACAGTCATTATTCGGACACCCTGTATGTGTTACGCGAAAATCTAACATGATTTGACCCACATTTATTGGTTGGTTTTACTTCAAAATGACGGAGTGACGATGCTGCTATTAATGAAAAAAATTTTGATATATGATTGAAGAAAATTGGTTGGTACATAGAAAAAAACTTGCTCTATGTGTGACGTATAAGCCAAATGGACAGTGAAGTAATAGTAAGCCTGCCGGCGTAGTTCAACTGGGAGAGCCGTCGCTCCGGAGTAGGAAGAACGGATTCGAATCCCGATGTCGGTAAAAGATAGGTAATATTTTCGCCCGAACGAAAAACGATTTCCTGACAGTGAGGATTGCAAAACAAGAAAAGTGACGAACTTTCGGTTGTAATAAGCACGTCTTTTGAATCCTTTCCGACGCGAATAAACTTTTTCAAAGTAATTCATAAGCAACGGAACCGGGTAGAAAACAAATTAACCAGATTTCTACAATCGATAAAGCATTCAGAAATAGAAACAGCTATTTACTTCCACCAGCGGCTAAAAAGTATGTTACGAAAATCAACAAATGGCGCACAAAACGTTTCTAATAACAGAAGGAAGGTATCAGAGACAAAGATTTTCAAATCGAACAGTTAAAAGAAGAAATATGGAAGGAAACATGATATAAATCTACGTCCTTTTTAGGGGAAGAATTTTGCATAATGGAAAAGCTGAAAATAAGCGAAAAGTATTCTTCATGGCGTAAGCTATGCTAAGAAAACAGAACTTTCCAAATATGTTTCTCGGAAGCAGAGATTGCGAGAAAGAGGTTTTGACCTTTGCGTCTCCTAGCAAGAAAGCTGTGAATTATTTGAAGAAGATAATGCTCCCATCTTTATTGTAGCGAGTGGCATACAGTACAAAAACAAATTCTCAATAGGGTATTTAGGAGTGGAGATACAGCTGCAAACAGAAGGATACAAACACCACCTAGCAACAAAACTGTGAACTACAAAACATCTCAAATACAACCTTAAATGTTCTAAAATGGTATCTGGTGTTAAAAGAAGTTTTTAAGTCGCACATTTAGAAATATTGTAAAAAACAGATTAAGCATTTGCGCCCCTTAGCGGCGAAAGTGTGCATTACTTTGAAAAGAAAATAAATAAACACAAAACGTTTTCATAGTTAGTGGTATCAGACCAAAATATTGCTGTAAACGGAAACATGAATTTGCGCCTTCTAGTTGCACACTCGTGCGTTAAGAAAAAATTGAAAATACACAAGAAATCTTTCTTACCGGAAACTCTCTCCAACGAAGAAAGAATTTTTCAAATCGGCCTCTCAGAAACAGAGATATGGAAAAAAATTAGACATACATCGACGCCCCCTGGCAGAAAAGCTATGCAATATTTTAAGCATGAAGTATTCTCAAAAGGTTTTCCGAGGTGAGCAGTATCCGTCGAAATGAAAGAATTTTTTCACTCGAATTTACAGAAGCTTAGATTTTGCTGTAAATACATCAGAAGCAGAAATAAACACTTACGCCCCCAGGTAGCCAAAACGATTCCTTACCAAAAATTATAAATTATACGCAAAACAATTCCCATCAGGAGCTGTATCCGATGCAGGAAGAATTTTTCAAATCAGACTTTTAGAAGCAGAGATATCACGGAAAACGTAATTTACATTTACGCCACCTAACGGAAAATCTATGCACTACTTGAAAAAGAGACTCTAGCTAAAACAGTCTTGGATGTAAATCGCATTGAAAGAAAAAAATATTTTTTCAGTCGAATATTTAGAAGCAAATATATGGAATACAATGTATTTTGAATTCAATATCTGTATTTACACCCTCTAGCGACGAAGTTGTGCATCAGAAAAAAGCCCGGATTGCAAGGGTCATCATTCTCCCATTTCAAGATTCTCAATGCAAAAATAATTTTTCAGATTGGACTAACAGTTGCAGAGATATGGTGTCCACAGGCAGACGGACGGACCGACGGTCGGACAAAGTGATAGCATAAGCACGATCTATTTCTACAAGGGGCGTGCTACAAAAGAAATGTGTAATGGCTCTTCAACACAATGTACGCAAATAGTAAAATAAATTCCTCTGCGTTGAAATGGTCGCCGAGTTTTGGTGGATCTGAAACCCAGTAAGCGATTTCGTGTGCCCCAAACTTTCTCAAAGGGGGGGGGACTTATGAGTCAAATGGACAATGAACCAGAGAAAAGATAGACGCTTCGGAAAAGGAGGTGGTAGGTTGGAATGCCACTGTCAGCGAAGAAATGTTATACATGCTCTTGTACAGAGTACAATTTCTCATCTCATCTGACTACCACATATCCGGTAAAAATTCTTGAGAAATGTTTTGCTTTGCAGAAATTCCTGTTATTCTTGTTATTTACACAATTCAATGTTAGTTAACTTTCATTAAAATACATTTATTGAAAACAGATATGTACGTACCGCTTCTCTCATCGATGTATTTCTGAATATTCGCTGGGTCAGAGAGTTTGCTCACAAAGGAGGGAATAGGCGACGTTACTTCAAAATTCATTATTGCTGCAATATGGTCTTGCAAGTTTTCACCAACTGGCAGATCAGCGATGACTGGTATCTAAATAAAAGTAATTAAAACACATTTATGGAACATTCGTGGGAGGAAAGACGTAGCATTGTTTAACGAGAAAAAAAGCAATTTTATAAAAGCAGAAACGACATCCAATACCTTGTACCTCTCGACATTTTGGGGAGGAATTTTGCCGCGGGAAACTTTCAAACAAGTCAAACGATTTCATGTAACTTTTTGAGCTACCTTGCTTTTTGGAACATACGAGCAAACTGAGTTTGTTAAGTTTCATTTGATTCAGTAAATCTGGTCGACGAAACTTTGCTAGAGCTACTAATTGTAATTAATTCACACTTCATTTGTCTCACAGTTAATAAGAGGGAGGAATTTGTTTAGTTTCAGATAAAGATAGATACAAGACCTACTCAGAAAAAAAGGGCTTGTGGCTCAGAAGTTCGTTCAAATATAAACAAGAATTTGATTCTACATAATTTATGCACAACAAAATAGAAAATTCATTCACACTACTTTCCAACGTATATCCCATTAACGTTGGAAGTCTTCGTCATCGAAGACTGCAGTGTGCTGAACAAGTTCAACACAGGTAGTGACCATAGATTGGTGAGATGTAAGATGCACCTCAACACTAAACTGGAACGTGGCAAGCTCATAAGACAAACAAAATGTATTGACATAACCAACCTTAAAAAACACCATAATACTTTCAAGTTGGAACTGAAGAACAGATTCTCTGCTTTAGAAGGCCTAACATCGGAAGAAGTGGATATTTCGGAAGTTAACAGAAAAGTAACCAAAGCTCTAATGGAAACAGCAACAAAATTAGCTGGGTCTAAGAACAAGTTGCATGTGAACAAATTATCAGGAAAACCAAAATGTTGATGCAAAAAAGAAGAGATGAGGACAACTAAAGAAGATGTGACTTCCAAAGTGGAATATATAGAGCTATGCAAGACAACACGAAAAAGTATCACTGAAGACGTAAGGAAATTCAACTGTGAGCTAGTGAGGAAAGCAATTGAAAACAACCAAAGCCTTAAGATAGCAAAGGGACATCTCAGTAAGGGAAGAAAACAGATTATGGCTCTGAGAAAAGAAGACTTTTCTATAACAAGAAATAGAGGCGAAATTTTGACAAGAGTGAAAGATTTCTACTCCAAATTATATGAAAGGGATGATACATGTACTCCAGACATCATGAAAGGTACCAGAGTTCTTCCAGTCCTCCCAGCAGAAGTTGCTCATGCAATCAAGAACATGAAGCGGGGGAAAGCTCCAGGAGAAGATGGAATTACTATAGACATCATACAAGAAGCAAGTGGAGAAATTGAAACAGTACTCGCCCAAATTTTCACTCGATGCCTTAATGAAGGGAAGATTCCTGAGGATTGGAACAACGCTACAATGATCCTGCTACATAAAAAAGGTGACATTGAGGATCTCAGGAACTACAGACCTATCAGCCTCCTATCAGTGGTTTATAAAATCTTCACTAAAGTTCTTTCACACCGCTTGAAGGTAACACTGGACATGGCTCAACCGAGAGAACAAGCTGGATTCAGGAGTGGCTACAGCACAATAGATCATATCCATGTACTGAGAGAACTAATTGAAAGAGCGAGGGAATATGAACTTCCATTGTGCATGGCTTTTATCGATTATGAAAAAGCCTTTGATTCGGTGAAACCATCAGCAGTTACCACGGCTCTGAAATCCTGCGGTATTGAGGATGCATACATTAATATTATTAATAACATCTATGAAAATGCAAGTGCAAAGATTCGGCTGTTTGAAAATACAACACACATAAAAATTGGAAAGGGAGTGAGACAAGGTGACACCATATCTCCGAAGCTCTTTAATGCCACATTGGAAAATGTCTTTCAATCACTGAACTGGGAAAACAAAGGGATAAAGATTAATGGAGATTATCTAACCCACCTTCGTTTTGCTGATGACGTAGTCATTTTTGCAACTACCCCATCAGAGCTGCAGAGTATGATCCAGGAACTTGCTGACAAGAGTAAAGAAGTGGGATTAAAAATGAACTTTCAGAAGACAAAAGTGATGTTCAATGCTTTTACAAGAAATGAAGATTTATCGATTGATGGAGAAAAACTGGAGATAACAGATACATATGTTTATCTTGGACAGCAGATATCAAGTGAGGGTCACATTGATGAAGAAATTAATCGGCGTACAAAACTTGCCTGGAGAGCTTTTGGAAGAAACAGCATAATTTTCAAGAGCAATATGCCATTATGTCTTAAAAGAAAAGTGTTTGATCAATGCATCCTTCCAGTGCTTACGTATGGTGCAGAGACGTGGACCTTAACTAAAAGAGACATACAAAGGCTGCAGACAACTCAAAGAAGCATGGAGAGGTGCATGCTTGGTATAACCAGGAGAGATAAGAAGAGGAACTCGTGGATCCGAAAAATGACGAGAGTGGAAGACATCATGATCAGAGTTAAATCCCTGAAATGGCAATGGGCTGGACATACTGCCAGAAGGACAGACCATAGATGGACAGCCGAAATTTTAGATTGGATTCCAAGGGACAGGAAAAGACCCAGAAAAAGACCACATGGGAGATGGGTGGATGAAATTCGTAAATATGCGGGAGTGACATGGAGGAGACTGGCACAAGACAGACCGTTGTGGAGGAAACTTGGGGGAGACCTTCGTCCAGCAGTGGATTGATAATGGTTGACAATGATGATGATGATGATGATCCCATTAACTGCAATGTACTTGTTCCAGGGTTCTGGAAGCTTCTCAATTAGAGTTTCAAACAAAGTTTTCAGTTGCTTGTGAATCTAACTTTGAATAACAGTGGTTCAGCTGTACAGTTTGGTTGGTTGATTGATTGATTTTTATTGCGCAAGGGCCATGTTTGGCCAAAGAGCGCCAGACACAAGACAATCAAAGAAAGACATTTAAAAAGTGGTATAAGAGTTAAAAGCTGGCTGATGTCTTAAAAGTGAAAAATGAAAATGAGGAAAAGTTGTAAACCTTGATACGTTTAGAAAAGTCAATGTGTTTTAAAAACGAAAAGACAGAGGAAATCACATTGGCCACCCAAGATCCTCTGGAGCGCGGCTGCGCTGTCGTTTAACAAATGGGAACAGAAACGATGAAAGCGATGAGCACGGAAACGAACACAACAACAGAGAACATGAGCGACAGTGAGTCTGCAGTTCAGCTGTTCAAACTAACAGAAATCGGATGGAGCTAACTCGGGGCTAGACGTGTGTGAGGTAGTACATCCACTTCAGTTTTCGTAGAGTCTCCATTGTTAAACCGGCGAAGTGAGGAACAGCTGTGTCTTAGAAGAACAAATTGAATCCTGAGGTTTTCTTCGTTTTGAGTGTGGATTGCTGGCTTCATATTTTTTTCATTCGGGAGAGTTGAGTAATAGTGCGCGAGGATGGTTTATTTGATTGGTGAGGAAGTTATGAACAATTTCTTCAACACTCTTAGCTCTAATTCTGGTCTCCTGTGAGAGTTTATTCAACGATTGAATGGAATAAGTTCATCGCCGCCTCGGTGACGCTATGGCCTAAGCGCTGGCTCCTGACCATTCGTCCGAAATAGGTCCGGGTACGAATCCCGATGAGGCATGAATATCGTGTTTCTCTTACGGTACTGGCTCTCTGCCTTCCCTGGAACTAGTGACCCTAAATTAGGGACGGGCTACTGCTTATAGCACATCGAGTTACTCACGGTGGTCGTTAAACACCCAATAAAAACACAAGAAGTTCATCAATTCCAACAACCACTGCAAAGGCATGACCTTTTCGATACTGTTACCAGAATCTTACAGTGGGAAATATATGAAGTAACGCAGAACAACAAATTCCATAATTAATAAGAAAAGCATAATAATAAATCTGCACACCTTTATCGTCAGAATCTTTGTCTCTAGAGCATTATAAAGTGCAATCACATGTTTTTAACATCAGAACTGCGGTGATCATTTTACACTCAAAGAATCTGAAAATGGGTAAAAACTATTTTTATATTTCACATAGGTACAACGGTGTACCTTCACAGGAAAATTTTCCATAACAGAATTGCAGAAAGAAGTACACTGAAGTGCCAGAAAAACAGGTACAGCAGTCTAATACTTGGTAGGTCCCCCACGGAACCGCAGGACTGCAGAAATACGACGGGGCATGGACTCCACTAGCTTCTGGAAATATGCTGTAGGCTATGCACACCATATTTCGTGCAGAGCGTTCCACAATTCGGATGTATTCTGAGGTCTCGGATTCCTGTGTTCGATAGCGCGTTTCATGGCATTACAAAAGTTTTCTATCACGTCCAGATCTGGGGACTTGGGTGGGAATGAAAACACCCCAAACTCCGATGAATGGTCTTCTAAGCATAATGTGGCGTTCCGACACTTGTGTGGAGGTGCATTGTCTTGTTGGAACAGGCCCAACCCATCAGCATGAATGCAGGACATGAACAGGTGTACATCGTCAGAAAAGATGCGCACATAGCGTTGGCCTGTCACAGACGTTTGTAGACGTACCAGGGGTCCCAGTGAAATCCAGCTAAACACACCCCATACCATTACGGACCCTCCACGAGCCGGTATAGTTCCCTGTTGACAGGCAAGATCCATGGCTTCATGGGGTTTGCGCCACACACGAATCCTTCCATCTGCCCGATACAGTTGGAAACGCGACTCGTCAGACCAGGCTATTTGTTTCCAGTCATCAAGTGTCAAGTGGCGGTGTTGCCGGGCATAGCTCTGTGTCGTGCACCCATCAAGGGGACTCGAGTTGGGTGTCGGCTCCCAAAGCCCATATCGTGCAGGGTACGTTGCACAGTCAGGACACTGATGCTTGTTGAGGCTCCAGCATTGAATTCCGATGATACCTGCGAGAGTGTTGCACGCCTATCGCGTGAAACGATTCTTGACAGCCGACGATGGTCACGTTCACCCAATGTCCTTTTACGGCCACACTGGTATCGTAGGTTGGAGGTTTTGCCGGAATTCTTGTAGTCACGGTACACCCTTGCAATGGTCGTCCGTGGAAATCCGAACTTCATTTCTACCTCCGAAATACTGTGGCACATCTCACGAGCGCCAACTATGACACCGCGTTGAAAATCGCTTAAATCGTTATTACATGTCATTCTCATGCCGAAAACAGTTCTGACAGCTGGCAATGATGTCTATCGCTTTATATACGTATTGGCGGATGCAACCGAGTACGCGCATAGGTGACGTTGCTATGTATTTTGCATAAACTCGTCTGTACCAGTTTTTCTGGCACTTCAGTGTATTTTTATCATTTTCTTAAAAAAATGAATATAATTGGGATATAGTGCAGAAAGCCTGTATTCGTTTACTGCGCGATATTAGAAAAGTAGTTACTTTTATTTTCAGAACCTCCGATTTCACAAAGGTCATAATTGGTTGGTTGGAATTTAGTGGTGCAAGGGCCTCTATGGTCCAAAAAGAGCCACAAGTCTCGTGGTTTAAAACAGTGACAGAGATATTGGGTTGATGCATAAGTTCACGCCGTTTTATTTCACGAGCGTTGCCCAGGTCAGTAGTGACGGTGAAGATGGCCAGCTGTATATCAAAATGTAGCCAGTAATATCGTGTATCTAAATCATATTGCGTTGTGTGATTGTGGCTAATGGTTTTTTTGGTTTTCAGGTCCGGAAGTATGGAGTGTCAAGTAGAGAGGAATGAACATCTCCGATATCTGCTTCTCTACGAGTTTAACATATGATCCCCAGCTGCCTAGGCAACTCGGCAAATTTGTGCTGTGTATGGGGAGGACATCCCTCAAATGGTTTGAGCGGTTCCGAGGTGGCAATTTTGATCTCAACGATTCTCCACGCTCAGGTCGTCCATATCACTTTGATGAGGATCGTTTGAACCATCACATCCACTTGAATCCGCGTCAAACCACACGCGAATTGGCCGCTGAGATGGACTGTGATCAGGCCACCGTGGTGCGACAACTGGAACGCATGAGAAAGGTCCAGAAATTGGGGTCTTGGGTGCCTTACACTCTCACCGAGGACAACAAGAATCAGCGTGCTGCCATATATGGTTCCTTGCTCGCCCGTTATCACGAATGTTCTCAGCAACACAAACCCTTTCTGTCATGTATTGTTACTGGAGATCAAAAGTTTTGCCTGTACATGAATTTCAGGCATGGGAGGGAATGGTGAAGCCGGAAAAAGACGCCCACACCACGTCTAAAACATGATCTTGATCTTGCGCAGATCATGTTGTGTGTCTGAAAGGCATTATTTACTGGGAAATGCTGCCGAGGAATCGGACCATCAACGCTGCACTCTATTGTGAGCAACTCCGCCGTGTGGAGGGAGCAATTCAGCAGAAACGGCCACATCGGCGCCATGGTGCCATTCTCCAACATGATAACACACGCCCTCACAGTGCAAACATGACCAAAATGGCCATTTAAAACATGAAATTGGAGATCCTTTCACATCCGGTCTATTCCTCAGACATCACCCCTTCAGACTATCACCTGTTCCAATCTCTGTGCGTGGCAGAACATTCAACAATGATGTTGATCTCCAGAATTTTCTCGACGATTTGTTCGCAGCAAAACCCACACGTGTTTTGAAGAATGGCATTGTAGACCTATCCAGACGTTGGGACACCATCGTAAACAAACGGCATGAACTTATGCATCAACCCAATATTAAAACATAGCCAAAAAGTATGCTACAAAGTAAAACAAAAGATATAGTATAAATGGCCAATAAAAGACAACGGACTACACAAAGCGAAAAACACAGGTACAACGTAAAAAGAGAACACATAAGACAGAGCACAATGATCGTCTTATGTGTTCTCCCAGGATTTTTCAGTAGTCGTATAGAGTGGGTATAATCAGAAAACGAGCACATTCATGAAAAAACCGACGACACGAACACAAAACGGGAACAGCGCTCAGAGGTGCTTTACGAGCCTCACTCATAACAGCAATGTCGCCACACACCAAACAGCGATGAGTGAAGTGGCAATGTCCAACGAGGAGATGAGATTGTACAACTTCTTTCCTACGGTTCTGGCGAAAAGATGAAGTCCAAACTCCAAGAACTGGCTTAGTATGATGCAGTTCGTTATCTACCGATTGGTTCCATAGAGCCTGCCACGTATGTTTGATATGTCCCCGAACAAGAAAACGTATGTCCCTGTTGTACACTGGCAAATCTGTGGTCCAACTGGGAAACTGACCTGGCAGCATCGGACGACTGAATGTCCCTGGATCCCAACATGGCAGGATATCCAGCAGAATCGGATTAAATGACCGGCCTCGTGCAAACATTGGAATAAACGCCTCACTTTAGAAAGATAAGGATAGTCACGACAATCTTCTGAGGAGAGATACTTCCAGCAGAGACTGCAAAATACTCACCGAATCCAAATAGCCCATAACACACCGATCAGAACTCCACTGGACTTGGAGTGCAGGATAGACAGCATGAATCTCCGCCGTGGGCTCAGCTGGAATCCGCTAGAAGAAAATATCGTCAATAGACACGGAATCGGATCCCATGACTCTAAAATCTTTGATCGATCAGTGAAAATGGGCGCAATATGAATGGAGGACCAGGTAGCTCACGGAAGTCCTAGACATTCTGCACTCGCGAAGATGGAGCACCTCACCAATTTGAAGGGGGGTTGCAATGAAAAAACCGGTCAAACGACCGACTGTATCTTTACATATAAATAAAGTGTAGTGATTAACCGGGTATATTTCATTTCCTGTACGATAACATGAGTTCTGTATCTAATCCTATCATTTGAGGAACTTTCTGACACTTTCTGTTGGTATTTGCAGAGTGCATTATGAAACGTGTAGCATACCGTGAAACTCTCTACTAACTTATACATTGAAACTGACCATGAATACACTAAAAATCATACTGCGAATGGGTTTATCCATAATTATCAATTCGTATTATCAAAAATTGTCTTACGTTAAAACTTTGTAAAATTCGGCGTGGTCCTATTCCTGATAACATAAGCAGTTGTGCTGTATTAATGGCCCCTGCAGCCATGAGGACTTCTCGTCTGGCTCTCACTTGATACCTTCTCCCGTTGTAATCAAATTGCACACCCTTAGCACTCTTGCCATCTAAATTGACCTAAGATGAAAGAAATTAGTCTCTTGAAAGTATGTACAGTAAACATTTCTCAGTATTTTAGTAAAAAACTGACAAATCATATAATAACTAAAGCAGTTTTTTACGAGGTGAAAAAGTGCGTAATAAAACTTTAAAAATTGCGGTACTTTACAACCAAAATCCACCTGCTCAAGACTAGGAATATATTGAGACGTCTGGATCGGTAGAAGCCAAATTAAGTACGAAACATGTTTACATATAATGGTATAGAAACAATTACCCTCCAAGTACTTTACCGAAAAAAAAAACAGGCGTTATTCTCACTAAGAATAGGTTGCACTAACTACTATTCAGCTGAATTTGTAATTCAGTTCAACAACATGTGTTGAAGAGATCTCATTATGATTGCTCATACACTATATAATCAAATGTATTCGGATACTACCAAATATTTACATAAATGCAAAGAACAGTTGCACAGAAAGGTGCGCTGTGAGTGGGGAAGTACGTATAGGCTATAAAGCTAAGATGTTCTGTCATGTTATTAGTAACTTTGAAGCGAATATGCCTCGTGGACGTGAACTCTCCAAGTTCCAGCATGGGCTGGACACATGATGTCCTTTGAGTAACGTTTCCATACGGAGCATTACAGCTTAACTAAACATACCAAAATCGACTGTAAGAGGTGTTATGAAGAGATGGGGCAGGACTGTGCAACTACAGCAAAAAAAAAAAAAAAAAAAAAAAAAAGAAAAAGAGTTCAGGAAGGCCGCACTAATTGACAGAAGAGCCACGGTAAGAAATAATAAGAAATGCCGTTTTCTCTCTGCTGTTTCCATGGCTACTGAAGTTGGAAATGCTTGTAGTGGCTCGGTTAGTACCATAAATATCCGTAGAGAGTTGCACAGTGTGGGTTATTATGGTAGAGCAGAGGCACACAAGCCACACATCACTACCGTGAATGCCAAGCGCCGTTTGGAGTGGTGTGTCTCCCGTTGTTCATGAACTGTGGGCGACTTGAAAGCTGTTCTTTGGAGAGATGAGTCACGCTTTTTACTCTTCCAATCTGATGGGTGTGTTTGAATTTGACGACATCCCGGCAAACGATTTTCGTCTCACTGTGTTCTTCCAACTGTTAAGTTCGGCGGAGGCTCCACCATGGTATGAAGTAGCTTTTCACGGATGCGACTCGGCCCGTTGGTTATTATACCACAAACCATGAACTCTGAAGTGTGCCTCGATGTTCTAGATAATTGTGCCCTACCAACAATGTGGCAGTATTATGGAAATAACAGTTGTCTCTTCCAACACGATCGAGCTCCCTGCCGCACTGCACGGCGTGTGCAAGACTGGTTTCTTGAAAATGAGGTGGAATGGTTAGATTGGCTTGCTCAGTCTTTATCCTAAACCATAGAACACATCTGGGATGAACTTGAGAGGCGGATACGAGATCAACCACAACGACCGCCTTCGCTCTTCACTCTGACAGAAGCTTTGTAGGACGAATGGCGAGTTATTCCTCTAGAGACCTAACGGAAATTGGTTGGTAGTATGCCTCAATGTGTTGCGCTGTCATACAAGCAAAAGGTGGATCCACTAACTACTAATTGCGATAATAAAGTCATTTGTCCCAAAACATTGTGGTGTCCAAAAACTTTTGATAACAAAGTGTATTTTTAACGAGGTACACATCATCTAAAACTTGGAATTGTGCGGCTGAGTTTTAGTAGTAACTGGCTCAAAGACTGCGTAGCAATATTCCTGGTTATCAGGAAAAAAATAAAATCCGAAGTGCTTATATGATGAGCTCTCCCAAAGAACGATTGATCTGTATTCATTCAGCAAGAAAACTAGCAAGAAACTTGGTATACAGGGTGACATTAAAAGCGAAGAAGTTTTTTGATTTATGAAACTGCTCTCGCGCGCGCGTGTATGTTGTGTGTGATTAATCATTGGTAATCTGATGTAAGCCATTTTTGTTTCGTTTTGGGATCGAAGTTCTTAATTCCTGTGATAAGAAGTATGAAGGATGCACTTTTAAGTTTAACAGAAGGTCTTTTTTCATACAGAACTTACTCTTTCTCATTATCAACTTCAAAAACAGAACGTTCCTCCGATGTTTTTAAAGAAGAATGTATTTTAATGGCAATTTTCTCACGATAGATGCAATATAGGCTAGTAGTATAACTCTCAATCATATATCTCAATATATGCTAATAGTACGCCATACGTCTCTCTATACATAATGGTCATACTCTAAGTACGAAGGTAATACAGGAAACCTCAGTGGTTTCACAATGTTTTTGCACTCTTCTTATTATGGAAAAATACGAATACGTTTTATAAGAAAATACCATGTTGTAAACCCATTCTGCACTGCTTTAACTCGCGCTGTAACGAAGGAATTGGAAAGACTCCATCATTCTTACCATGAAATTTGACATTGCCTGGACATACGTATCTGTGCTACATGTCATTACGTTCAGTTATGTCAAAAACTTCTTGTATGTCTTCTTCTTTATTCCAGTTATTTTTCCCATTTTTAAATTTTCATGTAGTACTACTTAGTTACGCGAGACACTAGTTTTAGTCCGAATTGTGGGTAAGATATGGTCTTCGATGGCAAGCCATTATGTAATTAGTGTAGACCAAAATCTTGGTTGATGAATCATGATCAGTGTATTTGCTCTTTATTTCACTTTCCGAAATCAATAGCCTTGGATTTGGAGAGTTTTAGAAGTCCAAGATATTCTGATGGAGGATGGTGCAATTACGATAAGAATCAACGTCTTCATGTTTTATAAGGCTGTCAATTTCGTTGGCCTTTCGCAATGAACTTGCTTAAATTGAATGCAAAACTGCCTCGTAATATGACTTTTACTTCCAGGAGTGAAATTCTTTTTTCTTCCCTCCTATTGTTTTTCGATAAACACAAGAGTGCTTGTTTTCCTTTCTGTTTTCCTATTGTTTCTCGAGGAAGACTGCAGTTGAGTTCTGGCCAGCAAGTCAAGATCTTATCGGTAGTGAAAAAGCACATAATAAAAATTATTAAGACTGGTCGGATTTAAAATTCTGTGATTATTTTTTATCAGTTGCAATGATATGCGATTTGGCCCTGCTTTAGCTTATAACAGGAAACACATTAATGCCCATAACGCATTACAGAGCCACTCGCACGGATACATAATTGACTCGCAGGTTGTTTGGGAAATTTGCGATAGCTCCTCTCATTTAACAACATTTCATATGGTATGATAGAACTCCATTGAGAAGTAGCATAACTGTCCATTATAGAGCTTTTAATTTTTAGTTGCTAAGGGTTAATCCATTTCTTAAGCACGCTACTTTTCAACTCGGGAGACATTTAAAAAACCTTGAAACAAATTTTCAAGCGTGCAACCTTACCTTTGTAACAAAAGCGCCAGATACAATGTCCAGATTAGTTCGATTTTCGCTAGGAACCAGATATGCTTTTGCTGCACTACATCTTTGACCTTTCCGAATGTGAGCCTGATAATCATTGAAACCTGTATAAAAATATGAAAAAATGGGTTACAAAACATCATGGTAGTCGTGAGTTTAAGAGTTTGTTTGCTCGTTTAAAAGACAAATGGAAAAACTTAAATATTCATTTGACCACATGCTTACTAGATAACTTTTTTGCATGCTTTAAAAGACAAACTAAAAGATTAAATTAAGCGGTTCGTTGCAAGTTTACCGGGTTCTAGTTACTAAAGATAACTTATTGGCTTCAGTCCACACAGTGCTTCTTAAAAACTCCCAGACCATGATAATAAAAAAATCCCTGCCAGGTATGAGCTGTTTTTGGTTTCACTGCGCTCGTACAAACTCCAAACTTTTTGTGGAACGCATCGGAATGAACCTTGTTAATTTGATTTGTCACGTTATCCTGGATCACTGGGATGTCTTGAAAGCGCTTCCCTTTCGACGAAGATTCAATTTTTGGGAATAAGAAGTCTGCTGGTATCAAATCTGGCAAACAGGGTGCATGTGTAGCAAAAGTATTTGATTTTTCGTGAGAAGACTTGTAACAACATCAGCAGTGTGATACGGCGGCGCGTTATCGGGCAGAAGAAACCAATGTTTGGGCCTGTGAAATTCCGGACCTACGCGTCGAATTAGGTTTTAAGTAGCTTTTCCAATGCACGCAAATAATACCGGCCGTTGTTCATTTGTTCTTCTGGGATAAATACACGATGAACTGCACCTTCACACTGGAAAACATACTTTGGTATAACAACAAAAAAATTACAGCGGTAGCCAATTTCGCTAGTGAAAATAGACACAGAAAAAAGCCAAGCTATGCGTATTACCTGGACTAGCTGAATTCTAATTTGCAACAGAAGCAAGATTTCTGGTTTCTGTGGGAAGCATTTCCGGCTGCCTTAGAAACAGCTTTGCTGGATATAGTTCAGCAAATTTTCTGCTGCATACAATTTTTCAGCAAATAAACATTGCTGCATCAGCAAAGGTCACTTGCTGTTTTAAGATAGACGTGTAGTGGTTTTGCTCCCTATACGTGTAGTGATTTTGCTCCCTATATATAACTTGCTGTTTTAAGATGGACGTGTAGTGATTTTGCTCCCTATACAGAGAAGGAAGACTTCCCATGCATCAAAATTGGCCCACTGATAAAAAACATCCTAACGTAGATTGCCCAGTCGGTGTTTTTTGCAACAAATTTTCCTGAACTATATTAAAAATCAATAACTCTACTTCGATGTAGTTATGATACCTGCTTACAGGTGGCGCCACTCTTCCTTACCGCTACATCAAAGTAAGGTTATTGATTTTTGATATAGTTCAGAAAAGCTTATAACGAAGTAAATTTCTCCGTCATTTTTGGTCTACGCCGGGATTCGAACCCGAGGCCGCTTATTCCGGAACAAGTCGCTCTACCAACTGAGCTACGCAGACGATTATTCTGATTCCTATCTGCCTTTATGTCGTGTGCGTCCTGCTGGCAGGTACGTCACATCTCCCCCCCCCCGAAAGAGGGCCGGGGGCATGGCCCACGGGTCAGCCGTGACCATGAATCGTTGCAGGCAGCCATCCACTGTAGAACGTGCACTTGAGAACTCCCAGTCAATCTGTTGTGTGGAATGCAACATCACACATTTTTATTTTTCGAAGCGCTGGAGAAGGAATTCTCTGATTTTTCCTGTCTCGCGGTGTGGAAATAACATCACACCAATGCGAGATTTTGAACGGCCGGGTCATCCGGATAGTTCGGACGCCATTATAACGAAGTAAATTTCTCCGTCATTTTTGGTCTACGCCGGGATTCGAACACGAGGCCGCTTATTCCGGAACAAGTCGCTCTACCAACTGAGCTACGCAGACGATTATTCTGATTCCTATCTGCCTTTATGTCGTGTGCGTCCTGCTGGCAGGTACGTCACAAGCTTTTTTCAAAAAAACAGCGATTGTACAGTCTAAGTTAGGATGTTTGTTTTTTATCACTGGGTCAATTTTGATGTATGGGAAATCTTTCTTCGCTGGGGAAATAGGGTCGACATTTTTTCCATTGGAACTATAGGGAGCAAAACCACTAGACGTCCACATTAAAATACACTGGTAAAAAAACCTGTTCTGACGATTGTTATCAATGCGATTAGTTTTCAGCTGAAAGTTATCAAAACCACGACAAGTACCTCATTTCGATGAAATGTGAAACATGTGCAGACATAGGATTAATCATTTTCAGCAACTCCGAATGTGATATTGCAAAAAATACTCGAATTTGCTTCGAAAAATGACCACAAAAGTTTTCTTTAAGGTAGACATTTGTTGCATGGTAAAATAACTTATATAATTAAATCCATTTGGACTTACCTACTTTCAGATTTCTGAATGATCTCCCTTGGAAGGTCCCAGCTCTCTGTTGCTGTTAAATTTTACATAGCTGTTGTATTTTTCAAAGCTCCATAATTCTTATATTGATGCGAACAAACGGTATAAACAATTCCCAGCTCAACCTACAACTCCAATATGGATGCCACGATGACCTGGTACTGCATGTGGAAAATGAGACCGTCATGCGTGCAGGAAAGACAAAAGGATACGGTCATCGATGGCATATGTAGCAAAACGTATTTTATTGGAAGGAATTTCTGGTGTCACTAGGTCCATTGCGCCCAATTAAATACTTAGCTAAACATTTAGCTATAAGTTTGGTGCAGTTGTAGAATTGTTGATGCAAGTTAACATGACATGAACAACTGGTTGGTTCAGTAAAGTTCATTGAACAACTGGTTGGTTCAGCAAAGTTTATTGAACAACGTACACACTTTAGGATGCAACAACTGAATTTTCAATACCTAAAAATATTTGTTCATGTACCTGAAAGTGCTTTGTATAAAGGCAAAGAAAAAATTGTTGTTTGTTATGGCAACTAAGAGTTTTGCTTAATGTGCAAAAATTAAAGCAGCAGTATCTTTCTTGCTGATGCAGCGAGACTTGTTTGTCAGTGGAGCATCCGAGAAATGATCAGCCTAGTTTCTACACATGATTTACACAGGCTGGTGTTTGGGGGTTCAACCACACAGAGCTTTGTCTTTTCGTCTTGGGATCGTAAACAAAGCACCATGTTTCTTTTTTTTTTTTTTTTTTTTTTTTTATTGGAGGTTTAACGACCACCGTGAGCAACTCAATGGGCTATAAGCAGTCGCCCGTCCCTAATTTAGGGTCACTGGTTCCAGGGAAGGGAGAGAGCCAGTGCCGTAAGACAAACACAACATCCATGCCTGACCGGGATTCGAACCCGGACCCCTTACGGACGAATGATCAGAGGCCAGCGCCTTAGACCACTGCGCCACCGGGGCGGCACACCATGTTTCATCTTCCATGAAAATTTCATTCAGTACAGTTTCGTCTTAGTCAATGAGTTCAGTGAAAAGCAGCAGGATAAACGCGCACCAGTTTTTGCTGCAGTGTTAGGAAATGCGGAACAAAATTCTCACAAACTTTTGTTCCCTAAATCGTCGTACAAAATTGTTCGGATAGTGCTAATAGTAAGCGCTGCACCCATCCTTCTCCAAAGTGTTGCAATAATCCGGTGCGACCAAACGCCGAACTTTTTTAGATGTGTTGTCGTTTTGATTGGTTGATGGGCCGCTTCGTTCGTCATCTCTCAATGGTTCTTGACCTTCACGAAATCTTTGAGCCGCCGAAATGTTAATGTTGTTGAACTCGATAAACATGCATTGCCGTACGGTTTTTGGGACCCTACATGCGTAGCACTTTTACCCAATACAAAACAAAACTTTATCACTGCTCTTCTGACACATCACTCCAACACAGTAGCCGGTTTGAACTGATACCTCAGCGTTTATTAAGGTATCCCACTATGTTGGGGGCACTTTTTTTGAAAAAATTGCAAGAATGGGTAATTTCTTTTAGGAAGGCTAACACACAAAAACACATAAACGTTGAAAAGTGATATCAATATAAATTTTCAAGAAATTGGGAAATTTGTGAAAGAATTGAAGGAAATATGTCGTTTACGGTAAATGCTCTAAATGAAAAGTTACAGATATATGATGGCCTTTTTTGCATCAGTATATGCGCATGACTGTTATCTATGCAGTGAACTAAAAGGTAAGTGATGTTGCTAAACACTGCTGAGATACACTCATTCCTACGTGCATTAGTGTGAATTTTCGACAAATTTTTTCACTATGTTGAATGTAAATTGCTATAACCTACCTTTGAACTGACAGACAGCAAAACCTTTAGTTCATTGCATGCACAACATTGTAAAAAAGATGTATACCAAGTTTCATTAATTTATTTACATACCTTTTAGAGTTATCAGGTTTTCTGTAAAGAGTTCGGGACGAAAATCTCATCCTGCAAAAAACGCGATTAAAGTTTTAAAAGACACAGTTTTGATGGGATGAAAAGTATGTTCATTTTGCCATCTTCGCAAACATAAATTGCATCACATGATTATACCCAGCATATTGCCAGATCCGTAAAACCTTGTACAAAATATTTTCTACTACAATTTTATGCACAAATAGTAAGACTAACCTAACTATTTTCCAACTTCCAGACTTTCAAGTGTCCCTTACCGTTCGTTTGACACCTGGGTTTAGTTGTTGCGATTGCTATAACTCTGTATCTATTCATCGTAGAAAAGAAACTAAGGCAGTTTTGGAATCCTAAAGAATGGGGCTCCGCCAAAACAGCTCTTTGTTTGTCAGTTCAAATGTAGGTTATAGCTTTAAAATGAACGCGTTTTTACAAAATATGAAATTTGGCCCAAAACAACCTTTTCAACGTAGTGGGATACCTTAAATGGACAAGGGAGAAACTTAGAAACGTGATACTCGATAGTATCAGTTCTGCCCAACAGAGAGTGTTACCTGTACGTTCCATAGAAAATCGGTCGGGGATTTCATTAGACGCACGTGTATACGATTTGGCAAAAGATTTCCTCTCTCAGAAATTTACCGTTGGAAAAATTCTACTCTTATATTTTGCAAGAAAAACTACACCGAAGAGCCAAAACATTATGACCGCCTGCCTAATATGATGATGTTGGTCCTTCACGTGCCGTCAAAACAGCTCTTACACGGCGAAGCATTGATCCTAGAAGATTTCTATAGGTGTCTTGCGGTATCTGGTACCAACACGTTACCAGCAGATCCTTTAACTCTTGTGAGTTACGTGGATGAGCCGTCGCGGGTCGGATCTGCTGCCCCAAGACAAACCACACGTGCTCGATTGTATTAATGTCTGGGGAATTTGGAGTCCAGGGCAGTACCTGGAAGAGTTCCTCCAGTTCTGCGAAGCATTCTTGAACAATCCGGATACAGTGGCATGGCGCACTATCCTGCTGTGACGTACCTGCCAGCAGGACCCACACGACATAAAGGCAGATAGCAATCAGAATGAACGTCTGCGTAGCTCAGTTTGTAGAGCGACTTGTTCCGGAATAAGCGGACTCGGGTTCGATTCCCGGCGTAGACCAGAAATGACGGAGAAATTTACTTCGTTATAATGGTGCCCGAACTATCCGGATGACCCGACCGTTCAAAATCTCGCAATGGTGTGATGTTCTTTCCACACCGCGAATAGGAAAAATCAGAGAATCCCTTCTCCAGCGCTTCGAAAAATGAATGTGTGTGACGTTGCATTCCACACACTAGATTGACTGGGAGTTCTCAAGTGCACGTTCTACAGTGGATGGCTGCCTGCAACGATTCATGGTCATGGCTGCCCCGTGGGCCATGCCCCGCCCCTCTTTCGGGGGGGGGGGAGATGTGACGTACCTGCCAGCAGGACGCACACGACATAAAGGCAGATAGCAATCAGAATGAACGTCCGCGTAGCTCAATTGGTAGAGGAACTTATTCCGGAATGAGGGGACTCGAGTTCGAATCCCGGCGTAGACCAAAAATGACGGAGAAATTTACTTCGTTATATTGCTGAAAGAAGGCACTACTACAGGAGAATACTGTTGCCATGAAAGAATGTATGTGCAGCGATGTTTAGGTAGGTGGTAGACGTCATAGTTTCCAGCTCATGAATGACTGGACCCAGGGATTTTTTCTGCAGAACGTTTCCAAAAGCATTAAAATTCCTCCACCTGCTTGTCTTCACACCACGGTGCGTCCTGGGGCCAAAATGTCTCCAGGTAAACGGCGCACACGTACCCGGCTGTCCACACCGTGCAACAAGAAACGAGATTCATCGGAACAGACGATTTCCTTTCATTCATTCAAGGTCCAGTTTTGATGCTTGCGTGCTCATTGTAGGTACTTTCGACGGTGAAGCGAGGTTAGCATGGGCACCCGAAGCGGCCTGCGGCTACGCAGTCCCATTTTCAGCAGAGTTTGATGTTCTCTGCGTTATGACACATTACTCCCGGCACCAGCACTCAAATTCTCGACGAGTTGTACCGCAGTATCACTTTTATTGGCTCGTGCCCTGTGGAATAGCCTTTGCCAATCTCTAGCATCGATGAGTCGAGGTCGATCCACACCGTACCGTCGGTTGGCGGTTTTCCCTCCTCTAATCATATTTTGAAGGTACTAAACACGGGTGATCGTGAGCACCCACAGCCGTGCCGTCTTGGAAATGTTTTGAGTCAGTCGTCTGGCCATTAGAATTAGGTGTTTGCCCAAACCTCTTAAGTTCGCTGCCTTTCCCATCTGAAGAACGAGAATAACACTGATTTACACAGCTCAGTATCAGTTGTTATTCATAGTTTCATGACATTCGCACGCACCGTCCTTTATCTGAATTTGCTTCGATTTGCACAAAGATACACTGGTCATAATGCTTTGGATTTTCGATTTATTTTCTTGACAGCATTTTGCCTTCGTACGTCGCACACAACTTTAGCTGGTATCTTCTCACCAAAAACTTCGTACTATAGTGTAAAAATCTTTTCTACTTCTACGTTGTTTTAACACATCAACATACTAAGAAATAGTTCCTAAATGAAAGAAACCTTAACGGCCAGATGAAACATGTAAATAACAGGTCAACTTACGGGAAAGATGCTTTATTCAGGGTGTAGCACACACATCGTAACATAGCATATTGTAGTGAACGCTCCACACACCACACATTATCACCACACTCCTATCAATAATCAGTTTACAACACAACGCTCTCTCTTTCAACGCTCTCAAGCAATAGATAAGTCGTCGTTTTTATCTCTTGTTCTTATCAAAACTCAGGCATACGTCACGTGCATTCAACCTCAATTGTGTTGCCAAACATATTCGTTTGAGAGAAAAATATCACGTTAAGAGTGAAGAATAAGAATAACAGAATAAACTCAAGATTTACATAGGCAAAGAAACTAAAAAGGAAAGTTAATTTAGAATATACGTCACAGTACCTAAAATTCCAATCCAACAACCTAGAAAGTCATTTCTCATAAAAAAAATGCAGCATATCTTTCAAGTAAATATCCAGAAAAGAAGAATCTTGAAAAGTTTTCTCTTCAAAAACTTTGTGGAAATAGTCATCTCTAGAAGAATCCTCACCTAAAGTTATTTGCTTTTTTAACACACGGTGTAATGAAACCACAAAGCTGTACAGAAATGTACTATAGTAGAAAAATCAAATGAATACACAGAGACACCCCTCAGACTGGTATCATGAATATGCATATACAGTGATTGCATCAAAATAAATAAACAATGTGCATTGTAGAAGTTGATGCGAATTGTTCAAACGTTACGCAGAAGACATCAGTAAGGAGTATGATGTCATCGAACGGCGAAATATGACTGACAGTGTGAGCCATGCTCAGTATAAGGGTGAAGCAACAAATCTCATTCTGTCACCATAGTGTTAGTGTTTTTTATCTCACCTAACATCCGAGGAAGTAACTGCCGAATTGTAAAGCGTTTCGCACATGTTCGATGAGATTTAAGTCTGGGAATTTTGTAAGCCAGTCCAATAGGAACACTAATATGAAAACTAAAGCACCTCAACACAAATCATAAAAAAAACCCAAACCCCCTGATGCGCAAGCAGCAATCCGGGCGGAAAGGCTATATAGGCAAATAATAATTGAAATAGACCAAGGAAACAAACAAACACCCAAACGAAACACACAGTATATATCACCAAAACAACATACAACTCCCAAATACTTGTAATATGCCCTGGACACCAAAACACATAGCTACTCGAACCCGGAATCTACACGGCTAACATACCGAACGAAACCCAAAATCCAAACAATAAACAAATACAGAACATCACTACAGCCGCCTCACTTTAAAAGGTGAAGTATAAAACGAACAAAAAACCGAGACGTTACTCAAATCAAATTAAATTAAAACGGTCGTCATCAGGGAAGCACCAGTTTTTTGGAAGTGGCTTTTCTGAAACCAAGAAAGGGACGGACAAAATCCAAATGTCCGCTTGGTCGTGCTCCTAAAGACACAATACCAAAAGAAAAGAAATAAAATACAAACAAGACAACATACCAAAAAGAATAAGTAAAGAACAATCATGATTATGTCCTACCTGGACAAAGAAGGCCGGAAACGAAAATATCCAAAGAGAACAAGAACGACCTCATAAAAAAATAACGTAAAATCACAAAGATATTTACAGCACCTAACACCAAGAACTACTGATAAAGAATCAAGAATGCCGAAACTGCACAAGGGCAAAGGTTAAACTGATAAAGAAGCAATGGTATACGGTTAAAACAAAACAACCTGTTTGCCAAATGGAGGAATGTATGTAGTTTACTTTTTATAGGCTAGGTGTAAATTAGTGTGAAGAAAGCAAACGGTTGTGTAGCCACAAGTGGTCTACCGAGTGACACATAGAGTTTCTAACTATTTAATATTATCAAACCAATTGTTAATAAGAGTACTGTTTTAACTTTATGATTTTTGAGTAATTGCAAAAAAATATTTTTTGATAAAGGGTAAAGGAAATTGGTTAGAAATTAATTGTTCAAAAAACAATATGCAGTTATAAATGAAATTATCAGAGGTACTACAAATACATAAAAACCGGAAATATTTGGAAAAAAATAACGTTTCTGTGAACTAAAATTAAAACATTTGAAAATCAGTTAGCGAAGAAGTGTACCTGAAAATTAAAGAAACGTCTTTTACCATATAAGTTGAGCCCAAGTGACCCAGTTTGAGAAAGTGTAATTTCCAAATCCAAATAAACTATAATATTTTGTTGGTAGTTGTTTTTTTCCAAGATCAAATCTTGTGGATACATACAATGAGCGGAATGATCAAAGTTAGGAAAATCTATTGCAATTAAATCATCAATATATCTAAAAATTCTACCAGAAAAGTGATTGTTTTCTGCAAATGTAGCTTCAAAGAAATGTAAATAAAGATTAGCCAGTATACTAGAAAAACTACTACCCATGGCGATTCCTATGGTTTGAAAAAATAATCTATTACCCATCAAAATATAACTATTTTTGAGGCATAATTCAACTAGTGCATTCCAATATGTCCTAGTAATCCCAAGCACTTTTTCATATTTCAAGTACATCACACTACAAACCTCCACCAGGCCACAAAGCGGTATTGAGGCAAAAAGATTCCTAAAATCAAATGTGCCTATATTTTGAATAGAAGAGACAGACCTAATATAATTCAAAACTGTTTTATTGTTATTAATTATCCAATAATCCTATATTTCCTTATAAATAATGTTGAGATATTTTTCAAAAATCTTCCCTGAAAGAGCAGAATAACAGTGACTATTACTCTGAATGAATCTAAACAACACAGCAAGCATATGAAATTTCGGAATGGCATACAAAAAAGGTAACTGCATGTTAATATTATTGAGACTTAAGCGTTTATGCAGAGCAATAATTATTTTCTTTATAATATTTATGTCAACTGTAATAGGATTATAAGTTGAACCATAATGTAATTGAGAAAATAATATCGCAACATAAAGACATTTGAAAAAATAGCCAAATTGTTTCTTGCTTTATCCACAGGAGTGAAAACAAAATATTTCTGTAATTCTCTGATATGCTTCTTTATAAGTGGAATGTTGAAATAATTTTTATGACTTGAAACTGTGGAGCACAAATACAAAGCCCTTTTAAAATCACTCAAATTTGATTTGAGTATCGGCTCGGTATTTTGTTCGTTTTGTATTTCACTTTTTAAAATAAGGCGGCTGTAGTGCTGTTCTGTATTTGCTTCTTGTTTGTATTTTGCGTTCCGTTCGGTATGTTGGCCGTGTAGATTCCGGGTTCGAGTAGCTATGTGTTTTTGGGTCCAGGGCATTTTGCAAGTATGTAGGAGTTGCATGTTCTTTTGGTGGTATGTACTGTGTGTTTCGTTTGGGTGTTTGTGTGATTCCTTCGTCTGTTTCAATTATTATTTGCATATATATACACTGCTGGCCACCCAAAATGCAATACCAAGAAGGACACGAGATAGCAAAGCCATATTTACTGGACACATAATAACAGATACAAAGAAAAATGAAACGATTGAGCTTACAGGCCCGTGCGACTTGCGGAACACGCAGACATCAATAGTTCGTGTGACCCCCATGGCTGGCAATAACGGCCGCTACACGCCGCGGCATCGAACGGAAGAGGCTTTGGATGTGGGCTTGGGATATGCCGGTCCAGGCTGCTTCCACACGTTGCCACAGTTCATCAGGCGTAGCCGCGGGTGGTGCTTGCCGGGCCACTCTTTTGCCGATCAGCAACCAGACGTGCTCGATGGGCGACATATCGGGAGAACAGGTGGGCCACGGCAGCAGGGACACCTGGTGGGCCGTGAAGAATTATTGCACGATGCATGCAACGCACGGGAGCACGTTTTCCTGTTGAAACGTGGCCACTGGCCGGTCCTGTAGGTAAGGGAGGACTACAGGCTCCAAAACGTCGGAGATGTAGCGATGGCTGTTAAGTGTAACGGCGATGCGTACCAGAGAGGTGCGGGTGTCATATCCAATTGCGCCCCAAACCATAACGCCAGGCGACAGACCGATATGGCGATGCATAATGCAGGCGTCATACAGTCTCTCGCCGCGGTGCCGCCACACGCGGATCCGACCATCGTGGTGCTGCATGCAGAAGCGGGTTTCGTCGGAGAAGACAATGTCGTGCCATTCCGTAGTCCAGGTGAGGCGTTCAACTTCCCACTGCCGCCGCACTCGCCGGTGGTGTAACGTCAATGGTAATAGGAGCAATGGGCGCCGTGTGACAAGTCCCCGCTCCTTCAGACGACGTCGAACGGTACGTGCTGACACAGGTTGTTGCGCAACACACCCTAATTCCGGCGCTAACGTTCGTGATATGGCGGTGCGAGCCGTCAAAGCCCGCCGCAAAACATGCCGGTCCTCTCGTTCGGTGGTGTGCCGTGGCTACGGTAATCGCTCACGTCGGTCCGTCCGTCCCTCCTGCACCCACCGAATCCATGCTCGCCTCACTGTGGCTGGATGTCGTCCCACACGGGCGCCGATGTCTTGGTACGATAAACCGCTGTCGCGATAAGCCACTATCCGTCCTCTGTCGAACTCCGAAACGTGCTGCAATGACTGCCGTATTCTGCGACGAGGCATCAGAAAGCTTCCCACGCACAGGTCCGGCAGCACAACACACTTCCACTACTTACAATCCGCCTTCTGTGCACCCTTCTTATAGTGCTCCTCGGTGACGTGCCGGGCGCACATGATTTGCATATGCCCTGCAATGCTAATCGTTTGCATGTCCTCTCGCGGGAAGTTAGGGTCACATTGATGGAGAAATTAATCGGCGCACAAAACTTGCCTGGAGAGCTTTTGGAAGAAACAGCATAATTTTCAAGAGCAATATGCCATTATGTCTTAAAAGAAAAGTGTTTGATCAATGCATCCTTCCAGTGCTTACGTATGGCGCAGAGACATGGACCTTAACTAAAAGAGACATACAAAGGCTGCAGACAACTCAAAGCAGCATGGAGAGGTGCATGCTTGGTGTAACCAGGAGAGCTAAGAAGAGGAACTCGTGGATCCGAAAAATGACAAGAGTGGAAGACATCATGATCAGAGTTAAATCCCTGAAATGGCAATGGGCTGGACATACTGCCAGAAAGACAGACCATCGATGGACAGCTGAAATTTTAGATTGGATTCCAAGGGACAGGAAAAGACCCAGAAGAAGACCACATGGGAGATGGGTGGATGAAATTCGAAAGTATGCGGGAGTGACATGGAGGAGACTGGCACAAGACAGACCGTTGTGGAGGAAACTTGGGGAGACCTTCGTCCAGCAGTGGATTGATAATGTTGACAATGATGATGATGATGATGATGATGATTAAACCACCTTCACCGGAGGTATAGCTTTCCATGATTTCGAAGGAATGATAATGCTTTCTTGGGGTTCTCCAGATTTTATAACGCATGGAATTAGGTTGTAAGCTGAAACAGAACTCCTCAGAATACAGAACCGTGGAAATAGTTATCTCTAGAAAAATCCTCACCTAAAGTTAGAATGCAGAACCGTGGAAATAGTCATCTCTAGAAAAATCCTAACCTAAAGTTAGAATGCAGAACCGTGGAAATAGTCATCTCTAGAAAAATCCTCACCTAAAGTTAGAATGCAGAACCGTAGCGCATTAGGCAAGGTTCCTAGACGACATGTCGGTGGCAACAGTTTTAACGAGCTTTACACTGATTTAAGGTCAGGGAATCATACCATGGGCCTCCTGGCGTAGAAGAAACCTGAATTTAGCAGTCGTAACACAGTTCTACTGGAAAGTCTTCCACCCGTAGCCGTAGAATCCTCGAGAGACAATTGCTAGGGTTTAATCACTGTATTCCGTTTTTCCATTAGAGCCAGATATAGGTCGGTTCAGGATGATGTAGATCTTGTACGACCTTAGCTGGTTGTTCTTGTTAACGTTTCCCATAATGTCGAAACGACCTTCGTTGATACATTGAGCAATAGTACCACCTCCTCCTGAAATTGTCACGCTTCAGTTCGCTTTTAAGAATCATCTAAACAATACTTACCTTTCATCTTCAGCTCTGACGAAATGCCTAACTTTCTTGAGCATGGAATGATTAGAGAATCAAGCAATGTGGTAGAAGCCGGAAGTCTTGTACGAATGAATAATAATCTGCATGATGTACGAGCTTGCAAAGTTTAACAATTATTTTGATAGGATATTCTGAATGTGCATGTCAACGTTATCATGCTTACGTACCCAAGCAATTGTGTTTTCACACAAAACAGGCAATTTAGCAAAGCCAGAAATAAATAAATGAGACTATTAAGCAAAAGTATTTCATATTAGGGAAATTTTGACTATTGTTTTTTCCGGTTATTAACATTTTGATTTTTTTTTAATGACGTATGTTTCATACCTATCTGAGATGCACCATTGGAATCCACCACAGAATATCCAAGGGATTCTGCCGTGTCATAAACTGCTTTCTGCAACTTAGGATGGTAAGGAGGTCTGACAGCTGTCGTGGGACCACCAATGCTGTGAAACCCTGAAAAGAAATAATAATATAATTGTTTCCCTTTACAATGTAACTTATAAATACTCGGAACAATTAATGATGAACCAGAAAAGAAATTCTCAGCAAGAAGACAACAGAAATGTATTACTCTGAACTTCTTAGGGAGGTGGTCAAACATCTCCGCTGGCATTTGGGACTATAGGGAGTCTCCTGTTCCTAATTTGGGGTAAACACCCATGCTTCATACGGAACTTAAGCGCCGGCGCATCATATGCAATTTACCAGAAGCCCAGGCATCTGACCACTTGACCACCAGGGCTTCCAGACCAGTCTACTTAAAATAGATTCATACATCGATGGCGCCGTACTTTAAAACATGAAATTTGTGGTTGGGAGAATCTACCTTTGAACATGCTCTGGCTTGCTACATGACTAACAATAATGTACTAACTGGCACAACCGACGTTTAATGACTGAAATATACCACCCATTGCGAAGTTCGACAACAGGTACGCCTACATTTCACTGTAATAAGATCAGGATAACCATCATTAATCGAAATTCGACTGATAATAGTACGAATGGCATCAAATGGCCTGAGAGTGAGCCAGCCGTACATTCAGAATATTTTACGACAGACATTGTTTTTCAGCTTGAAAGATATACGACTGGGCATTTTATTGGTGTGAGACTTCAAGCCGCATTTTGATCAATGTGAAACCGTAACTCGATTACAGTTCAAATCAAACAAAACTAGCCGTCTCGGTGGCACAACGGTCTAAGCGCTAGCTCATGACCATTCGCACGAGAAGGGTCAGGGTTCGAATCTCGGTGAGGCATGGATGTTGTATTTGTCTTAAGGCATTATCTCTCTCCCTTCCCGGGAAATAGTGGCCTTAAATTAGGGACGGACGAACTGCTTATATCCTATCGAGTTGCTCACGGTGGTCGTTAAACCTTCAATAAGAAGAAAAAAAGAGTCATGCTTCCGCAGTTAGGAGACTGCTATGAACTAGACATTAACATGTATTTGGACTTCCTATTCTTTTGTTCTAACATTTTTTGACAGTGTTTCCAACTTCCAACGGCATTTTTCATACTTTCCTCATTTTGCTTTTGGCCACTATTCGCCCTTGTTTGATGTTTAAAGATTGATTGATTGATAACTGAATTTTTGTGGCACAAGGGTCATGGCTGGCCAAAGAGCGCCAAATCAAGTCATAAGAGAAAACACTTTAACATAAGAGATATAACCAGGTAATGAATGGTGAAACTACGTAAAAAGAGAGAGGAACCTAGTAAAAACAGCAAGAGATACAATAAGAATTTGAAAATCCCCATCTGCACAAAACCAGCAACAACACCCAAAACGAAACATTGAAAGAAGTAATAAAGAGCACCGGAATCTGTCTCGACTATATACATACAAGCCAGGAAGAGGAGATGAGTATGTATGAACAAGTTAGTAAAATCATGCAATGTATTGAATATGATACGCTTTCCAACGTACCAGAAATCATTACTCAAGTTATTACTCAAGTTATGAGAATAATGGCTGTGGAACAAATCTCGCTCCTGTGCCCTGATCTTTGACCCCATTTCGATTATATTAAACAGAATTGGTTCAGTATACCTCCGGCACAACATACTAAAATGTTGACGCAATCGAAGCATTTTAACGTAAATTATGACGCATAAGGGCAATGGAATGGATCCCGCTCTTATGTCCTAATCGTTGACCCCATTTCGCCGATTTTCAATAAGGTTCGCCCCCAGGTCGTCCCCTACCACATACTCGAATTTCATCGAAATCGAACCATTTTTACACGAGTTATCGTGCGGACAGACAGACAGACAGACCGACAAAGCTGGGACATATACGCTTCTGCAAATTACGGTTGGAAAGCGTAAAAAAGAAGCACATTCGTTAAGAGCGACGAAGAATAAAAATAATTAATTAGTGTTAAAAAGACCTATATCCCGCAAGAAAACAAAAGCAAACCCAAAGGAACATTGGTTACCAAGAACACGAAAAAGATTAAAAAGATCGCCAGGAAACATGATCATGATAAAACCGATAACGTGATTGGCTAGCAGTATAATATGACAAATGGTTAATGAAACATTACACGTTCCACATATAGGGACAATGTTGCCACACAGAAAACACTAATGGGTGAGACCAAAATGCCCTATGCGGAAATGCGCAAGCACAGTGTCCTCACAACTATTTTTGCGCATACTTGATGTCCATAGTCCGTCCGATCTGTAATTTTATGCAAAGGAGCTTGTTCCTAGCCTGTTGATTCCACATGGACTGCTACTCATTCATTATGAACTTGCGGATTGAAAAACGAAAATACGAGAAATACAGTGGTAGACCAGTGGTACTCATGGAGGAACGGACCTAGCAAAAGCGTTCGCTAGCTCGTTTCCCCCAATACCAATGTGGCTAGACATCTGACAGAACCGGACCCGGACTCCAGACCCGGTCAAAGTCCGCAGGAGTCTACGAACTTCGCTGGTGACTGGTGAATAAGTGCTATCCGGGAACGATAGAACTTGGATGACTGATTGTGAATACACCCTCGCGTTCATAAAAACAACACCTGAAAGGAGTCGAGCTACGACTTTTATTTTTATAGGATATACTAATAAAGCAATATCGCAGAAATGATTAGCATTTCAGCGTCATAGGTGAATGCGTACCACCTATAGGCAAATCAGATCGCGCAATGTCACAGACCGGAAACCGGCCGTTTTTCTGTTATATGCGACGTGTGGCTGCTGATCACTGCTTGATCAGCAGTGGGTAAGGATGCCTCGTCGTTGGATAAGACAGTCGTACACACACATCAGCGAGTTCGACAGAGGTCGTATTATTGGCATGAGAGAACGCAACGCTACCCTCCGAGATATTGCCGGTCGTGTGGGGCGCAGTGTGTCTGTCGTGGCAGGAGTGTGCAGGGAATGGTACGAAAAAGGGCATAGGACACGAAGAGAAAACGTTCTGGACGTCGCACACAGGCAACTCTGAGGGACAGTCGTCATCTTATTAGGATGTCTTTGAGTGGCCATTCTACATTATTAACGGCGTTGGCACAGCAGTGGCGAACTGTGACTCATTCTTCCATGTCAGCTGTAACAGTACGTCTCCCGTTATTAGAGTTCGGACTGCAGGCTTGTGGGCCCTTCCTCTGGCTACCTTTGACACCGCAGCAACGGACTGCGGAGTTGCAATGGTGCATCGAACGAATGGCACAATGTCGTGTTCTCGGACGAAACGCGCTTTTCTTTAGACAAAAATGATGACTGCATCTGTGTCCGCCGACGACAGAAGAGAGGCGTCGGGAAAAATGTATTCGCACCAGGCTTACCACACTAACACGAGGCATTATGGCCTAGAGTGATCTCGGGTACGAAAGCATATAATCGCTCGTGAAAGTCCGTACCACCGTAGCGAGTGCATGTCACGTCGGTGACATTGTACGGTCGGTAGTCCTTCAGTACCTTCAAGACGCCCTTGGGGCCATATTTCAGCTGGACAATGCCGCACCACATGTTGCAGCGACAACACGCGCCATCTTCAGGGATAACAACGTTCTACTTCTGCCGTAGCCTGCTAGATCGCCGGATTTATCGCTCTTAGAAAATATCTAGGCCATACTCAAATAGGCCCGTTGCTAGCAACCCTTGATGAACTTTGGACTCAGGTCAAAAGAACCTGGATGGCTATTACCCAGGATACCATTCACACATTATTTGATTCGATGCTTCAGCGCGTACCGCAGGTGCTATAAGCCAGAGGTAGCCATACCGATTATTAACTACATCGACGCACCTGGTACGTAAGGCACCGAAACGATCGATAATTCTTTGTTCTGTATTGCCTAATGAACATGTCCTGTAAAAATCACAGTCGTAACTCGAGTTCTTTCAAGTGTTCTGTCGTTTTTGAACATGAGCGTACATAAATTGTAGTGCAACAAGGAGACCTGGACTGGATGTGGCACAAAGCGACGTGAACCGCATGCATCTCAGCCGAAAAAACGTCTCCTAGGGTGAAATCCGCTCAGCACATGCGTATATAATCAACATACACAAATGCGGATCCCATCACACCACACAATTTCGAGCCATCGGTGAAGATAGGCACAAAATCGGGATGAATAAAACGGTGCTCGGCAAATAGCTCCCGCTACACCATTCCACTCGTCGAAGGCTTGCGCCACACAGAAAGAGACAAATCAGCCATGGCCTGAATCGGCTGCCAAAGTGGATGATCAAAACTCCTGGTTACACAGATCATCGACAAGTCTATGCCATTATCTCCCAATATATTTGACAATCAAATCGCGAAGATGGAATCACATGAAGGGCTGTTAGAAAACAAGCTAACACACTACGGGTGGAAGACTAGCTCGTGCAGTTGATGATCAGGTAAAGATTTAAGATTAGTATAGAACTGGAGAAACAATAAATTTTTCGGTAACATTTTCGTTACGATGTTGCGTGATCTATTCGAAACTATGTTTATTCTTTAAAATTCCTACCTGCATCAAAAACGTTTTGTACTTCTGCTTCCTGATTTTGGTAGATCTAAACGTATAAAGGTAATACTTAAAGAACGGTTACAATACAGGCTGCAGCGCAACTAAATACACCCGAAATACTTTTGTTCTGTTAAATACAAGTAATTACACCAATTGTTAAATCTCGATTGGGGGTGGATGCCGGGATTTAAACTCCAGCAAATCTGAATCAACAAAAAGTGACAACAACTCATCCACATGAAAATATAACTCTGACGTTCGGTTAATTTACACGCACAAACATTTAATTCATCCGATATTTACAGCAGGCATTAACATTTAATTCAGCCAATATTCTCCCAAAAGTTGTTGTGATTGGATACATTAACAGCAACATGTATACGCATATCTTGTTCATCAATCAAAACATGATTTGTTTAACACAGAAATAAAAACATCTACCAACACTGAAGAAAAGAACTAATGCGACAGCACGAGCTTAGGATCCAGTGGGACTCAACTGCGTTTAAATTTAGTTAGTTATTAAATATTTCCATATTAACCTAAACATTCCGCAGAGACCCGAAGCTGAATTAGTGGGGACATAGAGCATTTAAGCGACTACAATAATAGCAAAAATGAAAGCATGTGCTGGAGACCGCATTAAAATTCTCTTTCCTTAAAGAGATGCATAACTTCGCCACTGGACTTTTTAATGTCTCCTCAGTCCATTCGTGTCGGTGTAGCACACTTGCTAGTGGTGCTGTTCTCTGCTCAGAGTACTTGAAACATACAGTCAGGAAAATGGTATTGTTACGAACTTCACCCTAGATCAAGGAGAACAATTTCCAACGTCCAGTGGCGAAGTTATGCATCGAAAGATAGAGTGATCTGGTAAACATTTGATCGCGTGAGAGCACGCTTAGTGTGGCTCAGTTGCAGGTATTCTTATCGTCCTTGGCCGGATGGTTCTTAATACTGTAACGAATTAACTCGGGGTTAGCAAAATGGGCTGACATTATTTCCAAACAATATAGTCGCTGTCTAAGAAGTGGGCTGAACGTGGCTGGAATGAGTGAACTTGCTCTTCAAAAAACGTTGCTTTCCCCTTAGCTTTGTTATTCAAAGTGGTAATTTAGGAAGATGTTTGACAGCATTTGTATCTGACTCATCACCTTCCAATAACAATGGAGCAAAACTAAGGACAGAGGGACAAGATGTTTGAGTCTCTTACAGGGCTTGGTGCTGAGTTCTATTACAGCGTCCTGTGTGGAGGGTTCGTTAGATGCTTCCTTTGTAGTAAGTTCGGTATCGGTGGTTTAATCCGTAATTCTCCCAACTGGAGCAGATAAAAACAATACAGAGCATAGAAAAGTGAATCGACTGAGGCTAAATTTTGCAGTGAGGAAAACGTTTATTCAGATGTTACGGGGAATATCATCAAGCTTTTGTCCGTCATTTTCGTGCTTTCATTCTTTTAGGTCTCCCTCGGTATTCTACATGCCGAATTCTGCCTATCTCTTCCCGGCCATCCAAAACTCTCCTTCCGTTTCCTCGATCATCGGCCTCAATTCCGTCCTCCTTCCCTTTTGTCCCCAAGAAAACGCTGCACCCCCGCTAAAGCTCTCTTGCTTCGTCGACCTTCCGCCACCGCGTTCCCTCAGGCCACCTTCTAAGATCCCTCTTCTCCGAAAAACGCAAAATTCCCTAATTGCCATCTGCTGCGTCGCGTGGGAAAGGAAATACTTTGCCTTTCGTCCAAATGGCGGGAATTGAAAGAAAATGACTACAATTCATTATCTCTAAAAATGGCTACATAATCTCGCTTCTGATAAATTTGGAAGCCCCGGCTACAAGACACTCACTTCCATCAACTGGCAGAATGTCCGTATCAGTGGAACTGGCCCTTCCCCATCATGCCTTGGGGCATGGAGGAGAGGTAAAAGGAATGGAAGGGAGAACTTATTACCTGTTACCGGTTTATAGACGGTACTGCTGAGATGAAAAGGGGGAAAGAAATGGCATTGTAGTAATTTTCGTAAACTCGGCAGTTTAAAGAGTTAAATTAGATTTTGGTTTGAAAGTTTCCACTCTCAATATGCTGGGTGGTTCCCCGTTATTTACTACCAGCGCTCTGGGAGGTAGATTCCACTAGACTGCCCAGTTTGTCTTTTTTTTAAGTTTTCCGGATGTTCAGTTTGCTTCACATTGCCTCCTTAGTTCATGAGCCACTGCTTCAAAAATCCCCTTTGAACAACAAAATTGAGCTCTTTTTAGTAGTTTATTTTCTTATGCAAACGTTCAAATAAAAATATTTAGGTAATTATTTTGCTTTGTGGTTGATAATGCTCATCTATGATGTTAATTATATGTTATTCAAATATAAAGCTTATCTTCTCTACAAAAATAGTTTTTAGTAATATAACAGCATTAATGGGATTTTCACTTAAAAAATTTGGCATTCAACAGCAACAGTGTTATATACCAAGTTGAAACACATGGAATAATTAATACAGACATAAATCAAGCTGTTCATTTCATGTAACATAACCACAGAAATTTGAAACTTTTATCGTCCTGGAACGGCAATCGAACCCGCATCTCCCGATTTGCGCTCGAGTATGCTAACCATTACACCAACCAGGACAATGAAATCCAAACAAGTGAAACTGTTCGATTTCCGTTCCAGGACGATCAAATTTTCAAATTTCTGTGGTTATGTTACATGGAACGAACAGCTTGATTTATGTCTGTATCAGCAACATGTGACAGAAGGTTTAGTGACTCACGAACTGTGAATACTCAGGCTGTTTCTAACTTATAATGAATTAGCTTTGTTTATCTGTTTGCTAAGCTAATTATTATGAATGAATAATGCTCTACGCTTCAAAATAATGAATTCCCAAAAGGGTGTTGTTACTCGTTAATTATGAACTTAAACAAAGTCTCAACGCTGGTTATTTATATTAAGTAATCAAAGTCATAAACCTAACAGCCAGACAGAGGTCTGACAAAACTAAGAATTGAAAAAGACTGAACTTACAGAACAACTTGTTTATTATGATGACTCCTGGTCAACTAAGGCACTCATATATCACTACTACATAACAACACACTGCAACGCAACACCAACAACACCAACCACCCTCAACTCCAACGCAACAACACAACTACAACGCAACAACACGCCTACAACGCAACAACACGCCACCCACTTCTCGATGAACGCGCCTATATACGAGCTACCACCACGTCATGACTTACACTCATTGCCAGATCTCATTCAGCGGGGTGAAATAATATTTCGTTCAGTAGGAAGATAATTTACATAGTAAAATAAAATAACCAGAGATAGTAAAATCAAAAGGAAAGTGAATATAGAGTATACGTTACATCATCTCCCCCTTAATTTTTCTTCTTTTTTTTTCTTTTTTTTTTTTTTTTTTTGGTTTCCGAAAAATCTATCAATTTTGGAGTGTAAGTCTTACATTTCGATGATTGACGTTTCTCGATCTTTTTTTTGATTTGTTGTTTGGTGGTAGCCGTATTTACATTATCAACTTGGCATAACAATTTACGAATCTGTATTCGACTGTGAAATTTGTAGTGTAGAACAAACCAAACCTGCATCGGCATACTTTCCTTTTATTCTGCCTAGCAGAATCACTTTTTTAATTTCAAATTACGTGCCTCATTCGTTGTAATACAGAACAACTGTATCAGCAGCGAAGATTGCCTGAAGCTGCCTAACAGTAACAATTTTATTATTTTCATTTCAAATTACGTTTGCCTCATGCGTTGAAATACAGAACAACTGTATCAGCAGCGAAATTTACCTGGAGCTGCCTAACAGTAACAATTTTATTATTTTACCCCTAAGCACATAGATATATATAAAAAAAGTGGATTAGTAGATGGACATAGAAGAAATATAAAAAAAAAAAAACACACATATATACACAAAAAGAATGCATAGGCCCACACGAAAAAAAGAAATTCTGACACGCCAACTGGTCGAGCAGGAAAACAATAAACTGAGAAAAGAACCTGTCCACGAGAACTTACTTATCTCGAGGACGCATAAAAAATTCTAGTGCGAAAACGTTTTCCAGGCCTAATGGGACTGGGGAAATCAGGTGGCTTGGATCTCTTCCGGGACGGTAATGGAACATCGGTCTGTTGTCGGTCAGGAATCTGGCGGTCTGGAAATCCCTGCGGCTGAGAAGAACGGTCAGGAACGTCAGAAGTCTGGCGGTCCGGAAATCCCTGCTGCGGCTGATAGGAACGGTCAGGAGTCTGGCGGTCTGGAAATCCCTGCGGCTGAGAAGAACGGTCAGGAACGTCAGAAGTCTGGCGGTCTGGAAATCCCTGCGGCTGAGAAGAACGGTCAGGAGTCTGGCGGTCTGGAAATCCCTGCGGCTGAGAAGAACGGTCAGGAACGTCAGAAGTCTGGCGGTCCGGAAATCCCTGCTGCGGCTGATAGGAACGGGCTCCCCCAGGCTTTGGATATGAAGTCCCTTGATGCTGGGGCCCGTTGTGTCCTTCCAGTATCTTTTTGGAGGACGTGTCTCCGGCCACATCGCTTGTTTTCGTTTACGCCCACGGGGCATGATAGTAGTAGCAGGCATCGGCCCTGTTTGCCCTGAACGGAGGTTCCAGGGGCGAAACCCGGGCGGATGCAAAGATTTCTGCCTTCGTCGCTGTTGCGGCGAAGCAGATTGGGGAGAACAAGTGACGTTTGCGCCCAGCTTTTGGTGGTGCTGGACGGTGTGGAATATTAAATGTTGGATTCATAACTGACAAATCCGAAATGTCCGACGCCTCTGAGTCGCTGCTGTAATTCAGCGGTCGTGCAGGGCGATGTTTGGATTTGCCTATAGGAATACTTTCCGATGAGGTATTCAAAGAAGAAGTATCCCGCGTTGGTGCAGAGTTAGCCGGAAACGGCGCAGCAATAGTCTTGGCAATGGTTGGAGGGAAAGGAACGATACTAGTATTCGACGAACGCGAATCGAGCCTTGGTCTCACGGGAGTATCAGGTTGCGGTTGTAGAAACGCGTCTGGAGGAGGGTGAAGGAAAAATCACTGGTGATTCGTCAAAAATGTTCGGTGGGTCGTCCACAATTTCTGGTGGTTGAACATGAGATATAGATTCTTGAGTCTGTGGAACAGAAGGTTGAGTAGGATTGATAATGAACTCGATATCCCGTTCGTGATACTTGCGACATTGATCAACATGTACATATTGAAAATTGTTCGGTTTCTCCAGAACAATATTATTTTCAAAGACATTTGCCACCCGATATGGACCTTCGTAGCTGGGTGCAAATTTCTTCACTAAAGTATGCGAAACAGAAGACTGGAAGTGCGTTTCCACGAGAGTGAGATCTCCAACGACAAGATCTGGTTCCCTACGCCTAGAATTATAATATCGTGCTTGAGCCGCTTGTGCTCCTAGCATTGCAATACGAGCTTTTCTGCCATAATGTGTACTGATTGCGGAGTTGGTCGCTGGTTTAATTCGTCGATAATCCCCGTTAAATTTTCAAAAGGGGTTTTAATTTTGCGACCCAGAAAAAGTTCTGCAGGAGTAATTTTAGTAGACTCGTGGACAGACGAGCGGAGGGCGAACGCAAAAGTTCTAAATGGTCATCCCATCTTTCATGGTGGTCCATTACGAAAGTCGCAATCATTTTCACTAGCGTTCGGTTAACGCGTTCTGCAGGATTACTCTGGGGATGATATGGGGAAATGAATTTGTGTTTAATGTGTAGTCTCGCACATTCTTTCAAAAATGTCGAAATAAATTGAGGACCATTATCCGAAACTACTTTATTAGGTGCACCATATCTAGAAAATACTTCATTAACTAAGACATTACAAATAACCTCAGCCGTAGCGGCTTTAATGGGAAAAACTTCAACCCATTTAGAAAAATTATCAGTTAGTACTAAAACATAACGAGCTTTATTTTTAACAGATAATGGATAAGGTCCCAATAAATCTATGGAAATAATATCAAATACATGAGAACTTGAACTAGATTTCAAGTGACCGGCCGGTCTTACATTACGGTAATTATTAATCTGACACAAGTGACATGATTGAACGTATGCGAGCACACTTTGGTACATGCCAGGCCAATAGGCAACATCCCGCAATTTACAACGGGTCTTGCGAATACCTAAATGGCCTGCAAGAGGTTTGTCATGAAATTCATTTAAAAGAGCCATTCTAAGGGTTCGCGGAATACATGGGCGAAACTCTGCCCTAGTAGTCCGAGACTTTGTATAATAAAGAAGACCCTCTATTACTTCAAAATGTTGTGACCTTCCAGCCAGAGAAGGATCACTTGGTAGGAGCGAACCCGCAAGCAAAAAATTGTAAATATCCCCAAAATCTGGATCATTTAATAATTCTGCCATTATCTGCTCTCTGGATGTGATATCAGCTATCAGAAGTAAAGGCTGACATCCAGGAGTAGTTTCGGTGGGGACCCCACTAATCGGAACGCGAGATAATGCGTCCGGTAATTGATTCTTATTACCTGGCTGATACGAAATTTTGATATTGCTCTCTTGTAACTTCAGAGCCCACTTCATAAGTCTTTGAGATAGGTGTTTAGCAGAATTCAAATACTGAAGGGCAGAATGATCCGTAATTATGTTAACTGTCAGTTCATTAAGATAACATTGAAATTTATTCAGTGCATACACAACAGCAAGACATTCACGTTCCGTAGCTGAATAATTGCGTTCAGCTTTGGCTAAAGTACGAGACGCAAAAGCTATTGGATGCCCAGCTTGTGACAAAACGCAACCAAGACCAACTCCGGATGCATCAGTATAAATATCAAATTCTTTAGAATGATCCGGGAAAGCCAACACCGGAGGCTGAGTCAATGCAGACTTCAGTGTTTCGAATGCAGCGTTAGCTTCAGGTGTCCAAATAAACTTCTTGTATTTACGCTTTAAAGCATACAATGGCTCACATATTGTAGCATAAGCGGGGACGAACTGCTGATACCATCCGGTCATTCCCAGAAAGCGGGATAGTTCTTTTGCTGTTTTAGGCCGAGGAAAGTCAGCAATAGGCCTAATTTTTTCATTATCAGTGAATAAGCCGTGGGGAGTGATTTTCAACCCCAGATATACAATCTCGTCCCGCGCTATCTGGCATTTACTAGGTTTTAACGTCAAGCCAGCATTGTATATAAGTTGGAACACCTGTTTGAGCAGAGAAAGGTGCTCGTCAAAAGTCTCTGATGTGATAATAATATCATCCAAATAGACATGCACATGGGGACCCAGGACAGGTCTGAGAACCGTGTCCATAAGCTTTTGGAAAGTAGCAGGTGCAGAAGCTAAACCAAAAGGCATACGTAAATATTCATAGGCCCCAAAAGGAGTCACAAAGCCTGTTTTATCGACCGAGTCCGGATGTACTGCCACCTGCCAATATCCACTCGCCAAATCCAAAGTTGACATCCATTTGGTTGACGACAAGTCATTTAGAATATGTGACATGACAGGTAGGGGATAATTGATTGTTTTTGTGACTTGGTTGAGTTTGCGAAAATCTGTCACGAAACGAAATTCATTTGGTTGTTTCTTTGGAACCAAGAAGGCAGGAGCCGCCCAGGCGCTTGTTGATTCCTGATTATGCCCTGCTTAATCATTTCCGCAATTTGACGTTGCATTTCCTGTTTTTTATGTGGAGCACAAGGGTAAGGTTTCGTCGCAATGGGTTTCGAACCCGCAGTGTCAATAACATGATAAACCACCTGTGTGAAACCAGGTTGATCCGAAAATAAACCAGGGCTTTCCTGTAAAAGGAGAGAAAGCTGGTCTCGTTGCCCCCTCATTCAACTGGTCACTCAACAATAAACTCGTAATATCTACAGGAACCGTCGGAATCATTTCGACAGGTTCCGGAAAGGAAATCACATGTTGTACAAAATTCAAAGTTATTTGAAACTTGTTAATAAAGTCCATACCCATGAGACATTTCACGGGTAGCTCGTCTATAAGCAGGAAAGAATGTGTAAAACGAGCTTTTCCCAGCCCTAAAGATAATGTGACAGTTCCTGCGATACTGAAGATTTCGTTATTTGCACCTCGCAAATACTGCGTTGCAGGCTGAACATGTATTGCAGAAAAAACATCATTGCAAAACTTTGTATTTAGGGCTGATATCTCAGACCCAGTGTCGAACTTTGTCTCGACAATAATGTCTTCAAGTGTCAAGAATACATCAGGCAACTGAGGAGTTTGAACAGTCACTAATACTGTTTTAGGGTCAGGATGTTTGGTATCAGGAAGCAGGACCGACCCTTCGTCTACTTCCTGTGGAAGTTTAAAGGAATTCTGGTGGTGTTATCATGTGGTCGGAAACCTCGACCCTGCCGGGTATCGGGAAAATTTTCACGATAAGGAAAATTGCGTGCACCCTGCGTCGGGAACTCCGCGTGTCTGTTGAGATTTTCATTTTCGTTACGTCTGCCCTCAGCACGGGCAGAAAAATTATTATTGCCCTGAGCATGATAACGTTCCGAATGCTGCTGAGTGGAACGGGGTCGAGCATACTGTGCATTATGACGATACCCCGTAGCTTGCTCCGAAACTCGTTGCTGGTTCGCCACTCTTCTGTGTGGTGGAACGTATGAAGCTTGGGTGGGCACGTGTGTATGCTCGCGCTGAAAGTTTTGTCTATTATGCCGCTGAGGGTTTTCGTAATAAGCCTCGCATGGTGCCCGAGCATGGTGAGTTGAACCATGTTTGCCATGTCGCTCTTCATACGTGCGTATGAGGCGAAGGCATTCATGAATAGTGGTAGGGTGTCGAACCTCAAGAAAATCTTGCAAGAATGGGTCGAGCTGCTGTACGAGGGTATCCAACATGTCAACATGACTGGCATGTGGATCCCATAGATTATATAGGCGTGTAGTTTCCAACGCAAATGCAACAGGGCTATCATTGGGACCCTGCTGACGAGAAAACAGCTGTTGGGCAAGGCTAGCTCGACTGAGGCCGAAAGGAAAGACCTCCAAGAATTCTGCACGGAAATTCTCATAATGAGAATCCGGGTTCGACCCTCGCCACTGCCGATACCAGGTCTTGGCGGTATCTCTCAAGCAAGTTCCGGCAATTTGGACCTTGCAGTCTTCCGGAATATTATATAAGTCAAAATGGTCTTCCAGATCTTCGAGGAACTTTAAAGACCCCTCCAAACCATTGAAATAAATTGTTCCAGCATGCGGCACGAAATGGGCAAGCATTCTGCTTCGCTGAGAGGATTGAATTCCCTCAGCTACGACCCGCGACTCAGAGTGATAAGAAGCTGGTGCATTCCGAAATGGTGAAGAATGCTTGGGTATGTGTAGATTATTCATATCCAAGTCAGAGCCACAGGCTTCGTACAAATTGTCCAAACAAACACCATTACCCTCGAGACTTGCCGGAAGGTGGAAATTTGCAGTTGTCTCAGGTAAGGAAGCCATGGGTAATAATAGTCAGGATCTCGTGTTCGAGAAAAGTTCGGGCGCCAATTATAATGAATTAGCTTTGTTTATCTGTTTGCTAAGCTAATTATTATGAATGAATAATGCTCTACGCTTCAAAATAATGAATTCCCAAAAGGGTGTTGTTACTCGTTAATTATGAACTTAAACAAAGTCTCAACGCTGGTTATTTATATTAAGTAATCAAAGTCATAACCTAACAGCCAGACAGAGGTCTGACAAAACTAGAATTGAAAAGACTGAACTTACAGAACAACTTGTTTATTATGATGACTCCTGGTCAACTAAGGCACTCATATATCACTACTACATAACAACACACTGCAACGCAACACCAACAACACCAACCACCCTCAACTCCAACGCAACAACACAACTACAACGCAACAACACAACTACAACGCAACAACACGCCACCCACTTCTCGATGAACGCGCCTATATACGAGCTACCACCACGTCATGACTTACACTCATTGCCAGATCTCATTCAGCGGGGTGAAATAATATTTCGTTCAGTAGGAAGATAATTTACATAGTAAAATAAAATAACCAGAGATAGTAAAATCAAAAGGAAAGTGAATATAGAGTATACGTTACAAACTACATCTGAAAAAATTATACTTATGCATTCGTATATTCTTCTTTGCTGAGTGAGTGTAATATTGCGTTGTTTTTTATCTGAAACAGAAGGGAATTTTTCGGCAGTAGTTTTAATAATTCGGAAAAGGTTTTTCCGTTTACAAGCCAGTTACAAAAACAAATAAAAAAACGAGAATTACCATTGCTTAGGATATCCGGATCATCATTGTCTTCAAGCTTCAAAAAATATGGGAAGACATTCCTCCAGGACCATCCACTGGCCCCACTCAATTCCCATGTGTCGTAATCCCTGTGGTTTGCTCTGATAAACAGCATGGCATCGATGATGCTGGAGCCACCAAGAGCTTTTCCACTTGGCCAGGTTAGTCTCTGAAAATGCAGGCCGGCTTTTAATTTCAGAAGAAAATTACTTTTGATTAATGTTCAGTGTTATGATATTGATGCTAGCTAGATCCATTTAAGAAAATTTCTAACTATTTGATGCTCTGATTTATGTTAAACGGCACGAGAGCATTTAAAAATATAACGATGAACATTTTTAAAAACATAATTGAAAAAGTTCAAATGGTGCTACAAGTATATAAAATAAACCAAAAGAGTTCAAAATTATGGCAAGAATTATGTAAAATAAATCCAGAAAAAGTAGTCAAACCAGTAATAAAGACATGATACAATGCACCATACGCCTTGGCGGTCGAGAAGCTTCTGGCCAACCGTCCCAGCAGCTGGGCTCGGGACCCGTGATGAGTGGTGTACCTATCCCAGGCAGACTCTCTTTTCCCTCTCTGGACCCAGGGGCCTTTTTTTAGATACTGCTTTTAGTCCCTGATGTTCATGGTGGTTGTTAATGCCACTTTCTTCAAAAAAGAAACACTGCACTGGTAAACAGAAGGGAGAAGAAGCACGGATAATCGAAAAACATGGATACCCCAAAATTTGTACTCCTTGCAAAAAACAAAACAAAAACGAATAACTCAGAAGGAATCATTTAATCGAGAAGAAAATAGTTATGTGCAATGTACAAGAAAGGAAATGATTGCAATTCCAGAGCAGTTGGGCCATTTATTCGGATAAAACAGCTACACGAGTGGAACAAGTCAGTACGTTGTAGCGCTATGTCTGGTTCGGATACAAGAGGTTACCCGGCGTGCCATAGACGCATACAGTTCACGGATACTGTCCTAAGGTATAGTGTGCCGAATGGTGTCTAAATTGCAGGCCGATTCGCCGACATTCCGGGATGAGCGTAGGTGGCGTTCCATGATGTTCCAAACATGTTCGATCGGTGAGAGGTCGGGTGATCGGGCTGGCTATGGAAGGGTATCCACATTACAGAGGCAGGCCTGGGAGAGCAGTGCCGTGTGTGGCGGGTCAATATCCTGTCGAAAAATTGCTCGGTGAGGCTGCGACAGGAATGGCAACACAACAGGCCGTAGAATATCGTGGACGTAACGTTGAGCTGTGAGGGTTGTACGGAGGACTACCAAGAGTGTCCGGCTATCGTAGAAAATGGCTCCCCAAACAGGCACTGCCGGCGTACTAGCCGTGTACCGTTCCACGGTAAAGGCAGGATCTGTGAGCGGGCGGCTCGCCTCCAGGCAAATATGCGCTGGTCATCGGCGCCAAGTGCAAACCGTGACTCATCACTGAAGACAACACGACGCCACTGGACACTATCCCACGTTGATCGGTACCCACACCACTGAAACCGATGCTCTCTGGTCAGTGGTAGGCGACGGAGTGGCCTCCTCGAATGTAGTCCTCTGGCAACGGTACGGGTGGTCACTTCCGTACCTGTCGACGACACAACATGGCCATGGGTGGTTAAGAGCTGCGAGTTCGGTTGTGTTCGCGTGATTCTCACAATCGCTTAGCTAAGGTCATTACGCTCGGCAATCCGAATCACGTACATCGTAAAACAAATTCCGTGACGATGAATTTTTTTTTTTTTTGTCATTAATGCGAGTGATTTAGTCATTTTATTTTCTGTTGGAGCAAATTATTTTTCTGAATAGGCTTGTAATATTTTTTTTTCTGTAGGAGGACTTTTCACACATTAAGCATTTTTCATCCTGATTTTTCGAAGCAAAAAAAATGCTTTGCACCTTGATTTTTTAAACTGACAATGACTTTCAGTTATGTTTAAAAAAGGTGAAACGCACTTTTTTATATTATTATTTCACAAAAAAAAAAACCAACAACAACTGAATATGAAGTTTATTCTTGATAGGTTTTGCCTTAAGTTGTTCAAAGACTGATCCACAGACATTGTATATTCATCTGTACAATAAATACCGAGTTTCTTACAGTAACATAATATATATATATATATATAACATGGGCAGTATGTCCAGCCCATTGCCATTTCAGGGATTTAACTCTGATCATGATGTCTTCCACTCTTGTCATTTTTCGGATCCACGAGTTCCTCTTCTTATCTCTCCTGGTTACACCAAGCATGCACCTCTCCATGCTGCTTTGAGTTGTCTGCAGCCTTTGTATGTCTCTTTTAGTTAAGGTCCACGTCTCTGCACCATACGTAAGCACTGGAAGGATGCATTGATCAAACACTTTTCTTTTAAGACATAATGGCATATTGCTCTTGAAAATTATGCTGTTTCTTCCAAAGCTCTCCAGGCAAGTTTTGTACGCCGATTAATTTCTTCATCAATGTGACCCTCACTTGATATCTGCTGTCCAAGATAAACGTACGTGTCTGTTATCTCCAGCTTTTCTCCATCAATCGATAAATCTTCATTTCTTGTAAAAGCATTGAACATCACTTTTGTCTTCTGAAAGTTCATTTTTAATCCCACTTCTTTACTCTTGTCAGCAAGTTCCTGGATCATAATCTGCAGCTCTGATGGGGTAGTTGCAAAAATGACTACGTCATCAGCAAAACGAAGGTGGGTTAGATAATCTCCATTAATCTTTATCCCCTTGTTTTCCCAGCTCAGCGACTGAAAAACACCCTCCAATGTGGCATTAAAGAGCTTCGGAGATATGGTGTCACCTTGTCTCACTCCCTTTCCAATTTTTACGTGTGTTGTATTTTCAAACAGCCTAATCTTTGCACTTGCATTTTCATAGATGTTATTAATAATATTAATGTATGCATCTTCAATACCGCAGGTTTTCAGAGCCATTGTAACTGCTGATGGTTTCACCGAATCAAAGGCTTTTTCATAATCGATAAAAGCCATGCACAATGGAAGTTCATATTCCCTCGCTCTTTCAATTAGTTCTCTCAGCACGTGGATATGATCTATTGTGCTGTAGCCACTCCTGAATCCAGCTTGTTCTCTCGGTTGAGCCATGTCCAGTGTTACCTTCAAGCGGTGTGAAAGAACTTTAGTGAAGATTTTATAAACTACTGATAGGAGGCTGATAGGTCTGTAGTTTCCGAGATCCTCAATGTCACCTTTCTTATGTAGCAGGATCATTGTAGCGGTGTTCCAATCCTCAGGAATCTTTCCTTCATTAAGGCATCGACTGAAAATTTGGGCGAGTACTGTTTCGATTTCTCCACTTGCTTCTTGTATGATGTCTACAGTAATTCCATCTTCTCCTGGAGCTTTTCCTCGCTTCATGTTCTTGATTGCATGTGCAACTTCTGCTGGAAGGACTGGAGGAACTCTGGTACAGGTATCTTTCATGATGTCTGGAGTGCATATATCATCCCTTTCATATAATTTGGAGTAGAAATCTTTCACTCTTGTCAAAATTTCGCCTCTATTTCTTGTTACAGAACCATCTTCTTTTCTCAGTGCCATAATCTGTTTTCTTCCCTTACTGAGATGTCCCTTTGCTATCTTTAGGCTTTGGTTGTTTTCAATTGCTTTCCTCACTAGTTCACAGTTGAATTTCCTTACGTCTTCAGTGATACTTTTTCTTACTGTCTTGCATAGCTCTATATATTCCACTTTGGAAGTCACATCTTCTTTAGTTGTCCTCATCTCTCTTCTTTTTTGCATCAACATTTTGGTTTTTCCTGATAATTTGTTCACATGCAACTTGTTCTTAGACCCAGCTAATTTTGTTGCTGTTTCCATAAGAGCTTTAGTTACTTTTCTGTTAACTTCAGAGATGTCCACTTCTTCCGATGTTAGGCCTTCTAAAGCAGAGAACCTGTTCTTCAGTTCTAACTTGAAGGTATTATGGTGTTTTTTAAGGTTGGTTATGTCAATAGATTTTGTTTGTCTTATGAGCTTGGACATACTGCCAGAAGGACAGATCATCGATGGACAGCCGAAATTTTAGATTGGATTCCAAGGGACAGGAAAAGACCCAGAAGAAGACCACATGGGAGATGGGTGGATGAAATTCGAAAGTATGCAGGGGTGACATGGAGGAGACTGGCACAAGACAGACCGTTGTGGAGGAAACTTGGGGAGACCTTCGTCCAGCAGTGGATTGATAATGGTTGACAATGATGATGATGATGATATAACATGGGGTCTAATAATAGATAACATGCTGTTCAGTAACACTTATTTCGGCAACAAGATAACATGCTGCCCAAATTCAAACATTATATCGTCTTAGTTTTGCACCATCTTTCTAAATACTAGGCGAGGCTTTTTATTTACCTCTGATTCACTGTCAGCCGTTGCCACAAAACGTACAACGAAATTCGGAGGATTCGGCGTGCTGTTCAGAAGAAACTATGCTAGGCATATTTCTAATTTAACTGCCTTTCGGGTTCCTGTTTTTTACATACATTTTGTTACTTCTCGGTGAGGTATTTTCCTACTGAATGGCACATTACTTATCCGAACTACTTGTACGTTTTGGCAACACTGGCTGAACGAAACTAAAAAACTACATCGAATGTGTTGAGGCGTGGAGAGGTGAAAAGCGTGGAAAGAGCGGAGATTATAAATATATGGTGGAGACTGCCATGATTGTTTAAATTATAAGAGTTACTATGATGAGATGATTTACGATTAATGTGATTGTTCAAGTAAATGCTACTTTCTGGTTACTACTTCATGTTCGTGACTATTTCCGTTTGGAGAATAAACAAGTGGATTTGTTACGTAAATTTGCCGTTTCCTTCTACTCCTGGCCGTTGTTTCAATTAGGTATTTAGTTACGTATATGTGTGTGAGCTAGCGTTTAGCTAAGGTCACTAACCCTTTAACCGGCTGGAACGAATTTACTCGGGATTAGCAGAATGGGAAATCAGCTCGAATGAATATATTAGCTATCTAAAGAGTGGGCCGAAAGCTACTGGAACGAGTGAACCTGCGCATCAGAAATCGTTGCTTTCCACTTAGCTTTATTATTAAAAACGGTCATTTAGAGTAATGATTGACACTAATCCTATCTCACTCATTACCTGTTTAAAGGGATGTAACAATGGCCAAGAACCAAAGAAAGGGGAGAGAAGATGAGTGAGTCATTTTTTTTATTACCCAGTGGCATGATGTCGGTGCCTGAGCGACTAGCTCTTCCCCTGCCTTGGATCGTAGATCAGAGAATAAAGGACTAGAAAGGAAAGTTTATCACCGTGACAGGTTTATGGTCGGTACTGCTGAGATGAGAGGTGGAAAGGATTTGTTTTGCCGTAGCTTTCATAAAATCCGACCGCTATATACACATTTCAGTTTGGGGAGCGGGGAAAATTTTGGGTACCATTCAGTTCAGTTACATTGGCTGCTTCAAGGGTTAATTAACTACAACTGCATAATAAAAAAGACATTATAATTAACGGAGAAGTAATACGCGGTCGTATCAGAATAATATGACCAATCCCGGAATCACAATGTACCCGCTCAGGCGCGTCGCAGAGTTCACGTGACAAGGTTGACCACATGAGCCATAGTTCGTAACGTGAGCTCAATTTGCAGAGGTAGTGATTTGACGAACGTTCAAAAAGGAATGATCCTCGGCTACTGCGCCAAGAGTGGAAGCATCTCAGAAACAGCAGACTTCGTGGGCTCTTCGCGAGGTGCGGAAGTAAGGGTGTACCAAAGATGGGCCGCTAGCACACCGAGTACCTCAAGACTTCATAATTGCGGAACCCCACAGGCAATCGATCCCAGAGGAGAACGTCGCCTCCGTCGACTAGTAAAGGGCAATCGACGCGCAGCAGTGTAGCAACTGACAACGCAAATGAACACTAGGGCACCCAGGTACGCGTCCTCGATAACAATAGAACAATCGCTGTTACGCATGGGTCTCCAGAATCGACTCTGCGTCAGGGCACCCATGTTAACCAAGGTCCATCGGCAACGACGCCTGCAGTTCGCATTGCCTTCTCCGACAAATCGAGGTTGAAGTGACCGGCGGTGATGGATACGGCGTCATACACTCGAGAATCAACACCCGGACACGTTTGTCGGTCAAATACAGGCCAGCGGTGGCAGTGTGCATGTCTGGGGGATATTTTTCTGGTATTACCTGGGACCGCTGGTACCACTGGGTGGGTCCGTGAACGCCAAGGGCTACCTGTCCATCCTTGCTGACCACATACATCCCTTCATGTTGGACGTTTACCCTGGTGGTGATGGTGTCTACCAACATGCCAATGCCCCATGCCACGTCGCTAAGGTGGTGCGTGTCTTATTACAGGAACACGACAGCGATGTCTCCGTTCTCCCTTGGCCGGCGAAACCACCCGACATCAATCCCACAAAGCACTTGTGGAACTATTTAGATCGACAGGCTCGACGTGCAAGTCACAACCAAGTCATCTCCGAGACCTCTGTGTTCTGCTGCAGTCTGAATGGGCACGAGCGCCCCGGACAACTTTCCAGGGCCTCATTGTGCCCATGCCACGCCGTCTCGCCGCTGTCATCCGGGCCGAGGGTAGTTATTCCCATTATTAGGTAGGTGGTCATATTATTCTGATACGACTGTGTATGATTTTCACGTAATTTAAGTAAGAACAGAGTCTCCCAACGGATGGTTAACTTAGAGTTATGCGTTACAGCCTTCAGTAAACCGACATACGATCCGTCCAGACAGCTAAAAGAGTTATGTGAAAAAATTAGTTTAATTCTGAACAACTTTCTTATAACTTTGCGTAACACATTTCAGTTTAGAGTTGGGCACGGCGGCCAAAAAATAAAGTTACAAGGTAGTTATTAACGTACTGAGGTCTTTGTATCATTCGAAAAACAAGAGGCTAAGCCTATGGAAAAATTTGGAAACCTTATTCCTGATATTGCGTTTAAACAGATATGCAAATATTTTTTCTGTACCTGTGGTAAAGTGTGTAAAACATTATTCGATCTGCAGTGAACGTACCCTATTTTCCAAGCCAGAGCCTGTGTGTTTCTGTGGCTCAGTCACGTATTGCCAGTCGATATCTGTATTGACGAAAGTTCTCGTAATGCCTGGAATTTCCGTCAAAAGCGGTGGAGGTTTTCCAGCTTCCAGTAGCAGAACACTTACGCATTTCTTTTCAGACAAACGGCTCGCAACGACAGATCCAGCAGCACCAGCACCTACTGTAAGAAGAAGAACAACAAAAATACATTAAGCGATAACACAAAACAGTTCAGGTCTTGTGAGTGAAGTTTTCCTAAACCAAACACTGAAAGTTGTGCATTCCTACTACATTTGAAAATTTAGCATTGCAATTAATTCATGAAACTCCCGTATCCCGTTTGGAGATAGAAAGTCACAAAACTGAAAATTCAGTTTCGCTATACTGTCTCCCGAACGTTAAATCAATCTCCCAGCCGTCAGGTTCGAAAAAAAATATTTTTTTTTATGATCCTTCCACACATCTTCTCAATTAATAAGAAATTCTTCTACAGAGAGCTCCTTCAAGCACGGTTAGTCGGCTGACCCGAAAGCCTGCGATTTCGTTCACATGCATTTCTCAAAAAGGAGATATGCGTGACATACACCGATGAGTCATTACATGATGACCACCCCCAGTATAGAGAAATGAGTACGCCTGGTGACCGAACGGTGGGGCAGGAGGAGTTCACAGAACAGTATGCTTACAACCCGAGGACCGCCTTTCAGTTAGTAGAGTGTTCGGAGTCAGAATATGAACAGCTGCCGATTTATCGCAGTTTGATAAAGGACAAATTGTGATGGCAGGGTGCCTCGGAACTACGATCTCGGAAACGGCGCGGCTTGTGGGTTGTTCACGTGCCACTGTCGTGAGTACGTATCAAAAGTGGTGCACAGATGGCAAAACGACGAACCGTCGTCCAGCCGTGTATCGTCCGCAGCTCATTGATGCCAGAGGAGAGCGGAGACTGTCGCGCATTGTTCGCAGCGACCACAGAGCCATAGTGCGACAAATCACCCGCAGCTACAACAACGGTAATCAGGGCAATACGCCACCGTTCATCACAACCTTCTGCGCATGGGCCTGCGTAGCCGAAGACCCAGCCAGGTTCCCATGTTCACTGCACGTCATCGCCAACAATGCATGAAATGGGCCCAATATCATTGAGATTGGACCGTGGATGATTGGAAGAAAGTGGCCTGGTCAGACGAATCAAGATTCCTGGTGCATCACGTAGACGGCCGAGAGCGGATACGACGATTACAAACGGAGTCTATGGCACGTGGATGCACTGTTGGGCGGAAACAGGCCGGTTGCAGCGGTGTTATGCTGCTGGTGATGTTTTCTTGGGACACTTTAGGCCCCATTATCCCAATAGCACAATCCCTAACAGCTGTTAGGTATCTGAATAACGTTGCGAACCAGGTTCCCTCATTCATGGCAACTGTGTTCCCTGTTGGTGATGGCCATTACCGACAGGCTAATGCGTCATGTCACACTGCCAAAAACGTCAAGGAGTGGTTCGAAGAACATGCTGGTGTCTTTCTGTTAATGCCCTGGCCTCCAAATTCACTTGACATGAACACAATCGAATATGTTTGGTTCGACTTGGAAAAGTGGGCTCGTGCTAAATCACCACCACCCGGAAATGTACGGGAACAGGAGGACCTGCTGTGGACATTATGGTACCAGATACCCCAGGATACCTATCACCACATCACCGAATCGATGCTTCGCCGAGTGTCCGCTGTTTTGCGGGCTAAAGGGGGTCCTGCAACTTATTATTTTTTTCATAATGTAATGCCTCATCCGTGTATCTATCTCATACATGTCAGAACGGCAAGTTGCAGCGGTACGACTCCTTCGACGTAGTTCATTCGGTAGAATATCCGACTCCGTAGGACGAAAATGCGTGTTCGAATCCCACTGCCGGTAGAAAAGGACAATTTATCTGTAACGTATGCAAGCAAGTGGAAAAGAAGGGATTTAATTTCTAATTGATTATATAAATGAGATGGGTGATGAGACAGTATAATGTACTCTGAGTCAATCGTGCTGCAGCGCGAAACTCTTGGTATAGGTACCGAGGTATCAATCCAAATGATACGACAACATTTGCATGACGTGGGGCTTCGGGCGGGACGCTCAGCCCAGAATCCCCTTTTGCAGCGGCATCACAGGGTCCGTCGTTTGAAATGTTGTATCATTCAATAGCATGCGCTATTGAATGAAGGATCTTGCCATTCACCGACGAGTCCAAGTTCTGTTTTTTGGTGAACCAGATGTGTGCACATCCGTAAGGCAGCATCATTATACAGTATACGACGTGTGGAAGCGTTTTCAATCAGCCGCCATACAACGCCTCGACGTGATACACTGGTGTGTGGTGGAACCCGCTACTGCAAGAGGACATTTCTTGTTCATGTTCCTTGCACTGTGACTGAGATATGCTACGTCTGTGTCACCGTCAGTCCTGTTATACGATATTTCATTACCTCAAAGCAGCGCAAGATCGTGCAGAGGGGCAATGCCCATCCGCTCTTTCCTCGTGTTTCAAGAGACAATCTCCAAGGGCGTAAACATTCGGTCAATGTTGGTAAACTCATTGGATTTGTCGCCCATCAAGCATGTGAGTGACCTTAATGGTCACCACTACTCCCTCTGGCTGCGTGTGAAGTTCGTAGCAGCTTGGAATGCCATGCCATCATTGAGATCATCGGCACCATTGATGACCTCTTTGATTGCATGCCTCGTCGTCTGCAGGATTATATACGGTCGAGTCACATTATTGTGACCACCAGCTAATATCCAGAATAACCGCAAAGTGCAGCAGAGACAGCAGCTAGACAGGATGGATGACTCAATAAGGTGCTGGAAGGTGTTCACAGGTATGTGGAGCATGCATACTGCAGTGCATGTGAACGCTGCTGGAGGGTGCGTGGTGGGGGATCTATAGAGCAAACAACACGATCGAGGTGGTCCCACTGATGCTCAATCAATTGGGTTTAAGTCTGAGGAATTAGGGGGCCAGGGAAGTATTTTGATGTTTTCAGCGTGCTTTTCCAACCACTCGCGGACATTTCTAGCTGTGTGACACGTCGTATTGTCGTTCTGGAAGATCCCATCCGTCCCAGGGAAGACAATCAGCATGTATGGGGTACGTGGTCTGAAAGGATGGATTCATAACGAATTCGGTCCATAGTGCCTTCCACAGGTATGAGTGGACCCAGAGAATGCCACCAAAACATTCCCAAGACCATAGCGCTGCTCCAAACAGCTTGTGCTCTGCCAGCAATGGTTGAAAAGTGTCTGTTCTCCGATGTTTCTCACCTAATACACCAACGTCCATCCGTTTGATGAAGTAGAAAACGTGACTCATCGGAGAAGGCAATTCTTTTCCAATCAGCGGAGGTCTGGTTCCGATACTGCTGTGCAAATGTAAGCCTTTTCTGCCGATGCACCTTCGTTAGCATCGGTGCAGTGACCATCCGGCGGCATCGGAGCCCCATACGCAGCAGATTTCGCTGAACAGTCGTTTTACAGACACTTCCAGTAGCCCCCTGGTTCATTCGGCCAGTGAGTTGCGCCACTGTAGCGTGTCAATCGGCCATCACGCACCTTCGAAGACGACGTTCACCTCTCACATCAATAGCACGTGCTTCTCCGCAGTTTCCACATCGCTTATTCGCAACGGTGCCATTTCTCCAATCATGATACACTTTAACCACAGCAGAATGCGAACAGTTCACAAACTGCGCTGTTTCAGAAATACTGCCACCCTTGGCCCAAAAACCGATAATCATCCCTTTTTGCAAATCTGATAAATCACTCCTTTTATCCAAGGCAGCAACGAGTGATATGTTTTCAGAATGCCTACAGTGCACATTATATACCCTCCAAGCCAGCTCACGACACGTGCCTTCTTTCATTGGCTACGCGCTATTGACGTTAAAAGTACGAGGTGGCCACAAAAATGTGACTCGACTGGGTATAACAGACTAACTTCGTGCTAAACAATCGTGAATAAAATGAGGTTATTCTACGTTCTCATACTTCTTTTTTTGATAGCTTATATGTCTTTCCAAGACTTTGCACGCTGAGGTTTTCCCGACTATTCGTCATCTTCTCGGTATCACACTTTCCACGATAAGCAGAGCATTTTGAAAAAAAAAAAAAAAAGTTACAAACATCCCAAACGGTGCATTTTTCTTACGCATATAAGACAAATTGAATGAAAATTCATTATTAGATTGCCGCTTCTGTAGAAGGTGTTCTGCTATATAAATCAAAGAGATAAGTTATGTAAACGAGCAGAATGTCTCTAAACGCACATAACCGTCATAATATTACTTCACGGGACATCAGAAAAATCCCGCAACCAGAATTAATTCTTCTACGCTGTTTCGTCTCACGCTGCGATACGAAAAATTATTTTTCCATCATCGATGATGAGATTAGTTTAGTCGAAATTCAATTTACGATGCGGAAAATTAAGTGCTACAAAGAACAGAATCCATAAATCTCATGAAAAAAAGAAAAATCAGTTCGGAATATTTTCATGCAAGCAGATGATCACATGCGTAAACATCATCTGTGATTTATAATTCGAATTAAATATGGTTTCTTGGAAACGAGGAAAACAATGGAGTAAATTACTGCTTACCAACAATATAATCATATTCTGGTTGAAAGTAATTCTTTGTGTTTGGTGAATGCCTCTGCGTTGCCAAAGAAAGTAGCAACATAGGAAGCAGCGGTGAATTCTGGTAAGGAGTTGGATAGGTCCTTTCTGCAGCAATGTTAATGAAATTTCCCCAGTCATTTCTCTGAGATCTGAAACAAATCAAACATATCAGGTTTTAAAGTTGTGTCTCATTTAGGTAATACAAAACATTCAGAGAGATTAGTAGGTTTAGGTTTCAAACTTTTGTGTATTATACTGGGGTTATTCAAACATTTGCACATATTTCACTATGCGAAGTTTGGGAATTCACATGATCACCGTTGTAAAGCTTGAGGACTCAAAACTTCAAATGAATGGTAAAAGAAAAGCGATGAGTTGCACGATAAGTCCTAATGGAAAGCGTTTATTCCACGTATTCAACGATGTACGCCATTAAAAAGTAACCGAAGATTCTTCGTGGATCAACAATCGTCAAACAACAACTGCAACATAACAAACAATAAAAAATGATGTTAATTTCAGGAAATAACAAGGACACTGGTGTGCAAAACTTAAGGACAAGCCAAGTTTGGACCTGTAGCGTCGTACGAGAGCGGCCTGGATATGTGAAACAAACGAGTGTGGGTGTGAAGGATACCAGATGGACGCTACCTGCCTGACTGGGTTGTGCCAACTGTGAAGTTTGGTGGAGGGGGCATAATGCTTTGGGGCTGTTGTTTCATGGTTTTGGCTGCGTCCCATAATTCCAGTGCCCGGTAATATTAATGCTGCGGCCTATAATGACATTCACGAATATTCTGTGTTCCAAACATTATGGCAACAGGTCGGTGAAGGCCCTTCTTTTTACTAACAGGAGAATGCTCTCGTCTAACGAGATACAGATGGATTACCTTTGGGATGAATTGCAAAGCCGCCGGAGAGCCAGACCGAACCCCGCGACATCGTTGACAGTCCTGACTAATGCTCTTGTGACAGATGGAAGGCAATTACTGCAGCAAGGTTCCAAAACCCAGTGGAAAGCCTTCCCAACAGAGAAGACGCCGTGAGAGCAGCAAAGCATGAGCCAACTCGATATTAATTCTTTTCCTATTACAGGGAGTTTGTGAACAGGCAAGTGTCCCAATACTTTTGATCATATAGTGCATTAAATTTACACTTCTTCTCATTATTTTTTATTAATTTAACGTCAGATCCCCCAAGCGTTTATGTTTCCGGAATTCCTAGTAGGCAGCCAAGTCAGTAAGATGTAGATGAAAGGTCATGCTTGAGAAATGAGTGTGATGTTGTTTCATGCAACAGGTCAAAGACAGTAAAGGACTACCTGCAGAGGAAAAACATAACTGTGTTTGACTGGCCCGGTAATAGTTCCGACTTTAACCCCATCGAAAGCTTGTGGACCATTTTAAAATGCAAGGTAACAGAAAAAACAGCCATCAAATTACCAAGCTTCGATTGACGCGATAAAGTACGTGTGGTGCAAAGACATTTTAAGTGACTACTGCAAATCCCTCACTGAGAGTACGCCACATCGTATTCTGTCTGTTATAAAAAAACAAAACAAAGATGGCCACACAAAGTTCTGATTTCGGTCTTTCTTTGTTCTAAAGAACGTAAATATTAATCCGAGGTGTCATTTTTACAAATATCCCTGACTAGTAATTAGTTGTTTCTTTGAAAATCTTAATTTTCAGTAAATTGACAGGTGGTCCTAAACTTTTGCAAATGACTGTATGTATATAACTTTTTCTCGAAAATTTCAACCTAATAATTTAGGACGCTAAACTATGCATTTACCAAATCCGATTTCCCGAAAAACACAAGATACATTTACGCCTCCTAGCGGTGACACCATGCATTATTTCAAATAGAAGCCGTACGTAAAGTAGCCTTCTTAGTAAATGATATCGAAAGGTAAACAGAATTTCTTGAATCGTTTGGTGTGAAGCCACTGTATAGAGTAAAATATATTTTGAATTTAATTGCATGTACAATTACGTCCGCCTAGCGGCGAGGTCATGCCTAAGAAAAAGACCGAGATGAATTAGATCGTCGTACTCACATATCACCGTACTCGGAGTATTTTCACATCGTACTCATAATTCAGTCTTTCGACTTAAAAAGGATTTTTGAAATAATACTAATAATTGCAGAGATGTAGTGATCATAGACGGGCTGACGAACTGCAATAATGTAAGCACGTACTTCTTTTTCAAACTACGAGCTATAGATGAACCGAACCAGTTGCACTATCCTTTCTTGTGAGGTCTGTTTGTGCCACGGCACAAAACCAATATTTAGTTTTACGTTATTCGATGCACCAAAAATCTTATGCGTATTTTCATTCCGTATTTATTTAACGTAGTTCTGTCAAGCTAATGTATTTCTACAAAATATAAGAATGCGGTTTCATCTTGAACTTACTACAGTGTGTAGCGTTTTGGTGCTATTTGGTTGAAGATATTTATTAATTGTCTATATTACACAAAAACCCCAGCATAGTTTCACTGTAAAGACCGGCCTCTTCATACTGAACAGTAAATCTACTGTAGTACTTGGCTTCACTGTAAAGCTTAATGGGATGTTCAAGATAACTTAACTTCGTGCTCCGGAAAGCTTAATTAAACACACAGAGCAAAATAGGTACGAAGCAGTCCAGTTTGAGAAGAAAATCTACTTACAATATTCAATGAGCTTTATTTGGGCTGTAATTGGCACATGTAGGTCAGCATAGCATCAATTGCAGAAATGTAACTCCAATCCTACTTAATCAACTAGTACTTCCATATATGAATACAACATAAGCTCGTAACATAGAATTATTACTCTTCAAGTCTTACTAACTCGACAACTTGAGACTTCAATATCAAAGAAGCTAGCATTCAACGTAAGCGATTCAATCAAGCTTGTATAACATCTGTCATGACAATCTCTCGTAACAGTTCTTTCAACCTCTCTCTCTCTCTCTCTCTCTCTCTCCGATACAAAACAGAATTCTTGTCACTCTTGTTCACTTTTGACCTAACGTCAGGTTACCAAACCAGCATTCACCGGGAGAGAAAATTTAGCGTTAAATTCAAAAATGCTTAACAAGAATAAACCAAAATTTACACAAGAGTACAGGAGCCAAAAAAGAGAGTTAAATGTTAGAATATACGTTACAAGCATCTTTTATGAATGCAATTTTACACAAACTAAAAATCTGGAACCGCAAATTTGTCTTTCTATTTTATTGCTGTTGATAGACAAAAACATTTTCAACTTCAGAATGAAAGCCCGCGCTCTTTTATAACCTGCTTTCCTAATAATATCGATTATAAACAGAAAGGATAACAAACCTAGGAAGTGAGGCTTATTTACTTTCGCTGCAAAGTGCTTATGTTATATTCACTGAAGAATTTGCCTTACGTGTATAGTTTAAGTAATTTCGAGCATCAGCTGTTTGTCTTTCATTTAGTTTAACATATACATAAAACACACTCGAATTTCTTCGGAACATTGTATTGCGTTTCTTATCGTGTGGATGGATTGAGTAAAAAAAAAATTAGAGAAAAACAGTTCTTCAAAAAATGCTGTAAACGCGTTGAAAAACAACACACTTGACGCTTGTTTATCGTACAAAAATATCAAACGTAGAAATGGACTTACGTGGATGTCACGGTATAAGGATGTCTGGACTGAGGATTCGTTAGGAAATCATTAAACTCTTTGCCAATTTCCCGTAGTTTTTCTTCCCATATGAATACGTTAAGCATCAGTGATCATCATTTCTGTCACGTGATGGAAGCGTTTCTAAGGAGGTCATCTGCAACTGCTACTTCTTGGATAACTGAAAACTGCTCCCTCTTTAACTCTGTCGTGCCTACGGTTTGGCCTTGCCGCCTCAAAACTCAAATGGCACACAAATTATGAACAGTAACTTTAAATAGGCGCACACATGCAAATACAAACTACTCAATGAGAAAGGTTTGTTAGTATAAACAAAAATGGGAAGCAAAAGAAAGTAAAACAAGAAACGAAAAGCCGCCTCATGCAAATATGTAGATTTTGAAAGAGCACAAAGGTTTCGTGCTCAAGGTTTCATCACTGTCACAATCCTGTTATCAAATATCTTTTTAATTTCTGTTGTCACGAAATCTTTTTACTTGCTCTTTGCTAGGATATCAGAAAATGACAGCTCAGTGCCATCCAGTTTTAAAAGATGTTTTCCGTTACTTTCTCAGACGCTTATTTTTCAGAGACGACGACGTTTCGCGATTATTACATACAACATTTCTAACCACACACGTTTTTCAAGATGCAATGTTTTAAAAATTAAAAACGTAGCTTTGCGTATAACGGATCTTTGTCCTGATACGGCTGTGCATGTAGTTTTTCAGAAAGTACAAGCGACCGTCATGTGAAATGAAAAAAAAAAAAAACCCCAACAACAACAGCGCAATAAAATAATCTTAAATTTATCAAATTTATCCATGTTCACATTCATCAGGTAATCTCGTCAGTTACAATAACTTTCAGTCGTCTCGGTGGCCGAGTGGTCTGAGGCGCTGGCTTCTGACCATTCCGCGCAACATGGACTTGCGTCTGATTCACCGATGAAGAAAGGCCGTGCATTGGATAGCTCTGTCCCTTCCCTGGAACCAGTGACCCTGAATTAGGGTTGAACGACTGCTTATAACCCTAACAGTGACTCGTGGTTGTCGTTAAATCCACACACCTCCTAAAAAAACTGTGAAGAGTTCTGGGCACACATAATGGAGCCGTTGGCGGCTTTTGTAGTTGATGAAAATCCTCCAAATACGTGGCGTCAGTGAATAAACAAATACATCGCTCTTTCCACCTTTTAGCAACACACAGCAACCGAAAATTTTTTATTCGGTCACCGCTGGGGAATTAAACCCCTGATCTCTGGATATCTAGCCGAGCGGTGACCGAATAACATTTGAGCGTGTAAGGCTAACGCGCTCGGCAAGATATCGAGAGAACCGCGATTCAATTCTCCGGCGGTGACCGAATAACAATTTTTCGGTTAATGTGTGTTGCTAAAACGTGGAAAGAGCGATATATTTGTTTATTAGTAGTTGATGTTCACAACTTAGGGCTGGAAGGCTTCAGGTTCTGATCTCGCTGCCGCGAAACACCAGCCTTGGCTTGGATGCCACGCTAAGCCGCTGGTCCCGGTGAATACACTGACTTTTTCTTTTTTATTGGAGGTTTAACGACCTCCGTGAGCAACTCAATGTGCTATAAGCAGTCGCCCGTCCCTAATTTAGAGCACTGGTTCCAGAGAAGGGAGAAAGCCAGTGCCGTAAGACAAACTCAACATCCATGCCTCATCGGGATTCGAACCCGGACCCCTTTCGGACGAATGATCAGGAGCCATCGGGGCTGCTGACTTTTTTTTTTTTTTTGCAAACAAGTGTATTAACATTTTCCTGGAGCACGGACCCACTTTTTATTCAGACGGGCGTATTTGGGTGTGGTGTTTTCCCGGAGAACGCTGTCAAAAGGATTTCATTCTTCCCGTAGTAGAAGGAAGCGGTTTCGATTTTCGCCACGGGCAAATGGTTTTTACGCTATATTGGCACCCGAACATAATGTGAATATCCTGGGCGTTGAGTTCTTCGGAAAATGTGTGATGTTCGTTCCACACATCTGGAATGAATGAGAATTCCTACTTCTGCAGTGACCTCCTTTAAGCGTGGCTTGCCGGCTGACTCGGAAACCAACGATTTAGTCGCAGCCCTATGTGAAGGGAAGAGGGGATATGTGTGCGTACCTACCTCAGAGGTGACGGTGGACACGTCAAGACGGCAAAGTTGCAGGGACAAACTTCGCCGGTGTAGCTTAACTGGGAAAGCATTCGGCTCCGGAGCATAAGGCTGCGACTTTGAATTGTGCCACTGGTAAATCGGTTTCTTTTTTTTTTTTTTTTTTTTTTTGATTGGAGGTTTAACGACCACTGTGAGCAACTCAAATGGGCTATAAGCAGTCGCCCGTCCCTAATTTAGGGTCACTGGTTCCAGGGAAGGGAGAGAGCCAGTGCCGTAAGACAAACACAACATCCATGCCTCACCGGGATTCGAACCCGGACCCCGTTCGGACGAATGATCAGAGGCCAACGCCTTAGACCACTGCGCCACCGGGGCGGCAAATCGGTTTCACTCTATAAAAACGAGCTGGAAGCAATCTCCTGTCCTTAATTTTTTTTTATTGGAGGTTTAACGACCACCGTGAGCAACTCAATGGGCTATAAGCAGTCGCCCGTCCCTAATTTAGGGTCACTGGTTCCAGGGAAGGGAGAGAGCCAGTGCCGTAAGACAAACACAACATCCATGCCTCACCGGGATTCGAACCCGGACCCCGTTCGGACGAATGATCAGAGGCCATCGCTTAGACCACTGCGCCACCGGGGCGGCCCTTAATTTAAGGGAACCGGTTTTAGTTAATGGGGAGAGCCAGTACCATAAGAGAAGCAGATCATCTATTTATCATCCGAGATTCGAACCCAGACTTAAATCGCGGACGAATGGTTATAAGCCACAGCGGTGTACTACTGGGCCACTGGGGAGACTAACTAGACTTCGAAGCAGTCAGTGTGCTAAGGCAAAGTCAGAAGTAAGTAGAAAGCCGTGACTCACGTGACAGGAGCAGGCCCAAGTTTGTGTCATTGATTTCTCCACTGATCAAACCAGTCTTCAAGGGTGAGGAAACAGGAAGCTTACTTGTTTTCCAATACACGTTTGCTTTGACACATGGGTGCAAGTGGCAAGCATTTATTGCAGGAATATGGGTTCGAGAAATTAGCATAATTCTATTTTATTACTTGTCTTACAGCTAATTCGGTCCAGGTGTGACGTCACACACGTCATCAGACATAATTCTTGTTCTTTGACTAATGAGAACTGCCATTACGAATGTAGAACTACGTGCATTGATTTATTTAAAAAAATCATCATGACTTCTGGAAATGTTTTTCATAAAATATTTTCGCAAAATAATGATGTGGAAAAAAATAGAGCACTGAAAGCAACCGCTGAGGTATATGGGCTCTCTATCCGATCACGTGAGCCACAACTTTCTTAAACCTAGGGTGTCTCATTCATTTGTTACCCGATTAGTTTCTATTGGGTTGATGCATAAGTTCATGCCGTTTTTTTCATTGCACTACGGAAATGCATTACATCAGAAGGGAAAAGGGAATGAATCACCTATGTATCCCCCCCATTGTTTACGACGGTGTCCCAACGTCTGGATAGGTCTGCAATGCAATTCTTGACAAAACGTGCAGGTTTTGCTACGAAGAAATCACCACGGAAATTTTGGAGATCAACATCATCGCTGAACGTTCTGCCACGGAGGGCATTCGACAAAGATCAGAACAGGTGATAGACTGAAGGGGCGACATCTGGGAAATAGGCCGGATGTGGAACGATCTCCCATTTCATGTCCTGAATGGCCATTTTGGTCATGTGTACACTGTGAGGGGTGCAATATCATGTTGGAGAAGGACACCATGGCGCCGATGTGGCCTTTTCTGCTGAATTGCTCCCTTCACACGGCAGAGTTGCTCACAATAGAGTGCAGTGTTGATGGTCCGATTCCTCGGCAGCATTTCCCAGTGAATAATGCCTTCCATGTTCCACCAGACACACAACATGATCTTCGCAAGATGGTCATATTTAGGATGTGGTGTGGGCAACTTGTTTGGGCTTAACCATTCCCGCCGATGCCTGAAATTCACGTACAGGCACCACTTTTCATCTCCAGTAACAATACGTGGTAGAAAGGGTTTGTGTTGCTGAGAACATCCGCGATAACGGGAGAGCAAGAAACCACATATGGCAACACGCTGATTCCTTGTTGTCCTCGGCGGGAGTGTGAGGCAACCAAGATTTCAATTTCTGGACCTTTCCCATACGCTCCAGGTGTCGCATCACGGTGGCCTGATCACAGTCCACCTCAGTAGCCAATTTGCGTGTGGTTTTTTTTACACGGATCCAAGTGGATGAGATGGTTCAAACGATCCTCAACAAAGTGAGATGTACGACCTGAGCGTGGAGAGTCGTTGAGGTCGAAATTGCCATCTCGAAACCGCTCAAACCATTTGCGGGCCGTCCTCGGAGCAATAGAATCCTGCCCATACACAGCACAAATTTGTCGAGTAGCCTCGGTAGCTTTGTTAAACTCGTAGATGAGCAGATGTCGGAAATGCTCATTCCTCTGCACTTGACACTCCATACTTCTGTACCTGAAAACCAAAAATCCATTAGCCACAATCACACAACACAATATGATTTAGATACACGATATTACTGGCAACATTTTGATATACAACTGGCCTTCTGCACCGTCACTACTGACCTGGCAAACACTCGTAGATGAGCAGATGTCGGAAATGTTCATTCCTCTGTACTTGACACTCCATACTTCTGTACCTGAAAACCAAAAAACCGTTAGCCACAATCACACAACACAATATGATTTAGGTACACGATATTACTGGTAACATTTTGATATACAACTGGCCATCTGCACCGTCACTACTGACCTGGCAAACACTCGTGAAATAAAACGGCATGAACTTATGCATCAACCCAATACATCCTCAAGATCGCCAAAAGTTTTACTGTAAAAACATTTCCACAAATCATGAGATTTGTTTAAGCAAATTAACGCACATAGTTACCCATTCATTAGTCATAGAACGAAAAGCGCAGCCCTTTAGGCGCAGTGGTCTAAGCGCTGCCTTCTGATCATTCGTCCGAGATAGGTCAGGGTTTCCTGTGAGACATTCATGGCATGTTTGTATAATGGCGTTGTCTCTCACCCTTCCCTGGACCCACTGACCCTAAATTACGGATGGGCGATTGCTTATAGCCCAATGAGTTCCAGAGGTGGTGGTCGGTAAACTTCCAATCAAGAAATAAAAAAAATAAAAAAGGAAAAGCATATTCGATGACATTTTGTGACGTCACACTTGAAACAAATCAGTTTTTTTTTTGATTGGAGGTTTTTTTGTTTTTTTTTATTGGAGGTTTAACGACCACCGTGAGCAACTCAATGGGCTATAAGCAGTCGCCCGTCCCTAATTTAGGGTCACTGGTTCCAGGGAAGGGAGAGAGCCAGTGCCGTAAGACAAACACAACATCCATGCCTCACCGGGATTCAAACCTGGACCCGTCTCGGACGAACGATCAGAAGCCATCGCTCAGATCACTGTGCCACCGGGACGGCGGTTACTTTTTCCCATATTCCCGCTACAAATGCTTCTCACGCTCACCCAAAATAACAAAGAAAACGTGCACTCGAAAATAACTATAACCTTTCTACGACATTCCACTTTGGCCTGAGGATTCGTTTTGATGATTACGTTTTTTATTGAAGGGTTAGCGACCACCGTGAGCAACTCAATGAGCTACAAGCAGTCGTCCGTCCCTAATTTAAGGCAACTGGTTCCAGTGAAGGGAAAGAACCAGTGCCGTAAGATAAACACAACATCCATTCTTCACCGGGAATCGTGCCCGGACCCTTCTCGGACGAATGGTCATAAGCCAGCACTTAGACCACTGCACCAACTGGGCTGCAGATTGCTTTGGTCAGTGAAGAAAGCAGTCCAGCATATCTGGGCGTACGTTCCGGATCCCTGCACCCAGGCCTTCTCGCTGCTAGAGGGCTTTCGCTAAAGTGTGTATTAGATGCCCGTCTGAAATTCCCGCTTTAGCACTGGGAATAATGAATGCACTGGGCAGCCCCGTCGGCGCAGTGGTCTAAGCGCTGTCTTGTGACTATTCGTCCGAGATGGGCCAGGGTTCTAATCCCGGTGAGACATGGCTGTTGTGTTTTGTCTTATGACGCTGGCTCTCTCCCTTCCCTGGAACCAGTGACCCTAAATTAGGGACAAGAGACTGCTTTTGGCCCACTGAGTTGCTCACGCGGTGTGGTCATTACACTTCCATATTGCGATTTCTACTAACATTTGTTAGTCGGAGATCGCAAGAGCGCCGCCCCGGTGGCGCAGTGGTCTAAGCGATGGGCTCTGATCATTCGTCCGACAGGGGTCCGGGTTCGAAACCCGGTGAGGCATGGATGTTGTGCTTGTCTTACGGCACTGGCTCTCTCCCTTCCCTGGAACCAGTGATCCTAAATTAGGGACGGGCGACTGCTTATAGCCCATTGAGTTGCTCACGGTGGTCGTTAAACCTCGAATCAAAAAAAAAAAAAGATCGCAAGAGCGCCATTGGAATGCTGTAGTGTGGGCTTAGAGAGACAGCTGTTGCAGCAGCTCTTCATGAATTATAAAGTAAGATAAATCAACTCCATACGCGATTTATGTAAGGAGACGTCGCAGAAGGCTTGGGAAGTGGTCGTCCGAGGAGAACTATGTCCCAGCAAGATAGGTACATCACCACAAACACTCGCAGAAATCTCACAATATTCAGTCGCCACATCCGAGAGGCTCTGAAAAGTGCCATCGGCATCGCGGTAAAGGAAGTGTCGATGGCTCTTACAGTCATGAGAAAAAAAAACCCGTCTCTCTCGCAAAGTACCAATCAGCCTTATGAAAACATAATTCTCCTGAAACGTAGTGTGATTTCATAAGAAGAGAAGGAAAGTTTTTGTTTTACTTAAGTAAAACGAAACGAGTCTTTAGAAAGAAAATAGAATGGAAGGAAAGGAATGAGATATTATTACACGCATGTTGTTTGATGTATGACGTAAGGGCAACAGTTCTCATGGAATTCATACTAATCTGGAGGTGTCGAAAAACATGATATAAATATAAAATCCATGTTTAATTTTATATTAATTAGGTTTTATCGATATACTCGTTGTGTCTGATGACGTCATAAATGTCGTCATAACGTCCCGTTTTACAGCAGCACAATGCGTTTTATGGTCAGACCACGGTGTATCGTACACCATATCGTACACCATGGGTCAGACCAAAAAATGAGTATCCTAATATCTTGCCCTCGTTGTCAAAAAATAGGTCTGAGGCTTCCCCTGTAGCACAGTATATCTATTTCGTAGATCTTGGCGTTTTTTATCACATATATCAGTGAAGAAACGAACTTCACAAGTGAATGAGATATACGTCTGTATTTTCCATGTATTTGTGAAGATTATTTCTTCATTAGTATCTGTAATGAGACCTGGTGTACTGGTCAGTGTTCACCTATATCCGCTTGTGGATTGGAAAGGCTAATCGAAGCTAAGAGAAGAGTGGGAGTGATAATGCAAATATAAAGTTCAGATTCCTAAGCTATAGTGTTGTTTAACTTCAGTTACGTGGAAGTTCGTTGCTGAGCACCAATCCCTGAAAGTGAAAACATAACTTATTTATGACGTCACCATAAGTGAACCACATGTTCACTTCCGCTTTAGGGAGAACTAAATAAACAAAGCAGCATGTACGTATTTGCGTACAGTCGTTGTTTATGCTATTCCCTGTCACAAAACTGGCTGAATTAACGATAAAAAAAGATATTGACTGAATTTGTGATGAAATTTAGCGATAACTGTGTTATATTGATAATCCAGTCTGTTTTGAAACACAAAATACTACAAATAACGATATAGCGTAAATGCCGATATTTGCCGGTAATGGAATTCGAACGACCATCTTCCTTCTCCGGAGTCTGGTATTGTACTGCTTGAACTACACTAAAGAAGGCTTATCACTGCAACTTGCCATTTTGACACATACGTCACCTGTGAAGCAGGCACGCCACAACGACTGCATGTAGAAATAAGCGGCTCTGTCTGTCTTTACTATACCTAAATGTCTTTATTCTCGTCCGCAGATGTGCACTAGAAACAATCATGCGGTCCCCTTACGATGACGTCATGACGGATGATTTTTGTTTTTTTTCGGTGTTTAACGATCAGCTTGAGTAACTCTATGGAATATAAGCAGTTTCCAGTTTTAATTTGAGACTACCGGCTCCAGGGAAAAGAAAGAACCAACGGCCTAAGACAAACACATCACGAACGCCTCATCCAGGACTCACTGCTCTCTGTGGCTTCTTAACTTTGCTACACATTCAGAACACTACATAAGAAGCTAAAAACAAGAAAATCACAACAAAATATGCAGTATCTATACACAATAAATTGCAATGAACGATTGAATTCCAAATAACTTAGAAACAATCTACGCTTGCAAACCAGACAAAGATAAAAATATGAGCATACAAAAATCACAAATTTTGAATGCTTTTCCATGGCAGACACGACCAAGTGGGTAGCCAAGCATGCGGATAGATAATACGACAGATCGGCTTCTGAAATCTGGTCTCCTCTTATTTCCTGCCTCCATGATTCGTATTATAGCTAACATCATCAGATATACTCGCATCACAGCTGAAGTCATCTGAGCCGCCCCGGTGGCGCAGTGGTCTAAGGCGCTGGCCTCTGATCATTCGTCCGTAAGGGGTCTGGGTTCGAATCCCAGTCTGGCATGGATGTTGTGTTTGTCTTACGGCGCTGGCTCTCTCCCTTCCCTGGAACCAGTGACCCTAAATTAGGGACGGGCGACTGCTTATAGCCCATTGAGTTGCTCACGGTGGTCGTTAAACCTCCAATCAAAAAAAAAAAAAAGTCATCTGATATACTTCTTTTGTGACTAATGAAAATCACCGTGGAGAACTATGTGCATTCATTTTCTATAAAAAATGCCATGATTGTGGAAATGCTTTTCTAAAATCTTTTCCCGAAATCATGATGTCGCATCAGATCGGGCAATGAATGTCTTTTCTTTCTTTTTGCTTATTGGTTTTAACGACCACCGTGAACAACGTAGTGGGCTATAAGCAGTCGCTCGTCCCTGATTTAGGATCATTGGTACCAGGGAAGGAAGAGAGCGAGTGTCGTAAAATAAGAACGACATCCATGCCTCACGGGGCTCAAACCCGGACACATCTCAGACGAATGGTCAGAAGCCATCGCTTAGACCTGTGCGCCACTGGGTTGGCAATGAACGAATGCAAAAGTTGTGGTATGTGGGCCTCTGCTCAGGTCACGTGAGTCACAGTTTTCTACTTACACCTTGGTTTGCATTCATTCATTAATCTATTAGTTTCTAGATCCTTAAGATAGCGAAAGTTTTTAAGAAAAACCTTTCTACAAGTCATAATGTTTTTAAGCAAATAAGTGCACGTAGTTGAACATTCACAGCGGTTATTTTCATTATTCACAGAAGGAAAAACATACCCGATGACGTCATGTGACGTCACTCTTGAATCAAACAGCTGTAACATAAAAAAGAAAAACAAACAAACAAACAAAAAACGCTACTTACTCCTGTCCATATTCCCGCGATTAATTCTTTCCATACATACCCACATAACAAAACAAACGTGTACTCGGGACAACTAATATTCCTATGACTCCGCTATGGTCTCGCCCTTGAGGATTGGTTTGGTCTCTGGATTTTTTTTTTTTTTGAGATTTAACGACCACCGTGAGCAACTCAATGGGCTATAAGCAGTCGCCCGTCCCTAATTTAGAGTCACTGGTTCCAGGGAAGGGAGAGAGCCAGTGCCGTAAGACAAACACAACATCCATGCCTCACCGGGATTCGAACCCGGACCCCTTCGGACGAATGATCAGAGGCCAACGCCTTAGACCACTGCGCCACCGGGGCGGCGGTCTCTGGATTAAACAATAGAGAAAATCTTTTTTTTTTTTTTTTGATTGGAGGTTTTTTTTTTTTTTTTTTTTTTTTTGATTGGAGGTTTAACGACCACCGTGAGCAACTCAATGGGCTATAAGCAGTCGCCCGTCCCTAATTTAGGGTCACTGGTTCCAGGGAAGGGAGAGAGCCAGTGCCGTAAGACAAGCACAACATCCATGCCTCACCGGGATTCGAACCCGGACCCCTTCGGACGAATGATCAGAGGCCAACGCCTTAGACCACTGCGCCACCGGTGCGGCGAGAAGATCTGTTTCTACGTTTCGAACCTTCTCGGTATTTAAGGGCTTTGACCAAAGAGGTTAGAATAAGATATTTGGAGATGCCCTCGTCAATGGAGCAGTACTACTTTACGTGAAGCCTATAACCGAGAGCTGCCTTTAAGGTCTGGGAAAGCTGGTAGTTTTCAAGGCCATTATTGCCATGCATTTTGTATTGGCCTAATCACATCCTTTTGTAGCAAAAAATTATAATTTTGTATCGTAACTTGATGCCGATGTGTGAGAAAATGCTGGATTATAAAATTATCAACTATTTTGACGTACCTTCCCATTTCTACATTAAATTATGGGGGTCAGACACAAAGTGATGTAAGTGACAAAACGGTAAAAATACAAATAAGTCCAGTGAGGCATACATTAAGAATCAAACTGTTTCGAGGCAAAGATATATACATATGTATGTATGTATGTATATATGTATGTATGTATATGGAGCTACATCAACTTTGTAGCTCATTTCCTCAAAAAGCACTTTTTGTCACTTGCACCCCTTTGCTTTTGACACCCTCAATTGAAATCCATGAAAGATTAGTGCAAGTTTCAAAATAAAACACAATCTTAAAATTCGAAACTTCACCTATGCATGAAGTACATTTCATTCCGGTTTGATATTAACACGATATCTGCAACCCAAAACCACGCAGTTCAAAAATACACACAGCTGAAACTGCGTGGGTATCATGTAAACAACATAAAATTCCCATACTTTGCGGCTTCACGGTTAAGAGACCCAGGGCATCTCTATAAGTCATATTCAAACCTCGTTTGTCTTACCCGAAATACTGCCACAATGTTGGCAGTGAGTAATTGTACGGGACGGCTAGGTAAAGCCCAGAAATCATGGTTTTGTCCAAAATGACTAATTGGTCCAAGCCGAAACAAGAAAAACAGCCCCGTAGATCACGTTGCCTCCACTAAACTTCATTGATGAGACGATACAGTCCGGAAGGTACTTTTCTCCCAGCATCCGCCACACCCAGAAACGACTATCAGACGGGGGAACTGTGTACTGTGACTCATCAGTCCAAAGTACAGTTTTGCATTGGTCTACAGTCTAAAGTCGATGTTCCTTACACTAAACTAATCGGCTTGTGGAATTAGTGGAAGCGGCTTGCGGCTGGCTGCTCGACAGTGGTACCCCATGTCGTGTACAGTCCTTCTCACGGTAGAGAGGTGTTAATATCAGTACCAATAGTGTCCCATAGAGTTTGCGTTATTTGAGACAATGTTGATAAGCTTTGTGAGAAGACAATTTTCTGTAGAGCTCTCAAGTTCTGTTAGCTTATGAGGCCATAGCTTGGGGCCGTTAGGGGAGTCCTCTCCTGAAACGTTTTGGCCCTCCCCTATGAAAGATTCAACAAATATAATAATGATTAGTACATGCCATATTTGGAGAACAAAAACTAATGAGAAAAAATTGAATATCGACCGAAAAGAAAAGCCCGTAAAGCAGCTGATTTAAGATCATGTCCGTCGATCTATCAATGTAAAAATTGCAATTTTTAAAAACTGAAGTGTTCTCACAGGAGATTCGCAGATCGATCTGCCATTCTGATTTCCATGACAAACCATTGTAATCGTAATTAATATTTCCCCGAACTCTTAAAGATATCTCATTTTTGGAATGCTTTGCATTCAGTGAAGTTCGTCGCGAAAGCTTAGGAAGAAAAATATTGCCGATGAAATATAAAAATATGAAGGAGCGGAACACAAACACTGAAAAGCCAGTGTAAAACTTCAAACTGTGATACAGTACGAAATGGAAAACCAATACATGCAGTAGGTATAGCTATACATAGTTATTGCGTAAAAGGAGTATCAACAAGTCTAAAATGTTTAGACACGAAAGAAAAGTAATGCAAAAGTGTACTATTGTTAGGCATGTATGGTATTTGCAGACTCCTGTATCAATTTAAAAACACGTTTCTCTGCGGAATAAATTAAATTGTTTTGAGTTTCTGCTAATACAGTTTAAAATTAATAGTTTAATAACTATTCAACGTATAGTACTTAATCAGCATGTTGTTTTCGATCTTCCGTGAATGATTTTTGTTTGGATTTTTTTATTGGGGGTTTAACGACTACCATGAGCAAATCAATGGGCTATAAACGATCGCCCGTCCTTAATTTAGATCAGCTGATTCCAGGGAAGTGGGAGAGCCAGTACGGTAAGACAAACACAACATCCATGCCTCTCCGGGATTCGAACCCGGACCCATCTCGGAGGAATGGTCATAAGCCAGCGCTTCGACCACTGTGTTACCGAGGCGACAGTAGTATATAGGGGGTACTATGACACATCCCAAAATCACATAAAAACCTCAAAATCAGGCGTTTTTTTTATTTTTCAGACCTCAATATTCACGAACATTTTAAGGCTTTTTATGATCAAAAATACCATATTTTCATTAAAAATCATTGATTTTTGAGCATAAAATAGTCAAAAAATCAGATTTTTGAAAATTTAAGTTTTTACTCTGTTTTTTCATAAAAACAGACATCATAAAAACACGCATTTTTGATGATATTTGAAGACTTTTTTGAACAATTGCAATCATTTTGAGCTTTGAATAGCTTTGATTTTAAAAGTGACGAAATGATGGATTTAGTGATGAAAATCAATAGAAAAGTTGTAAAACAAACTACTTTGAATTGGTACTTTGCAAAGTCTTTTTTTAAAATGCATTAAAAAAAGGGGCACCAAAATGGATACCTCTTATAGGAAGATTAAAAATTGTTGAAGATTAAAAAATATTTAAATTTTATGACATATCTTTGCAAGTAAATACACAACAAGTTTTTCATAGTTTTCATTTATAAAATCGTCAGAGAATTTTCTGTTGATAACAATATCACACCAGTTAATTTTATCTTTATATTTCATAATGAAATCTTCTGTTAATTCTTGGTTTCTTGTAACTTCTTTCCAGTCAATAAAATCACTAAGAAAATCTATAATTTCTTCACTTAATTTTTGTTTTATTGGAATTATTGACATGTCTAAGAGTCGAAAGTTTTCTTTTATAAAATCATTACTTAATTTTTGATACATAGAAATTCTCCTCATATCTAATTTATCAACATTCATTAACATAAAACTCTCAGAAAGTGTTTGATATTGAGAAATCAAAGACCAGTTTAATTTATCAACATTGTTATTCATAAAATATTCAGAAAGAATCTGATATTGAGAAATTTTATCCCAGTTCACTTTATCACGAAATTCTGAAATAAAATCTTCAGATAATTTTTGATATTCTGATATTAAATCCCAATTTACTGCATCTTTTACACTTCTAATTATATCTTCTGAAAGTTCATTATCTTTAGAAAATGAATCCCAATTAATATTACTCCTAATTAACCTATCCATTTATATATAATGTATTTTTATAAAATGAATGTTATTTTTTCAATTTCTAAGTAAGGTTTAAAAATGTTTAATTCTAAATAAGACATGACTTGTATACTTAATTCATCATTCTTTTTTCCTGATGCAAAGAGTATTAAAGGTTTATCTGTGTACGCATCACCATTAAATAATATATTCTCCCCAAGTGTAATTAAAACTTCTGATTTCCCATTAGTATAATTAAGACGTAAATAAAATGTAATTTTCATATCCATATTTTCACTCAGTTTCATATTTCTGTCAAGGAGATTGCTACTAAATTTCATAAAAACGACTGTTTGCCAGTAACGCATAGCACCAAGAGTATTATATGCTTTTTTATCTTCTTGAATTGTTGCATAAAATTTTTGATTATCCACATAATTTTTATTGACTGCATCATACGTATCCTGAGGAGATGGAATATTCACTAGTCTTTTATTTTGAACATCAAACTTTTAATCTTTTAAAATTAAAACATTATTTTCTAAATACCTCTTATTTACTGCATTCTTATCTGCTGTAGGATCAGCAACATTTCCTATTCTTTTACCTTTTGCATTAATTACATTGCCATCTTGAATATGTAAATATTTTTGATCCAAATTACTTAATTCACCTTTAAGTACAGCATCTAAATCTTTTATTCTTACAGCAGTTTCTTGAACAAAATCTGAAAAACTACCATTAATATTTTTTTCTATTTCACTTTTAACTTCCAGATTATTCTCTCTTATTTGTTTTAAAACATATTCTCTTGTAGTAACATCATGTTCATCTACAGGTTCTTTACAATTTTTTAAATTTTTTTCTTCCACATCATAATTACCATCATCTGTTAATTTAAATCCATTTCCAGAAGGTCCAGGTGGTCCAATTCCAAATTCTTCATAAGGTGAACCAAAAGGGTACCAATTCATTTATTTAATCTAAAGTTTTTAAAGTTTTAAATTCCTTATTAGCCATATTAAGTGATCCTCTTTTTCTTTCATTCACGATGAAATAAAATCTATATGGTTTACCTGGATTTGATCCTAATCTCCAGTTAAATTCTAGTCTTAAATTCGAAATATTAGTATACTCTGGATGATTAGATAAATTAAAATAAAAGGTTGGATACAATCTCGCATAATTTACACAACTTAAAAGACATCCACTTTCAGTATTATGAGTATTTAATCCAGCTGCTAATAATTCAGAATAACATCTATTATAATCTAACTGCCCATCTTTAAAATTCGTTTTATAAATTTCTTCTGGAACTTTTTTATTATTACATAATATCCAGCATTCAATGAGATCTAAATTATCAAAAATCATATCATTCTGATTTTGATTGTTTTCTTTTTCTACATACTGTGGAATGACAAGAACACTTAACACCTCATCAGATGTAGTTCTTATATGACATGTACCACTTGATGTTGTTTGCTGATTACTTTTCTCAATTGAAGCAGAACACCAAGTAATTTCAATAGGTGTAGAATTCAAAGTTATACTTTTAAATTCAGCCTCAATGGATGGGTACAACTCTACATAAGGTAACCATAATTGGAAATCAGATATAATAACTTTATAATTAGGATTTGCAACATCTGTGTATAACATATCATTATGACTATTTCTTTGAAATTCAAATGTAACTTTTATATCAGAAATTAATCTTCTAAAATCGTTGAGAAACCCAAACAGTTGTCTTAAAGGAATCCAAAATTTTATTATATTGCTGTTTTTTGTTAAAAGCCATCTCTGTCTAAATCCTTTATTATAAGAGGCATTTTCTTTTAATTTGATATCTGATCCTTTCTTTACATCTTTATTAGAATCATCTATTACTATTTTATCTTTATCAGCTGATTCTGATGTATCAACATAATACATCATATTTGTAGCCTCTGAAGTGGAATAATCTTTTGTGAAATTTATAAGTCCGTTAATTTGATGAATTAATGAAGCACATTCAATATTGGAATCAGTTTGTTCTTTTCCTATAGTTAATGAAGCGGATCTAAACAGATTCCCACCATTTACAAATGTAACATTATCAGTTCCTATAGTATCATTATTATTTTTTATTATTTTACTTTCTAAGCATATATACCCGTTACTATATAATATAAGTGAATTTGTATCTTTAATAGTAAACTTATATTGATCAGATTCTTTTACATTAGTACTATCTTCATTATGTTTTATATATTCATACTTAGCAATTTTATTACTATAATAATCTGGAATAGCTTTTAAGTCCCAAAGTTTTTCCATTTATTAGGATAAAAAACTCATTTATACCATTTCAAACCAGATCCATCCTGAATTTTCTTTTTAGCTAATATATCATTAACAGTTACATGGGGTTTAGATAATATATTTTCAAGTTTATTTTGAATAACTTTTTTAGCTTTATCTTCAATTGCTGTTTTTGCTGATTTACCTAAAACTTCTAACATTTTTTCCAAAAGTTTTAATTCCTTCAGTGAAGATATTACCACCATATCGTTTTGCATATAATCTATGTTTGTTATAATTCATTTATTAAGCTGAAAAGCTTGCGCTTAGTTCAAAATTAATCTCTATAAAACTCTCATATTATTCAAATTTATCAGTTCATTATCTTGATTCGTGATATACATTCGAATTCTATGAATATAATTTCTTCTATTAACAGGTAAAAATAAAGGATTTATTTCATCAATTTTTATTAAACTACCAGGGGGATTAGATGGTGTAAAAGAATATAAAATATCTGAATTAATATTATTATATAGAGCTCCTGTAATTACATCACAATGAATGTGTATGTCATCAACTCCTCTAGAAATGTTTGCCATATATTTTCCTTCTTGATGATTATCTTCATGTATTTCTGATTCAAATCCTAAAATTTCATGTAATTTACTTTCTCTAAGATCAATTTTACATTCGTCTTTTAATTCAATTATAAAGCGCTGTGTAGCGAAATTAGCTTTAAAGTTAATTGGTGGTTCATCTCCAAATCGTTTTATTAGAAATGAAGTTATTTCATGCCATAAACTACCATCAAAATACTTATATGTATTATTTTCATATTCTTCATCAATATTGTTCCATGAAACCCACATAGACATAGATTTTAAAGATATTTTTGAATTTTCATTAACAGGAATAGGTGGGACATATTCAATTGTAAAATCTTCTGATTTCTCAAAATTTTTTGAATCTAAAATTAACATTTATTAAGCACAAAATCTTCATTATAACCACTTGGTTCTTGGGTAAAAGAATATAAAACTTCAACAGGTGATTTACCTTTATTCCTTTCAGTTATGTATTTCATACAATAAAAACCACATTTAACAGATATTGGTTCTTGTAAAAAACTCGAATTATATTTAATTCCTTTTATAGTTGTTTCAAGATATTTTACAATATTTTTAGGTATGAAAATATTATTTAGTTTAATGTCTTTATATTTATATTCTCCAAATGGATCAAAATATTCCACAAATTTATATTTAGGATCATTATAATAACAGACCCAATGAGTCCCAGGTCCTGTAGATATATCTAAATTAATAATTCCACTTTCAAATTTCTTAATCTTTTTAGGTAATAAATCTGATGTAAATACACCCCTGAATCCTTTTACATCTTTCATATTTTGTTCTATCGTTTTATTGGATATACCTCGTAATTCTGAAGAACTCCCTTTCCAGAATGTTTTTTTACAACCTGATCCAGTTACTTTACTTAAAGCTTTATTCACACCAAAACTAGCAGCACCAGATAGCGCACCAGTACCAAGAGCTGCTAAGATAGGGATCAAAAAGGGTAAAATACCTCCGTTTTTCTTTAATTGTGTCTTACTTATAGTTATTCGTTTACCATTTTTAATTTGATTAATTTGAGTTTTTGTTAAATACATATCATGATTAGCACTTTTAGTTTTATCAATTTGCAATGTAATTTCTTCACCTTTCTTAACTGCTGATTTTAATTTATTTTTCTGACCTTCACTCAAATAAATTCTTGATACAATATAATTACTCATTTATTAAGATAGAAACTTTGAATAATATTGTTTTACTTGGTCATTAGTCATTTTACCCTCTTTCAATAATATATCAAGTATTTGAACTACTTGGTTATATACTTTCTTATTTTTAGTTCCCTTACATATTTTATCTGTTAATTTATCTAAAATATTAAGACCCTCACCCATTTAGTAATTCCCCATTTTGAGAGCTTCTAATGCTCTAATATATTTTTGCACCTCAGCCATTTTATAATCGAAACGATCAATTTTTTTCTGTAATTTTTTCTTTTTTTCTTCATCTTTAGCATTATTAAGTGTTTTTACTTGAGGACCTTTTAGACGTCCGAGTTCACTGTTTTTTTCATTTGCTTGATTTATTTTTTCATCAATCTCTTCATCAGATTTATTAACTAATTCTGAAGGTAAATCAAATCCTAACTTTTTTTAATAAGTGATATATTCAAGTTTTTGTTTAAGTTAATTTTACGAATTCCTGCTTCTCTTTCATACATTTCTTTAGCATCTGAAATAGGTTCTTCAGCATCTTCTAAGGCAGGAATTCTTGAAGATTCTGCAATTGGTTGAAATGAAAGTTCTTCAATTGCATCTTGAATAGCTTTTAAATTTTCTTTTCTAGATACATCTTGATATTCTAATTTTTCAACTATAGGTTTATGAAATTTTGTGATTGCTTCTTCATATCCTAAATCTTCTAATTGCTTTTCCTCATTTTGTTTCCTTAGTTCAGCATTTACTTTTGCTAATTTTAATAAATCTTGTATCATTTTACTCATTTATTTAACTGAAAATTTACTTCCAAGCAAATTATTTTACTTCCAAGCAAATTATTTTACTTCCAAGCAAATTATTTTACTTCAAAGCAAATTATTTTACTTCCAAGCAAATTATTTTACTTATATAAATGGAAGATTTTGAACAACTTGAAGAATATTTATCTTCTGCCGAAATGACATTAGATTTAGCCAAATGTTATTTATCTCAAGGAATACCAGCTGAAGACTTATTATTTGAAGCTGAAATGTTTATTGAAGATGCGGAATTTCTATTAAATAAATATGATTAAGCAGAAAGCTTGCAGCATTAAACTAAAAGATTATTCAGAACCAGAAGAATTTATAGATCCAAATCAAAATCCAATATTACCTATTCATCCTTTTAAACTTTTAATAACAGGATCTTCAGGATGTGGAAAAACAAATTTACTATTAAATTTAATATATGATCATTTAAATTTTGATGCATTATTCATATGTGCAAAAGATATTAACGAACCTAAATACTCTAAATTACAAGAAAATTACTCAATGTTTGATGATATAGAAGAGGAAGATATTTTAAAAATAAAGGGAAAGAATAAAAATAAGTTATTAAAATTATTTAAAAAGTTTAAGAAAGAAACATTATTTAGTTCAGACATAAATGAATTTATTACTGTAGATGACTTAGATCCTTCATTAAAAAATCTAGTTATTTTTTATGACTGTGTAAAAGAAAAAGATCAAAACGTAATTGAAAAACTTTTTGTAAGAGGAAGGAAGAAAAATGCATCCATTATTTATTTATCACAGACCTATTATTCAACACCTATTGATATAAGAAAAAACTGTGATTACTTTATATTTTTTAAACTTCAACACAGAGAAATTAAGCAAATTATTAGAGAAATTGATGGTGATTTTAATATAGATCCTTATCAAAAAAGTATTAAAAAACCTTATGATTTCTTCATGTTAGATTTGAAAAATCCTCATATGAGATACAGACATAACTTTGATCCTATATAAATGGAAGAATATTTAGAAAAGATAATGTATGTATACAGAAAAAGTTTTAATTACTATAATAAAATTAGTATATCATTATCAGTAGGCAAATTTATATTTAGTGCTTCAGGTTTATCAGCTTTTGCATTTATTCCTTTAGCAGCACTTTCTTTAGGAGCAGGAGTCATTGAAGTTGTTGATAAAACTCTAAATATTTCAGAAAGAAAAGAAGAATATAAACAAGCTTACAAATTTTATAAACAGATATTAAATTTAATAAAAGCTAATTCAATTTCAGAACAGGATGCTTACATTAGAGAAGAAGATTTTATAAAAAATATTAAGTATTTTCCTTTAGAAAAATATGTAAAACAAACACAGCTAAATGGTTATAGATATGTAGTTAAAAAATAGATTTACAGATAAATAAATGGTGCGGAATATTCATATATTCAAAGAAATTAATGGTACTGGTTATGTAGGGGTAATAACAGGAGGTGATATAGTAGGATGGTTACAAGATAAATTAAATCCACCTGAAATGCATATACCTGGGTACCAGTATTGTGGTCCATTTACAAAATTAGAAGAGAGATTAAAAAGAGGTGATCCAGGAATTAACAGAGTTGATAAAGCTTGTAAAAAACATGATGTAGCTTATAGTAAAACTAAAGATACTAAACAGAGACATATTGCTGATCAAGAACTCTTAAACGATTTAGATTCAATTGAAAATACTACAAGTGGATTCTATCCATTAGGAGAGAAACAAGCTAGAACTGTTATAAAACCAATCATAAAAGCAAAGAAAACATTTGGTTTAGGAATTTCATCCTATATAAATATGCATTGCTTAAAGTGCAAACAGAAAACTGAAACTAAAGATATTCAAGAAACAGTAGCTAAAAATGGAAGACCCATGGCAAAAGGAATATGTGCAGTCTGTGGAACTAAAAAGAGTGTTTTTTAAAGACGTCGTGAAACACCTTAAAAATATTTATTATACACCAGAAACTGGTTATTGTGGTATTAATGAATTACACAGAAAAACTAAATTACCCAGGAAAGATATAGAAGAGTTTTTGCATCAACAAGATGTATATACTAAACATAAACCACTTATTAATAGATTTAAAAGAAAAAGAATTTATGTTTCTCATGTCAATGACCAATTTCAAGCTGACCTTATAGATATGCAAGAATTTAAATCCTTTAATAATGACACAAATTATACTTTATCACTGATTGATATATTCAGTAAATATACTTGGACAATTCCGATTAAAAGAAAAACGGGCGGAGAGGTAACTAGAGCATTTAAAAAAATATTTAAAGAAAGAAAACCAGAAAAACTTCAAACAGATAAGGGTACAGAGTTTATAAATAAACAAACTCAAAAGTTATTCAAGGATGAAAATATTCACTGGTTTACAACTGAGAATATTGAGATTAAATGTGCTGTTATTGAAAGATTCAATATAACTTTAAAGACTAAAATGTGGAAGTATTTCACAGCAAATAATACTAGAAAGTGGTTAAATGTACTAGATAAATTAATTAAGAACTATAATAATTCTTATCATAGATCCATTAAAATGACACCTATAGAAGCAAGTAAGGAAGAAAATGAATTAAAAGTTTATAATAATTTGTATAAAGAAAAAGAGAAAAATAAACCAAAATATCAAAAAGGAGATAAAATAAGAATTTCAAAATATAAAAGAGAATTTAAGAAAGGTTATCTTCCAACATTTACAGAAGAAATATTTATAATTTCCGATATATTGAACACAGATCCTCCAACATATAAAATAAAAGACTTAAATAATGAAGAAATTACAGGAACATTTTATGAAAAAGAACTCGTGAAATATAATAAGAAAGATGAGGTATATAAGATTGAAAAAATTATTAGAAAGAAAGGAAATAAATACTTAGTTAAATGGTTGGGATATTCTGATGAATTTAACAGTTGGGTTGATGATGTAATTTGAAAAATTTTTGCAAAACACCCCTTCGGTGGAGGGTCTATGCTTCATTTTTTTATTTTATTTGTACCTGGCCAGCCAGGTACTTATGAGGTGTTAACTCTTTAGACCCTCCACCGGTTGTTATTCACACACACACACACTCTACCATGAACCCAAACTTTTTTTTAAATCAAAGTGGGACAGGGAGCTACTCAGAATTGAACCAACGACCTTTTGCATGCAAACTTAACACATTACCACTCAGCCACTGTTGGCTGATAAATTCTTGCTTGAAACATATATTTACGTTTCAAGCAAGAGAAACTTGGCGATGATCCAAAGGTTGTTACGTAACCAGGAAGTGTTCGCTCTCTGAAGATTTTGGCAGCGGTTCAACTCTGCCTGAAGGAGTTTATGTAAACATTTTAGCTCGAAGTAAGTTCTTATGTAATGGCTGCTTTTTGCATCTCAGCAAGAAAGAGATTTAATTGCTTGTGCTGCCATCTATATGTGAAAGAAAAAACTGTAAAACAATAACTAAAAGGTTTTTAATAAAATGATATCTAATAAATGGATAATTTTAATGATATTGAAGAAGCTAATTACTTTTCTTATTCATCTTCAGAAGAAGAACAAATTGAAATTCCTGAAAATTTTAAAAAAGTAATGAAACAAATAAAGAGAATGAAATATGATGAAGAGGAAGACTGTTATTATGTAGATTATAATAAATGTTTAAAAAGTAGATATGTTAGTAGAATAAGATATTTTAATCAGTTTAAAAGAAAAAAATAACCTTGAATTTAATAAGGAAGCAGAAGATTTATTTTCAAAATTATTGGATTTTATGTACTATGAGAAAAATTTAAAATAAGCATATTTTATTAAAAAAATTGTGACTATTATAATATATCAAATGATATTAAAATTAATATAAATCCAAAAAATAAAAAGATCTGGGAAGACTTTAAAGCAAAGTATTTATAAATTTGTTTCCTAATAAATGGAGAACAAAATATGCAAAAGTTGTAAACAAACAAAACTTATAGATGAATTTTACATTCAACGTCTTAAAGGTTACGTTTATAGACAGCACTATTGCAAGACTTGTGATTCCAAAAGAAAGTACCAAAAGAGAATTTGTGACTGTGGAAGAGAATACACTGTAACTCATTATCAAAGACATTTAAGAAGTAATTATCATAATAAACGTGTGCAACCTGTTTTTTAAAATTCCTTTATAAATTTACATCCTAATAAATGGAGTTAAAAAATCTGAAGCCTGTTATTGTGCATCTTAAAAGTGCTCTGAATGCTATTAGTGTTCAGAAACTTAGAAATGCTTTAAAAAGATTAAATATAAAAAAACGAAAATGTAAAAAGATGATTTAATTAAATCATTGATGAAATATATTAGAAAGACAAGTGATTATAAATCTGTTTTAATAGATATCCTTGGATTAGATACATCAGAATATTTAGATAGAAAAAGAAAAATATTTATTAATCATCCAGAGAGAAGAAATAGAATTAAAAAATATTTGATTCTTTTAATTTAAAATTCAAAGATAACAAACTGAAACCAAGAAAAGAAAAGAAAATTAAAACAGCTGTAAATCTTGAAAAATTATTTAAACCTGATTATGAAATTATTGAAACAAAAGGATATATTAAAAAATATATGGTACATAGAAAGAATTATAATAGAGTAGCTGGAGTAAACATTAAACCTGAACAATATTTCAATATTTTACAAGATATATTTAGAAAAGCAATTGGTAAAATTCAAGGTAAAGTAGATATAATCGTATATAATCCTAAACTGAATAAACCATTTCATGATAAAATGATGTATACTAAGGATGCCTATGAGCTATATATTTATAAATTATCTGATCAAATTGAATATAAGGAATTAGAAATAACTGATTGTATGTTTGATTTTAATGTAATTGAATTACCTTCAGGAGGTAAACATATAAAGATAATTAATGGTGAAACAATAGAAAATAAAAGAAGTATCTGTCAGATAAAAAATGATGATAATATATGTTTAGCTAGATCAATTGTAACTGCTCTATCTATTCAAAATCCTAAGCTATTATGTGATAAATTGAATCATAATATAGATACATCAAAATGGGTAGAGTTTTACAAAAATCATTAGCTGTAAAATTACATGAACTATGCAATATTCCATTAGAAATATGTTGCTTAGAAGAGGTTAAAATATTTGAAGAATTCTTAGATATTCAGATAAATATATTTTGCAGAGAGAATTTTAATGAACGTATATATAGTGGTAAATATAAATCTACATGTATTTACATATTGAAAAATAGAAATCATTTTGATGTAATTACTTCTGTTAAAGGATTTTTAGGAAAAGAGAATTACTGTGATTATTGTCAAATAAGCTATAAAAGATCAGATCAACACAGATGTCCTCTCAAATGTGATAGATGTTTTAAAACAGATAGTAACTGTAATGGTGAAGAGAGATTTTGTAAAAAATGTAATCGATTATTTAAAGGTGAGGAGTGTTTTGATAACCACAAAAGAAAAAAATAAGAAAGGTGTTAGTGTATGTAAATGTCTATGGAAATGTTTAAAATGTAAAAGAATTATTAATCGATATGAGAGAAAACCCAAAGAACATGTATGTGGTGAAAAGAGATGTAAAAGTTGTTGGAAATATGTATTACGTGATCATAAATGCTATATGAAACGTAAAGATGCTAAAGGTGGTAAATGTGAAAATGATTGTCCTAAGTTAACAAGAAATCGAAAAGATTGGTGTGAAAAATGTCGATATGAATACACTGAGAAATATATATTCTTTGATGTTGAAACTAAACAAGAAACAGGAACTCATGAAGTTAATCTAGTTGTATGTCAAATGTATGATGGTAGTGAAAAGATATTTGAAAATGAAAATGATTTTTGTAATTGGTTATTTCAACAAAAACATTTTGGATATACTGTACTAGCTTATTATGGTAAAGGCTTTGATTTTCAATTCTTAGCTAAATACTGTTTTAAAAACAAAATAGAAGTGTTTACTATATATAATGGAAATAAACTCAATTATATGCAGGCATCTGGATATAATATAGGATTCATACATTCAATCAATTTTACTATGATTCCATTAAGAGATTTTCCAAAAACATTTGGATTAGAAGAGATGGCAAAAGGTTATTTTCCTCATTATTTTAATAAGGAATGTAATCAAAATTATATGGGTAAATACCCTGAAAAACATTACTATGGATGTGATTCTATGAAATCTAAAGAGAGAAATGAATTCTTAAAATGGTATGAAACTGTTAAAAACGATATGTTTGATTTTCAAAAAGAATTTGTTAAATACTGTAGATCAGATGTAGATATTTTAAGAAGAGGATGTTTAGAATTGAGAAGATTATTCTTAGAAATCGCAAATATCGATCCATTTAATTATGTAACTCTAGCAGGTGTATGCATGAGTATTTATAGAGATAAATTCTTAAAAAAAGGTACAATTGCCATAGATGATGATACAATTCAAAAAGACAAATATAGTAAAAAATCAATTGCTTGGTTAGATTATCTGTCTAAAAAGAATAATATTAATATTCAACATGCATTAAATGGTGGAGAGAAAAAATTAAAATTAGGTAAGAAAATTTACAAAGTAGATGGATTTTATGAAAACACAGTGTTTCAATTTCATGGATGTCACTGGCATGGATGTAATAGATGTTATAGAGAATCAACTATAAATGAACAGAATCAGATATGTATGAAAGACTTACATAAAAGAACTAAGAGAATTCAAAAGAAAATTTTAAAAGCTGGATATGAATTAATTGTTATATGGGAATGTGATTTTAATAATAATAAAGAAATTAAAAAATATATAAAAATGAATGGAATAGAGATTTCGTGGAACCTTTAATTCCTAGAGATGCATTTTATGGGGGTAGGTGTGAGCCTACTAAATTGAAATATGAATTTAAAAATAATGAAAAAGGTAGATATATTGATGTATGTTCACTATATCCAACTGTAAATTACTTTGATAATTATCCAATTGGTCATCCTGTTAAGATATTTAATCCTGAAAAATTTGATAAAGAATGGTATGGTTTCATCAAATGTAAGGTCTTACCACCTAGAAATTTATATCATCCAGTGTTTCCAATTAAAGATGAAAAATTGATGTTTGCTCTTTGTAAATCATGTTCTAAAACTATCAAATGTAATCACTTTAAAACTGTTGTAGATAAAAAGAAATGTAAAGAATGCTTTGAAATTAGAAATAAGGAGTGTAATCATAAAAGAGATGAAAGATGTTTCACTAGTACATGGACTACTGATGAAATGAATTTAGCAATTAAAAAAAGATATAAAATTTTAAGGATATATGAGGTTTGGAACTTTGAAAATAAAACTGATGAACTATTTAGAGATTACGTTAAAATGCTTTTGAAAATCAAATTAGAAACAGATGATAAATGGTCTGAAAACTTTAAAAGTGAAAAAGAATATAAGAAGACAGTTTACAAGAAATTAGATATAAAATTAGAAAAAATAGAAAAAAATCCAGGAATGAGATTTATAAGTAAGATATGTTTGAACTCATTATGGGGTAAGTTTGGACAGAGAAAAAATATGAAACAGACTAAATACGTACTGGATTTAGATGAATTTTATAAAATTATATTAGATGATAATCTCAAAGAATTAAATATGATATTTATGAATGATGACTGTGTAGAAATGACTTATAAAATGAAAGATGAATATGTTAAAAATAACTTTAATACTAACGTTTATATAGCAGCTTTCACCACTAGTTCTGCTAGAATTAGATTATATAAAATGCTTGATAAATTACGTGAAAAGGTTATTTATAAAGACACAGATAGTGTTGTGTATATAGATGATGGAACTAATAAAATCAAAACAGGATGCATGTTAGGAGAATGGACAGATGAATTGGGAGAGGATAAATATATGAAATCCTGGATAGCTGGTGCACCAAAAGACTATGGATACATACTAAATGATGGAACTGTAAAAGGTAAAGTTAAAGGATTTAAAATGAGCTATGAGAATGAAAATATTTTGAATTTCAATGATAGAATTAAAGTAATAACAGGTGAAACAGATTACTTAGAAATATCAAATAATCAGTTTAAGATACAAAAAGATAAAAATATAGCTGTAGATACACTGAACAAGAAATACATGTTTGGATTTGATAAAAGAAGAATTCTAGATGATTTGAATACTGTACCTTTTGGATATGTATTTAAAAAAAGTGATTAAATATAAACAATGAATGATATAATTGTGATTATAAATATTCAAGGATTTGTCCTCCCAAATCATAAGATAGCAAGAGAGATAAGTTGGGTACACTCAAAACTGAATATTGGTGAAACAATATCAGTGTTCACACCTGACTGCAAATTAGATGAACAAGAATTGAATATCGTATGTAAATGTGTTTTAGATGTGCATGGACTGAGATTTAAAAGATATCCAAATAGCAAAGAATTATGGATTAATAATTGTGAGGTAAAGAACTATATTAAAAACCTGTACCATATTTATGGTGGTACATTTGCATATAAAGGAGGAGTAATGGAAAAAGAGATGCTTGAAGATATTCCATCTGTTGATTTAGATATACCTAAATGTCCAAGAGTTTTAGGCCCCAGATGCTCTATGTATAGATGTATGCATTATAAGAATTATATTTCAAAAAATGAAAACTTATAAATGGATTTAATGGGTGACCTTAGAGCTCTATACTGTTCTTCAGATAAAAAATATAGTAACAAAATATCTCAAATCGCTCATTTTTGTGATGACTTGATTCATATGTATAGAGATAATTACAAGTTTTCAGATATTCTAACTATAGTTTATAAATATTTAAAAAAGATAAAAAGAATAATTGATAAAAAAGAAAAAAACGAGGAAATTAAAAACAAAGGATTAGAAATTTTAAATGAGTTTGTAAGTTATTGTAATTTACAGTTCTCATCACATGTATTCAAAAGCCTTTAAAAAATAAAATCTTATAAATGGATGAGTTCAGTAGCATCAGATTATTTACAGAAACACAGAAATTAAAAGATTTGAATCCTGGAGATTATAAATTGATGTCACTGAAAAAAAATCCAAACGAAATTCGGAGATGCAACTATTGCAAAAATAGAAGTCAATGATGAAGAAAGAGAATATTATCTTAGAAAATGTCACGGAAAACTATCTGACAGTGCAATTAATAAAAATTAATAAAGGTAATTATATATTCAGATTCAGAGGTAAAATTGGTCATCTATATTATGATTATGAATTAGTAAAAACTTAAAAAAACGAATTCTATTAAAATGAAAGTTCACTTCGATCCTAATGCTGTTGTCATATATGTAGGAAATGAAAATCGAAAAGGTGTATGGGAAACATATGCAGTTGATCGAGAGAGGTTCAAAAGAAGAATTACTGAAACAGAAAATAAAATAGGACATATCTTTAAAGAGAAACATAGAAATGAAGTGTTACATAACAAACCCTTATATTATTGAATTCGTTTAAATCTTTGTAATATTTTTAATTTTTAATTAATCTTGAATTTCTTTAATCTTCAACAATTTTTAATCTTCCTATAAGGGGTATCCATTTTGGGTGCCCCCTTTTTTTAATGCATTTTAAAAAAGGACTTTGCAAAGTACCAATTCAAAGTAGTTTGTTTTACAACTTTTCTATTGATTTTCATCACTAAATCCATCATTTCATCACTTTTAAAATCAAAGCTATTCAAAGCTCAAAATGATTGCAATTGTTCAAAAAAAGTCTTCAAATATCATCAAAAATGCGTGTTTTTATGATGTCTGTTTTTATGAAAAAACAGAGTAAAAACTTAAATTTTCAAAAATCTGATGCTTTTGACTATTTTATGCTCAAAAATCAATGATTTTTAATGAAAATATGGTATTGTTGATCATAAAAAGCCTTAAAACGTTCGTGATTATTGAGGTCTGAAAAATCAAAAAACACCTGATTTTGAGGTTTTTATGTGATTTTGGGGTGTGTCATAGTACCCCCTATATACTACTGGCGACATTTTGAAGTTCTCAAAAACCTTTCGTCCGAATTTAATTTTAATCTCACCGAAAGCTAACAACGGTATCGCATTATATAAAGGATACTTTTGTCCAGTTTCAACCAAATCGATTATTATCAACATCTTTATAAAACAAAACTTGAAAACATCAAATTTCATTTTGATCAGTTTATCAGTCATCTCAGTCTAAAAAGAAACAATATATACATATAGCTAAGAACAGTATTGCTGTGCTTATCAGTTTTTCAGTAAATACTGCTATATCGAGTTAACATTAATTTTTTTTTTTTTTTTTTTTTTTTTTGATTGGAGGTTTAACGACCACCGTGAGCAACTCAATGGGCTATAAGCAGTCGCCCGTCCCTAATTTAGGGTCACTGGTTCCAGGGAAGGGAGAGAGCCAGTGCCGTAAGACAAACACAACATCCATGCCTCACCGGGATTCGAACCCGGACCCCTTTCGGACGAATGATCAGAGGCCATTGCCTTAGACCACTGCGCCACCGGGGCGGCTAACATTAATTTACAGAAGTAACTAAAATTTTTCGAGCCTTCCCTGCATTACTAGTTGCCTTCCCTAGAATTTACCATTAGCTACGGTCCTGGGTACACAGTGTTGCTTCTTGGCAAAATGAGGCCCAGTCCGCGGCACTTTGCTTATCACGTCACCAACTGTCAACACCGACACTTAAAAAGTCGCGTACGGAGAGATTGCTTATGTGGCACCCTATCATCATTCCGTACAAGAAATCATTTAATTCTGTCGATCGAGGCATCTTGCATTCTCAATCGTGCTATTGCATCATCCTACCCATAAGATAATATTTATGCTTGGGTCTGTGGCGTAGTGGTTGCGTAGAACCTAATTCCCTATCAGTAGGGAGGTGTCAGGATAGTAAAGCACAGGACAGTGTATATATGAATATGTAAATAAAAAATACGTAGAAGCAAAGTAATACTTGTCTGCGAAGATGATTTTGAGAACTTAACACTGAACAGAAAAATAATTTTGCAAAGTCGAAGTTGAGGTAATGAATCAAATAACAGAATGGCAACCGATCTGTTACTGTGTCAGCATTCTTAGTCAGCGAATTTCTTATAAAATAGTAAAAGCGTGTTAATGGAATAACAAAGGAAAGCACAATTTGAATCAGGCCTGGCAGGAAAATGGCGACGTGCAAATATGGGACGCCTTCCGCTGACCAAACCGGATTCTAAATTCTTGCCTGTAGTGCACACATCTCAAGTTGAAGTGCTGATGCAAGTCAAAGAAAAAAGTCATGGCTCTGTCGCTAAAGTTTTTGAGTAGGGTTGTAAAGTCGAAGACAAATTCCATCAGCTATTTATTTTAACGCATTTCACAAATCACGATCTACAACCTCTATGGATATGCAAAACTTCCGAATTGTGCAGCAATTTAAATAATAATAATATGTACGGCTCCATATCTGACGTCTCTCGTTCAACCAATGAGAACAGTTGTACTAAAAAGTGGCTGATACAACATGGATCGCAAGATTGTCGAGAAATGTAGTTGTTTACTTTATTTTCTGTTTGATTCAGCTATTTAGCATTAAGCATTTCGCCTTTAATTACGGTCAAAGATTCTATTATTTCTCAACATCGTGAATTGCGAACTGTAATACTTAGATTACTGCATCATCCTAGTTCCCTGATTATATCGATATAATGAATGCTTTATCAAAGACGTCATTGTTGCTATTGCAAATGCATAGATTGTTCGCGTTTTGAACTACTGGTAAAGAATTCTGTTTGTCCGTTCTCTTTCGGCTCTGTTAAGTGAGCAGTTGATTATTTGTTAGTGGTATAAAGGTTTTTTACGCTAATTTGTGAAAAATAGGTCGTTATGGCAGAAAACATTCAGGTGAAAGGGACTTATCCATCAGTCTCAGGCAAGAATAAGCGCTACAGCTTACGGGGGTAAGAAACGTTTTAAGTAAATTCATTTTTTAGCTTTTGTTTCCGTATAAAAATGAAGATTTGATTTGTAATTCTGAATACCAGTTGAAACTAATCAGGAAAATTCGGTAATCAGTGACTTCTTAATTGTCCTACATAATATAATATATATAACTGACTCTGTAAAGCATGTTGTTGTTAGTTACCGCATGTTCACAAAAGCGGTTGCTACAATAACGCGTAACAACAAACTCGGTTGCTAACAACAAACGGGTGTCAACAAAGTGTAAAAACAAATGCGGTTGCTAAGCATTGCAATTTCCAACCGTGTGGCCTAATTACTGGCGGCAATTGTAATCAGCTGAATAGAAATACGAATATTTTATTACGTCATTTTTTGATAACTAAATAGCTATGATGATGTCACTATGGCGGTCGACTGACGTCATTTTATACACGTGCAGACGCAAGACAATTTTATTACCTTTATTAATGAAACCATCACGGCAAACCTAAATCTTCGGGAAAATATCGCGCTATCTTCCAAACATTTTCTTGGAACGTAATTTTTTTAACAGATTTATAAAAACTGAATGATAAAATTATCAGCACCAGGTGTTGAACAAGAAATGAAATATTTTTTAGCATTTTAAATGAAATTCCTTTCTGCAAGGTAACAAGAAAGTTTTTGCCACAGAATTTTTTACCCATTAATGGCCGTGACCATCGACATAAAGGGCCTTCAGACAGGATTATGATGTCATTGGCGGTGGATCCATCCAGTCGAGGCCGTGAAAGATCACCGTCAGTCACTCGAAGATGGTGTTTTTTTTTTTTTTTGAGGTTTAACGACCACCGTGAGCAACTCAATGGGCTATAAGCAGTCGCCCGTCCCTAATTTAGGGTCACTGGTTCCAGGGAACTGAAAGAGCCAGTGCCATAAGACAAACACAACATCCATGCCTCACCGGGATTCGAACCCGGACCCCTTTCGGACGAATGATCAGAAGCCATCGCTTAGACCACTGCGCCACCGGGGCGGCCAAGTATGTTATATATTTTGCAAAATAATTATATAAAACAAAACAATGGTCTAATAAAATGTACATTTTCTTCTTATACTTGTTTTTTTTTTTTTTTTTGGATTGGAGGTTGAACGACCACCGTGAGCAACTCAATGGGCTATAAGCAGTCGCCCGTCCCTAATTTAGGGTCACTGGTTCCAGGGAAGGGAGAGAGCCAGTGCCGTAAGACAAACACAACATCCATGCCTGACGGGATCCGAACCCGGACCCCTTACGGACGAATGATCAGAGGCCAGCGCCTTAGACCACTGCGCCACCGGGGCGGCGAAGATGGTGTTGACTGCCCTATCATCTTCGAATGATATTTTCATATTGCGAACGAATATGTATTTGATTTATATTTCTTCTTTTCAAATAAACATTTAAACATTATAATTTGAGAGTATATTCAATTTGTTAAGATAACAAAACGCGAGAATCACAAGGTTTACTTTCATCCCATTTTTGTTGCCAAAAATAAAACATCATAGGCGATATTGGTTTCATCTTTTGAGAAACTCAGTATTACCGATGGAAAAACAAGTAGCCGCCCCGGTGGCGCAGTGGTCTAAGGCGCTGGCCTCTGATCATTCGTCCGAAAGGGGTCCGGGTTCGAATCCCGGTGAGGCATGGATGCTGTGTTTGTCTTACGGCACTGGCTCTCTCCCTTCCCTGGAACCAGTGACCCTAAATTAGGGACGGGCGACTGCTTATAGCCCATTGAGTTGCTCACGGTGGTCGTTAAACCTCCAATCCAAAAAAAAAAAAATAACATACTTGTAAATTTGCTGGACATGCATCTTGGTTATCGAAGAATTCACGAATTGCTATGAGACTCGTAGCAATGACAATGACGGTCTGTCTTTGGCACGAAATCGAATCAAACTGATTTTCACGTTCATTACACAGTTTCTTAACAACAACATAATTATACAACATAGCAGTTATTGCCTTCTCGTTTGGCATAGAAGTTTACCTCTGCCAGGTTTTTTAAAAAACATATTTAGGAGTTAAGTCAATTTCTTTATACAGAAAAAGAAGATTTTTACATGAATTGCAATTAGATATTTTTATTACAGAAAACGCACAATACCCAGGCAAACACATCATTACTGGTAGAATGTCAATGCACTCAGTTATGCCTGAAGCAAGAACTTGTACATTAAAACATCAATTCAGTAATGTTGGAGTGAAGGCTGATTTGAATGTGACCTTGAAAAACAAAATCTGTTATATTAAGATCACCATAGGACTTTGTAGGTAACTTTTTGAAATTGACTGAATTTTATTTTCACTCCCAAACAACTGGCAAACCGAAGTATAATACTGGATTCCAGACACCAGTCTATATCTGAAACTTACCAGTAAGAGTACGCTGAGCACGAAGTTTAAAACTGCATTATCTAGCAAGTTCAAGAATACTGTGTGTATTTATCTTTAATACAGGCCCGGAGGGCAGGCGACGGTATTTCGGAAACAGCCCCACTTTTTGGCTGCTCCCGTACTATACTGTCTTAAGGATGTATCAGGACTGGATTAACCATGCGCAGACATCCAGCAGAAGGGCTCACATTTGTCAGCCACGCGCGGTTCATCCTAAAGGTGAGCATCCGGTGTCACAACTAGTATCTCGACAACGACGTACAAGAGTCACCCAGTTCACCCACCAGTACAACAGCGGTGCAGTTCGACCAATTTCCACATGTACCATGCGTCGTACCTTACTTCGCCTGAGGTTCCGCAGCCGGATACCAACGAGGGTGCCCATGATGACGCCCAGTCATCGCAAACGCCTTGCATGGACCAAGGAAAGTCGGCAATGGATACTCGACAGATGGAAGAAGGTCGTCTATAGTGATGAGTCCCGTTTCCTGCTGCATTATGCTGATGGCTAAGTTCACATATGGTGTAAACAGCATGAAGCCTTATGCCCTGGTTACATAGTTGGGGTTCAACAGGCAGGTGGAAGTGGGGTTCTGGTGTGGAGAGCTTTCTCCTGGCAAGCTCTAATTCAGTTGGTTATCATCCCACGAACACTGAATGATGGACGCTCGAGGGATCTGTTAGTCGACCATCTCTATCCATACTGTTACTGTATCTTACTGTTTATCTCTATCCATATCCAGCAAAAACACAACTGTTGGGAAACTGCTGGCCACCAGCTGGCAGTGATGGGTCCCTTCTGGCTGAAATCTGCCGCTCACGGCCCGGTAGCGGCCCGTTGGTGGCAGCGCCATCAGTTGGCGAGCTATTGATGGCCTTGCAGCATCACCATGAATTGCGGGCCTCCAAGCAAGTGTCACTAGTGGCCCGTAGCAGGCAACCGATGCAACCTCAACACCAGGTGGAAGCAATGGGACTGCGCATGAGCAGAAGCAACAGGTGCTGTGTCTCTCGTGGTACCAGTTAGTTGAAGACGCCGCTATCGCCATCGTGTTATTTTAGTGGATGTTAAGAAAACAAAAGCTATATGTAGAGAGGCGAATTAGTTTCCTAATGAAATGTCACGTCGACGAAGATACCAGATTAAGCCATGAAATACTAGATTACAGCCGTGAAATACACCCACTCCATTCCCATGAATAACAAGAAATAATTTGAAACCGCTTGAAACAACAGTCCTGGAAAAACATTAAAAAAACGTTTGTTGAAAAGAAAAAAGAATTGTACGCCTACAAAATTTATCAATTATTTAAAAGAAAAAAATCAACGCTATGTGGATATAATGTACTCATTCATGGGTTGAATTTCAATACACAAGACTGGAGAAATTCGCTCCTAAAAATAACGAGAAGTAAAATAAAATATCTTTCCTCTTTAAAACAAATGTAGCTTCGGACAACGGAAAGGAAAGGCACAACGTTAAAAATGTAACAGCATGTGACATGAACGGGTAAATATATGGCTACTGACCATTCGTCAGCGATTCAACAATCGCCTTTCAAGATGACAAGGACAGCACAAAACTTTGGAAAGCGCCTTTAAGTTAATACACTCCTTGAAAATGAGTGAAGTTCCCTTAAGGTAAAAAAAAAAAAAAAAAGAAAAAAAAACTATCGTTACGTTGAAAAAAAAATTATGAATTATATGAAACTGACATTTATGAAAAATACCTCGCAATACTGTAAAACAAAAGAGAACCATTCGATTACACATTCTGCAGGAAAGAGATTCAGCTTCAAGCGCACGCTCTTGAGTGGCAAATCAGTCCCGTCAGTAGAGAACTGGCCTCCCACGCCGGCAGCCCTCGCTCGGTTTCCACCCAGATCCAAACGGACGTTTTCCCAATCTGTTGAGAAAATTTCCCCAGCACAGTGCTATAATTCCGAAGTTTCATAAGAGGAGGGGGTTGTAGCTTTGGAAAACTGCGGTTATCCTTGAATTTTTTTTTTATGGCTACTACTGGGAAATTGGCGGACAAGATTCGGCAAGCCATCAGTTACGTCACGTGATTGCCGGCTGCCACTGCCGGGAAACTAGAGGACCACATTAGGCTAGCCATCATTTATGGCCCGTGCTTTCAGGGCCGCTGAAGGGCCACTTGTGGCAGCTACTGCCTGTGATGGATAACTGATGGCCCTGTTGTGGCATATGACAACTGATGGGGTTGCCAACTGTTGGCCTGAACTGCTGGCCTTTCTGTTGGCCGCCAGGACATTTTATTGACGGTTCGGCAGCGGCAACATAGTGCTAGGTCAGCAAGACTGTTTTTGCTGGGTATCTGCAGCAGATTTAGCCGGACAACAGTGTCATCGTACAACAGAACAACGCACCATGTCATCAGGCTCGTATAATTACCGAGTGGTTGGATGGAAACGACAACAAATTCGCCATATTTCCTTGGCCCCCAAGCTTCCCTGACTATAACTCAATTGAACATTTGTAGGATATGCTAGAACGGGGTGTAAGAACTGCCGATCCTCCTCCGCTGAATGATCGTAAACTGACGGAGCTACTGCAGCGGACATGGGTCAAGTTACGCATGGGGTATGTTCGAAATCTTGTAGAATCTGTTCCTAGGTGTATGCGAACCGCGACTGCACGGAAAGGTGGGCCAACGCGGTATTATGCAGGTGTTCCTAATGCAAAGCTAACTCTGAGCTGGCTGTGTGCATCTCGTGTCCCGATATTTTGAGCGTTTGAGTGAGTTTTCCTACCTGTCGTCTCTTCTATCTGTGTGTATTGTCTTCATAAATGTATAAACTACCTTTTCACTTATTATTACTTCACAGGTTGCTCTCATCATTAAGTTTTGATCATTTTTTCATCTTCAAATTCCGTTTGTTTACATTTAGAAGTCGCCACAACGGCGATCCCTCCTCAGCGATTACATGGGCGGAAGTTGATCACACCCAACTCTTCAACTCCATGGAAGTAGGTGTACCCTCGCTTCCTGATGCCACTGGGATTGATGAAGTCATACAATCTATTAAGACGTGCCGCCCGTCTTGATAGATTGGATGACGTCATCTATCAAGACGTGAGCGATGGCTACTGACCATTCGTCAGCGATTGGGTCCGGGTTCGAATCCCGTGAGGCATGTATATTGTGTTTGTTTTACGGCACTGTCTCTCGCCCTTCCATGGAAATAGTGGTCCTAAATTAGGAACGGACGACTGCTTATATATAGCCCACCGAGTTGCTCACAGTGGTCGTTAACCCCCTCCCCCCAATTAAAAATCTATCAAGACGTCTGAAATCACAGAATTTTGTTCAGATGTGCTAACCCTCTCTGCGGTTGATCTGCCTTCCTCTTCTGTGCCTGCCGCAGCACAGTTGCCTTCTCATGATTCAGGGCTGTCTTTTTTGATTGGAGGTTTTAACGACCACCGTGAGCAACTCAATGGGCTATAAGCAGTCGCCCGTCCCTAATTTAGGGTCACTGGTTCCAGGGAAGGGAGAGAGCCAGTGCCGTAAGACAAACAATACATCCATGCCTCACCGGGATTCGAACCCGGACCCCTTACGGACGAATGATCAAAGGCCAGCGCCTTAGACCACTGCGCCACCGGGGCGGCCGGGCTGTCTTGTCCACCTCTCAAGCCGTCACGGAAGGCATCGTTCGTGACTGCTCTTCAACGCGGTTCAACTACATTAGCTGCTCCTGCCGCTTCTGTACCATCGTCCTCTGGTTTCCCGATTGTACAGATCGCCAACAAAACTGTTACGGCTACAATTGATTATGGGTCAAAGGCCGGCAGAGAGTTTGCCTCCTTATTAGATCGAGGTGTACCCTTTCACGTCCTACCCAACACTCCTCTACTTCGCTACATAAGGTTTCATCTATCCATATTCCTGAAACTGCCATTTCCCGAATCGCCAGAACGCCTCAAGGTATCTCTGTGCTGTTTAACCACAAAACCTATGGTGACTTCTTCTTGGTTAACGGCTTGAACATTGGTGCACACACTTCATTACGCCTCCACTTTCGAAACGGCCAGTTATAATCAATTTCTACCTCGTCCTTCAGGCGATTCCTGATGGATTACTTCCCTTGCTGGTTGATAAAATCTGCAAGATTTCGGAAAAGTCCCGTCGCCTCGAGGCACCCGTTCCGCCCACGTCTCCGGCCTTCGAAGACTATTGTTGCGTGTCTTCCCGACTCACCTGGCCCCGCGGGATTGCCCCACAGATGCAACTGTACACATCTGTAATCCTTCATATTCGTTCAAGATCTTTACATCTCATTATTGTACACAGTGTCTGACGCAAGATCACACCATGGCAGCGTATGCGAACCGACGACGTGACCATTCTGGTGATCATCCGTCCACTGCGGCTAGTTCCTCCTTGCTGTCTGATATTTTCGCAAGTGCATCTACTGATGTTGATCCACCGTCTTCTGTGCCTCCTCCAAGCCATCTGAACGACTCCAGCCAATCTCCACCGCTGTCCCAGCGGAAGGTACTGCATCCTCTGTGACGTACTACGGAGGTAAAGCACGTGTCAAGATGGCAAATCTGCAGAGATGCATGCCGTCCGTGTAGCTTAGTTGGGAGAACAACTTACTTCTGAGTGGGGGACCTAGGTTTGATCCCCGTCACTGACAAGTTTGTGTTTTCACACCTCCTCCACTCCCCTTGCCTACTGTCACGACCGACATCTCCCGGACTGAACTTTCAGACTCTGATGCGCAAAGTGTTCCTCCAGTGCTTCCCATAGGAGAATCATCTGTGCCAGCTTCTGAACTGGAAACCCCACGTGTGGTTCCACCGATCTGCTTTCTCCAGGAACAGACTGCTTTCGCCACGTCTTGCCTTGCCTTGTCCTACGGGACCGCCTTTCACGCTGATGACTTATCTGTACAATCTGTTCTCTCTTCCTCCGAGTCTGAGATCGTCTCTGTTCAGCAGACGGATATGTCGATTACTGCTTCCTCTTCTAAGAGGTCCGTTTTTTCAAAGAACTCTACCAAATATAAGAAGGTGCGTCAATTTTCCTATGCGCCTCCTACGGACACCTCTGCTAAGTCGACTCTCCCTGATACCTCTTCGGTCCCAGCCAAACAACGTACTATATCGCTGCGCTCTCGCTCCATGACAGCGTCCGGGCTTACTGCCAATATTGTATGTACGGTGGACTCAATCCCTCTGATTTCCGGGCCGTTGTCCCGTAAACAACTTAACTTTCTTTCTCCTAACACGCACACACCGATTTTTTAAACGAAGTTTTGCCGGTCTTTTGACTTGGACATTCTTTAGTTTGTTGCATATCAGTTCGAACAATATAACCGTCTATTTCAATCTCACCGCCGTTCCGATCAACAATACTCTGTCCTTGTGTGTTCGCACCGTTTTTCATCCTTGAGACGTCTCAAAGAAATCTCCGAGTCGTCTCAAAGAAATCTCTGAGGCGTCTCTGTGTGATACTCTTTCATTTGATACTGCTGACTTTTAGTTCTCTGAATACCGGGAGGTTTGCTTTTGTGTCGTGCTCACTTGTTACTCTCCTGCACACACGTTTATTTACGCGTCTCGTGTGAGCACTTATTAATGTCACATTTCTCCTTTTATTTACGTGTCTCGTGTGAACACGTATTCAACATTGTGCTACAGTGAACAGCCTGTATTCAACCTTGTGCTACGTTTGCTTACTTTTTGTACATGCTATGCCTGCTGTTCCTTTATCATTCTGCTTGTCTGTTTAATTTCGATTAAACTCAGTGCCCTTATGGGTGCTCACAGTTTATTAAAAATAAATAACTCAGTGTATACCCATATGTGCTTAACAGACATTTCGCCTTCTACGAACATTTTATTTGGGGCAGCGACAATGAATTTTCCAACCATTCGGTGAAATTTGAAGGAAATTTCCTTATGAATTTGCCAAAAATATAAGGTTTTCAAATTTCCACTACAGTTATAATTTTTTCTGATTAATTTGATGGCTGATTAAAAGTTTGGGTTTATTGCTAAGATTATTAAAATGCTGTTTTTATTGGGTTGGTGCGAATGAAATGTCCGGCGTGAACAAACAGTGGAGACAGGCCCCCACCACAGCGGAATGGAACCACTCACAGGTGTTGCGTCACAGAGTTTTTTTTTTTTTTTTTTGAGGTTTAACGACCACCGTGAGCAACTCAATGGGCTATAAGCAGTCGCCCGTCCCTAATTTAGGGTCACTGGTTCCAGGGAAGGGAGAGAGCCAGTGCCGTAAGACAAACACAACATCCATGCCTCAACGGGATTCGAACCCGGACCCCTTACGGACGAATGATCAGAGGCCAGTGCCTTAGACCACTGCGCCACCGGGGCGGCGTCACAGAGTTACTATAAACAGCTAGCACATGTGTGAAGAACAAGATTCAGGCGTGGTTTGTTTGGACGAAACGTGGCTTGCAAAGGAAACATGCAGACGCCGGATTTGAGAGTCCTCTTCCTGTATGAATTTAAACTGGGCCATTCTGCAGGAATTGCCGCTCGAAAGGCTAACAAAGCGTTTGGGGAAAATACAGCCAACGAACGAACCATTCGGCGATGGCTTGTGAAGTTTCGAAGAGGAGATGCAAAATGAAGCACGTAGTCACCGACCTGTTGCTGTTTCTGACGATGTTCTGTTACGTGTGGTTGAAGCGGACCCCCGAAAAACGTGTCGTGAGATAGGCAGAGGTAGGTGTCCACCACACGACAATTGTTCGGTCTCTGCCTAAGCTGGGTAAGGGCGAAAACCTGGACATGTGGCTGCCGCATGAGTTGACAACTGCCAGCAAGACTAAGCGTTTGGAAGTCTGCACGTTGCTGCTTGCCAGGAATAAACAGAAACCTCCACTGCAATGAATCGTCACCTGCGACGAGAAGTAGCTCCTTTATGATAATCGGAAACGATCTGCACAGTGGTTAAGCAAAGCACAGCCTGCTGGACGGCATCCTAAGCCACCCCTACACAACAAAAAGATGATGCTCCTCGTCTGTTGGTCCACAGCCGGGATAATTCATCGGGGCTTCTTGGCAAGAGGCCAACACCAGATGCACCGAAAATTGCTGCAGAAACAAGCAGCTTTGGGCAACAGACATGGTGTTCTTCTGTTCCAGGACAACTCTCGCCCTCATGTCGCACAACGAACGATGCTGGCACTAAGTGCCTTGGGCTATGAAGCACTGCATCGTCCTGCCTATTCCGAGGATTTGTCTCCGAAAGAATGTCACCTGTTTTGTCGCCTGGATCACTTCCTGTCCGGGAAACAGTTCACGATAGACAACAACGTTCAATGTGCAGTTAATGACTTCTTCGGGTCCCAGCCACAAGACTTTTTTCATTCCGGGATCATGGCCTTGCCGGACAGATTGCAACTATGTGTCTATGCTGAGGGGGTTTATTTTGCTTAGGTAAGTTGTCCTACTTTTCCGTTCTCGCCGTCCAGGTGTGCTGGTCCTTTGTCAGACATTTCATTCGCACCAACCCAATAAAACAGTGTCACCACAGTTAATTGGCATTTGGGGAATTTCTATTTTACAGTCGGCATAACTTGACATTTTGTTCATGGTGATGAAATATGGTGATGTAATAAGAAACTCATTTCACTAGGTCAATGTGAAAATGAGAAAGTGATTACACCTGATAGTCCCTGAAGAAGCCACAACGGGTATGCAAATTTGCAATAACAATGGATTGAACATCTGTGCCTTCCCTAGAATTCGAAAAGCTCAGTCGAATTCCAGAGAGTAGCTCTCTCATTTTATGCATTTGAGTTAGGTCTCACATTTTATGCAGTTCTAATAGCAATTAGCGACATCTCCAAATTTTCTCCTCGTCGACGGGAAGGTATGATACTAAACTTTTTATTTTAGCCTATATGTTCTGTTTGTTCTATTCACGAAATTTATGTTATATACACGCTGTTCTTAAATTTTCGTAATCCACAATTTGGCAGCTAGGGGGCAAAAGAATTTATTAGATTGTTGCAGATAAAATGTTGGAATGAATAATTCCACAGTTAACAGCATCAAATGGACCACAAAATATATGCCTATAATGCTTCTATTATATTAATTTTCAAAATGGAAGTCAAAAACCTAACTTTATTTAACGTTTCGGGTACGGAAACTCCCGGACAAACACTTGATTCACTTCTGACTTCGAACATTTGTTGCTGCCATCTGCATGATGACAGCGAAATTTACATGCCTTAGCTCTCGAAGAAGGTGTCGTAGTGGCTATTTAACGGAAATCTTGAGCCATTGTGACAAAAGTCCCTATCGCAAAAAAAAAAAAAAAAACTTCCCCCAAAAAAACTTGTGGTTGAAGGTTGTGTAAAAGCTAAATTTTATTTACATAAATATTTTTAATAACAAAAGTTCCACCAAGAAAAATCATATTATAGGAAAGAACTGCTTTTTTTCTCGTTTATGTCAGGTACAAGAAAGTTTCTCACTTGTTTAAAGGGAGATGCCGAGGTTGTGTTGTTTCTAACGCCAAAGCTTATTTTGATTCTTATGTAAATTTTCTGTTAGAATAATTCAGAGTAAAGAAAATTTTGAACAGCTGCTGGAAAATATTTATCTAATTTAAAAAAAAATTATCTCTGGGTGCAACAGCTTTATAAAAAGAGGATTTTGATATTGTAAATTCAAAAGTTTTGATGTTACATAATTTGGCATTTCAAAAATTCGACTCAGCAAATCTCAAATTTAAGAATTCAAAAAAAAAAAAAAAAAAAAAAAAAAAAAACGTTCAAGTTGCAGAATTTCTTCATGGTTTCAGACACAATTTTTTCGCACTTATTCCTACATCGATTGTTATTTCTTAAGCTTTTTTAGTGAATATTTCTCTTTGTGTCCCTTTAAATTTTGTGGTTGGTTTGTAAATATTTTGTTCGGTTGCTGAAATTGAATTCCTTTGCGGTCTCCACTATCCCACCCACCCCCACAGACACACACCTGCTTCTTGGTGTTCCCCTTTTCCTGACTGACAAAGCCAATTCTATTAATTTGAAATTGAGTTTTCTTCTTTTCTTTTGCACACCTGTCCAGCTCATCTTAGACGACTTCCTCTTAATTTCACACTAATTTATATATCTATCTTTAACTATTTTCTTTATATCCCTTTCATCCCTCTAAGTGTTCTTTTTTCTGCTTTACCTAGTTCTTTTTTTCTGATCGAGCAACCTAATGACAGTATCAAAGAAATATCTTGTGAATGTTTGATTTCACATTTATTGGAGCTTTCTTGAAACAGATTAACCCTGATATCCGTGTCCATTTTCTCAGTCTGCTCTCTTTCGTTCTCTCACTTTATTCTGCCAGTTGCAATCCTTTTGTTGGTTGGTTGATTTTTATGGAGCAATAGCCATGTGTGGCTAAAGAGCGCCAGACACAAGAACATCAAATAAAGAGATTTAAAAACGTAATATGCAATCCTTTTGTAAGGTTGCTATTTAAATTATCTGTTCTATCATACGCTAACATTTCTTTGTGTTCACCTCTTATGCTGACCATCATTTCTGTTTCTGCCATATGTTTCTTCAGAAAAGCTTTTAAAAGAGCCATTTATACCAGTCTATAAGCATTTTTCTGGCTTCTTCAACTGATATACAGGTTTCCAGTAAAATACACAAAACTGGATGCGTGAAACACATAACAGAACCTTTAGCAACTGAAAGTCAGTCGTACATTCTTAATATTTGTCAAGATTAAACACAAAACTGAAAGTTTTTATTTTAGAAAATATTGAAGTTTATTTATGTGTTATGATTCCTGTTCTTTTTTAGAATGAGTGCGTGAGCAAATGTTTGTGTTGCCAATTACTGGAAGCTGGCTCTTTGTCGGTAGCGAAAGGCTACTTTTAGAAACATTTGCTTGGCTTTGTTTGCTAATCGAAGCAGTTACGAGTGATAAAACTTTTAATCTGTCTTGCTTTTCCCCTAGGGTTCCTAGGTGTAATGATTGGTTCTGTTTTCATTCCAGGTACAGCGGCTTTTGTCCAAAGCAGTCCTATTTATTTCGTAAAACCGATGGACTTGCCACAGAAGGGGTTATGAGAGCTATGCCAAAAGTTCGCGGCAGGCTGGCTCCTACGTTACCAGTCGTTACTTCTGAGCACATCTGGAAATCTGATGGCAGGAGGTTCGGGCTGATCAAAGAAAGGCCATGTGTTGGTGAAAGCCAGAAAAGGTTTTTGAAATACTTTGACAGCAAGAAGCCGCAAAAGAGTGCCATGGAGATTTACTCCTTACGTTCACGTCCGGAGGACACTATGCCTTGGAGAAAAGAACATAACTCAAATGTTGTTGCAGGTGTAAAATGGAATGTGCCCGAGGATATTAGGGTCACCACAAAAAGTTTGGAATCGTCTCGTGGAGATGTGCTTTGTCGTAGTTTGTGGTCTCATAAGTACGCCTACATTAAGACCAGCCCAGACAAGAAGTCAGACAGCTGTAAACTTTCAGGTGTAGAAAGGCGTATACCCGAGGATATTAAGTTCATCCGAATACGTTCGGATACATCTCGTGATGTGCTTCGTCCTAGTTTGGGGACTCATAATGAGGCCAGTGGTGTGACTATGCAAGACCAGATGTTAGACTGGAAAATGAAATATAGGGCAAAGCTCAACGGAGACGGAACAAAACCTTTCAACCTTTGCAGGAAGCCAAGTAAGTCAAATTTTCGTGTCTATATGAATATTGAGTGTCAGAAAGATTTCGTAAATTAACGACTAATGAAAACATAGGAGTAATAATATTAGCAGCTGTAACTTAAGGGTTCAGTGTGCGCATGGGGAGAACACGGTATTCCTTTACCTGCATCAATGTATTTGTATTGCAGTGCTGATCACGTCGGCAGATTTTCTGTGGACGCAAACAAAATTTCCAATGAAAATGAAAGTGCCGCCCCGGTGGCGCAGTGGTCTAAGGCGTTGGCCTCTGATCATTCGTCCGAAAGGGGTCCGGGTTCGAATCCCGGTGAGGCATGGATGTTGTGTTTGTCTTACGGCACTGGCTCTCTCCCTTCCCTGGAACCAGTGACCCTAAATTAGGGACGGGCGACTGCTTATAGCCCATTGAGTTGCTCACGGTGGTCGTTAAACCTCCAATCAAAAAAAAAAAAAAAAAAAAAAAGAAAATGAAAGTAAGACTTAAGAGCAATGTCTACAAAAAAATGATTAACATGAGGACTGGGCAGGTGTGGACAAGTTGCGTTGAGCATGGAAAGATGACTCGAGTAACTAGAAACCACTCTGTAGAACGACTCGGTAGAAGTGAGCCCAGAAAGACCGTTCATTTGTACCCCCCTCAAATTTCAATACCGTTTTGATGCACGAAACATTTAACTTTCTAAGGAAAGCTCAAGTGCGAGAAAGGCAATGAAATGCAATTGCAGTCTTTACGCACCCATACGACATCCTCATGGTTTTGTTCTATGCTTAGTTGTATCTGCTTCATTGCAAGAAAACATGAGAATGAAGCAAAAGGTTTGGTAAACGAGATTTATTTCAATTGTTAACGACTGCTCACGACATTACTTGTATGTGCACATACTGACGCTCATACATATCTCCATTTACAAAACAATGATTTGACATTTGAAAATTAATGTTAACTTTGAAAAGCTTAAGATTCTGAAGGGGAAGAAAAGTTTTCATCAGATTATCATACGATTTCTCAAGAAGGATTAGCACTAAAAACTTCCTTGTTTCTGCATATAACCTATTGGATTTTTGAGAGAGATTAGAAAAAAAATTACTTCTTTGAGATACTGCTCACACGCTAGTATATACGAATAATGTGCAAAAGAATTGGTAAGACACTACCAAGCAACGTAAGACAAAGATTTGTGGGTAACATATGTCGGTGGTTCAAGGTTGACCTGGACTTTTTTTCATGCACAAAAGAAGTAAATGGGTCCTTGTCTATGCGTCGAATCATCCTAAGAGTGTACGACTATGAAAACATAAAACAGTTTCCTCTACGAAAAGTAGTCCTTAGCTTGCAGATGAGAAAGCAGTAGAATCATTGCTTGGAATCCACTTTTGTTTGCTCGGATGTTTCTCGGGCAAACCTGCTATCTAAAACAAATTTTCAAAATGTCAGAGCTGTTTAAGAATTGAATTGGATTTGAGAAGTTACTGAAGCAAGAGACTCAGCGCTTTCGGCCGCTGACTGCCCAGCTGGAAGATGTCCGTAACTTGGAGAGGAGAAAAGGGATGGAAGGCTTCTTCCACATTCGCAACACAGAGACAATAAGTACACAATCAGGAAAACTCGAGGGTGGGTAGTACTTAACCATTTAACGGCCATGATCCAAAAATCTTGTATCACTCTAAATACCATAACGCCCGAAACTGTCTGTTGTTTCACTTCTTTGTTTAGTGACAACAATAGTGACTGAGGGTGACTCCTGCTGATCCCCCATAGGTCAAGAAAATTTGAAGAACAAGTGAGGGATCCGACTCACTCTAGACAGGCGTTTCTGGCGTCTATGGCCGTTTTTACGTATGGGCGTTTTGGGCGTTATGGTCATTAAAGGGTTAAATCAGCAGTAGGGGAAGAATTTCACCGAAAATCAGACCCCACCACACCCGTTTTATGATTTATACCCACTGCTTCACTTGAAACGGATACCCGTATAAGCCACTCTCAGTTCCTTGATATTAAGATTAACTTCGATGCTCAGCGTAGTTTTTTCTGGGTGGATGGAAGTGGGTTAAGTGCGGGAGTAATTCCTTGACAACAGGATTGCAGTGCAACGTATATTGATAACGTTCTTGCATTCTCCACGGAAAGGCAGAGATTACGCTTCTCCAGCTTTTACATGAATGCGCTCATTTGGATCCAGTGATTGGTAAGCTACTTTTCAAAAGTAGTTAGCTACATTACATTCTTGAAAAAGTAGCTTGCTACATTTACTTTTTTTTAAGTATTGAGCTAAAAATAAAAATTGTGAAGATGATTTATATATGTATAATCTTATATATAGCATTCGGATCTAAATACTGAAGTAAATTACACAATTAGTATATCTATGTGCTTACCTCAGCTCTGTTAATTATATATAACACATTTTATCCCATTCAGTGACTTATAAACTAAAACACTTCCTTTTAATGGCGTAAAACTAATACATGATTTAAGCCGAGCTTTCGAGCTCCACCGGAAGGCTTCGTCTGGGCTAAGCTTTCAAAGCCTTCTTAGAGACAGCAACTTACAATGTTATTACAATTCAAAAATTCGATATTATAGTACCAAACAGTTCCATTTTGCGTTGAGGTACGTGTTTAAACATACTCACGTGTGGAGTCCGTGTTTTAAACGTGATCATGCAGCGTGGAGAGGAATTACCTGTTGTTTCTTTGATGCTTGTTCAGGAGATTCCTACAGGCATCTGATATCTCAAAAGACAAGTTTCGTTGCATGGGTGTGGGTGGGTCATGATCTCGACATTTTTACGCGTGGCTGTGCCAACATAGCTTGCATAGGGTGCTATTCTTTTCATCATACTCCAAAGTAGGGTTGCTCCTTTTTGGATGACTTCCCTGCACATGGCGGTTGTAATTTTCTCGTCCTTAACGTCCCTTTTATGCTCCTTGGTCCTTATTTGGAGTGACCTTTTAGTTAACCCAACGTATGACTTTGTATTGCCATCTGGAAAGATTAGGGGTATGTCATAAGCTTCCGCTGAGTTTTCTTTATTTATTGGTGGTTTGCTTGTAGATATCGTGTCGTGCGTAGACGCAGGAGATTTGATAGCCACATTTACTCCATACTTTTTAATGATGTTTTTGAACTTGAAAGAGAACTTAGGATAATACGTTATGGACCCACAATATTTTAAATTGTAGTTGCTTGTGGTATTAGGAATTCTGGGTTTAGACATTTGAACCCTCCGTAATATTGAATCTAGTGTTTGGCCAGAAAACCCAGCTGAAAGTCCCTTGTTGACGATGTTTGTTATTTCTTTTTCTCTGGTTTCTATAGTCGAAAAATGAACAAATGCTCTTCTGAACCATGATACGAAAATAGCTGTTTTATACGATATCGGGCAGAATCGCCAGGAAATTAAAATAAAAACACTATCAACAAGTATTTGCAAATGCATTTTATTTACTAAAAGGACCAAATTTTGCTAACAGTTATCATCAACAAAACTTCTAGCTCAATCATCTCATAGGTCTTCTCAGGCTGACTGAGAATAACAGTTTGGCTAACTTTTACAATGCAAATCAAGTGTGGTATGTGATAGGGAACCCTTAATCTCCCTGTTACACCCAATAATGTTCCAGGAAATTCGGAAGTGTCACGCGATTTAAAGATTTTTCGCACCTTTTTTTAAAGTAACACGATTCGTAGTGTAACTTCCTGCAACAAGCTACTTTATTTTGTAGAGTTCTACTACACAACTACATTTTTCTATTTGTAGCAATACTACAAGCAACGCTACTGTAAATATAGCATGCTAAAGTAGCAGAGCTACTTCCAATCACTGCTCGGAGTATAGGTACTCTCCCTTGAGATGAATAAACTAGCTCCATCTCCGTGGAAGACTGTGTTCCCGCCACGTACAAGTATTTGGGCTGATATTGTAGCTACTGTGTATTTGTTCATCTTATAGTTGTTCATGTATATTGAATTTCTCCCGTCTTAAAAGATCCTTAAGTGATCCGAACAGGTGTGTATCCCTTGGAGCCAATAAATGGCGATAAGGGGATGGTTGAGCATTTCCCAGTCCACTGATGCCATAGCTGTGGTTGTGTCATAGCGTAGTCATGCAACAGGAATACCTGTTTCGACAATTTTCGTGGCCTTATCCACGGCCTTCACATTAGAAAGATAAGTTCCCTCCTTTATTGACACGACGCGGAAACCAGGACTTCCGATTAGTTTCCAACGCTATCGTGCATGACGTCAACTACAAAACTGACGTATCAGGCCGTATAACATGAGAGTGACATCACAAACGGAGGTAACGCATCTCTCTAATGTCATGGCCTTGTACTTTCTAGACGGTCTTGCCGTATCTTGCGGATGGCAAGTCGAAGCTTATCTTTTACGAGGGTAGCGTAATACTCTGCATTGATTGTTGTTCCCCGCGCAAGAAAATTCATCTTTTGCATCCCAGAGTACAGTAGCCATTGGCTTTCCTGAAGACAGCACTGCCGTGAATTTCTTCGGGCGAGGGGAGCTTTGTGGCGCCATTCATATCTGACTCGCTTGGTTTCTAAAGTGAAATAATTAACCCAAGTCTCATCACTGGTCGGATCTGCTGCAGAAATGCATCTCCCTTAGGCTGAAAATGTCGCGAGAGCTCTGTGCAAATGGCAATGCGAAACTACTTTTAATCAAATGTCAACGCCTTTAGTACCCAACTCACACACACTTTTTTGAACAACCCACACTATCAACACTGATATTGAATATTATAGCTATGTCACGAGTCCTTTTCCAAAATAATTTGTGGCATTCGAAGGATATTCACTTCAGCCACAGCATTAGACAACACAAGACCACGCGGTTCCTTTGCTTCCGTTTCACATATCCCAGTAAACCTGCTGCACCAATTGCAGACACTTGCTTTCGACAGCGTTTTATTCCATTGTTATGCTTGCAATGTTCGCAAAATTTCAATGAGCTTCAGCTTCCCTTTCACAAGAAATTTAATAATACAACGCTATTCCATACATACCGACACCGCTACAGACTCCATGCTTCCCACAATGCACATTGCATGCGTCGTATGGATGACACCACTACTGGCGTGAATAGGAGGCCTACAATTATTTACTTTACAGATTCTGTCATAATCGGTACAGAACGTGGAGAGTTGCAATAAAAAGTCCAGGTCAACCTTAAACAACCCTCGTACATCGTGTTTGCTTCTCAGCTTACGTTAAGGTTTCGTTAGTTGATAGAAATTGGGTGATACACTGACTAATTACAGTTTTCACTGGTTAAATTCTGACTTGAAATTCGAAGCTAGACTTAACAAATCTCATGAGGTGCAACATGGTTCAGAAAATCAGAAAAAAATATGGAAGAACCAGAGGCTTCCTTCAGATTTTGGGCCCGGAAGCAGGAGCCTGAATTGGGGCCCTTAGCTCTTAAAACACGAGAGTGTTAACTCGTTTTGGCTTAATGGGAAAGTCTTGTAGAATAACGTGTATATACAGGGTGATGAAAAAGATCGAAAGGGTACCCTGGTACTCTTTGGGGATAATTTATGCTATGTATCTTTTGCATGCCAAGATCTTTGGGGGTATGAATAAAACGAGTGAAGCACATTGCATTTATTTGCGTTACTCACGATCATATCGAGCCGCAGTCCGGTACATACTATGTGAAATTACTTCTTAACAACAAACAATAGGGTTTACTAATTCCTCACATTGAGCGGTACCTAGGTTGGTGGATTAATGAATTCTATTGTCGTAAAACCAATGAAACCAGATATGTGAGCCATAAAAGTAAATATTTACTAAACAATGGCGGCGGCAATAGTAAGTATATCGACTGCTTAGTTTTTCAAAAACAATATTATTATTATATATTATTCAGATTTAGACGAGCGTAAGGAACGACCCTGATACCGGCGAAATGTGATGTAGCTGCCAAATCCACCTGCACCTGCTAAAATGTGACCTCAAGATAGAAAGAAAAGCTGATTTGCCAGCGTGTTAGTGAGAGGGACAGCTTACTTCCTATTGTAAAGGAGGGGGCGGAGAAAGAGGAAAACAAATTTCGTTATGACTTACAGTTTTCGAAATATTTGCGAAAAACAACCTTAGTGGCTCAATGGCTACTACCGTTACCCATTTTCGTTACATTATCGTTAGTTACTAAACTCGCATTATCGCTAGGTACTAAACACTCTGCTACTACTACTAGTCCAGTTTATTTCGAAGCCTAATATTATAGATTCATAATCCTCTTGATATTTTATATATAGTATGAAGGGCATACATGATTATTCGTTGAAAATAATGCGTCACTAATGAATATGATTTTGTAGGGCGCAACGAAGAGTGGCTGCGGGAAGGAGTTCGTCGCATTCCTCCACCAATAACACGGATGCCATTCAGAGAAATGGAACCTAATCGTAAAGTGAAGCATGTGCACATCCAACCTGCACAAAGAAATTCTGACGGCTCCATTATGCCTGCTGAGTTGTCCAAAGGAAGCCACTCGTTTCAAGACGTAAGTAACATCTAATTAGATGTTTTATAGGACAGATAGCAAAAAACATAATTTAAAATATTCGAAGAATAGGGTATCCTTAAGCAGCCATAATGTAGCTGATCCAGAAAAAATATTGCGTTGTATTCTGTTGTGTCGCTAATTTCCATTAGTGTGGCGCAGGCGCAGTGGTCTAAACGGTGGCCTATGATCATTCGTCCGAAAGGGGTCCGGGTTCGAATCCCGGTGAGGCATGGATGTTGTGTTTGTCTTACGGCACTGGCTCTCTCCCTTCCCTGGAACCAGTGGCCCTAAATTGGGGACGGACGACTGCTTATAGCCCATTGAGTTGCTCACGGCGGTCGTTCCAATCCCGCCCCCCAAAATTCATTAGTTTCAGAGGATAGATCGCCCATGTTGCGATCATATAAAAGCTCGTTGCATGGGGAATCCGATCATGTATGGTACATTTGATTCGAAACGTCAAACGTTAATCGCAATGCATAAAATAGCCACTAAGTTTAAAATCTTGGTTCTATTGGGCCGTTACTGTTGGTAAGAGTTTAAAGCGTCTGAAGCAATCCGGAAAATAAACGAACGTGCAGGTGTTGCGATCACTCAGATAGCGCAAATATGGGCTAAGAAGTTGCTGGCCACGTAAGCTTGAAGAGGAAGAAACGTTTCAGGAAGTAACCATAGAAAGGAACACCCTTTCTGTGGTTACTTTGAATTAATTTGGACTCCTTGGTCACAGCGGTGGAATTAAATCCAACAACCAACACTCGAAAATTGTCGGCTGAATTGGGAGTTTCAAATCAGTCAGTGCCGACCATCTGCACAGTTTCAGGGAGCTTTAGAGACGAGTTACTGGAGACGAGATGTGGATTTATCTGCCCTATCCAGACACATTCAAGCAGTGGCAAGATCTATGTGAACCAAATTTACATGTCCCCAAATACTGCAGTTTCGAGAAAATTTCGTGTGTGTTTTTGTGCGCGCCTGGTGGAATTATGAGCTGATGACCCACTTTGATCTCGTTCCAGATGACCTGGGTTATTAACTTCGATATGTATTCCAAGTACTCATATCGGATGTATGATTAACTGAATCAGCAGTACTTTGCTTTAGTCAACCAAAAGCGGGCGCTCCTGCAATAGGACAGTGCAAAGTCTCACACTTCCACTCGAAACCAGACCACGAATTTGATGGAATTGAGCTCCTGCCCCACCCTGCGTAAAGCCCTGACCTCGCTTTCCTTAGGGAAATCACTCATTTCGTGCGATGGTGCATTTTCTCTCTGGCAAGCATTCCACTGTTTCAGACTATGCACGTCTAATACCGATTTTCATAGTTCTTCGTCTTTAAGCCGAAGATGTGGTGCCGGGATTGAGCACCTAGGTAAAAAAATGGGCACAAACCGTTGAACAAGATGGCGCATAATTTGAAATATACTCACTGTTTGTTACAACTGGTTCTGAGCAAGTATCTTTTTACACTAAGACGACAGAAATCATGGAATACCTGGTGCATGGTCAACGAGACGCTGTCACCCCTCTTGCTCTATAGTGGGCGAGCCCACCTCTTTGGTAGGTTCATAGGTAGGATGACATCATTGCATTCACGTAGACTGATGTCACTATGGATAAACATTGTGAGTTAACAAGGTTTGAAAGAGAGATGACAGCGGGTGGCCAGAAGAACGGGTCACTCTATCGAGGAGGTAATAAGAGAACTGCAGAATCCTCGTTTGGCAGTATCAAGAGTGAATCGGCAATACGCCATTTTCGGAATAACATTGCATCGGGGACAGCGCGGTGGACGGAGGAAGGTGGTGGATCAAAGTGGCCATCGACGTCTGTTTCGCATTGTTTCTACCAACCGTAGAGCGCCAGTGGCACAAATCACTGCCTGCTTCAACCAGATAGGTACCAGAAACGTCTCCACCAAGTTCATCAAGTGATCAGTGGCCGCAATAGGCTATGACAGCAACAGGAGTGTACGCCTCAACTGGGCAAAACCCTGGACCATGGACGATTGGAAAGGGGTTTTCACGTCCGATGAATCCGTTTCCAGTTATTTCGCCCAGACGGGAGGGTGCGGAGCTGGCGGAAATCGCATGATGTGATGCACCTGTTATGTCGATAAGGAAGTATTCAGGATGGGGAGGCCCGGTTATGGTCTGAAGCGTGTTCACCTAACACACTTTGGGTGGTAAATCTAGATTCGAGTTTTTCCTTGCAGACAATTTAAATCTGTTCGTAGTCATCATGCACCCACAGGGCAATGAATTATTCCAGCAGGACAATGAGCCTCCCTACAGAGCCGTAATGACTGGAACATGATCAGAAGAGCATTCCACAGACGTTCCCAGCCTGGAATGGCCTCCCAGTTAACTGAACATGTGTTCCCATTGAAAATCTTTGGGATGTTGTGAAAAGGTCCGTCCGAGCTTTGAATACTCCACTCAGGGCAGTCGCCATGTGACTGTCCTTATCCGAGCGAAACGTGGGCCTACCCGTTATTATGTAGGTATCCCATGATTTCTGTCCACTCAGTGTATATCAGAAACGCAATTATTTTCCAGACACCCCAATTCTTTACACTAGGTCATCAGAAGTAATATTTCCTACCTCCAAGAACATCCCTTGGAATACCGTTTTTATAACAACAATAAGTATGTGCATAAAGAACAAGCTAAGTGAGCTACAAAATATTAGGTATATGTATAAATTTCTAGTGTTTGTTTGTGTGGGATCTACTTTTTGAATCTTTCCCTTGGCGGCATGCAATCGTTGAACCACGGTCGAATGATTCATGTCTAACCGTATTGCCAGTTCTGTAGTCGACTGGGTGGCATCTTTGTACAGAAGAGTATCTTAATCTGCGCTGTGCCTTTCTTTCGACCGTCCGCTAAGATGCCTGTCCTCCACGCTTCAATAACCATTCCTGAATTTCACAAACCACTCACGGCATGCGCCTGAATCTACAGCGTTCTCGCCATTTGTCAAACAAATCCTCAGTCGTGCTTTTGCAGAGGTTTTCCCGAGACAAAACAGAAAAACAAGCAGGTATGAATATGCACCTGGGCTATTTCCATGTCCTAGCTCAACTAACCGCACATGTGGACTGTCCGCCAACATGTGTTGTTCGACAAAGTGTTGCCACCTTGTGTTCTCCCGCAGCTTGAATTTCTGACAAAAATTCAACTGTTTCGCTTTACAGCCCGCTGCATGGACACCAAAAACTTATGCATAGACCTGTTTCAAATTGGCATTTATAATAAATCGTTTGACTTTTTTTTTTTTTTTTGAAGAGGAGGTTAATAATCACTGTTTCTGTTTTTATATTTAAAGTTTGGTTTTATAGATACTTTTCCGTCCAATCAATCTTGAAAAAGTGACGAATTCCCACCTTTCAATTTACCGTTTGATTCATAATCTAACTCCTAGAACCATTGCAACAAGCATATTGCTGCTGAACCTTGAACAATGAATGTGTGTATCAAGGTTTCGAAAAATGGGCTGCAAATACACCAAGAATATTTACAACACGAGCGTGCCGATTTCCGTTTAATTGGTGTAAGAGAACAAATTAAAAACTAGAACGCTAGCTTTCACCGCCGAAGACGGGCGGCTTCATCAGACTAATGTCTCAACCTTGTAAACATTAGCCTGATGAAGCCGCCCGTCTTCGGTGGTGAAAGCTAGCGTTCTAATTTTTAATTTGTTCTCTTACACGGTACACCAATTAAATGGAAATCGGCACGCTTGTGTTGTAAAAAATGAAAGCGTGTGCCTAACTGTACTAAATCTGACTTAAGTTAGAAACTGCGTGGAAAAAACGTCGATAAGCGTACAGAAAGCGAGACTAATATATTTTTTTTTTTTTTTTTTTTTTTTGATTGGAGGTTTAACGACCACCGTGCCGCCCCGGTGGCTCAGTGGTCTAAGCGATGGCCTCTGATCGTTCGTCCGAAAGGGGTCCGGGTTCGAATCCCGGTCGGGCATGGATGTTGTGTTTGTCTTATGGCACTGGCTCTCTCCCTTCCCTGGAACCAGTGACCCTAAATTAGGGACGGGCGACTGCTTATAGCCCATTGAGTTGCTCACGGTGGTCGTTAAACCTCCAATCAAAAAAAAAAAAAAAAAAAAAAAAACGACCACCGTGAGCAACTCAATGGGCTATAAGCAGTCGCCCGTCCCTAATTTAGGGTCACTGGTTCCAGGGAAGGGAGAGAGCCAGTGCCGTAAGACAAACACAACATCCATGCCTCATCGGGATTCGAACCCGGACCCCTTTCGGACGAATGATCAGAAGCCATCGCTTAGACCACTGCGCCACCGGGGCGGCAGACTAATATATGGTCACATTCCTTGGGAAGGCATCATGCTGTTCAGGAACGCCTTTCCGCAGTGTTTGAGGACAGTACTCTGTCAGCTTAAGAGTCAGCACACCACATCTATCTCTTAAACATGTAAGGGAATTTTTATGTGAAGGGAAAAAAAGTTCCACGTTTATTTTAGAGTCAATAACTCGTGCAGTTAAAGACTGATCTACTACTTCCTGCAAAGTTATGACATTCGGCTGATGGAGTGAACAGCCTAATCGCCACACCAAAATCCGATCAAGTCTATTTCAGATTCTCTGGCGAAATGCATTTTGTCTGCTTCCCAGAGTCTTCTGAGAACTACAATACCTTCTAATGGAGAAGTGGACATTCTTGTCACCGGGATTTTTGGTTAAGAATCTGAAAGTTCCTTTTAGCTGAATCATTGTGCGAGGGAACACCATACTCCCCCTTTACTTCATCCATAACACACCCCTTCAGCTCATTTTAGACTGTCCAATGTTCCTGATTTAAAGTGCTGCATGTTGCATATAAATGAGTGTGAATGGATCTTTCCATTCTACAGCATGTTGTGGTAAGAAGGTGTTTGTGCTACTCGCTGCAAATTTCAATAATAGAGTATTATGAATACACATGTGTGAAGGATACCTATTGAAAACGTGGAAGATAAACCAGGTAACACATGCAGTTGCTCAACCAAGGTAAATTTCTGTTAAGTCAATTGTCGTTATAACCTACGTACATGTCAGTTGAACGTCCAGAAGCTTAGGGACCTAAAGTACTATTTCCAATTGACTTTGTAAGACTGTTAGCATGTGCCAGTGTATAAAGTGTTTAATATGCCACTACTACTATCTTGAATACTCCTTTTGGGTTACATTTGTATTTCCTGACTGATAATTGTGACATATAATCTGACACGACTTCAACTTGGCTATAATAGGATGTGCTGACACCTGCCGACATATTGAAGAGTGACTAAGTTCAAATAGCTATTTGCAGTTTATTTGGGATCTGGTTAATTATTATTATTATTATAACTAAATATAATGGCAGGTAGAAAAGGAAATGCGGCTTCGAATAAATCCACAGCGGCTGCATCATTTTCTGATAGTACTGGAACTGTAAACATGGACCTCATAATGGTTACCTTGGGTGATATAAATTTAAAAATTCAACAGTCAAATGCTGAAGTTAAAAACAAGATCTCAGACACTCATTAGATGAGATAAATGCGAAACTGGAACCATTATCAGAAATCAAAAAAAGATTTGGCAGAATATAAGGGAATGGTTGACCTTGTTGCAGTAAAATATAAAGATATTTGTAATAGGTGTGAGTCTCTTGAAAGAGATAACAAGGAACTAAATGCAAAACAGGATTTCTTACTAAAGGAGAATGATATTAAACATCAAATTCAGAAACTAAACTCTGAAATCAATGAACTAAGTCAATATTACCGAAACAAGAATTTAGAATTACATGGGCTTGACTTAACACTAATCAATAATGAATCTGAGTTGAGGACTTACATTGGTAAATATGCTGATAAACTTGGGATTACAAATTTTCACCCAACAGATATTGACGTTATTCACCCACTCAAATATGATGCTTTTCGAAAGCCAAATGCAATTGTAATTATACAATTCAAATCTCGAACAGCAAGAGACAGTTGGCTAATTAAGAAAAAGACTGTCATATTGAACTCAGAAATAAATACTACTTTGCCAGCAACTAAAATATTTATCAATGAGAATTTAATCCCAGTTTACAGACATTTATTCTGGAGTGCAAGAAAATTACTGCAGCAAGAGAAAATTAAATATGCCTGGGTGAAAAATGGCAGTGTTTTTATAAAGAAGAGTGACCATGACCCAAGAAAAAAATTATTTCTTGGAAGAATTATATGAATTTGGTCTGGTTCCTTGATGGAAGGTCTTATATTGTGTTTGAGAATATGGTAGGATTTTTTTTTTTTTTTAATATTTGGTAGAATAATTTCCATTGTGTTCATAGTGTGATGGTTCGTGGGATGTCTATAATGTACTGTAACTAAAACTTAGGTATGATTTTTTAATGTAATTTGATACTGCCAGAAAAGGGAAATATACCTACAGTTTCTCTCTGTCTGTGTGTGTGTGTGTGTGTGTGTGTGTGTGTGTGTGTGTGTGTGTGTGTGTGTGTGTGTTCTTTTTTGTAGGGTGCTAATAATATATATGCCTACTGCAAATCTAACATATTGCCTATAACACTATGATTTACACTCAATCTTCAATAGAGGAACGACTCTATTTTGGTAATTGCCTCAAGAACTGGTTTTTGAGTTTCTTTATTCATTTCTGATTAGAAATATCTTGGCAGAACATTACACTGTGAATATGCATTTATTTTCCTTGAAAATGCTATGAGGGTTGCTTTCTTGGGTCTCCAACAAAATTTTGATTTGTGTTTATTTTTTTTTATTTTTTTTAATAAAACAGAGTAGATAGGTTTTCTACTATCCTTCTTTTTCATATTCTTTTATCATTATTATTTTTTTCTTGTATATAATGAATATTTTTGTGTATCAAATTGAGATATGATACTTACCTGAAATGTTAGAATGATTAGTGTTTGTGCTTATTGTGCTTGACTTTGTGATATACTATCCTATCATTGATAAACAAAGGGAGATCACACATATCTATTTTATAGATGTTACAGGGAGTTGTTTTAAACTCTTACAACTTAAGATTATAATTCCTACTAACAGACAGCAAGCAAATAGACAAATTTAATGCAAGGTAATTTATATACAACTATTTTTAATTTATATACCCAGAAGTACGGACAATATCCTATTATTGATACAAAAAAAGAGGAAATCACACATATCGTTCTTATAGATGTTGCAGGGGGTGGCTTTTGAACTCTTACAACTTAAGATTATAATTCCTACTAACAAATAGCAAGCAAATAGACAAATTTAATGCAAGATAATTTATATACAACACAACAAATAAATAATATCTTTTCTTGTAGTTCCACAAATTCATTGAAAATTATTCATATTAATGCGAGATCCTTACTAAATAAACTAACTCTTATTGAGGCACTAATTCAGGTTACTAATTCGCAAATAGATATTTTATGTATAACAGAGACATGGTTTCCTAGTGAAAATTATAGTGTTGGCTTGGATGACTATAAGATTTTTTATCAAAATAGAACCCACTCAAGAGGAGGTGGAGTGGCCATTTACGTTAAGGATACCTATCATGATTACACAATTAATAAAAACTTAACATTTACTGACTCTACCATAGAAATTTCGTCAATAGAAGATCAACATACTATTATAATGGTGTGCTATCGCCCTCCAGGATAAAATACAACTCGGTTCTTCGAAAAATTAACAGAGGCATTCAATTATGTGAATTTAACTGGGAAAAGGGGATTTTTATTGGGAGATCTCAATATTAATATTTCTGTTACTAATTCACAGACTCAGTACTTTGTTCAAATATACTGCTGCTGGATTTATCAATACAATATTACATCCAACGAGAATTACACCTAACACAGAAACGATTATTGATTTATCACTCACAAATGCTCCACAAGAGTCAGTTTTATCAGGAGTTATAAATTATGATATCAGTGACCATTTACCAATCTTCACAGTTTATGGAGAAACAGTTAATAAACAAACAAATACGATTAATAAATTCTAATAATCTGGAAAAATTTCGGAACCTGCTTCAAACTATAAATTGGTTAAATTTCCTACCAGCAGAAAATCCAAATATAACATATAACTTATTTACAATATTGTTAAAAGACTCATACGATCAAGCTTTTCCAATAATAACGAAAAGTAATAAAATTAAAAAAAATAGGAAACCATGGATAACAAGGAATCTCTTAAATCGAATAAATAAAAAAAATAGACTGTATTCCAAATTTATTAAAAGTAAACTACAAGTCGACTTCCAGAATTTTAAAACATATAGAAACAAATTGAATTCAGATATTCGGAAGTTAAAAAGAAATTACTGCACTAATATATTCTCTCAAAATAACCCTAAATTAACATGGAAACATCTGAATCTATTACTGGGGAAAAATATCAGCCCAGTTACGCCGCAATATTTAACCAAATCAACTTATAAAATAACTGATAAACAGGCTATAGCTAATGAGATCAACAGTCACTTTATATTGTCCCCACAATTGACCAAGCAACAACTTATATTCTCAAGAATCCACTTTACAAAATACCTACAAAATCTTTCAAAACTAAATACTTTTCATATGTCGAAAATTACAAGGACTGAACTTACTCATGCTTTAAACCAAATCAATACAAATGTTGGACCTGGCTACGATGAATTTTTTCCAATAGCCATACAATTTGTGGCAGATATCATAGTTCAGCCATTGTTGCAGATCTATAACCTTATACTTGAAACCGGAATATTTCCAGATGCCTTAAAAATCTCCAAAATCACTCCGAAATATAAGAATGGGTCAAAAAACGACATAAATAATTATCGTCCAATCGCAAACTTATCAATTTTCGCAAAAATACTAGAGAAATTAATTCATACCAGACTATTTTCATACATTCAAAGATATAATATATTTCATCACAGACAATTCGGATTTGTACCAAATAAATCAACTGAACTAGCATTATTACATACACAAAATATAATTCAACCAAAATCTATTACAAAAACAAATAACAATAGCAGTCTTTCTTGATTTATCAAAAGCATTCGATACCCTAAATCATGATATATTACTTCATAAGTTAAATATTATAGGACTCCGGGGATTTAGCTATAATTTATTCAAAAGTTACTTGTCAGAAAGAATGCAATACACCCAGATTCATCAGAATCGATCCATATTACAAATCATAAACTGTGGGGTACCCCAGGGATCAGTTCTTGGTCCTTTATTTTTTAATTTATATATTAACGACTTATTTGCAGTATTAAAAGATAATGATACAATCCTATATGCAGATGACGTAACTATTATTTTAAAGGGAACTGATATGAATGAGCTTACACTAAGAACTAATACTCAGCTAAAATTAATAACAGATTGGCTGAATGCAAATGAATTAGTTGTTAATATTAATAAAACTAAATTAATGATTTTCTCTGATTCACACGCTTCACATTTATACGATTTACCGATTCTGATGAATGGAGTCAGGATTAATACGGTCTCAACACACTCTTATCTAGGTACAACTATACACAATGATTTGAAATGGAACAAACACATTGAAAATTTAAGTAACAAAATTTCTAGAAATATCGGAATGGTCAGTAGTGCTTTGCCAAATTAACACCAATAATATTAATTTCTATATATCATACTCTAATTCAAACACACATTAATTATTGCATTTTAACCTGGGGACAAACCACACAATATAATATTAATAAACTACAGGTACTGCAAAATAGATTTATAAGACTAATAGATCTTAAAACATCAAATAATTTTCAACCAATCTTATATATTCGGTCAAAAGTGAACCCCAATAATATATAATATTTTAACGATAAAACAATTATATTGATTATAACTTGGGAAAAATAATGTATGAAAGAATTAAAAAGGTATACACAATGATATAATAACACTAAATATACATACTCATTACCACAATACTAGGAATAGGTCACTACTAATTCCAATGTTCCCACAAACTGAGAAACTTAAAATGAATATAAATTATAGTGGCCCAAAATTCTGGAACTCATTGCCCCAAGAACTAACATCAATTAATAATTTTAACTTATTTAAAATAAAACTAAAGTCATATCTTATGAAATAATTAGTAAACAATAGGCAATTTCGACTAAATGGAAGAAATGTGGGTTGGTATGATTATAGAGTGAGGTGCAAACATTATTTGTTGTTTATTTATAAATATATATGTGATTATGTAGTGAAGTGTATATGATACTTATTTGTTTAGATATAATGAAGACTATTGCTGATGGAACACATTGTTATATGTGTTGGTTGTGACCAAGTACGTGTACCTACCATATATGTGTTGGCTTGCCTTTTCTGCTAAGTTTTATGTTTTTTGTATTCTGGGGAGAGGAGGGCTATGTCAGGCCTCACAGCCTTTCCCCTCCTTTTCCTAGTTGCTATAGTGGCAACTGAAAGAATAAATAAATGAAATGAAATGATTTGCAAAAGTGTAAGACCACCTGCTGGTATTAAGAAATTTCTGTCGACTGCGTCAGCTACTGTCTGTATTACTCAACTTCCTGTCGGTGTTGCATCATCCTACAGTGGCACCAGTTGATAGAGTTAGGAGAAGCGTGTGAGCATAAGTTTGCTTCTGGTTTTTATGCTGAGAGGTTTTGTATCTATTTTTATATTAGCGAAAAATGGGCAAAAATGCCTCATTAAGTGTTACCCAGAGGGCACAAATAGTGACTTTATATCATAAAGGATACTCCGAACATGATGTAAGATTGCTATTCATAATACGATCATGAAATATCGAGATACAGTTGAATTTAGCGGCCGAAAGAGAAGTGGACGTCCAAGGAAAACAACCCCACGGGATGACAATACCATAAAGCGAATAGTTATGCGTTCTCCGATGAGTTCGAGGAAGAACATCCAGGCCTTTTAACATTAAAAAGTGTCTGACATTAGTATCAGCACTGTTTCCCTATGTCTTAGCAAAGATTTTGGATTAAAGTCTTATAAACCTGCACACAAACCTAGACTAACCTCTGCCATGAAAAAGAAGAGACTCCAGTTTGTGAAGCGTCATTGGTCGTGGACTGCTGAAAATTGGAGCCAAATTTTTTTCTGATGAATCAACTGTGCGTTAATTTGAATTCGGTGAAGCACATGTTCGACGACCAAAAGGTAAAAGGTTTGATGAAAAATACACCGTTAGCACTATGAGACAGACGATATGGGTACTATGTCAGCTTTTGGTACTGCTTTATTATTCTTTTTTTGCCGACAGGTACTACAATGACTGGTCCTTTTTATGTGGAAATGTTACGTGAGAAACTGTTAACTCATATGCAAGTGTACAGATGCAGAATCTTTATGCATAATGGTGCACCATGACACAGATCAAAGACAGTAAAGGACTACTTGCAGAGGAAAAACATAAATGTGCTTGACTGGCCCGGTAATAGTCCCGACCTTATCCCCATCGAAAATTTGTGGACCATTTTAAATTTGTGGACCATTTTATTTTAAAAGACAAGGTAGCAGAAAAACAGCCATCAAATTCCCAAGCTTTGATTGACGCAAAAGTACTTGTTCAACGACATTTCAAGTGACTACTGTGAATCCCTCATTGACAGTATGCCACATCGTATTCTGTCCGTTATTAAAAAACAAAGGTAGCCACACAAAGAACTGGTTTTGGTCTTTTTGTGTTCTAAAGAATGTAAGTATTCATCTGTGGTATCATTTTTTCAAATATCTCTGACTAGTAATTAGTTGTTTCTTTGAAAATCTTAATTTTCAATAAATTGGCATGTGGTCTTAAACTTTTGCAAATGACTGTAAATTGGTTATTCCTGCCATTGTTCACAGCCACACTGCACAAGTCCATTAAATTTCATCTCGTATTGTCTTCGATATATCGGTTTTTGAGCTTGTTTCTTTAATTTTACTGGTGCATGTTTTATTAAAAATATTTCCAATAATTTTACATTTTTCATGTGCTTAATTTTTTTCCAGCAAAGCTCTTCAGCCAGTGGTGCAAGTGAAACTATAAACGATCTTATTGCCCGATTGGATTCACTTGTGATATTCTGAAGTCAAGCCTCATCAAGAATTGTTTATGTAGAAAATAACACTTACATTTTTTGGTTGTTATTTCACTAGCGAATATTTTCTAATTTTCTTGATGTACAAAACTTTGGAATAAATATCTTAATAATTGTCTTTTTGCATTTGTGTATTCATTTGTGTTGAACTTGAAATGTAAATCAAATTTATTCTATAGCTATTATTACAATGAAACAGTTATTATTCTGGCATCATAGGCGAAAGTGCTTTTTTTCACCGTGAACTTACATTTTTACTTACATACACACATACATATCACTAAGCTGTTCTCTGATATTCAGAGGTTAGCTCCACACAGAAATACAAACTACCAGATAAATTTTTAACCGATTGTTTACGTTCTGTTGCCGTATCAAACTTCTCCATTTACAGCGATCTTGACACACAACTCTGGCTTCACTGACATCCACCATACGACGTACACAAGCCCTTCTGTACTTCATACTCAAACTTTTTCTCATGCAGACACTCCATGACTTCCTTGGCCTTCCTCTGCCTTTTTCCCCTGCCATTTGGGCTAAACCATTTCCTTGGTAAGTATCTCATCACTCATTCTTTCAACATGGCCAAACCACCGAAGCATATTAGTCTCCACCTTGCTAACAACATTTTGCTTCACATTACACAACTGTAACACATCTTCATTCCTCACACGATGAGAATGTTTTGACACTACCCCCCGTAAATAATGCGCTACTCCAGCACACAAACGACTCCTTTGTTTCTTTTGTAGTACCCAGGTTTCTCTACCATACATCAGAGTAGGAACAATTACACTTCATACCCAGAAATGCGGAACTCTCTTGAGAACCCATCGTTCCTGTGAGAACCTCCCAAAGCAGCTATCACTTTCAATGAAGAATTCACTCGTCTACTAATTTCACCATCCGATTTGTTCTATCTGTCAAACATGCTTCCTAATTACACAAACTCATTCACCTGGTCAATCACTGTGCCATTTAGACTTATATTACATTCAGTACTAACAGTTCCTCCCTCAAAAACCGTAACTTTGGTTTTACCCTTGTTTATACTCAGTTTAAATTTCATGCAAACTTCGTACACCCAGGACAACATACTCTGCAACTCCCTTTTGCTCTCTGCCAACAGGATTGTGTTATCAGCATACAGCAATCTGCACGCACGGATATTACCAAGACATAAACCAGTATTGTCCATCTTGGAATCAGGCATTCATAAATTAAACAGCCATGGTGACATTATGCAAGCTTGTCTGACTTCTGAAGCAATAGAAAACTATTTTGATAAGCCACCATTCACTCGTACACAAGCTCTACGGCCAGCATACATGGATTTTACACTATTAAGTAGATTCCCAGTAACACCATATTTATTCAATACTTTCCACAAAAGTGTCCTATTTACTCGGTCATAAGCTTTCTTTAAATCTATGAAGGCATCAAAAACTTTCTTATCAATAGCCAGATACTTTTCCATCATCATGCTGATAGTTTATTGATTCAGGAGAACACGGGCTTGGGAATACTCAGCTCAACGCTGATATTGCTCCATTTAAAGGCATTGGTTGGAAACAGCTGAAATTTGGTTACAATGGTGATTAGATGAAAAAGACGTGATTTCCTTTTCAGTTCAAGTCCACAGTTTAATCAACCAGAACAGAGGAACACATAACATCTATGAAGAAATCAAACAAACATCATGGTTCCTAATACAGGCAGCAACACGTTGTTGCATAAAGCGAATGGCGCTCAAGGGGATTTAACCACCGCGACGCCTTCTCCCTGTCTCGTGTTCTTATTCCGGTTGAAGAGCACCCAACAAGCGATTTTGTTGTACCACTCATATTGTATAGTTAAAGAGCGCCTAACAAGTGATCCCTGGTGATGTTCCATATACATTCGATAGGCGAAAAATTTGAAGATTCTGTATAACATAAAATCATTTAGATGCCTTACGACAGGCATAAGTGATTACAACAATAGGTAGGTGAGCGAGCGTTATCTTGCTGCGATGGAAGAAGGCATGCTGGATATCCGCCAGAAAGTGTATGGAACTATCTGTAAGACATCGTTAAAGTATAACCGAGCTGTCACAGCAGTCCCTGTTAGAAGTGCCAGAGGTGACTGCATTTATATTTAATGGCAACCCTAAGAAGAGCTGCTAACAGCAGATCGGCGAGGAGCTCAGCTTACAAAACAAAGTTAGAGCGCTAATGGTTAAATCAAAGCCATAAGATCCCCTATTATTACTTGTTTTATTTTAATCACGGAATTTCATTCAACATAGCCACTTAAACGTAACTGCTGAGCTGGATTCATTTATTCAAAATCAGGCCTGCAGTTTTAAAGCTTTCATTGTACTGTGACGTAAGAGTGAAACGGACAATGAAGGAGTAATAAGCCTGACTGCACAACTCAACTGGGCGAACAGCCAGTCTGGAGTAGGAAGGTATGGATTCGAATGCCGCTGTCGGCACAATGAAGGTTATATTGGTGCCTGAACGAAAAAGGATTTCCTGATCGTGAGGACTGAAAGTAAAAATAAATTCTGTAATGGTTATCACGTATAACATACGTAAATAATAATTTAGTATTTCTTTGATGAAATGATCGCCGCCTGTTGCTGTCGGTTGACCCAGAACTTGCCGAGAAATTTCGTGCCCTCGCCTTCCACGGGGAGGGGAGATGACCTATGAGTTAAATGGACAATGCAGCAACGATAAGCCTGGCGGCGTAGTTCACCAGGGAGAACAGCTACCATGGAGTAGGAAGGAGTGATGTGAATCGCAATATCGGTAAAAGAAATGTTGGTTTGGTTTGCGGGGTTCAACGAACCAGTGAGAAACTCAATAGGTTATAAGCAATCACCCGTCCCTAATTTAGAACCACTGGTTCCAGGGAAGGGAGAGAGCTAGTGCCATAAGACAAACGCAACATCTATGCCTCTACGGAATTCGAACCCTGATCTATCGAGGACGAACAACAGAAGCCAGCACGTAGACCACTTCGCCACTGGTGTGGTAAAGAAAGGTTATAATACGTACTATAATCTGATATACACTGAAGTGACAAAGACTGGGATACTTCTCTAATACCGCGCTGGTCCTCCTCCATATCTGATGACATTGTGAGACGTCACACTTGAAACAAAACAGTTGTAATATAAGTAATAAAATAAACTTTCGGTGGTTATTCCTTCTCATATTCCCACGATAAATGCTTCTCACGGGCACCCAAATAACAAAGAAAAAATGTACCCGAAAATAACTAACCTTCCTATGACACTGTACCATGGCATGAGGATTCGTTTTGAGGATTTGGTTTATTTCATTGTAGGTTTAACGACCACCGTGAGCAACTTAATGGGCTACAAGCAGTCGCCCGTGCCTAATTTAGAGGCACTGGTTCCAGGGAAGGGAGAGAACCAGTGCCGTAGGATAAGCACAACATCCATGCTTCACCGGGATCTGAACCCGGACACTTCTCGGATGAATGGTCATAAGCCAGCGCTTACAACACTGCACCAGCCGGGTGGCAGATTACTTTGGTCAGTGTATAAAGCAATTGAGCATATCTAGGCCTCCGTTTCGGAACCCTGCGCCCAGAACTTCTCGCAATTAGAAGCATTTGGCTAAGGTGTGTCAAAGATGCCACTCTAAAGTTCCCACCTTAGCACTGGGAACAATTAATGCACTGGGCCGCCCCGGTGGTGCAGTGCTCTAAGTGCTGGCTTGTAACCATTCATCCAAGATGGCTCAGGGTTCGAACCCCGGTGAGGCATGGATGTTGTGTTTTGTCTTACAGCGCTGGCTCTTTCCCTTCTCTTGAACCAGTGACCGTAAATTAGGGGGACAGACCACTGCTTATAACCCACTGAATTGCTCTCGTGCGGTCGTCTTTACACTCCCAATCTAAAAAGAAAAAAAATACAAAAACACAGGCAGGCTCAGTTCTGATTGAGCCGTCAGTTTGGAACATAGGACTACAAATTACAGATCAGAGAGTTGAAATGAGCTAGTCGAATATGCTTTCAAAGCGTTTATTTAATTTGTTATAGCCAACACAGGTCTATGATATGAAAAGTACCTCACATAATTTTTTTACAAATAATGCTGGATACATTGCGAACACAAAGCAGATCGATACACGAATTACCCAATGTGGTGCTCTGTCTTCTAAGGCTTCTTATATTCCTCATCACTTGCTCTTCGTTTTGATTTTCACCACTTTTGCTTGCGTTCATTCCGTGAATTCCGCTGCATTGTCGAAAATGTTAACCCGTTCACACGAACACAATTTTAAAAAAATTTAGTTTAAACCACTGCGATATCTTTTTTATATATTTCAATAGATCTCGTCGATAGCTTTAAAACGGAACCACACACAGCCATTTTGCACTCACAATTATGCGGATAAACCGCGATACTGTCCAAAGTGTGCACCGGTTCACAAGAAAACATTTTTTAAATGTTCAGTTCAAACCACTGCGAAATGTTCTTTGTATATTTTAATAGATCTCGTCGAGAGCTTTAAAACGATACCACACACAGTCGTGTTGCGTTCACGGTTGCCGAGATAGACTGCCTCAAACGCGGCGGCACACCCAGAAATATTGCATTATCTCCCCAGCGCACAGAAAGCGTAGCGCGCATTAAGCGAATTGGACTCCATGCTGCTTACAAATATGCTGACATGATGTGTGGCACGTATTTTTAATGCTATGATTTCAATTGGGATCTATTTTGTCACAGGAGGTTGGCCGTAGGGCGCCCCATACCATCCGCGGATTTAGACGTAGTCCTACGTAAAAAAAAAGGAATGCACTGGTGACATTTGTTAGTCGGAGATTGCATCAGGGTCATTGAAATACTGCTGTCTAGGCTTAGAGGGGTCATCGGAGGTTTGGGAAGTGGTCGTCAGAGGACAACTACGGCCATCAAGATCGGTTCATCGCCACAAACGCTTGCGGAAATCTCACAATATCCAGCCGCCACATTCGAGAGGCTCTGAGAAGTGCCATCGGCATCGCGGTAAGTGATGCTGATGGCACTTCTCAGCAAAGTACCAACCTTATAAAAAAAAAACCAGTTCTTAGTAAAGTACCAAGTACTCCACCTTCTCAGCAAAGCACGAAGTATTCCGTCTCTCCGCAAAGTAGCAACTTTACAAAAAACAGTTCTGAAATTCCTGAAAGGTAGTGTGATTTCATAAGAGGAGCAGGAAAGTTTCTGTTTCATTTAAGTAAAATAAAATCAGTCTTTAGAAAGAAAATAGAATGGGAGGAAAGGAATGAGATATTTTTACACATACATGTATGTTGTTTGATGTATGACGTAAGGAGAACTGTTCTCATGGAATTTATACTAATGTGAAGGTGTCGAAATTAATACAGTTTGACATCGTCTATAATGTGAGCAAAACATTTTATATTGAAAAAACATATGACATAAACATAAAATTCAAGTTTAGTTTTATATTAATTAGATTTTATCGATATAGCCGTTTTGTTTGTAGCATGCCCAAATGACGTCATCACGAGCCGTTTTACAACAGCACAATACGTTTTATGATCTGACAAAAAAATGCATATCCTGATATCTTGCCCCCGTTGTCAAAAAATAGGTCTGAGGCCCCTGCAGCACAATATATCTATTCCGTAGATTTTGGCGTTTTTCATCACAGATATCAGTGAAGAAACAAACTTCACAAGTGAATGAGATATACGTCTGTATTTTCCATGTATTTGTGAAGATCATTTTTTCATTAGCACCTGTGATGAGACCTAGTGTACTGGTCATTTTTCCCCTACATCCGCTTGTGCATTGGAAAGGCTAATCGAAGTTAAGAGAAGAGTGGTGCTGCTTGGACTGGTGCAAATATAAAGTTCAGATTCCTAAGCTATAGTTGTTTAGCTTCAGTTGCGTGGAAGTTCGTTTCTGAGCACCAATCCCTGAAAGTGAAAACATAACTTATTTATGACGTCATCATAAGTGAATCACATGTTCACTTCGTCTTCAGAGAGAACCTGAATAAACAAAGCAACATATATTTGCGTATAGTCGTTGTTTATGCTATTCCCTGCCACAAAATTGGCTGAATTTACGATAAAAACATAAATTGACTGAATTTGTGATGTAACTCAGCACCCTCTATAACTGTGCATTATAGCAAATTCAGTCACTTTTGATACAGAAAATTTTACAAATAACGATATAGCGTAAACACCTGTATTTGGCGGTGATGAGATTCGAACGGCCATCTTCCTTCTCCTGAGTCGGATATTGTACTGCTTGAACTAGACCCAAGAAATCTTATCGCTGCAACTTGCCATTTTGACACATACGTCACCTGTGAAGTAGGTACGCCATAACGACTGCATGTAGAAATAAGCGGCTCTGCCTGTTTTGACTATACCTAAATGTTTTTATTCTCGACCGCAGATGAATACGTTTCTGAAGGTAGGGCCACATTATAAACTTCGACAGTGGAATGACGTTAGGTGCTTGAAAGAGCGGAAAGTGCAATAACAAAACTACTGCGCTTGTGAAACATGGAAAAGCAACACTGAGAAACATACAGAGGGTGGCTGACGTACCAAAAACAATGGTAATTAGCGAGCAACAGGTTTTAGAAAATGTTAGTTAATGTCCGAGGTTATCGAAGAATAGCCAGAGTTATGCGAGAAACAGACGCGTAACGATTTATCAAATAATAAAGGATTAAGGTGGGCGTCAAGTAATTTTACTTCCTATACTTCCAATGGAAAAACTTCTGTACACATTTTCTTCACAATTAATGCATTCCCAAGGATGAAAATTTGAACATCGATTAAAATAGCTTCATTTTATAACTTGGAATACTTAATATTTTCTAAAACATAACCATAATTATGCAATCTAACATTTGTTTGTCTACTGACGTCATCAAAGTACAGGACACGCCATCTTTTTTCTGGTTTCAACACCACCAAAGGAAAAGTTATTGATTTTTAATATAATTATGGTTATGTTTTAGAAAATATTAAGTATTCCAAGTTATAATATGAAGTTATTTTAATCGATATTCAAATTTTCATCCATAGGAACACACTAATTGTGAAGGAAATGTGTACAAAAGTTTTTCCATTGGAAGTATAGGAAGCAAAAATACTTGACGTCCACCTTAAATCATAAGCCGCCCCCCAGGTGGCGCAGTGGTCTAAGCGATGGTCTCTGATCATCCATCTGAAAGGGGTCCGGGTTCGAATCCCGGTGAGGCATGGATGTTGTGTTTATCTTACGGCACTGGTTCTCTCCCTTCCCTGGAAACAGTGACCCTAAATTAGGGATGGGCAACTGCTTATAGCCCATTGAGTTGCTCACGGTGGTCGTTAAACCCCCACTCAAAAAACAAAACAAAAAAATAAACGAAATGAGGAAGCAGTGGAATTGCTTAAATAAACTCTTAGTTTTACATGAAAGTAATTTTAGTAAACAAACTTAAATTTTCGTGGAGGAAAACAGGCCTAAAATAGAGTCTTCGTAACCACTGAAACGTATATAAACTGACGATTTAAAATGTGTTTTAGATTAAACGTAAGTTTACAAAGCGTTTAAAATTTTTCTCTGTCTTAGCGGATTATCATAAAATATTGTTTCTCATAGAAATAGTAATGGTCAAACTTAAGAGAATTTGCATGAGTGAATTTTCCATCAAGCTTATATTAGGTGGAGACACCACTGGCTCTGCCACTATAGGTTACAGACATCGACCTTACATACAGGTAGACTGCTAATGAAGTCACAGTTTATGGCTCCAACATCAGAAAGGGAAATTTCACATGATCTTAGTCAAAAATGTTAAAAGAAAATTCTACAACTTTTAACCGGTGAAAAAACGAATTAAATCATTAAGCAGATTCTATGTCATTGTGGTAATAACGTGATCCAATCTCCAGTAAATTTTTATTACGGTTAGTATGGACCACCATTCCACCTGAGGTTTTCATATTTGCAGTAATGATTGATATATGGAAGAAATAATCAATATTAAAGGTCAATCCCCAATCTAGAAAACGTGTTCCTATTAAAGAAATAATATAGTCATTCGCGTTAAAAAGTGAATCTATGTGTTTTAAAGTTTTTACAAATATTCATCGCAATAGTCTAATCATGGCCTACAATCAAGTCTACCTATGCACATAGGTGCATATTTTAAGTAAATTTGCTCTGAGTACAGCACCGTCATTTCCGTATATTTTACGTAGTATTTAACTGCATACGTCTGGATTTTACGCATTTTTATGTACTGTAGCTGTGTAGCATAAATTATTAATGAGAAACACCACTTTACATAAAGTATTGTACAACCGTAGCAGGTTTATACAAGAATACACTAAACTAATGACCTCCTTCGTCCTAATGACTCATCTTGTAAATCCGAAATGATTGCAATTAAATTTCTATAAATGACATTTTTTAATGAATATATCCTTAGGTTTATTATTCCTAAACAATGCACTTTTTACCTATATGATTTACTAAATGGGATATTTAAAAGTAGCCTATCAGGCCATAAGAAAGCATTGAAACTGGTTAGCACGGAATCACTTCTGCCTAATGTCACGTGATCTGATGGCTCTCATGTTGGAACCATCGCGGCTCAGTCGCAGCCGCTACCAGTGCGCGGCCTATCACTATATATGGTCGAAGGTTACAGCTAATCTGTGGCGTGACGTCACATACAGATAAAAACAAACTAAATTATACAGTTGATAAAACAATAAGCTTGTATAATTGATAAAGATTATTAAATCACTCATTTTATCTGTCTATACATGCCTCGAAGTATTTTGTTCCATTGATTTCAGTAGTTTCAAAGAACCTTCTTGCCAGGACATGACTTCAACTGCAACATGGGCGGTGACTTTTGGTGGCCAGTGCTGCGTGGACAGGAGTAGTGTCTCCACCTAATATAAACTCGACAGAACTTTTCAAGCAGCTAGACCGACTTAACAAAATTATTGGTCAGTTAGGCTTAAGGAGATCGGGTTTGAAAGAGAGGTAACATTTCTGTCCTATTGTCAGGAGGAAAATTAAACTACGGTATTCCACGTTATGATTTACTTAAAAAGCAATTCCGATTGTTCTTAGGCAAATAAATAAAGGTAAAACGAACGTTCTCATTGAACATTACTGTTTCAAAAAAACAAAAGTTCATGAAATATCCAGATTTTGTTTCCAAGCCTTTATAGAACTATAAACATGGGGAACTAACGAGCTTGTTGAACGAATGTAAAAAACAAGTGAGCTTTTTGTTAATATGACCAATCCTAATCCCTATCGATGTCGTAAATGAACACTATCGTAATTTTAGGTGTGTTATTAATAATCCAAAAACGATTATCTTAATGATATAATTATATTTAACTTCCTTTTAAATGTGCTTCAGTTATGAATGTGCGTCCAATTACAAAATCTTCTCTATTCCTGAAAAATTCGCTACAACTTTCGCAAACAGCTTCGTACAACCTACATAATTACAGCGACTTCGTAACTTTGCTACACATTCAGAACACTACATAAAAAGTTAAAAACAAGAAAATCCCAGCAAAATATGCAGTATCTATCCACAACAAATTGCAATGAACCATTGAATCCCAAATAACTTAAAAAAGAATCTATGCTGGCAAACCAGTTTAAGAGAAAAATATGAGCATCCAAAAATCACAAATTTTGAATCATTTTCTATGGTAGACACGACTGAGAGGGTAGTTAAATGCTCTGTAGGTAGTCAAGCACGTGGAGGGATACCAAAAACAGATCGGCTTCAGAAATCTGAGCTCAGAGGAATCCTCTCATTTCCTACCTTTATGATTCGTATCATAGCTGACGACTTCAGATATACTCGTATCATAGCTGACGTCATCAGTATACTTCTGTGACTAATCAAAATAACCTTGGGGAAAGGGATACCAAAAACAGATCGGCTTCAGAAATCTGAGCTCAGGTCTCCTCTGAGCATTTATTTTCTTAAAAAATGCCAAGATTTGTGGAAATGATTTTTCTAAATATTTTTCTCGAAATCATGATGTAGAATCCGATCGGGCAATGAATGTTTTTTTCTTTTTGCATGGGAGTTTTAACGATCAAGTTATTTGGGATTCAGTGGTTCATTGCAATTTATTGTGGATAGATACTGCATATTTTGCTGTGATTTTCTTGTTTTTAACTTCTAAGGATATATGTGTTCTGAATGTGTAGCAAATGCATATATCCTTTGGTTTATTATTCGTAAAAAACGCACTTTTTACCTACAAGATTTACTAAATAGGGATATTTAAAAATAGTCTGTCAGGTCATAAGAAAGTATTAAAACTGGTTAGCACGGAATCACTTCTGCCCAACGTCACGTGATCCGACGGCTCTCGTATTGGGACCACCGCGGTCAAAAGTCGCCCGTCCCTAATTCAGGGTCACTGATACCAGGGAAGGGAGAGAGCCAGTGCCGTAAGCCAAACACAACATCAATGTCTTACGGGGCTCGAACCCAGACCCGTCTTGGACGAATGGTCAAAAGCCATCGTTAGACCTCTGCGCCACCGGGGTGGCAATGTATGAATGCAAAAGTTGCGGTATAAATAAGGTGACCAGATATCGGGACACCGATTTGAAGACAAAAGGGCGTGGCGTCCCCAAATCAGTAGTTCATTTGGGGACACATACGTACTCAAAATAAATATTCAAATCTTTTTGTCACAAAACTGCATTGCTTCAGTAAGTGTGATATTACACGTTAAAATCTGTCTCTTAAAAGGATATATCTCGTAGAATGTTGGTAATTTGTATTGACAAAGCAGAACTATGATGGCGAGAACATATTAGCAAAAGTGAAATGCTTTACCTTAGGAACATGCGCTGAATTAAATTTAGCCTGCATACCATGGTAATTGCATGGCGAATTTTTCATTTTGCCAAAGTTTTTGAAGAAACTCAGAACAAGTACAGTCGAAATTTGACAGCGTCAGCGGTGCATTGACCTAGTGCCTGGCTACTGACCATTCGTACAAGTTGGTGCGGGTTCGAGTCCTGAATGAGGCATTGGTGGTGTGTTTGTTTTACAGCACTTGCTCTCTCTCTTTCCCTTCCCTAGAACGAATGTCTCCAAATTAGAGACAGGTAACTGCTTATAGTCCTTAGAGTTGCTCGTAGTGGTAGTTAAACCCAGAAAGAAGAAAAAAAAGTCAAAATTTGTTTTTACAAGAAGCATGTTGGAAAATTAGTACAACAGAAACTACTTTTAAGAACATTTTTCATAAGAAATCTAAAGGGTTAATGAGGAAGTGTAAATTCGAGGACATTTGGGGACAAACATTAAAATTTGAGGACAATTTGCGTCCCCAAAGGCTTCAGACGTTTTTGGGGACAGTAAACTAAATTCGAGGACTGTCCTCAAGAATTGGGGACGTCTGGTCAGCTTAGGTATAAAGGCCTCTGCTCAGGTCATGTGAGCCACGATTTTCTACTTACACTTTGGTTTGCATTCATTCATTATCTAATTAGTTTCTACATCCTTAACATAGCCAATGTTTTTAAGAAAAACATTTCTACAAGTCATGATGACATTTTAAGTAAATCAATGCACATAGTTTAACCTTCACAGCAGTCATTTTCCTTATTCATAGAAAGAAAAACATAACAGAGGACGTAATGTGACGTCACATTGAAACCAAACAGCTGTAATATAAAAAATTAAACAGACATACGCTAAATATTCCTGTCTATATTCTTTCGATTGATTCTTCCCATATAAATATATTCCCACATACGAAAATAAACGTGTACTCTAAACAACTAACATTCTTATGACTCCGCAATGGCCTCGGCCTTGAGGATTGGTTTGGTCTGTGAATAAACTAAGGAAGAAAATCTGGGCCTCCGTTTCGGGTCTTCTCGTTATTTGAGGGCTTTGACCAAGGCGATTAGAATAAGATATTTGGAGATGCCCTTGTTAATGGACCAGTACTACTTTATGTGAAGCCTATGATCGCGAGCGGTCATTAGGTGTGGGAAAGCTGGTGGTTTTCAAGGTCATTATTGCTATGCATTTTGTATCGGCCGAATCACATCATTTCGTTGCAAAAATTTCTAATTTTGTATCGTAACTCGATGGCGATATGTGAGAAAATGTTGGATTATAAAATTCTCAATTGTTTTGCGGTATCTTCCTATTTCTGTAATAAACTGAGGGGTCAGAAGCAAAGGGATGTAAGTGACAAAACTGTAAAAATAAAATTCAGTGCAGCGAGACATACATCAAGCATCAAATTGTTTCGAGGCAAAGATATATATATGTAAATAGCTGTAAACAACCACCAAAAACAAACAAAAAGATTTTACATCAAGAAAAACAAACAGCTGTTATGCATTTGAAGCTATGTCATACATGCTGTTTTGTATAATTTGTTGCTATGTCATATATGCATTCGAAGAACTTAAAACCCCACAAAATTAAAATAAACCTCCTTATCCAACAAGTGCTCCACAAATAGACACAGAAGGGGGAAATTTCTTTTTAAGAATAATTAAGCCCCTTCCCAAAAGACCAAAGCCGCCCCGGTGGCGCAGTGGTCTAAGCGCTGGCTTATGACCATTCGTACAAGATGGGTACGGGTTCGAATCCCAGTGAGACATGGAGGTTGTGTTTGTGTTACGGCAATGGTTCCCTCCCTTCTCTTGAAACAGCGGCCCTAAATTAGGGATGGGCGACTGCTTATGCCCATTGAGTTGCTCAAGGTGGTCATTAAACCTCTAATAAAAAAAATGACCAAATAAAAAATAAATAATACACATGACACACATGGCTCAACCTATAACGACCCTTCGTCAACAAATTCCAGGAAAACCTCAAACAGAGCAAATTATGCAAATTATTCAAAAATTTCAAACGTGCCACGAGACACACTAAGACCTCACACAAACTAAACGTAATACAAATCCTAGGAAATTACTTACAAAAACGAAAGTTGCAATAGATGCACAATATTGTTAATATGTTTTACTTGAAATAACTAGCTCAACAAAAGAGTCTTTCCTCCCACACACACAACCACTAAACAGGAGAGCAACAAGACCATGCTACAAAAAGCATAAAACCAGTGCAAAGGCAACTTTGAAACAAACGCTATAAGAAGGATATCTTAGCCTGTATTAAGAAAAAAAAAAAAACAAAGCACCAATGCATGTCAGCAATTACAGAAATGCAAGAAATCGACCGAAAAGAAACAAAAGACAAATTTTAAACAAAACAACTTAGGGAGCAGACAAACTATATCCGAACTCCACTTAGCGACGGACAAAATGGCCGTTCAAAGCTCCCTCTGATGCCGAGCACAGAGCTTTAGCAAGGGAGGACTATAGACATTACGAGCTCCAGATATCACCCACAAACCCTCTTGCAAACCACCCCACAGAAAAGTAACCTGATTGCCTGGAATGAGCAAAAACTCAACACAATGCAAGAAAAATACCATCAAACACAGCTAAACTATATTTAATGTTATTCACTTGAATTAGAACATTTAAAAGTAAAACTACAGTGAACAACCAGTTTCTCATAAATATTTTCTTAAAGTATACTATTTTTATGTTTGTTATTCTAGAGTAAGGACAACAATTTTACATTTTAAACTTTTTAAATTTTTTATTTTTATAACAAAACTGTTTTATCCATAGCACTTTTAAAGGCTCCAATAAGGTAGTTAATATACGTCATCCAAACCAACTTTGAATAAGTGGTAGTGAAATTTAATGTTGGTTGGAGGAAAAGGAATAGGAAGAGACCCAGGATAGAAAGAATAAAGGTTGATAGGCTCCTTGAAGATCATCAGCGGTATTCTGACTTACTCAGAGAACAACTGATGGATCTGAAGTCTGGTGAGAGGGATGTAGAAAAGAAATAGGAATGTTTTAAGAACTGTGTTGTCACTGCTGCTAAAGAGGTATGTGGCACCACAATAGTAGGTAACAATAGAGGTGATGCTTGGTGGAATAGTGAGATTGAAGAGGCAGTAAAGAGAAAGAAGGAAGCCTATTTGGGGATGTTGCAAGGTAGAGTCTCTGTGGATGAATATCGCTGTAAGAAGCGTGAAGCTGCTAAGCTGGTTCGCCACAGTAAGGCAAAAGATAGGAAGGAGAAATTGGAAAGGCATGAACTGGCTTTTTGGAAAGATAGGAAGTCTTTCTGGAAGTACACGAGACTCAGGAAAAATAGCGGAAACAAAGTTGTAAGTTGTGTGAAGAATGAGTTTGGGGAAATGATTTGAGAGCCCAATGAGTTAAGTGACAGATGGGGTGAATACTTCTGTGAGTTATTACATCAGGAAAGCAAAGATGATTCTGAGACAGACGCAGATGATGCCACAATGAGGGATGGAAGCACAGGAGGGATCTCAAGAGAAGTGTGTAAAGCTCTAAAATCTCTTCAGAATGGTAAGGCTTTGGAAGTTGATGGCATAACTGAAGAGATGTTGAAATATGGTGGTGACTCTATAATTGACTGGTTAACTGAAATTTGCCAGTTGTGCTGGGAGTTAGGAATGGTCCCTCGGGATTGGAAGGATGCTATCATTGTTCCCTTGTATAAGGGAAAAGGTGATCAGACTGAATGCAAGAACTATCGTGGTATTAGCCTACTGAGTGTGCCAGGGAAAGTGTTTGGTAAGGTTGTTATTGAAAAAGTACGGGGTCTTACATCATTGAAAGTGTGGGATGTTCAGAGTGGTTTTATGCCTGGTAAAGGCTGCACTAACCAGATTTCTGCATTACGCACGATGATTGAAAAGTATCTGGCTGTTGGGAAGAAAGTTTTTACTGCCTTCATAGATTTAGAGAAAGCTTATGACCGAGTGAATAGGACTCTTTTGTGGAAGGCATTGAATGAATATGGTGTTACTGGGAATCTACTTAATAGTGTAAAAGCCATGTATGCTGGTAGTAGAGCTTGTGTACAACAGGGTTCGTACTCTTTTTGGGGGAAAAAAATTCAAGGACTTTCCAGGCCTTTTCCAGGCCATATACAAAAAATTCCAGGATGATTACTACGCTTTACAGTATCATGCTCAAATTAGTTTTTAAAAGCAATTTCAGTTTTAAGTAAAAAAAATGATGAAAGATGCAAATGGGTGAGTGTGCTTTTTTACCCATTACATTTCTTTTTAATGTTTTTAATTGGCGAATTACCCAATAATAATGCTTAATTGAATCATGATGCAATTACCACAAGGCTATTCAGAAAATCCTTTGCCTCAATCAGAAAATGATTAATTCAATCAGTCATTTTAGCTGCATCACTATTCTGCACTATCTTCCATGTAATCAGACTATTATTGATAACAACTGAAATTATTATAAAACAAAGTGAGGGCAGATTCAGAATTTAAGAATGGGAGGGCGCACGTCTAACAGGGGACTGGTAAAAAAAATCTCTGAGATTTATTTCCTCCAAAAGAAAAAAAAAAACACGGTGGTAAAACATGGAGGACCCATAAGGGGGAGATGGGGTGCTTGCCTGTCAGAGTACATCACAAACAGCAGTTCTGAAGTACTGCTGTGTGGATCACTGAAAAGTTTGGGCCAATGTAAGACAAAACGTGCAGTTGCAAATCCATAAGTGAAAAAGTGTGATGTCTGAAAACAAGAAACGTGAGACAAAGCAAAGCACTTATCTACTTACTCACCCCCCCCTTTTTGAAATGGGACATGTGCCTGTTATGCCCACAGGTGGATTCTAGCTCTGATAAAAAGTGTTTCCATACATGGGAATGATTTTTTTTTTCTTTTTAACATTCCCAATGACTGCCACTGGTGGATGCATATTGGGATGTGACTTTTGAAGGCAATGAAAATCTTAATTACTAGACAGAATATGTTCCAGACTTGAGGAAAATTTCATCCAATTGTAGTACAGTTATGTTAAATCAAAAAGCATAAGCCACGGAATCACTATGCACCTCAAGAAATGATTCGGGAGTGGACGATCATAGAAAGGTGAACAATAAAGTTTAAAACAGAAAGTGTAATTTTTAGGAACATGGCAACAAATTTCAAATAAGTTTCATCATAGAAGTCAGAAAGTCCTGGCCCACCACCCAACCCAAAAGAATCTAACCACCTTTATGTCTACCAGTACACTTGCCTCATATTACTTTCCAAAAATTATTTTTCATATCAAACAAGATTGCCTCAATTTACTTTTTTTTTAAATCAAAATCACTGCTAAACTAAATTTATGAAGTGCTACCCCAAAATGTGGAACTAGCTAAACTATTTATAAAAACCTTAAACATAAAACAATTTCAGTTTTTTTTATTGGTATAAATTAGGATATTCTTAAGTATTTTACATAAATGAAAAATGATGAGCATAAGGAATCTCTACCTCCAGTTAAGCTTCAATCATAACCAGAATCAGAATAACCACTTTTGGTTCAACTCCCAAAACATAAGACAATTATATGAATTAAGTTTTTAAAAGCTTTTTTTAAAAAAATTGAAGTTTGTCAGTTATATAAACCAAAATCTGATCAATGCATTAAGGACAATTGATTGAATTGTTTTGGCCACAAATTCATAGTAAAATGTACAGCAAAAATATGTTTTAGGAGCCCATGAGTATTTACTGTACAAGTATATACAAGGTTTTATATTACTTACCAAAGTTTTAGTCCAATAAGAAGCCCAATTGTGGAAGTTAGTTGCAGAAAGTTATAAGTTTTTGGAACAGAAGAGTTCATTAGTCTATTTACATGAACTTCATATGAAAAACACTAAATAATTATGAAGATATAAGATCAAAACTGGTTTGAAGTTCAACATGCTTCAAAGAAAAAAAAAAAGTTCATTTCTATTGTAAATTGTACAAATATAAAAATTTTATGTTTTAGTATTAATTCTCTATATGCTTGGAAGATACCACAAATATGGAGTATCAATGGATGGTTATACAGATTTAAGATTGCTGACTTTGGTTTCAAGTTCCATATCCATTTTTTTAAGTACTGCTCTTTTCTCATGAGCAGTTTTTCTAAAGCTATTAGATTTTACAATGTATGTAATGTTATTTGTAGTTTCAGCTTTTAAAGCTAAATCATCAGCAGAGTTAAGCAATTCTTTGACTTCTCCTTCAATGAGTTCCCTTTTCTTTTCTATGCTATCAATTTCATCTAAAATAGCTTTCCTTTTTCCACATATGGATGCTTTTTCCTTTTCTTTGGACTTATCATCCAAATAATGTATGTATTTTTGCCTTGCAGCTCTAACTGATAACAGAAGGGATTTTGAGATATTTACCTTATCAATACCACCTACATAGGATATATGATCATAAATAATTCTCTGTGCTACAATTGACTCCTCTCTCATGTTTTCTACAATGAGCTCCTTATTGACTGAAAAACCCCTCTCAACAGAAGCTTGCCCATGTGACAACAGTAAAAGAAGTTTCACAACTTTCCACAGTTCACTAAAAGCTTTAGTAGAAGACATGTACTCATACAATAATGTGTCTACTCTTTGTTGTTTATCTTCTGGATCAAAGTTTATGAATGAAGATTTTACTGCTGCAACACTGGTCACAAATTCCTTAAACTGCCATATTACACCATCACATAATTCTGGTTGTATTCTATGAGCATCAACAAGAAGTGTGAGAATGGATGTTAGATTCTTAATACAAGTCTCACTATTTTTTGACATCAACCGAGGATCTAAACACTTCATGTGGCGAACAAGGGAGTACTTAAGTGGATTTTTTTTTCCAATAGCTTCACAACTAGCTTTTGCAAAAATATTCGGCATTCCATTCTAAACTCCATAAGTTTGCGTTCACTAATGTTCTTAGCACTTAATTCTTTCAATACCTTCTCTGTTTGAAACCCAACATCAATTTCTTTATAGTGACAACACTGAGATGCATCTGTAAGGTCTACTTGTAACAGCTTTAAGGCAGAGTTAGCTTCTGCCATTACGGTTCTTTTAACAAAGCGATTCATCATATTTCTTAGCATCTTTTCAAGATCTGTGGCCATAAAAGGCATCATTGGCTTATCTGACTGATATGCCTTGAGAAATGGTACCAGCTGTTTTGAAACTGAATTGAAGAAATGCAGTTTAGCCAAAACAAAAGGATCTTTAGTGAAAGTTTTGATAGCATCAAATGATACAGTGTGGGGATTCTTGATGCACTTCTTTTCAACTTGGTTAACATAATTTTCAATGTCTGCCCAAATTTCTAATGCTCGCTCGCAGGCAGGAGTATTTTCTAGCCACCTGTGTGGGCAGAATTTTAATGGCATCTTACTGGCTAAAATTATTTTAGAAAATCTTCCCTCCTTGCAGGTGAATCTTTAAAAAGCCTAAATAATGATGAAAGCAACTTTTGAATTTCCCACCCTGTTGCTGAGGCTCCATGTCGAAAGGCATTGTTTACAATGTGAAGTCCACAGCTCCCTGTGTTTAGGAGTTGGACATTTGAGTCAGCACTAAGTGTTGATTGCAACATATCAAAAACTTCCAATTAACATTGGGTCCATCCATTGATAACTGCACAATGTTACACAGTGGGAGGCACGCCATGCATTCAAGAAATTTTTCCATCATTATGTCTGCACTAGCATGACCCAAAAAAACTGATGACAAATATCTGGTTGAAACTGTTCCTTTTTCCCATAAACGAACATGTATATCCATTTGTTTTGACTGACTAAACTTGTTTAAACTTTCGTCAAACAAAATCACAAAATTTTCATTTTCAGTTTTGACTTCCTGAACCAACACTGATTTAAAGTGAGGTGCCAAACCAAAGCAACAAATGTAGGAACATTTTTTTTCACCACAGCGGAAGTTTCCAGCAATTCTGCTGTCAGAAAACATTAGGCGGAATAAAACATCATTACCTGCACAAGACCTGTAAGAGTAATGGGATTTAACCACTTTTAAACACCACAATGCTTCTGCTTTAATGGTTGCATTTTTTTCAAGAGGAATATGCAGATGATTAGATGTGGATGCAATAGGCTGTACTTGTTTATCACTTGATACACATAGCAATTTATCAACAGTTAGTGGAACATTTTTACAGCTTTCTGTCAACATACTATGTTTTTTTCCTTTCATGTGGCTTCTTAAAGCGGATTCCCCCATATTCGAAACATCTATTATTTTAATGGATAAAAATGCATTTTGCAACATGGCAATTGCTTTCATCTTTTTTAATCCATCCAGCATATTTAGGATTTATTAGCCAAAGATCACTAAAAGTACACTTACCCATATTTAATGGGGGGGGGGGGTGAAAAAAATGGGTAAATCAACTGAAACAGTAAATAAAAACCAAAAAAATATCTAAGATCAGGAACCACACAACTAAAAATTGAGAATTTCCCCTGAGTAAGGGGCTACACATGTGACCAATTACTATAGGCCAGATTTTAAGTAATTAAAGAAAAAGGGGTCTTACTGCTATGTTCTTTCCTGCTCCCCTAGCTTTGTCCTTTAAGCAGCCTGGGTTGCAAATGCTTTGGCATTGATTTAGTCTTCATTCAAAACAAGGAAACAACACTTAGTGAAGTTACTGTTTTATGACCTGTATGCCAATCAGTAGACAGAGTGTTGTGCTAAAAGACTGTTACAAAGCATCACCTCTTACAGCTGGGCTCCAAACCAGAGGAAAGGAAATGTTAACAAACACTTAGTGCCTGAGGGAAGCAAAACTTTGTACTGGGTCTCCTCCTCCAAGTCTCAAATCTTTCATACTTACCCAGCTGGAGAGTGGACGTAGGGCTTCAAGCTTGGAGAATGAATACTGCTCTTTATATCTATGCCTTTGAATTTAATTTCGACCATTTTCAACAGGGTAGGTTCCTAGGTTGTACCTAACAGCATACTAAAATTTCGCCAAAATCTAACCCCCTTTTACGTGAATTATCGTACGGACAAATGGAAAAAACCAAAGCATAAACGTTTCTGCAACCTACAGTTCGAAAGGGTTAGTAATTTCTAAAATAAAAACATAACGAACAGCGTGAAAACTAGCTCATACACAGAATATTTGAAACTACAGTATGCGCTCTCAATTATTAGGGATGATAGGGGGGAAGGGAATAGAACTGTCCATAATTAGCATGTTCTCGTTGCGCTAGGCGCTTAAGCACGGCTGAATTCCGTCAGACCCCCAATGGTCAAATGATTGAAATGTGCTGATGTTCATGGAATGAAATGGTTGATCAGCTATGATAACCGCATAAAAGTTCGAAGGGGGAGGAGGGGGGCGATTTTATTTTACTTTATGCAACATTCTACATTACTCCAGTATTTATCTTGTCATCATCAACAATAGCAATGTAACTACCACTTACGATCGCGGATATCGGCCAACTGAAAATCTGCCATACAACTAAGGGATACAACACACAGGTATCATGTTACAGTGTATTGTAATTGAAAAAAAAAAAAAAAAGATTTCAGAAATTAAAATCGAAAAAAAAAAAAACTTTCAGAAATTAATATCATCAAGTCATGGTGTTTCAAAAATCCGCTTTCCTTTATAATGTTTAAAAACATGTAATGTTTTTTCTTTTTTACCTGTCGTGTATAATAAAATGGGTTGATTTTTTTATGGAATCAGACGTCCATATGTCTGATTGTCTTCGTCTGAGTTCACACGTTAGCTACTGTGTACAAGTAGACATATTTTTTCAGCTCAAAAATATGTAGTTTTGTATGTATTCACAGTATAACTCATTCCGTATTCCCACAGAACAAAATTCAGCAGATACAAAATGAAGAACATCAAGACCCACCCAACACCATGTTTCCGATTGTCTGCTGTTTATATTCAAGAGATGCGAATATGGATCAATGGTGAATGCAGCAACTATGGTTTTTATTTATTACCAAGAAAAAAAAAAAAAGGAGCCTGAAAAGCTGTAAAGCTGAAACGGATATTTCTCCCCTCCCGAAAACATTCCGATTAAGTTCAAACAGCAGGAGCACGCGTCCACGCACACTCAACCTCTGGAATGTCCTGACGGAACGGCTTCTATTCATTTGGCACATCGCCATAAATCACCACCTGCAGCTCACTGAAGTGTCTTCCTCCTTCACCCTAACTATAGGGAGAAAACGTAAAAAAAAAAAAAAAAAAAAATGCTGCCCAATTTTCGACAAAATGACCAAATTTACGTCATAACGTTGCAATTTACTAAAATACGTTTATCTGCTGAATTTCGCCTAAATCCATTGAAAACTTTTTAATTATAGATTTTTTTATTAAAACAGTAACTCAGACATCTGAATAAAAATGTATGTTTGTAATTAAAATAGAGTCCATATCATCACAGAAACAAATTTTAAGGATCACTCTGTTTAAATAAACCATGGCATCTAAAAAAAAATAATTTGCTTGCTTTTCCCGTAATTTATAATTGCAGTTTCTTTTTTGAATCCGATTTTGCAACGGAAGATTTTTTTTTTTTTTTTTTTGCATCTGCTAAAGTTTCAAACGGAATTCGGCGAAATTTGCACTAGAACTTTATTGTGATGTATTTTAAACACTGTAAAAATTTTACTGTGTTATTTTCAAAATTCCGGAAAATGGATTTCTGAAAATATCTCTTAGTCCTTTTGAGCCGTGGAAGTGATAAACAGGTGTTTGCTTTCTTCCCAACCAAGGGCTTCGGATCAGCGCTCCCAGCTGTCAATCAACCGTTGCTATGGTAACACTTTCTGCTCAAGGCTCACTGTCTAAAGAGGCACACATAATAAAAATTTCCAATGCTAACTTTTTAAGTTTTAAACCGATTCAAATGGAATTTTGGGAGTGAGCTTCTGTAATCCAATTATAGTAAATGTAAAAATTTCAGCCACTTTTGTGAAAAATTCGCAAAGATAGTTTTCTTATTTTTTATCATAAGTAGCCGAAGTCTCTTGAGGGGTGGGCCGGAAGCAAGGGTCTTAATGCAATAAACAAGGAGCAGATGAATGTGTTGTTCAGGCATACTCTTCACTGGTGGATGCCAGCTGACATGGTAAACACGCGACCCCCTTGCAAATGCTAAATGTCTCTTCTTTCCCCTTCTGTTGCTCTCAGTAGTTGTCGGACGGACATCAAGCTCAGGGCTAGAGAATGCATCAAGCTCCCCTTCCCTAACAGACCTGCTAGTAATCATCCAATTTTATTGCACTGGAAGTAGTGCTCCCCCCCCAGCCAAATTAGGATTTGGGCACATCCGAAACACCACTGTAGCCGGCGGTTTCTTTGAGAACAGAGGAGAGGAACTTAAAAAAATTAAGGGGTAACAGTCAGTAACACGATTTCCTAAACGGGCATTTTTTTTAAGCACTAATTTCAAATTTCAAGGCTTTTCAAGACAGCATTAAAAAAATACCGTTTTTCCAGGATATTCCAGGCCTTGAAAACGTAATCATGATTTTCCAGGACTTTCCAGGTTTTCAAGCACGCGTGCGCACCCTGGTACAAGTGAATGGTGTTTTATCAAAATGGTTTTCCATTGGTGCAGGAGTTAGACAAGGTCGTGTAATGTCACCATGGCTGTTTAATATATTTATGGATGCATGCATGCGTGATACCAAAATAGATAATAGTGGTTTATGTCTTGGTGATATCCGTGTGTGCAGATTGCTGTATGCTGATGACACTGTCCTGTTGGCAGAGAGCAAAAGTGAGTTGCAGAGTATGTTGACTCGGATGCACGAAGTTTGCATGAAATTCAAACTGAGTATAAATAAGGGAAAAACCAAAGTTATGGTGTTTGAGAGAGGAACGGGTAGCACTGAATGTAATGTAAGTATAAATGGCACTGTGATTGACCAGGTGAGTGAGTTTGTGTATTTAGGAAGCATGTTTGACAGAGAGAACAAGTTGGATGGTGAAATCAGTAGGCGAGTGAATTCTTCTTTGAAAGTCATAGCTGCTCTGGGAGGTTTTCACAGGAATGATGGGTTCTCTAGAGTCCCGCATGGCTGTCTATGAAACTGTAATTGTTCCTACTCTGATGTATGGCAGTGAAACCTGGGTACTGCAGAAGAAACATAGTCGTTTGTGTGCTGGAGAAATGCGTTACTTGCGTGGGGTTTGTGGCAAGACACGATATGATTGTGTGAGAAATGAAGATGTATTGCAGTTGTGTGATGTGAAGCAAAATGTTGTTAGCAAGGTGGAGACCAATATGCTTTGGTGGTTTGGCCATGTTGAAAGAATGAGTGATGAAATGCTTACCAAGAAAATCTTTTTCAGCCCAAGTGGCAGGAAGGAAAGGCAGATGAAGGCCAAGGAAGACATGGGTGGATCAGATTCAGGAGTGTCTACATGAGAAAAAGATTATGAGTATGAAGTATAAAAGATCTTGTGTACGGCATGTAATGGATATTAGTGAAGCACGAGTTGTATGTCAAGATCGCTGTAAATGGAAAAGTTTGACACGACAACAATAAGTAAAAATATCTGGAAGTTTGTATTTCGTTTTGGAGCTAACCTCTGAATCTCAGAGAACAGCTTAGTGATATGTAATGTATAACAAGCTGTTCTTAATTGCTGCAGACGTGCCAACCTTCAAAATCCGAAAATCAGGAGATTTTTTACAGCTCATAAAATCACATGAGCGCTATTTTTTATAGACATTTTTTCAGATGCAGGAGCAATTTTCCAGAAGTAGTCTAGACTAAAAAGGAGAATTATTTGAGGAAGCGCAGTGAGCACGTATATCCTGATAATTTGTTCCATGAATTACAACCCACAAATCTACAAAGGTTTTGTTCAAAGCATTTTTCTTTCATTCTGGACTTAACTGTCAGCAGTTTTTCCAGTGTTGGAAGAGAGAGAGAGAGAGAGAGAGAGAGAGGTATCTGTCAAAACAAATGTGGAAGTGTCAAGCTTTCTTCTTGGTTGGAGGTATAACGACCACAGTGAGCACCTCAGTGGGCTATAAGCAGTTGCCCATCGCTAATTTAGGGCCACTGGTTCCAGGGAAGGGACAGAGCAAGTGCCGTAAGACAAATACATCATCATACTTGCCAACTTTGGAAAATGTGCATCAGTAAAACTTTTATGCGAATGCCATTTACCACAAAACAAAACATAATTATATTAATAAATATGCAGTAAAAATCTCTGCATATGCCACAATAACTAAACTAGTATCTGTGTTTAAAATAATAATTTAAAAAACCATAAAATAAAATCTTAATTTTGTTCAATGTTAGCCTTGCAAACCTGTGGTGTTTCAATACTAAACTAAAATTTTCATTTGCTGATATCTTTGTTTCCCTTCCCATTTCTTTATTATCATATTTTTCTTAACCGTTTAACCGGCTGCAACGAATTAACTTGGGGTTAGCAAAATCATTTGAAATCAGCTCGAACGAATATATATATATTCACTGTCTAATAAGTGGCCCGAACTCGACAAGAATGATTGAACCAACACATCAGAAAATGTTGTGTTTTCATTCGGTTTGTCATTTAAAATGGTCATTTAAGGGGAATGACTTTCCTTAATCCTTCCTATTCTCCTCAAAATACTACAAAAATGACGAAGAACCTAAAAAAGGAGAGAAAAGATGTTTGAGGGGCATGATGTCCATGTCGGGGAGGGGGGGAGGGACTAGCCCTTTCCACTCATCCCCTGGGTCATAGAGCAGAGAATAAAGCACTATAAGGGAATCAGACTATCAGACTAAAAACCGTAAGGGAGCACTTACTACCCGAGACGGATATATAGTGGATTCTGCTGAGATGAGATAGAGAAAGGAACAGTTTTATCATAGTGTTTGTATAACCTGGCCATTATGTCAACAGTTCTGTTTGAGGAGGGCCCAACATTGTGGGCACCGTTTGGTTCAGGTATATCGGCCGCTTAAAGGGTTAATGCCCTTGGATGACAATTTTATCCATCATGAATGCATGACAGCTTTCACAATTTTAGAGACAAGATGAACAGTGTAGCTTTGAAAATATAAATACCTTTGTACACCATGTATCAATTAAAAAAAAAAAATTCAGATTTTTCACTTTCTTCCCCCTCCCCTGTTTATCAAACTGAAATGCAAAACTTTTTAGGGGTGGGGGATATTTAAGAATACACGATACATGTTCTGATCATTGTTGGGGGAAAAACAATTACAGTTGATAATCTTTGTTACGTCCAAACTGTTTTCGGACATTTTCCCTCCATTTTCAAGTTGAAATACAAATATTTATGAAATAAAATGATATTTAACAACAATACTAGGCAGAGGAAACATCACGTGAAAAATAAAATTACGATTACGGGAGCAATCTTCACTGCGTCGAACTTCCGTTTCCGAAAGTTTTGAAAGACGAAACTTCCTCTTTTGAAAGTTTCAGGCGGAAAACATCCCCCACCACTAATTGCCCCAAAATTTCTATTTAAGTTATGCATCGATCTCGTGGATAACCCAAATTATGACGGAAAAGGAGAAATTCCTCGAAGCCCTCGCACTCTCATGCCTAAAGATTACAGCGAAATTTTTTCGCCCTTGAATTTCCGTTTTCGGAAAATTTTCCTTCATTTTCAAACTGAAATACAAATATTTATGGAATAAAATGATATATAACAACAATACTGGACAGAGGCAACATCACAGGAAAAAGGAAAACATCTTTATTTCGTTTACTTAAGTCTCTGAAAGACGAAATACCGTCCCGATGCATATTTTTACGAATTGGTAAAATTTCTCGACGAGTAGTTTTACGTGGCGAGAAAAATTCATGATGCATATTTTTATGCGTCGAGAAAAATTCTCGATGCTTATTTTTACGCGTCGAGAAAAATTCACGATGCTTATTTTTACGCGTTGATAAAATTTCGATGCGTACTAGACGCGTAATTAGATTACGCATTTTGGAGAACTCTGGTCGGCAAGTCACTTGAGCACTCCAGTGGAGAGAGAGAGAGGGCTACCCAAGGAGACGCCAAGAACTGGAGCCATTGTTATACTTGATGGCTCTGCACAAAGCTGCTGAGTCAAAGATGACATCATCGCGTAACACGGCGCTCGTAAGGTCCGGTAGAAAATCTAAATGGATCGTTGCAGGAGATTGAAATATTTTGATTGAGCAATTGAAATATTAAAAAAAAAAAAACGTAAAAAAAGACTTCTATCCGTAAATCAGTAAAATTAAGCAGAAATCCGTAAAAGTTAGCAAGTATGCAACAACCATACCCCACTGAGATTCGAACCCGGACCCATCTCGGACAATTTAGCGAAAGCTGGCGCTCAGTTTCACAACTTTATTATGCAGCAAAGACAATAACAGCTAATATGTAAAGAAGAAACAAACTGCCAAAGATATGACATAAAATAAAACATTAAAAACCGCGAAAGTGGCGTAATGCAAAAGAAAAAAATAAGCGAAAGGAATGAGAAAAAAAAAAATTCACAAACTAAGTGTACACAAAATGCTACAATAGAAGATAAAACAAAGCTGACAATAACAGACTCGCAATTAGAGATGAACAAAGGAGTACATTAATCTTCTACAAAATGCAACGAAGAAGGAAAAAGAGACAAACGTGGTGCAAAACAAGAAATAAAAATCTCCACAGTAAAGTGCGCAAAACTCTGAAGAAACCATAAAGAGAGCTTGCAGCTAAGAGCGGGGAGACGTGAAACGATAAGTAGGTCACAGCTGGTGCGCAAGTGTGTTTTTAGCCAACATAAAATAGACCACCAGGCGTGGCTTTCTTTTGCAGATATGAGGAGAGGAAAAGTACGATTACGATGGTCGAAATTCCATCAACCACCGTCTTGGATCAACACAGAAAGAAAAAGATTTCGAACCGCTTGTGAAATCTTTTTCTTTCTGTGTTGATCCAAGACAGTGGTTGATGGAATTTCGACCATCGTAACGGCTAATTATCGGCGAAAATCGGGAGAATTTGACATTTATCCGGAGGGCAGGAGGAATGGCTGAAAATCCGAAGTCTCCCGCCTAAATCCGGAGAGTTGGCACGTCTGATGCTGTATTACGTGGGGCTATGACGAATAGAAATTCGTTGCATTTCTGTTTCATACGTTTGTCCAATATAAAGAAGTAACACTCCAGAGTACTTTTTTTTGTGTGTTACACACATCCATGATGAATACCGTATTAAGCCTTATGCTAAATGAACACCCCAAATTAAACCAAATTAAATACAGCCACTAGTTTGATATAATGGCTGTATTTAATTTGATTTAATTCGGGGTGTTCATTTAATGTAAGGCTTAATAACATGGTATTCATCACGGATATGTGTAACACATAAAAAAAAAAATAATAATTCCGGAATGTTACTTCTTTATACTGGACTAACGTGTGAAACAGAAATGCAACGAATTTCTATTCATAATTTCCTAAGAGTGAGATTTTTCAAATTCCACATGGGCACATTTCTTTAAACTTAAATATAATAAACTGTTGTTGTATTGTGATAGCCAGATATCTTTAGAACCTGCACAATGTTAAGTAGGTGAACATGGTTGATAGGTCATAGGTAGTTGCTTCTAAACCTTTCCTGCAAGTGGAAACCCTACGAGAATTTGTGGGGTGTAGTGAAACGAAAAATGAGTAGAATCATGTACAAAGTGCATGTCATTCTGCAGATTATTGGGTTGCACATGGTCAAGTATTGCTGACATTATTGGCAGTCTGTTGTTACCTTCTTTATAAATCAATGCTTCAAAATGCAGAAAACATATGTAGTTCATTCATGAAAACTAAAGTTATCACTGTCTTAGCCCAATAGCATCAATCACTGTCTTAGCCCAATAGCATCATACTATTTTCTGACTACTTTTGCATCAGTTATCAAGAAAGTAAAAAAAAAAAAAAAAAAAAAAATATTATACCTGGTTTGTCAATAACACTTTTTTTTCAAGTTACATATACACACATTCTTTAAAGTTTATGTCAAACTCTCATTGTATTATGATATCGGAGCAGCTTCAGAACCTGCATTATGTAAGAATAAATTAACATGGTGTAATAACACTGAGAAATAAGAATCGTATTCAAAGCAGATGACATTTGCAGAATGAGGGTCTATCTGTTAACTCTATTGAAAGGCAAACCTTCATGTATCCATACAATTAAATAAACTTTAACCCATATTTTACCCATATATGAAATCAAATTTTTAAAATTACACTGATAAATACAACACAACAATCACAACTGATAAAATCTGAAAAACCATTTATTTTTGAAATTTTGATTTACATTTATTAAGTTCAAATAATTATTGTTGATATATTTCATAATAAAACATAACAAAAGTAAAAGCTGCTTGAATATAATATGTTTTCTAAATGCACAGTATTCATCTATTAATAAGTGTTGTGGTGAGATGGTGGTCAAGAATTACTTACATTTCTACACCTGCCACAGTTACTGCTGGATAAAACTAAATTTTCACAACTGACTCTAAAGTGGAAACACAAGAGGTAAGGGAAAAGCATTAACATATAATTCCTTAATGCACAAAATCAAAAATATATATACTTAAATATTGCACATATAATATTGCAACAGGATACACTAATAAAACAATTACATTAACTCTCCAATGCAGTTTGTGAAATGAGATCTCATAAATATTAAAACCCGATAAACAATATGAACAAGAATTTGTTACGTCTAAATTTTATTATTTTTACTAGATAGTTCATGTAGTTCCTTGGATGAATGAACACTGAAAAAATTCAAACACTTCCAGAAGAAAATGAAATACAGAATCTTAGAAACATGTGTGCAAACCAATTAGTACAAACTTAGTAACCCAAATATCAGCTATACAAGAAATTTAGCAGAATATTGGGCACAGAATTTCCTGAGATCAATTATGATCAGAAAAATGTGAAAAAGCCTTGAAAACAGTAAAGTGCACAGCCTATTTCCTTCAAGTGATCTGAAGCAGGTGAACATGTGCAAATTATACTACAACATTTTTTGACATGTTAGTTTGTAAGCTGCTGATAATCTGTTTACTTTTCACAAGAAATGCAATCATGCAATTTTCCAATTAAAAATTAAGAAATTTGGAGACCCTAACGCTGAACTTGTAAAGCCATCGTCACAGTCGGTCCTTGATTTCTTTTTTTCCTTTTTTTTAGCAGTAGCAACACTTGCTAGTGGCCTTATTTTTTACTAGCAAAAGTTTATTAACATTATAAAAAAGAAACTTTAACATGTTCCCCTCCACTAGTCAATCATGGCAAATTTTGGTTTCACCCCTGTAACTGTCACATTATAAAGCTCAAAACATTACAAATATTTAGATATAACTCACCTTTTCATGACCTAACAGATTAATTCTAACAATTTAATTTGAATGCAAATATTTAAAAAAACTTTTTTTTATTTAACTTTATTCACAAAATTCAAGAACACTATTCAAAACCTTGGAAGTTATTTTCCGTATGGTTTACAATCTGGGTTTCAGGTCTTTTCATCATACCACTTTAAAATAGCAGGCCTGGGGTCAAACTTGTCTTCGGATGGACCTTCAACCTCAATACTCATGACAGCATTCAATGTTTGTAAGTTTAAACTGCCCCTCCAGTTAGCCTGGATTCTCTTCATGAAACTGAACCCAACCTCACATGCAAAAGTAGATAAAGGAAATATACTGAATATTTCTACTAGTGCTAAAATGCTTTTATAATGTTTGTACTTTTCAAGAAACATTCGTTTTCAGAAAGCAGTTGTTCCTTTTGTATGTATTTAAAATATTCCCCATGTGCAATGCAGTGGAGCTTTACAGTTCACACTAAAACATTCAAAATTTTTCCACTAGCAACTTTTGCTAGAACCACCTTTTTTCACTAGGAAAATGCATTTTCTTGCTATCAATTTGCTACTAAATACTAGTCAAAATCAAGCCCTGGTCATCGTAAAAGAAGTCTAAATTAGCCAACAAAAGAAATGAAAAAAAAAAAAAATGACCTTTTAACCAACCTTCCAAAAAGCTGGAGCACTTAAAAAGCTCAAAACGAGTTTAATGCATCTAATTATGGAAAGCAAAAGGCTTAGCCTAAAGAGTTAGCATCTTAACAACAACAAACACAGCAATATTATTGACCCCCTTCCCCCAAAAAAAACCTAGCAAACATCAGAATCAGTGTCAAGAGCACAGTAAATTAGTTTTAGTTTAGTATGATGATGAAATATATTCCTGCATGCATCTAGCAGAAAAAGATGCTATCTCTATTACAACTAAATGCAAGCATACACATCTATAAAACATAATAATTTTAAGCTATTTGAAATACATAGTTTTTTATGTATAAAAGGCAAAAGTTTCAATTATTAAACTCAGATTTTCCAAATTTTGTGAATTAAGTCCTAATACCAGTTCTTGCTAATGCAAGTGGCATTAAACCATCTATGTTAGTACAATGTATATCAAGCTGTTAAATTAATCCTAACTGAGTGCAAAACGGAAGTTATCTACCAAAAGTTACACAAACCTACAAATAAAAAAGTAAACAAAGACTGCACAGCAAATGCAACTTAAGAATCACCTTTACCTGCTTAGGTGAATGAGAAAAAATTGTCCAAGGTAATGAAACATCAGAGAAATATTTTAGATCTGCTTGTTTAAAAAAATTAATGTTTTAACATACAAGCAGTTGATAACATACATAAGGAAACTTACACTGGCTGTGGCATTTACACCCAATTACAATTGCTTTACAATATACAGTGAGCAGTTCTGATGCAAAATAATATCGAGCACCACACAAATGAAAACTTTCATGTAGTGTGGTTGAAGAATACTTTTTTCATATATATAACACAAATTTTCTTCTTTGGTTACAACATACAACATTACCACAAATCTAGAAGTTAAATGTTTGCAAGATATTTCAAATTATACTGACATCTATCAGTGTAAATTTCAAATGAATTATGTTAGCTCATTACCTTTTACAATACTTACTATGATTTACAGCAAAACTGCTTAAATGTTATAATTTTTTTTATGTTGCTGATTGAATAAATTTTGTTTCCTTCCAAGACACATTTGTAATGATATAATTCCTTCAATTCTTATATTTTTTATGATGATTTTCAGTTGCAACTTCATAATTTATGACATTTAATTATTCTTAATTACACAAAAAATTAAAGTTTCTGAGAAAAAGAAACAGAAACTGAAGTCAAATTTAATAATGCCTCACATTAAATTTAAAAACTATGCACTAAGTAATAAATAATTTTAAAGCCAGAAAAGAGAACTTGAGTTACACTTTTGTAATATATGAAACAAAAATTTGCCAAACTTTTGAACATTAAGATTTTGTCACTGTAAATTTTAAAACTATGGTGCAAAAAAACTTGATATACAAGCATCTCTTGTCAGTACTGCAGCAGGAATTTTAGCACCCCCCAATATATTTAAGACCCTATATATATAAAAAAAAATGACACCCATTCCAAAGAAACTGCTGAAGTGTCCACTTGCTACTGGATACTAGGTGGCTGTGAATCCCTTTGGCATTTACATGTTTGTTTGTCTATGGTTTGTACGTTCTGTCCGCACTGACAATCGGAAATATCTGGTCCTACTTCGCAACTTCCCACCCCGCTGCATATCGCCTTCCTCATTTTGCTCTTTGTCCGCATGGCTCTCAAGGCAACACAAGTATCTGTGTGTAATGCCTCTTCTTGGTGGTAGTAGTGAAGTCCATAGGTTATTTATTAGTTTCATGAAACAACCCTTGTTTTGCACATATGTGACAACAAATCCTACCTTCACAGCTAAATCAGGAAAGCAATAAACTTGAATACTCTGCCGTAGAGACTATCTCTACACAGCTTAGTTGCAAGTGAAGAAAAAAAAACAAAAAAAAAAAAAAACTATTTTTTAAGGCAATTTGTATTCAAGCAAAACTTACTTTCAGGTTAAGACTGGGAAAAATATTTTAAATTTTCAATGAAAAAAAAACCCCATGTACTCAAGGGCCCCACAAACAGAGCAGCGGCAGCTTTTGTGGGAGGAGGCAAGGGAGGCAGTGCCTCCTCAGAATTTCAAGACTCTTAGAATTATTCGTTTTGTTCATTAAGTACTTTTGAGTAAAGGAGAGCCAAAGTTTATGCAAGTTAACTCTTTTGAATTAAATGTCGTTTATGCGTACATTCAGTTTTTAAAATTGACGCTTTTCGGAAACCATCGGTAGCGCATAGTTACGAAATGTCCTCAGCTTGCGATCTCTGTCCGTGAGGCAGGAAGTGAAATGCCTCTCGTAAATTTTGCCCCAAACCTGTTTACTCCCACTGAATCAGTAGATACGAAGGGTAGGCGGTGGAATCGCAAACACAAAGAGCGCACGTGCACCATGGACTTCCTGTGAGGCAGATGTTATCTTGCCTCACGGGAACAGCTGTTTAGGCAGTTCCACTGTGTTAACTCCTCATTCTGACAGCTTCGAGCGACATTACATAGCACCTTCTTCCTAGTTGCTTTTTTTTTTTTTTCACACTGTTTGTGTAACTAATTTTATTTATGTTTTATGAAGAGTTGTTTGTCAGACCATGGCCTCTACTTCAAACATATTTAATATGGTGGATAGCTTACTGAAAAAGTCTTTTAGTAGGAGTAGGGTGACCATATTTCCTTGAGACAAAAACGGGACAAAAAAGTAAGACGATAAAAAAGTTTTATTACTTAAACATATTGAGTTTACCATTATTTTTCAGTTAACAGTGACAGAACCCATACAAAAATTTAGGTACACTTAGCGGGGGACTGTATTTCACCCGTGATCGTACCATGAATATTTCTTCGATGAAGTAATCTTGCGCAGCAAACTTCGGTCCTTCAACACCTTACCATAAAACTTTTCACACTCCATGACACAAAATTGAAAACAATAAAATGAAGAGGACCACCAAAAAAAAAAAAAAAAAACCATTGTGAGTAGAGCCTTTTTTATTCTTTTTATAGTAATATCATGTCTCAAATACAAGAAAAGATTTTCAACTTTCCGACGTCCAGAATATAACGTGGCAAAAGCGAACGGCTAAAAATTTTTCAAATAATTGAAGACACTCAATATTCAATACAGAATGATTTAATCGAATCAGTTGCTCATATAGTTAGGAATGAAATCAATGCAGATATTGAAAATGCCCAGTTTTTTTGTTGTTTTTTTGGAAGATTGATGAAGTGACAGACATATTAGCTCCCATGTACAAGTATCAATTATAGTTCGATTCGTGAAAGATGGAGTACCAGTAGAAAGATTCTTGGGATTTTTTGACGTAAGTTCCGATTGGTGTGCTACTTTGTTTAAAGAATTACTGGATCGTGAGCTGGAAAGATTTAGGTACAAAGAAAAACTAGTTGCACAGACATATGATGGCGCAGCAGTGATGGCATCAGAGCTGAATGGATTGCAAGCAAAAGTGAAGTGTGATGCCCCTCCAGCATTATTTTTCATTGCTACGCACACAGGCTGGACTTAGTTTTGAGTAGAGCAACGTCAGTGTTGAAGGAATCACATATTTTTTTTGCAAATTTAAATTCAATGTGCGCATTCTTTTCTAAATCGACAAAGCATGTTCATTTACTAGAATCTGCTGGTGGACCCAGACCACCTCGTGTATCACAGACCAGGCGAAACTTCAAATCTCGGTAAGTGTTTACCATAGCTGACCACAGGTTGCTGCTCACTGAAGTAGTTGAAAAAATTGAGGATGATTCCAACTATGATGATGAGACAATTCACGAAGCAGCAGGACTAAAACGGTGGTTCCAAGATTTTAATTTTGTTTTTCTTCTTTTCTCTTATAAAAAAATATTTGATTTAACTGAGGTAACTTTCTCTGAAGTGCAATCAAATAGTTCTGATGTTACATTCTGTAACAAACGAATTACTGGCTTGTGTGAAAAAGTGTTGTACTTTTGAGATCAGAGACAGTTTGATGATTTCTATCATAACATGTGCAGTGAGGTTGGTTCTCCAAATAAAAGATGTAAAGGAAGCAATAATATTCCAGCCACCGTGCAATACAGAAGACTGTATTATGAGGTAATAGACAACGTTACAAATCAGTTAAAATGCCGGTTTTCTGACATTGAAAAATTAAAATTTCTTCAGCTGGTTGATGTACACTGCTTTGAAGCTCATTCTAGAATTTTTCCTGGACATTGTTTTAAAGAGCTCTGCTTCAAACTTACGAAAAATACTTTGACAGAACAAAACTGCATAGTGAGCTGCAGGTTCTGTATTCAGACAGAGATCTGTGAAACAATGCCAAAAGTACAACAGAACTTCTATCTGCCATAAACAATAATAATCTAGCACAGGCACTGCCAGAGCTGTTTAGACTTCTTTCCCTCGTAGTAACAATTCCTGCAACACCGGCCTCTCTGGAACGCAGTTTCTCGTGCCTGAAGAGGATAGAAAACTACAAGAGAAACTCCATTGGGCAAGAAAGGTTGTCAAGTTTATCAGTTCTGTCCGTCAAGAAGGCGCTTGTGAAGAGGATGGAAGCAGAACAGACATGGTGTGACCATATAACAAATAGAGTGGGCCAAAAAAAAACCTTTTTTTTTTTTAACTTGCATATTGCCTAGTGCAGAAAAGCTGCCATTTGGGTCAACAAGAACAACAAAAGAATTTTTTTTTGAAATCGACAAATACCTTACGTCTCCACACGGCACACTAAGTTCACGTTTTTTCGACCGCATTGGACCGTAAGCAAAAATGGATGGAATTCGTTTGTAATTGAAATCGAGTAACCCCTAGTAACAGAAAAGGGTCCTTTGGTGTTCCCAATGAGAGTGAAAAAAAAAAAAAGTTTTGAAGTTGATCAATATGCTATGTCTTCGCACTGCATGCGAAGGTCACCATTTTCTTTCCACATTTGGCCTGTAGGCCTAGGCTAGGTAAAGGCATCCTGGCATGAACGGCATCAAAAAAATCCATAGGAAATTGCACTGTTCTGAGTGCACCATGCGTTTGCATATGTAGACACTCAGTTTGATTTGCAATGTGAAGCGTGTAGCTCTTCGTTTGCTTCCAATGTCACATACGGAAACAACCCAGAACTCACCACAAGGAGGTGGCTACACTTCGAGTTCCGCCCACCCTCCCTCCAGCTCAGAATTTTATTTCTACGTGGTATACCTTATTCGGTAATCCGCTTTACTCGAAAAATGTAGCATTAATTACTGTGATGCAATTGTTGCTCTTATGAACGAATCTCTAGCTTCAAATCCACACACTGAGGCAGCTGCTTTGGTCACCAGTTGCACGCAACGTTCCACAGCTTGCTTGTGGGAGGGAAACTTAGTTATTTCTTTGCCAGCTGCGGTAGAATTTGTGATTAGTCGATCCAGATCTTCATCTGAGATGTATTTTGTCAGGGATGGTTCGGTAAGACGCGTTTTAGTCCAATTGATCATCTCATAATGTTTATCAGCATCCAAATTTAATTGTGGCACTTTGAATTCTCTTATGACATCATTGATTTGTTGTTGTCTAGCTTTCTGTATTCTTCTCCATCCAAGAGCTATAACGTGGGTGCGTTCGTCCAAATATATATTCTCTGGGTAACTTAAGAACTAGTTTCTTTTGATCACTGCATCAATGATTACTTTGTACTTCAAATCCATGAAGCGCGATAAGTTGATCAGTTTCCAAAAGTGTTTGGCCCCTTCTGTGTACGAAGGCTTCTTTACGGAAAACCAGACCGGGGCATACACTGAAGAGCAATTGAATTAGAGACAGCTGGCGTTATGCAAATGTGGCGCTGTGGGCGGCCCTGTAAACGGAAATGACATGACATATGCAGCGATCCGACAATAGAAGGAGCAACATAACGGAAATCAGTAAGAGTCAGACGCAGTATGTGTAAGACGAAGGATCGAAGCGCATTGGATCGTGGGCAAATTGTCGGGGCCCGACGAATGGGTCACTCCATCTCGGAAGTCGTGCAGGCACTGGGATTTTCACAAGCCACTGTGTCACGGGTGCACCGTGAGTACATCGAATCCAGTAAAACCATCCCTGCAAGGGCCAACTGCCGTCGACAACAGCGTGTGGATGAGCAGGGTCATCGTGGGCTAGCTCATATTGTAACAGCAGATAGACGGGCCACAGTGCAAGAAATCACTCTGCAATTTAACGCTGGTGCACAAAAACGTGTAAGCAGCCACACTATCCAGAACCATCTCCTTGCTATGGGGTACAGAAGCCATCGTCCTACGAGGGTACCGTTGCTGACCGCACATCACAGGGTACAAAGATTAACATGGGCACGGGAACATCGCCACTGGACCCTAGACATGTGAGAAAATGTTGCCTGGACTGATGAGTCGAGATTCACGTTGGTACATGCGGATGGCAGGATACAAGTACGGCGCAAACCACATGAAGCGATGGATCCTTCTTGCCAGCAGGGTACTCTTCAAGCTGGTGGGGGTGGCATTCTTGTCTGGGGACTGTTTACGTGGACTGAAATGGGACCCCTGGTACGTGTGACACTGTCCCTCACAGGTCAACGTTACCGGGATACCCTGGATGACCATTTGCTCCCGTTTGTGAGTCTTCAACATTCCACTGGGGACCTCATCCTGCAACAAGACAATGCACCGTGCCATCGCTCCCGAATTGTATCCGAATGGTTGGATGAACACTTCTTGGCCAGCTACGTCACCTGACCTCAATCTCATCGAGCACATCTGGGATGCCATCGAGAGAGATGTTCGAGGCTCTGACCCCACTCCATCAAATCTTCGTGAACTGTGGGAGCTTATTCAGGGGTCGTGGAGGATCCGCATGGCTTCCCAACGCTTCCGGTGGCTTGTAGAGTCCATGCCGAGACGAATCGCCGCCGTCATCAGGGCGAAAGGTGGTGCTACACGTTACTAGACAGGTATCTCCAAACCTTCATTATGTAGTTGGCAACACAGATCAAAGTTTGCGATGGGGTTTCAGTGGCGACACAGAGGTGCATGGCTCTGTTAGCTGTCACCAGCCGCCACAAATGTGACAGTGGTCCTGGATTTCTTCTAGAAAGGCTGACATCACAGTCTCCCTGTGACACGGCGCAACAGATTTCCAGCAAATACTTCTGGTCGGTACTCAGTTCACGTGTATCCTGCAATTCTTCATGTGTTCTGTCCATTCAACATGAATAGCTGCAAAGTCAACTACTGGGAGGTTTTCACAGCCGTCGAGAGCAGCCCCAATCTCTCCTGAACGAGTTGTGGGACCTGTTGATTTACCTTCGAGTTCATCAAGCAAATGGCGAAATGGAAGTTCATTGAAATGGAACAAGCACACCAGCCACAGCAAAGAACGTTGCAACTGAAGTTTCAGTTGACGTATAGCACTGTTTTTCCTGCCGGTATTTATAACAGTTCCATCGCACCCTAAAGCAATGAGAAAACTTGAGTCAATGCCATTAACTTCTAAAAAGTAGTGATGCTGTTTATGGTGCTTCTGCTATGACCAGAAGTGAGGGTCACATGGCCAAGGTACTTCGATCCAGGCTCCTCCAAGAGAGTAATATGCTCTTCTTTCTACTCGGAACAATAATATTTAACGTCTTTCTTATCTAGGAACAGAGTTGAGTCATTCCTTCCATCAAAATAGAATCCTCTGACGACTTTTCTGTCTGGCCTTTTCCCTTTACATCCTTAGATAGCTTAATTTTTTGTTTATCAATGACCTTCTCGAGACTATCGACTGTAATGATGTCCAGTAGAGATTCGTTCATAAGAACAACAATTGCATCACGGCAATTAATGACACATTTTTCAAGTAAAGCGGATTACCGAACAAGATGTACCACGTAGAAATAAAATTCTGAGCTGGAGGGAGGGTGGGCGGAACTTGAAGTGCAGTCACCTCCTCGTGGTGAGTTCTGGGTTGTTTCCATACGTGACACCGGAAGCAAGCGAAGAGCTACACATTGCAAAGCAAACTGAGTGTACTACACATGCACATGCAGGGTGCACTCAGAACAGTGCAATTTCCTACGGATTTTTCTGATACCCTACATACCAGGATGCCTTTACCTAGTCAGGCCTACAGGCCAAATGTGGGAAGAAAATGGTGAACTTTGTGTGCAGTGGGGAGACATAGCATATTGATCAACTTCAAAACTTTTTTTTTTTTTCACTGTTATAACAGGGAACACTAAAGGACCCTTTTCCGCACTAGGAGCTACTCTATTTCAATTACAAACAAATTCCATCCGTTTTTGCTTATGGTCCAATGCGGTCGGAAAAACGCGAACTTAGTGTGCCGTGCGGAGACATAAGATATTGGTCAATTTCAAAAAAAATTCTTTTGTTATTTTTGTTGCCCAAATGGCAACTTTTCCGCACTAGGCGATATGCAAATGAAAAAAAAAGTTTTTTTCGTCCCACCCTAATAACAAATCACTTCGCCAAACAGAAAGAACGAAAGATAGACATCATACACTGACGGAAAAAAATTCCCAACACCACGAAAAAATAGCTGTAGAGGAATGAAATGGCGGCAATACATTTGTATAGGTAACATATTTAATCGATTAAGGTTTCAAGATCACAGCTTATTGTAAGCGCAAGAAGAGCCATTTGAAATGTGAAATGCTGGTACATTAATAACCGGTGCAAACGTTCATGCATTGTGTCGTACAGGTGCTGGATGTCAGTTTGTGGGATGGAGTTCCATGCCTGTTGCACTTGGTCGGTCAATACAGGGATGGTTAATGCTGGTTGGGGGTGATGCTGGAGTTGTCGTCCAATGATGTCCCATACGTGCTCCATTGGGGAAAGATCTGGTGATCTAGCAGGCCACGGCAACATGTCGACACTCTGTAGAGCATGTTGGGTTACAACAGCGGTATGCGGGCGAGCGTTATCCTGTTGGAAAACACCCCCTGGAATGCTGTTCATGAATGGCAGCACAACAGGTTGAATCACTAGACCGACGTACAACTGTGCCGCCAGGGTGCGTGGGATAACCACGAGAGTGCTCCTGCTGTCATAGGAAATTGCTCCCCAGACCATAACTCCAGGTGTAGGTCCAGTGTGTCTCGGCCGCAGACAGGTTGGTTGCAGGCGCTCACCTGGCCTCGTTCTAACCAACACACGGCCATCACTGGCATCCAGGCAGATCCGGCTTTCATCAGAAAACACAACAGATCTCCACTCCGTCCTCCAATGAGCTCTAGCTTGACACCACTGACGTCGCAAATGGCAGTGGTTTGGAGCAAGTGGAATGCACGCTACAGGACGTCTGGCTCGGAGCTGTCCTTCAAGCAACCGATTTGTAACTGTTCGTTGTGTCACTGTGGTGGCAACTGCAGCTCGAATTGCTGCCGCAGACGCAGTACGATGCGCCAAGGCCATACGCCGTACACGGCGGTCTTCCCTCTCAGTAGTGCCAGGTGGCCGGCCGGAACCCGGTCTTCTTGAGGCAGTACCTTCCCTTGACCACCGCTGCCAACAATCATGCACAGTGGCTACATTCCTGCCAAGTCGTTCTGCAATATTGCCGAAAGAAAATCCACCTTCTCGTAGCCCTATTACATGACCTCGTTCAAACTCCGTAAGCTGTTGATAATGGCTTCTTCATCTTCTTAAAGGCATTCTTGACTAACATCAACACCCTACTTCGAATCTCAATTATAACTAACGCTCACGAACGTTACAGCGCGTATTTACAGCAAACCTGCTTTGCATGTTCCGAGGCGCTACTAGCGCCACACGTATGCACCAAGCGTGAAATTTGCATAGACGTCATCTTACAGATGTACTCCCACCGCCTACCAACTGTCGTTTATCTAACATAACCCCTTCTTGGTGTTGGGATTTTTTTTTCCGTCAGTGTATATAAGACAATATAAGCGTAAAGTAAGCTTTCTCTCTTGCTGTATAGGTAAACGCTGCGTGCAGAAGTCTTCAAGACTTTTTCTTTTGGCGTCAGTGAAGGTAGAGGTGAACATAGAAATTCATTTGAGATGAAAAAGATGTATAGTTCAGTCTTGCTTTTTATCTTTTGTTGATCTCTTTAATAAAATACTATTTTGATGCAATATATTTCATATTTAAACTGGCTTAACAGTTCCAAAATAGTCCAAGAGGACAAGTAAAACGTGTGTCTCCGGTAAAATCTTTATGAATCTTTTTACAGGTCTCGTTACTTATCTTATACTTTGCACATGAGAAAGTAAATTAAAAAAAATATGTGAAAAAAAGGGCATTAAATTGAATAAATGTATTTGAATCCAGGCTGAAAAGTAGTTTGCCTCCCCAGCAATTTTGGTCACGGGCCGCCACTGAAACAGGGGGGGGTTGCATTTGTGTTGTCTGCAGCGGCTCTGCTATGCAACTGTTTCTTGTGTGCGCCAACAAAACTGTAAAGTTTCATGAAAATCTAAGAGGGTCAGATTCAAAATGGTACTTTTTTCTTTAATGTTGATTTAACTAATCATCAGTTTCACTTGCATTTAACAATGATCAATTTCACTCCCACAAGAAAAAACTGACATTTTAAATGCTATTTAAAAAAATGTAATTACTGATATTTCTTAACTATGGTATTTGCACAAGCTAAAAATAAAATGGCACAGAACTCCCCAAAAGGTCAGATTGGTGAGGTGAAACCAACATCACTAATGGAAAAAAAAATCGAAAAAAGATTAGCAAAATAAAAATTAGTGCTGATTTAACAAAATAAAAATTAGTGCTGATTTAACAAAATAAAAATTAATGCTGACTACCAAGAAACTAATTAAAATTGAAAAAAAATATCATAAAAGTGAGAAAGGAATGCTGGTAACCAACAAACGTTCTCCTATTTCCTTTCATTGCAAGATTTCTTGTCTCTTATTGTAATAAGATTCCTTTACGACTAGCAATTAATTTTGCATCGTCAATCCCCCCTCCCTTGTTTTAGATGCATATCCTTTAGTCTGTGACCAGATAGTTTACAATGCAACACCTGCCAAGGAAACCTCTCTGTTCCACGTGACACACATGCCCAGGGGTAAACAAAACCTCAAAATTTTCAAGCACCACCACATTTTTTCAGGAGATACAAAGAGAAAACCATGATCTATCTAAATACATGTCAGAACTGTGACTATCAGCTATCAAAATTAATGCATTGTTTCTTAGAAATTAATTCAGTGTGAAATCCACAACTAAAGATATGGAACATATTATACATTTATATTAGTAGTTGTATTTCAAAATAGGTTTTTGCTTCAGAAATTTCAGCTTTAAAATCTGGTGCATGCATTCAATAAAAAACACACGAATAAATACATTTATAAGCACCCCAATGCAAAATCAATGCCATGGCTACGAGCATTTCTGATGCTTGCTCTGTAAGCACACATGTATCTATCTTGGGTTGCATTGTGAAACTTTAACTTGAATTACTACTGCTAATATTGCTGTAGAACACAACTCTTGAGGCAATAGAGCCAAAAATTGATATTAGCATCTTTATTATTCGGATTTTATTGTAAGTAATCTAAAAAAATTGCAAACAAACATTTTTTATACTGTACTTGTTGCTTTATTAAAAAGTTGAAAGCTTCATAATATAAATCCAAATTTTGAAAAAGATATTAGATCTGTTGTGCCTCAGACCCCTGGTCACCGGGCGGCACACATGTCAAAAGAATCCTTTCATTGTTTTTTACAGAAGAAATAGGCAACAAATATCTGCACTACTAGTCCTGTCACCCCACTGAATCCATTTTTTTTATTTGTACTTTTCTCTCAATCAGTCAGGTTAATAAAACCCCTCACTTTGCACCCACGCCCCATAACCGTGCAAATGAATAGGCTTAATAGCAACATCATACTATGAGGTGTGTTCAATAAGTAATGATGCAATCCAAGTGTGTTGTCAAGCAACCAGTCAGACAGCAACGATTCTTTGTGCCATCGGCTTCATTTTACTGAATAATAGAACTTTGTACACCTATTTGTTTATATTTAATTGCATTTAAAATTGATTATTCTTTTCAACTGTGTCAGTGGGTGTCAAACAACAATCAGTTTTTAACTCATGAAAAAAAAATTCAGACTAGATTAGTGGCAGTTTATGGTTCTGAAACTTTGGACATAAGCACTGTTTGTCGCTGGGAAAGAAAATCAAAGGACAGTTGAGGAATGTTGGCCGTAAAGGATCAGCCACGAAGGAGGAGGCCCGTAATCGCAACTTGCAATTTGAATAGACGAAAGGTCGATGGGCTTATCAGGGAAAATTGAAGAATAACTCAGATAATTATAGCAGGTACGCTGAACATTAGTAGGTAACATCAATGACATCGAACATTTTAGGATACAATGCTCATTGGTTACTGCGCCACCTAACGACTGACATGAAAAAATCAAGACAAAACATGCCAAAGGTTGCTTGCTTGCTATGAAAAATATGGAAGTGATTTTCTCTAAAGCATTGTGACTGGTAGTGACAGTTGGTTTCACCATTATGACACAGAATTGATAAATCAACGGCTGGAATACTGACATCCACCTTCTCCTCCAACGAAAAGTTCAAAACTCAAATTTCTGCCGGTAAGTGCATGCTCACTGTGTTCTGGGACTGCAGAGGCACTATTCGTCAGGAGTATGTGGTCAAAGGTGCGAGTATCAACTCTGAGAGCTGCATGCATACTTTAAAAACAGTTAAAGCAAAGAATAAACCATGTACGTGGGTGGTGGTGGGGGTTGCCAATGATTCTGCAATATGACAACCACACACCAGTGCTTTCACTACAGGGGCTATACAGAAAATTGGGTTTGAAGTTCTTGAACTCCCCACATATAGCCCATATTTGGGGTTGCCCATCTTCTGGTTGTTTTCTGCTCTCAGAGATATCTGAAAGGAATTCAGTTCACCTGTGTCAAAGATATTCAAGCTGCTATCAGGAAATGGTTCTAAAAACCTGAAGAATTTTACAGAGATGGGTTTAAAATAACGTTGTGTATCTACGTTGAGCGTGAGGGATAAAATATTTGAATTAAAGCAGAAAATCTGAACTTGGTTCTTTTGTTTTAATTTGATTCTTTGCCACTGGGATTGCATATAAATATGGAGGCATTACTTTCTGAACACCGTCAGTACATGCAGACATTCTGTTCAGTACAGTATGTGAAGCTTTCTGTTTACATATCTGAAGCTTTATTAGTTCAGTTAAATTGTGCTCCTGAAATATTATAGTATTGAAACTTTGCATATTTTGATTCTTTATTCTTTTATCACATACACTACATGGAAATGGCTAGACCCACTACTTTTTTTTTCCATAAGAAATTCAAAATTGGCTCTAGAAAAAAATTTGCGGCATTATTTTCCTAGAGAACTGTGGTTACTATCATTGTCTAAGGAATGTGCATATTTTAATTCATATAACTTACATTGTTGTGAAATACAGTAATTATTCTACTGAACTCATGAGCAGAAACATTTCTCATCTTGATCATTGTAATTTTTTTTAGTTTTTGAAACAGAAAAATAATCATGAATAATATTAGCTCAGTGAGAGCTGAATAAGTATGAAACATGTCAAAAACCATAAAATACTTATACATTATGAAATGGCAGAATCAGAATAGATTTTGAAACAGAAAAACAATTAATAAAGTACTTACACATTATGAAGCAGGAAATGGCTTGGCTCCATGAAGGCATCTACCCATAATAATGGGTATATTTGGTACTATAACAATGCCCAGCTAATTACCATATCACTCCTATTCTTCAGCAACAGAACAGATTGCCAGAGTAGAACAAGACAAAAAGTATTGTTAGTATATGCAAAAATAAAAGTATTTTCATTTAAGTAAATTTCACATAATTATGTGGTTTCATAAGAGTTAATATAGAAATTAAATTAACTGTACATATAAAACAGAAGAAAAATTAGCCACTTTCAGGTTTGAGATACACATTATGTTACTCTATGTTTTGGGTTTTGCTACAACCACATAACTGAGGGTTATAAACAGTTTTCCTTGGCTAATTTTGAGCCACTTCTTTCAGAAGAGGGAGAGAGAACCAGTGCTGCAAAACAAACACACCACCGATGCCTCATCTGAGACTCAAACCTGAGCCCAGCTCATACAATTAGCAATTAATCAGTGTCTGTGACTACTTGCCCAGTGGTGCAACATTAAATGTTTTCCCTGAAGCAAATTATTTCATAGATGCTTCTTTTAATTGCATTAGTGAAAAATACATGACAATAAATTATTCTATGATGGGAACAAGTGGTTTAAACTGTAGAACTTTTAAACTCTTAGTCTGAACAAGTGTAAGGAAAGAAAATGTGCTTTACATTTTATACATAGCTAAGTTCAGCACAGCTTTTTGTAGCATTTTAATAAAGCAAAATATCTCTCAGTCTCTCACTATTATTCCATTTATTGTCTTCATTATCACAATATAAGAAAATGGCATATGTATTCACCAGTAACCAGATGTTACATACAAATTGTTACAATTTGATGCACATAGAGACAAATGCCATTAAAATGGTTTTGAAATTGAGCTTCTTTGTATTCACATTGTAGTCATTAAATGCAGTCAGGTTCCATTAACTAATGTATGGATCTTTTCATATGCTCTGTGGAACCTCAATTGCTATACTTTATATGACATTATAAAAAAAGCTACAGAGAAAATGTTTGAAAATTCTTTACACTGACTACCAGAACAAGGTATCAGAAATCTAATTTTTAGATTAATTTGCTACAGAAAAATTCATGGGTAATAACTTAAAGGGTTCAGTTTTTCTCTGATAAATATTTCTCCCCATCAGGGCTGCTGAACAGAAAAGAATAAAAAAAGAACATTTGCCAAGAAATATTTTGATTATGTTTATTTTGACAGATCCCCACCCCATCCTCACCAAAAATAAGCAAATAAGTAATGCAGCACAGTTCATGTTAACAAACATTCACTGGTCATTGAATCCATTAAGAATCTAATTTTGGAATGGTTAAGCATATGTGGCTATAAATGCATGCAAAAAAAACAACCCAAAAGCATTAGTGATTAGCATAGTAGTAATTTTAACCTTATGACTACCATAGTAGTAATTCACAATAGTAAACTTAGATTTCTTTTTTCCTTTTTGCAGATCTTCACTATTAATTACACTGTTCTATCAAAATATACCACAGCAGTGAATCTTTTTATATCAGCAACAGTGAGTAACATTTTTAATGGCACACTGTTTTGCTTAATTCACGGTTCTTTTTCAAGGATCTTCATTAACTTCAAATCTGCTTCATACAGCTGTTATATACTTTTATGTAGTACATCCATATACTCTGCATTCTCACTTCAAAAATAAGAAATGAAGACCACTATTTGTTATAAATATTTCTAACAGGAAAAAATTATATTTCACAAATCAAAATATTCTGACTATATTCATTGCAAAATTGTAATGTTTTCATAATTTCATATCACTTTTAATGATATGTACTATCAAAAATATAATTATTTTGACAATATATCCAGGCTGCCTCTGCATGAAAAACTAGTGTAACCTCTCAAACAACAAAAAAAAAATGACAGCAAGTCAGTGTAAACTTTCATAAAATACCAGCGAAAATCAATTTTCATTCAAAGGTTTTGATATTAGTGACAACACAGAAAAATAAATAACATTTCATCATCATCATCATTGTCAACCATTATCAATCCACTGCTGGACGAAGGTCTCCCCAAGTTTCCTCCACAACGGTCTGTCTTGTGCCAGTCTCCTCCATGTCACCCCTGCATACTTTCAAATTTCATCCACCCATCTCCCATGTGGTCTTCTTCTGGGTCTTTTCCTGTCCCTTGGAATCCAATCTAAAATTTCGGCTGTCCATCGATGATCTGTCCTTCTGGCAGTATGTCCAGCCCATTGCCATTTCAGGGATTTAACTCTGATCATGATGTCTTCCACTCTTGTCATTTTTCGGATCCACGTGTTCCTCTTCTTATCTCTCCTGGTTACACGAAGCATGCACCTCTCCATGCTTCTTTGAGTTGTCTGCAGTCTTTGTATATCTCTTTTAGTTAAGGTCCACGTCTCTGCACCATACGTAAGCACTGGAAGGATGCATTGATCAAACACTTTTCTTTTAAGACATAATGGCATATTGCTCTTGAAAATTATGCTGTTTCTTCCAAAAGCTCTCCAGGCAAGTTTTGTACGCCGATTAATTTCTTCATCAATGTGACCCTCACTTGATATCTGCTGTCCAAGATAAACGTACATGTCTGTTATCTCCAGCTTTTCTCCATCAATCGATAAATCTTCATTTCGCGTAAAAGCATTGAACATCACTTTTGTCTTCTGAAAGTTCATTTTTAATCCCACTTCTTTACTCTTGTCAGCAAGTTCCTGGATCATACTCTGCAGCTCTGATGGGGTAGTTGCAAAAATGACTATGTCATCAGCAAAACGAAGGTGGGTTAGATAATCTCCATTAATCTTTATCCCTTTGTTTTCCCAGCTCAGCGACTGAAAAACACCCTCCAATGTGGCATTAAAGAGCTTCGGAGATATGGTGTCACCTTGTCTCACTCCCTTTCCAATTTTTACGTGTGTTGTATTTTCAAACAGCCGAATCTTTGCACTTGCATTTTCATAGATGTTATTAATAATATTAATGTATGCATCTTCAATACCGCAGGTTTTCAGAGCCATTGTAACTGCTGATGGTTTCACCGAATCAAAGGCTTTTTCATAATCGATAAAAGCCATGCACAATGGAAGTTCATATTCCCTCGCTCTTTCAATTAGTTCTCTCAGTACGTGGATATGATCTATTGTGCTGTAGCCACTCCTGAATCCAGCTTGTTCTCTCGGTTGAGCCATGTCCAGTGTTACCTTCAAGCGGTGTGAAAGAACTTTAGTGAAGATTTTATAAACTACTGATAGGAGGCTGATAGGTCTGTAGTTTCCGAGATCCTCAATGTCACCTTTCTTATGTAGCAGGATCATTGTAGCGGTGTTCCAATCCTCAGGAATCTTTCCTTCATTAAGGCATCGAGTGAAAATTTGGGCGAGTACTGTTTCAATTTCTCCACTTGCTTCTTGTATGATGTCTACAGTAATTCCATCTTCTCCTGGAGCTTTTCCCCGCTTCATGTTCTTGATTGCATGTGCAACTTCTGCTGGAAGGACTGGAGGAACTCTGGTACTGGTATCTTTCATGATGTCTGGAGTGCATGTATCATCCCTTTCATATAATTTGGAGTAGAAATCTTTCACTCTTGTCAAAATTTCGCCTCTATTTCTTGTTACAGAACCATCTTCTTTTCTCAGTGCCATAATCTGTTTTCTTCCCTTACTGAGATGTCCCTTTGCTATCTTTAGGCTTTGGTTGTTTTCAATTGCTTTCCTCACTAGTTCACAGTTGAATTTTCTTACGTCTTCAGTGATACTTTTTCTTACTGTCTTGCATAGCTCTATATATTCCACTTTGGAAGTCACATCTTCTTTAGTTGTCCTCATCTCTCTTCTTTTTGCATCAACATTTTCGTTTTTCCTGATAATTTGTTTACATGCAACTTGTTCTTACACCCAGCTAATTTTGTTGCTGTTTCCATAAGAGCTTTGGTTACTTTTCTGTTAACTTCAGAGATGTCCACTTCTTCCGATGTTAGGCCTTCTAAAGCAGAGAACCTGTTCTTCAGTTCCAACTTAAAGGTATTATGGTGTTTTTTAAGGTTGGTTATGTCAATAGATTTTGTTTGTCTTATGAGCTTGCCACGTTCAAGTTTGGTGTTGAGGTGCATCTTACATCTCACCAATCTATGGTCACTACCTGTGTTGAACTTGTTTAGCACACTGCAGTCTTCTATGACGAATTTTTTGTTACACATAATAAAATCAATTTCACTTGTCGTCCCATTTGGATGTCTCCATGTCCATTTCCTGTGTGGCTTTTTCTTGAAGAAGGAGTTCAAGATGAAAAACCCTTCTGCCTCTGCAAACTCAACGAGAGTATTTCCACGCTGGTTTCTGTTGCCGTGACCGAATTTACCTACTGAAGTTTCATTCTGTTGCCGTTGCCCTATTTTTGCATTGAAATCTCCCATAATTATTTTCAAGTGCTGCTTACCTTTATTATTTAGATGACAAATTTCCTCATAAAATTCTTCAATTTCTTCTTCAGGATGACTTGTGGTGGGTGCATAAGTTTGAATAATCTGAGCCTGGTATCTTTTCGAGAGTTGGATAACAAGTCGTGCAGCTCTGTCAGAGGAACTTTTAACTTCTACAACTTTATCCTTCAGTTTCTTGTTTATTATAAATCCAACACCACTAGTTCTGCCAGTATCTGTCCCACGATAATAGAAGAGATGTCCACTTTTCAGTTCGATGAGATCTTCTCCTTACCTCACTTAGCCCCACTTGATCCTTTGTAGTTCCTCTTCCAATTCAAGAAGCCTTGAATCAGAAGATAGGGAGCGTCCATTGTACGTAGCCAAGGTCAGCATCAGATGGCAGCCTAGTCCGGTCCTCCGGGGATTCTTAGCACCCTCTGCCTTCATGTCGCACTGGCCGCTGCCTTGGCCAGGTACATTCCAGCTGCCGGAGACTGAGGGCCAAGATTTAAGTTGTGGAATCATTTTGGAGGGGTTTGGCCATAACTCACCACGCTGGCCAAGCGGGTTGGTGAGTGTGGGATAGAATTTCCTCTAATCCCGATGGTATAGTTATACCGCTATTGGCGGTCGTCAGAGCCCCTTTAGTGGGAACAGGATGTACCACGAGAAGGCGGGGTTGACATTTGTCAAGGAGAGGCTGTGATGTTACGCATCCCCTGACCTTACATCCCAAATAACATTTATATATAAATGTTATAAATATATATCCCAAATAACATTTATAAATGTTATAAATGTAAAAATAAATAAATAAATAACATTTATACTATCATTAACAGTATAAAAGTAATATAAATCTCTCCGACTGAGGTATTGTTACGAGAAATTTTTCAGAAGAAAACAACGAAATCACTTCACACCATAACGTAAAATTTACTGCAATGTTTACGTTTGCAGTTTTTTACTGAACACAATTTATGAGCTAACAGTGCTGAAAATCTGGAATATTAAATTTTGAATTATGGGAATGTTCATCGCCCCTTTACATAAACTCACATAAAATCTGAGTGGATAATCTAGTTAATTCGGCATTTGTAATTAGCTACTAAGTAGTTTAAACACACTTCACCGTCACTGTGAAATTATATTGTTAACAAACTTACCTATTTAATAACATTTCGTAACCAAAGCCAATAATATACCTAGCCCGCCCACTTGCCATATGCGGTACGGTAATCAAAAGCGACCATCGCGACACTGGCGGTAGCCCAAGAAACTACGTGCGACGTCAGAACGTGACGTAGTTAGCTTTCGAACCGCGACCCTTGCTTGGCGTCTTCTCAACCCCCCCCCCATTCTCAGATTCGAAGCACTGCGTTTTGAATGAGAATTTTTCTTGCTTCGATTTTAAAACGATTTTGCATTCAACATAGCAATTAATGTAGATATTTTTTTTTATCCTTTTCCTTTAATATAAAGTTCAGCAATTTTCTTCGTTTGTATAATGGAAAAATGTATGGGAAATTTGCCTTCGTGATTATGAAATTTATGTAACAGTAAGTAAACTGGGAAAAAAAGAACATAGTTTGCAGAACGTATTGCTAACACAAAAAAGGGGACATTTCTTCTTTTATTGCTATTTATATCTTAAGCAGTTACAGACAAAATATTAAGTCAGAAGTAAAAGAGGAAGTTAATATAATCCCTTCTTTTGATGGCACATCCATATCATCCAAAGAAAGGCATTTCGATGTTATTCCTTTAACGCAATATTTCAAAATTTCGTGGCCAACTGTTACGAAGGAGTGTGAAACTTGTGCTCATTAATTGCATTTCTTGTGAATCACTACATGGAAGAGTAGAAAAAAAAATTAAGGCATGAAAACAACCAAATGAAAACTAAAAATATCAGGGTTTGAAAAATATCTGAAAAGTTACATGCCCAGCTAGGCATATGCAAAAATTATTTACCTGCCCAGGTTAATTTATCTTTTAAGATAATAATCTGAACTCTTTTAAGTTAAAGAATATTGTGAACTTTGTTTTTCATGTTTTGCATTTCCATTTTAAGCCTGTACTTAAAATGTCCAATGCACAAAAGCGTGTACCTCAAGTTTTAAGCTAATGATGCTGAATGAAATTGGTACGTATTTGAGAAATTCAGTGATTCTGCCATGTTCTTTTCTTTGAATTTTTTGCCTTTTGTCACGAAGCACCAGAGGCTAATTCCATCAATGGCATGCATCCTGTCACTGACTATAAACAAAATTTAGAGCAAAGTGACATATGGTTCAAATATCTGGACCTAGAGCATAATATACTTAAAAGTGATATTTTTCTGTCCTTAGTACAACAATAACTTGTGGTGATTAGCAGTGAACTGAAATACAACATGTGATGACTGCTTTTTTCTTGTAGTAGGAAATTATATTCCTAACTTTTTCATTTTAAAATTTAGTTGCCCAGTCCGGGCAACTAGATTGCTTTTTTTACTTGCCCAGGCCAATAATTTACATGCCTCAAGTATGGTATGTTTCAAGCCTTGAATATGGACATACATAAATCTTAGTGAAATAAAATAAGATTAGATTGGGATCAGTGGTGCAAGAGTTAAACAGATAGTGTAAATCACAAACATAAAAGTGTTTCTCTGGTAAAATATCTTCTTTATTCATTTAAAAAAAATGTGCAGTAAATGCATATTACATATTTTCTAAAAATGCGAAGGGGTATTTCCACATCAATTCATCCAATTTTTGGGGGAAATGTAACCCACCAACTCAGATTTTGATAAAATTTGGCATGAAGGTATACTTCACCAAGATATAGAAAATGACCAGATTTTAACTTTCTACACCACACAGTTTCTGAGAAACAGCACTCCAAAGTTTCACTGAACACCAATCGCACACGTAGAGTGACGGAGTACCACTTTTCACAAAATGCTGCATAACTGTAGTGCTATTTAGTTTAGAAGAAAAATTTTGTACCCTTATGCAAAAGAGCTTCCAGAATAAGAAATCATTTTAAATTTCATTGAAAACACTGAATAAATAAATTAAATATAGAGGTAAAATGAAAATTTAAGAAAAAAAAACTTGCTATTCTATGTTAGCTGCTACGGCAAATAGCAGAGGTATGAGGGAGCTCTTTTTTAATGTATATTGGTCTCTGACATATATTGTCACACAACAAGAAAAAAAAATAGTGGTTTTCAGCTTGCTTTTGAAGATATGTGCAAATGTCTGAAATGCGTGTGGAGTTCCACTTCATCAATTCAACCACTTTTTTTTTTTCATTAATTATAATTCATCTCTGAAATTCAAGAAATTTCACAAGGAGATAAAACTAACAAGGACACAAAAATATAAAAAATTATGTGTTCTTATACCATATAGTTTCAGAGATACCATATTAACAAGTTTGACGATATGGCTAGTTCAGCTGCACCATACAAGTATGGTGAGGTTTTAAAGTTTTTCAGTCATTTTAAAATATGTTATTCTCTTATTGCAGATTGCAAAAATTCCTGAAAAAAAAATTACTCTGACTAAAACAGAATTTTGGAAAATTTACCCCCCCCCCCACCCCATGCAAACATTTCCACAAAAGATATAAGCAGGTTTTATATGTGAATGGCTGGATAATACACTAAAGTAAGCTTGCAATGGATGGGCACTAGGAAACAATTGCAACTTATCAGAGAGCACTTTTTTAAAAGAAAATGTGGCATGGGGCAAAAGGATACAGCATGATTCCTAAGGTCATGAGAATTTGTTTTGATTTCATTCCAGATCCTGTGCTCAACTGACCACAAGTTCAAATGAGGTAAGTTTTATGACATTGTAAAACTCCCCAAGTGCTGAGATGAGGGTGGAGGTCAAAAAGATTTCTCTTTTCTCACCTCACCCTCCTAGGGATGTCCTCTAGCTAAAGAGAAGTACGGTTTCAGTCCCTCATTCCCAGTTAAGGAAGCAATGGTTCAGATGCTCATGCTGATTTCACTGTGGACAGGCTATCCAGAAGTCTTTTAAACTTTGCTGTGAAATATATTGCTTCCAATATTTTCTTTTTTGTGCATTGACTGCTCTGTGTTAATCTGACTTTGGGACAAGTTTGTCAACCTCAATCATGGAAAAAAATAATGAACCAGTGTAGTGTTGGATCACTTGCTAATACAGAATGCAGTAAATCAAGTTATGTGAAGACAAAAGGGTTTCTCAGTAGTGAAGAACTTTCTGTTGCTGACAAGGAGCTTATTTCGTTAAGACCTAATATTCCACATAATGACATAATCTCAGTATTGTTTACATCACAAATGTTATTATCTGAAGAAATATGAAAGCTACCAAGTAACTTGTTGCAACCCTTTTGGTGACCATGATGTGAAAAAACCTGTTAAGAGGTCCCTGCATCAAGTCAGTATACAAATAGCCCAACAGCTGCAATCTAAAAATATCAGTGTATGCCCAGGTCAAAAATTATGTCCTCAGTGTTGTGGAAAAGCATCTAAATTAGGACAACCTGTAAAAAATGAAGTTTTAAGTGAGACTGATGATAGTGAAATGGCGCCTGATGATTTTATTATTAAAGAATGTGCTGCTAAAAAAGTTTTGAAAGTTTATCTGATTTAGGATTGTCCCTGTTAAAATCACATTCCTTGCCATCCCATAGTAAACCAGCATATGGGAAAAGAAAACTTCTTCAAGCAAAGTTAGCTATGCAGAGTAAAATATCTTGTGTTCTAGAGTATGGCTTTACAGCTCAGTCTTCTACTAGGGACAGTGATGATGAACACTCCATAGATGAATTAAAACTTTTAAAAGCTCATGATTTGGAAAAACTTGTTGCTTTAATAAAAGAAAAGATACCTACTGTTAGTTGTCAAAAAAAAAAATCAGATATTAACAATGGCTCCCCCCATCATGGTCCAGAAAAAAGTAGCACAACAGTTTGCAGTTTCAGAATACACAGTACATCAGGCAAGAAAATTAGCAAAAGATAAAGGCATTATATCAGTTCCCAATCTAGCCATGGTAAGAAACTTTCACAAAATACCATAAAACAGATTATAGGATTTTATGAAGATGATAACTATTCTAGGGAAATGCCAGGAATGAAGGACAAAGTAAGTGTCTCTAGAAACGTTCATGCTCAGAAAAGACTTATTCTGTACGATTTGAAAGAGTTATATCAACAATTTAAGCAAAGATATACTAATGAAAAAGTACGATTTTCTAAATTTTGTGCTCTTCGTTGGAAATGGTGCATTCTTGCAGGCTTCTCTCGTACCCATTCTGTATGTGGGTGCACTATACATCAAAATGTCTAACTTTTGATTAGTGCAGCACACTTTGAAGAATCACATCAGGACTTTATCAATAGTCTTGTCTGCAGCAGTAAGGATTCAAAGTGCATGCTTTGGTGTTGTTCAGTGTCCAAAAAGTACAAATCTGAATCAGTTATAGTTGCGTAAATTGAAAGATTGTGATCCCCTGATGAAATTGAATATCACCAGTGGGTGTCTACAAACAGAATGGAGCTTCAAAAGTTATCCTCTTCAGTCGAGGAATTCATTTAATTATTTTTGTCAAAAATTGAGAAGCTCATTCCGAATTCATACATTACCAAAGCACAGTCTTTATTTTTCAGTAAGTTGAAAGGAACAATTGGTCCAGAGTCTGCCATTATACTGATGGACTTCAGTGAAAATTATGCATTTGTAGTTGAGGAAGAAGCACAAGGGTATCATTGGACCCACCATGCATGCACAGTTCACCCTGTTGTTATTTACTGTAAAAGAAATTCTGAATATTTGAACTCTGCATCAAGTCACTGTTTCATCTCTGATGATTTTGATCATGATGTTGCAATTGTGTACAAGATTCAGAGTGAAATAATAACTTTCTTAAAAAAGAACTACCATCAAGTAAAAGAAGTACATTATTTTACTGATAGTTGTGCTGCTCAGTACGAAAACTATAAAAATTTCATAAATCTATGTCATCACATAAATGATTTTGCAGTGACAGCTTCATGGTCTTTCTTTGCCACCAGCAACAGGAAGTCTCCTTTTGATGGCACAGGTGGGAATGTCAAACGAATCACTGCAAAAACAAGTCTCCAACGTCTACTGAAAGAGCAAATAACCACTCCATAGATGTTTGGCTTCTGCCATAAGAATATCATGAAAATAAGAGTTTCATTTCATTTCGAAAAGTGATATGAATGCTGTGCACAATGAGTGTCAAGTAAGATTTTCTCATGCTCAAATAATACCTGGTACACAGTTTCCACAGCTTGGATGAAAATTACTCTTTGATTTTGGCTGTGCAAATCTAGGAATACAAAGGCAGTTATATACACATTGTTATGTAGCATGTGTATGTTTCTAACTGGTTTCTAGGAATAAGAGAAAATCAATTATGAAGAAGGTGATGCATCTGTAAAATTTATGCACCCAAATGGCCCTGCATTTTCATTTTACTGGCCTTCATTTAAAGATGAGTGCAATATTCCATTTGGACACATTTTATGTTTAATTCATGCTCACATAACAACAAGTTCTGGAAGAACATAAGTGTTTTCCAAGTTGGATGAATTATAAGGACTCCATCCTGAGGAGTTGATCATGGCATATTAAGAACATGAATGTAAATATTTGTGAAACAGTGCGTACAAATTACTTGCTTGTGTTTCTTTTTTTCCAAGTCAAAACTAATTATGAAAAAATAGATCTATGTACCATAGGTGAGTATGAGTAAGCAGTTTGTTGCATATGCTCACCTAACTTGTTGTCGGATACAGCTGAACTAGCCATTTTGCCAAACTTGTTAATATGATATTTCTGAAACTATATGGTGTAAGAAAACAATTTTTTTATATTTTTGTGTCCTTGTTAATTTTATCTCCTTGTGAAATTTCTTGAATGTCAGAGATGAGTTATAATTAATAAAAAAAAAGTGGTTGAATTGACGAAGTGGAACGCCAAACGCATTTTCAGATATTTACACATATCTTCAAAAGCAAGTTGAAAGCCACTATTTTTTTCTTGTTATGTGACAATATATGTCAAAGATCAATATACATTAAAAAAGAGCTCCCTCACACCTCTGCTATTTGCTGTAGAGCCTAATATAGAATAGCAAGTTTTTTTCTTAAATTTTTACTTTACCACTGTATTTAATTTATTTATTCGGTGTTTTCAATGAAATTTAAAATGATTTCTAATTCTGGAAGCTCTTTTGCATAAGGGTACAAAATTTCTTTCTTCTAAACTAAACAACACTACAGTTATGCAACATTTTGTGAAAAGTGGTACTCCGTCGCTCTACGTGTGCGATTGGTGTTCAGTGAAACTTTGGAGCACTGTATCTCAGAAACTATGAGGTGTAGGAAGTTGAAATTTGGTCATTTTCTATATCTTGGTGAAGTATGCTTCCATGCCAAATTTCATCAAAATCTGAGATGGTGGGTTACATGGCCTGGATGAAGTGACGTGGAATGACCCAGAGACAAAAAAGTAAAAAATACAGAATTTACTAGATCTCTATTATGAGTAATGCAACAAATTCCAAACATATGGCTTACTGTGTTTGATATTCATAAATAACACTTTTTTTTTCAAAATCTTGAATTACTTGAAAAAGCAGCTTCATGCAGAAAAATGTTTCCCTGTTAGGTGGAACTTGTTCTGTAGTGTTGTCAAATTACACAAAACAGAAAAAAATCAAACCTTTATTTATTATTCATTTCATAGTGAACACTGATAAAGAATTTGCATTGCCAAATATGTGAGATACAGGTTTCCTTTAGGGAAAGACTGAATTTGAAAAAAAGAAAATATACAAAAATTCATTTGCTGTTCTCATAGCCGAGTAACACATCCACACATTTACACAAAGAGGGAACTGCACATTATCAATAATAGTTATTACATAAATCTGCCCAGATTTTAGCTTTCACGTTGCAAATAAGGCAAGAGCCATAGTTCAAACTACGCTAATTAAAAAAAAAAAAAATTTCGAAATGTAGCTGTATCAATTTTTTTTTTACTACAGTGAGTCATTCATACTCCTTTCCACAGCACCCATGAGGTAGAGTATGGCGTTCTGCGCTTTTTTTAGCGTGGTTTCGCCCACTTCACACGTGGCCATATTCCACATGGCACAAATTGTGCAACTTTTGTTTTCAAATATGATTTTTTTAAACATATATTTTATGCAAATGGTGTACAAATATCACATCAAATCTTGAGCAACAAACTTCGATGTAGACAATCTACGATCTCAAACTGAAAGCAATGTAGAATTATTTATTTTTCCGCGTGGTGAAATAAAAGGCTAAACTTCTACATTTGGTCTGGAGCTAGTGTTTTCGAAAGCAATGATAGATGGCACCACTTCAGCTCTTCTCACACTTTCACGTGCAATACGTTATAGCTAGTTACGTAAGTTATTTCTCGATCTGTGCGCCTGTGTAATGTAAGCTATTTCTAAATCTGTGCTCCTGTGATCTCGTAAATTATTTCTGCCTGTTGTTTCAGCTTTTTGTGTTAATATGTGCAATTGGAAGAGGTATTTTAATGAAGTTGGGAAGGATGAGAAAACATCTATTTCCTGGTGTAAGCGACAGGGGTTGTTTCCCACCTCTAAAAGATGTTCTGAGGGCCATCTCATGACTCTACGTGTCGATGCATCTCATCGTTTAGGACAATTCAGGTGTTGGAAGAAGCACGCTTCAGGGAATGATTAGTACTCTTCCTGCACACTTGGTACGTGGTTTTTTATGCTCAGATTCCTATTGATAGTGATGATTCTGACGTATTGTTTTACGATGAGGCGATTGGAGAAACCTCACATGGCAATCTTACCACATCCACTGAGACAGTTTGCGACTGGTATTCGTATTGCAGACAAGTCTCAGAGTTTATGGTAGCCTTGCAATGTGAGAAAAAAGGCTTGGCGGTGATGGAATCATCATGGAAGTAGACGAAGTGAAAGTGGGCAAGCGGAAGTACAATGGTGGTCGTCTCGTCAAGGGCACCTGGATTCTTGGTATCTTTGAATGAGATACCAAGCGATTTAGGGTGGAGATCTGCCCGGATAACAACAGATCTGCAGATACATAGCTGCCCCTCATCCTGAAAGACGTGGAGCTAAGAACCATGATCATGACAGATCAGTGGGCTGCATATCAGAACCTGCCGAGCTGTAGCTATGACCGTGAACCACTCCCTCAGCTTCGTTGATCCCATGACATGGGCGCATACACAAGGAGTGGAGAGCAATTGGTGTCCCCTAAAACATAAATTAACACAGGGCAACCACAAAACGTACTTGGCAGACCATATTCTGGAAAATTCCGACAGAATTACAGTCTTTCCTCTGAACACTGCTTTGAAGTCTTGATTCGTGTGATCAGACAGTTCTTCCCTGGCAGATAAAACTTTTATTGCTTTTATTCTGCTAACTAGACAGCTTCATATTCATGAGGAAATAATTGTTCCGTCAAAATAAATATTTCACACATATGCCACAATCAACATTCAAAATGGTTCTTTTAAGGGCCACCCTTAAATCATATTGTTGACTTCCTTTGGCACTTTCACAACATAATGAAATGCTTAACGATGCAGCAATAACGTGTCACCATCTATCTTCCCTTTGAAAAACTACTTCCATGCCGAACGCCGAAGGTTTACCAAATAAAATGTATTGCAGAGCATAAATGCAAGGGAAATAAATCAGACAATTTTCACACAGATGCTTACAGCATATCAATTTGAATGCACCATAAACATACAGGCTGTTTTCTTAAAACTACTTGATAACTATTGTTAGTCATCAGGCATCAATTAACACAGCATGTGAATGAACAATACCTAATTTGAAAGGACCTATTTGCCCTCAAATAATCTAATAGCTTAGGGTCAGAAAAAGTGTGTGTGTGTGGGGGGGGGGGGTCTTATACAAAAGATGAAAAGGCAGTTAAAAATGCACAAGGGAATGATATCTTAAGCAGTTACAGAAATATCAAATATATCTTAAGCAGTTAAAGGCAAGCAAAGGCGAAACACAGATTTAGTAATAAGTATTGTTCATTCCATCCTAACTTTTAAAACAGGCGAGGAAGAGCAAACTGAGTAATCTTTTACTGAAAACTTTGTACTGGATATGAGGCAAACAACATCGAGTGAATTTCGTAGTTGAGTACACAAGAATTGCAATTAACTGAAAATGAAACAAATATAATACTAAATGAAATTGGGGCACATGTTTGACATTGACCTGACTTACAGACATAAGAAGTAACTAGAAGAGCATACGCAAAGAATAGTCGTTGATAGATCAGATAATTGTCATGTATAATTTTTTTCACAAAATTATCTGTAAAAAAATTCCTTTGAATGATTTGGATCTTCTGCTTGCTTAATTTGTTTCATGATGATGAAATTAGTATTTAAAAAATTTAGTGATTTTTCCATATTCCTTTCGTTGAAGTTCTTCCCCTTTGTCACTAAACACAGGGGCTAGTTCCATAGAGGCATGCATCTTGCTGCTGACTATAAACAACATTTAAAGCAAAATTACATATGGTTCTAGTTTTTGGATATAGAGCATAATATAATTAAAGAAGTGATATTCTTGTCCTTGGTACTCAGTAACAATAATACAGCTTCTAGTGATCAGCAGTGAAAGGAAACGACTGTCTTTTTTTCTTGTAGTAGGAAATTCTATTTCAAATTTTATTTTTAAATTTAGTTGCCTGTACCAGGCAACTAGATTTTTTATTTACCTGCCCAAGTCAATAATTTACATGCCAGCATGGTATTTTTTAAGCTCTGATATATATACAGTATCAGGGGTCGTGCTGGCTCTTTTAAAGTTTTCGCCAAATTAATTTTTTATTGCCAAAATGTTATAACAGTACAAAAAGGCAATTGCCAAAGCTCTTTTTCATTGCTAAAACTATTTTTTTCCCCAAATTGCGAAGATGGCGACCCCTGCAGTATAGTGCACATTATTTATACATTACACATGTATTAACTAGCTACTGAACAAATTGCTACTGGTATGCATACAGTTTAAAACCTTGTACCTTTTCATATGCTAAATTATGTCAGTATGTTGGAAATCCTTTTAAATTTCATACTTCAGATTAGTTAGATGGCCAACAGAAATCAGTTTGACAGTTTTCTAAATTAACCTTGCATTGAATCACTGAATACGATATCAGGTTCTTTGATACAGACACAGCAGACAAAATGATGAAAAAATCTTCCTTTCAAGATGTACAACTATTGTGAAACAAGTTCTTATGATGCTACAAATAATTTTAAATTCACTAAGTTTGCAGAACTATGGTGTGTTTTCAAACAACTGTAATGAACCAAGTATTAACACAATGTGAAAGACACTTTTAATTATTATGTACACATGGCAATTATTCACTTTAAATGACATGGTTTTGGTCAGGGCTGGATTAAGCACTAGGCTCAGGTAGACCATAAATTGATCTGTTTTTCAGCAATTATTCAGGGCATAAATTTTTAGAGCAAACCCCTTTGAAGGCTTTGTCCTAAATATTTATGCCCTAAGATGAGACCATGGTCAAACTTGTAAAGAAATACAAAAACAGATCAGGTCATAGTCTACCTGGGCCTAATGCTTAATTCAGCCCTGACCAAAACTATGTCATATTTACTCAATGCAAGCAAATTTATTGCATAAAGGAGCACTCACCCATTGACAAGTGCAGACTGATACTGCAGACATGCATGCCAACCTTCAAAACCTGAAAATTTTTACAGCTCATAAAATCACAAGAGCGCTATTTTTTATCGACGTTGGAACAATTTTCCAGAAGTAGTACTATTGGTCCAGTAAAAGTTCTGGAGAGAAAAAAACACAAAAATCAACATCCCCTTCTCCAACTGAAATTCCTTTTTGAGGTACATCGATTCTGCAAGTTAATGAAATTACATAAAATGGCCCGCATGTTGTTTTTCACGAATAAAATTGCATCCAACTGTTTTCCGGTTCTTCTTTAGGCTGTGTGTGAAAATTGTCCGAGATGGGTCAGGGTTCGAACCTGGTGAGGCATAGATGTTGTCTTTGTCTTATGGCACTGGCTCTCTTCCTTCCCTGGAACCAGTGACTCTAAATTAGGAACGAGCGACTGCTTATAGCCCCTTGAGCTGCTCATGGTTGTTGTTAAACCCTTAATAATAATAAAAAAGACAACTGCAAGAAGGCAAGGCAGCTCCCATCTGTCAATCAATTACTGGCCCTCCCCAGCATTTTAGTGCCAGAGAAGATGAGCTCTGCTGAAGGCGTCATACGACAATCAGACCGGGAGAAAAAAATTTAAGTAAATTTTTTCTGACCCGTCTCGAACCATTGGTCAGAAGCCAGCGCTTAAACCACTGGGGCGGCTTTCTTTTTGCAGAAAGGTGGAGAGGAACAGTACGGAACTGATGACTGTACTGCCGCCTTGCATTGACATAGAAAGAAAAAAAAATTCACATGCAGTACAAAATCATAGTGGTTGATGGAATTTCAACCATCTGAACGGCTAATTCTCAGTGAAAATCAGGAGAATTGACATTCATCCGGATGGCGCGAGGAACGGCCGAAAATTCGAAGTCTCTCGCCTATGTCCAAAGAGTTGGCACGTCTGATATTCATAGAAAAAATTTCATTTGTTAGAGATGATCGTCAGACTTGTGAGTGTGTATGAGGGAGGGGGGGGTGAGAACTCAGCCCTAAATATCGAAGAGATATGGTCAAAAATGGGTACACAAAGTAAGAGAGGTCAGCATGCTTTTGTGTGTGTGAATACAGGTGCTTTCAAAATCTTCAAATCCATACTTTTAGTATGAAGCACTTTTGTTTGCTCCTTCCGAAGTTTGGTTGTTAAGGAATTTTGCAGTTTACATTGATAAGTGCATTTTAAATATTGTGATTTACCAAAGTCTGGAAGAACTTCCGAAATGCTACAAGTACCTCTCTCAGGCATTCACTAATGCATTTATTTATGTTTGAGATGGTGGCTTTGTACAATCGCCATTACACAATATAAACGCTACAATTCTCCTGCAGCAGTTGCCAGTGAGTTAATGATTTAGATTAGGGGCTGTTCATTTTGAGGTGAGTTGTATACTCGGCTGTGTTTACCCTCACCCTGGGGACACTGCTGAAGACATAACAAGTGTTGGTCTAAAATGTAAGTAAAAAGACTTATTTTAAAAAATAAAGAAATATATTTCAGTCAAACATAACTCAAAATACAACTGAATAAACATTACAAATATCTGAAATAATAACTACCTTTTTATTTTCTTTGTTCAGTTGCTTTAATTTTATTGATCAATTCATTAAACTATAAAAACCATCCAAACCAAGGAAGCGTGCTATTCACTTTATGAAAGTCTGTTGTTATTCTACTCGCATTCTTTTGCATTTCACCATGGAACTATTTATATTGCACAGTGGCATATGGAGAGTAATGAACAAAAATATGAACAAACCCACTAACCCGTATCACTTTGGAAGACCAGGTCTTTGCATTGTCAAGGCAGCCAATAGAGAAGGACATCCATTTGTGAAAGCTATCATGTAGTTCCCATGTTTGCATGTATACATTAACATGTTTACATATAGCCTACTCACCCACCTCAATGGATAAGTGTGCTATATATAAATGTGTATAAAGGGGTAAAGAAACTAGCTCAGCATAACTTTCATGGGAAACATTTTTATAGAAAATCAATACCAAAGCTCTAATAACATAGATGCTTTTTTTTTCATATACAAATTCATAGTAATAGAGAAAAATACAACTGTTTTTTTTTTTTTGTTATTGGAGGTTTAACGACCACCGTGAGCAACTCAAATGGGCTATAAGCAGTTGTCCGTCCCTAATTTAGTCACTGGTTCCAGGGAACAGAGAGAGTCATTGCCGTAACACAAACACAACATCCATGTCTTACAGGATTTGAACCCGGACTCCTTTCGGATTTTTTTTTTCCATTTGCTCTCTCACTGTGATCACCTGAGTTTGCGGCTACAAACTTGTGCATAATGTTGAATAATGAAACAAGCACATTTAAAAAAATTATAACTGAACTATGTAGTTTCCAAATAATTTTATTTCGAGTACTGATCCCTTGAGCAGTTATCTATGTTCTGTGCCCCTTCTCCCCATGCAGCTAAGGATATTAGAGATGAGCGTTATTTCACTACCTGTGATTTGATCACGGTTACCGAAAAGTCACAGGTAGCGCCTGCTACTGAAAACCGTGAGTAACAGTGATCGTCCAATAAGCGTTCCTCACTCTGTTATTGCTACCCATCATGCTCTTCGTGATTTTTCACAGCTCCGTCTTAACTGTTACCGAGTGAATTCTGCTCCTGTAGCTGTTACTCGTTATCTGCTGTTGCGTTTGGCAGCTGCCTGCTATTTGTGATTTTTTCACAGCGTTGTTTCTGAGCTCATTGTTCTCGCAGTGAGTGGGGTTAAAAATTTTTGAATTCGGAAAAAATAGTGAATTGTGAACGTTACTTAGTAAATCTTTAGTAGCTTCATCCATTTCAAGGCTGAAAAAATGCTGCCTCGTTTCTTTCAAAGTTGCAACATACCATGTTAGGTACAAAAGAACAGTGTGTTTTAGATAATCTGAATCCAAAATTTAACTAACCGCGAAAAACGTATAAAAGAATTACGCATAATTCAACTGAAAAAGCTGTAAAAACTACAGCAAAATATCAGAATTCGCGCAGAATTACCTATAAAAGTTTAAAACAAGTTTAGGACATAACGGATTTTGGGCACAAATCTTTAGGGGCCGTACAAAAATTGCAGTTTCTGGGCGCTGTGAGGGGAATTGAATGGAGATAACGTTCCCAGTAAGACAAACGACAATTACAATTGAATTTTAAAAAAATTACAAAGCACAAATTTTGAAGATGAAAATCCGTTTTTTGGTGTAAATACGAGAAGGACAATATCCGAAAACTTGAAAATTTCGTTGTCCTGGATCGGGATTGCATAGCACATAATCATGAATATGGATTACATCATATTCATGATTACATAACACATTTCTTAGGTTTCAACGAAACAAAGCAATTACATCAGAACTCATACTATGTTCGGAAAAAGACGACAAACAGGGATTTTTTTATAACGCTGCACTTTTACTTAGGTACTAAATGTTTACATAACATTTCAAGTTATTAATATTTCTCTCTTACTTAATTAGGCACTAAATTACTATGCCTCATTCGTAGGACCTTTTGACAGTCTTTCTTCTACCGATGTTATATTCATAAAGTTTACGTATCAACACAAGGTAATAATATTGCGCTTTTACTTAAGCACTAAACATTATTTCACAGGACCTATGCCTTTTTAACAGTTTTTGTTCTATCGATGCCACATTCATAACAATTAGGTATCAACTTTTTTTCACTAAAAACTTTCTCACGTTCCCTAGGCCTAGGCCGTGGCCTTTTTAATAGTTTTTATTCAATTAATGTCGTATTCACAACTATTACTTATCAAGTGAAGTTAATAATATTCCGCTTTTACTCAGGCACGAAATATTCATTCGTTACCCTATGCCTAGGCTTTTTAAATAGTTTTTACTCAATGTCATATTCGCAACGTTTATGATTCAAATAAAGTTAGTAGCATTGCGCTTTTACTTTGGCACTAAATGTTATTTCACAGGCCCGAGGCCTAGACATTTTTAACAGCTTTTGTTCTATCGATGTCACATTCATAACAATTCCGTATTAACTCAAGTTGGGTGTAGGATCTCAGATCAGATCTTCAGTAGAGGATTTTATGAAGGGAGTGTCTGACCCCAGGTCTTAAACAACCCTTAGAAGTAGGAAGCTAGGAGATTTGGGCTAGAGTGCCCGATAGAAAAGTGACACAGAAGATAAGTAGAAAGGGGGAGGAAGACGCCCTTATTTATTACCGGGGGCCAGTACCCAGGGATCCGACGGCTTAACGTGCCCATCCGACGCACGGCGGATATTTAGTGGATCGAGCGTTCGTACCTGCCGAACCTGAGGTCCTTTCCGTGGCAGTCACGAACGTTGCCCACTAGGCCACCCGCGGCCTGGGTGTAGGAGAACTGGCCACAAACATTTTAAGGGGCCGTATAAAAATTACGTTTTTGACCGCCTCGCGGCCACGACCCCACAACAGAGGTTGGTAATCTAAGTCATATAAAGCTTCCGTAATTTCGTCTTTTCTTAATTGCGATAATTAATGTAATTCTTTACAACAAATGTTTGATCTGCATCTCAACAAAATATTTTAGGGTTTGCAAACTACAAGTCTGACAATTATCAGAGTGCATGTGACTACTCGGCAACAAAACTGTCGGGGGGGTTATACCAAAAGTGGAAAATATAAAAAAATCTCGTCCGATCGGGAAATTTTCAGCATTTACAAGCTACAACTCGTCGACACATTATCTAAACACATATGCCTACTCTGGAAACCTATCGGGGGCGGGGGGGGGTGGCATACCAAAATTGTAAAATATAAAAAAAAATTCTCGCCCGATCGGGAGATTTTCAGCATTTACAAGCTACAACTCGACACATTATCTGAGGGCATGTGCCTACTCAGAAAACCTGTCGGGGGGGGGGGATACCAAAATTTTAAAATGTAAACAAATTCTGGTCCGGTCGGGAGATTTTCAGCATTTATAAGCTACAACTCGACCCATTATCTGAGCGCATGTGTCTACTCTGGAAACCTGTCGGGGCGGGGGGGGGGTTAATACCAAAATTGTAAAATATAAAAATTCTCGTCCGATCGGGAGATTTTCAGCATTTATAAGCTACAACTCGACCCATTATCTGAGGGCATGTGCCTACTCTCGAAACCTGTCGGGGGGGGGGGGGGGGTAAAACCAAAAGTAAGTGTAAAATATGAAGAATTTATGGTCTGATCGGGAGATTTTCAGCATTTGCCAGCTACAACATGACACATTATCTGAGCGCATGCGCCATATTATACACTGTTTATTTACCACCACCCCCCCACCCACCCCACACACACACACAGGTATCCTGAGTAGGTACACCTCAGATAGTTTGCTGAGTTGTAGCTGGTAAATGCTGAAAATCTCCCAATCAGACGAGGAATTTTTCATATTTTACACTTTTGGTATTAACCCCCACCCCCACCCCGACAGGTTTGCTGAGTAGGCACATGCCCTCAGATAATGTCTATTTGTAGCTTGTAAATGTCAAAAATCTCCTGATCGGACGAAAAATTCTTTATTTTTTACAATTTTGGTATCCGCCCTCACCCCGACAGGTTTCCTGAGGCAGCAGATGCCCTCAGATAATTCGAGACGCTTTTCTCCTTCCTGGTATAAACAATATCCTGATATAGAGTAAAGCATTGTTAAAGATACTGCTTATTGCTTTGAGTTTGTTTTCTTTTCCCTGAAGGTCCAGACAGGGAGAAATTAGATTGTACTTGGAATGAAACAGGTGTAAGGCAATGACACAAAATGAAGAGTGTGGGTAAATATAAATTAGGAAAATTATCCCAGCATTTCTCTTTTAAAGCTCACAAAGCTGCACTAGTGGATTGTTGCCATTTTTCACAAAAAGATAAACACGTCGATATTCTTTTAGACAAAAATAAAAGGGCTAGTGTAATTTTCAAGAAGAACATGATAAAGAATTTAATACTAAAGTTTTAAATATTTTATTTGATGTTGCCAGAACATTGGCCAGGCAAGGCATTGCTCTTTGCGGAAATAAGTCAGATGAAAATGGGAATTTTCGTCCAATCGTAGTTTAATTTATCGTCATTGCTTGATAATGAAGAAATGGTTAGATAAAAAGAGACTAGACAAAACCCATCGGAATCGACGGTTAGTTTTTGTTTTTTTTTGTTTTTTTTTCTGAAAAGAATAAACTTATATAATGTATTTATTTACACATTAGAAAAAAATCCTGCAGAATTGACAATCATCACCTTAGATTTCACTGTCTCTACTTTGCGTTTCAGTGTTCCACTCTCCAGCGACATCAAAGTCCTGCTTCAAATAAAGATTTTACTGAGTGAATTGGTTTTTAAATTGAGCTGCACTTCCATCAGAAAAATTGTTAACTTTTCTATTTCTGGAAATTTGGCCTTTAATGTAGCTATAGCAATTTTTAAGGCCTGCACAGCATTTTTGTAATGGTTGAGCTCATCACTTATTACAGCTACAGTATGCTTAATATTTCATGCACAACTGGTAAATATACAGTAGTTATTTGCTGGTGCCTCCAGTGTCCACTCTGGATTTCATCTTGGGAGATAGTACTGTAATTTTCAAAAAAATCAATTTGGAGCAGACCTTCATTTGGTGACTGAACTGTTCTTACAAAAGAATGAATTTTATAATAATGTAACTGATTATGAAGCACAGTTCTTCAAACAGAACCATCAATCTCAACCACTTTTTTGAAACCATCTATATCTTTCCATGTTACAAATGTGTCTATATGTATCTCTTCAACACACATGCAAACATCACTTTTACAGTCTGTGCAAAATCCAATCACCTTCATTTGGTGACTGAACTGTTCTTACAAAAGAATGAATTTTATAATAATGTAACTGATTATGAAGCACAGTTCTTCAAACAGAACCATCAATCTCAACCACTTTTTTGAAACCATCTATATCTTTCCATGTTACAAATGTGTCTATATGTATCTCTTCAACACACATGCAAACATCACTTTTACAGTCTGTGCAAAATCCAATCATGCAGTTCTCATTTTGAATGCTGCAACACAAAACACTCATCAGTTCTATTTCATTTGAAGGAAACTTTGGGGAATTGGAATTTTGCTGGCCAAGGATTGTATAAAAAAATGTAAATTTGCATGATATTTGCAAGCACATAATTCCGTGGTGTTTACAAAATTAATGTCACATATCCAGGACACAGGTCGTAAAACTTAGTTTTTTAATTAAAATGTTCTAATTTTCATTTTTGAACTGTGTGAAAGCATCACTTATAGTCATTAGCATGTGTCCTTTTTGTATTAAATTGTGCCTCCTTGATAGTGAGTCCTTTATTGATTTCACACATTTCCTAGTACCTGTCTACTTACAATATATCATTATGGCATAAAAATCTTTTCTTTTTCTTTGTGCTATCTGATATACAGCGTGAAGTCTTTTCTTTTTCATTAAACAGAGTTGTGGCAATGTCAGGCAACACCTCAGTACCAAAGTGTGACACCTAAGTGAGACTTTCAATAATGTCACACATGTCACACCTCAGTTTTTTCTACATGACTTTTTCTACACTTATTCAGACTGCTGACAGTCAAACTTCCACAAAGTTTGAAATTTCTACACAAAGGGTATGTTAGTATAAAACTATCTTTATGGTCATTTCAGTCAGCAGACTAAAAAAAAAATGTTTTTAAATTTTCAATTATTTTTAAGTGTAAAATATGTTATTACAAAGTGTTTTGGACTCTGCTACATCTAGCAAATACAACTGCAAGTGAAAAACAGTTGTCAAAACATTTCCAGAACTGGTATTAGAATTGTCTAATTACTAAATGTAAATTCTACCTTTTGTTCTGGATGTTTAAGACTGAAATGCAAGGAGACAATGATTTATATAGCATTTTTTGTTGTGAATTCAAATTCTATGTAGTACTCATACCTTCAATTTGATGTATCATAAATAATAATATGATACAATTTAATTTTTTTCCTGTTTGTCCACTTTTTCATGGAATGGCTGTAAAGAACTCTTCTTTTGAGGAGTGTGTAATCATTGCTCTTTTGATTAAAGTTTTAATACTATTGTATTTCTGTGTGTATGGATGTGTTGAATTATATGGAATCAGAACAGGAATAAATGACTGTTTTCTATGTAGTCTGTATTGTAGTTGGTCTCTTTGCTTGACAACTTTAACATCAAGGAAGATCAAAGTATTCTCCTCCTCATGTTCTATTGTCAACGTTGGATAGATATTACCAAATTGCTGAGTTAATGATTCAAGTTCATAAATACTCATTCGTGACAAAATAAAAATGTCATTCACATATCTACAGTAAACCAAAGGAGTTTCTTCCATTGTACAGATTATTTGTTCCTCAATATTGCTCATAGTCACTTCTGCAAATAGATTTGACACAGGGGAACCCATTGGGCCTCTATTTTTTTGTTTGCAATGTTCTCTTCAAATTTGAAAATATTGTTTTCATAAATGTATAACAAAACTGCTTTTGATTCTTGAAATTGTGTGTTATTAAGATTTTTGTCCTGTTTTAATTTTTTAATAATGTTTTCAATTGCTTCCGGTACAGTGGTACTTGGAAAAAGGGCCTTGACATCCATACTTGCTATAATCCTGTAGATCTTGGTTTACATTTTTAATTATATCAATAAACTCATAAGTATTTTAGTTTTTACAGTAAATTGTGTTTTCACATTTTTTTAGATGCGCGTTGATCTCAAAGTCAATACCAAAAGCAACAGTCTTTTTTCGTGCTTAAATATTGTAATACTCTATTGTGATGTTTACAATCATAATATCAGTACTCACAGTTTCTTATTTTGTTTCTTTTTCTGTATTCAAAAATTACAAAAAGTAGTTCAGCTCAGGGTTCCCCCCTGAACTTGATGAACAGGTAATAATTTGATGTCATGGCTATTTCTAGACTTGATGTATTACAAATTTCCCTAAATTATAGGATTTACTTGGGAATAAAAGGATATTACTTACAGTCGAATTTTCAGGTAGCATCCCTACCCGTCCACAAGACTACACTATAGTAGGTGTTGTCATTCGTGAGCTAAATACCCCTTAGGTTAGTAGGTGTCCAACCTTACGCTGGAATTTAGCTCACGAATGACAACATCTACTATAGTGTAGTTTTTGAGGAAGCCTAGGTTTTTTTTTTATTGGAAGTTTAACGACCACTGTGAGCAACCCAATGAGCTATAAGCAGTCGCCCGTCCCTAATTTAGGATCACTGGTTTCAGGGAAGGGAGAGAGCCAGTGCCATAAGACAAACACAACATCCATGCCTCCCTGGGATTCGAACCTGGACCCCTCTCGGACGAATGATCAAAGGCCATCGCTTAGACCACTGCGCCACCGGGAGGCTTTTTGACATTAACTCTGCTGTATATACTATTAGAATGCTAGTTACTTTATTTCCTGTAGACTCTGCATTCTTCTGTATGGAGGTCTAGTCCACAATTCGGTAACACATTTCTTATGTTAATTATTAACTGCCGATTTAGGGTCGTGCCAGTGTGGCAATTCCCTCCAAATAATACACACACATGCAAGCTATAGATATACCTTCACAGAAATTTCCCCAACAGGGAGGTAATCAGTTGCTTAAATTTAGTCTTATATTTGTCCACAATTTATATGATCCCCCCCCTCTCCATTCCCTACAAAAATCATCAGGTATTAACCACTTTACAAAATCTGATAGATATTATGACTATGACTACCGACTGAAATTTCTGTCAGAGAACTTTACGTGGGCTGTGCCCATATCTTCTGTCAGAAAATTATAAAGTTCATAATTTTGTAATCTGTGGCAGACAGTAGTATCTCAGTTATACATTTTACTATGGAATGGCTTAAAAAACATGTGACTGAAATTTCAAAATATTAAATACTATTGTACAATTTTAAATGCTTCCAAAAAGAAAAAAAGGGGAAGAGGGCTCGCAATTTTAGATTATGCTAATGAATACTTTGTTCGCTACCTGTCCATTCTATTTTGTTCTTGCCTGTCTATTTTGACCTTTAATTTTTTTTTGTTTTTTTACATTATAAAACAAGGTAAGTAATTCTGCATGATTTCATATTTTCAATATATGAAAGAACTCTTACCTTTGAAATATTAGGTAGTAAATCCGAATGTGTTCTTATATTTTTTTTTTTTTTTTTTTTTTTGATTGGAGGTTTAACGACCACCGTGAGCAACTCAATGGGCTATAAGCAGTCGCCCGTCCCTAATTTAGGGTCACTGGTTCCAGGGAAGGGAGAGAACCAGTGCCGTAAGACAAACACAACATCCATGCCTGACCGGGATTCGAACCCGGACCCCTTATGGACGAGTTCTTATATTCAACACCCTTAGAACACATTATTTACTTATAATACTTGGCCCTTTTCAAAGAATTTTGTTCACTAGTTGATTTACCATTAATGCTGGGTAAAATATCACTACTTTCTGTTTGTTTTAATTTTTTTGAATTTGGAGAAATTTGTGAATTGTGTGTGAACATTAGATGATAATTTTTTTGTTGCTTCGTCCATTTCAAGGCTGAAAAATAAATGCTTTCTCATTTTTTTCAAAGTTGTAGCACCATGTTATGTATAAAAGAACTGTATATTTGATAATCTGAATTCAAAATTTAACCTATAAATCGCATAAAAGAATTACGCATAACCCAACTGAAAAAGCCATTATAACTACAGCAAAATATCGGGGTTAACGCAGATTTATGTTTAAAAGTAAAAAACATATAACCCAGGATCCGCTGTATTATGGCCAACCCACCGTTCCATTAAGTGATTCTGCTATCAGTTACTTTACTCGTTCGTTAGTCGTTACTGGTGCACGAATTCACGGAAGGGAAACAAATAACAGGTCCTAAACTGCGATTCCAATCACAGTTAAAAATCACTGTTACTTTTGAGTAGCAGTCACAGTTAGCGCCGTGAACACCAAGTAACAGGTAAGCTCATCTCTAAAGGATATAACTGACAGGTCACAAAAAAATTATGTTTGGCACAGCAAGTAAACATCTTTGGTTTTTAGAATTCTGGAACGGTTTTATCGTACAGAAAAGAAGCAGATGCAATATTTTTTTTGTTCATCTTGAGTGGTGGAGCTAGTTTCTTTGAAACTCTTTTAAGGTGAGTGAGTCCACAGAATGTAAACATAGCAAAATGATACACATGAACTTGGGAACTTTTTTTTTTTTTTTTTTGATTGGAGGTTTAACGACCACCGTGAGCAACTCAATGGGCTATAAGCAGTCGCCCGTCCCTAATTTAGGGTCACTGGTTCCAGGGAAGGGAGAAAGCCAATGCCGAAAGACAAACACAACATCCATGCCTTACCGGGATTCGAACCCGGACCCCTTCGGACGAATGATCAGAGGCCATCGCTTAGACCACTGCGCCACCGGGGCGGCAGCGAACTATTTGAAGTATTCATAAATGAGTAACAATAGTCACCATACTCTTGCATAACCTTACAGCACAAGGAAGTTGCCTGCATATTCTCTTTCAATATACTTCTAGAAATTCCATTTTTGAAAATCTGGGCAACAGTTTTTTATGGTATCCATGTGCCACAACTTAAAAAAATTGAACTTGAATCCAAGGTTGATATAACATGTAAAGTTAATAATGTTGCGCTTTACTTTCGATACAGTTCTCCTACACTCACGGTGCAGGAGAACTGGCCACCAGCATATTGGTGTTCCGCTTTTCCTTAGGTTCCGATGATGGCCGGATACGCATATTGATAAGACGTGGCGAACGGTACCATACATCAACTGCGTCGTGCGGCACACAGGACGTTATGGTCTGGAGATGGATCAGCTACGACAGCTGGTCCAATCTAGTTTTTATTGCTGGTAATTTAAAAGTTCGCCGGTATGTTGATGAAATCTTGGAACCACATATTTTGATGACATCTTTGAACTTCCCTTCGTGACCACCGCCTTATTTCACTGTTTTTGTAAATATTTCTATTTGTTTGTGGATAAAATCTGGATTCAAACCCGAATCCATAGCGGACGATTAGAAGACAGCGTCTCGTTCCACTCGGCTACTGGGACGACGAAATTTTTGTTGTACAGATTAAAACATTAATTTCCTAGTAACTGTTGGATAAAGGGGGCGCTAGCCCTACCAAAAATCTGTTATATGCCTACCAAACATTTTGTACGAAAGTGGAAATGTGTTTAAAGTTCAGGGAATATTTCCTCCTTTATTTTCCGGAGATATCATGTTTTTTTTTTTTTTTTTTTTTTTTTGAGGTTTAACGACCACCGTGAGCAACTCAAAGGGCTATAAGCAGTCGCCCGTCCCTAATTTAGAGTCACTGGTTCCAGGGAAGGGAGAGAGCCAGTGCCGTAAGACAAACACAACATCCATGCCTCACCGGGATTCGAACCCGGACCCCTTCCGACGAATGATCAGAGGCCAACGCCTTAGACCACTGCGCCACCGGGGCGGCGATATTATGTTAACAAGATGATTTCGTTATACTTAACTAAATTTCTAAATAAGGAAATGAGGAGACTTATTTTCCGGAGATATTGTGTTAACAAAATGATTTCGTTACACTTAACTACATTTCTAAATAATGAAATGAAATGTCAAGGTTGTGCACGTGACAATTGGTAGCTAAATGTTGAAAAATGTAGGTTGTATCTGCTTTCCAAATTATTTTATTTGAAAAATCTACGTTACATCTGCCTTCGAACTGATTTTAGTTCTGATTGTTGCGAAATATTGAAAACGAAATTTCCCTTTTTACCCAAACCCTACGCAAAATAGTTGTTGAACGCTCCTTCCGCTCGGCTGTAACTAGAGAGAATGATGATCAGACTTTTACTCATCCACTGGACTTCGGTTGGCAACCGGAAGTTTCAAGCAGCAGACGACACTCTTGCAGTGAAAACAACTTTACGTGCCATTGCAAATGGCGGTTGCATAAAGCATCACGGTGGGTAGGTAACATTTTACAAAATTCATTTTCACCAATTTAAACAGCAAAAGTGCTTGCGCAGCAGACTGATTTAGTATCATGAGATCACAGACTACTGTACAAAATTCATTTCAGGAAGATATTCGGGGTAATTATATGTGGCCGCTAATCTATTTTTTTAGCAGGTATCATTGCTCATTTGTTTCTGTAATGTTTCAAAACCATCTTGATAGATGCTTACTTTTGGTACTATTGGTTTTGAATTTAATGTTCACTCTGAATTTTGTAGCTGTTTGTTTCCAAATGGAAAGAGTAATAGACCACTTTTTGTATTTGCTAGTTGATTCTGTATCTTCAGATTTTCTCTGAATGAATAATCTTTTCATTTCTAAGCAATTAAATTAGACAGCCACAAACCAGTATTTCTATTTCATCATCATCGTCAACCATTATCAATCCACTGCTGGACGAAGGTCTCCCCAAGTTTCCTCCACAACGGTCTGTCTTGTGCCAGTCTTCTCCATGTCCCTCCTGCATACTTTCAAATTTCATCCACCCATCTCCCATGTGGTCTTCTTCTGGGTCTTTTCCTGTCCCTTAGAATCCAATCTAAAATTTCGGCTGTCCATTGAGGGTCTGTCCTTCTGGCAGTATGTCCAGCCCATTGCCATTTCAGGGATTTAACTCTGTTCATGATGTCTTCCACTCTTGTCATTTTTCGGATCCACGAGTTCCTCTTTTTATCTCTCCTGGTTACACCAAGCATGCACCTCTCCATGCTACTTTGAGTTGTCTGCAGCCTTTGTATGTCTCTTTTAGTTAAGGTCCACGTCTCTGCAAAATACGTAAGCACTGGAAGGATGCATTGATTAAACACTTTTCTTTTAAGACATAATGGCATATTGCTCTTGAAAATTATGCTGTTTCTTCCAAAAGCTCTCCAGGCAAGTTTTGTACGCCGATTAATTTCTTCATCAATATGACCCTCACTGATATCTGCTGTCTAAGATAAACATACGTGTTTGTTATCTCCAGCTTTTCTCCATCAATCGATAAATCTTCATTTCTTGAAAAAGCATTGAACATCATTTTTGTCTTCTGAAAGTTCATTTTTAATCCCACTTCTTTACTATTGTCAGCAAGTTCCTGGATCATACTGTGCAGCTCTGATGGGATAGTTGCCAAAATGACTACGTCATCAGCAAAACGAAGGTGGGTTAGATAATCTCCATTAATCTTTATCCCTTTGTTTTCCCAGTTCAGTGATTGAAAGACATTTTCCAATGTGGCATTAAGGAGCTTTGGAGATATGGTGTCCCCTTGTCTCACTCCCTTTCCAACTTTTATGTGTGCTGTATTCTCAAACAGCCGAATCTTTGCACTTGCATTTTCATAGATGTTATTAATAATATTAATGTATGCATCTTCAATGCAACAGGATTTCAGAGCCATTGTAACTGCTGATGGTTTCACCGAATCAAAGGCTTTTTCATAATCGATAAAAGCCATGCACAATGGAAGTTCATATTCCCTCGCTCTTTCAATTAGTTCTCTCAGTACATGGATATGATCTATTGTGCTGTAGCCACTCCTGAATCCAGCTTGTTCTCTCGGTTGAGCCATGTCCAGTGTTACCTTCAAGCGGTGTGAAAGAACTTTGGTGAAGATTTTATAAACCACTGATAGGAGGCTGATAGGTCTGTAGTTCCTGAGATCCTCAATGTCAACTTTTTTTATGTAGCAGGATCATTGTAGCGGTTGTCCAATCCCCAGGAATCTTCCCTTCATTAAGGCATCGAGTGAAAATTTGGGCGAGTACTGTTTCGATTTCTCCACTTGCTTCTTGTATGACGTCTACAGTAATTCCATCTTCTCCTGGAGCTTTCCCCCGCTTCATGTTCTTGATTGCATGTGCAACTTCTTCTGGGAGGACTGGAAGAACTCTGGTACCTTTCCTGATGTCTGGAGTACATGTATCATCCCTTTCATATAATTTGGAGTAGAAATCTTTCACTCTTGTCAAAATTTCCCCTCTATTTCTTGTTACAGAACCATCTTCTTTACTCAGTGGCATAATCTGTTTCCTTCCCTTGCTGAGGTGTCCCTTTGCTCTCTTTAGGCTTTGGTTGTTTTCAATTGCTTTCCTCACTAGTTCACAGTTGAATTTCCTTACGTCTTCAGTGATACTTTTTCGTACTGTCTTGCATAGCTCTATATATTCTACTTTGGAAGTCATCTTCTTTAGTTGTCCTCATCTCTCTTCTATATGCACTGATGTGCAAAAATTAAGGACGAAGAGGAGAAATTAGCATAACAGCGGAACGAGCAGGCAGAACGGACCGAAAGACCACTCAGGAGATAGACTAGGGTAGGGCATGCGCATATATGCAGCATGATGGGGGGGGGTCGAAGGGTATAAAGCACATGGGCAGTGTACGCCCAGCCATTCGGTGATAGCTATTGCACGGTGTACATTGGTTAGAACAACGTCGAGTTGCTGCCACCGTGTGATATGGCCAATAAGCAATCCAGTAGACTACATCTGGATGCCTTTACCCGAGCTCGCGTCATTGAGAAGTTGGAAGAAGTCGAAGTGTGACTATTGTGGCCGAGGAGTTCGGGATCGCTCACAACATCGTTTCACGAGCTTGGAGAGCATTTCCAAAGACAGGAACAGCTGTCCGAGAGTTTAGCAGTGGTCGTCCACAAGCAACCACGGTGGCAGACGACCGGTATATTGTCCTACAGGCGAGAAGAGACAGACGGCAGACAGCGGGAGAAATCGCAAGGCACATGCAACAGATAACTGGACGTCCGTTATCACGTCTTACCATGGCCAGAAGGCTGCACAAAGGTGGTCTATTTGCACGACGACCAGTACGATGTGTGCCATTAACGCCTGCTCATCGGAGATGGCGGTTTCTGTGGTGCCAGGAACACAAGAACTGGACACATCTGCAATGGGGTCGAGTTCTCTTTACGGATGAGAGCCAATTTAGTCTGATGAGCGATTCTGGACGTATACACATCTGGAGAGAGCAGGGAACACGCAATCACACCTCCAACATCATCGAAAGAGGTATCATGCATGGTAGCCGTACTGACCTCTACATCTTCCAAGGAGGTTCAGTCACTGGTGTCCGCTATTGTACTGAGATTCTCCTGCCTCGCGTGCCTCTGCTTAGAGGTGCTGTGAGTCCTGAGTTCTGTTTCATGGACAATAACGCTATACCTCATCGTACAGTGGCTGTTGTAGAGCTGAACTGATATTCAACGCATGAATTGGGTTGCAAGGTCCCCGGACCTAAATCCAATCGAACACGTGTTGGACCTTCTCGAAAGACGCTTGGCAGCACCTAACCAGCCGCCAGCAACGATTCTGCAGCTTCTATTGGCGCTACAAGAGGAATGGGCCGCGATGCCTCAACAGCTCCTTGACAACCTCGTCCTCAGCATGAACAGATGTTGTAAATCCTGCAACGCGGTCAGGAGTGATCGTATCTTCTATTAAAGACTGGATTTTTCTTGGCAGCCGCCTGTAACATGGACATTTCTGTTTTCTATCCAGTTGTGCTCGAAGCTACCTTTTCAATAAAGTGCCTTTGTATCCTTTGGATTCCTTGTTTGGACGGTTTTGCTCACTTGTCCCATATTCTTACATCTTGGGGATCTTATGGTATGATTTGAGACGATGTGGAGCACATCTGCACGACGTTACATTCGAAAAACCGTCCCGTCCTTAATTTTTGCACGCCAGTGTATATATCATCATCATTGTCAACCATTATCAATCCACTGCTGGACGAAGGTCTCCCCAAGTTTCCTCCACAACGGTCTGTCTTGTGCCAGTCTCCTCCATGTCACTCCCGCATACTTTCGAATTTCATCCACCCATCTTCCATGTGGTCTTCTTCTGGGTCTTTTCCTGTCCCTTGGAATCCAATCTAAAATTTTGGCTGTCCATTAAGGGTCTGTCCTTCTGGCAGTATGTCCAGCCCATTGCCATTTCAGGGATTTAACTCTGTTCATGATGTCTTCCACTCTTGTCATTTTTCGGATCGACGAGTTCCTCTTTTTATCTCTCCTGGTTACACCAAGCATGCACCTCTCCATGCTACTTTGAGTTGTCTGCAGCCTTTGTATGTCTCTTTTAGCTAAGGTCCACGTCTCTGCACCATACATAAGCACTGGAAGGATGCATTGATCAAACATTTTTCTTTTAAGACATAATGGCATATTGCTCTTGAAAATTATGCTGTTTCTTCCAAAAGCTCTCCAGGCAAGTTTTGTACGCCGATTAATTTCTTCACCAATGTGACCCTCACTTGATATCTGCTGTCCAAGATAAACGTACGTGTCTGTTATCTCCAGCTTTTCTCCATCAATCGATAAATCTTCATTTCTTGTAAAAGCATTGAACATCACTTTTGTCTTCTGAAAGTTCATTTTTAATCCCACTTCTTTACTCTTGTCAGCAAGTTCCTGCATCATACTCTGTAGCTCTGATGGGGTAGTTGCAAAAATGACTATGTCATCAGCAAAACGAAGGTGGGTTAGATAATCTCCATTAATCTTTATGCCTTTGTTTTCCCTGTTCAGTGATTGAAAGACATTTTCCAATGTGGCATTAAAGAGCTTCGGAGATATGGTGTCACCTTGTCTCACTCCTTTTTCCAATTTTTATGTGTGTTGTATTTTCAAATAGCAGAATCTTTGCACTTGCATTTTCATAGATGTTATTAATAATATTAATGTATGCATCTTCAATACCGCAGGATTTCAGAGCCATTGCAACTGCTGATGGTTTCACCGAATCAAAGGCTTTTTCATAATCGATAAAAGCCATGCACAATGGAAGTTCATATTCCCTTGCTCTTTCAATTAGTTCTCTCAGTACGTGGATATGATCTATTGTGCTGTAGCCACTCCTGAATCCAGCTTGTTCTCTCGGTTGAGCCATGTCCAGTGTTACCTTCAAGCGGTGTGAAAGAACTTTAGTGAAGATTTTATAAACCACTGATAGGAGGCTGATAGGTCTGTAGTTCCTGATATCCTCAATGTCAATTTTTTTATGTAGCAAGATCATTGTAGCGTTGTTCCAATCCTCAGGAATTTTCCCTTCATTAAGGCATCGAGTGAAAATTTGGGCGAGTACTGTTTCGATTTCTCCACTTGCTGCTTGTATGATGTCTACAGTAATTCCATCTTCTCCTGGAGCTTTTCCTCGCTTCATGTTCTTGATTGCATGTGCAACTTCTGCTGGAAGGACTGGAAGAACTCTGGTACCTTTCATGATGCCTGGAGTACATGTATCATCCCTTTCATATAATTTGGAGTAGAAATCTTTCACTCTTGTCAAAATTTCGCCTTTATTTCTTGTTACAGAACCATCTTCTTTTCTCAGTGCCATAATCTGTTTTTTTCCCTTACTGAGATGTCCCTTTGCTATCTTTAGGCTTTGGTTATTTTCAATTGCTTTCCTTACTAGTTCACAGTTGAATTTCCTTACGTCTTCAGTGATACTTTTTCGTACTGTCTTGCATAGCTCTATATATTCCACTTTGGAAGTCACATCTTCTTTAGTTGTCCTCATCTCTCTTCTTTTTTGCATCAACATTTTGGTTTTTCCTGATAATTTGTTCACATGCAATTTGTTCTTAGACCCAGCTAGTTTTGTTGCTGTTTCCATAAGAGCTTTGGTTACTTTTCTGTTAACTTCAGAAATATCCACTTCTTCCGATGTTAGGCCTTCTAAAGCAGAGAATCTGTTCTTCAGTTCCAATTTGAAGGTATTATGGTGTTTTTTAAGGTTGGCTATGTCAATACATTTTGTTTGTCTTATGAGCTTGCTGGGATGTAAGGTCAGGTGATGCGTAACATCACAGCCTCTCCTTGACAAATGTCAACCCCGCCTTCTCGTGGTGCATCCTGTTCCCACTAAAGGGGCTCTGACGACCGCCAATAGCGGTATAACTATACCATCGGGATTAGAGGAAATTCTATCCCACACTCACCAACCCGCTTGGCCAGCGTGGTGAGTTATGGCCAAACCCCTCCAAAATGATTCCACAACTAAAATCTTGGCCCTCAGTCTCCGGCAGCTGGAATGTACCTGGCCAAGGCAGCGGCCAGTGCGACATGAAGGCAGAGGGTGCTAAGAATCCCCGGAGGACCGGACTAGGCTGCCATCTGATGCTGACCTTGGCTACGTATAATGGACGCTCCCTATCTTCTGATTCAAGGCTTCTTGAATTGGAAGAGGAACTACAAAGGATCAAGTGGGACATCGTGGGGCTAAGTGAGGTAAGGAGAAAAGGAGAAGATCTCATCGAACTAAAAAGTGGACATCTCTTCTACTATCGTGGGACAGATACTGGCAGAACTAGTGGTGTTGGATTTATAATAAACAAGAAACTGAAGGATAAAGTGGTAGAAGTTGAAAGTTCCTCTGACAGAGCTGCACGACTTGTTATCCAACTCTCGAAAAGATACCAGGCTCAGATTATTCAAACTTATGCACCCACCACAAGTCATCCTGAAGAAGAAATTGAAGAATTTTATGAGGAAATTTGTCATCTAAATAATAAAGGTAAGCAGCACTTGAAAATAATTATGGGAGATTTCAATGCAAAAATAGGGCAACGGCAACAGAATGAAACTTCAGTAGGTAAATTCGGTCACGGCAACAGAAACCAGCGTGGAAATACTCTCGTTGAGTTTGCAGAGGCAGAAGGGTTTTTCATCTTGAACTCCTTCTTCAAGAAAAAGCCACACAGGAAATGGACATGGAGACATCCAAATGGGACGACAAGTGAAATTGATTTTATTATGTGTAACAAAAAATTCGTCATAGAAGACTGCAGTGTGCTAAACAAGTTCAACACAGGTAGTGACCATAGATTGGTGAGATGTAAGATGCACCTCAACACTAAACTTGAACGTGGCAAGCTCATAAGACAAACAAAATCTATTGACATAACCAACCTTAAAAAACACCATAATACCTTCAAGTTGGAACTGAAGAACAGGTTCTCTGCTTTAGAAGGCCTAACATCGGAAGAAGTGGACATCTCTGAAGTTAACAGAAAAGTAACCAAAGCTCTTATGGAAACAGCAACAAAATTAGCTGGGTCTAAGAACAAGTTGCATGTAAACAAATTATCAGGAAAAACGAAAATGTTGATGCAAAAAAGAAGAGAGATGAGGACAACTAAAGAAGATGTGACTTCCAAAGTGGAATATATAGAGCTATGCAAGACAGTAAGAAAAAGTATCACTGAAGACGTAAGAAAATTCAACTGTGAACTAGTGAGGAAAGCAATTGAAAACAACCAAAGCCTAAAGATAGCAAAGGGACATCTCAGTAAGGGAAGAAAACAGATTATGGCACTGAGAAAAGAAGATGGTTCTGTAACAAGAAATAGAGGCGAAATTTTGACAAGAGTGAAAGATTTCTACTCCAAATTATATGAAAGGGATGATACATGCACTCCAGACATCATGAAAGATACCAGTACCAGAGTTCCTCCAGTCCTTCCAGCAGAAGTTGCACATGCAATCAAGAACATGAAGCGGGGAAAAGCTCCAGGAGAAGATGGAATTACTGTAGACATCATACAAGAAGCAAGTGGAGAAATCGAAACAGTACTCGCCCAAATTTTCACTAGATGCCTTAATGAAGGAAAGATTCCTGAGGATTGGAACACCGCTACAATGATCCTGCTACATAAGAAAGGTGACATTGAGGATCTCGGAAACTACAGACCTATCAGCCTCCTATCAGTAGTTTATAAAATCTTCACTAAAGTTCTTTCACACCGCTTGAAGGTAACACTGGATATGGCTCAACCGAGAGAACAAGCTGGATTCAGGAGTGGCTACAGCACAATAGATCATATCCACGTACTGAGAGAACTAATTGAAAGAGCGAGGGAATATGAACTTCCATTGTGCATGGCTTTTATCGATTATGAAAAAGCCTTTGATTCGGTGAAACCATCAGCAGTTACAATGGCTCTGAAAACCTGCGGTATTGAAGATGCATACATTAATATTATTAATAACATCTATCAAAATGCAAGTGCAAAGATTCGGCTGTTTGAAAATACAACACACATAAAAATTGGAAAGGGAGTGAGACAAGGTGACACCATATCTCCGAAGCTCTTTAATGCCACATTGGAGGGTGTTTTTCAGTCGCTGAGCTGGGAAAACAAGGGGATAAAGATTAATGGAGATTATCTAACCCACCTTCGTTTTGCTGATGACGTAGTCATTTTTGCAACTACCCCATCAGAGCTGCAGAGTATGATCCAGGAACTTGCTGACAAGAGTAAAGAAGTGGGATTAAAAATGAACTTTCAGAAGACAAAAGTGATGTTCAATGCTTTTACAAGAAATGAAGATTTATCGATTGATGGAGTAAAGCTGGAGATAACAGACACGTACGTTTATCTTGGACAGCAGATATCAAGTGAGGGTCACATTGATGAAGAAATTAATCGGCGTACAAAACTTGCCTGGAGAGCTTTTGGAAGAAACAGCATAATTTTCAAGAGCAATATGCCACTATGTCTTAAAAGAAAAGTGTTTGATCAATGCATCCTTCCAGTGCTTACGTATGGTGCAGAGACGTGGACCTTAACTAAAAGAGACATACAAAGGCTGCAGACAACTCAAAGAAGCATGGAGAGGTGCATACTTGGTGTAACCAGGAGAGATAAGAAGAGAAACTCGTGGATCCGAAAAATGACAAGAGTGGAAGACATCATGATCAGAGTTAAATCCCTGAAATGGCAATGGGCTGGACATACTGCCAGAAGGACAGATCATCGATGGACAGCCGAAATTTTAGATTGGATCCCAAGGGACAGGAAAAGACCCAGAAGAAGACCACGTGGGAGATGGGTGGATGAAATTCGAAAGTATGCAGGGGTGACATGAAGGAGACTGGCACAAGACAGACCGTTGTGGAGGAAACTTGGGGAGACCTTCGTCCAGCAGTGGATTGATAATGGTTGACAATGATGATGATGATGATGAGCTTGCTACGTTCGAGTTTAGTGTTGAGGTGCATCTTACATCTCACCAATCTATGGTCACTGCCTGTGTTGAACTTGTTTAGCACACTGCATTCTTCTATGACGAATTTTTTGTTACACATAATAAAATCAATTTCACTTGTCGTCCCATTTGGATGTCTCCATGTCCATTTCCTGTGTGGCTTTTTCTTGAAAAAGGAGTTCAAGATGAAAAACCCTTCTGCCTCTGCAAACTCTACGAGAGCATTTCCACGCTGGTTTCTGTTGCCGTACTGAAGTTTCATTCTGTTGCCGTTGTCCTATTTTTGCATTGAAATCTCCCATAATTATCTTCAAGTGCTGCTTACCTTTATTATTTAGATCACGAATTTCCTCATAAAATTCTTCAATTTCTTCTTCAGCATGACTTGTGGTGGGTGCATAAGTTTGAATAATCTGAACCTGGTATCTTCTCGAGAGTTGGATAACGAGTCGTGCAGCTCTGTCAGAGGAACTTTTAACTTCTACAACTTTATCCTTCAGTTTCTTGTTTATTATAAATCCAACACCACTAGTTCTGCCAGTATCTGTCCCACGATAATAGAAGAGATGTCCACTTTTCAGTTCGATGAGATCTTCTCCTTTTCTCCTTATCTCACTTAGCCCGACGATGTCCCACTTGATCCTTTGTAGTTCCTCTTCCAATTCAAGAAGCCTTGAATCAGAAGATAGGGAGCGTCCGTTATACGTAGCCAAGGTCAGCATCAGATGGCAGCCTAGTCCGGTCCTCCGGGGATTCTTGGCACCCTCTGCCTTCGTGTCGCACTGGCCGCTGCCTTGGCCAGGTACATTCCAGCTGCCGGAGACTGAGGGCCAAGATTTAAGTTGTGGAGTCATTTTGGAGGGGTTTGGCCATAACTTACCACGCTGGCCAAGCGGGTTGGTGAGTGTGGGATAGCATTTCCTCTAATCCCGATGGTATAGTTATACCGCTATTGGCGGTCGTCAGAGCCCCTTTAGTGGTAACAGGATGTACCACGAGAAGGCGGGGTTGACATTTGTCAAGGAGAGGCTGTGATGTTACGCATCACCTGACCTTACATACGAGTATATATATACACACTGGTCACAAAAAGTTAGGGATATTGCATGAAGTGAAGCTACGTAACATAAACGACATAGTGTGTTTAAAAACAATTTAATGGGCAATTTCTGCACACAACAAGTAGTACCACAATATAGACAAAAGTATATTCAGAGAATGTCCATACCTCTGGATTTCTGTATCCAGTAACACTACTTGTGTGTAGAAGAACGTCTTGATACCTACCAAAAACCCCTGAAGATTAAGAAAGCCTCCAAACTGGTCTGTGATGTCAAAGTTAGTGGGCTGACAGACTCGAGCTCTCCGCTCCTGAAAACGCCGACGAAGTACTGCGCTGTTTACGCAGAGAAATAATTTCTCGAGTGCGATACTAGACAATTTGTGCACAACAATAAATCGACTGGTTTTTTTTTTCTCTGTATTTTTTGTCCTTAGATAACATCAAAAGATTACATCCTGAGCTTTCATTTTTTTCTTCTCAATTTCCAGCAATGATATTCGTAAATCGGGGAATTCCAAAGTTTTGCTCTTGTGCTAGGAAATGATTTCATGAAAAATTTCCTTTAGTTTTCAATTTGGCTTAAAGGAGCAAAAAAAAAAAAAAAAGTTTTTTCACGCGTAACGGGAAAAACCGAGCATTTTACGTTAAGCATTTTTACAACTACGATCTTTTTAAGTGCGTTAATGACAAATTGTAGGACTGTATGAACATAATCATTTCAGTTAAAACTTTTAGAAATTCCCTTCGCGTTCGATTTATTAAAATGAAACAAAAAAAAAAAAAAAAAAGACGTAAGGAACACAAAAGCAAAATTTTCGATTTAGTGAGTATATTTACTGAAAATACGGTAAGATGTGTGCTCAAATCCAACTATTTCTGGAAGGTAAAGAAAAAAAAAATTATAAATGAAAATCATTTAGGTAAAAGTTCTTTGTCAAATGAACATGAAATATGTTAATTCCAAACTTTCGGATACATTTGTTGGACATTCCAATAAACTTTTCTTTGGGCTACTAGCCTTCAGATTATCAGCGCATCAAGTAGTTCTGTACATTTTATGCGGATTATTGTTTTAATAAGGACACTGATACATAGCAATTTTATGAAGAAAAATGACATTTGTTTTACGGAAATGAAATGTTGATTAATAAATAACGTAATTATTTATTGCCAGTTTCTTTGCCTGTTTAACTTGAGTACTTGATGCGCTGATAATATATGTACATCTTTTTTTCCTAATTTGAACAGTACTAACTACGAATTTTGTAAAGAAAGATAATTATTACTTTATGGAAATGAAATGTTGAATGGTAATTAATACCATTATTTAAACGACAATAAATAATGAGCTGATAATCGGAAGGCTAGCCCTTAAATTTTACTTTGTCAATTAAAAAAAAAAGACTACTAACAATTCACTAAATTATAATTGTATTTACATCGAAAGCAGAAAATGCTATCATGAGAACAATTAGGCTTAACTAACCTTTGAATTCACGGTGGGCCGCCCCGGTGGCGCAGTGGTCTAAGCGATGGCCTCTGATCATTCGTCCGAACGGGGTCCGGGTTCGCATCCTGGTGAGGCATGGATGTTGTGTTTGTCTTACGGCACTGGCTCTCTCCCTTCCCTGGAACCAGTGACCCTAAATTAGGGACGGGCGACTGCTTATAGCCCATTGAGTTGCTCACGGTGGTCGTTAAACCACCAAGCAAAAAAAAAAAAAAAAAAAATTCATGGTGGGTTCAAAATTCTTCATTGGTATGGAAGAAATCTGCCTTCTTCGAAAGCTTTCACTTTCAGGAAAGCTGAAAACAATGGCTTTTGGATGTGCTTTGTAATTAGATCTATATAAAGGCACTCAATATTTTCCAGGCATGTATAAAAATGCTTACTCGCGTTCACGACTACCGAAAGCACAATACTGATCAATGCCGCATGGACGCCAAGCTAATATCGGCATTCCCTTTACCTTTGACCTCTGGAGAGAGGAATTACGATGGCCCTTTGACCGTGACGTCGCACCCCTTCGTAGTTCGCACGCTGGGGCTTTCTCTCCAGGGGGTTTTGCACCTACGAAGCATACTTGCAGTGACATTATTGATGAGTGTCTGGTGCAGTTAGTCCCATATTAGTCAACACATTACAGAGGTCTGCCAGTATACTGGGGTGTGGAATGCGGTTATCTAAACATTGCTGTATAGATTCCCAAATTTTCTTAATAGGGGCAGGCCAGGTGGTAAATGTGTAGATTAGCGTCCTAAATTATTTTGTCGAAAAAATTTTAGTACCTGGAAAAAGTGCGATGTACAGATTTTAGTGTATGGAAATTAATGGCAAATGGTGCAGAAATTGCATATTTAAAATGTGTTGTAAAGATTTTTTTCGTTAGATTGACCTGTGAGTCTGACGCTGTGAAGAGAAGCTGCGGTAGGCCTAATTCATTGCTCTGGCAAAGAATGTGAAGCTTTGGTTCTTTAAAAATTTTTGTTGCTGTGCCAAAATGACAGGTGGAAGAGTACAAGAGAAAGAGGTTACATTGTTGGCAGGAGAGCAATAATGTAGTGATACGCTACAGAAAATAGGTCCACAGCATCCGCCCTTTATTTTGTTGTATCCTGTACGTTGTTGGCAGGAAGAACCGGATAAAATCTCTTTGATTTGCAAAAGATACGTATGAGTAAGATAGAAACTGACCTGCGAACAAGCTTATTAACAGGAGAACCAAAAGTGCAGTGACACAGCAAATCGGCTATGAATGGAAGCTGTTCAAACCAGGACCGAAAGTTATAGTTCCCCAGTTTTCTGTACAACATAGAAAAGCATATTAGTACTTTCTATTTTGAATCAAGGAATCATATGCGAAAGAAAGAAAAATTTCTCAACATCTGCTTTAAAAACAATGACCAAACATGAATGAACTTATTTTGTGTAGCGTATGAGTATAACATGGCTCGCTCTCTTTTTCCAGAAAATACGCGTTTGGACTTGTAGTCGTCCGCGCGTGAATCTTAACTTTCAACGAAGCAAAGCTTCACATCGTCGCCGTAGCGATGCGTTAGGCCTACCGCAGCGTCTCTTCACAGTATCGCACTCACGGGTCAATATTACGATAGAAAATCTTTAAAACACATTTAAAATATGAAATTTCTGCACCATTTGCCATTAATTTCCATACTCTAAAATCTTTACGTCACACTTTTTCCAGGTACTGACATTTTTCCGATGAAATAATTTAGGACGCTAATATACATATTTACCGGCCAGGTAGGCAGCCACCAAATAGAAAGAATGCCAAATTAGCCCATGGATTTGTAAATTTTCTTACATAGTAAAATTATCCGCTAACTTTTTTTTTCTTTTATGAGCTAGTCTGTATTTGCCACAAAAATGAAAGCTGAATACCCCTTTGTTGTTTCTCAGGCACATGCAGAGTTCCTATATATATACCCACAACAAGAAGAAGCATTTTCAATTCTTGTGTGTGTTTTTTCTAAGAATTCTTCTCTGCTGCCGCATTTGGGTTTTCAGGAGAGAAAAAAAATTTTACATTTTTTTTTTGTTCCTGATGTTTGTTGACATTTATATATATAACAATAAGGCTTGAGTGACAAGCCTTATTGTTATGTGCATCTTGGAAATAAATCCCAAATTCCCACAGCCTAGGGTAAGGTTGAAAAAACACTTTTGACTATGAAAACTGCAACAAAGCTCCTACAGATTGCGAAACCATATATAAATCAATGGTTTTCTATCCACTCATTGATAGCGCATTGTTTGGCATTCAATAAAGATTTACTCAGTTGCAAAAACTTTCCAACGCTTTGGGTTTCCTTTATAATTTGAAGAAATTGCCTGACGGGATTTTTCAAAAGAAATGTGTATGCAGTTAGAAAAATTCCTTAAGGATGCTGACAGTGAAGAAAAAGATATTGATGGGGAGCAACTGTTTGAAGAGCTGTGGCATTTGCAAGCACTTATGAGCAAATGCAGCTCAGCTACTACAATAGAAGTTCTAAACTTCATATTCCAGCAAAATATGGTTCATTGTTTTCCCAACAGTAGGTGCTTTCGAATATTGCAATTCCTGTCTGTAGAAAGCGGGAAAAGAAGTTTTAATAAGTTAAATCTGATAAAGACTTATTTGAGATCTACAGTAGCGAACAAAAGTATTTGGCGAAATACTTTTTCGACCGTAATTTTTTTTTGCTGGACCAAATCGGGTCATTTTGGGATATGATATGTGTTATTCAGTTGTAAACATGACCCATATGCAGATGGATCGGAAACCTTAACACAGATCAGGTACCGAGCTTAATCGCGAAGATCATACAAATTGACCAACAAAGTAGGTGTGTATCACATTCATTTAATGCAACGATAACAGAAAATAAGTACGAGAAAATGACAAAACAATAACTAATACTTAGTGGGATAACCACAAGACTTAATAACAGCTGCACTACGGGCCGGCATAGAGTCCACTAGCTTCTCGACGGTGACCTGCGGAATTCGTGCCCATTCTGCAGACAGCTGGTCGAACTTCTGGGCCCTATTCCAGCAGGTTTTCTTCGCACATCGTCTCTCCAGCTCCTCCCACATATGCTCGATGGGGTTGAGGTCTGGAGATTGGCTTGGCCAGTCTAGAAGTGTGAACCTGTTGCGGCTGGAAGGCTGCCTTCGCTACTCTGGAGGTGTGCTTCGGGTCGTTGTCTTGCTGCATGATCCAACCTTGTGGCATGTTGTGGTTTGCCCATGGGCAGACATCGTTGATGAGCATGTTCGTGTAGCTCTGGCCGGTCATTATTCCGTCAATCTTGATGATGGGGCCCATTGGGTCATTCCATGTGAAATCAACCAATAACGAATTAAATTGTTGCTCGACATTTTTAAATATTTTTTATATTTTGCATACAATATTCCCAATATATTAACACTACAAAAATCATATTTTTTTTATATAAGACTTTTTTTTTCTGGCGGCCATTTTTCTTCGGCTTCACATGACGTTTTTGACCAAAATCATCGTTTACGTAAAATTTAATAACTTCTTTACTACTAGAGCTATCATGTTCAAATAAAGATCATTCTTTTTTACATGAAATGTTCTACAGTTTTGATCAAGAATGCTTTAGCTACCTCTTGTGAAAAGATATGAAATGGCCCTTACAAAATGTTTAATAATTTCGCTCAAATTGCTGATTTCAGGCATAATTTTTTTAAAGAATGGTAAAAGTCTCATACTTCAGACTTTGTATGTTTACATGTATGTAGTTGGACTATTAATTCACAAAATTTGAAACTTGAGACTGTTGTCCTTTTTTTCTATAGACCTCCAAACATGGTCCGAACCTTAAAAGTGTCACTTTTTTAGGCCTAATATCTCAAAAGGGACAGCTCCTAAAATTCTAATATTTTTACACAGCAATGTGGTCTTAGGGGTAACCTGCAGTAAAAATTTCAACTTGTAGACACAAGTAGTTTTAAGGCTGTGCTACATCAAAATAACGGAAAAATACGACCATTTTTATTTGCGAACTTGTGAGCCAGAGTTGCTTTTAAATCATCTTAAATATGTAAGGAAAATTATAAATGGTGCAGTAACATTTTATTATTCATTGAAATAAAAAAATATTAAAAAAACAAATTAGACAAGCAGCAAAATAAATTTACCTGATTTTGAGTGCATGGTTTACAAATGTCGATTTTACGTATATGTGTTACTACAGTATAAACAATAACATTAACACATTAAATTACAATAACTATGAAAAAATAAGTTACTTACAGTTCTATTGATGTTCTAGTTGGACTGAGAAATAAATAAATTCATTGCTTGAGAAATGTTGTTACAGTGTTTCCGCGATATTGTAAGAACGGCCAGTCACTGTCCTCACGTCCATTTGAGTCAGTTTTTGTAAGATATGGCTTATGGGAACCCATACAATGACCTGTGGAAATGACAACTGAAAGGATGTTCGTGGCCCGTGTGGATGGAAAAAGTGAATTTGCATATCATTGTTTTCTTCACTGATGTCTTGAATCTTTCCAATCCATCATTTTTTATCATAAACACAGGCAACATAGTCATTTTTATGGAATGAAAATATTTGATGAGATGTGATTGAGGACACTAATACGTCTTCAAATTCTGATGTTTGGGATGTTTTAAAGCATCTTATTTGGGACTAATCGAGAGGAACTATTCTATGATAATCTCTTGTGTGTGGTACTGTTTCGGCATTTGCAAATCTTGCTTCCTGTTGGAGGCAGAATAATAGAGTCTTGCATACTTTGATTGTACCTCATCAGTTGATACATAAATGTATGCAATGCCAGTAATTTTTTCGGAGCAATATTTATACATATCCTGTGGTGTTAAAATTTGGTCTGTATATGTTCTTTGCAAACTACTTCTTGATACTTCTCTTTTTGTAGTACCACCTATTCCATCACTAGCATTTTTGCCGTGGGATGTAGCAAAGAAATTCCATTCGGCTTCAAGTCCAAAATCGTCAAAATGTTTGCAAATGTTAACGAAGTTCTTTTTATTTTTATATTGGCTGGCAGCACCATCACTAAAATAAAAAAAATTCTTCACTGAAGGTGCCACTTTTTTTATGTCAGAAATTAGATGACCCTGGAATACATGGAATGCAGCTGTGTTGTGCTCGATATGATCACTTATAATACAAAGACTTCTGCACTTAACAGCTTCTAAATCACTACATAAATCCTTGGTCACAGATCCATAATCACATTTATGGCATTCTTCATTGACATATACACCAACAGAGCATTCCATTTTGATTTGGCACAAATACACTTATTGCAGGTATATCACAACGTCACATTTGAACTACTTGCCAGTCACAAAGGAAACATCAAACTGGGACAAGAAGAAAGAGGGTGGTGGTATATATAGCTGCATTAAATGTACAGGTCTTAACAGCTTTAAACAGGTCTTAACAGGTAGCTTAAAAGCTTAATAGGTCTGAAAAGCTTAACAAGAATTGAACAGGATAAAAAAACAATGACTCATCTATACATGTAGTGACAGGAATTATTCTGCCTCCAACAGGAATCCCATGAATACATCTAAAAAAATATATATGACAAAAATGTTCATATTACTGTCTATAACTACATATATGTTTATGGACGATTGTAAATCATGCACTCAAGATCAGGTAAATTTATTTTGCTGCTTGTCTTTGTGTTTTTTTTAATATTTCTTTATTTCAATGAATAATAAAATGTTACTGTACCATTTATAATTTTCCTTACATATGTAAGATGATTTAAAAGCAACTCTGGCTCACAAGTTCGCAAATAAAAATGGTCGTATTTCTCCGTTATTTTGATGTAGCACAGCCTTAAAACTACTTGTGTCTACAAGTTGAAATTTTTACTGCAGGTTTACTCCTAAGACCACATTGCTGTGTAAAAATATTAGAATTTTAGGAGCTGCCCCTTTTGAGATATTAGGCCTAAAAAAGTGACACTTTTAAGGTTCGGACCATGTTTGGAGGTCTATAGAAAAAAAGGACTACAGTCTCAAGTTTCAAATTTTGTGAATTAATAGTCCAACTACATACATGTAAACATACAAAGTCTGAAGTATGAGACTTTTACCATTCTTAAAAAAAATTATGCCTGAAATCAGCAATTAAAGCAAAATTATGAAACATTTTATAAGGGCCATTTCATATCTTTTCACAAGAGGTAGCTAAAGCATTCTTGGTCAAAACTGTAGAACATTTCATGTAAAAAAGAATGATCTTTATTTAGACATGATAGCTCTAGTAGTAAAGAAGTTATTAAATTTTACATAAACGATGATTTTGGTCAAAAACGTCATGTGAAGCCGAAGAAAAATGGCCGCCAGAATAAAAATAAGACTTATAAAAAATTTTATTTTTTATTTTTGAAGTGTTAATATATTGGGAATATTGTATGCAAAATATAAAAAAATATTTTAAAATGTCAAGCAACAGTCACTGGTTGATTTGACGCGGAATGACCCCATTCCATTGCGAGAGAAGGCGGCGTAAACCATGAGCGATCCTCCTCCGTACTTGACAGTCGGCTGAATGAACTGGGGGTTGAATCTCTGGCCACACAGACGTCGTACGTATCAAATGCCATCACTTCCGAACAAGTTGAACTTGCTTTCGTCGGTGAAAAGCACCTTACTCCAGTCCGCCGCGGTCCAATGTCGATGACGGCGCGCAAACGCGACTCTGGCTCAGCGATTCTTGACTCCGATGAGTGGTTTCTTGGCAGGGCGTCTTCCATTTAATCCACCAGCAATGAGACGACGGGAGATGGTCATTCGGCTGACGTTCAGGTCGTCGCTGTCGCGGAATTCGGTGGCGATGTCCACAGCAGTCAAGGTGGGATCAGCACAAGATCGACGGAGGATGCGTCTATCCTGACGTAACGTAGTGGAACGAGGCCTACCACATCGCGGACTGTTCTCGACAGTCCCAGTCTTCTTATAACGTTGCAGGATAGCTGAAATGGACTGGTGTTGGATCTTCAGGGCCCTCGCAATGTCGGTGACGCGCATTCCAGATTCCATCATGTTCACGACCGCCTGGCGAGCTCCAACAGGGATCTCCGCCTTTTTACCCATTTCTAAAAACCTAAGATTGACTTATTATCACACTACACATCACAAAAATCACAAGAAAAACATTAATACACGCAGCAAACAAATGGGTAATAATTGGCGACTCTTGAATATGGCCCATTTCGAACGACAAATTTGCTCTGAGCGAAATACAAACTACGCTGCATTGTAACCCACCAATAAACACATATCATATTCCAAAATGACCCGATTTAGTCCCGCAGAAAAAAAATTATGGTCGAAAAAGTGTTTCGCCAAATACTTATGTTTGCTACTGTACAACGACGCAGGAACAGCTATCAGCTTTATCCATCATTTCTATTGAAAACGATATTGCACAAAATTTTTTTCTGAAGCAATGAAGAGGTTTTTGCAAAGTAAAGCCAGACATGAACGTTTCATGTAAATAACACAAACAACTATGTATGATTCCGTCATTTTGTGAGTAAAATTATCATTATTATATTGGACTATTTATTTGCAGCATAGCATGTTAGTGAGTTAGTGACATATCTACTGAGCATACTAAGTTGAGATTAGAGCTATTTGCTGTGTTTGGGTGCTTACTGCAAAAAAAAAAAAAAAAAAGATCAAAGGAGTCTTTTTGGCTGTCGGAAAAAAAAAAAACCCAGAAAAAGTTGAATGCCATGATGACAGCACCTTCAATAGGTTTCATCAGTGGTTTAGCTTTTTTCTTTTTAATTTTCATTCCAGTTAATTGTAACTGCAGCTTGTGCTCATTTTGGGTTTTCACTTTACTAGTTACTTGCTTTTTAGTGTTTACTTCCCTTTTTGTTTCTTCTTGCTTGATTGATTCTTAATATATATAAAGATAAACTAAAATTTGGGGTATATCTTAATATAATTTTATGAGCATAATTTAAAAAGTTTCTAGCACTAATTAGGGCAAACTTTTGAGTGTGATTTACATTAAGAAATAATTGGGCATTCAAAACTGTTGAATTTTCTAAAAAAATTGCATAAATGTTTTTTTTTTTTATTTTTACTCAGGTTTGGTTATTCATGGCTCTAGTTAGGAAAGTTAGGGATGTTATGCAAAACACAGGTGAGTGTAAATTAAGTACAACCTCCTGTAGCTTTAAAACTTGAGCTTATGTCCCACAATTCAGTATCTCCCCTCCTTCCAGATCACCCTGTGAAAGTCAACCAACTTGGTGACTTCACCAAGTTGGTAAATATAATATTAGTGGAATTAAAGGATTAAACCATGTGTACAATTCTAGAATTAATAAGCAACATTTATTCACAATTAAATATTTTATTTTAAGATCTATAGTTTTGTTGAGCCTTGAGCTCGGCTTCATCAGGACAAAAGGAGCATAAACATTAAGATGTGACATCGTCAGCTAGTTGACGATCATGGATTTTGGTGAATTGTCTCCATGCAATTGAAAGAAATCGAGTAGGTGTCATGTTGTTGACAAGTCATAAAGAAAAGTCATGCAAACAAATTGGTGTTTTCTACACAGGTGTATCGTGCAGTACATATATGCGTAACAGAGGATTCCTTGCAGAAAAAGCTAGATTTTTGCCGATGCAGTGGTCTAAGCACTGGCTTATGACTGTTCGATTTTTCCAAGTGGGTTGGGTTCGAATCCTGGTGGGGCATGGATGTTTTTGTGTTGGTCTTACAGCACTGGCTCTCTCCCTTCCCTGGAACCAGTGGCCCTAAATTAATGATAGGCAACTGCTTATAATCCATTGAGTTGCTCACCATGGTCAGTAAACCTAACAACAACAACAAAAAAAAAGAAATTGCAGCACACACAGGATATAGATAGTCTTTTCGTTGTAGACAAAGCTGTCCAGAAATTTAGGAACTTTCAAAAGTTTAAATTTCAGTTATTTTGAAATCTATAAACAAGGCAAATTTTTATGGATCAAAAGACCATGTTGAAGACATAAATTCCTGGGAATTTATCTGATTGCTTGTGAATGTGGACTTTCATGTATAGGGCAGATCCGTAGGGCTTTTAAGTTTTCATGTGAAGGAACACACGACTTATGTAGGGAACTGGAGAAGTAGTCTATAGCCCAACATTGTCATGAAAATAACCGGATTTTTTTTTTAATGCTACGCTTATTGATAAACCTGATTTGACTATCAAGCTTACTATATTAGAAGCTTTCCACATATAGTGCAACTGCTCATGGCTTGTCAACGACATGACATCTACTAGATATCTTTCAAACATGTGGAAACAACTTGCCGCAGTGACTGTCAGAATGCTGATGATCTCATGATGATTTGAACATTTGCACTCCATTTGTCCTAATGAAGCCAAGCCAAATGCTCAGTGAAACTACAGAAGATCTTAAAATAAAATATTTAATTGTGAATAAACATTGCTTATATATTTTATCTCAACATCACGAGTATTGTAGTCATAAAATATAATTGGGAATTACTTGGAGCAGAAACTTACCAGAAAAGAAATCGTGTATTGCTTGGAAAAAAAAAAAAAAAAAAAAAAAACTTTTGCGGTGGGTGTTATTTTTTCTTTTTTTGATTATTTAAAGTGACCCCCCACCTGTTTATTGGGGGGATTCAAACCCTGCTTGATCTGCAGCATTTCCATTCAGTAGAAATTTTGTGTGTAGCTGGCTTGCAAAACTCCTAAAGCAGCAACTGCATCAATCTGCCGTCCACCTGTTGTAACACGTCAACAGCCCTATTTCTGCGGTCAATGCTTAAACGTCGTCTGGACATCTTTTCAAGTTAATCCTACTCTGAAGGAAATGCATTCAGCAAACTTGTAGTCCAAGCAGTGAGACGACCTGTTTTCCACTTCTCGGAAGCTACTTTTATCGGAGCTCGCACACACACAGCACATGTGATGCTGTGTCGTCATGATGCTAATTTACGCTGATAACCTATCTCCTGTAGTCACTAAATATGCATATCACCATGTTTCCCCTTTGAAACCATAATATCCCAAACTTTTTGTGAGCACTATATATATAGAACAAAAATATTACAGAACAAAAATACAAAAATTTCAAAACAAGTGAAAACTGAAACAGGTTGCCGTCATCAGGAGAGCATCAACCTATGGGAGTGGCCTATATATATATATATATATATATATTTTTTTTTTTCTCTTATGATTCGGAAAATACTCTCGTAGAGTTTGCAGAGGCAGAAGGTTTTTTCATCTTCAACTCCTTTTTCAAGAAAAAGCCACACAGTAAATGGACATGGAGACATCCAAATAGGACGACAAGTGAAATTGATTTTATGTGTAACAAAAAATTTGTCATAGAAGACTGCAGTGTGCTAAACAAGTTCAACACAGGTAGTGACCATAGATTGGTGAGATGTAAGATGCACCTCAACACTAAACTCGAACGTGGCAAGCTCATAAGACAAACAAAATGTATTGACATAACCAACCTTAAAAAACACCATAATACCTTCAAGTTGGAACTGAAGAACAGATTCTCTGCTTTAGAAGGCCTAACATCGGAAGAAGTAGATATTTCTGAAGTTAACAGAAAAGTAACTAAAGCTCTTATGGAAACAGCAACAAAATTAGCTGGGTCTAAGAACAAGTTGCATGTGAACAAATTATCAGGAAAAACCAAAATGTTGATGCAAAAAAGAGAGATGAGGACAACTAAGGAAGATGTGACTTCCAAAGTGGAATATATATAGAGCTATACAAGACAGTACGAAAAAGTATTAATGAAGACGTAAGGAAATTCAACTGTGAACTAGTGAGGAAAGCAATTGAAAACAACCAAAGCCTAAAGATAGTAAAGGGACATCTCAGCAAGGGAAGAAAACAGATTATGGCACTGAGAAAAGAAGATGGTTCTGTAACAAGAAATAGAGGGGAGAAATTTTGACAAGAGTGAAAGATTTCTACTCCAAATTATATGAAAGGGATGATACATGTACTCCAGACATCATGAAAGGTACCAGAGTTCTTCCAGTACTCCCAGCAGAAGTTGCACATGCAATCAAGAACATGAAGCGGGGAAAAGCTCCAGGAGAAGATAAAATTGCTGTAGACATCATACAAGAAGCAAGTGGAGAAATCGAAACAGTACTCGCCCAAATTTTCACTCGATGCCTTAATGAAGGGAAGATTCCTGAGGATTGGAACAACGCTACAATGATCTTGGTACATAAAAAAAGGTGACATTGAGGATCTCAGGAACTACAGACCTATCAGCCTCTTATCAGTGGTTTATAAAATCTTCACTAAAGTTCTTTCACACCGCTTGAAGGGAACACTGGACATGGCTCAACCGAGAGAACAAGCTGGATTCAGGAGTGGCTACAGCAAAATAGATCATATCCACGTACTGAGAGAACTAATTGAAAGAGCGAGGCAATATGAACTTCCATTGTGCATGGCTTTTATCGATTATGAAAAAGCCTATGATTCGGTGAAACCATCAGCAGTTACAATGGCTCTGAAATCCTGCGGTATTGAAGATGCATACATTAATATTATTAATAACATCTATGAAAATGCAAGTGCAAAGATTCTGCTATTTGAAAATACAACACACATAAAAATTGGAAAGGGAGTGAGACAAGGTGACACCATATCTCCGAAGCTCTTTAATGCCACATTGGAACATGTCTTTCAATCACTGAACTGGGAAAACAAAGGGATGGAGATTATCTAACCCACCTTCGTTTTGCTGATGACGTAGTCATTTTGGCAACTATCCCATCAGAGCTGCAGAGTATGATCCAGGAACTTGTTGACAAGAGTAAAGAAGTGGGATTAAAAATGAACTTTCAGAAGACAAAAGTGATGTTCAATGCTTTTACAAGAAATGAAGATTTATTGATTGATGGAGAAAAGCTGGAGTAACAGACACATTGGACAGCAGATATCAAGTGAGGGTCACATTGATGAAGAAATTAATCGGCGTACAAAACTTGCCTGGAGAGCTTTTGGAAGAAACAGCATAAAAAATTTTCAAGAGCAATATGCCATTATGTCTTAAAAGAAAAGTGTTTGATCAATGCATCCTTCCAGTGCTTACATATGGTGCAGAGACGTGGACCTTAACTAAAAAAGACATACAAAGGCTGCAGACAACTCAAAGTAGCATGGAGAGAGGTGCATGCTTGGTGTAACCAGGAGAGATAAAAAGAGGAACTCGTGGATCCGAAAAATGACAAGAGTAAAAGACATCATGATCAGAGTTAAATCCCTGAAATGGCAATGGGCTGGACATACTGCCAGAAGGACAGACCATCAATGGACAGTCGAAATTTTAGATTGGATTCCAAGGGACAGGAAAAAACCTAGAAGACCACATGGGAGATGGGTGGATGAAATTCGAAAGTATGTGGGAGTAACCTGAAGGAGACTGGCACAAGACAGATCGTTGTGGAAGAAACTTGGGGAGACCTTCGTCTAGCAGTGAATTGATAATGGTTGACGATGATGATGATGATTCAGAATACATGGATTGTGTTTTGAAGCCTATGAAAATAATGAGATGAATACATGAATTGTTCATTTGTTTCATTATAACTTTTTGTGTCCACCTATGAATTGAAACAGGAAAAGAACTTATACATTTTAAGAACTTGAAGTTAATGTTATGTACAGAAATAGAGAGAAGAGCACAGCACATTGTCAGAGTACAACAAATGGCATTAATGAACAACCAATAGAAGAAAAGATTTTTTTTTCTGGTTGGCCAAACAATGCAAAGGGTTACTCTCGAAATGAGTATATATGTACGAGTAGCAACATAATTTAACCCAAGACACAACAAACTAGATTGGGAGGCTGTTTTCATATCTTATTTGCATACAAATTCTTCAAAAAGGTGTTTCAACATACATAATCAATTCATTCTTACAATTATTTATATGCTACTTACTGTGACACAATAAGACCCTCAAGCGGAAACTGAAAATTGCAATTCCTAAGCACAAGATGTAAACTAAGGACATTATGCTAAACAAACTTCCTCAAATACTAAGACAATTATAACCAAAAATTAAGTCTAAATTCACAAACTAGTGAAAAATATGTTTAAGAACCAAATACACAAGGGTTGAAAAAATACAAAGCAACTAACATACCAAAATGAAAGGCTCATTTGTAAAAATACAGAAAGCATTATGAAGAAACAAACTGAGATATAAATACACAGATCTGCAGCAGGAACACAGATAGCCTTTAGCTGCACCTAACCTAGGGTAACCTAGGCTGATGACTTTACCTGCACCATCTTAGTGTAGACCTCGCAGGGAAATGCGGAACTCTCTCGAATAGTTTGGGATTAATAGGGTCCCTGACGGCGTTCCGACAGCTAGCCTGTCAGTCACCGGAAACCACAGTCTTCCACTCGGACAGATTCGGTCTAGAGACCTGTGGGGATCTGCCTCCCCCACGGGACCGGTACCTTACACCCTTCTGTCACAACCCGTGTGTGCGACATGCTATGGGCAGTTGGGGCAAGCAACTTTTTCAAAAATATCCCATCTCGTGGCCGGGAGATCGCCCGCCAACGCGATTTTTTTGGGACAAAAGTCCTTTATTTGGTATCTAAAATGAAAAATTACATTGCACTACGAGGGTAGCATGCACCCCTCTCACAAATATTCAGGCACTGAAAACACATTGATCACACACAGAAATATTTACATGGTCCACAGCGCTAGGGCCAGTGCTGTGGTGATAACCCCGGGCCAGGGTCATCAGGATCACCTTGGTCAATAGACCCAAAAGCTCATTATCAAGAGCGACGTACCTCCGAGGGTACTTCCACTTGTCAACCATAGTTGACCCGGCTTTTCCTTTGCTCAAGTTCCCTGATAAGACTAGGGCATGTCTTACTGAAGCTGGAGTGAGCGACGTCCAACTTCAGGCGGAACTTGGCATTCGCAGCAGTGCAGTTGCTGCACTTCGGTGCGGCTTCACACTGGTAGTGCTGGTGCCCAACTTCACCGCAATTGCCACACCTTGCTTCTGACTCGGGGTAGTTGCTTCGGGAATGACCGAAGCCATTACACCGAAAGCACCTGACCTCCCTCAAAAATTCCTTTAGGCGGAGCACTGACCAACCCAAGTTCAGTGTCTTCCGTCTCACCAAGTGCTTGAAGGCCTTGCGCTCCACGTCTGCCACCCAGTGGACCCTACCTCCCTTGCCCTTGATGGGGAAACAGGCTTTGAACCCGTTCTCGAGCTCTGCCTGCTCAAACTCTTTCCCTGAGAGATCCCCGTCAACTCCATAAACTATCAACCGGGGGGTATCTCTTTCGTGGGGCCGTGGGGAGTGTGCAATCCTTGGTCAGCGGATTGTTTCTCAACTCCTGGGCAAGGCGGTCGAGCTCCCGGGACGGGAACATTCCACTGTGACCCCACCTTTCCTAATGCTCCGAATGCTCTTGACTCCTATCTGCAGTTTAGTTGGGTTGACTGCAGTTTTCAGGGTCTTCTTCGTGTCCTCTGAGGACGCACTCTCGACTGTTGGGTAGACCAAAAGCATGTGTCTCCTGTCTCCCAACTTTTCCTTATTCTTCTTTTTATTCTCAATCAGGGCGGGCGAAGACCCTTTCGCCGTGCTAGCCACTTCGGCGTAGAAAACCACTTTCGCGTCGGCTTCGCAGCTCGACTCCTGCCGAACGGACAGCCTGCCTTCAATATAGGCTACCCGATCGGCTTGCTCGTAACAAGCCTTATTGATACCATTCAGGGCCGCTTTCACCTTTTCTCTCCCTGAGGAAGTGACCCGTGAGTCCAAGAGAATGGACTCAACTTCCCCAATGAGGGCGAAAATGCAGCTCATGAAAGCCTCAGGTGTAAGCACCGGGTGTGTCCTGGGATGCTTGTATCCCACCAATGGTATCTCTGGGGGACCAGTGGACGACCCCTCAGGAGCCCGAGAAGGTTCGGGCTGGGGTGGTGTTTTACCCTTCCTTGCCATGGGCGGAACTAGCAAGGTCGTGCTTACACCACTAGCTGACTGAGAAGGCTCAGTCGAGGCTCCCTTCGTGGGTGTAGCGGCTTTAGAGCCCTTCGCTGGGGGAAGCATTTTTGACGGTTTCCTCCTGGCATTGGGCTCTACCTTCCGGCTGTTCTCGAAAGAAGGGCTAAGCCCTTTAGCACTGCTGACAGGGCTTGGTAGCGCTTCTGCCGCTACCTTCTGCATCCGGGTTGACCCGGACGATTTGGGGGCTGACCCCTTAGGTTTCACTTTACCCTTCTGGGTAGCTGACATCTCTGTGAGAGAGATGCAAAACACAAATTTCTTCTAAGTACTGAGTGGGCACCCTGGGGTTCTCCCACTCGAGTCTAACCTTAGAAACCGGGCGCTCGGGCTTTGGGCTGACATGGGATCAAAGAGTCCCTTCGTCAGTGGGACCGGAACGGTGTCGACGTACCTGAAACTGATGCCAGAGTCTATGCAGGCTAAACAGAACTTCGCCCTCACGAGGGCGTTTTCACTAAGTCCCGTCACTGGTCTAATTGATAGGGAACCTAAGTTACACCTATTCTTAAAAGAAAAAATCGCGAGATCGGGATGAAACCCGTCTCGCGGTTGAAATCGTCAGTTCTGCTTGACACTGCAGTATTGCTCAACCAAATCACACACAGAGAACTCTCACCCGGTCGGCATCAGAGTGACCGGTCTAGCTACACCTAAAAGAAAAATTAAAAACAAAGCTGTGAAAGTACTACTTGATTTATCTCCCAGCATTATTTCACTTCAAATTTCTAATAATCTACAGCAAAATTTCAGATGTTTCCGAAAAACTGTCATAAATGACAACACAACTAACTCCATTTTGTGTTGCAATAACTTAGATGTTAGTGGTATTAACATGTCTACTTTATGTTACAGGCGTTTTTTGTCGTACGAGTTAAATATGAGCAACTAAATTCCCAAGAAAATTGCAACAGTTACAACGAAGCCAGTGAAATGGACTTGAGTCGAAACATAATTTACGAAGTCGCATACCATGTGAATAATAAATGTACAGGGTGTCTGAGAATTATTGGACACATTGCAAAATTATGTAAAACAAAACATTAAACAGATAGAAAGAAACTGACTGTACTAACTTACAATGTAACTACACAAGTTAATAAATTTCGATGTGAGATCCCTTGGCTGCTCGTAGTACGTCCAAGCGATACTCGATTTCATGCCATGTATTGGCAGGCATCTGAGGAGTCGTGGAATTAATAGCAGCTGTGATACGCTGCTTCAGTTCCTGCAAATGAGTACAAGGCGTCTGATAGACACTATCCTTCACATAACCCCACATGAAATAATCCAATGGAGTTAGATCTGGATAGCGAGGAGGCCACAGAATGGGACCACCACGCCCGATCCATCTGTTGGGGAAATGCTCATTTAGGCACTTACGTACACACATTGACCAATGCGAAGGCAAGCAGTCTTGTTGGAAAACGACGTCATATCTTTTGATCTGGGGTATAGGGAAATTTTCTAACATATCCAAGTAAATGTCACCATTTATGTTTTTTTCACAGAAGAAAGGGCCAATCACTTCTCTTTTTTATAGGGCGCACCACACATTAACTTTTGGAGAATCACGTTCCAGTTCAATAGCAGCATGAGGCGGTTCACTGCCCCATATCCAAACAAAACATAGTTTACAAAGTGAAACAATACCTCATACATGAAATGTGGATTAATCACTAAAAATTACAGTACTCAGAAAGTTTTTATCGTTTTCCACTTGATTCAGCATATCCACAGCAAAATGGTGTTGCAGAGTGTGATTATTTGCATGCATCTTTTGCACTATTTGAATTTTATAAGTATGAAACTTTAATTTCTTGTGCAAGATATCGTGAACTGTCGATTTCGTAATGCACAGTTCTCTGCTTGCTTTACGAAAGGATTTCCTGGGGCTTCGTCGGAAACTTTCATAACTTGGTCAACCGTCTCGCCGCTGATGCTAGGCCTACCGGCTCCTCCACGATGTTCCACATTGCCAGTTTCTTTAAACTGTTTCCTTCACCGCTTAATGGAATTCGTTGACGGAGGATTACAACCATACTCTAAACAATACCGTCTTTTAACTTTAATTCCGCAAACCATAACACACACATCACCTGCGGTACAAATGACATGACTTACTGACTGCACATTTCTCATACATTCCTCATCAGGCCACACCTAGCACCATCTATCGGATTCTGGGAATAACAATTCTGCAAAGCAAAAATATAGAAACCGTGTTAGTAATACGTGACATAGAAAAACAGACAATGCTCATAGGATTTTTTTGTACATAATTTTGTAATGTGTCCAATAATTCTCGGACATCATGTGTAATGGTGAGAGATTGTGTTGCACTAGTAACTGTGATAGAAATGCTTTCTTGTTTTTTAACATTACTCTTTTAACAAAGTCATCCCTTGTAATGCTTCATCAAAAATAAGTGATAGTAAAATAACTATTAAGAACAGGAAAAGTTTTGTCAAGGGGCCTTCATATGATATGATGAAAATGATTTTTTAGGTTAGCTAAGAACTTCATTTATTTAACCCCAAATTTTTGTAGACTAGGTAACAAGACTTTTGTGTACAACAGATTATCATGGCAGCTGTAAGATAAGCATTACCGTACGTCCATGTTACGGAGTACAAACATTGCTAAAACGGTTTTGCTACGTTATGGAAACGTCGTTTAATCGTTTGGTTTCAAAGTAATATGCAAAGCAAAAGATTCAAAAACGAAATATAAATGTTGATAAAACGTTGTTCTAAAGTTTTGCAACGGCATACGTAAAGCCAAAAAAAAAAAGGTCTTAAAACCGAAATAGGACATTCGCTAAAACGTGGTAACGTTTTTTTACGACGTTTGAAAATGTTGTTTTGACGTAATACACAAAGGACTCCAACGTTTAATAGAGAAGATTTAGACATTGATTAACCATTGCTGTAACATTTACTAAACGTAAAACAGAAATGAAAAGTACGTTGTAAAAGCAAAATTTCGCCGTTGGGAAACGGTTGTTAAAACCATTTCTCAACGTAATAAAGAAACGAATATGACGTTTAAATAATGTCATAAAATGGTGATAAACTGTTATAACAATGATTGAAAATCCATTGAATCGACGAAACATATTAGCGTTTTGAAAACATAATATTGTGCCATTTTTTCAACGTCATTCCGAACTGGTTTTACAAACGTTTTTGTGCTACTTGGGAGTTGGGATAAACATATTTTTTTTTACAAAAGACGTGCTAAAAATTACCACAGGAATTTGGAAGCTTTATCTGTGATCTTTGCTTAAGAATGTCATTTTTTTTCACTCTTACTTCAGCAGTTTTACAAAAGACGAAAGCAAATTGGGCCGCCCCGGTGGCGCAATGGTCTAAGCGATGGCTTCTGATCATTCGTCCGGAAGGGGTCCGGGTTCGAATCCCGGTGAGGCATGAATGTTGTTTGTCTTACGGCACTGGCTCTCTCCCTTCACTGGAACCAGTGTCCCTAAATTAGGGACGGGCGACTGCTTATAGCCCATTGAATTGCTCACGGTGGTCGTTAAACCTCCAATCCAAAAAAAAAAAAAAAAAAAAATCAAATTGGAAACACTTGATGGAGTTTAAAGACTCATTTTACACTATTTACTTACCGACCTTCTTTTCTGCATATAACTTCACATTTCCAGGATGCCCAATCTTTTCTGGAAAAGATGGAACTGGCACTTTAACCACGAAATTCAGTATTGCTGCGAGATGGTCATGAAAATTTTGCCCCACATGCAAGTCAGCGATGACAGGAATCTATTGAAAAATGAAAAAAATATATATAATCAACAGAATTTTAAGTTTGAAATTTGTTCTCATTAAAACACGTAAGGTACTAACCTGCTGTTGTAAATATCAAATATTTCTGATTAAAGGTAACAAGACAGTAAGATTCGGTTTACAAATGAATGTGCGGACATTATGTGGTCGTAGTGTAGCAAACAGAAGAATATGAACAGCATGTTAATATTAATATGTAAAGGATTTTGATCTCCTGACATAATCTCTCTTACAAGAAATATACGTACTTCTGCAAAATTAACCAGTGTACCGAATGCACAATAAGATATTCGCCTAATGGTTTAGCTGTAAAACTGTGTACAGGAAGGTGAAAGAAGTACATAGTGAAGTGTGTTCTACCGTTTTAGGACCTCCGGGCCATTTTGCCCAAATAGACGGGTACGTGATCAGCTGTCAAGTCAATACAATTGCGTAATCAAGTAAATGGAAACACTACCGGTAGTTATGAAAAATACGTTTCTGAAGGTATAGGGCCACATTAAAAATTTCGACCATGGAATGATGGTAAGTGCTTGAAAGAGCAGGAAGTGCAATTACAAAACTACAGCACTTGTGGAACATGGAAGCATACAGAAGGTGGCTGACGTAGCAAAAAAACGGTAGTCAGCGCACAACAGGCTTTGGAAACTGCTAGTTAACGTCCGACGTTAGCGGAGGGTAGCTAGAATTATGCGAGAAATAGACTTGTAATGATTCATAAAATAATAGAGGATTAAGTCAGGGACAGTGCCAAAGCTCTCTGTAAGTAGAAAGCCGTTTCTTACGTGACCACAGCGGATATCCAAGTTTGCGTTCTCACTTTCTCCACTGACCAAACCAAACTTCAAGGACAAGGTCACAGCAGAAAATCCTAGAAATGTTACATGTTTTTCAATATACGTTTGCTTTGACATATGGGTATACGTAGCAAACATATGTCAATTATCGATACGAGAAATTGGTATAAGTCTACGAGGTAGGAAATGAGAGGAGATGCTGTCCCCTACTTCTCCCATGCTAACAAAGTGAAGCCAGGATTATACGCTTCCGAAAGTAGTACGCCGCCCCGGTGGTGCAGTGGTCTAAGCGATGGCCTCTGATCATTCGTCCGAACGGGGTCCGGGTTCGAATCCCGGTGAGTCATGGATGTTGTGTTTTTCTTACGGCACTGGTGGCTCTATCCCTTCCCTGGAACCAGTGACCCTAAATTAGGGACGAGCGACTGCTTATAGCCCACTGAGTTGCTCACCGTGGTCATTAAACCTCGAATAAAAAAAAAAAAAAAAAAAAAGCAGTACCTCTGAAAGTAGTACCCGCCAGCTTTCACGTGCTTACCCTCGAGATGCAAAAGCAGACTATTTTCTGTAGGGAAGCGTTAGTGGAACCTTGTTCGTTTTTTAAGATATTAGGTTACCTCAAACTATAAATGAAGTTGAAAAGCATTGAAATTGATTGAGCGAACTTAAGTTTGATATAGAGCTAAGGGTTTCTAGAAGAAAAAAAAAAAGCGTGGATTTTCATAGAGGAACAGAGATCTAAGAGAACGTCTTCGTAACTACTGGAATGTGTGTGAATTGAAGACTTAAAACATATTTTTCATCGATGCGTTTAAAATTTTTCCTGGTCTCAATAAATTATCACATTTTTTTTATCATAGAAATAACAGCGCTCAAAGTTCAGCGAATTTGTATGAGCAAAATTTTCAAGCAGCACGAGCCGACGGTACGAAATTATTGGATAGTTAGGTTTAAAGGGAGGTAATACTTCTGTCTCGTTGTTACTAAGGAGGATCGGAAAGTAAAGCCCAGCAATTTTTTCTCCTTGCAGGTTAGACTTTGGTAGATGAGTTCGATTATCACGCTACAGACCAATTTGTCTAAATCAGGTGTTGCCGTGGTGGAAGACAGTTATGACGAAGCGAATTTCTCTATCACTTTTTATGCCATGGGAGGGTCTCGACCCCCAACTCTTGGCTCTGGAGCTCCGAGTGCTATCCACTATACTACACTGGCATGTGCTTTCGCTGCATCTGCCTTTATCTCATGTGCGTCATGCGTGGCAGGCACGTCACATCCCCCCCCCCATCCGAAAGAGGGCCAGGGATATTGCTCACGGGTTAGCCGGGGCCATGTGTTGCTGTAGACTGTCCCATGAAGAACGTGCATTTGAGAAATCCCAGACAATTTGGTGTATGGAACATAACATCGCACTGATTTATTTTTTCGAAGCACTGAAGAATGGATTCTTATTTTTCCTGTCTCGCGGTGTGGAAAGACCATCACATCATTGCGAGAAACTTAACAGTTAACAGCTGGGTCATCTTGTAAGTTCGGGTGCCAATATGAGGAACAAGTTTGTACGCACCGGTCATCGAATCAGGGTCCCCCTCACTCCGGAGTAAGTCGCTCTCCCAACTGAGCTACGCGGACATGTGCTCTCACTGCTATCTGCCTTTATTTCATGTGCGTCCTGCGGAACAGACACGTCAACAGTGTGTATATGTTTTGTTTTGCCTGTCTCTATTAAACTGTAACAAAAAAAAAAGAAAACTAGTGTGCTTAACTTTTCGATCCACCCTCGAATCAAAGAAAAGATGGGGGAAAGTTAAACTACGAGATTGCCTTCAATTTTTACTTGAAACACGATTACTGTTTATCATAAAAAATAAACTAGAAAGAACAAATATTCTCGTTGAACATGAATATTTTTAAAAACAAAACTTCCTGAAATATCCAAATTTTATTTCTGAGCCTTTACAGAACACATGGGTAAACAGCAAGCAAGGAGTATAAGAAAATTAGAAAAAAAAAAGAATACAGTAAAAGCTCCTTATTCGCGGGGTATATGTTCCGTAAATATGCTGCGAATACAGAAACCGTGAATATGGAATGGTAATTTGTATGGGATTATAAGGGATACGTTCCAAGGTTCCAAAATAAAAAAAAGAAATCAATTAAATGAGAGTTTTTAACAATATCTATGAATTATTATTGTCAGGCTTAGACAAGGGTTTAAAGAACTTAGTAATTTTTTCTTGTTTTGCCGCTTTTAAAAGGTCTTTCAATTCAAATTGATATTCAGCTGTGGCATTAACAATTTGCCTTTTAAAAATAAGACTTCTTTCCATAGATCGATCAATTTTCATGAAGAAATCACAAAGCTCATTTGCCATCCGTAAACCTTCACTCAGGTTTTTCAAGTTAAAGGTCACCTTTTCAGTGCTCGTTGAAGCCTCTTCTTTAATGGAATGCAAATTTAACATTTCCTCCAAGTCGGTTTCAGTCAAATCTTCATCTTGCAATTCAAGCAACTCTTGAATGTCACTTGATTCTATCTGTTCAAAGCCATCTCGTCCTATTCCATTCGCAACTTGAGCAATGTTTGCAGTTAAAGTGTGAATTTGCACGGATTCTTCATAATTTCCGACAGTCAGAACAGGCCAGTTTTTTCCAACATGATTTCAATGTGTTTGGTTTCCGTTCTTCCAACGATTCTTTTATGTTAACAATGCATTTTGCTATGTCAAAATTTTTCCAGCATTGCATCACATTCATATCAGGATCACATTCCATGGTGTCCAGTATGATTTTGAAGGTTCGTCTAATGTAATAGAGCTTGAACGCCTGGATTATTCCTTGGTCCATGGGTTGGAGTAAAGCCGTCGTGTTAGGAGGTAAAAATTTCACCTTTATATTTGAATGCATAGTTTCAAGCTCACGAGGGTGACCTGGAGCATTGTCCAAAACTAGAACGGCCTTAAAGTCTAAATTATTTATTTTCAAATAAGTCTCAACTTCAGGAACAAAACAATCCCGGAACCAGTCACAAAAAATAGCACTTGTAACCCAAGCTTTCTTTATTTGCACGCCAAAACACTGGCAGGTTGTCCTTGTTTTGATTTTTTAAAGCACGAGGATTTAACGATCTGTAAAGCATTAGTGGCTTTATAACACAATCTCCAGTTGCGTTAGAACACAGCAGCAGTGTAACTCTATCTTTTGCTGCCTTGAAACCAGGGGCGGACTTCTCACTTTTGGATATGAAAGTTTTGTTTGGCATTCTTTTCCAAAACAAGGCAGTTTCATCTGCATTAAACACTTGTTCCGGTTTGTATCCACCATGAGCAATTAAGTTTGAAAATTCTTCTGGATATCTTTCTGCTGCGGCAGTGTCTGCAGATGCAGCTTCTCCAACAATTTTAATGCTATGCAATGATTGTCGCACTTGAATTTATTGAACCAACCTTCTGATGCTTGAAATCCTCCATCTGTACGTTCATCACCAGGTTCTTTAAAACGTGCGTAAAGATGCTTTGCCTTCTCGCGGATCCTAAGACCATTTAGGGGCACTCTTTTCTGGTTACGATCTTCAATCCATAATGATAACGCAGCTTCCATTTTTCAATTGCTGGATCATGAACAATTTTTGCTGATAGTGAGGTTGAAGCTATAGAATTCCTTATTTTGTCTTCGGATTTCTTGATGGATCGTACAGTTGATTCATTAACATTGAAAGAGCGTGATATGGATGCAAACGACTCACCAAGACTTAAACGGTCAAGCATTTCTATTTTTACTTTAAGCGGCAACACTATTTTTTTCCGCGTCGGAACTAATTTTTCTTTCCTTTTACTCGACATTATAAATTGGGAACAAAGCAGAAGAGACACGTGTTATTTAATCAAAATTATTGCAACGACTGACAAGTTGAAGCAATAAAACGCCAACCGTGGCGAAGGCGGCTCTCATCAAAGGACATGGCGGAACGTGTAATACGGCGGCCGCATTTGACAACGTACTTTAGGCATAGTGGCAATAAGGTTTGTTTTACTTTGATATTAGTCCATTCGGTTACACAATTTTTTTTAAAAGCTGCCTCGGCATGAGCCAGCAGTACTCAAAAGATGTCGATGCGTTAATAAGGACACCGAATGCTTTTAATATACCGACTGGATTCGCGAATAAAGAAATTTTTAGTCGCGAATACAGGAACTTGGTCACAATTTTTTAATCCGCGAATAGTGAAAACGCGAATAAGGGAACCGTGAATAAGGAGCTTTAACTGTATATAAAATAAATACAGGCGCAAAAGGTAACGTGGTTCGACTCCCAAATGAGAACGCCTTCAAGTATGAGTAGTTTCCGATTTCGAGATCCCGAGGCAGCTATAAAGTGGGCTGAAGTGCGTTGCAGTATGATTCTTCATGGAATTATGATGTACAAATTTGTGATATGCAATACATGTATTATTTTCCACAATAAAATGAATGCCTATAATTATTTCCATTACGGTAAGATTTATTTCGGTGAAAATAGTAATAAAAATTCTGTAACATATGGTGAACTACTTTCTTTCACGTTGGGTGTAATCAGGTTTTATGTAAACAAAGTGGAACAATACACTCGAAATTGAGAACTACTTGAAACTGTTCCCATTTGGAAGTCCAGTCGATGACGTTTCTTTATCCATTTGTTTCATTTCTTGATAATTGCTACTGATAAATGAAAGACTATTGTCATAATAATATAGTTGTACTGAACATTGTTTTAAACCTGTTTCAATTATGGATACACAATCGATTTCATAATCTACACTATTCCCCCCAAAAATCACTACAGTCTTCGTGAACAGCTGGACTCCCTACAACCTACGTAAACCCTCAAAATGTATACAAATTCAAAACATTAAGGTGGATTCACCTAAAATCTTTGACTTGTATTTCCAATGGGCAAATTTCAGTAGCTATTTCCTTCACAATTAATGTGTTCTCAAGGATGAAAATTTGAACATCGATAAAAATAACTTCATATTATAGCCTAGTATACTTAATATTTTCTAAAACTTAACCATAGTTGTAAAAAAATCAATAACTTTTTCTTTCATGGTGTTGAGACCAGAAAATAGATGGCACGATCTGTACATTGATGACGTCAGTAGACAAACAAATGTTGGATTGCTTAATTATGGTTAAATTTCAGGAAATATTAAGTACACTAGGCTATAATATGAAGTTATTTTTATGGATGTTCAAATTTTCATCCTTGCGAACGCATTAATTTTGAAGAAAATGGCTACAGAAAGTTTTCCCATTGGAAATACAAGGCAAAGGTTTTAGGTGGATCCACCTTAAGTAATAGGCTAAAAGCAAGCCAATTACAGCAAAACATGCAGTATTTATCCACAATAAATTATAATGAACGATCGATTTCCCAATAACTTAAGAATTTAAACCCAGTAAACATAAAATAAAATGATACTAACTGGTGGAATGTGATATCAGGTATTTTCTTTAAAATTTATTCGCACAACCGAATATCATGCAAGAACACATTGAAACTAAATATGAACACGCTGAAGTATGTTGCCAAACACAGAAAAAAATTCTACGCTGGCAGTGGTGGCTTATGACCATTCGTCCGTGAAGGGTCCGGGATTCGAACCCGAACCCTTCAGGGACGAATGGTCATAAGCCAGCACTTAGACCACTGCGCCACCGGGACGGTATCTTATGTGACTAGTGAAAATCACGGTGGGAATCTTAAGTAAATTTATTTTCTTTAAAAAATGCCCTAACTTGGAGAAAAGTATTTCCTAAAATTATGATGTAGGAGCCAGTTGGACAATAAATGAATGCAACAAGTTGGGTTATATCGTCCACACACTCAGGTCACGCGAGACACAGTTTTCTACTTGTACCTTGGCTTGTATTAATTCGTCATCCGATAAGTTTGTACATTTTCACTATAGACCGTACGCGAGGCTGACGAAAAAGACAGGCTACGGTGCAAAATAGTCACGTGCACAACTTAGTGCTGTCGCCAAGTCAATCGGTTGAACAGCCATTGCGTCGTTGGTTCACAGTTATTTGTATTGTGAGTGTTCCGTTTATTGTCATTTGGATACACGTATAGTTTTGTGAGGTAGGTATTTTTTATATTTCTAAGATAAGGTTAATTCTTAGTAAACGTTTTATTTAGTTTTAGTGATACTTATAGGTTTAATGAGTAGATCTTAATTTCACACGTGTTGAAATCTGTTCATGTCTCCTGAATAGTGAAGTATAAAGAAATGAGTTATTCTGTAGTGTTGAATTCTTATTTCAAATAGAATAATTAATATATTTTGCCAATGCCGATTCACATAGAGCTTGAATATTACCAGAAATCAGGGCAACTTTTCAGGAAATTAGCCTTCGTAATTTGTATAACATTTGTATCTCCAACAATCGTTAGCCCTTTCTTTACGAAATTAATGCTTGACCTGTTGCATTGTAATGTGTCTCTGAATTAAAGAAAACATTTTTTTAATTTTGTAACTTAATGCAACTATGATATAGCATTTGTCTGATTGAATTTACTAAAGCTGTCTGAACAGTGTGGACAGATAATGTTGAAAAACTGCATGATCAACTTCATTCTAACTGTACAAAACATAGGGAACTACACTGCCGGACAATTGCTAAGGACGGATGACAATAGCAACGATAGCAACCGTAAAATGGAAGGCAGGAAAATGTGGAAATTAGCATAAGTGCGGGATACAGTAAGACGTGTTGTGCGTATGCAAATTTTGGATTGCCGAACTTGTTCGTGACGTCATAGCGCTGATAAGAGATATAAAGGATTTGACGCGTATTGACCGTTGTTGTTCAAACGCAAAGTTGAAAGGGAAAGAATCAATTGACGAACTTGCAATTTTCAGTATGTTTTCCCGACATCACCTAGATGATTTTACGCGTGGCCGTATTATTGGCAAGATTGAAGAAGGGCGAAAAATAACAGATGTTGCCAGGGAGTTCGACGTCAGCCGCAGTGTTGTTTCAAGGCTTTGGAAATCATTTCAAACAAATGGAGAGTGTAGCAAACGTCACTTGGAGGTCGTGTTCGCAGTACGACACCTTCAGAAGATCGGTACATAGTGCTATCAACAAAAAAGACACAGGCGCAGCACAGCTAGTGAGGTAGCAAATCAGTTTATGGCTGCTACTGGCAAGCGGATCTCCCGAAAAACTGTCGCCAGACGTTTGTATGAAGGAGGACTATACGCCCGCCGTCCTGTTGTGTGCATCCCATTGTCCAGACGTCACCGTACCGCCCGTTTGCAATGGTGCCATCAACATCGCAATTGGACTGATAACGACTGGTCTGCTGTCCTCTTCTCAGATGAGAGTAGATACAGTCTATCATCTGATTGTCGACGACAACTGATCTGGCGTGATAGTGGTACTGCATATTGTCCAGCAAACATACAGGAAAGGGACCGATATCCGACATGTAGTGTCATGGTATGGGCTGGCATCATGATCAATGGTCGTACGTCTCTCTATGTGCTTCCAACTGGGACTATGACTGGCCAACGATACATTAATGATGTTCTGCTACCTCATGTTCGCATGTTCCGTGGTGCTGTCGGTGATAGATTCATTTTCATGGACGACAACGCAACATGTCATCGAACAGTAGCTATCCAGGAGTGTCTTGAGAGCGAGGATATTCAACGCCTCGTATGGCCAGCACGTTCTCCAGATCTGAATCCCATTGAAAATGTGTGGGATGCTTTGGGGAGGAGTCTTGCTTGTCGCCAATACCTTCCAATAAACAAGGACACCCTCATCCGTGCACTGACAGAGGAATGGGATAAATTACCCCAACAGCTGCTTGATAATGTTGTGCAAAGCATGACATGACGTGTGGAATCTTGCATCACCCTCCATGGTGGCCATATCCCGTATTGACATCTTACGCTGGAACGCCTGCGGACGGTAATTGCATTTTTTTCACGTTTACGTATTCTGCACAAAATGGCCTGTTTGTCCCTTGAACATGTTCCAAAGCCTTCTGGATTTCAGATCACAATAAATTGTCTTTCTTGTAATGTCCTGGCATTCTGACATTATTTTATTTCACTTGGCATCCAACCACACTTACTTTTTTATGCGCTATATAGCCGTTTATGATCCGTCCTTAGCAATTGTCCAGCAGTGTACTTTCGATTAAAAATTTCATATCTAGTTCTTCACTTGTATTAAAAGGTATAATTATTTTTACAGGAATTGCCATGCCACGGTGTTGCAGTGTTAGTGGCTGCAAGGCAAATTATAGAAGTCAAAAGGAGACTGTTGCAACTTTTGCCATACCAAAATAATGTATGCAGCAGATTTTGTATAAGACAAACTTTCTCTGTCTTGTACAAAATCTGCTGCATACATTTAAACAGACAAAGTTCTGATTTTAGATTTCCTTGTTCATTTTCTGTTGAATGTTTGTGTATGAGTAGCTTGAAAACTAAATAGGAAAAATAACTCTCCTCAGCTGCAAAATACGCTTGAACAACTTAGTAAAAGCCAAACACGATAACCGAAATGATTTGAAATCACGTGAAAGAAAAATTTAGAAGTTGAAAATCTGAACGCTTAGTTTTGTGTGCCTCTCCTTAATGCATAGTGTGCACAGAGTAAGTCCTGAGATAGGAAAAAGAGTTCAAACTTATCAAATATTTTATATGCATGTAAAGTGTATAGCCAGGTTGGTTAAAGCATTGAAATGTATTTTTCTTCTCTAGTAAATGAAGATAACATTTCTGAAAAGTTATTTTTGAAACTGGAAAGTGAAGATCCGTCATATTTGTTTTCATTTTATTTGAAACTTGTATACCAGGAAGCAGTACTTCAGTTAGCATCTCGTAACATTTCCGATCTTTTTCTGCTTCATCACATATTATTCACATAGTGATGCTTCAGGTGGTGGCATTATGTACTGAAGATTTGTATTTAATTTTTGGTGGCATCTTTTTTTTTTTTTTTTTTTTTTTAAAATTGGAACTAATACTGTTTGTGCAGTGGTTGCCCGTCTTACACAATGTGCCTGTGATATATACCTTTTTTATATTCTCCTATCCCAAGATATGCATCTTAATTTGCCAAGCCGTTTCACAGCAAAATGGACCAGAGGTCCTCATTTGATAGCAGTTTTGATTTCATCAGTCCAAATTCATTTGAAAATGTATGGACTATTTTCTTTCTGTGGAAGATGATGCTGTACTCCTTCGCGTCATTGGGTCTGGCTAGTCCCTCAACGACACCATACCCGTACGAGTTTCATGTTACTTATTTCCAGATTAATCAACGTTAGCAGTAATATTGTAGCATTTTTGTTTACGTTTCAATACTGTACTAAAAAATTCCAGGAAATTTCTCTTATTTTTCATACTTGCCACTATGACTTCATTGCCATAAAATTTTTGATAAAAACACCTGTCAGAAGTTAACTGAAGTGTTACTGTGTGTGTGTCAGAGCTGAGTTTGGGCTCAATTTTAAGAGCCCCAAAACTATAATTAACCTGTATAGGCATTAAAAAAAGCCTTCCAGACTTCCACTCTTTCCTACTCATGCAATTAACCGATGTCTTCCTCAACTGCGGAGTGGGGAAGGGATGTCTATCTATTTCTATAGTTTCTTTAACCATTCATTTCTTTCTGAAATGTTTGGGGTGTGTGTGTGTGTCAGGAAACATCTGGAGGCACAACAAACTACGTCGTATGTTTCTCAATAGAATTAGCAGCGAGCTGCCCCTTTGAGGTAGGGAGCAAAATTCCGCCAGCTTGCTATCTACTATCTATACTTTTTAAAACTTATCCTTGGCAGAAATCCTGTAATTCATGGCCTATGGGTATTTTGTTATCCAAGCCCGGAATGGATAGCCCTGCAGAATTCCTACTCCCCATTTAGACCCAGTTGCTGAAGAATTCTCTTTAACAACTAGAAATTGTAAAAAAAGCCTCGTGTGCTAAATCATATAAAATCACATTAAAAGGAAGAAAATTCTTCCCATCTCTCCAAGCCGACCAATGCTCTAAAGTTTCACTGAACATCAATCTCGCACGTAGAGCGACGGAGTACCACTTTTCACAAAATGCTGCATAACTGTAGTGCTATTTAGTTTAGAAGAAAGAAATTTTGTACCCTTATGCAAAAGAGCTTCCAGAATAAGAAATCATTTTAAATTTTATTGAAAACACTGAATAAATAAATGAAATATAGTGGTAAAGTGAAAGTTTAAGAAAAAACTTGCTATTCTATATTAGGCTCTACAGCAAATAGCAGAGGTATGAGGGAGCTCTTTTTTAATGTATATTGGTCTTTGACATATATTGTCACATAACAAGAAAAAAAAATAGTGGCTTTCAGCTTGCTTTTGGAGATATGTGCAAATATTTGAAATGCGTGTGGGGTTCCACTTTGTCAATTAAACCATTTTTTTTATTAATTATAACTCATCTCTGACATTCAAGAAATTTCACAAGGAGATATAGCTAACAAGGACACAAAAATATAAAAAATTATGTTTTCTTACACCATATAGTTTCAGAAATACCATATTAACAAATTTGACGAAATGGTTAGTTCAGCTGTACCCCACAACAAATTAGGTGAGCATATGCAACAAACTGCTTAGTCATACTCACCTATGGTACTTAGATCTATTTTTTCATAATTAGTTTTGACTTGAAAAAAATAAACACAAGCAAGTAGTTTTGCACTGTTCACAAATATTTACATTGATGTTTTTAATATGCCGTGATCAACTCTTGAGGATGGAGTTCTTATAATTCAGCCACTTAGTTTGACAGGTTTTATCACCAGTGGGTGTCTGTGGGTGTCTACAGACACCCACTGGTGATATTCGATTTCATCAATGGGATCACAATCTAAATTTATGCAACTATAACTGATTCAGATTTGTACTTTTTAGACACTGAACAACACCAAAGCATGCACTTTGAATCCTTACTGCTGCAGACAACACTATTGATAAAGTCCTGATGTGATTCTTCAAAGTGTGCTGCACTAATCAAAAGTTAGAAATTTTGATGTATATTGCACACACATACAGAATGGGTTCCAGAGGAGCCTGCAAGAATGCACCATTTTGGATGAAGAGCACAAAATTTAGAAAATCCTACTTTTTCATTAGTATGTCTTTGCTTAAATTGTTGATATAGGTAATTCTTTCAAATTGCACAGAATGTCTTTTCTGAGCATGGACGTTTCTAGCACCACTTACTTTGTCCTTCATTACTAGCATTTGCCTAGAATAGTTATCTTCATAAAATTCTGTTATCTGTTTTATGGCATCTTGTGAAAGTTTCTTACCATGGCTGGGTTCGGGAACTGATATAATGCCTTTATCTTTTGCTAATTTTTTTTGCCTGATGTACTGTGTATTCTGAAACTTCAAGCTGTTGTGCTACTTTTTTTCTGGACCATGATGGGGGAGCCATTGTTAATACCTGATTTGTTTTTTGTTTTTTTACGACTAACAGTAGGTATCTTTTCTTTCATTAAAGCAACAAGTTCATCTAAATCATGAGCTTTTAGTTTTAATTCATCTATGGAGTATTCATCATCACTGTCCCTAGTAGAAGACTGAGCTGTAAAGCCATACTCCAAAACACAAGATATTTTACTCTGCATAGCTAACTTTGCTTGAAGAAGTTTTCTTTTTCCATATGCTGAATTACTATGGGATGGCAAGGAATGTAATTTTAATGGTGACTATTCTAAATCAGATTAACTTCCATTTACTTCTTTAGCAGCACATCCTTTAATAATAAAATCACCAGGGACAATTTCACTATCATCAGTCTCACTTAAAACTTCATCTTCAAAGGTTGTCCTAATTTAGATGCTTTCCCATGACACTGAGGACATAATTTTTGACCTGGGCATACACTGATGTTTTTAGATTGCAGCTGTTGGGCTATTTGTATACTGACTTGATGCAGGGACCTCTTCAACAGGTTTTTTCACATCATGGTCACCAAAAGGGTTGCAATAAGTTACTTGGTATGTTTCATATTTCTTCAGATAATAACATTTGTGATGTAAACATACTGAGATTATATCTTTATGTGGAATATTAGGTCTTACAGAAATAAGTTCCTTGTCAGCAACAGAAAATTCTTAACTACTGAGAAACCTTTTTGTCTTCACATAACTTGATTTATTGCATTCTGTATTAGTTAGTGATCCAACACTACACTGGTCCATTATCTTTTTCCATGATTGAGGTTGACAAACTTGTCCCAAAGCCAGATTAACACAGAGCAGCCAATACACAAAAAAGAAAATATTGGAAGCAATATATTTCACAGCAAAATGTAAGAGACTTCTGGATAGCCTGCCCACAGTGAAATCAGCATGAGCATCTGAACCATTGTTTTCTTAACTGGGAATGAGGGACTGAAACCTTATTTCTCTTTAGCTGGACAGCATCCCTAGGAGAGTGAGGTGAGAAAAGATAAATCTTTTTCATTTGACCCTCATCTCAGCACTTGGGGGTTTTACGATGTCATAAAACTTACCCCATTTGAACTGGTGGTCAGTTGAGCACAGGATCTGGGATGAAGTCAAAACAAATTCTCATGACCTTAGGAATCATGCTGTATCCTTTGCCCTATGCCACATTTTCTTTTAAAAAGTGCTCTCTGACAAGTTGCAATTATTTCCTAGTGCCCATCCATTGCAAGCTTACTTTAGTGTATTATCCAGTCATGCACATATAAAAACTGTTTATATCTTTCGTGGGAATGTTGTTGTTTTTTTGGAGGGGGGGGGGGGTAATTTCCAAAATTCTGTTTTAGGGAGAATTGTCAGAGTAATTTTTTTTCAGGAATTTTTTCAATCTGTAATAAGTGAATAACAGATATTTTGAAATGATTGAAAAACTTTAAAACCTCACCACACTTGTTGCGGGGTGCAGCTGAACTAGGCATATCGTCAAACTTTTTAATTTGGTATCTCTGAAACTATATGGTGTAAGAAAACATTTTTGTATATTTTTGCGTCTTTGTTAGTTTTATCTCCTTGTGAAATTTCTTGAATGTCGGAGATGAATTATAATTAACAAAAAAAAAAAAAAAAAGTGGTTGAATTGACGAAGTGAGACCCCGCACGCATTTCAGATATTTGCACATATCTCCAAAAGCAAGCTGAAAGCCACTATTTTTTTTTCTTGTTATGTGACAGTATATATCAAAGACCAATATACATTAAAAAGGAGCTCCCTCATACCTCTGCTATTTGCTGTAGAGCCTAATATAGAATAGCAAGTTTTTTTCTTAAATTTTCACTTTACCACTATATTTCATTTATTTATTCAGTGTTTTCAATGAAATTTGAAATGGTTTCTTATTCTGGAAGCTCTTTTGCATAAAAGTACAAAATTTCTTTCTTCTAAACTAAATAGCACTACAGTTATGCAGCATTTTGTAAAAAGTGGTACTTCGTCACTCTACGTGTGCGATTGGTGTTCAGTGAAATTTTGGACCACTGTATCTCGGAAACTATGAGGTGTAGGAAGTTAAAATCTGGTGGTCATTTTCTATATCTTGGTGAAGTATACCTGCATGCCAAATTTCATCAAAATCTGAGATGGTGGGTTTCATTTCCCCAAAAAATTGGATGAATTGATGTGAAATGACCCAGCCTGAACTCCAGTGAGTATTACGCAGCCAGCGCCCGGTTCGGGCTCTGCCTGTCTCAGCACTGGTGTGTGTATGTACAAGTGCTTAGGTTGACATTTATACATAGTTAGGTATATTGAAAGTAAAATTTTAATTTTACCATAATGAGCAAATTTGGCTTCTAGTAAAGAATGTTAGTAAAATGTATAAATTCCCTAGTGTTGTGAAAAACTACTAACCAATTCTGCTTAATTCTTTTAGAAATGTGTGGGAAATAATTATTTATACTGTTGAAATGTTGTCTAATCCAAAAAGTGATATCAAATATGTTTTATAAAAAAGTAGATCACAGTTAGGTATATGAACATTACAAAAGTAGATTTTAGGTAAAGAAAATAATGGACACAACTCATACATAAAATATTCAGATGGTAACACATACTGGAGGATCTAAAGCTGAGATAATTTTGATGTAACTTGTGATGATTCAAACTATTTGAAACAGATGTCTTAATTTCTGCCATTGGTTAGCAAGAATTCTTTATTTATTTTGTTGTGTGTATCTATAACTTTGTTGCAGATGCTATCACATAAGGAAAGTTGAGGTAAACAATCTGAAGCTGAATACCGTTGCAGCTTGTGATGACTTCCTTCTTTCAAACTATTTGAAACAGACATTTGAGGTACATTTATGCAAAAAAATGGACTCATTTGTTTATTTTTAATAGTATTTTTTTTACTTCATTCTGCTTGAAGATACAAGACAAATTGATAGTCAATAGGTAAGTTGATACTTTTTCCAAATGTAGTATTTATGCTAATTTTTAAAACAAACTAAAAATTTAATTTCTGAATTGCAGCAAAGTGCTTTAACAATAAGAGGGTGGATCAAAAGTTAGTTACACTGTTGAATAAAAACAAACAAAGATATACTCAGGGGATGTATGTTGGTTTAAAGGTACAACATTAATTCATTTTTCGACATATTCGCCAAAGGACTGTAAACATTTATCGGAACGTGGGATTAACTTTCCCATACCTGTACAGAAAAAGTCCAGTTTGGTGCAACTAGTTAAGGACCGCACTTTTCACAGCCTCATCGGTTGGGAATCGTTGTCCACCAAGGTCCTGTTTCATTTTACCGAACAAATGGTAGCCGCATGAGGATAAGTTGGGGCTGTAAGGTGGGATGTTGCCACACCTCCGACTTGAATGACTGCAGCAATTCCCTTTGTTTTCCTTGCTGTGTAGCGTTGTTGGCAGCAGAGTGACACCTTCGCTCAACTTAACCCGGCATCTGTCCTTAATTTAATTTTGCAAATTTAATAGTGTTTGGCAATATGAGTCACTATTTATAGTCGTCTCTTTTAACAGAAATTCTGTGTAAACAACAGATTCACAGTCGCCATGACCTCTCCCACAGACAGAGACAGTTGGACTTTTCACGTCTTCCTTGTTGGAGAGGCGACATGTTTCCATTCCATGGACGATCGTTTGATTTCAGTTACGTAACAGTAAATATGTGATTTCAGATTGCTTATAGAGATATATTTCCCACGTATAATAATAAGAAATATTTATCCCACAATGTTTACCTGAATAACTGGGAATTTGCTAAGCATCGACCTGACTCTAAATAGCTGAGCTACGATGAAGCAGGGCTCGCTTTGACTGGCGAAAATCTGAGATTATTCAGATTAAATCACTCGGATGTTTGGGACTTCCTCATCCTGGATGGTGTAACGGTAGCATGCTCGAATGGAAATCAGGAAATGCAGGTTCGCTTCCTGCTCCACGGCAATAATTTTTCAAATTTTCTGGTATGAAAGAGTTAGTCAGTAGCACTAAATCTGCAATTTCAGATTGCTTATTGGCTCATAATGCAATTAAATTTCTGTGAATGGTGAGCAAGATTTCTGTTTACTGAGCTATAGCTTGAATTAAATTCTAGTATGGAAATAGTTTTTTTCAATTTTTGGCTTACCTAACATTCAATTATAGTAATTGTAAATTTACAAATACAAATGAAAGGAAAATTTAATAGTGACAAAAATGAATAATTTTATGAAAAAAAGTTCTTGCGTTAATTTTTCACAAAACAATGAGAACATTTTTTTGTGACAGTGTCCTTCATTCGACTTTTTTTCAATTACCAAAAAAATAGCTTGTGCCAGAATGTGTTGTCACATAATTTTAAAGTGTTGAAATATATACAGATAAGGATTCATTTTTTTCTTCCCCCAAGTAGAAATAAGTAAAATAAACTCTAATGCACAGACAGATGATTTGTATTAAAAGGAATCCTAAGCATTTTTTAAGAAGGAATTATTTCCAAATTATGTACTTTTAGTGTACAGAAGCATTGTCCTAGAAATAACCCCATTAAACAAAATACATGCAATAATATCCAAAAATTTATTTTTTCCAGAACAAGAAAAAAATATAACTTTTTTTTAATTTAGTAAGGAAAAGCCAGAGATATGTATATGAGGGAACACTTTTTCTTCGACCTCAATATGATTTCGCTTGACGTTTTCCGTTTGCTATTAATATTCTGTACGCTACTTATTAAACGAATTTGCTTTTCAGTGTTGCTAGAAAATCATGAAGGCAAAAAGAAAAAAAAGTGAAATACACGGACAACGAAGAAAATATAGTTAATTTCATTAAAACGAGCAACAAAACTTTCGAATATATCTCTTGATACGACTTTGCTAAAGGAACGGCTAAGCGCGAAAATCCACACTACACGGAAAACGAAAAAAAAAATTAATTCAGTAGTGTTAAACTATTAAGTTCAGTAGAACTCCCATTTTCATAATGTTCCTTTTAAACGTTTTATTTTCTAATAGTTTGAAATTAATATGCAATGATTAGATGTGCCACCTTATATTCGCTGCGTGTTGGAAAAAATAGCTCTCTGCTCGGTCACCGTTTGCTCTCGGCAGCCCAAGCAGAGGCAACAGCACTAAGTTGGTCACGTGATCTTACAGATTCCCTTCCGCACTGTCTTTTTCGTCAACCTCGACCGTACGCGACCGTACGCATATGACGTCACAGCAAGGTAAACGATCCTAGCAGACATCCTGGGGATCAACTGGTGTACAAGCATTGCTTGGATTTGTATTGTGGAGCGTTAAGGAAGATGGTGGTATGTGCTATTTTCGGCTGCAGTAAACGAAGTGGAAGCGATAATGATGTGTCCTATTATAGATTACCATCTGAACGAACGAAGTGGGATCAGAATTAAAAAAAAAATAATTCAGAAGTGCCAAAATTCGTGGTCATCACGTATCAGCAGAGTTGATATTGATGACCGGTAACGAAGGAACATTAGAGTGTGTAGTTTACATTTTGTAACAGGAATGTTCATAAATTTACTGATGCATTATCTACAAAACCTCTATGAAGATCTTTAGACTAGAATTAACCTTTCTTTTTTTTTTTTTTTTTTTGATTGGAGGTTTAACGACCACCGTGAGCAACTCAATGGGCTATAAGCAGTCGCCCGTCCCTAATTTACGGTCACTGGTTACAGGGAAGGGAGAGAACCAGTGCCGAAGGACAAACACAACATCCATGCCTGACCGGGATTCGAACCCGGACCCCTTACGGACGAATGATCAGAGGCCAGCGCCTTAGACCACTGTGCCACCGTGGCGGCTTAACCTTTCTTATGAGTAATATATCGTGAATATATCCACTGCTATAGGCGAGTGAATATCTTATGGAACCTTCATATGTTCGGTTCCCAGGCCGATTTTGGATTTCATAATAATATTCACCAGCTTATTATTATTGTCATTATTATATGTACAATGTATATCAGGTAGAGAGACTTAGTGCTGATCTCCAGAATTATTATTATTATATATAGCCTAACCTGTGTAAAGCTGAGGATTTTTTTTTACCTTAGCTTAAGTTGCAGGTTAGGGAATATCTAAATTATTGAAAGGTGAACTTTTAAATTAAATAATTAGCCAAGGATTACAGGACGTTTTTATCTTAATTAACTGTGTGAATATGCTGTTAGCACAGAAGCTGGTGGCTGTGCTGGAATGTAGAATTTTGAGTTCCTTTCAAGTGAGTGAAGGCGTTAGTGGAAAAGCCGCCTAATTAACAATATCGCCGCGTTCTATTCGCGGCCAGAACTCAATATTGTTCAGGAAAAGTGAGTATGGAATTTCATACGGGTCACCACAATTGCCCAATAACTTTAATTTATCAGAATAAAGCTGTTTTTGATCACCAAATAACCCACTTACGTAGCACATGCAATGCATCTTTCATGTCACTTGTACACCAGTTGTTCTGCAAGAAAGCAGCAGACGAAAAAGTGACGCGAACAGCGGTTTCGTGACGTCAATGCATACGGTCTATAGCCAAAGTTTTTAGGAAAAGCATTTCTACAAGTCATGATGTTTTATAGCCCATTGAGTTGCTCACGGTTGTCGTTAAACCTCCAATCCAATCAAATCAAATATCCGATGACGCCATGTGACGCCAGACTTGAAATCAAACTACTGTAATATAAAAAACCACCAGAAGTGTTCGAAAGGTATTCAACTGCTTTCAGAACCAGCAAGTGCTCCAGATTTTTCTCTCTCATCAGACTGTTGTGGAACATCATGGGATGTCGCTGCTGGCAAAGCGCTTCTGAACAGTGAAGGAACGCGACTGTGCTACGAGGTCAAATAAGCCTAGCGTAGAGATACCATCAACCATGTTCACCCAAAGACATTTAAGAAACATAGACTGGAAGTTCTTGTGTAAATGAGTGTCAGCCGCTGGCGACATTTTGATCGCAGAGTTTGTATAGCAAAACGGCATGTGTCCTATTTAAACAACGTTAATTACGCTCTTTTGCCTGCGAGAAAGAAGGAATTTTACGTTGTTATATTACTGCGTGTAATTTTTTTTTCAATGGGGGATCAATTAGACATTGCACCTTTTAACTTACGATTAAAGAAAACATCATTATTTTAATTTTGGGAGATATGAAATAACTGAAGGGAAACATCACTTGTCCTACGTGTAAAATATATTTCGGCTTCAGTTGCTTGCAAATTGCGAGATCTAGTTGCATGAAGTTCATATTTCACATTCTAAGTAATGTCAAAAATCATTTTAATGTGGCCATTTGTTTATTCTTAAGAGAAGTTGCCGAGAACAAAACTTTTAATTTTGGAAGTTTTTCCCGAAGTACTTTGAGTTCGTAATAGCTACTCAACGGGAGAAAAAATAAATGAAATCAAATGCGATAGAAAGAAATACCTTCTTCACATAATTTAGAGTTTAGACATTTCAAATCATGGGGATGAAAAGTATCGGAAAAGAAACACGAGTTAACAAACAATGTACTCCAAGAAAAACAGCAAGGCAATGAAGCAGGCAGGTGGATAAACAATGTAAGTGCATGTACATATATATATTCATCACAAATGAAGCAGGCCGCCCCGGTGGCTCAGTGGTCTAAGGCGCTGGCCTCTGATCATTCGTCCGTAAGGGGTCCGGGTTCGAATCCCGGTCAGGCATGGATGTCGTGTTTGTCTTACGGCACTGGCTGTCTCCCTTCCCTGGAACCAGTGACCCTAAATTAGGGACGGGCGACTGCTTATAGCCCATTGAGTTGCTCACGGTGGTCGTTAAACCTCCGATCAAAAAAAAAAATGAAGCAGCATGCTTTTTTTTTAATTTTCAACGTTGTGCAGAAATAAGCATTCGTTATATAATTATTGTACTTCCAGCTATTCGCATGCTGTTAAAAACTATCAAATTTATGTAATTCAATAAACAGCCACTTTTATAACCCTCATTCCCCCGTACACAGATCATAAAAGCACCTAGATTTTTTTTTGAATAATATAACTTGCAACCCTTCATAAACTGAATAAATAGTACATCCATGCTGAATATGTGCAGTACAGCATATATTATGTCTTATTAAAAAAAACAATTTCATGGTGCATGTGTGTTCTTTTTTTTAATTGAATATGACATATATGGGATGGTAGACAATCTTGTTAGCAGAAAAGTAATTTATTAATCTATCACTAGTTTCTGGCAAATTATTTCCATGACTTAGAAATTTTTTTTGCAAAATTCGATTTTTCGACACTGATCACCGACATTTTGCTAGGATTTGATCCCTTATTTGTTTACACGCAAATAAATTTATCATCATCTTAATTCCTGTATAACAGCAGACTGTCACACCAAAAAGATTTACATTCGGACGGCAATTTATGCTATTTTTTTTCTTCATTTTATTGCAAAAGGACGCTTCAGCCGCAGATTAAAATCTAGATATTGAAAAATCTAACTATTCGGTGTTTTGGGAGAATTAAATCATACTACGTAACCTTATAAAATAAACACACCGAACACCAATAGTAAAATTGCCTTAAAATTGGAAAAAGCGAGTGAAACTTAAAATTTCCGAAAAAAAGGCGATGAAACGTGGTGGTGTGTCCCGCTTCCTCTAAAAAACTAGGGACACTACCACAACTTTTACCTGGCAAAAAGATAAAATATTTAATTACTTATACACTGCATCATAAAAAGTCCCAACACCATCGCAGGTTTAACCAGAAACCTTCACTCTAGAGTCATACATAGTCTGGTGGATGACACAAGGCTCTCGTAAAAACTGAGTCCCTCAATTTAGTATATGGAGATAAATTAAGTATAAAAGGTTACTAGATAACTATCATGCACTTAAAATACTAAAACACCTCTGTTATTTCCAGGAAAAGATGAGAAAAGTAGGTGAGAAACCTAGATTGAAACTACAAGTCACGGCAACATTGCTGTAGCTAGCCCCTAAATCCGGATGGTAATATGAATATATTTCAATTTTTTTTCTCATGCTGTTTTTCCTTGGGGACAACTTGGTCATCGCACTTCTCTTTTCTATTTCCAGACAGGGAATATAGTGAGACCGCAAAGTTGTGTGATACCCCTTACTAAATGGCAATCGTCAGATTTTGGCTTGGCTTGGCTTCGTTTCCAGTTAGCACGTCTTACAGCATTTACCCACTTTCCCAAAGTATCACAATTATTATGAGGAAACCTATGAAATAAAAGTGTCTGCTGGCCAGTTGTTTGCCTGTTGGTACATTTGTACGTTACTCAAGATATGACCATTTTAAAAATTTGGTTAGATCATTAAATCTGGCTGTATTATCTTTCGTACAGCGCTGAACTTCAAATGTCGCACAGTTAACTTACGGTTTTCCAGTCTATGTATCTTATAGGTCTTTGTCTGCACCCCTTTACGTAGCGACGTCTACAATTGTATCGCATATCAGGTTGGTTCCGCGACACATTAATAGGTGCTAGGTTTATTTTCTAGTTTGATTACGGAAATTTCACAGCTGAGCATTCTACACGTTTTTATTTCGCACGTCTGTGTTCTGGGATTGCAATATCGAAAAAAAAAAAAAATATCGGAAAACCTGAAGAATTTAATTTGAAACACCTACGCATTCTAAAAGGCTGCTGAATGGTTATTCCAGGGAACAGTATAAGAGTGAGAAAAGTTACACTGCTGAAAAACGGAACTGAAACGATGTTTTTTACACTATCCCGGTTAAAACGCAGAAAATGAAAATAACTGTACTGCTCTACCTTTAATATCTGGAAACCCGGATGTCTACAAATATTTATTTACAAAAAATGTAGTAATATGTGCTGAAACCATTGGCCCGTATGAAGGCCTCTAGACTTCGTGGAATAGTCCCCACCAGTTTTTCTTTTGTAAATATCAGCCGAAATGTTCGTCTATTCGGCCTCCAAAGCAGTGACGAGTTCATCTTTGTTTACTGGGTAACCTCTTCTTCCACGCGCCCGACGATACAATCCGTCTCAGAGATTGTAGAGTTCAGGTCACAACTCCGGGCTTCTCAATCCAACTTTTCGAAGCCCATAATCTCAGACAAATCAGTATCAACGCAAGCAGTATGACATGGTGTACACAACGTTGGCAAAGTGCAATTGTCCAGGAGGTCTAGTAGAGCTCAACACTCATGGATTGTGTTTTGTCCGAAACGACTAATGGCCCAAGCCGAACAACGGAAAACAGCTCAATACCATCACGTTGCGTCCTCCAAACTTCATTGTCGGGACGATATAGCCGGAAAGTACCTTTCTCCTGGGATCCGACCAACCAGGACGGACCATCAGATTGGTAGAGTGTGTATCGTGACTGCTAATTCCAAAATTTAGTTTTTCATTGGTCTACACTCCAAAGTCGACGCTCCTTTTATCACGTTGATCGGCGGGTGGCATTAGTGGAAGTGATTTGCGACTTGAGATTGGCTGCTCGACCGTACTAACCCATGTAATGCAGAGTTTTTATTTCGCACGTCTGCGCACTCACTGTACAGATGTTAACATCAGCCCCAATAGTCTCACATGGGGTTTGCCTGATTTGAGGCAATGTTGCTGAGTTTTCTGAGCAAACAGTCCTCTGTATAGTTCTCCCATCAAGTTCTGTTACCTTAGAAGGTTCACAGTGTTTTTTCTTAGTAGATTACACTGAAGAGCAATTGAATTAGAGACAGCTGGCGTTATGCAAATGTGGCGCTGTGGGCGGCCCTGTAAACGGAAACGACATGACGTATGCAGCGATCCGACAATATAAGGAGTGATGCGACGGGAATCAGTAAGAGTCGGACGCAGTATGGGTAAGACGAAGGATCGAAGCGCATTTGATCGTGGGCAAATTGTCGGGGTCCGACGAATGGGTCACTCCATCTCGGAAGTCGTGCAGGCACTGGGATTTTCACGAGCCACTGTGTCACGGGTGCACCGTGAGTACATCGAATCCGGTAAAACCATCCCTGCAAGGGCCAACTGCCGTAGACAACAGCGTGTGGGTGAGCGGGGTCATCGTCGGCTAGCTCGCATTGTAACAGCGGATAGACGGGCCACAGTGCAAGAAATCATTCGGCAATTTAACGCTGGTGCACAAAAACGTGTAAGCAGCCACACCATTCAGAACCATCTCCTCGCTATGGGGTACAGAAGCCATCGTCCCACGAGGGTACCGCTGCTGACCGCACATCACAGGGTGCAAAGATTAGCATGGGCTCGGGAACAACGCCACTGGTCTCTAGACATGTAGAAAAATGTTGCCTGGACTGATGAGTCGAGATTCACGTCGGTACATGCGGATGACAGGATACGTGTACGGCGCAAACTACGTAAAGCGATGGATCCTTCTTGCCAGCAGGGTACTCTTCAAGCTGGTGGGGGTGGCATTCTCGTCTGGGGACTGTTTACGTGGACTGAAAAGGGACCCCTGGTACGTGTGACATCGTCCCTCACAGGTCAACGTTACCGGAATATCCTGGACGACCATTTGATCCCGTTTGTGCGTCTTCAACATCCCACTGTGGGCCTCATCCTGCAACAATACAATGCACCGTGCCATCGCTCCCGAATTGTATCCGAATGGTTGGTTGAACACTCCACCGACGTGACCTCGCTTCCTTGGCCAGCTAGGTCACCTGACCTCCATCCCATCGAGCACATCTGGGATGCCATCGAGAGAGATGTTAGAGGCTCTGACCCCTTTCCATAAAATCTTCGTGAACTGTGGGAGCTTGTTCAGGGGTCGGGGATCCGTATGGCTTCTCAACGCTTCCGGTGTCTTGTCGAGTCCATGCCGAGACGAATCGCCACCGTCATCAGGGCGAAAGGTGGTGCTACACGTTACTAGACAGGTATCTCTAATTTAATTGCTCTTCAGTGTATAGCCCAGTCCTCTGTCTTTTGCGCATCACATCCCCAACCGTCGACATAGGGATTTTCTATACAGATGATAAGTCATACGGAGAGATTGCTTATGTGGTACCCTATTATCAAGCTGCTCTCGAAATAAGGAAACTCTGCCGATCGAGGCATCTTGCATTCACAGTCGTGCTATTGTCTCATCATAGACCTGCGAGCATATTTCTAATTGTGTGTGTGACGTGGGGCTTGCGTATAACCTAATTCACTAACAGTAGAGAGGTGTCCGGATATTAATGGCAGGACAGTGTATATACAAATATGTTAAAAAGCACGGAGAAACAAAGTAACACTTGTGCGCGAACATGACTTTGAGAACCCAACACGGAACAGAAAAATAGATTTGCAAAGTCGAAGTTCAGGTAATGAGTCAAAAAATAGAATGGCGGCCGATCTATTAATGTGTCAGTACCCTTACTCAAATAATTTTTTATTGAGTAGTAACAGCGTGTTAATTGAATAACAAAATAAAATACAATTTGAATTAGGGCCTGACAAACAAAATGGCTACGTACAAATATGGAATGTCTTTCTGTGGTCAAAGAGGATTCTAGATTCTTGCTTACATCTCTTTGACTTGAAATGCTGATGGAAGTCCTTAAATCAAAGGACTAAAAAACCATGGTTGTGTGGCGAAAATTTTCGATCAGTATTATAACGTTGATGACGAAGTCCACCAGGTATTTAGTATAACGCATTTCAGAAATCACGATCTACAACCTCTATGGATATGCAAAATTTACGAATTTTGCAGCAGTTTAAATAATAATAATATATACGATCACATATCTGACGTTTCTCGTTCAACCAATGAGAACAGTAGCGCTAAAAGGTGGCTGATACAACATGGATCGCAGCATTGTTGAGCAATGTAGTTGTTTACTTCATTATCTGTTTGATTCAGTTATTTAGCCTTAAGCATTTTGCATTTAATTACTGTCAAAAATTCTATAATTTCTCAACATGGTTAATTGTGAACTATAACACTTAGATTACTGCAACATCGTATTTCCACGATTATATCGATATAATGAATGCTTTATCAAAAACGTCATTGTTGCTATTGCAAAGGCAGATATTCGTAGCGTTTTAAACAACTAGTGAAGAATTCTTCTTGTCTGTTCGCTTTCGGCTCTGAGAAGTGAGCAGTTGATTTTTTGTTGGTGATATTAACGTTGTTTTATCGCTAATTTGTGAACAATAGGTAGTTATGGCGGAAAGGAATCAAGAGAAAGGGATCCAAACAGACTCTGGTAAGACTAAGCGCTACTTTCTACCGGGGTAAGAAAAGTTTTAAGTAAATCTTATTTTAGCTTTTGTTTCCGTAAAAAAATGAATTGATTTGAAATTCTGAATACCAGTTGAAACTAATCAGCGGTATTCGATAAAAAATTCAGTTGTACGCTTTTTGTTGTTAGTTACCGAATATCAACAAACTCTGTTGCTACAATAACGCGTAATAACAAACGCAGTTGCTAACAACAAGAGGGTGTCGAAAAAGTGTAAAAACAGATACGGTTGCTAAGCCTCGCAATTTTCAACTGTGTGGCCGAATTACTAGCAGCAATTGTAACCAGCTGAATAGAAATACGAATAGCCGCCCCGGTGGCGCAGTGGTCTAAGGCGCTGGCCTCTGATCATTCGTCCGTAAGGGGTCCGGGTTCGAATCCCGGTGAGGCGTGGATGTTGTGTTTGTCTTACGGCACTGGCTCTCTCCCTTCCGTGGAACCAGTGACCTTAAATTAGGGACAGGGCAACTGCTTATAGCCCATTGAGTTGCTCACGGTGGTCGTTAAACCTCCAATAAAAAAAAAAAATACGAATATTTTATCACGACATCCTTTGATAACTAAATATCTATGATGACGTCAATATCGCTGTTGGCTGACGTCATTTTATGCTCCTGTATACATAAGAATTTTATTACCTTTTCTTAATGAAGCCATTGCGCCAAAGCTAAACCTTCGGGAAACTATCGAGCTACCTTCCAAATCTCTTAGAAAGTAATTTTTAACAAATTTATAAAAATCGAATAATAAAATTATCAGTATCAGAAGTTTAGCAAAAAATGTTATATTTTTATCATTTTAATTGAAATTTCTTTCGGCAAGATAACAAGTTTTAGCCAGTCTTTTCTACCCGAGAATGGCCGCTATCGGACAGGATTGTGACGTCATTGGCGGTGGATCTCTCCAGTCAAGGCCGTAAGAGATCACCGTCAGTCACTCTGTTCCTGTTATTTTCATAGAGCAAAGGATGGTGCATTTCATTTATGTTTTTCTTTTTCGGAAATATACGCTAGGAAATACTATAATTGAACACTATATTCAATTTTTTTACATAACACAGCGCAAGAATTATAGGATTTATTTATGTCACGTTTTTGTTGCCAAAATAAACCGTTATAGACGATATTGTCTCCATCTTTTGTGAAACTAAGTGTTACCGATGTAAAAATAAACATAGGAAGAAAATCTACACTTTATTTGGTTCGGAAAATCCAGGAGTTACAAATCTTTGCCTAAAGGGAAAACGCGTGTTAAACTTTTTCAGGTAAAAACAAATTTGGAAGAACAGCGAAAATACTTTAGTATCTTTTTAAAAATAAACCAAACTGCATTAAGATATTACATACTTTTAATACATAGCGCTATTAAACAGGGACAGAAGTAATAATTTAACTGTTAATGAAACACAAAAACGTATATATAATATGGATTTTTAACTAGGTGTTTGGTAAGAGAATCAGTTAAGAAGGCAAGTACAATGAAATATTTCTGAAAACTTTATGTACTTACATTTTGTAAATAATATCACTGGAATTTTGTTCTTTGACAGAACTAATTTTTATTGCAAAACACCATTTGTTTGTTTTGTATAATTATTCAGCAAGATATATAACATTTTTGTAAATTTGCTGAACATAATGTCCAGAATTCCAAATTTGTATTGTTCGTGTATCTTAGCTATCCAACCATTTAGGAATTGATATGAGACTCGTAACGAAGACAGTGACAGCCTGTCTAAGGACGAAGACAGTGACAGCCTGTCTAAGGACGAAGACAGTGACAGCCTGTCTAAGGACGAAGACAGTGACAGCCTGTCTTTGGCACAATACCGCATCAAACTGATTTTCATGTTCTTTACACGTTTTTTTTAACAAGAATATGATTATACAACACAGCAGTGTTTGATTTCTCATTTGGATAAAAGAGTTTACCTCTGCCCAAATTCTTTAAAAAACGTACTTAGATTCTAAATCAACTTCTTTATCCAGCTAAGGGTCAACGTACTTAGGGTCTAAGTCAATTTCTTTATCGATAACTAGGCAAAGACATCATTTCTGGTAGGCTGTTACTGCATTCAGTTATGTGAAGCAAGAACTTCTAAATTAAAACTTATCCGTTCAGTAATGTTCGAGTCAAGTCTGTCTTGAATGTGATCTTGAAAAACAAAATCTGTAATACTAAAATCAACATAAGATTTTGTAGGTAGTTTTGAAAATGACAGAATTTTATTTTCACTCTTAAACAACTGGCGAACCGAAGTATGATATTGGATTCCAGTCAACTGTCTATGCACACCAAACCGACTTTTTAAGCTGTGACTCTGAAACTTACAAAGATATTGGAAGAGAATAGACTGGTAAAGAGCATGCTACTTCCGGCATACATAGAAGGCCGCCACTGTAGGGAGTAACTAGTGTGTTGACGTGTTTGCGCGAGTATTTCAATCCTAAATCTTTAAGATTTTGATACATCTTTAAGATTTAAGTGTATGTGACGCGAAATTTTCCTGTTTAGTAGTTTTATTTCTTCTTTTTTATTTCTCTGCTCTCTGTATATGGCTGGTTGCGATACAGCCTCATATTTTCCTGCTTCTTGTTTTTCTCGGATATGAGCACTTGCTAATTACATTCGCACTTTGATCTAGAAAGTTCTCAGGTCATACGCAAATATTCATTCTACGTAATTTCTGCTGTACATTATGAATTGAATCAAACATTCTTTCTTTTCAATTGGCATATGTTCACTGCCAACTTCCCCCTCATTAAAAAATGGCGCTGCACGTTCAATTGGTCTTCGTCGTTTCAGCACCGCTAGCATTACGTTTGCATTCATTCGTCGTTTCAGCACCGCTAGCATTACGTTTACATTCATTCGTCGTTTCAGCACCGCTAGCATTACGTTTGCATTCATTCGTCGTTTTTGCACTGCTAGCATTACGTTTGCCATTCTATTCTCCTCCAATATCTTTGGAAACTTACCAGCTATATATTGAACATTAGTAAAAACCTGCTGTATTGAACATTAGTAAAACCTGCTGTATTTTGCAAGTTCAAGAATAGCATGTGTATTTGGCCCCTGAAAATGTGAAATACTGATTTCATACTTTGCTGTTTCAAATTACTTGGATTCGTACTTTGAAAGTTAAATTGTTCTCATACTCAACCAGAGCATTGCTTTCCATTTGGTACAACTTTTTCAAAGTTGACATAGAGGCTGAAAACGATAACAAACCATACAGACTGTAAACTAGAAATTCCAAAACTATTTACAGTAAAATTTTATCTAACTATGTTATGATCTGCTTTTCGATATCTTCAGATCCAACTTCGGCCACAGTTTCTGCCTTAAATAGACTTAGTCTTCATGATTTTTTACCTCCTTGTATCTCGGACTTTATGCGCCCTCACTCCGGTCCTAGGGTCCCGGAATTGTTTGGGAAATTGAAAATCCATAAGGAAGGCCATCCCATTCGCCCTTTGGTATCTGGCTATGCTAGCCCTTCCAGACCCCTTGTCAAATATATTACTCATTTACTGGGTAGTTCCCCTATTCCCTGCGTAGTTGCACTCAAGCCCACAATATGATTAAATCTTTTAACCATAATAGTTTTGCTTTCCTTATGGCTTCGTTAGACGTAGTGTCTCTATTTCCCAAAGTCCATATTTCCTTAGTTCATAACATCATTGAGGCAAAACTCTTAGCTCAGAGTAACGACCCTCTTTCAGAAATTCAAGCAATATTACGAGCATTACGTCTTCTTCAAAATCGTTCCTTTTTCCGATTCAACGGGCAGCTTTACCGTCAATTGGAGGGAGCCCCCATGAGTTCCTCCCTCTTCGCGCTTTTGGCGGAACTGGTGTTACAGGAGCTAGAAACCACTGTATTAAGTCAGTGTGTTCTTAAACCTCTTTTATTTCTCAGGTATGTCGATGACGTTTTATTCTTCTGGCCTTCTTCTCCTGAGGATTTGTCTGAAGTTGCACTTAAGTTGTCCTTGTTTCACCCCTCTCTAACTTTTACCATTGAACTTGAACAAGATTTTAGCCTTCCTTATTTGGATTTCATCCTGTGTCTCAACCATTCTTCTGGCAAAATTAGCTGTTCTGTTTACCACAAGCCTTCGTCGCATACTTCTTTGATTCCTCAATCGTCATTTCACCCGTCTGCCTACAAACTTTCACCAGTATTCTTTCACATCCGTCGAACCTTTTCCCATTCTTCCACCCGCAGGTTTCGTCAAAAAGAACTCAACAGAGTGTTTCACTTAGCTTATGCTCATGGTTTTTCACGGTCAACTGTTTTATTCATTTATAAGAAAATCTGTAGGTCGATACTCACAACTCTTACGAGTGAACGCGCTGCAGTAAGGTATGTGGGATCCATGGCATACCTACCTCATGTTGACTTCACCTTGTCAAATATTTGCCGCAGGTTCGATATCGGGTTCGGACTTAAAACCGAAATCTATTTTCCCTCATTGAGAATGATCGAGACCCGGTCCATTTAAAAGATCGTTTTGAAATTTATTTTATCCCATTGGAGCCAGTGACTCCGGGAGAGCAACCCTTTGTGTATATCGGCTCAACCCAATGGAGGTTACAGACGAGGATTCAGGAGCATAAATACCATGTTAAAAATGGCTCCACATATACTGCTTTTTCTTGACTGACTGCATCAGGTACTCATTATCCTCTCTGGAAACAAACAACTATTCTAGCCGTTCCACCTACCCGGGGTGTCACTTTATTTATGGAGAGCTTGTTTATTTTCCCTCGCTCGAATCAATGCTGTAATGAAAAAGTTCCAGGGTACATTTCACAGGCTTGGAAATCATTACTTACCACACTTGAACCGAATTAATCAAGAAACGGCGTACTTCCTTTTAACATTCGAACATTTTGGTGCTCTTCACGTACGTTTCTGATACGCCACCTGAACTTTAGTTAATCTACGTTAAATAACTTTTTATGATTTAGCAACCGTAAATCTTGTATATAAGGTGCTTCACATTCCATTTTGTCGGTTTTACGTCTAATGACGAACTCGTAGCGAGTTCGAAAGTGCCAATGTAGTTTTTAACTGTATATATATTTTTTAACTTGTTGCGTCATTTGGATTAAAGGTGCTACCTTTGGCCACTGCGCTAGTTATTCTCATCGTGTTTTACAGCAATTTATTTATTTAGTCATTAATAATTATTTTCGAAATATGCACGTTAAAACATCAGAAATACATATACCCATATGTGTTTAACACACATTTCACTTCCTACGGAGCATTTTATTTGGGGCAGCGATAATAAATTATCCTGCCTTATTGTATTTTGTGATCTTGAGATCAATGGGTGTCAAAGGCTGTCGTGGCAGTGTGACGCCAAACCCTTCCGGCGGGTGAGGGATGTCCAAAGGCCTTGTATATCGATCGTAGCTTGGCATGGGTCATTGGTTAGTAATTACATAATGTACGTCACACAGAAGATTCGTTTCGAAGCAACCACGAATTTCTCTAGAGGCAGGGGTTTGATTACCTCTTAATCTGAATATTATATTGACCTTAAGGTGGATCCACCTAAAATCTTTGCCTTGCGTTCCCAATGGGAAACTTCTGTAGCCATTTTCTTCACAATCAATGCTCTTCCAAGGATGAAAATTTAAACATCGATAAAAAAACCCCTTCATATTATAGAATGGTATACTTAATATTTTCTAAAACAACCATAATTATACTAAAAACCAATAACTTTTCTTTCGATGGCGTTGAGACCAGACAATGGATGGCGCGACTTGTACATTGATGACGTCAGTTGACAAACAAATGTTGGACTGCTTGATTATGGTTAAATTAAAAAAAATATTAAGTACACTAGGCTATAATATGAAGTTATTTTTATCGATGTTCAAATTTTTATCCTTGAGAACGCATTAATTGTGAAGAAAATGGCTACAGAAGTTTGCCCATTGGAAATACAAGGCAAAGATTTTAGGTGGATCCACCTTAATACTGTATATCCGTAATGAAGTTATATTTCGAAAAAACTTTAAAGACTTTATTTTTAAATACACCAGAGCTGAATAATTACGAAACGCATATAGCGTATGAAATCCGTTTATTTTCGTGGTGTAGTCAGCACAAATATTCGCCAAGCTTTCGCACTCCATTGGGCCGCTCCTGTATGGAATAATATTAGAAGAATTGCCCCTTACACGAATTTCAAAGAGACTGCCATCAGGGAAACAGTGGAAATCCTATCCAACAAAGTGGCATGAAATGATATAGTCTCTACGGAACTACCAATGGTTTGGCATACATCATTAAAAGATGGAAACACATCACGGCGTTCTGTATCATTACGTGACAAAAATTCATGTAATATGCTCGTGATGTCCCCCGCGTTATTTTCAAAAATCATCTTCGTTCTTTACATATTCCAATTCTCTGCATTTTTGTGTCTATCATTGCCTAGAAAAAGCCTCCCAGTGGAGTGCGAAAGCTTGTCGAATATCTGTGCTGACTACACCACAAAAATAAACGGATTTCATACGCTATATGCGTTTCGTAATTAAACTGAAAAGAGTTTTCGCATCATAATGGCATCTGACGTCACATGACGTTGTGTAACACTTATCACGAGACACTTCTGAAAACTGGGCAAATTTAATTTCAAAGTGGATGTGACGTCATAAATATTTCGGTCTTAATACCTCCGTAATGAAATTATATTTCGAAAAAAGGTAAACAGTTTTCGCATCACAATGACGTCGTTTAATGCTCCTCAAACGTTGTAACACTTATCACGGGACACATCTGCAAGCTGGGCAAATTTTATTTCAAAGTGGATGTGACGTCGTAAGTCTCTCGGCCTTAATATCTCCGTAATGAAAATATATTTCGAAAAACGATTTTTGCTTCACAATGACGTCACCTACTGCTCATAAAACGTTGTAACAGTTATTACGGGACACCTTATATACAGGGTGTCCGAGAATTATTGAACACATTACAAAATTATATAAAACAAAACATTAAACAGATAGAAAGAAACTGACTGTACTAACTTACAATGTAACTACACAAGTTAATAAATTTCGATGTGAGATCCCTTGGTTGCTCGTAGTACGTCCAAGCGATACTCGATTTCATGCCATGTATTGGCAGGCATCTGAGGAGTTGTGGAATTAATAGCAGCTGTGATACGCTGCTTCAGTTCCTGCAAATGAGTACAAGGCGTCTGATAGACACGTTCCTTCGCACAACCCCACATGAAATAATCGAATGGAGTTGGATCTGGAGAGCGAGGAGGCCACAGAATGAGACCACCACGCCCGATCCATCTGTTGGGGAAATGCTCATTTAGGCACTTATGTACACACATTGACCAATGTGGAGGCTTGTTGGAAAACGACGTTGTCATATCTTTTGATCTGGGGTATAGGGAAATTTTCTAGCATATCCAATTAAATGTCGCCATTTATAGTTTTTTCACAGAAGAAAGGGTCAATCCTCTTAAATTTTATAGGGTGCACCACACATTAACTTTTGGAGAATCACGTTCCAGTTCAATAGCAGCATGAGGCGGTTCACTGCCCCATATCCAAACAAAACATAGTTTACGAAGTCAAACAATACCTGATGCATGAAATGTGGATTCATCACTAAAAATTACAGTACTGAGAAAGTTTTCGTCGTTTTCCACTCGATTCAGCATATCCACAGCGAAATCGTATCGCAGAGTGTGATGATTTACATGCATCTTTTGCACTATTTGAATTTTATAAGCATGAAACCTTAATTTCTTGTGCAAGATATCGTGAACTGTCGATTTCGGAATGCACAGTTCTCTGCTTGCTTTACGAACGGATTTCCTGGGGCTTCGTCGGAAACTTTCATTAACTTGGTCAACCGTCTCACCGCTGACGCTTGGCTACATGGTCCTCCACGTTGTTCCACATTGCCAGTTTCTTTAAACTGTTTCATCCACTGCTTAATTGAATTCGTTGACGGAGGATTACAACCATACTCTAAACCGTACCGTCTTTTAACTTTAATGACAGACTAATTCCGCAAGCCATAACACACACATCGCCTTCTGCTGTACGGATGACATGACTACTGATTGCGCATTTCTCATACATTCCTCATCAGGCCACACCTAGCGCCATCTATCGGATTCTGGGAATAGCAATTCTGCAAAACAAAAATATAGAAAACGTGTTAGTAATACGTGACATAGCAAAACAGAGAGTGCTCATAGTTTTTTTGTACAGAATTTTGTAATGTGTCCAATTGTTCTCGGACACTGTGTAAACTTGTCGAAGGATTTGTTTAAACTGCCACGTAAAGCAACATGAAGAATCGAAATGACCTTTAACGGCTTCATAAAGTGCCAAAGCGGAGTATATATTGTTGTATATCCATCTACATTAAGCTTACAAAATATGGTCAAGTGAAACGATAAAAGGATCAGCCACTTATCCATAACCTTGTCAAATTTAAAAGTTGGATCGTTATTCCCTACCGAAATATAGGGAGCATGCCTGACACGGGGTAAGATCGCCATTTGCAGCAATTACGGCTTCAGTACTATGCGGCAGAGATTCTAGTAAGTGGTTATAACTGTATTAGATTGTTAAATTTTAACGATTTCATCTTAAAATAATTATATGAAAAAAGTAATCATTATAAGAAATGTTTGTAGGTTAAAATACCATGAAACATTCCTCTAAGGCAATGCGCTTCACGTTCGCCCGTTATTGCGGTCCAACACGAATGCATCGTTCTGGATTACTGTGTATCACTCGAATGCTCTGGAAACAAAGTCTGTTTTATCGTCTGGACAGTCCCTTTCCTTGTACAGAGCGTCAGCAGTGCAGAATTACTATAATTTAGTGCGATGTTCAGATACATGCTCGAGTTGGCACGGCCACACAGAATGTAGAGTGAAGCTTTGTACCACAAAAAGAATATTTCCCAAACGAAAACCCCGACAGGTGCACCTTATGTTGTACAAGCGGATTGATGCAATAACGGGCCACTGCTTCGTGAAGTGTCTTCTGCGCACTCATATTTCTTTCGGTAGTTAACATTGTATACCTTGATTCGTTTGACTACACGATTCCAATATATTCGGCTATTCAGTAGTGCAATGGGACCTACGTTCGTGCTCATGACCCTCCATGTGTGCGGAAGAGGAGCTGCGACAGGTCAGACGTACCGCAATATCATTCTGCGACAATATGTTCGGCTATTAAGTAGTGCAATGGGACCTAAGTTCGTGTTTATGTCCCTCCATGTGTGCGGAGGAGGAGCCACAACAGACCAGACGTACCGCGATGTCATTCTGCGACAATATGTTCGGCTATTCAGTAGTGTAATGGGACCTAAGTTCGTGCACGTCCTCATCGAGCCGCAGTAATGGAGGAATACCTAGAAAGTGAGGATATCACTTTCTAGGTATTCCTCCACTACTATAGTGTAATGGGACCTAAGTTCGTGCACGTCCTCATCGGGAGGCAGTAGTGGAGGAATGCCTAGAAAGTGAGGATATCACCCGCTTATGGTGGCCAGCACGCTCTCCTAATTCAAACCCCATTGAGCATGGATGGGACACACTCGGGAGACGTATTGCAGGACGTCTTCCACTTCCTAGAACCAGTGGCGGCTCGTGCCGCAGAAAATGTACGTGCTACGACTAATCCCTCTTCCTCCCTTTCTAGCAAAGACCTGAGAACTGAGATTAAAAGGGCTTAGCCAAACCAACCGCAGTAAAAAATAAAAAAAAAGATTAATAAAGGGAAAATGAAGGCAACTCCAGTTGCTTGCCGTAATTATGTACAAATTTATATGAATTGTTAATCATCTTCAACCTTTTAAGTGTCAGTAATTATATTAATCGCCTTTTAGGGTTAGTGGTTAAATTTATAACCTAATATTTGATAAAATATTAACCCTAATATTTTGCAGAATATACGGATTTATTAATCTGTGACGACCTCAGTTTCTGAAATAAAAAAAAACAGATTCAACAGTGGATCACCTAAACTATTATTTATTTAAGATTTAAGTTCTTTGAAAAATACGTTTTTACTTATTTCCGTATTTTTAACGGGAAATATTTTTGCGGTGTTTATGTTCAACGTACAATCTTATTTGTGATTTTCACTGCTCTTTTGAAGAGCTTAAATATGAATTCATTATATATGATTAACTAAATTAATCTGCGTAGTATAGTATAAGGAGTTTATGAAATGCAAAAAAGTATAAATGCTTACACACGGATCAAGCTTCATTTTTAAGCTCTCCCTAAGAATCATGAATCTTAAGGATTTTATTTAGGATTTATTTTTACTTTTACTTAGGATCCAGAGGACTTTATTTTTATTTTTCCTTCTGAAGTTCTTGAAGAAAATGATCGTTTCAACAAAGAATCTACTGAATTAATTGCAGTCATCTTTCAAGAAATTAAAAGATTACGAAAATTTCACTACAAAAAACGAAAAGTAGATGCTCACAAAAAGAACTTCGCCGTCCCGGTGGCGCAGTGGTCTAAGCGATGGCTTCCGATCATTCGTCCGCGTTGGGTCCGGTGACGCATGGATGTTGTGTTTGTATTACAGTACTAGCTCTCTCCCTTCCCCGGAACCAGTGACCCTAAGTCAGGGACGGGCGACAGCTTATAGCCCATTGAGTTGCTCACGGTGGTCGTTAAACCTTCAGTCAAAAGAAGAAAAAAAAATTAACTGATTGATCGCACAAATTTCTTGCGAGCACGGTAACAATCAGATAAGCTTTTTTTCTGTTTCGGTCAACTACCGTATCATGTAGGAATTGTGGGTAAAACTTTTCACTGCCCCTAGTTCCAAGAGGAGAAAGAGGGGGTAGGGGTCTCAACGACATTTGTTGCTGGCTATCGCTGGAAGACACATCTTCCAGCGTGCTGAATTTCTCTGAGCACGACAGAGAAATTCAGCATCTGTACAAAAGTACCCAAGAGATGTGTGGCGTAGGCTGCAGGAACGACACGCTGTTAGAGTCGTGCTATTTGGTACACAGCATGAAGGATCGCGCGTAAAGTCAGCAGCAGAATCACGCTGTTATACCCTTGCTAACCGACGGACAGACTGAATGGCGAACAGGAGCTTTGATTACGGCCAGTCTAAAAATTAGATTTTGTGCTAGCAGCAACTCACATATGCGTGCACTTTCAGCTACAACAAACAATAATTTCAATTCAAAATGTTTTAGCGTGCTACAGTACAGCCGCCACTGCCTAGAACTCTTCTGGAACTTCAGTCAACATTAGTGCAAAAGTGTGACTCCGTACCACAAGCACAGTTCAATAATCTGGAGCTGAGTATGCCCAGACACTGTACTGCATGTGTATCGCTGTGGTAGGCCAGCATACTGGACACTTTCTTTACCATAAAACATCCGTGTACTGCACGAGATGGGCATAGCAAAGTAGCTCCAGGGAACTGTTTTTCTTTATTCTAATCACTATGGAGGATCCGCTAGTGTTTTCCCGTTCTGAAGTTTTGTTTAGTTCAATATGCTCAATATCTAGAACATTTTGGTTGCAGTCGTAAGGGTAAAAGAGTCGAAACTGGTATTATCCTTAATTTTTGAGCATGAGCGTACTTTTTAGATTAATTAGCATACTGATTAAAAGTTTGGTTTATTGGTAAAAGTATTAAAATGCTGATTTTAAAACTGTATCACCACTGTTAACTGGCATTTAGGGAATTTCTATTTTACATTTGTCGGCGTACAATACTAAGCTTGTGTTTTTAGCCTATGTATTTTGTTTGTTATTTTCATGCTTTTGCTTGAAATTTATATTATATACAAAGGTGTGCATAAGTCTTGCAACACCTGCCTTGATATGGTTATTAACATCTTTGAATAGCAATAAAATATATAAAAAAAGAGGTACTGACTTATAATATATACCCAAATAAAAGAAAAATTCATGCAGATTTCAAATCAGAAAAAGGTCCTCAATATTATGTTTATTTGGAATTCTGCAACAGTTTGCATGGTACCACACAAAAACAACACGTCGGATTGAAATTAAGACTGAATCGAGAACTCATTGTATTAACCAATCAAAGCCCGAAACTTTACAGACAATCGCAGCTGAGTGGTTCTGAACTGCTTTTGGTGACTTTCTAATCCTGTGTTTGGCTATATAAAGGCACAGACCTGATTCACACGCCAGTTGGGCCGTTGGTGGCCTAGTGGTCAGCGTTCGTGACTGCAATGGAGATAACCTCTGGTTCGATGCCGGGACAGGTATTAACGTTCGAACCACTAAATACCCGCCGTGGGTCGGATGGGCACGTTAAGCCGTCGGACCCCGGGTACTGGCCCCCGGTAATAAATAAGGGCGTCTTCCTCCCCCTTTCTACCTCGCTTCCGTGTCACTTTCCTATCGGGCACTCTAGCCCAAATCTCCTAGCTTTAAGACCTGGGGTCAGACACTCCCTTCCTAAAATCCTCTACATTTGATCTGATCTGATCACACGCCAGTTACGATGGTGCGCAAGACTTTGTGTGTTGCTGACCGTTACCCTATCATAACTATCATAACACTGCATTGGGAAAGTCTCTCTCTCCGCCAAATTGCTTTAAATGAGAATTGTCAGTATTTTACAATGGATAAGCCAGCGACATAAAGAAACAGCATCCATCGTTCATCGTAAACACAGTGAACGGCTACCATGTTCATCGAAATGAGACAATAAAGATGCTTGAGAAAGTTAGCCACGCAAATTGGATGCTAACATCATCGGAGCTGGCAAGAGAGTAGTCCGAGAGTACTTCAGTGACCTGTTCTGCTTCGACTGTCCGTCGTCGACTATTGTTAGTCCGAGAGCCAGGAAGGATTTATTTACCCCAGCAAGTGCAAAAGCTTTGTAAATATTTTTTGTTTATATATGACATAAGTGTCTCAGAAAAGTTAGTCTTGCAAAATTCCAATATTGGGTTGCTCCGTGATGACGTCATCAATATGGCTGCCGGCCATTACATAGTTGCCACATTTAAATATGTATAACTTCTCACCCGTTTATGTCACAGGAACGAATTTTTTTCTGAAATGTTTCAAATTTAATGACAAGTATTTTTTGTAATTACACATTTTTGTTTACTCCATTAGTTTTTGAGATAATTGCATTTCAACGTGTAAAATCAATGTTCACATTGGCTATGTGTGACATTTAACCATGATTTACTCAAAAACTAGACGACTTTCGAAAAAATGCTCCGGAACAAAAAAGTTGCATTTTTTAATGAGGATTCCGAAAATGTATAAAAACATGTGGTTTACCCCAACGCTTAGAGAATTAGGAGTGATAACTCGTTATAAGTCCACTTTCTCATCAATACGGCTCCCGTGCTATTATGTAGTTGCTCCATTTAAATACGCAAATCTTCTCACCCGTTGATGCTACAGAGATGATATTTTTAAACGAAATGTTTCAGATTTAATGACAAATACTTTCTGTAATTACACATTTTTTTCTGTTTTGTTTCAAGTTAGCGTATTTGTATTTGAAATTCAAAATGACTGCAGAGGAAAAGTCTTGTATCATCCACACAGGAAATATTCAAGGGCCCATCTTCTGATTAACTGATTTGACATGGAAGAAAATATTAGTGCATCTTCTGCAAGATTAAGAACATATAAAGACTCCAAGTACAATAATAGGTGTAAATTCCTCCCAGAAGTGTTTGATGTAAGCAAACATGACTATCACTGAGTTTGCTACAAAACTTTCACCACAGTCTAGATGACAGGAGATACTGAAACTCCCCAAGCAAAAACTTCAGGATACCCTTTGCGATCAAACGATCCAGCTGACGTTTCTGTGAAAATAGCAACAAACACAGGTGTTGTTGAAAAAATTTGTATGTTTTGTGGAATTAAAAGGAAAAAAATTAAATCGAAAGAAGAAGCGCTGAGAAAATGTCAAACCAAGGACGCCTACAAGGTTAGCAAAGATCAGAATTTATAGTTAAAACTTGATGACGAAAATTTCATAGCAAAGGAGGCATGGTACCACCACTCATGCCGCAAACAGTATCTTAAGACTTCATCGTCCCGAGAGACAGAGAATAAAAGATAAACAACCACGGTAACATCTAGAAAAGTTTATCAAGTAAAACACGACAGAGCATTTAGTAAAATAGTAGATCATGTCAATGAATACATAATTATATCAAATAAGGTCCAAAACTGACTTTGGTTCATTCCCGACATTGTGTTTACCTTTCCGAAGAAGGAATTGAGGGTCTATGTATTCGACTCAAAAGTTAGTTGACAAACTGATGAGCCACTTTGGTTCTGCCTTAGAAACAACAAAATCGAGCAACAATCAGGGAATAATACTATATTCAAGCCTTATTTCATCAATTGAAGCTGAAGCAATAGCCAATGATTATGCATCTCAAATTGAGGCACAAATTGAAAAAGTGGCTTTATATTTGCACAGATAGATTTTTAAACATTCAATGTGTCTGAAATTTGATCACTTTCTTAATGCTCACGATATTATTTCAGGAGAAAATAAAATCTCAAAACTTCTTGAAGTATTTTTTAGAACTTTATACAGTGGCACCTCCAAACCAACAAGTAAAAAACTGGAGCGTCGAGTTTCTTCATCTTCAGATTGATTCAAAGGATCTTGAGCCATATCCAAAGAAACCAAAATTAGTCAAGCCATAGTGTTCTTTGGTGAATAACTTTCCTGTTACAAAACATTTCGAGGACTCCATGCTGATAGATTTTACTTGGGAGGTTTTTTGTAAAATGGGCTGAAACAATAACATTGTGGCTGGGTGGAATCCAAAAGTTGTAGAAGATGCATCTGTGAAATAAAAGATTGGTTACATGAGAGATATCACTTTGCCCCTTACACAGAATGATGTGGTGCTGGAAACTATGAAGGTATCACAGTAAGTAGCTGCTGAGTGTGGAGAGTCTTCAATTTTGATTCATTATAGTCTTGCTCTGGCTAAGCTTGCAATCATGATGCAAAATCAAGAAATCCCTCGCTTTGACAATCTCTTCATTTGATTTGGATCATTCCACATAGTTAGCCTACTTTAAAGCTCTTGGATACTATCTCGATAGTTCAGGGATTGAACATAATCTTTCAGAGAGCAAAGTTCTAGCATTTGGTTCAATACATGTATTTCTCGGAGGAAAGGATTTTAGCAGATGTAAGCGAGTACACATCTTACTTTCTCTGTCTCTCGAAAGCTTCCTTTTCCAGAAGTTTATATAACAACTACAAAACAGTACAATATTAGAAGAACTTCAACATCAGGTGTAAAAACTGAATGATGACCTTTCTCAAGATACTTCGGATCAGTTTATTGAGAGCTAAAATATAAAGCAAGTGTATGATGAATTCAACGAATTCAAATAAAAAACAAGAACAGGATTTCCGGGGAAAACAGTTCAGTTCTATCAACAGCACATTGATCTCGTTAACATCTACAAGTTTTTTAGCAGAGCCTATAGGACGAGTAACCTTGAAATGTATACGGATGCCGTAGAGAATTTTTTTTGAGGTTTAACGACCACCGTGAGCAACTCAATGGGCTATTAAGCAGTCACCCGTCCCTAATTTAGGGTCACTGGTTCCAGGGAAGGGAGAGAGCCAGTGCCGTAAGACAAACACAACATCCATGCCTCACCGGGATTCGAACCCGGACCCCTCACGGACGAATGATCAGAGGCCAGCGCCTTAGACCACTACGCCACCGGGGCGGCGTAGAGGAAATGATTCCAGTATTTTTCTCAGCCATGTGACTGAACTATGCGTGATGGATGACTGTGTACCTACTAAAACTTTTGAACCAAGGAACTGAATGGCCTGAAGTCATGTATGCACAAACACCAAGGTGGTCTAGGTATAAAGCGCTCTAGTAGCTCATTCTCTAGGGTACCAGTTGACATGGCACTAGAGCTGACTGTTAATGCTGACGCTTCTTCAAGGTTCACAGACATCATGGCATTTTCAAACTCAGAATCTGCTAGAGCTCGATGGATGATCACAAAGTTATTGAAAACTGAGATAGTGAGCATCTTACTTGAAAGCAGTGGAATTACAAACTCTCCAGATACGAAGCATGATTTGCAAAAAGAATGCATTGAAAAAGATCACAGAGATATTGAAAAAAATAATTTCAACCTTAAATGGCTTTCCAAACCCATTTCAAGACTTGGATCGTCAGGCACCTTTATAGAAAATTTCAACGGGACGGACAATCAATGAAAAGGTCACACTGGATCTTTCATTTTCTTCTAAAGGGCAAGAAGCTGCTGAAAAGTAAAAAAAAATGTACTTGCTAGATCCAAAGAATGTTAGCAAGCCCATACCCCGAAATCTGGTAGCAAACTGTGCATTTTCTGTTGCACCAAGTAACCTGAAAACAGAAAAAAAAAGAAACTAGAGTTTGCCAAATGCACTTTAGATGCTTTCGATAAAGTAATTCATATGGCTGCTGTCCAAAAATGTGATGTGAAAAAAGTCATGGAGTATCCTCTGACATCCGTGCCATTCTCTCTTGTCTGTGCCATGTACGGACACCCTTGACATTTCTCTGTGAGTGAAGTAAGATACAGTCAATTTAGGAAGAAAACAACACCTAAAATCCAGTCTAAGGCATTTTCCAAAGTTAAAAGAATTGATCCAACAATGCTGCCACCATCTAAACCTACTCTTATCCAAAAGATTAAAAGAAGCAATTCAGTGTTGTGGAAACGAGCCCATTGCAGAAAACCTGATGAAAAATCTCAAAAACTAATGGAGTTAACAAAAATGTATAATTACTAAAAAAGTTTGTCATTAAATTTGATACATTTCAGTAAAAAACATCACCTCTGTAGCATAAACGGATGAGAAGATTTGCATATTTAAATATGGCAACTACATAATAGCGCGGGAGCCGCATTAAGGAGAAAGTGGACTTATAACGAGTTATCACTCACAATTCTCTAAGAGTTGGGGTAAACCCCATGTTTTTATACATTTTCTGTGTCCTCAATAAAAAACTTAACTTTTTCGTTCCGGAGTATTTTTTCGAAAATCTTATAGTTTTTGAGTAAATCATGCTTAAATGTCACACGTAACCAATGGGAACACTGATTTCACACGTTCAAATGAAATTATCTCAAAATCTAATGGAGTTAACAAAAATGTGTAATTACAGAAAGTATTTGTCATTAAATCTGAAACATTTCGTTAAAAAATATCATCTCTGTAGCATCAACGGGTGAGAAGATTTGCGTATTTAAATGGAGCAACTACATAATAGCACGGGAGCCGTATTGATGAGAAAGTGGACTTATAACGAGTTATCACTCCTAATTCTCTAAGCGTTGGGGTAAACCACATGTTTTTATACATTTTTGGAATCCTCATTAAAAAATGCAACTTTTTTTGTTCCGGAGCATTTTTTCGAAAGTCGTCTAGTTTTTGAGTAAATCATGGTTAAATGTCACACATAGCCAATGTGAACATTGATTTTACACGTTGAAATGCAATTATCTCAAAAACTAATGGAGTAAACAAAAATGTGTAATTACAAAAAATACTTGTCATTAAATTTGAAACATTTCAGAAAAAATTCGTTCCTGTGACATAAACGGGCGAGAAGTTATTCATATTTAAATGTGGCAACTATGTAATGGCCGGCAGCCATATTGATGACCTTATCACACAGCAACCCACCACTGGAATTTTGCAAGACTCACTTTTCTGAGACTCTTATGTCACATATAAACAAAAAATATTTACAAAGCTTTTGCACTCTTCGGGTAAATAAATCCTGGTCTGGCTCTTGGAATATATCCTTTGGACTATGTGGCCGTAAAACAAGCAAGCAAGAAACCGGTACTGTCAGAACGCCAGCGAAAGGCTCGGCTACTCAGGGCTAACCAATCTCTCGGTTACTCTGGGATCGACATTGGTCGACAGCTGACTGAAAAAAAAAGTGTAATTTATTGATAAGGCTACATTTTCCATTGCTGCAAATAATTGTACCTCATATGTAAGGAGGTATCCTGGCGAAGGATTAAAGCCAGATTGCTCCAAGCTGACCATTATGAGGGCACCAAGCGAACCGTTAAACCCAATATCTGTCATCATTTGGTCTTGTACGGGTGCATCTTGCGCTGGGAGACTGAGCGTTGTTGACGGAATAATGAATGCAAGCAAGTACATACATTGGTGTCTTAACCCATGAAATGCTTCCTAGTGCTGCTGATTTATTCCCACGTGGAAACATCGTGTTTCAGTACGATAACGCCCCTTGCCACAGAGCGAAGACTGTGGCAATGTTCCTTAAGAAACTTTAAATGGATATGTGACACATACCCTGCATTTTTGTCTCATAATTTTTATAACATTATAAAGTGCTTAAATGTCAGGTCATATTTGAAATCTGCACGAATTTTCTATTCACTTGCTATATAATATAGGTCTGCACCTGTTCTTAATATGCTTTATTACTATTCAAAGATATCGAGGACCATGTCGAGGCAGATGTTGCAAGACTTATGCAAACCTCTGTATATATTCTGTCTTTAAATTTCCGTAATACATAAGTTGGCCACTAGGAGGGCGAAAGAACTTATTAGATTTTTGCAGATGAAATGTTTGATGAATAATTCCACAGTCTAATGGCATCAAATGGGCAACAAAATGAGTGTATATAATGCTTTTATTATACTAATTTTCAAAACGAAAATCAAAAATTTAACTTCATTTAACGTTTCAAGCACAGAAACTTTCACACAAACACTTGAGTCACTTCTGACTTCGAGCACCTGTTGCTGCCATCTGCATGAGGTTGCGAAATTTATTACGCAGTGCCTTAGGTCTCGATGAATGTGTTGCAGTGGCTGTGCAACATAAATCTTGAACCAATGTGGCAAAAATCTCTATCGCAAAAGCGTTTTTGTGGTTAAAAATTGTGTAAATGTTAGGTTTTAGTTACATAAATGTTCTAATAACAAAAATTTCACCAAAAGTGTTGAAAATCATGTTATAGGGAAGAACTACTTTTCTTCATTGTCTCTGCTAGGTACAGAAAACTTTCTTGTTTAAGCCTTTTGTTTGCTGAGGTCGTGTTCTTTCAAACGCCCCAGAATTTTTTTGGTTCTTTTGTAAATTTTCTGTTAGAATTATTCAGAGTCAAGTAAAGTTTTAACAGCTTCCGGAAAACGTTTATCTAATTTTAAAAAGTTCTTCTGCGTCCAACATCTTTAAAAAAGACATGATTTTGATTTTGTGTATTTTAAAATTTTTGATGTTATATACTTTATATGTTTCGAAAATTCGTCTCAATGGAACTCAAATTTAAGAATTCTAAGAAAACATTGTTCGAGTTACAGAACTTGTTTACGGTTTCACAGACAGAATTTTTTGGTTCTTGCTTCTACTGCTATTATTCGTTAAGTTTGTTTATTGAATATTTCCATTTATTTCCATTTGTGTCCTTTTAAATTTTGTGGTTGGATTGTAAACATTTTGTTCGGTTGCTGAAATTGAAAAGATTTTATGGCTTTCTTCCTGTATCTTTTCTTTTCGGCAGGTTTAGTAACAGACGATGGCAAGGTCTGTCACTCCAAAAACTTGTCTTTTCTTTCTTTCTTTTATTCTGTGCTTCCCCCATTTTTTCTCCGACATCTTTCACCGAACTTTTTAAAATTAGATAAAAGAAAACATTGTTCGAGTTACAGAACTTGTTTACGGTTTCACAGACAGAATTTTTTGGTTCTTGCTTCTACTGCTATTATTCGTTAAGTTTGTTTATTGAATATTTCCATTTGTGTCCTTTTAAATTTTGTGGTTGGATTGTAAACATTTTGTTCGGTTGCTGAAATTGAAAAGATTTTATGGCTTTCTTCCTGTATCTTTTCTTTTCGGCAGGTTTAGTAACAGACGATGGCAAGGTCTGTCACTCCAAAAACTTGTCTTTTTCTTTCTTTCTTTTATTCTGTGCTTCCCCCATTTTTTCTCCGACATCTTTCACGATCTCCACTACCCCCCTCTCATCTGCTTCTTTTTTTTTTTTTTTTGATTGGAGGTTTAACGACTACCGTGAGCAACTCAATGGGCTATAAGCAGTCGCCCGTCCCAAATTTAGGGTCACTGGTTCCAGGGAAGGGAAAGAGCCAGTGTCGTTAGACAAGCACAACATCCATGCCTCACCGGGATTCGAACCCAGACCCCTTACGGACGAATGGTCAGAAGCCATCGCTTAGACCACTGCGCCACCGGGGCAGCCATCTGCTTCTTGGTGTTCCCTTTTTCCTGACAAAGCCATTTCTATTAATTTGGAATTGGGTTTTCTTCTTTTCTTTTGCGCACCTGTCCCGCTCATCTAAGACGACTTCCTCTTAATTTCACACTAATTTATTTGTCTAACTTTAACTCTTTCAAAGCTGCCCCGGTGGCGCAGTGGTCTAAGGCGCTGGCCTCTGATCATTCGTCCGTCTGGGGTCTGGGTTCGAATCCCGGTGAGGCATGGATGTTGTGTTTGTCTTACGGCACTTGGCCCTCTCCCTTCCCTGGAACCAGTGGCCCTAAATTAGGGACGGGCGACTGCTTATAGCCCATTGAGTTGCTCACGGTGGTCGTAAAACCTCCAAACAAAAAAAAAACTCTTTTAAATGTACTCGTTGACACAAATGTGTCGTATGTTCACTGTTTCCATGCAGGCACTCTATATTAACTTTGACTTGGAAATTACATTGCCCTGGAGCTGGAGTCGAAACCGCATCTCCGGATTTCCGTTCCAGTCCTGGGTGGTGTAACAGATAGCATGCATGCTCGAACGAAAATCGGGAGATGTGGGTTCTATTCCCGCTCCAGGGCAATGTTATTTTCAAGTTTTCTGAAAGAATGGCTGCATAGAAACAGTGAACACACGACACATTTGTGCCAACGATTACATTTGTGTTGCCTTCCATGTATTTGGGAATAATTATTTCTTCAGGGAAATTCGTTTCCCACTTATGTATGATCTTAACTCTTTCGTTTATGTCCTTGTATATTCCTTTCTTTATATCCTTTTCATCCTTCTTAGTGTTATTTATTTCTGATCTTTCTAGTTCTTTTTTTCTGTTCGAGCAAGTTAATGATAAATATCAAACAAATATCCTGTGAATTTTTGATTTCACATTTATTGGGGCTTTCTTGCCACAGATTACCCCTGATATCCCTGTCCCTTTTACTCAGTCTGCTCTCTTTCGTTCTCTCACTGACTTCTGGCAGTTGCTATCCTTTTGTAACGTTGTTACTTAAACTTATCTGTTCTATCACATGCTAACATTTCATTGTGTTCACCTTTTAAGCTGACCGTTATATCTTTTTCTACAATATGTCTCTTTAGAACAGCTCTTAAAAGAACTATTTATCAGTCTATAAAACATTTTTGGGGGATTCTTCAACTGATATACAGGTTTACAGTAAGATACACAAAAATGAATACCTTAAACATAATAGAACACTCTTGTAATAAGCGTATCTTCTCAACGTAACTTTTGCACCTGAAAATCAGTCGATATTCTTAATATTTGTCATGATTAATCCCAAAACTAAAAGTTATTTCTTTTGAAAAATATTGAGAGTTTATTTATGTTTTATCATTCCCGTCCTTTTTACGAATGAATGCGTGAGTAAATGCTGTGTTGCCAATTGCTGGAGGCTGGCTCTTTGTCGGTTGGCTAACTTAAGCTGCCAATAATTACTGGAGGTTCTCTCTTTGTCGAAAGCCTACTTACAGAAACATTAGCTTGGCTTTGTTCGCTAATCGAAGCAGTTACGAATGATAAAAAATTTAATTTGTCTTGCTTCTCCCCAAGGGTTCCTGGGTGTAATGATTGGTTCCTTTTTCATTCCAGGTATAGCGACTTTTGTCCAAAGCAGTCCTGTTTAGTTGGTAAAACCTATGGATATGCCACAGAGGTGGTTATGAGAGCTATGCCAAACGTTGGCGGCAGGCTGGCTCCTACGTCACCAGTCGATACTTCTGAGCACATCTGGAGAGCTGACGGCAGGAATTTCGGGCTGATCAAAGAAAGGCCATGTGTTGGGGAAAGCCACAGAAGGTTTTTGAAGGAGTTTGACAAAGGGAAGCCGAAAAAGAGTGGCACAAGGATTTTCCCCTTACGTCCACGTCGAGAAGACACTATGCCTTGGAGAGAAGATGACTCAAACGTTATTGCAGATGTAAAATGGCGTGTGCCCGAGGATATTAGGTGCACTAGAGAAAGGTCGGCATCATCTCATGGAGATGTACTTTGTCCTAGCTTGTGGTCTTATAGGTATGCCAACAATATGACTAGCCAAAATCAGAAGTCTCCAGGAGCAAAATGGCGTGCGCCCGAGGATGTCAGGTTCCCAAGATTAAGTTCAGATTCAACTCGCTATGTGCTTTGTCCTGGTTTGCGGACTTATAAGAACGTCAGCAGTATGACTATGCAAGACCAGATGTCAGATTGGAAAATGAATTATATGGCCAAGCTGAAAGAAGATGTTGCAAAACCTTTCAACCTTCCCAGGAGGACAGGTAAGTCAAATGTGCTTATATATATGAATACTGAGTGTCAGGAAGACTTCGCAAATTAATGACTAATAATAACGTAGGGGTACTAATACTAGCAGCTGTAATTTACGGGTTCGGTGTGCGCATGAGGAGAACACGATATTAATACTTTACCTGTATCAATGTATTGGTATTGCAGTGTTGATCACGTCGGAAGATTTGTTGTGTACGCGAACAAAATTTCCACCGAAAATGAAAGTATGACTTGGGGGCAATATCTACAAAGACATGATGAGCATGGGGACTGGGATAGTGTGGACAAATTGCGCTGAGAATGAACGTTGACTCGAATGACTACAAACCACTCAATAGAAACTAGCCCAGAAAGACCGTTCATTTGTACCCCCTCTCAAATTTCAATACCGTTTTGCCGCACGAAACGTTTAACATGCTAAGAAAAGCTCAAGTGCGAGAAAGGCAATGAAATGCAACGCAATTGTAGTCCTACGCACCTGTATCACATACTCGTGCTTTTCTTTTGCGCTTAGTTGTAACTTCTTCATGGAAACAAAACAAGAGAATGAGGCAAAAGGTTTGGTAAACGAGATTTATTTCTGTTGTTGACGACTGACCATAAACATCACCTATATGCGTACTAACTGACGACTATACATCGCGTCGTTTACAAAAGATGCTTTGACATTTGAAAATTAATGTTAACTATGAAAAGTTTAAGATTCCGAAGGGGAAGAAAAAATTCATCACATTATCATAAAATTGCTCAAGCACTGAAGACTTTGTTTCTCCGTAAAATCTAATGGATTTTTGAGAGAGATGAACAGAGAAAAACTGCGTCTTTGAGATACCGCCCGCTCTAGTATTTACGATAAATGCGCAAAGGCCTTCAAAAGGCACTATGAAGCAACACTAGTGTGACAATGATATGTGGATAACCGTAGGTGGTTCAAGGTTGACCTGTACATTTTCATGTACAAAATAAACGACTAGAAATACCCCTACCAAACTATAGGTCCTTATCTACATGTCGAATCAACCTAAGAAATTACCACTATGGAAGCACAAAACAGCTTCCGCTACGAAAAGTAGTCCTTAGCTTGCAGATCAGAAAGCAATAGAATTATTGCTCACAATCCACTTTTGTTTGCGCGCCCGTTTCTCGAGAAATATTGTTTTCTAAAACAATTTTCAAAGTGTCAGAGCTTTTTAAGAATTAAATCAGATATGAAAAGTTACTCAAGTAAGAGCCTCGCGCTTTTGGTCGCTGCCTACACAGTTGGGAGATGTCCGTAACTTGATGACGAGAAAAATGATGGAAGATTTCTCCCATATTCGCAATACAGAGACCGTATGTACATAATCGGGAAAACTCGGCGGTAGGAAATACTTAAAGTAGCATTAGGGGAAGAGTTTCCACGAAGTTCGGACCTCACCGCACACTCTTTATGTTGTAATCCCACTACTTCCCTTGAAACGGATCCCCGTATAAATCCCGTTGAGTTCCTTGATATTAACTTTGATGCCCAGCGTAGTTTTACCTGGGTGGGTGGAGGTGGGGTCAGTGCGGGAGTAACTGCTTCCCAGCAGGACTGCTATGAACCACTTATTAATACTGTTCTTGTGTTCCACGGAGATGCAATGATTAGGCTTCTACAGCTTTCACAGGAGTACACTCTTAGGGTGACTTGAAGTCTGTGATTCGAAAGCTACATTTTAAAAGTAACCAGCTGCTCTTACAACTGCATTTTTGGAAATGTAGCTTGCTACAACTACTTTTTCTGAACAGTAGCCACAAAGATGAGCCATTACACTATGACCACTTACAAAATAAGCTCTTGGGCTCTACAACGACGAGCCATTACGTTATGATCACTTACATAATAAGCTCTTGGACTCCATTTAGCCCGTAAATTAGCGGCCACTATAGGCGAGGCATCGATTCAATGAAGTGGCGATAGGCATCCTGGAGTATCTGGCACCATCATTTTAACAGCAGGTCCTCCAGTACCCGTACATTTCGGGGTGGTGGGGATTTTGCGCGAACCGAACCTCTTTTCCAAGTCGGACCACAAATGTTCAATTGGGTTCATGTCAGGTGAATTTGGAGTCCAGGGCATTTACAAAAAGTCAACAACATGTTCGTCAAACAACTTCTAGACGATCCTGGCAGTGTGACATGGCGTAGTATCCTGTTGCTAATGGCCATCACCAGCAGGGAATACAGTTGCTATGAATGAGTGAACTTGGTTCGCAATGATGTTCAGATACCTGACAGCTGTCAAGGATTGTACTACTGGGATAATAGGGCCTAAAGTGTCCCAATAAAACACCACTCACAGCATGACACCGCAGCTGCCGGCCTGTTTCTACCCAATAGTGCATACAGGTGACTAGCCTCCGTTCGTAATCGGTGTATCCGCGTTCAGCCGTCTACGTGATGCACCAGGAATCTTGATTCGTCAGACCAGGCAATTTTCTTCCAATCATCCACGATCCAATCTTGATGATCTTGGGCCCATTTCATGCATGGTCGGCGATGATGTGCGGTGAGTATGGGAACCCCGGCTGGGTCTTCGGCTACGCAAGCCCACGCGCAGAAGACTGCGGTGAACTATGTGCTGTGGCACATTGCCCTGATCACCACTGTTGTAACTGCGGGTTATTTGTCACACTATGGCCCTGCCTTCGATGTGAACAATGCCCGAGATTTTCAGCTCCCCACGTACATCATTGAGCTGCGGACAACACGCGGCTAGACAACGGCTCGTTGTTTGGCCATCTGTGCACCACCTTTGATAAGTACGTAGTACAGCGGCACTTGAACAACCCACAAGCCACGCCGTTTCCGGGATTGTAGTTCCGAGTCGCCGGGCCAGCACAGTATGTTCTTTATCAAAGTCCGATATATCAGTAGCTTTTCGCATCCTGTCTCCGAACACCCCACTGTCCGAAAGCCGGTCCGCGGGTTGTATATATACTGCTCAGTAAATTTCACCTGCACCTCCTTTCGGTCTTCAGTCGCGCTCAATTCTCTAAGCGGGGGTAGTCATAGTATAATGGCTCATCGGTCTACACTACTTTTTCTGAAAAGTAGCTATTTTTGCTACTCTTTAGCTAGTTTTTCTTCATTGAGTATTAAGTTAACAATGCAAATTCTGAAGATGATCTTTATATGTACAAGCTTAAGCACAGCATTCAGAAACATATACTAAGGTAAATGACACTTACCTTGTGTAGCTACCTTATTAAAATTGTCGCGCTCTTCTGCACAACTACATTTTATCTTTGTAGCAATGATACATGCCACGCTACTATAAGTGTAGCGTGCTATAGCATCAGAGGTACTTCCAATCACTGCTTGGAGTATAGGTACAGTGGTGTGTAAAAGTATTGCATCATCTGCAAAAACCGTGAACTTTTAAGTTTAACTCTTTTTTTAACTAATTTTCATCGTTATTTCATCGTTTATATGTCATTAGATGCAAAATGTAATACAGATTTCAAAAATGTCTTACTTTTTTCCTGTAGCTACTTCTGTTCTTAAGATATGACATAAAATATGGGGTTTGATAAACTCATTGAAACTGACGTTAGCTGCGTATCAGTTGTTACAGCCAATCATAGATAATTTACCTGATTGGCTGCTTCCTAATGGTATCCTAATCCTACTCCAGCCTTCGTAAGAGTTGACGCAGAGCTACTAGAGCATTGTAGTGGTCGCTTCTTGTTGTTATTAGGGTATAATTTGGGTGCTTTCTCAATAATGGTTAAAACTGCGGAAATGTCCACAGCGTCAGAGTAAAAATAGTTGTTCTGCATGAAGACGGATATTCTTCAACGCAAATCGCTGAAAGAGTGGATGGTAATCAATCTACAGTTCTTAAGCTACTGAAGAAAATAAAAACACTGCTGATATTAAAAAAACTGAAGAGCAATTGAATTAGAGATACCTGTCTAGTAACGTGTAGCACCACCTTTTGCCCTGATGACGGCGGCGATTCGTCTCGGCATGGACTCGACAAGACACCGGAAGCGTTGGGAAGCCATACGGATCCACGACCCCTGAACAAGCTCCCACGGTTCACGAAGATTTGATGGAAAGGGGTCAGAGCCTAGAACATCTCTCTCGATGGCATCCCAGATGTGCTCGATGGGGTTGAAGTCAGGTGACCTAGCTGGCCAAGGAAGCAAGGTCACGTCGGTGGAGTGTTCATCCAACCATTCGGATACAATTCTGGAGCGATGGCACGGTGCATTGTCTTGTTGCAGGATGATGTCCCCAGTGGGATGTTGAAGACGCACAAACGGGATCAAATGGTCGTCCAGGATATCCCGGTAACGTTGACCTGTGAGAGACGATGTCACACGTACCAGGGGTCCCATTTCAGTCCACGTAAACAGTCCCCAGACGAGAATGCCATCCCCACCAGCTTGAAGAGTACCCTGCTGGCAAGAAGGATCCATCGCTTCATGTGGTTTGTGCCGTACTCGTATCCTGCCATCCGCATGCACCAACGTGAATCTCGACTCATCAGTCCAGGCAACATTTTCTCACATGTCTAGGATCCAATGGAGATGTTCCCGCGCCCATGCTAATCTTTGCACCCTGTGGTGTGCAGTCAGCAGCGGTACCCTCGTGGGACGATGGCTTCTGTACCCTATAGCCAGGAGATGGTTCTGGATGGTGTGGCTGCTTACACGTTTTTGTGCACCAGTGTTAAATTGCCGAGTGATTTCTTGCACTTTGGCCCGTCGATCCGCGGTTACAATGCGAGCTAGCCAATGATGACCCTGCTCATCCACAAGCTGTTGTCCACGGCAGTTGTCCCTTGCAGGGATGGTTTTACCGGATTCGATGTACTCACGGTGAAGCCGTGACACAGTGGCTCGTGAAAATCACGGTGCCTGCACGACTTCCGAGATGTGGTGACCCATTCATCGGGCTCCGACAATTTGTCCACGATCAAATGCGCTTCGATCTTTCGTCTTACCCATACTGCGTCCGACTCTTACTGATTCCCGTCGCATCACTCCTTATATTGTCGGATCGCTGCATACGTCATGTCGTTTCCGTTTACAGGGCCACCCACAGCGCCATATTTGCATAACGCCAGCTGTCTCTAATTCAATTGCTCTTCAGTGAATGTGTCCAGTGGAAGGCCCAGATCCACTACTACTAGGAAAGACAGAATACTCAGAAAGCTAAGCTTGGCACATAGGAGGCACAATTCACCTGAATTGCTTAAAGGATGGTTTGAAGTGACTGATGCACATCTACTGTTAGGAGGAGGATGCTTCACTATGATTTATGTGGCTGAAAAGGCAGGCGTAAACCACTGTTAACTGCCAAGCAAAGACAGCGTAGCCTTTAGTGGCCAAAAGAGCTTGTCTCATTGGAAACCAAGCCTGGGAAAATGTGCTTTTCAGTGATGAATCAGATTTCGCTTAATGCGAATCAGAATAGTGCCAATCTAAGAAGATTCAAGCATGAAAAATTCCATCGAAATTGCTTAGTGACTACTGTTAAGCATCCGATGAAGGTAATGGTTTAGAACTGCATGTGTGCACATGGCGTTGGGAATCTCCATATTGTCTATGTTGTGGTAAATTCATAGAAATACATCTAGATATTAGAAAACAAGATGCTACTATCATCTAGAAGACTTTACGACAGCAATTTCATCTTTCAAAATGACAGTGCTCCCTGTCATTGTGCTAAAGTAGTGAGAAAAAGTAGTTTCAGGAAAAAAATGTTCAGCATCTTGATTAAACACAACAATCACCGGACTTAAATACGATAAAAAAATTTGTGGTTCAAAGTGACTTATGAACTGTCAAAAAGGAAGACAAGAATGAAATTTCAACTCATTGAAGATGTAATTCATATTTGGAGTCGTATTATTCTACTCAGTCTTTTATAAAACCTTGTTCACAGTATGTCATCAAAATGCAAAGCTGTGATTAAAACTAAAGGCTGGGCAACAAAATATTAAGTACATCTCATAATTTTGCTTCCTTATATTTCTGTATTTAAATGTTACTTCCTTCCTTATGTATTACAAAAACGATTTATTGCTCTAAACCTAAGTTTCAGATAAATGATCCTTTTCATAATTTCGATTTGGTCACGATTTTTGTAATGTATTTTATGAACAGAAATAGCTACAGGAAAAACCAATACATTTTTGAAGTCTCCATTAAATGGCGCATCTAATGACGCATAAATGATGAAATAACAATGAAAATTAGTTAGTTAAAAAAAGAGTTAAACTTAAAAATTCACGGTTTTTGGAGATGATGCAATATTTTTACACATCACTGTACCCCCTAGAGATGATCAAACTCGTCCCATTTGCATGGAACAATGCTTTCCGGCCATGTAAAAGGATTTGAGTAGATGTCGTAGCCACGGTGTAATTGTTTGACTTATAGTTATTCATGTATAATGAATTTGTCCCGTCCAAAAAGCTCTTTAAAGGAGCTGAACAGGTGGGAATAAGGGGCTTAGCATTTCCCAGTCCACGTACGCCATAGCTGTCGTTGGCACGTGAGCGGTGTGTTATTGCGCTGTCATGCAAAAGGAATACTGATTTCGACAATTTTTTTGGCCTTATCCAAGGCCGTCTACAAAATACAACGCCTTGATATTAGTGTGATGAGTTCCCTCTTTTAGTGACGTCAGACAGAAACCAAGGCCTGCGACTGGTTTCCAACGCTATCGTGTATGACGTCAAATACGACCCCGAGGTATGGCCGTATAACATGCGGGTTCCGACCCGGTGGCGCAGTGGTCTAAGCGCTGGATTATGACCATTCGTCTGAGAAGGGTCTGGGTTCGAATACCGATGACGCATGGATGTTGTGTTTGTGTTACGGCATTGGCTGTTTCCCTTTCCTGGAACCACTGACCCTACATTAGGGACAGGCGACTGCTTATACCATTTGCATCCCAGAATACAATAGCTATTAGCTTCCCTGCAGGCGGCGCTGCCATGAATTTTTTCGGCCTTACAGAACCAATTTGGCGCAATTGATATTTGGCTCGCTTAGTTTCTGGAGTGAAATAATTATCCCACGTCTCCTCACGGGTCACGATCTGCTGCAGAAATGCATCGCCCTCAGACTGAAAATATTACGGAAGCTCTGTGCAGATAGCGATACGAAAAGACTTTTTATCAAATGTCAACGCCTTTGGTACCCAACGTACACACAGTGTTTTGAAAAACAACCCACACTATCAAAACTGATGTTGAATATTGTAGCTACGTCTCGAGCCCTTTTCGAAAAATATTTTTTGCATACGGTGCGGTTGTGGCGTAGTCACCATGAGGCCATACCCCCGTCGTTGCAGGTCGCCTCTGTCCAAGACGGTGGTGGCTCTGTGAAGGTTTAGAGATCCTTCTTATGAGACACATTAGGTCTCTTAGCGTGTCAGGTGAACCCTTTAACCGCTGCGTGCTACCTGCATGTGCTGGCTGATCATCTACACGTTTTCAAGGCCATCTCGTATCCTGCGGCCGATGGTCTGTTCCAGCACTACAATGCGCGTTTCCACCGGAGCGCAACTACCCAGGCATGGCTCGTGGAACACTCATCTGAGCTTGAAATCATCCAGTGTCTTCCAAGGTTCTCGAATTTAAACCATGTGGAAGCTCTGTGGAATGCCGTCGAGCAGAACGTTATATCCATGGATCCTGGACCGACGTCTGGGGTGGGGCTGTGGACAATTCTGCAGAACGCATGGCTAGCATTATCAGCAGAAGCCCTCCGGCAACTGGCGGAGTCCATGCCTCGGCGTATACAGGCTGTTCTTCGCGCAAGAGGAGGATCAACACGTTATTAGGTAGGTATATATACTGCTTTGTCCAACGAGTGTAATATAATTTTTTTGTGACACAAAATGGTGAAAAGTCCGGGACGACGTTCTTAAAACCACCTGGATCTGTACTAATCTGGGCATTACTGACATTAAATATGTTGGATTTCAGTACGTAGCTTTGATGTATTTCTTTGCTTTTGAATAAAGTATTCTTGGATTTTAGGTAGTAGAAATCAAAATATTATACATTTGAGGCATTTTCCGATACGTGCGTTTTGCTGACTGTGTGTTGTTTATAATCGATATATGCCTGTGATAGGAACAAGAAGTTGGCACTAGGAGCTTTTACTGGCATTCCCTGACACGCCTTCTGCGCTGGAAATTTTGAAAGCGCTCTGCAGATTCTTTATAATGAGAGTTTTGCGCCCTTCTTAAAGTAAGAGTTCCTGCATCACAACCCTTTCTTTCCTCAAAAGTTAAAAATGCATCTTCACTCCAATAAGAACTAAGAACGTTTACATAAGGCAAACGGAATGCAATTTTTCTTCTGAATCGTTTTTCTACATTAAAAGTTTTCCCAGGAAATCTCACATAAAAAGAAATGGTTTTCGATTCATAAATCACAATTTTTGGGAGCATTATCGTTAGCTACTAAACTCTCTGTTACTACTATTAGTTCAGTTTATTTCGAAGCCTATAATTTTAAATTCATAATCATTTTGATATTTCATGTATAGTACAAGAGTATGCGTGACTATTCGTTGCAAATAATGCGTCACTATTGAATATGATTTTGTAGGGAAAAACCCATGGGAGCAGCGTCAGCCAGATGTATTAATGTCACTTGGAAAGGTGCAACACAGTCGCAACGGGAAGCTTGACCCCATCCAACTTCCTCGAAGAAACCCCGATGGCTCCACTATGCCTGCTGCGTTATCCAGTGGAAGCTACTCGATTCAAGAAGTAAGTCACATCTAATTAGTTGTTTTATAGGACGGAGAGCAAAATATAAAATTTTAAATATTCGAAGAATAGAGTATACTTAAGCAGTCATAATGTAGGTGTGTCCAGAAAATATATTACGTTGTGTTCTTTTGTGACGGTAATTTCCATAGTTTCAGCGGATAAGCTGTCCATGTTGCTTATCATATAAAAGCTCGTTGCGTGGGGAATCGGATCATGTATGGTATATTTGATTCGAAACGTAAAATGTTATTCGCAATGTATAAAGTAGCCACTAAGTTTGAAATCTTGGTTCTATTGGGCTTTTACTGTAGGCAAGGGTTTAAAGCGGCTGAAGCAATCCGTAAAATAAACGAAGGCGCAGGTGTTGCGGTTACTCGGATAGCGCAAATACTGTTTAAGAAGTTTGTGATTGGCAACATGAGTTTGGAAAGGAAGAATCGTTCGGGAATGCCCTTTCGGCAATTGATTTGGATTCTTTGGTCACAGAGGTGGAAGTAAATCCAACAACCAGCACTCGCAAATTGTCGGCTGAATTGGGGGTTTCAAATCAGTCATTATTGACCACCTGCACACTTTCAGAGAGCTCTAAAGACCATGACGCAAGGTGTGTGAATGAACCCCAGTTTGGGGTAAACAACGCGCTGACGTCTGCAAGAAACTACTAAGCAATCTGTGTAACACCCGGTTTCATCAAGAGGATAGTTACTGAAGACGAGACGTTGATCTACCTACTCAATCCAGACGAACCAAACCAAATATACATGTCCCAAAACACTGCAATTTCGAGAAAACGGTGTGTGTGTGTGTGTGTGTGTGTGTGTGTGTGTGTGTGTGTGTGTGTTTGCGCGCGCCTCGTGGAATTACCAGCTGGTGACCCACTTTGGTCTCGTTCTGGATGACCTGGGTATTAACTACAACCTGTGTTCCAAGTAGCTAGATCGGATGTATGACAAACTGAATCAACGATACCTTGCTTTAGTCAACTAAATGCGGGCGCTCCTACAATAGGACAGCCCCAAGTTTCACACTTCCTTCTAGCCCAGTTTTCACCAACTTGATGGAATTGAGCTCCTGCTCCACCCTGCGTAAAGCCCTGGTCCTTAGGAGCATCACTCGCTTTGTGCGATGGCGCACTTTCCTTGTGGCAGGTATTTGAGTTGTTCAGACTATGTACATGTATTGACATAAATCAAGCTGTTCTTTCCATGTAACGTAACCACAGAAATTTGAAAATTTGATCGTCCTGAAACGGAAATCGAAGCCGCATCTTCCGATTTGCGCTCGAGTATGCTGACCATTACAATACCCAGGACAATGAAATCCAAACAACTAAGGTATTTAATCTGAAACGTCAGACTTTGATTTCACTGCACCAGTCGAAACTTAGCACTACAATGAGACACGTTTGTTTCGAGTGGTGCAGTGAAATCAAAGTCTGACGTTTCAGATTAAATACCTCAGTGGTTTGGATTTCATTGTCCTGGGTGGTGTAATGGTCAGCATCCTTGAGCGCAAATAGGAAGATGCGGCTTCGATTTCCGTTTCAGGACGATCAAATTTTCAAATTTCTGTGGTTACGTTACATGAAAAGAATAGCTTGATTTATGTCAATATTAATTATTTCATGTGTTTCCAACTTGATATGTACTTGTATGTCTATTTCCGGTTTTCACAGTTCTTAGTCTCTAAGCCGAAGATATGGTGCCGGAATTGTGTACCTAGCTAAGAAATATGTACAAACCGTTGAACAAGATGGCGGCTATTTTGAAATATACTCATTTTTTGCCACAGAAAGTTCTGAGTACCTTTTATACACCGAAAGGAGAGAAATCATGAGATACCTGGTTCCTTTTCAACGAAACGTTGTCATCCCTCTTGCTCTATAGTGGGCGAACCCACCTCTTTGGTAGGTACATAGGTAAGAGGACAAAACTACGTTCACGTAGATGGTAATTCGATGTCATTATGGATAAACGTTGTGAGTTAACAGAGTTTGTAAGAGGGATGATAGCGGTTGGCCAGAGGAACAGGTCACTCTATCGCGGAGGTAATAAAAGAATTGCAGAATCCCCGTTTGGCAGTATCAAGAGTACATCGACAATACGCCACTTTCGGAATAAACATCGCATCGGAGACAGCGCCGTGGACGGAGGAAGGTGGTCGATCAACGTGGCCATCGACGTCCATTTCGCATAGTCTCTACCAACCAGCGAGCTACAGTGGCACAAATCGCAGCCTACTTCAACCAGAGAGGTGCAAGAAACGTCTCCCCCAAGACCACCAAGTGATCAGTAGCTGCAATAGGTTATGACAGCCTCCTGTTGCTAACGCCACGTCACTGGAGTGTACGCCTTAACTGGGCGAAAGAACATTGGCCCTGGATGATTGGAGGCGGGTCTCCTCGTCCGATGAGTCCCCGTTTCTAGTTATTTGCCATAACTGGGAGGGTGTGGATCTGGCGGAAATCGCACGGAGTAATGGACCTGACATGTCGACAAGGAAGTGTTCCTGATACGGGAGTCTCGGTTGCGGGCTGCAGCTTGCTCAAGTGGCACACGTTGGGACCTCTGGAAAGTCTAGATACGTCTCTGGAAGGTTGGGTGTTCCACGCTACGTGCTAATCCTTGCTGACAATTTTTTTAATTGGAGGTTTAACGACCACCGTGAGCAACCTATAGGGATATGAGCAGTCATCCGTCCCTAATTTAGGGCCAGTGGTTCCAGGGAACTGAGAGAGCCAGTGCCTTAAGACAAACACACCACCCATGCCTCACCGGGATGTGAACCCGGACCCCTTTCGGACGAATGATCAGAAGCCATCGCTTAAACCACTGCACCACCGAGGTGGTACAGAAAATCTAAATCTGTTCACAATCATCATGCTCCCACAGGCCAATGAACTGCTTCAGTGGGACAGTGAGCTTACCCACAGAGCCGTGATGACTGGAACATCAGAAGAGCATTCAGCAGAAGTTCCCACTGTGGAATGGCCTCCCAGTTAACCGAACATGAACCCTGTGGAAAATCTTTGGAATGCTGTGGAAAGGTCAGTCCGAGCTTTGAATCCTCCACCCAGGGCAGTCGCCATGTGACATCTTTTATCTGGGCGAAACGAGGGCCAACCCGTAACTATGTAGGTATCCCATGATTTCTGTCCACCCAGGGTATATCAGAAACTCAATGTTTTTACACCCCCCCCCCAATTCTGCGTAAGATTACAGTAGGGCATCAGAAGTAATATTTCCGACCTCCACGAACGTCCCTGGGAATATAGTTTTTATAATAAGTATGTGCATGAAGAACAAGCTCAGCGAGCTAAAAAGGAAATAAAGGTCTATGTATAAATTTCCAACATTTGTTCATGTGGGATATACCTTTTGAATCTTACTCGTGGCTCGCAACCGTGAAACCGCAGCCGGCAGATTCATGTCTAACCGTATTGCCAGTTTTGTGGTCAACTGGGCGGCATCTTAGCACAGAAGAAAAATGCAAATCTGCACTGTGCCTCTATTTTTTTTTTTTTTTTTTTTTTTTGATTGGAGGTTTAACGACCACCGTGAGCAACTCAATGGGCTATAAGCAGTCGCCCGTCCCTAATTTAGGGTCACTGGTTCCAGGGAAGGGAGAGAGCCAGTGCCGAAAGACAAACACAACATCCATGCCTCACCGGGATTCGAACCCGGACCCCTTCGGACGAATGATCAGAGGCCATCGCTTAGACCACTGCGCCACCGGGGCGGCCCTCTATTTCGACCGTCCGCTATGCTGGTTGTCCTCCACGCTTCAATAACTATTCCTGAATTTCACAAACCGCTCAGGGCATGCGCTTGCATAAACAGCTTTCTCGCCGTACGTCGAACAAATTCTGTCTCGTGCTTCTGCATACGTTTTCCCGAGATTGTTCAGAAAAAACATGCAGCCACGAATATGCACCTCGGCAGTCTCCATGTTCTAGGTCAACTAACAGCACCTGTGGACTGTCCGCTGACATGTGTCGTACGACAGAGTGTTGCTCTCTTGCGTACTCTCACAGCTGGAATTTTGGACAAAAATCCAACTGTTTCGCTTTTACAGCCCGTTGCGTGGACGCCGAAAACTCATGCATATATCTAATGTTTCAAATTAGCATTTATAATTAATTGTTAGACGTTTTTTTTTGGAGGGAAGGTTAATAATCGCTATTTCAGTTCCTTATCTGACTTTTGGTTTTCTAGAAACTTTTTCGTCCAGTCAATCTTGAAAAACTGACGAATTCCCACCGCTCAATTTACGGTTTGATTCGTAATCTTGCTCCTAAAACCATTGCAACAAGCATATCGTTGCTGAACCTTTAACAGTGAATGTGCGTGACTGATTATACTAAATCTGACTTAAGTTAGAAGCTGTGTTGAAAAATCGTCGCTAAGAAAGTGAGACTAATGTGTGGTCAACATTCCTTGGAATGGTACCATGCTGTTCAGGAACGCAATTCCGCAGTGTTTGAGGACAGTAACTCTGTCAGCTTCAAAGTTAGCACACGAGACCTATTTCTTAAACATGTAAGGGGCTTTTCATGCCAAGGGGGAAGGAAAGTTCCACTTTTATTTTAGAAACAATAACTCGTGCAGTGAGAGACTGATCTACTTCCTGCAAAGTTTGGATATTCAGCTGATGGAGTGAACAGACTAATCGCCACACTAAAGTCCGGTCAAGTCTATCCGAGATTCTGTGGCGAAATGCATTTTGTCCCCTTCCCAAAGTCTTCTGTGAATTTTTTTTTTTTGTGATTGGAGGTTTAACGACCACCGTGAGCAACTCAATGGGCTATAAGCAGTCGCCCGTCCCTAATTTAGGGTCACTGGTTCCAGGGAAGGGAGAGAGCCAGTGCCGTAAGACAAACACAACATCCATGCCTGACCGGGATTCGAACCCGGACCCCTTACGGACGAACGATCAGAGGCCAGCGCCTTAGACCACTGCGCCACCGGGGCGGCTTTCTGTGAATTGCAATACCTGCTAATGGAGAAGTGGACATTCTTGTCACCGAAATTTTTGGTTAAGAACCTGAAAATTCGTTTCAGCTGAATCATTGTGCGAGGGAGCACCACATACTCCCTTTTTACTTCCTCCGTAACAGACCCATTGATCTCATCTTAGACTGTTCACTGATCCTGATTTAAAACGCTGCATGGTGCATACAGGTGAGGGCGAATGGATCCTTCCATTCCAAATTGTTTATTCCGGTCATTGTTAACAGCCACACCACAGAAGTCCACTAAATTTTATCTTGTATTGCCTTTGATATATCTGTTTTGTGCTTGTTTCTTTAATTTTAGAGGCGTGCATTTTCTTAAAAACTTTTCCAATAATTTTACATGTTTAAATGCTTCATTTTTTTCAGCAACGCTTTTTGTCTCGTGGGGAAAATGAAGGTATAAGGTATACTGCTAACCGATTGAATCCGCGGAGTGAATTCTTAAGGCGAGCCTCATGAAGAGTTGTTAGTGTAAAAATGACACTTATATGATTTTTATTGTTATTACATTTTTCTAGCGTATATTTTCTTGCTGTGAAAAACTTTGGTATAAGTGTCTCAATCATTGTGTCTTTTGTACTTGTATATTCATTTGTGTTGAACTTTCGATGTAAATCAAGTTTATTTTATAGCTATTGTTACGACGAAACCGTTATTACTCTAGAATTGTAAGTGAAAGTGCGTTTTTTCTTTCACCACATGAATTGTTATTTTTACATTTTGTCTATTTTGATGCTTTTTCCTCGCCTACGAAATAAAATTATTAGATTAATGTGATTTCAATTTTTCTGTTCCGATGTTTACATTATCTGATGCATAAACATACAGGGACACACGTACGGTCATAAAGTTCTTGCAACAGCAATTTAAAGATGATGTAAAAAACCACTTGTCCACTTGTCATAAAAATTCAGGCCACAGTGTTTTCAAAGTATCTAATATGAGGTTGAGTCTAAACCTGTTTACAGTGTTTCTCTATAAAATATGAGTAATTTCTAAAATATTTTTCTGAACTGATATTCCCTTTTTTTTTTTTTTTTTTTTTTTTTGATTGGAGGTTTAACGACCACTGTGAGCAACTCATTGGACTATAAGCAGTCGCCCGTCCCTAATTTAGGGTCACTGGTTCCAGGGAAGGGAGAGAGCCAGTGCCGTAAGACAGACACAACATCCATGCCTCACCGGGATTCGAACCCGGACCCCTTTCGGACGAATGATCAGAGGCCATCGCTTAGTTTCAATATTCGCTTTTATTCACGTAAAAGAATTACAACAGAACATCCCCAACCTCACACGCAGTGTGAGAGAAGGGGAGAAATAAAACAAAATGTAGATATTTACAATGAAATGATAAATGTACAGATGAGCAATGACAGGCATTGCATTATTTGCTGTAAACAGCAGTAGCTCTATGATAAATGTTCATCGAAGTCTTGGAACATCACTGGAGCGAAAAAATTTACAGAAAAAAATCTGTGCAGTTCTAGTGACATGGGAATCACTGGTGGTAGAGAGTCACTGTGCGGATGAAGAGAACTGTGTACAAAAGGTGACATCATCAGGAAGCAAACACAATCCAGTTCCAGGAGAAAACATGGTGAGGGAACAGTAAAAATTGAAAGTTCCGACGTAGGTTTATTAAAACAGCAGATGAACAGTCTGGGCACTAGAAAACTGAAACCAGGGACGACACGGCGACCATGTTGCGAAGAAGGCAGGTAACCGTGCCGTATCTTCCGCCAAGGAATATTCCAGGGTGAGTCTGGCTTTAACCCTGTTGCAGTAGTGTGCAACCAAGGAGGTAGAGAATGTAATAGGATCTGGATCTTGTAACTGTAGCAGGTGAGAGAAAATAATATATTTAGCTAGAATAAATAAATACGAACAAACTGGTAAAATAGAGCAGAAACTTGTAGAACTGTGGCCGAGGAAACGATAATCTTCTAGGGTGAGATCACTGGTACAAGAAGGATGTGCAAGTTGGAACATACTGTGAAATAGTGGGAGCAGCGTCGGACAGTAAACAAACATGTGTAAGACGTCTCCAACGACGTTACAAAAAGGACAGAGATCTGATGATACTATATTTCTCCGGAACAAAGTCGAAGGGACAGGCAGTCGATTGTGCAAAAACCTCCAATGCACATTAAGTTCTGAGGAGAGGGCCGGTGAATGTTGGGCAGTAGACCAGACTGAGGTTAGTGCAAAAGAAGGAACAGAGGGAATAGGGCAAGGTACCGCAGAAGAAGAACGGAGAAAACGGTACAGGGTGCAGGTGGAAAGACTGTGGAGAGGGAGGAGATCACCGGAAAAGGGAAGGAAGAACGGAAAAGGGAGAGAGGCAGAGGAAACGGAAAGGAGGCCAGAGGAATCGACTAGGGAAGGAAAAAGTGATTGAAGAGCATGTTTAAGTTGGAGGAAGTTATCAGAGAGTTCGGGCGAGGGTGGTAGGGTGGGAAAAAGTTCGGAAACGGGTTTCCAAGAAAAATCGGGGAGGACCAGTTGGGAAACGGAGACTACACCAGCGTGTAGCCATGCGGGGAAAAAGAAAAAGTCGGCAGTAGGGGGTGGAGGACGGAGGAGAAAAAAAGAGGCTCGGAAAGAAGATCAAGAGTGGAAGAGGGGGGTTGACGAATGAGCGGTAAAGAACGAAGGAACTGAACAGCTTCATGGTAGACTAGAGGAAAACGGGGGGAATGACAGTGTGAATATCCATCTTGAGAAGAAGATGGACGGTGAGGCAGGGATTAAGGGGGAAGTCAGAACATTAAGCAGAAGAATGGAAGCGGAAGAGTCTGGTTGAACTGTCAAACGGAGGAAATTGAAAATTCTTACAGCTTTATAACGTACGGTAATCTCTGGCATATTGAGGCCACCACAAGTCGAAGGTAGAGACAATACTGAGGAAGATAACCAATGTGTAGATGACCAAACAATGCTGAGCATTGCTGATGTTGTTGCAGTTTGAACGTAGGCTGGTGGCGGTTGTGCAATCCAGGAATGATAAACTAACGAGAGGATGTGGGTGCCAGAAAGCCGTGCACGACTGTGGTAGGTCAAACAGCACTTGAGCTTGGACCAGTAAGCAGCGGTGTGACGTAGTTTCCTGACGAGGGGTCTCCAGGTGGCAGCCGCTGCTGAGACCCGGCTACCAATGTGCACCCCAAGTATCTTTTGACTGGTGGAAGTCCAATGAGCGCCCCACGGTGTATCGGGGCGATGTCTCCAGGAGCCACACCATAAGCCTGTACACTTTGAAAGGTTTAACGAAGCGCCGGAAGCCGCAGCATACACTTGATACCATGCAAGAACAATTGTGAATTGCCATTCTTCTCGGATGAGAACTGTGATATCATCGGCGTAGGCAGTAAGAACGATAGAATGGTGCCTGGTGCTATGCTGAATGGTGGAGGGGCGAGGTTGTAGAAGAGAACGGATAGAGCAAAGAAAAGGCTCAAAGACTAGAGAGAAAAGTTGTCCGGAAAGAGGACATCCTTGACGGATGCCCTTACGAAACGGAATGGGGGCTGTAAGGAAGGAGGCCGTCCGGATATGGACAACTGAGTCCTGGTACAGGGCAAGGAGGGATGTGATGAAGACAGATGGGAAACCGAAGGCAGAGAGCACAGAGGCAAGCCACTGATGACTCACGTTATCAAAGGCCTGCCTTTGATCAAGATTGAGGAAGGCTAAAGGTTCGGAGGAAAGGTGGGCAAGGAAATATGAGTCACGGAGGAGATTAATATTAGTATGAATGCTTCGGCCAGGGATGGTGTACGTTTGGTCGGGATGTATGACGGTGGGAAGGACAGGGTTCAATCGAAGAGAGAGTATTTTAGTATAAATCTTGTAGTCAACATTAAGGATGGATATAGGACGCCAGGTATCCAACTCCAGCAGACACCCCTTCTTTGGAAGAAGAATGATGTGAGCTAGAGTAAAAGCGGGGGGAAGAACAGATAAGGAAAAAGCAGCTGTAAAGCAAGGCAATAGGAGAGGGTGTAAGAAAGAGGAAAACGTACGAAAGAAATTAACTGTCAACCCGTCAGGACCAGGTGACGAGTGACAGTTAAGTAAGGCAAGTGACTGTACTACTTCTGCTGGGGTGATAGGCATAGAAAGAGATGTAACAAGATGCGATGGAATATGTGGTAAGGCACGAAGAATCGAATCAGCATGCGGAGAACTTGACTGGAACTGAGCAAAACGTGACTGGAAATATGTTCTAACACCGGAGCAAATGAGAGTGGGGTCATTAGTAACAGTTCCATCGGGTAACTTCAGATTACGGAGGTGATGAGCAGAACGTTTGTGGAATTCCAGTTGTTGAACCTGTTCACATAGATAATCATTTGGCTGGAGATAGAGGAGCTTGAGGCGGTGAAGAGCTTGTTGGGAGACAGGAAGTAGCAAGGCACGAAGTTCAGCTTGGTAATGAGAAAACAGCGGAGAATCAAGATCTAGGGTGGAAAAAATCGAGCGTGCAGCATCAATCTTCATAGAGGCGGTGGTACGTTTTTCGTGGGAATATTGCTTGGTATAAAGAAGAATTTGGGATTTGACATTTAACCAATGTTGCAAGGGACAAGAAGCAAAAGGGAGCGTATATAAGGCTTGTTGGAGCTGCGTTTGGATGGAATTTACGTAAGTTGAATCAAGTAAAAGATCATCATCAAGGGTCCAAGTACGGTAGTATTGCCGAGGGGATGGACCGGTGTGAAGACACATTACGACACAGCTGTGGTCGGAAGAAACTGTCGGTGTGTGAGAAAGGGAGATAACTGAAGGAAGAAGAATTGAAGAAACATAAAACCGGTCAAGTCGGGCAGTTGTAGGGGAGGAAGTGGAGTAGGAGCGCCAGGTGTACGAACGAAGAAATGGGTGCAGGTGTCGAAAAGCATCTTGGAGTTGTAGCTGGTTGATGGCTGTAGAAAGTGCTCTGGTAAGAAAATACCTGGTATCCGTGGAACCGTCCGATCTGTCGAGGGATGGGTCAAGGGTGCAGTTAAAATCACCACCTAAGATAACAATATCAGAGGCCGGAAGACCTTGAACACAGGAAACAAAATGCTCAAAAAGACAGTCTGCATACTGTTGATTGCCGGAAACATAGATGTTGAAGATATGGTATCGTAAGTTGTGAAGTCGGAAAGACAGAAGCTGCAGGAGGTCACGATAAATCGGTTTGACCGTGATATCAGTAATGAAAGAACGAAGACGAAAATTGATGGCCACCGCAAGTCCTGCGTGAAGACTAAGTCGATGGGCATGGTAGAATTGAAATGGCCAGGTTCGCCACCGGTGGTATGGGGTGTTAGGATGGCAGTTAGTCTCCTGTAGCAATAATATATCCGCATCATGCGGTGTAATGTCTTCAAACACTAACGCATTGGTAGGAGGGACGGAGCATCCCTTACAGTTGAAAGAAAGTAATTTTAACTTGAAAGAGGTTGTAGTGGTTGAATATTACTATCAGCACTTTTGTGAAGACTGGTTACACGTTTCTTTAAGTTAGATGTCTGCGCATTAGTGACTGTGTTAATTTTTGGCAAAAGAGCAAGTAGATTCTGAAGTTGGGTGATAATAGTGGGAAGCTGAGCATTACGTGATTGAACGCAGTCTAGCTGCTTGAGAGGACGTGACGGTTGATTGAGTATAATGAAAGCAAGATCAGAGGGCGCCAGCGGCCCGTCTAATGCAGGGAAAGTTTCCAGATATTCAGCTAAAGCTTTTTGATCCAACAATTTTGGAACAGCTGGGGACTTAAGAGATGTAGGAACTGCTGTTGGAGAGAAAGACTGTCGAATTGGCGAACGGGAACGAGAGCAGCGTGGAGAAGACGTCACTGGCGAGATGGAACTCTGTCTGGTACGTTTCAACGTGGGAACGCCGGGAGAAGCTGGTGGGTGTAGGACATTTAGATCTGACTTCACATTAGGGGATCCAAGGGAAGAAGATGAAGCAACACGACGGAGGGGTTGCCATTCCTTTTCTGAGATAATACCCTCCGAAGAAGGTAGAGGTACCACAGCAGCAAGTGGGTCCAACGATGGAGAGGTGGCCAAAGTACCTGTAGTAGATATCGAAGACTTGGAGACTGATGATGAATCATCACTTGCTGGGGGAGAATCATCTGGAACAACAGTAGAAGGGATCAAGGACGTCTGTGGAGCCGAACTTGGTGTGGCCAGAGAAACTGGTGTTGAGGCTGGGGTGTTGACTTTGGGTGGTATGGAAATAGGGGGCTTGGCAGATACATGTGGACAACGTGATTGGATGTGGCCATATGCCTTGCATTTAAAACAATGCAAGGCAGTAACGATATCGATCCGGAAAACCTGCTTCCCTACAACCACAGTGAGGTCAGTAGGGCAATCAGCAATGGCATCTTCAGTAGGAAACAGGATCCTTGCTTGGCGACGCAGACCTAAGATGTTCCTGTCATCTGGGTCTGTTGGTGCGGAAGACAGAGTGGAAATGGATCCAACTACTTTTCCACAACGGGAAAGGGCGGCCATTAAGTAATGGTCCTTGATTTCTGGTGGTACGGGGTAGCACGTAACAAGTACGGGGCGCTGCGTGAGCGGGACTCCCAGTAAGGTATGATCCCCAACATGCAGTCCGTCAGATAAGACGCGCTCCACAAACTCTGGCTTCGCAAAATAGATGAGAACAGTCCTAGGCTTCCTCGCCATATGGGTGATCGCTCCCTTAGGGAGGATTTGGCGGACGGCTAAGGAGTATTTCTTAAGGCTGGTGTCCGGGAGGGCATCAAAACATATGCCAAGTTTCTGTGTGTGTAAAACCTCCTGCCCAGCAGCTGAAGTTTCCGGAATTTCGATGCGTAATTTCTTGTTGTCTCTAGTGACAATCATATCAAGAGGCGTTGTACATGGATTCTTCGCTGTAGAGGAAGATGAACTGGTACCCTTCACAACGGAAGCATAAGGTAGAGTTGCCGTAGGAATGAGCGGAGATGGGGAAGGTCGAGACGCAGTGCTCGCAGGAGCAGATGAAGTACCAGAGGCAACGGATACTGAAGAAGTTAATGACGTCACGGTGGTGGAAAATGTCGTTAAATCAACATCCATAAAGTTGGAAGAAGAAGTGGTAACATCAGATAACGCGGCTTGGAAACCAGCTGCGTGTGGTAGTGACGATGACCGAACGTGGCCAGGTGGGGGCGGAGCTTCGCTATCAAGCTTCAGACCTGGCCTATCAGATGCGGTCGCCGCCATTTGCAATGGCTGGCTTGCTAAACCCGACCCTGGGCAAAGCCAGGACGGAAAAAGAGTTAGTACAAGTAAAGTTTTACTTACAGGACGTCAAAATCGGACTCAATCGACACAGGAGACGTTCACAACACAGGAGATACACAAAATGACGGCACACACACAAAAGAACACCAATAAACGCAGGTCAAACACGGAGCACAGGTCAACACAACCTTTACAAAGCCATCGCTTAGACCACTGCGCCACCGGGGTGGCGGTCTGATATTCAGAGGAGACTTTTTTTTTTTTTTTTTTTTTTTTTTTTTTTTGATTGGAGGTTTAACGACCACCGTGAGCAACTCAATGGGCTATAAGCAGTCGCCCGTCCCTAATTTAGGGTCACTGGTTCTAGGGAAGGGAGAGAGCCAGTGCCGTAAGACAAACACAACATCCATGCCTGACCGGGATTCGAACCCGGACCCCTTACGTGCGAATGATCAGAGGCCAACGCCTTAGACCACTGCGCCACCGGGGCGGCCAGAGGAGACTTTGAAATGTGTTGCGTATATCATATTTTTAACTTTCCGCTTTTGTTTCGTTCTGTGGTGTAAATTTTGTTTGCAAGTTTTCCTACTTCAGATGCACATCAAAGAAAAGTTATGTGCAATGTTATTTCGTCTTGTTCAAGTTTTCTCTCGAAGACTATTTCGATCTGGTCTTAAGAATTTTGAGTGCAAATAAATGAAGTCTTTAGCTAATGTAAACCCTAGCTGTGATTTCGAATTATTTGTCAGAATTATTTTTTGAAGATCAATTTATCTCAATCCGTGAAAACTGGAATACTTTCCGATTGACATAAACTAAATTAAGAAAAACCTGACAAATGTTTCGATATCACAGGTAGGGAATATATTTGCTGATGACATGTTTTTCACTAACGCGTCGAAAAGATCTTTGCTATTTATTTCTGCTCAAAAGTTCGAAAACCAGAACGCAGTTATCTTGGAGAAAATGTGTATTCAACGAATTAACATTGCAGGTATATGATAGAGTTTCCCTTGAAATTCCCTTTAGCGACACGTCGTAATTCCCAAAAGTTTCCATTTATGTGGCAACAACTGACCGCGAGCAGAACGCAAATGCAGGAAGTCGTTCAAGATTTACGCCAACGATTTACATCAACGAGCATGCCATGACGAATATGGAAATAAAACTGTACGCCTGCACCCGGTGCCAGTTTAACACATATTTCCGGGTGACTCAAATTTCCATATACTTTGAACACTTGCGCAGCTTTTCCCAACAATTTTCAAAATCTCGCTCTACGACAAGATTTCGTTTTGTATCTTTACAAGCAATTTTTTTTTGATTGGAGGTTTAACGACCACCGTGAGCAACGCAATGGGATATAAGCAGTCGCCCGTCCCTAAGTTAGGGTCACTGGTTCCAGGAAAGGGAGAGAGCCAGTACCGTTAGACAAACACAACATCCATGCCTGACCGGGATTCGAACCCGGACCCCTTTCTGACGAATGATCAGAGGCCATCGCTTAGACCACTGCGCCACCGGGGCGGCGAACAAATTTTGTCTAAAGATACTTTTTTCCCCAGGTCCATTTTCACTAACGCGTCGAAAAGATCTTTGCTAACATGCACTAAGACGCTACTAATCATAAATGTTCCAATCACCTTCAGCGATTGCGGACGAAAAATCGAGTTGGAAGTACTTCCCGAGAATCTAGGAAAAGTGTGTCAATATTTGATATGAGAACACAATATTTTTATCGTAAAAATATTCGTATGCGTGCATAACGCAACGTTTAGTAATGGTATCGTTTCTCAAACTTTCACAATCTCCTAAACATTAATTTGTTGCAGATGAAATGGAATATTAATGGAAACTTCAAACACTCAAAATACGGTGCTAAGTAAATATTCAATAATCACAACGTCAGAAGAAACACACTCTTTTTAACGCGATACAAGGTTCTGTATAGCGTAGATGAAAGAATGTCGAGCTCCGGAATGAGACTCATATAATGTGGCTTCAATTGATATTTAATTGGAAAATATTTACCCTGTAGAAAGATGTCCAGGCTTTGAAAGAGTGATGGTTCATAGCGGACAGATCCGGCGAATAAGGTGGATGAGGTAAGGTTTCTTGCCTCAATTGGTGCAGCTTCTCGATTGTCTAGACTGAAACGTGGGATCTGGTGTTAACGAGGAGAAGTAAAAGCCTATAGCTACTGACGAACACCGGCTGTTTGGTTGACATTTTGCTATGTATAATGTCCAATTCTTGACAATACCTGTCCGCCGTGATGACGCAGTTGTGCCGTGTTTACAGCTCCCCCGGACAGAATTACTTCCTTTCTTGACCGAATGTTGCACTGATATCCTTTTTAGTCGAAATGAACACCTCCAGCTGTGAAACCATTGATGAGAACCTATAATTGAAAGAAAACCAGTTTTAGACTTTAATAAGATATTTACCCGCTAGAAAACAAATAAAAATACTAATATAAAAAGCTATGCAACCAGAATATTATTTAGTGATTTACTGTCGATAAGATACGAATTTCTAAGAAATGACGAATTAGTGATTTCCGGGTCATATAATTCTCTGTTTTTTCATAAATGATAGGGTAATACTATTTATTACTTACCACAGTACATGAGTTTTATTAGCGGAAAATATAAAAACATAAAATGTAAAGCACCGTCGTACTTTGCGTTCATCACCGAAAATATTCTAGAAAGCACATGCTTATTATACAGGAACGTGCAGCTGGCAATAATTTAACTTTGACAGGACAAGAAAGTGGTGAATGCGACGCACTGAGCAGCTGTCAGCCCTCGAGACGTACATGAGAGGACCTTAAGTAGACTCAGTGCCTTCGCGTACCTCACCTTGGGGACCAGGTGCTGACGTATTACAAACGATTACTAGATATATGTTTAAAGAAAAAGATCACGACCGGTATGGGCGCATGCAATTTACTTTATGACTGCCCCTCGTATCGAAGGAACTTATGATATCATCATCAGTGCAGCCTGTCTTTCACGTATCAACACTGCAAAGCCTTAAGAATTCTGACAGAAATAACATCAGCAGTATGCGACGAAACTTTGCCTGCCACTCCACTGGCCAAGGTCTCGGAGGCCCTGGTTCCTGGACAGCCGTGCAAGCTGTTCGAGTCCCATATGGGGCATGGGTGGTGTATTTATAGTACGGCGCCGGCTCTCTCCATTCCGTTTAACTTGTGACCCTAAATTAGGTGCGCGTGATTGCTTAGAGAAAAAAAGATGCCTCCGGAACAAAACAACAACAACAACAAAAAAAAACACAGAAAAATAAAATGTGTCCTCCGGGACGAACGGCCAGATGTGCTGGGTTGCGGCCATTTATCCGAGATGGGCACAGGTTCAAGTCCTGGGTAAGACATGGGTGGTGTGCTCGTCTGACGGCGCTGGCTCTTTCCCTTCCCTGTAACCAATGACGTCAAATTTGGGAGGGGAGAGTGCTTATAGCCCAGAGTTGCCCAACTTGAGCGTAATCGTCCGTGTTTGATTTTTAGAAGGGAAATAGGTGCTTCTGTTTTCTGTTCTGTCTTGCCCTTGTTCGTATCCTCCAGAAACAAAGATGCATGGGACGTCTTAGCGGAAACAGAAGTAAGAAGTCTCGGAAAAACACCAGTGGAAGGCAAAGAGTTTGGATCACTAGGCTTTAAGGCGGTAAGGCGAGCGTCAATTACATCATGAAACTGGTTTACATATCGTCTTTAGTTTTTGTTGCCACCACTGACGTTTAGGAGCGGCGGCCGGAGTTGTCAGAGGCAATGCGCCTTCTGGCTTCAGGGTAAGCAATGTTTCCTAGGGTCTTTAAATGTTGGATGCTCTTCTTTCCATTTGAGACACCGCTTGGGAAAAGCAGGGTACGAATCCTCACAGTTGACGTAGTACTTCGAGTCAGCGACACAATCCAGTAAAGCATGTTAAGTTGTTTCATAGAGCCCACACCTACAAACATTGCACCAGAATTGTTGGGACTAGCCGAAACGCTGACACTTGAAGCATCTCAGTGGGTTAGGTATGTATTGCCATACCGCAAGTTGAAGATATCCTGCCTTGATGGAAGAAGGCAGGGATGGGGTATCGACAGTCAGTATCACATTGCTAAAAGGAACTGACTTCCCATCTCGCTTAAAAAGAATCTGGCGCATACCCATTGCGTGTTGGTTCCTGAACTCTTTGTGAAGTTCGTCATCTATACACTCAAACAGGTCATGAGAGGAAACAACACTTCGAGAAGAATTGAGGTAATCCTGGGGAATCCTCAATATTTGCAGATTTACGATACATAAAACATCAAAGATTTTAAACTGTGAATAATTATAGCACAGTTTTGAAAATACAATCTAGTTTAATGACATGCATTTCAAAGACTTCTTACCTATCCGATTGGCACCATTATAATCAACTGAAGAGTATCCCACCAATTTTGCTCCCTCTAGTATAGCGTCTTGTATCTCAGACTTGTATGGAGGTCTGGCAACCGTTACCGGCCCACCAATGCCGTGAAATCCTGAAACGAGAAAAGATGACATTATGTTGGTTAAGACAGACGTGATTCCAATTTTTAACATAAAACCTGATATGCAATATGCCAGCAAATTGTACGAGGTGTTCAAATTTTGACAGCAAGGAAAAAGATCTTGTCTGAGATTTAGTTGAGAACTTTCCCTACTGTGTTGTAAGTTTCGATACAAGAATTTACCTATCTTGAACATGCAATCCTTTTTCTGTCGCCTTCTAGATTTGACGTTCTCTGTGTACATTTTACAAAGTTTAAGAAAAAGAATAGAATGTTCGATACCCACCACTAAGCCAGCACAGCGGCCGAGTGGTCCGAGGCGCTGGCTTCTCCCTGATGATGTATGGGTAATGGTTTTGTCTTACGGAGCTGGCTTTCACTCTTTCGCAGAATTAATTGACTTAAACTAGGAACGGGTGGCTGCTTATAGCCCTTTCAAGTTGTTTATAGCGGTTATTAAACCACGCACACAAATCACACACCATTTCATAAAACCTATCTGCTGTTTGTTCCATAGACATATTTGGTCCCAAAATGAACGCCGTAGTTAAATTATTGTCGAAATTTGCGATCATCTTAGAAATAATTTTTGATCAAATGCATTCTTGTTTGTCTACCCCGGTGAGCGAGTGGTCCAGGGCGCCAGCTTCTGGCCAGTTTTCCTAACTGAATCTGAGCTCGAATACCGGATGAAGCTCTGACAGTGCGTTAGTCTTGCAACGTTAGATTGTCCCCCTTGAACCAGTTGCCCCAAATTAGGGGTCAGCTTCTTATATGTACCTTTAGATGCCCAAGGGTGTATTAACTCACCCTAAACATTTTTCTTCACGTAGAACTTAGTTTGTCGCCAATGACATAGAAAGATTCTGGAAATATCTGCAGAATGTATATACCTTTTATGCATCTCGAGTAAGTTCTCTTCATTTTGTAACAAAGAGAGAGAGAGAGAGAGAGAGAGAGAGAGAGAGTGACACTAGTACAAACGGGTAGTTTGGTTCCACGGATCCAGATTCTAGTGCATCTCGAGTAAGTTCTCTTCATTTTGTAACAAAGAGAGAGAGAGTGACACTAGTACAAACGGGTAGTTTGGTTCCACGGATCCAGATTCTAGTGCATCTCGAGTAAGTTCTCTTCATTTTGTAACAAAGAGAGAGAGAAAGAGAGAGAGAGAGTGACACTAGTACAAACGGGTAGTTTGGTTCCACGGATCCAGAACGGGTAGTTTGGTTCCACGGATCCAGATTCGGTAGTTTGGTTCCACGGATCCAGAATACCGGATGAAGCTCTGACAGTGCGTTAGTCTTGCAACGTTAGATTGTCCCCCTTGAACCAGTTGCCCCAAATTAGGGGTCAGCTTCTTATATGTACCTTTAGATGCCCAAGGGTGTAATTAACTCACCCTAAACATTTTCTTCACGTAGAACTTAGTTTGTCGCCAATGACATAGAAAGATTCTGGAAATATCTGCAGAATGTATATACCTTATATGCATCTCGAGTAAGTTCTCTTCATTTTGTAACAAAGAGAGAGAGAGAGAGAGAGAGAGAGTGTGACACTAGTACAAACGGGTAGTTTGGTTCCACGGATCCAGATTCTAGATACGACACACTGACGGGATAGTGCTTGTGTGTCGTACTTCACACGCGGTCATGGATCCCAACTATCATTACGGGGTATTAGAGGACTGTGGAGGGGGTGCAGCATTCTGTGGTGCGTTTGCGGGGACTACCTTGGGTCTCCTTGTAGCTCCTAAGACCTTCAAACACCTCACAAAGGCTACGCTGACGTACTCACCGACCACCAACACCCGTTCATACCTATCCATTTTTTCAAGAAGGATGTCCGCATTCAACAAGACAACGTCCCATTGTATTGCTCCCTTTTGGCGAAGGACTGGTTGAAGAAGTATTCCAATGAGTTTGCAACTCTGCAATGACCCCATCCCTCTCCAGATTTGAGTCTAATTGAGCATCTTCTGGGGGACGCATTCTATTCCGAAACCCACCACCATCGGCCACTCTCGGCGCCTAAGGGACCGCTGTCTTGAAAGCATGGACAACAATACGGTCTCCAACATATGGAGACCAATACGGTCTCTCAAATCCATGCCACGACGTATTACTACTGTTGTGAGGACGAAAGGTGGGCCCACAAGTTATTTGGTAGGTGTGTATATGTCTTTTCAGTGACACTGAAACAATCTTTTCTCAAATATATAATGAAAAGGAGCGGACTTAGGACTCGCCCTGCTACTAATATTTGCCTCCAAAACTACATCTGCGTTTCTGCTCCAGTTCATCAAACTGCCATTGTGTGACTACAATTAAAAGTGCCGTTACCAGTCTTTCGGATGCAAACTTAATTTTTAGCAGTTTGAGGCGTATTGTCCGATGACGAACAGTCAACAGTGGCACGCGAGTAGGGCGTCACCTCCCGTATCGCAAGGTATATAACGTACACAGTTCCGTTCGCTCGCTGATGCTGTTTAAGCTTCCGAGACTTAACCTGGATGTAGTTTGCGCCGCTATTAGTCTGTACGAGACTGGATAGTCAACGTAGACCCCGGTTACCAATGGCATGTGGTCGGTCACTGCTTGCGTTCTCGGCGCTGGTTCGTCCGTCAATTGAATACTTGCCGTACACCCTCGATACAGTTAACCTTGGGAATTCAAGGGTTCTTACCACTTATGCGATAGAATGACCCCATCTGGCGTGTGCCGACAACGGGTTCATGATCAAAATCGCTCAGATCTCCACGTTTACCCATGTTCGTCGATTTCTTTCAGAATGTATTTCTATTAAAACATGAATTACAATAAAAGGTTAAAAATGACATGAAATATCCACAAATGGTTATATACTGGACGTATAATCATCCATCGCAATGCAAAAACAAACACATAATGAAAAGGACGGATAAGCAAATCAAATGATAATCATGTACTGATGATAGTTCAGTTCTGGGAGCAGAGAAATCAGTCTGTGATGAAGACCACGACTTTTACATTGGAGTGCGAGAAACAAATCAAAGCTCACTTTCTTTGTGAGTGTAAAGAAAATAAAGTCACTCTCGGACTGCATAAAAACCATAAACAGGAGAATCTCTCGTTGAGTTACGAAGCTGTAAATATTTTTCTCTATTATCGGTAGTAATCCGAAATGAAGAACTTTCTGGAAGGCCTTTTCATCTGAGACTTGGATGCACAATCTGAGTTACTGTAACAATGCCTGCATGAATGCAGGCTGGGCAATAAAAATGATTATTTAAACGGAAATGAATTAGTGAAGAATAGATAGAGGTTCCAGTAATAAGCCAGTTGGAGGTGGGGTTTTTTTTTTTTTTTGATTGGAGGTTTAACGACCTCCGTGAGCAACTCAATGGGCTATAAGCAGTCGCCCGTCCCTAATTTAGGGTCACTGGTTCCAGGGAAGGGAGAGAGCCAGTGCCGTAATACAAACACAACATCCATGCCTCACCGGGATTCGAACCCGGGCCCCTTTCGGACGAATGATCAGAGGCCATCGCTTAGACCACTGCGCCACCGGGGCGGCGTGGAGGTGGGTGTGTGGAGTTGAAGAGATAAAGATCTCAAAAATCAGATGGCTTCTTCATATGCAGGGGTATGCGACGAGAAATCAACGGATAACAATCCATAAAAAAATAGACGGAAGGAGTAAAATACTGATTTGAAGGGGAAATTGACAATTTGGAAACGTCTGTTGTAGTTGTGGGTGAACTGAATAAATCCTCAGAAAGCGAACAAAACAGAAAGCTGTGTATTTATGCTAGAGGGAAAGTAAATTAACTCCACCATAGAGTGGAGGGTAAGATAAAACTTGAACTTTCACATAATGAATGGATTTCCAGATGAAATTTACAAATGCAGCTTGGAGAGATTTAATAAACATAACAGGCGGAATATGCAGAAGTCCGGTGTGAGTAAGTTTGGCTGAGCAAAAAGTCTGAATAATTGCCGCTTTCTGAGAATACGATAAATGAGGTTTAATACGATGAGATTCCATCTTTGAAGAGAGTGTAGTATACTTTTCTTAATGGTGTGTCAAGTGTTGTTCGAGACACACGCTGACTTCCCGAACCAGATTCCAAGAAGTTTTTGGCATTTGGAATTTTATTTAGCACTCCATGTCTGACCAATACGGTGGAATCCAGGTCCTTAATCAGAGACCTGTACATTTTCCTCTATTTAGAGTGGCACCAGATTGGCATGAATACATGATATGAGAACCTTCTATGATATTAAATTCTGAGTCGTCGCAAATAAAAATGGTGACAGCGTCTGCATGCGCAATAAGAATAGATTTTCTGTGTCGATTTCGAGGATGAGATAAGAGAGTACGATGAGAAAATCTAATGCGGAGTAGTTGTTGGAGGAACGGTTCAATGACAAGGGCTAAACCCTGGCCGGACATGGGACAGTCCTGTCGGATATCAGTATTAAAGGAAATTGCAGCAGTTAGAAATGAAGTATTATGAACGTGAAAAACAGCGCTTTGGTAGAGATTAAGAATAAAATAGCAGAACCGGATTAGGAAAGCCAAAATGAAGGACAGAAATGAGATAGGAATGGTTAACGCGATCAAACGCGTATCGCTGATCAACCTTGATTAGAGCTACGGGTTCAATAAAAAAAATTAGAAAGAAATTGAAGGTTATGAATTACAGAAATATGATATAGCGAGCGCCTAGTTACGGAATAAGTATGATCGGAATGAATTACTTTCGAAAAATATGTCCCATTCGGAGAGAGAATTTTAGCAAAAAATGAATAATCAGCAAAAAATTTATAATCAGATTGGCGCCCCATTTCCCTACGTAATAGTAGGGAAATGGGGCGCCAATTAGTAATATTTTGTTGATTACCAGATTAAGGCAGAAGACTGAAAATAGAGAGGGGGAAGACTGAAAGCGTTAAAGCCAGTAGTCAGAATAGGAAACAGAGCAGGGAAGAAAACAGAAAAAAACGAAACAGGTAACCCGTCCGCTTCAGTGGCGGACTAGCGGTTGAGATGACAAAAAGCTGTAAAAATTTCAGAATCTATCAAGGCCAGTAGAGATTTATGATTAAAAAGTGGAGCCTGAGGAAGATTATTAATAAGTGGGGAAGAATCAGGAGTAATAGATGGGGGGAGGGTTGAAACGCCGAGAAAAATATTCTTGGGTGATTACACCCAGTTCATTGGGGTTGGACGTGTAACAGTGCCGTCCGACCTTTGAAGCTGTGTGACACTTTAGATTACCAGCTGGGATTTTTCCATAGATGCAATAATTAGATTGAGATTCGGCATTTTAAGTCTAAAGAGGGGAACATTCTGTGCAGCTGGTAAGAGTAATTGTTTCAATTCAGGTGTTAGGATGTCAAAATCGCATTTGAGATTAGGTGGGAGGTATTTTGTAAAATTTTAAAAACTTGGGTCTATCATTCAAAGTTTGCTTCCCCTAGTGGGACCAAACTGAATTTTCATAGTAACAATATGATTGTCGGAACAAAGTGGAAAAATGATGAACTGTGTTAAATCGGAGGTTATAGATGAGGTGAAATATAATGTGATCATGTCTGGCCACTGCTTTCGACGTTCTAGCTGTCACCCTCCACGAGCAAATTTTAGTATTGGGGTGTAAAAGAGTGAAAGTATCAAAATATGGGTCTGTTGAATGGTGGTCGAGAGTAAATTAATCACGGTAAATCTGTATTCAGTGGAATTTTTTCTGTCCAAGTCAGGTTCCAGGGTGCAGTTAAAATAACCACATAAGATAATATCAGTTAAGTTAGCTGATTAAAGTGTTCATTGAAGCACAGAAAGAATATCAAACTCATCAAGATTACTCGGGAATGTGAACATTAAAAATATGAAAGGATTCGGTGTACAGATCAAAAGTAACATGCCGTAATTTTCCTATAAAAAATCTATAGAAACTGGGGGAGAAATATCATATTTAAGACGATCCTGGAGGGTGACAGGAATACTTGGGTACACAGAAAGGTCAAAGCAGTGCAAGAAATTATACCTCCACTGTCTCCAGAACGAAAACTGTTGCGGGAGTACAACTAGTCTCCTGTAAGGCTAAGATATCAATATGTAATGGGGAAATATATTCAGATGTAAGGGAATTTGTCAGTGGATTGGCAAATACCCTACAATTAAAAGTTGCGAAATTACATGCTAGCGGCACCATCCGCTTGTAGACTCCCCCTTGTCTTCAGTCGAGGAGTGGAAATATTGGCCTGCCATACAGGGTTAGTTGGCGGATGATTTGAGATTTTCGGTTATCAGAAAATCATTTTTAAAACACTAGACTACTGTTCAATGAGAGATGGCTGTTTATCAGTATACTTTAGGTAAATGGATAACGTCTTAAACTTGGTGCGGGATGGGAGGGTCATTAATTTAAGCATTTCGTCAACAGAGTATGGTGACGGAATAAAAGAAATGGCAGATAGCATTTCCTTAGCTTCAGGCAAGTAAAGTTGTGACCAATCTTCGGTGGAGATAGGAGTAGGTGTTACAGGATTTTTTGACGAGGAAGGAAAGTCAGCTGGAAGTAGTTGTTCAACGTGCTTCACAGTGTTGGCGGCAGGGAAGAGATAGTCTCCCTCTGGAGGACACTCCTCGACTTAGGGGTGGGAGACCCCTATTCGGAGGACAACCTGGAAGGAGATTTTAAATTGGTTAGTGATGGGATTTTCTTGTTATTAGTTGGGAAAGATTTGGATGCAGGCTTCACTGTAGCACGAGATGACTGTATTTCAATATCAGAAACCTCAAGAGGTGAGTCCTCTTTCTCTGAACTGCCATGGCCAATAATATCTTCCCTGTCATCAGACGAATCGTCGGACAGTAATGCAAACCTATTAGAAGTGAGTAAATCAGTGACCACAATATGCGATTTGGGTGAAGATGGTTTTGCAGGAGCAGTAATAACAGTAAGATCAAACTGTTCAGTTTCAGGGGAGTATAAGCAGGTAAAGAGACACTGGCCGTAGTTGTCAGTTCAGTAACTGGCAATATTAAGTCAGGAGAAGGAACAACGAGGAGAGGAGTATGGGAGAGGATTGCGAGAGCACTAGTCTCGGGAAGAGGGTGGTGGTGTATCCATGTCAGCCTCCAGTGCAGCACACATTGAGTTTGGAAGTAGTAGATACGTGTCGGTGAAGGTACGCAGAAACGACGTGACCCTCACCTTTACAATTAAAGCATTGTTCATCAACAAATAAATCACAAGTATAGCTATGAGAGTCACAGATTACAGTAAACGTTTTAGGTTTAGCTTGAAGGGTAACATCAGAAGGGAATATTACTCTGTACTCTCGACGAAAACTGCGGACATGTGCAAATGGATGCTTCAAAGCGGAAACTGGAAGATATTTTGTTGTCCCAACCACTTTTTTTTTGATTGGAGGTTTAACGACCACCGTGAGCAACTCAATGGGCTATAAGCAGTCGCCCGTCCCTAATTTAGGGTCACTGGTTCCAGGGAAGGTAGAGAGCCAGTGCCGTAAGACAAACACAACATCCATGCCTCACCGGGATTCGAACCCGGACCCCTTTCGGACGAACGATCAGAGGCCATCGCTTAGACCACTGCGCCACCGGGGCGGCTCCAACCACTTTACTAATGATTGAGAGAGTATTAATGAGGAGTTCATCAGGTACTTCAGGAGGGATGGGGGAGAGAGTTACTGGTAAAGCTCGCTGTGTAATAGGGATACGATTAACGCGTTAGTTTAACATACATTCCTTTAGCAAGAATTTTATCAACAATTTCAAGGGTGACGAAATAAAACACTTTTCATTTCTGGCTCATAATGATAATGGATGTTAAACTAACGCGTTAATCGTATCCCTGTTTAAATCTAGACATATCAGCAATGGAAACATTAGGAATTACCTTTTGTGATCCTGCAATGTAGTAGTAGTCAATGTGTGTATCACGTAGCGCTGGAAAGAATACGCCTAACTTCATCTTGTCTATAAATTGCTGGCCAAGTACGGAGTCCGCAGAAAAATTTAATCCTTAAATCATCATTCACAGGTATAATATCCAGGGAGCTGGTGTGTAATAATGGATTAGGCACAGATGCATTCGACTAAGGAATAATTCCGGCAAGTTTGCTTACATAGCTGAAAGTTGAAGTCGTGGCCGAATCGGCTCGGAAGTTGACAGGATTGAGAACCTTTTAAGTAGAAGCTGCTGATGTATCTTTGCCAGCAATAGTAGAAAACTTTGAAGAAACACCTAAGTGTGAAGTAGCATTAGCTGTTGTGTTGTCTTCGACTTGATGTTTTAGCCTTGCAACGCTGCCGCGAGACTCCATGTTGTCTTCTGCAAAAAATCCTGCAATACAAGTTGTCAACGTAGGTACCCAAAACAAATGAATAACAGGTACACGGCATTCCTTGTAGTAAATAATAACACCTGACACTTCAGGCAAACCAATAAATGAAAAAAGCTCGCCAACAACACGGAACAGCACTCAAAATTGAGTTCCGCTACAGGAGCTCCAAAACCACGACCATTCTGTTGCCATTCATTTACAGAAACGTCGACTACGATAAACTGTTGGGAAGCCCTTCTATCCGCCTATTTATCTCCCGCGTTCGGTTTGCGTCTGTTCCAATCTGCGCGGGGGATGTCCATGTCCATCATCCCTATTTCTAATACTCTGTCTACTGACATGAGTGTACTTTTGTTCAGCACAGAACCCTGCCTGCTTCATCAAGAGAAAATCCCTTGCCACATTAATTTGTCCATGGCTGATTTACGGATTAGGCCGTTCAAGTGTTGGACTGGCAAGCCCCGAGTCTCCCATCTAAATCAAACAAAACATCTGTGGGACAAGCTGGAACGCTGAATCTAACCTTGGACTTTTAGACCTTCCTGTACGGTAACTCAAGCAGAAGATTTGCTGAAGGAATGGAGGAAAATTGAGGTAAAGACCTACTGGCATCTCGTTAAAAAAGCATGCTCAGAAAGATCACTGCAGTCGTAATCCAAAGGTGCACCGACTATATTCTGATTTCAGCTAATAAATGATCTTGTTCCTGTTTGACCTAGGTGCCCGAATACGTTTGTCTACATAGTGTACGTAATTTTTTAAAAACTGTTATTTCAGGTTTCAAAATGCTTTTTAGGTATATTTAAAACAACTACGTGCAGTGTTCATGACATTGCCCTAGCAACCAGTCAGACAGCAAACCATTCTTTCTGCCATTAACTTTATTTTACTGCGTAATAGAACTCCGTACATGATTTGTTCGTATTTAATTTATTTAAAATGGATGATTCTTTTTCAACTGTTCGATGGATGTCAAATAACGATCAGTTATAGAGCTTTTAACTTGTGAAAATGTATCTGCCAAAGAACTTAACGCTAGATTAGTGGTAATTTATGGTTCTCGAACTTTGGGCATACATACTGTTCGTCGTTGGATAAGAAAATCAAATGACAGTGGAGGAATGTTAGTCGTAAATAATCAGCCTTGGAGTGGGAAGCCCGTAATAGCAACTTTAGATTTTAAGAGGCAAAAAAGTCGATGAGCTCATCAGGAAAAATCGAAGAATAACTCGGAGCACCATTATAGGTAAGCTGAACATTAAGTAATGTCAATGACATTGTTAACGTTTTGGGATACAACAAAGTGTGTGCTCGTTCGGTACCGTGTCACCTAACAACTGGAATCAAGACTTGAAAGGTACCGAATTTCTCCAAAGCATTGTGACTGGCGATGAAAATTGGGTTTACCATTATGGGCCAGAAATGAAAAATGAATAGCTGGAATACCGACAGCCGTCTCCTTCTGGAGCGAAAATATTCAAACTTAAATTACTGCCGGTAAGTGTATATTCACTGTGTTCTGGGACTACAGAAACATTATTCATCAGGAATACATGGTTAAAGGCACAACTAGCAAATCTGAGAGCTACGTGCATATCTTAAAAAAGTTAAAGCAAAGAATTTACCGCGTGCTTGAGGGGGAAAAAGCCAATGATTCTGCAAAACGACAATGCTAAACCACACTCCAGTATTTGCACTTCAGAGGCCATACAGAAAATCGGGGTTGAAGTTCTCGAACACCCTACCTACATCTCAAATTTGGCACCGTCCTACTTTTGGTTGTTTTTTGTTCTCAAGGGACATCTGAAAGGAATTCAATTCACCTGTGACGAAGATGTTCAAGCCGCTACGACGAAATGTTTCCGAGAAGAACCTAAAGATTTTTACAGAGACGGGTTCAAAAAAAGTTGTTGAACGTTGGCGTATCTATATCAAGGGTGAGGGATACTATACAGAAAAATAAAATATGTGACTTAAAGTAGAAATTCTGGAACCTTGCTTTTGTTTTGTTTCAATTTGATACTTTGCACTTGGCTTGTATATAAATATACAGGCATTACTTTCTGAACACCCTCTGTATTTGTTCCCCAAATTTTTAGCATTCCTTTTTCTGAAGCGTCGCGCAAAACTGCTAAGCAATGAAAAAAGATGAAAAACGTTTAACATGCACTATTTTATTGTTTCATTGACATCAACGACAAAAAAAGTTTATTTTACAAATTTTCCCATTATTCTTGCTGCATCCATCACACATACCAAGTAAAATGAACATTCCAGATTCTTTTTATTGCTATGTTACACAAAATCAAGAAGTATGATCATTCTTTTCCTTTATCAGTAGCATTGGGCGTTTCCTTTAATCATATCCGACGCTTTCTCAGCTAACATCATTACAGGTACCATGGTGTTCCCGCTTGGTACAGTTGGCATTACAGATGCATCAACAACTCTTAAGCCTTTTATGCCTTTCACTCTAAAATGAAAAAAAATTGTATTATGGATGTACATATTAAACGATAGTTTCGACATTAAGTACATTTTAAAGAAATACCAGTCTTTTGGTTTTAAAACAGAAAATATCCTTATTTAAATGGCAAATCCTTATCCGCCAGTTCAGCCAATAAGTATGGTTGGTTGGTTGGTTGGTTGGTTGTTGGATTTTATTGGCGCAAGGGCCAGGTTTGGCCAAAGAGCGCCAGACAAAGAACGATCAGCCACAGATTTTTAAAAACGTGGAAAATGATGAAGAACAGACAGGCTTGGTAAAAGTTGAAAAAGAGTATGAAGAAAGCAGTGAAGAAAAGGTAGTTAATGATGTTTATTAAAAGTAACATATTTACTAATGGAAAAGGACGAACCGTCACTCTCCTCCCCCCCACACTCCTCTGCAATGCTGGCAGAGGGCGGGGACAGACTGTCACTCTCCTCCCCCCCATGTTCCTCTGCAATGCTGGTAGAGGCTGGGGACGAACTGTCACTCTCCTCCCCCCCGTGTTCTTCTATAATGTTGGGTGAGGGTGGGGACCTCGCTGAGGCCGAGACAGTTTGATGGACACCGCACACCTTTGCGGATTGAGGGCCGGGTCTTCCGCACGTGCAGGCTGTCTGCTGGGAACCGGAAGAGGCGGGCGTCTTCAAAAGAGAAGGCGAAGACGCAGCTGGTCGAATAAGCTGGAGCTCGGTGAAATCCACCTGTGTCGCTTGTTCAGCTGTAGATCGCTTGGCAAGTGCGGCGAGAGCTACAGGGCGCGGAACAAAAGGCTGCACGGGTTGTGGCTGAGACTTAACAACTGCGGCAAAAGTACGCTGTCGGGTGGTGGAAATACCCAACTTGGCCTTGGCAGCAGGGTACGAGAGGCCCTCCAGGGTCTTGAGGCGCTGGATCGCCTTCTCGTCGTTCCACTTCGAACAGGACCTGGCATAAGCAGCGTGGGAGTCACCACAGTTTACACAGCAGGGCTCTGAAGTGCATCCAGTCCCTTCGTGGTCGCGGGAACCACAATTGGCGCACCTCGCAACACTGTTACAGGACCGCTGGGAATGTCCATACCTCTGGCACTTAAAACAGCGTAGAGGATTTGGTATATAAGGACGAACTGCACATAACAAGTAACCAGCCTTTATTTCAGTAGGTACCTTCGGGCTGTTAAAAGTCAAAATAACATTTCGTGATTTGATCAGCGCGCCATCGCGCCTGAAAGTCATGCGTCGGGCAGCTATGACACCCTGATCAGCAAGTTCACACACAAGTTCATCTTCATCGCAGACCAACAAGTCGGGCTCAGAAATGACTCCCTTGGAGGTGTTGAGATACGGATGTGCCGTCACTTGAACTGGAATATCCTGAAGTCTGGTCAACTGCAGAAGAGATTTGCTCTGAGAGAGAGTGCAAGTTTCCACAAGCAGGTCACCAGAGCGTAGCTTCTTCACTGACTTCAAAGAGCCAGCAACACCCGCAAGTGCCTTCGAGATGAAAAAAGGAGACTTTGAGGAAAGTTTCAACATCTGGTCAGTAGAAGAAATGACGAGAAAAGTAGCTTGAGGTATCGAATCTGCAAGTGTAATGCGACGTTTCTGAGCTGACGGCTCAACACCTGGATCTAAAGATACGTCGCGGTGATGTCGTTTTTCAACGAAAGTTCTTTTCAGTGTGTTATGTGTGGGAGGTGGTTGAGGCAAATTTGGCCCCTGATCAATCACCATATCCTGTTGTTTTTTAAATTTTGAGGAGGGTTTATGTTTCCCCATGGGAGTAAGAAAAAAATTCATCAGCAACGTACTCCGCCCACAATCGAGCCCAACAGGGGAGAACTGGAGGTCCGCAAGCCAAACACATGACGCAAGACACAGTTCTAGAGCTTAGTTGCAAATATAGTCCGTTGGCTGTGATCACACGCACTCGGCGGACACTTCGGCCTCCGGGTACCGTCATGCCAACGCCTTTGGCATGATCCCACAGCCCCCGGGCTCACCCTGCCGTGCAATACGACAAAAAGCCGCTAAAGCCCTGCACACAACTTGGTACAAGACTTCTGACCAGAGGTGGGTTAGGCTCTAGCCTCCCGTTTACAGCGAAGCCGGGGTCGAAGAGGAGTGTTGGTACACAGGAGGCACTTAACCGGTCTCCTGCGACCTCAGCCGCCAGACATCCCATTTCCGCCTCACGGGTCTCCGCACGCGGCAAACATGCAGGTAGGTCTAGCACCCAATCCAGCTAAAAGGAAAAAAAAAAGAAATCCAAAGAAGACAAATCCTGGCAGGGAACCTAAACGGAATCTCAGCAACCCACGAACTGAGCGGTTAATATAAATCAGTTAGTGGTGGAGGGTAACAAAACCACAAGACCGGGGTGTTAGTACATAACGTGGTAGCGATTAGGTAGAGAATACAACACGGGCAACTAGCCAGTGGAGAAAATAAATAAAAACGAAAAAGCGAGACACAAGACCAGCTCGGGAACGTGGGGCCGCGACTCCCCAACAGCTGGATGAACAGCCGTCCCTGCAAACACCAACAGCACCAAAATAAGAAAAAAAACAAGCTGTGGCATGACATCAGATGTTGACCAGTCACAAGGTCAGCTCGGGCCGTGGGGGCGCCGCTCCCCAAATAACTGGAAAACCAGTTATCCCCGTGCGGGGCAATAAGTATGGTAAATATCAAATAGAAGTCATCGCTCTTTCCACATTTATATTTTTCCGTGACTCACTTATAAACGTGGAAAGAGCGATGACCTCTCTTTGATATTCCTGGTCCACGTCAACTGTGTATTTATGGCAAATATATTCATTACTTTCCCAAAATTGACATTAAATTTGAACGAGGGTGAAGAAGTTTACTAGTATAGCTGCAACGACAGTTTTCATTGCAAAAATAGATTATCCGTATTGCTGGATTTTGAACAAAATACCGTTATATCAGTCTATTTTTGTTTTTGCTGGTTTTTTTTTTTTTTTTTGGTTGGAGGTTTAATGACCACCGTGAACAACTCAATGGGCCATAAGCAGTCGCCCGTCCCTAAATTAAAGTCACTGGTTCCAGGAAAGGGTAAGAGTTAGTGCCGTAAGACAAACACAACATCCATGCCTAGCGGGATTCGAACCCCGACCCATCTAGGACGAATAGTCAAAACTCATCGCTTAGACCACTGAGCCAATAGGGCGGCATATATTGTTTTAAATTAAACTGATGATGTTATTTTAATTAACATAAACACTTAACACCCACGCCTCAAAATGTTGTTTTAACATATTTTTGAATCAAACAGTGCAAGTTAGAAATGAATTTTTTTATCTACAAAGTAATTAAACATTTTTTTGGGGTAAAAAACTCGATATATTAATCATTTCATAAATACTAGCTGCTGCAAATCGTTAAAAGCACGTGACATCGAACATACACAGCGAAGTGATGTTTAATCGATGGCACTTTGCCTTAATGCTTCCAGTTTCCTTTGATAACGATTTGCAAGTTTGGAGATAAAAAAAAACTCATGTAGTTCCCAAAGTTCTCCAAGTACCGAACAGTTCGACCATTTAGATGTTGGTGCAACATAAAAAATTATTCAAAGTGCATTAAGGCAAGTTCCAGTGAATAGGACATTAGCTGCTATCCATATTCCTTGATTTTTTTATTGGGCTACTCATTTTGGATCGAACGTTATCCTGGTGAACGGTGACTCACTTTCAAGGTACAAGTTGCAGTCGTTTTTTTTTTATACTTTAGGGGGTTTAACGAACACCATGGGCAACGGGGAAAGCTAAAAGCAGTCGCCCATACGTAATTTAGGCACACTGGTTTCAGAAAAGGGAGAAAATTAGAATAATTGGCCAAACACAGCACTCATGGTTCATCCGATATTCGAAACCCAGCCAATCTCAGACATATGATCCGAAGTCAGGCCTCACGCCACTCAGCCACTGTGCTGGAACCCACTGAGGTGGATTTTGCTCTAAAACAGCCTGCACACGGTCGAGCTAGTAAGAACAGATCTTAACAGTAATGAATTTGTTTGATGGCAATAACCGAAAGTAGTTAGTTCCCTTTATATATCCGACCAAGCGCTCTCAATTGCAACCAACTGTGTGTCCACATCATCTCTAGCTATGGACTTTGGTCTACTCTGGCCAGTTCACAGCTGTATATGATTAAATTTGGTAACACAGGAGTCTCTTTTCGTTCGGCGGTAACAATGCGATCCGGAAACAGCTCATTACCTTAACGGCTTACAACTAAATCGTATGTTGGCTCGCTGCATCAGGTTTTACCACAACGGTTCATCTGAGGTACATCAACTGATAGTGGACACTTCTCCAATGACCAAACGATGATGACATTTGACGGTTGAAAGCATCGAACAGAGTTGGACAGCTATTTCTTCCAATAATATGCTAGAGTTCGCTTCTACTGCGGTCTTCTGCACGCCTTCATTGAGTCCGCTTGGTCTACCGGGATTGTCTACTGATTTAAAAGGCTGCAAACACCAGATCAGAATGTTCCAAACCAGATGTAGCATGCTCTTTCCAACAAAAACGCTTGTCCACAGACGTTGGTGATGTTTCTCCAAGCCTGCATGGTTTTCTTTTTGTTAAACTAGTGAAGCACAACATCCCAAAATAGGTTTTATCGACTTCCATTACTGTAGTTCTTTTTTTCACACCGAAGTTGTGATCGTATTTGCAACAATACGGAATTACAAGTAACATGCTTTCAACAACACTCTTTTACCAATGCTTTCTTTGTTCATGATGATCTTCATACTTATGAACTCTAACCATTTCCTAAACAGAAGCAAAAGCAAGTATGGCATAAAACATATATGTGCACCATACAGGAACTATTGAGTCTTTCGCAAAATGAAAGCCTCAAGTTTCTAGCCGCGTCGTAAGCAACGGGTTTTGTTTTTAAGCCAAATTTGTGGCTAATCGACATCTAAATTAGCCATGCTCACTGTACAACTTAACAATACTTAAAATCTGTACGAGTAAGTTACGCCTTTTTGGTGACGTTGGCTATCAGCAACAAAGCTGTTTTAACAACTCTGATAAACTGGGCAGTTTTTATTTTTTGCTACTGGTTCAAAATTAGATACGGCAGATCTTAACCAAGGCTCGAAGTTCAAGACAATCAGGTGAACTCGATATATTAATTTGATGAGCTTGAAAATATTAATTTGTACAGTCGCGGGTTCGATTCCTACCACGGCAAATGGCTTTTACGCTATATGTGAGTCGAAACATTGTAAATACTGTATATGCGACATTTCCGTCTTTAAGCAGGGAATTCGTCGTCGATGTAAAGATTTATCCACATTGCAGTCAATGATTGACTCTTGAGATGAAGCTGAGTACCTTAAATTTAAAGTAAAAGCGTGTAAGCTTCCAATGCGCACTCTTTCGGAGAAAGCAAACTGACGAGCTGCTTAAATGTCTGTCCCATGCTGAAATACACTCACTGACAATGAAATTTGCGCACCTAGAAGAAAACATGCTACAACCGCGAAATTTTGCAAATAGTTAAGAGTGCGTACTGGTATGCAAATTATCCACGTTTGGTGCGAGTGCGCATGACCACACACCCTGTGGTGGCGCTGCAAGCACGAACCGGCAGCCTTATAAACCGGCGTGCAGTCAATGCCCTATGAAAGCGAAAAGCACTGGTCGACGCAGAATGACAAGAATGCCGGGTAGACGCCAGTGACGTCGATTTACGTAACTTACGGACTTTGAGAGGCCTGATCATCGGGTTGAAAACCGCAAGGTGGTCAATGCGCCGTATAGCCCGCCAATTGGTTCGTTCTGACCATACCGCCCGACTGTGCTGGGAGCATTGGACACGTGACGGCACTTCCACACGTCGGAGCGGCTCCGGACGGATCAGGAGGACCACCGGTAGAGAGGATCGGTGGATCGTGCGTCAGGCACGAACGGATCCCACGGGGACCTAGTCCACTATACAGGCAAATGTAGCGGCTCCTGTGGGCCCTCGAACCATTTTTTGACGCCTCGCGGAAGTGAATCTGCGATCCAAGCGCCCCTTACGTGCGCTGAGTTTAACACCGGAACATCGCCTGCTCCGTGTGCAGTGGTGTCAGGCCGGAGGGACGTGGAACGCCACAGACTGGCTACGTGTGGTGTTTAGCGATGAGTGCCGCTTCGTTTTGGGGACAGATGTTTATCGTGTCCGGGTTTGGAGGTCCCCGGGTCAACGGCACAATCCCAACCTCGCTTTCGAGCGCCAGTCCTCCCCCAATACAGGCATTATGGTCTGGGGAGCCATTGCCTACGATAGCCGATCAGCTCTAGAGGTGGTACGTGGATCATTGACGGGCCAGCGGTATGTGGATGAGATCCTACGGTCCCATGTGCTCCCATTCCTGGGCGGGATTCTAGGTGCGCTATACCAACAAGATAATGCCCACCCCCACATTGCTCGGGTTGCCCAGGACTGCCTACGTCATGTCCAGACATTTCCATGGCCTGCCCGCTCCCCGGACATGTCCCCTATCGAGCATGTGTGGGACTAGTTGAAATGCCAGTTGCCGCCGTGCTGCACTATCCGGAATTTGGAGCACACTGTCCAAAACGTGTGGGCCAGTCTGCCACAGGACAATATCAGGCGTCTGTTCGCCTCCATGCCGGACCGTATTGCAGCATGTATCGCCGCACGAGGTGGTGCGACGCGGTATTGAAGATGACCGGACTGCGTGCCACAGATCCCTCTGTAATTGTCCTGCAGCTCTGTTTTTGCCATCATGTGAATCATACATCTCTATCATTACGTGTATAAAATTTCAGTTGAATCCGATGCTTCCTTCTTGGTGCGCAAATTTCATTGTCCGTGAGTGTATAAAAATCTTTGTGCCAAACATCTGACTTTTGCTTCTTTAAAGGATTCATACAAAATACATCCATTGATAATGTCACATATCATTAACTGACAAACAAAGTCCTCCACTTTGAAATAAAATTGCGACATGTATCAGTAAACATATAAATAGTAAATTTAGGGTCACAACGAAAGAATATGGAGAATATCTACTAATATTATGTAATACGTAATGGAACTTTTAAAAATAATAACATTAACAAAACTCTTAAAAATGGCAAAGAATTACACGACAAAGAAACTAAATTTGAAAAATGTTTTAAGTTTTTTAAATGGATTAATTAATTTGTGTTTGTGCCAGAAATTTCGTGCTTTACCTATAACTGTACTCTTAGTTAATAGAAGTGTCTAAATATATACGGACAAACATTCCTGTTTGAAAATATCAAGAAAGGAAAAGATGAACGTTTGAAATAACACGTATCTTCAAAATACATTAAATCTATAAAATCAAGATTTGTGTGCTGTCTACATTAATTATTCGCATTCATTTAAACTACATAACATTTTAAGTTTCTTACGTTTTTAATTTTAATGATTGAAAAAAATGTTCTGGTTAGACAATTCCTGTTACATGCAGATTTACTCTGGTGAGATCGAAAGTGTACACATGGATTTAGAATGAGCTACTTATAGTGGAGACATACCTCAGTTCCGGGTCTGTAACAGTTGTAGGATCACGTGGATCTCCCATCTTGGCTGTACCAACTTGATGCGAGAGAGTGAAAACGATTGATCTAGCTATGCACTCCAAGTAACTATCTTCGTTTTTGAGGAACTTTTCACATCCTGGCACCACCGTTTCGAATGGCTGTATTCCAAGTTTCTGAGCGGCTTCAGTTTCTATTATCCTAAGGCAAGCCTTCATCCCTTGGAATCAAGAAAGAGATCTTTATTAAATACTCAATCAAATATTACAAATCACATCATTAAGAATATACAGGTTTTTGAAATTTAAAGGTCTCTAAACCTGAACCACACACACACACACACACACTATACAAAGATATGCAATGAAGAATTAAACAAGATGTTTCCTTTTGTCTTTGAAATCTTCTGCTTGTTGTTTCTTCTATCAAGTTAGATTGTGACCAGCCAATTTATTAGGACCATTTACCTAAGAGTTTGTGAATCCAATTTTACTCTTCAGAACAGAACAATTCGCCTAGGCTATTCAACTAAGAATTTGTAACGTTGTTGTGAAATATTGATCCTTACATGGCGAATAGCATCCTTGAATTCACGGAGATCGAATGCTAGAAGATTTAGATGTTTATGTTCTACTCGACTTAATTTCACAAATGATTCCTGCGATTGACGTCTGGGAACGGATGTGGGCAATGAAATAGGGAAAAGTGACCATGGTGTTCCAGAAACTATTCGGAGAACACTGAGCATTGTACTTCTGCAAGTATCGATCGCCACGAGGGAAGAGAGTGATGATGTGTGGTTGAATTTCATCAGCAACGATGCTTGAATACTCTTCGGCATTCATGCGTGGGTACACTCGAATCAAGTGGCCTAAAAGTCTATGATGGAAATCGAAACGCGGCTGACCTCCACTCAACGCGATTTTCGACTAACAGACACATCCCATGCTCAAATTCCGTAAGATCGTATAGTTTTCCATTTGACCTTCGGTAACGTATTTCCAGTCTAATACACTGAAGGTGCTTTGTTCACTTGATTATGCATTCAGTTGTCATGACGTCATTAGAGCGGATGACGTATCGGCTAAATTGCACAAAATGATTTACTAGTCCTTATTAGTTGGCCATTCAATCAATCTATATCTGTTTAATTTATGCAAAAAAAAATGGCTTGTTTCATGTTACGTTATAACCACGATTTCTGGTGATTCATCAGGGTGGTCGAGTAGTCCCAGGCACTGGTTTCTGGCTAATCTTCCATGGTGGGTCATGGTTCGAGTCATGGATGAGGTATGGACAGTGCGCTTGTCCTAAAGCGCTGACTTTCTCCCATCCCTGGAACCAGTGGCCCTAAATTAAGGACGGAGGAATGTTTTTAGACGTCAGTGCGGTTTATGGTGGTTATTAAACCTTAAAACAAACAAATAAAACTACCCAAAACAGAAGAACTGACTCACATTCCTTCACAAAGAAGATTTTGTATCCTGTGTGGCAGAGTGCTCAGAAGCTCGGGCTTTTGGCTAATCATTAGACTGAGGCCCAGGTTCGAGTTCTGGATGGCAACCCCATTTCTCGAGCTATCCAAGGCGCTGTCCTGTGAGCATTCGTCCAAGATGGACCCAGGCTTGAGCCTTGAATGAGGCATGGGTTGTGTATTTGCCTTTCGACACTAACTCTTTTCCCTCCCTGGAACCAGTGACCTTAAATTAGGGACGGGAGACTGCTTATAACCCAAAGAGTTGCTTTTAGTAATTGTTAAACCTCCCAACAAGCAGAGTTCTGTGTAGTGTGTTTGCCCTACTCCGATTCTCTGCCATTTATCTGCATCTAATGACCCTGAATAGGGACGGGCGTGTGCTTTATGGCCTTAGATGTCCATGCTCACAAAAATAAATAAATAAGTTTTTGGTCCTGCTCCATTTTCGTAGACCAAATGGTTGGATGGTCTAGGTTTTTGAAATCTAGCATGTTTTGTGTGCGTTCTAATCTCGAAGCAAAACATGGATGTTATTTTTGTCCTTTCAGTGCTGGTTATCTCACCTCCCTGGAATCAGTGGTTCTTATTTAACGACGAAGAAGCCTTAGATGCACTTCGGGGTCTCTGAACTTGGAAATTAGCAAAAAATATAATCAAGTCCCAAAAACAAAAATATCGTGTCACAAAGAGTAATTTATGAATCTTTCACATTTGTGCAATGTGATTAATAAGAGATAATAATCACAAAAGTTTCTTTAGTTTGTGTGTTTAGCTTTTAAACACTTTCATTGCGGCATTTAATGAACATCGTGAGCATCTCTGTCTATCAGTAGTCTCTCATTTCTGATTTGGGGTCTTTTATTGAGCAGAGGTGGAGGGAGCTTCTTGGAGCAGGCTCGGAATTCAGGCAAATCAGATAATCAGCCAGAATTCCAAGTCTCTCTCCGCATGGCCAGCGGGCAGATTACAAAGCTTACTTCTCTGAAAGTTTTTAATGAAAATTCTGTTCGAGTGTCAGCCAACAATGTTTACCTACGGACGCTACCTGCTTAGAATATAAGTAAAATTTAGTTTTTCATCTTCCTCTAACTTTTCAGCCGTCATTGTTACACAGAAAAAAAGCAAGTTCTTTGGCTTAATGAATAAAATATGGGATTACACCATTCTACAATACAAATTTTGAAGTTGTGAATCCGTTTATTGGTGTAAATATGACATGAATGGTAAGTCAGATAATATCCGAAAACTTAAAAATGTCGTCGTCCTAAACCGGGAATCGAACCTACGTCTCCCAACTAGCGCTCGAGTATGTTAACCGCTACACCATCCAAAACGACCAAGTCTCAAGTTTCCGTATTTCATTCATTGATATTCTGCTCCTCCGAGCAATCACGGGAATGAATTTTAATCATCCAGATTCGTTATACATGAATGCGGGTTGTTTCGATTAGCGAAGGTAATATTCAAATTATTCGAAAACTTGAGACTTGGTCTTTCTGGGTGGTGTAGTGGTTAACATACTTGGACGCTGACCGGGAGACGTGGGTTCAATTCCCACTCCAGGACGACAAAATTTTCAAGTTATCGGATATTATCTGACTCATTCATATCATATTTACCCCAATAAACGGATTCACAACTTCAAATGTGCATTCTTAGGCTTAAACCCTAAGCAGATATCAGTGAAGCATAACTAAAGGAGAAAGAAGAAGGTAAAAAGAAAAGGAGAAAAATTTACCTGAAACTACGTCATACACGTCTTGAGGCTGTTCAAAATAATTCGGATCAATCACTGGAGGAACGAAGGGACTAGCTGATCTTATGGAAACATATCCTCTACTTTTCGGATGTAGAATTGATGACAGACACCACACAATTGTACTGTTTTCGTAAGGGCCATATATTTGTTGATATACCTAAAAAAAGAATGAGTTTTGATGAATCAGTGTTTCAGATTTTAATGGTTACCTTCAAATAAGTGGAAGAAGTATATAACAGATTTGAGTGTAAAATTAATTAGTGGCAGTACTGGCTTATCGATGCATCCCTAATGAAGATATCATGAACATATCACCAGATGCATACCAGTGGCGGCTCGTGGTTGGAAAAATAGGTGAAGAGGTACAAGAGCAGTGTGAAAAGATATATACTGTCTACAATGAAAATCCCTTAATGTGGACTTACTTATTTTTTGTATATTAAATCAATTTTTCTTCCTCTTAAAGCTGCAAATTTGTCGATTATGTCGTCATAAGATGGTTAGATTGTTTCTTCGTGAGCATCAATAAAATGCCTTCCTGAATAGAAATATTTGCCAGAGAAGCAAGTCTATCTTGGGAACTAGTGTTTCTTGAGCAAGTTTGTATTCTTTTAAGAAAACTTCTTTCGACTGGCACACTTGTAGATGTAATTGTTAAACTGAGGAAAACCAATTTACAATCTTCTGTAAAAATGTCTTGGTCTCCGTGAAACACTTGAAGGAGTTCTTGAGTCAATATATTCCTTAATTTTTCATCGGCATATACAAGACTCAGTTCATTTTTAAGGCGCTGGTGTTTAGTAAATATGTTTCCGTAAAAATGTAGATTTTCAAGAGCGCGAGTGAAAAAACATGCATTAAATTATTCGAATTTGGTTGTGTCAGCAAGTCGGACAAATTGAAGTTTCTTACAGTCTTGAAATCTTATATACATTTCCATAAGAATGTGGTCCAAAATTTCAAAATACAATTGTTTATAAGTTTGAAAAATTGTTTCCTGTGTAAGAGCAGCATATTTCCGTGCTTATTTCTGTTATTTTGCTAGCTTTTCCAAACTGTGTTTCAAATAATTCATCGTTCCTTTTATGGCTCAAAATTTCACGGTTGTTGTTGTTTTTGTTTTTTTTAATTTGAGTTACACAGTAGTTTATGTTTAGTTATTTTTTCTTCAAAAGTTCGAATAATAGATCGGTGGAGCCAAAAATGTAAATTCAAAAGTGTTCATATCTTTCAAGAACCCCTTGGCAAGATGAATTGATTTTTTGTCTGATTATTCGCTATTCGTCAGAAATCCGAACACTTCCTCAATTTATCCCAATCTTCAACAACTGCACTTACTAATTTCGAAGTGGAGGACCATCGAGTTTCTGTTATGGCTGGTCTGTATCTTGTGGTTGTTGATATAAGTGTTTAAGACCGCTTCGCAGAATGGTGAACAAACGAAGCAATTCCACTGAGACTTGCAAAAAGTATTCGACACCTAGAAATTTTAGAAAAACTCTGGTGTAATACAAGATTCAAACGATGAACTAAGCATTGAACAGAAACAGCTTAAGAAGCTTTATCCTTGATTTGTTTTTCTGTAGCCCATTTAAATGTCCAGACATTATACTTGCCCCATCGTAGCATTGTCCTATTTCTTTGTGTTGGTAATCAAACTGTTCCAAAATTTTGTCTAGCATTTTGTATAAAGCTCCTGACGTTCTATCTTCATTCACATCATGGAAACCCAAAAATCCATCAACCAATACACCTTCCGAATCAACAATCAAAAATTATTTAATTTTTAACGTGATCGTTTATATATTTAGAAATACATTCAATTAATTCATTTTGAATAGTTTTTTATCCTTTCGTATTGATTTTCAATTTCTAAAGAACTTCTTCATATCAACAATGAAAGTAATTCAATGAAATTTCCACGATTTATCGAGCCCATGCTTTCGTCATGGCCATGGAATGCTAGTTCTTGTTTGCTCAAATACAGTATAGACTAATACTGCATCAATCACTGTCTGTAGGAAAAGTCTATTTAAACGAACCTTTCCGTTAAAATGCGTTTTCAAAAGCCTAGCATTCTTCCTCAGGGCATCGGCAATGGTGTTTTGATTTTTTTCGAAATTCCATAACATTAATCCGCATTTCAGGTGTTCGCTAGAATCACGATGTTTATGAAGTGAACGTGTTACGCTTAATAAATCTGAGAATCCGTCTTTATTCCACGCCGAATGTTTATTACTAAAAAGTAAGCAGCCCCCCCCCCCAAAAAAAAAATTAACACAGAAGTGCTGCAAATCCATTTATATTCAGTAAAACAACAATTTTTAAAATTAATATTGTTAGATTTACCGCTCTTCTTGATTTCGTTCTTGGCAACAATTGTCAGTGAATCCGTTGGTCGTCCTTAAAGCAAAATGTATCTTTCATCTTCATCTTTCCACAGAGTAAATGGAGTTTGCAATAAATTACAAACAATGTCGTCCACAGGATGCATACTAAAAACTATCACTATTAGTTAAATTGTACACAAACTTAAAATATCAGCTAAAGCTTTCAACAAATAATCACAAAACACGAAAGAACAAATTCCTTTCGGAAAATAATGTACCACAGCATTACAAGGAAAAAAAGCCCTAGCAGATTGAATGGTAGTCCGCCCACTCCACCGTGATCTCTCACGACTTTACGCTCAAAAACTGAAAGATGCAGAGGTAAAGCGCGTGAAGCTGTAACACTTCACTTGAGCGAGCAGATTGGGGAGGGTGATGTCACGGTTACCATGGCAACTCGGCGGACAACTGCAGACTTCCAAGCATTCTCATTTCGGCTCTTCACTTGCAGTGTTTTGCGTATAAGGATTTGTTTTCCGTATTGAGCGCGCCATGTGAATTAATATCTATTCAAAATTTTGAGTATTTTGGAACTCAATAAAGGCAAAAAAGAATATATTATAAAAAAATACTGACTAAAACTTTATTTTGAGTAAAATAGGTGAAGAGGCACTTCACCTACTTCACCTGAAAAGCCGCCACTGATGCATACTTTCTGTGTGTATGCGCATGTGAAAGTTTTATATACGTGCATGATCGTCAATATGAAGGGTTTTAACAAATTCTTCTCGAGGCAACCGTGGTTAGTATTCAGTATTCTGTGTAAGACGTAACTGGCTGGAGATATAAAAAGCGAAAGTAAAATACACGAATTTCACTCGTAATGCTGTTGTGTGATGGCTGACTAGGGATTCTACAAAAGCGTTATTGTGAATATTCAACGATACAAAAGTTGGTCAAAGTGTCAGTAGTTACTTAATGAAGACTTGCCACACTACCTGTCAAAATCATCATCACCATCAGCTTAACTGGACGTTTTTGCTCAGCGCTGCCACCATCGAGCCCTTACGTCGTTCTCAATCGTATGTCTCCTCAGGTCTCATATTCATCTTCCTCAGGTCCCCAGTTGCTACTTCCATCCACCTAGTTCTCGGCTTTCCTCTACGTCTAACCCTATTTATACGTTTATCAATACCTCCTTTACAAAATTTTTTCATCTGCTCTCTACACATGCAAACTATTCCAGTCACTTACTACTGACAAATAATAATATGACTGACCTTTTGTACCGCTGTTGAAGACCTTCACTACATCTTCTCTCATATTTTCCAGTCTCCACACTGTACAGAGCACCATATATCTTCCTATGTACTCTTTCTTCTTTCAAACATCATCAGACATCTGTCACCAGCTTCAGAAGTCGATCCAGTTTCACAGCACTGGCCACACACACCGATCAGCCATTACATTATGACCACATACCTAATAACCTGTAAGACCCCCTTTAGCTCGCAAAACAGCGGCTACTAGGCGAGGCATCAATTCGATATAGTGGCGATAGGTATCCTGGGCTATCTGGTACCATAATGTCAACAGCAGGTCTTCCAGTTCCCGTACATTTCGGGGTGGTGATGATTTAGCGCGAACCCGCTTTTCCAAGTCGAACCACAAATGTTCGATTTGTAGTTCATGTCAGGTGAATTTGGAGGCCAGGGAATTAATAGAAAGTCATCAACATGTTCCTAGAACCATTCCTTGATGATTCTGGCAGTGTGGCATGTCACATTATCCTGTTGGTAATGGCCATCACCAGCAGGAAACACAGTTGTCATGAATGGGTGAACTTCGTCCGCAACGATGTTCAGATACCTGACAGCTGTCAGGGATTGTCCTACTGGGATAATGGGGCCTAAAGTGTCCCAAAAAAATCGCCCACAGCATAACACCGCAGCCGCCGACCTGTTTCCGCCTAAGAGTGCACCCAGGTGTCATAGCCTTCGTTAGTAATTGGCGTATTCGCGCTCGGCCGTCTACGCGATGCACCAGAAATCTTGATTCGTCAGACCAGACCACTTTCTTCCAGTCATCCACGGTCCAATCTCGGTGATCTTGGGCCCATTTCATGCGTTGTTGGCGATGACGTACAGTGAGCATGGGGACCCGGCTAGGTCTTCAGCTACGCAGTTCCATGCGAAGAATCTGCGATGAACTATGTGCTGTGACACATTACCCTGATCACCACTGTAGAAGCTGCTGGTGATTTGTCGCACTGTGGCCATGTAGTCGCTGTGAACAATGCGCTCCTGTCTCCGCTTCCGTCTGGCATTAGTGAGCTGCTGACGACACACGGCTGAACGTCGGCTAATCGTTTGGCCATCTGTGCACCACTTTTGATACGTACTCACTACATTGGCACGTGAACAACCCACAAGCTGAGCCGTTTCGGGTATCGTAGTTCCGAGGTGCCGTGCCATCAGAATTTGTCCTTTTATCAAACTCCGATAAATCGGCAGCTTTTCCCTTTCTGACTCCGAACACTCTACTAACCGAAAACCGGTCCTCGGGTTGTATATATACTGCTCTGTGAACTTCACCTGCGCCACCGTTCGGTCTCCAGGCGAGGCCATTTCTCTAGGCTGGGGTTCGTCATAATGAAATGGCTCATCGGTGTATAATTTAGGTATATTTTTATTATTTTTTTGATAGCATAGTACTCGACATTGTATTTACTAGACCGAGAAGTCGGCGTCGTACCGGCATGCAAATTGGTAAGCGTGTGCAAGCAGGTGGGATATGCAACTAATTCGAGAATGTATCCAATCGCATGAAAAGCGCGAACACGCCCCGTTAAAGTCATGTCGTGTCTGTTTCTCCAGGTCGTACGAAACAAAGCAACTGAAAGCTGAGGGCTTCAAAAGCCTATTCAGAGACCAAAGATGCCTCATAGACCTCATCACCAACCCTATAACCAACTGGACGCGTTTGAGAGAAGAAGAAGCGTAGGCCTTCATGAAGCGGGTTGGTCGATTCACGTGCATCAGGGTGTCAGAGCAATTGGACGGTCCGACAATAGTGTTTGCAAGAAGGCATCGCCAGTCGACTACGTGACCAGTTTAGTTAGGGCAGATATCAGCAAGCATCGATTGTCGGCGCATTCGTCAGGCCTACCCCAGTAATGTCGTCACACTTCCATGGCCAGCCCCACCTCTCACCGATCGAACATGTTTGGGACATGATGGGATGACATCTACGCCCATCCCGGAATGTAGGCGAACTTGCTCGCAATTTGGAACCATCTGGCATGCAATACCTCAGGTCAGTATCCGGGGACTGTATGCGTCCATGCCACGCGGGTGACCGCTCTGTCAGAGCCAGATATGGCGCTACAACGTACTGACTTGTTCCACTCGTGTAGCTATTTTATCCGAATAAATGGCCCAACTGCTTTGGAATTGCAGTACTGTCCCAATACATGCACATCGCACATATCAATTCTCATCTCGATTGGATGATTCCTTCCTGGGTTCTTCGTTTTTCTTGGCGAAGAGTGTACTTTAAAAAGACACATAACAATAAATTGACGTTATTTAGCTGAAAAATATACATTTAATAAAATTGTAACATAAGATAATTACCGATGGGTCGATGCCTAACTGAGTTCTTGGAACTTCAGCAGCAGCTTCCAGGAAATAAATCTGATGATCAGGAATAGCTGACGGATGATCCCAGCGATTATTATGAAAAAATGCCATATTAATTACACCTTCAGTAGAGCTCAGAGGACCTACAAGGAAATAAGTTTATCTTTTATCGGCAAGTAACTTATGAGAAGGGGATTCATGAAGAACATCTAGATAGTTGATGTTAATTTGCATGCACAAAACATTAGTTTAATTGAAAACAATAACAAAACTATACAACAATTTAACTGTCCCAGTAAATAAAACAAAATGGAACTACTTCCAAAGACTGCGATGCATTCGGTATATTATTATGCAGGAATATTGACTTCCTACATTCCAAAGACATACTGTGCAGTTTAACTCTGTTTTACACTTTAAGTTGATGTCATTACGTTACACATTTATGCACATAGGCTTGTAAATACAACGAGTGATAAAAAATTCAGGGAAAGAAGTATAGGTAATATATGAAGGCAAATATCGAAGATGGTTGGTTGGTTGATTGATGGATTTTTATGGAACAAGGGCCATTTTGGCCAAAGAGTGCCAGACACAAGACAATCAAAGAAAGACATTTAAAAACGTGGTATAAAAGTTAAAAGCTGGCTGATGTCGTAAAAGTGACAATGAAAATGAGGAACAGTTTTAAACCTAGATACGTTTAAAAAAGGCAATTTGTTTTTAAAATGGAAAAACTGCGAATGTATCGCAGTGGTCATCCAGAGCTGCTGCAGAGTAACTTTGCCATCGTCCAACAAATGAAAATGAAAAAAGTGAAAACACGACCACGAAAACTAACACAAGTACATAAAATATGAGCAACAGTGAGTCGGCAGTCGCACGTCTCACACATCGGGGCAGTGCCGCTACGCAGCAACAAGCGGTTGGTGAAACGACGATGCCTAATGCGCAGACGCGCAAGGACAACTTCGTCACGACGATTTGTTCGCAAACTAGGTGACCATAGTCCGATCTGTGGTTTGATGGAGAGAAGTTTGTTCTTGCCCTGTTGAGACCAGAGTGACTGCCGCTCAGCCATGATGGATACACGGATGCCAGGACGGAAATCTCGGAAACACAGTGGCAGTCAAGTGATTGGCAAGGAGGATCCGGATCTGGCAGAAGCATCCGCCAGCTCGTTACCCCGAATCCCAACATGGCGAGGAACCCAACAGAATCGAACCTGGAATCCAGCACCAGACAAAGTCTTCAAGAGGCGACGAGTATTTCTGGTGACTGGAGAATCAATGCTCACCAGAGAAAATAAAACTTGGATGACAGACTGGGAGTCAATGCAAAACATGGCGCGACGATGGGGTCCAGAGCGGATGCGTCTCAATGCGAGAAGCACCGCATACATCTCTGCCGAGAAGACTGTCGCGTCCGGAGGAAGCCTCTAAGTACAGGTCTCACCACCACACACACAAATGCTGAACTTACAACATCACTGGATTTCGAGCCATCGGTGAAGACAGGTACAAAATCCTGATGGAGCCAAAGGTGTTCAGTAAAAAGCTGCTGGTATACCTGTTCAGGCGTGGAAGACTTGGCCCACACAGAAAGAGAAAGATAGCAAGTGCCTAAACTGGCTCCCAACAAATATCGAAGAAGAATTTCCTACATGCAGATTCCCCAGTGTGGTGTATGACATCAGCTGGGGAATTTGTTTATTATGCTGTTCTTCTGCCATGTCGGAGACAATGGTGCTGCCCCAGCTGGTCTCTCTCAGCAGGAGCTTTTGACAGAAGACAAAAATTCCCGTATTCTCGCCACCGGCGTGGCGTGCTTACTAGTGCTGTCACAATGTGATTTCTAGTAATTTTCAAATGCGACCATTTATCGACCAAAGAGACATTCAGCATACGATTGCAGAGAACTCGGCAATAGAAATCTGACTCCGAATATTTCCCCCAGGGATTGCAAGACCGGTGGTTTAAAAGTGTATACGCAACAGGAAATTACTTTGAGAGACACTAGAGACTTAACGACAGTTTGTGTTAATAGTCCGTTACTTCCTTAAGCCATTATATAAACTTAGTAGTTCGCAGTTATCTGAGTGCAAGTTGGTGTTTTCCTTTTTGATACCAGTCTTGGCCCTTGTAAAATTGAGACATTCGTTTTCGACTTCCTCAAATATTACGAACGTCCTACATTGAAAAAATGAGACTTTCTAGATAGTGGATAAGGCTTTCCCAGTGGGCGAATGGTTCCACTGGACTCGGGTTCGAGTCTGGATGAGATATGGGTATTGCTTTATCTATAGAGAAGCTAGCTATCTTGCTTTCCTGGAATTGGTAATCATAAATTAGGGAAGGGAAACTACTTTTAGCCTTAAGGGTTGCACTTGGTAGTCCCTAAGCATCAAAATAATAAAACAAAAGAAACAAGAAAGATGACACCGAATTTTCGGTTGTATTGATCGCGTTTTTTGGATCCTTTCTGACGCGAATTAAATTTATCAAATTTATTAGAAAAAAAGACAGCTACTTACTTACACCAGCGGCTAAAATGTATGTTACGAAAATTAATAAATGGCGCACAAAAAGTTTCTCATAGCACAAGGAAGGTGTCAGAGAACAAGACCAAGAAAGTTTTAAACCGAAACTTTAAAAGAAGAAATATAGAAGAAAACATGATATAAACTGTACGCCTTCTAGTGAAAGGGCTTTGCATAATGGAAAAGTTGAAAATAGGCGAAAAATATTCTTCATGGAAAAACCTAAACTAACGAAAAAGAACTTTTCAAATACGTCTCCCGGAAGCAGGGCTAGCGAGCAAAACGTTTTGATCTTTCGCCCGTAGCCGAAAAATCCTTTCATTATTTAATGAAGAAAATGCTACTCATCTCTATTGTAGCGAATGGCCTACACTAAAAAAGAAATTTCTCAATAGGGTTTTTAAAAGCGGAGATACAGCTGCAAACTGAAATACAAAAACACCACCAAGTGACAGAACTGTGGACTATAAAACTCCTCATATGCTAACCTAAAGTTTTTTTCAAGGTAAATGGCATCCGGTGTTGAAGGAATTTTTTAAATCGCACGTTTAGAAGCAGAAATTTTGAGAAAAAGAGATTAAGCATTTGAGCCACCTAGCGGCGAAATCGTGCATTGTATTGGAAAAAAAATACACACACACAAAGTTTGAATAGTTAGTAGTATCTGACCGAAGAATAACTTTTTCAATCGGGTTTTTAATCCCGCAGATATTGTTGTAAACGGAAACGTGAACTTACGCTCTATGGGGGCAGACTTCCTCGTTAAAATAATTTGAAATTATGTGAGAAACATTTCGCACCTGAAACGCCCTCCAACGAAAAATAATTTTTCAATTCGGACTCTTAGAAGCAGATACTGTATATCGATAAAAATAAAATATACATCTTCACCCCTTGGGGGAAAAACTATTCATTATTTTAAGAAGAAAGTATTATCAAAAGGTTTTCCAAGGGGAGCAGTATCGGTCCACGAAAGAATTTTTTCAATCGAGTTTTCCAGAAGCTCAGATTTTGCTGCAAATACACCAGAAGTAGCAGTGAAACACTTACACCCGCTGGCGGCCAAACCTTTCCTTACCAAAAATTAGACATTAAATGCAAAACCTTTCCTATTATGAGCTGTATCCAGTGCAGAAAGAATTTTTCAAACCGGAATTTTAGAAGCAGAGATCTCGGAGGAAAACCAAGGAGGTTAGAAGTAAGAGGAGATGGCAACAGCCCCACTCCCTGTGCTTCTGGCGTGACGCCACTTTTTATCAGCTGACTACGCCAATGCGCCCAACCTAAGAATCTCCTGTATATCTCTATGGGGAAATCGCGATTTTGAACGGGTTTTTCGGACCCTTACTGTACCCAAACAGGCATGAAAAAAATTGAGGCTGAAATATTCATTCCCATAATACAAAATTTCCCAGAAAAACCAGGAAAATATGTGTTGGTATTTCTTAAAAAAAAAAATGGAACAAAATAATGATTTTTTGAGCGGAAGTACATAGTGCGCATTGTTACTTACTGCCCATGTGCAAGTAACCATGTTTAAAATATAAACAAAAGCCTAATGTTAAGAAATAAGAAGTCCGAAATATTCCTTCTTTCCATCCTTGGTTTGCATGCGCTAAGCAAAAGTGCTTAAGCCACAGTAAGTGACGTCACGTTCCCGAACTTTCGCAACGCAGACTCCCACCACCTCAGAGAGACTGAGAGAGAGGACAGAAACAGCTGATCTGTTTTGGCTTCACTCAAAACGTGTCCCTTCACCTCTTCTTCTTCTAACCTCCTTGAAGAAAAAGCAATTTACTTTTACGCCCATTAGTGGAAAATCTATGCGTAACTTGAAAGAGGGTTTGTATCTAAAATAGTCGTTGATATAAACGGAATCGAAAGGTAAAATAATTTTTTCAGTCGGATGTTTAGAAGCAAGTATATGGAATAAAATGTACTTTTTTGAATTCTATATGATCTGCGCTTACGCCCTCTAGCTGCGAAATTGTACATCGTAAAAAAACCCCGGAATACAAGAATTATCGTTCCCACATTTCAAGCTTCCTAATACAGAAATAATTTTTCAAATCGGACTAATAGTTACAGAGACATGGTGTCTACAGGGGGATGGATGGACTGACAAACTGGTAACATCACAAAAGAACTAAATTATACAGTTGATAAAACAGTAAGCTTGTGTATAATTGATAAAGATTATTAAATTCCTACTTTCTGCTTGTATGACTAGAAGCTTTTATTCCATTGGTTTAAAAGCAGCTTCTCGTGTGCGGCTGCCTGGTTCCCTGATCTGTTTGTGACGTCACTGGCACTGACAGTACGGGGCTACGGAATACGGACTGTGTCCGGTGACGGTGAGTTATGGCAGCCAGAGCTGTAAACCTGTATGAGATTATGAGTACGACTGTTATCTCTACCTAAACGATGGATTTTATCGTTCTTAAAAGGTAAGTTCTTTTCCTGTTTCAATTCATAGGCTTCGAATTCGAACACAATTCATGTATTCGTTTCGTAACACGTGGAGGTACGCGTAACATGTGAACACATTCATGTACTTTCTTAACAGGTACATATATCATACACTGCATTTTAAACTAGGAGTAGTAACGAATTTGTTAGATTTTCGGATCTAAACACAGCTGTTTCGTTTTTAATTTTATTTGTATTTTCGTGAAAGAATACCAAAAATATATTTCAAGGATGGGGTGGGGGGGGGGGGGGTGCATGTCAAAACGAAATTTTAAACCTTTTCAGTTTTATGAGCTACTGAATATTTGGTTAGATTTTTAAATAACAAATGCAACTAGTTGTAAAAGAAATTCTAATTCTTCAGATGTTTAGAGAGCGGTAATGAATTTGTACTTAATTACTCAAATGTGCTTTCCATGTGCCTCTGTACAGCAAACATTGTTACAAAGGCAGCTTATTGGTATGTTAGTTAAGAAGGATACTCTATATTGCTGTTATATATTAGATCAGCATTTCTAAGGGCTCATTCAGCCAGTTTTTTTCCAAGAAATATAATAAGGGTAGAGTAATAGAAACTAAATAAGCTATTGGAGAGATTGGAAGTATAGTTTTTTGAGGATTTTTTTTCTAATTTTAACTAATTTTCCCTCAACAATATTATTTTTTAGCAGGTATCATTGCTCATTTGTTTCTGTAATGTTTCAAAACCATCTTGATAGCTGCTTACTTTTGGTACTATTGGTTTTGAATTTAATGTTCACTCTGAATTTTGTAGCTGTTTGTTTCCAAATGGAAAGAGTAATAGACCACTTTTTGTATTTGCTAGTTGATTCTGTATCTTCAGATTTTCTCTGAATGAATAATCTTTTCATTTCTAAGCAATTAAATTAGAGAGCCACAAACCAGTATTTCTATTTCATCATGATCATTGTCAACCATTATCAATCCACTGCTGGACGAAGGTCTCCCCAAGTTTCCTCCACAACGGTCTGTCTTGTGCCAGTCTTCTCCATGTCCCTCCTGCATACTTTCGAATTTCATCCACCCATCTCCCATGTGGTCTTAAGCTTCTGGGTCTTTTCCTGTCCCTTGGAATCCAATCTAAAATTTCGGCTGTCCATCGAGGGTCTGTCCTTCTGGCAGTATGTCCAGCCCATTGCCATTTCAGGGATTTAACTCTGTTCATGATGTCTTCCACTCTTGTCATTTTTCGGATCCACGAGTTCCTCTTTTTATCTCTCCTGGTTACACCAAGCATGCACCTCTCCATGCTACTTTTGAGTTGTCTGCAGCCTTTGTATGTCTCTTTTAGTTAAGGTCCACGTCTCTGCAAAATACGTAAGCACTGGAAGGATGCATTGATCAAACACTTTTCTTTTAAGACATAATGGCATATTACTCTATAAAATTATGCTGTTTCTTCCAAAAGCTCTCCAGGCAAGTTTTGTACGCCGATTAATTTCTTCATCACTATGACCCTCACTGATATCTGCTGTCTAAGATAAACATACGTGTTTGTTATCTCCAGCTTTTCTCCATCAATCGATAAATCTTCATTTCTTGAAAAAGCATTGAACATCACTTTTGTCTTCTGAAAGTTCATTTTTAATCCCACTTCTTTACTCTTGTCAGCAAGTTCCTGGATCATACTGTGCAGCTCTGATGGGATAGTTGCCAAAATGACTATGTCATCAGCAAAACGAAGGTGGGTTAGATAATCTCCATTAATCTTTATCCCTTTGTTTTCCCAGTTCAGTGATTGAAAGACATTTTCCAATGTGGCATTAAAGAGCTTTGGAGATATGGTGTCCCCTTGTCTCACTCCCTTTCCAACTTTTATGTGTGCTGTATTCTCAAACAGCCGAATCTTTGCACTTGCATTTTCATAGATGTTATTAATAATATTAATGTATGCATCTTCAATACCACAGGATTTCAGAGCCATTGTAACTGCTGATGGTTTCACCGAATCAAAGGCTTTTTCATAATCGATAAAAGCCATGCACAATGGAAGTTCATATTCCCTCGCTCTTTCAATTAGTTCTCTCAGTACATGGATATGATCTATTGTGCTGTAGCCACTCCTGAATCCAGCTTGTTCTCTCGGTTGAGCCATGTCCAGTGTTACCTTCAAGCGGTGTGAAAGAACTTTGGTGAAGATTTTATAAACCACTGATAAGTGGCTGATAGGTCTGTAGTTCCTGAGATCCTCAATGTCACCTTTTTTATGTAGCAGGATCATTGTAGCGGTGTTCCAATCCCCAGGAATCTTCCCTTCATTAAGGCATCGAGTGAAAATCTGGGCGAGTACTGTTTCGATTTCTCCACTTGCTTCTTGTATGACGTCTACAGTAATTCCATCTTCGCCTGGAGCTTTTCCCCGCTTCATGTTCTTGATTGCATGTGCAACTTCTGCTGGGAGGACTGGAAGAACTCTGGTACTGGTACCTTTCCTGATGTCTGGAGTACATGTATCATCCCTTTCATATAATTTGGAGTAGAAATCTTTCACTCTTGTCAAAATGTCCCCTCTATTTCTTGTTACAGAACCATCTTCTTTTCTCAGTGCCATAATCTGTTTTCTTCCCTTGCTGAGATGTTCCCTTTGCTATCTTTAGGCTTTGGTTGTTTTCAATTGCTTTCCTCACTAGTTCACAGTTGAATTTCCTTACGTCTTCAGTGATACTTTTTCGTACTGTCTTGCATAGCTCTATATATTCCACTTTGGAAGTCATCTTCTTTAGTTGTCCTCATCTCTCTTCTATATACACTGATGTGCAAAAATTAAGGACGAAGAGGAGAAATTAGCATAACAGCGGAACGAGCTGGCAGAACAGACCGAAAGACCACTCAGGAGATAGACTAGGGTAGGGCATGCGCATATATGCAGCATGATGGGGGGGGGGGGCGGCGAAGGGTATAAAGCACATGGGCGATGTACGCCCAGCCATTCGGTGATAGCTATTGCACGGTGTACATTGGTTAGAACGACGTCGAGTTGCTGCCACCGTGTGATATGGCCAACAAGCAATCCAGTAGACGACATCTGGATGCCTATACCCGAGGTCGCTGTCATTGAGAAGTTGGAAGAAGGTCGAAAGTGTGACTATTGTGGCCGAGGAGTTCGGGATCGCTCACAACATCGTTTCACGAGCTTGGAGAGCATTTCCAAAGACGGGAACAGCTGTCCGAGAGTTTAGCAGTGGTTGTCCACAAGCAACCACGGTGGCAGACGACCGGTATATTGTCCTACAGGCGAGAAGAGACAGCGGGAGAAATCGCAAGGCACATGCAACAGATAACTGGACATCCGTTATCGCGTTTTACCGTGGCCAGAAGGCTGCACAAAGGTGGTCTATTTGCACGATGACCAGTACGATGTGTGCCATTAACGCCTGCTCATCGGAGATGGCGGTTTCTGTGGTGCCAGGAACACAAGAACTGGACACATCAGCAATGGGGTCGAGTTCTCTTTACGGATGAGAGCCAATTTAGTCTGATGAGCGATTCTGGACGTATACACATCTGGAGAGAGCAGGGAACACGCAATCACACCTCCAACATCATCGAAAGAGGTATCATGCTTGGTAGCCGTACTGACCTCTACATCTTCCAAGGAGGTTCAGTCACTGGTGTCCGCTATTGTACCGAGATTCTCCTGCCTCGCGTGCGTCTGCTTAGAGGTGCTGTGAGTCCTGAGTTCTGTTTCATGGACGATAACGCTATACCTCATCGTACAGTGGCTGTCGCAGAGCTGTTGTAGACTGAAGATATTCAACGCACGAATTGGGTTGCAAGGTCCCCGGACCTAAATCCAATCGAACACGTGTTGGACCTTCTTGAAAGACGCTTGGCAGCACCTCACCAGCCGCCAGCAAAGATTCTGCAGCTTCTATTGGCGCTACAAGAGGAATGGGCCGCGATGCCTCAACAGCTCCTTGACAACCTCATCCTCAGCATGGACAGATGTTGTAAATCCTGCAATGCGGTCAGGGGTGATCGTATCTTCTATTAAAGACTGGATTTTTCTTGGCAGCCACCTGTAACATAGACATTTCTGTTTTCTATCCAGTTGTGCTCGAAGCTACCTTTTCAATAAAGTGCCTTTGTATCCTTTGGATTCCTTGTTTGGACGGTTTTGCTCACTTGTCCCATATTCTTACATCTTGGGGATCTTATGGTATGATTTGAGACGATGTGGAGCACATCTGCACGACGTGGAGCACATCTGCACGACGTTACATTCGAAAAACCGTCCCGTCCTTAATTTTTGCACGCCAGTGTATATATAAGAGTATATATATACCCACTGGTCACAAAAAGTTGGGGATATTGCATGAAGTGAAGCTACGTAACATAAACGACATAGTGTGTTTGCAAAAACAATTTAATGGGCAATTTCTGCACACAACAAGTAGTACCAGAATATAGACAAAAGTATATTCAGAGAATGTCCATACCTCTGGATTTCTGTATCCAGTAACACTACTTGTGTGTAGAAGAACGTCTTGATACCTACCAAAAACCCCTGAAGATTAAGAAAGCCTCCAAACTGTTCTGTGATGTCAAAGTTAGTGGGCCGACAGACTCGAGCTCTCCGCTCCTGAAAACGCCGACGAAGTACTGCGCTGTTTACGCAGAGAAATAATTTCTCGAGTGCGATACTAGACAATTTGTGCACAACAATAAATCGACTGGTTTTTTTTTTCTCTGTATTTTTTGTCCTTAGATAACATCAAAAGATTACATCCTTAGCTTTCATTTTTTTCTTCTCAATTTCCAGCAATGATATTCGTAAATCGGGGAATTCCAAAGTTTTGCTCTTGTGCTAGGAAATGATTTCATGAAAAATTTCCTTTAGTTTTCAATTTGGCTTAAAGGAGCAAAAAAAAAAAAAAAAGTTTTTTCACGCGTAACGGGAAAAACCGAGCATTTTACGTTAAGCATTTTTGCAACTACGATCTTTTTAAGTGCGTTAATGACAAATTGTAGGACTGTATGAACATAATCATTTCAGTTAAAACTTTTAGAAATTCCCTTCGCGTTCGATTTATTAAAATGAAACAAAAAAAAAAAAAAAAAGACGTAAGGAACACAAAAGCAAAATTTCCGATTTAGTGACTATATTTACTGAAAATACGGTAAGATGTGTGCTCAAATCCAACTATTTCTGGAAGGTAAAGAAAAAAATAAAAAAAAAATTATAAATAAAAATCATTTAGGTAAAAGTTCTTTGTCAAATGAACATGAAATATGTTAATTCCAAACTTTCGGATACATTTGTTGGACATTCCAATAAACTTTTCTTTGGGCTACTAGCCTTCAGATTATCAGCGCATCAAGTAGTTCTGTACATTTCATGCAGATTATTGTTTTAATTAGGACACTGATACACAGCAATTTTATGAAGAAAAATGACATTTGTTTTACGGAAATGAAATGTTGATTAATAAATAACGTAATTATTTATGGCCAGTTTCTTTGCCTGTTTAACTTGAGTACTTGATGCGCTGATAATATATGTACATCTTTTTTTCCTAATTTAAACAGTACTAACTACGAATTTTGTAAAGAAAGATAATTATTACTTTATGGAAATGAAATGTTGAATGGTAATTAATACCATTATTTAAACGACAATAAATAATGAGCTGATAATCGGAAGGCTAGCCCTTAAATTTTACTTTGTCAATTAAAAAAAAAAAAGACTACTAACAATTCACTAAATTATAATTGTATTTACAACGAAAGCAGAAAATGCTATCATGTGAACAATTAGGCTTAACTAACCTTTGAATTCACGGTGGGCCGCCCCGGTGGCGCAGTGGTCTAAGCGATGGCCTCTGATCATTCGACCGAACGGGGTCCGGGTTCGAATCCCGGTGAGGCATGGATGTTGTGTTTGTCTTAAGGCACTGGCTCTCTCCCTTCCCTGGAACCAGTGACCCTAAATTAGGGACGGGCGACTGCTTATAGCCCATTGAGTTGCTCACGGTGGTCGTTAAACCACCAAGCAAAAAAAAAAAAAAAAAAAAAAAAATTCAGGGTGGGTTCAAAATTCTTCATTGGTACGGAAGAAATCTGCCTTCTTCGAAAGCTTTCACTTTCAGGAAAGCTGAAAACAATGGCTTTTGGATGTGCTTTGTAATTCGATCTATATAAAGGCACTCAATATTTTCCAGGCATGTTGTATAAAAATGCTTACTCGCGTTCACGACTACCGAAAGCACAATACTGATCAATGCCGCATGGACGCCAAGCTAATATCGGCATTCCCTTTACCTTTGACCTCTGGAGAGAGGAATTACGATGGCCCTTTGACCGTGACGTCGCACCCCTTCTTAGTTCGTACGCTGGGGCTTTCTCTCCAGGGGGTTTTGCACCTACGAAGCATACTTGCAGTGACATTATTGATGAGTGTCTGGTGCAGTTAGTCCCATATTAGTCAACACATTACAGAGGTCTGCCAGTATACTGGGGTATGGAATGCGGTTATCTAAACATTGCTGTATAGATTCCCAAATTTTCTTAATAGGATTAAAGTCAGGAGACCTGAGGTAGCTGTAAAGATTTGATCTTGTGGTTTTCCAGCCAAGGCCGGTCCAAGGGGCAGGCCAGGTGGTAAATGTGTAGATTAGCGTCCTAAATTATTTTGTCGAAAAAATTTTAGTACCTGGAAAAAGTGCGAGTGTATGGAAATTAATGGCAAATGGTGCAGAAATTGCATATTTAAAATGTGTTTTAAAGATTTTTTTCGTTAGATTGACCTGTGAGTCTGACGCTGTGAAGAGAAGCTGCGGTAGGCCAAATTCATTGCTCTGGCAAAGAATGTGAAGCTTTGGTTCTTTAAAAAGGTTTGTTGCTATGCCAAAATGACAGGCGGAAGAGTACAAGAGAAAGAGGTTACATTGTTGGCAGGAGAGCAATAATGTAGTGATACGCTACAGAAAATAGGTCCACAGCATCCACCCTTTATTTTGTTGTATCCTGTACGTTGTTGGCAGGAAGAACCGGATAAAATCTCTTTGATTTGCAAAAGATACGTATGAGTAAGATAGAAACTGACCTGCGAACAAGCTTATTAACAGGAGAACCAAAAGTGCAGTGACACAGCAAATCGGCTATGAATGGAAGCTGTTCAAACCAGGACCAAAAGTTATAGTTCCCCAGTTTTCTGTACAACATAGAAAAGCATATTAGTACTTTCTATTTTGAATCAAGGAATCATATGCGAAAGAAAGAAAAATTTCTCAACATCTGCTTTAAAAACAATGACCAAACATGAATGAACTTATATTGTGTAGCGTATGAGTATAACATGGCTCGCTCTCGTGGCCAGAAAATACGCGTTTGGACTTGTAGTCGTCCGCGCGTGAATCTTAACTTTCAACGAAGCAAAGCTTCACATTGTCGCCGTAGCGATGCGTTAGGCCTACCGCAGCGTCTCTTCACAGTATCGCACTCACGGGTCAATATTACGATAGAAAATCTTTAAAACACATTTAAAATATGAAATTTCTGCACCAATTTGCCATTAATTTCCATACTCTAAAATCTTTACGTCGCACTTTTTCCAGGTACTGACATTTTTCCGATGAAATAATTTAGGACGCTAATATACATATTTACCGGCCAGGTAGGCAGCCACCAAATAGAAAGAATGCCAAATTAGCCCATGGATTTGTAAATTTTCTTACATAGTAAAATTATCCGCTAACTTTTTTTTTTCTTTTATGAGCTAGTCTGTATTTGCCACAAAAATGAAAGCTGAATACCCCTTTGTTGTTTCTCAGGCACATGCAGAGTTCCTATATATATACCCACAACAAGAAGAAGCATTTTCAATTCTTGTGTGTGTTTTTTCTAAGAATTCTTCTCTGCTGCCGCATTTGGGTTTTCAGGAGAGAAAAAAAATTTAACATAAATTTTTTTTTTTTGTTCCTGATGTTTGTTTGACATTTATATATATAACAATAAGGCTTGAGTGACAAGCCTTATTGTTATGTGCATCTTGGAAATAAATCCCAAATTCCCACAGCCTAGGGTAAGGTTGAAAAAAACACTTTTGACTATGAAAACTGCAACAAAGCTCCTACAGATTGCGAAACCATATATAAATCAATGGTTTTCTATCCACTCATTGATAGCGCATTGTTTGGCATTCAATAAAGATTTACTCAGTTGCAAAAACTTTCCAACGCTTTGGGTTTCCTTTATAATTTGAAGAAATTGCCTGACGGGATTTTTCAAAAGAAATGTGTATGCAGTTAGAAAAATTCCTTAAGGATGCTGACAGTGAAGAAAAAGATATTGATGGGGAGCAACTGTTTGAAGAGCTGTGGCATTTGCAAGCACTTATGAGCAAATGCAGCTCAGCTACTACAATAGAAGTTCTAAACTTCATATTCCAGCAAAATATGGTTCATTGTTTTCCCAACAGTAGGTGCTTTCGAATATTGCAATTCCTGTCCGTAGAAAGCGGGAAAAGAAGTTTTAATAAGTTAAATCTGATAAAGACTTATTTGAGATCTACAGTAGCGAACAAAAGTATTTGGCGAAATACTTTTTCGACCGTAATTTTTTTCTGCTGGACCAAATCGGGTCATTTTGGGATATGATATGTGTTATTCAGTTGTAAACATGACCCATATGCAGATGGATCGGAAACCTTAACACAGATCAGGTACCGAGCTTAATCGCGAAGATCATACAAATTGACCAACAAAGTAGGTGTGTATCACATTCATTTAATGCAACGATAACAGAAAATAAGAACGAGAAAATTATAAAACAATAACTAATACTTAGTGGGATAACCACAAGACTTAATAACAGCTGCACTACGGGCCGGCATAGAGTCCACTAGCTTCTCGACGGTGACCTGCGGAATTCGTGCCCATTCTGCAGACAGCTGGTCGAACTTCTGGGCCCTATTCCAGCAGGTTTTCTTCGCACATCGTCTCTCCAGCTCCTCCCACATATGCTCGATGCGGTTGAGGTCTGGAGATTGGCTTGGCGAGTCTAGAAGTGTGAACCTGTTGCGGCTGGAAGGCTGCCTTCGCTGCTCTGGAGGTGTGCTTCGGGTCGTTGTCTTGCTGCATGATCCATCCTGGTGGCATGTTCTGGTTTGCCCATGGGCAGACATCGTTGATGAGCATGTTTGTGTAGCTCTGGCCGGTCATTATTCCGTCAATCTTGATGATCGGGCCCATTGGGTCATTCCATGTGAAATCAACCAATAACGAATTAAATTGTTGCTCGACATTTTTAAATATTTTTTATATTTTGCATACAATATTCCCAATATATTAACACTACAAAAATAATTTTTTTTTTTTTTATATAAGACTTTTTTTTCTGGCGGCCATTTTTCTTCGGCTTCACATGACGTTTTTGACCAAAATCATCGTTTACGTAAAATTTAATAACTTCTTTACTACTAGAGCTATCATGTTCAAATAAAGATCATTCTTTTTTACATGAAATGTTCTACAGTTTTGACCAAAAATGCTTTAGCTACCTCTTGTGAAAAGATATGAAATGGCCCTTACAAAATGTTTAATAATTTTGCTTTAATTGCTGATTTCAGGCATAATTTTTTTAAGAATGGTAAAAGTCTCATACTTCAGACTTTGTATGTTTACATGTATGTAGTTGGACTATTAATTTACAAAATTTGAAACTTGAGACTGTAGTCCTTTTTTTTCTATAGACCTCCAAACATGGACCATGTTTGGAGGTCTATAGAAAAAAGGACTACAGTCTCAAGTTTCAAATTTTGTAAATTAATAGTCCAACTACATACATGTAAACATACAAAGTCTGAAGTATGAGACACCATTCTTAAAAAAAAAATATGCCTGAAATCAGCAATTAAAGCAAAATTATTAAACATTTGTAGAACCATTTCATATCTTTTCACAAGAGGTAACTAAAGCATTCTTGGTCAAAACTGTAGAACATTTCATGTAAAAAGAATGATCTTTATTTGTACATGATAGCTCTAGTAGTAAAGAAGTTATTAAATTTTACGTAAGCGTGATTTTGGTCAAAAAGTCGTGTGAAGAAAAATGGCCGCCAAATAAATAAAACTTATAAAATATTTTATTTTTTATTTTTGAAGTGTTAATATATTGGGAATATTGTATGCAAAATATAAAAAATATTTAAAAATGTCAAGCATCAGTCACTGGTTGATTTGACGCGGAATGACCCCATTCCATTGCGAGAGAAGGCGGCGTAAACCATGAGCGATCCTCCTCCGTACTTGACAGTCGGCTGAATGAACTGGGGGTTGAATCTCTGGCCACACAGACGTCGTACGTATCAAATGCCATCACTTCCGAACAAGTTGAACTTGCTTTCGTCGGTGAAAAGCACCTTACTCCAGTCCGCCGCGGTCCAATGTCGATGACGGCGCGCAAACGCGACTCTGGCTCATCGATTCTTGACTCCGATGAGTGGTTTCTTGGCAGGGTGTCTTCCATTTAATCCACCAGCAATGAGGGCGACGGGAGATGGTCATTCGGCTGACGTTCAGGTCGTCGCTGTCGCGGAATTCGGTGGCGATGTCCACAGCAGTCAAGGTGGGATCAGCACAAGATCGACGGAGGATGTGTCTATCCTGACGTAACGTAGTGGAACGAGGCCTACCACATCGTGGACTGTTCTCGACAGTCCCAGTCTTATAACGTTGCAGGATAGCTGAAATGGACTGGTGTTGGATCTTCAGGGCCCTCGCAATGTCGGTGACGCGCACTCCAGATTCCATCATGTCCACGACCGCCTGGCGAGCTCCAACATGGATCTCCGCCTTTTACCCATTTCTAAAAAACCTAAGATTGACTTATTATCACACTACACATCACAAAAATCACAAGAAAAACATTAATACATGCAGCAAACAAATGGGTAATAATTGGCGACTCTTGAATGTGGCCCATTTCGAACGACAAATTTGCTCTGAGCGAAATACAAACTACGCTGCATTGTAACCCACGAATAAACACATATCATATTCCAAAATGACCCGATTTGGTCCTGCAGAAAAAAAAATTATGGCTGAAAAAGTGTTTCGCCAAATACTTTTGTTTGCTACTGTACAACGACGCAGGAACAGCTATCAGCTTTATCCATCATTTCTATTGAAAACGATATTGCACAAAAATTTTCTTCTGAAGCAATGAAGAGGTTTTTGCAAAGTAAAGCCAGACATGAACGTTTCATGTAAATAACAAACAACTATGTATGATTCCGTCATTTTGTGAGTAAAATTATCATTATTATATTGGACTATTTATTTGCAGCATAGCATGTTAGTGAGTTAGTGACATATCTACTGAGCATACTAAGTTGAGATTAGAGCTATTTGCTGTGTTTGGGTGCTTACTGCAAAAAAAAAAAAAAAAAAAAAAGATCAAAGGAGTCTTTTTGGCTGTCGGGGGAAAAAAAAACCCCAGAAAAAGTTGAATGCCATGATGACAGCACCTTCAATAGGTTTCATCAGTGGTTCAGCTTTTTCTTTTTAATTTTCATTCCAGTTAATTGTAACTGCAGCTTGTGCTCATTTTGGGTTTTCACTTTACTAGTTACTTGCTTTTCAGTGTTTACTTCCCTTTTTGTTTCTTCTTGCTTGATTGATTCTTAATATATATAAAGATAAACTAAAATTTGGGGTATATCTTAATATAATTTTATGAGCATAATTTAAAAAGTTTCTAGCACTAATTAGGGCAAACTTTTGAGTGTGATTTACATTAAGAAATAATTGGGCATTCAAAACTGTTGAATTTTCTAAAAAAATTGCATAAATGTTTTTTTTTAATTTTTACTCAGGTTTGGTTATTCATGGCTCTAGTTAGGAAAGTTAGGGATGTTATGCAAAACACAGGTGAGTGTAAATTAAGTACAACCTCCTGTAGCTTTAAAACTTGAGCTTATGTCCCACAATTCAGTATCTCCCCTCCTTCCAGATCACCCTGTTGAAAGTCAACCAACTTGGTGACTTCACCAAGTTGGTAAATATAATATTAGTGGAATTAAAGTTAAACCATGTGTAAAATTCTAGAATTAATAAGCAACATTTATTCACAATTAAATATTTTATTTTAAGATCTATAGTTTTGTTGAGCCTTGAGCTCGGCTTCATCAGGACAAAAGGAGCATAAACATTAAGATGTGACATCATCAGCTAGTTGACTATCATGGATTTTGGTGAATTGTCTCCATGCAATTGAAAGAAATCGAGTAGGTGTCATGTTGTTGACAAGTCATAAAGAAAAGTCATGCAAACAAATTGGTGTTTTCTACACAGGTGTATTGTGCAGTACATCTATGCGTAACAGAGGATTCCTTGCAGAAAAAGCTAGATTTTTGCCGATGCAGTGGTCTAAGCACTGGCTTATGACTGTTCGATTCTTCCAAGTGGGTTGGGTTCGAATCCTGGTGAGGCATGGATGTTTTTGTGTTGGTATTACAGCACTGGCTCTCTCCCTTCCCTGGAACCAGTGGCCCTAAATTAATGACAGGCAACTGCTTATAATCCATTGAGTTGCTCACCATGGTCAGTAAACCTAACAACAAAAAAAAAAAAAGAAATTGCAGCACACACAGTATATAGATAGTCTTTCGTTGTAGACAAAGCTGTCCAGAAATTTAGGAACTTTCAAAGTTTAAATTTCAGTTATTTTGAAATCTGTAAACAAGGCAAATTTTTATGGATCAAAAGACTATGTTGAAGACATAAATTCCTGGGAATTTATCTGATTGCTTGTGAATGTGGACTTTCATGTATAGGGCAGATCCGTAAGGCTTTTAAGTTTTCATGTGAAGGAACACACGACTTACGTAGGGAACTGGAGAAGTAGTCTATAGCCCAACATTGTCATGAAAATAACCAGATTTTTTTTTTAATGCTACGCTTATTGATAAACCTGATTTGACCATCAAGCTTACTATATTAGAAGCTTTCCACATATAGTGCAACTGCTCATGGCTTGTCAACGACATGACATCTACTTGATTTCTTTCAAACATGTGGAAACAACTTACCGCAATGACTGTCAGAATGCTGATGATCTCATGATGATTTGAACATTTGCACTCCATTTGTCCTAATGAAGCCAAGCCAAATGCTCAGTGAAACTACAGAAGATCTTAAAATAAAATATTTAATTGTGAATAAACATTGCTTATATATTTTATCTCAACATCACGAGTATTGTAGTCATAAAATATAATTGGGAATTACTTGGAGCAGAAACTTACCAGAAAAGAAATTGTGTATTGCTTGGGAAAAAAAAAAAAAAAAAAAAAAAAAAAAAACTTTTGCGGTGGGTGTTATTTTTTCTTTTTTGATTATTTAAAGTGACCCCCCCCCCCCACCTGTTTATTGAGGGGGGGATTCAAACCCTGCTTGATCTGCAGCATTTCCATTCAGTAGAAATTGTGTGTGTAGCTGGCTTGCAAAACTCCTAAAGCAGCAACTGCATCAATCTGCCGTACACCTGTTGTAACACGTCAACAGCCCTATTTCTGCGGTCAATGCTTAAACGTCGTCTGGACATCTTTTCAAGTTAATCCTACTCTGAAGGAAATGCATTCAGCAAACTTGTAGTCCAAGCAGTGAGACGACCTGTTTTCCACTTCTCGGAAGCTACTTTTATCGGAGCTCGCACACACACAGCACATGCGATGCTGTGTCGTCATGATGCTAATTTACGCTGATAACCTATCTCCTGTAGTCACTAAATATGCATATCACCATGTTTCCCCTTTGAAACCATAATATCCCAAACTTTTTGTGAGCGCTATATATATAGAATGAAAATATTACAGAACAAAAATACAAAAATTTCAAAACAAGTGAAAACTGAAACAGGTTGCCGTCATCAGGAGAGCATCAACCTATGGGAGTGGCTTATATATATATATATATATATATTTTTTTTTTTCTCTTATTATTCAGAAAATACTCTCGTAGAGTTTGCAGAGGCAGAAGGTTTTTTCATCTTCAACTCCTTTTTCAAGAAAAAGCCACACAGTAAATGGACATGGAGACATCCAAATGGGACGACAAGTGAAATTGATTTTATGTGTAACAAAAAATTTGTCATAGAAGACTGCAGTGTGCTAAACAAGTTCAACACAGGTAGTGACCATAGATTGGTGAGATGTAAGATGCACCTCAACACTAAACTCGAACGTGGCAAGCTCATAAGACAAACAAAATGTATTGACATAACCAACCTTAAAAAACACCATAATACCTTCAAGTTGGAACTGAAGAACAGATTCTCTGCTTTAGAAGTCCTAACATTGGAAGAAGTAGATATTTCTGAAGTTAACAGAAAAGTAACTAAAGCTCTTATGGAAACAGCAACAAAATTAGCTGGGTCTAAGAACAAGTTGCATGTGAACAAATTATCAGGAAAAACCAAAATGTTGATGCAAAAAAGAAGAGAGATGAGGACAACTAAAGAAGATGTGACTTCCAAAGTGGAATATATATAGAGCTATGAAAGACAGTACGAAAAAGTATCACTGAAGACGTAAGGAAATTCAACTGTGAACTAGTGAGGAAAGCAATTGAAAACAACCAAAGCCTAAAGATAGTAAAGGGACATGTCAGCAAGGGAAGAAAACAGATTATGGCACTGAGAAAAGAAGATGGTTCTGTAACAAGAAATAGAGGGGAAATTTTGACAAGAGTGAAAGATTTCTACTCCAAATTATATGAAAGGGATGATACATGTACCCCAGACATCATGAAAGGTACCAGAGTTCTTCCAGTCCTCCCAGCAGAAGTTGCACATGCAATCAAGAACATGAAGCGGGGGAAAGCTCCAGGAGAAGATAAAATTGCTGTAGACATCATACAAGAAGCAAGTGGAGAAATCGAAACAGTACTCGCCCAAATTTTCACTCGATGCCTTAATGAAGGGAAGATTCCTGAGGATTGGAACAACGCCACAATGATCTTGGTACATAAAAAAAGGTGACATTGAGGATCTCAGGAACTACAGACCTATCAGCCTCCTATCAGTGGTTTATAAAATCTTCACTAAAGTTCTTTCACACCGTTTGAAGGGAACACTGGACATGGCTCAACCGAGAGAACCAGCTGGATTCAGGAGTGGCTACAGCACAATAGATCATATCCACGTACTGAGAGAACTAATTGAAAGAGCGAGGGAATATGAACTTCCATTGTGCATGGCTTTTATCGATTATGAAAAAGCCTTTGATTCGGTGAAACCATCAGCAGTTACAATGGCTCTGAAATCCTGCGGTATTGAAGATGCATACATTAATATTATTAATAACATCTATGAAAATGGAAGTGCAAAGATTCAGCTGTTTGAAAATACAACACACATAAAAATTGGAAAAGGAGTGAGACAAGGTGACACCATATCTCCGAAGCTCTTTAATGCCACATTGGAACATGTCTTTCAATCACTGAACTGGGAAAACAAAGGGATAAAGATTAATGGAGATTATCTAACCCACCTTCGTTTTGCTGTGACGTAGTCATTTTGGCAACTATCCCATCAGAGCTGCAGAGTATGATCCAGGAACTTGTTGACAAGAAAAAAGAAGTGGGATTAAAAATGAACTTTCAGAAGACAAAAGTGATATTCAATGCTTTTACAAGAAATGAAGATTTATTGATTGATGGAGAAAAGCTGGAGTAACAGACACATAAGTTTATCTTGGACAGCAGATATCAAGGGAGGGTCACATTGATGAAGAAATTAATCGGCGTACAAAACTTGCCTGGAGAGCTTTTGGAAGAAACAGCATAATTTTCAAGAGCAATATGCCATTATGTCTTAAAAGAAAAGTGTTTGATCAATGCATCCTTCCAGTGCTTACGTATGGTGCAGAGACGTGGACCTTAACTAAAAGAGACATACAAAGGCTGCAGACAATTCAAAGTAGCATGGAGAGGTGCATGCTTGGTGTAACCAGGAGAGATAAGAAGAGGAACTCGTGGATCCGAAAAATGACAAGAGTGGAAGACATCATGATCAGAGTTAAATCCCTGAAATGGCAATGGGCTGGACATACTGCCAGAAGGACAGACCATCAATGGACAGTCGAAATTTTAGATTGGATTCCAAGGGACAGGAAAAAACCTAGAAGACCACATGGGAGATGGGTGGATGAAATTCGAAAGTATGTGGGAGTAACCTGAAGGAGACTGGCACAAGACAGATCGTTGTGGAAGAAACTTGGGGAGACCTTCGTCTAGCAGTGGATTGTAATGGTTGACAATGATGATGATGATTCAGAATACATGGATTGTGTTTTGAAGCCTATGAAAATAATGAGATGAATACACGAATTGTTCATTTGTTTCATTATAACTTTTTGTGTCCACCTATGAATTGAAACAGGAAAAGAACTTATACATTTTAAGAACTTGAAGTTAATGTTATGTACAGGAATAGAGAGAAGAGCACAGCACATTGTCAGAGTACAACAAATGGCATTAATGAACAACCAATAGAAGAAAATATTTTTTTCTGGTTGGCCAAACAATGCAAAGGGTTACTCTCGAAATGAGTATATATGTACGAGTAGCAACATAATTTAACCCAAGACACAACAAACTAGATTGGGAGGCTGTTTTCATATCTTATTTGCATACAAATTCTTCAAAAAGGTGTTTCAACATACATAATCAATTCATTCTTACAATTATTTATATGCTACTTACTGTGACACAATAAGACCCTCAAGCGGAAACTGAAAATTGCAATTCCTAAACACAAGATGTAAACTAGGGACATTATGCTAAACAAACTTCCTCAAATACTAAGACAATTATAACCAAAAATTAAGTCTAAATTCACAAACTAGTGAAAAATATGTTTAAGAACCAAATACACAAGGGTTGAAAAAATACAAAGCAACTAACATACCAAAATAAAAGGCTCATTTGTAAAAATACAGAAAGCATTATGAAGAAACAAACTGAGATATAAATACACAGATCTGCAGCAGGAACACAGATAGCCTTTAGCTGCACCTAACCTAGGGTAACCTAGGCTGATGACTTTACCTGCACCATCTTAGTGTAGACCTCGCAGGGAAATGCGGAACTCTCTCGAATAGTTTGGGATTAATAGGGTCCCTGACGGCATTCCGACAGCTAGCCTGTCAGTCACTGGAAACCACAGTCTTCCACTCGGACAGATTCGGTCTAGAGAACTGTGGGGATCTGCCTCCCCCACGGGACCGGTACCTTTACACCCTTCTGTCACAACCCGTGTGTGCGACATGCTATGGGCAGTTGGGGCAAGCAACTTTTTCAAAAATATCCCATCTCGTGGCCGGGAGATCGCCCGCCAACGCGATTTTTTTGGGACAAAAGTCCTTTATTTGGTATCTAAAATGAAAAATTACATTGCACTACGAGGGTCGCATGCACCCCTCTCACAAATATTCAGGCACTGAAAACACATTGATCACACACAGAAATATTTACATGGTCCACAGCGCTAGGGCCAGTGCTGTGGTGATAACCCCGGGCCAGGGTCATCAGGATCACCTTGGTCAATAGACCCAAAAGCTCATTATCAAGAGCGACGTACCTCCGAGGGTTCTTCCATCTGTCAACCATAGTTGACCCGGCTTTTCCTTTGCTCAAGTTCCCTGATAAGACTAGGGCATGTCTTACTGAAGCTGGAGTGAGCGACGTCCAACTTCAGGCGGAACTTGGCATTCGCAGCAGTGCAGTTGCTGCACTTCGATGCGGCTTCACACTGGTGGTGCTGGTGCCCAACTTCACCGCGATTGCCGCACCTTGCTTCTGACTCGGGGTAGTTGCTTCGGGAATGACCGAAGCCATTACACCGAAAGCACCTGACCTCCCTCAAAAATTCCTTTAGGCGGAGCACTGACCAACCCAAGTTCAGTGTCTTCCGTCTCACCAAGTGCTTGAAGGCCTTGGGCTCCACGTCTGCCACCCAGTGGACCCTACCTCCCTTGCCCTTGATGGGGAAACAGGCTTTGAACCCGTTCTCGAGCTCTGCCTGCTCGAACTCTTTCCCTGAGAGATCCCCGTCAACTCCATAAACTATCAACCGGTGGGTATCTCTTTCGTGGGGCCGTGGGGAGTGTGCAATCCTTGGTCAGCGGATTGTTTCTCAACTCCTGGGCAAGGCGGTCGAGCTCCCCGGGACGGGAACCCTCCACCGCGACCCCACCTTTCCTAATGCTCCGAATGCTCTTGACCCCTTATCTGCAGTTTAGTTGGGTTGACTGCAGTTTTCAGGGTCTTCTTCGTGTCCTCTGAGGACGCACTCTCGACTGTCGGGTAGACCAAAAGCATGTGTCTCCTGTCTCCCGACTTTCCCTTATTCTTCTTTTTATTCTCAATCGGGGCGGGCGAAGACCCTTTCGCCGTGCTAGCCACTTCGGCGTAGGAAACCACTTTCGCGTCGGCTTCGCAGCTCGACTCCTGCCGAACGGACAGCCTGCCTTCAATATAGGCTACCCGATCGGCTTGCTCGTAACAAGCCTTATTGATACCATTCAGGGCCGCTTTCACCTTTTCTCTCCCTGAGGAAGTGACCCGTGAGTCCAAGAGAACGGACTCAACTTCCCCAATGAGGGCGAAAATGCAGCTCATGAAATCCTCAGGTGTAAGCACCGGGTGTGTCCTGGGATGCTTGTATCCCACCAATGGTATCTCTGGGGGACCAGCGGACGACCCCTCAGGAGCCCGAGAGGGTTCGGGCTGGGGTGGTGTTTTACCCTTCCTTGCCATGGGCGGAACTGGCAAGGTCGTGCTTACACTACTAGCTGACTGAGAAGGCTCAGTCGAGGCTCCCTTCGTGGGTGTAGCGGCTTTAGAGCCCTTCGCTGGGGGAAGCGTTTTTGACGGTTTCCTCCTGGCATTGGGCTCTACCTTCCGGCTGTTCTCGGAAGAAGGGCTAAGCCCTTTAGCACTGCTGACAGGGCTTGGTAGCGCTTCTGCCGCTACCTTCTGCATCCGGGTTGACCCGGACGATTTGGGGACTGACCCCTTAGGTTTCACTTTACCCTTCTGGGTAGCTGACATCTCTGCGAGAGAGATGCAAAACACAAATTTCTTCTAAGTACTGAGTGGGCACCCTGGGGTTCTCCCACTCGAGTCTAACCTTAGAAACCGGGCGCTCGGGCTTTGGGCTGACAAGGGATCAAAGAGTCCCTTCGTCAGCGGGACCGGAACGGTGTCGACGTACCCGAAACTGATGCCAGAGTCTATGCGGGCTGAACGGAACTTCGCCCTCACGAGGGCGTTTTCACTAAGTCCCGTCACTGCTCTAATTGATAGGGAACCTAAGTTACACCTATTCTTAAAAGAAAAAATCGCGAGATCGGGATGAAACCCGTCTCGCGGTTGAAATAGTCAGTTCTGCTTGACACTGCAGTATTACTCAACCAAATCACACACAGAGAACTCTCACCCGGTCGGCATCAGAGTGACCGGTCTAGCTACACCTAAAAGAAAAATTAAAAACAAAGCTGTGAAAGTACTACTTGATTTATCTCCCAGCATTATTTCACTTCAAATTTCTAATAATCTACAGCAAAATTTCAGATGTTTCCGAAAAACTGTCATAAATGACAACACAACTAACTCCATTTTGTGTTGCAATAACTTAGATGTTAGTGGTATTAACATGTCTACTTTATGTTACAGGCGTTTTTTGTCGTACGAGTTAAATATGAGCAACTGAATTCCCAAGAAAATTGCAACAGTTACGACGAAGCCAGTGAAATAGACTTGAGTCGAAACATAATTTACGAAGTCGCATACCATGTGAATAATAAATGTACAAAATTATATAAAACAAAACATTAAACAGATAGAAAGAAACTGACTGTACTAACTTACAATGTAACTACACAAGTTAATAAATTTCGATGCGAGATCCCTTGGCTGCTCCTAGTACGTCCAAGCGATACTCTATTTCATGCCATGTATTGGCAGGCATCTGAGGAGTCGTGGAATTAATAGCAGCTGTGATACGCTGCTTCAGTTCCTGCAAATGAGTACAAGGCGTCTGATAGACACTATCCTTCACATAACCCCACATGAAATAATCCAATGGAGTTAGATCTGGATAGCGAGGAGGCCACAGAATGTTACCACCACGCCCAATCCATCTGTTGGGGAAATGCTCATTTAGGCACTTACGTACACACATTGACCAATGCGGAGGCACGCTGTCTTGTTGGGAAAACATCGTATCTTTTGATCTGGGGTATAATGAAATTTTCTAGCATATCCAAGTAAATGTCACCATTTATAGTTTTTTCGCAGAAGAAAGGGCCAATCACTTCTCTTAAATTTTATAGGGCGCACCACACATTAACTTTTGGAGAATCACGTTCCAGTTCAATAGCAGCATAAGGTAGTTCACTGCCCCATATCCAAACAAAACATAGTTTACGAAGTCAAACAATACCTGATACATGAAATATGGATTAATCACTAAAAATTACAGTACTGAGAAAGTTTTCGTCATTTTCCACTCGATTCAGCATATCCACAGCAAAATCGTATCACAGAGTGTGATGATTTACATGCATCTTTTGCACTATTTGGATTTTATACGCATGAAACTTTAATTTCTTGTGCAAGATATCATGAACTGTCTATTTCGGAATGCACAGTTCTCTGCTTGCTTTACGAACGGATTTCCTGGGGCTTCGTCGGAAACTTTCATAACTTGGTCAACCGTCTCACCGCTGATGCTAGGCCTACCGGCTCCTCCACGATGTTCCACATTGCCAGTTTCTTTAAACTGTTTCATTCACCGCTTAATTGAATTTGTTGACGGAGGATTACAACCATACTCTAAACAATACCGTCTTTTAACTTTAATGACAGACTTTAATTCCGCAAACCATAACACACACATCACCTGCGGTACGGATGACATGACTTACTGACTGCACATTTCTCATACATTCCTTATCAGGCCACACCTAGCACCATCTATCGGATTCTGGGAATAACAATTCTGCAAAGCAAAAATATAGAAACCGTGTTAGTAATACGTGACATAGAAAAACAGACAATGCTCATAAGATTTTTTTGTACATAATTTTGTAATGTGTCCAATAATTCTCGGACATCATGTATAATGGTAAGAGAGATTGTGTTGCACTAGTAACTGTGATAGAAATGCTTTCTTTTTTTAACATTACTCCTTTAACAAGGTCATCCCTTATAATGCTTCATGAAAAATAAGTGATAGTAAAATAACTATTAGGAACAGGAAAAGTTTTGTGAAGGGGCCTTCATATGATATGATGAAAATGATTTTTTAGGTTAGCTAAGAACTTCATTTATTTACCCCCAAATTTTTGTAGACTAGGTAACAAGACTTTGTGTACAACAGATTATCATGGCAGCTGTAAGATAAGCATTACCGTACGTCCATGTTACGGAGTACAAACATTGCTAAATCGGTTTTGCTACGTTATGGAAACGTCGTTTAATCGTTTGGTTTCAAAGTAATATGCAAAGCAAAAGATTCAAAAAACGAAATATAAATGTTGATAAAACGTTCTAAAGTTTTGCAACGGCATACGTAGAGCCAAAAAAAAAAGTCTTAAAACCGAAATAGAACCTTCGTTAAAACGTGGTAACGGTTTTTTACGACGTTTGAAAATGTTGTTTTGACGTAATACACAAAGGACTACAACGTTTAATAGAGAAGATTTAGACATTGATTAACCATTGCTGTAACATTTACTAAACGTAAAACAGAAAGGAAAAGTACGTTGTAAAAGCAAAATTTCGCCGTTGAGAAACGGTTGTTGAAACCGTTTCTCAACGTAATAAAGAAAAGAATATGACGTTTAAATAATGTCATAAAATGGTGATAAACTGTTATAACAATGATTGAAAATCCATTGAATCGACGAGTCATATTAGCGTTTTGAAAACATAATATTGTGCCGTTTTTTCAACGTCATTCCGAACTGGTTTTACAAACGTTTTTGTGCTACTTGGGAGTTCGAATAAACATATTTTTTACAAAAGACGTGCTAAAAATTACCACAGGAATTTGGAAGCTTTATCTGTGATCTTTGCTTAAGAATGCCATTTTATTTTTCACTCTCACTTCAGCAGTTTTACAAAACACGAAAGCAAATTGGGCCGCCCCGGTGGCGCAATGGTCTAAGCGATGGCTTCTGATCATTCGTCCGGAAGGGGTCCGGGTTCGAATCCCGGTGAGGCATGAATGTTGTTTGTCTTACGGCACTGGCTCTCTCCCTTACCTGGAACCAGTGTCCCTAAATTAGGGACGGGCGACTGCTTATAGCCCATTGAATTGCTCACGGTGGTCGTTAAACCTCCAATCCAAAAAAAAAAAAAAAAAATCAAATTGGAAACACTTAATGGAGTTTAAAGACTCATTTTACACTATTTACTTACCGACCTTCTTTTCTGCATATAACTTCACATTTCCAGGATGCCCAATCTTTTCTGGAAAAGATAGAACTGGCGCTTTAACCACGAAATTCAGTATTGCTGCGAGATGGTCATGAAAATTTTGCCCCACAGGCAAGTCGGCGATGACAGGAATCTATTGAAAAATGAAAAAAATATATATAATCAACAGAATTTTAAGTTTGAAATTTGTTCTCATTAAAACACGTAAGGTACTAACCTGCTGTTGTAAATATCAAATATTTCTGATTAAAGGTAACGAGACAGTAAGATTCAGTTTACAAATGAATGTGCGGACATTATGTGGTAGTAGTGTAGCAAACAGAAGAATATGAACAGCATGTTAATATTAATAGGTAAAGGATTTTGATCTCCTGACATAATCTCTCTTACAAGAAATATACGTACTTCTGCAAAATTAATCAGTGTACCGAATACACAATAAGATATTCGCCTAATGGTTTAGCTGTAAAACTGTGTACAGGAAGGTGAAAGAAGTACATAGTGAAGTGTGTTCTACCGTTTTAGGACCTCCGGGCCATTTTGCCCAAATAGACGGGTACGTGATCAGCTGTCAAGTCAATACAATTGCGTAATCAAGTAAATGGAAACACTACCGGTAGTTATGAGAAATACGTTTCTGAAGGTATAGGGCCACATTAAAAATTTCGACCATGGAATGATTGTAAGTGCTTAAAAGAGCGGGAAGTGCAATTACAAAACTACAGCACTTGTGGAACATGGAAGAATACAGAAGGTGGCTGACGCAGCAAAAACGGTAGTCAGCGCACAACAGGCTTTGGAAACTGCTAGTTAACGTCCGAGGTTAGCGGAGGGTAGCTAGAATTATGCGAGAAATAGACTTGTAATGATTCATAAAATAATAGAGGATTAAGTCAGGGACAGTGCCAAAGCTCTCTGTAAGTAGAAAGCCGTGGCTTACGTGACCACAGCGGATATCCAAGTTTGCGTTCTCACTTTCTCCACTGAGCAAACCAAACTTCAAGGACGAGGTCACAGCAGAATGTCCTAGAAATGTTACATGTTTTTCAATATACGTTTGCTTTGACATATGGGTATACGTAGCAAACATATGTCAATTATCGATACGAGAAATTGGTATAAGTCTACGAGGTAGGAAATGAGAGGAGATGCTGTCCCCTACTTCTCCCATGCTAACAAAGTGAAGCCAGGATTATACGCTTCCGAAAGTAGTACGCCGCCCCGGTGATGCAGTGGTCTAAGCGATGGCCTCTGATCATTCGTCTGAACGGGGTCCGGGTTCGAATCCCGGTGAGGAATGGATGTTGTGTTTTTCTTACGGCACTGGTGGCTCTATCCCTTCCCTGGAACCAGTGACCCTAAATTAGGGACGGGCGACTGCTTATAGCCCACTGAGTTGCTCACCGTGGTCATTAAACCTCGAATAAAAAAAAAAGTAGTACCCGCCAGCTTTCACGTGCTTACCCTCGAGATGCAAAAGCAGACTATTTTCTGTAGGGAAGCGTTAGTGGAACCTTGTTCGTTTTTTAAGATATTAGATTACCTCAAACTATAAATGAAGTTGAAAAGCATTGAAATTGATTGAGCGAACTTAAGTTTGATATAGAAAGAAGGGTTTCTAGAAGAAAAAAAAAGCGTGGATTTTCATAGAGGAACAGAGATCTAAGAGAACGTCTTCGTAACCATTGGAATGTGTGTGAACTGAAGACTTAAAACATATTTTTCATCGATGCGTTTAAAATTTTTCCTGGTCTCAATAAATTATCACATTTTTTTATCATAGAAATAACAGCGCTCAAAGTTCAGCGAATTTGTATGAGCAAAATTTTCAAGCAGCACGAGCTGACGGTACGAAATTATTGGATAGTTAGGTTTAAAGGGAGGTAATACTTCTGTCTCGTTGTTACTAAGGAGGATCGGAAAGTAAAGCCCAGCATTTTTTTCTCCTTGCAGGTTAGACTTTGGTAGACGAGTTCGATTATCACGCTACAGACTGATTTGTCTAAATCAGGTGTTGCCGTGGTGGAAGACAGTTATGACGAAGCGAATTTCTCTATCACTTTTTATGCCATGGGAGGGTCTCGACCCCCAACTCTTGGCTCTGGAGCTCCGAGTGCTATCCACTATACTACACTGGCATGTGCTTTCGCTGCATCTGCCTTTATCTCATGTGCATCATGCGTGGCAGGCACGTCACACCCCCCTCCTCCGAAAGAGGGCCAGGGATATTGCTCACGGGTTAGCCGGGGCCATGTGTTGCTGTAGACTGTCCCATGAAGAACGTGCATTTGAGAAATCCCAGACAATTTGGTGTATGGAACATAACATCGCACTGATTTATTTTTTCGAAGCACTGAAGAATGGATTCTTATTTTTCCTGTCTCGCGGTGTGGAAAGACCATCACATCATTGCGAGAAACTTAACAGTTAACAGCTGGGTCATCTTGTAAGTTCGGGCGCCAATATGAGGAACAAGTTTGTACGCACCGGTCATCGAATCAGGGTCCCCCTCACTCCGGAGTAAGTCGCTCTCCCAACTGAGCTACGCGGACATGTGCTCTCACTGCTATCTGCTTTTATTTCATGTGCGTCCTGCAGGACAGACACGTCAACAGTGTGTATATGTTTTGTTTTGCCTGTCTCTATTAAACTGTAAAAAAAAACAAAAAAAAACTAGTGTGCTTAACTTTTCGATCCACCCTCGAATCAAAGAAAAGATGGGGGAAAGTTAAACTACGAGATTGCCTTCAATTTTTACTTGAAACACGATTACTGTTTATCATAAAAAATAAACTAGAAAGAACAAATATTCTCGTTGAACATGAATATTTTAAAAAACAAAACTTCCTGAAATATCCAAATTTTATTTCTGAGCCTTTACAGAACACATGGGTAAACAGCAAGCAAGGAGTATAAGAAAATTAGAAAAAAAAGAATACAGTAAAAGCTCCTTATTCGCGGGGTATATGTTCCGTAAATATGCCGCGAATACAGAAACCGTGAATATGGAATGGTAATTTGTATGGGATTATAAGGGATACGTTCCAAGGTTCCAAAATAAAAAAAGAAATCAATTAAATGAGAGTTTTTAACAATATCTATGAATTATTATTGTCAGGCTTAGACAAGGGTTTAAAGAACTTAGTAATTTTTTCTTGTTTTGCCGCTTTTAAAAGGTCTTTCAATTCAGATTGATATTCAGCTGTGGCATTAACAATTTGCCTTTTAAAAATAAGACTTCTTTCCATAGATCGATCAATTTTCATGAAGAAATCACAAAGCTCATTTGCCATCCGTAAACCTTCACTCAGGTTTTTCAAGTTAAAGGTCACCTTTTCAGTGCTCGTTGAAGCCTCTTCTTTAATGGAATGCAAATTTAACATTTCCTCCAAGTCTGTTTCGGTCAAATCTTCATCTTGCAATTCAAGCAACTCTTGAATGTCACTTGATTCTATCTGTTCAAAGCCATCTCGTCCTATTCCATTCGCAACTTGAGCAATGTTTGCAGTTAAAGTTTGAATTTGCACGGATTCTTCATAATTTCCGACAGTCAGAACAGGCCAAAGTTTTTTCCAACATGATTTCAATGTGTTTGGTTTCAGTTCTTCCAACGATTCTTTTATGTTAACAATGCATTTTGCTATGTCAAAATTTTTCCAGCATTGCATCACATTCATATCAGGATCACATTCCATGGTGTCCAGTATGATTTTGAAGGTTCGTCTAATGTAATAGAGCTTGAACGCCTGGATTATTCCTTGGTCCATGGGTTGGAGTAAAGCTGTCGTGTTAGGAGGTAAAAATTTCACCTTTATATTTGGATGCATAGTTTCAAGCTCACGAGGGTGACCTGGAGCATTGTCCAAAACTAGAACGGCCTTAAAGTCTAAATTATTTTTTTCAAATAAGTCTCAACTTCAGGAACAAAACAATTCCGGAACCAGTCACAAAAAATAGCACTTGTAACCCAAGCTTTCTTATTTGCACGCCAAAACACTGGCAGGTTGTCCTTGTTTTGATTTTTTAAAGCACGAGGATTTAACGATCTGTAAAGCATTAGTGGCTTTATAACACAATCTCCAGGTGCGTTAGAACACAGCAGCAGTGTAACTCTATCTTTTGCTGCCTTGAAACCAGGGGCGGACTTCTCACTTTTGGATATGAAAGTTTTGTTTGGCATTCTTTTCCAAAACAAGGCAGTTTCATCTGCATTAAACACTTGTTCCGGTTTGTATCCACCATGAGCAATTAAGTTTGAAAATTCTTCTGGATATCTTTCTGCTGCGGCGGTGTTTGCAGATGCAGCTTCTCCAACAATTTTAATGCTATGCAATGATTGTCGCACCTTGAATTTATTGAACCAACCTTCTGATGCTTGAAATCCTCCATCTGTACGTTCATCACCAGGTTCTTTAAAACGTGCGTAAAGATGCTTTGCCTTCTCGCGGATCCTAAGACCATTTAGGGGCACTCTTTTCTGGTTACGATCTTCAATCCATAATGATAACGCAGCTTCCATTTTTTCAATTGCTGGATCACGAACAATTTTTGCTGATAGTGAGGTTAAAGCTATAGAATTCCTTATTTTGTCTTCGGATTTCTTGATGGATCGTACAGTTGATTCATTAACATTGAAAGAGCGTGATATGGATGCAAACGACTCACGAAGACTTAAACGGTCAAGCATTTCTATTTTTACTTTAAGCGGCAACACGATTTTTTTCCGCGTCGGAACTAATTTTTCTTTCCTTTTACTCGACATTATAAATTGGGAACAAAGCAGAAGAGACACGTGTTATTTAATCAAAATTATTGCAACGACTGACAAGTTGAAGCAATAAAACGCCGACCGTGGCGAAGGCGGCTCTTATCAAAGGACATAGCGGAACGTGTAATACGGCGGCCGCATTTGACAACATACTTTAGGCATAGTGGCAATAAGGTTTGTTTTACTTTGATATTAGCCCATTCGGTTACACAATTTTGTTTAAAAGCCGCCTCGGCACGTGCCAGCAGTACTCAAAAGATGTCGATGCGTTAATAAGGACACCCAATGCTTTTAATATATCGACTGGATTCGCGAATAAAGAAATTTTTAGTCGCGAATACAGGAACTTGGTCACAATTTTTTAACCCGCGAATAGTGAAAACGCGAATAAGGGAACCATGAATAAGGAGCTTTAACTGTATATAAAATAAATACAGGCGCAAAAGGTAACGTGGTTCGACTCCCAAATGTGAACGCCTTCAAGTATGAGTAGTTACCGATTTCGAGATCCTGAGGCAGCTATAAAGTGGGCTGAAGTGCGTTGCAGTATGATTCTTCATGGAATTATGATGTACAAATTTGTGATATGTAATACATGTATTATTTTCCACAATAAAATGAATGCCTATAATTATTTCCATTACGGTAAGATTTATTTCGGTGAAAATAGTAATAAAAATTCTGTAACATATGATGAACTACTTTCTTTCACGTTGGGTGTAATCAGGTTTTATGTAAACAAAGCGGAACAATACACTCGAAATTGAGAACTACTTGAAACTGTTCCCATTTGGAAGTCCAGTCGATGACGTTTCTTTATCCATTTGTTTCATTTCTTGATAATTGCTACTGATAAATGAAAGACTATTGTCATAATAATATAGTTGTACTGAACATTGTTTTAAACCTGTTTCAATTATGGATACACAATCGATTTCATAATCTACACTATTCCCCCCCCCCCCAAATCGCTACAGTCTTCGTGAACAGCTGGACTCCCTACAACCTACGTAAACCCTCAAAATGTATACAAATTCAAAACATTAAGGTGGATTCACCTAAAATCTTTGACTTGTATTTTCAATGGGCAAATTTCAGTAGCTATTTCCTTCACAATTAATGTGTTCTCAAGGATGAAAATTTGAACATCGATAAAAATAACTTCATATTATAGCCTAGTATACTTAATATTTTCTAAAACTTAACCATAGTTGTATCAAAAATCAATAACTTTTTCTTTCGTGGTGTTGAGACCAGAAAATAGATGGCACGATCTGTACATTGATGACGTCAGTAGACAAACAAATGTTGGATTGCTTAATTATGGTTAAATTTCAGGAAATATTAAGTACACTAGGCTATAATATGAAGTTATTTTTATGGATGTTCAAATTTTCATCCTTAGGAACGCATTAATTTTGAAGAAAATGGCTACAGAAAGTTTTCCCATTGGAAATACAAGGCAAAGATTTTAGGTGGATCCACCTTAAGTAATAGGCTAAAAGCAAGCCAATTACAGCAAAACATGCAGTATTTATCCACAATAAATTATAATGAACGATCGATTTCCCAATAACTTAAGAATTTAAACCCAGTAAACATAAAATAAAATGATACTAACTGGTGGAATGTGATATCAGGTATTTTCTTTAAAATTTATTTGCACAACCGAATATCATGCAAGAACACATTGAAACTAAATATGAACACGCTGAAGTATGTTGCCAAACACAGAAAAAAATTCTACGCTGGCAGTCGTGGCTTATGACCATTCGTCCGTGAAGGGTCCGGGATTCGAACCCGAACCCTTCAGGAACGAATGGTCATAAGCCAGCACTTAGACCACTGCGCCACCGGGACTGTATCTTATGTGACTAATGAAAATCACGGTGGGAATCTAAGTACATTTATTTTCTTTAAAAAATGCCCTAACTTGTTGAAAAGTATTTCCTGAAATCATGATGTAGAAGCCAGTCGGGCAATAAATGAATGCAACAAGTTGGGTTATATCGGCCACACAATCAGGTCACGCGAGACACAGTTTTCTACTTGTACCTTGGCTTGTATTACATCGTCATCCGATAAGTTTGTACATTTTCACTATAGACCGTACGCGAGGCTGAAGAAAAAGACAGGCTACGGTGCAAAATAGTCACGTGCACAACTTAGTGCTGTCGCCAAGTCAATCGGTTGAACAGCCATTGCGTCGTTGGTTCACAGTTATTTGTATTGTGAGTGTTCCGTTTATTGTCATTTGGATACACGTATAGTTTTGTGAGGTAGGTATTTTTTATATTTCTAAGATAAGGTTAATTCTTAGTAAACGTTTTATTTAGTTTTAGTGATACTTATAGGTTTAATGAGTAGATCTTAATTTCACACGTGTTGAAATCTGTTCATGTCTCCTGAATAGTGAAGTATAAAGAAATGAGTTATTCTGTAGTGTTAAATTCTTATTTCAAATAGAATAATTAATATATTTTGCCAATGCCGATTCACATAGAGCTTGAATATTACCAGAAATCAGGGCAACTTTTCAGGAAATTAGCCTTCGTAATTTGTATAACATTTGCATCTCCAACAATCGTTAGCCCTTTCTTTACGAAATTAATGCTTTACCTGTTGCATTGTAATGTGTCTCTGAATTAAAGAAGACATTTTTAATTTTGTAACTTAATGCAACTATGATATAGCATTTGTCTGATTGAATTTACTAAAGCTGTCTGAACAGTGTGGACAGATAATGTCGAAAAACTGCATGATCAACTTCATTCTAACTGTACAAAACATAGGGAACTACTGTACTTTCGATTAAAAATTTCATATCTAGTTCTTCACTTGTATTAAAAGGTATAATTATTTTTACAGGAATTGCCATGCCACGGTGTTGCAGTGTTAGTGGCTGCAAGGCAAATTATAGAAGTCAAAAGGAGACTGTTGCAACTTTTGCCATACCAAAATAATGTATGCAGCAGATTTTGTATAAGACAAACTTTCTCTGTCTTGTACAAAATCTGCTGCATACATTTAAACAGACAAAGTTCTGATTTTAGATTTCCTTGTTCATTTTCTGTTGAATGTTTGTGTATGAGTAGCTTGAAAACTAAATAGGAAAACATAACTCTCCTCAGCTGCAAAATACGCTTGAACAACTTAGTAAAAGCCAAACACGATAACCGAAATGATTTGAAATCACGTGAAAGAAAAATTTAGAAGTTGAAAATCTGAACGCTTAGTTTTGTGTGCCTCTCCTTAATGCATAGTGTGCACAGAGTAAGTCCTGAAATAGGAAAAAGAGTTCAAACTTATCAAATATTTTATATGCATGTAAAGTGTATAGCCAGGTTGGTTAAAGCATTGAAATGTATTTTTCTTCTCTAGTAAATGAAGATAACATTTCTGAAAAGTTATTTTTGAAACTGGAAAGTAAAGATCTGTCATATTTGTTTTCATTTTATTTGAAACTTGTATACCAGGAAGCAGTACTTTAGTTAGCATCTCGTAACATTTCCGATCTTTTTCTGCTTCATCACATATTATTCACATAGTAATGCTTCAGGTGGTGGCATTATGTACTGAAGATTTGTATTTAATTTTTGGTGGCGTCTTTTTTTCTTTTTTTCAAATTGGAACTAATACTGTTTGTGCAGTGGTTGCCCGTCTTACACAATGTGCCTGTGATATATACCTTTTTTATATTCTCCTATCCCAAGATATGCATCTTAATTTGCCAAGCCGTTTCACAGCAAAATGGACCAGAGGTCCTCATTTAATAGCAGTTTTGATTTCATCAGTCCAAATTCATTTGAAAATGTATGGACTATTTTCTTTCTGTGGAAGATGATGCTGTACTCCTTCGCGTCATTGGGTCTGGCTAGTCCCTCAACGACACCATACCCGTGCGAGTTTCATGTCACTTATTTCCAGATTAATCAATGTTAGCAGTTAATATTGTAGCATTTTTGTTTACGTTTCAATACTGTACTAAAAAATTCCAGGAAATTTCTCTTATTTTTCATACTTGCCACTATGACTTCATTGCCATAAAATTTTTGATAAAAATACCTGTGAGAAGTTAACTGAAGTGTTACTGTGTGTGTGTCAGAGCTGAGTTTGGGCTCAATTTTAAGAGCCCAAAAACTATAATTGACCTGTATAGGCATTAAATAAAGTCTTCCAGACTTCCACTCTTTCCTACTCATGCAATTAACCGATGTCTTTCTCAACTGCGGAGTGGGGAAGGGATGTCTATCTATTTCTATAGTTTCTTTAACCATTCATTTCTTTCTGAAATGTTTTTTGGGGGGGGTGTCAGGATACATCTGGAGGCACAACAAACTATGTCGTATGTTTCTCAATAGAATTAGCAGCGAGCTGCCCCTTTGAGGTAGGGAGCAAAATTCTGTCAGCTTGCTATCTACTATCTATACTTTTTAAAACTTATTGTCACTATCTATACTTTTTAAAACTTGCTATCACTATCTATACTTTTTAAAACTTATCCTTGGCAGAAATCCTGTAATTCATGGCCTATGGTATTTTGTTATCCAAGCCCGGAATGGATAGCCCTGCAGAATTCCTACTCCCCATTTAGACCCAGTTGCTGAAGAATTCTCTTTAACAACTAGAAAGTGTAAAAAAAGCCTCGTGTGCTAAATCATATAAAATCACATTAAAAGGAAGAAAATTCTTCCCCTCTCTCCAAGCCGACCAAATTTTAACCAAATTTAACTTCCTACACCTCATAGTTTCTGAGATACAATGCTCTAAAGTTTCACTGAACATCAATCTCGGCCGTAGATCGACTGAGTACCACTTTTCACAAAATGCTGCATAACTGTAGTGCTATTTAGTTTAGAAGAAAGAAATTTTGTACCCTTATGCAAAAGAGCTTCCAGAATAAGAAATAATTTTAAATTTCATTGAAAACACTGAATAAATAAATGAAATATAGTGGTAAAGTGAAAATTTCAGAAAAAAAACTTGCTATTCTATATTAGGCTCTACAGCAAATAGCAGAGGTATGAGGGAGCTCTTTTTTAATGTATATTGGTCTTTGACATATATTGTCACATAACAAGAAAAAAAAAATAGTGGCTTTCAGCTTGCTTTTGGAGATATGTGCAAATATTTAAAATGCGTGTGGGGTTCCACTTCGTCAATTAAACCATTTTTTTATTAATTATAACTCATCTCTGACATTCAAGAAACTTCACAAGGAGATATAACTAACAAGGACACAAAAATATAAAAAATTATGTTTTCTTACACCATATAGTTTCAGAAATACCATATTAACAAATTTGACGAAATGGCTAGTTCACCTGTACCCCACAACAAATTAGGTGAGCATATGCAACAAACTGCTTAGTCATACTCACCTATGGTGCTTAGATCTATTTTTTCATAATTAGTTTTGACTTGAAAACATAAACACAAGCAAGTAGTTTTGCACTGTTCACAAATATTTACATTGATGTTTTTAATATGCCGTGATCAACTCTTGAGGATGGAGTTCTTATAATTCAGCCACTTAGTTTGACAGGTTTTATCACCAGTGGGTGTCTGTAATCGAATATAACCAGTGGGTGTCTACAGACACCCACTGGTGATATATTCGATTTCATCAATGGGATCACAATCTAAATTTATGCAACTATAACTGATTCAGATTTGTACTTTTTAGACACTGAACAACACCAAAGCATGCACTTTGAATCCTTACTGCTGCAGACAAGACTATTGATAAAGTCCTGATGTGATTCTTCAAAGTGTGCTGCACTAATCAAAAGTTAGAAATTTTGATGTATATTGCACACACATACAGAATGTGTTCCAGAGGAGCCTGCAAGAATGCACCATTTTGGATGAAGAGCACAAAATTTAGAAAATCCTACTTTTTCATTAGTATGTCTTTGCTTAAATTGTTGATATAGGTAATTCTTTCAAATTGCACAGAATGTCTTTTCTGAGCATGGACGTTTCTAGCACCACTTACTTTGTCCTTCATTACTAGCATTTGCCTAGAATAGTTATCTTCATAAAATTCTGTTATCTGTTTTATGGCATCTTGTGAAAGTTTCTTACCATGGCTGGGTTCGGGAACTGCCTTTATCTTTTGCTAATTTTTTTTTGCCTGATGTACTGCTGTGTATTCTGAAACTTCAAGCTGTTGTGCTACTTTTTTCTGGACCATGATGGGAGAGTCATTGTTAATACCTGATTTGTTTTTTGTTTTTTTACGACTAACTGTAGGTATCTTTTCTTTCATTAAAGCAACAAGTTCATCCAAATCATGAGCTTTTAGTTTTAATTCATCTATGGAGTATTCATCATCACTGTCTCTAGTAGAAGGCTGAGCTGTAAAGCCATACTCCAAAACACAAGATATTTTACTCTGCATAGCTAACTTTGCTTGAAGAAGTTTTCTTTTTCCATATGCTGAATTACTATGGGATGGCAAGGAATGTAATTTTAATGGTGACTATTCTAAATCAGATTAACTTCCATTTACTTCTTTAGCAGCACATCCTTTAATAATAAAATCACCAGGGACAATTTCACTATCATCAGTCTCACTTAAAACTTCATCTTCAAAGGTTGTCCTAATTTAGATGCTTTCCCATGACACTGAGGACATCATTTTTGACCTGGGCATACACTGATGTTTTTAGTTTGCAGCTGTTGGGCTATTTGTATACTGACTTGATGCAGGGACCTCTTCAACAGGTTTTTTCACATCATGGTCACCAAAAGGGTTGCAATAAGTTACTTGGTAGGTTTCATATTTCTTCAGATAATAACATTTGTGATGTAAACATACTGAGTTATATCTTTATGTGGAATATTAGGTCTTAAAGAAATAAGTTCCTTGTCAGCAACAGAAAATTCTTAACTACTGAGAAACCTTTTTGTCTTCACATAACTTGATTTATTGCATTCTGTATTAGTTAGTGATCCAACACTACACTGGTCCATGATTGAGGTTGACAAACTTGTCCCAAAGCCAGATTAACACAGAGGTGCCAATACACAAAAAAGAAAATATTGGAAGCAATATATTTCACAGCAAAATGTAAGAGACTTCTGGATAGCCTGCCCACAGTGAAATCAGCATGAGCATCTGAACCATTGTTTTCTTAACTGGGAATGAGGGACTGAAACCTTATTTCTCTTTAGCTGGAGGGCATCCCTAGGAGAGTGAGGTGAGAAAAGAGAAATCTTTTTCATTTGACCCTCATCTCAGCACTTGGGGGTTTTACGATGTCATAAAACTTACCCCATTTGAACTGGTGGTCAGTTGAGCACAGGATCTGGGATGAAGTCAAAACAAATTCTCATGACCTTAGGAATCATGCTGTATCCTTTGCCCTATGCCACATTTTCTTTTAAAAAGTGCTCTCTGACAAGTTGCAATTATTTCCTAGTGCCCATCCATTGCAAGCTTACTTTAGTGTATTATCCAGTCCTGCACATATAAAAACTGTTTATATCTTTCGTAGGAATGTTGTTTTTTTTTGGAGGGGTGTGGGGTGGGGTGGTAATTTCCAAAATTCTGTTTTAGGGAGATTTGTCAGAGTAATTTTTTTTTCAGGAATTTTTTCAATCTGTAATAAGTGAATAACAGATATTTTGAAATGATTGAAAAACTTTAAAACCTCACCACACTTGTTGCGGGGTGCAGCTGAACTAGCCATATCGTCAAACTTTTTAATTTGGTATCTCTGAAACTATATGGTGTAAGAAAACATTTTTTTATATTTTTGCGTCTTTTGTTAGTTTTATCTCCTTGTGAAATTTCTTGAATGTCGGAGATGAATTATAATTAACAAAAAAAAAAAAAAGTGGTTGAATTGACGAAGTGAGACCCCGCACGCATTTCAGATATTTGAAATGTGTGCGGGGTCTTCGTCACTCTACGTGTGCGATTGGTGTTCAGTGAAATTTTGGACCACTGTATCTCGGAAACTATGACGTGTAGGAAGTTAAAATCTGGTCATTTTCTATATCTTGGTGAAGTATACCTGCATGCCAAATTTCATCAAAATCTGAGATGGTGGGTTACATTTCCCCAAAAAATTGGATGAATTGTTGTTGAATGACCCAGCCCGAACTCCAGTAAGTATTACGCAGCCAGCGCCCGGTTCGGGCTCTGCCTGTCTCAGCACTGGTGTGTGTATGTACAAGTGCTTAGCTTGACATTTATACTTAGTAGGTATATTGAAAGTAAAATTTTAATTTTACCATAATGAGCAAATTTGGCTTCTAGTAAAGAATGTTAGTAAAATGTATAAATTCCCTAGTGTTGTGAAAAACTACTAACCAATTCTGCTTAATTCCTTTAGAAATGTGTGGGAAATAATTATTTATACTGTTGAAATGTTGTCTAATCCAAAAAGTGATATCAAATATGTTTTATAAAAAAGTAGATCACAATTAGGTATATGAACATTACAAAAGTAGATTTTAGGTAAAGAAAATAATGGACACAACTCATACATAAAATATTCAGATGGTAACACATACTGGAGGATCTAAAGCTGAGATAATTTTGATGTAACTTGTGATGATTCAAACTATTTGAAACAGATGTCTTAATTTCTGCCATTGGTTAGCAAGAATTCTTTATTTATTTTGTTGTGTGTATCTATAACTTTGTTGCAGATGCTATCACATAAGGAAAGTTGAGGTAAACAATCTGAAGCTGAATACCGTTGCAGCTTGTGATGACTTCCTTCTTTCAAACTATTTGAAACAGACATTTGAGGTACATTTATGTAAAAAAATGGACCCATTTGTTTATTTTTAATAGTATTTTTTTTTACTTCATTCTGCTTGAAGATAAAAGACAAATTGATAGTCAATAGGTAAGTTGATACTTTTTCCAAATGTAGTATTTATGCTAATTTTTAAAACAAACTAAAAATTTAATTTCTGAATTGCAGCAAAGTGCTTTAATAATAAGAGGGTGGATCAAAAAGTTAGTTACACTGTTGAATAAAAACAAACAAAGATATACTCAGGGGATGTATGTTGGTTTAAAGGTACAACATTAATTCATTTTTCGACATATTCGCCAAAGGACTGTAAACATTTATCGGAACGTGCGATTAACTATCCCATACCTGTACAGAAAAAGTCCAGTTTGGTGCAACTAGTTAAGGACCGCACTTTTCACAGCCTCATCGGTTGGGAATCGTTGTCCACCAAGGTCCTGTTTCATTTTACCGAACAAATGGTAGCCGCATGGGGATAAGTTGGGGCTTGTAAGGTGGGATGTTGCCACACCTCCGACTTGAATGACTGCAGCAATTCCCTTTGTTTTCCTTGCTGTGTAGCGTTGTTGGGCAGCAGAGTGACACCTTCGCTCAACTTAACCCGGCATCTGTCCTTAATTTAATTTCACAAATTTAATAGTGTTTGGCAATATGAGTCACTATTTATGGTAGTCTCTTTTAACAGAAATTCTGTGTAAACAACATGTTCACAGTCGCCATGACCTCTCCCACAGACAGAGACAGTTGGACTTTTCACGTCTTCCTTGGTGGAGAGGCGACATGTTTCCATTCCATGGACGATCGTTTGATTTCAGTTACGTAACAGTAAATATGTGATTTCAGATTGCTTATAGAGATATATTTCCCACGTATAATAAGAAATATTTATTCCACAATGTTTACCTGAATAACTGGGAATTTGCTAAGCATCGACCTGACTCTAAATAGCTGAGCTACAATGAAGCAGGGCTCGCTTTGACTGGCGAAAATCTGAGATTATTCAGATTAAATCACTTGGATGTTTGGGACTTCCTCATCCTGGATGGTGTAACGGTAGCATGCTCGAAAGGAAATCGGGAAATGCAGGTTCGCTTCCTGCTCCACGGTGATAATTTTTCAAATTTTCTGGTATGAAAGAGTTAGTCAGTAGCACTAAATCTGCAATTTCAGATTGCTCATTGGCTCATAATGCAATTAAATTTCTGTGATGGTGAGCAAGAATTCTGTTTACTGAGCTATAGTTTGAATTAAATTCTAGTATGGAAATAGTTTTTTCAATTTTTGGCTTACCTAACAGTGTTCAATTATAGTAATTGTAAATTTACAAATACAAATGAAAGGAAAATTTAATAGTGACAAAAATGAATAATTTTATGAAAAAAGTTCTTGCGTTAATTTTTCACAAAACAATGAGAACATTTCTTGTGACAGTGTCCTTTATTCGACTTTTTTCAATTACCAAAAAAATAGCTTGTGCCAGAATGTGTTGTCACATAATTTTAAAGTGTTGAAATATATACAGATAAGGATTCATTTTTTTCTTCCCCCAAGTAGAAATAAGTAAAATAAACTCTAATGCACAGACAGATGATTCGTATTAAAAGGGATCCTAAGCATTTTTTAAGAAGGAATTATTTCCAAATTATGTACTTTTAGTGTACAGAAGCATTGTCCTAGAAATAACCCCATTAAACAAAATACATGCAATAATATCCAAAAATTTAATTTTTCCAGAACAAGAAAAAATATAACTTTTTTTAATTTAGTAAGGAAAAGCCAGAGATATGTATATGAGGGAACACTTTTTCTTCGACCTCGATATGATTTCGCTTGACGTTTTCCGTTTGCTATTAATATTCTGTACGCTACTTATTAAACGAATTTGCTTTTCAGTGTTGCTAGAAAATCATGAAGGCAAAAAGAAAAAAAAGTGAACTACACGAACAACGAAGAAAATATAGTTAATTTCATTAAAACGAGCAACAAAACTTTCGAATATATCTCTTGATACGACTTTGCTAAAGGAACGGCTAAGCGCGAAAATCCACACTACACGGAAAACGAAAAAAAAATTAATTCAGTAGTGTTAAACTATTAAGTTCAGTAGAACTCCCATTTTAATAATGTTCCTGTTAAACGTTTTATTTTCTAATAGTTTGAAATTAATATGCAATGATTAGATGTGCCACCTTATATTCGCTGCGTGTTGGAAAAAATAGCTCTCTGCTCGGTCACCGTTTGCTCTCGGCAGCCCAAGCAGAGGCAACAGCACTAAGTTGGTCACGTGATCTTACAGATTCCCTTCCGCACCGAAGCCTGTCTTTTTCGTCAGCCTCGACCGTACGCATATGACGTCACAGCAAGGTAAACCATCCTAGCAGACGTCCTGGGGATCAACTGGTGTACAAGCATTGCTTGGATTTGTATTGTGGAGCGTTAAGGAAGATGGTGGTATGTGCTATTTTCGGCTACAGTAAACGAAGTGGAAGCGATAATGATGTGTCCTATTATAGATTACCATCTGAACGAACGAAGTGGGATCAGAATTAAAAAAAAAATAATTCAGAAGTGCCAAAATTCGTGGTCATCACGTATCAGCAGAGTTGATATTGATGACCGGTAACGAAGGAACATTAGAGTGTGTAGTTTACATTTTGTAACAGGAATGTTCATACATTTACTGATGCATTATCTACAAAACCTCTATGAAGATCTTTAGACTAGAATTAACCTTTCTTATGAGTAATAGATCGTGAATATATCCACTGCTATAGGGGAGTGAATATCTTATGGAACCTTCATATGTTCGGTTCCCAGGCCGATTTTGGATCTCATAATGATATTCACCAGCTTATTATTATTGTCATTATTATATGTACAATGTATATCAGGTAGAGAGACTTAGTGCTGTTCTCCAGAATTATTATTATTATATATAGCCTAACCTGTGTAAAGCTGAGGATTTTTTTTTTACCTTAGCTTAAGTTGCAGGTTAGGGAATATCTAAATTATTGAAAGGTGAACTTTTAAATTAAATAATTAGCCAAGGATTACAGGACGTTTTTATCTTAATTAACTGTGTGAATATGCTGTTAGCACAGAAGCTGGTGGCTGTGCTGGAATGTAGAATTTTGAGTTCCTTTCAAGTGAGTGAAGGCGTTAGTGGAAAAGCCACCTAATCAACAATATCGCCGCGTTCTATTCGCGGCCAGAACTCAATATTGTTCAGGAAAAGTGAGTATGGAATTTCATACGGGTCACCACAATTGCCCAATAACTTTAATTTATCAGAATAAAGCTGTTTTTGATCACCAAATAACCCACTTACGTAGCACATGCAATGCATCTTTCGCATTTCTACAAGTCATGATGTTTTATAGCCCATTGAGTTGCTCACGGTTGTCGTCCAATCAAATCAAATATCCGATGACGCCATGTGACGCCAGACTTGAAATCAAACTACTGTAATATAAAAAACCACCAGAAGTGTTCGAAAGGTATTCAACTGCTTTCAGAACCAGCAAGTGCTCCAGATTTTTCTCTCTCATCAGACTGTTGTGGAACATCATGGGATGTCGCTGCTGGCAAAGCGCTTCTGAACAGGGAAGGAACGAGACTATGCTACGAAGTCAAATAAGCCTAGCATAGAGATACCATCAACCATGTTCACCCAAAGACATTTAAGAAACATAGACTGGAAGTTCTTGTGTAAATGAGTGTCAGCAGCTGGCGACATTTTGATCGCAGAGTTTGTATAGCAAAACGGCATGTGTCCTATTTAAACAACGTTAATTACGCTCTTTTGCCTGCGAGAAAGAAGAAATTTTACGTTGTTATATTACTGCGTGTAATTTTTTTTTCAATGGGGGATAAATTAGACATTGCACCTTTTAACTTACGATTAAAGAAAACATCATTATTTTAATTTTGGGAGATATGAAATAACTGAAGGGAAACATCACTTGTCCTACGTGTAAAATATATTTCGGCTTCAGTTGCTTGCAAATTGCGAGATCTAGTTGCATGAAGTTCATATTTCACATTCTAAGTAATGTCAAAAATCATTTTAATGTGGCCATTTGTTTATTCTTAAGAGAAGTTGCCGAGAACAAAACTTTTAATTTTGGAAGTTTTTCCCGAAGTACTTTGAGTTCGTAATAGCTACTGAACGGGAGAAAAAACAAATGAAATTAAATGCGATAGAAAGAAATACCTTCTTCACATAATTTAGAGTTTAGACATTTCAAATCATGGGGATGAAAAGTATCGGAAAAGAAACACGAGTTAACAAACAATGTACTCCAAGAAAAACAGCAAGGCAATGAAGCAGGCAGGTGAATAAACAATGTATGTGCATGTACATATATATATTCATCACAAATGAAGCAGGCCGCCCCGGTGGCGCAGTGGTCTAAGGCGCTGGCCTCTGATCATTCGTCCGTAAGGGGTCCGGGTTCGAATCCCGGTCAGGCATGGATGTCGTGTTTGTCTTACGGCACTGGCTCTCTCCCTTCCCTGGAACCAGTGACCCTAAATTAGGGACGGGCGACTGCTTATAGCCCATTGAGTTGCTCACGGTGGTCGTTAAACCTCCGATCAAAAAAAAAAAAAAAAAAAATGAAGCAGCATGCTTTTTTTTTTTAATTTTCAACGTTGTGCAGAAATAAGCATTCGTTATATAATTATGTACTTCCAGCTATTCGCATGCTGTTAAAAACTATCAAATTTATGTAATTCAATAAACAGTCACTTTTATAACCCTCATTCCCCCGTACACAGATCATAAAAGCACCTAGATTTTTTTTAAATAATATAACTTGCAACCCTTCATAAACTAAATAAATAGTACATCCATGCTGAATATGTGCAGTACAGTATATCATCATCATCATCATCATTGTCAACCATTATCAATCCACTGCTGGACGAAGGTCTCCCCAAGTTTCCTCCACAACGGTCTGTCTTGTGCCAGTCTCCTCCATGTCACCCCTGCATACTTTCGAATTTCATCCACCCATCTCCTATGTGGTCTTCTTCTGGGTCTTTTCCTGTCCCTTGGAATCCAATCTAAAATTTCGGCTGTCCATCGATGATCTGTCCTTCTGGCAGTATGTCCAGCCCATTGCCATTTCAGGGATTTAACTCTGATCATGATGTCTTCCACTCTTGTCATTTTTCGGATCCACGAGTTCCTCTTCTTATCTCTCCTGGTTACACCAAGCATGCACCTCTCCATGCTTCTTTGAGTTGTCTGCAGCCTTTGTATGTCTCTTTTAGTTAAGGTCCACGTCTCTGCACCATACGTAAGCACTGGAAGGATGCATTGATCAAACACTTTTCTTTTAAGACATAATGGCATATTGCTCTTGAAAATTATGCTGTTTCTTCCAAAAGCTCTCCAAGCAAGTTTTGTACGCCGATTAATTTCTTCATCAATGTGACCCTCACTTGATATCTGCTGTCCAAGATAAACGTACGTGTCTGTTATCTCCAGCTTTTCTCCATCAATCGATAAATCTTCATTTCTTGTAAAAGCATTGAACATCACTTTCGTCTTCTGAAAGTTCATTTTTAATCCCACTTCTTTACTCTTGTCAGCAAGTTCCTGGATCATACTCTGCAGCTCTGATGGGGTAGTTGCAAAAATGACTACGTCATCAGCAAAACGAAGGTGGGTTAGATAATCTCCATTAATCTTTATCCCCTTGTTTTCCCAGCTCAACGACTGAAAAACACCCTCCAATGTGGCATTAAAGAGCTTCGGAGATATGGTGTCACCTTGTCTCACTCCCTTTCCAATTTTTACGTGTGTTGTATTTTCAAACAGCCTAATCTTTGCACTTGCATTTTCATAGATGTTATTAATAATATTAATGTATGCATCTTCAATACCGCAGGTTTTCAGAGCCATTGTAACTGCTGATGGTTTCACCGAATCAAAGGCTTTTTCATAATCGATAAAAGCCATGCACAATGGAAGTTCATATTCCCTCACTCTTTCAATTAGTTCTCTCAGCACGTGGATATGATCTATTGTGCTGTAGCCACTCCTGAATCCAGCTTGTTCTCTCGGTTGAGCCATGTCTAGTGCTACCTTCAAGCGGTGTGAAAGAACTTTAGTGAAGATTTTATAAACTACTGATAGGAGGTTGATAGGTCTGTAGTTTCCGAGATCCTCAATGTCACCTTTCTTATGTAGCAGGATCATTGTAGCGGTGTTCCAATCCTCAGGAATCTTTCCTTCATTAAGGCATCGAGTGAAAATTTGGGCGAGTACTGTTTTGATTTCTCCACTTGCTTCTTGTATGATGTCTACAGTAATTCCATCTTCTCCTGGAGCTTTTCCTCGCTTCATGTTCTTGATTGCATGTGCAACTTCTGCTGGAAGGACTGGAGGAACTCTGGTACTGGTATCTTTCATGATGTCTGGAGTGCATATATCATCCCTTTCATATAATTTGGAGTAGAAATCTTTCACTCTTGTCAAAATTTCGCCTCTATTTCTTGTTACAGAACCATCTTCTTTTCTCAGTGCCATAATCTGTTTTCTTCCCTTACTGAGATGTCCCTTTGCTATCTTTAGGCTTTGGTTGTTTTCAATTGCTTTCCTCACTAGTTCACAGTTGAATTTTCTTACGTCTTCAGTGATACTTTTTCTTACTGTCTTGCATAGCTCTATATATTCCACTTTGGAAGTCACATCTTCTTTAGTTGTCCTCATCTCTCTTCTTTTTGCATCAACATTTTGGTTTTTCCTGATAATTTGTTCACATGCAACTTGTTCTTAGACCCAGCTAATTTTGTTGCTGTTTCCATTAGAGCTTTGGTTACTTTTCTGTTAACTTCAGAGATGTCCACTTCTTCCGATGTTAGGCCTTCTAAAGCAGAGAACCTGTTCTTCAGTTCTAACTTGAAGGTATTATGGTGTTTTTTAAGGTTGGTTATGTCAATAGATTTTGTTTGTCTTATGAGCTTGCCACGTTCAAGTTTAGTGTTGAGGTGCATCTTACATCTCACCAATCTATGGTCACTACCTGTGTTGAACTTGTTTAGCACACTGCAGTCTTCTATGACGAATTTTTTGTTACACATAATAAAATCAATTTCACTTGTCGTCCCATTTGGATGTCTCCATGTCCATTTCCTGTGTGGCTTTTTCTTGAAGAAGGAGTTCAAGATGAAAAACCCTTCTGCCTCTGCAAACTCAACGAGAGTATTTCCACGCTGGTTTCTGTTGCCATGACCGAATTTACCTACTGAAGTTTCATTCTGTTGCCGTTGCCCTATTTTTGCATTGAAATCTCCCATAATTATTTTCAAGTGCTGCTTACCTTTATTATTTAGATGACAAATTTCCTCATAAAATTCTTCAATTTCTTCTTCAGGATGACTTGTGGTGGGTGCATAAGTTTGAATAATCTGAGCCTGGTATCTTTTCGAGAGTTGGATAACAAGTCGTGCAGCTCTGTCAGAGGAACTTTCAACTTCTACAACTTTATCCTTCAGTTTCTTGTTTATTATAAATCCAACACCACTAGTTCTGCCAGTATCTGTCCCACGATAGTAGAAGAGATGTCCACTTTTCAGTTCGATGATATCTTCTCCTTTTCTCCTTACCTCACTTAGCCCCACGATGTCCCACTTGATCCTTTGTAGTTCCTCTTCCAATTCAAGAAGCCTTGAATCAGAAGATAGGGAGCGTCCATTGTAAGTAGCCAAGGTCAGCATCAGATGGCAGCCTAGTCCGGTCCTCCGGGGATTCTTAGCACCCTCTGCCTTCATGTCGCACTGGCCGCTGCCTTGGCCAGGTACATTCCAGCTGCCGGAGACTGAGGGCCAAGATTTAAGTTGTGGAATCATTTTGGAGGGGTTTGGCCATAACTCACCACGCTGGCCAAGCGGGTTGGTGAGTGTGGGATAGAATTTCCTCTGATCCCGATGGTATAGTTATACCGCTATGGGCGGTCGCCAGAGCCCCTTTAGTGGGAACAGGATGCACCACGAGAAGGCGGGGTTGACATTTGTCAAGGAGAGGCTGTGATGTTACGCATCACCTGACCTTACATCCCGTACAGTATCAAAAAATTTCTAAGTCATGGAAATAATTTGCCAGAAACTAGTGATAGATTAATAAATTACTTTTCTGCTAACAAGATTGTCTACCATCCCATATATGTCATATTCAATTAAAAAAGAACACACATGCACCATGAAATTGTTTTTTTTAATAAGACATTATATATACTTTTTTTTTTTTTTTTTTTTTTTAATAGTACAGTATATATTATGTCTTATTAAAAAAAACAATTTCATGGTGCATGTGTGTTCTTTTTTTTAATTGAATATGACATATATGGGATGGTAGACAATCTTGTTAGCAGAAAAGTAATTTATTAATCTATCACTAGTTTCTGGCAAATTATTTCCATGACTTAGAAATTTTTTTGCAAAATTCGATTTTTCGACACTGATCACCGACATTTTGCTAGGATTTGATCCCTTATTTGTTTGCACGCAAATAAATTTATCATCATCTTAATTCCTGTATAACAGCAGACTGTCACACCAAAAATATTTACATTTGGACGGCAATTTATGCTATTTTTTTTTCTTTATTTTATTGCAAAAGGACGCTTCAGCCGCAGATTAAAATCTAGATATTCAAAAATCTAACTATTCGGTGTTTTGGGAGAATTAAATCATACTACGTAACCTTATAAAATAAACACACCGAACACCAATAGTAAAATTGCCTTAAAATTGGAAAAAGCGAGTGAAACTTAAAATTTCCGAAAAAAAAGGCGATGAAACGTGGTGGTGTGTCCCGCTTCCTCTAAAAAACTAGGGACACTACCACAACTTTTACCTGGCAAAAAGATAAAATATTTAATTACTTATACACTGCATCATAAAAAGTCCCAACACCATCGCAGGTTTAACCAGAAACCTTAACTCTAGAGTCATACATAGTCTGGTGGATGACACAAGGCTCTCGTAAAAACTAAGTCCCTCAATTTAGTATATGGAGATAAATTAAGTATAAAAGGTTACTAGATAACTATCATGCACTTAAAATACTAAAACATCTCTGTTATTTCCAGGAAAAGATGAGAAAAGTAGGTGAGAAACCTAGATTGAAACTACAAGTCACGGCAACATTGCTGTAGCTAGCCCCTAAATCCGGATGGTAATATGAATATATTTCAATTTTTTTTCTCATGCTGTTTTTCCTTGGGGACAACTTGGTCATCGCACTTCTCTTTTCTATTTCCAGACAGGGGATATAGTGAGACCGCAAAGTTGTGTGATACCCCTTACTAAATGGCAATCGTCAGATTTTGGCTTGGCTTGGCTTCGTTTCCAGTTAGCACGTCTTACAGCATTTACCCACTTTCCCAAAGTATCACAATTATTATGAGGAAACCTATGAAATAAAAGTGTCTGCTGGCCAGTTGTTTGCCTGTTGGTACATTTGTACGTTACGCAAGATATGACCATTTAAAAAATTTGGTTAGATCATTAAATCTGGCTGTATTATCTTTCGTACAGCGCTGAACTTCAAATGTCGCACAGTTAACTTACGGTTTTCCAGTCTATGTATCTTATAGGTCTTTGTCTGCACCCCTTTTACGTAGCGACCTCTACAATTGTATCGCATATCAGGTTGGTTCCGCGACACATTAATAGGTGCTAGGTTTATTTTCTAGTTTGATTACGGAAATTTCACAGTTTAGCATTCTACACGTTTTTATTTCGCACGTCTGTGTTCTGGGATTGCAATATCGAAAAAAAATATCGGAAAACCTGAAGAATTTAATTTGAAACACCTACGCATTCTAAAAGGCTGCTGAATGGTTATTCCAGAAACAGTATAAGAGTGAGAAAAGTTACACTGCTGAAAACCGGAACTGAAACGATGGTTTTTACACTATCCCGGTTAAAACGCAGAAAATGAAAATAACTGAACTGCTCTACCTTTAATATCTGGAAACCCGGATGTCTACAAATATTTATTTACAAAAAATGTAGTATTATGTGCTGAAACCATTGGCCCGTATGAAGGCCTCTAGACTTCGTGGAATAGTCCCCACCAGTTTTTCTTTTGTAAATATCAGCCGAAATGTTCGTCTATTTGGCCTCCAAAGCAGTGACGAGTTCATCTTTGTTTACTGGGCAACCTGATCTTCCACGCGCCCGACGATACAATCCGTCTCAGAGATTGTAGAGTTCAGGTCACAACTCCGGGCTTCTCAATCCAACTTTTCGAAGCCCACAATCTCAAACAAATCAGTAACAACGCAAGCAGTATGACATGGTGTACACAACGTTGGCAAAGTGCAATTGTCCAGGAGGTCTAGTAGAGCTCAACACTCATGGATTGTGTTTTGTCCGAAACGACTAATGGCCCAAGCCGAACAACGGAATACAGCTCCATACCATCACGTTGCGTCCTCCAAACTTCATTGTCGGGACGATATAGCCGGAAAGTACCTTTCTCCTGGGATCTGACCAACCAGGACGGACCATCAGATTGGTAGAGTGTGTATCGTGACTGCTAATTCCAAAATTTAGTTTTTCATTGGTCTACACTCCAAAGTCGACGCTCCTTTTATCACGTTGATCGGCGGGTGGCATTAGTGGAAGTGATTTGCGACTTGAGATTGGCTGCTCGACCGTACTAACCCATGTAATGCAGAGTTTTTATTTCGCACGTCTGCGCACCCACTGTACAGATGTTAACATCAGCCCCAATAGTCTCACATGGGGTTTGCCTGATTTGAGGCAATGTTGCTGAGTTTTCTGAGCAAACAGTCCTCTGTATAGTTCTCCCATCAAGTTCTGTTACCTTAGAAGGTTCACAGTGTTTTTTCTTAGCAGATTACACTGAAGAGCAATTGAATTAGAGACAGCTGGCGTTATGCAAATGTGGCGCTGTGGGCGGCCCTGTAAACGGAAACGACATGACGTATGCAGCGACCCGACAATATAAGGAGTGATGCGACGGGAATCAGTAAGAGTCGGACGCAGTATGGGTAAGACGAAGGGTCTAAGCGCATTTGATCGTGGGCAAATTGTCGGGGTCCGACGAATGGGTCACTCCATCTCGTAAGTCGTGCAGGCACTGGGATTTTCACGAGCCACTGTGTCACGGGTGCACCGTGAGTACATCGAATCCGGTAAAACCATCCCTGCAAGGGCCAACTGCCGTAGACAACAGCGTGTGGGTGAGCGGGGTCATCGTCGGCTAGCTCGCATTGTAACAGCGGATAGACGGGCCACAGTGCAAGAAATCATTCGGCAATTTAACGCTGGTGCACAAAAACGTGCAAGCAGCCACACCATTCAGAACCATCTCCTCGCTATGGGGTACAGAAGCCATCGTCCCACGAGGGTACCGCTGCTGACCGCACATCACAGGGTGCAAAGATTGGCATGGGCTCGGAAACAACGCCACTGGTCTCTAGACATGTAGAAAAATGTTGCCTGGACTGATGAGTCGAGATTCACGTTGGTACATGCGGATGGCAGGATACGTGTACGGCGCAAACCACGTGAAGCGATGGATCCTTCTTGCCAGCAGGGTACTCTTCAAGCTGTTGGGGGTGGCATTCTCGTCTGGGGACTGTTTACGTGGACTGAAATGGGACCCCTGGTACGTGTGACATCGTCCCTCACAGGTCAACGTTACCGGGATATCCTGGACGACCATTTGATCCCGTTTGTGCGTCTTCAACATCCCACTGTGGGCCTCATCCTGCAACAATACAATGCACCGTGCCATCGCTCCCGAATTATATCCGAATGGTTGGTTGAACACTCCACCGACGTGACCTCGCTTCCTTGGCCAGCTAGGTCACCTGACCTCAATCCCATCGAGCACATCTGGGATGCCATCGAGAGAGATGTTCTAGGCTCTGACCCCTTTCCATCAAATCTTCGTGAACTGTGGGAGCTTGTTCAGGGGTCGTGGATCCGTATGGCTTCTCAACGCTTCCGGTGTCTTGTCGAGTCCATGCCGAGACGAATCGTCGCCGTCATCAGGGCGAAAGGTGGTGCTACACGTTACTAGACAGGTATCTCTAATTTAATTGCTCTTCAGTGTATAGCCCAGTCCTCTTGTCTTTTGCGCATCACATCCCCAACCGTCGACATAGGGATCTTCTATACAGATGATAAGTCATACGGAGAGATTGCTTATGTGGTACCCTATTATCAAGCTGCTCTCGAAATAAGGAAACTCTGCCGATCGAGGCATCTTGCATTCACAGTCGTGCTATTGTCTCATCATAGACCTACGAGCATATTTCTAATTGTGTGTGTGACGTGGGGCTTGCGTATAACCTAATTCACTAACAGTAGAGAGGTGTCCGGATATTAATGGCAGGACAGTGTATTTACAAGTATGTTAAAAAGCACGAAGAAGCAAAGTAACACTTGTGCGCGAACATGACTTTGAGAACCCAACACGGAACAGAAAAATAGATTTGCAAAGTCGAAGTTGGGGTAATGAGTCAAAAAATAGAATGGCGGCCGATCTATTAATGTGTCAGTACCCTTACTCAAATAATTTTTTATTGAGTAGTAACAGCGTGTTAATTGAATAACAAAATAAAATACAATTTGAATTAGGGCCTGACAAACAAAATGGCGACGTACAAATACGGAATGTCTTTCTGTGGTCAAAGAGGATTCTAGATTCTTGCTTAAATCTCTTTGACTTGAAATGCTGATGGAAGTCCTTAAATCAAAGGATTAAAAAACCATGGTTGTGTGGCGAAAATTTTCGAGCAGTATTATAACGTTGATGACGAAGTCCACCAGGTATTTAGTATAACGTATTTCAGAAATCACGATCTACAACCTCTATGGATATGCAAAATTTACGAATTTTGCAGCAGTTTAAATAATAATAATATATACGATCACATATCTGACGTTTCTTGTTCAACCGTTCAACCAATAAGAACAGTAGCGCTAAAAGGTGGCTGATACAACATGGATCGCAGCATTGTTGAGCAATGTAGTTGTTTACTTCATTATCTGTTTGATTCAGTTATTTAGCCTTAAGCATTTTGCATTTAATTACTGTCAAAGATTCTATAATTTCTCAACATGGTTAATTGTGAACTATAACACTTCCAAACCTCTTAGAAATACGATATTGCGATTACTGCAATATCGTATTTCCACGATTATATCGATATAATGAATGCTTTATCAAAAACGTCATTGTTGCTATTGCAAATGCAGATATTCGTAGCGTTTTAAACAACTAGTGAAGAATTCTTCTTGTCTGTTCGCTTTCGGCTCTGAGAAGTGAGCAGTTGATTTTTTGTTGGTGATATTAACGTTGTTTTATCGCTAATTTGTGAACAATAGGTATTATGGCGGAAAGAAACCAAGAGAAAGGGACCCAAACAGACTCTGGTAAGACTAAGCGCTACTTTCTACCGGGGTAAGAAAAGTTTTAAGTAAATCTTATTTTAGCTTTTGTTTCCGTAAAAAAAATGAATTGATTTGAAATTCTGAATACCAGCTGAAACTAATCAGCGGTATTCGATAAAAAATTCAGTTGTAACGCTTTTTGTTGTTAGTTACCGAATATCAACAAACTCTGTTGCTACAATAACGCGTAATAACAAACGCAGTTGCTAACAACAAGAGGGTGTCGAAAAAGTGTAAAAACAGATACGGTTGCTAAGCCTCGCAATTTTCAACTGTGTGGCCGAATTACTAGCAGCAATTGTAACCAGCTGAATAGAAATTCGAATATTTTATCACGACATCCTTTGATAACTAAATATCTATGATGACGTCAATATCGCTGTTGGTGACGTCATTTTATGCTCCTGCATACATAAGAATTTTATTACCTTTTCTTAATGAAGCCATTGCGGCAAAGCTAAACCTTCGAGAAACTATCACGCTACCTTCCAAACCTCTTAGAAAGTAATTTTTAACAAATTTACAAAAATCGAATAATAAAATTATCAGTATCAGAAGTTTAGCAAAAAATGTTATATTTTTATCATTTTAATTGAAATTTCTTTCGGCAAGATAACAAGTTTTAGCCAGTCTTTTCTACCCGAGAATGGCCGCTATCGGACAGGATTGTGACGTCATTGGCGGTGGATCTCTCCAGTCAAGGACGTAAGAGATCAATCACCGTCAGTCACTCTGTTCCTGTTATTTTCATAGAGCAAAGGATGGTGCATTTCATTTATGTTTTTCTTTTTCGGAAATATACGCTAGGAAATACTATAATTGAACACTATATTCAATTTTTTTAGATAACACAGCGCAAGAATTATAGGATTTATTTACGTCACGTTTTTGTTGCCAAAATAAACCGTTATAGGTGATATTGTCTCCATCTTTTGTGAAACTAAGTGTTACCGATGCAAAAATAAACATAGGAAGAAAATCTACACTTTATTTGGTTCGGAAAATCCAGGAGTTACAAATCTTTGCCTAAAGGGAAAACGCGTGTTAAACTTTTTCAGGTAAAAACAAATTTGGAAGAACAGCAAAAATACTTTAGTATCTTTTTAAAAATAAACCAAACTGCATTAAGATATTACATACTTTTAATACATAGCGCTATTAAACAGGGACATAAGTAATAATTTAACTGTTAATGAAACACAAAAACGTATATATAATATGGATTTTTAACTAGGTGTTTGGTAAGAGAATCAGTTAAGAAGGCAAGTACAATGAAATATTTCTGAAAACTTTATGTACTTACATTTTGTAAATAATATCACTGGAATTTTGTTCTTTGACAGAACTAATTTTTTTGCAAAACACCATTTGTTTGTTTTGTATAATTATTCAGCAAGATATATAACATTTTTGTAAATTTGCTGAACATAATGTCCAGAATTCCAAATTTGTATTGTTCGTGTATCTTAGCTATCCAACCATTTAGGAATTGATATGAGACTCGTAACGAAGACAGTGACAGCCTGTCTTTGGCACAATACCGCATCAAACTGATTTTCATGTTCTTTACACGTTTTTTTAACAAGAATATGATTATACAACACAGCAGTGTTTGATTTCTCATTTGGACAAAAGAGTTTACCTCTGCCCAAATTCTTTAAAAAACGTACTTAGATTCTAAATCAACTTCTTTATCCAGCTAAGGGTCAACGTACTTAGGGTCTAAGTCAATTTCTTTATCGATAACTAGGCAAAGACATCATTTCTGGTAGGCTGTTACTGCATTCAGTTATGTGAAGCAAGAACTTCTAAATTAAAACTTATCCGTTCAGTAATGTTCGAGTCAAGTCTGTCTTGAATGTGATCTTGAAAAACAAAATCTGTAATACTAAAATCAACATAGGATTTTGTAGGTAGTTTTGAAAATGACAGAATTTTATTTTCACTCTTAAACAACTGGCGAACCGAAGTATGATATTGGATTCCAGTCAACTGTCTATGCACACCAAACCGACTTTTAAGCTGTGACTCTGAAACTTACAAAGATATTGGAGGAGAATAGACTGGTAAAGAGCATGCTACTTCCGGCATACATAGAAGGCCGCCACTGTAGGGAGTAACTAGTGTGTTGACGTGTTTGCGCGAGTATTTCAATCTTAAATCTTTAAGATTTTGATACATCTTTAAGATTTAAGTGTATGTGACGCGAAATTTTCCTGTTTAGTAGTTTTATTTCTTCTTATTTTATTTCTCTGCTCTCTGTATATGGCTGGTTGCGATACAGCCTCATATTTTCCTGCTTCTTGTTTTTCTCGGATATGAGCACTTGCTAATTACATTCGCACTTTGATCTAGAAAGTTCTCAGGTCATACGCGAATATTCATTCTACGTAATTTCTGCTGTACATTATGAATTGAATCAAACATTCTTTCTTTTCAATTGGCATATGTTCACTGCCAACTTCCCCCTCATTAAAAAATGGCGCTGCACGTTCAATTGGTCTTCGTCGTTTCAGCACCGCTAGCATTACGTTTGCATTCATTCGTCGTTTCAGCACCGCTAGCATTACGTTTGCATTCATTCGTCGTTTCAGCACCGCTAGCATTACGTTTGCATTCATTCGTCGTTTTTGCACTGCTAGCATTACGTTTGCATTCATTCGTCGTTTCAGCACTGCTAGCATTACGTTTGCATTCATTCGTCGTTTTTGCACTGCTAGCATTACGTTTGCCATTCTATTCTCCTCCAATATCTTTGGAAACTTACCAGCTATATATTGAACATTAGTACATTAACCTGCTGTATTTAGCAAGTTCAAGAATAGCGTGTGTATTTGGCCCCTGAAAATGTGAAATACTGATTTCATACTTTGCTGTTTCAAATTACTTGGATTCGTACTTTGAAAGTTAAATTGTTCTCATACTCAACCAGAGCATTGCTTTCCATTTGGTACAACTTTTTCAAAGTTGACATAGAGGCTGAAAACGATAACAAACCATACAGACTGTAAACTAGAAATTCCAAAACTATTTACAGTAAAATTTTATCTAACTATGTTATGATCTGCTTTTCGATATCTTCAGATCCAACTTCGGCCACAGTTTCTGCCTTAAATAGACTTAGTCTTCATGATTTTTTACCTCCTTGTATCTCGAACTTTATGCGCCCTCACTCCGGTCCTAGGGTCCCGGAATTGTTTGGGAAATTGAAAATCCATAAGGAAGGCCATCCCATTCGCCCTTTGGTATCTGGCTATGCTACCCCTTCCAGACCCCTTGTCAAATATATTACTCATTTACTGGGTAGTTCCCCCTATTCCCTGCGTAGTTGCACTCAAGCCCACAATATGATTAAATCCTTTAACCATAATAGTTTTGCTTTCCTTATGGCTTCGTTAGACGTAGTGTCTCTATTTCCCAAAGTCCATATTTCCTTAGTTCATAACATCATTGAGGCAAAACTCTTAGCTCAGAGTAACGACCCTCTTTCAGAAATTCAAGCAATATTACGAGCATTACGTCTTCTTCAAAATCGTTCCTTTTTCCGATTCAACTGGCAGCTTTACCGTCAATTGGAGGGAGCCCCCATGAGTTCCTCCCTCTTCGCGCTTTTGGCGGAACTGGTGTTACAGGAGCTAGAAACCACTGTATTAAGTCAGTGTGTTCTTAAACCTCTTTTATTTCTCAGGTATGTCGATGACGTTTTATTCTTCTGGCCTTCTTCTCCTGAGGATTTGTCTGAAGTTGCACTTAAGTTGTCCTTGTTTCACCCCTCTCTAACTTTTACCATTGAACTTGAACAAGATTTTAGCCTTCCTTATTTGGATTTCATCCTGTGTCTCAACCATTCTTCTGGCAAAATTAGCTGTTCTGTTTACCACAAGCCTTCGTCGCATACTTCTTTGATTCCTCAATCGTCATTTCACCCGTCTGCCTACAAACTTTCACCAGTATTCTTTCACATCCGTCGAACCTTTTCCCATTCTTCCACCCGCAGGTTTCGTCAAAAAGAACTCAACAGAGTGTTTCACTTAGCTTATGCTCATGGTTTTTCACGGTCAACTGTTTTATTCATTTATAAGAAAATCTGTAGGTCGATACTCACAACTCTTACGAGTGAACGCGCGGCAGTAAGGTATGTGGGATCCATGGCATACCTACCTCATGTTGACTTCACCTTGTCAAATATTTGCCGCAGGTTCGATATCGGGTTCGGACTTAAAACCGAAATCTATTTTCCCTCATTGAGAATGATCGAGACCCGGTCCATTTAAAAGATCGTTTTGAAATTTATTTTATCCCATTGGAGCCAGTGACTCCGGGAGAGCAACCCTTTGTGTATATCGGCTCAACCCGATGGAGGTTACAGACGAGGATTCAGGAGCATAAATACCATGTTAAAAATGGCTCCACATATACTGCTTTATCTTGACTGACTGCATCAGGTACTCATTATCCTCTCTGGAAACAAACAACTATTCTAGCCGTTCCACCTACCCGGGGTGTCACTTTATTTATATAGAGCTTGTTTATTTTCCCCCGCTCGAATCAATGCTGTAATGAAAAAGTTCCAGGGTACATTTCACAGGCTTGGAAATCATTACTTACCACACTTGAACCGAATTAATCAAGAAACGGCGTACTTCCTTTTAACATTCGAACATTTTGGTGCTCTTCACGTACGTTTCTGATACGCCACCTGAACTTTAGTTAATCTACGTTAAATAACTTTTTATGATTTAGCAACAGTAAATCTTGTATATAAGGGGCTTCACATTCCATTTTGTCGGTTTTACGTCTGATGACGAACTCGTAGCGAGTTCGAAAGTGCCAATGTAGTTTTTAACTGTATATATATTTTTTAACTTGTTGCGTCATTTGGATTAAAGGTGCTACCTTTGGCCACTGCGCTAGTTATTCTCATCGTGTTTTACAGCAATTTATTTATTTAGTCATTAATAATTATTTTCGAAATATGCACGTTAAAACATCAGAAATACATATACCCATATGTGTTTAACACACATTTCACTTCCTACGGAGCATTTTATTTGGGGCAGCGATAATAAATTATCCTGCCTTATTGTATTTTGTGATCTTGAGATCAATGGGTGTCAAAGGCTGTCGTGGCAGTGTGACGCCAAACCCTTCCGGCGGGTGAGGGATGTCCAAAGGCCTTGTATATCGATCGTAGCTTGGCATGGGTCATTGGTTAGTAATTACATAATGTACGTCACACAGAAGATTCGTTTCGAAGCAACCACGAATTTCTCTAGAGGCAGGGGTTTGATTACCTCTTAATCTGAATATTATATTGACCTTAAGGTGGATCCACCTAAAATCTTTGCCTTGCGTTCCCAATGGGAAACTTCTGTAGCCATTTTCTTCACAATCAATGCTCTTCCAAGGATGAAAATTTAAACATCGATAAAAAAACCCCTTCATATTATAGAATGGTATACTTAATATTTCCTAAAACAACCATAATTATACTAAAACCCAATAACTTTTCTTTCGATGGCGTTGAGACCAGACAATGGATGGCGCGACTTGTACATTGATGACGTCAGTAGACAAACAAATGTTGGACTGCTTGATTATGGTTAAATTAAAAAAATATTAAGTACACTAGGCTATAATATGAAGTTATTTTTATCGATGTTCAAATTTTTATCCTTGAGAACGCATTAATTGTGAAGAAAATGGCTACAGAAGTTTGCCCATTGGAAATACAAGGCAAAGATTTTAGGTGGATCCACCTTAATACTGTATATCCGTAATGAAGTTATATTTCGAAAAAACTTTAAAGACTTTATTTTTAAATACACCAGAGCTGAATAATTACGAAACGCATATAGCGTATGAAATCCGTTTATTTTCGTGGTGTAGTCAGCACAAATATTCGCCAAGCTTTCGCACTCCATTGGGCCGCTCCTGTATGGAATAATATTAGAAGAATTGCCCCTTACACGAATTTCAAAGAGACTGTCATCAGGGAAACCCTATCCAACAAAGTGGCATGAAATGATATAGTCTCTACGGAACTACCAATGGTTTGGCATACATTATTAAAAGATGGAAACACATCACGGCGCTCTGTATCATTACGTGATAAAAATTCATGTAATATGCTCGTGATGTCCCCCTCGTTATTTTCAAAAATCATCTTCGTTCTTTACATATTCCAATTCTCTGCATTTTTGTGTCTATCATTGCCTTGAAAAAGCCTCCCAGTGGAGTGCGAAAGCTTGGCGAATATTTGTGCTGACTACACCACGAAAATAAACGGATTTCATACGCTATATGCGTTTCGTAATTAAACTGAAAAGAGTTTTCGCATCATAATGGCATCTGACGTCACATGACGTTGTGTAACACTTATCACGAGACACTTCTGAAAACTGGGCAAATTTAATATCAAAGTGGATGTGACGTCATAAATATTTCGGTCTTAATACCTCCGTAATGAAATTATATTTCGAAAAAGGTAAACAGTTTTCGCATCACAATGACGTCGTCTAATGCTCCTCAAACGTTGTAACACTTATCACGGGACACATCTGCAAGCTGGGCAAATTTTATTTCAAAGTGGATGTGACGTCGTAAGTTTTCGGCCTTAATATCTCCGTAATGAAAATATATTTCGAAAAACGATTTTTGCTTCACAATGACGTCACCTACTGCTCATAAAACGTTGTAACAGTTATTACGGGACACCTTATATACAGGGTGTCCGAGAATTATTGAACACATTACAAAATTATATAAAACAAAACATTAAACAGATAGAAAGAAACTGACTGTACTAACTTACAATGTAACTACACAAGTTAATAAATTTCGATGTGAGATCCCTTGGTTGCTCGTAGTACGTCCAAGCGATACTCGATTTCATGCCATGTATTGGCAAGCATCTGAGGAGTTATGGAATTAATAGCAGCTGTGATACGCTGCTTCAGTTCCTGCAAATGAGTACAAGGCGTCTGATAGACACGTTCCTTCACACAACCCCACATGAAATAATCGAATGGAGTTGGATCTGGAGAGCGAGGAGGCCACAGAATGAGACCACCACGCCCGATCCATCTGTTGGGGAAATGCTCATTTAGGCACTTATCTACACACATTGACCAATGCGGAGGCTTGTTGGAAAACGACGTTGTCATATCTTTTGATCTGGGGTATAGGGAAATTTTCTAGCTTATTCAATTAAATGTCGCCATTTATAGTTTTTTCACAGAAGAAAGGGTCAATCCTCTTAAATTTTATAGGGCGCACCACACATTAACTTTTGGAGAATCACGTTCCAGTTCAATAGCAGCATGATACGGTTCAATGCCCCATATCCAAACAAAACATAGTTTACGAAGTCAAACAATACCTGATGCATGAAATGTGGATTCATCACTAAAAATTACAGTACTGAGAAAGTTTTCATCGTTTTCCACTCGATTCAGCATATCCACAGCGAAATCGTATCGCAGAGTGTGATGATTTACATGCATCTTTTGCACTATTTGAATTTTATAAGCATGAAACCTTAATTTCTTGTGCAAGATATCGTGAACTGTCGATTTCGGAATGCACAGTTCTCTGCTTGCTTTACGAACGGATTTCCTGGGGCTTCGTCGGAAACTTTCATTAACTTGGTCAACCGTCTCATCGCTGACGCTTGGGCTACATGGTCCTCCACGATGTTCCACATTGCCAGTTTCTTTAAACTGTTTCGTCCACTGCTTAATTGAGTTCGTTGACGGAGGATTACAACCATACTCTAAACAGTACCGTCTTTTAACTTTAATGACAGACTAATTCCGCAAGCCATAACACACACATCGCCTTCTGCTGTACGGATGACATGACTACTGATTGCGCATTTCTCATACATTCCTCATCAGGCCACACCTAGCGCCATCTATCGGATTCTGGGAATAGCAATTCTGCAAAACAAAAATATAGAAAACGTGTTAGTAATACGTGACATAGAAAAACAGACAGTGCTCATAGTGTTTTTTTTGTACAGAATTTTGTAATGTGTCCAATTGTTATCGGACACCCTATGTAAACTTGTCGAAGGATTTGTTTAAACTGCCACGTAAAGCAGCATGAAGAATCGAAATGACCTTTAACGGCTTCATAAAGTGCCAAAGCGGAGTATATATTGTTGTATATCTAGCTACATTAAGCTTACAAAATATGGTCAAGTGAAACGATAAAAGGATCAGCCACTTATCCATAACCTTGTCAAATTTAAAAGTTGGATCGTTATTCCCTACCGAAATATAGGGAGCATGCCTGACACGGGGTAAGATAGCCATTTGCAGCAATTACGGCTTCAGTACTATGCGGCAGAGATTCTAGTAAGTGGTTATAACTGTATTAGATTGTTAAATTTTAACGATTTCATCTTAAAATAATTATATGAAAAAAGTAAACATTATAAAAAATGTTTGTAGGTTAAAATATCATGAAACATTCCTCTAAGGCAATGCGCTTCACGTTCGCCCGTTATTGTGGTCCAACACGAATGCATCGTTCTGGATTACTGTGTATCACTCGAATGTTCTGGGAACAAAGTCTGTTTTATCGTCTGGACAGTCCCTTTCCTTGTACAGAGCGTCAGCAGTGCAGAATTACTATAATTTAGTGCGATGTTCAGATACATGCTCGAGTTGGCACGGCCACACAGAATGTAAGTGAAGCTTTGTACCTCAAAAAGAATATTTCCCGAACGAAAACCCCGACAGGTGCACCTTATGTTGTACAAGCGGATTGATGCAATAACGGGCCACTGCTTCGTGAAGTGTCTTCTGCGCACTCATATTTCTTTCGGTAGTTAACATTGTATACCTTGATTCGTTTGACTACACGATTCCAATATATTCGGCTATTCAGTAGTGCAATGGGACCTACGTTCGTGCTCATGACCCTCCATGTGTGCGGAAGAGGAGCCGCGACAGGTCAGACGTACCGCAATATCATTCTGCGACAATATGTTCGGCTATTAAGTAGTGCAATGGGACCTAAGTTCGTGCTTATGTCCCTCCACGTGTGCCGAGGAGGAGCCACAGCAGACCAGACGTACCGCGATGTCATTCTGCGACAATATGTTCGGCTATTCAGTAGTGTAATGGGACCTAAGTTCGTGCACGTCCTCATCGAACCGCAGTAATGGAGGAATACCTAGAAAGTGAGGATATCACTTTCTAGGTATTCCATCCACTACTATAGTGTAATGGGACCTAAGTTCGTGCACGTCCTCATCGGGAGGCAGTAGTGGAGGAATGCCTAGAAAGTGAGGATATCACCCGCTTATGGTGGCCAGCACGCTCTCCTAATTCAAACCCCATTGAGCATGCATGGGACACACTCGGGAGACGTATTGCAGGACGTCTTCCACTTCCTAGAACCAGTGGCGGCTCGTGCCGCAGAAAATGTACGTGCTACGACTAATCCCTCTTCCTCCCTTTCTAGCAAAGACCTGAGAACTGAGATTAAAAGGGCTTAGCCAAACCAACCGCAGTAAAAAATAAAAAAAGATTAATAAAGGGAAAATGAAGGCAACTCCAGTTGCTTGCCGTAATTATGTACAAATTTATATGAATTGTTAATCATCTTCAACCTTTTAAGTGTCAGTAATTATATTAATCGCCTTTTTAGGGTTAGTGGTTAAATTTATAACCTAATATTTGATAAAATATTAACCCTGATATTTTGCAGAATATACGGATTTATTAATCTGTGACGACCTCAGTTTCTGAAAAAAAAAAAAAAACAGATTCAACAGTGGATCACCTAAACTATTATTTATTTAAGTTCTTTGAAAAATACGTTTTTATTTATTTCCGTATTTTTAACGGGAAATATTTCTGCGGTGTCTATGTTCAACGTACAATCTTATTTGTGATTTTCACTGCTCTTTTGAAGAGCTTAAATATGAATTCATTATATATGATTAACTAAATTAATCTGCGTAGTATAGTATAAGGAGTTTATGAAATGCAAAAAAGTATAAATGCTTACACACGGATCAAGCTTCATTTTTAAGCTCTCCCTAAGAATCATGAATCTTAAGGATTTTATTTAGGATTTATTTTTACTTTTACTTAGGATCCAGAGGACTTTATTTTTATTTTTCCTTCTGAAGTTCTTGAAGGAAATGATCGTTTCAACAAAGAATCTACCGAATTAATTGCAGTCATCTTTCAAGAAATTAAAAGATTACGAAAATTTCACTACAAAAAACAAAAAGTAGATGCTCACAAAAAGAACTTCGCCGTCCCGGTGGCGCAGTGGTCTAAGCGATGGCTTCCGATCATTCGTCCGCGTGGGGTCCGGTGACGCATGGATGTTGTGTTTGTATTACGGTACTGGCTCTCTCCCTTCCCCGCAACCAGTGACCCTAAGTCAGGGACGGGTGACAGCTTATAGCCCATTGAGTTGCTCACGGTGGTCGTTAAACCTTCAGTCAAAAGAAGAAAAAAAAATTAACTGATTGATCGCACAAATTTCTTGCGAGCACGGTAACAATCAGATAAGCTTTTTTCTGTTTCGGTCAACTACCGTATCATGTAGGAATTGTGGGTAAAACTTTTCACTGCCCCTAGTTCCAAGAGGAGAAAGAGGGGGTAGGGGTCTCAACGACGTTTGTTGCTGGCTATCGCTGGAAGACACATCTTCCAGCGTGCTGAATTTCTCTGAGCACGACAGAGAAATTCAGCATCTGTACAAAAGTACCCAAGAGATGTGTGGCGTAGGCTGCAGGAACGACACGCTGTTAGAGTCGTGCTATTTGGTACACAGCATGAAGGATCGCGCGCAAAGGCAGCAGCAGAATCACGCTGTTATACCCGTGCTAACCGACGGACAGACTGAATGGCGAACAGGAGCTTTGATTACGGCCAGTCTAAAAATTAGATTTTGTGCTAGCAGCAACTCACATATGCGTGCACTTTCAGCTACAACAAACAATAATTTCAATTCAAAATGTTTTAGAGTGCTACAGTACAGCCGCCACTGCCTAGAACTCTTCTGGAACTTCAGTCAACATTAGTGCAAAAGTGTGACTCCGTACCACAAGCACAGTTCAGTAATCTGGAGCTGAGTATGCCCAGACACTGTACTGCATGTGTATTGCTGTGGTAGGCCAGCATACTGGACACTTTCTTTACCATAAAACATCCGTGTACTGCACGAGATGGGTATAGCAAAGTAGCTCCAGGGAACTGTTTGTCTTTATTCTAATCACTATGGAGGATCCGCTAGTGTTTTCCCGTTCTGAAGTTTTGTTTAGTTCAATATGCTCAATATCTAGAACATTTTGGTTGCAGTCGTAAGGGTAAAAGAGTCGAAACTGGTATTATCCTTAATTTTTTGAGCATGAGCGTACTTTTTAGATTAATTAGCATACTGATTAAAAGTTTGGTTTATTGGTAAGAGTATTAAAATGCTGATTTTAAAACTGTATCACCACTGTTAACTGGCATTTAGGGAATTTCTACTTTACAGTTGTCGGCGTACAATACTAAGCTTGTGTTTTTAGCCTATGTATTTTGTTTGTTATTTTCATGCTTTTGCTTGAAATTTATATTATATACAAAGGTGTGCATAAGTCTTGCAACACCTGCCTTGATATGGTTATTAACATCTTTGAATAGCAATAAAACATATAAAAAAAGAGGTACTGACTTATATTATATACCCAAATAAAAGAAAAATTCATGCAGATTTCAAATCAGAAAAAGGTCCTCAATATTATGTTTATTTGGAATTCTGCAACAGTTTGCATGGTACCACACAAAAACAACACGTCGGATTGAAATTAAGACTGAATCGAGAACTCATTGTATTAACCAATCAAAGCCCGCAACTTTACAGACAATCGCAGCTGAGTGGTTCTGAACTGCTTTTGGTGACTTTCTAATCCTGTGTTTGTCTATATAAAGGCACAGACCTGATTTACACGCCAGTTGGGCCGCTGGTGGCCTAGTGGTCAGCGTTCGTGACTGCAATGGAGATAACCTCAGGTTCGATCCCGAGACAGGTACCAACGTTCGAACCACTAAATACCCGCCGTGGGTCAGATGGGCACGTTAAGCCGTCGGACCCCGGGTACTGGCCCCCGGTAATAAATAAGGGCGTCTTCCTCCCCCTTTCTACCTCGCTTCCGTGTCACTTTCCTATCGGGCACTCTAGCCCAAATCTCCTAGCTTTAAGACCTGGGGTCAGACACTCCCTTCCTAAAATCCTCTACATTTGATCTGATCTGATCACACGCCAGTTACGATGGTGCGCAAGACTTTGTGTGTTGCTGACCGTTACCCTATCATAACTATCATAGCACTGCATCGGGAAGGTATCTCTCTCCGCCAAATTGCTTTAAATGAGAATTGTCAGTATTTTACAATGGATAAGCCAGCGACATAAAGAAACAGCATCCATCGTTCATCGTAAACACAGTGAACGGCTACCATGTTCATCGAAAGGAGACAATAAAGATGCTTGAGAAAGTTAGCCACGCAAATTGGATGCTAACATCATCGGAGCTGGCAAGAGAGTAGTCCGAGAGTACTTCAGTGACCTGTTCTGCTTCGACAGTCCGTCGTCGACTATTATTAGTCCGAGAGCCAGGAAGGATTTATTTATCCCAGCAAGTGCAAAAGCTTTGTAAATATTTTTTGCTTATATATGACATAAGTGTCTCAGAAAAGTTAGTCTTGCAAAATTCCAATGGTGGGTTGCTCCGTGATGACGTCATCAATATGGCTGCCGGTTATTACGTAGTTGCCACATTTAAATATGCATAACTTCTCACCCGTTTATGTCACAGGAACGAATTTTTTCTGAAATGTTTCATATTTAATGACAAGTATGTTTTGTAATTACACGTTTTTGTTTACTCCATTAGTTTTTGAGATAATTGCATTTCAACGTGTAAAATCAATGTTTATATTGGCTATGTGTGACATTTAACCATGATTTACTCAAAAACTAGACGACTTTCGAAAAAATGCTCCGGAACAAAAAAGTTGCATTTTTTAAAGAGGATTCCGAAAATGTATAAAGACATGTGGTTTACCCCAACGCTTAGAGAATTACGAGTGATAACTCGTTATAAGTCCACTTTCTCACCAATACGGCTCCCTGTGCTATTATGTAGTTGCTCCATTTAAATACGCAAATCTTCTCACCCGTTGATGCTACAGAGATGATATTTTTAAACGAAATGTTTCAGTTTTAATGACAAATACTTTCTGTAATTACACATTTTTTTCTGTTTTGTTTCAAGTTAGCGTATTTGTATTTGAAATTCAAAATGACTGCAGAGGAAAAGTCTTGTATCATCCACACAGGAAATATTCAAGGACCCATCTTCTGATTAACTGATTTGACATGGAAGAAAATATTAGTGCATCTCCTGCAAGATTAAGAACATATAAAGACTCCAAGTACAATAATATGTGTAAATTCCTCCCAGAAGTGTTTGATGTAAGCAAACATGACTATCACTGAGTTTGCTACAAAACTTTCACCACAGTCTAGATGACAGAAGATACTGAAACTCCCCAAGGAAAAACTTCAGGATACCCTTTGCGATCAAACGATCCAGCTGACGTTTCTGTGAAAATAGCAACAAACACAGGTGTTGTTGAAAAAATTTGCATGTTTTGTGGAATTAAAAGGAAAAAAAATAAATCGAAAGAAGAAGCGCTGGGCAAATGTCAAACCAAGGACGCCTACAAGGGTAGCATAGATCAGAATTTATTGTTAAAACTTGGTGACGAAAATTTCATAGCAGAGGAGGCATGGTAATACCACTCATGCCGCAAACAGTATCTTAAGACTTCATCGTCCCGAGAGACAGAGAATAAAAGATAAACAACCACGGTAACATCTAGAAAAGTTTATCAAGTAAAACACGACAGAGCATTTAGTAAAATAGTAGATCATGTCAATGAATACATAATTATATCAAATAAGGTCCAAAACTGACTTTGGTTCATTCCCGACATTGTGTTTACCTTTCCGAAGAAGGAATTGAGGGTCTATGTATTCGACTCAAAAGTTAGTTGAAAAACTGATGAGCCACTTTGGTTCTGCCTTAGAAACAACAAAATTGAGCAACAAACAGGGAATAATACTATATTCAAACCTTATTTCATCAATTGAAGCTGAAGCAATAGCCAGTGATTATGCATCTCAAATTGAGGCACAAATTGAAAAAGTGGCTTTATATTTGCACAGATAGATTTTTAAACATTCAATGTGTCTGAAATTTGATCACTTTCTTAATGCTCACGATATTATTTCAAGAGAAAATAAAATCTCAAAACTTCTTGAAGTATTTTTTAGAACTTTATACAGTGGCACCTCCAAGCCAACAAGTAAAAAACTGGAGCGTCGAGTTTCTTCATCTTCAGATTGATTCAAAGGATCTTGAGCCATATCCAAAGAAACCAAAATTAGTCAAGCCATAGTGTTCTTTGGTGAATAACTTTCCGGTTACAAAACATTTCGAGGACTCCATGCTGATAGATTTTACTTGGGAGGTTTTTTGTAAAATGGGCTGAAACAATAACATTGTGGCTGGGTGGAATCCAAAAGTTGTAGAAGATGCATCTGTGAAATAAAAAATTAGTTACATGAGAGATATCACTTTGCCCCTTACACAGAATGATGTGGTGCTGGAAACTATGAAGGTATCACAGTAAGTAGCTGCTGAGTGTGGAGAGTCTTCAATTTTGATTCATTATAGTCTTGCTCTGGCTAAGCTTGCAATCATGATGCAAAATCAAGAAATCCATCGCTTTGACAATCTCTTCATTTGATTTGGATCATTCCACATAGTTAGCCTACTTTGAAGCTCTTGGATACTATCTCGATAGTTCAGGGATTGAACATATTCTTTCAGAGAGCAAAGTTCTAGCATTTAGTTCAATACATGGATTTCTCGGAGGAAAGGATTTTAGCAGATGTAAGCGAGTACACATCGTACTTTCTCTGTCTCTCGAAAGCTTCCTTTTCCAGAAGTTTATATAACAACTACAAAACAGTACAATATTAGAAGAACTTCAACATCAGGTGTAAAAACTGAATGATGACCTTTCTCAAGATACTTCGGATCAGTTTATTGAGAGTTAAAATATAAAGCAAGTGTATGATGAATTCAACGAATTCAAATAAAAAACAAGAACAGGATTTCCGGGGAAAACAGTTCAGTTCTATCAACAGCACATTGATCTCGTTAACATCTACAAGTTTTTTAGCAGAGCCTATAGGACGAGTAACCTTGAAATGTATACGGATGCCGTAGAATAAATGATTCCAGTATTTTTCTCAGCCATGTGACTGAACTATGCGTGATGGATGACTGTGTACCTACTAAAACTTTTGAACCAAGGAACCGAATGGCCTGAGGTCATGTATGCACAAACACCAAGGTGGTCTAGGTATAAAGCGCTCTAGTAGCTCATTCTCTAGGGTACCAGTTGACATGGCACTAGAGCTGACTGCAAATGCTGACGCTTCTTCAAGGTTCACAGACATCATGGCATTTTCAAACTCAGAATCTGCTAGAGCTCGATGGATGATCACAAAGTTATTGAAAACTGAGATAGTGAGCATCTTACTTGAAAGCAGTGGAATTACAAACTCTCCAGATACGAAGCACGATTTGCAAAAAGAATGCATTGAAAAAGATCACAGAGATATTGAAAAAAATAATTTCAACCTTAAATGGCTTTCCAAACCCATTTCAAGACTTGGATCCTCAGGCACCTTTAAAGAACATTTCAACGGGACGGACAATCAATGAAAAGGTCACACTGGATCTTTCATTTTCTTCTAAAGGGCAAGAAGCTGCTGAAAAGTTTAAAAAAATGTACTTGCTAGATCCAAAGAATGTTAGCAAGCCCATACCCCGAAATCTGGTAGCAAATTGTGCATTTTCTGTTGCCCCAAGTAACCTGAAAACAGAAAAAAAAAGAAACTAGAGTTTGCCAAATGCACTTTAGATGCTTTCGATAAAGTAATTCATATAGCTGCTGTCCAAAAATGTGATGTGAAAAAAGTCATGGAGTATCCTCTGACATCCGTGCCATTATCTCTTGTCTGTGCCATGTACGGACACCCTTGACATTTCTCTGTGAGTGAAGTAAGATACAGTCAATTTAGGAAGAAAACAACACCTAAAATCCAGTCTAAGGCATTATCCAAAGTTAAAAGAATTATCCAACAATGCTGCCACCCTCTGAACCTACTCTTATCCAAAAGATTAAAAGAAGCAATTCAGTGTTGTGGAAACGAGCCCATTGCAGAAAACCTGATGAAAAATCTCAAAAACTAATGGAGTTAACAAAAATGAATAATTACTAAAAAAGTTTGTCATTAAATTTGATACATTTCAGTAAAAAACATCAATCACCTCTGTAGCATAAACGGATGAGAAGATTTGCATATTTAAATATGGCAACTACATAATAGCGCAGGAGCCGCATTAAGGAGAAAGTGGACTTATAACGAGTTATCAATCACAATTCTCTAAGAGTTGGGGTAAACCCCATGTTTTTATACATTTTCTGAGTCCTCATTAAAAAACTTAACTTTTTCGTTCCGGAGTATTTTTTCGAAAATCTTATAGTTTTTGAGTAAACTATGCTTAAATGTCACACGTAACCAATGGGAACACTGATTTCACACGTTCAAATGAAATTATCTCAAAAACTAATGGAGTTAACAAAAATGTGTAATTACAGAAAGTATTTGTCATTAAATCTGAAACATTTCGTTAAAAAATATCATCTCTGTAGCATCAACGGGTGAGAAGATTTGCGTATTTAAATGGAGCAACTACATAATAGCACGGGAGCCGTATTGATGAGAAAGTGGACTTATAACGAGTTATCACTCCTAATTCTCTAAGCGTTGGGGTAAACCACATGTTTTTATACATTTTCGGAATCCTCATTAAAAAATGCAACTTTTTTTTGTTCCGGAGCATTTTTTCGAAAGTCATCTAGTTTTTGAGTAAATCATGGTTAAATGTCACACATAGCCACTGATTTACACGTCACACATAGCCACTGAACACTGATTTTACATGTTGAAATGCAATTATCTCAAAAACTAATGAAGTAAACAAAAATGTGTAATTACAAAAAATACTTGTCATTAAATTTGAAACATTTCAGAAAAAAATTCGTTCCTGTGACATAAACGGGGGAGAAGTTATTCATATTTAAATGTGGCAACTATGTAATAGCCGGCAGCCATATTGATGACCTTATCACACAGCAACCCACCACTGGAATTTTGCAAGACTCACTTTTCTGAGACTCTTATGTCACATATAAACAAAAAATATTTAAAAAGCTTTTGCACTCTTCGGGTAAATAAATCCTGGTCTGGCTCTTGGAATATATCCTTTGGACTATGTGGCCGTAAAACAAGCAAGAAAGAAACCGATACTGTCCGAACGCCAGCGAAAGGCTCGGCTACTCAGGGCTAACCAATCTCTCGGTTACTCTGGGATCGACATTGGTCGACAGCTGACTGAAAAAAAAGTGTAATTTATTGATAAGGCTACATTTTCCATTGCTGCAAATAATTGTACCTCATATGTAAGGAGGTATCCTGGCAAAGGTTTAAGGCAGATTGCTCCAAGCGGACCATTATGAGGGCACCAAGCGAACCGTTAAACCCAATATCTGTCATCATTTGGTCTTGTACGGGTGCATCTTGCGCTGGGAGACTGAGCATTGTTGACGGAATAATGAATGCAAGCAAGTACATACATTGGTGTCTTAACCCATGAAATGCTTCCTAGTGCTGCTGATTTATTCCCACGTGGAAACATCGTGTTTCAGTATGATAACGCCCCTTGCCACAGAGCGAAGACTGTGGCAATGTTCCTTAAGAAACTTTAAATGGATATGTGACACATACCCTGCATTTTTGTCTCATAATTTTTACAACATTATAAAGTGCTTAAATGTCAGGTCATATTTGAAATCTGCACGAATTTTCTATTCACTTGGTATATAATATAGGTCTGCACCTGTTCTTAATATGCTTTATTACTATTCAAAGATATCGAGGACCATGTCGAGGCAGATGTTGCAAGACTTATGCAAACCTCTGTATATATTCTGTCCTTAAATTTCCGTAATACATAAGTTGGCCACTAGGAGGGCGAAAGAACTTATTAGATTTTTGCAGATGAAATGTTTGATGAATGATTCCACAGTCTAATGGCATCAAATGGGCAACAAAATGAGTGTATATAATGCTTTTATTATACTAATTTTCAAAACGAAAATCAAAAATTTAACTTCATTTAACGTTTCAAGCACAGAAACTTTCACACAAACACTTGAGTCACTTCTGACTTCGAGCACCTGTTGCTGCCATCTGCATGAGGTCGCGAAATTTATTACGCAGTGCCTTAGGTCTCGAAGAATGTGTTGCAGTGGCTGTGCAACATAAATCTTGAACCAATGTGGCAAAAATCCCTATCGCAAAAGCGTTTTTGTGGTAAAAAATTGTGTAAAAGTTAGGTTTTAGTTACATAAATGTTTTAATAACAAAAATTTCACCAAAAGTGTTGAAAATCATGTTATAGGGAAGAACTACTTTTCTTCATTGTCTCTGCTAGGTACAGAAAACTTTGTTGTTTAAGCCTTTTGTTTGCTGAGGTCGTGTTCTTTCAAACGCCCCAGAATTTTTTAGGTTCTTTAGTAAATTTTCTGTTAAAATTATTCAGAGTCAAGTAAAGTTTTAACAGCTTCCGGAAAACGTTTATCTAATTTTAAAAAGTTCTTTCTGCGTCCAACATCTTTAAAAAAGACATGATTTTGATTTTGTGTATTTTAAAATTTTTGATGTTATATACTTTGGATGTTTCAAAAATTCGTCTCAATGGAACTCAAATTTAAGAATTCTAAGAAAACATTGTTCGAGTTACAGAACTTGTTTACGGTTGCACAGACAGAATTTTTTGGTTCTTGCTTCTACTGCTATTATTCGTTAAGCTTGTTTATTGAATATTTCCATTTGTGTCCTTTTAAATTTTGTGTTTGAATTGTAAACATTTTGTTCGGTTGCTGAAATTGAAAAGATTTTATGGCTTTCTTCCTGTATCTTTTCTTTTCGGCAGGTTTAGTAACAGCGATGGCAAGGTCTGTCACTCCAAAAACTTGTCTTTTCTTTCTTTCTTTTATTCTGTGCTTCCCCCATTTTTTCTCCGACATCTTTCACGATCTCCACTTCCCCCCCCCCTCTCATCATCTTCTTTTTTTTTTTTGATTGGAGGTTTAACGACCACCGTGAGCAACTCAATGGGCTATAAGCAGTCGCCCGTCCCAAATTTAGGGTCACTGGTTCCAGGGAAGGGAAAGAGCCAGTGCCGTTAGACAAGCACAACATCCATGCCTCACCGGGATTCGAACCCAGACCCCTTACGGACGAATGGTCAGAGGCCATCGCTTAGACCACTGCGCCACCGGGGCGGCCATCTGCTTCTTGGTGTTCCCTTTTTCCTGACAAAGCCATTTCTATTAATGTGGAATTGGGTTTTCTTCTTTTCTTTTGCGCACCTGTCCCGCTCATCTGAGACGACTTCCTCTTAATTTCACACTAATTTATTTGTCTAACCTTAACTCTTTCAAATGTACTCGTTGACACAAATGTGCCGTATGTTCACTGTTTCCATGCAGGCACTCTATATTAACTTTTACTTGGAAATTACATTGCCCTGGAGCTGGAGTCGAAACCGCATCTCCGGATTTCCGTTCCAGTCCTGGGTGGTGTAACAGATAGCATGCTCAAACGAAAAATCGGGAGATGTGGGTTCTATTTCCGCTCCAGGGCAATGTTATTTTCAAGTTTTCTGAAAGAATGGCTGCATAGAAACAGTGAACACACGACACATTTGTGCCAACGATTACATTTGTGTTGCCTTCCATGTATTTGGGAATAATTATTTCTTCAGGGAAATTCGTTTCCCACTTATGTATGATCTCAACTCTTTCGTTTATGTCCTTGTATATTCCTTTCTTTATATTCTTTTCATCCCTCTTAGTGTTATTTATTTCTGATCTTTCTAGTTCTTTTTTTTCTCTTCGAGCAAGTTAATGATAAATATCAAACAAATATCCTGTGAATTTTTGATTTCACATTTATTGGGGCTTTCTTGCCACAGATTACCCCTGATACTCCTGTCCCGTTTACTCAGTCTGCTCTCTTTCGTTCTCTCACTGACTTCTGGCAGTTGCTATCCTTTTGTAACGTTGTTACTTAAACTTATCTGTTCTATCACATGCTAACATTTCATTGTGTTCACCTTTTAAGCTGACCGTTATTTCTTTTTCTACAATATGTCTCTTTAGAACAGCTCTTAAAAGAACTATTTATCAGTCTATAAAACATTTTTGGGGGATTCTTCAACTGATATACAGGTTTACAGTAAAATACACAAAAATGAATACCTTAAACATAATAGAACACTCTTGTAATAAGCGTATCTTCTCAACGTAACTTTAGCACCTGAAAATCAGTCGATATTCTTAATATTTGTCATGATTAATCCCAAAACTAAAAGTTATTTCTTTTGAAAAATATTGAGAGTTTATTTATGTTTTATCATTCCCGTCCTTTTTACGAATGAATGCGTGAGTAAATGCTGTGTTGCCAATTGCTGGAGGCTGGCTCTTTGTCGGTTGGCTAACTTAAGCTGGCAATAATTACTGGAGGTTCTCTCTTTGTCGAAAGCCTACTTACAGAAACATTAGCTTGGCTTTGTTCGCCAATCGAAGCAGTTACGAATGATAAAAAATTTAATTTGTCTTGCTTCTCCCCAAGGGTTCCTGGGTGTAATGATTGGTTCCTTTTTCATTCCAGGTATAGCGGCTTTTGTCCAAAGCAGTCCTGTTTAGTTGGTAAAACCTATGGATATGCCACAGAGGTGGTTATGAGAGCTATGCCAAACGTTGGTGGCAGGCTGGCTCCTACGTCACCAGTCGATACTTCTGAGCACATCTGGAGAGCTGACGGCAGGAATTTCGGGCTGATCAAAGAAAGGCCATGCGTTGGGGAAAGCCACAGAAGGTTTTTGAAGGAGTTTGACAAAGGGAAGCCGAAAAAGAGTGGCACAAGGATTTTCCCCTTACGTCCACGTCGAGAAGACACTATGCCTTGGAGAAAAGATGACTCAAACGTTATTGCAGATGTAAAATGGCGTGTGCCCGAGGATATTAGGTGCACTAGAGAAAGGTCGGCACCATCTGATGGAGATGTACTTTGTCCTAGCTTGTGGTCTTATAGGTATGCCAACAATATGACTAGCCAAAATCAGAAGTCTCCAGGAGCAAAATGGCGTGCGCCCGAGGATGTCAGGCTCCCAAGATTAAGTTCAGATTCATCTCGCGATGTGCTATGTCCTAGTTTGCGGACTCATAAGAACGCCAACAGCATGACTATGCAAGACCAGATGTCAGATTGGAAAATGAATTATATGGCCAAGCTGAAAGGAGATGTTACAAAACCTTTCAACCTTCCCAGGAGGACAGGTAAGTCAAATGTACTTATATATATGAATACTGAGTGTCAGAAAGACTTCGCAAATTAATGACTAATAATAACGTAGGAGTAGTAATACTAGCAGCTGTAATTTACGGGTTCGGTGTGCGCATGAGGAGAACACGATATTAATACTTTACCTGTGTCAATGTTTTGGTATTGCAGTGTTGATCACGTCGGAAGATTTGTTGTGTACGCGAACAAAATTTCCACCGAAAATGAAAGTATGACTTGGGGGCAATATCTACAAAGACATGATGAGCATGGGGACTGGGATAGTGTGAACAAATTGCGCTGAGAATGAACGTTGACTCGAATGACTACAAACCACTCAATAGAAACTAGCCCAGAAAGACCGTTCATTTGTACCCCCTCTCAAATTTCAATACCGTTTTGCCGCACGAAACGTTTAACATGCTAAGAAAAGCTCAAGTGCGAGAAAGCCAATGAAATGCAACGCAATTGTAGTCCTACGCACCTGTATCACATACTCGTGCTTTTCTTTTGCGCTTAGTTGTAACTTCTTCATGGAAACAAAACAAGAGAATGAGGCAAAAGGTTTGGTAAACGAGATTTATTTCTGTTGTTGACGACTGACCATAAACATCACCTATATGCGTACTAACTGACGACTATACATCGCGTCGTTTACAAAAGATGCTTTGACATTTGAAAATTAATGTTAACTATGAAAAGTTTAAGATTCCGAAGGGGAAGAAAAAATTTCATCACATTATCATAAAATTGCTGAAGCACTGAAGACTTTGTGTTTCTCCGTATAATCTAATGGGTTTTTGAGAGAGATGAACAGAGAAAAACTGCGTCTTTGAGATACCGCCCGCTCTAGTATATACGATAAATGCGCAAAGGCCTTCAAAAGGCACTATGAAGCAACACTAGTATGACAATGATATGTGGATAACCGTAGGTGGTTCAAGGTTGACCTGTACATTTTCATGTACAAAATAAACGACTAGAAATACCCCTACCAAACTATAGGTCCTTATCTACATGTCGAATCAACCTAAGAAATTACCACTATGGAAGCACAAAACAGCTTCCGCTACGAAAAGTAGTCCTTAGCTTGCAGATCAGAAAGCAATAGAATTATTGCTCACAATCCACTTTTGTTTGCGCGCCCGTTTCTCGAGAAATATTGTTTTCTAAAACAATTTTCAAAGTGTCAGAGCTTTTTAAGAATTAAATCAGATATGAAAAGTTACTCAAGTAAGAGCCTCGCGCTTTTGGCCGCTGCCTACACAGTTGGGAGATGTCCGTAACTTGATGACGAGAAAAATGATGGAAGATTTCTCCCATATTCGCAATACAGAGACCGTATGTACATAATCGGGAAAACTCGGCGGTAGGAAATACTTAGAGTAGCATTAGGGGAAGAGTTTCCACGAAGTTCGGACCTCACCGCACACTCTTTATGTTGTAATCCCATTGCTTCCCTTGAAACGGATCCCCATATAAATCCCGTTGAGTTCCTTGATATTAACTTTGATGCCCAGTGTAGTTTTACCTGGGTGGGTGGAGGTGGGGTCAGTGCGGGAGTAACTGCTTGCCAGCAGGATTGCTATGAACCACTTATTAATACTGTTCTTGTGTTCCACGGAGATGCAATGATTAGGCTTCTACAGCTTTCACAGGAGTACACTCTTATGGTGACTTGATGTCTGTGATTCGAAAGCTACATTTTAAAAGTAACCAGCTACTCTTACAACTGCATTTTTGGAAATGTAGCTTGCTACAACTACTTTTTCTGAACAGTAGCCACAAAGATGAGCTATTACACTATGACCACTTACAAAATAAGCTCTTGGGCTCTACAACGACGAGCCATTACGTTATGATCACTTACATAATAAGCTCTTGGACTCCATTTAGCCCGTAAATTAGCGGCCACTATAGGCGAGGCATCGATTCAATGAAGTGGCGATAGGCATCCTGGAGTATCTGGCACCATCATTTTAACAGCAGGTCCTCCAGTACCCGTACATTTCGGGGTGGTGGTGATTTAGCGCGAACCGAACCTCTTTTCCAAGTCGGACCACAAATGTTCAATTGGGTTCATGTCAGGTGAATTTGGAGTCCAGGGCATTTACAAAAAGTCAACAACATGTTCGTCAAACAACTTCTAGACGATCCTAGCAGTGTGACATGGCGCAGTATCCTGTTGCTAATGGCCATCACCAGCAGGGAATACAGTTGCTATGAATGAGTGAACTTGGTTCGCAATGATGTTCAGATACCTGACAGCTGTCAGGGATTGTACTACTGGGATAATAGGGCCTAAAGTGTCCCAATAAAACACCACTCACAGCATGACACCGCAGCTGCCGGCCTGTTTCTACCCAATAGTGCATACAGGTGACTAGCCTCCGTTCGTAATCGGAGTATCCGCGTTCAGCCGTCTACGTGATGCACCAGGAATCTTGATTCGTCAGACCAGGCAACTTTCTTCCAATCATCCACGATCCAATCTTGATGATCTTGGGCCCATTTCATGCATGGTCGGCGATGATGTGCGGTGAGTATGGGGAACCCCGGCTGGGTCTTCGGCTACGCAAGCCCACGCGCAGAAGACTGCGGTGAACTATGTGCTGTGGCACATTGCCCTGATCACCACTGTTGTAACTGCGGGTTATTTGTCACACTATGGCCCTGCGTTCGCTGTGAACAATGCCCGAGATTTTCAGCTCCCTACGTACATCATTGAGCTGCGGACAACACGCGGCTAGACAACGGCTCGTTGTTTTGCCATCTGTGCACCACCTTTGATAAGTACGCAGTACAGCGGCACTTGAACAACCCACAAGCCACGCCGTTTCCGGGATCGTAGTTCCGAGTCGCCGGGCCAGCACAGTATGTCCTTTATCAAAGTCCGATATATCAATAGCTTTTCGCATAATGTCTCCGAACACCCCACTGTCCGAAAGCCGGTCCGCAGGTTGTATATATACTGCTCAGTAAATTTCACCTGCGCCTCCTTTCGGTCTTCAGTCGCGCTGAATTCTCTAAGCGGGGGGTAGTCATAGTATAATGGCTCATCGGTCTACACTACTTTTTCTGAAAAGTAGCTATTTTTGCTACTCTTTAGCTACTTTTTTCTTCATTGAGTATTAAGTTAACAATGCAAATTGTGAAGATGATCTTTATATGTACAAGCTTAAGCACAGCATTCAGAAACATATACTAAGGTAAATGACACTTACCTTGTGTAGCTACCTTATTAAAATTGTCGCGCTCTTCTGCACAACTACATTTTATCTTTGTAGCAATGATACATGCCACGCTACTATAAGTGTAGCGTGCTATAGCATCAGAGGTACTTCCAATCACTGCTTGGAGTGTAGGTACAGTGGTGTGTAAAAGTATTGCATCATCTGCAAAAACCGTGAACTTTTAAGTTTAACTCTTTTTTTAACTAATTTTCATCGTTATTTCATCGTTTATATGTCATTAGATGCAAAATGTAATACAGATTTCAAAAATGTCTTACTTTTTTCCTGTAGCTACTTCTGTTCTTAAGATATGACATAAAATATGGGGTTTGATAAACTCATTGAAACTGACGTTAGCTGCGTATCAGTTGTTACAGCCAATCATAGATAATTTACCTGATTGGCTGCTTCCTAATGGTATCCTACTCCTACTCCAGCCTTCGTAAGGGTTGACACAGAACTACTAGAGCATTGTAGTGGTCGCTTCTTGTTGTTATTAGGGTATAATTTGGGTGCTTTCTCAATAATGGTTAAAACTGCGGAAATGTCCACAGCGTCAGAGTAAAAATAGTTGTTCTGCATGAAGACGGATATTCTTCAACGCAAATCTCTGAAAGAGTGGATGGTAATCAATCTACAGTTCTTAAGCTACTGAAGAAAATAAAAACACTGCTGATATTAAAAAAAACTGAAGAGCAATTGAATTAGAGATACCTGTCTAGTAACGTGTAGCACCACCTTTTGCCCTGATGACGGCGGCGATTCGTCTCGGCATGGACTCGACACGACCCCTGAACAAGCTCCCACAGTTCACGAAGATTTTAAAGAGGCGGGTCAGAGCCTCGAACATATCTCTTGATGGCATCCCAGATGTGCTCGATGGGGTTGAAGTCAGGTGATCTAGCTGGCCAAGGAAGCGAGGTCACGTCGGTGGTGTGTTCATCCAACCATTCGGATACAATTCGGGAGCGATGGCACGGTGCATTGCCTTGTTGCAGGATGATGTCCCAGTGGGATGTTGAAGACGCACAAACGGGATCCAATGGTCGTCCAGGATATCCCGGTAACGTTGACTGTGAGAGACGATGTCACACGTACCAGGGGTCCCATTTCAGTCCACGTAAACAGTCCCTAGACGAGAATGCCAACCCCACCAGCTTGAAGAGTACCCTGCTGGCAAGAAGGATCCATCGCTTCATGTGGTTTTCACCGTACTCGTATCCTGCCATCCGCATGCACCAACGTGAATCTCGACTCATCAGTCCAGGCAACATTTTCTCACATGTCTAGGATCCAATGGAGATGTTCCCGCGCCCATGCTAATCTTTGCACCCTGTATTGTGCAGTCAGCAGCGGTACCCTCGTGGGACGATGGCTTCTGTACCACATAGCCAGGAGATAGTTCTGGATGGTGTGGCTGCTTGCACGTTTTTGTGCACCAGTGTTAAATTGCCGAGTGATTTCTTGCACTTTGGCCCGTCTATCCGCGGTTACAATGCGAGCTAGCCGATGATGACCCTGCTCATCCACAAGCTGTTGTCCACGGCAGTTGTCCACGGCAGTTGTCCCTTGCAGGGATGGTTTTACCGGATTCGATGTACTCACGGTGAACCCGTGACACAGTGGCTCATGAAAATCACGGTGCCTGCACGACTTCCGAGATGTGGTGACCCATTCATCGGGCTCCGACAATTTGCCCACGATCAAATGCGCTTCGATCCTTCGTCTTACCCATACTGCGTCCGACTCTTACTGATTCCCGTCGCATCACTCCTTATATTGTCGGATCGCTACATACGTCATGTCGTTTCCGTTTACAGGGCCGCCCACAGCGCCATATTTGAATAACGCCAGCTGTCTCTAATTCAATTGCTGTTCAGTGAATGTGTCCAGTGGAAGGCCCAGATCCATTACTACTAGGAAAGACAGAATACTCAGAAAGCTAAGCTTGGCACATAGGAGGCACAATTCACCTGAATTGCTTAAATGATGGTTTGAAGTGACTGATGAATATCTACTGTTAGGAGGAGGCTGCTTCACTATGATTTATGTGGCTGAAAAGGCAGGCGTAAACCACTGTTAACTGCCAAGCAAAGACAGCGTAGCCTTCAGTGGCCAAAACAGCTTGTCTCATTGGAAACCAAGCCTGGGAAAATGTGCTTTTCAGTGATGAATCAGATTTCGCTTAACGCGAATCAGAATAGTGACAATCTAAGAAGATTCAAGCATGAAAAATTCCATCGAAATTGCTTAGTGACTACTGTTAAGCATCCGATGAAGGTAATGGTTTAGAACTGCATGTGTGCACATGGCGTTGGGAATCTCCATATTGTCTATGTTGTGGTAAATTCATAGAAATACATCTAGATATTAGAAAACAAGATGCTACTATCATCTAGAAGACTTTACGACAGCAATTTCATCTTTCAAAATGACAGTGCTCCCTGTCATTGTGCTAAAGTAGTGAGAAAAAGTGGTTTCAGGAAAAAAATGTTCAGCATCTTGATTAACCACTTCAATCACCGGACTTAAATACGATAAAAAAATTTGTGGTTCAAAGTGACTTATGAACTATCAAAAAGGAAGACAAGAATCAAATTTCAACGCATTGAAGATGTAATTCATATTTGGAATCGTATTATTCTACTCAATCTTTTATAAAACCTTGTTCACAGCATGTCATCGAAATGCAAAGCTGTGATTAAAACGAAAGGCTGGGCAACAAAATATTAAGTACATCTCATAATTTTGCTTCCTTATATTTCTGTATTTAAATGTTACTTCCTTCCTTATGTATTACAAAAACGATTTATTGCTCTAAACCTAAGTTTCAGATAAATGATCCTTTTCATAATTTCGATTTGGTCACGATTTTTGTAATGTATTTTATGAACAGAAGTAGCTACAGGAAAAACCAATACATTTTTGAAATCTCCATTAAATGGCGCATCTAATGACGTATAAATGATGAAATAACTATGAAAATTAGTTAGTTAAAAAAAGAGTTAAACTTAAAAATTCACGGTTTTTGGAGATGATGCAATACTTTTACACATCACTTTACTCCCCCTAGAGATGATCAAACTCGTCCCATTTCCGTGGAACAATGCTTTCCGGCCATGTAAAAGGATTTGAGTTGATGTCGTAGCCACTATGTAATTGTTTGACTTATAGTTATTCATGTATAATGAATTTCTCCCGTCCAAAAAGCTCTTTAAAGGAGCTGAACAGGTGGGAATAAGGGGCTTAGCATTTCCCAGTCCACGTACGCCATAGCTGTCGTTGGCACGTGAGCGGTGTGTTATTGCGCTGTCATGCAAAAGGAATACTGATTTCGACAATTTTTTTGGCCTTATCCAAGGCCGTCTACAAAATACAACGCCTTGATATTAGTGTGATGAGTTCCCTCTTTTAGTGACGTCAGACAGAAACCAAGGCCTGCGACTGGTTTCCAACGCTATCGTGTATGACGTCAAATACGACCCCGAGGTATGGCCGTATAACATGCGGGTTCCGACCCGGTGGCGCAGTGGTCTAAGCGCTGGATTATGACCATTCATCTGAGAAGGGTCTGGGTTCGAATACCGATGACGCATGGATGTTGTGTTTGTGTTACGGCATTGGCTGTTTCCCTTTCCTGGAACCACTGACCCTACATTAGGGACAGGCGACTGCTTATAGCCCACTGAGTTGCTCCCGACGGTGGTAGAAAAAACCCCAAAAAAAACACGAGAGTGACGTGGCAAACGGAGGGAACTCATCTCCCTAATGTCATGGTCTTGTACGTCCTGGACGGCCTTGCAGTATCTTAAGGGTGACAAGTCGAAGTTCATCTTTTACGATGGTAGCGTAATGTTGTGCATTCATTGTAGCTTCCCGCGCAAGAAAATCCACCAGGAGTACTCCATTTGCATCCCAGAATACAATAGCCATTAGCTTCCCTGCAGGCGGCGCTGCCATGAATTTTTTCGGCCTTACAGAACCAATTTGGCGCCATTGATATTTGGCTCGCTTAGTTTCTGGAGTGAAATAATTATCCCACGTCTCCTCACGGGTCACGATCTGCTGCAGAAATGCATCGCCCTCAGACTGAAAATATTACGGAAGCTCTGTGCAGATAGCGATACGAAAAGACTTTTTATCAAATGTCAACGCCTTTGGTACCCAACGTACACACAGTGTTTTGAAAAACAACCCACACTATCAAAACTGATGTTGAATATTGTAGCTACGTCTCGAGCCCTTTTCGAAAAATATTTGTTGCATACGGTGCGGGTGTGGCGTAGTCACCATGAGGCCATACCCCCGTCGTTGCAGGTCGGCTCTGTCCAAGACGGTGGTGGCTCTGTGAAGGTTTAGAGATCCTTCTTATGAGACACATTAGGTCTCTTAGCGTGTCTGGTGAACCCTTTAACCGCTGCGTGCTACCTGCATGTGCTGGCTGATCATCTACATGTTTTCAAGGCCATCTCGTATCCTGCGGCCGATGGTCTGTTCCAGCACTACAATGCGCGTTTCCACCGGAGCGCAACTACCCAGGCATGGCTCGTGGAACACTCATCTGAGCTTGAAATCATCCAGTGTCTTCCAAGGTTCTCGAATTTAAACCATGTGGAAGCTCTGTGGGATGCCGTCGAGCAGAACGTTATATCCATGGATCCTGGACCGACGTCTGGGGTGGGGCTGTGGACAATTCTGCAGAACGCATGGCTGGCATTATCAGCAGAAGCCCTCCGGCAACTGGCGGAGTCCATGCCTCGGCGTATACAGGCTGTTCTTCGCGCAAGAGAAGGATCAACACGTTATTAGGTAGGTATATATACTGCTTTGTCCAACGAGTGTAATATAATTTTTTTGTGACACAAAATGGTGAAAAGTCCGGGACGACGTTCTTAAAACCACCTGGATCTGTACTAATCTGGGCATTACTGACATTAAATATGTTGGATTTCGGTACGTAGCTTTGATGTATTTCTTTGCTTTTGAATAAAGTATTCTTGAATTTTAGGTAGTAGAAATCAAAATATTATACATTTGAGGCATTTTCCGATACGTGCGTTTTTCTGACTGTATGTTGTTTATAATCGATATATGCCTGTGATAGGAACAAGAAGTTGGCACTAGGAGCTTTTACTGGCATTCCCTGACACGCCTCTGCGCTGGAAATTTTGAAAGCGCTCTGCAGATTCTTTATAATGAGAGTTTTGCGCCCTTCTTAAAGTAAGAGTTCCTGCATCACAACCCTTTTCTTTCCTCAAAAGTTAAAAATGCATCTTTACTCCAATAAGAACTAAGAACGTTTACATAAGGCAAACGGAATGCAATTTTACTCCTGAATCGTTTTTCTAGATTAAAAGTTTTCACAGGAAATCTCACATAAGAAGAAATGGTTTTCGATTCAGAAATCATAATTTTTGGGAGCATTATCGTTAGCTACTAAACTCTCTGCTACTACTATTAGTTCAGTTTATTTCGAAGCCTATAATTTTAAATTCATAATTTTTTTTTATATTTCATATATAGTACAAGAGTATGCGTGACTATTCGTTGCAAATAATGCGTCACTATTGAATACGATTTTGTAGGGCAAAACCAAGGGAAGCAGCGTCAGCCAGATGCATTGATGTCACTTGGAAAGGTACAACCCAGTCGCAACGGGAAGCTTGACCCCATCCAACCTCCTCGAAGAAATCCCGATGGCTCCATTATGCCTGCTGCGTTATCCAAAGGAAACTACTCGATTCAAGAAGTAAGTCACGTCTAATTAGTTGTGTTACAGGACGGAGAGCAAAATATAAAATTTAAAATATTCGAAGAATAGAGTATACTTAAGCAGTCATAATGTAGGTGTGTCCAGAAAAAATATTACGTTGTGTTCTTTTGGGACGGTAATTTCCATAGTTTCAGCGGATAAGCTGTCCATGTTGCTGATCGTATAAAAGCTCGTTGCGTGGAGGAATCGGATCATGTATGGTATATTTGATTCGAAATGTTAAAAGTTATTCGCAATGTATAAAGTAGCCACTAAGTTTGAAATCTTGGTTCTATTGGGCTATTGCTGTAGGCAAGGGTTTAAAGCGGCTGAAAAAATCCGAAAAATAAACGAAAGCGCAGATGTTGCGGTCACACGGATAGCGCAAATATGGTTCAAAAGTTTGCCGCTGGCAACACATGAATTTGGAGAGTAAGAAACGTTCGTGAGCACACTTTCTGTAGTAACTTTATATTAATTTCGATTCCTTGGTCAGAGGTGTGAAAGCCAATTCAACAACCAACACCCGGCAATCGTCGGCTGAATTGGAGTTTTCAAATCATTCGTTGCTGACCACCTGCACAGTTTCGGGGAGCTCTGACGACGATGACGCAAGGTGTGGCATGAATGAAATCCAGTTTGTGGAAAGCAACGTGCTGCGAGCTGCAAGAAACTGCTAAACAATCTGTGTTACACCCGGTTTCATCAAGCGGATATTTACTGGAGACGAGACATGAATCTACCTATCCAATCCAGACACATTCAAGTAGTGGCAAGATCAAGATGAACCAAATTTGCATGCTCCCAAATACTGCCGTTCCGAGGGAATGGGGTGTGTGATCTTGTTGGAATTCCGAGCTGGTGATCTACTTTGATGCCAAATTGTTTAGAAGTTTATTGCAGATCCCAGCGCCTTCCCTCGGATTACCTAGGTATCAACTTCGATCTGTATTCGAAGCAGCTAGATCAGATGTATGACAAACTGCATCAACGGTACCTTGCTTTTGTCAACTAAAAGCGGGCGCTCCTACAATAGGACAATACCTAGTCTGATGCCTCCACTAGAACCCAGATTTCACTAACATGATGGAATTGAGCTCCTGCTCCACCCTGCATAAAGCCCTGGCCTGGCTTTACTTACTTAGAAACATCACTCGTTTCGTGCGATGGCGCATTTACTCTGTGGCATACCTTTCACTGGTTAAGACTATGTACGTCTAATACCGGTTTTCACAGTTCTTCGTCTCCAAGCTGAAGATGTGGTGCCGGGATTGAGCACTTTGCTAAAAAATGGGTACAAACCGTTGAACAAGAGGGCGCATAATTTGAAATATACTCACTGATTGTTACAAAAGGTTCTGAGAAAGTATCTTTTTACACTGAGAGGACAGGAGTAATTGGATACGTGGTTCCTGGGCAACGAGACGCTGTCACCCCAGTTGCTCTATATTGGACGAACCCAACTTTTTGTTAGGTACATAGGTGGGAGGACATCACTGCATTCTCGTAGACGGTGATTCGATGTCACTATGGATAAACGTTGTGAGTAAACAAAGTTTGTAAGAGGGATGATAGCGGTTGGCCAGAAGAACGGGTCACTCTATCGCGAGGTAATAATAGAATTGCAGAATCCCCGTTTGGCAGTATCAAGAGTACATCGACAATACGCCATTTTCGGAACAATATCGCATCGGAAACGGCGCCGTGGACGAAGGAACGTGGTGGATCAACGTGGCCATCGACGTCTGTTTCGCATAGTTTCTACCAACCAGAGAGCTACAGTGGCACAAATCGCAGCCTACTTCAACCATAAAGATGCCAGAAACGTCTCCACCAAGACCACCAAGTGATCAGTAGACGCAGTAGGTTATCACAGCCTCTTGTTGCCAACACCGCGTTCACTGAAGTGTACGCCTCAACTGGGCGAAACCCTGGACTATGGACGATTGGAGACGGGTCTCCATGTCCGATGAATTCCGTTTCCAGTTATTTCTCCCGGACGGGATGGGGCGGAGCTGGAGGAAATCGCACAAAATGATGAACCTGTCATGTGGACAAGGAAGTATTCAGGATGGAGGAAACTCGGTTAATGCCTGGAGCGTGTTCAACTGGCACACTTTGGGTGGGAAGTATAGATACTAGTTGATCTTCGCAGACAACCTAAATCTGTTCACAGTCATCATGCACCCACAGGGCAATGAACTGTTCCAGCAGGACAATGAACCTCCCCACAGAGCCGTAATGACTGGAACATGATCAGAAGAGCATTCTGCAGATGTTCACAGCCTGGAATGGCTTCCCAGTTAACCGAACATGAACTCAGTAGAAAATGTATGGGATGCCGTGGAAAGTTCCGTCCGCGCTTTGAATCCTCCACCCAAGGCCCAGGGCAGTCGAGGTGTGACTTCTCTTATCGGGGTGAAACGTGGACCTACCCGTCACTATGTAGGTATCCCAATATTTCTACCCACTCAGGGTGTTTCAGAAACGCAATGTTTTCCAGATACCCGAATTCTGCATAAGTTTACACTAAGACATCAGAAGTAATATTTCCTACCATCAAGAACATCTCTTGGAATATCTATTTTATAGAAAAACAACAAGTATGTGCATAAAGAACAAGCAAGCTCAGCGAGCTACAAAATATTAGGTCTATGTATAAATTTTCAGCATGTGTTCTAGAGTGGGATCTACTTTTTGAATCTTTCCCATAGAATGCAATGGTGGAACCGCGGCTATTGAATCATGTCTAACCGTATTGCCAATTCTGTGGTCGACTGGGCGGCATCTTAATACAGAACAGCATGCAAATCTCCGCTGTGCCTCTATTTTGACCGTCCGGTATGTTGCTTGTCCTCCACGCTACAACAACCATTCCTAAACTTCACAAACCACACACGGCACGCGCTTACATCAATAACTTTCTCGCCGTATGTAGAACAGATTCTCTCTCATTCTTCTGCAGAAGTTTCCACTAGATTAAACAGAAAAAACAAGCAGGAACTAATATGCACCTTGGAGGTCTCCATATCCTAGCTCAACTTACCGCACCTGTGGGCTGTCCGCCAACACGTGTCGTTAGACACAGTGTTGTGACGCTGCGTACTCTCACAACTGGAATTTCTGACCAAAATTAAACTGTTTTGCTTTTACAACCCGCTGCGTGGAGGCCGGAAACTCATGCATAGATCTAATGTCCCAAATTAGCATTCGTAATAAATTGTTCGACTTTGTTTGGAGGGGAGGTTAGTAATCACTATTTCTATTCCTGTATTTGACTTTCGGTTTTCTGGAAACATTTCCGTCCAGTCAAACTTGAAAAACTGACGAATTCCCATCTTTCAATATTTTGTTCGATTCGTAATCCTGCTCCTAGAACCACTGCAACAACCATATTGCAGCTGAACCTTGAACAATTAACACGTGTGCCTGACTTTGTTAAATCTGACTTAAGTTAGAAGCTGTGTAGAAAATGTCGTTAAGCGTAGAGAAAGTGAGACTAATGTGTGGTCACATTCCTTGGGAAGGTATCATGCCGTTCAGGAACACCTTTCCGCAGTATTTGAGGACAGTACTCTGTCCTCTTCAAAGTCAGTACGCGAGACCTATTTCTTAAATATGTAAGAGGCTTTTCATGCAAAGGGGGAAGGAAAGTTCCGCGTTTTTTTGAGAAACAATAAGTCGTGCAGGGAGAGACTGATCTACTTCCTGCAAAGTTTGGATATTCAGCTGATGGAGTGAACAGAATAATCGCCACACCAAAATCCGGGCAAGTCTATCTGAGATTTTGTGGTAAAATGCATTTTGTCCCCTTCCTAGAGTCTTCTGCGAACTGCAAAACCTTCTAATGGAGAAGTAGACATTCTTGTCACCGGGAATTTTGGTTAAGAACCTAAATATTCGTTTCAGCTTAATTATTGTGCAAGAGAACCCACATACTCCCTTTTCACTTCCTCCGTAACAGACCCATTGATCTCATTTTAGACTGTTCACTGATCCTGATTTAAAATGCTGCATGGTGCATACAGGTGAGTGCGAATGGATCCTTCGATTCCAAATTGTTTATTCCGGTCATTGTTAACATCCACACCACAGAAATCCACTAAATTTTATCTTGTATTGTCTTTGATATATCTGTTTTGTGCTTGTTTCTTTAATTTTAGAGGCGTGCATTTTCTTAAAAACTTTTCCAATAATTTTACATATTTAAATGCTTCATTTTTTTCAGCAACGCTTTTTGACTCGTGGGGAAAATGAAGGTATAAGGTATACTGCTAACCGATTAAATCCGCGGAGTATATACTAAAGGCGAGCCTCACCAAGAGTTGTTAGTGTAAAAATGACACTTATATGATTTTTATTGTTATTACATCTTTCTAGCGTATATTTTGTTGCTGTGAAAAACTTTGGTATAAGTTTCTCAATCATTGTATCTTTTGTACTTGTATATTCATTTGTGTTGAACTTTCGATGTAAATCAAGTTTATTTTATAGCTGTTGTTACGACGAAACCGTTATTACTTTAGAATTGCAAGTGAAAGTGCGTTTTTTCTTTCACCACATGAATTGTTATTTTTACATTTTGTCTATTTTGATGCTTTTTCCTCGCCTACGAAATAAAATTATTAGATCACTGTGATTTCAATTTTTCTGTTGCGATATTTACATTATCTGATACATAAACAAACCGGAACACGCGTACGATCATAAAGTTCTTATTACAGCAATTTAAAAGTGATGTAAAAACTCACTTCTCACAAACATTCATGCCACAGTGTATTTAAAGTATGTATGTACTGCGTCAAAACCCGTTCAGAGTGTTTCTTTACAAAGCATCAGTAATTTGTAAGATATTTCTCTGGACTGATATTCAGAGCAGACTTTGAACTGTGTAACGTATATCACATATTTTAACTTTCCGCTTTTGTTTCTTTCTGTTATGTAAATTTTGTTACTCTCTCGTCTCTCGTTTGCAAGTTTTTCTACTTCAGATGGACGTCAAAGAAAAATCTATTCTATACCTGCAATGTTAATTCGTCCTTAAACGTTTTTCCTCAAAGACTATTGCGATCTGATCTTAAGAATTTTGAGTGCAAATAAATGAAGTCCTTAGCTAATGTAAACCCTAGCTGTATTTCAAAATATTTGTCAGAATTATTTTTTTTAAATTCAAATTATCTAAATCGGTGCGAATCGGAATTATCTAAATCATTGTATAGGTGAAAGTGCGCTTTTTCTTTCACCACATGAATTTTTATTTTTACATTTTGTCTACTTTGAGGCTTTTTCCTCGCCTGCGAAATAAAATTATTGGATTAATGTGATTTCAAATTTTCTGTTGCGATGTTTACATTATCTGATAGATAAACACACAGCAAATTAAAAGTGATGTAAAAAATACAAGAAAAAATGGTAATTTTCTTGTAGAAAATGTGCGTTCAACAAATTAACACTGCAGGTGTATAATAGTGTTTCCCTTGAAGTTTCCCTTAAGGACACGACATAATTCCAAAAGTTTCCATCTATGTGGCAACAACTGACCGCAAGCAAAACGCAAATGCAGGAAGTCGTTCAAAATCTATGCCAACGATTTACATCAGCGAGCATGTCACGACCAATATGGAAATAAAACGTTACACCTGCACTCGGTGCTAGTTTAACACATATTTTCCGGGTGACTCAAATTTCCATACAATTTTTTGGACACTTGCGCAGCTGTTCCCAACAATTTTCGAAATATCACTCTACGACACGATTTCGTTTTGTACCTTTACAAGCAAATTTTGTCTAAAGATACTTTCTTTCCCAGATCCATTTTCACTAACGCGTCGAAAGTTCTTTCTATGCACTGACTTGCAGCAATTAAGCAAAAATGTTCCAATCACCTTCAGCGATTGCGGACGAAAAAGCCAGTTCGAAGTACTTCCCGAGAATCTACGAAAAGTAAGTAAATTTTTGATACGTGAACAGAATAATATTTTTATTTTAAAAATATTCGTATGGGTGCATAATGCAACGTTTAGTAATTGTATCGTTATTCAAACTTTCATAATCTCTTAAACATTAATTTTTTGCAGATGAAATGGAATATTAATGGAAACTTCAAACACCCAAAATACGGCACAAAGTAAATATTCAATAATCACACCGTCAGAATGAACACACTCTTCCCAACGCTATGCAAGCTTCTGCATACCATCGATGAAGCAACGTCAAGCACCGAAATGCGACTCATAGAATGCGGTTTCAACTGATATTTAATTAGGAAACGATTTAACCTGTAGAAAAGTGTCCATGTTTTGAAGAAGTGATAGGCCATTGGGGAAAGATCCGGTGGATGAGGTAAGGTTTCCTGCCTCAACTGGGGCAGCTTTTCGATTGCCTAGAGTGAAACGTGGGATCTGGTGATAACAAGAAGAAGTAAAGGCCCATTGCTACTGGCTAAGACATAACATTTAGTGGACATTTACCATGCATAATAAGCACTAGGCTTTTCGATTGTCTCGAGTGAAACGTGGATCTGGTGATAACAAGGAGAAGTAAGGGCCCATAGCTACCGGCTAAGACATAACATTTAGTGGACATTTTGCCATGCATAATGTCAAATTCTTGACAATACCTGTCCGCCGTGATGATTTGACTCGGTTGTAAGAAAGAAAAGTGGAAATCGTCTTAAAAAGAAAACCGAACACTGGCAATCGTCTTCCTGGGATGGAGTACCTGTTTCGGGGTGTTTTTCGGAGCTTCACCGAGGTCGAGCCATTGTGCCGAACTTCTGCGATTGTCATACAGCATCCATGTCTGATCATACGTGACCGGGCGCTTCGAAATATCGTTCGTTTAGTTTGCGGACATCAAATCGTCGTGTTTTTTTGTGCTGTTCTGTCAACTCATTTGTAACTCAGTTATGCATGTTCTTCACTTTGCCTGTGACAATTAAATGTCGGAAAATGGTTTCATAGTGTACTTTGAGTTGCTTGCCAAGCTCTTGTGACGTGAACAGGATACAATCCAGGCCTGCAACATGGCATCATCAATAGCTCCTTCTGGTATACAGTGTGGTGCATTTCCGATGCACATATAGACGAATCGGATTTAATAAACCAACGTGTTGTGCATTGCTTTCACTAATGGTGCCTTTCCTAAAGCTGTATTGATTCAAAATAGTATAACTATACTAATGATCCGAATTTCTCGGCGTAGAATATCAATTGCTACTCATCTATTCTACTTATCAATTATTTGCTGTATTGATGTTTCCCGTTGTATCCGATTCACGGTGTCTAAATTTAAACTAATTTAAGAAAATGCACGAATGTGGCTCTGATCCACCGACCTCTTCGTTGTGGCACAATTCCATTGAAACTGATGCCACTGACAATATGAACAGTGATTTATAGGTAACAGTCTTGACGCTTTAACTTAACATATCACAAGACACATTGCGCAGAGCGTTCATTCTTAAATTACCTGCCAACTGCAAGAGTCTACAAAATCCAACTTTTCATCTGCAACAACCTATAGCTACATTTTGAAAGGTGTATATTGACATTTGTGACTCTGTAGTTTTATATTATACATATCCAACTGGATTCGATTTTTCGTCTGAAAGATCTCATTTCTGACATGCAGCCTGCGTCTTAATAACTAAGTGATCTTTGGCTAGTGACTGCACCAGACATGACAAACCGTAGTTCTGTCAAGATGGAATGGCAACTCACTCAGTGCACCACACTCGGTCAAAAGCTAATAATTTCTTCTCAAGACGTTTTGTTTTCGTCTCCTGCTTAAGACCGAATAATCGAAAGATTCATCGAAAAAATGATAAAATCAAAATTGCTTACGTGAAAATGCTGCAAAGTTTCACGAGGTCCAATTCCAGATAACATAAGCAGTTGTGCCGTGTTTACAGCTCCAGCGGACAGAATTACTTCCTTTCTTGCTCGAATTTCGTACCGATATCCTTTGTAGTCGAACTGAACACCCTCAGCTGTGTACCCCTTGATGAGAACCTATAATAGAAGGAAAACAAGTTTTATACTTTAATAAGATATTTACCCGCTAGAAAACAAATAAAAATACTAATATATATAAAACTATGCAACGAGAATATTATTTAGTGATTTACTGTCGATAAGATACGAATCTCTAAGAAGTGACGAATCAGTGATTTCCGCGTCAGTTAATTCTCTATGTTCCTCAGAAATACTTTTTATTTTTTATTTTTCGGTGTGTGCATAAGTTCTACCCGTTTTTGTAGTCTACAAAAAAAGAGAACACAATAAATAACGTACCTAGGATTTCACATAATTGCCATAATTATGTATGACCTTTTGCCATTTGTCTATGAGTAGGTGAATCCCACGCCGGAAAAACTCATGTGTTTTAGAGTAACAAAAGTCATGTAATGCCGTTTTCACATTGTCCACATTATCGAAGGTTTAGAGAATGAAGGCGTTCTGTAATGATCGAAAAAGGTAGTAGTCCGTAGGTGCCAGGTCAAGGGTTATACGCTGGGTGAGGTAACACTTTCCAACCAAAGTCCAGTAATTTTTGCCAAAGATTAAAGCAGCATGAGGTCTGGCGTTATCATGATGAAGGATCATGCCTTTGCGATTGACGAGTGCTGGGCTCTTCGATGTCAGTTGTTATCGCAATATGTTGGCAGTAGAGTTCAGCATTTATCGTTCGGTTAAGTGCGATCACCCCCAGTGGATTATTCCCCGGACATCCCACCAAACATTCAACAAAAACGTTTTTGGGATGCAGTCCTCCTTTTGTGGTCGATGGAGCAGGCTCCGCACCTTGGCACTGCAGTCCGTCGATGCTTTACATTACAGTACAGTACCCATTTCTCATCACCCGTTACAATTCGTCCCAAAACGGTTCATTTCTGTGACGAGAAAGCAAAGAAACACTGGTACGGATTCTCTTCTCTCGTTGCTTTGCTGAAAGCTGGTGCGGAACCCAGTTATCGAACTTGGTGATGAACCTAAGCGCATGCATCTGTCTTTCGACTGTTGTTCTGTGTACCGACAACGTTTCTGCTAATTCCTGAACGGTTGGATGTGGGACATGTTTTATGGCTTAGTCCACATCCTCGTCAGAAATCACGGATGGACGTCCAGGACGTGATTGATCTTTACAGCTTCTATCTCCGTCCCGGAATTTCTGAAACCAACGGCGACATGTGCTATCATCAACTGCATCCTCCCCATACACTTGACAGATGTTGCTGCAAGCCGCGGCTGCAGTACTGCATATATCGGACTTGTACAGTAAACAATGTCTGATGTACTCCTTATCGCATGCCATGCACCACCGTGATTTCCGTTACGAATGACTTACTCGGACAAACCTAGTGCCTCTATATGCTCTACTGCTCCACGCTTTACTGGCCGAAAATTCGGCATCGCAGCGTCATTTGTGACGTAAGTACTCCGATTGCAATGTGCATCTATTACAAAAACGGGTAGAACTTTTGCACACACCTAATACTTACCACAGTACATGAGTTTCATTCACTGAAAACATGAAAGCACATGCGTATTTATACAGGAGCGTGCATTTTTCTTTCTTTCATTAGAAAACAGTAAAAAAATCACTAACAATTTACCGATTTCGACAAAAATCTTCCTAAATCTTTAAGCCTAATGTTGATAATTTATTAATTTAGGAGAACACAGAAGAACAGTTGTGTGAAAATACTCTGCTCAATATTGAAATTTTCCCATTAAAAGCATTGGTTGAAAACAGCTAAAATTTAGTGACAATAATGATTAGATATAAAAGACATGATTTCATTTTCAGTTCAAGTCCACCGTTTAATTAACCAGAATAGAGGAACCCATAACATCTATCAAGCAATCAAACCAACGCCATGGTTTCCAAATCAGGCAGCAACACGTTATTGCATGAATCGGATGGCGTTCTGAGGGATTTAACCACCACGCCACCTTCTCTTTGTCCCGTGTTTTTATTCCGGTCGAAGAGTACCCAACAAGCGACGATGTTGTCTCACGCATGTTGAATCGTCAAGGAGCGTCTTACAAGCTATTCCTGGTAATGTCCCACACATGTTGGACAAACGAAGATTTGGAGATTCTGTATAACAAAAACAGTTGGATGCCTTACGGACAGGCTTAAGTGATGACAGTAATATGTAGGCGAGCGTTATCTTGCTGCGATAGAATAAGGCATTCCGGATATCCGTCAGAAAGGTTATGGAACTATGTGTAAGACATCGTTGAAGTATAACCGAGCTGTCACAGTCCCTGTTAGAAGAGCCAGAGATGATCTGCATTTATATTTGATGGCAACCCAAAGAAGAGCAGCCAATAGCCGAGCTGTGCGGAGCTCGTCTGACAAAACAAAGTTAGAGCGCTAATGGTTGAATCAAAGCCAAAAGATCCCCTATTTTTTCTCGTTTTATGTTTTTAATCACTGAATTTCATTGAACATAGCCACTTAAACGTTGGTGCTGAGCTGGATTCATTTATTCAAAAACAGGCCTGCAATTTTGTAGCTTTCATGAACTGTGACGTCAGAGTAAAACGGACAAAGTCTGCCTGCGCAATACAACTGGGCAAACAGCCGGACAGGAGTAGGAAGATATGGGTTCGAATTCCACTGTGGGCAAAACAAAGACTATACTAAAGCCCGAACGAAAAAGGATTTCCTGAGCGTGCGTGTCCTCGTTTGCCTCGGGGAGGGGGGGGGGATATGAGTCAAATTGACAATACAGTAGTGATAAGCTTGCCGGCGTAGGGAGAACAGCTACCGTGGAATATGAAGGAGTGGGTTTGAATCTCAATGTCGGCAAAAGAAAGGTTGGTTTAATTTGGGTGTTTAACGACCACCATAAGCAACTCACTTGGCTATAAGCAATCGCCCGTCCTTAATGTAGGGCCAATGGTTTCAGGGAAAGGAGAGAACCAGCGCCTTAAGACAAATACAACATCATACCTTTTCTGGATTCGAACCCTGACCCATCAAGTACGAATGTTCAGAATCCATTGCTTAGATCACTGCTCCACCGGGCAGCAAAAGAAGGTTATAATGCCCACTATAATCTGATATACAACATATACTAAAAGAAGTTAGTTTTGAATGTACAGTGCATCAGTACTGTTAGCATTTGCCCCCGCTATTCTTCAAAGCTGAAAGATTCACGTGATATCTAACCTTTGTTACTAGAGCTCCAGCCACGATGTCGAGGTTTTTGCGATTTTCGCTTGGAACCAAGTAAGCTTTTGCTGCACTACATCTTTGTCCATGGCGTATATTAGCCTGAAAATCGTTGATACCTAGATGCAAAAAAGAAAAGTAATTACAATTTTTTAAAGACACCACTTAAGGTTAACTCCATTAGTATGCAGCAGCATCACAGATTATGTACATATAGCAAAAACGTAAAATGATTTTATTTATAGCAGTGTTAGTCTTGAAAAGCAAACATTCCGTTTATCGCGGTTTTTTTGTACCTTAAAACCGGGTTATAGGTGTGCAGCAGATGCGTTTAGAAATGCCATTTTTATTTAATAACGATACAAATGTATGTTGCTTACTCAATTTGTTAGGGTCTTCCCATGAGTAAGAATAATAATTATTAGGAAAAAATAATTCCTTTGGAAAAATATGAAACAAGTATTTGATTCGTTGATTTGACATTTATTCTCTAATCCGTGACGGAAGCACTGGAATTGTTACGTCCTCCTCAAAAGACATTGGTGATCGTTTCAAATTACAAGCCATTAAAAAGTTTATGTACTTAAATCGTTTACTTGTTTCCTTCCTTTATCTCTCCTTGGTTTTTAACTCGCTTGGATTATCCAGACTCACCCAATTGCTTTTTAACCTTGATTTTTCTTGTTATCTGTGCAAATGCTCTGCATTTCAAACGTCTTTTATTACTTGTTCTTCGGGCTACTGAACCCGAAATCAGAAGTAGGTAGCGTAGCGAGTCACGTGACTACAATGAGAAATCTAGCCGCTGTTCATTAGCACAGCTCATTGAAAAAATAAAGCTTGGCCTCCGTTACCTGTCGTTCCACTTTAAATGTGTTGAGGAACTGAGTAAACGAGCTGACGACGTAACGAACACTTCGTGAAGTGAATGAAATCATTGTCGTAGCCAGGGGCGTATGTAAAAAAAAAAAATCGGGGAGGGGACGAGAAGTGGAAGTTTTTGAAATCCACAAGAACAAAATAAAAGTTAATGAAAATTTGAAGAAAAACACGAAAAGCCTTTTTGTCTTAGGTAGGTTGATGCATTTTTTATTAAAGTATTTTTTTTTGTAATATAAGTCTTATTTTAACCACAAACACATAAGAATGAAAGACACTCGGGGAGGAAAGGCCCCTTGTCCCGCTCTAAATACGCCCCTCCATCATTTTTATGCCAGGGGCGGGATTCCAACCCACAACTCTCGGCTCCGGAGCTCCGAGTGCGATCCACTATACTACACTGGCATGTGCTCTCACTGCTATCTGCCTTTATCTCATGTGCGTCCTGCGGTGCAGGCACGTCACACCTGGTCGCAGCTTATCGCACTGGAAACTGCAATTACTCAACGTGAGAGATTTAATATGTTGTATGCAAAAACATATTAAAGGTTACTGCTTTTCTAAACATAAATGTCAATCAAACTGTAGCATTTTAGATATCGAAGAGGACATGCGTGCATACATATTTTGAAAAGACTACGAAAATTTGAATTATTATTTTAAAAATGTATAAATCTTTCAAACAGATTTCAAGGCAGCCCGTCTGCTGTTCTTTTTTCAAACTTTAACAATCCTGGTGAGCTTCTGAGGATAAAGGTAACCATTCATCCGCAAATTATTGTTAGTTATTGCAGGGAAGGAAGAAAACCAGAATCGATAAACCATCAGAACACTAATTTCTCCCCAGGGCTCAAACAAAATTCAGAAAGCCCGCTACTAATTTTTTAACCTCTCGAGGGTGGTGTCCGTGGGTTCCCAGATTTTCCTACTTTCTTTTTTTGGGAAGTAAACCCGTATGAAACATAACGCTATAAGGAGTCGTCGTTCCTCAGTTTACAGCCACTGGTTCCAGGAAAGGGAAAGAGGACAAATACATTACCCATGCCTCATCCGGGACTCGAACCCGGGCCCAGCTCGCACGAAAACCCAGAAGCGCGCGCTTCTGATAAGTACAGATGTGAATACACAAAGTTTCCGGTGGGGAAGATAGAACCCGCATGCTTTCCCAGTTAAGCTCCGCCGACGGTATTTATTGCTGAAATTTTGCCGTCTTGACATGTGCGTCACCACTGTAGTACGTCACATAGATTTTTTCTCTTTCTTGGAATGAGGATAGTAAGCACTCAAGTAAACAAATGGAAATAAATAATTTTCGATGAAGCAAATAATTAAGATACATTTTTATGACTCTACATTTTCTTACTTGAAACTGTAAAGCCATAAAATTTGATCACATAGAAACACTGGATAAACATTTATGGTTTTTTATATGGCTTACTTCTTCCAAGCTCGCTTATAATTTGAATTGGATGAACGTTTTGGAAAAGATGTAAATAAGGTTCAAATAGAAGAACTGAAGTTAATGTTTCAGGAACTAAACTAATTTTTTTATTGACGAATCGACTAGTGAACTGGTATCACGTGAAAGACGCTCAAACTAACCAAACTAAACAAAAAAAATATATAAACGAGAGCAGATGAAAAAATTAATACAAAAAATAAAATCGAACAAATTCATGCGGATAATTTATCATTCCACAGCTCTGATTTCTCTTATTTCCAGGAGCCTTTAATTTTCACCCTTTTTATTGGCACATTGTAGGAAAGGAAAATGTTATGACTGAATGGTACTAAAAATTAATCTGTTTAGATTTTTTATAATTATATTTACATTTTAGATTTAAAAATTTCCGGTTCAACGTTGTCGATTGGAGTATGATCTGATGTCATAAGCGCAACGAAAGGAAAAAGGAATGTGGTGAATTATTAATTCATTCTTTGCATGCAATACTTTCGAAGGTATTTTACAATTCATTTTTCACCTTGCATGGGATTATTGGTTTAAACAATTGCTAATCTACTGAGTAGTTTTATTAATTACTGCTTTTATTGGTTCATTTCGGCGTACTCATACATTATATTCAGTACAGACGGGTAGTACTCGTTTCATTTGAACAACTATAACAGATCAACCCAAAAAACTGATCACCGGCCGATATTAATTTGTCAGATATTTTAGAAAAGGTATTGCTAAATTCAAGTGCGCTCTTTTGTTTACTATATGTGCCCTCTCACAAATGACCTGACCTTCAGATTTCTCAGTCGAGTGTTACATATAAACATATTTGCGGATTATCATTAACATTTCTTGCACGTTTCGCCTTCCTTTTTGGTTCGACCGCCCTACGTTTCCAGGTTAAAAACTATCGTTAGATACTAAAAAATAGCGAAAAAACTAGAAAAAGAAAAACAATTTCTCCCTCTTACGGAGTCGATTAGTAATCTATTTGGGTTCATTATATGAGGCTAAGCCTAACCAGAAAAACTTTACGGTAAGAAAGGCTAAAAAAATTTGACAAATATCACAAAAGTTTTGACGTTTGTTTTAAATACAATATGAGTGTCAGCTCTCAATGCTTTAAAACTTTCATGAAAACTTTCACATTTTTTTTTCGTGATCTTTTTCTGATATTCAGCTTAGAGTAAAATACGGGATGTAGGGTAATATGTAAACTGAAAAAAAAATGTTTTTTTTTCACTTCTTTGACTCATGAGGAACGCTGCAGCGATTGAACTATTACGCGTTTATTTTTTTAACGATTTTCCATTGTAAAAGTCAAATTCTGAAAATCACGCGAATTCCCGGAAAAATAAAGCAACAGTAATTACGAAATCGAATTAAAGAAAAATAGAAAAGGCTTATAAACTTCATTACTTAAAACTTATATTCTTCAAAACTGATAAAAGTCAAAGCTCTGCTTCTATGCCTTCTCAACATAGAAGCAGAACTCTGTTAAATTTAATTTAATGCTCCTTTTAAATCTTTTCGCAAAAATCAAAATGCATTATTAAAAACTAGACCTCATAACATTTGCTGTAAATGAAAAGAAATTGTTAGACTTTTCTAGTTTGGCACATTTTTACCAAAATCTATTAAAACAAATGAAACAGAGCGCATTATCTTACGCCTTCGCAAAGCATCTTAACCAGTATTTTAGGCACAGTAACTCCTGCTACAACTATCATTTTCACCTAGAGCCAATCAGAAGGCTTAAAAATTACACAGAGAACTCATCAGAAACAGAAGCCGGTAAATTTCCTCGCAATCGGCAGTCGTGAAGACCAAAGACAATGCCATATCTCCACGTTTAGTCGCAGGCCTATTCCATGTCAAAGAACATGCAGACCAGGTGATGACGTACCACAAACATCTCCTGATGTATGTCTCAAGGCAAAGATGATGAACGGTTGTAGAGTGGAAACGTCGATATTCACTCTGATGAGATGACAGAAAGTGATGAATTTCTAGATAAAATAACAAACGCAAGTTGATGGTACGTTCTAAAACTTTGCACAGGCAGCTGGTCATAGCGATTGGTCGGTAGTTAAACGGGCTAGTTGGATCTTTATCAGGCTAGAAAACTAGTACTGCAACAGCCGAATGCCAGGATTCAGGAAAAACGTGTTCGTATCAAATAATGTTAAACAAGATCAACGGACACTCAAAGACGATGGAGAAATGTGCTTGAGCATTTCATAATGGAGGTTATCCATCCCGACAGATGTTCGTCCAAATGGATCCATAGCGATCTTAAATGCCACTGCAGTCAACGCGCTGTTAGAGTCTTCCGGGGAAAACTGCCCGAAGGATATACACTATATTGACAAAAGTGACCGGACGCCTAGAAGAGAAACACAACATAGCATTTATTGACATACATTAGTCGGTCCACCTTTGGCCTTAATGCATGCACTGACCCTTAGAGACATGCTTTCGACAAGGTTTGGAAACACAGCGATAGGTATGCGCTTCCATTCAGTACATATTGCTGCCGCTAACTGTTGCTTAGTAGTAGGCCTAGGTTCCAAACTTCTTATGCGGCGCTCTAATTCATCCCATAGGTGCTCTATGGGATTAAGATCAGGGCTCTGTGCTGGCCAGTCCACACACGATACGGAATTATCGGCAAACCACGCCGTAACAGTCCTTGTTTTATGGCTCGGTGCATTATCCGGCTGGTACCAACAAGGCTCGGTTCCATAGTATTGCCACAGAGTTGGTAGGACATAATTGTCCAGAATATCGAGGTAGACGTGCTGGGTAACAGGTTTGTCTACGATAACCAATAGGCCGGCACCATACCACGAAAAACACCTCCACACGAGTACACTGCCAGCTCCAAATGTGACCGTAGGAACAGTACACTGTGGTAAATAGCGCTCCCCCGGCTGCCGCCATACCCACACACGGCCATCAGATTGATGGATCGTGTATCTCGATTCATCAGTCCATAGAATCCGTTTCCATTGATCTACGGTCCACGATAAATGTTTTTTACACCATGTTAAACGACGAGTAGCATTCCGAGTGGAGACGAAAGGCTTATGAGCAGCCGCACGACCACGGTAACCCATGAGCTCTCTGCGAATGGTACGTGTACATACCGAGGTTCCAGCATTTTTACTCACCTGTACACTGAGGTCTTGTGTAGTAAGTACTCCGTCGATCAGCTGTGACGACTCTCCTGAGGCTTCTACTTCCTCTATCACTGATTTTTTTTGGTCTGCCGGTACGTTTTGCTACTTCATGTGTCTTCCACTAATTCAGTACATCCATAAAAGTGGACTTCGGTATGTTTAAACGCCTCTCGGTTTCTCTTATGGGTAACCCACTAATATAACACCCAACAATCTTTCCTTTCTCAGTCAGTTATCTCCCGCCGCGACATTTTCACTCAACCTCACAAAGCGATATGACCGCGGTCAGCTGCAGGCTTGTTTTTATACCGTTTGCAGCTGTACCGCGCATCTTAACAACGCAGCGGATCCGTTAATTTGCTTTTGAAGGGGTATCCTGTGACTTTTGTCAATATAGTGTACTTTTGCTCTTAAGCCGCGCCTTCAGCGCTTGGAATGAAGGAGGTAAATTGCTGCGGCTGGACACGGAAGCAAAGGCTTCGCCAAGACAGTCAGCAGCCGTTTCTCCACTGCTCTCAAAAATGGAGATTCCCCCATATGGATACTTTCCCCAAATCTTACGAAGCCTATCCCAAACAATCTTGGAGCAGGTAGGCGTGTTGATTTTTGATACATATTGCACCAAAGATTCCTGTTTACTCCGGCGACGAACTAGTCGCTCACAGAATTTGGCCTCCTTGAAAGCAAGTAAGTTGGTTTTTGTGGGTAGTGTCATGGCGAAAATTTTAACCTCTGGTGAATTTCAGAGAGACCTGATCAATCTTTCTGTTGGTTTATCAGAGATTAATTAATGCAAAAATTTTCTTCCATGACATACGTTAGAAGAAAATTCCTGGTTGAAAGGCAGGGGAATTCATGCGCAAAATTCGCTTGTCTTAATCACAACCAGGAAAACAAAATTTCATGTTGGTGAAAAGAAAAAAAAAAGAATAATATTTGATTTAACTGACTTTGGGGTTTTGAAAATAATTATTTTATCTGTTCTTTTATCGCGATAGGAAAAGGCGAGTAGGTGTGCAGCTCAGAGAATCAAAATTAATTTTACTTTCACATCACGGAACGAGAGAAAAGAAAAAAAAATTAAAATTAGTGATTTTCTGCAAAGCAAGAATTCGCCATTTTTTGCGTTCCTGTTTCCAAAGTCGCACAAAAGTAACATCTTATCGTCTTTTGGGGTAGGGAATTCAGCAACGAAATCTATTTTTAGACCCCAGGGTCAAAAAGAAGAGCTTGGTCTACACGTGTGAAGGTCAGAGGTCACTCGAGGCGTGGGAGTGAAGATTCCGTTGGGAGAGTCGTGAGTTGCTAGGCTGAAGTTTCGACCAATGAGAGGGGTCAGCGGTTTTCAAGCACCCCCAGAGTTTTTATCCGTTGAGAGTCACTTTTGCTCTTGTCTTGCTGCTGGACGTCAGAGAAAGAGGGGACGGCGGAGTTTTTTTTTTCTCCTCGCCTTTTGGCGGGAGAGAACCACAGAGAAAAAAAAAGAGTTTTTCCCATGGCAGCATCTTGCTGACCACCAGTCCACCACAAGGGGACACTCTGGATCTGGGCTGCCTATTAAAAAATTTTTGACGATGTAGAACGCAGTTAAAGCGGCATTCCGCCGGCCGGGAACCTCGCCCTGAAGAACAAAATGGCGGCAGGCTGGGACAGTGTCGCTAAGGAAAAGAAGGGGGACATGCCTTCTCCCTTATGGAAATTCCGGAAAGAATGGGCCCAGCCTCTACAGCTTCACCCTCGGCTGATACTCCGAAAAGGAGGCCTGCCTCAAAGGTTCCATCTCATCCCGAGGTTTCGAAAATGGTTACCTCGGCTATTAACCGTTTAAGGAAGGGAACTGGGAGGAAGAAAACAAAAAAGAAATTCTAACGAGAATGTGGTTGTGCCAGGACTGTAAACTGTGGTGAAAACAGAAGGGAAGAAAAAAGAACGCCAGCTCGAAGGTAATGTTTTAGTTCATATCTTTTTGTATTGATATATAACATCCCACGCAGGGTACCTAAACTTCGAGCTGAGCATAAGAAACAAAAAGAAAAAGAGCAAGTTTTTTTTTCCCTCTGATTTTGGCTGTGTCGTCGTTCAGCTTTCAAAATTAAAATGTATTAGTTACTCAGGTACGAATTCAGAAAAAAAAGAAAGAAAAAAAGAGAGGGGAGTTGAAAATGCTTTCATTTATGTTTTTTGTGCTGTCATGTCTGGTATTTTAGCAACTTCCCAGGCCAGTAAATGTTGATGTATCGGAAAAATTTAGTTTAATAGTTGGGCACAGTGAATTTTGGTGCATCGATAATAGTTTAGTGGGGCATGTGATAATTGAAAAGCAGTGTTATTGTGATGTCGTGGGTGATAAAATAATTGTAAACATTTTTTTCTCTAGCCTTTTTACAGCGTTGAGTTATTTTTTTTTGAGTGAAGATAAATTATGGGATGATTTATATTGGAATTTTGGGAACATATTATAGTGTGATGAAATTGGAAACCTAAAGTGCTGTTTACATTCTTGGAGTGTTGAGTGTCGAAATTGAGATGGTAGGAGTGTTAATTGAGGACCAGTATTTTACATGCTCCAGATGAGTGTTAATCTCCCATTGGAAAGGGGTGATCTTAGGGCAAGCAGGGAACTTGTCCTAGGGCAGAGGGCTCTGAGTAGGGAATTTTCACCAGGATGCGATATGTGCAGAATAGAAGTTAGAGTATTTTTTTGTTCTCAAGTTTAGTATTTCACAAAAAGAATGAACATCATGGGTTGAGAAGACACACTTTTGCTCACCAGTTCCAGTATTAATTGTTCTTTTCTTTGGCCTAAATTTTCTTGTTTTTACTATAAGGTTAAAAGTCTAAATGTAATTTTAATTTTCAATAAGGTGAAAATATTTAGTGGGTTATGTAAATGGTCAGTGTTATTGTCTGAAGTGGACCTGCGCATTGCCATGGTGCAGAAGAATTTCCTTGCTAGTGATTTTTCCTGGGATATATGTGGATACTGTGATTTAGGATTTCTTGGGATATAGAGAGATAAGTGAATTTTCCTGGGATATATGTGGATATAGTGATTTTTGGATTTCTTGGGATATACAGAGATAAGTGAATTTTCCTGGGATATATGTGGATACTGTGATTTAGGATTTCTTGGGATATATAGAGATAAGTGAATTTTTCCTGGGATATAGTTGTGTTGGTTCTGGGCCAGATGTGCCTGGAGTATTTAGGGTTGAAGTACGACAGGCTCTTGCAGGCGTGGTTGATCAAGGTGGGATCACGCATTGGTTCGAAAAGGGGAGATCCTTGAAGACGTGGTTTTTGGGGGAAAACTTGTCTTCAAACCCCCCAGTAGTTTCGCTGCTCACGGAGATATGTACTGCCAGCGAGGGTCGGTCGAGCGTTGCTTCAAGAAATGTGGTGAGATCATGTTAGAGGAAATTCTGTGCCTGATGATGATGTGTCACACTTGAGGATTTTTTCCTTTCCCTTTGCATAGGCTGAAAGTGGATTCACGACCCAATTTCACGCCTTCAGCCTGACTTGGTATTTTCTTCCTGTGTTGGTTCTCAAAACCCAGGGTAGTGTCTGAACTGAGAGTATTTGCCGCACCGCTACCTCAGTAATTCACTGCAGGTGTTAAATTCAAGTTTGTTTGGTGATTTAAAGTATCTAAATTCATTTGTTTATGATTTGCTGTAGTGCTAGGGATGTAAATTCTAAATTCTGGTTGTTGGTGTTAGTGAACTTGATATTTAGTTTGGAAATTTAGTTAATTGGTATTTTGAGCTTTTGTTTACTGTATAGAGTTATTAAGTATCCTGAGCTATTATGTGAAGTGCAGAGTGAGGTGATTTTTATGAGCAAGCTAGTGCAAGAAGATTGTGTGAATTTCTGAATTATGTTGATGTTATGAATAGTGATAATTTTTAAGATTAGGTAGTGTGGTTTCTTTATAAGTGAAGTAGGTTCATTCAGGATAGTTCTATGGGTTATGTAATGTTAATTAAGGCTTGTGCTCAGTGTAAATTCTGTTTTGAGGATAATTTACTTGGTTTGTTTACTTGCTGATAGTAGTTTTGTTAAAGTATAATTTGTGGCTCTTAAAATAACTGTAAATTTAATTGAAGTCTTTGAATCTGGTCTGGGAGATTGCGGAGTTTGCTAAGATTGTTTAAATTCAAATCAATAAGTGTAAAATTGTAAATTGGTCATTGAGCTAACTGGGTGAGAGAGAAGAGAGTACGTTTCAAAAGAACAGAATTTGTCCACTTGTAGAATTAAAAATAATCCAGTATCTTTTTTTGTGTAAGCTATGTGAATCATGGTATAATTTTGGATGCATGCCTAGTGTTCAAACCAACTGTGTTGAAACATGTAAAGTTGTGCTGTTCATAAGGCCACTGGCCAAATAGAAATAGAAAGTAAATTGAGATTCTGTTTTATACTGCTGTGTTTAAGCAAACAAGAAAAAAAGGAAATACCATCTGTTTGTCCATTAAAATTAACTGGTTAAGTTTTTAAAGAAAAATAATAAATACAGGCAGTAGCCTTTCAAAAAAAGTTCAAAATGAGTGCAGTGTGAAAAATTTTTGTGTGCTGTTGTCTTCCATGACTTGGTGTGAATTTTTGTGTGCTGTTGTCTTCCATGAATTTTTTGTGTGCTGTTGTCTTCCATGACTTCCCCTTAGCTTGACTAAGGCTATCGATCCGAATCCTGGTATTATAAGGTTTTTCATAACTGCAATTTTTGTCCTATCCATTTTAATTGACTTTCACCGCCTCCACAAGTTGTTATTGAACGAGTACATTTTATTGTATGACTTATAGTGACACATTTTCATACACATGCAACAATATCCACTTATTTTTGCACTTTCAGGTGACTCAACTCTGCTTGAACACAAACAACGCAAACTTTCCAATAACTTCTTGTGGAATGTAAATTTTCAGATGCATTTTTGTTTAGGATGTTCATGGCCTTTTCTAGTACTTAGAAAATATTTTTGTTTCGAAATGCATCCACCCATCTCCCAAATTTAACTTTTCTATAATTTCCATATGAATTTCAATACCAGCATAAATATAACGCCCTTTAATAAATAACAACCAATTCAATATGCCCAAAATGAATTAAATTTAAATTATCTTTTTTTCCACCAAAACATTTTGGTGCCGTGACTATAGGATACATGCCTTGTCATGGAATTCAACCTGTACTGCACAGTAGTTACGAAAAATCTTGAGTATGGTTTCATATGTGAATTATTTTCTCGTAGTGATAAGTTCTGGTAGTCTCTCTCTCTCAGTGACCAAAGTAGCGAAAGTGCATATTTTTTGATTTTAGCTGAATTTCTGTGTATAAGTATTATAATATTTCAGTAGCAGTGTTTGTAATAATTGAATAATTTTGGGCTTAACATAAAAGCCAGTTAGGGCTTGACACACATAGAAAGATTTTTTTGTGTTGGTGTAATATTTTCAGTGATATATGAGTAAATTCAGTAATTTTGTGCTTGACACACATACAATTTTTTTGGGTGTTTACCTACATGAGTTTTCACACAAATAATTTCTCAAACGTACCTGCATAATGTATAATTTGGTATTTCGAATATAACTAGTGCTAATTAATAGTTTGCAGTGTGTCACATATATATATGCAATTTCACACTTTTCCAAATATTGAAATTCTAGGTGTATTTTTCATGTGTTGCAAAATTTTTTTACCTCTACAGTCCGAGTGTTGAATTAAGTGTAATTTGAATGTGTTGCATTCAGGCAGTTTATCATATTCTGTTGAACTAAGCGAAGAAAGTGTATTGTAAAGTAATGTTGTCATTCGAAAATGCCTGTTGTTGGTGATGTCAAATTGGTGAAAGCATAATGCAAAAATTGTAAGAGGCGTAACTTCTCTTCTCTCCTCACGCTGGTTAATTTAGTGCCCAGGTGCACTGGTTAGTTATTTTAAGTTAGGTTGTTTACTATTGGAGTGAAGTGTAGGTTCAGTGTTGGGTAGGATTAGTATTACTGTAGTAATAGCCAGTGAGTTAGGAATTTAATAATCAGTTAAATTTCTTTTAATTTAATTTTCTCAGTGTAGTTAAAAGGTTAGTATTTGAGCCGGTGCAGAATTTTTTTTCCTTCGTTCCGTGAAAATTTTTTGGCTTGAAAAAAATTCTTTCACCTCTGTAATTAAGGTCAGGTGATAAGTAGCTTCGCTTCGGAACATTTGTTTTCCTAGTTCAGTGGTAGCCATGTTGGAACGGAAGTCAGCTCACCGGAGGTAGGTGGCGCTGCAGGTTTGTTTACATTCATCGGTTTGGTGACATGGTCGGAGCACGTGTGTGTTGAGTGGTAGGTGGAAGCGAATTTTCTGAGATTTTATTTTATGTTTCGACTCGCTTTGCTCGTCTTTTTCGCAGGGGGAATGTATTTGTCATGGCGAAAATTTTAACCTCTGGTGAATTTCAGAGAGACCTGATCAATCTTTCTGTTGGTTTATCAGAGATTAATTAATGCAAAAATTTTCTTCCATGACATACGTTAGAAGAAAATTCCTGGTTGAAAGGCAGGGGAATTCATACGCAAAATTCGCTTGTCTTAATCACAACCAGGAAAACAAAATTTCATGTTGGTGAAAAGAAAAAAAAAAGAATAATATTTGATTTAACTGACTTTGGGGTTTTGAAAATAATTATTTTATCTGTTCTTTTATCGCGATAGGAAAAGGCGAGTAGGTGTGCACTCAGAGAATCAAAATTAATTTTACTTTCACATCACGGAACGAGAGAAAAGAAAAAAAAAAAATTAAAATTAGTGATTTTCTGCAAAGCAAGAATTCGCCATTTTTTGCGTTCCTGTTTCCAAAGTCGCACAAAAGTAACATCTTATCGTCTTTTGGGGTAGGGAATTCAGCAACGAAATCTATTTTTAGACCCCAGGGTCAAAAAGAAGAGCTTGGTCTACACGTGTGAAGGTCAGAGGTCACTCGAGGCGTGGGAGTGAAGATTCCGTTGGGAGAGTCGTGAGTTGCTAGGCTGAAGTTTCGACCAATGAGAGGGGTCAGCGGTTTTCAAGCACCCCCAGAGTTTTTATCCGTTGAGAGTCACTTTTGCTCTTGTCTTGCTGCTGGACGTCAGAGAAAGAGGGGACGGCGGAGTTTTTTTTTCTCCTCGCCTTTTGGCGGGAGAGAACCACAGAGAAAAAAAAAGAGTTTTTCCCATGGCAGCATCTTGCTGACCACCAGTCCACCACAAGGGGACACTCTGGATCTGGGCTGCCTATTAAAAAATTTTTGACGATGTAGAACGCAGTTAAAGCGGCATTCCGCCGGCCGGGAACCTCGCCCTGAAGAACAAAATGGCGGCAGGCTGGGACAGTGTCGCTAAGGAAAAGAAGGGGGACATGCCTTCTCCCTTATGGAAATTCCGGAAAGAATGGGCCCAGCCTCTACAGCTTCACCCTCGGCTGATACTCCGAAAAGGAGGCCTGCCTCAAAGGTTCCATCTCATCCCGAGGTTTCGAAAATGGTTACCTCGGCTATTAACCGTTTAAGGAAGGGAACTGGGAGGAAGAAAACAAAAAAAGAAATTCTAACGAGAATGTGGTTGTGCCAGGACTGTAAACTGTGGTGAAAACAGAAGGGAAGAAAAAAAGAACGCCAGCTCGAAGGTAATGTTTTAGTTCATATCTTTTTGTATTGATATATAACATCCCACGCAGGGTACCTAAACTTCGAGCTGAGCATAAGAAACAAAAAGAAAAAGAGCAAGTTTTTTTTTCCCTCTGATTTTGGCTGTGTCGTCGTTCAGCTTTCAAAATTAAAATGTATTAGTTACTCAGGTACGAATTCAGAAAAAAAAAAAAGAAAGAAAAAAAGAGAGGGGAGTTGAAAATGCTTTCATTTATGTTTTTTTTGTGCTGTCATGTCTGGTATTTTAGCAACTTCCCAGGCCAGTAAATGTTGATGTATCGGAAAAATTTAGTTTAATAGTTGGGCACAGTGAATTTTGGTGCATCGATAATAGTTTAGTGGGGCATGTGATAATTGAAAAGCAGTGTTATTGTGATGTCGTGGGTGATAAAATAATTGTAAACATTTTTTCTCTAGCCTTTTTACAGCGTTGAGTTATTTTTTTTTTGAGTGAAGATAAATTATGGGATGATTTATATTGGAATTTTGGGAACATATTATAGTGTGATGAAATTGGAAACCTAAAGTGCTGTTTACATTCTTGGAGTGTTGAGTGTCGAAATTGAGATGGTAGGAGTGTTAATTGAGGACCAGTATTTTACATGCTCCAGATGAGTGTTAATCTCCCATTGGAAAGGGGTGATCTTAGGGCAAGCAGGGAACTTGTCCTAGGGCAGAGGGCTCTGAGTAGGGAATTTTCACCAGGATGCGATATGTGCAGAATAGAAGTTAAAGTATTTTTTTGTTCTCAAGTTTAGTATTTCACAAAAAGAATGAACATCATGGGTTGAGAAGACACACTTTTGCTCACCAGTTCCAGTATTAATTGTTCTTTTCTTTGGCCTAAATTTTCTTGTTTTTACTATAAGGTTAAAAGTCTAAATGTAATTTTAATTTTCAATAAGGTGAAAATATTTAGTGGGTTATGTAAATGGTCAGTGTTATTGTCTGAAGTGGACCTGCGCATTGCCATGGTGCAGAAGAATTTCCTTGCTAGTGATTTTTCCTGGGATATATGTGGATACTGTGATTTAGGATTTCTTGGGATATAGAGAGATAAGTGAATTTTCCTGGGATATATGTGGATATAGTGATTTTTGGATTTCTTGGGATATACAGAGATAAGTGAATTTTCCTGGGATATATGTGGATACTGTGATTTAGGATTTCTTGGGATATATAGAGATAAGTGAATTTTTCCTGGGATATAGTTGTGTTGGTTCTGGGCCAGATGTGCCTGGAGTATTTAGGGTTGAAGTACGACAGGCTCTTGCAGGCGTGGTTGATCAAGGTGGGATCATGCATTGGTTCGAAAAGGGGGAGATCCTTGAAGACGTGGTTTTTGGGGGAAAACTTGTCTTCAAACCCCCCAGTAGTTTCGCTGCTCACGGAGATATGTATTGCCAGCGAGGGTCGGTCGAGCGTTGCTTCAAGAAATGTGGTGAGATCATGTTAGAGGAAATTCTGTGCCTGATGATGATGTGTCACACTTGAGGATTTTTTCCTTTCCCTTTGCATAGGCTGAAAGTGGATTCACGACCCAATTTCACGCCTTCAGCCTGACTTGGTATTTTCTTCCTGTGTTGGTTCTCAAAACCCAGGGTAGTGTCTGAACTGAGAGTATTTGCCGCACCGCTACCTCAGTAATTCACTGCAGGTGTTAAATTCAAGTTTGTTTGGTGATTTAAAGTATCTAAATTCATTTGTTTATGATTTGCTGTAGTGCTAGGGATGTAAATTCTAAATTCTGGTTGTTGGTGTTAGTGAACTTGATATTTAGTTTGGAAATTTAGTTAATTGGTATTTTGAGCTTTTGTTTACTGTATAGAGTTATTAAGTATCCTGAGCTATTATGTGAAGTGCAGAGTGAGGTGATTTTTATGAGCAAGCTAGTGCAAGAAGATTGTGTGAATTTCTGAATTATGTTGATGTTATGAATAGTGATAATTTTTAAGATTAGGTAGTGTGGTTTCTTTATAAGTGAAGTAGGTTCATTCAGGATAGTTCTATGGGTTATGTAATGTTAATTAAGGCTTGTGCTCAGTGTAAATTCTGTTTTGAGGATAATTTACTTGGTTTGTTTACTTGCTGATAGTAGTTTTGTTAAAGTATAATTTGTGGCTCTTAAAATAACTGTAAATTTAATTGAAGTCTTTGAATCTGGTCTGGGAGATTGCGGAGTTTGCTAAGATTGTTTAAATTCAAATCAATAAGTGTAAAATTGTAAATTGGTCATTGAGCTAACTGGGTGAGAGAGAAGAGAGTACGTTTCAAAAGAACAGAATTTGTCCACTTGTAGAATTAAAAATAATCCAGTATCTTTTTTTGTGTAAGCTATGTGAATCATGGTATAATTTTGGATGCATGCCTAGTGTTCAAACCAACTGTGTTGAAACATGTAAAGTTGTGCTGTTCATAAGGCCACTGGCCAAATAGAAATAGAAAGTAAATTGAGATTCTGTTTTATACTGCTGTGTTTAAGCAAACAAGAAAAAAAGGAAATACCATCTGTTTGTCCATTAAAATTAACTGGTTAAGTTTTTAAAGAAAAATAATAAATACAGGCAGTAGCCTTTCAAAAAAAAGTTCAAAATGAGTGCAGTGTGAAAAATTTTTGTGTGCTGTTGTCTTCCATGACTTGGTGTGAATTTTTGTGTGCTGTTGTCTTCCATGAATTTTTTGTGTGCTGTTGTCTTCCATGACTTCCCCTTAGCTTGACTAAGGCTATCGATCCGAATCCTGGTATTATAAGGTTTTTCATAACTGCAATTTTTGTCCTATCCATTTTAATTGACTTTCACCGCCTCCACAAGTTGTTATTGAACGAGTACATTTTATTGTATGACTTATAGTGACACATTTTCATACACATGCAACAATATCCACTTATTTTTGCACTTTCAGGTGACTCAACTCTGCTTGAACACAAACAACGCAAACTTTCCAATAACTTCTTGTGGAATGTAAATTTTCAGATGCATTTTTGTTTAGGATGTTCATGGCCTTTTCTAGTACTTAGAAAATATTTTTGTTTCGAAATGCATCCACCCATCTCCCAAATTTAACTTTTCTATAATTTCCATATGAATTTCAATACCAGCATAAATATAACGCCCTTTAATAAATAACAACCAATTCAATATGCCCAAAATGAATTAAATTTAAATTATTTTTTTCCACCAAAACAGTAGCAACAAAACGTAGTCCAAGCCCTATGCTAAACCTAACACACTGCCTTGCATTCGGAATTCCACCCAGGTTTCGGACATCTTAGAAGCTTTGTGGATGTCTGAGGGATGAAAAGGTTCTGCCGCATGCACGATGTAATCTGTTACCGCTGCTACAGGTTCATTGAATCTATTTTGAAATACCATATCAAAAGTAATAGTCGCTGTTGGACCCGTGACTGCGTCCCACTTGGTCCGATAAATGTTGCATTTTTCGAGTCGGGTGGGATGGCAGTATCCGGCATAAGCAAGCTTTAAAAAGATCGGAATTTGGTGTCACTACCAAGGAGATTGCTAGACACTTTACAGGACAAGTATTGATTTCAAAAATACGGTACTAATCCACAGATCAATGGCTGAGTACTAGCGACTGGGTTGATAAACGTAGGTGTTAGGCGGTGTGTGCTGAAGAGAGAGTGACGTGCTAGAAAGCAAGAATTCGACAACGCGGCCCCTAGAATCTTTACTTTCATTTCCCCACAACGAACTGTGTGCATTAAAATCTCCGAGAAGCAAAAACGAAGGCGGTAGCTGGCGTCTTAAATCTTCCATGTCAGAAAACCTTATAATTTTATCCAGTGGCAAGTAGATGGAGCAGACGACAAGCAATACAGTCACGAAAATCCTTACTGTCACCACCTGCAGATCAGTACTCAAAGTGACTACTGTGGCAAGAACACCGGGGTTTCAACAACACCCACTCCTTCAAATACGACACCTCTTTTCTCATGGTCTTTCGGGAAAATACAGCCCCTCCGCATCGAAAGAGTGTCCTTACTGCGGAGTTTTGTCTCTTGTAGGTGCATGCACACGGTAGTATGTGAAGACTGCAAGCCCTTCAATTCCTCAACTCGTGTTGGGAGGCCTCACCAGTTCCACTGTATGATAAAAGCCATTGCAAACAAACGTAGAAACAAGGTGATGAAAATCTGTGAAAATCTTGGACTCCTGAAATGCCTCGTAGTCCACCAGTTCTTCAGGTAGTTTTTCAGTGCCTCACCCGAAGACCTATCGGTGGATATTTCAAACCGAGGACTGGGACTGAATCGTACCAGCTTGGGCCTTTGGTGGAGACTGTATCATTGTAGCGGATTTGTTGCTCTTTCCTTTTTGTTTTTCATTCAAAACACCCAACAAATCAGACGCCGCAGCATAAGACACGTGTCCGCGAGCCACCTGCCTGGGTGGAGCTGCAGAAGATCTCTAGTCTTTCGTCTGCGGTGGCGAAGGCAAATGATTGGTTTTAGAAGATGCGGGGCGAGTTGTAAGGGCCTTCAATACAGTGACATAAATCTCTTGGAAGGTGAAAGGTGTATCCAAATATTCAGAATGATTGTGCTGAGTAGCGACCAATTGTTTAGAGGTTAAAATGTAAGCGTATGTGCGTCCTTTGAGGCAGCGGGGACAATCTTCCTCCTAGTCTCAGGGTAAAAAAGGTGTTCGAGAGCCTTGCCATTCTGTATCTTCCTATCTTCAACCAACTTCGGGCAGTTCTCCGGGTTGGCCACATAGTCTCCCTTGTCGTTTATACAACGGGGTGGTTCAGCAGAGCATTCAGATTGATGATGATCATGCGAACCACAAGGACTGCAAATTGGAGTACACCGGCCGGTCTGCTGCTTGCCCGTACACTTGGCATTTAAAACAATGAAGAGAGTTTGGAATATATGATCTCATATCGCATCTCAAGTAGCCCGTATTGATGGAAGATGATATAGTCGGTCGATTAAATGTCAGAATGACTGTCCCTGAATTCACCATGTCCTCGTTTCGTCGAGAACGGATACAACGCACCTCTGTCACTTTTTGGCTAGCAAGCTCTTCTTGAAATTGCTCCTCTGAAACATCAACGAGGTCGTGTTCCGAGATAACGCCTCACGATTAATTCAGGGACTGGCGAGGTTTAATTTCAACAAGGACACCCTGGAAGTTGGCAATATTCAGCGGCAATTCACTACTACGGCATGGATTTGGTATTTCCACTAAGAAATCTGCTGATTGCAGCGTCTTCACGCTTGTTTTAGTGTTTCGCCGGCTCCCTGCAGAGCATTTCGAGTCGAGAATGGAGATTTTAAACTAAATTTCTGAGCTTCCTCCCTTGCGTGAATTGGTGAAAACCCGTGCACTGAGACATGGCAAAGGGCGAAGTTTCTTATTTGAGGAGCTAGGCTCCTCATCCAATGTATTCTTCAGCTTTGAAGACTGGGAAGATTGTAAAAGATCCATTAAGAATAGAAAATTCATCTACCGACTTCCTCGCTCACTTCCAAGTCACACAAGGGAGAACCGGAAGTACATAAGCTTCGAAATACACAGAATGGGACTCAAGGTTTAACCGGCAGATATGATCCGTTGATAGCGTAGGCAAGCGCTAGGCTTGTATCTTGACTTTCCCATTTCTCAGGACCAACCCTTTGGCAAGACCACATTACACCCAAGTCCACTCTGTCGTGCGGTAGGACAATCGGTAAGAAGCCTGGACACAACTCAACCACAGGCTTCAGGATTAGAAGTGGGTTAGTTTCTAGCCTCCCGTTTAGAGTGAAACAAGAAAGTTGACACCGAATTTTCGGGTGTAATAAGCACGTCTTTTGAATCCGTTCTGACGCAAATTAAATGCTATTCAAAATCAAAGCTATTCAAAGTCAATGGAACCGGTATGGAAAACAATAGATCTGACCAAAGAAAGAAGATTTTCAATCGGGTTTTTAATCCCTCAGATATTGCTGTAAACGGAATCGTGAGCTTACGAACTCTTAGAAACAGAGATATCGACAAAAATAAGATGTGACTTTACGTTCCCTGGTGGGAAAACCATGCATTATTTTAGGAAGAAAGTATTCTCAAAAGGTTTATCCGTATAAGCGGTATCGGTCTAAGAAAAAAATTAGTCGAGTTTTCCGGAGCCCAGATTTTGCAACAAATACTTCAGAAGCAGAAATCAACACATATGACCCCTGGCGGCTAAACCATTCTTTACCAAGCATTAGAAATTATGTGAAAAATATTTTCCATCAGGTCTTGTATGCGATACTGGAAGAATTTTTCAAATCAGAGCTTCAGGAGCACAAATAACGCAGAAAACGCAATTTACCTTTGTGCCCCCTAGCGGAAAGTGTATGATTTACTTGAAATTTTTGAATTTATAGGAAAAACATTTCGCATCGGAAACACTATCCAACAAAGAAGGAATTTTTCAAATCGTACTCTTAGAAGTAGAGATATTGACAAAAATAAGATGTACATCTACGCCCCCTGGCGTAGAAACTATGAACTATTTTAAGAAGAAAATGTTTCTAAAAGGTTTATCGACATGAGTAGTATCGGTCAACAAACGACGTTTTTTTCAATCGAGAATTTAGAAACTCATATTTTGCTGCAAATACAACAGAAGCGGAAATTAAGACTTACGCCCCCTGGTGGCCAAACTATTTTTTACAAAAATTAGAAATTATGTGCAAACGATTTCCCATCAGGAGCTGTATCCGGTGCAGAAAGAATTATTCAAATCGGAGATTTAGAAGCAGAGATATAGGGGGAAACGCAATTCACCGCTACGCCCCCTAGCGGAAAGTCTATGAATTACTTGAAAATTTTGAAATTATATGAAAAACACTATCCAACAAAGAAGGAATCAAATCGGACTCCTAGAAGTAGAGATATTGACAAAAATAAGATGTACATCTACGCCCCCTGGCGGAGAAACTGTGGAATATTTTAAGAAGAAAATATTCCAAAAAGGTTTATCGATGTGAGAGGCATCAGTCCACGAAAGAATTTTTTAATCGATATTGTAGAAGCTACGATTTTATGGCAAATACATCAGAAGCAAAAATTAACACTTACGCCCCCTGGTGGCCAAAGTATTCTTTACCAAAAATTTCAAATTATATGCAAAAGATTTTCCATCAGGAGATGTATCCGCTGAAGAAAAAAATTTCAAATCGGAATTTTAGAAGAAGAGTTATCAGGGGAAATGTAATTTACTTTTACGCCCCCTAACGGAAAATCTATCCGTAATTTGAAAAAGTAACTATATCTAAAATACTCTTCGACATAAATGGAATCGAAAGATATACATTTTTTTCAATCGGATGTTTAGAAGCAAATATGTGGAATAGAACGTATTTTTGAATTCGACATCATCTGCATTTACGCCCTCTGCCGGCAAAATTGTACATCGTAAAAAAAAAAAAACGAAATAAAGGATCATCATTTGCATATTTCAAGCTTTCCAATGCAAAAAGAATTTTTCAAATCGGACTAATAGTTGCTGAGATATCGTGGGTACAGACGGACGGACAACCCGATAACAGAAGCACTATCTTTTTTTTACAAAAGACGTGCTAAAAGGAGTGTTGGTAGCTGTGAGCAAATACATCCCGGCTCTTAGGAGCCTCAGCTTCAAGCATCCTCTTTTCCACATTACGTGTCAACGCACACGGCAAACATGCAGGTAGGGATAGCTATAACTACTACCGGAAAACAAAGAATGAAAATTAGCGCAACGAAACGAAAGAAAGTGGAGAATTAAACTTCGGAGGTGACTAAAAGCAGATGGAGGTGACGCTTAATCTCCACCTCAACAGCCTACGACTGAGCTGAGATTTGCACGGCACATTCAGAGTAAAAGGTTAATCGCAAGGTGAACAAGTTAGTAAAATCATGCAATGCATTGATTATGATACACTTTCCAACGTACCAGACATCATAGGAAAATGCTTTGGTTTTGATGGGACTGATCTAGGGTATAACGTTTGAGGTTCACATATATCAAAATTAAATCTCTTTGTGCCCGTGTTACCTATTTCTATTATCAAGAGCTACCACACAAAAGTTGTTTTATAATTAAAAATCCCATCTAAATCGGGCAATTTTCACGGAAGTTATCGTGAGGAAAATAATGTCTAAACGAATCTCACGCACGCGCACTGCCCGCAACTGCTGACAAAAAAAAAACATTTTTGGCGGAACTGCTTCGAAAGTCGTTACGGAACAACGTATTGTATTTCGTTGCAATCGAAGCATTTTTAGTCAAATTATGAGGATAATAGCTGTGGAATAAATCTCGCTCCTGTGCTCTGACCTTTGATCTCATTTCGATTATATTCAACAGAACCAGTTCAGTATATATCCGGAACAATTTGATCAAGTATTGTCGCAATCGAATCATTTTTTACGTAAGTTATGACGCATAAGGGGAATGGAATAGATCCCGCTCCTATGACCTGACCTTTGAACCCATTTCGCCCATTTTGCCCATTTTCAATAAGGTTTGTCCCCAGGTTGTGCCCTACTACATACTAAAATTTCATCGAAATCGAAATATTCTTACGCGAGTTATCGTGCGGACAGACAGACCGACAAAGCTGAAGCATATACGCTTCTTCAACCTACGGTTGGAAAGCGTAAAACATTGCATGTCGGCTGAGGCCGTGGGGTCGCCACTCCTCATGAGCTGGATGAACAGCTCTCCCTGCGATGGTTTAAGGAAACAACGAAAAGAGAAAACCATATCCTCTGACATTAGGTCAGCTCGGGCCGTGTGGGCGCCAGTCTGCAAATTACTGGTGAACCAGTTAACCCCGTGTGGGGTAAAAACAAAGGACAGACGTAGAAGGGAGAAGGAGGAATAGAACGAGAAACTAAACTCCGGTTCTGGCGCATAGTCACAGCGGCCTGCAACTGAAACGGTTGCGTAGCACGAAAAACAAGAAACAGCATACAGTATAAGTTAACTCGGTCCGTGTGTCGCAACTACCTATCAGCTGGATGAACAGCTGTTCCTGCGCTGATGGAATTGCGCAAAGACGAGAGGAATTATTGCTGGTTTTGTTGAAAGGACTTGCCTGACTGATTTGTGTTAAAAATAACAAACTTGCTGATGCAGCGTCTGATAATTCCTTTTCCCACATAATCAAGATTATTTATTTTAAGCGGTCTTCCATATGGTGCGATGACATATGAAAAGGAATCACTTTCAAGACAGCATTATCATGATCTTTGAAACAAGAAAGGGAAGCAGCTGAAGAACTATCTTGGCTACTTAGTAGTTTTTGAAATTTTATCCAGGAAAAATCAGTTAAATATTTTAATGCGCTGCAAAAGCAAACACGTTATACCGAACACAAGCGATCTTGATTCTGTAGAAAATACCCCAATAATTTTAACTCTGCTCTCTCCTACTGGTACAAAAAAAAAAAAAAAAAAAGAAACCGGTACAATCCTTTTTTTTTACTTCAACGCAGACAAATTTCAAAAGGTCAAATTTTAATGAGGTTTGCACGACAATAAATAACAACACTCAAGAAACACATATAGCGTATTAAATCCGTTTATTTTTGCGGCGTAGTAAGTTCAAAGATAAGCCAAGCTTTCGCACTCCACTGGGAGGGTTTCTCAAGGCAATAGTAGACATAAAAATGCAGAGAATTGGAACACGTAAGGAACAAAATTGCAGCGCGGACCAAAATTTTGCCCTCCATAGAAACCCAGATTTAAACAATTAATATCGGAAGTAGAAAGTATAATTTCCCAAGTTCCAGCAGAATATCTGTGACGTACCTGCTAGCAGGACGCACACGACATAAAGGCAGATAGGAATCAGAATAAACGTCTGCGTAGCTCATTTGGTAGAGCGACTTGTTCCGGAATAAGCGGCCTCGGGTTCGAATCCCGGCGTAGACCAAAAATGACGGAGAAATTTACTTCGTTATAGTGGCGCCCGAACTATCCGGATGACCCGGCCGTTCAAAATCTCGCATTGGTGTGATGTTATTTCCACACCGCGAGACAGGAAAAATCAGAGAATTACTTCTCCAGCGCTTCGAAAAATAAAAATGTGTGTGACGTTGCATTCCACACACCGGATTGACTGGGAGTTCTCAAGTGCACGTTCTACAGTGGATGGCTGCCTGCAACGTTTCATGTTCACGGCTGACCCGTGGGCCATGCCCCGGCCCTCTTTCAGGGGGGGAGGAGATGTGACGTACCTGCCAGCAGGACGCACACGGCATAAAGGCAGATAGGAATCAGAATAAACGTCTGCGTAGCTCAGTTGGTAGAGCGACTTGTTCCGGAATAAGCGGCCTCGGGTTCGAATCCCGGCGTAGACCAAAAATGACGAAATTTACTTCGTTATAGATCGTGATATGAGCAGATGTTTAGCGATATCCAAATTAAGAGCTAGTGTAGTGAATTTTAAAAGGAAGAATATTGCGGAAAGGAACATTAAGAAAAGTAACACTCAGATTAAAAATGTTTTAGGGAACCTGCGTAATGATTCTAGAATATCGATTACCCTAACGGACAAAAGTCGAATCAGATTGCCATTATGAAAAGGTCCGATTATATTAGTAAACTTAAAGAATTTCCAGATCAATCGGACTCAGTTCTGCAGTCGAGGAATCCTCTAAAAAGCATAATACGGAAAGTTCAAGCTTTAGCCAGGGACAAAGATCTACCGGAGAATATTAGAATGTCAGCGAAGCTTCCTCCGGGCTCTACAATCCCACCACTCTTTGGACGACTAATAAATCATAAACCTGGATCTGCCCTTAGACCTATTATAGCAAAGAACAAATCTCCAACGTACACATTAGAAAAATCGCTAGCCAAATTCTTCTCTCAATGGTTAAAAAACTCCGATTATGTAATCAAGTCAACAAAAGAATTTGTGGAGCGCGCAAGAAGCTTGAAAATACTTGATAGTGATATAATGGAAAGTTTCGACATAGTGTCTTTATATCCGTCTATGCCGATATACCAGAGGCTGTTGCAAACCTAGAGGAAATAATCGACACTTCCCGCGAATTCACACCAACTCAAGCAAAGAAAATTATCGCCGCCTTAAGTTTGGTTACTAACCACAACTATTTCAAGTTGGATGGAGGCATCTACAAACAAACAAAAGGGGCACCGATGGGTTCACCTCTATCTTCAGTCCTTGCGGAAGCAGTACTTAGACAGCTAGAAGATCTCATCTTTCTAAATTGTATCAAGAAACTCCGAGTGTGGATCTGCTACGCTGACGACATATTCTTCATATGGGAACACGGAGCAGATGAATTAAATCATTTCATGCACAAGATAAACAAACTACACAATGCGATAAAATTCACCATGGAGCTTGAAGTAGATGGGGCGTTGAATTATCTGGACGTTGCCCTCAGAAGAAACAAAACATCCAACTTCGATTTTGACGTTTATTATAAACCGACCGCAGTACCGAACCTTGTTCCTCCTGATTCGCACTGCCCAAAAGAGTACAAACTTCCTGCTTTTAGAGCATGGTTCTATAGAGCATATAACGTATGCAAACCCGACTCCTTAAATAATAAGGAAATTAATAATATTTATAGCAAAGGTCTAAAAAGGCTGGATATAAGAAAGATGACATAGACATAATACACAGAACTGTAAGAAATCGTATAATGTCAGCAATAACGAAATCACCTAGTAAGACGATGAGATTCGCAGGATCCATCACATACATATATTCCAGGCTTTACATATTGGTTAAATAATTTATTACGTCAATACAACATATTGACAGCACTGAAGTCCCCGACCTCGTTTTCACATATGCTATCAAGTTGCAAGGAGAGACAGTGTTTGTCATTCCGATATATAACTTTTCCGTGTTGTCAGGATATGCCAACGGTATATCCTGACAACACGGAAAAGTTATATATCGGAATGACAAAGCGTTCCTTGGACACTAGATGCAAAGAGTACGTGCGAAGTGTCAACCAGGACATGCAGAATACAGCATTCACCAGAGAAGTCATGGATTCATCGGCTACACCTCTATGGAATAGTATTACGCTGCTGGCCACCCAAAATGCAACACCAAGAAGGAAGCATCCGATTGGCCTGAAATTCGCCGCATGCGTCGCCCGCGAGAGGACATGCAAACGATTAGCATTGCAGGGCATATGCAAATCATGTGCGCCAGGCACGCCACCGAGAAGCACTAAAACAAGGGTGCACAGAAGGCGGGGTGTAAGTAGTGGAAGTGTGTTGTGCTGCCGGACCTGTGCGTGGGAAGCTTCCTGATGCCTCGTCGCAGAATACGGCAGTCATTCCAGCACGTTTCGGAGTTCGACAGAGGACGAATAGTGGCTTATCGCGACAGCGGTTTTTCGTACCAAAACATCGGCGCCCGTGTGGGACGACATCCAGCCACAGTGAGGCGAGTATGGATTCGGTGGGTGCAAGAAGGAAGGACGGACCGACGTGAGCGATTGCCGCAGCCGCGGCACAACACCGAACGAGAGGAGCGTCATGCTGTGCGGCGGGCATTGACGGCTCGCACCGCCACATCACGAACGTTAGCACAGGAATTAGGCTGTGTTGCGCAACAACCTGTGTCAGCACGTACCGTTTACTGTCGTCTGAAGGAGCGGGGACTTGTCACACGGCGCCCATTGCTTCGGTTACCATTGTCGTTACACCACCAGCGAGTGCGGCGGTAGTGAGCCGTTGAACTCCGCACCTGGACTTCGGAATGGCACGACATTGTCTTCTCCGACGAATCCCGCTTCTGCCTGCAACACCACGACGGTCGGATCCGCGTGTGGCGGCACCGCGGCGAGAGACTGTATGGCGCCTGCATTACGCATCACCATACCGGTCCGTCGCCTGGCGTTATGGTTTGGGGCGCAATTGGATATGACACCCGCACCCCTCTGGTACGCATCGCCGGTACACTCAACAGCCACCGCTACATCTCCGACGTTTTGGAGGCTGTAGTCTTCTCTTACCTGCAGCACCTGCCAGCGTCCACGTTTCAACAGGATAATGCGCGCCCGCACGTGGCACGCATCGTGCAACAATTCTTCGCGTCCCACCAGGTTTCACTGCTGCCGTGGCCCGCCTGTTATCCCGTTATGTGGCCCATCGAACACGTCTGGTCGCTGATCGGCAACCGAGTGGCCCGGCAAGCACCACCCGCGGCTACGCCTGATGAACTGTGGCAACGTGTGGAAGCAGCCTGGAACGACATACCTCAAGCCCACATCCAAAGCCTCTTTCGTTCGATGCCGCGGCGTGTAGCGGCCGTTATTGCCAGCCATGGGGGACACACTAACTATTGATGTCTGCGTGTTCCGCAAGTCGCACGGTCCTGTAAGCTCAATCATTTCATCTTTGTATCTGTTGTTATGTGTCCAGTAAATCTGGCTTTGCTATCTCGTGTCCTGCTTGGTGTTGCATTTAGGGTGGCCAGCAGTGTAGAAAAATTGCCCCATTCACGACCTTTAAAGAGACTGCCATCAGGGCAACTGTCGAAATCCTATCCAGCAAACTAGCGTGCAGTGATATAGTTTCTACTGAACTACCAAGAGCTTGGCATGCGTTATTAAAAGAGGGAAGCACATCGCGACACACAGTATAATTGCATGACAAAAATTCGTGTAATACGCCCGTTATGTCAATCACGTTATTTTCAAAAACATCTTTGTTCCTTACGTGTTCCAATTCTCTGCATTTTTATGTCTACCATTGTCTTGAGAAAGCCTCCCAGTGGAGTGCGAAAGCTTGGCGAATCTTTGAACTTACTACGCCGCAAAAACAAACGGATTTAATAAGCTATATGCGTTTCTTGAGTGTTAACAGTGTGGCGTATTTATAATTACATTAATAAATAACAATTTGTTTTATACACATTTTTGACAAAAATATCTGAGGAACTTATCATATCATCATCAGTGGGCTGGTCTTTCACAGATCAGTACTGCAAAGCAAAGCCATAGTACGGCCCTGGTTCTCTCCCTTCCTTGGAGCTCGCGACCCTAAATTAGGTACGTGTGATTATATATAGTAATAAAGCTCCACAGAAAACAGAGAACTGTCCAAGTGGACGAATGGCCTGATGTTCTGGTTTGTGACCATTCATCCGAGATGGGCCCAGGTTCAAGTCCCGGTTAAGACATGGAGTATGTGCTTTTCTGATGGCGCTGGATCTTTTCCTTCCCTGGAACCAGTTACGTCAAATTAGTGACGGGAGATTGCTTATAGCCTAGAGTTGCACATCTTGGGCGTAATCGTCCGTGTTTGATTTTTAGAAGGGAAATGAGGGTCTCTGTTTTCTGTTCTGTCTTGCGCTTGTTTTTATCCTCCGCAAACGAAGATGCATGGGGCGTCTTCACGGAAACAAAAATAGGAAGTCTCGGAAAAACACCAGTGGAAAGCAAAGAGTTTGGATCCCTAGACTTAAGGCGGCAATACCGGCCTCAATTACATCATGAAACTGGTCTATGGGGGCTGCCACCACTGACGTGTAGGAGCGGCGGACTGAATTGTCAGAGACCACGCGGCTTCTGGATTCAGGATAAGCAATGTTTCCTATGGTATTTAAATGTTGGATGCTCCTCTGTCCATTTGGGACACTGCTTGGAAGAAGCAGCGTGCTTACCCTCACAGTTGACACAGTACTCTGAGTCAGCGACACAATCCAGTAAAGCATGTTTAGTTGATCCACAGAGCCTACATCTACAGACATTGCAGCAGAATTGTTCGGACTAGCCGTAACGCTGGCATTTGAAGCCTCTCAGTGGGTTAGGTATGTATTGTCATACCGCAAGATGAAGATATCATGTCTTGATGGACGAAGGCAGGGATGAGGTGTCGAAAGTCAGTATCATATTGCTAGAAGGAACTGACTTTCCATCTCGCTTAAAAAGAATCTGGCGCATTCCCATTGCGTGTTGGTTCCTAAACTCCTTGTGAAGTTCGTCATCTATACACTCAAGCAGGTCATGAGAGGAAACAACACTTCGAGAAGAATTGAGGTAATCCTGGGGAATCCTCAATATTTGCAGATTTAGGATACATAAAATATCAAGGATTTTAAACTGTGAATAATTATAGCGAAGTTGTGAAAATACAAGAACAATCTAGTTTAATGTCATGCATTTCGAAGACTTCTTACCTATCTGATTGGCACCATTAGAATCAACTAAAGAGTATCCCAGCGATTTTGCTCCCTCTAGTATAGCGTCTTGTATCTCAGACTTGTATGGAGGTCTGACAACCGTTACCGGCCCACCAACGCCGTGAAATCCTGAAACGAGAAAAGATGGCATTATGTTGGTTAAAACAGACGTGATTCCAATTTTTAACATAAAACCTGATATGTAATATGTCAGCAAATTGTACGAGGTGTTCAAATTTTGACAACAAGCAAAAAGATCTTGTCTGAGATTTAGTTGAGAACTTTCCCTACTGTGTTGTGAGTTTCGATACAAGAATTTACCTACCTTGTACATGCAATCCATTTTCTGTCACCTCCTAGATTTGAAGTTTTCTGTGTACATTTCCCAAAGAACAGAGTGCTCGACACCCTCCACTGAGCCGCTTATGTGACCGAGTGGTCTGAGGCGTTGGCTTCTCGCGATTCGTCAAAAGAGTCACTGATGAGGTATGGGTGATACTTTTGTCTTACGGAGCTGTCTCTCATCCTTTTCGAGAACCAGTTGCCTTAAATTAGGGACGAATGACTGCTTATAGCCCTTCAAGTTGCTCATGGAGGTCGTTAAACCACGCACACAAACCACCCTCCATTTCATCAATACAATCTGCTGTTTGTTCCATGGACATCTTTGGTCCCGAAACGAATGCCATTGTTAAATCATGGTAGAATTTTGCGATCATCTTCGAAATCATTTTTGATCAAATGCATTCTTGTTTGTCAATCCCGATGAACGAGTGGTTCCGGGCGCGAGCTTCTGGCCAGTTTTCCTAACTTAACCTTAGCTCGAATATCGAATGAAGCTCCGACAGTGCGCGCGTCCCACAGTGTTAGACTGACCCCCCTTTAACCAGTGGCCCCAAATTAGGGACAGTCAGCTTTTTATACCCTTAGATGCCCACGGGTGTAATTAATGCACCCTAAAAATTCTTCTTGAGGTAAAATTTAGCTTGCCCCCAATGACATGGAAATATTCTGGAAATATCTGCAGAATGTTATATGCTTCTCGAGTAAGTTCTCTTCATTCATTTTGTAACAAAGAGGACAGCACTGAACTCATGGGAGTGATGAGCCCGTATTTTAACAAAATTCCTAAACCTATTGTAATGCTTTTAGCATATTTGTTTGCAGATGTCATTTAACGGTCCCGGACGATTCGTCCAACGACGATTGGTCCAATGTCCGATTCGTCCAAAGGGACAATTGGTCCAATGCCGATTGGTCCAATGTCCGATTCGTCCAAAGGGACAATTGGTCCAATGCCGATTGGTCCAATGTCCGATTTGTCCAATGGTACGATTGGTCCAACGCCGATTCGTCGAATGGTGTCATTTTACCAACGGTAAACTGTTTTATTTTCCAGAAAAGAATAAGGATTTAAATTATTCTGCTCATTATATCCTTTTGAAAGTTCATTTCCGTATATTTGGTAATTGTAATCATTTTACATAAACCTGGTAAAAGGCACTCAATGGAGCATTTCTCAGCTGCTTGCAAAGCACCTAGTCGCGGGCCTTTTTAGAATATTTTAAGTTAAAACCTAGATATTTGGTATTTGTAAACCTTTTTCAAACCTTATAAAAGGTACTTATCGTATCATTTCTCAGGTCTTTACAAGGCACCTAGGCCGCGGGCCTTTTTAGAAGACTTTAAGTTACAACCTAGGTATTTGGCATTTGTAAATATGTTATAAAATCTAATAAAAGGCACTCATCATATCATTTCTTAGCTCTTTACACGCACCTAGGCCTAGGCCTTTTAACACTTTTTATTCTACTGATGTCATATTCTAACGTTTCAGTAAAGTTAAAAATACTAGCATAACATTAGTAAGTTTTCTTGATAGGTAAATGCTATGAATCTGACATCGGTAAAATATTTTTTTTAAAAAAGGTCTAGGCCTAGGGCCTATGAATTAATATTTCATGTTTAAGTAAAATCACAATATCATTAACTTGATTTGATATGTAAACATTATTAATCTGACATTGGTAGAATATAAACTGTTAAAAAGGCCTAGGCCTAGGCCTTACGAATTAATATTTCGTGCCTAAGTAAAAGCTCAATATTATTAACTTGATTTGATGTGTAAACGTTATGAATCTGACATCGGTAGAATTAAAACTGTTAAAAAAGCCTAGGCCTAGAGCCTACGAATTAATATTTCGTGCTTAAGTAAAAGCGCGATATTAACTTGCTTTGATATGTAAACGTCATGAATATGACATCGCTAGAATAAAAACTGCGAAAAGGTCTCTGTCCGAACCCGACCAGAACGTTTCCATTGGCCAGTTGGCGGAACCCCACTGCATGCTACAAACAGAAACGGAAAACTAGTATTTTATCCTAGTTGTAAATGCATTTATGGCACCTCTATTCATAGTGATTGTGGAATAACTTTTTTACGGGTCTTATAAGAGGTTATTTTTCATGAAAGTTGGTTGTCAAATTTTCGAACTAAAGCCTAGTTCGTCATCAGGACTATGTCACTGGAGTAGTTGCTGCCACTCAATTGGAAGAGTCCATCTGCAATTATCGTTAATTGTGGTACTTCTTCTTCTTGCTATTTCGATCCCTTCTTCTAGTTTCCTCTTTACTAAGTTTGACTGGTGGGCGATTATTTTCACTGAGTCCCAATTTATGGAGTGTCCACTTGCTTGTATATGTCTGTCTAGCCCTGTTTTGTTCCCAATGTTCCTAATAGCTGCTTGGTGTTCTTTCATTCGGACCTTAATACTTCTCCCTGTTTCTCCTATATAGCTGAGTCCGCAGTTACAGTCGATGCAGTAAATTACTCCTTCCTGCAATTGGATGTCCAATTCTTTCTGCTTTAAAGCTGGCAGGAATTTCTTTATTTTGTTATTAAGATCTGGAGCTAGCCTGATATTATATTTTGCTCCGATCCTTTTCAGTTTCTCGAAAAGTCCCTTGTGGTACGTAATTTTGCTGGTGAATTTTAAGTTGGTTTTCCTGCTTCTTTTTTGGCACTTGTTTTAAATATTTTCTCAACATATGGGGAGGGGTAATTGTTTTCTGCCAATATTTCCTTTAATTCTTCTTTGTGAAGATCTTTCTGAGTAGCTGAAGAGACCAGGATTTCAATTTTTTTCCAAAAATTGTCTTGCCGTATTTGATTTAATATAATCAGGGTGGAATGAGCAGAAGTCTAACATCTTCCCTGTGTTGGTGGGTTTTCTAAAAAGCTGAGTGAATATTTCCCCCTCTCTTGAGGTCAAGGTTAAATCTAGGTAATTGATGCTATGGTCTTTTTCCTGTTCCAGGGTGTACTGCAAGGTATTCTCTAGTAAGTTAAATTCTTCCAGAATCTGAGAGTATTTTATATTGTTTCATGCAAAGAGAAACATTGAAGTTAATTGAACGGCTCGTACATCAGTAACTTCATACGGCAGCTAGGACAGTAAAACAAAAAAAAAAACTGTAACCACAATATTACGCATGAAATGTAACATTTTTTTACATTCTTTGTACTACCGGCACTTTCGTATAACATCGGAGATAAAATCAGAACAGCTGAGATTTTTATAACACGAGTTGCACTTTGGATAGAGAGGACGGAATTGGACCAATCGGCATTGGACCAATCGTCCCATTGGACGAATCGGCATGGGGCCAATCGTACCATTGGACGAATCGTACCTTTGGACGAATCGGCATTGGACCAATCGTCGTTGGACGAATCGTACCAAACCCGTCAGTTAAATGTCTATGTTACCTCAAAACACTGGAATTACTTAAGTGTAAGTGCTCTTCCTACAAAAATGTTCCGTGGCGTTACGTCGTGCTCCAGATAGCTTAACTAAACACTTAAAAGCAAGCTGAGACCCTAAATAGCATAACTGCCAGATATAAATAATAAGTTTGCACTTACAGTTCAACCTTTCATTGGTCTCGATAGGTATTCAAGTCAACACATCAAAACAGAATTTACTTTGTACCTAATCCTCTACTTCGATAGCGAAATGCAAGAGATTCTCAATATACAGAATACCTCTCAAGACTTATGAAATCCCCAACAAGTTAAGGTTTCAATATAAACGAAGCATAAATTTCAACGTGAAAGTATTAATCATTAACAGGTAGGCTTTTCAAACATCTACCTCCAACGCAATTGCAGCGATGTTACAATTTAGCCGACGTCTGACGACAGCGAGATCATAAAATCGTAAATATCACTCTTATCTGTCTCATTAACATTCGTCATTTAACTTTTGACGTTAAGTCAGGTTGCCACAAAATCATTCAGCGAGAGAGAAAATGTTCAGAAAACGCTTAAGGAGAATGAATCTTAATTTACCAAACAGATAACAAGAATCGAAGAAAAAGGTAAATTAGAGTATACCTCACACTAACTTCACCTCAAGTTTTTCAAGGTATTATAAAGTCTGCCACCAGTATTGTTCTAAAACCTCTGGATTTCCGAGGCAGCCTTTGGATAAACTTCGTCACGTTCCCTGATGTCCGATGCCACAGGGAATTTTTCAAATCTAATTTGCAGTGGCGGAGATATTGTAATATATTCAAATGTACATCTGGTTATAAATTAAATATCCGAACTTAGAAGTACGAGTAGGCTACGCAATGATTTCGATAACTTCCGAAGTTGGTGGGTGAAGAAAAATCATATGGGGTCGTTTAATAGATGGAAAAGCAAAACAGGTACTCACGGTTGCGATTATATGCACCAGAAAAGTCTATTGCCCCTGTTGGCGAGAAGTCGGAGGCGCGGTTTTACTGCCCAATCTCTCAAGCTGCGCCCGTGGTCGAACCCCGGATAGGGTATGAGTGGCGCTGGATCTGTCCCCTCCGTTGAATTAGTTGCCCTAAATTAGGGGCAGTCGACCCCTTTTAGGGACTTGAATGATCACAGCGGTCGTTAAACCAACCAACAAACAAACAAAAAAAAATCCAATACGGGCAACACATGTCTAGACTATTTATTCTCAGAAATAACGCATGCGCAAGCCAGGTTTTATTTTTGTAAAAAAAAAAAAAAAAAATCATACGCAACTGAAGCAACGAAGTTACGAAGCATAGAAAATGTTGTGAAACATATATTCTTTTTCCCTAAGAAAACATCAAGACGCTGCATTTACAACGGGGAAGTAACTAACCCACTACGTACGCTCAATATGCATACTGTCTTGAACACTGTATCAGGGCCACCACAGATCGTATTGCAAAAAGACGTGTGGTATGGAGCATAATGGACAGCCCTGTGCGATTGCGTTCTTCGTTTTCGAAACCAACTGGAGACGTTGCGAGTACACCCGCGAAGAAGCTCTCACAACCAGAAGTCCACCGCTGCCAGATCCGGGGAATAAAGTGAACAACCATACACATGAAAAATAGTGGGAAATCATGAGACCGTCAGACATCTTTTTGATCTTTCTACAACAACGTCTTCCATGGATCCTACGAAATTGTTTTCTCTGCAACCAATTTCCTTCTAACGACATTCGGAGATATCATGTTCATCTTCAAGGTGTTTTCGACTTACGGTTTGGTTTTCTGTACCAATAATCGCAAATATGCACTATAATGGTTTGGTTCCCTGCAAGGAAAACCGTAACTGTGAGTCATCGATGTCCTTTCACTTTCACTTTCTCAGCTTCATACTGGCTATTTCCCACCTACAAATTTCGGCGGTGAATCCCATGTCTTGTATGGTCTACCTACGCTTCTAACTTGTGACGATAACTATAAAACCACTCTATTAATATACAGCACCTAGCAAGGAATTTTCCGTGACAGGAATGTTGAAAATAAATGGAAAATGGTAATGATAATTCCAGCAGACAAATTTGAGCATACTTAGTCCGATGCAGGAACAATTATTTCAATACGATATTCACTTACGTCGCCAGTATATGTTTGACACAAATCAAGCAAGATTTAATTTTGTTGCTGTCCATGGATTTCATGTTGATTCATGTGTGCCATTCTGATCTTGTTATTTTATTTTCTCTTAAAAGCATATTGATCACAGTTAAACAAATGGGAGCTTTCTTCACTCTTCATTGGACACATGAAAAAGACGTAAAAGTATTCATCGCTTGTCTTACGTGACCCATATACATACAACAGGGTGCATAGGAAAGTCCCTTTAGCCTGGAATAACTTGCGAACGGAGAGAGGTATAGTTATGCAAGTGAGATAAAGGTATAGTAAAGTGACTACTCCCAATCGAATGCAACCAATAGCAGCGCCCCTAGTGGCGAAATGCGGAAGTTAGCCATTGCAAATCGAAAACGAAAAGAGATAAAGCAAAATGTCCAATTACAAAGTTGTAGAACATTAATTAATTAGTACTAAACGACATTTGTTTTACACGAATAAGATAAGTTGTCGCCTGAATACCCTACAATGTCCGAAATCGATGCGCGACGATTCGAATCTGCATATTCACATTTCGCAAATGTAGCCGTATGCAAATGCAGATTGGGACGTTGTACCGTATCTACGATATAAAAACCAGTAGCAGGATATACCCTGATCAGAAATTTAAGTCTACGTACGCTGTGTGAGAATGGCGAGCTTGGATTTCTGGGGTTACGTAAAAAATCAGGTGTATGCAACAGCGCCTACAAGTCTGCTCGATCTACGTCATAGTTATTTTCACGAATACAAATGTGTATCGTGGACAATGGCGAACTCTTCGAACATACTCGACATGAACTTTTTACCACTGTGCGCTAGTTTGCCTTTTGTGTTTTTGTTTTGTCTGACGTCATCAAAGTGTAATGGCATAAGTACGCATTAATGCAATAAATTGTGTGTATTTGCTCATACCTATGCCTGTTCCCATCAAACGTTCACACAAAAGGTCGCGCATCGATTTCGGACATTTTAGGGTATTCAGGCGAAAATTTATCTTATACGTGTAAAACAAATGTCATTTTGTACTAATTAATTGATATTCTGCAACTTTGTAATTGGAAATTTTGCTCTATCTCTTTTTGTTTTCGATTTGCAATGGCTAACTTCCGCCTTTCGCCACTAGGGGCGCTGCTATCGGTTGCATTCGATTGGGCGTAGTCGCTGTATTGTACCGTTATCTCACTTGCATAACTGTACCTCTCTCCGTTCGCAAGTTATTCCAGGCTAAAGGGACTTTCCTATGCACCCTGTATACTGAATAATTAGTTCTAGCTTCATTTACGGCAATACAGCTAATAAACTTTGTGAACAACATGCCACAGGTTTTTGAGATTGCAGTAGGAACATCACCAGTGAACCGTGAAAGACTAGAAACACAAATCCTGGTCCAACGAATCCAGGTTCTAGCTACAACATACTGACGGGAGAGTGCATACGTGTCGTACTTCACGCGATGTCATGGACCCCAACTATCATTACGGGGTGTTAGAGGACGGTAGAGGGAGCAGTGTCTTGTGGTGTGTTTACGTGGACCAACTTGGGTCTCCATTTAGCTAGTGAGACCTTCAACACCGCAAAAAATCACGCTGTCATACCGCCCGTTCCTTTTAACACTCATTCATACCTATCCATGTTTTTCAGAAGGATGCCAGCTTTCAACAAAACAACGTCCCATTCCAGTGCTCCCTTTTGGCGAAGGACTGTTTGTAGGATCATTCCAGTGAGTTCGCAACCCTGGAATGACCCTCTAGCCCTCCGGATCTGAGCCTAATTAAGCATGCATTGGGGGAAACATTGTATCCCGAAACTCACGATCGGCCACTCCCGGCGCTTAACTGACGGCTGTCTTGGAAGTATCGATCACAATACCATTTCTACAACTCCAACTCATGGTAGAGTCCATGCCACGAAATATTGCTGCTGTTGTGAGGACGAAAAAGGTGGGACCACAAGTTATTTGGTGGGTGTGTATAATAAATGTATTTTCAGTGCATATTGAAACAGTCTTTTTTGAAATATATAATAAAAAGGAGCGGAGGTATGAAGCTCCCTGTTATGTGCCACCAAAACTATATCTGTGCCTTTACAAAGCCAGTTCAATCAAACTGCTGTTGTGTGACTAACGCTTTACCAGATTTCGGATGCAAACTTAATATTTAATAGTTTAACGACCACTATAAGCAACTTTGAGAGCTACAGGAAGTCGTCCTTCCTAATAAAAGGCCACTGGATCCAGGAAAGCGAGAGAGCAAGCCCCATAAGAAAACAAAATACCTATGCCTCATCCTGATCCTAATGGGATTGCTAGTCCGAAAACTGCTCCTCTGCCAACTCAAAACTTGTGAGACATACAGACTTACGCCGCTCTGCGATCTAAAGTTTGAATTTTTGGTTCCTCAACATATGTGTTACACATACACCGCCTGACAGAGAAAATGCCACACCATGAAGGAATGCTCGAAAACAGACCAAACTGCACACACAGATAGCCAAGTAGGTCCTGAACAAATGATTTAATTATCACATAAGACTAGGCTCCAGTGGTCGAATATACAGGATGATCAGTAAGGAGCGTGCCCCCCCCTTATTTGGGCGACACAGCGTTGAATACGACGTGGTGACGAGTGTCCGAATAGAGTCCTGGGGTATCGTGGATCATGTGGTGTTGATCCGAGTCCACAGTTCATCTTCATTTTGCGGGGGTGGGAGGGTGCTCAAGTGACGTTCAATTGTGTCCCACAGATGCTCGATGGGCGAGAGGTCGGGGGATCGTGCTGGCCACGGAAGCATCCGCACACCGTGTAAAGCATTTAGGCTGATCCGAGCGGTATGAGGCGGGGCGTTATCCTGTTGAAAAATGGCGTTTGGGATGTCCTGCAGATACGGTAGTGCCACGGGATACAGCACCTCGTCAACATAACGACGTGCCGTCAATGTACCCGTAATGCGTGCCAACGGTGAGAGGCTGTTGGCGCTGATAGCACCCCACACCATGATTCCACGCTGCCGGACGTGTGGCGCTCCACAATGGTGGAGTAATCCGCCCGTTGGCCACGTCGCCTACAGACTCTCAGACGGCGATCATTCCTGGTGAAAAAGAACCGCGATTCGTCGCTGAACACCACAGTGTTCCAGTCTGCACTCCACGCAGTTCTGGAGCGACACCACACCAAGCGGGATCGACGATGGCTCGCTGTTAAGGGTAGCAGTTGCAACGGACGGCTGGACAGCAAACCAGACACAGCCAGTCGGCGCGACACTGTCCGCGTCGATATCGGAGCATCCTAGCCTCCCCGTACACTCCGCAAAATGTCGCCCGTTTTGGCCTGTGGGTCCCTTTCGGCATGACGTCGGATGCGACGATCGGTGTACTCGGACGTCCGTCTCCGTGCTCCGGTCCTCCTACGACGTTGCACAGATCTTTCCTGGGACCACTGTCTCCAAACATGGTTGTGGCATCACGTTGCGTTTCTTCTACATTACGAAGCAAGGACTATTCTGCGGTACGAAGGCCCACGATGACACCTCTCGTGAACACATCCATTTGACGGAAATCGCGTACGCCGGCATCTTAACGGCACTGTAACTCCTTGTTCGTTCTCCAGACACGGTTACAGCAGAACCACTCACTTCTCGTGGCCGTGACGACGTCTCGACTGATGGACTCACATGGCTGGTTGTCCGCTTATATCCCGCGCGCCGTTCGTGCGATTGGCCTGCAAACGCAATCATTTGCATAACTTGTACGTGTACACCCACCCTGCAATTTGCATGGCGCAGCGTTCACGTTTTCGTGGTGTGGCATTTTCTCTGTCAAGCACTGTATTATAACACAAAGAGAAATTTTTCAGAATATCACACTGTCGTTTTAGAATAATATGATCACCCCCGGAATCACAGTGTGCCCGCCCAGGCGCTTCACAAAGTGCAGTTGACAAGGTTGACCACACGGATATATAAGCGGCCGGCCAGAACAGATGAGCCATAGTGCGTAATGTGAGCATAATGAGCAGAGGTAGTGATTTGACGGACGTTTAAGAAGGAATGATCATCGGCGACCATGCCAAGGGTGTAAGCACCTCAGAAACATCAGACTTCTTGGGATCTTCGCGAGGTGCTTTAGTAAGGGTTTATCAAAAATGGAAAGCTGGCCCACCGAGTACCTCCCGACGTCATAACTGTGGAGCTTCAAGCGCCGTCGACCGCAGAGGTGAACGTCGCCTCGTAAAGAGCCGTCGACGCCCAACAGTGCAGCAGCTGACCAGGCAAATGAACGCTGGAGTACACAAGTACGTGACCCCGATAACAGTAGAGCGAACCCTGTTGCGCATGAGTCTCCGGAGTCGACGCTGCGCCAAGGCGCCGATATCAACCCAGGTCCATCGGCAATGACGCCTGCATTTCGCGTGAGACTACCGTCATTGGACAGTGGAAGAGTGGAAAAAGGTTGACTTCTCCGACGAATCAAGGTTTCTACTCCACAGCAGTAACAGACGGTGGCAGATACGGCGTCAGAAACACGAGAATCAACATCCAGACCCGCTTGTAGGTCAAGTACAGGATAGCAGTTGCAGTGGGAATGTCTGGGGGTGTTTTCCTGGTATGGCCTGGGACCACTAGTACCACTGGGTTGATCCCCGAACGCCAATAGCTACCTCTCCATCCTCGCTGACCACATGCATCCCTTTCATGTTGGACATTTACCTGGTGGTGATGGCATCTACCAACAGGACAATGCCCCGTGTCACGTCGCTAAGCGGGTGCGCGACTGGTTCCAGGAACAGGACAGCAATGTCTCCGTTCTCCCTTGGCCGACGAAATTGCTCGACCTCAATCCCCGAGATCACTTGTGGGACTATTTGGATCAACTGGTTCGACCCACAACCACGTTATCTCCAGGACCTACGTGCTATGCTGCAGTCTGAATGGGCACGTGGGTCTCGGGAAACCTTCCAGAGCCTCACTGCGTCCTGACCACGCCGTCTCGACGCTGACATTCGGGCCAAGGGTGGTTATTCCCATTATAAGGTAGGTAGTCGTATTATTCTGATACTTATTTGAGTATAGGCGCCCTGGAGGCCGAGTGGTTTAGTAGCGTTGGTTTCTTATTGATTTCCCGAGTTTGGCCCAAGTTTCTTTCTTTTATTTCGGAGTTTAGCGACCACTACGAGCAATTTAAAGGCCCCTAATTCCAAGCAACTGGTTCTATGGAGGGAATAGAGTGTGCGCTGTAAGGCAAACGCACCACATATGTCTCATCCGGGACTCGAATAAGGGTACGTATCGGTCGTACAGTCAGATGCCAGCGCCTCAGATCACTTGGCCACGGGGTCGACGGGCTTAGGTTCGAATCTCGGATGAGGTACGGGTGGTACATCTGTTCTTAAGGGGTCGGGTCGGTCTCTTCCCTGGAACTACTGGTCCTAAATCAGGAGTGGGCGACTCCTTGTAGTCCAAAATGCAATCACAATTAAATTTGAGTATGATGTCATAGAATATAAGGTCACGAAAAAGAAACAAACAATGATTAAATTCAAGGCCGCCCCGGTGGCGCAGTGGTCTAAGGCGCTGGCCTCTGATCATTCGTCCGTAAGGGGTCCGGGTTCGAATCCCGGTCAGGCATGGATGTTGTGTTTGTCTTACGGCACTAGCTCTCTCCCTTCCCTGGAACCCGTGACCCTAAATTAGGGACGGGCGATTGCTTATAGCCCACTTGAGTTGCTCACGGTGGTCGTTAAACCTCCAATCCAAAAAAAAAAAAAAAAAAAAAAGTTCAAGACGTAAAGCCAGTCAAAAGGAAGAGAATGCTTATTAAACTCGTCAGTGCGCCAAGATATCAAGACTTATATAGAAGTCTTTGAAAGTAATGTACGTAATTGAAGAGCATGTTAAGACTTTTTTTCTTTGTATGGGTCAACGAGTCTCACGAGCATCTCCGTTCTTAATTTAGGGCCACTGTCTCCAGAGAAGCATCAGAACCAGCTTAGTAGGAAGCGAACCACCCACTCCTCATCCTAAACTCGATCGCGGGCCAGTTTCGAATATTAGCCAGAGGCCCGCGTCTCTGGCCACCCGGCCACAGGGCGCGGTGCAGGTTGATTAAACTCATCAAATTGATACGCATGATTCCATCATGATGAGAAAGGTAGTACAGAACCTTTAACAAAAGTACCTAAACTATTTAAATAGTTAACTGAACATACACCACAAGCTCACAGAGATTATATTAAAGAATACTGAAGCTATAGTTCTACTCTAGCTTCACTGAGAAGGAAAATAAGGTTCCTCGAGTGATCTAGAACGTGAGCTTCTGTCTTTTTGCACTACTGAGCTTTAATTTCGGGGCGTGACATGGGTACTATTTTTCAGCGCTGGTTCAATTCCTTTTCTGGAATCAGTGGTTTTAAATTAAGGACAGTAGTTAACATTTTCCCCTTCAAAGTATCTTCGTGGCCATGGCAGTCGTTATTTTAGAATGCCCTGCTAAATTTATCATACTATTTTCCCAAGATGAATCGGGGAATAAATAGTCCATGGGTGGCGTACTTGCGCTAAGGAGCTGGATCAGTCCTTTTCCTAGGGCTAGTTACCAAATTTTTTTTTTTTTTATTGGAGGTTTACGACCACCGTGAGCAACTCAATGGGCTATAAGCAGTCGCCCGTCCCTAATTTAGGGTCACTGGCTCCAGGGAAGGGAAAGAGCCAGTGCCGTAAGACAAACACAACATCCATGCCTCACCGAGATTCGAACCCGGACCCCGTTCGGACGAATGATCAGAGGCCATCGCTTAAACCACTGCGCCACCGGGGCGGCGTTACCAAAATTAGAGACGTGCGTCTCATTATTGTTTCAGATGCTCATCAAAGTCGTTCAACCGAAACATAAAAAAAAAATATATTATGCAGGGTGTGTCAAACGTCGCAGGACATCACTGTATTTCAGAAACGGTACGGAGAATGAAATATCTGAATACCCCAGCAAAGAAAAGGTGAGGGAAGCCTGTCTTTTAGGTTATTTCCGAAAGATGGCCGCCATCTTCAAATCTGCCATATTGGATCAAGGTCAAATTTTTCAAGTGGTAAGGAGGTCATGTTGCATATCAAACCAAGACCAGAATTTTCTCAGAAATTGATTGTTGTAATCAGGTTTGACATATGTATTGTGGTTCACAAGCTATCAACACAGAAAGTTGAAGTAACCATTGTTTGTTGCAGGTAACTGAAGATGGAGTTGACGAAAGAGGAGAGGATTGAGGTGATCTGGGGAACGCAGGCGGCCGTACCCGACACCCAGAAAAACCACCAATTGCACACAGCACTGTCGCATATCTGATATCCCAAATTCTGAGAAACTGGGAATGTGGACGAAAAGCCACGTAGTGGTCGGCCGGAAACTGCTACCGACGAGAAAATATCAACAATGGTCTTGGCATTTTTTGCAAAGAGTCACCACACTACGGAACAACTGTTCGTTAATGGTTAGATGTTCAATTCCCCGATCACTGGATTGGCCGGTGTGGTCCTGTGGAATGGCCACCCAGATACCCCGACCTCACACCACTCGAGTTTTATCTTCGGGGTCACATGATACATCTAGCGTATGCTGAGAAAATCCGTGACAAACACTTACTTTCAGCAACGCATTTTGGAGGCCTGTAACCGCATTTCTCTCTATATTCTCGTGCGGGTGCATAACGACTGGATCAAGCGCCTTCAGCTTAGTGATTAGCAACAGGGATAACACATTAAGCACATCAAATAGCTGCGCATCACAGGGTACTTTAGGGGTTGTTATTTCAAATTTATGTGTTGATAACTTGTGAGCCACAACACATACGTCATATCTGATTACGGCAATCGATTTCTGAGAAAATTCTGGTCTTGTTTGATATGCAACATGATCTCCTTACCATTTGAAAACTTTGACCTTGATCCAATATAGTGGATTTCAAGCTGACGGCCATGTTCCGGAAATAGCCTAAAAGATAGGCTTCCCTCACAGATTCTTTGCTGGGGTATTCAGATATTTCATTTTCCTTCCCATTTCTGAAATAAAAGGGTGTACTGCTACTTTTGACTCACCCTGTACTCCCCCCATTATACGCAAAACTAACTCACAGACCAGGATACGGACAATTGTTGTCCAACACTGAAGTCTCTCCGGTGGCCAAGTGGTCTGAAGAGCTGGTTTTTGCCCATTTGGTTGGTTAGTTAGTGTTTATTGGCATAAGGGTCTCGATAGGCCAAAGAGCATCAAGATAAACTATTTTCGCCCATTCTCCCGAAATGGTCCAGGGTTTGAGTTCTGGATAGACAATTAAGAATGATAAATCAGGTCTTGGTGTAGCATAGTTCGGAAAGCATTTGTCTCCAGATCGAGTCCTGCCACCGGAAAATTTGTGCTTCGTTATACGTATTGGGGCCCGAACGTAAAAATGGATCTACTGTCAGTTAGATTACTCGAAAGATGTGTGACGTTCGTTCCACACATCATCTGGAATTAATGAGAATTCCTTCTTCTGCAGTGACCTCCTTCAAGAGTGGTTTGTCGGATGACCCAGAAACCTATGATTCCGTTCCAGTCCTTTCTCAAGGGAAGGATATACACAGATGAGACATTCCATTATGACCACCCGCAGCCTAGAGAAATGAGCGCGCCTGGAGACCAAACGATAGTGCAGGTGAAGTTCACAGAGCAGTATATATACAACCCGAGGACCGGCTTTCAGTCAGTACAGTGTTCGGAGTCAGGATGGGAAAAGCTGCCGATTTATCGGAGTTTTAAAAAGGACAAATTATGATGGCACGGCGCCTCAGAACTACGATCTCAGAAACGGCGCGGCTTGTGAGTTGTCCACGTGCCAATGTAGTGAGTACGTATCAAAAGTGGTGCACAGATGGCCAAACGAGGAGCCGTCGTCCAGCCGTGTGTCATCCGCAGCTAACTGATGCCAGAGGGAAACTGTCGCTCATTATTGACAGCGATCGCAGGGCTACAATGCGTCGGGTCACCATGCTCACTGCACGTCATCGCCAACAACGCATGAAATGGGCCCAAAATAATCGAGATTGGACCGTGGATGATTGGAAGAAAGTGGCCTGGTCTGACGATTCAAGATTCCTGGTGCACCACGTAGACGGCTGAGCGCGGTTTACCAACGGAGGCTATGGCACCGGCGTCATGCTGTGGGCGATGTTTTCTTGGGACACTTTAGACCCTATTATTCCAATAGCACAATCTCTGACAGCTATCAGGTATCTGAACATCGTTGCGGACCAAGTTCACCCATTCATGGCAACTGTGTTCCCTGCTGGTGAAGGCCATTACAAACAGATAATGCCCCTTGCCACACTGCCAGAGTCGTCAAGGAGTGGTTCGAGGAACATGCTGGTGACTTTCTGTTAATGTTCTGGCCTGCGAGTTCACTTGACATGAACCCAATCGAACATTTGTGGTTCGAATTGAAAAAGCTGGTTCGCGCTAAATCACCACCACCGCGAAATGTACGGGAACTGGAGGACCTGCTGTTGACATTATGGTACCCGATACCCCAGGATACCTATCACCACCTCATCGAATCGATGCCTTGCCGAGTGGCCGCTGTTTTGCGGGCTAAAAGGGTTCATACAGCTTATTAGGTAGGTGGTCATAATGCAATGGCTCATCTCTGTATGTAAGGTACTACAGAAGGGAGGTACACATGGCAAGACGGTAAAGTTGCAGCGACAAACTCCGTCGGTGTAGCTTAATTGGGAAAGCATTTCCCTCCAGAGCAGAAGGATGCGACTTCGTTTTCGCTACCGGCAAATTTGTGTTTCGCTATAATAGTCCTAATGTAATGAAAAAGAAAATGGTAGCTGCTCGCTTACAGAAATCCTTGATTAAAAATCTATGTCACTACTATTCATGTGGTTGAGAAATTTTCATCACCGCCAAAACCACGTGCGTTACACGCAAGCTGCAGTTAGTTCATCTAACACTATGCATTTGCGTACCAGCCATTACGTGGATCTTTTCAAATGAGATTTGACATGTTTTGCATTTTTCCCCATCGAGAAATAAAAACATTATTTTTTTGCGTTCATTTTCTGAACAGCAGAAATCCTTTTAAAGAAATCTTGATTTTAGAATATGAGAGTTACTCTTGTTAATAAGAAAAAAAGAATGAAATGTAAAAGTAGTATTACAGAATTAAGTTAAATGTCTTTAAATAACACCACCGGAAAAAGCAGTTTAATTCTTTTTGCTTCTAATACATACACTAACCCAAATCATGCCCTTAGGGAAAGTAAATATTTTGCACAATTATCATATGCTTCCGTATTTTAATCTGCTGAAAGAAAATCTTGCTCAGTTTTAGTTTAAGTACCTATGTTCCACCTTACGACTTGAAAGTGTCATTATTTTTGGGATAATTTAATCGTATAATATTGTGTGCTTTATTCACAAAAGCTTACTTTAATGTTATCCGTGGATAACGTGATCAACGCCTTTATATCTGTACGGAACAGATACTTCGTTTTGAGCACGTCCTTTAACAGGTGCGGTGAACAATCCCCTTTTTTCACATATATCCAGCATTTTGGCCTATTTTACTCCTTAATGTTCCTCAAATGCTGTAATTTTGCAACTCTTTAACATCAATCAACCAATGCATTCAGTCCAAGGAAAGGGAAGTGCTCCAGCGGAAACAACAAGCGAGGTTGAAACCTAAGGTGGTAACAAAAGACATAAGAACTGCAATGCGCATTTAAATATCGAGGATTGGCGGAAAAAAGGTAAAAATGCCCAAGACATTATTCCTTGGAAATCATTACAACCCATGTATTGATTTTCACGGGTTCTCTTCCAACAAAGCATTTATCTCTCTTTTCGTTAAATTGTAAGTTCACGAAACATATTTGATATCATTGAATACCAAAGAAGTTTCAAATACCTTAATAACAGGCAATTCACCGTAATTTTGACATGATCACTTTTTTATTGTATTCAAACACATCTCTAACTGAGCTAGAAAGAACACATTACTGTAAGCACGAATGCAGACAATTTTCCATGCATGCACCACAAAAACCAAATTCTTCACGATGTTTAAATCTTTTCTGAAATGCCGATTATTTCTGACACGGAAGACTACAACTCAGTTTTTTCCTTACACTATTACTATGAAAGAGGAAATAATGCAACATTTATATATTTGTGATGTTTTGCAGTTGTTGATGAAAGGAAACAAGAGAAAGGAACGCCCAATTTGTTTTTACTGTAGAAACAAAGCGTTTAATTTAACTTCATCACCGTGAAGCGTAGAGCAAAATATATTTGAAATCGCCCTTAGATTTCGGCTGTAGTTCCCAGATAATTTAAACAAGGAATGTTTCTTTGGAAATCTGTTGCACATGCCTTTTCCAACAACCACGAGCAACAAACTTCCAAGAAAATGTCTGGAAGTTTTGCCACAGTATAATTGAAGTGACATTGCTTGCCCACAATTATTTTTGCAACACCGATTATTTTTGCGTAAATTTAACTTTTTTAATCTTTTCTCTTGTTCTCACGAAGCATAAAATTCATGGTAAACACGTGGTAACAGAAAAAATTAATGAATTATGTCCATGAGGATAGAATAATTCTGATCTGTTTTTGATTTAGTGCGTTGACAAACCAAAAAGTAAAATATTTTTTACAGTACATTCTTTTTGTTCATTCTTCTTCATATAAATCAATAACCAATCTCGATTTTAATTTAAAAACTTTTCATTGAAAATTAATGCTGCTTGTCGTCGGGTGAATTCAGTAGCAGTGATTTAAATCCAATGAAAAAGAAACAAACTAATACGTACAGTGTTTCTGTGTAAAATTTCACTGGATCCATACGAAGATTTTACTGAATATAAATATTTCAACGTTAAATTTCTGTTTTGCGATTAAACAAAAGTATTTTTATTCCATAAAGCACTAGTGTTTGTGAAAATTGCAATACCATGAATGACTGCTGGTATTATTAGCTTGAAAGTTGAAGAATATTTATTTATTTATTTTATTTTGTAAAATTTCTTGTCCCTGCTACTTGCTCTCAGGAGAAGATAAAACCTGGATGACAAACTGGGAATCAATGCAAAGCCTGGCGCGACGATGGGGTCCAGACTGGATGTGACGCAAGGCGAGAGGCACCGCATACATCTCCGCCGAGAAGACTGTCGCTTTCAGAGGAAGCCTCTCAGCAATATCCTATCACCACACACAAATGCAGAGCCAACAACATCACCGGATTTCGAACCATCGGTGAAGACAGGTACGAAATCCGGATGGAGCGAAAGGTGCTCGACAAAAAGCTGCTGGTAAACCTGTGCAAGTGTGGAAGACTTGGGCCACAGAGAAAGTGAAAGATCAGCAGTTGCCTGAACTGGCTGCCAAGGGAGATCAATAAAACTCTTGGTCACACCAATCAACGACAGCTCAAGGCCAGCATCGCGCACCATGTTTGACAGACGAATCCTAAAAGTGGGAACACAAGAAGGGCGGTTGGAAAGCAAGCGAACACATTGTGGATGGAAGACGGGAGTATGCAGTGGATGATCAGGAAGAGATTTCAGCTTGTTGAAGAACTGCAGAGGCAGTTTATGAAGGCGAAGGCTAACGGCAGTTCATTAGACTCGGTGTAAAGACTATGCACGGGAGAAGTACGGAAAGCTTCGATGCAAAGACGCAGGGCCTGGCGATGCACGGGATCGAGAAACTTCAAGACAGAAGACCGAGCTGATCCGTACGTCACACTGCCTTGGTCCAACCTTGATCGAACAAGAGAGTGATAAATACGGAGCATTGAGCACCTGTCAACCCCCCAAGATGTTCGGGAGAAGACCTTACGGATACTCAAAGACTTCGTGCACTTCACCTGCAAGGACTGAATGTGAGGACGGCAGGGGAGTGTGCGGTCAAAGGTCAATCCTAGGAACTTTACTTCGGACACCACAGGGATGGCTGAGGTTCCTAGACGGAGATGAGGGTCTGGGTGAAGACCCCGCTTCCAGCAAAAATGCACGCAAACGGTCTTCTGTGACGAGAAGCCAAAACTTTTGCGTAAAGCCCAGGAAAATATCTTAGTAATGGCCGACTGCAACTGCCTCTCAATTGTGCGCATGTTGACGGAAGCACACGAAATCTGAAGATCATGCACGTACATCGATCCACGAACCATCGGAGGAAGTAATGTGAAAATATGATTAACACGAAGAATGAAAAGAGTGACTGATAAAATGCAGCCTTAAGGGACACCCTACTCATGTGAACACAACGCAGAGAGTGTAGACCCGACGCGCACATGGAACATCCGGTTCTGGAGAAAACCGGCAATGAAAGTTGGTAAGTTTTCCTGCAATCAGCAGTCGCGCAAATCACGGAAAATTCCGTATCTCCACTTTCGATCGTAAGCTTTTTCCATGTCGAAGAATACGGAAACCATATGCTGACGCAGGACAAACGCCTCCCTGATAGATGTTTCTAGGCGAAGGTGATGATTAGTGGTGGAGCGAAATCGACGGAAACCACTTTGATGAGGTGATAAAATGTTATGAGTTTCCAAATAAAACATCAAACGAAAATTGTTGATGCGTTCTAGCACTTTGCAAAGGCAGCTCGTCATAGCGATGGGGTGGTATATAAACGGGTTTGTGGGATCTTTACCAGGTTTGAGAACAAGTAGGATAGTAGCTTCCCGCCAAGAATCGGGAAAAACATGCTCTTGCCAAATCCTGTTAAACAGAATTAGCAGACAGTCGAGAGATGACGGAGAGATGTGCTTCAGCATGTCGTAGTGGATCCTGTCCGACAGATATTCAGCCAGACCGATTCAAAGCAATCTTCAGTTCCACTGCAGTCAGCGGGCTGTTATAGTCCTCCGAGGAAAACGGTCCGAAGTATATTCTTTTCCTCTCAAGCCACGTCCGAAGCTCCTGGAACGAATAATAATAATTGCTGCTGCTACAGTGCCAAGACAGTCAACAATACCCTAAGCGTAAGCAACCGTTCATCCATCACTCTCGAGAATGGAGATCTCCCTAGATGGGTACTTTCCCCGAACCTTGCGAATCCTATCCCAAAAGATCTTAGAGCTGGTAGAGGTGTTGATCACGGAAACATACTGGATACAGAACTCCCGTTTATGACGACGATGGACCAGGCGCGCATAAGCCTTGGCTTTCTTGAAAGCAAGGCGGTTAGCGTCGGTGGGAAAACGACGAAACCTATTTCAAGTCTTATGCTGAGGCTGACGTGCTGCGTTGCAGTCGAAATTCCGCCAAAGCTTCGGACAACTGGAAGATTAGTCGACGTCTGCGGAAAGAAGAGTTCTACCGCTTGCTCAATACTATCAGTTACCATTGCAACAGCATCATTGATCGTACCTGAGGTCACCATTGTACGAGCAATAGTCGCCGAAGCAGTGAATACGTCTCACTTGGGTTGATCTATATCTCATCTAGCGGGACTGGTGGGATGGGGGTATCCGTCACATCTAGCCGAAGACTGGAAAGTAATCACATCCAAGGAGATCACCAGAAACGCTCCAGGACCAATCAGAATATAAGGATAGTGGACTCAGCGACAGATCAATGGCTGAGAACGAACGGGTAGGTTCATGGAAGTAGGTTGTTTTCACCGTGTTATGGAGACAGAGTGACGTGTTGGACAGGAGGGCGTCGACAACACGGCCCCTTGAGTCTCGACTGTTGTCACCCGATAACGGATTGTGTGCATTAAAGTTACCTAACAAGAAAAACGGAGATGGCAGCTGGTCAACTAAATCCTCCAAGTCAGAAAGGCTTAGAGCTTCATCTGGTGGTAAGTAGGTGGAACAGTCTGTGATCAGAATGTTCACAGAAAGTCTTGCTGCCACCGCTTGCAGAGGCGTACGCAAAGGGACTGAAGTGACAGGAACACCATGAGGAACAAGAACGGCCACACCGCCGCACGCGATAGCCCTGTCCTCATGGTCTTTCCGAGAAAGAGAATGCCTGCGCAGAGAAAGTGCGTCCGTTGTGCGGAGTTTTGTCCCTTGGAGACACACGCACACTGACGCGTGCGAAGACAGCAAGCCTGTCAAATCATCAATTCTTGGTCGGAAGCCTCGGCAATGTCACTGGATGACGGAAGCAATAATGAAAAAAGGAAATGAGAAAAGATAAGGAAAAGTGACAATGACTGAGACACCTAATAGATTTCAGATTCAATGAGTTTCTCTGGTAGATCGTCAGTGACCAGACGTGGAGGATTTTCCTGGTGGGTATAAGGGACGGTGTTTGGTCCCCGAGTTCTTGGGAGGAATCTCCCGACCCTGAAAATCACTGCCAAGGAGATCACCAGACACGCTCCAGGACCAATCAGGATATAAGGATGACTGAGACGCCTAATAGATTTCAGAGTCCATGAGTTACTCTGGGAGATTGTCAGTGACCAGACGTGGAGGTAATTTGCCTGGTGGGTATAAGGGACGGTGTTTCGTCCCCAGGTTCTTTGGAGGAATCTCCAGATCCTGATTTTTAGTTCCAGATTTCGTAGAGGAATGCTTGGTTTTTGCTTCTCTGATGTCTTTTTTGCAGTGCCCACTGCCTGAGTGCCAGTGGTAGTTGTTGATCTTTTCGGCGACAAGGTGGGTGTGCCTTTGGGAGCTTTACGGCGAGTATTGAGGGCTTCTAGTTTAGCAGCAACGATGTCCTCGAAATCATTGGGACACCGCCCTGGGATGTGGACCTCAGTCTGAACCGCAACGGTAGCCTTCTGGACCACAACTGAAACATATGATCGCCGACCTAGTGGGCCACGGGCGATCAACCGTCTAGCTTCTAGATAAGAGAGATGTTCAATGGCCTTTATGGGTTGAATGGCCTGCTCCTCCATCAAATTTGGACATTGTTTAGAAGGATCAGAGTGGGAACCTTCAGAGTTGATGCAGCGTTCAGAAGCCGCCGCCTATTCCAGCAAAGGATGATATTCAGAACTACAGCGACCACAATTAGCCACGTTACGACACGACTGCTGGGTGTGCCCGTAACTCTGGCACCTGAAACTCCGCAGAGGATTGGGTATATAGGGACGAACGTCAAGACGTACGTACCCTGCCTTGATGGAAGTCTGTAGGGTTGGGGGGCAAAAGTCAAGATGATATTCCGAGAGGGAACAAGTTTCCCATCACGCCTAAAATAAATCCCTCGAACCCCAGTGACACGTTGTTTGCCTAGTTCCTCATCGCTGCATTTAATTAAGTCGCGGGAGGTGACCACGCCGCGAGAGGAATTCAAGTAGCCGTGCGGTGTCGCTTGCATCGGAATACCCAACAGTGCGGTCGTGGTAAGAAGTGTGGTACTATGTCTGGTATGAGATGTTTCGACAAGAAGATCCCCTGAAGGAAGTTTCTTGATATTTCTCGGAGAGCCAGCAACGGCCTGAAGAGCCTTATTGATACAGAAGGGGCTCTTGGCACTCAAAGATTGTGAAGGATCAATAGATCAAGAGAAACAGAGCATTACAAGTAGCAGTGACATGTTTCTTGATGGAAGGGATGGTCCCGTCCTCCATTAGACGCTCCGATGTCGCACCATGAGAAACATCCTTACAAGCCATAAAGAGAGAAAATTCATCCGCCGAATTCCCTGCCCACCACCGAGCCCAACCAGGTAGAGCAGGAGGTCCGCAAGCCCAGATGAACGCAGGGCACCACTCTAAGGTTAAGCAGCGGATATAGTAAGTTGACAGGGCGGACATGCGCTCAACGAGAACCGCGATTTTCCTGTGTCTTGGTAACACCCCTTTGGCATGTCCATAATATCCCAGACACACCCTGTCGTACGCAACGTCCAGCTGTTAGAAGGCAGGCCTCCACTCGTCAACTGACTTCATTGGGTAGGAGTGGGTTAGTTCCCAACCGCCCGTTTAGAATGAATCAGGGAGCAAGGAGGAGGGTTAGTAGCTGGCGACAACAATACCCCGGCCTCCAGAAACCTCAGACTCCTGCATCCCCTTTTCCACCTTACGGGTCACCGCACACGGCAAGCGTGCAGGTAGGTCTACCTAACCAGCGCGGAAAACAAAGACGGAAACATAAAAAGAGGAATAAAGGAAAAAGAACGAGAAACCAAACTCCAACGCTGGCGCATAGTCACAACCTCAGCAACCTACAACTGGGGCGGGTGTATGGCATGGTAAACAACAAGAGCAAAAAGCTTAAAATTGGGAAAACATTGGACATTATATGTTGGCTCGGGCCGTGAGGTCGCCGCTACCCATCAGCCGGATGAACTGCGTTGATGGTATCGTACAAATACGAAAAGACACGATAGTCCGTCTCAAGACCAGCTCGGGAAGTGGGGCGCTACTCCTAAATAATTGGAAGTTACCCCATGCGGGGCAAGAGAAAAGGATAATGAGTATTAAGATCTTGTGTGAGAAGTGTGATGGATCTCAGTGAAAGTCAAATTTTGTGCCAAGATCGTTGTATATGGAGACTCTTGATATATTAACAATAAGTAAAGTCTAACACAATCAGTAACTATCATTTGGTAGACAAGCTTTCTTGGAAGCGCTAACCCCTTATTCTGAGGAAACAAGCAGCTGAGTGAGTTGATATCATATATGCAATTCCATAGAGATTTTATTTTTATCAATCCCATTAATTCAAAATTTCTCGAAAATACAGCCAGTTTATGCAGCTATTTTCCAAAATTAAGTGAAGTAGTACATTCATAAACAATGTTCATGACATCCCACACTATTTAAACTGCAACTGGTTACTTGTTGGGTTTAAAGAGTTAGCCTTGGGGTTTTTGCCTGGAACGGCTTATTCGTGCGCGAGGTCATATAAATGCTTAAAATTAATTGTACCCATCATCAATTTTGTACCCTTCATCAGTGCATAAAATTTTGTGTCTTTGATATTACGTTACTAGCTGGAGTTGATTGGCGAAAGAGGTTTAATGGGCAGAAAACAGCCATGTCCCATGTTTTAGACAAGAAACAAAAGCAGAATCAAAACTACAATGGCGTGCAAAAATTAAGGACGAACGGTTTTTCGAATGTAACGTCGTGCAGAAGTGCTCACATCGACTCACATCATACCATAAGATCCCCAAGATGTAAGAATATGGGACAAGTAAGCAAAACCGTCCAAGCAAGGAATCCAAAGGATACAAAGGCACTTTATTGAAAAGGTAGCTTCGAGCACAACTGGACAGAAGACAGAAACGTCCATGTGACAGGCGGCTGCCAATAAAAATCCAGTCTTTAGTAGGGGATATGATCACCCCTGACTGCGTTGCAGGATTTATAACGTCTGTCCATGCTGAGGACGAGGTTGTCAAAGAGCTGTTGAGGCATCGCGGCCCATTCCTCTTGTAGCGTCAATCGCAGCTGCGGAATCGTTGCTGGTGGCTGGTGACGTGCTGCCAAGCGTCTCCCGAGAAGGTCCCACACGTTTTCAATTGGATTTAGGTCCGGGGACCTTGCGGCCCAATCCACGAGTTAAATATCCTTACTCTCCAACAGCTCTGTGACATCCACTGTACGATGAGGTGTAGCGTTCTCATCCATGAAGAGGAACTTAGAACACACAGCACCTCTAAACAGACGCACGTGAGGCAGGACAACCTCGGTACAATAGCGGACACCAGTGACTGAACCTCTTTGGAAGATGTGGAGGTCAGTACGGCTACCAAGCATGATACCGTCCCAAACGAGAACTCCGCCACTTTCAAACCGGTCCCTTTTGATGATGTTGGAGGTGTGATTGCGTGTTCCCTGCTCTCTCCAGATGTGTATTCGTCAAGAATCGCTCGTCAGACTAAATTGGCTCTCATCTGTAAAGAGAACTCGACCCCATTGCTGATGTGTCTAGTTCTTTTGTTCTTGGAACCACAGAAACCGCTGTCTCCGATGAGCAGGCGGCAATGGCACACACTGTACTGGTCGTCGTGCAAATAGACCACCTTTGTGCAACTTTCTGGCGACGGTAAAACGCGATAACGGACGTCCAGTTGTCTGTTTCATGTGCTTTGCGATTTCTCCCGCTGTCTGCCGTCTGTCTCTTCTCACCTGTAGGACAATATACCGGTCGTCCGCCGCCGTGGTTGCTCGTGGAAGACCACTGCTAAACTCCCGGACAGCTGTTCCTGTCGTTTGAAAAGCTCTCCAAGCTCGTGAAACGATGTTGTGAGCGATCCCAAACTCCTCGGCCACACTAGTCAAACTTCGACCTTTTTCCAACTTCCCAATGACGCGACCTCGGGTAACGTCATCCAGATGTCGTCTACTGGATTGCCTGTTGGCCATATCACACGGTGGCAGCAACTCGACGTCGTTTAAACCGATGTACACCGTGCAATAGCAGTCACCGAATTGCTGAGCGTACAACGCCCGTGTGCTTTATACCCTTCCGACACTCCCCCCCCCGTCATGCTGCAGATATGCGCATACCCTACCGGACCGGACCCTAGTCTATCTCCTGTGTGGTCTTTCGGTCCGTTCTGCCTGCTAGTTCCGCTGTTATGCTAATTTCTCCTCTTCGTCCTTAATTTTTGCACACCAGTGTACAACAAAAAGAAAGTCCTAAAGGACAGACATGACAAAAACCGATGCAATTGGCAGACAGTCATAAAACGGACTACACAAAACAAAAAGCACCGATAAAACGAAGGAAAGTCAACACAGAAGACACATCACATTGGTCGTTTAAAAAGCGACTCAGGGTTTCTGAGTCATCTGGTAGAGTGGGTAAAAGCAGAAAACGAGCACGTTCATGAATAAAAAGAAGACACCAACATAAAACATGTACAGCAATCAGAGGCACATTACACGTTCCACACATAGGGGCAGTGTCACCACACAGTAAAAAGGGGTGAGTGAGACAATAATGTCCGATGCATGGAGACGCCCGGACACAACTTCCTGACGACGATTTTTGCGAACACTAGATGTCAATTGTTCAATCGATGGTTTGACAGTGAGAATCTTGTTTCCAGCCTCTTGAGTCCACATGGACTGCCATTCTTCCATGATGAACTTGCGGATGAAAAGACTAAAAATCTTTAAAATACAGTGGCAGATAATTCCTAGACATGGAGGAAACGGTCCTAGCAAAGGCGTCCGCCAGCTCGTTTACCCCCAAACCCAGCATAGCCAAGAATCCAACAGAACCAGACCAGGAATCCAGTACCAGTCAAAGTCCGCAGGAGGCGACGAACGACTCTGGGGATTGGTGAATCACCGCCCTCTAGAGGCGATAAAACTTGGATGACAAATTCTGAATCTTTATAAATCATAGCTCGATAATGTGGCCTGGACTAGATGTGGCACAAAGCGAAGTGCACCGCACACATCTCAGCCCCCGCCCCCCCCCAAAAACCCCGTCGCCTCCGGAGGAATCCTCTCAGCACAGATATCATCATCCCACACAAATGCAGATACCACTACATCACCGGATTTTGAGTCATCAGTGAAGGCAGGCACGAAATGGGGACGCAGCGAACGGCACTCGGTAAGCAGCTTCCCGGTACACCATTGCAGGTTTCTTAGACTTGGCCCATACAGAAAGAGAAAGATCAGCAATTGCCTGAACCTGCAGCTAAGGTGGATCATCAAAACCCCTGGTTACACTAATCATCGACAAATCCATGACAGTGTCTCGCAGTATGTTTGAAAAACGAATACTGAAGTTGGGAACACATGAAAGGTGATTAGAAAACAAACGCAAATACTGCGGACGAAGTACTGGCTCATGCAGTGTATAATCAGGCAAAACTTTAAGCTTGGTATAGAACTGGAGAGACAGTTGCTTACGAGGAAGGCATAACGGCAGTTCATGAGACTCAGCATATATACTATGGACGGAAGACGTAAAAAACGCTCCGATATAAAGGCGCAAAGCCTGGTGATTGTTTCTTTCATCAATGCTTAAAATTTTGTACCCATCATCAATACTTAAAATTGATTTTTACCCTGAATTTATGTATTAGTGCAAAGCTATCATGGACCAAAGATAATACATCTTGATAATTTAGAATTTTAAAGTAAAAAGTATTTAGATTCATTAATATTACCATTATTGGCTATTTCCGGGTCAGTGTTATCTTCCAGTTTCACAAAATATGGAAAAACATCTTTCCAGGACCATCCTCTTGCACCGGATCGCTCCCATCTGTTATAATCTTCATGATTTCCGCGGATGTGTAGCATACCATTGATAATAGTTGATCCTCCGAGGGCTTTTCCGCTAGGCCAAGTCATTTGCTGGAATGAAAAAATCAATACCTTTACTCAAATAACAACGATTTAATCACAGCTAGTGTTTGCGAGTGATGCTTTAAAAGACCTAAAGGATAAAATAAATTGTGAACTGGTAGTAAACAATTCAAAAAATTGTAGTTCCTATTTTAAGAGCACCACCTAAGTTACGAGGTCAGGATATAAAGACAACGCGACGGCGATATTTTTGCGGCATCTGTACGTCAACGTCTGTCAAATCTACCACATGTGTTTCCTGCTGCTTTCTGTGAAAGGAAGAATTGGCGGAGTGCTCTAAATGAACATCAGCAATTGTTCTTTTATATTTAAAAATTTTTAATCATCTCTGCAGCTTTATACTGTAAGTTATTTCTTTCATCATAGTAAGAACTGTTTGAATACATTTGAGTACTTCTAGAATACCACGAGAACATGGTTACCGAGTATTTAGGAAATTATCTGTACAGTACTTGACTTATATTTTAAGTAATTACCAGTAATGCTGTGTATTATAATTACTTACTGTTTAACATTTTGAGGATAACTTTTGATGTGATCACTAGATTTGTGAGTCCCCAGTTCGAAGCATGGTGAAGATTTGCACATTTACATGTGATTTTGATAGTAGGAAATTTTGTGGTGTGCAGAAAAGAAACCAGACCTAAAAAATCTGATCGGAGGGGAATTTACATTCGTAAGAAGCTTTATTTCCAAACGACTACAATGTAACTACACCTGAATGTATACTGACGTACTCTTGTTTCATGCCGTTCACTTGGGGTTCAAAGTTTTTGAACTGGCTTCGCACGAATCACTATTTCGTTCAAGAAAGACAATTTAAATCGCGAACATAAAAAGAGAGGCCCTGAATCCAAGTTCAGCATTATACTAGAGAACCAGCGTTGAAACGAGACCACAATGTCTTATACCGGACCCGAATATCTGCATATCTGCGATAATACACGTAGTATCTGTCTGTTGTGTGGTGAGTTCAGGACCCAGGCACCGTTTTTTACGAGTCTGAATGAAACGATGCTGGTGAAATTATCGTATTTTTCTAATTCTCCTTTTGTTCTCTGGAGTCAACGTCAATCACCACGAAACTGAGAAGAGAATACAAGCACACCCAGGATATTATTAGGAGTAGTAAATATGTAAGCGATCAAGCTCATCCTTATGGAATGCCCTGTGTCGAGAAAACAACTGCTCTAACCAACCAAGGTATTCAACTCATTCACAACAAAAGCCGTTGACTCCTGAATTCAGTTCAGGAACTGTAAGGTATACTTCCAATTTAACCTTCTTTTTGAGTTTGTGTTCATATGTAAATTTGGTTTCTTCTCTTTAATTGTTTTCTTACCTAACGACACATTATTTCTCCAGACGAATTATCAAAGTTGGCATCATGACAGTGGGTCAAAGGTAATAAGCTATTCTCTACGTGAAGTTTACGGTGTGATATGTAAAGAGCGATGAGAGATTATGACAGCAAGAAACGAAAGGTAAGTACTATACGAGCAGATATGTATTTTGATTACGCTTGTTATAGCAAGTTAACGTACGTCACCTTATTATTGCGGAGTGAACAATATTCAACGTTGTTCTTAAGGTGCTTATCTCCTGAATAAAGCTTGTTTGGAAATTGAATTTTTAAGTTGATCATTTACTCAGAACCGTTTCCTTTAACGTGCTAAATTAGAGACTTTGTAATGCTCAGCTAAGTTTGCAGCTACTGCGAGCAATGAGTTAAAACTTAAAAGCAGTTTAAGTCAAGTAACTATAATAGTTCAGATTGGCGTTTCAAATGCCAGGGTTAACACCGAGGTTCTCAGCCCCTCATTGTTTCATCATTTTGCTCTGCGCTCTCTTACAGTTCATTAATAGGGAAGTGTAATTACATCCCTTTATCAGGTTTATCGTTGCCAACGAAAATTTACTTCTGCAAAGCTTTTCTTCCTAAAAAGTGTAGTACGTAATTATTTCCCCCTGAATGATATTTGCAACCACTTTTTTTGCTGTGAATTTTGGAAATATGACTTTCCCTTGCTATCAATGTTGACTTGTTATAAGATTGCCCCCATTACTTTTCGCTTATTCAAAAGAATCCTATAGTCTGTTCGTTACACTTGCTTTAATATGATCTTGGTAAGCTTATAGTGGATGCATTAAAGCATTTCCGCAGTACAACTTACCTTCTCGTTTTTACTGACATTTAAGGCGGATGAAGGACGTACGTAATACTATAACCAAGACGAAATTCATTGAAGCATTGAAAAACTCAATAATGCTTGTTAATCGTTAAACGCATATCTCCCGCATGCCATGTCATGTAGCTCTGAACTGGGTGGCTTTCGCCAAAAGTCGGTCTCATCTGTGTTTCTTGGGAAATTTCCCTAATCGGCTTTTAATATGTCAACTTGAAAAATTTGTTTGGATGGCTTCATTGCAAATAAAATCTTACATTTCTGAACCTTTTCTGGTGCAAAAATCATCCCCTTCCCCATTCTCCAAGGTGACGAAAATTTATATTTCCATTTTAGCAATTTCCTTGTTTCGGACTGGCGAACTTTTGAAGATATGTTTAGCCAGGGTTCACACAACCGATATGTAATATGACTTTCAAATGTCCTATTTTTCCCATATATGACGTTGCTGAACTTTTGCGTTTGGTACTACCCCTGAGCTTTTGACACCCCATTTGAAGTAATTCTTTCTGCATCCGATGACGATATTCGTAGAGGCACTGCTTCTTGCCTCTCCCAGCGTTTATAATGCGAAATATTCCTGTCAGGGTGCGTAAAGTTTCATTTTTCGTTCGACGATGCTTCAACTTCTCGGGTCAGACTAGACAAATTCGTGACATTGGATGGTTCTAACCGCGATCAGTAATACATACATGCCTTCTGATTTTCCCACAAACTGCTTTCCGACTTGGGAGATGAAAATATTCCTTCATTTTCTATCATTTTTTAAAAGTCTAATTTTTGAAATTCCTTTTACATCCAAACATGCAAGACTGCGAATTATGTTGGCTTTTGGTGGCCGAAACTTCTATTTCTTTGTTCAGATAAGACTGATCGCAGAGAAATCAACGCAAAGATTCTATCCGAGAAAAACTTCTTTGGAAGTCTCGTGGCCGAGGGGTAAGAGGCGTAGGTTTCTGGCTAGTACTCCAAGTTGGATCATGGGTAGAGTCTAGATGAGGCATGGGTGGTTTGTTTACCTTATGGTCTATTTTACCTTATGGCTCTCTGGAGGTTTGTTTACCTTATGGCTCTCTTCCTTACCTGGAACCACTGGTTTCAAATTTTGAGACGGGCAAATGCTTATATCCCTTTAAAGTTGCTCACTGTAATCGTTAAACTCTGAAACAACGAGATTCGTATTCATACCTTAGACAACAGACACATGTACTTTCGCACATAGTTACACCCTCTTGCAGTACACGTTCCTCATTGCGAATCAATGCACAGATTCCCTGAGAAGAATTCTTAGATTGAAGCCACTCCTGCAGCGATCGATGCATTTCGCAGTCAGAAAGCTTTCCCCTTGCAATGCCTCCGAATGTTACTGGAAATATAGAAGTAGCTAAGAGACAAGTCAAGGAAGCAAGGGGGGGGGGTGCGACAGCATACCCAAACAAATTTCCTAAACAATTGCAAGCAGCTCAGAAAAACTTTGAGGACGGGTGTTATCATGTTATAAACATATCACTGTTGAGAGGATTTCCGACGTTTGGACCACATTCAGACTTCTGGTAGTTCTTAAGGAGATAACAGTAGGGCGCACTCTCGAGTATGACTCTTTTACTTCTGCAGTCGGCCCCGGACGCACTTAGTCCCTGGTCCACCTTCCCTGACAAGGTTTACCAGATGAGTGTCGATGCGCTAGTAGTAAAAATACAAGACAATTGGAATCTGCTGCCATCTGGCAGCCGGCTCCTATGGGCATTTGTCCCATGGTTGTTGATGATGACTTCTTTATGGTTTTAGCACACAGCACTATCACTGTCCCTACGGAGAATGTTAGTTTGAATCTTCTTGTCTCCAGGGTGTGTGGATGCTGCAATGTTTTACTGGAACGCTTATTTGCAAGCAGAAAGTGATTGAACCAGGTATTTTTTTTTTGTTGTTGTTGGGAGCTTAACGACACCGTAGGCAATTCAGTGTGTTACAAGCACTCACACGTTCCTAATTTAGGTCCACTGGTTCCAGGAAAGATAGAAGAAATATAAAACCCAGACACATGACTGACAAATGGCTATAAAAGCCAGTACCTCGTACCACTCGGCCACCTGACCCAGGCCTCATCACCACTACTAACTCTTGTGAAACATTCTACGTGCAACGCCATCATTCCCGTGTCCCCTTCCTTTGAGATCACAACAACATAACCAGTGGCGTCATCTATCGTATTATAACCAAACAAAAAACTTCTCACTTTTTATAATAACTCTCATTGTTTTCATTTGATACGTGAAATACAGAATTTGTTTGGTAATACCAATTTGAATTGAAATGTAATTCATCTTTAGTAAAATGAAAAATGTCCAATCTTACTCTGTTAGTCATACCAGCTGCAGTAAACTTTTGCGGCTCGGTAAGATAGTTCCAGTCTATATCCGACATGATGAAACTCCTAGCTATTGCTGGAACGTCTGACAGGAGTGGAGGTGCATCGCCTGCTTCTAGAAGAAGGACATTTGCGCATGGTATCTCGGCCAAACGACTAGCAACAACGGACCCTCCAGCACCAGCCCCAACTGTAACAATGAAAATAATTATTAAGTTGAATTTCCACTAAGGAGCAAATATAATCAACATTTCACTACGAAAAAAAATCCAAACTTTGGTTTTATCAGCGGGCAAGAATATTAAAAGAATAAATTTAAAATTTATAAAAGTTTAGAGGTATACACTGTGTGCTCGTTAAGTAATGAGACTGATTTTCTATGGGACTGTCCTCTGAATAACGTTTGTAGTTTTGACCACTAGAATGGTGTGCTGTAATCGTGGGAGCAACTTTCCAGTCGGGTGACACAGAAGTTTTCGTGTTACCACCGTTGAAATAAGACTATGTGAGTGGAGCGTGTGTCAGAAGTTGCGTAATGGAGCAAACATCTGTGATAAAATTTTACAGTAAATTAGGGAAAACTGCCACGGAAGAGTACCAAGACCTAAACTATTTTTACGATGATGACTGCCTAAGCCGTGCACAGGTTTTACTCTGGTTTTCAAAGTTTAAAGACTGGAGAGAATCCCTCGAAGATGAACCATGCACAGGATGTCCAGCTTCTGCACGGACAAATGAAAATGTGGTGAAGACTAATGAAATTGTTGCCCATGACAGGCGAATAACCACTAGGCTACTCGCAGAACAGCTTGGTGTCAGTAAGGAAATGACCGGGGTAATCTTAGAAAAAGATCTGCACAAGAGGAAGATTTGTTCGAGTTTTGTGACACACGTTGATACACGAAGAGGGAGCGCACCGGGCTGCATGTTGTCAAAATTTCATCCATGCAGTTGATCGAGATTGTGCTTTGTTGCAAAGAATTGTCCCCGGCGATGAAAGTTGATGTTTACAGTTTGACCCTCAAACAAAACGCCAAGCATGGAATGACGTGTAACATCTCCCCGGCAGAAGAAAGTGCTGTTGTAAAAATCACGTGTCAAGACAATGGTCACTGTTCTTTTCCATTTTGATGGAATAATTCACCGCGAATTTGTTCCTGAGAGCACCACAGTGAACGGTCAGTATTATTTAGAAGTAATGCAACGTCTGAACGCCCGCGTGATTTATCAGGAAAGAACTGTTCCTTCAAAACAGCTAATTTCAATTACACGAAAACGCACCTGCACACTGCGCGTTTCTTGTGAAGCAGTTTCTGGCTTCAAAGCCCATCTATGTGATCGAACATCCAGCCTACTCTCCAGATTTGGCTTCCACAGGCTTTTTCCTCTACCGAAAGGGGAAGTGTGCCTTGAAAGGGGAGTGTTTCAGCGACATTGAGGGGATCCAACGATATGTGACAAGCAGATTGAAAGAGGTTTATGTACAGGACTTCCACCGTGCCTTCGAACACCTATACGAAAGATCAGATCTCACCGTTGTGGGGAGTTGGAAGGAGATTATTTTGAATCTGCATGAGTGACAACTCAAAACATAGTTTGTGGTTTTGATATAATAATTTTTGTATCATTACTTAACGGGCACACTGTGTATAATTATTTAAATTTATTTAAATATTTCTCTAAGAGAGTGTAGAAAATTGTGTGTACCTATCTCAAATTCTGAAAGCGTAAAAGAAAAGCCATGGTGTTTACGCGAAAAATCACAATTTATTATACTCATCAATACAATAACGACGTCACAAAAGCAACAACACCTTGTGGCAGTGAATGTATTAGGTTGTTTCAAATGAAATGTGGGGATGTTTATGGAAACTTCAGTCACCCAAAATACTGTGCAAAATAAACTGCATTAATAAAAATAATCACCGCCATAAGCAACACACTTTTGCCAAAGAAATACAAGCTACTGAATGACGTCGTGAAAAAATGTCGAGCTTCGGGATACGACAAACTCAAGGAAAGTGGTTTCAACTGAGGTTTGATTGGGAAACGATTTACGCTGTAGAAAGGTGTCCAGTTGCTTGAAGATGTGGTAATCCATAGGGACAGGTCAGGTTGGTAAGACGGATTGTAAGGTTTCGTACCTCAACTGATACAGCTTCTGGATAGTATGGCATGCAACGTGGGGTCTCGTATTATCGTGGAGAAGTATGGACCCATGGCATTTGACTAATGACTGTTGTTTGGAGGACAGTTTTTCATGCATAATGTCAAGTTCTTGACAATACATGTCCACCGTGATGGTTTGACCCCGTTGTAAGGAGGAGGAGTATATCACACCAGCTGCGGACCACCAAACAGTGACCATCGTCTTCTTGGGATGGAGTGCCGTGTTTGGGGTGTGTTTCGGCGCTTCGCCGAGGTAGAGTCTTTGCGCCGAACGTGCAGCTTCTGAATCGTCTGGCGTGCAACTTGGTGTCTCACGTTATCATGGACAAGTATGGGCTCATGGCGATTGACTAATGCCTGCTGTTTGGTGGACAGTTTTCCATGCGTAATGCCAAGTTCTTGACAATACCTGTCCACCGTGATGTTTGACCCCGTTGTAAACAGAAGTAAGAAAAAAGGTATATCATCCCAGCTGCGGACCACCAAATACTGACCATCGTCTTCTTAGGATGGAGTGCCGTGTTTGGGGTGTTTTTCGGCGCTTCAATTAGTTCGAACCATTTCGCCGAACGTCGCCGATTACCATACAGCATCAATTTCTCATCGCGAGGCCCCTCAAAATGTCGTTCGTTAGGTTGCGAATAAGCAGAGATGAGCAGAAATCAAAGAGTTTTGTTTTGTGCTGTTCCATCGACTCATATAGAACCCATTTATCCATCTTCTTCACATTGCTATGGCGATTTAATATAAAACAAATAGTTACATTGTTATACTCAGAGTATCTCGGCAACTTCCCGTACCATCTTGACGCGCATCGGATTCAAACAAGTCCTCCAACTCGGCATCATCGGCGATTCATTCTAGTCTACCGTGTGGTTCAGTTTCGAGGATCATATTGCCAGACCGGAATCTAGCAAACCATCGTTATGCTATATTGACGTTGCGAGCTGCCTCCGAGGCACGGTATCCAAGTTTAAACTCACACACAAAAATGAAACCGATTTGGCTTTGAACCATCGTTCTCTTCACTGTTGCACAATTCCTTTGGAACTGATGCTATTGATGAAACAACCAGTGCTTTATAGACAATGGCTTAAATTTAGGTATCACAAGTCACATCGCGCGATGTATTAATTCTTAAATTACCTGGCAATTGCACGAGTCTATACAATCAGACATTTCTTCTGTAACAATTTGGGATCATCATCACAGTCGGTAAAAGTTGCAATTCGAATAAATTGGCACACTGAAGCTTGTGACGTGACTGCCCCGTAGGACGCCCATGGGATAAAGGCAGATAGCAGTGAGAGCATTTGCCAGTGTAGTATAGTGGATAGCACCCGTAGCTCCCGAGCCGAGAGTTACGGGTTCGAATCCCGCCCCTGGTATAAATATGATGGAGAAATTTACTTCGTCATATTGGCTCGCGAACTTCCAGAATGACCTGGCTATTAGGTTTCTCGCAATGGTGTGATGTTCTTTCCACACAGCGAGACAGAAAAAATGAGAATCCCTTCTTGAGTGCTTCGAAAAAAACAAAACAAATCAGTGTGATTCAGATAGTTCGGTCTGTAAAATATGCGTTTATTGAAGTTTGGTGTCCCGAAAAATGGAACTATCAGGTATAGTCATCAATACGCCCAAGCATTCACATGAAACCTCTACTAATCCCGAGAATGCGAAGAATTCATAGTGCAGTTTCTTACGAATTGCAATTTATCGGTGAAAAAAACACAGTGGAAAAAACCAAATGCTGTATACTTCTGCAAAGCCATATCAGCTGGTGAGTGCTCCTGTGTTTGTTACAAATGTTGAAGGTGCAGTTTCTCCTGACGATAAGTCCTTTATGCAGTTGCAGGAGAAATGACGTCGCCTGCTGCTGCTGTTTTCGTGCCATAGTTCCGGGTTACTCTGAGACCATGTCCGACACATGTTTCTCTAAAGCAGGTGTTAGGACACTTCTCCGCAATCTGTAGAAACATGCGAAAGGATCTTTTCTCTCGAAGATGATGATGGATGGATGGCTGCAAAAGTTGTCCTTGGCTGGAGATAGACTTTGCGAAAAAGCTACCTTGTAAAGACGTTGAGCTTGATTGCTATTTTCCTTCTCTCGTGTTTAACAATAAGAATGTTTGGCATTTCAGCACTGGAGATCTGATTGTTCATTCTCATGGTAAAAGATAATACGTGGATTGACAACAAGACCACTGATTCTCTTACACGAAGAGTCCGAACAATAGATTAGCAGAGTTTGTTTTATTTCGGGGTTTCATAATCACTATGAGCTAATCGCTGGGCTGTTAAGTAGTCTTTTGTTCCTAATTTGGGACTGCTGGTTAACTGGAACGGGGACAGCCAGCTCCGTAAGAGAAATGCTTCACCCATGCTTCATCCGGGACTCAAAACCATGCCAGACTCGAACGAATGAGCTAAAGCCAACGCCTCGCACCGCTGTTGTGAGAAACGGTTAGTTGTTCGATTGTTTGAAGTTTAATGACGCAAGCGTCTCAACTGGCCAAAGAGCGCTAAGTCACACGGTTTACACCACCAACAAAACAATCCAAACTTAACTAAAACGTGTATCGGAGACTTTCCTGCAGTGCTGAACCGAAACAAACTGCCATAAAAAAGACAAAAGGCGTAGGAATATTAATTTGATCCCAAGAAAATCTTTAGTGATGTTAGAGGTCATACGAATTCTTAAAACTCATTTACTGCTTTCAGTTTAATCATGAAACGTTAAAACACTCGGATGGTTGAAAAACAGATATGTGGTTGAAATAATGAGTGAAATTCCAAATGAAAAATTCATAACAGGTAACAAAAACGTGCACTTACCAACGATGTAATCATATTCCTCCTTAATACGAGTTGTGGTATCTGGAGCATGTTTCTGAGTCGCCAGCGACAACAGCAGAAGTGGAAGCAAAGTTGAATTCTGGTAAGGAGTCGGATATGTTTGCTCCCGAGCCATGTTTAAATTGCTAGCCATGTCGGAAACTGGAAGAAAAAATAGGCAAAAGCTACCAAAGTATTTAATTTTAATTGTTATATATTCGATAGATGAAATGGTTTAGCATTGTTGAAACAGGGCCGTTGCTATCAGGCAGCTGGAAGGTGCTCAGTCCCTCTGCAAGGAAAACAAGCCCTCTGGAAAATGGACATTGCTGTGTATTCTCTGAACTTTTATTTTCAGAGGTTTATTAAAATTACTCTTGTATTTATTTAAGCATAAATATCTTATTTATTCGTGTAAAAAAATCGTATAAGTAAGAAGCATATACACTGAGAGGATAGAAATCATGAGATGCCTGGTTCCTGGTCATATCGACGTTGTCACCCCTCTCGCTATTGGGCGACCCCCCCCCTTAGCAGGTATATAGGTAAGAGGACATCATTGCATTCAGATAGACGGTAATTCGATGTCAGAATGGATAAACGTCATAAGTGAAAAAGGGATGAAAGTGGGTGCGAGACGAATGGGTCACTCTATGGAGGAGGTGGTACAGTAATTACAGCATCCCCGTTCGAGAGTATCAAGAGTGTATCGGGAATACGCCATTTCCGAAATAACATCGCATCGTGGACAACGCTGTGGATTGAGACTGGGAAACGTGGTAATAGATTTCTGTCTCGCATAGTTGCAACCAACTGGAAAGCGACAGTGACACAAATCACTGCCGACTTCAATGGGGGACGCGCCAGTAATGTCTCCAACAAGACCATCAGGCATTCATTAGCATCAATAGGCCATAGGAGCTACCGATCCACCAGAGTCTCTTTGCTAGCGCCACATCACCGGACTGTACACTTCAACTTCGCGGAAAAACAGCGGCACTGGACCTTGGATGACTGAAGCCTGGTCCCCTGATCTGATGAGCGCCGTTTCCAGTTGTGTCACGCAGACAAGAGGGTGCGAATCTGGCTCAAACCACACCAAGCGATGGGTTCCGCTGACGCCAAGAATTCGCCATGTATGCGAAGGCGCGTAAAGCCGGTGGTCCCGGAGTAGACCTCTTTACAAAGAAGTCTGAGAAAATATAAGATTCTTCCATATTTTCAAAATAGTATAACTATACTAGTGATCCGGATTTCTTGGCGTAGAATAGAAAATCAAAGTTTCCAAGCTTTTGCACATCAACCAGATGACTTTCTTAAATAAGGTAGACAGCAAACTGGAAAATAGAACAGTTCAACAATTTCAACGCGGTGACCTGTGACTAAACAATAAATGAATAGATGCGAATGTAATTATTTATTCGTTGAAACGAGGGGTCATGTTAATTGGGCACGCGGTATCGCTGGAGAAAACGCAGCATTATTTGACGAACTGGTTCCAAACTCGTGGCAATTCTGGAGAGACGCTATCATTGTTGGTAATGATCTCTAAGGTTTCGCGAATGGCAGTAGATTTAAGCGTGGACTAGGAAGCTAATTAGATACATCGGAATGACGTTATTACATCGGCATGACTCAACGAACATAAAAGGGACACAAGAGACGGAAAAGTAACCACTGCCCTGTCCAGAGAAGTCAAGTTCAAGTCCACTGATCCTATGCAAGATGATACCAAGAAATTAGCTTCCTACTCCACGCCTAAATATACTGCGATTCGCAAAACCTTAGAGATTATTACCAACAGCGAGGCTTGCAATGATAGCGTCTCTCTGGAATTGCCACAAGTTCGGAACCAGTTCGTCAAATAATGCTCCGTTTATTTCTCCGACACCGCGTTCCCAACCAACATGATTCCTCGTTTCTTCAAATTAAAAATTACATTTGCATCTATTAATTTATTGTCTTGTTAAGTCACCGCGTTCAAATTATTGAAGTGTTCTATTATTGAGTTTGCAGTTTGCTGTCCACCTTCCTTGAGAAAGCTATCTGGTTGATGTGCGAAAGCTTGGAAACTTTGATTTTCTATTATAATCCAAGAAATTCGGATCATTAGTATAGTTATACTATTTTGAGTACAGTTGGTGTACAGTTCCTGTTTATTAATTTCTTCCATATTTTTTTCAGAACCTTTCAGTCGATTTGGTGCCTTAACCATCATATCACGACTTCAATTTCTTTGAAATAAAATCTTTGTGAGATGAAGAAAGTCGGCGCTTAATTTACTGAGGAAATCAGGCATAGAAAAGTTAGTAAGTGAAACCGAATCTGTGTCAGTAAGAAGTTTTCTCTTACACATAAATGCCACCTACAGGACGGATCAGACTCCCTTGATGGCTTGAATACTTCGGCAGTAATGCTGAAGTATTCAAGCCGTCAAGAGAGTCTGATCCATCCTGGTGTATGTTGGGTCTATTCTTATTTGTAACCATTTTTGTACATTTTTTGCGAACTTCATTGATGTTTTTCATAACCACTTTTCTATTTTTCGTCCCAATTCAGTTGCAGTTTTTTTTTTTACATAATTGTTTTTCTCATAATTGTTTTCGAGGTTTCACAGAAGTTCAAATCGTTTTTTTTTTTTTTTTTTTTGTAATTTCGGCTGTTTACTTCAAACATTCTTACTTTTTCCAATTGTTTCAACAGAAAATGATAAAATAAGACCAGCAGTAAGCAAATCCTCAATGCTCCATGAAAAACATAAATAATTACTCAACTAATCTGATGTTTCTGCAAAGCCTATTTGTTTTTAATGTATGCATTCGCTATTACTTTCAAATTAGTGACTAATAGTTAAATTACAAATGTACTTACTTGAGGATGGAAGAAGTGCGTTTCGTTACAATGAAATACTACACTTGAAAGCGTCAGTCGAAAAGAAAAAAAGTCAACTACAATGCAGCAGATCTTTATGACCAATCATGCGTAACGATGCGAAACGTCGTTAGTCTTTTAAAAGCCCTATATCACGCGTTCAATTCTAGCTGGCATTTGTGTGATAAAAAAAGAAAAACGACCCAGCTGTTTTGGAACGCATAAACACGTCAAGTTGATCCTTTAATTGAATTCAAAATATGGCTGACTATATGGTACAAACGATTAACATAATTTACTCACCGTTTTCGTGTGACAGAGGAACGAGGAAACAATACTCAGCTTAAATGTTTGACCCCATGTAAAGGAATGTCACGCGGAAGCATATACCGGAAACGACTGTCTGCAAGTTAAATTCGAATCAATTCTGAGTACAGATGTAACCGGTGAGTTGACGTTTAATGGAAGAAAAGTGATATTCTTTTACTCTGACCTTCAAAAGTACTGCATTGGAGAAAGATCAAGAAACTACTTTCAGTGTCCTAAAATAAGCATAACTAGCACATTCAATTTTAGAGTTTATCAAAATTATTTCGATAATATGTTTTAGTTTTAAATGAAGACACTTTTCAGCAAAAGCATTTTTTTTTCTGAATTAAAGTATTCTTATTAAAAATTTTGTAACGAAATCATGGAGGGATAACTCCACACAAAATCTCATAAATCTCTGGGATAACACCACGCTGGCCCAACAAGCTATGGGTGGAATAGCATTTTCGCTAATCCCCGTGATATACATTCAGTAAACAAAACATTAGGATAGGGGTGATGGGCAGTTGACATGGGCACCCTCCGCGAAGAGTGGAACAAACCCAAACCGACCGCAGGTGATAAATAGGCGGACAGCAGGGCTTCATTGCAATCGACGAACATATGTAAACGTAGTGATCTGAGCGATTTTGATCGTGAACTCATTGCCAGCGCAAGACAGATGTGTCATTCTATCTCCCAAGTGATTAGAACATAAGGATTCTCGAGAGCAATCGTACCAAGGATGTACCGCGAGTATACTATCGACGGACAAACAAGCGCCCAGACAGCAAGCGGTGACCTACCACACGCCACTGATGACCGGGGGTCGACGTAAACTATCCAGGCTCGTACAGACCGACAGCTTGGCAACGGCGGCGCAAATGATATCCATATTAAATGTCGGAGGCCAAAGCAGCGTCAGCAAGCACACGGTATGGCGCACATTGCATACCATGGGATACGGGACCCGACGCCCTACTCGTGTGCCACTGTTGACTGCTCGTCATCGGATATTAAGCCTCACCTGGTACCAGGAACATCAAAACTGGACATCTGCAGAGTCGCGTCGCGTCGTGTGGTTCGATGAATCCCGTTTTCAGCTGTACAAAGCTGACGGGCGGGTGTGTCCTCGACAGCATGAGGCCATGGAACCGTTGTGCCATGTCGGCTCTGTTCAGGACAATGGTTTGGGGAACCTTTTCATGGAACACATTAGGTCCCTTAGTGTGCCTGCACAGGAACTTAACCGGTTAGCGCTACTAGCATGTGCTGACTGTTGACCTACACGCTTTCATGGGCTTCGCGTATACTGCTGCCCATGGTCTGTTTCAAGAGAACAATGCGCCGCCCCACCGGGCCACAACCACCCAGGCATGGCTCGGGAAACACTCATCTGAGTTTGGAACCATCCAGTGGCTCTCCAAGGTCTCTGGATTTAAACCCTGTGGAAGCTCTCTCTGATGCCATTGAGCGGAACATCAAATCCATGGATCTCGGACTGACGTCTCGGGTGGAGTTGTGGACAATTCTGTAACAGGGATCCTGGCATTACCTACGGATACTCTCCGATATCTTACGGAGTCGATGTCTCACTCTGTACATGCTGTTATCCACGCTAGAAGAGGGACTATCGCGCTGTTAGGTAAGGTCCATTGAGAGTAGTTATACAGCTATTTGTCTGTCGTCAAGTTCCCATCAGTAGGAACAGGATGACCTACGAGAAGGCGGGGTAAAAAAGTAGCTGCTGGTAAAGCTATAACAAAAGTTTCAACTGAAATATTAGACTGGATATCAATGGACAGAAAATGACCCAGAAGAAGACCGCGTGCAAAATGGGTAAAAGAAATCCGAAAGCTTGATTAGAATGACATGGAGGGGTTGGTTGGTTGGCTGGTTGATTTGTTTATTGTCACAAGAGCCTCAACTGGCCAAACAGCGCCTAGTACAACGGTTTAGAGCAGTAACAAATACAGAAGTAAAACATAACAAAAAGGATGGTACAAAAAAAGAAACACAATGTGTAAATTGACGACGAAACGATGAGAAACTACATAAAAAGAAAAAAGCCGGTACAATATACAACACAATGATAGTTAAAAGCCAATTCAAGGTTTTTGAGTCGTCTGTTAGAGTGGATAAAAGGAAAAAACGAACACGTTCACGAAAGAAACTCAGACAGGAATATAACATATGCACACCAGTCTGAGTTACGTTACACGTCTCACACACAGGACAGCGTTTTTTTTTTTTTTGATTGAAGGTTTGATTACCACCGTGAGCAACTCAGTGGGCTATAAGCAGTCTCCCGTCCCCAATTTAGGGTCACTCGTTCCAGGGAAGGGAGAGAGCCAGTGCCGTAAGACAAACACAACATCCATGCCTCACCGGGATTCGAACCCGAACCCATCTCCGACGAATGATCAGAAGCCATCGCTTAGACTACTGCGCCATCGGGGCGGCAGGAGCAGTGTCGCCACATAGCAAGCGGTGAGGGAAATGACAATGCCCAATGCAGAGACGTGCGGGTACAACTTCCTCCCTATGGTTCCGGCGACATGATGAATTCCAGACACGACGAACTGGCTTGATACGATGCAGTTTGTTTTTAACCTGTTGATCCCACCAATCCTACCAAATTCTCTGCATATAATCACGAACCGGAAAACACAAATCTCGCTGAAACAGTGGCTAAGGTGTGACAGCCAAAAAGGTAACAGATCTAGCAGCATCAGCAGATTTGTTACCTGGGATTCCAAGGTGGCCGCATGTCCAGTAGAATTGGATCTGGAAACCGACGTCGAACGAAGAACTGAGTAAACGTCTTATGTTAGAGAGGAAAGGATGGTCACCACAATTTGCAGAGGAGGGAGACTGCATATCACTGAAAGAATCCATATAGATCATAGCATGCCGATGAGAGCTCGACTGAACGTGATAAAGTGCTTGGAACACAGCATGAAAACTAAGCCGAAATCATCATGGCGTCGACTCGGATCGGCGCAACAGAGACTGCAATACACACGGCAGCGGATCCTACGGCTACTCTCATCCTAGATGCATTGGTAGACGTGGAGGAGACGGGCTCAAGACAGGTAGTTGTGGAAGAAATTTATGGAGACCTTCATCCAGAGTAGTAGATTGATAATGTGGCTGATGATGATGATAATTAAGAAATTTAAAAATTAACTGAGAAATTCAGGAATGTCAAGACTTAGTTTTATTAAGCTTTTTACAACCTTATTAAGAGATAAATTCAAGATAATTTCTAATGCATGTGAGCTGTACTTAAGAGATTTAAAACATAGCTCTAAAATTCGAGGATGACAAAAATTACAATTGGGGAAGAGGGGCTTGAAGTTCCATTGTTGCTAACTGAATGGTCACCCGTCCATAATTTGCCACTGTTTCCAGGGACGGGAAAGAATCAGTGCCGTAAGATAAGCATACCATCTATGCCTCACCCAGAATTCGAACCCCGACTCATCTCGGACAAATTTTTAAAAACGACAACGCATGGTAACACTCAGCCACTGGGGAGCTAAAATTATAGCTTTACGAGCAGCTATCGGAATTGGAAAAGATGAACGTTTAGGATAATCAGAACTACCAACGAAATACTCAAACACCGAGAGGAAATCGGACAAGGAGTGAATAGTGGATAAGCAAAACACCACCAACTTCTAGACTGTCTGGAAAAGCATTCTGGTGATTTCATGTCCTGTGTGGAACTCTAAATTCTCTACCTTTGAAGGTCCTAGCGACAGGGGGGGGGGGCATTATCCCTTGGGCCATTCGACAGGGGCGTTTAAAAGGTTGGAATGACTGTTCGGAATGCACAATGGCAAGTAATTTTATAATTTGGAAACACACTTTTCACGTACAGTAAATTTCCTTGAAATTGAATGTTCACTTTCTTTTTTGACTTCGGTATTAGCGTTTAACGACTACCATAGGCAACTCTAAGTTAACGACTGCCCATGATAGGCAGCGACTACCAAGGGCAGTCGTTGATCTTAATGTAGGGCCACTGGTTCCAAGAAAGGAAAACAGTACACTACTATGTCTAGCAAATACACTACTTATACCTCAACTAGGGCTGGAGACCGGCTTATTTCGGACAAGTAGTCAGAAGCCTGCGCATCGGACCACTCGCCCACCGGATTAGCGATAAATTTTTATCACTACCTTTTGATGCCCCTTGATTCTGACCGGCACCGATTCAAAACATATACTCCTTTTTTTAAGTTGTCTAATATCCGTCAAAGTTGTTTTTCTAAGCGTACTATGATATGAAATTAAATTTGCTTTGAATAAACTCTCAGAATATATTTAATATAGGAATAGAACAGATTTCTGTCGGGTCGGTTCTTACACAAAGGTCGCTTCCAAAAATCACGTTCTCAATCGTTTGTGTTGTTGCTTCCTAAGGGGGCGCAAATTATATACACTCATCGTCAAAAAAATGGTTGCACCCAGAAGGACGTGTCCGATTGCAATGCTATTCGGGAGGAAAGTAAAGGTTACCAGGAACAATAAATGTTTAAACACAGCTGGTATGGGAAGTATTTATTGAGCTACACACCAATAAGTAGTGTCTCTCAGTATGCCGTCGGGCAGCCATGTTTCCTCACACAGCATGCCAGACATCTCGGCATGGAGTTGTACAGGTTCCTAATGGTGTCCTGCGATAAGCCATGCAATGCAGCTTGAATCTTCTCACGCAGTTCCTGTAGATTGTACGGTAGGGGTGGAGTGTGGATAGTGCGTACAATAGCAACCCACGCATTTTCAATCGGCGATAGATTTGGCGATGCGGCTGGCCATGGCAGAGTGTCACTTCCTTGAAGGCCAGCTCTCGATACAGCAGCAGTATGCGGACGAGCGTTGTCCTGTTGGAAAATCGCACCGGAGTGAGCGTTCAGAAAAGGTAGTGCCACTGGATGCAGGACCTCCTTAACGTAACGTTAGGCTGTCAAACTTCCTGTAATGAACAGTAAAGGTGATCTCGCATCGTAGGCAATTGCATCCCACACCATGACAGCAGGCCTTCTGGACATGTGACGCTCGACAACAAACCGTTCATCTTGGCGCTGACCACGGTGCCTCCACACACGGATTCGTTGGTAGTCTCCTCCAAGACAAAAGCGGGACTCGTCACTGAAGATCACTCGCTGCCATTCTGAGTGACTCTTTGACAGTCTGGTACGACACCATTGCAGTCTTTGGCGACGATGCAATGGCATTAAGAGCAGTCGTCATAACGGTCTGCATGCGTGTAGTTCTACGTCGTGCAGCCGTCAGCCAATGGTACCGTCACTAATCGGACGATGCATGGAGGGTATCACTGCTCACTGAACATCCGCCGTCGTGTTTGTTGGATTACACCGCGCATGTCGCACAACCCGTCGGTCCTCTCCCTCCGTGGTTCGTCTAGGTCTCCAAGACCCTTCCTGTCGCTGCTGCGTGATTTGCTTTATCCACTACCGTCAGCAGCGTGCTATGGTGATATCCGCACGATCGGTATGGCACGCAATGCGTCGATAAGACCATCCCTCTTCCAGGGGCCCGACGATGCGGCCCCTCTCGAACTCTTCCAACAGCTCGAATTGCTTTCGAACTTTTCTCTAAGGCATTCTTCACTTTCAAAGGATGCAACCAACACAACAGCACGAGTCGGAATGGCAAGCACGCGCAACGGGACGACCTTATATAGCCGGTCAGGCACAGCGCTACGACCCCTCCTTGCTGGCGTCACATGCACCGCCGAGCGTGATACCTGAATCATTTGCATGTCTTACGATGTTAAACTTACCCACCAAGTTTCATTCCTGTAGGTTGATTCCTTCTGGGTGCAACTATTTTTTTAACGATGAGTGCATTTTACCCCCGGGCGTCACTCACCTTCGCTATGCCACTGTCTGGAACTAAATCTTAGGCATTACAATCCCTCATCTGGCACCAATTCTGTGTATTAATTGGTAGATGCCAAGTCTGCGTGGCTGTAAAATATTGTAACTAATAATAGCAGTCTCGCCCCGGTTAGAGTCTGGAAAAGGCATGAGCATGGTGTTTGTCTTAGGGCGCAGGCTCTAGCCCTTCCCTGGTATCAGTGGTTCTAAATTTGAGCACAGGCCCGGTAGTTCAGTCGTCAGAGATGAGTCCGGGTTCGAATCCCGAGTGAGGCATGGATGATGTGTTTGCCTTACGGCACTGGCTCTCTCTCTTCCCTGGAGTCAGTGGCACTAAATTAAGGAAGAGCGACTGCTTATAGCCCATAGAGTTGCTCACGGTGGTTGTAAATCCCCCAAACGAGAAAAGAAAATTAGCGAAGGCCACTGCTTATATCCTTTACAGATGCTCACGTTTGGTCGTTAAACCCCGAAAAGAAAAAAAAATCTGCTACCGACATCACGAGTCAACTGGCTCTGCCAATTGTTTTAGGATTCGGATTCGAGCCCCCACAGTCCCAGATGACCTTTCTACAGTATTTTTATCGTGTGTTTTGGCACTCTTTAGACAGATTTGGCCCTCTTTTGCCAGTTATTCTCAATAAGCGGACAAACAAACGTCTTATTCAGTCCATGCATAGAAAAACCGAACAGTCATGGGTGTGCCCAACGTGTCGCCACACATCACCACGGAGTATATGTCTTATTTCCTATCTGATGGCTAAACATACAATGTACATATGTAACATTTGGCCGTGTGTCTACGAAAAGGCAATTAAAAATTTCAGTTTTCGAAATAAGACTAACAAGAAATCAATATGAAATAAAAAGGATGTTGATAAAATGTTCTGTAGAGTTTTTAAGTTTTGATGCAGTTGTTTAATTAATTAGCTAATGTTCTTAGCAGGGTAGGAGCAAGTTTCTTTTTTTTTATTATTATCTGGAAGGTGGGCTAAATTTGAAATCAAGCCACTCGAGTTTAAAAGTCCCCTACTCAAATAGTGCAGTGACACTCAAATGGTGCATATTTTACTTTCTCATACGCAGCACTCCGCAGAATGTAAAACGAACCAGCACAGAACGAATGAGTATCAGATAGTGAACATAACAATAGGAAGACGCTTTCGGTATAGGGCTTGATAAAATTCGGTTCAAGGTTAAACCCTCAAAGGGGCTTTCTGCGACAGAGCACAGAGGACAAAATAGCTCTTCATCCCTTCAGCATATCAGGGAAGTACACGGAGTCTAGCCATATCCGCATATTGTTTTAATTGTCCAGAAACCGCTCACGCTGTTTCTGGACAATTCTTTTCGTGCATATGAGGAGTCCACACCTAACAGAATAGGTTACTCTGAACCCTGGTTAACTGCACGGAGTACTGTATACGCCTTACTAAAGTCTTCAAAGTACTAAAGTATATAACTTACTTCTTCATTTAAAATTTTCAATAAATTTATTTATACGCTGTGCATATTTTTTATGTTCCTTTCAGAGCTTAAAATCAAGTCCCTATTATGAGAATTATGGGAGGACAACTGCAAAACCCTGCCCTCCCGGTTATTACAGCTCTGAACGTGCGTATTGAACATATATTTCACTTCTGCAAATAACAGAGAAAAAATATCAACAGCCAGGGTAAAAGAATCAGTGTACTTAAGTGTAACGACAACTCATTCCTTTATTGTTACACACACTGGAAGTTCAGGCCATCCACATAATCGCCACGTTGTATCAACATAGATCTCAATCACATAACAATACGTTTTCGTCGATCCACACAGATATACTGTATAACAGGCTTCAATTTCTTTCTTTCCATCAACTCTTCACCATCACGTCTCGCAATCTCTCCCTCCCGACACTCACGCTCAATATCGCCATTTATTTTGCTTTGACTCACTGCAGGCGTTGCAAAAATGTACAAGTTGTTCGGGGAAGTAATGTGTCGTTTTGTGAGAAAATGTTCAACCAAGAACTAAGAAATTTACATAAGGGAAGTTGTTTATTTTGGGGTTTAACGACCACTGTGAGCAACGCGATGGGCTATAAGCTGTAGCCTGTCCCTAATTTAGGGTAATTAGTTCCAGGAAAGAGAGAGCAAGTGATGTAAGAGACAAACACAACATTCATGCCTCAGAGAGATTCGAACCTGAACCCACCGCCGAATGGTCAGAAGCCAACGCTTAGACCACTGAGCCATGGGGGCGGCTACATAACGAAACACTCAAATGGAAGGTTGTATAGAGTTAGTTTGTTCGTTCGTTTAACGACTATCGTGAGCAACTCGATGGCCTATATGCAGTCGCCTGTCCCTAATTTATGGTCATTGATTCCAGGGAAGGGAGAGAATCAGTGCCGTAAGACAAACACAACATCTATGCCTCACCGGGATTCGAACCCGAACGCATCTCGAATAAATGGTCTGAAACCAGCGCTTAGACCACTGCGCCACTGTTGCGGCAAGGTTAAATAGAGGTGTACGTCACAGTGCTTAAAATACCAAAATCTAATACCCGTCAAACCGCAAATCAGAATAATTCTTTCAGGAGATTGCTTTCACTAGATGTGCTTATTTTAGATCAACTTGGAATAAATCCGTTCTAGAATTAAAAATTGTTATGCACACACGTCTGAACGGAGTGCATATTCATCCAAATGGTAAATGTGACTTTTTTCCCGTTTTGACTGAATTCAGTCATAATCAGTAGGGTGAAGAACAAAACAATCATTTAAGTTTCTACGCTTTCGAAATCTGATAAATAAGCAAAGTAAACTTCAGCTACTTCAGATTGGTTTTGTGAAATTCAACTTTTTTACTGCAGTGTTTTCGTGAAATTATGATTCAAATGCTATTGGACTCGCTATGTTCCTCCCCAAAACATGATACCACATGCCACCGTAAATTTGTGCGAAGGTGAATAAAGTTACAAATTTAATTCATTTTTTGTTTGATATCACCGATGTTATTATCAGGTGTTTTAAACATAATATTCATTAAATTTGTCTCTAGGAACTTTTTCTTTTGTGTGAGTGAAATATTGAAATATTTAAAACTCTTTTGACGTGTATTATTTTTCGCATTTTTTCAAGTGCCTCACTGCTGCCCTACCCGGCAATTCCGGGTTCCTAGCTCCAGTGAAAATTGAGAACTAAAACCGAAAAACAGATACAATACTCTGTCTCATCACGATCATACAAGCAATTAAGCCACTGAAGCAAACGATGAAATTACTCACCAGATCTTAAAATATTTTTCCACGTCTTTAAAAGTTTAGTCGCCTACATTTTCTTTGAAGTCATGACATCATGTGCGATATCCATTAATTAGTAATTAGATTAATCCAGCAATTATGATACTTCAAATTTAATTTAATCAGAAATTTTCTGATACTTACTCAGTCATGAAATAAGTAAAGAACTCTCACTGGAGGAAATTCAAAATTTACTTGAATCTGCTGGTAAATGACAGTGCTCTTCAAAGATAAACATTTGAATGAACGAACTATTCCCATGAGCCACGAGCAAAACAGACAAGACTAAATGATTCAGGTTTGGTATCAATTTTTCATTTGTCTTAGTGGGGTAAGCTAATCCAGGTTAAAATGTTTCATGTAGGGCAAAAGTGATCTTTGAGCAAGAACCTGTCTGGGCGTCGTTTGAACGAGGTCACTGGATGACATTGATCTTTATCTGGCATACAGATCACAGAAACATAATTTTTTCCCCCCATTCATTTCGTGATTTGAAAGGAGAAACTGAAAGGTGCTGTCTCTTTGGTCATTAGGATTTTTAAAAGAACAAAATGTTTTCATTTTGATTACATCAATGTTGTACATCAGCTAAGCTTCTACGAACACATGCAATTGCAGTTTATGCACGTATCTTCAGCTACTTGCAATATTTTTATGTTAAAATTAATGAAAATCACTTCAGAGGCGTCGACTATGGGGAGCGGCAAGCTGAATCTTATCCCTCCAATAATAATTTTACTGGAGGGGCAGTGCCCACCCAATATTTTTAGCCCTGTTTAATTGAATAAGTTTTTGTTTTTATTTGAGAAATGCGGGAATTTAAATATTTCTACAGAGTAAAAATGTTTTACCCGTTGATCCCGGAGTAGACCTCTTCTACTCTATTCCCATCTATCTCCCACATACCTTTCATTTCGGTAACATTCTGATCTTCTCTAGGGTTCTCCTACCCACTCTCCTAGCTCACTACTTCTCAGGAAGGTTGAGATCAACTTGGTCAGATCCTAACAGAGTCTCACCCAAATTCAGTTGGTCCAAAAAATGCATTTCTTTCCTTCACATTATTTATTTTTTGATTCGAATTGCAATAACAAAAAGTGAATTTACTTCCTTTATCGAAATGTATTATTCTTTATAAGATGGACCGACCTCCACCTTATGCGACCAAAGCGATTTATTTCAAAAAAATTAATGAATAACAAAATAAGAAAAAACTTTCCCCCATATTTAGCATTGCTCATTCGATAAGAAACTTGATTTCCAGACTCGAATTGTGTTTGATATATTCTCATGGCATTTGGTAAATGTTTAAAACATTTATCAAAAATAAAAGTACAGAAGTATATAATCTCTAGCGCCGTTATCTATCTATTTTTTTTTCATTTCTCATTCTTTGTTTTGAGTAACCGAGCTAATTTCTCATATTTTGGAAAAAAATCTAGATATTTTTACAAAATCACCAGCTAAATTTTATTTTTGAAAACAATAATATTCATCAAAATAATATTTCCGTTTCCTTGTTCATTTGCTGATGAGCGATTGCGTTTTAAAATATACGTCGAATCACGTTGCTTATCTTTTGTCCATTTTTTATTTCCCTCCTGACAAGGGAAAAGACTTTCCCCTCCCACTTCTTCCCTCCCCCAATAATTTGGTTTAGTTGGCACCCCTGATTCACTTCCTACTATTATATTAACTTTGAGCTGAACGCTAATGCCTCGAGCTGTTATATAAACTTTACCTCGATAGGTTATTGTTAAGGTTAACTTGACTGTAGGACACAACAGAACAAAAGCTCATTAGGCTTATCTTGCTGTAAATTTCGTTGAAGGGGATAGCTTAAAACTTAATAGCTGAAAAGTTCTTAAGCCTTTGACCGTTTGGTTCGAGTTTCTGGTACTTTACCCCAAGGTTGGGTTTTTGTTTCGAATTTCAAGACAGCGTGATCAACTAGGAATAGAAAGTATTTATTCATGATTTTTATACAAAAGCTGTGAATGAGTTACTAACAAAGAATATTTGGCAAATAAATGATTGTTATACATGCAACGATAACTATGAAAACCTACATGCAGTGCCATTTCTTCAGAAGTTTCGAATAATATGGTTGACTTTGAAACATGGCGAAGCACATAACCCTACCTCGCAATCGGGGCCCCACAAACGCGTTTCTTTGTGGACCTTCTTCCCTAAAATTCATCTAGTGCAACAAACGGCACATTTGTTTTTGTTTGACTCTGCTTGCTTTGCAGTAGGGGTTATTTATTCTGAAAGGTGCCTTTCTGTCAGTCTGATTCGGTTCCCTCTTTTAGCTGGTCTTCAGTCTTTCTTGTTAGTCCTCGGAAGTGTGGTAGTTTTCAACGATCTTTTTCATGAGATCGAGCCTAAAAGTTATAGGATCAAGCTCACCACCTAACTTTGGGTGTAGTACAAAAGCATTGTACACAGGGATATCTAAAAGATGTTTCCGTAAAATAAAAGCAAGGACGTGGTAAACATACGGATCCAGCAGCTATATAGCATCGTCTCCTACCTTGGGAAAAACCAGAACTGTCTTCATCACTATCAGAATTTTCCGATGAGACACCAACATTGTTGTCATCACTTACATCTAAAAAGAATTCTTCAACACATTCTTCATCTAGTTCACTATCAGAATCTCTTTCAAATAATGCTGCAGACGTCTTGAGCTTCTGCAAAACCGATGTCGAAGCCATTTTCTGCGCCATGTGCTCCCTTCAAGATACTCTTGTTTCTAGCAACGGTGACCATTCATACAAAGTAAACAAATGCCTTTTCTCACAGAGAACTACCGCTATCTATGTGCAAGGAAGAAAACAAAATCCTAAACGCTTCAAGCGTAGTTCTAACGCTTATGAAACGGGATATATGGAAACGCGCTCAGCGCGTACGTAATGCTAAAATACGATATCAACGAACGCACTCAGTGCGTCCGTAACGCTCAAAAGGTTAACTAAGCATATAATTAACTTCAATATGTCACCAAAAGTCAGCAAGGAAACAGATGATTTACGTTAACATCCCAGTCTTTTATTTGAATGGCACGTCATCAAGTACGTACGCTACAGAGCACACAGTTCAACTTCACGTGGCTTAATCCACTTCACGAACACTTTTCCTATGAATAATTTAACACAGGCACGTCGCTCGCTGATTAATCTTATATCAACAATGACACAACATCAAAGGTTGATCAACACAGGTTACGTACAGAAACTCTTTTTAACATGTCATCAACATGACTTCAGTAATATTACATAAAGAACATAACTTAACACAATGATTACAAACTACCTGTTAAGATAGCCTTCCAATAACTAAAGTAGCATTGCCTTTTGAACATTCAGCGCATTCATTCTTATCTCTGGCTTTCGACTGCGAAATTGCACTTTGATCAGTTGTCACGGTTACCATACACAAATGCATCGGGAGAGAAAATGTGGAGTTCATACTGTAAAACGTTTAGCGATAATAAACCAAATTTACCCAAGAACACAGGAGCTAGAAAGGACAGGTAAATTTGAGTATACATTATATAGTTCAACAGCGGAACTCGAAATTTTAGGAAGAGGACGGAGAAATTTTGATATGCTTTACTTAATAAATACAATAAGTAAAATAAAACTTGCCACCAATTGTAATAGAAAATTAAATGTCATTTGTTCGAATTACAACATCGCAGGATCAATAGTTTTTAAAAAAAATTTCAAGTACTTTTGATAAAATGCATCATTTTTAAATGCACTCAATGGACAAAATATTAGAGATACATACCTAATAACGTGTTTGTCCACCTTTAGATTGTACACGAAGACGCATCTACTCCAATAGATACCGGAGGTAATGCCAGCCATGCCAATAGCAGCATTGTCCACAACTCCGCTCGAGACGTCGGTCCAGGATCCATGGATCTGATGTTCCGCTCCATGATATCCCACAGAGCTTTCACAGGGTTTGCATCCGGGACCTTGGGGGCCACTGGATGATTCCAAACTCAGATGAATGTTCATCGAACCATGCCTGGCTGGTTGGTGCCCGGTGGGGCGGGCCTTTGTCCTCCTGAAACAGACCATCAACCGCAGGATGCGCAAAAGTAACGAAAGCGTGTAGGTGATCAGCCAGCACATGTTGGTAGCGCTCAGCGGTTGAAGACTTCTCCTGAGACTGTAAGGAACCTAATGTGTCCCATGAGAAGGATCCTCAGACCATCACAGAGTCACCACCGTCTTGAACAGGGCTAACCAGGCGCGACGTGGCCATGGCCTCATGTTGTCGACGCCACACCCGCACCCTTCCGTCACCTCGGCACACCTAAAAACGAGATTCATCTCACTACACGACGCGGCGCCACTCTGCAGAAGTCGAGTTTTGATGTTTCTGGTAACAAACGAGGCGTAATGTCCCATGACGAGCAGTCAACAGTGGCACACAAGTATGACGTCGGCTCTCGTAGCTGATGGTATGCATTGTGCGCCATACCGTTCACTCGCTGACGCTGCTTGGGCCTCCGACCTTTAACCTGGATGTAATTTGCGCCGCCGTTGCTAAGCGATCGGTTTGTACGAACCTGGATAGTCTACGTCGACCCTGGTCATCAATGTGGTGTGGTCGGCCACCGCTGGCTCTGTGAGCGCTGGCACGTCCGTCGATGGTATACTCGCGGTACACTCTTGCTATGGTTGCATTCGGGAACCCTAGGGTTTGGGCGATAAAATGACCCATCTGTCTTGACCCGGCAATGAGTTTACGATCAAAGTCGCACGTTTAACCATGTTCGTCGGCTTCAATACACTGGTGGGAAGATCAGATCATATGTAGAGAATTTAAAGAAGGAAGTGTCTGGCCCCAGGTCTTAAACAACCCTTAGAAACAGGAATCTAGGAGATTTGGGCTAGAGTGCCTGATAGGAAAGTCACACGGAAGCGAGGTAGAAAGGGGGAGAAAGACGCCCTTATTTGTTACCGGGGGCCAGTACCCGCGGTCCGACGGCTTAACGTGCCCATTCAACGCACAGCTGGTATTTAGTGGTTCGAGCGTTCGTACCTGCCTGGGATCGAACCTGAGGTTACATCGATGGCAGTCACGAACGCTGACCACTAGGCCACCCGTGGCCCAGGTGACACTGTTGGGAAGCCCTGCTGTCCACCTATTTATCACTTGCATTCGGTTTGGGACTGTTCCATTCTACGCGGGGGTATGCCCACGTCAACTGCCCATCACCCTTATCTCTAATGCTTTTGATGTGACTTTTCTTTCGTGATATCAGTACACAATTGTTTTTTCATTAAATCTTTTTTGGTTTCGGGATTTTTACTACAATCATGAACAACTCTTAGGGCTCTGAACAGTTGCCAGTCCCTATTTGGGTCCACTGGCTTCAGAAGAGGGACAGAGCCATTAAACATTCACAACGCCCGTACCTCTCCCGCGTCCGTCTTGGTCGAATGGTCAGAAAGCACCTTCGAAGACCCTCGGCCATCGGTGCGACTTTCACGGGACTAACCTTTCAGAAACAATATGCAACTGTCAGAGTAATCCAACTTTTGTAATATGAGTTTCCAGCTACGATGGCTTGATAACACCAACGATTTCTTCCCCCCAAAAGCTTTTATTTCCTTTTGCGAATATATATGCAACAATGAGAAATGATTATTTTAACCTGCATAAAACTGCTAGTTTTTAGGCTTGAGTTTCAACATAAAGCAACCGCAACCTTTTGTGAATTTTTCTACACCTATTTTTGTTATGCGTTTTTTTTCGTTGACATCCAGAAAGAGAGTTAATTTCTGGTACAGCCCAGTGCTGTCTAATTAGTGGCACTCCGGACCGCTGCCAGACGACTTGAGGCACAGGGACTACATTCTAGGAGGCCACTCCGCAGCCTACCACTGACCAGTGAGCATTGCTGGCACCGGTTGCACTGGTGTCGGGCCCGATCAACATGAGATAGGGCCCAGTGGTGTCGTGTTGTCTTCAAGGATCAGTCACGGCATACTCGCACTTGGCACCAATGACCAGCAAATACGTATCTGCAGACGAGCCAGCGCACGAATCCTACCTTCACCGTGGAACGGCAAAGACACACTGGAAGTGACTGTCTGAGGAGCCATTTCCTACGATAGGCGGACACCCTTGGTAGTCCTCCGTAGCATCCTACGGATGAACGGTGCGTCGACAACATTCTACGACCTGTTGTGTTGCCATTCCTGTCACAGCATCACTGAGCAATGTTTTAACAGGATAATGCCCGGCCACACACGGCACGGCTCTCGCAAGCCTGCCCCCGTAATGTCGACACCCTTCCATGGCCAGCCCGATTGCCCGGCCTCTCACAGACGCCCATCCCGGAATATCGGTCGAACTGGCCAGCAATTTGGACACTATCTGGTATGCTATACCTCAGGACAGTATCCGTGAACTGTATGCGTCTATGCCACACCTGGTAACCGCTTCTATCCGAGCCAGAGGTGGCGCTACAACATACTGACTTGTTCCACTCGTGTAGCTGTTTTATACGAACAAATGACCCAACTGCTTTGGAATTGCAATCATTTCGTTTCCTACGCATGTATATTGCAGCACATACCAATTCACATCTTGATTGGAGGATTTCTTCTAGATGCTTCGGGGTTTTTTTTTTGCAAAGAGTGTATATTATTCAGATTTAGACGAACGTAAGAAACGACCCTGACACCGATGAAATGTGATGTAGCTACAAAAGTCCATATGCGCATGCGCAAGCTAAACTGCGTCCTCAAGATAGAGAGTAAAGCTGAATCGCAAGTGTGTTAGTGAGGGTGATTGGTAACTTTTGCTCTAGGATATCTACAGGTGACATAGTATCGTGTAATCCATCATTTTGAAGCTCTCGTCAATAGTAGGTAACATCCCGTTGGGGAGGTCGAGAGGAAACCAAATTTTGCTACAACGCATCGTTTTCATAGCATCAAAAAATACGTTTTTGTAATGGCTTTTATCACATTTAGCATCAGGTACTCTTGAGTTACGCAGATTATAATGAGATAATGCTACGTTTATGTAAAACGTGGTGAAATAATGTTCGGCAATAATTTAATAAGATATATTGTTGAGTAACTATTAAATTAACTATTGTTTTGTGACTTCACATGCGATAGCATTCAAAAGTCAGATTTCAACAAGGATTTTGACTACTTCCGTTATCCATTTTCATTCCATCGAAATTTTTTACTTGGGATTTACTTTACTACTCTCGGGAAAGTTGTTTAGTATAACAAGTTATTAAAATCAGGCGATTTCGTGTGGGAAGCGACCGTGCGCGAAGCGACCCTGTTATATTCCATCGTGGACGAAGCGACCCTGCTAATCACATAAGTTTACTTATATATATACAGTGTATATATATATATATATATATCAAGTGGGACATCGTGGGGCTAAGTGAGGTAAGGAGAAAAGGAGAAGATCTCATCGAACTGAAAAGTGGACATCTCTTCTACTATCGTGGGACAGATACTGGCAGAACTAGTGGTGTTGGATTTATAATAAACAAGAAACTGAAGGATAAAGTTGTAGAAGTTGAAAGTTCCTCTGACAGAGCTGCACGGCTTGTTATCCAACTCTCGAAAAGATACCAGGCTCAGATTATTCAAACTTATGCACCCACCACAAGTCATCCTGAAGAAGAAATTGAAGAATTTTATGAGGAAATTTGTCATCTAAATAATAAAGGTAAGCAGCACTTGAAAATAATTATGGGAGATTTCAATGCAAAAATAGGGCAACAGCAACAGAATGAAACTTCAGTAGGTAAATTCGGTCACGGCAACAGAAACCAGCGTGGAAATACTCTCGTTGAGTTTGCAGAGGCAGAAGGGTTTTTCATCTTGAACTCCTTCTTCAAGAAAAAGCCACACAGGAAATGGACATGGAGACATCCAAATGGGACGACAAGTGAAATTGATTTTATTATGTGTAACAAAAAATTCGTCATAGAAGACTGCAGTGTGCTAAACAAGTTCAACACAGGTAGTGACCATAGATTGGTGAGATGTAAGATGCACCTCAACACTAAAACTTGAACGTGGCAAGCTCATAAGACAAACAAAATCTATTGACATAACCAACCTTAAAAAACACCATAATACCTTCAAGTTGGAACTGAAGAACAGGTTCTCTGCTTTAGAAAACCTAACATCGGAAGAAGTGGACATCTCTGAAGTTAACAGAAAAGTAACCAAAGCTCTTATGGAAACAGCAACAAAATTAGCTGGGTCTAAGAACAAGTTTCATGTAAATAAATTATCAGGAAAAACGAAAATGTTGATGCAAAAAAGAAGAGAGATGAGGACAACTAAAGAAGATGTGACTTCCAAAGTGGAATATATAGAGCTATGCAAGACAGTAAGAAAAAGTATCACTGAAGACGTAAGAAAATTCAACTGTGAACTAGTGAGGAAAGCAATTGAAAACAACCAAAGCCTAAAGATAGCAAAGGGACATCTCAGTAAGGGAAGAAAACAGATTATGGCACTGAGAAAAGAAGATGGTTCTGTAACAAGAAATAGAGGCGAAATTTTGACAAGAGTGAAAGACTTCTACTCCAAATTATATGAAAGGGATGATACATGCACTCCAGACATCATGAAAGATACCAATACCAGAGTTCCTCCAGTCCTTCCAGCAGAAGTTGCACATGCAATCAAGAACATGAAGCGGGGAAAAGCTCCAGGAGAAGATGGAATTACTGTAGACATCATACAAGAAGCAAGTGGAGAAATCGAAACAGTACTCGCCCAAATTTTCACTCGATGCCTTAATGAAGGAAAGATTCCTGAGGATTGGAACACCGCTACAATGATCCTGCTACATAAGAAAGGTGACATTGAGGATCTCGGAAACTACAGACCTATCAGCCTCCTATCAGTAGTTTATAAAATCTTCACTAAAGTTCTTTCACACCGCTTGAAGGTAACACTGGACATGGCTCAACCGAGAGAACAAGCTGGATTCAGGAGTGGCTACAGCACAATAGATCATATCCATGTGCTGAGAGAACTAATTGAAAGAGCGAGGGAATATGAACTTCCGTTGTGCATGGCTTTTATCGATTATGAAAAAGCCTTTGATTCGGTGAAACCATCAGCAGTTACAATGGCTCTGAAAACCTGCGGTATTGAAGATGCATACATTAATATTATTAATAACATCTATGAAAATGCAAGTGCAAAGATTAGGCTGTTTGAAAATACAACACACATAAAAATTGGAAAGGGAGTGAGACAAGGTGACACCATATCTCCGAAGCTCTTTAATGCCACATTGGAGGGTGTTTTTCAGTCACTGAACTGGGAAAACAAGGGGATAAAGATTAATGGAGATTATCTAACCCACCTTCGTTTTGCTGATGACGTAGTCATTTTTGCAACTAGCCCATCAGAGCTGCAGAGTATGATCCAGGAACTTGCTGACAAGAGTAAAGAAGTGGGATTAAAAATGAACTTTCAGAAGACAAAAGTGATGTTCAATGCTTTTACAAGAAATGAAGATTTATCGATTGATGGAGAAAAGCTGGAGATAGCAGACACGTACGTTTATCTTGGACAGCAGATATCAAGTGAGGGTCACATTGATGAAGAAATTAATCGGCGTACAAAACTTGCCTGGAGAGCTTTTGGAAGAAACAGCATAATTTTCAAGAGCAATATGCCATTATGTCTTAAAAGAAAAGTGTTTGATCAATGCATCCTTCCAGTGCTTACGTATGGTGCAGAGACGTGGACCTTAACTAAAAGAGACATACAAAGGCTGCAGACAACTCAAAGAAGCATGGAGAGGTGCATACTTGGTGTAACCAGGAGAGATAAGAAGAGGAACTCGTGGATCCGAAAAATGACAAGAGTGGAAGACATCATGATCAGAGTTAAATCCCTGAAATGGCAATGGGCTGGACATACTGCCAGAAGGACAGATCATCGATGGACAGCCGAAATTTTAGATTGGATTCCAAGGGACAAGAAAAGACCCAGAAGAAGACCACATGGGAGATGGGTGGATGAAATTCGAAAGTATGCAGGGGTGACATGGAGGAGACTGGCACAAGACAGACCGTTGTGGAGGAAACTTGGGGAGACCTTCGTCCAGCAGTGGATTGATAATGGTTGACAATGATGATGATGATGATGATATATATATATATATATACAAATCGTTGTCAAATTATTTACATCTAATTAATTAATTACTTACATCAAGTTTTTTTATACTAAATACAAGTTTTTAATATCATTCTACATATATATACAAATCGTAGTCAAATTATTTACACCTAATTAATTAAGTACTTACATCTTATGAGTTTTGATGCTTTCAGACATTTTTTAAGTACTTACATCTTCTGAGTTTTGATGCTTTCAGACATTTTTTAAGTACTTACATCTTCTGAATTTTGATAGCTTAATGCTTTCAGGTATTTTTTAAGGTCTTTAGAATTTCCAAATTCCGCCACGATATTACGAATGCGTTCTTCTACTTGTATACACATTTTCTTCCTGTTTGGACCAAGTTCTCTTAATTCTTTTAATTGTTGTTTGTGCATCACACATCAAATTTGGAAATTTAAAGACCTTAAAAAATGCCTGAAAGAATTAAGCTATCTTACCAAGTTGGACTAAGGACAAAAGCTGAAAAATTCAGAAGATGTAAGTACTTAATTAATTAGATGTAAATAATTTGACTACGATTTGTATATATCTCTCTCTCTATATATAATGATATTAAAAACTTGTGTTTAGTATAAAAAACTTGATGTGAGTAATTAATTAATTAGATGTAAGTAATTTGACTACGATTTGTATAAATAAATAAATAAATATATATCATCATCATCATTGTCAACCATTATCAATCCACTGCTGGACGAAGGTCTCCCCAAGTTTCCTCCACAACGGTCTGTCTTGTGCCAGTCTCCTCCATGTCACTCCCGCATATTTACGAATTTCATCCACCCATCTCCCATGTGGTCTTTTTCTGGGTCTTTTCCTGTCCCTTGGAATCCAATCTAAAATTTCGGCTGTCCATCGATGGTCTGTCCTTCTGGCAGTATGTCCAGCCCATTGCCATTTCAGGGATTTAACTCTGATCATGATGTCTTCCACTCTCGTCATTTTTCGGATCCACGAGTTTCTCTTCTTATCTCTCCTGGTTATACCAAGCATGCACCTCTCCATGCTTCTTTGAGTTGTTTGCAGCCTTTGTATGTCTCTTTTAGTTAAGGTCCACGTCTCTGCACCATACGTAAGCACTGGAAGGATGCATTGATCAAACACTTTTCTTTTAAGACATAATGGCATATTGCTCTTGAAAATTATGCTGTTTCTTCCAAAAGCTCTCCAGGCAAGTTTTGTACGCCTATTAATTTCTTCATCAATGTGACCCTCACTTGATATCTGCTGTCCAAGATAAACATACGTATCTGTTATCTCCAGTTTTTCTCCATCAATCGATAAATTTTCATTTCTTGTAAAAGCATTGAACATCACTTTTGTCTTCTGAAAGTTCATTTTTAATCCCACTTCTTTACTCTTGTCAGCAAGTTCCTGGATCATACTCTGCAGCTCTGATGGGGTAGTTGCAAAAATGACTACGTCATCAGCAAAACGAAGGTGGGTTAGATAATCTCCATTAATCTTTATCCCTTTGTTTTCCCAGTTCAGTGATTGAAAGACATTTTCCAATGTGGCATTAAAGAGCTTCGGAGATATGGTGTCACCTTGTCTCACTCCCTTTCCAATTTTTATGTGTGTTGTATTTTCAAACAGCCGAATCTTTGCATTTTCATAGATGTTATTAATAATATTAATGTATGCATCTTCAATACCGCAGGATTTCAGAGCCGTGGTAACTGCTGATGGTTTCACCGAATCAAAGGCTTTTTCATAATCGATAAAAGCTATGCACAATGGAAGTTCATATTCCCTCGCTCTTTCAATTAGTTCTCTCAGTACGTGGATATGATCTATTGTGCTGTAGCCACTCCTGAATCCAGCTTGTTCTCTCGGTTGAGCCATGTCCAGTGTTACCTTCAAGCGGTGTGAAAGAACATTAGTGAAGATTTTATAAACCACTGATAGGAGGCTGATAGGTCTGTAGTTCCTGAGATCCTCAATGTCACCTTTTATATGTAGCAGGATCATTGTAGCATTGTTCCAATCCTCAGGAATCTTCCCTTCATTAAGGCATCGAGTGAAAATTTGGGCGAGTACTGTTTCAATTTCTCCACTTGCTTCTTGTATGATGTCTATAGTAATTCCATCTTCTCCTGGAGCTTTCCCCCGCTTCATGTTCTTGATTGCATGAGCAACTTCTGCTGGGAGGACTGGAAGAACTCTGGTACCTTTCATGATGTCTGGAGTACATGTATCATCCTTTTCATATAATTTGGAGTAGAAATCTTTCACTCTTGTCAAAATTTCGCCTCTATTTCTTGTTATAGAACCATCTTCTTTTCTCAGAGCCATAATCTGTTTTCTTCCCTTACTGAGATGTCCCTTTGCTATCTTAAGGCTTTGGTTGTTTTCAATTGCTTTCCTCACTAGCTCACAGTTGAATTTCCTTACGTCTTCAGTGATACTTTTTCGTGCTGTCTTGCATAGTTCTATATATTCCACTTTGGAAGTCACATCTTCTTTAGTTGTCCTCATCTCTCTTCTTTTTGCATCAACATTTTGGTTTTTCCTGATAATTTGTTCACATGCAACTTGTTCTTAGACCCAGCTAATTTTGTTGCTGTTTCCATAAGAGCTTTGGTTACTTTTCTGTTAACTTCCGAAATATCCACTTCTTCCGATGTTAGGCCTTCTAAAGCAGAGAATCTGTTCTTCAGTTCCAACTTGAAAGTATTATGGTGTTTTTTAAGGTTGGTTATGTCAATACATTTTGTTTGTCTTATGAGCTTGCCACGTTCCAGTTTAGTGTTGAGGTGCATCTTACATCTCACCAATCTATGGTCACTACCTGTGTTGAACTTGTTCAGCACACTGCAGTCTTCGACGACGAATTTTTTGTTACACATAATAAAATCAATTTCACTTGTCGTCCCAATTGGATGTCTCCATGTCCATTTCCTATGTGGCTTTTTCTTGAAAAAGGAGTTCAAGATGAAAAATCCTTCTGCCTCTGCAAACTCAACGAGAGTATTTCCACGCTGGTTTCTGTTGCCGTGACCGAATTTACCTACTGAAGTTTCATTCTGTTGCCGGTGCCCTATTTTTGCATTGAAATCTCCCATAATTATCTTCAAGTGCTGCTTACCTTTATTATTTAGATGACGAATTTCCTCATAAAATTCTTCAATTTCTTCTTCAGGATGACTTGTGGTGGGTGCATAAGTTTGAATAATCTGAGCCTGGTATCTTCTCGATAGTTGGATAACGAGTCGTGCAGTTCTGTCAGAGGAACTTTCAACTTCTACCACTTTATCCTTCAGTTTCTTGTTTATTATAAATCCAACACCACTAGTCCTGCCAGTATCTGTCCCACGATAATAGAAGAGATGTCCACTTTTCAGTTCAATGAGATCTTCTCCTTTTCTCCTTACCTCACTTAGCCCCACGATGTCCCACTTGATCCTTTGTAGTTCCTCTTCCAATTCAAGAAGCCTTGAATCAGAAGATAGGGAGCGTCCGTTATAGGTAGCCAAGGTCAGCATCAAATGGCAGCCTAGTCCGGTCCTCCGGGGATTCTTAGCACCCTCTGCCTTCATGTCGCACTGGCCGCTGCCTTGGCCAGGTACATTCCAGCTGCCGGAGACTGAGGGCCAAGATTTAAGTTGTAGAGTCATTTTGGAGGTGTTTGGCCATAACTCACCACGCTGGCCAAGCGGGTTGGTGAGTGTGAGTGACGGACAACGCTGGAGCATATACGCTTCTTCACCCTGAGGTTGGAAATATATATATATATATATATATAAGTAAAATGATTCGATTAGCAGGGTCGCTTCGCGCACGACACCAATCAATCAATGTATTGATTATGATACGCTTTCCAAAATACCAGAAATCATTATTCAAGTTATTACTCAAGCTGTAAGGATAATGGCTGTGGAATACATCTCACTCTTGTGCCCTGACCTTTGACCCCATTTCGATTATATTCAACAGAACCGGTTCAGTATACTTCCGGAACAACATGATAAAGTTTTGTCGCAATCGAAGCATTTTTGCGTAAGTTCTGATGCACAAGGGCGATGGAGTGGACCCCATTTCGCCCATTTTCAATAGGATTCATCTCCAGTTGTTCCCTACCACATACTAAAATCTCATCGAACCATTTTTACGCGTGTTATCGTGTAGACAGACAGACAGACAGACAGGCAGGCAGACGGACAACGCTGGAGCATATACGCTTCTTCACCCTGAGGTTGGAAAGCGTAAAAAAGAGCCACGAAAGAAGGACTATCCGGGGCTGTAGCCAGGCCGTGCGGCGCCCGACCTGCGTTTCCTTTCGCCCGCCCTAGAGACTCACACTGCAGTACAGTGCCTGATTTCTTTTATATCATTTGCTAGACCTCCTTTATACATCCTTTGCCCGTGCCCGACCTCAATCATAAGCCGCCCTTCCAAACTTCTCTGCCTGAACTATCCATCAAATAGCTTCATAATTAAAACACACTTCTTGAAAAGTAGGAAATTAAAAAAAAAAAAAAAAAAAGAAACTAAAGAAAGGGCAGGGTGCATTCGAATTCGTCTCCATTGTGGCAAAAAAGTATGCGTATATCCTTGCAGTATAGAATTATAGCATTTTTTGACTGTAGTAGATTCGTATTCCAGGCATCTGTGGCGCCATGACGTTTGTTTAAGGAAGATTAAGGGGTCTGGTTCATTTGCCCGACGTTTACTTCACCGAAGGGTCACTTGACCGAAAATCACTTCACCGAAAAAATTGTTTCACCGAAAGATCACTTGATCGAAGCGTTCATTTCACCGAAGGGTCACTTGATCGAAAGGTACATTTCACCGAAGGGTCACTTGATCGAAAATTTCATTTCACCGAAAGGTCTCTTTACCTAAAAGTTCATTTCATCGAAAGGTCATTTCACCGAAGGGTCAGTTTATCGAAAACGCTAGATTTCATTACAGGATCTGTTGAAGCATGGTGCAAGTTTGACAGACAGACCACCGAAACGTTAGGGGATCATACTCAAATTGCACTTTTGATTTCTCCGTGTCACAGAGAACGCAAAGATTTAGTTTTAAGGCAAAAATAATTAATTTTAAGTCCCTATGACTCGGCCTAGGCCTTTTTAGCAAGTTTTATCATGTTCATAAGTTTTTCATAAAAATCATGTTCAGTGCTCATGTTCATAAATAGTTTACATGAAAAGTCAAGTTAATAACGTTGCACATTTATTCAGGCAAAAAAGAATCAATATTAGGGCCGTAGGCCTCGCTTAGGCCTTTTTAGCAAATTTTAACCGTGCGTGCTCATGTTCATAAGGTTTACATAACAACTCAAGTTAATGATGTTGTACACTTATTTAGGCCAAAAGAATCAGTCATAAAGCCCACGGCCTCGGCTTAGGCCCTTTTAGAAAATTTTAATCCTGCATGCTCATATTTATAAGGTTTACATAAAATGTCAAGTTAATAATGTCGCACATTTATTCAGGCAAAAAGAATCAATATTAGTGCCGTAGGCCTCGCTTAGGCCTTTTTAGCATATTTTAACGGTGCGTGCTCATGTTCATAAGGTTTACATAAAAAATCAAGTTAATGATGTTACACATTTTTTCAGGCAAAAAGACGTAGGCCTCGCTTAGGCCTTTTTAGCAAATTTTAACCGTGCGTGCTCATGTTCATAAGGTTTACATAAAAAATCAAGTTAATGATGTTACACATTTTTTCAGGCAAAAAGAATCAATTTTAGGGCCCTAGGCCTCCGCTTAGGCCTTTTTAGCAAATTTTAATCGTGCGTGCTCATATTTATAAGGTTTACGCAAAAAGTTAAGTTAATAATGTTGCACATTTATTCAGGCAAAAAAGAATCAATATTAGGGCCGTAGGCCTCGCTTAGGCCTTTTTAGCAAATTTTAACCGTGCGTGCTCATGTTCATAACGTTTACATAACAACTCAAGTTAATGATGTTGTACACTTATTCAGGCCAAAAGAATCAGTCTTTAAAGCCCTAGGCCTCGGCTTAGGCCTTTTTAGAAAATTTTAATCCTGCTTGCTCATATTTATAAGGTTTATATAAAATGTCAACTTAATAATGTCGCACATTTATTCAGGCAAAAAGAATAAATTTTAGGGCCCTAGGCCTCCGCATAGGCCTTTTAGCAAATTTTAATCGTGCGTGCTCATATTTATAAGGTTTACGCAAAAAGTCAAGTTAATAATGTTGCACATTTATTGAGACAAAAAAGATTCAATTTTAGGGCCCTAAGCCTCGGCTTAGGCCTTTTTAGGAACTCTAAACGAATTTCGCGAAAACGTTCCATGTAAGCCAAGCGAGAATTGTGCTTTAATTTGAAGAAATTAATTGCCGATGATCCGAGGTACACTTGGTTTGAGGGAACTGTACCCCGAACTTCTGTAGTATTATATTCTGTGCCGCTGGAGTCTGTCAGTGTATCCAGGATGTTCCCCTTGAAGTGTCTGCGAAGTCCGTGAGCTTTGGGAGGGGCTTTCCCCCAAAATGTTAAAATGGACGTAGAGCTGTAAACATTAGAACCTTGCTTTATATAATGATTCTGTACATGATCACGAATTTTCAGGAGGGTGGGACGAATTCACCCTCCCCCAAGTTTCTAAGAGCGCAGACAGGTGTTCAAGGTAAGGGATTTGCTCGCAATTTCTATGCTTCATGTTGTGTTTAGTGCCAAACTATGTATGCCCTTCCCCCTCCCCCAGAAATTTGGTGAAGTCTGTAAAAGGGATACGAGGTGCTTGGTTTTGAGGGCTCTACCCCCAACTTCCGTAATTTTATATTCTGGACCTCTGGAGTCGGTCATCAGTGTATCCTCGATGTTACCCCTGAAGAGCTCTTGGAAACGGGGGGGGGGTTCAGTTTCACTCCACATTCCTGAAAATTCGTGGTCGTGTACAGAATCATTATATAAAGCATGGGTCTAATGTTTACAGCTCTACGTCCATTTTAACATTTTGGGGGAAAGCCAAACCCCCCCCCCCAAGATGACGGACCTCACGGACACTTCAAGGGGAACATCCTGGATACACTGACAGACTCCAGCGGCCCCGAACATAATATTACGGAAGTTGGGGGTACACCCTCCCAAAACTAGGTGTACCTCGGATCCTCGGCAATTTTTTCTTCAAATTAAAGTGCAATTCTCGCCTCGCTTGGCTTACATGGACCGTTTTCGCGAAATGCGTTTGGAGTTCCCAATTCAGTTCTCAATATATGCCCAGAAACGGCAATCTGTAACCCCCCCCCCCTCTTGATTTTTTTAACTTGACATTTTATGTAAACTTATGAACAAGCAAGATTAGAATTTTCTAAAAACGCCTAAGCTAAAAAAAAAAAAAAAGGCCTAAGGGCAATAAAATTGATTCTTTTTTGCCTGAATAAATGTGCAACATTATTAACTTGACATTTTATGTAAACCTTATGAATATGAGCACGCTCGATTAAAATGTTCTAAAAAGGCCTAAGCTGACCTTGGGCCCTAAAATTGATTCTTTTTTGCCTGAATACATGTGCAACATTATTAACTTGACTTTTTACGTAAACCTTATGAATATGAGCACGCACGATTAAAATTTGCGATAAAGGCCTAAGCCGAGGTCTAGGGCCCTAAAATTGATTATTTTTGCCAGAAAAATGTGTAACATTATTAACTTTACTTTTTATGTAAAGCTTATGAACATGAGCAAGCACGATTAAAATTTGCTAAAAAGGCCTAAGCGAGGCCTACGGCCCTAATATTGATTCTTTTTTGCCTGAATAAATGGGCGACATTATTAACTTGACATTTTATGTAAACCTTATAAATATGAGCACGCACGATTACAATTTTCTAAAAAGGCCTAAGCCGAGACCTAGGGCTTTAAGACTGATTCTTTTGGCCTGAATAAGTGTACAACATCATTAACTTGAGTTGTTATGTAAACCTTATGAATATGAGCACGCACGATTAAAATCTGCTAAAAAGGCCTAAGCCGAGGCCTAGAGCCCTAAACTTGATTCTTTTAGCCTGAAAAGTGTGCAACATCATTAACTTGAGTTTTTAGGTTAACCTATGAACATGAGCACGTACCGTTATTATTTTCTAAAAAGGCCTAAGCTGAGGCCTAGGACCTTAAAATTGATTCTTTTTGCCTGAAAAAAATTGCAACATTATTAACTTGACTTTTTATGTAAAGCTTATGAACATGAGCAAGCACAATTAAAATGTTCTAAAAAGGCCTAAGCTGAGACCTAGGGCCCTAAAATTGATTATTTTTTGCCTGAAAAATTGTGTAACATTATTAACTTTACTATTTATGTAAAGCTTATGAACATGAGCAAGCACAATTAAAATTTTCTAAAAAGGCCTAAGCTGAGACCTAGGGCCCTAAAATTGATTCTTTTTTGCCTGAAAAAATGTGTAACATTATTAACTTTACTATTTATGTAAAGCTTATGAACATGAGCAAGCACGATTAAAATTTGCTAAAAAGGCCTAAGCGAGGCCTATGGCCCTAATATTGATTCTTTTTTGCCTCAATAAATGTGTGACATTATTAACTTGACATTTTATGTAAACCTTATAAATATGAGCACGCAGGATTAAAATTTTCTAAAAAGGCCTAAAACGAGGCCAAGGGCTTTAAGACTGATTCTTTTGGCCTGAATAAGAGTACAACATCATTAACTTTAGTTTTTATGTAAACCTTATAAACATGAGCACGCACGGTTAATATTTTCTAAAAAGGCGTAAGCCGAGGCCTAGGGCCCAAAAATTGATTCTTTTTTGCCTGAATAAATGTGCAACATTATTAGCTGGACATTTTACGTAAACCTTATGAATATGAGCACGCACGATTAAAATGTTCTAAAAAGGCCTAAACCGAGGTCAAGGGCCCTAAAACTGATTTTTTTTTTGTCTGAATAAGTGTGTTTACATAACAACTCATTAACTTGAGTTGTTATGTAAACTTCATGAATATGAGCTCGGGGGATTAAAATTTGGCAAAAAGGCACAGGTCTATCTATGACTTATAATTAATGTTATATTTCGAAAAACCTACTTATGGGGAGGTGTTTAAAAGAAATTAAAAGTGTATTTTTTATACAATCCAATAATGTTTAGGTGACCAGTTTTTTAAAAACCAGCACCATACTCCAACAGATCTATAACAACAAAATTCTAAGTTTTCGATAAACTGACCATTCGGTGAAATGATCTTTCGATATAATGAACTTTTAGGTAAAGTAATCTTTCGGTGAAATGAACTTTTCGATCAAGTGTCCTTTCGATGAAATGAACTTTTAGGTGAAGTGATCTTTCGGTGAAATGAACTTTTCGGTCAAGTGACCCTTCGGTGAAATGTACCTTTCGATCAAGTGATTTTCGGCGAAGTGACCTTTCGGTCAAGTGAACGATACCCAAGATTAAGACATCGTTTTAACAGCACACCATTTCCATTCATGCCGCTGGACTTCTATTGGAATCGCGGGTAAGACGTGTTTAATGTGTCCGCCTTTACAACGCTTACAGGAGTTTATAGCATTAAATTAGTAACCGGTGACTCGGAAAGGCTCTCGAATGAACTCCGTGAGGCTTTAGGCACTCACGGAAGTTCATTCAGTTCCAAAGATAGAAACAAATCATATATCATCTGAAAATTTTCAAAAACGATTCTTCTAGAAATGTAGTTCCAGCGTGCGTTGCTTAATTAAGCGAAGCGCAATGTAAATTTGGTTGATCCTGATAATTAATTTATGAGTTCATGATCTCGGAAACAATCCGTTCCCACTGAACGTCGGCGCAGTTCGTTTTATCATTCTGTTCACGCACTAAACCAATATTCCAAGCCTCTTAGTACTGCTGGCGCCATCTTTATTCGGAAGGGACATCAAGAACGAAAATAGGCTGATTACCCACAAAAGAAAAAGAGAGGTAGCATAGACGCCAACTTTGAAAATGATATTTTCAATTTGTGTTTAATGCCGAAGTGTTCAAAATTTTTTCGAAATGTGTTATGAATGATATTTATTAAAAACAAACTACCCTTGTATTTTTCAAGGATTTAAGTTTAATTTCAATTTTACTTAGTCAGGTTATCCGGCCGTATAAACACTCAAAAGACTGTCTGAAATGCTTAAAAAATACAATTAATTCTCGAAAAGTATATAGTACCTTATTTTCTAGATACTTACTGTATTTCATTTACTTTGCTTTCGTAAACACAGCATCATTTTTAAAAATTTAAGCTGAAATTTGACTCAATTTTTGCCACCCGCAAAGTCTTAGAGGTTGAAGTGCTTACCTCATTTTTTTTAAATCAAGGAATACACCAATCAGCCATTACATTGTGAACACCCCCAGCCTAGAGAAATGAATGCGCCTGGAGACCGAACGGTGGTGCAGGTGACGCTCACAGAGCAGCATATATACAACCCGAGGACAGGCTTTCGGTTAGTTTAGTGTTCGGAGTAAGAATGGAAAAAGCTGCCGATTTATCGGAGTTTGATAAAGGACCAATGTGATGGCATGTCGCCTCGGAACTACGATCTCGGAAAAGGCGCGGCTCGTGGGTTGTTCTCGTGCCGCTGTAGTGAGTACGTATCAAAAGTGGTGCACAGATGGCCAAACGACTAACCTGTGTCGTCTGCAGCTCATTGATGCCAGAGGGGAACGGAGGCTGTCCCGCATTCTTCACATCGACAGTAGTGCCTCAGTGCGACAAATCACCCGCAGCTACAACAGCGGTTATCAGGGCAATGTGTCACAGCACACAGTTCATCTCAGCCTTTTGCGCATAAGCCTGCGTAGCAGAAGACCCAGCTGGGTTTCCATGCTCACTGCACGTCATCGCTAACAACTCATGAAATTGGTCCAAGTTCATCGAGATTGGACCGCGGATGATTGGAAGAAGTTGTGGCCTGGTCTGAAGAATCAAGGTTCCTGGTGCATCACGTAGACGGCCGAGCGCGGATACCCCGATTACCAATAGAGGGTATGGCACCTGGATGCACTGTTGGGCGGAAACAGGCCGACGGCGGCGGTGTTATGCTGTGGGCGATGTTTTCTTGGGACACTTTAAGCCCCATTATCCCAATAGCATAATCCCTGACAGCTGGCAGGTATCTGAACAGCGTTGCTGACCAAGTTTACCCATTCATGGAAACTGTGTTCCCTGCTGGCGATGGCCATTACCAGGAGGTTAATGCGCCATGCCACACTGCCATAATCGTCAAAGTGTGGTTCGAGGAGCATGCTGGTGACTTTCTGTTAATGCCCTGGCCTCCAAATTCATCTGACATGAACCCAATCGAACATTTGTGGCTCGACTTGAAAAAGCTCATTCACGCTAAATCATCACCACCCCGAAATGTACTGGAACTGGAGGACCTGATGTTGGCATTATGGTACCAGATACAGCAGCATACCTATCGCCACCTCATCGAATCGATGCCTCGCCGAATGGCCTCTGTTTTGCGGGCAGAATAGGGGGTGGGGGTGGGGTGGTCATGCAGCTTATTAGGTAGGTGGTCATAATGTAATGGCTTATCGGTGTATGTTAATGGGCGCCCATAGCTTAGTTTTCAGGTGGGGCAAAAATAGAAAGTGTAAGCACAAAAAGCATAAATGCATATCTTATGTAAACTTCCACTATGCCGTCTGTATTCTACAACCGTTTTCACCACACACACCTACATAAATTTAATTGAAATCCAGACGACCCAAAAACTGCATAAAAAACCTGACACATGAAGTTCGACAGCATGTTAGAACAATAACGAAAACTGACTTTGTTGTTTTCCAGAGCTTAGCGCCTTTTGGCCACTTGTGTCCCATGCACCACAAAACTCCAGTGATATTTCAGTTGATCATCAAGAAGGGAAAAACATCTCCAAGACAAAGTTCTGAAAAATCTTGCGGAACTCTTTGTCCAGCAGCAAATGGTCGTTGTAGAAGATGACATGTTTTCCATTTCTTAATCTTGCACACTGCTCTACACCGTACTCAATAGGTTGTGCTCCAACACGTATTGGGGAATTTCGATATTACAGCGAAACCACCATTAACGGACACCTCCGAGAAATGGCAAGTTTTGATTGGTACAAAACAGCTGCCGAAGGACTTTCATTCACGATAGCCTCTGAACAGCGTTAAGCGGACACACCAGTCACCTCACTAAGAGATCTAACGGACGCCCTGTCCCTTGGATTTTACATACACTGGCATGCAAAAATTAAGAAAGAGACGGTTTTTCGAATGTAACGTCGTGCAGAAGTTCTCCACATCGACTCAAATCACACCATAAGATCCCCAAGATGTAAGAATATGGGACAAGTGAGCAAAACCGTCCAAACAAGGAATCCAAAGGATACAATGGCACTTTATTGAAAAGGTAGCTTCGAGCACAACTGGACAGAAGACAGAAACGTCCATGTGACAGGCGGCTGCCAAGAAACATACAGTCTTTAGTAGGGGATATGATCACCCCTGACTGCGTTGCAGGATTTACACCGTCTGTCCAGGCTGAGGACGAAGTTGTCAAAGAGCTGTTGAGGCATCGCGGCCCATTCCTCTTGTAGCGCCAATCGCAGCTGCGGAATCGTAGCTGGCGGCTGGTGACGTGCTGCCAAGCGTCTCCCGAGAAGGTCCCACACGTGTTCGATTGGATTTAGGTCCGGGGACCTTGCGGGCCAATCCATGCGTTGAATATTTTCACTCTCCAACAGCTCTACGACAGCTACTGTGCAATGAGGTGTAGCGTTGTCGTCCATGAAGAGAAACTCAGGACCCACAGCACCTCTAAACAGACGCACGTGAGGCAAGAGAACCTCGGTACAATAGCGGACACCAGTGACTGAACCTCCATGGAAGATGTGGAGGTCAGTTCGGCTCCCAAGCATGATACCGCCCCAAACGAGAACTCCGCCACCTCCAAACCGGTCCCTTTCGATGATGTTGGAGGTGTGATTGCGTATTCCCTGCTCTCTCCAGATGTGTATACGTCCAGAATCGCTCGTCAGACTATATCGGCTCTCATCCGTAAAGAGAACTCGACCCCATTGCTGATGTGTCCAGTTCTTGTGTTCCTGGCACCACAGAAACCGCCGTCTCCGGACGTCCAGTTGTCTGTTGCATGTGACTTGTGATTTCTCCTGCTGTCTGCGGTCTGTCTCTTCTCGCCTGTAGGACAATATACCGGTCGTCTGCCGCCGTGGTTGCTCGTGCACGACCACTGCTAAACTCTTGGACAGCTGTTCCTGTCGTTTGAAATGCTCTCCAAGTTCGTGAAACGATGCTGTGAGCGATCCCGAACTGTTCGGCCACACTAGTCATACTTCGACCTTCTTCCCAATGACGCGACCTCTGGTAAAGTCATCCAGATGTCGTCTACTGGATTGCTTGTTGGCCGTATCACACGGTGGCAGCAACTCGACGTCGTTCAAACCGATGTACAACGTGCAATAGCTTTCACCGAATTGCTGAGCGTACACCGCCCGTGTGCTTTATACCCTTCCGACACTCCCCCCTACGTCATGCTGCATATATGCGCATGTCCTACCGTACCGGGCCCTAGTCTGTCTCCTGAGTGGTCTTTTGGTCCGTTCTGCCTGCTCGTTCCGCTGTTATGCTAATTTCTTATCTTCGTCCTTAATTTTTGCACACCAGTGTAGTTCCTTCGGTACTTCTGCAAGTTGCATAAGATGCACAAGAAGGATAGATACAAAGAATATTTATTGCTAAGGGCATAATGTGCTGGATTCCGGTTGGTACAGTGGTATGCTTAAGTGAAACAAAGGAGTTAAATGTTTACTTCTATGCGAGGAAAGCTGCAGCTTCCATGTACAAGGGTTGGACAGAATAATATGAACAACTACGAAAAGAAGGCTTTACGTACCTAATAGGGTGTGGAACCACCTTTGGCATTCAAAGCAGCCTGAATCCTTCTTGGAAGGGACGCATACAAATCCTGGATGGTGGTTAGTGGGATGTTACACCAGACTTCATGCAGAAACTGCTCCAGGTCCTTAAGAGATGCAGGAGAAGGATAACGGGATCTTACTCTGTTTTCCTACACAGGACACAGTGGCTCGATGATGTTTAAGTCTGGTGATTATGAAGGCCAAGGAAGGTGTGAAAGTTCGTCCTCATGTTACTTAAACCATCATTGGACATTCCGAGCTGTGAATTGAGGCGTTGTCATCTTGATATAAGGCATCCCCTGCAAGAAATAATACTTGAGCCATTGGATAGACTTGGTTGACCAAAATGGTTTCATGCTCCCTGCCATTCTTCCGTCCTTTAAAGGTGACCAGGGGACCTGCTGAAAACCACGACATGTCTGCCCAGAGCATGACAGAATCACCACCTGCTGCACTGTTGGGGAAAGACAGTCTGGGTTGTACGCTTCTGACGGTGTTCTCCACACGTAAACACGTCCTGCTGTGGGGAATAGTGTGAATGTGAATTCATCCGACCACATTACACGCTTCAATGTATCGCCAGTCCACGTTGTATGCTCCTGGCATCACATCGTCGCCCTTTTTGCGTTTACCCGGGTCATCAGATGTTTCGCAATAGCTGCTCTGCCATGAATATCTTGTTTACGCAGTTCCCTGCGTACTGTTTTCTTTGATACTGGGGTTTGGAGATGTAGATTGAGTTCCACACTAATTTTCAGTGCTTTGGTCTTCTTATTACGGGTAAAATCTTCTTTAATGCTCTCCTGTCTCTATCAGTCAGGGTCGTTTTCCGGTAGCTCTTGTGATTCGCAGACGAGGGTTTGCCACGAACACGGTATGCTGTCATAACGCTAGACTCAGTAGCTCTCGATACCCCCACTACCGTGGCGACTGTTATCACGGAGCCACCAACTAGCCGGCCATTAACAATTAGCCCTCTGTCGAGGTTCGTTAGGTCGCTCATTTTGTCGTCACCCAGAAAGAAATTTCACAGCAAGACATTTTAAATGCACTTAAACAGGACCTTGAGGTTCTAAACAAAGCTATTACAACCAAAACGTGCTGGATACCTTTGAGTATTGCGACGTACGCAGTTGCATTAAAAGTCACGTTTCTAATCGTGGTGTTCACATTATTCCGCTGAACCCCTGTATGTTTCAGCCACCCCTGAGGCTGCGGGTGGGATTGATGAGGCGTGGAATTTTGCCCATTGGGGGGATGTTTATTCGCTTGGTCCCTGTGGGCTGTGTTCCTGCTTTACGGCGCGCGGCCAGATAACTACGCAGTTACGCTTTACCATCTAACATTTTTCTTTTATACTTTCTTATAGCATACCCTAACATTAATCTCCTATCTTGCTATTTCTAAGGGCTGTTTAAGACCAGATGTCAGACACGGTTTTCTTAGTCTTCTACACCATGAATTGTTATATTCAGTTTCATTCAGAAGTCAGCATTTGAAAAGAGCACTGCAAACGTTTTCTTTATTGTGCATGAGCTTAATATAGGCTACTTATTCTGCTTTTGCAGAAACGCACCGGTCTAACAACGTTAACTTAGGCCTAACCTTCGAACAACGTCACCTCCTAACAACGGTAACTTTTTCCCGGTCTGAGCAGTGACATTGCTAGGCCGGAGGTTTCACTGAATTCAATTTCTATTCGGAGGTTTCACTGTATTAATTTCTACTGCAAATTCCCAATGTTTTTGTTAAACGCACACACACTTCTAGAAGTTTAACATAAAAATTAGCAATCAGAATTATCGTTATGGCAAAAATCCTTGAAGTGCTTCCGAAGAACCGAAATGTTAGTTAGATTTCCAGGGGAGAGCAAGTGCCCTCTGTTGCCCGTCCCTATGGGCGCCCATGAATAAGTTTATTTTCCCGTTGATCATTTCGTTGGATGAATTCGTCTGCAACTTCATCGTCCACGATACTTGAGGCGAGTTCCCGATTAAGTGTAGAATGGCCATATCAGTAAGGCGGGTCTGGTCAGCCTGGCATACGATTTAACATGACGAAAGCTTAAAAACGATATGTCTGCTGTACAGATCAACATTGGTATAATTAAAATTATAGGAAAACATTTGCCAAACTCCGTTAGCACGTTAGTTAGGAATGCCTTTCTTTTTTTTGAATAAATTTACAACGCCGTCAAAATCAGCCAGATTTCCCGATCTCAAAATGTCAAAGGACATAGATCTATGTAACAACAGCCGTTTCTCATTGATAATACTTCTTTTTTTTTATTTTGAGAGAGAGGAAAGTTTGGAGACAATAAAGAATCTGAATCGGAAATTTCTGTGCAGAGTTTGATAAAGCTAGTATATGGGAAAACAATAACGAAAAACAAAATGTATGCACGTATGATACGTGTATTACGAAAAATGCCCGAAATATCCGAGGTTCAAGGAATCCACAACAGTACTGGCATTCGAAAAGTGTCTCAAACCCCCAAAGTCAGCACCTAGATCTGGTAGAAAACAACATTCATAAGTAGAAACATTTATCATATGTTATCCTATTCAGTAACACCATATGCGCATTGAAACCGGCTTCTTTAGCACGCAATGGCGACGCGTGGCCTTTCGACAATGTTACCAGAATCATAAAATGGGGAATACACCAATGAGCAATTACATTATGACCACCTACCTAATAAGCGCTGTAGGGCACCCTTTAGTTTGCAAAACAGAGGCAACTTGGCGAGGCATCGATTCGATGACATGGCGATAGGTATCCTGGAGTATCTGTTACCATAATGTCAACAACAGGTCCATCAGGTCCCGTGCATTTCGGGGTAGTGGTGATTTAGCGCGAACCCGCTTTTCCAAGTCGAGCGACAAATGTTCGATTGGGTTCATGTCAGGTGAATTTGGAGGCCAGGGAATTAATAGAAAGTCACCAGCATGTTCCTTGAACCACTACTTGACGATTATGGTAGTGTGGCATGGCGCATTATCCTGTTGGAACACAGGATAATGCGCTTTGCTATCACCAGCAAGAAACACAGTTGCCATGAATGGGGGAACTTAGCCCGCAACGATGTTTAGATACCTCAGGGATTGCGCTATTGTGATAATGGGGTCTACAATGTCCAACAAAACATCGCCCACAGCATAACACCGCCGTCGCCGGCCTGTTTCTGCCCAACAGTGCATCCAAGTGCCATAGCCTCCGTTGGCAATCGGGGTATTTGCACTCGGCCGTCTACGTGATGCACCAGGAATCTGGATTCATAAGACCAGGTGAATTTCTTCTCGATGATCTTGGGCCGATTTCATACATAGTTGGCAGTGACGTGCAGTGAGCATGTGGACCCGGCTGGACCTTCGGCTATGCAGGCCCATGCGCGGTAGGCTGCGATGAACTTTGTGCTGTGACAAATTGCCCTAATCACCACTGTTGTAGCTGCGGCTTATTTGTCGCACTATGGCACTGCTGTCGCTGTGAACAATGCGCGACCATCGTTTGGCCATCTGTGCACCACTTTTGATACGTACTCACTACAACGGCACGAGATCAACCCACAAGCCACGCCGTTTCCGAGATCGTACTTCCGAGGCGACGTGCCATCACAATTTGCCCTTTATCAAACTCCGATAAATCGGCAGTTTTTTTCCAGTCTGACTCCGAATACTCTACTAACCGAAAGCCGGTCCTCCGGTTGTACACCGAGTAGTGATATATATATATATATATATATATATATATATATATGTACACTGCTGGCCACCCAAAATGCAACACCAAGAAGGACACGAGATAATAGCAAAGCCAGATTTACTGGACACATAACAACAGACACAAAGATGAAACGATTGAGCCTACAGGCCCGTGCGACTTGCGGAAAACGCAGACATCAATAGTTCGTGTGGCCCCCATGGCTGGCAATAACGGCCACTACACGCCGCGGCATCGAACGCAAGAGGTTTTGCATGTGGGCTTGGGGTATGTCGGTCCAGGCTGCTTCCACACGTTGCCACAGTTCATCAGGCGTAGCCACGGGCGGTGCTTGCCGGGCTACCCTGTTGCCGATCAGCGACCAGACATGTTCGATGGGCCACATATCGGGAGAACACGCAGGCCACGGCAGCAGTGACACCTGGTGCGCCGTGAAGAATTGTTGCACGATGCGTGCCACGTGCGGGCGTGCATTGTCCTGTTGAAACGTGGTCGCTGGCAGGTCCTGCAGGTAAGGGAGGACTACAGGCTCCAAAACGTCGAAGATGTAGCGGTGGCTGTTGAGTGTACCGGTGATGCGTACCAGAGGGGTGCGAGTGTCATATCCAATTGCGCCCCAAACCATAACGCCAGGTGACGGACCGGCATGGCGATGCATAATGCAGGCGTCATACAGTCTCTCGCCGCGGTGCCGCCACACGGGTATCCGACCATCGTGGTGTTGCAGGCAGAAGCGGGATTCGTCGGAGAGGACAATGTCGTGCCATTCCGTAGTCCAGGTGCGGCGTTCAACGGCCCACTGCCACCGCACTCGCCGGTTGTGTAACGTCAATGGTAATCGGAGCAATGGGCGCCGTGCGACAAGTCCCCGCTCCTGTAGACGACGTCGAACGGTACGTGCTGACACAGGTTGTTGCGCAACGCAGCCTAATTCCTGTGCTAACGTTTGTGATGTGGCGGTGCGAGTCGTCAATGCCCGCTGCACAACGTGCCGGTCCTCTCGTTCGGGGGTGTGCCGCGGCTGCGGCAATCACTCACGTCGGCCCGTCCGTCCCTCCTGCACCCACCGAATCCATACTCGCCTCACTGTGGCTAGATGTTGCCCACACGGGCGCCGATGTCTCGGTACGATGAACCGCTATCGCGATAAGCCACTGTTCGTACTCTGTAGAACTCCGAAACGTGCTGGAATGACTGCACTATTCTGCAACGAGGCATCAGGAAGCTTCCCACGCACAGGTCCGGCAGCACAACACACTTCCACTACTTACCCCCGCCTACTGTGCCCCCTTCTTATAGTGCTTCTCGGTGGCGTGCCGGGCGCACATGGTTTGCATATGCCCTGCAATGCTAATCGTTTGCATGTCCTCTCGCGGGCGACACATGCTGCGAATTTCAGGCCAATCGGATGCTTCCTTCTTGGTGTTGAATTTTGGGTGACCAGCAGTGTATATGTATATATATATATATTGCTCTGGGAACTTTAGCTGCGATGATCGGTCTCCAGGCGCGCTCAGTTCTTTATGCTGGGGGCTGGTCATAATGAAGTGACTCATCGGTGTATAATAGGAAACAAAATACTATTAAAATTACACTTTATTATTATGCTAAGTTTTTTATTGATCAGTAAAGCTGCGAGAATCTTTCGTCTCCAGAATTTTTTTTATGTAGCTTTTTTCGCAGTTTTTTTTTTTTTGATATAAGTAAGCACAAATCTCCGTATTTTTTATTTCGAAACGTTTTTTCTTAGAAAGGCAGAAAACACAGCTATACAAGCATTTTAACTCACGACATTAACATTCGAAGTGTCCAACGTACATAAAGCACTACCGTTTATTCTTGCTGATCGAAACACAGCTTGAAGATATAGATAAATACGAGTAAAAATAATCCTCTGAATAATAATTAAACAGTTGTCCACATTCAGTAAGTAGCTCGTAAATCAAACGCGAGAAAAGCGCTGAGATGGGGGTGGGGGAAGAGAATGATTCACAACCTAAAAGAAGCAATGTAACCAAATAGTGGAATAGTGACAAGATATTTGCATCTGCCTTGTTTGTTAGGCGATCTAAACGCATTCATCCTCCCCTGTTTCGCACGCACGCAAGCGCTGTCGACAGAACTTGCATTATTTCGAAACAACTGTCGAAAGTAGAAACAAATGTCTGACCTTGGCAATGATTGTCCACTCTCTGTTTATTTAAAAGGCAGACCGGAGCGCGATTTCTTTTGACGTCCAGAACGGATTAATCGATCTCATAGATAATTTGTGTCGCATTACAATTTCCTCTTTGAATAAATTATTTTCATTTATTTAAAAATGTTTCCAGTGGTAACACTGAATACTAGCACGCTTCTCTCCTGTCAGCACATCCTTTGACATTCAAAATGCTATGGTATCAGGAAATAAAATGTGTGCAGTATTACTTAATCTTTGGCGGCCCAATGAATTAAGGCTGCGAGGTCGTGGAGTAAAGAATACAAGACTTGAAGGGAGCCCTTATTACTTTCGTCAGGTTTATGGTCGGTAATACTGAGATGGGGGAGAGATCAGAAATTGTTTGTCGCGAAAACAAGCAGCTTTCATGGAACACCGCCGCTATGTGACTTGGACAGTGCAGAAAATTTGGAGCCCATGCGTCGGCAAGCTGCGCCTGATTTTGGGCACCATTTGACTCACATAGATTGTTCAGTTAAGAGGTTAAGGAGTTAAGCAATTAAGCAGCTTTTCTTAATTAATGGATGAACTGTAAACCGAGATGTGCAGGAGGTTTCCAAAAAACACTGGTTAGAACCCATTGCGTATACTTTTCCTTAGTTATTGCACAATATTCGACAATCAAATGGCTGATTTCGAAAAACAAACTGCATTTCTAAATGCCGTTCCATAAAAACTGAGAGTAAAGGCACACAAAATGAAGACATATAGGTACAGCAAAATATATGTTATTCCTTCTGAAAGAATCTTCCCTTGGATGATACGCAACGGTCGAATCGTTCACTCCACTTTTCAAAGCATGTGGCGAAGGCATTTTGTGGAAGCTGCTTTAGCTAGGTTCCCTATCACTTCGTCCGTGTTCATTTCGTCCACGCTCACTTCGTCCAGTTCATTTCGTCCAACGTTCACTTTGTCCACTGCTCACTTCGTCCGCTGTTCACTTAGTCCAATGTTCACTTCGTCCACTGTTTATTTTGTCCACCGTCCACTTTGTCCACGTTCATTTGGTCCTCAGAATAAATGGAATACCGTGGATTTTTTTTTTTTTTTTTCATGGAGTTTTTGTTATAGGCAGAAGAAAAGGTCAGTGGATATTGCTTGCAAGCGATTTTTTTTTTCCTGTCTGAGATTCTCGAATAAAATATAACGATTTTAAATGTTATTTAAAGTAGAACAAGGAACTTAACTTTGAAGAGCTTTTTAACTCTTTTGTGTGGTACGATGTCAATCACTACAGCATGACTCACGCTATGTTCGGAAAAGGACTTTAAGGTGGAATTTTTTAATAAAGCTGCACTTTTATTTAGACACTAAATACTAATTACTATGCCTCATGTATAGGCCCTTTTGACAGTTTTCATTCTGCCGATGTCATATTCAAAACGTTTACGTATCCACTCAAGGTAATAATAATATTGTGCTTTTACTGAGGCACGAAATATTAATTCATAATCCCTAGGCTTAGTCCGTTTCAACAGTTTTTATTCTACGGATCTCATATTCATAACGTCTACCTATCAACTCAAGGTAATAATATTGCGCTTTTATTTAGGCACTAAATATTATTTCATATGCCCTAGGCCGTGGCCTTTTTCACAGTTTTTGTTCTAATTACGTCATATTCATAACATTTACATATGAAATCAAGGTAATCATACTGTGCATTTGCTCAGGTACTAAATATTATTTCATAATCCCTAAGCTAAGGCCTTTTTTACAATATTTATTCTACGGATGTCGTATTCATAATGTTTACGTATCAACTCAAGTTGATTATACTGCGCTTTTACTTTAGCACAAAATATTATTTCATAGGCCCCAGGTCTAGTCCTTTTTCACAGTATTCCACGGATGTCATATTCATTACGTTTACATGACATAAAAATTTAGTAATATTGCGCTTTTACTTAGGCGCTAAATATTAATTCATAGGCCTTAGGCCTAGGACCTCTTAACTGTGTTTATTATACCGATGTCCTAGGCCTAGTAATTAATATTTTATGCCTAAGTAAAAGATCAATATTAATAACTGGATATGTTATGCAAATGTGATCATAAACTGTTAAAAAGCCCTAAAATTTACTAATTAATGTTTAGAGCCAAAGTAAAGGTGCAACATTAATAACTTGACTTGATATGTAAGCGTGATGAATACAACATGGTTAGAATAAAAACTGTGAAAAAGGCCTAGGCCTAGGGCCTATAAAATAATATTTAGTGCATGAGTAAAAGCCCAATATTATTACCTTAATTTGACATGAAAATGTTATTAATATAACGTACTTAGAATAAAAACACTGAAAAAAGGGCTCGGCCTGGGGCTTATGAAATGATATTTAGTGCCTATTAAAAGCGCAATATTATTACCTTAATTTGACATGAAAATGTTATTAATATGACGTACTTAGAATAAAAACACTGAAAAAAGGGCTCGGCCTGGGGCCTATGAAATGATATTTAGTGCATGAGCAAAAGCGCAATATTATTACCTTAATTTGATGTGAAAATGTTAGGAATATGACGTACTTAAAATAAAAAAAGGGAAAAACGCCTAGGCCTAGGCCAAAAAATATTTAACGCTTGAGCAAAAGCGTGATATTATTAACTTGACTTGATACATAAACATTATGAATAAGACATCCGTAGAATAAATATTGTAAAAAAGGCCTAGGCCTAGGGATTATGAAATAATATTTAGTGCCTGAGCAAATGCGCAGTATTATTACCTTGATTTCATAAGTAAATATTATGAATATGACGTGATTAGAATAAAACTGTGAAAAAGGCCACGGCCTAGGACATCTGAAATAATATTTAGTGCCTAAATAAAAGCGCAATATTATTACCTTGAGTTGATTGGTAAACGTTATGAATATGACATCGGCAGAATAAAAACTGTCAAAAGGCCTATACATGAGGCATAGTAATTTTTAGTGCCTAAGTAAAAGCGCAACGTTATTAAAAAAATCCCTCCTTGTAGTCCATTTCCGAACATACCGTGAGTCATGCTGTAGTGATTGACATCGTACCACACAAAAGAGTTAAAAAGGTCTTCAAAGTTAAGTTCCTTGTTCTACTTTAAATAACATTTAAAATCGTTATATTTTAATTGAGAAACTCAGACAGGAAAAAAATCGTTTGCAAGCAATATCCACTGACCTTTTCTTCTGCCTATAACAAAAACTCCATGAAAACAAAAAAAATCCACGGTATTCCATTTATTCTGAGGACGAAATGAACGTGGACAAAGTGAACGGTGGACGAAATAAACAGTGGATGAAGTGAACATTGGACTAAGTGAACAGCGGACGAAGTGAACAGTGGACAAAGTGAACGTTGGACGAAATGAACTGGACGAAGTGAGCGTGGACGAAATGAACACGGACAAAGTGATCCGTCACCCTTTAGCTACCCCTGTACAGCTTGAATAACGTCAATATCTGTGTTGAATGTTGCGCCACGGAAATCCTCCCTCATTGTTGGAAACAACCGGAAATCAAGCGGAGTGAGGTCAGGACTGTAGGCAAGCTGTGGCATGATTTCAATACCGCATTTCGTAAGAAACTGTTGAACACAAGCAGCTACATGTGGGCGGGTGTTATCATGGTGTAGGGTCAACTTGCCCACCAGTTCCGGTCGCTGAATCGATATGTGTCGCCGCAGACGCTTCAAGACTGAAATGTAATACTCAGCATTGACAGTAATTTGTGGAAGAACGGCATGCTGGTATATAACGAAGTGAATTTCTCCGTCATTTTTATCAGCGCCAGGATTCGAACCCGGGTCCCCTCATTCCGGAATAAGTTGCTCTACCAATTGAGCTACGCGGACATTTTATTCTGATTCCTATTTGCCTTTATGTCGTGTGCGTCCTTCTGGCAGGTACGTTACAGGTAGACTACAACTTTATGATCAAAGAAAATTATCATCATCACCATCCTAGGTGATTTGGTTTGGCAGACATTTTTCGGAGGAGGCGAGTCCGTGTGTTTCCAAACACTCGTTGCGCGCTTGGTGAGGGTGTCGAAATAGTGGACCCATATTTAATCGGCAATTATTACTGTGTTTAGAAAATTTGTATCATTTGCAATCATTTGTTTCCGCTCATGACACTCCTGAACTCTGGCTAACAATTGTTCTCTCGTCAGGTTTTGAGGTACCCATCTGGAACGCACACGATGCAGCAGTAATTTGTCGCGTAGAATGTGGAATGCCGACGTTTTTGAAATATTAGTTGAAGTCGCTATGCCTTCTCACGTCATTCGTCGATATCCTTGCAGGATTGCCCAAGCAATACACTCCGTAACAACACTTTCACGTTGACCAGGACGACAAACGCCCTTGTTTGAAATCATGGTGATATCTAAATATCGTTGACTCACCAAAACATTTATCTTTGTAAGCTTTTTTCATTATATCAACTATTTCTGTAGCCGTCTTGCCCAAACGATAGCAAAATTTTATCGCACAACGCATTTCACTTCTTAACTTTGAATCACTCACCTCCATAGCTGTACGACGAAATGCAGACGTACCTTAAACAACTACGTAATAACAAAACCAGAATCGTCTGCCACGGCTATTAATTGTTGCCATAGATGCTGTCTTAACTCAGTTAGTCGCCTTCGTGGTTATTTTTCCCCTTCGCATTGTTGCCAACTCAAAAAATATTACTCTCAGTTTTTATGGAATGGCCTTTGTACAAGCGAATACTAAAAAAGAAGGCAATCATTTGTTTCCGCTACATACTATTTTCGCTATATACTTTATATACTATGCTAAAGGGAAGTAGTGAAAAACCACCTCTCTCCTGCGAAGCAGGTGTTTATGCGATTCCCTACGGTATCCGGACGGCTCTAAACGATACTACATTGGAATGACCAAGCGTTCGTTTGGAATCAGAATCAACGAACATAAAAGAGACACAAAATACGCTAAAGTAGCCACGGCACTATCCAGAGAAGTGAAATTCAAGTCCGCTACTCCTATGTGGAACGATATAAAGAAATTAGCTACCTACTCTACCCCTATATGTACAGTCATTCGGGAAACCTTGGATTTCATTACCAACAGCGATACTTGCAATGATTGCGTGTCACTCGAGTTGCCACGAATTTGGAGCCAATTCTTCAAGTAAAGCCTTCTGCCTACCAGGATACCGCGCGTGCAATCAACGTGATGCGTCATATCTTTAAATGAATATAACGTTGTATCTATTGTTGTCAAGTCAAGTTTCCGCGTTCAAATTGGTAATGCGTTCTATTTTTCAGTTGCAGTTTCTGTCTAACTTCCTTGAAAAAGCCATCTGGTTGATGTGCGAAAGCTTGGAAACGCTAATGTGTCTACTTCCTATGCCAATAAATCGGATTACTAGTACAGTGTTACTATTTACTACTTAAGTAGTGTACTGTTCCTCATTATCAAAAATAGGCACGTTCACCTCCCATGAATTTTTCTTTACGAGTGTTCAGTGTTATCGCATGTTTGAATATTATGCGTTATTATCTGTTACTACTGAAAGAGAACGAAATTATATTTTATTAGCCCTAATAGATGTAATTTATTCAACTGGAATTTCTGTCCTCGGTTTCATTTGAATATTAGTAAAAAGATCTCGGGTAGGTTCTTGTAACTGTCATAAAGGTCAGTTAACTTATCTATACGTGCGTTCCTTTTACCGACCGCGTGATTTCTTTGTTTTTCTAATTAAGAATAGCTACAATGACTGAAATGATTTTGCCCTTTTAAACAGTTCTTTCGGTTTTATAACTCAAAAAAGCGAACTGGTTATGCTAATAATCTGTGACACTGAGACCCAAAAGAAAATGAAAAAGAACCACTCAAGGTGGAGAAAAAAGAAGGTCATATCTTTTTTAACTAAAGCAACTCATAAATCATTTCAGTTGAAGAGATAACGTACAAGGAGTAAAAAGTATAAATCGGTGATCCCGTTTGAAGACCGTCTGTTGCAAATCGTTATAAACTGGTTTTATTGAAGAATTCCATGACCTCTTGGCTTGCTTGTAGTTAAACGAATGGAAAAGAACATGATATAATTTGTTAAACGTTTTATGCTTTAGCCTCTTTAGCATTGCTGCGTCAAAATACAGAGTATCTTTTGCTGATGCATCCGGAGACTGAAAATCCAAATACAAAAAAACATTTTGTGATAAAGTTTCTGAATTCAATGATTTTCAATGCATTCGGGAGTCCGTAAGTCAACGGTAAAAATAAATGAACTTAGAACGAAAGATCTTTAGAAGGTGAAATATCGTTTCCAAATATCCCTTCAAAAAGGCATTTGGAAAAGATTATGTAAGCTAAAAAACCTGACGCCATTTGTTTTTTTGTTTTTTTTAACTTTTCATTGGTCATTTAAGAACACGTGTTTCTGAAGTTTCGTGATTTTGGTGTTCTCAAGCGGACACCTACAAAACAATTGAAAAATTGAAAACGATATCGTTTAACAGGTCTTCAGTAAATTTGAGGTTGTTGCAAAAGAATTGTCGGATTTTACAGACGCGTGCAATTAGCAGATAATTTAAGAATTAATAAATCCCGCGATGAGACTTTTGAAATGTAAATTTAAAGCGTCAGGCACGCTGCCTATAAAGTAATGGTCATTACGTCGGTGTATCAGCTCCAAGGGAATTGTGCTGCAGCGAATAGGAGGATGGATCAGAGCCAAATTCGTGTCATTTTGTTACATGAGTTTATACTTTGACACCATGCTTGGCAAACATCTCGCAACATCAATAGAGCATTTGGGGAAGGCACCATTAGTGAACGCAAGCCACAACGTTGGTTTTCCAAATTCCGGTCAAGCGATATGAGCCTCGAAAGTGAACCACGCGGTAGACTAGAAGGAGATATCGATGATGCCAAGCTGGAGGCTTTGACTGAATCTGATTCACGTCAAACGGTACCAGAACTTGGCGAGAAAATTGGAGTATACTATACAATCATTACCCACATTCAACGGCCACACGAAAAGTGAAGAAGACAGATAAATCGGTTCTACATGAGTTGACGGAACAGCACAAAAACACGATTATTCGATGCCTGCTCTTTTCTGCTTATTCGCAACAAAACGAACGACATACTGAGGCACCTCGCGATGAGAAATGGATGCTGTATGATAATCGGCTACGTTCGGCGCAATGGCTGGACCTCAGTGAAGCGCCGCAACACACCCCAAAACACTGCACTCCATCCTAAAAAGACGATGGTCAGTGTTTGGTGATCCACAGCTGGTGTGATATACTCCTCCTTTTTACAACGGGGATAAACCATCACAGTGGACAAGTATTGTCAAGAACTTGGCATTATGCATGCAAAACTGTCCACCAAACAGCCGGAACTAGTCAATCGCCATGGGCTCATACTTCTTCAAGATAACGTAAGACCCCACCAGACGATTCAGAAGCTGCAAGTTCGGCGCAATTGCTCAACCTCGGTAAAGCGCCGAAACAAATCATTCTGTTGCTTCGAAATATCGCGTTGAAAAAAATTAATTTGTGATAAGTCCTCCTACAGAAAAAATAAAATTATTACAAATGTATTAAAAAAAAAAAAAAAAAAAAAAAAAAAGCTCCAACAGAAAATGAAAGGACTAAAATCACTCCCACTAGTGAAAAAAAAAAACCCATCACATCGCGAGATCAGTTTTACTTTGAACGTGAGTACAATTTTTAAAACTTTCTGGCTGAGTGGTTAAGGTGCGCGGTTTATGTAGACCCAATCCAATCGCACGGGGGCTCGCTCCCAACCACCGGCAAAAAAGGATTCTCTGGTGTAAGGGGTCAAAGATTCAGCGTCTTCGATTTTGCGAAATTTCTGTATAAATACGGAAAAATTGAAACGGAATTACTGACTACGGGAAATCTGTGAAAATACGATATTTAAAAAAATCGGCTAAACGGAAATTTCGTAAGGAGACGGACACTAATAGGCAACTTTGCTGCACGTTATTACCCGAAATTTTCCATGAATTCACACCACTTATTTTTTTATAGTGTGCCTTCTCTAGTTGCTGGTCATTGCTGATCTTAAAGCGCATACGCCGCCGTCTGTCGACACGATTATCACCTGCCAATCAACTACTCTGAAGCGACGTGCTTCAGAGATTTACTCGCTGAGAGATAAATGAGGTGCAACAATTGTAGTTCTAGCAGCTTTGCAAAACCAGTGGTGAAGGTCACCCACTGGATCTTCAAGCGATCGCGAGGAAGAGGCATTAACATACGACAGCTGCCACTCCGAATCGACAACGGCGATTTTAATGTTTTGTCGAACGGAAATATCCGTTTCAGCAACTTATAAACAAGTTCTTAGTGAACGGAATATCCCATTTCCTATCCTTTCGGAATGGTTTCTTATGAACGTAATATCGCATTTTAAGTGCTCAGATCACGACCGAAATTAAGGCACAATGTTTATTTTTTTCTTTATTTTATTCTCATTGAGAAGGGTTTTTTTTTGGTTTTTTTTGTTGGAGGTTTAACGACCACCGTGAACAACTCAATGGGCTATAAGCAGTCGACCGTCCCTAATTTAGGGTCACTGGTTCCAGGGAAGGGAGAGAGCAAGTGCCGTAAGACAAAGAACATGAAAGGGGTCTGGGTTCAAATGCCTCACGGGATTTGAACCCAGACCCCTTTCAGACGAATGATCAGAGGCCATCGCTTAGATCACTGCGCCACCGGGGCGGCAGAGAAATTTCAATGACCGATCAATTAATCGATATGGCGTATAAGTCGAAGTCTAAATTTCTGATATAAAAGATAAAAAGTCTTGTCTTATACGCCGGAAAATACGGTACTTACGTTACAACTTCAAGCTTTTTAGACGAGCACTAACTAGAAAGAAAGGGCAACCGTAACTGTTTATTCTGCGCAACTGAAACAGAAGAAGTGTCAGCGTATTTATAAGGAAAACGAGGAAGTATTTTACCTCCAGGAACTTTCAGAATGAAAAGAAAAGCTATATATTTCCCATTATCTCATACACTTGGAATCAGTAATCAGAGTAACGGAAGTAAAAGGACGATAGCAAAGTATATGGCTGTCTTACAAAGAAATTCGCATATCTAACTTTTTAAGGTCTCTGAAACTAACGTTTAGCAGCGGAATGCTAACGAAAAGGCTCACTGGCAGCCTAGCTTAAATTTATTCGCTATTTTTCTCTTTTACTGATGGACTGATAAGCTGAAACTGGGAGTTCGCTGAACTCAAACAAAAGGCAGTTAAGAGCTGCTTGTATGATGATAAATAATTAGAGTAGGTGTAACAAAACAGAAACATAAGTGACATCTACATATTACTTCTACAACATGTGTTATTATCGCGACTTTAAGCATCATATCATGAAGTTACGCAAATATTGATAGTTGCCACATTAATGTCGAAGTATTACTTAAGCTAGTAGTGCATAAGAGAATGCCAGTCCCGTTTACGCTATGCTTTAGATATGAATTATTCCAACATGCTTTTATTTCTAAAGACACAAATAAAATCTTGATTCAGAAAACGAGCACGAAATTAAGGATTTACGTAGCTAACATCTGTTGATTTAAACGTTTGCTCCCATGTGGATTGATATTATCAGCTAACCAAATAAGTTCGTGCGGTTTTCCATAATTAATCTGCAGAACTTTTCATAACATGTTTTATTCACGAAAATAAGTACCCTCACAATCTACAACTCTTTTCCAACGAGATACAAGTTTGTAAATTCCACTTTTACAAAACGTTTTGTCTTTAGAAGTAAAAAACCTGGGCAACTTCCTTTTCAATCTCTGTTTTATAGCGGAACTGTCTGTTTCGCATGTGAATGTCTAGCTCAAAAAAAAAGTTTTAATCGCTTGGTGAAATGTCAGAAGAATATGGAGCATGAGGTAGCATCTCCCATCCTAAAGCACAAATCTTCTCACGGGTAGGTTTTGCAGTATGAGGCCATGCGTTGTCCTGTAAGAATAGCACTTTCTTCCGATTAACTATACTTCGATTCACCTTAAGATGACACTGAAGGGAAAGGTACGTGAAAGCTGTCGCCGCAACTAAAAATAGTTCCCAACAGTTTACGTGAAAACCAACGCATTTATTGCCCAGAATCATACTTTTTATTGTCCTAGCTCTTTACTTATAAGTAAACAGTTATTTTAGACAAATCCTATTTTGAGAAATTAAATTTTAAAATAAGACCAACATACGCGTGCGCAGGTATGCAGTATTTGGGATACAAGGATTCCAATGGGGAAGTGATTGACAGCTGCTAATAGTAGGACAGAGTGGGGAGTGACGCGGATGAACACAGATGTCTCGGCCGTCCCCGAAGACTCAGTGAGTGCGTAGGCTCTTGTACCTTAAACTGCAGTGTCATCTTTCGGTGAATCGAAGTATAGTCCTGGCTGTTTCTGATGTAACGCATGCTTCACACGCTGGAGTTGCACCGAGTAGATCTCGGCCGTAATTGTTTGGCCTGAAGCGAGGCACTCTTAGTGGATTATACCGGCTCCAGTCCACCACAAACAAAGCAGTCTTCTGGGGATGAAGCGGTGCCTTTGAAGAGTGCAGTGCTGGATCGTTTGGTTACAGCTAATGATAAGTTCGCTTCCTGTTAGAGTATACGATCCATTTTTTCTCACAAGTGGGCAAGTAATCCAAAAATGGCTCGTTTTTATGACGCCAAAGCAGTGAAAAACAAACTGATAGCCTTTGAAGATTTTTTTTGTTGGGGGTTTAATGATCACCGTGAGCAACTTAATGGCCTATAAGCAGTCGCCCGTCCATAAATTTAGGACCTTTGGTTCCAGGGAACGGAGAGAGCCAGTGCCGTAAGCAGGGACGTCGTCAAGAGGGTGCGACAGCCCACCCTGAAAATTGTGTTGCGCACCATGCCGCCCACCTAGTTCAAGACGTACCATATTTTAATTTTTTTTAACTTTAAAATATAATCTGTAATTTGCCAAGGAATAATGACTCCCGTGATTTTCGTCGTGTTGCCCTACGTATTTTCCCCTAGGAAGCGCGATTTTCCTTCTCCGTAGAAAGGTTATCAAAATAACATCCACAAGACCGTGAAAATTTAGTTGTTTTCGACTCGTCCAAATCCTCAGTTTCAGTCCTTTTTTCAAGTTACTATGATCAGAGGCGAATGAAGAGGGTGAATAGGAATTCACTGAGGTCATTAGTAAGTGCTCTGCTGTTTGTTTGTGCTACTAAGTAGGGAAATTCCAACTTGGAATGTGGAATTTAAAGCTGTAGCAGTGCTCTTAAGCCTGCCTTAGGGTAATGACGGATCAGGTCGTGGCTGACTTCTGCTTTGGAAGAGATGAGTACCAGACAAGGTCGCTGTGTTGAAGGAAATGAGTTAAGGAGGAGCAGGTATTGTCTGCGTGGACTTTTTTTTTTTTTTTAATTGTAGGTTTAACGACCACCGTGAGCAACTCAATGGGCTATAAGCAGTCGCCCGTCCCTAATTTAGGGTCACTGGTTCCAGGGAAGGGAGAGAGCCAGTGCCGTAAGACAAACACAACATCCATGCCTGACCGGGATTCGAACCCGGACCCCTTTCGGACGAATGATCAGAGGCCATCGCTTATACCACTGCGCCACCGGAGCGGCGGACTTATTTCTCCTCAACCCTAATAAACGAAAAGATTTGCTTTAAGACCTTTCTCCTAGTCATGAAATTTTCTTTTAATCAGGGCGTGCTGCTGCTGTTGGTAACAGTGTGTTATGTTTATTATACGGCTAAGTAATTCTTTAGGTTTTACTAATTTGATTCAAAACGGATAAATGGAACATTAGCAAAAAATTACTTTAAACTTTTGCATTCCAAAATGTGCAAAAGCTTCAAGACATTCCAAAATAAATGAGTATGTATCCAGGAAGGGCGGGGGATTTTACACAAATACCTTTGCAGCCTGTAGAAAAAGGAAAACAAATTCTTTCTTTCAGTATCGTAAACAAAGTTGCCAGCCAGCAAAAATAATACACGTCCACCCAAACCTGTCCCAGGAAATATAATACTCGTCCACACGCCGCCCATCCTGATTTCGAAGTCTAGCGACGTCCCTGGCAGTAAGACAAAGAAAACATCCGTGGCTCACCGGAATTCGAACCCGAACCCACTTGGACGAACGGTCATAAGCCTACGCCACCGGGGCGGCTCTTCGAAGTTTATTGTCATCTGATAAATCATGTGGGTCCCATTTGCTTAGCTTCCATGATTTTTCCAGTTGATGCAAGGTTAAACGAATGGTTTCGCCACTCACGTTAAGCATCTGTGAAAGTTCTTGACATGTTAATCTCAAATTATTTTTAACAGCGGCAAGTAATTCTTCATTATTAATCATGGAGGGTCTTTCTGAATGTAGTGCATCTTCAACTGATCCATCACCAGTTACACTTTTTTTTAAACCGTTTCTGCGCTGTACGTTCTGCTACCGCATCTTTTCCAAATGTCACACATATCTTAAGGGACGCTTCTGAAGCCTTCGAACCGAGTTTAAATTCGTAAGCAAACAAGCCCGAATTGCACCAGGTTCATCTGACATTTTAAGAGGGCTCAAAGTCACAGAAAAAGAGTGCACACGAAGTTAGAGCGCACCGATTGACTGCCTCGTATCTGTGACTTACGATGCACATGCAAATTTGCACTCTGCAAACCACTACAACATAAAACTAGTCCTTGCAGCGAACTCTACCAAAAACCGCACGAACTCTTTTGGTTACCTGATACAAAATTTAAACAGCTCATGAAAAGTTTTCACGTGACTTCGCGACAGAAATATCACACAAGTGAAGGCTGGGAATGCTATATGAAACGTTAGTAGAGTTATAATTATAGCCCGAATATTGAAGAATAAAAAACCTTCAAAATAAGCAAGCATTTATGCACTAAAAAAAGAAGAAATATACATTCAACATACCTGAAAGTTTTACTGTAGGATTCATACAGGATGTTTCACGAAGAGTGTCCGAATGGAATAGGAAAATAAAGGTTGGTTACAGCAGTAAAGTCAAAAATGCAAAATACGCAGCAGAGGACAATTCAGCTATGATTATTGCACCCCCGAAATGGATAATTTACAAAAATTACGAAAATTAAATATTTACATGGCCCCCACGGGAACCAAAGTCAATTAGTAAAAAAACGCGCCGAACGGGGGGGGGGGGGGGGGGGGAGAAATTTACCCTGATGCTTTAGAGGAATATTTGTCTCTGAGATATCGATAATCGATAGTTGAAATTCTGGACGTATACCAGCTAACCTGCAGTGAACATGATCAGCGTTAACGTCCCCGAATAGTACATATGAGGACATCTGCAAATCCATCTAAAAAAAGACAACCGAAACGTTGTCTGTTCAGACATTAGAGGCATTCGAAGTGATTCTGAAGCAGACAATGCACATGTTGTGCGTTAAATTTACTTTATCACAAACAGGACACTACATTTGTACAATAAGAACATCACAAATTTACCAGAATTTGAACGCGTTGACTCCGTAATTTGCCTACACGGAAAGTGCATGGGTTTTTCCCACTTGTTACCACGTTTCAATCATATTGCTGATCCCGTAGAATCAAACGACAAATACCAAATCACAGTAATGTGCATGTCTCAGCGAAATGTTCCTCTAAAGCGTCACAGTAAATTTCGTTCCTCCTAATTCGGCGCGGCGCGTTTTTTACTGATTGACTTTGGTTTCCGTGAGGGGCCGTATAAAAATTTAATTTTCGTATTTTTCGGAAATTATCCATTCTGGGGGTGCAACTATCTTAGCTGAATTGCCCCCTGTTTGCTTCGTATTTTGCAGTTTTCACTTTACTGCTACGACCAACAGTTACTTCTCTATTCCTTTCGGACACTTCGTGAAGCACTCTGTGAAAATATATAATGTAGATGTATGTACATTTTACTCTTGGACATTTTCATGATTTCATATTATAACTATATGATTTTTTACATTTAAAAAAAAAAAAAACATGCCTTCTGTCAGTGGAAAAACGTTTATATCTTGAAAAAGTCTTTTATACACTGGCGTGAAAAAAATTAAGGACGAGACGGTTTTTCGAATGTAACGTCGTGCAGAAGTTCTCCGCATCGACTCAAATCCCACCATAAGATCCCCAAGATGTAAAAATGTGGGACAAGTGAGCAAAACCGTCCAAACAAGGAATCCAAAGGATACAAAGACACTTTATTGAATAGGTAGCTTCGAGCACAACTGGACAGAAGACAGAAACGCCCATATGACAGGTGGCTGCCAATAAAAATCTAGTCTTTAGTAGGGGATATGATCACCCATGACTGCATGGCAGGATTTACAACGTCTGTCCATGCTGAGGACGAGGTTGTCAAGGAGCTGTTGAGGCATCGCGGCCCATTCCTCTTGTAGTGCCAATCGCAGCTACGGAATCGTTGCTGGCGGTTGGTGACGTGCTGCCAAGCGTCTCCCGAGAAGGTCCCACAAGTGTTCGATTGGATTTAGGTCCGGGGACCTTGCGGGCCAACCCATGCGTTGAATATCTTCACCCTCCAACAGATCTGCGACAGCCACTGTACGATTAGGTGTAGCGTTGTCGTCCATAAAGAGGAACTCAGGACCCACAGCACCTCTAAACAGACGCACGTGAGGCAGGACAACATCGGTACAATAGCAGACACCAGTGACTGAACCTCCTTGGAAGATGCAGAGGTCAGTACGGCTACCAAGCATGATACAGCCCCAAACGAGAACTCCGCGGCCTCCAAACCGGTCCCTTTCGATCATGTTGGATGTGTGATTGCGTGTTCCTTGCTCTCTCCAGATGTGTATACGTCCAGAATCGCGCGTCAGACTAAATCGGCTCTCATCCGTAAAGAGAACTCGAACCCCATTGATGATGTGTGCAGTTCTTGTGTTCCTCGCACCACAAAAAACCGCCGTCTCCGATGAGCAGACGTTAATGGCACACACCATACTGGTCGTCGTGCAAATAGACCACCTTTGTGCAGCGTCCTGGCCACGGTAAAACGCGATAACGGACGTCCAGTTGTATGTTGCATGTGCCTTGCGATTTCTCCCGCTGTCTGCCGTCTGTCTCTTCTCGCCTGTAGGACAATATACCGGTCGTCCGCCGCCGTGGTTGCTCGTGGAAGACCACTGCCAAACTTTAGGACAGCTGTTCCTGTCGTTTGAAATGCTCTCCAAGCTCGTGAAACGATGCTGTGAACGATCCCGAACTCCTCGGCCACACTAGTCACACTTTGACCTTCTTCCAACTTCCCAATGACGCGACCTCGGGTAAAGTCATCCAGATGTCGTCTACTGGATTGCCTGTTGGCCATATCACACGGTGGAAGCAACTCGACGTCGTTCAAACCGATGTAAACCGTGCAAAATAGCTTTTACCGAATTGCTGAGCGTACACCGCCCGTGTGCTTTATACAGTTCTGACACCCCCTCCACCTACGTTATGCTGCATATATGCGCATGCCCTACCGTATCGGACCCTAGTATATCTCCTGAGTGGTCTTTAGGTCCGTTCTGCCTGCTCGTTACGCTGTTATGCTAATTTCTCCTCTTCGTCCTTAATTTTTGCACACCAGTGTACATCCACAGAGGTTATCGCTGTGCATTTAAAGGAAGCAATGTAAGTGGGAGACATACTTTAAAAATCAGTATTTTCTTCTTGTATAATTTTATAATTTCTTAATTTTTTTTCCGAGCCAGCATTACTAGAGAGCAACTTGGATTATTCTTTCAAAGCTTGTCTTTGTACTCCAGGTATATTTCAGTGTCTTTCTTGGTGTCTTCTATCACCTTGAAACAATTTACTAAAGTTTCATTCTTTTTTTCTCAGAGCAGATACAGCTATCGGAAGTTTGGAAAAATAAGCATTAGTAAATGCCAGTTGACTGATGATAGTTGATTTTCTTAAGTGTTGTTTTGCTCTAACGATCACAGGAATCGTCATCCGGAAGGGCATTTCTGATATCTGAAATTCGTTCAACGTCCGAAGCAGAACCTGATGGATCTCTTACGGGGCCCAGGGAAAATTTTCATAGCGGGACCGTGACCAAAGGTTCACTGCAATGCATCTCATATTTTAATAAATTCGATACATAAAAAAAATGTCGTCCGTAAGGAAACATACGAAAACTATCATAAAGAAAAATTTGTTATCTCAAAAAAGCTTTTGCTTTAAGCTTAAAAAAGACCTTAACATTAATAGAAAGTTGAGAGAGAGAGTAAAAAGTGTCAAAATCTGTGCTTTTCTTCCCGGGAAAAGGGATTTGCAGTTGCATTGTGATGCTAGTAAAACATTTCTCACAACATAATAGAAAGATAACTTCAACTAATATGCGTAGCGAACATTTTTGCGCAGAGAATAACAAGGATCTCTCTAAAATAAATTCGTTTAAATAGATTTTTTCCATAGTACATACTTTAGTGACAAAGTTTTTGATGCAATGTTGAGTAACTGACAAACTAGTGACCTTAACTTTTATATGCGCATATACACGGTCGAGTCACATTATTGTGATCAGCCGCAAATATCCAGAGTAACCGCCATGTGCAGCGCGGACAGCAGCTAAACGGGCAGGGAGTGACTCAATAAGCTGCTGGAAGGTGTTCACAGGTGTGTGGAGCTATGCTGACTGCAGTGCATCTGACAGCTGCTGGAGGGCGCGTGGTGAGGGATCCATAGAGCCAACAATACGATCGAGGTGGTCCCACAGATGCTCAATTGGGTTTAAGTCTGGGGAATAGGGGCCAGGGAAGTACTTTGCTGTCTTCATCCTGCTCTTCCAACCTTTCCCCGACATTTCTAACAGTGTGACACGTCGCATTGTCGTGCTGGAAGATCCCATCCGCCCAGGGAAGACAATCAGCATGTATGGGTGTACGTGGTCTGCAAGGATGGTTTCATAACGAATTCAGTCCATAGTGCCTTCCACAAGTATGAGTGGACTCAGGGAATGCCACGAAAATATTTCCCAGACATTAACGCTGCCCCCACCAGCTTGTGTTCTTCCAGCATTGGTTGAAGGGTGTTTGTTCTCCGATGTTTCTTGCCTTAAACGCCAACGTCCTTCCGTTCGCTGAAGCAGAAAACATGACTCATCGAAAAAGGCAATCCTTTGCCAATCAGTGGAGGTCCGATTCCGATACTGCCGTGCAAATGTTAGCCTTTTCTGCTGATGCATGCACCTTCGTTAGCACAAGTGCAGTGACAATCCGTCTGCATCGGAGCCCCATACGCAGCAGGGTTAGCTGAACTGTCGTTTTAGACACACTTCCGGTAGCCGCCTGGTTCATTCGGCCAGTGAGTGAGTTGCTCCACTGTAGCTTGTCGATCGGCCCTCACGCACCTTCGTAGCCGACTTTCACTTCTCACATCAATGGCACGTGGTGCTCCGCAGTTTCCACATCGTTTATTCGCAACGGTGCCATTTTTCCAATGACGATACACTTTAACCACAGTAGCACGTGAACAGTTCACAAACTGCACTGCTTCAGAGATACTGTCACCCTTGGCCCGAAATCCGATAATCATCCCTTTTTGCAAAATCTGATAAATAGCTCCTTTTATCCATGACAGAAACGAGCGTTATGTTTTTAGAATGCCTACGCCAGTTCACGACACGTGCTTCTTTCACTGGCTACACGTCAAAAGTAGGAGGTGGTCACAATAATGTGACTCGATTGTGTATGACAACTGCCACTCCCAATCCCTTTGTTTTTTTAATTTCCAGTAATGTTTTAAAACTCACTGAACATTTGGCCTCTATATAGAATCCAAACACAAGTTTGATATTGTCCTTCTTTTTTTTTTTTAATTTAAAGTTGTTCAATATATAAAGGTGTGTGATGTACGGTTGTTCAATACATAAAAGTAGGGATTCACGAAATGACGAAATTTAATTTGCTGTTTCATGAATGCGGAAAAATTTAAGGTGGTTATAATGTTCATTTGAAATCTGAAAATCTCAACATCTGTACAGAAAGAGCGGTAACCGATTAAAAAGTGTGGGGGATTGGTAACTACAAAAAAAAAAGTTATAAAATATATTTTGAAGAGCCACTCGCTCCAAAACTTTAATAATAATAATAATAACCCCACCGAGGGTGCCACCTTGTCGCTGTGGTTTGACTTGTGTATCCCGATGTGGTTGAGAGCTATGTTGGCGGTAGCATTGCTACCAGTAGGGACACCCAAGCCAGACCGGTCTTGACTGAGGAGCCAGACTAAGAGTACCAAACAACCATCAACCATGATGAGACGAAACAAAAAGAAATCCATACCGGATCGGTCGTCGCCCAAGTCAACAAGGACCGCGTCAGGTGCTATGGCTCCTGGAGACCTGTCGACAAATGGGCTTCAGTGCTCAGCATATTCTGTTGAGGAACCAGGACGGGCTGCTGCAGTGCTACTGGAACAAAAGAAACTGAAAATTTCGACAGTTGCTGAAAATCAAGAAATCATGAAATGCTCTTACCAGGCAAATCCATCAGCCCGTGGTTTTTAAAAAAGAATGATGCAAATTTGGAAAGAAAAACATCCAGACAGTGGAATAGCAGAACAAAGAATAATAATTCAAAGAAGGTCTTCATCAGGAAGAAGATATTTACAGAACTGGAATTTGAAGTGATGGAGAAATTGACAAAAGAAGAACTAACACAAAATAAGGATCACGTCATGGAAAACCTCATGGTAGTAGAGCCTGAAGATCAAGTAGAAGGAAATATTTCCCCCGAAGAACAATCTGTGAAACAACCTGACAACCACGAATTGACACAGCAGCAAGGCCTTCTGTAAGAGAAAATTTTAAACCATATCAGACCAGGTATGGAACGACAAAGCACAAAACGAAGCAAAAGTGAAAGATTTTTTAAAAACTGCAAATGAAGTCATGGACAAAATTTCAACCAATACTTTAAAGGAAACAAGCCAGCTCATGTACAGTACAGCTGCCATAGTAAGCATGAAACTTGGTTACAAGATGACGAAGAAAATACCTGGCACTCCTAAGTAGAAAATTTGGCTGGCGAATAAAATAAATAAACTCCTTGGTGACATTAGTAACTTAAAATGCTTGAAAGACGGGAAGATCAAAAATAGAAAAAGAAAAGATGGACTCTGCAAAAAATACAGTTCCCTTTCCTCGGAACCAGCGTCACCAAATCTGGGAGGGATGATTGGTTATAGCCCTCCGATTTGCTCAGGGTGGTTGCTAAAAATCCAAGCACAAACGAAAGCTCTGTCATTTAATTACTGGCATTCACAACTACACTGGATTTCATAAGTTAAGGACAGAACATTAAAATCGTGATTATTTTTGAAAGAAGAGTTTAGAAATGTCCGGAACTTAAGTATATAACGTGAAACCTAATGCGGAGACAGGATATTGTATGCAAATAAGTGGTGATGGCATCGGTTTGGGCAAATGAGTCAGAACATAAAACAGGCTGTTTCGGAGGTGTGCGTCATATAGTTTGTGGAGTGTAAAGAAAGGATTTGGGGATGGCAGACTTGTTGTAATGTCTGAAAGACATCATTTAACAGATAAACTGATGGAGAATGATAGGAAGACTAAAGGCAGGTTAAAGTCTGGTGGAAGTTATAAGATGGCTGCATGTGAGTTACTCTGTGGTCCCCAGACTGTGAGCCTAGTTTCATAACACGAGGGTTGTATCTAAAGTAATGCAAAAGTGGGCATAACTTTTTTATTTACTGACAGAGGTCATTCAAACTGCACATGATGGTAGAGTAACTCTTCGCCTATAGTAACTCTTCTTCATTGCAGGTAAATAATGAATTCTAAGAAGAAGCAACATGCCGTCATTGAGTTCTTGACGAAGGAAGAATGCAGGCTGCCCGAAATCCACAAAAGGCTACAGAATGTTTTCGGAGATGACACCATTGACAAAAGCAATGTACGCAGATGGATGAAGAAGTTTAAAGAAGGCGAAACTAGTATTGAAGACAAACTACGCTGTGGAAGACCAACATCTGAGACCACTGAATCGAATCGTCAGAGAGTGGATGAATTGATTCGAACGGAGAGACGAGTCACAATCCGTGAGCTTGTTGCACAACTGGATTGTGGTCACGATGTCATACAGAAGATGGCGGAAGACTTAGGGTATCGGAAAGTGTGTGCAAAATGGGTACCTCGGAAGTTGGCACCGATTTGAAGGAGAGAAGGGTGGAAGTCTGCTCTGATCTGCTGAAAGCGTTTGAAGCCAAAGAACACACGAATTTTTCCTATTCTGTGACAGACGATGAAACGTGGGCGTATCTGTACGATCTGGAAACAAAGAATCAATCCATGGAATGGCGTCACATCTCTTCACCAAGGCCTAAGAAGTTCAAGAGCCAGCGATCAGCACAGAAAGTCATGGTGACTCTTTTTTGGGATGACAGAGTTGTCATTCTCCTCGATGTTTTGGAACGTGCCGTACCGTGACCAGCGAGGGATACATTGAGACACTCAAGAAGCTTAGAGAAGCCATAAGGAGGAAGAGACTGAACCAGAGTCTGAAAACGATCCACATTCACTTTGACAGTACGAGACCTCACACATCTTTGGGAACAAATCAGGTGGTCAGCAAATTAGGCTGGTCGGTGGTCCCCCATCCACCGTACTGCCCAGATCTGGTGCTATTCGACTTCCACCTGTTCGGCCCAGTGAAGGACAATATCTGGGGACAACGATTTGATGACACAGACGAAGTGAAAGTGGCAGTGAAGAAGTGGGTACAACAGTCCACACCTGAATTTTTTCAAAGAGGATTCGAGAGTTGGGTTCAACAATGACACAAATGCATCACTTGCGATGTAGACTATGTTGAGTAGTACCTTTGTATAGAGAAAGAGTTACTCTACCAACATGTGCAATTTGAATGACCTCTGCCAGTTAATAAAAAAATTATGCCCACTTTTGCGTTATTTTCGGTGCAATATTCGTACGCAAACAGCTTCCCGTAGGTACAGCGAAGGAAATCCCAGGGCAACAACAACCGTGGATTACCGTTATCTCCAATAAACTGCGCGGAGGAGTATGACGGTTACCCAGACGCAAGAGCGATCTGCCATCGCTGCGGCTACAGGAACGGTAGTACCTGCTTCCACCACTACGCGTAGAAGGCAACACGAAGGGTCCTTTATGCTAGGTGACCATCCCCGTCACAGAGCGGAACCTTTGAATTGGACAACACGTCAAATCAATTAATGTGAAAACCAAGGGAGGACAGTGTTCATAGATGAGTTCAGATTTGCTATACAGAGCCATTCCATGCGTGCTATGATCTGGGAAAAAGGGGGGGGGCTTGCTATCATCCCTCTGTGAACCGTGAAACTGACACTTATGGTGGTGGCAGCGTGCTGGTTTCGGGGTGGCATCTCGTTAGGTGACCGCACATGATATGCTGCCGAGAGGAACCATAAATACTCGATGCTTTAGGGACGATGTCCTGGACCCTTACATTCGCCCTTAGGTAAATGCTATATGAGATACATTTCTTCTACAAGACGAAAATGCTTGGTCTGACCGATATTATCGAGAGACCGTTGTCCGTATGGATTGGTCTCCAGACTTTAATTAGATCTAGCATGACTGGGATGCTTTAGGGAGACGTGCTGCTAGCCTCAACCTCCTCCACAAAACCTGGAGGGGCTTAGACAAGCTTTGCACCAACATGACCGTTCTACCTATTGAACTCCTTGACATCATCAACAGCATGACCGCACTCCCTCTATTCCACACGTTATTTTTCCCTTGGTTCTACATGTGGTAATTTTTGTCGACATTAAGTGCTTCTTACGAAGTGTTTTAGGGTTTGTCTCTAACTTACAATATGATACAGGTTTTCACCAAATTTCATAACATTGCGTGATGTATTTTTGAGTTATCGCTATTTTTCAGTTTTTTTCTCCTTAAATTCGGGAACCAGTGTATTTGCGAGTTTCCTGAACTTCTCAGGCATAGAAAGCACAGCAATGAAGGTGGGTACAAGGCTGTTATGAAACACATACACAGTTAAAACATCTGGCAACCGTGGCTAAATGGTGCTAATTATTGATAACTTCCTGGTCTCGACATGTGCTCAGAAAATGGAGCAATCTTTAATAAAACATTAAAACAATCAATGGCAGAACTTTTGCTACTGTTGCAGAAAATTTTATGGCTTCACATGTGACCTACAAGATTCACAATGTAGTTTCAGGTGGTTAATATTGCATCAGAGTCTCATCTAAGCTGTCTGGAAGGAGTGTTTTCGCAACGTCTTCAATTTACGTTCTAACAAATGGCGCTAATTAATCCCTGTAAAGGCGAATCACTGGTACATCATCCAGTTATCCAGCCTATATCTCAATTGAAACCAGATCAACTAAGTTGTCTTTTCAAGCTGAGCACATTTTGCGATGACCTCAGAGCTTACGAAAAAAATATAACCTGAATGAAAACTGGAATAAGAGCTTCGCTGATTTGCTTTCGCGTATCATAGATATCCTAATAATTCTAAACAAATGATCTGTTGCTTAGTCCTGGGTTCACAAAGATATCCATTTTATATACCTTTTGGACTAACAACATATTCACGTATTCTATAAAGAATGAAAAAAATAAGAAGAAGAGGAAAGTATAGAGAAAAGTTAATTTTTGTCATTTATTTTTCGTAGCTCTTCACCCTAAAGCAAGAAAGGGATAAATAATGGAAGGCAAGAACAAGGCAAGAAATCTGTCTCTCTCTCTCTCTCTTCTAAATAGGTGTTCCTGTACTGTACGGTAATGTACTCTTTTGGGGTGAGTACATGATTAGTTCCGTTAATGCAATTACCCTAGTGCAGGGATGGACAACCTTTTTTGAAATTGGGCCAGTAAATTCTTAGAAATCATTTGAAAGGCCACCGTAATCAACTTAAATATTGACAACTATTTTCAGCTAAAAATGGGGTTAATTTATATGCTTTTTTAAAGTATTGAAACCCATATAAACAGCCATTTTATTATATCATTCACATAATATTAAAATTATTATTATGCAAAAAAATAAACTAAATTGTTTTAATAAAACTTTCTTTAATGTTGAGTATAATTATCGATGTACTTAAAAGAAGCATATCACGAAGGTGTGCATCTATGATAGTTGAACGTACTTTACTTTTTACAACATTCATGGATGAAAATGTTTGTTCATAAATGTATGTGGATCCGAATCTGCAAATGAACCTCGAAGCAAGGTTATGAAGCTCCGGAAACTGATCTTTAGGGACGTCTTTCCAGAACTCAATCAAATTAGGAGCAGTGGGTGATTCACATTGTTCTTTAAACTTAACACTGAGTCCTGAGCGACTTTGGATTTCTACTATTTCGATTTGCATTGATGGGGAATATTTATGTACATCAGACTCTGAAATACAAAATGAATTAATGAATGAGTCTATGTTACTCCTTTCAGATTCAAAAGCAGAAAATCGAGTTAAGAATGACTCGTACAAAGATGTAACAGCTGATTTGTATTTTAAATGATCCACAGTAAAATTGCTGTGCTTAAGATTTGCTGAATGGTTGGAAAATGATCAAGTTTGCCCTGCTCTAAATTGTTACAAAACAACTTCAACTTTAACTTAAAACTGTTGATTTCATGATTTCATTGAACATGAGTGGAAATAAAGAATCTTTACCTTGCAATCTTCTGTTAAGAATATTCAAATGATGCCTATTGTCCACTAAAAACATTAAGTCACAAACCCACTCTCGATCTTTAAGTAGTCCTCAGTCCACAGGCCAGGGGCAGCTCCTGCTGTGGGGCTGTGGGGCTGCAGCCACCCCACCCCTACCCAAAGCAGTTTTATTTTCATGCCGTACGTGGAGAGAGAAGTTTTCTGAACTCAACTGGAAGTTTTCCATGAGTAACACCACTGGGAGCGCAAGGAACGTTGGCGGACTGCACTGCTTGCAGCCCTGACGGGTATTGAAACAAACTCATGTGGGAAACTCTGCCTATTCCCATGTCCGTTTCCTTTGAATAAAACTTCCCTGGGGACTGCATTGATAGCAGTCTCGCTAGCACGGGTTGCGCTCGAATGCAGTGTCTCGTTCGGTGGGAATGCATCGCAGGGCCTGTGTGCTTTGTTGATTAATACGGTTCTTGTGCTTCCGAATAAAAAAATAAAATAGGGGAATGAATTAAAATAATGACGAATGTTGAAACAAAGTATTAAATAAGGTATGCTTGAAGGTATTATTCAACCTTTTTTTCCCTTCCAATTTTTGGTTTGTCCCTGTTTTTATTCAACGTATTAATTCTAACACCATCGAACTGTAGAAGATTTGTGTTTGCTAATGACAAATACTCAGTTGCCGGGACTTTTGCAAAAAAGTTTTACTTATATTTTCTCTTCTGGTCAAAATGGGCATGTGAACAACTTGCGATTAAGAATAGAATTCAGTATTGGATAAATTGAAAAGAGAGAGAGGGAGAGAGAGAGAGAGAGAGAGAGAGAGAGAGAGAGAGAGAGAGAGAGAGAGAGAGAGAGATTAATTTCCGCAGCGAAATACTTGCACAAAATTGATTTCTTCACTTACCAAGCACAACGAAATTTTCGGTTTTACACTCACGTGAATTTTTATTTACCAAAAATCATTGAAGTCACTCCACTGGGTACAATTTTTTCTGCTGCATCCCCCTCCCTCCCAAAAATAAGCTGCACATTTCAATTGAGGTAGTGCGTTATACTTAATTACTTTGAAAAGAACATTTAATCAGATATCTTTGTTTAGAAAATTTACGAAGTTGGCAAACTTTGGAAAACAAATTTTTCTACACTAAATTGTTATCATGACTTCAAAATCAAAACTGGACTGAATATGTTTCCAATCCGTTTTTATTAAAGAGAATGCCGGTATGTGAGTATCGCAATAACAACTCATCGCGAAATTCTGGCAGACCCTTCAAAATTCTACAAAATGTTTTTCATCGCCGTCCAAGTTGCAGTGGTCGGTATCAAGTCGAAGTTTCAAAGGGAGTGTATCAGAAGGAAAAATATTTATTGTCATATTTCTAGGGGTCACAATGAGACACTTGAGAATGCGTACATGACCCTGAGTGTGTGTCTCCGCTGCCACTGCCACACGCATTAAGTTTTTACATTTTTTGTCCTTATATACTTGTATATATATACACTATCTACCAACAAGTAATTGGACACCTGTGATAGCGAAGGAAAACGAAGTTTATTCACCTTCAATAGTTCGTGGAGCCTCCACGAGCGGCGATTACAGCTGCGACCCTCCGGGGCATACTCTCAACCAGGTTTTGTACGACGGCTAGCGGTATTTTCTTCCACTCGGCTTGGAGAAGACAGGTCAGTTCCTTCACCGATTTCGGACGGTGGGGGCACCCCTTAAGTCAACGCTCCAACTCGTCCCAGAATTGCTCGATAGGGTTTAGGTCCGGGCTCTGCGCAGGACAGTCCATTCGATTAACCCCATTGTCACCATACCAAGCCATGGTGGACCTCGCAACATGACAGGTGGCATTCTCATCCTGAAAGTAACATGGGTCCACCCCGTAAAACTGCCACAACGTAGGAAGCGCATGGTCATCCAAAATGGTGCAGTAGGTCTCGGCGTTGAGTCTATCAGAAATTGCAACCAAGGGTCACGTGCCATACCAGGAGAAACACCCCCATAGCATAATTCCACCGCCGCCGAACTTCACAGTTGGCACAATACATTCTGCCAGGAGGTGTTCTCCAGGCAGACACCAAACTCAGACCCTGCCATGCGAACGGTAGAGAGTGAACCTTGATTCATCGCTCCAGAGAACCTGTTTTCACTGTTCAACGGTCCACTGTCGACATTCTTTTCACCACGTTAGCCGAGCAGCGCTATTGGATTTGGTGATCAAAGGCTTGTAGGCGGCAGCACGTCCATGATAACTGAGCAGATGGGCTTCCTTAAAGATGGTATTCATCGAAAGAACACTCCCGGAGGCCTGTTGAAACTCCTCGCGGATGTGGCCCATCGATTTGGTGCCGTTATTCCGAATTTCTCTGGCCAACACCCGTCGGTCTCTAACTCCCAGTTTTGTGGGTCTGCCGGGTCGGGGCACATTCCGACAGTCACCTCTCATCTTCCACTTGCCAATCACGTAGGCCACTGTCGATTTTGGGTACTTCAACTCGCTGGATAGGTCACGTATGGATCGGCCATTTCTGTGATACCCGACGATTACTCCTTTCTCGAAATCAGAGAGCTCCGAACTGCGTGGCATCTTACATGCGACTGGTTGCTTTGTTGTTTCCCACACGATATTTAACGGCGGCTGCAGTGACGAGTATCAGGACCGCAGATATCGTCGATTGCAGGGGTGTCCAAGTACTTGTTGGTAGATAGTGTATATACGTATATGCATGTATATAAAATTTGCAACCACTATCAATCCACTGCTGGATGAGAGTTTCCAAGTTTCTTCTTCCACAACAGTCTGCCTTAAGCCAGTTTCTTTAATGCTTTCGAATTTCATGCACCCGTCTCCCTCTTGTCATCTTCTGGGTATTGTTTTTCCCCTTGCTATCCAGTTCAATATTTCAACTCTCCGTCAGCGGCTCTTTCTTCTAGCAATATGTCCATCTCATTGCATTTTCAGGAATTCTGATCACAATGTCTTCCACTCTTGTCATTTTCCTGATCCACGAGTTTCTGTTTGTATCTTTCCTGGTAACATCAAACATACATCTCTAAATACATCTTTCAGTTGTCTGCAACATCTGTATGTCTATTTTAGTTGAGGTCCATGTCTGTGCTCCATGCGTAAGAACTGGAAGGATGCACTGATTAATCAGTTTCTTTTTAAGAAATAATGCATCTGACCAAGTTTTATAGTTCGATTATTTTCTTCATAAATGTGGCAATGTGGCCATCGCTTAATATCTGTTGCCTAATTTAGGTATCGGTACCTCTACATTTTCCATATCAATCGCTAAATATAAAATCTAAATATTAATTTCTTATAAAAAAAGCACTTTCGATCAATATATACAGTATATACACTGCTGGCCACCCAAAATGCAACACCAAGAAGGAAGCATCCGATTGGCCTGAAATTCGCAGCATGCGTCTTCTGCGAGAGGACATGCAAACGATTAGCATTGCAGGGCTTATGCAAATCATGTGCGCCCGGCACTCCACCGAGAAGCACTATAAGAAGGGTGCACAGAAGGCGGGGTGTAAGTAGTGGAAGTGTGTTGTGCTGCCGGATCTGTGTGTGGGAAGCTTCCTGATGCTTCGTCGCAGAATACGGCAGTCATTCCAGCACGTTTCGGAGTTCGACAAAGGACAAATAGTGGCTTATCGCGACAGCGGTTCATCGTACCGAGACATCGACGCCCGTGTGGGACGACATCCAACCACAGTGAGGTGAGTATGGATTCGGTGGATGCAGGAGGGACGGACGGGCCGACGTGAGCGATTGCCGCCGCCGCGGCACACCACCGAACGAGAGGACCGGCATGTTGTGCGGCGGGCATTGACGGCTCGCACCGCCACATCACGAACGTTAACGCAAGAATTTGGGTGTGTTGCGCAACAACCTGTGTCAGCACGTACCAATCGACGTCGTCTGCAGGAACGGGGACTTGTTGCACGGCGCCCATTGCTCCGATTACCATTGACGTTACACCACCGGCGAGTGCGGCGACAGTGGGCCATTGAACGCCGCACCTGGACTATGGAATGGCACGACATTGTCTTCTCCGACGAATCGCGCTTCTGCCTGGAACACCACGATGGTCGGATACCCGTGTGGCGGCACCGCGGCGAGAGACTGTATGACGCCTGCATTATGCATCGCCATACCGGTCCGTCGCCTAGCGTTATGGTTTGGGGCGCAATTGGATATGACACCCGCACCCCTTTGGTACGCATCGACGGTACACTCAACAGCCACCGCTACATCTCCGACGTTTTGGAGCCTGTAGTCCTCCCTTACCTGCAGGACCTGCCAGCGGCCACGTTTCAACAGGACAATGCGCGCCCGCATGTAGCACACATCGTGCAACAATTCTTCACGGCCCACCAGGTGTCACTGCTGCAGTGGCCCGCCTGTTCTCCCGATATGTCGCCCATCGAGCACGCCTGATGAACTGGGGCAACGTTTGGAAGCATCCTGGACCGACATACCCCAAGCCCACATCCAAAGCCTCTTTCGCTCGATGCCGCGGCGTGTAGCGGCCGTTATTGCCAGCCATAGGGGCCACACGAACTATTGACGTCTGCGTGTTCCGCAAGTCGCACGGGCCTGTAAGCTCAATCGTTTCATCTTTGTATCTGTTGTTATGTGTCCAGCAAATCTGGCTTTGCTATCTTGTGTCCTTCTTGGTGTTGCGTTTTGGGTGGATTTTGCAGTGCATTTTGCAGTATATATATATATCATCATCATCATCATCGGCAACCATTATCAATTCACTGCTGGACGAAGGTCTCCCCAAGTTTCCTCCACAACGGTCTGTCTTGTGCCAGTCTCCTCCATGTCACTCCCGCATATTTACGAATTTCATCCACCCATCTCCCATGTGGTCTTTTTCTGGGTCTTTTCCTGTCCCTTGGAATCCAATCTAAAATTTCGGCTGTCCATCTATGGTCTGTCCTTCTGGCAGTATGTCCAGCCCATTGCCATTTCAGGGATTTAACTCTGATCATGATGTCTTCCACTCTCGTCATTTTTCGGATCCACGAGTTCCTCTTCTTATCTCTCCTGGTTATACCAAGCATGCACCTCTCCATGCTTCTTTGAGTTGTCTGCAGCCTTTGTATGTCTCTTTTAGTTAAGGTCCACGTCTCTGCACCATACGTAAGCACTGGAAGGATGCATTGATCAAACACTTTTCTTTTAAGACATAATGGCATATTGCTCTTGAAAATTATGCTGTTTCTTCCAAAAGCTCTAAAGGCAAGTTTTGTACGCCGATTAATTTCTTCATCAATGTGACCCTCACTTGATATCTGCTGTCCAAGATAAACATACGTATCTGTTATCTCCAGTTTTTCTCCATCAATCGATAAATCTTCATTTCTTGTAAAAGCATTGAACATAACTTTTGTCTTCTGAAAGTTCATTTTTAATCCCACTTCTTTACTCTTGTCAGCAAGTTCCTGGATCATACTCTGCAGCTCTGATGGGGTAGTTGCAAAAATGACTACGTCATCAGCAAAACGAAGGTGGGTTAGATAATCTCCATTAATCTTTATCCCTTTGTTTTCCCAGTTCAGTGATTGAAAGACATTTTCCAATGTCGCATTAAAGAGCTTCGGAGATATGGTGTCACCTTGTCTCACTCCCTTTCCAATTTTTATGTGTGTTGTATTTTCAAACAGCCGAATCTTTGCACTTGCATTTTCATAGATGTTATTAATAATATTAATGTATGCATCTTCAATACCGCAGGATTTCAGAGCCGTGGTAACTGCTGATGGTTTCACCGAATCAAAGGCTTTTTCATAATCGATAAAAGCCATGCACAATGGAAGTTCATATTCCCTCGCTCTTTCAATTAGTTCTCTCAGTACGTGGATATGATCTATTGTGCTGTAGCCACTCCTGAATCCAGCTTGTTCTCTCGGTTGAGCCATGTCCAGTGTTACCTTCAAGCGGTGTGAAAGAACTTTAGTGAAGATTTTATAAACCACTGATAGGAGGCTGATAGGTCTGTAGTTCCTGAGATCCTCAATGTCACCTTTTTTATGTAGCAGGATCATTGTAGCATTGTTCCAATCCTCAGGAATCTTCCCTTCATTAAGGCATCGAGTGAAAATTTGGGCGAGTACTGTTTCAATTTCTCCACTTGCTTCTTGTATGATGTCTATAGTAATTCCATCTTCTCCTGGAGCTTTCCCCCGCTTCATGTTCTTGATTGCATGAGCAACTTCTGCTGGGAGGACTGGAAGAACTCTGGTACTGGTATCTTTCATCATGTCTGGAGTACATGTATCATCCCTTTCATATAATTTGGAGTAGAAATCTTTCACTCTTGTCAAAATTTCGCCTCTATTTCTTGTTATAGAACCATCTTCTTTTCTCAGAGCCATAATCTGTTTTCTTCCCTTACTGAGATGTCCCTTTGCTATCTTAAGGCTTTGGTTGTTTTCAATTGCTTTCCTCACTAGCTCACAGTTGAATTTCCTTACGTCTTCAGTGATACTTTTTCGTGTTGTCTTGCATAGCTCTATATATTCCACTTTGGAAGTCACATCTTCTTTAGTTGTCCTCATCTCTCTTCTTTTTTGCATCAACATTTTGGTTTTTCCTGATAATTTGTTCACATGCAACTTGTTCTTAGACCCAGCTAATTTTGTTGCCGTTTCCATTAGAACTTTGGTTACTTTTCTGTTAACTTCCGAAATATCCACTTCTTCCGATGTTAGGCCTTCTAAAGCAGAGAATCTGTTCTTCAGTTCCAACTTGAAAGTATTATGGTGTTTTTTAAGGTTGGTTATGTCAATACATTTTGTTTGTCTTATGAGCTTGCCACGTTCCAGTTTAGTGTTGAGGTGCATCTTACATCTCACCAATCTATGGTCACTACCTGTGTTGAACTGGTTCAGCACACTGCAGTCTTCGATGACGAATTTTTTGTTACACATAATAAAATCAATTTCACTTGTCGTCCCAATTGGATGTCTCCATGTCCATTTCCTGTGTGGCTTTTTCTTGAAAAAGGAGTTCAAGATGAAAAATCCTTCTGCCTCTGCAAACTCAACGAGAGTATTTCCACGCTGGTTTCTGTTGCCGTGACCGAATTTACCTACTGAAGTTTCATTCTGTTGCCGTTGCCCTATTTTTGCATTGAAATCTCCCATAATTATCTTCAAGTGCTGCTTACCTTTATTATTTAGATGACGAATTTCCTCATAAAATTCTTCAATTTCTTCTTCAGGATGACTTGTGGTGGGTGCATAAGTTTGAATAATCTGAGCCTGGTATCTTCTCGATAGTTGGATAACGAGTCGTGCAGCTCTCTCTATATATATATTATTATTATTATTATTATTATTATTATTATTATTATTATTATTATTATTATTATTATTAAACGGACAGCATCAGCACAGGCTCAGTAACTTAGCTTATTCGAAGTGATATCTACAAAATTGCGATGCAGCCCCCACATCTCAGCTTATCACGAGCCGCCACTGCCACAGGCATAATATATTTTGGCTCTAAAAATGAAAGAACTTGATCTTTTAATTTGAAGAACCGTGAAACCACTTCTTCATTAGAAAGCCATCTAACTGAGTTGTGAAGTAGAAGTTCACCAAATTCATTTATTTCTTCATAAAAAAATTCCCTAAACTCCCTTCGGTTAAGCGCGCATGATCAAATTATATTAACGCAACATACAACAGGATTAATAACATGATGAAAGTTCATTTCTTTGGCACACAAAGCCACTGTGTGTATGATACAGTGGTATGAAAACAACGTTCTCTCTAAATACTCTTGGAGCAAAGAAAAACAGTCATTTCTCTTCCCACCATTCGTGCAAATTCTCTCAAGTTTAGCCCACTGAAGTTTACCACCATCAACATCACGTTTTTCTACACAGTTTTTCAATGTCTCAAAAATATCCCTTCCGGAAGTTCTGGTCGGTAATAGACAAAATCCAAAAAGTTCTTGAAACACATCAAAATTCATGCAACTGAGCATTATCTGTCATGTCACAGCTCTCATCTATTGCAAGAGAGAAGTATGTGCAATTAGTAGTTAAATACTTTATTTGCTTTGACACATCATCCGCGGATCCGTCATTTCTTCAATGCGCCTCATAACTGTATTTCGAGAAAGGGAAATATTGTCCGCCATTTTTTTAATGTTTGTATCACCAGTGTGTTCGGTAAATATAGAGAGACTTTCTTTAATAACCTCGCCATCTGAGAAAGGTTTTTTTTTTCTTTTGAGCGAGTAAATACGATATTTCACATGACGCTTGAAGCATGTTATTCATTTCTTCACATTTTGTTACAAATAAGCTTTGCTGGAAATGAAGTCCCCTCTTTTTCTTTGAAATATATTCAGTTCTTAAAGCAGAGCCAGGAGGGTATGACATGTTAAATGCATCATGAGTTTGTTTGAAATGCCTCTCAATGTTGTATTTTTTAGGTATGCAACTGTTGCTGAACAGATCAAACAAATCGGTTTCGTCGACTTCCCCATAGTAAACAGAAATTGTTCTTCCCATTCTTCATTAAATGTCCAGAACACCACGTCAATGTCACATTTCCTTTTTGACGGGTCAAGTTTACCAAAAGCCATTTTACTTTACACTTCAAAACAATATACTACGAATAAAACTGAATATCAACACGTTACTATGTGACTGTGGGACGAGTCAGACTGAAAATAACCAGCTAGCGCGGGAAGGAAAACGTTGTGTATAGTCACGTGACACCTCTCCTTCATTGTCCCTGCCCCTCACCCACTGACTTATGCTCGCCTCGTTAGAGGAGAGCGTGAGTCAGTGTTTACACAAAAATGTGTCGGTATGTGTTTTTGTAATCTCGACCAATTTCACATCGGCATAAATTATAAAATCCGAATAAATACTGTCAAGAATAAAATAAAATAAAATGAATCCAGAATAAAATAAAAAGAAATAATAATAAAATAAAAATAATTTTTATTGTCAGTAAGAGTTAAATTAGAAAAACATAGTTAGTGCTTGGGCTACGGTAGGCGATTCAAAATGTTCTGGCGGGCCAACCAGCCCTAGTGAGAGGAGATTGGTTACAGTCTTTTCATAATATGTACATGCATCATGGTACCTTATTTTTTTAAATTTACCTTTATTATGGTACCTTATTTTTTCAAATGTACCTTTATTATGGTACCTTATTTTATTAAATGTAGCTTTATTATGGTAGATTACCTCACCCTTAATTATGGCAGTAACATCCGCAGCTTTAGGCCATCCTTATACTCTACGTTAAGGTGCAAAATATCTCAGCACCAGGTTAATTAGAACATCAGTAGACAGAGACTGTCCTTACGAAGCAGTAATCTAAACAAAAACAGAGTATACACTCCAGTAAAACAATTATGATAACTCCTGATGTAAGATAAGGAAATGTAACGAGCAGCCAGATGGCGTGTGTATAGCAACATATGCAAATCATGTAAGGCATTTAATAGCACACAAACTCGCGGACAATATGCAGTTTTGAGTGAAAATGTGAAAAGGACGTGCCCTAACTGACTTTGAAAAAGAAATAATTGTTGGCTACCGATTGAAGGGTGGTAGCATTACACAAATGGCCAATATTGTGCGCTGTTTACGTAGGGCAGATATTAAAGTGTTCCAGGAATGACAGGAGACCGAGAAAACATGCAGTAATAGTGGACACTCACGGAGCAATGATGACCGTGGGCAGCACCGACTATCCCGACTAGTGCGATCTAACAGATGGGCCACAGTGGAACAACTGGCCATGGTATTTAATGCAGGCACATTGAATAGCGTGTCGCAGAACACAGTCCAGCAAATTCTGCTCTCTAACAGTCTCCAGAACCGCCGTCCACTCAAGGTACACATGCTAACGGCCAGACATCGACGATTACGGCGTGAATTTGCATCTGAGAGGAGGCACTGTACCACCGAACAGTGGAAGAAAGTCGCCTTTTCAGACGAATCACGTTTTCTGCTTCATCGTGTGGTTGGCGATGTAGAGTACGGCGAACCACTGCTGACAGAAATCATCTCGACACGATACTAGAGAAGAAACAGGCAAGAGGTTGCAGTGTGCTCATGTGCGGCATGTTTTCCTGGGAATCATTCAGAGCAATCATCGCACGATGAACGCTTCAGGTTACTTATCCATTGTGGCGGATCAGGTACTCCCATTCATGATGACTTTCTACTCTATGGCATGAGTTACTTCCAGCAAGATAATGCTCTTTGCCATGTTGCTATGCGTGTGCGAGAATGGTTTGAGGAACATTCCAGTGACTTTAACTTAATATCCTCGCCACCGTACGTCCCAGACATCAATCCCATTGAACGTCTGTGGGACTATCTTGACCACAGGCTCGACGCATGGATCCACCACCGATGTCTCTTGATGATCTGCGAGAAGCTCTGGTGTCTGCATGGCATAGCAGCTCTACAGAAACGTTCAGAGGCCTCATTGAATCAATTGAATCAATGCCACGCCGTATATCTGCGTTATTGATGGCACGATGAGGTCATACCTCATACTAACAGGTGGTCATTATTTTTTGACTGGACTATGTACTAACTCATAACGAGATGCCGTCACTGAATATATTTTAGCGGAGGCAAACACCGAAATACGCACAAACACATTCACACACAGTAGATCACTTGCGAAAACTTGATCTCCGCTATCGGACAGCACAGAGAAGACAAATGGGGCGGAAGATAGCCCCAGAGGGAGTCCAATCTCTCTCTTTCTCTCTGTCTCTCTCTCTTGGACATTCCGTTGTCATGCGATTGGAACAACTAATCGGTGCATCGACTGCACTTGTTTGTGGTCACCTGTACGATTCATTTCTCTCTGATGTTAGAGGTTGCTGGATATTTCCTTACTAGGTGTTTCTGTGGTTGTAGGCCAACCGATAGCAGGTCATCTTTCCGGGGCTCTCCTATTTCACTTGTTTGAGCTGTGAGTCCATGGCAAACCATCCGTTTCCAGCGTTTAGCTAGGAATGTACAGAGCTATATTCCTGATTCCTCTGTCGTACGCAGGAGCCCGCAGGAGCCCGCAGCAAAACTTTCAGCGTAATTCCTGTAGCAACATCTCCCCTCCAAATTTCAACTCCAACTTCTGAGCTGTTTCTTTGTTCCAAGCTGAATGCAGGAATGTGCAACAAGAGCTTTAAAATCTTGAAGCTGGTGATCTTTATCGCTAAAAGCGTGTAACGAAATTAGCAGTTATTTATTTCGGTTAATTCCTTTTGCTGGCTCGTAATAGGAACTGTTGAATAAGTTCGCGGAAACAATTAATGAGGAATAACTTGATATATGATCAAGATAGTTGACACATGACAAATAAGTATGATGTAAGAACCACTGATGAATAAGTTCGCCGACCAGACTGAAACGAAACCCGCATTCTGGCTTCAGGATAGGAAATATTGTCAACTGTCTTGAAGCGTTGACTTTCTTTTTCTTCTACTCGCTTTCGGCAGTCTGGCTGGTTTAGTACATATGCCTCTTAGTAATTGACATAATGCTCGGTGTCTGCATCGCAATCTTGCAAAGTATGTTTTGTTGCTCCACAGCGACCACACCGAGCAGCATTCCCTACAAGACTCCTGGCAATGATTATAGTCCTGGCAGGAGAAATATCTCAGGAGAATTTGTGTGTTATAACGAAGTAAATTTCTCCGTCATTTCTGTCCACGCCAGGATTCGAACCCGGATCCCCTCATTCCGGAATAAGTCACTCTACCAATTGAGCTACGCGGACGTTTTTTTTATTCTGATTCCTATCTGCCTTTATGTCGTGTGCGTCCTTCTGGCAGGTACGTCACATCTCCTGGTACGTTACATCATCTCCCCCTTATTTTTTTTTTTATTATTTTTTTTTTCGAAGTGCTGGAGAAGGGATTCACTTATTTTTCCTATCTCGCGGTGTGGAAATAACATCACACCAATGCGAGATTTTGAACGGTCGGGTCATCCGGATAGTTCGGGCGCCATTATAACGAAGTAAATTTCTCCGTCATTTTTATCCGCGCCGGGGCTTGAACCCGGATCCCCTCATTCCGGAATAAGTCACTCTAACAATTGAGCTACGCGGACGTTTTTTTTATTCTGATTCCTATCTGCCTTTATGTCGTGTGCGTCCTTCTGGCAGGTACGTCACATCTCCTGGTACGTTACAGTGTGCGATAGCATCTCGAGATGAAGATAACCTGACTTGATGAACGAAGGCGGGGACGGATTGTCAAAGGTCAGAATCAGATTGCAAGGTAGGACAGACCGCCCATTTCGCCTGAAGAGAATGTGCCGTACACCAACAGCATACTGACTCTTTTCGAGAATTAATGGTCGTTATACTCAAGTGCGCCACGAGAAGAGATAACACTTCGAGAAGAATTGAGGCACCCATTGGGTGGGGTGCGGGTCTTTTTAACAGGAATATACACAGATGGTCGTGTTTGAAGTAAGTTACTATGCCTCCGCAACAAGATCTCAAGATTGAAGTTTTTTAACGCTCTTCGAAGAGCCTGCAAGTGCTTGAAGAACTTTATTAATCCAAGAAGGAGATCTGGCACTCCAAGGCTGAGAGGTGTTTGGAGAATGAATAAGAAAAACAACAACAACAAAAAAGCAAAAAAAAACAAAGCGCATTAGAAGTATCAGGAACACGTTTCTTGGTGCAAGAGACAGGCCCGTTCTCGATACTCCGCTAAGGCTTCGCTCTTGGGAAACATTTATGGAATTCATGAAAAACGAAAAAAAAAACATACGTTCGCTGAGGTCCGTGTCCACCACTGAGCACAATATGGAAGATCCAGAGGTCCGCAATCCCCATGGACGCAGGACAGGGCTTTAGGGTTAAAATTACAGGTATAGTCCGTTGATACGGCAGACGTGTGCTCGGCGCATATCTCGACTTTTCCGTGTCTCAGAAACACCTATTTAACATGATCACATTATTCACAGGCTCACTCAGTCGTAAACGACAACAACGCGTATGAAGCCTGGACTCCACGCGTTCACAGATCTCATTGGCAAAGAGTAGGTTCGTTTGCAGCCTCCAGTTTAGGGTGAAGCAGAGGGCCGAGGAGGGGTGTTCGTAGATATGGACAACTATAGCCTGATCAGCAGAAACCTCAACCTTCAGCATCCCATTTTCCACCATACAGCAAAACCCACCGAAAACGGGCAAGTAAGTCTAGCTAACCAAGACCGGGAAACAAAGGAGAAATGTGATGTATGGGATAAAGGAAATAGAACTAGGAACAAAACCTTGGTGCTGGAGCATAATCACAACCTCAGAACAATGTACAACTAAGGCGGGTGTGTGTTCTGTCCATAACAAAAGACTGAAAAAGGGAAATATCATATAGCAAGAATCGGCTGTGGCAGTGGGATCTCCATTTCCGCATCAGCTGGATGAACAGCTATCTCTGCGGTGATGAAATGGCACAATGACGAGAAGGCGAGATGATCTGTCAGAAAGTCAGCTTGGGCCATCAGGTGCTACTCCCTAAATAACTGGAAAACAAGTAATCCCCATGCGGAAGCGATAGCATTTGAAGTACTTCTCATGTTTGCCAGTAATGCCTGTCGAATATACATGTAAAACGTGCACTTTTAAAATTGCTCGCCCATAGTCCATGTGATTTAACCAGTGTTGTATGCCAAATCATTTTCTCTACAGTGCATCAAACATTTGATTCACTGTTTCAATTAAAGTTTCCCTTGGACTTTAGAAACTTCAGTTGCTTAAAACGGACATTAAAACTCTAAATTTGAACAGTTCTTTGTTCTGACAATTTGGTAAAAGTGTTATATACTACAAATACCACTATTTATGATGAATTTTTTAGAACAAAAAGAACTCATAAAAACTTTTACCAAATTGAACTCATAACAAAAAGAACTCATAAACACTTTTACCAAATTGTCAGTTCGTTGTTCTGACAATTTGGTAAAAGTGTTATATACTACAAATACCACTATTTATGATGAATTTTTTAGAACAAAAAAGAACTCATAAAAATAAGCTTTACAATTTCATGCAATTTTTACGTAATTTGTTTACACACACTTGTTAGAAGCTACGAACCTCTATTGATTATCGAGTAGGGACATCTTTGTTACGAATGACAGGGAGTATGCGACGCTGCATGGATTTTATGAGAAGCCTTTTCTCGTTTTGGTTCCAATAATAGTACATCCTGCAACAAAATGTCATGCAGCTTTGTGATTATTGATAGAACAGGACATCGATGCCGAACAGACGCTTTCGGAATGTCTCACACATTTTCAATAGGATTGAGGTCAAGGAACGTGGGAGCCTAGGGAGATGACAGAAGTCCGCCTAGTGCTCGTCAAATTAAACCTGAACGATTCTGACTCTACGTGTCGTTCATTTTCATCCATAAAGACTCCATCATATGCAGGGGAAATTGCAACATTGGTGGGCGCATTTGGTCTGCCACAACCTTCATGTATCCCCTGAATGCCATCTTAGCTTCAGTCGGTATCAGCGTACCCAGTCCGTACCAATAGAATATTTCTCATGGCACAGTGCAACTTACAAAATCCAGGATTGTGTTCACATCGCTTGAGGGATCCATTGCTTCGTAAGTTTCTTACCACACTCTGTGCCACCCACCAGTGCAAAACAATGTATAACGTGATTCATGTGAATACACCACTTTCTCCTATTGCTCTGATATCTATTCTCAACGTTCTCGCTACAATGCAAGTGGATTTTCTGTTTTTTCGTTTTTTCCTGAGACAAGTGACCTCCGAATGGGCATGCAACGTCCAAGACCAAAATTCTTTAACTTTCTACACATGTTTGGGGTTGCTCCTGCTCTTAGTTGAACTCAGAGCAGTTGATTACTGCACACTAGAAGACCTGTTCTTCCGTGCCGTCTTTCTCACAAGACGACATTTATGATCTTCACGTCTATTTTCCTTGCCACATTTATGCCTTTTAGTAAAGGAAGATCCGCTTGTTTTCCAGTCACTAAATACTTTTGAAAGGGCTACTTTTGAGAAACTAGTGGTATCCTTTGTTTTATTAACCGTGGTCCCAGCTCAATGTGCAGCTATTTCCAACAGATCCTTGGTTCTTCCCATGTTTACACGATTTACGGTATCTGAGAATTTGCAAGCTCTTAAAATAAAAGGCAAACCAACACGTAATCAGTCTCGCGTATGACAATCACGTTTGCATATATTGGCGTTCATATTTTTGTGACCCTCTTATCACAGAGGTTCGTAAGTTTCGGGACGGTCTGTGCACAATAACCTTAAGAAGATCAAAGGATTACGAGGTGGGATAAAAAAGTATCTAGACTGTTTGCATAAGTTCGGAATCGCGCGACACAGTAGGAAGCGGTTTAGCGCAAGTTCACTTTAGAACCTACTACGCATGTGCCGTGAGTCACGTCTTGCTTGCTCGACCGGTTTTTTCATAGTAGTGCTATGCTCTTATGTTTGTGAAGCTGTACGTTGTATTTGTCATGACAGAAAAAACTGATCATCGAATTTGTATCAGATTTTGTCAAAAACTTGACGTAACTTGCAGGGGAACATACTGTACTTAAAGTTACAAAACGTCTAAATGGAGGATTGTATGAGTCGTGCACATGTTTATGAGTGGCATAAATGATTTAAAGTTGGTCATGGAAGTGTTGAGAGTGATGAACGGTCTGGGAGGCTAGCAAGTTGAAAACAATGTCTACACGCTAAAAAATAAGTAGGGTGAATTCAAGAAAAAATTCTGAAAATAACATGTATCAAAGTTGCCGGTAGGTGTCCGCGTTTTTCAGAAATTTCCGTTTTTAAAAGTGCCCGTTTATTTTAACTTACGTATTTTCACAGATTTTCAGTAGTCGGAAATTCTCTTTATTTCAGAAAAATCCGTTTTTTCCATATTCAAACGGAAATTCCGCAAAACCGACGACCCTGCATTTTTCAGTTCGTTAGATTTGGCATAAAGACCATGCACGGGAGACGTACAGAAAGCTCCGATGCAAAGGCGCAAGGACTGATGATAACGGGATTGAGAAGCTTTAAGACGGAAGGCAGTACTGAACCGTACGTCACGCAGCCAACCTTGACCGGACAAGAAAGTGGCAAATGCGAAGCACTGAGCACTGGTCAGCCCACCACGACGTACCGGAGAGGACGTTCAGGATACTCAATGAACGAATGCATGTAATGTCGGAAGGTGAGTGCGCGGTCGAAAGTCAGTTGCAGGAACTTAACTTCTGTCACTACAAGAATAGAAGTGCTTCCCATACGGAGGTGAGGGTCCAGCTTGAAAATAGAGGCAAGAATTCAGACAACGGAAGTTGGACGGAAAGTCTTGGACTCTCCTTTTCTATTCTCGAACTCTCTTTTTTTTTATTCCTACTTGTGCAAATTTTTTTTTTGATTGGAGGTTTAACGACCACGGTGAGCAACTCAATGGGCTATAAGCAGTCGCCCGTCCCTAATTTAGGGTCACTGGTTCCAGGGAAGGGAGAGAGCCAGTGCCGTAAGACAAACACAACATCCATGCCTCACCGGGATTCGAACCCGGACCCCGTTCGGACGAATGATCAGAGGCCATCGCTTAGACCACTGCGCCACCGTGGCGGCGCAAATTTTTGCTTTCCGCACCAGTTGTTATGTTGCCCAGCGACCGCACCGCAGATTACACTGGTGTGCAAAAATTAAGGACGAAGAGGAGAAATTAGCATACAGCGGAACGAGCAGGCAGAACGGACCGAAAGACCACTCAGGAGACAGACTAAGGTCCGGTACGGTAGGGCATGCGCTTATATGCAGCATGACGTAGGGGGGAGTGTCGGAAGGATATAAAGTACACGGGCGGTGTACGCCCAGCCATTCGGTGAAAGCTATTGCACAGTGTACATCGGTTTGAACGACGTCGAGTTGCTGCCACCGTGTGATATGGCCAACAGGCAATCCAGTAGACGACATCTGGATGACTTCACCCGAGATCGCGTCATTGGGAAGTTTGAAGAAGGTCGAAGTGTGACAAGTGTGGCCGAGGATTACGGGATTTCACGAGCTTGGAGAGCATTTCAAACGACAGGAACAGCTGTTCGAGAGTTTAGCAGTGGTCGTCCACGAGCAACCACGACGGCACAAGACCGGCATATTGTCCTACAGGCGAGAAGAGACAGACGGCAGACAGCGGGAGAAATCGCAAAGCACATGAAACAGACAACTGGACGTCCGTTCTCGCGTTTTACCGTGGCCAGGAAGTTGCACAAAGGTGATCTATTTGCACGACGACCAGTACAGTTTGTGCCATTACCGCCTGCTCATCGGAGACAGCGGTTTCTGTGGTTCCAAGAACAAAAGAACTGGACACATCAGCAATGGGGTCGAGTTCTCTTTACAGATGAGAGCCAATTTAGTCTGACGAGCGATTCTTGACGTATACACATCTGGAGAGAGCAGGGAACACGCAATCACACCTCCAACATCATCAAAAGGGACCGGTTTGAAGGTGGCGGAGTTCTCGTTTGGGACGGTATTATGCTTGGTAGCCGTACTGACCTCCACATCTTCCAAAGAGGTTCAGTCACTGGTGTCCGCTATTGTACCGAGGTTGTCCTGCCTCACGTGCGTCTGTTTAGAGGTGCTGTGTGTTCTGAGTTCCTCTTCATGGACGATAACGCTTCACCTCATCGTACAGTGGCTGTCGCAGAGCTGTTGGAGAGTGAAGATATTCAACGCATGGATTTACCCGCAAGGTCCCCGGACCTAAATCCAATCGAACACGTGTGGGACCTTCTCGGGAGACGTTTGGCAGCACGTCACCAGCAGCCAGCAATGATTCCGCAGCTGCGATTGGCGCTACAAGAGGAATGGGCCGCGATGCCTCAACAGCTCCTTGACAACCTCGTCCTCAGCACGGACAGACGTTGTAAATCCTGCAACGCAGTCAGGGGTGATCGTATCTCTTACTAAAGACGAGATTTTTCTTGGCAGCCACCTGTCACATGGACATTTCTGTCTTCTGTCCAGTTGTGCTCGAAGCTACCTATTCAATAAAGTGCCTTTGTATCCTTTGGATTCCTTGTTTGGACGATTTTGCTCACTTGTCCCATATTCTTACATCTTGGGGATCTTATGGTATGATTTGAGTCGATGTGGAGCACTTCTGCTTGACGTTACATTCGAAAAACCGTCTCGTCCTTAAATTTTGCACGCCAGTGAATTTTGCGGCACCACAATATTCGTCGCCGAATGATCAGAAACTCTCTTTTATAGGGATGTGTGGTTTAACACTGCGTCAAAAATTTGTGCAAATAGCAGGATTATACGCCCATGACTTCGAAATCTGTCAGAAGTTTTTTGGATCAGCCGAAAATAATGCATAAGGCGGAGTTACTGGACGAAATGTCCAACAAGCTTCTGCTACTGTTTTCGAAACGACAAAGAATGCATGTCTTTCAACTTGTTGGTGAAATAATATAATTTCTCGTGAATCTTCGGCTCGTCTTTGAAAAGAAAATGTATGATGTATATATTTAATTTAAATTTCTATTTTGAGTTTCTTTTGGTATGTAAGTTATGTTACATCTTCTTCAGATTTTCCTCCTGAATGGTACACCACTTCCAGAATTTCCTTATACACTTTGATAACAACTGGCAGTGAGTTGAAGTTAAATAAACAGCCACGCAGAGTGTAAAGTGTATGTGTGTAGCAGTACGACGAAAGATACTGTACTAATTGAATTTTGACTCACGCTATCTGGATGATCTATGCTTTGAAACAGTCTTATTGATATTGTGTATAAGTCAACGAAGCTTTGCATGTTGTTCAAAGAGAAGTTGTGATTGCACGTGTAATTCGACAACCAGGAAGCAAATGAACATTACTGTTCCGGTGGCCGCGTCGTAGAAAAAGCTGGCTTCCAATCATTCGTCTAAAGTGGGTCGAGGTTCGAATCAAGGGCAAGGCCTGGATAGTGTGTTTGTCTTATAGCCCTTCCCTGGAACCAATGGCCCTAAATTATAGACAGCAGACTGCTGCTTATATCACATTGAGTTCATTGAGGTGCTTAGGGTGGTTATTAAACAAACAAAAATGTTGTAAGTTATATTTCCTGCTATATCGATTTCTGATTTCGTTAATGGTAATATAAATGTTGTGTTGAATATTTAGTAGTATTTAAACGCACGATTCTAACGAAACTAAGGTATTACAAACGTTACGTGTTTTATAAGTTTGTTGTTCTGTCAGCCAGCCTCTTTTCTTACACGACGATATGTTTCTAAAATTTTCTTTCACATCAAATGGCAGACCATCTTCTCAGAAGCTATTATCATTATGTCTTTTGAAGTAGAACAAATGAAAACACATGGGCTTACAGTACCATTATGTCCGGCCGTCCGTGAATACCGCATTCTGCAATCATTAATCCAATTTGAAAATTTCGTTTTCCATTGAGAAGCTTGAACAGTGAGAAGTAAAATCTACACACTTTTAGCTTTTTCAGATGCATAACCTTCCGGCTAGTAGGGCGCAAATTAAGATGTTAACGAATTGAGTAAGTATTTTATTTCACATCAATGCTTCTTAGAAACCCATTGGAAATTTGTGTTTCTTTCCGTAGACACCTAGAAAAAGTACACAAGGATGTAGTTTTAGTACTGTGTGATGTATTGCAGAGGTGACGAACATATCAAAACGGCAAGTAGTAGTGATAAGCATTTGTCGGTGTAGTTTCATTGGGAAAACATTCGGATTCGGAGCAGAAGGATGTGGCTTCGAGTTTCACCACCGGCAAATTTGTGTTTTCACAACTGTCAGGATGAGATTGCTTTGAAGGACTATGAGGAACATTTTGAGCAAATTTTCTTCTTTACTATTTACCCTTACTGCCCTTTACTACTAAGAACATTTTGCACGGATTTTCTTATTCAAATAGTAGATAGTTTTTAAATTAAGTTTTCTTCAACATCTTTGTTTCAATATGTCTCAATCGAAGAACTTCTTTTGATTCAAATATTTTCCGCTATGTATACAATGCAAAAATAAGTGGTGTGAATTCAAGGAAAATTTCTGAATATAATGTACAGCAAAGTTGCCGGTAGATGTCCGTCTTTTAACGAAATTTCCGTTTTTAAAAGAGTGCCCGTTTTTTTATTAACCTTCCGTATTTTCACAGATTTTCCGTAGTCAGAAATCCAGTTTATTTCAGAAAAGTCCGTTTCAGGTCTTTCCGTATTTAGACAGAAATTTCGCAATATCAAAGACACAAAACTTTTCGGACTTTGCACCTAAGATTTCTTTCCATGGCGGGACTTGAAGGATACCGATTGGTTTGGAAATCACACGCCTTAACCACTGAGACACAAATACTTGAAATTCATATTCACGTTCAATGTAAAACTATAATTACGCGATGATGAATTTTTTTTTTGTCACTAACAGGAGGGATTTAGTAATTTTATTTTCTGTTTGAGTTTATTTTTTTAATAGGTTTGTAATGATTTTTTTGTAGGACTTATTACAAATTAATTATTTTTTTCATCGTGATTTTTCGAAGCAACAGAATGCTTTGGAACTTGATATATTTTTAAACTGACGACGACTTTCAATTATCGTTAAGCAAAGGTAAAATGTACTGCTTTATTAGTATTTTATAAAATTCTTAAATATAAAATTTACTCTTGATAGCTATAATAGCTTTTGTCTTAAGACACAGACTCACACATAGACATACAATATTGCTACGCCCCAGGGTGCCAGACTATCGAATAAAAATAGCTTTAAGAATTTAAATGTCAGGATGTCAGGCAATGGCTGATGACCCGGAGGTAGACATTAGAATTTCGAATAATTACTTGTGAGCTCTTTATCGCCGAAATCTTAGGTACTGGTGAAAAGAATTTAGCCTGTAATTTCGCCAATTAAAACCAAGAAATTCTGACACTCATAAATTATTCATGTAACTTCAGGACTGGCACGAGACAACATACATTTAATCAGTTAAAAATAAAACATAAAGATAGTGATGAAGACGTCTACATACAGAGGATGAAGGGGTGGGGACGTCAAATAGACTCGCCCTTTTCGAGATAGCTCATGGGCTGTATTTATCATTAAAGTACAATGATTACTCGTTGGCATGATTGTTCACTGTCCGGCTTTAAACAGTTCTTAGCCGACGAAAGTCTACTGGATGACCGGAGCCAATTTATTCACATCTAGTATGCATAAATAAATAGTACTTACAGATATGCAGCTTTGTTAAGTATCCATATTTGATGCACTCACTTATGTTTGATGCACTCACTAATATTTGATGTACTCGGTTATTTTGGCTTTGGAAGCGCACCTGTGTGACGACATGCCCATTTCAGAAGGCGCACTATGAACAATGGAGAGGGAGTCGAACCACTTACTCTCGTGCACAGCATTCAACTGTATGAAGCCAGATACGCATCTATGAGCACTAACGTCGAGGTCGAACGAGGCCGCTGACTTGATAGCAGGATCCGTCCGCCTGTTAGTCCCAGCCACTCGGAGCTGCAATTCCATCACTTCATCTGACCTCCGGGATGCTGCTTGCTTTCTCGTTAGAAAATTACATCCAGGACTTACGTGCAATCTAGCATCAGGAAAAGAGGTATCTTACTCCCTCTATTTCCTCGCGGTAACGTCAACCGCCCGGCTGCTCTTAGCTTAGCTGGTCGACTTCTTCGGGCAGAAGCTTTTCTTATGCCGCTAACACCGAGCTGGATCAATCCATATCCGGCTCCCCGAGTCTAGTTTTCTTCACGTATTTGAACCAGACTAATCTTTTGTAGGTCATTCACATTTTTCCAAAGAGTTATTTGCTCGGTTGCTAGGGGTTTGTGTTTACTCTTCTCTTGTCAATTTGATTGCTTCCTAAAAGCATCGGCACGATGAAGAGGTTAGAAATGCATGTCTCTGCATTCGGAATATGTGGTGGGTCCGCTCCCTGATAAGTAGGGAAACACATAACTTAACTAACACTTCTTTGTCCTGCCAACGCCCTAAGTTTTCCGATCTGGTGGCACTCTAACGGTTTATTCAAACATCCCACCATCTCACACTTACACGGCCACCCAACTTGACGCCGCGCGTAGAGGGGGGGGCATTGCGTTCTCCACACCGAACGGCCCAGGCTTCAGATTTCTCCCTTCCAAGAAAAGGGGCTCTTATCTCTTTTCTTCTTTCGTAATGGGGAAACCACTAGCTGCTAATTTTTCAACCAAAAATTAACGCTGTACCCGCCTCTTTCAAAACCAGCTAATCGAATTAATTACCGCACCCCAAAGTCGTAACAATATTTTTGCTCCGCAACATGCGCTTTACCTTGCAAGCACAGCCAGAGGCGGAGTCAACAAAACCTTGCCCGGCAAGGCGGCTTCCCCTGAGGGAACACGAAGCTCCCTCAGAGAGCAAAAACATGATACTGTGGAAGAGGCGCGTAGGCGTTCGAAAAGCTCCTGCCAGGTAGTCGAGGAGGTAAACTCTGTAGCAACGAGTCGCGACGTTGTTATCTGTAGTAGCTCGAGAACCTGCATCCATGACGATTGGCGTTCTTACTGATTAATAAATACTGTTAGTTACATAATTTGGATGTTGTTTAATGGGTACTTGCCCTTATGTTCGGCATCGAACTTTTTGCTTCTATGTAAGAGTAAAATAAATTCTGTGGGAGAACTGGAGGGTACAATCTACTAAGGGACCTGAGAAAAACGTTCCCTACATGTACTCTGTATAGTCATACAGTGTTTAATTATTTTCAAGGTCATCATAAAAGAGCAGCTCCAGTATGCGAGTGGTCCGGGCCACTGGATTTGGTGCCTTCGCCACAGATGGCTCCAGGCCCGAGTCCTGGATGAGGTATGGATGGTTCGCCTATCCAGTGACTACAAGAAGTCGCGGCTTATAGCCCTGTGAGTTGATGTTTGTCGTTAAACACCGAAGCACAAAATAAATGTTCTCTCGTTCAATTATTGCCATTTGCGAATTTTATACGCTCCAGGACTTTTGAGGAAAAAAAACCAGTGGTGTACCGGATAAACCCGAGGCCTCCCGCAAAATATGTCTACGAGGCCCCTTTTTCGAAAATGTATTAGTTTTCAATTACTGAAGTTTCTAAATTCCCTATTATTAATTACGTTTTATGGGAGCTTTAATAATTGAAACTTTCAGGTATTTCCTATAAAACCAAAATTATTGCGCTTTATTGCGTGTAACACAGACGTGCACGTTGTAATAAAAATGATTTCCGTAGTTATATAGCAATACAAAGTACTATCAAATACAACGGCCGTTTCATAAGAACTGAGAGTAAAATCACACTGAATGAAGAAATATAGGTACAGAAAAATAAATGTTATTCTTTCTCAAACTATCTTCCCTCGGATGATATGCAACGGTCCCATCGTTCAATCCACTTTTCAAAACATGTGGCGAAGGCATTTTGTGGAAGCTGCTTTAGCGACCCCTGTACAGCTTGAATAACGTCAGCATCTGTGTTGAATGTTGTACCACGGAACTTCTTCTTCATTGTTGGAAACAACCAGAAATCGCACGCGGAGAGGTCAGGAGTGTAGGCAGGCTGTGACATGATTTCAATACTGCATTTCGTAAGAAACTGTTGAAAACCAAGCAGCCACAAGCAGCCACATGTAGGGTCCACCAGTTCCGGTCGCTCAATCGATATGTATCGTCGGAGACGCTTCAAGACTGAAATACAATGCTCAGCATTGACAATAATTTGTGGAGGAACGGCATGCTGTTAGACTACACCTTTATGATAAAAGAAAATTATCATCAACACCTTCCCAGCTGATTTGGTTTGGCGGACATTTTTCGGAGGAGGAGAGCCTGTGAGTTACCATACACTCGTTGCGCGGTTCGTGAGGGGTTGTCGAAGTAGTAAACCCATGTTTCATCGGCAGTTATTACTGTATTTAGAAAGTTTGGGTCCCTTCCAATCATTTGTTTTCACTCATGACACACCTGAACTCTGGCTAAGAATTGTTCTCTCGTCCGGTGATAAGGTACCCATCTAGAACACACACGATGAAGCAGTAATTTGTCGCGTATAATGCGGAATGCCGACGTTTTTGAAATATTAGTTGACGCCGCTATGTCTTCACACGTCATTCGTCGATCGTCTTGCAGGATTGCCCAAACATTGTTAACAATACCCTCCGTAATAGCACTTTCACATGGACCAGGCCTAGGAGCGAGTTCTGCCGACAAACGACCTTTTGTGAAATCATGGTGCCATCTAAAAATCGTTGACTCACCCAAACATTTATCTTTGTAAGCTTGTTTTCATTAAATCAACTGTTTCTGCTGCCGTTTTTCCCCAAACGATAGCAAAATTTTATCGCACAAAGGATTTCACTTCTTAACTCTGAATCACTCACCTCCATAGCTGTATGGCGAAATGCAGACGTTCGTTAAACAACTGCGCAACAACAAAACCAGAATCGTTTGCCCCGTCTAATAACTGTTGCCATAGATACTTCCTTAATTCAGTTAGTCGTTTTCGTGGTTATTTTCCCCCTTCGCACTGTTGCCAACTCAAAAACAATTACTCTCAGTTTTTATGGAACGGCCTTTCTACTTACACCAAAGCTGATCGTATTATGCATATTTTTTTCGTTTAAAGAACTAACGCTAACCTCTCCAAAATGTCTCACGATCACAAGCACGAACACATAATTACCGTGTGTCTAATGACCTTTCTGATTTACACGAAAATACAGGGCATAATTAAGAAAATAAATAAAGAGTAATTAAGAATTGTGGCACAAAAAAAGTAAAGCTACTTAAATTATTTACTCTTGACTATAAAAAATACTTTACATAATGCCACAATGTTTTGCATATAGTAAATCTTTTCTTTTCACCCTGTTATTAAAAAATGACGCAAGCCTGTTTCTGCATCCCCGCTAAGAACATCTTTTAGTTCATTATCTTCGGAAAGATGTGGAATTATGTGCAATCAACTATAATTAAGAGAATATGAAAGAAAAATAATTATACTGAATGAAATTTCTATACCAGTGAGTATAAGATGTTATATCATATACTCACTGGTATAGAAATTTCATTCAGTATAATTATTTTTCTTTCATATTCTCTTGATAATATACATGTATAAGAACCATTGCCGTGGCTGTGAAAACAGGCCTCAAGTCTTATGAAGTACCTGCCTTCTCGTAAACCAGTTTTAAAAAAACACTAAAGCAGCGAAAATGATTTCTAAAATTTCCCTTATTTACTGTAGAAAAGAAAACAAACAAAAATGGCTTTTCTTTTTAATACTTCATTCAAAGTTGCCGTCAAAAATTCCTGGCAATTTCTTTAACCAGTTTTATACACGAAGTTTCAACAAAAACTACAATCTTTTTACTGAGGCTAGACAGCCTCTTAGTCGTGTGTGCCCCCCCCCCTCCGCAAGGCAGGAGTTGCGAGAGCTATGAGCTATCACTACTCCCCTGCCAGGAAAGCAGTTAAGCTGAGGGCGAAACTTTTGCGAAATCCACACCTAAATGAAGCATCTGGCAAGCGTTCCTAAATGGTGTTAACTATTGAGAGAAACCCTTACGGTTCTCGACATCTGCTCGTTACATGATAAAACATTCAGTGGAATTTTTAGTACCATGTGCGATTAATGGGGATACTTTTATGGCATCAGTTGTGACTTTCAACATCCACACTGCCGCTTCGAGAGGTTAATCTGCATCACAATCTTAAAAAGACAAGTCCATATTGTAAGCAGGCCAATTAAGTTCGCTCTGTTTTCAAGCTGAGCAAATTTTGCACTGATCGTAAACCTTAGAAAAAAGGATATTACCTGAATGAAAAATATGAATAAGAACTGGGCTGATTTGCTTTTGTGTATCATAGAGATCCTGAAAATGCTGAATAAGTGATATGGCGTTCAGTCCTGGGTTAATAAAGATATTCGGTTTATATAACTTTCGGACTAGCAACGGATCCACGAATTCTATACAGAATAAAAAATAATGACAGGGAAAAAGAGAAAATATAGAGAAAAGTTGATTTTTGTCCGTTTATTTTTCGTAACTCCTCGCCCCATAGCAAGAAGGGGATAAATAATGAAAGCCAAGAAATAAGCAAGAGAAATCTCTCTCTACTCTAAATACCTGTTCCTGTACTGCACCGTAATTCACCCTTTTGGTGTGTATACATGATTATTTCGGTTAATAAAAGTAGACTAGTGAGAGGAGATAGGTTAGAAGATTTTCTTATACAAATATTTTGTATGTATCTGCGGTATGGTATCTTATTTTTTACATATACCTGTATTATGGTAGATTAATTTACTCTTAATATGTGGGAATATGAATCCAACTTCTGAATACCGAACTGTACGTGTCCCTTCACTTTGCAGGCCATTGTGGGAAATATGAATCCAACTACTATTGTTACGGAGATTTAATATAGAAATTTTAGGCAATAATACTAAATTCTTTCTTCGTAACATTTCTTTTGCCACGAATATTTCCTTTGTCTTCTGGCGTGGGAAATATTTTTATTTGTTTCACCTTAGTCAAGATGTAACGAATTTTTGACGGCGCCTTCCAGTCGCTTTTTAGGATTATTATCATTATATTTTTTGATTGAAGGTTTAACGACCACCGTGAGGAACTCAGTGAGCTATAAGCAGTCACCCGCCCCTAATTTAAGGCCACTGGTTCCAGGGAAGGGAGACAGCCAGTGCCGTAAGACAAACAGAGCATCCATGCCTCACCGGGATTCGAACCCGGACCCATCTCATACGAATGATCATAAGCCATCGCTTAGACCACTGCGCCACAGGGGCGGCCATTTTAGGATTCGTCTTCAAATATATTACAATGGAGAGAGCTATTTGGAGACATCGCTTTGTGCCATCGTCGCTACATTTGGTTTGGTCAAGTGCAATCAGCACCCTTTGCCGTCTTTGATCAACAGTTTCCGAAAGGGACGTCCGTGGCGAATTAAAACAACTTTGAGGTTTTGAATACGATGCCTGCTGTAATCCAAGGCGATTCCGCTGTGAGTGTTGGAGCGAGTGAGGGTCACTTCCGGAGGGGGGTAAAAGCAGGAGCAAGAAAGGACAGTCGGCGCTGAGAAGTAAGAAGCGGTGGTCGCACGATAGGACCACGAGTGTGGTTTTTCGGGCGCAACCTTTCAGCTGCGGACAAGGGATAGGTTTTTTCTCGAGAGCGGGTAAGAGACGAGGAAGTGACTGAAAGCAGGTACCGTAGGGAGAGGAGATAAATTCGTTAAAATAACTAAGATAAGCAGAAGCTTTAGCGCTTGCCTGTTTACAATCGTACTCCAGAAGATGAGAAAATTCAATTGTTTTTAAGCGATAAAACCATCTTCTGATATATTTAGCGTGCTGCTTATTATTATCGGCTTTTCAATTGTACTTTCATGCATGTGCTGCGAGAACAAAGTGTCTATTATTTTCAGTACAATAAATTTGATCCCGTATAATATCACGTAGCTGGGGATTGCTTACCCAGTAGTCACGAAAGGTTGTCATCATATTTATACTGTTTGTCGCTTCCTGAGTACTAATCGCTACTTACGACGTTGGGTGGAAACAACAACTTAACACTATACTAACTAAGTTGTAGTTCCTGTGATCAAAGCCCCTAATAACCGAATGAAAATTTCCGTGGTATAATTCGATCACTGAAATCACAGGCACCTGAAAAACAATCACAGCACGCAGTACACCAGGATAAAAATTCAAGTGCGCAGCGTACAGCAGAAAATATTTAATGGATTGTGACGTAGTAAGGAGGTGAAAACATGTGTCAAGACGACAAATCTGCAGCGAGGCATTCTGTCCGCGTAGCTCAGTTGGGAGAGCGACTTACTCCGGAGTGAGGGGACCCAAGTTCGATGCCCGGCGCGGACAAGCTTGTGTTTTCACATGATAACTGACTATTTACGCAAGAGGTTAATTCATTCTTAATATGGCTATAACATTGGAAGCTTTGGCCCTTTTTTATTCTCTGTGTTAAGGTGTAGAATTTCTTAGGGCTAGCCTAATTAGGACCAGGGCCGGATTAGTGGGCTCCTAGGCTAGGACATCTGCGTGGACCCCCACAGAACATTACGAGTCCCTTAAAACACGAAACTGAAGCCATACGCTTATGAAAATTAATACGTAGTACATTTATCAAACTAATAAATTACCAGCAGAATTTTCGTAACAAGTCACTGTATTTTTAATTGTTGTCACGAGAACATGAATTAAAAGCTTAAGATTCCTAGATTTTGCCTTGGATTTTTTTATGATTTACCATTGTATATTTTTCTTTGCGCATCGTTTTCGTTATGCAATGTAAATCCACAGGAAACTTCGACTATTAACGTTTCCAAGCGCAAGTAAAAACGTATATGTGGATGGTAGTGAAAAAAACTGAAACTATTGCGCCGACCCCGCTGTACACAGTGACAGAAATGTTTACTCTTAGTGAGTCACTGCCTTGAAATATGTTTGTCTTCCAACCTCTTGTTACGATTAAGTGCGAAAAAATCATACAAGGCAAAACCAAAACTATGTTATAAACTTTTTTTTTCTATCTCTCTCGCCTCCTAGGCCCTTGGTAATGGTGGGGCCCCTAGGCTATAGCCCCTTTTGACACCTTCCCCCTTAATCCGGCCCTGATTAGAACATTGGCAGAGTGGGGCTCTTTTTGCGAGGCAGACATCAAAACAAAAATAGAATACTTACTCGTAACGAGATGCCGTCACTGAATATCCTTTAGCCGAGGGAAACGGTGAAGCACATACAAACACTTCACACCCACATTAAATCACTTTACTTGCGAAAACTTAATCTCCCCTATCGGTCAAAACAAATCTCCGCTATCGGTCAGCAAGAGGGGTGGGGAAAACCCCAGAGGAGGGTCATCTCTCTCTCTTGGAGATGCGGCTGTGATATGATTTGAACGACCAGGCGGGACATTAACTGACCTCCGGACTCCAGAGGTTCTTTTGTGGTCAGCTGTACGGATAGAGACATTTGTTTTTCTCTCTGAAAGCAATATTTGAAAGCAGAAACAACTAAACACTTCACTGCACGATAAATCACTTTTGTCGTCTTCTGTTTCTTTAATTAATTTGTCCGTATTAATTTGTAATATCAGCAGGACCGGTGCTAGGGTGCTTGGCGCCCTAGGCAATCCATCAGATTTGAGACCCAAAATTTTGTTATTCATTAGCAAATAGTCTGAATGCGACAGTTGCTAACATTTAGGCGCTGAGCATTGCGTCTCTTATTGATGAAAGAAGTGGACAGTCTTGATATTTCCATTGAAAGTCGGATAATACAAAATCCGTTTCATTTAGAAATTTTGTGCCGCTCTCAGGCGTCACCTGATTTACCTGCTGCATAGATACCGGTCTGGTTTATTACAGTTTTTCGACAGATGCGCGCTTCCGCGTAGGCCTCGGATTTACTGCAAGCTGACTTACCTAATTTAAAAGTGCAGGTCTCCGTTTCTAGCTAACTCAAAGAATAAGAATTCGTAAGCTGTACCAATACCCAAAGAACGACAGAAAATAAAATTGTCTTTGATTTTATCGCCATTTTTTTCATTTATTAACTCTCATTCGATTTTATCAACTCTAAATTTAGGCACCCAATAAATTTTAGCGCTCAAGGCAGCCGTCTAGTTGTCCTAGTTGTTGAACCGGCCTAGCATAGAAGGAAATAGAAATCAGCAAAACCGATCAGTCGTGCAATCAGTTGTTTACTTCTGTTCTGTGCTCAAAGATTACTTTCGTAGAGGAAAAAAAAGTCTTTATCCGTACAGAAAAGATTCAAGGATTTACTTCGGAATCCATCGGTCTCACGAGAGCTGTAATGTATGACATGACGTAGATACCGGACTACTGGGTGACGCATGAGTCAAAACGATAATGAAATGGCAATAAGCTTATCGGCGTAGCTCAGTCGGGAGAATACCTGCTGCAGAGTAAAAAGACGTGAGTTCGATTCCATCCAGAGGCAAAAAGATCATATGTTATATTGGCGCCCCAGCGGAAGTGAATCTCCTGCCCGTTAGGTTTGAAATCTTTGTGTAATGAGTCTTCCACACAATGCACGTAATTAATAAAAAAATAATTCTTCTGCAATGAGGTGAATCACCGATAATGGTGTCGGCTGACCCGAAACCTGCGATTTCGTGCTCCCGCCTTCCTCAAGGGGGAGGAGAATTTGCAGTTGTCCTGGTTATGAGATAGTTCAGAAAAAAAAAAAGTAAAATGAAAATTTAAATACAGAATTTGTATTAGTTACACTTATAATTTTGGCGGTTGCGCAGAAAAAAAAAAGCTATTAAAACCTTTTTCGTAAACATGAGTTCCCCATGATAATTACATCCAAAATGAAAAATAATAATGAATGGGAATCTTGGTCAAGATACTTAAGTTTTATACAGAAAATATAGCCCCGAAATTCATTCTGTTTGTAGTCACAATTTAGAAGACAAAAGTAATAATAATATCTTTAGCTACTGGCTCCAGTGTGGAGGATTTAAATTTCGCAATTACACATTTTTGTTATTTTTGTTGCTGTTGTAGTTGACTAGTAAATGGAGAGGTTGGGGTGAGAAAAGTTCGCTGATAAGAAAGTAAGCAGCAGGAGACAAAAGTAGATGACCAGTGTATTGGAATGTTCTGAGGTAGGGGAGTTTAAAAGAAACAGCTTACCGAGCAGCTGGTCTGTTTTTACGCTTGGGGTCGATTTGTCCCATATTTTTTCCTTTTCAGTCACGGTGAGAAACAGCCGGGTGCCCTGATCCCAAACTATGAGTTTATGTTCATTTTTCCTTCCTTGGACACGCAGTTCACTGAAATCGGCAAATTAGACAAATGTCCCTTCATGATGCAGGTATCTCAGGTCTCCAAGTTGACCAAAGGACCGTTAGCGGCCATCACAGGAAAGTAAAAAAAATTTTTTTATTATTTGAGAGAGAGAGAGAGGAAAAAAATCTCCGAGTTTTTCCTTGCCAGTTCTAAATAAAATTCACATAAATTGGCCAGATTCATGTGAACTCAGGACAGAGATGAGGCATGGAGGGTGTCTGTCTACGAATTATTGTAAGCTGATTTGGAAAAAAATGACTTCTGATTTTCATTTCCACGTCGGTAGGAATGTAAATAGTTTTATTAGTGGGTTTATTTCAACAATTGAATTCAAATTGTTCGAAGTTGTTAATGAGATATTAAGATTTTGATTACTTGACGTGTAGTTGCTTATTACTGTAAAAATGTATACATAATTCTTTTTAAAATTGTATTGCATCTAATGATTTAAAGGATTTGGTATAATGTTTCAAAGCACATGTGTTAAAGTGCAAAGAATGGTATTTTAATGATCGGTTTGAAGTTGAAAAAATTGTGTTTTCTAATAACAGTGAATCTGTTAAAAGTTTTAAAGATGTGTATTTAATCATAGTACTGTACAATCGTTGCTGCTATTTGAATTCAGTGCTGTGTATTTTGTTTGTGAATATTATTGATAAATATTTTGTAGATCTGCTATTTTGGTATTTTAAAGTATACTGGTTGAAAAGTTTAATAATCAATGCTTGTAAATTAGACTGATTTTTTTTTCAATTTAGTTTTGTGGATCTGAGGGAATTTATTTGAATAATTTATCAATCAGCTGGAGTGAGTTAATTGCTTAGGTGTGATATTTTAATAACTTTCAAAACTAATTGTTTTTTGGAACTTTAATGAAGTTGAACGTTAATTTCATTCGGATTAGGGAGATTTATCTTTCGGTTAATTAACTTAAGTGGCACTTTTAGTTTGGTTAAGTTAGAGTGAGTTAACTGGCTTAGTTGTGATGGTTTAATAGTTCAAAATGTGATTTTCTGGTTTGATGGAATTTTAATTATGTTGAATGTTAATTACTGTTAGGTGAGCGGCGAGATTTGTCTCTTGATTAACTAACTGAAATTGTGGTATTTTAGTTGGGTTATGTGGATGTCTTTGTAGTGGAGTGATTACTTTCTCATTTGGAATGTAAAAATTAGATCACTTGTTTATTTATTGTGATTAGAATAGCAATCTTGTCGAGTGTGTATAATACTAATTGGTTTGTTAACTTCGAAACAGGAAAAAAATTGTTTTTCGTTGAACTTTGTAATTTTTCTTCAATGAAGGACCAAGTTGGTCCTATGTGTTCTTGGGCGAAAAAATTTCCCGGATTTCTCCTCGCGCTGAGATAGTTTTCGGGATGCCTTCGGGTAGGTCAACTTCTGCCGAGTGTTTGGGAAGTTCGGCTCTGCAGGTTCCGGCCGAGTGTGATTGCTACTGCTACCTTCCAATTTTTCTAAGAGTTCCATTAATTCCTCTTCAGTAGCGTAACGAAAAAACTCGGGGCATCCCCGCAAAAATATTTTCCAAACCCATTTGCGAAAATCTATTAGATTTCATGATTGAAATTTTTAATTTCCATATTATTAACTAGGTTTTATGGGCGCTTTAATAATGCAATTTCTTTGGAACCTTCAAGTATTTTTCGTAAAACCAAATTTGTTGCACTTTATTGCGTGTAACACAAATCTACACGTTGTAACGTTGTATTTAAAACGATTGCCACAGTTTTATACCAATACAAAGTACTACACTTTCGCCAACGTTAATCATATCATGCAGATTTTATTGCTTTAGAGAACTAAGGCCAGCCTCTTTGAAATTCTTCACGATCACATACACAAAACACGCAATTACCGTGTGATAGCGTCTGATGACGTTTCCGATTTATACGAAAACACAGAATATAAGTACGCAAATAAATAAATTAAAATTAAGAATTGTAGCATGAAAATAGCAGAACTACTTAAATTATTTACTCTTGAATATAAAAAAAAAATACACTTAACATAACGTCACAATGTTTTGCACACAGTTAAAATCTTTTTTTTTTTTTTTGTCTATTACAGAAAAAAATGATTCTGGTATTTTTTACTTCGTAGCCGTGAAGAACACCTTTGCCTTATATTCTGAAAGACGCGTAGTAATGTACAAACAATTGTAATACATAACATCTTATTCTCATTGATACAAAAATTCCATCCATTGAACTGATATTTCTTTCATATTCCCATGTTAATATAGACGTAAATTCATATGGCTACAAAAAAAGCCACAAGTCCTCTGGAAGAAAAAAACTACCAAAATTTCTTTTCTTTTTAATACTTCATTCAAATCAGCCACCACAAATTACTTAACCACCTTCATGTAAAAGAAATTGCAAAATCTTTTTGCTGAGGCTAAGGGGGGGGGTATTCTCTGTACTAGTCTGTAACAGTGCTGCTTTGTCTTTTTCCTAAGACCAGTGGCTCTGAATTAGGGATGGACGGATGCATATAGGCCTTAGAGTTTGTAACGTGTACTTCTAAAGCTGCTCAACTATGCGAGCTATAGTTTTCTGAGTTGTATTACGAGTTATCATTCTATTGTTCGTAACTGACGCCTTTCTATTATTGTGGAAGTTAAATTCTACTAACTAGCTACCTAATTCAAGAGTTGTGTATTCAAGGAGAATTCACGTGAAGAGCAGAGTGTTGTGAAAAAACAAGAACAATAAAGTAAGTGTTGTTCCTTAATTTTCATTCGTTTGGATCCTTACCGTTAACATTTATGGTGTTTTAGAAACTAAGTACACGAACTTAAACATTACAAGTTTCTCAGGCAGTAGTTAAACCCCAAACCCAGTGACGTCACTTAGGGGTGCGAGAGTAGGTTGCAGCCTACCGAGTTCAAGATGTACTATTTTTTAACTTTAAAAAATTATCTTTGGTTTAAGCCTTTTTTATGTTAGCACGGCCAGGGGTGAATGAGAAGGGTGGATAGGAATTCACTGAGGGAGGTCATTACGAATTGCTCTTCTGTTTGTTTGTGCTACTCAGTAGGGGATTCCACCACGGAAAGTAGTCTAAATCTATACCATGCTCTGAATTAGGGATGGACGCACCATCCGTCCATCCCTTATTCAGTAATCTAAGCGCTGGCATCTTACCATTCGTCTAAGGTAGGTCCGTGTTGATATCCCCGTGAGGCATGGGTGTTGTGTTTGTCATGCGGCACAGGCTCTTTCCCTTCCCAGGAACCAGTGGCCCAAAATTGGGAGACAGGTGAATGCTATTAGCCCACCGAGTTGCTCACGGTGGTTGTCAAACCTCCAAACAAACAAAAAAAGCAATACCAGCGCTCTTACGCATTTCCCGGTGCAGTGCGGGAGCAGGACGTAATTTACGACTTCTGGAGAGGAGTGCAAGATAAGATCGCTGGCTTGAAGGAAGGGATTTAGTTAGGGGGTTTGATATTGTGTCTGCATGTCACGACGTTGAAATTTGATTTAGATAAGCAAAAATGACGTTTTTTTTTAAAGAAATGTTTCAAGTACGTTATTATTTTTTCATAAGCAACAGTGATAAATTTTGAAAAGCAATACAGGAAATACGTTCACAGCAAGAAAACAAGAAAGATGACACCGAATTTTCGGGTGTAATAAGCACGCCTTTTGAATCCGTTCTTACGCAAATTAAATTTATCAAATCAATTCAAAGTCAATGGAACCGGTACGGAAAACAATAGATCTGACGAAAGAAAGAAGATTTTCAATCGGGTTTTTAATCCCTCAGATATTGCTGTAAACGGAATCGTGAGCTTACGAACTCTTAGAAACAGAGATATCGGCAAAAATAAGATGTGACTTTACGTCCCCTGGTGGGAAAACCATGCATTATTTTAGGAAGAAAGTATTCTCAAAGGTTTATCCATATAAGCGGTATCGGTCCAAGAAAAAAAAATTAGTCGAGTTTTCAGGAGCCCAAATTTTGCAACAAATACTTCAGAAGCAGAAATTAACACTTATGACCCCTGGTGGCTAAACCATTCTTTACCAAACATTAGAAATTATGTGAAAATATTTTCCATCAGGTCTTGTATGCGATAAAGGAAGAATTTTTCAAATCCGAGCTTTAGGAGCAGAAATAACGCAATTTACCTTTGTGCCCCCTAGCGGAAAGTCTATGATTTACTTGTAAATTTTGAATTTATAAGAAAAACATTTCGCATCGGAATTACTATCCAACAAAGAAGGAATTTTTCAAATTGTACTCTTAGAAGTAGAAATATTGATAAAAATAAGATATACATCTACGCCCCCTGGCGTAGAAATTATGCATTATTTCAAGAAGAAAATGTTCCTAAAAGGTTTGTCGACATGAGTAGTATCGGTCAACAAACGACTTTTTTTTCAATCGAGATTTTAGAAGCTCATATTTTCCTGCAAATACATCAGAAGCGAAAATTAACACTTACGCCCCCTGGTGGCCAAACCATTTTTTACAAAAATTAGAAATTATGTGCAAACGATTTCCCATTAGGAGCTGTATGCGGCGCAGAAAGAATTTTTCAAATCGGAGATTTAGAAGCAGAGATATAGGGGGAAACGCAATTTACATTTACGCCCCTTAGCGGAAAGTCTATGAATTATTTGAAAATTTTGAAATTATATGAACCACGTGTCACACGGAAAACACTATCCAACAAAGAAGGAATTTTTCAAATCAGACTCCTAGAAGCAGAGATATTGACAAAAATAAGATATGCATCTACGCCCCTGGCGTAAAAACCATGCATTATTTCAAGAAGAAAATGTTCCTAAAAGCTTTGTCGACATCAGTAGTATCGGTCAACAAACGACTTTTTTCAATCGAGATTTTAGATGCTCATATTTTGCTGCAAATACATCAGAAGCGGAAATTAAGACTTACGCCACCTGGTGGCCAAACCATGTTTTTACAAAAATTAGAAATTATGTGCAAAGGATTTCCCACCAGAAGCTGTATCCGGTGCAGAAAGAATTTTTCAAATCGGAGATTTAGAAGCAGAGATATAGCGGGAAACGCAATTTACCGCTACGCGCCCTAGCGGAAAGTCTATGAATTACTTGAAATTTTTGAAATTATGTGAAAAACATGTCGCACGGAAAACACTATCCAACAAAGAAGGAATTTTTCAAATCGGACTCCTAGAAGTAGAGATATTGACAAAAATAAGATGTACATCTACGCCCCCTGGCGGAGAAACTGTGGAATGTTTAAGGAAAAAATATTCCAAAAAGGTTTATGGATGTGAGTGGCATCAGTCTACGAAAGAATTTTTCAATCGATATTTTAGAAGCTCAGATTTTATGGCAAATACATCAGAAGCAAAAATTAACACTTACGCCCCCTGGTGACCAAGGTATTCTTTAACAAAAAATTGAAATTATATGCAAAAGATTTTCCATCAGGAGATGTATCCGCTGAAGAAAAAAAAATTCAAATCGGAGTTTTAGAAGAAGAGTTATCGGGAAAAATGTAATTTACTTTTACGCCCCCTGGCGGAAAATTTATGCGTAATTTGAAAAAGTAACTATATCTAAAACACTCTTCGACATAAATGGAATCGAAAGTTAAAATAATTTTTTCAATCGGTTGTTTAGAAGCAAATATGTGGAATAAAACGTATTTTTGAAATCGACATCATCTGCGTTTACGCCCTCTAAAGGCGAAATTGTACATCGTAAAAAAAAAAAAACGAAATAAAGGATCATCATTCGCATATTTCAAGCTTCCCAATGCAAAAATAATTTTTCAAATCGGACTAATAGTTTCAGAGATATCGTGGGTACAGACGGACTGACGGACGGACGGACGGACGGACAAACCAAGAACATAAGCACGATCTTTTTTTAAAAAAGACGTGCTTATGTTCTTTTTTTTTTTTTAAAAGCTAAAAAGTTGAAGGCTACATTCTACTAACACTTGAATCCTACACCAGTGGCATAAATAGTTAGATCCATGTGGGTAGGTGTGTGAGTGTGTATCTGAGGGGTGTCAGTGGGAATTGCACGACATCTCTTGTAGCCAGTAGTGAAAAGGATGAAAAATTATTTCTTTCAATGTTTCGCAAATTAAGTTGCTATGATACTTGGTCCACCAGCAATAATAACCGCACACCTATTGTCCACCGTGATTTCCAAGTTTAGCGACGTCCCTTCCCCAAATGAAAAAAAAAAAAAAAAAATGCATTGTTTTCATTATTTCTTTCATTGCCTTAGGCTTCCCGAAAGAGTTATTTAATTTCCTTCGGGTGGCATACATTCAGCTGGTGAAGCTTTCCTTACAGTTTCACTGGAATTCAATAGATTCCTGCTTTTTCTGTTTGACCCCTACCTCTGATGGTGATTAGTTTTTTGTTTGCACCTTCTTTCACGAATGGTTGAATTTACCTTTCTTCATGTATTTTTGAGAGTGCCGTTGCCACCGTATTTGTATGGTAATGCTCCATAGAAATTTTTATCGTATTTTCTTTTAAATTTTATTGGTTTCTGTTTGTTTGCCTTTATTAACTTGATTCTGGTTGCCTTTTTATCAATCCGTACGACCAACAGAGCCGTAGCGAGGGGATGGGGGCAGCAGGGGCGGTCGCCCTGGGCGCCGAGCTGGAGGGGGCGCCATCGAGACGTAGATTTTTGTTATATAAATGTAAAAAATGTGAAATTAATTTATACGCGTAATTAAAAAAATGTATAAAATTTAAACTTCTTTATGCTTTAAGAATAAAATGGCGACCAGATGAAACCTAAATTAAAGGAGAACTCCAATCGTCCGAACGCCAAATATTCGGATCGATTTGGCTTGGGTGTGACAGTACATTTTAGTTGCTATGTTTATGAAACATTTGAGACGCGCGCGCAGCGGCTAGTGTAGGCCAGGACTTTAGAGGGGAAGGGCTAGTGCGCCCCTTTGAAGTGCTGAACACCGACCCGTGTCTGAAAGGTTGGGTAAAAAATGGGTAGTGTACTTGTTTCTACGTCCTCACGCTGGCCTTCTGGCTCAGCTCAGTTCCCTCAAGGACAGAACTTCCCTCTGTTATGACGGTGTTTTACGCCAGCACTTTTTCTTGGTGTATCATATTTGTTTCACGTTGTATTTTATTTAAGTTGTACACTGAAAACCCAAACTGATGCTCTTAGCGAGAAGAAACAGATTTTAAAATGGACAGCAGAAAACATATCAAGATGCATTGTAATTCCAGTACTTTACCTCAAATCATATGATTTTTGATTTTGAGATCAGAAAAGTATATTTGCTATATTAAGCAAAATACTTTATAAAGAAAGAGCATGTATAACAGAAAATGTTAATTTAAAATTATCCAATTTATACTATAACATCAATGTTTTCCGATTTTTAGGCGCCCCAAAATCATGAACTTTTGTTTTCCAAAAAAATAATTTTTGATATTTGAGTGCGCCTTGCAGTAGATGACACACTGTAATCGGGTAAATACGGTATTAACTTTGACTTTCATGTGGTGCTCTGACAGAAAGCTCCCAGGCTTTTGGCCAGTGCAGGTACGTCATCGACCACGGTTGTATATCTCAGGGGGTGAAATGTAGGCGACGGGTGCTGTGACCTTCACGGCCTCCTCTGTCCATGATCCATCACTCCTTATGTAACGTATACTCTATATTCACTTTCCTTTTGATTTTACTATCTCTGGTTATTTTATTTTACTATGTAAATTATCTTCTTACTGAACGAAATATTATTTCACCCCGCTGAATGAGATCTGGCAATGAGTGTAAGTCATGACGTGGTGGTAGCTCGTATATAGGCGCGTTCATCGAGAGTTGTGTGTTGTTGCGTTGTAGTTGTGGGTTGTTGCGTTGTGGTAGTTGTGGTGGTTGGTGTAGTTGGTGTGTTGCGTTGCAGTGTGTTGTTATGTAGTAGTGATATATGAGTGCCTTAGTTGACCAGGAGTCATCATAATAAACAAGTTGTTCTGTAAGTTCAGTCTTTTTCAATTCTTAGTTTTGTCAGACCTCTGTCTGGCTGTTAGGTTTATGACTTTGATTACTTAATATAAATAACCAGCGTTGAGACTTTGTTTAAGTTCATAATTAACGAGTAACAACACCCTTTTGGGAATTCATCATTTTGAAGCTTAGAGCATTATTCATTCATAATAATTAGCTTAGCAAAAAGATAAACAAAGCTAATTCATTATAATTGGCGCCCGAACTTTTCTCGAACACGAGATCCTGACTATTATTACCCATGGCTTCCTTACCTGAGACAACTGCAAATTTCCACCTTCCGGCAAGTCTCGAGGGTAATGGTGTTTGTTTGGACAATTTGTACGAAGCCTGTGGCTCTGACTTGGATATGAATAATCTACACATACCCAAGCATTCTTCACCATTTCGGAATGCACCAGCTTCTTATCACTCTGAGTCGCGGGTCGTAGCTGAGGGAATTCAATCCTCTCAGCGAAGCAGAATGCTTGCCCATTTCGTGCCGCATGCAGGAACAATTTATTTCAATGGTTTGGAGGGGTCTTTAAAGTTCCTCGAAGATCTGGAAGACCATTTTGATTTATATAATATTCCGGAAGACTGCAAGGTCCAAATTGCCGGAACTTGCTTGAGAGATACCGCCAAGACCTGGTATCGGCAGTGGCGAGGGTCGAACCCGGATTCTCATTATGAGAATTTCCGTGCAGAATTCTTGGAGGTCTTTCCTTTCGGCCTCAGTCGAGCTAGCCTTGCCCAACAGCTGTTTTCTCGTCAGCAGGGTCCCAATGATAGCCCTGTTGCATTTGCGTTGGAAACTACACGCCTATATAATCTATGGGATCCACATGCCAGTCATGTTGACATGTTGGATACCCTCGTACAGCAGCTCGACCCATTCTTGCAAGATTTTCTTGAGGTTCGACACCCTACCACTATTCATGAATGCCTTCGCCTCATACGCACGTATGAAGAGCGACATGGCAAACATGCTTCAACTCACCATGCTCGGGCACCCCGCGAGGCTTATTACGAAAACCCTCAGCGGCATAATAGACAAAACTTTCAGCGCGAGCATACACGTGCCCACCCAAGCTTCATACGTTCCACCACACAGAAGAGTGGCGAACCAGCAACGAGTTTCGAGCAAGCTACGGGGTATCGTCATAATACACAGTATGCTCGACCCCGTTCCACTCAGCAGCATTCGGAACGTTATCATGCTCAGGGCAATAATAATTTTTTCTGCCCGTGCTGAGGGCAGACGTAACGAAAATGAAAATCTCAACAGACACGCGGAGTTCCCGACGCAGGGTGCACGCAATTTTCCTTATCGTGAAAATTTTCCTGATACCCGGCAGGGTCGAGGTTTCCGACCACATGATAACACCACCAGAATTCCTTTAAACTTCCACAGGAAGTAGACGAAGGGTCGGTCCTGCTTCCTGATACCAAACATCCTGACCCTAAAACAGTATTAGTGACTGTTCAAACTCCTCAGTTGCCTGATGTATTCTTGACACTTGAAGACATTATTGTCGAGACAAAGTTCGACACTGGGTCTGAGATATCAGCCCTAAATACAAAGTTTTGCAATGATGTTTTTTCCGCAATACATGTTCAGCCTGCAACGCAGTATTTGCGAGGTGCAAATAACGAAATCTTCAGTATTTCAGGAACTGTCACATTATCTTTAGGGCTGGGAAAAGCTCGTTTTACACATTCTTTCCTGCTTATAGACGAGCTACCCGTGAAATGTCTCTTGGGTATGGACTTTATTAACAAGTTTCAAATAACTTTGAATTTTGTACAACATGTGATTTTCTTTCCGGAACCTGTCGAAATGATTCCGACGGTTCCTGTAGATATTACGAGTTTATTGTTGAGTGACCAATTGAATGAGGGGCAACGAGACCAGCTTTCTCCTTTTACAGGAAAGCCTCTGGTTTATTTTCGGATCAACCTGGTTTCACACAGGTGGTTTATCATGTTATTGACACTGATGGTTCGAAACCCATTGCGACGAAACCTTACCCTTGTGCTCCACATAAAAAACAGGAAATGCAACGTCAAATTGCGGAAATGATTAAGCAAGGCATAATCAGGGAATCAACAAGCGCCTGGGCTGCTCCTGCCTTCTTGGTTCCAAAGAAACAACCAAATGAATTTCGTTTCGTGACAGATTTTCGCAAACTCAACCAAGTCACAAAAACAATCAATTATCCCCTACCTGTCATGTCACATATTCTAAATGACTTGTCGTCAACCAAATGGATGTCAACTTTGGATTTGGCGAGTGGATATTGGCAGGTGGCAGTACATCCGGACTCGGTCGATAAAACAGGCTTTGTGACTCCTTTTGGGGCCTATGAATATTTACGTATGCCTTTTGGTTTAGCTTCTGCACCTGCTACTTTCCAAAAGCTTATGGACACGGTTCTCAGACCTGTCCTGGGTCCCCATGTGCATGTCTATTTGGATGATATTATTATCACATCAGAGACTTTTGACGAGCACCTTTCTGCTCAAACAGGTGTTCCAACTTATATACAATGCTGGCTTGACGTTAAAACCTAGTAAATGCCAGATAGCGAGGGACGAGATTGTATATCTGGGGTTGAAGATTACTCCCCACGGTTTATTCACTGATAATGAAAAATTAGGCCTATTGCTGACTTTCCTCGGCCTAAAACAGCAAAAGAACTATCCCGCTTTCTGGGAATGACCGGATGGTATCAGCAGTTCGTCCCCGCTTATGCTACAATATGTGAGCCATCGTATGCTTTAAAGCGTAAATACAAGAAGTTTATTTGGACACCTGAAGCTAACGCTGCATTCGAAACACTGAAGTCTGCATTGACTCAGCCTCCGGTGTTGGCTTTCCCGGATCATTCTAAAGAATTTGATATTTATACTGATGCATCCGGAGTTGGTCTTGGTTGCGTTTTGTCACAAGCTGGGCATCCAATAGCTTTTGCGTCTCGTACTTTAGCTAAAGCTGAACGCAATTATTCAGCTACGGAACGTGAATGTCTTGCTGTTGTGTATGCACTGAATAAATTTCAATGTTATCTTAACGAATTGACAGTTAACATAATTACGGATCATTCTGCCCTTCAGTATTTGAATTCTGCTAAACACCTATCTCAAAGACTTATGAAGTGGGCTCTGAAGTTACAAGAGAGCAATATCAAAATTTCGTATCAGCCAGGTAATAAGAATCAATTACCGGACGCATTATCTCGCGTTCCGATTAGTGGGGTCCCCACCGAAACTACTCCTGGATGTCAGCCTTTACTTCTGATAGCTGATATCACATCCAGAGAGCAGATAATGGCAGAATTAATAAATGATCCAGATTTTGGGGATATTTACAATTTTTTGCTTGCGGGTTCGCCCCTACCAAGTGATCCTTCTCTGGCTGGAAGGTCACAACATTTTGAAGTAATAGAGGGTCTTCTTTATTATACAAAGTCTCGGACTACTAGGGCAGAGTTTCGCCCATGTATTCCGCGAACCCTTAGAATGGCTCTTTTAAATGAATTTCATGACAAACCTCTTGCAGGCCATTTAGGTATTCGCATGACCCGTTGTAAATTGCGGGATGTTGCCTATTGGCCTGGCATGTACCAAAGTGTGCTCGCATACGTTCAATCATGTCACTTGTGTCAGATTAATAATTACCGTAATGTAAGATGGCCGGTCACTTGAAATCTAGTTCAAGTTCTCATGTATTTGATATTATTTCCATAGATTTATTGGGACCTTATCCATTATCTGTTAAAAATAAAGCTCGTTATGTTTTAGTACTAACTGATAATTTTTCTAAATGGGTTGAAGTTTTTCCCATTAAAGCCGCTACGGCTGAGATTATTTGTAATGTCTTGGTTAATGAAGTATTTTCTAGATATGGTGCACCTAATAAAGTAGTTTCGGATAATGGTCCTCAATTTATTTCTGACATTTTTGAAAGAATGTGTGCGAGACTACACATTAAACATAAATTCATTTCCCCATATCATCCCCAGAGTAATCCTGCAGAACGCGTTAACCGAACGCTAGTGAAAATGATTGCGACTTTCGTAATGGACCACCATGAAAAATGGGATGACCATTTAGAACTTTTTGCGTTCGCCCTCCGCTCGTCTGTCCACGAGTCTACTAAAATTACTCCTGCGGAACTTTTTCTGGGTCGCAAAATTAAAACCCCTTTTGAAAATTTAACGGGGATTATCGACGAACTAAATCAGCGACCAACTCCGCAATCAGTACACATTATGGCAGAAAAAGCTCGTATTGCAATGCTAGGAGCACAAGCGGCTCAAGCACGATATTATAATTCTAGGCGTAGGGAACCAGATCTTGTCGTTGGAGATCTCACTCGTGGAAACGCACTTCCAGTCTTCTGTTTCGCATACTTTAGTGAAGAAATTTGCACCCAGCTACGAAGGTCCATATCGGGTGGCAAATGTCTTTGAAAATAATATTGTTCTGGAGAAACCGAACAACAATTTTCAATATGTACATGTTGATCAATGTCGCAAGTATCACGAACGGGATATCGAGTTCATTATCAATCCTACTCAACCTTCTGTTCCACAGACTCAAGAATCTATATCTCATGTTCAACCGCCAGAAATTGTGGACGACCCACCGAACATTTTTGACGAATCACCAGTGATTTTTCCTTCACCCTCCCCCTCCAGACGAGTTTCTACAACCGCAACCTGATTCTCCCGTGAGACCAAGGCTCGATTCGTGTTCGTCGAATACTAGTATCGTTCCTTTCCCTCCAACCATTGCCAAGACTATTGCTGCGCCGTTTACGGCTAACTCTGCACCACCGCGGGATACTTCTTCTTTGAATACCTCATCGGAAAGTATTCTATAGGTAAATCCAAACATCGCCCTGCACGACCGCTGAATTACAGCAGCGACTCAGAGGCGTCGGACATTTCGGATTTGTCAGTTATGAATCCAACATTTAATATTCCACACCGTCCAGCACCACCAAAAGCTGGGCGCAAACGTCACTTGTCTCCCCAATCTGCTTCGCCGCAACAGCGACGAAGGCAGAAATCTTTGCATCCGCCCGGGTTTCGCCCCTGGAACCTCCGTTCAGGGCAAACAGGGCCGATGCCCTGCTACTACTATCATGCCCCGTGGGCGTAAACGAAAACAAGCGATGTGGCCGGGGACACGTCCCTCCAAAAAGATACTGGAAGGACACAACGGGCCCCAGCATCAAGGGACTTCATATCCAAAGCCTGGGGGAGCCCGTTCCTATCAGCCGCAGCAGGGATTTCCGGACCGCCAGACTTCTGACGTTCCTGACCGTTCTTCTCAGCCGCAGGGATTTCCGGACCGCCAGACTTCTGACGTTCCTGACCGTTCTTCTCAGCCGCAGGGATTTCCAGACCGCCAGACTCCTGACCGTTCCTATCAGCCGCAGCAGGGATTTCCGGACCGCCAGACTTCTGACGTTCCTGACCGTTCTTCTCAGCCGCAGGGATTTCCAGACCGCCAGATTCCTGACCGACAACAGACCGATGTTCCATTACCGTCCCGGAAGAGATCCAAGCCACTCTGATTTCCCCAGTCCCATTAGGCCTGGAAAACGTTTTCGCACTAGAATTTTTTATGCGTCCTCGAGATAAGTAAGTTCTCGTGGACAGGTTCTTTTCTCAGTTTATTGTTTTTCCTGCTCGACCAGTTGGCGTGTCAGAATTTCTTTTTTTCGTGTGGGCCTATGCATTCTTTTTGTGTATATGTGTTTTTTTTTTTATATTTCTTCTATGTCCATCTACTAATCCACTTTTTTTTGTATATATCTATGTGCTTAGGGGGTAAAATAATAAAATTGTTACTGTTAGGCAGCTCCAGGTAAATTTCGCTGCTGATACAGTTGTTCTGTATTTCAACGCATGAGGCAAACGTAATTTGAAATGAAAATAATAAAATTGTTACTGTTAGGCAGCTCCAGGTAAATTTCGCTGCTGATACAGTTGTTCTGTATTTCAACGCATGAGGCAAACGTAATTTGAAATGAAAATAATAAAATTGTTACTGTTAGGCAGCTCCAGGTAAATTTCGCTGCTGATACAGTTGTTCTGTATTTCAACGCATGAGGCAAACGTAATTTGAAATGAAAATAATAAAATTGTTACTGTTAGGCAGCTTCAGGCAATCTTCGCTGCTGATACAGTTGTTATGTATTTCCACGAATGAGGCGCACGTAATTTGAAATTAAAAAAGTGATTCCTGCTAGGCAGAATAAAAAGAAAGTATGCCGATGCAGGTTTGGTTTGTTCTACACTACAAATTTCACAGTCGAATACAGATTCGTAAATTGTTATGCCAAGTTGATAATGTAAATACGGCTACCACCAAACAACAAATCAAAAAAAGATCGAGAAACGTCAATCATCGAAATGTAAGACTTACACTCCAAAATTGATAGGTTTTTCGGAAAAAAAAAAAAAAAAAGAAAAAAAAAGAAGAAAAAATTAAGGGGAGATGATGTAACGTATACTCTATATTCACTTTCCTTTTGATTTTACTATCTCTGGTTATTTTATTTTACTATGTAAATTATCTTCTTACTGAACGAAATATTATTTCACCCCGCTGAATGAGATCTGGCAATGAGTGTAAGTCATGACGTGGTGGTAGCTCGTATATAGGCGCGTTCATCGAGAGTTGTGTGTTGTTGCGTTGTAGTTGTGGGTTGTTGCGTTGTGGTAGTTGTGGTGGTTGGTGTAGTTGGTGTGTTGCGTTGCAGTGTGTTGTTATGTAGTAGTGATATATGAGTGCCTTAGTTGACCAGGAGTCATCATAATAAACAAGTTGTTCTGTAAGTTCAGTCTTTTTCAATTCTTAGTTTTGTCAGACCTCTGTCTGGCTGTTAGGTTTATGACTTTGATTACTTAATATAAATAACCAGCGTTGAGACTTTGTTTAAGTTCATAATTAACGAGTAACAACACCCTTTTGGGAATTCATCATTTTGAAGCTTAGAGCATTATTCATTCATAATAATTAGCTTAGCAAAAAGATAAACAAAGCTAATTCATTATACTTACGTGTATTGAGAACGAATGACGGATGGCGACGATTCGTCGACAGGGAAGCCTACAGTGTGCATGCGCGGAACAAACATTACTCAGTTAAGGTTGCGACAGTTTAAATGCAATATTTGCCGTGACACTGTGACGACATTCGTTTGCTTAACGTTGTCTGTATAGCTTGATTGATTGAGTAGCGCGCTGAATTAGTGCACTGTGCCACGTGACGTGCGTGTGTGTGTCGAAATGGGACCTACAAAGTTGTCTGGAGCACAAGGCAGAAAACGAAAAAAACAAGAGGCGGATAACGCAGTCCAATCCAAGTAGTGGCAAATACTGGGATGGGTAAAGAAGGTGGATCCCTCAACCGCTGCGCGCCCACTACAGCAAGTGCTTGAAAGTAAGCCATCTACATCAACACTTTTAGAAAATGAAAACGTTACTGAAGTAACTGAGAATATAACTGGTAGTGCTAGTGTGCATTCAGATGATTCTACATCTTATTTTAACCCGTCCTTTCCAACATTGAGTCCTTATGAAGGCGTACAGGAACAGGATTTGGAAGATGAACAAACCAAAATTCAACTTAATTTTAATGATCCCACAACATGGCCTGATTTGAATGACCATGTCAGAAGCCTGTTAGTTGAACACGGTCCAGAACAAAATAAAAATGGTAATTTTCTTTTATCAATTAATGCAGAAAAAAGGCATTTTACGAGAAATTGGTTCCACAAAAAACTTTTGAATGGAGAAAATGTAGAGCGGGATTGGTTAATTTTAGTGAAGCAACAAAAATTATTTATTGTTTCCCTTGCATGCTATTTGGAAAGCATTTGAAATCACGTTTGGCAAATCCAAAAGTGGGATTTTCTGAGTGGAAAAAATTACACCCTCGAATTCCAGAGCATGAAAATTCTGTAGAGCACCGTGAGTGCTATGTTTCTTGGAAAAGCTTTGTAAAAAGGATTAAAGAGGGCTGTGCAATTGATACTGAACTACAGCAAATGATTACAAAAGAAAAAGAGAAATGGCGGCACATTCTCAGAATCATTGTCGATTGCATTTTGTTTTGTTCAGTCAACAACTTGGCCTTTCCAGGTTCAAGTACAAAGATAGGTGAAGACAAATGTGGAATTTTTTTACATTTGCTAGAGTTTGTTTCTCATTATGATAAACAGCTAAAAGAGTATATTACCATAGCCAAAGAAAAACCAGGAATTCCAAATTACCTTTCCCCAACAATTCAAAACGAGTTCATCAATTTAATAGGTGACACTGTACGCCAAGAAATACTAAAAGACATAAGAGAGGCAAAATATTTCTCAATTTCATTTGATTGTACACCAGATGTAGCCCATCAGGAACAAATGTGCCAGATTATTAGGTACGTGAAAGTTTAGAGGATATTTGCTCTGTTGAAGAAAGTTTCATCGATTTCATAGAAACTACTGAAACGACTGGGGCTGGTTTAACCGAAGAAATTCTACAAAAAATAGAAGCCGATGGGCTTGACATTCGTAACTGCCGAGGGCAAGCATACGATAATGGTTCAAACATGTCGGGGAAGTATTCAGGAGTCCAGGCCCGTATACAAGCTGCTCATTCATTGAACTTGGTTGGTGTTCACGCTGCTGGAGTCTCTTCAGATATTATCACATATTTTGGCACAGTGCAAGAACTGTACAAAATATTTGCTCACAATGTCAAAATGTGGGAAATATTATCCGACAAACTTTCTACCACTCTCAAGCGTCACTGTGATACAAGATGGGCATCCAAATACTCTGCTGTTCATGCACTTTATTCACAGCTTGATAAAGTCCTCGAAGCCTTAGAGGAAATTTCTGACAACCCTCAATTCCATGATGACTGTTTATCAGTGGTTAAAAATTTTCTGAAACAAATTAATTATAAGTTTGTTTGTTACTCTGTTATGTGGGACAAAATACTAAATCAGATCTCCCGCGTGAATGAACAACTACAGCGCAAAGATGTGACCGTGGACTGTGCAGTTAGTCACTTGACAGGATTGAAAGCTGCTTTACAAGACATCCGGGATACAGGGATTGATGTTATACTGGGCGAAGCATCGGACATCTGTGCCGCAACATCTCTTGACGGCTTCTTCGAGGAGAAAATGGCAAGGAGGAGGAAACGACTGACATTGGAAGAAAGTGAGGACACTGTTTTGACAGGAAAACAAAGGTTCAGTATGGACTTTTATGCTGTTTTGGACAAAGTCTTAGAACAAATGGAATGGCGTTATAAATGTTTGATTGAAGTGTTAGATGACTTTAATTTCTTAACGGGCAAGTCTTTGCAATCTATGACCGTAGAAGAGTTAAAGGCTAGTGCAATGCGCTTAGCAAATAAATATGATAAGGATCTGGATGCTACTGAAATAGAGGGGGAAATAGCTAGTTTTAAGTTTCAGGCCATTTCTTTATTTTAAAAAAAATCAGGATTTTTCAAAAGCAACCTCTCTTGACCTATTAAATTTAATCCATCAAATGTCTCTTGCAACATCTTATCTTTTTTTTTTTTTTTTTTTTTTTTTTTTGATTGGAGGTTTAACGACCACCGTGAGCAACTCAATGGGCTATAAGCAGTCGCCCGTCCCTAATTTAGGGTCACTGGTTCCAGGGAAGGAGAGATCCAGTGCCGTAAGACAAACACAACATCCATGCCTGACCGGGATTCGAACCCGGACCCCTTACGGACGAATGATCAGAGGCCAACGCCTTAGACCACTGCGCCACCGGGGCGGCCAACAACTTATCCAAACTTAGTAATTGCTTTCAGATTATTCTAAACATTACCAATTACTAATGCGTCTAGTGAACGAGGTTTTAGTAAGCTGAAAATAATAAAAAATAAAAAATTACTTAAGGTCATCAATGGGACAAGAGAGGTTAACGCACCTGGCAATTCTGTCAATAGAAAAATATATTGCTAAAACTATTAATTATGATCAAATAATAAAGGATTTTGCTGCTGTTAAAGCTCGAAAGGTACATTTGTAAATACAAAATCATCCTGTTAAGGCTTAAGCATAATTTTAAACAAATGCTACTTGTACTTATTCTTTCAGTTGTTCATAAGCACTTGAGGTAGCAATGAATTATAAATAAAAAGTATCCTTCATTCAAACTATGTTCAATGTTTTTCTTTCTTCAACAATCCCTATTGAAGCTCACATAGTCACCACAGGCTATTGAATAGAATTACCGATATAAGTTTTTTTTTAAATATTATATTATGAGCAATATTTTATACAAAAAAATTTACATTTTATTACTATTTCATACAATTAGCAAATTATATACGGGACAATAATTGCAAATAACAATAAAAATCGCAATATTTTTTTTATACAGGTATTGTACTATATCTGCAAACAGGTATATAATAAAATCTTACACCATCGCCTGTTCCAGTTGGACTGAGGCAGGGGGGCGCCAATTTTACTGCTTGCCCCAGGCGCCAATACCTCTAGCTACGGCCCTGCGCCCAATAAAGTTACTCATTTTCCTTCGAAAGGCATATTTGTGTGACCTCTGTGCTACGCGTTTACCACAGCTGGATGTGCTACTGCCACTGTTCTGGGAATATACTGACAGGTTTCAAAGAACGACACGAAAGGTTTATGCAACTCCACACAGCTGACAAACAAGTTAAGCGTTAATTGGGAAATACACGTGTCAGAATGTGTTTTCGAAAGTTAGCAGTTCCTAAGAGTTCTTATGATCTGAAATGAGTCAGATGTGTATTCACCTTACTACAAAAAATGAAGCTCAGAAGAGCAGAAGCTTTATTCTGTTGCGCCCAACTGCAGTAGAAAACAAGCGTACTTTTTAACTGTCCGTTTCATATAATTTTCTTTTCCTGTAGAGACAAATATTTCAGACCATTACGGAGTTTGAGTTTCTAAGTATACAATAAATAACCACGTTTTCTTTTCTTCTTTTATTGTGTAAATCGTAGGCTAATAGTTTTTAATAGTTTTCTTTGATATTTTTAACCAGGAGTGTAACTAATACGAGAATGAAGAGTTATTGCCTCCGGTCCTCGGAAACTTAGCGGCACCACCTTGTATTTCGACGGGGTCCTAATCATGCATTTACTTTATAACCTTCTTATGTTTTAACCTCGATCTGACTATTTCTAAAAATTAGGTAGAGGGCAAATTCCTTGCTTTAAGGATGCCGATAGCAGCAAAAAAAACTTAAAACATTCCCTGTAACATTTCCCTCACACTTCGTTTTTTCATTCACAGATGTGTGAAAAGCTAACAGACAAACAATACAATTTTCAAGAGCAATATACCACTACGCGTTAAAAGAAAATTGTTTTATCAGTGCATTCTTCCAGTTTTTACTTAGGTATCAGAAGCAGAGAACCTAACTAAAAAAGACATTCAAAGGTTGAGGACAACTCGAAGAATCACGGAGAGATGCATGCTCTCAGTAACCAAGAAGATGGGTGACACTAATAGTATATATATATATACCCCGCCTTCTCGTGGTGCATCCTGTTCCCACTAAAGGGGCTCTGACGACCGCCAACAGCGGTATAACTATGCCATCGGGATTAGAGGAAATGCTATCCCACACTCACCAACCCGCTTGGCCAGCGTGGTTAGTTATGGCCAAACCCCTCCAAAATGACTCCACAACTTAAATCTTAACCCTCAGTCTCCGGCAGCTGGAATGTACCTGGCCAAGGCAGCGGCCAGTGCGACATGAAGACAGAGGGTGCTAAGAATCCCCAGAGGACCGGACTAGGCTGCCATCTGATGCTGACCTTGGCTACGTATAATGGACGCTCTCTGTCTTCTGATTCAAGGCTTCTTGAATTGAAAGAGGAACTACAAAAAGGATCAAGTGGGGCATCATCGGGCTACGTGAGGTAAGGAGAAAAGGAGAAGATCTCATTGAACTGAAAAGTGGTCATCTCTTCTACTATCGTGAGACAGATACTGGCAGAACTAGTGGTGTTGGATTTATAATAAACAAGAAACTGAAGGATAAAGTTGTAGAAGTTGAAAGTTCCTCTGACAGAGCTGCATGACTCGTTATCCAACTCGCGAGAAGATACCAGGGTCAGATTATTCAAACTTATACACCCACCACAAGTCATTCTGAAGAAGAAATTGAAGAATTTTATGAAGAAATGTTTCATCTAAATAATAAAGGTAAGCAGCACTTGAAGATAATTATGTGAGATTTCAATGCAAAAATAGGGCAACGGCAACAGAATGAAACTTCAGTAGGTAAATTCGGTCACGGCAACAGAAACCAGCGTGGAAATACTCTCGTTGAGTTTACAGAGGCACAAGGGTTTTTCATCTTGAACTCCTTTTCCAAGAAAAATCCACACAGGAAATGGACGTGGAGACCTCCAAATGGGACGATAGGTGAAATTGATTTTATTATGTGTAACAAAAAATTCGTCATAGAAGACTGCAGTGTGCTAAATAAGTTCAACACAGGTAGTGACCATAGATTGGTGAGATGTAAGATGCACCTCAACACTAAACTTGAACGTGGCAAGCTCATAAGACAAACAAAATGTATTGACATAACCAACCTTAAAAAACACCATAATACTTTTAAGTTGGAACTGAAGAACATATTCTCTGCTTCAGAAGGAATAACATCGGAAGAAGTGGATAATTCTGAAGTTAACAGAAAAGTAACCAGAGCTCTTATGGAAACAGCAACAAAATTAGCTGGGTCTAAGAACGAGTTGCATGTGAACAAATTATCAGGAAAAACCAAAATGTTGATGCAAAAAAGAAGATAGATGAGGACAACTAAAGAAGATGTGACTTCAAAAGTGGAATATGTAGAGCTATGCAAGACAGTACGAAAACGTATAACTGAAGACGTAAGGAAATTCAACTGTGAACTAGTGAGGAAAGCAATTGAAAACAACCAAAGCCTAAAGATAGCAAAGGGACATCCCAGTAAGGGAAGAAAACAGATTATGGCACTGAGAAAAGAATATGGTTCTGTAACAAGGAATAGAGGCGAAAGTTTGACAAGAGTGAAAGATATCTACTCCAAATTATATGAAAGGGATGATACATGTACTCCAGACATCAAGAAAGGTACCAGTACCAGAGTTCTTCCGGTCCTCCCAGCAGAAGTTGCACATGCAATCAAGAACATGAAGCGGGGAAAAGCTCCAGGAGAAGATGGAATTACTGTAGACATCATACAAGAAGCAAGTGGAGAAAGCGAAACAGTACTCGCCCAAACTTTCACTCGATGCCTTAATGAAGGGAAGATTCCTGACGATTGGAACAACGCTACAATGATCCTGCTACATAAAAAAGTGACATTGAGTATCTCAGGAACTACACACCTATCAGCCTCCTATCAGTGGTTTATAAAATCTTCACTAAAATACTTTCACACCGCTTGAAGGTAACACTGGACATGGCTCAACCGAGAGAACAAGCTGGATTCAGGAGTGGCTACAGCACAATAGATCATATCTACGTACTGAGAGAACTAATTAAAAGAGCGAGGGAATATGAACTTCCATTGTGCATGGATTTTATCGATTATGAAAAAGCCTTTGATTCGGTGAAACCATCAGCAGTTACAATGGCTCTGAAATCCTGCGGTATTGAAGATGCATACATTAATATTATTAATAACATCTATGAAAATCCAAGTGCAAAGATTCGGCTGTTTGAAAATACAACACACATAAAAAATTGGAGAGGGAGTGAGACAAGGTGACACCATATCTCCGAAGCTCTTTAATGCCACATTGGAAAATGTCTTTCAGTCGCTGAGCTGGGAAAACAAATGGATAAAGATTAATGGATTTTATCTAACCCACCTTCGTTTTGCTGATGACGTAGCCATTTTTGCAACTACCCCATCAGAGCTGCAGAGTGTGATCCAGAAACTTGCTGACAAGAGTAAAGAAGTGGGATTAAAAATGAACTTTCGGAAGACAAAAGTGATGTTCAATGTTTTTACAAGAAATGAAGATTTATCGATTGATGGAGAAAAGCTGGAGATAACAGACACATACGTTTATCTTGGACAGCAGATATCAAGTGAGGGTCATATTGATGAAGAAAATAATCGGCGTACAAAACTTGCCTGGAGAGCTTTTGGAAGAAACAGCATAATTTTCAAGAGCAATATGCCATTATGTCTTAAAAGAAAAGTGTTTGATTAATGCATCCTTCCAGTGCTTACGTATGGTGCATAGTTGTGGACCTTAACTAAAAGAGACATACAAATGCTGCAGACAACTCAAAGTAGAATGGAGAGGTGCATGCTTGGTGTAACCAGGAGAGATAAGAAAAGGAATTGGTGGATCCGAAAAATGACAAGAGTGGAAGACATCATGATCAGAGTTAAATCCCCGAAATGGCAATGGGCTGGACATACTGCCAGAAGGACAGACCATCGATGGACAGCCGAAATTTTAGATTGGATTCCAATGGGCAGGAAAAGACCCAGAAGAAGACCACATGGGAGATGGGTGGATGAAATTCGAAAGTATGCAGGAGTGACATGGAAGAGACTGGCACAAGACAGACCGTTGTGGAGGAAACTTGGGGTGACCTTCGTCCAGCAGTGGATTGATAATGGTTGACAATGACGATGATAATGATACACATATACTACACTGCTGGCCACCCAAAATGCAACACCAAGAAGGAAGCATCCGATTGGCCTGAAATTCGCAGCATGCGTAGCCCGCAAGAGGACATGCAAACGATTAGCATTGCAGGGCATTTGCAAATTATGTGCGCCCGGCACGCCACCGAGAAGCACCATAAGAAGGGTGCATAGAAGGCGGGGTATAAGTATTGGAAGTGTGTCGTGCTGCCGGACCTGTGCGTGGGAAGCTTCCTGATGCCTCGTCGGAGATAACGGCAGTGATTCCAGCACGTTTCGGAGTTCGACAGAGGACGAATAGTGGCTTATCGCGACAGCGGTTTATTGTACCGAGACATCGGCGCCCGTGTGGGACGTCATCCAGCCACACTGACGCGAGTATGGATTCGGTGGGCGCAGGAGGGACGGACGGACCGACGTGAGCGATTGCCGCAACAGCGGCACACCACCAAACGGGAGGACCGGCATGTTGTGCGGCGGGCATTGACGGCTCGCACCGCCACATCACGAACATTAGCGCAGGAATTAGGGTGTGTTGCGCAACAACCTGTGTCAGGACGTACCGTTCGACGTCGTCTGCAGGAGCGGGGACTTGTCGCACGGCGCCCATTACTCCGATTACCATTGACGTTACACCACCGGCGAGTGCGGCGGCTGTTGGCCGTTGAACGCCGCACCTGGACTACAGAATGGCACGACATTGTTTTCTCCGACGAATCCCGCTTCTGCCTGGAACACCACGATGGTCGGATCCGCGTGTGACGGCACTACGGCGAGAGACTGTATGACGCTTACATTATGCATCGTCACACCGGTACGTCGCCTGGGGTTATGGTTTGGGGCGCAATTGGATATGACACCCGAACCCCTCTGGTACGCATCGCCGATACACTCAACAGCCACCGCACCATCTCCGTCGTTTTGGAGCCTGTAGTCCTCCGCTACCTGCAGGACCTGCCAGCGGCCACGTTTCAAAAGGACAATGCGCACCCGCACGTGGCACGCATCGTGCAACAATTCTTCACGGCCCACCAGGTGTCGCTGCTGCCGTGGCCCGCCTGCTATCCCGATATGTCACCCATCAAACACGCCTGGTCGCTGATCGGCAACCGAGTGGCCCGGCAAGCACCACCCACGGCTACGCCTGATGAACTGTGTGCAACGTGTGGAAGCAGCCTGGACCGACATACCCCAAGCCCACATCCAAAGCCTCTTTCGCTCGATGCCGCGGCGTGTAGCGGCCGTTATTGCCAGCCATGGGGTCCACACGAATTATTGATGTATGCGTGTTCCGCAAGTCGCACGGGCCTGTAAGCTCAATCGTTTCAGCTTTGTATCTGTTGCTATGTGTCCAGTAAATCTGGCTTTACTATCTTCTGTCCTTCTTGGTGTTGCATTTTGGGTGGCCAACAGTGTATTTAAACAGCGCGTGACTATATAAATATAAAGTATATGTAAGAAACTTTAATACCCAGGTGCTCTCTCTCTCCAGTTCTCCCACAGAATTTATTTTCCTATTACAGGGAGGCAAGAAAGTCGCTGATGTATATAGCAAAAAACAATAAAAAAAAACAAATTTTGAAGATGACAATCCGATTTTAGGCGTAAATGTGACAAGGATGGTAAGTCAGATAATATCCGAAAACTTGAAAATTTTCATCGTCCTGGAGCGGGACTCGAATCCGCGTCTCCCAGAAAACGCCCGGGTATGCTAACCACTACACCACCCAGAAGGACCAAGTTTCAAGTTTCCGATCAATTTGAATTTAACCATCACAGGATTCGCTAGTCGAAGCAACCGACATTCATGTTTAGCGAATCTGGAGGTTAAGAATCTTATCCCATGTTTGCCCGGAGAAGCAGATAAATCATGAAAGAAACACAGGATTACGCCATATAATACAAATTTTGAAGATGACAATCCGATTTTTGGCGTAAATGTGACAAGGATGGTAAGTCAGATAATAGATGGCTAAGCTTGTTCCTTTTCTATGCGCTGTCTATGCGCTGTTTTTTCAAAGTAGTTAAGTTCTTAATTACTAATTAATTATGCACTTAAAGCACTGCTGAAATACTTTGTACATATTGCAACTAACTGTTTAAGGTATATAACTTTCACAAAGTTTTCTTTAGTTAATTATTATCTTTAACTTATTCTCGTTTTCGTGCTGTCATAAGTTGTAGAGTAGGGGTTTTAGACTCAAGTTTTCTTTCAAAAATCTGTTCGTTATAAATTAACATTTCCTTTTTTAATTGCAATGTAAAATTTGTTTTTCAGGTTTAAATTCTCTCTCAAACGAACTTGGAATTTCGTTATAGCTGAAAATCATTTCTATTTATTATGTCACTCTCACAGCTTGAGTTCTCTTTAATCTTCTTCTCTCTGTTTAATAGTAACAGATGAAGAGCATGGGTCGGGCCATGAAGGTTAATGGATGCAAGCGAAATTGTTAACTAGTGCTAGGTCATGCTACTCTACGGAGGACATGACTTATATATATATTTTTTAAACTATTTTAGGTGGGAATGTTACTTGCATCTATGGCCTTGCAGAAACCCATTTCCAACTAGGTCTTTGTGGAAGTGAGAAAATGCAGAGTTTTTGCTGGTCCTTGATAAAGCCAAGGCTCAGTATTCTCGACACCTTCTACATTCAGTTGTTTTATTTTATTTTTTTTCTTTTCTCCTTTTACTCACACAGGTAGATACATAACCTTTTTCTATGTTGTACTAGGTGTGAGTCAAAATTATATATGTATTTTTTTGCTTAGGTATCTTTATAGTATCCGAAAATATATATACATATACTATGCATACATACAGAAGCCATATATCTTATATATATATATATATACTTAAGAGCAAAACTGAAGACTAAGGAAAAAAATTTTAGAATGTAAAACGAAGGGTGCAAAATAGCCTGAAAATCAAAACGCGCAACGCAGCAGTTTTGAAAATTCAGAATTCACATTCTATAAAGATACCTAAGCAAAAAAATACATATATAATTTTGACTCACACCTAGTACAACATAGAAAAGGTTATGTATCTACCTGTGTGAGTAAAAGGAGAAAAGAAAAAAAAATAAAATAAAACAACTGAATGTAGAAGGTTTCGAGAATACTGAGCCTTGGCTTTATCAAGGACCAGCAAAAACTCTGCATTTTCTCACTTCCACAAAGACCTAGTTGGAAATGGGTTTCTGCAAGGCCATAGATGCAAGTAACATTCCCACCTAAAATAGTTTAAAAAATATATATATAAGTCATGTCCTCCGTAGAGTAGCATGACCTAGCACTAGTTAACAATTTCGCTTGCATCCATTAACCTTCATGGCCCGACCCATGCTCTTCATCTGTTACTATTAAACAGAGAGAAGAAGATTAAAGAGAACTCAAGCTGTGAGAGTGACATAATAAATAGAATTGATTTTCAGCTATAACGAAATTCCAAGTTCGTTTGAGAGAGAATTTAAACCTGAAAAACAAATTTTACATTGCAATTAAAAAAGGAAATGTTAATTTATAACGAACAGATTTTTGAAAGAAAACTTGAGTCTAAAACCCCTACTCTACAACTTATGACAGCACGAAAACGAGAATAAGTTAAAGATAATAATTAACTAAAGAAAACTTTGTGAAAGTTATATACCTTAAACAGTAAGTTGCAATATGTACAAAGTATTTCAGCAGTGCTTTAAGTGCATAATTAATTAGTTAATAAGAACTTAACTACTTTGAAAAAACAGCGCATAGACAGCGCATAGAAAAGGAACAAGCTTAGCCATCTTCTGTTCCTAGGTACCACAAAAGACCCTCAAAGTTACAAAGAAAAGTAAGAGTTAAAACCCGCATAAATGTTAACAGACAAACCAATGCTTAAAAGCTGAAAATCTAAAAAACGACAGAGAAAAGGTACATGAAGTACAAACATTGAACTTATAAAACCTAGAACCCAAAAACAAGGAAGAGAGCTTACCTCTTGTGTTACAAAAACTTTTCTCCTCACAAGAGGAGAACATGGCTGACCTCTTCCGCCACTCCCTAGACGCTGGGAGGGCAGTGAGGGTGGGGCTGATGGCCTCCTCATACAGCAAGAAACCAACGCGCGGAGATTTTAACCAGAGAAAAAAATATATAAACTTAAGACTGTGGATCTGTATGATCAGAATGAGCAGAATTAACTCTCCAGAATACATGAGAAATATTATAAAATACACAAGCAGTTTATTTAATAATCTTTGCATGTATTAAATCACCTTAGTGAGCTTCTATAGATTAATCAGAATCTTATTAATTTTAATGTTGGTTTTACTATTTTTAGTATAGCTATCCTGGTGATGAATAACTAGTTTTCTTTTTTATTTGTTTTTATTTTCTTTTATAAACAGATTTTTAAGCTTTTTTTGTGATTTTGTTTATATTATTTAATTTTTTTGTTTTAATAGGACCGTCATATCCATAGCACTAAGGTTCCTTTAGGTAGTTAATAGGCATCCTCTAGCCAACTTCCTTACGGCTTTGATTGGTCAGAATCATATTATTAACTGTGTAGAAAATTAAAGCAGATCTGCCAACCTTACTCTATTATTCAGAATAATTTTTCTTAAAGTTCTTTTGATGAAAGAAGAAGGAATTTCGTTCTCTAGAAAACTTTCTAATAGAATATTAATGTGGTAATTGAAGTCCAAATTGTTGCTGCAGATTCTTGAAATTCTTAGGACCTGAGAAATTAGTACATTCTCAATTACTTTGGTTGAAATGTTATTATTCCAGTGTAGATATTTAATTACTTTGAAAGGAAAATTAACTCTTTTATCAAAGAGGCTAATAGATGGGTTACCTCTGTTGAGCTTAATGCTTAAGTCTAGGAACTCAAGTTCCTGATTACTGTGGTTGGTTTTACATAAGTTAAGAGAGCTAGGATAGATATTATCAAAATCACTCTCTATAACTTCGGAATTATTGATGCACAGCAGATCATCAATATATCTAAAAGTGTAAAGGTAGTTATCTGAGCAGGTGGGGTGATTTTTAATGAATTTATATTCCTTAAAGAACAGGAATAGATTAGCGATATTCGTGGACGTTGATGTTCCCATTGGAATACCGTTCACTTGCTTATAGAGAGTATTATTATATAAGATATGGTTATTTTTTATGCAGCAATTGAGATAAGAGTTCCAAGTTCCTACATCAACAAATTGGTTAAGTTTAAATTCTGCATACAGCTCTTTAAAGGTAGTGATTATATCTGATAGAGGCAGATTAGTATATAGGTTTTCAAAATCATAACTATTAATATCTAGGGGACAAACTTTGAGTATAGTAGAAATTACTTCTGCATTATTATTAATTATCCAAAAATCTCTGTACATCAAGTTAGAACAGTTTCTAATGTGTTTCAAAACCTTCTTTAAGACATCTTCAAAAGCAAGATCTATTTTCTTTTTATGACTCCTTACTCCACTAGCTATGAACCTGAACTTCACAGGATCCTTATGAAACTTAACCGTTGCAAAAAGAAATGGAAATTCAGGCCCATATCTTCTAGTTTGCGGAATTTTAAGTTTCTTGAAGAATGCCTTAAACCGATTTTCTAACTGCTTGGTAGAATAACTTACGGGCTCGTATGTTACTCTATTATTGAGTTCCATAGTTAACAATTCAAAATAGAACTTCTTACAGATAATTGCAAAATTATTGCTAGCTTTATCCGTAGTGGTAAAAATAAATTGGTCTTGTAGTTTGGAGAGTGACCTTTTAGCTTCTCCAGAGAAAAAGAGATTTCTGTCGAAACAAAAGTCCAGACCTGCCAACTCACCGGTGAAGCTATTGATTATATTATATTTCCATTCTGCGAAGGCCTCAATAGGCTGATTGTACGTTAAACTGGTTTTTACGATGTACTTATTTACATCTTGAGTGAAGCTCTCAAGAATCCTTTCTTTGGAAATTGTGAAGGAAGGTCTGAATTTAGAGCCATACTCTAATAAATTCCTAAGCTTTTCATTTTCAACAAAACTCAAGTTTCCGGTGATAATATGGTTGTAATTCTTATCATAGTGAACTGTTTCTTTATGTTCATCACAAGAACAAGTAGTAATTACAGGAATGTAGCTCGAAGAGTTAAGTTTGTAGTTTTTAACTATTGACCCTAAGGTCTTAACATATTTAAAACTTACAATAGACTGGTGCCTGTGGATGGGAAAAAAAATTGCATTATTGTAGAACAGCTTCCTTACATTGAGATTATCGTAGGCTTTATTTAGGAACCTGATGGTAACAAAATTACTGGAAAATTCTTTAAGAGAAATTTTATCTTTAAGAATATGTTTAAGAATGTCCAGAACCAAAGCAAAAACATGCTTATCAACATGGTCAGCAGTTTCATTCCAGAATTTGAAAAAACATTTAAGGACAGAGTGCTTGAAGGACTTGAGAATTTTGTAAGTATTTTTAACAAAATTAGTGCCAGTTTTAAAGCTTTCCAGAGTTTTTAGCAAGTTAGCAAAATCAACTTTGCTTGATGTGCGAAATAACCTCTGTCCTCTATTACCTCTAGAGCAGCTCTTATTATTAACAAGAAAGAAGAGTTCACGAATTGAAAATTTATGCTGATTATGCTTATTGTCAGATAGAGTGGAATTAAGGCCATAGGGATAAAGAGACTGATGCTGCAAAATTTCAAGGGATTCAGTTTCTAGCCGAGCATAGAGGTCAGGGATAATATGTAGTACCTCTATTTTCACTTTGTCAAAACCATGAGTATGGAAATGCTCTAATTCAAAGGTAGAGTACTGGTTGGCGTTTGTGGAGGGGTTCACTCCTGAATTAGAGAACTTGTTTACTAGAGACCTGTGACCATTAATCCTAAGATGAAGAGGATTTTTACTTTGGCCAATATAGCTAAGGTTGCAGACAGTACAGGTGAGCTTATAGATGGTATTGTAGGCTTTGCAAAACTTGTTGGAGCAATTATCCTCAACAGAAGAATACAGGTTAGGATCTGCAGATTTACATGTCAAACAACGTTTGTCATTTCATAACTTTAGATTACCTTTGCCAGCGAGTTCATACACTATGGGAAAGGGTGCTAGCCTAACCGAGCGGGAGGACTTAAAATATCTGAGCTGACCTCCAATCCTTTCATCGTCCTTAGAACTCCACTTGGGCCAAACCATACAAATTCTGAGCAAACCAACTAGGAAAAACTTTTAGAAATAAGCAGTCCAAGAAAAGACCTAACTCGAGTATAAACTACACTCCAAAAAGCTGCATCCAAAACATACTAAAAAGAAAAATTAGAAAATGAAAAAAACCTCAAGTAAAAAAATAGTTATAAAAAAAAAAAATAATAATAATAATAATAATAAAAAATAATAAAACATTTCAACTAGAATTTGCGCATGAGCTGCTAAATAATAAATTGAAACCACCCATCTCCCATGTGGTCTTCTTCTGGGTCGCACTGGCCGCTGCCTTGTTCAGTTACATTCCAGCTGCCGGAGACTGAGGGCCAAGATTTAAGTTGTGGAGTCATTTTGGAGGGGTTTGGCCATAACTCACCACGCTGGCCAAGCGGGTTGACATGGAGGAGACTGGCACAAGACAGACCGTTGTGGAGGAAACTTGGGGAGACCTTCGTCCAGCAGTGGATTGATAATGGTTGACAATGATGATATATATATATATATATATATATATATATATATATATATACACACATAAGAGCAAAACTGAAGACTAAGGAAAAAATTTTAGAATTGCAGAAACCCATTTCCAACTAGGTCTTTGTGGAAGTGAGAAAATGCAGAGTTTTTGCTGGTCCTTGATAAAGCCAAGGCTCAGTATTCTCGGCACCTTCTACATTCAGTTGTTTTATTTTATTTTTTTCTTTTCTCCTTTTACTCACACAGGTAGATACATAACCTTTTCTATGTTGTACTAGGTGTGAGTCAAAATTATATTTGTATATATTTTTTTTTTGCTTAGGTATCTTTATAGAATATATACACACATACATATACATGCCATGGCCTCCAAACTTCCTTGAATACAACCCAATTGAACATTTGTGGGGTATGCTGGAACTGGGTTTGAAAACTGCTCCTCCTCCACGAAATGAGCATTAAACGATAGAGCTGCTGCAGTGGACACTGATCAAGTTACGCATGGAGGATGTTCTACACCTTGTAGAATCTGTTCCTAGGCGTCTGGGAGCCGTGATTCGACAGAAAGGTGGACAAACGCGTTATTAGGTAGGTGTTCCTAATACAAAGCTAACTCAGTATATGAACTGAACATTTTAGGAACGAACATTGTGGAAACATCTTTCTAAATGCATTGATCCATTCGGGTACTTTAAATTTTCGATCTTTTTTTTTTTCCCAACAGGCCATTCCAAAACATATCGGTTTAACTGAAGCCTACCAGATCAAACACGAACAAATGTGAGAGACTAGATGATAATACATGTAATTCAGCACAGAGTTTAGCCTCCCCGGTGGCCGTGTCGTCAGAGGCGTAGGTTTCTGGCCAATCGTCCGAGATGACTTGGAGAACCGGTGCGTTTGTCTTACTCTTCCCACCCTGACCACTCGGAGGAGGTAAACTATATACCAACGAGAAGCGACGCTGATATCTGTGGAGTCTCGAGCGTCTGCGTCAACAACGCGATTGTTGTTCTTATTAAATAATAAATACTGTTAGTTACATAACTTGGACATTGTTTAATGGATACTTAAATTTATCTTATGTTCACCATTGACTTTCTTGCCTCCTTGTAATAGGAAAATAAATTCTGTGGGAGAACTGGAGAGAGAGATAGCACCTGGGTAATAAAGTTAGAGCACCTGGGTAATAAAGTTTCTTACATATACTTTATATTTATATAGTCACGCGCTGTTTAAATACACTGCTGTCCACCCAAAATGCAACACCAAGAAGGACACAAGATAGAAAAGCCAGATTTACTGGACACTTAACAACAGATACAAAGATGAAACGATTGAGCTTACAGGCCCGTGCGACTTGCGGAACACGCAGACATCAATAGTTCGTGTGGCCCCTATGGCTGGCAATAACGGCCGCTACACGCCGCGGCATCGAGCGAAAGAGGCTTTGGATGAGGGCTTGGGGTATGTCGGTCCAGGATGCTTCCAAACGTTGCCCCAGTTCATTGGCGTAGTCGCGGGTGGTGCTTACCGGGCCACTCGGTTGCCGATCAGCGACCAGACGTGTTTGATGGGTGACATATCGGGAGAACAGGCGGGCCACGGCAGCAGTGACACCTCGTGGGCCGTGAAGAATTGTTACACGATGCGTGCCACGTGCGGGCGCGAATTGTCCTGTTGAAACGTAGCCGCTGGCAGGTCCTGCATGTAAGAGAGGTCTACAGGCTCCAAAACGTCGGAAATGTAGTGGTGGCTGTTGAGTGTACCGGCGATGCGTACCAGAGGGGTTCGGGTGTCATATCCAATTGCGCCCCAAACCATAACGCCAGGCGACGGACCGGTATGGCCATGCATAATGCAGGCGTCATACAGTCTCCTGCAACACCATGCGGTCGGATCCACGTGTGCCGCCACACGTGGATCCGACCATCGTGGTGTTGCACGAAGAATCGGAATTCGTTGCAGAAGACAATGTCGTGCCATTCCGTAGTCCAGGTGCGGCGTTCAACGGCCTATTGCTGCGCACTCGCCGGTGGTGTAACGTCAATGGTAATCGGAGCAATGGGTGCCGTACGACAAGTCCCCGCTTCTGCAGACGACGTCGAACGGTACGTGCCGACACAGGCTGTTGCGCAACACACCCTAAATCCTGCGCTAACGTTCGAGATGTGGCGGTGAGAGCAGTCAATGCCCGACACAGAACATGCCGGCCCTCTCGTTTGATGGTGTGCCGCAGCTGCTGCAATCGCTCACGTCTGCCCGTCCGTCCCTCCTGCACCCACCGAATCCATACTCGCCTCACTGTTGCTGGATGTCGTCCCACACGGGCGCCGATGTCTCGGTACGATAAACCGTTGTCGTGATTAGCCACTATTCGTCCTCTGTCGAACTACGAAATGTGCTGGAATCACTGCCGTATTCTGCGACGAGGCATCAGGAAGCTTCCCATGCACAGGTCCGGCAGCACAGCACACTTCCACTACTTACACCCCGCCTTCTGTGCACCCTTCTTAGAATGCTTCTCAGTAGCGTGCCGGTCGCACATGATTTGCATATGCCCTGCAATGCTAATCGTTTGTATGATATTTCGCGGACGACGCATGCTGCGAATTTCAGGCCAATAGGATGCTTCCTTCTTGGTGCTGCATTTTGGGTGGCCAGCAGTGTACACTGAAGGAAAAAAAGTCCCAACACCAAGAAGCGGTTGTGTTAGATAAACGACAGTTGGTAGGCGGTGAGAGTACATCTGTAAGATGACGTCTATGCAAATTTCGCGCTCGGCTCATACGTGTGGCGCTAGTAGCGCTCCTCAGAACATGCAAAGCAGGTTTGCTGTAAATACGCGCTGTAACGTTCGTGAGCGTTAGTTACCGTTGAGATTCGACGTAGTGTGTTGATGTTAGTCAAGAATGCCTTTAAGAAGACGAAGAAGCCATTATCAACAGCTCACGGAGTTTGAACGAGGTCGGCCGCCCCCGGTGGCGCAGTGATCTAAGCGATGGCCTCTGATCATTCGTCCGAAAGGGTTCCGGGTTCGAATCCCGGTGAGGCATGGATGTTGTGTTTGTCTTACGGCACTGGCTCCCCCCCTTCCCTGGAACCAGTGACCCTAAATTAGGGACGGGCGACTGCTTATAGCCCATTGAGTTGCTCACGGTGGTCGTTAAACCTCATATCCAAGAAAAAAGAACGAGGTCGTGTAATAGAGCTACGAGAAGGTGGATTTTCTTTCCGCAATATTGCAGAACGACTTAGCAGGAATGTAGCCACTGTGCATGATTGTTGGCAGCGGTGGTCAAGGGAAGATTCTGCCTCAAGAAGACCGGGTTCCGGCCGGCCACGTAGCACTACTGAGAGGGAAGACCGCCGTGTACGGCGTATGGCCGTGGCGCATCGTACCGCGTCTGCGGCAGCAATTCGAGCTGCAGTTGCCACCACAGTGACACAACGAACTGTTACAAATCGGTTACTTGAAGGATAGCTCTGAGCCAGACGCCCTGTAGCGTGCATTCCACTTACTCCAAACCACTGCCGTTTGCGATGTCAGTGTTGTCAAGCTAGAGCTCATTGAAGGACGGGGTGGGGATCTGTTGTGTTTTCTGATGAAAGCCGGTTTAGCCTGGGTGCCAGTGATGGCCGTGTGTTGGTTAGAAGGAGGCCAGGTGAGCGTCTGCAACCAACCTGTCTGCGGCCGAGACACACTGGACCTACACCTGGAATTATGGTCTGGGGAGCAATTTCCTATGACAGCAAGAGCACTCTCGTGGTTATCCCACGCACCCTGACGGCACAGTTGTACGTCGGTCTGGTGATTCAACCTGTTGTGCTACCATTCATGAACAGCATTCCAGGGGGTGTTTTCCAACAGGATAACGCTCGCCCGCATACCGCTGTTGTAACCCAACATGCTCTACAGAGTGTCGACATGTTGCCGGGGCCTGCTAGATCACCAGATCTTTCACCAATCGAGCACGTATGGGACATCATTGGACGACAACTCCAGCGTCACCCCCAACCAGCATTAACCGTCCCTGTATTGACCGACCAAGTGCAACAGGCATGGAACTCCATCCCACAAACTGATATCCAGCACCTGTACGACACAATGCATGAACGTTTGCGGGCTTGCATTCAACATTCTGTCGGTTACACCGGTTATTAATGTACCAGCATTTCACATTTAAAATGGCTCTTCTCGCGCTTACAATAAGCTGTGATCTTGAAACCTTAATCGATTAAATATGTTACCTATACAAATGTATTGCCGCCATTTCATTCCTCTACAACTATTTTTTCGTGGTGTTGGGTTTTTTTTTCCGTCAGTGTATTTTCAAGGTCATCATAAAAGAGCAGCTCTAGTATGTGAGTGGTCCGGGGCACTGAATTCGGTGCATTCGTCTCAGATGGGTCCGGGCCCGAGTCCCGGATGAGGTATGGATGATTCGCCTCTCCATTGGCTATAAGAAGTCACGGCTTATAGCCCTGTAGGTTGATGTTTGTCGTTAAATACCGAAACATAAAGGAAACGTTCTTTTGTTAACTTACTGCGATTTGCGAATTTTATACGCTTCAAGACTTTCGAGTTAAAGAAAGCAAAACAGTTAAGGTGGGCGTGAAACTTTTGCGAAATACACACCTGATTAAAGTAACTAGCAAGCGTTTCAAAATGGGGTTAAAGACTGACAGAACGTTCCTACACTTTCGACATGTGCTCGATATATGAAGTCAGTGGACTGTTTCGTAAAATAGAATGACATACATTTACGATTAGTGTGGAAAATTTTATGGCATCAGATGTGACTTACAGTATCCACAGCGCTGCTTCTGGTGGTGTAAATGCGTCTCAATTATTGCCAATTACCATCAAACTAGCTACGCTCTTCCTTCAATCTGAGCAAACTTTGCATCGATTGCAGACCTAAGGAAAAATTACATTAACTGAACGAAGACATGCATGAGAATTATATGAAGAAACTTCCGTATTTAACAGATTTTCTAACTTCGGTATTTTAACAGATTTTCTGTAGTCAGCAATTCCGTTTCTTTTAGAAAATTCCGTTTGTGGTTTTTCCGTATTTATACATAAATTTCGCAAAATTGAAGACGCTGAATATTTCAACGCTTACACCAGACAATTCTTTCGCGCCGGTGGCTGGGTTCAAACTCATGTCGATGGGGTTAAGTCTACACAAGCCGCGCGGCTTAACCACTGAGCCAGAAAGTCTTACGAATTGCCCTCACGCTCAAGATATAACCAATCTCGCGATGATATATATCTTTTTTTTTTTTGTTCTTCATCAATGCGAGTAATTTAGTCATTTTATTTTCTGTTAGAGCTCATTATTGCTTTGAATATGTTGGTAATAATTTTTTTTTTTTTCAGTCGGAGGGCTTATTAAAAACTTTTTTTCATCGTGATTTTTCGGAGCAAGAGAATGCTTTGGAACTGGATATCTCTTTTTTAACTGACAATAACTCTAAATTCTGGTGAAAAAGTGAAATGTACTGTTTTATAGTATTATTTCACAAAAATTCTAAGTATAAAATTTATTCTTGATAGAGATAATAGCTTTAATCTTAAGGCCTGCAAAGACTGGTACATAGATATCGTTCAAATCACCTGTACAGTACCCGGCTTTTTACGGAAACACAATATATAGAAGTTGGTATGAATCCTACTTCTGAATACCAAATAGTGGCGGGTTCCTCACTCTGAAGGCCATTGTGAGAAATATGATTCCCAGTACTATACTAAGTTGTAGCTACTTGGCTCCGTGCCCCTAATGACCGAATGAAAATTTCCGTGGCAGGAATTCCATCACTGAAACCACAGGTATCGGAAAAGCAGAGTACGCAGTACACCAGGGTGAAAATTCGGGTGCGCAGTATACATACATCAGAAACTATTTAATGACAACTGACTATTTATACAAGAGGTTAATTCACTCTTAACATGTAATATGGGAAGATTTGTCCCCTTTCATTCTCTACGTTAAGGTGCAGAATGCGCAAGTTTAATTAGAACCTCGGCAGACAGGGTCTCTTCTTAAGAGCAAGACATCAAGACAAAACAAAGTACTTACTCGTAACGAGATGCTGTCCCTGAATATCCTTCAGCGGAGGGAAACGCTGAAGCGCATATTAACACAAATTACTTGCAAAACTTGATCTTCACTATCAGTCAACATAGCGAAGAAAAAGAGAAAAAGAGAGAGAGAGAGAGAGAGAGAGGACCCCTACATGATGGTCCCCTTTCACGTTTCCGTTTACCGGATGTTTGCAGCAATATTTGCGGGACTACAAACCCTATGCGGAAAAACAATTTCGGTCACATTCTACTAAGTATGAATACATTTTGTATATATTTCTTTTCCAAAATAATGCACGATTAGCTCGCTAGAGTACAAATGTTTAATCTTATTTTTCGATATCTCATCTTCTAAATGTACAACTTAAAATTTTCTTTTAATACCAGATACCATTTACCTTGTACAACATTTTACGTATGTGCTTGAGAAATTTTATGTAGTTCACGGTTCGGTCGCTAGGTGGTGTTTGTGTACTTCTGTTTGCAGCTGTATCACCGCTTCTAAAAACCCTATTGATAAATTTATTTTTTTGCTGTTTGCCATTCGCTGCAATAAAAATATATTTTTTTTTGGTTGAAGGTTTAGCGACCACCATAAGCAACTCATTGGCTATAAGCAGTCGCCCGTCCCTAATTTAGGGCCACTGGATCCAGGAAAGGGAGAGAGCCAGTGCCGTAAGACAAACACAACACCCATGCCTCACCGGGATTCGAACCCGGACCCTTCTCGGACGAATGGTCATAAGCCAGCGCTTTGACCACTCTGCCACAGAATTAAACCCACTGGGCTCGTTTCAACTTCCTTTATTGACTCCTTTGTTTGTCACATAAATGAGGAAGTTAAATGTACAACTACGTATAAACCATCTTAAGCTGCTTTGTTAAATTTTTAGCAATACTCGTACAGTAATTTTAGCAATGCACAGACTAATATAATTACACCAAGCCTGATGAAAGGAAATATGTTTGGATAAGTCTAATGCAAATCTAGTGACATTTAAAGTTATGCTGTATGCAGCACCTAGTCCTCGAAATGGCAGCTGCACAGTGATATGCACGTAAGACCAAAGAGGAAGCATTTGAATCTTCCACGACATTCAAACTTGCATCTGCACTTAGTAAGCTGCTGACAACTTTCTGCAATCGGTGAAAACTCACTCCACATGATCTGCCAGAAATCACCATTTTTGGTCCATCCCCATTCAGCAGGATGGCATAATCTGGATGGCATAATGTTGACTGACCCCTTATCCCATTATCTGGATGACATAATGTTGACTGACCCCTTATCCCGTTATCTGGATGGCATAATGTTGACTGACCCCTTATCCCGTTATCTGGATGGCATAATGTTGACTGACCCCTTATCCCGTTATCTGGATGGCATAATGTTGACTGACCCCTTATCCAGCCAGCCTGGTAGGCTGCACGCTTCACGTGCTACAGTAGAGAAGCTCTACCAGGAGGAATGGTTTAGTATGGCCTGTTTCCTTGCTAACATGTCCAGTCTTGCATCATTAACCCCTTGAAATGCATTTAACCTATCATACTTCAAGACATCAAAGGTATCCAAGATCCTCATGTTATCATCATCTACTATTTTTGGGGTATGACTGAGTCTGATGAAGACATCAGATGCCTCATCATATACGTTCCATGTTTGCCAAGCTGTTTTCTTCCTTTTACCACGGAATGCTGAAACAACTTCATAGCCGATTAAAGCATGGAAGAAGAGAATCCCTCTGCTTTTCTCCAGTCCAATAGAAAGATAAAGGTCGTGCACTGCGATTCACCTCAGGTTCCGTTCGTGGCTGGAAGCAATTCACAGCTGCTGTACACCAAACTCCTGAAGGGCTGAAAGCATCCGGACTGCTATAACGAGTATATATGTGCAATTGACATTGATGATGAGGACTTTGCTGCCTTGTTCTGCCGAATGCCTGGCATGCACGAATATCCTTGTGTCGGCCTCTTCGTGAATACAAGCAGACAAGACATCTAGACTGATGGAGTGGGTGCTGAGAGCATTTTCTTCTTTTGTCACAATGACCATGTTTGGTGTTGACAGGTGAGCGATTTTATCAACAATGTAGTTGAACAGCTCAGTTTCATTGTCATTGCTTCTTAGGAAGTTCTGGCAGTTTGAGGGAACATTGCCCTTGCTTGTGACCCTGCGTCCGAATCCATCTCTTGGCTTGGACCTGGCTTCAGGATTCCGGCTCGAAGAATGGTTTACATCAAATACGATGTCTGTTCTTTTGTACCTCGTAGAATATGATTGTATTGTGGGGAGGACTTCATTTACTACATAGTCATCAAACGTCTTTGATGCCTCGGGTTGAAGACTGTTCCCCAGTGCAGAACCATCAATGATGATGCCATCTGCTGGTGGTTCAGTGTCATGGATAGTAACAAGCGATTCAAAGACAGCAGCTAGTTGGGATTTCTTACAGCTGTGGAGCCTCCCTCAATCACTCAGGGCAACAGGAAAAGGGTGATTCTCATAGCAAAAGAATTCCTTCAAATCACATTCTCTGCTCTGGCATGAGATGAACAGTTTGGAGAATAACTGGCTGTCTTCCTTCAGTACCTCATGCTTTAAGGAGGTGGTAGAAGCAGATTGCATCAGGAAAAAAATCCATCTTGTTTTTCTTTATTATTTTGTAGAATGTAGATTCCTCGTTTCATGAACTCCTGGTAACGCGCTTTATCCCTTTGGTAGTGTGTGCTAGTTAATGCAGCTACGCTGGAGTGAGCAATATCCTTCGTGTCCAGTGAAAGCATATCCCGACTCTCTTCTTGGAAAGAATTGTCCATGTCTGTAATAGCCTTGAAGAACTTCTCAACGTTTTCCAGGAGGAATACCTTCTGGGCTTGTTGTGTCTGTTCATGGTGTGTTTTGTGTTGACCCTCATTAATTTTAGATGTGGCCTCATAATGTTCAACCAATTGGCTAACTTAAGGACCAGCTACTATCCACCTTCTTAGTGCTGATGGATCCTCAGTCACGCCGATAGCACCCCATCTGCCTTGACAACAGCATTTGATTGCTCGTGAGCTTGTTCTATGGCCATAACTGAGAACTCTCGCATTGATTTGTGCGCAACGAATCTTCCATTCTGGAACTCTTGGGCCGGCCACCTCAGGGTGTTTTTGTTTCAATGTCAACATGTCTCTGAGGTGGATGGGCAGCCGTCTTGCATAGTTCATGTTGTTGTTAGCGAAAATGTATGGTAGCAGCTCAGACAGTGAATGGCAGTACAATCTGAAATTGGCTTCCCTGAGTGACCGAATGAATAGTAAGATAACCAGTTCCATTTACAACACCGAATGAAACTGTGGGCTTCGTAGTTTACGACTCTCACCCCAATCTTCGAAGCTTAGTTTTTCCTCAGTGTTGCCAATTGTTTCATTATAGTGGCCAGAGTAGGATTCCTTCAAAGACTTGTACAAAGCGCACGCTGTTACTTGGTGCATCTGCCGTGTTCTAGTTACGCTGGAGGCTGTTAGAAATGGTTCTGCAATACCGAGAGATGCTATGCCTGCTTCAATAAGAGCACCAGTCCAACCGCTACTCTTCAGTATAGTACCGAGTGTCTTCAATGCAGCCATTTCTATATGTAGACCATCCAAACATAATGACAAATTTGTCTTTCCGATAGTTCTCAGGCCAGTGCCACTGAATTTGTTCGGCCACTGCATAGATGTGTTGGTCAGCTGCAATAACAGGCACCTGGCCTGGGTTCAAGAATGAAACTATGTCCTTTATATTGTCCATGACAGGTCTGACTGTAACAACTGAGTGGGTCTGATCTCGAAGCAGAGGTAAAAGTGAAGTAATGTATGACCTCAAATGCAGGGTTTCTCTTTTTCGATGCGTGGTGGGCTGACCAAGTAACATCCACTGGACTATCAGTCACACTTACCTTCTCCAGCCACTCAAATTTCTGTTCCAGCGCCAGTTGTGATCTCAACAGATATGTCCCAGTATTTGTCACAGTCTTGTCTATCTCTGTAGTATCTGTGACATTTGTCTTTGGAGGTGAAATATCCTTCTTGGTGAAGAAGGTAAGGCGGATATATGTGAAAGAATCAGGAAGTTGAGGAACTTTCCTCACTTTCTTCTCGCCGAATTTGAGCTTCCCATGATGTTCAACTTTGCTGTTTTCGGTTATGTGCTGAAAAACAGAAATGCTGGTACGAAGAAAAGAGGTGGTTGCTGTTATTGCAGTAGGGTTATGGTCGATGTTGTCAATGGATGCTGTGGCGAACAACTGCTTTCGCAAAATTGTTGGACATTCCAGCCCATCTCCCACATATTTGTTAACTGCTGCATCACCTAGCTGTGCTGATATTTCTAAAACTGTGTCATAGGAAATGCTGAGGACATGCTCATTAAACAGATCCACCAACGATCTCTTCCTTGTCTTTGCATGGACAAATATTTCCATGTAAACAGGGAATGCTGTTTCATGGTTAATCGAGTGTGTATGAGTAGATGCCCCTTCCTTCACCCTTGTGTAGCAGTTGTACTGCAACAGCTGGGCTAATGCCAGGTCGTTTTTCATGGAACCAAATGTAAGCTGAGATTTGATATCAGCCCCATGTTCAAACATGCTAACAAACTGAGGAAGAGTGGGAGGAATAGCCTCATAAATATAACCATCATAGAATGTCCCATCAAATGTAGACTTCTAGTCAAGCATGTGCCTTCGCAAAATTTTAGCAGCCTGACCCAGGATGATGGCTTCAATGTAGTCTGAGACTTGTGTTAAGGCGAAATCAGCGTCTTCTGTAAAAGCCAGAAGGAAATCTTTTCCATGCTTGTGATCTGCCAGCTCAGGCATTGCTTCCAGCAACATCTCTTTCAGTCTAGTGGAGTTTACATGAGCTGCCTTGACACCAAGCTGCTCTAGCCGCTGCTGGTAAAGACGAACCATGTCTGCAAGACGGAAGACTACAGCACCCCATTGCTGGATTTTGTCTCCACTGTGTAGATCATTAGTTCAGAAAATGCAAGTGGGTAAGCTTCATGTTCTGGTGTCTGGTCCTTTTCCTGTCTTCTGATGCTTCTGAGGTGTGTTCTCTGTTGTACAAGTCAGCCAAACATGGAATGTGGTACTTCAGCTCATGTGCAATGGCATCTCTACCAATAACGTTTGAGAGAAACTTTCCAGCATTAAGACTGTGGGCATATTCTTCCAGTCTTTGATTAAGATGCATTGTAATGACTTGTCTCAGTTCGGCTGTAGGAGCTTCTTTTTCACATAGGAAGCACTGAGATTCTTGTCGTTAACAGCTACGTCTTAGGAGCTTGTTGCTCCCTCCTTCATCCTTAGTACTGCTCTTGAATGTATTTTTCTCTTTCTTGCTCGATCAAGTTTTGTGTTTTTGAACAGAAGACGGCAGCTCTGGTGGTACTGGGCTTCGTTCCTTTTCAGTGTTTCTTCTATACCACCACCTTCATCCAGTCTTCCAGGATCTAGAACAATGGGTAAATCATGTATGGCATAAAGAGAGGAACATTAGTCGCGATTATATTGTATCCATCATTTTCACTGTCATAACGTGTTGGTGGTGATTTCAGTTGTTAGTTATTGTCCTTTTGGCACAAACAGCATTTGGTCCAGTCAGTTCGCCATGTTGGAGGTAATGGTGAAGAATTCGCCATGTTCTTGAATTGTACGTCTTTCACTGTCGAGGATTTATTCTTCCACTACCTGGAACAGAAGATCATAATTGAAGTTTCTAACATCATAAACAGGAAAAAAATATATTGTAATGTTCAAACATTAACATGGAGTACTATCCTCGTAACGGTGTCGGTCATATTGGAAAAGGTCGCCATCTTGAATTTTTGATTGGCTAATGGTCTATATGAAAAGTATGATTTTCAATGATAAAGTTTATTACTTGCATAAATATTAGAACGATTTCATTGAAATATTCGGTTATCATGTGCTGGCCATCTTGAATTTTCGAGGGGCTAACGTTTTATATGAAAAGTGCAATTTTCAATGGGTATGTATGCCAACTTTGGTACTTGTATCCACATCTGAACAATTAGTTTGAAAATATGCACTTATCCGTCCCACTACATCTTTCTTGTTCTCTTCTGAAGTTGCTGTGCAACAAAGCACTCTGGTATCCATTCTTCTTTAGTTTTTGGTCATATTTCTGAATGACAGGAAAGTGTATACAAACGGGCAAATGTAAGTTTTTCTTGTAATCATAGGTTTTTCTTGTAATGTTGCATTTTACCATCTCGACGAAATTCACTTAGGTCGCCATTACTATGTTGATCTTGGGCTATTGTATGTCAAAGCTATGCTGTGTAGTAGTGTCTCCTTTTCGTTGTAACACTTAATTATATCATAGAATACATTCACTACTTTATGGTGGAATAATAGACGAATATTAAGTTTTTCAAAATACCATCATCCTTGATGTTCAGCCAGGATCACGGAGATTTTGGGTATCCAACGATATATTTTCGGAGTAGCAGTTTGAGGTGTTTTACAGGCGGCAATTTTGTTGTCTGATTTGTGCTGCAATGTATTTTCTTCTACTTCTGATTTGGTATTCCATGCACATGCGTTATCATTTTTACAGTTTTCTTGGATGCTTCGTTCTCTTTCAATTAGATTGCTTATTGAGTATGATCTTTCGACTGGATTGTTGCTGTTGCCGTTTACTTTGCGAGGTCATAATTAATGGGAACATTTTGTGCTCTCCGTATTTTTTTTATTTTTTTATTGTATGCAGATCGATTCGTTCTTTTTTTCTGTTCGTTTGTTTTGCGGCTACGATGTTCATGCGCATCTAAGGATAAAAATAATCACCCATAATTTGAAGTCATTGGTTCCCAGGACGGGAGTAAACGAACGGCGGAAGGAGAAACACTACATTCGTCTTATTGCGAGAATCGAACTCAGACCCAGCAATGCAAGAAGCCACTGGGAGACCTGGTGGTTCTGTTTGATTCCACCTATAGCAACATTTTTCTGTGCGTAGTATTGCATTAATACTTTCCCTTCCCGATGGTACAGCGCCTCATTCATACGAAATAGGCCCGGGTTCCAATCCCTGGAACCAGTGGCTCTAAATTACGGACACACGGGTGCATATAGTCCTTAGAACCTGTGACGTGTACTTCTAAAGCTGTTCAGCTATGCGAGCTGTAATTTTTATTACGATTTGCCATTCTATTGTTCGTAATTGACGCCTTTCTATTGTTGTGAAAACTGAATTCGACTAACCAACTTCCTACTTCAACAGTTGTGTAATTTACATGAATGTGGAGAGTTGGGTGTTGTGAAGAAAAAACGCAAGTGTTGATCATTAATTTTTCACCCGTTTGGACCCTTACCGTTGAGATTTATGGTGTTTTAGAAAATAAGCAAGGGTAATACACAGACATGCACGAACTTAAACTTTACGATTTTCACACGGTAGTAGTTAAACCCCAGAACAAAGAAAAAAGTTCATTATTTCCTTGGCTGTTTTATGTTTCGTCGAAAGAGTTATTCAATTTATTTTTGGTGGCATTTGTTCAGCTGGTGTAGGTTTCCTTAACGTTTCACTGGAATTCAAGAAATTGCTGCTTTTTATGTTTGAACCCTAACCCTGATGGTGATTTGTTTTATGTTTGAGCCCTTTTGGCAAACGGTTGAATTTACTTTTCTTCTACTTTTGAGAGAGCTGTTGACACCGTTATTGTATGGCAAGTACGTTATATATGATTTTCATCTGTCCCTTCGTGATGATGCGATTCGACTACTCACTCTGGTCGAGTTTTATTCTGCGTGGGCCCCGGATCATGGTTGAGTTTTATTCTGCGTGGGCCCCGGATCATGGTTGAGTTTTATTCTGCGTGGGCCCCGGAGCATGGTTGAGTTTTATTCTGCGTGGGCCCCGGAGCATGGTTGAGTTTTATTCTGCGTGGGACCCGGAGCATGGTTGAGTTTTATTCTGCGTGGGCCCCGGAGCATGGTTGAGTTTTATTCTGCGTGGGACCCGGAGCATGGTTGAGTTTTATTCTGCGTGGGCCCCCGTGGTTTCGCACTGCTCAGGATCGGGTCTTACTCTTAGTTTAATGAACGAGCTGTGAAAACACAAATGTGTCTGTGACACAGATCGAATGCGCGCCAATTCACTCTGAAGTAAGTTGCTTCTTCCAACTAAGTTACACGGACGGAATGTATCACTGCAGATTTGTCGTCCTGACACGTGCTTTACCTCTGGAGTATGTCAAATCATCTTCCTCTTAATTTTTTTTTTTTTTTTTAAAGCGAAGAACGAATTTTTATCAACTTTTGGCAATGTGTGGAACAAACATCACACATTTTCTGAAGAACCCAACGGGCAGTACATCCATTTTTACGTTTGGGCGCCAATTTGAAAAAAAAAATCTATCCGTGACGTCAATCAAAACCGCGCTCCCTTACTCCGGAGTAAGTTGCTCTCCAAACTAAGCTGCACGAACGGAATGTATCGCTGCAGATTTGTTGTCTTGACATGTACTTTACCTCTGTAGTACGTCACAGATCGTTACTGATTGGTTTCTTGGTTTTTTCCCCTTGTTTATCAGTAGACCTTTTTTGTGCTTTATGTTCCCGATTGTTTATTTGTTTGTGACTTGTCAGGTGCATCCCTTGCTTGAGATAATACACTTACGTATAATCATATCTTTAAATGCAGTGTCGCATATCATGTGTAGAGAACCACCCAGTTGTCCACGATTGTGATTGTCTTGCCTCTGCCAATGTGGTTCAACAATTATGAGAAACTTTTCGTCACATTTTTTTCTGTTTATTTTTATTTATTTATTCACTTATTTATTCATTTATTTATTTTGCTATACCTTATTTAATTTCTCGCTTACTCAAGCGTGGGCGTGGGTTTTTCTGTTATCAGTGGCAATTTACCCGATTAGCCATTCCATTATGACTACCCCTAGCCTAGAAAAATGAGCGCGCCTGGAGTCCGAACGGTGGCACAGGTGAAGTTTACAGAGCAGTATATATACAACGTGAGGACCGGCTTTCTGTTAGTAGAGTGTTCGGAGTCAAAACAGGAAAAGCTGCCGATTTATTGGCGTTTGATAAAGGACAAATTGTGATGGCACGGCGCCTAGGAGCTACGATCTCGGAAACTGCGCGGCTTGTGGGGTTATTCACGTGCTGCTGTGGTGAGTACGTATCAAAAGTGGGCACAGCTGGCCAAACGACGAGTTGCCGAATAGCCGAGTGTCGTTCGCAGCTCACTGATGCCAGAGGGGAGCGGAGACTGTCGCGCATTATTCATAGCGACTGCAAGGCCACAGTGCGACAAATCACCCGCAGCTGCAACAGTGGTGATCAGAGCAATGCGTCACATCACACAGTTCATCACAACGTTCTGCGCATGGGCCTGCATAGCGGAAGACCCGGCCGGGTCCCCATGCTCACTGCACGCCATCGCCAACAACGCACGAAATAGGCAAATAGGCCCAAGATAATCGCAAGATTGGACCGTGGATGATTGGAAGAAAGTGGCCTGGTCTGGTGAATCAAGATTCCTGGTGCATCACGTAGACGGCCGAGCGCGGATACGCTGATTACCAACGGAAGCTATGGCACCTGGGTGCACTGCTGGGCGGAAATAGGGAGGTGGCGGCGGTGTTATGCTGTGGGCGATGTTTTCTTGGGACAATTTAGGCCCCATTATCCCACAAACACAATCCCTGACAGCTGTTAGGTATCTGAACATCGTTGCGGACCAAGTTCACCCATTCATGGCAATTGCGTTCCCTGCTGGTGACTTTCTGTTAATGCCCTGGCCTTCAAATTCACCTGACATGAACCCAATCGAACATCTGTGGTTCGACTTGAAAAAGCGGGTTCGCGCTAATCACCACCACCCCGTAATGTACAGGAACCGGAGGACTTGCCGTTTATAATATTTTAGTAGATACCCCAGGATACCTATCGCCACCTCATCGAATCGATGCCTCGCCAAGTGACTGCTGTTTTGCGGGCTAAAGGGGGTCCTACAGTTTATTAGGGAGGTGGTCATAATGTTATGACTCATCGGTGTACATATGTGGTGTTTAGTAAGTGGTGCATATTTGTTGTTTATTTTCATCACCACACTTTTGGTAAAAAAAAACGTTTTTGTAAAATACCTTGGTCTTTGCAATAAAACCCCATTGTACCTGGTAGTGCGCCACAGAACCTTTTCTCTTATTTCCTTTTAAAATTTTTCGGTTTGTCTCCATTTGCCTTTATTAAACTGATTCTGCTTGGGGTTTTTTTGTTTTTTTTTTATCAATCCACACGACCAGGAAAATTCTGTATTTTCCTTCGAAAGGTATAGTAGCTGGATTGCTGAATTACGTGTTTGCCAGATGTCATTGCTCTGTAATATGTTGACAGGATTCAAGGGCAAACACCGAAGGTTAATGCAATACCACACAGCTGATAACCAAGTTAGGCGTTAACTGCGAAATACACGTGTCGTCAGCATGTGTTTCAAAGGCAAGTTCCTATTGGGTTAAATGGGATCTGAAGTGAGTCACGTGTGCGCTTTGCTTTGCAAGTGTGTGAGATGTATGTCACCATACTACATAAAACGAAGCTCATGAAGGGAAAGATCTTTATTCTGTAGCTCACAGCTGCAGAAGTAAAGAAGCTTACTTTTCAAGTGTCTATTTCAAATAACTCCTGCTTCTGTAGAGGCAAGTATCTCAGATCATTACTCAGTTCCTGTTCCTAAACATACAGTCAATAACTCCTCTCCTTCGTTTTGGGTGTAAATCGTATGATAACTGATTTCAATAGTTTTTAATAGTTTTCTTTGGCATTTTTCACCAGGGATGTAGCTAATACGAGAAAGAGGAGTCATCTGCCTCCGGGGCTCGGAAACTCTGGGGGATCCTTGCATTTCAACGGGGTCCTAATTATGTATTTGCTTTTTAACCTAGATCTCACGATTTCTAAAAATTAGGTAGAGGAAAACTTCCCTGCTTTACGGTTGTCGATAGTACTGTTACCGCAGAAGCCACATTATTTTACCGTTTAATTAGTAGGAAGTACCAGGCGTATTTTTTTTATTTAAATTATTTCTTTTTCTCTCTTTTTCTCCCTTTTCTGTATCATACCAGATTCCCCCGTCGGAGCGCAGAACCCAGTTGGTTAAAGCAGTTTACTGCCTTCCCCTCGAACACCCGTGGGAATGGCCACAAAATTTCTCTTCTTTTCACTCTCGTGGGAAGAAGCAAGATATTCGCAAAATTTAAGCAAAGTTTGAACCCCTGTTAGATGAATAGTCAGCTAACATTTTACGACCGTCTCTTTTGGAAGTAGGCTCTAGCAAATGTCGTACAGTACACTGAAGTGTCATAAGAAATTCATAATTCTGTCATAGGTAAGCCGCTGTAATCTTTCGCTAATCACCAGATCCAGGCAACATATGTCCGATTTAAAGTACGGGAAACATCACCTGCCCATAACACCAGCTCTTACTATCATGTAGCTCAGTGGCCCATTGGGCCAACCAATATTCAACACGGTCATGGACCGGTCAGCTCAGTTGACCAATCCAGGCACCAGACGAAAAATGCAGAAGGACTTAGGGCACGCCCAGATCACGTGGGAAATTAAAGGGACTGAGCATATATACACGAAAATAACGAAACCGAAGAATAAACCTGATAGAAGTCGAAGAGAGGTACCGAGAAATAAGATCCAAGTATGAAGTAATGACATAATTGCAATCTATAGGGTAGTCCACCGCAAGAGCTTGAACATATTTGGCACCTAAAGTCGGCTATGAATGTCAGGTACAGAGATGTGCCTTGTAGCCGCAGGACGCCAGTAAAGTAAAAGGGGTAGAGTCTTCACCGGACATAAGGTACGTAAGGTAGGATGATATTTTTTGCCCAAACTCCAGTTCCGAAGTTGTTGTATGTATAGAGATAGAGAGAGAGAGAGAGAGAGAGAGAGAGTGTGTGTGTGTGCTGTCGCTATCCTTCCTCGTAGGTAAATTGGGGTAATTATCTTTACTTTAAGCTCAGGGGCGTAACGGGCCTAAACAGCATGGACCAGTAAACATGGCTAATTTTACCCTTTACTTTTACGATAACTTTTATTTGGCCTCTACTTAACGACTGTAACTGAGTCAGCGTATTTTTTCTTATAACAAACATGTTAATTACTTAATCCTCTGTAGCAAACTTTTGCAGGCTGTGTATACTTTTCTGTATCAAAATATGCGGCATAAGTTTTTTTTTGCGAATACCTCGTAAATAATCTATAAGGAAACACAACGCTAAGCTCGTAAACTTTGATATTGGGTTCCTTAACTTCATGGGGACGCAACCTCACTATTTATCCATCTAGATTCTAGACGATGTAATAAGTACTCCCTGGCCACTGCAACTACCGAGCTGGAAAAAAGCTTAAAACATTTCCCTCACACTTCGTTTTAGTTTTCATAAATGTGTGGAAAGCTAGCAGAGAAATAATACAATTTTCAAGAGCAAATTACCATTGTGTCTTAAAAGAAAAGTGTTTAATTAGTGCAACCTGCCAGTTCTTACTTTCATATCAGAAACATACAACCTATTTAAGAAAAACATTCAGAAACTGCGGAAATTATTGGATACCTACCCAGTAAAGGGTAGGTACACCATTTACCCGGATAAGGGCAGTCACATGGCAAGGTATTGAGGCGTCTAGGTTAGCGAAGGATTTTTTTTTTGTTTTTTTGATTGGAGGTTTAACGACCACCGTGAGCAACTCAATGGGCTATAAGCAGTCGCCCGTCCCTAATTTATTGGCACTGGTTCCAGGGAAGGAAGAGAGCCAAGTGACGTAAGACAAACACAACATCCATGCCTCACCGGAATTCAAACCCGAACCCCGTTTAGATTACTGTACCACCGGGGCGGCGCGAAGGCGCTCTTCAGGTATCTCCACCCATGTTTGCTGCACCACTGTACATAATTCTGTCGCATTCCTGGATGGGAGATACAAAGCCCGGACGAACCTTTCCACAACATTCTAAAGATTTTCCACTGGGTTCATATTTGGTGAACTGAGAGGCCATTCCACTGTGGGAACTTCTGCGGAATGCCCTTCTGACGACGTTTCAGTCACCACAGCTCTGTAGGAAAGCTCGTTTTCCTATTGGAGCAGTCATTGCTCCGTGGGTGCATGATGTCTACGAACAGATGTAGATGGTCTGCAAGGACCAACACGTAACGTGAACCCTTTAGAGATACATCTAAACATAGCAGAAGTTCCATCATGTGCCAGGTGAGCACGCCCCAGACTATGACCGAACCTTCACCAGCCTCAACAGCTCCTTGTTGACATGCGGGGTCCACCACTTCGTGCGGTATCTGCCAGATCAGCTCCTTCACGCCTAGGTGAAATAACTCGAAAACGGACTCATCGGATCAGGAGACAAGTCTCCAGTCATCTGAGGTCCAGTGCCGATGTTCGTTCGTCCAGTTGAGGCGCTATAACGTACACATTTATCCACGCCGGGCATCGAACCCGTGTACCTTCACTCCGGAGTAAGCCGCTCTCCCAACTGAGCTACGCGAACGTATGCTCTCGCTGCTATATGCCTTTATCTCGTGTGTGTCCTGCGGGCCAGGCACGTCACATCCCCCACCCCCGCCGAACGAGGGCCGGGGCATGGCCCACGGGTCAGCTGGGACCATGTGCCGCTGTAGGCAGTCATCCCATAAACAACGTGGATTTTTAAGAAATCCCAGACAATTTGGTGTGGAACGTAACATCACACTTATTTATTTTTTTCGAAGCAGTGAAGAAGTGATTCTCATTTTTCTTGTCTCGCGGTGTGGAAAGAACATCACATTATTGTGAGAAACTTAACAGCCGGGTCATCCTGGAAGTTCGGGCGCCAATATAACGTACAAGTTTTTCCGCGCCGGGTCACCTCACTCCGGAGTACGTCGCTCTCCCAACTGAGCTACGCAAACATGTGTTCTCACTGCTATCTGCCTTTATCTGGTGTGCGCCTTGTGGGACAGGCACGTCACAGCGTGCTGTCCTGTGATGTGCCGTTAGCAAGGGAATCTGGTGGGCTGGCGGCTTCCATAGCCTATTGCTGCTAATCATCGCCTAACGGTCTTGGCGGTGACAATTCTGGAAATTTAAGTGACAATTCGGTGACAATTCCCTCGTTGAAGTCAGCGGTGATTTCTGCCACATTCGCTCTCCGGTTGGTTACTACTATGCAACGGTGTCACGTCAATTCGTCGCGTGCGTCAATTCGTCGACTACGTCAATTCGTCGCCTGCGTCAATTCGTCGCGCGTCAATTCGTCGACTACGACAATTCGTCGCGCGTCAATTCGTCGAGCGTCAATTCGTCGCGGACAAATTCGTCGACTACGTCAATTCGTCGCGTTGACAGATTTTGGTTACGTACAAAACGAATGCAGGGAAACGTACGATTTCGAACGTCTTCCCCCCTCATCAAATTTATAAACTTTGGACACTCAGACAATATAGGAATATTACGCTTTTTCTTTGGCACCAAAAATATTAGACGGTAGACGGTTTTCGGAACGGGTCAAGCCCCGGGGGTAAGAGCCCGCCCCCTACAAAATTTTCGTAAATTCTACAGTTTTCAATTCAGAACCACCAAATCTGGTATACTATCTCGTGGTATTCTAACTTAGACTGTAGACGGTTTTTGGAAGCGGTTTGAGCAGGGGGGGGCAGCCCTCCCCAAAAAACTGCCGTAAAATCTAGTTTTCAATTTAGAACCACCATTTGGTGTCATGAAACACTAACTTAGCGGAAGACTATTTTTGGAAAGGATCGGGGCCCGGGTGGTCAGAACCCCCCCTCCCGTACAAAATTATCGTAAAATCTACAGTTTTCAATTTAGAACCACCAAATTTGGTATACTATCTCATGGTATTCTAACTTAGACTGTAGACGGTTTTGGGAAAGGGGTCGAAGCCCGGGGTTCAGAGCCCGGAGGGTTAGAGCCCCCTCCCCCTACAAAATTTCGTAAAATCTAGTTTTCAATTTAGAACCACCAAATTTCGTATACTATCTCACGAAACTCTAACTTAGACTGTAGACGGTCTTTGGAAGCGGTTGGAGCCAGGGGGTCAGACCCCCATGCAAAATTTTCGTAAAATCTACAGTTTTCAATTTAGAACCACCAAATTTGGTATACTATCTCACGGTACTCTAACTTTGACGGTAGACGGTTTTTGGAATAGGTCAAGGCGCGGGGGTTAAGAGCCCCCTACATACAAAATGATCGTAAAATCTACAGTTTACAATTTAGAACCACCAAATTTGGTATCATGAAACTCTAACTTAGGCGGGAGACGGTTTTTGGAACGGGTCGTGGCGTGGTGGGTCAGAGCCCCCCCCCAACAAAATTTTCGTAAAATATACCGTTTTCAATTTATCACCACCAAATTTGGTATACTATCTCATGGTATTCTAACTTAGACTGTAGACGGTTTTTTGTGAAGGGTCGGAGCCGGGGTTAGAGCCCCCCCCCCATAAAATGTTTTCGTGAAATCTACAGTTTTCAATTTAGAACCACCAAATTTGGTATACTGTATCATGGTACTCTAACTTAGACGGTGAACGGTTTTCAGAACGGGTCAAGGCCCGGGGGTAAGAGCCCCCCCCCCCCCCATACAAAATTTTCTTAAAATCTACTTTTTTCAATACAGAACCACCAAATTTGGTCTCATGAAATTCTAACTTAGCGGGAGGTGGTTTTTGGAACGGGTCGGGGTCCGGGGGTTCAGAGCTCCCCCACCCCCGTACAAAATTTTCGTAAAATCTACAGTTTTCAATTTAGAACCACCAAATTTGGTATACTATCTCATGGTACTCTAAGTTAGACGGTAGACGGTTTTTGGAACGGGTCGGGGCCCGGGGGTTTAGAGCCCCCCCCCATCATACAAAATTTTGTAAAATCTAAAGTTTTCAATATAGAACCACCAAATTTGGTATACTATCTCATGGTACTCTAACTTAGACAGTAAAAGGTTTTTGAAACGTGTCGAGCACGGAGTCAGAGCCCCCCCCCCCCCATAAAATTTTTTCGTAAAAACTACACTTTTCAATTTAGAACCACCAAATTTTGTATGTTATCTCACGGAACTCTAACTTAGACTGTAGACGGTTTTTGGAAGCGGTTGGAGCCGGGGGTCAGAGCCACCCTTCCATACAAAAATGTTCGTAAAATCTACAGTCTTCAATTTAGAACCACCAAATTTGGTATACTATCTCATGGTACTCTAACTTAGACGACAGACGGTTTTTGGAACGGGACGGGCACGGGGTCAGAGCCCACCTCATAAAAAATTTCGTGAAATCTACAGTTTTCAATTTAGAACCACTAAATTTGGTATACTATGTCATGGTACTCTAACTTAAACGGTAGACGGTTTTCTGGAACGGGTTAAAGCCCGGTGGGTAAGTGCCCCCACATACAAAATTCTTCTTGACAAGTGGTCAGAAGCCAGCCCCTAGATCACTCCGCCGCCGTAGCGGCACACGTTGAAATGTATTTTTCATACGGCCCTAAAAGCTCTTACGGACATACTAGATTGAACTGGACGCAAATAAATCATTAATATAATTTGTACTAGCAGGGATACCAGTTATTTGCCAGGTACGTATTACTATTTGTGAAATCACCAAGTTCAGCGGGTGAAAGTTAATGAATGAAAAAGATATTCCTGCAATTTTCCAGTAAACTTATTTTAAATTTTTTGATTTAGTTAATTTAATTTTGCGAAACAAAAAAGAAAGAAAAAGGAATGGGAATACTTACCTTCTAGGAGACATCTATAGAACTGCCGTACATGTGGCGTGTGCTTCTGTGAATCCCGCAACACAGAAATGCGATGTACCTATGTGATGTCGATTGCGTACGACTTCACATTGGCATTGATCATCTTTTTCATACCGTTTTGAATTTTGAATATCTGGAACTCTCTATTTACATTACATTATATTTCTTCCTGATAAGCCGTTCGTTGGTAGTGAAAGCTAAACTATATTGATTTGTGTTTTTAATACATCATTAAACGCATATTAAGTTGGTTAGTTATTTGGTTGATGGTTTATGGTGCAAGGCCCTCAAAGGGCCAAAGAGCACCTTAGAACGTGGATAGGGTATTCTTAAGAGTAAAAAACGGAACTGTTTACAAAATTTTTGTTTGGGGCTCCATTGACCCGGGCCCCGACCCCTTCCCAAAACCGTCTACCGTCTAAGTTAGATAAACATGAGATAGTATACCAAATTTGGTTGTTCTAAATTGAAAATTGTAGATTTTACGAAATTTTTATGAGGAGGGAGGGCTCTCACCCCCGGGTTCCAACCCTTCCAAAATCCGTCTAGCGTCTAAGTTAGAGTTTCATGATACCAGATTTGGTGGTTCCGAATTGAAAACTGTAGTTTTTAAGAAAATGTTGTATGTGTGTGGGAGGGGGCTCTGACCCCCGGGCCTTGACCCGTTCCAAAAACCGTTGACCATCTAAGTTAGAGTACCATGAGATAGTATATCAAGTTTGTTGGTTCTACATTGAAAACTGTAGATTTTACGAAAATTTTGTGTGTGTGGGGCTCTAACTCCCCGTGCCCCGACCTGTTCTGAAAACCGTCTACCATCTAAGTTAGAGTACCATGAGATAGTATACCAAATTTAGTGGTTCTAAATTGAAAACTGTAGATTTTACGACATTTTTTATGTGGGGGCTCTTACCCCCCGGGCTCCAACTCCTTCCAAAAACCTTCTAGCGTCTAAGTTAGAGTACCATGAGATAGTATACCAGATTTGGTGGTTCTGAACTGAAAACAGTAGTTTTTAAGAACATTTTGTATGTGGGGGCTAAGACTCCCCGGGCCTTGACCCGTTCCAAAAACGGTCTACCGTCTAAGTTAGAGTACCACGAGATAGTATACCAAATCTGGTGGTTCTAAATTGAAAACAGTAGATTTTACGAAATTTTTATGAGGGGGTGGCTCTGACCCCCAGGGCTCCAACCACTTACAAAAACCGTCTAGCGTCTAAGTTGGAGTTTCATGATACCAAATTTGATGGTTCTGAAATGAAAAATAGATTTTACGAAAATTTTGTAGGGGGGGGCTCCGACCCCCCGGGCCTTGACCTGTTCCAAAAACCGAAAACCGTCCAAGTTAGAGTACCATGAGATAGTATACCAGATTTGGTGGTTCTGAATTGAAAACTGTAGATTTTACGAAAAATTTTTATATTGGGGGCTCTGACCAACCGGGCCCGGACCCCTTCCAAAAACCGTCTACCGTCTAATATTTTTAGTGCCAAAGAAAAAGCGTAATATTCCTATCCTGTCTGAGTGTCCAAACCTTATAAATTTGATCAGGGCTAAAGACGTTCGAAATCGTACGTTTTCCCGCATTCGTGTTTTGTAACCAAAATCTGCAAACGCGACGAATTGACGTAGTCGACGAATTTGTCCGCGACGAATTGACGCTCGACGAATTGTCGCAGTCGACGAATTTTCGCACGCGACGAATTGACGTATAACCTATGGGTGTCACGTCAATTCGTCGCGTGCGTCAATTCGTCGACTAAGTCAATTCGTCTCCTGCGTCAATTCGTCGCGCGTCAATTCGTCGACTACGACAATTCGTCACGCGTGAATTCGTCGCCTGCGTGAATTCGTCGCGCGTGAATTCGTCGCGCGTGAATTCGTCGGCTGCGTCAATTCGTCGCGCGTCAATTTGTCGACCACGACGATTTGTCGAGCGTCAATTCGTCGTGGACAAATTCGTCGACTACGTCAATTCGTCGCGTTGACAGATTTTGGTTACGTACAAAACGAATGCAGGGAAACGTACGATTTCGAACGTCTTCCCCCTGATCAAATTTATTATGCAAGACAGAGGTCATCGTCTACTTTCATCCAACATCTTTCCCCTCCCATAGTGCTGTCCACGATGTCCATTACCCCAGAAATGGCGTATTTTCGGTACACTTTTGATTCTGTCGAACTGGAATAATGCAATTCCTATACCAGCTCCGCAACGTTTATATAAACTTACATCGAATTAGCGTCTGGGGAAATACCGTGATGTCCTCCCACCTGTATACCTGCCAAACGGTGGTCTCGTTCACTAGCGAGAGGGGTGACAGCGTTGTGTTGCCCTGGAACCAGGTATCTCATCACTTTTGTCCATTCAGTGTATATGTACACCGATCAGCCAAAACATTAAAACCACCTATCTGATATGGTGTAGGTCTTCCTCTTGCCACCAAAAGAGCTCTCACGAGATGTGGCAAAGATTCAACGAGATGTTGGTAGGGTGTCTCTTGATATTTGGTACCATGACTCCAACAGAAAATACCGCATTCCCCTAAATTACCTGTTTGGGGTGACGCTTCTCGTACCTGTTTCTCCATATCACACCACAAATGCTCGATAGGATTCATGTCCGGCGAATTCGGGGGCTGTGGCAATAAATGGAATGTTCTTGGAACCATTTCTGAATCTTCTTCGCAGTATGACATGGAGTATTGTCTTGTTCAAAGACGCCACCTCCGCTAGTGAATACAGTCGCCATAAAGTGGTGTACAGCCACGATGTTCAATTACGTGACAGCTGTCAGGATTATCTCTTCAGGAATAATGGGTTCAAGTGTTCTCCAAGAAAATATTGCCGAGACCATCACACTCCCTCCAGCCGTCTGAATCCGTCCCACAATACATCCAGGCGAGAAGGCTTCCTTAGGTAAAACGTCGCACACGAGCTCGTCCGTCAACATGGTGTAACAGAAAACTGGTTTCGTATGACTATGAACCCTCTTACAGTCTTGTATGGTCCAATGTCGATGATTACGTGCCCACTGCAAACGTTGACGACGGTGAACAGCTGTGAACATAGCCACACGATTCGGTCGGCGGCTGTGGGGACCCACATCCAAGAGCATACGATGATCTGTGTCCGGACACGTTGGGCCCTTCACCACAATTGAAATTATGGGTAAAATCAGCCATAGTTGCCCTCCTGTTGCTGCGGACAAGACGAGATAGGCTGCGCTGACTTCTGGTTTCAACGAGTCGTGGCTTACGCTGACCTCTGGCATCAGTGAGGAGTGACCTGCTCACGTCTTGTCGATGGCTCGAAGTGTCACCTGTTTTGGACCATCTTTGATTGGAACTAACTACTGCATAGCGTGAGCAACCTACAAGCGTCGTTGTTTCGGAGATTCTCTTACCCAAGGCATCTTGCCATAACGATCTGATCTTTGTAGAAATCAGATAAATCTTTTCCTTTTCTCCATGTTGAGGCGAAACGAAATACTGGCTGAGAGAGCTCCGACCCAGGTATTATATACTGTATGTATCATTCGCGACATTGGTACGTGACACAGATTGGCAGCATGCGCCCTTATTTGCATACAGCAGAGGTAGTTGTAATACTTTGGCTGATCGGTGTGTGTGTGTGTATATCATCATCATCATCATCATTGTCAACCATTATCAATCCACTGCTGGACGAAGGTCTCCCCAAGTTTCCTCCACAACGGTATGTCTTGTGCCAGTCTCCTCCATGTCACTCCCGCATACTTTCGAATTTCATCCACCCATCTTCCATGTGGTCTTCTTCTGGGTCTTTTCCTGTCCCTTGGAATCCAATCTAAAATTTCGGCTGTCCATCGATGGTCTGTCCTTCTGGCAGTATGTCCAGCCCATTGCCATTTCAGGGATTTAACTCTGATCATGATGTCTTCCACTCTTGTCATTTTTCGGATCCACGTGTTCCTCTTCTTATCTCTCCTGGTTACACCAAGCATGCACCTCTCCATGCTACTTTGAGTTGTCTGCAGCCTTTGTATGTCTCTTTTAGCTAAGGTCCACGTCTCTGCACCATACGTAAGCACTGGAAGGATGCATTGATCAAACACTTTCCTTTTAAGACATAATGGCATATTGCTCTTGAAAATTATGCTGTTTCTTCCAAAAGCTCTCCAGGCAAGTTTTGTACGCCGATTAATTTCTTCATCAATGTGACCCTCACTTGATATCTGCTGTCCAAGATAAACGTACGTGTCTGTTATCTCCAGCTTTTCTCCATCAATCGATAAATCTTCATTTCTTGTAAAAGCATTGAACATCACTTTTGTCTTCTGAAAGTTCATTTTTAATCCCACTTCTTTACTCTTGTCAGCAAGTTCCAGCATCATACTCTGTAGCTCTGATGGGGTAGTTGCAAAAATGACTATGTCATCAGCAAAACGAAGGTGGGTTAGATAATCTCCATTAATCTTTATCCCTTTGTTTTCCCAGTTCAGTGATTGAAAGACATTTTCCAATGTAGCATTATAGAGCTTCGGAGATATGGTGTCACCTTGTCTCACTCCTTTTCCAATTTTTATGTGTGTTGTATTTTCAAACAGCCGAATCTTTGCACTTGCATTTTCATAGATGTTATTAATAATATTAATGTATGCATCTTCAATACCGCAGGATTTCAGAGCCATTGCAACTGCTGATGGTTTCACCGAATCAAAGGCTTTTTCATAATCGATAAAAGCCATGCACAATGGAAGTTCATATTCCCTCGCTCTTTCAATTAGTTCTCTCAGCACGTGGATATGATCTATTGTGCTGTAGCAACTCCTGAATCCAGCTTGTTCTCTCGGTTGAGCCATGTCCAGTGTCACCTTCAAGCGGTGTGAAAGAACTTTAGTGAAGATTTTATAAACCACTGATAGGAGGCTGATAGGTCTGTAGTTCCCGAGATCCTCAACGTCACCTTTTTTATGTAGCAAGATCATTGTAGCGTTGTTCAAATCCTCAGGAATTTTCCCTTCATTAAAGCATCGAGTGAAAATTTGGGCGAGTACTGTTTCGATTTCTCCACTTGCTTCTTGTATGATGTCTACAGTAATTCCATCTTCTCCTGTAGCTTTTTCCCGCTTCATGTTCTTGATTGCATGTGCAACTTCTGCTGGAAGGACTGGAAGAACTCTGGTACTGGTACCTTTCATGATGTCTAGAGTACATGTATCATCCCTTTCATATAATTTGGAGTAGAAATCTTTCACTCTTGTCAAAATTTCGCCTCTATTTCTTGTTACAGAACCATCTTCTTTTCTCAGTGCCATAATCTGTTTTTTCCGTTACTGAGATGTCCCTTTGCTATCTTTAAGCTTTGGTTGTTTTCAATTGCTTTCCTTACTAGTTCACAGTTGAATTTCCTTACGTCTTCAGTGATACTTTTTCGTACTGTCTTGCATAGCTCTATATATTCCACTTTGGAAGTCACATCTTCTTTAGTTGTCCTCATCACTCTTCTTTTTTGCATCAACATTTTGGTTTTTCCTGATAATTTGTTCACATGCAATTTGTTCTTAGACCCAGCTAATTTTGTTGCTGTTTCCATAAGAGGTTTGGTTACTTTTCGGTTAACTTCAGAAATATCCACTTCTTCCGATGTTAGGCCTTCTAAAGCAGAGAACCTGTTCTTCAGTTCCAATTTGAAGGTATTATGGTGTTTTTTAAGGTTGGTTATGTCAATACATTTTGTTTGTCTTATGAGCTTGCTACGTTCGAGTTTAGTGTTGAGGTGCATCTTACATCTCACCAATCTATGGTCACTGCCTGTGTTGAACTTGTTTAGCACACTGCAGTCTTCTATGACGAATTTTTTGTTACACATAATAAAATCAATTTCACTTGTCGTCCCATTTGGATGTCTCCATGTCCATTTCCTGTGTGGCTTTTTCTTAAAAAAGGAGTTCAAGATGAAAAACCCTTTTGCCTCTGCAAACTCTACGAGAGTATTTCCACTCTGGTTTCTGTTGCCGTGACCGAATTTACCTACTGAAGTTTCATTCTGTTGTTGTTGCCCTATTTTTGCATTGAAATCTCCCATAATTATCTTCAAGTGCTGCTTACCTTTATTATTTAGTTCACTAATTTCCTCATAAAATTCTTCAATTTCTTCTTCAGCATGACTTGTGGTGGGTGCATAAGTTTGAATAATCTGAGCCTGGTATCTTCTCGAGAGTTGGATAACGTATAACGAAGTGAATTTCTCCGTCATTTTTGGTCTACGCCGGGATTCGAACCCGAGTACGCTTATTCCGGAACAAGCAGCTCTACCAACTGAGCTACGCAGACATGTATTCTGATTCCTATCTGCCTTTATGTCATGTGCGTCCTGCTGGCAGGTACGTCACATCTCCCCCCCGAAAGAGGGCCGGGGGCATGGCCCACGGATCAGCCGTGACCATGAATCGCTGCAGGCAGACAACCACTGTAGAACGTGCACTTGAGAACTCCCAGTCAATCTGCTGTGTGGAATGCAACGTCACACACATTTATTTTTCGAAGCACTGGAGAAGGGATTCTCTGATTTTTCCTATCTCGCGGTGTGGAAATAACATCACACCATTGCGAGATTTTGAACGGTCGGGCCATCCGGGTAGTTCGGGCGCCATTATAACGAAGTAAATTTCTCCGTCATTTTTGGTCTACGCCGGGATTCGAACCCGAGTACGCTTATTCCGGAACAAGCAGCTCTACCAACTGAGCTACGCAGACATGTATTCTGATTCCTATCTGCCTTTATGTCATGTGCGTCCTGCTGGCAGGTACGTCACAAACGAGTCGTGCAGCTCTGTCAGAGGAACTTTCAACTTCTACAACTTTATCCTTCAGTTTCTTGTTTATTATAAATCCAACACCACTAGTTCTGCCAGTATCTGTCCCACGATAGTTGAAGAGATGTCCACTTTTCAGTTCAATGAGATCTTCTCCTTTTCTCCTTACCTCACTTAGCCGGACGATGTCCCACTTGATCCTTTGTAGTTCCTCTTCCAATTCAAGAAGCCTTGAATCAGAAGATAGGGAGCGTCCGTTATATGTAGCCAAGGTCAGCATCAGATGGCAGCCTAGTCCGTTTCTCCTGGGATTCTTAGCACCCTCTGCCTTTATGTCGCACTGGCCGCTGCCTTGGCCAGGTACATTCCAGCTGCCGGAGACTGAGGGCCAAGATTTAAGTTGTGGAGTCATTTTGGAGGGGTTTGGCCATAACTCACCACGCTGGCCAAGCGGGTTGGTGAGTGTGGGATAGCATTTCCTCTAATCCCGATGGTATAGTTATACCGCTATTGGCGGTCGTCAGAGCCCCTTTAGTGGGAACAGGATGTACCACGAGAAGGCGGGGTTGACATTTGTCAAGGAGAGGCTGTGATGTTACGCATCACCTGACCTTACATCCCGTGTGTATATATATACACATAAAGAATCTGGTATTTATTTATGCATACAAAGTTTGCAACAATATGATCGTTGTTTTGTTTGCGTATGATCTTTAACAGTTTCATGTGATTTGACGGGCTGTAGTGAGCAAAATAATCCATGGCAGTTGCAACATGAGTTGATAAAAAATCTTATTTTTAATCACTTTCGTCAATGATGTCTTTTTAGTGCATTTAATATAAAAGTTATTTCGTAATATTTAGTAGTTTACTACCAGGTCTACGTGCTCTAACTTTTCCTTCATTTAAGAGAAAGGAGCCGCAATTCAAGCTGCTGCGTCCGGACCTAAACCTGAGGTTATGCCACTGTTTTTCACATGAAGCATGACGCCAGTAAACCAAATTATGGATCATCAGAATATTTAATATCTATGACGTAACTCATAATTTATTTATGTATAAACATACGGCGTTTAACTCTGGGAATGAGTTTCTGAAAGCGAGAAAAATAACTAAATCAGCACTACATGGAGTCATTATACCATATCCCGAGATCGTTTCTGTGTATAGATTCTGTGATAGCTTGTACGTTAATTATACCTCAATCAACGTACGTATTATGGGTTCGTTAGATTCCTTTAACAATTATACAGAAGATTTCTTATCTGTATCCTTTTTTATTTCAAACGAACAATACAGAAAAAAAAATAGATAAGCTAAGCCTACCAGACGGACACGCCCTTGGCTACTCACCAGCCTCGTATTCGTATAGTAGGCAACTGTTGTGGGTTGGAATCCCCATTCCTGTTCATCATACACTGACGGAAAAAAATCCCAACACCACGAAAAAATAGCTGTAGAGGAATGAAATGGCGGCAATACATTTGTATAGATAACATATTCAATCGATTAAGGTTTCAAGATCACAGCTTAATGTAAGCGCGAGAAGAGCCATTTTAAATGTGAAATGCTGGTACATTAATAACCGGTGTAACCGCCAGAATGTTGAATGCAAGCACGCAAACGTTCATGCATTGTGTCGTACAGGTGCTGGATGTCTGTTTGTGGGATGGAGTTCCATGCCTGTTGCACTTGGTCGGTCAATACAGGGACGGTTAATGTTGGTTGGGGGTGACGCTGGAGTTGTCGTCCAATGATGTCCCATACGTGCTCGATTGGTAAAAGATCTGGTGATCTAGCAGGCCACGGCAACATGTCGACACTCTGTAGAGCATGTCGGGTTACAACAGCGGTATCCGGGTGAGCGTTATCCTGTTGGAAAACAGCCCCTGGAATGCTGTTCATGAATGGCAGCACAACAGGTTGAATCACCAGACCGACGTACAACTTTGCCGTCAGGGTGCGTGGGATAACCACGAGAGTGCTCCTGCTGCCACAGGAAATTGCTCCCCAGACCATAACTCCAGGTGTAGGCCCAGTACGTCTCGGCCGCAGACAAGTTGGTTGCAGGCGCTCACCTGGCCTCCTTCTAACCAACACACGGCCATCACTGGCACCCAGGCAGAACCGGCTTTCATCAGAAAACACAACAGATCTCCACTCCGTCCTCCAATGAGCTCTAGCTTGACACTACTGACGTCGCAAACCGCAGTGGTTTGGAGTAAGTGGATTGCACGCTACAGGGCGTCTGGCTCGGAGCTGTCCTTCAAGTAACCGATTTGTAACAGTTCGTTGTGTCAATGTGGGGGCAACATGCAGCTCGAATTGCTGCCGCAGACGCGGTGCGATGCGCCACGGCCATACACCGTACACGGCGGTCTTCCCTCTAAGTAGTGCCACGTGGCCGGCCGGAACCCGGTCTTCTTGAGGCAGTACCTTCCCTTGACCACCGCTGCCAACAATCATGCACTGTGGCTACATTCCTGCCAAGTCGTTCTGCAATATTGCGGAACGAAAATCCACCTTCTCGTAGCCCTATTACACGACCTCGTTCAAACCCCGTGAGCTGATGATAATGGCTTCTTCGTCTTCTTAAAGGCATTCTTTACTAACATCAACACACTACGTCGAATCTCAACGATAACTAACCCTCACGAACGTTACAGCGCGTATTTACAGTAAACCTGCTTTGCATGTTCCGAGGGGCGCTACTAGCGCCACACGTATGCGCCGAGCGCGAAATTTGCATATACGTCATCTTACAGATGTACTCTCACCGCCTACCAACTGTCGTTTATCTAACACAACCCCTTCTTGGTGTTGGGATTTTTTTCCCGTCAGTGTATGTTTTTATTAATTTTAGTTCACAAATTAATTGATATAGCCTTACCATTTTACCGGAAAATAAGGTGAATTCGTAAAACAAAGGTTATCTTTGAAAAAAAATACATGTAGGCTAAGTTCTGATTGAGCCGTCAGTTTGGAAGGTAGGACTATGACTGGCAGATGCGAGAGTTCAAATGAACAAGTCGAGCATGGTTTTAAAGCGTTTATTTAATTTGTTATAGCCAACACACGTCTAGGATATGAACAGTAGCTTTCATAGTTTTACAAATAATGCTGGATACACTGCGAACACAAAGCAAATCGATACACGAATTCCCCAATGCGGTGCTCTGTCTTCTTGGGCTTCTTACATTCCTCATCACTTGCTCTTGCCTCTCGTTTTTCTAGTTTTGCAGTCATTCTGCGAATTCCGCGGCATTGTCGAAAATGTTAACCCGTTCACACGAAAACAATTTTTTTAATTTTTAGCTTAAACCACTGCGTTATGTTCTTTATACGTATATTTGAATAGATCTCGTTGAGAGCTTTAAAATGATACCACGTACAGTCGTTTTGCACTCACGGTTGTCCAGATAATCCGTGATATTGTCAAAAGTGTTTACCAGTTCACAAGAAAACAATTTTTAAAATGTTCAGTTGACACCACTGCAAAACGTTCGTATATTTGAATAGATCTTGTCGAGAGCATGACACCACGCACATTCGCGTTGCGTTCACGGTTGCCGAGATCGACTGAGTCAAACGATGTAACACACCCAGAAATATCGCATCATCTCCCCCGCGCACAGGGATCGAGAGATGCGTCGCGCGTACGACGCATTGCGCATTACGTGAATTGGACTCCATGTTACTCACGAATATGCTAACACGATTAGTGTACGGCACGTATTTTTAACGCTGTAGTGAATTCAATTACGACCAATTTTTGTCACAGGTCATCGGCCGTAAGTCGTCCCATACTATCCGCGGAGTTAGACGTAGTCCTATTTTAAAGAAACATCGTTGCATCAATGAATTACACCGATGATCCATTACATAACCACCCCCAGCCTAGCGAAATGAGAGCGTCTGGAGTCCGAACGGTGGCGCAGGTGAAGTTCACCGAGCAGTGTATATGCAACGCGAGGACCGGCTTTCGGTTAGTAGATTGTTCGGAGTTAGAATGGAAAAAGCTGCCGATTTTTCGGAGTTTGATAAAGGACAAATTGTGATGGCACGGCGCCTCTGAACTACGATCTTGGAAACTGCGCGGCTAGTGGGTTGCTCACGTGCCGCTGTTGTGAGGACGTATAAAAAGTGGTGCACAGATGACCAAATGACGAACAGTCGTCCAGGCGTGTGTCGTCCGCATCTCATTGATGCCAGAGGGGAGCGGAGACCGCAGGGCCATAGTGTGACAAATAACCCTAAGCTACAACAGTGGTGATCAGGGCAATGAATCACAGCATACAGTTCATTGCAGGATTACGTAGCCGAAGACCCAGCCGAATACCCATCCTCACTGCAAAGCATCGCCAACAACGTATGAAATATGCCCAAGATCACTAGAAGAAAGTAGCCTAGTCTGACAAATCAAGATTCCTGGTGCATCACGTAGGCGGCCGAGCGCGGATACCCCGATTACCAACGGAAGCTATGGTACCTGGATGTACTGTAGGGCTGAAACCGGCTGGCGGCGGCGGTGTTATGCTGTGGGCGATGTTTTCTTGGGACACTTTAGACCCCATTATTTCAACAGCACAATCCCCGACAGCTGTCAGGTATCTGAACATCGTTACGGACCAAGATCACACATTCATGGCAACTGTGTTCCCTGCTGGTGATGGCCATTTCCAACAGGATAACGCGCCATTCCACACTGCCGGAATCGTCAAGGCGTGGTTCGAAGAACATGCTGGCTACTGTCTATTAATGCCCTGGCCTCCAAATTCACCTGACGTGAACCCAATCGAAAATTTGTGGTTCAACTTGGAAAAGCGAGTTCGCGCTAATTTATCACCACCACCACCCCGAAATGTAAGGGAACTGGAGGACCTGCTGTTGATATTATGGTACCAGATACCCCAGAATACCTATCGCCACCTCATCGAATAGATGCCTCGTCGAGTGGCCGGTGTTTTGCCGGCTAAAGAGGGTCCTGCAGTTTATTAGCTAGGTGGTCATAATGTAATGGCTCATCCATGTACAAAGGAAAACAAATATAATACTGACATAGATATCAACTGTTGTTTGACACTTTGAGCGGTTGATGTATCTGATCCAAATGGTGCCCCAATATTTTGTGTTAGCCATACAGAAATGTTCATATAGCGGCTAGGTTTTACGAAAGCAACGGCAAAATAATTCATTTGCCCCTCGCATCGCAACAGTACCGGCCATATACCTGTTAATAGCGATAAGATATCTCCTCAAGTCCTGTTATTTTCTTCTCCATGACCTAAGGCATAATGGAGAAGGGCTAGTTGCCTAACACGGACATCATGCCACTAGGCAGAAAGTAGGGACTCAAGCTGGACTCTTTGGTTCGTCGCCATGGTAACAGCTCTTTTAGCAGGTAATCGGCCAGAAAGGATCAGTGTCAATCATCTCCTGAATGACCACTTTGAATAACAAATAAAGGAAAAGCAACGCCTCCTAAACCGCAGATTCACTCATTCCAGCCGCGTTCGGCCAACTTCTTTGACAGCAAATATATTCGTTCAAGATGATTTCAACCAATTTTGGTAGCCCCGAGTTAATTTGCTTCAGCCAATTGAAGGGTTGATTGCATTTATAAATACTGTACGATCGTTTCTTCTATCACATACCCGCATGGACTGATAATCTGAAGACAATGATTTTATGTCTGCATCAAAATCATTATTATCTAATAAGTAGTCAGGAAATTTATATTTTAACATTCTTATTGAAAGAACTACATTAAACATTTTCGTTATTTGTGTTATAACTGCACCACTAGAAAATCAAACTTTGAAATGAATGATAGTTTTTTTTTCTTTGTGGAACGAAGGAACATGGGTCAGGACTTATCCACCATGAACCACACATATAGGCAGCCTTACGTCCCTAATTCGAGGCCGGTTCTTCCAGCGAAGGGAGAGCACCAGCGCCATCCGACAGGCACACCACCAATGCTTCAACCGGTGCTCGAATTCGGGTTAATCTTAGGGGAACGACCGATTCGAAGTCCGCACTTCAGACCACTTGGCAACCAGGGCAGCAAATGATAGGTTGGTCTGGCGTTTTTCTCTCTGAATAAGTTTTGTGTAAAATACCACAATTCGCAATTTTAATCCTAACGGTAGCATATTTCATAAAATAACAACAACAACAAAAATCATACCATTCTCAAATAATGTGCTGACAAATAGAAATACATACAATTAACTAGCCTTTAGTAAAATATTAAGTTTTTCTAATTTTTTTTGTCGTCCGAATCGTTAGTTATCAGTACTACAGAGGGAGGTCCTTGTAGTTATCAGCATATTAGAGGGAGAGGTCCTCGTAGTTATCAGCACTATGGCGGAGGCAGGGCAGGAGTAATCATTTTGTGTCTGAGAGGGCGAGACTTGAAATTACGTCTTTTCGAGTTAAAAAGTTTCCACTTCCACTCAAAGAGTAAGCCGTTTTTACTTTCTCATACCTTCATTATAGGAAAATGCTATGCTCGCTTTTGACAATTTTACTAAAAACATGTAAACTAGGTAAATAAGAGCTAACTAAAATAAATGTCAAGTAAACCATTAATTTATTATTGTAAGTGCGTAATACAACACACCACATAAATGTTGAATGGAAAATAAACTATCATAGAACGAATGAGTATTAGATAGTGAATGCAATAATAAGAAGATGGTTTCGGGGTAGGCTTGGAAAAATTCCGCTCAAGGTTACACTCTCATAGGGACTTTCTGCGACAAAGCACAGATCACAAATCAGCTCGCCATCAATACAGCGTGTTTGGAAAGGTCACGGATTTTAGGATATTCACAGTATTTGTCATTTTCTTGTAGGACTTTCGTCCACAGTGAGTAGAGTTTAGGTCCCAGCCACCTACAGCGAGATCTCCGTTTGGGCAGGACACAGAAACGGAAGGAATGAGAGCAAGTCTAGCGACTTTGACAGAACAGTTTGTAGTGAGATTAGAGTACAGTTAATGGCACCACCGTACAAGTACGATGTTGCACACAGAGGGGTGAGAGAATTTCAGGAGGGGCATAGGAAAGGATACCAATTTAACCAGTGGGTCCAGCCTGGGGGCCGTCACTTAACGTGCTCGTCCGATGCACGGCGGATATTCAGCGATTGTTAGTAAATCACACGATTTCTGAAAGATCAGCCCAGGTTCGAACCTGAGGACCTTGCATCGATAGTGTAACCACTAAGCCATCCGCGGCTCCACGGAATTTAGGCATATCCGCATATTCTTTTATATGCTTCTCCGCAGTTTCGGGAAATTTCCTGCATGCATATTAGGGGTCCACACCTCACACAGTACATTATTCTGTATCGTGGTTAGCTGTATGGAATACTGTATGATGCTAACTTAGTTCTATAAAAATACTGAAGTGCATAATTTTCTTTTTGTGTTACAATTTCCAGTAAATGTATTTCACATATTGTGCATTTCTATTTTTTAGCCCTTCACCCCTCAGAACATAAATTTACGCCTCTGGTATGACCATTCTGGGAGGGCAACCGCACTCCCTGCCCCTCCGGTAGCAACGCCCGAAGTGGAAGGCTCTTGTAGGTGGAGGCCCATACTACTGTGTCCCCCTAGAAGAGGGAGGCCCTTGTAGTTGGAGGTTGTACCTACTGTATCCACTAGAAGAGTGGTTCTGATACTGGCACGAACAATTTTCGCACTTCGTAAAATATGTTTTATCCTTTCTATGGGCTATAGAAAAGCTCAGCTCCTACAATTTATAGGACAGTAAGCTGTCAGTTTCACTAGTTTGTTTACTTTTTCTCCCTGCAAAAGAACCAATCCACTAGGGTTTACCCCCTCCCCTCAGATCAAAGGCTGTGTGGACAGTGCCCCAAAGGTTTCCGTAAGCCACAGGATCTTAGTAAGCATCGTTTCTGTATGACTTTTCATGTATTTCTTGTGCTCCCACCACATGGAATATCAACATGCTCATGGAATTTTCATGATGAAACCAACCTCTTTTCTATTTAAATACCGTACAGCTGTAAGGCTAGAATTTAAAGTTAAGACCCTCTATCTACCACGCGTCACTCGGTCACATCTATCAGCGTGTCCTTATCTATGCCCATGCCTTCGACATGACATAAATTATCCATTTTCTCTACTTCCAGTTACAACACAATGACATAGACATCTTACCGCGCCATAAGGTAACGATACCCGTTTCTCCGTCGCAGAGCGTGAAGGTATTCTTCTATGTCGATCGTTACATTAAGACTAAAAAGGGCCGAAAAGTCATGAAGCTATTACATCACCCTAAAGTATCGTTAATTGTCTAAATCACGCCGCATAAAACTTCTCTCATCTTCGGTGGCTTTTATTTTATTTCCTTTGGTAGGGGGGATATGAGAAGGTTCCGAAATATGAACATTTCTCGTGGGAACCAGATGTAGATATATTTGGATGGTTTCACCCATCTGATTTAAGACCTGGTTGGTTGATAAGTGTTTATCGGCGCAAGGGCCTCAAAGAGACAAATAATGCCAGCACAATGATTTAAAACAATAACTAAAACAATATTAGAACAACAAAATATGATTTTATAAACACATTCAACGGTGTAAATTTCCAATAAAACAAGAATAGCCTATGCAAAACGGAAAGCCCCGATACAATGAAGAAATAAGAAAACCGAAGACACTGTAACGTACCAGGAGATGTGACGTACCTGCCAGAAGGACGCACACGACATAAAGGCAGATAGGAATCAGAATAAAACGTCCGCGTAGCTCAATTGGTAGAGCAACTTATTCCGGAATAAGGTTACCCGGGTTCGAATCCTGGCGCGGATAAAAATGACGGAGAAATTTACTTCGTTATAATGGCGCCCGAACTATCCGGATGACCCGACCGTTCAAAATCTCGCAATGGTGTGATGTTATTTCCACACCGCGAGATAGAAAAAATAAGAGAATCCCTTCTCCAGCACTTCAAAAAAAAAATAAATAAAATAAAATAAGGGGGAGATGATGTAACGTACCAGGAGATGTGACGTACCTGCCAGAAAGACGCACACGACATAAAGGCAGATAGGAATCAGAATAAAACGTCCGCGTAGCTCAATTGGTAGAGCAACTTATTCCGGAATGAGGGGATCCGGGTTTGAATCCCGGCGTAGACCAAAAATGACGGAGAAATTTACTTCGTTATAACACGTCGTAATTATCGTTTAAAAGGCGACTTAGGGTTTCAGAGTTGTCTGGTAGAGTGGGTAAAATAAAATAACAAGCATGTTCACAAACAAAACAACGAAATAACATAAAATATGAACAGCAGTTAGAGGTACATTACACGTTCCATACTTTGTACATCGAGAGCAGTGTCGCCACAGCCAATAGGGGTGAGCGAAACGGCAATGCCCAATGCTGAGACGTGCTAGTATAACTTCCTCCCTACGGTTCCAGCGACGTGTAGTCCACACTGAAAAAACAAACTAAGCTGGAGCATTGAGGTTTGCTCGAAATGCCAAAATATTTGTTGCTCTAGCAAACAACAATATTTTTTTGGTTTTTATAGCAAAGCCTATTTAGGTACTTGAGCAATTTTTTTTTATTTTTTGCTGACAGAAATTTACTTACTGCAGCTGAAATTTTGTTGGCCATACGAATCACTTTGCTGAAACAACCAAATGCTTTTGCTATGTCTGCCACACCAGCTGCCATAAAAAATAAGTAACTGCAGCAAAGGTGTCTGTAATAATCAGGAAAATTCAAGATGATGGTAACGGCTGAAAGCGCTAGTACCGCGAAGAAAGTTTGGCTAAATGTACTAACCGTAGCCGTTCATGAATTCCACCATGATGGCGGTCTGGTCGGGGGGGGATGTGACGTGCCTGCAGCGCGGGACGCACATGCCATAAAGGCAGATAGCAGCGAGAGCATACGTCCTCGTAGCTCAGTTGGGAGAGCGACTTATTCCGGAATGAGGTGACCCGGGTTTGATGACCGGCGCGGACAAAAATGACGGAGAAATTTACTTCGTTATACACCGAAAATGTTGATTTGCTAGGATAGGAAATCAAGGAATAAATGGAATTTAACAAATTCCAACAAGGAAATCAACATTACTATATATTTGTGTTTGTAGCGTTAGATCTTGGCTGAAGTAGAATTTCAACATTGCAAAGAATTTTGCTCTGTAGCAGAAAATATTTGCTAAAGTAGCAAAGTTTGTTTGCTGGATGAGCGCACTGACATTGCTCGAGATCGGCATCTGTAGCAGAAATATTTGCTGAAGTAGCAAAGTTGGTTTGTTAGACTAGCAAAAAAAAAAAAAAAAAAAAAAAAAAACTGGCCACAGGAAACGGATATCTTGCTGCTGCAGCAAAGCTGAATTCATTAGTATTGCCAGGAAACCTTTTTGCTGTGCTTATATTCACTGGCGAAATTTGCTGCAGTAGCAAGTTTTTTGCTGTTGCAGCAAACTTTTTTCAGTGCAGGATGGAGATTTGCTCTCAAACCACTGAGCAGAAACTGAAAGCACTTTGCTTATTTATTTTGGGTTCCTTGCATCATGCAGCAAATCTGAAATTTTGCTGTACATATGCCAAGATCAACGAGATGAAATGGAACTGGATGTTGTAGCCAGACCTTTGTGTCACGAGCTGTTCCTAGGAAAAGTGTCTTCGGAAAATTCTAATATTCTGTTCGCAACATCCATTCGGTAAGTGCTACACGTAATGGCTCTATTCTTAAACACTTGATTTGTGCCTTTACCTTTACCTTGATTAAATAGTAATTAAAACCGCTCTAATAGCACAAACACTTTCTTTTGTAGCAGCAACATCTTCTGGCATGGAAGTTTTCAAAATATTGATGATACTAAATAAAAAGTACAACGACAAGCATTGTATAATTCAGATATGATACTTTCATTCTTTTCATGGAGTTAATGACATCATGAATTAAAACATTTAAATTTGTATTTGATCAAACAGCCAAGAGAAATTGAAATTAAAAAAGGAATATGCACTCAGTAGACAAAACATTAGAGACAGGGGTGATGGGCAGTTGACATGGACTTCCACTGCACAGAGTGAAACAGACCCAAACTGCACGCAGACGATAAATAGGTGAACAGCAGGGTTTCCCAACAGTGCGGGCCGCGGGCGGCCTAGCGGGCAACGTTCGTGACTACCACGGAAAGGAGCTCAGGTTCGATCCCAGCCAGGTACGAACGCTCGATCTACTAAATATCCGCCGTGCGTCGGATGGGCACGTTAAGCCGTCGGACCCCGGGTACTGGCCCACCGATAATAAATAAGGGCGTCTTCCTCCCCCTTTCTACTTCGCTTCCGTGTCACTTTCTTATCGGGCACTCTAACCCAAATCTCCTAGCTTCCAATTTCCAAGGGTTGTTTAAGACCTGGGGTCAGATACTCCCTTCCTAAAATCCTCTACATATGATCACATGATCACTTCCCGACAGTGCACCGCAATCGACGAACATTAGAAAATGTTGTGATCTGAGCGACTTTGATCGTGGACTCATTGTCGCCGCAAGACAGATGGAGTCATTTTATCGCCCAAGTGGTAAGGATCCTAGGGGAGCCATCGATGGACGTACCAGCGCCCGAAGAGCAACAAGTGGCTGACCACACGCCATAAATGAACGGGGTCGACGTAGATTATTCAGACTTGTACAGACCGACCGCTTGACATTGGCGGCGCAAATGACGCCCAGGTTAAATGTCGGTGGCCCAAGCAGCGTCAGCGAGGCAACAGTACGGCACAAGCTGCTTTCTCTGGGCTACGGGAGCCGACGTCCTACGCGTGTGTCACTGCTGCCTGCTCGTCATTGAACATTACGCCTCGCTCTGTGATGGTTTAGGGAGACTTCTCATGGGACATATTAGGTCCCTTAGTATGTATGGAGAGGTCCTTAACCACTTCCAGCATGTGCTGGCTGGTCATCTACACGCTTTCATGACATTCGCGCACCCTCGTCCCAGAGTCTGTTTCAGACGGACAATGCACCACCCCACTAGGCCGCAACCACCCAGACATGGCTCCAGGAACACTCATCTGAGTTTGAAACCATCCAGTAGCCCCCAAGGTTCCCGTATTTAAACCCCGTGGATGCTCTCTGAGATGCCGTTGGGCCGCGGGTGGCATAGTGGACAACGTTCGTGACTGCCACGGAGATGACCTCAGGTTCGATCCTGGGCAGGTACGAACGCTCAAACCACTAAATACCCGCCGTGCGTCGGATGGGCACGTTAAGCTGTCGGACACCGTGTAATGCCCCCCCCCCTCCCCAGTAGTAAATAAGGGCGTCTTCTGCCTCGCTTCCGTGTCACTTTTCTATCGGGCACTCTAGCCCGAATCTCCTAGCTTCCTATTTCTAAGCGTTGTTTAAGACCTGGGGTCAGACACTCCCTTCCTAAAATCCTCTACATGTCATATATGATCTTGGATGCCGTGGAGCGTAACATCAGATCCATAGGTCTTGGGCTGCCATCTCGGGTTGAGTAGTGGACATTGCTGCAAAAGGCATGGCTCCCCTGTTGTATCTACGTTCCAGGTAGGTGTGAAGTGATTAATTCGAATTTTCAAGATTTTGCGAAAGAGTGAATTAGCATCAGTATGGTTTTGCGAGCTCAATTAGAATACCACGGGTCATTTTGTTGGAATAAATAAAAATTAAAAGTTCAGGTAAAATGGAGAAAAAGTAGCATTTTCTAAATGAAAGGGCTTTAGAATGAGAAGAGTAATTATGGATTATTAGATACTGTTAGTAATCCATTCTGTTTTCAAGCGTCCAATTAAATGGTAATCGCTTTGATATCACGTGATTCCATACTACAGATGTAGGACCCGCATATTTCTACTTAATTTAAGAATGTCAATGATTGTGTGAGCAAAAAGTAGGTAACTTTTATTATGTCTCATTATTTCGGTGCGTTGATCTCAATTTTCTCATAAAAGGCCGCTTTCAAACTCAACGTCACATAATCTCAGGAAGGATACGCATTACCGGGTAAGTTTCTTTCGCTTTTTCATATGTTTTCTTCATAACTAAAATTTGTACGTTTAATCTAGTGATGAGCTAAACACGAAAGGGAAAAGTTCAAAGTGTTATATATAAGCGAATACACACACCTGTTCTTGAACAGGGCCTCAGAGGCGTTAGATAGTCACCGGGAAACCTTTCCAAGGGGAACTTTTCACGGTTTGCAATTAATCACTTTTATATAAATTATTGGTTTTCAGGCATCGAAGATAGTTTCAGTATTCAGTCATGCAACTGAAAGTGAAGAATTCGCTTTTGAATGGTTTTATTACTCTAACTCACTTCGAGTTTTTTCCATTGAAGAGACGGCAATCTATCAGCTTTTCGAGTTAACTGGCCTCCACCTCCAAAACTGACCAATCACTTTTCCTATCCTGGGACACTTCCGACAAGCAAGTTCTTCACGATGAGCTACATTTTCCTGAACGTTCTGTCAGCTATGCTAGCGCTAACAGAAATGCCCCTCCCCCCTCCATCCCCCCTCCCCCCTCCATCCCCCTCCCCCTCCATCCCCCCTCCCCCTCCCAAAAAACTCTCAGGGAAATGGCAACGTTCGGGAATATTTCACAAATGTTAATTTACAGTTTGGTTCAAAAACGTTATGGAATTTAAGCTTGCCATTCCCAGATTATGTTTAATAGAATTGTTCCGATTTTTGCATCTCATCAATTACATTTTCAGTACTAGTAAGTGTACTTTCAGTACTCAATAATCACTGTTTTTAACAAGACTTTTTATTTAAAAAATCGTGTTAATGTTATCACTCCGTCCGTCTGTTTGTCTGTGGACACCATATCTCTGCAACTATTAGTCCGATTTGAAAAATTCTTTTTGCATTGGGAAGTTTGAAACGTATAAGAATGATGATCCTTGCATTCCGGCTTTCCGATGCACAACTTCGCCGTTAGAGGGCGTAAATGCAGATGATATCGAATTCAAAATGTGTTTTATTCCAGATCATCATCATCATCATTGTCAACCATTATCAATCCACTGATGAACGAAGGTCTCCCCAAGTTTCCTCCACAGCGGTCTGTCTTGTGCCAGTCTCTTCCATGTCACTCCTGCATACTTTCGAATTTCATCCACCCATCTCCCATGTGGTCTTCTTCTGGGTCTTTTCCTGTCCCTTGGAATCCAATCTAAAATTTCGGCTGTCCATCGATGGTCTGTGCTTCTAGCAGTATGTCCAGCCCATTGCCGTTTCAGGGATTTAAACTCTGATCATGATGTCTTCCACTCTTGTCATTTTTCGGATCCACGAGTTCCTCTTATCTCTTTTGGTTACACCAAGCATGCACCTCTCCATTCTACTTTGAGTTGTCGCAGCCTTTGTATGTCTCTTTTAGTTAAAGTCCACGTCTCTGCACCATACGTAAGCACTGGAAGGATGCATTGATCAAACACTTTTCTTTTAAGACATAATGGCATATTGCTCTTGAAAATTTTGTATGCTGTTTCTTCCAAAAGCCCCCTAAGGCAAGTTTTGTACGCCGATTAATTTCTTCATCAATGTGACCCTCACTTGATATCTGCTGTCCAAGATATACGTACGTGTCAGTTATCTTCAGCTTTTCTCCATCAATCGATAAATCTTCATTTCTTGAAAAAGCATTGAACATCACTTTTGTCTTCTGAAAGTTCATTTTTTTAATCCCACTTCTTTACTCTTGTCAGCAAGTTCCTGAATCATACTCTGCAGCTCTGATGGGGTAGTTGCAAAAATGACTACGTCATCAGCAAAACGAAGGTGGGTTAGATAATCTCCATTAATCTTTATCCCCTTGTTTTTCCAGCTCAGCGACTGAAAGACATTTTCCAATGTGGCATTAAAGAGCTTCGGAGATATGGTGTCACCTTGTCTCACTCCCTTTCCAATTTTTATGTGTGTTGTATTTTCAAACAGCCGAATCTTTGCGCTTGCATTTTCATAGATGTTATTAATAATATTAATGTATGCATCTTCAATACCGCAGGATTTCAGAGCCATTGTAACTGCTGATGGTTTCACCGAATCAAAAGCTTTTTCATAATCGATAAAAGCCATGCACAATGGAAGTTCATATTCCCTCGCTCTTTCAATTAGTTCTCATAGTACGTGGATATGATCTATTGTGCTGTAGCCACTCCTGAATCCAGCTTGTTCTCTCGGTTGAGCCATGTCCAGTGTTACCTTCAAGCGGTGTGAAAGAACTTTAGTGAAGATTTTATAAACCACTGATAGGAGGCTGATAGGTCTGTAGTTCCTGAGATCCTCAATGTCACCTTTTTTATGTAGCAGGATCATTGTAGCGTTATTCCAATCCTCAGGAATCTTCCCTTCATTAAGACATCGAGTGAAAATTTGGGCGAGTACTGTTTCGATTTCTCCAGTTGCTTCTTGTATGATGTCTACAGAATTCCATCTTCTCCTGGAGCTTTTCTCCGCTTCATGTTCTTGATTGCATGTGCAACTTCTGCTGGGAGGACTGGAAGAACTCTGGTACTGGTACCTTTCACGATGTCTGGAATACATGTATCATCCCTTTCATATAATTTGGTGTAGAAATCTTTCACTCTTGTCAAACTTTCGCCACTATTTCTTGTTACAAAACTATCATCTTTTCTCAGTGCCATAATCTGTTTTCTTCACTTACTGAGATGTCCCTTTGCTATCTTTAGGCATTGGTTGTTTTCAATTGCTTTCCTCACTAGTTCACAGTTGAATTTCCTTGCGTCTTCAGTGATACTTTTTCTTATTGTCTTGCATAGCTGTATATATTCCACTTTGGAAGTCACATCTTCTTTAGTTGTCCTCATCTCTCTTCTTTTTTGCATCAACATTTTGGTTTTTCCTGATAATTTGTTCACATGCAACTTGTTCTTAGACCCAGCTAATTTTGTTGCTGTTTCCATAAGAGGTTTGGTTACTTTTCGGTTAATTTCAGAAATATCCACTTCTTCCGATGTTAGGCCTTCTAAAGCAGAGAATCTGTTCTTCAGTTCCAACTTGAAGGTATTATGGTGTTTCTTAAGGTTGGTTATGTCAATACATTTTGTTTGTCTTATGAGCTTGCCACGTTCAAGTTTAGTGTTGAGGTGCATCTTACATCTCACCAATCTATGGTCACTACCTGTGTTGAACTTGTTTAGTACACTGCAGTCTTCTATGACGAATTTTTTGTTACACATAACAAAATAAATTTCACTTGTCGTTCCATTTGGATGTCTCCATGTCCATTTCCTGTGTGGCTTTTTCTTGAAAAGGAGTTCAAGATGAAAAACCCTTCTGCCTCTGCAAACTTAACGAGAGTATTTCCACGCTGGCTTCTGTTGCCGTGACCGAATTTACCTACTGAAGTTTCATTCTGTTGCCGTTGCCCTATTTTTGCATTGAAATCTCTCATAATCATCTTTAAATGCTGCTTACCTTTATTACTTAGACGACGAATATATTCCAGATATTTGCTTCTAAATATCCGATTGAAAAAACTTCTTTACGATGCCATTTATATCGAAGACTATTTTAGTTGCAGTCTCTATTTCAAGTAATGCATATAATTTCCGGTAGGGGGCGTAAAAGTAAACTTTCCCCGATATCTCTGCTTCTAAATGTTTGATTTGAAAACTTTTTTCTTGTATCAGATACAGTTTTTAATGGTAAACGTTCTGCATAGAATTTCGAAGTGTGGGTAAATAACGGTTTGGCCACCCGGAGGTAAATGTTTATTTCTGTTTCTGATAAATTTGCAGCAAAATCTAAGCATCGGAAAATCGATTGAAAAAATTCTTTCGTTGACCGATACCACTTACCTCAGAAAACCGTTTGAGAATAAATACCTCCTGCTTAAAATACCGTATAGTTTTTAGGCCAGGGCGCAGATGTATAATTTTTGTCGACATCTCTGCTTCTAAGACTCTGACTTAAATTTTTTTTCTATGTTGGAGAGCGTTTCCAGTGCGAAATGTTTCTCATATAATTTAAAAATTTTCTTAACGCACAAGGGTTAATTTACGGAGAGTAAGTTCACGTTTCCGCTTACAGCAATATCAGCGGGACTAAAAACTCAATTGAAAAAATTCTTTCTCGGTCAGATACTTCTAATTATGTAAACCCTTTGTGTATGTTTTCTTCCTAAAATAATGCCGAATTTCGACGCTAGGTGGCGCAAGGGTGTAATTATTATTATTATTATTATTTTTGATTGGAGGTTTAACGACCACCGTGAGCAACTCAATGGGCTATAACCAGTCGCCCGTCCCTAATTTAGGGCCACTGGTTCCAGGGAATGGAGAGAGCCAGCACCGTAAGACAAACACAACATCCATGCCTCACCGGGATTCAAACCCGGACCCCGTTCGGACGAATGATCAGAGGCCATCGCTTAGACCACTGCGCCACCGGCAGGGTTTAATTTGTTTCTCTCACTATCTCAGCAGTTAGAAATGCAATTAAAAAACTTTTTTCAACGCCGAATGCATTTACTTTGTGCAACACTTTAGGTTTGACTTAAGAAGTATTTTAGTTTACAATTCTGTCGCTAGGTGGTGTTTGTGTTCTTCTGTTGCAGCTGTATTTCCGCTTCAAAACACTATTGAGAAATGGCAATTTTTTTTTACTGTATGGAATTTCCTACAATAAAGGGAAGTAATATCCACTTTAAAAGACCCACAGCTTTCCCGCTGGGAATCATAAAGGCCAAAACCTTTTTATCGCTACCTCTACTTTCGAGAAAGGTATTTGAAAAGTTCGTTTTCCTTAGCATAGCTTTGCTGTGAAGAAAGCTATCGGAGTTTGATAAAGGACAAATTGGAATGGCATGATGTCTCGGAAGTACGATGTAGGAAACGGCGTGGCTTGTGGGTTGTCCACCTGCCGCTGTAGTGAGTATGTATCAAAAGTGGTGCGCAGATGGCCAAACGACGAACAGACGTCCATCCGTGTGTCGTCCGCAGCTCATTGATGCCAGAGGGTAGCGGAGATTGTCGCGCATTGTTCAGAGCGACCGCAATGCCACAGTGCGACAAATCACCCGCAGCTGCAACAGTAGTGATCAGGGCGATGTGTCACAGCACACAGTTCATCGCAGCCTTCTGCGCATGGGCCTACGTAGCCGAAGACCCAGACGGGTCCCCATGCTCACTGCACGTCATAGCCAACAACAACGCATGAAGTGGGCCCAAGATCATCGAGATTGGACCGTGGTTGATTGGAAGAAAGTGGCCTGGTCTGACGTATTAAGATTCCTGCCGCATCACGTAGACGGCCGAGCGTGGATACGCCGATTAGCAGCGGAGGCTATGGCAACATGGATGCACTGTTGGGCGGAAACAGGCTGGCGGCTGCGGTGTTACGATGTGGGCGATGTTTCCTTCGGACACTTTAGGCCCTATTACTCCAATAGCACAATCCCTGACAGCTGTCAGGAATCTGAACATCGTTGCGGACCAAGTTCACCCATTCATGGCAATTGTATTCCCTGCTGGTGATGGCTATTACCAATGGGATAATGCTCCATGCCACACTGCCAGAATCGTAAAGGAGTGGTTCGAGGAACATGCTGGCGACTTCCTGTTAATGCACTGGCCTACAAATTCACCTGACATGAACCCAATCGAACATTTGTGGTTCGACTTGGGAAAGCGAGTTCGCGCTAAATCACCACCTCTCCGAAATGTACGAAAACTGGAGGACCTGCTGTTGACATTATGGTACCAGATACCCCAGGATACCCATCACCACCTCATCGGGTCGATACCTCGCCGAGTGGCCGCTGTTTTACGGGCTAAAGTGGGTCCTACAGTTTATTAGGTAGGTGGTCATAATGTAATGGCTCGTCGGTGTATATTTTTTTAACTGTTTGATTTGAAAATCTCTTTGTCTCTGATATTCCTTCTTCTAGCAGAAACTTTTTGCGCGCCCCTTGTTAATTTTCGTAACATAATTTTCAGTCGGTTGGTTGGTTGGTTGGTTAATGGATTTTAATGGCGCAAGGGCCATGGTTGGCCAAAGAGCGCCAAACAAAGGACATCAAAACAAAACATTTCAGTCGGTGGTGGTAGTAGTAAATAGCTGTTCGTATTTCTGGAAGTTTTATTGATTGTAGAATTTTTTCTAAGCGGTTCCTTTGACTTTGATAATTTTGACAAACTTTATTCGTGTCGGCAGAAGCGGTACTAGGGCGGGGCAGGAGGGGCGGCTGCCTCGGGCGCTGCTCAGGAGAGCGCACGAAAACCAAAACTTACAGTATATCTGTTTATCATAGGAATTGGAACTTTTGCACCAGGTCTTGGTACAGTCATTTTGCGACATACTTTGTCATTTATCTATTAAGTGAGTTCGCGTATAATATGTTTCGACAGCCTTGATAGCTTAAAATTCGCATTTCTTCCTCAAAATGTTCAGGGATGTCGGTTGGTCACGCTCAGAAATGAAAGCTCGATTGTACGTACGTTACAAGATAAGGATGTTCTTCACATTGTAGAAGATTCTCTGGGGGCTATTCCATTATTACTGTGGCTGCAAGCCACGAATGCCAGATGTGTTCGGTCCATTTGTTGTGGTATTCGAAGGTTCGAAGTCGGAGGCAGGAGGGAAAAGTCGTGCAAACGGTCACCGGTCGCTTGTGCCTCCGGCATAGAGATAACATTTGGATATGACCTTAACTTTGTTTATAAGATAAAAATACAGATGAGGGCGCAATGTTTTGTGGTTCATCTCGGGCGCAGAAATGCCTAGTTACGCCTCTGCGTGTCGGAAATGATTCAAAAGACGTGCTCATCACACACACAAACAAAAAAAGGTTTGTAATGAGCACGAAAATTTTGTGAATCTTTTTTTTTTTGGGGGGGGGGGGATTCTCTTTAGTTTTTTTTTTCTTTTTTGGCTGCATGTACGTCTATAAAGACTCGCTCGTTACCAATTTCGAGCCAGTCTCAGAGAGGGAGCATAGAAGCACAGATCCCTCATCTTGGACCCCGGTCCAGTTTTGTAGTCAGACAAATAGCCTGAAGCCACCCTTCTGACCACTCGACGACCGGGGTGGCTACAGAATCCCCGTAGGATACAGCAAATTTCTGGAAAACAGACAGTTCGTCCACATCCATATCTAGATATTCAATCACATGAATGTTTTGCATTGCTTTCTTTTTCCAATCGCGCACAGCTTTTCCGCAGGAGTGCGTAAAGTCATATTACGTTTTCCTCAACATCTGTGCTTCTAATCTTGCGATTTGAAAAAATTCTCTGCGCTTCTGATGTCTTCCACCATAAGAAATATTTGGTGGAATTCATCCAAATTGAAGGCAGAATAGGGAAGAGATGAATTTCGATTTTTTAAATATTAGAGGCTGCGCCTCCAGCTTTGTTCGCTACGTTCAATACCCAAGCACGCTCGAGAGAGTCCAGTGGACCCTGTTACGTACATACCTCAAAGGTGGCGCATATGTCAAGACGGCAAAGTTGCAGCGACAAACTCCGTTGGCGTAACTTAATTGGGAAAGCATTCGGCTCTGGAGCAGAAGGATGCAAGTTCGATCCTAGGAACCAGCAAAATTGGGTTTTCATATTGGCTCCTAAAAGTAAAATGAATCTCCTGGCTGTTGAGTTCTTCGAAAAATGTGCAATGTTCATTCCACACATTGTTTGGAATTAGTCAGAATTCCTTCTTCTACAGTGAGCTCTCCTCCAAGCGTAGTTTGCCGGCTGACCCGGAAACCTACGATTCCGTCCCAACCTTTTCTTAAGGGCGGATATATGCAACGTGCCTACCTCAGAGGTGACGCATATGTCAAGAGGGCAAATTTGCAGCGACAAACTTCGTCGGTGTAGCTTAATTATGAAAGCATGCGTCTCGGGAGCAAAAGGATGGCTGGTGTAACGGATAGCATGTTTTAATGGACATCGGGATATGCGGGTTTGATTCCCTCTCCAGGACGATGTAATTTTCAAGTTTTCTGATGTTATTAATGTTACGTGAAGAACAGTAAATACAGGCAATTCAGAGATGTCTGATTGCTGTATTGATCATTCTATTAAAACATTTTTTTACTTATTGTCATTAAATATTCAATACTTTTTGCTATATATATTATTTCTCTGTCTTAAGAAATAAAAACATTTCCCTTTGCACAGTGAAACTGACCCTGTGTTTCTGTCATTTATATTGAATGACTTAGAGATTAGAGGTCTTTGTGTGCTGGAAATTTTCTTTGGCCCCCTCTGGAAAAATTTCTTCGGGAGCCCATGCTTAGGAATATTAATTACAAAAACCTTTTCGGTGTTGCTGAAAACCACAGAGAAAGGCTTTTTTAATTAAAAAGGGACTGTTCTCATAGAAACGTCGAAAAGCAATGCAGCAACAAACCGGAAAAGAACGGAATTTCAGCAACTTAAACTTTACAATTCACAGAGTTCATCTCATTTACATTTGTGCGCAGTAGCACATTACTGATTTCGACTGAGAGTTTGTTAGAAAGTTTGAATAAGTTTAATGTTTCAAGTATTACAGTATCTTTTTGTTTTTGTTTTTTTATTCCAAGTCCAGGTAGGGAAAGCAGTGTGTGGCAAAATTGTATGTATAATTCCTATTGGAATTACCTTTGAACTATTTAATAACATAAAAGCACACTCATAAAACCTGGATTGTACACTCAGGTCTCTCAGGTGTTTTTTCCTGATGATTGGTCTGGGATTCCTGAGTATGATTTAGTATATTTATGTTTTAATTTTAATATATCTGCTTCTGTTTCTGATGTGCCCTTGGCTGGGCGGAAGAGTTATTCCACTTCTTTTTCTGTTTAATTTGACGTGTTCTGCATAATTATTTCAATAATGTTTTGGTGTTTTGTGTGTTTGTTTCATTGCATTGCTTCTTGTGGGGGTTTTGTTGTTTAAGGTTTATTATTATTTTATTATTTATATATATATATATATATATATATATCTTGTAATTTTTCTTTTCAGTGAATTCGAAAATGGATCTGGGTGGAATAAACCCTAACGTTATAACTGGTCCAACTTCTCCTATAGCTATTCCGAATGTTATTAAAGGTTTTGAAACAGGCAATTTGTGTTGTTTACCAAACCTCGATACGTTAGCGGAGAAATTCGTGCCCACTTTAAACAGAACTTTGTTCTCCATGATACTGGCAACTCTGGCAACTCAGAAGTATTCACCAGACACAAAAACCTCATTTCAAAAAGAGTACGATTATATAATAGGTGAGTAAAGGAGTTCTTAGGCTTCATAAAACCCATTTTGATCTTAATAAAACACAATTGGATACATGGAATATGTATAATATGTGTATTTGAAGAAGTCGACTTTTCAAAGTTTTGTTTTAATCAAATACTTCAAGAAATCTGTAACGCTCGTAAAAGTCCATCTACATCGCACATATTTAACATCACGTCTTAGCTTTGAGAAAATATTTATAAGCAGTTGTGACGTGCTATTTAATTTTCCGTTTTTGTTGATATATCTTATGTAAATTTTATTTATCTGTTTTTTGTACTTTCTGAACTTAACGTCACTTCTGAACTATCAAAAGTTTTTCTTAATGTGTCAGTATTAGCAGTAGGTCAGAGCTTCAAGAATCGCTGAGGGTTTTTGTGTGATTAGTGGTGATATGAACGTCAGATCGCCGCCCCGGTGGCGCAGTGGTCTAAGCGGTGGCCTCTGATCATTCGTCCGAACGGGGTCCGGGTTCGAATCCCGGTGAGGCATGGATGTTGTGTGTGTCTTACGGCACTGGTTCTCTCGCTTCCCTGGTACCAGTGACCCTAAATTAGGAACGGGCCACTGCTTATAGCCCATTGAGTTGCTCACGGTGGTCGTTAAACCTCCAATAAAAAAACAAAACAAACGTCAGATCACTTGTTTGACTGATACGACGATATTTTGCTTGTTACAAGTTTGTAATTAGTTCTTTTTAACCTGCACTAATATGTATTATAGACAATTTCGTATTATTAAGCGGATTTACGTTTTATCAAGTGGTCAGCCTAATAATTCTTGTGTTGTGCGAGATTAAATGTCGTGTTTGATAAGTGATCCTGCTAACATGTGCGTACTTCATGAAACGAGTGGAATAAAAAGTGGCTGTTGACAAGAAACTGCAAGTTCTTTTTGTTTGTTTTTTCCATTTTCTGGTACTCAGGTTCTTGGGCCCTGTGGTTTAGAGTATTCAGTAAGAATTATTTAACTGAAGCACCACAGAGTTGAAAACGCATGGCCAGCACATAAACCTTTCGCAAAAATTTAACAAAAAAAAAAAATGAAGACGCTTTTAGGAATTTGAACTTGAATTTTTAAATGGCACATACAATACCAGAGTTACTAGTACTTTGGTAATACCGCAATCGAATTATCCGAATACAAAGTAAATTTCCGGTACTTGAGGGTTCCAATTCGTTGGCCCCGTGATTGCTACCAAGCTCCACAGCAGAAATTTCCTGGTCAGTCTAACAGATAACATGGTGCCACAAAATATTCTGCAGGTGATCACTAGGCAAAATAACTACTAGATGAAAAAGCAATAAAAAATTTACACAGGTAGAAATTAAAAAAAAAAGAGAAGGAAAAAACAGACCACTTTAATTTTGTCCAATTTAAAGAAAATGTCTAACCTGTCTAAACAGCCTAAATGTCTAAACAGCAGTTGAAATGATAATTAGGATGAAGAACACTCTAGCCTTCTGTACCTAGAATTTTCAAGCTGAAACACAAATATTTATGGAATAAAATTATATTTAACAACACTAAAAGCACAGAGGGTTGTAGAGTGTCCTAGGATAAAAATAGGGAAACAGAAGAAATTTTCGCTCCGTCGTACCTCCGTTTTCTTAAAATTTTTCTCCATTTTTAATCTCAAATACGAACATTTATATAAATAAATGATGATTAAATAATAATACAGTGCAGGGAAAATCAGCCGTGAGGGGGATTACAGGAGAAATCTTCGCTGCCTTCAGCTTCCTTTATTGAATTTTTTTGCCACCATTTTACGATTACCGGAGAAATTTTCGCTCAGTCCAACTTTCGTTTTGGAAAATTTTCCTCCATTTACAATCTTAAATAAAAACATTTTTCTAATAAAATGTTATTTAGCGACCATACAGAGCAGTGGAAGTATCGCGAGGTAAAGAATTTAATATTACAGTGCTCCGTCCAACTTCCGTTTTCGGAAATTGTTGCCTCCGTTTTCAAGCTAAAACACAAGAATATATGCAATAAAATAATCAACAGTAACAAACAATCCTCTATTAGAACATCGAGGGAACAACGTGAGAAAAAAAATTACGATTACGGGAGAAATCTTCACTCCGTGTAACTTCCCTTTTTGGGAAATTTTGAAAGACGGAAAACTTGCAGTCTGTAGGAGGATTTAATAGGGTTCTGGGGATGTAGTTTTTGTCTGCAAGACCAAACTAAATCTGCGATGAACATCGCCCGTTGCTGCGATTCTACTACGGGGCTCCCATGCTTCTTACTCACGTCTTCGTTGTTCAGATTTGACATCAGTAGATTTCGATTTTGTGGCAATCCTTATGCCTCTTGCTCACGTTTCTGTAAGTGAAGTCCCTGTCTTTCCCTATTCATTCGCATCTCTCTCTAAGAATCTCACAATTTAATTTGAATCTGGAAATCATAAAATTAGGATCAACCGTTTCTCACAATTTTAAATGCGCAATATGTGCATTTAAAAAAATCCCCAGAAACTGCCAAAATGTTGATGATCTGGACTAATCGATTCAGTGAACTATGATTTACAAAGAAATGTTTACTTAATTCAGTACAAAACTGTATTCTAATCACAGAAATTGCCGGTAGCTTTTGCGATGAATTGACATTTCAATTATCTTTCCTATCACAGAACGGAATATAATTATTAAGATAAAATGCATTTCTATGGTTACGTTCCTTTGTTTAGCTCATATGCGTCACATGGATCGGAAATACTTTGTAATTTAGATTTCAGCTTCATGAGCAGATAGATAAGAAGGCAGATCTGAGAAAGTATGCGCCAAATCTATCCGTTGTGGTATACTGATTTTTCTCTAGAGAAAAACGTGCCGGAACTCTTAAACATAAGTTGCTCAGACATACTGTAAGTTGTTTTAGGAAACGGGAGGAGATTGATCTAAAAAAAAGCAATTCAATTTTTTGAACATTGTTCTTTAAGCTATTTATCAGGATTTTAAACTCTACCACAAAAAGCGAGTTGCGTGAACCTGCTACGAGTGTTTTTCCTGCCGAGTCGGTTTCTGTTGCTGCACCAGAGTACTCCCAGCTTGATCATTCGCCGATCTCTACATAGGATCCTATGGATTCTGCTGTGGATTCATGTAGTACGTCTCCCGAGGGATTTCTCGCTTCACCTGATCCTATAACCGCCGTCTCCCGACCACCTTGCAACTTGTTGATACAGTGCGTCGCATAAATATAGAGACAACAAATTCTCGAATAAAAAGGAAACAACAACGAGCTGAAATGTACACCTCATATTTATAGCAAAAATAGCATAGAACACGCAGCTGCATAATAGTTTGACGGAAACATAATTCCAACGCCAAGTAAAACAAAAAACAACAGAAATACGCTGTTTCAAAAATATAAAGACTCACTAGTTATGAGCACCTCCGGTACGAATAGTGGAGCCGTTGTTCCGAATAACACTGAAAACCCGATTGGGCATGCTGTCCACCAAGTGATGTAAGTGTTCTGGACGGAGTGCGTTCCAGCTTCGTTCAATCTGCTCTTTCAATGCCACCACACTTGAGAACTGCCGTCCATTCGCGTACACAACACGAGCTAGGATACCCCAGAGGTTCTCAATAGGGTTCAGATCTGGGCTGAGTGCTGGCCAATCCATTAAAGTCACATGATGAGTGTTAAAACAGCTTTTCGTTGGTGCAGACCGATGGAAAGAGGCATTATCTTGCTGGAACAAATAATCAACACCCGCTAGAGTTTCGGCAAACGGTAGAAGGTGGCTGCTGGGTATGTCCTGATAAGTTTCGGAGTTTCGCCTTCCTTGGAGAAAAGCGATATCCGATGTCCCATTGAACGCAAAAGCTCCCCAGACAATCACAGATCCCCCTCCTTTCTGTCTGCTGAAGAAGGTGCGTGGCTCGCGTCGTAAATCATGCCAATAGCAGTTCCAACCATCAGGGCCGTCCAGGTTGAACTTTTTCTCATCGGAGAAAATAGTTGTGATTTACTCGTCCGTCCAGTGCATGTGACTGCTTGCCCATAACAATCTAGCTTCATTGTGACGCCGCGTGAGGTGTGGCAGACGGCGCATTTTACGGAGCACAATGTTGCGACATTCCTTGATTCGTCGATGAACTGTGTCCTTTGAGAAGGGGACACCAACAGTCCGAGAAACTTGACGTAGTGATAACCTTTGGAGTGAAACTAAACGCATGATGGTACGATCATCTCGTTTGGTTGTTATTCGAGGCCTTCCAGGCCGTTTTCTGGCAGTTAACGTACCGCGTTCCGATAAAGTCTTATGAATGACTGCCCTACTTCTCCCTATGGCTTTACAAATTTTCGCTACAGGCAATCCAGTTGCTCCAAATCTTCTGCACCTCCTCACCAGAAAGTTGACTGTTGCGTGGCATTTCGGCAAATGAATGTCTGACGGCAGGTCCGCTGTCTTTTGTAGGCTGGACCGAATTATGGCACATGCGTGTGCGTAAAATATACTAATTTGCACATCTCATTTGCATGTGGCTACTTTACATGGTTGTCTTTATATTTATGAGACACATAAAATTAAACTATTTCACTTTGTGGTGTTCTTTTCACACAATCCGGTCATCTCGACGGATCGAAACATTTGTTGTAGGGTTAGGTCTAATTAGGTACCACTTCAGCTTCCTACCTATATTTGCATAGCGTTAACGGCGCAAAGTCGACTGTCTCTATATTTATGAGACGCAACTTATGTGGTTTTCACGATTCGGAGATCCGCTATGCGCTTGGAATGTATGCTCACCCCATTAGTGTACCTGAGACTACCTGTCGACTTGGTTCTTCTGGTGTTTTAGTCGCTGTATGAATTGTCGCTGCATCCTTTTGAAGAAAATTATTCTATTGTTTCTTCTCCGTGTGATGATCTAAGAGGTGTTGCACGATTTTATGTAGCACCTGATGCGTCGTTCCCTGGCAAGGTCTGTTTCCAAGTAAGATGCCACCCGGGTATTTAGGGAAACAGACACGTGTTGAGCATTTGGATTATCTTCACATTTGTTTTTATCTTGATCTTGACGATTGGAATTTCCTGTGTACCTCCGATGAGTCACAGGGTGACACAATTACTGCGTTCTGGGACTTACCTGTTGCTCGTCGTAAAACTCAACGATATTACCTCCCAACAAAGAGGTTAGACACATTTTGATTGTTTTATTGCTGCGTATGTGATCTTGTGCGACTTTGTTTTTTTTTATGACCTCTGTGCCATACTATTCATGTTGTGAGTTTTTTTTTTTTTTTTTTGTCGGAGTGGTATTTAATTCCTCATTTTGTAAATTAGGAAATGGCTGCGTACTTGTTGTCAAATTTTATATGGTGATGTTAATCAAACTTTTTCTATAGCTGAACTTTTATTATGTTATGTTGCTTTTTGAATATTTTTCTTCCTTTGTTTACTTTATTGTATTCTCAATAAACCGGGTATGTTTCGTCATACCTGCAAAGTTCTATATCTCAGTAGGACAAAGAACGCCATGCCCCATGATTTACAAAAGAAAAAAGAAACTACACCACAACTGGAACAAAAGCTATGTTACAAAATACCAACATGACACAATGGCCGACAACCATACATCGGACTACAGAAAACGAAGAACACAGACACCATGATGAAAACGGAACACACAGGACACATTAAAATGGTCATTTAAAAGTCGACCCAGGTTATCTAAATCGTCTGGTAGAGTGGGCAAAAGCAAAATCTAGTACATTCACGAACAAAACGACGACACAAAAATAAAACATAGACAACAATTAGAGGAAAATTACTTGTCATACACGTTGGATTAGTGTCGCCACTGAGCAAATAGCGGTGAGTGTGTTTTATATTCAATGCCCAAATTACTCATCCTTACAAGCATCGCTATTTTCAAAGCACTTAGTCCACTAGTAGATTTAGAATTATTGCCAAGAAAAATATTCGCTAATCATTGCTTGTTTTAAATTTCTTTAATTCCGAGAAAACAAAAACAACTGTGAACGTTTAGTAAATTTTAGCTGCATCATCTATTTCATGTCTGCGAAAAAACAACGCTGTCTTAATTCTTTCAAAGTTGTAACATACCGAGTTACGTAGAAAAGAATCAAAGAGCCGTTTTTTATAATGCGAATGTGAGAGCGAAAGTACTGGTCACGTGTTGTGGAGCCGCTTCCTACTTATGGATCTGAGGTGTCCACGCTCTCTGGCCTCTCACAGCCACAAGGAAGGGTTTATGCTTCTCTGAAACACTCTCTGAAACTCTGTTCGAGCGAACAAACGAAGCCTTCCCCACTTTAATAATAAATCTGTGATTCGGGAAGGCGGAGCGACAACAGCTGAACGGACAGAATAATATTCACACTAAGATATAATGATATCAAGAAGAGCTTCTATTAAAAACACAAACATTTATTACGTAATCAATTGGGGTCTAGACGGCGGTAGATTACTCTTTCTCTAACATAAGGCTTCACTAAGGATTGGACCTTACAAGAGGCGTGCAACACAAACGCTAGGATAAATACTTCCCGAGAAAATCTCTCTCAGCGTTGAAGTTCTAGCTAGAGTCTACCTGATACTAAGTAGATCTATATCTCTGTGAATCTTAAGAAATAGTAGTCTAACTATTCTTCTCTGCAATATGTTTCAATCTTAGCCTGTGCTAAGCTCTTATTCTATGTAGCGAAATATTTACTACATCAGTGGGATCCCTGACTAGGGCTTATACCGCTGCAGCTGAGCACTCTATCTCTTCCAGGATAGATGCTCGCTAAACTCGACCTGAGCGTCGGACACTGCTTGGAGCGTCCCTCGGCTCACACAATAAAAGGCAAACGCTTCGCGTCTCCTTCTATTGGAGAACTGTTCTCTACGTCAGACGAAAACAGACTCAGTAACAGCTCCTCTTCAAGGGACCTGCTAGTCTCCTCCCCCCTCCGCGCTGCGCATGCGCGAAGACCTCGGCTCTTACCTTGCCCTCACGCTGACCTGTTGATGTGGCTCGCCTCTCCGGTTACGTGGGTCACCTTTCGCGCCCTTCGCCTGCCACACCCCTGGGCGTTGGCCTCTGCGTCTTGCTGATGAGTTTTAATCCTACCTTCCGCGTCTTCGTGGTCCTCGGCAGATCTTCCATTAGTAAGTGCCCCTTTGGAAAAGTAATCCTACCGCCAAAGTACATTCTTATAATAACACAATACACATTGTTATTTTTATACATAGGTGGATGGCTCTTTTCCAGACTTGTAGGCTGCTGGACGACACTGACAATGTACAGCGAAAGCCGCGGTGTCATTGCAGATGCCTTCAGTTCGTCGAAAAAGGCTCTCCCTTTCTAAGGCGTGAGAAACTAAAGTTCTTTGTTTGAATCTCTCAACATCTGAAAAATAAGGAATGTTCACGAACTTTTTGTCGCCATTTTGGGCTTGTAATGACTTTTTCCTCATGAAAAAGTAACATAATGTTCATCATTAATATAAATTAACATGGTTAAATGGCCGTTCTTACACCGAAATTCAAAATTTGACGGATAATAGCAAAAAATGTATAAATGAATTACGTACAACCGAATAGAAAAAGCTATAGAAACTACAGTAAAATATCAAGAATAGCGCAGAATTCCGTATAAAAGGGAAAAATGTATAACGGAATACCTCTTCTTCTTTGAAGTTCTTTTCCAGGCAGAAGTTCAATAAAAATTCATTGTTGAACTTTAATTAAAACAATTCACAAAGCGTGGTTCTTCAGCTTAATTTCGAGTTACTAGCAGCAGTACTATAAGATGCGAGTGTCTTCCGTTAAATTAATTTCAAACACCAAAGTTACTACAGGCTGAAAACCTGCTGAAAGAAATGAAACAAGAGTGGAATCAAATTATTGCAGTTGATTTCTGAGATGACAAAGCATCATTTGGAATTATCTGTTTTTCATATTGTTTATGATTATCGCTTTTGTTTATTTTTTGATTAGTGGGTGCCGGTTCCGCGGGATCTGCCTTGGCTGGTCGTCTGTCGGAGAAGAGATGTGCGTCTGTTCTCCTTCTCGAAGCTGGCAGCTCCCTCCACTACTGTCTGAAATCCCAGGAATAGCGAGACTATTTCTCATGACAGATGTCAACTGGAATTATCTCACCGAACCACAAAAAGGCACAGCCAACGGACTGTATAAAAACGTAAGAATTCACTTTCTCATTTCGAAGTTTGTTTTGAAAGGCATACATTTCTGTCTTGTATTTCTTTTAACTTTTCATCTGTCTTGCTTAAACAGGAAAAAGTTTAATTTAAACGGACTGTTTCTTGTATAAAAATGCAAACACATCTTACAGGTACACAGCTTCTCAAAAATTTGTAATTTCAAGCAGAATGTGTAATTATATGATTTCTGGTCACCAAATAAATTTTCGTTATTTCCTATCCTTATTCCTCTAATTTCCCTATAAAAAGGATTTTCATATAAACTTAGAAAATCACAAAATTTAAGACCATCAGTATAAATACAATGTATTTATCTCTGACGCTCTTTAATGTTGATGCTCATTTATCTGTGATCCATTGACTTTTCGGTTATTTAAAAATACGGGTTGAAAAATTATGAAATGGGTGCTTCTCCAATATCCCATGAGTTTCGAAAACTTTTACATATTCTCTAAACAAATATTCATGTTGATTTTCCGGGAAAATAATAATTATTACACTGAGAAAAACATTTTGTTAATTCAACAAAAAATTTGTTGAATCAACAAAATTTTTTGTCGATATACAGTCAACAAAATGTTTTGTTGAATTTGCAAAATTATTTTGTTGAGTTCGCAAAATTAATTTGTTGAAAATTATTGTTGATTTAACAAAATTTATTGGTATCACGACAAAGCGTTTTGTTCATTTAACAAAATGATTAGGTCGATTTTTCGGAATTTGTTTGACCCAACAAAACATATTGTTATCGTGACACAATATGTTTTGTTGCAGCAACAAAACATTTTGTCATGATAACATTATGTTTTGTTGGATCAAACAAATTCCCCAAAATCGACAAATCATTTCTTTAAATGAACAAAATGTTTTGTCGTGATAACAATAAATTTTGTAAATTCAACAATAATTTTCAACAAAATAATTTTGTAATTCAACGACAATTTTTGTTGACTGTATATCGACAAAATTTTTTGTTGAATTAACAAAACGTTTTTCTCAGTGTACTGTTGATTACCGAGTGCTCTTCTGCTGATAATCTTGTGCCCATGTCTTGATTATACTATGCTTATTGGCGCTCAGCAATTGTCGATATATATCGATATATCGACATAGGCGTAGAGGTCTTATTGTATCAGATAAAGAAGGTATCTACCTGGACACCAAGGAGTTGCCAGAGAGGGTCCTCAATGCCCCTGATCTCTTCGACCAAAGACAAATCGAGAAATGCATCCCGTGAAACGGCAGAAATCCGAGGTCTGAAGAACGTCACAACACACAAGCACCGATTCTCGTATATTCGAGCATACGATGATAAAGTACTTTGTCATGCAAAGGATGCTGTGAAAACAAAAGTTTTTCCGCGACGAACATCAAATCGGTGTCCCCTCACTCCGGAGTAAGTCGCTCTCCCAACCGAGCTACTCGAACAGAATGTCTCGCTGCAGATTTGTCGTCTTGATACATGTTTTCACCTCTGTAGTAGGTCACATCCTCTTCCTCTTAATTATTATTTTTTTTGTTTTTGTTTTTCAAGCGAAGTAGGAATTTTTAATTAATTCGAAACATTGAGTGGAACAATCATCTCACTTTTTTCGAAGAACCCAACGGCCAGTGGATATATTTTCCACAACTGGGCGGCAATATGACGAAGTAAATTTCTCCATCATTGTTATGCCAGTGTAGTATAGTGGATAGCATTCGGAGCTCCAGAGCCGAAAGTTGCAGGTTCGAATCCTGCCCCTGGCATAAAATTGATGGAGAAATTTACTTCGTCATAATAATTGGAAAGCGATTTTACTTTCAGATAGAACCGAAGGGACAGTTAGAGACTAAGAAATTCAAGGGGCGGTTCATTGGCTTCCGCATAAAAGTTGGGAATCGAAGACGTGCGGAAGGCTCCAATGCACAAACATACGGCCTGATGATGAATTAAATGTATGTCCAAAGCGCAAAGCCGTGAACGCCGCGTCGAGCCATACACAATACCACCTTATACCAGTTTCGACGGAATCAGATCATTCCTGTCAAACAGGAATTCTTAAGCAGTTGCACGTGCTCACGAAACATAAGTGCACGGTCGACAGTAAGACCGAGAAACCTTGATTCCGGTAAAACTGGAATGACTGTGGGTCTCAAACATAGCACATCGTTGGGATGGAGGCCGCGTTTCCGACAGAAATGGATACAGCAGTTTTACCTGAGAAAAGAACAGTTTTACCTGGCGTAGTGGATTATGACCAGTCGTCCGTGCAGGGTCCGGGTTCGAATCCCAGTAAGGCATGTATGTTGTGTTTGTCTTACGGCACTGGCTCTCTCTCTCTCTCTCTCTCTCTCTGGAACCAGTAGCACTAAGTTAGGGACAGGCGACTGTTTATAGCCGATTGAGATGTTCAACGGTGGTCGCTAAACCTCCAATAAATTAAAAAAACGAAGCCATTACCGCTCTCAGCTTTATACACTGAGATACCTTTGAATTAGGAGCACCTACCTGATAACGCGTTGGTCCTTATTTCAGTGCAATCACGGCTTGAAGACTCCTACCAGCAGATTCTACAAGGCGCCTAACATACTCCACGCATAACTTGACCCATGTCCGCTGCTGAAGCTACGTCAATTCAAGCTCATTCCATGGAGGAGTATCAGCAGTTCCTATACCCAGTTCTAGCATATCCCACAAATGTTCAGTTGGGTTACAGTCAGAGGAGTCTGGCGGCTAAAGCAAAGTGGGGAATTCGTTGTCGTATTCTTCCAACCACACAGTAGTTATACGAGCCCGATGGCACGATCTGTTGTCCTGTTGAAAGGTGGCACTGTAGTCCGGGTGAATCTCCTGCAGATATGGTAGGAGACGGTCGACTGATAGGTCCCTGTAGCGTCCACCATTCAGTGTTTGTGGGATGACAACCAACAAACCTGTGGCCAGCCAGAAAAAGCCCCCCATATCATAACACAACACTTACGGGACTGTTGAACCCGAACTGTGCAACTAGGGGACAGGGCTTCATGCTATTTACGTCATATGTGTACGTAGCCATCAGCATGGTGCAGCAGAAAATGATACTCATCACTCCAGACGACATTCTTCAATCTGTGCAGGGTCCTTTACCGACATTCATCGGCGCATACGGGAGTTGATTGCGATGACTGGGCGTCATCATGGGTACCCTCGTTTGTCTCCGACTGTGAAGCCCCAGGCGTAGAAAGGTACGCGCGCATAGCGCCTGTGGAAATAGGGCGAACTGCACCGCTGTTGTACTGGAGGGTAAGGTGGGTGTCTGTTGCAGGTCGTTGCTGAGATAACAGTCATGTTATCCGACGCTCATATCTACGGTCAACCACGCGTGGATGACTAATGTGAGCCCTTTTGCTTGATGTCTGTGCATGGTTAACCCAGTCCTAGTACATACTTGATACAGTAGTACGGGAGCAATTAAGGAGTGCGGCTGGTTCCGAAACAATGGCACTTGCCTTCCGGACCCAGCTATCTGGCCGTGGTTAAATTGTCTTAGGACGCCACGTTTCCCCATTACTGGCAAGCGTTTACTGATTACGTACACAGGATATGTGTGCAAAATTTAGAGTAGCCGCATGTGACGTTCATATCACGTAATCCTTCGTAATCGCTCGGAATATGTAAAACCGGTGATGTTTCTAATGCAAAGCTAACTTGGTGTTTACCCGAACCATCGCCGACTGAAACTGGCACTCGATGAAGCTTATACTGCACGATGAACAGAAAGAAATTATTATCATCAACGTACACAGTGCTATAAATCGCAGAAGTGCGATTGAGATTCAGCGAAGGATGAAGAGTGGGACGAATAAAACGGAGCATTGAGGGATGCACTGGTCTTACGAAAACGTGCAGAGAGCGCCGCACCCAAGCGCACCCGACAGCAAAGGAAGCCTGCAATGAAAGTAGGTAGATTTCCCCTTAAAACACATTTGCGATGAGAACGCTTGGAGACCAAGCTGTGGCAAAGGTGAAGTTCAAAGAGCGGTATATATAAAACGCGAAGACCGGCTTTCGGTTAGTAGAGTGTTCGGAGTCAGAATGGGAAAAGCTGCCGATTTATCGGAGTTTGATAAAGGACAAATTGTGATGGCACGGCACCTCGGAACTACGATCTCGGAAACTGCGCGGCTTGGCGGTTGTTCACGTGCAGCTGTAGTAAGTACGTATCAAAAGTGGTGCAGAGATGACCAAACGACAAACTATCGTTCAACTGTGCGTCGTCCGCAGCTCATCGATGCCAAAGTGGAGCGGAGACTATCGCGCATTGTCCACAGCGCAACAAATCACTCGCAGCTACAGCAGTGGAGATCAGGGTAATGCGTCACAGCACACAGTTCACCGCAGCCTTCTGCGCATCAGCCTGCGTAGCGGAAGACCCAGCAGGGTCCCCATGCTCACTGCACGTCATCGCCAACAACGCACGAAATGGGCCCAGGATCATAGGGATTGGACTGTGGATGATTGGAAGAAAGTGGCCTGGTCTGACGAATTAAGATTCCTGCTGCATCACGTAAACGGCCGAGCGCGGATACGCTGGTTACGAACGAAAGCTATGGTACTGGGATGTACTGTAGGGCGGAAACAGGCCGGCGGCTGCGGTGTTATGCTGTGGGCGATGTTTTCTTGGGACACTTTAGGCCCCATTATCCCAATAGCACAATTCCTGATAGCTGTCCGGTATATGAAAATCGTTTCGGACCACGTTCACCCATTCATGGCAACTGTGTTCCCTGCTGGTGATGGCCATTATTAATAGGATAATGCTCCATGCCACAATGCCAGGATCGTCAAGGAGTGGTTCGAGGAACAAGCTCGTGACTTTCTGTTAATGCCCAGACCTTCGAATTCAAGTGACAAGAACCCAATCCCACCTTTGTGGTTAGACTTGGGAAGGAGGGTTCCCGCTAAATCACCATCACTCCGAAATGTACGGGAGCTGTTGACATTATGGTACAAAATACCACAGGATAACAGGATACCTATCGCCACCTCATCGAATCGATGCCTCGCCGAGTGGCCGCTGTTTTACGGACTAAAGGTCGTCCTAGATTAGTAGGGAAGTAGTCATAATGTAATAGCTCATCGGTCTATAAGCAGCTAGTGAGAGCAGTAGGTCGATAGCTGGTGGGAAGCGCGGGATCTTTAATTTTGCGAAAGTTAGAACAAAAGCCTTACACCAAGATTCAGAGAAATAATGCTCTAACCAGATACTGTCATAGAAGAAAAAAAAAGATTCTTCAAGGACCAACTTGATATATGACCGAACATGTCGTAGCCCGACAAACTTGGTACCGACGCTCAATTCACCTATTTTGAAAGGACAGTTATAGTTAGTGTTAGTAAATGGAGCAATAGAGAGTTTCTGTCGCTCCGCCTGCGTTTTCTCACGATGAAAAGAGGCTGGACATGCCCATCACTAAATGTAGCGGCAAAAGCCGCTCCCGGACAATCCGTAATATACACTATATTGACAAAAATCATCGGACTTTCCTATTCCTTTAATTATTCTATTTTCAATCCTAGCCCCCTCAATTTACCTATGCTGAAAGGACAGTTATAGTCAGTGCTAGTAAATGGAGCAATATATAGTTTCTGTTGCTCCGCCTGCATTTTCTCACGACGAAAAGAGACTGGAAATTCGCTCCCAGACAATCCGTAATATACACTACATTGACAAAAGTCACTGGACACCTCTTCAAAAGCAAATTAACTGATCCGCTGCGTTGTTAATATGCGTGGTACAGCAGCAAACGTTATAAAAACAAGCCTGCAGCTGACCGCAATCATATCGCACTGTGAGGTTGAATGAAAATATCGCGGCGGGAGAGAGCTGAGTTTGAGAAAGGAAAGATTGTTGGGTGTTATATTAGTGGGTTGTCCATAAGAGAAACCGAGAGGCGTTTAAAGATATGGATCTACTGAATAAGTGTAAGACACATGGCGTGCCTGAAGCAGCAAAACGTACCTGCAGACTACAGAAAATCAGTGATGGAGGACTTCGAAGCTTATGGAGAGTCGTTACAGCTAATCGACGGAGTATTGCACAAGATCTCAGTGTACAGGTGAGTACAAATGCTAGAACCTCGGTATGTACACGTACCGTAAACCTTTCATCTCCACTCGGAATGCTACTCGTCGTTTAGCATGCCGTAAATAACGTTTATCGTGGACCGTGATCAATGGAAAAGGGGCCCATGGACTGATGAATGCAGATACACGATCCATCAGTCTGATGGTCGTGTGTGGGTATGGCGGTAGCCTGGGGAACGCTATTTACCACAGTGTACTATTCCTACGGTCAAGTTGGGAGCTGGCAGTGTACTCGTGTGGGGGTGTTTTTCGTGGTATGGTCCCGGCCCATTGGTTATCGTGGACAAACCTGTTAACCAGCACGTCTACCTCAATATTCTGGACAATTATGCTCTACCAATTCTGTGGCAATACTATGGAATCGAGCCTTGTTGGTACCAGCAGGATAATGCACCGAGCCATAAAGCAGTGACTGTTGTGGCGTGGTTTGACGATAATTCCGTATCGTGTGTGGACTGGCCAGCACAGAGCCCTGATCTTAATCTCATAGAGCACTTATGGGATGAATTAGAGCACCGCATAAGACGTTCGGAACCAAGGCCTACTACTAAGCAACATTTAGTGGCAGCATTATGTACTGAATGGAAGCGCATACCTATCGCTGTGTTCCAAAACCTTGTCCAAAGCATGTCTCAAAGGGTCAGTTTTCACACAGTATTTATTAGAAGAAAGATACAGGAGATGTGCTTGAATAAATCATCTCAAATGATGTATGACAAAAAAAAAACTTACAGATGCGTGTAGCTTACGCTACTGCTTATTTACACGGTTCTGTACATTGATGATAGTAAAAAAACAGTTAATTACACTCGAGTGTCTGGTGAGGCAACAAAAGTCTCTGACAAAGCAAAGAATAGGAACAATTCAGCTTGAAGAGCGTTATACAATATTAATTTTGCACAGTATTGATGCAAGGAATAATACAGAATTCGAGCTTGCAGACATAGATTCAAAAGACAGGTGATGAAAAATTAACAGAATGTGCAGCTTGCGCTACGTTAATTACAGGATTCGGTGCAACGTTTGCATGGCAACAGTTAAGTGCAGTAGAAAACTGGCGAGGCAACATGAATCTCTGGTAATACAGAGAGTAAAATCAATCCAGAATGATGAGCACTATAGAGTATAAATTTTACACAATATTGATGAAAAAAAAGGTCTGACCGAAAGGTGATACATTGTGGGTGACCTGGAAAACCAGGAGGTTGCAGGTGACCAAGGAGACAAACATGAAATCAAAAGTTCGAAAGACAGATGATGAAAAATTTACAGATGAATGTGGCTCGCGGTACTACATGTTACATACAACGGTGATATGAAAAATAGTTATATACAATAATTTTCCTGAGAATACAAAAGAAAAAATAATCTCTGAAAATACAGAGAGAAGACACAACTCATCACAGTGAGTATTGGAGAACACAAATTTACACAGTTGAAAAGTAAAATTACACAGTTGAATCAGGAATTGAAGATAAGAATATACTGTAAAAACGACAAAGTTTACAGATGTCTGTGGTTCGTGAAACGACCTATATACATGATTCTGTACAATGAGAAGTTACAATTTATATATATTGGTTTGTCATAGGTGGTAAAAGAAATAGTCTCTGACATCGCAGAGAGAATACATAATTCAGCAAGATGAGTACTGAAAAACAAAAAAAATTACACATGAGTTATATACGAAATGATACATGTGAAGAGGATGAGAACAGAGTCTTAAAAAAAGCGTGAAAAGAAATTGACAATTATAAGTAGCTCATGCTTCGAACAATTCATAGGATTCTATACAATGATTGATCTACTAAAAGTGATGTACAATAGTGAGACAAACAAGAAAATTCTGATGAAATAGAGAGTACAAATAATATAGTACAGTGAATGTTGAGGAACAAGATTACACTCAGTTGCGAAACAAGAAAAAAACAACAGGAAATGTGTATAGGAAAATCGTCTCAAAATGACATATGAAAAGAAGATTTACAGGTGCTTGTAGCTGACGCAACGACCTGTTCACAAAGCTCAATATAGTGGTGAGAGAATACAATTTATGTATGATAATTTGTCGGGAAAGACAAAAAATGGTCTCTGGTGAAGCAGAGATTGAAAACAAATCAGCATGGCAAAAATTGTATCTATCAGGAGGTAGGTGAAACAAAAGTTCCGACTGTAAGGTGAAGCGTTGTGGGCGACCCTGCAAACCAAGTGGTTGCTGGTGACCAAGTTGATAGGAACTGTGGTTCACTGCAACGTGCAACTGCAGTGGTAAGTTCTAGTCGAAGGCGGGAGAGTAGGCGATTACGAAAATGACAAAGTAACGCAGTACTGACTTTATTTATGTCAGTAGAAGCTTCGGGGGGACGCTGAAGATGATACACGTGAATTATATGTTTTACAAGCACGAAGATGTAGGAGCAGACTGCCGGAAGGTGAATAGGGCGAGAAGAGTTCAGAAGTAGTGTTCGGTAGGCGCTGAAGGTGAGGACGGTCTCACAGGATCGTTGTGCTAGCGTGAAAGCGAGATGGAGTATTGGCAATAATACTGTGCAATACATGAAGACATGCTGGACGTCAGCCTCCTCGCCACAATACGGACAGGAGGGTGAAGATAAAATGGTCATGCGATGTAAAATCGACGGCACAGGGAGGCGGTTGTGTAAGAAAAGCCAATGTGAATTGACTTCAAGGGGTGTTGAAAGTGGGGAAAGAGCAGAGGACCACACTGCGGAGGTAGAACAGAGTGGAATGCCAGAAATGGGAAGAGGTGCGGAAGAGCGAGAGAGAAAACGGTAGAGATCAGCTGTTGAGAAAGAGACAAGAGGAAGAGGTGGACCATTGGACGACAGAAAAAATGGGAGAGGGAGAGAGGCAGAGTGGACAGAAATGAGACCTGAGGGAGTAGCAAGCTCAGGGAACAGGGAGATTATAGTAGAAATAAGAGAGTTGTGAACAAAGTGAGCATTGGCATTGAAACGGAGAGCAGAGGGTAGAGAAGAGAAGGAGAGCCAGGAAAGATCGGTGTTAACAAGATCGCTGACTGTAACGACTCCAGCTCGGAGCCATGAAGGAAAAGCAAAACATGGGAGATGGGGAGGGTGTAGTAGAGAAGAAAAAAAAGAGGTTCAGAAAGTAGGTCATTTGTGGAGGCAGGGAGAGAGCGAGAAAGAGGGAGGGAACGAAGAAAGGAGATAGCCTCTTTGTAGACAGGAGGGAAAAGTGTGAGAAGGGGACAGTCGTCCATGAGTAAGAACGAAAGGAGAGTAAAGCGTGGGTTATGCGGAGAGACTATGACATCACGAGCAGCAACTGCAGAGGGAGCAGGTGCCGCAAGTGATCGTAAAAACGTAGACACACGATAAGCCTTGTAATAGGATCTGACGTCGGGTAGACTAATGCCTCCGTTGGAAGGAGACAGGCTGAGTTGAGGTGCTCCGACCCAGTGATGGCCTGGCCAGATAACCTGAGTTTGACAGCGGGTGAGTTCAAGAAGACGTAGTGCTGGTTGCTTCGAAGCCAACCAGGAATACGTACACATTGAAAGCAGGTAAGTGTGCGTTAGACGTGCTCTTTGAAAGACGGAGGTGCAGAATTGTGCGCGCCGCCAGATTGCGACCGAGCGATTTAGGCGTGGCCGGAGAGTCGTCCAGGTGACGAGTGAAGCAGTTGCTGGTTTTCCAAGGTGGACTCCTAGGAATCGTTGAGAGGTGTTGGACCACTCTGCTCCCCAAGGAGAGTCAGTGCGGTTAGTCCACGAACCGGTCCATAAGCCTGTGCTTTTCGTTGTGTTTAGCGCGGCTCCGGAACATGAGGCGTAGGTATTGTAGAGATTGTGGAGATCGTGAAATTGTGAGACTTGCCAAATGCAGAATGTAATATCGTCGGCGTAGGCAACATAGGTAGCAACATGATGACTTGTGCTGGCTACCACCGGTGGTAGTGAAGCAAAGAAGGATCAATAGACTGCGCGTAAAAAAGGTTCTATTGCGAGGGCGAAGAGCTGCCCGGATAAGGGGCAACCCTGACGCACGCCGCGACGAAAGGGTATGGGAGCTGTGAGAAGGTTGAGCAGCTTGACGTGGAAAACTGCGTCCCTGTAGAGGGAGATGAGAAGAGAAGCAAAGGAAGGAGGAAAACCGAAATTTAGTAATGTAGCAAGAAGGTAATCATGAGAAATATTATCGAACGCTGAGCGTTGATCGAGGGAAAGAAGAGCAAGGGGTTCTGAGCGAGAGTGGGCGAGGTGAATTAGATCATTAAGAAGCTGAATATTATGGGAGATGGAGCGGCCGGGTACAGTATAGGTTTGATTAGTGGAGAGAATATGAGGGAGTATGGGGTTAAGCCGGCGGGACAAAAATTTAGTATAGAGTTTATAATCAGTATTTAAGAGTGAGATGGGACGCCAATTCCCCAAGTCAAGCGGATCACCCTTCTTGGGGAAAGGTACAACATGTGTGAGCGTGAAACTCCTTGGAAGAGATGTAAGATGCATGGCAGTAGAAAAAGCACAGAGGAGAAATGGAAGGAGGGCAGGAAGAAAAGCCTTATTGAAAGAAACAGGGAGACCGTCCGGGCCAGGTGAAGCCCGGGGGTTGAGGGACGAGAAAGTGTCAGAGAGCTCAGTTAAAGTGGGAGGATGGAGGAGGCTGGCTGAAAGATGAGAAGGGACCTGAGGCAAAGAAGAGAACAGAAGAGCAGAAGCCGTAGGGGAGGGAGGAGGAGTTTCACAAAATTTTGAAATGTAGTAATTACGTACCATAGAACAAATTGGAACTGGTTCGGATGAAACTACTCCAGTTGGAAGACGAAGGTGCTGTAGAACAGAAGAGGATCGGCGAGTTGACTCAAGTGACGTAAGGAATTCGTACGAACAAGCATCAGGTTTCAGGTGTTGTAGTTTAAGGCGTTGAAGGGCTTGTTTTGCAAGCGGCACCAAAAGTGAATGTAATTCTGCCTGGTAGACTTGAAATAGGGGATCAGTAAGATTGAGCAAAGAAAGCATTTGCCTAGTATGATCAAGTCGCATCCTCCGTTGTGTCATGATCAAGTATGATAGGTTTCGTACCAGTAGTATGAGGTGGCGTTTTACTTCCAACCAAAAGCTGAGGGGGCACGGAGCAGAATGAAGCCTTGGACGCCAATCCGCAAGAAAATCTCGCACCGATGAGCAGAAGGGTGAGTCATCTAAAAGAGTGTCGTCAAAAGTCCAAGGCCGGATTGTACGTGACTGTGTTGAAGTAGCAAAAACAGTTATGGCAATGGCGCAATGATCCGAGGAAGCTGTGGGTGTACAGTATGAATCTGATATTGCTGGTAGAAGAAGAGAAGTTGCATAAAAGCGATCCAATCTTGCTGTAGGAGGATCAATGGCTCTTGGTGCACGCCATGTATGTGTAGTCTGGGTTGGTGACAAATGGCGTTGAACATCTACGAGTGAGAGTCTGAAGTGATAGACTGTAAAAGATGTACTACTTCCGTACGGTGTTCTCTGGAAGCAGAAGAGCGATTACTTAGGGGATGTAGAGTGCAATTGTAGTCACCTCCGATAAGTACCCGGTCGGTGATGGGAATACGTGACAGAGCCCGTCGAAGTTTTGCAAACAGCTCTGGCACGTGAGTAGGAGTGCAAGGAACATAAATGTTGAATACATGAAATTTTTCAGCTGCGACGGTGAAAGAGACCCGTTGTAATAAGTCTCGACATAAGTTTTTCACTGAGAAGGAGGAAAGAGTTGAACGAAAACGTGAGTGAACACCAACTGCCATGCCACCACGCGACAGTTGGCTGTAGGCGTGATGGGAAGTATGATCCCACTGACGCCATTGATGAAATTGAGTGGTGGAAGTACAGTTTGTTTCCTGCAGAAGTAATATATCAGCATTCAGCGGAGCAAGATCCTCTCGTACCAGCGCATTCGCAAGAGGTGTCGCAAAACCGCGACAATTAAGTGACACCACCTTGAAAGTCTAGGTTAGTTGTGGGATGCAGTAGGAATTGACTGGCTGTAGTGATGGAGTGGAGTCGACGGAGAAAACAAGCACTCCACGGGACCTCGTCCGCAGTGCGCCGAAGAGTGTTTTCAAGTGAGTGTAATTGAACCAGCACTTGTGGAAGAGCTGCTTCATACTGCTGAATGGAAGTGCGTGCTGAGGAAGGGCTGGAGGACCCTAAAAGGCAATCCAGCACGTCCTCGTATGGCAGAGGCTCAGCAGGGAAAGCATTTTCAGCAAGAAAAGTTGTGAATTCATCTAGTGAGGGAAAGGCACCCTCACATGCTGTCTCAGAGGAAGTGTATAGAGGCGACCTGGAGAACGGTCGTCGAGAGCTGACGGAGCGAGTGGATGAGCGGGTAGAAGAGCGAGATGATCTTCGGGACCCCAGAGTCTTTGACTTCTTCGTCTTGGGGCGAGTAGCACCACTGCGTTTTCCAGCAACCACTAAAGCTTCATGATCGTCTGGAGAGTCTGAACCCGAAGTGTTACCTGTGACTCGTGTCATGGAGCCAACGGTAAAAGCTGAGGAGTGGTCAACATGTACATCAGCAGTGGTTGTAAAAGTACTAGGGGAGTCGATTTTGGAAGCCTGGGAAAATTCTTAGGATCCGCAGGAAGTGGAGGCATCAAAGTCGTTTGTTGACCAATGGCAGTAAGCTGACTTTTGGAAGATCTTGATTCCGCGACTTTCCTCGAATAGGAAGAAGTCTGTGAAGCGTTGGTGGACAAAGTAGAAGAAGATGTAGTGTGTGGAGCAGTTTGCAGGGAGGCACGTGGGCACTGAGCCCTTATGTGACTTTCGCTCTGACAGATAGTGCAATACTGTGAAGTGATTATCTCAACTCTTCGGCGTTGCTGTCCACAGCGGATGTGCAAAACATTCGGAACCGCTTTCAGCTGAGCATCAGATGAAAAGCGGACTCGAGCAGTGCGGCGGAAACCTCGAATCGATTTGTCTTCAGAGTCTCTGGGAGCCGCAGAGAGAGTTGTTATGGAGCCTACAACTCTGCCGTACCTGCTGAGCAAGGTGCAGAGAGCAGCGTCGGATACTTCTGGTGGTACGGGGTAGAAGGTCACCTGCACCGGGCGGTGCGCAACCGGTTGTGCTAACAGATGCACGTCATTGATGGTTAGACCTTCCGTAAGGACCTGGTCAGCATGCGCTTTATCCTTAAAATAGACCAAGACAGATCTGGGTTCTCGAGCTACAAAGTCTATTGCATCCTTTGGTAAGATAGTTTTGAGGGCTCGGCTATATTGCCACAGCTTAGTGTCGGGAAGCGCATCAAAATAGACGCCCCGTTCCATAGTGGAGGAAAAAAGGTGACCAGCTCGGGAATCCTCTGGTATGTCAATTGTAGCAGTAGAACCGACGACAGTTACATAGGATTCAGGAAAAAGCATAGCAGATGAAACTGGGGGTGTGAGGACCCCAGAAGTTGCAGAAGCATAGGATGCTTGGGCAGACATGGGTCGAGAATTCGATGATGCGGCCCCTAGCAGTGAGGGCGGATCAGAAAGTTGATGAGAAGTAGAAACTATGAGCTCAGTATTACTGATAACGGATACGTCATCATCTGCTGAGATGTAAATAGGAGACTTGGCACCACCGCACTTGGTGGGAGTTATAGCTGGAGAAGAAGAGGTGTCCATGACGTCGCACTGACGCTCGGGAGCCACCTCATTAAGCTGAGCAGGTGCTACCGCGGTAGAAGAAGAAGAGGATGCTGGCTGATCTGCCAAGATAAGGATGTGGGCGTCACCCTTGTCTGCCTCTGCCATCGAAGCAATGGCGAGACTTTAACGAAAAAAGACCAGCTTGGTTGAAAAATAAAACAGTGAATAATGAAAAAATATGGCACTCACCAACCTGGGAGATACACGAACGTAAAGTGTAGAACTTCAACTTGTAGATACACGCAACCACAGAAACTAAAGCACTCAATAAACACCTTAAAGCAACGAAAATCACGGAGCTCAAAACCCAATCGCTTCGAAGGGTCAGTGCATGCATTAAGGTCAAAGGTGGATCGACACCATACTAATGTATGTCAATAAATGCTATGTTGTGTTTCTCTTCTAGTGTCCTGTGACTTTTGTCAATATGGTGTATGTAGTGAGGAGTAGGGCAGAGGTCGATTCGAAAGTCAGTTTCTTAGATGAAGAGAAAGCCTCTTCATCACATCGCAGTTTAACACCATGGAAAAATGTAGTAGAAGTGATGTAGGAGGAAACTAATTCGTCCGCTGACCTACTCACACACCACCAAGTTCAACAAGGGAGAGCTGGAGGTTTGCTATCCTACTAGGATACAGAACATTGCTCTGGGGTAGGCAGAAGATGTGCAGTACATATCTAATAGGGCAGTTATGTGTTTGGCGTGTACTTCAGCTTTCCATTGCCTCAGTAACACCCTTTCGACTGGACCACACTATCCATAGGCTCACCCAGTCGTTCGGAACAACAAGCCGTTAGAAGCCTGGACTCCACTCTGCCACATACTTCATTGACTAGAAGTGGGTTAGTTCCTAGCAGCCCACTTAGGGTGAAGCAGTGGGCAAAAAGGCAGTGCATTATTGTATGAGTAGGGCAGGTTTGTGGATAAGGGAAGGGTGTGTAACAAATTGTATTTCGACTGTATTTCCCGTAAGTTTCGTTCGCTCACTGAATTTTTATTTCGATTAGAAAAGGGGGAGGGGGCATGTTTAAGCTCCCCTGTATTCCCATTTTACCCGCTATGCCCATTATTCGACAAGACAACTGTTTTTCCGCGGTTCACCATATGTTATTACAACGCGAAATGACCGACATCGCAAAATTACTATGATGTCTGGATATCTTTTGTGATGAGTGTACCTTTTGTTTTCAAAAAAGAGCATGAGGAGGGAAATATGTTTTGTATAACAGTGTTACGTGCATTTGTAGTTCTACTGCTTAACTTTCAGTGATATGTAACTTTTGCAACAGCACGTTTTGGTGTTGATGGACAATGGTATGGATTTGGACCTTCATGAATACAGAAAACTTTCAGCGGTTATTGGAAAGACGTGAAAAAGAATTAACTAATAAAGAGCTAATGGAGTAAATAGTGAATGAGGAAGCTGAAATTGAACCAATGTATGAATCAAAAGGTTTGTTGCAAAACAAATAGAAGGTTTCAGCTTGATGAAGAAGGCGTTAGTTTATATCAAGTCATAAGGCATTCACACGCTATAAAATATTTTACGAAGAAAAGAAGACATCATTCAGCAAAATCTTCAAATGAGTGTAAAAGATGCAAACAAAATTAGTCGCAGATGATCAAGTGCCGTACAGGCCCACCATTTGTGAAGTGGTCTTTCCACCATCTTCCTCCGTCAAATTCATCCTGGCTTCGAGAGTTGACCATATGCAGCCTACCTTTCAAGGTAACTAACACAATTTTTCTTATGTATTATTCCACACAATTTTCCTTATTTATTATTCCTGCACTGGCATGTGTTTACAACAGTTTGTACTTGTGTCCATACGTTCACCAATGATTTTTAAGTAACTGGCTTTCGTAATGAGTGAATTTGGACATGCGAACTTCTGGTCCCTATTAATTTCGTAAAGATGGCAACTATTGAATACCTTTTATTCTTTCAGGTAATGCCGTTTCCTGCTGGAAAGGTAGTAGGTGGATCCAGTATTGTCAACGCTATGCTCTGGATTAGAGGAAATCCTAGAGATTATGATAAGTGGGCAGAATCAGGAGCAGAGGGATGGTCATGGGAAGGAGTTAAGCCTTATTACCTAAAGCTAGAGGATAATGTTGATCCAGATATTGCAAATAATGGTAATTACTAACCTTTCTAAGTTTGTGTTACTCTCTTAAGGAATTGGAAAATATTTTGAATAGACTTGCAAACTTATTATAGACGAACCGAACGATTTTAATGCTCTTTTTTATAAACGTTTATACCTGTAACTTGAATAAACCATGCACATTTTGAAAACAAAAATATCTGAAAGTTTGTTTTACACTTTAATTGGTTTTGACAGATATTCTCTCTCTAATTCTCTCTCTCGCTCGCTCGCACACACACACACACACACACACACACACACACACACACAGAAGGGTTGAGGTACAGATTTCTACTTGATCAGACAGATCAGTGGCCGGAATATTTTGCTACTTCTCGGCACTTGCAACCAGCATGTAATTGGTGAGTTAAAATAACAGGACGGCAACAGTAGAATATATAGGCCAGTTGGGAGGCTTTTGTGAGCATGCCCCCCCCCCCCCAAAAAAAAACTATCAGAGAGCATGCATTGCTTTATATGGCGGGAAAAAGGTTACTGTGAACCTAGAAAACATATAAAAATACAGAACAATGAAACTTAGTAATGTAGAATTATGGCAGAGAAGAAATATGAAGAAACAAAAAGAAAGATGAGTGAAAGATATGCATGGAAAAGTGATACTTAAGAAGAAAAACAGACACTGCTCAATGGAAATTCTGTCGCTGCATACCTTTAACACTTTCATGCCACTTCATTATCTTAAAGCGGACGTTTCCTAGTGCACACCGAGATTAACGATCAGTAAAATCAAAATCTTGGTACTAACCGGTGGTCGTGTAACCTGGCCATTTTCCCGAGATGGGACTGGGCTCTAAAACCGTGAGAGATACGTGTGGTGTGCTTGTCTGATGGTACTGCACCCCACCCCACGAAGCCAGTAACCCTAAACGAGGGTTACTGGTTTCGTCGAGTGAGTGTCTCAAACGAGGTAGTCGTTTCGCAGGAAGGAACCCAAAGGAGGAACCAGTTTCTCCCACTTCACCGGCCTTCGAGGACCTGAGACCTGGGTGAAATGGATACCTCGAGGGGCATCTGAAAGGCGGCGGACTTTTCTGACAATCTTGCAGACTTTGTCAACCAGCAAGTGAAGTAAGTCATCAGGAGATGCCTGAAGGACTGGGTAGAAAGTAATTGCAACAGGCGGTTTCGAAAGTGGAGATGAAATGAGGTGGTGTGCACCAATGCTCAAGTCGTTGGCCAAGAAGAAGTCAGCATCAGTTTTGCGGTCAAACAGCATAGAGATACCTCGAGGTATTTTGGCAATTCCGGAAATGGGAGTTGCAGGAATATTGAGAGATAGAGCCTCCACGTAACGAGGTGTCGATCTAATAAGGTGGCAAACTCTCTTCCTATCTTTGAGTGATAATCAATTATAGTAGTAACAGTTACTTCGGCTATCTGTTCAATCGAGAAACTAGGTGAAAACGGTACTGAGAGGCAGGATCAGGTCACCGAGTTCAACCGCGATGAAGAGCAGTCACGATGATGCCTTTCCAGACGGCTTGAGAGGTGGTGAGAGCAGCACTTAATAATGACACTTAATAATATGGGCGTGTCTGAGAGCCGTCATTGCACAGAAGATGATCCAATGCGTTATCAGGTGGGTGTTACTAATGCAAGGCTAACTCAGCCTATACTAGACGCACTCTCTGCTCTGGGAAGAAGTCCTATCAGCTAAACACCATCAGAACTATAATGAATAAAAGGCTTCTACTAACTCAGCTAATTATCGTGAATATAGCTTTCACTAATATTATAATGAATTCAGCTTCTTCTAAGCTAATGCTTCTTCTAATGCTTGCTGTTACTAGTTTCTTCTAGTAATGGTTGTTGTTTTGTTAATTATATCATGAATAAACTTTCCTGCTAGTAGTGTAGTAATAATAATGAACAAGCTTATAACTGGTAGTAATGTTGTAGTAGTAATTAAGATGAATAAAGTCTTATGCTGGTTGTTACTAATAACACTAAATGAAATAAACCTAACAGCCAGACAGAGGTCTGACAGTACTATGAACTGAGAAAGACGTACTTACTCAAAACTCTTTTATTAGATAAACTCTTGAATCATCCAACGCACACACACTAATCGTATCACAATAATGAAGAAAAACCCTAATCACATAGAACGAAGCTCTCCCTACGCACATCAACAAAAAGCTCTCTCTATACAACAACAAACGCTGTCCCTTGGTATCGTTGAACGCGCCTATTTATACTGGCTACCACCACGTCATGACTTACACTCATTGCCAGATCTCATTCAGCGGGAGAAATAACATCTCGTTCAGTAAGAAGATAATTTACATAGTAAAATAAAATAACCAGAGATAGTAAAAATCAAAAGGAAAGTAAATATAAAGTATACGTTACAGAACGTACACGCAATAGTTTTCAGCTCTCTCCATCAAAATTGGGGTTACGACGCTAAAGGGACGAGGGTTGAATGTACTTAATTAACTGAGTTGAGAGAATTATTTCCACGAATTCCAAACATAAAATTAGTTGGTTAAGACTCAACTTCGCAGTCTTACAAGCAAAGACGTCGGTAAAGGGAACTTGGTTCGAGAAGTAAAAGGACAAATTTCTTCGTCAGACCCTTTCTAGGATAGTAAACCTGAAAAAAAGGACGTTATGTCTTTGGAAGCCAAGTGCTATACCCTATATATGAAACTAGATATTATTTGCGAGCCGATCACTTTCAAAAATCTAACGCTCCGAGTGGACATGTTAGCTAAAAGACTTCAATTTTCCTTATCCTCCAAACACAAGAAGAAGCTGGATTTCTTGAAATCATCCCAGAATCAAAATCCTAAATATTTCACCATTCCATTCGTCAATATCTTTAAGCGGACGCTCACTGTTGAGGAAACTAAAGTTTTGGAACTCGGACCAAAGTCCTGTTTCCGATCGAAATCGAACCCCAAAAGCGTAGTTTCTGAATTAGAGAGCATAATTTCGCGAGTTCCGGAAGACGCCAAAGATGAACTACGCCAACTTTGTTGCTCTGGGCTGAGATCGAGGTACAATAATAGACAAACACTTGGTAATTTTAAAATTCCGAGGGCGATTTCGAACCTTCGAAATGACAGCTCAATAGTGTTGACACTAACGGACAAATCCGGTCAGATAGTTATTATGGACAAAGCGGATTATAATAAGAAACTAGAGGACTTTATTTCCGATTCTGGATCTACGGTCGTACAAACTAACCCTCTAAATTCTTGGGTTGCACGAGTTGCAAAACTACCTGCTCTTCCGGAAAATCTCAAGAAAGCCTCCAAATTGCCGCCTGGACCTCAGATCCCAAAGCTCTTTGGTAGACCTAAACACCACAAGCCCGGCAATCCATTGAGACCGATTGTGTCCATAAGGTCCGCACCGACCTACCACTTAGAGAAGTCATTATCCATTTTCCTGGCTAGTCATCTACCTGAATCGGACGTTGTGTTAACTCTACTTTAGATTTCATCACAAAAACCAAGCAACTCACGGTTCGACAACATGGTATTATCGGCAGTTTCGACGTGGAATCCCTTTACCCATCAGTACCCGTGCAGAAAGCCATCAGAACGTTGAAAGAGGCTGTTTCTAATTCATCAGTTTATTTGCAAGAGTCTTGATTTGAAGATGCCTCAGCATCTTCAAATCAATGGACTTGATCTCAAATTCCAGCTACTTCAGTTTCCAAGAGCACGTTTATAACCAAGTAAATGGCGCTCCGATGGGATCTTCGCTTTCAGCCGTTTTCGCAGAAGCAATACTTCGCCCCATTGAGCAACATATATTCACTAACATCTCCCGAAGGCCTACCACCTGGCTGCGATATACGGACGACGTATTTTTGAAATGGCCTCACGGAAAGGAGACTCTCCCATCTTTCCTCGATAAAGTCAATTATATACACCCTACGATCAATTTCGCTATGGAGCTTCAGAGCAGTGGCACCTTACCTTATCTCGATGTCTTAGTAAGAAAATCACATGACAATCGGCTTCGTACGGAAGTCTATTATAAACCCACCTCCGTTCCCAAATTGATGCTCCGCAGTTCCTTCTGTCCTGATGATTACAAGACTGCCTTCTTCTGTTCTCGAATTAGAAGAGCCTTCGCCGTCTCCTCAGATGTTCGTTCTAGAGATTCGGAACGAGAAAACATCATCGAATTGGCCACTGAGGCAGAATATACGTCGAACCAAATGCGTAACTTTATCGAAAAAGACAGAACCAGCCTTGTCAATCTTTCTATGACGCAACTTCGCTACCTGGGCATTATTCCCTACATACCAAAAGTTTCCTATCAACTGAAAAACGCGCTCAGGAGGATGAGCTTCGGTGTCGGCATAAGGTTTCCGGCATCTTTATATACGATGCTTAAGAGAAATATTGACAAGCCCCCTCTTCTCACTGAGGCAGGTGTTTATGTAATCCCACTACAATATCCGGACGGCTCCAGGCGATACTACACGGAATGACCAAACGTTCATTTGGAATTAGAATCAACGAACATAAAAGGGATACAAAAGACGGTAAAATAACCACTACCCTATCAAGAGAGGTAAAGTTCAAGTCCGCTGATCCTATGTGGAATGATACCAAGAAATTAGCTTCATACTCCACACCAAAATCTACTGCCATTCGCGAAACCTTGGAAATCTTGACCAGCAGCGAGGCTTGTAATGGTAGCGTCTCTCTCAAGTTGCCACGCATTTGGAATCAATTCTTCAAATAATGCTGTGTTTTCTATCACAGTACCGCACGCCCAACCAACGTGACCTCGTTTCTTCGAATGTCTGATCACATTTGCGCCTATTCATTTATTGTCCAGTCAAGTCACTACGTTCAAATTGTTGAAGTGCTCCACTATCCAGTTTGCAGTTAGCTGTCTACTTTCCTTGCAAAAGTCATCTGGTTGATGTGCGAAAGCACGGAAACTTTTATTTATATTCTACGCCAAGAAATTCTGATCACTAGTACTATTTTAAGTTTTCTATTACCTCTGTTGATTGTTGAATATGAGGTAACGATAGAAAATGCTTTGTTTTTCTCCACAGGTTATCACAACGTCAGTGGCCCTGTAACAGCAAGTCGATTGCGTTATACTCCTGAACTAAAAGTACCCTATTTGCAGGCTATTCCCGAACTGGACTTTTCCTACACGGATCCCAATGGTGCCACTCAGATTGGTAAAGAACTCATCTTGCTCTTTGACTAGTTGTACAAATTCTGTCAACAATTTATGAGACAAAATTACCATAAGAAATAATTCGTGCCCTAGTTTATCCATTAATTCATTTATAATGAACGTAAATGCTTTTAGTGTTTCATTAATTTGAGACAGAGTGGGGAAATATTCTCCAAATACTAGTACATAAAGGTGCCCATACTTTCTGATTTAAAAGATTGGATTCATTTGAAACCTTCGAGTGTTTTGTTCATTTGGAGCAAGGTGGAAAATTATTTTCAGCTCTAATGTAAAATTTGTAGTGTACACAGACAGTAACAACAAAATACTATGGATCTTCCTTTATCGGGCGTTTGGATCGTTTTCGGTGCGGCAATGGGCTTTTGGTGGACCTGGGGCCTTTTGTGGAGACTATGATTTTGGGGGATTTCTTGCTCTTTCCTTTATGTTTTGCGACCAACAGACCTAACGAGTCAGACGCCGCAGCATGGGACACCTGTCCGCGAACCACCTGGCTGGGTGAAGATACAGGAGATGCCTTAGCATATGTCTGCGATGGCACAAAGGCATATGATTGGTTTACAAAAAGGCCGCACAAGCTCTAACGTCCTTATGCCCAGTAGCATAAATTTCTATATAGGAAAGTCATTATGAACATTTGGATCCGTCTGAGTAGTAACTGATTGTTCAAAGGTTAAGGCGGATTGGTGTGTTCGTCCTCCTGAATCACTAGAGCCAACCTTCCTCCTAGCCTCCGGGAAAGAGGTGTTCGAGAGTCTTGATTTCTTGTACCTTTCTTTGTTCGACTCACTTCAAGTTTCTGAGCTTCCTCCTTTGCGTGAATAATGAAAACCTCTGCATTAAGACACGGCAAAGTATGAAGTTTCTTTTGTGAAAGCCAGGCTCCTCATCCAAAGTGCTTTCTTTCTTTTTTTTTCTTTTTCTTTGATTGGAGGTTTAACGACCACCGTGAGCAACTCAATGGGCTATAAGCAGTCGCCCGTCCCTAATTTAGGGTCACTGGTTCCAGGGAAGGGGAGAGCCAGTGCCGTAAGACAAACACAACATCCATGCCTCACCGGGATTCGAACCCAGACCCCGTTCGGACGAATGATCAGAGGCCATCGCTTAGACAACTGCGCCACCGGGGCGGCAAAGTGCTTTCCAGATTTATGATTGGGAGTATTGTAAATGATCCACTAATAATGGAAAAGTTTTTCTGCCGAATTCTCCGCCATCTACCGAATCCAACAAAGCAGAGCCGTAAACCCATGAAGTACGTAGGACACGGCTGTAGGTTTAACGGGCAGAAATAGATTGCTGATTATATATGCAAACACTCAATGTGACTTTCCTGTGTCTCGGTAACACTCCTTTGGCTCGACCACACTATCACCAGGCTCACCCTGTCGTATGATACTACAAGCCGTTAGAAACCTGGATAAAGCCCAGCCACTCGCTTCAGGACTAGGAGTGGATTAGTTCCTAGCCTTCCCTTTGAGATTGAAGCAGCGGGCAAAGAGGAAAGGTGGCAGCTGGGAGCAACCACATCCCTTCACCTAAGGGCCTCAGCCTCCCATTTTCCACCTTACGGGTCACCGCATACGGCAAACATGATGCAGTGGTTCTAGATAACCACCACTGGAAAACAAATTGGGAAAATAACCGGAATGAAACTGAAGAAAACTGAGATCTAAATTATGAAGGTGTCGCTTAATCTCGACCTCAGCAGCTTACGACTGAAGTGTGAGCATGGAATATTTAAAACGAAAATGCCAAAAATAAAGTGCATTTCGGCTCGGGCCGTGGAGCATTTTCAACAAACAGCAATGAACACGAATACTGTGTTTTCTATCTTACGCCTAGGCCTATTTTGACTTTGTTTAGTTCTCATTTCATTGTAAAAACCAGGTTAAGAAATTCTGCGCGATTTCGTATCTTCTACATTTGAAAATAAAATCCTGACCGCTGAAATATTTCACAGGTGACGATGTGACTCCAAATGTCCTTAGTTTGGTTGGGGAAAGAGAAGAGCAGGCATCAAGTCGTCGTGTTTTATGCTACTCCGTCAACTCATGTGGTACCCATTTATCCATTTTCTTCACTTTGTCTATAACCATTAAATATCGGGATCTGGTAGCACAGTGTACTCCAAATTCTTCGCCAAGTGTCCTTACCCCTTGATGTGGATCAGATTTAATCAAGGTTTCCCACTCGGCGTCATCGATAGCTCCTACTGGTCTACCACATGATCCATTTCGGAGGATCATATCGCTCGACAGGAATTTAATATAATGATGTTATGTCTGTATTGGTGTTGGGAGCTGTCTCCGATGCACGTTGTCCAAGTTTAAACTCATAAGAAAATGACTCGAGTTTGATTCCGATTCATATTCTCCTTCACTGTAGCACAATCCCCTTGGAACTGATACCACTGACAAAATGACCACTGATTTAGAGGTAGCATCGTGAACGCTTTAAGTTTGCATATCACAAGTCACATCGAGGATGTATTACTTTTAAACATTTGTGACGTGCCTGCCCAGCAGGACACACACGGCATAAAGGCAGATAGCAGTCAGGACGAACGTCCGCGTAGCTAAATTGGTAGAGCGACTTATTCCGGAATGAGGGGACCCGGATTCGAGCCCCGGCGTGGACAAAAATGACGGAGAAATTTACTTCGTTATAATGGCGCCCGAACTTTCCGGATGACCCGGCAGTTCAAAATCTCGCAATGGTGTGATGTTCTTTCCACACCGCGAGAGAGGAAAAGTCAGAGACTCCCTTCTCCAGCGCTTCGAAAAATAAATGTGTGTGACGTTGCATTCCACACACCAGATTGACTGGGAGTTCTCAAGTGCACGTTCTACAGCGGAGGCTGCCTGCAATGATCCGTGGTCACGGCTGACACGTGGGCCATGCCCCCGGCCCTCTTTCGGGGGGGGATGTGACGTGCCTGCCCAGCAGGACGCACACGACATAAAGGCAGATAGGAGTAAGAACGAACGTCCGCGTAGCTCAATTGGTAGAGCGACTTATTCCGGAATGAGGGGACCCGGGTTCGAGCCCCGGCGTGGACAAACATGACCGAGAAATTTACTTCGTTATACATTCTAAAACTGCAAGGATTCTTAATTATTTACATATTCATTAAAATTCAACAATTGAAAGATATTTACATTACCTTACATTTCATGAAAATAAATATTCCCGTTCAATTACGCTGTTATTAAAGATTATTTACATTTACCACTATTACAGCGTCACGGTCTGTGGAATGTTTTCGTGGCAGGCTCTGGGTCCACTCATACCTACGGAAGGCACTGTGGACCTAATTCGTTATCAATCGATCCTTGCAGACCACGTACACCCATATAGGCTGATTGTCTTCCCTGTGGAGGATGGGATCATCCAGCACGACAATGCGACGTGTCACACAGCTAGAAATGACCGAGAGTGGTTGGACGTGAACAACGAAGACTTCGATGTACTTCCCTGGCCCTCTAATTCCGCAGACTTAAACCCAATTGAGCATCTGTGGGACCACCTCGATCGTGTTGTTCGCTCTATGGATCCTCCGCCACGCACCATCTAGCAGCTGTGAGATGCACTGCAGTCAGCATGGCTCCACATACCTGTAAACACCTTCCAGCACCTTATTGAGTCAGTCTCAGCCCATCTAGCTGCTGTCCGCGCTGCACATGGCGGTTACTCTGGATATTAGCTGGTGGTCACAATAATGTGACTCGACCGTGTATATCATATGTCCATTGGGAAGAAATAAGCTTTTGAATGGCGAAATAATTTTCTAAATTGGTTTAATTGTTTCCGAGATTACCTCTTACAAACATACAAACTCACAAACCTTTCCTATTTATAATATGAGATAAGTAGGGGAATGTTATTTCCTTAGCATTTATTTTAAAAAAAACATAGAGAAATATAGCAGAAATCGCAGTTTGTAATCAGCGTCAGTTTCATGAAGTACTTATTTAATTAATACTACTATTAATTTCTGCATTTGTTTCTTTTAAGGTTATAGCGATTACCAGGCTAACATTCGTAATGGCCAACGCTGTAGTTCTGCAAAGGCCTATTTGGTACCCAATGATAAGCGCCCTAACCTAGACATTTTGGCGAACGCTTTTGTCACAAAGGTAACTCTCTCTTTTACTGAATATCTTCTGTTTAACATCACGTAAAATTTACTGAACTTATTTGACATTTAGTTAATTACCTAAATTAATTCAAGCGACTTCTTGATATCTTTTATTTCAAATACGTAGAATTCAAAAGACTCCCTTGGAGAGCAACCATTCTTGTTTTGCCTAGACATGCATATGCAATAGAAAGATTCCTTCAGTTAACCTTGGGATGTACCTACAACAGAGGTGATGCATACGTCAAACTCTCCTTCAAGCGTGGTTTGAAGGCTAACCCAGAAACTCACGATCCCTTCCCAGCCAATAGGGAAACACTGCAATCTCTCATGCTGATAAAGCGACCTGTGTCGAACTCGCTGATGTGATTGTACAACTGTCTTACACGACGAAGAGGCATTCTTACCTATTGCTAATCAAGCACTGATCATCTGAATTGAGCCACGTTACGCTTTTAACAGAAAAAAGACAGATTTCCTGTCTATCACGTTGACATTCCTACCTCAGAGGTGACACACATGCCAAGACGGCAAAGCTGCAGCGACAAACATCGTCGGTATAGCTTAATTGGGAAAGCATTCGTCTCCGGAGCAGAACGATGCAGGTTCGATTCTGGCCACTGGCAAAATGGCTTTTAGGCTATAACCTTATCTTGCTAAGAATATGCCACGCCATGAAGGAATGACAGAGCGAGACGAAACTTACCACACTTGTGGAAAAGAAGTTATTCAATTTCTGAGGTATTACATGAAGGCGATGCGCGAGGAGACAATATAACTAGGCCTGAGTCCGTTGGTTGTACGACCGTCAGGCTGGGCAACACGGCGTGGTATCACCATTCAGCAACACGGCGTGTTATCGAGTGGAAAGCTCCTCGATTGGTGTTCGGAGGTATCGCTGATCATGCGCCATTGGCGGCTTCCAAAATTCCTGAACATTGCGATGAGGTCGTGCAGAAGCATTACGTCGTCTGCAAGTGACGTCCCACACTCTCTCTAATGGGAAGAAATCTGGGAATCTCATTGTCAATGACAGCACGCTGTCTTATTGATGTTGGCAGTGAACGAGCTATACTGGGCATCAGGGATACTATGGAGATACGGCAACAAACCGGGTTGTACCACCTTATCGAAGTATTGCCATGCTATTATTTTACTCACTGTTGAAATCGATGGCGCCCAAAACCATGGCCCCAGGTTGAGAATCTGTATACCGCTCACGGATGGAAGCAAGATCACAGCAAAGTAATTTCGCCAGAGAGATCGCTCCGTTACATTGGTCCATATGCCCAGGTGAAAACGACGAAACTTACCTACGGTGAGCCGTTTCGCTTTTTTTACGCTTTGCAACCGTAGGTTGAAGAAGCGTATATGCTTCAGCTTTGTCCGTCTGTCTATCCGCACGATAACTCGTGTAAAAGTGGTTCGATTTCGATGAAAGTTTAGTATGTGGTAGGGGACAACTGGGAACGAACCCTATTGAAAATGGGCGAAATGGGGTCAAAGGTCAAGACACAGGAGGAGATCCATTCCATCGCCCTTATGCGTCATAACTTACGTAAAAATGCTTCGATTGCGACAAAACTTCATCATGTTGTTCCGGAGATGTATTGAACCAGTTCTGTTGAGTATCATCGAAATGGGGTCAAAGGTCAGGGCACAGGAGCGAGATTTATTCCACAGCCATTATCCTCATAACTTGGTTTAAAATGCTTCTATTGCGACAAAACTTTATTATGTTGTTCCGAAGGATCACTGAACCAATTCTGTTGAATATCATTGAAATGGGGTCAAAGGTCAGGCCACAGGAGCGAGATTTATTCCACTGCCATTATCCTCATAACTTCAGTAAAAATGCTTCTATTGCAACAAAACTTTAGTATGTTGTTCTGGAGGTATAGTGAACGAATCAATAGTCAGGGTAGGGAGGAGGGTTTGTCTGCACGCGATTTCTGGTATGTTGGAAAGCGTATCATAATCAATGCATTGCATGATTTTACCAACTTGTTATCTCTCTCACCTGCCACGTGATTGTCGGCAACTTAAATCATTTACATAACCCGACTGTCATATATCCACAAATTTGCATGATGGTCCGACAAATACACTAATATCCATAAAAAACAGAGTGCCTGAAAGTAGTCTAGCTAAGACTTTCATTTTTGCATGATATGCTAATAAGGCAAAATCGCAGAAATGATTAGCATTTAGGCGTTATAGGTGCATGCGTACCGCGTCTACGCAAATCAGATCGCGCAACGTCATAGAGCGGAAAGAGACTGTTTTTCTGTTATAAGTGTCACGGCATGTCAGTGCTTGATCGGCAGTGAGTAAAGATGCCTCGTTGTCGTGTAAGGCAGTCGTACAGTCACATCAGCGAATTCGGCAGAAGTTGCATTATCGGCATGAGAGACTGCAATGCTTCCTTCCGGCAGATTACCGGTCGTGTGGGGCGCAGTGTGTCTGTCGGGGCAAGAGTATGTCGGGAATGGTACGAAGAAGGGCAAAGAACACGAAGAGAAGTTTGTGTACGTCGTACACAGACGACACCGTGGGACAACCGTCATATCATGAGGATGTCTTTGAGTGACCGTCCTGCATTATAAACGGCTTTGCCATAGCAATTGCGAAATGTGATATATTCTCCCATGTCAACTGTAACAGTACGTTGCCTATTATTACAGTTCAGACTGCGAGCTCGTCGACCCCTTCACACTTCTGTTACGCGCTTCTGTTTCGGCGAAAACGATGGCCGCAGAGGCGTCGGGAAGAGTGTATTCGTACCAAGCATGGGGCACCAACACGAGGTATTTTGGCATGAGGTGCTATCGGGTACGAAAACAGATCCCATTTCGTGAGGGTCACTGCCACCATAATGAGTGCCCGTTACGTCAATGGTATTCTACTGACGGTCACCCTTCCGTTCCCGCAGGACGTCTCCGGGGCGGTATTTCAGCAGGACAATGCAACACTGCATGTTGCAGCGACAACACGTGCCTTCTTCAGGGATGTTAAAGTTCCACTTCTGTCGAAGCTGGCTAGATCGTCAGATTTATTGCCCATAGAAAATCTCTGAAACATGCTCAAGCCACAGGTGCAGCTGTGAGATCGTCCAGTGGCAACTCTTAATGAACTTCGGAAGCGGAACAATACAGACTATTTATGGCTGTTCCGCTAAACACTATTCACACACTTTATTCGATGCCTCGGCGGATACAGCAGGTGATACAAGCCAGAGGTTGCCACACCGATTATTGGATACATCAACACACCTGGTACTTAGGACACCGAGGTGTTAAACATCTGTTGTGTATTTATTGCCTTCCTTATTTTCTCGATTTTTATGTAATTTATTTAGACATGTAGTGCTTATTACCAGAGTCAGAAATAAGGTAAGATGGGACGATCCGACATAAAGTTTTAGTAGGTGCTCTAACTGGTATATAATTTAAGCTAAGACTGTCTCAAAACATTAGGTTGGAGCATCTCCTTAGGAGATTTGTAAGAAACAGCGTTGCAAAAACAAACATTTTCGAGTGCGTGTGCAAAATTACATATTTTCCGGTCTTCTAAACCCTGTAACGTGCTGTGCGGAAAAATTTTATTGATGCAAATTTTAGTCCCCGTATGTTTTTGTGTTTTATATTTGGGGATGATGGTAGAACGGTGTAGAATTGTGGCCAAAAGTCTTGCACCGGTAGACCGAAAGTCAATTTTTGACGTTTGAAATCAACTTATACACGGTAATGGTAAAGTCAGGAATACATATTATACATAATTTTAAAGGAAATGTTATGCTGAATTCAAATATTTCTACAGAATACTATTACCGGTAATAGAAGTGAAGTTAAAAGCAAAAGTACAGCGTCTAGTCATAAAAAGAAAAGAAATAGTGGAATTTGTGAAATTGGTGTACAATGCATTTAACGTAAAATTACTGTAAAGTACATTATTGAAACTCGCAGGACACTTGAAATAACTTAGCAAAAAGCAAAATACGCTTTAATATTTAATTGGATAACCACGGTTTCTTAGTAACAAAGTGCACCTTCTTGGCAAGGAACTACTGATCTTCTCTAGTTGTCCATTTGTGATAATACGGTGCCAAAATTGCTGTTAAATGTGGCTGTGATCATTCCACTGCCTTGCGCACCATTAAAAGAGGTGCGGAAACGGGATGTGTGGGAAACAGAAAAAAAAAACAGGTCGACCAAGGCTGTTTACTGAACGTGATGATCGCATGTTGATTCGCCGTTCCTTAAAATCAAGGTTTAAAACAACCACTGATTTAAGAAATGAGTGGAAGAATGATGTAGGCATTATTGCATCTGCACGTACAGTTCGTTGTAGGTTACAAGAAAATGGACTGACTGCACGAAAAGCTTTCCTTACTAAACAACAACGGCTCAAAAGAATTGCTTGGGCCAAGGCACACAGGAATTGGACTGTTGACGAATGAAAAAATGCTATTTTCAGTGATCAAACAACTATTACTATTTCCGCTAATAATGGAAATAATTATGTACGTCGTCGGGCTTATGAAAGATATAAGGCATGCTGCACCCAGCCAACAATCAAGCACCCACATTCGGTGATGTTATGGTCCTGTATTTCAGCCCGTGGCGTTGGCCGTCTGCACATTGTTGATGGCACATTGAATGGATCGAAATATGTGGATATTTTGGAGTCCAAATTGCTGCCATCTGCACAAGACATGGGTTTGCGGAATTTTACCTTTCAGGACGATAACGCGCCATGTCATCGGTAAAAGTTGGTTGACGAGGGGTTTAATCGAAAAGTTATAAGAAAACTTCAGTGGCCGGTACAGTCACCGGATCTTAATCCCATAGAGAATCTGTGGGTGAGATTGAAGCAAAAGATCAGTCAACAAGGACCCACATCTAAAACATCATTGAGTCTGTAAGGGCCGTATGGCACCGTGTTATCACAAATGGACAACTAGAGAAGCTCATTAGTAGTTCCCTGCCAACAAGGTGCACTTTGTTACTAAGAAACCGTGGTTATTCAATTAAATATTATTGCGTATTTTGCTTGTTGGTAAGTTATTTCAAGTATCCTGCAAGTTTCGATAATGTACTGTACAGTAATTTTATGTTAAATGCATTGTACACTAATTTCACAAATTCCACTATTTTTTGCTTTTTATGACTAGACGCTGTACTTTTACTTGTAACTACACTTCTATTACTGGTAATAACATTCTGTAAACATATTTGAATTCAGCATAAAATTTCCCTTAAAATGGTGTATAATATGTATTCTTGACTTTATCATTACGCTGTACAAGTTGACTTCAAAAATCAAAAATTGACTTTTGGTCTACTGGTGCAGGACTTTTGGCCACGACTGTATGTATTAAACGGCTTCACCTAATTGAAAAATATAAAGTGGGAACTCCAAGAGGTGTTTTTAGCTTCTAACGACAAAAGATGTTTTGTTTAATTCTTAGAACTACGTTATTCGAACAACTTACATAAGAATACACAGCTTTGTATTAGGAACACCCCCCAGTTTTGTATTTTCGGAACGATGACGAAGTACCACGTGACATCAACGTCACGTGAAGCTACTATAGGTTGTGCAAACCTCTCCTCTCTAAGTAATCAGTAAACATTCGCAAGCAATGGAGAAACGTGGTGAGACGTAAGCCAATTTGACCGTGGCCAGACACCTGAGGCTAGGAGGGCAGGTGACAGCATGTCGAAACAACCGCACTTGTTGGCTACTCCTGTGCTACTGTTTCAAGGATGTACCAGGACTGAATTAACCATGCACAGACATCCAATAGAAGGGCTCATATTGTTCAGCCACGCGTGGTTGATCCTAGATTTGAGCGTCTGGTATCAGACTGGTGTCTCAGCAACAAAGTGTAACAGTCATTTAGTTCACCCAACAGTACAACAGCGGTACAGTTCGACCTGTTTCCACATGCACTATGACCCGTACCTTGCTTCGCCTGGAATTCCAGAGCCGGAGACCAACGAGGATACCCATGATGACGCACAGTCATTGCAATCAACGCCTAGCATAAGCCAAGGAACGTTGGCAATGGACCCTCGACAGATGAAAGAAGGTCATGGAGTGATGAGTCCTATTTCCAGCTGCACCATGTTGATGGCCAGATTCGCATACTGGGTAAACAACATGAAGCTCTATCCCCTGGTTGCACAGTAGGTGTCCACAATGCTAGTGGACGTGGTGTTATGGTCTTGGGAGCTGTTTCCTAGCGAGCCCTCATTTAGTTGGTTACCATCCCCCAAACACTGAATAGTGGGCACTACAGGGACCTGTGAACCGACCATCTTCACTAATATCTGCAGGAGGTTTACCCGCACCACAGTGTCATCTTTTAACAAGAAAATGCCTCATGTCATCGGGTTCGTATAGCTACTGAGTGGTTGGATGAATGCGATGAGGAATTCGCTACACTGCTTTGGCCCCTAAACTTCCCTGACTGTAACCAAACCGAACATTTGTGGGACATGTTTGGAACATCTCGCTTGAGCCAGCTCATTATACCTAAGATCTCACAGTTCACAAGGCCCTGCTCCGAAACCTCATCAGCATTTTCACTGACATTTTAATTATTTGCACATCTTTCACAAGCTGTAGTGTGTATAACAACGCCTAACCACGTTCCTGGGGACGATTAACGGAATGAAAATGCACTCTGTAACACTTAAGGACGGCGGGGAATATTAACCAATACTCACGTACGGAGCAGCATTTAAAATGAGAAAGGCATAATTAAATTTTCAAAACTGTGACGTACCTTCCAGAAGGACGCATAAAGGCAGATAGGAATCAGAATAAAATGTCTGCGTAGCTCAGTTGGTAGAGCGACTTGTTCCGGAATAAGCGGACTCGGGTTCGAATCCCGGCGTAGACCAAAACTGACGGAGAAATTTACTTCGTTATAATGGCGCCCGAACTATCCAGATGACCCGACCGTTCAAATTCTTGCAATGGTGTGATGTTATTTCCACACCGCGAGACAGGAAAAATCAGAGAATCCCTTCTCCAGCGTTTCGAAAAATAAAAATGTGTGACGTTGCATTCCACACACCAGATTGACAGGGAGTTCTCAAGTGCACGTTCTACAGTGGATGGCTGCCTGCAACGATTCATGGCCACGGCTGACCCGTGGGCCATGCCCCCGGCCCTCTTTCGGGGGGAGATGTGACGTACCCGCCAGCAGGACGCACACGACATAAAGGCAGAGAGTAGTCAGAACAAACGTCCGCGTAGCTCAATTGGTAGAGCAACTTATTCCGGAATGAGGGGACCCGGGTTCGAATCCTAACGCGGATAAAAATGACGGAGAAATTTACTTCGTTATAATGGCGCCCGAACTATCCAGATGACCCGACCGTTCAAATTCTTGCAATGGTGTGATGTTATTTCCACACCGCGAGACAGGAAAAATCAGAGAATCCCTTCTCCAGCGTTTCGAAAAATAAAAATGTGTGACGTTGCATTCCACACACCAGATTGACAGGGAGTTCTCAAATGCACGTTCTACAGTGGATGGCTGCCTGCAACGATTCATGGCCACGGCTGACCCGTGGGCCATGCCCCCGGCCCTCTTTCGGGGGAGATGTGACGTACCTGCCAGCAGGACGCACACGACATAAAGGCAGAGAGTAGTCAGAACAAACGTCCGCGTAGCTCAATTGGTAGAGCAACTTATTCCGGAATGAGGGGACCCGGGTTCGAATCCTAACGCGGATAAAAATGACGGAGAAATTTACTTCGTTATAATGGCGCCCGAACTATCCGAATGACCCGACCGTTCAAAATCTCGCAATGGTGTGATGTTATTTCCACACCGCGAGATAGGAAAAATAACACTTCGAAAAAAAAATAAAAATAAAGGGGAGATGATGTGACGTACCTGCCAGAAGGACGCATAAAGGCAGATAGGAATCAGATTAAAATGTCCGCGTAGCTCAAGTGGTAGAGTGACTTATTCCGGAATGAGGGGATCCGGGTTCGAATCCTGGCGCGGACAAAAATGACGGAGAAATTTACTTCGTTATAAAACTAATGGGTAAGTGTGTATTACCTGAAAGGTAAATCACACCAGCGAGAGATACAACCACATGTTTCAGCAATGCTTCCTGGTATTGTGTCGTAGAAACGTCAGATGTCTTATGTGATAATTTGCACTATGCTTCCTGTACCGGATCCTGTCGGTCCTTTGTCTGCGCTGGTTGCTTGTAGATGCTGACATGGCGTCTAACCATGTTTTACACATTATATTGGGGACAAACCGGAAACCTCGGAAGTTCGTTCGCCATACCATGATATTGATAGCGTGTAGACATTGCTTTGAGCTGTTTGAGAATGCGGAAACATTGTCTTGCTCAAACATGCTTCCAGGTGCCCCTCTTGCGAATGCGACAGCAACAGCATCCAGGCATCATCGAGGTTATTCTCCACTTAGCATCGAGCAATCTAACTGACTGTGACGAATAATAGAGATATTCGTCTGTCATAGCTGGTTGCTGCCTTGCCGATCTAGCTCTGTATCACTCGAAAATTACTCTTGGATTGATCCACTCTTCTGTGGTCTTCTTACGTGAATACGGCGATCATCGGACCTAAAACAAAAGCGAGACTCATGTCTCTCCAGGAGCTGGTGACGAATATCATTAGATACGAGTAAGCGACGCAATAGGCGTCATGCGTGAATTCTGCCACTTGCAGTCTTCGAGACGGGGTCTACCCAGTGACGGGACCACTTAAAGCAATATTTATCACTCTTCTGATGGTAGAGAGGGTATTATTGAGGCGCTGGAAGCTTTTGCCACCGAGTAAAATGATCTTCCCCTGGTGCTGTGGTCCTCCAGGCTCCAACTTTACTCCAACAAAAAGGTTGTACCTTCTCTCAAAAACTGCTGTCAGCATCGAAATATTGTTGCGTTGTCAGTAGCGTTACTGTAGAGGCTTTCTTGCTTATATCGGCAAATCTCAGTTCAATTTTGCTGCCGACTGATTTTATGAGCTGTCGATCACTCCTTCGGGATGCTACAATTTCTTTGTTACAGTGTATATCTGTCACCACCGTACGCCGAAGACTTCATGATGTAGGCGCATCTCTTACACAACACCAGAGCGTGTACAGAGTAAACTGCTTCAGATGCTATGTCAACTAAAGTCAAGAGCAGTACAGGCTCCTGGTGTTGGCTGATTGATTTGGGCTTATTGCCGAAGAGCCTCAATGGACTAACATCGCCAAGTCCAATGGTTTAACTGTTTCGAAAACATCAAACCATAACTAAACAGAACTTCACAAACGAGAAATAAGAAACAGTGTAAATGGCCCTACAAAGACAATGGGACTACACAAATTGAAAAACACCGGTACAACGTAAAAACGAGAACCCAGACGTTACATCACAATGATCGTTTAAAAGGTTACTCATGGTTTCTGAATCGTCTGGTAGAGTGGGTAAAAGAAAAAAAACGAGCACGTTCACGAACAAAACGATGACATTAACATAAAACATGCGCAACAGACAAAGGTACACTACACGCCTCACACATAGAGACAGTGTTGCCTCAGAACAAATAATGGTGAGTGAAAAGGCAATGCCCAATGCGAGGACGTCCCAGTACATCTTGGAGAAAAGATAAAGTCCACACTACCAGGCCTGGCTTGATACGATGGCCCATGGTCCCTAGAGTTCACGAGTAATTAGAGATTTAACTGTACAGTGACTTGGGGCCCCATTTTGATTACGACACTTACAGAGGTGCTTGTTCCATGGTTTCGGAAGTGGATATCGTTGAGCTGCAGTACAGATCTATATGCAGTTCCCACGATTACCTTCGTTAGTCACTGGTACAGGGATGAAATCTGGGATAGCTTCTTTTAACCATGTGAGGCTGTAGTAGGTGATATCTTTCTCACACAGAACGGTAACACCCAATTGCAGACTTTTCTTTTGCCATCTGGGGTACGGTTTGGAGTGGCTAGCCCTGTATCTTGACCTAAATCATATAATCTCGGGTAGACGAGTTCTTTCCAGAATCTCGCTTTAGTAAGTTCAATAGTGTTTACTGTCCAGAGTGATGCTCGACAAGACAGTTATTCGACATCTCTCCGAAGCCTACATAGCTATTAAAGGTGGTCAAATTCGATTTTGAAGCACTTGTTGGGGTACACCTCAGACGACCTTTATCTTTTTACCATGTGTTTATATTCGTTTTGGAATTAATAATAACTGCATTTTGCAACTACTTTCTGATGCACTGTGTTTATGTATACCTATAATCTGATTTACATGCAACAGATCAGACGGGAGTTTTTAAAAATAACGGATATACAGATGGTGTGTTTGTTCAATAACTCAAGGGTGTAACAAAGGCGACACGGAGCCGCTCGTTCCAAACCTGGGCCACAAGCTCCAAGGAAGGAACGAAACCAACGCCATAGGACAAACAGACCGCCCGTGCGTATCTGGGATTCGAACGTAAGTAGAACTTGGACGATTAACCAGAGGCCCCGTGTCTCTGACCACTCGATATCCGGAAGAGCGATGTTCAAGTTATTTCCTGATTTATAGAAACTAGCTTAGTTTATTCGAACGAAATGGTCTTAAGATGTTTTATAGTGCAGATATTGCTGATAAGCTTTTGTTTTAGTTCGGGATAAAAATTAACACTTTCAGTAGAAACAGGAGCACTCATCGAAACATTTTATATTTGACTTAACTCAAACTACAAAAATTTACTTACTGCGCCATTTGTTTCTCCTGTCATTTCTTTTAGGTTGAAATCAACCAAGAAACGAAAAAAGCTACCGGTGTTTACTTCGACTTCAATGGCTCCCGAAATTTTGTGGGAGCCAGGAAAGAAGTCATTCTTTCTGCTGGAACTGTCAACACTGCGAAAATACTTATGTTATCCGGAGTGGGACCCAAAGAAACTTTACAGAAATTCAAGGCAATATTTTTGAGACTTTATTACCTAATGTTCTGTTTGCTGCTTCATTACTTTTTTACTGCATTAATTAATGAAAAACTGATGCATAAATAATTTTTATTGAGCTATTTCATAAGTTTAAGGTTCACAAGTGGTATATACACCTCACTGCTTCTAGAAGCAGACTACAAAACTTGAAAGTCTAAAACGCCTAAACATCACAAAGCGTGAATCCTGCAGTTGTGTGATAAATTAAAAGCTAATATTACCTTCATTTGAAATAACCGAAACATAAACAATGAAGAATTATGTACACTTGGTGTCCAAAATTAAAGTCCGGAAGGAAATAGCGGGTAAATACAGTAAAACGTCAATTATCCGAGGTAACTGGGAAAAACTAGAACCCGGATAATTGAAAAACACGGTTAATTCAAATGACGCTTTATTGGGTTAAACTGAACATTAAAAAACATATGAAACATAAAGCAAACATTTTTGTAGTATGTAAATACAAACTCGAACATTTTAAAACTTATTTAGAAATCCAGCGTTTCGTTTGCTTTCTTTGTAGCATTATTTTTGTTTCATTTTACTTATACGTTCTCGAATTTGTGAAACTTTAATCAATATCACCTTGACTTTCCAGGAACTTGAGTAATGTTTTTGCAGCTACTTATATTAGCTTGCTGGCCAATAACAAATTCAGCTGCGAGGGATGCAACACTTTAACCTTTTTCACATCCTTTAATAATATCCAATATATTTTCCACTGTTAAAACAACTCACCCCCCTCCCCCTCAACATTCTAGAGGTTATAATGCTAGATAAATATGCTTACACAAAAGGAGCACATGAACAAGCTTTCGGAATGTTTAACAGAAAAAAGAGACATTATATTTGTAATACACTTGACTGCGCACTCTGGCGTCAGAACGGGTAACCGCAAGAGTGATCACAAATAAGGTCTACTAGAGGAAGAAGCAACATTGTTTAATTATGATGCAATGCTATTTAAAATACGCAATGACTCCTGTTATTTTACGAATCCACTTACATAGAGAATTAAAAACAAATGAAATTTATATGTACTACTGAGGACCATAGTTATTCCAACCCAACGGATAGTTAAGCTCCGAATAATCGGCGTTGCACTGTAATCCAAAGTGCTTAATGAAATGTTACCATTTTCACAGGACATACGCCAACTGACACGAGAAATAAACGCCCACAGTAAAAGTTGCATATCAGTGAGCAAAATGCTATCCGATATGTAAATTGAGTTACATATTTTAAGCCAACGGGAACGGCAATGGCATTTCTCGTTGACCGTGCTTGTAACAACCGTTCCTGTGGCTGTAAATGCTTTCCGTATATCGCATACACGTGTATCCGACGCTGTAGGGTAGCGATCTGCAAGAAGACTAGAAGCAGGTCAGACTCAGGTCACAAGGGACTTTAATATCCACCCCAGAATGGTTTCATAATTACGACAGGAATTCAACAACATCGGCGGGGTTTCACGAAGGCCTGGCTTAGGTTGTCCAAGGCATACGACACCTCGTGTGGACGGTTATGACGTTTTAACAACATGGCCACAGCTCGACAATTATCTTTGGAGCTCTTTGCTGCCACTAGGACTGCAGTAGCAAGGCAAACAATGTATCTAAGGCTTACTGCAACTGGCTTTTATACCATGGTTTGTATCCCGCTAATCACATCTCACGAAGGAGCTCGCTTAAAGTGGTGCAGGAAGCATCGTTCCTGGAGCCCAGACTACTAGTACGGAATACTTTTTGCAGACGAATCGAGATTCAGTCTATAAATGGATTCTCGTCGGCATTTCAACTGGGAGGGAACAGGGAATCCGTAATGATTCTGCAAACTTCTGCGGACTAGACTCCTTCGATGGCGGTGGTATGCTCTTGTGAGGTGGCATTATATTCAACGGCCGCACACCACACTCCACGTCTTCGCAGAAGGCAATGTGAACGCTGAACGTTATTAGTACGAGAGCCTAGCGCCCTATTTACAGACTTTTTGGGGTAGCTGTTGGACCTCAGTTCCTTTTAGTGGATGATAACGCTCTCCCGCACAGGTCTCGTCTTTTCACTGATTTCCTGTAGAGCGAGGATATTTTGTGTATGGACTCGCCAATCAGTTCTCCATCCTGAATCCCATAGGGTATGCCTGAGATGCTGTGGGGCGACATGTAGCAGCTTGTCGGCCCCCTCCCAGACCCCTTTAGAAGCTACGGACAGCGCTCATCGAGGAGTGGAATTCTTCGCACCAGAGTTCCTCAAAAGTCTGACGATGAGTATGCGTCATCGTTCTGGAAGTTGTCTTTCCGTACGATGTGATCACATTCCTTATCGAAACCTTTTTAGGTTACATTCTGACATACCTTGGTAACATTTGCGGAAGTGACCCTGTATTAGCGAAATGTGTATATACTTGTATGTTGTTGTAAAACGTTTATTACCCTTATAATTGTGCCTCTTAACATTCCAAACGTCTCTACCTGCTGTTACGTGTTTGTTAATCATCGCCAAGGCGTTTCGGACTTTTAGTTTGGACACCAATGTATTTTAACTTCTCTTGAAAACATAAACTGAACGAAGAATGAGTGATTTTAATGTATGCGACATGTTGTATATCCAGAAAGAAATCAATTTGTCAAATGCAGTGCTGCCCAAGAAAGAGGTAATTAATATCGTCCCTCCAGTATCTCATATTTAACACTGAACGGACAGATTATGTACACAATAATAACAATATGCAAAAGAGAATTATCGTGCCGAATCAAGTGGGGCGCAGACCCAACTACCCTATAAATTGAACACGTTTCTACGCCGTGGAAACCAGTGGCGCAAAACTGATCATGGATGAAGACAACAGCGTAAGTAGTGACTTTGACCAAGACCGGCTAGAAAACTCAAGGCCATGGCACTAGAGAAATGAGTTCTCTTTTAGTGACGTCACGCAAAAATCAAGGCTCCCGATTGGTTCCCGACGCTGTCGTGTGTGAAGTCAAACACGACACCAACGTATCAGTTCGTATAACGTGATGACGAAGTCACAAACGGAGTGAACTCATTTGTCTAATGTTACAGCCTTGTTTTCTGGATGACCAATCTTTGACCGTGGGCCGATAGTAACTGTGCGGAAGGCCGGCTTTCCAATCACCGCAACTGCTGTGCTGTTGGAATTTCTATGTCAGACCGATGCAAGTGTATCACAGAAAAACATGAAATACGGCAAAATTTCCAACCAAAGGGAGGAAATGACGCTTTAAATGTGCAATTGACTCTCGAGGTGAGCACAGACTGTCCTGCATTGTACTGCATAAATCATCTTTCGTTTAAATGTGCAATTGACTCTCGGGGTGAGCACAGACTGTCCACAAACTGTACTGCATAAACCATCTTTCGTGCCATGGAAAAAATAGACTATAGTCCACATCATGCACTCTTGTTGACTGCAAGGTACCGAAAGATTAAGCTGAAGTTTGCAAAGGCCTATTGCAACTGGAGTGCTGAGGGCTGGAAGCAACGTCACCTGGAGTGCTGAAGGCTGAAAGCAACATTACCTGGAGTGCTGAGGACTGGAAGCAACGTCACCTGGTGTGCAAGCATTAGTAAACCACACGTAAACATTAGTCATTCATCCAACTGTGTTATGCATTGTTTTACGATATTGCTCCAAATTTGTCTAAGTTTTAAAGTCTTTTTAATCCCGAACTCCTTTATAAGGATATTTCATTTACTTCAGTATTTTGATAGTATGTCATTTCTTCCCCCAGATTCCTGTAGTTGCCGATTTACCCGTGGGTAAAAATTTTCAAGATCACTGTTGCGCAATCATGAATTTCGTTGTACATAATCCTATCCTTCAATATACTGCAAAAATAATCAATCCTGGATATGCTTTGGAATACATAAAAAATAGATCGGGTGAGTATTCTTCCAAATACCTTTAAAACATTCCGTGAAAATAGCTACATAGCGTAGGTTGATATTTACTTTTAAAAGTATTAAAGTTAGTGTTATGGACCTTAAAATATCTATCATTCATTTTTACCTTAATAGTTTCTGAATTCTAGTTGCTTTATTTTTTCCCATTAGTATTGAATACAAAGTAGAGTTAAGTCACCATGGCGTCTTTTGTGAGTCAGTAAAAATTGGTGGTAATCTATACATTCAGTTTTAAGATACATTAGTATTTGTGTATTATTGAGCATAAAAACCAAACACGATAGATGTGTTTCTTATAAATATTCCTACATAAACTGAGATGTAGGTTTGGTAGGTATACTGCCCTCGCCTCATAAATGACTCGCTCCAACACATAAGTTGGAAAGTAAGAGCCGTATATAAATCAAGCATGCCAACTCGACCAGCATCAGTTAGCGTTTAACTGAGGATCAAAATGGGTGATCTGAGCGACTTTGAGCGCGACTTGAGAGTTGGAGCCATGTGTGCGGTTTCGAGAATCTGCCAATCGAACGTACTGCTGGGTCTTTCACTCACATGCGTACCAAGGGCTCACCGTTAATGGTACGACACGCAGAAAACTTCCAGGAATAGGCTACCCTGTGAACAAAAAGAGATGGTACATCCAATAGGTTGATTGATGATTGAATTTTTGTCGCGCAAAGGCAATAGCTGGCCCAAGCAGGCCTACTAAACCAGGTCATAAGAGTAAAGCTATCAAAATAAGATATATCACCTGCCAATGAATGGTAAAACTACTTTTAAAAAAATCACCGGGTGTACAAAACAAACAACACACATATTAAAAAAGGTAATAAAAAGCTCCGGAATCTATCTCGACTGTATACAAGCCGGACACAGGTGGTGATTATGTATAAAAACAAAAGCTTAGTGGATGTCTTAGGGATGGAAAGTTCTGCCGCTTTCGCGATGCAATCTGTTACCGCTGCTACATTTGACTGCATCTTGAGATGCCATATCAAGAATAATAGTCGCTGAAATAACGAACACGTCCCACTTGACCCGATCAATATTCCATCTTGCGGAACGGGTGGGATGGCAGTATGCGTTACCTGCAATCTTAAGGAACATCGGAAAATGGTCACCACCAAAAAGATCGTCTGATACACTGAAGGAGATGCCAGCTGTCCTTGCGGTGGATCCGAGGGTTCAAAGGAGATTAGAGACATGGTCATTTGCTGTTTTATCCCGTTCGCAACACCGTCTGATACATAATGCTTTCGAAGATGACACTCGGCTGAATTCAATAATAATTTCCCGAGTTGCGGCGCGTCTTTCGCCTTTCTCGTTTGACGTCTCTGATGCTAAGAACTATATGAAAACAATCCGCAATCGTGGCTGTTGGGTCACTTCGGGCATGTCGGACAACTCGTCGCCCCCCCCTCTCTCTCTCTCCGTGGTTTGTCTGCTGCGTGTCTTGTCTATCCACGGCAGTGAACATTGTGCTATGGTGATTTCCGCACGACCGGTATGGCGCGCAATACGGCTATAGACCATTCCGCTTCCCGGGCCCCGACGATGTAGCCCCCTCTCGAACTCCTCCAAATTCTCGAATTGCTTCTGAATTTTTCTCCATGGCATACTTCACTTGCAAAGAATGCAACCAACACAACATCACGAGTCACAATGGCAAGCACGCGCAAAGGGACGACCTTATATAGCTGGTCAAGCACAGCTCTACGACCCTTTCTTGCTTGCGTTCCATGCGCGGCCAAGCGTGATACTTGAGTCATTTGCATGTCTCACGATGTCAAACCTACACACCAAGTGCAAGTTTCATTCCTGTCGGTTGCTTCCTTCTGGGTGCAATTATTTTTTGGACGATGATTGTATTTGTACAAGACACTCATTCTATACAGAGATACTGACCGAAATGGGGACCACATTGAGCAGCAAGGGATGCTGCTCAATGTGGTCCCCATTTCGAAGTTGTAAAACCTGAAAGATATGATCACTGTGTTCAACGGCCGACAGTAACTGATACTCGGTGACGGCTCTTACATGCAATGTGATACTGTCCTTCAAGGCTGCCAAATTCGCAACATGTCCTTGGAAAGCCATGCTTTTTAAGTGTCCCCACAACCAGAAATCACAAGGATTAAGTTCCGGAGATCGAGGTGGCCACACTGTATCATAGGATAAATTCAACTGCCGTGACACTTGAACGTGCACTACTGGAGCCTGCAACATTATTCATTGACTATTCAACAACAGCTGCGGCAACATCTTCAATGACTTGAGAAGTGATGGGTTTGCGCCCTCGACAGAGTTTAACTCCTAGATGTCGGGCTTTCCATAATCGAGTGAACATTCTCCTAAGAGCTCGTGGAATCAACGGTCCTCGGCGTAATTTTTTACGACGGAAATATTCCCTAAGTGATTTTTGCCGTTGTTTTCATAAAACAGCTTCACAAGAACGGCGCCTTCCGGCATGGTACGGTGGTCATTGTAGCTGATAAGAATGGCATTCAGTTGTTGGGGCCAATTTTATACCCAGAATTTGGCTGCAACACTTGTGCTTGAGCAAATGAAACTGCTTGTTCGTTGCATGCAGCGCCAAAAGTGCCATAGTGGTGAATTTCGGTACTACTACTTTTTTTTTATGGCAATATCTTCCGCAGAGAGATATTGCCTTAAAAAAGCAGTACAAATGCAACCAAATTTGGTTGCATTAGTACTGCTAAGTATCTCTCTAGACAGCGTTGAATAGGGGTACTTTAGTTACTGTCACCCAGTATTTTCAAGATTTGATGTGTCCCTGAGTAAATAAACATCTTTATTCAAATTTGAAATCCACATGTTTGGCATCTCCACCGGTTGGTGTGGATCAGTTGGCTGATCGCGAACCCATATATGAGCGATAGGCAGTTGTTGGAGATTCTAACCATCTAATTTGTGATTTTTCCACGAATGTGCCGTGAATACGTGGATCTTCACTGGATGTAAATGCCATTTTCGGCGGTTGCTCCTGATATCTGTGACTACCTTCACCATTTGACTAGCATCCCAACCTCTGATGTATTTCTCACTTAGAAGCTCACTTATAAGAGGCCAGGGTTCGACATGGACTGTTTGTGCCACGGAGAAGAAATATGGAATTAAAGAGTTTTTTTCTTAACTGCGACTTTATTGTTAATGAATTTGCTTTTCAAAAGGTTCTGTATGTTAAACTATACTGTGACTTGCAAAAGACTGTATTTTATTTGAATTTTCTATTATTGCAGGTCCATATACTTCAACTGAAGGCGTGTTCGGTTTATCATTTCAACATTCAAATACTTCAGCTACCCCTGCAGACTTTCCGACTTATCAATTGTATTTTCTCGAAGGAGTTCCAATTGTTGCAAGACTAACCTTTGGTCTGAAACCCGAGGTAAAATATGGTGTTTATTTATGCAAGCGGTTAAAAAAATGTACAAAACAAGAAGGAAGACAGTGAATTCTCGGAAGAGATGAGCCTGTCTTCTAACAAAAGTTTCAAGCCTACTTTGCCAATTTTGATGTTTTTTGTTTTTTTTAATTGTACAATCATTAGGATTCTATAACAATTCGGATTTAACCCCACCTAGACGGAAAATATCGAATATGAAAACCCTTTACATACTCAAGAAATCTTGATTGTGTTTCCAATGAAATACAAAATAATTTTTTATAACAGAAATTCTCGAAGCCTAGAGGTAGCTAAAACCGGAAACACACTCTTGGCAAAAAAAAAAAAAAAAAAATAAAGAAAGAAAAACACCCAGAAGGAATCATCCAATCGAGATGAACATTGGTATGGGCAATGTACATGTCATCATCATTAGTGTTCTGTGTTTTGACAGGTCCAACGGTAACTCAACAAGTTCTCTTCCTCCAGTTTTCTCTGTCCCTTGTTTCCTCCTTCAGTACTTGATAGCTTCCTGTGCCCATGATATCATCAAGCATCATTAGTCGTCTCCTTCCTCTTGGTCGCTTTCCTTCAATTTTCCCTTGCACCATTCTTTTTAATAAGCTGTCTCCTCTTAACACATGTCCCATACAGTTACATTTTCTTTTTCTTATGGTCTTTAGAATATTCCTTTCTTCCTCAACTCTTTGCAACACTTCATCATTTGTAATTTTTTCAATCCACTTTATTTTTTCCATTCTTCTCCATAACCACATTTCAAATGCCTCCCACATTTTAGCTTCTTTCTTCCCCATTGTTCACGTTTCTGCCCCATATAAAGTTATACCCCAAATATAGCACTTAATAAGCCTTTTCTTTACAATTTTATTCATTTTATTACTAAACAAATGTTTCTTGTTGTAAAATGCATATTTTCCTTTATTAATTCTTTCTTCTATTTACATGTCACATTTTCCATTTTCTTGCATTATGCTACCGAGGTATTTGTATAGTCTCACTTGTTCTACATTAACTCGATTCATCATCAACTCAACGTTCCCTGGTCTCCTAGAGACTCTCATTGTTTGCTTCCTTTGTGTTCGTTCATTTTCATACCATATTTTATGCATACAATTTCAAATTTTTGCATCAGATGCTGTAGTTCATCTTCAGTATTAGCTAATATTGCTTGGTCAGCTGCAAATCTAATACGTTATATTGTTCTTCCTCCAATAGTGATTCTTCTTTTCTCTTCATGAAATGCTTCTTTTATCATTTCTTCTGCAAAAGTATTGAAGAGCGTTGGTGACAGACAGCATCCTTGTCTACACCCCTGCCAATCACACATTTTTTAGTTTTTCCTACTTTTGTCTTTATTATGTTGGTCTGGTTCATGTATAATTCAGCTATTAACCTCCGGTCTTCCCAGTCTAATCATGTTTTACTTAGCACTTCTGTCAGCGTTTCCCAATTCACCTTGTTAAATGCTTTTTCTAGGTCGATGAAACATAAAGTTTGTTTACTTCTATATTCCTTTCGCATATAGTCCTTATCACTCCGATTGCAACACTAGTTCCTCTATCTTTCCTGAATTTATACTGATCATCCCCCCAAAAATACTCCGCTCTGCTATACAGTTGTCGATTCAAAATTTTAAGCAGTACTTTAGAGGCATGCGAGAGTATGCTTATAGTTCTATAGTCACTGCACTTAGTAGGATTACTTTTAATGTATATGTATAGGGAAGGAAATCATTGCAATTCTAGAGTAATTGGGCCATTTATTCGGATAAAACTGTTACATGAGTGGGACAAGTCGGTACGTTGTAGCGTCACCTCTGGCTCAGGTACAAGCGGTTACCCGGTATAGCATTGACGCATGCAATTCACAGATACTGTCTTGAGGTATAGCATGCCAGATGGTGTCCAAACTGCGGGACAGTTCGCAGAAATTCCGGAATGGACGTAGGTGGAGTGCCATAACGTTCTTAACATGTTCGGTCGGTGAGATGTCGGGTGATCGGGTTGGCCATGGAAGGATATCGACGATGCTGCAGTCCCCGTGCCGCAATTCGTCTGGCAACGGTCCGGATGGTCACTTCCGTACCTGTAGACGATGCAACATTGCCACGGATGGTTGACAGCGACGAATTCGGTTCTCTTCGTGCACCTGTCACAATCGCTGGATCTTCACGTTCAGTCGTTGACCTCAGCCGTCCACTTCCCGCGTGCCTCTGCGTTATGCCCTCCTCGGCCCACTGGCGCTAACATCGTTTCATTGTCGCGTCGCTCCGATCCAAGTGCCTGGCTATACGGAGACTTGACCAACCGACCTCTCTCAGCTGAATTATACGTCCTATGTCAAACTTGCTCAACTGCTCGTGTTGTGCACGGATCTGAAGTAGAGGCATCCTCACATTCCGTGGAGGTTAATGCAACCGCAATGCTCTGTCACATTTATCTCTGCGTTCGAGTTTTGCTCTTCATATACAGTCCTCGATGGGCTGTTCCATTGCGCTGTGGCGGGCCACTAATTGGTCGTTATTCTTTAATCATTTGCATATTCGGCCCTAAGGTACTTGCATGCCGAGTTCGACCAGGTTCGAACGACATTTTCTAGGGGAGCTTAGGTTCCTTTTTTTTTTTTGGAAAACGTATTTGTCAAAATAATAGATTTTATAAATCAGAAACTCTTAAGCAATACTGATTGCGCTTAGAATTAGTCGATGCTGAAAATAAAATTTCCCAGTTCGTTCGTAATATAGAAACTGGAGTATGACATGGAAGGTAAAATCGAAATATCGAAATTTAACATAAAACGGTATTAAAAAAATAAAAACTGTATGGGTAATTCTGCACATGGATGTATAAATCAGATGCAAAAGGAATTTTCTGAATAGGGCTTTCAGTAGACCAGATACATTTCTAAATTCTATAATACCGCAATGCCCACTAATGGGAAAATAGGGTACCATATAAATTCTGAAAAGGAACAAAAAAGGGTGAAATGTTTTCTGTAACAACAGCTACAGGCCGGGAAAAGAAATTTAAAAAATCGCCAAAAGAAGCAGAGCTATATTGCTATATGCAAATACACTGCCTGACAGAGAAATAATATACGTACTGTTCATATTTATCTGATCTCACAGCAATATGCGAATGTGCAATCTCCTGAAAAACTGTTCATTGTGATTGGAAAGTTTTGCGCAGAGCTCCAACTATCGAGCGCAACGAAAATGTTTTCCAATTCTGCTTTTAGAAGCGTAGACAATGAAAAACTTTTACGACACAGACACAAAAATACTTTTACGACACCTAGCAGGAAAAACTATGATTCCCAGAAATTAGAGTGCTCAGATATCTTTATCTTCATGGTGCACGCTATGATACGCAAATAGGGATTTTTAAATCTGTCGTGTGGTAATTTATAGTCGGACGAACCGATGGCATAAGCACGAACTTCTTTTTAGATCGATGCTAAAGAGGTCTATACACCGCGCTATAGGGTAGTTTTTCAAATAAAATATTGTGCAATTTCGAAAAGGGCAGAATACATAGTTTATTTATATACTTCGAATGTGCTTTTTTTCGTTTCGTGTTTTAGCAACCACTGTGATAAACATATTGGGACATAAACAGTTGCCCGTCCTTCATTTGAGACCATTGGTTACAGGGAAGGGAGAGAGCAAGCGCAGTAAGACAAGCGCACCACTTATGTCTTATCGGGAAATCGAGAGCCGCCCCGGTGGCGCAGTGGTCTAAGCGATGGCCTCTGATCATTCGCCCGTAAGGGGTCCGGGTTCGAATCCCGGTGAGGCATGGATGTTGTGTTTGTCTTACGGCACTGGCTCTCTCCCTTCCCTGAAACTAGTGACCCAAAATTCGGGACGGGCGACTGCTTATAGCCCATTGAGTTGCTCACGGTGGTCGTTAAACCTCCAATCAAAAAAAAAAAAAAAAAAAAAAAATCGAGATTGACCTACCTTGGATGAATGCTCAGAATTCAGCGCCTCGAACTACTTGGCCACAGAGACTGCTACTTATCTTTGCACGTTGGAGCAATGAAGCGTATACAGTCAACTGAAAACCTTCATGCTTATTGAACATAGGGCCATTTCAAAAGTTTTGTACACTGCAGGTTATCTCTTAAAAAACGATTTTATTTCACAACATACCTTTGCAGGCCTAAACATATTTCACAACATACCTTTACAAGCCTTCGAAGTAATCTCCATGTTTCTTTATGACAGCGGTCCAACGTTTGGGAAAGTCTGGTATTCCAGTCAGGACACCTCCATTGTTGAGGCGACGGATTACTCGGGTCCCCTCATCAAAAACATTCTGAATCGTTTCCCGCGCGGAGTGGCTCCTACAGTTTTAGGAACAAGTCATAGTCTGGTGAGCTCATGTCAGAACTGTATGGCGCGTGGGGAAGCAATTCTCATCCATAGTTTTTTTTTTTTTTTTTTGGAGGTTTAACGACCACCGTGAGCAACTCAATGGGCTATAAGCAGTCGCCCGTCCCTAATTTAGGGTCACTGGTTCCAGGGAAGGGAAAGCGCCAGTGCCGTAAGACAAACACAACATCCATGCCTCACCGGGATTCGAACCCGGACCCCTTACGGACGAATGATCAGAGGCCATCGCTTAGACCACTGCGCCACCGGGGCGGCCATCCATAGTTTTCCAGAATGTCTCTTACTATACAGGCAAAATGATCAAATGATCATATGTGGATGATTTTAGGAAGGGAGTGTCTGACCCCAGGTCTTAAACAACCCTTAGAAATAGGAAGCTAGGAGATTTGGGCTAGAGTGCCCGATAAGAAAGTGACACAAGCGAAATAGAAAGGGAGAGGAAGACGCCCTTATTTATTACCGGGAGGGCCAGTACACGGGGTCCGACGGCTTAACGTGCCCATCCGACGCACGGCGGGTATTTAGTGGATCGAGCGTTCGTACCTGCCTGGGATCGAACCTGAGGTCCTTTCCGTGGCAGCCACCCGTGGCCCACTATACAGGCAATATGCGGCCTCGCGTTTTTGTGCAAAATGATGGCACCAGCTTCGAGCATGTAGGGCCTTCTTTGGCCTCAAAACATTTTGCAGAAACCTTCTGTAGTACTCCTCTGTTACAGTCCCCTCGGGCACTCTATCTGTTGCTATCACTCCAACCTTATCATAGGCCATAATCATCATTAGCTTAATCTTCGATTGTTGGCGGCGGAATGTTTTCTGGCGAAGTGATTCTGGATGTTTCCACTGAGAGAACTGAGATTTCAGTTCTGTTCAAAATTTCGTATCCAGGCTTCGTCTGTAGCAGCAATTCTGTTAAAAACCTGCTCGCCTTCTGTCTCGTATCTTTGAAGCAATTCTTCTGTTGTCCCTTTGCGAACTGCCTGCCGTTCTTCACTCAGATTATGCGAAACCCATTTGGCAGCCACTTTTCTTTTCTGTAGTTTTTCAGTTAGGATTCTGAAAACCGAAGCGGTAGACATGTTTGCTTTATATACAATCTCTTCACATGTTTTCTGTCGATCTTCTTCCAAAATGCTGTAGACGATAACCACAGAAGTGTCGTTCGTTGCATTGGGTGGCCGGCCGCTTCTTGTGTCGTCTTCGATGCTTTCTCGACCCTGGCAGAAACGGGAAGCCCACTGTGACACTGTGTTACGATTCACTACACTAACCCCACAAACTTCACAGAAAGCTTTATGAATTTCAGTGGAGGATTTTCCTCGCAAAGTTTCAATTTTAATGCAGTATCGCTAGTCGCTACGCGAGATCTCACCTGACTTACTTTCTTCTTCCGTTTCTGGGCAGAATTTTTCAGAACAGGAACAAATTAGCCAGCAAACGTGCACCCAACTTTGTACACTGAAATCTGGCTCACAACTGGAGCAACGATTGGAGTGATTGCATCATCATACGGGCAGCGTCTGCGCAGTGTGCAAAACTTTTGAAAATACCTTAAGTTGGGGTGTCCACTAGTTATGGGCCATTCGGGAATGATTCGTTTCCAACCCAGCAAAAATACAAGTGCTGGGAAACCGCTGGCCACCAGCTGGCAGTTATGGGTCACTGCTGGCTGAAATCTGACGCTCACGGCCCGGTAGTGGTCCGTTGGTGGCAGCGCTATCAGCTGGGGGACCATTGATGGCCCTGCAGCATCGCCGTGAATTGTGGGCCTCCAAGCAAGTGCCACTAGTGGCCCGTTGCTGGCAACCAAAGCAACCCCCAACAGCAGGTGGAAGCAACGGGACTGCGCATGCGCAGGAGCAACACTTGCTGTGTCTCTCATGGTACCAGTTAGTTGAAAACGACGCTATCGCCATCGTGTTATTTTAGTGGATGTTAAGAAAAAATCCATATGTGGAGAGGCGAATTAATTTCCTAATGAAATTTTACGTCGACGAAGATATCAGATTAAGCCGTGAAATACTAGATTACAGCCATGAAATACACCCACTCCATTCCCATGAATAACAATTCATGAAATGGAGTGAATGAATAACAAGAAAAAATTGAAACCGCTTGAAACAAATATCCTGGAAGACCATTAAAACAACGTTTGTTGGAAAAAAAGAATTATACGCGTACAAAATTTATTAATTATTTGAAAGAAAAAAAAAACAACGCTATGTGGTGTACTCATCTATGGGTTGAATACACAAGACAGGGAGGAATTCACTTCTAAAAATAACGAGAAGTAAAATAAAACATATTTTACTGTTTAAAACAAAACATATTTTACTCTTTAAAACAAAACATATTTTACTCTTTAAAACAAATGTAGCTTCGGACAACGGAAAGGAAAGACACAACGTTAAAAATGTAACAGAATGTGACATGAACCCGGGTAAATATATATTTATTCAACAATCTCTTTTCAAGACGGCAAGGACAGTACAAAACTTTGGAAAGCGACTCTAAGTATGTACACGCCTTGAAAATGAGTGAAGTTCCCTTAAGGTAAAAAAAACAAAACAAAAAAAAACTGTCGTTAGGTTGAAAAAATTAATTTATCAATTATAGGAAACTGACTTTTATGAAAAATACCTCGCAATATTGTAAAATGAAAGAGGGAAGCATTCGATTACACAGTGCATACCAAACAGACAGCTTTAAGTATATGGTCGAGCGTGCATATTAGTCCGGTCGCTAGAGAGCTCAGCTATTACGGCCCAGGTTCAAATCTACTCACATACAAACTGGTGTTTTTCCGATCTGTTGAGAAAATTTCCCCAGCGCAGTTCGTTAATTCACAAGCTTCGTAAGGGTAGAAAATAAAATTGTAGCTTTGGGGAACTGCGGTTATATTTACTTTCTTTTTTTTTATTATGGCTACTACTGGGAAATTGGCGGACAAGATTCGGCAAGCCAGCAGTTACGTCACGTGGTTGCCGGCTGCCACTAACGGCACACTAGCGGACCACATTAGGCTAGCCATCATTTCTGGCACGTGCTTGCAGGGCCACTGAAGGGCCACTTGTGGCAGCTACTGCCTGCGATGGACCACTGATGGCCTTGTTGTGGCATATGACAACTGATGGGGTGCCAACTGTTGGCCAGCTGTTGGCCTGAACTGCTGGCCCTTCTGTTGGCCGCCCGGACATTTTATTGACGGTTCGGCAGCGGCAACATAGTGGTGGGCCATTGCTGGCAGTGCTGGCTGCCAGCAATGGCCCAGTGCTGGCCCAGCAAGACTGTTTTTGCTGGGAACGAATGACTTCACCGTGAATGGTTCGCTCTCACCCGTGAATGATCATTCAATCCGCCATTACTATGCCACTCACTGAAGTGGCAGTAGGTTTAACTTTATTCGCCCCAGTGAGTTCGGAATTGAATTACTAATAAGAAAAGTAATGTCGAGAATTAGTAAGTGTCAACCGTTATGTAAGTGAGCAATCAGATAGTAAATAATGGGGAAGCTTAAGAATGGGAATGGTGTGTACAAATCGCTGGCAATGAGCGCCGATTGATTCGTGAATGAACCGTGAATGGATTTCTAAGCTCTTACTCTTTCGGGAAGTTTGCCAAAAAGATCTGTGACCGTCAATTGCGCTTCGCACTCGCAGGCGCTTTGGAGCAAACAATGAAACCGGCCGGGAGTTTGTTGGTTAGCGTTTATTGTCGAAAGGGCCTCGATGGGCCAACGGGTGCCATGCTCTCTCTACTGTTTAGGACAGTAACAATAAGAGCATGAAAACGTAACAAAAGAACATGTCATATAGAAGAAACACAAGAAGTGGTAAAAACAACCTACAAAAATACAAAGGACTACACAAAATGAAAAACACCGATACAACGTAAAAGAACAGAACAGGGCAGTCATATCACATCGTTCAAAAGGCTACTCGGGGTCTCTGAACAGTCTAGTATAGTGGGTAAAACCGGGAAATGAGCATTTTCACGAGAAAAAACGACGCCACGAACAAAAAGCATGGACAACAGACAAAGGCGAATTACACGTCTCACGCATTAGAGCAGTGTCGCAACACAGCAAATAGAGGTGAAACTACAATGTTCTGTTTGGAGACGTGCTAAAACAGCTTCTTCCCTACTGTTCCGGCGACAAGATGAAGTCCAAACTTACAGAACTAGCTTGATACAACGCAGTGCATTTTCCCATCTTGGTACCACAGACCCTGCCACATTCGCTTCATACGTTTCCGAACAAGAAAGACCATGAAAAAGTAGCAAGGATGGGACCACCAGTGAGGAAGCTCGCCTGGTAGCAGCGTCGGCTTCCACACTCCTCTGGATTCAAACATGGTTGCGAATGCAGCAGAATTGAACATTAAAGCCGTCCTCGTGAAGACAACGGAGTAGGAGTCTTATATCAGAAATCAAAGGATGGTCACAACAATCTGCAAAACACTCAAGTAATCGAAAAATATCATGACACGCTTATGAAGTTTCGACTGTACATGGCGAAATGCAAAAGAAATACCATGCAACTCCGCTGAAAACACCGTGTCCTCAACTGGGATCCGCTCGACAGATACATCATCGATACAGACAGAAGCGGTCCACCCTTTCTGGATCCATCGGTGAAAATGGAACTAGATCTGAGAAGAACTAGTGCTCAGCGAAGAGCTGCCGAAATATCGACACAGGAGTGGAGATTTTATTGTATGATGTAAAGAAGACATATACTTGGACATAAATTGGGTGCCATGGAGGGTTCTCAAAGCTCCTGGTCTCTCAGGTCAAGAACAAATTGAGAAATGCATCCCGTGCAACGGCAGAAATCCGAACGTCACAACAAACTAGGGCCGATTATCTAAAATCAAACATACTGATGAAAAAATACTGCGTCATGTAAAATATGGCTGGGAAGTGATTTTAGTTCCAGGTAGAACTGAAGGCACAGCTGGAGACTACATAATTCAAGGGACAGTTCATTGGCTTCCGCATAAAGGCTGGGAATTGGAGACGTGCGGAAGTCTCCTGTACACAAACGTATGCCCTGATGATGAATGAGATCCAGAGGGCAGATCACTAATAAACGCGCGTAGCCATGCACAACACAGCCATAATCGAGTTTGGATAGAACCAGAGAATGGGAAATACACAGCAAAGAAACCCTGTCTGACCCCCTCTTCTCATAGCACGTCCGAGAGAACCTTCAGTATGTCCATTGCTGTCAAACATAAGTTCCCCAGCAAAAACAGCTGGGCCAGCACTGGGTCATTGCTGGAAGCCAGCACTGCCAGTAACGGCTCAGCATTATGTTGCCGCTGCCGAACCGTCAATAAAATGTCCGGGCGGCCAACAGAAGGGCCAGCAGTTCAGGCCAACAGTTGGCACCCCATCAGTTGCCATATGCCACAACAGGGCCATCAGTGGTCCATCACAGGCAGTAGCTGCCACAAGTGGCCCTTCAGCGGCTTTGCAAGCACGTGTCAGAAATGATGGCTAGCCTAATGTGGTCCGCTAGTGGGCCGTTAGTGGCAGCCAGCAACCACGTTACGTAACTGGTGGCTTGCCGAATCTTGTCCGCTAATTTCCCAGTAGCAGCCATAATAATAAAAGCAAGGATAACCGCAGTTTCCTAAAGCTACAATTTTTTTTTCGACCCTTACGAATTAACGCACTGCGATGGGGAAATTTCCTCAACAGACCGGAAAAAACTCCCGTTTGCATCTGACTAGATTCGATCCTGGCCGTTTGCATTGGAGCCGCGCTCGCTACCGACTGGACTAATTCTCTACGATCGGACAGGTGCTGGAAGCTATCTGTTTGGTATGTAATTTGCAATCGAATGCTTCCCTCTTTCATTTTACAATATTAAGAGGCATTTTTCATAAAAGTCACTTTCATATAATTCATAAATTAATTTTTTCAACGTAACGATAGTTTTGTTTTTTTACCTTAAGGGAACTTCACTCATTTTCAAGGCGTGTACATACTTAGAGCCGCTTTCCAAAGTTTTGTACTGTCCTTGCCGTCTTGAAAAAGAGATTGTTGAATAAATATATATTTACCCGGGTTCATGTCACATTCTGTTACATTTTTAACGTTGTGTCTTTCCTTTCCGTTGTCCGAAGCTACATTTGTTTTAAAGAGTAAAAGATATTTTATTTTACTTCTCGTGATTTTTAGAAGCGAATTCCTCCCAGTCTTGTGTATTCAACCCATGGATGAGTACACCACATAGCGTTGCTTTTTTTCTTTCAAATAATTAATAAATTTTGTACGCGTATAATTCTTTTTTTCCCAACAAACGCTGTTTTAATGGTCTTCCAGGATAAGCGTTTCAAACGGTTTCAAATTTTTTCTTTTTTATTCATCCACTCCATTCCATGAATTGTTATTCATGGTAATGGAGTGGGTGTATTTCATGGCTGTAATCTAGTATTTCACGGCTTAATCTGATATCTTCGTCGACGTAAAATTTCATTAGGAAATTAATTCGCCTCTCCACATATGGATTTTTTCTTAACATCCACTAAAATAACACGATGGCGATAGCGTCGTCTTCAACTAACTGGTACCATGAGAGACACAGCAAGTGTTGCTTCTGCGCATGCGCAGTCCCGATGCTTCCACCTGCTGTTGGGAGTTACATTGGTTGCCAGCAACGGGCCACTAGTGGCACTTGCTTGGAGGCCCACAATTCACAGCGATGCTGAAGGGCCATCAATGGCTCGCCAACTGATAGCGCTGCCACCAACGGACCACTACCGGGCCGTGAGCGGCAGATTTCAGCCAGCAGTGACCCATCACTGCCAGCTGGTGGCCAGCAGTTTCCCAGCACTTGTGTTTTTGCTGGGTCTTAACCATCGCACACGGGCACGAAATGTGAGCAGTCGGTCGACGTTAAGTCCGAGAAACCTGGACTCTGCGGCAAAATCGGAACGTCTGTGATCACTAAACGCAGCACCTGCTCGGGATGGAGGTCGCGTCTTGACAGAAATGGATAAAGGTAGTTTTACTGGAGGACAGTAAGAAGCCATTTTTGGCTTGGAATTTTAGAGATCCTATCGATTGCCGACTGCAGCTGAGGTTCGAAAAAACTCATACTGGACGACGAACAAAATATATGTAAATCGTCAACGTACACATTGCTGGAAATCGCAAGAAGGAGATTTTGAAGCAAAGAGTTCATGCGAAAGATTAACAATATAACAGATAAGAAAGAAATTTGTGGGACGCCCCAGTCTAGAGAAAAAGGTGCAGATAGGGCTGCACCCAAACGCACCTAGACCATCCGACCTCTAAGAAAACCTGCAATGAAATTGGGCTGATTAGTCCACAGACCACACGCAATCTTGCCGGACACGTTGTACTTCCGAAAAGCGGTGTAACCTCTAACTGAAAGCAAGTCAGATGATTTAAGTTGCGTCTCTTGAAGACAAAGACACACCGCAGAGTACGATGAGAGCCGTTGTTTTGCGTCGTCAAGCTTTAGTCGGAAACCACAACAGTTCCATTGTACAACAGAGCGCATAAAGGGATGTAAATGAAGTATGAAAAATAGGTCACCTGGGAGAAATATACCAGAAGCTCTCGGAGTCCAACCCTGCAAATCAAATTCTGATCACTCTTTTACGGGGGACAATAAAAAGGGCGAATAGGAGCATGTTTAGATTAGGAAGACTAGTCCTTTCTTGATGTCACGGAAGGGAAAGTTACCACTATGCTGGGCTTTTAAGTTTTATCTTCTTACCAATCACCACGGCAGAGGTGATTGAGAATGTATTGGTAGAAACTGCATCGAACGAAGGTCCGTTTGGAGAGTAATCACTAAGAGTTTGTTAATGAAAAGTTCGAAACACCGGGACATGGAGCAAAAATATATGTGTGAACAGAGAGCCAACAGGAATATCCAGAATCTCTTCGGTTTGTAATGAGACTGGGCGTGTTGCTGTCACCCCAGAAGCATAGCAGGGTCGACCTGAAATACAAGGAAAGACCCTCCTTCTGGGTGCACAATAGCAGATATTCTCGACTGTTTTAATGCGTTGTATGTGCTGGTCCACTTGGAACTCCCCTTCGATTATGCTCCATGAGCACGCTCACAATTTACGCAGTTCTTATCCATAACGCAGGCTGCAAACGTATGATCCATCTTTCCGCAGCGCCCACACCGGGCAGCACTCCGGCACGACTGCTGGGAATACCCGTAGCTTTGACACTTAAAGCAGCGTCATGGATTGGGAATGTGCGGACGAACTTCTAAACGCGTAGGTATGAAATTTTGGAAATTAGGACCCATCAAAAATGAGGATGAAATTCCAGGATGGGACCTGGGACCAGTTTTCCATCTCGTCGAAACTGGATACGACATACAATAACGCATTGGGCTCAAGAATTTCCGTCTCGGTGCTGTCGATGATGTCGCCTTAAGACAGGACATCTCTTGATGAATTGAGGCGTTTACGCCAGGAAACTCAGATGTTTGTGACAGCAAAGGCCCATATCTGGGATATGAATTTCTACCAAGACAACTTCAGATGGAAATTTCTTTACACTGCGTGGTGAAGCGGCAGCTGCTTGGAGATCTTTAGATATGCAAAAGGGAGACTTGGATCCGAGCCTGAGAGTCACCAACAGAGAGCGTAATGAAGAATACAGAAGACGAGTCAGGAGTGAGTTTGAGTTTATTAGACGAAGAAAAGGGCTCTTCATTTGTACATGTCCGTGTAAGCTTAGCAACATGGGAAACAATATTTAAAGCCATGAAGAAGGAAAAGAATTCGTCCGCACCACCGAACCCGACAAGGAAACGCCAGAGGTCCGCGAGCTCCAAAGGTCGCAGGACACGGCTCTGGGAATGGACAGCAGATAGTCAGTTGGTAGTGCAGGCATGTACTCTCGTCGTGTGCTTCAAATTTACTGTGCCTCAGTAATACCCCTTTGACTTGACTACACTAACCGAATGTTCACCCAGTCGTACGAAACAATCCGTTAGAAGCCTGAACTCAACTTTGTCAGAGACTTCATTGACTAGGAGTTGATTATTTCCTAGCAGCCCGTTTAGGATGAAGCAGGGAGGAGGGGGGTCAACTATACCCTGGCTTCCAGGAACCTCAGCCTCCTGAATCCCCTTTTCCACTTTACGGGTCACTGCGCACGGCAAACGTGCAGGTTAAGTCTAGCTAACAAGCCAAAAAACAACGGGGAAACAAAAAAGGGGATTAAAGGAAAACCAAGGAAGAACTAAACTCCGGTGCTGACGCATAATTACCTCCTCAGCAACCAACAAATGAGGCGGGTGGGTGTCAAGGGAACAACATAAGATTAAATTGGGAGCCATCATATCGTATGACTCGACTCTGGCAGGGAGGTCGCCCCTTACCGTAAGCTGGATCAACAGCTGTCACTGCGGTATAAGTGTCTGACACAGTGAAAGCGACAAGGTGTTCAGTCGCAAGGTCAGCTAGGGCCGTGGGAACGTTACTCTCCAGGAAACTGAAGAGCCAGATATCCCCGTGCTTCTTATTGGTTCCCAAGGTCATATATTGTTGCAGTGAGCAGCCGTTTCTGATAGCATGTTCCAGATTGTGACTACTGTGTCCAAAGAATACGAAATATCAAATAGAATACGTCAAGCAGAAATTGTCAAGTAATACGTTATAGTTTTTTTCTAGTATTTGCTGATATGAAATATTTTCAGTGGTCTGTACTGTTGTTTCACGTGAAAAAGTACGATCTTAAGCTACCAAAGTCAGCAGAAAGACACATTTTTGAATTTGCACTTAGCCAGTGATGTCATTTATTTGTAAGGTATTTTCACACAAAACATGCTTTTTGATTTTTCCAGATTTCTTCTGACAACTTCAGGCTATAATAAACTCGTATTTTCCATTTTTAAATTTCTTTTGCTTTCAATGAAAGTGAATAAAAATATTTCGTGTCTTTATGATCGCCACAAAAGCGATTCATTAGTATTTTACGTGTTAAATTGTCACGTTCATTTTAAATTTAGGTCTACACAAAAGTGTACGCCCCGTATGAACTTTTTCCATCGATGTGGTGTTTAGCTTCAATCTTGCATCCGAAAAGTCCAGGATATGTATCAATCAGGTCTTCAGACCCTTATGCACCACCAGTAATTGATCCGAAGTTCTTGGAACATCCAGACGATTTGAGAGCTGTAGTTGAAGGTAACAATGAACGTTTTTGTTTTTTCGCGCGAGAGAGTAACGCAAATATTAAATCAAAACGATAGGTATTGATGTCGCATTTATACATGTTCCCTTAGCAAACACATTAAAAAAAAGATGACGAATTCTCGGGTGTAACGAGCACGCCTTGTAAATCATTTTCACCACGAAAGAATTTTTCAAAGTGGATTTTTAGTAAACAAAAGGGAGGTCTTTAAATCAAACAATTGCAAACCCCAGGCAAACATTTTGTAATGTTACAGTTAGCAGGAACTGTTATCTGGTTTTACAGCTTAACGGTTTTGACAAGATCTGCTTCCCCGAGGCGCAGTGGTCGAAGAGCTAGCTAGCTCTTTTCTGCGCCGCTCGTCCGAGTGGGTCTATGTTTGAGTCATGGATGAGGTATGGGTGTAATGTTCGTCTTAGGGCACCGGCGCTCTCCCTTCCCAGGAAACACCAGTGGGCCTAAATTAGGGTTGGGCGACTGCTTATAGCCCATCAAATTGCTCACGGTGGTCGTTAAATCCCCAATAAAAAAAAAGAGTTTGAGAAAACCAGGATGTACTTCAGCTCCTCAATAAAATGGGGATCAAAAGCTTACTCATAGTGAAGGATATTCTATTAAAGAGGGATTTTCAAACTCGGAGATGATCTGCAAATGTAAATTCACGCTGACGCCAATGGGCGACAATATTGGGAACTATGAAACGTAGAATATATGCGCAAAATATTCTTCATTTCAAGACCTATGCGATGCAAAAAGAATTTTTAAGGTACGACTTGTAGAAACAAAAATAGCCTAAATTGATTTTACATATACGCTCCCTAGCTTGAAAAGTGTGCATCACTAAAAGGGAAATATTTTTTAATCTTTACCGCAGCAAAAGACACACAGTACAAAAATAATTTTTTTTTTTTGATTGGAGGTTTAACGACCACCGTGAGCAACTCAATGGGCTATAAGCAGTCGCCCGTCCCTAATTTAGGGCCACTGGTTCCAGGGAAGGGAGAGAGCCAGTGCCGTAAAACAAACACAACATCCATGCCTCACCGGGATTCGAACCCGGACCCCTTCCGTGCGAATGATCAGAAGCCATCGCTTAGACCACTGCGCCACCGGGGCGGCAAAAAAAAATAATTTTCTCAATAGGACTTGTGGAAGCAGAGATATAGCTGCAAACGGAAATGCATAGTGATGTTACCCCAAGGAACTATGCCGTATAAAAATCCAAGATCGTGTGCAATTATATCACGAAGTAAATGGAATCCAGTGTTAAAAGAATTTTTCAAAGTGATCTTTTAGTAGCAGAGATATCGAGAAAAGCATATAATACTTTTGCGCCCCCTAGAGGCTAAATTAGGTATATTTTCGGCGTAAAATATTCTTTATATCCACAGGAGAGAGATAGCAAGAAAAATAAGATACGGTGGTTTTGGGATTTCAGGACCATTATGACAAAATCGAAGTTGTTCACCCTAAGGGCTATACTCAATCACCCGCTTCTAATTTAGGGCCACCGGTTACCAGGAAGGGAGTGTACCAATGCTGTAAGACAAAAATATTTCCCTTGACTCCTCCGTGATTCAAACCCAGACCCACTCGGACGAGCGGTGAGAAGCCAGCTCTTAAATCACTGCGCCTCGGGAAAAGCGTACAGGTCTTGTCAAAACCGTTGAACTGTAACACCAGATGACAGATCCGGCTAACTGAAAACAACACAAAATGTTTGACTGTGTTTGTCTGTAAAAGCTCCACACTAGATATCGAAAGTTGCTCCAGGATAACACTTCTTTTTACACAGAAACAGACAATTTGGTTCTTGAACACTACGTACTTCAAACTTATTGAGCACTCTCTTTATTCTTCTTATGTCGCTTACGATGTTTATCTTTCTGTTACCTGTACCCTCAAACGTCCAGACGATCAAATTGAAATCTTTCACCTTTCCGAAGAGGGATTAGCTGCAGGCTTATTGGAAATTCTCTAAGAGAAGTGACCTGACTAAAGGTGAATGCTTCAAATACACACTGCTTGACTTGAAACTTCCCCACCCTAAAGGAGGGGCATTCATTTTATTAGGGTGTACGATAAGGTGGGATATGTAAATCATTCGAGTATGCAACCAATAGTGGGAGATATGCGAAAGATCTATGGGCAAGCATGTCATGTCTTGTGCTCTAGGTCTTACGGAACATAAGGAGTGTTTAGGGCTATTCCGTTAAAATATATTAATGAACAAAAGATGCCTCGCACACCTCATCGCCAACCCTACACCAGCTGACGAGTTTGAAAGAAGGATCGCATGCCTTAATGAAGTGGTTGCTCGATTCTCTGCTCATGTACGTCCAGATGCTAGAAACGTTTGACTTTTTTAGCAACAAACAGTGAATGCAAAAACGCACCGCCAGGTCCGTAGCTGAACCGGTTAAGCCAAGCAGACTTCGATACGCATCAGAGTACTTCGCCAGACAACTTCTGAGCTGCACACTACAGCAGAGAGCATTTGCTTGCCTGCAGCTCCTTCACAATCGAACGGGGAAATGAATGCAGAGGCAGGTCTCCTCTCCCGACCGCCATTGTGTTGACTGCCTTTGACGTCAGAGCATCGCCAAGATCGGCTGAGGTAGTGTCGTACTAGAGCTGAGTAACGACAGAAATGGCACCATGCCATGTTTAGCAATGACACCGGGTTTTTTCCCTGTACCGACGATCGACGAATCCGCGTCTAGCAAACACCTGACCACAGGGATGATCCAGCTGTTGTCCGCGAGCAGCGCACTGCTAGCCAGAAGGCATACTCCTAATGGGTGACATTAGTTACGATAACCGGTCACCTCTGATACACAAAACAGGCACCGTAACAGCTCGGCGGTACATGGAAGACGTTTCACAGTAAGTGTTGCTGCTATTTTGAGTGGTATACCAAGAGACCATTTCCCAGAAAAATAACGTTCGATCACACACAACGAACATCTCACGAGCGTGCCCAAAAGGGGTCCTTATCTTTCCATGACCAGCAATTTCTTTGGACCTATCAACCATGTACACAGGGCAACGCTTGCAAACCACTCCTCCGCCGACCAGAAATGCCGCTGAATTATGAGACGAGCTTAATGTTGCGTGGTCCCAGACACTCCAGGACACAATTAGATTGTTGCATCATTCGATATCATGCCGTGTGTTCGATTGCATTGCATAACATAGTCACACGAGATATGGACTGCTATTAAGTGATCCTGGCTTGTAACTTGACAAACAGATGTAATGCTTCTAAAATTAACTAATTTATTAGCTTCCTTATATTCTAAGTCTCTGCTGTTTTTTGGCTCCTTCTGGGAAAGGTAGTTTCATTGTCGAGCAGTATATTTAAGCCTGCCGTTTCGTTACGTTTGAAAACTTTCAGAGTTACCCAAGCGTAGCTATTTAACATTCCGAAAAGCATCAAAAATATTAGTTCATCACCCGAGAAAGGGATTTGTATTCTTTGCCACGGAAAATTACACCGCTCGTCCAAACTTAGGGACGAACATGAAATCCAACAATTACAGAGCACCCTGGGGCTAAAAGAGCTTTCTAACTTATGCACACGAGTGCGGTGTGACGTATGAAGACATCGCATGATACACAGCCCGTTTGCAAATTTGCTTTGAGCACATGACAGTTGACGAGGGTATACACGGTCATATCAGAATAATATAACCGCACCCGGAATCATAGTGTACCCGCCCAGGCGCGTCACAGAGTGCACGTGACAAGGTCGACTACATGGAAATATGAGCGGCCGGCCACGACAGATGAGCCATAGTGCATGACGTAAGCATAGTGGACAGAGGTAGTGATTTAACGGACGTGCAAAAAGGAATGATCATGGGCTACCGCACCAAGGGTGGAAGCATCTCAGAAACAGAAGACTTCGTGGGCTGTTCGCGAGGTGTTTTAGTAAGGGTGTTCCAAGAATGGACCGCTGGCGCACCGAGTACCACCTGACTTCATAAATGTGCATCCCCAAAGGAGAATGTCGCCTCCGTCGACTAGTAGAGGGCAATCGACTAGCAACGGTGTAGCAACTGGCCATGCAAATGAACGCTAGGGCACCCATATATGTGTCCCCGATAACGGTAGAGCGAACCCTGTTACGCGTGGGTCTTCGAAGTCAACGCTGCGCCAAGGCGCCCATGTTAAACCAGGTCCATCGCCAATTACGTTTGCAGTTCGCATGGGACTACCGTCATTGGACAGTGGAAGAGTGCGAAAATGTTGCCTTCTCCGACGAATCGAGGTTTTTACTCTACAGAAGTGACAGGCGGCAGTGGCAGTGTGCATATCTAGCGGATGTTTTCCTGGTATGGTACGGCTGGTACTACTGGATGGGTCCCTGAACGCCAATGGCTACCTATCCATCCTCGTCAACCACATGCATCCCTTCCTTGTGGAAGTTTACCTTTATGGTGGTGGTGTCTACCAACAAAACAATGCGCCTTGCCACGTCGTTAAGGGGTGCGTGACTGGTTCCAGGAACACGACAGCGATGTCTCCGTTCTTTCTCAGCCGGCGAAATCGTCCTACCTGAATCCCATAGAGCACTTGTGGGACTATTTGTATCGACGGGTTCGACGTGCCTACCCACAACCATGTCATCTCCGGGACCTCCGTGCTCTGCTGCAGTCCGAATGGGCACGTATGCCTCGGGCAACCTTCCAAGGCCTCATTGCGTTCATGCCACGCCGTCTCGCCGCTGTCATCCTGGCCAAGGGTAGTTATTCCCATTATTAGGCAGGTGGTCATATTATTCTGATACGGCTGTGTATATTTATTTGGTTTTTTATGTTACAACGACGGAGCGAGAAAGCGTGTCTGAGGCAACAAAAGGATATCTTGCACACATCAAATGGACGATTTTACCGGAGGCCGGATTATCGGCAAGCTCAAAGAAGGTCGGATTATGACCGACGCCATCAGAGAGCTTGGATTTGCACAAAGTATAGTCTAGCGGATTTGGTCAGTATTCGTGTGAATGCTGCTGCAGTCTTTCATAGGATCTCTGTCGGAATATGATCTGGAGAGAGCGTGGGTTTGCGAATAACGCCAGGAACTTCGATGTACGAAGCAGATATGGCGGTCGCAGTGTTGGGCGATATCATGGTCAATGGGCGCACTGAACTGAAAGTCATGGATCAAGGGAAAATCACTGGGAAGCTGTACTGCAATGTTACGATTCTTCACCACGTTAGTCTGTTCCGTGGTGCTGTTCAAGTATCTGAAAATCGCTAAAGTCATTCCTCTTTTTAATAGTGGAGATAGGGAATCTACCTGTAATTACAGACCGATTTCTTTGTTATCTGCTTTGAGTAAAATTTTTGAAGAATGGTTGATTTTTTACACACCCATGGTATGCTCTTTTGGGATCAGTTCTGTTTCCAAAGGAACATATCTACTGAAATGGCTGTTGCTAAGTTGTCAAACTTAATTTCCGAAGCACTAGATGAGAGTTGTTATACTGTTTGTGTTTGTATTGATTTCCAAAAAGCTTTCGACGCGGTAAATCATGACATTCTGCTACATAAATTACCCAAATACGGTTTTCGTGGCAAAATTCTTTCACTCTTAATGAGCTATCTCTCTAATCGCAAACAGCATGTCTCTGTAAATAAAACTAGGACAATCCGCCAACGGTAACCGATAACTCGGGTACAGTTGGCAAATTTTGAGCAACGCTATTGCAAAATCTGAGCTATTTAAGGCGTCTATTATAACAAATTCTAAAAAGCGAACGCGTAAAATGTATGACTTCCAGAACAAAAGTACGAAACATTCTAAAAACGAAATGCCTAAAATTTATCATGAACTACTTTCCTCACGCTTTCAGGTTGGTTGTGATCAGGTTGCACGTAAACAAAGCGGAAAGACACTCAGATCGGGAACCACGTTTTTCATTGTGTATCGCGAAAGACAGACAGACATACACACATACGCAAACTTCTTTTTGTTATTATTATGGATTAAGCAAGTGTTGAGTTAACACACGGAGTCTTTCCATTTCTTCGTTTTTCAATTCAAACGATTTTTTTAAATTAATGTTAGTGAGCCGGCTTTCGTGAAACGGTTCAAGTAAAAACCATCTAATTTTAATTGAAATTCCGCAATGACACAAAATTTCGGGAATCGAAAGGCCTCAAGATCTGACCATGGACGATGTCCAAACGCATGCCAAAAATCACGGTGATCGGCTCGATCATATCGTAGCTATGCCCGAACAACTAATTGTCCCGAGTCTCATACAGAGATCGGAATTTTTCAAATATTATTAAAATTGGTCAGTTTTTAACAGTCATTATTTTTATACGACAAGACCAATCGCCATGATACTAACCCCATGTCACTCACCATGTCCTTCCCTTTCTCTGTGGCAAGTGCCACAGTGATCGGTTGAATATCTTTGGAGGAGATAGGTAACAAACAACCCCTTCTCAAAACCCGGAAATCCCCCTTAAAATGCAAGTTTTTGGACGATTATTCCTCAATGACACGGAATTTCGGGAATTGGAAGGCGTCAAAACCTGATCATGGACGATGTCCAATCGCATGCAAAAAATCACGGTGATCGGATGTCATCTCGTACCTATGCCCGAATAACTAATTGTCTCGAGTCTCGTAAAGAGAGCTCCGCTCGGCCTTCGACCTCGCTTCGCTCAATAAACTCTGATCTACTTAATATTACATGTGGAGTGTCTCAAGGTTCAGTATTGGGACCGTTACTGTTCCTGTTATATATTAATGACCTTCTTCTGTGCCTACAATCAACTCATGCTTTGCTGTACGCTGATGACACTGTCATGTTTTCAAAAATGTCATGATTTGCATAAGCTACAGATAGTCATGATAAATAATGAGCTATCAAATTTATCTCATTGGTTGTGCTCTAACCTTTAAAAACTAACTCCGTTTATTTCCGAAATGTTCATAAAAGAGAGGACAAAAATAACTTTCCAGTCAGGATTAATAATCTACCACTTAAAATTGTGGACAAAGTTCAGTATCTTGGCGTTTGGTTTGATGAATTCTTTAACTAGAATACGCATGTTCAGTTTGTTTTAAAAAAAGTTTCCTTACAGGTTGGCCTACTTGGTAAAATTAAGCATCTCTTCCCTATCAATGTCCTAAAAACATTTTACTATGCTTTTATTTATCCCCATTGTAACGTATACTCTATATTCACTTTCCTTTTGATTTTTACTATCTCTGGTTATTTTATTTTACTATGTAAATTATCTTCTTACTGAACGAGATGTTATTTCACCCGCTGAATGAGATCTGGCAATGAGTGTAAGTCATGACGTGGTGGTAGCCAGTATAAATAGGCGCGTTCAACGATATGTGAAAGAGAGCGTTGGTTTATGTGAAGGAGAGAGTTTGTTGTTGTATAGAGAGCGTTGGTTTATGTGAAGAAGAGCGTTTGTTGTTGTATAGAGAGCGTTTGTTGTTGTATAGCCAGAGCTTCGCTCTATGTGATTAGGTTGATTCTTCATTATTGTGATACGAGTAGTGTGTGTGCGTTGGATGATTCAAGATTTATCTAATAAAAGAGCTTTTTCGTAAGTACGTCTTTCTCAGTTCATAGTTTTTGTCAGATCTCTGTCTGGCTGTTAGGTTTATGTCATTAGTTGATTATTATTAACAACCAGCATTAAGACTTTATTTATCTTAATTACTACCACAACATTACTAGCAGTTAAAAGCTTGTTCATTATTGTTACTACACTACTAGCAGGAAAGTTTATTCATGATTTAATTAACAAACAACAACCATTAGAAGAAGCATTAGCTTAGTACAAGCATATAATTCAGTAGCAGAAGTATTATAAAACATTACTAGCTTAGTAGTAAAAGCTTTACTTCGTTATAATGGCGCCCGAACTATCCGGATGACCCGACCGTTCACAATCTCGCATTGGTGTGATGTTCTTTCCACATCGCGAGATAGGTAAAATAAGAGAATCCCTTCTCCAGCACTTCGACAAAAAAATAAAAATAAGGGGGAGATGATGTAACGTACCAGGAGATGTGACGTACCTGCCAGAAGGACGCACACGACATAAAAGCAGATAGGAATCAGAATAATCGTCTTCGTAGCTCAGTTGGTAGAGCGACTTGTTCCGGAATAAGCGGCCTCGGGTTCGAATCCCGGCGTAGACCAAAAATGACGGAGAAATTTATTCATTATACCATCTCTCCTATTGTCTGGTATTCAAATATAAGTGCAAACAATAAGTTATGCTTGCTCAAATTACAGAAGAAATCTTTTCGCCATATGCTGAACACAGATTACATGTCTCATTCAAAACCATTATTTCTAAAACTAAATATTCTAAAAATTCATGAAATTTTTACCTTGAAACTAGGTATCATGTTTTTTAAAATAATGCATCTTGAACTGCCTATTTTTCAATCTGACATCAAATATCTGGATTATTCTATCTTCACCAGATCTGTTGCTAACAACAAATTTATGTCAATCGTCTGTTAGATTTAATTACGGTTTAAATAGCATGCTGTATAAAGCCAATTAATCTATGGAATAATCTCCCAGAGAGCATCAGATCTCTAATAACTATTAAAACGTTGTCCTTGTCTCTGCTAAATTACATCGTAAATCACCCTGATCTCCATAATGAATCTCAATCCTATAATTAAATTGTAGTTCCAAGCATGCTGCTAACAGTGGTACTTCTGTTATAACCATCTTACTTGCTTTTATACTTTTCATATGTTTTATTCCTTTTCTTACATTTGATAGGGGAATCACCTTACAACCAATATGTTCAGATTTCTCCTGGTGTATTGCATTTTCATATAACTAAGTTTTAAATGTGTGCAATTAAATAATTGTAATTGTAGGTATAGATTTATTTTTTGATGAACGATAACATCCATCTTCGCCTCACAGTACCTATGAATAAAATCTTGGCTACAAATATATCCGTAGAGTGGAATAGCCAGCGCGCTCCAATAACATCAATCCAATCGAACTTGAATTGGGTGCTCTTGAGTAACGCGTTGCGCAAAGTAATACCCCAACAGTAATCATTACAGAATTTATCAAGCTCTCCTGCAGGACTAGGGCAGTTCACACCAAGAGCTACAAAACCCACTTGGTGCTAAGCATGACACATCGGTGCTAAGCATGACACATCGGTGCTAAGCATGACACATCGGTGCCAAACGTGCATTGCTCTGCTGGGTGAACATTCCCCTCCTGAAGACTTTTCCCAGTATTCTATTTACGCAGTGCTGATGGGAGAGTGTCACTGGAAGACAGGTGAGCTTGTACCTATTTCGCTTTCTATTACATATTACTCACGATTTTCGATATCGTGCGTTTCATTTTACTGTTACTATTACCATCGACACCACTTACAGCTGCAGAACGTCTTTATCCGATGTTGACTGACAAAAGTGCATCCCGTCCTTCAGTTTTGGACAGCATTGAAGTTTTGCAAATTCTAGTAAGTACTGTGACCATTTCGCATGCTAAAATGTAAATTTTACTTTTCTTAAACCTTCCTTTTTAGTTCCCGTCTTCTTATGTAAAGTTTGGTTTAATCTCTCTAAACGTTTTCATACTAAACGCTACATTTTTGTCTCTCTTCGTGAACTTATGTTTGGTAACCTGATAATTCAAAAGAGTAATGATTCAACCGAAAGATGATTATAAGAGTTGCTGTTTTGATATCTATCGGGAAGATTTGTAGCAGTAAGTCTATTAGTTTTGTACCAGAGATCTGATTTTAAGGTATTAACGAATTCACGCTGACTTGTGTAGTCTCTCACTTGTTTGTCGAACGTCGGCGATATTTTACGATTGTGTTTCTGAGAACGAACGACGTTGTAAATTGTTGTGAATTGTTCAAGTATCAAGAAAATTCAGTATTGTGTATTGCTTAAAGTCAGGATTGTGTCTGGTTGGATATGTACTGTGATTAAGCTGTCTGACTGAGCAGAGTGTTTTTCCATACTCCTGCTCCTTGACGAATAGAGAAACTGAACCTTGGGAGTAAGAGTCATTTGATATTTTTCTGGCCGTTTTGGTTTTACTGCTTAGTTAGATGATTTATGTTAATTAAATACACAGCTGCACGGGGTGAAGCTATCTGGGATTAGGCTAAATAATTCAGTAAACTTTACAGTGAAGCAAGCTAGTGCAGCAGGTTTAAGCTTTAATCAGAAGAGTACTTTTCGATAAGGTTTAAATCGTCGTGCACAGAAGTCAAAATACATAAAAAACATGCTGTTTTTTGCACGATATTATACTTGAAGTTAAAGTAATTCAAAGGTGGTGAAATACCTTTAATCATTATAAATATACAAGTTAATATATATATATAACCACATTAAAAACCACATAAGATCTTTCGACCCTCTCACAGGGGTCATCATCAGATGTAAGACGTAGTACCCAACGGCGAAAATCTTATATACCGTAAAACATGATGCCACAGATAAAATCCAAAAAGCTAAATAAATTGAAAAGTACATGCTCAAGTTCCAGGGGGGATGCATATGGTAAGGCAAAAAGTAGACTGGTAAAACCCCAATAAAGTAATAAACCCATGTTACGTAGAATTAGAGTCTTCCCAGCTGGAGATATCAGGCAAGGAGACTCATCGTTGCAACTTGATTGTCGAGAGGAATAAATAGGATAGGCTTTCCGTTAAGAGGCAGTCAAACTTCGAAGAGAGGGTGTTCAAAACTGTGATGTCTTTCCAAACGGGAAAATGGGTTCCATTAGCACCACGTCTTTAAAGAGCCTCAGAAGAAGGACCAACTTTAACCTTGTATTTATGTTCGTTAATACGAGTTCTTACTTCCTTACTTAGATTTTAAGTTGTCTCACGTGCCTAATTCCAACGCAGTCAGTTTTTCAGTGTATCGTAAGCCTACTTCAAGTTGTTGCATTATTCCTTTCGCATCAGTCCACCCACCGTAAAGGTTATAAACTTTCTTCCATCCAATTTTTAGTCAGACGGGACTTTTCCCATTAGTCCAGTAGAAAATTTCGTTCGAAGCAACTCAAGCAAATTGTCCATATTGCTGCTACTTGTGGATACCCTCTCTCCACCGTTCCCTCAATCACCCGTAAATTTAGGAGGCTGACACTTTCGACTTTGACTGACACTTTCGACTCAGATGTAAGACGTAGTACCCAACGGCGGAAGTCTTATATACCGTAAAACATGATGCCACAGATAAAATCCAAAAAGCTAAATAAATTGAACAGTACATGCTTAAGTTCCAGGGGGCGATGCATATGGTAAGGCAAAAAGTAGACTGATAAAACACCAATAAAGTAATAAACCCATGTTACGTAGAATTAGAGTCTTCCCAGCTGGAGATATCAGGCAAGGAGACTTATCGTTGCAACTTGATTGTCGAGAGGAATAAATAGGATAGGCTTTCCGTTAAGAGGCAGTCAAACTTCGAAGAGAGGGTGTTCAAAACTGTGATGTCTTTCCAAACGGGAAAATGGGTTCCATTAGCACCACATCTTTAAAGAGCCTCAGAAGAAGGACCAACCTTAACCTTGTATCTATGTTCGTTAATACGAGTTTTTACTTCCTTACTTAGATTTTAAGTTGTCTCACGTGCCTAATTCCAACGCAGTCAGTTTTTCAGTGTATCGTAAGCCTACTTCAAGTTGTTGCATTATTCCTTTCGCATCAGCCCACCGTAAAGGTTATAAACTTTCTTCCATCCAATTTTAGTCAGACGGGCCTTTTCCCATTAGTCCAGTAGAAAATTTCGTTCGAAGCAACTCAAGCAAATTGTCCACATTGCTGCTACTTGTGGATACCCTCTCTCCACCCGTAAATTTAGGAGACTGACACTTTCGACTTTGACTGTCGACACAGCCAAACCAAAGTGTGTGTGATCCCTGAACTTTTTTCCTCCCCTGGCTTTCAACTTTAGGAATATTTGTGTCAAATACAACTTGGAATTTGGCCTATAAACTTCGAACATTTTTCGTGTGTTAAGAGTGACAGAGACCCAGTGAACTTGTGGGATAAATTTGGGGTTTACTGTGTACCCCTTAAAGCGGTGGACCAACATGACACGGATCTTATTGATATAGGGTCTACCTCCAGGAAATTAAGAACCCGTATTAACGAACATAGATAAAACGTTAAAGTTTGTTCTACTTCTACGGCTCTTTCAAGATATGTTGCTAATGAAACCCATTTTCCCGTTTGGAAAAACACCACAGTTTTGAACACCCCCTTCTTCGAAGTTTGATTGCCTCTTCACGGAAAGGCTATTTATTTATTCCTCTCGACAATCAAGTTGCAACGATAAACCTCCTTGCCTTATATCTCCAGCTTGGATTGAACTCTAATTCTACATAACATGGGGTTATTACTTTATTTATTGGTGTTTGACCAGTCTACCTTTTGCCTTACCATATGCATCGCCCCCTGGAACTCGAGTACGTACTATTCAATTTATTTAGCTTTTCGGAATTTATCTGTTGCATCATGTTTTACGGTATATAAAACTTCCGCTGATATGTACTACGTCTTACATCTGATGATGACCCCTGTGAGAGGGCAAAAGTTCTTATGTGGTTTTTAACGCTATATGTACACTGGCGGAAAGTGAAAAAAGAACACCAAGAAGGAGACGTCTGAGACCAACGAAATTTATACAGCATAATAACGGAATACAGAGGATAACGTGATCAAAACATTATGGCAAAATACAGCTGTATTTGCTGGTAAACTGAAAAATAACATTTCCATGTAACATGGTTAGTACGAGGTTGAACCGCCATGAACTGCGTCCCACTGTGCAATTCTGGCATGGTGTCTGTCGTACAGGTGTTGGATGTAAGTTTGGGGTATTGGGTTCCAAGCATCCTCAACCTCGACGCCTAAATCGGGGATGGTCGTGGCTGGCCGTGGAGACCGGATAAATCGTTGTCCCATAAAACCCCACACGTGCTCAATGGGGGACAAATTCGGTGAACGTGCAGGCCATGGAAGTTGTCTCACACCCTGAAGTGCATGTTGCATTGCACGTGCCGTGTATGGGCGTGCGTTATCTTGCTGGAAACACCACGATTGACCGACCTTACAAATGGCACAACAACGGGCTGAATGATGTTGTTGATGTAAGAGGTGCTGTTTAACGTACCCGGTGCAAACACTAGTTGTGTACGGGAGTGATAGCTGATCGCTCCCCACACCAGGAGACCAGGTGTAGGCCCTGTGTGTCGCTGGCGGATGCAAGAAGGGTGGAGACGCTCCCCTGTGCGTCTGCGAACACGCATACGGCCATCGGAAGCTCCCAAGAAGAATCTGCTTTCATCGCTGAACACGATAGATCTCCATTGCGTTCTCCAGTGCAGACGTTGGCGAAACCACTGCAGCCGTTCCTGACGGTGGGCTGGAGTCAGAGGTACACATGCCAGAGGCACACGTGCACGTAGTCCTGCATCCAGTAGACGGTTGCGGATTGTTTGCACAGTCACCTCAGGTGCAACGGCAGCTCGGATTTGCGTCGCAGTGGATGTTCTGTTTGACAACGCCGCTCTTCTTATGCGTCAATCAGTCCGCTCATTAGTCCGTCTGTGACTCCCGGTTCCACGTCTTCTCGTGTGGGGATGTTCCTCGGACCATATACGCCACCATCGTACCACCATCGATACATCCCGTCCAATTCACTCCACAATACGACAATACGACCACCCGGCCTCGCGGAGTCCGACTAGACGACCTCGCTCAAAGCCCGATAACTGCTGAAATCGTACACGTCTTCCATGTCCAGGCATTGCAGTTTCTTCAGGGTCTTCGCACGTGTCCGTACGCCGACGACTCATTACATTCACTTCGCCGTACTCCTTAAATACCACCGACGATAATATGCATATTATGCCGTGCTGTGGAGTAAGCACTCACCGGTTGGTCCCGAACTTAACATCACACCTACGTAAACTCGACCAAATTAACATATGTAAATTTCATGATAGTCCACCAATTCCTTCTTGGTGTTCTTTTTTTACTTTCCGGCAGTGTATGTTTTAACTTGTATTTTTACAATGATTAAAGGTATTTCACCACCTTTGGATTACTTTAACTAAAAGTATAATATCGTGCAAAAAACAGCATGTTTTTTATGTATTTGGAGTACTTGACAGTGAAGTTTTTGTTGGGGTATTAGTTTGAACCAGAACATATTATCAAGTGTAACAAATATTGCTCCTGAAAGATTGTCTCACAAAAACGACATTCTTCTTCTCCTTTGTCTGAAAGATCTTAAGTTGCAGTTTTGTAAAACATGTTATCAAATGTATGGAGCTTATGCAAACATTTATAATTTTTTTATGCCACATTATGTAGGAATGAAAGCTTGCTTGAGAATGGGACAGAGCGGTCCAATGAGAAGATTTGGAGTAAAGCCATTCAATACATTATTTCCTGGATGCGAACATCTTCCTCTAAATGAAGATGCATACCTAGAATGTCAAGCAAAGTCTTTCACGTTCACTCTATCTCATCAGGCTGGTACCGCAAGGATGGGAAACCCAAACGACCTTACTACAGTGGTCGATCCAAAACTTAGGTATTAATTCTATTTCAACGTAAATTATGGGCTACAATGCAAAGTAAAAATATTTTACGAACCAAATATTACTTTCAAAATGCGTGAATGTAGAATAATACTTTGCTTACACTGATTACTATGATTTGCATGAACAGAAAAGCTAGACGAAAGGAAAATCTTACTTTTTTGCAGAAATTAAGATCCTACACCTTTGCTTACAACGCGAAAGTAGAATACTATCTCTCTATCCAGAACCTGGATCACCGTAACCGGAACTCTAAGGCTTAAAAATCATTCAAAAAGTGAACTTTATCCAAACATACTCACAGTCTGACGAAACAGCTGCATACAATTCCTACTGTAACGCATCTGCTTTGATTGCTGCTAGTAAACACTACAAAAATGCGTTTCTAAAGAGAGAAAGAGTACTTTACCAAGAAATTCCAGATTTACACTCTCCTAAACTTATGAAGTTCTGCAACTCAAAGTGTTTTGTAACTAGTTAGTGACAAAATCTTTGTGCGCTATACAGCCCTCCGCAGCACGAAGCCAAGCTGTTAAATCTAATTGAAATTCGTGCATTATCATCTGCTAAGAGGTAAATCTGTATCGACTAAATCCACAAAAGAACTAACATAATTACTTAAGGTCCCACGTTCGTATTTGGAACTCATGCTAACACACCCTATGAAAACAGAAAGGTTACGGCGCCCGTGGCTATCTCCAACCTAGTCATACAGTTAGAGTTCTATCATCAAGAGCCACGATGATCTCTTGTAAGTCAAAACTTCTCGATCTTCGCGGAAAAGGAAACATAGCTCGCGGTCTAAGAACGCAAACGTTTGCTAGTCAGGTTAGATATTCATACCCAAAACATAAAATTTCCTGCATTTACAAGTCTTTAAGGTATTGAAATTCTACTTCAAGAGAGTTATGTGGATCTCAAATCCGAGTGCGGCGATTTTTGCTACGTGCATTCGTTTTGTACGTGAGCATCTCTATTTAGTTCAATAATCTACTTTAAAATGTTCCATAAGTAAGAAGAAAAAATTAAAAACAAGAGACATTCGTTCAAAAGTGCCCTCAGATTTAATATTTCATGATCCATAACATTATGGCTATCCACCAAATAACATGTTTAGGGCAAAATCTGATGTCTCTCGGAATGGCATAGATTCCACTAGAAGGCGGAAGATGTTCTCGAATATCGAGTACCAGCTGGAGAGAATAACATCCCGGAGCGAGGCACTGGCGTATAATGGTAAATACTGGGTTCCACTGCATACCAGAAATGTTAGATACACTTCAAATCGAGGGAATCTGGCGGCCAGGCGAGTACGTGGAATGGTTGGACATGATAGTCGAACCATTCTTGCACCTTGTGATATAAGGTGCTTTGTGTTTAATGATAGACTCCAGTCCCATCTGTTGACACGGTCATCATATACAGTATAATAACACTCGGTACAAATGCAAACAAAAGGACTGGCGGTAAGCAGCAAAGCAGTGCATATGAAGTTTGTGTCATCCGGTGTTAGGAAGTGCTACATTCTGTATTTTGTTATTGCTGGTCATGAGTTCAAATACATGGTAAGGCATACATTTTGCATTCTTACTGAACTATGAAATCCTTTCACCAGTTTCCTCCCTTCTCTAGCACCAGTGGTCGAAATTTACGGACGAAAGCTCTTCACGCCTTACTCGAGGGTAATGCTCTCGAACTTGAACCGAAAGATTCACGTTCGAGCTTGGATGCCACCAAACACCTGTCTTGGATAAGAAGTCCCATTACGCTGGCGTCTTGGGTTAAACACACATTTCCCTTGGGGTTACGGCGCAGGTCATTTATCCTATTGTGTAATTTCAGCAGTTCCTGGTTGGGAACAACAACCGATCACATAAATCGAAAATATTAAAAATATTTGGTTTTCGAGTGCTTCTTGTTTTTTCAGGATGTCATGCCTCCGAACCGATCTGGATAATACAAACTGCCCGAACATTAATGTGATTCTTTTATGAGGTTTTCTGAAGGATGAACAACGTACACAAAATCACGGGTTCATTAAAAGAACGTCAAGCCAATCATATAGTCTCCATCATACAGTTTGATCGTAGATAGTTAGCCCGCCTGCGAGGAACTTCGGTTTCTCCTCTCCGTAAGAGCAAAACTTTTGATATTTCCCACGTGCGGCATCGCATATAAACCAGGATTACTTCAAAAGCGACAGCCGCAGGGAAAATATGGCCATAAACAGGCCGTTTATGCTCCAGGTGGACGCAGACTCTCCAGATTCGTAACATTGAAAAGAGGACCACAGTGGAGAGGATAGCATCAGCTTTCAACGATAGGTCGCCTACGATGGTTTGTGCAAAGACCATTCAATCGCATGACTGGGCTATGGCAGCCAACTCTCACATAGAGTACCTTGGTTAACAACTCATCACTGAGCTGAGATATGAGGCCGCACTGGGCAAAGAAACATCGCCATTGGATCGTGGATGACCGGAAAGGAAACGTGTAACTTGGTCTGACAAACAGAGGTACCAACTACAACACCCTGAGGCGAGGGTGCGTGTGTAACTTAGACTACACATTACGGCAGACTGGTATGGTCCATGCCGCGACGTGTTGCTGCTGTTATAAGGGCAAAATATAGGCCCACACGTAAAGCAGATGTGTATAATTAATTGTTCTTTCGGTGTATATAACATACTTAGTTTTCAATTTTAAAAACATCCATGAGCACGTAAGGCTACAACGGGTCACCAGTCCTCTACCTAGAGCCATTAATTAGGAGAATCAGCGCCGGAAGGACAAGACGTAACATCAATGTATTGAACGCAGACACAGAAGTACTGCAAGTCAAAACACCGCCAAGAGCACTCTGAGTTCAACAATATATTTTCCAGCTGGTTACATTCTGCTTCTAGAACTGAATAAGCAGGTTTGTTTCAGCCCTTCAGGATCTCCCACTGCCTGTTACAAATAATTTGTCTGCGAGCTGCTTAGCAAAAGAAAAATCTGTTTCTGGAACAAAAGTACCATGGTTTAGTATAGGTAATGCGAGAACTACAAATAAAACATTTAAATGAAAATCATACACAGATTTGATGCGAAGAATGCGAGGATGTACTGTACAACACAGAGAATGGTTTTTTAGTTGAAGTTCTTTAATTAGTTCGCCAGATCAAGTTGATATTTGAAACCGAAGGAACCCCACTCTAAAACAATACAGTCATTTCCAATCATCTCAAGAGGGTCCGGGTTCGAATCCCGTGAGGCATGGATGTTGTGTTTGTCTTACGGCACTGGCTTTTTCCTTCCTTGGAGTCAATGGCCACAAATTAGGGACGGGCGACTGCTTATAGCCCATTGAGTTAATCACGGTGATCGTTAAACCTTCAACCAAAAAAATATCATCTGAAGCGAGTCCCTCCTTGAACCAGCGGACCTAAATTATGGATGAGCGATTATTTAAAGTCTTTGATGATCTGAAGATTTTCAAACCCCGAAAAATACACTAAGTTTCGAATTTGAGCAACCACCTCTGTTAGCAATGCATTTAGAAATGCGTCGTGACATTGAGCCGTAGGTACGTCTGATTACCACTTGCGCCACTGACACTATGTTTTCTAGAGCTAGCCTTGAAGAGCCGCCGCTGCCTACGCTGACTGAGGGTGTGTGTTAAATGCCATCGAATCACGTTTCGTACATGTTTCACAGCGGAGAGATCCAGGACGATTGCAGCGAGTAGAAGTTCCCTGAAAATTTTTGAAGTAAACAGACACGCATTCTCTTGCTGGGTCAGGAATAGGATCTACGTCGTAGGATAATCTCAACGTACCGCCAAGCTGTCGAACTGCTTGTTAGGAATATTGGAGATACTCAGCTGTCACAACTGATTACTCCCAAGACAATGACCCTTGCCGTTAGCGCATTATGCCGCTGAACAGTTACTCTTATATTGCTCCGTTCTCCCTGTCGCCCCCATACGTTAATATGATGATCATCGGACCCAAAATAAAAACGATACTCGTCGCTGAAGATCACACTATGTCTTTCTATCTGTCATTCATTTCAAACAAGAATCCTGACGATGATCATTGGTAAAGGGCAAGTTACTAAAGGAACGCTACGCGAAAGGTCGAGAGTCGGCTAGTCTTTGATATAGAGTTTACCTTGTGACGGGACGACTGAGAGCAACATTTACCATTCTTCCGGTACTAGATAGAGTGGTTGCAAGGTGGCCAGATCAAACATTTTATTAAGTTATTTGCCAGATCAAACATTTTTCCCTTGGTGTGGTCATCATGAGTGTTAAAGTTTCAAACCTACGATACGTCGTATCTTGCTTTAAAATCTACTGCCAGCATTGATGTATTGTTTCGTTGTCAAGACCCATATACGGCGGGTCGAACAGCCATTCTTTCGGAGAATAATTATCCGTCCCGTATCAAATGCAGTCAGCCGGTGGCATAGGGCGCGAATTCATTGCCTTGGCATTCTGTAAGAAATTTGCTTTCTCTTAGAAATCACAGCTCACTAGGAAACCAATCATAGTTGGGGCGTTACGGGAGAGTCAGTCTCGCTAATCGGATTGGTCCCGTGTTTTAACCATTTGCTTATCATGGCTCAGTTTAGGTGCCTAGTGATTTACGTTCGCTTTCCATCATTGCTTCAGGGTGTTGCAATTTCAACCATGAAAATGTACATAGTTACTCTTTAGGCGTAACAATTGAAAAGACTAACCATTCGTGAGCTCTCAAATGATTTCTTCTGCTGAATTATCCTTAATCTTAAATATTCTATGCATTTTCACGGTGTAATTTGTTATTAAAATGATTATAATATTAAATATTGGAATCCTGAAATACTTATATGAAATGTTTCTGCATTTCCAGGGTTAAAGGTGTCCAGGGGCTACGAGTCGCTGATGCGTCTATCATGCCTAACGTCATATCCGGTAATACCAATATTCCATGCATGATGATTGGTGAGAAGGCAGCAGACATCATAAAGGAAACTATAACCGAATGTTGAGCAATTTCGTCCTCACTATCTTGAATATGACAAGCGCAACGTTTTTAAGCAGGCATTACATTACTTATACAATATGCTGCAGTAATTATTGTCATTTATCGCTGGAAAAGTAGCTGTGGTGTTTCATAGTGTTTTTTTTTTCATTGAAATCTAGCACACTTCCCCCCTCCCCACTCACACGGATACACGCCCTCACGTACGCGTCCATCGTATGCACTTTTACACACCAAGTTTTCTTTCATTATTTTTTATACTCCATGTTCTATTCTGATTGTGGCATCATCATCATACAAAATATTTATCTAAACCTTTGGAACTGAAATATAAAGTAAATAAATTCTGCCGCATAAAATCTAAAATCAAAGAGTCCTAACGAACTGACGTTTTGCGAAGAAATAGAGATGAATAGAAATAACGAAAGCAAAGTATCGAAATGGAAGTATTTTTGGCACATGCTTTATAGAAATAATGATATACACCTTTCATGTGTACCACTTTTTTGAAGACTGAAAACAACGTTTTGAGAAATTTGGAATTTATTTTTTGTTGCTCGGCTGATATGAATAACAGTTTTCTGGAACATATATTTCAACATGTGAGTAAAACATTGTTTATTTTTCTAGAGTATACAAATTTAGAAAATGTTAAACTTGTGAGAAGAAATTATTATACTTGGAGAAACACCTCTTTATCACTTATTGGGGCTCGGAAAAATCTTTTTTTTTTTCATCTCTTGATTTCTTTCGCTAATTTCTGTAATTTTAAGCAAAGATAACACCCGAGGTATGAACTGTATCAAGAAATTGGCTGTCTTCTAGAAAGATAACGAACACATTTAAACTAGAAAATGATTTCTTACCTCTTTTGCGGAGACAGGGTGTTAAGAGACCTTCATGGAGAGCTGGGGCTACAGCGGGTTTTCCTTACCCAAAATCAGGGTGCTGATTCCTGTGGCATGACAGGGCCAGCTCATTATGAAATTGACCCCACCCTTGGTTGGAACGATTAACCAAAGAACTGTACTTTTGAATAGTTTGCTACCGTTCCCGATGATTTTACTTTGTGTTTTGCACATATCACAAAATACAAACACGAGTTAATAAATGTTACACAAATAATAAACTTGTGAGACAAATTTAACTGTACAGAAGTCACTAATACGAATTTGAGGGATGAGGAGGAGAAATTCTGTTCAAGGCACAACATACCGTTGCTTTAGGGAAAAATGCTTTTTTGGTGGAGTGATATATCCCACAAGTACAAACATATTAAGTATTACGTATGTTACAAAAGCAGCATTGAATTGTCAGTATCATGGATCTGTTTTTCTGGAATAACAGCTAAACCTGTGTTGAATCTACTTTTTGTAATGCATCATATGTTCATAGAAATATGAAAAAAGAATCTTTGAATAAATATCCGTTCATAACTCTGTGTCAGTTACTGTATTTTCGCCGCTACATCCAGTTGAAGGTGCAATGACTGGGATCAACAGCTTCATTTAGCTTGATTTTTCCCATAGCAATAACATCAGGAAGCAAATAGTGAATCTAAGCTAAACTTCACAAGCAAGACATTTCGGTTGGCCTAATCAGCATTACACTGAAATAATAGGGAATTTACAAAAGCTTGCGTATGTCTTGCAACACCTCAATCGACATGGCTGTTAATATCTTTGAATAACAATAAAACACATAAAAAAGAGGTACTGACCTATATTATATACCAAATGAAATGAAAATGCATGCAGATTTTAAATCTGACCTCACATTTAAGCACTTTATAACATTATAAAAATTATGAGGGGAAAATCCCGGTATGTGTCATATCCATTTAATGTTTCTTAGGGAAAATGGTAACGTATCGTTTGTTTAATGATACATTTGAAATTATACGAAAAATCAACCGAAACTTTTACATACACTTACTGAAACACAGGACATTTCAATATTTTATGGGATAGCGCTTATTCTTGGGCATTAGAGCACACACCTTTTGGGCATCGTATGGACAAGTTTTCTTCACCAAGTCAATAGAAATTACACGATGCTCTTCGTGATTTATGCCTTCAATTAACTCTTGTACATTTTTTGGCTGCTTCTCCGATATTTTCACACTTAGTTTCCTACATAAATTCTCGATTGATTTTAAGTCTGGAGATTGTTCAGGCCAGTCAAGGCGACACACACCTCTGGTTGTGTACCAGTTTTGCACAGTTTTTCCTCGATGGAAGGTGGCGTGTCGTCCTGGAACACGAAGTCGCAATGCTGAATGAGAGCAGCAGTAAGAAATATTTCATCGGTTAGGACGCCAATGTACTTGCTTGCATTCATCATTCCGTCAACAATACAGTCCTCCAATTCCAAATGCAGCCATACAAGACCAACTCATGACAGATGTTAGGTACGTAACGGTTCTCTTGGTGCACTCCGGCTTGAATTCTTCGCTAGGATACATCCTTACATACGAAGTACTATTATTTGCAGCAATGGAAATGTCAGCTCATCACTAAACATTTTTTCCTGTCAGCCATCGACCAATGTCTATGTTGCTTAGCCAAGAGTAACAGACCTTTTCACTGGCGTTCTGACGGTACCGGTGTCTTGTTTGCTTTACACCCACTGAGTCCCAAGAGTAGTAGTCGACAACGGACTGTCGAAGCAGAACACGTCACTTAAGAACTCTTGGACCATTCTCTTGCCAGCTCCGATGATGTCAGCTCCAATTTGTGTGGCTACATCTCTAAAACACTTTAGTATCTCCGTCTGATGAACGGGGTGGCCGTCCTCTGCGTTTACGATGAGCAGCGGGTGCGGGTCCTTTTTATGACGCTGGATTATCCGGAATACTGTAGGATGCTGATAATTCACTGTTAAAGCAATTTGACAGAGAAAAAGACCTTCCCGATGCTTTGTTATGATAGCGTAACGGTCAGCAACACACAAAGCCTTGTGCGCCATCGTAACTGGTGTGTGAATGAGGTGTGTGCCTTTATATAGTTTACAGAGGATTAGAAAGTAATCAATAACGGTTCGGAACCACTCAGCTGCGATTGCTTGTAAAGTTTCGGCTTTTGATTGGTTAATACAAGTGAGTTTTTAATCCGGTCTTTATTTCAACCCGACGTGGTTTTTTGTGTGGTAGCATACCAGTCGTTGCGGAATTCCAACTAAACATAATATTGAGAATCTGTTTTTTATTAGAAATCTATATGAATTTTCCTTTCATTTGGCATAACATAGGTTAATACCTCGTTTTTTATATGTTTTATTGCAATTCAAAGATTTTGACAACCATGTCGAGGCAGGTATTGCAAGACCTCTGTATGTGTTTCCTACCGTATTAGTAAGTTTTAAATGTGACGATAACAGCTCATCTTATGGTAACATCAGGCATTGGTTTAACTAGAGTGTTGAATTTTAAGCACGGCAAAAATCCATGGAGAAAGAATTTTGAATTCACGTGGAAGACACATGAATTCCTTATTTTATGCCACTGAAATCGGGTTTTATATATCTGGCAGACTCTTCAGAAATGCCTGCATGTCACCTACGAAACTGAGCTACACGGTTACTAAAGCCTAATGTGTAAGCTTCAGAAACTGTGAAATCCATCCTGAAGTTTGGTATACAAGTCAGGCATAAATATCGCCGAAATCCACGAAAAAACAAATTAATCTCCAATTCACTTGGAAGAGACACGAAGTCCTTATTTTATTGTAAACATTTGCTAAAATTAACTTTCACCACGTGGAGAGCTCCTGAAAGACCTGAAACAGGACACAAACTGGGAGATAAGGATTTGATTTCTGCTACGAGGTTATACGGTTTTCGGGTTCTTTGAGCTATACACATAAATACATTGTACACTGGTTTTCATGCGATTATTTACAGCGAAGGAAAGCCTATAACTACAACATCAGTGGATGACCAATAACTCCAATTAACTGCGCGGAGGAACATGACGGCTACTCCGATACAACAGCGATCTGTCCTTGCTGGGGCCACAGGAACTGTGGTATCTGCTTCCGCCACTGTGCGCAAAAGGCTTCACATGAAAGAAGTCTTCTGCTAGGTGACCAGCACTCTGTGTGCACCTAAACCTCCGTCACTGGGGGGAACGTTTGAATAAAGCAAGCTGTTAGGTTGATTGGGGAGAAAGCCAAGTGAGTCAGTAGTCTTCAGAGTTGAGTCCAGCTTTGATTTGCAGATAAATTCCAAGAGTGTCCTGATCTGCCTGATTTGGGGAAAACTGGAAACAACCCTTCTTCTAAACTCAACATAGGAAACGTTCTTAACTGTTTTGAGGCTTCAAATTGTTTTTTTCTTCTACCGACTTTTGACAGTCTTTGGCAGAGGCAGCATGTGCATCCTTACAATTGACCCAGTGCTTGGTGCTGGCATCGAATTCTTTCAAAGTATGTTCTGTGGAGCCACAGAGCTCACACCGAGCACTACTTCTGCAGGACAGCTGGAAGTGACCATAGTTCTGGCACTTGAAACATCTCACAGGTATATTCGGTCTCACCTCAAGATGAAGATGCCCTTTCTTGATGGGCGTAGGCAGAGACGGAGTGTCAAAGGTAAAAATCAGTTTACGAGATGGGGCAAATTTCTCTTTTTTCCTAAAGAAAATAGCTGTAAATGAACATCTTGACACTTAAGGTTCCCCTAGAAGTGGATCGTCTCTTGACTCGAGCAGGTTATGAAAGGAGACAACACCTCAAGAAGAATTGAGGTACCTACGACAGGTCGGTCACTTCAACAGTAGAATCTAGCAGGAAGATCGTTTTCAGATCTTACTATACCTCTGACTCAACATTCTCACAAGAAAATCGCCAGATTGAAGTTTTTTACTTTTCTGATAGCTTGCAACCCTTGAAGAATTTATTAACCCAAAAAGGAGATTTCGCAGTCAACGGCGGAGACGTTTGTCAGGAGTCTATGAAGAAAACTGAGCGTTAGAAGTATCAAGAATATTTTTTCTGGTGGAAGAGACAAGTCTTTCCGCATTACGCCGCTTAAACTTCCCTCTCTGGAAAACACTTATGGAGCCTATAAGAAAAAATCATCTGGCAACTTCCCTGCTCACCACTGAACGCAACAAATTTGCGACGGAGGTCCACAAGCTCCCATGGACGCAGGACACGTCTTTATGGCTGATTGGCAGATATTGCACCCCAGTCCTCAGAAATTTCAGCCTCTTACAACCCCTACTTGCCGCCCCGGTTGCGCAGTGGTCTAAGCGATGGGTTCTGATCATTCGTCGGAAAGGGGTCCGGGTTGATCCAGGCGGCGAAACAGATAATAGTCTGCCGAAGACAAGTCCGGGTAAAAGACAGGATGAGGCAGTGCTTCATAGCACAAGGCACTTAGTGTCAACATCGTTCGTTGTGCAACGTGAGGGCGGGCGTTTTCCTGGAGCAGAAGAACACCATGTCTTTTGACAAAAGCCGGTTGTTTCTGGAAAAGTTTACAGTGCATCTGGTGTAATTCGGCACAACAATGTTCTGCAGTGAGGTTTTGGCCTCTTAGCAAGAAACTCCGATGAAATATCCCGGTTGTGAACCACCTGACAAGGAGCATCATCTTCTTGGTGTGTAGGGGTGGCTTAGGATGCCATCCAGCAGGCTGTGCCTTGCTTAACCATTGTGCAGATCGTTTCCGAATATTATAAAGGACCCACTTCTCGTTGCAGGTGACGATCTGATACAGTAGAGGTTCCTGTTAAGCAGCGATGTGCAGACTTCCAAACACCTAGTCTTGTATGCAGTTGTAAACTCATGAGGTACCCACATGCCCAGCTTTTTGACCTTAACCAGCGCAGCCAGACGCTCTGAACAACTGTCGTGTGGTGGACACCTACCTCTGCCGCTGTCTCACGACACGTTTTTCGGGGGTCCGCTTCAACCACACGTAACAGAACATCGTCACAAACAGCAACAGGTCAGTGACCACGTGCTTCGCTTTGGAGGTCCGTATCTCCGCTTCGAGACTTCACAAACCATCTCCAAATGGTTTGTTCTTTGGCTGTATTCTACCGAAACGCTTTGTTAACGTTTTGAGCTGTAATTCCTGAAGAATGGCCCAGTTTAAATTCATACAGGAAGATGACTCTCAAATCCGGTGTCAGCATGTTTCCTTTGCAAGCCAAGTTTTGTCCAAACAAACCACGTCTGAACCTTGTTCCTCACACCCGTGCTAGCTATTTATAGTAGCTCTGTGTCGTAGTACCGGCAAAACCTGTGAGTGGTTCCATTCCGCTGTGGGAGGCCTATTTCCGATGCTCGTTTGCGCCGGACATATCATTTGCACCAACCCAATATTTCTTTGTGTAGCTAACCTCTAAATCGCAGAGAACAGCTTAGTGATATGTATGTATGTAGATCTATTAGATCTTTTTTTGCATTTTTCTAAGTTCTCAGTTTGTAATAAGTTGAAAAAGATACATAACTGAAATGTTCCTAAGTCTAATCTGTCCAAACCTTCTTGTGTACATTTCTGAGCATATATACAGTGGTAACCATTTTAATTTTCATATCTGCAAATCCCTTTTCATAAATGTTTTAACCCTGATGAGACGTGTTCGGTGTCGCACGTTTAATACATATCAAGAATTTCACCTTTTTTCTTTTTCATCCACAAGTACGTAGGTCATTTCAAAAGTTTTGCACACTGCGCAGGCGCTGCCCGTAGAATGATGCAATCGCTCCACTGGTTGCTCCAGTTGTGAGTCAGTATACAAAGTTGTGTCTACGTTTGCTGACTAATTTGTTCATGTTCCGGAACATTCTGCCTAGAAATGGAGGAAGAAAGTGAGCCAGGTCAGATCTCGCGTAGTGAACAGCAAACCTACATTAAAATTGAAACCCTATAGAATTTCATAAAGTTTTTGTGAAGTTTGTGGGGTTAGTGTAGTGGATAGTAACACAGTGTCACAGTGGGCTTCTGGTTTCCGGCAAGGACGGGAAAGCACCGAAGATGACTCCAGAATCGGCCAGATATCAGATGCAACGGACGACACTTCTATGATTATCGTCAAGAGAGTTTTGGAAGAAGATCGACGGAAAACATCTGAAGAGATTTTATATGAAGGAAACATGTCTACCGCTTCGGTTTTCAGAGTCCTAACTGAAAATTTACAGAGCCACTCCGGTGGCGCAGTGGTCTAAGCAATGGCTTCTGATCATTCGTCCGAGATGTGTCTGGGTTCGAATCCCGGTGACGCATGGATGTTGTGTTTGTCTTACGGCACTGGCTCTCTCCCTTCCCTGGAACCAGTGGCTCTAAATTAGGGACAGGCGACTGCTTATAGCCCACTGAGTTGCTCACTGTGGTCATTAAACCTCCAATAAAAAAAAGAAAAAATTACAGAACAGAAACGTTGATACCAAATGGGTTCCGCATAGCCTGAGCGAAAAGCAGCAAGCAGTTCGCAGAATTGCTTCAGCGGTACGACACAGAAGGCAAGCAGTTTTTGGACAGAACTGTTGCTATAGACGAAACCTGGATACGAGATTTTAAACCGCAACTGAAATCTCAGTCCGCTCTGGGGAAACATCCAGAATCACCTCGCCAGAAAAAATTCTATCACCAACAATCGAAGGTTAAGCTGATGATGATTGTGTCCTAGGAAAAGGTTGGAATGATAGCAACAGGCAGATTGCCCGAGGGGGGACCACTGTAACAGCGGAATAGCACTGAGGGTTTCTGCAAAATATTTTGCGCACAAAGATTCGCCAAAGAAGGCCCGACATGCTCGAAGCTGGGGTCACCATTTTGCACGACAACACAAGGCCTCATGTTACCCGTACAGTAAGAGACATTCTGGAAAAGTATTGACGGGAATTTGTTATTCCACGCGCCAAACAGCCCTGACATGAGCACAACAGAATATGACTTATTCCCAAAACTGAAAAAAACACTCAGCGGGAAACGATTCAGTACGATTCAGGATGTTTCTAATTAGGAGACCTAAGTAATTTGACGCCTCAACGATGGAGGTGTCTTGACTGGAATACCAGACTTTCCCAAACGTTGGGCCGCTGTCATAAAAAAATACGGAGATTACTTCGAAGGCCTGTAAAGGTATGTTGTGAAATAAATTCGTTTTTTAAGAGATAACTCACAGTGTGACAAACTTTGAAGTGACCCTGGTAACTCACTTTTTCGATTAAGTGTTCCTGGAACTTCCGAAATAGCGCTGTTTTCTGTAAATTTGCCGTCCAGTTCACTTATCATACGTATATGAACAGGTGTTTTCACATGTTATTAGCAGCTACTCCGTTTGAGAGGTGATAACCAATTTAACAAACATACACTGACGGAAAAAAATCCCAACACCACGAAAAAATAGTTGTAGAGGAATGAAATGGCGGCAATACATTTGTATAGGTAACATATTTAATCGATTAAGGTTTCAAGATCACAGCTTAATGTAAGCGCGAGAAGAGCCATTTAAAATGTGAAATGCTGGTACATTAATAACCGGTGTAACCGCCAGAATGTTGAATGCAAGCACGCAAACGTTCATCATTGTGTCGTACAGGTGCTCGATGTCAGTTTGTGGGATGGAGTTCCATGCCTGTTGCACTTGGTCGGTCAATACAGGGACGGTTAATGCTGGTTGGGGGGGGACGTTGGAGTTGTCGTCCAATGATGTCCCATACGTGCTCGATTGGTGAAAGATCTGGTGATCTAGCAGGCCAACGGCAACATGTCGACACTCTGTAGAGCATGTTGGGTTACAACAGCGGTATGCGGGCAAGCGTTATCCTGTTGGAAAACACCCCTGGAATGCTGTTCATGAATGTCAGCACAACAGGTTGAATCACCAGACCGACGTACAACTGTGCCGTCAGGGTGCGTGGGATAACCACGAGAGTGCTCCTGCTGTCATAGGAAATTGCTCCCCAGACCATAACTCCAGGTGTAGGTCCAGTGTGTCTCGGCCGCAGACAGGTTGGTTGCAGGCGCTCACCTGGCCTTCTTCTAACCAACACACGGCCATCACTGGCACCCAGGAAGAACCAGCTTTCATCAGAAAACACAACAGATCTCCACTCCGTCCTCCAATGAGCTCTAGCTTGACACCACTGACGTCGCAAACGGCAGTGGTTTGGAGTAAGTGGAATGCACGCTACAGGGCGTCTGGCTCGGAGCTGTCCTTCAAGTAACCGATTTGTAACAGTTCGTTGTGTCACTGTGGTGGCAACTGCAGCTCGAATTGCTGCCGCAGAAGCGGTACGATGCGCCACGGGCATACGCCTTACACGGCGGTCTTCCCTCTCAGTAGTGCCACGTGGCTGGCCGGCCGGAACCCGGTCTTCTTGAGGCAGTACCTTCCCTTGACCACCGCTGCCAACAATCATGCACAGTGGCTACATTCCTGCCAAGTCGTTCTGCAATATTGCGGAAAGAAAATCCACCTTCTCGTAGCCCTATTACACGACCTCGTTCAAACTCCGTGAGCTGTTGATAATGGCTTCTTCGTCTTCTTAAAGGCATTCTTGACTAACATCAACACTACGTCGAATCTCAACGATAACTAACGCTCACGAACGTTACAGCGCGTATTTACAGCAAACCTGCTTTGCATGTTCCGAGGGGCGCTACTAGCGCCACACGTATGCGCCGAGCGCGAAATTTGCATAGACGTCATCTTACAGATGTACTCTCACCGCCTACCAACTGTCTTTTATCTAACACAGCCCCTTCTTGGTGTTGGGATTTTTTTTCCGTCAGTGTATGTGCATATTTTGTGCTTTCGAATTCAATCAGCCGAATTGATGATGATAAAGGAATGATGTTCGTATTGCAGAAACAGCTGTCACGAAGCTGTAACTAACTCTCAAGAACAGAATGTTAATAATTTGGTAAGAGAAATTTTCTTGCTTCCTGAATACGTAAGGTATTTCCATGCATTTAGAAGCATTTGATCGATACTTTGCTCACATATACCTAGTAAGGAGCGAAAATATGTTTTCCACGTTTTTTTTTATTATTATTATTTTTTTTGGATCGAAGTCACCTTTCTTGTTTTTTACGTTATGAACAATTTAGTAGGCATTGAGCATGGTATCCAGCAAAAATGAAATGCTTGAAGACATTGACAACCGGAATATGTTTCCACCTTAGAAAATACGGGTAAAATCCAATTTGTGCATAGAAACAGAAGATACGAGTTAAATACAAAAGATGTGGTTTCAAAATGGAAAAGTAGGAACTGGAGCTTTTCAGGTAATAGTACCATTGAAACTTTTATTGCTTTTTCAAAAGTCAGTTTTATGTCGATTTAAGGAATAGAAAAGGGTAAGAATACTTGATGATTATCTCTATTAAACCAGAGGAGGAGAAAGTAATAAGAAAATGTTGTTGCAGTAAAATAGAAAAATGTTTAACACCATTACATAAGAAAAAGATAAATATGTATAATGTAACATTTTCGAATTACTTTATTTTTCCAGCCTAAATATTAGCTCTTTTGGTTTAGCTTGGCTTAGGGGAATTAGGGCCGAGAAAAACTTGATTACCTACTCCCAAGGCAATAAACAGCAAATACCCCGATCCCGATCATCTGGACAGTTTCCACAAGCACTCCTCATCGCAAATCACGGGGAAAGTTTCCAACACACATGTTTTCCTTTGGCTGGAAGTTGCATGAAATTAATTTATATTACAGCAGGCCAGTTAAATATTCGCCTTAAACAATGAAAAGTATGGGAAGCGTGAATTCTTTGTTCACCTACCACCCAAGGAAAGCTAAACTATTTTAACTGTTCCTTTCAAAACGAGTGCATGGATAAGAACTTGAAAATTTGGAGTATCAACAACAGCAAGAAATACGTAGTATATCTTACTAATACACTGCTGGCCCCCCAAATTGACACACGAAGAAGGACACGAGATAGCAAAGCCAGATTTACTGGACACATAACAACAGTTACAAAGATGAAAGGATTGAGCTTACAGGCCCGTGCGACTTGGGGAACACGCAGACATCAATAGTTCGTGTGGCCCCCATGGCTGGCAATAACGGCCGCTACACGCCGCGGCATCGAACGAAAAAGGCGTTGGATGTGGGCTTGGGGTATGTCGGTCCAGGTTGCTTCCACACGTTGCCCCAGTTCATCAGGCGTAGCCGCGGGTGGTGCTTGCCGGGCCACTCGGTTGCCGATCAGCGACCAGACGTGTTCGATGGGCGACATATCGGGAGAACAGGCGGGCCACGGCAGCAGTGACACCTGGTGGGCCGTGAAGAATTGTTGCACGACGCGTGCCACGTGCGGGCGCGCGTTGTCCTGTTGAAACGTGGCCGCTGGCAGGTCCTGCCGGTAAGAGAGGACTACAGGCTCCAAAACGTCGGAGATGTAGCGGTGGCGGTTGAGCGTACCGGCGATGCGTACCAGAGGGGTGTGGGTGTCATATCCAATTGCGCCCAAATCATAACGCCTGGCGACGGACCAGTATGGCGATGCATAATGCAGGCGTCCTTCAGTCTCTCGCCGCGGTGCCGCCACACGTGGATCGACCATCGTGGTGTTGCAGGAAGAAGCGGGATTCGTCGGATAAGGCAATGTTGTGCCATACCGTAGTCCAGGTGCGGCGTTCAACGGCCCACTGCCACCGCACTCGCCGGTGGTGTAACGTCACTAGGAATCGGAGCAATGGGCGCCGTGCGACAAGTCCCCGCTCCTGCAGACGACGTCGAACGGTACGTGCTGACACAGGTTGTTGCGCAACACACCCTAATTCCTGCGCTAACGTTCGTGATGTGGCGGTGCGAGCCGTCAATGCCCGCCGCACAACATGCCGGTCCTCTAGTTCGGTGGTGTGCCGCGGCTGCGGCAATCACTCACGTCGGTCCGTCCGTCCCCCCTGCACCCACCGAATCCATACTCGCCTCATTGTGGCTGGATGTCGTCCCACACGGGCGCCGATGTCTCGGTACGATAAACCGCTGTCACGATAAGCCACTATTCGTCCTATGTCGAACTCCGAAACGTGTTGGAATGACTGCCGTATTCTGCGACGAGACATCAGGAAGCTTCCTACGCACAGGTCCGGCAGCACAACACACTTCCAGTACTTGCACCCCGCCTTCTGTGCACCCTTCTTATAGTGCTTCTCGGTGGCGTGCCGGGCGCACATGATTTGCATATACACTGCAATGCTAATTGTTTGCATGTCCTCTCACGGGCGACGCATGCTGCGAATTTCAGGCCAATCGGATGCTTCCTTCTTGGTGTTGCATTTTGGGTGGCCAGCAGTGTATAAGAAAGTAAAATACCAATTGCCAATACAAATAAAGTGGTCGCTTTAATGATTAATATGTTTCGGTCTGTGAAAACCAAACCAAAACTGGCAATCGAATTATACGTTTTCGGGCCCCTTATGTTCTGGGGCCCTAGGCGCGCGCCTAGTGCGCCTAGTTGGAAATCCGCTCCTGATCACATAGCAATTTTCCTACAATAATTTTTATAATTTAACGGTCGCTTGCTGCATAAATGGTATTAGTATCTTTTCCTTCGTTAGACGCCTTTTTAAAGTCTACGTTTTATTTTCACTGATGAACCAGAACTGATAAATAATTGCTTCCTTCAAGATAAATGTGGGTGGGACACGGATTTCGAAATATCTGTGTAGGAAATTCGATTTGTGCTCTGCGTTAATCTGTGGATAAGGGTTTGCGAATGATAAGCCATCTCAGTGGGTACTAGTGTCCCCCTTCAAGATTTTTAAGAGTGTCGTGTTCACAAATTAGGAGAGACGGAGGTCCAACTTTCGTGTTTAAGACAGCGGCCCAGTGGTAGAATATGAAATTACGATAGCGTCTGTCACGTGATACGGAAAGTGTTGTAAACAGTTGAAAAATGAAATTACGATAGTAACATGAAATTACGATAGCGTCTGTCACGAGCACCGCGGAAAGAATTGTAAACAGTTGAAAAAAATTTAAAAAAAAATCAAGAAAGGTGACACCGAATTTTCGGGCGTAATACTCACGTCTTTTGAATCCGTTCTGACGCAAATTAAATTTATCAAAGCTATTCAAATTCAATGGAACCGGTATGGAAAACAATAGTATCTGACGGAAGAAAAAAGTTTTTTCAATCGGGTTTTTAATTCCTCAGATATTGCTGCAAACGGAATCGTGAGCTTACACCCTCTGGTTGCAGACTTGTGTGTTAAGAAAAACATGAATTTATATGAGAAACATTTCACACCGGAAACGCTCTCCAACATAGAAGGAATTTTTCAAATCGGACTCTTAGAAACAGAGATATCGACAAAAATAAGATGTGACTTTACGTCCCCTGGTGGGAAAACCATGTACTATTTTAGGAAGAAAGTATTCCAAAAGGTTTTTCCATATGAGCGGTATCTGCCTAAGAAAAAAAAATTAGTCGAGTATTCAGGAGCCCAGATTTTGCTACAAATACATCAGAAGCAGAAATTAACACTTATGCCCCCTGGTGGCCAAACCATTCTTTACCAAACATAAGAAATTATGTGAAAAATATTTTCCATCAGGTCTTGTATGCGATACAGGAATAATTTTTCAAATCGGAGTTTTAGAAGCATAAATAACGCAGAAAACGCACTTTACCTTTGTGCCTCCTATCGTAAAGTCTATGATTTACTTGAAATTTTTGGAATTTATAGGAAAAACATTTCGCATTGGAAACAACGTCCAACAAAGAAGGAATTATTCAAATCGGTCTCCTAGAAGTAGAGATATTGACAAAAATAAGATATACATCTATGCCCCCTGGTGTAGAAACCATGCATTATTTCAAGAAGAAAATGTTTCTAAAACGTTTGTCGACATAAAAAATTCTCGATTGAAGAAAACGTCGTTTGTAGACTGATGGTACTCTTGTCTACAAGCGACGTTTTTTTAAATCGAGATTTTGGAAGCTCATATTTTGCTGCAAATACATCAGAAGCGTAAATTAAGGCTTACACCACCTGGTGGCCAAACCATTTTTTACAAAATTATAAATCATATGCAAAGGATTTCCCATCAGGAGCTGTATCCGGTGCGGAAATAATTTTTCAAATAGGAGATTTAGAAACAGAGATGTAGGGGGAAAAGCAATTTACCTTTACGCCCCCTAGCGGAAAGTCTACGAATTACTTGAAAATTTTGAAATTATATGAAAAACATGGGACACTGGAAACACTATCCAACAAAGAAGGAATTTTTCAAATCGGCCTGTTAGAAGTAGAGGTATTCAGAAAAATAAGATATACATCTACGCCCCCTGGGGGAGAAACCATGCAATATTTTAAGTAGAAAATGTTTCTAAAAGGTTTGTCGACATGAGTACCATTGATCTACAAACGACGTTTTTTTCAATCGAGAATTTAAAAGCTCATATTTTGCTGCAAATACATCAAAAGCGGAAATCAAGGTTTACGCCCCTGGCGGCCAAACTGTTTTTTTTTACAAAAATTAGAAATTATGTGCAAACGATTTCCCATCAGGAGATGTATCCGGTGCAGAAAGAAGTTTTCAAATCGGAGGTTTAGAAGCAGAGATATAGGGGGAAACCCAATTTACCACTACGCCCCCTAGCGGAAAATCTATGAATTACTTGAAAATTTTTGAAATTATATGAAAAACGTGTCACACGGAAAACACTATCTAACAAAGAAGGATTTTTTCAAATCGGACTCCTAGAAGTAGAGATATTGACAAAAATAAAATATACATCTACGCCCCTGGCGGAGAAACTGTGGAATATTTTAAGAAGAAAATATTCCAAAAAGGTTTATCGATGTGAGTGGCATTAGTCCACAAAACAATTTTTTCAATCGATATTTTAGAAGATCATATTTTGCTGCAAATACATCAGAAGCGGAAATTAAGGTTTACGCCCCCTGGCGGCCAAACAATTTTTTTTACAAAAATTAGAAATTATGTGCAAAGGATTTCCCACCAGGAGCTGTGTCCGATGCAGAAAGAATTTTTCGAATCGGAGGTTTCGAAGCAGAGATATAGGGGGAAACCCAATTTACCACTACGCCTCCTAGCGGAAAATCTATGAATTACTTGAAAGTTTTGAAATTATATGAAAAACGTGTCACACTGAAAACACTATCCAACAAAGAAGGAATTTTTCAAATCGGACTCCTAGAAGTAGAGATATCGACAAAAATAAAATAAACATCTACGCCCCCTGGCGGAGAGACTGTGGAATATTTTAAGGAGAAAATATTCCAAAAAAGGTTTATCGATGTGAGTGGCATTTGTCCACGAAAAAATTTTTTCAATCGATATTTTAGAAGCTCAGATTTTATGGCAAATACATCAGAAAGAAAAATTAACACTTACGCCCCCTGGTGGCTAAAGTATTCTTTACCAAAAATTTGAAATTATATGCAAAAATTTTTCCTTTACGAGGTGCATCCGCTGAAGTAATGTTTTTTCAAATCGGAGTTTTAGAAGAAGAGTTACCGGGAAAATGTAATTTACTTTTATGCTCCCTAGCGGGAAATCTATGCGCAATTTGAAAAAGTAACTATATCTAAAATACTCTTCGACATAAATGGAATCGAAAGATAAAATAATTTTTTCAATCGAATGTTTAGAAGCAAATATGTGGAATAAAAATTTTTGAATTCGACATCATATGCATTTACGCCCTCTAGCGGCGAAATTGCACATCGTAAAAAAAACGAAATAAAGGATCATCATTCGCATATTTCAAGTTTCCGAATGCAAAAAGAATTTTTCAAATCGGAGTAATAGTTGCAGAGATAGCGTGGGTACAGACGGACGGACAAACCGGTGACATAAGCACGATCTTTTTTTACAAAAGACGTGCTAAAAAGGCAGGCGGTTACGATTCGACGTTCTAGTTCCATGTCCGTCCACTGGCGCGATGTTATGTTGCGATCTTCGGGGCCAAATTGTTGCCTTGAGTCTCTATGGAGATTAACCTCTGAGGTCGTGTTTTTATTCGCTCCGGAAGTTGACAACGATTTTCGAAGTTTTTCGCTTACCTGAATGAGTTCTTTTTGTGTGCTCAGTTCCATAAATGTTTTGGATACACTTTTTCATCATGCTCGAAAGGGGTGAGTGATTATTTTGTTTATTTTGGGTGTTACCAATTATAACAGCTTGCTTTTTTACTTTTGAAAAATAGCGACTTTCGAAGACGTTAACCCTAACCTAACTCTAGCGAAGCTACGCAAATTTCTCTGCCTCCAGTGTGCGTTCCACGAAGTCTTCGTCTCCTGCCTCGTATGTAAATGAGAACACCTCTTCTTCAGCCTGAAGGACTCGGTCCTCAAGGAAGCCATTGAATGCATCTCGACTCCCCGTGTCTGCCTTTGCGGAGACAACGCACTCTTTGTGTTCCAAGCAAGTATAAGTCATTTTCTTGTAGGACTTCCGTCCACAGTGAGTAGATTTTAGGTCCCAGCCACCTACAGCGAGTCCGCCTTTTGGGCAGGACACAGAAACGGAAGAAATGAGAGCAAGTCTAGCGACTTTGACAGAACAGTTTGTAGTGAGATTAGAGTACAGTAGATGGCGCCACCATACAAGTGCGATGTTGCACATAGAGGGGTGAGAGAGTTATTTATGGTAGTCGAAGCGTTTATTATTTCTACCTTGCTTTAATGGGTCGTATTTTTATTTAATTCATCCTTTCGAATCTTCAATTTCAAGTGTATAAACTTGGATTCCGGCAAGGACAATGAAGAAAAGGACTGAGCTCTAATTTGCTAATTTATTCTCTTTTGTCTCAGATGATTAAAGATACAACTAAACCCCCCATTAGGATGTAATATTGAGATTTTAAATTTGCGGGGAAAAATCCGTTTGAAATCGTGAATAGGGGCTGAGCATGGCGAATTGTTCTTACGATACTACTTGCAGGCATTATGTGGAGTATATGCAGGAAATAAGACATAAATATGTGCCATTCATGACGTTCTAAGTGAAGACTTTGGTTTTTAACCAACGATTGCAAACAGAGAACGTACTGAGAGTACAGCGAACCATAAAAAGCAAACCTGTTTAATTGAATATCCGGTGTGTTTAAAGTAAAGGAAAGTATGAAGTGTATGGCTATATCATAAAGTTATATTAGTGTCAAGAACTAAAATTAAAACTGCTGAATACCAAATCTGGCCTATTTACTAGAAGTATTGAGGCTTGTGTTATTTTGAAGGAAAGGAAATCTCTGAATTTAGTGATACAGAGTAATCGAACTTTCAAACGCAGGCCATAAAGGTAATTCAAGAACATTTGGTGGTGACTGCTCTCAAACATGTAACCAAAATAACGCCACGTAATCGTTGAGATGTGCGGATATTAGTGGAGGTAAAACTAGTGTTATCACAAGGAACAAATCTTGAATCATGTTTATTAAAGCTGGTTTACGTCAGAGAAATGTGTTGTCTATTTTTCTTTAAAAAAACAACAACAAAAAACTTGAGAAAAATGTATAAGAGTAAAAGCAGAATAAAGCCATTCACCTGGGGGATCACCCAGTGGTACAAGGGTCGTTTGGCTGGCATTTAACCGTTCGTCTGAGTGGGACCGAGTTCGATCCTCAAATGAGGCATGGGTGGTGTTTGTGTTACAGTTATGTCTGTTTCCTGGAACCAGTGGCCCCACATAAAGGATGGGCGACTGCTGATCTCTCACTAAGTTGCTCACGGTGGTAGTGGCAAAAATGCCAGAAAAGCACTGCAAAGATTTTTAAAAACATAAAAGCTGAATCAGAAACATTAGGCTTATATTTTAATCAAGAGAAACAGACCATTTGGAAGTTCTAAGGGATATCATTGTTCATGATACATACAGAAAGGACATTTCCTTTTCAATATACAGTCAGCCCTTGATGTACTCCTACCGTTTGTTACATTACATTGTGGCGTTATATCAAATTTGCAGTTTTTTTAAGTAAACCGAATTTTGTTAATTATGGTTCTTCAAAAATCATAGATAATATTAAATTAAAAACATGTTAATTACATAAATGTCTTTATATATCGTGTACTTAGTGCGCACTGTAGTTCGAAGTGTCCGTTTCTGTCTCTGAACCTTCTGCAGAAAAATTACTTTGCTTAGTAGAAAGACAAAGTTAACGTTTTAATTATAAGGAAATGAATAAAAATTATATTACGTTATTAAATTCTATCAAACGAAACTTAATAGCATTAAACAACCATTTTTAATACCTTCATTTCTTTTTAAAATGTTGTCTATTTTCATTTGTGTTTTAGATTTCAATCCAATTATTTTTAGAGCCTAACCTGATTTAACGAATGCGTCTGAAATATCGACATCCTGAGAATTTGCCTCAATCCTCTTAATGTTAGGGACACTGATCCGCATTTTTGATTGAATCGGTGTTTTAAGCATTAAGGTTTGCCAGAATTAGATTACGGTCCGAAAAACAGAAGGGGAATTCTCACTTAGCGTGCACGTGGCGGTACATCAAGTACACAGTCGTATCAAAATAATATGACTACCTACCTAACAGTGGGTATAACCACCGTTGGCCCGGATGAGAGCTGCGAGACGGTGTGGCATGGACGCAATAAGACCCTTGAAGGCTGCCCAAGGCACACGTGCGCCTTCGGACTGCAGCAGAGCACGGTGGTCCCTGGAGATGACGTGGTTGGTGGTGGGCACGACGAACCTGTGAATCCAAATAGTCCCGCAAGTGCTCTATGGGATTGAGGTCGGGCGATATCGCCGACCAAGGGAGAACAGAGACATCGCTGTCGTGTTCCTGGAACCAGCCACGCACCCCTTTAGTGACGCATTGTTCTGTTGGTAGATACCTTCACCACCAGAGTAAACGTCCAACATGAAGGGATGCATGTGGTCAGAGAGGATAGATAGGTAGCCATTGGCTTTCAGGGACCCATCCAGTGTTACGAGTGGTCTCAGTATAATGAATTAGCTTTGTTTATCTTTTGCTATGCTAATTATTATGAATGAATAATGCTCTAAGCTTCAAAATAATGAATTCCCAAAAGGGTGTTGTTACTCGTTAACTATGAACTTAAACAAAGTCTCAACGCTGGTTATTTATATTAAGTAATCAAAGTCATAAACCTAACAGCCAGACAGAGGTCTGACAAAACTAAGAATTGAGAAAGACTGAACCTACTGACAAACTTGTTTATTTCCAAGACTCTTGGTCAACTAAGGCACTCATATATCTTGTACATAATAATGAATAAACTTTCCTCTTATAGTACACACACTCTCATAACAACACCTCGCAACGCCAACACATCAACCTCAACAACAACCTCCACCCCTCAAGTCTCGATGAACGCGCCTATATACTAGCTACCACCACGTCATGACTTACACTCATTGCCAGATCTCATTCAGCGGGTGAAATAATATTTCGTTCAGTAGGAAGATAATTTACATAGTAAAATAAAATAACCAGAGATAGTAAAATCAAAAGGAAAGTGAATATAGAGTATACGTTACATCATCTCCCCCTTAATTTTTTTTTTTTTCTCTTTTTTATGTCCGAAAAACCTATCAATTTTGGAGTGTAAGTCTTACATTTCGATGATTGACGTTTCTCGATCTTTTTTTGATTTGTTGTTTGGTGGTAGCCGTATTTACATTATCAACTTGGCATGACAATTTACGAATCTGTATTCGACTGTGAAATTTGTAGTGTAGAACAAACCAAACCTGCATCGGCATACTTTCCTTTTATTCTGCCTAGCAGGAATCACTTTTTTAATTTCAAATGACGTGCGCCTCATTCGTTGAAATACATAACAACTGTATCAGCAGCGAAGATTGCCTGAAGCTGCCTAACAGTAACAATTTTATTATTTTCATTTCAAATTACGTTCGCCTCATTCGTTGAAATACATAACAACTGTATCAGCAGCGAAGATTGCCTGAAGCGGCCTAACAGTAACAATTTTATTATTTTCATTTCAAATTACGTTCGCCTTAGTCGTTGAAATACATAACAACTGTATCAGCAGCGAAGATTGCCTGAAGCTGCCTAACAGTAACAATTTTATTATTTTCATTTCAAATTACGTTCGCCTTAGTCGTTGAAATACATAACAACTGTATCAGCAGCGAAATTTACCTGGAGCTGCCTAACAGTAACAATTTTATTATTTTACCCCTAAGCACATAGATATATACAAAAAAAAGTGGATTAGTAGATGGACATAGAAGAAATATAAAAAAAACACACATATATACACAAAAAAGAATGCATAGGCCCACACGAAAAAAAGAAATTCTGACACGCCAACTGGTCGTGCAGGAAAAACAACAAACTGAGAAAAGAACCTGTCCACGAGAACTTACTTATCTCGAGGACGCATAAAAAATTCTAGTGCGGTAACGTTTTCCAGGCCTAATGGGACTGGTGAAATCAGGTGGCTTGGATCTCTTCCGGGACGGTAATGGAACTGGAACATCGGTCTGCTGTCGGTCAGGAGTCTGGCGGTCTGGAAATCCCTGCGGCTGAGAAGAACGGTCAGAAGTCTGGCGGTCTGGAAATCCCTGCGGCTGAGAAGAACGGTCAGGAGTCTGGCGGTCTGGAAATCCCTGCGGCTGAGAAGAACGGTCAGGAGTCTGGCGGTCTGGAAATCCCTGCGGCTGAGAAGAACGGTCAGGAACGTCAGAAGTCTGGCGGTCTGGAAATCCCTGCGGCTGAGAAGAACGGTCAGGAACGTCAGAAGTCTGGCGGTCCGGAAATCCCTGCTGCGGCTGATAGGAACGGGCTCCCCCAGGCTTTGGATATGAAGTCCCTTGGTGCTGGGGCCCGTTGTGTCCTTCCAGTATCTTTTTGGACGGACGTGTCTCCGGCCACATCGCTTGCTTTCGTTTACGCCCACGGGGCATGATAGTAGTAGCAGGCATCGGCCCTGTTTGCCCTGAACGGAGGTTCCAGGGGCGAAACCCGGGTGGATGCAAAGATTTCTGCCTTCGTTGCTGTTGCGGCGAAGCAGATTGGGGAGACAAGTCACGTTTGCGCCCAGCTTTTGGTGGTGCTGGATGGTGTGGAATATGAAATGTTGGATTCATAACTGATAAATCAGAAATGTCCGACGCCTCTGAGTCGCTGCTGTAATTCAGCGGTCGTGCAGGGCGATGTTTGGATTTGCCTATAGGAATACTTTCCGACGAGGTATTCAAAGAAGAAGTATCCCGCGTTGGTGCAGAGTTAGCCGGAAACGGCGCAGCAATAGTCTTGGCAATGGTTGGAGGGAAAGGAACGATACTAGTATTCGACGAACTCGAATCGAGCCTTTGTCTCATGGGAGAATCAGGTTGCGTGTGTAGAAACTCGTCTGGAGGGGGAGGGTGAAGGAAAAATCACTGGTGATTCGTCAAAAATGTTCGGTGGTTCGTCCACAATTTCTGGCGGTTGAACATGAGATATAGATTCTTGAGTCTGTGGAACAGAAGGTTGAGTAGGATTGATAATGAAATCGATATTCCGTTCGTGATACTTGCGACATTGATCAACATGTACATATTGAAAATGGTTGTTCGGTTTCTCCAGAACAATATTATTTTCAAAGACATTTGCCACCCGATATGGACCTTCGTAGCTGGGTGCAAATTTCTTCACTAAAGTATGCGAAACAGAAGACTGGAAGTGCGTTTCCACGAGAGTGAGATCTCCAACGACAAGATCTGGTTCCCTACGCCTAGAATTATAATATCGTGCTTGAGCCGCTTGTGCTCCTAGCATTGCAACACGAGCTTTTTCTGCCATGATTCGTACTGATTGCGGAGTTGGTCGCTGGTTTAATTCGTCGATAATCCCCGTTAAATTTTCAAAAGGGGTTTTAATTTTACGACCCAGAAAAAGTTCTGCAGGAGTAATTTTAGTAGACTCGTGGACAGACGAGCGGAGGGCGAACGCAAAAAGTTCTAAATGGTCATCCCATCTTTCATGGTGATCCATTACAAAAGTCGCAATCATTTTCACTAGCGTTCGGTTAACACGTTCCGCAGGATTACTCTGGGGATGATATGGGGAAATGAATTTATGTTTAATGTGTAATCTCGCACACATTCTTTCAAAAATGTCAGAAATAAATTGAGGACCATTATCCGAAACTACTTTATTAGGTGCACCATATCTAGAAAATACTTCATTAACTAAGACATTACAAATAACTTCAGCCGTGGCTTTAATGGGAAAAACTTCAACCCATTTAGAAAAATTATCAGTTAGTACTAAAACATAACGAGCTTTATTTTTAACAGATAATGGATAAGGTCCCAATAAATCTATGGAAATAATATCAAACACATGAGAACTTGAACTAGATTTCAAGTGACCGGCCGGTCTTACATTACGGTAATTATTAATCTGACACAAGTGACATGATTGAACGTATGCGAGCACACTTTGGTACATGCCAGGCCAATAGGCAACATCCCGCAATTTACCACGGGTCTTGCGAATACCTAAATGGCCTGCAAGAGGTTTGTCATGAAATTCATTTAAAAGAGCCATTCTAAGGGTTCGCGGAATACATGGGCGAAACTCTGCCCTAGTAGTCCGAGACTTTGTATAATAAAGAAGACCCTCTATTACTTCAAAATGTTGTGACCTTCCAGCCAGAGAAGGATCACTTGGTAGGGGCGAACCCGCAAGCAAAAAATTGTAAATATCCCCAAAATCTGGATCATTTATTAATTCTGCCATTATCTGCTCTCTGGATGTTATATCAGCTATTAGAAGTAAAGGCTGACATCCAGGAGTAGTTTCGGTGGGGACCCCACTAATCGGAACGCGAGATAATGCGTCCAGTAATTGATTCTTATTACCTGGCTGATACGAAATTTTGATATTGCTCTCTTGTAACTTCAGAGCCCACTTCATAAGTCTTTGAGATAGGTGCTTAGCAGAATTTAAATACTGAAGGGCAGAATGATCCGTAATTATGTTAACTGTCAATTCGTTAAGATAACATTGAAATTTATTCAGTGCATACACAACAGCAAAACATTCACGTTCCGTAGCTGAATAATTGCGTTCAGCTTTGGCTAAAGTACGAGACGCAAAAGCTATTGGATGCCCAGCTTGTGACAAAACGCAACCAAGACCAACTCCGGATGCATCAGTATAAATATCAAATTCTTTAGTATGATCCGGGAAAGCCAACACCGGAGGCTGAGTCAATGCAGACTTCAGTGTTTCGAATGCAGCGTTAGCTTCAGGTGTCCAAATAAACTTCTTGTATTTACGCTTTAAAGCATACAACGGCTCACATATTGTAGCATAAGTGGGGACGAACTGCTGATACCAACCGGTCATTCCCAGAAAGCGGGATAGTTCTTTTGCTGTTTTAGGCCGAGGAAAGTCAACAATAGGCCTAATTTTTTCATTATCAGTGAATAAACCGTGGGGAGTAATTTTCAACCCCAGATATACAATCTCGTCCCTCGCTATCTGGCATTTACTAGGTTTTAACGTCAAGCCAGCATTGTATATAAGTTGGAACACCTGTTTGAGCAGAAAAAGGTGCTCGTCAAAAGTCTCTGATGTGATAATAATGTCATCCAAATAGACATGCACATGGGGACCCAGGACAGGTCTGAGAACCGTGTCCATAAGCTTTTGGAAAGTAGCAGGTGCAGAAGCTAAACCAAAAGGCATACGTAAATATTCATAGGCCCCAAAAGGAGTCACAAAGCCTGTTTTATCGACAGAGTCCGGATGTACTGCCACCTGCCAATATCCACTCGCCAAATCCAAAGTTGACATCCATTTGGTTGACGACAAGTCATTTAGAATATGTGACATGACAGGTAGGGGATAATTGATTGATTTTGTGACTTGGTTGAGCTTGCGAAAATCTGTCACGAAACGAAATTCATTTGGTTGTTTCTTTGGAACCAAGAAGGCAGGGGCCGCCCAGGCGCTTGTTGACTCCCTGATTATGCCTTGCTTAATCATTTCCGCAATTTGACGTTGCATTTCCTGTTTTTTATGTGGAGCACAAGGGTAAGGTTTCGTCGCAATGGGTTTCGAACCATCAGTGTCAATAACATGATAAACCACCTGTGTGAAACCAGGTTGATCCGAAAATAAACCAGGGCTTTCCTGTAAAAGAAGAGAAAGCTGGTCTCGTTGCCCCTCATTCAATTGGTCACTCAACAATAAACTCGTAATATCTACAGGAACCGTCGGAATCATTTCGACAGGTTCCGGAAAGGAAATCACATGTTGTACAAAATTCAAAGTTATTTGAAACTTGTTAATAAAGTCCATACCCATGAGACATTTCACGGGTAGCTCGTCTATAAGCAGGAAAGAATGTGTAAACCGAGCTTTTCCCAGCCCTAAAGATAATGTGACAGTTCCTGCGATACTGAAGATTTCATTATTGGCACCTCGCAAATACTGCGTTGTAGGCTGAACGTGTATTGCAGAAAAAACGTCATTGCAAAACTTTGTATTTAGGGCTGATATCTCAGACCCAGTGTCGAACTTTGTCTCGACAATAATGTCTTCAAGTGTCAAGAATACATCAGGTAACTGAGGAGTTTGAACAGTCACTAATACTGTTTTAGGGTCAGAATGTTTGGTATCAGGAAGCAGGACCGACCCTTCGTCTACTTCCTGTGGAAGTTTAAAGGAATTCTGGTGGTGCTATTATGTGGTCGGAAACCTCGACCCTGCCGGGTATCGGGAAAATTTTCACGATAAGGAAAATTGCGTGAACCCTGCGTCGGGAACTCCGCGTGTCTGTTGACATTTTCATATTCGTTACGTCTGCCCTCAGCACGGGCAGAAAAATTATTATTGCCCTGAGCATGATAACGTTCCGAATGCTGCTGAGTGAAACGGGGTCGAGCATACTGTGCATTATGACGATATCCCGAAGCTTGCTCAGAAACTCGCTGTTGGTTCGCCACTCTTCTGTGTGGTGGAACGTATGAAGCTTGGGTGGGCACTTGTGTATGCTCGCGCTGAAAGTTTTGTGTATTATGCCGCTGAGGGTTTTCGGAATAAGCCTCGCGTGGTGCCCGAGCATGGTAAGTTGAACCATGTTTGCCATGTCGCTCTTCATACGTGCGTATGAGGCGAAGGCATTCATGAATGGTGGTAGGGTGTCGAACCTCAAGAAAATCTTGTAAGAATGGGTCGAGCTGCTGTACGAGGGTATCCAACATGTCAACATGACTGGCATGTGGATCCCATAGATTATATAGGCGTGTAGTTTCCAACGCAAATGCAACAGGGCTATCATTGGAACCTTGTTGACGTGAAAACAGCTGTTGAGCAAGGCTAGCTCGACTGAGGCCGAAAGGAAAGACCTCCAAGAATTCTGCACGGAAATTCTCATAATGAGAATCCGGGTTCGACCCTCGCCACTGCCGATACCAGGTCTTGGCGGTATCCCTCAAGCAAGTGCCGGCAATTTGGACCTTGCAGTCTTCCGGAATATTATAGAGATCAAAATGATCTTCCAGATCTTCGAGGAACTTTAAAGACCCCTCCAAACCATTGAAATAAATTGTTCCAGCATGCGGCACGAAATGAGCAAGCATTCTGCTTCGCTGAGAGGATTGAATTCCCTCAGGTACGACCCGCGACTCAGAGTAATAAGAAGCTGGTGCATTACGAGACGGTGAAGAATGCTTGGGTATGTGTAGATCATTCATATCAAAGTCAGAGCCACAGGCTTCGCGCAAATTGTCCAAACAAACACCATTACCCTCGAGACTTGCCGGAAGGTGGAAATTTGCAGTTGTCTCAGGTAAGGAAGCCATGGGTAATAGTCAGGATCTCGTGTTCGAGAAAAGTTCGGGCGCCAATTATAATGTATTAGCTTTGTTTATCTTTTGCTAAGCTAATTATTATGAATGAATAATGCTCTAAGCTTCAAAATAATGAATTCCCAAAAGGGTGTTGTTACTCGTTAACTATGAACTTAAACAAAGTCTCAACGCTGGTTATTTATATTAAGTAATCAAAGTCATAAACCTAACAGCCAGACAGAGGTCTGACAAAACTAAGAATTGAGAAAGACTGAACTTACTGACAAACTTGTTTATTTCCAAGACTCTTGGTCAACTAAGGCACTCATATATCTTGTACATAATAATGAATAAACTTTCCTCTTATAGTACACACACTCTCATAACAACACCTCGCAACGCCAACACATCAACCTCAACAACAACCTCCACCCCTCAAGTCTCGATGAACGCGCCTATATACTAGCTACCACCACGTCATGACTTACACTCATTGCCAGATCTCATTCAGCGGGTGAAATAATATTTCGTTCAGTAGGAAGATAATTTACATAGTAAAATAAAATAACCAGAGATAGTAAAATCAAAAGGAAAGTGAATATAGAGTATACGTTACATCAGGTCATACCAGCAGATTATCCCCCAGACATGCACACTGCCACCGCCGCCGTGTTCTTGATAGACAAGCGTGTGCGGGTGTTGGTTGTTGTGTGGCTGACGCCATATCCGCCACCGCCAGTCACTTATGTGGAGTAGAAACCTCGATTCGTTGGGGAAGGCAACCTTTTCACACTTTTCCACTGTCCAAAGACTAGTCCCATGCGAACTGCAGGCGTCGTTGCCGATAGACCTGGGTTAACATGGGCGCCTTGGCGCAGTGTCAACCCCGGAGACCCATGCTTAACAGGGTTCACTCTATTATTATCGGGGACACGTACCTGGGTGCCCTAACGTTCATTTGTGTGGTCAATTGCTGCACTGTTGCGCTTCGATTGCCCTTCACCAGTGGACGGAGGCTACGTTCTCCTCTGTGGTCGATGGATTTTGGGGCTCCACAGTTATGACGTCGGGAGTCACTCGGTGTGCAAGCCGTCCATTCTTGGTACAACATTACTGCAGCACCTCGGGAACAGGCCACGAAGTCTGCTGTTTTTAAGATGCCTCCACCTTTGGCACGGCAGCCGATCATCATTCGTTTTTGAGCGTCCGTCCAATCACTACCTCTGCCCATTGTGCTCACGTTACGCATTATGGTTCACCTATCCTAGCCGGCAGCTTATATCTCCGTGTAGTCGACCTGGTCACGTGCACTATGTGACGTGCCTGGGTGGGTACATTATGACTCCGAGGTTGCTCATATTATTGTGATATGACCGTGTATGTTTTGTGTTGGAAAGGCAGGTTAGTGCAGTAGTATACGTTGGCGATTGCCAAGGGTGTGGCATTATATCAAAGGATCGAGCTATATTTTATATAGAGCACGTCTTTTCAGACTAAGGGGTGGCGTTATTCAAGGGTGGCGGTAAATCGAGGAGCAATGCATCGAGGAGCAATGCATCGAGCGTTGACTCTAGTTTCAAAACTGTTTTATCTTTTAAATAACTTGGAAGATTGATTACAAGTAATGATATAAATACCGAAATTCTGGCCACAACTCAACAGGCAATAAAACTTTGTAATCCTTACAGAATTTGCTTTCTTCCAACATTTTACCAAACAGAATCGAGTTAGATGCATAATGTTTTCAAGCACGTTGTTTAAAGAAACGCCGAAACTTTAAACACTATAAAGAGCGACGAAAAATGGTTTCAGTGGTTTGGAAACAAGATTCTGAGACAAAATATTTCAACCTTCCAAAGATTAAAACAGGGGAATGAAGATGAAGTTTACAACCTTGCGTTTGGGTGGCTTAAGACTGATATGATTTTGGCATGTTGAAAGAATGGATGAATAGCAAGTTTTTTCAGCATTTCAAATGCCACGAACTGGCACGAGTGAAAGAGGGCGGCTACGAAGAAGATTGGAAGTCCAAAAGGGTCCAACAAAAGTGAATGAAGAACTGTATTTTGAGACCGTTAGATGTATGTTCATACCACCAATAACTTTATACTGAAGAGGAACTGTGCATATGGGTTTCTAACATCATGTTATTATGGAACAACTACACGCTGTGTCAAAGGTGATAAAAGCATCTTCTGCAAAACTATGAACCTCTGAAACAGCTATTGATTTTTGTAATATTAAGAGCTGTAATTCTACCGTATCGCATAAATATTTGATTGACCTTTTCACGAGGCCACAGTAGACTTTTTGTGAGAATAATTATTTTTCTCTGTTAAATACACTGGTTTCGTTCTCCCAGGAGGTGTGCGACTTCAGTCTCCAATGAGTCTACTTCCCAGTGCCTCCCAGGAGGTGTGCGAGGCCTGCCAAGGACATTCCTTGCCAAGGACATTCTTCATTCTAGTGCTGATGACTCCTCCCCTGTGATGACGCAAGCTCCTCCTCTGGGGATATATTTGAAAACTTCCAGCAGCCGGATGAGTCCCCAGTGTCTCTACGCCTCTTCTTTTGGTTGATGTTCTCTTCCCAGCGACTAATATTGGGATACTACTGTATAATCAAAAATAGGATAAACAAAAAAGATGACACCGACTTTTTGGTAGTAATGAGCACGTCTTTTGAATCCTTTTTTGACACGAATAAAATGTTTTAAGGTTATTCATAGTCAATGGAACCCATTAAAGAAAATACAAAAAAAAAAAAAAAATCAACCGCATTTTTACAATCGATAAAACATCTCGATACAGAAACAGTTACCTTCCACCTCTAGTGGTTGAAAAACCTGTTGCGAAATTGACTAATTGTGCTCAAATAACTTCTCTGAGCTGAACAAACATATCAGAGACAAAGCGAGTTTTATATCAGTTAGAAGAACAGATATAGAGGAAAACATGATCTAAATTTACGCCCTTAGCGGAAGAATTTTGAATAGTTGAAAAGTAGAAAATATCTAAAAGTTGTTCTTCACTTGCTGTGAAGCTACATTAAGAAACAATAATTTTTCAAATGCTTCTCTTTGAAGTATAGATAGCGAAAAAATAATTGTGACATTTCTGCCCCCTAGTGAGTGGACTGTGCACTGTTTTAAAAAGATAATATTCCCCATCTCTACTGTAAAGAACGGCATAGAGTAAAAAAAGAGATTTTTTCAAAAAGATTTTTAGAAGCAGAGATAAGGCATCAAACAGAAGTGCACACTGACACCACCTAGCACCAGAACGGTGAACTAGAAAACCCTACGGGTAGAGGCAAAGTGTTTCACAAAGTAAATAGTATACGGCATTCGAAGAACGTTTTAATTCGGACTTTTAAAAGAACAGACATGAACAAAATCCGATAAGACATTTGAACCCCTAGCATAAAAACTCTGCACTATTTCTGGTGATAAATGTACACAAAATGTTTTGGCAGTTAGAAGTATCTGACCGAAAGATGATTTTTTTCAATCGGGTTTTTAGATGCGCAGATGTTACTGCTAATATGCTGCAAAAGGAAACGTGAACTTGATTTTTAATATATTTTCCGATCGAACTAATAGTTGCAGAGATATGGTGTCCACACGCGGATGGACAGACAAAGTGATAACACAAGCACCATCTTTTTTTACAAAAGATGTGCTAAAAACATGGATCCAGAAATTGAAGAGCGCTGTGTAACTTGGGGAACCTGCTGCAGTTCTTCGGCATAGAGGTTTCCGTCCTCAGCTTAGGCATCTGGCACGAGTTCCCAACGCACAGAACACTCAGAATTCTACCAAATGCCCAGCATGACTTTCAAACGCACGTCATTAGCCTTGTGTGCTCCTCGTCATTAGCCTTGTGTGCTCCTCGTCATTAGCCTTGTGTGCTCCACGTCATCGCAATACACAGCCCACGCTAGCGCGCATTTCGCAGAGGAATGGAAGCCCAAAATTATGTGCAGCTCAAAATGGGTCGAACTTTTCACTTACCTTGGTATACAGCATTTATTTACTCAAGTGATAGGTATAAAGTCAGAAACATAACATAAAATATCATTTATCTTGAATGCGCCTTCCATTGGTTCAATTCCACTGATATCAGAAACTGTCATTCATTGCACTTTAGGAGTAATAGCAATTGTATGAATTTCCTTTGTTTCTTTTTTAATGCGTTCAAAAGTAGCGACAAACAGTTATTATGATATTGAAATAATGTTAGAAATCAAAAGAGAAAATTAATTTTCATAGTAGCAGAATTTTCGATGGCTCCATAAGGAAAATCCACAAGAAATTTTTAAATAATTAAAATCCATGAATTCCCCATTTGATCAATAACGCAATTTTAAAATACTTTGTGTCTGCCACAATAATTTTTTTTTATTCTTTAAATTTTGGATACTCAACCTAATCGATAGACGCTGCAGTACTCCCTGCATAGTACTGTGTAGTCTGTGCGCTGTGAACTATGATATAAGTTTGGTTTCAGGAGCGCTTCAAAAATCGCAGTTCCTCGTCCGAGCCCTGAAGAGGTAAGGAGTTGTATGGACCTGTCTTACGGTAATGGCTCACTTCCTTCCAACGAAGGAATAATTAGAGGTTACTTATAGCCCTTGGAGATGCTCATGAGAAATTGTATGGTCTTCCTGACCAAAGTTTGGTTCTGGAATCTCCATTCAGTTTCTCCCCGTTAGAAATCGTTTATATATGCTGTGACGTGCCTGCACCGCAGGACGCACATGAGATAAAGGCAGACAGCAGCGAGAGCATACGTGTAGCTCAGTTGGGAGAGCGATTTATTCCGGAATGAGGGGACCCGGGTTCGATGCCCGGCGTGGACAAAACCGACGGAGAAATTTACTTCGTTATATTGGCGCCCGAACTTCAACAATGCCCTGGCTGTTAAAGTTCTCGCAATGGTGTGATGTTCTTTCCACACCGCGAGACAGGAAAAATAAAAGAATCCCTTCTTCAGCGCTTCGAAAAGTAAATGTGCGTGATGTTACGTTCCACACAACAAATTGACTGGGATTTCTCCAAAGTACGTTCTTCAGCGGATGACTGCCTACAGCAACACATGTTCTCGGCTGACCAGTGGGCCATGCCTCCGGCCCTCTTTCAGGGGGGGGGGTGACGTGCCTGCACCGCAGGACACACATGAGATAAAGGCAGATAGCAGCGAGAGCATAAGTCCGTGTAGCTCAGTTGGGAGAGCGACTTATTCCGGAATGAGGGGACCGGGTTCGATGCCCGACGTGGACAAAAATTGACGGAAAAATTTACTTCGTTATAATGCTTTGGATAGTCTAAACCGATTGTGATGTTTATGTGTTCCCATGGCTGTCTTCTTTACATACGTGACTTACTAGAAGTAGCTTGCGTTTCTTTTGATTGGAGGTTTAACGACCACCGTGAGCAACTCAATGGGCTATAAGCAGTCGCCCGCCCCTAATTTAGGGTCACTGGTTCCAGGGAAGGGAGAGAGCCAGTGCCGTAAGACAAACACAACATCCATGCCTCACCGGGATTCGAACCCGGACCCCTTTCGGACGAATGATCAGAGGCCAGCGCCTTAGACCACTGCGCCACCGGGGCGGCAGCTTGCGTTTCATACATAACCTCTATTTGGATATTTATGGTATCATATATTCTTCCCGGTCGGTGTACCAAAGTATGCGGCAGCACTATGTATTTCTCAAGTATTCGTACTTTTCAGCAATATTCTTTTTGTTGTTTATTAATGAAGTTATGTCCACCAGCTTTTCTAACATAATTACGCAGATGCTGCTTCTCTAACATAGTTACGCAGATGCTGCTTCTCTAACATAGTTACGCAGATGCTGCTTCTCTAACAGAATTAAGCAGAGCTGCTTTTCCAATGCAATTACAACCTAATAGCGCAGGTGTTTCTGTTTGGTTAAAGTAAATGTGCGAAGCTCCTGACAAGAATAATTATGTACTTCCTACGTGTCACAGGTGGCATCATTTCATTGTAAAACTCTTGACTCGTGATTGGAGCATTAAATCTGGCGTTCAGCAGTTCCAGTAGTCGTCGCTAAGGCCGCAGTTCTTTAAATGAAAGTCAAATGGTAAGCTTAGGTCTAAGAAATCGCCCAGTTAGGGTTTGATTCTAACTCGGAGACTATCAGAAATCGCACCATTTCTTGCTGATATTTCAGCTCGACACTTTAGGTAAAATCTCTGCAAGTAAACTTTTCATGTAAGTATTTTGAAAATTCCTCAGGTTTAATCCCATACAGTTCAAACTGTTTCTTCCTGACTTATGAACTAATCGATTTTAATACTTTTCGTTTACATTTATAAATAGAAATATAAAACAGGAGCAGAAAAAAATCTGTTTCGCGCAGTTGCATCTTCAAATATTCACGAGCTTTAAGTTCGAGATGGGGAAAGAAGGAATTGCGCGGTTAATATTCACCAGTGTTAAGTTACAATCTATGGAGAAAGAAGTAAACGCCGGCTATATACATTCACCAGCATTAAGTTAAGTCTATGGAGAAAGAAGAAACCGCGTGTTATATAGTTGAGTTACAGTCTGTGAGGGTTCTGCATCATGATATACCATTTGGAACACCTCTCGGTCTCCAAAGTCATGGAGCACTTCTTCAGAAACGATGTAGAATTTTAGGAAGTCATAGGAGATTGTTTTGATAAGGCATAACAAAAGTTTTTATTGTGGAAGGCCGACTTAGTTGGAACAAAGATGAAAATATATCCAAGTCGAAAAACAGGGGTATAATATTGCAGGAATACCCGTATGAGACACATATTAAGTTCAGGAGTTATTAAACGTTTTGAAATCTGTCTTTATAACAAACGAAGAAATTCGTTTGCATAAGACGTATCGGCTACTAGCGGCATTCAGTTTGGCGGCGGAAAAGCTTTTAGTTCAAGTCACCGGCAGAGGGTGATAACGGCTAAAAGTTAGGAAATACAGTAAAAATCAATGAAAATAAATGCGTTGCATTAATTTGCTGACACTATCACAACAGTAATTTTTCAACATGTCCACAACCATAAGGTATTATAACATTCAATCGTGTGACATTTCCAGTGACCGCCGAGTATAGCATGTCCTTGTGAATGCAACAGACCTCGCGACAAATGGCTTACTTAAATTGTGGAAGTGTGGAAGGTCTTGTTTGGTATACTTTGGGCGCCACAATCAGAAATCAACAGGTGTCAGATCTGAAGACCCAGGCACGTGCCCGTGGGATTCCGCAGTGTTTGCTGATTAGTTTTTCTGCACCAAATGTGGGGATAAGTAAGTTCTTTGCTGAAGATGTGACGTGAGCTAGAGCACCATCCTGCATAAACCTGACTATGTGCAGCAGATTCTGTTCTTGCAAACATACCATCATGTTTTCACGCAGAAGTTTCAAATAGCGATTAGCGCTTACTAAACAAGTCTTCCAGCCATTTCTAGAGCATGGTTCCGCAAAGAAAAACAGCCCAGGAATGACGGATGGATTGAATCAAAATCACACAGTAACCCGTAGTAAACAAGGCTTTATCTGGCAAAGTTAAAATCATAACAACACACTCTGTGACTCTCGTGTTCAATAATGATATTCACAGATGATCAGTAGCTGCAGCCTCTCACTCAGTGCTCTTAAAGGCATGACATTTGCGTATCTTTCTTGGTTTGCAGTGCCCCTCTCGTCGCATTTTCAAACTAAAAATGTTTCCATTGCTAAACAAAATCCCCTAACTAGCTGAAGTTTTTTGTGCAAACAGCGCTGTAATACACGCATTTGTTCCTTTGTTATAAGTTTTCAAATTAAACGGACTTTTGAGCCACTCGATATTTTTAGAAATTCAAAATCCTAACAGCGAGTATAAAAGTTGAACAGATTTCCTTAAGAAAAGACACTGTTCGTGCAATGTAGAAGCCAGTAAATTGTCATAGGAAGAGAAAAATTCACAGTATCATATTGGGCATGGAAATATTTTGTCTGCAATTGATATTTTTATTCTGTTGCTTTCACATCAGCTTAACCGCCTCGGTGGATCAGTGATCTAAGCAGTGGCTGCTGACCATTCCTCCGAGATGGGTCAGGGTTCGAATCACGCTTAGGCATGGATGTTGTGTTTGCCTTACGGCACTGGCTCTCTCCCTTCCCTAGAACCAGTGCCCCTAAATTAGGGGCGGCAGATTGCTTATAGCCCACTGAGTCAAGCCCTGTGGCCGTAAAAAAAAACAATAAAAAAACAGAAAGAAAAATCAGCTGAGTGTGAACTGTGGTGCATAAATATGGGGAAAATCATACCACACTGGTGAAATAAACTGAACACAGAAACTGTTTCAGCCGTCCCGGTGGCACAGTGGTCAAAGCAATCGCTTCTGATTATTCGTCCGAGATGGGTCCGGGTTCGGATCCCGGTGAGGCATGGATATTGTGTTCGTCTTACTGCACTGGCTTTCTCCCTTCCCTGGAACCAGTGACCCTAAATTAGGGACGGGGCGACTGCTTATAGCCCACTGGGGTGCTCAGTGGTGCTAAACCTCCAATCAAAAAAATAAACAATAAAAAAACACTGAAACTGTTTCAGCCGCCCCGGTGGCGCAGTGGTCAAAGCGATGACTTCTGATCTTCTGATCATTCGTCCGAGATGGGTCCGGGTTCGAATCCCAGTGACGCATGGATATTGTGTTTGCTTACGGCGCTGGCTTTTCCCCTTACATGGAGCGAGTGGCCCTAAATTAAGGACGGGCGACTGCTTATAGCCCACTCAGTTGCTCACAGTGGTCGTTAAACCTCCAATAAAAAAAAAACAGAAAAAAACTGTTTCATATTAAATGAGGGTGTTACTGCATACCCCAAATATTGCACAATTTGATCCACTTCCGGCAGTGTCACTATGGATCCAATCAAGTAAAAAGACAGAAAAAGAGTTGCTACTAAACCTTATACTCATCGAAATAATAAGTAAAGTCAAATTAACTTACATGTTCATTAGTTAGCTTACAAATTCTAATTAGTGTGGAAATATTTTGTAATATTTGTACTATTTCATTTTGTTAATGTCAAGTTGAACTTTATGCTTCTCTGTACTCCAGTTTGACGAACGGCAGTAAAACTAATAGATTGTGCACATTAGATGTACTAAGAGCTCGAAGCGGTCGTCTGTCTCTAATTTAGGGCCACTGGTTCCAGAGAAGCGGCAGAGACAATCAGAAAGTCTTACAATCGATACTTCTTCCGGGACTCAAATCTGCGACATATACCTCTAATTTAACCTCCATTTTGTGTTTCTCTGTTCTTATGTAAATGTGGTTTCTTCTTGATAAATGTTTTCTGTCTTAACGCCACAGAATTTCTCCCTACGAGCTTGAATGATAAAAGTTGGCAGCCTGACAGTGGGTCAGAGTTAAGGTACAAAGGGTGAGTCAAAAGTTTTGCAATCTTTGCATAAACGCTTATGCTGAGACGGGTATGTCACCTATTTAAACTAGTTCAAGTCGCGCACTGCAGTCAGTCGAAAGGGATATGAAGTGGCAGTCGTTGATGTGAACAGCATTACGTGTCTGTGGTTTGAGACGCCTAAAAGATGGACAGCCGCAACTGGCTAATTAGGGAAGTTTTGCTTTACGAGTTTGTAATCGGCCATAACGCTGCGCAAGAAACACGAAACATTTGTCATGCGAAAGGGGAAGGTACCGTGGACCACAGCACCGCAACCAGAAAGTTCAAGAAATTTCGCTCAGGTGACAGAAACCTCGACGATCAGCCACGGTTAGGTGGGCCACGAACCGTGGATTCGGAGGCCGTGCGCCAGGCCGTAGAGGCAAATCCGACAACCAGCACTCTGAGATTATCAGCCGAGCTGAGAATATCACAGACCACCGTTGTTCGTTCAATTCAGGACCTCGGCAAGGTATACAGGAGCTGCAGCGTTGTCCCTCACGAACTCACGCCAGCTGAAGCAAAGCCGAGTGGAAGTGTGCACGAAACTCCTAAAAAACCCGCGCGATGTGCGTTTCATCAAGAGAACTGTTACGTGCGATGAAAAGTGGGTTTATTTCTGTAATCGTAACACACAGCGGCAGTGGTTGAGCCCAGGCCAGCTTCCAGAACGTGTTTCCAAACGTGGGCGCTTCAAGCTCAAGGTGACGATTTTCGTCTGGTGGAATTTCGAGGGGATAATTCATTACGAATTTGTTCCAGACGGTCGGACTATCAACTCCAACCTCTAATCTGAACAGCTGGAGCGGATGTATGTCGTTTTGGAAGAGAAGTTCCCGGCACTGGTGAACAGAAAGCGCGCTCTCCTACAGCAGGAAAACGCTCGGCCTCATACCGCGCGAATGACCCGGGCAAAACTTCAGGAACTTGAGGGCATCGAACTAATGCCACACCCAGCATACAGTCCGGACCTTGGCCCGTCGGATTATTACTTATTCCGGTCCATGACCCATTTCCTTCGCGGGCGGCACTTCAACAACCAGGAGGATATTGCAGCTGGGGTGAAGAAGTTCTTCGCCTCGATACAACTGGCGGACAGATGGCTAAGGACGGTGCAACACGATGGCCTATACTTTGAATGCTAGTCAGCTTTCATCGTAAAGGTACGCATGAAAACATAAAGTGATCTAAATATTGCAAAATTTTCGACTCGCCCTCTGTAAATAATGAGTGTCCAGAGCAGGTTGAAAAGTTGAGAGCGATATTGTATGAGCACAGCAAGTGCTGTGTTAATGTTAAGAGCAATATTATCAGAGCTATGTTATATTGAACAATGTTACTGGAAGCTATATTTTGAATGCGTTAAGTGCTATGTAAAAAAATAATTGCTACGAAACAGTAGTAGGAAGTCTATTTGTCTTGTTCCTTGAGAACGACACTAATCATTGAAGATAAATGACGTGCCGTCAGAATTATTAAAGTGGACTTCGGATTCTGTAAGTAATGACTTAATACTTATCCAGAACGTTAATTTGAAAGTATATAATTAGAAAATAATCCACGCTTAATTAAGGTTGCAGCTTTCCGAACAAGCAACAAAAGGTTTTGATTAATTAGGGTTACCAAGTGAAGTTAAGTCACCAAGTGACAAATAATATTTAAGTTGAAGTTAAATCTTTAATACTTCATGTTTTCAACAACCATTAAACCTGATTATTCTACAAACCCGAACGCAGTTTGGAAGAGTAGCCCGAAGCCAGCACCTCTGACCGCCCGGCTACCAGGGCAGCTACTAAGGCTTCAATGACTTTTCCCTGTTCTACAAGTTGACAAAGAACTGAAGTTTCTCGTTTCTGAATACTTCGAGAAGCAAGAAAAGAACTCATTTTTCTATAGTAAGCGTATATCTGCTTTGTCTACTAAACGAAAAAAATGCGCTGAACTCACTCAGGAAAGGCTGCCTCAAAAAAGACATAAGGAATATTTGCTCCTAAATCTAATATCTCATGAAGAGGTAGATAATTCATCTACTGTGCCTCAAAACCTTTTCAATTTGTCATGAAAACGCACTTTCTGGTAATACGTGTTTAACACGACCAGAATCCATTAGGATTGACTAAATAATGTTGTATAATTCATTTAGCTATCTTGCTTTTCCTGCAGTGCAGTATTCTTACATTATCTGGGCCTCGGTTTTGTTTTAATCACAAGTGATTTACATTCAGCCCATTCCTAATGGGATTTTTTTTTTGTTTCGGAGTTAAGCGACCACCGTCAACAATTCTATGAGCTATGAGCGGCCTGGGGTTGCTCATAGCCTCTAGGCTGAGATATTTTTAGTGAGAATGGTGTTACGAGGTCATATCTCATTAACAGAACTGTGAAATGAAGTCACAGACCATTTGGAACGCATATCTGCAATATACTCTGATAGGCAGTGACAATTCTTCTAAAGATAAAACACCCTTTTCATAAGATAACTAAGAATAGTGATTTCTTCCACGCTCTCAGCAAAGCGTTGCGGGCCGCCCCGGTGGCGCAGTGGTCTAAGGCGTTGGCCTCTGATCATTTGTCCGAAAGGGGTCCGGGTCCGAATCCCGGTGAGGCATGGATGTTGTGTTTGTCTTACGGCACTGGCTCTCTCCCTTCCCTGGAACCAGTGGCCCTAAATTAGGGACGGGCTACTGCTTATAGCCCATTGAGTTGCTCACGGTGGTCGTTAAACCTCCAATCAAAAAAAAAAAAAAAAGCGTTGCGGATGATGTGAATTAAAGCTCACTCAAAAAACATTGTGTGGAAAAGACTTTTGAAAAGTGCCAGTGTCCATAGCAAACGATCGACAAAAATTCGAATGCCCATTAGGATACATGAGAAGCTCATGTATTTCTTGTAATAAAGACTGAATTTACTTTAAAGTTTAACGATTTCTTTTCCCCCTTTCTGATCAATGATATTAACAGTGTGTTATCTGTTAGTCGCTCATATTCTAGTTTTTTGACAAATGGTGTTCCATTGTAAAAAAAAAATGAACTGTAACCCCATTTAATTTTTTCAGTCAGCTTGAAAATGCTCTGGGATAACGTCAATCCCAACACCACAACCGGCCCTACGTTTCCTATATCCATTCCGAACATTGGCACAGCATTGGAGACGGGTGTCTTGTGTTGTATCCCAAACATCGATACGCAGATTCCAAAAATATTTCCCACCTGGAACACAACGCTGCTTTCGATGCTCCTGGCAACTGTCGCAACACAGAAGTATGCTCCGATCACAAAAACAGGTTTCAAACAGGAATACGATTACATCATAGGTGAGTAAATGACATAATTATGTTTTCTCATAGTTCTGTACATAAATATTTATACAAATACTATATATGTAATGCATATATACGCATGAAATAGATCATTATGAACATCCTGTCTCCAAGAATCGACGTGTCCCACGTTACGCAGTAGCTACGTCACCGACACGCAAGTAATACAATAATGTCCATAAATTAAGCGGCAGAGGCAATATGCAAATTTGCGGACGTTGAAGTAAGTTTTTATTAGCGGAAAATCGCTGACGGTAGAAACCGACGTAAGAGGCAGATACAACCGATTGGCTGCCCATAATTTACATATGTGGAAACACGTGAGAGCACAAGATTTTTTTTTTTTTTTTTTGATAGGAGGTTTAACTACCACCGTGAGCAACTCAATGGGCTATAAGCAGTCGCCCGTCCCTAATTTAGGGTCACTGGTTCCAGGGAAGGGAGAGAGCCAGTGCCGTAAGACAAACACAACATCCATGCCTCACCGGAATTCGAACCTGGACCCCGTTCGGACGAATGATCAGAGGCCATCGCTTAGACCACTGCGCCACCGGGGCGGCGAGCACAAGATTGCTAAACAGTGATAACAGCTGAAGCGACAGAGTTATCTTTACGTGTGTTAAACTGTTGGTTATTTGTTTTTGTTGGTCACTTGTTGTTATGGTGAGTGGCACAAGATGTCCAGTTCACTACGTTTGGAATCTGCGAATGAATTTTTAATAAGATATGGCAGTGACGACAGCTGGCCGCTGCGCATACTGTGGACTGACGAAGCACAGTTCACGTTAACTGCAAAGTGAACTCTGAAAACTGTGTGCATTGGGCAGACAAACATCCCCATGATTTGTTACCTCGGCCCTTACAGGAAGCCAGAGTGACTGTGTTGCGGCATCACAAGCACTTTCATTCTAGGCCTCTACTTCTTTGAACAAATGACCCGTCACGGATTACGGGCGTGTACTGTAACAGGTGCTCCTTACGCAGAAATGTTAACGAATTACGTCATTCCAGAGCTGCAGTAACGACGTGTAATATCTGACGTCATTTGGATGCAAAATGGTGCTCCCCCACATGTCAGCAAATGTGTCAAACAATTGTTAGAGCATCACTTCGGTAGCAGAATTATATCTCGGAGCCATTTTGCATTTCGATGGTCACCGCGGTCTCCAGATCTAACACCAATGGATTTCTGGCTCTGGAGATTTCTGAAACCAAACGTGTATAAAGATAATCCAAGAACTTTGTCTGACCTGAAAGAAGCCATTAAACGAGAGGTTATTCACATTTCATGTAACATGTTGCATGCTTTGGTATACGTCCACGATTCTCCGCATGCAATCTGTCATTGTCTGTGATGGCAGACACATCGAGCAATTGTAAACAAAGGTAAATGTGACGGTGTCTTTTTATCTTTCTTTCCTCTTTTGTTGTTATTTCTCATCTCATTTGAAAGTGCTATTGTTCAGTGGCTTTTAGGGCTAGAAAGAAACTGTTAACGCCATTTCAGGTTTTTTAAGGTGCTGATCACAATGAAATATCACAAAGCGGGTGTTGCCATTGGAAACTTCCGTAATTCGTGAGCTGACACTGTAATCGTGAGAGCACGATTCATTTGATCTGCATAAATCTCGAGCGCATATCTTTAAACGTCTGAATCCCAAATCTCATCCCAATTCGTCAAACATTGTGGTCACTAGAAGCTCGTAAATGGGCCAAGTTACTTTATGACTACCCTGTATATACACTGTTCGACATAGAAAATGCCACACCATGAAGGAATATACGAGCTAAACCGAAACTTACCACACATGTAGTTCAAGTACTATTTATTTGTGGAATGACGAAAAAATGAAATATTTACAGATTTAAAACGAACAATGGGTATTTACATATGGTGATGGGTGTGAAATGAAATGAAAAATATTTACAAATGTTGAGAGTTAATTCGAAATATTCGTCCGAAAGGGGTCTGGGTTCAAATACCGATGAGGCACGGATGTTGTGTTTGTCTTAAGGCACTGGCACTCTCCCTTCCCTGGAACCAGTGACCCTAAATTAGGGACGGGCGACTACTTATAGCCCATTGAGTTGCTCACGGTAGTCGTTAAACCTCGAATAAAAAAAAATTCGAAATATATACATTTTTTTTACAAATGTTTTTGCGAATGTCTTTGAAACAAATGCACACTTACAAAAAGCGAAGACTGTGAACTTGAAGATATGCAAATTTACAGATGGCGATGAGTGTGATTTCGAACAAACTGCGCTTGAGATTTGGATATGCAGATCACTAGTTCGTTGATAACAACAGTTGTAGGGCAGAACAGAAGCAAAAGATATAATGTAGTGAAAGTCCACTAACAATGCGGAAAGTGAGATGAGTCATGTGACTTCCGAGTTAATGTCAAAGGTCAGAGTTCTCGTGATGTGAAGCCGAAAACGTAGACAAACTGAAGAATTTATGAACAGTTGAAATACACATTATCGCAAAGGAATTGGGGGTGGGGGTTATGTTCTGAGTCGGATTTATTTTTGATGAATTGAGAGTCATCCTGTTTGCGTAGACCATTTAACATGAAATTGAGAAACAGCTGAGATTTGAAGTGCGTGATTGAATTCTAGTTGTAGTCGGCATTTTAAAAAATTACGGAAAGTGGTACATAGAAACCTGCTTTCTCTTCTTGCTGAAAGATGGGAGGTTGTACATATTAAGAAGTTTCTTTGGACATGATAGATGATTGATTTGGTCAAAATAAAAATAAAGGGGCAGATGTCAGATCGACAAGCTGTGCTGGGGTCGCGGGCGAAAAGAAACAAGTAGTCGTGGATGGAATGAGTTGCCTGGCATGCTGAATGGGTGATTCGGAACATATATTGGAGTAAAAGAATAACGATACGACATTGTTGATAAACATGGATCAGATTGGCTGGAACTTGACAATAAGTGCAGTCGGGGGAAGGAACGATGCCAAAGCGATGAAGGGTGATGGGGATGGGTAGTCTTTGATGGAGGAAAAGACACTGAATATTTTTATCTTTCGGGACGGGGAGGGGAGAACTTAGTGCACTCCAGGTACATGTGACGAAAGCATCCGGGAGATTGTGAGTTCTGACTGCTGTAACATCACGAAGCAAAAGGAAGGAATATAACTGTTTTGTGGTAAGATGGGCAAGTAAGACGTGCGAATTATGAAGCTTGAGTGAGAATGGTAAAATATTTGCAGCAGAAGGTGAGTAAATAAGACCAGTTGTATCGGCGAGATCTGGGAAGGAGCGGATGATGGCATTTTTGAGCTGTTGAAATTTTCCTCTATTAGTGAATGAGTTATGAGTGGAGGATGAAAGTTCTGTCAGAGGTTTCCATTGGAGGTCAGAATCAACGAGCTATGTAACTGTAACAATGCCTGCATGAATAAAGGTGGGGAAGAGAAAAGTGACTATGTTGACGGAGATGGATTAGCAAGTTGTAAAAGATGCGTTCTTACAATAAATCAGGATTGGAGATTGGAGTATGACGTTGGATGAGTAAGGACCGTATATGAACTTGATTGCTTCTATATAGACAGGTGGAAAGCGAAGAGGAAATCAGTGGATATCGGTCCATTAGAATATAAGCTGAAATGGTGAAAGTCGGGTTCGATGGGGAAATGAACATATTCAAGATCTCAGTTGCAGCTGTTGGTGTACCAAAAATCCATTCTCAGAAAACGGATAACTCGGAAGGAAATATAGTTTTGTTGGATGGATGAAAGATTGACAACCCCATAATGGAGGGGTAACATAAAACAGATGCTTTGACATGGTGAACAGATTTCCAAATAAAATTGACAAATGCTGTTTGGATGGAATTAACAAACATTGTAGGTGGTATATGAGGAATCCATGAATGGGTAAGCCTTTGCATCAAAACGGTTTGAATAATAGCTGCTTTCTGAGTGTAAGATAGATGGTATTTGATGCAATTCCAGCTATGTAGAGACTTGGAAATGGTGTCTGAAATGGAATGACAGGTGTTGTTCATAACGCAAGCTGATTTATCAAACCGAATTCCAAGTAATGTTTGACAGTCGCAACTCCATCGAGCACCCTAAGGTTGGTCTGTGCGAGATGTCCAAGTACCTAGCCAGAGACCTGAACATTTTTCTCTGTTGAGAGCTGCACCAGATTGTTGTGAATACGTATTGTAGGAATCTTGAATAATGTCAAATTCTGAGTCGTGACGAATGAAAATGGTGACGTCGTCATCGTAAGTTGTGAGAACAGGAACGTGGTGTCGAATTCGTACATGTGAAGTATTTGAACGGTGAGAGAGTTCGAGTCTAAGATGATTGAGAAACGGTTCAAACACGAGGGCAAAGAGTTGGCCCGACAGGGGACAGCCCTGTCGGATACCAGAGTTAAATAAAATAGTAGCAGTATGAAATGAAAGGTTACGAACACGAAAGACATCACCGTGGTAGAGATTAAGAATAAAGTAGCAGAATCGTGTAGGGAAGCCAAAGTGAAGAAGAACAGCTAAAAGATATGAGTGATTAACGCGATCAAACGCGTGTCTCGAGTCAACGTTTAAAGAGAGCAAGAGGTTCGCGGTAAAAATTTTGCCAGAAATTGAAGGTTATGTAAGAGAGAGATGTTCTGATCGATCGAGCGGTTAGTGATTGAATAAGTTTGTTCCGATTGATTCACGCTCGGAAAAACGTGACCCAAACGGATTGAAAGTATCTTAGCAAAAAGCAAGTAAACAGTATTAAGAAGTGAATCAGGGCGCCAATTAGAAAGAGTTTGAAAGTTACCGGTTTTAGGCTGAAGGTGGAAAGTAACAGTAGTGAAAGCAGAGGGGAGAGAAAGTGAATACAGAAAAGCATTGAAAACCAAAGTCAGAATAGGAAGCAAAGAAGGGAAGAAAACACGGTACTCGTCTGCTCCAGGAGAAACTGACGGTTCAGAAGTGAGAAAGCAGTAGTAATTTCAGAAGGTGAAATGGGGGTGCGAAGAGAATCGTCAGTAGAAGTCGGCCCTTGAGGAAAGTTAGCGGGGAAGAAGGTCGGGAGGAATAGAAGGCAGATTAAACCGTTGAGTGAAATAATCGTAAGTGATTGCACACAGTTCATCGAGGTCAGAGGTAATGGTGCCGTCGGGACGTTGAAGCTGGGTGATTCTCTGGGTCACCCCGGATTTTTTCCATTGACGACAAAATAGCAGAGGGGTTGGCAGGCAGGTTGAAGCGTTGCATTTTCATACGGGTAAGTGTATTTTGAGCTGCTGGAAGTAGTAATAACTTGAGTTCGGTTGTTAAAATTTCGTAGTCTTCAGAGACGATTGGAGTGAAGGAAAGAATGTCGCAATCTAGTGGTTTCCATCGAAGTTCGGATTCGCTGAGTGGAGAAAATCCGGCGGCAACTGAACGGGTTCGGTATTTAGTTGCTAACTGAAGGAAAATAGGATATGGAGCAGTGGAAATTTTTTCGGTGGTTTCTTGTAAAATAAGTCTAACTTGGGCTTGAAATTCAGGGTCATTCAGGGTACTGTCATCTAAAGTCCACACACGGGGACAGTTGCCCCAGCAAGAACTAAAATGAAGAATCATTGTCACAATAAGATGGTCAGAGGAAATGGTTGATGAGTGATGAATCGAGTGCAATCGAGGGTGAAGTTGCTGCGAAATGTAAAATCGATCGTGTCCGGCTGCTGCGTTGGGAATTTTTCCTCTCCACGTATAAACTTTGGTGGTGGGGTGTAGTAATCGAAAAGCATCAGAAATCTGAGATTGTTGGTGTGGTGACGTGGAGTGATATAGAGAAAATAGAAGAAAAAAATTGCCAGTAGTGATGGAAAAATCAGTGGTAATGCTGAATTCCAAAAAAAAAAAAAAAAAAAAAAAAAAAAGGTAAAGTGAGGAAACTCTGAACTCGGGTAATGGAACGCCATTCTTGAGTTAAAGAGAAGGGTGGAAGAAACTGTAGCCATCTCTGTGACAAGATCACAAGAATCAGGAAGAGGCTGGAAGCTTCTAAGAATTTGAGCGTGGAATTCACAGAGACGATAGCAACAGCAGAAAGGGACATTTTCGTCATGGGAAGGTGAAAAGACGCTCAGAGCAGGGGATGCCGAGGACCAGAAGGTCAGAATGCAAGCCGATGATTGGTTGTGCGCTGTCCAGGGTCACGAAAGAAAGTTGAGGGACGCTAAGCAGGAGGTTTTGGCAGTACTCCTGGTATAACATTCATTCGGACAAGAGGTCAGGTCAGCTCTCACATTGAATTTATAGGCCTAAAATTTAGGCGCTAAACTACGGTTGAGTTGCCAAAGGAGGAGATTTCCACAAACTGCGGTTAGTGGTTGATCTGTTGAATACAGCCGTAATAGGCTGCGGTCTGTAAATCTGACGTAATGATATAAATCTGGCGGAGGAATTCTTACACCTAGTTCTCATGTCCAGTAATACTGTCACTGGCATGTGCGATATCAAATAAGTACATTTAGATGCTCAGCGGTTGGAAAAAGACTGTAACATAATGGTTTTTGATTACCATGACTGAGGACTGTGTGTGTATCTATATACACAGCTCTCTCACAGATGTGGACAACATGGATTTTTGAAAAGGAACTCTGCAGATTCAGTACCTCAACAAATTGAACCTCTATTTTGATTATATCCTCCATCATCATCATTGTAAATAGTTCAGCAAACGTGACAGCATATAAATAGATTAAAGTGTTATGTCTGTGAAGACATCAGCTCTGTGTCATCAATGCGTGATCCTTAGCTACGCCTCTGAGGTGAGTGGAAAGTGAACATAAGGGAGTCCAGACTCTCCAATCAATCTAGACTGGTGGCAGTGAATACCTCAGGTAAAAATACATACAATACAAGGTAAAAATTATACCAGAGTGTATATATATATACACTGAGTGGCCACTTTATTATGACCACCTGATAGTTTTAAGCAAATGAGCTATGGCTGCACGCTGTTGCCGCCAGACGGTGAGGTTAGTATAAAAAGGGAAAGCTTAGTGCTTGCGACAGTAGGAGAAGTTATTTTTTTGTGACGAGATGGGTAAAAAATACGATTTGACGGACTTCCAACGTGGGATGATTGTAGGAGCTCTGAGCCATGGAGCGAGTACCACCGAAACCGCCGCATTCGTGAAATGTTCCAGAGCAGCTGTTGTTAAAATGTTTAAAGACTGGACTGTCAGCCAAAAAACTGGGTCTCTACGTGCAACGTGTGGTCGTCATCGACTAGTGACTGCTCGGGTGGAACGGAGAGTATCCAGACTGGTCACAGACAACAGAAGGGCAACAGCGTAGCAAATTACAGACCATCTTAATCAAGGATCCTCACAAATGATCTCTGCCAGCACTGTTCGCCGTACACTGCATCGGATGGGATATGGCAGCCGAAGGCCTGTTCGAGCACCTTTGCTGTCTGCAGTTAACAAAAGCAAAAGTCTCCAGTTCACACAGGAGCACAAAGATTGGACAGTCTATAATTGGAAACAAATTATGTGGTCCGATGAATCACGTTTTCAGTTGAACCATGCCGATGACCGAGTGAGAATTTGGCGGAAACAACACGAAAGCATAGACCCCAAATGCATTGCTACAACCCTTCAAGCTGGTGGTGGTAACGTTATGGTTTGGGGAATGTTTTCCTGGGATTTTTTTTTTTTATTGGAGGTTTAACGACCACCGTGAGCAACTCAATGGGCTATAAGCAGTCACCCGTCCCTAATTTAGGGTCACTGGTTCCAGGGAAGGGAGAGAGCCAGTGCCGTAAGACAAACACAACATCCATGCCTCACCGGGATTTGAACCCGGACCCCTTACGGACGAATGATCAGAGGCCAGCGCCTTAGACCACTGCGTCACCGGGGCGGCATTTCCTGGGATGCTTTGGGCCCTTTAATTTGTGTTGATCAACGTCTGATTGGCACATCACATCTAAACATCGCTGCGGACCAAGTGCATCCTGTTATGTGGATGGTTTATCCCAATGGCGATGGCTATATTCAACAAGATAATGCGTCTTGCCATAGTGCTCGTATTGTACAGGATTGGTTTCAGGAACATGCCGGTGAGTTTACTTTGCTTAGATTGCTCCCACAATATCCAGATCTCAACCCCATTGAGAATTTATGGGATGAAGTTGAACGAGCCATCAGACAGCTGGATCCACAACCCTGCAATCTCACACTTCTGGAAAGTGCTATTCATAAAGCATGGTCTCAGATTCCACAGACCACCTATCAACATTTCGTGGAGTCCATGCCACGAAGAATCGACGCAGTATTAAAGGCAAAAGGTGGCCCAACCAAGTACTGAGGGGTGGTCATAATAAAGCGGCCACTCAGTGTATAAGGTGGTTCGTCGACACAAAAGAAAAGAACTTAACAAGTGGTGACTACGAAGCTACATGACAGTTGGGTAATGGTTGAAAGCAAATTAACAATGGAATGCCGAAACTCAGTGGAGTTAAGTCAAACAAGATCAGGTTTTAAGTATACAATTGAAATCGCCACATAAAGTAATATTTTCAGAAAGATCGATGGATTGGAGTTGTGATTGTAGTATGGAAAGAGCATTTAGTGCTTCAGAAGTACCAGAGGGAATGTGAATATTGTAAATATGAAAACATTCTGACTGTAGGAAAAATGAAACGTGCTGTAGACATCCAGGAACCAGTTCAGTTGAAACGGGTGACTCCACGTCATGCTGAAGGCGGTCGTGAAAGGCGACAGCCAGGACAGAATTACGTGAGAAATTGTAACAACTGCCTGCAGCGGGAATATTGGGTAGTGGGAGTGCAGTCAGTCTACTGCAGAACAAGTATGTCAATATTCAGGAAAGAAATATCTTCAAAAGTAAGGGAGTTTATTACAGGGAGAGCAAACCCCCTACAGTTGAAGGTTGAAAATTTATACGTCAGTGTCATCGTCTGCTTGTAGACCGTCCCCGTCCTCAATTGAGGAGTGAAGGTACCTGGAGTATTGTGCCAAGCGACGGATAATTTGCCTTTGACGTTTATCCTTTATTTTTGCACAAATTTGAGTCGAGACGTAAATTGTTCAATGAGAAATGGCAATTTATCTTAGTATTTGAGATAGGTGCATTGCTTTTTAAATTTTGTCCGAGGAGGGAGAGTCATAAGTTCAAGCATTTCCTCTGTATTACATGGCGAGGGAATGAAGTTGATTAGAGACAATAGTGCAATGGCTTCCGAGAAGGAAAGTTAGGATGGGCTTTTCTGTAAAGCAGTAGTTATGGTTTCTGAGTCTTCATATTCCGAAGAATCGTGAGCTTGCAGCATCGGTTCGTCGCACTGCTTCGGCTCAGCGGTCAAGGTAGAAATAGGGATCTCCTTCTCAGAAGACATTGGGGTTCAGATGGGGTTCTCTTCCCAGTGGAATTTCGGGAGGTTTGGAAGGAGAGTTAGATGTTGTTGATGTACATACTTTCTTTGATTTAGTATGGGAAGTGAGGGCTTTGGAAGATCGTTTCACCTAGACACGTGCTTCATTTAGTTCGTGGCTTGGAATGTCAGAAGAAAAATCCTCTTTCTCTGTGTGTGGGTGGTCAGAATCATTGTCGTAGCCGTCTGTCAGCACGGCAAATCGGTTAGAAGTAGTCAGGTCAGTAAACACATTTGTAAGTTTATTGTATGTTGGTTTTGATGAAATTGGTGTGGAAAGAGCAAGATGGTTTTCAGATTGTACATTTTCAAGATGAGTTTGAGCTGTTAAAGACACAGTGGCGACAGTTTTTAAGTCAGCAGTCTAAGTGAAAGGCACAGAATTTGTGGAAATGTTAGTCTCAGGGGTTTTCACAGCAATAGTGTCACGGGGAGTTGGAGTTTCCATGGCATTTTCTGTCGCAGCCGATGCATTGTATTCAGATTGAGCTGGAATTTGACGGTGAGGACATGCAGAAACTTCATGACCTTCCCCTTTGCAGCTAAAACACTGTACACCAACAAATAGATCAAAAGTATGAGCATAACCATCACAAATGGCAGTAAATGTTTGAGGTCTGGATAACAAGGCTTCGTCTGACGGAAAGGTAACACGAAACTGTTGTCGGAAACTGTGTGCTTGAGCATATGGGTGGTTGAGAGGAGCTGCTGAAAGATATTTGGGTGAGCCCACTCCTTTGCCAACGGTGGAGAGCGCTTGAATCAAATTTTCTTCTGAGATTTCATGAGGGACTGGAGATAGTCACTGTGAAAGGTTTTTGGGGTACCAGAGTTAGGGAAAGAGGTTTTTTTTTTTTAATGGAGGTTTAACGACCACCGTGAGCAACTCAATGGGCTATAAGCAGTCGCCCGTCCCTAATTTAGAGTCATTGGTTCCAGGGAAGGGAGAGAGCCAGTGCCGTAAGACAAACAAAACATCCATGCCTCACCGGGATTCGAACCCGGACCCCGTTCGGACGAATGATCAGAGGCCATCGCTTAGACCACTGCGCCACCGGGGCGGCAAAAGAGGAGTTTGATTAACATAACTTCCTGAGAATAAGATTTTATCAACAATATCAATAGTGGGAAAGCAGAACACAATACCACGTTTACATCTCGACATATCAATAATAGTGTCTAAAGGTATCACCTTTTGCAGGCCTGCTATATAATAGTCTATGTGAGTGTCCTTTAATGCTGGGAAAAATAATCCAAGTTCCATTTTGTCCACTAACTGGCGTTCAAGAGTGGAGTATGCAGAAAGCTGAATTCTCAGATTATCGTTGATTCGCACTATATCCAGGGTGCTTGTTTTCAAAAGTTGTTTTGTCGAAGTGGAAGAAGACTGTGATGTGACACCGGGGAGTTTGTTGGCATAGTTGAAGTGAAGATGAGATGAATTGAACGAAGCTGCTGAGGTGCTAAGTGGTGGAAAATTAGCTGAATTAAGCAGAGTAGAGATATGAGCTGTTGAACAGATGTCGTTTCCAGTAGAAGTTGGCATATTTAAGGAAGCAGACGACGATGAAGGAGCATTAGTAGAAGCGCTATTCTCACGTCGCTGCGTTGCTTGGGCGGAACCGCCGGGAGACGCCATCTTGTCTCCGGCCAGACCGCCGTGTCAGCTCACGCTGAAGACGAAGACGGCCAAAAACTGAAAATAATTCAGAACCAAAGTACTCCTTGTGCCAAAAAAGATTTCTGATCCTTTAGGGAAGCAAATTGAGCAAAACAATAACTCACAACACGAAAATGCACAAAATATCAACCACGTCAAAGGGGAGCTCAGAAAACCCACACCTCTCGACAAGTAGGTGGTAAAGAAGTTTTTAATTTCTATGGGATTACATGAACATCATAGATTACCGGGCAGTATAATTTGGTCTGAGTCAGTAGGTCGAATGACCTTGATGCTGGACTATACCTTCGGCATCACATCTTGCAATGGAGAGCAAAAGTTCCCAGTTAGTTTCCTGATGTATCACTGACCATGCATCGTTGACCTCTGCTCCACAATTCATTGACATTGTGAGGGGTCGTGGAGACATGGAGAGGGCGTTAAGTCTTTGTGACGTATATTCTAATTTAACTATCATTTTTAGTTCCTTTTCTCATGTAAATTTGAGTTAGTTCTCTTTTGCACTTTTCAAACTTAACATGATGTCTTCTCTCTCGCATAAATGAGGTTGGCAACACTTTTGAGGTCAGAGAGAGTGACGTATGAATGTGATTAAGAACGATAGATAAAAAGGACGATACAGTAGTTGCTTAGTGTATATGTGTGTGTGTGGAGATGATCGATCGTTGTTAAGCTAGATTGTACTGTAGATAATTAAGGTGAAATACACTGGCGGAAAAAGTAAAAAGAACACCAAGAAGGAGACGTCTGATACCAACGAAATTTATACAGCATAATGACGGAATACAGAGGATAACGTGATCAAAACATTATGGCAAAATACAGCTGTATTTGCTGGTAAACTGAAAACTAACTTTTCCATGTAACATGGTTAGTACGAGGTTGAACCGCCATGAACTGCGTCACACTGCGCAATTCTGGCATGGAGTCTGTCGTACAGATGTTGGATGTAAGTTTGGGGTATTGAGTTCCAAGCATCCTCAACCTGGACGCGTAAATCGGGGATGGTCGTGGCTGGCCGTGGAGACCGGATAAGTCGTTGTACAATAAAATCCCACACGTGCTCAATGGGGGACAAATCCGGTGAACGCGCAGGCCATGGAAGTTGTCTCACACCCTGAAGTGCATGTTGCGTTGCACGTGCCGTGTGTGGGCGTGCGTTATCTTGCTGGAAATCACCACGACGGACCGACCTTACAAATGGCACAACAACGGGCTAAATGATGTTGTTGATGTAAGAGGTGCTGTTTAACGTACCCGGTACAAACACTAGTTGTGTACGGGAGTGATAGCTGATCGCTCCCTACACCAGGAGATTAGGTGAAGACCCTGTGTGTCGCTGGCGAATGCAAGAAGGGTGGAGACGCTCCCCTGTGCGTCTGCGAACACGCATACGGCCATCGGAATCTCCCAAGCAGAATCTGCTTTCATCGCTGAACACGACAGATCGCCATTGCGTTCTCCAGTGCAGACGTTGGCGACACCACTGCAGCCGTTCCTGACCGTGGGCTGGAGTCAGAGGTACACATGCCAGAGGCACACGTGCACGTAGTCCTGCATCCAGTAGACGGTTGCGGATTGTTCGCACAGTCACCTCAGGTGCAACGGCAGCTCGGATTTGCGTCGCAGTGGATGTTCTACTTGACAACGCCGCTCTTCTTATGCGTCGATCGGTCCGCTCATCAGTCCGTCTTCTCGTGTGGGAATGTTCCTCGGACCATCTACGCCACCATCGTACCACCACCGATACTTCCCGTCTAATTCGCTCCGCAATATGACGATACAACCTACCGGCCTCGCGGAGTCCGACTAGACGACCTCGCTCAAAGTCCGATAACTGCTGAAATCGTACACGTCTTCCATCTCCAGGCATTGCAGCTTCTTCATGGTCTTCGCACGTGTCCGTACGCCGACGACTGATTACATTCACTTCGCCGTACTCCTTAAATACCACCGACGATAATTTGCATATTATGCCGAGCTGTGGCGTAAGCGCTCACCGGTTGGTCCCGAAATTAACATCACACCTACATAAACTCGACCCATTAACATATGTAAATTTCATGATCGTCCGCCAATTCCTTCTTGGTGTTCTTTTTTCACTTTCCGGCAGTGTATATGTGAAGTACGTCAACAGAATCAACCTTATTATATCGAGAACAAACAGTCCAACATAATTTTGAACTCAACTTATCTTCTATATACTTCAAATACCATATCTTTATTTTTAGACCTTTCCAAAGCTTTTGATACCATAAATCATAATATCTTACTACACAAATTACACACTATAGGCGTAAGAGAAAATGAACATTCTCTTCTTAAAAGTTATTTATCAGGTAGGCAACAGTATCTTCAAATTAACCAACATCAATCCTCTCTTCAATTCATACCAACTGGTGTTTCACAGGGTTCAATTTTGGGACCTCTACTTTTCAGTATATATATTAATGATATCTTTACTTCCGTAAGTGATATTGCTCTTCTTCTATATTCTGACGACATAACCATCCTCACCTCATTTAATTTAACGAATGGCACTATTTTGAATATCAGTACTCAACTAAATAATATCTCAGATTGGCCAAATTCCAATGAAATTATAATAAACACTACGAAAACAAAATTGTTAATCTCCTCAAAACGAAATATTTTACAACCCCATTCTATCACATTAACTATTAATGGTACAAATATAGAAGAAATCAATCCCTTACTTTACTTTGGGATTACTTTAAAGAGGGACCTTAACAGGAACCAACATGTGGACTCTTCTTCTCAAACTCTCTAAAAACTTTGGAGTTATCAGCTCGGTATTCACAAACCTTTCCTATAAAACACTAATTCAATTATATTATACCATGTTTCAGTCTCATATTAATTATGCTATCTTATCGTGGGGACAGACGACTAAATGTAATTTCGAAAAACTTCAAATTCTTCAATAGAATTATATAAGATTAAGTGACCTAAAATTTGATAGAAATACACAACTATCACTATACTGTATAATAACACAAGAGTTTTCCCAAACAAATACAACATTCTTACGATTAACCAACTATATTACTTTAATATTGGGAAAATTATGTTCAGGCGAATTAAGAATAATTTACAGAGTGACATCATACAAATTGTACCATAGATACACTCACATGACACACGCACTAAATCACATATTCGGCCTATTCATCCGAAGACGGAGACCATGAAACAAAGTATAAATTACATTAGTCCACACTATTGGAACTCATTATCGACGGAACTGACGTCTTTAAATAACTTGAACCTTTTTAAAAAAATTAAAAAACTTCATAATGAATTGTGGCCTATTACTATGACTTGTATATCTCGATGTAAATTTATTTTCCAATGATTTGATTTCCCTGTAGTGTTTATCATCTTTTTATATATCGTTACCTTTTTCTTTTCTTGAAACACTGACTTGTTTGTAATTTCAGCTGGTGACTTCAGTGTAAAATTTGTCTAGGGAGCATGGGGCCCTGTCAGGCCTTGTTTGCCCTTCCCCCTGCTTCCTTGCTGCGCTCTGTTTCAGTTGATGTTTTTATAATACTGGTTTTTGGCTCAGCAAAATAAATGAATTGAATTGAAGTATAAAACTCACAGTACTATATTGTGGATTTCATCAATCGTTGCTGGACAAATAAAAGGTTATCGTAAGTTTGACTTCTGTATATGTTTCGTCTAGCTATAAAACCATAATTAGAGCTATTCCGTGCAACTATTGCATCATATTCTCATTTAGATCAACATTTCCTTAGTCATGGTTTTATGCATAGCGTAACACCAATCTCACACACGAAAATGAGTTACGTTATATCATCCGCAAATGACGTCCCAAACGTTCTGTATTGAGAAGTCTGTGGATCGCTTTGGTCAAATTAGCACCAGGACATCTTGTAGGCACTGTCTGTTGATGTTGAGTCTGTGGGAAGGCGTTCTCTTGTTGAAACTGGAAATCAGGGATTCCACGACGACATGGCAACAAAACAAGCAGCAACACCTCACCGATGTATCGTCGTGCTGTCACTGTACCCTGTACGCGTACTAGCGGCGAACGGCTGTTGATACTGATAGCGCCGCAAACCGTGCCACTAAACTGAGGAGTAGTATGATGTTCACGGATGGCAGCAAGATACACCAGTTGACCACGTCGTCTCTAGACTCTGAAACGGCGATAGTCCGCTGTAAGACCAAAGCGAGATCCGTTGCTGAATACGACATGATTCCATTCGTCGTGCCTAGCGGGTCTTGTGCGCCACCCATGCAACCTTGTACAATGATATGCTTCGGTGAGTGGCAGTCGTTGCAATGGCTGGCGAGAGCGTAAATCTTCCTCAACTAATATGCAGTTCACAGTTCGCATGGATACGGGGTGTCCATAGCTGTTTGCACACCTCGTCGAATATCGTCCGCTGTGGACTGTGGGGAGGCTACTGCTTGCCGTCTAATGCGACAATCTAGACGTTTGGACATCGGCCTATATTCACCAGTCCCATTACGGTGACGAACGTTTCTTTTCTCGAAATACGTTCAGCCAACAGTTGTTGCATCCGGATGCCTTTCCCCAGCGATGTGGCACAGGAATCAACCAGCGGTACACAGCGCTTTGACGAATTGTTTCTGCTGTGCCTCTTTCTATATCGTGCATGAATAACAATGTCTTAATTCAAAAAGACTGTCGTGATATAGTTTGCTCTATCTAATTTCCGAAAACGTTTTCTGTCTACTAAACCCAGCTATATGCTTCTTCCGAAGCTGTAATGAAGGAGGGGAGACCCCTCGAAGTCCTCAAACTCTGAAGAACTTAGGGAAGTGACATGATTTCATTGCACTCAGTGTAAACTGCTCAAAAATGGTTAGGAATATTGCAGAAAAAAGTAGATCAACAGTACATAAAGCAACCGTATGCGTTTAAGTATCGACAAAGTAGAATGTAAAACACAAAACAGACACGAATGGTGAGATAAAAGGCGTGTCGTGGTACATACAGCGTTCAAAACCGCGAACACCTCAGTGACTTACAAGGAATGAGAAGCACCCGAAGCTTACCTTGTTCAGTCAGTACATTTAACACATTCTCCGTTGTTCACAGCCACTTGGCACTTCCGTCGCGTACTGCAAGTGAGATGATTCATTTGGCTTTAGTATATGCCATCAAGGGCATAAAGTTCTGAAAGTGCCGTAGGTGCCGGGTGATGCCGGTTGAATTTCCTCTAAAGTGCATTGTAGACGTGCTGAACGGGATTAAGTTCGAGGTATCCTAAAGGTATAGGTCAATGTGCAACACCGCGATCTTCGAGCTCGCGAACCACGATATGAGCTTGATGAGGGCCTGCTTTATTATTCACACAGACGAAACTATAGCCTATCGCACCGTGGAAAAGTGTCACACACTCATGTTGATATCGTCTCGGTACATGCTAGCTGTAATGTGCTCTCTACAATGTAACATACAGATCAGTGAGATCATAGAAGCAGATTCCTTTACACACCATAACTGAGCACTGGAAACGGGATGCACAGGTTGTCATAAATCCTGACTGCCGCGTGTATACAGTTCTTCGGATACAATATCGCCAACTATCGGAATGTATCCCCAATCTGGCTTCCTCGCAGAGTAAGGCGCTTGCCGATCTTACTGACACAGTAGGTGTTTTGGAAACTACTTATATCTTTCTTGCCAGCTTTCCCCAAACAACTTGTTTGAGGAAATCAACGTCTCTGCCATAGGCGTACTTAATGCAATAGATTACGGACTATTTGATTATTTACTGCGAGATCGATGACACTTCTGAGAGCATCACGGATGCATCGGCTTGATATTGTGGTGGCTTTGCGAAAAATTACTGCAAAATATCGATCCTGTTGGGCCGTTGTTGTCCTTGGACTACCCCTGCTCGGTCATTCTGCGACATTGCTTTGCTTCCGACAATACACATGGGGTAAACTGATCGTATTTTGGGATACGTGAAGAGTTGTGGCAAAATCTGTTCTACAGAGCCCTGGCCGCAGCTTTACAATTGTCCAATTGCCACTGGCAGCCGAGGGGTCAAAGGCGTTTGTTTCTTGCCAGTTGTCCTAGCTGGTCCCAATGGGTGTTCTTGTTCTATGACTCTCACCCATAAGTGGTGTTCTTGTTCTATGACTCTCACCCATAAGTGGTGTGCTTGTTCTATGACTCTCATCCATAAGTGGTGTGCTTGTTCTATGACTGTCACCCATAAGTGGTGTGCTTGCTCTATGACTCTCACCCTCCCATCACCCCCTCTAGGACCATTGGCGCTTCATTTCTTCTGGATGACTGCTTAAATCCCTTGGAGTTGTTCACTTTGCTCGTTCAACCACCAAAACAGAAAAATGTCCCTATTGCGTTCTTCGGCTATCAAATCTCCGTGGTAGGTTGTTCAGTCTGACAGTCAAGTTTAGAGCCGTGCTTTAAAGTCACGCCTTAACACATTGTCCACTTCGAAGTTAAATAACACCTCGCACATTTTTTTCCAGCGCTTACTCGTACGTGAGGGAAATGTGGAACCCGTAATCTGCATACCGTTGCGTTGTGGATTCTTCCAACTACCGTTCTGAACCTAAAGTATTTGCGTAAATAGTGACTGGAGCTCTAAATCTTAATATTCCTAACTTTTTTGAGCAGTTTATGTTTATTTCTCAGTGTTATATTTCTGAAATTATCTCTTATGGATGAGTGAGTGTCCATTGAAGATACAAAAATTAACACACATTTTTTAAACTTTAGTTACTTGACCAAATGCGTTTAGTCTACTAAAATGAAGAGAAAAAAAAAGCCATCTAATCAATACACCGATGAACCCAACTTGCAAAATAGAATGTGATAAAAGATTTGTTTTTTACAATTCTTTTTTCGTTTTTGCTTATTTATTTCTTCCGTGTTCCACTTTTTCAGTGGGGGCTGGTTCTGCTGGATCTGCCTTAGCTGGTCGTCTGTCGGAGAAAGGATGTCAAGATGTTCTTATTGCTGAAGCTGGCGGACCTCCTCCAATACTGTCTGAAGTACCAGTAACGTCGAGAGTTTTACATATGACAGATGCTAACTGGAACTACTTGACTGAACCACAAACTCACACAGCCTCTAGCTTATATCAAAGGGTAACTTATACTTTCCCGCTGTTTCATGTTATTGTAATGGAATGAACAATTTTGATATGAATATATACCATTCTTTCTAAAGTCCGTTTGACTGCGTGAAGACCTTGTGTAGAGTAAATTGCTATGTACACTCATCGTCAAAAAAATAGTTGCACCCGCAAGGATGCAACCGACAGGAATGAAACTTGGTGGGTAGGTTTGACATCGTGAGGCATGCAAAGGACTCAATTATCATGCTTGGCCGCGCATGCGACGCAAGCAAGGAGGGGTCGTAACGCTGTGCCTGACCGGCTATATAAGGTCGTCCCGTTGCGCATGCTTGACATTCTGACTCTTGCTGTTGTGTTGTTTGCATCCTTTGCAAGTGAAGGTTTCCTCGGAGAAAAGTTCGGAAGCAAGTCGAGCAGTTGGAGGAGTTTGAGAGAGGCCGAATTATCGGGCTCCGGGACGCGGGATGTTCTTATTGCCGTATTGCGCGCCATACCGTTCAAGCGGATATCACCATAGCACGCTGTCGGCGGCAGTGGATAGAACAAGGCACGCAGCAGCGACAGGGAGGGTCTTGGGATGCCTAGACGAACCACGGAGAGAAAGGATCGACGGGTTGTCCGACATGCGCGGAGCTATACAACAGCCACGACTGCAGATATTCAGCGAGCAGTGGCACCCTCCATGCATCGTCCGATTAGTGCCAGCACCATTGGCAGACGGATGAACGACGTAGGACTACACGCACGCAGACCGGTACGGCGACTGCCCTTAACACCATTGCATTGTCGCCAAAGACTGCAGTGGTGTCGTGCCAGACTGTCAAGGTGCCACTCACAATGGCAGCAGGGGATCTTCACCGACGAGTCCCGCTTTCGTGTTGGAGGAGACGACCGACGAATCCGTGTGTGGAGGCACCGTGGTCTGCTCCAAAATGTACGGTTTGTTGTCGAGCGTTACACATCCAGAAGGTCTGGTGTCATGGTGTGAGGTGCAATTGCCTAAGATGCCAGATCACCTTTTGTGTTCATTACAGGCTCTTTGACAGCCCAACGTTATGTTAAATAACCCTACCTTTTCTGAACACTCACTCCTGTGCGATGTTTAAACAGGACAATGCTCGTCCGCATACTTCTACTGTCTCGGGAGTTTGCCTTCAAGACACTGACACTCTCCCATGGCAGCCGCATCGCTAGACCTATCGCCGCTTGAAAATGTGTGGGATGTTATTGGACGCGCTATCTACACTCCACCCCTACAGCACAATTTGCAGGAACAGCGTGAGAAGGTTCAAGCTGCATGGGATGCTTATCACAGGACCCCATTAGGAACCTATACAACAACATTCCCACACGTCTGGCATGCTGTGTGAGCAAACATGGCGGCTCGACGCCATATTGAGAGACACTACTTATTGGCGTGTAGCTGACTAAATATTGCCCACATCATTCTCAATGTTTAATCATTTATTTTTCCTGGAAACCTTTATCTTCCTCACGAATAGCGTTGCAATCGAACAAGTCCTTCAGGGTTCAACTATATATATATATTTTTTTTTGACGATGGGTGCATTTTGTAATTATTGGAATAATCTATGTTTATGATTTTTTAGTATTTTATCGTAACCAACAATCCTATATCTCATTGCAACTATCACTGTAATCAACAACTATCTTTCTTATTAACACTGTTTCTTTGTAAATGGAAATCTTTGTAATAACCATGTAATTCAGTGGTTCCAATTTGGTCGTTGCCAAATCCCTTGGGGTTTGCAGCTATGATACAAGGAGATCCCGCTAAAAATTCTGCACATCATTACAGGCTCCCAAATATAAATATATTCAATGTTCAAAACACAGTAAAATGTATTAATAAGAAACCTAAATTTCAGAACCATACAACTGATAGCAGTATTGAGTGCTTTGTGGCATTGCATATTTTTGTTTAAGAAAATGAACTGCCTTTGGAACAGGCTGTCAAGAAAAGACATCAGTGATCATCTTAAATTTTTAGAAGTGACTATTTACCTGAATTTTCCAATAAATTTAATTGGCTTTGCAGCCCATTTTATATATATTTTACATCTCGGGACTGATGAATAGACAATAGATGAAAAAGTTAAATTTAATTGCATGTCAACAGATCTGGACGACAAACATACTTAAAAAATGACAGCCTTATAAATATTTGGCTAAATTTAAAAAAAAGACGAATTTCCATCTCTCAGCTAGAGAACTCTTAAAATTCTATTATTTTCCGTCACATGTTTACGTGAAAGAGAATTTTCACTTTATTCTTCTTTTAAATTAAAATACAGACACAAACTCGATGCACAACCAAACTTAAAATAGTGTTTATCTGGTGTTGAGACAAATTTTGCAAACCTTTGTTAAATAAAAAGTCCAATATCGAAATGAAGATTACGTATTATTATTTTATTACGTTTAATATCTTCAAATTTAAACATATTTCATTAAAATTTTATTTATACTGAATTTAATATGTTCAAGAAAATTTGTGCGATAAAGAAATCAAAAGTAAAATAGCTAAATAAGGTTTTATTTTCTAAATATATCTATTATTGATATTTTTATATACACATTTTCTTTTGAAACCACTACATATAATTTAAAACATTATCGGAAAATAGCCTAATTTAAACATTCTTAAACATTTGAAGAAAGGGAGAGGAGTCCAGATTAACCATTTCCCCTTGAATGATTTATTTGGTTGATGAACCTTACCCCATCTTCATTAAAATGTTCATACGTTATGGTCAATAACTGAAATAAACTCCCTATTCCTCTGGTAAATAGAGGTGTTTCTTGCTTAACATTTTCCTTTTCCTAACCTTTGATCATTCTTGGCATTTAAAAATCCACTGCCTTTCTTTATCTGCATATATCGTTTAATTATTATTATTGTGGAATAATTAATCTTTTACTAAGTTTTATCCTGCCAATTAATAAATACTTTGTTTACACTCAATGGACAAAACATTGAAAATACCTACATAATATTTCCGTGTTGGTCCTTCTCTAGCGCTAATAACAACCTATACACGCCTAGGCATCGAGTCCACCAGATGCCGGAGGTTTTCCGGAAGTAATGTTAGCCATGCTTGTTGCAGAATTGTCCACAATACCAACCGAGACGTCGCGTCAGTCCAGTATCCATAGATCTGATGTCCGGCATCCCAGAGAGCATCCAGAGGGTTTAAATCCGAGGACCGTGGGGCCAACTAGATGATTCCAAACTCAGATGAGTGTTCCTCGAACCATAAAGAAGCTATTCAATAATTTTGAGAAGCTTAAAGAAACAGAACAAATCTAGATGACAATGTTTTGTCCATTGAATGCAAATAAAGTACAAGTGTAGAAAAGAGTTACCTTCTTGATCTCGCTGGACTGATGATAAACCGACTAAGAGTCAACTTACTTAAGAGTATGCAGAGTTTACTCCGTAAGATTTATATAGCACTTAGGGCAGCTTTTAGCATAAATATTAATATTTATTTGTTAAGAAAAAGTAGTACCACTAATATCTATTACATTTAGCTATAGAGAAGATTAAATTAGTTAATTATTCCATTACTGTCAATTGAAAACTAATTTAGTTAATTGTTCCATTAATTACATTATGTTGTGTAACTTGTGACGTGCCTGTACCGCAGGACGCACATGAGATAAAGGCAGATAGCAGTGAGAGCACATGTCCGTGTAGCTCAGTTGAGAGAGCGACTTACTTCGGAGTGAGGGGGCCCGATTTCGATGTACGTCGCAGACAAACTTGTACGTTATATTGGCGCCTGAACGTCAGGATAACCCGTCTGTTAAGTTTTTCGCAATGAAGTGATGTTTTTTCAACACAGCGAGACAGGAAAAATGAGAATCAATTTTTCAGTGCTTAGAAAAAATAAATCAATGTGATGTTACGTTCCACACACCAAAGTGTCTGGGATTTCTCAATTGTACGTTCTTAATGGGATGACTGCCTACAGCGACACATGGTCCCAGCTAACCCGGAGAACATGCCCTTGGCCCTCTTTCAGTGGGAGGGGTGACGTGACTGCACTGCAGGACGCACATGAGATAAAGGCAGATAGCAGTGAGAGCACATGTCCGTGTAGCTCAGTTGGGAGAGCGACTTACTTCGGAGTGAGGGGACCCTGATTGGATGTCCGGCGCGGACAAATTTGTACGTTATAAACTTTTTCCATTCAGATCTGACCAGTTACGTGTTTATCTGAATATTTCGATGTTTCTGTATTAAATTTTGTGTGAGGATTTCAAAATTGCCACTGTTTCTGGCATAGCATCAATAGTTTTGCCACAATTTACGCTACACCAAAATCTATGCAGTTGTATAGCACACGACGTGTATTAGAATCCATTAGGCAATAGGACAGGGGATGTAAGAGAGTACAAATCTTGAATACTATCAATACACAGCACGAATTGAAACAGTTAAAGACATGAAGTATCCTGTCCTGAGAAGTAACTTTGGATCGCCTTGCCTCTTATGAAAACAACTAGCATGGCGCACCAAATTCCAGATGTAGTCTTCCAAATCTTCCTTGGCATCTCTTCTCCATATTTTTCATGTCTTAGTGAAACCTCTCACCATGTTCATCACTAACTGTTCTCAAAGTTTTCTCTAAAAAAATGGAGATGTGAGAGCAAGTAATGAAGTTTCACTGACATTCGACACCCTATTCTTCGAAAATTGTCTACTAAATTCTCCACGAGCTGCTTGTCGTCAGTGCTCTTCTTATTTTCAAGAAATTCAGTCAAAACAAGACGAAATCATGGCCAGGCATGCTTTTCACTTTCAGTCATTTTGCTCTCTAGTTCTTCTGAGTTAAGCATTGCCTTAATCTGTGGTTCCACAAGTATACAACCTTTTGCTTTGGCGTCCGAGAGATTTGGGAACATTCAGTAAATGAACTTGAATGTTTGTCTATCAGGATTCAGTGCTTTCACAAATTGCTTCGCCAGTCCCAACTTGATACGTAGCTGGGGTAATAAGATCTTCTGTATTGGAACGAGGGCGTTGTGTATGACATTCTGTGTTCCAGCTTGCAACTCAACTCTCGCAAGCCATTCTTTTGTTTTGTAATGTTTGCTGACTGCTCTGCTGTCCCACAAGCACAGAAAACAAGGATGCTTTGTAATAGCCAGGTTGCAGGCACAAAAGGAACCCAATCATCTTAAAATCAGCACAGACATCTCAACCGTATTCATTACACTGCCCAACACACATTTTGGTGCCTTGAAAGTTTAACCTCTTCTTGTATACATTTGGGACGCTGATTCCAAAAATGGCATCAGTTTTGCCACCCTATCAGCTCTAGTTTTTGGGACAGGGCATACCCGCCCTATATGCTGATTCCACCGGTCATCCGTCAAAATTCGGGATCCTACATCTCATGATCTGCTATTTTGACAGAATTTTGACCAATATTGATGCTATTATTATTACATACTATTTAAACAAGCACATATTACAAAATCTTGGAAATCTTTGAGGAGCAGAATCCACAAATGGCATCAGTTTTGCCTTATCAGCTCTAGTTTTGAAGATAGGGCATACCCACCTTATATGCTGATTCCACCGGTCATCCGTCAAATTTCGGGATCCTACATCGCCTGACCTGCTAGTTTTGACATGATCTTGACAAATATTGATATTATATACATACTATTGAAACAAGCATATATTACTAAATCTGTATATTTCAACACAACAGCATATAAAATGATCAGTCATTCCGCATATGAGAAACGTCTTTTATAGGACTTTCTAGAGTGAAATCTACGAGGGCAGTCTCGCTGAAGGTTCCAGCAGTAATCTGCCATCATGTGAGTATCCCACCTGCCCTGGTATCTGTCTTCCATAGTTTTTTAGGCCTGGTGAAATCTTTCACTTTGCTCTTTGCTTAAATCATCAAGGTTTTCCGGAAAGCAATCTAGGTGGATGTGTAGGTAATGGATCTTGATGCTCGTATTACAGCAGATCTTATTAAAATTGGAGAGCATGTCCTCAACTAATTCAGAGTAATTATCTGCCTTATGTTTGGCAAGAAAGTTTTTGACAACTAGCACAAACGAATTCCAGGCACAAAACTCAATGTTGTCCATTGAATCCATGAAATATGGATCGTTTATAAACTGCCTTATCTGAAAACAATCGCAAACCTCTGCTTTCAGTTATTCCGTCCTCAGTCCATGGAATGTACGTGATAAATATTCAAAGCACAAACCTTATGTGTTTAACGCCTTTAAAAACCGTTTCATTAGGCCTAGCTTGATATGTAAATGTGGCAGGAAGATTTTGTCTCTGCTTACCAAAGGTCTCTTAATAACATTTTGTTCTCCAACTACCATATCTTTTCTGAGAGGCCACACTTTTCTTATCCAGTGGACATGTTTGGCTCTGTTGTCCCAAAGACATATAAAGCACGGATAATTTGTGTAGCCACTTTGCTGACCAAGGAAAAAGTTCACCATCGTTAGGTCTACACAAATCATCCATTGAAGTTCTTGATACTTCAGGTTTTCCCAGACTAGAGAGATTGTCTCGTACGTCTCTGTCATACTGGCTGAGTGATCAATTGGAACTGGAACATATCTGTTGCCGTTGTGTAAAAGAACACATTTTAAACTCCGCTTGGAGCCATCAATGAAAAGGCGCCATTCATTTGGCATGTATGATGATAGACCCAGTTTCCTGAGAAGGCCACTGACATCATTGCTATCCTTAGAGAAAAAGGCAGCAAATCCTTTTCTCTGCTACGGTAAAACGTAATGTTTGTTCCAGATTGAAGTAAATTCTTTTCATTCTACCTGGAGGCTAGCAATTCTGAAGACTTTTTTGAGAGGTTCAGATCCCTGATGAGGTCACTCAGTTCATGTTGGTTAAAAGTTTGAGTACTTGATGAAGTTCTTGCGAAATCACTGTTACTTTCCACACTGCTGTTATCTTGTATGTGATCAGACATTCTTGATTCCTCATCCTTTGGAAGCTCTGGTTAGTGTATGAAAGATGGAATGGGTACCTCATTTGAGTATGAATGCGGTCGTCTTTTTGAATCGAGGTCTGGATATTTCTAATTGCTTCGATTGATGCCCTTGATGTTGACAAGACAAAAATAGCAGTCATCATGGTGGTTTTTTAGGTTCCCTCCACATCATTGGTATTCCAAATTTCAGAGATCTCCTTTTTCCATTTGTCCACTGCCGTAAATGTTCCGTGCAAGTTTTGCATACAGAGCCCACGATTTATCTTGGTCTCCAAGCTGAACACCAAAATAAACAAAGATATGCCCTCTTCACAAACTCAGAAATAGGTTTCCTGATTTCTTTAAGGGTGTACTAGCCACAAATGTAGCAAAAGACATCTGGATGATTCAAGCAACTTCTTCGGGGGAAGCCATGGCGTCTACGCATTCTGCAAACAAAAGTATAACACATTAGATTATCTGGTTGTACAGTTGTTTACAAACTGCTAATTAGACTAACAAGCATTGGCTTTACACTCATAAAATAACAATAATTCTGCACATCAGCATATAAAGCAGGTATGCCCTATCTCCAAACCTAGAGTTGACATGGCAGAACTGATGCCATATTTGGAATTAGCGCCACAGATATACCCAAGAATAGGTCTAACTTCCGAGGCACCAGAAATAAAAACATTTTTTTCGGCTGTGTTATATTTGATTTTTTGTAGAAGAAACGTGACATTGGTGTAGTCTTCTTTCATGTGCATAGAGAGTGGTACTGAAATTTAAGGGTAAATCCATTGTGCAATAGATGCATCCTTCATTCTTCTAACCGAACTGTCTATAAAGAATCTCCATTCTTCTGGTATGTGAGAAATGCCAATGTTCTCAAAGAGCCCATTCATATCGAAGCAATGGCAAAGAGCATCAGTCACAACATAATGTTTGCATATGTTTCGTGTCTTTTTCTGTAAGTGATGGATTTGCAGCTGAGATAGAAATAGTTACGCTCTTTAAAACGAGAAGTCAAAAGTTCTGCATTCGATTTTGTTAAACCCAAGTCTCTTATTAAATCATTTAGTTCTTGTTGATTTGGAAAATGTAGCTGATCACTGCAAGATGCACCTTGGAAGTCCATATTTTTGTCGCCTTCACAATCAGCACCAGACTGGACATCTTTCTCTACTGTCTCCACACTTTATGGTGGTTGTAGAATGGGAAACTCATGACAATGTGGAACTGGTGCAGTAGATGATGGTATGTAGGGATATATAATGGCATTCCAGTCTCTCTAGACTTCTTGTACTTGGAGATATCCAATATATAAAAGAAGAGGATTCTGTTGTTCTCTCTAAATTCGAGGAATGGCAAATGGCATTGTTCTTCTTTGACCACGACGCCAACCTTCCAAAGTTAAACTGCAACTAGCACAGCAAAAATGCGGTGCCCAAACCTTGTCTTCGTCTCCCATAGGCATTCCAAAATAAGCTTGATATGCAATGGAAAACAGAGTCCCTATGGCAATTTTGTGCTTGGCTTGCTTAGGACCAATATAGTAAACACAAACATAACAGAAAACGTCTGGGAAGAGCTTAAAACCTCTTGTTGTGGCTATGTTTACCCTGTAAAAAAGGCGAATGGCAGTGTATTAATAAAAACACAAAATGTAAGATAACTAAAAAAGTTTTGATGATATAAAAAACTAAGACCATCGTTGGAATGAGCGCCTCTGAATTGCGTAAGAAACATTGTAAAATCACTATAAGAAATTTTTGTGTAACACAGTGTACTTATTGTGATTTACGTAATACACGGAGATCCTTTATATGAACACTTTCATGTCGGGTTTGTAACGTACCAGGAGATGTGACGTACCTGCCAGAAGGACGCACACGACATAAAGGCAGATAGCAATTAGAATCAATGTCCGCGTAGCTTAATTGGTAGAGCAACTTATTCCGGAATGAGTGTACCCGGCTTCGAACCCCGGCGCGGATAAAAATGACGGAGAAATTCACTTCGTTATAGGTTTTAAAATAGGTACGCGTACTCCCTAGAGCCGGGTTTTAAAGTAGATACGCGTACTCCCTAGAGTCTGGTTTTATAGTAAGTACGCATACATCCCAGTGTCAGGTTTTAAAGTAGGTATGCATACTGTACAGTGTCGGGTTTCAAAGTAGGTACGCATACATTCCAGTGTCAGGTTTTAAAGTATGTACGCATACTGTACAGTGTCAGGGTTTAAAGTAGGTATGCATACTCCCCAGTGTAGGATACTGAAAGCCAGACGTTGATGCCATGCTTCATTGATCACGCACACACAAAAAGAAACGTGACTTATTGTTATTCCTTTTCCTCCATGAGAAACTACTGCCATCAATCGACAACTTCTGAAAACTAAGGCCATCTATTGAAATACATACAACTCAACCCAAACGCGTGTAGAGCGTCGAGAACACTCACGAAGAAGAAAAAATTCCAGCACATATCATGGATACTTGTATAGCACATCCACGATACTAAGTTGGAGAAAGGTTTGCACGCGCTAGATGCGTCGCTGACGTTCAAAGGGTTAAATATAGTTTTGTTTTCATTTTACAATAAAGAAACCACGTTTCCAAAGTCAATCATTAATAATTTTAATGTCTGCTATCGTTTCGCATGGAATCCTGGTCCAACTTTCTGAGGACAATAACGTGTTGGTTTCCCGCGTCAGCATACTGTACAGTGTCGGGGTTTAAAGTAGGTATGCGTACTCCCCAGTGTCGGATACTGAAAGACAGACGTTCGCTTCACGTCTCACATATAACGTGGTGATCATTGGTTTTGAGGAGTGTTTTCTAAGTACTCGAGATATATGGCGATGAGGAATAAATCCTTCACCAAGGATGAACGGTTTCGGAAAACGTTTAAGGCTTCTAAAAGGTAAAGATAAGACACTCAATAGGTCTTCACCTAACAATTTTGTGTCAACAAATGAAATTAATGGTTATTCTCCCAACAGTGCTGAGCTATGGGCGATTTATTGAGTTCGCAATTTCTAACATACAGCAGGTGCTCTTTCAGCCTGAATCTAATGGATCTTCGTGTCTGACTTATGTACAATAGACCGCACTGACAATGAATGCGATTGATTCCTAAAGCAGAGAGTAAAACTATAATTGTTCATTCAGACCAGGCAACTTATATGCAATAGAGGTATCAAAGTCACATATTTGGAAAGCCAAAATTCCTGGCAACTTGAGAGCAGTGTGGTTCGTGGATACATTTCGTACATGGAGCCCCATGAACAGCAGCTGCGTTCCATTCTTCTAGTAAATAGCATAACCGCAGCAATGCAACGTAAATAGTTCTGCTGAGGCCTTCATTTACTAGGGTAGGCGGAAACAGGTTCAGTGGTTCGTCAATGTACAATTTAAATGAAACACGATTACGAGCGTCACCTATTAGAGTGAAAAACACCTGTTGTCGTCACTGTGTTAGAGAAAGTTCGAAACATTCTAGGAATTATTCGGTACGGATTGCAACAATTTCTGAAATGCTGACATCTGTTACGTTAGGGAACACACATTTGAATATTTTTAATTCTAGAGAATTAGTGAATCAATTTTTTGTCTTTAAATTTGCGTTCTGAACAAACACGCTTTTGACAAAGATTAACCTCATAGTTTTTGTTTTTTTCGAGTAAGGTTTTTTTAGATAGGGAGTAGTTTAAAGTTCGTGAAAGTCGGGTTGTTTACACTTGTAAAATGTGTATGATTTTTTTCCCTATGCTGTTTTTCTAACTCATATATGAGCTGTTTTTTACTTAAGAGAATTCCATTTCCTGCTGGTAAAGGCGTGGGTGGATCTAGTATTATCAACGCAATGTTTTACATACGGGGAAATCCTAAAGATTACGATGACTGGGGAGTGGAAGGATGGGCGTGGAAAGATGTTTTTCCTATTTTCCTGAGATCAGAAGATAATGTGGATCCAGATATTGCAAATAATGGTAAGGATTGAGTTCCTGTGATATAATTTGCTGCTTTAATTTGCAAAAAATGTTCCCAAACCATATAATCTGGAATATAGTGTTCCCTCTAAACCAAATTATGGGAATGCACTGCTTTGAAATCATACAATAACCGACATTCGTACGAGAGCAAACAATCACTAGTTACACAAATGAGTAGTTGATTCTTACAAATATACATTTTAGTATAAAGCTCTCCACTCAGCAACGAAACCTTACTTCGTTAAAGGCAAGGGATAAATGGAAAGTTCTGAGTGCCTCTCCGGTGGCAAGGAATAAATGGAAAGTTCTGAGTGCCTCTCCGGTGGCAAGGAATAAATGGAAAGTTCTGAGCGCCTTTCCGGTGTCAAGGAATAAATGGAAAGTTCTGAGTGCCTCTCCGGTGGTAAGGAATAAATGGAAAGTTCAGAGTGCCTCTCCGGTGGCAAGGAATAAATGGAAAGTTCTGAGTGCCTCTCCGGTGGTGCAGTGATCTAAGAGCTGTCTTCTGACCATTCGATTGAGACAGGTCCGATTTCGAATCCGGGCAAGGCATGGATGTTGTGCTTGTCTTACGGCACCAGCTCCCTTTTTTATCTGGAATCAGTGAACCTTAATTAGCGACGGACGACTGCTTATAGCCCATAGATTTTCTCACGGTGGTCGTTAGAGCCCAAGAAAAAAATAAGAAAAATTCTGAGGAAAACCGTCAATGAGAGGAGAGCAGGAAAACTTTTTTATTCATTTTTCTATATAGCCCTCCTTGAAGCTGACACGCTTTTCGCGAGGAATCTGCAAACATTTTTCTTCGATCTTCAAGAAAGACTTTTCCTTCAAAAAGAACAAAATAGCTATGGCTAATGAGCTGCAGCCAAGTGTTTCTTTCAAACTGAATCACATGTGACACTCCGATGGTGACAAATCAGGTGTATATGGCTCATTTTTCAAAGTTAAAAACTTATAATGAACGATTGTAGTCATACGCACTACCGAATTGTGCGTCAGGACATTGTTTTTTTTTTTGGGGGGGGGGGGGGCTGCAAATGATGTCCTTGTAAAGTTTTCCAGACATTGTTTCATTGTTCTCTTAATATATTCTAGTAGTTTCCTCGGACGTCTTGAATGCAATAACTATTTTTCCTTTCTTCAGATAGCACACCAACTAAACTCGAAGTCCCAGATAATGGAGGACATCTCTTTGCAGATGAAGCGACTGTCTTTAATTTCTTTGGAATGAGAGTTGATGAGTGCTTCCACTGTCTGGATTTTTCCTTTGGTTCTAAAATGAAGTAGTGTATCCAGATCTCATCTGTATTTCGAAACCTGTTTTTAAAGTTGAATGAATCTATCCCAGAGAGATGAAAATGTTTCCTGAAAAGTTTGCACAAAAACGATTTTTGATCTGAAGTCAACATTTTGGGGATCCAACGTGCTGTAGCTTTGCTCGTTTCCGAAATTTGGACAATAGTGTGTTGAACCCCTTTCTGCGTTATCATAGAAACATACTCGTACACACACACTGTATTGGTCAGTATTTTGCCTCGTGTTACCATGTGATAGGGTTTCTCATATTTTCAGTTATGGTGGCAAATGCAAAGTTTTGCGGTACTGGGGTTCGTTTTCAAATCTGGCCCTGTCGTTCTCAAATTCCTCTGCCTAACAATACCTATGGATCAAGACCCCTAATGCATTCAAAGTATCTTAATGAATATCAATAACACATTGTCCTTTTTTGTGCAATTCTTCCATCACAAGATATTTCCATAATTGTAAATAATTTGAAAGTCATGGCTTCTCTGGGAGGTTTTCACAGGTATGATGGGTTCTCAAAAGAGTCCCGCATGGCTGTGTATGAATGTGTAATTGTTCCTACTCGATGTATGGTAGTGAAACCTGGGTACTACAGAAGAAACATAGAAGTCATTTGTGTGCTGGGGAAATACGTTACTTACCGGGGGTTTGTGGCAAGACACGTTCTAATTGTGTGAGGAATGAAGATTTGTTGCAGTTGTGTGATGTGAAGCAAAATGTTGTTAGCAAGGTGCAGACTAATATGCTTCGGTGGTTTGGCCATGTCGAAAGAATGAGTGATGAGATGCATACTAAGGAAATCTTTTTAGACCAAGTGACAGGAAGGAAAGGCAGAGGAAGGCCAAGGAGGTCATGGGAGGATCAGATTCAGGAGTGCCTTCTTGAGAAAAAGATTATGAGTATGAAGTATAGAAGATCCTGTGTACGGCGTGTGATGACTGTCAGTGAAGCCCGAGTTGTATGTCAAGATCGCTGTGAATGGAGAAATTTAATGCGGCAACAGTAAGTTAAAATTATCTGGTAGTTTGTATTTCTTTTTGGATCTAACCTCTGAATCTCAGAGAACAGCTTAGTGATATGTATGTATATAACTTCAGTTTTTCGTCTGACACCTTACCATGGGACATCTCAACAGAAAGAACTTTTTACCAAACACGTTGAAGTTCTGCGAGAAAACATAAAACATTTCTTTAGTAAATATGCCCGGCATCGATTTCTTTGCCCACAGCTTTCCTAATGAAGCTTCTAACTCTTTATTCACTATACGTACTTTCAGAGACACGTAGCAGTTCACTAGAGTACTTGACGTTACACATATCATCCTATTGCACATATGAATACGCAGAATGAATCTTGCCCCTCAACCCCTTACGTTATAAGCCTATTGTGTGTTGCCCTGCTGATTAGGTCTTACCATGCCTCAATCATGCCCTTACTTTGACAAAGTAAAATCGACACGTGCGTTCAGGAGTAGTGTTGACGTCATAGAGCGTGCCAAGAGATGAATACATGTACACGAAGTTACATGCCTCAGCTGAAAAGCACAGGCGATGCAAACTAATATTTGCTTTACGTCTGATCATCCTGATCTGCGATATTTTGAGCCTGTTGGCTGTAAACTATCAGTTCAAGGATAACATTTCTATTCGCATGATGTTCGTGCCATGTAAATACGCCGCGTCTATAGTCAAGCCATAGGTTTCTGGGTAGTAGTTCGAATTGAGCCCGGTTACAAGTCCCGAAGGAAGTATGAGTGGTATATTTGTCCTGCTGTAATGTACTACAGAGGTGAAACACGTGTCAAGACGACAAATCTGCAGAGATAAATTCCGTCGATGCAGCTTAATTTGTTAGAGCTACTCACTCCAGAGTGAAGAGACACGAATGCTATTTCGTCACCTACAAATTCCTGTTTTCACATTATGTGACGTATTCTCTAAATTAACTTTCATTTTTAGTTACTTTCTCTATGTAAATTTGAGTTCATTCTCTTTTAGCATTTTCAACTTGTATGTTATATCTTCTCTCTCGCGGAATGAGGTTGGCAACACTTCTGAGGTCAGACAGAGAGCATGACGTATGCATGTGTCAGATAAGAACTAGAGATATAATGCTGAAGCAGCAGCCAAAAAGTGTGGTATGGCGGTATGATGTTGTAATCGTGGAAGCGGCGTTGTTTACCTGAAGTTGTGTGTATTTGAAGGCCGCGTGTTGAGTTGTGTTATATATTTAGCGTTCGGAGTTAGTTTTCTACTTACTAACGTTTGTTGATTAGTTTTGAAGTATTAGTGCCATTGTGATTAGTTCAAGTTGTTGGAACACTAACGTTCTGCATGAACAGTATTCATGAGGTATTGATAGAATAAAGGAAAAGAACGTTAACTAACTATTTCTTTGGACTTCAGTTGCGTGACTTCTGTTGCACTTTGAGTGAAGTATTTAAGAAGAACTGATTGTACGTAGTGTTCAGTAAGTTATATATACTGTATGTACACATTTCAAATAGTAAAGAACGCTACACTGCAGCGCTGGTTCTGTACCCTTCTTTAACCAGAGGCCCTGAATTCGGGACGGGTTACTCCTTATATTTTTAGATCCTCGAAGAATCGCTAAACCCGAAACAAATGAACACATATAAAAATATCTTATGCTGCGAACAGGGCTTGATTTTAAGTTGTTCTTTCGAATACATTACTCCGACGACACTTGCAAAGAAGAGGTCTACAATGTATACTATGCATTCTACACGTGCCAACAAATGGTAAAACTGCCTGAAACATACGAAGAAGATGTTTATTCATAAACTCTCGTAGAGTGACTTCATGCTCGAGTGTTTAGCGCCATTTATGAGCTGCAAATGTATCAGTATTGTGACAACAATTTTTCTATTTTGGCATGTGGTGTTGTTCTTCACGTATAAACAGAAATGAGACTTATAAGGGGACTTGAAGCATGCTGTCATTTTTAAATGTATTACCATGATTCTTTTTATTAAAGGTTGCCTCCTTGTTGATATTATAATTTAGCTCTTCTTACTGTGAAAACCTTTGAAGATACAGCAGCCAGGCTTAATATTTCGCTGAATCGTGTGGCTTTCCCGAGTTTCTTTAGCACGTTTTTTGAAAAAGTTCTTATTTATAGAATACCTTTGTCCATCACTTTCTAGACATGACATATCGGCTTCTGTAAATCGGATTTGAGAAAATATTTTTGAATCGGATACCATTAACCATCAGAATGATGAATCCTACATTTAGAGTTTCTGCGATGCACGTTGTTTAGCAAAACAGGTTATGTAAATGAATTTTCATGTTTAACTGTATATCTGCATTTCTTAAGTCATATCCCTCTTACTTTCTTCAGTAGATAGCTGGAAATATCTGCAAGGCACATCATCCAACTGTTGCTTTGTATTACGCAAAGAATTGCGACCAGATGTCTCAGATCTATACTTCATCGAAGTCACTTAAATACGTAGTTGCGTTTTGTCCTACATAATGTTTTTAATCGTTCGATTTAGAAGAAATACGAAAAGATCTGGAGAAAACGTTTCTTCTCTTGCCATGACGCAACTGCATAGATCACGCCTTCCATCTGCAGCTCTATTCTATAGTCCTAACAATGAAGTAATATGACCCGGCCTATATCTTTTCAAATATGTTGTCTCGTTGAAAATAATCTACATGGATAACTTTCATGTTTCATATTTGCTTCATTTCATTTTTGGAAGTTAGTTTACAATTAAAAGTACCTAATTTCTTTGCAGGTTTTCATGGAATAGGAGGCCCTATAACTGTGAGTCGAATACGATATACTCCTGAGGTGAAACCTTCAATTTTACAAGCAGTAAGAGATCTTGGATATCCCTATATAGATCCCAACGGCGCATCTCAGTTAGGTAATGATGTTTCAGTAAATTCTCATTATGGACTCTGCAACTTAACTGAGTATCCTTTATATACAACCCACTTTTGGCAAAGAGCAAAAATTAAACAACACAGTAGCCTATCTACAGTATATCACTTGTATAACCTCGCTATGTCACTTGTATAGCCTCGCTATGTCACTTTTGTAGCCCCACTATGTCACTGGAGAATTTCTTGAATCTTTTGCGGTGCCGACCACACTAGTCCTCGGAAGTGTCTTCACGTATTCTCTTCCAGCTGGACAACGGAGACAGCTTGACGATGGAGACAGTGTACTCATAGACTAACGAATTCTGCGATCTGCTACATCCCAGAAATGTTCGATCGTATTCTAGTACAAAGAATGCAGCTGCCAAGAGGGCACACGAAATGCTTGGACATGATTTCCTAATTATTTCTTCATAATGCGGGCCTTTTGACACTGTTGTCGAAAGAGTGTACAGTATATAGGAAAACTGTTGTTTCGAAGCATTGCGTAGACAGGATCTGTATGTAAGACTATGTTCAGCGAGAATAAGATGATCCAGTGATTTCCACGAAAATAGGTCTCATATTTTCCGCCAGCCCACTTGTTTCCGTCTAGCCTAGTGTACAATACCGACCCGGCCATCTGCAATGCTGTCAATACAACCTGGAATTATCGGACCAGGCTATTCTTTCCCAGCAGTCCAATGTCCAGTCAAGGTGTTTGGTATTAGCGTCAGGAAGAACTGTCGACAGTCGATTAACATGATGGCATGAACGAGCCGCCTACTTTTTAGGCGCGCCTGAGAAAGTGCCCTTTGATATGTATGCACGGAAAATTTCTCTGTGTGCTCTGGTAGTAGTGTGCTGTCAATTAAAGGATCGTGAGCCGTGTGTTTTCCCGGACACCACGTGCCAACCGGAGTTCACCTTGCATATCAACCAGTAATGGGTTCACCATTCCGGTACGTTGGGCGGATCTATGTCCCTCTTCAGACAATTTCGGCCACAATTTCACTACGGCGCTCCACAAAAAGCCAACGATGCTTGCGGTTGCTGAGATGATGATCATCTCCTTCCTCACGCCAACAACCACATTTGCCCTTCAAACTCCTCAAACTCCGACAAGATCTCCCTCTTCCCTATTGGAGTGGCACTGTTGTAGGGAAGTAATACCCTTGCCCCTTAGGGTCTCTCTCTCTCTCTCTCTCTCTCTCTCTCTCTCTCCTACGTTAAAAAGGATCCAATATAAGTGATGTATAACCTAATAGCTATAATGTGTCTTATTGGTGGATGATTATGTCATACTTTAAAGCATTCAGTACTTTCCATACAGATTTCGGTACATGATGTGAGAAGCGAAAGGTTAAATAACTGCAACTAAAACGTGTAGAATAATAAAATTCGCTCCATACAGAGTTTAATGACAGGATACTTCATTTCAAATTCGGTACAACATTTTCACTGTAACTACCATTTCGTAATATCTTTTAGAAATGTAAGAGATTAGCCACGTGTCTCAAGACGTTGTCTCCTCTTTTTCACTAGAATCAGTGGCTCCAGATTAGGGGGCGGGTAAGTGCTTATCGATAGCCTTAGGAGTTGTTCATGGTGGTCGTTAAACCTTCACAAAGAGAAGTCACCACTGGGATGGAAAGGAATCATCGTTCGAAAATGTCGGTGTGGGTCCACTCGAATCATGGGATCTAATAATCATTCATGAAAATATGGCCTATAACATTACACCGCTTCCGCTATCCGAAGAGGTGTGACTATGTGAGATGAATCCATCTGTGATCCTGTTGTCTCCAAATTCCCACCCTTTCATCCATATGGTGCAGTTGAAAACATATGGATGTTGTGTTTGTCTTACGGCACTGGCACTCTCCCTTCCCTGGAACCAGTGACCCTAAGTTAGGAATGGGCGACTGCTTATAGCCCATCGAATTGCTCACGGTGGTCCTTAAACCCTCAGTACAAAAAATAAAAGCGTTTAAAAAAATTGCGACAAAATAACACGTGTATATCTAAATAATGCAGTATGAGGATTTAATACAGGACTCACACACACACAAAGATATTTACAGCACGATGAATGGGGCCGAAAATAATGTTATGCAAGAAGTATAATTTAACATAATGGGGCGGACATAATCTGGCGAAAAGTTACTCCATCTTAATAGGCTTTTATTCTACAGAAATACTGCGCACAGACTGCTTTATTCCAAATCGTACAATTGTGGTATTGGTTACAAATGTCTCTAATTCGTACGTGTTTGTTATAAAACTGTCAAGATGATTTGCGTTAGCATAAACAAACGTTCTCTCTTCGAAGCACGGCAGAAAGGGCAATGGCCTTTTTAACGATGCATATCGCCCTCCGATGCAGACGGAGAGTTCTGCGACTCATAAGCCCGACGGCAAACAAATGTGACCTTTTCCTAATGTTTTACTGACGTCTTTGCAGATAAAAATGGTATACTGGGAAGTGTTCTGTAAGGTACATGCACTGTGCTTGGGAATGCCGTTTGGCATTGTCTCTGATTCAAATCCTCAGTTACTTGACTCACTATTGCTCTTCAGATGCCCCGTACACATCTGGTTAGCTTCCACTCGTCTCTGGCTTGGACATGCCGTTTCCCGCCAGAAATCCTGCGCTTACTACCGAGTTCATGACGCTCCAACCACTCTATGCATATTCATGCTACTGTCTCTCTTTCACATACCATAAATGCAGCAGTTTTTTCGGTACTTTCACCACTCCTCCGATCACTGACGTAATCCCACACACAAAGTCCATAAGCTTCCGTTGCTTTCCGATCACACTACAGTAACGTACTCCAATGACAACTCATGACTCACCAGACGATTTCCATAAAATGATCTCCTGATCCTAATAAACCCACCAATAACCTATTGTTCCCTTGTTTAATAATCTGCAACTTATTATGTTTCTGTAACATTCATTTAATTGCTATTATCTTACTTGTGTATCTTGCCTGTCTACTGCATTTCCTAAAATAAATTTTTAAATATGTTTTAAATAGCAGCTGTAGTGTGACATTAAATTTTAACTGCATCTTTTTCTTCATTTAAGGTTACAGTGACTATCAAAACACAATACGTAACGGTCAACGTTGTAGTGCTGCAAAGTCCTATTTGGTACCCGCTGATAAACGTCCTAATCTCGATATTGTTGCAAACGCCTATGCCACAAAGGTAATGTCCTTGTAAAGAGAAAACAATGCTCTTTACCAGCGTATTATTACTTACTATATTACTTACTACATGATGAGCTTTAAAATAATAGCCTTTACTGGGCTGTGTAGAATTATTGTTTTAGGTTATCTTCACTGCAACGTACCTACTATCACTTGGTGAATTTGCTTTACTGTTTTTACTTTACTACTCGGAATATTCCAATTCGTTCGTAATAGCTGAAATGTTAATTATACATGGAAATCAGTTTCAAGAAAACGGCCTGGATTCACAAAAAAGAATACTACTTACAATGTCCAATTCTTTCTTTATTCAGTATCCAAGCACGTCAGTATTCAATAGCCACTTCACTTGTAACAGCACACTGAACAGAATTCATTCAATGATTTGGTATAATATACTGTACGTTGATACATGTCGCTCTCCGTATAACATATATCATTGCTAACATAATTAATTTTTACGATTTGCATACTGAATACTGCTCTTTGTATCTACATCTCTGAATATTGCCTATCTCGTCATTGCTCACTCAATACTTTTTATTTACACTGCTGGCCACCCGAAATGCAACACCAAGAAGGAAGCATCCGATTGGCCTGAAATTCGCAGCATACGTCGCCCGCGGGAGGACATGCAAACGATTAGCATTGCAGGGCATATGCAAATCATGTGCGCCCGGCACGTCACCGAGAAGCACTATAAGATGGGTGCACAGAAGGCGAGGTATAAATAGTGGAAGTGTGTTGTGCTGCCGGACCTGTGCGTGGGAAGCTTCCTGATGCCTCGTCGCAGAATACAGAAAGTCATTCCAGCACGTGTCGGAGTTCGACAGAGGACGAATAGTGGCTTATCGCGACAACGGTTTATCGTACCAAGACATCGGCGCCCGTGTGGGACAACATCTAGCCACAGTGAGGCGAGTATGGATTCGGTGGGTGCAGGAGGGACGGACGGACCGACGTGAGCAATTGCCGCAGCCGCGGCACACCACCGAACGAGAGGACCGGCATGTTGTGCGGCGTGCATTGACGGCTCTCACCGCCACATCACGAACGTTAGCGCAGGAATTAGGGTGTGTTGCGCAACAACCTGTGTCAGCACGTACCGTTCGACGTTGTCTGCAGGAGCGGTGACTTGTCGCACGGCACCCATTGCTCCGATTACCATTGACGTTACACCACAGGCTAGTGCGGCAGCAGTGGGCAGTTGAACGCCGCACCCGAACTATGGAATGGCAGGACATTGTATTCTCCTACGAATCCCGCTTCCGCTTGAAACACCACGATGGTCGGATCCGCGTGTGGCGGCATCGCGGCAAGAGACTGTATGACGCCTGCATTATGCATAGCCATACCGGTCCGTCGCCAGGCGTTATGGTTTGGGGCGCAATTGGATATGACACTCACACCCCTCTGGTACGCATCGCCGGTACACTCAACAGCCACCGCTACATCTCCGACGTTTTGGAGCCTGTAGTCCTCGCTTACATGAAGGACCTGCCAGCGGCCACGTTTCAACAGACAATGCGCGCCCGCATGTGGCACGCATCGTGCAACAATTCTTCACGGCCCACCAGGTGACACTGCTGCCGTGGCCTGCCTGTTCTCCCGATATGTCGCCCATCGAACACGTCTGGTTGCTGATCGGCAACCGAGTGGCCCGGCAAGCACCACCCGTTTGTCATACCGCGTGTACGCCTGTTGAACTGTGGCAACGTGTGGAAGCAGCATGGACCGACATACCCCAAACCCACATCCAAGGCCTCTTTCGTTCGATGCCGCGGCGTGTAGCGACCGTTATTGCCAGCCATGGGGGCCACACGAACTATTGATGTCTGCGTGTTCCGCAAGTCGCACGGGTCTGTAAGCTCAATCGTTTCATCTTTGTATCTGTTGTTATGTGTCCAGTAAATCTGGCTTTGCTATCTCATATCCTTCTTGGTGTTGCATTTTGGGTGGCCAGCAGTGTACTTTTGATTGCCTTCTGACCTACTGTCAGGTTGCCAACTTTTACTACCTCGCGCGGAGGAACATTGTTTCGTTACTTCAGAAAATATTTAACGAGAAGAAAGTAAATCTGCCAAAGAACAGGAAACTCAAAAGGAAGGTTAAATTAGAGGTTACGTCACAAGTTGAAATCAGTTATTTCCTTTCACTTCATATTTTCTAGTAACGTGCTACTTTGCATGACGTAAATGGCATGCAACTGCGGTGACGAATGAGTTCAATCTGCAATGTTGCAGCGATAAGCCTGCCAGTGTAGTTCAGTTGGGTGAACAGGCATTACAGAATAGGAAGGTAGATTTTAATCACACCACAGGCAAAATGTTACATGTTGAGTCCTGTAAAAACGTACGTGAAATTCGAAAGAATCCTCTATAATAGTTGGCTTGTCATACCGCGTGTACGTAAAAGCACCGAGGAAGAAGTTTGAAAAAAAAAACTATTCTGCTCCTGCTTTGCATGATTATTAAATGTTTGCCTGTTACTATGTCCGATCATACGGTTTTGCGGTTTTCGAATAATTCCGAATGTGACATCATGAGATATGCTTAGCCGACATTTTCACTAAAGATAAAATGCTTGTAAACTTTTTCCCTAGAAACGTAATATTTGGAAAGTAGATGGTCTCACGTAGTTTTTGATGCAAACTTCATGAATCTTCTAACAATTCAGACATAAGGGACCGCATAGGGAACCTTCACCGTACTGTTTATCTTCTTTATGGTACTGAAATTCATTTAATAAAGGCTGCACAATATCTGTGAATATAAACTAGAAGTCTGAGGCCATTATTCATAAAAAATGTTATTTAATTGCAGAAGTATTGCTGGGCGCCCTGGCAGCGCAGTGATCTAAGCGATGACTTGTGACCATTCGTCCGAGGTGTGTGCGCGTTCGAGTCCTTGTGACGCATGGATGTTGTATTTGTCTTATGGCGCTGGTTCTCTTCGTGTCCCTGGAACCAGAGGCTCTAAACTAGGGACGGGCGACTGCTTACATGCCATCGAGGTCATCACAGTGGTCGTCAAACACCCAAATAAAATAAAAAAAGTGTTGCTAGGTCGTTGTCACGCTATAACGTACTACATTATACGACGTAATACTGAGGTGACGTAAGAGTCAAATCGACAATAAGGGATCGATCAGCCTGCCAGCGTAGTTCAGTTGGGAGAGCAGCAGCTTCGGAGTTTGAAGACGTGGGCTCCTACACTGAAGCTGCTGGTCTCCCAACTGAACTACGGTATGTTATAATGCTTGAAATTTTTTCATATATTTGAATGAAGAACATGGAAATACAACCGTTCGATTTGCTTTGAATCATTCTGGAACAATTTTTCATGTGTCATTTATCTATAAATTGATGCTACGACTACCGAACTGTCCATCCGTCTGTCTGCCTGTGATCATAGTCATCCAGCACATATTAAGTCGGACTTGTAATTGTTTGTTCTCTCGGGAAGCTCGGGGACTGTGAGAACGGTGTTCCATTATGGACATTTTCCGATGTACAATCTTGCCCCTAGGGAGTACATGAGTATGAGTAAATATATTTCGTTCTTAGGATTCCGTCTTCCACTTGAGATCGAATATTACATTTCCTTGATTACACTGAACAATATAAATAAATTTTTTGCTTGTTATAAAGACTGCATATGCCAAATCATACAGTAATTGTCATGCTGATTACAAATATGCTTGCTAAATTGTTCTATCGGGCATAGTTCTCGAGTAACCTGTTGTTTCAGTGTACAATAAGCCTTCATTTTGGAATGTATATTTCGCTACAAGCAAGTACTTACACTTACCCTAAAAAGTAGTTATTTTAGATTTTCTTCTGTACTTTGGTTGTACTACATCCGTTTTAGAGTCCAACAGTAATCAGCTAGCATTTTAGCGCTCCATTTTCCTTTATAGCGGTTTTCCGTGGTACATACGTATGTCCTGATGAAAACGTGCTCCGTGCTCATCGCTTACAGCTCGTACGTTCTGTGGGAAAAATTCCAGATGCCAGTGAAGGAAATGTATTTTAAGGGACATATTGCATCCCATGGCCTTATAGTTTTCTAGAAGCTCAGTAACAAGTTCTTTGTAATTTTCTGCCTTCCGGTTACCTAGAAAGTTCAGTACCACATCTTTAAAGGACTTCCATGCAGCAGCTTCAGTCTCATTCAAAGTGCCTTCAAATGCAAGATCACGCATAAGTTCCCTTATTTGTGGACCAATAAAAATGCCTTGTTTAATTTCGGCTTCACATATTTTGGGGAATTTGTTCTTTAGAAAACGAAAGGCTTCTCCATCTTTATTCAATGTCTTTACAAAGCATTTTATCAAACCCAGTTTGATGTGAAGCGGTGGCAAGTACACGTTCTGAAGACTAAAGGCTCAGCAACAACATTTTTATTACCTGAAATTAAGGACTCACTTTTTGGCCAAGTCTTTTTAATGTAATGAGAATTTCTGTTTCTACTGTTCCATTCACAGAGGAAGCAGCAGTATTTTGTGTATCCAAGTTGTAGACGAAGGAGTAAAGCTATCACTTTAAGATCGCCACAAATATTCTATGAGTGTTTTTGTACATACTACTAGGGGCTGCGTCTCTAGGCTCGCTACACTCGTTTCCAGAGTAGCACTCGGGCCCTGCAGCCCGATCTCCAAGTATATCACATGATATAAAAACTGGAAAATTCATATAAATTTCAATTTTGATTGCATGTCTAAGCAAATAAGGCTTGTTATTCCGAAATTTCAGAGTTTTTTTTTACTGTCGTTAATTTTTGGAAGGTTTTGTCGTTGGAAGGTTTTGTCGCTTTTGTCGTTTGAACTTATGGCACTTACTAAATTTACCAAGAAAAACAAAAGCGGTCCCAAAAGCATTTCCGTAAACCGTAAACCATTAAGGTGGACGTCAAGTAATTTTGCTTCCTATACTTCCAATGGAAAAACTTTTGTACACATTTCCTTCACAATTATTGTGCTTCCTAGAATGAAAATTTAAACATCGATTAAAATAATTTCATATTATAACTTGGAATACTTAATATTTTCTAAAACATAGGCCTAACCATAATTATATAAAAAATCAAAAACTTTTCCTTTGGTGTTGGAACCAGAAAAAAGATGGCGCGACCTGTACTTTGATGACGTCAGTAGACAAACAAATGTTGGATTACATAAATATGGTTATGTTTTAGTAGATATTAAGTATTCCAAGGTTATAAAATGAAGCTATTTTAATCGTTGTTCAAATTTTCGTCCTTGGTAACGCATTAATTGTGAAGAAAATGTGCACAGAAGTTTTTTCATTGGAAGTATAGGGAGCAAAATTACTTGACGTCCACCTTGAACAACTGAGATAGCTTTACCTACAAAACATATGCATAACAAATTCTTTGTGTCACCATGGCAGCAGGTCAAGGGACCAGAACATTCCTCTGTGGTTATCGTGAAGATAGGCAAGCCATTCGTTTCTTTCCTTTGCGTCTTTAAAAAATACTTAAAAATCAGAAAATGACTTATTCTAATTTTTTTTTTTTTTGTTAAAAAGGGACAATAGTTGTAAGTTTAGGCTGTGAAGTATCGCTAGCATCGAGAAACAGTTTATTTCAGCGTGTTCTCCAAACAATTCTCTACAAACGATGTAAATTTCATATTTTTGTGTTCAATACGTTTTGCGCTGCGAGCTAGGAAAGCAAGAGTGTCGCGAAATTTCTAAAACAGCGGCAGCAGCAGCGGCGGCAGTTACTTATTTTTAGAATAGAGAGACTTTGAAGCAACAGTTTCATATTTGCATATGTTTCTTTCATGTATGCAGCATATGCAACAGGTAATAACGGATACATGTTTCCGTTATGAAGAAAAACAGCTTCTAAGATTATTTTTTAGGAATTTATAAAAAGTCTCCATTCTTCAGATTTGTGTTGCTGTCCTAAGGTTTCAAACAATAGGTATATATCTTTGCAGTACACCAGACCACCGCTCTTCGAAAATAAGAGTTCGAACTCTTGCTGTCGTCGACGAAAACTACATACCTCTGTACTTGGTTGTAAAAGATTCCATCCCTTCAATGTTGACGCCAATATTTCGGCCTGACTTTTTGCCAAATGAAGGTTACGAACCAGGTCATTTAATTCTTCCTGACTTATAAGGTGAGGCACAGAATCTTCCGACAAATGAGGGTCTTGCTGTACTTCAATATCTTCTTCGCTGTGAGGATTTATTTCATCAGTACCACTATCATCTAAACTCCATGGCTGTGGAGGTACAGGAACAGGAAGATCTAGACCATAAGGAACAGGTCTTATGGCCGAAGGAATACTGGGATACTGAATCCTGTCTTTGGTCTTAGCTGTAATTCCAGATATCTTAGTGATGAAGAAGTAACAGTCTGTTGAGTGGTCTTTCGGTTCTCTCCAAACTATTGGTACCGCAAATGGCATTTGACATGATCCCTCCAGCCAGCCAGTCAAGAAAGTTGCACATGAATTACAACAAATGTGAGGTGCCCAAGATTTATATTCATCACCCATTTTGCACTGGAAATAAAGTTCATACGATTTTCTAATCAATGGTGTGAAATGTCGCCTTTGAGACTTTAAAGTAAATTGTCCACAAATGTAGCAGAAACTGTTTGGATGGTTCGCACAAGTACGCGCCATTATTTACCGTACACTTTGCACAATCCACACTACTTTTTAAAACCACGAGAAAATGCACGTCCTTCAATACCGATTAAATGCATTCGAATGGCGAAAATTCTGCTTTGTTCCCTCTTTCCAGAAGAAATTGCACAACAGGAAGTAATGGCGCCAGTATGTCTACTCACAGAGACACAGCTATCCAGACTGCAGACGGATATCACCGTTGAGAAGCATAGGGAAATTCCTTTTAAAAACACAACATTCACCCCAATAGAGAGTTCCATTACAAAAAATTGGGGCCCAGTAGAGCAATTGTGACTTCATATGTGGTTTCATCACCCGTAAATACATACGAAACCGTTAAAGTTTTCTTAGTAACAAATTGTTGTTCAGTGTTATCTTTGCTTTGAAAAGATCGAATGAAACTATGCTTATGTGCCAGATAGTTTCCACCAAAAGAAACACTTCTTACAGAATTTGTACTGTTACATAATGGTCATAATGCTCAGCTCTGCTGCTAAGGAACGTAAGAATGTATTGCCATTTGAAGTATGCCTCCACTTCTAAAACGCCGACTGAAAACTCCTTTCGCATATGATATCTGTAAGGTCACTATGGCAAATATTTAAGTGGATTTTCTACTTCAAATAATGCACAATGTTAACCCTAGGGGACACAAAACCATCTTTCTACTAGCGACCACGTGCCCTCTTGTAAAAGACTGATTTTAAAAACAAATTGATTTCTGTAATCCCTTACAAGATTTTCCGTTCATCATCTTGACGGTTTTGATGCCAGTTTTTTTCCTTGGGTAATGCAAAATTCGATTTACTTCACTCAAAGAAAACATTTTCGTGAAAAATATTCGGGAGAACAATAAGAATTCACATGTTGATCATAAAATAAATTTTGATAATTCCTGCTAGCCAAGAAGCCTATCCCCCAGCGGTTTAATGGCTTGCAACCCTTCGTTCTGCTTCGCTGTGTTGGAGGGCCAAGGCAAGACATAGGTGTTGCGCTGTCCCTCTGGCTCTGGTTCTTCCCCTTCCCTGAAACCATGAGCTCTAAATTACGAATAGGTGTCTCCTTGTAGCCCTAGATGCTGGCTGGGTTTGTTAAACTCCGAAAAGGGTAGAAGCCACAAGCTGCCTTTCGCGTTCCAGTTGGTTAGATGGGAAACCAACTTAAATAACTTTTATATGCTTGAGCCCATATAAAATGTTAGATATAATAGTAACAGCTCAGCAGACATAAAATATTATTATTTTTAGGGATTTGAATAGCAGAATTAGAAACGACAACAACAGAATCAGAATGGTAACGGAAATATATGCAAAAAGATAGCTTGACAAAGAAGAATCACTGACGAGTTTCATGCAGGGAAACTGTACAGGAGTTGATAAAATAATGGGCCGGCGCAGTGGTCTAAGCGATGGCTTCTGACTGATCAGTCGCATTTTTTCGAGCTCCTGCCAGTATTAGAAGTTTCGTGTGAAGTTTGTGTTTTTTTTGCGTTTGTTCTTTGACAGTTCGTGTGTTATTACCTGAGTTCCTTCCTCGCAAGTAGTGAGGCGTACAAGCTGTACGTGCTTATTTTTCGTTTTTTGCCTGTTCTTGAGTGTTGCAAGCTGCAACGCTCGAGCCGCGAGGGTTAGTAGCCGGGCTGGCTACTACCTCCACCAGCATGAGTGCCATATACCCGTCTATATCTCCTTCATCTGCGCTTTCTTCGTCGTCTGTATCTTCCGTGACCACCATGAATGGTGTTCAGTCAAATAGTGTTGTGGTTTCGTCGCCAACTGTACCGCTGGTTACAAATTTGCCGGAGGCTGGGTCAGGTACCCAGCTCTTCTATTCCTGTGTCTCGTTCGTTCGCCGCGGCTGTGAGTGCGACTTCTACTTTACATAGTGCTTCTGTGTCTTCGCGACCAGAGTTTACACGTGTTGCTTCCGCTTTAAGGATAACATTACCACTCGACTCTCCTCAAGGTAAGGAACTTTCGTCTGCCTTACTTTTAAGTGTATTTGTTCCTGCTCTGCGCGACACCCCCCTCCCCCAATATTTAAATGCTATTTCTAAAGTTGTACCCGGAGAAAGCATTGTGTCTATTATCCGCTTGGGAGGGGGTGTTGTCGTGCACTTCACTCATCAACAGGCAGTGGACAAAATCCTTGCTTTTGGCTTGGACATTGGTTCCGTACATCTCCAACCAGTTGCAGCAGCTCAAAGACCAGTGACTGTCACCTTGTCTCCAGTACCCACAGCTGTGCCTGACTCGGTATTAATTGATGCCCTTAACACCATGGGGCGAGTGGTTGGTACCACAAAGTACCTCCCAGCTGCTGCTCGCGACTCCCCCTGAAACATGTTCAGGGCGGTCGTCGTCAATACAGAGTCATCTTTCCAACCCCACAAGCAATAGTTAACCGGCCAACCACCCTGGAACTCATAACTGAAACCCGGACCTACATTTTCAATCTGTTTGCTGGCGTTCAGTGCTTCCGATGCAAGGGCGAAGGTCACCTTGCATCGGCATGCCCACATTCCACAGCTGCTACTGTTCCAACTCAATCACTTGATGCTGCTGTTCCAGCGGGGACTCTGCCCACCGCTCCGGATTCTTCCCCCACCCTCCCCACTCAATCTGTTCCAGCTGCCGATCCTGGTTCCACCTCTGTCGTATCACCTGCAGTGGTCCGTGTTGCTTCGGCATCCACTGACCTGCAGGAATTTCCCCCGTTGCCAGCGTCTGAAGGGGCCTCCACCCCCAAGGTTCAGCGGACCAAGAGGCAAAACTCCCTGTCTCAGCGAACCGTCGTGCGAGTTCCTCGGACCGCCAGAAATCCAGAAAGACGGCTACATCCTCGTCACCTTCACCTGGACCGGCTCCTGTTACTTCTTCAGTTTCCATCTACAACCGTTTTACCTGTTTGCCGAACGATGATTCCATGGACGTTACCGATCCCGATTCTGAAGAAACTTTATTTGCTGAATCTGATGACGACTCTCCTGCCCCCTCTCTGGTTGACATCACCTCTATGTTTGCTGACATTGAGGTGCCCTTAACTCCCCTCTCATTCACAGATCTGTATGCCTTGATTGCTCGCCCCAGACGGGCGAAATTGATTACTCTCCCTTGTATAGCAAGTAAACTCTCTCACCTTCCGGAGATGCTAACCCAACTGACGTTCCTGCATGAGTTCTTATTAAATGTTGATCTGCCATCCGGGACAGAGCAGTACGCTCGCCGGTTGGCGTATTTACTTAAAGTTTTGAAGGCAGAACTGGAAGGTTGGATGCAGCCGCCCCAGTGATGCCTTCCCTAAATGTGCTCTGCTTTAACTGTAGAGGCCTTGCGTCTTCAGCCGCGAATGCTTTGGTCTTCGAGGACGTTCGTTTCCTGAGGACAGATATCCTCCTCTTCCAGGAGACGAACTGTTCCTTGGCGACCGGGTATTCCTGCTGGAGACGCTGGCCCTACGCTTTTATCACAACTACCGGACGCACATTGGGTCCGGTACAGCGATTGCATTCCGTACTCGGTTTCATTCTCTTCTTTCAGATATCGTTGAGTCACAGAGTCTGCTGGGCTCCTTTCAAGGTATCTCCTTTAGTTATCTTTCCCGTCGTTTTCATGTTTTCAATTTGCATATGCCACAATCATCGGTTGATGCTGATGCTCTTCTTTCGCATTTGATTTCCCTTCTTTCCCAAATTCCTCCTTCTGAAATCGTTCTTATTGGTGGTGACTTCAACTGCACTCTCCAACCGGGTCTTGACCGTGATGGTTCCGGGGAGAGTCGCCTTAACCTTTCCTCCCAACTGTCTCAACTAGTTAGTAATTTTTGTCTCATTGACGCATTTCGTACCATCCACCCTCTGTCCCGTGAATTCACATGGTTTCCTCCGGCCGCCTTAGCGCATGCTGCGGCTCGTCTCGACCGGTTTTATGTTTCTAGTTTCCTCCACTCCTCCCTTGTTGAAGTAACCCATCATCCTTCTGTTTCCTCCGACCATCGTCCTGTTCTTCTGGAAATATTTTTGTCCTCTTTCTCTGTCCCCCCTCCCGGTTTGGTCTCTCGATGATTTTCTCCTTTCCGATCCCACGTTTCAGGCCGAAGTTCGTTCGATTATTTCTTCATCCATTTCTGAACTTCCTCTCACGGTTGACCCAGCAGCTCTGTGGCTTTCCACCAAACTTTCTATCCTATCGTTTGCACGTCAGTTCTCTTTTCGTCCCGTTTTCACCGCTTTCATGATTTAACTATTCTTCACCGTAAACTACAGTTCCTTTCTCCTTCAGATCCATCGTTTGCAGCTCTTCAATCACAACTTCATAGCATTCTATCTTCCTTTGCTTCTTCGTCTCTTACCCGGTTAAAGTTTTCCAAGTTACATTTTCATGATGACCCGTTTCAACACCTTCGACATCTTGAATCCCACCGTGCTCTGAGTTCCAACATTTCTTTTCTCTCGCTTCCAGATGGCTCAACTGTTTCTGATCCAGTGCAGATCTGTGATCGAACTTTTCAGTACTTCACTGATCGGTTTCGATTGCGGGTCCTGCCGCCTGCAGAGAATTCTCCATTATTATCACATCTTCCTCAGGTCCCGTCTTTTTTCCCCCTCCTTGGTTTCACCGATCTCTCCCTCGGAGGTTCGTTTTGCCATTTCTAGTCTGAATGACCGCTCCGCCCCTGGGGCTGACGGTCTTCCACTTTCTTTTTATAAAACCTTTCTTCCTGCTCTGCTTCCTCTTCTCTTTGCTTGTTTCAACTCGATCTTTTCTTCTTCGACTTTCGTTTCTTCTGACTTTGCTTTTGCTCTTCTCCGCCTAATTCCTAAAACTGGTAATCTTGGTCTTCTATCTAACTGGCGCCCCATCTCGATTCTTAACACCGACTACAAGATCTTTGCAAAAATTCTGGCTCTTCGCCTTAACCCTGTTCTACAATTTATTATTCATCCTGACCAAACTTATACGATCCCTTCCCGTTCGATTGCAACTAACATCACTACCATCCGTGATTTACACTCTCTGCTTCCCGTCTTTCTGAACCTCTTGCTATTTTTAACCTAGATCAGAAACAAGCATTCGATTCTGTCCATCATTCTTATCTTTTCTCTGTTCTTCGTCACTTTGGCTTTCCTTCCCTTTTCTGTCAGGCACTTTCCAATCTATATTCCCATTCTTACTTTCGTGTTCGGACCTTTTCTTTTATGACGGCTGCTATTCCTTTTGCAAGCGGTATCCGGCAGGGTTGTCCCCTGTCAGGTCAACTGTTTGCCCTCACGTTTGAACCACTTCTTATTTCCCTTCGATCTCGTTTGCTGGCAGGCATTCCGCGTGGTGTGGCCTCCACACGGCACCATCGCGTGGTTTTGTCGGCCTATGCGGACGACCTTACTCTTTTTTTACGTTCCCAACAGGCTTTTGGTGTTGTTTTATCTACCTATACTGAGTATGCTTCAATTTCAGGTGCGGCCCTTAATACCTCTAAATCTGTTGGCTTGTGGGCTGGCTCGTGGTCGTCCCGCGGCGACCGCCCTTGGGGTGCCCGGTGGTCGACCACGGTCATCAAACTTCTTGGAGTGTTCATCGGGAACCCGGTGGCGGTTGCTGCCGCCACTTGGTCCCCTTTGGTGCAGGACATGAATCGACGCCTTGCCCCTTTTCGCCGTTTGAAACCGTTTCTTTCTTTTTTAGCAGGTCGCATCTTCTTTCCGCTTTTCTTCTTCCGGCCCTTTCTCATACTTGGTTGGCTCATTTCCCTCCTCCCCTCTTTCTTCGTCACGTTCAATGTCTTTTTACAAATTTTATTTGGGATGTCGTACATTGGGTTCATCGATCCACGCTTGTCCTTCCGGTTTCTTTTGGTGGTCTTGCCCTTCCGGATTTGTCCCTTAAATCGAACGCTTTCCACTCCAACATTTTTTGAGGATTTTTTCCCTTCCTTGCGGTTCTTCGATTACTATAATTGACACTTTGCTCTTTCCACGAAGTCCTTTTCTTTCTCTAGCAACTTTATCCGCATGGACCTCTTTCCACTCATTCCCAATCACTTTCCCGCTACTTACCGTACCGTTTTCTCCCTCTGGCACTCCTTATGTCCAGTCCGCCTCCCCCCAGCTTCGACTAACGATCTCCTTGCGGAACCACTTTTCTTCTCCTCTGCCCTTCGTTCTCCAAATTCTCAGTACCTGAACTTCTCCACTTGGTTTGCAAGTGGCGTCGTTCAGGTTTCTCAACTTTTTTGATTCTTCTCTTCACTGGAAATCTTTTGATCGCCTTTCCCCTCTGTTACTTGATACCCCTCAGCATCGTGCACAGTTCTGTCTTATTCAATCCTGTCTTATTCGTCTTTATCCTTTACTTGTCAATTCTATTGGCCTCATTCAGTCTTCCGCCCCGTCGCTCAGTCTTCCCTTTCTTCTCTACTTAAACGATTCTCCATTTTTACCCCATCAAGTTACAGCCAAGCTTCTTTATTCGCATTTTCTTACCAATTTCACAGCTCCATTCGCAATTCCTTCTGTTTCAGCTACAGATCTTCCAGGTACATGGAGTGATCCATCGACTTCACTGGCTTCCCCGAAAGCCCGGGACATTCATTGGCTGCACCTACACCGTCGGTTGCTCACTCCGCGTACCCTTCATCGTTTTCGTCATTTGGCTTCCCCGCTTTGCTTCTTTTGTTCTACACTTGGTGATGTGTCACATTCCTATGATTCTTGTCTGGTGTTGCAGCCCTTGTTTTCGATTATGTTTTCCCTTCTTTCCAAAGTTTGCCCTTGTCCTCATACAATGTTCCATTTTTATTTCCTCCGACGCCATTCTCCCCCTGTAGATGTCCACAGTTCTGTTTGTGCATTCATCATTCTCCAAGCGAAGTTGACGATTTATTTGTTTTACCACTCAAGCGTGGATCGAGCTTCTCTCCGGCGTTATCATCCGGCCCGGGTGTTTTTGTGCAGGAGGTACCGATCATCCATCAGATCGGTCCTCCAACTTGAGTATGACATGGCGCGGGTTCGGCAGGATGTGCCTGCCTTTTCTCTCTCTGGTCTCCATATTTGTCATGGTTTCATGTTTCTGCAGGCATTATTGCTCTCCTCCCATAGCCAGAGTTTATTATATTTATATTTATTTATTTTTATTGGTGTTTTTTTTGTTTAGTGCATAATTTTTGTACATACCGTAGATCTGTGTCAGTGGGTTAGTGTCTCCTTTAGTTTATCTTCTTGTTGCTTTCCGTGCACACACACATTCCCGTTAATTTGTTGTCGGTAGCGTTTACTGACTTTTTTCTTTTCTTTTATTTTATTTTCCGTCGGTCTCAAGCCGTTGGTCGACAAACTTTTTTGTGTGCCGGCTAAGCGTTTTGGTATTTTCTGTTTATTGTTTACTGTTACCAAGGTGTTTTATGTTGTTTTGTTGATGTTGATTGCATTTTTGCTGTGGCATGCACATTGTCTGATGTGTTTTTGTTTTGTTTTTGTTGCTCAAGTGTCGGCTTTTTTTCTAGTTTGCTTTTGGTGTCGTTCACCTATTTTATATTTATTACTCGTCGGTTTCACACAGTTTACTGTCGCACGGTTTTGTGTTTAATGTTGTGGTTGTTTTTATTTTTTGTTTTAACTTTTTTTCTTGCTGAACGGGTACTGCTGGCGCGTGGTACCGAGGGTTTTTTTGTGTGTTGGTTCTGAACCTTACCGACGTGTTTCTTGATTTTGTTTGTGTAATCGGTGTTTATTTTTGTGGTTAGTGCTGTGCATACAGTGCGAATTCACTGTTTCGATCCGAATTTATTTGGTGGTGATGCTTGTCTGCAAGTTTAACTCCTGTGTTCTTTTTCACAAAGTTTTCATGGTGTTATTTGTGTTTTGTGCATTCTTTATTGTGTTCATGGTGCTATTTGTATATTGTGCATTGTGTGTTAATTTCTTGGTGTTATTTGAATTTTGTGCTTTGTGTGTTGTGTTAATGGTACGGGGTGTTAGTTTCTAGTGGTTGTTTTTTCTCTGTGTTGCTGTCGGTCTTACTGACCGAGATACGCTTTAAATGTAAATTTTTGTTGTTCGTCGGCTTACAGCCATTTGTCAACGCATATCTCCGAACTACCAGGTTTTGTTTTTTTTCGGCTGCAGCTTGTTGTCGGACCGTGTGTGTGTTTGTTTTTTTTTTCCCTTGACAGTTTTGACAAACTCGGCTGACTTTTCTTTACCGCCTTGCTTCATTAGTGGTCTGTCCTGTATGTATTGTTTGTTGTGCAACTGTTTTCTTTTTATCTTGCCGTGTGTTATTCTTCAACTTGCTCTGATGTCGTCTGCTTCTTCCTGTAGAGTACTCTGTTTATTGCGATATTGATTGTGTGTTGTTATTGTCGTTGCCGGTGAGTTATTGTGCAATTTTTTCCGGTGAAAATTTCTGTTTGTATGTTGTCTTTTTTTGTAAATAAATGCTCTTTTGAAGTTCTGATCTCTCATCCCAGATGGGTCCGGGTTCGAATCCCGGTGAGGCATGGATGTCGTGTTTGTCTTACGGCACTGGCTCTCTCCCTACCTTGGAGTGAGTGGCCCTAAATCAGGAACGGGCGACTGCTTATAGCCCATTGAGTTGCTCACGGTGGTCGTTAAACCCTCAATCAAAAAATAATATTAATAATGGAAATATTTTCGGAGAAGAGATACAGGTATGCTTTAATAGAGTGTTGTGCCACCCTTCGTTTTTTTGCAATCGACGTAGAATAGATTCAGAAACATCGTAACTAGTGTTTAAAAGGAATTCGAACCGTTCCCGAAGGAGCAAAGTCCCAAGATTCTTGAACGACGGTGGTGGAGGAAACGAACGCACTCTTCTCTCCGAGTCTGCTCACAGGGGATCGATAATATTTAAGTCTTGTGATTGTGCAGGCCATCGTAGATGTTCGTAATCAGTTTCATGCTCCTCCAAACAAGATTGCACACACCTGACTGTGTGTATTGGAGTATTATGTCATATTGAAAAATGACATAGTTTGTTGAAAACAATGTTTGAGCAAAGCAATCAACCTCGTCACCCAGAATATTAAGACATACAATGGCTGTATCTCACCTGTTCAGGGTGATGGCAGGACGTAAAGAATACCGTAGCTACCAAAATCATGATTGATAAAATCATGTGTTTGACGGTTGGCACAAGGAACTCTGGATTACGCGCTTCATTCGGCATTCGCGAAACGTAAGCTCTCCCCGAAATTGGAGTCCTTTGTTCCAAACAAAATGCGGGATCGTGAGACAAAGCTTTAATTTGTAAAAATGGACATCTTTAAGACTAAAGCTTTTAAAGTTTATTCCTAGCGGTTTATATCTGCTCATGCCTTGATGTTGTCCCATAGGAAGAATTTTCTTATTCATGGCGTTGATGGCTATTTTCTGGGCGATGTCGTTTATTTTAAATTGCACTGATTAATGACGAAACGGTTTTAGCTTCCTTTGACAAGGTGACCTCAGAGTTCACGAGTTCTTTGTTTCAGAGCCCACCTCGAACGAAATAGCGCGAAAGCATAATTTCGCCAGACGAATTCTGTACAGACAAACAATCGCAGTCATTAATTTTGCATTCTTGATCCGTTTAGTCTAGAGGGGAGTTCCTTATGATATACTGACCATCATAGACTTTTTGACAAAAAAACGAGGCACACGAAAGAATCATCTAATCGAGATGAAAATTGGCATGTGCAATGTACATGTATAGAAAAGGAAATTATTGCAATTCCAGAGGAGTTGGACCATTTATTTTATTTTGTTTATTTATTTATTTATTTTTGTTGTTATATGCTCTTAGAAGAACAAAATAGAGTGGAAAAAAATTGACAATTCATAAATGATGAACATAGATTGAAACAACAGGGACGAGAAGGGAAAAGGCCAATGACCTCACATAGCCCTATACTCTATAATGAATTTAATTGCTTCTACTAATTATAATGAATATAATGCTTCTTCTAAGCTAATGCTTCTTCTAATGCTTGTTGTTTGTTAATTATATCATGAATAAACTTTCCTGCTAGTGGTGTAGTAATAATAATGAACAAGCTTTTAACTGCTAGTAATGTTGTAGTAGTAATTAAGATGAATACAGTCTTATGCTGGTTGTTAAATATAATCAACTAATGAAATAAACCTAACAGATAGACAGAGATCTGACAAAACTATGAACTGAGAAAGACGTACTTACGATGACAATCTTTTATTTGGTAAACTTCTGGCTCTCACATAAACGAAGATCTTTTTATACAACAACAGCTTTCTGACACATAAACCACAGCTCACTCTACGCACATCAACAAAAAGCTCTCCCCATATAAACAAACGCTCTCTTCCACATAAACAAACTCTCTCTCTACGTATCGTTGAACGCGCCTATTTATACTGGCTACCACCACGTCATGACTTACACTCATTGCCAGATCTTATTCAGCAGGTGAAATAACATCTCGTTCAGTAAGAAGATAATTTACATAGTAAAATAAAATAACCAGAGATAGTAAAAATCAAAAGGAAAGTGAATCTAGAGTATACGTTACAACTCCCCGTAGGAAAAACAAATGAAACAACAGATAGACACATCAAGTCAGGCAATCAGAATAAGTTTTGCCAATCTTTTCCCTTTTTTTAATTACTGAAGAAGATAGTTTGAATTTTTTTTAAAGAAATTAAAATTATTTAAGTTAGTTTTTTTTTTGATTGGAGGTTTAACGACCACCGTAAGCAACTCAATGGGCTATAAGCAGTCACCCGTCCCTAATTTAGGGTCACTGGTTCCAGGGAAAGGAGGGAGTCAGTGCCATAAAACAAACACAACATCCATGCCTCACTGGGGTTCGAACGCAGACCCCCGTTCGGACGAATGATCAGAGGCCATCGCTTAGTTTCAATATTCGCTTTTATTCACTTAAAAGAATTAAAACAGAACATCCCCAACCTCACACGCAGTGTGAGAGAAGGGGAGAAATAAAACAAAATGTAGATATTTACAATGAAATGTAAATTGAACAAATGAGCAATGACAGGCATTGCATTATTTGCTGTAAACAGCAGTAGCTCTGGGATAATTGTTCATTGAAGTCTTGGAACATCACTGGAGCGAAACAATTTACAGAAAAAAATCGCGCAGTTCTAGTGACATGGGAATCACTGGTGGAAGAGAGTCACTGTGAGGATGAAGAGAACGGTGTACAAAAGGTGACATCAGCAGGAAGCAAACACAATCCTGTACCAGGAGGAAACATGGTGAGGGAACAGTAAAAAAGAAAGTTCCGACGTAGGTTTAAGAGTATTAAAACAGCAGATGAACAGCATGGGCATTAGAAAATCGAAACCAGGAACGACACGGCGACCATGTTTTGAAGAAGGCAGGTAACCGTGCCGTATCATTCGCCAAGGAGTATTCCAGGGTGAGTCTGGCTTTAACCCTGCTGCGGTAGTGTGCAACCAAGGAAGTAGAGAATGTGATAGGATCTGGATCTTGTAACTGTAGCAGGTAAGAGAAAATAATATATTTAGGTAAGATAAATAAATTCGAACAAACTGGTAAAATAGAGGAGAAACTTGTAGAACTGTGGCCGAGGAAACGATAATCTTCTAGGGTGAGATCACTGGTACAAGAAGGATGTGCAAGTTGGAACATACTGTGAAATAGTGGGAGCAGCGTCGGACAGTAAACAAACATGTGTAAGACGTCTCCAACGACGTTACAAAAAGGACAGAGATCTGATGATACTATATTTCCCCGGAACAAAGTCGAAGGGACAGGCAGTCGATTGTGCAAAAACCTCCAGTGCACATTGAGTTCTGAGGAGAAGGCCGGTGAATGTTGGCAGTAGACCAGACCGAGGTTAGTGCAAAAGAAGGAACAGAGGGAATAGGGCAAGGTACCGCAGAAGAAGAACTGAGAAAACGGTACAGGGTGCGGGTGGAAAGACTGTGGAGAGGGAGGAGGTCACCGGAAAAGGGAAGGAAGAACGGGAAAGGCAGAGAGGCAGAGGAAACGGAAAAGAGGCCAGAGAAATCGACTAGGGAAGGAAAAAGTGATTGAAGAGCATGTTTAAGTTGGAGGAAGTTATCAGAGAGTTCGGGCGAGGGTGAGAGGGTGGGAAAAATGTCGAAAACGGGTTTCCATGAAAAATCGGGGAGGACCAGTTGGGAAACGGAGACTACATCAGCGTGTAGCCATGCAGGGAAAAAGAAAAAGTTGGCAGTAGGGGGATGGAGGACAGAGGAGAAAAAAAGAGGCTCGGAAAGAAGATCAAGAGTGGAAGAGGGGGGTTGACGAATGAGCGGTAAAGAACGAAGGAACTGAACAGCTTCATGGTAGACTAGAGGAAAACGGGGAGGAATGACAGTGTGAATATCCATCTTGAGAAGAAGATGAACTGTGAGGCAGGGATTAAGGGGGAAGTCAGAACATTAAGCAGAAGAATGGAAGCGGAAGAGTCTGGTTGAACTGTCAAACGGAGGAAATTGAAAATGCTTACAGCTTTATAATGTATGGCAATCTCTGGCATATTGAGGCCATCACACGTCGAAGGTAGAGATAATACTGAGGAAAGTAACCAATGAGTGGATGACCAAACAATGCTGAGCATTGCTGATGTTGTTGCAGTTTGAACGTAGGCTGGTGGCGGTTGTGCAATCCATGAATGATTAACTAACGAGAGGATGTGGGTGCCAGCAAGCCGTGCACGACTGTGGTAGGTCAGACAACAATTGAGCTTGGACCAGTAAGCAGCGGTGTGACGTAGTTTCCTAGCGAGGGGTCTCCAGGTGGCAGCCGCTGCTGAGACCCGGCTGCCAATGTGCACCCAAGTATCTTTTGACTGGTGGAAGTCCAATGAACGCACCACGGTGCATCGGGGCGATGTCTCCAGGAGCCACACCACAAGCCTGTACACTTTGAAAGGCTTAACGAAGCGCCGGAAGCCGCAGCATACACTTGATACCATGCAAGAACAATTGTGAATTGCCATTCTTCTTGGATGAGAACTGTGAGATCATCGGCGTAGGCAGTAAGAACGATAGAATGGTGCCTGATGCTATGCTGAATGGTTAAGGGGGATGTTGTAGAAGAGAACGGATAGAGCAAAGAAAAGGCTCAAAGACTAGAGAGAAAAGTTGTCCAGAAAGAGGACATCCTTAATGGATGCCCTTACGAAACGGAATGGAGGCTGTAAGAAAAGAGGCCGTCCGGATATTTTTTTTTTTTTTGACTGGAGGTTTAACGACCACCGTGAGCAACTCAATGGGCTATAAGCAGTCGCCCGTCCCTAATTTGGGGTCACTGGTTCCAGGGAAGAGGGAGAGCCAGTGCGGTAAGACAAACGCAACATCCACGCCTCACCGGGATTCGAACCCGGACCCCTTACGGACGAATGATCAGATGCCATCGCTTAGACCACTGCGCCACCGGGGCGGCCGTCCGGATATGGACAACTGAGTCCTGGTACAGGGCAAGGAGGGCTGTGATGGAGATAGATGGGAAACCGAAGGCAGAGAGCACAGAGGCAAGCCACTGATGACTCACGTTATCAAAGGCCTGCCTCTGATTAAGATTGAGGAAGGCTAAAGGTTCGGAGGAAAGGTGGGCAAGGCAATATGAGTCACGGAGGAGATTAATATTAGTATGAATGCTTCGGCCAGGATGGTGTACGTTTGGTCGGGATGTATGACTGTGGGAAGGATAGGGTTCATGGAAGAGAGAGTATTTTAGTATAAATCTTGCAGTCAACATTAAGGATGGATATAGGACGCCAGTTATCCAACTCCAGCAGACACCCCTTCTTTAGAAGAAGAATGATGTGAGCTAGACTAAAAGCGGTGGGAAGAACAGATAAGGAAAAAGCAGCTGTAAAGCAAGGCAATAGGAGAGGGTGTAGGAAAGAGGAAAACGTACGAAAGAAATTAACTGTCAACCAGTCAGGACCAGGTGACGAGTGACAGTTAAGTAAGGCAAGTGATTGTACTACTTCTGCTGGGGTGATAGGAATAGAAAGAGATGTAACAAGATGGGATGGAATATGTGGTAAGGCACGAAGAATCGAATCAGCATGCGGAGAACTTGACTGGAACTGAGCAAAACGTGACTGGAAATATGTTCTAACACCGGAGCAAATGAGAGTTGGGTCATTAGTAACAGTTCCATCGGGTAATTTCAGTTTACGGAGGTGATGAGCAGAACGTTTGTGGAATTCCAGTTGTTGAACCTGTTCCATAGATAGTCATTTGGCTGGAGATAATGGAGCTTGAGGCGGTGAAGAGCTTGTTAGGTGACAGGAAGTAGCAAGGCACGAAGTTCAGCTTGGTAATGAAAAAACAGCAGAGAATCAAGATCTAGGGTGGAAAAAATTGAGCGTGCAGCATCAATCTTCATAGAGGCGGTAGTACGTTTTTCGTGGGAATATTGTTTGGTATAAAGAAGAATTTGGGATTTGACATTTAACCAGTGTTGCAAGGGACAAGAAGTAAAAGGGAGCATATATAAGGCTTGTTGGAGCTGCGATTGGATGGAATTTACGTTGGTTGAATCAAGTAAAAGATCATCACCAAGGGTCCAAGTTCGATAGTATTGCCGAGTAGATGGACCGGTGTGAAGACATATTACGAAACAGCTGTGGTCGGAAGAAACTGTCGGTGTGTGAGAAAGGGAGATAACTGAAGGAAGAAGAATTGAAGAAACATAAAACCGATCAAGTCGGGCAGTTGTAAGGGAGGAAGTGGAGTAGGAGCGCCAGGTGTACGAACGAAGAAATGGGTGCAGGTGTCGAAAAGAATCTTGGAGTTGTAGCTGGTTGATGGTTGTAGAAAGTGCTCGGGTAAGAAAATACCAGGTATCCGTGGAACCGTCCGATCTGTTGAGGGATGGGTCAAGGGTGCGGTTAAAATCACCACCTAAGATGACAATATCAGTGGCTGGAAGACCTTGAACACAGGAAACAAAATTCTCAAAAAGACAGTCTGCATACTGTTGATTGCTGGAAACATAGATGTTGAAGATATGGTATCGGAAGTTGTGAAGTCGGAAGGACAGAAGCTGCAGGAGGTCACGATAAATCGGTTTGACCGTGATATCAGTAATGAAGGATCGAAGACGAAAATGGATGGCCACCGCAAGTCCTGCGTGAAGACTAAGTCGATGGACATGGTAGAATTGAAATGGCCAGGTTCGCCACCGGTGGTATGGGGTGTTGGGATGACAGTTAGTCTCCTGTAGCAATAATATATGCGCATCATGCGTTGTAATGTCTTCAAACACTAACGCATTGGTAGGAAGGACGGAGCATCCCTTACAGTTGAAAGAAAGTAATTTTAACTTGAAAGAGGTTGTACTGGTTGAATATTACTATCAGCACTTCTGTGAAGACTGGGTACACGTTTCTTTAAGTTAGATGTCTGCGCATTAGTGACTGTGTCAATTTTCGGCAAAAGAGCAAGTAGATTCTGAAGTTGGGTGATAACAGTAGGAAGCTGAGCATTACGTGATTGAACGTCGTTTAGCTGCTTGAGAGGACGTGACGGTTGATTGAGTATGATGAGAGCAAGATCAGACGGCGCCAGCGGCCCGTCTAATGCAGGGAAGGTTTCCAGATATTCTGCGAAAGCTTTTTGATCCAACAATTTTGGAACAGCTGGGGACTTAAGAGATGTAGAAACTGCAGTTGGAGAGAAAGACTGTCGAATTGGCAAACGGGAAAGAGAGCAGCGTGGAGAAGACGTCACCGGCGAGATTGAACTTTGTCTAGTACGTTTCAACGTGGGAACGCCGGGAGAAGCTGGTGGGTGAAGGACAGTTAGATTTAACTCCGCATTAGGGGATCCAAGGGAAGAAGATGAAGCAACACGACGGAGGGGTTGCCATTCCTTTTCGGGAATAATACCTCCGAAGAACGTAGAGGTACCACAGCAGCAAGTGGGTCCAACGATGGAGAGGTGGCCAAAGTTCTCGTAGTAGAGATCGAAGACTTGGAGACTGCTGACGAATCATCATCTGCTGGGGGAGAAACCTCTGGAACAACAGTAGCAGGGATCGAGGACGTCTGTGGAGCCGAACTTGGTGTGGCCAGAGAAACTGATTTTGGAGGGTGGGGTGTTGACTTCCGGCGGTATGGAAATAGGTGGCTTGGCAGATGCATGTGGACAACGTGAATGGATGTGGCCATATACCTTGCATTTAAAACAATGCAAGGCAGTAACGATATCGATCCGGAAAATCTGCTTCTCTACAACCACAGTGAGGTCGGTAGGGCAGTCAGCAATGGCATCTTCAGTAGGAAACAGGATCCTTGCTTGGCGACGCAGACCTAAGATGTCCCTGTCATCTGGGTCTGTTGGTGCGGAAGACAGAGTGGAAATGGAACCAACTACTTTTCCACAACGGGAAAGGGCCGCCATTAAGTAATGGTCCTTGATTTCTGGTGGTGCGAGGTAGCACGTAGCAAGTAAGGGGTGCTGCGTGAGCGGGATTCCCAGTAAGGTATGATCCCCAACATGCAGTCCGTCAGATAAGACGCGCTCCACAAACTCTGGCTTCGCAAAATAGATGAGAACAGTCCTAGGTTTCCTCGCCGTATGGGTAATCGCTCCCTTAGGGAGGATTTGGCGGACGGCTAAGGAGTATTTCTTAACGCTGGTGTCCGGGAGGGCGTCAAAACATATGCCAAGTTTCTGTGTGCGTAAAACTTCTTGCCCAGCAGCTGAAGTTTCCGCAATTTCGATGCGTAATTTCTTGTTGTCTCTAGTGACAATCATATCAAGAGGCATTGTATATGGGTTATTCGCTGTAGAGGAAGATGAACTGGTACCCTTCACAACGGAAGCATAAGGTAGAGTTGCCGTAGGAATGGGCGGAGATGGGAAAGGTCGAGACGCAGTGCTCGCAGCAGCAAATGAAGTACCAGAGGCAACGGATACTGAAGAAGTTAATGACGTCAGTGTGGTGGAGAATGTCGGGAAATCAACATACATAGAGTTGGAAGAAGAGGTGGTAACATCAGATAACGCGGCATGGAAACCAGCTGTGTGTGGTAGTGACGATGACCGAACGTGGCCAGGCGGGGGCGGAGCTTTGCTATCAAGCTTCAGACCTGGCCTATCAGATGCGGTCGCCGCCATTTGCAATGGCTGGCCTGCTAAACCCGACCCTGGGCAAAGCCAGGATGGAAAAAGAGTTAGTACAAGTAACGTTTTACTTACAGGACGTCAAGGTCGGACTCAATCGACACAGGAGACGTTCACGACACAAGAGATACAGAAATGACAGCACACACGCAAAAGAACACCAATAAACGCAGGTCAAACACGGAGCACAGATCAACACAACTTTTACAAAACCATCGCTTAGACCACTGCGCCACAGGGTCGGCTTTAAGTTAGTCAGGTTACTAGGTAAGGAATTCCAATATTGAGGGTCTCTATAATTTAAAGTAAGTTTAGTTGATTAAGTTTTTGGAAAAATAGGTTGTAACTGTAGTTTTTTCCTTATTTCATACGAATGTGCATGTGTATTAAGAAATATGAGGTCTGAATATAAATTATATTTAATTCATTTGAACATAATTTTACCAAGATTAAAATAGTATCGTTGAGTAATAGTAAGTATATTATATTTATTAGGATATACTTTTGTTCTAAAATTTATTAAAGGTCGAGTATTAGATGTGATTTGAGATCAATTAGTCTAATAAATTTATTTTGTAGAATTTTTAATTTATTAATATTGTATTGTGTCGTTTGTCCCCATGATAGTATGCAGTAATTAATATGAGTTTGAAATAATGTGTACTACAATGAAATCAATATTTTAGTTGTTGGATCAGTCAGGATATTACTCACTATACCAACGTTTTTAGATAGTTTAATTAAAAGAAAATTGATATGTTTATTCCACTTGAGGTCAAATGTTATTGGGGTTCCCAGATAGTTGAATGAAGGTACTATATCAATTATTTTATTATTAAGGGATATTTGTGCATTAGGTGTTAAAGGAGATAACGTATTAGAAAAACTCATTGCTTTAGTTTTATTAACGTTAATTATTAATTCATTAGAATTTAACCAGTCAGCTATACGTAGTTTTCAACTGTTTATTACATTGTGTTAGTGTTTCATCTAAGGTTTTTCCTTTTATAAGAACAGCTGTATGATCAGCATACAGAAAAAGATCCACATGAGTTGACAGCAAAAATAAATCATTAATGTATATATTAAATAATGAAGGGCCGATGACAGAACCCTGGGTACTCCTGATCTTATAATTTGAAATGAGGACTGAAAATGCTCAATTTGTGTATATTGTTGTCTATTAGTCTAGTAATTTTTGAAAAGTGAATAAGTATTGTGTAGCTGTTTTATTCGAATAAAACAGCTACACAAGTGGAACAAGTCCGTACGTTGTAGCACCACCTCTCGCTCGGATACCAGCGGTTACCCGAAGTGCCATAGACGCCTACCATACACGGATACTGTCCTGGGGTATAACATGCCAGATGGTGTGCAAACTGCGGCCAGGTCGCCGACATTCTGCGATAGGCGTAGGTGGAGTCCCAGAATGTTCAATCGGTGAGGGGTCGGGCGATAGGGGTGGCCACGGAAGTCCATAATGTCTGTGTCGACATTATGGACGCAGGCAAAGAAAAGTCATGATGTGTATGGCCAGGTATTGTCCTGTTGAGAAATTGCTCGCTGATTCTGTGACAGGAATGTCAAAACAACAGGTTGTAGAATGTCATCGACGTACCGTTGAGTGAGCCGTGAGGGTGGTACGGAGGACTACCAATGGTGTCCTCCGTACCACACTCACGGCTCACTCAATCGTAGGAAATGGCTCCCAAGGTAATCAATCCTGGTATGAAAGCCGTGTGCCGTTCCACGGTAAAGGCAGAATCCATGCGCTGGACGGCTCGCCTCCAGACACGCATGAGCTGGTCATCGGAGCCAAGTGCAAACTGTGACTCATCACTGAAGACAGCATGACGTCACGGGACACTATCTCACATTGATCGAGCCCGACACCACCGCACCCGGTGCCGGCGATGCTCGCTGGGAAAAGCGGTGGAGTGGACTCCTCGAATGTAATCCCATTGCCGCAAGTCCCCTGGCAACGGTACGGATTATCACCACCGTACCTGTAGACGACGCAACATGGCCACGGATGGTTGACAGCGACGAATTCTATTCTGATCGTGCGGCTCTCATAATCCGTCCGTCCCCGCGTTCTGTCGTTGCCCTCGGTCGTCCACTGCCCCCGTGCCGCTGGGTTGTACCCTCCTCAACACGATTGATGCCAACATCGTCCCTTTGCCGCGTCACTCTGACTCAAATGACTGGCAATACGGCGACTTGACAAACCGGCCGCTCTCAGCCCACTATTCGTCCTCTCTCAGACTCGCTCAACTGCTCGTATTGTGCACGAATCGGACGTCGCGACATCCTCATAGTCTGTGGAGGTTAATACAACCACAATCCGCTGTCACAATTGTCCCTGCGTGCAAGCTTTGTTCTTAATATATACCCTCCTTGATGCGCCGCATCCAGGCAGTGTGGCGGGCCTGTGTTTAGCCATTGGTTGTTATATTTTAATCATTTGCATATTCGTCCCTGAGATATTTTCTTGCGGATTTTCATCCGAAACGAATGACTTTCTCGGGATGTTTTGTATTTCCCCCCAAAGAATGTATATATATATATACACTGAAGTGCCAGAAAAACTGGTATAGACGAGCTTATGCAAAATACATAGCAACGTCACCTATGCACGTACTCGGTTGCGTCCGCCAGTGCTTATATAAAGCGATAGATATCCTTGCCAGCTGTCAGAGCTGTTTTCGGCATGAGAATGACAAGTAATAACGATTTAAGCGATTTTTAACGCTGTGTCATAGTTGGCGCTCGTGAGATGGTATTTCGGAGGTAGAAACGAAGTTCGAATTTTCACGGACGACCATTGCAAGGGTGTACCGTGACTACAAGAATTCTGGCAAAACCTCCGACCTACGATACCAGTGTGTCCGTTAAAAGACATTGGGTGAACGTGATCATCGTCGGCTGTCAAGAATCGTTTCACGCGACACTCTCGTAGGTAGCATCGGAATTCAATGCTAGAGCCTCAACAAGCATCAGCGTCCGGACTGTGCAACGTACCTTGCACGATATGGGCTTTGGGAGCCGACGCCCAACTCGAGTCCCCTTGATAGGTGCACGACACAGAGCTATGCGCCTCGCTTGAGCACGGCAACACCGCCACTGGACACTTGATGACTGGAAACAAGTAGCCTGGTCTGACGAGTCGCGTTTCCAACTGTATCGGGCAGATGGAAGGATTCGTGTGTGGCGCAAATCCCATGAAGCCATGGATCCCGCCTGTCAACAGGGAACTGTACCGGCTGCTGGGGGGTTCGTAATGGTATGGAGTGTGTTTAGCTGGACTTCACTGGGACTCCTGGTATGTCTAAAAGCGTCTGTGACCAGCAAATGCTATGTGCGCATTCTATCTGACGAGATACACCCGTTCATGTCCTGCATTCATGCTGATGGGTTGGGCCTGTTCCAACAGGGCAATGCACCTCCACACAAGTGTCGGGACGCCACATTATAGTTAGAGGAGCATTCATCTGAGTTTGGGGTGTTGCCATTCCCACCCAAGTCCCCAGATATGAACGTGATAGAACACATTTGGGATGACATGCAACGCGCTATCGAACACAGGAATCTGAGACCTCGGAATACACCCGTATTGTGGTACGCTCTGCAAGAAGTATGGTTTGCATTGCCTACAGAATATTTCCAGAAGCTAGTGGAGTCCATGCCCCGTCGTATTTCTGCAGTCCTGCGCTCCTGTGGGGTACCTACCAAGTATTAGACCGGTGTACCAGTTTTTCTGGCACTTAAGTGTATATATCTGGGTGTATATATATATATATATACGAATCTGTAGCGCCTCTGAGGTCAATCTAAGCAATTGAAAACACAGAGCTGCCAACGTCTACCCATTCCAGTAGTAAGGGTTTCCATCCTCTAAGTAAAAATTGTGGCAACCGTCCTCCTTTTGGAACTGATGACGTATGTTGTATGCCATTGTGATCGAAAAATATAATTTGCGTTGTTCTGTTTTGATAGAATAGTTTTGGTGTTTTTGATCATTGTGACGCTATACTCTATGTTGTTTCGTATCAGGTACATAATGGAAAATCCGACTCTAGTCCCAAATAATAAAATGCTGTTCAGGAAATCAGGTTTTTTTTTATTTCCGTGGGAGATGGGGAGGGTTTACCAACAATAATGAGCAACTTGTTGGGTTATGAACAATTGCCCGTCCTTAATTTTCGGGTCACTGCTTCCAGAGAGGAGAGGGAACCAGTGCGAAGAAAAACACACCACAAATATCTTTTTGTAAGTCGGGCGCTTTGTCGAGCGAATGGTCATCAGGCTATGATTACTGCGCAAATCGGGCTACCAAATCAAGTTAACTGTTATCTGTTTTAAATAAAATCATTGCAAGTATTCAGTCGCGTGAATGTTTTCAAAATACGCAAAGAGTGTTGTAAAAATTTACTTCAAAGGTTTCTTATCCCAGCAGCGTGGAAATTGTATACCTTATCGATTTCTTATTCACCACCTTCTGGCATTCTCAGTGTTAATCGGCGACCACTTGCTTTCAAATTGCAAACTTTGGAGACCAGTTCGGAAACGTGCGTCGTTTTCGGACGTCCACTTTGAGACGCTTAAGCCATCGAAATGTTTGCAGCTGCCTCCAGTAGCCCAGTAGTCAGGAACGTTGGTTTATGGCAGTTGTTCGCGTCGGTCCCGGGTTTGAGGCCCAGAAGCCAAAGTAGCATTATTGGTACCCTTGACTTATGAAACCGGCTCTGCACTCTCCGTGGAACCAGTGTACAAGTTTTGGGGATGGAACTCCGCCCACACCCGCATTAGCTGCTCATGGTAGTAGTAAAACACCTTTCCTACCTTATGAAAATGCATATATATACACTAGCGGAAAGTGAAAAAAGAACACCAAGAAGGAGACGTCTGATACCAACAAAATGTATACAGCATAATAACGGAATACTGAGGATAACGTGATCAAAACATTATGGCAAAATGCAGCTGTATTTGCTGGTAAACTGAAAAATAACATTTCCATGTAACATGGCTAGTACGAGGTTGAACAGCCATGAACTGCGTCACACTGTGCAATTCTGGCATGGAGTCTGTCGTATAGATGTTGGATGTAAGTTTGGGGTATTGAGTTCCAAGCATCCTCAACCTGGATGCGTAAATCGGGGACGGTCGTGGCTGGCCATGGAGACCGGATAAGTCGTTGTACAATAAAATTCCACACGTGCTCAATGGGGGACAAATCCGGTGAACGTGCAGGCCATGGAAATTGTCTCACACACTGAAGTGCATGTTGCGTTGCACGGGCCGTGTGTGGGCGTGCGTTATATTGCTGGAAAACACCACGATCGACCGACCTTACAAATAGCACAACAACGGGCTGAATGATGTTGTTGTAGGAGGTGCTGTTTAACGCACCCGGTACAAACACTAGTTGTGTACGGGAGTGATAGCTGATCGTTCCCCACACCAGGAGACCAGGTGTAGGCCCGGTGTGTCGCTGGCGGATGCAAGAAGGGTGGAGACGCTCCGCTGTGCGTCTGCGAACACGCACACAGCCATCAGAGGCTCCCAAGTAGAATCTGCTTTCATCGCTGAACACGACAGATCGCCATTGCGTTCTCCAGTGCAGACGATGGCGACACCACTGCAGCCGTTCCTGACGGTGGGCTGGAGTCAGAGGTACACATGCCAAAGGCACACGTGCACGTATTCCTGCATCCAGTAGACGGTCGCGGATTGTTCGCCCAGTCACCTCAGGTGCAACAGCAGCTTGGATTTGCGTCGCAGTGGATGTTTTGCTTGACACCGCCTCTCTTCTTATGCGTCGATCGGTCCGCTCATCAGTCCGTCTTCTCGTGTGGGAATGTTCCTCGGCTCATCTACGCCACCATCGAACCACTACCGATACTTCCCGTCCAATTCGCTCCGCAATACGACAATACGACCACCCGGCCTCGCGGAGTCCGATTAGACGACCTCGCTCAAAGTCTGATAACTGCTGAAATCGTACACGTCTTCCATGTCCAGGCATTGCAGCTTCTTCAGGGTCTTTGCACGTGTCCGTACACCGACGACTGATTACATTCACTTCGCCGTACTCCTTAAATACTACCGACGATAATTTGCATATTATGCCGTGCTGTGGCGTAAGCGCTCACCGGTTGGTCCTGAAATTAACATCACACCTACGTAAACTCGACCCCATTAACGTATGTAGATTTCATGATCGTCCGCCAATTCCTTCCAAGTGTTCTTTTTTCACTTTCCGGCAGTGTATATATTTCCGCTCAGGACAGGGCTTAATACTCAGCAGGTGTTTGTTACACTTGGTGTTTCAGTTGGACTTTCTTGCAGTTTCGCATAAAACTTGAGCTGATCCATTCTCCGGTTTGCACGGCGGTTTTATAAATGATGCATAATGAACATTTGTACAAAACAGGATCTCGAAATACCTGATGTGTGTTAGTTTATGCAGTAGCAATGCGAATTTGTGCTTAAAGGACATCGTGATATATTTTTGGTAATTGAGTTTTTCTTTTAATTCTTACAGGTTCAAATTGAAAATAACAGAGCTACGGGTGTTTATTTCCAATTCAATAAACGTCTACATTTCGTGAAAGCCAGGAAAGAAGTCATTATTACCGCTGGAACTTTCGAAACTCCAAAGCTACTAATGCTCTCCGGTATCGGACCCAAAGAAACTTTGAATAAATTCAAGGTAAGAGTTTATGTCGCAGTTTCTCACTATATCTTCCTTCTTCAAATTCTTAAAAAAATGAAGAGGAAAACCACTTTTTAAGGCGCCCTTGTTGATCTAGTAGTATGGATATCGTTGTTAAAAAGAGGATAGAATGCGGCTTTAGCAGAAGTCATAATGTTTAATGTCATGTAGTAAAAAGGAAGACATCATAATTAATCTTTTATCACTCGATTATATCGTAAAAAAATGTGTTTCTACACATCAGAATAATTCTGTTAAACCTGAAAAACTTCGTGTCTCTCTAGAACAGCACTTTGGCATCTGAATTTTTAAATGACTAGTATTTCCACTCCTATTGCTTTATTTCCTTTAATATCGTACACCAAAAAGAAAGAAAAGAGAAGTTCGGTTGCTCAGCATTCCAATGAAGAATGACACTGAATCTTTTCTTGTAGCGAGTTCCTCATTTGATCAAATGTCTCAAACTCGCCGCGAAACAAGAAGGATGTAACAGAATTTCTAGGGGGCGTTATAAACATGTCTTTGAGGCAAATGTGTGAAACCTGGAACTAAACGGGAAGGATGACACTGAATGCTCAGGTGAAATGAGTATGTCTTTCGACAAAAGTTCCAAAGTTAGTACACTAAATGTATTTGAAAGTCATTTTCTTGTTTTTCATTTTAAATTGTGAGATAAGTAATATTCCAATAAAAAGGAAATTCGTTTTACGCTATTTTGCGTAAAAAAAAAATTAGTACCAGATATGCTGCATATTGCATGTAAAATAGCGGTTGTGGTTGAAAAAAAATAGAACAGCAGGACTAACAGTCAGACTGAAAAACGTATGTTAGTCTAAGAGCATACGTTTCAAGTCCAAAACCATAAGAAAAGATGTCCACAAAACTACATCACAAGTAACAGCAGTTACAGCTTCCTAGTTTTGCCGTTTCAAAGCTAATAAAAACGTTTGACTAATACACGAAATCGCGTAATCCATACATCACCTCAGTTTGACTGTTGGCCTTTGTTCAGCAAATTGATTACCAGATATCTTTTTTTTTTGATTGGAGGTTTAACGACCACCGTGAGCAACTCAATGGGCTATAAGCAGTCGCCCGTCCCTAATTTAGAGTCACTGGTTCCAGGGAAGGGAGAGAGCCAGTGCCGTAAGACAAACACAACATCCATGCCTGACCGGGATTCGAACCCGGACCCCTTACGGACGAATGATCAGAGGCCAGTGCCTTAGACCACTGCGCTACCGGGGCGGCGATTACCAGATATCAACTGCAAGGCAAGTTGTCATTGCATCATACCTAACGCTGTTTTTGAAGCAGAAGCCAAAATCAATTACGGAAAATCCAAAATGGTCGACACGGTCACCAAGTGGCCAAAGGCGTAGGTTTCAGGCAAATCGTCCGAACAGGGAGCTTTTTCGCGTCCCGGATGAGCCATGGATGGTGCATTTGTCTTACGGCATTGGCTCTTTCCCTTCCTTGGAACAAGTGGCCTAAACTTCGAGAGGGGTGATTGCTTGTAGTCCTAAGAAAGAATAAATGTCTGTGTTGGTAGCCATATTGTGCAAATACAGAGAGCATTAAACGAAAATTGAAATACATGCATAATTTCTTTTTGCACAGTTACGATTTCTCAGATACTCAAATGTGTAGTTAGTTGCTAATAAAGAGAGAAAATAAAAAAACACCAGGAGCAGCTGAAAAACACGAATTCCTGGCAGCATCAACGACGTACGGCGGCAAATATACACACTTTGCAAAAAAAAAAAACGATGCACCCGGAAGGAATCATTCACTTGAGATGAAAATCGGTATGTGCAATATATATGTATCGGAAAGGAGATTATTGCAATCCCAGAGCAGTTGTGCCATGCATTCGGATAAAACAGCTACACGAATGGAACAAGTCCGTACGTTAGTGCCGCCTCTGGCTCTGATACAAGAGGTTACTCGCGTGGCATAGACGCATACAGTTTACGGACACTGTCCCGAGGTATAGCATGCCAGATGGTGTCCAAATTACGGGCCAGTTCGCCGACATTCCGGGATGGGTGTAGGTGGCGCCTTATGTCCCAAACATGTTCGATCGCTGAGAGGTCGGGCGATTGGGCTCATTATGGAAGGGTATCGACATTACAAAGGCAGGCCTAGGAGAGCCGTGCCACGTGTGGCCGGGCATTATCGTGTTAAAAATTGCTCGATGATGCTGCGACAAGAATGGCAAAACAACGGGTCGTACAATGTGTTTGACGAACAGTTGAGCGGTAAGGGTGGTACGGAGGAATACAAAAGGTGTCCGGCTATCGTAGGAAATTACTCCCCAGACAGTCACTCCGGGTGTGCGAGCCACGTGGAATTCCACGGTAAAGGCAGGATCCATGCGCTGGACGGCTCGTCTCCACACACGTATGCGTTGGTCATCAGACCAAGTGCAAACTGTGACTCATTACTGAAGACAATATGATGCCACTGGACACTATACCACGTTGATCGAGCCCACCACCACCGCAGCCGGTGCCGGCGATGCTCGCTGATCGGTGATAAGCGGCGGAGTGGCCTCCTCGAATGTTGTCCCCTTGCCAGAAGTCGTCTAGCAATGGTCCGGATGGCCACTTCCGTACCTATAGACAACACAACATTGCCACGGATGGTTGAGAGTGACGAATTCTGTTCTGATTGTGCGGCTCTTATAATCGGTCGGTCCTCGCGTTCTGCCGTGGCCCTCTGCCGCCCACTGCCTGCGTTCCGCTGGATTGTGCCGTCCTTGATCCAATTGGCGCCAACATCTTCAATTTGCCGCGTCGCTCCGACACAAAAGCCTATCACCACTGGACGCGAGAGCGTCGACTCTGGATTGTTAGTACTGGGAAAAAGTCGCCTGGACAGAAGAATCAAGTATCTTTCTGCATCATGTGGGAGGCAGGATCCAAATTTATGAATCCGTGGAGCTGTGGTGTCAGGTGTCAACAGTACAAGCCACTGGAGGCTGTGTTTGGCATGTTTTCTTGGCACGCATTAGGACTCCCATCAAACCCATAAAACACCATCCTAACACCGTTCGGATGGGGTTGGAACTTGTCTGATGGCTCTGGCTTTCTCCCTTCCCTGGAACCATAGCCCTAAATCAGGGACGGAGGAACGCTTATTGTCCTCAGGGATGGTCATGTGGGTCGTTAAACCCTGAAACAAAAATCCGCTCACAAGGCCCTTACCGCAACCGCATGATTCTAGAAATATGCCGACGAGGTTTGCTTGCTTCAGTGGACTTTAGAGTCCTCATATTTGAACCATATCGAGCGTCTCTGGAATGAGGTGCAGATCAGATCATATGTAGAGGATTTTAGGAAAGGAGTGTCTGAAATGTTAAGGGACTAAACAGCACATGTGTGAAACCTGTAACTCAAGTTACATAAGTAAGATACAATTAGTACATTTCCGTGCTTTGATTTCAAATGGTCATCAGACTTTGAAAGAAATAAAAAAATTAACCTGATTTGCGCTTTCACCAGGAGGTAAAGCTTGGTTTTTCATCAGGGTGTCTTTTAGCAAATTTGCACGCAGAGGATATTAGGAAGGGAGTGTATGACCCCAGGTCTTAAACAACTCTTAGAAGTAGGAAGTTACGAGATTTGGGCTAGAGCCCCCGACAGGAAAGTCACACGGAAGCGAGGTCTATAGAAAGAAAGAGGAAGACGCCCTTACTTATAACCAGGGGGCCAGTACCTGAGGTCCGACGGCTTAACGTGCCCATCCGACTCACGGCAGATATTAGTGGTTCGAGCGTTCGTACCTGTCTGGGATCGAACCTGAGGCCTTTGTATAGCAGTCACGAACGTTGACCACTAGACCAACCGCAGCCCGGAATGAGGTGCAGAGGGCTGTCCGCTGCGATACTGTGCCACCGTCGTATTTGCTGCAACTGCGCGAATCAATCATTTCTGCACATTCCAACCTCTGTTGTCTAGTGCGTTGGCGAATTTTGGCAGTTCTTTAGAACAATGACGGCGCAAGACACTTTTATATGGTGTACCTAAGAAACTGTCATTTCAGTGTAAAGTTCTATGAAATTAAAAAACATCTGAATTCGACTTGAAGATCCCAGCGCTGTGAGAGCATAAAAGTGATAATATTTTGTAATAACTTAATTTGTCATGGTTTCATCATAGTTGATGTAATTATTTTTCTTGCCTAGATTCCAGTAATTGCTGATTTACCAGTGGGAGAAAATCTTCAAGATCACCCTGCCGGAATGATCCCTTTCGTGGTAAAAGGTCCAGCTGTTCCATATGCACTGAAGTTATTAGATCCTCTACGCCTTATAGAATATGCTAAATACAGAACCGGTAAGTTTTATTTTGCACAAGTGCTAATACAAAGTGATGTCCTGGATAATAAAGAATTTTGCCCTTTTTGGCAGGCTTTACATGCAGAACCAAATTTAACGGCTGTAACGTACCAGGAGATGTGACGTACCTGCCAGAAGGACGCACACGACATAGAGGCAGATAGGAATCAGAATAAAACGTCCGCGTAGCTCAATTGGTAGAGTGACTTATTCCGGAATGAGGGGATCCGGGTTCGAATCCTGGCGTGGACAGAAATGACGGAGAAATTTACTTCGTTATAATGGCGCCCGAACTATCCGGATGACCCGACCGTTCAAAATCTCGCATTGGTGTGATGTTCTTTCCACACCGCGAGATAGGAAGAATAAGAGAATCCCTTCTCCAGCACTTCGAAAAAAAAAATAAGGGGGGAGATGATGTAACGTATCAGGAGATGTGACGTACCTGCCAGAAGGACGCACACGACATAGAGGCAGATAGGAATCAGAATAAAACGTCCGCGTAGCTCAATTGGTAAGAGTGACTTATTCCGGAATGAGGGGATCCGGGTTCGAATCCTGGCGTGGACAGAAATGACGGAGAAATTTACTTCGTTATACGGCGAGGAACCATGTGTTAGAAGCACGACCGACTGTTTGTTTTGTGACGTACCTGCCAGCAGGACGCACACGACACAAAGGCAGATAGGAATCAGAATAAATGTCTGCGTAGCTCAGTTGGTAGAGCGACTTGTTCCGGAATAAGCGGCCTCGGGTTCGAATCCCGGCGTAGACCAAAAATGACGGAGAAATTTACTTCGTTATAATGGCGCCCGAACTTTCCGAATGACCCGACCGTTCAAAATCTCGCAATGGTGTGATGTTATCTCCACACCGCGAGACATAAAAAATCAGAGAATTCCTTCTCCAGCGCTTCGAAAAATAAAAATGTGTGATGTTGCATTCCACACAGCAGATTGACTGGGAGTTCTCAAGTGCACGTTCTACAGTGGATGGCTGCCTGCAACGATTCATGGTCACGGCTGACCCGTGGGCCATGCCACCGGCCCTCTTTCGGGGGGAGGGGGAGATATGACGTTCCTGCCAGCAGGACGCACACGACACAAAGGCAGATAGGAATCAGAATAAATGTCTGCGTAGCTCAGTTGGTAGAGCGACTTGTTCCGGAATAAGCGGCCTCGGGTTCGAATCCCGGCGTAGACCAAAAATGACGGAGAAATTTACTTCGTTATAGTTTCATATAGATGGAAATGTTTGTATTAACGAGGTGATATCGCCAATCAGTAGACCTCATGAGGAAGACTGTAAGGTACTGCCCCAAATGACGTAGATGACCAACCGCTGCGGTCATCTACAAGTCTGGAATGTGTGCGAACTTTAAAGGTTTTCTACTAAGTTTGCTACTATGCCTTACCAAGCATGTAAAATTTCATTCGAAATGTTCGTATACAAATACCCCGTATCATCCGTCATCCAACAAATTCCTTAGCAAAAGTGTTTTTTTCTAATACGATTTATAGAAACGGAGATGTTCACTGACGGATGTAGTACAAAGTCATGCTATAAGCACATAGTTATTTAAAAAGACAGTAAAATTCTCACAGCCAGATATACATCAAAGCAAGGCTGTTCCGGCTATAAATTTCTTTTAAACAGTGAAGGAAATGAGAATTTGAAACAAAAGTCGCTAGTATACTAAGTTTCAATAACAGAATTGCAAAAAAAAGAAATGAAAAATGAGTGTTAGTTGTTAATGCACTGGTGGGCAGATACATTGCTCAAGATATTGAAATTTAAAACATTCAGCCTAATTTGCATATCATTTGGTAATCTGTTTCGGGACATACTGGAGTAACGTAATAAGGGTATGACAAATTATTTACGCTATTGTTTAAGACTAAGATCTGAGAATTTGTGTGAAATGAGTGAAACGTAGAAATTAAAAAGAAACCTCATATCGCTTACAGCAAAATTGTTTGCTGCAATTGGTTAATCAGTGAAAATCTGTTAGCCGTCCCTGTGGCGCAGTGGTCTAAACGACGGCTTCTGACCATTCGTCCGAGATGGGTCCGGGTTCGAATCCCGGTGCGGCATGGATGTTGTGTTTGTCTTATGGCTCTATCTCCCTTCCATAGAACCAATGACCCTAAATTAGGGACAGGCGACTGCTTTTGGCCCACTGAGTTGCTCACAGTAGTCATTAAAAAAAATCTGTTAGAAATTTAAAGATTTCACTGTCCAAATGCATTACCAGAAGTACCGATCGTTTCATTCAGTGCATGTCGGCTCTTTTAAAGAGTATTTTCTTTCAGTCAAGTTGTGTTTCTTAGGTGCGATGATATCTTTAGACTTCAATTTCTACAGTCTAATACCAACTATAGGATATATGAATGTCTAATGAGGTAATAATCTCACGCCCTGACATTTTCCCGATGTGAAATCAAGCTACTAATGTGATTTATGAGACTGAGTTATTCGCCATGCAAAGTTTGTCCGTTGACTAGATTCTGTGTTTTTATTTTCATACTTTTTTCCTGGTTGTGTTGAAACCAAGAAAAAAGAATGACGTCTACTCTGTCCAATCGTGCCTATTTCAAAGATCATTGTCCTGGTGTCTAGTGTTTGAAACGTTTTAAAGTGTGTGAGTTAAGTATTGGAATTCGTGCAATTCTACGTTATTACCGAACAACAAAGGAGTAAAAACTAATGCAGAGTCCTCAACAATATGCGAAGTTGAATGTGGCGGAAACTCTTCATTCATGCTCTTGAAGTTTGGCTGAGGAAGTTCAAAAGTGATGAGTGCGGCTTACTGCAGTGGTGAAGCACGTGTCAAGACGACAAATCTGCAGCGATATATTCCGTCGGTGTAGTTTAGTCGGTTAGAACAACTGGCTCCGGAGCTAGGAGGCGATGCTAGTCACCGACAAATTTGTGAATTTCACATTGGCGCCGGCTAGTGGAACCGTTGGGTTCTTCGAAAAATGTGTGATATTTGTTCCACACATCGTCTGGAATTAATGAGAATTCCTTCTTCGCATCAAAACAGAAATTGAGAGGGAGATGATGTGACGTACTGCAGTGGTGAAGCACGTGTCAAGACGACAAATCTGCAGCAATATATTCCGTCAATGTAGTTTAGTCGGTTAGAACAACTGGCTCCGGAGCGAGGTGGCGCAGATTTGATCTATGTCACCGACAAATTTGTGAATTTTACTTCCCATGACACAGCCCTGAGAAGAAAGCCACGATAGAGACATCCAATTTCAGTAGATCCTTGCATTCCGTGCTACGAGGCTGCATCTGAGTCGTCAACAAACACTCGCTGGATGTCTTTCTGGTTATTCACAAGCAGCTATAATTCTGGTTCTCTGCAACGGTCTGATAAGATATCCGAAAGCTGCCTATGTGTTCCATAACAGCAAACTATCGAACAAGCCAATCGTCGCATCGAGATTTGCATGCAGGAAACTTCTCTCACTGCAGCTTCATCAGCAGACTGTCATGTGAGATGAAGGAAATGATCTACTTCAACAATCCGAAAAGCTAAAAGCAGTGGCTTGATCCACACTAGCTAGTACTTCGTACCCCAAAGAGAGACCAGTTTGAAACGAAGGCAGTGTTGTGTGTCGGGTGAAATTTCGGATTTGTAATGCACTTCAAACTTATCATTGTCGACTTTTACCCACACCACGTGAAGTGCGTGCTCTGTGTGATGCTTAAAGCTATTAGGATTGGTACGCTGACAGCAGGTACTATTCGAACAGGACAACCGGTTCAGATCAAAGAAAACTTATAGAATTGATATCTGAGATGATTCAGCACTCAATGATTGGTACGAATTTGCCACCTTCTGACTAATTCTTCTTTCGTTCTGTGGTTCATTTTCTTAGACGGAGGCAATTTAGGGCATTGGAGGAAGCTGAAAACGGATTTCCGGTGTTTATCACCTTTAAGAACCAAGAAAGGAGTTAATCAACTTGCAGATGCATGACTACGAAATATTGAAAATAACTATTTGTATGTCGCTAAGTAAAGTTCATTTTCTACATTGTAAAAATAATTCACTGACAAACGTACTGTCAAACGTTGCCACATGGCTATACGAGAATCATCAGTTCTAAACTGAAGCTGAATTTATCCCTGAAGACTATTTGATGCCATTCTGTATAAATCACTACGGTATTATTCCTCTTTAAAACTTCTTCCATGCGTTCAGCATTCTAACGTGGCAAGTTACTTCCCAGTAACATTCTATTTTTTCAGGCTAACCCATTTGCATGGCTCCTTATCACACCCAGTTTCCACCGATGCAGAAGTGTCCCATGACTTCTGGTAAGTGAGTAAGTGACCTCTGGTCAGAAGATTCGTGTGCGTACAAAAGACTCCTTTTTTAGAGCTGTATAACTAGTTGAAATAAATGCTGCATGTAAGTTGGACATATTTACTGTGCCTTACCCGCTTCTGACCATTCGTTGGAGACGGGTCCGGGTTCGAATCCCGGTGCGGCATGGTTGTTGTGTTTGGGAGAGAGCCAGTGCCTGGCTCTCTCCCTTCCCTGGAATCAGTGGCCCAAATCAGTAATGGGAGACTGCTTATTGCCCATTGAGCTGCTCACGGTGGTCGTTAAACCCCCCCCCCAAAATAACGACATTTAATATTATGAATGCATGCAGATGTCAATAAAACCCGGCAAGGTTTGGTTTTTAATTTGTTTACATGAGAAAACGGATTTTATTCTTGATTGTGCTGCAAAAGGAATTATTTTTGACTACTTTCTGTTATAAAATGTAATTCGATTTAAGAAAGAATTTTTATTTTCATTTAGGAGTTTTCACGGCAGCTGATGCTGATATGGAAATCGCATTTTTACGTTCAAACGATTCAGCAACGCCTGAAACTGTGCCAAATTTTCAACTGTATTATCTTGAGGGATTTCCACTTATTGTTCAACTGGTTTTTGGTCTTCGACCTGAGGTAAGAGTGTAGTTTGAACTTTTAAAATAGTTACCATAATCTTCTGTGCGAAGGATTTTGGCCAATAAACTCTGTGACAATGAAATTACAGCACCCTGAAGGAACAGGAATCCAGAAAAGATATTTCGAATAATGACAGCTCTGGAGGAAAAGAATTCATGAAAAGATTTGTGAGTTCTAATGAACACATTTAATGACGCAAAACATTTCTTATTATGGATAGGCCAGTATCATGTAAAACCATCTCTGTTGTACACCTATTGAGCTAAAGGTATCGCACATGAAGTTGAAGGTCTCGTACAGCTGTGTAACAGCCTGCAGCGATATTTCAAAACCCCGCCCGTCGCACCTGGTCCCTCAGAACAGCAGTGGTTCGTGTTAGCTGCGGATGCATGGCATCCAATCCAATCTCATAAGTGCTCGATTAAACAGAAACCCAGGACTTAGCAGGCCAAGGAAGTACGCCTACACAACGATAATTTTCAGAAGAAACCCTTGTGTGTGCCGTATTTATGCAGGCTTTATCATGCTGAAACGGCGTTAGGCACTCCAGAAGTAAACGGGGGTTACGATAGGTTCCCAAATCTCTCCAACGAGCAGTCATACTACAATTGAAGAACACCAATAATGAACTGGGGCCGTAACTAATCTCTCCCTACATCATAACATCAGATAGTATGGCGGATAGTATGGTGTTCCACGGTGACTCTAGTTCCATCGTGTCTACCATGTCATTTCCGCACTTGTGTACACCAGTCATAAAGCACGAAGTAGGAGCTGGATTCATGACTGAAGAACCTTTGATACCATTCTGTACCGCTGGATGCTCATGCGAGGCACCGTTCCAGACGCTGTCGACTATGGTAAGCGGTAATCGACACAATGGCCCTTATTCACAGATTCGGACTTCAGTCAATTGGCACGCAATGGTTTGATGCAAGATGGAGAACAGCTGACGGTATTTGTAAGTGCAGTATTAACTGGTAGAAGGGGAAGGCGAACCTCCCCTTCTGTAGTCGCCCGTTTGGCTCCATTGCCAAGTTGACGAGTACATGAAAGTGTAGCAAATTTGAGCTTGCCAACTCCCACAGTAAAATAAACTTTTTGTGACAGCGTATGCTTGTTGTAACTTGATATTTCCTGCATATCATTGGAAGCATTTCGCTTTCTGAATGAGACTTCGGCGCCACACTGCCACCCAATAATCCCCTCCACTCCCTTTCCAAACAATCCGTTTCATTTCTGCCTTCAGTTTGAGTCTAGACCAGAGCTTGAACGGGTAGCGCCTAATAACACGTTTTTAAGCTTGCGGTTGGGTCGTGGATATCATTTTCACATTTTTCTCTCCTTTACGAAAAGAACTGCTATTTTTTAACATTTTTCCAATTTCTCCCCGTGAATATGAGTGAGTTAGTGATTAGAAAACGAAGTGAAAGAGCAGCAGCTGATAGTGTAGAGGTGAGTGAAGCAAACAAACTCATTGATTCAGAACCTAGTGGAAAAAAGGTAAAATGAAGACCATTGAAGAGCGTGAACCGAAAATGTCAAGAAATCTGGGAGTTAAAATTTGCAGTGACGCATGTAAGCGTGCCCAGGAGGACAGTGTGCCTCCTGGGCGAAAAACGTTTCAGTGAGAATAAGGCAGATAGTTTGAAGAAGCACTTCCAAAATATGCACAGCGTGTTCAACAATAAATTTCCCGCTGATGTCCGTATTCGTGTCAGTGAAATTGCTCGCTTGAAATCACAGTTTCAAGATCAGAAGAGCAGCCTGAAGAAGATTCTTTCTTTCGCCGAATGAGCCGGTGACGTTAGCTAGTTATAAAGCCGCCTGGAGTTTGGCTTAGAAAAAGAAACCATTTTCCGATGCTGAGATAGTAAAAGGCATTCTTATCAGGGAGATGGAAACTCTGATGGGAAACTACAAATCGAAGGCGAAGAATGATGTCCTCTAAAAAGTGCAGAATTTACAGTTTAGCTGCAGGACGGTTGTTCGCAGAGAGCTGCAATTCGTTTGCTGTGTGTTCTTCATTACCAGCATAACTAGGAGATTGGGACAAAGCCGAGTTATTCATCTGCTGGAAGTTCTTATGCAAATCTTAAATGTTTTTCATTTATTAGAGGAGCAGGGACAGGTACTTGTCATTCGTTTGCCAGGTTGTTAGTAAGAAATTAGTGTAATTTGTTTGTGAGATGATCGTGGAGGCATTAGCATATCTAATTTGCCAGGTCATTGTTTCCTTTTTAGAAATCTAATTTTGATAATGTCAGTTCTGAAACCAATGGCCATATATTAGGGATGGAGACCTCTATATTCTTATATCCTAACTGAGAGCTATAATCTTTCTTTTGCCGACAATGGCATTCGGATCCACATCTTCCTATTCCGGAATGGCTGTTTTCCGGATTGAACTATGCGCAGGCTTATCGTTGCTTCACTGCCGTTTTCCCGATACGTCACATTATCACCCCTTCGAAAAAGGAAGGGGGAGGAAATCGCTCAGCAGGTTTGTGGTCAACAGACAGCGACACTCGAAGACAATTTGCATCTGAGCTCGGCGATGCCCTGCGGCCAATGGCAGTCGTCGCAATGGTTGCCTGCAGTGCAGACCAGCCTCAGCCTCGAATCTTTGGTTTACTGATTGAGTCGTGACGGGGATGTTCATAATAGCCGCCACAGCGCATTAAATGCTCTGTGCAGTAGCTTGTGGATTATCTGTCGGCGAATGCGTCAATCGATGCCTAATGACGTCCTCCTGATTGCACCTGTCCCTCTACGGCGATTGGTAGTACTTTCTAGCAAACACTGTTGCCAGAAACGAGGTAATGTTCTGACATCCTGATGCACATATGCCGCCACGCGGCGAATTGACCAATTACACTGGTGTGGAAAAATTAAGGACGAAGAGGAGAAATTAGCATAACAGCGAAACGAGCAGGCAGAACGGACCGAAAGACCACTCAGGAGATAGACTAGGGTCCGGTACGGTAGGGCATGCGCATATATGCAGCATGACGCAGGGGGGGGAGTTTCGGAAGGGTATAAAGCACATGTGCGGTGTACGCTCAGCAATTCGGTGAAAGCTATTGCACGGTGTACATCGGTTTGAACGACGTTCGAGTTGCTGCCACCGTATGATATGGCCAACAGGAATCCAGTAGACGACATCTGGATGACTTTACTTGAGGTCGCGTCATTGGGAAGTTGGAAGAAGGTCGAAGTGTGACTAGTGTGGCCGAGGAGTTCGGAATCGCTCACAGCATCGTTTCACGAGCTTGGAGAGCGTTTCAAACGACAGGAACAGCTGTCCGAGAGTTTAGTAGTGGTTGTCCACGAGACACCACGGCGGCGGACGACCGGTATATTGTCCTACAGGCGAGAAGAGAACAACGTCAGACAGCGGGAGAAATCACAAGGCACATGCAACAGACAACTGGACGTTCGTTATCGCATTTTACCGTGGCCAGGAGGCTGCACAAAGGTGGTCTATTTGCACGACGACCAGTACGGTGTGTGCCATTAACGCCTGCTCATCGGAGACGGCGGTTTCTGTGGTGCCAGGAACACAACAACTGGACACATTGGCAATGGGTTGAGTTCTCTTTACGGATGAGAGCCGATTTAGTCTGACGAGTGATTCTGGACGTATACACATCTGGAGAGAGCAGGGAATACGCAATCACACCTCCAACATCATCGAAAGGGGCCAATTTGGAGGTGACGGAGTTCTCGTTTGGGGCGGTATCATGCTTGGTAGCCGTACTGACCTCCACATCTTACAAGGAGGTTCAGTCACTGGTGTCCGCTATTGTACCGAGGTTCTCCCGCCTAACGTGCGTCTGTTTCGAAGTGCTGTGGGTCCTGAGTTCCTCTTCATGGACGAAACGCTACATCTCATCGTACAGTGGCTGTCACAGATCTGTTGGAGAGTGAAGATATTCAACGCATGGATTGGGCCTCAAGGTCCCCGGACCTAAATCCAATCGAACACGTGTGGGACCTTCTCGGGAGACGCTTGGCAGCACTTCATCAGCCGCCAGCAACAATTCCGCAGCTGCGATTGGTGCTACAAGACGAATGGGCCGCGATGCCTCAACAGCTCCTTGACAACCTCGTCCTCAGCATGGACACAAGTTGTAAATCCTGCAACGCAGTGAGGGTGATCATAAATAAAGACTGGATTTTTCTTGGCAGCCGCCTGTCACATGGACGTTTCTGTCTTCTGTTAAGTTGTGCTCGAAGCTACCTTTTCAATAAAGTGCCTTTGTATCCTTTGGTTTCCTTGTTTGCACGGTTTTGCTCACTTGTTCCATATTCTTACATCTTGGGGATCTTATGATATGATTTGAGTCGATGTGGAGCACTTCTGCACGACGTTACATTCGAAAAACCGTCTCGTACTTGATTTTTGCACGCCAGTGTAGTATCACGGAGGACTATGATCCTTCTTTCTCAAACGCGTTCAGCTAGTTACAGTGTTGGCGACGTGGTGTACAAAGCATCTTCAGTCTTGCAAGTGCTACAGCAGCTTTCAACACTCTTTTGATTTGTTCCGTACGATCCGCACCACGAAACACGACAAGGATTCGGTAGTCTGTGTTTTCCCTGTTATCTCTCACGCGATTGGCTGCATACTCCAATTATCTACATATTCCACCTGCTTGTACACGCACCGACCAATATTCGTGCCTATGATCCAGATCCTTCGGTGTGAGGCAATTTGAAACTTAGTGTAGAGCAATGTATAATGACCGGGTAAATTCTCTTGAGATTTCAAAAAGAAAGGATCACAAAGAAGCAGACGAACATGAGTAAGCAATTATTTTGTCAAGAAAGAAACAGAAATTAAAGGTAGCCGACAAGGATATGAATGCACGTGTTTCAAGAATATGATGGAAACAGGAAAAAATCGTATTGTTATCTGCCATCTTGATTGCAGTTAAAATAGGAGCATCGCAATCTTTCAACCGTTAATCTCCTTTCCACGGGTGCTATAGAAAACTCTGAGATTCCCAGATCCTATCGAAAAACAGCATAACCCACTTATAATGAGGAGTTTGGGACCGACTAAAACGCTCCTTAAATCCGGGAGATCGCTAAATCTATTTTTGGGTGAAAATTCCTACCGTGTAAAATATGCATGGGCGATTGATTATATGCGTATACGTTTATATTATATATCCATAACAACTGTATATAATTGAAAGTTTTAATTCATTAAGTACATTATATATAGTACAATTGTAAATTAATTAAATATTTTAAGTACACTGCTGGCCACCTAAAATGCAACACCAAGAAAGACACGAGGAGGACTACAGGCTCCAAAACGTCGGAGATGTAGCGGTGGCCGTTGGGTGTACTAGCGATGCGTACCAGAGAGGTGCGGGTATCATGTCCAATTGCGCCCCAAACCATAACGTCAGGCGACGGACCGGTGTGGCGATGCATAATGCAGGCGTCATACAGTCTCTCGCCGCGGTGCCGCCACACGCGGATCCGACCATCGTGGTGTTTCAAGCGGAATCGGGATTCGTAGGAGAAGACAATGTCCTGCCATTCCGTATTCCAGGTGCGGCGTTCAACGGCCCACTGCCGCCGCACTCGCCGGTGGTGTAACGTCAATGGTAATCGGAGCAATGGGCGCCCGGGCGACACGTCCCCGCTCCTGCAGACAACGTCGAACGGTACGTGCTGACACAGGTTGTTGCGCAACACACCCTAATTCCTGCGCTAACGTTCGTGATGTGGCGGTGTGAGCCGTCAATGCCCGCCGCACAACATGCCGGTCCTCTCGTTCGGTGGTGTGCCGCGGCTGGGCAATCACTCACGTCGGTCCGTCCGTCCTTCCTGCACCCACGGAATCCATACTCGCCTCAATGTGGCTGGATGTCGTCCCACACGGAAGCCGATGTCTCGGTACGATAAACCGATGTCGCGATAAGCCACTATTCGGCCTCTGTCGAACTCAGAAACGTGCTGGAATGACTGCCGTATTCTGCGACGAGACACCAGGAAGCTTCCCACACACAGGTCCGGCAGTACAACACACTTCCACTACTTACACCCTGCCTTCTGTGCACCCTTCTTATAGTGCTTCTCGGTGGCGTGCCGGGCGCACATGATTTGCATATGCCCTGCAATGCTAAACGTTTGTATATCCTATCGTGGGCGACGTATGCTGTGAATTTCAGGCCAATCGGATGCTTCCTTCTTGGTGTTGCATTTTGGGTGGCCAGCACTGTACATTAAGGTGGTGCAGTGATCGAAATGCTAGCTTCTGACCATTCGTCCGACATGGGTTCGTGTTCGAATGCTGGTGAGGCACGGATGTTATGTTTGTCTTATGGCACTGGCTCCATCCCTCCTCTGGAAGCAGTTGACTTAAATTAGCGACGGGCGACTGCTTATAGCTCATCGAGTTGCTCACGGTGGTCGTTAAACCCTTAAACAAGAGAGAAGAAGGTATATTCAACTTAGCGGCCACTTGAACTGACAGCTGTTTAATTACACAAGAAATGTGAAGCATACATTCTCCTAATGCAACGCTCACTTGGAGGGTGAAAGGAAAAATGGTACAATTCCAAAACTGTTATCTCCTGTTTCTTCTTTGGAGACATCTTCATCTCATTACTCCCCTATCCCTGTGAGCAATTGTCACCCAGAAATCGGCATCTCTTGGAGCGGATGGTGGAGAGAGCTTCTGGCACAACTCGCTTGCCGAACATTTGACGTACCCCATCCTCACTGCTTTTCTATCAACATTCTTTTACTAGCACACGAGGATTCCCCTGAACTGCTGCAATTCTGTCCTGTATACCACCATTTCTATTCTTCCATTTCAAGACAGTGTGAAGCAGATTTCCTCTGCCGCGTTAAACGTGGAATTTCATTAAATTTTGTTACTTTGCTTGTTAAAGCGATACTCGTAGCTTTCCTCTCCCTTGTTAAATCCGAGGACTTCATAAAATTTTGTTCATTTAAAACGATCAAATTAGCTTTGAATTAGCATTATACCAAACAAAATTTCCTGTTTTGGTTGTTAAATCCGAGATCTCGCTAAATACGGGCTCATTATATGTGAGTTCTACTGTATTAATGAACGTCCTAATACAAGGGTGCAAAATTTAGGAATATTTTATAATGGTTGAGATAGCAAATGAATTTTTGAGCTCGCTGCTAAAGTTATTTAACAAGGTAGTCCCAATGCATTGCTATTTGCCTAACGTAGTGCCATAAAACAAAACTCGCAAATGGAATTATTTAAAAATAACCAGTTTTTATTTCCTTTCCAACTACTGTTAAGTGCAGAAAAAGTTTTAATAACTGTTAAACACGCAACGAAAAATGTGCATTTTTTTTTTCACGCTTTCCAACCGTAGGTTGAATAAGCGTATATTCTCCAGCTTTGTTCGTCTGTCTGTCCGCACGATAACTCCCGTAAAAATGGTTCGATTTCGATGAAATTTTAGTATGTGGTAGGGGACAACTGGGGACGAACTCTTTTGAAAATCGACGAAATGGGGTCAAATGTCAAGACATGGGAGCGGGATCCATTCCATCGCCCTTATGCGTCATAACGTATGCAAAAAAGCTTCGATTGCGACAAAACTTTATCACGTTGTTCCAGAGATATACTGAACCGGTTATATTGAATATAATCAAAATGGGATTAAAGGTTAGGTCACAGGAGCGAGATTTATTCCACAGCCATTGTCCTCATAACTTGAATAAAAATGCTTCTATTGCAACAAAACTTTACTATGTTATTTCGGAGGTATACTGAACCGGTTCTGTTTAATATCATCGAAATGGGGTGAAAGGTCATGACACAGGAGCGAGATTTATTCCACAGCCATTATCCTCATAATTTGAGTAATGATTTCTGGTATGTTGGAAAGCGTATCATAATCAATGTATTGCATGATTTTACTAACTTGTTCTTTTTTTTTCTTTTTTGCTATAACTGCGCTTACCTCTTTACAACGTCACGGACGAAAAGAAAGACTGCGAAAACGCATAGTTGTCCGTGACGAGTATCGAAGCCGCTCCCCCTCACTGCGGAGTAAGTCATTCTCCCAACTAAAATACACGCATAGAATATATCACGGCAGATTCGTCGTCTTGGCACGTGCTTTACCTCTGTAGTACGTCACATCATCTCCCTCTTATCTTTTTTTTTATTTTTTTTTTAAGCGAAGTAGGATTTTTTTCATTAATTCTAGACGATGTGTGGAACAAACATCACACATTTCTCGAAGAACCCACCGGCCAGTATATCCATATTTACGTTCGGGCGCCAATGTGAAAACACAAATTTGTTCGTGACGCAATTGAGTTGCGCCCCCTTACTCCGAAACAAGTTACTCTCCCAACTAAGGTACACGGACACAATGTATCGCTGGAGATTCGTCGTCTTGACACCTGCTTTACCTCTGTAATACGTCACAAGGCAAGCAACTGCATTATCACTTTTCGACAAACGCGCTAAACTCTAGTTATGTATAAAAGAACTACATGGTTAGGAGGAATCATTTAAGCTTTTTTTTACATAAGAAAACAAATTTAGAAAGAAACACAAGCACAAGGGATATATGGGGTGGTGTCAGGATGTGTAGAACAGCAGAATGGTCAACTACTTTGCCTGTACCCGCTGGAGTGACAACACAGAACACTTTGGATATTGAAGCGGTACGTCAATGTAAGTTTTGTTGTTTTTGCCTAAAACCCATGTATAAATACTTTATTGCCGGCCCGGTGGCGCAGTAGTCTAAGCGATGGCTTCTGGTCATTCGTCCGAGATGGGCCTGGGTTCGAATCCCGGTGAGGCATGGATGTTGTATTTGTCTTACGGCACTGGCTCTCTCCCTTCCATGTAATCAGTGACCCTACATTATTGACGAGTGACTCCTTATAGCCCACTAAGTTGCTCACGGTGGTCGTTAAACCCCCAATAAAAAAAATACTTATTTTAACATAAATAAATTTGGTATGTTTATTTACTAACAGTTAAATTTTCTTTAACAATTTGATAATAAGAAAAAATTTGCATTATCTACGAGAAAAAATTTAAATGTCTTTCACAAAATGAAATTAATGTGTGTTAGCCTGATTTAATGTTGAGTATTTATTTGAAATTTAGGTATACAAGCAGGTGTTCGGTCCTTATGAATTTGCTGCATCGTTGTGGTGTGTCTCTTCAGTTTTGCACCCGAAAAGTATAGGATATGTGTCAATTAGATCTGCTGATCCCTTTGCTCCACCAATCGTTGACCCTAAGTATTTGGCACACCCACAAGACATGAAAGACATGGTTGCAGGTAATGGGAAAATTTTTGTAATGGTTTTTTTCTGAACACCTGTATAATAATGCATAAGAAGTAGGCCTATTTAAGCTGAAATATCCGTTTATGTATAAACGTAATTTCAAATAATCTGAATGGTAAATTGGGGTTTTGAGCAAATAAAGTAAGACGTTAAAAATTGCAAAATTTCAGAGTACATGTTCATCCAGCAGAATTCCTTTAAAATTCTGAAAATATTGTTTACGTGAGCGACTGACATGGAGTTCAGTATCCGTGTTATCATTTTTGAACAGAAGAAATGTAGCATAGTTTTGGTGAGATTTTAGATAAACAGAACTGGATCACTGATATTTAGTTCCTCACGACTATTGAAGAACTGATTTCACAACATCAGAGGGAATAACAGGATGGCTTTGGTGTCATGATACTTTATTTTTTACTGAAATTCACGCTGGAATACTGACTAGCTCAATCAGCTGTTGACAAGCTGTAGTTATTCCACTGGAACAAGTACTGACCGACTGTTCTGAAAGCCGTTTAAATGGAATCACTACTGATGAAAACTTAGATTTTATTGAATATTGGTGCAGATGAAATGGCATAAATGAGAGTGCCACTTCCAAATCCCCCTGAAAATAGAACACACCTACCCGCCTAGTCGAAGTTTTCCCCTCCGCTTCGACACATTACCACGAACTGATTCATCGGCCGTGAGTACGACGGCGGTAATACACTCTGGACAATTGCTAAGGACGGTTCATAAACGGCTATATAGCGCATAAAAAAGTAAGTGTGGTTGGATGCCAAGTGAAATAAAATAATGTCAGAATGCCAGGACATTACAAGAAAGACAATTTATTGTGCTCTGAAATCCAGAAGGCTTTGGAACGTGTTCAAGGGACAAACAGGCCATTTTGTGCAGAATACGTAAACGTGAAAAAAATGCAATTACCGTCCGCAGGCGTTCCGGCGTAAGATGTCAATACCGGATATGGCCACCATGGAGGGCGATGCAAGATTCCACACGTCGTGTCATGCTTTGCACAACATTATCAAGCAGCTGTTGGAGTAATTTATCCCATTCCTCTGTCAGTGCACGGATGAGGGTGTCCTTGTTTATTGGAGGGCATTGGCGACTAGCAAGACTCCTCCCCAAAGCATCCCACACATTTTCAATGGGATTCAGATCTGGAGAACGTGCTGGCCATATGAGGCGTTGAATATCCTCCCTCTCAAGAAACTCCTGGACAGCGACTGTTCGATGACATGTTGCGTTGTCGTCCATGAAAATGAATCTATCACCGACAGCACCACGGAACATGCGAACATGAGGTAGCAGAACATCATTTATGTATCGTTGGCCAGTCATAGTCCCAGTTGGAAGCACATAGAGGGACGTACGGCCATTGATCATGATGCCAGCCCATACCATGACACTACATGTCGGATATCGGTCCCTTTCCTGTATGTTTGCTGGACAATATGCAGTACCACTATCACGCCAGATCAGTTGTCGTCGACAATCAGACGATAGACTGTATCTACTCTCATCGGAGAAGAGGACAGCAGACCAGTCGTTATCAATCCAATTGCGATGTTCATGGCACCATTGCAAACAGGCGGTACGGTGACGTCTGGACAATGGGATGCACACAACAGGACGGCGGGCGTATAGTCTTCCTTCATGCAAACGTCTGGCGACAGTTTTTCGGGAGATCCGCTTGCCAGTAGCAGCCATAAACTGATTTGCTACCTCACTAGCTGTGCTGCGCCGGTGTCTTTTTGTTGATAGCACTATGTACCGATCTTCTGCAGGTGTCGTACTGCGAACCGACCTCCCCGTGACGTTTGCTACACTCTCCATTTGTTTGAAATTATTTCCAAAGCCTTGAAACAATACTGTGGCTGCCGTCGAACTCCCTGGCAACATCTGTTATTTTTCGCCCTTTTTCAATCTTGCCAATAATACGGCCGCGCGTAAAATCATCTAGGTGATGTCGGGAAGACATACTGAAAATTGCAAGTTCGTCAATTGATTCTTTCCCTTTCAACTTTGCGTTTGAACAACAACGGTCAATACGCGTCAAATCCTTTATATCTCTTATCAGCGCTATGACGTCACGAACAAGTTTGGCAATCCAAAATTTGCATACGCACAACACGCCTTACTGTATCCCGCACTTATGCTAATTTCCACATTTTCCTGCCTTCCATTTTATGGTTGCTATCGTTGCTATTGTCATCCGTCCTTAGCAATTGCCCCGCAGTGTACTTTACAGTATGTGAGACAAAACGTGCGGCAACGGCCTGGGACACAACTTGGTCGTTTGGGTAGGTCTTCTTTGCTGGTAAGTAGTCCAGATGCCGTAAGATTCGATACACCGGGAGGGCAAGGTCTGGGAAATATGCGAGATGCGGCAGAGTTTCCTAGTCCAAATGCTGGATTTGTTGGTCTGTTCTTTGGGAGATGTATGTGGCTACGCATTTCCGTGCAGTAGAGGGACCCCATAGCTGTTGACCCACATTTGTTGCTTGGTATGGAGCTATTTCTGCATCTGCTGCGTTTCAGAACAACAGCGGTCCCAATTGATATTTTCACCTGGTCAGAAAGAACAGAGATCATGATAAAGTACTTTCCCGTTGCCTTCCTCGCCATAGCAATTCTTACTGATCATCGAGTCACATTATTGTGACCACCAGCTAATATCCAGAGTAACCGCCATGTGCAGCGTGGACAGCAGCTAGACGGGCTGGTAGTGACTCATTAACGTGCTAGAAGATGTTCACAGGTATGTGGAGCCATGCTGACTGCCGTGCATCTGACAGCTGCTGGAGGGTGCGTGGTGGAGGATCCATAGAGCGAACAACACGATCGAGGTGGTCCCACAGATGGCCATTTGGGTTCACGTCTGGGGAATTAGGGGGCCAGGGAAGTACTTTGAAGTCTTCATCGTGCTCTTCCAACCACTCTTGGACATTTCTAGCTGTGTGACCCGTCGCATTGTCGTGCTGGAAGATCCCATCCGTCCCAGGGAAGACAATTAGCATGCATGGGTGTACGTGGTCTGAAAGGATGATTCATGACTAATTCGGTCCATAGGTCTTTCCACGAGTATGAGTGGACCCAGAGAATGCCACGAAAACATTCCCCAGACCATAACGCTGCCCCCACCAGCTTGTGTTCTTCGAGAAATGGTTGAAGAGTGTTTGTTCTCCGATATTTCTCGCCTTATACTGCAACGTGTATCCGGTCGATGAAGCAGAAAACTTTACTCATCGGAGAAGGCGATCCTTTTCCAATTAGCGGAGGTCCAATTCCGATACTGCTGTGCAAATGTAAGCCTTTTCCGCAGATGCACCTTCGTTAGCATAGGAGCAGTGACCATTCGTCTGCATCGGAGCCCATACGCAGCAGGGTTCGCAGAACTGACGTTTTGGACACACTTCCGATAGACCCCTGGTTCATTCGGCCAGTGAGTTGCTCCACTGTAGCTTGTCGATCAGCCCTTACGCACTGTCTAAGCCGACGTTCACCTCTCACATCAGTGTCACGTGGTGTTCCGCAGTTGCCACGTCGCTTATTCGCAATGGTGACATTTCTCCAATCACGGTATACTTTAACCACAGCAGCACGCGAACAGTTCACAAACTGCGCTGTTTCAGAAATACTGCCACCCTCGGCCCGAAAGCCGATAATCGTCCCTTTTTGCAAATCTGATAAATCGCTCCTTTTATCCATGACAGCAACGAGAGATATGTTTTCAGAATGCCTACAGGGCACTTTATATACAATCGCGCCAGCTCACGACACGTGCCTTCTTTCATTGGCTACGCGCTGTTGGCATCAAAAGTAGGAGGTGGTCACAATAATGTGACTCTACTGTGTATAATGATACCAAAAAAAATTGTTAAAAACAAACTGGCAAAATAAAGCACATTTAAAACCTCATTGTGTAGTTATCTAGACACGATATCATTTCGGGTCACTGAAAGAATGCCTAAGTACTCCAATGCAAGCCCGTCAACGACGGGTAAGCACATGTTTATACAATTACGAGGAACGTCATCATTAAATTCGCATATGGGTAGTTGAAAAAATGAATGGAAATATTGCGAAAATTTTGTTGTTGGTGACCCAACTTATACACTGCCCATTAACAATTCAGCCGTTTATTATAGTTATGCATTTTATTACAATTCGTGTTAAATGACATGAAAAAAATTTAGTCACACTTTTTTCGCTTTCCAACCATATATTGAAGAAGCGTAAATGCACCAGCTTAGACCGTCTGCCTGTCCAAACGATAACTCGCGTAAAAATGGTTCGATTTCGAATAAATTTTATTTTTTGTGATATGGGACAACCTGGGAACGAACCGTACTGAAAATGGACGAAATGGGGTCAAAAGTCAGGACATGGGGATCCATTCCATCGCTTTTATGCGTCATAACTTAACGTAAAAATGCTTCGATTTCGACTAACCTTTATCATGTTGTTCCGAAGATATACTGAACCGGTTCTGTTGAATATAATCGAAATGGGATCAAAGGTCAGGGCACAGGAGCGAGATTTATTAAACAGCTATTATCCTCATAACTTGAGTAATGATTTCTGGTATGTTGGAAAGCGTATCATAATCAATGCATTGCATGATTTTACTAAGTTGTTTAACCGTGCATGGCACGGGTTACGGACCAGTCATTAATTAAACATCGCAGGCAAAAGTTTCATAAGGCGTTGCTTGTTGCATGCTTTGGGCAAATCTAAATCTTTAATTTTGCTTTTCTTGTCATATTTTCAGGAATGCATGCTTGCTGGAAAATGGGAACAAGTGCTGCATTGAAAAGATTTGGTGTTGAGCCGTATACTACCAGCTTCCCTGGGTGTGAGCATCTCATTCAAAATAAAACAGCTTTTTTCGAATGCTACGCCAGATCATTTAGCTTCACTCTCTATCACCGAGTTGGTACAGCAAAGATGGGCAATTCCGACGATCCTACAGCAGTTGTAGATCCACAACTCAGGTATTCATTTAATTTTACGCTACAGTGTAAAACAAATATGTGTAAGCCAATACACACAAAATGTACTATTGCAAAAGGAGTGCAGCAACCTATCTGACAGGAAAAACATTTGCCCAAAAGGATACCCTGTGACAGCGCTCGGACTCGAGCGATGCACATTTAGTCGAAACCCCGTTCCTTAGTTTATTTATTTATTTAATTATTATTTTATTTATTCATTTATTTATTAATTTATTCATTTTTATTAATCCATGTATTTTTTGAAGAAAGAGTACGTTTTATTTTGCCATAACTTTCGGGTGAATCTTTTCTTTTTCTCTCTCTCCGTGTCCCCTCTCCCAGCACAAGGCGTAAGACTAGCTAGACAGCACAAGGCGTCACAGGACAGACCGACACTGTAAGGAGACCACGCTGGCGACATCCATCGGCGAGCTGGCTTTGTAGTATGTTTTATTGGGGGCAATAGAAGTTTCCACCGTCTAGAATCCACAATACGTGTTGGGCAGACCGGGGACTTGTTGGAACCGGGGCTAACAGTTTAATTGGGTAGAGAATTTACGGCCGGGAGTAGTATCATGCGGGAAACGTAACGAGGGGTTCTCAGAATTTCACTGGAGCGGGTAGGAATCTTGACCCCTAACGAATGGAAAATCAAAATGTTAATTCTCTGACCAGTAAGATTTACACTGGGGAATTTAATTCAGGGAGACTCGCGTTTGCCAGCTAGTGATTGGATGAAGGGATGGGATGTTTTGAGGTAGTGTGGGTCTTCTTGGGGGTCGTCAAAATTTTTACAAGGGAAGAGAAGAACTTCGTCACTTCACGTTTACAGTTTTTACACGAAACTTTACTTTAGTGTGTTACGCGGCGTGCATCGCGTGCACTTTTCCTCCATGACTGGCAACTTGATCGCTGCCAATGTCACAGCAGGACTGTCACCTAGGAGGCTATATATATAATTTTCCAAGCCGCTGATGTAAGATCGAAACCGAGGTTCCCGGATGAACCGACCCCCACTAAGGACCATTAGGGCCCATACGACGGTTGCAGCTGCGGATGGAAGTTAATTTTGCCACCGGACGAGAATTCTCCCGGATCAGGAGTGGTCAGCAGCGCGATATCTAGGCCAGATTCGGATGTTAAGGTAGGAAATCCATCCTATTCTTTCTTTGGTGTCCCCTCACAAAATCTTTATCGGAGCAGTCCACACATAGAGTTAATATTTTTATAAGCAAATAGTTAATTGAGTACAGGTTCCTGTCAGAGAGTCTTAAATCATTTTTTGCTAATATATTGAGCGTATATTTATTATTATGCCAAATCATAACCAATAAATTGTATGACGAAGTAAATTTCTCTGTCATTTTTGTCCACGCCAGGATTCGAACCCGGATCCCCTCATTCCGGAATAAGTCACTCTACCAATTGAGCTACGCGGACGTTTTATTCTGATTCCTATCTGCCTTTATGTCGTGTGCGTCCTTCTGGCAGGTACGTCACATCTAATGGTACGTTACATCATCTCCCCCTTATTTTTTTTTTTTTTTTCGAAGTGCTGGAGAAGGGATTCTCTTATTTTTCCTATCTCGCGGTGTGGAAATAACATCACACCAATGCGAGATTTTGAGCGGTCGGGTCATCCGGATAGTTCGGGTGCCATTATAACGAAGTAAATTTCTCCGTCATTTCTATCCGCGCCAGGATTCGAACCCGGGTCCCCTCATTCCGGAATAAGTCACTCTACCAATTGAGCTACGCCGACGTTTTATTCTGATTCCTATCTGTCTTTATGTCGTGTGCGTCCTTCTGGCAGGTACGTCACATCTCCTGGTACGTTACAATTGTTTTTGTTACTTAATTTTGTCTAAGTTCTATGATGAGTCCGTCGTTAACTACAATATGTGTGCTCAACAATAGATTATTTGGAGAATATATATAACTTTTGGAACCGGAACTTAGCAAATCTGCTCATTTATGCTTTTTATTTTAAATCTAGACGTTCACAAAAACATTGCGGCACACAGCGGACCCTTTGACTCCCAAAGGAAAATCTGCTGTGTGAATCACAACGCCCCGCCCCGTCAGTGGATCCTGAAGCTGCGTCAGCCCTAAATCAGAGAATCGCAGAATCACAATCCACTCGACAACCCTTTGGCTCCCAATATTACGCCGGGTGAACCCAATTAGGAACCCGAGCGATAATAACCCAACGACCAAACAGAAGGAAACAATGAGGCAAGAGGCAGAAATACACACACACACACACACACACACAGTAGAATATGCTTACAATGAGCACTATTTAGCAAAATGTTAAATGTAATACACTGCCGGACAATTGCTAAGGACGGATGACAATAGCAACGATAGCAACCATAAAATGGAAGGCAGGAAAATGTGGAAATTAGCATAAGTGCGGGATACAGTAAGACGTGTTGTGCGTATGCAAATTTTGGATTGCCGAACTTGTTCGTGACGTCATAGCGCTGATTAGAGATATAAAGGATTTGACGCGTATTGACCGTTGTTGTTCAAACGCAAAGTTGAAAGGGAAAGAATCAATTGACGAACTTGCAATTTTCAGTATGTCTTCCCGACATCACCTAGATGATTTTACGCGTAGCCGTATTATTGGCAAGATTGAAGAAGGGCGAAAAATAACAGATGTTGCCAGGGAGTTCGACGTCAGCCACAGTGTTGTTTCAAGGCTTTGGAAATCATTTCAAACAAATGGAGAGTGTAGCAAACGTCACGGGGGAGGTCGTGTTCGCAGTACGACACCTGCAGAAGATCGGTACATAGTGCTATCAACAAAAAGACACCAGCGCAGCACAGCTAGTGAGGTAGCAAATCAGTTTATGGCTGCTACTGGCAAGCGGATCTCCCGAAAAACTATCGCCAGACGTTTGCATGAAGGAAGACTATACGCCCGCCGTCCTGTTGTGTGCATCCCATTGTCCAGACGTCACCGTACCGCCCGTTTGCAATGGTGCCATCAACACCGCAATTAGACTGATAGCGACTGGTCTGCTGTCCTCTTCTCAGATGAGAGTAGATACAGTTTATCGTCTGATTGTCGACGACAACTGGTCTGCCGTGATAGTTGTCCAGCGAACATACAGGAAAGGGACCGATATCCGAAATGTAGTGTCATGGTATGGGCTGGCATCATGATCAATGGCCGTATGTCCCTCTATGTGCTTCCAACTGGGACTATGACTGGCCAACGATACATTAATGATGTTCTGCTACCTCATGTTCGCATGTTTCATGGTGCTGTCGGTGATAGATTCATTTTCATGGACGACAACGCAACATGTCATCGAACAGTCGCTGTCCAGGAGTGTCTTGAGAGCGAGGATATTCAACGCCTCGTATGGCCAGCACGTTCTCCAGATCTAAATCCCATTGAAAATGTGTGGGATGCTTTGGGGAGGAGTCTTGCTAGTCGCCAATGCCCTCCAATAAACAAGGACACCCTCATGCGTGCACTGACAGAGGAATGGGATAAATTACCCCAACAGCTGCTTGATAATGTTGTGCAAAGCATGACACGACGTGTGGAATCTTGAATCGCCCTCCATGGAGGCCATATCCCGTATTGACATCTTACGCCGGAACGCCTGCGGACGGTAATTGCATTTTTTTCACGTTTACGTATTCTGCACAAAATGGCCTGTTTGTCCCTTGAACACGTTCCAAAGCCTTCTGGATTTCAGAGCACAATAAATTGTCTTTCTTGTAATGTCCTGGTATTCTGACATTATTTAATTTCACTTGGCATCCAAATACACTTACTTTTTATGCGCTATATAGCTGTTTATGATCCGTCCTTAGCAATTGTCCAGCAGTGTATTAATTCAAAGCTAGTTTGAAAAATTTGAATTAACATAATATTTTGTTAAATGTAATGCTAATTCAAAGTTAATTTGATGATTTGAATTAACATAATATTTCGTTAAATGTAATGCTAATTCAAATCTAATTTGATGATTTTTAACGAAACAAAATTTAGTTAAATTCCCGGATTTACCAAAGGAGAGCTGAAATGATAAGTTTTAATAAAGGAAGTAATAAATTTAATAAAATTCCACATTTTGTTAAGCAGAGAAAACCTGTTGCGCACTGCACTGGTACGGAGGAATGTAATTGTTGGTATACAAGGTAAAATTACAACGGTAACATGGAATCTCGGTGTGTGCGTGCTAGTAGAATGTTGATAGAAAAGCAATGTTGAGGGAGCACCTCAAATGATCAACAAGCGAGTTGTGCAAGAGAATCTCCTCCCCACACTCCAAGGAGACAGCAGGGTTGAAAACAGGTGCCCTATTCCTAAGCAAGAAAAGTTTAGCTTGGGTTCACACACATGTATTGAATGGATTTCTGCGTGACGACTGCTGAAAGAAATAGGAGAGTAATCAAATGGGGATGCTGCCCGAGGGGAAACAGAAGATAATACCTGAAATTGTGCCCATTGCCCCTTTCACCCTCCAAGTGAGCATTGCATTGGGAAGATGAGCGCTGTTTTTGCTTCGTGTGTGTCGTTAAGAAGCGGTCTATCTCAGGTAGCCGTCAAGTAGGAAATACTAAACTTTAATGAATGACAAAATGTCAAAAGGAAAGTGTTATCCATAAACGACAAAGTAGCCATGATTAGAGAGCTAGAAAATGCTGAAAAAATGTTGTAATATGTTATGATATATGTGGATATATAATATTGCATATTGTCATATATATTTTTATACGGTGCAATTTTTCACTTCCAAACGGAATTAACGAGAGCCCGGAAAAAACAAGGTTTTCCGTTGGTCCCGAGCTCCTCGTTATAAGCGCGATCTACTGTGTTCGAAATAACAAAAACACATAACGTATGCAAGAGCAAAATATTTAATTTAAACAGATATTTAGCGAAAGGGTTAAATGGAATATTGATGACATTTCAAAGTGACGGCCTTATTTTAAAAAAATTGAGTACTTTCAGGAAGAATTTCTTCTGGTCTTTTTTTGTTTTGTTCCGTGGAGCATGCAATGTCATCTGTTAGCGCTCATCCTAAACTGCTATTCTTTTGCTGTTGCTAGCATAAAATCACATGCAACAGATTGTTTAGCACATTTTTTGTAAACAGCTATATTGCTTATACAGTAGTATCGCTTTGTCCGTGTGCCCGTCCGTCCATCTGTGGACACCATATCCCTGAAACTATTAGTCCCATTTGAAATATTCTATTTCCATTGGTAAGCTGGAAATATGAGAATGATGATCCATGTATTTCGGGCTTCACCCGATGCAAAACTTCTACGCTAGAGGGCGTAAATGAAGATGATATCGAATTTAAAATGTATTTTATTCCATATATTTGTTTCTACATATCAGATTGAAAAAAATATTTTTCCTTTCGATGCCATTTATATCGAAGACTGTTTTAGGTACAGTCTCTTTTCCAAGTAATGCATAGATTTCCCCCTAGGGGGATTAAAGGTAAATTGTGTTTTCCCCGATATCTCTTCTCTGAAAGTTCGATTTGATAAATCATTTCTGAATCGGATACATCTCCTGATGGGAAATGTTTTGCATATAATTTCTCATTTTTGGTAACGACTGATTGGCCACCAGGGAGGGTAAGTGTTTACTTCTGCTTCTGACGTATTTATAGCAAAACCTGAGCTTCAGAAAACTCGATTGAAAATTTGTTTTTAAATTTGTTTTCTTTGACCGAAACCGCTCACCGCGGAAAACCTTTTGAGAATTCCTCCTTGTTAAAAAAGTGTTTAATTTTTCCTGCCGTCCCAGTGGGGCAGTGTTCTAAGCGTTGGCTTCTGACTTTTAGTTTGACATGGGTCCTAGTTCGAATCCCGAGAGGCATGGATGTTGTGTTTGTCATACGGCACTGGTTTTTCCCCTTCCCTGGAACCATTAGCCCTAAATTAGAGGCGGGCGACGCCGCCCCGGTGGCGCAGTGGTCTAAGGCGTTGGCCTATGATCATTCGTCGGAAGGGGTCCGGGTTCGAATCCCGGTGAGGCATGGATGTTGTGTTTGTCTTACGGCACTGGCTCTCTCCCTTCCCTGGAACCAGTGACTCTAAATTAGGGACGGGCGACTGCTTATAGCCCATTGAGTTGCTCACGGTGGTCGTTAAACCTAAAAAAAAAAAAAAAAAAAAAAAAAAAAAAAAAAGAGGCGGGCGACTACTTATAGCCCATTGAGTTGCTCTCGTTGATCGTTAGATCCCCAATAATAAAAATAAAATTGGCCGCCAGAGAGCGGACATTTATATCTTATTTTTGACGATATCTGTGCTTCTAAGACTACGATTTGAAAAATTATTTCTTTATCGAAGAGCGTTTGCGGTGGTGAAATGTTCCTCACATAATTTCAAATTTTTCTTTATGCACAAGTGTCTAGAGGGCGTAAGTTTACATTTCCATTTACAGCAATATCTACAGGACTACAAACCGATTGAAAATAATTTTTTCAGTCAAATACTACTAACTATGAAAATTCTTTGTGTATATTTCCTTCTCAGAATAATGCATAATTTTTTCGCTAGGGGGCGCAAACGTTTAATCTGTTATCCTCAATACTCTAAATGCTCCTAAATGTGAGATTTTAAAAATTCTTCTACCACCGGAAACCATTTACATTTTGGAACACTTTAGGATTGTATTTGAGGAGTTTTATAGATCACAGTTCTGCCGCTGGAGTTTTATAAATCACAGTTCAGGTAATGTTTGTGTACTTCTGTTTGCAGCAGTATCTACCTTTTTAAAAGCCCTATTCAGATTTTTTTTTTTTTTTACCGTATGCCATTCACTACAGTAAAGATAGAGAGCATTATCCTTTTTACATATTGCACAGATTTCCCCTTGGCGGCGTAAAGGTCAGAACCTTTTTCTCGCTATCTCTGCTCTCGAGAAAGGTATTTGAAAATTTCTTTTTCCTTAGCACAGCTTTTGCCATGAAGAGTACTTTTCGCCTAATTTCAAGATTTGCATTACGCAAAATTCTTCCACTAGTAAGCGAAGAGTTATATCAGTTTTCCTTCTATATTTCTTCTTTTAACTGTTCGCTTTGAAAATATCTTTGTCTTTTATACCTTCCTTCTGCTGTGAGAAACTTTTTGTGCACCATTTGTTGATTTTCGTTACATACTTTTTAACCGCTTGTGGAAGTAAGTAGCTGTTCCTATTTCTGGATGTTTTATCGATTGTAGAAACCCGGCTGTGTGTGTGGTTTTTTCTAACCAGTTCCATTGACTTTGAATATCTTTGATAAATTTCAGTCGCGTCGGAAATGATTCAAAAGACGTTCTCAATACAACCGAAAATTGGCTGCCATCTTTCTTGTTACTTTTGATTGTAAAATATTTGCACAGACACCAAGTATTACACATCACTTTAATCTACAACTTGCAAAAAGGAGGTAATGTTTCAGCTATAATATACTGCGTTACATATACTCGTTCATATTCATTTACACTCACTCATCGTTCTAGCTATAATTAAACGTGAACTGTAACCGAATATCTGGCACAGTTTGACTCAGTTGTTTTCTAGAGTGCAACAACATGGATTACAGCAAACTGTGCACTAATCTACTCAAAATATACTTCCAGATAACGATATTCAGTCACTCAGCATTGCTAAACTTTGCACTTAGATTTCTATAATTTACAACAAAAGTGTAAATCTACTCAGTGACAAAAACATTGAAACTGATAGACTGAAGTAAGAATAAAATGCGCATAAAATAGGCTAACACTAGGACAAGCCGCCAACGGTAACCGATAACTCGGGTACAGTTGGCAAATTTTGAGCGAAGCTATTGCAAAATCTAAGTTCATTAAGGCGTCTATTATAACAAATTCTAAAAGTCGAACGCGTAAAATTTATGACTTCCAGAACAAAAATACGAAACATTCTAAAAACGAAATGCCTAAAATTTATCGTGAATTACTTTCCTTCACGCCTTTACGTTGGTTGTGATCAATCTGCATGTAAACAAAGCGGAAAGACACACTCAGATCGGGAACCACGTTATGCATTTTGTATCGCGGAAGACGGACACATACACGAACTTCCTTTTATTTTTATAGATTAAGAAAGTGCTGAGCTAACAGACGAAGTCTTTCCATTTCTTGTTTTTTCAATTCAAACAATTTTTTTAAATTAATGTTAGTGAGCCGACTTTCGTGAAACGGTTCAAGTAAAAGGTCATCTAATTTTAATTGATATTCCTCAATGACACGGAATTTTTGGAATCGGAAGGGGTCAAAACCTAACCAAGGACGATGTCCAATCTCATGCAAAAAATCACGGTAATCGGATGTGTCATCTCGTACCTATGACTGAACAGCTAATTGTATCCAGTCTCGTATAGAGAGTGGATTTTTTCAAATATTATTAAAATTGGTCAGTTTTTTAATGGTCATTATTTTTATACGACACAACCAGTCACCTTGATACCAACCCCATGTCACTCACCATGCCCTTCCTTTTCTCTGTAGCAAGTGTCACCGCGATCGGCTGAAGATCTTTGGAGGAGATAGGTAACAAACGACCCCTTCTAAAACCCCGGAAAAATCCCTAAAACTGCACGTTTTTAGACGATTATTCCTCAATAACGCAGAATTTCGGGAATCGGAAGGCGTCAAAACCTGACCATGGACGATGTCCAGTCACATGCAAAAAATCACGGTGATGGGATTTGTCATCTCGTACCTATGCCCGAACAACTAATTGTATCGAGTCTCGTAAAGAAAGCTCTGCTCGGCCTTCGGCCTCGCTTCGCTCAATAAACACAGGAAATTTCGCTCTCGGCACCTCGCGGCTGAGGAAAACGATGGTCGAATGCATCTAATAAGTGGACATGTGATCAGAGCACTTTCTTGGTTTGCTACAGGACAGAATCCAAACCCGCTGCATTAATGCTATGTTTCTTGATTCATTACTAAACCAGCAACCTTATATTATGTGTGGACGACCGTACAGCTTTACAGATTCACAGCGGAGGCTGAAAAACAATTTTTCGGTTGCTGTGTGTTTCTGGAACGTGGAAAGAGCGATGTATTTATTTATTAACTGTCGCCACATATTTGGAATAATTTCAACTTATTCCAAATATGAATACTTGTATCTCGAGCCACTGATGGTACCACACGAGGTGGTGCCTCCCTCCCCAGAATTTGTTTTCAGCACCTCGATTAAAATTTCACAATTTTAGTGATGTTTCGTTGAATCCAGTTCTGGTCCGGGCATTAAATAGGGGGTCGAAATTCAACTACCCCACCGATGGTGTTAATGCTTTCCGTGTCATGACAGAGACCGAGAACATTATTCATGCTTTGCCTTTGGAAGACCAGGATTCTGCTAGGCAAAAAATTGCGAAGATTTGCAGTCAAATTGGGCCTCAGGTGCCCTCGGCGATGACAGTGTATTACAGTGAAGAGAAGAAACAGTTGTGTGAATTGAGAAATAACCCTAACATTGTTATCACAGTTGCAGACAAGGCTCACGACATCGTTATTTTAAATCGGGAGGATTATATTCAGAAGATGAACAATGTGATTAATACTATTCCTCACTCAATTGTCCTTTCTGACCCAACTTCGGCCACTATTAGACAAATTTCAGAGCTTAAAAGAGAGGGTTAGTTGCCTAGTGAGATTCATTCTATGTTAAGGAGTGTTGTTGGCCCTGCCATTCCCAATATATTTGGCACCGTGAAGACTCACAAGCCTGGTTTGCCTCTTCGCCCGCTCGTTTCTAGTTGCAACAGTCCTTTAAGACCATTAGAGAGGGCGTTGGCACGTTACCTTCGGCCTTTTGTCCAATCCTCACCTTATTCCATCACCAGTTCCCTCCAGGCCATTGCCCGTATTCGAGAATTCAGAGGCTTGGGCTCCTCTTTCATTTTGGCATCATTGGATGTGGAATCGTTATATCCGAGTGTTCCATTGAACGTAGCTCACGATTTGATTATTTCTAAGTTGTCCGACTTGGGAACTATTCCCCTAATGCAAGTTCAGGCAATTTCCAATGCTTTAAATATTATTGCAAAAGAATCCTTTTTTCGCTTCAATGGGACCATTTACCGTCAGGGAGGTGGCACTCCTATGGGCTCGCCTCTCTCTGCTGTTTTGGCAGAGGTGATCATGCAAGATTTGGAGGACGATATTTTAGCCATGGCAGAGAAAGTTCCAGCACTGTACTTGCGTTACATCGATGATGTTTTTGTCGTTTGGCCACATTCTGGTGATGCTTTGCTTTCTTTTAGAAGCCTTTTGTCGTCTAAATATCCTACTATTAACCTGACGATAGAATGGGAGGAAAATTTTAAGATCCCTTTCTTGGACCTTCTAATCACCAGACATGTTAATAAGGATTTTTTGACTTTTGAAGTGTATCGGAAGGCCGTTGGTTCTTTTGATATCATTCCACACGACTCTTTCCACCCGGCTAGATATAAACTTGCAGCTATTCGGGCTTTGGTGAATAGAGCGTATACCCATTCCTCGTGCATTGCTGCTCGGAATAAAGAACTTCTTTTTATTAAAACCATTGTGATGGAACATGGGTATGGTGTTGGTATTGTGAAAAAGTTGTGTGCTCGGCATAGGAGAGGTAACTCGTCTTCTTTGTGTGTTGAGCGCAAGCAGATTACTTATGTGGGATCGATGTCTTTCTTTCCACCGGTTACAAATGCATTACGGAGAGTGTGTAAAAAACACAAAAAAGATTTTGGTGATGTGGCCTCTAACCTTCGGAGCATGCTTAGGAAGGATCGTGAGCCCAAACCCATCCAAGAACAGTGGGACGTGTACCGTGTGCCCTTGAAGACCGACGTTGCGGCTGCTCCTAATTCATGGTACATAGGATCCACTCTTCGTAATTTAGGAGTTAGAGTGACTGAACATCAGTACACTGTAAAGACTGGATCTACTACTACTGCCCTTGCACGCCTGGTTAAGTCTGGAACTCATCTGCCCTCATGGTCTGAGACTTATTTATTACTTAGGACCAGAGGTAGGTATATGACTCTCTTCGCCGAAAGTTTGTATATTGACGTTTTTAAGGACGTATGCTGTAACGATGACTTACCTGCGCATGTACATGCACCATGGATTCGCTTATTTAATTTTTTATGTCGTGCGAAGTACCCTACTGCGGGGGTTGATAACGGACCCTGTGCTTATTTTTCACTTCGGTGAATATGTATTTGTAATCTATTTGATGTTTTCTTTCTTTGCTTTGTTTCTCGCTGTAACCGAGTTGTGACGCGGATATCATGTCACTCACCGGGATCGCTGTTGTCTTCGGGACTATCTATATATTAAGTGTGTGTGTTCTCCTAGCGCCAGTTCTTTTAACCTGATGACGCACAGGGCGCCTGTTGCGAAAGATCTTTTTTTACCTAATATGCCTTTTAGTAGTAAAATTCTAATTGTACGTTTTGGGTAGTTTTCTACATGCTTAGACAGCTGCCTTTTTATTCTTCTTTACAGATTCTGATGGAGGTTGTCGCGTGCCAGCCCCGCAGTACGCACATGAGATAAAGGCAGATAACAGTGAGAGCACATGCCAGTGTAGTACAGTGGATAGCACTCGGAGCTCCGGAGCCGAGAGTTGTGGGTTCGAATCACGTCCCTGGCATAAAAACAATGGAGAAATTTACTTCGTCATAAGATCCAAAAAGCTCAAATAAACTGACTCAATTCCTTACAGTTGCCGAACTAAGACGGCGATGTAACATATCTCCTACCTGATTTGATGCAGTCACGTAGTTTTTTGTTTGTGGGTTTAGCGGGATAAATGAGCATATATTGTTCATTTATTCACCATGTTGCACGCAGTTAATTCCGTAGCAACATAGCAGGGAACCAGAGGGAAAGCCTAATATTTGTCTGATTAGCTCATGGCCCCTAAAATAAGGAAAATGTCAAGCCAAGTAACTACATATTTTTTCAACCTATATACTTACACTTCCAATACGATATAATTGAAATTATTCAAATTTAACTATTCACATAATATTGCTTTAGTGCTTTTTTAAACGATACAAAACTGGCAAGGGATTTTATATGAATCAGCAACCCGATCCAGACCCAAGGGCAATGAGCATTAATATTGAAATAAAGCGCATTAGTACGAGCACTTGAAATTAAAATGTTGTCATACCCACTAATTTGATAACTATGTGCACGACAACTTACATTTATTAAATTGAGAGTTTTGTTGGCATTAAACACGCTCATGTATTAACATCAGTCGATAACTATATAATCTCTCAAAGATCAATTACACTGGGAAACATTTTTTTCTTATTTTCTGTTGCATGAGATTTTGCAACTGATTCTAAGTGTTTTTTCAACGCTGATTTCAAATCTGAAATCGGGTTTCCTCTACATGCTGTAGTTTTCATGCAATTTGAAACTTGTGATTTTCGCAAAAAAAAAAAAAAAAAAAAAAAAAACGACGCCCATTGCTATTTACACTAGGGATAGCTTGAGAACTAGGCTTACATATACCCTAAACTTAGATTACTTAGGCTAATTTTTTTACAAACATCAATATTCTTAATTGTTAATTTTGAATTCTACAGATTTATCTGATTTACACAAAAATAACACCTGTTTCTCTTTGTTTCAGATCTTATCATGGTTTCTTCAAGTAGACATAAATGTATAAATAATCTTGATGCATTCTGTTATGTATGTGGCTGCTACACACTTCGTCAAAGGTGCAATATAACTTCGTTTGTGAGGCATGCCTATAAAGCCTCTTTTGAAGTTCCCTTTGGCGACCAAGACAAAAAATGAGCTCCTCATATTGACTGTCATAATTCTGGGGAAATGCTTCGTGACTGGACAAAAGGAAAACAAAACGGTCTGCCTTTTGGAGTTCCCATGGTTTGGTGAGAACCCAAGGACCACATAACTGACTGCTATTTTTGCGTGGTCAACACGAAGGGTGTCGGCAAGAAAAACCGGGATAAGATCTCCTGTCCCAGTATTCCCTCAGCAATTCGACCTTCGCCGCCCCGGTGGCGCAGTGGTCTGAGGCGTTGGCCTCTGATCATTCGTCCGTAAGGGGTCCGGGTTCGAATCCCGGTCAGGCATGGATGCTGTGTTTGTCTTACGGCACTGGCTCTCTCCCTTCCCTGGAACCAGTGACCCTAAATTAGGGACGGGCGACTGCTTATAGCCCATTTGAGTTGCTCACGGTGATCGTTAAACCTCCAATCAAAGAAAAAAACCACGCACTCTGGCGAACGCCCGGTTCCAGTTGTTAATGGTTTTGCCTCATCTGAAGATGAAGGCAGTTAACATGATCAGGAAGAGCACGAAGGCTGTGATATCGAGCTTCAAGAAATGTTTTCTGAATCCGAAGACTCCTCATCTGAAATCAAAGTCATCAGCCCCTTAGCTGTTTAGCCAACCGGAATTGAATGATTTAGTGCGTGATTTGGGGCTCTCCAAGAAAGCAGTTGAGATATTAGCCTCCAGACTGCATGAAAAAAACCTACTTGACCGCTCTGCAAAAGTTTCTTATTTCCGAAAACGGGACCTGATTTGAGGACGTTTTTTTCAGAAGACAAGCAGTTTGTTTATATATCGCAGGAGTAGTAGGAAATGGCGGGTTCTGCCGCAAGGAGCAGCTCCTTCTACAGAAGGAGCAAGGGGCGTGGCATGGCGCAGAAAGACGGGGCGTGGCATGGCGCCGAAGGATGGGGGCGTGGCTTGCGGCAGAAGGATGGGGGCGTGGCGTGTGACCGAAGGATGCGGGGGCGTGGCAGATGACGCTAGTGTGTAGGGTCGATGTGCTGCCCCTAGCGGTGCTTCTTGGAACTTTCGATGAATATTTGAGCGATGGCAACGACCGAGTCGGGGAAAGGAGATGTGCTGCCCCTAGCGGTGCTTCTTGGAACTTTTAATGGATCTTTGAGGGATGGCAACGACCGAGAGGGAAAGGGGTGGATATAGGGGGATGCCAACTCAATGTGCTGCCCCCTAGCGGTGCTTTTGGAACTTTTAATGGATCTTTGAGAGATGGCAACGACCGAGTGGGGGAAAAGGGGTGTGTACGTTGCCCCCCCCCTAGCGGTGCTTTTTGGTACTTTTCTCGGGAGATTTATTGGACGTTGACAAATTTTTAAGAAGTCTTTCCAATATTTATTTTTTTAATTTTCTCGGGAGATTTACTGGACTTTGTCAAATTTTTGAAGGAAGTTTTTTTGTCGTTTCCAATTTTTTTTACTCGTATTTTTATTTGTCCTATTTTTTTCTCTCTAATTTATTTTATTAAATTTATATTTTCAGGAATTCCCTGAGGTATTATAATTTTTATAGACGTTGCATTATTTTTTTAATTTTCTCAGGAGATTTATTAGACTTTGTCAAATTTTTGAAGGAAGTCTTTCCAATATGTTTTTTTTATTAAATTTATATTTTCAGGAATTCCCTGAGGTGTTATAATTTTTATAGACGTTGCATTATTTTTTAATTCTTATATTTGTCCTCCCCCCAATTTTAATTTAGGCGAGGAAAGGCTTTGTTTGAAAAGATTTCGTTCCCAGTGATTCATGTTCCGCCATTTTAGTTTCACCACGTTGTCATTTTGTGAGCCATGTGTTTTGGGATGAGTCACCATTTTCCCTTTGACTCAGAAAATTTTGTATGACACGTGTTTTGGGATGAGTCATTATGATGAGTGACGCATTCGTGATAGCAGACATGACATCAGCCAACGTCGTTTTCTCCTCAGTGGGGTCGGCTTTATTTATTTTTTTTATTTTCTCGGGAGATTTACTGGACTTTGTCAAATTTTTGAAGGAAGTTTTTTCAATCGAAGCATTTCCTCAAATTTGTTTTTATTAAACTTATATTTTTAGAACTCCGTGAGGTGTTATAATTTTTATAGACGTTGCATTATTTTTTAATTCTTATATTTTTCTTCCCTACAATTTTAATTTAGACGAGGAAAGGCTTTGTTTGAAAAAATTTCGTTCCTGTTGATTCATGTTCCGCTATCTTTTGTGAGCTATGTGTTTCGGGATGAGTTTTCTCTTTGACTCAGAAAATTTTGTATGACACGTGTTTTGGGATGAGTGACTATGCCGGGTGACGCATGTCGTGATAGCAGACATGATATCAGCCAACGCCATTTCCTCCGCGGGGTCGGCGGTTGACGTCATTTGAGATTCTGTAGCCACATTAAGTTCCAAGACTGATTTTTTTCAATAACTTGATCATTTTGCAACGAATTTATTCCTTACTTTTTCCTCATAATTTCCCATTTTATATTCATAATTTTTCAACGTAACGATTTTTTTATTTTCTTTGAGGAGACTTCACGCATTTTCAACGGACGTTCCAACATAAAAACGTTTTCCAAAGTTTTGTGCTGCAGACATAATCTTAAAACACGATTGTTTACTAACGTATTTACGTGTTTAGGACATTTTTTTAACGTTGTACCGTTTTCCACCGTACAAAGCCTCAATTTTTTATGCATAGTTAAAATGTTTTTTTTATTTCTTCATGATTATTCAGTGAAATGTACCCTTTAATGCATTATCTTAATCTTTTTTTACTAAATGCTTGCATACTCGTTAAACTTCTCGATGTACCAACATTATTTTATTTTCAAACTAACAACTACTTTTATCGAGGCTTTATTTTTTCTGTCTATGAAGATTTTTTTAGTTTATTCTCTCAAGATATGAAAATTAATTATAACGAAATCCTTTCACTTTTCTATCGCTAAGAATTTTCCTTAAAATAAGTCCTGAGCTATAGTTCGCTTTGTCTGGTTAGAGGTGATTCATCAATAGCATGTTTGTGACCAGATAAGGTTCCGTGCAGTTACTGCCTGAAGCGATGACGCATGGGTGACGGGTACGTCGTGATGTCATCCTTGTGAACTTGGAATGTCATCATACTGCTTGAAGCAATGACGCACGGTGACGGGTTTTTCGTGATGTCATCTTTGTGAACAGATGCCAGAAGAATTTCTGAAACTGTTTCAACTTCGAACCAATGACGTTTCTTCCAATGTCGGGGGTCAAAAAGGCATCCTGTTTGCTATAATAAAATTTCATACTTTCACCAAAAATCATATTCTTAACGCGCTTTTTTTTCATGTATAACTAAATTTTTATTGTTTACTCACCTCATCAAAGTCAATCTCATTCCTTTTCTTCATTTAGTTCGCTTTAAATTGAGATGTTTCAAAACTTCGCGTATATTTCATTCACTCAATGTCCGGTTCTCAAGTGTCTGTCCCTTCATTTTCAACTTCTGTGCATGCTGCTTTTTTTCTTTAGACGTTTAGTTTCATTGACCTTTTTTTCGTTTTAATTAGGTTTTCATTATCATATTTTTTTATTCATTGTCTCAGCGGAAAAAGCTTTCATTCTGGAGACATAGCGACTAAGTCCGTACTTCCTGTAAACATTTTTATTTCACGTTTTACTAATTCGTCAGAAAAGCAGGCGTTTCCAAACTCTCATAGTGAAAATATTGTATTCTCCTTATTTTACTTATTATATTTTTCGTTCTATTCAGTGTTATATGATTCTTCAAACTTTGGTTTATTTTTATGAAACTTCTTTTTTCTGATTCAAACTTTCAATCTTTTCCTATCGATTTATTTACTCTTATTTTCCCATTCGACTTTACTTTTAAACAGAAATGTTTCTAAAATCTTCAGATGTATTTTAGTCTATAAGGCCGATTCTTCCCTGTTTCAAATAAAGTCATTGTAGGATTTTAGTGTAAATGCCCCTAAATCTTTAAATCTTACTTTTCATAGTTAGATACAAATTCCTCGAGGTTTACATTAAAACATGAAAGAAGAGTGTTTTTACGCTCTCTCCAGTGTGTGACCTTTCCCCAAGAAATTAACTTTGAATTTCCCCCTGTTTCTGTCGGAAACTGACAATCTCCTGCAACTGTTTTCACGCGTCTCTTGCTTACAGGAAAACCTCATATGGCATGAAATCACTTTGCTTGGGAGATTAAACTAAATTCTGGTTTTGAACTTTGAATGCAAATTCAAGCTCGCAAAAGCATAGTTTTCTGAGCGAACTTAAACTGTCTAAGATGACAAAAATCTGAAACTGCTGACTCAATGGGACAGAGCGTTTGAACTTTGCCGTTCATTCACCATTTAAGAGATCCGTCGTGAACCACTAGAAGGGAAGTAAGCAGACCCTGATTTAGTCCACTGTTTCCAAGGAAGGTAGAAAGCTAGTGTCGTAATTCAAAAGCTCAAGACTCCCTAGGATTCAATTTCGGACGAACGAATACTCAGATGTCAATGCTTAGACATTGAAAAATTGCTTCAGACAAATATTTTCTTACTTAAAGTGCTTCAATTCAGAATTTGTACTACTTAAGATTTCCCTTAGTCAATATTTTTTCTATCTTAAAAACTTCTAAAGGGTTGATTTTGAAAAAAAAAAAAAAAGAAAGAAACGACTTCCCACAAACATGTAAAATTTCCTCAGATTGTATGAGGAACCAAAAAAATTTATGAAGCTTGAATGTTAACCATTTCTTTCTCTTCATGTTTCATTCCATAAACTTTCTTCAAATTCCTATATATCCAAGAATTTTGTTAAATGTGCAAGTTCGACTCCCCAGAAATTTCCTGAAAATGATAGTTTCTCTTTTAAAAAAATTCCAGAATAAGAATCCCTTCACTGAAACAAGAAATTCCTATTCAAAGCATTCCATCCCTCTTTCTACTTTAAATACTCTATTTGTAAATCTAAGGAAGTTTTTTTTAATATTTATATACTTTTCCCTCTAACTTTAGAAGATATTGTCTTAAAATATATGTACATATTACAATAGTAAAATATCTTACTACTGCTTGATGTTCAATTCACTTCACATTGTCTTAAGGAAATTCGTTCATTTTCTCATAACACATAGACATGTTATTTTTCTTCCCATTCACTTCAAACACTTGAGATCAACTTAAAGGAGTCCTTTGAGAAAGACTTTCATAGGAAAGCATAAATTTGCCCAAAAAGTACATTAAAAATAAACAAATGTTGAAAGTTCCTGTACAAGAAGGAAATTCTGTTGTAACTTCTAAACGAAAAAATACAAATTCTAAGAAAATATGTAAAAATGTTCGTTGAATTCCATATTAAAAAAATTTAGTTGAACAAAAGTGTCATTTTTTTCTTTTTTAAATGTAGTCATTTTCGGAACAGTTCATTCTTTCTTAGAGTTAAAAATGGAACACTTCAGTTTTTCTTAGTAGGCAATTTTGAGAAAACACATTTCATTAAAAGCAGGGAAATTCCCATAGAATAACATGGGAAAACTAGTATACATAAAAAGACTGTTTCGAAACGAGTAAAAATCTGTTGAAGTTCGTTTTCGAAAAAGTTGGAAATAGAATGTAGTAAAAACAGTCACATCAAGTTCCTGAAAGTTGAAAATTGGATGTACTAAAAAATGTCTAAGGAAAGAATTTTTTATAAAACACAACTGTTTTAGTTTTCTCAGGCTAGAGGGGTCTTCAGTGAGAGCGCTTCTTCTTTTTCAACACAAAGAATTAAGCGAGTCAGTTTGAAACATTTCAAACTCCCCGAAAATAAGCCATGTACTCTGGTTTCGGCTCAATACTGTAAAGCATTGCTCTCAGACCAGTCGGAAATCCCCCGATTGGCCGCCTGATGGAAAACATCAGGCCCATTTCCCTTAATAAATACCCAAATATCCTTAAGAAAAGTCTTTAGCAAAAAAATACTAGTTCCCCATTAAATCAATTCATTCTGTTACTATTTTAAAAAAGAAATTTCTTTTACTTTTAAAATTCTTGAAAGCTTATTATTTTGACTCATTTCAATAAAAAAACATATATTCACTAAATTTAGGTTAGTAAAAAAAATAATTTCAGAAAATTTATATCTTAGAATGAATAAAATACTTACACTTAAATTTAGGCTCTGGATATAGAAAAAAAATTATTTAAACATTTCCAAAAAAATATTTACTTTTTTTAAAAACTTGAATTCTCACTTTTTTTTCAGTAATATACCTACCTCCCTCCCCTTTCCCTTACCCAAATTTTTAATAGCCCTAAAAAGGACTTTTTTTTCAACAGCTGCTGTTTCCTCCAACTCAATACAAGTCGTACTGGGTTACGTGCATGTCGTGAACCGTTTTCAACAAGTTCGTAATGTCCAGAGATTCTAAAAATTCTTTGGAGATGAGTCCCTTCGAAGCAGCAACGAAAGATTCCGCTACAACCACAGGCTGCAGCATAGCAACGGCACAGGCAAAGTGAGTGCTAAACTTAATATTCATGGAATCAGAGCAGGCATGCTCCATGATGTTGTTAGGCAATTCGCGATAGGGCAAGAGACATTCCGGACATCGAAACAGTAGGTTTACTTTTTCTTCTATTTGTGTCGTGAGCACCTCGGTCAAGATGAAAATCAACTCTTCATCAGAAATATTCGTTCCTGGACGATTCGTACTCTGCAGCTCTAACACAGTTTTTCTAAAAATGGATCCAAATTGCAGCTGAGTAATGCTTTTCCATATATCGTCGCATTTCTCCAACAGTTCATCAAATTCTTCCCACTTTAATGTGACGGAAATGGGGTTTAATCGACGGAAACCATGAACTCTAGGAGAGATCTGTTCAAAGGAATACACACAACTGTCCCCCACTTCTCCGGCAGGAGAGGAAGAAACAATCAGTTCACTGTTGACAATCACTTCGTCAATCCTAGCTCGGAAACTATATGAACGTTCCATAAACTTTCGGAAAGTTAGAGCTGACATAGTAATTCCATTTTTGGTGGGCTGGAAAGTTTTTCTGTCATAACGATAACTCCGGAGATGGACTCTGACTGAGTTTGTGAAATCAGTAACTTTCACCACAACTTTTCCTCCCAAAGGAAAATGATGGGGAAGATCATTTGTAGTTGGAGAACGATTCATAATGTTCGGCTCAGCTACGGAGGCTTTCTTAGCAACAGACGAGGAAGTGGTCGACGAACGCTTCATCATGATTCGGGAAATTGAATCGTTAGCACACAACAAGGAGGAAGAAGGCACAAGTGACTCGGATGAATGCACAAGACGAACTGACGGTGAAAGAGCACTGTCTTTATCTGGTTTGTTATCAGCAGACAAACAAACGGTGGGCCTTGGAACTGATAACAGAGGTTGGTAGTCATCCTGTTTACTGCGTGAGCGAGTGAATGAGTCATGAGACAATGGCGTCTGTGCTATCATCTTTCTGAAGGTTAAATTTAGCCTAATATTTGGAGCGTTCTTTTGACGCGGTAGACCATGACTCCAATAAGAATTCGTTGGCGGAAGCATCTGGAGTAGAGAACCTGATCTCAGAGTTAATGAAACTGGTTTAAATCCGTTTCTCTTAAAAACAAAATCTCTTTCTTGCCCGAGAGATACAGAAGCAATGCACGACAAAGGTTCTAAATCTGATTCATGGTCCATGTGAAATCCGATGCTATCTTTTCCAGTTCGGTATTTGTTTATTAAAACAAAGTTGAAAGTCTCCTCGCATTCTTTCTCAACAGCGAGCTTGATTTCTTGAAGCAATGGGGTCCAAGGGTGAGGTTCTAAAGTCAAACCGCTAAAAGTGTATTTCAGATTGGGGTCCCCGAAGGCAACATGCTGTCTAGGAATGTTATAACACTTTCCGAAAATTTTTATTTTTGAGAATTCACCACTCAAATATTCCACTTCGTCTTCCAAACGAGAATAGTAAGGAATCGCTTGAGCAGGGGAGAAGAGCTGAAAGTAACGAAAATTCAGATTTTCCTTGTTATGACGAAGAGACAGTTTTTTTCAGGTCAACACACTCACACCAAGCACCGAAGCGATAATGAGTCAGGCAGGCAGGCAGGCAGGCAGGCAGGCAGGCAGGCTTGCGATAAGGCGTATGACGTCAGGTTTCCGAGAGATGAGTAAGCAGCTTTTCCCCCTTTTCCCACCTGCTTGTTCTGTCAGAAGGTCCTACCCTTTTGAAATGTTGGGGGAAAATTACTCCCCCCCCAATTACGTTGACAAAGAAATTTTCTAGAAATGCGTACATGAAGACACAATATTAAAGTAACAACATTCCTCAATTTATATTAAAAAAAAAAAAAAAAAAAAAACCTCTACTGGTTTTAAAGTTCCTTCTCTTGTAATTTTTTCCTCGGTAAATGCATCTTTGACAACCCCGAAAGCTGAACTTCTGTTCTTTTCAAAATGATTTGTTCCGAAAAGGGTTCACTCCCTGATTAATGCAGATTCAAAGCAACGTGATCACTCGTTATTTCTGTACAGACAGTTAAAACTATGATCAGCAACAAATTTGAAAAAAAAAAGAAAAACATTGGACTGTCTCCACACATTTTTAAAATGACGTCATTTGAGAGGAGGTTTTTCATGACAAATTTCTTCCAACAGGAAAAGAATGTATGCGAGCAGAGTAAAAATTTTGAGTCTTCGCATGAGAAAATTGAGACGAAATATCCTCGCATGAGAAAATTGAGACGAAATATCTTCGCATGAGAAAATTGAGACGAAATATCTTCGCATGAGCAGAGTAAAAATTTTGAGACGAAATATCTTCGCATGAGCAGAGTAAAAATTTTGAGACGAAATATCTTCGCATGAGCAGAGTAAAAATTTTGAGACGAAATATATAAGCAACTGAGATGAAATATCTTCACGTGAGCAAAACAAACATTTTGAGACGAAATTTTTTTTCTATGAATCCAAGCGAGCAGCAGCAAAAATGACGGAGGCATTTCATAGAGCAGAGAATTTTTTTTTCTTGAGGGAAATTTTCGTCTCAAAATGTTTGTTTTGCTCACGTGAAGATATTTCATCTCAGTTGCTTATATATTTCGTCTCAAAATTTTTACTCTGTTCATGCGAAGATATTTCGTCTCAAAATTTTTACTCTGCTCATGCGAAGATATTTCGTTTCAAAATTTTTACTCTGCTCATGCGAAGATATTTCGTCTCAAAATTTTTACTCTGCTCATGCGAAGATATTTCGTCTCAAAATTTTTACTCTGCTCATGCGAAGATATTTCGTCTCAAAATTTTTACTCTGCTCATGCGAAGATATTTCGTCTCAATTTTCTCATGCGAGGATATTTCGTCTCAATTTTCTCATGCGAAGACTCAAAATTTTTACTCTGCTCGCATACATTCTTTTCCTGTTGGAAGAAATTTGTCATGAAAAACCTCCTCTCAAATGACGTCATTTTAAAAATGTGTGGAGACAGTCCAATGTTTTTCTTTTTTTTCAAATTTGTTGCTGATCATAGTTTTAACTGTCTGTACAGAAATAACGAGTGATCACGTTGCTTTGAATCTGCATTCCTCAGGGAGTGAACCCCTTTCGGAACAAATCATTTTGAAAAGAACAGAAGTGCAGCTTTCGGGGTTGTCAAAGATGCATTTAGCGAGGAAAAAAATTACAAGAGAAGGAACTTTAAAACCAGTAGAGGTTTTTTTTTTTTTAATATAAATTGAGGAATGTTGTTACTTTAATATTGTGTCTTCATGTACGCATTTCTAGAAAATTTCTTTGTCAACGTAATTGGGGGAGTAATTTTCCCCCAACATTTCAAAAGGGTAGGACCTTCTGACAGAACAAGCAATTGGGGAAAGGGGAAAAGCTGCTTACTCATCTCTCGGAAACCTGACGTCATACGCCTTATCGCAAGCCTGCCTGCCTGCCTGCCTGCCTGCCTGACTCATTATCGCTTCGGTGCTTGGTGTGAGTGTGTTGACCTGAAAAAAATGTCTCTTCGTCATAACAAGGAAAATCTGAATTTTCGTTACTTTCAGCTCTTCTCCCCTGCTCAAGCGATTCATTACTATTCTCGTTTGGAAGATGAAGTGGAATATTTGAGTGGTGAATTCTCAAAAATAAAAATTTTCGGAAAGTGTTATAACATTCTTAGACAGCATGTTGCCTTCGGGGACCCCAATCTGAAATACACTTTTAGCGGTTTGACTTTAGAACCTCACCCTTGGACCCCATTGCTTTAAGAAATCAAGCTCGCTGTTGAGAAAGAATGCGAGGAGATTTTCAACTTTGTTTTAATAAACAAATACCGAACTGGAAAAGATAGCATCGGATTTCACATGGACAATGAATCAGATTTAGAACCTTTGTCGTGCATTGCTTCTGTATCTCTCGGGCAAGAAAGAGATTTTGTTTTTAAGAGAAACGGATTTAAACCAGTTTTATTAACTCTGAGATCAGGTTCTCTACTCCAGATGCTTCCGCCAACGAATTCTTATTGGAGTCATGGTCTACCGCGTCAAAAGAACGCTCCAAATATTAGGCTAAATTTAACCTTCAGAAAGATGATAGCACAGACGCCATTGTCTCATGACTCATTCACTCGCTCACGCAGTAAACAGGATGACTACCAACCTCTGTTATCAGTTCCAAGGCCTACCGTTTGTTTGTCTGCTGATAACAAACCAGATAAAGACAGTGCTCTTTCACCGTCAGTTCGTCTTGTGCATTCGTCCGAGTCACTTGTGCCTTCTTCCTCCTTGTTGTGTGCTAACGATTCAATTTCCCGAATCATGATGAAGCGTTCGTCGACCACTTCCTCGTCTGTTGCTAAGAAAGCCTGCGTAGCTGAGCCGAACATTATGAATCGTTCTCCAACTACAAATGATCTTCCCCCCATCATTTTCCTTTGGGAGGAAAAGTTGTGGTGAAAGTTACTGATTTCACAAACTCAGTCAGAGTCCATCTCCGGAGTTATCGTTATGACAGAAAAACTTTCCAGCCCACCAAAAATGGAATTACTATGTCAGCTCTAACTTTCCGAAAGTTTATGGAACGTTCATATAGTTTCCGAGCTAGGATTGACGAAGTGATTGTCAACAGTGAACTGATTGTTTCTTCCTCTCCTGCCGGAGAAGTGGAGGACAGTTGTGTGTATTCCTTTGAACAGATCTCTCCTAGAGTTCATGGTTTCCGTCGATTAAACCCCATTTCCGTCACATTAAAGTGGGAAGAATTTGATGAACTGTTGGAGAAATGCGACGACATATGGAAAAGCATTACTCAGCTGCAATTTGGATTCATTTTTAGAAAAACTGTGTTAGAGCTGCAGAGTACGAATCGTCCAGGAACGAACATTTCTGATGAAGAGTTGATTTTCATCTTGACCGAGGTGCTCACGACACAAATAGAAGAAAAAGTAAACCTACTGTTTCGATGTCCGGAATGTCTCTTGCCCTATCGCGAATTGCCTAACAACATCATGGAGCATGCCTGCTCTGATTCCATGAATATTAAGTTTAGCACTCACTTTGCCTGCGCCGTTGCTATGCTGCAGCCTGTGGTTGTAGCGGAATCTTTCGTTGCTGCTTCGAAGGGACTCATCTCCAAAGAATTTTTAGAATCTCTGGACATTACGAACTTGTTGAAAACGGTTCACGACATGCACGTAACCCAATACGACTTGTATTGAGTTGGAGGAAACAGCAGCTGTTGAAAAAAAAGTCCTTTTTAGGGCTCCTAAAAATTTGGGAAAGGGAAGGGGGAGGGAGGTAGGTAAATTACTGAAAAAAAAGTGAGAATTCAAGTTTTTAAAAAAAAGTAAATATTTTTTTGGAAATGTTTAAAGTAATTTTTTTCTATATCCAGAGCCTAAATTTAAGTGTAAGTATTTTATTCATTCTAAGATATAAATTTTCTGAAATTATTTTTTTTACTAACCTAAATTTTAGTGAATATATGTTTTTTTATTGAAATGAGTCAAAATAATAAGCTTTCAAGAATTTTAAAAGTAAAAGAAATTTCTTTTTTAAAATAGTAACAGAATGAATTGATTTAATGGGGAACTAGTATTTTTTTGCTAAAGACTTTTCTTAAGGATATTTGGGTATTTATTAAGGGAAATGGGCCTGATGTTTTCCATCAGGCGGCCAATCGGGGGGATTTCCGACTGGTCTGAGAGCAATGCTTTACAGTATTGAGCCGAAACCAGAGTACACGGCTTATTTTCGGGGAGTTTGAAATGTTTCAAACTGACTCGCTTAATTCTTTATGTTGAAAAAGAAGAAGCGCTCTCACTGAAGACCCCTCTAGCCTGGGAAAACTAAAACAGTTGTGTTTTATAAAAAATTCTTTCCTTAGACATTTTTTAGTACATCCAATTTTCAACTTTCAGGAACTTGCTGTGACTGTTTTTACTACATTCTATTTCCAACTTTTTCGAAAACGAACTTCAACAGATTTTTACTCGTTTCGAAACAGTCTTTTTATGTATACTAGTTTTCCCATGTTATTCTATGGGAATTTCCTGCTTTTAATGAAATGTGTTTTCTCAAAATTGCCTACTAAGAAAAAATGAAGTGTTCCATTTTTAACTCTAAGAAAGAATGAACTGTTCCGAAAATGACTACATTTAAAAAAGAAAAGAAAATGACACTTTTGTTCGACTAAATTTTTTTAATATGGAATTCAACGAACATTTTTACATATTTTCTTAGAATTTGTATTTTTTCGTTTAGAAGTTACAACAGAATTTCCTTCTTGTACAGGAACTTTCAACATTTGTTTATTTTTAATGTACTTTTTGGGCAAATTTATGCTTTCCTATGAAAGTTTTTCTCAAAGGACTCCATTAAGTTGATCTCAAGTCTTTGAAGTGAATGGGGAGAAAAATAACATGTCTATGTGTTATGAGAAAATGAACGAATTTCCTTAAGACAATGTGAAGTGAATTGAACATCAAGCAGTAGTAAGATATTTTACTATTGTAATATGTACATATATTTTAAGACAATATCTTCTAAAGTTAGAGGGAAAAGTATATAAATATTAAAAAAAACTTCCTTAGATTTACAAATAGAGTATTTAAAGTAGAAAGAGGGATGGAATGCTTTGAATAGGAATTTCTTGTTTCAGTGAAGGGATTCTTATTCTGGAATTTTTTTTAAAAGAGAAACTATCATTTTCAGGAAATTTCTGGGGAGTCGAACTTGGACATTTAACAAAATTCTTGGATATATAGGAATTTGAAGAAAGTTTATGGAATGAAACATGAAGAGAAAGAAACGGTTAACATTCAAGCTTCATAAATTTTTTTGGTTCCTCATACAATCTGAGGAAATTTTACAAGTTTGTGGGAAGTCGTTTTTTTTTTTTTTTTTTTTTTTCAAAATCAACCCTTTAAAAGTTTTTAAGATCGAAAAAATATTGACTAAGGGAAATCTTAAGTAGTACAAATTCTGAATTGAAGCACTTTAAGTAAGAAAATATTTGTCTGAAGCAATTTTTCAGTGTCTAAGCATTGACATCTGAGTATTCGTTTGTCCAAAATTGAATCCTGGGGAGTCTTGAGTTATGAGCTTTTGAATTACGACACTAGCTTTCTACCTTCCTTGGAAACAGTGGACTAAATCAAGGTCTGCTTACTTCCCTTCTAGTGGTTCACGACGGATCTCTTAAATGGTGAATGAACGGCAAAGTTCAAACGCTCTGTCCCATTGAGTCAGCAGTTTTAGATTTTTGTCATCTTAGACAGTTTAAGTTCGCTCAGAAAACTATGCTTTTGCGAGCTTGAATTTGCATTCAAAGTTCAAAACCAGAATTTAGTTTAATCTCCCAAGCAAAGTGATTTCATGCCATATGAGGTTTTCCTGTAAGCAAGAGACGCGTGAAAACAGTTGCAGGAGATTGTCAGTTTCCGACAGAAACAGGGGGAAATTCAAAGTTAATTTCTTGGGGAAAGTTCACACACTGGAGAGAGCGTAAAAACACTCTTCTTTCATGTTTTAATGTAAACCTCGAGGAATTTGTATCTAACTATGAAAAGTAAGTTTTAAAGATTTAGGGGCATTTACACTAAAATCCTACAATGACTTTATTTGAAACAGGGAAGAATCGGCCTTATAGACTAAAATACATCTGAAGATTTTAGAAACATTTCTGTTCAAAAGTAAAGTCGAATGGGAAAATAAGAGTAAATAAATCGATAGGAAAAGATTGAAAGTTTGAATCAGAAAAAAGAAGTTTCATAAAAATAAACCAAAGTTTGAAGAATCATATAACACTGAATAGAAGGAAAAATATAATAAGTAAAATAAGGAGCATACAATATTTTCACTATGGGAGTTTGGAAACACCTGCTTTTCTGACGAATTAGTAAAACGTGAAATAAAAATGTTTAGAGGAAGTACGGACTTAGTCACTATGTCTCCAGAATGAAAGCTTTTTCTGCTGAGACAATGAATAAAAAAATATGATAATGAAAACCTAATTTAAACGAAAAAAAGGTCAATGAAACTAAACGTCTAAAGAAAAAAAGCAGCATGCACAGAAGTTGAAAATGAAGGGACAGACACTTGAGAACAGGACATTGAGTGAATGAAATATACGCGAAGTTTTGAAACATCTCAATTTAAAGCGAACTAAATGAAGAAAAGGAATGAGATTGACTTTGATGAGGTGAGTAAACAATAAAAATTTAGTTATACATGAAAAAAAAAGCGCGTTAAGAATATGATTTTTGGTGAAAGTATGAAATTTTATTATAGCAAACAGGATGCCTTTTTGACCCCCCGACATTGGAAGAAACGTCATTGGTTCGAAGTTGAAACAGTTTCAGAAATTCTTCTGGCATCTGTTCACAAAGATGACATCACGAAAAACCCGTCACCGTGCGTCATTGCTTCAAGCAGTATGATGACATTCCAAGTTCACAAGGATGACATCACGACGTACCCGTCACCCATGCGTCATCGCTTCAGGCAGTAACTGCACGGAACCTTATCTGGTCACAAACATGCTATTGATGAATCACCTCTAACCAGACAAAGCGAACTATAGCTCAGGACTTATTTTAAAGAAAATTCTTAGCGATAGAAAAGTGAAAGGATTTCGTTATAATTAATTTTCATATCTTGAGAGAATAAACTAAAAAATTCTTCATAGACAGAAAAAATAAAGCCTCGATAAAAGTAGTTGTTAGTTTGAAAATAAAATAATGTTGGTACATCGAGAAGTTTAACGAGTATGCAAGCATTTAGTAAAAAAAGATTAAGATAATGCATTAAAGGGTACATTTCACTGAATAATCATGAAGAAATAAAAAAAAACATTTTAACTATGCATAAAAAATTGAGGCTTTGTACGGTGGAAAACGGTACAACGTTAAAAAATGTCCTAAACACGTAAATACGTTAATAAACAATCGTGTTTTAAGATTACGTCTGCAGTACAAAACTTTGGAAAACGTTTTTATGTTGGAACGTCCGTTGAAAATGCGTGAAGTCTCCTCAAAGAAAATAAAAAAATCGTTACGTTGAAAAATTATGAATATAAAATGGGAAATTATGAGGAAAAAATAAGGAATAAATTCGTTGCAAAATGATCAAGTTATTGAAAAAAAATCAGTCTTGGAACTTAATGTGGCTACAGAATCTCAAATGACGTCAACCGCCGACCCCGCGGAGGAAATGGCGTTGGCTGTTGTCATGTCTGCTATCACGACATGCGTCACCCGGGATAGTCACTCATCCCTAAACACGTGTCATACAATATTTTCTGAGTCAAAGAGAAAATGATGACTCATCCCAAAACACATGGCTCACAAAAGATAGCGGAACATGAATCAACAGGAACGAAATCTTTTCAAACAAAGCCTTTCCTCGTCTAAATTAAAATTGTAGGGAAGAAAAATATAAGAATTAAAAAAATAATGCAACGTCTATAAAAATTATAACACCTCACGGAGTTCTAAAAATATAAGTTTAATAAAAACAAATTTGAGGAAATGCTTCGATTGAAAAAACTTCCTTCAAAAATTTGACAAAGTCCAGTAAATCTCCCGAGAAAATAAAAAAAAAAATAAAGCCGACCCCGCTGAGGAGAAAACGACGTTGGCTGATGTCATGTCTGCTATCACGAATGCGTCACTCATCATAATGACTCATCCCAAAACACCTGTCATACAAAATTTTCTGAGTCAAAGGGAAAATGGTGACTCATCCCAAAACACATGGCTCACAAAATGACAACGTGGTGAAACTAAAATGGCGGAACATGAATCACCGGAAACGAAATCTTTTCAAACAAAGCCTTTCCTCGCCTAAATTAAAATTGGAGGGAGGACAAATATAAGAATTAAAAAAAATAATGCAACGTCTATAAAAATTATAACACCTCAGGGAATTAATGAAAATATAAATTTAATAAAAAAAACATATTGGAAAGACTTCCTTCAAAAATTTGACAAAGTCTAATAAATCTCCTGAGAAAATTAAAAAAATAATGCAACGTCTATAAAAATTATAATACCTCAGGGAATTCCTGAAAATATAAATTTAATAAAATAAATTAGAGAGAAAAAATAGGACAAATAAAAATACGAGTAAAAAAAATTGGAAACGACAAAAAAACTTCCTTCAAAAATTTGACAAAGTCCAGTAAATCTCCCGAGAAAATTAAAAAAATAAATATTGGAAAGACTTCTTAAAAATTTGTCAACGTCCAATAAATCTCCCGAGAAAAGTTCCAAAAAGCACCGCTAGGGAGCAGCACATCGAGTTGACATCCCCCTATATCCACCCCTTTCTCCCACTCGGTCGTTGCCATCACTCAAAAACAAAGATCTAACATAATAATAAAGTTCCAAGAAGCACCGCTAGGGGCAGCACATTGAGTTGACATCCCCCTATATCCACCCCTTTCCCTCTCGGTCGTTGCCATCCCTCAAAGATCCATTAAAAGTTCCAAGAAGCACCGCTAGGGGCAGCACATCTCCTTTCCCCGACTCGGTCGTTGCCATCACTCAAAAACAAAGATCTAACATAATAATAAAGTTCCAAGAAGCACCGCTAGGGGCAGCACATCTCCTTTCCCCGACTCGGTCGTTGCCATCGCTCAAATATTCATCGAAAGTTCCAAGAAGCACCGCTAGGGAGCAGCACATCGACCCTACACACTAGCGTCATCTGCCACGCCCCCACATCCTTCGGTCACACGCCACGCCCCCACATCCTTCGGTCACACGCCACGCCCACATCCTTCGGCGCCAGGCCACGCCCCATCTTTCTGCGCCAGGCCGCGCCCCTTGCTCCTTCTGTAGAAGGAGCTGCTCCTTGCGGCAGAACCCGCCATTTCCTACTACTCCCAGGTCTCAGGCAATTAGGTGTTACCTCGTATAGTCCAACACAATGGCGATTATTTCTGGACAGCTCAAAGCGCAGCCTCAAATGTGTTCTCTTGCACAATGGCAAAGTTTATAGAGTGGTTCCAGTTGGTCATTCAGTGCATTTGCGAGAACATAATGACCTAAATATGGTCATTGACTTACTCAAATATCAGAAGCACAACTTGATTATTTGTGTGGACTTGAAAGTATAGTCATATTTCTCCTTGGTCAACATAAAGGCTTCACGAAGTTTCTATACTATCTCTGCATGTGGGACAGCCGAGCTCGAGAGAAACACTGGACCCAGATTGATTGATTGGAGGATTAACGACCACCGTGAGCAACTCAACGGGCTATGAGCAGTCGCCCGTCCCTAATTTAGGGTCACTGGTTCTAGGGAAGGGAGAGAGCCAGTGCCGGAAGACAAACACAACATCCATGCCTCACCGGGATTCGAACCTGGACCCTGTTCGGACGAATGATCAGAGGCCATCGCTTAGACCACTGCGCCACCGGAGCGGCGGGCCCAGAAGGAGTGGCCCATCCGTGAAACTCTAGAAGCAGGTATGCCAAACATTGTGAATGACCCAATCGTCAGCCGAGAGAAGATTATTTTCCCTCCACTTCATATCAAGCTCGGCTTGATGAAACAGTTCGTGCCGCCCCGGTGGCGCAGTGGTCTAAGCGATGGCCTCTGATCATTCGTCCGTAAGGGGTCCGGGTTCAAATCCCGGTGAGGCATGGATGTTGTGTTTGTCTTACGGCACTGGCTCTCTCCCTTCCCTGGAACCAGTGACCCTAAATTAGGGACGGGCGACTGCTTATAGCCCATTGAGTTGCTCACGGTGGTCGTTAAACCTCCAATTAAAAAAAAAAAAAACAGTTCGTGAAAACGGCATTAAGAACTGATGGTGATTGTTTTCAACATATAGTTTCTGCTTTTCTTGCTTTGTCTTTCGAGAAGATCAAAGCAGGTGTATTCGATGGACCTCAAATTCGGGCCATTGTACGTGATGAGGAATATATCAGGAAGATGAATGACAAGGAGAAGGCAGCATGACTGTCTTTCGTGGCAGTTATACAAAACTTTCTTGGTAAAAAAAAAAGGCAGATAAGTATGAGGTTTTCGTTACTAGAATGCTGTTGGCTTTTCGTGATCGTGGGTGCAACATGAGTGTGAAGATCCATTTCCTGAATAGTCACCTTGATCAATTCCCCGAGGAACTTCGGACTGTTAGTGATGAACAGGGAGAGCGCTTCCATCAAGACTTCATGACGATGGAACAGCACTATCAAAGGCGATGGGACAAAATTAGGATGGCAGACTACTGCTAGAGCATCAAACGAGATTGCCCTGAGAAAGTCCACAAACGCCACTGCTGCATGTGCAAATTCTTGCCTGAATAGGACATATTTGAATTTTGCATCACATCCTTATCAGTTGTTCTGAATCACCTGTAATCTCTATATCGAGATATATGTTAATTTAAAGTAAAAAGCATTAGTGCATGCTCATATTTGACAATCATAGATACATGTTTCAGATTTGACTAGCGGCGATACATATTTTACTCCACACAAGTGATTTTTTTGCCTTTTTTCAAACTTTAATGCATATTGTGATGCACCTACACGTTTTTGTGAATACAGAACATCTTTACCAAGACTGTTGTTTAAGCCTAATTTTAAGACTGTGTGATCATAAATTCCTCAGATAGACCATGTCACCATGCGAAAGGTGTCAAAATTTCGTGAAAAATCGAAATGTTGAATTGCAAACAATTTAGCTCTTACAGAGAAAAACTAACTTCAGATTTGAATTCAGCACATTCAACTTAGGTAAGAACAAGTGCTGGTATTAGTGCAACAAAAACGTTGCTCCCCAGTGTAATTTATAACGATTGAACAGTATTTCCACATTTTCCAGTGGATTCAACAAACGAACGAATATTGTTTTGTAAAGAAGAAATTGTATTAATGTTATATTTAATCGTCCTACCCCAAACAAGTAGACAATAAGACAGGTAGGGATAAATAAAGGAATAATAGTGTTAATTTAATATTTAATGGCAATAGACTGGAGACTATAGATAAAACTTCTATTCGAGACCTCAAGTCCCACGAAATAGCTTCAACATGGGCATCTCACTTTAAATTCTCCTGAAACAAAACACCTAAGAACTTAACCCTATCTTAAAAAATCAAAGGAGTATCATTCAAAAACACTTTTGGTAGAGCCTCAACTCGAGCTTTTCGGCCAGAAAAACCATACATTTAGTTTTTGTGATATCAAGAGTTAACAAATTGCAACGAAACCAAGTCTGAAATTCTTGTAAGGCGTCAAGGAGTTGCCCCTTTTAAAATTAGAACCACTGGTTTCAGGTGAGAGAGATGACCAGCGCCAGTAGAGCGAACATAGCAACCATGTCAAACCCCAGAATCCGACCCCAGACTCAACAGTAAGGTAAGAGAAATCAGAAATACTCGCCCTTGATCACCCGCCCAACAGGCTACTGTTGCATCTTATTAATTGGAAAATGCCTACTGCACCAACAGGAGTTGAGGAAGTAATTTCAGTTTCATGCGCAATTTATGTGTTTCATTGTGCGAAGAAGAATTCTGCTCATTATATTTTCGAGTATGTAGCGTTTGTATGTAGCTGACTTACTAAAACACTACATTGATCAAAACTTCACCTACAGTGAAATACGAGTCACTCAAATAAAGTCAGGAAGTTGCTACTTACAGCTAATCCTTTATTGCTGTCAATAGGCACATGGCGCAGTTGTCTAAGCAATGGCTTCTGATCATTCGTCCGAAAGGGGTCCGGGTTCGAATCCCGGTGAGGCATGGATGTTGTGTTTGTCTTGCGGCACTTGCTCTTTCACTTCCCTGGAACCAGTGACCCTAAATTAGGGACGGGCGACTGCTTATAGCCCATTGAGTTGCTCACGGAGGTCGTTAAATCTCCAATCAAATAAAAAAAATTGGCACTTGATCATTTGCACTTCAAGGTGAGATCACGAAAACTTAGATTAATATCCACAATCAATTAACTAGGAAACACAACACTGGAGCTTGAATTAATATCCACAAGAATACAACACTGTTATTAAAGTAGAACACGTAGGCTTCACAAATACTTAAACGGCAATTAAGCAGTCGCGTATCCAAAAGAAGCACTTAACGTTCACCATCTTACATATCTCTCTAAACAACTGCCGCATTGTCTTTTTATCTGTCGTTCGTATCAGGCCGCACATACGTCACTCTTGTTCCGACCTCAGTATGTTGCCAACAGTATTCTCGTTTAAGGGAAAAGACGTAACGTTAAGTTTGGAAAGTGTAAAAGGGAAAAAACTCAAATTTACATAGGAAAAGGAACTAAAAATGAAAGTTAAATTAGAATATACGTCACAAGTACAGAGATGTCGAGTTGGACCTTCATCCATGCTGACAATTTAAGGAAACTACAAAGCCTAGGAGCAGAAACGGAACAACAATCTTCCTTCTCGAAGTCCATAGAATTTTCATGACTTTTGAAGAGTAGACAACATGGATCAAAGTTATTACATTTCCATGCCATAATATTATAAAAATCCCTCTGCCTTGCATGCGATTTGAAGACCCTTCGAGGATTCCCGTAGTGTTTACATTGGGGAACTGATTATATCTGACCTGGAGCTTTATTTCAGGAGTCAGAGCCTCTGCTACATCTGCATCTGGACTAATCAGTCTTAAAGTCCAAAACTGTTTGTACCTCTGTAGTATAATACGAAGAGTTCCCGCAGCATCTATATTTGTTAAAGGTTTATTCTTCGTAGTATTGCGCACTGTTTCGGCTTACCGCGATACTTTATGAGAAAAGCAGTAGGGGAACAGGCTCATCCTTATTTCCATTCCCCAGGATAATCGGTACTACAACAGTCAGCAGCTCGTGGTGAAGAATCGACAAACGACCCTGTCAGAAGAAGAATCAGGCTTTCCAAAGCACAACCGATATCAACTGTATTTGAAAATGATCTAATTTTAACGGTGTCCTAAATTAAGATTAGAACAGCGTGACACCGTAAGCTTAACAAGGTGGCCTGGGAAATTCTTCTTACCGAACTACTCTCCTCTGCATGTTGTCTTCGGGTTCTACTCTGCAATTGTGTCTCCAGTATTCGTTATAGTCAGTCGGACATGTTTTATCATGATCAGTAGTTAAGTATTAATATCTGCAAAACTTGGCAGAGAGAGTGGTTTCCTGTTCTTCAGAAGTAATCAGTAACGCGTCGCCCGTATTATACACTGAAGAACAATTGAAGTAGAGATACCTGTCTAGTAAAGTGTAGCACCACCTTTCGCCCTGATGACGGCGGCGATTCGTCTCGGCATTAACTCGACAAGACACCGGAAGCGTTGGGAAGCCATACGGATCCACGACCCCTGAACAAGCCCCACAGTTCACGAAGATTTGATGGAGGGGTCACACCCTAGAACATCTCTCTCGATGGCATCCCAGATGTGCTTGATGGATTGATGTCAGGTGACCTAGCTGGCCAAGGAAGCGAGGTCACGTCGGTGGAGTGTTCATCCAACCATTCGGATACAATTCGGGAGCGATGGCACGGTGCATTGTCTTGTTGCAGGATGAGGTCCCCAATGGAATGTTGAAGACGCACAAACTGGAGCAAATGGTCGTCCAGGATATCCCGGTAACGTTGACCTGTGAGGGACGATGTCACACGTACCAGGGGTCCCATTTCAGTCCACGTAAACAGTCCCCAGACGAGAATGCCACCCCCACCAGCTTGAAGAGTACCCTGCTGGCAAGAAGGATCCATCGCTTCATGTGGTTTGCACCGTACTCGTATCCTGCCATCCGCATGTACCAACGTGAATCTCGACTCATCAGTCCAGGCAACATTTTTCCACATGTCTAGGGTCCAGTGGCGATGTTCCCGCGCCCATGCTAATCTTTACACCCTGTGATGTGCGGTCAGCAGCGGTACCCTCGTGGGACGATGGCTTCTGTACCCCATAGCGAAGAGATGGTTCTGGATGGTGTGGCTGCTTACACGTTTTTGTGCACCAGCGTTAAATTGCCGAGTGATTTCTTGCACTGTGGCCCGTCTTTCCGCTGTTACAATGCGACCTAGCCGACGATGACCCCGCTCATCCACACGCTGTTGTCCACGGAAGTTGGCCCTTGCAGGGATGGTTTTACCGGATTCGATGTACTCACCCGTGACACAGTGGCTCGTGAAAATCCCAGTGCCTGCACGACTTACGAGATGGAGTGACCCATTCGTTGGGCCCCGACAATTTGCCCACAATCAAATGCGCTTAGATTCTTCGTCTTACCCATACTACGTTCGACTCTTACTGACTCCCGTCGCATCACTCCTTATATTGTCGGATCGCTGCATACGTCATGTCGTTTCTGTTTACAGGGCCACCCACAGCGCCACATTTGCATAACGCCAGCTGTCTCTAATTCAATTGCTCTTCCTTTAGTGTATTAGACTATTTAGTAAGTGAAATTTAATTTCTTGTTATGTTTTCCAAAGAGCTAGTATGTCTCGTTTCCTCAGCTCTGCTTTGTTTTAAAGGCTTGAGGACCACCGCTACCCTTACTAGTTGATAATTTTAGCTCCAGGAAGTGGATATAACATATGTATCTGCAGCAGGAAGATAGTACGTCGAAGAAAAATGTAGCCATCAACATTTCTCGTAGTTCAAGCAACTCAGCGGAAAAAAAACTTTTCAAGTGTGACTTAATATGCCCAGAGGTGGATAGCCACGGACGGACATTTCAATACTTATATAATTATTTTTGACGTTCTTTTATCAAAAGACGTGCTTAAAAAGAAAAGAAACTTATGATGTTTTAGATTCGTTCATGAGTTGTAATAATTTTACTAGTTGACTTAGTTGTTTTAAATATATGTCATAACTGAACTTGCACACATAACTAGCTAAGTAACTAATTTGAAATGTACGGCCAGCGTCAAAAGAAGCCCTTACGTAAATTTAACTGGTTAATTTGTCATTAAGTAGTAACTACAAAGACTCTTTCAGTTGACATTCATCAAATAAATCATCAGAGCAGCTCTTATATTTTTCACAAATGTAGCAACAATCTCCACAACATATTGATAATCTCCGCGCTTTACACGATATATCTATTACACATTTATCATCTCTCTACAATATATCTTTTTGTTTTTTTGGTTGGAGGTTTAACGACCACTGTGAGCAACTCAGGAGCTGTAAGCAGTCGCCCGTCCCTAATTTAGGATCACTGTTTTAAGGAAGGGAGAGACCCAGTGCCGTAAGACAAACACAACATCCATGACTCACCGTGATTCGAACCCGTACCCATGTAGGACGAGTGGTCAGAAGCCAGCGTTCAGACCACTGCACAACCGGAGTGGCTAAAGTATATCCACCACACGTTTTTCATCTCTTCTCCATCATCACTGTCGACCTTGCTTGTTTTCATATGACTCACTGCCAGCGTTGAGAAAATGTACACATTGTTCGGAGGAAGTAACGTGTCGTTCAATAGTAAATTCTTTAACCGGGAAGTAACGAAATTTAGATGAGAAACATAACCTCAAAAGGAAGGTTAACCTACAGCATAAAAGCTGAAATTTGCAGGTGATGGAATTCGAATCTTCCTTCTCCGGAGTAGGATGTTCTACCGCATGAATAACACCGACGAAGGCTTATCGCTGCAACTTACCGTTTTGACATGTGCGTCATAAGGTATATACGTCAAATATACCCCCCCCCCTCCCCTCCAAAAAAGGCGAGTGAACGAAGTAGCAGGTTATTTCGGTTCAGCCGACAAACCATGCTAGGTGAAGTTCTCATTAATTTCAGACGATGTGTGGAAAAAGCATCGCACATTTTCTTGAGCCTCACTGCCAGGAGATTTTGCTTTCGGCTCAAATTTGCTAGTGAAAATCTAAAACCACATCTTCCTTCTCCGGAGTCGAATATTCTACCGCTTGAACTACACTGACGAAGGCTCATCACATTCAACTTGCGATTTTGACATATGCATCACCTCTGAGGTAGATACGTCGCAAGCCCTTTAACCGGGTAGAAGAAAATTTCCCAAAGAGCAGAATTTTGGTGTGCCGCGAAAAGTTTCTGAAGTTTTAAAATGTTGTAGTTATTTAAAATAGATCATGAAGAAATGGGAAGTAAAAAAACGAAGAAAATTATAAAATAAGGGAAGGCAATCATGCGCATAATATAGAGATACGCGAATCGGGTTTCATGTTCATGCCGGTGGTGTCTTCCAAAGCAGGGGATAGGCAATCCGACACATCTCACCAGTGTGACTATCTCATGACAACAGCGCAAACCTAGATAGGTAACCAGTTACAGCTCAATGCTGATATACTACTTAAAAATCGGATTTTCGTAGCATGCAGACGAAAAATGACTTGCATCGATGTGGCCTTCAATGCGTCATCAACAGAAACCAAAGCGCACCCTTCGCACACGCAGTGTTATGAGAAACAGGCCAATTGTTTGTAATATTGTATTCAATAATAAATTCAAAAAACAGTGTGTGACATGTTTTAGTGAGCCTGGGGTTCCCAGGCCCGTTTGGTTCGTTTCGTCCTTTTCAAAGTACGGCCTTAGGGAAAATACCTTCAGGAATCCATTTGCTACGAAATCCGAGTATTTGTTCAAGATATATATATATATACAACTGTACAATATTTACATGCTTTATGGGTTATATCCCATACAACGAAAAAACATTATGCTGTATCACCGTGACATCTCCTTCTCCTCGCGCTTCGAATCTGTAATGTCCTCCTCGTTTCCCTTCCTCCACGCCCCCCCCCAACGTTTTTGAGGGTTGCATTGTGGACACCTCGTAACAAATGTTCCTTAAGTTCCGCCTCCGACCATGTAAGAAGGCGTACCGAATATCACCATGTACTTGACAACCAACGATTATCTTACGAGTTCGAGCAAAATGGCGTAGTTGAGGACCAATGTCTCCAAAATGTCCAGCAGTGAGTTTGCAAGGATAAATTGTCCGTTCTCGTACAAGATATCTTACACGGCCGTTACTTGAACACATACATATAGACAAAAAAAGACACCAAAATCATATTTAAGTATTTTAAGGAGTCTCTCGTTCGCAGAGATCCTCACACAGTGGTAAAAATAATTCAATTAAAGAATACCCGCCCACGTATGTCCGTTAAAACTTTTCGGGTCGCGGAAGTTTTCTCGTTCTAAAATTGGGCCGTGGTTCTAAAAAGTTTGGGAAGAACTGTGCTAGAACGAATTAACACACCGTTAGCAAAATTTGCTTAAATCAACTCTAGCGAATATATTCGCTGTCTAAGAAGTGGGCCGAACGCGGCTCGAACGAGTGAACATGCGCGTCAAAAAGCGTTGCTTTCCCCTTAGCTTTGTTGTTCAGAATGGTCCTATTGGGGTATGATTCACATTAATCTTTTCTGGCTAACTACCTTCTAAAAGGGACTATATGATAATGGAAACAAACCTAAGGAGAGAGAAGATGTTTGAGTCATTTGTTTTGACCCAGTGGTATGATGTCTATGTCAGGGGGACTAGCCCTTCTCTATCATACCTTGCGTCATGGATCAGAATATAAAGCACTGGATGCGGGAGCTTAAAGAGTTGAATTACAGGTATATGTCAGAGTTACTAAGGCACAAACTGTTCCATAAGAACACAAATTTTCGTACAAATCCACGAACTCTTATGAAGCTCAAAAATTTTTAGTTGATTCTCATCGTTCCTGATGTTGGGACGTTATTTGGCAAAGCATATACAGGGTGATCCATTTAAACCAGTACCCTGAAAAAACCTTACATTTTTGCAAGGGATCGCGCAAGGAACTTCTTTTTTTCAATAGAAGCAGCAACTCCTGGAGAATGAAAGCCGCCACCGTGAAGAAGATTGTTAACCGTAACTGTAACTCAGCTCGTGATTTGTTTGTTGTTGCGTTGTCATTCACTTGCGTGCATTCGGAAACATGCAGTACTCTGTTCCAGAGCATGTTTTTTAGTGAAATCGTTTTGGGTAACCAATTCCGTCATCAAAACGCAACGAGCATTTCGAAGAAAGTTTGGAGTTCGAAAAGTGTCAAGCAAGTCAACAATTCTGTCGATGGCAAAAAAACTGGAGCAAACCGGTTCTCTTCTCAGCGGTAGCGGTAGACATCACCCTTCGATGCCCCAAACGCGTGTGGACGATGTTCGGCAACGTTTACTTCAATCTCCGACGCAATCGTTGCGCAGATTAAGCCAACAGACTGGATATTCATACGGAACTTGTCAAAGGGCAGCAAAAAAAGCGAATATTCGACCATTTGAAGTGCACGTAATCCATCAGCTGCAGGAACCGGACAAGAGAAAGAGAGTAAGTTACTGAAAATGGTTTCAAAAATTTCTTAATTTGCGATCTGATATTCTCTCCATCACATGGTTTACGGATGAAGCCTGGTTTCATCTGTCAGGCTACGTCAATTCGCAAAACAGCCGATACTGGGATGCCGAAAACCCACACGTTATGTGTGAAACACCGATGCATTCACAAAAGGTTGGTGTATGGTGTGTGGTTTCGTCTACGAAAATTATTGGCCCCATTTTTTCTCTGAGACTGTCAACACTAACGTTTATTACCTCATATTCAATGAATTTGTGGAACAACTTGATGACATTGAATTGACAGAGGGCTACTTTCAGCAGGATGGCGCTACATGTCACACATCAAAAGTCTCAATGGAACTCATAACCAGCTTCTTTGATGACAGAATAATTTTAAAAAAACATATGGCCTCCCCGATCTCCGGACTTAACTTCCCTGACTTTTTTATGGGGCTACTTAAAGGATAGAGTTTACAAAACCCATCCAAAAACATTTAATGCATTGCGTGAAACAATCACGACTGAAATTGGCAATGTTACTGCTCGTACTCTACATGAGACATCACTGAATATGGTGCGGCGTGTTCAACTGTGTTTACAAGAAAATGGAGGACAATTCCAACGTTTGCTTTGATAAAATGATTCTCCAATACCATATGTATAATTCTCAACTTACTGTATGATTTTGTTGTTATTTATAAAAAAGTTATAAGTAAATCACATGGTACTGGTTTAAATGGATCACCCTGTTTCATAATATCGTCACACTCTTGAAAACCTTATCAATTAATAAATTAGTGATAGTTTTAAGCACGTATTTTGTAAAAAAAGATCGTGCTTATGTTATGGGTTTGTCCGTCCGTCCGCCTATAGACACCATATCTCTGAAACTATTAGTCCGATTTGAAAAATTCTTTTGCATTGGGAAGTTTGAAATATGCAATATGCGAATGATGATCCTTCATTTCGATTTTTTTTTTGTTTTTTTTTTTTACGATGAACAATTTTGCCGCCGTTAGAGGGCGTAAATGCAGATGACGTCGAATTCAAAATGCATTTTATTCAATGTATGTACTTCTAAACATCCGATTGAAAAAATTCTCTTATCTTTCGATTCCATTTACGTCGAAGAATATTTTAGATATAGTTACTTTTTCAAGTTACGCATAGATTTTCCGCTAGGGCGGCGTAAAAGTAAATTGCATTTTCCCCAATATCTCTACTTCTAAAACTCCGATTTGAAAATTGTTTTCTTCAGCGGATACAGCTCCTGATGGAAAATCTTTCGCAACAATTTTTAATTTCTGGTAAAGAATACTTTGGCCACCAGTGGGCGTAAGTGTTATTTTTTACTTCTGACGTGTTTTCCATAAAATCTGAGTTTCTAAAATCTTGACTGAAAACATTCTTTCGTGGACCGATGCCACTTACGTCAATTAATCGTTTTGGAATATTTTCTTCTTAAAATATTGCACGGTTTCTCCGCTAGGGGGCGTAGATGTATATCCTATTTTTGTCCATACCTCTGCATTTAATGGTCCGATTTGAAAAACTATTTCTTTATTGATGTAGCTTCCGGTGTGACTGTGACATGTTTTTCAAATAATTTCAAAATTTTCAAGTGATTCATAGACTTTCCGCTACGGGGCATAAAGGTAAATTGCGTTTTCGCCAATATCTCTGCTTCTAAAACTCCGATTTGAAAAAACCTTTCTGCACCGGATACAGATCCTGATGGGAAATATTTCGCATATAATTTATAATTTTGGAAAAAAAAAAGGTTTGGCCACCAGGGAACGTAAGTCTTAATTTCCGCTTCTGATGTATTTGCAGCAAAATCTGAGCTTCTAAAACCTCAATTGAAAAAAATTCGTCTGTGGACCGATGTTACTCACGTCGACAAACCTTTTAGGAACATTTTCTTCTTAAAATAATGCATGGTTTCTACGGCAGGGGGCGTGGATGTATATCTTATTTTTGCCAATATCTTTACTTCTAAGAGTCCGATTTGAAAAATTCCTTCTTTGTTGGATAGTGTTTCCGAGGCAAAATATGTTTCATGTACATTCGAAATTTTCAACTAAATCATAGACTTTCCGCTAGGGGCGCGTTTTCTGCGTTATTTCTGCTTCTAAAACTCCGATTTGAAAAATTCTTTCTGTATCGCATGCAGCTCCTGATGGAAAATATTTTTCATATAATTTTTATTATTTGGTAAAGAATGGTTTAGCCACCAGGGGGCATAAGTGTTAATTTCTGCTTCTCATGTATATGCAGCAAAATCTGAGCTCCTGAAAACTCGACTAAATTTTTTTTTCTTGGACCGATATCACTCACAGCGGAAAACCTTTAGAGAATACTTTCTTCCTAAAATAATGCATGGTTTTCCCGCCAGGAGGTGTAGATGCATATCTTATATTTGACCATATCTCTGCTTCCAAGACTCCGATTTGAAAAATTCTTTCTTTGTTGGAGAGCGTTTTCGCTGCGAAATGTTTCTCGTATAATTGAAAATTGTTCTTAATGCACAAGTCTGATACCAGCGGGCGTAAGCTCACGATGCCGTTTACAGCAATAATTGCGGGATTAAAAACCCGATTGAAAAACTTCTTTGTTCCGTCAGATACTATTTTTTTGCATGCCGGTTCCATTGACTTTGAATAGCTTTGATAAATTTAATTTTCGTCAGAACAGATTCAAAAGACGTGCTCATTACACCCGAAAATTCGGTGTCATCTTTCTTTATCTTCAGATCCTTATTTTCTAGCAGAAGCGCATTCGTTTATAAAGAAAATGAAACCACGACTTAGAAAACTTGTGTCTTAAGAAAACAGTGAAAATTGTTTTTCCTTAATGCCATTTTTTAGGTGCTTAATATTTTTTGTAAACCTTACTTCACATACAGTGTATTGCGGAAATACTTTTTTTTTAGTATTGATTATCTGAAAGCTTTACATAGCAATTTGATAAATTTCTATATTTTCAGAGTAAAAGGTATCAGTGGATTAAGAGTAGCTGATGCATCTATAATGCCTAAAGTCATTTCTGGGAACACCAACATGCCAAGCATGATGATTGGTGAGAAGGCAGCAGATATGATAAAGGAAACCATAACCCAATGTTAAGCAGGTTTATACTTGACAATATGTGAAACCGTACACGCAAAAATAGCACAATATGTCGTTTCTATAACTTTTTCTTGCATTATTGCAACACTTCTGCATTAATTTGAAAGTTCATGCACCTGTTACAATGCCTATGCTACTTTGAATTAGTTAATTGGTTTCACATATAACTACACAGAGAGAAGAAATTCCTCTGTTATATTGAGAACTGCATGTTGTTTCTTGCATTTGCCTGTAGAGGGAATGACCGTGTTGAGTTGTAACAACTTTTTTCGGAAATGTTTTGAAAAATGAACAATGTAGGAAACAAAAAATAAAGTTCTGTTACCTATACTTTTCTGTGAAACATTTATTACAAAGGGCATCGAAGCAAGCATTAAACTGCAAAATGAAATGAACACTACAGATGTAAGAGATTTCTAGCCTGTTTCTTATTAATTTTTGTGTGATAATTTCAAACACGATGCTCAAATTGGCTATCAGGTAGAGATTTTCCACAAAATGAAATTTTTCGATCATCGGGTTATGCAAAAAATTAAGGTTTTCTAACTTTCCGATTCCGTCGGATCACCTACAAAATAATGTTTCACTTAAACCTCTGCTCGGTTCTAAATCAAATTTTTCTGCAGTCTTACTGTTACTGCAAGGACATTGCTTTTAAATAATTAGCTGTAATATCGGTCATGAGGGAGAATATCTACTTTCTGCAAAATGCATATAATTTTGCTGTGTTACCGCGGAATTTTCTATATCCCCGTAACATTTAAATTTCATCCGTATAATTCTGATCATTTTTTTTTTTTTTTTTTTTTACTCTAAGTCGGTAGGAAATAAATATTTAAATTGCCAAAATAGAATATCAATGATAAAAAATTACTTTCCGGTGAAGCTGAGCCAGGCTACCCGAAAGTTTAGGTTGATAATTAGATCAGTCCTAATTGCACTCAAGCCAAACGAAAAGGGGAAAATTATATTTTTTTTCTCACGGAAACCTGATGAAAATCCCAGATGGGAAAAAAGAGAAAGGAAGACATTCACAGTTTTTTTTTCTCACGAAACTCAAAGAAACTGAAGAGAATAGCAGGAGCGCAATAAATCCTCTTGGGGGCGTCACCCCTTTTCTCAGGCTACTATTGCAAGCGTCTCTGCATTGTCCAGAGTAGCGACCAAATTTGAGATAAGTCACGTCGCCGGAAATACCTACGTGACAATCTTCGCTTCTAAGTAGCTAGGCGAGGTCAATTAACCAAAAAGGTGAGAAGACAAGTTGACAGCTGAAAGAAGACATAATTTTTGGGAAAGTGACCCGAACTGAACGGATAGCCAGCGAATCGCATACCAGGGCTATCTGTGAGGGCCAATGACATAACCCGACGCGATTCGGACGGCCGGGCCGTCACGCCCCAAGATGGACACCGGACACGGGAAAAAGAGAATTATAAACGGAATGAAAAAGACTAAGAGGAGAGACGACTACAGACAGATTCAAAAATAACTTAACAGAGGGAACACTAGAGAATTGCAGTCTGAGCAGAAGAGAGGTCTCAGCGGTTTCGGAGGAGAGATGTTTCCAAGATAGAGAAATGAGGTAACAAATATTTTAGAGCATAGTCGATGTAGGTTCACCGCCAACTAAGAGGAGAACTGACTCTACGACCAGCCGGCAACCCAGATTTGCGATCGGGGCTTCTCAAGGAAAAGAGGGTATGATGACATTTGTCTTACGCATTTCTGATTCATGCCTCATAGCTTTGCATGTTCTATGCAGGACCAGTTACCCGAAAGTCTCTCACATAGTGCATTAACAATTTTTTCCTCTGGCGTACCGCGCCGAGTTTAAACCAGTAACTAAAGTTTAAAGTCAGTTATATAATATTAAGTGCATTATATCCGTTTGAAATTAAAACTAAATTGTTTAGCTAAAGCAAGCAACCTCACCGGTACATTGTACCTAGCTTTAAGACCATATTCTAAAAAGAAATAAACAGTTAAATTTTTTATTCACGTGTCACTCAGATCATTTCTCCAAATCTCATTAGAGTTAAATTTGTGATTTCATTATTTTTATTCATGCAACTTTTTATTTTAACTTCTTTGCGGCATATGAATGAGCATGGAAACCCCATGCTGATTCATATGAAACACAACGCGATGCATTTGTCGACCCTGAGCTTGGAGACCCTTAGTTAGGGAATCCAAATTCATTGTTGACACCACTAGGCGAAATTTAGAAAGTGGATTGATTAGTATGGAATTTTGACCTTTTTAACTTTTACCCACTACGGCGAATAAGACGTAGTAGTGGTTCGCTGATACCCGACAGGGAGCGGTAATAGCTGAACTGGTCATATAAGTCACATAACCCAGCAGAGAGTTGAAGGCAGAATTCAAATTTGAAAATTTTATTCATTTGCGAATTTGCATTTGCCCACTCTCTCTTTGAATAGAATTTCCATTAATAGATCAGATCATATGTAGAGGATTTTGGGAAGGGAGTATCTGACCCCAGGTCTTAAACAACCCATAGAAATAGGAAGCTAGGAGATTTGGGCTAGAGTGTCCGATAGGAAAGTCACACGGAAGCGAAGTAGAAAGGAAGAGGAAGACGCCCTTATTTATTACCGGGGGGGCAAGTAACTGGGGTCCGACGGCTTAACGTGCCCACCTGGCGCACGGCGGATATTTAGTGGATCGACCGTTCGTATATACCTGCCTGGGATAGAATCTGAGGCCTTTCCCATCAATAGATTCCACTTGTCGTTCTTCTAGGATGGTTATAATAGCCTTAAAGTCCTCTCTAATCGTGATTTCTTCTCCATGTGCAAGATCATTCACTGCAACAAACATTAAGTTTGTTGCTGTCATCCATGCCTTGTTTCAAACTTAAAACATTAAGTTGCCAGATTTCGAAGTTGAAACTATTATCATACAAAAATGTGCAGAAAATTCATTGGGAAAAAAATATTTTTGTTACGTGGTCTTAGAATATAAAATTTCACTTGTAGACGAATATAATGGTCGAGATGGAATGACGTCATGCCACTATCTTTCCCGACTGTGGGGTATTCTAGACGGCGGATATTCGCTAGAGCGGAATCTCCGATATCGCCGAAAGTATCTCACCTCTCGACTCCCATCGAAGCTGCCAGTTAGCCTTGGTACAGTACAAAGATCCAAAATCCGAACTCCTCGGGACTTCGACAAGTTCCGATTTTAGATCTTTTTGAAAAATTGACAGCAAAACGCTAATTTTAAACGTACTGGATTCGTTACGAAAATTGTACTATGAGAAACAAAGCTGATATGGGAATTATCATAATTGAAAACGATTTAATACTATAGTACAGTGAAAATTAAAAATATAGCTAAACTGAAATTAAAAGTAATGAGCGTGAAGCACAAAATGCATTACGCATTCGAAATGCTTGCTTTATTTACATTAAACATTTCAGTCAGCGTGCGTTGCTTTATTAGCCTAGGCTTTTCATTCAGAAGTTTCTCTGATTCTATACACGCACATAATCTCTTCTGTTATAAAACTTTGTTGCTCGAGTCCTTTAATGGCGCTGTCCAAAATGTCTACCAGATTAGCAATAGAAATTTTTTTGTTCCTGAGTTTCTTCACATTCGCGATCATTTTATGACTCACTGTCATTCATGCCTTGTTTCAAAATCATATCGCAAATTTCGCCATCACTAAGTTTATTAACTACAGAATGATTTCATAAAAAAAATTTCAAGTAACTTTTACTGTACGGGGAAAAAGTTAACTTACGGAACTCACATGTTGTTGAAAAACGTACTCCAAACGTACGGAAATCGCAGGAAATGGCACAAAATTTGAGTTGTACGGAAGTCGGCTATCATCTTTTTCATTCTGCTTGAACATGATGAAAATGATACATTAAAACTGCAACATGAAGAAGCGGAGGTTCTTGCGTCTTCTTCAGCTTGAACAGAAGAAAAAATAAAAAAAGAGTTTATAAAAGAGGCGAGGGCGTCGGTTTTTGATCACAGGGAATGTCTTTACAGGTGACTGTAATGGGCCATTGTGGGGGAACGAGGTTCGCAAGGTTGCGGGGGGAGGGGTGATGAAAGCTTCTTCATTTTGGCAATGAATCACTTCCTTGCCGTGTGGGTAGCTCAACTGCCTGTGTTGCTGAAGTTGTACTGGGAGAAATTTTTATGAAAAAAAAATTCTCCATTTTTTTAAATAATCGAATGCAAATTTTACAGTAACCGAGACACGTCAAAATAAACTCCCATGTGAAATTTCGTCAAAATCCGATGAAAACTAGAAGTTAGGTATTTTTTTTTAATTAGTTTTAAGGAATGTTCGCTGAAAGCCTGCCTAGTCCATATACTATCTCTGTGCTCTCCCGTGTGTTTTGCATTTAGGGGCACCTGCGGGCTTTTGAGCATCGCAGAGCGGCCGGCTAAAAAGAAACAAAATTTATTTTACGAATTAATCCTGACTGAGTTTCTTATTTGCTTTCCGTGTTCATTTACGTATGAACAGAAGGGATGGGGGGGGGGCGATCACAGTCCAGTTTGTGAAAAAAAAAAAAAAAAACCTTCTTTGAAAAAATTTACTAAGCATCTGCATGAAAAAAAAAGAAACAAAGTCTTACCAAAAACAAATTCGGCATAACAGCCGTTTCAGCATAAGGGTCGCACACCCGAAGAATTTCGCTTTTAGTTAACGTAAGAGCCGCGACTCTTAGCCCCAAAATTACGGCACTCTCCAGCATATTTGTTTTGGTCGCCGTTCGTTGAGGTTTTACTGTATGTATAAATATATATGTGAGCTGAAAGAAAACACCGCCTGCCCGAATTTTCCAAGTGTCTTGTTTGTTTTTTTGCCGATAGATGGTGGCAGCTTTGCTCTCAGCCACAGACAAATGTCCGGATTTTGGACTTTGTACTGTATAGTGAATGTGATGTTTACTACCGTGAATATTAACGTTTTTACGAAGATAGTGACATCTTGCGACACTTTTTTTTTATATATTTACTTTGTAACTGGTTTCTGCAGGGAAAAAATTATTTCTTTTCTTACTTCCAAAAAAATTTTCTGCAAATTCGGAAAACTTTCTACGAACGGCGTTCGCGCGTTCGTCTATATTCTACAACTCCGCTAGCAAATACAAAAATTGGTCTGTTACTCTTGCCATTTGGAAACAAACAGCTACAAAATTCAGAGCGAACATTAAATTAAAAACCAGTAGTAACAAAGTAAACAGCTATCAAGATGGTTTTGAAACATTACGGAAACGAAGGGGCAATGATATGTGTTCAGAAACAATATTGTCGAGAGGAAATTAGTTCAAATTAGAAAAAAATCCTCAAAAAACTATACTTCCAACCAGAGTAGTAGAATGTACAAGTACGTGCGTACGCTGATAGTTTTCAAATTATTAGCAGATACTTTTTGCTTGTAGATTAAAAAAATCAAAATGCTATTTACAGAAATTAAAACACTTACTCAAGGCTTTATTCAGATTAATATACTTATTCTACTTTAACTTGAAGTGAATGTTCAAGTATTTCACATCTCCTCAGTTCTTTTGTTATTACAGACGTTTCTGGCCTCTAGATTTTATCAAGGCCTGTTCTCAATACATAGGAACTGTATCAAACGTTTTCTTTACACAGAAGGAATTTAAAATTTATTCCCAGGTTCCTCTTGCAGCAGCTAGTTATTAAACTAAAATATTTTCCTTAAGTATTTTGTAAGTCGACAGTAATTTTTGAATTCAGTTGTTGAAAATACTATTTATATTTTTTAAAGGTTCATTAATGGAACTGTTTTCTGGGTATAAAAGTTTTCTTTAATTCTCTTGTTTTTATGTCATAGTCCAATATTTTAATATTTTGCCATAAAGGTCAATTTCACACATGTATTCAATTGTATTTTGCCGTCATCGGAATTTGTAATGTCCTAATAATTATTTTTTCTTTAAATTATCTTATTCTATTGTCATCGTGATACGCGGGTTTGCAGCAAGTTTTGTCTCAATGGTTGTGTACAGATACATTCTATTTTTATACAACTCTGCTTCCAACTTCTCCCACCCCTCCATTGCTGAAATTTGAACAAACATTTAGTAAACTCTAACTGGAAAAGCAAAGCAACTGGTTATCTTGTCTGTGATGGGTTCAATAACATTTCTCTGCTTCATTATTTGATAGGTACAACTCTGATATGTGGAAGGGGGAGATGGGCACATTTGGATGTAAGTGTGTACTCCCACAGTCTAACAAAATGTTGCATTGGATATATGGATACAGATACATTATGATTTCAGTATGCTTAATTCACATCTGGTATAAAATGAGCATCTTCAAAAAAAAAAAAAAAATGTTAAATTTTCGCATGTCTTATGTAGATTTTGAATTGACTGACAATTTACTTCTTGGCCACAGGACTCGGTACAGGGTGGGTTTAGAATTTTTTTAAACCTTGAAGCTTTCTGGATTTAATAAGTATCTCTCCAATAGCTTATTCCGTTTCTATTACTCTACACCCAATACATTTCTTGCAATACAACTGGCTGAATGAGCCCTAAGAAATGCTGATCTAATATATGATAACAGCAATATAGAGTATCCTTTATAACTAACATACCAATAAGCTGCGTTAGTAACAATGTTTGCTACACAGAAGCACATTGAAGCACATTTGAGTAATTAAGTACAAATTCAATACCGCTCTCTAAACATCTGAATAATTTGAATTTCTTTTACAACTAGTTGCATTTGTTATTTAAAAATCTAACCAAATATTCAGTAGCTCATAAAAATCAAAAAGGTTTAAAATTTCGTTTTGACATGCACCACCCCCATCCTTTCCTTGAAATATATTTTTGGTACTCCTTCACGAAAATACAAATAATTTAAAAACGAAACAGCTGTGTTTAGACCCGAAAATTTAACAATTTTTTTACTACACTTAGTTTAAAATGCAGTCTATGATATCATCATCATCATCATCATTGTCAACCATTATCAATCCACTGCTGGACGAAGGTCTCCCCAAGTTTCCTCCACAACGGTCTGTCTTGTGCCAGTCTCCTCCATGTCACTCCCGCATATTTACGAATTTCATCCACCCATCTCCCATGTGGTCTTTTTCTGGGTCTTTTCCTGTCCCTTGGAATCCAATCTAAAATTTCGGCTGTCCATCTATGGTCTGTCCTTCTGGCAGTATGTCCAGCCCATTGCCATTTCAGGGATTTAACTCTGATCATGATGTCTTCCACTCTCGTCATTTTTCGGATCCACGAGTTCCTCTTCTTATCTCTCCTGGTTATACCAAGCATGCACCTCTCCATGCTTCTTTGAGTTGTCTGCAGCCTTTGTATGTCTCTTTTAGTTAAGGTCCACGTCTCTGCACCATACGTAAGCACTGGAAGGATGCATTGATCAAACACTTTTCTTTTAAGACATAACGGCATATTGCTCTTGAAAATTATGCTGTTTCTTCCAAAAGCTCTCCAGGCAAGTTTTGTACGCCGATTAATTTCTTCATCAATGTGACCCTCACTTGATATCTGCTGTCCAAGATAAACATACGTATCTGTTATCTCCAGTTTTTCTCCATCAATCGATAAATCTTCATTTCTTGTAAAAGCATTGAACATCACTTTTGTCTTCTGAAAGTTCATTTTTAATCCCACTTCTTTACTCTTGTCAGCAAGTTCCTGGGTCATACTCTGCAGCTCTGATGGGGTAGTTGCAAAAATGACTACGTCATCAGCAAAACGAAGGTGGGTTAGATAATCTCCATTAATCTTTATCCCTTTGTTTTCCCAGTTCAGTGATTGAAAGACATTTTCCAAAGTGGCATTAAAGAGCTTCGGAGATATGGTGTCACCTTGTCTCACTCCCTTTCCAATTTTTATGTGTGTTGTATTTTCAAACAGCCGAATCTTTGCACTTGCATTTTCATAGATGTTATTAATAATATTAATGTATGCATCTTCAATACCGCAGGATTTCAGAGCCGTGGTAACTGCTGATGGTTTCACCGAATCAAAGGCTTTTTCATAATCGATAAAAGCCATGCACAATGGAAGTTCATATTCCCTCGCTCTTTCAATTAGTTCTCTCAGTACGTGGATATGATCTATTGTGCTGTAGCCACTCCTGAATCCAGCTTGTTCTCTCGGTTGAGCCATGTCCAGTGTTACCTTCAAGCGGTGTGAAAGAACTTTAGTGAAGATTTTATAAACCACTGATAGGAGGCTGATAGGTCTGTAGTTCCTGAGATCCTCAATGTTACCTTTTTTATGTAGCAGGATCATTGTAGCATTGTTCCAATCCTCAGGAATCTTCCCTTCATTAAGGCATCGAGTGAAAATTTGGGCGAGTACTGTTTCAATTTCTCCACTTGCTTCTTGTATGATGTCTATAGTAATTCCATCTTCTCCTGGAGCTTTCCCCCGCTTCATGTTCTTGATTGCATGAGCAACTTCTGCTGGGAGGACTGGAAGAACTCTGGTACCTTTCATGATGTCTGGAGTACATGTATCATCCTTTTCATATAGTTTGGAGTAGAAATCTTTCACTCTTGTCAAAATTTCGCCTCTATTTCTTGTTATAGAACCATCTTCTTTTCTCAGAGCCATAATCTGTTTTCTTCCCTTACTGAGATGTCCCTTTGCTATCTTTAGGCTTTGGTTGTTTTCAATTGCTTTCCTTACTAGTTCACAGTTGAATTTTCTTACGTCTTCAGTGATACTTTTTCTTACTGTCTTGCATAGCTCTATATATTCCACTTTGGAAGTCACATCTTCTTTAGTTGTCCTCATCTCTCTTCTTTTTTGCATCAACATTTTGGTTTTTCCTGATAATTTGTTTACATGCAACTTGTTCTTAGACCCAGCTAATTTTGTTGCTGTTTCCATTAGAGCTTTGGTTACTTTTCTGTTAACTTCAGAAATATCCACTTCTTCCGATGTTAGGCCTTCCAAAGCAGAGAATCTGTTCTTCAGTTCCAACTTGAAAGTATTATGGTGTTTTTTAAGGTTGGTTATGTCAATACATTTTGTTTGTCTTATGAGCTTGCCACGTTCCAGTTTAGTGTTGAGGTGCATCTTACATCTCACCAATCTATGGTCACTACCTGTGTTGAACTTGTTTAGCACACTGCAGTCTTCGATGACGAATTTTTGTTACACATAATAAAATCAATTTCACTTGTCGTCCCAATTGGATGTCTCCATGTCCATTTCCTGTGTGGCTTTTTCTTGAAAAAGGAATTCAAGATGAAAAATCCTTCTGCCTCTGCAAACTCAACGAGAGTATTTCCACGCTGGTTTCTGTTGCCGTGACCGAATTTACCTACTGAAGTTTCATTCTGTTGCCGGTGCCCTATTTTTGCATTGAAATCTCCCATAATTATCTTCAAGTGCTGCTTACCTTTATTATTTAGATGACGAATTTCCTCATAAAATTCTTCAATTTCTTCTTCAGGATGACTTGTGGTGGGTGCATAAGTTTGAATAATCTGAACCTGGTATCTTCTCGATAGTTGGATAACGAGTCGTGCAGCTCTGTCAGAGGAACTTTCAACTTCTACCACTTTATCCTTCAGTTTCTTGTTTATTATAAATCCAACACCACTAGTTCTGCCAGTATCTGTCCCACGATAATAGAAGAGATGTCCACTTTTCAGTTCAATGAGATCTTCTCCTTTTCTCCTTACCTCACTCAGCCCGACGATGTCCCACTTGATCCTTTGTAGTTCCTCTTCCAATTCAAGAAGCCTTGAATCAGAAGATAGGGAGCGTCCGTTGTAGGTAGCCAAGGTCAGCATCAAATGGCAGCCTAGTCCGGTCCTCCGGGGATTCTTAGCACCCTCTGCCTTCATGTCGCACTGGCCGCTGCCTTGGCCAGGTACATTCCAGCTGCCGGAGACTGAGGGCCAAGATTTAAGTTGTAGAGTCATTTTGGAGGTGTTTGGCCATAACTCACCACGCTGGCCAAGCGGGTTGGTGAGTGTGGGATAGCATTTCCTCTGATCCCGATGGTATAGTTATACCGCTATTTGCGGTCGTCAGAGCCCCTTTAGGTGGGAACAGGATGCACCACGAGAAGGCGGGGTTGACATTTGTCAAGGAGAGGCTGTGATGTTACGCATCACCTGACCTTACATCCCGTCTATGATATATATACGTGTTAATAAAATACCTGAATGTGTTCACGTGTTAATCGTACCTCCACGTGTTACGAAACGAATACATGAATGTCTTCACGTGTTACGGGTCTCCACGAGTTACGAAAAGAATACATGAATTGTGTTCGAGTTCGAAGCCTATGAATTGAAACAGGAAAATAACTTGCCTTTTAAGAATGATAAAATCCCTCGATTAGGTGGAGACAACACTCCTATCCATGCAGCGCTGACCGGCATAAGTCACCGTCCGTACTGCAAGTGACGTCACAATCAGGTCAGGGCACGACGCAGCCGCAGACGGGGAACTGCTTTGAAACCAATGGAATAAAAGCTTCTAGGCGTATAAGCAAATAAAATGAGGAATTCAGTAATCTTTATTAATTATACACAAGCTTACTGTTTTATCAACTGTATAATTTATTTCTTTTTTGCCTGAATGTGACGTCACGCCAAAGTTAGCTGTGACCTATATATTCTGGAAAATTACAATAATATTTTTCTCATTTATTAACTTTCACCCGCTGAACTTGGTGATTCCACGAATAGTAATATTTATCCAGGAAATACCGGTACCCCTGCTAGTATATAAGTTTGAAGACCAGTTTATATACCCAAAATATATCTATTTAATTTTTTGATTATTTCTACAACGATAATTGTCATTATTAAAGGCAACCTCAAAAGTCATTATTAAAGGCAAGAAAATCAAATTTGCTAACATGACGAAAACGTAACGTTGAGCAAACGTAATGAATGTGACAAAATCGCAACGGTAATGGATGTAACATTTAACAAACGTTTGTCAAACGTAGTCTTTGTAAGGAAAACCAAATATTAACTTTGGCAACCGAAATGCGACGTTCTTTAAACGTCATGTGCTACTTTGGATAGATTATGAATTTCATGAAAGTTTGTTTTTTTATCAAGCGATTCCCATGCTTGTGGGATGTTAAAAGTCACATCGTCATTAAAACATTGACTTCCCATTTGATAAATAAATAGGTTTTCCATTATTAAATTTGATTGCTTAGTTTTGGATGTTCCCGAAATCGAGGCATTGTATCACTTGGGAGTATGCGAGCCTGTGTTCACAAGACGTGAAAGAGCAGTGACATTGGAATGCATCCGTACATCACATTTGTGCTCCATTAATTTAACCCCTAATGTTCGTAGTGTTGAGCCAATGTAGACTGAATCAGGCGTATTAGGTTCATTGCTCATCAAGGGAATGAAGTAAATGCCATGTTTATTACTATCTATGACTTGATTACGGCCTTTTTTAATTTTGCCAAATAAGCTAGATGTTGATTCGCCGAAATCGTAGTTCTGTTTTCGGCAAGCTTTCCTTAAGATATTAGTCACTTGTGGTACCTAATCCATACAGCCAATATATTTAATATTTCTTTTCTCAGGCCGCATGGTAGTGAATCCCAAACGTTCCATTTGTTTTAACAATTTCCAAACGCAATCTGCGGTAAATCCATGGAGCGTCGCAATAGTAGTGATGTTTTTTTAATTCCTCTTTAAAGCATATTCTATCAGAGAAGTGGGTCTGTGCGGTATAAAACGTTACGCAATGCAGCTGTCTTATACTTCGTAGGGTGAAAATAACATCTTGGTATAATGACCGACGAGTGAGATGGCTTACGGTATGCTGAATATCTCACTTGATGACTGACTGGATCACGTTTGAGAAGAATATCAAGATATGGCAAAATAAATGACTTTTCAACCTCTAGGGTGAATCTAATCGTGGCTAAAGTTGTCGACAAGGCATCGATAAATTGGGTGATTGTTTCGGCTGGGTGGTTCCAAAAATCAAAATGTCATTGATATACCACAAATATAGCGCTGACTTTAAAATTGTGATACAGTTGTGTTTATGTCTGTTCTACTCTGCACGATTATGCCCATGTCAACTTCCCATCACCCTATCTGTAATGTTTTGTCTGATGCTTCCAAAAATCACTATGAAAACACGTAATTTGTAATAAGTTCTCCTCTTATAGAAAAAATAAAGTTATTTCAAACCTATTCAGAAAAGTAATCAACTCCAACAGAAAACATTCATATGCATGATAAGGCAGGTGAATAAACCAAAAACATATCATTGCGCTATTAGACTTCTACCTTATACCTGAGTGCGCATTGAGTTTCTTTCTGGTCAACGGTAGCACGCGCGGTCGCCGATAAACATGATCTAGTTCTAAACCCAGCAGGAAAAGGATGCGATAACGGCGTACGTCAGAAAAGAATAGTTTATGGTAAAATGGCTGAAGAACTCAAATGGAAGATTTTGAGAAATTTCAGTATAAACACGGAAAAATCCGTAACTTACTTTTCTGAAATAAGGGAATTACTGACTGCCGAAAATTTGCCAAAATAGTACTGAAGTTAGAAAAACGGAAATTACATTAAAGGGAATTTATACGTTCTACCGGGAATTTTGCTGCTTGCTATTTTCAGGAATTATCCGTGAATTCACACCACTTATATTTTTAAAATGCATGGTATGATTGGGTGACAAATGACAGCCAAAAGTTGAGGGGGCGCGTCTTCCTCGTCCCCATAGGATTTCTATACCTGTTGAGCTTTCTGCTGGAACAGTTAAGAGAAAGGTTGAAATCCTGTCAAATGCCTTTATTTCCGTACTGAAAAAAAGACTTGGATGCTTTTAACAGCTGCCATCAGTGGTCAAAGTGACACAAAAAACCACCTGTGATGGTATATTGAAATTAGTCGCGGGTCGAACCAAAGTATGCCATGTAAGAAACGAAACGCTCGAAGTTAGTCCCCCCTCCACGCATACACGCACACACCAGCACTCTGTGCCCAGCATTTTTGTCGCTAACCTTTGTTTTCTTTTAACATCACATAACATATACATACTCCTGTAATTTGTGTCCTTAAAATCCCCGATGGATGCTTATACTATGCGGGGAATTTATAACAACAAATTTAAATAAACTATATGAATGTCTCCTCGTTTTATTTTCGATTAGCATTACTGGAATAGATTTTGTGTGGAGCAAACGTTTACCAGTGACGGAGCGACGCATCTCTTCTCTGTGATATGGAGCACTACACCAATGCTTATGTGCATGCATAGATGTACAATAACGTTTTATCCCCCTTTCTTGCGATATGATACAGGCAAAAGATACCTTAGACTAAAATCCTGATTTCAGAAATTTGGCATTCTCCTTTTCTTAATTCCCCATTTATTTAGAGCTAAGAACAATTTCTTCCTCCTTTTTTCATCGTGTTTTTTGTAAAAATGAAAAAAAAATCGTGCTTACGTTATCATTTTGTCCGTCCGTCCGTCTGTCTGTGGACACTATATCTCTGAAACTATTACTCCGATTTGAAAAAAATATTTTTGTATTGAGAAGCTTGAAATACACTGCTCGACATAAAAATCGCCCCACCCAGAATGAGATGTGCTACAAACATTCAAATCGCAATGCGGGTGTCCCCACTCGAGATATGCAAATGATGTTAAACTGTTCAGCGAAGGTCGAAAATGCCGGGTACACGCCGTCAGCAGGTTTATCGCCATTTGGATGCGTTTCAGAGGGGAAGAATTGTAGGATTTTGTGAAGAGTGCTGACCTACACGTCGTATCTACAGGAACGTTCGTACGTGCGTCGGAGCGGTAGTGGTGCAGTCCGACAGACGTCAGCACGCCTGGACCGGCGGATTGTTCGGCACGCTCATTCGTCACCAGAAAGCACTGCAGCCGACATTCGACGTGCTGTGTCATCGGCTGTGGACGTCGTCATAATGACCCGAACTGTAAACCGAAGGTTACATGTGGCAAACCTGCGCAGTAGGTAACCGTTATGTCGATTTTCATTGACGGCTAGCCATCGCAACGCTGGTCTGGCTTTGTGCCAAAGTCATGCAAACTGGGGTCACGAATGGACCAGTGTGGTCTTCAGTGATGAATCCTGTTTCTGTCTGGGTGCTGACGATCGACGGATCCGTATCCAGCGACACCCTGGTGAGCTCACGGATTCCGGTTTTGTTCGCCACCTCCACAGCCCCTGTCAGGTATGCATCATGGTATGGAGTGCTATTACGCATGACAGCATGTCACCTCTTGTCTACATCACGGGTACACTGACAGCTGCACGATACGTGAGCGAGGTTTTGCAGCCTATTTTGATACCGTTCCTGAATAGCCTAGAGTACCCGATTTTTCAGAAAGATAACGCCTGTGTACACACCGCTCAGGTCTCCAGACAATGTTTGCAATATGTTTGAACACTGCCATGGCCAGCAAGATCGCCCAATTTATCTCCAATCGTAAACCAGTGGGAGCACATTGGACGTGGTCTGCAATCGAATCGGCCTGCGCACGATCTGGATGAATTATGGGAGAAAGTCAACCATGCTTAATGTTCCATTCCTCAGGACGATATCCGTCGACAGTATGATTCATTGCCATGCCATATTGATGTCTGTATCGCCGTTCGCGGCGGTGCAACCACTTACTGGGGCGTACTCATTGTGCTGCACTATCACATCTCATAAACACTGTACGTGGCTGAAAATAACATCAAGGTAAACCCGTATGTGGTCCTATTTGCATGTTCAATTTCGCCTCTCTATCCGCACTACTTCTGTGTGGGGGCAATTTCAATATCGAGCAGTGTATGAAAATGATGATCCTTGCATTCCTGTTTGATCCTTGCATTCCGAGAATGATTATCATTCCATTCCAGTTTTTTCCTTTGCATAGCTTGCCATGAAAAATATTTTTCTCCTATTTTCAACTTTTCCATTTTGCAAAAATTCTTCCGTTAGAAGGCGTAGAGTTATATCATGTTTATTTCTATATTTTTTGTTTTAACTGTTCGATTTGAAAATCTATGTATTCGATACCAAACTTTTTGCGCGCCATTTGTTAACTTTCGTAACATTTGTGACGTGCCTGCACCGCAGGACGCACATAAGATAAAGGCAGATAGCAGTGAAAGCACATGTCCGCGTAGCTCAGTTGGGAGATCGACTTACTCCGGAGTGAGGGGAACCGGATTCGATGTCCGGCGTGGAGAAGACTATGTTTTCACACTTTCTTTTCAGCCGCTGGTGAAAATAAGCTGCTGTTTTTATTCTGGATGTTTTATCGATTGTAAAAATCCGATTGATCTTTTTCTTACCTGTTTCATTGACTTTGAATAACTTTGATAAATATTATTTGAATCGGAAAGGATTCAAAAGACGTGCTCATTACAACCGAAAAGTCTGTCATCTTTCTTGATTTTTCTTTTCCTTAAATCTGGCTCAAGTATTTCTTTTGATGACCGTTTCCAGAAGTACCAGAATAAGTAGCATAAACCGCTTTTCATAATCTTCAATTATTTTATTTTCTGGGTAAGACTAGGCTACTGGTATGCTTGTTTCTATCTGTTGAACTGCCGGTATGCTTGTTTCTATCTTTTGAACTGCCGGTATGCTTGTTTCTATCTTTTGAACTGCCGGTATGCTTGTTTCTATCTTTTGAACTGCGGATAAGCTTGTTTCTATCTTTTGAGCTGCCCGGATGCTTTTGTCCATATCTTTTAACAGCCGGAATGGAATCCCGCTGGGTTTAAAATACCGGTTACCATACCACAAAATATACTGTATCCAAGTAATTTAATGCAGATGTGCCTGTAAAAGGAATCTTACCAGCACATTCTTGTATGCAAATGCCGAATATATTTTAGGATGAGAAACGAATTTTAAGGTGTAAAAATTTTCCAATACTGCTTCAGCTTCAGATGCATAGATTAAAGAAGTTAGTGAACCAGGTTCAACTGCAGTTCTTTAAAACTTAAGGAAGTTTTGTAAAATATTAACGTAAGGGGTAATTTAATATTTGTTTTTACCTCCCTAAGCCTTTTCTTTCCTGTGGCAATAGTTCTATGAAATTGAAATTCCTGCCAATTCTGATGAATGTTTTCTTTGGCTATTTGAAATATGTACTTGTAGAGAGGCCTTGCGCTGCTTGAACACGATCTGAAAGCGCGAGGGATGGCCTAAAAACAGGCGCGCAAATGGGCAACAAAGGGAGGATTTCTTGGTTTCACTATCGCGCTTGAGAAGCTCAAAACGTCGCATATAAATCATCTAATACAAAAGTTTGAAAAAGATATATTCACGATACGCGTTAACGGAATACGTAAACTTTGAACAATAAGTTTTTTTTCGTTCTTGTTTGTTTTTTTTTATTGGAGGTTTAACGACCACCGTGAGCAACTCAATGGGCTATGAGTTGTCGCCCGTCCCTAATTTAGAGCCACTGCCATCGCTTAGACCACTGCGCCACCCGAGCGGCGCGACAAATTTTGCCCCCCCTTCTTGGTCTAGCAAATATTGACAGCCCTGACTGGATTTTGCGTTGCGCGCTGCCGCACCCATTGAATATTTGGAAAGTCAGTGCCCCTGAATGAGTCCACGGGCATAGTGTCGTAAGAAGGCCGAAGGGAAGTGTACCTTTGAACGTTTTCTGAAGCAGAGAGTGTATCCCTCAAATTTTGGCTTTAGTTCGTCAACCAACTTGCTACGCTTACCAATTTTTTTTCATTTTTTTTTTTTTTTTGTAATTTCAAAGCTCATATCTAGAAATTAAATGAAAATGCAAAATAATTGAAAACTACATTTTCTTATACTAAATGCATCATTATTGAGGTTATTTTTGTCTTCATACCAATATGGTTTAATGTAATCACATGGGAACAGGATTTGCTCAAGACGTTGGTGGGCAGGGCATGGTCCGAGCTCTGAGCCTCTGCCCTCCGGCATTGTGCCCTTCGTAATCCTCTTTTCTGACTCCGGATTTCTTATTCAGTATGAAAACCCAGAGTTGCCCTCCAATGTTATGGCATGCCATTCAATTATTAGTCCCTACATTCGATGATGATCTCACCGTTAACCACAGTGAGTATATGCACGCAGGCAGCTGCGGTCATTTTAAATCTCCACGGAGGTGGTAAAGTTTGAAGCGTTGTTTTTTTGCTTTTCTCCGAGTCTTGCTTTAAGATATGTCTGTCATTCGATGGCCTATCCGTTCTCTGATCTTCTAATTGGTAATTGAAAAATTGCACCACAATTAATAAAGTTCTATCGGATTTCGTTAAGGCTGCTGATTCTCTTTATTATCAACTGTCATTTGCCTAAGTGTATCCCATGTTACCAAGTACAATTGCCTTTTTTTTATTTTTAGCACGTCTTTGGTAAAAAAAGATCGCGCTTCTGTTGTCACTTTGTCCGTCCGAATGCCTGTGGGAACCAACTCTCTGCAACTATGTGTCCGATTTGAAAAATTCTTTTTGTATTAGAAAGCTTGAAATGTGAGAATGTTGATCCCTGCACTCCGGTTTTTTCTTGATGCACAACTTCTCCGCTAAAGGGCATGGCGCAGTGGTCTAAGCGATGGCCTCTGATCATTCGTCCAAAAGGGGTCCGGGTTCGAATCCTGGTGAGGCATGGATGTTGTGTTTGTCTTACGGCACTGGCTCTCTCTCTTTCCTAGAACCAGTGATCCTAAATTAGGGACGGGTGACTGCTTATAGCCTATTGAGTTGCTCACGGTGGTCGTTAAACCTCCAATCAAAAAAAAAACGGAAAAAAAAAAGGCATAAATGCAAATCACATCGAATTAAAAATACATTTTATTCCATATAATTGCTTCTAAATATCAGATTGAAAAATTCATTTTCCTTTTGATGCCATTTACATCGAAGCCTGTTTTAGATGCAGTCTCTTCAAGTATTGCATAAATTTTCCGCTAGGGAGCGTAAAAGTAATTTGCGTTTCCCTTTTATATCTTTGCTTCTAAAACACTGATTTGAAAAATTCTCTTGCATCGGATGCAGCTCCTAGTGGTAAATGTTGCATATAATTTCTAATTTTTTGTAAAGATTGGTTTGGCCACCAGGAGGCGTAAGTGTTTCTGATGCATTTGAAGCAAAAGCTGAGCTTCTAAAAACTCGACTGAAAAAATTATTTTGTGGACCGATACCTTTCACCTCGGGAAACCTTGTGAGAATACCTTCTGCTTAAAATAGTGCATACCTTTTCCGCTAAGGGGCGTAGATATATATCTTAATTTGTCGATATCTCTGTTTCTAAGCGTTCGATTTGAAAAATGCTTTCTTTGTCGCAAAGAGTTTCCGGGGCAAAATGTTTATCATATATTCTGAAGTTTTTTTCTATCTCACAAATGTGCCACTAGAGGGCGTAAGCTCACGTTTCCGTTTACATCAATACCTGCGGAAGTAAAAACCCGATTGAAAAAATACATTTTCGGTCAGATACTACTAATTATGAAAACTCTTTGTGTGTATTTCCTTCCCCAAAAAATACACAATTTTGCCGCTAGAGGGCAACAATGTTTAATTGGTTTCATTTTTTAATATCTCTGCTTCTAAATGTGCTATCTAAAAAAATTCTTTTAACATCAGATACCATTTACCTTGTGGAACATTTTAGGTTTGTATTTGAGGAGTTTTGTAGTTCACAGTTTTATCGCTAGGTGGTGTTTGCGTACTTCTGTCTTCAGCTGTATCTCCGCTTCTAAAAGCCCTACTGAGAAATTTCATTTTTTATTGTATGCTATTCGCTACAATAAAGATTAGGAGCATTATGCCCTTTAAATAATGCGCAGCATTCCCGCTAGGGGGCGTATAGGTCAAAACTTTTTTCTCGCTTTTCTGCTTCCAGGAGAAGTATTTTAAAAGTTCTTTTTCCTTAGCATAGCTTTTTCCATGAATATTTTTCGCGTGTTTCCAACTTTTCCATTAAGCCAAATTCTTCCGCTAGAATGCGTAGATTTATATCATGTTTCCTTATATATTTCTTCTTTTAACTGTTCGACTTAAAAAACTTTGTCTCAGATACCTTGCTCTGCTATCAAATCTTTTGTGCGCCATTTAATTTTGGTAAAATACTTTTTTGCCACTTGTGGAAGTAAGTAGCTGTTTTTATTTATGTGTGTTTTATCGATTGTAGAAATCCGGCTTATTTTTTTCTAAGCGGTTCCATTGACTTTGAATAACTTATAACGTAATTGTCTTTCCGCTGTAACTGTAGAACTTAATCCTTAACGTCAGTGATAACGTTATGTGTACTAAAGTCAATGTATTATAGTATTAGAAGATACCCATAGGCATTTCAAGAAAGAGGTTAAGAGGTGTACTTACAAATGTGTTTATTCTGCTTGCCTGTAGTTTATGCGACACTCATATCCGGTTCATTAGCGTATTCAATACCATAGCAGCAATTTAACATCCAATCATGGTGTAACAGCAATCAACAGCACGTCTATCATCAATAACATCAATCCCTGAAAACAACTGTTGCATTGCATCTAACGTTCTTATCAGTACACTCATACGTCACCCTCGTTCCAACCTCAGATTCTTGTCAACGTCATTCTCGTAGGAGGAAAACGACCACGTTAAGGTTTGAAAATGTCTAAGAGAATGAACTCAAATTTACATAGCAAAAGAAACTCAAAAGGAAAGTTAAAATAGAATATACGGTACAAACTTTGATAAATTTTATTCGAGTCGGAAGGTATTCAAAAGACGTGCTCATTACAGCCGAAAATTCGGTGTCATATTTTGTTTTTATAATGAAAGGAGGTTCAACATTTAGGTACGTTTTTCAGGGAAATTCTTATATATATATATACATTAATATTATTAATTACATCTATGAAAACGCAAGTGCAAAGATTCGCCTATTTGAGAATACAGCACCCATAAACATTAGAAAAAGAGTGAGACAAGGTGACACTATATCTCTCAAACTCTTTAATGCCACATAAACGAAGGTGCGTTAGATATCTTCCATTAATCTTTATCTTAAAGGGATAAAGATTAATGGAGATTATCTAACTCACCTTCGTTTTGCTGATGACGTAGTCATTTTTGCAACTACCCCATCAGAGCTGAAGACTATGATCCAGGACCTTGCTGACAAGAGCAAAGAAGTGGAATTAAAAATGAACTTTCAGACGACAAAAGGGATGTACAATGCTTTTACAAGAAATGAAGATTTATCGATTGGTGGGGGAAAGCTGCAGATAACCGATGTCTACATTTACCTTGGACACCAGTATCAAGTGAGGGTCACATTGATGAAGAAATTTATCGGCGTATAAAACTTTGCCTGGAGAGCTTTTGGAAAAACAGTATAATTTTCAAGAGCAGTGTGCCATTATCTCTAAAAAGAAAAGTGTTTGATCAAAGCATCCTTCCACAGTGCTTGCGTATGGTGCAGAGACGTGGACCTTAACTAAAATAGGCATACAAAGACTGTAAGAAGCATGGAGAGGTGCATGCTTGGTGTAACCAGGAGAGATAGGAAGAGGAACTCGTGGATCAGAAAAATGACAAGAGTGGAAGACATCATGATCAGAGTAAAATTCCTGAAATGGCAATGGTTTTTTGGTTTTGTTAATTGTGGGTACCAGGGGTACCCAGTTTATTGCTATCATGGGATACATACATAGGAGATAGCAGTGAATAGAGCAACACAGAAAACATAAAGAGAAAAACATCTGGTATATCCACAACACAAACTGGAGAGCAAACAGAAGAATGCATCAATTTGCACATATAGTAAAAAGACGATGTACACAAAGAAGGAAAAGTAGATCGCCATATCGTTCGATACAAAATAAAACAGGTACAACATCATAAGCATATGAACAAGGGTATAAGAACAAAGTGAACAAATTTAGTACGAAAACAAACCGCGACAGAGGAAAACGCTAGTACACTATCTACCAACAAGTAATTGGACACCTGTTATAGCAAAGGAAAACGAAGTTTATCCACCTTCAATAGTTGGTGAAGCCTCCTCGAGCGGCGATTACAGCTGCGACCCTCCGGGGCATACTCTCAACCAGGCGTTGTACGACGGCTAGCGGTATTTTCTTCCACTCGGCTTGGAGAAGACATGTCAGTTCCTTCACCGATTTCGGACGGTGGGGGCACCCCTTACGTCGACGCTCCAACTCGTCCCAGAGGTGCTCGATAGGGTTAAGGTCCAGGCTCTGCGCAGGCCAGTCCATTCGATTAACCCCATTGTCACTATACCAAGCCATGGTGGACCTCGCAACATGAGAGGTGGCATTGTCGTCCTGAAAGTAACATGGGCCCACCCCGTAAAGGCTATTGGACTTGGTGATCAAAGGCTTGTGGACGGCAGCACGCCCATGATAACCGAGCAGATGGGCTTCCTTACCGATGGTATTCATCGAAATAACACTGCCGGATGCCTGTTGAAACTCCTCGCGGATGTGGCCCATCGATATGGTGCGGTTCTTCCGAATTTCTCTGGTCACCACCCGTCGGTCTCTAACTCCCAGTTTTGTGGGTCTGCCGGGAGGGGCACATTCCGACAGTCACCTCTCATCTTCCACTTGCCAATCACGTAGGCCACTGTCGGTTTTGGGTACTTCAACTCGCTGGATATGTCATGTATGGATCTGACATTTCTGTGTTACCCGACGATTACACCTTTCTCGAAATCAGAGAGCTCCGAACTGCGTGGCATCTTGCATGCGACTGGTTGCGTTGTTGTTTCCCACGCGATATTTAACGGCGGCGGCCGTGACGTTTATCAGGACCGCAGATATCGTCGATTGCAGGGGTATCCAATTACTTGTTGGTAGATAGTGTGTATCTATGACATACAACAAGAGCACATGAAAAACACAAAGCACAATAACAAAAACATGAAACAATATTGCAGTACGTGAGGACAACAGAAACAGTGTCTGGTTGGGATGGAGCGCTAAGTTTCATCGACTAGAGGAAGCACGGTATCACAAAATTGTTTCACAGCGAAGGTCTTTGAAGGAGGAGAGACTGTGAGTGTATCGTCTCATGAAAACCTGGTTCCCAGGATTTGTGACACTCGGGGATTTGAAAAAGGTCACATATGCTTCAAATTTCATCACCGCTGCACACAGATCCAGATCAGGTGAACGGAGAAGTTCTTCGGTACTGACAACCGTACTAGCAGATTGTAAGAGGCGTAAATGCTGCTATCTGGACAGTGGACCAGGCACAAGAGGAAACTTATTAATGGCCTGTATAACCTCATCATCTGAGAAAGGATTGAAAAGGCCAGAACGGATAAGCAAACCGTTCAAAAAGTCATCAGGCGGAGAAACATCGGAACAGGAAACATCGGGAACACCAGATGAGGCCACAGACGAAGTAACAGAAAGATGTTTTACCGTTTTCTGTTTCCCAGTGCCTTTGGAAGTACCAGTCCCTTTCGAAGACAAAGTTGAGGCGGAGGAATCCATTGGTGGATCTGGACGACCACCCGAAACGGGAGACGAGAACAAACGTTGCGCCAAGGAATCAGTATGTACCCGATCAGCATCGGCTAACACTGGAACATCAACCGAGACAGCAGGAATGTGCGACAACATGGGAACATCAGACATGGTCGTTGTTGAAGTTCCGATATGAGAGAGACACAGAGGAGTGCCAGTCGGCCGGAGTGTCAAAGCACCACTCGACACATCTGAGTCGGAACACTCCGTCGGAGACACATCAGTAGTGGAAGACATCTCTGCTAATCCAGAAGGAGGATGCACTACCGTACGGTGCGGAAGAGGAGGAAAGGGAACGTTGTCGGTACCTGAAAGTTGCGCCTGACTGAAAAAAGGTGAGGTCGCGTCTGGTAAAACTCTAGAAGAAGGGTAGGAAGACCAGTGTGATCGGTAGTGGGAGGCGAAATGGAAGAAATACCACGGCGTATGCGCACACAGTAGGCAGTGGTGGGATCCTGTGTAAGACAGTGAGTACAACAGTGAGTGGTGAAAACCTTGAAACTGTACGTACGTCAGCCAATTTCAACAGTAGCGTCTGTAGAAAAATCCGCCAAGGCTTTCTCAGTGAGGAAAACGACCAACAACTAAAGGCGAGGTCCTGTAGCATGTGCAAATCGAGTTCCGCGTGGAGCGTCAGAAAGGCGACGGACCTCGCCAACGATTTTACAAACATGATTGACAAGGAGAGGAAGCGCAGTATCAGGCACTTCCTGTGTAACAGAATTGAACTTGATGTTCACCGGACTCTTGGAAAGAGGAGAAGGGACGAGATGATTTGTTCCAATCGAAAGCCCATGTGCAAGAAAAAGTCAGCATCCTCCTTGTGCTTGAACTGCACGGAGACACCCCGAGGGGTGCGGAAAATTCCGACAATAGACGCAGACGACATACGACCTGAGAGGGCCTCCATGTAGTGTGGCAAAGGAGTGCTTGGTAAGGCATGAAAGAGCACACCTCTATCCATGAGATTATGGAATTGACGGCTAATCTGCGAATCTTCATCAATTGTTACCTTCACCTTGTGGTTGGATACCTGAATAATAGGTGGTGATTGCAAGTGACCATCAGGTGGAGAAGAAGCTGAAGTAGAAGTAACGCCTCGCTGCACTGTAGAGCAAATGACATTCTCGGAAGAGAAGTATGTGCTGAGCCGGCAGGCACAGAAGGCAGTGAAGGCAGAGGAGCACAGGCAGTAGGCAAGGCAGTAGTAATTGTACCCAGGGAGGACACCGAGGCAGAGGCAGAAGTCGAAGAAGGAGGCGCAGCCAAGTCCAGTGAAGACACCGAAGGAGGAGTACTAGGAAGCTGGGAAGGCACCTGAGCAGACACGTCTGAGGACGAGAGTAGATCAACTTCCATAGATGTGGGATGTGCGACTTGACGTGCACCCGCCACGCCCAAAGATGATAAGAAGAGACCGGAAGCCGCCATGTTGGCAGCTTCCAAACGTAAACAAACAAGCTAACGATAAGAAAACGGAGGAATGTGAACAAATACAAGGACGAAAGCGCCAGAAAAGTAGCTCAAAACGCACACAGTACATTTAAACAGGCGGGGCGCGCAACAGGTGAGCACGGAACGAGGTATATCCCACTGGAACGCAGAAAATGTAGGAGCCACCTACACAACGTCTGTCAATAACGAGAAATGGGGTGGACATATTTCCAGAAGGACAGACCATCGATGGACAGCCGAAATTTTAGACTGGGCTCCAAGGGACAGGAAAGACCCAAAAGAAGACCACATGGGAGATGGGTGGATGAAATTCGAAAGCATGCGGGAGTAACCTGGAGCAGACTGGCACAAGACAGACCGTTGTGGAAGAAACTTGGGGAGACCTTTATCCAGCAGTGGATTGATAACGGTTAATGATAATGATATATAATGTATATACAGGGTGCATAGGAAAGTCCATTTAGCCTGGAATAACTTGCGAACGGAGAGGGGTACGGTTATGCAAGTGAGATAACGGTATAGTAAAGAGACTACGCCCAATCGAATGCAACCAATAGCAGCGCCCCTAGTGGCGAAATGCGGAAGTTAGCCATTGCAAATCGAAAACGAAAAGAGATAGAGCAAAACTTTCAATTACAAAGTTGTAGAGGATCCATTAATTAGTACAAACAATATTTGTTTCACACGGATAAGACAAATTGTCGCCTAAATACCCTAAAATGTTCGAAATCGATGCGCGACCTTTTGTGTGGACGTTTGAAGGGAACAGGCATAGGTATGAGCAAATACACACAATTTATTGCATAAATGCATACTTATGCTAATACAGTTTGATGACGTCAGACAAAACAAAAACAAAAAAGGCAAACTGGCGCACAATGATACAAAGTTAATGTCGAGTATGTTCGGAGAGTTCGCCATTGCCCACGATGCACATTTGCATTCGTGAAAGTACCTGGGCATGCACATTCCTCAGCATGGAAGGTGTCACACTATTGCAAGCATCTGTAACACGACGACGTAGATACTTGTAGGCGCTGTTGCATACACCTGATTTTTTACGTAACCCCAGAAATTCAAGCTCGCCATTCTCACACAGCGTACGTAGACCTAAACTTCTGATCAGGGTACATCTTGCTACTGGTTTTTATATCGTAGGTACGGTACAACGTCACAATGTGCATTTGCATATGGCTACATTTGCGAAATGTGAATATGCAGATTCGAATCGTCGGGCATCGGTTTCGGACATTGTAGGGTATTCAGACGACAATTTATCTTATCCGTGTGAAACAAATGTCGTTTTGTACTAATTAGTTGATGCTCTACAACTTTGTATTTGGAAATTTTGTTCTATCTCTTTTCGTTTTCGATTTGCAATGGCTAACTTCCGCATTTCGCCCCTAAGGGCGCTGCTGTCGGTTGTATTCGATCGGGCGTAGTCGCTTTACTATACCGTTATCTCACTTGCATAACTGTACTTCTCTTCGTTCGCAAGTTATTCCAGGCTAAAGGGACTTTCCTAAGCACCCTGTATATATACACTGAAGAGCAATTGAATTAGAGATACCTGTCTACTAACTTGTAGCACCACCTTTCGCCCTGATGACGGCGGCGATTCTTCTCAGCATGGACTCGACAAGGCACTGGAAGCGTTGGGAAGCCATACGGATCCACGACGCCTGAGCAAGCTCCCACAGTTCACGAAGATTTGATGGAGGGAGGTCATAGCCTCGAACATCTTTCTCGATGGCATCCCAGATGTGCTCAATGGCATTGAGGTCAGGTGACCTAGCTGGCCAAGGAAGCGAGGTCACGTCGGTGGAGTGTTCATCCAACCATTCGGATACAATTCGGGAGCGATGGCACTGTACATTGACTTGTTGCAGGATGAGGTCCACAGTGGGATGTTGAAGACGCACAAACGGGAGCAAATGGTCGGCCAGGATATCCCGGTAACGTTGAGCTGTGAGGGACGATGTCCCAGGTACCAGGGGTCCCATTTCAGTCAACGTAAACAGTCCCCATACGAGAATGCCACCCCCATCAGCTTGAAGAGCACCCTGCTAGCAAGAAAGATCCATCGCTTCATGTGGTTTGGCCCGTACTCGTATCCTGCCATTCGCATGTACCAACGTGAATCTCGACTCATCAGTCCAGGCAACATTTTTGCACATGTCTAGGGTCCAGTGGAGATGTTCCCGCGCCCATGCTAATCTTTGCACCCTGTGATGTGCAGTCAGCAGCGGTACCCTCGTGGGACGATGGCTTCTGTACCACACAGCGAGGAGATGGTTCTGGATGGTGTGGCTGCTTACACGTTTTTGTGCACCAGCGTTAAATTGCCGAGTGATTTCTTGCACTGTGGCCCGTCTATCCGCTGTTACAATGCGAGCTAGCCGACGATGACCCCGCTCATCCACACGCTGTTGTCCACGGCAGTTGGCCCTTGCAGGGATGGTTTTACTGGATTCGATGTACTCACGGTGCACCCGTGACACAGTGGCTCGTGAAAATCCCACTGCCTGCACGACGTCCGAGATGGAGTGACCCATTAGTCGTGCCCCGACAATTTGCCGGCGATCAAATTCGCTTAGATCCTTTGTCTTACCCATACTACGTTCGACTCTTACTGATTCCCGTCGCATCACTTCTTATATTGTCGGATCGCTGCATACGTCATGTCGTTTCCGTTTACAGGGCCGCCCACAGCGCCACATTTGCATAACGCCAGCTGTCTCTATATAATTCAATTGCTCTTCAGTGTACATACACAGTATATATGTATATATGTATTAGTTCCATAGGTTTTTAATTATTACTTTTTGATTGCAGTTCAGGCATCATATATGTTCCTTCGTAATCGGAGCGAAACAAAGTAGTGCGCAAATTCATTTTAGGATTATAGTAAGCACGGTAATTCCTCACACACACACACACTACTTGAAATATTTCGTATTTCATTTAACATATGACCGCCCTCATTCTCCCAACATTTGCGACAAATTTATGTATACGTATGAATCATATGAAACAGAAATACTTCAGTAACTTTTAAAGTGCTTACATGCGAAATTAAAAAGGATGTAAGATATATCTAAATCAGGCAAGCTCAACCTCCTCTACAAATTAGAATAGAATCTGTGAGCTTGAACTTGCTCTTTTGTACAGGCGTTGTTCTTAATCCTGAACGCATTTGTATATTGTCCACACTGCGAGCAGTTCATTTTGCAACAAAAGAGACCACTTTTTTCTATGCAAAGGAAAGTTGCATGTCTTACACCAGAAACAAAAGATACTATTGCGCAAGTTGAATCATCTGTCGAAACAAAGCCGAGCGAAGCGCAGACATCGTTATTAACAGACGGAAACAGATGCGAATGGGCAAATTGCATTTCGAAGGTTGTTCACAACTTATTGCATTTTTACTATCAGAATGAATGACGTGTCGATTTTCTTTTTCTGGTATTAGCTAGTTCTGTCAATATTCGGATATTTTAACATCCGGACTGCAAAACATCCAAAATGTTGTAAAACCGAACTTTGCGCTGCAGCACGAACATCTGGATATCCGTACTACGGATATCCAGATGAAACTCAAACCTTCGAATATCCGGATTTCGAATCGGTTGGTTAGCCGCTATATATCTTCCTTTACTAATTTTTACTTTCTGTACTTGTTAATTTCCGTCCTTTCTCAATTCACTTTTTAGTCTTGTTTTCCAGTTTTTCCTTTATTCCTTACTCTGTACTTTTATTTTATTGCTTCCCTTATGCCGTTTTCGTCCTGTCTGCTTCCTACTCTGGAGCATGTATGCGATTTTATTTGGGTTTCCAGCGTCGGCAGCAGTCTGCCAAATTTTGAAGTGTCTGACACGATTTCCCAATGACTTATGGCTGCCACAAGCACACATACGCGACACAGCCTCTCTTGTTATTATTAGTTTTGTTTCTCTCAGAAGTCCTTTTAGTACCGATTTGGGCATTGTGTACTAAAAGGTAAAGGCAGAAGTGGAGAAGACAAACGACACACCCGTAAAAGATTTTGTCGCCTGCATACAAACTCTAATAAGTCCTGATAGACGGGAATAACGTGACGCCGTAGGTCCAACTGCCAGTAAAATGAGGAACGAGCAGGTGCTCAGATATTAAAGTATAAAAGTAGAAGGGTATTGAAATAAATTTGTAGTTCTAGAGAATACGCATCGTCTTAGGCTTACGCTAAGAATGTGAAGAAAGCTAACTGTCACTGTGAAATACTCTGATTAATGTAATGCGCTTTTGACTCATTTATTTTTATTGTTAAATATATCAGTAGGCGGTTTTTAAATAAATTCTTATAACTGGATGATGTAGGGCGGTGGGATTATAATTTCTTATGTTTTCTCAGTGCAGGGTATCTATATTTCATTATTGTTGTCTTGCTCTTTATTTTAACATAGAAGGTCTTTTAAACTGCCACTTTTCAATTAAGTTATAATTTGTTGTATTATTTGTTTAAAAAAAGATGATTTTTGGAAGATTCCATTTAATATGTTTCTACTTTTAAGAGCCAAGCATTTATGTTCATTATAAGTTTTTAGTATGTGTTTATAATTGTTAATTTCAGTTATTGTAATTACATATGCTCTGAAAAGGGCCGTTTTTAATTTTCTTTGATTGTGATAGAATATGCCCAGAAAAGGGCCATTTTGAAAAAATTCCTTAAGTGAAATTGTTTATGTGCTAAAAAGGCCGGTTTTTATCTTTTATGGTCTTACATACTATTGTTCGTTTTATTTAATAATGCATGTGTTTAGAACCAAATAACAGTCTTTGCCCTGAAAGGGGTCGTTTTTATTCTATCTAGTAATTCTTTTTGAATGCGTTCACAAGGCAAATATAGTAATTTCTTAATTTTCTAAATAATGTAGATGTGTCTGTTTTCTTTTTCTTTATAATAATTTATATATATATGTCCTGAAAGCGCCGCTTTTTGTCGTAATCTATCACTGACTAGCTTTTTACAAGTTGTTTGGGACTGTGCCATACTATATTTTTAATAACTGCATATTGATTAACCATTTATTTTTATGCAATGCAATTCTGTAATTATTCTTAATTACTGATAACACATTTTTCTAATATAACCATTTTTACACGAAAAAGATTAGATGTTCAACTTGCTTTTGTCTTAAGAGGTCTTTATTTATACAGTATATATATATTTAATTTTGAATTTTGAATTTTGTTTTGCCATGTTACACTATCAGCGTACAATCAAATCGCACATGCAATTTCTGTACCAAACAAATATTAACCAAATACTAATCGCACCATACGCAAACACAAGAGAAATACAATATATTTATGTAAGAAATGCAATAATATAACACATAAATGCAAAAATATAAATAACATATAGAACATATTTTGGTTATAATATGTCAAAATTTACGCTATTGTGCCACCACAACGAAAGATGAGAATGCAAATTACACGAAATATGTGAAATAGTAGCTGAATAAAGTTAATGCATGGCCATGGACACCGCCAACAGCTTTACATGTAAATTTGGAGCCTGAGAAAAGCCAGTCTGAGAGGGATGTCTTATTACGTGAGCTGGAAGCGAGCAAGAGTGTTTCAGCTCATTCCTGTGTTGGTTATCAAATCAACATTGTTAGGTGAGTACAAGAAATTATTTTTCGGACTCAGTAAATTTGCATTTAGAAATACACGGAAAATATAATTTGTTATACACATCCCACAGCGTAAAAACTTTTTCTGCTGGTGGGATTCAAAGCCACGTCTCCTCGCCCCCGCACTGAGAAAAATAGTTTGTTTGAAACAACAAAATAGTTTTGTTGAGCTGTTTTGTCGATTTATTTTGTTGCTTTAGCCAAACTCCATTGGAATTGTTTTGTTGGCAAAACAAAATTATTTCGTTGGCTATATTTTGTTAATTCAACTGTACGGAGGTGGCATCGACCTTACGCCAAATCGCACGTGATTACTAGCTACTCCATACGGGCACTACCAGACTACCACTGACCAGAAGAATCTCGTTTTGCGCTTAAGATTTCGTTTTGAATTATGGCTGACTACAAACTGAGTGCATTGTTAGAAGACTGGGTGCTATCAACTCTGATAGGGACATTCAGAGGTAAGAATTTCTAATATATCTTAATAATTCTCACGCATTTTTATGCTAGTGTTTATTGTGTGTTATTTTGGTTGGATTCAGTGAATTTCAGTGATAAGTTGGCCTCACTTTGTAGACTCATACTTACAATGAACACGATAGAATCCGCATCTTATTAGATGCACAGGGGCACGTATTAAATTTAAACCCAGATTTCTGATAAAGCAATAATACATTTCTTATGACGACTCGCGGTTCCTGATCGCAAATAAAAATTTGAACATTAGGTAATGATAAGAGTTATAATTCATGTATAGAACTTGATTTCATGTATAAGCTATATATACAGGGTGTTTCAAAATTCGTGCGGCAACCAAAGATTGCATGGCATTTTTATTTCGCTTTCTATGAGTGATGTTAAGAAAAATATAACGATTTTTTCTTTCGTCTAACCAAAAATGTCAATAATTTGTTTCATCAAAAACTAAGAAAAACGTTTAAAAGGAAATCGGATTTAGAAACATGTTACACACGCACCAAAATAGTGTCAATACATCGTTATGTCAAGTATAAATCGTCCGTGAACATTGCAGAAGGTAATAAACCGACCTTCAAATGCTAAATTCGAAGGTAAGAATTTACTCGTAAGAACAGTTATAGCCGAGTGGTTAAACTAAAGGTCTCAGTTTCCAATCCGCTCGTTGAGAGAGTTTTCGTTGGCTCTGATAACTGAAAGAGGAGCGGACAGATTTGGTATTGCTGGATGTGTTCGATGGGATGCGTTGAGGTATGTCGTATTTCTTTTAATTTTGGGTGATTTACTTGTTTGTCTGGCATTTACAGTGTTACCTGAATTCAAAATTTTTGATTTCGTTTCAAAACTTTGTGACCTTGAGAACACAAGGGCTGGTTTTTTAAGAATTCTGCCATTGCCCTTTCAGAATGGTCACTAAGGGTTGATGTTCCCCTGATGAAGACAACCCTCTCCTTGGTTTGAATTTTTGGCTTCTTGTCTTGGTTTGTGCTGTTGTTCTTTTGGAGGGGGGTGAGTTAGGCATTCTGAAACTTTGACTTGGTATTTGCGTTCGCGTTAGGCAAAAAAGGTGTCGTACCTAGGTATTTTTTATTGACTATACTTACCATTTTAGAGTTTTTATTTGTATTTGGTGCTGTTGACCTGGCTTTAATTAGGCTTCACTCTGTTTAAGAATGTATGTGGTTAGTCTTGTTGATTGAACATTTTGTTTGATTTATGTTTCATATAACTACAATATACTTAATACCTCTATATTGATATGCTGCGTTGCGCATTTCAGTGAGGTCTCATGATTTCATGATTTCAGTAATTATCGGTTCGCTTTCGAGCTTAGGGCTTCAAATTTTTGGATTCAGAGCTTCTTGATTGGCTGCCAAATTTTATTTCGCTTTCTATGAGGGATGTGGATTCTATAATGTAATTCATATATATATATATATATATCATCATCATCATCATCAACCATTATCAATCCACTGCTGGACGAAGGTCTCCCCAAGTTTCCTCCACAACGGACTGTCTTGTGCCAGTCTCCTCCATGTCACTCCCGCATACTTTCGAATTTCATCTACCCATCTCCCATGTGGTCTTCTTCTGGGTCTTTTCCTGTTCCTTGGAATCCAATCTAAAATTTCGGCTGTCCATCGATTGTCTGTCCTTCTGGCAGTATGTCCAGCCCATTGCCATTTCAGGGATTTAACTCTGATCATGATGTCTTCCACTCTTGTCATTTTTCGGATCCACGAGTTCCTCTTCTTATCTCTCCTGGTTACACCAAACATGCACCTCTCCATGCTACTTTGAGTTGTTTGCAGCCTTTGTATGTCTCTTTTAGTTAAGGTTCACGTCTCTGCTCCATACCTAAGCACTGGAATGATGCATTGATCAAACACTTTTCTTTTAAGACATAATGGCATATTGCTCTTGAAAATTATGCTGTTTCCTCCAAAAGCTCTAAAGGCAAGTTTTGTACGCCGATTAATTTCTTCATCAATGTGACCCTCACTTGATATCTGCTGTCCGAGATAAACGTACGTGTCTGTTATCTCCAGCTTTGCTCCATCAATCGATAAATCTTCATTTCTTGTAAAAGCTTTGAACATCACTTTTGTCTTCTGAAAGTTCATTTTTAATCCCACATCTTTACTCTTGTCAGCAAGTTCCTGGATCATACTCTGCAGCTCTGATGAGGTAGTTGCAAAAATGACTATGTCATCAGCAAAACGAAGGTGGGTTAGATAATCTCCATTAATCTTTATCCCTTTGTTTTCCCAGTTCAGTGATTGAAAGACAATTTCCAATGTGGCATTAAAGAGCTTCGGAGATATGGTGTCACCTTGTCTCACTCCCTTTCCAATTTTTATGTGTGTTGTATTTTCAAACAGCCGAATCTTTGCACTTGCATTTTCATAGATGTTATTAATAATATTAATGTATGCATCTTCAATACCGCATGATTTCAGAGCCATTGTAACTGCTGATGGTTTCACTGAATCAAAGGCTTTTTCATAATCGATAAAAGCCATGCACAATGGAAGATCATATTCCCTTGCTCTTTCAATTAGTTCTCTCAGTACGTGGATATGATCTATTGTGCTGTAGCCACTCCTGAATCCAGCTTGTTCTCTCGGTTGAGCAATGTCCAGTGTTACCTTCAAACGGTGTGAAAGAACTTTGGTGAAGATTTTATAAACCACTGATAGGAGGCTGATAGGTCTGTAGTTCCTGAGATCCTCAATGTCACCTTTTTTATGTAGTAGGATCATTGTAGCATTGTTCCAATCCTCAGGAATCTTTCCTTTACTAAGGCATCGAGTGAAAATTTGGGCGAGTACTGTTTCGATTTCTCCACTTGCTTCTTGTATGATGTCTACAGTAATCCCATCTTCTCCTGGAGCTTTTCCCCGCTTCGAGTTCTAGATTGCATGTGCAACTTCTGCTGGGAGGACTGGAAGAACGCTGGTACTGGTACCTTTCATGATGTCAGGAGTACATGTATCATCCCTTTCATATAATTTGGAGTAGAAATCTTTCACTCTTGTCAAAATTTCGCCTCTATTTCTTGTTACAGAACCATCTTCTTTTCTCAGTGCCATAATCTGTTTTCTTCCCTTACTGAGATGTCCCTTTGCTATCTTCAGGCTTTGGTTGTTTTCAATTGCTTTCCTCACTAGTTCACAGTTGAATTTCCTTACGTCTTCAGTGCTGCTTTTTCGTACTGTCTTGCATAGCTCTATGTATTCCACTTTGGAAGTCACATCTTCTTTAGTTGTCTTCATCTCTCTTCTTTTTTGCATCAACATTTTGGTTTTTCCTGATAATTTGTTCACATGCAACTTTTTCTTAGACCCAGCTAATTTTGTTGCTGTTTCCATAAGAGCTTTGGTTACTTTTCTGTTAACTTCAGAAATATCCACTACTTCCGATGTAAGGCCTTCTAATTCTTCAGTTCCAACTTAAAGGTATTAGGGTGTTTTTTAAAGTTGGTTATGTCAATATATTTTGTTTGTCTTATGAGCTTGCCACGTTTGAGTTTAGTGTTGAAGTGCATCTTACATCTCACCAATCTATGGTCACTACCTGTGTTGAACTTCTTTAGCACACTGCAGTCTTCTATGACAAATTTTTTGTTACACATAATAAATTCAATTTCACTTGTCGTCCCATTTGGATGTCTCCATGTCCATTTCCTGTGTGGCTTTTTCTTGAAAAGGAGTTCAAGATGAAAAACCCTTCTGCCTCTGCAAACTCAACGAGAGTATTTCCACGCTGGTTTCTGTCGCCGTGACCGAATTTACCTACTGAAGTTTCATTCTGTTGCCGTTGCCCTATTTTTGCATTGAAATCTCCCATAATTATCTTCAAGTGCTGCTTACCTTTATGATTTAGATGACGAATTTCCTCATAAAATTCTTCAATTTCTTCTTCAGGATGACTTGTGGTGGGTGCATAAGCTTGAATAATCTGAGCCTGGTATCTTCTCAAAAGTTGGATAACGAGTCGTGCAGCTCTGTCAGAGGAACTTTCAACTTGTACAACTTTATCCTTCGAATTCTTGTTTATTATAAATCCAACACCACTAGTTCTGCCAGTATCTGTCCCACGATAGTAGAAGAGTTGTCCACTTTTCAGTTCAATGAGAACTTCTCCTTTTCTCCTTACCTCACTTAGCCCGACAATGTCCCATTTGATCCTTTGTAGTTCCTCTTCCAATTCAAGAAGCCTTGAGTCAGAAGATAGGGAGCGTCCGTTATACGTAGCCAAGGTCAGCATCAGATGGCAGCCTAGTCCGGTCCTCCGGGGATTCTTAGCACCCTCTGCTTTCATGTCACACTGGCCGCTGCCTTGGCCAGGTACATTCCAGCTGCCGGAGACTGAGGGCCAAGATTTAAGTTGTGGAGTCATTTTGGAGGGGTTTGGCCATAACTCACCAGGCTGGCCAAGCGGGTTGGTGAGTGTGGGATAGCATTTCATCTAATCCCGATGGTATAGTTATACCGCTATTGGCGGTCGTCAGAGCCCCTTTAGTGGGAACAGGATGCACCAGGAGAAAGCGGGATTGACATTTGTCAAGGAGAGGCTGTGATGTTACGCATCACCTGACCTTACATCCCTATATCATCATCATCATCATTGTCAACCATTATCAATCCACTGCTGGACGAAGGTCTCCCCAAGTTTCCTCCACAACGGTCTGTCTTGTGCCAGTCTCCTCCATGTCACTCCCGCATACTTTCGAATTTCATCCACCCATCTTCCATGTGGTCTTCTCCTGGGTCTTTTCCTGTCCCTTGGAATTCAATCTAAAATTTCGGCTGTCCATCGATGGTATGTTCTTCTGGCAGTATGTCCAGCCCATTGCCATTTCAGGGATTTAACTCTGATCATGATGTCTTCCACTCTTGTCATTTTTCGGATCCACGTGTTCCTCTTCTTATCTCTCCTGGTTACACCAAGCATGCACCTCTCCATGCTACTTTGAGTTGTCTGCAGCCTTTGTATGTCTTTTTTAGCTAAGGTCCACGTCTCTGCACCATACGTAAGCACTGGAAGGATGCATTGATCAAACACTTTTCTTTTAAGACATAATGGCAGATTGCTCTTGAAAATTATGCTGTTTCTTCCAAAAGCTCTCCAGGCAAGTTTTGTACGCCGATTAATTTCTTCACCAATGTGACCCTCATTTGATATCTGCTGTCCAAGATAAGCGTACGTGTCTGTTATCTCCAGCTTTTCTCCATCAATCGATAAATCTTCATTTCTTGTAAAAGCATTGTACATAACTTTTGTCTTCTGAAAGTTCATTTTTAATCCCACTTCTTTACTCTTGTCAGCAAGTTCCTGGATCATACTCTGTAGCTCTGATGGGGTAGTTGCAAAAATGACTATGTCATCAGCAAAACGAAGGTGGGTTAGATAATCTCCATTAATCTTTATCCCTTTGTTTTCCCAGTTCAGTGATTGAAAGACATTTTCCAATGTGGCATTAAAGAGCTTCGGAGATATGGTGTCACCTTGTCTCACTCCTTTTCCAATTTTTATGTGTGTTGTATTTTCAAACAGCCGAATCTTTGCACTTACATTTTCATAGATGTTATTAATAATATTAATGTATGCATCTTCAATACCGCAGGATTTCAGAGCCATTGCAACTGCTGATGGTTTCACCGAATCAAAGGCTTTTTCATAATCGATAAAAGCCATGCACAATAGAAGTTCATATTCCCTCGCTCTTTCAATTAGTTCTCTCAGTACGTGGATATGATCTATTGTGCTGTAGCCACTCCTGAATCCAGCTTGTTCTCTCGGTTGAGCCATGTCCAGTGTCACCTTCAAGCGGTGTGAAAGAACTTTAGTGAAGATTTTATAAACCACTGATAGGAGGCTGATAGGTCTGTAGTTCCTGAGATCCTCAATGTCACCTTTTTTATGTAGCAAGATCATTGTAGCGTTGTTCCAATCCTCAGGAATTTTCCCTTCATTAAGGCATCGAGTGAAAATTTGGGCGAGTACTGTTTCGAATTCACCACTTGCTTCTTGTATGATGTCTACAGTAATCCCATCTTCTCCTGGAGCTTTTCCCCGCTTCATGTTCTTGATTGCATGTGCAACTTCTGCTGGAAGGACTGGAAGAACTCTGGTACTGGTACCTTTCATGATGTCTGGAGTGCATGTATCATCATCCCTTTCATATAATTTGGAGTAGAAATCTTTCACTCTTGTCAACATTTCGCCTCTATTTCTTGTTACAGAACCATCTTCTTTTCTCAGTGCCATAATCTGTTTTTTCCCCTTTCTGAGATGTCCCTTTGCTATCTTTAGGCTTTGGTTGTTTTCAATTGCTTTCCTTACCAGTTCACAGTTGAATTTCCTTACGTCTTCAGTGATACTTTTTCGTACTGTCTTGCATAGCTCTATATATTCCACTTTGGAAGTCACATCTTCTTTAGTTGTCCTCATCACTCTTCTTTTTTGCATCAACATTTTGGTTTTTCCTGATAATTTGTTCACATGCAACTTGTTCTTAGACCCAGCTAATTTTGTTGCTGTTTCCATAAGAGCTTTGGTTACTTTTCTGTTAACTTCAGAAATATCCACTTCTTCCGATGTTAGGCCTTCTAAAGCAGAGAATCTGTTCTTCAGTTCCAATTTGAAGGTATTATGGTGTTTTTTAAGGTTGGTTATGTCAATACATTTTGTTAGTCTTATGAGCTTGCTACGTTCGAGTTTAGTGTTGAGGTGCATCTTACATCTCACCAATCTATGGTCACTGCCTGTGTTGAACTTGTTTAGCACACTGCAGTCTTCTATGATGAATTTTTTGTTACACATAATAAAATCAATTTCACTTGTCGTCCCATTTGGATGTCTCCATGTCCATTACCTGTGTGGCTTTTTCTTGAAAAAGGAGTTTAAGATGAAAAACCCTTCTGCCTCTGCAAACTCTACGAGAGTATTTCCACGCTGGTTTCTGTTGCCGTGACCGAATTTACCTACTGAAGTTTCATTCTGTTGCCGTTGCCCTATTTTTGCATTGAAATCTCCCATAATTATCTTCAAGTGCTGTTTACCTTTATTATTTAGATCACGAATTTCCTCATAAAATTCTTCAATTTCTTCTTCAGGATGACTTGTGGTGGGTGCATAAGTTTGAATAATCTGAGCCTGGTATCTTCTCGAGAGTTGGATAACGAGTCGTGCAGCTCTGTCAGAGGAACTTTCAACTTCTACAACTTTATCCTTCAGTTTCTTGTTTATTATAAATCCAACACCACTAGTTCTGCCAGTATCTGTCCCACGATAGTAGAAGAGATGTCCACTTTTCAGTTCAATGAGATCTTCTCCTTTTCTCCTTACCTCACTTAGCCCGACGATGTCCCACTTGATCCTTTGTAGTTCCTCTTCCAATTCAAGAAGCCTTGAATCAAAAGATAGGGAGCGTCCGTTGTACGTAGCCAAGGTCAGCACCAGATGGCAGCCTAGTCCGGTCCTCGGGGATTCTTAGCACCCTCTGCCTTCATGTCGCACTGGCCGCTGCCTTGGCCAGGTACATTTCAGCTGCCGGAGATTGAGGGCCAAGATTTAAGTTGTGGAGTCATTTTGGGGGGGTTTGGACATAACTCACCACGCTGGCCAAGCGGGTTAATGAGTGTGGGATAGCATTTCCTCTAATCCCGATGGCATAGTTATACCGCTGTTGGCGGTCGTCAGAGCCCCTTTAGTGGGAACAGGATGTACCACGAGAAGGCGGGGTTGACATTTGTCAAGGAGAGGCTGTGATATTACGCATCACCTGACCTTACGTTTCCACTATATATATATATATATATATATATTATCATCATCATCATCATCATCATTGTCAACCATTATCAATCCACTGCTGGACGAAGGTCTCCCCAAGTTTCCTCCACAACGGTCTGTCTTGTGCCAATCTCCTCCATGTCACCCCTGCATACTTTCGAATTTCATCCACCCATCTCCCATGTGGTCTTCTTCTGGGTCTTTTCCTGTCCCTTGGAATCCAATCTAAAATTTCGGCTGTCCATCGATGATCTGTCCTTCTGGCAGTATGTCCAGCCCATTGCTCGTTCGTGACAGACGTAGTGTTGGTGGCTCCAATATTTTATGTATTTTAGTGTGGAATAGCTCGTCCCTCACTCACCTGTTGCGTGGCCCGGCTGTCTAAAGGTACTGTGTACGTTTTGAGCTACTTTTCTGGCGTTCTCATCCTCATATTAGTTCATATTCATCCGTTTTCTTATCGTTTGCTCGTTTGCTTACGTTTGGAAGCTGCCAACATGGCGGCTTCCGGTATTTCCTTATCATCTATGAGCGTGGCGGATGCACGTCACGTCACACTTCCCACGTCCATGGAAGTTAACATACTCTCGTCCTCAGATGTGTCTGCTCAGATGCCTTCCCAGCTTTCTAGTACCCCTGCACCGGTGCCTTCACTGGACTTGGCTGCGCTTTCTTCTTCAGCTCCTGCATCTGCCTCGGTGCCCTCCCTGGGTACTACTGATTCTACTGCCTTGCCTTCGGCCTGTGCTTCTCTTCCCTCACAGCCTTCTGTTCCTGCCGGATCCGAACAGACTTCTCTTCCGAGGATGTCATTTGCCTCTAAAGTGCAACGAGGCGCTCCTTCTACGTCCGATTCATTTCAACCAGATGGTCTTTTGCAAGCAACACCTATTATTCAGGTATCCAACCACAAGGTGAAGGTAACGATAGATGACAATTCGCAGATTGGCCGTGAGTTCCATAACCTCCTGGATAGAGGTGTGCTCTTTCATGCTTTACCAAATACTCCATTGCCACGCTACATGGAAGCCCTCTCTGGACATGTGTCGTCTGCGTCCATTGCAGGAATTTCCCGTACTCCTCGGGGTATTTCGGTACAGTTCAATCACAAGGAGGATGCTGACTTTTTTCTTGCAAACGGACTTTCGATTGGGACAAACCATCTCATCCCGTCGCCTCTTTCCAAGAGACCGGTGAACATCACGTTCTATCCTGTTCCACAGGAAGTGCCTGATACTGCACTTCCTCTCCTTGTCAGTCATGTTTGTAAAATTGTTGGCAAGGTCCGTCGCCTCTCTGACGCTCCCCGCGGAACTCGATTTGCACATGCTACCGGACCTCGCCGTCAGTTATTGGTCGTCTTTCCCACCGAGAAAGCGTTGGCGGATTGCCCTACAGAAGCTACTGTTGAAATTGGCGCACGAACGTACAGTTTCAAGATTTTCACTGCTCACTATTGTACACACTGTTTAACACAGAATCATACTACTGCCTCCTGTGACAGCGTTCGACGTGGACGTTCATCAAGTTCGCATCCCACTGCTGACCACATTGGTCTTTCTACTATCCCCACTACCGGTAGTTTGCCTGACGCGAATTCTTCGTTTCTCCGTCAGACGAACATTTCCGTCACTGACAATGCTACCTTTCCTCCTCTCCCGACCCGTACGATTGGGCATCCACCTTCAAGATTGACAGAGTTGTCTTCGACTACAGATGTGTCTACAGCGGAGTGTTCCGATCCGGGTGTGTTGAGTGGTGGTTTGGCAGATCGGTCGTCTGGCTCTTCTCCTAGCCTCTCGGATATCGGATCTCCATTTACAACCTTGTCTACCATACCCTTGTTGCAACATCTTCCTGAAGATTCGGCTGTTGTACCAGTCTCCACTAAGGCAGCTCAGCTACGTACTGTTTCTTCGGCGACGGTCGTTTCCTCGTCTCCTGACTTGGGAGGTGAGCCTGATCCACCAATGGATACATCCGCTTCAGCTTCTTCTTCGAAGCGGATTGGAACTTCCAAAGGCGCTGTGAAACAGAAAAAGTTAAAACAACTTTCTGTGCCACATTCTGAGGATGCATCTAGTGTTCCCGAGGTTTCCGGTTCCGGTGTTTCTCCACCTGATGATTCTTCAAACAGTATGCTTCTCCGCTCAGGTCCTGTCAATCCTCTCTCTGATGCTGAGGTTCTACAGGCCTTTGATACGTTTCCTCCAGTTCCTGAACCACTGTCCAGACAGCAACTTTTACGTCTTTTTCAACCTGCACGTACGATTGTTGGATCTGAAGAATTCCTTCACTCACCTGATCTGGACCTGTATGCAGCGGTAACGCAGTTCGAAGCTTATGTGTCACTTTTTACATCTCTGTGTGCCACCGATCCTCGGTATCAGCCTTTTTTGAGACGTTACACGCGCCGTCTCGCCTCCTTGAAGGAGCTCGTTGAGAAGCATATATGTGATACCTTCTATCCTTTTACCGATGACCTTTAGCTCTCTTCCTCACACCGATTACTTTTTGTTCTCTCAATGCTAGGGGATTTGCGAACCCGTTCGCAGATGCCCTTGGTTTTGCAGACTTAGTGCATGTTGATTCTGATGTTTTCATTGTGTGTTTTTACTGTGATTCACAAGTAATGTATTGTAAATTTGCTTTATTTGTGTGTAAATTTTCTTTATTTGCTTTATTTAATGTATTGTAAATTTGCTTTATTTTGAAGTTGCGATAATTGCGTGTTTTTGCTGTGTTTTCACCACTAATCGGTCTTGTTACTTGTGTGATCTCCTCATTATCTCAGTGTCATTATCTTATCTGTTGTTTCCTGAATTTGTGCCTGTTTTTTAAATTACCTATAATTGTGAGTGTTTGCTGTGTTAGTGCTTTCCTCTATCGCGGATTATTATAGTGGTACGTTTGTTACCTGTGTTATTTTTCTAAAGTTGCTGAGGTACTCAATGTTGTTTTGCGCTCTAACCACATTTCAGTTCCGTTCGGTTGATTTATCATAGCATAGTACATTTCATGCATTTGTGCACATGTGTTATAGTGTTTGACATGCCGTTAGGCCATTCATTCTTCGTGTGCATATTCATTTCCTTTCTGTGTAACGTTGTGCTGCATCGTGGATATACTGACTTTCCGCACTGTTGTTTTCTGTACTGCAGCTTTTAATGAATCTCCTATGTGTGTATTTCGTTATAGCAATAAACTGGGTACCACTATGGTACCCACAGTTACCAATACCAATACCATTGCCATTTCAGGGATTTAACTCTGATCATGATGTCTTCCACTCTTGTCATTTTTCGGATCCACGAGTTCCTCTTCTTATCTCTCCTGGTTACACCAAGTATGCACCTCTCCATGCTACTTTGAGTTGTCTGCAGCTTTTGTATGTCTCTTTTAGTTAAGGTCCACGTCTCTGCACCATACGTAAGCACTGGAAGGATGCATTGATCAAACACTTTTCTTTTAAGACATAATGGCATATTGCTCTTGAAAATTATGCTGTTTCTTCCAAAAGCTCTCCAGTCAAGTGTTGTACGCCGATTAATTTCTTCATCAATGTGACCCTCACTTGATATCTGCTGTCCAAGATAAACGTACGTGTCTGTTATCTCCAGCTTTTCTCCATCAATCGATAAATCTTCATTTCTTGTAAAAGCATTGTACATCACTTTTGTCTTCTGAAAGTTCATTTTTAATCCCACTTCTTTACTCTTGTCAGCAAGTTCCTGGATCATACTCTGCAGCTCTGATGGGCTAATTGCAAAAATGACTACGTCATCAGCAAAACGAAGGTGGGTTAGATAATCTCCATTGAACTTTATCCCCTTGTTTTCCCAGCTCAGTGACTGAAAAACCCCCTCCAATGTGGCATTAAAGAGCTTCGGAGATATGGTGTCACCTTGTCTCACTCCCTTTCCAATTTTTATGTGTGTTGTATTTTCAAACAGCCTAATCTTTGCACTTGCATTTTCATAGATGTTATTAATAATATTAATGTATGCATCTTCAATACCGCAGGTTTTCAGAGCCATTGTAACTGCTGATGGTTTCACCGAATCAAAGGCTTTTTCATAATCGATAAAAGCCATGCACAATGGAAGTTCATATTCCCTCGCTCTTTCAATTAGTTCTCTCAGCACATGGATATGATCTATTGTGCTGTAGCCATTCCTGAATCCAGCTTGTTCTCTCGGTTGAGCCATGTCCAGTGTTACCTTCAAGCGGTGTGAAAGAACTTTAGTGAAGATTTTATAAACTACTGATAGGAGGCTGATAGGTCTGTAGTTTCCGAGATCCTCAATGTCACCTTTCTTATGTAGCAGGATCATTGTAGCGGTGTTCCAATCCTCAGGAATCTTTCCTTCATTAAGGCATCGAGTGAAAATTTGGGCGAGTACTGTTTCGAATTCACCACTTGCTTCTTGTATGATGTCTACAGTAATTCCATCTTCTCCTGGAGCTTTTCCCCGCTTCATGTTCTTGATTCCACAACTTAAATCTTGGCTCTTAGTCTCCGGCAGCTGGAATATATATATATATATATATATATATATATATATATATATATATCATCATCATCATTGTCAACCATTATCAATCCACTGCTGGACGAAGGTCTCCCAAGTTTCCTCCACAACGGTCTGTCTTGTGCCAGTCTCCTCCATGTCACTCCCGCATACTTTCGAATTTCATCCACCCATCTCCCATGTGGTCTTCTTCTGGGTCTTTTCCTGTCCCTTGGAATCCAATCTAAAATTTCGGCTGTCCATCGATGGTCTGTTCTTCTGGCAGTATGTCCAGCCCATTGCCATTTCAGGGATTTAACTCTGATCATGATGTCTTCCACTCTTGTCATTTTTCGGATCCACGTGTTCCTCTTCTTATCTCTCCTGGTTACACCAAGCATGCACCTCTCCATGCTGCTTTGAGTTGTCTGCAGCCTTTGTATGTCTCTTTTAGCTAAGGTCCACGTCTCTGCACCATACGTAAACACTGGAAGGATGCATTGATCAAACACTTTTCTTTTAAGACATAATCGCATATTGCTCTTGAAAATTATGCTGTTTCTTCCAAAAGCTCTCCAGGCAAGTTTTGTACGCCGATTAATTTCTTCACCAATGTGACCCTCACTTGATATCTGCTGTCCAAGATAAACGTACGTGTCTGTTATCTCCAGCTTTTCTCCATCAATCGATAAATCTTCATTTCTTGTAAAAGCATTGTACATCACTTTTGTCTTCTGAAAGTTCATTTTTAATCCCACTTCTTTACTCTTGTAAGAAAGTTCCTGGATCATACACTGTAGCTCTGATGGGGTAGTTGTAAAAATGACTATGTCATCAGCAAAACGAAGGTGGGTTAGATAATCTCCATTAATCTTTATCCCTTTGTTTTCCCAGTTCAGTGATTGAAAGACATTTTCCAATGTGGCATTAAAGAGCTTCGGAGATATGGTGTCACCTTGTCTCACTCCTTTTCCAATTTTTATGTGTGTTGTATTTTCAAACAGCCGAAATTTTGCACTTTCATTTTCATAGATGTTATTAATAATATTAATGTATGCATCTTCAATACCGCAGGATTTCAGAGCCATTGCAACTGCTGATGGTTTCACCGAATCAAAGGCTTTTTCATAATCGATAAAAGCCATGCACAAGGAAGTTCATATTCCCTCGCTCTTTCAATTAGTTCTCTCAGTACGTGGATATGATCTATTGTGCTGTAGCCACTCCTGAATCCAGCTTGTTCTCTCGGTTGAGCCATGTCCAGTGTCACCTTCAAGCGGTGTGAAAGAACTTTAGTGAAGATTTTATAAACCACTGATAGGAGGATGATAGGTCTGTAGTTCCTGAGATCCTCAATGTCACCTTTTTTATGTCGCAAGATCATTGTAGCGTTGTTCCAATCCTCAGGAATTTTCCCTTCATTAAGGCATCGAGTGAAAATTTGGGCGAGTACTGTTTCGATTTCTCCACTTGCTTCTTGTATGATGTCTACAGTAATTCCATCTTCTCCTGGAGCTTTTCCCCGCTTCATGTTCTTGACTGCATGTGCAACTTCTGCTGGAAGGACTGGAAGAACTCTGGTACTGGTACCTTTCATGATGTCTGGAGTACATGTATCATCCCTTTCATATAATTTGGAGTAGAAATCTTTCACTCTTGTCAAAATTTCGCCTCTATTTCTTGTTACAGAACCATCTTCTTTTCTCAGTGCCATAATCTGTTTTTTCCCCTTACTGAGATGTCCCTTTGCTATCTTTAGGCTTTGGTTGTTTTCAATTGCTTTCCTTACCAGTTCACAGTTGAATTTCCTTACATCTTCAGTGATACTTTTTCGTACTGTCTTGCATAGCTCTATATATTCCACTTTGGAAGTCACATCTTCTTTAGTTGTCCTCATCACTCTTCTTTTTTGCATCAACATTTTGGTTTTTCCTGATAATTTGTTCACATGCAATTTGTTCTTAGACCCAGCTAATTTTGTTGCTGTTTCCATAAGAGCTTCGGTTACTTTTCTGTTAACTTCAGAAATATCCACTTCTTCCGATGTTAGGCCTTCTAAAGCAGAGAATCTGTTCTTCAGTTCCAATTTGAAGGTATTATGGTGTTTTTTAAGGTTGGTTATGTCAATATATTTTGTTTGTCTTATGAGCTTGCTACGTTCGAGTTTAGTGTTGAGGTGCATCTTACATCTCACCAATCTATGGTCACTGCCTGTGTTGAACTTGTTTAGCACACTGCAGTCTTCTATGACGAATTTTTTGTTACACATAATAAAATCAATTTCACTTGTCGTCCCATTTGGATGTCTCCATGTCCATTTCCTGTGTGGCTTTTTCTTGAAAAAGGAGTTTAAGATGAAAAACCCTTATATATATCTAATATATATATATAATCGTTTATATATGCTTCGAATAATCGAAACCGATTGCGGTGATTAATGTTTCCATGGCTGTCTTATTTACATACACGACTTACAAGAACGTGGCTTGCGTTACCTACATAACCTCTATTTGGATATGTATGGTATCATATATTCTTCTGGGTTGGTGTACTAATATATTTAGCAGCACTCTGTATTGCTCAGGTATGCATTCCTTTTATAGTTCGCTAATGAAGCTATGTCCACCTGTTTTTCCAGATGTTTCTGTTTGATTAAAGGAAATGTTCGAAGCTCGAGCAAAGAGGATTACTAAATGTATTCCTTAGCATCGCACAGATGGCACGCTTTCATTGCAGAACTCATGACTAGTGATTTGATCAATAAGTCTGGATTTCAGTAGTTCCAGAAGTCGTCACTAGGGCCACTGCATATTAAATAAGAATCACATAGTAAGGTTAGGCCTAAGAAATCGCCAAGTTAGGGTTTGATTCTAGTTAGAAGATTTTCAGAAACTGTATCATTTGTAGCTGATATTTTAGCTCCAAAATTTAGGTAAAACCTCTGCAAATAAATTTGCATGTAAGTATTTTGAAAATTACCCAGGTTTAATCCCAAATAATTCAAGCGGTTTCTTTCTGACTTACGTACTAATCGATTTTAAAACTTTGCTTGCATTTGTAAATACACGTATAAAACAAAAGCAGAAAAAGTAATTGTTTCTTTCCATTGCAGCTTTAAATATTCACGAGCTTTAAGTTAGTGATGGGGAAAGGAAGTATTGCGCGGTCAATCTTCGCGAGCTAAAGTTAAGTTCCATTCTATGGAGAAAGAAGAAACCGCCAATTATATACATTCAAGAGTTTTAAGTGTGACGTACTACAGAGGTAAAGCACGTATCAAGACGAGAAATGTGCAGCGATATATTCTGTCCGTGAAGCTTAGTTGAAAGAGCAACTTACTCCGGAGTGAGGGGTCGCGTATTCGATTTCCGTCACGGACAAATTTGGGTTTTCACGTAAGTTACAGTCTGTGTAAGGGTTCTGCAAGGTCAGATACCATTTGGAACACTTCTCGGTCTCCAGAATCATGGGACACTTTCTGAAACGATGTAGAATTTTAGGAAGCCTTAGGAGGATATTGTCTTGATAAAGCATAAACGTTTTTATCGTGGAAGGCCTACATAGTTGGAACAAAGATGAAAATGTATCTGAGATACCAAGTCGAAAATCAGGAGTATAATATTGCAGTAATACGCGTATGAGGCACATGTTAAGTTCAGGAGTTACTAAACCTTGAAATCTGTCCTAAATGTAGGGGCAGAAAATACGCATATCTGCGCCATATCATGCAATGCATTAGGTCCTTACAAGTAAACAAAACGTTTCAGATATTACACTGGAAAGATATTCTTCAACTGTACATGCATACATATCACTAAGAACTTCTCTGAGATTCAAAGGTTAGGCACGAAATATTAATTCACCGATCTTAGGCCTGGGCCTTTCTAAAAACTTTTAATAAGCGCAGCATATTAACTTGTGTCGATATGTAAACCTTATGAATGTGACATAGAATAAAAACTGATAAAAGGGCATAGACCTAGCGCCTATGAATTAACCATTAGTGCCTAAGTAGAAGCGCAATGCTATTAACTTGATTTGATACGTAAACATTATGAATATGAAGTCATCGGATTAAAAGCCGTTGAAAAGGCCTAGGTCTAGGGCCTATCAATTAAGTAAAACAAGAAATATTAATAACTGGCATGTTATGTAAATATTTAGTGCCTAAGTAAAACCGAATTCTCACGTTCACCGGAGACATTCCACTCACTATTTCAAAGTCACCTTTATTTTTCCGAGCCAATTTCTCGGACAAACCTCGTTGAACGTAGAGTACGTGTAGAAAAACTCTATCCCCTATTTTTAAATCCTTTTCACGGGGTATCTATCAGCGTACCGTTCCTGCCTAGCAGCAGCCTCTTCTAGATTTCCATAAACGATCTTGTACACCCTTCTCATGCGGTCTAGGAAGTTTTCGATGTAGTCGTCCTGGGTGAAATAGGTCTGGCGGTGGGGCGGAATTAGAATATCGGAGCGTACTGTCAAATCTCTACCAAACACGAGGTAACTTAGTGCAAATTTAGTCGCGGAATGCGTGGAGCTATTTATGGCTAGTTGAAGGAGGGACAGGTGACGGTCCCAGTCCGTTTGTTGTTGGTTAAGTAAGCAACTTAGAGATTTATTGATTAAGAAATCTGACCTCTCATTCTTCGAATTACCCTCTGGGTGATATGCCGTGGAATTAAGTCTCCTAATTCCTAATTTAGTTAGTAAATTCTTGAATACTTCGGACATAAAGGCCTGGCCGAGGTCTGTGAGATTTGATTCCGGCAAACCGTGAACGGCCACGATTCTGTCAAGGTAGATGTCCGCGACTGTCGTTGCTTTTCCGTCTGGAATAGCGGCCAACGCTACATACCTCGTAAAAGAATCTACCATAACCATTATGTATTTATTGCCGTCGAACGTGGTGGGATACGGCCCGCAGAGGTCTAATGATATCTGCTGGAATGGATGAGAGCACACTGTCGTTCTCTGAAGTTTCGCTTTTTCTCTTAGTTTATGTCTTGAGCGTTCGTTGCATGTGCGGCAAGACTCGACATAGTTCCTCACATCCGAATACTGATTTAGCCTGACATATCTAGCCCTAACACAAGATAGTGTTTTTTCAAATCCAAAATGGGGTGATGAGGGCAAATCGTGACAACGTAGTAAAATTCCAGCCTTCATGGAACTGGGGATAACTAGTTGCTCCCAAAGTTCCTCACGCGACGTATTTCTATCCGGCCGCTGAAAGTGGTACAGTAACCCCTCTTCGTTAAGGAAAAAGCTATCGCTAACCCTCTCTTTACTAGCAGGAATTCGTCGCGTTTGTAAGGTTTCGATAATACCGGCCAGGTCTGGATCTGCCCTTTGCAGTCCCTTAATGCGCTCGCTTTCAGTTTTGTCCAGTGTAGTGTTTACGGTGCTTATTCTTGGCTCTTCCATTTTGTACCCCGCGTTATCTCCGTCGGGAGAGTACTGCCTACTAAGCCAATCCGCTATGACATTTTGTTTCCCATTTTCATACAGGATTTTATAGCTGAATTCGCCCAAAAAGATTCTCCATCTGTTCAAACGACTATTACCATCCCGCAAATTTTGTAGATAAACCAAAGGGCGATGATCACTAATTACGTAAAATCCTTTACCTAGTAAAAAGTGCTTCCAAAATTTGACTGCTGATACGACCGCAAGGAGTTCCTTCTCTATAGTCGGGTAATTTTTCTTAGCCTGATTCAGCTTCCTCGACATGAAGGCGATAGGATGCAAATTCCCCTACTGATCTTTTTGCTCTAAAACCGATCCTATTCCCGTATCGCTAGCGTCGCAATGGAGATAGAACGGTTTTTCATAATTTGGGTGTGCTAGAACTGGGTCGCTCAAACGACAGGCTTTAATTTGGTGAAATGCTCTATCTGCTTAATGATTCCACTTGAACTTACCCTTCTTAGTAAGTTCGGTGAGGGGTGCTACAATATCCGAGTATGAGGGAATGAATCTTCTGTAATAATTACACAACCTCAAAAATCCTCGTGAATTCCGAAGAGTCTTAGGGGTGATAAAATTGTTTACATTACAGAGATTCGTCGGGTCGGGACGAATTCCCTCGCCATCGACGATATGACCTAGATATTTCACTGACTGTTGCATGAAAGTGCATTTTTTCGGGAACAATTTTAGATTATGCTCTTGCAACCGTCCAAATACTGCCTCTAATTTTAGAAGATGTGATTCTTCATCGACTGACTCTATAAAGATGTCGTCGATGAAGCACATGATGCTGTGTTCAGATAATCCTGACAACAATACATTGCTTAGACGTTGGAAACTTGTGGGGGCTGTTTTGCAGCCAAAAGGTAATCTTTCGAATTGGAAAGAACCCCAGGGAGCGGACAATGCCGTTTTGTGTTTATCTTTATCGGCAACTTCCATCTGGTGGAAAACTGATTTCATATCCAAGGTAGTAAACCACCTATTTTCCCTAGCTTTTTCTAGCAGATCCTCTAACCTAGGCAAAGGGTAATGGTCCGGAATAATAGAATCGTTTAGAGCACGAAAATCCACGCAGGTAAATCCTTTTTTTGGACCAGGAGCATGATTGCCATATACGGCGATACGCTCTCAGTAATTATTCCGGCATTCAGGAGATCAGTTATTTGCTGTTCAGCCTCTTTTCTTAAGCGATGAGGGACGCGGTATAACTTTCCTACTATGGGCACATCTGTGTTTAAGTTGATTTCATGGTACAATAAATTACATTTGCCCAGCTCGCTTGTTGTGCGAGCAAAAACATCCTAATAATCCATTAATAAGTAAATCAAAGGCCTTTTGCGATCATGATCTATCCCTTCTAAATTAAAGTCCCGGGGAGACAAAGGTGGAAGCTTGGCAGGTTTGCTTTCCTGCACGGTATTTACATCTACGATAGGCTGAACGACAGCTACTTTTGTTTGCTTATTCAAATGCAATGGTTGCTCCGTGAGGTTTGCAACCAAAATTGGGATCCTACCGGAAGGGCCTAAAGTGTTTACCGATCTTCCGATTCTAACAAAACCCTGAGAATATTTATCTTTGGGCTGTACGAGAACTTGATTATTAGGGCTATCCAAAAAGGGAGGGCATTTTGCTAGAACAATATTTTCGGAACAAGTAGGAATTATTTCCTTCTTTAAGATTTTAGCAGTTTTGGTCACATCAGGGAACCACGGGCTTTCTAACTCTTTCTCGGCGATTTACGGGGTAGGGTGGGGGTCCGATCTTGTTTACCTTTGCAACTTTCGCATACCTAACCCTTCTCTTCCTCTTCCCAGGATTTATCCTAATCTGTTCAGATTTCCCTGCTCGCCGTAATGTTCCGACTCCCGCATTACAAGTATAACTATGCGTTTTCAGAAAATCCCAGCCTAAAATCATGGAATAATCAGCGTGTAATCTCTGCTGCGTTACGTGGAAAGAATGCGTTATTTGATCTGTGCCTATCCTTATAGGAAATTCGTAGCAAGCGGAGGTATTCAAAGGACTTCCTGTAATTCCCCTCACTTGTATTGTAGAATCCCGAGATCTCATATTTACCTTCCCTTTAATCTGTTCTACTACGGAGTAGCAAACCAGGCTCATGGCCTCACCGGAATGTATCAAAGCGCTTACCACAATATTACCGACTTTTATTTTAATTGGTGGTAATGCCCCTTGCTCTTCAATCGAGCAGTTGGTTAACATCAAATTGGCTTTTATTTCACTGATACGCTAACCAGCGCTGGGCCTTCGGCGCTGGCCTGCCTTCAGTTTAAATTACGCCTTTGCGAACTACGTGCTCCGCCGCCAGCGTTATCCGCAAAGCGGACTCGATTCTCCTGCTGTCTCAGCCCCTGTTTTGAGGCTGCGGAGGAAACTCTCTTCCTTCGTTATCAGAGGACCTCCCCCTGACGGAACGGGGATAATCCTGCGTGCTCCCGCCAGAGAGCGACTCGCGTTTGAAGCGGGCGTGCGGGTGAAAGGTTGCGCTGCTCTCTGCGATCCCCGCGGAAAATTATCAGGGCTTCGGTGCTGCTGGCGGGAAAAATTCTGATTCCACACCGGGCAATCTCTGCGATGGTGGGAATAACTTTGACACGCGTGACAATTTCCTGTGATCTGTGCAATGTTATGACCACCATTTCCCCTTGGGTGAGAATTGTTCGCCTGGAAATTTCTTATTCTCGCCACCTGGGTCCGGTGAGCGTTTTCAGCATCTCGCAACCTTCTTTCTAACATCCGCGTTTCCTCTTTTAAGGCGTTCACCTGAACCTCGTGGTCAGCCATCTGACGCGCCAATAACCTACACAGCTCCGAAATGGAATCCGGGGTAGTTCCTATGCTTACTGGATTTTCTTGAGAAGGAACCCCACCTATATCTGCAAAGTTTACATCATGGTCAACCAAATGATCATTGAGTTCCTCGAGAACGGCTTGGTCTACGGCTTCAGAGAAGGTTTTAGGAGCAAATGACAGGACGGTCCGCCGCAATTTGCTACTCATACCATTAAGGAACTGGGACATCTTAGTTTTGTCCGCCAGTTCTTGGACTTCCGGACTTGCCTGGTCCACGTGTTCCAGAGAGGAATGAGCTAGGCCCCTTAATCTGGAAACGTACTCCGCTACTTTTTCCCCGGGCGCTGCCTACAAGTCGTAAATTTTTGCATTTTGACTGCGATGGGCTTCTGAGCGTCAAATCTTTGTATTACGGCTTCTCGGAATGCGGCGTAGTTGGTCTCCTTCCGAACGTCCGCCGCATCGGTCAAAATATGGCTCGCGGTCGCTTTGCATTTGGCCCTAGCTGCGAGTATCTTCACCGCATCTGACCAACCTGCAATCTGGGCAGTACTTTCAATCATTTCGAAAAACTGCCTTGCAGTTATAGATTCCTCGGTTCCCGTGAAAACCGGAATGTAATTCAGCATACCCGCCATCGACTAGATAGCGCGCTGGGTTTCAAAAGTCGAATTTGGGGCAGTTGCCGTATTATTTTCCACCGGGTCAGGCATAATAACTTTATTGCTGAGAGCCTAAGAAACCGCGGTCCTAAACCTAAATCCTTACTTTCTCTGTGTGAGCGCTACGCACGTTACGACCCAAAAATACTGAGCACTAACCAATCCTGAAATGTACCAGACGTTACTCCTATTATAATGCCTAAGTTTTACCTGTTCTTACTCACTAACCAATTAATAAAATTTCTACGTAAGTGCAAAAATCGATGCAACAAAATAATTTTCTCTACTAGCATTTAGATAGGGGCATACCTAGAAACACAATCTTACCATTCGCGACACATAAAATACCACACTTGCAATACTTCAAATAAATTGTAAATATCTTCAAGCTAAACGATAACTTGTGACACATGAAATAGCATTCGTGAAACTCTTGAAAATAAACTGTAAATACCATACTAATTACGACACATGAAATATCCTTCGTGAAACCCTTTTAAAATAAACTGCAAAAATCCTACTACTCCCGATACTTGAAATATCATTCGTGAAACACTTTTAAAATAAACTGTAATATCCTACTACTCAGTACACATGAAATATCATTCGTGAAACACTTTTAAAATAAAATGTAATACCCTACTACTCAGTACACATGAAATATCATTCGTGAAACACTTTTAAAATAAACTGTAATACCCTACTACCCATTACACATGAAATATCATTCGTGAAACACTTTTAAAATAAACTGTAATACCCTACTACTCAGTACACATGAAATATCATTCGTGAAACACTTTTAAAATAAACTGTAATATCTACTACTCAGTACACATGAAATATCATTCGTGAAACACTTTTAAAATAAACTGTAATATCTACTACTCAGTACACATGAAATATCATTCGTGAAACACTTTTAAAATAAACTGTAATACCCTACTACTCATTACACATGAAATATCATTCGTGAAACACTTTTAAAATAAACTGTAATACCCTACTACTCAGTACACATGAAATATCATTCGGGAAACACTTTTAAAATAAACTGTAATATCTATTACTCAGTACACATGAAATATCATTCGTGAAACACTTTTAAAATAAACTTTAATACCCTACTACTCATTACACATGAAATATCCCTCTTGAAACACTTTAAAATAACTGTAAATACCGTCAAATTAACCTACTCTTTCGACACACAAAATATCACTCTCACAACACTGTAAAACAAACCGTAAATACCACCCAAAGCCATAATCCCATAAAACACTTAATTATTGCATTGTAAACCCGATCGAGAAAAAAATGATCATGGCATTTGAAATACAGTAATGCACCAAAATCAAATGAAAACATATCAACATAATAAAAATGTGCGAAGCACTTGATCCTAAATAATGACGTTGAGAAAAATAAAAACAAACCGCTGCAAATTAAACAAATTACTATTTATTGTGCTTCTCGAATCTACTTTATTTCCCCGTTAAGTTATTTACTGCACACACATAACCTTTTAACCCTGCTGCATAGCCACATCCAAAATTTCTTTGCTGGTAGTGTTATTTACCAAGTTTATTTACAAACAAACTAAACAGAATGCATACCTCCTACTCATTTTATCAATATTTACAATTTAATTTTATCCTCTTATTTTTCAGTATTATTACCAATTATTATTATTTCTGATATACTTCTTACTAATGTTTGCCCAGTCTATTTAAATTTCACTTTCCTAATCAGATAAGAAAACACTGTTGCCTTTTGAAAACAACCCTTTTACTGGTCCACCAAGATTACTATTACAGAATTTTTAACAAATCACCTCCTACTCTTCTCTCTTAAGACATTAGTAATACCACAACGCATTACCCTGCTCCGCGAAATTTCATATCCAAAAACAGCCAAATAGATAAATTTCTTGTTTACAGGACTTCACAAATTTGTACAAACAATTTGCAGATTCATTAGCCAGATCGTGATGTATAATGACACCGAATTTTATTTATCTGGTGCACGGCCCCAATTAATCCTGGTCCACGGCACCAATTATGTCATCACGCCAAGTCCCGGTGGGGAACTTGATGTGCATAAATTTTGTTACCGATTTTCGATCGTCTAGATTGGCAACAATGACATTGGGTTCCCTAGTATAGGCGACGAAGTCTCATCGTTGGGACTTAAAAGCGTTGTGTTTCATACGAGCTCGTACGAGGTTGTCGCAAGAACTCATATGCCGCAAAGAAATTAAATTAAAAAAAAAAAAATACTAGCATTTCAGTTTTATGCTTGAATAGGGGTATCTGTGAAGAAAGAAAATTATGTCTTCAATTTAAACTAATACACAGGCACTCGTACTCATTTGCAGAGCAGCGAGAAGAAAAACACGTTGTTTTAAGAAACAAATATAAAATTTATTTTGGGTATAATTCTTAATTTAAGAACAATTTAATGGTGGGACCAGTTTAAATTATAATAAGACATCTCTACAAAAAGAAGTTATTGTTTAACTTGAGAATTGTAAAACTACCAATATCCCTAACAATCCAACCAGTACGAGGTGAACAATATTATTTTATTTCTAAATCTTCACGGAATACTCAGCATGCAAGGGATTGAAATAATTGGATGATGTCTTACCCTAAATAGAACTTCTGCTGTGCTGCACCGATCCGGTGGTTGAGGAAGGCGCTGGTTTTCTGGTGGCCGTAGGCTTTGGCTTTTATCCTCCGTGGATAAAACACAGCCGGCAGATTTCTAAGATTTTTTCCTCTAAATTTCAGGAATATCTAAGCGTCCGGCCTCCGTTACAAGCAACTTCCGGAACCCCGCATAGTTAGGCATTTCTTGCCTACCGCTGCCGTCGAGTTGCGACTTCAGACCAAAATTCCCACACACCACTCCGACCAAAATACTACGACCGACCCACGTTCGAAAAGCCTAAAAAAAACCTTCCAAGTTTTCCATTTTATTTTAGTTTTCGCTTTCCTTACCACCCCTGCTGCGAGGCGTGTCCTTACCTAGAGAATACGTCCCTTGACCCTTCATTGGTTTCTGGATCCCCCACTCCCCTCGTACGCTAGTGGACCGCTTGTCCAGTTGCTGCTGGCCAGTGGCTACTTTGGGCAGATGTTCTCTGGGCCTGCTGACCATCTGCTGAACTAAGTCCTTTAAAAATTTATTCGGCCGTAGCTGTCACCCCGTTGTTAAGTTCTATTATCGGATCATCCGAGCAAACCCTTTTAAAACTTGAAGACTGCTCGAAGGCACGTATGCCCGACTGAAATATGTTCTCCGACAACGCTTTTGGGTGATATTTATTGCCTAGCCTTATCTTCTTACCAGCTTTCAGATTTTTTCTTAAATTTCCGCCGTATAGCCACCACTGCGCCATTGTTGTTACGGAAGCGTTATGCAATTCGCAATGCTGTTGCTTCTCACATGCCGGTAATGGAAGAAAATACCTTTCGCCTTGTTTACGAAATTTTGCACCTGGCCTGGCGTTTGCAATTTAGATCTCCTTTCCCTCGCGGAAGGGAAAGTGGACAAAAGAAAAGAAAAGAAGCCAGCGAATCCCTATGCGGCCTGGGTTGGGAGGATAGTTCGTGCATCTAATTACAAATTACTCCAATTAAGCAGTTACATAATTAATTATGTTAATTAATTAACATAATTAAAACAATTAATTTGGTATTTGAATCCCGAATTTGAGCATTTCTATACCGAAAACAATGTGCCCGAAATTAGAAGAATTTTCGCGGCAACAATAGTATGCCCTCTTAGCAACAAGTTAGGGAAATTTCTGCCCAGCTGTAGCTGCCCCGATGAACTGTAGGCGATGTTATTGTGAAGTGCAAACGCCTACAACAGCGCAATCGCGACCTGGTAGGATACGTAACAAAAGCGAAATGACAAAGGGGGACCGCCAAGTGCTGAAGCGTGTGGTGCTACAAAATCACCTGTCCTCGGTGGCAACACTCACCACAGAGTTCCGAAATGACTCTGGTAGCAATGCCTGTGAAAAAACAAGTTTGTCCGTGATTGGGTTCGTATTCGCGCCGCCTCACTCCGGAGTAAGTTGCTTTAAGCTACAAGGACGGAATGTATCGCTGCAGATTTGTTGACTTGACACGGGCTTTACCTCTGTAGTACGCCACCTGCCAACACTATAACAGCTCGTCAAGCGCTGAAGGGAATCGGTTTCTATGGCCGAGCAGCCTCACGCAAGCCTACCGTCAGCAAGATATACGCCAAGCGTCAGTTGGAGTGGTGTAAAGCTCGACACCAGTTGACTTTGGATATGTGGAAACGTACTTTTTGGAGTGATGAATAACGCTCCACCATCAGGCAATCCGACGAACGAGTCTGGGTGTGGAGGTTGTCAGGTGAACGCCACTTTCCCGACTGTGTTGTGCCAACTGTGAAGTTTGGGGGAGGAGGCATCATGCTCTGGGGCTGTGTTTCATGGTTTGGGCTCGTCCCCATAGTTCCTTAGAGTCGCTGATGAATCTGTTGTGCCCAACGTCATTTCTGGCCACACCAATATTCCATGCGTGATGATTGGCGAGAAGGCGGCGGATATCATAAAGTAAACCATAAAAGAGTGTTTAGCAATATGTCTGACTCTATGTCAATTGGTTACAAAAAAGAGTTACAGGAGTTTGCATAGCAATATGAACTGTAAATCTGCATGGTGCAAAACTTTGTTTTCAGAAAGTATTATTAAAAATTACACACCGTATAGCGTAAAACCTTTCTGTAGGTGGTGGGATTTAAACTCACGTCTCCTCGCCCCGGAACCAGTTATTCTCCCGAATGAATAACGCCGATCTTCGCTTATCACTGCAATTACCCGTTTTGACATTTGCGTCACTTCAGTGGTACGTCATATACACTGAAGAGCAATTGAATTAGAGACAGCTGGCATTATGCAAATGTGGCGCTGTGGGCGGCCCTGTAAACGTAAACAACATGACGTATGCAGCGATCCAACAATATAAGGAGTGATGCGACGGGAATCAGTAAGAGTTGAACGCAGTATGGGTAAGAAGAAGGATCTAAGCGCATTTGATCGTGGGCAAATTTTTGGGGCCCGACGAATGGGTCACTCAATCTCGGAAGTTGTGCAGGCACTGGGATTTTCACGAGCCACTGTGTCACGGGTGCACCGTGAGTACATCGAATCCGGTAAAACCATCCCTGCAAGGGCCAACTGCCGTGGAACAGCGTGTGGATGAGCGGGGTCATCGTCGGCTAGCTCGCATTGTAACAGCGGATAGACGAGCCACAGTGCAAGAAATCACTCTGCAATTTAACACTGGTGCACAAAACGTGTAAGCGGCCACACCATCCAGAAACATCTCCTCGCTATGTGGTACAGAATCCATCGTCCCACGAGGGTACCGCTACTGACCGCACATCACAGGGTGCAAAGATTAGCATGGGCAGGGGAACATCGCCACTGGACCATATACATGTGGGAAAATGTTGCCGCCGCCCCGGTGGCGCAGTGGTCTAAGCGATGGCCTCTGATCATTCATCCGAAAGGGGTCCGGGTTCGAATCCCGGTGAGGCATGGATGTTGTGTTTGTCTTACGGCACTGGCTCTCTCCCTTCCCTGGAACCAGTGACCCTAAATTAGGGACGGGCGACTGCTTATAGCCCATTGAGTTGCTCACGGTGGTCGTTAAACCTTCAATCAAAGAAAGAAAAAGAAAAAGAAAATGTTGCCTGGACTGATGAGTCGAGATTCACGTTGGTACATGCGGATGCTAGGATAGGATTACGGCGCAAACCACATGAAGCGATGGATCCTTCTTGCCAGCAGGGTACTCTTCAAGCTGGTGGGGGTGGCATTCTCGTCTTGGGACTGTTTACGTGTACTGAAATGGAACCCCTGGTACGTGTGACATCGTCCCTCACAGGTCAACGTTACCGGGATATCCTAGACGATCATTTGCTCCTGTTTGTGCGTCTTCAACGTCCCACTGGGGACCTAATCCTGCAACAAGACAATGCACCGTGCCATGGCTCCCGAATTGTATCTGAATGGTTGGATGAACACTCCACCGACATGACCTCGCTTCCTTGGCCAGCTAGGTCACCTGACCTCAATCTCATCAAGTACATCTGGGATGCCATGGAGAGAGATGTTCGAGGCTCTGACCCCCTCCATCAAATCTTCGTGAACTGTGGGAGCTTGTTCAGGGGTCGTGGATCCGTATGGCTTCCCAACGGTTCCGGTGTCTTGTCGAGTCCATGCCGAGACGAATCGCCGCCGTCATCAGGGCGAAAGGTGGGGATACGCGTTACTAGACAGGTATCTCTAATTCAATTGCTATTCAGTGTATATCCCCCTTTTAGAAAGGAGGGGGCATGAAATCGCAACTTTCGGGTCCGCCGTAAACCATGGTCGAAGGAGAGCTTATTGTAGAAAAGGGAATTTTTTATTAATTCCAGACGATGTGTGGAAGAAGCGGCACACCTTTTGCGAAGCCCTGAAGAACAAATTCTCATTAATTCCAGACGATATGTGGAAGAAAAATCACACTTTTTTTAACCTCACGACCAGGACGTTCGGGCGCCAATATAGCGTACAACCTTTTTGCGGGCGGTGGGATTCAAACCACGTCTCCTCACCCCGGAGCCAGTTATTCTCCCAAATGAACTACACCGACCTTAGCTTATCACTCTAACTAGCCGTTTTGACACTTGAGTTACCACAGTGGTACATCACAACACACCTGATAACGTGTGGGCTCAATTTGCCTTCCCAACCGCAGAAACACGTCGTGGCATGGACTTAACTAACACATGGACTAACACGTCGTGGCATGGACTTAACTAACACATGGACTAACACGTCGTGGCATGGACTTAACTAACTCATGGGCTAACACGTCGTGGCGTGGACTTAACTAACACATGGACTAACACGTCGTGACATGGATTTAACTAACACATGGACTAACACGTCGTGACATTCTATTCTTAATTTAATGCAGCTGTCCAGTAGCGCGGGTCAGCGAAAGAATCCCGAATCGAATGCACGGCAGAAAAATTTGAAATCACTTACTTCAAAGCAATAACTCAACAGCCGATTTTATTAACAAAGTAGAAAGGATCGGTGTATTTCATCAACGGTAGAAAAAGGACGATCCACAGTTCTAGACACACACACACACAAAAAAGCTTTGGTCGAAGCATAAACATAATTTGGTCGTTACACTTATTTTTACAAAGGCGGACACACATCCAAAAAACAACATCCATTACTCTCCATTACACTCACATAAATTAAATGTCTCTTTGTTAGATCTTTCATGCGCGCTCGTACATCGTTCAATATATTCTCGAGTTAGTAGAACGTGGCACGTTGCTTGACATCTGCCGCGATTCGTATTGGTCAATGCATGTTTCCAACATCTACCAGGTGTTGAAGATGTTTAGGTGGTATTGCGGCCGATTATTCCCAGAAAACCATCCGTAATGCGCCGACAGTGTCAGGTGGTCGGTTCGGAACTCGAACGCATTGCTGCACTACGTCCCACAGATGCTCAATTATTTTCAAATTGGGAAAGTGAGAGGGCCATTCGAGGGCTACGAATTGATTATAATGCTCTTCCAACCAGTTCTTAGCCAAACGGGAACGATGAGAAGGGGCGTTGTCGTATTGAATAGATGTAGGATGTCGGGGATTCGTCAACATATCTTTGCGCCGTGTTAGTAGTCTCAACAGGTACACGAGGTTGTGACGTACTACAGAGGTGAAAATATGTGTCAAAACGACAAATCTGCAGCGAGACATTCTGTCCGCGTAGCTCAGTTGGGAGAGCGACTTACGCCGGAGTGAGGGGACACGGACAAACTTGTGTTTTCACATTGGCACCTGATTGTGGAAAATGGATCCACTGACCGTTGGGTTCTTCGAAAAATGTGTGATGTTTGTTCCACACATTGTTTGGAATTAATGAAGAATTCCTACTTTGCTTCAAAACACAAAACAAACTTAAGAGGGAGATGAGCTAACGTACTACAGAGGTGAAAACATGTGTCAAGACGACAAATCTGCAGCGAGATATTCTGTCCGTGTAGCTCAGTTGGGAGAGCCACTTACTTCAGAGTAAGGGGACACGGTTTCGATGTCCGTCGCGGACAAACTTGTGTTTTCACAAGGTCTCAAGCAAGCACACGTGAAGAAGCCTTAGAACATGATACCAACTTGTAACATTCTGACATGAGAATTCGTGTCCATGGCCACATATGGTTACACGCACACTTCCTTCGTAGTATTGCAGTTGAAACATCGATTTGTTGGACAAATCTACCCGATTCCAGTGGCAATGTTCCTTCGCCTACTGCAGCCTCCTAGCCCGATAGTTTGCTGTTAACAAAGGTACAAGATGTGGGCGTTAGACTGCATCGGGTACCCTTGCTAACAGGACTCGTGTCATCGTACGTCGAATAGTCTTTTCACAGAGCCCCTTTCATGCCAGATTCCATATCCTCCATGAAAGCGAAATAGGCCATGGAGCGAAACATGTGGTTGTCGAATGGAGCAAGCACCGGACTGTATGGAGGATGATGTAGGATCTCAACCCGTTCCAATTCCTGTAGTTTTCGGCGGACCACTCTGGGGGTGTGACTTGGGTCATTATCGACTTGCGGCAGGTCCCGCATCCTATTGGTGACCGGTGGGTAGTGTTGGCGCAGAGCCTCGTGGAGCCGCCACAATTGTTCAGCTTAGAGGTTCTCGTCCACAGACTGACCATCTGCCACGAGTTCCCTATGCAAAGAACCCGGGAAATTCCACCAAATGCAGAACATGACTTTCCTCTGGAACGGCTCTTTTTTATACCACTGCCTGTGTTTCCTGGTGTGGCATCAGCCACTGATTTCTAGTGGTAGGATAATGCAGGAATATCCGCTTTTCATCACCTGTGTTTAGGCTTTTGCGTTGTATAAACGCCGAAACCTATATTTGTGTGGATTGGACAGCAATCTCCGACAGAGAGCGACACGTTGTTTCGCATGCTGGTACGTCGTCATGCAGAATCATTCGACGGTTCCTAGCTGGTGCAGGTGATGAAGTATGGTGAATTTGGAAGACCCATACCTGCCAATTGTGGTGCACTGGTACAGGGGTTCGGTGACCCAGCTTTGACCAAGTTATCAGTGTTGGTGATCGTTGGACGTGCTGATCTCAATATGTCTTCGAGACTGGTCTCCGCATGATTCAAACGGCGGAACCCTTTTCGTGGAGTGCTGCAGTCCACTGTTTCCTCGTCTTCAACTGCCCAAATTTCTCTCCCTGTGCTTTCACGTTTAATTCTCTTCTCCAATAATGGCGTAGGAGCACCCGAACGGCACGTTTATCGACATCCACCCTCTGCTCACTTGATAACGCAATGTGGCTCCGTTCGAAAAGAACGTCGTCATCAGCCTCCTGCTCTCCACGTCAGATAAGTACCTAGTCCAAGCTGTTACGCGTTTCTCACAGGAGTGAAGGCCGAACACTATGTGTAGGACAAAATGGGACGAACATTTGACTCTCCTTGGTATAACACGAATACAGCGTATATTTACTCAAGTGATAGATGTAAAATCAGAAGCGTAAAATAAAATATCATTTACTATGGCGGCGCTTTCCATTGGTTCAATTTCACTGATATCACAAACAATCATTTAGTACACTTTACAAGTAATATCAATTTGAATATATATACACTATATTGACTAAAGTCACCGGACACCCCTTCAAAAGCAAATGAACTGATCCGCTGCTTTATTAAGATGCGCGACAACTGCAAACGGTATAAAACGAAGACTGCAGCTGACCGCGATTATATCACACTGTGAGGTTGAGTGAAAATGTCGCAAAGGGAGAGAACTGACTTTGAGAAAGGAAAGCTTGTTGGGTGTTATATTAGTGGGTTGTCCATAAGAGAAACCGAGAGGCGTTTAAATATACCGAAGTCAACTGTTTTGGATGTACTGATTAAGTGGAAGACACGTGGCGTGCCTGAAGCAGTAAAACATACCGGCAAACCAAAAAATTCAGTGATAGAGGACGTTAAAGCCTCAGGAGAGTCGTTACAACTAATCGTCGGAGTACTGCACAAGACCTCAGTGTACAGGTGGGAAAACGTCGTGTCGCTGCTCATAAGCCTTTCATCTCCATTCGGAATGCTACTCGTCGTTTAACATGGTGTAAAGAAGATTTATCGTGAACCGTAGAGCCATGGAAACGGGTCCTATGGACTCATAAATCCAGATACACGATCCATCAGTCTGATGGCCTTGTGTGGGTATGGCTGCAGCAGGGGGAATGCTATTTACCACAGTGTACTCTTTCTACGGTCAAGTTTGGAGCTAGCAGTGTGCTCTTTCTACGGTCAAGTTTGGAGCTGGCAGTGTACTCGTGTGGGGGTGTTTGTCGTGGTATGGTCCCGGCCCATTGGTTTTCGTGGACAAACCTGTTAACCAGCATGTCTACCTCGATATTCTGGACAATTATGCCCTACCAACCCTGTGGCAATACTATGGAACCGAGCCTTGTTGGTACCAGCAGATAATGCACCGAGCCATAAAGCAAGGACTGTTACGGCGTGGTCTGACGATAATTCCGTATCATTTGTGGACTGGCCAGCACAGAGCCCTGATCGTAATCCCATAGAGCACCTGTGGGATGAATTAGAGCGCCGCATAAGAAGTTTGGAACCAAGGCCTACTATTAAGCAACAGTTAGCGGCAGCATTATGTACTGAATGAAAGCGCATACCTATCGCTGTGTTCCAAAACCTTGTCGAAAGCATGTCTCGAAGGGTCAGTGCATGCATTAAGGCCAAAGGTGGACCGACACCGTACTAATGTATGTCAATAAATGCTCTGTTGTGTTTATCTTCTAGACGTCCGGTGACTGTTGGCAATATAGTGTATTACGTACCGTATGAATTTTCTTTGTTTCTATTTTTAAGTGTTCAAAAGTAGCAACAAACAGTTATTATGATATTGAAATAATGCTAGAAGTTCAAAGAGAAAATTAATATTCATACGTAGCATACACTAAAATTTTGCATGACCCCATAAGGAAAATCCACAAGAACATTTTAATTAATTAAAATCCATGAATTCCCTTTTGACCAATAAAGCAATTTTAAAATACTTTGTGGCTGCAGCAAGAACTTTTTTTTCAATGTTTTTTTTATTTTTCAAATCTTTTTGTAAACCCAACCGAATTAATAAACGCTACACTACACTCCGTATAATATTGTGTAATCTGTGCGCTGTGAACTATGATATAAGTTTGGATTTCGGAGCGCTTCAGAAATCGGTTACTCGTCCGATCCTTGTTCGAGTCCCGGAAGAGATAAGGAATTGTATGGACCCTGTCTTACGGTACAGGCTTACTTTCCAACCCGGAAAGAACAATCACTTATATATATACTTATAGTACATTTTCAACCCTTGGAGTTGCTCAGGGTGGTCGTTAAACACCGATCTATGAATCGCCATCATCATCATCATCATTTTCAACCATTATCCACAGCTGGTTGTAGATCTCCCCAAGTTTCTTCCACAACGGTCTGTCTGCGCCAGTTTCGTCCATGTCACTCCCGTATGCTTTCGAATTTAATCCATCCATCTCCCATGTGGTCTTTTTCTGGGTCTGTTCCTGTCCCTTGAAATCCAGTCTAAAATTTCAGTTGTCCATTGGTGGTCCGTCCCTCTAGCAATATGTCCAGCCCATTGCCATTTCAGGGATTTTACTCTGATCATAATGTCTTCCACTTTTGTCATTTTCCTTATCCATGACTTCCTCTTCTTATCTCTCCTGGTTACCCCAAGCATGCATCTCTCCATTCTTATTTTAGTTGTCTGCAGGCTTTGTATGTCGTTTTTAGTTAAGGTCCACGTCTCTGCTCCGTACGTAAGCACTCGAAGGATATACTGATTAAAAACTTTTCTTTTAAGACATAATGGCGAATTTTTTTTCAAAATAGCAATCTGTTTTTAGGTGTAAATATGACAAGGATGGTAAGTCATATAATATCCGAAAACTTGAACATTTCGTCGTCCTGGAGCGGGACTCGAACCCGCGTCTCCCAGATATCGCCCGGGTATGCTAACCAATGAATGCCGGTTGCTTCGACTATAGAGGGTCCTGTGATGGTTATATTCAAATTAATCGGAAACTTGAGGCTTAGTCGTTCTAGGTGGTGTAGTGGTTAGCATACCCGGGCTCTATCTGGGAGACGCGAGTTTGAGTCTCGCTTCAGGACGACGAATTTTTCAAGTTTTCGGATATTATTTGACTTACCATCCATGTCATATTTACACCTAAAAACAGATTGTCATCTTCAAAATTTGTATTATATGTTGTTATCCCGTATTTCATTCATGATATAATGTTTGTTTGTTTGTTTGATTGGAGGTTTAACGACCACCGTGAGCAACTCAATGGGCTATAAGCAGTCGCCCGTCCTTAATTTAGGGTCACTGGTTCCAGGGAAGGGAGAGAGCCAGTGCCGTAAGACAAACACAACATCCATGCCTCACCGGGATTCTAACCCGGACCCCGTTCGGACGAATGATCAGAGGCCATCGCTTAGACCACTGCGCCACCGGGGCGGCCATGATATAATGGCATATCTATATAATAATTCTATAAGGTTTTTTACTGTGAGTCCTATTTTGACAGAACAGCTGAACGTAAAGATATAGTTGAGGTATCAAAATAAAGGTCTTGCCATGTAGATGCGCCAGTCGAAGAGAAAAATGAGATTGGGGCAACGATTCGGGCGTTGTAGGGCGGCAAATTTCCCATGTAATGTCTATGGGAGAAGCGTGCGATTGACAATCGATCGCCTGCAGTTGACTCACGCGCTGTTGAAGGCGGAAGCATGGAGGGACTGATGTAGTCCAAAGTCTGAAGTCTTATCTTTTCTGAACGAACCATTGCGCAAAGCAATGCTAGCATGCAATGGTATCAAAGTTCTTCTCATCGGAACAGCGAACACTCTCGAAGTCCTGATTGCGTTATGCCGTTGGACTGTGTGATGTAGATATACAATTTAATATTCATTCGATCCAGTTTATTCACGTAAATAAGACGCTTCCCATTATGTAAAAGATGTAAATAAACATTCCGTTGACCATTGTTAGTGAAAATATTACGAGCGACTGCTTATTGCCCATTGAGTTGCTCACGGTGGTCGTTAAACCTTCAGTCAAAAAAATCACGAACCGGGTCTATTGTCTTTACTGAAGTGGTTGAATGAATTTTTCAATCAAATAAAGTTTACATTTGTTGTCTCATGTGAGTTTATTCTTTTCAAAAACAAACAAACAAACAAAAAAAACTAACCGTTGATTCCGACGGGTGAACAATACTCGCAACTCGAATCTCATTCAACAACATTTACAAACACAGTTGTGACTGAAGATGAGAGTGAAAGAGTGCGCTATCCAGTTGAATCTTTGCACACGATCGAGATGAGTGGACTTCCGCCTCACATTTTACGTCTGAAAAAGGGTGCAGTCGTGATACTCATCACGAACCTGGCAGTCCCGGTGGCGCAGTGGTCTAAGTGCTGGTTTATGATGATTCGTTCGTGAAGGGTCCGGGTTCGAATCCTGGTGAGACATGGATGTAAGTGTTTGTCTTACGGCACTGGCTCTCCCTTCCCTGGAACCAGTGATCCTAAATTAGGGACGGGCAACTACTTATAGCCCATTGAGTTGCTCACGGCGGTCGTTAAACTTTTAGTCAAAAAATTACGAACCTGGACTGTTGTCTTTACTGAAGTGGTTGGATGAATTTGTCAATCGCCGACCCGGTGGCGCAGTGGTCTAAGGCGTTGGCCTCTGATCATTCGTCCGTAAGGGGTCCGGGTTCGAATCCCGGTCAGGCATGGATGTTGTGTTTGTCTTACGGCACTGGCTCTTTCCCTTCCCTGGAACCAGTGACCCTAAATTAGGGACGGGTGACTGCTTATAGCCCATTGAGTTGCTCACGGTGGTCGTTAAACCTCCAATCAAAAAAAAAAAAAAAAAATTGTCAATCTAATAAATTTTACATTTGTTGTTTCATATGAGTTTATTCTTTTCAACAAAAAAAGAAAAAACTAACCGTCGATTCCGACGGGTTTCGTCTAGTTGTTCTTTAAAATCGCACTGTTTCTTCCAAAAGCTCTCCAACCAAGTTTTATACGCCGATTAATTTCTTCTTCAACGCAACCTTCGCTTGATATCTGCTGTCCAAGGTAAATGTAGGTATCGGTTATCTCCATCTTTCCCCCATCAATCAATAAATCTTTATTTCTTGTACAGTCTGTAAAAGCATTGTACATCAGTTTCGTCTTCTGAAAGTTCATTTTAATCCCGCTTCTTTACTTTTGTCAACAAGTTCCTGGATCATATTCTGCAGTTCTGAAGGGGTAGTTTCAAAAATGATTACGTCATCAGCAAAACGAAAGTGAGTTAAATAATCTCCACTAATCTTTATCCCCTTGTTTTCCCAGTTCAATGATTGAAAGACACTTTGCAATGTTGCAGTAAAGAGTTTGGGAGATATGGTGTCACCTTGTCTTACTCCTTTTCTAATTTTTATTTGTGCTGTATCTTCAAATAACCGAACCTTTGCACTTGCATTTTCATAGATGTTATTAATAATGCTAATACATGCGTCCTCAATCCCGCAGGATTTCAAAGGCATTGTAACTGCTGATGGTTTCACAGAATCAAAGGCCTTTTCATAATCGATAAAAGCCATGCATAGTGGGAGTTCGTATTCCCTCGTTCTTTCAATGAGTTCTGTCAGTAGATGGAAATGATCTATAGTGCTGTAGCCACTCCTGATTCCAACTTGTTCTCTCGGTTGATCCACGTCCAGTGTTAGCTTCAAGCGATGTGAAAGAACCTTTCAGAAGATTTTAGGTTTTATAAACCACTGATGGGAGGCTATTATATATATACCGATGAGCCATTCCAGGACCACCCCCAGCCTAGATAAATGAGCGCGCCTGGAGACCGAACGGTGGCGCATGTCAAGTTCACAGAACAGTATACATGCAACCCGAGGACCGGCTTTCGCTAAGTAATGTTTTCGGAGTCAGAATGAGAAATGCTGCCGATTTATCGGAGTTTGATAAAGGACAAATTGTGATTTCACGGCGCCTCGGAACTACGATCTTGGAAACGGCATTGCTTGTGGGTTGTTCACCTGCCGCTGTAGTGAGTACATGTGGTGCACAGATGGCCAAACAATAAACCGTCGTCAATCCGTGTGCCGTTCTCAGCTCATTGATGCCAGAGGGGAGCGGAAACTGTCGCACATTGTTCACAGCGACCTCAGTGCCACAGTGCGACAAATCACTCGCCGATACAACGGTGGTGACCAGGGCAATGTGTCACAGCACACAGTTCATCGCAGTCTTCTGCGCATCCAGAGACCCAGCCAGGTTCCAATGCTCGCTGCACGGCATCGCCAACAACGCATGAAATGGGCCCAAGATCATCGAGATTGGACCGTGGATGATTGAAAAAAAGTGGCCTGGTCTGGCGAATCAATATCCCTGCTTCATCACGTAGACGGCCGAGCGCTGATACGCCGATTACCAACGGAGGCTATGGCAGCTGGATGCACTTCTGGGCGGAAACAGTCCGGCGGCTTCGATGTTATGCTGTGGGCGATGTTTTCTTGGGACACTTTAGGCGCCATTACCCCAATAGCACAATCTCTGACAGCTATCTGAACATCGTTGAGGACCAAGTTCACCCATTCATGGCAACTGTGTTCTCTGCTGGTGATGGCCATTAACAACTCGATAATGTGCCATTCCACTGTGCGAGAATAGTCAAGGAGTGGTTCGAGGAACATGCTGGTGACTTTCTGTTAATGCCTTGGCCTCCACATTCACCTGACATGAACCCAATCGAACATTTGTGGCGCGACTTGGAAAAGCGGTTTCGCGCAAAATCACCACCACTCGAAATGTACGGGAAGTGCAGAACCTGCTGCTGACATTATGGTATCAGATACCCAAGAGCACCTATCGCCACCTCATCGAATCGATGCCTCGCTGTGCGGTAGCTGTTGTGCGGGCTATTGGGAGCTCTACAACATATTAGGATATTAGGTAGGTGGTCATAATGTAATGGCTCATCGGTATATATATATATATATATATATATATATATATATATATATATATATATATATATATCCTCAGTATGGTTTCATGTATTCTTCCGGGTTGGTGTACCAATGTATCTGGCAGAAATGTGTATTTCTCAAGTAATAATGCCTTTCAATAATATTCTTTTTGCAGTTTGCTAATGAAGTTATGTCCACCTGCTTGTCTAACCCATTTACGCAGACGTTTTTCCAACACAGTCACAACACAATTGCACAGATGTTTCTGTTTGATTAAAGGAAATGTGTGAAGTTCGAGAAATCAGGGTTATAATGTACTTCTTTGGCATAACACAGATGGCACGCTTTCATTGTAGAACTCATGACTTGTGAATGGATCATTACGCCTGGCTTTCAGTAGTTCCAGAAGTCGTCGTTAGTGCCACAGTATATTGAATATGCATCACATAGTAAGGTTAGGCCTAGGAAATCGCCCAGTTAGGATTTGATTCTAGTTGGAAGACTATCAGCAATTGCTCCATTTTTAGCTGATATTTTAGCTCCATATTTTAGGTAAAATCACTGCAAGTAAACTTTTCATGTAAGTATTTTGAAAATTACTCAGGTTTAATCTTAAATAGTTCAGGCGGTTTCTTCCTAACTTATGCACTAATCGATTTTAGAAAACTTCTTTTTTTCATTTAGAAACAGATATGTTAAAAAAGAGCAGAAAAGAAATGTTTTTTCTCGACATTGCAGCTTTAAATATTAACTAGATTTAAGTTAGTGGAGGGGGAAAAAGAAATTCCGCAGTCAATATACACGAGCGTTAAGTTACAGGCTGTAAAGGTTGTCCATTATCCGATACCATTTGGAACACTTCTCGGTTTCCAAAATCACCTGGCCCTTTTATGTAGAATTTTAGGAAGCCATAGGAGGAGGTTGTTTTGGTAAGGCATATTACAAAAAGTTTTTATTGTGGAAGGCGAGCACAGCTAGATCAAAGATGAAAATGTATCTGAGATACTTAATCGAGAAGCACGGACATATTATTGCAGGAATAAGCGTATAAGATACACGTTACGTTCAGGAGTTATTTAACGTTTTCGAACTCTGTTATAAATGCAGGGGCAGCAAACAGAACCTACGTCCGAAAAATTCCAAGACTAACGCATTAAAGAATATAAAACAGTACCATACTCACAATTAATTGTAGTCACCTTCAAAATACTACCCATCTGAATCAACACACATTTTAGTTTCCAGAGTTTCCGAAGAGCCTGAAAACAGTTGTGTAAAGCACTTTCCGGGATGTCCGCCAGTTGTTTTGTCACGGTTGCTTAGATAAATGTAATACCTACATGACACTGCCTTTTTAGTGTCCGTTTTATCCTGGGAAACACTCCCCAGGTTTGTGGACCATTCTGCATGCACCATGTTTCATCTCCTGCGATACTTCTGATGCAAAAATCAGGATCATCAGCTGCAGTGCCCAGCAGCAGATAATAACAGATCGATGAACGAGCCTTCTTTTGGTCAGCATTCAGAATGTGCGGTGCCAACCTGGCATTACGTTTTCGTTTTCCCAAATGCTTGCATAGAATCTCATGACAGATAGACTTACTGATGCGCACCGACTCAGTCAAAAGTCTTACTGTAATTCGGCGATCTTTCTTTAAATGATTCCGCACCTCTTCTATTTTTTCCGCTGCCTAAGGAGATATCAGTTCAAATACCACCACCGGCACAAAAATAAAATACTACACTGAAGAGCAATTGAATTAGAGACAGCTGGCGTTATGCAAATGTGGCGCTGTGGGCGGCCCTGTAAACGGAAATGACATGACTTATGCAGCGATCCGATACTATAAGGAGGGATGCGATGGGAATCAGTAAGAGTCGGGCGCAGTATAGGTAATACGAAGGATCTAAGCGCACTTAATCGTGGGCAAATTGTCGGGACCCGACGAATGGGTCACTCCATCTCGGAAAGTCGTGCAGGCAGTGGGATTTTCACGAGCCACTGTGTCACGCGTGTACCGTGAGTACATCGAATCCGGTAAAACCATCCCTGCAAGGGCCAACTGCCGTGGACAACAGCGTGTGGATGAGTGGGGTCATCGTCGGCTAGCTCTCATTGTAACAGCGGATAGACGGGCCACAGTGCAAGAAATCACTCGGCAATTTAACGCTGGTGCACAAAAACGTGTAAGCAGCCACACCATCCAGAACCATCTCCTCGCTATGTGGTACAGAAGCCATCGTCCCACGAGGGTACCGCTGCTGACCGCACATCACAGGGTGCAAAGATAAGCATGGGCGCAGGAACATCGCCACTGGACCCTAGACATGTGGGAAAAAAGTTGCCTGGATTGATGAGTCGAAATTCTCGTTTGTACATGGGGATGGCAGGATATGAGTACGGCGCAAACCACATGAAGCGATGGATCCTTCTTGCCAGCAGGGTACTCTTCAAGCTGGTGGGGGTGGCATTCTCGTCTGGGGACTGTTTACGTGGACTGACATGCGACCCCTGGTACGTGTGACATCGTCCCTCACAGGTCAACGTTACCGGGATATCCTGCACGACCATTTGCTCCCGTTTGTGCGTCTTCAACATCCCACTGGGGACCTCATCCTGCAACAAGACAATGCACCGTTCCATCGCTCCCGAATTGTATCCGAATGGTTGGATGAACACTCCACCGACGTGACCTCGTTTCTTTGGCCAGCTAGGTCACCTGACCTCAGTCCCATCGAGCACATCTGGGATGCCATCGAGAGAGATGTTCGAGGCTCTGACCCCCTCCATCAAATCTTTGTGAACTGTGGGAGCTGGTTCAGGGGTCGTGGATCGGTATGGGTTCCCAACGCTTCCGGTGTTTTGTCGAGTCCATGCCGATACGAATCGCCGCCGTCATCAGGGCGAAAGGTGGTGCTACACGTTACTATGCAGGTATCTCTAATTGAATTGCTCTTCAGTGTATATTGACGTCCGAACGTAAACTGGATCTCATGGCATTGAGTTTCGGAAAAGACGTGTGACGATTCTTCCACACATCATCTAGAATTAATAAAAATTGCTTCTTCTACAGTGATCTCCTTCAATCATGGTTTGTCGGCAGCCCCGAAACCTGCGATTTCGTGCCCCAGCTAATCTCGACGGGGGGGGGGGGGTGATACATGTAACGACTGCTGAGGTGATGCATGAATCAAAATGGCAAGTTGCAGCGATAAGAGTTGCCAGCGTAGTTCAGTTAGGAGAATATCCCGCTCCGGAATAGGAAACGTTGGTTCTAATTTCGCCACATGCAAATAAGTAAAACAATATAATTATTATTTTATTTGGCACGTTTTGTACTGGTATGTGAGCAGAAATTGAATTTTATATCATGATTAATACGGCATATCAATTCCTACGGTATTTTACGAGAGGTAATGCTTTTCAGACTACCGTAATTTTCGGGCTAAGAGCCGCAACTCTTATGTTAAGAAAAAGTATGGATTACCCGCCCTGCGGATATTATGTAGATTCGATTCTTACCCTGAATGTTCTTTCTAAACAACTACTTAGCAAAAAAGCAATGCGTGATATCACTCTCATTGTAAATAGCCATGAGTTTCTTCCTGTTTTTGAACCATACGTTTATCCCTGCATGGTTATTGACAACGACAGGAAGACCCATTCGCCGCTGACTTTTTTTCCCCAGTTTTCAAATCAAACTACACCAAACAAAAATTTTAGAACCCAGCAAAGTCTATCAAAGATACCGAAATGCAGCGTTATTATGTCGTTAAATAAAATAACAATGAGAAAGGAATAGATACACTGGCATGCAAAAATGAAGGACGAGACGGTTTTTCGAATGTAACGTCATATAGAAGTGCTCCACATCGACTCAAATCATACCATAAGATCCCCGAGATGTAAGGAATATAGGACAAGTGAGCAAAACCGTCCAAACAAGGAATCCAAAGGATACAAAGGCACTTTATTGAAAAGGTAGCTTCGAGCACAACTGGACAGAAGACAGAAACGTCCATGTGACAGGCGGCTGCCAAGAAAAACCCAGTCTTTAGTAGGGGATATGATCACCCCTGACTGCGTTGCAGGATTTACAACGTCTGTCCATGCTGAGGACGAGGTTGTCAAGGAGCTGTTGAAGCATCGCGGCCCATTCCTCTTGTAGCGGCAATCGCAGCTGTGGAATCGTTGCTGGCGGCTGGTGACGTGCTGCCAAACGTCTCCCGAAAAGGTTCCACACGTGTTCGATTGGATTTAGGTCCGGGGACCTTGCGGGCCAATCCATGCGTTGAATATCTTCACTCTCCAACAGCTCTGAAACAGCCACTGTACGATGAGGTGTAGCGTTGTCGTCCATGAACAGGAACTCGGGACCCACAGCACCTCTAAACAGACGCACGTGAGGCAGGAAAACCTCGGTACAATAGCGGACTCCAGTGACTGAACCTCCTTGGAAGATGTGGAGGTCAGTACGGCTGCCAAGCATGACGCCGCCCCAAACGAGAACTCCACCACCTCCAAACCGGTCCCTTTCGATGATGTTGGAGGTTTGATTGCGTGTTCCCTGCTCTCGCCAGATGTGTATAGGTCCAGAATCGCTCGTCAGACTAAATCGGCTCTCATCCGTTAAGAGAACTTGACCCCATTGCTGATGTGTCCAGTTCTTGTGTTCCTGGAACCGGAGAACCCACCGTCTCCGATGAGCAGGCGTTAACGGCACACACCATACTGGTCGTCGTGCAAATCGGCCACCTTTGTGCAACCTCTTGGCCACGGTAAAACGCGATAATGGACGTCCAGTTGTCTGTTGCATGTGCCTTGTGATTTCTCCCGCTGTCTTTCGTCTGTCTCTTCTCGCCTGTAGGACAATATACCGGTCGTCCGCCGCCGTGGTTGCTCGTGGACGACCACTGCTAAACTCTCGGACAGCTGTTCCTGTCGTTTGAAATGCTCTCCAAACTCGTGAAACGATGCTGTGAGCGATCTCGAACTCCTCGGCCACACTAGTCACACTTTGACCTGTTCCAAGTTCCCAATGACGCGACCCCGTAGGGGAGTGTCGGAAGGGTGCTTTATACCCTTCCGACACCCCCTACGTAAAGCTGCATATATGCGCATGCCCTACCGTACCGGACTCTAGTCTATCTCCTGAGTTGTTTTTTGGTCCGTTCTGCCTGCTCGTTCCGCTGTTATGCTAATTTCTCTTCTTCGTCCTTAATTTTTGCACACCAGTGTACCTTGAACGCATTAACAGTTTTTCATTAATACAGCTCGTAATGTACCTTTATTATTGCATAAAAAAGTATTTAATTTAGAATAATACACATATTTTTACTTAGTGGGAGCAGCTCGCAGAAGTTCATACCCCCTATATTCGGCTCCCGGGTACGTGAACTTTGTAAAGGCATATGTCCCCAGTATGTACGCCATGGTTCATGCCTTCGCCTTTTGTGTTGCCTGCTTTTTGCAACCTCCTGGCTAAATTTGGCTCCCTCTCTGCTTTTATGGGTACTTTCTATCTCTCACTGTCCACTAAAACACGATGTTGCTGACTCTCCTGTGATTCGCATTTTCGTCCCTTCCCTAGCCAGGAGGTGAAAGCTAAGGACAGCAACTGCCATTCACGATGGAGCTGGAGAACGTTTCTCTCGGTAACTGAAAAGCCAAATGCACTGGCGGAAAGTGAAAAAAGAACACCAAGAAGGAGACGTCTGATACCAACGAAATTTATACAGCATAATAACGGAATACAGAGGATAACGTGATCAAAACATTATGGCAAAATACAGCTCCATTTGCTGGTAAACTGAAAAATAACATTTCCATGTAACATGGTTAGTACGAGGTTGAACCGCCATGAACTGCGTCTCACTGTGCAATTCTGGCATGGAGTCTGTCGTACAGATGTTGGATGTAAGTTTGGGGTATTGAGTTCCAAGCATCCTCAACCTGGACGCGTAAATCGGGGATGGTCGTGGCTGGCCGTGAGGACCGGATAAGTCGTTGTCCCATAAAATCCCACAAGTGCTCAATGAGGAGCAAATCCGGTGAAGGTGCAGGCCATGGAAGTTGTCTCACACACTGAAGTGCATGTTGCGTTGCACGTGCCGTGTGTGGGCGTGCGTTATCTTGCTGGAAAACACCACGATGGACCGACCTTACAAATGGCACAACAACGGGCTGAATGATGTTGTTGATGTAGGAGGTGCTGTTTAACGTGCCCGGTACAAACACTAGTTATGTACGGGAGTGATAGCTGATAGCTCCCCACACCAGGAGACCAGGTGTAGTCTCTGTGTGTCGCTGGCGGATGTAAGAAGGGTGGAGACGCTCCCCTGTGCGTCTGCGAACACGCATACGGCCATCGGAGGCTCCCAAGCAGAATTTGCTTTCATCGCTGAACACGACAGATCGCCATGGCGTTCTCCAGTGCAGACGTTGGCAACACCACTGCAGCCGTTCCTGACGGTGGGCTGGAGTGAGAGGTACACATGCCAGAGGCACACGTGCACATAGCCCTGCATCCAGTAGACGGTTGCGGATTGTTCGCACAGTCACCTCAGGTGCAACGACAGCTCGGATTTGCGTCACAGTGGATGTTCTGCTTGACAACGCTGCTCTTCTTATGCGTTGATTGGTCCGCTCATCAGTCCGTCTGTGACTCCCGGTTCCACGTCTTCTCGTGTGAGAATGTTCCTCGAACCATCGTACCACCACCGATACTTCCTGTCCAATTCGCTCCGCAATACGACGATACGACCACCCGGCCTCGCGGAGTCCGACTAGACGACCTCGCTCAAAGTCCGATAACTGCTGAAATCGCACACGTCTTCCATGTCCAGGCATTGCAGCTTCTGCAGGGTCTTCGCACGTGTCCGTACGCCGACGACTGATTACATTCACTTCGCCGTACTTCTTAAATACCACCGACGATAATTTGCATATTATGACGTGCTGTGGCGTAAGCGCTCACCGATTGGTCCCGAAATTAACATCACACCTACGTAAACTCGACCCATTAACATATGTAAATTTCATGATCGTCCGGCAATTCCTTCTTGGTGTTCTTTTTTCACTTTCCGCCAGTGTATATATTTAACTTCTTATAAGGCAATTGTTAAGAGGGATTTGTTGCAGTAATCCCTAATTTCTGTCATTGCACAACCTCCAGCACTTTGAAACTTTAGTGTTGTTCTAGGTAAAAGGGATAGAACTGTAATCAAAAATATTATTTGTAGTTTCAATACAAGCAGAAAAACTACTCGAAATTAAAGGCAGAACTGATTTTTAGTTCTTCCTTCCAGTACGTTTCTTTTTCATTCATTCATTTTTCATGAGCACTCTTCAATAAGAAATGGCTATTTTATATTTCTCATTTTATTCGCGTTTCAATATTTTGAAAGCACAAATCATCCATTTCAACTAAAAATAGAAACTCTAACTCATGCCATGAAAATGTATTTACAAGCTGCAATTCATAATCAATATCAGCTTCTAAGGAATACTATTAACCATAAATAAACAAGTAAGATAATAGAGGAAAGAACATTCGGGATTTTAATGTCATCACGTACTTAATTTTTTTATTAGATTATTAAATTACCAAAAATAACTTAAAATGCTATAAAATTTAAGAAAATTTCTTTAAAAATATGCAGGTTGTTCATATAGTGATACAAATGCATTTAGGATAAGTGATCACGGAAAAAGTGGCCACACGCACTTTTTTGGTCGCTTCACCTAAATAACAATAATATTATTTTGTATAAATCTGACGTGCGCCACAAATATGATTATCACTTAATTATAACGGAGTTTGAAACTCCATGCAAATAAATAAGTTGCTTTTGTACTAATGCGACACATGCTATGTTGAATTGCATTGCGAACTCATTTTAAAATTTTCACTCTCATTTGGGAAAACAAATTTCCATGTCTCTGTACATTTTATAAAGCTATACTGTTCTGTGAAATTACTGAATTGCAGCACGAGTCATGCTATATTCGGGAAAAGGTGATAAAGAAGGGATTTGTTTTACTTGTGAATACTCTCAGTACTAAATATTTGCTTTGGCAACATGCACGTGACCTCACTCCGACTAAATAGCGAGGCTTTCAGCCCAAAGAAGTATCACTTTTACTCAGGCACGAGACATCAAAAATTGTACTCTAGGCCGTTTATGGTTTCCCTGAGTCTAGCTGACGGGCAACCGCATTCGAAGTACCTGCTGTCGCCCTCCACGAATATGTTTTAGTGGTAGAATGTAAAAGTCAAAATGGGTCGGAAAGACTCAATTGCTGAACAGTAGTAGAAAGTGAAGCGATGAGAGAATTTCGATGCTCAACTGAATTTAGACGATCAAGATCTGGTTGAAGGGTACAACTGAAATATCCTCACAGCAAGACAAAATCCATGGGGGCTATGGATTTTAGAACACTTCGAAGGGTGGTAATGACATTCAGAGCTGCTATGGCGGTAGTAGGGAGGTGAACATTGAAAAGATGAAACTTTTCTGCAAGAAAAACAAAGGAAACATGTAATTTCCCGGGAACTAAATCAGTGGAAATGGGGTTGAGAATATCATGTCGAATGCGATTGTGGTAGACGACAGCAATGACGCAATCAACCGAAGGACCGTAACTATGATTGAAAGTTTAAGGTCACTTTCCCCAACAGTTATAATGAACAGTAGGACTACCATTAGTCTCTTGAAAAGCTAAGAAGTCGATGTGCAAGGGTAACACATTCTCAAAAGCAAGAGAGTTTGTTATCGGGTTAGTAAACCTCCTACAACTGAAGGCGACAAAGTTGTACTTGAACTCCGACATCACGCCAGCTCCATTTCATCCTCAGTGAATTGAAGAATGCTACGACACAGACTTAAGCGTCTGACAGAAGCCCCTCCGGGGATCAGGGAATTTGTCAAACAGGAGCTTGTGGACAGTCTGTAATCAGTTGTCAGTAAACGGAAGGTTAGGAAGATGGTTTTGAAAAATCGGTTAACACTTAAATTGTGTATGAGGTGGCATGGTGAGAATGTAGATCATTTTATCAAAAGATTACGGCATGGGAGAGAAATCAATCGAAGCAGGGCAGGTGCTAGGATGCTAGGTGCCTTATACAAGCCATCAGTATTTCGTCCACAAAATTTTCTATTTATTTGTGTGGCAAAACATATTGTGTTTATTCAATAATTACAAGATGCAAAAATACAATGTAAATTAAATATCAGGTAACTATTGGAAACTAAATCTGCTTACCTGCTGGTCTAATTTAAATTAAAATTTCCTTTTGCGTTCCTTAATATCCGCAAAATTACCAAAAAATGTGTTCAAATCTATGTCACAGGAAATTTTTCTTCGACCTATAACGTAGATAACCTAATAAAGTTCTTTCTTGGATCCCCTGATTATGGCCACTAAATTTATGGCCACTGGTTTCCTAGAAGTGACAGAGCCAATCAGAAGGCATACCACCCATGCTTCTTCCAGCCCTTTGCTAATGTATTTTTTTTGTTTCTTGGTTAAGTGACCACCGTGAGCAACTCTATGTGCTAGGAGTAGCGTCATAGCCCAAATTTGGCAGCAATTGGTTCCGGGTAGAGGAAGCGCCAGTGCTATGAGACACGCACAACACCAATGCCTTATTCGGGATTTTCAGTTAGGCCCAGTCGAACGAAAAATCAGAAGCCCGCGCTTCGACCACTGCGTCACTGGAACGGTGTAAGTGACGACTTTTCTAAAGATAAAACATTCTTTTCTTAAGATATTAATCAAAAATAGAATGTTTTCTTCCACATTCTCAGCGAAAAGTTGCCGACGGTGTGAATTAAAACTCACTCAAAAAAACATTGTGTGGAAAAGATTTGAAAAATGTCAGTGTCCGTAGCAAAAGAATGAAAAACATTCGAATGCACCTAAGGATACCTGTGAAGCTCGTGTATTTATTGTAATAAAGACTGAATTTGTTCTTAAATGTTACGCTTTCCTTATTCCCTTTCTGATTATTGGCATTAAGAGAGTGTTATTTGTTACTCGCTCATATTCAAGTTCTTTGCCAAAAAAATGAATTGCATTTTAGCAACCCCATTTATTTTTTTCAGCCAGCTCGAAATGCTCTGGGATAACGTCAATCCGAACACCATAACCGGCCCTACGTTTCCTATATCTATTCCGAATATTGGTAAAGGAATTGAGATGGGTACCTTGTGTTGTATCCCAAACATCGATACGCAGATTCAAAAAATATTTCCCACTTGGAACGCAACGCTGCTTTCGATGCTGCTGGCAACTATTGCAACACAGAAGTATGCTCCGATCACAAAAACAGGTTTCAAAGAGGAATACGATTACATCATAGGTGAGTAAATGATATAATTTGTTTGCTTATAGTTCTGTACATAAATGTTTTTAAGAATGCTGTATATTTAATTTATATATACTCATGGAACAGATCACTATGGCCATCCTGTCTCCACGAATGGACGCGTTCCACGCCACCCAGCACCACGTCACCGACATGCAAGTAATACATAAACGACACCGTCAGAGCGTGGCAATTCGCATGTACGAAGATTTGGACGGAACTTCGTACTGGCGAACAGAGTTCGGACTGAGATTGTTGGCTGTTGGACTTGGCAAAGGCCGGGGCCAACGTACCTCCCTCTTCCCTTGCAGGCACTGTTGCTTTTTGCCGGAAAAGAGAGACAAATACTGATTGACAGTCGAAGTTCATTGTGCGAAAACAGGCGGCTTACTATTCATTAGTTAACTGCAGAATACAACCAAGGGTTACAGAGAAATGTTCCCGAGCATAAAATGCAGCAGACGCTCTTGCGGATAGGGTAAGGAATTGGCGGTTCATTCATGTTCCCATACTGACCGACCGCTGTCGATGGCTCTTCCTGAAGTGAGCACGGAATTAACGTGACTGGGAGTTTGACGACTGATAGAGATTGCTTGGTTCGACGATTCCGTTTCCCAGCTCCAACATTCTAATGAACGAATGTGTATCCAGTGCCATGCAGGTGAACATTTGTAGCAAGACTTCATGGGCCGTGTCTTAGTACTGTGATTGCTCTCATAAACATCATTAGGTCCCCTCAGCCCCTCTGAACATATCCTCGCCTTCAGATCTCATCTACGCACTGTTGTTGACCAACTACAGGCTTACATGGTGACTGTGGATCCGGATGACACTGAACGCTTTCAGATAGACAAAGTCCCGTGTTACAAAGCCGGCATTTTGAATATATAGTTCAAGAATCACGTCCAATCATTTTGTGCGCTTTCTTGACCATCAAACACCCTCTTGAACCTCATAGATACTTTCTAGGTGAAACGAAAGATTCGTCATTAGACTACGGGACATCATTCTGTTCAGCTGGTACAGAATCATCAGGATACCTTCATTTTACTTGAGGACACCTTCCGTTGTCTAGAGAGTCGATGCAACCCAGGTTCAAGCAATCATAGAAAAAGGTAGCACAACACTATGTTAGTTTGGTGTTCATTACACAGCCAATACCCAATACATTTGTACCCTCCAAAAACCCCAACATTAAAAGCAATAAAAAGATGTCACACTCGACAGCGTCCATGAACGAAGAACATTACTGAAAAATTCAATTACTTATAGAATAAATATATACACATTAATTTTTTCTAATACTTTAAAACTTAGTGAGCACCTAGGGCTAGAAGTAGATGATCAGTTTTCAAGAGCAATTTGCTTTTATGTTTTAAAAGGAAAGCGTTTAATAAATACATCCTTTCAGTTCTTACTTATGGATCAGAGATCGAGAACTTAAATAAAAAAGACATGCAGAGGTTGCGGACAAACCAAAGAAACATGAACAGATGCATACTTGGAGTACCCAAGAAAGCTGGGAAAAGGAATTCGTGGATCAGGAAAATGACAAGAATGAATGGCATCTTGATCAAAGTAAAGACCCTCAGATGCCAATGGGCTGGACATATTGCTAGAAGAACTCACCAACGTTGAACAGTGGAAATACTTGGCTGGTTTCCAAGGGACAGGAAATGACCCAGAAGAACACCATGTGGGAAATGAGGTGGATGAAATTTGAAAGCATGCCGGAGTGACATGGAAGACAATTGATCAAGAGAAAGAATTGTGGGTAAGATTTGGGGAGAACTTCTTACAACAGTGGATTGTAAACAGTTACTGATGATACGATATTATCTTCCGAAATTTGTTCCTATTTTGCTGTAGTCTTATGCCTTTTTTATCCATTATAGTAGTTAAAAAATGTTTGAAAGCAATGCAATGATTTAAGGTTTCACTTCAGTTCCAATAATCCTGTTTTTGTTATAAGATCATGTGTTATCCAAATGCGAATGTTTTGAGGAAGGGAATCAAAAGAATACTGCGTTTCATTCACCACAGAAAAACCACTCTCCGAAAAAGGGCGAACACTCAGTGAAATAAGAATTATGCTGAGAAAAAGCAGATTTTAAAGATATAGCGTTGTACAAGTGAAAACGTTGAATACTTCCAAATAGGATACTCGTGGTGTGAGAATGGCTCTAGGTGTCAAAGAAATTTTTCTCCTTAGGACAAAAGAAATAGCACGGAAAGATTAAAGTAAGCGTGTTACTTTGATATAGACACTCGGTTTTTGTAAAGTAATCTGAAAATCCGAACACAATTAAACTTGAGGGATCCGAGAAAATGGGATTGAAAGGTAAGGATAGCCAAATCGCTGCAGTTTGAAGTAATCAGTAAGAAATTGGAATACAACGCGAAAGAATTTCCGTGTAGCAAACTGTGTAACGTATTACGTGCATGACGTAGGTGACGTACTACTGAGGTGATGCATAAGTCAAAATATATTTAAATGTGATCAAAATAGAATCTCTTTACCAACTCCAAAAGAAATATATATATATATACGTATCATCATCATTATTATTGTCAATGATTATCAATCCACTGCTGGATGAAGGTCTACCCAAGTTTTATCCCCAACTGTCTGTGTTGAGCCAGTATCCTCCATATTTTAGAATTTCATCCATCCATCTCCATGTGGTCTTCTTCTGTGTCGTTTTATGTCCCTTGGTATTCAGTCTAAAATTTCGATTGTCCTTCGGTGGTCCGTTCTTCTGTCAACATGTCCAGCTCATTGCTCTTTCTTGACAGACGTTATGTTAGTGGCTCCTACATTTTATGCATTCTAGTGCGATATACCTCGTTCCGCACTCACCTGTTGCGTGCCCCGCATGTTTAAAGGTACTGTGTACGTTTTGAGCTGCTACTTTTGTGGCGACATCGTCCTTGTATTTGTTCATATTCCTCCGTTTTCATGCCTTTAGCTCGTTTGTTTACGTTTGGAAGCTGCCAACATGGCGGCTTCCAGTCTTTCCTTATCATCCCTAAGCGTGGCGGATGAACGTCACGTCGCATTTCCCCACGTCCATGGAAGTTGACGTAGTCTCGTCCTCAGATGTATCTGCTCAGGTGCCTTCCCAGCTTCCTAGTACTCCTGCTCCGGTGTCTTCACTGGACTTGGTTGCGCCTCCTTCTTCAGCTTCTGCTTCTTATTCGGTGCCCTTCCTGGGTACTACTACTACTGCCTTGCCTTCTGCCTGTGCTGCTCTTCCCTCACCGCCTTCTGTGCCTGCCGGCTCAGCACAGACTTCTCTTCCGAGGATGCCATTTGCCTCTACAGTGCAGCGAGGCGTTACTTCTAGTTCAGCTTCTTCTCAACCTGATGGTCTCTTGCAATCAACACCTATTTCTTTGTGGCACGAAATTTTATTTTATAATCTCACTAGAAGGCGTAGAGTTATGTTATGTTTCTTTCTATATTTCTTCCTTTAACTGTTCGATTTGAAAGTCTCTTTGTCTCTGATACTTCCTTCTTGTATGAAAAACCTTTTTTATACGCCATTTGTTAATTTTAGTGACATGCTCTTTAGCCGCTGGTGAAAGTAAGTAGCTGTTTCTATTTCTGTATGTTTTATAGATTATAGAAATCCGGTTGATGTTCTTCTAACCGGTTGCATTGACTTTGAATAACTTTGATAAATTTTATTCGCGTCGGAAAGTTTTTAAAAGATGTGATCGTTACAAACGAAAATTCGGTGTAATCTTTCTTATTTTTCTTTTTTTTTAATCGGTTCTGTTGATTTTGAATGACTTTGATAAATTTTATTCGCTTCGGAAAATAAGTACCTGTTTTTATTTCTGTATGTTTTATAGATTGTAGAAATCCGGTTGATGTTCTTCTAACCGGTTCCCTTAACTTTGATAAATTTTATTCCCGTCGGAAAGTTTTCAAAAGATGTGATCGTTACAAACGAAAATTCGACTAAATAGAATGTGATTGGATATTTGCTTTTTAAAAATGATTTTTTTCCTTATTTATTTCTCTTGCTTTCCACTTTTCCAGTGGGTGGCGGTTCTGCGGGATCTGCGTTGGCTGGTCGTCTGTCGGAGAAAGGATGTCAAGATGTTCTTGTTGCCGAAGCTGGCGGACCTCCTCCAGCATTGACTGAAATCCCAGGAATAGCCAGAGCTTTTCTCATGACAGATGTCAACTGGAACTACCTCACTGAATCACAAAATTACACAGCCTCTGGTTTATATCAAAGGGTAATTTACACTTTCCCGCTGTTTCACGTTACTACACTATCTACCAACAAGTAATTGGACACCTGTGATAGCAAAGGAAAACGAAGTTTATTCACCTTCAATAGTTGGTGGAGCCTCCACGAGCAGCGATTACAGCTGCGACCCTCCGGGGCATACTCTCAACCAGGCGTTGTACGACAGCTAGCGGTATTTTCTTCCACTCGACTTGGAAAAGACAGGTCAGTTACTTCACCGATTTCGGACGGTGGGGGCACCGCTTAAGTCGACGCTCCAACTCGTCCCAGAGGTGCTCGATATGGTTATGGTCCGGGTTCTGGGCAGGCCAGTCCATTCGATTAATCCCATTGTCACCATACCAAGCCATAATGGACCTCGCAACATGACAGGTGGCATTGTCATCCTGAAAGTAACATGGATCCACCCCGTAAAAGTGCCACAACGTAGGAAGCGCATGGTCATCCAAAATGGTGCAGTATGTCTCGGCGTTGAGTCTTCCAGGAATTGTGACCAATGGTCCCGTGCCATACCAGGAGAAACACCCCCATAGCAGAATTCCGCCGCCGCCGAACTTCACAGTTGGCACAATACATTCCGGTAGGAGGCGTTTTCCAGGCAGACGCCAAACCCAGATCCTGCCATCCGAACGGTAGAGGGTGAACCTTGATTCGTCGCTCCAGAGAACCTGTTTCCACTGTTCAACGGTCCACTGTCGACGTTCTTTGCACCACGTTAGCCGAGCAGCGCTATTGGACTTGGGGATCAAAGGCTTGTGGGCGGCAGCACGTCCATGATAACCGAGCAGATGGGCTTTCTTACGGATGGTATTCATCGAAAGAACCCTCCCGGATGCCTGTTGAAACTTCTCGCGGATGTGGCCCATCGATTTGGTGCGGTTCTTCTGAATTTCTCTGGCCAGCACCCGTCGGTCTCTAACTCCCAGTTTTGTGGGTCTGCCGGGTCAGGGCACATTCCGACAGTCACCTCTCATCTTCCACTTGCCAATCACGTAGGCTACTGTCGATTTGGGGTACTTCAACTCGCTGGATATGTCACGTATGGATCGGCCATTTCTGTGATACCCGACGATTACACCTTTCTCGAAATCAGAGAGCTCCGAACTGCGTGGCATCTTGCATGCGACTGGTTGCGTTATTGTTTCCCACACGATATTTAACGGCGGCGGCCGTGACGTGTATCAGGACCTCATATATCGTCGATTGCAGGGGTGTCCAATTACTTGTTGGTAGATAGTGTATAATGGAATGAAAAATTCTTCTTAACTATCTGTCATTCTCTCTGAAGTTTATTTGACTGCGTGAAGACTTTATGGCAGAGTAAATTGCTATGTATTTTATAAACTTATATATGATCTTTTTGTTTCTTTAGAAATTGCCATTTCCTTCTGGCAAAGCCCTGGGTGGATCCAGTATTGTCAACGCTCTGCTTTCGATCCGGGGAAATCATAGAGATTATGATGACTGGGTAGTGCAGGGATGGGCGTGGAAAGATGTATTTCCTATTTTCAAGAGAGCAGAGGATAATGTGGATCCAGATATTGCAAATAATGGTAATGGTTGAGTTCCTACTATTTACTTTGCTGCTCTAATTTATAAAAATGTTCTAACGCGATATAATCTGTAACACGGCGTTCCATCTAAACCAAATTATGGTAATGCACTGGTTTGAAATCATTTTAATACAGGTAGTCGTATGTGAGCACACAATCACTTTTAACAAGATGAGTAGCTGGTTCTTACAGATATACATTTCAGTATAAAGCCATCCACTCAGCAGTTAAACATCACTTTTTTTTAAATACAAGAGCTCAATACGAAGTTCTGAGTGTCGCCCCTGGCGCGAGCTCGTCTAAGCGCTGGCTTTTGAGCATTTGCCCCATATGGGTTTAGGTTCGAATCCCGCTGAGACATGGATGTTGTGCTTGTCTCACGGCAGTGGCTGCTTCCCTTCCCTGGAACTAGTGGCCCTAAATTTCGGACAGGGGACTGCTTATAGACGATCGTGTTGCTCATGGTGGTTATTAGACCCCAAACAAAAAATAAGGAAAGTTCTGAGCAAATCCGTTAATGAGAGGATGGCACATACACTGGCGGAAAGTGAAAAAAGAACACCAAGAAGGAATTGGCGGACGATCGTGAAATTTACATATGTTAATGGGGCCGAGTTTACGTAGGTGTGATGTTAATTTCGGGACAGACCGGTGAGCGTTACGCCACAGCACGGCATAATATGCAAATTATCGTCAGTGGTATTTAAGGAGTACGGCGAAGTGAATGTAATCAGTCGTCGGCGTACGGCCACGTGCGAAGACCCGTAAGAAGCTGCAATGCCTGGACATGGAAGACGTGTACGATTTCAGCAGTTATCGGACTTTGAGTGAGGTCGTCTAGTCGGACTCTGCGAGGCCGGGTGGTCGTATCGTCGTATTGCGGAGCGAATTGGACGGGAAGTATCGGTGGTGGTACGGTGGTGGCGTAGATGGTCCGAGGAACATTCCCACACTAGTAGACGTGGAACCGGGAGTCACAGACGGACTGATGAGCGGACCGATCGACGCATAAGAAGAGCGGCGTTGTCAAGCAGAACATCCACTACGACGCAAATCCGAGCTGCCGTTGCACCTGAGGTGACTGTGCAAACAATCCGCAACCGTCTACTGGATGCATGACTACGTGCACGTGTGCATCTGGCATGTGTACCTCTGACTCCATTCCACCGTCAGGAACGGCTGCAGTGGTGTCGCCAACGTCTGCACTGGTGTCCCCAACGTCTGCACTGGAGAACGCAATGGCGACCTGTCGTGTTCAGCGATGAAAGCAAATTCTGCTTGGGAGCCTCCGATGGCCGATTGCGTGTTCTCAGACGCACAGGTGAGCGTCTCCACCCTTCTTGCTTCCACCAGCGACACACAGTGCCTACACCTTGTCTCCTGGTGTGGGGAGCAATCAGCTATCACTCCCATACACAACTAGTGTTTGTACCGGGTACGTTAAACAGCCCCTCCTACATCAACAACATCATTCAGCTTGCTGTTGTGCCATTTGTAAGGTCGGTCCATCGTGGCGTTTTCCAGCAAGATAACGCACGCCCACACACGGCACGTGCAACGCAATATTGACTTCAGGGTGTGAGACAACTTCCCTGGCCTGTACGTTCACCGGATATGTCCCCCATTGAGCACGTGTGGGATTTTATGGGACAACGAGTTATCCGGTCTCCACGGCCAGCCACGACCATCCCCGATTTACGCGTCCAGGTTGAGGATGCTTGGAACTCAATACCCCAAACTTACATCCAACATCTGTACGACAAACTCCATGCCAGAATTGCACAGTGTGACGCAGTTCATGGCGGTTCAACCTCGTACTAACCATGTTACATGGAAATGTTTTTTTTTCAGTTTACCAGCAAATACAGCTGTATTTTCCCATAATGTTTTGATCACGTTATTCTCTGTATTCCGTTATTATGCTGTATAAATGTCGTTGGTATCAGTCGTCTCCTTCTTGGTGTTCTAGTTTCACTTTCCGCCAGTGTATTACTTTTTATTCATCTTTCTATCCCATGGAGCTGACACGGTTTTGACGGAAAACCTGCAAAGCATTTTCGCCTATGTTCAAGATAGTTTTTTCCTTCAATACGACAGAATAGTTATCATACCCAAATCAGCGGTGGATAATGAGCTCCAGCCAATTATTTCTTTCAAAATGAAGCACATGTCTTAGTCCGTTGGCGTCAAAGCAGGTTAATAGGGCGGGGTTTTAAAAGGTAAAAACTGATAATTGACGATCTGAGCCATGCATGCACATTACCGATTTGTGCCCCAGGCCATTGTTTTTGTGGACAAAGTTTTTCAAATATTGTTTCATTGTACTCCTAACATTTTCTCGTAGTTACCTCAGAAGTCTTGATGCAATAACTGTCTTTTCCTTATTCAGATAGCACACCAACTAAACTCGAAGTCCCAGATGATGGAGACCATCTCTTTGCAGATGAAGCGGCTGACTTTGGTTTTTTTAGAATGAGAGTTGATGGGTGCTTCCTCAGTCGGGAATTTTGCTTTTGCTCTAAAATGACGTAGTGTGTCGAGATCTCATCTGTACTTCGAAATCTTCTCAAAGTTGAATGAATCTAACTCAGAGACATGAAAAATTTGTACATGAGCTATTTCCAATCTGAAGTCAATATTTTGGGGACCCAACGTGCTGTGGCTTTGCTCGTTTCTGAAATTTGGACAATAGTGTGTTGAACCCATTTCTGCGTTATCATAGATACATACATATGGGTCAGTATTTTGCCTCCTGATACCATGTGATGGAGTTTCTTACATTTTCAGTGATGATGGCAAATGCAAAGCTTCGCGGTCCTGGAGTCGTTTTCAAGGCTGGTCCTCTCGTTCTCAAATTCCTTTGCCCACCAATTAGCTGTGGATTAAAACCCCTAATGCATGCACCGTATCTTAATGAATATCAATAACACATTATTTTTTTTGTGCAGTTCTTCAATCACAACATATTTGCATAATTGTATATAATTTCAGTTTTTCGTCTGACACCTTACCACGGGTCATCTCAAAAGAAAGAGCTTGTGTTACCAAATACGTCGAAGTTCTGCGAGTTAACATGGAACATTTGTTTAGTACATATGCGTGGCGTCGATTTCTTTGCTCGTAGCTTTCTCGATGAAGATTCTAAGTCACTCTACGTACTTCCAGGAAAACGCAACAGTTCACTAGAGTACTTGACGTAACACATATCATCCTATTGCGCAGATGAATACACACAATGCATTTTGCCTCTCAAACCTAGGAGTTTTGAGCCTATTGTGTAATGTCCTGCTGACTAGGTCTTACTATGCCTCAATCATGCTCTGTCTTTGACAAAGCAAAATCGACACGTGAGTTCAAAAGCTACATAGTGTTCATTCCATGTTACGTGCCAAGAGAGGAATGCGCAAAGTTAAATTTGTCAGCTGAAAAGAACAGATGATACAAACTTATATTTGCTGTGCATCTGGTCATCCTGATCTGAGATATTTTGAGCCGGTTGCCTAAACTCCTTCTGCGATGAAGAATGAGGTCAGTCAGTTCAGAATTTACCCCATTCTTATTTCAGTTCAAGGATAATATTACAATTTGCATGATGTTTGTGCCATGTAGGGTAGGCTGCATGTAGGAATGATCGAGCTGTCAAAGCCATAGACCTCTGGATAGTCGTCCGAGTTAAGCCGGGTTTCTAGTCCCGGAAGAAGTATGAGTGGTGTTTTTGTCCAAACGCTATGGTTCTGTACCCTCCTGGAACCACTGGCTCTGAACTCGGGACAAGATACTCCTTATATTTTTAGATACTCGTGGGATCGTTAAGCCCCAAACAAATCACCATGTAAAAAATCTCAAGGGATCATCAGGGCTTGATCTTACTTGATCTTTCAAGCACATTGCTTCCAGGACAACTGAAAAGAACATTTCTATTATGTATCCTATGTATTCTACACACGTCAACAAATGGTCAAACTGCCTGAAATATGTGAAGACAATGTTTATTCATATATTCTCATAGGGTGACTCCATCCTGGAGTGTCTAACGACATTTATGACCTGCAAATGCATCAGTATTATGTCGGCAACTTTTCTATTTCGGAATGTTGTCTTCATTAACGTACAAACAGAAATAAAACTTGCCAGTGGACTTGAAGCAAACAAGACCTGTAAGCATGCTGTCTCTTTTAGATGCATTACCTTGATTATTCTGATTAGAGGTTGTCTCAAAGCTGATATAATACTTTAGCTCTTTGTACTATGGACACCTTTGAAGATACTGAAGCGCAGGCTCAATCTTTTACTGAATCATGTGGCTTTCCCGGATTTCTTTAGCACGTTTTAAAAAGTTCTTACTTATAGAGTCCCGTTGTCCATCACTCTCTACACATGACATCTCTGCGTCTACAAATCGAATAAGGAAAAATATTTTTGAATCAGATACCATTAACCGTCAGAGTGATGAGTCCTGTAATTTCGAGTTTCTGCGATGCACGTTTTTAGCAAATAGGTCATGTAAATGAATTTTCATGTTTAACTGTATATCTGCATTTCTTAAGTCATATCCGACTTACTTTCTTCAGTAGATAAATGAAAATATCTCTAAGACATTTCATCCAGTTTTTGCTTTGTATTACGCAAAGTTTTGCCACCAGGTGTCCCAGACTTATACTTCAGCGAAGTCACGTAAATAAGTGCTTGCGTTTCGCCTTATACACACGTATAATGCTTCTAATCGTTCGATTTAGAAGAAACACGAAAAGATCTCCTAGAGAAAACGTTTCTTCTCATGTCAGGTCGCTACTGCATAGATCATGCCTACCCATCTGCAGCTCTATTCTACAGTCCCAACAATTAAGTAATGTGATCTGGCCAATATCTTTTCAAATATACTGTCTCGTTGAAAATAATCTATGAGCATTAAGTTTTACATCTAATATTTGCTTTATTTCGTTTTCGGAAGTTACCTTACAATTAAAAGTATCTAATTTCTTCGCAGGTTTCCACGGTGTAGGAGGCCCTGTAACTGTGAGTCGAGCACGCTATACTCCTGAGGTGAAACCTTCAATTTTACGAGCAGTAAGAGATCTTGGATATCCTTATGTAGATCCCAATGGTGCATCTCAGCTAGGTAATGATGTTTTAGTCAATTCTCACTATGGACTCTGTAACTTAACTGAGTAACCTTTATCTACAACTCACTTTTGACAATGATTAAGAATAACAAAACGCAATGGCCTCTATATTACTTGCGACCTATATATCTATTTAACCTTCCTTCCGAGTTTCTGTCTTCTCATGTAAATTTAGTTAAATCTTACTAACTGAACGTCACATTGCTTCCCCGAAAAGCTTCTGCAATTTGGCAGCACTGACAGTGATTCAGAGCAAAATAATGTGACGAGATTGAACTGCGAGGTAGTGCAGCTTTCTAGAGACGTCGAGAGATTGTAAGTAGATTGTAAACACTGATATTGCAAAAGAGATAGCCTGTTTGAAATATAAATGATCTACAAATAATTATCATTTTCATAAGATTGATATATGTTCTGATACCAGCATGACTATATTCTGGCAGTGGATTAAAGTGATCTCCTGAAATGTAACATAAACTGTTAGATTGATTAAACAAAGTAGCTGATTCTTTCTACCTGGCCGTTTAGTTACCTGTTTCTAGAGTGTGATTTATGTGCTACGAAGCTATCTAATAACATCAGCTAATTAGGTACATAACCATTTGAAACCACAGCTAAGAAAGTCAAAACGTTGTACACTCCTGTGAGAAGACAAGTATAATGACCGATGTACGAGAAACAACAGATGAACTCTGTAAAATAAAAATAAAAAATAAGAGCTATCACTGATTTAATGACTGCCCGTACATTTATCAGGGTAGTAAAATGTTCGCCTAATTAAATTATGGTAGCATTATTTCTTACTTTTGAAAAATAATTAAAATGTTTTTAAAAAGACACGTGTCGTACATCTCATTTATGCATTCGCGCCTTAGCGCAATGAAAACACATAAAATATTCGTAGAGAGTCTGAACATTGGTCAGACCTTTTGTGCGCTGAAAAAAGGATGAAAACCCAGAATTAGTGCACCAAACAGGTCTTGTACAAGAGATGCGTTAATATGTGTAAATTGGGACGCGGATGGCCTAGTGATCAACGTTCGTAACTGCCACGGAAAAGTCTCGGGATCTATCCCAGGCGGGTACTTTTTTTTTTTTTTTTTTTTTTTTTTTTTTGATTGGAGGTTTAACGACCACCGTGAGCAACTCAATGGGCTATAAGCAGTCGCCCGTCCCTAATTTAGGGTCACTGGTTCCAGGGAAGGGAGAGAGCCAGTGCCGTAAGACATACACAACATCCATGCCTGACCGGGATTCGAACCCGGACCCCTTACGGACGAATGATCAGAGGCCAACGCCTTAGACCACTGCGCCACCGGGGCGGCCCCAGGCGGGTACGAACGCTCGAAACACTAAACATCTGCTGTGCGTCGGGTGGGCACATTAAGCCGTCGGAATCCAGGTACTGCCCCCCCGGTCATTAAATAAGGGCGTCATTTCCCCCCTTTCTACCTCGCTTCCTTATGACTTTCTTGTCGGGCACTCTAGCCTAATTCACTGAGCTTCCTACTTCTAAGAGTTATTTAAGACTTGGGGCAGACACTCCCTTCCTAAACTCCTCTACATGAATCTCTTATCTCTACGTACAAATTTTCTAAAAGGTATCCTAGAGAAAAACCAAGTTCTACCTCGTGGTGAAAGTGCAGATCAGGTTAACTTCTTGATTTCCTTCAAGGTCTGATAACCATTTGAAATCAAAGCACGGAAAGCACTAATTGCATCTTACTTATGTAACCTGAATTACAGGTTTCACACATTTTCTGTGTAGTTCTTCTAAACATTTCAACAGCATCTTTCTTACTGTAAATATAACTGGAGCGCTGGAGGGAGGGAAGTCCTATGCATAAGTTTCCGGCACTTCAGGTAGTGTGCTGTAAAAGCGAAACTGTTGAATTTTTACTAGAATTTCATGCTGTGGGGGTAAGATTGCATCACTGCGTTCAAAGGCACGTTCAGGCAGACCTCCCACAGGTGCTGTTAGCTGAGCTAAGACATTGTGACCGATAAGATGCATATTCATCACGGTCTGTTTTTCATGTTTAATCTCGGGAAAACCGCTGCAGAAGCACGAAATTGTATGTCTTTGGCATGTGGCACATCGAGAAACCTGTAAGTGTAAGAACGTGTCGTGAGTGATGTGTATAATTCAAAAGTGGTAATTGCAACGTGGAGAAAAAGAGCTTATCTAACAGTCGAAGAGAACAAATATTTGCACTATGTTCTGGATTAAGGTGCTGCCCAGGCGAATAAAATAAACTGGCAATACTATTTGTCAGTAGACTGTGGTTTGGCTGTACATGCCATGGGAAATATTCAAAACGACTGAAAACATCTATTCCACCATAAAGAGCTGAAAATTTGTGCATAGACCTAATAATTCTTCAACGCTGCTTTCAGGAAAAAAATTTGGATTGTGGGTTATACGCCACTTACAATAATACGATATAATACATTAATTTTTTAATCCGTTAATAGGCGTAAAATTACAAAATCACACAAGTTTCGCAAGCTTTTACTACCAACGGGCAGCTTCTTCAGGCTTCTGAATATAAACACTTAACAGAACCAAATGAAGAATGGATGCAAATGTAAAATTTTTAAATCATTTATAGCATGAGACTCGTATTACGCCGCGCGCTCATTGATTGTCCAGCGAGCTCTTAATGCTTAACACCTTGTGCCAGATAGGTGAAGTTTCAGTTGTTACGTCTGTGCTATATATATATATATATATATATATATATATAGGGTGATTCAGCTAAGCGTATACAAACTTCTGGGAGAAGTAGGTTGCACAAAGACAAATCGGAATCACATAGCAATGCAGGGTCGGAAACGTCATCTTCATGTGCTAGTGTACAGAGAGGACGAGAAATGAAAGAGCAGCACGTAAGAGAACAAAATGCTTTTTATTACTCACAAGGCATTTGCGAAATGTATTGAGGTTACAGAAGGTGTTCAAAGTTGCGACTATGAGCTGTAACACATGCTTGACATCGTCGGTGCATGGAATCACGTACATTGTGGAAAATTCTTGGAATGTCTCGGACTTCCGAAGCAGCTACCGAGATGCGTGCTACAAGGTTCTCATCACTTTCAACGGGATGTCGTACACCAGTCCTTTGATGTAACCCCAGAAGAAGTAATCAGGGCATTTTAAGTCCGGCGATCTTGCATGCCAATGAACGGGATCACTACGCCCGATCCACTGATGTCTAAATGTCATGTTTAAGTGATGACGAACGTCACTGCTAAAATGGGCGGGGGCACCATTGTGCTGGAACCACATTGCACGGCGCAGCTACTGAGAGGCATGTTGTTCGTTCAATGGCTCTGATGCAGTCGAGCAAACACTTGGTGGTTTGGCACTCGTCTCATCGAGTACTGTTCTTGGTACAGTCGCACGGCGGCTCGTCCGTTGCAATCCGCTGCTCCGTATGCAAGATGCATATCAGCCATTTCGGCGTTCGTAAACTCAGACTTCCTACTACCTCTGCGGGCGGTTTACAAATGACGGTATCCTGAAAGAATGTATGAGCAGTCTCGCGGCCGAACAACGCCATCTACCGCATGAAGATGGCGTTTCCGACCCAGCATTGCTATGTAATTTCGATTTGTCTATATATATGATCATCGATGATCTGTCCAGAAGGACAGATCATCGATGGACAGCCGAAATTTTAGATTGGATTCCAAGGGACAGGAAAGGACCCAGAAGAAGACCACATGGGAGATGGGTGGATGAAATTCAAAAGTATGAAATTCAAAAGTATGCAGGGGTGACATGGAGAAGACTGGCACAAGACAGACCGTTGTGGAGGAAACTTGGGGAGACCTTCGTCCAGCAGTGGATTGATAATGGTTGACAATGATGATGATGATGATATATATATATATATATTCTATTAAGAAGAGACCTAAGCAAAAAATATTTTTGACTCATGCCAAGTACAACATAGAAAAAGTTATGTATCTACCGGTGTGAGTAAAAAGAGAAAAAAATAAAAATAAAATAAAACAACTGAAAGTGGAAAGTGTCGAGAATACTGAGCCCTGGCTTTATCAAGGACCAGCAAAAACTCTGCATTTTCTCACTTCCACAAAGACCTGTATTCTCGACACTTTCCACATTCAGTTGTTTTATTTTATTTTTATTTTTTTCTCTTTTTACTCACACCGGTAGATACATAACTTTTTCTATGTTGTACTTGGTATGAGTCAAAAATATTTTTTTGCTTAGTTCTCTTCTTAATAGAATGTGAATTCTGAATTTTCATAACTGCTGCGTTGCGCGTTTTGATCTTCAGGTTATTTTGCAACTTTCGTTTTAAATTCAAAAGTTTGTCCTTAGTTTTCAGCTTTGCTCTTCAGTATATATATATATATATATATATTCTATAAAGAAACCTAAGCAAAAAAATACATATATAATTTTGACTCACGCCTAGTACAACATAGAAAAGGTTATGTATCTACCTGTGTGAGTAAAAGGAGAAAAGATAAAAAAATAAAATAAAACAACTGAATGTAGAAGGTGTCGAGAATACTGAGCCTTGGCTTTATCAAGGACCAGCAAAAACTCTGCATTTTCTCACTTCCACAAAGACCTAGTTGGAAATGGGTTTCTGCAAGGCCATAGATGCAAGTAACATTCCCACCTAAAATAGTTTAAAAAATATATATATGTCATGTCCTCCGTAGAGTTGCTTGACCTAGCACTAGTTAACAATTTCGCTTGCATCCATTAACCTTCCTGGCCCGACCCATGCTCTTCATCTGTTACTATTAAACAGAGAGAAGAAGATTAAAGAGAACTCAAGCTGTGAGAGTGACATAATAATTAGAAATGATTTTCAGCCATAACGAAAAGCCAAGTTCGTTAGAGAGAGAATTTAAACCTGAAAATCAATGCAAAAGAAAACCAAATTTTTACATTGCAATTAAAAAAGGAAATATTAATTTTTAACGAACAGATTTTTGAAAGAAAACTTGAGTCTAAAACCCCTACTCTACAACTTATGACAGCACGAAAACGAGAATAAGTTAAAGATAATAATTAACTAAAGAAAACTTTGTGAAAGTTATATACCTTAAACAGTTAGTTGCAATATGTACAAAGTATTTCAGCAGTGCTTTAAGTGCATAATTAATTAGTTATTAAGAACTTAACTACTTTGAAAAAACAGCGCATTGAAAAGGAACAAGCTTAGCCATCTTCTGTTCCTAGGTACCCCAAAAGACGCTCAAAGTTACAAAGAAAAGAAAGAGTTAAAACCCACAACAATGTTAACAGACAAACCAATGCCTAAAAGCTGAAAAGCTAAAAAACAACAGAGAAAAAGTACATGAAGTACAAACATTGAACTTATAAAACCTAGAACCCAAAAACAAGGAAGAGAGCTTACCTCTTGTGTGACAAAAACTTTTCTCCTCACAAGAGAAGAACATGGCTGACCTCTTCCGCCACTCCCTAGTCGCTGGGGGCAGAGAGGGTGGGGCTGATGGCCTCCTCATACAGCAAGAAACCAACGCGCGGAGATTTTAACCAGAGAAAAAAATATATAAACTTAAGACTGTGGATCTGTATGATCAGAAAGAGCAGAATTAACTCTCCAGAATACATGAGAAATATTATAAAATACACGAGCAGTGTATTTAATAATCTTTGCATGTATTAAATCACCTTAGTGAGCTTCTATAGATTAATCAGAATCTTATTAATTTTAATGTTGGTTTTACTATTTTTAGTATAGCTATCCTAGTGATGAATAACTAGTTTTCTTTTTTATTTGTTTTTATTTTCTTTTATAAACAGATTTTTAAGCTTTTTTGTGATTTTGTTTATATTATTTAATTTTTAGTTTTAATAGGACCGTCATATCCATAGCACTAAGGTTCCTTTAGGTAGTTAATAGGCATCCTCTAGCCAACTTCCTTACGGCTTTGATTGGTCAGAATCATATTATTAACTGTGTAGAAAATTAAAGCAGATCTGCCAACCTTACTCTATTATTCAGAATAATTTTTCTTAAAGTTCTTTTGATGAAAGAAGAAGGAATTTCGTTCTCTAGAAAACTTTCTAATAGTATATTAATGTGGTAATTGAAGTCCAAATTGTTGCTGCAGATTCTTGAAATTCTTAGGACCTGAGAAATTAGTACATTCTCAGTTACTTTGGTTGAAATGTTATTATTCCAGTGTAGATATTTAATTACTTTGAAAGGAAAATTAACTCTTTTATCAAAGAGGCTAATAGATGGGTTACCTCTGTTGAGCTTAATGCTTAAGTCTAGGAACTCAAGTTCCTGATTACTGTGGTTGGTTTTACATAAGTTAAGAGAGCTAGGATAGATATTATCAAAATCACTCTCTATAACTTCTGAATTATTGATACACAGCAGATCATCAATATATCTAAAAGTGTAAAGGTAGTTATCTGAGCAGGTGGGATGATTTTTAATGAATTTATATTCTTTAAAGAACAGGAATAGATTAGCGATATTCGTGGACGTTGATGTTCCCATGGGAATACCGTTCACTTGCTTATAGAGAGTATTATTATATAAGATATGGTTATTTTTTATGCAGCAATTGAGATAAGAGTTCCAAGTTCCTACATTAACAAATTGGTTAAGTTTAAATTCTGCATACAGCTCTTTAAAGGTAGTGATTATATCTGAAAGAGGCAGATTAGTATAGAGGTTTTCAAAATCATAACTGTTAATATCTAGAGGGCAAACTTTGAGTATAGTAGAAATTACTTCTGCATTATTATTAATTATCCAAAAATCTCTGTACATCAAGTTAGAACAGTTTCTAATGTGTTTCAAAACCTTCTTTAAGACATCTTCAAAAGCAAGATCTATTTTCTTTTTATGACTCCTTACTCCACTAGCTATGAACCTGAACTTCACAGGATCCTTATGAAACTTAACCGTTGCAAAAAGAAATGGAAATTCAGGCTCATATCTTCTAGTTTGTGGAATTTTAAGTTTCTTGAAGAATGCCTTAAACCGATTTTCTAACTGTTTGGTAGAATAACTTACGGGCTCGTATGTTTATATATATATATATATATATATATATATATATAGCAAAAGCAAATAATGTGAAACAGCAAAAACCAGTGAACAGATTTGAAATTCATTAGCGCCAGAGGCTGCATAAGAGAAAGATCAAATAACAATATGGCAAAACAAAGCAAAATTTTGAACAAGAGAAATAAAAATAATAGAAAGACCATCAGTCACCAAATACACCATCCGAACCAGGCTAGCTTCAAACGATGCAAAGTACCGAATAAAAGAATGCAAGGAAGCATATTAATGACTGACCTCTTGTCAGCTTCGTCAAGGGCAAGCAACAAGAAAACACTCACTAATCTACTAAGACCAGAGAATTGTGGGTTTCTGCTATTTTAGTTTGCTAAAAGGACCAATTACATTTAGGGGAATAATGTCAATAAAAGGGATAACTAATAAAAACCCGTGTGTGAGGTCGGGCAAATGTGTTTTAGTTTGCTGGGTACGGGTTTTTATTAGTTATCCCTTTTATTGATATTATTCCCCTAAATTTAATTGGTCCTTTTAGCAAACTAAAATAGCAGAAACCCACAATTCTCTGGTCTTAGTAGATTAGTGAGTGTTTTCTTGTTGCTTGCCCTTGACGAAGCCGACAAGAGGTCAGTCATTAATATGCTTTCCTGCATTCTTTTATTCGGTACTTTGCATCGTTTGAAGCTAGCCAGGTTCGGATGGTGAATTTGGTGACTGATAGTCTTTCTATTATTTTTATTTCTCTTGTTCAAAATTTTGCTTTGTTTTGCCATATCATCATCATCATCATCATTGTCAACCATTATCAATCCACTGCTGGACGAAGGTCTCCCCAAGTTTCCTCCACAACGGTCTGTCTTGTGCCAGTCTCCTCCATGTCACTCCCGCATACTTTCGAGTTTCATCCACCCATCTTCCATGTGGTCTTCTTCTGGGTCACTTCCTGTCCCTTGGAATTCAATCTAAAATTTCGGCTGTTCATGGATGGTCTGTCCTTCTGGCAGTATGTCCAGCCCATTGCCATTTCAGGGATTTAACTCTGATCATGATGTCTTCCACTCTTGTCATTTTTCGGATCCACGAGTTCCTCTTCTCATCTCTCCTGGTTACACCAAGCATGCACCTCTCCATGATACTTTGAGTTGTCTGCAGCCTTTGTATGTCTGTTTTAGTTAAGGTTTACGTCTCTGCACCATACGTAAGCACTGGAAGGATGCATTGATCAAATACTTTTCTTTTAAGACATAATGGCATATTGCTCTTGAAAATTATGCTGTTTCTTCCAAAAGCTCTCCAGGCAAGTTTTGTACGCCGATTAATTTCTTCATCAATCTGACCCTCACTTGATATCTGCTGTCCAAGATAAACGTACGTGTCTGTTATCTCCAGCTTTTCTCCATCAATCGATAAATCTTCATTTCTTGTAAAAGCATTGAACATCACTTTTGTCTTCTGAAAGTTCATTTTTAATCCCACTTCTTTACTCTTGTAAGCAAGTTCCTGTATCATAATCTGCAGCTCTCATGGGGTACTTGCAAAAATGACTACGTCATCAGCAAAACGAAGGTGAGTTAGATAATCTACATTAATCTTTATCCCTTTGTTTTCCCAGTTCAGTGATTGAAAGACATTTTCCAATGTGTCATTAAAGAGCTTCGGAGATATGGTGCCACCTTGTCTCACTCCTTTTCCAATTCTTATGTGTGTTGTATTTTCAAACAGCCGAATCTTTGCACTTGCATTTTCATAGATGTTATTAATAATATTAATGTGCACATCTTCAACACCGTAGGATTTCAGAGCCATTGCAACTGCTGATGGTTTCACCGAATCAAAGGCTTTTTCATAATCGGTAAAAGCCATGCACAATGGAAATTCATATTCCCTCGCTCTTTCAATTAGTTCTCTCAGTACGTTGACATGATCTATTGTGCTGTAGCCACTCCTGAATCCAGCTTGTTCTCTCGGTTGAGCCATGTCCAGTGTCACCTTCAAGCGGTGTGAAAGAACTTTAGTGAAGATTTTATAAACAACTGATAGGAGGCTCATAGGTCTGTAGTTCCTGAGATCCTCAATGTCACCTTTTTTATGTAGCAGGATCATTGTAGCATTGTTCTAATCCTCAGGAATCTTCCCTTTATTCAGGAATCGAGTGAAAATTAGGGCGAGTACTGTTTCGATATCTCCACTTGCTTCTTGTATGACGTCTACAGTAATTCCATCTTCTCCTGGAGCTTTTCCCCGCTTCATGTTCTTGGTTGCATGTGCAACTTCTGCTGGGAGGACTGGAAGAACTCTGGTACTGGTACCTTTCGTGATGTCTGGAGTACAAGTATCATCCCTTTCATATAATTTGGAGTAGAAATCTTTCACTCTTGTCAAAATTTCGCCTCTATTTCTTGTTACAGAACCATCTTCTTTTCTCAGTACCATAATCTGTTTTCTTCTCTTACTGAGATGTTCCTTTGCTATCTTTAGGCTTTGGTTGTTTTCAATTGCTTTCCTCACTAGCTCACAGTTGAATTTCCTTACGTCTTCAGTGATACTTTTTCGTACTGTCTTGCATAGCTCTATATATTCCACTTTGGAAGTCACATCTTCTTTAGTTGTCCTCATATCACTTCTTTTTTGCATCAACATTTTGGTTTTTCCTGATAATTTGTTCACATGCAACTTGTTCTTAGACCCAGCTAATTTTGTTGCTGTTTCCATAAGAGCTTTGGTTACTTTTCTGTTAACTTCAGAAATATCCACTTCTTCCGATGGTATGCCTTCTAAAGCAGAGAATCTGTTCTTTAGTTCCTACTTGAAGGTATTATGGTGTTTTTAAAGGTTGGTTATGTCAATACATTTTGTTTGTCTTATGAGCTTGCCACGTTCGAGTTTAGTGTTGAGGTGCATCTTACATCGCACCAATCTATGGCCACTACTTGTGTTGAACTTGTTTAGCACACTGCAGTCTTCTATGACGAATTTTTTGTTACACATAATAAAATCAATTTCACTTGTCGTCCCATTTGCATGTCTCCATGTCCATTTCCTGTGTGGCTTTTTCTTGAAAAAGGAGTTCAAGATGAAAAACCCTTCTGCCTCTGCAAACTTTACGAGAGTATTTCCACGCTGGTTTCTGTTGCCGTGACCGAATTTATCTACTGAAGTTTCATTCTGTTGCCGTTGCCTTATTTTTGCATTGAAATCTCCTATAATTATCTTCAAGTGCTGCTTACCTTTATTATTTAGATGACGAATTTCCTCATAAAATTCTTCAATTTCTTCTTCAGGATGACTTGTGGTGGGTGCATAAGTTTGAATAATCTGAGCCTGGTATCTTCTCGAGAGTTGAATAACGAGTCGTGCAGCTCTGTCCGAGGAACTTTCAACTTCTACAACTTTATCCTTTAGTTTCTTGTTTATTATAAATCCAACACCACTAGTTCTGCCAGTATCAGTCCCACGATAGTAGAAGAGATGTCCACTTTTCAGTTCAATGAGATCTTCTCCTTTTCTCCTTACCTCACTTAGCGCGACAATGTCCCACTTGATCCTTTGTAGTTCCTCTTCCAATTCAAGAAGCCTTGAATCAGAAGATAGGGAGCGTCCATTATACGTAGCCAAGGTCAGCATCAGATGGCAGCCTAGTCCGGTCCTCCGGGGATTCTTAACACCCTCTGCCTTCATGACGCACTGGCCGCTGCCTTGGACAGGTACATTCCAGCTGCCGGAGACTGAGGGCCAAGATTTAAGTTGTGGAGTCATTTTGGAGGGGTTTGGCCATATCTCACCACGCTGGCCAAGCGGGTTGGTGAGTGTGGGATAGCATTTCCTCAAATCCCGATGGTATAGTTATACCGCTATTGGCGGTCGTCAGAGCCCCTTTAGTGGGAACAGGATGTACCACGAGAAGGCGGGGTTGACATTTGTCAAGGAGAGGCTGTGATGTTACGCATCACCTGACCTTACATCCCATATATATATATATATATATATATATATTTGCCATATATATATATATATATACGAACGGTGTTCCCCTGATGATATCGGCTTGAGAGGTTTGTTTTTAGTTATAATGCTTTTTGAGTCTCTTTGTATTAATATATTTTTTTCTTTGGAGTTTCTGGTTTGTTTGCTTTTTAAATTTGTGGTTTATAGTGGTATGTTTTTATCAATAGTATATATATATATATATATACCCAGCAAAAACACAAATGCTGGGAAACTGCTGGCCACCAGCTGGCAGTGATGGGTCACTGCTGGCTGAAATCTGCCGCTCACGGCCCGGTAGTGGTCCGTTGGTGGCAGCGCTATCAGTTGGCGAGCCATTGATGGCCCTGCAGCATCGCCGTGAATTGTGGGCCTCCAAGCAAGTGCCACTAGTGGCCCGTTGCTGGAAACCAATGCAACCCCCAACAGCAGGTGGAAGCATTGGGACTGCGCATGCGCAGAAGCAACACTTGCTGTGTCTCTCATGGTACCAGTTAGTTGAAGACGACGCTATCGCTATCGTGTTATTTTAGTGGATGTTAAGAAAAAATCCATATGTGGAGAGGCGAATTAATTTCCTAATGAAATTTTACGTCGACGAAGATATCAGATTAAGCCGTGAAATACTAGATTACAGCCATGAAATACACCCACTCCATTCCCATGAATTACAATTCATGGAATGGAGTGGATGAATAACAAGAAAAAATTTGAAACCGCTTGAAACACATATCCTAGAAAACCATTAAAATAGCATTTGTTGGAAGAAGAAAAGAATTATACGTGTACAAAATTTATTAATTATTTGAAAGAAAAAAAAGCAACGCTATGTGGTGTACTCATCCATGGGTTGAATACACAAGACTGGGAGGAATTCGCTTCTAAAAATAACGAGAAGTAAAATAAAATATCTTTTACTCTTTAAAAAAAATGTAGCTTCGGACAACGGAAAGGAAAGACATAACGTTAAAAATGTAACAGAATGTGACATGAATCCGGGTAAATATATATTTATTCAACAATCTCTTTTCAAGACGGCAAGGACAGTACAAAACTTTGGAAAGCGACTCTAAGTATGTACACGCCCTGAAAATGAGTGAAGTTCCCTTAAGGTAAAAAAAACTATCGTTACGTTGAAAGAATTAATTTATCAATTATATGAAAATGACTTTTATGAAAAATACCTCGCAATATAATAAAATGAAAGAGGGAAGCATTCGATTACAAATTGCATACGAAACAGATAGATTCCAGCACGTACGCCAGTGTCGTGAATTAGTCCGGTCGGTAGCGACCGCGTCTTCCACATAAACGGCGTTTTTGGTCTGTCGAGAAAATTTCCCCAGCGCAGTGCGTTAATTCACAAGCTTCGTAAGGGTAGAAAAAATGTCGCTTTAGGAAACTGCCGTTATCCTTGCTTTTTTTTTATCATTATTATTATTGCTACTATTGGGAAATTGGCGGACAAGATTCGGCAAGCCACCAGTTACGTCACGTGGTTGCTGGCTGCCACTAACGGCCCACTAGCGGACCACATCAGGCTAGCCATCATTTCTGGCAAGTACTTGCAGGGCCACTGAAGGGCCACTTGTGGCAGCTACTGCCTGTGATGGACCGCTGATGGCCCTGTTGTGGCATATGACAACTGATGGGGTGCCAACTGTTGCCCAACTCTTGGCCTGAACTGCTGGCCCTTCTGTTGGCCGCCCGCACATTTTATTGACGGTTCGGCAGCGGCAACATAGTGCTGGGCCATTGCTGGCAGTGCTGGCTGCCAGAAATGGCCCACTGCTGGCCCAGCAATACTGTTTTTGCTGGGTAGGGATTAAGGTCAGGTGACGCGTAACATCTCAGCCTCTCCTTGACAAATGTCAACCCCGCTTTCTCGTGGTGCATCCTGTTCCCACTAAAGGGCTCTGACGACCGCCAATAGCGGTATAACTATACCATTGGGGTTAGAGGAAATGCTATCCCACACTCACCAACTCGCTGCTTAGCCAGCGTGGTGATTAATGGCCAAACCCCTCCAAAATGACTCCACAACTTAAATCTCGGGCCTCAGTCTCAGGCAGCTGGAATGTACCTGGCCAAGGCAGCGGCCAGTGCGACATGAAGGCAGATGGTTCTTAGAATCCCCGGAGGACCGGACTAGGCTGCCATCTGATGCTGACCTTGGCTACGTACAATGGACGCTCCCTATCTTCTGATTCAAGGCTTCTTGAGTTGGAAGGGGAACTACAAAGGATCAAGTGGGACATCGTCGGGCTAAGTGAGGTAAGGAGAAAAGGAGAAAATCCCATTGAACTGAAAAGTGGACATCTCTTCTACTATCGTGGGACAGATACTGGCAGAACTAGTGGTGTTGGATTAATAATAAACAAGAAACTGCAGGATAAAGTTGTAGAAGTTGAAAGTTCCTCTGACAGAGCTGCACGACTCGTTATCCAACTCTTGAGAAGATACCAGGCTCAGATTATTCAAATTTATACACCCACCACAAGTCATCCTGAAGAAGAAATTGAAGAATTTTATGAGGAAATTCGTCATCAAAACAATAAAGGTAAGCAGCACTTGAAGATAATTATGGGAGATTTCAATGCAAAAATAAGGCAACGGCAACAGCATGAAACTTCAGTAGGTAAATTCGGTCACGGCAACAGAAACCAGCGTGGAAATACTCTCGTAGAGTTTGCAGAGGCAGAAGGGTTTTTCATCTTGAACTCCTTTTTCAAGAAAAAGCCACACAGGAAATGGACATGGAGACATGCAAATTGGACGACAAGTGAAATTGATTTTATTAGATGTAACGAAAAATTCGTCATAGAAGACTGCAGTGTGCTAAACAAGTTCAACACAAGTAGTGACCATAGATTGGTGATTTGTAAGATGCACCTCAACACTAAACTCGAACGTGGCAAGCTCATAAGACAAACAAAATGTATTGACATAACCAACCTTAAAAAACACCATAATACCTTCAAGTAGGAACTGAAGAACAGATTCTCTGCTTTAGAAGGCCTATCATCGGAAGAAGTGGATATTTCTGAAGTTAACAGAAAAGTAACCAAAGCTCTTATGGAAACAGCAACAAAATTAGCTGGGTCTAAGAACAAGTTGCATGTGAACAAATTATCAGGAAAAACCAAAACGTAGATGCAAAAAAGAAGACAGATGAGGACAACTAAAGAAGATGTGACTTCCAAAGTGGAATATATAGAGCTATGCAAGACAGTACGAAAAACGTATCACTGAAGACGTAAGGAAATTCAACTGTGAACTAGTAAGGAAAGCAATTGAAAACAACCAAAGCCTAAAGATAGCAAAGGGACGTCTCAGTAAATGAAGAAAACAGATTATGGCACTGAGAAAAGAAGATGGTTCTGTAACAAGAAATAGAGGCGAAATTTTTAAAAGAGTGAAAGATTTCTACTCCAAATTATATGAAAGGGATGATACATGTACTCCAGACATCATGAAAGGTACCAGTACTAGAGTTCTTCCAGTCCTCCCAGCAGAAGTTGCACATGCAATCAAGAACATGAAGCGGGGAAAAGTTCCAGGAGAAGATGGAATTACTGTAGACATCATACAAGAAGCAAGTGAAGAAATTGAAACAGTACTCGCCCAAATTTTCACTCGATGCCTTAATGAAGGGAAGATTCCTGAGGATTGGAACAACGCTACAATGATCTTGCTACATAAAAAAGGTGACATTGAGGATATCAGGAACTACAGACCTATGAGCCTCCTATCAGTTGTTTCTAAAATCTTCACTAAAGTTCTTTCACACCGCTTGAAGGTGACACTGGACATGGCTCAACCGAGAGAACAAGCTGGATTCAGGAGTGGCTACAGCACAATAGATCATATCCACGTACTGAGAGAACTAATTGAAAGAGAGAGGGAATATGAACTTCCATTGTGTATGGCTTTTATCGATTATGAAAAAGCCTTTGATTCGGTGAAACCATCAGCAGTTACAATGGCTCTGAAATCCTGCGGTATTGAAGATGCGTACATTATTATTGTTAATAACATCTATAAAAATGCAAGTGCAAAGATTCGGCTGTTTGAAAATACAACACATATAAAAATTGGAAAAGGAGTGAGACAAGGTGACACCATATCTCCGAAGCTCTTTAATGCCACATTGGAAAATGTCTTTCAATCACTGAACTGGGAAAACAAAGGGATAAAGATTAATGGAGATTATCTAACCCACCTTCGTTTTGCTGATGACATAGTCATTTTTGCAACTACCCCATCAGAGCTGCAGAGTTTGATCCAGGAACTTGCTTACAAGAGTAAAGAACTGGGATTAAAAATGAACTTTCAGAAGACAAAAGTGATGTTCAATACTTTTACAAGAAATGAAGATTTATCGATTGATGGACAAAAGCTGGAGATAACAGACACGTACGTTTATCTTGGACAGCAGATATCAAGCGAGGGTCACATTGATGAAGAAATTAATCGGCCTACAAAACTTGCCTGGAGAGCTTTTGGAAGAAACAGCATAATTTTCAAGAGCAATATGCCATTATGTCTTAAAAGAAAAGTATTTGATCAATGCATCCTTCCAGTGCTTACGTATGGTGCTGAGACGTGGACCTTAACTAAAAGAGACATACAAAGGCTCCGGACAACTCAAACTAGCATGGAGAGGTGCATGCTTGGTGTAACCAAGGAGAGATAAGAAGAGGAACTCGTGGATCCGAAAAATGACAAGAGTGGAAGACATCATAATCAGAGTTAAATACCTGAAATGGCAATGGGCTGGACATACTGCCAGAAGGACAGACCATCGATGGACAGCCGAAAGTTTAGATTGGATTCCAAGGGACAGGAAAAGACCCAGAAGAAGACCACATGGAAGATGGGTGGATGAAATTCGAAAGTATGCGGGAGTGACATGGAGGAGACTGGCACAAGGCAGACCGTTGTGGAGGAAACTTGGGGAGACCTTAGTCCAGCAGTGGATTGATAATGGTTGACAATGATGATAATGATGATATATATATATATAAATATATATATGGGATGTAAGGTCAGGTGATGCGTAACATCACAGCCTCTCCTTGACAAATGTCAACCCCGCCTTCTCGTGGTGCATCCTGTTCCCACTAAAGGGGCTCTGACGACCGCTAATAGCGGTATAACTATACCATCGGGATCAGAGGAAATTCTATCCCACACTCACCAACCCGCTTGGCCAGCGTGGTGAGTTATGGCCAAACCCCTCCAAAATGATTCAACAACTTAAATCTTGGCCCTCAGTCTCCGGCAGCTGGAATGTACCTGGCCAAGGCAGCGGCCAGTGCGACATGAAGGCAGAGGGTGCTAAGAATCCCCGGAGGACCGGACTAGGCTGCCATCTGATGCTGACCTTGGCAACGTACAATGGACGCTCCCTATCTTCTGATTCAAAGCTTCTTGAATTGGAAGAGGAACTACAAAGGATCAAGTGGGACATCGTGGGGCTAAGTGAGGTAAGGAGAAAAGGAGAAGATCTCATCGAACTGAAAAGTGGACATCTCTTCTACTATCGTGGGACAGATACTGGCAGAACTAGTGGTGTTGGATTTATAATAAACAAGAAACTGAAGGATAAAGTGGTAGAAGTTGAAAGTTCCTCTGACAGAGCTGCACGACTCGTTATCCAACTATCGAGAAGATACCAGGCTCAGATTATTCAAACTTATGCACCCACCACAAGTCATCCTGAAGAAGAAATTGAAGAATTTTATGAGGAAATTCGTCATCTAAATAATAAAGGTAAGCAGCACTTGAAAAATAATTATGGGAGATTTCAATGCAAAAATAGGGCAACGGCAACAGAATGAAACTTCAGCAGGTAAATTCGGTCACGGCAACAGAAACCAGCGTGGAAATACTCTCGTTGAGTTTGCAGAGGCAGAAGGGTTTTTCATCTTGAACTCCTTCTTCAAGAAAAAGCCACACAGGAAATGGACATGGAGACATCCAAATGGGACGACAAGTGAAATTGATTTTATTATGTGTAACAAAAAATTCGTCATAGAAGACTGCAGTGTGCTAAACAAGTTCAACACAGGTAGTGACCATAGATTGGTGAGATGTAAGATGCACCTCAACACTAAACTTGAACGTGGCAAGCTCATAAGACAAACAAAATCTATTGACATAACCAATCTTAAAAAACACCATAATACCTTCAAGTTGGAACTGAAGAACAGGTTCTCTGCTTTAGAAGGCCTAACATCGGAAGAAGTGGACATCTCTGAAGTTAACAGAAAAGTAACCAAAGCTCTTATGGAAACAGCAACAAAATTAGCTGGGTCTAAGAATAAGGTGCATGTAAATAAATTATCAGGAAAAACGAAAATGTTGATGCAAAAAAAGAAGAGAGATGAGGACGACTAAAGAAAATGTGACTTCCAAAGTGGAATATATAGAGCTATGCAAGACAATACGAAAAAGTATCACTGAAGACGTAAGAAAATTCAACTGTGAACTAGTGAGGAAACCATTGAAAACAACCAAAGCCTAAAGATAGCAAAGGGACATCTCAGTAAGGGAAGAAAACAGATTATGGCACTGAGAAAAGAAGATGGTTCTGTAACAAGAAATAGAGGCGAAATTTTGACAAGAGTGAAAGATTTCTACTCCAAATTATATGAAAGGGATGATACATGCACTCCAGACATCATGAAAGGTACCAGTACCAGAGTTCCTCCAGTCCTTCCAGCAGAAGTTGCACATGCAATCAAGAACATGAAGCGGGGAAAAGCTCCAGGAGAAGATGGAATTACTGTAGACATCATACAAGAAGCAAGTGGAGAAATCGAAACAGTACTCGCCCAAATTTTCACTCGATGCCTTAATGAAGGAAAGATTCCTGAGGATTGGAACACCGCTACAATGATCCTGCTACATAAGAAAGGTGACATTGAGGATCTCGGAAACTACAGACTTATCAGCCTCCTATCAGTAGTTTATAAAATCTTCACTAAAGTTCTTTCACACCGCTTGAAGGTAACACTGGACATGGCTCAACCGAGGGAACAAGCTGGATTCAGAAGTGGCTACAGCACAATAGATCATATCCATGTGCAGAGAGAACTAATTGAAAGAGCGAGGAATATGAACTTCCATTGTGCATGGCTTTTATCGATTATGAAAAAGCCTTTGATTCGGTGAAACCATCAGCAGTTACAATGGCTCTGAAAACCTGCGGTATTGAAGATGCATACATTAATATTATTAATAACATCTATGAAAATGCAAGTGCAAAGATTAGGCTGTTTGAAAATACAACACACATAAAAATTGGAAAGGGAGTGAGACAAGGTGACACCATATCTCCGAAGCTCTTTAATGCCACATTGGAGGGTGTTTTTCAGTCACTGAGCTGGGAAAACAAGGGGATAAAGATTAATGGAGATTATCTAACCCACCTTCGTTTTGCTAATGACGTAGTCATTTTTGCAACTAGCCCATCAGAGCTGCAGAGTATGATCCAGGAACTTGCTGACAAGAGTAAAGAAGTGGGATTAAAAATGAACTTTCAGAAGACAAAAGTGATGTTCAATGCTTTTACAAGAAATGAAGATTTATCGATTGATGGAGAAAAGCTGGAGATAACAGATAAGTACGTTTATCTTGGACAGCAGATATCAAGTGAGGGTCACATTGATGAAGAAATTAATCGGCGTACAAAACTTGCCTGGAGAGCTTTTGGAAGAAACAGCATAATTTTCAAGAGCAATATGCCATTATGTCTTAAAAGAAAAGTGTTTGATCAATGCATCCTTCCAGTGCTTACGTATGGTGCAGAGACGTGGACCTTAACTAAAAGAGACATACAAAGGCTGCAGACAACTCAAAGCAGCATGGAGAGGTGCATACTTAGTGTAACCAGGAGAGATAAGAAGAGGAACTCGTGGATCCGAAAAATGACAAGAGTGGAAGACATCATGATCAAAGTTAAATCCCTGAAATGGCAATGGGCTGGACATACTGCCAGAAGGACAGATCATCGATGGACAGCCGAAATTTTAGATTGGATTCCAAGGGACAGGAAAAGACCCAGAAGAAGACCACATGGGAGATGGGTGGATGAAATTCGAAAGTATGCAGGGGTGACATGGAGGAGACTGGCACAAGACAGACCGTTGTGGAGGAAACTTGGGGAGACCTTCGTCCAGCAGTGGATTGATAATGGTTGACAATGATGATGATGATGATGAAATATATATATAAGGTCAGGTGATGCGTAACATCACAGCCTCTCCTTGACAAATGTCAACCCCGCCTTCTCGTGGTACATCCTGTTCCCACTAAAGGGGCTCTGACGACCGCCAATAGCGGTATAACTATACCATCGGGATTAGAGGAAATTCTATCCCACACTCACCAACCCGCTTGGCCAGCGTGGTGAGTTATGGCCAAACCCCTCCAAAATGATTCAACAACTTAAATCTTGGCCCTCAGTCTCAGGCAGCTGGAATGTACCTGGCCAAGGCAGCGGCCAGTGCGACATGAAGGCAGAGGGTGCTAAGAATCCCCGGAGGACCGGACTAGGCTGCCACCTGATGCTGACCTTGGCTACGTACAATGGACGCTCCCTATCTTCTGATTCAAGGCTTCTTGAATTGGAAGAGGAACTACAAAGGATCAAGTGGGACATCGTGGGGCTAAGTGAGGTAAGGAGAAAAGGAGAAGATCTCATCGAACTGAAAAGTGGACATCTCTTCTACTATCGTGGGACAGATACTGGCAGAACTAGTGGTGTTGGATTTATAATAAACAAGAAACTGAAGGATAAAGTTGTAGAAGTTGAAAGTTCCTCTGACAGAGCTGCACGACTTGTTATCCAACTCTCGAAAAGATACCAGGCTCAGATTATTCAAACTTATGCACCCACCACAAGTCATCCTGAAGAAGAAATTGAAGAATTTTATGAGGAAATTTGTCATCTAAATAATAAAGGTAAGCAGCATTTGAAAATAATTATGGGAGATTTCAATGCAAAAATAGGGCAACGGCAACAGAATGAAACTTCAGTAGGTAAATTTGGTCACGGCAACAGAAACCAGCGTGGAAATACTCTCGTTGAGTTTGCAGAGGCAGAAGGGTTTTTCATCTTGAACTCCTTTTTCAAGAAAAAGCCACTCAGGAAATGGACTTGGAGACATCCAAATGGGTCGACAAGTGAAATTGATTTTATTATGTGTAACAAAAAATTCGTCATAGAAGACTGCAGTGTGCTAAACAAGTTCAACACAGGTAGTGACCATAGATTGGTGAGATGTAAGATGCACCTCAACACTAAACTTGAACGTGGCAAGCTCATAAGACAAACAAAATCTATTGACATAACCAACCTTAAAAAACACCATAATACCTTCAAGTTGGAACTGAAGAACAGGTTCTCTGCTTTAGAAGGCCTAACATCAGAAGAAGTGGACATCTCTGAAGTTAACAGAAAAGTAACCAAAGCTCTTATGGAAACCGCAACAAAATTAGCTGGGTCTAAGAACAAGTTGCATGTAAATAAATTATCAGGAAAAACGAAAATGTTGATGCAAAAAAGAAGAGAGATGAGGACAACTAAAGAAGATGTGACTTCCAAAGTGGAATATATAGAGCTATGCAAGACAGTAAGAAAAAGTATCACTGAAGACGTAAGAAAATTCAACTGTGAACTAGTGAGGAAAGCAATTGAAAACAACCAAAGCCTAAAGATAGCAAAGGGACATCTCAGTAAGGGAAGAAAACAGATTATGGCACTGAGAAAAGAAGATGGTTCTGTAACAAGAAATAGAGGCGAAATTTTGACAAGAGTGAAAGATTTCTACTCCAAATTATATGAAAGGGACGATACATGCACTCCAGACATCATGAAAGGTACCAGTACCAGAGTTCCTCCAGTCCTTCCAGCAGAAGTTGCACATGCAATCAAGAACATGAAGCGGGGAAAAGCTCCAGGAGAAGATGGAATTACTGTAGACATCATACAAGAAGCAAGTGGAGAAATCGAAACAGTACTCGCCCAAATTTTCGCTCGATGCCTTAATGAAGGAAAGATTCCTGAGGATTGGAACACCGCTACAATGATCCTGCTACATAAGAAAGGTGACATTGAGAATCTCGGAAACTACAGACCTATCAGCCTCCTATCAGTAGTTTATAAAATCTTCACTAAAGTTCTTTCACACCGCTTAAAGGTAACAATTGACATGGCTCAACCGAGAGAACAAGCTGGATTCAGGAGTGGCTACAGCACAATAGATCATATCCACGTGCTGAGAGAACTAATTGAAAGAGCAAGGGAATATGAACTTCCATTGTGCATGGCTTTTATCGATTATGAAAAAGCCTTTGATTCGGTGAAACCATCAGCAGTTACAATGGCTCTGAAAACCTGCGGTATTGAAGATGCATACATTAATATTATTAATAACATCTATGAAAATGCAAGTGCAAAGATTAGGCTGTTTGAAAATACAACATACGTAAAAATTGGAAAGGGAGTGAGACAAGGCGACACCATATCTCCGAAGCTCTTTAATGCCACATTGGAAGGGTGTTTTTCAATCACTCAACTAGAAAAACAAGGGGATAAAGATTAATGGAGATTATCTAACCCACCTTCGTTTTGCTGATGACGTTGTCATTTTTGCAACTACCCCATCAGAGCTGCAAAGTATGATCCAGGAACTTGCTGACAAGAGTAAAGAAGTGGGATTAAAAATGAACTTTCAGAAGACAAAAGTAATGTTCAATGCTTTTACAAGAAATGAAGATTTATCGATTGATGGAGAAGAGCTGGAGATAACAGACACGTACGTTTATCTTGGACAGCAGATATCAAGTGAGGGTCACATTGATGAAGAAATTAATCGGCGTACAAAACTTGCCTGGAGAGCTTTTGGAAGAAACAGCATAATTTTCAAGAGCAATATGCCATTATGTCTTAAAAGAAAAGTGTTTGATCAATGCATCCTTCCAGTGCTTACGTATGGTGCAGAGACGTGGACCTTAACTAAAAGAGACATACAAAGGCTGCAGACAACTCAAAGCAGCATGGAGAGGTGCATACTTGGTGTAACCAGGAGAGATAAGAAGAGGAACTCGTGGATCCGAAAAATGACAAGAGTGGAAGACATCATGATCAGAGTTAAATCCCTGAAATGGCAATGGGCTGGACATACTGCCAGAAGGACAGATCATCGATGGACAGCCGAAATTTTAGATTGGATTCCAAGGGACAGGAAAAGACCCAGAAGAAGACCACATGGGAGATGGGTGGATGAAATTCGAAAGTATGCAGGGTTGACATGGAGGAGACTGGCACAAGACAGACCGTTGTGGAGGAAACTTGGGGAGACCTTCGTCCAGCAGTGGATTGATAATGGTTGACAATGATGATGATGATGATGATATACAGAGAGAGAGAGAGAGAGAATTGTATAAAATAAGAATTGCAAAAAATTAAATTCCAAAAAGAATACTGAATTAAACTCAAAATGGAAATTCAAAATTGAAAACCAAAAAAAAAAAAAATGAACAAACAGGTTACCGTCGTCAGAAGAGCATCACCCTTTGGGAGTGGCCTTTCTAAATATATTTATATAGTCTCATGCTATAAGTGATTTAAACCTTTTACATTTGCATTTATTCTTCATCAGAAACAGTATTTGTCATTTTCTTGTAGGACTTCCGTCCACAGTGAGTAGAGTAGAGTTTAGGTCCCAGCCACCTACAGCGAGATCGCCTTTTGTGCAGGACACGTTACTGTGTCCTGCACAAAAGGCGATCTTCCGTTTCTGGAAGGAATGAGAACAAGTCTAGCGACTTGGACAGAACAGTTTGTAGTGAGATTAGAGTACAGTAGATGGCGCCACCGTACATGTACGATATCGCACATAGAGGGGTGAGAGAATTTCAGGGGGGACATAGGAAAGGATACCCATTTAACCAGTGGGTCCAGCCTGGGGGCCGTCACTTAACATGCTCGTCCGATGCACGGCGGATATTCAGCGATTGTTAGTAAATCACACCATCTCCGAAAGATCAGCTCAGGCTTGAACCTGGAGACCTTGATTGTCTGAATCACTAACCACTAAGCAATCCGCGGCTCATTTATTCTTCATCTGTTTCTGTTAAGTGTATATATTCAGAAGCCTGAAGAAGCTGCCGGTTGGCAGTGAAAGTTTGCGAAACTGGTGTAATTTTGTAATTTTACGGCTATTAACGGATTAGGAAATACATATTAATGTATTATATCGTATTATTGCTGCTTTCAGCTTTTACGTTTCCTTTGCATTTCAGTCTTCCTTCCTCCCTTCCTTGTTTTTTGCTCTTTTTAAAATTTATCTGCTCTTTCGAGCTTCAATTTCACAAAGGTGTTCATTCCCTTTGACGACATTATCATCAACAAAGCGTCTCAGGCGAAATTCAAGTTACATTATTCCAAGCACCCAGCCACCCTCTCATCAGTGAACACAGAACCGATTCTACTTTACCTTGCTGTCCCATATTTATGACGAATCCTAATGTTTCAGCTTACATACGTCACGCAATGAAAACTCAGAGATCAGAACATTCCTGAAAATATTTCAAATAAAGCAGAGATAGAGAGAGAGAGAGAGAGAGAGAGAGTAGGAATTCAACCTCAACTGGTCGAAAGGAGTTTTCGCTTTTCCAAGGATGTGTTTCAATAGGGACACAAGAAACATGCGCGACATATCCGGCGGTTACTGTATTTGTTTATAAGATGAAATGTGTTGTGTTACCAGGAGTGTCCCAAAAGTTCTCTGGCCAATCTTGAAGGACTGTTCGTGGAAAAATATGAATGGCTTATTGTTTTTACTTAATGCAAGGTACCCCACGGTACATCTGGTAACCCTGCATGTTGTTAAAGGAGCGAAAAAACACACACGCACAATTACGTACAGAGGTATCATGTAGGGTTCTTAACCTTCACAACAAATATTCAAAATGTCCCAGTTTGTTTCGATACAGGCCACCTATCTCCTTCTCAGCCAGACGAGCATTCATCAAATGTGCTTGTGGCCTGTGTTTTGCCTTATTTCTTTACAATGCAGTTTCAACTCTTATCCGCAATTCGTCTACGTTGTCCACGGTGACTGCATACACTCGTCCTTTCAAATAGCCCCAGATACAGAAATCCAATGGACTGAAGTCAGGTGAGCAGGGAGGCCACAACCGGGGTCCGCCCGATCTATCCATGACTCTCCACGCGTTACATTAAGATGCTGCCTCACTGTGCGACGAAAATGCACTGGTGCACCATCGTGCATGAACCACAGTGTCGCACGTGTACGAAAGGGGATATCTTCCAGTAGCTGCGGGAGGTCATACTAAAGGAAGTGCAGATGCAAATCAACTGTAAACCTGTTGGGAAGAACAAATGGCCCTATGAGACTATCATCTAAAACAACCACCCACACGTTATTTGCGAATCGAACCTGGTGATATTATTATTAGATGGCGTGGGGATTTTTGGCTAGCCACTCATGGCAGTTATGGAAGTTCAAAATGCCATGTCTGATGAATTAAGCCTCATCAGTGAATAAAACATTACCGAGAAAGCGTAGATTACGCGCACACTGATGTAGCGACCACCGGCAGAATCAACTCTGCGTGAAAAGTCCCTTACACCTAGATCTTTGCACTCGCTGGATATGGTAAGGGTGTAGCCGATTGTCATGCAAAACTCTCCAAATGGTACTTTGACTCCTATTCTCCGCGAAAGTAATCCGTCTAGTGGTCTTTGCCGGATCTTCTTTAATTCTTGGTAATAGTCGCTCGTCCAGTCCAGGATCTAGGGCAGTTCTTGGCCTTCCCGTTGGTGCAGAAAACTGGAATGACCCATGTTCTGTTAGGTACTGGCAAATCCGCACAAACATGCGACGACACCATTAGTTTGCATAGGCCTCGGTGTACATACACGCTGCGAGCACTGTATTTCCATTTGCCCGACAACACATGAAATGCATGTCAGCTGACTCTGCGTTTATGAAAAACCCAACCACAGCAGCATTTAATAGTAACAGTAGGAACACACTTCGATATTGCCTGTAATGTACACTTTTAAGCCTCCACGTTCTAACTGATGCAACGCAGACGTGGTATGCCGTATAGTCTAAATTAACTTTCATTTTTAGTTCTGTTTCTTTATGTAAATTTTGAGTTCTTTCTCTTTTAGCGTTTGAAAATTAACCTTATATTTTCTCACTCACTGAATGTTATGTTGGCAGCAGTTATGTGGTCAAGAGTGAATGACGTGCATATGTTTGTCAAGCGAAGAACGGGATATAATGTATGCAGCTAGTAGACAAAGTGTAGTGTGGTGTGATGTTGTGGCGTGCTGTTGATAGATTACTGTAGCTATTTGTTGTAATTGGTAAATTAGATGTAAACACGTTGAACTTAATTTGATAGAGGTTCAGTATTCTGAATTATACTGATGTGACCATTTGTGCTACATTATGAATCTGAAGAGCCGTGAAGTTTCGACAATAAAGACCATGTGCTCGTAAGTGTTTTCAAGACTTCTCTCTTCTGGCCGTTACGTCGCCTAATTTAGCTCAGTGTGTTATTAAGAATTGTTTATGAACTAACTGTCCGAGGTTTAACAGTACAAAGTTCCGGTGATAGAAGAACAACCGACTGATGGTACGAAGGTAATGTTTAAATAGTGATGTATTTAACCGACAAGCCTTACAGTGGTTTGCTCGCCGAACCGCGATGCCGTCACGGCCGCATTTGCATGTCTTCTGTCTTGAGTTAGGATGTGGTCGCTGTTCTGACACGAAGGTTTTTGCGTGGACGCGGTTAGCATCATACCATAGGTAGTTGTCTGTGTGTCGCCAGGGATTTCCGCGTACCTGGATGTCCCATTGATTTGTCAAGATCTCGCGGGAGACATCTCAGAGCATTTGTTTTGGGAGTGAAAGTTTGGGCCCTCAACCTACCCCTTTCCTAAATCATCCCCTTCACTGTCCTCCAGGAGCTCAAAGCATTGTCCGCGTGTGGTGTTTTACTCCAAAAACTGGAGTGGTTTGTTTTTTAGCTAGGGGTGAAGTCTAGAGGGCACTTCCTGGGACGAGCGATTTAGGGATCTAACTGGTCCCTCAAACACAATTCAGCCCTTACGATATCTTCCCAAGAGGACGTGCAAAACCTATCGAAGTTGCTGACAGCTTGAGGAATAACAACTTTACATTATCGCTGGCAACATTGCAATAAAATGTCAGTTATCTCGAAAACGTTTCGTTTCCGCTACTATGTTGACTAAGACTTTTTTTGTTTCGGTGAGTACTACCTATGTTTCCGTTTATCACCGCTTTTTTTTAATTAACCGGAACAAACAAAAAAGTCTTAGTCAACATAGTAGCGGAAACGAAACATTTTCTAGATAACTGACATTTTTTAAATATTAGTTGTAACATATTTTTTCAAAGATTTTCAGTGCACATTTTGCATGTAATTTTCATCTTCAAAGGATAGAATGTGCATTTCACTACACTTTTGGTTTCGGTGATTTACGTATTTTATCCTTATTTTGCGCTTAATATTGATCGCAAAGAAACATTAGTAGAACTTAAATTCGTGAATGAAGTTGTGCTCAATTCACAGGAAGAGGTTGTCTTATTGGAGCACATTGGTGGCTTCATTCCGTGTAATTTCCTAAAACCAGATTTCGGAAGCATGATTTGATATTCTATCGACTACGGAAATATGATACAACTAATTTTAAGCATTTCCTTTTAATACTGCCATCCTCTCTCCTTCCCCTAAAGCTTCTTTTTTTTAGTTCACATTTAATTACAGCATACAATGCAAGATCTTACTCAGTTTTTTTTACAATTCGTATTTTCTCGCAGGAATTACTCCCAGGGCTGAGTTTAAACTTGAATTCCTTAGTCATAAGACACCTTTGCAGTAGGCATGAGAGCCGAGGTGACGGAGAGGGGATTTTGGGCCCCCGGCTCCGTTACTTCCGCTGTCATGTGTTGGGGTAACGACCTTTTTTTAGCTGGGTTCCTTACTCCGGGCTCAGCGGTTGAGAGTGTTCTTCGAGGAGCAGTGGCTATTGACAGCTATAGGTACAGTCTTCTTCGAGCTCTGAACCATTCGGTTGCCAGACGAGTGACTTTAACCACTGAGCTACCAGTAGCCCCGTTTCTTCGAAAAATAAACGCTTTGTATTTATACTTCTTAACGGATACCCAGTTCACTCTCTTAATACACACTTTTAGCACGAATGCTTGTCCTTTTGCAAGCAAGTTGTGAAGATATAAATAAAAACATAAACGCCCGCAGGTAATACCTGCACCAGCGTAAGCACCTTGCAACGTACTGGACGTATCTACTGTACTTTTACCATATTTACACAGAACCTGAAACAGACTAGAAATAGTTAGGAAATCACGTCACAGTTATTTTGTCATAGTTATTTTAAAATCACTGTCACCATTATGACCAATGTCTAAAATTAATAATTCCAAAATCACTGTAAAGGATGTCACCGTTACGACCAATGTCTAAACCCCCGGTTCTATTCCCCCAAAATGTCCCTCTTGCCATAAACAAAAATGGCTATCTTGGTTTTTCTGGAAAAGCAACCAATAAAAATTGAAATGGAGTTTATCGGAACTTCTGTGCCATACTGTATAGTACGCGGAAATAACGTATTGTTCCTTTAATCTGTACCTTATTATCTTTCAAGAAACAACCTTTTAATTACTATTATCTCACTTGTATATCTTGCCTGTCTCTTGCGCTTCCGAAAATCAGTTTTTAAATATCTTTTAAATATTAGCCGCAGTGCGACATTAAATTTTAACTGCATCTTTTTCTTCATTTAAGGTTATAGTGACTTTCAAGCCACTATACGGAACGGTCAACGCTGTAGTGCTGCAAAGGCCTATTTGGTGCCCGCTGATAAACGTCCTAATCTCGATATAGTAGCAAACGCCTATGCCACAAAGGTAATGAATGCCCTTGTAAAAATGACAAAGTATTCTTTACCAGTGTTAAATTACTTACTAAATTATTTTCTACGTGATAAGTTTGTAAACTAATAGTCCTTAATTGGCTGTGTAGAACTGTTATTTTTAAGGTTATCTTCACTCCAAAGTTATTATCACTTGGTGACTCAGCTTTACTTTGCTACTCGGATTATTTCAATTCTTTCGCAATAGCTAAAATTGTAATTATGCATGGAAATCACTTTCAAGATAACTGCCAAGATTCAATAACAGCAATGTTACTTATAATGCCCAATTCCTTCTTTATTCAGTATCCAAGCACGTCAGTATTCAACAGCCACTTCGTGTGTAGGAGCACACCAAACAGAATTCAAGCAATGATTGCGAACAATATAAGTTGACACAGACCTCTCTACATATAACATATGGCTTTGCTCGTATAATTCTCTCTTAAGATCTGCACATTGAATATCGGTTGTTAAACTCCAAAAGATAAGTAGAAGCCACGCGATGGTTTTTGCAATCAATTTGGTGAGATGGGAAGGTATGATTGAGCCTATGTAAAAGGTTATATATGATGGTAACAACCAAACAGATAGAAAAAGTTATTATTCTTAGGGATCTGAATGGTAGAATTCGAAGCGACAACAATAGAATCAGATCAGATCAGATCATATGTAGAGGAATAGAATCATGGAGGTAATGGAAATATGTATCTTCAAAAACACCACTTGCAAAAGGCGAATGGCAGAAGAATCACTGACTTGAGTTTCATGCAATGAAACTACACAGGTGTGGATAAAATAATGGAAACACTCGTGAGAAAAGCTACAAGTATGCTTTAATAGCTGTTGGGCCATCGTTTGTTTTTACAACAGATTGTACACTACGTGGAATAGATTCAAAAACATCGTAGTCTTCAAAAGGATATCGGACCATACACCATGGAGAAAAGTCTCAGGCTCCTTGAGTGACGATGGTGGACGAAACGTACTGACTCTTTTCTCCGAGTCTGCCCGCAGGGGATCTACAGGGTGTCCCGGAACTTCGTGTACAAACTTGGAGGGAAGGTAGAGAACAGCGTCAGGAACCAGAATTAAATAGGAAAGCATGGGCTGAAACGTCACTCTCACATGAGAAACAGACACAAAGACACAGTAAGAGCACAATACGGAAAGCAGTGTAAAACGCTTTATTACACAACAAAAGAGTACAATGTAGGACTTACAAGCATCACAGGAAGTGTTCGAAATTGCACCCATTGGCCTGTATGCACGCATGACACCTACGCAACATGGATTGGCAAACATTGTCGAAAATACCGGCGTTTCGCGGATCGTAGCAGCAGCGATGGAGATTCGTGCCACCAGGTCCATTTCAGAATTTACTGGCGTGTCATACACAATGCTCTTCATGGCACCCCAGAGATAATAATCAAGAGGAGATAAATCAGGTGATCTGGGGGCCATTTGACGGGACCGCCACGCCCAATCCACTTGGTTCCAAATGTCCGGTCCAAATGGTCACGTACGCACCTTGCGTAATGAGATGGCGCCCCATCATGTTGCAACCACATTCCTCGTCGAACATGTGTGGAGACATCGTACAGCATTTCCGGAAGAACCTCCTGAAGAAAGACGAGATACTTGCGAGCGTCCATCAGTCGAGGTGGTAAGATGTATGGCCCGACTAAACTGTCCTCCACGATACCCGCCCACAAATTAACAGTGAAGCGTTGTTGTGCGGCTCGTAGTCGGCCCACATGTGCGCGTTGTGCGTATTGAACACCCCGTCACGTGAAAAGGTTGCTTTATCACTGCTTTCTGCATTGTGGCCTTACCGTGTCTTTGTGTCTCTTTCTCACGTGAGGGTGACGTTTCCGCCCATGCTTTCCTATTTAATTCTGGTTACTAACGCTGTTTTTCTGCCGCCCCGGTGGCGCAGTGGTTTAAGCGATGGCCTCTGATCATTCGTCCGAAAGGGGTCCGGGTTCGAATCCCGGGGAGGCATGGATGTTGTGTTTGTCTTACGGCACTGGCTCTCTCCCTTCCCTGGAACCAGTGACCCTAAATTAGGGACGGGTGACTGCTTATAGCCCATTGAGTTGCTCACGGTGGTCGTTAAACCTCCAATCAAAATAAAAAAAAACCAAAAAAAAACCGCTGTTTTCTAATTCTTCTCCAAGTTTGTACACGAGGTTCCGGGCACCCTGTATAATATTTAAGCCTTGTGATTGTGCAGGCCACCGTAGATGTTTGTAATCACTTTAATAATCCTCTAAACAAGACTGTACACACCTGAGAGAGTGTATTTGGGCATAATCATCTTGAAAAATGGCATCGTTTGCAGGAAGTGTTTGTGCAAAAGAATGAACATGGTCACCCAAAATATCAAGATATGCAATGGCTGTAACTCGCCTGTTCAGAGTGATGATAGGACCTAAAGGATACCATAGCTACCAAAATCATTATTGATATCCCATGTGTTTGACGGTTGGAACAAGACAGTCGGGATTACGTGCTTCCTTCGGCATTCGCCAAACGTAAACTCTCCCCAAAGTTGGAAATCCTTTGTTCCAAACAAAATGCGGGATCGTGAGAAAAAGCTTTACCACATAAAAATGGCATCTTTAAGCCACAAGTTTTTAAATTAATTCACAATTGTCGATATCAACTTATGTCTTGCTAATTTTGAAGATGACATCGGATTGTCATCTTCAAAATTTGTATTATATGGCGTAATCCCGTATTTCTTTCATGATTATGTCTTGCTGCTGTTCCGTAGGGGAATTTTCTTACTCATCGTGTTGATGACAATTTTCTGGGCAGGTCGTTTGTCGCAAACTGCACTGAGTAATGGCGAAAAGCTTTTAACCTCCTTTGACAAGGTGACCTCAGAGTTCACGAGTTCTTTGTTGTAGAGCCAACCTGACAGTGACAGCAGAATTTTGTCAGACAAATTCTTTATAGACAAAAATCTCAGTTGTTAATTTTGCATTCACGATCCGTTTAGTTTGCAGGGGGGTTCATTATGATATACAGACCATTATATCTTCTTGCATATATACTGTATATGGATCTGTAGTGCCTCTGACGTCAATCTGTACAATTGAAAACACAGAGCTGACGACGTCCACTCATTCTTTACAGCAAGCGCTTCAATCCTCTAAGTGAAAATCGTGGTAACCGTCCTTCCTTTTGGAAATAATACCGTCCTTTGTTACCGAAAATTACGTTTATCGTGGTTCTGTTTTGATAGCCGAGCTTTGGTGTCCTTAATCATTGCGCGTCTACTTTATGTTGTTTGGTATCACAGACATATTGGAAAGTCAAACTCTGGTTCCAAATAATAAAATGCTGTTTAGGAAATCAGGCTCTTTATTTTTGAAGGGGGGGGATATGTTTACCAACTACCATGTGCAACTCGTTGGACTGTGAGCAATCGTCCGTCCTTAATTTTGGGTAACTGGTTCCAGAGAGGAGAGACAGCCAGCGCGAAGACAAGCACACCACAAACATCTTTTCGGGAGTCGTAGCCGGGTAATTCTCGAACGACCGTAATCCAGTGCTTGGAGAACTGCGCTAATTGGACTACCACATCAGGCTCAGCTGTTTTGAATAAAATCATAGCAAGCATCGAGTAGTCTGAATTTTTTCCCAGCACGCAAAGAGTGTGGTACAAATTTACTTCAATTTTTCTTTCTCCCAGTAGCGACGAAATTGTGCACCTTATCGATTTCTTTTTAACCAATTTCTAGCGTTCTCAGTGTCAATTGGCAACCACTTGCTGGCAAATTACAAACTTTGACGACGAGTTCGGAAATTTAAGTCGTTTTCGGCCATCCACTTTGAGACGTGTGACGTACCTACTCCAGAGGTGACGCACATGTCAAGACGGCAAAGTTGCAGCGCCTACCTTCGTCGTTGCAGTTTAATTGGGAAAACATTCGGCTCCGGAGCAGAAGGATGCGGCCACGATATCGCCACCGGAAAATGGATTTTACGCTATATTGGCGCCTGAACGTAAAATGAATCTCCTGGCAGTTGGATTCTTCGAAAAATGTGTAATGTTCATTCCACACATAGTCTGGAATTAGACAGAATTCCTTCATCTACACTGAGCTCTGCTTCAATTTACCCCGAAACCAACGATTCCGTCCCAGCCCTTTCTCAAGGGGAGGATATATGTGACCTACTACAGAGTTGACGCATATATCAAGACGGCAAAGTTGCAGCACAGACTCGTCGGTGTAGCTAAATTGGGAAAGAATTCAGCTCCCGAACAGAAGGATGCAAGTTCTGTTTCGCCACCGTCAAATTTCGGCTTTTACGCTATAGACGTTTAAGCTATCAAAATGTTTTCAGCTGTCTCTGGTGTCCTAGTGGTCAGGGGCGTTAGTTTTTCGCAAGTTCTTCGCGTCGGTCGCGTTTGAGGCCCGGAAGCCGGAGTAGGTATTATTGGTATGCTTGATTTACACTGGCTCTGCCACCTCCGTGGGACCAGTGTCAAACTTTTGGGGACGAAACGCTGCCCACAAATTCATTCGCTGCTCCCGGTGGTCGTTAAACACATTTCCTGCTTTACGAAAATGCATATATATATATATATATATATATATATTTATTTACTGAAGTGCCAGAAAAACTGGTACACCAGTCTAATACTTGGTAGGTTCCCCACGAGAGCGCAGGCCTGCAGAAATACGACTGGGCATGGACTTCACTAGCTTCTGGAAATATGCTGTAGGCAATGCACACCATACTTCCTACAGAGCGTTCCACAATTCGGCTGTATTCTGAGGTCTCGGATTCCTGTGTTTGACAGCGCGCTGCATGGCATCCCAAATGTGTTCTATCACGTTCAGATCTGGGGACTTGGGTGGGAATAGAAACACCCCAAAGTCAGATGAATGCTCTTCTAACCATAATGTGGTGTCTCGATACTTGTGTGGAGGTGCATTGGGCTGTTGGAACAGGCCCAGCTCATCAGCATGAATGCAGGACATGAACGAGTGTACCTCGTCAGAAAGGATGCGCACATAGCGTTGGCCGATCACAGACGTTTGCAGACGTACCAGGGGTCCCAGTAAAGTCCAGATAAACATACCCCATACCATTACGGACCCTCAACCAGCCGGTACAGTTTCCTGTTGACAGGCGGGATCCATGGCTTCATCGGGTTTGCGCCACACACGAATCCTTCCATCTGCCCGATACAGTTGGAAACACGACTCGTCAGACCAGGCTACTTGTTTCCAGTCATCAAGTGTCCAATGGCGGTGTTGCCGTGCTCAAGCGAGGCGCATAGCCCTGTGTCGTGCACCCATCAAGGGGACTCGAGTTGTGCGTCAGCTCCCAAATCCCATATCGTTCAGGGTACGTTGCGCAGTCCGGACGCTGATGCTTGTTGAGGCTCCAGCATTGAATTCCGATGATACCTGCGAGAGTGTTGCACGCCCATCGCGTGAAACGATTCTTGACAGCCGACTATGGTAACGTTCACCCAATGACTTTTTACGGCCACACTGGTATTGTAGGTTAGAGGTTTTACCGGAATTATTGTAGTCACGGTACACCCTTGCAATGGTCGTCCGTGAAAATCCGAACTTCGTTTCTACCTCCGAAATACTATGGCCCATTTCACGAGCGCCAACTATGACACCACGTTGAAAATCACTGAAATCGTTATTACTTGTCATTCTCATGCCGAAAACAGCTCTGACAGCTGGCAAGGATGTCTATTACTTTATATACGCACTGGCGGACGCAACCGCGTACGCGCATAGGTGACGTTGCAATGTATTTTGTATAAGCTCGTCTGTACCAGTTTTTCTGGCACTTCAGTGTATATACACAGTCGAGTCACATTATTGTGACCACCTCCTACCTTTGACGTCAACAGCGCGCAGCCAATGAAAGAAGGCACGTGTCGTGAGCTGACTTGGAGGATATAAAAGTTATTCTGTAGGCATTCTGAAAACATATCACTCGTTGCTGTCCTGGATAAAAGGAGCTATTTATAAGACTTTCAAAAAGGGATGATTATCGGCTTTCGGGCCAAGGGTGGCAGTATTTCTGAAACAGCCCAGTTTGTGAACTGTTCTCGTGCTGCTGTGATTAAAGTGTATCGTGATTAGAGAAATGACACCATTGGGAATAAGAAAAGTGAAACCTGCGGAGGACCATGTGCCATTGATGTGAGAGGTGAACGTCGGCTTCGAATGTGCGTGAGGGCCGATCGACACGCTACAGTGGAGCAACTCACTAGCCGAATGAACCAGGGGGCTACCGGAAGTGTGTCTAAAACGACGACAGTTCAGCGAACCCTGTTGCGTATGGGGCTCCGATGTAGACGGATGGTCACTACACTTATGCTAACGAAGGTGCATCGGCAGAAGAGGCTTACATTTGTACGGTAGTATCAGAATTTTTTTTTTTTATTGAAGGTTTAACGACCACCGTGAGCAACTCAATGGGCTATAAGCAGTCACCCGTCCCTAATTTAGGGTCACTGGTTCCTGGAAAAGGAGAGAGCCAGTGCCGTAAGACAAACACAACATTCTTGCCTCACCGGGCAAGAATGTTGGGATTCAAGCCCGGACCCCGTTCGGACAAATGATCAGAGGCCATCGCTTAGACCACTGCGCCACCGGGGCGGCGTATCGGAATTGGAACTCCGCTGTTTGGAAAAGGATTGCTTTCTCCAATGAGTCACGTTTTCTGCTTCATCAAACGAATGGACGTTGGCGTATAAGGCGCGAATCATCGGAGAACAAACACTCTTCAACCATTGCTGGAAGAACACAAACTGGTGGAGGAAGCGTTATGGTCTGGGGAATGTTTTCGTGGCATTCTCTGGGTCCACTCATACCTGTGGAAGGCGCTATGGACCGAAATCGTTATGAATCCACCCTTGCAGACCACGTACACACATACATGCTGATTGTCTTCCCTGGGGCGGACGGGATCTTCCAGCACGACAATGCGACGTGTCACACAGCTAGAAATGTCCGAAATTGGTTGCAAGAGCACGAAGAAGATTCCAAAGTACTTCCCTGGCGCCCTAATTCCCCAGTCTTAAACCCAATTGAGATTGAGCATCTGTGGGACCACCTCCATCGTGGTGTTCGCTCCATGGATCCTCCAACACGCATCTTCCAGCAGCTGTGAGATGCACTGCAGTCAGCATGGCTCCACATACCTGTGAACACCTTCCAGCCCCTTATTGAGTCACTCCCTCCCCGTCTAACTGCTGTCCGCCTGCACATGGCGGTAACTCTGGATATTAGCTGGTGGTCACAATAATGTGACTCGACCATGTATTTATATATATTCTTCGCTTTGTATGTTGATTTTAAGAACGATGCATAATGAATGCTCGTACAAAGAGCTCAAAAGACCTGATGAGTGTTAGCTTATGCATTAGCAATGCGAATTTGTGCTTAAAGGACATTGTCATATATTTTTGGTAATTGAGTTTTTCTTTTAATTCTTACAGGTTCAAATTGAAAATAACAGAGCTACGGGTGTTTATTTCCAATTCAATAAACGCCTACATTTCGTACGAGCCAGGAAAGAAGTCATTATTTCCGCTGGAACTATCGAAACTCCAAAGTTACTAATGCTCTCCGGTATCGGACCCAAGGAAACTTTGGATAAATTCAAGGCAAGATTTTATGTCGCAGATTTTCCCTTATATATTATTTCTTCATATTTTTAATATAACGAAAAGGAAAATCATCTGTTTTAGGTTCTTTTGTTTATCTGGTAGTTAGGATGCCCGTGGTTAAAGAAAACTGATGTCATGATATTAATCTATAAACAGTGTTCATGTCGTAAAAAGGATTATATCGTAATCTTCTGTCACACGTTTATATTGTAAAAAAATTGTGTTCCTACACATCAGAATAATTTTGCAAACCTGAAGATTTTACCTGTTTCTCTAGAAAAGCACTTTGGCATCTGAATTCTTAAATGACTGGTCTCTTCACTCGTATTGCTTTGTTTCTTTTAATATCTTATACCAAAAAGAAAAAAAGAAATACGGTTGCTCAGCCTTCCATGACTGCAAATGAAGAAGAATGAAATTGAATCCTTTGCTGATATGAGTATCTTGTTTGGCAGAAGTTCGAAACCCACCGCTAAATAGGAAGGATGACGCTGATTTCTCAGGTGAAATGAATATTTCCTTTGACAAAAGTCCCAAAGTTACTACACTAAACATATTTCGAAGTCTGTTTTCTTTCGGTTATTCGTTTTAAATTGTGAGATCAGTAGCATTCCAATAAAAAAAGATATTAGTTTTACGCCATCTTGCGTAAACAGTTTAGTACCAGAAAAGCCTGAAAGTGCGTGGGAAATGGTGGCTGTGGTAAAATGAAAATCAAATAGCACGATTGTCAGTCGGACTGAAAAACCTTTGCTAGTCTAAGAGCATAGGAATACGGCATTCGCTCTTTTCCTTCCTTCGGGACGGTCAACTACTTATAATCCTTAGTGTTGCTCATATGTGGTGGTCGTTTAACCTCTATAATAACACAAAGTCTGAAAGCTAAGAAAGTATAAACGCCAGTGATGGTTAATGATATTTTTCAAATCCTGAGAACATTCCACGAAAATTTTAAAGTACGCTCATATTCACAAAAAACAGAACGCCTGAAAGGAGTCGAGATAAGACTTTGATTTGTATAGGATATTTTCATTGGGCAATACAGAACGAATGCTTAGCATCTCGGTGTCATACGTACAAGGTGCGTTCATGTACCTAATAATCGGTGTAGCCACCTCTGGCTTGTATCACCGGCTGTACGCGCTGATGCATCGAATTAAATAATGTATCAACGGTGTCCTGTGGAATAAACATCCATCCTGTATTGACCCGCGCCCAAAGTTCATCAAGAGTTGCAGGCGGACGGTCGTACGCTCTGAGGTATTGAGTCAAATAATGTGTGAATGGTGTCCTGTGGAATAAACATCCAGGCTGTATTGACCCGCGTCCAAAGTTCATCAAGAGTTACTGGTGGACGGTCGTACCACTGCCCCTGTCGTTTGAGAATGTCCCAGAGATTTCCCATGGGTGATAAATCCGGCGATCTAGCTAGCCACGACAGAAGTGGAACGTTGTTATTCCTGAAGAAGGCACGTGTTGGCGCTGCAACGTGTGGCGTGGCATTGTTCTACTGAAATATGGCCCTCGGGACGTCCTGTATGTACGGAAGTTCGACCAGCCGTAGAATGTCATTGACGTAACGAGCTCTCGTTGTGGTGGTACGGCTCTCACGACAGGTGATCTGCTATAACGTAATTGTCTTTCTCATGAGATATTGGTTTTACGTTATGTCTAAACCATTAGATAAGAATACGATGCAATAGTTCCTGGTTAAGTTCTTACGGCCAGAGGAAACATAAAACAGAAAACAGAGTTACTGTAATTCGTTCTTTATTCCAGCACTAATTCAAAGAAACAACATCGCACTTCAAAATATAACGTAATTCACATCCGCCACCTATCCACACCAGCAACTGTTATCTCGTCCTTTTATCTATCGTTCTTATCTCATACATTCATACGTCACGTTCACTCTGACCTCAAATGTTGCCAACCTCATTCTCGTTTGAGGGAAAAGATATAACGTTAAGTTTGGAAGTATAGGAGAACAAACTAAAATTGACATAGGAAAAGGAACTAAAAATGAAAGTTCATTTAGAATATACGTCACACTGCTTTCGTACCCGATAGCATCCCAGCTCATAATGTCTCGTGTTGGTGCGGTATGCCTGGTGGGAATACACTTTACCCGATGTCTCTCCCTGTCGTCAGCGGACACAGATACGACCAGCGCTTTCGCCTGAACAGAAGCGCGTTCTGTCCGAGAACACGGTATTGTGCCATTCGTCACGCCACTCGCTTCGTTCGATGCACCATTGCAGCTTGGCAGTCCGTTGTGCTGTGTCAAAGATAGCCTGAGGATGGGCCGACGAGACTGCAGTCTGAACTGTAATAATCCGCTACGTACTGTTATAGGTGACATGGGAGAACGCGTCACAGTTCGCCACCGCTGCCCCGACGCAGTTGATGATGCAGAACTGTCACTCAAAGACATCCTCATGTGATGACGGTTTTCCTTCGGCGTCATCTGTGTACGACGTCCAGAAACTTCTTTTTCTGTTCTATGCGTTTCTTCGTATCATTACCTGCACACTGTTGCCACGACATTTTGCGCAGTTGCGATAATGATAAAATGACGTTTCGTTTTGTTCAGATACGCAAATCTGCAGTTAGTTACTAAGAAAGAGAGAATATACCCCAGGAACAGCTGAGAAACAGGAACAAACAGGAATTGTTGGTTACGTCAATGTGCGGCGTCAAATATATGTCTTTCTTCTGTATTTCATGTAGACTGAGATGGCAGTTTGTCAGATGTACCTGCCCTCGTCACGTGAATGGCTCACTTCAGCATGTAAGATATCAAGTGATCATATAATTAGTCGGATATCAGTCATCGTTCGATGGACCGTCTTACTGGGAAAAGCGAGTGATCTGAGGATTTTGAACAGATCATGATAGACGGCGCCAGGCGTGCTGGTTCGAGCATCTCCCAAACTGCTATCCTCCTCGGCTTTTCACTAGCCAACAGTAGCTAAGGTTTACATCGGGTACAGCGGTTGGTTGTGATATACAAAAAAAGGGCTAGAAATCGCCTATCCTATGGACGAAAACATCTGGTGGATCAGAGAGTTGAAAAGACTGGCGAGAGCCGTGCAAACAAACAGACGGGCCGCAACTCGACAAATTACAGCAGAACCCAACACTCGTGGGCTGAAGGTTATGTATGAACTCACCACGTATCGAGCAATGTCGCGAACTATCTACAATAACCGACGACAGTTCCCAGTGCCGACGTTGTCGGCGTAGAACGCAAAAGCCTATCATCACTGGACGCGAGAGCGTCGGCACTGGATTGTTAGAGACTGAAAGAAGGTCGCTTAGGCAGAAGAATCAAGGATTGTTTTGCATCATGCAGGAGACAAGAATCCAAATTTGGAGTATGCAATATGCAGCCGCTGAAATATCGTGTCAGTGTCAACGGTATAGGTCACTGGAGGCTGTGTGGAGAATGTTTTCCTGGCACGCATTAAGACCCCATTGAACCCATAGAAGGCCATATGAACGCCACGATGTATCTGAACATCATTGCCGGCGAAATTCTTCCATTCGTGGCTACGGCTTATCCTCAAGCAAGTGGACATGTTCAGAAGAATAACGGTGGTCGAGTTGTCTGGGATACGCCCGGATTTCAGTCCTGGATGAGGCGTGTATGGTGTCATTGTATGATGGCACTAGCTAGCTCTGTCCCTTTTCTGGAAAACTTAGCCCTAAATTAAGTATGAGGGACTGCTTACTGCCCTCAGAGATGCTCATGATGGTCGTTAATCCCAGGAACAGAAACAAAAATAGACTCACAATGCTCCTATCATAACCGCATAATTCCAGAAACATACCGACTTGTTTTGCTTTCTCAGTGTCCCGGAATTTAAACCACATCGAGCAGCTGTTGAATGAGATGCAACGGGCTGTTCTCTGCGAAACTGTGCCGCCGTCCAATTTGCAGCAACTGTGCTGTTCAATTATATCCGCTCGTTAAAACCTTCCAACATTTGCTATGTCTCGTGCCTTGACGCATTCTGGCCGTTCTGCAGAACAATGGCGGTGCAAGGCACTTCTACGTCGGTGTATCGAACAAACTGCCATCTCAGTGTAAAGTTCTATGAAATTAAGAAACATCTGATTTTGACCTGAAGATCGCTATGAGAGCATAAAACTGATAGTATTTTATAGTAACTTAATTTGCCATAGTTTCTTCATAATTGATGTAGTTTTTGTTGCCTAGATTCCAGTAATTGCTAATTTACCGGTGGGCAAAGATTTTCAAGATCACCCTGCCGGAATTATCCCTTTCGTGGTGAAAGGTCCAGCTGTTCCATATACACTGAAGACATTAGATCCTCTACGCATTACAGAATATGCTAAATACAGAACCGGTAAGTTTTATTTTGGACAACTGCTAATTCCAAGTAATGTCAGTGGAAAATAAAGAATCCCGCTCTTTCTGATAGGCTTTACTAGCAAAACGAAATTCAATGATGAGACATAATGTGTTAGAAGCAAAACTGACTGAATGTTGCACATAGATGGTAATGTTTGCATTAACGAGGCTATATCGCCAATTAGTCGACTCATCAGAAGGACGTTGCATGTAATACATGTATATGTAACGTAATATAACGTTAACGTAATATATGTAACGTAATATAACGTTACATATATTACGTTACATGACGTAGGTGACGTACCACTACGGTGATATATCAATCGAATCAGCAATACTGCAGCGATAAGCCTGCCGGTGTAGTTCACTTGTCAGAACTGTCACTTCGGAGTCGGTAGACGTGGTTTCAAAACCACCATCGGCAAAATGTTATATGTTAATTGGCGGCCGAACATAAGTTAATCTCTTGCACGTTAGGTTTGAAAGCTTTGTGTGATGAGTCTTCCACAAAGCTCTCGTAATTGATATAGCTCATTCTTCTACAATGAGATAGTTCTTCGCACATGGTTGTTCGCTGACTCGAAACTTGCGATTTCGTGCCCCTTCCTTTTTCAAAGGGGGATGATGTAACGTACCACGTGACGTGACGTAGATGCCGCACTACTGCGGTGATGTGTGAGTCAAATCGGCATTGTTGCAGCAATAAGTCTGCTGCCGCAGTTCACTTAGGAAAACAGCCGCTTTGGAGTAGCAGGACGTCAGCTGGAATTCCATCATCAGCAAAATGTTACATGTTATATGACGCTCAACGTGAAACACAGAATTTCGGCTTTCAATAAGTCTGGATCATGTGCGAACTTCAAATTTTGTCTACTAGGTGCGCTATTACAGTATAAGCCTTAGTAAGTATGCAAAATTACATTCGAAATACTCCGTATACAAATACCCCGTATCATCCGTCATTCAAAATATGTCTTAGCAAAAGTAATTTTTCCTTATATGTTTTACAGATGCGGAGATACCGATTTACTGACGGATTTACATTTTAATACAAAGTCATGCTATTATAAGCACATAGTTTATTTCAAAAGACAGTAAAATCCTCCGTACCAGATATAAATCAAAGCAAGCCTGCGCCGGTTATAAATTTATTTTTAAAAGTGAGGGAAATGAGAAGTTGAAGCAACAGGTACTAGTAGGCTAAGTTCTAATAATAGAATTCCAAAAAAAGGCAATGAAAGGTGATTGTGAGCTGTTAATGCATTGTTGGACAGATATAACGCTCAAGACATTGAAATCTAAAACATTCAGCCTAATTTGCATATCATTTGATAATCTGTTTCGGTTGCATACTGGAGTAACTTAATAAAGATATACCAAATTATTGACGCTATTTTTTAAACCTAAGCTTGAAGAATCTATGTGAAATGAGTAAAACGGAGAAATTAAAAAAGCAGCCTCATCTCTTACAGCCAAAGGGTTTGCTGCAATTGGTTGATCAGTGAAAATATGTTAGTAATTGAAAGATTTCACTGTCTAAATGCATTAATAGAAGTAGAGATCGCAAGTTAAACTATCGATCACTTATTACTATGTAATTTCAGACTTTATTTTGCTCAAAACTTTTCAGATTTTTGTTAATATATCTACCATACTTTCAGGCAGTGAATGTGAAATCCATCAAATGAAATCAGCTCCTATAAGTTTCTGAACTAATGATCCGGAACATACAGTATGGTTTAACACAATAGCAGTTTTCTTGTAATTGCTTGCATTCTAGTCTCATGCCTTTTTACAGCTGCTGCTGTTGAGACGAAATGGTCCGTCTCATCAGGGAAGGTCGGCTCTTGTCAATCAGTATTTTCGTTCAGTCAGGTTGTTTCTTAAGTGATGTGACATCTTTAGACTTCAATTTCTTCATTCTAGTGCCAACTATAGGAATGTGAATGTCTAATGAGGCATTAATCTCACGCCCTAACATTTTCCCGATGTGACATCAAGCTACTAGTGTGATTTACGAGACTATGAGTTATTCACCATGCAAAATTTGCACGTTGACTCGTCACTCTGTTTGATTTTCATCCCTATGCGAATGAAACCTGGGAAAAGTGTGAAGTCTACTCGATCCGATGATGCCAATTTCAAAGATTTTTGTCCTGGTGTCTGAAACGTTTGAAAATGTGTGCGTTAAGTATTGAAATTCGTGCAATTCTACGTCATTACCAGACAACAAAAGGAGTAAAAACTACCGCAGGGGCGCGAAAAGTGTGAGACGTTGAATGTTGCGGGTACTCTTCATTTATGCTCCTGAAGTTTGGCTGAGGAAGTTCAAAAACAATGAATGTGACGTACTGCAGTGGTGAAGCACGTGTCAAGACGACAGCCATACATTCCGTCGGTGTAGTTTGGTCTGTTAGAACAACTGGCTCCGGAGCTAGGAGGCGGGATTCAATACTCGTCACCAAAGAATTTGTGAATTTCACATTGGCGCCCGGTTCTGAAAAATAGATATTCTGGCCGGTGCGTTCTTCGAAAAATGTGTGATATTTGTTCCACACATCGTCTGAGAATTCCTTCTCCGCCTCAAAAAAAAAAAGTAAGAGGGAGATGATATGACGTACTGCAAAGGTGAAACACATGTCAAGACGACAAACCATCAGCGATACATTCCGTCAGTGTAGTTTAGGCGCTTAGAACAACTGGCTCCAAAGCGAGGTGGCGGAAGTTCGATCTTGGTCACCGACAAATTTGTGAATTTCATTTCACATGACACATCCCTGAGAAGAAAGCCACGATAGAGACGTCTAATTTCAGTATATCCTTGCATTCCGTGCCATGAGGCTGGATCTGAATCGTCATAAACACTCGCAGGATGTCCTTCGAGTTTTTCACAAGCAGCTGTAGTTCTGGTTATCTGCAAAGCTTTGATAAGATATCCGGAAGCTGCATGTGTGCTCCATGAAAGCTAACTATCGAACAAGGCAATCGAGATTTGCCGGAAACTTCTCTCACGGCAGCTTCGTCAATGACTGAGATGAAGGAAATGATCTACTTCAACAATCCGAAGAGCCAAAAGCAGTGGCTTGATCCATACTAGCCGGTACTTCCTGTCCCAAAAAGGGAACTATTAGAAATGAAGACAGTGTTGTATGTCTGGTGGGATTTTGAGGGTGTAATGCACTTCAACCACAGGCATAGCGCAGTTGATTAAGTCTCCGTGCGCTGTGTGGGAGGTGGACGTTTCTGACAAGTGTTCGAATCCCGGTCCTGCCGGCCATCTAGTCTGAGGTTTCTCTGGTGTTTTCCACAGACTCCCTGTGTTTGGGGACGCGAATGCGTAGATGGTTCCCTATGAAGTCGGCCCCGGACGTACTGTATCCCTTTTCCGTATGCAGCAGAAGAATGGCAAGCCGGCTGCATTAATTTGCCAGTAATCCTCAAGGGCGCATTGTCGTCTTTAAGGAACTCAACGCGCCATGGGCGGGCGAGATAGAGAGAGAATGCACTTCAAGCTGATCATTATCGACTTTTATCCACACCACGTGAAGCGATGCTTCAAAGCTATTATGATTGGTACGCTGACAGCAGGTACTGTTCCAACATGACAACCCTAAACCGCACACAACTTTTCAGATCAAAGAAAACTTAGAGAATTCATATCTGTGATGTTTCAGCGCCCAATGAGTGGTACGAATCTACCATCTTCTGACTAATACCTATTTCGCACCGTGGCTCATTTCACTTGAAATAGGCAGTTTAGGGCACTGGAGGAAGCTGACAACGGATTTCGAGAGTTCATAACTTCTAAGAACCAAGAAAGGAGTTACGCAGCTTGCTGATACATGACTACGAAATATTGAAAATAATTACCTTCATATTCATAAAAAACAGAACATCTGAAAGGAGTCATGCCACGAGTTTGATTTTTATTCTAATCTGGAAACATCGCAGAAATGATTAGCATTTCGGTGTCATAGTTGCACGCGTACCGCTTCAAAGCCATTAGATGGTGCAACGTCACAAACCGGAAACCGGCCGTTTAACTGCTATAACCGCCATGTGGTTTGGTCGGCATGTCCATTGTGGGGTTAGCAGTGTGTAAGGATGCCTCGTCGTCGTGTAAGACAATCGTACAGTCACATCAGCGAGTTCGACAAGGATCGCATTATCGGCATGAGAGACTGCAATGATTCTCTCCGGGAAATTGCCCGTCGTCTGGGGGTGCAGCGTGTCGGTCGTGGCAACAGTGTGTAGGGAATGATACGAAGAAGGGCATAGAACACGAAGAGGAGTTTCTGGACGTCGTACACAGATAACGCAACTCCGAGGGACTGTAGGCTCGTCATCTCCTCCCCAGACTATCTTTGACACCGCACAACCGACTGCCAGGCTGCAATGGTGCTTCGAACGAAGAGAGTAACGAGACGAATGGCACAATATCGTATTATCGGATGAAACGCGCTTCTGTTTAGGTGAAAACGATGGCCTGATCTGTGTCCGCCGATGACAGGTAGAGAAGCGTCGAGAAGAGTGTATTCGCACCAGGCATATCGCGCGAACTCGATGCGTTATGGCCTCGTGTGCTATCAGGTACGAAAGCTGATCACCTTTCGTGATAGTCCGTACCATCATAACGAGTGCCCGCTACGCCAATGGACTATATTTCAGCAGACAATGTCCCACCGCATGTTGAAAGGACAACATGTGTCTTCTTCGTGGACGACAACATTCCACTTCTGCCGTGGCCGGCTAGATCAGAATTTATCACCCGTAGAAAATATTTGGGAAATGCTCAAAATATAGGTGAAGCGGTACTGCAGTCCGCCAGCAACTCTTGATGAACTTTGGACAGTGGTCAATACAGCCTGGATGGCTGCTTCCCAGGACACCATTCACACATTATTTCATTCGATGCCTCAGCTCGTACAGCAGGTTATACAAACCATAACTGGCCGCACCGATTGCCAGCTACATCGACGCACCTGGTGCTTATGACTCCAAGATGCTAATCATTTGTTCTGTATTGCCCAAAGAATAAATATCCTGTAAAAATCAAAGTCGTAGCTGGATTACTTTCAAATTTTCTGTTCAGAAGAATAACAGCCTCCCCGGTGGTCGAGTTGTCTGGGTTAGGCCCGGATTCAAGTCCCGGATGAGACGTGTATGGTGTAATTGTATGATGGCACTAGCTAGCTCTGTCCCTTTCCTGGAAAACTTAGCCCTAAATTAAGTATGAGGGACTGCTTACTCCCGTCAGAGATGCTCATGGTGGTCGTTAATTCCCGGAACAGAAACAAAAATAGATTCACAATGCTCCTATCATAACCGCATAATTCCAGAAATCCTCTGACAAATGCACAGGGAAACGTTGCCACATGTGTATGCGTCGATCATCATTCACGAACAGAAGCTGGATTCATCGCTGAAGATTACTAGATGCCATTCTGCATGAAACACATTGGTATTATTCCCCTGCAAAACTTCGATGTATACAGCTGTTACAGGGCTTGGCGCTGAGTTCTATTACCGCGCCTTGTGTGGAAGAAAACTCTCCCCCCCGTGTGAAGTCCTACGAATTCTTCCTAAGCAAAGCCACACCACCCTAAGATGCCTCCTGTCCGAAAACCACAAGATTCATTAATTGGCTCGCTGGCTCCCTCTTCATTGTGCTACTTGGGATGGCGGAAAAGCAATAATGTCCAGTTTCATTCTTCTCACATCGACAAAACTATAAATCTAACACCCTCTCCGCTGCTACGCGTGGGAAAAGAAGTACTTCGCCTGTTCGCTGCCCAGCCCATCAAAATGGCGGAAATTGAAGAAAAATTGCTACAATTCACTATTTCTAAAACTGGCTACTGAATTTCGATTCTGATAAATATGGAAGCCCCGGTTACAATATCTCCTCCGCCAAAATAAAAATGAGGATTGTGCTAGACAGCCTCATTTTCTGCCTACAGTAACCAACGTGATTAATTGGAATCAGGATAAGCTTGTGACAATACAATATTGGGCTGGCAATTTTACATGATTTTGAAGAGGTACCTGCATGCTAAGGTTTACATACAGTTATTCTCCTTAATTTCTTTGATAAACATATTTCCATACACTTCACGATGTTGACCTAATGGCAGAATAATTTAAAACATAGTTGACGATAAATAACACTGCAAATAATCAATGGATGCATTTCTTCAGTCTTTTGAAAGACTCCGTTTAAAGTTCAATAAGATCATAGATGATCATTGTTCATCTAACTACTTAAAAGGAGTAGGGTAAATTAATGTCCGTGAAAGCATATAAAAAATAATTTTAATGCAAATTATCAATTTGATGCACAAAAACTTAAATTGTCTTTTGGGAAATGTTCATGTAAACACAAAATGTTCGCATGTACACATTTCACAAATTGAAAATTACTAAGCAATCTAACGGTGGTGCACAAAATATTCGATGTCATGGAGTGTTCACTATATATACCATTAATGACCTGTGTGAAGTGAACGGTTTATCCCTGAAATACAAATGAAAAAAATGCGTTAAGGCTCTACGAGACCCACCACCTTGTATTGCTGCCTTCTCTTGTTAACCAACGGGCAAGCGTATTTCACAAATTGCTCGGGCAATTTTGCACATTTTGGAACACCGTTTGTGGCTAACGCAAGATATATGATAAATAAAGAGTTCCCTGGTTTCAGAATTTTTATTGACCTTTCCCTTCATTTTTTATCTGCAGCGAAAGTCGTATCAAGGCGTCTTCCATAGTTTTATTAAATAATAAAAAATACTTAGAGTCCAAAATGAAAATCTGAAACCAGGGAACTCTTTATTTATCATATATCTTGCGTTAGCCACAAACGGTGTTCCAAAATGTGCAAAATTGCCCGAGCAATTTTTGAAATACGCTTGCCCGTTGGTTAACAAGAGAAAGCACAAGGGGTCTCGTAGAGCCTTAACAACCTGCGTGGTGTGAATAGTTTATCACAAAATAGGAATTATTACGAAACACATTGAAGAAAGTTATTTGCAGTCGATGACTCAACAGGTCAAAAAGTTTCACAAGCACTGAAAAATCACACTTGTTGCCAGTTTGTGTGTCGCACCCTGCCGAAGATATCGCGTTCCCTAAGATCGTAATCACGATTTGCTGGTTCCATATCAATGACAATATGGTCTTGACGATTTTCACTCCTGGCTTGTGGGAGTCAACGGTTTTAACTGCCGTTATTTCATTACACATTTCAGTTGAGGGTTTTAGAGATAATGTATTATTTTCCAAGTCGAGTGATTCGGCGTGCTTATGCAAGAAATCGTACCCTAAAACTGCATCATAGTTCAAAACATCTGTATGAATTACATAAAATAGATGTTTTAATTTCTTTTTGTTGACCTCCATTTCTACCATGTAGCATCTTTCCGTGGCGGTATTTGCTCCAGTAATACCTCTTATAATTACGGAAGAATCACCTTTCTGAAGCCGTGGACAGTTTTTCAACTTTTGCACTGCCGAATAGGCTAAAAGAGAAACAGTTGATCCAGTATCCAGGAGCGATGGTATAGTGTTATCTGCCATTCTGACTTTTATAATAGGAAACGCGCTTTGCATATCTTCCGCACTATTAGAATGTCCTGCGGGAGATAACTTGACGACAGAATTAATGCTCACAGATTCTGTCGCTACCGGTTTAAATGTTGGTCGTCACTGAAGCTTACAGTGTTTTTTTGAGGGGACTTGTTTCTCAACCCTATTTCACCCCTCCACTTTCCAGTTTGAGCATTTCGCGCAGTGTTCGACGGCGCGCAGTTTCTGCTTCTTTGCCACTGCGGTGGGTTATCCCTCCGCGGTTACCTAGGTTGAGGCCCGTAATCACGCCTGTCATAGCGATCAGGTGCAAATATGATCCACAGGTTCAACAACCTTTATTATTATTTCCGTATCTTCTCGGGGTACTAGTGCCTCTGTATTCCAGCGGTTCTCTGTGCCGCTCTTCCTCTATTTCGGATCGGACATTTCGAATTTTTAATTCGATCACCTGGTCCGTCAGTACTCTAATTGCCTCATCACTGGCCTCAAGCTTTTTCATTACCAGTTGCAACATGTTCCCTTCTCTCGCATCCAATTTAGGCTGCGCATCCCTACTATAGGATTCTGCGGCACCTGAATATTTGAAAGGAGAGCTCTCGGCATCAGGGTACGCGCAAACGAATGCTGCTGTGGGTAGAGGCTGTGTCGTAATTTTTATACAGCTCTCTTTATTAATAGCTTTAGCTACCGCCGTACGGTAATCCGGTGGATTCGAAGAAAGCACCCATCTTCTCAAACTTTGCTTCAATCCTTGCAGGAATTGACCCAGCTTCGTTTGATCCTGAATTCTGCGCAATTCAGGAGGATTATCCGGGCTCTCTCTCTCAAGTAGTCGTTAGCCATGGCGTTAAGTCGAGCAGCATATTGTTTGACTGTTTCGTGCTCACGCTGGTAACAATTTGAAAGTGCGGCCAAACGCATTGCCAGCAGCTCCTCTTTCTCGAAGCGTTCCTGCAAGATGGCCTTAAATTCTTCATAGTCCGCGGTGGTCCGCAAAATGGGGCTTAAATTTAAGTACTGGGATGCAGCACCTTGCAGTTTTGTGGTTGCAATAATTATTTTTCCAAATCTCCCCATTGAGCCAAATTTCCAACGTCCTCAATATTTTGGAAGAATCGTGCCACCGAAAAATGTCTGTCCTCCGGATCGAAAGTAGCTATCAAGGGAGAGCAAGATGCAACTAGCGCAGGGATACGATACGGATCATTATTTTGCTCGTCTGCCATGATGCTGATGTAAATATATACTTAAGAAATGCTTTTTATACCACAATTGCTAAAAAATGCTTTTTATGTAAAGGAATCGATGAAAAATGTTTTTCAGAGTTCACAAATTTTAACGTTCAACAATAATGGTGCATAAATATTCTGATTATTAGCGGCGAGTAGTGTGGGATTTCACTGTAAGAGTGGGTGCACTTTCAAAATGGAAGAAATTATTTTTTACTTGCAGCACGTCGCTTGACTTCGCCCTCGGTAATCCAGAATTTTTCTTAATTTTTGTCACACACAGTTTTGGTTGTCACACAAAGTCTAGTAGCACTATCACTGGTCCATCCAAAATGTCCCAATCTGTAAGAAAATTCGAACAGGTCTCCACGATGAGGAATAAAATATACTCAGGCCCCACGTCGGCGACTTGAAGATTCCACGCTTCTGCATTGAAGAACCAAAATTCGAAGAACCGCTCTGCTTTTCATCGGCTATGCTCGAGTGCCACCCTGCTTATTAAAGATGCTCGGGTTCCACGCAGCTTATTAAAAATGCTCCCGGCTCCGTACCGGTGAATAGAAGATCTATCGAGTCCCTGTTCGGGTTTGCCATTCAAATGTTACAGGGCTTAGTTGGTGCGGAGTTCTATTACAGCGCCCTGTGTGGTGGGTTCGTTTGATGCTTCCTTTGCAGTAAGTTCTGTATCGGTGGTATAATCCGTAATTCTCCCAACTGGAGTAGGTAAATACATTACTAAGTAGAGAAAAGTGAATCGACTGAGGCTAAATTTTGCAGTGAGGAAGACTTTTATTCAGATGTTACTGGGAATGCCTTTAAGCCTTGTCCTGATCTCCGTTCTTTCTACATGTTAACCCCTCATAATCTCCTTCCGTCTGTCTCATTCCTTCTTACTTCCCTTTGTCCCGACGATACTGGCACCCCCGCTAAAGATCTCCTGCTTCGTCGACTTTCTGCCACCGAGTTCCCTCTGCTCTTTCTTGCTCCGATAGCCGACCCCCGAACGAAAACTTTCACCCCGTGTGAAGTCCGACGAATTCCTCCTAAGCAAAGCCACACCCTAAGATGCTTCCTCTCCGAAAAACGCAAAATTCATTAATTGGCTCGCTGGCCTCCTCTTCATCGTGTTACTTGGGACGGCGGAAAAGCAATAATGTCCAGTTTCATTCTTCTCACATCGACGAAACTATAAATCTAACACCCCCTCTGCTGTGACGCGTGGGAAAAGAAGCACTTTGCCTGTTTGCTGCCCAGCCCATCAAAATGACAGGAATTGAAGGAAAATGACAATTCACTATTTCTAAAAATGGCTACTGAATTTTGCTTCTGATAAATATGGAAGCCCCGGTTACACAGCATTCTGACGAGCCAAGTCACTTACCAATAACACGTTCTATTTTCGGGGGCTAACACACTTTCATGGCTCCTTATCCCGTCCAAGTTCCACTATTACAGAAGTGTCCCAGAACTCCTGGCAGAAGAGTAAGTGATACTGGTAGAAGATTCGTACGCGTACGAAAGAGTACTTCTTTTTTATTACCATTATTTTTAGAGTTGTACAAGTAGTTTAAATGAAATGTAGCATGTACGTTGCATATATTTACTAGGTTTCACCGGCTTCTGACCATTCGTTCGAGATGGGTCCGGGTTTGGATCCCTGTGGGGCATGGATGTTGTTTGTCTAACAGCACTGGCTGCCTCATTTTCCTGGAACCTGTAACCCTAAATTAGAAACGGGTTGCTGCTCATGGGCCATTGAGTTGCTCACGGTGGTCGGTAAAGTCCTAACCCAAACGAAATAAACACATTTACCGTTATGAATGCACCCAGACTTCAATAAAACACGGAAATGTTTATTTTTTAATTTGGATGCATGTGATAATGGATTTTAAACTTTATTGAACTGCGAAAAGAATGATTTTTGACTACTTTTTACGATCAAACGGAATGTGATTTATGAAATATTATTTATTTTCATTTTAGGACCCTTGGCTTCAGCTGAAGCTGTTATGAATTTAGCATTTTTACGTTCAAATGATTCAGCAACGCCTGAAACTGTGCCAAATTTTCAATTGTACTATTTTGAGGGTATTCCACTTATTATTCGGCTAACTAATGGAATTCGACCTGAGGTAAGAAAATCGCTTGAACTCTTAAAGTAGCTGTCATAATCTGTAATAAGTTCGGGTTTGGAGAATTTGTTCATAGAAATTAGAAGTAAAAATAAATTCTCTCATAATTTAAGGGCCGAACTAGCGTTATGTGTGCATCAATAACGCTAAGGATAAACCCGGGATGAAAAATAACAGATTTATAATCTTGCTCGTGGGCTGACGGTGACTGCTGACTCCAGGTCAAAGATAGAGCAAGATGTAAGAAGTAAATTTTCGCAGAAACATAGTCAAAGAAAGTACTTAAAGGTAGAATAAGGATTGTATTAATAGCACACTGAAGAGCAACTGAATTAGAGATACCTGTCCAGTAACGTGTAGCACCACCTTTCGCCCTGATGACGGCGGTGATTCGTCTCACCATGGACTCGACAAGACACCGGAAGCGTTGGGAAGCCATACAGATACACGACCCCTGAACAAGCTCCCACAGTTCACGAAGATTTGATTAGGGGGAGCAGAGCCACGAACATCTCTCTCGACGGCATCTCAGATGTGCTCGATGGGATTGAGGTCAGGTGACCTAGCTGGCCAAGGAAGCGAGGTCACGTCGGTGGAGTGTTCATACAACCATTCGGATACAATTCGGGAGCGGTGGCACGGTGCATTGTCTTGTTGCAGGATGAGGTCCCCAGTGGGATGTTGAAGACGCACAAACGGGAGCAACTGGTCGTCCAGGATATTAACGTTGGCCTGTGAGGGACGATGTCCCACGTACCAGGGGTCCGATTTCAGTCCACGTAAACAGTCCCCAGACGAGAAGGCCACGCCCACCAGCTTGAAGAGTACCGTGCTGGCAAGAAGGGTCCATCGCTTCATGTAGTTTGCGCCGTACTCGTATCCTGCCATCCTCATGTATCAACGTGAATCTCGACTCATCAGTCCAGGCAACATTTTTCCACATGTCTAGGGTCCATTGGCGATGTTCCCGCGCCCATGCTAATCTTTGCACCCTGTGATGTGCGGTCAGTAGTTGTACCCTAGTGGGACGATGGCTTCTGTACCCCATAGAGAGGAGATGGTTCTGGATGGTGTGGCTGGTTACACGTTTTTGTGCACCAGCATTAAATTGCCGAGTGATTTCTTGCACCGTGGCCCGTCTATCCGCTGTTACAATGCGAGCTAGCCGACGATGACCCCGCTCATCCACACGCTGTTTGTTGTCCACGGCAGTTGGCCCTTGCAGGGATGGCTTTACCGGATTCGATGTACTCACGGTGCGCCCGTGACACAGTGGCTCGTGAAAATCCCAATGCCTGAACGACTTCCGAGATGGAGTGACCCATTCGTCGGGCCCCGCCAATTTGCCCACGATCAAATGAGCTTAGATCCTTCTTCTTACCCATACTGCATCCGACTCTTACTGATTCCCGTCGCATCACTCCTTATATTGTCGGATCGCTGCATACGTTATGTCGTTTCCGTTTACAGGACCGACCACAGCGCCACATTTGCATAACGCCAGTTGTTTCTAATTCAATTGCTCTTCAGTGTAGTGTTGGGAGCATCACGTAGTGGGGTCAAAAAGATAACACTACTAAATTTTAAGAGACAGGGACATAGGAAATAACTGAGGAATTCGTCTGCTGTCTCAATATATAGGGACGCAAGAGCACACTTGCAGTGTGGACTGCAGGGAAGACTTTTGCTTTGGACATAGAAAGAATTCGGAGTTTTTAAGAAGTAGGAGTGTTTATGAGTTCTTCTCTTAGAATTTCGAGCAGTCCCTTGGGGGCCGCCTTTAAAATAAAGAAAACACAAAAATATGTACAGAAACTATTTATAATATTTACAATATATACAGTGAGCAGCTTATTTCATAAGTGATCTGCGTTGCCTGTGGAGGAGAACAGAAGACAGAGAGAGAGAGAGAGCAGAGAGGTCAGGATTAAAAGTTTTGAAAATTAAGAGAATTTAGAACTTTAAGGTATTCAAGCTTGTAGTATAGCTCTAGTTCTCTTAAGTTGCTAGAGGAGGTTGTGGGAGGTGGATTAGTAGGACGAGAGTGTGTGTGTGTGTGGGGGGGGATCTTGATAGAGCGAAGTGGGATGTTTTCAGGTCTCTTATTAAATTTAGGCTTGGGGTTGGGGTCTGTTAAATAACTCCACATCAAATCTAGAGTTCCCGATGTGAAGAACCTTGGGGATATGAGTGGCAGTGGTTTCAAGTGACACCAGTTGCCTGGGGAGACCTGAATCTCGATGTTGCAGTCGGAATAAATTTTTAGAGGGAATGTCAATCTTGTCGAGGGATCTAGCAACATCGTTGTTGGAAATACATATAGGGACTCTCTTAACAGAGGTATTTCCTGGAACGTGGGAGGTGAGGAAGTAGCAGAAGCGTTAGGGCAAGGGCACTTAGCAGCAGGGGAAACAGGATCAGTGGAGGGCTTTTTTTGTGTGGAAGTAAAATGTATAGCAGGAGGCTCTGGGGTAACAGCAGCAGGCTTCGGTGTCGGTGAAGTGAGTGTCTTGAGGGTCTTTGCAGCTAACTTTGCACGCTTGTCAAATTTCCTTTTGAAGTCTGCCATGGTATTGAAAAGTTTCTGATTTACGGTGGAGAAATGCCGATCCAGGGCTCCCACATAGGAAGCTGCACCCGCCTCTGAATGCAGCTTGAGTAGCTCCAAAGAGGCTTTTAGTAGAGTGAAGAGAGAGCAGATAATGGAGTGCTGTGCTTCCACAGGTTCCCTGACGAAGTTGAATTGCTGGCTGTTTGTACATTTGGTGACATCCTTCTGCTTTCTCAGGCTGTAGTCAGTGATAAATTTTTGCTTTTTGCTGGCATGCTTCGGCATTAGAGAGAGAAGTTTCAATAGATGCTACAATAGCGGGTCCAACGTACCTTAATTTATCCGCAGAGCCGGAAGCTACAGAAGATTTCGGTGATCTTTCAGGAGAAGATGATGATGTTGATGCTGAAGATGATGATGCAGATGAGGCCATCCTGAATAGAAAGTGAGGATAGGGAATGGGGAAATAGCAAAGAAATAGTAGTTGAAAAAGTTAAAATATGCAGAGATCGAGAGTGGAGCAACGGCGATAGCAGAAGCAGTCTGCGTTTGCCCTTGTATCTCTCACGCGATTGGTTGCATACTTGAGTGATTTGCATATCCCACCTATCTGTACACACACCGACCAATCATCATGCCGATGCGCCGGCTCCTTCAGTGTAGGAAAATTTGAATTTTAGTGTTGAGCAGTGTGTAATAAGTGGATAAATTCTCTTAGGATTTCGAAAAGAAAGGATCACAAAGAAGCAGACCAAAATGAGTAAGCCATTATTTTGTGGAAAAATTATAATTTCCTAATTTTTTGCATCGCATAACGTAGAAAGAAACAGAAATTAAAGGTGGCCGACAAGGATAGAAATGCAAGTGTTTGAAGAATATGATGGAAACAGAAAGAAAGCATATTTTTATCTGCCATCTTGATTGCAGTTAAAATAGGAGTATCGTAATCTTTCAACTTGTAATTTTCTTTCCATAGGTGTTCTAGAAAACCCTAAGAGTTCCAGATCCTACCGAATTTAGAACGCCCTAATTCAGGGCTAGGAAATTTAGGAATATTTTATGATGGTTTAGATATCAAACGAATTTTTGAGCTCGGTATAAAAGTTATTTAAAAAGGTAGTCTCAATGCATTGCTACTAGTATTTTCCTAATGTAGTGCCCACAAGACAAAACTCGCAAGTGGGCGTTTATAAACTAAATAACCCGTTTTTTTAATTCCTTTGCAAATTCTGTTAAGTGCAGAATGATTCTAATAATCATTAAACACGCAATCAGAAATGTTCCTGACTTCAAACTTCCTTAGCAAGAAATAAAACACCGCAACAAATTCAAATTTTTCTTATCAAAACTGCTTTATTTTTTGCTGTAGTTAAACTAACCTCTTTACAACGTCACGGGCGAGAGGAAAAAACAAACGACTGCATTAGTACTTTTCAACAAAACGCTCCAAAATGTAGTCAATAAAATAATGGCATTATTAAAAAGATCAGATCATATCGTATGGAGAGGGTTTTGGGAAAGGAGTGTCTGACTCCAGGTCTTAAACAACCCTTAGAAATAAGAAGCTAGGAGATTTGAGCTAGAGTACCCGATAGGAAAGTAACACAAAAGCGAGGTAGAAAGCGGGAGGAAAACGTCCTTATTTGTTACCGGAGGAACATTATTAAAAAGAATCATCTAGGCATTTTTATATATGGTAACGAATTTAAAATGAAAACAAAAAGCACCACAGAAATGTGGTGCGGTCTGGTGTCGGAAAGAACAGAGCAGCAAAATGATAAGTTTCTCCTGTGTCTGTTTCCACTGAAATGAAAACACAAAAAACGCTGGACATTACAGTGGTACGTCTGTGTCAGTTTTCTTGTTTTTCTCAAAGACTCGTACGCAAATACCTTTTTTTAACATAAATAAATTTCGTATGCTTATTTACTAACAGTTAAATTTTCTTTAACAGTTTAATAACCAAAAGGAAGAATTGAATTATACACAGAAAAAAATTGAAATGTCTTTCACAGAATGAAATTAATTTGTATTAGCCTGATTTAATTTTGAGAATTTATTTGAAATTTAGGTATACAGGCAAGTGTTCGGTCCTTATGAATTTTCTGCATCATTGTGGTGTTTTCCTGCAGTTTTGCACCCGAAAAGTAAAGGATATGTGTCAATTAGATCTGCTGACCCTTTTGCGGCACCAATAATCGACCCTAAGTATCTTGAAGACCCCCAAGATATGAAAGACATGGTTGCAGGTAATGAGAAAATGTTTGTAACTTTTTTTTCTCTAAATATCTGTGTAATGCATAAGAAGTATTTAAGCTTAAAAATATGTTATGTATACACGTAATTTCAAATAATCTGAATGGTAAACTGGGGTATCGAGAAAATAAAGCATGATGTTAAAAGTTGCAAAACTTTAGAGTACATGTTCAGCCAGCAGAATTTCATGAAACTTCTGAAAACATTGTTCATGTGAGCGACTGTCATGGAGTTCAACATCCGTATTATCATTTTTGTACAGAAGAAATGTAAGATATTTTTGTGAGATTTTTCAGATAAACGTAATTGGATCACTGGGCTTAGGTTTCTCTCGATTGTCGAAGAACTGAAGTCACAACAGCATAGGGAATAACAGGATGATTTTGGTGTCATAATATTTTACTGTCTTGCTGAAATTTGTGCTGGAACACTGACTAGCAGAATAGACTGTTGACAAACTGTGGCTGTTCCACTGAGATAAGCACCAAACGACAGTTCTGAAAGCCGCTTAAGTGAAGCAACTACAGAGGAAAACTTATATTTTATTGAATATTGATGCAGAGGAAATGACAGAAATAAGAGTGCCACTTCCAAATCCCCCTAAAAATGGGGAACACCTACCCGCCTACAGTCAAAGTGCGAAAACACACGTTTGTCCGCGACGGACATCGAAGCCGTGTCCTCTCACTCCGAAGCGCTCTCCCAACTGAGCTACCCGGACAGAATATCTTGCTGCAGGTTTGTCGTCTGGACACATGTTTTTGTTAGAAAGAGTGCTTGCTATGTGTCCATTCAAAGTTACACACAAAAGAACAATAGATGGCGTTGCTGCGTTAAGCGAACTTATTTGTAAATAATAAAGGAAAAACTCTCATCCTCACTCGAACGCAAAAAGAAGTGAAGTGCTTGCCTGACCTTCGACCTGAGAAGAGAAAAGCTGTTCCCGTGAGAAAGTGAGAAACAAAAACGATGGAGTTATGTGTGAACATACTGCGTATGTGATGTTTTTCAAAACCAATATAAAATTAGATTGCGTGTGTTTTCTTAGATGTTCAGTGTTTCAGTGATGTGTTGTGAATAAAGGATTATCTATTTAAAGGTGGTAAGTACTCTTTATGCTTTCAACCATTCGTTCAGTGAATTTAAGAATTATCTTTCGTTTGTTGAATCCGTCATATGAGATCAACGCGCGAACCTACTTAGAATTTCTAACAGTTTTCACCTCTCTAGTACGTCACAGAAGTTTTTCCCCGCTGCATTGACACATTACCACGAACTGATTAGGAGGCTGTGAATACCATGGCGGTAAAACCTTTGAGTCTGTGAGACAAAGAATGTGGCACTGCCTGGGACACAGCTTGGTCGCAGGTAAATAGTCCAGATGCCGTAAGAGCTGATACACCCTGAGAACAAGGTTTGGTAAGTATGCGAGGTGCGTCAGAGTTTCGTAGTCCAAATCATGAATTCGTTGGACTGTCCTTTCGAAGACATATGGGCTCGCAGTGTCATGCAATAGAAGGACCCCATACATGTTGGCCAAAATTTGTTTCTTTGTATGGAGCTATTTCTGCATCTGTTGCATTTCAGAACAACAGCGGTCCGAATTGATATTTTACACCTGGTCAGAAATAATGTATGCTATGATAAAGTAGCTTCCCGTTGTCTTCCTCGTCGTATCCATTTATACTGATCCACCTATTCCTACGATATTCCAAAGGGGAACGCTTAGAAATGCCTCAATAAGCCCAGGGCCGGATCTTGCGATTCATCCATATATTCAAGTTACGTTTGCAGAAACGCTGGGAAACAGCGAACTGTCGGTAAGGGTATACGCTCCCTCCCAAACAATCACGAGCTTCAGCCTACTGTGCCACGCCTGTGGTGAGTGTTTAAAGTGAGTGAATTCAGCTTTGAAGGTCATTTCAACTTTACTGGGATTTCACAGGACTTATGGTTTAAAATACGCACCAAAGTGTAATTGTTCCTTCTCTGATGTACGGGATTGAAGGTACTACAGAAAAGACATAGAAGTCGTTTTTGCGCAGAAGAGATAAAAATAGCTTACGAGGGGTTTGTGGAAGGGCACGTGCTGATCATCTGCGAGGTGATGTTTAGCCAATGTGTAATGAGAAATAAATTGCCATTAGTAGTAAGGAGAGAAGTATGAGGCAGTTCGGCCATGCTGTAAGAATAAGTCATGGCCAAGGACATCATGTGAGGAGCAGATTGCCAAGTGTCTGAAAGGCATAATGAGTATGAATATTCATGTGTGAGACGTGAAGAATATGTGAGAAACTCGGAAAGTGTGCCAAGAGTTCCGTAAATGAAGACAATTGATGCATCATCATTAATTAGAATTTGGTAAACTATTTTACTTCGAGGACATAAGTTTTAAATCGCAGACAACAGCTCAATAATGTATTGTTTATTGCATGCTTCAGGCAAATCTAAATATTTAATTTTGCTTTTGTTGTCACATTTCAGGAATGCATGCTTGCTGGAAAATGGGAACAAGCGCTGCATTGAAAAGATTTGGTGTTGAGCCGTATGCTACCAGCTTTCCTGGGTGTGAGCATCTCCTTCAAAATAAAACAGCTTTTTTCGAATGCTACGCCAGATCATTTATCTTCACCCTGAATCACCAAGTTGGCACAGCGAAGATGGGCAACCCTGACGATCCTACAGCAGTTGTAGATCCACAACTTAGGTATTCATTTGATTTTACGCTGAAGTGTAAAAATATGTATTTATATAGAGGGTAGAACCCACTTATAACGAGCCCGTATTTACGAAGATTCCGGATTTAACAAGGAAAACAGAAACTTTTGTTTGGTGTACTGTTAATTCAAAGCTAATTTGATCGTTTTTAGCGAGCAAAATGTAGTGAAATTCCCGGATTTAACGTGGTAGAGCTAACATGATTAGTTTTAACAAGCGACGTAATAAATTCAATGAGCTTCCACATTTAACGATAAAACTACAACATTACAAAATTACTGGAAATTCACGTGTAAGATAAAATTACTACGGTAACGTGGAATCTTGGTGTACGTGCTAGTAGAATGTTGATAGAAAAGCAATGTAGAGGGAGCACATCACATGATCAACAAGCGAGTTGTGCAAGAGAATCTCCGTCCCCCACTCCAAGGAGACAGCAGGTTTGAAAACAGGTGCCCTATTCCTAAGCAAAAAAGAGGTTCACACACGTCTATTGAATGGATTTCTGGGCGACGACTGCTGAAAGAAATGGGAGAGTAATGAAATGGGGATGCTGCCCGAGGAGAAACAGGAGATAATGCCTGAATTGTGCCCATTGCCCCTTTCACCCTGTAAGTGAGCATTACATTGGGAAGATGAGTGCTGTTTTTGCTTCGCGTGTGTCGTTAAGAAGCAGTCTATCTCATGTAGTTGTCAAGTAGTAAATATTAAACTTTAATGAATGTAAATGTCAAAGGGAAAAGTAGTATCCATAAACGACAAGGTAGCTATCATTAAAGAGCTAGAAAATGCTTAACAAATGTTGCCATATGTTATGATATACGTGGACATATAATATAAACATATATGAATATATATGTATACGTGACAATATGCATATAATGCGTATATGCATATTGTCACGTATACATCTTTTTACATGGTGCGATTTTTCACTCGCAAACGGATTTAGGGAGCGCCTGGATATAACAAGGATTTCCATCGGTCCCGAGCTCCTCGCTATAAACGGGTTCTACTGTATTCGAAATAGCAAAACCAAATGACGTGTACAAGAGCAAAAAATTTAATTTAAATCTACATTCGACAAAAAGGTTAAATGGAACATTTATGATATTTCAAAGTGAATGCCTCATTTTATGAAGATTGAGTACTTTCAGGAAGCATTTCTCCTGGTCTTTCTTTTCTTACGTGGAGCATGCAGCACCATCTGTTAGCTTCCATTGTAAACTGCCACTCTTTTGCTGTTGGTAGCAGAACATCCCATGCAATTGATTGTTCTTCTTTATTTTGTAACATTTTTGTACAGATGCCATGTGTTGCACATCACCTCAACCCACAACTTGCAAAAATGACGTAATGTTTTAGCTATGATGTACTGTGTTACATAGTCGTTCATACTTATTTACACTCCCTTTTCCTTCTAGCTACAACTGAACGTGAACTGTATCCGAATATCTGGCACAGTTTCACTCAGTTGTTTCCTACAGTGCGACCAGATGGATTACAGTAAACTGTGTACTAATCTGCACAAAATGCACTTCCAAAAAACGACATTCAGTCACTCAGCATTGCTACATTGCTAAACTTAGCACTCAGATTTCTATAATTTACAACAAAAGTGTAAACCTACTCAATCATAAAATCATTGGAACTGATAGACTGAAGTTAGAATGAATTGCGCATACCAATAGGCTAACACAAACGCAGGAAATTTCCTCTCGACACCATGCAGCTGAGGAAGACGATGGTCGAAGGTATCTAATATGTGGGCATGTGATCAGAGCACTTTCTTGGTTTGCTACAGGTCTGAATCCAAAACGCTGCATTAATGCTATGTTTCATCATTCACTACTAAACCAGCAACCTTATATTATGTGTGGACGACCGTACAGCTCTTCAGATTCTTAAGGAGGTCCAAAGAGTTTAAATAAACTGACTCATTTCTTTATGTAGTTGCCGGACTAAGACGGCTAGGTAACATATCTTCTACCTGACTTGATGCAGTCACGTATTTTTTGTTTGTGGTTTTAATGCACCCCATGAACATGTATGGCGGCAAGGAGTTGCCCTTTTCAAATTTAGAACCACGAGTTCCAGGTAGAGGAGATGACCAGCGCCCTTAAGACGAACACATCAGCCATATCAAACCCCAGAATTCTAACCCAGATCCAACAGTAAGAGAAGTCAGAAGCCCTCTCTGTATACCACGCGTGGAACGGGCTGCTGTTATATGTTATTTTATAATTGGAAAATGCCTACTGCACCAATGGGAGCTGAGGAAGCAATTTAAGTGTCTTACGAAATTTATGTGTCATGTGTTTTCATTATACAGAGGAAAATCTTTGCTCTTTATATTTCATAGCACAGAGATGCCGAAATGGACCTTCATCCATGACGCTAGTATTTAAGGAAACTACATAGCCTAGGAGCAGAAATCGAACGCCACTAGAAGCCGATGGATTTTTGTAGACTGTTAAAGAGTCGACAACGTGGATGGAAGTTGTTACATCATTTCCATGCCGTAATATTGTAAAGAGTTTTTCTGCCTTACATGCGGTTTTGAAGACTTTTCGTGGGTTTCCGTAGTATTTACATTGGGAAACTGATTGTATCTAACCTGGAGCTCTATTTCAAGAGACAGAGCCTCTGCTGCAACTAGAAATCTAAACTTGATCAGTTTAAAAGTCTAAACCTCCTTCGAATAAACCTCTTTCACCTCTGCAATGAAAAAATAAAGATTACTAGCTCCATCTATGTTCGTTAAAGGTTAATTTTTCATAGTCTTACACAGTGTTTTGTCCCACCCCGGCACTTGATGATGAAAGGCGATAGTGGAACAAGCTCATCCTTATCCCCATTCCCCAGGATAATCGGTACCATAACAGTGCGCAGCTCATGGTAAAGAATCGCTAAACGTCCCTGGATGAGCGCAGCACCTGAAGAAGAATCAGGCTTTCCAAAGTACATTTTATACCAAATGTATTTGCAAGGGCTCTAATTTTAACTGTGTCCTAAGTTAAGATAAGAATGGCTGGGCACCGCAATGAAAGTTACCCGGGAAATTTTATAGAATATCTTCTAACCGAACTGCTCTCTCCCAGCGTGTGTGTTTTCGTGTTCTGCTCTCTATAATTATGTCTCCAATGATCGATGTAGTTACTCGGACATACTGTATATTCATCAATGCCAGCAGTTAAGCATTAGCTTTTGCAAAGGTTGGTAGAGTGGGTGGTCTCCTGCCCTTCAGAAGTAGCCAGTAATTCGTCGCCCGGAAAATATTGGACTGTTTAGTAAGTTAAATTAAATTTCTTTTGTCAAAAAACGTGCCGAAGAAAGAGGAGAAGCTGAAAGATACGATATTTCAGATTCATTCATGAGTTGTAATGTTTTTTTCTCTTTGACGCAGTTGTTTTTAATTAATTAATGACCTTAACTAAAATCGTTTCACACATAACTTACTAAGTAACTGATTTGAAATAAACGGTCAGGGTCAAAACAAGCGCTTACGTAAATTGAAACTTGTTTGTCCATGAAGTAGTAAACACAAAGACTCTTTTTTTGTTGGCAATCATCGAGTAAATCATCAGATGTCACTTAACAACGAGCTCATGTATTTTTCACAAACATAGCATATTAATAATCGCCGCTCTTTTGGATAAGGTTAACGACCACTGTAAACTATGCAATGGGCTGTAAGTAGGCAGTTGTAGTCCCTAAGGTAGGGCCACTAGTTCCAGGGAAATGAGAGAGCGAGTGCCGTATGACAAATGCGACATCCATGTCTCACCGCGATTCGAATAGTGACATATCTTGAACGAATGATCAGAAGCCACAGCTTAGAACACTGCGCCACCGGGACAACCAATCTCCGCTCTTTGCAATGTATAAACTGCACGTCTTTTATTTCTCCGCCAAATATCTATTACACGTTTTTCATCTATCCCCAATCATCACTCTCGATCTTGTTTTTTATTTTAATTTTACACGTTGTCATCGTTTGCTTGAGAAAGTAATATGCTGTTCAGTAGGAAATTCTTTAAACGAGAACTAACAAAATTTAAATAAGGGACACAAACTCGAAACGAAGGTTAACCCTTTAACCTGCTAGAACAAAGCTTCCCAAGTTGTGGGCCATGACCTACTGGTGGGCCACGAAGAGTTTCTGAAATTTTAAAATTTTGTAATTATTTGAAAATAGAAAATTACGAAGAAATGTGAAGTAAACAAAGGAAGAAAATATAGAAAGGGCAGGCGGTGAAAGACGTATATAATATTCGAATACGAGAACCTGATTTCATGTTCGTGCCTGTGACGCCTTCCGAAGTCGTGCATATAGGCAACCCGTCACATCCCACTAGTGTTGCCATCTAACGACAACAGGCTAAACCTAGACAGGCAACCAGCCGCAGCTCAGTGCTGTTATACAACTAAAAAGTCGTATTTTAGTGGAATGGAGACGAAAAATGACTTGCATCGACGTGGACGTCAATTACGTCGTCAACAGAAATCGAAACGCACCATACACACACGCTGCATTATAAAAAACAGATATATATATATTTTAATTATATTCAATAACAAATTCGAAAAACATTGGTAAAAATAATTAAATTAAGAAATGCGAGCTCCCGTATATACGTTAAAGCTTGGCGGGTCGCGAGAGTTTGTCGTTTGAAAAGTTCTTCGTGGATCTAAAACGTTTCGGAAGAACTGGACTAGAACCAATTAACTCGTGTTTAGCAAAATTTTCTGAAATCAGCTCAAACGAATTTTTTCGCTGTCTATAAGAAATAGACCAAACGCAACTGGAAAGAATGAACCTGGGCAACAAAATGCTGTCCTTTCCCCTTTAGCTTTGTTGTTCAAAGTAGTCATATAGTGGGACGATCGACACTGATTCTTTCTAAGTGACCACCTTCTGAAAGGGGCCATAGCAATAACGACAAACCTAAGGAGAGAGATGTTTTAGTCATTTGTTTCTGCCCAGTGGTATGATGTCCGTGTCAGGGGTACTAGCCCTTCTCCATGATGCATTGGGCCATGGAGCAGTGAATAAAAGACTGGAAGCGAGATCTTGTCACCAGTGAGTGATTTATGACCGGTATTGCTGAGATGATATTGGGGAGGAAGACTTGTTTTGCCGTGGCTTTCGTAAAGCCTGAGAGCTATATGAACATTTCTGTTTGGGAAGTGACTGCAGAAAAGTTTGGGCAGCATTTGGTTCAGTAACATCGTCCGATTAAAGGGTTGAATTAGAGGTCTACGTCACAGAGTTACAAAGGCACAAACTGTACCGTAAAAGAACACAAATGTTCGCACAAATGCATGAACTCTTATGTATTACGACTATAAAGCTCCAAAATTTCAGTTAATTTTCATCGTTTCTGATGTTGGAACGTCATTCAGAGAAGCGTATATGACAAGATCGTCACACTCTTCAAAAGCTCTTCAATTAATAAATTAGTACAGTAGAGCGTCGAAAATTCGAACGTCAAAAATCCGAACAAGCTCCCCACTCCTCTGTTTTTTTAATTTGTGGTGGTGGAAAGTTTAAGTATAGTCCTTTCATTTTAACTTGGCACTTGATGAAAATGGAATCGTCTCATTTTGGGGGAGCAAGCATTTTAGGGGCGACGTGTCGAAGATGGAAGTGACTTCTTATACTCAGAGATAAAAAGCCAAAACTTCCCCAGTCACTTGTTCCCTATGGGGCTAAAATTTGACGACCCATTACTCATTGCCTTGTTTCATCTCTCAGTCCCATTGTTCATTGTGAGCCGGGAGGGAAGTTATTCTCCCTGCACTCAGCCTCAGCATAAAGCACAGTCCAGCCCATGCTGAAGCATTCACTGCGTTGGAGACTGCCATGGCTTGGTTTGAACAACAAACTGAATGCTGTTCAACTCAACTTTTCTTATTGAAAAGAATGATGGATTTAGTGAGAAAAAAGCGAAGTTCCAAAATGGTGCAACAAAAAATTAGTGATTATTTTTTCTAAAAAAAAAAACAAGATTGCATGAACTTTTTTTCAGCACTTATTTTTTAATCCAGTGTAAATATGCTGTTCAAATGTGATATGATTGGTAAGTTTTGGAATTTTGTACTTTATGTTTAAAAATTACACAGTAGTAGTAAAAATGGCAAACATGTTTCGTATTGCATAATAGCAACAGTTGCTTATTTTGGTACAAGTATTTGGATAGTATAATGTAGAAATGTTAATGTATTTGTATTTTTTTACATGTTCGATAATCCGAACACATCCAAAATCCGAACTACCAGTGGTCCCAATTAGTTCGGATTTTCGACGCTCTATACTGTACTAGGTTTTTAGTTTAATATTGGCTTAAGCCTTTATCTGCAGATCTTTATTTTCTAGCAGAAGCGCATTCCTTTATAAAGAAAATGAATCTACGACTTAGAGGACTTGTATCTTGGGAAAACAGTGATAATTTTTACCTTTTTAATGCCACTTTGCCGTCTTTAGGTGCTTTAGAGTTTTACAAACCTTATTTCGTGATACAGTGTATTGCGAAAATACTTTTTTAGTATTAATTATGCAAAAGCTTTGCATAACAATCTGATATGTTTCTATATTTTCAGAGTAAAAGGGATCAATGGATTAAGAATCGCTGATGCATCAATAATGCCCAAAGTCATTTCTGGGAACACCAACATGGCATGCATGATGATTGGTGAGAGGGCAGCAGATATGATAAAAGAAACCATAACCCAATGTTAAGCATGCTTATTCTTGACAATAAGTGAAACCGTGCAAGCAGTTAGGGTATAAGGCATTAGCACAATGTATCGTTCTTATAACTTTTTCTTGCGTTATTGCAATACATCTGTATTACTTTGGAAGTTCATGCTCCTGTTGAAATGCATATGCTACTTTGAATTAGCTCATGGTTTCATGTATAGCCATACAGAAAGAAGAAACTCCTTTATTATTTTGAGAACTGAATGTCGTTTCTTGCATTTGCCTACAGAGAGAATGACCTTGTTAGTTTGTAACAATTTTCACGAATGCTTTGAAAAACGAATAATGTAGGAAACTAAAAATAAAGTTCTGTTACCTATGCTTTCCTGTGAAATATTTATTACAAAGAATAACAAAACAAGCATTAAACTGCAAAATGAAATGCACACTACAGTTGCATGAGATTTCTAGCCTGTTTCTTATTAATTTCAGTGTGCTAATTTCAAACACGATGCTCAAATTTGCTATCAGGTACATATTTTTCGCAAAATGAAATTTTTCGATCATCGGGTTACGCAAAAAATAAAGGTTTTTTAACTTTCTGATTCCGTCAGATCGCCTACAAAATAATGTTTCTCTTAAACCTCTATAACAGACCTGATCATTAATCTGATAACACTTGGGTAGGAGAGGAAGAAATACAGATGAAGAAGTGGGTGGGGGTTGCAAGAGAGCAAAACCTGTAGAAACACGGTTCTAACATGTCAGAATTTGTCCTTGAGTTCATCTCCAGCTGTTTTCAATGGCGAAGACTGCCAGCCACCCCGGGGGCGCAGTGGTCTAAGCGCTGGATTCTAATCATTCATTCGAAATGTGTCCGGTGAGGTATGGATGCTGTTTTTGTCTTACGGCACTGGCTCTCTTCCTTCCCTAGAGCCAGTGACCCTAAACTAAGAACGGGTGACTGCTTATAGCCCAATGAGTTGCCTACGGGGCTCGTTAAACCCCCAACCTAAAAAAAATTAAGTTTGAGTTGTGCTGCACTGTAAAATTGTCTATTGTAGTGGTGCTTGGTTTTAATGTAGTTAATGGTAGTTTTTGTAAAAATAGCTACGAGAGAAGGTGTGTGTTTACTGTTCGGACAGAGTTTCTGTTATATCTGTAGGGAGTTTATTATTAAAAAGCAACAGAAAAACGCCAGAGACTGTAAAAAAACTTACTTTGGAGCTAAACTTAGGAACCAAGACAAATCATGGTTTCCACATAACAACATAAAATCTCCCCAAACTATGAACATGCCGTTTTATACACGATAAAAAATGACGAAAATGGCATTTAAAAACCTTTAATGATAAGTTAAAACCATTTTCATGAGTACTTTCAATCCTACTTTAGGACCATCCTCAGATGAAATGAACACGACCTAGAGATCACACAGGTTAATATAACAAGCACATTGCCAGATTACCGTATACGCTTGATTAAAGTTCAACCCACTATTGACGTAAGCAATTAATGTCCTATGAAATTGAGTCAGCATTCACGGTGAAGAATAGGGTTGTGACGTCCAGACTGTATGAGGTTCTTCCATACTCTCGATACAGATACCGGAACCTCATCATTGCAGCACCAGTCCAGCACCAGTTCATAGGACATTAATTGCTTACGTCAATAGTGTGTTGAACTTTAATCATGCGTATACGGTAATCTGGCAATGTGCTTGTTATATTAACCTGTGTGATCTCTAGGTCGTGTTCATTTCATCTGAGGATGGTCCTAAAGTAGGATTGAAAGTACTCATGAAATTGGTTTTAACTTATCATTAAAGGTTTTTAAATGCCATTTTCGTCATTTTTTATCGTGTATAAAACGGCGTGTTCATAGTTTGGTAATATCAGCACGATTGGGCTTTTGGTGAACATAAAATCTGTTCCGTTTGTTTTGAGGAACTTAGGCAGTGGACGAAAGGTTAGAAAAATTCATTCATTTTTGTGTGCCAATGGTCTGGAGGGTGTCAAAAAATCACAGTGATGGCTGCTGCTTTTGCTCTTTGTCGCGTATACCTCTAAGTTAATCTTCCTTTTGAGTTTCTGTGTTCTTATTTAGATTTGGTTTTTCCTCGTTAACTGGCGTTCTGAGTCAACGCCACTGATTTTCCCTTGGTGATGTTTTTTATTTCTTTTTGCTGTTTTAGTTCTTTTTGTTTTGTTTGGGAGTTTAACGACTACCGTGAGCAACTCAATGGGCTGTTTCCCATTCCTAATTAGGGCCACTGACCCCAGGGAAGGGAGAGTGCCGGTGCCCTAAGACGAACACTATATTCATGCCTCACCGGAATACGAATCCCGACAAATCTTGGACAGAAGCCAGCGCTTAAACCACTGCGCCACGGGGGCGACCGACGAATTTGAAGTTGGCAACTCTTGACATCGGGTCATAAAGATACTGTTGAGATAAGAGCTCACTGTGCAATGTTACGAGCAACACTGCTTTTTCCAGGGTTTCTAGAGCGTACACGATTGACAAGCACTGTTTCTTCTATAGTTTTTAGAGCAGTGTTTATTCTAATGTTAGTTAGTACTTTTTAGTGTGACATTTGAGAGCACTGTTTATTCTAGAGAGGATAATTATGATTAAAGGTAGATTTTATGCCACGTATGTTTGTGATATTGATTCAAGTCAAGTGCTTAATAATTCAATTTGTGTGACGTGGATGAACATGCAATAAAGTGGAATAAAAGGTAAGTCATTTTATTCATTTTCGACCTTTGGACGTATTTTGGAATTCATGCTACGTTTATTTAAAGACTTTTTCAACTTCATCGAACAGCCATGTATCCAGGCTTAACGAAAAGCATATTCATTAAGCCTTAAGTCTAAACATTAAATTTAGCTAAGTTTCAGTTGTGTTACAGTAATGTTAACGTAACGATAAGCTCTAAGCGTTAGTATGTTGCAGTAAAACAAACTTAACGTTTAGAGACTTGAGATTAAGTTAACGTCAAATTTAATCAAAAAATTGTATAGTTTAGAAGGATGCAACCCTAAAAATAGCAATGAGTGAAAGTATTACAGAGAGGGCCCACAATATGTACGTAAACGGAAGTGTAAACCTGCAGTTTTGAAAATAAGAGATTTTACAAGAAAGAATCTGAACTCATTAGATGTAAGAAAAAGAGATAGATGCAAATGTTTTGAACGTGATGGGCGTGCCTTCAATAATTAAAATTATTTTAGTTCTACATTTTTCCATATGATAATCTATTACTTAACTCATACTCTTCCCAACGTACATCATTTTGTGAAAAAAAAAATACAACTACGTTACAGTCAAACTAAAATTCTATTTGATATTATATGTGCAACGTGCCAAAATGACCCAAACAACTTTTAATATGTAACATTTTGTAGCCCTGTCTGGGTGATTTTTAACACGCTTGACGATAGAAACCGTGTTCCTATATTTAGTGACTTTTCAATCATCTAATCTTACACGTATCAAACAGCTTAGTTTGAAAAGCTTTTTCACGTGTACTTGTTAGATCTATAAGCAACAAAGCTTACTTCAAATTATCCTTCGTAATCAGCACGTCTACTGAACCAAAAGTTCATGTGATAACACAAAATCCAACAATTATTGGAATTTAAAACTAGGCGTTTATAATAAGTAATAATCTGTTCGCCGTAAGGATATACAATGATGTGCCAAAAGTGACGGAATAGCAGTTTGCAAATTTTTAACTGGCGCTGGCGTCGTATAAAGGCTCTGACGCACACCACGATTTTTATCAGTTGCGAGATGTAATCTCGAGAGTCAGGTTGAACAACCGTCAGTAGGATTACGGCAAGCCGACGTTAATTATCGGAGTTTGAACGAGGCATGGTAGTGGAAGCCAGACGGATGGAACATTCAATTCCCGAAGTTGTGCGAACATTCAACATTCCTCGGTCCGCGGTGTCACGTGTGTACCGAGAATAACCCATGCATTACCACCCACAGTAGAAATCGTAGTGGTCAACCAAGGGTGCTAAATGACCGTGACCAGCGGCGTCTGACCAGGACTATCCATGCCAACAGACAAGCGACCCTGGCTCAAGTAATATCCACATTCAGTGCAGTAGGACCAGAGACATATCCATCAGGTCAGTGCAGGAGGACCAGAGACATATCCATCACGTCAGTGCAGCGTAATTTAGCGTCCATGGAGTGTGGGAGCAGAAGACCCACCACAGTTCATTTGTTAACGCCACGACATTGTACATAGCGCCTCTCCTGGGCTTGTGAACACGGTAATTGGACCCCGGAAGACTGGCAACCTGTGGCGTTGTACGATGAGTCACGCTATCCGTTGCTACGAGCTGATGGTAGGGCTCGGGTGTGTCGCAGACCCCATGAGGCCATGGACCCAAGCTGTCAGCTAGACACTGAGCAAACTTCTGGTGGTTCTATACATGTGTGGAGTGTCTTTACGTGGCACAGTTTGTGTCCTCTAGTCCTTTTAAGCACGTCATTAACTGGTAATCGCTTTGTTGCTCTGCTGGGTGACCATTTTCAGCCCTTTATGGACTTCATGTATCCCAACAACGATGGGATGTTCCAGGCGGACAATGCACCATGTTATATGGGCCCAAGTTGTCCAAAATTGGTTCTAGGAGCATTCTGGACAGTTTCGACGGATGGTGTGGCCACCACGTTCACCCGACATGAACCCAATAGAGCACTTATGGGACGTGGTGGAAAGATCCATTCGCACCTGATATCCTGCACCTACAAATACCAGGGAACTGTGAGCGGCTGTTCAGACAGCATGGCTCAACATCTCTTCAGAAGTTTTACGGCGACTTGTGGAATCGATGTCACGTCGAATTGCTGCACTTCGCCGGGCTAGAGGAAGTCCTACACGATGCTAGAAAGCTAATAAGGGTTTGACAATGTTATTTTGTCATTTTGCTGTTAAATTCTGTTTTCTATGATAAAAACATTCCCGAACTTTAAAAACTAAAGAATGTATCCCATGACTTTTGGCACTTCAGTGTACTTTGATCATGTACATGAGTCCTACATTAATTAATACTTAACGCAAGATTTATGCTTTTCTTCCAGCAATTCACAGTCGCGGTCTGATAGAAGCAGGTATCCATTTCTTTGTTGCTCCGGATACAGCTGAGCTGCGTAACAAATAAGAGGAATAAAAATGAGGCAATTTCCTCTTTCATTATTCAAGGAAATCTCCTGACGCTGCGATGGTTATCGCACGCGTAGTTCTTGTGATGGCGCAGACGGCGCTGCGTGCGCTGCTTTGATAACATAGGCTAGACAGGAGTTTTTACGGCTACGAAAATACGACTGAGTTTGTAACTGTAAAATAAACGTGAGTCGGAGTAATCAATCCAGATTTTTTTTATTTTCGTAATTTTGAAAACATGAAAACAGATAGGTTTCGTGACTGTGGTAGCATAAGAGATTTCAATACATTTATTTAGTACCCACAGGCATGAATGGGTAGAAGAGTTTTGAAGATCGGCATTCTGAAGTAAAGTATTTTAAGGTTTCTTCGAGGATGAAGTTACTGAGGTTGTAACTGTTGTTCCTGGGGGTATATCAACGGGTTTACTTGTGGCATTTACTGATGTACTCGTAGAATTAGTTGAAGTAGTCGTTGAGATCTTTGGGGCTGAAGATTTTACCAAGAATATCTTCTTATCCAAGTTGTCTAATTGTTTCGGGATTGAGAATGGGTTAATTAAGTCTGGAATCAAATCTGTTGGTTTGATTAGTCCAATGTGACTCTGGAATCCAGTTTCACGATCCTGCGAGGAAAAAGCCATAACTCCTTGCCCATATAGCTGTCCTTCTGGAGGGTTAAGTCTTCTAAAAGCTGGGTCAGTATAGTCTTGGTGAAAAAAACGACTCGGGTAAAAGAAATATATCTGATCAGCTACTAGAACTCCAGTCATGTGGAGAAAAAAAGGCACCTGAAATGAAACAAATATTATTAGCAGCAATTAATGAAATGTTCCGTTTCTAAACCAAAGTACAATTCGTTAAATAATTAAATACAAATTTAAGTTCCTTTCACGTGAATGCAAGTCTTTAGAAACTACAAACTAAAGTTGAAATTGCGTTTCAAAGACATTTTGCAAGACAAACCTAGAAAATGAGGTTTTTCTTTTTCTGTCTTTTTTTTAATTTGGTGAAAAATACGAACAATGATTTTGCGAGCAATGTTTCCAAGAAATAAAATCACACCTGTAGGGAAAAAGCGGTCAGTATTTATTTAGTTTGTTAGTTTTAAAATTAGTGAGCTTCATGCATGAGCGTCGGAGACTGAGTCGCGCGTTCCTAATTTAGGAACCCTCATTACTGGCAAGGGAGAGAGCTAGTGAAACAGCAACGCGTACAGTAGGCGTGTCTTCCCAGGGATTTTAACGCGAACCCAGTAGGATGATGAAACTGAATCCTGCTTCCTTCACCACACGACCCCTGTTTTTAGAAAAGTAGTTGTCATGTATTCTTAAAGTTAACTTTCCTTTTTAGTTCCTGTCTCCTTCTGCAAATTTTGGTTTATTCACGTTAAGCACCTTCCAGTCTGAACGCTATATTTTTCTCTACTCGAATTTGTGTTGTGGTAATCTTGGCAGTAGATCAAAGTGAAATTACGTAGTCGAAAGCAAAAGATAAGAGGCATTGTTATCAGTCTTTGAATGGCAATGTCATCAGTCCTGAAGGGCAAAACAATTATTCGTCTAAAAGGCAATGTTGGCCATGCAATCTTAGACGATCGACTCGTGTGTAATCTGTAATGAGTTAGGTGCAATCTTTTACGAATGACTTAGGGGCTTGTATTCAATGTCACGAGTGAGTAGAAAGATACGATTATTTTATGGAATAAGCGTTCACGTGTATGGTGCTTAAAGTTATATACAACGCATGTTCTTCTGTGGTAACGACTTGTGGATGATTAAGTGACATGTTGACAGAGATAAGTGGATATCTGTAAGTAGGCCTTGTTTTCACTGAATTCCTGAACGTATTCTTGAATTGACACTTATATGTTCAGTTTTTTTCAGCTATGTGCGAAGATTTCAGGGATTTAACTAAAGCGATTCCGCTAAGACATTGTTTCCCAACCGGGATTCCGCGAAATTTTACAAGACCAAAGATTTACACTGGCGTAAATGTATATATTGCTTAGAAGACGTAAGGATAACGACAGTCAAATGCAAATATGCTTTATTTTGTCGGTGGAGAGAGCGCCGTAATGACGGAGTAATTTTTGCCTAGAGGGAAATTTCTTTGGTCAATTTACTACTGCATCAAGAGCAGGAACACACGTGTGGTGGCACGCTTCGTGCCCTCTGGCACAGCACGAGTAGTTTGGAGAATCCGTAAGCTGCCGGCACTTCCTGCAACCAAGCGATAAGGTGCTCATCCTTCCAAGTAATCCCCACTCTAGAAACGTCCAGGCTCATAACCTCTTCTAAAGTTCCTCGAACGTTTCGAACTTCCTTTATCGGCTCACAGTGCTTTAATCAGTGATACTGTACTCAAGTTATGTTGCTTTTGTGAATACTTGAGTAAACGTGGTGCAAAACAATTAAGACTTGTACGTTTTGAAGACGTGGCATTTCGTAAAACGTATTTATTTGTACATCACAGGATCAAAGAGACAGTGCAGAGAACAGTAAACCTACCATTGACCAAATCAAGGAAAGTGATAGCGATTCAATAAGCCAAGTACTCTACGGTAAGGCCATTTGTACTTCAACAGGTTTTAAGCGTTTGCCTATAATTATATTTGTGCTTTACAGTGAAGTTTACTGGGGTATTAGTTTGAATCACAAGCAAATATCAAGTAAAACAAATGTTGTTCCACTTTCAACTAATATAATGAAATTAATGTTTTGAGCATCATTGAAATTGTTATTTGATCCTTGATCGAGTTTATTATTCCGGTACAAAGTACGAAACGTCAACACCAAAACCGAAGAGTGAAGACCACAACTACGAGTTTTGAAATATTAAGCTGTAAGGTCTAACAAAAGGACAAAGGAACAAGAAAGATGCAAGTGAATTCTGGGGGCTATAATGAGCACATCTTAACTAAGTCTCACTGTGCTCTAAGTAATTGAACGTTTTCTTTTTCATTTTCTACTCCACGTTTGTAATTTTAAAACAATAAAACCTAATGGTATGCGACCTAGCAAATATTTTGCATCAGATAAGCTGGAAAGGACACGAAAAATCGTGGTAGTGTTAGAGAAATCAGATGGAGAAAGAATTTTCGCATTATGACTTTTAGAAGGACACGTATATATTCTCAAACACAAGTTCATTGTTGCTCCACTTACTGGGGAAACTGTGCGTCTTGTACATATAAAGTCATAAGGATGACCTTGATCGCTGTTCCAGGTTGTCAGTAATAAAGGAATTTTTCCAATCACACATGCAGAAACCGAGGTATCGTTAAAAAATGAGTAGAAACTTACGTCGTCTAGAGGAAACATTTTGTATTGTTTCAAGCTGGAAAAGGCACGGAAAAATATGTGATGGATAAATTAATTTGATAATAAAGGAATTCTTAAAATTGGGCATTCAGAATCGCATATATGCACTATCTACCAACAAGCAATTGGACACCTGTGATAGCAAAGGAAAAACGAAGTTTATTCACCTTCAATAGTTGGTGGAGCTTCCACGAGCGGCAATCACAGCTCCGACCCTTCGGGGCATACTCTCAACCAGGCGTTGTACGACGGCTAGCTGTATTTTCTTCCACTCGGCTTGGAGAAGACAGATCAGTTCCTTCACCGATTTCGGACGGTGGGGGCACCCCTTAAGTCAACGCTCCAACTCGTCCCAGAATTGCTCGATAGGGTTTAGGTCCGGGCTCTGCGCAGGACAGTCCATTCGATTAACCCCATTGTCACCATACCAAGCCATGGTGGACCTCGCAACATGACAGGTGGCATTGTCATCCTGAAAGTAGCATGGGTCCACCCCGTAAAACTGCCACAACGTAGGAAGCGCATGGTCATCCAAAATGGTGAGGTAGGTCTCGGCGTTGAGTCTACCAGGAATTGCGACCATGGATCCAGTGCCATACCAGGAGAAACACCCCCATAGCGTAATTCCACCGCCGCCGAACTTCACAGTTGGCACAATACATTCCGGCAGGAGGCGTTCTCCAGGCAGACGCCAAACCCAGACCCTGCCATCCGAACGGTAGAGGGTGAACCTCGATTCGTCGCTCCAGGGAACCTGTTTCCACTGTTCAACGGTCCATTGTCGGCGTTCTTTGCACCACGTTAGCCGAGCAGCGCTCTTGGACTTGGGGATCAAAGGCTTGTGGGCGGCAGCACGTCCATGATAACCGAGCAGATGAGCTTTCTTACGGATGGTATTCATCGAAAGAACACTCCCGGATGCCTGTTGAAACTCCTCGCGGATGTGGCCCATGGATTTGGTGCGGTTCTTCCGAATTTCTCTGGCCAGCACCCGTCGGTATCTAACTCCCAGTTTAGTGGGTCTGCCGGGTCGGGGCACATTCCGACAGTCACCTCTCATCTTCCACTTGTCCAATCACATAGGCCACTGTCGATTTTGGGTACTTCAACTTGCTGGATATGTCACGTATGGATCGGCCATTTCTGTGATACCCGACGATTACACCTTTCTCGAAATCAGAGAGCTCCGAACTGCGTGACACCTTGCATGCGACTGGTTGCGTTGTTGTTTTCCACACGATATTTAACGACGGCGGCCATGACGTGTATCAGGACCGCAGATATCGTCGATTGCAGGGGTGTCCAATTACTTGTTGGTAGATAGTGTAGTTTTTATTAGAAACTATATATGCGATTCTGAAAGTCTCACGGCTTCAACTACATCTGAACTGATGCATGTGAGCAATGCGCAATACATTAATAATGGCCAAAGCTAACTGTTGTTTACGTTTCTTTCAGTCTGACAGTTAAAAAATAAATAAAATAAATTTATACTGTGCTACAAAGCTCAATCTACACTCTTTGGTAAGAAAAGTTTACATGAAGAACATGCATCTGCACCTTCAAGTGGTTCAACTGCACACTGAAGGCTCAATTACGACCGCCTACCTAATATTTAGTGGGCCATCCTTTCCTCTGCGTGACAACGACTCCACGAGATGTATGCAACCAAACTCTTTGTATTGTGGTCAACAGTTCCGGTACGCTGTGTCGAACTGCCTCGCCTGGCATTTCAAAACATCCCGCTGATGTTCACTTGGGTTGAGATAAGGAGAGTTTGGGGGCCATTGGAGATGTCTCGTATTAGCACTCTGTTCATCGAACCATTACTGCACGGAGCAGGCTCGAAAACAGGGGGCATTATCATCCTAAAAGAATCCCTCTCCCTCTGGGTGGAGGTACAGGATTTACATGATCCGTAAGTAGTCCCTGGTAGTAGTTGGAGTCCACATCTTGGTCCACACGCACCAAGGGTCCAAGTTCATGAAAGCTAAACATGTCCCATGTAATAAATCCACCCTCACTGGCCTTGATAGTCGATGTCATGCATGAAGGATCCATAGTCTCATGCTACCGACTCACTCCAAATACGGATCAGACTATCGGCAGAATGGAGTACAAATCCTGATTCATCGGACCATCACACCTGTTTCAAATCGTCTCTCGTACAATCCGCATTCCGTTGGCACCAGGAGAGTCGTTTACGTCCATGGACTGTCTTCAGGAGACGGTGGCGTATAGAGCACAGTCACGCGGTATATTGTTTCTAGTTGACCCATTTTGTATTGGGCCATCAACTGCAAAATTGTGCTGTTCCGTTGCCATGTGAAAAGCTATGCAACCGTTATTAACCTTTAAATCCTCCTTTCGCTTCTCTTTACAGCTGTTTCGCCATTTTGGCACCACTCCTGGTGCAGTTTATCCACGGATGCCTTCGAGGAACCCTAAAGTGCCGTCGTTTCTGAAACGGATTCACCAAACCTTTATGTACCCATAAATTGTCCTAGTGTTTGTCATAGTTTTTGTAAACTCCGATGAATTCTTGGTGTTTCGCATGACGTCTGTAACTTTGCTCTCAATTGGACCACCAACCACACACCCGTTTGACCTACGGGCCACGTCCTCCTCATCGTTACGCTAGTATCAGGTGTAACTCACTTTGCATAGGGGTTGACGTAATTCTGTGAGAACTTAGTGTATATCCTACAAAGCAACATTGCATGGGCAGTCTTGCACATTGTTTCCAACTATAAAACCCAAAACGTATTTTGCAGCACATCTTTCATATCAGATCTGTTGCAAAAGAAAATGAATCACCTAACAAGCTATTAGGGGTATGCAAAAGTTTCCGCCGCCCCCGCTAGCAGGCGCTGTAGGAATCTAACCGGCCGGCGACCTGTGCTGTCAGTTCGTACATGAAGCCAAGCATGGCGGTCGATAAAGTTCATTTGCGGCACTGTTTGTTATTCATGTTTAATTTAGGGAAACGTGCGAGTGAAGCACACGGTTCAATGTGTCAGGCGTATGGACAAACGGTTATGAGTGGACGGACGTGTCGAGAATGGTTTGCCAGGTTTAAGAAAGGTGATCTAAGCTTGGAAGACAAGCCACGTGCAGGTAGACCGCAGGAACTCGCAGACGAGGAGTTGGAATCGCTGTTGCAAGGGGATGCCACACAATCGACCACGCAACTGGGGAAACATTTGAAAGTGGGTCAATCGACGGTGGTACGGCGTCTACAGGCCTTGGGGAAGATCCAGAAGATCGGTAAGTGGGTTCCACATATTTTAACGGTGTAATATTGGTCAACGATTGGGCATCTGCATATCGTTGCTGAAGAGGTTTCAAGGGAAGAATTTCTTGTAGAAGGTTGTCACCGGAGGTGAAAGATGGGTCTATTGCGACCACCCCGTACGCAAGCGATCCTGGGTCGACACGGGCCAGCCATCAACATCCACTTCAAAACTGGATATCCACGGGGAAAATGTGCTATTGTGTATGTGGGGTGGTATATGCACGGAGTGCTGTACTTCGAACTGTTAAAATCGGGCGAAACAATTACTGCCCAACGATATAGCGATCCGTTGATGAAACTGAATGCAGCAATCGAGCAAAAACGCCATGGACAGGTAAAGAACGCCCACCAGTCATCCTGTTACACGATAATGCCAGACCACATGTCGGTGCCATCACGAAATCAACCCTTGGACAGTTACATTGGGAGGTTTTACCGCACCCGGATTACTCCGCCGACATTGCACCCTCAGACTTTCATCTGTTTCGCTCTATGCAACATGCCTTAGCCCAACAGCTGTTCACCTGAGTTCCAGAAGTGGACAATTTCGTCACTGCGTTCTTCAGCTCAAATCCAAAAACCTTCTATCACAGGGGCATTTATTTGTTGCCTGAAGAATCGCAAAAGGCCATCGATACTAACGGCCAATATTTCGTTGAATAAATGTATACTAATTTCCTGATTGTTCCTGTCTCCTTTCTCCTTAAAACGGCAGAAATGTTTGCATACCCCTAATAAATCAGCTCCAATTCAGGGCACCTAGCTCGGTTAAAAAGAGTACTCAAATTCAGTCTTCATGAAATGAGAATTCCTTTGATAAAACTTCTACTGTATTTTTTTCTTTTTTTACTGAAGGTTTAACGACCACCGTGAGCAACTCGATGGGCTATAAGCAGTCGCACGTCCCTTATTTAGGGTCACTGGTTCCAGGGGAGGGAAAGAGAGCCAGTGCCGTAAGACAAACACAACATCTATGCCTTCGAACCCGGACCCTTCTCGGACGAATGGTCATAAGCCATCGCTTAGACCACTGCGTCACCGGGGCGGCCTACTGTTTTAGTCCAGACCACAAAAATTTAAAAAGTGAATTAATACGATAAAAAAATACATTCATATCCTATACCATGATTTTGAAGAAAATAATTTCATAGCATATCCTTCAACCTTGTCCAGCACAGTAAGATAAATTCTACGTCAAAGTTGAATTGTGGTTATCCACAGTTTCTATTTTTAAGGGTGAATATCACAAGCAAAAATTAAACGTTGTTTCAGACACTATCTGTGCTTTGCGAAAGGCACATAAACCAGGTACACTTTTTATAGCCGCTGAGCATTTCACCACAGCTCCCAAGCCGACGCACTTTTCAAAGGTAAGGTTTGCGAAGTTGAAAAGACTATTCCAGGAGTTCAGCTACAGCTTGAGAAAAGTGTGATAAAAGTTTCAACATCATGAACATTTCGCATGAGACTAAAAGGGGAAAATCCATTTAAAAAATCGTCCTTTCTACTGCTTTGCAGTAGCTCATTATAGATGAATACGCAGGCAATCGAAATGGAACCGATTAGGTTTCATTTCCAGCCAAATAGCATCTGCTAACAATATCAAACATAAAAATGGGTTTACAGTATCTAGCGGGAAAATTTTGCATTAGAGAAATTCGAAATTTTAAGTTTTATGATCTAGTGAAATAGGAATTTTTGGAATCTGACGTACTGTATATATGCAGATATTTTGTTTCTCTGCGTGCTGGGTATGATGATTCAGTGCTCAATAGTATAACAGAACTCACCAAAATAGTTTCAATAACGTCCACATCCTCACAGTAACTGATTCATTTTTAGCTGAGTACTGCATCACAACAAAGCGTACAATTTCAGATTTTATATAATAATAAATCCACTAGCAAAGTACTGATAAAAATGAAGACAGCACATTGCCAAAAAACGTTTCTTATTAAAATTTACGAAGGGGAATTTCTCAAATCGGACAATTAGAAAAAGAGGTATGGGAGAAAACGTGATACAACTTTACGCCCCCTAGCGGGAAAATTATGCGTTATGTGAAGAAGCAAATGAGGCTAAAATCATCCTTACAGTGAAGGATATCCCAGCAAGAAGGGATTTTTTCGAGGAAGTTTTAGAACCTGATATACTCTTTCAAATAGGAACATATTCTGATGACTCTGGAGACAGAACAGTGAATTATGAAAAAATAGAAAGCATTGGCAAAATATTCTTTACAGAAAAAACTGTGCAACGGAAAAGGAAGTTTTCATATACGACTTGTAGAAGCACAGATAGCGTGAAAAAATATTTTACATCTACGTCCCCCAACGGAAAACAGTGCTTTATTTAAAGAGAATAAATGTTCGCAATCATCATCTATTGAATGGAATACGGTTATGAGGTATATTCTAATTTAACTTTGATTTTTGGTTTCTTTCCCTATGTAAATTTTGAGTTCATTCTCTTCAAGCGTTTCACTATTAACGTTGTATTTTTCTCACTTACTGAATGTGGTGTGGCAAGAGTCTTGAGGTCAGGTTGAATGACGTGTGTATACACTCAATGGGCAAAACATTAGAGTTACCTACCTAATAGCGTGTTGGTCCTATTCTAGCTCGAATAACAGCCTGTACACGCCGAGGGATCGCCTCCACCAGATGCCGGAGGGTTTTTAGAGGTAATGCCAGCCATGCCTGTTGCAGCATTGTCCACAACTCCGCCCGAGACGTCGGTCCAGGATCCATGGATCTGATGTTTCCGCTACATGGCATTCCAGAGAGCTTCCACAGGGTTCAAATCAGGGGGCCTGCGAGACCACTAAATGGATCCAAACTCAAATGAGTGTTCTTTGAGCCATGCCTGGGTGGTTGCAGCCTGGTGGGGCGGTGTATTGTGCTGCTCAAACAAACCATTACCGCAGGATGCGCGAAGGCCATGGAAGGGTGTAGGTGATCATTCAGCGCATGCTGGTAGCGCCCAACGGTTAAGGGCCTCTCCAGACACACTAAGGGACCTAATGTGCTTCATGAGAATTCTCCCAAACGATCACAGAGCCACAACCGCCTTGAACAGAGCATAGCTTGAACGACGGGGCCATGGCCTCATGCTTTCGACGCCCCGCCCGCACCCTCCCGTCAGCTCAGTACAGCTGGAAGCGGGATTCATCTGACCACACGACACAGCGCTACTCTGCAGAGGTCCAGTTTTTATGTCCCCGGCTCCAGGCGAAGCGTAGTGTTCAATGACAAGCAGTCAACAGTTGCACCATAGTAGGGCGTCGACACCCGTAGCCCAGGGTATGGAATGTGCGTCGTACCGTTCGCTCTCTGACGCTGCTTTGTCCTCCGACCTTTAACTTGAACGCAATTTGCGCCGCCGTAGCCAAGCAGTCGCTAAATATAAATATAGATTAAGAGGGAAAATAACGGTCTGTATATAGTCCGTTGCAACTAATTTTGCTTCATGCACCGCTGGCTGCAGAAACGTCTTCTTCTGCTATTTCCTTTACTTTTCCTTTCTTTTTCTCTCCTCTACTGAGCCTATCTTTCCTTACGGTAGATCATATATACATGATGATATTATCTATGTTACCTAATATTTTGGTGGTATTTGATTACCTGGAGTTTTGTATCGATAAAGCTAGAAATGGTAGAAACAAATCAATCCAGGATAAAAACAAAATAGAAAAATCGCACAGCAAATCACAAAAAGGAAAAACGAAAATAAAAACTGCCAAATTTTCCTTCTGTGTGCCCCACTTTTTCGTGATGTTTCTGGACTTTTCGTATTCGATAAAGCATTTCTGTTTTTATTTCATGTGTTTGGAGGGAGTGCAAAATCGAGTGATGCGTAATATACAGCATATCTTTGATAAATATCAACCCCACCTTCTCGAGATTCAACGTGTTCCCACTGAAGGGACTCTGAAGATCGATCAATAGCAGTATAACTATACTACCGGGATTAGAATAAATGCTATTACACTCTCACCAACGAACTTGGCGAGTTATGGACGGCCCCCCACATGCACACACTCAAAGGATGCTAAGAATCACCATGAGGACCGTAACTATAGGTGTATAAAACATAAAACTTAGTTGGAGAACATTTGGAAGAAAGAGTGCGATTTTCGAGAGCAAATTACCGTTATATCTTAAAAGAAAAGTGTTTAATCAGTGCATCATTCCAGTTCTTACTCATGGATCAGAGACATGGACCTTAGCTAGAGAAGACACCCAAGTCGGAATACAGCTGAAAGAAGCATGGAGAGATACATGCAATTGGTTATAGCGTAAAACCTTTTTACCGATGGTGGGATTCGATATAACTAGAAAAGATAGGAAGAGGAACTCATGAATCAGGAAAATGCCAGGAGTTAATGGCATGGTGATCAAGGTGAAATCTCTGAAATGGAAACGGGCTGGACATATTGCCATAAGTGACCTCCGTGGAACAACTGAAATGCTGGAATGGATTCCAAGAAATACGAAGAGACGTAGAGAAACACCACGTGGAAGATGAGTGGGCGAAGTCCGAAAGCATGTCGGAGTGACATGGACGAGATTGGTTCAAGACAGAAAGTTGTGGAAGAGACTTGGGGAGGACCTCATTCAGCAGTACATTGGTAATGTTTGTTGTTGTTGATGATGATGATGATATGTGTGTTTCGCTTGAAAAGAAAAATAGGTAGTGAATCAACAACGCAGTAGTAATTTGCACATGGACGTTTCTGTACTTTATATTGGGCTATTATTTCTGTTGGTATACATCCTGGGAGAAAAAACTGTTGAAACACAGATCATCAAAGCCAGTTGAGCAATAATTTCGGGCAGTCCTATAACAACATCGGTAATATAGACGTCTTAGCACGATTAAAATTATACCCAGTGAATTAAAATAACTATGATGCACTTAAAAATTTAAAAAGTTTAATTTAAGATATCATTCATTTAAAGCATTAGATTTTCGGACCTCTCAGGGTCCATCCTCAGATGCGTGCACAATGAACTGAATCATCGTGAGTGAAATAATTTACGTATATAGGGTTTAGTAGAAAGTCAAGTGTCAAGACGCATGCGCCGTTCTAGTTTACAATTTATCAGTTGTCATAGAAACATTTGAAGCTGACAGGAGAGTTGTTCATGAGTCATTCAGTGTCCTCCTGATCAGTTTTTGACATTATTATTTTCCATGGGGATGGAATATAGCATGGAAGTTCATCATTACAACATTGTTCTTCACAATTAGAGATGAAGAGGCTCAGCATCTTAGCGGAAATTGCCCTACAGGATCTTGAAAATAGAGTTCTGGAAGAACATCGCATCAAACCCATCTTTATGTGGATGATATTCTTATATTCTGGTCCAACACATTGGAAGAACTGACAAATTTTACAGATATTTTTTTCAAACCAATATCCAACCATTAAATTCAACCTTGAAATCGAGGACGATTCTATACTACCTGTTTTGGACATTAACCTGTACCGAGACCCAGTCACAAACTCTATCACGACTTCTGTGTGCCGAAAACCGACTTCGTTTCCCTCAATCATTCCTGCAATATCAGCTCATCTACTTAACTAAAAGCTATCTGCCATTGAGTTTATGCTTTGACGTGCCATGACCCATTGTTCTACTAAAGACTTGCTGAAATCTGAAATACCTAAAATCAACGAAATCGCTAGAACCCATGGTTACTCCAGGACAACTGTTGATGACTTACTTCATAGATTACAAAGACACACATTCCCTACCTTAACTCTCGATCATACAGAGACCAGATATGTTGGCTCACTGGATTTTGTACATGGTATCACTTCGATTCTAAAAAATAATTGTCGGAGGTATAATATCGACTTCAGGAATAAAAGAAGGAACATTCTTTCTACAATCAAAAAAGATAGAGACCCAGTTGAAATTCTAAATAAAACAGTGCCTGCGGTGTTCCTTTTGCAGCTACAAGTCTGGAAGAAAATCATAAGATTTATATCGGCTCCGCAGTTCGGACATTGAAAACCAGGCTCATGGAGCACAAGTATAACTTAAAAACTGGATTGAGAGCAACTTCCCTATCACGTTTAGCAATTAAAGGTACTCACTGTCCCATCTGGGATGAGGTCACTATACTGGCTACCACCCGCTCTAAGCATGCAGCTCTGTTCACCGAGAGACTCTTCATCTAAAATTATAAAGAACAATGTGGTAATGATGAACTTTCATGCTATATTCCATCACCATGGGAAATAATAATATCAAAAACTGATCAGGAGGACCCTGAATGACTCATAAATAACTGTTCTGTCAGCTTGAAATGTTGCTATGACAACTGATAAATTGTAAACTAGAACGGCGCATGCGTCTTGACACTTGACTTTCTGCTAAACCCTATATACGTATATTACTTCACTCACGGGGATTCATTTCATTGTGTATGCATCTGAAGATGGACCCTGAGAGGTCCGAAAGATCTAATGCTTTTAATGAATGATATCTGCAATTAAACTTTTTAAATTTGAATTTCTAAGTGCATCATGGTTATTTTAATTCACTGGATAAAATTTTAATCGTGCTGAGACGTCTATATTACCGATGTTATCATCAAAGTCCTTTGAAAATCTCACAAAGCATACTTCTACTCTTCCCGTCATATTTAAATGGAATGCCAGAGTGTTTGTAACGTGCACAATAATTTTACGCGCGTTTTATTGTTTTTTTGTGTGAAAGTCTTTGATGACTATATCACAAAACCAAAAATAATAAAAGACGGGTGCAATGTTTTTGTGTGACTTCAGAATTCGATATAAATACCATATAAGGCGTGTTCTAGCATACTAAGCCACACCAAAACTCGTCAGTATGGGCTTTTGACAACAGACGGTATTTTTGAAAGCATAGAGAACCTTTTGACAAACAAAAACGAGCACAAAGAATCCTTTGTATTGTTTGTTCCATATCATTGGCTCTGCTAGCAAAAACTTGTTGAGAAGGAACAAATTCCTAGTGAGTATGTTCTGTACGTCATGAACGAAGCATTTAAATAAAAATAATAAAATACACTCGTGAGAAACACATGCAATCCATTTTGATAAAACTCCCAAAGTCAGAGTTATAGCCTGAAATGTAAAAGCACCTTACCAAAAAATATAACATCATAGAAACGGTACAAAAACTTGTCTACGTCCCAGAGTATGTGCGAATGTGTGTTCGACTGGAGAGGTGAACGAATGAATTGTGTTTCACGAGCTGAAAAAGGTTTTAATTTCCTAAAAGACAGCGTCATTGGTGAAAGTGCAGGAAAAAGGGGCAAAATATCTGCAAATTCTGCAATTCTATTTTCACAACAGCAGAAAATTTGATCCATTATTTATATTAGCGCAAACGAGATCAATCAAGTATTATGCGTGAAATGTCGAAGGTTGAAGATTTCAAATTACTGCAAGCTGTTTCCTACAGGATTTTTTTCGCATTATTCTACAGGGAATTTAAACACACACCAAAATTCTAATGATATCAGCAGTCTTGCTGGCATGAAAAGGCAAATTCGAATTACACTACCTGCTGTTTCTCATTACTTTTCGTTCGAAAATAATTTATTGAAAATGCTTTTTTATCTTTAGATATACACCTAAATGAGCATGGTAGCTTAAAGATAGAAGATATGTTCCCCAAAGTACAGATTTTTGAAATGACGCAACCATTCCTTGAAACATTCCTCTGAGGTTACAACACATGTGTGCTTAAAAGGCTTCTGGGCTGTTTTTCCTACCCAGTGCCCCTGACTAAACTGGTTACTTATACCTCGTTTATATGAGACTTTAGTTTTCGTATTAACTATTCTGACCAGGATCAGATAAATGCATTAAGTAAGAAATAGGAGCGCACGAAATGAAATAAAATGTATTGAAATTGTAAGAATCACGTGATAACCGAAGAAAGCCGCGGCTGCCCAAAACGGGTTTAAAAAATCGAGAGAGTACCCTCTTTGTAGATAATTTATGATATGCATATTCCGCATACTAAGATCTGTGAAATAAAACGAATAATTCGAGAATATACATTTATTTATGTACAGCACATTGCATTTATTCGCGTCACTCACGACCACACCGAGCCACAGTCTGGTACATACTAAGTGAAATTAAATCATAACAAACAATAAGGTTTACTTATTCCTGACATTGAGCGGTAATTAGGTAGGTGGATTGATGAATGTTATTGTCGTAAAATCAATGAAAGAAGATATGTAAGTCATAAAAGAAATTATGGCGGCGGAAACAGTAAGTATTTCGACTGCTTAGTTTTTCAAAAACAATATTTATTTTTATTATTATATATTATTCAGATTTAGACGAACATAAGAAACTACTCTGACACCAATGAAATGGGATGTAGCTACGAAAGTCCATCTGCGCATGCGCCAGCTAAATTATGTCCTCAAGGTCGAAAGAAAAGCTGAATCTCAAGTGTGTTAGTAAGGGGGACTAGTAACTCTTGGTCTAGGATATCTACAGTTTACACCCCACTGTGTTATATATCCTTTTAAAGCTTTTCGACAATAGCAGGTAACCCCCCCCCTCACCTTTGGGTAGGTCCACAAGAAACCAAATTTCGCTACGACGCTTACTTTACTACTGTCAGGAAAGGTGCATAGCAACGAAATGCATTTTTGTAACGGCTTTTATGACATTTAGCATCAGGTTCTAGTAATTTACGCAGATTGCAATGATACATATGTTGTTACATTTATGTAAAACGTGATGAAGTGATATTAGGCGATAGTTTAGTAAAATATATTGTTGAGTAATAAGGAAATTAACTATCGTTGCGTCCCTTCATGTGACAGCATTCCAAAAACCAAGATTTCAACAATGATTTTGACTACTTCTGCAACTCATTTTCGTTACATCGAATTTTTTTACTTGGGGTTTATGAGGCGTGATCAAACAAAACCCGTTTGTGCCGCGTCACGTGGACCTGCACTCGGGGAGCGTGATGACGTCACAGCTCGCGTGATAAGCGCAGACCAGTGAAGACGCGGGAACGCGCTCATTCTTCTCGCATGTGTGGTTTGTGCTGCAGATCGTTGACAACATGGCCGATGTGATTCCGAATCCGTCCAAGGTGGATCAGCGAGCGGTGATTCAGTTCCTAAAAGCGGAGGGGTTTCGATCAGTCGACATCCTTCCTCTTTTAGGAAAGATGTCGACCAGTATGACCGCATTTTTTATCATGAAGGGCTTTTGCTGGTGGACTTTAAAGAGCCTCACGTGAACATCAATGCCATCTGCTACAAGGACACACTTGACAAGCTGCATAAAGCCATCAAGAATCAGCGACCCGGCATGCTTTCGCGTGATATGATTCTGTTGCACGACAATGCTCGTCCGCATGTTGAGAACATTGTGCAGAATGCGTTAGCACGGAAAGAGTGGGAGTTTCTGCACCACCCAGCCTATAGTCCCGATCTGTCGCCATGTGACTTTCATTTTTTTGGACCCTTAAAACAAAAAGCTCTAAAGGGACGACGATCCCACTCCGATGCAGACGTCATGGCCGAGTGACCAAATGGTTCAAGGAGCAACCAAAGTCCTTCTTCGCGGACGGTATCCGCCGTCTCCCCAAGCAGTGGGATGCGTGTTTGAATACCTACGGCGACTTCTTCTAACGAAAACTCGTGATTCTTGTTTCGTTAGATATTGCTTTGTTTAATTCTTCCACACTTGCGGATGTACCTTTTTGTTGGTCTTAACATAGCCACTTGAACGGGTTTCATTTGATGACGTCTAATACTATAATGCTGTCGGGTAAGTTGCATAGCATCAAAAAATTGGAAAATTAATCTTACACTAACAGGATTTTTTGAGACAAAGTAGTTTAGCTGTATTGCAAATAGTTTCTTTATTTTTTTCGTAATTTCGTTTTAAAATGTTGTAAATGATTGCATGCTTAAACTAAAAATCCAAAAATCGTATTTGTTCAGAAAGCCTAAATAGAAAGCATTTCCAGTATCAATATTAGCTTGGACTATTGGTAATTAATGCGCAAAAAAATTGGGAGACGAGTTCATTTATTTAAACTGCAGAAGACAGAAAAAAAATCCTTCCCAGTCTGAACTGCCCCATTGGGATTTACATATGAATACCGGAGTTCTTTTGCAGTCCGTAGATAAGCTGATTTTATTTCAGGCGTATAACGCACTCGACTTCCTGTTGCAGGGACACTCAGGTTGTACAGGGTGTCTCAAAAGTCCTTGACACATTTTAAAAATTTATTTAAAAAACACTATTCGGGATATGAACATAATTTTTGCGGATATTGTTAACTTACTTAACAAAGTTTTTTCTGTTTCCCAAATAGGTCGCTAGATAGCGCTACTGATCCAATCGTAAGGTTAGCTGAAAAAAATGTCTACTCCAGCAGAGAAAGCGATATGTTTTGGTTCGTTTTTCGAAACGAACTCTGTTATCCAAGTGCAAAGAATATTTCGTTCGAAATTTGGAAAAGATCTTCCTAATCATAATAACATCTTAGCTTGGCACAAGAAGTTTCTGGAAACTGGAAGTGTCCTTGATAGGCCAAGATGTGGAAGACCAAGCACAGTTGAAGGCGACGTCGAAAGCATTCGTGAAGCCTTTTCACGTAGAGCTACTAAATCCATACGAACTTGCCGCAAAGGAATTGGCGATTCCTCGTGCAACAATGCATCGAGTATTACACCAAAAACTCCGCCTATGTGCTTACCAAGAGTAGATATACAAGGCTTTGCAGCCGGACGACGAGCCACGCCATTTTAACTTTGCTGTGAGCATGCTAAACCATCTAGTGCCAGATAATGACTTCCTACGAAACACTACTCTAAAATTCTACTCTATCATTTTTGTTTGTGTGCACATTTGCCGTTATCTTGAAAGATTCGTTTATTCAATAGAACAAATATTTTTGAAGAAGACTACATTGTAAAGAAAAGTTCTAAAATTCACGAGCTATTTTCCATGATTCCTTTCGTGAATTAACGAAGCATATTCCTGATACAACCTTTTCCATGAAATGACGTGAAAGAAATCCTGAATTTCACGGATTTTTCGTATACCAAGAAAATTCCGAATTTTCAGAAACCTTTCCGCAATTCCTTCGTATATTAACGGAAAAATTCAATTCTCACTTTTTTCCATATGACGGAAAATTTTTGGTAGTAAGAGCTATTAGCGGTATTATTTGAGGTTTGACTGAGTATTAAATTTCAATCGTCTGTCGGAGAATTTGATTTTGAAGTTCTGTAACGAGATCTGATATTGTGGATAGCATATCGCATGGAATTTTTGTCATTGTGGAACCAGGTATTTCTTACCTTCTCCCTCATTTTGTGCGCCAGCTATTGTTTATTGTATTACCGTAGGAAACTGGGTACTTAAATTATTGTACAGGTGATTGTATGATGTCTATGTATCAGACTTTGGACTCTATAAGGCAAAAGCTATTATAGCTATAAAGAGTAATTTTTATATTTAGGAGGGTTATTTTTTAAAAAATGCTCTGAAGCAGTACATTTCTCCTTTTCTTAAAGATAATTGAAAGTCATTTTCAGTTTGAAAAATTTCAAGTTCCAAAGCATTCTGTGGCTTCGAAAAATCATGATGAAAAAATATATAATTTGTAATAAGCCTCCTACATAAAAAATAAAATTATTGCAAACGTATTAAGAAAAATAATAAGCTCTAACAGAAAATATAATTACTAATTCACCCGCGTTATAGCAAAAAAAAAAAAATCATTATCGCACAATTAGCGTTCTACCTCGTACGTGGCGGTGATTTAGATGTCTTTCTGGCTTAACGGCAGCGGGCGCGGATCAAAACTCACCAGGTGCAAGGGGGGGGGAAGAATTTACTTTGTACGTCCAGGAAGAAGAATCTGTGGTAAAAAATGTCAAAATCGAAGATTTTGCGAAATTTCTGTGTAAATACGGGGTAAAAAAAAACAGGCTTTCTGAAATAAACGGAATTTATAACGTAATTTGTCCTTCCGCTGTAACTTAGTCCTTACGACAGCAATTACGTTATGTGTGTTAAAGTCAGTGTAATATTAGCAGGTACCCATATGCGTTACAAGAAAGAGGTCAATTGTAGTACTTACAAATACGTTTTATTTTGCTTGCATGGTTCGTACTCCACACTCACATCCGGTTTATTGGCATACTCAATACAGTATCAGTGATTTAACATCCAATCGCAGTATAACAGCACGTCTATCATCAATAACATCAATCCCCCGTAAACAGATCAGATCATATGTAGAGGATTTTACGAAGGGAGTGTCTGACCTCAGGTCTTAAACAACCCTTAGAAATAGGAAGCTAGGAGATTTGGGCAAGAGTGCCTGATAGGAAAGTGACACGGAAGCGAGGTAGAAAGCGGGAGGAAGACGCCCTTATTTATTACCGGCTGGCCAGTACCCGGGGCCCGACGGTTTAACGTGTCCATCCGACGCACGGCGGATATTTAGGGGATCGAACCCGAGGTCTTCTCCGTGGCTGCCACGAAAGTTGACCACTAGGCCAATCCCCGTAAACAACCGCTGCATTGCCCTTTCATCTAACGTTCTTATCCTGCCACACATACGTCATTTGTTCCGACCTCAGGGTTTCCAACATCATTCTCGTTTGAGGGAAAAGACATAACGTTAAGGTCTGAAAATGTCTAAAAGAACGAACTCAAATTTAAGTAGAAAAAGAAACTCAAAAGGAAAGTTAAAATATGATATACGTTACAAATTACTGACTACGGAAATCTGTCAAAATACTGAAGTTACAAGGAACCGAAACTTTTAAAAACGGAAATTTCGTTAAAAGACGGACACTCTACCGGTAACTTTGTTGTACTGTACGTTATTTTCAAGAATTTTCCGTGAATTCCCACGACTTGCCTTTCACAGTGTAGTATTTAGCTGAATTCACACGACTTGCCTTTCGCATAAATTTGTATTTAGCTTTCACTGTAACCTTTCCTTTCCCACCATTTACGAGGTTCAATCTTCACAATTTCCATTATTAGATAATTTGGAAACCGAGCAGCAAAAATATGAGTTCTTTTATTTTCTATGAGCTTTCCATAACTTTTGTCAACTTTCCATATTGGTCCTTGGCATTTGGTGCGGAGGGCCTGACACTTATGTGACAGCAGAAGTTTACCGGGTCCCTTCACTCCGGAGTACTTTGCTCTCCCAACTAAGATACACGGATGGAATGCATCGCTGCAGATTTGTCGGCTTGACCTCTGTAGTACGTCCCATCATCTCCCACTTTTTTTTTTGAAGCTAAGTACGAATTTTTCGTTAATTCTAGACGATGTGTGGAATGGACATCACACATTTTTCGGTGAACCCAAAGGCCAGTACATCTATTTTTACGTTCGGACGCCAATGTGAAAACACTAATATGTCCGTATTGGCCATCCAACTCGCGCCCCCTCACTCCGGAATAAGTTGCTCTCTCTACTAAGCTACACGTACGGCATGTCGTCTTGACACGCGATTAATCTCTGTAGTACGTCACACTTGCGAAAAGAATCACTTGAGAGCAACGAATGAAAAGTAGAGAGTTATAAAACAGTAGATGAGATTAGCGACTGTTAGAGAGAAAAGGCAAAGCTCCCAACACCGGTGAAAAGTCTCTGATTTTATTAAACCTTAATACTATAGAAAACATTAAGGATATCTCAAGTGGAAAAATTTTGCAATTTTTGTTTACACTGAAGAGCAATTGAATTAGAGACAGCTGGCGTTATGCAAATATGGCGCTGTGGGCGGCCCTGTAAAAGGAAACGACATGACGTATATACAGCGATTCGACAATATCAGGAGTGATGCGGCGGGAATCAGTAAGAGTCGGACGCAGTATGGGTAAGACGAAGGATCTAAGCGCATTTGATCGTGGGCAAATTGTCGGGGTCCGACGAATGGGTCACTCCATCTCGGAAGTCGTGAAGGCAGTGGGATTTTCACGAGCCACTGTGTCACGGGTGCACCGTGAGTACATCGAATCCGGTAAAACCATCCCTGCAAGGGCCAACTGTCGTGAACAACAGCGTGTGGATGAGCGGGGTCATCGTCGGCTAGCTCGCATTGTAACAGCGGATAGACGGGCCACAGTGCAAGAAATCACTCGCCAATTTAACGCTGGTGCACAAAAACGTGTCAAGCAGCCACACCATCCAGAACCATCTCCTCGCTATGGGGTACAGAAGCCATCGTCTCACGAGGGTGCCGCTGCTGACCGTACATCACAGGGCACAAAGATTAGCAAGGGTGCGGGAACATCGCCACTGGACCCTAGACATGTGGGAAAATGTTGCCTGGATTGATAAGTCGAGATTCACGTTGGTACATGCTTATGGCAGGATACGAGTACGGCGCAAACCACATGAAGCGATGGATCCTTCTTGCCAGCAGGGTACTCTTCAAGCTGGTTGGGGTGGCATTCTCGTCTGGGGACTGTTTACGTGGACTGAAATGGGACCCCTGGTACGTGTGACATCGTCCCTCACAGGTCAACGTTACCGGGATATCCTGAACGACCATTTGCTCCCGTTTGTGCGTCTTCAACATCCCACTGTGGATTTCATCCTGCAACAATGCAATGCACCGTGCCATCGCTCCCGAATTGTATCCGAATGGTTGGATGGACATTCCACCGACGTGACCTCGCTTCCTTGGCCAGCTAGGTCAACTGACCTCAATCCCATCGAGCACATCTGGGATGCCATCGAGAGAGATGTTCGAGGCTCTGACCCACCTCCATCAAATCTTCGTGAACTGTGGGAGTTTGTTCAGGGATCGTGGATCCGTATGGCTTCTCAACGCTTCCGGTGTCTTGTCGAGTCCATGCCTAGACGAATCGCTGCCATCATCAGGGCGAAAGGTGGTGCTACACGTTACTAGACAGGTATCTCTAATTCAATTGCTCTTCAGTGTACGTTCACATTTGGTAGAAGATTGTTATAAATAACTTTTTAATATTTCGCAAGCATTTCATAATTTGAACTGTTTAATTACTAAATCATTACAAGGTGTTAGATTCCAAACTTTGAATAATTACTAAATCGTATATAGTAAACCGTTAAATCTGATTAAAACATAAATTCTGGGGATGGAAATAATTTCTGTAAATACTACAAAAAGGACAGTAACTTAACATACACTGCCGGACAATTGCTAAGGACGGATGACAATAGCAACTATAGCAACCATAAAATAGAAGGCAGGAAAATGTGGAATTTAGCATAAGTGCGGGATACAGTAAGACGTGTTGTGCGTATGCAAATTTTGGATTGCCGAACTTGTTCGTGACGTCATAGCGCTGATAAGAGATATAAAGGATTTGACGCGTATTGACCGTTGTTGTTCAAACGCAAAGTTGAAAGGGAAAGAATCAATTGACGAACTTTCAATTTTCAGTATGTCTTCCCGACATCACCTACATGATTTTACGCGTGGCCGTATTATTGGCAAGATTGAAGAAGGGCGAAAAATAACAGATGTTGCCAGGGAGTTCGACGTCAGCCACAGTGTTGTTTCAAAGCTTTGGAAATCATTTCAAACAAATGGAGAGTGTAGCAAACGTCACGGGGGAGGTCGTGTTCGCAGTGCGACACCTGCAGAAGATCGGTACATAGTGCTATCAACAAAAAGACACCGGCGCAGCACAGCTAGTGAGGTAGCAAATCAGTTTATGGCTGCTACTGGCAAGCGGATCTCCCGAAAAACTGTCGCCAGACGTTTGCATGAAGGAGGACTATACGCCCGCCGTCCTGTTGTGTGCATCCCATTGTCCAGACGTCACCGTACCGCCCGTTTACAATGGTGCCATCAACATCGCAATTGGACTGATAACGACTGGTCTGCTGTCCTCTTCTCAGATGAGAGAAGATACAGTCTATCGTCTGATTGTCGACGACAACTGATCTGGCGTGATAGTGGTATTGCATATTGTCCAGCAAACATACAGGAAAGGGACCGATATCCGACATGTAGTGTCATGGTATGGGCTGGCATCATGATCAATGGCCGTACGTCCCTCTATGTGATTCCAACTGGGACTATGACTGGCCAACGATACATTAATGATGTTCTGCTACCTCATGTTCGCGTAGTCTGTGGTGCTGTCGGTGATAGATTTATTTTCATGGACGACAACGCAACATGTCATCGAACAGTCGCTGTCCAGGAGTGTCTTGAGAGCGAGGATATTCAACGCCTCGTATGGCCAGCACGTTCTCCAGATCTGAATCCCATTGAAAATGTGTGGTATGCTTTGGGGAGGAGTCTTGCTGGTCGCCAATGCCCTCCAATAAACAAGGACACCCTCATCCGTGCACTGACAGAGGAATGGGATAAATTACCCCAACAGCTGCTTGATAATGTTGTGCAAAGCATGACACGACGTGTGGAATCTTGCATCGCCCTCCATGGTGGCCATATCCCGTATTGACATCTTATGCCGGAACGCCTGCGGACGGTAATTGCATTTTTTTCACGTTTACGTATTCTGCACAAAATGGCCTGTTTGTCCCTTGAACACGTTCCAAAGCCTTCTGGATTTCAGAGCACAATAAATTGTCTTTCTTGTAATGTCCTGGCATTCTGACATTATTTTATTTCACTTGGCATCCAACCACACTTACTTTTTTATGCGCTATATAGCCGTTTATGATCCGTCCTTAGCAATTGTCCAGCAGTGTATTATTAATTTCTTAAAAACACATGGGCCATCCAAGTAAGAACCGTTTGAAGATAAAACGAAAAAAAATATTCATAACTAATTTTTAATGTTCGATGAATTCTACATATTAGGTGTAAAAATAAGTTTTAAAGCGTTTTTTGCGTGACGTATACCGCTAATTTACATATCCGACATTTCCCCGCATTGTTGTCATGTGACCGCAACTGGTCGAGAGTATAAAATTTGACACAGAAGTTTGCCCAACAGTCAAACGCACTTGCACATCAGTAGGTGAAAGATGGCAAGCGATACGGGATTTATTCGACACTGCATTCGTTGCAACATTCATCAAGGAAAAAGTGTTGCAAAAACATATTGTATCGAAAAGCACCTGTTAGTTTTAGTTTAGACGGTTTAAAGCAGGTGATTTTTATGTTAGCGATCGAGAACGTAGCGGCGCCCCGCAGAAGGTTGCACATGAGAAACTGCAAACATTGCTGGATGAAGATTCGTCTCAAACGCAAAAAGAACTAGCTGAACAACTGGGGGTAGCTGAACAAATCATTTCCAATCGTTTACGCGCAATGGGGAAGATTCAGAAGTAAGGAAAATTGGTGCCACATGACCTGAGCCGGAGGAACAAGGATGAGCGTGTCATGAAGTGTTTGAATCTGTTGAATAAACAACATAGAAAGTATTTCCTGTGGAAAATCGCTACGGGTGATGAAAAGTGGATATGGTACGACAATCCCAAATAGAAAAAACACGGGGTGGACCCCAGTGTAAAAACGATATCAACACCGAAACGCAATATTCACTCCAAGACAGTTCTGCTGTACATCTGGTGGGATGTGAAGGTTGTGCTCTATTATGAACTATTGGAACATGATCAAACTGTTACTGCTGATCGCTACAAGCAAGAATTGCTGCGATTGAACCAGGAAATCTGTGGGAAACGTCCATTCATAGCCGAAGGATTGTGTCTCGTGAAATTACTGCATGACAACGCAAGGCCGCTTGTTGCGAAATCCTCAAGGAAACGTTATTGACTTTTGGCTGGGAAGTTTTGGAGCACCCGGTGTATAGTCCCGATATAACCCCTTCAGGCTATCATTTGTTCCGATCGATGCAACATGGCTTGTCTGCTGTACGGTTCCGTACATGTGACGACTTCATCGCGTCACACGACGAAGTATTCTTCATGGCTGGAATCCGTCAGCTGTCCGACCGATAGCGAAAGATGATAGATAATGACGTAGCATATTTTGATTCGTAAAGGTATTGCAATTTTTTCTCAAATTACATGTTGCGTTGTCTTAAAACGCTTTAAAACTTATTTATACACCTAATACTTTAATCTACTTTTCAACATATTCCCCGTAGATGTTAAGGCATTTGTTATAGCGTGCACACGTTTCTGGATACCCTTCTTATAGAAGTCTGCCGCCTGAGTTTTGACCGACCGCTCAACTGTGGTCTTCAGGTCGTCATCGTTGTCGTTGAACCGCTGGCCGACGAGATATCGTTTCAAGTGGAGAAACAAATGATAGTCACTGGGCGCCAAATCTGGGCTGTAGGGAGGTGGGACCAGTTGCTCCTATTCAAATTTGGTGACCAGGTTTTGCATCACATTTGCGACATGAGGCCTTGCGTTGTCATGGAGAACAACTCCCTTACTCGGCATACCACGCTGTTTGTTTTGAATTGCACGATACAACTTTCTCAGTGTCTCGCAATAAACATCAGAGTTTACTGTCGTGTCTTTAGGCAGAAAGCCCTCCAACAAAATTCCTTTCTTGTCCCAAAAGACAGTGCACATGACCTTCCTCGTTGACATCATCTGTTTGAAATTTTTGGCCGTGGGCGATCCAGTGTGTTTCCATTGCAAGGTCTGCTGTTTCGATTCAGGTGTGATCTGAGAGACCCAAGTCTCATCTCTCGTCTCTATACGGCTTAAGAAAATAATCGCCTTCCTCCGGATACTGCCCCAAAAATTCCAAAGCATATCCCATGCGCTTCGTTTTGTGCTCCTCCGTCAACGTCTTTGGCACCCATCATTCACACACTAACTTAGGATTTCCTGTAATGATTTCGAAACTTCAGGGAAATGTTCTCAAAGTTCAGAAATTGTGAAGCGTCGGTTCCCCCTAATGTTTCCGTTCACTCTCTGCACCAAATTTTCCGTGACGAGGTAAGGCCTACCACTTCGCAATTCGTTATGAACGTTCTGTCGTCCTTCATTAAACATTCGAACCCAGTTCCGCACCATTCCTGCACTCATTGCATTTTGTCCGTAAATTTCGTAAGTTTTCCGATGAATCTCACTGGGTCTGACATTTCTCGCATTCAGAAACCTTAGCATAGACCAGAATTTGCAGCCGCGGGCCGTTCTATTAACTTAAACATTATTAATGCAAAGCACACACCTTTAACATAAGCACAACCGCACAAAATGGTGTCAGGGCGTGGCTTATAGATGAGGCAATACAACTGCGCATGCACGACTCTGAAGCGAATACTTGCTCGGGAGTGATGTGCGAACGGTAATTTCCTCCTGGATGGCTCTCGAAGAAAAAATTACCGTTGGGCGGATGATACCATTGGACGAATCGGCATTGGACCAATCGTACTATTGGACGAATTGACATTGGGCCGATCGTACCACTGGACTTATAGTCCGTTGGACAAAACGGCATTGGACCAATGTCCCATTTGGAAGAACCGGTATTGAATTAATTGTCACTGAACGAATCGTCGAGGATCGCAATAGTACAGGCCAGTGACGCAGTGTGTCTCTGTGAAGAATGTTTTCCAGCACGCATTAGCGCCCCCCCTACATACACACCCCACACCCCCGATGTAACTTACAAAAATCCAATTGCTACCTGGTTGCCAATGTCAATGTACACTCATACTAACGATTGTTATTTTCACGAAGATTCGTTGTTATAAAAATAACACATTCGTATACAAGACAACTTCAACCTACATCAAGACAGCAAGATAGCGCAAGTCAAAATATACACTCAATTAAATATCATTCATCATACAACGTCAATTGCATTCGCCACTACAATATTTTTCCTCCCGGCGGAGTTTCTATTTACCTTTAACCCACTATCAGTGTTGCCAAAACGTGTAGGGAAATTCGGGGAAATGAATTTTCCCCATATTAAGGAATAAGGAAATTCGGGGAAGTGAATTTCCTCCATATTAAGGTATATGGAAATTCGGGGAAACGATAACATTTTCTTAAGTATTCGTTCTTTATTAATTACTGAATCGTATTGAAAAAGTTGATAGTTTATGTAGAACAAATATCTAAAATATGGGGTAGGGCGAACGCAGTGGGTTAATCTCAAGTGGTTGGTGTATATGACCTAGATTATTTCATTTATTCTGCGTCTATATATCTATTCATTTTGGATTTTTCCTGGAATCTTAGAAAATTAGTCGTAGTGATGCTGGGAAGCCGGGTAACTTCGTAGTATTACTTTTTCAGAGCGCTTATAAAAGGCTCCTGACCTTTGAATTAGGCCTTTTCCTGCTTTACTGTCCACAGCGATCCCCAGATCTCTATCCAGTGGAACATTTCTGGAATGAATTCCAAAACATGTGGATATACTATCATACAGTATGCGTGAACTGGAAGGTGATATTCTACAAGTGTGGGCCAATATTTTTGATTAAAATGCATTACAGGAAGGTAAATGCCGTGCACGAACCGTTTTTTGATTCGATCAGACACAATGATAATTTTTTAAACTGTACATTTAGAAATAATTCATGTTTTCGTCCACTACCAGAAAAACTGTGCCTTATTTACGGTAAACATGATCAAAATATTCTACATAATGAATAGTATCAGGTGCAAAAAATAATTCTTTTTGGAAGGGGGAAGTTATTGACCGCCGCCGAGAGTAACTTGATGGGATATGAGCAGTCGTCAGTCCCTAATTTGAGGTCAGTGGTTCCAGGGAAGGGAGAGAACCAGAGCCGCAAGACAAACACAGCATCCATGCCTCACCGAGATTCGAACCCTGACCCATCTTGCACGAATGGTCATAATCCAGTGCTTAAACGACTGCTCTACCGGAGCTGCCAAAAAGGAATTCTTTCAACACGAATTTTAGACGCGGGTTCAAATATAAATATACATTTATGGCCCTAACAGCAGCGCTTGGATTATGAAAAGTATACGCAAAATATTCCTCATAGTGGAAGATATCTAATGCAAAGAGGATTTTTATAGCCATTTAGGAAGCATATACATTAAGAAAACGGAATTTATACTTCTTCGCTAGTGAAAACCCTGTGAAGAATTTAAAATAAAGAATGAGCGCAATGTTGTTTACATTCCTGTTTTTTTTTTTTTTTCTAAGTTTGGTACCTCCTACAAAAAGAATACCTCCAGTTGGATTTTTAGAAGCGGAGACACAATTGGAAGTAGAAATACATATTTACTTATCCCTACGTTAGGGCTGTGGGTAATGAAGAATTTGAAAGTACGCTCAAAACATTCCTCACAGTGGAAGATATCAGACGAAAACATAAGTTTTCCGATCGGATTTCTGAATACAGAGATAGCTAGCAGAAAATAATGTTATCTATGGGAGCAATGGTACATTCTGTGAAGTAGAATATGTGCACAAAATATTCCTCAAAGTAAGAGGTTTCTTGCGAAAATCAACATTATTTTATTGGAAATTATGAAGAGAAAATATTATTCCTGTTGGAAATATAACATCATTAACACTCAGTGAGAGAACTATTTATATTGTGGAAACGCAGGGAATGTAGGTCAAACATTCCTTTTTTTTTTTTTTTTTTTTTAAGTTTAAGGAAATACAGGCAAATATTTTTTTTTTTTTTTTTTTTTAGGTTTTGGGGTTCGCCACCACCAGCAACTCAAAGGGCTATAAGCAGTCGGCCGTCCCTAATTTGGGGCCACTGGTTGTAAGGAAGAGACAGAACTGTAAAACAGACTCGTCTCCCATGCCTTATCAGGGACTGGAACACGAGCCCAACTTAGTAGAGATGGGTCGTTTGCGACTGTTCCGTTCCAAATGATCCGGTCGTTAGAGTGAAGGAAATATCCGTTCAGTAGTTCCAGCAGATTTCGTTCGCCATTCCAAACAGTTCGCCGTTCGCTCCGGTCGCTTCATTCGTCGGTCGGAGCTGGTATTTCATTGCCCATTGATTTAGTTACTGGATCGAAAAAATTGTAATTTTTTCGTGTTACTAGAACCATCTTATAACCATTTTATCTTTGGTTTTATCGAATAGTTTGCAATGAAATGATGACATATCACATTTCTTAAATTCTATGATTTTATGTTTTGAATTTTTCCATTAAGGTTTCACTCACGAGATGGGGACACCAGCTTAGAACTCTGACCGCACTGCTGTTCTGTAAAATGTAGCTCGTATTCGTTGATCTTTAACTTGGAAATGTATATTAATAAATACGGAAGGCAGTATTTGTACTTCCACAGAGTGAAACAATTAATTATAAAAATCGTCACACATCACTCTAAAACGTTTAATTTATAGACAGCTGCTAACTTTATGAACATACACCAACCGTCACCAACAGGAAGAGACCTCACACTACTTCCTGTTTTCAACGAACGATACGAACGGGTCTTTTAAACGCATCACTTTTAGTGACCCGATCTGAAAGATCCGGATCGCGTAAACGACCGAATCTGCCCACCACTACGACTTAAGCATCTTGCCAGAAACTTAGCCCTCTGACGACTCATCCACTGAAGCGGCAAGAATGTTTCAGGTCGGACTTTTACGAGCGTAAGTGGCGAGAGAAATAGAATATACGTTTTCGCCCCTATGAGAAAAATTGTGTAGAATTTGAAAAGGAACATTTACTTAAAATGTATTCTGACGTACTACAGAGGTGAATCACGTGTCAAGACGACAAATTTGCAGCGTTACATTCCGTCCGTGTAGCTTAGTCGGGAGAGCAACTTACCCCGGAGCAAGGGGGCGCGATTTCAATCTGCGTCACGGACAAACTTGTGTTTTCACAGTATGTTATAGGAATGGTATCCAATTCGAAAGAGTTTTAGTCACTTTTCTAAAAGTGGATATATGACTTCAGATAAGCATATGCTTCTGCCCCCCCCTTCTAGCAGAACAGAGCCTCGTGAATTTGCTGAAGATATGCTCACAACGTTCCCAGTAGCTTTGGCTACCCAACAGAAAAAGATTTATGTTTTATTTATATTTATTGGGGAGGGGGGGGTAACGTCCAGCCTAATTTAAGGTAACTGATTCCAGGGAAGGGAAAGAGCCTGTGCCATAAGGCAAACACAACATCCATACCCGGAACCATCTCGGACGAAATATTTCTAAACATCTGGCGCTTAGAAACCTAGGCAATGAGGGAAATGGAAAGCACATTTACCTGCCGTAGAAAAAATGTGCATAATTTGAAGTAGAAAGTGAGAACAAAATGTTCTTAATCGTAAAGTTTATCCTACGGGAAAATGAATTGTCCACTCAAATTTTTAGAAGCAGTGATGCGAAATAAAATGTATTGGGAGGTCATAATCAATGCGAATTATACATTGAGGAGCCAAAACGTTGTGGCTAGCGCTACTTTATGCTAATCAAGGCAACTGCAGAAAACAGACGGCGCGTGTGCAGCTCATGAAACAGTACAAATAACACTTCATACTGAGGTTTATTTAATCAGTGTTATTCTTGTTTTTCAGATAGGAAAGTTGCGCTGACGAATTTTTGATAACGATTACTCTCAGCAGACGAGTTTTTTTGCTAGTTTGTGGTCGACAGTGCTTCTTTATCTATGAGTTACTTTTTTTTTCTGCTATTTGACTTCAAATGAGAAGTTATATTTTAGTTTAATGGCTTCAGGCCAACCGGGGCTCAGTGCCACCGGTATGGCAAACTTACTAAACAGACATGAGACGATTAAAGTCTCCCACAATGGGAAGTACCCTAATGTGAGCATTCTACGGGCTCTGGTTGACAACCTCAACCAACCTGAACAGTTGCACCCATCACTCTTCTTAACTACGATTACAAGATTTTGGACTTTCTTGCTAATAGAGTGACAAAGGTTATTTCTGGCCTAGTAGGCGCGTGCTAGGTTTCTGGAATATCGGGGAGGAGAGTTTTTCAAAATTTAGTCCTGGTACAGGATGGTATTCATTACTTTGACCGCAAGAGGTTCAAGTGCTGTATCCTTTCTTTGGATTAGAGTAAAGCCTTTGACAGGGTTTCCCACAAGTACCTTGTGACACTGTTGTAGGATTGTAACTTTAGCGCAGATTTTGTTCACATGGTAAAAGTTGTGTATAATAATATCTTCAGTTTTATCCGAGTCAGCTTTCCCGTTCGGACAGGGCTGCCCGTCCTCTGTTGCACTGTTCGTACTGAGCATTTAACTTTTACTCAGAAAAATTCAGTCTGCATCGAATAACTCTGGCATCCCTGTTTCAGGTGCGAGCTCTGAAACAGACTAACTCAAATATGTTGCCTACACAGATGACGTCGTTCTCTTCCTTCTAGATGAACTTTCCTTCAGTGTTCATGACCTTTATGCGAACAGTGCAGGGGCTGCGTTCAGTGTGGATAAGACTAAAGCCTTGTGTTTTGGGGATTGGGCGCCTGACGTTTTAGTTTGTAGGCTCAACCGGGGATCCCATAAGGATCCCCTGTGTTTATTTTGATAAAGCCGCCTCGGTGGCGCAGTGGTCTAAGGCGTTGGCCTCTGATCATTCGTCCTAAGGGGTCCGGGTTCGAATCCCGGTCAGGCATGGATGTTGTGTTTGTCTTACGGCACTGGCTCTCTCCCTTCCCTGGAACCAGTGACCCTAAATTAGGGACGGGCGACTGCTTATAGCCCATTGAGTTGCTCACGGTGGTCGTTAAACCTTCAATCAAAAAAAAAAAAAATTTTTGATAAAAAAAAAGTGGTTCACCGCGAGACGAAGCGTTCTGTTCAAGAGAAGCTCACGTCAGAATGTGCTAGGTGAGAGGGTTGCCAAATTTCTTTGTTTAACAGGGCTAAATTGGCTACACTTTCTTGGTTTCAAAAATTGCTTTCTGCGGTACCTCAAGCCCCGAAGTTCAGGGTCCTTTTGGCTCTAAAATCTATTGTATTTCGATTTGTTTGGGGAACTAGGCTGTCCTTTCTAGGGATTGCCTTGTTCAACCAGTCTATCAGGTGGGACTGGGAGTCCGGCATATTCTTGCGTGGTGTAGCGCGTTGAGGGTTTCTAACATGGCCTACATACTGACGAACGATGCTCATCCTAGCTTTAACTTCGCGTGTTATTTTATTTCGTATTATCTCAGATTATTTCCATTTTCTTGTAGATATTTAGGGCCTAGAGCTCCGAAGTCCGGTGGACCGCATGGCACTACAATTTGTGAGGCTAGGTTGTTGACTATCCATAGTATAAGGTGTTTTTGTTGGCAACGAGCAGATGTCATTTAAAATGTTTTCTTGCCTTCCTTTGCTCCTCGCATTCAGCAAAGGTTTCCTGCCTTGGGGATGAACCAAAGGGTGCAAGGTCCAATATCGCGTTTGCAGGTGTGGTAGGTCGTTTGAGAGACCTGTAATGGCGCTTGGCCCATGGAGTAATTTTTTACCCGTGATTTCCTTTTTCGATGGGAGTCATAGACTCTCAGCGTTGTCTTCACTGCGGACAGCCTGAATCATTATTCAACAAGTTCGTGGAATGTTCTTTTGCGCGGAAATTTTGGCAAATTATTTCTAAGTGGATTTGTGTTAACGTTTACAATTTTAAACTTATTATGTTTAAGCACTCGCTACCTGTTTCAGGTCAGCGTGCTTATGGTCTCAAAGTGATTCTTGCTACCACTTGTACATTTTTACATGAAACTGCTGTATCTGACCACGTTAGGCTCTCTGCGAATAGGCCTCATGTGGTTGCTTTATTCGTTAACATAAGATTGCGCGAAAGAGTGATTGCAGACTTTCATCACCGGCCGGAAAACGTTTTTCGTGTTCGATGGCTTTGTTGGACTAAACTAGTCTCTCTTCGAAATAATGTAATAAGCTTTAGATTTTAATTTTTGTTCTGTGTTGGAGCATGTCGCATGAAAACCGACCGATGCTCCGAATGTCATGTTTCTTGCTTACTAAGTTTTGATTCTGTATTTGCACAATGATAAATTTCTTAAATGCTTTACTACTGTGTTAAAACCCTCATGTACTGCATGTATGCCCATTTCTGAATCTGTATATGCTTTGGCCCGCGATTTTGTTCTGTCAGTCGTCTGTAGCAGGTTTTGCACCTCTCGGACGACAGCGAGCACAGACCGTCTTTTTTCGTCTTTGGCGTGCATCTCGGGTGGGAGGGGTGTGACAAATGACATTTCATGCAGTTGTGTATTTTCTTTTCTTTCCCTGTCATCCTTCTTTATTTTTTTTATTTTTATTTTTTTTTTTTGTGTGGGTTGGAAGTGCTTAGATATGCGTCCTCTTTCCCTCTCTAAGCGCTTCCACCCTGATTCCAGTGATGTTACTTCCCTGGAAGGTTTTTGCGCTCGACTTTTGTCGTCCACGTTGGGTAAAGTAAGTGGTGTTTTACCTCCTTTTTGCTGTGTACGTGTGTGAATGCGAGCGTGTGCGGCGCTGTGATGATGATAGTGTATTGACTGACCTATATTATGGGTTACAGCAGAACAGTGCGCAGCCTAGTGCTGTACAGCAGTTCACTGAACGGACTTAAGCGAGTTTGACAAAGGCCAAACTGTAATGGCCAGACGACTGGGTCAGAGCATTTCCGAGATGGCAGAGCTTGTGAGTTGCTCACGGTCAGTCGTGGTCAGGACGTCCAAAAAGTGATCCGCCGCCACTGTGGCGCAGTGGTCTAAGCGATGGCCTCTGATCATACGTCCAAAAGAGGTCCGGGTTCGGATCCCGGTGAGGCATGGATGTTGTGTTTGTCTTACGGCACTGGCTCTCTCCCTTACCTGGAACCAGTGACCCTAAATTAGGGACGGGCGACTTTATAGCCAATTGAGTTGCTCACGGTGGTCGTTAAACCTCCAATCAAAAAAAAAAAAAACCTTCAATAAAAAAAAAGTGATCTCAGGAGAGGAAAACAACGGCTCATCAATGTTGCATGTGAGAAGGCTATCCCGTTTGATACGAGCCAATAGAAAAGATACTGGGGCGCAATTAGTAGGTAATATTTTTTTTTCTTTGATTGTGGGTTTAACGACAACCATGAGCAACTCAGTGGACTATAAGCAGTCTCCCGTTCCTAATTTAGGACCACTGGTTCCATGGAAGGGAGAGAGTCAGTACCATAAGACAAACATAACATCAATGTTTTACGGGATTCGAACTCGGACCCATCTCGGATAGACCAACTGCGCCACCGGGGCGGCTGGCAGGTAATTTAAGTGCTGGTGACGGGAATACTGTGTCACAACACACAGTACATTGAACTCTGCTTAAAATGGTACTGCGTAGCAGCAGGCTACTCCGAATACCCATGCCAACCTTGGCTAACAGTCGAAAGTGCCTAAAATGGGTACGCAAGAATTAAAAATGGACCATGAAAATCCTGTTGCACCATGTGAACTGCTGGGTATATGTGTATCCTTTACCTGGTCAAGTGTTGTCACCAGGTTGCTCCGAGGGACGACAAGCCGTTGGAAAAAGTGTAATACATTGGGCAACGCTCTGCTCGGAAATTCTGGGTCCAGTTTTGATTTTTTTTCTTTGATTGGAGGTTTAATTAACACCATGAGCAACTCAATGGGCTATAAGCAGTCGCCGGTCCCTAATTTAGGGTCACTGGTTCCAGGGAGAGAGAGAGAGAGAGCCAGTGTCGTAAGACAAACACAGCATCCATGCCTCACCGGGATTCGAACCCGGACCCCTTTTGGACGAATGATCAGTAGCCATCGCTTAGACCACTGCACCACCGGGGCGGCATACCGTTATTCATGTGCAGGAAACTATGATGTCTACCACCTACCGAACACTTACAGACCAGGTACATCAGTTCATGGCAACGGTATTCCCTTGTAGTAAGTGCCTTCTTTCAGCAGGATAATTCGCCATGCCACAATGCCCGGATTATTTGAAAATGGTTCGCAGAACATGAGAGGGACTTTCAGGTAATTGCTCTGGCCTCCAAATTCGCGAGACATCAGTCCAATCGAGAATCTGTGGTTTGTTTTGGAAAAATAAATCCGACCTGCAGTGGCTCAACCACGTAACTAACAAGAGTTAAAGGATCAGCTATTTAATGTGTTGGTACCCGATATCACAAGACAAGACATCTTTAGAAATCTTATAGCGCCAGTGCTTCCCCGGTTAAGAGCTGTTTCGGCGACACGTGGAGGACCAACATCACATTAGGCAGGTGATCATAATATTTTGGCTCTTCGATGCATGTCTCTTTAATGTAAGTATTGTGCATCGCGCGCGAAAAATACATGATATATGATGTAGAATATCATTCTGCCGCCCCGGTGGCGCAGTGGTATAAGCTTTGGCTTCTGATCATTCGTCCGTTAGGGGTCCGGGTTTGAATCCCGTGAGGCATGGATGTTGTGTTTGTCTTACGGCACTGGCTTTCTTCCTTCCCTAGAGCCAGTGACCCTAAATTAGGGACGGGCGACTGCTTATAGCCCATTGAGTTGCTCATTATCTCACAGTTTAAGCTACCTACATAGAAAATATTTATAGAATTTTTCAAATCGAACTACATATGGCCTCCCTGGTGGCGCAGTTGTCTAAGCTATGGCCTCTTATCATTCGTCCGAAAGGGGTCCGGGTTCGAATCCCGGTGAGGCATGGATGTTGTGTTTGTCTTACGGCACTGGCTCTCTCCCTTCCCTGGAACCAGTGACCCTAAATTAGGGACGGGTGACTGCTAATAGCCCATTGAGTTGCTCACGGTGGTCGTAAAACCTCAAAAAAAAAAAAAAAAGTAAAGTGCTTTTTTTACAGGAAACTAACAGCACGTGTGTTCCCAGTGCACGTGAATTTACAGGCGCTGGTTTCTGGCCAGTCTCGAGAGATTAGTGATTAGGGACTATCTACTGCTTATAGCCTTAAATGTTCACTGCGCTCATTAAAAACAGAAAGAAACTGGTCACATGTCCATTCCTAAAACCAGTTTTTCGTTAGCTCAATGAGTGTAAACACGTCCATTCAGTACTTAGCACGCACAGAGTAGGGGATGCACGCATTTATTTATTTTTAAACTGAGACTTTCACTATTGTTTCGCGCAAATTACAAAACGCAGCGAAAGCGAAGTTCTCCCACGCTACAAGCAGGTGCATTCGACAAAACCGCACATGCGCTCTGTACTCTTCACGATCGGACGAGGAGACTTTTGCCATCTGCGTAGTGCAGCTATCTTGGTTTAGAAAAGTGGCTACGTATTTTCCTTCGAATTGCCAACACGACTGAGTTCCTAGATGAGCTACAATTTTACTAACTTCCATCTTGAATTTTGTCCCGAGAAGAGTGAAACTTTTAAACTCCAAAGTGTGTTGGTCTGTCGAGATAATAAATAGTAAGTGATAGATATAATTTCTGGTATTTTGTTTCTAATTTGTATAATTTTTACGCTAATATTTATCTTGTTACATTTCAATTACATTCGTACCCAGCAGTTTTGTTTCTGTGTCAATATGATTAATATCGAAGACTTTTAAGTTGAAGGGGGAGAGGAGGCAATCCTGCAGTTTTAACAGGTATCATAAATGATATCTTTTCAGGAAGTTTTATTTTTTTGCACTGTTAGTTCTGTATCATGTTTGTTGTATAGTGCTATGCCAGGTTCTTAGAGAATTTCCAACGTTAGGTATAGGTTTAAATTATGTCATACCATTCGCGAATTATTCAGAAACCATTTTCATCAATCAACAGCGATACACTGCAGTAACATGTCCGTGTGTACTATGTTATTGTACAACTGGTGGTGATACACCAGCACACGCAACCCAGATGGGCGAGTGGTCTGCTGCGCTGTCTTCTGACCATTAGTCTACGATGTGCCCGAGTGAGGCATGGGTGGTGTGCTTGTGCTACAGCGCTGGCTGTCTCTTCCCTGGAGCCAGTGACCATAAATTAGGGACGGTCGACTGCTTATAGCCTTCAGAGTTCATCAAAAAGAAGTCATCGCTCTTTCCACGTTTAAAAGTGAGTCACTGAAAAATTTCTCATCGGCCGCCACCGGGATGTTCCTGGTCCACGTCAACTGTGTATTTAGCCTTCAGAGTTGCTTTTGGTGGTTAATAACGTCCCCCTAAAAAAAGCATGCTAAAATCATCGTGACCAATTTTAACCCACCATACAATGCGTTTCTCTACATTAAGAAACATCGGGCTATTGATATTGAATATTTTATGTGTCATTAGCACTTAAATAGCCGAAGTTGTGTTATTTAACGAAAAACCTTATATTTTCTGAATTTGGGATGTTCGGAGACCTCTATTTTGAAAAGGAGTCAAAGGTACAACTCACAAATGTTTGCTTCCCCTGTTTTTTTAGTGCAGTGCCCTATAGCACGTAAATAATTATTCGGAAGCAATAATCATGCGACTGAAAGTTATTGAGCACATACATATAATATTTGCAACGACATGCACAAAAACTTCCCTATCCGTCTGTGGCATTTCATTCTCCCTCTACATTATGGAGAAAATAAATATGCTATCTCACTTTTCAGAAACCCTACGTATCTTAGTGGCATTGTATTAAAATACGTATTAAGAGAATACAACGTGGTTTGTCACAAATGTAGTTTTCTTTTCAAGTCTACCATGGTTTCGTTTGGTACTATATTATTGTACAACTGGTGGTGCCACACCAGTACACGCAACCCAGGTGGGCGAGTGGTCTGCGGAGCTGGCTTCTGGCCATTAGTCTAGGATAGGCCCGAGTGAGGCATCGGTGATGTGCTTGTGCTACAGCGTGACTTAGCTTCATCAGGACTTAATCGTTCTGGACTTAATCGTTCTGATGAAGCTAGGTCAGTACCCAGCGAAACCATGATCGACTTGAAATATATATATATATATATATATATATATATATACACACACACACACACTCTGAAGTGCCAGAAAAACTGGTACAGCCGAGCTTATGCAAAATACATAGCAACGCCACCTATGCGCGTACTCGGTTGCGTTCGCCAGTGCGTATATAAAGCGACAAACATCCTTGCCAGCTGTCAGAGCTGTTTTCGGCATGATAATGACAAGTAATAACGATTTAAGCGATTTTCAACGCGGTGTCGTAGTTGGCGCTCGTGAGATGAGCCATAGTATTTCGGAAGTAGAAAGGAAGTTCGGATTTTCACGGACGACCATTGCAAGGGTGTACCGTGATTACAAGAATTCCGGCAAAACCTCCAACCTACGATACCAGTGTGGCCGTAAAAGGACATTGGGTGAACGTGACCATCGTCGGCTGTCAAGAATCATTTGACGCGATAGGCGTGCAACATTCTCGCATGTATCATCGGAATTCAATGCTGGAGCCTCAACAAGCATCAGCGTCCGGACTGTGCAACGTACCCTTCACGATATGGGCTTTGGGAGCCGACTCCCAACTCGAGTCCCTTTGATGGGTGCACGACACAGAGCTATGCGCCTCGCTTGGGCACGGCAACACCGCCACTGGACACTTGATGACTGGAAACAAGTAGCCTGGTCTGACGAGTTGCGATTCCAACTGTATCGAGCAGATGGAAGGATTAGTGTGTGGCGCAAACCCTATGAAGCCATGGATCCCGCCTGTCAACAGAGAACTGTACCGGCTGGTGGGGGGTCGGTAATGGTATGGGGTGTGTTTAGCTGGACTTCACTGGGACCCCTGGTACGTCTGTGACCAGCCAACGCTATGCGCATCCTTTCTGACGAGATACACCTGTTCATGTCCTGCATTCATGCTGACGGGTTGGGCCCGTTCCAACAGGACAATGCACCTCCACACAAGTGTCGGGATGCCACATTATGGTTAGAGGAGCATTCATCTGAGTTTGGGGTGTTGCCATTTCCACCCAAGTCCCCAGATCTGAACTGCAGAGAACACATTTGGAATGCCATGCAACGCGCTATCGAACACAGGAATCCAAAACCTCTGAATACACCCGAATTGTGGAACGCTCTACAGGAAGTATGGTGTGCATTGCCTACAGCATATTTCCAGAAGCTAGGGGAGTCCATGCCCCGTCGTATTTCTGTAGTCCTGTGCTCCCGCGGGGGACCTACCAAGTATTAGACTGGTGTACCAGTTTTTCTGGCACTTCAGTGTATATCATCATCATCATCATTGTCAACCATTATCAATCCACTGCTGGACGAAGGTCTCCCCAAGTTTCCTCCACAACGGTCTGTCTTGTGCCAGTCTCCTCCATGTCACCCCTGCATACTTTCGAATTTCATCCACCCATCTCCCATGTGGTCTTCTTCTGGGTCTTTTCCTGTCCCTTGGAATCCAATCTAAAATTTCGGCTGTCCATCGATGATCTGTCCTTCTGACAGTATGTCCATCCCATTGCCATTTCAGGGATTTAACTCTGATCATGATGTCTTCTACTCTTGTCATTTTTCGGATCCACGAGTTCCTCTTCTTATCTCTCCTGGTTACACCAAGTATGCACCTCTCCATGTGTCTTTGAGTTGTCTGCAGCCTTTGTATGTCTCTTTTAGTTAAGGTCCACGTCTCTGCACCATACGTAAGCACTGGAAGGATGCATTGATCAAACACTTTTCTTTTAAGACATAATGGCATATTGCTCTTGAAAATTATGCTGTTTCTTCCAAAAGCTCTCCAGGCAAGTTTTGTACGCCGATTAATTTCTTCATCAATGTGACCCTCACTTGATATCTGCTGTCCAAGATAAACGTACGTGTCTGTTATCTCCAGCTTTTCTCCAACAATCGATAAATCTTCATTTCTTGTAAAAGCATTGAACATCACTTTTGTCTTCTGAAAGTTCATTTTTAATCCCACTTCTTTACTCTTGTCAGCAAGTTCCTGGATCATACTCTGCAGCTCTGATGGGGTAGTTGCAAAAATGACTATGTCATCAGCAAAACGAAGGTGGGTTAGATAATCTCCATTAATCATTATCCCTTTGTTTTCCCAGCTCAGCGACTGAAAAACACCCTCCAATGTGGCATTAAAGAGCTTCGGAGATATGGTGTCACCTTGTCTCACTCCCTTTCCAATTTTTATGTGTGTTGTATTTTCAAACAGCCGAATCTTTGCACTTGCATTTTCATAGATGTTATTAATAATATTAATGTATGCATCTTCAATACCGCAGGTTTTCAGAGCCATTGTAACTGCTGATGGTTTCACCGAATCAAAGGCTTTTTCATAATCGATAAAAGCCATGCACAATGGAAGTTCATATTCCCTCGCTCTTTCAATTAGTTCTCTCAGTACGTGGATATGATCTATTGTGCTGTAGCCACTCCTGAATCCAGCTTGTTCTCTCGGTTGAGCCATGTCCAGTGTTACCTTCAAGCGGTGTGAAAGAACTTTAGTGAAGACTTTATAAACTACTGATAGGAGGCTGATAGGTCTGTAGTTTCCGAGATCCTCAATGTCACCTTTATTTTGTAGCAGGATCATTGTAGCGGTGTTCCAATCCTCAGGAATCTTCCCTTCATTAGGGCATCGAATGAAAATTTGGGCGAGTACTGTTTCGATTTCTCCACTTGCTTCTTGTATGATGTCTACAGTAATTCCATCTTCTCCTGGAGCTTTTCCCCGCTTCATGTTCTTGATTGCATGTGCAACTTCTGCTGGAAGGACTGGAGGAACTCTGGTACTGGTATCTTTCATGATGTCTGGAGTGCATGTATCATCCCTTTCATATAATTTGGAGTAGAAATCTTTCACTCTTGTCAAAATTTCGCCTCTATTTCTTGTTACAGAACCATCTTCTTTTCTCAGTGCCATAATCTGTTTTCTTCCCTTACTGAGATGTCCCTTTGCTATTTTTAGGCTTTGGTTGTTTTCAGTTGCTTTCCTCACTAGTTCACAGTTGAATTTTCTTACGTCTTCAGTGATACTTTTTCTTACTGTCTTGCATAGCTCTATATATTCCACTTTGGAAGTCACATCTTCTTTAGTTGTCCTCATCTCTCTTCTTTTTTGCATCAACATTTTCGTTTTTCCTGATAATTTGTTTACATGCAACTTGTTCTTAGACCCAGCTAATTTTGTTGCTGTTTCCATAAGAGCTTTGGTTACTTTTCTGTTAACTTCAGAGATGTCCACTTCTTCCGATGTTAGGCCTTCTAAAGCAGAGAACCTGTTCTTCAGTTCCAACTTGAAGGTATTATGGTGTTTTTTAAGGTTGGTTATGTCAATAGATTTTGTTTGTCTTATGAGCTTGCCACGTTCAAGTTTAGTGTTGAGGTGCATCTTACATCTCACCAATCTATGGTCACTACCTGTGTTGAACTAGGTTAGCACACTGCAGTCTTCTATGACGAATTTTTTGTTACACATAATAAAATCAATTTCACTTGTCGTCCCATTTGGATGTCTCCATGTCCATTTCCTGTGTGCCTTTTTCTTGAAGAAGGAGTTCAAGATGAAAAACCCTTCTGCCTCTGCAAACTCAACGAGAGTATTTCCACGCTGGTTTCTGTTGCCGTGACCGAATTTACCTACTGAAGTTTCGTTCTGTTGCCGTTGCCCTATTTTTGCATTGAAATCTCCCATAATTATTTTCAAGTGCTGCTTACCTTTATTATTTAGATGACAAATTTCCTCATAAAATTCTTCAATTTCTTCTTCAGGATGACTTGTGGTGGGTGCATAAGTTTGAATAATCTGAGCCTGGTATCTTTTCGAGAGTTGGATAACAAGTCGTGCAGCTCTGTCAGAGGAACTTTCATCTTCTACAACTTTATCTTTCAATTTCTTGTTTATTATAAATCCAACACCACTACTTCTGCCAGTATCTGTCCCACGATAGTAGAAGAGATGTCCACTTTTCAGTTCGATGAGATCTTCTCCTTTTCTCCTTACCTCACTTAGCCCAACGATGTCCCACTTGATCCTTTGTAGTTCCTCTTCCAATTCAAGAAGCCTTGAATCAGAAGATAGGGAGCGTCCATTATACGTAGCCAAAGTCAGCATCAGATGGCAGCCTAGTCCGGTCCTCCGGGGATTCTTAGCACCCTCTGCCTTCATGTCGCACTGGCCGCTGCCTTGGCCAGGTACATTCCAGCTGCCGGAGACTGAGGGCCAAGATTTAAGTTGTGGAATCATTTTGGAGGGGTCTGGCCATAACTCACCACGCTGGCCAAGCGGGTTGGTGAGTGTGGGATAGAATTTCCTCTAATCCCGATGGTATAGTTATCCCGCTATTGGCGGTCGTCAGAGCCCCTTTGCTGGGAACAGGATGCACCACGAGAAGGCGGGGTTGACATTTGTCAAGGAGAGGCTGTGATGTTACGCATCACCTGACCTTACATCCCTCAGTGTGTGTATATATATATATATATATATAGAATGAAAATATTACAGAACAAAAAAATTCATGGTATTAGCTTTTTTTGTCTAATATTTTTTGTGTTAAAATAATTTATTTATAAAGTAATTCTTTTGTTTTATTTATGTACTATTTATTATATATCATCATCATCATCATTGTCAACCATTATCAATCCACTGCTGGACGAAGGTCTCCCCAAGTTTCCTCCACAACGGTCTGTCTTGTGCCAGTCTCCTCCATGTCACCCCTGCATACTTTCGAATTTCATCCACCCATCTCCCATGTGGTCTTCTTCTGGGTCTTTTCCTGTCCCTTGGAATCCAATCTAAAATTTCGGCTGTCCATCGATGATCTGTCCTTCTGGCAGTATGTCCAGCCCATTGCCATTTCAGGGATTTAACTCTGATCATGATGTCTTCCACTCTTGTCATTTTTCGGATCCACGAGTTCCTCTTCTTATCTCTCCTGGTTACACCAAGTATGCACCTCTCCATGCTACTTTGAGTTGTCTGCAGCCTTTGTATGTCTCTTTTTAGTTAAGGTCCACGTCTCTGCACCATACGTAAGCACTGGAAGGATGCATTGATCAAACACTTTTCTTTTAAGACATAATGGCATATTGCTCTTGAAAATTATGCTGTTTCTTCCAAAAGCTCTCCAGGCAAGTTTTGTACGCCGATTAATTTCTTCATCAATGTGACCCTCACTTGATATCTGCTGTCCAAGATAAACGTACGTGTCTGTTATCTCCAGCTTTTCTCCATTAATCGATAAATCTTCATTCCTTGTAAAAGCATTGAACATCACTTTTGTCTTCTGAAAGTTCATTTTTAATCCCACTTCTTTACTCTTGTCAGCAAGTTCCTGGATCATACTCTGCAGCTCTGATGGGGTAGTTGCAAAAATGACTATGTCATCAGCAAAACGAAGGTGGGTTAGATAATCTCCATTAATCTTTATCCCCTTGTTTTCCCAGCTCAGCGACTGAAAAACACCCTCCAATGTGGCATTAAAGAGCTTCGAGATATGGTGTCACCTTGTCTCACTCCCTTTCCAATTTTTACGTGTGTTGTATTTTCAAACAGCCTAATCTTTGCACTTGCATTTTCATAGATGTTATTAATAATATTAATGTATTCATCTTCAATACCGCAGGTTTTCAGAGCCATTGTAACTGCTGATGGTTTCACCGAATCAAAAGCTTTTTCATAATCGATAAAAGCCATGCACAATGGAAGCTCATATTCCCTCGCTCTTTCAATTAGTTCTCTCAGCACGTGGATATGATCTATTGTGCTGTAGCCACTCCTGAATCCAGCTTGTTCTCTCGGTTGAGCCATGTCCAGTGTTACCTTCAAGCGGTGTGAAAGAACTTTAGTGAAGATTTTATAAACTACTGATAGGAGGCTGATAGGTCTGTAGTTTCCAAGATCCTCAATGTCACCTTTCTTATGTAGCAGGATCATTGTAGCGGTGTTCCAATCCTCAGGAATCTTTCCTTCATTAAGGCATCTAGTGAAAATTTGGGCGAGTACTGTTTCGATTTCTCCACTTGCTTCTTGTATGATGTCTACAGTAATTCCATCTTCTCCTGGAGCTTTTTCTCGCTTCATGTTCTTGATTGCATGTGCAACTTCTGCTGGAAGGACTGGAGGAACTCTGGTACTGGTATCTTTCATGATGTCTGGAGTGCATATATCATCCCTTTCATATAATTTGGAGTAGAAATCTTTCACTCTTGTCAAAATTTCGCCTCTATTTCTTGTTACAGAACCATCTTCTTTTCTCAGTGCCATAATCTGTTTTCTTCCCTTACTGAGATGTCCCTTTGCTATCTTTAGGCTTTGGTTGTTTTCAATTGCTTTCCTCACTAGTTCACAGTTGAATTTTCTTACGTCTTCAGTGATACTTTTTCTTACTGTCTTGCATAGCTCTATATATTCCACTTTGGAAGTCACATCTTCTTTAGTTGTCCTCATCTCTCTTCTTTTTTGCATCAACATTTTGGTTTTTCCTGATAATTTGTTCACATGCAACTTGTTCTTAGACCCAGCTAATTTTGTTGCTGTTTCCATAAGAGCTTTGGTTATTTTTCTGCTAACTTCAGAGATGTCCACTTCTTCCGATGTTAGGCCTTCTAAAGTAGAGAACCTGTTCTTCAGTTCTAACTTGAAGGTATTATGGTGTTTTTTAAGGTTGGTTATGTCAATAGATTTTGTTTGTCTTATGAGCTTGCCACGTTCAAGTTTAGTGTTGAGGTGCATCTTACATCTCACCAATCTATGGTCACTACCTGTGTTGAACTTGTTTAGCACACTGCAGTCTTCTATGACGAATTTTTTGTTACACATAATAAAATCAATTTCACTTGTCGTCCCATTTGGATGTCTCCATGTCCATTTCCTGTGTGGCTTTTTCTTGAAGAAGGAGTTCAAGATGAAAAACCCTTCTGCCTCTGCAAACTCAACGAGAGTATTTCCACGCTGGTTTCTGTTGCCGTGACCGAATTTACCTACTGAAGTTTCATTCTGTTGCCGTTGCCCTATTTTTGCATTGAAATCTCCCATAATTATTTTCAAGTGCTGCTTACCTTTATTATTTAGATGACAAATTTCCTCATAAAATTCTTCAATTTCTTCTTCAGGATGACTTGTGGTGGGTGCATAAGTTTGAATAATCTGAGCCTGGTATCTTTTCGAGAGTTGGATAACAAGTCGTGCAGCTCTGTCAGAGGAACTTTCAACTTCTATAACTTTATCCTTCAGTTTCTTGTTTATTATAAATCCAACACCACTAGTTCTGCCAGTATCTGTCCCACGATAGTAGAAGAGATGTCCACTTTTCAGTTCGATGAGATCTTCTCCTTTTCTCCTTACCTCACTTAGCCCCACGATGTCCCACTTGATCCTTTGTAGTTCCTCTTCCAATTCAAGAAGCCTTGAATCAGAAGATAGGGAGCGTCCATTGTAAGTAGCCAAGGTCAGCATCAGATGGCAGCCTAGTCCGGTCCTCCGGGGATTCTTAGCACCCTCTGCCTTCATGTCGCACTGGCCGCTGCCTTGGCCAGGTACATTCCAGCTGCCGGAGACTGAGGGCCAAGATTTAAGTTGTGGAATCATTTTGGAGGGGTTTGGCCATAACTCACCACGCTGGCCAAGCGGGTTGGTGAGTGTGGGATAGAATTTCCTCTAATCCCGATGGTATAGTTATACCGCTATTGGCGGTCGTCAGAGCCCCTTTAGTGGGAACAGGATGCACCACGAGAATATATATACATATATATATAGTCTATTAACTAAAAGAGACATACAAAGGCTGCAGACAACTCAAAGTAGCATGGAGAGGTGCATACTTGGTGTAACCAGGAGAGATAAGAAGAGGAACTCGTGGATCCGAAAAATGACAAGAGTGGAAGACATCATGATCAGAGTTAAATCCCTGAAATGGCAATGGGCTGGACATACTGCCAGAAGGACAGATCATCGATGGACAGCCGAAATTTTAGATTGGATTCCAAGGGACAGGAAAAGACCCAGAAGAAGACCACATGGGAGATGGGTGGATGAAATTCGAAAGTATGCAGGGGTGACATGGAGGAGACTAGCACAAGACAGACAGTTGTGGAGGAAACTTGGGGAGACCTTCGTCCAGCAGTGGATTGATAATGGTTGACAATGATGATGATGATGATGATAGTCTATTAAGAAATTAAGAAGAGACAGAAGCAAAACAATTTTTCAACTCATACTAAAAAACATCATAGAAAAAATTCATATACTGACAGGTGTGAGCAAAAAGAGGAAAAAATAATAGCAACCTGAATGCAGAAAGTGTCGATAATGCCGAGCCTTGGCTTTATCAAGGACCAGCAAAACTCTGCATTTTCGCACTTCCACAAAGACCTAGTTGGAAATGGGTTTCTGCAAAGCCATAGATGCAAGTAATAAGTTCACCAAAAAAAAATTAATTATAATAACCTCCTAAGAGTTGCTTGACGAAAATTAAGTTAACAATATTTTTGCATGCATCTATTGCTTTCCTGGCCCAACCCCATGCCTCGTATTCTGCTATTAAAAAACAGAAAAACGATTACAAAAAAACAAGTTGTGAGAGTAACTGAATGAATCAAAAGAATTATTCAACAATAACACTTAGCCAAGTTACCTAGCCGCCTAAGAGAGAATTTAAACCAGAATAGGAATACAAAAGTACCACAGATTCTTATATATATATATATCATCATCATCATTGTCAACCATTATCAATCCACTGCTGGATGAAGGTCTCCCCAAGTTTCCTCCACAACGGTCTGTCTTGTGCCAGTCTCCTCCATGTCACCCCTGCATACTTTCGAAGTTCATCCACCCATCTCCCATGTGGTCTTCTTCTGGGTCTTTTCCTGTCCCTTGGAATCCAATCTAAAGCAATTTCTTATACCTTTGCGTGGTCTTATATTTTTATTCCTCACTTAAATTCTAGTAGCTACGGAAAAAAAAAACATTTTAATATAATTCTTTATCTCAAAGACTACATACAGTCTTGTGACGATTATACGTATTAAAAGAATACAACGTGGTTTGTCCAATATATATATATATATATATATATATATATATATATATATATATAATCTAATATATATATATATATATATATATATATATATATATTGGACAAACCACGTTGTATTCTTTTAATACGTATAATCGTCACAAGACTGTATGTAGTCTTTGAGATAAAGAATTATATTAAAATGTTTTTTTTTTCCGTAGCTACTAGAATTTAAGTGAGGAATAAAAAATATAAGACCACGCAAAGGTATAAGAAATTGCTTTACGAAAAAACTATAAAACTATCGCGGAAGAGATTTTCTACATAAAATTATCTGAATGAAATTTAGCCATGTTCTATACGAATAATCGTTCAACTAGTATGTCTATGAGTGTTCCTTCCCTGAGTCATAATATTAAGACTGTCATAATGTATCCAGGCAGAGTGTAACTGTTGGTCTCCATTATTTGACGATCAAGAATTAGTTTGTTTTTATTTATTTCTATTTTTCGTAAAGTACATGATTTTTGAAATTTCAAATTTACATATATTCCTGTGTCTAAATGTTTTCTTTTAATCTTCTGATAATCAGCAGGTGGATGTTCAGTGATGTATTGGATTAAAGCACGGTCGTTTGATTGCTCGTACAGCTAGGTCCGGGTTTGAATCCCTGGAGAAAAGGCATGGATGTTGTGTTTGTTCTTCCGGTTTTGACTGGCGTTCTGTCTTAGAAACAGTGTCTCAAAATTGTAGGTGTCTCTTTAGAGCCCTAGAGCGCCCACGAAGTCGTTAAACTCTTTCCCTGGCCGTGGCAGTGGTAGTGAGGTCAAAGGTGTTGTTTTTCTGGCTGGTCGTTCGAGATGTGCCGTCGTTGGAGACCCTATGGCGTATGGGTGGTTGTTTGTCTTACGGCACTGGCTATCTCTCATGGTCAGTACTGCTGAGATGAGAGCGGAAAGGAATAGTTGTGCCGTAACTTTTGTAAAACCCGGCTGCCATGTAAACATTTCTGTTTGGGGAGTGCTGAACGTTTTAGGCACCATTTGGTTCAGGTACTTCGGCAGCTTAGAGTGTTAAGTCGTCTGCCAATTTAACGTGTGGGACGTATGGCATTCAACGTGACATCCCACATATAGTCGTCTACTGGTATCTTAAGCATAAAGTATTCTCAGATTTTCCGTAATGAGCGATTTCTGACCAGATTTTTTTTTTTTTTTTTCCAGAAGTGCGGACATCGCAGCAAATGCATCAGAAACAGATATATAAACTTACACCACTAATGGCAAAATCGTTCTTTACCAAAAAAAAAAAAAAAAAAAAAAAAAAAAAAATTAAAAACTGTATGCAGAACATCTACCCTCACGGCTGAGGTGCAACTAGGGCGGGGCAGGCGAGGCGGCTGCCCTGGGCGCAGCTGAAGACAGGGCGCAAAAATCGATGCTTACAATCTAATTAAAATTGGAATTGAAACTTTGCTCCAGTTCTAGTACTATTCATCGCCATACTTTGTAATTTGTCCATTTACAGAATTTGCTAATGGTACTGTATGATGCACCAGTACTGGTAGTCTTGACAACGTAAAATTCACATTTCTATCTCAATGTTCAGGAGGTATTTATTAGTCGCTCACATTACGAAATGGTTGTACGCGCGGTGTAAGATACGGATGTCTTTCATGTTGTTGATTCTCCGTGGACTATTTGATTTTTGCAACTTTGAGCCTCGACTACCAGATGCATTCGGTCCGTTTGATGTGGTACCGAACGTCTTAAGTCAGTTAGATTCTGCCTTCCCTATATACATTGGGGTGTAACGTTAATTTTGTTTTGTTGAGCAATGTACATTTGTGCGTGTGTGTACTTTTCCTTCCTTTTTTGCAGCATCATAATCTGAACATAAACATCTCCGATTACCATCCTCCGAACTGTATATCATCATCATCTTCAACCATTAACAATCTACTGCTGGATGAAGGTCTCCCCAAGTTTCTTCCACAGCTGTCTGTCTTGAGCCTGTTTCCTCCATGTTACTCCGGTAAGCTTACGAATTCCATCCATCTCCCGTGTGGTCGTCTGCTTGGTCTTTTTCTGTCCCTTGGAATCCAGTCTAAAATTTCGGTGGTCCGTTTTTCTGGCAACATGTCCAGCCCATCGCCATTTCAGGGATTTTACTATGGTCGTGAAGTCTTCCATTCTTGTAATTTTCCTTGTCCAAGAGTTCATCTTCTTATCTTTCCTTGTTTACCCTAAGCATGCATCTCTCCATGCCTCTTTCAGTTGTCTGCAGTTTTTAATATATATTTTAGTTAAGGTCAACGTCACTGCTCGGCACATAAGAACTGGAAGATGATGCATTGATTAAAGAATTTTCTTTTAAGATATAATGGCATCTTGCTCTTGAAAATTGTACTGTTTCTTCCAAAAGCTCTCCAGCCAAATTTTATACGCAGATTGATTTCCTCATCAATGTTATTCTCGCTTGATGTCTGCTGTCCAAATTATAATGTACCGTATGTATATCTCCAGTTTTTCTCCATCAATCGATAAATCTTCATTTCTTGTAAAAGCGATGGCCTCTGATCATTCGTCCGAACGGGGTCCGGGTTCGAATCCCGGTGAGGCATGGATGTTGTTTGTCTTGTCGGCACTGGCTCTCTCCCTTCCCTGGTAGTTGCAAAAATGACTATGTCATCAGCAAAACGAAGGTGGGTTAGATAATCTCCATTAATCTTTATCCCTTTGTTTTCCCAGTTCAGTGATTGAAAGACATTTTCCAATGTGGCATTAAAGAGCTTCGGAGATATGGTGTATATGTGCTATTAAATATTGTATATGTGCTATTAAATTAGTAATATATATAACTAATTTATAAGTTAGATGGAGGCGCAATATTTTGTGCTTTTCCCCGGGCTCAAAAATGCCTAGTTACGCCTCTGCCTCACGGGGTTTATCCGACGCAAAAAGAAATTAACAAATCTGACTTTTAGAAGCAGAGGTACCTGGGAAATCGCAGTATAACCTTACGCTGCCTTAGCGTAAAAACGAAGCATTACATGAAAACGAAACTGCACACAAAATAGTCTTCGTTATAAATGATATCGAATGGAAGAACGATTCTTTTCAATTGGATATTTAGAAGTAATCACATAGAATAAAAATATATTTTAAACTCTATAGCATCTGCGTTTACGCCCTCTAGTGGCGAAGTTATGAGTCTTAAAAAAAAAAAAAATCCTCGTTTTCACATTTCAGGCTCCAATGCAAAAATAATTTTTCAAATTGGACTGTAGTTGCAGGGATAGGGTGTCTACAGGCGGACGGACGAACAAATTGATACCATAAGCACCTTATTTTTAGCACGTCTTTTGTAAAAAAAGATAGTACTTATGTTACCGGTTTGTCCGTCCGTACCCACGATGTCTCTGCAACTGTCAGTCCGATTTGAAAAATTATTTTTGCATTGGGAAGCTTGAAATATACGAATGATCCTTTATTTCGATTTTTTTACGATGTGCAATTTCGCCGCTAGAGGGTGTAAATGCAGATGTCGAATTCAAAAATACGTTTTATTCCACATATTTGCTTCTAAACATCCGATTGAAAACTTTCTTTTATTTTTCGATTTCATTTATGTCGAAGAGTATCCGCTAGGGGGCATAAAAGTAAATTACATTTTTACCGATAACTCTTCTTCTAAAACTCCGATTTGAAAACTTTTTTCTTCAGCGGATACACCTCCTGATGGAAAATCTTTTGCATATAATTTCAAATTTTTGGACTTTGGCCACCAGGGGGTGTAAGTGTTCATTTTTGCTTTTGATGTATTTGCCATAAAATCTCAGCTTTTAAAATATCGATTCAAAAAATTCTTTCGTGGACTGATGCCACTCACATCGACAAACCTTTTCGGAATATTTTCTTCTTAAAATATTCCAGTTTCTCCACCAGGGGGCGTAAATTTATCTTATTTTTGTCAATATCTCTACTTCTAGGAGTCCCATTTGAAAAAATTCCTTATTTGTTGGATAGTGTTTTCAGTGTGACATGTTTTTCATAAAATATCAAAATTTTCAAGGGATTCAGACATTCCGCTAAGGAGCGTAGAGGTAAATTGCGTTTCCCCTATATCTCTGCTTCTAAGTCTCCGATTTTAAATATTCTTTCTGCGCCGATACAGCTCCTGATGGGAAATCGTTTGCACATAATTTCTAATTTTTGTAACAAAAATGGTTTGGCCACCAGGGTGCGGAAATTAAGATTTACGCCTCTGATGTATTTGCAGCAAAATATGAGCTTCTAAATTCTCGATTGATCTGCTTCTAAAACTCAGATTTGAAAAATTTTTAATTTGAAAAATTCTCTAATCTGCTTCTAAAACTCAGATTTGAAAAATTCATAATTTGAAAAATTCTCTAATCTGCTTCTAAAACTCAGATTTGAAAAATTCTTCCTGTGTCGCACACAAGACCTGATGGAAAATATTTTTCCCACAATTTCTAATGTTTGGTAAAGAATGGTTTTGCCACCAGACGGCATAAGTGTTCATTTCTGCTTCTGATGTATTTGTAGCAAACTCTGGGATCCTGAAAACTCGACCAATTTTTTTTTCTTGGACCGATACCGCTCATATGGAAAAACCTTTTCAGAATACTTTCTTCCTAAAATAATGCATGGTTTTCCCACCAGGGGACGTAAAGTCACATCTTATTTTTGTCGATATCTCTGTTTCTAAAAGTCAGATTTGAAAAATTATTTCGGTATTGGAGAGCGTTTCCGGTGCGAAATGTTTCTCATATAAATTCATGTTTTTCTTAACGCACAAGTCTGCAACCAGAGGACGTAAGCTCACAGTTGCGTTTTCAGCAATATCTGAGGGATTAAAAATCCGATTGAAAAACTTTTCTTCCGTCACATACTATTGTTTTCCATACCGGTCCCATTGACTTTGAATAGCTTTGATAAATTAAATTTGCGTCAGAACGGTTTCAAAAGACGTGCTTATTACACCCGAAAATTCGGTGTCATCTTTCTTGTTTTTTCTTTTTTACAAAAGACGTGCTAAAAATCAACCTGATTGCCATAATCTTTATAAAGCATTCACAAATAAAAATAGCTACGCACGCCCACTAGCGGCGTACATGTGTTTTAGGAAAAACCCCAAATTGTAAACAAAATGCTCTTGGCCGGAAGATATCCATAGTTGATGGCATTTTGTGAATCCAACATTTAGAAGGTATACGGAATAAAACGTTGTATAACTTGACTCCCCAAGCGCGAAAGCTGTGCATTATTTGAAGAAAATGGGCGCGACATGTTCTTCATAGGGAAAGACAAATTTAAACGAAAGGGTTTTAGATCTTTTCTGAAAGTACGTGCTTATAATACCAATTTGTCCGTTTGTTTCTGTAAACACTATCAGTCAGATTTGAAAAATGTTTTTTCTTTTTTGGAAGCACAGTGTATAATGAATTAGCTTTATTTGCTTTCCGCTAAGCTAATTATAATGAATAAGCTCTTTCTACCAGCTAGCTAATGATAATAATGAAGCTTTCCTACTGAGCTAAGTATAATGCTTCTGCTACTGAATGATATGCTTGTACTAAGCTTCAAATAGTGAATTCAAATGGTTGTTGTTACTAGTTAATTAAGAACATGAATAAAGTCTCCTGCTAGTAGTGTAGTAATAGTATTGAACAAACTTATAACTGGTAGTAAAGTTGTAGCAGTAATTAGAATGAATAAAGTCTTAACGCTGGTTGTTAATTGTAATAAACTAATGACATAAACCTAACAGCCAGACAGAGGTCTGACAAAAACTATTAATTGAGAAAGACGTACTTACTACAAAGCTCTTTTATTATGTAACTCTTGGTCATCCAAAGCACACACACACAACTTGTTTCACAATAATGAAGAATCAAACTAATCACATAGAACGAAACTCTCTCCTTCACAACAACAACGCTCCTCTATAGTATAACAACAAACGATCTCCCTATAACAACAAAAGCTCTCCTTATAACAACAAAATCTCTCCTTCGCTATCGATGAACGCGCCTATATATACTGGCTACCACCACGTCATGACTTACACTCATTGCCAGATCTCATTCAGCGGGTGAAATAATATTTCGTTCAGTAAGAAGATAATTTACATAGTAAAATAAAATAACCAGAGATAGTAAAATCAAAAGGAAAGTGAATATAGAGTATACGTTACAAGTGTGAGAACTATGATCCTTGCCTTTTGAACCTTTTCCAATGAATAAGGTCACCGCTAGCGGGTGTAAATGTAGATGCTATGGAGTTCAAAATGTATTTTATCACATTTTTGCTTCTAAATATCCGACTGAAGAAATTATTTCTTTCCTTCGATATGATTTCTAACGAACGCTATTTTGGGAGCATTTTTGTCAAGTAATGCACAGTTTTTGCGCTAGGGAAGTAAAAGTAAATTGCGATTTGCTCGATATCTTCACTTGCAAAAGTCCGATTTCGAAATATTTTTTGCGTCTGATAGTTTCTGGTCTGGAAACATTGCTCATGTAATTTCTAATTTTCGAGAACTGTGGCGTACGCGTATATTTCTTTACGATGTATTTTCAGAAAAGTCAGCGCGTCTGAAAATTCGATTAAAAAAGTTATTCACGGTTAAAGACCCTACGGAAAACCATTCGCCCGTATTTTCTGCATAAAGTAATGCAGTGTTTTTCCGCCAGGAGGCGTAGATGTTATCTTATTTTTCTTCATATATATCTCTGCATCTAACAGCCCGATTTAAAAATTTCTTTGTCGGATAGCATATCTCATGCGGAATTATTTCAATATAATTTAAAAATTTTCTTAGCGTACAAATTCGCTACTAGAGAGAAATAGGCCACGTTTCCGTTTACAGCATATTTATTTGCAGCAATATCTAAACACCCGATAGAAGAAATCCTTTATCGGGCAGATACTGCTAACTACGAAAATATAGGTGCATTTCGTGCCTAAAATGCTATAAAATTTTCCCCGCTAGTGGGCGCAAATGTTTGTGTTTTCCTGTTATCTCTACTTCTAAAATTACGATTCAGGAAATTCTTGCAAAGCCTAATACCGTTCACTTAGTGGAACATTTTGCGTGTACTTGTGGATCGTTTGTTGTTCCCAGAGGGGATGCTAGTGTGTTCTTGAAAGTGTATCTCCGCTTTTAAGAACCCTATGAAAGATTTTTTTAAAAATATGCCATTCGCTGCGATGTATATATGACATTATCGTCTAAAAATAATGCACGGTTTTTTCGTTAGGAAGTTTAAATGTCAGATTGTTTTCTCACTATCTCCACTCCGAGATATACATTAAATTTTTTCTTCTCCTAATGTAGCATTTGCTATAAAATCTAATTTTCGTATATTTTCTGTTTTTCCAATATTCACATTTTTGTCCCTACGGAACGTCAGCGTATGTGAAAGACTTTATTCAATTCTACAAATCATTTCGAGAAATCCATTTTTTGGAGGATATTCTTATGATGAGTATTTTGCACTCATTTTCTTTAAGTAACGCACAGCTTTCCGCTGCCAGGGCGCGTAAAGTCATATCACATTATAAATACTTTCTGTTCTAATTGTTCAACTTGAAAATCCCTTTTGGCCGCACCGGTGGCGTAGTGGTCTAAGCGCTGACTTGTGACTATTCGTCCGTGAAGAGCCCTGGTTCAAATCCCTGTGAGGCATGGATGTTGTGTTTATCTTACGGTACTGGCTCTCTTCCTTTCCAGGAATCAGTGGCCCCAAATTAGGGACGGGCGACTGCTTATATATATAGCCCATTGAGTTGCTCACGGTGATCGTTAAACCTTCAATAAAAAAAAAATCCCTTTGCCCCTCTGATATCTTCCTCTGTGCGAAACTTCTTGTGAACAATTTAATTTCCTTAAACACACTTTTCAGCTGCTAGTGGAAGTAATTAGCTATTGGTGTTTGTGGACATTTTATGGACTGCAGAAATGCGGGATTTTTTTTAAACTGTTTCATTCATTATAAAGGACTCCGCTCACATTGCGTATTTTTAATTATGCTAGTTTTTCCAGAGATAGTATAAGGGGATTCCTTTGTTTACGATATTTTTAGGTTTTCTAAGAATCTACTTTGAGATTTGTTTCGTGCGTGAAAGAAGTGCAAAGACTTGCTCATTACGACAAAATATTTGGTCTTTTGTCAATATCTCTGCTTCTAAGAGTCCGATTTGAAAAATTCTTTCTTTGGTGGAGAGAGTTTCTACTACGAAATGTTTCTCACATAATTTCAAATTTTTCTTAAAACACAAGTCTGCCATCAGAGGCAGGGAGTTCACGTTGCTGTTTACTTCAGCAACTGCGGGACTAAATCCCGATTGAAAAACTTTTCTTTGGTCAGATACTACTAACTCTGTAAACTCTGTGTCCTTATTTTCTTCCCAAAATCAGCACAATTTCGCTGCTAGGGCGCGCAAATGCTTAATCTGTTTTTCTCAATATCTGCTTCTACATGTGCGATTTAAAAAATTCTTTCAACTCCGGATGGCACTTACCTTGTAGAACACTTTAGGCTAGTATATAAGGAATTTTATAGTTCACAGTTCTGTCGGTAGGTGATGTTTGTGTACTTCAGTTTGCAGCTGTATCGCCGCTTCAAAAACACTATTGAGAAATTTCTTTTTTACTGTATGCCCATCGCTACACTAGAGATGTGGAACGTTATCCTCTTTAAATAATGCACAAATTTAAAGGTCGCCACCTTTTTCTCGCTATGGGGCGTAAAGGTCGCCACCTTTTTTTCGCTATTACTGCTTCCGTGAGACGTATTTTTCGTTATCACAGCTTTTCCCATGCAGAATATTTTTCGCCAATTTTCAACTTTTCCTTTATGCAAAATTCTTCCGTTAAAAGGCAGAGTTATATCTTTGTATAAATTATTTCGCTAGAAGGCATGCCATTCGCTAAGTCTTTGTCCTGCGCAAATGTCAGGTCAAGTCACGATGTTGTGGTTCTGCGTTGCTTGGGCTTCTGTATTAAATTGGTATTTTGGCTGTGTTTGATATTTTTCGATATAACTGTTATTATACGCTCATGAGTGTTTTGTTCGTTGGATAACGAGTGGTGGTGGGTTTTCCTGTTCGTCTTAAAACGTGCTTGTTTGAGTGTCCGTCTCCTACCACATCAAGTTGGATTACTGTGACGTAAACTGTGCCCTGACTTGACTTATCGACTGGTGAGTCCTGCGTCATTCTGTAGTCTGCTGATGTTATAGTGATCTGTGTTTTCTAGTTAGTAACCGTACCGGATCATTGACTCGGCGATTTCATCTGAGTGTGTTCTTTACCACACTAGTGCCACCAGTGTCATCGGTTGTTTCTTTGGGTGAGCTGCAGTTGTTTTGTCACATTATGTCTCGGGTAAAGTACTTCATCTGTTGTGACAGTTTATTAGTGGAAGATGGTGTTCAGTGCTAAGGAAAATATGGAGGAATCTTTCACTATGCATGCTGTTCACTTGTTGAGAATACATACCGTCGAATGACTAAGTAAAGACGTTTGCGATGGCAATGTGATGGCTGTAGGCGAGGTATCATTCCTGTTGCTGGTGATCCCACTGCTGGATCGGGAACTTCTGATAGTGGGGTGCTGACTGGGAAAATGCCGTTTTGGACTCCAGTGGTGAATGTGTATCTGAGAAATTTTTGCAATCTGTTAACCAGAAGTTGGACTTGAATGTTGATTTAAAGACCGAAATATCAGACCCGTGAAAATCGGTGTAATTCTTCTCCCAGAAGTATGACTATGTTTTGGAAAATTTATGTCAATCTAATAAGATGCTTGAGGAATCACGCAAGGATATAGTTCTGCTGGAGCAGAGAGTAAAGGCTCAGGCAAGTGACATTAAACGTTTCATGGAAAGCTTGAACAATTTGGAACAGTACACACATAACCAAAAATCTTGAGATACATGGAATACAGGAAGATAAAGACGAATGTGAAGATAGTTTGAAGAATTTAGTTCACCGTATAACAGGTAAGTTGGGAATTGAAAATTTCTGTAGGAGTGACATTGATGCAATACGTAGGATGCGTAGTGGAGGTTCACGGAGGATCTCACCAATTATAGTACACTTTAAAGGTAGAGCAGCTAGAGACCTCTACCTCATGAGGGGAAGGACTGTCTCGAAGGTATCAGATGTTCCCTGATCTTCGGAAAATAATAGAATCTACATAAATGAAAATCTCACGGCGCTAAATAGAGAACTTTTCTGGCAGGCTCGGAACTTTTCCAGAACAAATGACGTCCTGTTCTGCTGGTACAGAAATAAGCGGATATTTTGCTGTAAGGCAGAGGGTATCAATTTGGGTTTAATTAAGAGAAAGAATGATTTAAACATAAATCGTTTTTAATGTGTTTTTTGGCCGTCCCGGTAGCGCAGTGGTCTAAGCGTTGCGTTATGATCATTCGTCTGTGAAGGGTCCGGGTTCGAATCCCGGTGAGGCATGGATGTTGTTTGTCTTACGGCGCTGGCTCTCTTTTTCCTGGAGCCTGTGACCCTAAATTAGGGACGAGCGACTGCTTAGAGCCCATTGAGTTGCTCACGGTGGTCGTTGAACTTTCAATAAAAAAATGTTTTTGGTTTTAAGATGTGGTTAGCATTATACTTGTAAATTTTCTTTTTTATTGGTTGTATTACAGATGCTGTGTCAGTTAGTGACTTGCCGAGTTTGATTTCTTCTCAAATTTTTCAGCTCAGATTTTTACATATCAATGCTCGTAGTTTATATGGTAAATTGGATTTGTTGACTGTATTACTGCATGCACTGGATTGCCAGGTTGATTTTATTTGTCTCAGAAACTTGGTTTGAGGCCGTTGGTCCAAAATTGTATAAAATTCCGGGTTACCGGCCTTAACTGCTTCCCGTTCCGGGGTTCGTGGGGGGTAATTTTTGCAAAGGGTGTGTTTTGTGTGTTTTTAGGTGATAAGTACACTATTTTGTGTGTTTAATGAAAATTATGAACTGATTGGTAACTAGTTGGAATGGTAATTACATTCGCAAAGCCAGAAGCAGTGATTATATCACTGAATGAAGATTCATTATTACAAGTATTCATATCAATATTAAAATCATCAAGATAGTAAAGGGTCGCACCCCAGTAATTTATATCGTCTAGGAAGTCTGAAGAACCCAAGAAAAAAGCCAAATTACCATGTGGAGGACGATATACAACACTTATAAATAGACCGCTGCATTTCAACAGCAATCAGTTCATAATTTTCATTAATAATAGTGTACTTATCACATAAAAACACACAAAACATACTTACCAGTACCACTATTTCTACATTAGATTTGTGTATAACTAATAATTTTGAATATTGTTCGGGTGTACTTTCTTTTCACATTAGTGACCATTTACCTATCTTTTATATGTCAAGGTGCCTTAAATAACATATTTTTCCTATTCAAGCACTTTAGTAAACTCTTAGTAAACCAAGGGTTTCTACATCGAGGAGTACGAGTAACAACCTAAATAGGTAAGAATAACTCATCCCATATTCGATCTTATATTATGCGTAAATATAGTCAGGAAAGTCTACGGTCTTTTGATTTAGCTATGTCGAGAGTCGATTGGTCACAATCTGTGTTACAGACTGATGATCCCATCTGTGCTTTTGATGCTTTTTTGGAAGATTTTTTGGAGTTATGATTCATTCTTACCTATTTAGGTTGTTAATCGTACTCCTCGATGTAGAAACCCTTGGTTTACTAAGAGTTTATACTAAGGTGCTTGAATAGGAAAAATATGTTATTTAAGGTATTTTTGCGCTCCAGAGATCCTGTTGATTTGGCACTTTCGTAGATATCGAAACTGGTTTAATTCCAAATTGAGATATACTAGGAAAAATTATTTAAATCGGTTTGCTAACACTGTGAATTATAAGAAAATTTGGCACTCAATTAATGAACTATTACCGAAATCGGGGCCTTCGGATGCTCCTTTTCAAATAGAGCATGGGAGAAACTAGGACGTCTAACTTAAACCAGGTTAATATATTTAATACAGTTTTTTTTTTTTTTTTTGGGGGGGGGGGATTTGCCGGGAAGTTTATCTAATATACCTGTGTCTGGTGGCCAGTTCACTGACTACTTGTCAAGACCAGTGCTTTCTTCATTTACGCTTTCCAACTGTAGGTTGAAGAAGCGTATGTGCTCCAGCTTTGTCCGTCCGTCCGTCCGTCCGCCTGCACGCACGATAACTCGCGTAAAAATGGTTCGATTTCGATGAAATTTTACTATGTGGTAAACCACCTGGGGACGAACCCTATTGAAAATAAGCGAAATGGGGTCAAAGGTCAGAGCATAAAAGCTGGATCCATTCCATTGCCCTTATGCGTCATAAATTACATAAAAATGCTTCGATTGCGACAAAACTTTATTATCTTGTTCTGGAGGTGTACTGAACTGGTCCTGTTTAATATCAGCGAAATGGGGTCAAAGGTCAGAGCACAGGAGCGAGATTTATTCCACAGCCATTATCCTCATAACTTGAGTAATGATTTCTGGTATGTTGGAAAGCGTATCATAATCAATACATTGTATGATTTTGCTAACTTTTTTTTCTTAATCCAGTTACAGATGATCTTCTGTTGAGTTTGAGCTAGTTGGATTCATCCAAGAGTGCAGGTCTTGACGATATCCAGCCAAGGGTTGTAAATTATGTTTACCGGCATCGGATTATTCCATTGGGTCATATTTATAATTCAATTTTTTTAATGAGGAGTATTTCTCCTCCTTTAGTTTTAAATCGGGTTAGTGTAATTCATAGGAAGGGTTCAACAATTACCGTCCTATATCTAGTATTTCTATCTTCGCAAAAATTTTGGAAAAGCTTATTTTGAATAGGTTATGCTTTCTTGATACTAACAATATTTTACATCGGAATCAACATGGCTTTCGTAAAGGCTACTCAACTGAGACAGCGTTGTTGGATGTCTTAAATTACTTACATTCTAATACTGATCGTGGAAGGTGCGTCGTGGGCATTTTTTGGGATTTGTCTAAGGCATTCGATACCGTTCGTCATATTTTGTTAACCAAGTTACAAAATATTGGGATTAGGGGAGTACCATTTACATTGTTTAAAAACTATCTTTCTGGTATGAGGCAGTTTGTTCAGATACAGGGTGTTTGTTCCAGTGTTGAGCTAGTACATTATGGTGTTCCTCAGGGATCAGTTCTGGGTCTTATTCTGTTTTTTGATTTATGCTAATGACATTTTTAATGTTTCCTCTAGTTCACACCAGGTTTTGTTTGCAGATGATAGCAGTTTATTATTTTTCTGATAATTCTGTATCTTGGTTGCTGCCTCGTGTTAATTTGAACCTTCAGGAGTACTATCGTTCGTTTTGTTGCAATTTTCTTACCATAAATGTAACTAAAACAAACTGTTTTCTTTTTCGGGTCGCAGATTTCGGTTATCAACTCCATCTGGTGTTGTCTTGAATGGGGTTCCCTTGGTCTTTCATGCATCAGTGAAATTCTTGGGTGTTCATTTATATGAGAAACTTACGTTGGGACTCGCATGTTGGGACTCCCTTGGCGGCTGGTCTGAGATCTCCTATCGGTGTAATTGCTAGAATCTCGAGTTTTTTGTTGGTTAGGGTCAAGTTGGCCTTGTTTTCATTTATTTATCCATTATTGTCTTATTGTATTCTGTCTTGGGGTCAGACAACGAGGGTTAATGTTAACAGAATTTATTCTCTTGAAAAAAAAATTTGTTCGTTTGATAAATTTGTCGATTGATGTTGAAATTCTTTCTCTTCGTTATCATCTATCTATTGATAAATTATATAATTTCATAATTTTGTTATTTTTGCATGAAAGCATGAAAGAGTTTATGCAAATAGGTATTCTATTCTAATAACATTGCATCATTTTTCTCATGTCTACGATACTCGAGGATACGCTAAATTTGTGATCCCTAAGCACACAGAAATTTGTTGTTAAATAATATGTATTTGTGCAACCTGCCCTCGCTTGTGGAACGAGTTGCCGTTACATATTAGATCTATAATAAACTACGCTGCTTTTAAAAAAGTGTTAAGGGGTTTCTTGTTTGGTTAAATATTGTTTTGGTACCACAGAAATGTTTATTTTTACACAGTTGACAGCCAAATTGAACTTGATGTCTTGACTTGGCGTATTATCCGTTAGGGTTCAGGGGCTCGTCAGGCTAAATAATTTAGCCTTTTTCCTTGGACCTTTGCTATACTGTATCATACGTTTTTGCATTAGATATAATTGTGCTTCTGATTGTACCTGTATTGATATTGTGAGAATTTTTTTGACTTTAATAGATTCTTCCCCTTTATTATGATTATGGTACAAACGGAATCAACCATCTTTATTGCATTTTACTTATAGTTAAATCGTATTATTTATTTTTATGATTTCCTTCACTAAAAAGTGTCGTAAATGATTTGGATGTCTTGATGTATTCACACTATGTTTTGGACACTTTACAGTTTGTAATGTTATGGATTTGATGTATTTAATGTTTGGTGTGATGTAGAAAAAAATTACAATAAATTCAATTCAATGTTTCCTTTTCCCGTATATTTCTTCTTTTAACTGTTCTATTTGAAAATCTTTCTCTGATACCTTCTTTGTGCTATGAGAAACTTTTTGTGCGTCATTTGTTAATCTTCGTAACATGCTTTTCAGCCGCTGGTGGAACTAAGCAGATGTTGCTATTTTTGGATGTTTTAACGATTGTTGAAACAAGTTGATTGTTTTTCTAACCGGTTTCATTTAGTTTTAATAGCTTTGATACATTTTATTCGCGTCAGAACGGATTCAAAAGACTTGCTCAGTACAACCGAAAATTCGGTGTCATCTTTCTTGTTTTTTTAGAATCGGAAGTACTCTTTCAAATATAAAGATACGCTCGTGCTCTCTTGTAGCAGAATTGTGAATTCTGGAATAGTATCAAATCAGTGCAAAATAATCTTGATATACAGTATAAAGCTATGCGTTGGTAAAGGAATTTTTCAAATACGACTTTAAAACAGAGATCAAATAAAATGTTTTACATATATGCCCCTCGCGGGGAAAAAACTGTGCTTCATTTAAAGAATATGAAGTTCGCAACCTTTATTGTAGCGAACGGCAGTACCGTGTGTGTGCTTCAAATATATCGGAAACAGAAATGTGCTTACACCCCTAACCCCTTGTGTATTTGCTTTTATTGAGAGCTTAATCAAAAACTAAGAAAATATTCTGAAAACAAAATTTATAACAAAACCAGGCAGCCGAAAGATAGCGATTTACATTGGTATTTTGTTCTGCAGAAAACATGCTAAAAAAGAAATGTCGATTTCATTGAAATCATTCGTTGATGTGCAGGTGCTCATTTGTCGGCCTCTGTGATACTTACATATTGATAGTACAAAGCACTCACTTGTAAAATACTTTTTATCGTCATTCAATTATGTTATACACTGAAGAGCAATTGAATTGGAGATACCTGTCTAGTAACGTGTAGCACCACCTTTCGCCCTGATGACGGCGGCGATTTGTCTCAGCATAGACTCGACAAGACACCGGAAGCGTTGGGAAGCCATACGGATCCACGACCCCTGAACAAGCTCCCACAGTTCACGAAAATTTGATGGAGGGGGTCAGAGCCTCGAACATCTCTCTCGATGGCATCACAGATGTGCTCGATGGGATTCAGATCAGGTAACCTAGCTGGCCAAGGAAGCAAGGTCACATCGGTGGATTGTTTATCCAACCATTCGGATACAATTCGGGAGCGATGGCACGGTGCATTGTCTTGTTGCAGGATGAGGTCCCCAGTGGGATGTTGAAGACGCACAAACGGGAACAAATGGTCGTGCAGCATATCCTGGTAACGTTGACCTGTGAGGGACGATGTCACACGTACCAGGGGTCCCATTTCAGTCCACGTAAACAGTTCCCAGACGAGAATGCCACCCCCACCAGCTTGAAGAGTACCCTGCTGGCAAAAAGGATCCATCGCTTCATGTGGTTTGCGCCGTACTCGTATCCTGCCATCCGCATGTACCAACGTGATTCTCGACTCATCAGTCCAGGCAACATTTTCCCACATGTCTAGGGTCCAGTAGCGATGTTCCCGCGCCCATGCTAATCTTTGCACCTTGTAATGTGCGGTCAGCAGCGGTACCCTCGTGGGACGATAGCTTCTGTACCCCATAGCGAGGAGATGGTTCTGGATGGTGTGGCTGCTTACACGTTTTAGTGCACCAGCGTTAAATTACCGAGTTATTTCTTGCACTGTGGCCCGTCTATCCGCTGTTACAATGCGAGCTATCCGACGATGACCCCGCTCATCCACACGCTGTTGTCCACGGCAGTTGGCCCTTGCAGGGATGGTTTTATCGGATTCGATGTACTCACGGTGCACCCGTGACACAGTGGCTCGTGAAAATCCCAGTGCCTGCACGACTTCCAAGATGGAGTGACCGATTCGTCGGGCCCCGACAATTTGCCCACGATCAAATATGCTTAGACCCTTCGTCTTACCCATACTGCGTCCGACTCTTACTGATTCCCGTCGCATCACTCCTTATATTGTCGTATCGCTGCATACGTCATGTCGTTTCCTTTTATAGGGCCGCAAATAGCGCCACATTTGCATAACGCCAGCTGTCTCTAATTCAATTGCTCTTCAGTGGATATCTGTTTAACAGATGGAAAGGAAAACAGCACTTTTTTTAATGTTCATTTGTTTGACAATAACACAAGATACAAATGTGAAATGTCTTATAATAACACTGTTCAACGCTCTGGCGTCGTTGAACATGCCACAAAATACAAGATCACTGTTTTCTTAAACATCAAGAAAACTAGAACTTAAAACTCAGTACAAGTAATAAAATATCGAAGGGCTGTGTGCCCTTTGATATTATTTATTGAAATTTTCAATATAGTTTTATTGAATTTAAAATTGGAGTACTAAAAATGTTTGTCTGAAACCAATAAATTGACAAGCATAAAACTCATTACACGCAATAGAATATAGGATAGCTGTGTGCTCTTCGATATTATTTGTTGAAAATTTCAATAATTTTTACAGAATTTAAAATTCTAAAACAAAAGATATTTCTCTGAAACCAATAAATTAACAAACTTTAAAACTCAGTACACATACATAGCTTTTGGCTAGTCAACGGTCACCGTGCGAACGAGGATATGGAGTGGCCAGTCGGATCTCAATCCTATTGTTGATCTAGGAAGACACCGTAAGCTTTTCACAACTACGATCTCCGCTAATGGATCAATGGCATTTATTGCCCCTCAGACCTCTTCTGTCATCCTACCAACAACATGATTGAGTGTTATGTGCAGCATGCTTGTAGATCAGGGGCGATCATGCTAACTCTGAACATCGGTGAAGGACTTGAACTCTAAGCATTATTTTCTGTCTATCCATTCCTATGCATTACACCTTTGCGTATGGTCTTGGTCTGATACTATTCCCCTCAGAATTTCATTAACATCTATTGAGTCGTGTTGCTATCTCAACTTTTATGTTTTTAGCGTAACTTTTGTCCACCAAAATACATTGGTGTTATTTCTCAGAATTATAGTTCCATACGTTTTTATTTTACCAAAATTCAGCAGTCTGTATATTTTTCTAATTTTTCGATGCCGCAAAAGATAGTTATTAATGGACATATCATTCGTATTTGACTTTTTGTGTAGTAGCAGATGATATTTAATTTCAGTTAAATATTATTTACACACTAATACAAATAATGCCCAAAACATTGATACAAGTAAACCAGATATGTAAAAGAAATATGCTAATTTTGAAAATAATTGAAGACCTTACTGCAACAATGTGCTGACCAACAACTTACCATAACATGTGATAATGGTAGAAATGGATGAGTGAACGCACCCTGTCCCAGAGGTTGAGCTAACTCACTGTTATCACTAGGTATCTATCTCTGAATGTATGTCCTCTGTGATTTGCAAACGTGTTTTTACAAAATGTGGGTCAGCCTATTATTGCCGTAAGATCTTCAGTTACCGTATATATAATAACAGAAGTAAGCCAGTTTTGTAACTAGCATCACGAAAATCCGGGAACATGAAAATCATTGCTTCGTTTTGAACTCTGCCAATAAGTTTGCAGATCAGTGAAAAAATTAGTTCAACACTTCGTTATGGTTTCTTTTATCATATCAGCTGCCTTCTCTCCTATCATCATGGTCGGGATATTAGTGTTACCAGAAATGACGTATGGCATAACAGACGCATCAGCGACTCTTAGCCCTTGGACACCTTTTACCCTGGAAATAAAAAAAATATTTCAGATAGGTGTTGAAAGAGTTTCATTATTCAGCATTAATATACACTGCTGGCCACCCAAAATGCAACACCAAGAAGGACACGAGATAGCAAAGCCCGATTTACTGGACAAATAACAGATACAAAAATGAAACAATTGAGGTTACAGGCCCGTGCGACTTGCGGAACACGCAGACATCAATAGTTCGTGTGGCCCCCATGGCGGGCAATAACGGCCGCTACACGCCGCGGCATCGAACGAAAGAGGCTTTGGATGTGGGCTTGGGGTATGTCGGTCCAGGCTGCTTCCACACGTTGCCACAGTTCATCAAGCGTAGCCGCGGGTGGTGCTGACCGGGCCACTCGGTTGCCGATCAGCTACCAGACGTGTTCGATGGGCGACATATCGGGAGAACAAGCGGACCACGGCAGCAGTGACACCTGGTGGGCCGTGAAGAATTGTTGCACGATGTGTGCCACGTGCGGGCGCGCATTGTCCTGTTGAAACGTGGCCGCTCGCAGGTCCTGCAGGTAAGGGAGAACTACAGGCTCCAAAACGTCGGAGATGGTGCGGTGGCTGTTGAGTGTAAAGGCGATGTGTACCAGAGGGGTGCGGGTGTCATCCAATTGCGCCCCAAACCATTACGCCAGGCGACGGACCGGTATGGCGAAAGCGGGATTCGTCGGAGAAGACAATGTGAAGCGGGATTCGTCGGAGAAGACAATGTGAAGCGGGATTCGTCGGAGAAGACAATGTGAAGCGGGATTCGTCGGAGAAGACAATGTGAAGCGGTATTCGTCGGAGAAGACAGTGGATTCGTCGGGGAAGACAATGTCGTGCCATTCCGTAGTCCAGGTGCGGCGTTCAACGGCCCACTGCCGCCGCACTCGCCGGTGGTATAACGTCAATGGTAATCGGAGCAATGTGCGCCGTGCGAGAAGTCCCCGCTCCTGCAGGCGACGTCGAACGGTACGTGCTGGCACAGGTTGTTGCGCAACACACCCTAATTCCTGCGCTAATGTGTTCGTGATGTGGCGGTGCGAGCCGTCAATGCCCGCCGCACAACATGCCGGTCCTCTCGTTTGGTGGTCTGCCGCGGTTGCGGCAATCGCTCACGTCGGTCCGTCCGTCCCTCTTGCACCCACCGAATTCCTACTCGCCTCACTGTGGCCAGATGTCGTCCCACACGGGCGCTGATGTCTCGGTACGATAAACCGCTGTCGCGATAAGCCACTATTCGTGTTCTGTCGAACTCCGAAACGTGCTGTAATGACTGCCGTATTCTGCGACGAGGCATCCGGAAGCTTCCCGCGCACAGGTCCGGCAGCACAACACACTTCCACTGCTTACACCCAGCCTTCTGTGCACCCTTCTTATAGTGCTTCTCGGTGGCGTGCTGGACGCACATGATTTGCATATGCCCTGCAATGCTAATCGTTTTCATGTCCTCTCCCGGGCGACGCATACTGCGAATTTCAGGCCAATCGGATGCTTCTTTCTTGGTATTGCATTTTGGGTGGCCAGCAGTGTAGTTATTATAACGCAGTACCTTACAAAATATAGCGCGAAATTTGTAGCAAAGAATTAGTAAACTTTTGATATGACGATCTCTTTTTAAAAGGTCAAATGTTCCTTTTTCTAGAATGTGTTACAGTAGCTCATAGCGATGAAAAGAAACATTGTTCCGGTATATGTAGTTTGAAAGCTGCTTGCTTAAAACTTCTTCTCTACCTTGCTTTCAGGGTATGTTTTCTCTAGATTCGAGGGTTGTACCGAAAGGAAATCAAAAGTGAGCATAACGTTTTTGTTAACTGACAGAGGTAGTTCAAACTGCACATGTTGGTACAATAACTCTTTCTTTATTGTAACCCTTCTTCATTGCAGGTAAATAATGGATTCCAACCAGAAACAACGTGCCGTCATTGAGTTCTTGCGAAGGAAAGGTGCAGGCTGTCCGACATCCACAGAAGGCTGCAGAATGTTTAAGGAGATCACACCATTGACATGAGCAATGTGCCCAAATGGATAAAGTTTAAAGAAGGGGAAACCAGCATTGAAGACAAACCACGCAGTGGGAGACAATCATCTGCAATCGTCAGCGAGTGACATTCATCACGAATCGTCAGCGAGTGGATGAATGGATTCGCGCGGAGGGACTAGTCACAATCCGTGAGCTTGTTGCGCAACTGGACTGTGAAAACAATGTCATACAGAAGATGGTGGAAGATTTTGGGTATCGGAAAGTGTGTACAAAGTGGGTACCTAGGCAGCTGACACCCGATTTGAGTGAGGGAGATGGGTGAAGTTTGCTATGATCTGTTGGAAGTGTTTGAAGCCAATGAAGACTTTTTTCGCTTTGGTGACAGGAGATCAATCCAGGGAATGGACTCGCACCTCTTCACCGAGACCTAAAAATTCAAGAGCCAGCGATCAGCACAGAAAGTCATGGTAAGTGTTGTTGTTTTATCGGGGGGGGGCGATGCCATTTTCCTTGATTTTCTGGAACGTGGCCGTACCGTTACCAGCGAGCGGTACATTGAGACACTCAATAGGCTTAGAGACGCCATAAGGAGGACGAGACCGAAAAATAATCTGAAAAGGATCCACATTCATCATAATGCGAGACCACACACATCGTTGGCAACAAATCAGGCGATCAGCAAATTAGGCTGGTCGGTGGTCTCCCATCCATCGTACAGCCTAGATCTAGCATCCTCCGACTTCCTCCTGTTCGGTACAATTCACCGCAGCAGTCTCCGGGCACAAAGATTTGATGTCACAGACGAGATAAAGTGGCTGTGAAGAAGTGGATACAACAGTCCACATCTGAATGTTTTCAAAAAGGATTCAAGAGATGGGTGTCGCAAATACATCGCTTGTGATGGAGACAATGTTGAGTAGTACATTTTATAGAGAAAGTTAATCTGCCAACATGTGCAATTTGAACCACCTCTGTCAGTTAATGAAAAAGTTACGCCCACTTTTGCATTACTTTCGATACAACTGTAGTACTAATGTCAGCTGAACTGAAAGACAACTGTTTCTAAATTTTAACAAGATGAAACCGAATTTTCGGTTATAATGAGTATGCCTTTTGTATCTTTTCCGACGCGAAATGAAATTTGCCGAAGTTATTCAAAGTCAATGGAACCAATTAGAAACAAAAAAAAAAAAAACAGAAAAAAAAAAAACTGATTTCTACAATCTATAAAACAAAGAAATAGGAACAGCTACTGACTTCCACCAGCCGCTAATACGTATGTATGTTGCTAAAATTAACAAATATCGCACAAGAATTCTGGTATCGGAACAAAGATATCCAATTCGAACAGTTTAAAAGAAATATAGAAGGAAAGATTATATAACTCCACGCCTTCTAGCGCAAGAATTTTGTGTAACGGAAAATGAGTGATCGGAAATAGCGCGCTACAAGTAGTGCTGCTACTTTAGCACGCTGATTTTAGAGTAGTGTTGTATGTAGCGTCGCTACAAAAGGAAAAATGTAGTTAAAGTATGCTACAAAATAAAGTAGCTTGTAGCGAAAATCGCTCTACTAGTCGCGCTACTTTAAAAGAAACAATATATATATTGTATATATGAACTTGGTCCGCAACTATGTTCTCTTCGGGAATTGGGGCCTAAACTGTCTCAATAAAACATCTCCCACAGCAGAACACCGCCACCGTCGGCCTGTTTCCGCCCAACAGTGCATCGAGCTGCCATAGTCTCCATTGGTAATCGGCGTATCCGCTCTCGGCCGTTTACGTGTTGCGCCAGGAATCTTGATTCGTCAGACCACGCCACTTTCTTCCAATCACCCACGGTTCAATCTCGATGATCTTGTGCCCATTTCATGCGTTGTTGGCGATGATGTGCAGTGAGCATGGGGACCCGGCTGGTCCCCATGCTATGCAGGCCCATTCGCAGCAGGCTCCGATGAACTGTGTTGTGAAATATTGCTCTGATCACCACTGTTGTAGCTGCAGGTGATTTGTCGCACTATAACTCTGCAGTCGCTTTGAACAATGCGTGAGTCTCCGCTCTTCTCTGGCATCAATCAGCTGTGGACGACACACGGCTGGACGACGGTTCATCGTTTGGCCACTTGCACCACTTTTGATACGTACTCACTACAGCGGCACGTGACTAAGCCACATTTCTGATATCGTAGTTCCTAGGCGTCGTGCCATCACAATTTGTCCTTTATCAAACTCCGATAAATCGGCAGCTTTTTCCATTCTGACTCAGAATACTACTGACCGAAAGCCGGTCCTCGTTTTGTACATACTTGTATACTGCTCTGTAAATTTCACCTGCGCCACCGTTCGGTCTCCAGGGGCACTCATTTCTCTAGGCAGGGGGTGGTCTTAATGCAATGACTTATCGGTGTATATATATGTAATTTCTTCTAAATGTCCGATCGAAAGAACTTTCTTCCTTTCGAAACCATTTATAACAAACTATTTTAGGTATGGTTTCATTTTCAAGAGATGCATTTTTTTCCGCTAGGGGTCGTGAAGTTAAATCGCGATTTTCCCGATATATCGGCTTTTAAAAGCCCTGTTCGAAAATTTCTTTTTTTTACATCGGATAGAGCTCATAGAAGAAAATGTTCTGCATATAATTTCTAATTTTTGGTGAACGGTTCTGCTACTGTAAGAGTATATTTCTGGTTCTGATGTATTTGCAGCAATATTTGCGCTCCTGAACATCCAATTTAAAAAATATATTTTGTAGTTTAGTATCGCTCACGACAACAATCCTTTTGAGAATGTCTTCTGATTAAAATAGTCCGCTGTTTTTCCGCCAGGGGGCGTAGACATGTCTTAATTGTGTCCATATCTCAGCTTCTAAGAGTCTGATTTGCAAACTTCCTTCACTGTAGGAGAGCGTTTCTAGTGAGAAAAGTGTTTCGTGTAATTTCAAATATTTCTTAACGCATAAGTGTGGCGTTAATACTTTCCTCAGGAAATTTACAGGTTTCCCAGTCGATGCCTATACTTAGGTGCGGAAAAAAAAAAGGAAGTTCTCTCCGGTTAGTGTGTGGGGAAGCATTATCTTTCTACGTATACTCTTCATTGCGTTACGAGTCACAAGCAGGAGCTTGTATTTCAGTGTCTACGAACTCTCCGTTGGGTTCAGAGCCAAGAAGGTTTACAAGAGGCTGTTTGTCCTCAGCGTAACACAAAGAGCTGGCCTGTGAAATCCTGTAACTTCCCACGCTTCAGCAGGAATCTCATAGGAAATTCTCCGAGGTATATATACTACTACCTACCATTAATATAAGGACACACCTAATCGAGAGTGAATTAGGTCCTACGCAAGCGCCACGCCATAGACCCACCTATAAATATACTCGTAGGGTTAAGATGAGACAATAGCACAACTGTGTATGCAAGATGCCTCGATCGACAGAGGTAGATTTCCTGTGCGGATTGGTAATAGGGAACATCGAGCTTATATTAGGTGGAGACACCACTGGCTCTGCCGCCATAGGTCACAGCTAATCTTTAGCGTTACGTGACACACAGGCAAAAACAAACTAAATTATACACTTGATAAAACAATGTTTGTATAATTGATAAAAGATTCTTGCCTGGATGCGACGTCACCTGCAGCGCGGGCGGTGGCTTAATGGCGGCCGGTGCTGCGTGGATAGCAGTGGTGCTCATTGTGTCCATATCTCGATAGGGAACCATATCCGCAATTGCTCCGTACGTAACATTTCAGCTGCATTGAAGATCCCCATGTCGCTGGTTGGTAACTGAAATGCAAACAGCAGCGGACTGGGCTATAATCTGCTAAGAAACAACGCTGTGAACCTCCCAGGCCAACAGAACTTGATGGGAGAACTATACAGAGGACTGCTCAGGAAGCTCAGCAATATTGCCTTAAATCAAGCAAACCCTATGTTAGACTATTGGAGCTGAACATAACACAACTAGAGGTATGCTCTTAGAGCTATGATGAGACAATAAGCACGATTGAGAATGTAAGACTCCTCTGTCGATAGTTAGTTAACTGATTTCCACAGCGGATTACGCTGGCATTTCAGCTGCATTGAAATCCCGATGTCGACGAATGGTGACGTAATGTGATATGCAAAAAGTAGCGGACTGGGCTATAATCCTGCTAACAAACAACGCTGTGAACCTCCTAAGCCAACAGAACTTGAAGGGAGAACTATGCCGAAGACTGCTCAGAAAGTCTTACAACATTGCCTCAAATCAGTTAAACCCTATGTGAGACTATTGGGGCTATACTCTACATGACATGGGTTACCACGGTCGAGCAGCCATCCGCAAGCCGCAAATCACTTCCACTAATGCCATACGCCGATTAGCGTTGTGTGTTGACTTCGGACTGTAGAGCAATGCAAAACTAAGTTTTGGACTGACGAGTCATGGTACACATTCTACCACTACGATCGTTTTTAGAAGTGGTGGATGCCAGGAGAAAGGTTCGTTCCGGACTGTATCGTCCCGACAATTAAGTATGGAGCCTGTTTTCGGGGTTCGGTTTGAACCCATTAGTCGTTCTGGACAAAACTATGAATATTGAGCCCTGTCTTTATAATGTAATTTGTCTTTCCGCTGTAACTTAGTCCTTACGTCAGTAATTACATTATGTATGTTAAAGTCAATGTAATATTAGAAGGTATCCATACTCATTACAAGAAAGAGGTCAATTGTAGTACTTACAAGTATGTTTAGTTTGCTTGCATGGTTTGTTTCTTCTCCCCACTCACATCCGGTTTATTGGCGTAATCAATACAATATCAGTGATACTCAATACAGTATCAGTGATCCAATCGCAGTATAAGAGCACGTCTATCATCAATAACATCAATCCCCCCTTAAACAACCGTTGCATTATCTACCGATCTTATCAGGGCATACACTGAAGATCAATTGAATTAGAGACAGCTGGCGTTATGCAAATGTGGCGCTGTGGGCGGCACCGTAAACGGAAACGACATGACGTATGCAGAGATCCGACAATATAAGGAGTGATGCGACGGGAATCGGTAAAAGTCGGACGCAATATGGGTAAGACGAAGGATCTAAGCGCATTTGATCGTGAGCAAATTGTCGGGGCCCGACGAATGGGTCACTCCATCTCGGAAGTCGTGCAGGCACTGGGATTTTCACGAGCCACTGTGTTACGGGTTCACCGTGATTACATTGAATCCGATAAAACCATCCCTGCAAGGGCCAACTGCCGTGGACAACAGCGTGTGGATGAGTGGGGTCATCGTCGGCTAGCTCGCATTGTAACAGCGGATAGACGGGCCACAGTGCAAGAAATCACTCGGCAATTTAACGCTGGTGCACAAAAACGTGTAAGCAGCCACACCATCCAGAACCATCTCCTCGGTATTTGGTACAGAAGTCATCGTTCCACGAGGGTACCGCTGCTGATCGCACATCACAAGGTGCAAAGATTAGCATAGGCGCGGGAACATCGCCACTGGACCCAAGACATGTGGAAAAATGTTGCCTGTACTGATGAGTCGAGATTCACGTTGGTACATGCGCATGGCAGGATACGAGTACGGCACAAACCACATGAAGCGATGGATCCTTCTTGCCAGCAGGGTACTCTTCAAGTTGGTGGGGGTGGCATTCTCGTCTGGGGACTGTTTACGTGGACTGAAATGGGACCCCTGGTACGTGTGACATCGTCCTTCACGGGACAACGTTACCGGGTTATCCTGGACGACCATTTGCTCCCGTTTGTGCGTCTTCAACATCCCACTGGGGACCTCATCCTGCAACAAGATAATGCCCCGTGCCATCACTCCCGAATTGTATCCGAATGGTTGGATGAACACTACACCGACCTGACCTCGCTTCCTTGGCCAGATTGGTCACCTGACCTCAATCCCATCGAGCACATCTGGGATGCCTACGAGAGAGATGTGTTCGAGGCTCTGACCTCCCCCTCCATCAAATCTTCGTGAACTGTGGGACCTTGTTCAGGAGTTGCGGATCCGTATGGCTTACCAACGCTTTCGGTGTCTTGTCGAGTCCATGCCGAGACGAATCGCCGCCGTCATCAGGGCGAAAGCTGGTGCTACACGTTACTAGACAGGTATCTCTAATTCAATTGCTCTTCAGTGTGCATACGTACGTCACACTTGTCCGACCTCAGTGTGTTGCCAACATCATTGTCGTGTTTGAGGGAAAATACAAGGTTAAAGTTTGAAAATGTCTAAGAGAACGAACTCAAATTTACATTGAAAAAGAAACTCAGAAGGAAAGTTAAAATAGAATATACGTTACAAATTGACTCTCTAAGCAAAGCCGTCGGTAGTGTAATTAACTCGAACTGAAAACTGCCGCAGCTGTAATCCAGGTCTATTGTGATTTAAAACTAGTTCCCTGTGATTTTTCTTTAGGAAGAAAGGATGCATGCTCTTTATTTGGTGCACGGTAAAAAAAAAAATACACTTTCTTGTTTGCCAAATGCACAACTCCCCCCCCCCCCGCCCCATTTTCTTTTATGATAAAACCTTAAGTTTTATTCAACGGAATGTTTTTATTTTACATCCCAAACTGAAATTCTTCCTGAAAGCAAATCAGTACCTTAGTTTTGGATCGACCACTGTTGTAGGGTCATCTGGTTTTCCCATCCTTGCTGTTCCAGACTGGTGAGAAATCGTGAAACTGAATCCTCTGCTATAGCATTCCAGATACTCGTCTCCGAATTTAGGTAGGTGTTCACACCCAGACATTGAAGTCATATATGGCTCCAGAATATTTTTCATTGACTGGCTCTGTGCTATTCTTAAGCATTCCTTTAATCCTGAAAAACATGAAAGGAAAATGAAAAATACCTGTGCAATTTATTTTGAAAAATATCTTGCACAGAGAAACTGTCTTGAAAAGTTTAAAATCTTTGTCTTAGATTATACAAAACTGCTGAAACAACGAAAGAGTGTTTGGTCAGATTCGTTACACAATGACATATACCTCTAATTTAGCCTTCTTTTTTACGCTTTCCAACCATAGGTTGAAGCGCATATGCTCCAGCTTTGTCCGTCTGTCTATCCGCACGATAACTCGCGTAAAAATGGTTCGATTTCGATGAAATTTTAGTATGTGGTAGGGGACCACCTGGGAACGAATCCTGTTGAAAATGGGCGAAATGAGGTGAAAGGTCAGGATGTAGGAGCGGGATCCATTCCATTGGTCTTATGCGTCATAAATTACGTAAAAATGCTTCGATTGCGACAAAACTTTATCATGTTGTTCCGGAGGTATACTGAACCAATTCTGTTAATATCATCAAAATGGGGTCAAAGGTCAGGGCACAAGAGCGAGATTTATTCCACGGCCATTATCCTCATAACTTGAATAATAACTTGAGTAATGATTTCTGGTATGTTGGAAAGCGTATCATCAATGCATTGCATGATTTTACTAACTTGTTTAGTTTTTCTAATGTAAATTTCGTTACTTCTGTGTTTGACTTTGTGACGCACATGTCAAGACTGCAAATAGCAGTGATAAGCCCTTGTCGCTCTAGCTTCATTGAGAAAGCATTCGGCTCTGGACCAGAAGGATGCGGGTTCAATTCTCGCAGCCGGCAAATTGTTTTTACGTTGCATTGGCTCCAGAACGTAAAATAAATCTCCTGGCCGTTGGGTTCTTCACAAAATGTGTGACGTTCGTTCTACATATCGTCTGAAATAAGTCAGAATTCCTTCTTCTACAGTGAGCTCTCCTTCAAACGCGGTTTGCTGGCTGACCCGGAAACCTAAGATTCCGTCCCAGATCTTTATCAAGAGGGAGAGAATACAGGTCACCTACCTACCTCAGAGGTGACGTACATGTCAAGATGGCCAAGTTGCAGCGATAAATTTCGTCGGTGTAGCTTGATTAGGAAAAGCATTCGGCTCCGGAGCAAAAGGATGCAAGTTAGATTCCTGCAAATGGCTTTTACGCTAACTTTCTCACTGAACGACTCATTACTTCCCCGAATAGCTTGTACATTTTGGTAATGCTGACAGTGTGTTTGGAGAGACTAGACCGCGTTGAATGAATAAATGTGGATATATGTAAATATACAGGCTATATACAGTGGAATAGCGAAAGATTTGGAAGTTCTGTGTAGATGAATAACGTATTATAGCTATATGATTAAGATCTGTATGTTGATACAAGAGCTTGCTACTAAGTGTCAGCTGATAAATTACGACTTGATAATTATAGTGCACTGGTGTTGACTTGATACTTTCAGTGCGTGGAGAATAAAAAACAAGTTGCTGTTGATTATTTCACTCTGTCCATATTATTCGTTATTTCTAGGGTCAGATATATATATTAAACGAATTAAGGACATTAGCTTGTTCATTGATCTACCAGTTAGATAAGGACACTTAACTAGCAAAGTCAATAGCAACTTCAACTAAAAATAAAAACACTGCAAACATAAACACAAGCTACAAAATGAATCTCAACCTCTTTCCTAAAAAGATCAATCATCCAAAGTTGCAATAACCAAGTTTTAGATGCATTTAACATTTATGTTCACGTGCTTTGAGTCGTAGAATATAAGTTATTTGATGTCCCCCTGTTACTTGGATTAAATATAGCATGTTTTTTATGAATGTGGCGACCAAAAACAAACTGTTGCAGCAGAATACAAGTCTGCAACCATTTTATTGTGTCAAATGTGTTGTCTGCTTTTTTTGTTAACCCTTTAAGCGGCAGATGTACCTGTACCGAATGGTGCCCAAATCTTTCTGCCCTCCCTAAATAGAATTGTTGTTCACATATCGGCCGGTTTTACGAAAGCTACGGCAAAACAGTTCCTTTCCTTTTATCTGGGTAGTAAAGACCAGAAATATGTCATTGCTGATAATCTTCTGGTCATGCAGTCTCTGCTCCATCACTCAAAACATGATGGGAAAAGTGATAGTCTCAATGACACGGGCATCGTGTCACTTTGTTGGAAAAAATGACTTGCATATCTTCTCCCGCCTTTTACGTGCTTAGCTATCATTATAGCCATTTCAGCAGATAAGCAATCAGAAGGAATTAGTGCCAGTTATCCACTTAAGACACCACTTTGAACAAAAAAGCTTAGGGGATAGCAAGGCCCTTTCGTTCCAGCCACGTTCTTCCCAGGTTTTAGAAAGCCAATATTTTTGTTCGACCTAATAAATATGCTCATTTTTTTAACCAGGGTTAATTCGTTCCAGCCGGTTAAAGAGTTAATTTAGGTCTGCCGATTTCAAAAGCTATGCTGAAATATGTTTACCAAGAGTACAATTTTTCCACAAAATCAAAATTTTAAGTTATCTTAATCAAAAAATAAAGGGTTTTATGTTACTCATTCTCTGTACCATGGCCTACGAATTAATGATGCGACTCAAACTTGTTTAACGAATCTTGACGTGAATCTGGTAACACTTACGGGAGAGAAGTACTGAGATAGGAGGGGAATAATATGGCAGTTAGGAGCCCCGGTGGTGCTGGCTTCTGACTGTTTTTTCCAGTTGTCCCGGGCTCAAGCCCTGGATGAGACATAGGTGGTGTGTTTGTCTACAGCACTAGCTCTCACCCTTCCCTGGAACCAGTAACCCTAAATTAGGGGCGGGAGACTTTTATCTGGGTTGCTAATTGTGGTCGTTAACATCATTAGCAACTCAGAGATATAGTCTGAACCATATTTTCCGAAATACGTCGAAATATACACTAGTGGAAAGTGAAAAGAGAACACCAAGAAGGAGACGTCTGATAACAACGAAATTTATACAGCATAATAACGGAATACAGAGGATAACGTGATCAAAACATTATGGCAAAATACAACTATTTCCTATTAAACTGAAAAATAACATTTCCATGTAACATGGTTAGTACGAGGTTGAACCGCCATGAACTGCATCACACTGTGCAATTTTGGCATGGAGTCTGTCGTACAGATGTTGGATGTAAGTTTGGGGTATTGAGTTCCAAGCATCCTCAACCTGGACGCGTAAATCGGGGATGGTCCTGGCTGGCCGTGGAGACCGGATAAGTCGTCCCATAAAATCCCACACGTGCTCAATGGGGGACACAACCGGTGAACGTGCAGGCCATGAAAGTTGTCTCACACCCTGAAGTGCATGTTGCGTTGCACGTGCCGTGTGTGGGCGTGCGTTACCTTGCTGGAAAACACCACGATGGACCGACCTTACAAATGACAACGGGCTGAATGATGTTGATGTAGGAGGTGCTGTTTAACGTACCCGGTACAAACACTAGTTGTGTACGAGAGTGATAGCTGATCGCTCCACACACCAGGAGACCAGGTGTAGGCCCTGTGTGTCGCTGGCGGATGCAAGAAGGGTGGAGACGCTCCCCTGTGCGTCTGCGAACACGCATACGGCCATCGGAGGCTCCCAAGCAAAATCTGATTTCATCGCTGAACACGACAGATTGACATTGTGTTCTCCAGTGCAGACGTTGGCGACACCACAGCAGCCGTTCCTGACGGTGGGCTGTAGTCAGAGGTACACATGCCAGAGGCACACGTGCACGTAGTCCTGCATCCAGTAGACGGTTGCGGATTGTTCGCACAGTCACCTCAGGTGCAACGGCAGCTCGGATTTGCGTCGCAGTGGATGTTCTGCTTGCCGTATGGGGTCCGGGTTCGAATCCCGGTCAGGCATGGATGTTGTGTTTGTCTTACGGCACTGGCTCTCTCCCTTCCCTGGAACCAGTGACCCTAAATTAGGGACGGGCGACTGCTTATAGCCCATTGAGTTGCTCACGGTGGTCGTTAAACCTCCAATCAAAAAAAAAAAAAAAAAAAAAAAGATGTTCTGCTTGACAACGCTGCTCTCTCTGCCGCCCCGGTGGCGCAGTGGTCTAAGGCGCTGGCCTATGATTATTCGTCCGTAAGGGGTCCGGGTTCGAATCCCGGTCAGGCATGGATGTTGTGTTTGTCTTACGGCACTGGCTCTCTCCCTTCCCTGGAACCAGTGACCCTAAATTAGGGACGGGCGACTGCTTATAGCCCATTGAGTTGCTCACGGTGGTCGTTAAACCTCCAATCAAAAAAAAAAAAAAAAAACAACAACGCTGCTCTTCTTATGCGTCGATCGGTCCGCTCATCAGTCCGTCTGCGACTCCCGGTTCCACGTCTTCTCGTGTGGGAATGTTCCTCGGACCATCTACGCCACCATCGTACCACCACCGATACTTCCCGTCCAATTCGCTCCGCAATACGACGATACGATCAATCGGCTTCGCGGAGTCCGACTAGACGAATTCGCTCAAAGTCCGATAACTGCTGAAATCGTGCACGTCTTCTATGTTCAGGCATTGCAGCTTCTTCCGGGTCTTCGCACGTGTCCGTACGCCAACGACTGATTACATTCAGTTCGCCGTACACCTTAAATACCACCGACGATAATTTGCATATTATGCCGTTCTGTGGCGTAAGCGCTCACCGGTTGGTCCCGAAATTAACATCACACCTACGTAAACTCGACCCCATTAACATATGTAAATTTCATGATCGTCCGCCAATTCTTTATCGGTGGTGTTTTTTCACTTTCCGCCAGTGTAGGTCAGTTATTTCTGAACTAGCCCTTGAGCTCATCTCTACCTCCTTTTGAGGCTGTCAACTGGAGTTATGTTACTGCACTGAACAGTAGTCTGGTGTATTTGTGTTTGATTGAATGTGATGAATGGTAGTTTTTGTGACAATGCCGAGGATATTTGAACTATCTGGATAGTTTATTTCTGTTATCTCTCTAAGAAGTTGGTCAAAAAAGCTTACTATGCATAGTTGAGAGTTAAAATTGTGGACCCAGACAAGTCATTGACTCCATGAGAGGTCGGATAACTGAGGCAGTGAACAAATGGTAAGAAAGCATCCATTCGTTTTGCTGTGCCAATGAACCTGATGGAGCCGCCCGGTGGCGCAGTGGTCTAAGGCGCTGGCCTCTGATCATTCGTCTGTAAGGGGTCCGGGTTCGAATCCCGGTCAGGCATGGATGTTGTGTTTGTCTTACGGCATTGGCTCTTTCCCTTCCCTGGAACCAGTGACCCTAAATTAGGGACGGGCGACTGCTTATAGCCCATTGAGTTGCTCACGGTGGTCGTTAAACCTCCAATCCAAAAAAAAAAAAAAAAAAAAAAGAACCTGATGGAACAGAAAACTCAGCAATGATGACTGCTGCTTTTTTTTTTTTTTTTTTTTTTTTGATTGGAGGTTTAACGACCACCGTGAGCAACTCAATGGGCTATAAGCAGTCGCCCGTCCCTAATTTAGGGTCACTGGTTCCAGGGAAGGGAGAGAGCCAGTGCCGTATGACAAACACAACATCCATGCCTCACCGGGATTCGAACCCGGACCCCTTCGGACGAATGATCATAGGCCAACGCCTTAGACCACTACACCACCGGGGCGGCACTGCTGCTTTTTCCTTGTAATGTATTATACAAAAAAAAAAAAAAAAAAAAAGAACAATACTAAACCTGAGAAAAAAATTATATCCAAACCTTTAGCATGCTATACGACTAGATGTGTCGGTGATAATATCACCCGAAAACCTGGAAATGATGATTCCTAAAATATTCTAGTTTGTGGTTTTCCAAATTTGCTGAACACAATCCAGTAAATTCTACTCTCAGACGTCATTTCATGACGTCTCGAACGTGCTTCATCGACGATTCATCCGGCAACCGAACTGGCTATATGATATAGTGGGAAATGCTTGCATTCACTGTTGAGCAACGTTTGCTGTATGTGATCTGCATTATCGGCCTGGAATGTAGTGTTTAGCGTGATTTAAAAGATGATTAGACCATACATATGACAGAAAATGGTGTCTGTGTACCTCTTAGTGGTTGCATTACACCCGGTGAATAATGAGAAATATGACTGCCGTAAGAGCTGGCGGCTCAAAACTGGATTCCAGCAGGATGGTGCTGTGTAATTATCAGCGATACACTATGTAGAATTTCTTGCGCCGATACATCGTCGAAAGCAAGTGCGGCACACGTTCTGTCCCAGACAGATGCGGGCCTCATTACTGAAGACAATAGTTTGATACTAGTCATGCCACTCATTTTGTTCTTTGCACAACTGCGGCTTCGAGTGAGAGGTACGCAGAGAGGACCTCTCTCGCTCGCGCGCGCGTACACACACACACACACGAGAGAGCTTTGTGCAGGTGTCAATGAATGATATCGACATATACCTGCTGTGTCCCGTCAGTCGTTGTACCACTGGATATCGAGCAGGCAACTGCGACAAATATTATTATACACTCGAAGATCCAGTGTCGTCACGTTTGAAACTGGTTGTACAGATTTGCAAATCTAATTCTCTGATTTTGAGATTTTATTTCATATACTGTGTATAGTTTCCGTTGTAATTTCGTTTCTAAATGTTGTGATGTTGCCATAACAACGAAAACCATCTTTCATGGCTTCCTCTGGGGAAAAACACCTGAGTGAAATCGTGCTATGACGTTATCTTATCCAAAGAATTTTGACACATCAGAGCTGCATTACGTCACACACTTCAACAACTGCTTAGGGACACGAAAAGGAAAACATTACGTAACGAATATTCCCTCTGTTCTGTCGCTCATAAATGACCTTTGAGAAACGAATACATGGACTTATAAACAATTAAACAACGTTTTAAGGGCGAAGAATTAATCATGTTCATAAATTATGTGATGGACATTATTTTATATAATTTATAGAAAGACATTCATAAATTATGTGATGGGCATTATTTTACATAGTTTTATAGAAACAAACATTCATGTATTATGTAATGGACATTAATTTACGCAATGGTGTTTTTTTAAACAAAGGAAATGAGCCCAGCCACAGAACTCTCTAGATTTTCATTGTCTTGGCATGAGAAAACGCAACCTTTTTAAATGGCGCCAAGAAAACGCCTTGAAACATTCTTGTCTTGCTCACGAACAATTGAAAGTCACCTATAAGAAATAGCTGACAATCGTCCTTTAGAGCGAGTGTACTCACGAAACAAGGTCTGAACCTAGCAGACGCCAGCCAGTCTGGCAAAAGTATTGATGCGATCTCGTGCGGAGCGATGTTATGAATATTCCACTGCTCGCCACCAATTGATGCGGTACCGGGCCGAGCTTGGTTATGCATTCCACCGCTCGCCACCAATTGATGCGGCCTGTGGGCAACTATCCCACCGCTGAAAGCCAATTGATGCGATATTGTGCCGGGCGATGGGATTCATTAATTTCAATGCACGCCTCAATCGAGACGTGTCCGAGCGGTTTGATGTTTGTTTATTACTAGCGGCTTGGCGTCCGTACCATCCGTGAGCTGTTATGTATAGCGAAATCGTTCTCAGCCTGCTGAAACAAAGGAATTATTAACACCAGGGCCTATGGAGAAAATAGAGTAAGGATTGAACACTTAAAAATGTTATTGTAGGCGGAACCTACCATCCGAAACATTGGCCTCTGTGTACAGACTGGAGCTATTCTACTACTTCTGAAATAAATAAGGTCTTTGCTAAATTCTGAGCAACAGTCTTTCGCTGCTAGGCGTATCAGAGTTCTAAAAAGTCTGGAATCGGCTGATATATTTAGTTCGCCATCTAAGCGCAAGGAAAACAATAAACAAAAAGTACTCACTTATTGCTTGAACTAGAACTATAATCCAGCGAAGGATAGCAGAATTAAATATTTTCAGTGAAGCTGTCGATGCACACACACACGCACGGAAAGGCACTGTATATGACCTTTTTGATGACTTTCACCTGTGTGAGAAGCGCAGGCTGGTGCCACACCCTTCTCTTCACTTTCTCTTCGAGGAGCAGCAGCCAGCTGCTGTCGGATGGGGTCAGAATGAACGGGGGTTGACAATCCCCTATCCTATAGAGATGTCCGCTCTTCTCTTCTCGGAGTGTAACTGCTTTGCGGTTTCGTCGAGGTCGGTGACCACCACCCCTCTTTGGCTGAAAACGGCGTTTTCGTTGCGAAAGCCTTAAGCGGGATGAGGATCCCTTAATTTGGCGGGCCAAGGCGTCCATTTCCAATTTCTCGCTTGCGGTTCGTTATGGATTCCTGGCTAGAGCAGTATAAGAGATGATAGACTTTTTTTAATGAGCCCGATACTCGCACAGCGGCTTTTGGACCTCTTGCAAAACAGTCGCACAGCTCTTTTCGACAGCGGTTGAACCGTCCTCCTATGGCGCTCTCAATTCCAAATTTAGGTGGGGCTTACTAACAGCCAACTAATTATGGTTTAGATTTGCTTTACCGTACGAGGGCGTCTTACCTCTGCACGCCGAGCATTATCGCATAGTTTCCTTTTCTCCTGGTGTCTCTCGCGGCCGTTTTACCCCAGCGGACTGCGAAAACCAACTGTGCTTCTTTTTCCTCTACCACTTCGGGGAGGCGAACAAAAATTGCCTCTTTTCACTGTCAAGTTTCTTCGCCCTGTTCCATCTCTGTCAACAACTTATCGTTGCCCTCTTCACTTTCGTACAGAGCGTCTATTGCCTTTGTAAGACTGGTGTCATTTCAGACCTTCGACCCGCCATAGCCGTAATTTGAACAGCGGCTAAAAGCTTTTTTGACATATATCGCTTAAGAGTAGGCATCTTTATTAGGGCCCGGATGCCTTTCCGTCGCGACGTTGGGGGTCTCTTCGCTTCTGGGTGGGCTTTCATGGCAACCTGACAATTTCTTTGTTTCCACCCAGCAAAAGCGAATTATCAGACTTCCCCAATTAAACGTGCTAATTTTTCCAATTAATTTTGTAATAAGCCAAATATTTAATTTAAACATAATAATTGAGCCACGCTTATCGAGCCCGCCCCCTCCCCCTTGTATAGTTAAATAATCTAGACCCCAGTTTCGTATCAGTATTTCAATGGTATTCCAATGTATGTTGTTTGTTAATCCATGTATCCCCCAAAGTCACAAGTATTGTTCCTAGCCGGGCGCCTTCAGGTTGCAATAGACGCGGAAAAGCAGGAACGAGTTAAGGGGTAACGACTCAGGGGCCAAGTCGAGCAGAAGACCGGAGTCAGGTCATGGCTCGGGGGTCACTGAAGAGTGGGGGGCGCAGAAAGAGGTCAGGTAGCTATCTCTAGGCGCGCTCCACGCCAGGAAGCCGTTCTCGCCTCAAGGCGGAGAAGAAAGCAGGGGCAAATGAGAATCGAGGAATATGAATCATCTGTGGTTGCATCGAAGAAAATAGTTAGTTGGTCTTGAGTGTTCGCACTTTCGCAGGCGCAAGAGGAATTTTTCGAAGTGCAGGGGTTCGGGACATGAACCCATGCCGGACAGCGTTCTCGATCAGGAAGCGCTAGGCCTTTGTTAAAAGCGTTAAGGAGATCGGCGTGGACGAAGCTATACAGGCTTTAATAGCTCTCGCTTACGCTACAGGCAATGGACTAGGAAATACGTTGATTTCAGAGTATGGGTCCCTGGACTGAATAAGGACATTCAAAAGTACCGAGTCTACGGCAACCAATATAGCACGGCCTAGTGAGCAGTCGTGGCCGAACCTTAAAGCCATAATAAATTATTAAGTTTCCACTTACGTCTGATGAATGATTTATGCCTTGGTGTTCTTATGCAATTCTACCCTCCCCTCTCTCGAAAAGCAGATACATTCAACGAAAGCTGAGAGACTGAGCGCCGGGCTATCCTCAACATTTATTTGTGGATAGTTTATCTGTAAAAGAACCTTCTCTCTATTGTACTGTGGGGTAATTAACTGAATCGCACGGAAGTGAGGCCGACAGCAGTCTATGCTAATTAGCAGTCGGACTTCCGCCCCCACAAACGTGTTCTCTTTTATTACTTTTGGGGCTGCACACACCAGGGTAGGTGGGAGTCAATAAACACGCTAAATTCAGGTGCACGCGTGTCTTTAATAACGTTATTTTGCGACAGCTCACTCACTTTGGAAACTGAAGGTTTTAAAGTGGTGTGACAAAAGGCTAACCCGTGTTTTCTTGTATGTGTTTACTTATATGTCAGAATTTATTGTGGATACATTGACTTAATAGTAGGCTAGATTTATTTAATTAAAACCACTAATAATAACATGGAACTTAGCAACTAACTTACGTCATACTGTTACGTCACACGCTGACTTTTCATCCGGGAAATAGTTTCCAGTCACTGAGTACCCTCTCGAAAATTCGGAAAGTCAAGCGTGACTTCGAAAAATTTATTTCGCAGTTGTCGGCAATGTTAACGATGTGTATTATAGAACAGAAACAGCCTACATTCACCGAAGATGTAGTTATGAAGCAGTTGTTGAAATAATTTGATTTCATTCCGTTTTAAACCTGTCTTTTTACAGGTTTCGGCTAGTTGATTTATTGCCACCGTCATGGTATAAGCACTGGCTTCTGACCATTTGCCCGTGATGAGCCAGTGTTCGAATCCCAGTGACACATGGATGTTATGTTTGTCTTACGGCACTACTTCTATCCCTTTCCTGAATGAAACCAGTAGCCCTAAATTAGGAACGGACATCTGCTGATAGTCCATCGAGTTGCTCACGGTTGTAGTTAAACCCCCAAATGAAAGAAAAATATATATATACATATCTTATTAGCACTTAAGAGCAAAACTGAAGACTAAGGAAAAAATTTTAGAATTTAAAACGAAGGGTGCAAAATAACACCTGTATAGGATCTTAAATATACACATTGTTGCTTATCTAGACTTAAAATCACATAAATGTTTATAGCCACCCCGGTGTCTAAGCGATGGCTTATGACCATTCGTCCGTGAAGGGCCCGGGTTCGAATCCCGGCGAGGCATAGATTCTGTGTCTTACGGCACTGACTCTCTCCCATTTTTGGAACCAGTGACCCTAAATTAGGGACGGACGACTGCTTATAGCCCACTGAGTTGCTCATGGTGGTAGTTAAACCTTCAATAAAAAAAAAATGTATAACCAATTTTGGCGCAAAGTGCAGCACGAGACCGAAAATGAGTTCTCACCGCAACATCAGGTGCAACTAAGAAGACATCCGCACTCTAATGATAACTCAATTCTTAGAGCATTATTGCATTTTTTAATTTATAATCACCAATGCACATAAGTCACTTTGTGTAACACATGGTAACTTCAAGAGTGATACTAATACTTAAGTGTCCTTTTCTTTCTAATCTTGCTAAGTCACTTGATCGAAACACGAAATGAAACTAATACAAATGCATAAAATACTGCTTAACACGAGGTCTCTACGTACATGCCGTATAAAAATTAAACTCCCATAAACAAATGTTTCAACCTAAAGAACAGCTCCGATGTATCTACACTGGTGTGCAAAAATTAAAGACAAAAGAGAAATTAGCATAACAGCGGAACGAGTAAGCAGAACGGACCGAAAGACTACTCATAAGATAAACTAGGGTCCGGTACGGTAGGGCATGCGCATATATGCAGCATGACGTGGAGGAGGGGGTGTTGGAAGGGTATAAAGCACACGGGCGGCGCTCAGCAATTCGGTGAACACCATTGCACGGTGTACATCGGTTTGAACGACGTCGAGTTGCTACCACCGTGTGATATGGCCAACAGGCAATCCAGTAGACGACATTTGGATTACTTTACCCGAGGTCGCGTCATTGGGAAGTTGAAAGAAGGTCGAAGTGTGACTAGTGTGGCCGAGGAGTTAGGGATCGCTCACATCATCGTTTCACGAGCTTAAAGAGCATTTCAAACGACAGGAACAGCTGTCCGAGAGTTTAGCAGTGGTCGTCCACGAGCAACCACGGCGGCGGACGACCGGTATATTTTCCTACAGGCGAGAAGAGACAGACAGCGGGAGAAATTGCAAGGCACATTCAAAAGACAACTGGACGTCCGTTATCGCGTTTTACCTTGACCAGGAGGCTGCAAAAAGGTGATCTATTTGCACGACGACCAGTACGGTGTGTGCCATTAACGCCTGCTCATCGGAGACGGCGGTTTCAGTGGTGCCAGGAACACAACAACTGGACACATCAACAGTGGGGTCGAGTTCTCTTTACGGATGAGAGCCGATTTAGTCTGACGAGCGATTCTGGACGTATACACATCTGGAGAGAGCAGGGAACACGCAATCACACCTCCAACATCATCGAAAGGGACCGGTTTGGAGGCGGCGGAGTTCTCGTTTGGGGCGGTATCATGCTTGGTAGCCGTACTGACCTCCACATCTTCCAAGGAGGTTCAGTCCCTGGTGTCCGCTATTGTACCGAGGTTCTTTTGCCTCACGTGCTTCTGTTTAGAGGTGCTGTGGGTCCTGAGTTCCACTTCATGGACGACAACGCTATACCTCATCGTACAGTGGCTGTTGGAGAGTGAAGATATTCAACGCATGGATTGACCCTCAAGGTCCCCGGACCTAAATCCAATCGAACACGTGTGGGACCTTCTCGGGAGACGCTTGGCAGCATGTCACCAGCCGCCAGCAACGATTTCCCAGCTGCGATTGGCGCTACGGGCCGCGATGCCTCAACAGCTCCTTGACAACCTCGTCCTCAGCATGGACAGACGTTGTAAATCCTGCAACGCAGTCAGGGGTGATCATATCCCCTACTAAAGACAGGATTTTTCTTGGCACCCGCCTGTCACATGGACGTTTCTGTCTTCTGTTCAGTTGTGCTCGAAGCTACCTATTCAACAAAGTGCCTTTGTATCCTTTGGATTCCTTGTTTGGACGGTTTTGCTCACTTGTCCCATATTCTTACATCTTGGGGATCTTATGGTATGCTTTGAGTCGATGTGGAGCACTTCTGCACGACGTTGCATTCGAAAAACCGTCTCGTCTGTAATTTTTGCACGCCAGTGTATTATTCAGCCAAAGGAATAATAAAATAGCATTTGTCATACCATTTCTGAAGACACTGTCTTCACACCTAGCGCTGTGCTTTCTCTCAAGTTCTCCAACGCTTCATTTCAAATAACAGAAAATCTACCGTTTACAAGAAAACCTTCATTACGCTGCCAGAATTCCGAAGTTTCTATCACGCAGAGAATCATCTCCCGAAGCACGAAACTGATCATGAACAAAAGATAAACTGTTTAGCCACCTAGTCCATTGGCTGTAGCTTCCACTTTCTCGTTATTCATTTCGAGATGGGATCAAGACATCAGTGCTTTTCAATTAATGTCCGCGTTCTCTTCGTTTCATTAACAATAAGCACTTCCCTTTCTCTTGCTACTCCAGGCTCCATAGTATTGGAGACAAAGAAAAAAAAAGCGTAACCTCGCTCACTTGCGTAATTAGAAAAACGCTCATTTTTTCATGGTGAAAAAAATGACGAAAACACATGCTGTTAAGAATACATCAACTCATCATTCTTTTCTTCTTCCTTTTTCCTCCAACAAACTTCCGAATTCCCAGTGTTTTCTGAAGCTGTCCAGAATCAAACTCTCTTCATTATGTTACCACCTAACATAAATACATAAACATTTGCAATATTATTTTACAGAGTATATCTTATTTTTTGTCGGAATTTAACGATCACCATGAGCATTCAAAATTGAAAGTGGTCTGCCGTCCCGGATTTAGAGTTGCTTCCAATGACGACGATTGGCCAGGTTCCCACGCCTCTGACCATTCGGTCACTGGGATAGCCGAATGAGCTTAAATTTACTAGAGGTGAACAACGTTAAATTAGAAAAAAAAACTACTCCTACATTACCAGCAACCATGACTTTCATGTCTTCTGGATGTTCCAAAAATTTCGGATCAACTACTGGTAGAGCATAAGGATCATCAGATCTAATTGATACATAACCTACACCTTTGGGATGCAAAGTTGAAGATAGGCACCACATCGATGGCAGAAATTCATAAGGGCCGTACAGTTGTTTATAGACCTACATTTTAAAAGTTAGACATAAAATCTGTAATGATTTGGTTTTGTAATAGTTATATATCATAATTTTAATTGCACAGATTCTTTTAATCTTTTTCAAAATGCACGAAAATCACACTGAAGATAAATAAGTAGATTAAATTTACCTCTCAAAGCTGTAAGAAGGGAAACCATTGATAATCAAACTATGATGTTCTGACTCTAAAATACGGTATTGAGGAAATAGATCTGAGACTTACTTGATCAATTTAGAACACAATCTAATTTTCGATACACCCCATTTCACAAACCGTAAATTCCCAAACCCACTCGCATGATAGCTAGTTCTTTAAGTACATTGATATGATCTATACTGCTGAAGCCACTCATGAATCCAACTGGATCTCTTGGTTGAGTAATGTCCAGTGTTTTAAAGAGATGTGGTAGTTAGTACCTTAGGAAGATTTTATAAATAACTGATAAGAGGGCTGGTGGGTCTGTAGTTCCCGAGATACTCAGTGTCTCCTACTTTATGTAGATATATAATACTGTCGGATCTTAATTTATAAGTGGTTACGGCCGCAAAGTGTGGTATCGCGCACAAAAATACACCCGATATCTAAGCAGAATATATAATAAAATTTATAATGGCTTTGCCCAATTTTTCCGTTTCTCTTGGCTAGCGAGGATTCCTCTTAATTGCGATCGCAACAGAAGTAGACATACACGCGCGCAAACTTAGTAAAAGTAAAACCGTATCTCGATTTGGCGTGGATGCCTGGATTTAACTCTAGAACGTCCCAATTTTCCAAAACTTCAAAGCATCACACACGAACGAAAAACAACCCGATGCACATTTAAACGCAGGCTTGACATTTAATACAACAGCTGTGTAGAATGCCACTTTTATCCGTGCAGTGGCACAAAAAATCCGCTCAGATGGGGTTGTGGCGGGCTGCTCTGTCGGCAGCATATTTATGCACACTGATTTGAAAAACTCAACACGAGTAACGTGTCAGATACTAAGACCATACTGCGATTTAAAGTTACACATACAACAAAAGCATATAAAAAACACTTGAACCATGAAAACACAAAACAGCTGTGAACATTACGGTGCGAGCGCGGTTATAATTGCAACTAAATTGACTGCCCATACGTTAAATATATCTACAAATATTTACATCTACAATTAATCACTCCGTAGTTGCTGGAAGCCAAAATAGCGGGAAACAGCTCTAATCAAAAATGTCTATAAACGCTGTACGAGAAAAAAGGGAAAATGTATGTGTCTGAGGTCTCTGTACAAACTAACTTTTCTGGTAGAAAGAATTCTGCATGCGCTTTCCGCATTTTTGTGACATACTCTCAGTTGCAGCCACTTGGTCAGTTTGAACTGTTCTATTCCCACCACATACCTTTTACTATGGTTTCCGATTTGTATGAGGCTCCAAATACTACAATATCGGACGAAGAGCGCCATGTCCGAGGGACAATATGATTTCCTATTTTTGAGAGGTTGAATTGGTTCCCTCATTGGACTCTTCGTATATTTTATGTTTGCTGTACTACTGGGTGTTTTCCCCGTGGTTTTTAGATTTCTGATCGGTCGCATGTACGCATCCTTTTTTCCGAATCTAAGCTTTGTCTTCTTTTTACGTGCTCAGAGCGCTGGTGTCCGGCACCGAATGCCCAGACGCCTGTTTTTTACACTAAAGTTTTCTCCCTTTCGTCTGATCAAATCGTCTTTTTTCGCCATTTGGAGATGCTTCGTTTATTATTTCGGTTTCCTCGTCGTCTGCTGAACTGTGGGTGGCGTCCTTTTTTCCTTTTGGCAGTTCAATTCGTAGAATACCACTTTCAGAATATTTATTCTAACGACCCTCGTGAGGGGGTTGTTGAATGGGGGTGCAGACTGTTCTCTCTTCTTTGGAGAGCGAAATGCCTGTGAGAACCCCCATAAATCCGACACAAACGCTCGGTTCTCGCAGCCATGTGGCCATTCTTATTTAACGTTTTACAAGTAACCGCTAATTGTGTACTTTTGCGGATGCAGGAAAATTTTAACAACTGCGTTGACGAATAAATCAGAGGATCAAGCACCGTCATTAAGTAATAGGAACCACTACCACAATATCATATTGTATTTATATAGTGACGAAAAAATACACCAATGGAAAGTAAAATTTTAGAATCAGTTAGGCTACCCATAACAGTAATATGAATTGGATAATGGTGTTATTACTATACTCCAGAAAATGCAACCGAAAAATCAACGCAAAACGGCAAGTCTAGTGGAGTAGGAGATGGATTTCAGTAAGATGGTGGTTACCCGTGTGTGCAAAAAAGGATTCACAGTTATTGTGCTGTTTGAGGCTGTCCAAAAGCTGCTGTGACAATGTCCACTTATTGTGAAGAACATCTTCCACTTCATTGAGATATTGGGGTGGGAGTGTTGGTGGGTAATAACTAGTCTTCTTAGAGCACCCTAAGCACACTTGATCGGACTGGGATCTGGAGATCGTGTTGGCCGCTCCATGCTGCGAATGGTGTTCACTTCTAGATATGTCAATCAATCTCGCGCAACGAAGTCTAGCATTATCTCGTAAATTGAAATTTTCTCGTATTTCACCGGCATGAGATGACACTGAGTTCACCGTTGGGGTCTTTGGATTATTATGTGCCTAAAAAAAAAAAGAAAAAAAACTAAGCACCCAAAAGAAATCATCCAATTGAGATGAAAATTATTATGTCCGATGTACATTTACCTTGATCGTGAGTGTGATTTCTTCAGGCGCAGTGGTTAAGACGCGCGGTTTCTGTTGAGCCAACCTAAACGACCGCGATTCGAGTTCCTTGCGGCGCGAAAGGATTCTTTGGTGTAAGGGCTGGGAAACTTGTCTTCGATTTCGCGAAATTTCTTTATAAATACGAAAAGTCCTGAAACTGACATTTCTGAAATAAACGGAATTACGGCTGACTATGGAAAATTTGTGAAAATACGGAAGTTAAAAAAACGGGCACATTTAAAAACTGAAATTTCGTTAAAAGACTGACACCTACCAGCAACTTTGCTGCTCGTTATTTTCAGAAATTTTCCGTGAATTCATGTCACTTATTTTTTACAGTGTATTCAATCAAGGTGGTGGAGGCGGGGTAACTGTGAAGGGGGGGTCTGTTTTCGTGACGGATATTGGATTCATTAATACCTATGGAATAGCATTCGGATACCAAGAAGTGTCTTAACATCATTGCGGATCAGGCACACCCGTACACGTGCAAGATATTTTTCCTGGTGGATAGGGCCATGTATGATAAAGAGCCATGCCGCAAGGCTAGGATCGTCACACTATGGTTCCAGGAGCACGCCAGTGATTCCGAAATGCTAAAATTGCTCCCCCTATTTCCATATCTTAATCAATTGGACTCTTGTGGGATGAGACTGATAGCCATTCGTCACAGAGATACTCCTCCAGGGAACATTCGGCAATTGAAGGACGCGATCATATCAGTTTGACTGAACTTACCTATAGAACGATATTAAGCACCTCGTTCAATCCATGCCACATGGAATGGAGGTTGTTTTTGAAGGCCAACATGTAATTAGGTAGATGTTCCTATTATACTCTTTGCCAAAAGAAAACTAAACACCCAGAAGGAATCGTCCAATCTAAATGAAAATTGGTATGTTCGATGTACATATATAGGAAAGGAAATTATTGCAATTCCTTAGTAATTGGGCCATTTATTCGGGTAAAACAGCTACACGAGTGGAACAAATCAGTACGTTGTAGCGGCACCTTTGGCTCAGATACAAGTGGTTACTCGACATGGCATAGACTCATACAGTTCACGAATACTGTCTTTTTAGGTACAGCATGCCTGTTTGCCGACATTTCAGGATTGGCGTTGGTGGCGTCCCATTATGTCCCAAATATGTTCGATTGGTGAGAGGTCGGACTGGCCATGGAAGGGTGTCGATATTACGGAAGCAGGCGTGAGAGTGCCATGTCGTGTGTGGCCGGGCATTATCCTGTTGAAAAATTGCTCGGTGGTGCTGCGACAAGAATGGCAACACAACATCGCTAATGGCTTTCAGATTTTTTCGGTTCTGTCTTCGTTACAGATAATTATTTTCCCCACCAACCTGATATTTTTCCTGTAACTGCCGAAGGTCAGTACGAACAGCTTGACATTCTTAACATTTACCACCTCACTGAGAATGAGATCCTACACGCTATCAATAAACTGAAAGGAAGTAGAGCCGTTGGCCCTGATATTTCTTCGTACATAGTCAAAGGATGTGGTGAGACGCTCAGTAAGCCGCTGCTTCATATTTATAATCTAATTGTCATTACTTGAATTTTCCCTCCAGATCTGAAAAAAGCGAAAATTATTCCTGTTTTCAAAAAAGGCAGCTGAGACTCTATTTAGAATTATCGACCTCTTACAATTATTTCTGTCCTAGCGAAAATAGTTGTCTTATTTTTTCTAAGCTATACGATCACTTCAAACGTGTCCTCAGCTCTGCACAGCATGGTTTTGTGAAGAAATGCTCAACGTTTACCACCTATTCCACATCACAGAGGATATTTCGTCATCTATTGACAGGAGCACAAGTTGATGTTATTCACACTGACTGCTTAAACTTTTGACAAAGTTCATCATGGCATTTTACTTAAGGAATTGAACCGTCTTTGCCTCAGTGATAACCTGATGTCCTTGTTTAAGTCCTATCTTTTCAACCGATTCCAGTCTGTTATTTATAACAACCATGTTTCTGATCCCTATGTTACCACATCTGAAATACCCGAAGGCTCTAATTTAGGACCACTCCTGTTTTACATATACATTAATGACCTTTCTTTTTGCATTGATAGCCCTTCTCTCTTGTTTGCTGATGAGCTCAAACTTTATCGCAATGTACAGACTCTTGATTACTGTCTTGCTCTTTAAACTGACTTCAAAAACCTGCTTCAGTGGTGTACATTAAACCACCTCCACATCTCCAAGTGTCATGTCATTTCCTTTTCGCGGAAAAGAAACCCAATTCTTTTTTACTACAAAGCTGGCGACTATACTCTTAGCCAGACAAACTAAGTCCAGGGCTTGGGAGTCACGTTTGATTCGAACTTGGACTTTAGAAGTCATATTAAAAGAATTGTGCGTACAGAAATCTTGAAATTATGCTACATTCCAAGTATTTCTCGAATACTCAGACACGTATTAGCATTTTTAAGACTACGGTAAGATCTTCACTGGAATACGCGGCGATCATTTGGAGCCTTAGCCTCCTAACTCTATTAAATGAAATCGAGGAAGTTCAAAACAATTTCTTAACCTTTTTTACAAATCGACTGGTGTTTATATAGCGGACATCCCGACGGCTGACCTTCTGACATTCAAGATAACCTCTCTGCAATCGAGAAGGAAGGCTCTTCAACTCAAGTTCCTGTACAGCATAATCAATGAAGAGATTGATGATACTCAAATTGTAAACCAATTAAGTTTTCTCGTGTCCCACGTTTACCGAGGACAAGAAGTGAAATATTTGCAGTGTCATTTTGCAGAACTGATGCTGGAAAATATTATCCGTTATGTAAAATGTATAGCCTTGATGAAGGATAATTCGTGTTAAAAACGTTGAAAGTTAAAATATCAACTAAATACGATAAAACACATGTAGCACACATACACTACATGTAATTAAGCTTTACTGATAAAACACACACCACATGAGATCTTTCGAGGATCACAACGTCCCCATCTTCAGATGTTACATTCACGAGTAAGACCAAAAGATATATATATATATATATATATATATATATACACCACCATCGTCAGAAGCCAGCAATATCGCAACGCCATCTAGGAATTTACACAGTGCGTTTAAATAAATCATAAAAGTGTTTAAATAAAATAGTCCATGGTTCCGATGTAACTTTAGGGACATAATCATTACAGCAACGAGATCCGAATGATGCAATATATAGGTTCTCCATAAATAATAACAGTGAGCTTACCTGGAGAGTTAATAATGAATACCTCATTTCACTTTGGAGTATGGGAACCTGTCGCAACCAGACAAGACAAGGCGGTTGTTAACTTGCCATTACGAACATCATATTTATGCTCCCTGACTCTGACTAAAGTTCCTTTTTGTAGAACCAATATATACAGTATCATTAGTGTCTGGAACAACGGCTTGTAGAGGTATGGTGTATACGCCGTATCTAGTATGTGGAGACACCATGTCCCGATCCTTCTTGATTAATGCATAAATATTTCTAGTCGTGAGGCCAAAGTCAATATTATATGGTTTACACTTATTTCTTAATATTGTTACGAACTTTTGGTCTTCAGATATCAGGATGCCAAATTAATTCCGGACTGCGATTCGAATCACTGGATCCGCCAATACCTCGTTAGCAATTAGCCGACACAGTACATTAATAAACCAATGGAGGCACAGTATAACAATTAAAACAGGGATTTAATAGATACATGCATAAATTACACCGGATTCTTCATTAAATAGAAAGGCTATAATTTCCTGCCAGCTTTGGCCCTCGTCGGTGTTTCAGAAAATATGTCCTAACGAAAAGTCTGTTCGTTCACAATGAGCCGCAAAGAATACTGGTAAAAAGTACTTACATAGGTCCTTGAGTATCCACAGTATAGATGACACCCAAAAAAATACAACTCACACTCACATTCGCTAATATGTTGGCACTACGGGTAGCTCTTTTTCCTTGTTGGATGAGGCCGCGTTGCTTACGGACTCTTGGTCAAAATGACGTCGTCTCTAGTCGCTGAACGCACGTACTCAGAGACACACACACACACACACACACACACACAAGTTCTTTCCCCGCTTTCTTACTCTACGCGAAGAGGCTCTGCAGGGGGGGGGGTCCTCCGTGGTTCCTGGTGTCAGGCGTTTCACCTCTCCGCTCTCTCTCTCTCTGTGGATTTCAAATGAACTGTCTCCTTCCGGCAGGTATCGATAGTCCGGCAAGGTGAAGAAAGTTCCCAGGCAGATCTGTTGTTGGTTAGTCCTCAGCTTATGTTTTTCATCTGGCTTCTCCTCTTATGCTCAGAATTGCAAGAGCACGCAGACGGACGGCAAGCATTTGTTCTAGGGCGAGGAAAAATCCTTCCTCACTCTCTCGGCTTAAAAATGGATTCTGTTCTCCTCTCAACAACAAAACTCCCGTCTAAGAGAAATTGGTTAAGCTGTGAATTCCAACACTTGAAACCGCGACATTTTTATTATAAACTGCTCTTCAAGTCTAAGAGCTTTCCCATTGTTTAGCGCGCGACACAGACAAAAGCTTCAAACGCTTTTGCCGTCCAAACACTTTTGAGTCATGGGAAATAGCTTTTAAACTCTGACCCGTCCCATTTCCGTTTATGGGCTCTTTGTTCTCGTGGTAAACACCTGCAACTCGCCACTTGAATTCAAAGTGCTAGAAAATCTTTTCTTAATATACCGCCCCTCGCAAGTGTTTAAATTATAACTCTCTGTTAATTAAAACCCCCAATCAAGTTTCAATTCCCGTTAATTAACCACGCCTCTCGCAAATTAATTATGCGAGAGGGGGGGGGGGGTCGTCACATCGCCCCCTTCTTAAAATGCAACTCGTCCCAAGTGCATATAAGCTACCAGTGATTCGCAGCGATTCCACCACCCGGAACTCCCTACCCTAGATAAGAACTCATTAGTACCCCTCTTTCCTTGTGCATCGTCGTCTCTACCCTTCTCAAAACAAACGCCTTGAATTGGTCTTTGCAGTTCCCCGGGCACATCCCCTTTTCTAACGAATCTCAGGGAACGCCCACATTCCATGCATACCTGTATAATTATTTACACTGCCACGCCCCAGGGCAGTACACAAATACGACACTACATAATTAATTTACATTATACAGTTGCACTACCACGGCACACGACATATTGCAATATTAAAATATTTCTACCAATAGAACACAACACCGAGTACACTATACAAAATTATTACAACCAACAAACTCATTCCATGTTCTCAGGCTCTCCGCTTCTCACCCTTTCACATCACTAAGTCAACCAACGGGAAACTAACGAATCACCTGAGACACTCACCCTTCAAATGTTTATGATTCGGTATTTCCTGCCCTATACGGTCTAAGCCTATCGAGGTGTATAACTCTAACTGGTCTATTATTGTACTGAACCTTGTAAAGAAAATCGTTTATTCTTTTCTTTACTACATAAGGACCTTCCCACCGGCGCTGCAATTTGGGTGACTTTCCCTTTCGCCTACGTAGGTTATAGAGCCAGACCAAGTCTTCCTTCTTAAACACTTTCTCCGCAGCCTGCACGTCATATCTGGTCTTCATTCGTTCAGTAGCTATCCGAATATTCCTCCTAGCAAAACTATGTACCATCTCCAATCTCCTGGAAAACTCTGTGACATACGTGCTAGAATCCTGGGCAATTGGTTCCGGCCTTCCAAACACCAAATCACAGGGAAGACGTAATTCTCGCCCATACAACATCATACTCGGGGTATTCCCTGTGGTTTCATGCACCGCAGCTCGGTACGCCAACAAAAATAGCGGTACAAGCCTGTCCCAATCTTTCTGGTTGTCATTAACAAATAATGAAAGCTGCTGTCCTAAGGTGCGTATGAACCTTTCACACATTCCGTCACTCTGAGGATGAAGTGGCGTAGTTCGAGTCTTTTTAATGCCGAGTAAATTACACATTTCTTGGAACACTTTAGACTCAAAGTTCCGCCCCTGGTCGGAATGCAATTCAAGAGGAACCCCATGAGAGCTCACCAATCTACTGACAAGAATTTCGGCAACAGCAACTGCTTCCTGATTTTCCATAGGAAAGACCTCCGGCCATTTGGTGAAATAATCCATAACCACCAACAAATATCTGTTGCCATCCTCCGACTTAGGAAACGGTCCCATTACATCAATGGCTACCCTTTCGAACGGTGCTCCCACATTATACACTTGCATTCGGCCGCGACATCGTGTCATTGGGCCTTTCTTGGACGCGCATAAGTGACACTGTCTGCACCAATCCTCTACATCCTTCCTACCATTTACCCAGTAAAATCGTTCCCGGACTTTCGCGAGAGTTTTTCTGACACCAAAATGTCCACCAGTCGGGCTATCATGCATTTGTTTCAAAACATCTTTCACCAAAGATCTTGGAACCACCAGTTGAATTTGTCGCGAATCATTCCTAGAATTTTCCAATTCTCTGTACAAAATTCCATCTCTAACTACAAGAGAATCCCATTGCGTCCAATACCTTTTCAAAATCTGTCCGTACGCTGCAACAGTCGCCCACGCAGGACGGTCGGAAGACTCTTGCTTCCATCGGACCAGACGTCCAACATCTTCGTCCGCTTCCTGCGCTTTTTGCATCTCATCCGGGCTCAGCGGATCTCGTACAGTCGGGGACGGGGGAATTATCGCCTGGCGCACCGCTTGGGTCCCCGGCTGCAGATCATTGCTCTCTGCGCGTAGGCAGGATTTGCATTGCGGCGGACAGGGTATTCTCGACAAAGCATCCGCATTCTTATGTGCATTCCCCTTCCGATGTTGTACTTGGAAATCATAAGTTTGTAAACGTTCTATCCACCTGGCTACCTGTCCCTCCGGATTTCTAAAATTAAACAGCCAACGCAAAGTGCCATGATCGGTTCGCAACAAGAATTTTCTGCCGAACAAATAATGATGGAAATGTTCTATACCTTTTACCATAGCCAATAATTCTTTTCTAGTAACACAGTAGTTCCGTTCCGGCTTAGAAAGAGATTTACTAAAGTATGCTATGACTTTTTCCTGTTCATTCTGAACCTGAGATAAAACTCCACCTACTCCAGTTTCACTAGCATCGACATCAAGGATGAATGATAATTCCGCTTTGGGATAAGCCAATACCGGCGCTGATATCAGAGCTTCCTTTAGTGTCGCGAAGGCTTGTTGACACTCTTCATTCCACTCAAAGGGAACTTTCGCCTCAGTTAACCGATGCAATGGTCGGGCTATCTGCGAAAAACCTCTGATACATTTCCGGTAATAGGAACATAACCCAAGGAAACTTCTCACCTCCCGAACATTCGTTGGCGGTGGCCATTCTTTGACTGCCACAATCTTTTCAGGATCTGTCCCTATGCCATCTGCAGAAATTACATGTCCGAGGTACTTCACTTCCTTTTGCAAAAATCTACATTTTTTTCGGATTCAATTTTAATCCAGCTTCACGGAGCCTAGTGAAAACGACTCTCAAATTATTCAAATGCTTAGCAAAAGTAGTACCACACACAATTATGTCATCCAGATAAACCATGCAGATGTCAAACGGTAAACCTCGAAGAACAGTTTCCATTAAACGTTCAAATGTGGCGGGTGCATTACACAATCTAAAGGGCATTACCCGAAATTGCCACAAACCATTACCTGTCGTGAAGGCAGTTTTCTCCTTATCATCTGGATGCATACCCACCTGCCAATAGCTACTTTTTAGATCGAGCGTGGAGAACCACTCAGATCCAGCCAAATGCTCCAATGTGTCATCTATCCTAGGTAGTGGATAGGAATCCTTACGAGTTACTTCATTGAGCTTCCTGTAGTCTAAACAAAACGTAGTCGTACCGTCAGGCTTACAGACTAAAACAACAGGAGATGCCCACGGGCTAAATGAAGGTTCTATAACTCCTTGCTTCTCCATATTTCTTAACAACTCTTCCACTTCTGCTCGTTTAGCTAAAGGTAAACGTCTTGGCGGTTGCTTAATTGAAGCACTATTTTCCGTATCTATTTTATGGAAAACGACACTAGTTCGTCCATAATCATCCTCACCTGCGGAAAAAACATCGGCGAATTCGCATATCATCTCGGTCCACTCTCCAAACTGATACGTACTCAGGCTCGCCATGGCCTCCCTTGCGAGGTCACGCAGATGCTCCGGCACTTCGCCGCTCCCTCCCACGCTCGAGTTGGGTGGGATCCTCACTCTGCTGCTACGCGCCGAAACTACAGGATTCAAGGAACAAAGTGCTAACCCTTCCTTTATCTTCACATCGACGTGACCCAGGTTAACTATTCTTACGGGGATGCTATGTGCTGTTTTTACCAGCGCTCTCTCTACAAGTACATTTTTTGGTAACGGGCAAATTTCGGACATTTCGCATACTGCCATCGGAAATTCTAGTGAAAGCTCAGGCAAACATCCTGCCAGAATTGTTTCACTTTTTGCTGGTAAAACACACTTTTCTTTTGCGAGAACTGTGACCCTCTGCGACCTCAGGTGCCCATGTTGACTCCTCATGAGAACCATTTTCTCATGTTCCGTCTTCAGGGTTCCATTCTTAAGGTCCAAAACATATCCGTTCTCACTAAGAAAATCAAGACCCAGGATGCATTCTTCAACGATATCAGCAATCACTGCCGTGTGTCTGCAGCATTCATTTCCAATTCGTATATCGACGCCTGCGGTTCAAAGAGCAACTAAACCATCACCATACACAGTTTGAATCTCAACCCGTTGCTCACTCTTCAAACAATCTGCAGGTTCCTTAATTTGCTCGAAAAATCCGGACGGAGTAATGTAATATCCGCCCCAGTATCCAGCACAAATTGGCATTTAGTTTTATTTATCATCCTCTCAACTCTTAAACCACTGTAATCCCCAGAAAGACCTGTGACGTGCGCTTTCACCGTGCGGGGCTGCTTTTGCTGCGTCAGTTCTCGCCTCTCGAAACTGACTTCTGAGGGTTTCCCGAAGCCTGTTCCTTCGACATTTTTCCCTCTCTCAACCGGTTTTCTACACTCAAAACTGCGATGCCCTCTTAATCTACAATACCAGCACTCCATTTTTCTAGCCGGCGTATCTCTTCTTCCCCGGCCAGGAGACGTAACAGAACGCTGTCTAACATCTTTGCGAAGGAGATCCAAAAGCTCTTCGAGTTTAGTTTCGACTGATGCATTGTTCGGACTTTCTGCTACAGTCGCCATACGAACTGTTTTTCTAGGACTCCTAGAATGGCGCGAACAGTCAAATTTCATTGCATGTAAGACGGCTGACTTAAGTTAGTCACAATCCGCCATGCGCACTGAATGCTGAATGCCTGGATCAGAAATCGCTTCCACAAAATGTTGCTGCGCCATCGTGTCCTGTATTTCCGACGTACATTGCCCATACGCAAGCCTTGTCATCCGATCGATGTCGGTTGCGAGCTCTTGAAGTGACTCGTTGACCTCCTGCCTGCGATTTTCCAACTGAAGAACACGGAGTTGCTTTAAATTTTCCTCCCCAAATCTGAGTTCCAGGGCAGCGACGAGACAGGAATATTTTAAACGGCTCTCTTCCGACAAAGTTTGTAGGATATCAGCAGCTGCATCCCTCAATGATGCCGCAAGCGCGCATGCTTTCTCCCTTTCGCTCCAGCCCTTCACACTCGAAACCATTTCGAACTGGGTCCTATATACTCCCCAGCTAGTCTTTCCGTCAAACGCGCCTGGTTTAATTCGGGTCGGCCTACTCAAAGCTTCGCTCATCACCCCCGGTGACTTAAATTCCGACGAACTTATTATTGCCTCACAATGTTGTACCCTTTTCTCTATATCCCTATAAAATTTAGTTTGTTCTAACTTAGTACCATTAAATTCCCCAGAAAGTTTTTCCTTTACATTTCTACATTGAGTCTCGCACAAGTTACGAACGCTCTCTTAATTTTGGGTACATTTGTTCTATTTGGTCTACCCATTTTACATGCCCAATTTCCAACTGATCGATACGCAATTGGTATATTCTATTCTTTTCTCAAATTTTTCCTCATACCCCCCAATTCCAGCTGTCAGCTGATTTATGCTGCCCGTCTGCTGCTCAAGACTTTCTTTTTGCTGTTGTAAGCTTCGCTCAAAACTCTCTTGTTGTTTGAGCTGCTGCTCAAAACTTTCTTTGGAAGTTTTCAGTCCATTTCTGAGTTCATCTTTCAGTTCATCTAATATTTTTGTAATCCCTTCCATTTTTGAAACTTTGAGCTCAACTTATTATGCAAGTTGCAAAAGTTGGCATAAATACTGTGCTCCAGTTGTACTGTGTTTCTGCAGTATAAAATACGGATCCCACTGCTGATCACCACTTTTGTTGCGACCTTTTGGTCTTCAGATATCAGGATGCCAAATTAATTCCGGACTGCGATTCGAATCACTGGATCCGCCAATACCTCGTTAGCCAATTAGCCGACACAGTACACCAATAAACCAATGGAGGCACAGTATAACAATTAAAACAGGGATTTAATAGATACATGCATAAATTACACCGGATTCTTCATTAAATAGAAAGGCTATAATTTCCGGCCAGCTTTGGCCCTCTTCGGTGTTTCAGAAAATATGTCCTAACGAAAAGTCTGTTCGTTCACAATGAGCCGCAACGAATACTGGTAAAAAGTACTTACGTAGGTCCTTGAGTATCCACAGTATAGATGACACCCAAAAAAATACAACACTCACACTCACATTCGCTAATATGTTGGCACTACGGGTAGCTGTTTTTCCTTGTTGGATGAGGCCGCGTTGCTTACGGACTCTTGGTCAAAACGACGTCGTCTCTAGTCGCTGAACGCACGTACTCAGACACACACACACAAAAGTTCTTTCCCCGCTTTCTTACTCTACGCGAAGAGGCTCTGCATGGGGGGGGGGTCCTCCGTGGTTCCTGGTGTCAGGCGTTTCACCTCTCCGCTCTCTCTCTCTCTCTCTGTGGATTTCAAATGAACTGTCTCCTTCCGGTAGGTATCGATAGTCCGGCAAGGTGAAGAAAGTTCCCAGGCAGATCTGTTGTTGGTTAGTCCTCAGCTTATGTTTTTCAGCTGGCTTCACCTCTTATGCTCAGAATTGCAAGAGCACGCAGACGGACGGCAAGCATTTGTTCTAGGGCGAGGAAAAATCCTTCCTCACTCTCTCGGCTTAAAAATGGATTCTGTTCTCCTCTCAACAACAAAACTCCCGTCTAACAGAAATTGGTTAAGCGGTGAATTCCAACACTTGAAACCGCGACATTTTTATTATAAACCGCTCTTCAAGTCTAAGAGCTTTCCCATTGTTTAGCGCGCGACACAGACAAAAGCTTCAAACGCGTTTGCCGTCCAAACACTTATGAGTCATGGGAAATAGCTTTTAAACTCTGACCCGTCCCATTTCCGTTTATGGGCTCTTTGTTTTCGTGGTAAACACCTGCAACTCGCCACTTGAATTCAAAGTGCTAGAAAATCTTTTCTTAATATACCGCCCCTCGCAAGTGTTTAAATTATAACTCTCTGTTAATTAAAACCCCCAATCAAGTTTCAATTCCCGTTAATTAACCACGCCTCTCGCCAATTAATTATGCGAGGGGGGGGGATCGTCACAATATATTAACAATCCCGGGCACATACGGAAGTGATCCCACAAAACAAAGGTTTACGAATGTCTCTAGAAAGAGTCGAAACATTAGACGTCTTAATTTGCCGGAACAAGCGATCCCACCACAGAGGAGGGCTCGTGTCCATAATGACAGGCAATTTATTTAATCTGGACTGGTTCCAAATGTCGTAATCTAGGGTTGGACGAGTGTGAAAATGATCTACGTAAGTAGAAACCGAATAGCCGCAAATTTATAATTAATCGGGTGATAAGACCAGACGGGTATAATTTCAACAGTGGAAGACTGTTTTCTGAAAACGGAAAGCCGCAAATGGTTCGAGTGGGTCCATTCCAAAATAAAATCCAAAAAAGGTAAACTCCGGTGTTTTGTTCAATTTCAAGGGTGAAATTGATAGATGGAACTTTAGAGGAACAATACTCAGAAAATAAAACCAGATCTGAAACAGAATATATCCAAAACAACAAAAAAATCACCAACGTATCTCACAAATAATAAGAGATTGAGGGTAGACGGATAAGATGTCCTCCTCCAAAGACTGCATAAACATCTCCGCAAGAATGAGGGAGAGGGGGAGCCCGTAGGTGCCCCACTCTCCTGACGGTAGATAATGTCATTAAACTTAAAATAGGATCTCGTCTGAACAAGGCAAAACGTTGTAAGCACAGCCTGAACCTCCAGTGGTGGAACGTCAGCTGCTAACAGCTTGGACTCAATAATTCCGTGAACAAATGTGACAGGAATGCTGGGAAATAACGATTCTACGTCGAGCGAGGCCATCAAAAACTTACTCAGGTTGAAGAAATGGTCGGATTCTGATCAAGGCCTGAAATGAATTAGAAACAGAATACATGGGATTTGTAACGTACCAGGAGATGTGACGTACCTGCCCGAAGGACGCACACGACATAAAGGCAGATAGGAATCAGAATAAAACGTCCGCGTAGCTCAATTGGTAGAGTGACTTATTCCGGAATGAGGGGATCCGGGTTTGAATCCCGGCGTAGACCTGAAATGACGGAGAAATTTACTTCGTTATAATGGCGCCCGAACTATCCGGATGACCCGACCGTTCAAAATCTCGCATTGGTGTGATGTTATTTCCACACCGCGAGATAGGAAAAATAAGAGAATCCCTTCTCCAGCACTTCGAAAAAAAAAATAAAAAAAGGGGGAGATGATGTAACGTACCAGGAGATGTGACGTACCTGCCCGAAGGACGCACACTACATAAAGGCAGATAGGAATCAGAATAAAACGTCCGCGTAGCTCAATTGATAGAGTGACGTATTCCGGAATGAGGGGATCCGGGTTCGAATCCTGGCGTGGACAGAAATGACGGAGAATTTTACTTCGTTATAGATTAGAAATTAATGGTTTCAAATATGGCGCAAGGGTTTATTCCAGTGGGAGGGTAGAACTAGAAACAAGAAGCCTTAAAGGTAGATCTGTTTATGCAACTTAAGTTGTCCAAATAATTCAGGGGTTCTGGAGCCACACGGAGGAGACAAAGCTGAAATCATAGACGAAGGGAGGCTTGCAAGGGTTTTCATACGAGCCAATGCTGATATAGTAGCCTGGGTGGGATCAGTCTGGACGACAACAGTATTGATCTTGGGAATTGTTGTACACATTTTCTGGTGATACTCCGTCTTGTCTAAAATATTGATCTGATTCAACTTGTCCGCCGAAATTATAGCTAGCTGTGAATTGTCACGAAGTTCCTTTAATGCCTTGCGCTCAGAATTGAATGTACTGTTAAGTTGTCGGTCGAAATGTCGTTTCCGACTGCGAAGAGCACTAGCCATTCTGTAACGTATTGGATCCTGTTCTTCAGGAGGGACCCCATGAATCACGGTTTCGATCTGAGACACGACAGAAAAAAGGTTCGGTGCAAGATCTGGGTACGCAAACTTAGAACCACGTTGGAGTGCCCTGGTTTGGCAGGAACTCAACTTAATAGAACTAAGATTCAGATACGGTGGTTTATTGAGCAGCTCTTGAAATACACCTCTAGGAGTATAGTGATTAGTAGATTTCTTAAATGATACAGACCGTGAGACAAGTAGTTTCAACTTATGAATATGGCCTTCCTGTATCTGAGTAACCTTGGTTGCAATAGCCGAACTAGGGAAAATAAATGTTCTGTCCATAACACTGGGATGGTTGTTTTTAGTAAGAAATAAATAAGCATCGTAGATACGTCTGAATAAACCATCTATGAAATACCTCTTCATTCTGATTGCACAGGTAAGTCGTCTGGATTCTGTATTTCGCAAAATAGTAGCGTCACCATGAGAACATGGATGCCGATTTAGAGCCAAGAATTTAGGTACGACTTTTTAAGTCCCTACAATTCAAAAGAAAATTGAGATGGGCGTGTTGAATTGCCAAGCTACGACGTACGGTGAAAAAAGTTCTAATGATATCATAAAAAACAGGTACCACATTGAAAACGACACATAAACTTGATGAAGGATGATTCGTGTTAAAAACGTTGAAAGTTTTTAACACGAATCATCCTTCATCAAGTAAAAAATTGGATGATTCGTGTTAAAAACGTTGTATTAAGAAGGATCGAGACAGTGTCTCCACATACTAGATACTGCGTATACACCACAACTCTACAAGCCGTTGTTCCAGACACTAATGATACTGTATATATTGGTTCTACAAAAAGGAACTTTAGTACCAGAGTCAGGGAGCATAAATATGACGTTCGTAATGGCAAGTTAACAACCGCCTTTTCTCCTCTGGTTGCGATCAGGTTCCTATACTCCAAAGTGGAATGAGGTATCCATTATTAACTCTCCAGATAAGCTCACTGCATGTTATTATTTATGGAAAGCCTATATATTGCATCATTCGGATCTCGTTGCTGTAATGATTATGTCCCTAAAGTTATATCGGAACCGTGGACTATTTTATTTAAACACTTTCATGATTTATTTAAATGCACTGTGTAAATCCTAGATGGCGTTGCGATGTTGCTGGTTTCTGACGATGGTGTTGTATACATTCAGGGTGATTCCTAAAGTCCCAAGTCACCTCAATACCTTGGGAACAAAGACAGCTAGAGCTATGGAAGTAAGGTACGGTATAGTAAAACAACCATGCGCTATCGGATGAGTGATTGCGGCGCCCCTAGTGGCAAAATGTGGAAGTTAGCACTCCTATCTCGGAAACCATGAGAGATGCGGGAAGAGATCAATTAGAAACTTGTAGAGCATTAACGAATTACTATAGTAGGAAACGACATATAGTAGAAACTGCTGGGGTAATTAGAAGGCTGGAAATGCCAACTTGTGCGAAGCTCGTTTGCCTCGTTGTCGCGGTAACTGTCTAGCAGAGAGAAATGTATGACGTATGCGACCGCATGCTTGTGAGTGTCGTATGCAAATTCTGGTGTGACATAACGCCTAACCTGCCGTAACAGGCGCGGCGTGGCAATGTATAAAGGATCGTCGGTCAGGAGCTGTCATTCGTAACGTGAGTATCGGGTGAATGATGAGCATGGCAGGCTATTCGAATGAACAGTATTGCGAGATGGTACTGTTATATGGAGAATTCGGATGCAGCGCGAGGGAAGCGTCACAGTATGGCTTACGATTTCCGACTCATCCATCGCAGACAGCGTGGACCATCAGTCGCGTGGGTCGACGGCTACGAGAGACAGGTAGTATTGCAGCGCGTCCCCGTTTGGGCCGACCCACCGGAATGGGTAGGGATGTGCAACCAGTCGATGTTCTGGCATACGTTTTGGCCAACCCACACACCAGTACGAGGGACGTCAGTATGGCATGTGGCTTATCACAATCCCGCGTGAGGAACATTTTGCATCAGCATGGTGCCCAGCCGTACCGTACAGTACCGCTGCACGTACTGTTGCCAGGGGATAACCAACGACGTCTAGATTGGTGCAATTTTGTAATGAACACCGTAAAAGAAAATGCGGCCTTTCTATCAAACATCCTTTGTACTGACGAGGCGCAGTTCACACGCGCCGGGGTGCTGAACAAACAAAACACCCATTACTGGGCAGTTCAGAATCCATTTTTTTACACGGGAAATGAGACATCAGGTGCGCTGATCGATTAATGGCTGGTGTGGCATCTGGAAGCACCGACTTGTTGAGCCTGTGTTCTATGAGGGCGCAGTAAATGGACGAATATACCTGCAGCTGTTACAAAGCGCATTACCTAAGTGGTTAGATGATCTGTCTCTGCAAGATGTACGCTCATTATGGATTCAGCATGACTGCGCTCCGGCACATCAACCAACAGCGGTACAGCACTTCCTGTCCAACACTTTCGGGCAACAGATCATCGGTTATGATGGTCCCGTAGCGTGGCCTCCACGATCCCCGGATCTAACTCCCATGGATTTCTTCTTCTGGGGATTACCTAAAGGATCACGTGTACAGGGTAGAACCGACGAGTCTCCACGATCTCCGACTGCGTATCGTCGCTGCGTGTGAAAGCGTGACACCTCTTATGCTGGCAAACTTACAACGGGAAGTTCTGTCTCGCATTCAAATGTGTATTGTGGCCATATTGAACCCTATTTACGTTAAAAGCAACGTTATGCAAGTACTGCTGTTGCATTAAATACGACCAATGTACTCCACTTGTATTCATGCCTGAGTATAATAAACCTTGTGTTTCCCTCACGTTTCCAGCCTTCTACTTACCCCAGCCGTTTCTACCATATGTCATTTCCTACTAATTCGTTGATGCTCTACAAGTTTCTAATTGATCTCTTTCCCGTATCTCTCATGGTTTCCGAGATAGGAGTGCTAACTTCCACATTTTGCCACTAGGGGCGCTGCAGTCACTCTCATCCGATAGCGCATGGTTGTTTTACTATACCATAGCTCTAGCTGTCTTTGTTCCCAAGTTATTGAGGTGACTTAGGACTTTAGGAATCACTCTGCATATCTTGGTCTTACACGTGAATGCAACATTTGAAGATGGGGATGTTGTGACCCTCGAACGATCTCATGTGGTGTGTGTTTTATCAGTAAAGCTTAATTACATGTAGTGTATGTGTGCTACATGTGTGTTTTATCGTGTTTAGTCGATATTTTAACTTTCAAAATGTATAGGCTTCACAACTCTAAGAATGTCCGGATATTTTTAATGTAATAATTTTTTTCATAAAGCATGATTCGCAAGACTCTAAATATCACTTGGTAATTATTACTGTAAATATAACTATAGCAGTTCGTGTAACTAAATATACCATCTGTAGGGATGTGCTTACAAATAAACAGATCGTAGAATGTCGTCGACGTAGCGTTGAGCTGTTAATGTGGTACGGAGGACTACAAAATGTGTCTGGCTATCGTAGAAAATGGCTACCCAGACAGTCACTCCCTGTAAGCGAGCCAGCCGTGTGGTGCTTCATGGTAAAGGCAGGATCCGTGCGATGGATGGCTCGTCTCCAGAGACGCATGTCCTGGTAATATGTGCCAAATGCAAATCGCTACTCAACGCTGAAGACGACACGAAGCCACTGGACACTATCGCACGTTGATCGAGTCCGACACCATTACCCGGTGCCGGCGATGCTCGTTGGTCAGTGATAGGCAGCCTCCTCGAATGTAGTCCCCGTGCCACAGGTCGTCTGACAACGGTTCGCATGGCCACTTCCGTACCTGTGACCGATGCAAAACGGTCAGATGATTTAGAGCTGCGAATTAAGCTCTTTTCGTGATGCTCTCACGATCGCTCGATCCTCGGATACATCAACCGATTGTCGCGACTCTCATATCCAAATGCCTGGCAATACGACAACTTGACCAACTGGTCTCTCTCAGCCCCATTGTACGTCCTTTCTAAAACTCGTTCACCTGATCGTATTGTGCACGGATCTGACGTCAAGGCATTGTCACAGTATTTGAAGGTTAATGCAACCGCGATACGCTGTCACAGTTGTCCCTGCATGCGAGCTTTGCTCTTGATATACCCTTCTCGATACGCGGTGCCCATGCGCTGTGGCTGACCACTATTTAGTCATTGGTCGTTAGTGTTTTTAATTATTTGCATATTCGGCCCTGAGGTATTTACTTGCATGCAGAGTTTCAACAGGATCGAACGACTTCCTCTGGGTGATTTTTTTTTTTCGCGGATAGTGTAATTTGATACTTCATTGTATGTAGAAAAATCTTATCCTGGAATCAAATCTACAAAAGTTTGTGAGATTATAACCTGTTCGCATTTTTTGGCGCTTACATCAAGTTTACAACCAAAAATAAATTACTTACCTCAGGTCTAAGGCCATAGGTAAATTTGGCAATAATCGGAATACCTTCAACAAAATATGGCTCGTGATCTGGATAATCAGGAGGAGCTGAGGAAAAGTTTTCATGTTTAAATGCAATACTGAAAACAGCTTGGGGTGAAGCTAAAGGACCTATAATAAAGCAGAAATAAGCGTTTTATAAATAATGCACTTTGTAGAGGGTACATTGCAAGATAGGATTCGGTATCACAAAGCAAGACAAATCTAATCAAATCATATCAACAAACACTTTTCAGACATTTCTCAATGAAAAATTGGGTAAACACTATTGACACCAGCCATATCATTGTTACTTACACTCTGAACTCAAATCTCGAAAATTCTGTCGGATAATTTTATCAGACACATTACTTATTTTTCCTCATATTTTTGAGAATTATTACTGAATTTAACTATCTTAGCACTCTTTTTTAGACTGATTATTTAACGGCGTCATTTAAATCGCGCCAAACAACTCCTGATTGTCTATACTTGCTACATTTTTACGAACGTCATTTTGGCATAGCCGCAAAAACCCTGTTAAAAAAATGTCTAGGAGGTTAAAAACGTATCTTAAAGAGCGTAATGCGAAATATACCATTATGCGAGAAACACAATGTGATTCTTAAAGCTGCTTAGTTTTTCAGTGTACATTAATTTATCCAGGGATAGTAAATCCCAATCATCCAATATAACACTGGTCAACAGCCGAAAAGGTAGGGAAATGAAAACAGCCGAATTTTATGTTTTGATGGACGTTGAACCCGAATGAGGTAATAAAATGTTTCAGTTGGCTTTATTTTTCAAGATCCAGTAGCAACCCTTTTAGTGAGCATGGTAAGAAATTTAATAAGATTTGCATACTATTTTTCCAGACCAGAGATACGTCTTAGTTTCCACTGAGTCTTGTCAACAACCAATTGGGTGCCGCAATAATGTCAAAAACCAGCTGCACGAATGAATGTAAGGGGAGGGCAAAGACTAATTCTAGTTTCCTCTCCGAATGTAATTTTTTATATCGCAATTATTACATCAGAATATTTTGCTAAAAACTGTACCAGCACAATTTTCTCAAACTAAAACAGCTATTCCGAATCAAAGAGGATAATCTTGTACAACTACACAAACTAATTATTGTTCTAATTAGTTAGGAAGATAATTGCGATGGTATTTATCATTTTTATCACTGTACATGTAACAGCAGTTTTGTCTCTTTTAAATTCAGTACAGCAATATTAATAATAAAAACGTCATTTTGTTTCCGTATCAAACAACTTAAAATTTATAGACCAGTGTAATAAATGCAATACTGTTTTATTTCAACATTATAGCATGAAAGAATCAAATCGTCGACGAATAGTACACGTGCCCTTCTGAGTCCAGATGAAAATGCTATATTTTTGCCAACATTTTATGCAATATATTGTTACGCCCCGGAGCAGGGGTCAAACTAAATTAAACACTTGAGTAATTCAATGGGTAGCGGGTCGTACATTGGCTGAAGCCCCGGAGGTGATCGTAAGAATTCAGGAAAGAAAATCAATAATTCGGGAATTTGTTTATTGCGCAGAAATCCTATGAGTTGGGCCAGAGAGTTTAGCCTGAAAATTCAACCAATAAAAATCAAACTTTGCGACACTCAAAATAACTAACTGAACTGCGGTGTTGGCACAAAGACGAGAGATATTTAGTTAACATAGTTTAAACACAAAGAAATACGAAGGCGCGTGAATACGAATTTCAAGTTCATCGACTGAGTCTATCGAACCTCTCGAACTTTACAGTTCAATGTTGGACGAGTAGATTCCTTTCTATAGGGCACAGTCTCTGACTACTGAATTTTATCTCTTCTTCCTTGCTTGTCATCCACTTTAGAAAATATGAGCATGCGAACAGATGAGAAGTACTTACAATATGCAGATGTCTCACGTCAGTTAATCCATAATTGTTTAGCAGGTTGTCTACACATACACACACACACTATCGCCATTCATTCTTGCAGCTGGTTTTTGACGGTTTTTCGCTGATCTACCGCCACACTACCCAGTAGATGGGAGATGAAAAATATTCTCCATCCTTTGGTGAAACGAAAGCGCTAAGTCAACTGAAATTCCCCATACACCTTCTTACGGGCGATGTAACTCTAGAAAAAAAGTGTGTTCCATGCCGGATTTTAGTGTTTGGTCCGACATGCATTCTTAATAGCCGCTACGGTCCAAGTCAGGTTTGTTTCTTTTAACTACAACAGCCGCTTAATGAGACCGCCTTCAGAGTGAGCAACCATCCAGAAGCAGCTAATCGCTTCGACTAATGCCACACGCCAGAGAGCGTTTTATAAGAAACTTATATCTTGGACTATTGACCAACGGAAAATTGTGCTTTAGACCAGTGTGCGCCCCCCCCCCAAGGTGAAAGGTGTGACGCGAATTTTTACCTATTATCCTATTGTAAGAAATTAATTGTCGAATTTTATTTTTTCAATTTTATCACAGTTACTGTGTTTCATATGATTCTATTTCATCCTCTGCTGCTGCACTGATTAAATAAGATGATGCTTGTTTATTCTTTATTACATGCCGCGAATTTTTATGTATTCTAAGAAATTAAATGTAAATTATTTACTCATAGTTATTGTTATATCATCGTTTTGCATATTGATATATTTGTATTTTTCGCCTCTACCGCTGCGATATGCGGCTTCTTTGTTACACTTGCCGCATGTTCTGTGTACGCTTTTCCCTAAAAGTGCTGGGATTAGCAAAACTTTCCCTGTCTTTTGTTATTTTATTACGTTGTTTTGGTGTTTGTCCCTGTTTGTTAGCGCTTCTTCAAATTTATTACTTTTTTCCTGTACCGATGCACCCACCCATTGTTAGACTTTATTTTAAATAAGTCTATATATGTGTCCCTTCTTCCCTTTGAAGAGTATAAAGTCCCGCGTCTTATAATTATTTCAGTTTTATCACAGCTGTGCTCTGAAGTAGTCCGAAAATTGTGATTGCTACTCAGTCTTGCTATTTTCTATTGCTATTTTATTTCTATTTCTAACTATTTTATTTTTTCAAGATGAACAATTTCCTTGTACAGTGTTCCATCAACGAGTGGAAGTAGTGAAAACATTGAGCCCGAAAAAAAAAGTAGAAACAAAAAATTAGTGCACCGGCAGTAAGTGATAAATATTTATCTTACGGTGTGTGTGTGTGTGTGTGTGTGTGTGTGTGTGTGTGTGTGTGTGGTGACAAAACATGCCCAATCCCCGAGTGTATCGTTAATGGTGAAAAACTCAGTAATGCTGCTATGGTTCCCAGTAAATTGAAACAACATTTGTCAACAAAACATTCTTCTCTGTCAAGCAAAGATATCAATTATTTTCGTCGGTTGTTGGAACAACAAAAAAAAAACAAGCAACGTTTATGACTGCGACAGTACGTGTTTCGAAAAAAGTAAAAGAAGCTAGCTATGCGGTAGCCGAACTTATCGCAAAGGCTAAAAAACCACACACAATAGCTGAAACGTTGTTAATGCCTGCTTGTAAAGAGATGGCGAAAATAGTATCGGGTTCAGAAGCTGCTAGTGAAATTTCAAAAATTCCTCTCTTCTGACACAATCAGTAGCCGAGTTAGTGTCATGTTCAGTGACATTGTTATTGATTTTCTCCTTCATAATGTCTTCAATCAGAAGTTCTCACTTCAGATCGACGAGTCCACCGATATTAGCGGTCACGCACAACTTCTTGCCTACATTCGGTACATCCGTGGAGATGTAATTGCAACTAATTTCTTTTTTTTACAAAGAACTTCCCGAGTGTCTCATTCACCGCGAAGCCATTATTGCTAAGTCTTTGCTATCTTTTCTGAAAGTTGTGCTGACGAAGTAGTAAAAGTCGTGAACCTCATCAAATTGCGGCCCCTAAATTCGCGGCTTTTTTTCGTTTTGTGTCAGGAAATGGGATCAGAACACACTACACTCCTGCTACATACAAAAGTACGGTGGTTATCCCGAGGGAAAGTGTTAACGTGAATATTTAAACTTAAACAGGAGGTACATGCATTTTTGACTGTTGAGTACGCGGATTTATTTTCAGATGATGAATGGGTATGTATACTCCATCCATCCGAACCTGGCAGGCGGCGAAATTGAACTCTCCCACATTTTGGGGTGGTAGCAGGCATGATAATGTGCCTCGTTCCCTGTGGAATTCACTTGAATGACAAGGTGTTAAATTGCTCTCAGTAGTCGTTTGTGGGATAGGGTGAGGTGAGGATGTAGATAGAGTATTTTCTCCCTATTACAAGAACGGAGAAAAAAAAAACACCCAACGGATGACCGGGAATCTAATTGATCGCTCTCTGTGGTCTGCTGAATTTTTGGAAAGTGATTGATACAATGGAACCCGTTGGCAGTAACACTTTTCGCCCCCACACCCTCTGACAGGAGCAATGCCTTTAAGCAAATGACATTGGAACAAACTGAGTGGGGTGGGGGAGACTTGCAAATCCTCACTACTACCATGGCTTCTCATGCCTGCTACCACCCCTAAATGTGGGAGAGTTCAATTTCGCCGACTGCCAGGTTAGGATGGATGGAGTATACGTTGACATACATTTCCGATATTTTCGTACACTTGAATGAGCTGAACAGAAAAATGGAAGGTAGGAACGAAATTATTCTGACTAGTATGGATAAGATTCAAGGATTTGTGAATAAACTGAATTTGTGGATACAGAGAATTGAAAATGGGTCGTTTGAGATGTTCTCGACTGTATGGCCACTTGCTGACGTAATAAAGTGGTGATGGACTTAAAGAACATTTAGAAATCTTGCAGCAGAAGTTCAAGTAGTATTTTGGAAAGAATGTTCAAGATTTCAACTGGGTTCGTGATCCATTCGTCGCGAATTAAAATCCTCCCACGATTTAATATAAGAAAAGAACTCGCATATTTAAAAGCAGACAGAACATTGAAATTAAAACTTCTCGAAGTGCCTCTGGACACATTTTGGTTGGCAATAAGAAGTGAATACCCAGCTATCTCCGAGATGGCAATTTATGTGGGATTGTCATTTTCAACTTCATATTTGTGTGAACTGGGCTTCTCGACATTGACTGAAATTAAAACATCAAAGAGGGAGAGACTCAGACCCGTCGATGAAGAAATGAGACTTGCATTGTCAACGATTCCGCCACGGATCAGTCGCCTGTGTGCAGCAAAGAAAGCACAAGTATCACATTGAAGGTACGAGTAGAATTATTTACTTTAATAGTAATAGAAAAGTGTATTTTCTACAGTGAATTAAAGTTCATAAATTGTTAATAAATGCACGAGTCGATTTCTGTTTAATAATATAATAGAATAGATTAAAAATATAATAAGATAATATAATATATAATAATATAATATTATATAATAATAGGTTGATTGCATTACGTATTTACACTGCTGGTCACCCAAAATGCAACACCAAGAAGGACACGAGATAGAAAAGCCAGATTTACTGGACACAACAACATATACAAAGATGAAACGATTGAGCTTATAGGCCCGGGCAACTTGCGGAACACGCAGACATCAATAGTTCGCGTGGCTCCCATAGCTGCCAATAACGGCCGCTGCACGCCGCGGCATCGAACGAAAGAGGCCTTGGATGTAGGCTTCGGGTATGTCGGTCCAGGCTGCTTCCACACGTTGCCACAGTTCATCAGGCGTAGCCGCGGGTGGTGCTTGCCGGGCCACTCGGTTGCCGACCAGCAACCAGACGTGTTCGATGGACGTCATATCGGGAGAACAGGCTGGCCACGGCAGTAGTGACACCTGGTGGGCCGTGAAGAATTGTTGCACGATGCGTGCCATACGCGGGCGCGCATTGTCCTGTTGAAACGTGGCCGCTGGCAGGTAAGGGAGGACTACAGGCTCCAAAACGTCGGAGATGGTGCAGTGGCTGTTGAGTGTACCGGCGATGCGTACCAGAGGGGTGCGGGTGTCACATCCGATTGCGCCCCTAACCATAACGCCAGGCGACGGATCGGTATGGCGATGCATAATGCAGGCGTCATACAGTCTCTCGCCGTGGTGCCGCCACACGCGGATCCGACCATCGTGGTGTTGCAGGCAGAAGCGGGATTCGTCGGAGAAGACAATGTCGTGTCATTCCGTAGTTCAGGTGCGGCGTTCAACGGCTCACTGCCGCCGCACTCGCCGGTGGTGTAACGTCAATGGTAATCGGAGCAATTGGTGCCGTACGACAAGTCCCCGCTCCTGCAGACGACGTCGAACGGTACATGCTGACACAGGTTATTGTGCAACACACCCTAATTCCTGCGCGTAAAGTTGTGATGTGGCGGCGCGAGCCGTCAATGCCTGCGGCACAACTTGCCGATCCTCTCGTTCGGTGGTGAGCCGCGGCTGCGGCAATCACTCACGTCGGCCCGTCCGTCCGTCCCTCCTGCACCCACCGAATCCATACTCTCCTCACTGTGGTGGATGTCGTCCCACACGGGCGCTGATGTCTCGGTACGATAAACCGCTGTCGCGATAAGCCACTATTCGTCGTCTGTCGAACTCCGAAACGTGCTGGAATGACTGCCGTATTCTGCGACGAGGCATCAGGAAGCTTCCCACGCACAGGTCCGGCAGCACAACACACTTCCACTACTTACACCCCGCCTTCTGTGCACCCTTCTTATAGTGCTTCTCGGTGGCGTGCCGGGCGCACATGATTTGCATATGCCCTGCAATGCTAATCGTTTGCATGTCCTCTCGCGGGCGATCCATGCTGCGAATTTCAGGCCAATCGGATGCTTCCTTCTTGGTGTTGCATTTTGGGTGGCCAGCAGTGTATATTAATAGTGTCCATATCATATGGTTTTTGAGGGGATTAACATTTTGGTGTGCCGTGTTGAGTCATAGATAATGCATCCCAGCAAAAACAGTCTTGCTGGGCCAGCAGTGGGCCATTGCTGGCCGCCAGCACTGCCAGCAGTGGACCAGCACTATGTTGCCGCTGCCGAACCATCAATAAAATGTCCGTGCGGCCAACAGAAGGGCCAGCAGTTCAGGCCAACAGCTGGCACCCCATCAGTTGTCATATGCCACAACAGGGCCATCAGTGGTCCATCACAGGCAGTAGCTGCCTCAAGTGGCCCTTCAGTGGCCCTGCAAGCACGTGCCAGAAATGATGGCTAGCCTAATGTGGGCCGTTAGTGGCAGCCAGCAACCACGTGATGTAACTGGTGGCTTGCCGAATCTTGTCCGCCAATTTCCCAGTAGTAGCCATAATAATTAAAAAAAAAGCAAGTATAACTAGTTTCTTAAAACTAATTTTTTTTTTCCACCATTACGATGCTTGTGAATGAATTAACGCCCTGCGCTGGGAAAATTTTCTCGACAGACCGGAAAAACGCCGTTTGCATCTGACTAGATTCGATCCTGGGCCGTTTGCGTTTAAGCCGCGCTCGCTACCGACCGGACTAATTCACTACACTTGGATACGTGCTGGAAGCTATCTGTTTGGTATGCAATTTGTAATCGAATGCTTCCCTCTTTCATTTTATAATATTGCGAGGTATTTTACATAAAAGTCAGTTTCATATAATTGATAAATTAATTTTTTCAACGTAACGATAGTTTTTTTGTTTTTTTTAACCTTAAGGGAACTTCACTCATTTTCAAGGCGTGTACATACTTAGAGTCGCTTTCCAAAGTTTTGTACTGTCCCTTGCCGTCCTGAAAAGAGATTGTTGAATAAATATATATTTACCTGGGTTCATGTCACATTCTGTTACATTTTTAACGTTGTGTCTTTCCTTTCCGTTGTCCGAAGCTACATTTGTTTTAAAGAGTAAAAGATATTTTATTTTACTTCTCGTTATTTTTAGAAGCGAATTCCTCCCAGTCTTGTGTATTCAACCCATGGATGAGTACACCACATAGCGTTGCTTTTTTTTTCTTTCAAATAATTAATAAATTTTGTACGCGTATAATTATTTTTTTTTCCAACAAACGCTATTTTAATGGTTTTCCAGGATATGTGTTTCAAGCGGTTTCAAATTTTTTCTTGTTATTCATCCACTCCATTCCATGAATTGTTATTCATGGGAATGGATTGGGTGTATTTAATGGCTGTAATCTAGTATTTCACGGCTTAATCTGATATCTTCGTCGACGTAAAATTTCATTAGGAAATTAATTCGCCTCTCCACATATGGATTTTTTTCTTAACATCCACTTAAATAACACGATGGCGATAGCGTCGTCTTCAACTAACTGGTCCGATGCTTCCACCTGCTGTTGGGGGTTGCATTGGTTGCCAGCAACGGGCCACTAGTGGCACTTGCTTGGAGGCCCACAATTCACGGTGATGCTGCAGGGCCATCAATGGCTCGCCAACTGATAGCGCTGCCACCAACGGACCACTACCGGGCCGTGAGCGGCAGATTTCAGCCAGCAGTGACCCATCACTGCCAGCTGGTGGCCAGCAGTTTCCTAGCACTTGTGTTTTTGCTGGGATGGAGTGCCGCGAGTAGAAAAAGGTTGCGGAACACTGCTTTTAGACAGACGAATCACGATACACAATCTACTAGTCCCATCGTTACTGCTTATGGTAGTAGATGCAGGCAGAAAAGTATTCTCCGGACTTTATAGTCATGACAATGAAGTTTGTGGAGGCAGCGTGATGGTGTGGAGCTGATTTTTGTGGTTCGGCCTGGGCCTATTATGCATTTCGGACGAAACCATGAATGCTGAGTTCTACCTAGACTTATTAGCCAATTATGCGTTACCAACGTTGTGGCAGTACTTAGGGAAAGGCCCATACATCCGTCAGGAAGACAACGCCGCCGGTCATACTGCTCGCATGCTATAGATTGGTTTGAGGTCATGGGCGTCGAAAATTTGGATTGGCTGGCCCCGAGTCTTAGACTTGTACCCTATAGAAAATCTCTGGGATACGTTGGAGCTTCTGGTGCGTGGAAGAGATCTCCCAACAAACAAAGCTGAATTTGTCACTGCGTTGAAGGCCGAATGGCGGAACATATCGGCGGTCATTTGCAAAGAACTGGTGGGGAGTATTCCAAGGATATTGCAGGCTGTAATTTCCTGTAAATGAGGATTATTTGTAGAAATGCAGATGTGTAAGTCCGGAAAATAATGATAGGGCAGTGTATCTTACAAATTGCATAAGCACATTTCATCTGTTACGCGTAGTACAATCCTACAGGCATTTTTTTTATGAGAGCCTTGTATTTTGTACTACTGTATTTTTGTAACCTGTTTAAAAACATTGTTTTAATCTATTCGGTATGTAGAATTCTTTGGGAAAATCATTATCTTTTATATTTTCAAAACCTTTTTTAAGAACAAAAAGTAGCAAAAATATCAAACTACTTTCTTCTCGTGTGATAAGACTCACCACATCTGTTTATGATGTATTCCATCCAGCTCAAAGGACTGAAGATCTTGTTAAAAAGTGTAGGAATCGGAGTCTTCACAACAAAATTCATGATACTCGAACAATGATCTTGAAAGTTTTTACCAACCGGTAAATCAGATACTACCGGTATCTGGAAAAGAAAAATTAACAGTATTATTGTAAACACTTATTAAATGAAAGTTTTTAAGAAAATGATTTCTGTTGTTGATGATGTTTTAAAATTTTTATACAGTTAGATAAAAAAAACGTTATGAAATACGACGTATCAACCTAAATGTAAAATTCGATATTTAATTTATAAAGTAAATTTCTTTCCGCTGTAACTTAGTCCTTAAGTCAGTAATTATGTTATGTGTGCTTAAGTCAATGCAATATTGAAGGCACCCATACACCTTACAAGAAAGAGGCCAAGTAGTACTTACAAATCCTTTTATTTTGCTGGCATGGGTTGTACTCCACACTCACAACCGGTTTATTGGCGTGCTCGATACAGTACCAGTGATTTAACATCCAAACACAGTATAACAGCACGTCTGTCATCAATAACATCAATCCCCTTAAACAACCGCTGCATTGCCTTTTTATCTATCGTTCTTATCCGGCAACACACACGTCACTCTTATTCCGACCTCAGTGTGTTGCCAACATTATTCTCGAAAGAGGGAAAAGACATAACGTTAAGCAGTGGCGTCGGAACCGCGGGGGCAGAGAGGACAGCTGCCCCCGCACTGATTTACCTGCGGGGGCAAACCATCACATTTGCCCCCTCATTTTTTTTATCTTTCAAATTATGTTCGTGTGATTCGCATTCTCATAAAGATTTAAAATTCCTCTTATATTTTGTCATTTAAAGTTCTTTTTGATAAAATTAGTATCGTTTTCCATGAACTGAACGTGAACCATCATGATATCTGTGTCCAGTTGAGGGGGAAAAAGTTTCAGGAAATACCAGCCCCAGTAAATAGCCCACAAAAGGATCTCGTGAGAAGAGATTCGTTTCATGTAACAGTCCCTTGCCCCCGCCCCTTTCTTTTTGCTGGACCCTATTACGTAGCAAATAAGTGGGGGGAAAGCAAAGTTGTTACTATCGCTTTCTCGACCTCTCTTTTAGTCTTAGCCTTTGTTCAAAGATCCGCTTCCCCCATTCACTTTGCCGCCCCTGATCTGAAGGACATTGGAATGGGTGGGCCATGGATTTTAACTTTTATTGCCTGTCGATCTTAATTTGAAGAGGTGGAAATATGGCGCCTGGAAGCAGCTGCGTTGAGACCACTAAACATACCCCGAATTAATTCGTTTCATCCGCGTTCGGCCCACTACTTAAACAGCGAATGTATTCGTTCAAGCTGATTTCAGCCCATTTTGCTAGCCCCGAGTCAATTCGTTCCAGCCATTCAAAGGTTTAAAACCCAACACAGGGAAGTACGCATACCTGCTTTAAAACCCGACATTGAAAGGGTTAAGTTCCGTCATAAATCAGCGTGAAGTTCTTGTACTTCTTCACAACACGGGAGAGACCTTCTTTGTATGGAAACGATGCCACAAAGATCTGGATTCACCAGGACAAAGCGTCTTGCCAAATGTCAATTGTCATCGTGGGTCAGAATGTGAAGCTCTTGCACTTAAAGCAAAATTTCTTCATTCTATCGTAACAGTGTCACATTTCTGGATTCATTAGGACAAGGCGTTCAGTCACACGTCAAGTGCCATCACAGCATTTATATGAGAAATGGAGGTAGCGAGACTGGTATCCATACTATATCGCTTTCAGCGGCATTCCAATAAAATCATCCGATGGAGCATCTGTATATTTCTGGCTTTCAACTGCTGAAAACAGGAAGTGGAAACTGTCGACTTCGTACAGTTGACAAAGTTTAGTGTGTGATACCAGAAGAAAGAAATGCAGTCTTACTCTTTTGCTATTTTAAAATGAAAATTACGTAGCAAGGATATTTTCCTCTCACAGAGCAAATATACTGGCACTATAAATGGCGGGAACATAGAATTTCATTAGCACGAAAAGGTTTTAATTTCGTTTCTATAATATAAGAACCGAATCAACTCCATTCACACTAAATGTCTGGTTGACTTGTATATAAATGAATGCAAAAAGGAATCATTGCACATTAAAAACTTGGGTGCTTGCTTGTTCACAACCAGGTTCATAAATTTCAGTCAGGTACGATGGATGTTCTGTAAGCTCTACATCATTGTATGACGCAACAACTAATGGATACTGACTGTGCCTGTCTTCATTTACTTACAATTCGGCAGCATGGGAAAGATTCAAGAGCCACCTCTAAATAAAATTAACTGTTGGAGTTAAGTAAGTAGATCAAATAATTTGCTTTGATAAGTTCTAGGCAAATGGAAAATGATGGCACTGTTATTCTGTTAAATTACTATAATCAAAAACATAATGACGTATGGCAGGGTTACGAGGGAAAGAGAAATGGTAGTTTCATCCATATACTTCACTTAGGTTTTTCATCCACCTTTCCAGAATTTTCTTTGCGGTAAACAGTGCAATTGGGAAGCTGGCCAGCAAAAACACCCTTCTATTACCTGGACCAGTGATGTATTCAGGCATCTTTTCGGGGGTGCTTAAGTCCCCGAAAATCTATGAATGCCCCACCCCCGTAGGTTTTTGGGCGATCTCTCCTTATATTTAGTCTAATTGTGTTCGATTTATAACTGAATATTTAGAGAAATCAAATTAAAGAAATGAGGGAAAACTACAATAAAAAAAAATCCACAAGTACTTCAATCTGAAAATTCTATCATCCTTCAACAAAACATTAAACAGTTCTCGCTGAAGGGGCAATTTTTTAAGCACTGACAACTAGGACTACTTCCGCATAAAGTTCCACATATTAGAGATGTTTGCACTGCAATATCATCATGTATCATCATATTTTGGAAGCTGGCATTCAGTTTTATTTGTCTTCTGGATGTCGACATTCCATGTATACGGTTAAGCCTTAGTGTAGCTAACATAACGTTAGTGCTTCCAATGCAACAATATATTTGCTATCTAATTTTTAACAATAGCAAATTATTAGAAATAGTTCCCATAATTTTTTTTTCTGGCGGTAGTGGTTTACACCTTGTGCAAAAAAAAAAATCGAAGCACCTCAAATTGGCAACGAAACGGTTAGTTACTTTTTGTTTTGTTTTTTACTACTGTTTGCTAATCTAAATAATCTAAAGGAATTAAACCAAATCGTAGGGGAATGGCTAACACCGTACGTTTTCAGGTAACACTGTAATGATTCCTTAATAATCAGAAACACGCATGTAGTAAGGAGAGGACATTTTTATCACTCCTAATGTCTTGAGGGGATTTTCTCCAGCACAGCCTTACCTTTACTAGCGTCCTCACAATTTTACACCACCCCATGGTGAAATCCGTAGTCCATTACTGAATTAAAGCAAAGGTATAACATTTTTACATTTTTATTCACTTGTATGTGTAGATTTCTTGGAATCTGCATTTGCGATATAAGAGCACAAGAAAATTTTTGTACTCTATTTAAAAATTGTATATACAGTATATTAATATATATAGAAAATAACAAAATTGTGATTACATGTATGCACTCAGTCAAGTTTTAGCCCCCTCGAAACTTGTAATTGCCCCCCGAAAAAAACTCTCTGAATGCAACACTAACGTGAACACTGGTGGAAATGGGAATTATTCGCTACCGGAACACAAAGTACAAATTAATACAATATATTTTGCTCTTCAGTATATATATATACATATACACGCACAAGCCCATTCGCAGTCGATAAAAAACCATATAAGGAAATATTTTTTATTAAACTTTAAAATGAAATGCTCACATATAGCTGAAGTCAGAGCTGTTTCCATTATTCAGAGGTACGTTTCTTATTGAAACGACCATTCTAATACCTGTGCAATTAAGTGTGTCCCCTATTAATAAACATTGGAGAGAAAAACGCCATCTCGTATTAAACTGGGAAATATGCAATTATCTTGGGCGACAAAATAAAGAAACTCTGCCCTGTCTGAAATATTGATTTTAACTGAAATATCTATAACTTCGATTTGAAAACGTAAAAATTGTCTCCTAAAATTTCCAAAGCTTTTGTTTAGTTAAGTCTTGCACCGTTGCTTCATGTTCTCTGCAAGCCAAAGAATCTGCACTATAGCTTTGACGAAATAATGAGCGTGGTATTTCTGTTTCACACGTTTGTTTTAAGTAGTTCAACACCGTGGTACACTCCTGCACAATATACATCTGCGAGGTACACTATCCAACTAAATACTGTGAGTAATTTGAAAAAATATAAATTCTACAATAGGGTGATTAATTGTCAGTCAGTCCTCAATAGTGGACAGATATATCAATATTTACTCATGATAAAATGGACATTACATTATGGTATATACATTGAATAACATATAACATTATAAAATCAATAAGCAGGGTACCTACTCAGAATATACATCAATCCCAAAGGATACGAGAGGAAGACAAAATCGATGGTTGGGACGGCTAAATGTAACCACAACAAGATTGAAGAGGCATTTTGAACTTAGTCACCTCATATGTGCAGAAGCACTGACATAACTAAATGCATTTGTAGACTATTAACTTATTAATATTGTTTGTTAGCCGTCATGAGAAATTTTATTCAGTACTTCAAAATTCTAATCAGATTATTGGGTAACACCAACCCCTCAGTCAATCGTCCAATTCTGTTGTAGTAAAAATACAGTTCATGCGTATATGGAAAATGGAAAGTTCGTTGCAAACCCATCAAAAAAACTCATCGTTTGGTGCTGAATATAGTAGCTAAAATATGATTGTTGAAATTTAAAATATCATAGGTAGTGGCGTATATTCGAGGCTAGCTGCGAAACTCAGAGAATGCACAAATAAAAGTTAATTAAATATGCACAAATAAAAGTTAATTAAATATACACAAATAAAAGTCAATTATCAACGGTATTAAGATATGTCGATGCATTCGGTGCGAAAAAAACACAAGCGGATTCGCTTCTTTCGATTATGAGAATCAGTCTGGCTAGCAATGATCAACGGCGTAACGCAAGTAGGTCTTCGAGAGACTTCGCTGTTCTGATGCGAAGAGCTTCAATACTATCTCCTGCTAGCGTTTCCATGACAACATGAATGAGCTTCGGAGCTCGTGAGTGGCCATTGCTTTGGCCAAGGGTTCGCTCTGAAAAAACGAAGACTTCGGACTACTTCAGTCTCTCCATGCTTCCAGCGCGTGTTTCGCGAGAGTTGTTTCAGTTTGTGTGAAGTGTCAATGAATTAAAATCAGTGATATTATATCTTAAATTCGTGGCTTTGTTGGATTCGAACTGTTTTGATAAATTTTGTGAAAGCTTCCCTGAACATCTGCTATCAGAGCTTAAAGAACTCTATGCTTCAAATTTTGATACAGCTCAATTAAAAAATGAACTGATGGTGTTTAATTCCCTTGATGAATACAAAACAAATCAATAAGAGACATTACTTGTTACATAAAGTTGAATAATTAGACATAGTGTTTATTGAGGTGTACAAATCAGCAGATCTAATATTAAACTGTTCATCAACAACTGCAAATGCCGAAAGAAGTTTTTCCGTATTAAAAAGAATCAAGATATATCTTAGTCACACAAGGACATGCACATTCGAGCAACTTGGCTGGTTTGTTAATAGAGAAAAACTTTATTTTTAAATATGAAAAAGTACTCGGAGGAAACATTTTTTGTGAAAACGTAACACTCAAGTTCACACAAAAGGAAAGAAGAATGGAGTTCATGTACAAATAAGTGTTCACATCCTAATCCTCATAATTATTTGGTATCATGTTAGCAATAGCTTGTACCTAAAATTTAGTAAAAAAAAGGTTACTTCTATTACTTAACAATTAAAAAATAAACTTCGCAATTTTTAAAAAACAGTACTGGGGAGGGCGGGTGAGATTGCCCAGGTCTCGGACCCAAGATACGTCACTGGTCATAGGCTAAGTGTCAAGTGGACATTTAATTTTTAGAGGAATTAATTTTACATATGCCTTAGCTATACTATGACATATGACCGTTTATTTTTATGATATATTATTTAGCCATCTCAACCATCGATTTTGTCTTCCTCCCATATCCTTTGGTATGGATGTAGTATATTCTTTGTCAGTAGCCTGTTATTGTTTTCATAATGTGTGTTATTCAATGTGTATATCATAATGTAATATCCATTTTATCATAAGTAAATATTGCTATATCTGTCCCCTATTAAGGATTGACTGACCAATGACTATTAATCACACTATTGTAGAATTTATTTATTTTTCAAATTACTCAGTGTTTAGTTGGATGGTATACCTCGCAGATGTGTATTGTGCGGGAGTGTTCCACGGTGTTAAACTACTTAAAACAAACATGTGAAACAGAAATACGACGTTCATTATTTCGTCACAGCTATAGTACGGACAACCACATAATACAGCATTGTGAATTCTGTGATTCCTGAGCTAAACTCACAAAGAATCTGCATTTCTCCTTCCGTCGCGCAACCATCCGTACATAGGGCTCGGGACTGAAGATCTTTAAAGGAGGTCCGTTTATTTTTATGAGCATTAGATTGCTGACGTGTGTAACATTTAATGCGTTTCTTAAATCAGTTTTCAAATTCATGGTACTGAAACCTCTTTCACACTCAGCTGTTGATATGGCAATCGAAACAGCAGATTTTAGTAGGACTTTTAAATGATTGGAAATTTGTTTGGTTTTCTTGAAATCCCTGAACTCTTCAATTATTTTTCTTTCTTCCTCCAATCCGTATCTTTCGCATACACTTAAAACCTCTCCTCTATATAAAATATTTATGTTGGTTGGCCAAAAAGACTGATACAAGACCTGAACTTGTTTTGCAATATCCTCGCTGTTGAGTAATCTAGCTAATAAATTGTTAGCAACACTCCGAAAACACTGAACACAGTTCATTTTCTCGTCAGATTTATATCCCATTGAATGTAAATGTAAACTTTTGAACATCATATTTTTTTACGGAATCTGATGCTACTAAATAAAACTCATTAAAGCCAGCATCACTTAAAGCTTGGAAAACTTTCACTGTAAAGGAAATTAAGCGAATGTGCTTCGAGTAATGATAGTTTCCTTAAAGACGCAGCGACAGTGAAGTAAATTAATTTAAGGAGGTTTTCATTAGTGCCCAATTTTCCCGAAAACATGCTTCTCTTTTTACCATCTCTTGAAGCATCAGCAGATGCAGCTTTAAAATGCAAAGCCAAGGCTGGAAACATGATCCAGACAGCAGATATTTTTCCCTCACTAAATGCGACCCATCTTGTTCCGAGAACTTTTCCGACTGAAGAAAACTGAACTGCAATTTCTTCAGCATAGTGATGTAACTCGTGGGAGTACTTTGGTAAAGTGTGATACAAAGAGTATAATTTATCGCAAAATTATTTGAAACTCTGTATTCTGGGAACTTATTTAATTAAGTCACCGACAGAAAGTTTTAACTTATTATTTGCACAGTGCCATGTAACAAGTTTGGGAAATCCTTTCTTTAAGCTCTTGAGCCACACCAGATATGAAACATGCAAAGTTTGTAGCACCGCCGGAAATGAAAAATATCATAATTTTTAATAAACTCAATTGGAAAGTATTTCACCAAGCAGTTCATGATAGATTCGGTTACTGCTGTTGATTTCAAATCGTGTAATTCAACCAAGTCAAAAAACACAGTTTGGGCATTTATGTGATCGGGATCTATGGACGTTCTTATGCAGATTATAAGTACTAAGAATTAGGTTACAGTTGTACACTCATCAACCAAGATACCGAATTTTAAATTCTGGGAAACGATTTCTTCACAGATTTTTAAGCATGTCATTTCCTATAGAATCTCAAATATCTTACATGTATTCCTAGACTGCAATACCCTACCCATCTGACTGCCGATTTCCTTTTGGAGACCAATCAAACCAGGAAAACCGGCAAAAGGTCTGCTATTCTTCGCGATGTAATATGCAGTGTTGAATATTTTGTTCGTATGGTCCACTTGTTTTTCATTTATTTTATCAACAATATTTTCCGAGACGTTGACAGACCGGTTTTTCTTTCATTTTACAAGCATCGCTCCCGGAACGGGTTTCCGCTGCGTTTCGGCCCATTTCCACTACTGCGTGGACATGAGTAATTATATTTATAGACGAGCCTGTAAGCAGGAACTGACGATAACGTGATTTCTGGTCTTTGCGTTAAATTTGAGCTTTGAACAGATTACAACAACTTAAGCCGAAGATGATTTACGAATGATGATTAAGCCGAATACTTTAATGAAGCTCAGAAGGAAAGTTCTTTAGAAAATAAGCGAAGGGTATAATTATCGCAAAACTTATGGTGATAATTTTAGGCCAAAGAGCGTGATTTGCTGAAACTTCCTCCCAGAGAACTCCGAAAAGAATTCCTGAGAGTTTATTACGTAGTATGAATAAAACTCTATCAAAAGGTAAAAATGAGCTACACCCGTGGGAATAGCGAATTTTACATTTTTCCCTTTCCGGTTATAAGACGCTAAAATAGAAAAAAGAAGTTACCAAACGAATTCAAGAAACACACGTGCATTTTGTTTCTGGGTTGATCAACCACCTCGATCTTCTAAAGCTCTAAGGAAGGAGTAGTCCGTCCCTAATTCGGGGCCTTTCGTTCTAGGGAAACAGCAGATACTGCGCCGAAGAACAGGCCGAGACTCGAAACCCTGACCTAGCACAAATGGTTAGCCAAAAACCTACCTTTTGTTAGGCTACCTCGATGTACAAATGGTCAATGTGACTAACGATTGATTTATCTTAGTTATGGACTGTCATATTCTAAACGACTACAATTTGTGATTTCAGTAGATTAACACATATAACATATAAAATTTAGACCAAATTAATAACTACTACGTTCTTCTTCTACGGCAATTTCTGTTTTGTTTCTTATGTGTTGGTATGTGAAACACATGCAAAAAATAATACAAATAACCAGCTTAAATGAGTAACACATGCAAATATAAATAAATCCACATCTAAGAATTTTCTCCAAGATATTTTCATTGGTCACCACTACTCAGGAGTTCAACGAAGGAAATAATTTTCGCATCAGCAGGAAAATCTTACTTGTAGATATTCTAAGAATTAAACAGTTGTAAAACCGCATATACATTATTGATATTCACTGTCATCGAGTTGGAGGAAGGGAATACGAATTTTAAAAGGAAAATGAGTACAACGCAAGTTTGAATATTTGTTTTTTTTAATTTCGGCTGGTTTTTATTCTTTTCCAATTGATAAACGATGAAGTGAAAGAATTAAATTTTAAAGGAATTTACACACACCCTTCAGTTGCGTTTGAAAATTCCCATTCTTAAAGGAGTGGCATTTCTCCATCACGTGTTTAAGGGATTTGAGAGTGCATCTTTAATTTTTTTTATCTACTATAGTATGATTGGCTTAAAAGGAGACAAAACATTTACGAACAACTTTAAACCTGTATTTCACACAAGGAAATAACAAGGGTTGGAGAATATGGATCTAAATAGCAAGTGCTTGTACTTTTGTAATATTTATTCTTTCTTATGTATCCCGTCGCAAGAAAAAGAAAACATGGAATAAAATTTGTGATTTTTTTAAATATCTAAGAAATCTTGCCTTGAATCTCTCTAAAGTTTCCTTAGGTCCAATTCCCGAAAGCATAAGTATCTTGGGGGTGTTGATAGCTCCGGCGGAAATTATAATTTCTTTTCTAGCTTTCACATAATGTCGAGCTCTATTGAAGTCTAAGTAAACTCCTGTAGCTCTAGAAGACTCTTTGTCGATTTGTACCTAAAGGAAATTAAAGAACTCAGGTAACCAGAAAGTAGTATACATCATCAGAACACAGCTGTGCTGTAATTGAAAACCAGTCTTAAATAAACTCTAGGAAAATCATAATCTTAGATCGCCCATTTTTCTTCGGTGTTTTACGGCCTCCACGAGGAACTGTGAGGACTATAAGCAGTATCCCGTCTCTAATTTAGGGCCGCTGGTTCTAGCGAAGAGTAAAAATCAGTACCGTGGGACAAGCACACCACTCATACCTGGGATCCGGGCCATTTCTGTCAGAAGCCAAACGATATTAAAGCTGATAACTCTTAACTCTACTATGTTTTCAAGTTTTGGAAGGCGCTATGTGGTGGTAAACAAATAGTACTTGAAGTTTACGAAGGCTTAGATGGAGTGAAACCACAAGATGGTACTCGTTAATTTGAATGAGCGATTCTGTGATGCTTTCAAATGCACAAAAAGTAGAAAATTAAAACGTGCACAACTTACCATGTGCTAATGCATATAGGGCACATGATGAAAATGTAGTCGTGTAAATTTTTTTGATGATATTTCCTCTAAACAGCTGGTCACAGATGTCTTCGAATCTGCGAAAAATGTATATCTCATAATTTCCTAGTAGCGAATATTTTTCATTTGTTCTTTAGAGACTTGTATTTATAATAATAGTAGTTTGCCAAACCAGTGTTTCGCATCTTCCTCTTCTTAAGCCGAAAAATTAGAATACCTAGTACTCAACACACAATTACGACACGAACCGATTTTGTGTCCATTCGAGGACTCAAAAAAAAAAAAAAAAGAAAAGACTGAAGAGCCAGCTGATTTTGGTCCGTAACAGCAGGGATGAAAGCATGTGATTCCTGCACCTGTATATACAATACATACAAGGTTGTTTAAACGATTGCTGCACCTGTAAGAATCGACACATCTGCTTGTTGAAAGAGCTTCTGAGATATGAGACCAACTATCACCTAGATGTGTGTTCTAGAATAGAGGTCATTCTTTGCGGAGCCGGCGCCGATGGCGCAATGGTCTACGCCAGGAGTCTGCAGCCTTTTGGCACATGCTGGTCGCATATGACTTTTAAGTTATAGTGGGGGCCGCAAATGCAGTATATAATACACATTTATTTATATCGTAGTAAAGGTTAATTTAAACTTACAAAAAGTTTAAAACACAAATATAACTTTGTTGAATCAAAACAGCAAAATATTAGTTAGAAAAACCAAAAAATATATATGACAAATATACGCGAAAAAACAACATTGAAATATGAAAAAAAATGTACAAACTCATTCGCCCTATTTAATCGGATTTTTGGGGTTGTATGTCCTTTGCTAACTTTTCAATGTTTGCTTTTTAAGACTTGAAGAAATTCGCTACGTCGCATGTAAGTTTTCATCACTCAGTCAAGAACAAAATTTACTTTTCGGATGGTTCATTACGAAAAACGTTTGTTCGCATATGTACGTGCTACCAAACGTGGTTAGCATTTTTTTGCCAAACGTTTGACGAGTTCAAAACTTTTGGCAAGCTCCGGTAAAACTGCTGGATATTTTCCTTGCGAAAAACATCATTCAGGATGTCGTTATGTTGTAGTTCAAGAATTTCCATTTGCATTTCAACTGCTACTTGATCGATGACAATAGTGACAGAATTTATGATTAGTCGAATTCCATTACTTTTCTTGTGAAAATCACTGAAACTTGACAAAAATGCATTTCGGAGCTGTTGAATTTTGCAAAGGATCTTGTCCTTCAGCGTTTTCCACTCGCCTGAGGAAATTGATGATGATTCATGAAGGGATTTGCAAGACGGAAAATGGCTCAGGATTTCTTCGCTCATGTGTTGGTGCAGTTGACACAATTTGGTTTCAAAAGCCTTCGCGTCAGAGAACATGTCAGGTAACAATTTGCCTTTTCTTTGAAGTTTCATGTTGAGTTTATTAACGTACTGATACGACGTGCCGTATGGTTAGGTTCGGTTCTTAACGTGCGAGGTTCTTTAATGTTCGGGAGCTGGTAAGTTGCGGCATAAACGGATACTAACAAAACTGAAATACAAGAGTACAGTACCAGAGCGAGAAAACAGAGCACGAATTAAACACACAACTACTTTTAATTGGCGGAACCTTTCGGCCAGGAGGTGTTTCCTATTGCGTTACAGTCGGAAGCTTGTATCCCCCTTCTTTTAAACAAGTCTGAGCCTGCACTTAGAAGCCGGGAAATATTACTTCACCGCCAGGCGTACCTGAGTACGTAGAAGTTCAGAATCTGCAGGTATTTTGTCAGCTCAGCTAAGTTCGCAATCTCGCACTGGCACACTTTCTTAAGGTTTCCCGTTCAGGATAAGGCAAACACAAAAGAATAAAGAGAGTACTTATAATTAAGTGATGATTTAACGTTATCCATCAAAGGCAAAGATTCCTTCACACGGGACAGCACGAGGCGGTCTGTCCCGTGTGAAGGATTCTTTCACACGGGACAGGTCCACGAGCCGATGAACGGGAGGAGAACAAACGCACACACAAGGGAAGGTCCGGCGTTGACGTCGATAGGGTGGTTTCTCCTCTTTTGCTGTCTTTCTCAGTCCCTCTAGTTCTCCACTGCCGAGGTGCTTGGAGAGGTATCCCGGTGTCCGCGCGGTCAATGACCCGGAGTAGTTAAGAGCTCCGGCTTCGTAACGACCATCCTCTGGACTCTCTTAGGCATCCCCACTGTTAGGTAAACTTTTACGTTACGTTTTTGTCCGCTTCGGCACTGCGGCGCTCCGCCGCGCCAGCTACGATGCTAACTCGATTGGGCTTAACTCTGCCGACCGCAGCTTTTATTTCTTCTCAAAAATTCTCTTTTTGGGACTTTCCCCAGGTAAACGGACAGCGGCTACCCAGCAATCAGATTCGTGGCTATTATCCTTCTATCAAAAAGGTGCTCAGCTTGACTGATCCTCGCTAGTTGGAGACTTACACTCCTTTTCGTGGGCAAATAGTCCCATCCAGACCCGTCTTACTTCTGCAGGAACTGAAATTCAACTAACTGTTTTTCTCTTTTGTCCTTCTGCTCTCTCCTCTCTGCTGCCAGGCGCCTGCGTTTTGCCAACCTCTGGAGGTTGCTCTTTGTTTTATACAGGGCGCTCACTCGTATCGCTTGGTATGCTCGGTGGCTGTCCCCTGACAGCAGTAATCGTAATCTGGGCGTCGCTTAACGGCTTCCTGACATTAATGCCCCACTTTAATGCCTATTTATGAGGAGCAAAGCGTCGTTCTGTCGCAACGTTGGGTGGTCCCTTTGTCTCAGAGTGGGCTCTTTAGAACTTACGATTCCTTCGTTATCAACCAGCCGAAACCCATTAACCGACCTCCCCAATTAAGCCCACTAATTTCTCCGATTAATTTTGCAATATGCGAAATATTTAATTAAATCATTATCATGATTTAATCGATTACGAGCCAGAAGCGCGTCATTAAATCATTATGATTTAATCGCACGCTTCTGGCTCATCCCTGTGTTAATTAAATGTGACCTCTAATTTCACAACAGTACGTTATGTCTACCATAAATGCGAGAGCCACGATCCGTTTCTCATTAGACAGCTGAGGCACAAGTTTGCCCTTTTTTTTCATGAAAGTGTCAATTTCTATTCACAAATGAAAACATCTACTCAACACTGCACCTCTACTTAGCCATCTCACGGCAGAGAAGTACACAACGTCGTCCACCTCAGACCCAACTTCTAGAAATTGTCTGAACTGACGGTGGTTCAGACCATTACGCCGAATGTAGTTCACTGTTGAAACCAGTGTCCATATAACGTCTTTCATCTCAGAGGAAAGTATTTCGCAGCACAGTTTGTATCTTGATGTATGATGCAGTGAAACACAATTGGATCAATACATAGCATATGACGCAATTCCGCGCGAAGTCTTCCGACAACCCCGGTTTTGGAGCCATACATGTTTTCCACCATCGGTTGTAATACTTGTCAATTTTTCATAGCCAAGTTCCGAAGAATTAATTTTCTTTCATCTTTTTGAATAAATCTTCTCCAGTTGTAGTGCCATTCACGCTGCATAAACTAGCAAGCTCTTTATGAATATTAAAGTCACTATCAATGCCTCGAATAAATACCATCAACTGCGCACTATCTGTGATACCAGTGCATAATAATCAAATAACTTTGCCAGATGTTTAAGTTGCTCAAACAAATGTGCTCCCATTTCTTAAACGCGCCTTGCCTTGTGCAAGTTCTGGCAGAGAGGCTCACGTTTTGAAAAGATGTCTTCTTATCTGGACACACTTCTTCAGCTACAGCTAGTAAACAACGCTTTACAAATTCGGAATCTGTAAAGGCCCACCCTTCTTTTGTAATTATTTCAGCCGCTACGCAACTAGCACTAATAAGTTTTTTTTTTTTTTTATTGAAGGTTTAACGACCACCGTGAGCAGCTCAATGGGCTATGAGCAGTCGCCCGTCCCTAATTTTGGGCAACTGGCTCCAGGGAAGCGAAAGCTAGTGCCGTAAGATAAACACAACATCCATGCCTCACCGGGATTCGAATCCGGACCCTTCACGGACGAATGGTCATAAGCCATCGCTTAGAACACTGCGCCATCGAGGGGCGGCCTAACAAGATATTCACTTCCACTGTTTTGTTTCTTAAATATGCTTTTCTGAGCAGTCAAAGAAGCCTGCAGCTGGGCAGTTTTAGTTTTCCTAACTTCACTGATGAAACCCTTAAATTTCTCTCTACGCTCATTCTCGTAGTGGTGTCTTATGGTATTCCATCATTACCGATATGCTTCTCTGGCAGATAAGACAAACCCGGTTTTCCAGCACTTTTGAGTAAAAAAGCACATGCTGCTCCATTCGTCATTAAAACTTCTGCCTTCATGACCAATTTTCCGTTGTTTTTTTCAAGCCATGTTTCAAATTATTTTTCAGTCAATATACACTGAAGAGCAATTGAATTAGAGACAGCTGGCGTTATGCAAATGTGGCGCTGTGGGCGGCACTGTAAACGGAAACGACATGATGTATGCAGCGATCCGACAATATAAGGGAGTGATGCGGCGGGAATCAGTAAGAGTCGGACGCAGTATGGGTAAGACGAAGGATCTAAGCGCATTTGATCGTGGGCAAATTGTCGGGGCCCGACGAATGGGTCACTCCATCTCGGAAGTCATACAGGCATTGAGATTTTCACGAGCCACTGTGTTGCGGGTGCACCGTGAGTACATCGAATCCGGTAAAACCATCCCTGCAAGGGCCAACTGCCATGGACAACAGCGTGTGGATGAGCGGAGTCATCGTCGGCTAGCTCGCATTGTAACAGCGGATAGACTGGCCACAGCGCAAGAAATCACTCGGCAATTTAACGCTGGTGCACAAAAACGTGTAAGCAGCCACACCATCCAGAACCATCTCTTCGCTATGGGGTACAGAAGCCATCGTCCCACGAGGGTACCGTTGCTGACAGCACATCACACTGGATCCTAGACATGTGGGAAAATGTTGCCTGGACTGATGAGTCGAGATTCACGTTGGTACATGCGGATGGCAGGATACGAGCACGGCGCAAACCACGTGAAGCGATGGATCCTTCTTGCCAGCAGGGTACTCGTCAATCTGGTGGTTGTGGCTTTCTCGTCTGGGGACTGTTTACGTGGACTGAAATGCGACCTCTGGTACGTGTGACATCGTCACTCACAGGTCAACGCTACCGGGATATCCTGGACGACCATTTTCATCCGTTTGTGCGTCTTCAACATCCCACTGGGGACCTCATCCTGCAACAAGACAATGCACCGTGCCATTACTCCCGAATTGTATCCGAATGGTTGGATGAACACTCCACCGACGTGACCTCGCTTCCTTGGCCAGCTAGGTCACCTGACCTCAATCCTATCAAGCACATCTGTGATGCCATCGAGTGAGATGACACCCCCCCCCCCACTCCATCAAATCTTCGTGAACTGTGGGAGCTTTTTCAGGAGTCGTGGATCCGTATGGCTTCCCAACGGTTCCGGTGTCTTGTCGAGTCCATGCCGAGACGAATCGCCACCGTCATCAGGACGAAAGGTGGTGCTACACGTTACTAGACAGGTATCTCTAATTCAATTGCTCTTCAGTGTACATAACAACTCAATTTAGCACATTTATTGTCAGACCATCACTGAACACTTGTGTAACACGCCTCACTCCTCCCAGCTCGCGACCTCCGCAGCAGAAAAAAATTATCACGTGCCAACAACCAGCTTGTAGGGTACTAAATGCGAACGAAAGTCACATATCTTTTACATCATAGCATGCCTCCTTTCCCATAGCAATATATCTAATTGCCCTGCGCTCCCACGCACCATTACTGTTTGTACGCTGTAGGTAATTCATGCATTCTCACATGACAAGGGTTGAAAAGTGAAAAAAATCTGAAGTGAAGTCCACTTCCAATTTTTAGCTGTTTTTATAGCACAAATAGGTCATTTTAGAATAAAAAATAAGGTGATTGGTAAGGCGTCCGCAGGCCACGTAAAACGACAGGACGGGCCACATGTGGCTCGCGGGTTGCCGACCCCTGGTCTAGGCTATGGCTTCTGATCATTCGTCCGAGATGGGTGCGGGTGAGGCATGGATGTTGTGTTTGTCTTACGGTATTGGCTCTCTTCCCTGGAGTCAGTGGCCCTAAATTGTGGACGGGCGACTGCTTATATAGTCCATTGAGTTGCTCACGGTGGTTGTTAAACCCTTAATCTAAAAAAAAAAAAAAAAAAATTGCGGATGTTTTTTGCTAACGGTATAAGGATCCAACCGGTTTGGTGTCTTAATTACTTTGGCGTGTATGTTAAATATCTTCAAAATAGTATATACTGTACTGGATCTGTGCCTTATCATAATCGATGACCTCTCATATGCAACGCGTGTTAGTATGCATTGGCTATTAGAAATGGATTTGTTAAGGCCCAACAGTTGATGTCCTCCCTAATAGATTGTGTTGTGCGCAGTCCGCAATGAATCTAACAATGTCAACTTGTCTCTAATTAAGTGGGAACCAAGTGGGCATGGCGTGGTTTTTACTTCACTAATTTAAGTTAGCAACATCTGCATAGGTTATAGCACATAATTTCTCTAGGAAAAACTCACTCTAACTTCGTAAATAAGGATTTTCTTCAAGTTCTTTCTTGTCACACAAATACTTCCAACAAATAATGAAACTGATGCATGGAACGCTTCATTTTCTCTATCCTTGTGACTTTCTTGCTTTCTCCAAACGAATTCAGTGTTCTTCTTTTCTTGAGCTTTCGAAACGAATTCAGGGAAACAAATGACAGATTTTAAACTCCAACAGATCTTCCACATTTTGAACTGTCAGTGTCAGAGCTGCTATTAATAACTTAATGCAGTTCGCTTTTGACGGAAAGGGATATGTAACATGTGGGTACAAAAGAAAAGATCCATTTCTATATGATAATTTAGAAAAAGTCCTTTGCAAGTCGAAGTGCCACAATTTGGCACCTTGCAGAAATGGTAAACAAAATAATTTGCCACAACAATCTTAAGAAAAATTCGTCCGAGATGGGTTCGGATCGTAGTGAGGCATGGGTGTTGTTTGTCTTACGGCAATGGCTCTCTCCCAGTGGCCCTAAATTAGGAACAGGCGACTGCTTTTAGCCCACTGAGTTGTTCACGGTGGTCGTTAACCCCCTCCCCCAAAAAAAACTAATCCACAGATTTTTTACTTGGGGCCTAAATATGTTTTTTTCATTATCTCAGCCTCTAAAAGTTATATTTCAAAGTTTCTCTTTGCGTAGGATGGAGTTGATGGTAAAGAACATTTCGCACATAATTTCTTATTGTTTCATAAACCACATTTTTACCACTAGGGGATACAATTTGTTTCCAGTACATTTGCAGTAGCATTTAAGCTTCTAAGAACACGACTGAAAGCATTTTTTTTAATCAGATTCCACCCAAAAAACATTTTGCGCATATTTTATTGATCAAAATAATCAAATTCTCCGCTAAAGAAACTGTTCTCAACAGCTATGCTTCTAAAAATCCAATTTGAAATATTCTTTTTGCTTCGGATAGCGTTTGTGGGGAACATCTTAGAAACCATTGTGCATTAATTCTATAATTTCTCATCGGGAATAATTTTGTCACTGGTATTTTTAGCCGTATAGCTACGCATTTGTAGCCGTATCCGCGAGTCTAAAGATCTGATTCACAATATTCTTTTTGGTCAAATGCCGCGCCCCAAGAACATATTTTATGCGTATTTTTCTTCTGTTCAAAGTAATGCAGTTATTTTCGATAAAAGGTAAATGCGCATTTTATTTTATTTCCCTTCTTAAAAGTTCGATTTCATTATTTTTGTCATATCAAATATCACTCACTGCGGAACATTTTGCATACATTCTTGAATTTTTCATAATGCACAGTTCTGCCACCAGGTGTCGTAGGTGTGTATTTCTGGTCGTAACTACACTGGTTACAAAAAGTTAAGGATACTGCACGAAATGAGATATGTATGTATCCGACTCGGGTAACACGCATTGAATACCATCCGTGAGTAACACAAAAAATAAAGTGCTTTTACAAAAACAATTTATTGTGGAATTTCTGCACAAAGTAGTACCGCAATAAACATAAAACAGCAAATTCGGAGAATGCCCATACCTCTGGATTTTCAGTATCCGGTAACATCACCTCTGTGACGAAGAACGTCTTGGCTCCTATTAGGCATACTTGCGATATCATTATTGATGAGTGTCTGGGGGCAACTCTTCCCATATTACAGGCAACCTCTGTGTCGAAGAACGTCTTGACATCTACAAGGCATACTTGCAATGACATTATTCATGTGTTTCTGGGCGTAGCCTACGAGGATCGTTAAAGAAGCCTGTTATTTTGTGCCGAATTTCCTGAAAAAAAACGGAAGCACTTTTGATTCTCTCCCACGCCACCAGAGGCCGCTTTTACCGAGGACAACTTTCCTTTACTGTTAGTGCTTTTAGTATACTGCCGTAGGTTACGGAACTGCATACTTCTCGTTTTTTTTTTTTTTTATATAAAATAAATGAGATATTGCTGTGTGTCTTTGGTATATTCTTACAAGCAAGTTTAGAGCAAGTAATTGTGGAAACTTTGATTTGTTTAGATGATACTCATGCAGTTTCAGCTGTGTGCATTTTCGAGTTGCGTGGTTTTTGATAGCAATAATCGTGTTACCAAACTGGAATGAATTATGCTTCATAAAAGAGTGAAGTTTTTAATTTTAACGTTATATTTGTTTTGAACTTGCACGGACGTTTCATCAATTTGAGTTTGAAATAGAAATTGGTAGGTGCCTCAAAAATTATTACGAATTTTTTTAATTCAGAAACTTTTTCTCACACATCGGCGGCAACTTACTATATAGATTTGCTACGAAAAAATGTGATAACATGATTTTCAATAACCTTGGAAACCACCAGCTTTCCTACACTTTAATGGCTGACGCTCACGGTAGCAGGATACAAACAAAGGTCGCCCCGGTGGCGCAGTGGTCTAAGCGATGGCCTCTGATCATTCGTCCGAACGGGGTCCGGGTTTGAATCCCGGTGAGGCATGGATGTTGTGTTAGTCTTACGGCACTGGCTCTCTCCCTTCCCTGGAACCAGTGACCCTAAATTAGGGACGGGTGACTGCTTTTAGCCCATTGAGTTGCTCACGGTGGTCGTTAAACCTCCAATCAAAAAAAAAAAAAAAGATACAAGCAAAGTAGTACTGCCCGATTTACGCTATATTTGTTTTGAACTTTCAGGAACGTTTCATGGTGGCAGCCTCTAGATATCTCATTCTAACGTCCTTGAATATAACTGACTGACACATATAATCATATTCATTTGTGTACAACATGCATTCTAATATGAAGAATTACTACCCTTCTGCCTCATTTTGTAATGTATAATTTTTAACCAAATTGTGGACAATTCCCTTGATTTGATTTAATTAAAAATTCTACAATTAAACCAGAGCATTATGCTTCTCCTAAATAAATATTTTCACGAGAAATTGCGCAAACAGCAAAGCATGACCATAACGAACCCTTTAAGTGTGGAAAACATTCAAATAAAGAAGAAAGTAGGTAGTTATGCAATCTTACCTTCCAAAATGATTTGGGAACAGTGAATTACTAAAAACTATACATATATTAAAATTGTATGTAGCAGGTTATCGATGTATTTAATGCGTCCCGAAATGTGCAACTTCGTTGATCATATCGGAATGCTAGATTACGGTAGAGGACTGATAAATTATACCATGAATGTTATTTATTAGTCATAATATTATTCATCACTTTCGCAAGAAGAAAATAAAACAATTATGGCGATTATGGAGGAAATTTGTGCGATTTAATTCTGTATGACAGCACACCGACCGACCTGTCGCCAGCAGCGGCAAATCGTTGTTGCTATCCTCGGTAAAAGCGTCATCTGGTGAGCTTTCCGGCGTAAATGATTCCTGGTTTTGAAGGCCGAAATAGCAGGCTTCTCTCACGAGCGTGACCCCCGTAGGCTACGGTCTGGGACAACTCGACCCATATTACGGGCAACACGTTGCAGAGGTCTGCCAGTGTACTGGAGAATAGAACGTGGTTATCCAGACATCGCTGTACAGCGTCCCAAATGTTCTCAATAGGATTAAGGCCAGGAGATCTCATGTAACGATTGAATCCTATGATTTTCCAGCTCCTGACTGGTTGCATGGTATCGAGAAAACTGAATGCATGTCCAATAGCAGCGTCAAAAAGTGCAGCAATGGGCACAATGATCTCGTTTCAGTAAACTGAGTAATTTATGTTGCCTTGACAAACATACAAGGAAGTACAGCCATTAAAACACTTCTGCCTAAACCAGAACTGACACTGATAAGGGTGGACGCATTGTACGTAGTGTGGTTGCATTCGTGTGCCGGATCTCCTCCACACGTGTCCTCGTCGAGTATTAGGATAAAAAGCGAAACGAGTTTCGCCAGTGAAAAGTACATGCCACTCTGTATTCCATGACATATACTGTTGTACCCAGTTACATCTTTGACGACGGTGAGCTGGTGTCAGTGCTATACATCTCAGTGACCTCCTTGTACTAAGTCTGTACTCGTGAAGACTGTTTCGTACCGTTTGAGTACATGCTGTGACACCAGAAGCAGCTCAAAGTTATTCCCGGTGTTGGCTACTGGTGATACTAGGCCTTCTCGTAGCACTTATTGTGAAGTAGCGATCCTGCCTCCTGTTAGTTATCCTCAGGCGACGACTCCTCGCCTGAGGATAACTAACAGGCAACATTTCCATACCGTAGAAATCTTGTGTGTTGCCGACTTATTACACTTTGCGTAACTCCTAAAGCAGCAGCCACGTCGACGTGCAGTGCACCTAACTGTAACATGCCAACAGCCCTATATCTGTTTTCAATGCTTAAATGTCATCTGGACCTCATTTTAGGCTAATCACACACTGATCAGCCAACGTTTAGAGCAAGAGGTAAAACGACCAGTTTTCCACATCTCGAAAGGTACTTTATGGGAGCTCGCACGCCACGTGCCGTGCTGTCGTGATGCTAATTTACATATGATGTAACTACACAAACTGATACCCCCCCCCCGTCTAGAGTATTCACTAAATTTTCATATCACCAGGTTTTCTCTTTCTTCGAAACCGCAGTATCCCTAACTTTTTGTGGCCAGTGTACTGTATATAGTCTCTTCTGAAAATCCTATTGCAGAAATTATTTTTGTACTGGTATGCCAATAGCTATTGGTTAACATTGCAGACATTATCCACTTTGAAGAATTCAGTTTTCTCACTAGGAGGCATAATGTATAAGCCGTTTATGTTATATCTATTTTAACACTTTCTTTTTTCATTTTTTTTACGTACATTTTGTTACCTCTAGCACACATTTTTCATTCTGAACGTCATATCGGAATAGCCAAATTTCTGACTGTTTGAAGACAGCTAGTCAAACAGTAAATAGAACGATGACGAACATGATGTAGAGGAGGAAGGAAAGCGACAGGCGAACCCGTTAAACAAATGTTACCTGCGACTCGGTGATATGTGATACTAATACTATGTCAGTTATAATTGGTCTGTTGTTATTAAAGTCCTGATGTTCAATCAAAATGCTTATTTTGTATGTTTTTCCATGTATAACACTTTAAGGAATAAAAGCATATTTTCACATTTAGTGTATATTTTTGCTTATATCCTGAAAATCTTCTAGAAAAGCACCTTTGAAAAACGAATTTATCGCTTTTTAGACTTTTAACAGCATCGTGTACCGTAGTGGCTCCACTTTTCAAAACTTTCTTCTCCATTCATGGGCGCCGACAGTTTAGTTTCCTTATGTGAAATGCACCATAAAACCCCAGCAATACTTCATTTGGTACTCAAGAATGGAAAAATACCCTAAAGACAAATTTCTGGATAAGATTTCGAGAGATCTCGACGAATAACTGCTGCAAAGGATGATATATTTTTCGTTTCTTCACCTTTCATGCTTTTTCATACTGTACGTATTTACGCTTTTCTTCAACATACAACGGGGCATTTTATTATTGTACTTTCTACTGCAAATTTTTGCTTTTTCTGCCGTAAATTACAAACGCTTTTACTGAATACACACGCACCCTGAATTTCAACAGAAAATTTATCAATCAGAATTAGTTTTATCGCGAAAGTCTCTACAGTACCTACCAAGAACAGAAAGGGAACGGTCGATTTCCAGGGGAGGGCAAATGCACTCTTTCCCTCCCATATGGAAGCCTATGTCTCCATTACAGAATGGCGATACTCAAACGAATGCATTTCCAATCAAAAGATAAATATTTAGTCTCCTTTCCACTGAAAAAGAAGGCATGCTCTGGGGCTGGGTTTTTTTGTTTGTTTGTTTGTTTGTTTGTTTTTGTTTGGGCTGGGCACTCTTGTTTCAGTGGTCGGCAGTCTTAATGCTGCGGCCTATGACATTCTCAACAATTTTGTGCTCCCAAATTTATGTCAACAGTTCGGTGAGGACAGGCCCGTAACCAGGATACTTCCGACCTGCGGTATTTTTTTTTGTTCTTGCAAGTGATTCACACTAGAGTCCAGTGCACGACCCCCCTCCTTTTCTTTTTTTGGCCCGACCTTTATCATCAGTCGCTTCTCCCAACTTCTTTGTCTGGCTACGGGCCTGAGTGAAGGCCCTTTCCTTTACCTACAGAACAAACGGCCGCCTACAAGTGAGGTCAGTGCAGGAATGATTCGAAGAGATGGGTGTGTGCAAGAACTTGACTGTCCTACACAGAGCCCCGATCTCAACCCTATGAGGCACCTTGGGGATGAACTGGAACTTTGACCCCGATTCAGGACTGACCGCCCGACATCTGTGACCTACCTGACTATAATGCCCTTGTGGCAGAATAAGAGGCAATTCCTGCAGCAACGTACCAACATTCAGTGGAAAGCCAGCAGAGTGGAAGCTATGATAGCAGCAAAAGGTGAACAACTCAGTATTAATTCCTTTCCTATTACAAGGAATGTGTGGATATGCAAGTGTCCTGATAATTTTGATCGGATAATGTATATGAATCCCACTGTAAAACTTTCAGGGATTTTGAATGCATATTTTTTCAGTTTTAGTACTTGTACATCCGGGCTTTAGTTATTATATACCTTACAAGTTGGGAAATTTTGTTACTAACACAACGCTGAGGTACTTTGATTTATCTAATAATAAAGACGTTTGGAATTTCAGTAAATGTTCTTTCTTTACATTTCCAGGCGTAAAGAGCTGAAACGTGAAGGAACTTAGTTTGTCCCGTAAAACCAGCCAATGCTCTTTTATTCGTATGGTTACGTTCTTGTGATTGCCTCTTAAACTGGAATGAATGCGGAAAAGGAACTCTAAGGGGGAAAGTAGGCGGTCATATTAAATACCGAATTAAAAAGTCAACAGTTCAGTACATTCTAAGCAAATCCGCCAGAAATAACATAATTTCTGATCTGAGTTGTATAGTAACATAATTTCTGATCTGAGTTGTATAGTAACATAATTTCTGATCTGAGTTGTATGAAGTACCGTATTTTTTGGCTTATAAATCGATATGGAGTATAAGTCGAATGGGTCTCGAATTTCTCAATTTCCTCACCTTTATTCACAGATAAGCCAATCCTGAGCATAAGACGAGGTCAGAACAAATACAGTTCGGTGTTTCGAATTCATGTATTTATGTAACAGTTTGGTGTTTCGAATTCTTCAGATTGTCAACACGATTGTCACCATCCAATCAACTGCGTGGTGCAACCCATCGTAGTTTTAGCGGCTTCGCTAAACCAGCCCCTCCAAAATGAAGCTGCCACTCCAAATCGGTCATGGTGATTTTAATAAAGTTTCAACCGAACGGAAACATCAGTTTCAGTAGATTTTAAACAAGATCTAAGTGAACGGAATATTACATTTGGTATGTTTTCGGAATAGTTTCTTACGAAGGTAATACTGTGTTTTGAGCGCTCAGATCACGACCTAATTTAAGGCACAATATATTTTGTTTTTCTCGTTGAGAAATTCCAATGACCAATCGATAGATAAGCCGATGTGGCATATAAATCGAGGAACAGCCTACTGGAAGAAAAAGTCACCTCTTAAACGTGGAAAAAGTGTTTACTCTCAAATTTATTTTTAGTCAAACTATTACACATTGAAACTAGTAAGATGACATTCTTCGAGTTCGGGTGGAATCGTGAAACAAAAGCAGAGAACAGCCAAATTATTCCTCATTATCTATATCCCTCACTCTGGATTTTTGTATTTAGATGAAAAAATAAACCATTATCTTTGGAGGTTCTCAAAGATAACTGTTATTTTTTTATCTTTTTGGGTCCGCTCGAGAATTCGGTGTCATCTTTCTTGTCAAATCGACAGCACAAAGGAGAAAGAATTTGTCAAGAAAAATGCCAACTTCTATGGGTATTATTTGCATTCGAGAGTTATATACGTAAATGAAATGTAGAGTTAACTAGCTACACATTAGATAAATCAATGAGTTTCCTTTTGGTGGAAAGTAAACCTTTTCCGTTTTACTCGTAGGCCTACATTACCTTTGTGACGTAGGCGTTCGCGACAATATCCAGATTAGGACGTTTGTCGTTCGGAACTAAGTATGCTTTTGCGGCACTACATCGCTGGCCTTTACGTGTAAAAGTCTGAAAGTCACTGTAACCTAAAATAGAAAAAAAGTTGTAGTAAAATTTTACTGGAAATTCTTTAATATAAATACAGTAGTATCTCTCAGCAAGGGACACCCATGGAACCAGACGTTTTGTGCCTTTAGAGGTCTCTGATTGAGAGGTTTTTAAGGAATTACGTATTAGGTAAATACGTAATAGACATTTTAATAAGGAATGTAAATTTTATATGTAAATAACAGTAAATATTCAATACGATAAAAATATAAAATACATATGTATAAAACAGAAATACAATTCATATAGAAAAAGTACAGTACCTGTGTACGAAACAGTTGAAAGTATGTGTAGTACGCATTTATTTTAAAGAATCCGACACAAGGTTTAATTTGAAGCCACCAATTAACAGGAATTTTTTTCTACATGAATACATTAAGTTTGCTAATGAAATTGAGTCGTTCACTGTCACCAACATTTTAAAAGATTTTAAAAGAACTAAAAGAACATTTTAAAAGAACTTGTGTGTCCAGCGTATTTTAAGACTTCCTTAAAGTTTTTGATATCACAGCTTTCCTTCTCTCTTTCTCCTTCACTTCCCGGATCCTCCAAACACTTTTCTGTTATGCCTTCATTATCAACTACAGGAATAAAAGCTGTGATTTCTTCATTACTATCATCACTACACAGCTATACATCTATCGCAATATATTCTCCTAACGCAAAATTACTGCTACTGTCTTTGACAAGTTCACGCAATTCTGTATTTTCTTCAGTGTACTCACTCAGTTCACTTACACTGGAAATTGAAGTAGTGAAGCCTGCCTTCTTAAAAGACTAACAAAATTTTAGAGGTGTAGGTTTAAGGTGGACCTCAAGTAATTTTGCTTCCTATACTTCCAATGGGAAAACTTCTGTACACATTTTCTTCACAATTAATGCGTTCCCAAGGATGAAAATTTGAACATCGATTAAAATTGCTTCATTTTATAACTTGGAATACTTAATATCTTCTAAAACATAACCATAATTATGCAATCCAACATTTGTTTGTCTACTGACGTCATCAAAGTACAGGTCGCGCCATCTTTTTTCTGGTTTCACCACCACCAAAGGAAAAGTTATTGATTTTTAATATAATTATGGCTATGTTTAAAAAAATATTAAGTATTCCAAGTTATAATATGAAGTTATTTTAATCGATGTTCAAATTTTCATCCTTGGGAACGCATTAATTATGAAGAAAATGTGTACAGAAGTTTTTCCATTGGAAGTATAGGAAGCAAAATTACTTGATGTCCACCTTAACAGCCGTAGTTATCCACTCTATTGTATTCAATACATTAGCAGTCTTGGCAAGCGGTTCGCTGTTTTCACAAAAAAAAAAAAAAAAAAAAAAAAAAAATTAAGAAAGAACATGTCATACAAACAGTTTTCTATATGCAATCCTGAAACTTCTGATGATACCTTGGTCCATAGGCGAAGAATGTGAAAACACCAATTTCACAGATTTTATTTTTAAATTTCTGATTTTTTGAGTGGAACAATTTCTTTTCAAAAAAAAAACTTTTGGTTTCTGTAAGTGCCCTTACAATAATGTCCCTTATTCGGAGGTAAATACACGGATGAGCCATTCCTTTATGACCACTCCAAGACTAGAGAGATGAGTGCGCATGGAGACCGAACGGTGGCGCAGGTAAAGTTCACAGAGCAGTATACACTCACGGACAATGAAATTTGCGCACCAAGAAGGAATCGTCGGATTGAACTGAAATTTTATGGACGTAATGATACAGATGAATGATACACATGATGGCAAAAACAGAGCTTCAAGAAAATTACAGAGGGATCTGTTGTACGTTGTCCGGTCATCTTCAATAGCGGGTCGCACCGCTTCGTGTGGCGTTACATGCTGCAATACGGTTCGGCATGGAGGCGAACAGACGCCTGATGTTGTCCTGCGGCAGACTGGCCCACACGTGTTGGACGGTTTGCTCCAAATCCCGGATAGTGCGGCATGGCGGCAGCCGGCGTTTCAACTGGTCCCACACAGGCTCGATAGGGGACATGTCCGGGGAGCGGGTAAGCTATGCAAGTGTCTGGACATGACGTAGGCAGTCGTGGACAACCCGAGCCATGTGAGGGCGGGCATTATCCTGCTGGTATAGCGCACCTGGAATCCCGGTCATGAGTGGAAGCACATGGGGCCGTAGGATCACATCCACATACCGCTAGCCCGTCAATGATCCACGTACCACCACTCGACCTGATCGTAGGCAATGGCTCCCCAGACCATAATGCTTGCAGTGGGGCAGGTGTGGCGCTCGATAGCGAGGTTGGGATTGTGCCGTCGATCCGGAGACCTAAACACCCGGACACGATTATCTGCCCTCAAAACGAAGCGGCACTCATCGCTAAACACCACACGTCGCCAGTCTGTGGCGTTTCATGTAGCTCTGGCCTGGCACCACTGGACACTGAGCCGGCGATGTTCCGGTGTTAATGGCAGCACACGTAAGGGGCACTGGGATCGCAGATTCGCTTCCGCGAGGCGTCGAGAAATCGTTCGTGGGCACACAGGAGCCGCTACATCTGCCTGTATAGTGGTCTGGGTCCCAGTGGGATCCTTTCGTGCGTGACGCACGATCCGTCAATCCTCTTGACCGGTAGTCCTCCTGGTCCGTCCGGAGCCGCTCCGCCGTGTGTTAGTGCCGTCACGTGTCCACGGCTCCCAACACAGTCGGACGGTATGGTCAGAACGATCCACGTGGCGGGTTATACGGCGCGCCGACCACCCTGCGGTTTTCGGCCCAACGATCAGGCTTCTCTCAAAGTCCGTAAGTTGCGTAAATCGACGTCTCTGGCGTCTACCCGGCATTCTTGTCACTCTGCACTCTTGCTTGCGTCGGCCGGTGCTTTTCGCTTTCATGGGGCATCGACTACACGCCAGTTCGTGCTTGCAGCGCCACCACAGGGAGTGAGGACATGCGCATTTGCACAGAACGTGGATCATTTGCATACCAGCACGCAATCTAGCTATTTGCAAAGTTTCGCGGTTGTACCATGTTTTCTTCTAGGTGAGCAAATGTCATTGTCGTGAGTGTTTATATACAACCCGAGGACCGGCTTTCGGTAAATAATGTTCGGAGTCAGAATAGGAAAAGCTGCCGATTTATCGGAATTCTCTAAAGGACAAATTGTGGTAGCATGGCGCCTCCGAACTACGATCTCAGAAACGGCGGGGCTTGTTCACGTGCCGCTGTAGTGAGTACGTGTCAAAAGTGGTGCACAGATGGCTAAACGACGAACCGTTGTCCTGCCGTGTGTCGTCCGTAGGTCATTGATGCCATAGGGGAGCGGAGACTGTCGCACATTTTCCACAGCGACCGCAGGGCCATAGTGCTACAAATCACCCGTAGCTACAACAGTGGTGATCAGGGCAATGTGTCGCAGCACACAGTTTATCGCAGCGCATGAGCCTGCGTAGCATGGGAATCCGTGATCATTTCGACAAAAGAGAAAAGGCAAAAGACTACTCTACAGTTGCTTACAGCAACTTCTGCTAAGATGCTTCTGACACCTACTTTTTAAATAAACGAAATAATATAACGTACCAAAACGTTTAGACAGGCCAGTTGTTGTGTTATTAAATCAGGTCGCCCTAGTTTTTCGCACGTCTTTTGAAAAAAAAAATACTATTATAGTATCACTTTTTTCGTTCGTCCGTCCGTGGACATGATATCTCTTCAACTATTAGTCCGATTTCAAAAATTCTTCCATTGGGGAGCTCGAAATGTTAGAACGATGATATTTGCTTTTTGATCGTTTTCCGACGCATATTCTCCTCTAGAAGGCGTAAATGCCGATGCTATGGAATTCAAAATGCATTTTATTCCATATCTTTGCTTCTAAATTCATTCTTACCTTAGATATCATTTATATCAACTCTTTTGGGCAGCATTTCTTTTCCAAGTAACGCACAGTTTTTCCGCTAGGGGGCATAAAGATAAATTGCGGTTTCTCCCATATCTCTGCTTTTAGGATTCCGACTTGAAAAATATTTTTTGCGACGGGTAAGTTTTCTATTGTCAAATGTTCTGCCTATAGTTTCTAATTTTGGTAAACTGTTTTGCTGGTAGGGAGCGTAAGATTATATGTGTTTCCTATGTATTTGCAGCACTATCTGCGCTTCTGAAAACTCGGTAGAAAAATTTTCTGTGAGGCCAGATACCTCTCACCACGGAAATCCTTTAGCGCATATTTTCTGTTTAAAAGAATGCACATTTTTTTCTGTCGGGGGCTTAGATATACATATATCTTATTTTTCTTGACATCTCTACTTCTAACAGTCCGATTTGAAAGATTTTGTCGGACAGCGTATCTCATGCGGAATTTTTGGACATATAACTTCAATTGTTTTCTTAACGCGCAGGTTTCTCACTAGAGGGCATTAGTCACTTCCGTTTGAAGCAATATCTACGCGTCTAAAAGCCTGATCGAAAAAAATTAGTCTTCGGTCAGAGACTACTAACTACGAAAACATTTCAAGCTAATTACTTTGAGCAGGAAATTCAATTTTCCCGCTAAGGAGCGCAAATATTTAATTTGTTTTTCTCGATATGTCTGCTTCTAAAAGTCTGATCGAAAAATCCCTTCAGCACCGGATAATATTCACCTTATGGAACGTTTTGCATGAACTCGTGGGTTGTTTATCGTTCACAGTTCTGACGCTAGGTGGTATTGTGGGCATTCCTGTTTGCAGTTTCTCCCCTTGAATACTAATGAATTTATTTTTAATGTCTGCCATTCGTTATAGTGAATACAGGAAATATTATCCTTTTTAAATAAGTTTCTCCGCTAGGGGTGTAAATTCCGAAATTATTTTCTCGCCTTCTCCGCTAGGGGTGTAAATTCCAAAATTATTTTCTCTCCGTCTCCGCTATGGGCGTAATTTCCGAAACTTTTTTCTCGACGTCTCCGCCCGAGAAAACTGATTTGAAATTATTTTTTTCCCCGTAACATAGGTTTTGCTATGAATAATTATTTTCGCAAATTTTCCGCTCTTCCATTATTAAAAATTCTGCCGCAGGGTACGTCAGCGTATATATCTCTGTGGAAAACTTTTATCGATTCCAAAATTCCCGTAGAAAAATACTTTTTCGGTAAGATACTCTTCCTTGTACCCATTTTTTTCTTATAAGTAACGCACAGTATTTCCGCTAATGCTCGCAGTTATGTAACGTTGTACTGTCTCTTCTTCTAATCGTTCAATTTGAAAATATCTCTGCCGCCCCGGTGGCGCAGTGGTCTAAGCGATGGCCTCTGATCATTCATCCGAAAGGGGTCCTGGTTCGAATCTCGGTGAGGCATGGATTTTGTTTGTCTTGCGGTACTGGCTCTCTCTCCCTTCCCTGGAACCAGTGACGCTAAATTAGGGACGGGCGACTGCTTGTAGTCCATTGAGTTGCTCACGGTGGTAGTTAAACCTCCAATCCAAAAAAAAAAAAAAAATCTCTTGCCTCTGACACCTTCCTGTATGAGAAATGTTTTGTGCACAATCTGTTAATTTTCCTAATGTACTTTTCAGCTGCTACTGGGAGTAAGTAACTATTTCTTTGTGGATGTTTTTTACCGATTGTATAAATGCGGTTATTTTTGTTTAGTAACAAGTTTTATTCACTATGAATAACCCAGGTCATACTGCGTATTTCAAATTATGCGAGTTTTTCCCTAGGTAGTTTAAGCGTTTTTTTTTTTTTTAAGTTGAAATTTTAGGTTTTCAAAAATTCGTTTAATGTCGGAAAGGATTCAAAAGACGTGCTCATTGCAATCGAATGTTTGTCTTTTTTAGCACGTCTTTTGTAAAAAAAGGTCATGCTTCTGTTATCGGTTTGTCCGTCCGTCCGTCTGTACCCACGATATCTCAGCAACTATTAGTCCGATTTGAAAAATTCTTTTTGCATTGGGAAGCTTGAAATATGCAAATGATGATCCTTTATTTCGTTTTTTTTTACGATGTACAATTTTGCCGGTAGAGGGCGTAAATGCAGATGATGTCGAATTCAAAAATACGTTTTATTCCACATATTTGCTTCTAACAATCCGATTGAAAAAAAAATTATATCTTTCGATTCCACTTATGTCGAAGAGTATTTTAGATATAGTTACTTTTTCAAATTACGCACAGATTTTCCGCTAGGGGCGTAAAGGTAAATTGCATTTTCCCCGATAACTCTTCTTCTAAAACTCCAATTTGAACGAAAATTTCTTCAGCGGATACATCTCCTGATGGAAAATCCTTTGCATATAATTTCAAATTTTTGGTAAAAAATACTTTGGCCACCAGGGGACGTAAGTGTTATTTTTTGCTTCTGGTGTATTTGCCATAAAATCGTAGCTTCTAAAATATCAATTAAAACATTATTTCGTGGACTGATGCCACTCACATCGATAAACCTTTTCGGAATATTTTCTTAAAATATTCCACAGTTTCTCCGCCAGGGGGCGTAGATGTACATCTTATTTTTGTCAATATCTCTACTTCTAGGAGTCCGATTTGAAAAACTCCTTCTTTGTTGGATAGTGTTTTCCGTGTGACATGTTTTTCATATGATTTCAAAATTTTCAAGTAATTCATAGACTTTCCGCTAGGGGGCGTAGCGGTAAATTGCGTTTCCCTCTATATCTCTGCTTCTAAATCTCCGATTTGAAAAATTCTTTCTGCACCGGATACAGCTCCTGATGGGAAATAGTTTGTACATAATTTCTAATTTTTGTAAAAAAATAGTTTGGCCACCCGGGGGCGTAAATCTTAATTTCCGCTTCTGTTGTATTTGCAGCAAAATATGAGCTTCTAAATTCTCGATTGAAAAAAACGTCGTTTGTTGACCGATACTACTCATGTCGACAAACCTTTTAGGAAAATTTTCTTCTTGAAAAAATGCATGGTTTCTACGCCAGGGGGCGTAGATGTATATCTTATTTTTGTCAATATCTCTACTTCTAATAGTACGATTTGAAAAATTCCTTCTGTGTTGGATAGTGTTTCCGATGCGAAATGTTTTTCCTATAAATTCAAAATTTTCAAGTAAATCATACGCTTTCCGCTAGGGGGCACAAAGGTAAATTGCGTTTTCTGCGTTATTTCTGCTCCTAAAGCTCTGATTTGAAAAATTCTTCCTGTATCACATACAAGACCTGATGGAAAATATTTTTCACATAATTTCTAATGTTTGGTAAAGAATGGTTTAGCCACCAGGGTCATATGTGTTAATTTCTGCTTCCGAAGTGTTTGTTGAAAAATCTGGGCTCCTGAAAACTCTACTAATTTTTTTTTCTTCGACCGATACCGCTTATACGGATAAACCTTTTGAGAATACTTTCTTCCTAAAATAATGCATGGTTTTCCCACCAGGGAACGTAAAGTCACATCTTATTTTTGTCGATATCTCTGTTTCTAAGAGTTCGTAAGCTCACGATTCCGTTTACAGCAATATCTGAATGATTAAAAACCCGATTGCAAATCTTCTTTCTTTGGTCAGATCTATTGTTTTCCATACCGGTTCCATTTTCTTTGAATAGCTTTGATAAATTTAATTTGCGTCAGAACGGATTCAAAAAGTTGACACCGAACACATCAGAACGGATTCAAAAAGTTGACACCGAACACGTCAGAACGGATTCAAAAAGTTGACACCGAATTTTCGGTGTCAAGAAAGTTGACACCGAAAATTCGGTGTCAACTTTCTTGTTCTTGCTTTTATTCAGTTTAGTTGATGAAATTCACTTCCATGACGTTCATTTCAAATAAGAAATGTGAGTTAACAAAATGGACCAACCAGTAAGGAAATGTTTCTGGGCCAAACTGGTCCAGAAAAAAGAAACCTAGTTTATATGAGGCTTGAACTTGTGTATAAACTATTCTGACTAGGATCAGGTAAGGGAAAAGCATAAAAGTGCAAAACTGAAGCACAGGAAATTAAATGTAATGCACTAATTGTAGGAATAGTATAATAATCTATAAGAAAGCCACTGTAGCAGCTTCCCTAAACGGGTGGTATACTTGCTGAATCAAAACAAGATGAGCAAAGCACACGCACCTACATTTGATTTCAACATCCTGGTAAAGAAACAATTTGCGCTATACCATTTAAGGGAACAAATTGAGCTCCGCAGTTTTACAGATATTTAAAATAGTACGCTCTATTATATTTTGAATACTAAATAACCTCGTTTTGAAACATTGAGAATGTAGGCATCGAAGACATAAATTCAACAAAAGTATTGATACGAGATTCGCAGTTTTTATGTCATAGCAATTCCGATTTTAGTGTTCTATAATATTATAGTGGACATATAATGACTGCTCAAATTCGGTTAGAAGTAAAGTGAATTTACTCATACTGCGGAATATATAGTTAAAACACTCTTACCTATCTGAGATTTACCATTGGGATCCCCATACGGATATCCAAGTTCTTTTACAGCCCGAAGTAGGTGGGGCTTTAGTTCTGGAGTATAACATGGCCTGCTTGCTGTTACAGGTCCACCTACACTGTGATTACCTGAAGAGAAGTTCTTTAATTTTATAATGAACCTACTACACATTAAATGAGATAAATGGAAAAAGCCAAAAATATTAATTTGGTATAAAAATAATTATTTCCTTACCATACATGGTATTAAAAAAAGTCGATAGTAGTACATCTAAGAGAGCCTTGATTTTTCATATTTGTGTTATTTTATCACTTAAACTGTGACATACTACAGAGGCAAAGCACGTGTCAAGACGACAAATCTGCAACGATACATTCTGTCCGTGTAGCTTATTTGGGAGAACAACTTACTCCTGAGTGAGGGGCGCGAGTTTGATCTCGTCACGGACAAATTTGTGTTTTCACAAACTCAGAGCCTACTGAGGTTCCTGGCTCACAATTTAATGTTTAGTAATGCTGTAAAAGACTGAGAAGGTAGAGGAAGCCAATGACATTTAATATCTTAAAGAATCTCTTCATGAAATTTTTGAGCCAGCATCTTGAGCAGTTGGAGGAATCGACAGTTTGTCTTTTCTGAGCTATTACCGATACTACTGTAACTCAGTCATTTCCATGACTGATTGTGCTGCAATAAAATTTGCTTGGTTTCAGGAAAATGTCACACGTACAGAGACAACTGGTATATGCTTCAAAGAGGCGTTTCTGTTTATAATGAAATTTGTTCCGAAATTATTAGCTTGCGGATTCTTACCGCTGAAGCACAACTTCAAGTGGGTGTAATAATAATAGCCTGTCAGTAATTACTGCCTGTTGGCGCAATACATCACCGAGGTTCCTCGTCCTGATACAAACGTACATCAGGACAAAACGAAAGCGGTGTTACTATTTGCTGTCGCCGTTGCCTTTCTAAGCCTTGTTTTTTACGATATAGACCGAAGAACCGAAACATTATGACCAGGAAGTCTTTACGCAGTTTGAGGTAACTGCAGGTAAACGACAGCGTGTGTGAAGGTCATAAAACGGTATAAATAACATCTGATACTGATCTCTGCTAATCAGTGTTATCCTTGTTCTTCAGATGGGAAAGGCAGCGGACTCAGGCGAGTTTGACAAAGGTCAAATTATAATGGTCAGACGACTGGGTTAGAGCATTTCCAAGGCGGCAAGGCTTGTGTGATGCTCACGAGCAGCTGTGGTTAGTACCTTCAAAGAGTGATCCGAGGAGAGAAAACCCCCCATGAACCACTGCCAAGGGGTGGGCCTACTACAGCTCACCGATGTTAGAGGTGAGGGAAGCCTATCCCGTAATGGTACCAGCAAACTGAAGAGATACTGTGGCACAACACTCCAGTAATTTGAATGCTGATGATGGGAATAATGTATCACGACACACAATACATCAAACCCTGCTGAAAAATGGGGCGGTGTAACCGCTGGCTACTCCGAGTGCCTATACTAACCTCCGTTCATAGTCGAAAGCGCCTACAATGGGTACGCAAACATCAAACTGGACATTGAATGGTTGGAAGGAGGTCGTCTGGTCCGTTGAATCTCGTTTTTTGGTGTACCATGTGAACGGCCGGATACGTGGGGGTCATTTAGCTGCGGAAATGTTGGCACCAGAATCCACCGTGGGACGAAAACAAGCCAGTGGCGGAAGTGTAATGCTTTGAAAGGCAATGTTCAGCTGGGAAACCCTGGGTCCAGTCATTGAAACTGTGACGTCTACCACCTACCTAAGCATCATTGCAGACCAAGTACGTGGTTTCATCGCAACGGTATTCCCCTCTAGTAGTGCCATCTTTCAGAAGGATAATGAGCCATTCCATACTGCTTAGATTGTTCGAGAATGATTTGCGGAACATGAGGAAGAATTACAGGTATTTCCCTGGCCAGCAAATTTCTCGGGTATCAATCCAATCGAGCATCTGTTGTTTGTGTTGGAACAGCAAATCCGATCTGCGGCGACTCGACAACGTAACTTACAAGAGTTAAATGATCTGCTGGTAACGTGTTAGTACCAGATAGCACAAAACACCTTTAGAAATCTTGTAGCGTCGACGTCTCGCCGGGTAAGAGTTGTTTTGGCGGCACGTGGAAGATAATTCAATGCAGTGTTTTCCTCTCTGAAGCACTGACTTTTCAAAAATCCGTTCACCGATTGGCAACAAATGCGTATTTTATCAAGTCTTCAGCTATCATATGACGTAAATCTTTCATGTAGGACTATTATATCCCAACCTGTTAAAGATTCTGTTTGAGTCAGCAACATTACCAGATATCTCTCAAAAGTTATTTTCTTATGATTTTCAGTAAAAATTCAGTTCATTAGAATCTTCCTAATCAAACATTTCTGCGAATTTATATAACAAATTTATACTCTGCTCTTCATGCTGCATGTTCCCATATCGAAAGTTTTATGTTCTTCTTTTACGAAATGAGTCAGATCTTTTTTCTTTTTATAAATCAAGATTTCTTTACCGTGATCGATTCTCGCGGAGATTTGTCCACTTCTGGTTGATCGTCTTGTTTGGATTTTAAACAGCGCTGAATGGCAGGTATGATTTACTTTACTTCGCGCATCTCGTGGTATTTTAAACGAGGGTGTTAACAAACACTGGGAATAAACAGCATTTTTATTTGCCACGTGATCTTAGCTCATACCTTCCTTTCCTTTTCGTAAAGCGATTTATGAGGGATGGTTAGTAACTTCCGATGACATTTCAGCGTATTAGGGATATATAAATCGGTGTCACTAAACGGCGGGATTTCAGGACTGGAGTTTGAATAAAAGGTCAAAGTTCTGGAGAATAGATTCAAGTGAAAATGACGACCCGCCTGGAAACATGGAATCATTCAGAAGTATGCGCGGTAATAAGGTTGATTGATGTAACGCGCACTACCGAAAGAAATGTTTGATTTGCAGCAATCTAGCGCAGAGTCACCCGTCGGTCTTCTTGCACCAGAGCCTCCACATAGTTAGCGTGTGTTGTTGACGTTGAAGGTCTGTCTTTGCGTTCCCCATTCATCAACGCATTGCGTCCGTGTATGAATTTTAAACACAATTCTGGCACTCTCTGCGCTTCAGGATCATAATCGTCTTGTAATTAGCGATGTATCTCCATTACAAACGTTTTTTCGTATCCAAAGAAACCTAGTAACTGCGTGGACCTCCGAGTGAGATCATGTTTCGAGACGGGTCGTCATTTTCACTTAATGCAACGTACTGGAGAAGAGAGACTTTATTCAAACTTAATAACACTCTGTAGTCAGAAGACCGCAATGACTTTGGGAGCCAACGATTTACCTATCCCTAATACGATGCCATAGACCATCGGAAGTCACTGATCATATTACGTAACACTGTTTCTCCTCCTTATCTACTTCTCGATCACTTTAACTGAAAACTAGCTATATAACAACACTCGCTTTGCAGCTAGTTTTAAAGAAATGTATTATTCCCGCTCTGCGTGACGCAAGTGTTGCTAAAGCTTGATATTTTACTAAACTCCATGTTAACAGAAAACTAAGCGGCAAACATAAAAGGAATATCAAATTTTGAGCCGTCGACGGATGAGAAGACTGCTTGCAGCAAATCAGGTTTGATTTAGTATCCGATGTTCCTACGTGTATTTAAAAAACTGACAAATAAGTTCCTTTGAGGGAAGAACTACAGTTCGCCTTGTATTTTGACGTATACCAAAGTTGAAACATGACTACGGATCAGCTACGATTTGCTTCCAACAAAACGTTTGCTTCTCGCGAACAAGGATTGAGCTTTCATACAGCTTGGCTCACATCGATCTTGAAATTTTCTTATCGATGATTATCGTAAGACTACGTACTCACTTCATCGCGAGTTCGGCAAAAATTGACTGCATACTTGAAAGTGTACCGTTTGCTCCTTACTGACAGTGGGTGCTTCCTTGAAAATAAGTGAAACTCTGGTGCTTTTGAACGATCAGCAGTTTCACGGGCGTTACTTTCTGAAAATTAGGTTTTAGTTTCATATATTCATTTATGAAGAACGTTATTAAATTATTAAAGTAATGTATCTCAGGATCAACCATTTGCAAGGTGGTGGTTCAGCGGTAAATCAAGCTTTTTTCAGAAAAGTCAGGTGGCTGTTTTATCTTATGGAGCAAAGTTCCTCAAAAAATATATATTATTGGGTGCGAAGGAAAGTAACGTTTACAAATGCAAGGGCAACAGAAAAGTGTTGATTACCGTATGCACAAGTACAAATCAGTCCAAACTGTAGTCGCCATCGTTTACCACGACCTGCTCCCATCGTCTGGGCTTGTTGGATACCGTCCCTGTAGAATTATGTCGGTTTCGACGCAGAGAAGTGTGTAACTGCGCGTTCGACATCGTCCCGGTTGGTGTACTTCTGTCCGTCCAGGAAATACTGCAACAACCGGAAAAGGTGGTAGTCGTTTGAGACAATGTCCAGAGAATAGGCTGGTTGCGATAGCAGCTCCCAGCCCAGGTTCCTGATCTTGTGACAGGTCACACGTGCTGCGTGAGATCTCTCTCCATCCTGCTGTAGGAGGACGCCCTTGCCATTCAGTAGTGTTGGTCATTTCGACGTGAGCGATGCTTGCAAATCGTCGAGCTGACTGCTGTACACATCGGTAGTGGTAGTATTATTGCCCGGCAGCAACTCAAAAAACATGACACCGGTCAATACTACTACCCCACATATCATATCAAACAGACAGCAAATCAGCCCATGCCAACCTCCACAGCCGCGTTAAACTCACGTAAGGTCTACGTGAGTTTAAGCCGGCTGTAGGGGTTTGCATGGGCTCCTGTTTTGCGTCCTTCTACTCTTTTTGGGCACTGACATGGTCATACAGGACCCATTTCTCGTGACCTGTTACAATACCGTCCAAGAACGGTTCGACTTGGTCATGTGCAAGCAGGGAAACGCATGCAATTTGCTTTCTGCTCAACTGTGAGTTGGAGTACTCTTAAGTCCCCTCTTGTGCACCTTCCCAGGTTGACGCAGGTGCGTGATGATGGTCGTGTGGGTAGTTCCAAGTTGTTCGGCTAACTCCCGCGTGGTCTCACGGGGGTTGGTCGCCACTGAGGTCTTCAGCATGTCCATATCCACTGTTACGGGTCTTCCGGCTTTGGGACAGTCTGACAGGTCAAAATTTCCCTCTCAGAATCGTTCGAGCCAACGACAGCCCAGACGATGGGATATGGCTTTGGGGAACACACTGATAATGTTCCTTACGTACTTACGGGGATGCTACCGCGACGAGACTCATACAGCATGAAATGGTGGATGTGTTCCTTGTCCACTTCCATGTTGGCTGGCGCTTACACTCTTTGCCTCCTGACGGCTAACTGCCACTTACTTAAGCCACCTACCTGCTGATGTCGTGTTGGTGTGCTGTGCTATCTCACTGGCTAATGTGCGCCGTGGCTTCGACTTCGGGTACCTCGACATCGGACATTACTTTCTTTTCAACCAACTGATACACTGTGTTTTAAACTTAACAAGTGTGAAAACACAAGTTTGTCCGCGTCGGACATCGAAACCGCGCCTCTCACTTCGGAGTAAGTCGCTCTCCCAACTAAGCTACGCAGACGGAATGTCTCGCTGTTGATTTGTCGTCTTGACATGTGCTTTCACCTCTGTAGTACGTCACACAAGGTACATTTTGACCAATCAAAGTCTGAAACAGTTGTTTTACAGCAATTGGTACCGATGGTAGTAGGAACTGTAAAATGAAACGCACGGCATAAAACAAATCATGCGTAATATGTAATAACAGAACAAAATGTTACAAAGGAGACACTGGTTCACCTGTCATCCAAAAATACTTCCATGAACACTGCATAAACAGACTACAGGGCAAAATCCTCGGATTGTCCACCCCGCACGGCAATGCATCATTTTGACCTGTGAGCCATGCTTAGCACCAAGTTGTCTACGAGCTATTAGGGTAAATTGTCTCACTCGCGATAGTCAAATAGGTGTTACAAGCAGATGGATGCCAAATTAATCAAGCAAGTAGACATGACTCAGAAAACTTGAAAATTACATCGTCCTGGAACAGGACTCGAACTCACAGATCCCGAATTATGTTCGAGTATGCTACCGTTACACCACCCAGAACAAGGAACCTCCAAGCAACTGAGGATGTGTTTTTGGACTCGGGTGAAACACTTGGTTCATCTGAGTTCCGAAACACATCCTCAGTTGCTTGGAGGTTCCTTGTTCTGCGTGGTGTAACGGTACCATACCCGAACGTAAATCGGGTGCTGCGGGTTCGATTCCCGTTCCAGGACGATGTAAGTTTCAAGTTTCCTGAGACATGTCTACTTGTTTGTCCCCTGATGTGTGCTGGCATAATTTCTGATAAAGGATTCCTTCTCGTGCAGCATGTCTCCCCCGGAGCGATGTTCGATTGGAATGAGATCAGGGAAGCGCAGTGGCTGGTCCTTTCGACGTATATTTTCACTAGCCAATGCGCCATCCACAGCTGCTGTGCGTTGAGGACCGAGGTTATCGTGCGTAAAAATGAAATTCGCGCCCACATCACTATGTATCAGGGAAATGTACCGAGGAATCACATTACAGTACAGCTATGGTGTGATTCCTCGCCACGTTCCCTATTTTTTCACTTGGTAATATATCTGCTCTTTGAGATATCATTTTTGGAAAATACTTTTTATACCCGACAGCTGCAATTATGAGAACTGCATTTAATGCCTTTTCGAACTTTCTAGATGCAAAATATTTTTTTCCAGGTACCGTAAATTTAGATTTTTAGTTAAAAGGTATCACCGTGTCTAATTGTCTGACTGGAAATGTTTTTAAACTTCAGCTCGCTTTGCCTAAATAATATGTTTACGTATGTTGCTATATTTGCGCTTCCAAAAAATCCTGGTTTCAAACATTCGGCATTCGATTACTGTACTTACGACTAAGATTTTTTGCTCATGTTCCATGTAGTATAAAACTTTACCGCTAGGTAGAACAAAATTCAGTATATTTTTACTAGTTATTCCGTATGTTTGCTTCTAAATATCAGACTAATTTTTTTTTCCTTTAAACACCATTTATATCAAAGACTCAGACTATTTTAGGTATAGTCTCTTTTTCAAGTAATGCGTAGATTTTCTGCTAAGGGACGTAAAGGTAAATTTCGTTTTTCCCGCGATATCTCTTCTAAAAGTCCGATTTGACAAATTCTTTCTGCATCAGATACAGCATTTAGTGAGAAATGTTCTGCATATAATTTCTAGTTTTTGGTGAAGAATGGTTTGGCCGCCAGTGAGCGACGTGTACAATTTCTGTTTCAGATGTATTTGCAGCAAAATGCGCACTTCTGAAAATTAGATTTAAAACATTCTTTCGTGGAGAGATAGCTCGCACCACGAAAAACCTTTTGAGATTATCTTCTGCTTAAAATAGTGCATAGTTTTTCTACCAGGGGGCGTGTATATATATATATATATATATATATATATATATATATATCATCATCATCATCATCATTGTCAACCATTATCAATCCACTGCTGGACGAAGGTCTCCCCAAGTTTCCTCCACAACGGTCTGTCTTGTGCCAGTCTCCTCCATGTCACCCCTGCATACTTTCGAATTTCATCCACCCATCTCCCATGTGGTCTTCTTCTGGGTCTTTTCCTGTCCCTTGGAATCCAATCTAAAATTTCGGCTGTCCATCGATGATCTGTCCTTCTGGCAGTATGTCCAGCCCATTGCCATTTCAGGGATTTAACTCTGATCATGATGTCTTCCACTCTAGTCATTTTTCGGATCCACGAGTTCCTCTTCTTATCTCTCCTGGTTACACCAAGCATGCACCTCTCCATGCTTCTTTGAGTTGTCTGCAGCCTTTGTATGTCTCTTTTAGTTAAGGTCCACGTCTCTGCACCATACGTAAGCACTGGAAGGATGCATTGATCAAACACTTTTCTTTTAAGACATAATGGCATATTGCTCTTGAAAATTATGCTGTTTCTTCCAAAAGCTCTCCAGGCAAGTTTTGTACGCCGATTAATTTCTTCATCAATGTGACCCTCACTTGATATCTGCTGTCCAAGATAAACGTACGTGTCTGTTATCTCCAGCTTTTCTCCATCAATCGATAAATCTTCATTTCTTGTAAAAGCATTGAACATCACTTTTGTCTTCTGAAAGTTCATTTTTAATCCCACTTCTTTACTCTTGTCAGCAAGTTCCTGGATCATACTCTGCAGCTCTGATGGGGTAGTTGCAAAAATGACTACGTCATCAGCAAAACGAAGGTGGGTTAGATAATCTCCATTAATCTTTATCCCCTTGTTTTCCCAGCTCAGCGACTGAAAAACACCCTCCAATGTGGCATTAAAGAGCTTCGGAGATATGTTGTCACCTTGTCTCACTCCCTTTCCAATTTTTACGTGTGTTGTATTTTCAAACAGCCTAATCTTTGCACTTGCATTTTCATAGATGTTATTAATAATATTAATGTATGCATCTTCAATACCGCAGGTTTTCAGAGCCATTGTAACTGCTGATGGTTTCACCGAATCAAAGGCTTTTTCATAATCGATAAAAGCCATGCACAATGGAAGTTCATATTCCCTCGCTCTTTCAATTAGTTCTCTCAGCACGTGGATATGATCTATTGTGCTGTAGCCATTCCTGAATCCAGCTTGTTCTCTCGGTTGAGCCGTGTCCAGTGTTACCTTCAAGCGGTGTGAAAGAACTTTAGTGAAGATTTTATAAACTACTGATAGGAGGCTGATAGGTCTGTAGTTTCCGAGATCCTCAATGTCACCTTTCTTATGTAGCAGGATCATTGTAGCGGTGTTCCAATCCTCAGGAATCTTTCCTTCATTAAGGCATCGAGTGAAAATTTGGGCGAGTACTGTTTCGATTTCTCCACTTGCTTCTTGTATGATGTCTACAGTAATTCCATCTTCTCCTGGAGCTTTTCCTCGCTTCATGTTCTTGATTGCATGTGCAACTTCTGCTGGAAGGACTGGAGGAACTCTGGTACTGGTATCTTTCATGATGTCTGGAGTGCATATATCATCCCTTTCATATAATTTGGAGTAGAAATCTTTCACTCTTGTCAAAATTTCGCCTCTATTTCTTGTTACAGAACCATCTTCTTTTCTCAGTGCCATAATCTGTTTTCTTCCCTTACTGAGATGTCCCTTTGCTATCTTTAGGCTTTGGTTGTTTTCAATTGCTTTCCTCACTAGTTCACAGTTGAATTTCCTTACGTCTTCAGTGATACTTTTTCTTACTGTCTTGCATAGCTCTATATATTCCACTTTGGAAGTCACATCTTCTTTAGTTGTCCTCATCTCTCTTCTTTTTTGCATCAACATTTTGGTTTTTCCTGATAATTTGTTCACATGCAACTTGTTCTTAGACCCAGCTAATTTTGTTGCTGTTTCCATAAGAGCTTTGGTTACTTTTCTGTTAACTTCAGAGATGTCCACTTCTTCCGATGTTAGGCCTTCTAAAGCAGAGAACCTGTTCTTCAGTTCTAACTTGAAGGTATTATGGTGTTTTTTGAGGTTGGTTATGTCAATAGACTTTGTTTGTCTTATGAGCTTGCCACGTTCAAGTTTAGCGTTGAGGTGCATCTTACATCTCACCAATCTATGGTCACTACCTGTGTTGAACTTGTTTAGCACACTGCAGTCTTCTATGACAAATTTTTTGTTACACATAATAAAATCAATTTCATTTGTCGTCCCATTTGGATGTCTCCATGTCCATTTCCTGTGTGGCTTTTTCTTGAAGAAGGAGTTCAAGATGAAAAACCCTTCTGCCTCTGCAAACTCAACGAGAGTATTTCCACGCTGGTTTCTGTTGCCGTGACCGAATTTACCTACTGAAGTTTCATTCTGTTGCCGTTGCCCTATTTTTGCATTGAAATCTCCCATAATTATTTTCAAGTGCTGCTTACCTTTATTATTTAGATGACAAATTTCCTCATAAAATTCTTCAATTTCTTCTTCAGGATGACTTGTGGTGGGTGCATAAGTTTGAATAATCTGAGCCTGGTATCTTTTCGAGAGTTGGATAACAAGTCGTGCAGCTCTGTCAGAGGAACTTTCAACTTCTACAACTTTATCCTTCAGTTTCTTGTTTATTATAAATCCAACACCACTAGTTCTGCCAGTATCTGTCCCACGATAGTAGAAGAGATGTCCACTTTTCAGTTCCATGAGATCTTCTCCTTTTCTCCTTACCTCACTTAGCCCCACGATGTCCCACTTGATCCTTTGTAATTCCTCTTCCAATTCAAGAAGCCTTGAATCAGAAGATAGGGAGCGTCCATTGTACGTTGCCAAGGTCAGCATCAGATGGCAGCCTAGTCCGGTCCTCCGGGGATTCTTAGCACCCTCTGCCTTCATGTCGCACTGGCCGCTGCCTTGGCCAGGTACATTCCAGCTGCCGGAGACTGAGGGCCAAGATTTAAGTTGTGGAATCATTTTGGAGGGGTTTGGCCATAACTCACCACGCTGGCCAAGCGGGTTGGTGAGTGTGGGATAGAATTTCCTCTAATCCCGATGGTATAGTTATACCGCTATGGGCGGTCGTCAGAGCCCCTTTAGTGGGAACAGGATGCACCACGAGAAGGCGGGGTTGACATTTGTCAAGGAGAGGCTGTGATGTTACGCATCACTTGACCTTACATCCCTATATATATATATATATATATATATATATATATACCAGAAGTAAAAAAGGCAACAAGCAACCAAATCAAAGTACCATGAAACACCCAAATCATGCAAAACTGGGATTTTCAACTTAATGAACTGATCAAGCGAACTTACCAATGAAATTGGCTCAGGAGCCCCAGGCCAATCGTCTAGGAAAGACGCCTGGAGCCTCTGAGACGGAAAGTTCAGGTTTCATGAATTTGGACAAATTTTAATAAGGACGTCAGTAGTTTGGCATTTTATTTTAAAAAAGAGAAGGCACTCTCGTGAAACCTGAACTATCCGACTCGGGGACTCCAGGTGGCTTTCCCTGACGATTGGCCTGGGGCTCCTGAGCCACTTTCATCAAGTTCACTTGATTAGTTCATTTAATTGAAAATTCCAGTTTTTCATGATTTGGGTGTTTCATGGTACTTTGATTTGGTTGCTTGTTGCTTTTTTTATTTCTGGTATATAACACACAACTGGTTCTTGCAGCATTGCCCAGAGTTCTTGTGTGTAAGCAATGATGATTGCATTGGTGTTGGAGCATTTTTTTTCTTTTAATATGATATATATACACTGAGTGGCCACTTTATTATGACCACCCCCTCAGAACTTCTTTGGGCCACCTTTTGCCTTTAATACTGCGTCGATTCTTCGTGGCATGGACTCCACGAGATGTTGATAGGTGGTTTGTGGAATCTGAGACCATGCTTGATGAATAGCACTTTCCGGAAGTGTGAGATTGCAGGGTTGTGGATCCAGCTGTCTGGTGGCTTTTTCAACTTCATCCCACAAAATATCAATGGAGTTGAGATCTGGAGATTATGGGGGCCACTAAAGCAAAGTAAACTCACCGGCATGTTCCTGAAACCAATCCTGTACAATACGAGCACTATGGCAGGACGCATTATCTTGTTGAAAGTAGCCATCGCCATTGGGATAAACCATCCACATGACAGGATGCACTTGGTCCGCAACGATGTTTAGATATGATGTGCCAGTCAGACGTTGATCAACACGAATTAAAGGGCCCAAAGCATGCCAGGAAAACATTCCCCAAACCATAACGTTGCCACCACCAGCTTGAAGGGTTGGAGCAATGCATTTGGGGTCCATGCTTTCGTGCTGTTTCCGCCAAATTCTCACTCGGCCATCGGCATGGTGCAACTGGAAACGTGATTCATCGGACCACATAATTTGTTTCCAATTATCGACTGTCCAATCCTTGTGCTCCTGTGCGAACTGGAGACATTTTCTCATGTTAACTGCAGACAGCAAAGGTGTTCGAACAGGCCTTCGACTGCCATATCCCATCCGATGCAGTGTACGGCGAACAGTGCGGGCAGAGATCATTGAGAGGATCCTTGATTAAGATGGTCTGTAATGTGTTGCACTGTTGCCCTTCTGTTGTCTGTTACCAGTCTGTACACTCTCCGTTCCGACCGAGCAGTCACTAGTCGATGACGACCACACGTTGCACGTAGAGACCCTGTTTTTTTGGCTGACAGTCCAGTCTTTAAACACTTTAACAACAGCTGCTCTGGAACATTTCACGAATGCGGCGGTTTCGGTGATACTCGTTCAATGGCTCCGAGCTCCTACACTCATCCCACGTTGAAAGTCTGTCAAATCGCATTTTTTACCTATCTTGTCACCCAAAAATCACTTCTACTGCTGTCGCAAGCACTAAGTTTTCCCTTTTTATACTAGCCTCGCCCTCTGGCGGCAACAGCGTGCAGCCATAGCTTATTTGCTTAAAACTGTCAGGTGGTCGTAATAAAGTGGCCACTCAGTGTATAAATATGTCGATATCTCTGCTTTTCAGATTACGATTTAAATAAATTCTTTATCGGAGAACATATCCAGCGCAAAATGTTTTTCATGTAATTTCACATTTTTTATTAGCGCACAAATGCACAGCTAGAGGTCGTAAGTTCACGTTTCCTTTTACAGCATAATTGCGGCGGTATCTGCAGGACTTATAATCCGAAATTCTTTTCCGGTCAGATACTGCTTACTATAAAATATTTTATGTATGTTTTCTCCTCAAAATAATGGACATTTTCTCCGGTAGGGGAGCAAATGTTTAATCTGTTCTTCTCAATCTCCGCTTTTAAATGTCTGATTTATAAAATAATTCTTTTAATACCAGGTACCGTTTGCCGTGTAGAACAATTTGCCTGTACTTGTGGAGTTATTGTGGTTGGCAGTAATGTTGCTAGACGTTGTTTGTGTACCTCTGTTTGCAGCAGTACATCTGCTTCTAAAAACCCTGTTGAAACAATTTTTTTTATTGTATGTCATTCGCTAGAATAAAGACGGGGAACATTACCTTCTTCAAATAATGCACAGCTTTCCCGCTAGGAGTGTAAAGGCAAAAACCTTTTTCTCGCTATATATTCTTCCAGGAGAGGTGTATTTAAAAAAATATTTTTCCTTAGCATAGCTTTTGTTGCGAAAAATATTTGTCTCATATTTTCAACTTTTCCATTATGCAAAATTCTTCCGCTCGGGAGCTTACAGTTATAACTTGTTTCCTTATATATTTCTTCTTCAAGCTGTTCGATTTGAAAATCCGTTTTGCCCTGATATCTCTCTTCCTTCTGCTATGAGAAACCTTTCGTGTACAATTTAATTTCCATAATATAATTTTCAGCCACTAGTGGGAGTAACATGGCCGTAGCCAGGGGTGGGGGATCTTAGAGACACCCCCCCCCCCGAAATCCCAATCAGTTTTTCGCAATTGAACTTCAACAAATGTTTTTGTGTTTGGACAACAATGAAATTGCTTCTGACGGGAAAGTGTGCAATTCTGTATGAAATTAACCCACTGATGACTAATATCGCCATGAAAAACTTTCATTGGCTCTTGTTTCGGAAATACAGCTAATGGAGCGTTAAACATTTGTGATTTTTAGTAAAAAAGTAGGTATAATGAGTAATATTTTTTTATGTTACATATTAATGAATTTATGATAAATATAATAAATTTTAGTAAATGTATATTAAAATGGTACTGAAATAAAGATAAAGTAAGAGCATCAGGTTCGTACGGCGTTTTCCGTACTCTTAGGCACCGTCTGACCAGGAAGTATTGCATCATTGGGTGAGAAGTCTAGAGTTCCCGCGACATCCAGTGTAGTATTACCCGATGTATAAATAGACGCCATTCTTGGTCCAAATATACCTTCTGTTGTACGACCTAGAGGGAATTTTTGTGGGTCCGCAGATCAGACAGCTCTTTCAAGGTTCGCAGTTTGAGGACATGCTTCAGTGTGATGAAAGAGAAGTGTGGGATGCCTTTTGTCAAGTATCAACAAACTTCCTGGGGGATTCCAGGGCTGAAAATTACAAAGATCTCATTACCGATCTGCTTGCTCTGTATCAAAAATTTGGCTGTAATATGTCTTTAAAACTCCACTTCCTGGATTCTCACCTGGATTTCTTCCCGGATAATTGTGGCAAATTTAGTGATGAGCATGGTGAACGGTTTCATCAAGATATGGCCGTAATGGAGCAACGATACCAGGGAAAGTGGTCTACTTTGATGCTCGCAGACTACGTTTGGACACTCTTCAGAGATGCCCCTCTGGTGGAATACAACCGAAAGGCAAGGAGGAGTAAAACGTCATGAACTGGTAACTGATTTCTATTTATGCATGAAAAACTCATGTACATATCTCAAAACTACATTTAATATAAATGTAAAAAAAAAAAAAATAATTACACTATCTATTTTTAATTGTACTATAAAAAATTACACTTACTGTTTCGGATTGTATTTACTTCAAAAGAAGTGTAATGTAACGCATGCAATATCATCATCATCATCATCATTGTCAACCATTATCAATCCACTGCTGGACGAAGGTCTCCCCAAGTTTCCTCCACAACGGTCTGTCTTGTGCCAGTCTCTTCCATGTCACTCCCGCATACTTTCGAATTTCATCCACCCATCTCCCATGTGGTCTTCTTCTGGGTCTTTTCCTGTCCCTTGGAATCCAATCTAAAATTTCGGCTGTCCATCGATGGTCTGTTCTTCTGGCAGTATGTCCACCCCATTGCCATTTCAGGGATTTAACTCTGATCATGATGTCCTCCACTCTTGTCATTTTTCGGATCCACGTGTTCCTCTTTCTTATCTCTCCTGGTTACACCAAGCATGCACCTCTCCATGCTGCTTTGAGTTGTCTGCAGCCTTTGTATGTCTCTTTTAGCTAAGGTCCACGTCTCTGCACCATACGTAAGCACTGGAAGGATGCATTGATCAAACACTTTTCTTTTAAGACATAATGGCATATTGCTCTTGAAAATTATGCTGTTTCTTCCAAAAACTCTCCAGGCAAGTTTTGTACGCCGATTAATTTCTTCACCAATGTGACCCTTACTTGATATCTGCTGTCCAAGATAAACGTACGTTTCTGTTATCTCCAGCTTTTCTCCATCAACCGATAAATCTTCATTTCTTGTAAAAGCATTGTACATCACTTTTGTCTTCTGAAAGTTCATTTTTAATCCCACTTCTTTACTCTTGTCAGCAAGTTCCTGGATCATACTCTGTAGCTCTGATGGGGTAGTTGCAAAAATGACTATGCCATCAGCAAAACGAAGGTGGGTTAGATAATCTCCATTAATCTTTATCCCTTTGTTTTCCCAGTTCAGTGATTGAAAGACATTTTCCAATGTGGCATTAAAGAGCTTCGGAGATATGGTGTCACCTTGTCTCACTCCTTTTCCAATTTTTAAGTGTGTTGTATTTTCAAACAGCCGAATCTTTGCACTTGCATTTTCATAGATGTTATTAATAATATTAATGTATGCATCTTCGATACCGCAGGATTTCAGAGCCATTGCAACTGCTGATGGTTTCACCGAATCAAAGGCTTTTTCATAATCGATAAAAGCCATGCACAATGGAAGTTCATATTCCCTCGCTCTTTCAATTAGTTCTCTCAGTACGTGGATATGATCTATTGTGCTGTAGCCACTCCTGAATCCGGCTTGTTCTCTCGGTTGAGCCATGTCCAGTGTCACCTTCAAGCGGTGTGAAAGAACTTTAGTGAAGATTTTACAAACCACTGATAGGAGGCTGATAGGTCTGTAGTTCCTGAGATCCTCAATGTCACCTTTTTTATGTAGCAAGAACATTGTAGCGTTGTTCCAATCCTTAGGAATTTTCCCTTCATTAAGGCATCGAGTGAAAATTTGGGCGAGTACTGTTTCGATTTCTCCACTTACTTCTTGTATGATGTCTACAGTAATTCCATCTTCTCCTGGAGCTTTTCCCCGCTTCATGTTCTTGATTGCATGTGCAACTTCTGCTGGGAGGACTGGAAGAACTCTGGTACTGGTACCTTTCATGATGTCTGGAGTGCATGTATCATCCCTTTCATATAATTTGGAGTAGAAATCTTTCACTCTTGTCAAAATTTCTGCCTCTACTTCTTGTTACAGAACCATCTTCTTTTCTCAGTGCCATAATCTGTTTTTTTCCCTTACTGAGATGTCCCTTTGCTATCTTTAGGCTTTGGTTGTTTTCAATTGCTTTCCTTACTAGTTCACAGTTGAATTTCCTTACATCTTCAGTGATACTTTTTCGTACTGTCTTGCATAGCTCTATATATTCCACTTTGGAAGTCACATCTTCTTTGGTTGTCCTCATCACTCTTCTTTTTTTGCATCAACATTTTGGTTTTTCCTGATAATTTGTTCACATGCAATTTGTTCTTAGACCCAGCTAATTTTGTTGCTGTTTCCATAAGAGCTTTGGTTACTTTTCTGTTAACTTCAGAAATATCCACTTCTTCTTATGTTAGGCCTTCTAAAGCAGAGAATCTGTTCTTCAGTTCCAATTTGAAGGTATTATGGTGTTTTTTAAGGTTGGTTATGTCAATACATTTTGTTTGTCTTATGAGCTTGCTACGTTCGAGTTTAGTGTTGAGGTGCATCTTACATCTCACCAATCTATGGTCACTGCCTGTGTTGAACTTGTTTAGCACACTGCAGTCTTCTATGACGAATTCTTTGTTACACATAATAAAATCAATTTCACTTGTCGTCCCATTTGGATGTCTCCATGTCCATTTCCTGTGTGGCTTTTTCTTGAAAATGGAGTTCAAGATGAAAAACCCTTCTGCCTCTGCAAACTCTACGAGAGTATTTCCACGCTGGTTTCTGTTGCCGTGACCGAATTTACCTACTGAAGTTTCATTCTGTTGCCGTTGCCCTATTTTTGCATTGAAATCTCCCATAATTATCTTCAAGTGCTGCTTACCTTTATTATTTAGATGACGAATTTCCTCATACAATTCTTCAATTTCTTCTTCAGCATGACTTGTGGTGGGTGCATAAGTTTGAATGATCTGAGCCTGGTATCTTCTCGAGAGTTGGATAACGAGTCGTGCAGCTCTGTCAGAGGAACTTTCAACTTCTACAGCTTTATCCTTCAGTTTCTTGTTTATTATAAATCCAACACCACTAGTTCTGCCAGTATCTGTCCCACGATAGTAGAAGAGATGTCCACTTTTCAGTTCAATGAGATCTTCTCCTTTTCTCCTTACCTCACTTAGCCCGACGATGTCCCACTTGATCCTTTGTAGTTCCTCTTCCAATTCAAGAAGCCTTGAATCAGAAGATAGGGAGCGTCCGTTATACGTAGCCAAGGTCAGCATCAGATGGCAGCCTAGACCGGTCCTCCGGGGATTCTTAGCACCCTCTGCCTTCATGTCGCACTGGCCGCTGCCTTGGCCAGGTACATTCCAGCTTCCGGAGACTGAGGGCCAAGATTTAAGTTGTGGAGTCATTTTGGAGGGGTTTGGCTATAACTCACCACGCTGATCAAGCGGGTTGGTGAGTGTGGGATAGCATTTCCTCTAATCCCGATGGTATAGTTATACCGCTATTGGCGGTCGTCAGAGCCCCTTTAGTGGGAACAGGATGTACCACGAGAAGGCGGGGTTGACATTTGTCAAGGAGAGGCTGTGATGTTACGCATCACCTGACCTATATATATATATATGTATGAAGACGTATATAAACACTGGTTGCAATTGCTAAGGAACACTTGCATACTATTTCAATGGGAGAGATTTGGTGTAAAGGTTGGCAGACTGAAATCAAAATGTCCTAAAAACTGATTTAGAATAATAAATTTCCTCATATTCACATGGAAAATTTGAAAACAAATATTTATAAGGGAAGCGCATCGAGAGTTGCAGGCAAATTATATGCTTCTCTCCCATTGAAATAGCATGCACGTGATCCTGATCAATGGTCAACCAGTATACTTGCATATTACAAACAAACCGTAGCCAATTCAACTTTTTTATGGTCATATTCTGACATTTTATGGTCATTTAGCTAATTCAACTTTTTTATGGGCATTCACCGCACAAAGATTTTCCAGGAATCAGTGATAATTTATTAGGCACTTTTAGATAATTTAATACTTATTTCACGAAGAGATTTTTTAATGCTTTTCTTGTGTACTGACATAGGATCACAACAACTATGGCCAATAAGATGATTATACTTGAGCAAATATTTTTTCCATGATAGTTGCAAATATTATCCAATTCTCCAGTAATCCGTAAACTAAGAATCTATCATTTTGGCTTAAGTCCGTATTGTTTTTGATCTCTGAAGTAGCACTGTATGAAGTTTTCTTACAGTCTTCCTTAGTAATCACCCCAATAGAACATTGCATAGTTAATATATATCAAATACGTGGAGATAATGTAAATGGACGATGTCATCGCTCTTTCCACGTTACACATTTTTCAGTCGCTATGCGTTGTTTAAAAAATAACGTTAGAACATTGCATTTTTTTACTTTCCTACTTGTTTTATTTGAAAATCTGAAAATATCACACTTTACCTAGCGAAAAAAAAGAAAGACAGTTATTCAACTACTGTACATTAAGAACTCACCACTTCCACATTTATGGGACAAAACAAAATAATAAGCACAGTGACAAGTTACAGAACTGAATTTCACATGTCAAAACACTGAGATGAACTGGCAGGAAATCTAGTGAGCCTTAAAACCAGTCATATCATGTGAGGACATGCTATGCTGCTGTAGCCTGCACACTACAAGTAAACTTGCTTTACTTAATAGCAAGTTTGAACATGTAAGAACAGGGGAAAATGTGTGATTCTATATGCATCTAAAGGATTAACCAGCAGACTAAGAACACCTCCCCTCCTTCTTTACTATTCTTTAATAGACTTTATAAAATTATAAATAATTATGAACTGCAATTACTTATAAATTATATAGGAAATTAAAATTGTATCAATGGATTTGGATTAAAAAATACCTCTGTTGAAAAATAAGCCTAATAGTGAGTGGAGTGCTTAAATATGTTGTATCAGCTGTAGTAAAGTCATTCGCGATTTTCCAGATTCAAGGGGCTGTACCTCACCTTAGGAGTAACAGAATGAAATTTTCAGGTTATCAACAAATTGCAGAGAGGCGTTTCCCTGCCAGATTTGGTTCACCTACCTCTGTCCCCTTTTCAGTTATAAGCTTTCAAAACTGTTTGTTTCTGAAAAAAAAAAATTAAATTTAGATTCTCATATATTAAGGAGGAGGGAAGGAAATAACTTCAATTTTTTTTTTTGGTAGCACCTTGGGAACAGTAATAACACATAAAAAAAAAGAGAAATTGTTCTATTTCCCTTCAAAGAAAAAAATTCCCAAAACTGGCATTTTTAGCGATACTTCAGTTATTTTCACATCTGCTGAAATTTTGTTTTTGACTAAAAGCTTATTAATCTTACTTTATCTAATGCTATGAGATGTGCAGATTTCAAATCTTTTTGATTTTTGAAATATCTTTATTGGTTACTGTTTCTGAAAGAAGAGATTTTGTAATCACTTCGCAAAATCACGTTTTTTTACACCCTGTAGTAAAAACACTTTTCAAAATAAAAAGTTTTTAAAAATGGTTTTTACCTTCTCATATATATAGGTTTCAATATATAAAGTCCGAAAAAAATCCAAAGAGTCGAGCAACTACAAAAACGAAAATCTGTTGAAATTTTACCGAATGGCTCACTTAAATGCTAAAGTTTATCCATTCCTTAGTTGATATTGTTACCAATCTAAGTTTCGATTTTAGTAGCCTACTGCAGTTCATTTCATTTTTTGGGATAAAACGCAGTTCATTTTTCTTAGTGTTTTTTTTTATTATTTTACTCAAAAAGGAAGTGTGACAGTAGATTGGCTTTGATCAAGAAGGAAGTGATTTAAATTTTGTGCCATACATGTTTATACTAGTCTAATATTCTGTTTTAGTTGTCTTCAACAGTTAGTTTGATTCTTTTCGTTGTAACACATTGAATTTCTTCCGTTTGTTGCTTTTCTTTTCGGAGGAGGTTTATCACGGTGGATGTGTAAAAATAGCCAGATTCAACACACCTTAGTACAGGTCTGAATATGGAAGAACCGTTGCGGAATTTGGTTCATGGAACTGTTCCACATAAAAATGGCATATGAGAAAAGGAAGCGACTATCAGTCGCTTTCTTGATATGCAATTCACACGTGATAAACTTGATCAGCGGATGTCACTAAATGTATGAGGCGACACTTTCGTTGAATTCTAGAGTATACAGAATTTTTTATCTTTATTTATAGTACGTCATCAGCGGTCTTGACTCACTGCACTAGTGCTCTTACTGATGCAGCCTGTTGAATTTATCTCGGGTCACAAGAACACCGGTACCCAGTTGGCAGTTTTCCTGGAATTTTCATCGAACAAGCGTCTACGAAGCATGCAAGGATGTCCTTTTATACGTTGACAGAACATAACAGATATGCAACACATGTTGAGTGAAGCATGGTGGGCATGTCACGGAATGGTACTAACACTTCTACGACTCCATGCTGGATTACAAAGAAAAGAAAATAATCAAAAAGCGAATACTTTCAATTAATACACACAATTGACGTGGATTAGAGGAGTTCGATTCCCGGTGGCGGCCGATGAGGATTTTTTCGTGACTCACTTATAAACGTGGAAAGAGCGATGACTTCTGTTTGGTGAGGCGAATACTTTCATTATTTCACCAATAATAAATGGTTCTTTTGCTCTCTCTAAGTAATAGCAGTACCGATTTTCTTTTATGCGCCGCCTTTCCGTGATCATGTATATTTTCATGCGAATCTTCCATTCTTCCGATTGATAGGATTCCTGTTATAAAGTACGTAAAAAAGTAAGCATGTGTTTAAAATGCTTTTCTGTGCTCTGAGATTGTAATATCAGTCATGGAACAACAATACTACCATTAGTCGCAATATCTGGATCTGCGTTGTCTTCCAGCTTCAGAAAATACGGGTACACATCATTCCACGCCCATCCCTCTGCACCCGATTCGGCCCACAAGTCATAATCTCTAGGATTTCCTCGGATAAAAAGCATAGCATTGACAAGACTGGATCCACCAAGGCCTTTTCCTGCAGGAAACGGCAATCTCTGGAAAACAAAGTGGGTTTTAGATATTAATATTCACACAAGAAGAAAACAAGGCGTTACATAGTAACTTTAAATATGTAGGTACATGTTTCTTCGTAAAAATAATAACACACAAACACTAATGGGAATTAGTGAAAAGAAGCAAAATTTGACCTAAATACTACATAAACAAAACTTGTCAGCGCAATTTATCAAGTATATGAAATCGAAGAATTTAAAGGAATGTTTATTGCCAAAGCAGATCTTCGTCTTTCAGTTTTCTGTGGATGTTCAGCAGAATGTTAGATCACTCTGCATTTCTTTTTTTGAAAGTCTGTAAATTTTTTAAGGGTTGTTTACTATAAAACTGTTTAAATATCGCTTTAAAGAATTAAATGTCACTTGTTGAACCCTTAAGTTTTGATTTAACTCGTAGAATTTGTGAGCTGAAATATGTCAAGCTTAACTAAACACTTGAATAGCATTAGATAGTAGCTATCAAGAATCAACAGAACAGGTTACTTACAAATTCAATGTCTAACTTTGAATGGCACGTCAAGAAAAAACAATGTTGAAAGTGTTTGGTGTTTCAATAACAATAACGATGATAAACACAGTGATCACTGAATTATGACCACCCCTGTTAAAAGTGGATGGGGCTCGCTGACCGCGTGATTTCCGAGAGGGCTCAATTAGTTGACCGACCTAGCATATATAAGATGCGAGTGGTGCAGTAGGTAGTAAAATTCGGAGCGTGAGGGATAAACGGAATGATTTATCGAACTTTGAGAAAGGAGAGATTGTGGGAGTCGGAGTGCGGGTGCCTCGATTTACCAAAAGGCTGAACTGATGGGTTGCTTGCGAGCTGCCGTAGTTAAAGTATATCAGAACTAGAGTGAAAATGGTCAAACAACGCCCCGGAGGGCAAAACTGCACAGGGCAGCGAAAGGTTGATGTGAGAGGTGACCACCGGGACCGAGGACTCGTACAGCCCAACAGATGCACCACTATTCAACAGTTGACTACCTAATACAACAGAGGTCAACCCGAAACAGTATATGTCATGACCATGCGGCGCTCGCTCGCACGTATGGGCTATAACAGCAAACGACCAAGACGACATCCTTACCTAACCACGGTTTATCGCTAGGTGCAAAGATCATTCAAGTTGGACGTCGGATGACACGAAAAAAGGGTGCTGGTCTGACGAGTCACGCTTTTTACCCCACTCCGTGGATGGTCGTTTACGTATTTGGCGCAAACAACATGAGGCACTGGATCCAACCTGAATGGTCTCCCCAGCGCAAGTCGGTGAAGGCGGTTGTATGGTGTAGGGCATGTTTACTTGGCAGGAACTTTGACCCCTGGTGCATGTGGAACAACGTATGACTAGATCCCACTATCGAGAATTGATCGCTGACTTTGCACACCCAGCAATGTTGCATTTTTTTCCGAATGGCGACAGTCTCTTCCAAAAATGACAATGTTCCGAGCCACTGGTTCAATGTTCTGCAGGAGTGGTTTGAAGAACAGAGTTCAGACTTATAAGATATCAACTGGCTTCCGAACTCCCCGTATGTCAATCCCTTAGAGCACTTATGGGACACTATGGAACGGCATATCAGGCGTCTGGATACACTAATCACATCCCGATACCTGCACTGAAGGCCGCATTACAAACAGCTTGGTTGGCCATACCTCCCAACTGCTCCCGGGTTGCATCTTATTGAATCGATGAAACGTCGTATAGATAGATGCTGTGCCGAGGGCGAAAAGAGGACCTACGAAGTATTAGGTAGGTAGTCATAATTCCGTAATTACTCAGTGTAAATCAAGCACTTCAAATACTAACTCGCTAATTCGACAAAACACAATTACCAAAACCTTAGTTCGCTATCGCTTAACACAACGTAATCAACATACACTATAGTGACAAAAGTCACCAGACACCCTTCAAAAGCAAATGAACGGATCCGCTGCGTTGTTAAGATGCGCGGTACAGCTGCAAACGGTATAAAAACAAGCTCTGCAGCTTACCGCGATCATATCACACTGCGAGGTTGAGTGAAAATGTCGCGGCGAGAGAGAACTTACTTTGAGAAAAGAAAGATTGTCAGTTGTTGTATTACACTGTTAAAACTATTGTGGTAGGTTGCACCCAAAAGTGGTGCTACACAAGCTGCACCACTTTCTGAGGAAAGTTACACCACTGTGTGGTGCAAACAAAACCCAACAATATGGTGCAATCTTGCATCGTAATGTGATGCAACCTTGTACCATAATGTGGTACGAAGTTGCACTATGCTTTCGGGGTTTGTTTCCACTGTACAATGGCGTATCTTTTCTCAGAAAGTGGTGCAGCAGGTATAGCACCACTTTTTCGTGCAACCTACCACAAAAGTTTTAACAATGTAGCGGGTTGTCCATAAGAGAAACCGAGAGGCGTTTAAACATACCCAAGTCAACTGTTTTGGATGTACTGAATAAATGAAAGACACATGGCGTGCCTGAAGCAGCAAAACGTACCGGCAGACCAAAGAAAATCGGTGATAGAGGACGTCGAAGCCTCAGGAGAGTCGTTACAGCTAATAGACGGAGTACTGCACAAAATCTCAGTGTACAGGTGAGTAAAAATGCTGGGACCTCTGAATCTGCACGTACCATTCGCAGATAACTTCCTTCCATGGGTTACCGTGGTCGTGCTGCTGCTCATAAGCCTTTCATCTCCACTCGGAATGCTACTCGTCGTTTAACATGGTGTAAAGAACATTTATCGTGGACCGTAGATCAACGGAAATGGGTAATATGGACTGATGAATCCAGATACACGATCCATCAGTCTGATGGCCTTGTGTGGGTATGGCGGCAGTGTAGTTCCCCCTTGGTTCTGAGATAATGGCCGTGTGTGGGTATGGCCCAATTGGTTATCGTGGAAAAACTTGTTAACCAGCACGTCTACCTCGATATTCTGGACAATTATGCCCTACCAACTCTGTGGCAATACTATGGAACCGAGCCTTGTTTGTACCAGCAGGATAATGCACCGAGCCATCAAGCAAGGACTGTTACGGCATGGTTTGGAGATAAATCCGCATCGTGTGTGAACTTGCCAGCACAGAGCCCTAATCTTAATCCCATAGAGCACCTATGGGATTAAGATTAGAGCGCCGCATAAGAAGTTTGGAACCAAGGCCTACCACTAAGCAACAGTTAGCGGCAGCATTATGTACTGAATGGAAGCGCATACCTATTGCTGTGTTCCAAAATCTTGTCGAAAGCATGTCTCGAAGGGTCAGTGCATGCATTAAGGCCAAAGATGGACTGACACCGTACTAGTGTATGTCAATAAATGCTATGTTGGGTTTCTCTTCTAGGTGTCCGGTTACTTTTGTCAATATAGTGTATATCTGTTCGTAACTTTTCACTGTCATTGACAGTCAATCTGCACGTAAACAGACTCTTCCCATCTTATCGCTCACTCTTATCTAGCTCTCATCACATGGCTTTGCCTTTGAAACTGCCCTTATGCATCGTTTCATTTACCTTTGATTCACTGCCATTATTGCCAACTTTGAAAACTCTTAGGGAGAAATAATGTGTCGTTAACTCATAAAAACGTTTAACGAGAGAAGACCAAGTTTACACAAGATTACAGAAACGCAAAAGGAAGGTTGAATAAGAGGTGTACGGCACAAGTTCAAGTATTCTGAGGTAACCCATTTTAGTGCTACGTATTTCCCAAACTTTTCACGGAACAAAATAATGTACTTCCTAAGTGTTTTCTAAGTATTGTAGTTCGGTTCACTTCAGTGACTTAAAGCTATTTCTCACAGAGCTGATTTGGCGATGCCTCAGATGTCCTCACATTTATACCAAGTAATAAGACAAGTATTATAATATCACGTGATCCTACGCCCGTCGGTTTACCTGTCCTACTTTACCATAGCCAACGCAACAGTCGGTGGCGCAGTGGTCTAAGCGATTGCCTCTGATCATTCGTCCGAACGGGGTCCGGGTTCGAATCCCGGTGAGGTATGGATGTTGTGTTTGTCTTACGGCACTGGTTCTCTCCCTTCCCTGGAACCAGTGACCCTAAATTAAGGATGGACGACTGCTTATAGCCCATTGAGTTGCTCACGGTGGTCGTTAAATCTCCAATCCAAAAAAAAAAAAAACGCAACAGTATAGCAGCACATACAAGTAATGCGCTGGTTTCTATAACTTATGGAACAATATGAAAATCTTTTTCTGGAAAACTTCTGTCTTCGGCATGCAAATCAAAAGAAGTATGCAAACAATGTACGTCACAATAATAGTTAGTAAATAGATAAATTCTCAGTTCTAGAAACCGTCATCCAGGTGGTGTCGTGGTCTTATAAGCGCTAGCAACTGATCAATCGTCCGAGGTGGGACCGGGTTTGAATCTCGATGAGGCATATGAGGTGTATTTGATTAACGGCACTGGTAGTTCTTTTGCTTCCCTGGAACCGGTGACCCAAATTAGGGGTGGACGGCTGCTTATAGCCCATTGATTTGTTCATGGTCGTCGTTAAACCTTCAAACAAGAAAAAACGCCATAAATTATGTACCAATTCGGACACGTGATAAAGAAGTGAAGGTTAACTGACATTGCCGAAATGTTAAATAAGGATTGTGGTCACCCTTTTCGCTATGCAAATTTCGTATCAATGTCGCATGTTGTGGAAAAGACGAACCTGTCTAGCAGTACCGTGGAAAGTAAACACCTTTGCTTCTCCAAAGTACCTCAGGGCTTTTAGAGGCTTTCAAAGTAAAGATTTTGGAAAGCAACGCATGAAAAGATCATTTCACGCGTGTTCTACCAGATTTAGATTTATGGGCCGTGCTAGTCACTCCATTCGGTTAATAGTGGAATTTCCCAAACAACTACCGACAAGGCTAATGTGAGAGAGAGAGAGAGAGAGGGGGGGCGCTATTGACCTGTAGAAGGAAGATACCAGCAACTGCTCCCTAATATGGTCACAAGCAACGGCCCAAAACAAAATTTCATTCCTGTAACAGTGATTGCTCGCGATAATTGTGGGAAGTACATACAGATCTGTACGGCAGCTCCAAGACAGTTTCCAAACTACGGCACTGTCACCACTGTACACACAGTGTGCCCGGTAGGTAATGAGACAAACATTATTACATCAAAACAACAAATTATATTTTGAATTGCCATTTACACAAATTCAAAATGAATAAGAATGTTCTTAAGCGGCGATTGCTTCTGATCATTCGTCCGAAAGGGGTCCTGTTTCGAATCCCGGTGAGGCGGGATGTTGTGTTTGTCTTACGGTACTGTCTCTCTCTTTTCCCTAGAACTAAGTGACCCTAAATTAGGGACGGGCGACTGCTTTATAGCCCTTTGAGTTGCTCACGGTGGTCGTTAACCTCCAATAAAAAAACATCTTGAGCGACTTTGAACGTGGCATGATGTGGTTGGCGCCTGGCTTCCAAGTTCGAACATCTCAAAAATGGCAGTCTTCCTGGGATTTTTATGCACAACTGTAGCAAAGGTTTACCATGAATGAGGCGACACGCAAAAACTTTCATCAATCTGCGACACTGTAGGTGAGAACAGCTAGTGAATAAAGAGATCAAAGGGACTGGCGAGAATTGTACAAGCAAACTGCTTCTCTAAATCATTTTCGATTCTCACAATTTCAGAAATAATTTCTATGTTCTCTGGCTTCATAAAATCGATTTACAACCCTGGAAGAGCCTCACTCAAAATGTAGACTGCCGCTCCAATGTTAATCTTCCTCCTCATTCCTTTCCGGTTTGCTTCCCTTCTTTTAACTTTCACAACAATATCCGGCGTGAACATGACAATATCTTGCGTTTCGAAGTGAACAACGTATCACCTGAACCAAATGCCTTGCATAAGCCAGCTTTCTTCTTTTTTACTCCCAATTTGTTTTATCACAAACTTTTGTCTTCCACATTTAATACTTTTCTTTGCAGTTTCATCCATATTGTGTCTGAACAAATCATCAGTAGAGGATTTTAGGAAGGGAGTGTCTGGCCCCAGGTCTTAAACAACCCTTAGAAATAGGAAGCTAGGAGATTTGGGCTAGAGTGCCCGATAGGAAAGTGACAGGGAAGTGAGGTAGGAAAGGGGAGGAAGACACTCTTATTTATTACCGATGGGCCAGTACCCGGGGCCCGACGGCTTAACGTGCCCATCCGACGCACGGCGGATATTTAGTGGTTCGAGCGTTCGTACCTGCTTGGGATCGAACCAGAGTTCTTCTCCGTGGAAGCCACGAACGCTGACCACTAGGCCACCCGCGGCAATCATATTGTGTCTACTTTCAAAGCCTTTTATTTAACTGAAGCTCTTTTCATGCATTTTCTCTGGGTAAAAGTTAGTTCACTCAGAGGATAGGAGAAAGTCTGAACGGCCGCTCTTCTCTCTTGGTACTTCCACTTTCTAGCTTACAGCCAGCGGCCCCCTCCCAATAACACCCCTGAAATTCTTTCCTTCCTGTTTCTCGTTTAGCCTTAAGCTGCTCAACTCCTTATGGAAAATGTCTATGTTCTAGGCGACAGCAGGCTCAGACAATAAACACGCCCTCCAGAAACACTTGTGGAACTACAACCGTCACTTTCCTTACGCATCTTCCAGTTTTTAGCAGTCCAGAAGTTCATGGGTGCAAAGAAGTGGGGTGAGAACAGGTACCAGATATTGCTATAAACGACTTTGATATTAAGGGCTGTAGTTAGGTATCAGAACCAAGGGAGAACTAAACACTCACAACTGGGAGGGGAGGGGGCGTTTTGTGTTCAACAACAAACTATATTCATCCACGAATACAGATGCTAATTTTCATTGTATTTTCCTTTCTTTTGTTAATTTACTTCACTAGCCAACAATCTCTCCGTGCCGAAAGCAAAAAGTTAAATTTAATACATGAAAACAAGGGGGTGAGGAAAACTGATCTTTTAAATAAAAAAAATCGCTTGTTCGAATTTTTTTTATGGTGGCTAAGTTGTAGGGTCGCTATCGCTAGAAAAGACAGCTAGCCCCATGAAAAGACTAATTTTTGATTTACTATTCGGGTTCGTTTCCGTGGATCTATGCAATTGGCATCGAGAAGTGTCGACGCTGAATTTTAGCTCTTTCTTCACCTTTAATCGCACATTATCCTTCGCTGGTGCTTGTAGGTAGCCCCCACCCCCCTCTCTTGTTACTGTGGTCGACAGCCAAACCTCCCTTCCTCACTCGAAAACCAAAAGTGCCGCCCCGGTGGCGCAGTGGTCTAAGGCGCTGGCCTCTGATCATTCGTCCGTAAGGGGTCCGGGTTCGAAATCCCGGTCAGGCATGGATGTTGTGTTTGTCTTACGGCACTGGCTCTCTCCCTTCCCTGGAACCAGTGACCCTAAATTAGGGACGGGCGACTGCTTATAGCCCATTGAGTTGCTCACGGTGGTCGTTAAACCTCCAATCAAAAAAAAAAAAAAAAGTATTCAGATTTCCGCCAGTAAACACTTCTGCCACATATACTCCGCAAGACATTGAACAGGAAGACGTTGAAAGCTCTCCCCTCACTCGCATAAAGATTTCTCTTTTGCACTATTTTACATCGCGTAGAAGGACATACACCGATGAGTAGAGGTTTTGTCGTGCTAATTGAGGTTTACTGATATACAATCATCTTTGCTGTCTTAAGCACGAAGAACAAGGCGTAACCAATTTCAATACAAAATAAACCAAGCTGAATCATTGCAAGCCGCGAAGACACCTTTACTTACGAAAATTAAAACTTGTTTAAAAGGTTAAAATGATTAAAACAATGTGCGAGATCTTTCGTGTCTGTCTCTACAGACCCATCCTCAGGCACAACGAATTTGGATTATTTCATTTTCATGCATTTGTACATATTTTCATTTGTTACTTTCTGTGTAAAGTACACTTGACCTTTTAGTGCGGCGCATGCGTTGTACCTCGCTGATGTACAGAGGTGTGTATATAAGCCGGCGTGCCCCATGTGAGGTTCTCGTTGTTCCTGAGGATGGGTCTGTAGAGACAGATCCGAAAGATCTCGCACATTGTTTTAATCATTTTAACCTTTTAAACAAGTTTTAATTTTCGTAAGTAAAGGTGTTTTCACGGCTTGCGATGATTCGGCTTGGTTTATTTTGTGTTGAAATTGGTTACATCTTGTTCTTCGTGCTTAAGACAGCAAAGATGATTGTATATCAGGATATACCCCGATGAGCCATTACATCATGACCACCTACCCAATAAGCTGTAGAGCCCCTTTAACCCGCAAAACAGCGATGAGGTGGCGATAGGTATCTTGTACCGTAATGTCAACAACAGGTCCCCCAGTTCCTGTACATTTCGGGGTGTGGTGATTTAGCGCGAACCCGCTTTTCCAAGTCGAACCACAAATGTTCGCTTGGGTTCATGTCAGGTGAATTGGGAGGCCCAGGGCATTAACAGAAAATCACCAGCATGTTCCTCGAACTTCTCCTTGACGATTCTGGCAGTGTGGCATGGCGCATTATCCTGTTGGTAATGGCCATCACCAGCAGGGAACACAGTTGCCATGAATGGGTGAACTTGGTCCGCAACGATGTTCAGATACCTGACAGCTGTCAGGGATTCTGCTATTGGGAAATATAGACAAAAGTGTTCCAAGAAAATATCGCCCACAACATAATACCGCCGCCGGCCTGTTTCCGCTCAACAGTGCATCCAGGTGCCATAGCCTCCATTGGTAATCGGCGCATCCACGCTCGGCCGTCTGCGTGATGCACCAGGAATTTTGATTCGTCAGACCAGGTCACTTTCTTCCAATCATCCACGGTCTAATCTCAATCTTGGGCTCATTTCATGCGTTGTTGGGGATGACGTACAGTGAGCATGGAGACCTGGTTGAGTCTTCGGTTGCGCAGGCCAATGAGCAGAAGGCTGCGATGAACTGTGTGCTGCGACACATAGCCCTGATCACCACTGTTTAGCTTCAAATGATTTGTCACACTGTGGCCCTGCGGTCGCGTGAACAATGCGCGACAGTCTGCATTTCCCACTGGCATCAGTGAGCTGCGGACGAAATATTGCTGGACGACGGTTCGTCCTTTGGCCATCTGTGCACCACTTTTGATAAGTACTCACTACAGCGGCACGAGAACAACCCACAAGCGCCGTTTCCAAGATCGTAGCTCTGAGGCGCGGTGCCATCACAATTTGTCCTTTATCAAACTAAAAAAATCGGCAGCTTTTTCCATTCTGACTCCAAACACTCTACGAACCGAAAGCCGGTCCTCGGTTTGTATATATACTGCTCTCTGAACTTCACTTGCGCCACCGTTTGGTCTCCAGACGCGGTCATTTCTCGGGGGTGGTCATAATGTAATAGCCCAGCGGTGTATTTAGCAAAAACGTTCACACGAGAACACTTTTTTTGTAAGCAATTAGGCAGCATATCATGGTATAGTCACTTACCAAGTGATGAACAGTGTTTCATCCGTATGTGCATGTTCTCCTCCACCTCTCCTCCGCCAGCTGTTTTTTTCTTTCTTTTTTTTAATGTTTTTCTGTATTTTATATTTCTCAAAAAAAAAAAATAATAATAATAATCTCTTCCCTGACCCTTAGAAGCAACAAATTCGAAATCCACGAGACAATACTTGGCGCAGCTGTTCCAACTGATTCACTTCGAGAAATAATTTCTTTTGAGTTATCCATCGTTCGTGCTCTATCATTTCAATTTTGCTTCTTTAAAACGTACAATACACGAACTAATAAGGTGAAGTGTTCATGCTTATAATGAAATACAAAAGAGATTTTCACAAACCATCATAAATGAAAGTTCAGAGAATATACAACGACGTCCATTTCCTAGGGAACTGATCTCCCTGCTAGATATAGCCCTGTGATTGTTCACATTCATTTCTTTATAAGATAGTGTTTGACGCTATAGCCTAGGTATTGCTGCAACCGAGGATTTATAACCGAATTCGATTGTACCTGTTAAAGAGAACGAGAATAGAAAACTTACTCTTTCATACAAGCCGTGGGCTGTATTCTTTTGTGGTTCGCTAAGAAAATTCCAGTTGACATCGGTCATGAGAAGAGATCTCGCTATTCCTGGGATGTCAGTCAATATCGGAGCAGTAGAGCCAGCTTCCAGAAGAAGAACATTTTTACATTCCTTCTCCGAAAGACGAGCAGCCAAGGCAGATCCCGCAGAACCACCACCCACTCAAAAATAGGAAATCAGTGATTTATAGCAAAACAAATGCAAAGAGAATGTTTATACATAACGCTTTCTATGTTTATTATAAGTATAATAAATACAGATTATTATGGCCAGAGAAAATGTTACCAGAATTTACTCCCGACGAAGTGTACAAAAATGTTAGACAAGCATCGTTTAACACTTCTGTTGTTTATTATTTGCTTGTGTGACTATCAATTTTCCCATTCAAATGCATATTGTGGACAGGATTAATTCCTTTACCCCAAGGTTAATTTCTTTCGCCTCTCTAAATATTCAAAATGTGGCAAATGGTCAAAGCACTCAGTTTAATTTAGAGCTGGGTCCTAAAATTTGGTATCAGCTGATAAACAGTTAAGCTGATAGTGTACATTATCATGTAACTTTGGCCCCTTCATCGCCATATCTTTCTTATGTTTTCGTTTAATCATCCTTAGCAATGATTTCAAGGACAAAAATGACCTCGAAATAAGTAGTTTACATGAAATTTATTCTTGTTTCTGTTTTAGGAAAAGAAAAGCTTATAGTGTAAAACATGTCTGGTAAAGCTTAGTGTAAAAGCATGCCATAACTTTCTCCGTCTTAACGCCTTTTCTGAATAATGTTCTCCCATATAATCTTTCTATCCGGATAAAACATAGTCCCGCTGCGGATTTTTCTAAAACCATCGGGAAAAGTTGGCCATGCGACCAGAATAAGGTGCTGAAAAACTGTCATATGATCTACTCAAGGGTTTAGCTTAAGTGGAAGAAGAACTGGTCTGTTACTTTGATACGCTCCGAACTGTAATTCATGAAACAAAATCTGAAGCAGGTGAAGTCCATAAAGTTGGTAAACCACCAAAATACGCTGAAATCAGCGAAACGATTCGAAGTTTCGTATTTGAAACGGAGCACAGATCAGGTGAGATGACTAAACTTGATTTGTAGTCAGTAATGGCGAAGAAAACTGACAGTGTGCAAGACAGGCCATCACATGGGCTCACAGCAGTTGTGGACCGTTACCTCCGGATTTAGGTCCGACGACTCCTCTCCTATAATGCCACGGAACTGCGAACGAATTCCCGTTGGTTACTGGATACGCAGTGTCGACGTAAACAATACAAAATTTGCATACACAACTACAGCTTTCACCCAAGACGCCTATGTAGAGAGAGCCCTCCAGCTCACTATGCGTCACCGCGATAGATGTACCGCTAAGGTGCACATGGTCCACCTCTGCAGGGCTCTCTTAACAAACGAATGCGAAATCAACCTGTTTCTTGACAATTGTAGAGAGCTAAGGCCGAGTTGCAGCAAGCCAAGCGGGTTCAGCAAGGCATTGGCTCGGGTATTGCGCTGATATCACACATTGAAAACGCACGCCGGTCATCCTCATCCAGTGCAATCTGACTGCTATTAAGTATCGTGACAATATCCTTTTACAAACTGTTCAGCATTGCCCTTTGAATAGTGGAAATAAGTTCACCTTACAGAACGGCCAATTTAAGATGATGAATGCATTCCTCCAGAAAACGTATCACTGTCTCTCCTGATCGTAATCCCATCTAGCGTGCTGGAGAGAAACTCATACTGGCTGTGTGACGCTGCATAAATCTACCACCATGTAGGACGAGCTCTGTGGCCCGCCGTTAAAGAGTGAAACTCTTCATACCAAACCCACCAGGATGATATGGTGGGTAGCACACCCTGAAGAGAACATTTCTTCAGATCTCACAGGAGTGGCGTGACATTCTACTGAGTGTAACCCCGGCGGGCTTTGTTATTTACAGCCCAGAAGCTCCCGGCGCCATGCGCTCTAAAACTGTCCTGATGTTTCTGTGTAAATGCCTTTCTCTGTTCTGTAAAGGTTTTTTGCCCAATTAGAATCATTGTTTTTATGCCCATTCGAATCCTTGTTTTCATGACACTTCTTCCTACATGCCCATTCATACGGTTTATATGACACTCGGTGTTACAGCACCTTTTTCGAGGTGTGCAGGGACATTTTGTAAACAACCTTTAAGGAATTGTGAGCCTACATTTTTAGATTTAATGTCATATTGTAGTCACGTAATTTGTATTCCTTTGTTTGTTGGCGCATGAGTTCAAGAATAAATCTACTGCAGGAAGACAAACTATAACTCCCTAAATCTTCCTTTCTTGTTGTAGACGAATGATTTCTCATATTACATTGTCTTAGTGAGAAAAATCGTATTGAGGCAATACGACTAAGGCATTGTCAGCGTTAGGCCCTGGTGATAAAAAAACTAGAAACAGCAAAAACAGGTATTTGTCTTTGGGTATGATTTCTGGCATTGTGAAAACACAAATTTGCTGGTGACGAGGATCTGAATCCGCATCCTTCCTTTCCGGAGCCGAATGCTCTGTTAATTAAGCTACACCGACGGAATTTATCGCTGAAATTTTGTAGACTTGACATGTGCTTGACCTCTGTAGTATGTCATACCATCAAACTCAAATTTCCATTTTCATCAAAGTCCATTGACTTTCATAACCTTGTCTAAGAGCACATTACTAATGTTCACAGATTTTTCGTATTGCAAAAACAAGAAAAATAAAATACACTAGAAATTTTTGCTTCGGACTTTACTATTAGCATCTAAGGCAATAGACAGTCGCCCTTACCTAATTTGAACCCGTTGGCTTGTAGGACGGAGGGACAGAACCACCTTTGCCTTATCCTAGACTTGGGCGAACCTCCTGAATACACGGCTGCTAGGGCAGTCATTCATCAAACGAAAATGTAACTCATCAGACTCATAAGAAAGTAATGTATGAAGGGTAATACTAGCTGATGACTTTACCTGCATCGTCAAAGTGCTGACTTCGCAGGGAAATGCGGAACTCTCTCGAATAGTTTGGGATTGATAGGATCCCTGACGGCGTTCCGACAGCTAGCCCGTCAGTCACGGGAAACCACAGTCTTCCACTCGGACAGATTCGGTCTAGAGACCTGTTGGGATCTGCCTCCCCCACGGGACCGGTACCTTACACCCTTCTGTCACAACCCGTGTGTGCGACGTGCTATGGGTAGTTGGGGCAAGCAACTTTACGAAAATTTCTCATCTCGTGGCCGGGAGGTCACCCGCCAACGCGAGTTTTTTGGGGACAAATGTCCTTTATTAGGTATCTGAGTAGATTACAAAAACACATGCACATTTCACTATGAGTGTCTCATGCACCCCTCTCACAATATTCAAACACTGAAAAAATATTAAAAACAAATCACAAAATCATTCACAGCGCTAGGGCCAGTGCTGTGGTGATGACCCCGGGCCAGGGTCGTCAAAAATATCTTGGTCAATAGACCCAAAAGCTCAATGTCGAGAGCACCGTACCTCCAAGGGTACTACCATCCGTCAACAATAGTTGACTCGACTCTCCCTTTGCTCAAGTTCCCTAATAAGACTAGGGCATGTCTTACTGAAGCTGGAGTGTGAGACGTCCAACTTCAGGCGGAACTTGGCATTCGCAGCATTGCAGTTGCTGCATTTCGGTGCGGCTGCACACTGGTGGTGCCGGTGCCCAACTTCACCACAATTGCCGCACCTTGCTCCTGTCTCGGGGCAGTTGCCTCGGAAATGGCCGAAGCCATTACACCGAAAGCACCTGACCTCCCTCAAAAATTCCTTTAGGCGGAGCACTGACCAACCCAAGTTCAGTGTCTTCCGCCTCACCAAGTGCTTGAAGGCCTTGGGCTCCACGTCTACCACCCAGTGGACCCTACCTCCCTTGCCCTTGATGGGGAAAACAGGCTTTGAACCCGTTCTCGAACTCTGGGTTCTGCTCGCAAACCGCCTGCTCGAACTCTTTCCCTGAGAGATCCCCGTCGACCCCATACACTATCAACCGGGGATTTCTCTTTCGTGGGGCCCTGGGGAGTGTGCAATCCTTGGTCAGCGGATTGCTTCCCAACTCTTGGGCAAGGCGGTCGAGCTCCCCGGGATGGGAACACTCCATCGCGACCCCTCCTTACCTTATGCTCCGAAAGCTCTTGACCCCTATCTGCAGTTTAGTTGGGTTTACTGCAGTTTTCAGGGTTTTCTTAGTGTCCTCTGAGGACGCGCTCTCAACTGTCGGGTAGACTAAAAGCACGTGTCTCCTGTCTCCCGACTTCACCTTCTTTTAATCTCAATCGGGGCGGGCGAAGGCCCTTTCGCCTTGCTAGCCCCCTTCCTAGCCACTTCGGCGTAGGAAACTACTTTCACGTCGGCTTCGCAGCCCGACTCATCCCGCACGGACAGCCTGCCTTCGACATAGGCTACCCGTGCTGCTCGCTCGTAACAAGCCTTTCTAACACTGCTCAGGGCAGCTTTCACCTTCTCTCTCCCTGAGGAAGTGACCCGCGAGTCCAAGAGAACGGACTCAACTTCCCGGGTGAGGTCGAGGATATGGTTCACAAACGCCTCGGGTGTAAGCACCGGGGGTGTCCTAGGATGCGTGCTTCCCACCAAAGACACATCTGGGCAACCCACGGACGACCCCTTAGGAGCCCGAGAGGGTTCGGGCTGGGGTGGTGTTTTACCCGTCCTTGCCATGGGCGGGACTGACAAGGGGGTGCTTACACCGCTAGCTGACTGAGGCTGCGAGGCTCCCTTCGTGGGTGTAGCGGCTTTAGAGCTCTTCGCTGGGGGAAGCGTCTTTGACGGTTTCCCCCTGGCTTTGGGCTCTACCTTCCGACTGTTCTCGGAAGAGGGGCTAACCCCTTTAGCACTGCCGACAGGGCTTGGTAGTGCTTCTGCCGCTACCTTCTGCGTCCGGGTTGTCCCGGACGATTTGGGGACTGACCCCTTAGGTTTCACTCTACCCTTCTGGGTAGCTGACATCTCTGTGAGAGAGATGAAAAACACAAAATTTTCTTCTAAGTACTGAGTGGTTACCCAGAGGTTCTCCCACTCTAGTCAAACCTTAGAAGTCGGGCTCTTGGGCTTTGGGCGGGCGAGGGATCAAAGGGCCCCTTCGTCCGCGGGACCAGAACGGCGTCGACGTACCCAAAACTGATACCAGAGTCTCAATGCGGGCTGAACGGAACTTCGCCCTCACAAGGGCGTTTTTACCAAGTCCCGTCACTGCTCTAATTGGTGGGTAACGTATACTACACCTATTGATTAAAGAAAAAATTCGCGAGATCGGGATGGAACCCGTCTCGCGGTTGAAACCTTCAGTTCTGCTTTACAGTGCAGTATTGCTCAGCCAAGTCTCACACTAAGAACTCTCACCCGGTCGGTATCAGAGTGACCGGTAGTTGAAAATGTTTTGGCATATACGCCGATGAGCCGTTACATAATGACCACCTACCTAATAAATTTTAGGACCCCCTTTTAACCCGCAAAACAGCGGCCAATCGGCGAGGCATCGATGCGATGAGGTGGCGATAGGTATCCTGAGATGCCTGGTACCATAATGTCAAAAGCAGATCCTCCAGTTCCTGTAAATCTCGGGTGTGGTGATTTAGCGCGAACCCGCTTTTCCAAGTCTAGCCACAAATGTTCGATTGGGTTCATGTCAGGTGAATTTGGAGGCCCAGGACATTAACAGAAAATCACCAGCATGTTCCTCGAAATCTTCCTTGACGATTCTCGCAGTGTGGCATGGCACATTATTCTGTTAGCAATGGCACCAGCAGGCAACACAGTTGCCATGAATGGGTGAACTTGATCCGTAACGATGTTCAGATACCTGGCATCAGCTGTCAGGGATTGTGCTATTGGGATAATGAGGCCTAAAGTGTTCCAAGAAAACACCTCTCGCAACGTAACACCTCCGCCGACGACCTGTTTCCGCCCAACAGCGCATCCAGGTGGCATAGCCTCTGTTGGTAATCGGTGTATCTGCGCTCGGCTGTCTACATGATCGCCACGATCGTCAGACCCGGCCACTTTCTTCCAATCATCGACGATCCAATCTCGATTATCTTGGGCCCATTTCATGCGTTGTTTTCGATGACGTGCAGTGAACATGGAGACTCGGCTGGCACTTTGGCTACGCAGGCCCGTGAGCTGAAGTCTGTGATGAACTGTGTGCTGTGACACATTGCTGTTGTAGCTGCGGGTGATTTGTCGCACTGTGGCCTTGCGGTCGCTGTGAACAATGCGCGACAGTCTCCGCTGCCCTCTGGCATCAATGAGCTGCGGACGACAGTTCGTCGTTTGGCCATCTGTGCACCACTTTTGATACGTACTCACTACAGCGGCACGTGAACAACCCACAAGCTGCGCCGCTTTTTTTTTTTTTTTTTGATTGGAGGTTTAACGACCACCGTGAGCAACTCAATGGGCTATAAGCAGTCGCCCGTCCCTAATTTAGGGTCACTGGTTCCAGGGAAGGGAGAGAACCAGTGCCGTAAGACAAACACAACATCCATGCCTCACCGGGATTCGAACCCGGACCCCGTTCGGACGAATGATCAGAGGCCATCGCTTAGACCACTGCGCCACCGGGGCGGCGCGCCGCTTCCGAGATCGTAGTTCTGAGGTGCCGTGCCGTCACAATTTCTCCTTTATCAAACTCTGATAAATCGGCAGCTTTTCTCGTTCTGACTCCGAACACTCTACTAACCGAAAGCCGGTCCTCAGGTTGTATATATACTGTTCTGTGAACTTCGCCTGCGCCACCGTTCGGTCTCCAGGCGCGTTTATTTCTCTAGACTGGGGTGTTCATAATGTCATGGCTCATCGATGTAGATCGCCAAGGTTTTCGTGAAAGACAATATTGCTAATTTGTGCGTTACACTTACTGTGTGTTCACAAAAAATTTCTGGTTTGTAAATACACTCTTAGAAAAAAATAGACGCACCTCGAGGCAAGCGTCTCATCGTAATGAAAACTAGCACGTGAACTGTGGCGGAAATAATAAAGAAGTGATTAAAATATCACAGCAGTAGAACTCATTATTTCAGAAAAGTCGTTGTATGACTATTACAAATTCGTACCTCATAAAACAATCTTTGGGTGCGATGCACGTTGATATACGGCGTGGCATGGAATCAAGTAAAACTCTGATGTTGCACAAATTGTGCCACACGTGAGATAATTTCTGCAGAAGATCTCAGATATTCCGTGATGGCAACAGCTGGCGTTCCAGCATGTCTGAGACATGCTTGATGGGGAAAAGATCTGGACACCTGGCTGACCAAGGGAGGGGCTTCAACACTACGGAGGTACTCCCGGGAGATGCGATCCGTGTGTGGCCAGGAATTATCATGCTGTTAAATGCCCCTGAAAGACGTGGTATGAAAGGCAAGAGAACCGGTCACAGGATCTCTTGAACGTATCTCCGTGCCGTTAACGTCCTTGTTACCACAACGATGGGCGTTCGGTTGCCATAGGAGATGGTTTCTCACACCATAACACTACAATTAAGGGTGTGCCGCTCCAAAACAGAGTCCGGAAATAAGAAAGCTTCTCAGTTATCTATATACGGAAGCGGTGGTTATCTGCTTCAAGGCCGAGGCGGAATTCGTCGCTGAAAAAGATGAGACACCAGAAAGATGCCCAACTGTGATTCCTAGGCACGACACTGCTTCAGAAGGAGCAGCCGACGTGGGATGGTTAATGGAAGACGTCGGAAGTGGTGACTAGTATGGAATCCTGCATATGCAAATCTTCTCGTAATGGTGAGAGACTATACAGGATGCAGCTTAGAGGCCGCTACCTATAGCTGAATGGCGAACATAGAAGTCGGCGAAATGTTTCGGGCTTGTAGGACTAGAAAACGACCTTTCGCCTAGTTGTCCACCTGAGCTGACTAGAACCTTCCAGGGAAGGAAGCGTGCCCTTCCGTACTCACTGCTGCATCGCTACTCCTCAGATGTTGCGCGATTCGTCAATAGGACCAGATTTCTTTTCCTCAGTCCGACGGCGCGGGAACTCCGAAATGCGCTCAGTTGTTCGTAAAATCTTGTAGAGTGTCTTTTATGTCTCATTAGCAGCAGCTGAAGTGAACGCACCCGATAACACAGCCAGTGTGTTCACAGCAAGGGTCTGACAGCCCTTACCTAAGTTACTGGATTCGCGATTCAAGTGCACTCTGAGAACGACGTGGACGTTCATTGGAGGCGAAATTTTAGTCATTGGCGTGTCTGGAAAGGAGATATTTGCATACTTGCTTTCACAGTTCGCTGGTGATTTTATCGGGTTGCGTCGGATTTTCCTGTCTGAAATTGCATTTTATATTTCTTTATTGAAGACGTTGAAGCGAGGAAGGAAAATGAGGATGGCGACTGTTGGAAGAGTCAAGCTCTTGTGCAGTCGTCAGTAAGGATCTCCATTCAAATGCAGTATTACCAGAACAAATTCGTGAAGAGATTCGTGCAGCAAATATTAGGTGAGTTGTTCTTGGTATGCCACGGTTGAAAACTAAGTTGTACAATTTAAGCGTGGAAAAGACAGTGTTGAATATATACGCCTCGCACAGAGACGCCTGTTACCTTGTCGACACTACACATGTGAATTCCATTCATGACCCGATCATGCAAGACTACAGAATAACACAGAAAGCGCATTGAGACAATATTTCATATCTCCAATGCGGCAGTTCACGATATTGGGGTAAATACTTTTGGAATGGAGGACGGTCCTTAAAGCACTGAATGCATATCAGAGGTGGAAAAGAGGGAGATTTTTCGTGAGATTGTGTAGCATTTTAATGTTAATCACCACTTCGACCTTAAAACAAAATAACGATCGAACAGTGAAATCATTCTTGTTCTCCCCCTCATAATTAGGTCGGCTGGAGAAGCAATGACATCAATCTTCTTTGATGCAGGAATAGTGATCATTGTTCGTTTATTGTAACGAAGTGACAATATCAATGCAGGCTGTTATTTTAAACCTACTGAGACAAGGAACTGAGCTTCGAAGAGGGCCGGGAAGGTGACCAAAGGAGTCATTTTCCATCAAGTCAGTGTAGCGTATGCGACTCGGCACGGGCCCAAGCTATTACGTCGAACGCCTTACTCACATGATGGGCCCCACCGTACTATGTCTTGTTTTCAGATCTCAAAAAAGACTTAGAAGAGCAGAAACTCGAGTGTACTGTGATAGATGCAGTGAACAAATGGTTTGAGACAAAATCTTCTAAATTTCCTTTCAGAGGGTTAAAAAAAAAAAAAAAAAAAAAAAAAAAAAGCTAGTGGATCGCGCGACACAGTGTGTTGACACAAGGGAGGACTATGTCAAAAAAGTAAACGAGTTTGCACAACATTCCAGGATTACTTCTATGAGGGGCTCGAAAATTTTCAAGCCTCCCCTTGTTGTACTTAGTAAGAAAACGAAAATGTTAGGAGTACACTGTTAAACATTTTGTGTTATGCTTCACCAAAATGTTCTGCCACACCAGCTGCATCACTTTTGGAGTCAAACACACCATTCTGTTGTGCTTGAAGCACACTGCAACATGGTGCAATTGATGCAAACCTACAATAATGTGGTTAGATCCTATAACGCGGTGCTACACTAGCTCCACCACTTTTTGGTGCAACGTTCCACAAATGTTTTAACAGTGTAAACCTTTGTGATCTGGTAAATAGGTGGCATTATTCGGAATCGCTCATGGATTCACGTAGATTTTTTCTACCATATGGCTGTACATAAAAGCACCTTTGTTTCTTAGAGAAAAAAATATTGCAAGCTGTCTGAGCTGAATTTTTTGTGTTCCGTGCTCTCCAAAGTAATTCGAAGATTATCTACAGAGGGTGATTCGAAAGTTTTGCAATATTTGCATAAACGCGTGTGCTGCGGCGGGTATGTCGCGTGTCTAAACTAGTTCAAGTAGCGCACTGCAGTCAGTCGAAAAGGATATCGTTGCTGTGAACAGTATTGCATGTCGTCGTTCTGTCTGTGGTTGGGATGCCTAAAAGATGGACAGCGACAACAGGATAATTAGAGTACCTTTGTTTTACGAGTTTGAACTCGGCGCTGCTCAAGCAACACGAAACATTTGTCATGCGAAGGGGAAGGTTCCGTGGACCACAGTACAGCAACCAGATGGTTCATGAAATTTCGCTCTGGTGACAGAAACCTTGACGATCAGCTAAGGTTAGGTAGTCCGCGAACCGTGGATACGTATGCCGTGCGCCAGGTTGTAGAGGCAAATCCGACAACCAGCACTCTGAGATTATCAGGCGAGCTGGGTATATCACAAACGACCGTGGTTCGCCACCTTCAAGACTTTGGCAAAGTCTACAGGAACTGCCGCGTTATTCCTCACGAACTGACGCCAGCTGAAGCAAACCACCGAGTGGAAGTGTGCACGAAACTCCTAGAAAACCCGCGCGATGTACGTTTGATCAAGAGAATTGTTACGTACGATGAAAAGTGTGTCTATTTCCGTTATCCTAACACACAACAGCAGTGGTTGAGCCCGGACCAGCTTCCTGAAATTGTTGCCAAACGTGGGCGCTTCGAGCACAAGGTGATGCTCTGCGTCTGGTGGAATTTCCAGGGGATAATACATTATGAATTTGTTCCAGATGGTCGGACCATCAATGCCAGCCTCTACTCGGAACAGCTGGAGCGGATGTGTGCCGTTTTGGAGAAGTGCCCGGCACTGGTGAACAGAAAGCGCGCTATCCTACAGCAGGACAACGCTCGGCTTCATACCTCGTGAACGAGTCCGGACCTTGCCTATCGGATTATTGCATGTTCCGGTCTATGGCCCACTACTTTCGCGGGAGACACTTCAACAACCAGGAGTAGGTGGCAGCTGGGGTGAAGGAGTTCTTCACCTCGAAGGACAAGAACTGGTACCGCCGCGGAATGGAAGAATTGGCAGACAGATGGCTAAAGACGGTGCAACACGATGGCCTATACTTTGAATGCTAGTCAGCTTTCGTCGTAAAGGTATGTATGAAGACATGAAGTGATCCAAATATTGCAAAACTTTCGACTCACCCTCAGTAATATTTTAAGTCAGTTCTCTTTCTGAAATCAGTTTTTACATGTGTCACTACTGAGAATTATCTCTTCACTTTTGCATTTGATGTCGAAAATACTCCAAAAATGTTGACAATTAAGTGCGAGTTTGCACACTCTGGTGCTCAAAATTACAGAATATTCTGCAAAAATGGATACAGCTGCCGATGTATGTAAAATATTGCACTCAAAGTTGAACAAACAAAGATATCGCTCTTTCCACGTTTATTAACAAGTAGCAACCGAAATATTTTTATCCGGTCACCGCTGGGATCGTACCCCATATCACTCAATATCTAGCCGAGTGCGTTCGCCTTACGCTACGGTGGCCAACAATCAGCGGCGCTGTGTGTGTTTATCTGTCAGCTTCTGACATCACAAATCCGTAGGATGGGCTCAGCAACTGAGAAGTCTCCATCTGGTGGGCATTAACGGCACAAGCTACATATTAATTATAGTAAATAAATATATGTATTTATTATTGCTATAATAAGTTGCGTATTTCAAAGATTTTAACAATTGGTCTCGCCCCTTTGGATTTATTTGCTATAATTAATATATAGCGTGTGCCGTTAATGCCCACCAGGTGGAGACACATAGCGCCGGTGATCGTTGGCCACCGTAGCGTAAGGCAAACGCACTCTGCTAGATATCGAGAAATCTAAAGTACGATCCCAGCGGTGACCAGATAAAAATATTTCGGTTGCTATGTGTTGATAAATGTGGAAAGAGCGATATCTTCCTTTATTCACTGACGCCACGTAATTCGAGGATTTCGCACTCAAATTGGAGAACATGAAAATTTAGCTGCGCTGAAGATAATCCCGCATTTACTTTTGCTACATGTAAGCCGGCATGGGCACATTCGTTTTGCGTTAAAAAAAAAAAAAAATACAAGCGCACATCTACTTGCATCTGGTCGCTGTTCTATACAACTCTTGCTTTCAATTCAGTAGCACGTCAAACTGATTATGTCACGAAGACATCTTATTCGATGATTTTCAGGATGGAAGCTGGTTAGTACCACATGGAAGTTTCTAGAGCATTGAATGTTTCTCAATATGTTCTGGCAAGACTCTGGAGACAATTTCAACACACAAGAGATGTTGGTTGTCGACCAGGACAAGGCCGTCTCAGAGCCGCAACTGCTGCAGATGATCCCCATATGAGAGTGACTGCTATACAGAACAGGAAGATGCCTGTGAGGCACCTCTCGTGCTTGTAGCAGCTACAAGAATGAGGGTGGGCAATGCATTAATCAAGGAGACCGCAGTTATTTGTGTTCCTTTAACTTCAGCCGCCCTGCAAACTGGTTGAACGTGGAGTCGCCGACATCACGCTTGGAGTCCAGAACAGTGGGCGAATGAACTTTTCACAAATGAATCGAGATTAAGTACTGATTCGTGATGTATTCTAATCTGAAGAGGCCTCTAACATCAGAGAAAGATACTGCTTTTCTGGCGAAGGCGTAATGGTCTGGGTAGAAATCGTGACGAACGGGCGCACAGACTTGCATATATTGTTCAGAGTCGCTTTATTACTACCTGAGGTACAGAGACAAGATCTTGAACAAATATTTCAGGCCATTCAAGGGAGCCGTCGGTCCAGATTTTACTCTTATCGACTATAATACCCGACCTCATAGTGCTCATTTGATGAACGGCTTTCTGGAAGAGAAAGATACCTGGCCACCATATCCCCTGATCTCAATCCATTTAGTACCTATGGGATGCTCTAGGAAAACACATTGGAGCTCGCCAACCCCTGCCAGAACAAATCAAGAACTCAGAGTAGCTCTTCTTGAAGAGTGATGATTAATTCCTTAAGAACTCATCCCTCATATATACTATGATTAGTCGTTGCTTGAGCTGCGTGGCAGTCACGTGTGATCAGACTCCATATTAAAATACCACATGTGTTAAGCAAAACACTTTAAATATTGTTCCATTGACCGCTCTTTCATGTAAATTACAAGATTATGACATTAATACATGCCAATTTTAAGAATGTTTTTTCGTTTGAGTTTACTTTTAAATACTTAGTTCTGTACGAATTTATAAATTATCCTTTAATTTTGAGTACCAATGTATATAATTGGAAGTAGATCATGTACAGTTGTGAAATTTTCCCCTTTTTCCAGCACATGTGACAATGCTGACGTGCATCACTGGTAAGTTCACCAAAATGTACATAACGTTGAATTTACTTGTCATAAGATCGAGCAGCAAAAGTTATAAAAATTATAATTCATTTAAATCTCATGTCTATAGAGACCACGTATTTTTTAAGTATGAGTGACCGATGTTATATGCAGTAAATTATACTAGTTATACTGACGGTTACACACTTCCGTAACTGTTCCTTCATAGTACATTACACAGCATGTAACTAAGATTTAGGATGCATAACTGTTCCTTCACAGTTATTATCTGTAAATAATATAGCATAAAACTGTTAGTGTTACGTCTGTGATGGCAACCTCGTTAACGGTTGAAAACCGTAAAATTTCAAGTCAAGTTTTTACCAGTGTATTTTCAACTTATTTCGAAGCAAATCTCCATTGTCCCCTTATTGTGTTTTTGTGTTATTTAATAAGAATGTATGCACCGATTATTTGCATATGATTTGTCACTAAGGAATGTGTTTCTGTAGATTATGACCATGAGGAGCTGCGCAAAAGGGTCAGATATTTTCCTTTGCCCCATATGTTGAACTCCCTGGGAAACACGGAGCCCCGCCCGAAAGGAATATTCATTCACCCATCTCAGAGAATTCCAGATGGAACCACAGAGGCTGTCAAGTTATCCAGGGGGACCTATTCTGTGGAACAGGTAGGTCATATTCTATTAACCTTTTTCTATAATGAATGGCAAAATGGCAGTTAGTCAAACAGTGCCACATCATGCTATGCATAAATTAATAAAAAGATCTCATTCACCATAAAGGCATAAAGGAGAAAAAATTACTTACTGAGCGTTCTTTGTACACTCTGGGATATCCTGTGCAGTGACGTTTTCGCGAAAACATTTGCATTATGAATAGCTTAAGCAGATTATAAAATATTTCAGACAAGCAATTACTGTCACTTCTTTAATTCTGAGACTGGCACCTCTTTACGAGCATTGCACCCTTGATTTGAAAGAAAGTTTATCAAAATTCCTTGAAACACTGTCAAACTACAAATTTCCAATTTTCCATTTAATTCGTACTTTTGACGTTAGGGCACATTATAAGTCCATAAAGTGTGCAACATTAAATTCATTTTGTGAAATTGAGCATTTCGCGCCAGGGCGACGCAAAAAATCGGCAAATTTAAATTGATGTAACAAAAATGACCGCAGCGAGAAAAAAAAAATCCGCGTGCTACATTTTACGAAGGCAACGCGGAAATTTCTTAATGCGTTCATTTTGTTTTCTTTATAAATATTTCGAGTTGTACACGAATTTTTGAATTGTCTTTTAATTCTGAACACCAGTGTGAGTCATCTTGAGTTTAACAGCTCTTCATAATTTAACCACTCTTTACGCGTAGTTCAAAAATTTGCATCGCGAAATTATGCTACTCAGATCGCAAAATCTTTCTGAATTGAGTGTGAAATTCATCTCAGAATGCGACACGATACCGGTTAAATTGCAAACTGCATGCATGCATTGATATACATAATGAAATTCGTGATTCATCATAACTACATGTAATTCTAAATTTCATTGCGGATTTTGTTTCGCGTTCTGTAGTTTTCTCCACTGCATTTTTTTTTCTGAATGACAAATTTAATTTTATGCCATCTCACAGATTACAAAAAAAAAAAAAAAAAAATTTGTTATTTAAAGTTCTCGCATATTTAACATATATTTCATCAAAATTTATAAACTAGAAACTTACGATGGCAATCAAAATCTTGGTAACTCACCTATGATGTAATCGTATTCTGTTTTGAAAGATGTTTTAGTGTCCGGAGTATACTTTTGTGATGCTACAGTTGCCAGGATCATGGAAAATAAAGTTCTGTTTATAGTGGGAAATATTTTTTCTATCTGCGTGTCAATGTTTGGAATACAACACACATTACCCTTCTCAAAGCCATTTGGAATGGATATAGGAAACGTAGGGCCTGTTATGGTGTTCGGATTTATATTATCCCACATCATTTTAGAGTTGACTGTAAAGAAAAGTAGCAAGGTTTCAAAAAATGAATGTTATTTAATTTAATTCAAATATATGTATTAAAATGCGTTAGTAAGTAGAAACTCTTACACGCGCACACACACACACACACACTGCGATCGTGAAGATGCTTAGAATCTTTTATACAGCCTTAACGTAGAACTTAATATACAGGGTTACAAGGATTAGCGATTTACTTCTTGTGCAGTTGTATAGGAAACCCCCTATAGCGCACACAATAACACCACAAAGGGTCCCCTCGCCCCTTTTTAGGGGGTTCATGGGGGGCTATCCCCCCCCCCTTGGAGATAGAGCAAAAAGGTCAATTACAAACTTGTTCAGCGAGGCAAAAATAGTACATAAATGCTTTTGTCCCATAACAAAAGATAGAAGGGGACTCTCCAAATGCGAAAAGAGCGGAAAGCTACCTGAGTTGCTGTGTCCGAAGCATATTTGCATGGATTTCAAACGTGCTTTCTTCTCCGTCGTCAGAATACAAAAATGATATGCGTGGTCGGTATGCCAATACTTCGTGAACCAGTGACGGGAAGTCGAAAGCTTTGCCACATCCGCAAGTCAATTAGATGTGCATACAGGTTTCCTATTGGATGAGTGTTTCGCCACTTTATTTCTCCTTGTCTCAGTGTATTTTTTACTCTATTGGACATCAAAGTCTGATATTGAATATGTCAAGGAACTGCGTTTTATTTCAGAACAAGAACTGTTGATAAGGGTGTAGGAAAATTATTCCTTTGTGCTTTCATTTACTTAGAACTTACCAGTTTAGATAAGTTCTAAGTAATAAGTTCTTGCTTCCGGATGTTGTGATTTTCTTGGGGCCACATTCCCAGTCCCTTTCCATGTTTTGTTGTGGGACAAAAACATTTATGTACTACTTTTGCCTCGCTGAACCAGTTTGTAATTTACTTTTTGCCCTATCTGCAAAGGGGGCGCGTTAGCCCCCTCAACCCCCTCCAAAGGGGGGGGGCGAAGGGATCCCTCGTGGTGTTATTGTGTGCGCCATAGGTGGTTTCCTATACAACTGCACAAGTAAATCGCTAACTGCCATAGTTCGTGAGATATTGGCTTGATTAAGGACTTTCCTTGTTTACCCTGTATACCATTACCCAGGTGTTAAAGAGTTTATTTACACACTGAGAAAAACGTTTTGTTAAGTCAGCAAAACAATTGTTGAATCAACCAAAATATTTGTCGATATACAGTCAACAAAAATGTTTGTTGAACTTACAAATTTGTTTTGTTGAAAATTTTTGATGATTCTACAAAATTTATTATCATGACAAAACGTTTTGTTCATTTAACAAAATGCCTAGGTCGATTTTTGGGAATTTGTTTGATCCAACAATATGTATTGTTATCGTGATAAAACGTTTTGTTGCTGCAACCAAACATGTTATCGTGAGACAGTAATTCCTTGCTTCAACAAAATTTTGAGTTGTGTATTAATAGCTGGGCTACTTTGTCCCTAAACTTTCTTTCCTATGGCAACACTTTGCAGGTGCGGCAATTTCAGGCGGTACCCTTCGAACCTGAGTGTCCACCATTTTTTCCCCCTCCACCTTTTTTCACCCCTCCCTATTTTAATTTTTCCCGACGTATTTACTTTCTAGTGGTGTTTAAATGAATTTTTCAGAGCCAGCGAAAAATGGTATTTAAATGAAATTTTTTCAGAGCCAGCGAAAAATCTCACATCGAGCGGATTCGAACCCGAGACCTTCAGTTTAAGAACTAGGTGTGCTAACCACTCGACTATACCTGCCCTTGCAAGCAAATTCTTATCTGCGAATTCAGCATTTGAAGGTGGGTTTATTATCTTCTAGAATGCTCACGAATACTTTGTACTTGACATAACGTTGTATTGACATTAATTTGGTGCGTGTATAACACGTTTCCGAATCCGATTTCTTTTTAAATGTTTCCTTAGTTTTTTGATGAAACAAATTGACATTTTTGGTTAGACAAAAAAAAATCGTAATATTTTCTTAACGTTCTATATGTTCCAGGGTACTATCACAATGCGATCATTGATTGCCGCACGACTTTTGAAACACTATATATAGCCTATACATGAAATCAACTCTATGCATAAATTACAACTCTTATCATTACCTGATGTGCAAACTTTTATTTGCGATCCGGAACCGCAAGCCGTTATAAGATATGTTTTATTGTTTATCAGAAATCTGGGTTTAAATTTAATATGTGCCCCTGTGCATCTAATAAGATGCGGATTCTATCGTGTTCATTGTAATTATGAGTCTACAAAGTGAGGCCACATTATCACTGGATATAACCAAATAACACAATAAACACTAGCATAAAAATACGTCAAAATTATTAAGATATATTAGAAATTCTTACCTCTGGATGTCTCTATCAGAGTTGTCAGCTCCCAGTCATCTAACAATGCACTCACGTCGTAGTCAGCAATAATTCGAAGCGAAATCTTAAGCGCAAAACGAGATTCTTCTGGTCAGTGGTAGTCTGGTAGTGCCCATATGGAGTAGCTAGTAATCACGTGAGCTTTGTCGTAAAGTCGATGCTACCTCCATATATTTCTGATCATTTTTTTTATCACATGTAGAGGATTTTAGGAAGGGAGTGTCTGACCCCAGGTCTTAAACAACCCTTAGAAATAGGAAGCTAGGAGATTTGGGTTAGAGTGCCCGATAGGAAAGTGATACGGAAGCGAAGTAGAGAGGAAGACGCCCTTATTAATTACCGGGGGAGGGGGGGGAAGTACCCGGGGTCCGACGGCTTAACGTGCCCATCCGACGCACGGCGGATATTTAGTGGATCGAGTGATCTTACCTGCCTGGGATCGAACCTGAGGTCATTTCCGTAGCAGTCACGAGCGTTGCCCACTAAGCCACCCGCAGTCCTACCTCCATATAATTGAATTAACAAAATATATATAGCCAACGAAATAATTTTGTGTTGCCAACAAAATATTTCCGATTGAGTTTTGCTAAAGCAACAAAATAAGTCGACAAACAGCTCAACAAAATTATTTTCTTGTTTCAAACAAACTTTTTTCTCAGTATAGTTTTCCCCTTTCATCTTTACTCTGCAGTATTTTTCAGTAACATATATTTACGCCTATGTGCTTTTGGAGAGCCTTTGTCTGACCCCATGTTGATGTCTGATGTTTCCATCGTGAGAGCGTAGTAGTTGAAGATAGTTTTAATATTATCACCCATGATCCGCCAAGTGAAGTGCCATTTCACAAAATTTTTTTAAGTTTTCCTTCAAATAATTTATCGGGATGTTAAAATAAAACTGTTTTCATAAGACTAATTGGAAGTAGCATGTTATAGTGACATTTTGAATCAAGTTCTAACATTTCGAAAGCTAAAGACGTCAGAACTCTGTTTAAAACGAATGCACAAACGCCTGAAGGGTTTCACTTTAAGACTTGCGTAGGCACGTTCAAGAAAGCACATTAGTCGCTGCTGTCGTATTCAGGTGCGGACTGGGCGTCGGGCTACCTAGAGAATAGTTGGTGGGCCGCCATATTCCGGGCCGGTAGACCTTAAGTTAATTCAAGAATAAGAAGAGTAAACATATACCCGTACTTGCACTTCATTATTCTTGTAAAAGAAAAGAAAGTAATGCTAAACGAACATGCTTGTCTGCCGTTTTCATGTCTTCAAAAAAAAAAAAAAAAAAAACTTATGTAGCAGAAAAAATTCAAAGCAAAATGAATTTGTTTGTACCACTTTCTGGTCATCCGTGTAACACTTTTCAGAAAACTTGAAAATTTCATCATCCTGGAGCGGGAAATTTTCAAATATTCCCGCTCCAGGACGATGAAATTTTCGAATCTGGAATTCCCGCGCCAGGACGATGAAATTTTCAAGTTTTCTGAGAAATGTTACATGGATGACCAGTAAGTGGTACAAGCAAATTTAGTTTGCTTTGAATATTCTGTCGATTTTCCATGTATTATGAAGAATATTTCTTCCTTCATTGACTTATGTAGCAGATGTTCTGTTGAGCCAAACCCTGTTTCGGAACACCCCGTTCTCGAATTCTTAATTTAAGCCCCGTCTCTTTGGGCTGATATCTTCTACCTCAGTCCGCTTTTGCAAATTGCAGCTGAATAATCAATACAATCTCAGCAGATATGCTATCAGTAGTCTTTGATAGAAACTGGAAATTCATTGTATATGTTAATGCATCGAGGTTCACCTACGGAAAAATTTTTGGGTTGCTGCTTTATATATGTATACGCTTTTTCTTTTTTTGTACGAGATCTGTGTTGATTTACTACTACTTGGGCCTTCCAGTTACACGAATTCCTGAACAGAAGTTCTCTGGGAAGTCTTTCAGATATAGCAAAAAGACTTTTTCCACTTGGAAGTAATTAAGTAAATTCATTTTCGCATCCTTTAATTTCTCTCACTTTATAAATTTGCACTGAAATTTTTGAAATTCTGGGCATTTTTTTTTCAAAATATTATGTTTTAATTATTTTATTAATGATAGGGGAGCATGAAAAAGAAATTAATTTTTACACATTTGGATTTCCGTCGTCACTAAAAGCGAAGAAACTGTTACAAATTCTGACTACAGATATGGCAATAAAATTCACATTACAATGGAATAAAGTCATCTACAGTCTCTGAGGACGCCTGTTGCTTTTCAGCAAAAGATATTATTCTTTCCTTACATCAAATTTCACTAAAGAGCTGCGAGAATGTGTTAAATGTTATTGTTTCAATAAAAAAAACCTCAGTGATTCGTAGGCTTGTGTTGAAAAGTTGTTTAAACAGGAAACTGTAATGCTGGCATAACATTACAGATATCAAGCGAGAGCTTATTTGAGATGCCGGGGGAGGGGGTACCTTCATAATATTCCCCAAAAATGGGCAGCTGAAAATCAACTTCCAGGACCGTTTATGGAGCGCCAGTCCTCTTCTAGTCGTATTTGATATTTTATTAAAACAAAATTTTTTTTTATAAAACGCTACAAAGATTAAAGCACCTTGAGTTAGAACGTATTTACCTGTTGTGAAACTGTAGCACGCTTACTCCTCAAAACGATAAGGAACACTTTGTATTAATAAAGAAGCATTTAACTCACCTTCGTTTTTCTGACGACATTGTTATTTTTTCAAGTGCTCCCTCAGAAATGCATGGTATGACCTAGTAACTGGCTTACAGGAGTAAAGAAGAAAGATTAAAGATGAACTTACAACAAAATCAGTGTACAATGTCTTTACGAGAATTGAAGATTTAGATGCTGATGGGACACAACAACTTCTAAACCTTCAGTTCTCGTAAAGACATTTAGAAGTAACTGATGCCCGCATCTACTTTGGGTAACAGATATCAAGCGAGAGCTACATGGGAAAAGAAATTTATGGACGGAAAAAACTTAGCGGTAGTGCTTTTGGAAGAAACAGTAAAATTTTCCAGAGCAATTTCCCATTAAGTCTTAAAAGGAAAGTGTTTTATCAGTGTATCCTTCCAGCTCTTACTTATGGATCATAGACATAAACCTTAACTAAAAGAAACTTATAGAAGCTGCTGACAACTCTAAGAAGCAGGGAGAGATTCATGATTGACATAACCAAGAAAGACAGTAAAAAGAACTTGTAGATCAGGAAGATGACATGAGCGGATATCGTGATCAAAGTAAAATCCCTGAAATGGCAATGGGCTTAAACATATTGCTAAAAGAACGGATCACCGATGGGCAACTGAAATATTAGACTGGATACCAAGGGATAGAAAAAAGACCCAGGAGAATACCACGTAGGAGATGGGTGGATGAAATTACAAAGCTTGAGGGATGACATGAAAGAGTTTCTCTGTAGAAGAAATTTGGGGAGACCATCCGGGAGAGTAGACTAAAAATGTTTGTTGTTCGTAATGATTTCGTTGAGGTTGTCAACATCTGCAGCGTTGGGAAACGAGACTAATGGTTTAGCTTCAGGGGTGTAGGGGCGGCATGCCCATTTAAGTGCTCTTCTAGAAACGCGATTACCTACCATAGAAATAACATGGGGACCATGTGGCCGCTTGGCTCCATGTCATTTCGTTACCAGGAGAAAGCTTCTGTGCACGGTGTTGTGTTTTGTAGTGTTTAACAGCAGGTATGTATCTAATATTACGGACATGCGGAATGTTTATCCGAATAATTTTTTTCATTAAATCTTCTCTCCTTTGTTGGAACAGTACCTCGAAATCAAGGTTGGTAAGCTTAATCGTAACTGTTAAAGTATAGCATACAGCATAAAGATAAAAAAACAGTTCCGGAACGTTTAATAAAAACGAATGGATATCCATTAATTTTTTGTTGAAGGAATGGATTATTAAATATATACTGCTCTACCACATTAATATCCGTACAACAATTTATTCATAGTGAATTATGTCCTACGTAAGCACCATCTCATCGACCCAACAGAAAATATGCTCGCAGGGCAATGGTGAGACAATAAATAGCAGGATTGTGAATGCAAGCTGCCTCTGTCGATAGTTTTATTTACTTTTGTTGTTACATGCTCTTAGAAGAAAAGAAAGAAAAAAAGGGTGGGGGAAAAATTGACAGTACATAAATGATGAACATCGATTGTAACAACCGGGAAGACAAGGGAAAAAGCCAAAATGGCCTGACATATAGCCTCTATACTCCCCGTAAAAAAAACAGATGAAACAACAGATAAACACATCAAGTCAGACAATCAGACGACGTTTTGCCAACCTTTTCCTTATTTTTTAGTTATTGAAGAAGATAGAGTTTGAATTTTCTTTTTAAATAAATTAAAATTGTTTAACTTAGTCAGGTCGCTAGGTAAAGAATTCCAGTATTGAGGGCCTCTGTAATTTAGAGTAAGTTTAATTGATTCCGTTTTTGGAAAAATAGGTTGTAATTGTAGTTTATTCCTTGTTTCATACGAATGTGCATGTGTATTAAGAAATATGAGATCTGAATATAAATTATATTTAATTCGTTTGAACATAATTTTACCAAGATTAAAATAATATAGTTGAGTAACAGTAAGTATATTATATTTATTAGGATATACTTTTGTTCTAAAATTTATTAAAGGTCGAGTTATTAGGATGTGATTTGAGATCAATTAGTCTAATAAATTTATTTTGTAGAATTTGTAATTTATTAATATTGTATTGTGTCGTTTGTCCCCATGATAGTGTGCAGTAATTAATATGAGTTTGAAATAGTGTGTAATACAGTGATATCAATGTTTTAGTTGTTAGATCAGTCAGAATATTACTCACTATACCAATATTTCTAGATATTTTAATTAAAAGAAAATCAACATGTTTATTCCATTTGAGGTCAAAATTTATTGTAGTTCCCAAGTAGTTGAATGAAGGTACTATATCAATTCTTTTATTATTAAGGGATATTTGTACATTTGGTGTTAAAGGAGATAACGTATTAGAAAAAATTACTGCTTTAGTTTTATTAACATTAATTATTAATTCATTAGAATTTAACCAGTCAGAAATAGTTTGCAACTGTTTATTACATTGTGTTAGTATTTCACTTAAGTTCTTTCCTTTTGTAAGAACAGCTGTATCATCAGTATACAGAAAAAGACCCATATGAGTTGACAGCGAAAATAAATCATTAATGTATATATTAAACAATAAAGTGCCGAGGACAGAACCCTGAGGTACTCCTGATCTCATAATTTGAAATGAGGAGTGATAATGCTCAATTTGTGTATATTGTTGTCTGTTAGTCAAGTAATTTTTGAAAAGTGAATAAGTATTACCCCTGATTTCTATATTTTGTAATTTAGAAAGAAGAAAATCGTGATTTAAAGTACCAAATGCCTTTGATAAATCCAGAAATAAAGCTATTGTATATTTTTGAGTAAAATTATTTTGTATAGCATTTTGAAGGTATAGCAATGCTAATTCTGTAGATTTATCTGCTAAAAATCCAAATTGATACTGACTGAGTATCTTATATTTTTGAAGGTAGGAAATCAGTCGAGTATGAATTAATTTTTCAAGGATCTTGGCAGAAATTGAAATATTTGCTGTTGGACGATAATAATTTGCTTCATTTTTTGAACCATTTTTGAATTTAGGAGTGATTTTGGTTATTTTTAAAGCACCTGAAAAAATTCCTGAATGAAGTATGGAGTTGTAAATTGTTAGTAATGACTCAACAATGACTTCTGCAAGATACTTAATAACCCTAGGGTGAAAATCAACACAACCTGGTCCTGAGTTGATGTTAATTTGTTTAAGTATATGTAAGAGTTCAGTTCTTGTAATTTCCTGCATATAAAATGTATTAGATCGGTATGTACCGGATAAATATTGAGTAAAGTGGGTGCTAGACATATTCAAATTTTGTTTGATAACTTGTGGGATAGATATAAAATCATTTAAAATGGTGGACATTTCATCTTTGTCTGTAATGTTTTGGTCGTCTGAGTTTGTTAAATGTTCAGGCATTATTGGAGAATTATTTTTTCCGAGTAACACATTAAGGTGTTTCCACATTAATTTTGGTACATTAAGAGAAAATTTGTAAATAGTAATTACGTTTGAGTATTCGTATAACTGAATTTAATTTATTTCTATAAGTTTTTGAAGTTATTAAAATCTATTACTGATTTACTTTTCAGAAATTTGGTATACAACTTATTTTTTTTATTTATACGATTCAGAAGCTGATTCGTTATCCAGGGCTTACACATTTTTTCTCGCTCTATTACTCCTGCGGGAAATTAAGAAAGTTTGATTATATAATTCCTTTAATAATTTGAAAAATGCATTGTATACAGTTTTTGGGTTATCGAGTGAGAGTATTTCGTTCCAGAAAATGATATACAATATATTACGGGATATTTCTAAATTAATGTTTTTAATTTGTCTTGTTCCATAATATACAGTATTTTTTTTTGTTGGGAAATTATGGTAATAGAATGTAAAAATAGGTAGGTGGTCACTAATGTTATAGTGTATAACAGCCGAGGTTATCATATCAGGAGATGCATTAGTAAGTGAAAGGTCAAGGGTGGTTTCCGACTGCATAGTGATCCTAGTTGGGGTTAGTATAGTGTTGGTAAATCCAGACATATTTAAAGTTTGATTTAATTGTTTAGATGCTGGATTGTCACAAGTAAAAATGTTTTCTTATTAGTTAAGTTTGCATAATTAAAATCTTCATTTAGGGAGGAAAAAAATTCATTGATATTAGATTTAGGCGGACGATAGCAGACAATAATAATATAAAATTGATTTTCAATCGTTAAAATTTCGATATTATAATTAAGTAAAGTGAGATCATTGTTTACAGAGAAATCATTAACATTGTTCGTGTACATAAACAGCAATACCCCCCCCTTTAGAATATGATCTATTAAGAAAAAAATGTATTATAATGGTTTAGATGTATATAATAGTCAGGCGTAGGAAACCAAGTTTCAGTTACACATATTACATCAATTTTAGAATTAAGTGATTGAATTAATGAGTCCACTAAAGTTATTTTATTGTAAAGTGACCTAGCATTAATATGTAAAAGCTTTTATGAATTACCTGGGTTAGTAGATAAGATGTGGTTAATTTATTTAAGTGAATAAGAATTTGGTTGCTTTGAGATGAAGAGAAAAAAAAGTCAGATTATGTATATATATATATATATACACATACATACAGGGTCGGCTCCTGCTATGGGGCTGTGGGGCTGCAGCCCCTACCCAAAGCAGTTTTTTTTCATGCCGTACCAAGAGAGAAAAGTTTTGTGAACACCGCTGTAAGTTTTCCCAGCATAATGCCACGACTGCAGTTTTCTGAACTCAACTGGAAGTTTTCCCTGCATAACACCAGGGGGAGCGGGAAGAACGTTACGGACTGCGCTTCTCGCAGCCCTGACGGCTATTGAAACCAACTCATGTGGGAAACTCTGCCTATTCCCACATCAGTTCGTTTCCTTTGAATAAAACTTCCCTGGGGACTGTATTCATGGCAGCTCTCGCTGGCAGGGTTGCTCGCGAATGCAGTCTCTCGTTGGGGGTGGGAATGCATCGCCGAGCCTGTGTGCTTTGTTGATTAATACGGTTCTTGTGCTTCCGAATAAGACATAAAATAGGGGAATGAATTAAAAATAACGACGAATGTTGAAATAAAGTATTTAATAAAGTACGTTTGAATGTATTACTCAACCTGGGTTTGTTTTTTTCTTCCAATTTTTGGTTTGTTCCTGCTTTTATTCAACGTAATAATTCTAACAACATTGTTGCTCCCATCTAATAACAAATACTCAGTTGCCGGGACTTTTGCAAAGAAAGTTTTACTTATATTTTCTCTTCTGGTCAAAATGGACATGTGAACAAGTTGCGATTAAAAATAGAGTTCAGTATTGGATAAATTGGAAAAAAAAAAAAAAGAGAGAGAGAGATACTGATTTCTGCAACGAAATAATTGCACAAAATTGATTTCTTCACTTACCAAACACAGCGAAATTTTCGCTTTTAAACTCACGTTAATTTTTATTCACCAAAAATCATTGAAGTCACTCCACTGGATACATTTTATTTTTCTGCTGCATCCCCCCTCCCTCCCAAAAATCAGCTGCGCATTTCAATTGAGGTAGTGTACTTAATTACTTTGAAAAGAACATTTAATCAGATATCATTGTTTAGAAAATTTACGAAGTTGGTAAATTTTGGAAAACAAATTTTTCTACACTAAATTGTTATCATGATGGCTTCAGAATTAAAACTGGACTGAATATGTTTGCAATCCGTTTTTATTAAAGAGAATGCCGGTGTGTGAGTAACGCAATAACTCATCGCGGAATTCTGGCAGACCCAGCAAAATTCCACAAAATGTTTTTCATCGCTGTCCAACTTGCAGTGGTCGGTATCAAGTCGAAGTTTCAAAGGGAGTGTATCAGAAGAAAAAATATTTATTGTCATATTTCTAGGGGTCACAATGAGACACTTGAGAACGCGTACATGACCTTGAGTGTTTCTCTGCTACCACCGGCACACGCAATAATTTTTTTTAATTTTTTGTCCTTATATACGTAAAGTATATGCATGTATATATAATTTGCAACCACTATCAATCCACTGCTGGATGAAAGTCTACAAGTTTCTTCTTCCACAACAGTCTGTCCTGAGACAGTTTTTTCATGCTTTCGAATTTCATGTACCCATCTCCCTCTTGTCATCTTCTGGATATTGTTTTTTCCCTTGCTATCCAGTTCAATATTTCAACTCTCCGTCGGTGGTTCTTTCTTCTAGCAATATGTCCATCCCATTGCAATTTCAGGAATTTTGACCATGTCTTCCACTCTTGTCATTTTCATGATCCACGAGTTCCTATTTGTATCATTCCAGGTAACAACAAACATGCATCTCTACATGCTTCTTTCAGTTGGCTGCAACGTCTGTCTGTCTATTTTAGTTGAGGTCTATGTCTGTGCTCCATGCGTAAGAATTGGAAGGATGCACTGATTAATCAGTTTCTTTTTAAGAAATAATGTATCCGACGAAGTTTTATAGGTCGATTATTTTCTTCATAAATGTGACAATGTGGCCATCGCTTAATATTTGTCGCCTAATTTAGGTATCGGTACCTTTACATTTTCCCCATCAATCGCTAAATATAAAATCTAAATATTAATTTCTTGTAAAAAAATGCACTTTCGATCAGTATATATATATATTATTGTTATTATTATTATTATTATTATTATTAAACGGACAGCATCAGCACAGGCGCAGTAACTTAGCTTTCGAAGTGGTATCGTGTTATCTACAAAATTGAGATGCAGCCCCCGCCATCTCAGCTTACGACGAGCCGCCACTGCATACATATCTTCTGTTGTAAGTCAGCCCCCCCACACTTTGTTACCCCTCTATAGTATTAAGTCACACGCTACCCCCATTGTCCATTTTAATTAAGTACGGTTTTCTTTTTTTCTGTGCCACGTTGTTGTTTCATATGTTGTACAGAACAAGTAACTTATTTTGTGATAAACACAATATTACAAAATTATATTGAGTCAAGCAGTATGTTGAGCCTCGAAACCATATTCTATCATATCTTCTAACATAACGTTTTTTTTTAATTTCATGTTCATTTCGCCGGATAAACACATTACCATTACTCACCCAGGCAAAGTGAACTTTCCCCTGCTGAAGAAGCTTCCTTGCTTGCCAAAATAATTGCTTATAGGAAAGAATAAGGTTTTCATGCAGGGATATTTTAGTACCAGGTAGATTGGAATCCAGATCTGAGTTGAGCACTGTAAATTTTTTCTTTGTCAACCAATTATCTCTTGTGGATCTGGATTTAAACTGCACAATCCCAGTGGAATTCTGAGTATTATACGAGTTAGATTTTAGTGGATGAACAACATCAATATCCAAGGGCTGAAAGTTTGAGATTTGTATCTCAGTTGTAAGTCTGTCTATTTAATTTCTGAGTTCAGTAGCATTGCCTACTGACGTTAAGTCCATACCATGAATCTCTAAATTTTTATTTCGGTAGTACTGATTTAATTCATTAATTTCACAGGTCAAGGTCTGGATTTTTCGTTGCTTAATGTCATCTTGTCTCACAACATTATCAAGTCTTTTCAATGCAGCATTATCAAGTTCAAGTTCTGTGCATCTTTTTAAAATTGCATCATATTTACCAGCAACAAAGCCCAATGTTTGCTTATATGCATACAGATTGCTTTAGCTCCAACAGAATTCCAGAATGAGAATGCTGAATTTTCAAGTTTATTTCTTTAAGAGATTGCATAATAAGATCCATATTTGAATTTGACACAACACTGGAAGACAGCGTCGCTACCACTGATTTATTGTTCCTTGTGGTTCCTTTTCTGTTAGCCATGTAAGATAAATAACAAAATATCTGAATCTTATTTCAGAACATACTCACTGAGCAAACAAATAGATTTTAGTAAGTAATAAATGAAGTGGTCATTATATATAATCAAAAAGAGTGAACTGCGAAATAATCAACAAAAGTACTCAACAGGTTCTTGCCAATATAATATAATCAACGTAAACGTCTTTTGTTTAGCACAAGTGTAGAAATTCCACACTATATATGATGTTTGCTCACCCACTATCAAGGCTGGTAAAATGTGCACCAAAAATTTTAGTTTTTACTTCAATTCAGCTAAGGCGTATATTAATGAACTGATTTCCAACGCGGATTGAGGTGGCATTTTAGGTGCATTGAAGATCCCTATATCGACAAATGGTGACGTGATATGCAAATAGCAGCGGACTGGGCTATAATCTGCTAAGGAAAAACGCTGTGAACCTCCTAAGCCACTAGAACTTGACGGGAGAACTATACAGGGGGCCGCCCCGGTGGCGCAGTGGTCTAAGCGATGGCCTCTGATCATTCGTCCGAACGGGGTCCGAGTTCGAATCCCGGTGAGGCATGGATGTTGTGTTTGTCTTACGGCACTGGCTCTCTCCCTTCCCTGGAACCAGTTACCCTAAATTAGGGACGGGCGACTGCTTATAGCTCACTGAGTTGCTCACAGTGGTCGTTAAACCTCCAATCAAAAAAAAAAAAGAACTGTACAGAGGACTGTTTGCTGAGACAGCACAGCAAAGTTGCCTCAAATCAGAAAACCTCTGTTAGACCATTTGGGCTGAACATATAACACAACTAGAAATATGGTCGTACATCTATGATGAGACAATAGCACGACTGTGAATGTAATATACCTCGATCGATAGAGTTAACTAATTTCCAACGCGGATTAAGCTGGCATTTCAGCTGCATTGAAGATCTCTATATCGACGAATGGTGACCTGATGTGCAAACAGTAGCGGACTGGGCTACAATCTGCTAGGAAACAACGCTTTGATCCTCCTAAGCCAATAGACGGGAGAACTGTGCAGAAGACCGTCTGATCAGAAAGCTCAGCAACATTGCCTCAAATCAGGCAGATTCTATGTGAGACTATGGGGGCTGATATTAACACCTGTACAATAGGCCGGGACGGTACACGGCATGGTTACCATGATCGAGCAACTATCCGTAAGCCGCAAATCACTTCCACTGTCACACGCCAATTTGCTTGGTGTAAGGAACGTCGACTTGGGACTGTAGACCAATGCAAAACTGTACTTTGGACTGACGAGTCACTGTAAATAGTCTGCCGGTCTGATGGTCGTTCCTGGGTGCAGCGAATACCGGGAAAAAGGTACGGGTTGAAAGTTCGGTAGAGGGAGTGTGATGGCACGGAACGGTTTTTCGTAGTTCGGCTTGGGCTCATTAGTCGTTTTGGACAAAACCCCATAAGTGTTAAGCTGTACTTAGACGTCCTGGACAACTATCCGGTACCAACATTGTGGCAGTACTATGGGAAAGCCTATACCTTTATCAACAGGACAATACATCATAACAGCAAACGTTTAAGTCCAAAGAGTAGAGTTGAGAACCGTCTATATGCACGTTAAAATTTATTCGCTAAACTACACTAGCCCTTTCGAAGCCTTCAAGTGGCTTCTTCATCAGATGTAGTAAAAAAAGTTAAAAGTTAAGAAAAAAACAATTCACAAAGTGACCCCACAAGGTCCGACGACAAACAACATACCTTTCGTTACTACACCTGATGAAGAAGCCATTTGAAGGCTTCGAAAGCGCTAATGTATTTTAGTGAATAAATGTTAACGTGCCTAGACGGTTCTCAACTCTACACTTTAGACTTAATCCGGTGCGTAGTTCATCTTACCGAGTGCACGACTTGGGAATATTTAATGCTTCCTGGACCGCTAATTCTTTTTAGGTATGTCCTTTTTTAATTCATAATACACACTTTCACTCACGAAACCATGCTCCAATACCAACGGACCTGTATCACCTTATGCAGGAAACTCAACACACAATTATTGCACATGGCATTTTTAATCAACTGCAGAGACTTGGGAATTACTCAAAAGTTCATGTTTATTGATGTTACAACTATTTCTTCTGCATAAAACAAGATTATAAGAATTGTTGAGCTTAAAAGACTCAGACTTGCCATTAAGCAGAAGAGATACAACGTCGATACTTTGGAAAAAAATAATTATTCTGCTTATTCTGAGGTGTCTAGTGACTTAAATTTCATCATATTCGACAGATTTCTGCAATTTGTCGAAGAACTCATCATTTATGACACTAACGTGACTACGACAATACATATCCATAAGTTACGTATGTTAATGCACGAGAAATGCACGAGGACCCAAAGATCTCGGACGAGGTATTATAAAGAACCATCCACACTATCCACCGAGACCTTTCTAAACTTTAGTCATGAGGTTCTTACCCGTGTGCAACAACGTGCTCTAAACAGAGGTCCAAAATTTGTTTTCCCTTTGGGGAATATTTCTACTGAACGAATAATTCCCTCAATGAAGCAAATCATTAAGGATTTGCCATACAATGAACAAGAACCTCTTAGATATAAAATATCTTGTGCCATGAAGAAACATTTCTTCGGAGACCAGAAATCAAAGAAACTTTGTCAACAAATTTACATTCAAGATCAGCATGTCTTAGACCTACTTCGTAAGAATAAAGTCGTTGCTATCTTATCAGCTTTGCAAATCATTATCATGAACCAAACGGATTATCGTGAGTGTATGCTGAAGGCCATTGAGAGTATTCCACATGTCATTTGCAGAATTGACCCTACGGAAAAATTTGTTAGAGATCTCAGTCACTTAAAAATACATGGTCATCTGGTCATTTACCTGACTCTCTACAGAGTGCAGCTCACCCCCCCCATGAGCCCCTGCGCACCTTGCCTTTTTAGATAACTTAAACTGCATAAGCATCCTGTTTGACCTTTGGTTTCTAGGGAAAATAACCCAACTATAAATCTAGAAATAGCACTTGCAAAATTCCTCAGCCCCTTAATTCAAAACTGAGTACTCCATTCGCAGTACAACCGTTGCTGTTTCAAGACTTAAACAATTTGAATATTATGGTCAACCTTTCATCATGGCGTCATTAGACATCATCTCTATGTTTCTGAACATTCCAGTTCCACTCGCACATAACCTGATTAAACAAAGATTGGTTCACCTCTTGCACTATTCACCTCTTGAGATTGAATCTATTATATCTGCTCTCACTCTCATTCAACACAGCAGTTACTTTGAATATAACAGCATCTTTTATTAAAAAAAAAAACTTCAAGGCACTCAAATGGGTTCACCAATCTCTCCACTTCTAGCAGAAATAGTTATTCAAGATTTAGAAAATCAATTTTTCCAGTCAAACATTCCAAAACCATCTACCTGCGCTTTGTAGATGATGTGTGTGTTTTTTGGACTCGTGGTGAAAATTCATTAGTCTTTAGGTTCTTCTCTGTCATCTATTATCCCAACCATAAAATTCACCTGTGAATTGGAGTCTAATGGCACTTTGCCATACCTGGATCTTTTACTATATAGAGATCCTGTGTCTCAAAAGTTTTTCTTCTCAATCTATAGAAAACTAATTTACACACCTTCCATCATTCCCAGTGACTCTCATCACCCATTTCATCAAAAAATGACGGCATTTCTTGCCTACATCAGAAGAGCCTATACCTGCACCTCTAATGACATATATCGAGATGAAGAAATACAGCAATGGTTATGGTCCCGACTTGGTGGATACTTTATGTGCCAAACACTCCTCAGCTTTCAACACATCTCTGAGATCTTATAGGGAACATATAAAATATGTTGGTTCCATACAATATATTCCAGCAGTTACCGATTTATTACAACATGCTTGTCAGAGACATTCCCTGAATTTTGGCTTAAGGCTCTACGAGACCCGCCATCTTGTATTGCTGCCTTCTCTTATTAACCAACGGGCAAGCGTATTTCACAAATTGCTCGGGCAATTTTGCACATTTTCGAACACCGTTTGTGGCTAACGTAAGATATATGATAAATAAAGAGTTCCCTGATTTCAGAATTTTTATTGACCTTTCCCTTCATTTTTTATCTGCAGCAAAAGTCGTACCAAGGCGTCTTCCATAGTTTTATTAATTAATAAAAAATACTTAAAGGGTCCAAAATGAAAATCTGAAACCAGGGAACTCTTTATTTATCATATATCTTGCGTTAGCCACAAACGGTGTTCCAAAATGTGCAAAATTGCCCGAGCAATTTGTGAAATACGCTTGCCTGTTGGTTAATAAGAGAAGGCAGCAATACAAGATGGCGGGTCTCGTAGAGCCTTAAATACAATAAATATCTTTTCGTGCATCAGAAGTGATAGGGACCCTCCTGATATCTTTACCTCCGCAGGTATCTACATAATACCTTTAATTAAAGGTGTACATCCCATCACAGAAGTCTTAAAGACTATGTACATCGGAACTACAAGAAGACGTTTACGTACAAGAATTAACGAACATCAACGAACTATTACTTACGGTGGTCGCTCAACAGCACTGGCTAGAGCCTGTACGGACTACCAATTCCACTCGTTATGGGATGACATAACCCTTTTAACTGGATTAAAGGGTTATGACTGGTCCCTAAGATATGGCGAAGCAGTTGTAATACATAGATTTTCAAATACCTGCTGTAATGATGAACCTCCCATTATTCTACCCTGCCCTTGGAGACACCTTGTTAATGATGAGACTCGTGTTCGTGAGTGGTCGACGGGGTTCGGACCGAAACCATGACCTTGAACTGTGTTAATTATCTCATATTCACCAAAAACCGTACCTGCTCTTTTTAGCTGACGACGTCACTAACAGATGTTTTGAGTTACCCAAAATGCCTCAGTGCACCTGCATTCTACCATTACGAAAGTATGTTGTTTGTCGTCTGACCTTGTGGGGTCACTTTGTGAAGTGTTTTTAAACTTTTATCTTTTTTTACTGCACCTAATGAAGAAGCCACTTTGAAGGCTTCGAAAGCGCTAGTGTATTTTAGTGAATAAATTTTAACGTGCCTAGACTGTTCTCAACTCTAATCTTTGGACTTAATGCGGTGCGTAGTTCATCCTACCGAGTGTACGACTTGGTGATATTTAATGCAGCGGACATTTGTTAAAAACTAGTGGAGGATATTCAACAAAGAGGTCGTCATATGGGACGAAGGTTTCAGCACATAATATAAAAATTTCAGTAAATAACAATTATTTGTAGACGTACATGTATCCGGATATTAATGGTAGAACAGTGTATTGCTTCCCATGTTTATTGAATATTGTGCTTCGAGCGCGCGCGCGTTTGTGTGTGTGTATCCAGTTTAATTCGGTATTTGATTCTCATTTTCACTGTTTAATTCAATAAGGTACTTCCCATTTTTATTAGATATTTTCTTCCTAAATTTACTGAACACTAGTGAAATTTTATGCTATTATAATACTGGTGTGAAAGATTTGATCCATTTAACCGATAAAATTCAACATTCACTTGTTCTTTGCCCACAGATTTAATGTATGGGAGTCTGCATTTCTTGGAATGAGAAATGAGATCAAAAGTTGATACCAATTACATGGGTGATAGGAAAGGGGATTTAGCAGCACAAGGACGTAAAACACAAAAGGGCTGTATTTTCGTTCATATAATAAAATGCATTTTTCTTTTGGTATATCTGAACTTACTGTACGAGGATATGATGAGCTGGACTCTGCTTCCAATTCTGTAATTTTTCGTGAACTTTTTGACTTTAGGATTAAAAGGTATCCAAAAGATTTTACATATCCAATACTACCACTTCAGACAAAATTCAAAAGTAATCCTCACGTCTGAGTAGTATATACAATATCTGTATGTAAAATGGGCTTCTATGTACAAAACAATATCTTTACAGACTATATTTTCCCGGAAAGGTAGTAATAATACTACTGGAGTTTTAGAAAATTGTCTTAACAAAAACATAGATTTTTGAAAAATCAAAATATTAACTAAATTTTTGTCTACCTAAAATATTACTTGACTAGCTAATTTTTGAAGAACATAAATGCATTTCTTCATTATTACAAGTATAATTGCGAAAAAAATATATTAAAACAACGATTAAGATAATGGGGGAAAAAAGTATTTCGTTCAAAATCATCGAAGCTAATCTGTGCTTGAGCGGAAACTTCTTAATGAAAAGCATTTCCGCTTTCATCTTATTTAAGTAGAATTCGTTCGACAGTTTATCACAAACTTCAATATTCTTAATTCCAGTAATTAAAAAAAATAGGTGCTTTTTTTATATGCTTTTTAAATCAACAATTCTAGAATGTTGATCTTTTACAAATATTGACCGTAAGTCTTATTAAAATGTACGTGGCACATAAGAAACTTCAGAAAATCACTTCACTTGTAACCCTCAAAAACAGCGAAAAGCGTTCTCTGTTTTTGTTTGAACATATTCAACATTACGTAACAATGCGGTTTTTAATATGTTGATATGATACAATCGAGTCGTGATGTGAAGACATCAATGAAAAACACTTGCAGTGAACTATTGTATATAATTTAACTGTAGTTCCGAAAGCGTTTTTGTGAAAGAGATTTGGAAATCATATGACCTGAATTTTTATAGTATCAAATCGTCTTAACAAAATTAATATCAATTTTACGTGAGAAAAGAGTGTACGTTTTGAGCGACATGAAAATGAAAATTACTAAAATGAGTCATCGCAGTAGTCAGATGTAAAACAAATTACATGAAAAACATTTAAAATGCTTACATGTTGAAGGGCGGAAACGAAAATAAGAAGGGCGTAAACTGTACCTAAAGCAGCTTGCTAAAATGCACCTAAGCTCAGCCTGTCTGCCTCTCAGAATCAGATCTGAACATTGCGTACGCTTTTATACAGACGATTTGCGAAATATGCGTCATTAACTCATAGTTGGAGAACCATTTTAGGGAAATTAAAGCTCCATCTGTCTTCCGTCCGAAATAATAGGTATCGTCATCTGGGCAGTAACATCTGCGAATGCAATGCCTAACCGTAAGCACACACCTTCGTTCATTAACGCAAACATGTGAAATGCCATTTACCATATTTCGAAGCATGCCAGCCACACACGCATAGATCTTCATTACATATCGGCATTGATACTATCGAAAAAATTACGCATCGATTTCCACTTTTAATACTGGTGCGCTCACAAAACTACCGAAATTTTTACTCCTCCTAATTTGGGGTTTCTATCATTTTCCAAATATTTTGTTTTTTAAATTACAGCTGTCATTTCAACATTTCAAGAGCATATTCCCTGTAATTTGGTGTACGATGTCTTTGATGACTATCGTAATTTTCTGGCTAAGCGCCGTTGCTCTTATGGTAAACAAAGAAGACACTAAATTTTCGGTTGTAATGAGCACGTTTTTTTTTATCCTTTAGGATGCGAATAAAATTTATCAAAAAAGTTATTCATATTCAATGGAACCGGTTAGAAAAACAATCAACCGGATTTCTAAACAATCCAGAAATACGAAACACCTACTTCCACCAGCGGCTAAAATGTGTGTTTCTAAACCAGTGCTAAAAATAATGTTTCTTAAAGCAAAAGTAAGGTATCAGAAACAAAGATTTTCAAATAGAACAGTTAAAAGAAGAGATGAGATGTAGAAAGAAATATAACTCGACGCCTCCTAGCGAAAGAATTTTGCATAATGAAACATATATGCATGACGTTTTCAAAGTCTCACAAATACCGAAATGACGTAGCAGAAATAGCTGCGTAGAATGAGTTTGGCTACACATATGCCAGATATCATGTTAGTTGAAGGTGAAAGATAAATACCGCAGAGAGACGTGATTGTGTGTGCGGTTCGTTCTCTCACTCTCTTTATAGTAGACCAGCTGTAAAGCCCGTTGAGATAAGAAAACAACGGGTTCTAGAAATCCCTTATAGCTATATTGCAATTCAAGCGTTTATCATTTGAGGAGTCGTCGGAAATGCGTAAATGAGTGTGCATTGATGAAACATACCCTTGATGTGCTTCATTGTTCATTCATAGAAATACAAAATACGGAAGCGTTCGCCGGATGATAATACTCGCTTTCTCGTGCTACCCCATGTTTTTTTGTTTTTTTTTAGCATTTATCAGTTAAGTCAACGACCTTGGAAAATATCTTTGCACACTATATTTTTCGAAAATATCTTTTAGTAATCTGGAAGTATTTTTCTTTGTTGTGGCTCATGGACTACTTTAACTGTGACATCATCAAATCGTCGAACTCTTGACAAAGTTGTCCATGGCAAAACATTGTTTCAGGAAGGTAGATACCTACTTTCTCGAGTATTTGACCTTGAGACTTATTAATGGTCATAGCAAAGGCGAGTTTTACAGGAAATTGTCGTCGTCTTAATGTGAATAGGAGGTCTTTATCAGGAGATGCGAGGTCAATTCGTGAAATAAAAACAGTTTTACCACATGCTGAGCCTGTGAGTACTTCTGCAATGATCAAATTGGGTTTTAGTTCTTTAACAATCAGTCTTGTTCCATTGCACAAACCTCGTTGTGTATTAAGGTTTCTCAGGAGCATGATAATAGATCCAATCTTCAACTGTCTGAAAGGAGTCCGGGTTCGAATCCCGTGAGGCATGGATGTTGTTTGTCTTACGGCACTGGCTCTCCCCTTCCCTGGAACCAGTGGCCCTAAATTAGGGACGGACGACTGCTTATTGAGATTCTCACGGTTGTCGTTAAACCTCCAATAAAAAAAAATCTTCAACTTCAGTCTGTGAAGTAGCATTCCTGATGGAGTTTGCTCATTTAAAAACTCTATAGGATACCACTGTTCAGTATTTTCTTCGCAATCGGTATCGAAGATGCAAAGCTCCTTCCTGGTGATAGATTGATTCTTTTATTCTAAAACAGTAAGGCCCATAACCTGGTCAAGGAGTCATTTGTGCTCCCGTTGATGCAAATGAAAGATACCTATTAATTGACCGTATATTAACCATAAAGTTTTTTGAATGCTCATGCTGAGAGTTCATAAGTTGTTCAATTAATGGGGAAGTGCGAATGGGATCTAATTTTACTGCTCCTTTTGAGCATCATTTAGAAAATTTACCATCTGTGAAGGTAGGTCTCTCTTCGGGAAAGTGTTTGGCTTTACAAAATTCACAAATTTGCTGAAGAGTGCCACATGAGTGTCTCGCTACAGTCTCTTCGCCGTCTATAACATACAGTATAAAGCTATATGACGTGTAGCATTTTTTTGTTGTTGTCGGTTGATTAATTGCCTCTGAACTTCTAGAGCAGCGCAGCGTTCTTTCTTTTGTTCGAGGGTCATATTCTGTGCCTCTGCAATATGAGCATATCTGAAAAAAACAAAAAAAAAACTGTACTTCCACTTCCATCGCATCCGGAAAAAAAGACTTCGAACTAAATAAAGATGTAAACAAAACATATTAAACAGGAACGGTTACGGATAACACGGTGTGAACATCGGAATATAAATGTTTGTCTTCTTCTGTTAAACAGCGTACGTAGTTGTTTGTTTATGGTTAAAAAGTGATCCACGCCGTCCCAAGTCTTGCCTTTTATATAGTAAAATTAGAATTTACTTGGGATTATCTTTTAACACTTTGTAATGTTTCTCTTTTTGCCACTACTTAAACAATACCTTCGTACTATCTGTCAGTTGAACTCGTAGCACTTCGAAGTCTTAAGAACCGGATGGCTAACACACAAAAATCTTTAATTATACACTGAGCTAAATTAGACGACCCAATGGCCAGAAGAAAGACTTCAATTACTCACATAAATGGTCTTTATCGGTGTTTTAAGAATAGCATAAACATGCTATACGGTACTTCAAATTAATCGGACAATCATTTCCGCATCAGTTACAATACTGAACCTCCATAAATTTAGATTCGACTTGTTTGCATTTAACTACAACAATCTGCTGCAGTAATCTATATATCATATATCACGACCACGCAATACCACACCACCTCAATTTTTCTGCTTGCTCCAACATTATATATCTTTCTTATCTGTCAACACACACACGGCACGCACTCTGACCTCAAGACTGTTGTCACAAAACATTCAGTAAGTAAGAAAATACACTATAATGACAAAAGCAAACGAACGGATCCGCTGCATTAAGATGCGCGGTACAGCTGCAAACGGTATGAAAACAAGCCAGCAGCTGACCGTGATCGTATTGCACTGTGAGGTTGAGTGAAAATGTCGCGAAGGGAGGGAACTGACTTTGAGAAAGGAAAGATTGTTGGATGTTATATTAGTGGGTTGTCCAACCGAGAGGCATTTAAACATACTCAAGGCAACTGTTTCGGATGTACTAAATAAGTGGAAGACAAAATCCGATATTTAACTTACAGACAGTGTGTGAACATATTTTTTAGTCGTGCAATGACAGCGTCGTTTCTACAGATTAAAAAAGTGGAAGACACATGGCGTGCCTGAAGTAGCAAAACGTACCGGCAGACCAAAGAAAATCAGTGATGGAGGACATCGAATCCTCAGGAGAGTCGTTACAGCTAATCGACGGAGTACTGCACAAGACCTGAGGTGCACATGTGACTAAAAATGCTGGAACCTCGGTATGTACACGTACCATTCGCAGAGAACTTCATTCCATGGGTTACCGTGGTCATTGCGCTGCTCATAAGCCTTTCATCTCCACTCGGAATGCTACTCGTCATTTAGCATGGCGTAAAAAGCATTTATCGTGGACCGTAGATCAATGGAAACGGGTCCTATAGACTGATGAATCCAGATACACGATCCATCAGTCTGATTGCCGTGTTTGGGTATGGCGGCAGCCAGGGGAACGCTCTTTACCACCGTGTACTTGTTGGGTGTTATATTAGGGGGTTGTTCCTACGGTCAAGTTTGGAGTTAGCAGTGTACTCGTGTGTGTGTGGGGGGGGGGGTGTTTTTCGTGGTATGGTCCCGGCCCATTGGCTATCGAGGACAAACCTGTTAACCAGCGCGTCTACCTCTATATTCTGGACAATTGTGCCCTACCAACTCTGTGGCAATACTATGGAACAGAGCCTTGTTGGTACCAGCAGGATAATGCACCGAGCCATAAAGCAAGGACTGTTACGGCGTGGTTTGACGATAATTACGTATCGTGTGTGGACTAGCCAGCACAGAACCCTGATCTTAATCCCATACAGCACCTATGGGATGAAGTAGAGCTCCGCATAAGAAGTTTGGAGCTAAGGCCTACTACTAAACAACACTTAGCGGCATCATTATGGACTGAATGGAAGCGCATACTATCGCTGTGTTCCAAAACCTTGTCGAAAGCCTGTCTCGAAGGTTCAGTGCATGCATTAAGGCCAAAGTTGGAGCAACACCGTACAAATGTATGTCAATAAATGCTATGTTGTGTTTCTCATCTAGGTGTCCGGCGACTTTTATCAATGTAGTGTATAATATTAAGGTTGAAAACGCGTAAAGAGAATAAACTCAAAAGTTATACAGAGAAAGAAACTACAAATGAAAGTTAGAGTATACGTCATAACCTGAACTTCGAGACTTAAACCCATTGCGTGTACAAGTATTCATTAAAATATTTTTTTAAACTGATCGAGGTGCGGCAAACTCGGAGCTCTTTGAGAAGCTGTAAGCGTAATAAACAAATCTCTCCCGAGTATCAAACAAAAGTCATAATTCTGTCACAGGTAAGCTGCCATATTCTTTCGCTGTTCACCAGATGAGCGGAGATCTAACGTAGTAAAGCTATGTAAGATAGTATAGTTATGTAAGATGGCTAGTCGTTAAAAAGTCGTGATGTAGAATATTGCTGGCAGCGGTTAAAACTCGCAAGTAATCTTTCCCTGAAGTTAAACAAAATAGGATTTGTGAAGTAACGAAATGATCTACTGACAGGATGGCCAGCTGAAAGTCTTCACCGGACGTAAGGTAGGATGATCTTTTTCTCCCCACATCCAGTTCCAAAGTTGTCATATTTATGTACTGTACATATGCACGGACGCAATTCTTCCTCGTATTGAAATTAGGGAACGTAGTTTAATTGTAGTTCTCTTTGCGTAACAGACCTAAATACCAAGCACCAGTACACATGGCTAATTTTGATACTTCACATTAACTGTAACATTAATTTGATCTCCACTGAAATGCTGTAACACATTTTACATATTTTCCCTAATAAACATTAACCTTTTATGTACTTAATTCTGTGTGGCGCACTTTTCTAGACTGTGCATATTTTTTTGTATCACAATATGCGGCGTATGGGTTCTTATGAATACCTCGCATAGGGCTCACATGGGACCACAGTGCGAATTCCGTAAGCTTTCAGCTTCGGTCCTTAAAATTCGGGGGATGCAACTTCCAATCCAACCAGACGACGTTACATGCAATCCTCGACCACAGTCACTTTATTAGGATCGTGGTAATAGGACGTATAAGGAAATTTCTTTGTCGTTCATTTGATCCTTCTTACTACTTGTGTCACAAACCGCCACGGAACTGCAGAGATCACTCAGTTGGTCACAAGAAATGAATAAAATACCCTCAAGACAAATTTCTGGAAAAACAAATTCCAGAAATCTTTTGTTAAGCAGTGAATAGCTGCTGCAAAGGACGACGTTTTTCATTTCTTTGCCTTTCATACTTTTCCATACTGTATATATGTACTCTGTTCTCCCAACATGCAATTGGAAATAATTGCATTACTTCCTACTCTGAATAACAGCTTTTTATACTGAAAATTCCCATCGTTTCCTTGACTTTTACTGCATACGCATGCATCCAGGAGTTCTACAAAAAAAAAAAAAATAGCGGCCGCTCCAATGGCGCACTGGTCTAAGCGCTGGCTTCTGGCCATTCGTCAGTGATGGGTTCGAATCCCGATGGGACATGGCTGTTGTTTGTCTTACGGAATTGGCTCTCTACAATCCCTGGAACCAGATCCCCTAAATTAAGGGCGGGCGAGTGCTAATATCCCATCGAGTTGCTTACGGTTGTCGTTAAACCTAAAGAAAGAAAAATTAGCAATTAAAATTAGTGTTATCGCGAGAATATCTATGGTACCTTCCAACAACAGAAAGGGTATTGTCCGATTTCTAGGAGAAGGCAAATGCCGTCTCTTGCCTCCGGCATGGGCGCCCATGCATGCCGAGATTATCCGTTAATCATATCATTTACGGTGTGTTAAATATGTTCCTATACAAGCTGCAAACTTTACACCAGTTGTTACCGGTTGATGCCACATAGCAGGAGGAATTTACTAAATGGGCTCTGAAAAAGATATCTCTTAGGATCGCCAGTGGTTGTTAAAGGTATTTTAGACAGACGAAGCTCATTTTTCGTTACATGGGTCTGTCAACACGAATAATAGCCAAATATGGGCACATGATAATCCACATGCCTACACAGAAGAACCACTGCATGCACCATGAGTTGCAGTGTGGTATGGATTCACTGCATCAGCCATTCTTGGGCCTTTTTTCTTTGAGAAACTGTGACTCAGAAACTGCTGGAAGACTTGCTTGGTAAATGCCAAACGCTACATAAAACTGTGCGTGAAAACGTAATATTATATTTGCAAGGACAAAATCCTCTGCGCACAGTTATGTTTATGCAGGACTGTGCACCAGCTCACGTGGCATCTCCAATAAAAAAATTTCTTGTCGCCACAGTTGATGCAGAAAGATAAATCATCAGAACTGCAGCATCCCCGTGGCCACCTCGATAGCCAGATCTGGCACCCGTGGATTTCTGGTTGTAGGGTTATTTAAGTCTGTACCTGACGAGACCCTCCACACTGCCACAACTGAGGGAAGCCATTCACCGCGATGTTTGTTGCATTCACCCTGTCATGCTACTTATCACTGTCGCTGCAATACTTCGTGATGCGTGATATGTTTAACAATTATTCTTCAAATGGTGTCACCAAATTAATGCAACGTATGTATTTTCATTGATTTTCACTATATTTACAAACTTCTTAGTTGTTATCGTTCTCCGTCGGTGACTATTTCAACTATAAGCTTTTCCTTTGCCAAACAAAATCCCCGTACTGGTTGATGCCTTTCGAGCAAACCGCACTGTAATACACGCATTTGTTATAAAGTTTTGAAATTCAAACTGACTTTTGAGCCACCCGGTACGAAATTTTTGTATATTAAAAATACCCTCATTTTTTTTTAAATGCGTCTCCCCGCAAACGTCGATTAAAACAACGTGGCTCACACGTGTGAAAACGCTAGATAACACCGATATCAACTACTCAGCCACCTAGACGAAAGGTGTAGTTCAACCATGTGAAAAAAATTGTGGTCCTTACTGCGTTCCCTAGCTGTGCGACGCATGAAAAACAGAAAAAACGAAAAACAAAATTAGATTTTGACAGAAAACACTTTGCGGCAATAAAAAAAACGCAATATAATAGTAATTCATAGTTCGCATCCGTTATAATAAGGTAATTAATTTACTTCGGTGCGATTTGCACTGCTGGCCACACAATGAATTTCGCAGCATGCGTTGCCCGCGAGAGGACATGCAAACGATTAGCGTTGCAGGGCATATGCAAATCATGTGCGCCCGGCACGCCACCGAGAAGCACTATCTGTACCTGACGAGACCCTCCACAGAAGGCGGGGTGTAAGTAGTGGAAGTGTGTTGTGCAGCCGGACCTGTGCATCGGAAACTTCCTGATGCCCCGTCGCAGAATACGGCAGTCATTCCAGCACGTTTCGAAGTTCGACAGAGGACGAATAGTGGCTTATCGCGACAGCGGTTTATCATACCGAGACATCAGCGCCCCTGTGGGACGACATCCAGCCACACTGAGGCGAGTATGGATTCGGTGGGTGCAGGAGGGACGGATGGACGGACCGACGTGAGCGATTGCCGCGGCACACCACCGAACGAGAGGACCGGCATGTTGTGCGGCGGGCATTGACGGCTCGCACCGCTACATCACGAAAGTTAGCGCAGGAATTAGGGTGTGTTGCGCACCAACCTGTGTCAGCACGTACCGTTCAACGTCGTCTGCAGGAGCGGGGACTTGTCGCACGGCGCCCATTGCTCCGTTTGCCATTTACGTTTCACCACCGGCGAGTGCGGCTGCAGTGGGCCGTTGAACGCCGCACCTGGACTACGGAATGACACGACATTGTCTTGTCCGACGAATCCCGCTTCTGCCTGCAACACCACGATGGTCGGATCCGCGTGTGGCGGCACCGCGGCGAGAGACTGTATGACGCCTGCATTATGCATCGCCATACCGGTCCGTCGCCTGGCGTTATGGTTTGGGGTGCAATTGGATATGACACCCGGACCCCTCCGGTACCTATCGCCGGTACACTCAAGAGCCACCGCTACATCTCCGACGTTTTGGAGCCTGTAGTCCTCCTTTACCTGCAGGACCTGCCAAAGGCCACGTTTCAACAGGACAATGCGCGCCCGCACGTGGCACGCATCGTGCAACAATTCTTCACGGCCCACCAGGTGTCACTGCTGCCGTGGTCCGCCTGTTCTCCCGATATGTTGCCTATCGAACACGTCTGGTCGCTGATCGGCAACCGAGTGGCCCGGCAAGCACCACCCTCGGCTACGCCTGATGAACTGTGGCAACGTGTGGAAGCAGCCTGCATCGACATACCCCAAGCCCACATCCAAAGCCTCTTTCGTTCGATGCAGTGGCGTGTAGCAGCCATGGAGGCCACACGAACTATTGATGTCTGCGTGATCCGCAAGTCCCACGGGCCCGTAAACTCAATCGTTTCATCTTTGTATCTGTTGTTATGTGTCCAGTAAATCTGGATTTGCTATCTCGTGTCCTTCGTGGTGTGCATTTTGGGTGGCTAGCAGTGTAATAATTTGTGCCATTGGTATTAACATGAGCGATGAAGTGGCTTCATTTGAGAACAGCTGTAATTATTTCCACAGGTGATTTAGAAACCAAAACATGATTAATCGTCTGTTAACTCATGACGTAACTTGAGCAAAAGCCGTGGAACACAACTATGTGCAAATAAATGGCTTCTGTCTTAACAAGCTGGTCGGTTGAGATGCAAGAACGTTTTCTTTCGGCGCCTATTGTCCAGCTACTGCCAACTGGCAGAAAACACGTGCCGTATTTTTTCCGAACTAGAGCCTGGAATCTACGCTGTTCTCTATAAAAAAAGTTCTGAAAAAGTTTACCTGCTCTAATATTTTCCGCCGTAAGTGAAAAACAGATAGTATCTTCAACTTTTTAGCACGTGTTTTGTAAAAAAAAGAAAAATGATATCACACTTTGTCAGTATCACTTTGTCCGTCCGTCTGTGGGTGCTATATCTCTGCAACTATTAGTCGATTTGAAAAATTCTTTCCGCATTGGAAAGCTCAATGTGAGAACGGTTCTCTTTTTTTTTCTTTAGATTCATAACTTCGCCGCTAGATGGCGTATACGCTGATGCTATTGAATTTTCAAAATATATTTTGTTCCATTGATTGCTTCTATATATCTGATTTAAAAGTCTTTCTTTCGATACCACTTATTACGAAGACTATTTTGGGTTGGGTTTCTTTTTCAAGGAATGCAGTTTTTCCGCTAGAGAGCGTAAAGCTAAATTGCAATTTATCATGTATCTCTGCATCTGAAAGTCTGATTTGAAAAATCTCTGCGTCGGATGGAGTTTCTGGTGAGACTCGTAATGCATGTAATTTCAGATTTTGGTGAACTGTTTTGCCACTAGAGGGCGTCAGTTTTGTTTCCGATGTATTTGCTGCAATATTTGCGCTTCTTAAAACTCGATTGAAAACGTTCCTTCGCAGTCAGATACCGCTCACCACGGAAAACCTTTTGCGTATGCAACAGGAGGCGTAGATATATTATTTTTCTTGATATCTCAGTTTTAAACAGTTCGATTTGAAGAATTCTTTGTCCGACAGCGCATCGCATACGGAGTGATTTGGATATAATTTTAACTTTTGTTTTTTTTTAAAGCACAGGTTCGCAACTACAGGGAGTAAGTTGCGTTTTTGTTTACGGCATATTTACAGCAATATCTGCTGTTCTAAAAACCCGATTGAAAAATCCATCTACGGTCAGATATTACTAATGTCGAAAGCGTTTTATACGCAATTCCTACCCAAAATAATGCGCAATTTTTCCTGTAGGAGGGGTAAATATTTAATTTGTTTTTCTCGGTATCTCTGCTTTTAACAGTCCGGTTTACAAAATTCTCCAAACACCGGGTACCATTCACATTGTGGATCATTTTGCATGTATTGGTGAGTTTGCTCGTAGTGTAGTTTTGGCGCTAGGTGGTGCTGGTGTGCATTTTTGTTTGTAACTGTATCTCAGTGTCTGAGAATACCCTTGAAGTTTTTTTTAATACATGTCATTCGCTACAATAAATGTGGAAACATTATCCTCTTTAAATAATGCGCACTTTTCTTGCTTGGGGCTGTAAATATTGTTACGACCCACCCCCGCCATTAATTCTGGAATTAATGGGCGTGGTGGATGTATGATGTTAATTAGGTATTACGTTCGAGGCTTTATTGTGGTTAAAGAGTGTAAAGAGCAGTGAAAATTTTATCCGGGGTTAGGAAAGAAAAAAGAGAAATTCTCACAAAGGCTGGGTGGTCGAAGTTTCGAGCGCTTTCATGTCGTAAATCGCAGGTCGCGGCTGACAGTAGACGGGGAAAGAGTGACTGTTCGAAGCGAGACATTGCGGGCCACTTGTAGAACTAAATGAAATTGGGGGACAAGAGGGTAAGCGAATAATTGGAAATTCGTCGATTGTTTAAGAGCATTTTCGAGAACAATTGCTCTCTTTTTGTGTGGTCCGGTAGGTAAGCAAGATGGCGCATTGGCGTTGAAAATAAGGAAGAAAGTTCAGTTGCCTGTACACTCTCCGATGCGAAAGAAGAGATGTCTTTGGGCTGCCATTTTATTTGGAAAAATGAAGCAGCAAAACCTCACGCATTTTGAAAGAAACTGAGATCAGCAACTCGGGGTATCTGGATAGGCCAGATTGACATTACGACAGCTGAATGCTTGCACACGCGTGATAAAGCAGCAAATCCTGCGCTGGGATCTGAATGGAAATCAGCGACTTGTTGGCCCAGTAAAAAGTGAAGCTACGGAGATATGCAGAAGTCGGCGAGTTGCAGTGGTCGCTCCAAGGAGAAGCGAAGCCAAGACGAAACTCGGGTTGGAATGCCACAGACAGCGGCGCGGAACCATCAATCCAGTCATCACCTCCCCTATGCAACAAAAGAGACGAGATCATCTTATGAGGCGAAGCGAGGCTGTATCAACAAAAACACATGTGTGTGTGTGTGTGTGTGTGTGTGTGTTGGTCAACGAAAGCAGTGCAACCCCTACGCGTGATTGCGTCGGTACGCAGTCCGCTCAAGGAAATCTTCAGCTTAAAACGAAGTGTGTTGGTGTATCAATTTACAGGTGAAACTTATGGGATTTGTTCTTGTCAGCCTCATGTAAGTAGAAACATTTTTGTTGTTACATTTGGTATGCTGATAGTCGAGGAACTGTTTAGGAACGTATAAGCCGATCAAAGTTACAGTTTATAGTGAACTGAACTAGTAAATTGGTAAGAACTGAACTGCGGAATTTAAGTACGCAAAAACTTTCTAACGGGAACAAATTTTGGTCAAAGATGACCCAGCACTTAAGATCAGCCGACAACAAATTGTTATATGTATTTGTGCCATTTTCCTTTTTATAGCCAATTAAATGTTTGTTTAGTGTAGTCGGGCATTTGCAGGACACATTGATTATGTGTACGAATATGATTGGTTTGATTGTTTAAGTGTGTGCCCATAAATTAATCTTCGCGACAAGGATACCGTCAAATTACCGTGGAAAATAAATTTAATAATTGCTCGGCCACGGTCGTTACATTGGTGGCCCTCGGTGGGACCATGGTTACAACATTGGTGGTCCGCGGTGGGATCGCGACCACGGTTACAACAATATCAACGTTTTGTTCTCACTATCTCTGCTCCGAGAAGATGTATTTGAAAAAACGTTTTTTTTTTTTAGTGTAGCATTTGCTATGAAAAGTAATCTTCGCTTTTTTTCTACTTTCCCGTTATTCAAAATTCTGCCGCTAGGGGACGTCAGCATATATTTATATGTGAATGACTTTATTCAGTCTCAAAATGGAAAAGCGTAAATTCAGCGTTAACCCCAGGGGCACCGAAACGGAAAGCATTGGTTAACAGAAGAAGAAAAGAATTCAAAATAATGGTTTTCACAAAAAAAAAAAAAAAAAAAAAAAAAAAAAAAAAAACCACAAGCCATTCCCGTTTTAAAAAAATAGTCTAAATTCGCTGGAAATTAGGTAGTCCCTGAAATGTGTTAAAAAAACTTTTGTTGAAGAGCTACATCCAAACCCCTTAGACAGGCTTGTGGGATTAATACTGTATTAAAATAAAAGGAGTTGCCTTACATTCTTTTTAACAATAGAACCCTAATCTTTGGATGTATGCTTTGAAAGGATTAGTGAGGCAAATTATTAAATCTCAACTAAAAGAAAAAAACTATCTTTTCGTTGTTTCAGTAACGAAAAGTCTCTTCGAACTATCAGAATGAAATTCTGCCTTAAATACTGAGATCTTGTTCAGCAGATGTGCAATTTCATATTGCTTCAGAGATCGAAATTCAAGCTTTTGTACATATACTCAAGGAACTAGTCAGCTTTATATTGCGATCGCATATGTAGAAAGTACGCGCTTATGTTGCAGAACCCACTGCAAAGCAGTCGTCTAATGCACCCTTAAGGTATAGACTATAGTGAAGCATGTGATCTTATCTCCATTTAGAAAAATCCATGTTATTACTTTCAGTAATGGAAAGAGAGCTTTACTATGCTTTGTGAAGGGTTATCTTTTTAATAGATGCTGCAATATTATTTAGAAATATCCTTTGCATCCCTTTTATGATGTATATATAGTACAGGGAAAGGCATCTTTCTAGTACGTGGAGCGATCTTTAATGGCACGCAGCAAGTTCTAGGCCCTGAGTACTGCAAGGAGGCAATAGGCGCTTTTTTTTCTCGTTTGATCACTAGGCCATTCGCAGGCCAAAAGCCTATCCAGATATCCTGGTCCGCCCTCCGCGCGGGACGAGTTTGGTGGCGCCCGCGACTAGTTTTGCACCCCCCCCCGCAGCAGGTTGTGGCAAAAAGCACTTTTCTTTCCTTTTGGTCGACTTTTGGCACCCCGCGCGCGCTGGTCGACTTGCAGCATGCATGCATAGTACACGTGCGGACTGGGCCACCGGGATATCTCCCGGTGGGCCGCTGTACTCTGGACCGATAGGCCCCATGTTAATTCTGAAAAAAAATTAACGTTTTTTTCGGTGCTCCACCATGCTTATGAAAGAAAATTGTTATACTGAAAAAATTATTTGTTTACCTCTTAACGTCTCAAAAAAAAAAAAAAAAAAAAAAGACGACCGACGTGCCAAATGGTCTGTGTAAGCCTAACACTGTTTTTCATGCAACCCCTTTCCCCGACTTTCAAAGTTAAGATCCGTCCCTTTCAACTGTATTGCACCGCACTTTCGCAAATTGTGGCTGAATAGCCCTGCAGTAAAACGGGTGTTTTTCCGGTGGTGCGTATTCCCGTATTTCCTGGATACTGTTCTGAAAGCGGTACCCGAGGGTAACAGTATCCCATTAAAAGCAGCAAAACTTTGCTCGTTGGCGTTACCATGCAAGCAATTTAGGAAGTGTGTTTTTCTACTACAGCACCAGAAGATTGTCACGGATCCTTTGGCAATTACGATACAGATGTGTCCCTTGGAGTTCTCTTTCAAGAAGTCCGATGGCCGGCACTCTAGGGGATGGGGAGGATGTAGTGCAGATTTTCTTTTTTTGTTGGTGTTTGAAATTCCTAAGGCCGCCCCGGGAGCTCAGTGTCTAAGCGCTGGCTTATGACCATTCGTCCGTGAAGGGTCCGAGTTCGAATCCCGTAAGGCATGGATGTTGTGTTTGTCTTACGGCCCTGGCTCTCTCCCTTCCCTGGAACCAGTTTCCCTAAATTAAGGACGGGAGACTGCTTATAGCCCATTGAGTTGCTCACGGCGGTCGTTAAACCTTCAATCAAAAAAAAAAAAAAAAAGAAAAATTCCTAAGCTCATTCTTACTCAAAACTCCTCTTCACTAGTAAGTACTGTCTCATGCCTCAATCACTGCTCAGATTTATTCTTTTTGTTTTCATTGTTTGAGTTAACAGCGGGAAAATATCTGAACTACGCTGTTTTAGTGGGAAATATTTTTTTACTTCAGCAACGGGGCTTATATAATTGCAAAATCCATCGTTAGAATAGACATATCACGTAAGGAATTTACATGAGAAAATGGAGTAACATTAAAGAAAATATTCTAAACCCAAGAAAAGAAAGGGCGGAGCCGAAAAAGCTTGGTAAAGAAAACAGAAGGCTTTGAGAAAAAAATCCTATTTAAAGAAAACTGTAGTCGCTTAAATAAGTAAGTGGTATAAATCAATACAACAGCATGAAATCAATAACACAATTTTTCTTTTGTAATCGCAAAAATGTATTTTTAATATGTGACAGGGAACTTGAAATTTGTTGTACAAGTTAAATTATTAAGGTTCACCTATGGTAGAACTTTGCCTTATTTATAAGTTCCTCAAGAATTTTCCATTGGTTTCTGTATATGTACAGACCTAAGAAAAAAAAAACGAGCCACTTCCCTTAACTTTCGAACCGTTTGGTAAACAAGTTAGGTACCGTTGGAAGGCACTTGAACGTTCCTATCACGTTATGGGAACAAAAAGGCTAATTGACATGCTAATAAGCTCTCTATCTACGAATTTTTCCATATAAAAGGTATGTTATTTTTTGCGCATTCTAATTAACACATGATAAAAAACCCTAAATCTTAAATATCGTCCAAATCGGAGGATTGATAGAGAAGATATTTGCAAACAAAATTCGAGCGGGCACCCATATATCTACATCTGGAAGATACACCTAGAATGTTTCCTTCCCTGCAAAAAGAGTGATAATGCTGGAAAGTCTGCATCTTGCCGGAACCTCTGACAAACTGAATACATGGTAAAGATGATCAAAGGCCCTGACAGTGATATGTACGATAACCTGGGCCATCTAGGGACGGGGTTTATTTACTCTTGCCGTCTCACTTAACAACTTCATTTATTTGTGCTTATGACTTGAATTAGTGTTAAAATAAACAATTTATTTTTCTAACGATAGAAAACCCGGAACTGTGCTAGCTGAAATTTGTTTTGAATATTCTTGTTTCCGATCATTACATTTTCTCTAGGCACTGAGTATTCGCGTACCACTGAAAGGTTGTTTCGTAATAGAAAATTGAAGCAGAACCACGAAATCCGATTTTTTTTAGCATGTCTTTTAAAAAAAGATCGTGCTGGTGTTACTGGTTTGTCCGTCCGACATATCCTGCAACTATCAGTCCGATTTGAAAAATTCATTTTGCATTGAGAAGCTTGAAATGGGCGAATGAAGATCCTTCGTGGTTGTTGTTGTTTTTTTTTGGATGGGCAATTTCGCCGTTGGAGAGCGTAGATGCAGATGATATCGAATTCAAAACTACGTTATTTCATATATTTCTTCTAAACATCCGATTGAAAAAATTCTTTTACTTTTCAATTCCATTTATGTCGAAAAGTATTGTAGGTGCAGTAACTTTTTCAAGTTACGCATAGTTTCTCCGCTAGGGGGCGTAAAGGTAAATTCCGCTTTCCCCGATATCTGTGCTTCTAAAACTCCGATTTAAAAAAATTCTTCCTGTATCACGTGCAGCTCCTGATGGAAAATGTTTTGGTATATAATTTCTTATATTTGGTAAAAAATAGTTTGGCCACCAGGGGGCTTAAGTTTCTGCTTCTGATGTATTTGTATCTAAATCTGAGTTCCTGAAAACTCGATTGAAAAAATTATTTCGTGAACCCATTTCACACTCTTTGGAAAATCTTTTCATAATACTCTTCTTACCATAATGTATAGTTTTTCCACCTGGAGCGTAGATCCATATCTTACTTTGTCGATATCTCTGCTCCTAAGAGTCCGATTTTAAAAAGCATTTCTTTGTTGGAGAGCATGTCCGCTGCGAAATGTTTCTCATGTAATTTCAAATTTTTCTTAACGCATAAGTCTGCCACGAGAGGGCGTAAATTCACATTTCTGTTTACAGCAATATCTGAGGAACTGAAACCCCGACTGAAAAACTTCTTTCTTTGGTCAGATACTATTAAATGTGCAAACTCTGTGAGCGTATTTTTTCACCAAAGTAAGGCACACTTTTGCTGCTAAGGACGTCAATATTTTTCTTAATACCTCTGCTTTTAAATGTGCGATTTAGAAAATTCGTTCAGTTATCGGATGCCATTTATCTTGTGAAACACTTTAGGTTAGTGTTTGAGGAATTCTATATTTCACAGTTCTCAAGAGACGCATGTAGCGTATTAAATCCGTTTATTTTTGTGGTGTAGTAAGCACAAAGATTCGCATAGCTTTCGCACTTTCACTGGGAGGCGTTTTGAAGGCAATGGTAGACATAAGAATGCCTATATGTCTATATTTTATGTCTACCATTGCCTTGAAAAAGCCTCCCAGTGAAGTGCGAACGCTATGTGAATCTTTGTTCTTACTACACCACAAAAATAAACGGATTTAATACGCTATTTGTCTCTTGAGTATTCACAGTGTGGTGTATTTATAATTACGTAGTACATAGTTCTGTCTCTAGGTGGTACTTGTGTACTTCTGTTTGCAGCTGTTTCTTCGCTTTTAAAAACCCTATTGAAAAATTACCTTTTTTACGTATTCCATTCACGACAACAGAGATGTAGAACATTATCCTCTTTAAATAATGCACAGATTTCTCGTTAGGTGGTGTAAGAGTCAATGCCTTTTTTTTTCGCTACCTCTGCTGCAAGAAACTTATTTGAAAAGTTGTTCTTCTTCCTTAGCATAATTTTTTTCCGTGAAGAATATTTTAAGCCTACTTTCAACTTTCCTATTATGCAAAATTCTTGCGGCCGCCCCGGTGGCGCAGTGGTCTAAGGCGATGGCCTCTGATTGTTCGTCCGTAAGGGGTCCGGGTTCGAATCCCGGTGAGGCATGGATGTTGTGTTTGTCTTACGGCACTGGCTCTATCCCTTCCCTGGAACCAGTGACCCTAAATTAGGGACGGGCGACTGCTTATAGCCCATTGAGTTGCTCACGGTGGTCGTTAAACCTGAAATAAAAAAAAAATTCTTGCGCTAGAAGGCGTAGAGCTATATCATGTTTCCTTTTATATTTGTTCTTTAACTGTTCGATTTGGAAATCTGTTTGTCTCCGATATCCTTCTGCTATGAGAAGTTTTGTGCGCCTTTCATAACACATGCGGAACAGATTGACACAAATTCGGAACACTTTGGCAACATATGAGGAACGCAATGATCACCCTATTTTTGGAAAATGGCTTTCGCAAAATGCTTCAAAAGTGTGCGATCTATTCCAAATGATTTATTTGGTATTTTTCACCTCAAAAAATCACTTTTCTTTCATAGCTGTAGAGCTTAACATACGAATTAATGGAAACAGCTATGTCTTGTAATTTAAATTTGTACATGTGGTATTAATTCCACATGTCAATCTGAAACAATAATTTTCTCTGTTCGGAAGTATGAACGGTTTGTCCTATTTTGTTGCGCACAGCTCACTCGTGTACCACTTTGCTTTATTGTTATAGCAAAAAGACCGATTTTCAACGGCTGCTGGTGTGACACCATCTCATCTAAATCATTGTGACATGACGTCAGAGATGCATTATGTCACACGGTTTACGTCATGCGATCAACCTTTTGAAACAGGAAAACGTTACATCAGGAATTTTTGTTCTACTTTGTCGTTCATAAACTACATATAGGTTTTTTATTTAGAATCTTAACGTCTGTCTGTCTGTCAACCCTTTTTATAGCCACTTCTAGCTATAGATATCTCACAATTCTTTATTCAGGAGGGTAAAGATCTAATTTCCCCACGTTGACCAGACAGCTTGAGAAATGCATTTTTCCGCTACTGCTAGCATGAGGAGAAAGAGACAAAATGCGTCCGGGGCCGACTTGACAGGGAAACATCTAGGCATTTGCGTACCCAAGTCCAGGGAGGCTGCAGAAAATCTCGGAAAACCCGCAGACTTAGATGACCGGCAGGTTCGGAATTCGAACACCCGACAAGAATTCTATCATATGAAATTTAATTTTAAGATTTCGCTTTCGAACCTATGTTGTTCATTTTAGATTGTTAAACCAGTTTCTTTTCTCATTTAAGGCTAAAACTTGATAGTTCCTATAGGATAAGTAACAGTGTGTTTTTATTATTTCATGCGCATGCTGAAGAAACATGATTTGGGAACTTTCTTTTTCCTTAAACTACGAAATTCTCAGAATATAGCTAAAGTTTTTTCGCATAGTATATAACCATTTATTTTATTTTTACTTGCAGAGGAAATTAAAAAAACAAAAAGAAAAGAAAACATGCAATGAGATCCGTATTAAACTACACTAAGTAAGCTTAATGCGCCAGACGCTAGAGGTTACGGTTGTTTTTTTTAACTGGTATAGTCGAAAACTTCTAATTCCGAAGAGGCGATTTGCGTAGAGATCAAAGCTGCACACGTAGATTCCGCTTCTGTATTGCAGCGAAAAGCAGTTCCGTTTTGTATATTACAGACAGGTTAAGCAGTACAACTACAATGGAAAATATCAATGAATCGGGACAATAAGCAAATACATGCTGATTATACAATAATTCGGAACGGAATGGATGCAAGAGCAAATCTGCAATATGAAAAAAAATCAGGTACACAAAAAATCACTCGCGCAGGAAACAATTTGCAGTTTTTATTTGCATGATCACAGTTTCATAATTTCACGAAGCTGTGAAGGTATTTATGTAGGAAATATACAGAAAACACGAAGATTTCGTTTTGTGGAGCGTACTATTTGTTTTTTCTGGTTTTTTTTTTTTTTTTTTTTTTGAGTTTTTGAATTAAACAATATACAAGAGTCAACTGTGTAACCAATAGGAAAAAATTAAATATGCAACTGCACGAACTACATCGAAAGTGAAATTATTTTTATGCAAAAATATTAACTTATGTTCATTTAAGAGCTGCAATTTTGGATTTAGGGGTTTAATATTTCGCACCCCCGGACTATTAACCAGATATGTCATAATTCATTTTTTTCATGATCATATTCCATAATTTATAATAACCTTAATATACCAGTTCTGTTCTTGTACGGCGGCTCATATTATCTGGGCCTCTTTGTGTTTTGCAGTTGCAACACCGAATCATTGTATCTGTTCTCGATTAAATGATACAAATCAAAATCAACTCTCAGTTTGACATTAGCTGCATCTTTTTTCCGTAGCTCACTGTACACGTATTTATTGGTCGATTCTTACGAAATTTGAAATTTAAGGTTTTTATTATGGACTGAATAGAATGCGCATAAAAAACATACCTCTTGTATGAAAAAATTTGGAGATAGACAGCTAATTACCATGTTAATTAACTTAACTATAGCATGTTTCTTCACATCGCGTGGTAGTTCCCTTCGAATGCTTTCCAAAGGTATCTTACTTGTTTACATGCAGCAAACTGTTCCAAAGTTAAGAGGGGTGGGGTTTTTTTCTCTTTGTCTGCACATTCGAATTACTGGCTACGGACAACTGGCAACACGGAAAACTGAACAAATGCAATTTGAGAGGCATGAAGTGGTTTTGCGTAAAAAGAACGTTGCGTTGTTTTATTTCCCCCAACATGAGTAATTCTTGTCCACAAAAATATATTTTTCGTACTTTATTATAATTAAGACATTTTATTGATTTTCTGGCTAAAAGACTAGGTGAACAACTGGTCACAAATGCGTTAGAGAGCTGCATTAAAAAAATTGTTTTTGATTTCTTCGTGTTCACTCCCATGTAGGCTGACCACAAAAACGTTGGCAAGAGTGGAAAGACTTAATTAAAAATATTTGTTTTGCTATGCATTGAAGCGAAGTGGCAAAGACAAGGAAATTTTTAAATGGCCGCTTAAAGTGTGTGTGGCTTTTGAATTGCACTGAAGTTTTGAAAAGTTGCCGCTACAGCAAAAACGCATTTTTCATTTGAAACTAATTAAATATGATTAATTTTCGCGCACTTGAACTTCTCTCATCTTGAAACTTTGCTTTTAAATTATTTCAATCCAAACATTTTTCTATTTGTTAAAGAGATAATTTTCGTAGTGATTTTGTTTCACAGATAAGTCTCGAAAAGGCTTAATTTGCCTCAGATGGATTTTCCTCTTCACTAAAGTCAAAGAAACTTTTACTGTTGTGAATTCAGCGGTTGCATGAAAATTCACAACTGAACAAAATTTTCGACAATCTCTTAGAGAACGCTCTATGTCTGTTGCTTCATCAACATAAATAAGGTATTATTTTTCAATATTACAATTCACTAGGGATACCTAATAAATACTGTATTCCAGGAAAATGGCCAAACGTGTTAACTAATCAATGCTTGAACTTACGCAACAATAATTCGTAGACTTGTGTTGAAAAGACATTTGAACACGAAATGACGATGGTGATATATTGTTTATTTTAGGATTTGGGTACCTACATAATTCTCCCCCAATAGTGTGCCGTAAAAAACCGCTTCCAAGACCATTTACAGATCGCCATTCGGCCACTGGCATAGTACGTTTATTTCGGCAATCGTGTTATTCCTTGTACGCGGATCGTTTTTTAATGGCACTTGCTGGGGGAACTGACCATAGTTGGACAGTTGAAATACCACACTGAATTCCAAGGAACAAAAAAGACCCAAAACCAGGCCATGTGAAAGATGGATGGATGAAATTCGTAAGCATGTCGAAGTGACGTGGAGAAGGCTGGCTCAAGGCAAACCGTTGGGAAAGAAACCTTGGGATACCTTCATCCAGCAGTGGATTGATAACTGTTGATGATGATTTTATGGAGTGAGATTTTTTTATTTATTTCATTTAAGTGTATTAATTGGTCGTGCACTCTACTTGATAGTTAAGGATATTGCTTATTACAGAATGTCGTAGTTCAGATCCTTCATGGAATGTAAATAGTTTAAGAAACTTTTGGGGAATAAACTTAGGCCTTGTGTTTTGTTCCATACTCCCCGTGTAAAGTCTTCTTCCCTGAGTCAGCGATTATTTTCCGATAGGGATGATTTTTAGAAGTTTTCTTGTTTTTATTCTTCAATTGCTTATTTAAAGATTATGCGGCATGTTGTAACTTGCCAAAATCTTGTAGGAGTTCAAATGAAAAACAACGTAGCTTTGTATTTAACCGTGAACCTATGTCACCCTGAATTAGGGAAACAATTTGCTTAGACGAAATATTTTTTGGCGCCCCCAATCAATTTGTGTTGGCGTGGTAGTAGTATGTCCTGGTTATCTCCAGCAAAGAATCTGAATTATGGAGGTAAATATCAGGCTTCCGTGCTTAAGCAGCTATATAAAGGTAAAGGAATTTGTATCTCCAAATGTTATATAGTTTATTTTCTTCAAGCTATGTTAAGTACATCTCTTCATAAAAGCAAAATGTTTCTATTGTTATAAATTTATGCAAATACTATTGTTATAAATTTATGCAAATACTATCTTTTTAGAAATTCAGTAGCGTTTCGTGTGAGCAGGGGTGATTACATTTAGTAGTACAGCAGTCCGGGATATCCTACAAGAGGCAGACCGCCACCATATCCGCCGCCATAATATCCATTTCCGCCGTATCCTTGGCCTCCAAATCCTTTTCCGCCAAAGCCCTGAGCACCGAAGCCTCTGCCTCCAGTACCAAAGTTTCTGCCATAGTCAAAGCCATTTCCGTAGCTGTATCCTCTTCCGTACTGGTTACCGCTAGCTCCAGAACCTTTCGCACCGAGAGCTCCACCGCCGTAGCCGAGGCCACCGAGTCCGTTGCCGCCGTAGCCAAGACCACCAAGACTGTAACCAATGCCTCCAACCACTGGGTAGATGCATTGGACAGGAGCAACTGCAAGGAGGACTGCAACCAACAAAATCTGAAAAAACAAATTAGGAACATGGTATTTAAGTTTTACTTAAGCATAATCTGTAACGAAATATCAATCAAATATCCTTCTTAATTTATTAAATGTAAATAGCAGTAGTACTTATCAGAGGCGTAACTACTCATTTCTGCGCCCGGGACAAACCACAAAATATTGCGCTCCCATCTGTCGTATATATAAAATGTCGTGGGTCGCAGTACTGATGGAATTGCCCCTCAAAGGAGATCTTCAACAATGTTAACGACATTCTCATCTTATCTATCCAATTAGTAGCAGGCCTAATTGTTGTGGACAAAGGCCGCGGTTATTCTTTATTTGAAAGAACTATAGAACCCCGTCTTGATTTTTGAAAATGAGCGGCTAGTATCTCCTAAACATCTGGAGGAAGGAATTCGAATTTTAAGTGTATCAGAGACTCGTAAAGTTTCAGTTTAAATTTTAATCTGATTGCAAGCAGTAATTTTTGCGCCCCTTCGTGAGCTCTGCGCCCCGTCTTAGTTACGCCTCTGGTACTTATGCTACCTGCATTTTCTTATTTTTACCATTCTGGATCCGGGTGTCTACTGCTCTAACTTGGATTATCTCAAAATGCACCTCTGAAAGTGATACAAGAATCTCACACTTAAGAGACTGATAAAGTATTTCTCGCTCTTGCAGAACTGCGATTTGTCTTTAACAAGATAAATGTGATCCTTGATGATTGGGGAAAAGGTCGTGTGGTCCGATGAACGAATCACGTGATCCTTTTGTTCCGTAAAAGAATTTATAGATTTTTTCGGTTGACAAATAACTTACCTCGATGTATCTTTTTACCATTTTTTGACAAAAAATACATTCAGCTGAAACTTCACATGTTCCAGATGTATTTCTTTTGTTCTTTTTGAAAATTTAAGTATCCGCATTTCTCAGGCCCTATTTATCTTCCTACGTGTCAGAAAACATTAGTCTATATGTTATTGTTAAAGTATGAAATCCGTTATTTCATAGAATACCTAGTTATTTCATGAAATAACTGATCCAGTCAGTTAAAGCGTAAAACTCACTTGTATTCTATGGTTTAACTAGTTATTTCATAGAATAACGATCTACACCCCGTTAAAGTGTAAAATAACCGAGTAAATAAATCCCAAATTTAAAAGGCTGTAAAGTGAGAACCACTGGTCAGAAATAGCACACCATTTTCAACCCACTATAAAGTGTTATATAATAATAATGATATTAACTTTTATGTTTCGTTTAAGAATATGGAAACTCCTATTCCGAAGGAAGGACAACTCCTATTCCGAAGGAAGCATTTGATTCATTGGAGGACGAAGACCAATTACAAGGTGCTTTGACTGCAATGAGTACTTCGTCTCAACCTGATAATGAAGTGCTGGTTGAAAAAACAAGGTTAAATAATGCCATTAGTAAAGTATGTATAATTTGTTCACAAGAATGCAGTGAAAACGTAGTTTGTTCGAAATGTAATGCGCCTGTTGACATGTCATGTTTAGAAGACTATGTTTTAGAAGACAAAGTTGTACAGAAGATCTGCAAATTGTGTTTTAATGAACTGAATGTTCAGAGGGAAAGAGAAAACTCTAAAGAATGTTTGGAAATTCAAGCTAAGAAGATGAAATTAATGTCAGATAAATCTCATTCTGAAGCCTCTGTGGGGCTTATTGTCCGTATCCCAGTACCTGAAGCTGACAGAGGAAGGGGTAACGCCAGATCTATTTTAGCTGTTATCATGAAAATAACCGAAGAAGGATTTTTTCAATTAGGAACAAGAAACGGCCGCATAAAACAGCTATATTCCCGATCCCAGTTCAGCGTCTGTGAACAAAAACTAATTCAGATCGAAGAAGTGCCGGATGTAGAGAAATCGCTCCGGTCGGTTGCTACAGCTCAAAGTTTAGGTACCGGTCATGGATTTAAAATATGTTCATGTAATACGCAGTGTGTCAACAAAAAATGTATTTGTTTTAGAAATAATGTTCTATGCAATTCCAAATGCCATTTTAGTAATCCCTGTTGTAACAAATGATTTTATTGTGTCTTTATATAAATAACATTTTGTATGCTGTGTAATTCAATGAAATTGTTTATTTTACACTTTAACTGTCTATCATTAGTTAATTTATAGAATACCTAGTTATTCCATAGAATAACTAGTTAAAGTGTGGAATTATTAATTTATTACGCGCTTTAACTAACTTGATCAGTTATTTCATGAAATACCTAGGTATTCTACGAAATAACTGAATTATAAACTTTAACCGTTTAACGGTAACATATACACTGAAGAGCAATTGAATTAGAGACAGCTGGCGTTATGCAAATGTGGCGCTGTGGGCAACCCTGTAAACGGAAACATGACATGCGGCGATCCGACAATATAAGGGAGTGATGCGACGGGAATCAGTAAGAGTCGGACGCAGTATGGGTAAGACGAAGGATCTAAGCGTATTTGATCGTGGGCAAATTGTCGGGGCCCGACGAATGGGTCACTCCATCTCGGACGTCGTGCAGGCAGTGGGATTTTCACGAGCCACTGTGTCACGGGTGCACCGTGAGTGCATCGAATCCGGTAAAACCATCCCAGAAAGGGCCAACTGCCGTGGACAACAGCGTGTGGATGAGCTGGGTCATTGTCGGCTAGCTCGCATTGTAACAGCGGATAGACGGGCCACAGTGCAAGAAATCACTCGGCAATTTAACGGTGGTGCACAAAAACGTGTAAGCAGCCACACTATCCAGAACCATCTTCTCTCTATGGGGTACAGAAGCCATCGTCCCACAAGGGTACCGCTGCTGACCGCACATCACAGGGTGCAAAGATTAGCATGGGTGCGGGAACATCGCCACTGGACCCTAGACATGTGGGAAAATGTTGCCTGGACTGATGAGTCGAGATTCACGTTGGTACATGCGGATGGCAGGATACGAAAACGGAGCAAACCACATGAAGCGATGGATCCTTTTTGCCAGCAGGGTACTCTTCAAGCTGGTGGGGGTGGAATTATCGTCTGGGGACTGTTTACGTGGACTGAAATGGGACCCCTGGTACGTGTGACATCGTCCCTCACAGGTCAACGTTACCGTTATATCCTGGAAGACCATTTGCTCCCGTTTGTGCGTCTTCAACATCCCACTGGGGACCTCATCCTGCAACAAGACACTCTACTGTGCCATCGCTCCCGAATTGTATCCGAATGGTTGGATGAACACTCCACAGACGTGACCTCGTTTCTTTGGCCAGCTAGGTCACCTGGCCTCAATCTCATCGAGCACATCTGGGATGCCATCGAGAGAGATGTTCGAGGCTCTGACCCCCTCCATCAAATCATCGTGAACTGTGGGAGCTTGTTCAGGGGTCTTGGATCCGTATGGCTTCCCAACGCTTCCGGTGTCTTGTCGAGTCCATGCCGAGACGAATCGCCGCCGTCATCAGAGCGAAAGGTGGTGCTACACGTTACTAGACAGGTATCTCTAAGTCAATTGCTCTTCAGTGTATATCGTGTTCGATTATGAAGTAAATAAAGCTTATGTCTCGTAGATATTTCATATAGGTTTCGGTTGTGTATGGCAGGGAAAGGGGTCGTATAGCGTTTTGTTTTAGTCCAGGGAGAAGAAATGAGATATGTTATTGATACACCCATGGCTTTCCTAGTTCCTATGACGAAACCTGTAAGAAAATGATTGTCAGAACGGTTGGCACTTATGAAGTTAGTAAATGATGTACATATCCAACTGGAACTAACGTCAATGCACAGTATCGGTGGCACAGAGACAGAAGTTGAACAGGTCATCACGTCTGAACTCCCATGAAGTTTTCTTCTCTGAGCTATGATTAGCAGACAATCCAGTCATGATAGTTGGTTTAAATACAGAAGCCACGCAACTAGAATGTCGCTACTGGTACTAATTAGGGGCATGGCTCACTTTTAGAACTGAATCCGTTTATGAATGTGTACTGTATGTTAGATACGTGATGTAACTTCTACTTGAATACTAGTTGTAGTTACTCAAGGAATACGACCGTGACTTTGAAGACTGCTATAATTCAACTTATTTTGTGTTTCTTTATAGTACTGTCGAACCCCATAAATCATCATAAAGTGCACCGGTGCATTATTCTGCAGCGGTGTCAGAATCAGTTCTGTCTCTCCTAATAAACACGAGAATAGTGGCGCCGGAGCATAAAAATTATGAGGGAGCCTAAATCTTTACGATTTGGGAAATGGTACTTAATATTTGTGAAATTCATTTCGCCGTCTTTCAAGGCGAAATCGTGAAACCTTCCCTGTTGCTCTCCCATTCTGCTGCAACAGTACTCACCGTTAAGCTAGACGTGAGATCCCCTTGCGGTTATTGTTATGATGTCGCAGATTTGGGTCACTACTTAGCGTTCTCGCGTTATAAAACAACCCCTTATTTGTAATCACTGTACAGTACGCCGTTCTGTTCTTCGCAGAAATGTTTTTTCCCTAAATTTCTGGCCCCTCTCCTCAGCACGGACTGCGCGTTCTTTTGTCTAGCCCAGCTTTTCAATTATACCAGGGTGATTCATATGCCCTTTTCTGCTGGTGATGAGATTCGAAACCACATCTTCCTTCTCGGGAGTCGGACATTCTACTTATTGAACTATGCCGGCAAAGGCTTATCGCTGCAACTTGCCGTTTTGACATGTACGTCACAACTACGCTGTTTTCGTTTCGAATCATCTTTTTGGAATAAGACGTACGTACTGGCCTGTGTCAAGCCACCGCTTCAGGCTGTTCATAATGTTGAAGTACATCCAGTTTTCATGGAACGGAACTTGATGACACCTGAATTAGCGAGAAATTTCTTGAAGACCTTGACACGATAATAACAGCGTGGCGTAGGAAGTTAGCGCAACTGCAATAGTAAAAGTTCAACAGCGCTCCTCAGAAAAGGTTCGTATCACCGCTCCTGAGCTTCTTGAACAAAGTCTAACTAGCATGAATGTAACTTTGCATATTCTTCGGGTCTCTCTGCAATAGCTTTTAGTCTTTTTCTCCAGTATCTTTCAATCTATTTAATCTTTTTCTGCAGTAATGTAATAGAATTGTGCGAATCTTAGTATTTTTTACTCCCTCATTGTAAAGCGTTTTGTACACTGGATATCACAACTCATGTTTGTAATGGGCATGAGCAGACCCAGTGGGCTTCCTACCTTTCTATGGCCCTGCGTGATGATATAAGAAAATTCAACGTAATGGCATGACAACGTACGAACTTTGCGTCACAAAAAGGAAAACACAGAGATATTTTGTTGGGGTTTATAGACCATTACGAACATTTGTTAGGCAGTAGCCGCCCCCTAATTTAGGGCCACTGGTTCCAGAGAAAGAATAGAGCTAGTGTCATCAGACCAGCACACCACCTATGCCTCATCCGGTACTCGAACCTGGGCCAATCTCGGGCGAATAATAAGAAGACAGCGCCTCAGACCACTTGGCCACCGGGGTATTGGCAAATAGACAGACTTATAAATCGCTCTGGCGCGTATCGATTTCACTCAACAAGGTCGTTGCTGTAATCAAGTGGTAAGAGGACTAGGTTTCTGGCTCGTCGTCTGGGTCCCGACAGAGGTATGGTGGTATGCTTGTCTTACGGCGCTCGGGCTCTCCCTCCATGGAGTTGGGGATTGCTTTGTAACCCTTGGAGTTGCTCACGTTGGTCGTTAAACCCCTAAATAAAAAAAATATCTCAGCAAGTCACAAGATCAGATATGCAAACAAGTCACAAGATCGAATCAGAGATGCAAACGGAACACGGGTCTACAATTTCTTGAGGGTCAAAAGGGTCGGGTCCAAGTTGTTTCTGACCCAATTTCTACCCGGTTTTATTTCCGTTTTATTTTTCAAAAGTAAAAAAATATTTCAATATAAAATGAGCATCGTGAAATTTTGTGCTCGATACCGGTGTCTGAGGAGTGAAAAATGATTTGTCATGCAAAAATATTGTATCTTAAAGCAACGAAGATTTCCACCCATAGACAATACAGCGCCAATGTTAAACACACCGACACCATATCGTAAAATGATACTTCCTTTGCGATTGTCCGGAGCAAGGTAAATCATCGCCCATCGCCTGCTTCTCTGCTGATTCACTCTCTCACACCCCGCGTGTTACATTGTAAGACAAAGGTACTTTTCACACGCCATCTTTTGCATTGAACATTCAGAGGTTTTCGTTTCACGTGCTAACATCCCGTTCCAATGGCTGTCATATCGGTATTAATGCCTTATTTGTTTATATGGACGAATTTAGTATTAAGGAGATTGGAAAAGTCGTCGAGGGTGAGGCATGGATGTTGTGTTTGTCTTACGGCACTGGCTCTCTCCCTTCCCTAGAACCAGTGACCCTAAATTACGGACGGGCGACTGCTAGCCCATTGAGTTGCTCACGGTGGTCGTTAAACCTCCCATCAAAAAAAAAAAAAAAAAAAAAGTCGTCGAGGCCAACAACTACGTGCTTGTTGAAAACAAAAAGGGGAAAAGTGAATGCTGGAAATTGTTTAGTCTAAGAACCGATAAATAATTTTGGGTTGTTTGGTCTTGCTTGTTGTTCAAAATGTGGAAAGTGTACACCGTCCACATCTTTCTTTGTAATTAAAATCAAAGATTATGGAGCCAAAATGTGAGTGTTGATTTCATGGTGTCTTCCTGCTGAGGGACAATGATAAAATAACATTTTGGAAACTTTCAGCTCGTCATAAGCTTGTGAAAATTGGTGTTGTTGTGAAACATAATCTAAAGCTTGTTATGTTATCAAGAAAACGACAAAAACTTAAATTAAACATAAAAGTTACTTATTTCAAAAATTTTGACTGTAGCGCCATCAGAATGAGGTGGAACAGACTTAACATTACTGCTGAGGGACGTTTTGACTCTCGAGGAGATGTGTTTGAAAACGCATGTATAAAACAGTTAGGTTAGGTCTTGGAAATGAAGGACGAGTTTCAAAACTTTTTTTTTATTGAAGCTTTAACGACAACCGTGAGCAACTCAATGGGCTGTAAGCAGTGGCCCGTCCATAATTTAGAAGCCGCTGGTACCACGGAAGGTAGGGCGCCAGTACCGTAGGACAAACAAATCCATGCCTCACCAGGATTCGAACCCGGGCCGTTCTCGGACGATTGGTCATAAGCCAGCTCTTAGAACGCTGTGCCACCGGGGCAGAATTTAAACACTTCTGTAACTGAGTAAATTATTCGTTTCCGTAATACATTTGTTTGATTTTCGTATAACCTACGATACCCACTGCCACCCGAAATGCAACACCAAGAAGGACACGAGATGGCAAAGCCAGATTTACTGGACACATAACAACAGATACAAAGATGAAACGATTGAGCTTACAGGCCCGTGCGACTTGCGGAACACGCAGACATCAATAGTTCGTGTGGCCCACATGGCTGGCAATAACGGCCGCTACACGCCGCGGCATCGAACAAAAGATGCTTTGGATGTGGGCTTGGGGTATGTCGGTCCAGGCTGCTTCCACACGTTGCCACAGTTCATCAGGCTTAGCCGCGGGTAGTACTTGCCGGGCCACTCGGTTGCCGATCTGCGAATAGACCTGTTCGATGGGCGACATATCGGAAGAACAGGCGGGCCACGGCAGCAGTGACACCTGGTGAACGTGAAGAATTGTTGCACGATGCGTGCCACATGCGGGCGCGCATTGTCCTTTTGAAACGTGGCCGCTGGCAGGTCCTGCAGGTAAGGGAGGACTACAGGCTCCAAAACGTCGGAGACGTAGCGGTGGATCATGAGTGTACCGGCGATGCGTACCAGAGGAGTGTGGGTGTCATATCCAATTGCGTCCCAAACCATAATGCCAGGCGACGGACCGGTATGGCGATGCATAATGCAGGCATCATGCAGTCTCTCGCCGCGGTGCCGCCACACGCGGATCCGACCATCGTGGTGTTGCAGGCATAAGCGGGATTCGTCGGACAAGACAATGTCGTGCCATTCCGTAGTCCAGGTGCGGAGTTCAACGGCCCATTGCTGTCGCACTCGCCGGTGGTGTAACGTCAATGGTAATCGGAGCAATGGGCGCCGTGCGGCAAGTCCCCGCTCCTGCAGATGACGTCTAACGGAACGTGCTGACACAGGTTGTTGCGCAACACACCCTAATTCCTGCGCTAACGTTCGTGATGTAGCAGTGCGAGCCGTCAATGCTCGCCGCACAACATGCTGGTCCTCTCGTTCGGTGGTGTGCTTCGGCAATCGCTCACGTCGGTCCGTCCGTCCGTCCCTCCTGCACCCATCGAATCCATACTAGCCTCACTGTGGCTGGATGTCGTCCCACACGGGCGCCGATGTCTCAGTACGATAAACCGCTGTCGCGATAAGCCACTATTCGTCCTCTGTCGAACTCCGAAATGTGCTGGAATGACTGCCGTATTCTGTGACGAGGCATCAGGAAGCTTCCCACGCACATGTCCGGCAGCACAGCACACTTCCGCTACTTACACCCCGCCTTCTGTGCACCCTTCTTATAGTGCTTCTCGGTGGCGTGCCGGGCGCACATGATTTGCATATGCGCTGCAATGCTAATCGTTTGCATGTCCTCTTGCGGGCAACGCATGCTGCGAATTTTAGGCCAATCGGATGCTTCCTTCTTGGTGTTGCATTTTGGGTGGCCAGCAGTGTATAATAAAAAATTGAGTTTCAAATTTATAAATCAAAGCAGATTTGTCGGGCCAGTTCAGTTACGGGTCCCGGTCGAGTACAAAATTTTTGACCAGTTTCTAGTTGTGATAAAAATATAAGTTAACCTACATAGAGCCTGAGCAAAAACGCACGACATGTGTACCGAATTCTGTCGAAAAACCATTATTTAGCCACAATTTGGTGCAACCCTCATTCTTATGGAATTGCCTAAAACGAGGCAGCTTTTTCTGGGAGTACCCATTACGTGGAAAGGTAGCCTATCTGTTTATTGTGTATTGTTATGCATTTCTGAACCGTCTTGTGCAGCGTGTTATTGCCAGGTTGTTGAAACGGTGGATGTTTGGGATTGCTCTTCTTGCAGAATGTCTCGGAAGCTTGCTATGGTGTTGTACCGCTTGTATACTGCGTTGAATTGAGAATACCACCTGTGGTGATTAGTCGTTTGTCTGTTTACGTGTACTATTTTCCCCTTTGCACAGCGCTTCATTCTTGAATTCCAATCAGTTTGCCTGCGTCAGCTCGGCAACGGAGATTTTCCTGGAGATGTAGATAGTTGTAAATAGTAATTCTAAATATTTATACCCTCTTCTTGGAAAAAAACCGCTTTGAAACTCAAGGATAACAGAAGCAGAACTGAGTAACGTGACAAAATTTTTGAATCACTGAATACGGTATTTATGATAACAGATCCTGGCAATCCTCGGAAGCATCCTAAGGATCTTCAGAATATCTGTATGTACTTTTCTTTTCATATAGACGTTAATTGTTTCGTGTCTTGCAAAATTACAGTAGCATTTACTAAAAGGGCATTCTCTATACAATACACCGAAGTAGGTGTTTCTTTGTTATTGGAATACAAACTGTAAAGGATTCATATAACTAACTCTGGCAACTGGGGGGGGGAAGAAAAAGTAGTTGAGGAACATAATTCATGTTTTCTCAGTTAATTAGTTGGTAAGACAGCTGGCTGAACAACTGTTGCTTGAATGCGGCGCACTAGCATTTCGTAATGTGCAATTTCCTATACGTATGGGACGGGAAGTTCATTTACCACATTTTCGCCTTTTCTGAAACACTCGCTTGAATGGAGTTAATGACTTAACGAACATCTGGCACAGCAACTCTTCTAAGGAAACTTCAGAATCAACTGACGTTTTCTTGCACAATTCGGCATCAAATCTAAAACTTTGTTTCTGTTTTTTTTAACATCTTATCCCTTGTCTTTGACATAAAGCTTTAAAATATATTTTTGTCGCGTATTCAGTTATTAATTCATCGTATCCGAACGTGTCGAACAGAATAACGAGTTGTACAGTATTTCTGAAGTTTCAAAAATAAGTAAATGAAAACTGATAGAGATTGGTAAAAAACATGCTATATTAAGATTCGCGTATAGAGCGATTGATGTGGAAGAAACTGCCGACTTCGGGTTATCTTAATTAGGTAATATCAAATGTATTAAGCAGCAGCTCAAACGGTGAAGTTTTGAGACGTGAATTTTAGAACTCCTGTCTGACGTGATAAACAGCTGTGTAGGGATGACAGGAACTCTACTTTATAGTAAATTATTGAATGTCATTTGTTCCCTTACAGATAACATGAGTATTTATTAACTGTACAAAGTCATACTATTCAGTTTTGTATATTATTATTAATTGAGAATTAGCTAAAATTCAAGCGTTCTAATTTTATGCGAGGGCGAGTAGGCACTGACTTTTGCCGGATAACCTTCTGGGCTGGGCTCAGTTTCGAGTCGCAGATGATGCACAAATGTTGCATTTATCGTATGGTGCTGATTCTGCACCTTCCCTGGGACTAGTGGTCCTGAACTGGGATGGCCGAGTCCTCGATGCTAAAGAGCGTCTTTAAATTCCGAAACAAAACACAAAACAAAATTATATGAGCAGTAATATTCGCAATAGCGTTTGGTTACCATTTTGTAAAGTGTCGATCATTATTATAAACACCAGTTTTATTTAATGTCATGACGTGCGCACGCGTGCTATCACTTTGGCGATCAGTACGGCTGTACTTATATCTCGGCAGTTATTTGCTGGATTTGAAGAAATCTTTTCGCGTTCGATGGATAGCTGGGACCATAAGAACAATGATCTCGACATTTGTTTCTGATGTACATTTTTCTTGTTAGATTGTTAGACAGCATAAATTCAATTTTGCATTACATCCAATACTTCCACTTCTGAAAATCGGATCAGATTTTTTCCCCGCACTGTATAGCTGGAACTATGAGCAATTTTTTTTTCTTCTTCTTACTTCTGGCTTTGCACTTTTCTCGACGTTTCCGCTAGGTTACTTAAATACGTATTTGGGGGTGAGCCAATATTAGAATATATACTGTATATATGGGGTGTTCCGCTTAGACGTATAATAAAAGAAAAATTCGTAACATACAATACACTAGTTCGAATGACAGGAGTTGGGCGCCATTGTAAAGAGCAGCTGTAAAATTAATAAACCAGGCGAATTTGGACGCTCAGCGCATGCGGAGAAGCTAATATGGCAGCAGTACATAGCTTCTGCGTACGTCTCCATGTGAACTCCACAGCAGAAGGTGTTTTGTCTGACGTTTGTACAGCGCCGTGTTCGCTGCGAGTACCACTTGGAGCTTACGTGCCCATTATGAAATAGGACAAGCAGCTCAGAGAAACTGGATGTTTGTTACAGATGATTAATAAACATGCTAAGCCTACGGTGCCTGAGGAAAACGTTGAACAGATGTGAAAGTCATTTCAGAGAAACCCTAGGAAATCCATCCGATAGGCTAGCGTGCAGCCAGACATCCCACCGACGAAGTGCATCGGGTACTTCATAAAAGGTTACGTTTACATGCGTACAAGATTCAGCTGCACCAACAAGTTAAGCCGCGTGCCAAGACGGCACGGAAAAAAATTGGCAGACACAATGTTGGCCAAAATTGATGCAGACGATAGATTCTTAGACCGGATATGCTTTTCAGACGAGTCAAAATTCCACGTGTTTGGAATAACTGCCGCATTTGGGGGTCCGAAAATCCGTACGTTGTTCATGAACACGAACAGGATTCTCCAAACTGCAATGTTTGGTGTGGGATCATGAATGACAAAATCATCGGTCCCTTTATTTTTGCTTAGGCCACGGTAACTGGTCTAACATACCTGGACATGTTACAGAAATATCCAATGCGTCAGCAGAAGAAACCCGAGGAAATCCATCCGAGAGGATTTCCTTGGGTTCCTCATATTTATTTTGTTCCTCATATGTTCTTTTATATTTATTTCGTGTTGACCCAAATAAATATAGCATATTAACATTAAAACAATTATATAATTACAATTTGGGAAAAGCCATGTTAAGGAGACTAAAAAATGATATAGATCATACATTAATTGAAATTTCATTACCTACCCATGACTATAATACTAGAAGTAGATCTCAACTGAGACCAATTTTTCCCAGGACTCAGTATGGTAAACTTGTAAAAATAAAAAAATAAAAAATGGGGGAGAGGGAAAAAGCGACTAAAAGGTCAAAGGAATACATTAGGAAAATTGGAACAGGACGGCAAAGTAGTAAGGAAGTAGGGAAAGTTGGGAGGAGGGTGAGTAAAAGGGGGATGGGGAAACAATTTCACTAATACTCATTTCGACTAATACCTTTAAATGTTATGCGCCTTGCCTTCAGGTGTAACTCTGACTTGCCTACATTTGTATAGGGAGATCAGGGCCTTGTCAGGACTATTGTGGCCTTTTCCCAGATCGCCCTTGCTATTACAATTACTTACACTGTTGTTGTGTTACATTGCATTTTGTTTTCGTATAACAGCTAAAAAAATTGAATTGCCTGAAGGAACAATTTTCCAACAAGATGGGGCTCCCTCGCAGTTTGCCGATGATGGCCGCATATTCTTGGGTGACCACTTCACTACAGGATGGATTGGAAGAGGATCAACGTTCACTTCATGGACCCCAGATCACCAGACCATACATTCTTTTCATTTTTCATCCATACATTCTTTTAAATTTTAATTTCATTTCTTTTTGTCAGTAAGCGCAACAATGACAGATAAGATGTTCCATCTCCGCGAATAAAGAACGTTTCAGATTTCCGCGTTTGGCTGTCGCACGTGTGCACCAGACGTATCAAAACCAGTAGAGTGTGACTGTAAACTATCCCATGATGTTCGAGACGAGCGCTTCATCTCCCGTATCGTTACTTCGAAACGCAGGGCATCGGTTCAAAGACAATGTAGGCATTCAACGACGGAGGTACTTAAGAAAGTTTGTGTATTGACCATTCAATGTTCGATCGCACGACTGCGCTATAGCAGCGAAATTCCACATCGAGTACACTTGTTAACAGGACGTCACCGGGCTATGAGCTTCATTGGAAGAAAGAACATCGCCAATGGGCCATGAAAGAACAGATACGTGTAGCTTGGTCAGATAATCTGACGTTCCAACTGCAACACTCCGACAGGAAGGTGCTTAGGTAGCATAGACCACATGAGTCCATGGTCCCCAACTGTAAAGTCAGTGTTACAGGTCGGTCGAGGCGGTGTAATGTTTTAGGGACTGTGTACGTGGGCCACCATAGGGATTCTTGTACCGATTGAGGACACATTCATCGCACATGGATATGTTGATGTACTCGCCAACTACCTACTCCCTTTCATGGCTATATATTTTCCCCAGCAGTATGCTTCTTTCACTAAGATGCAGCTCCGTCTCACCGCTCCTGTTTAGCGTAGAAATAAGGTTGGAGGAGCATTTCAGGGAGTACGCAAATCTTAAATGGTCCTCTCGCTCTCCGGATTTAAACCCAATTGAGCATCTGTGTGGCGAAGTGGAGTCAGTGATGCATTCGATCCAGAAACCCATCACCGGCAACTCTCCGACGGTTGTCCTGGAATTATGGGCTGCAAAACTCTCCCGTTCCCAACACCTGGTAGAATCCATCCCACGTTCTTTTGCTGCTGTTACGAGAGCAAAAGGCCGGGCCACACGTGTTATTAGTTGAGTGTGTATAATACATTATCTTCTCAGTGTGTAACAGATTCTGAAAGTCGGTTCTGAAAAAAAAAAATTCCGCGCGTTTTCCAGGGTTTCCGATTCAACAGTCCACCGCCAGGGGACATTAATTTTGTTTTGTAATTAAAAGATACATCTACTTTTATTTGTTGGACAGGATGAAATTCTTTTTGTGAACTAAGTATTTTCCAGAAAGATTCCGAATCCATTATTTTCGGGCTATCTGGTGTAACAATATAGTTGTGTTTATTACGATATCCCCGCTGCTATTTATCGAAAGGGAAAAACTGTTGTTTGTTTGGAGCTTCTTGTAATTCTTCTTCTTTTTTTTTTTTTTATTCTTTCTTCTGATTTAACGACCTTTCTGGAGAATGGGGTTTGTTCCGGACAAGGCCGAGCCCGACGCCATGAGAGTCTTCACCCAGGTCTCGGGTCCCGGGACCAGTTCGCTCGGGTAGCCAGGAGCCTGCGCATCTGACACTCTGCCATGGCCAGCTTCATCGCCAGACCTATCGCCGATTGAAAATGTATGGGTTGCTATTGTACGCACTATCCACACTGCATCCCTACCGCACAATCTGCAGGAACTGCGTGAGAAGATTCAAACTGCATGGGATGGCTTATCTCAGGACACCATTAGGAAACTGTACAACTCCATTCCGAGACGTCTGGCATGCTGTGTGAGCAAACATGGCGGCCCGACGCTATACTGAGAGACACTACTTATTCGCGTGTAGCTCAATAAATGTTGTCTATATCAGGCTCAATGTTTCAATGTTTAATCATTAATCGTTCCTGGTAACCTTCACCTTCCTCTCGAATAGCATTGCAATCCGACACGTCCTTCTGGGTGCTACGATTTTTTTCACGATGAATGTGTGTGCATATATACACACACTCACTTATATACACAAAAGTCAAATACAAGCACATAACCAAGATCAAAATCTCAACAAATGCTCCCAAAAAAGAAAAGACACACTAACGGAAAAAACATACACAAATTAACCCGCAAACAATGCAGATGCACTAACGGTCGTCATCAGGGAAGTAAGTATCCGTTATGCATGTGACTTTTCTGAGACCAGAAAAGGGACGGATAACCACCAAAAGTCCCCCTGGCCGTGCTCCCAAAGCCACTGAATGAATGCAAGTGAAACACACCATAAGCTAACAGCCGAAGTCTGAACATGCCTCCCCGGTGGCGCAGTGGTCTCTGATCATTCGTCCGAACGGGGTCCGGGTTCGAATCTCGGTGAGGCATGGATGTTGTGTTTGTCTTACTGCACTGGCTCTCTCCCTTCCCTGGAACCAGTGACCCTAAATTAAGGACGGGCGACTGCTTATAGCCCATTGAGTTGCTCACGGTGGTCGTTAAACCTCCAAACAAACAAAAAAAAAAAAAAAAAACGAAGTCTGGACACAACCAATGTCAACAGAAGTAGCAAGACAGAAAGGCATATCAACAGAACCCGACGTACAGATAAGAATGAGCGCCGCCGCCGGAACTAGTATGCAAATATAAAGCTGTGGTGTGTGTAAAAGTATGTTAGATTAAGGAAAGTGCAAGTGACCCACCATGCAAAAAGTATAACCTACATATTAATTTTGTAGGGTCATTTGTTAGAAGAACGTATATTGTCAATGGGAACAGAAATAACAGAATCAAAATCAGAGTTCCTAAAAAGATACGAAACAATAAATCTGAAAGGGACTTGATTGAACAATATATACATATATATATATATATATATATATATATATATCATCATCATCATCATCATTGTCAACCATTATCAATCTACTGCTGGACGAAGGTCTCCCCAAGTTTCCTCCACAACAGTCTGTCTTGTGCCAGTCTCCTCCATGTCACCCCTGCATACTTTCGAATTTCATCCACCCATCTCCCATGTGGTCTTCTTCTGGGTCTTTTCCTGTCCCTTGGAATCCAATCTAAAATTTCGGCTGTCCATCGATGATCTGTCCTTCTGGCAGTATGTCCAGCCCATTGCCATTTCAGGGGTTTAACTCTGATCATGATGTCTTCCACTCTTGTCATTTTTCGGATCCACGAGTTCCTCTTCTTATCTCTCCTGGTTACACCAAGTATGCACCTCTCCATGCCACTTTGAGTTGTCTGCAGCCTTTGTATGTCTCTTCTAGTTAAGGTCCACGTCTCTGCACCATACGTAAGCACTGGAAGGATGCATTGATCAAACACTTTTCTTTTAAGACATATATATATATATACATATATATATACAGCGGTTGCTCTGGCGTTTTTTAAAGTTTTAGCAAAATTGATTTTTTTATTTCGCCAAAGTGTTATAACAGTGCAAAAGTGTAATCGCCAAAGCGATTTTATTTTTCGCAAATTGTGTGAAGAATTGTCGGCATCGCGACCCTTGTATATATATTTAAAGTTTTTTTCTTTCTCAGTAATGCTTTTTTTCGGCTCTTAATGATTTTGGGTTTATTCCCACTTGGAGTATTTTTTTTGAGAGAGAGAGGGGGGGGGAGTGGATTTCATCTGTGAATCAAATCCATGGATCCCCTGCCCCTTAAGAAATTTCTGGCTGCGTCACTGACTGATGAAAGATACTCGGTGGGAGGTGGTCCAGGGGCTAGGGCCCTCCCCATGATGTATAACTTGGTCCTTCATTCTTTGTTATTAGGTTCTTAGTTTTAAATGTACTTGCATATGCTTTTAAATACATATTTTGCGAATAATTGGAAATGTATTTTAATATGGGGGGGGGAGATATTTTTATCGCTTCCCAATATTTTGGGAGATCTTTTCACCGGGGTATCTCTATTTGCATAGTCAGTATTTTAGACCACAACTATAAAGGAATCCTGTGTGCGCCACACTGATCATACTTGTTATGTAACATTGAAGAATTTTGTAAATCTCAGGAAATATGCAACAAAAAAAACCGCAAGGGCATTTATGCACTAATATTTTTTTAAATGAATAAGAAAATAAATAAATAAAAATGTTATTTTTAATCTCTATCCAGTAGTAAACTTCAGAAATAGTGCCCAGTTTCGATTCAGTACTCATGCTGTGAGTAAATTTAATATATTAGCATCAAAAAATGTTCTTGCTTTTCTTCACACTTTTCTTAGATTGTTTCATTACCTAATAGATTTGAAAAACGTTTGTCTTACTGAATTCAGTATATTTTTATATCTGACATAACATATTACATAATGTATGTGTACTGAAATAATATATTCAACGTACACTATTTCTAAAGTGTGAGTTGAATGTATTAATCTTGATTTTTAATTTGCGGTTGACGTTAACGAAATAAAAGTTAATGAAAAGTAGAAGAAAAAAATTAAAGCATGATTTTCTAATGTAAGTTGATGCGTTTTTATTAAATTCAAGCATTTTTTCTAATGTAAGTCGCGTTTTAACAAAAAAAAAAAAAAAAGAAACATTTTCGAGGTAGGCCAACTGCCAAAAGCCTCTTGACCCGCTCTGAATGCGTCCCTGCTTTCATCCAGAGGAGTAATCGCTAAACTGTTGCCGTGAGTCGACTGATGTGAAAGAAAGGTCCTACCTGTTACCTTATGTTTGTTTGTAGTTCTTGCGTTTTCTAGCAGAAGGCCTGTTAGTTGTTTCGACGCCTTTTCTACAAGTGACCTCAGTATCGAACGCGTTTCGTTACTGTTTGGCTGGCCCGTAAAAGGACTTTTAGGAAAGTTAACACTAAAATCTGTTAGCTTCGATTTGTTTATAGTTCGTGTGTTTTCCAACTGGAGCCTTTATTTATTCAGTTTAGAGGCGTTCTTTTGCTGTAACATGTGGAATTAGAACAGGCTTCTTGATTAAATTGGTTGGGACGAGGATACTCAAATTTCGCCGTGTGAACGGCAGAGATAACCTTGCGACGTCAAGATGTTCCGAGGGTGCCTCAATGATATGGACAATTCAAGTGTGGATAGAAGCACGTTGCCGAAAAGGATTATTTGTGTCCCCGTACACTTAGGACGTGGTTCCTCATATTCTTCTGATATCATCATAAAGCTGGTATGTTTCTTGATATTATAAAGTGGAGAGCAATAGATCTACATCAAACGTAAGCTAACAGAAGGAAATGAAAAAATTCAATTTGCCAGATCACATTCTGGAATTTCTATTCCGATGAAATTCTGTTTCCTCATAACACTGCTTTGAGGTATTGATTCGCATCGTCAGCAGGGCCGTAGCCACCGGAAAGGCAGGGAGGGCGGTTGCCCTCCCAGAAAAGTCATTCCAGGGATGTAAATTCATGCTTTGGAGGATGGAAAAAAATAGAAGTTATGCAACTAAAAAAAGAAATTTACACACTTAAGTGTTTTCTTTTTAAATACTTTAGTTAGTCGCATACAGTATTCCATGCAGTTAACTAGTGCACAGAGTACCGTACACTATTGAGGTAAGAACACCTCATATCTGTGAAGGAAATTTTCCAAAGCAGTGAATGGAGGCATACAGAGGCGGGACAGACGGGGCGACTGCCCCGGGCGCACCTGAACAGAGGGCGCAAAAATCACTGCTTGCAATCCTTAAAATTTGATTTGAAACGTTTACATCAGTTTCTGGTAAACTTAAATATCAAATTTCTTCAGAGTGTTCAAGGGATATTAGTTGCTTACATTCAGAAATGAAGGCTTAGTTGTACAGTCCTTCCAGGTGAAGAACTGCGGCCTTCGTCAACAACAATGGGGCCCGCAGTTTTTCTTTAGTGGGATGCCTAAGGAAGCAGTTTTTCTTTAGTGGGATGCCTAAGGAAGCAGTTTTTCTTTAGTGGGATGCCTAAGGAAGCAGTTTTTCTTTAGTTGAATGGATAAGGATGTTTTTTTTCTTTGGTTGGATGAATAAGATAAGGATACCATTTTTCTTTAGTTCGATATACTGTATATACGGATGTCGTTTTTCCTAAGTTAAATGGATAAAATCAGGATGTTCACATTGTTGAAGGTTCTCTGGTGGCTATTCGATCGTGGCTGCCAGACACAACTGTCAGTTACATTCGGCCAGTTTGATGGGATGCTGAAGGTCCGAACTCCGAAACAGTTGCGAAAAGCTGTACAAACACACACTGTTTGATTGTGCCTCCATCATGAAAATAGAATTGCTCTGTGATGACGTTAATTTTGTTTTGTCGAGTAGTGTATGCTTATGTATATTTATATACTGTGTATAAGCATACATTGCCCGACATTACTAATTTAATAATGATGTATGTAACTATTGTATGTTAAATCGATAATATATATGTAAATATTAAATTGTATTACATATTTTTTTTTGATTGGAGGTTTAACGACCACCGTGAGCAACTCAATGGGCTATAAGCAGTCGCCCGTCCCTAATTTAGGGTCACTGGTTCCAGGGAAGGGAGAGAGCCAGTGCCGTAAGACAAACACAACATCCATGCCTCACCGGGATTCGAACCCGGACCCAACTCGGACGAATGATCAGAAGCCTTAGCTTAGACCACTGCGCCACCGGGGCGGCTTGTATTACATATGTACAACTCTATATAACTATTAAATTCGTAATATATGTATATATATGTACGCACGCAATATTTTGTGGTTTGCTCCGGGAGCAGGAATGCCTAGTTACGCCTCTGGAGGCACAGAAAACAATATGCTGATATGCCTAACCTACATGACCTTTCCAAAAATGTCGTTGGAATATAGAGCTAGTTAATCATGTGTGCTCTGTCGCAGAAATTTCTCTGAGCGTTTAACCTTGAACGGAATTTTTCCAAGCTCTACCCCTAAAGCTTCTTCCCATTGTTACATTCACTGTCCGATACTCATTCGTCCAGCGCTGGTTTGTTTTTGTCCTGTATTTCTGTGGAGTGTTGTGTAGTAAGCGTTCACATAACGTTTACAATTTACTTGGCATTTACAACCTGTAGTCCTTGGGTATTTACCCAGTTTTTACATTTTTTAATTAAGATTGTCAAAAACCTGAAGTCCGATTTTTGAACGATCATAATACTTTCCTGTAACGGCAGTGCGTGATAAAATAAAAACTAGGTATTATTTGAGTGGAACTCAAAGGGGCATAATTTCAAGTCTCGCCCTCCCAGACAAGAAAAGCTTGCTCGGGTCGTGATCGGCAGACAATTCTTCCCTTGCAGGTAATCAATATACTTGATTTATTCTGTTAGATAGATAAGTCCCGATTAATGAGGAAACAAAACTTTTTCTTCAGAATAAATATTTTGTAGTAGGGACGCAATTAATATGCATAGACGTCTTTTCAAGGTGCAACCAAAATACACTCACAGACAATGATATTTGCGCACCTAGAAGTAAACATGCTACAACCGCGATACTTTATAAACAGCTACAGTGCTTGCCGGTTGCAAATGATCCTCTTTTAGTGCGATTTCGCATGACCGCACACCCTGTGGTGGCGCTGCAAGCACGAACCGGCAGTTTTATAAACCGGCGTGTAGTCGATGCCTCATGAAAGCGAAAATCACTGGCAGACGCAAGCAAGAGTACAGAGTGGCAAGAATGCCGGGTAGACGCCAGAGACGTCGATTTACGCAACTTACGGACTTTGAGAGAGGCCTGATCATCGGGCTGAAAACCGCAGGGTGATCGGCGCACCGTATAGCCCGCTACGTGGATCGCTCTGACAATACCGTCCGACTGTGTTGGGAGTAGTGGGCACGTGACGGCACTGCCACACGGCGGAGCGGCTCCGGACGGAGCAGGAGGACCACCGGTAGAGAGGATCGACGAATCTTGCGCCAGGCACAAACGGATCCCACGGGAACCCGGTCCACTATACAGGCAGATGTAGCGGCTCCTGTGTACCCACGAACCATTTCCCGACGCCTCGCGGAAGCGAATCTGCGATCCCAGTGCCCCTTACGTGTGCTGCCATTAACACCGGAGTATCGCCGTCTCCGTGTCCAGTGGTGCCAGGCACAGCTACATGAAACGCCACAGACTGGTGACGTGTGGTGTTTAGCTATGAGTGTCGCTTCGTTTTGGGGACAGATTATCATCTTGCCCGGGTGTGGTGGTCCCCGGGTCAACGGCACAATCCCGAACTCGCTATCGAGCGCCACACCTCCCCCACTGCAGGCATTATGGTCTGGGGGAGCCATTGTCTACGATAGACGATCAGCTCTAGTAGTGGTACGTGGATCATTGACAGGCCAGCGTATGTGAATAAGATCCTACGAACCCACGTGCTCCCATTCCTGGCCGGGATTCCAAGTGCACTATACCAGCAGGATAATGCCCGCCCTCACACGGCTCGGGTCGCCCTAGACTGCCTACGTCATGTCCAGACACTTCCATGGCCTGCCCGCTTCCCGGATATGTCACTTATCGAGCATGTGTGGGACCAGTTGGAACACCAGCTGCCGCCGTGCCGCATTATTCGGGATTTGGAGCACATCGTCCAACACGTGTGAGCTAGTCTGCCGCAGGACAACAACAGGCATCTGTTCGCCTCCATGCCGGACAGTATTGCAGCATACGCGCTATTGAAGATGACCGGACAGCGTGCCACAAATCCCTCTGTAATTGTCCTGCAGTGCTGTTTTTGCCATCATGTGTATCATTCATCTGTATCATTACGTCCACAAAATTTCAGTTCAATCCGACGCTTCCTTCTTGGTGCGCAAATTTCATTGTCCGTGGTGTAGTAATGAAACGCCATCAATACATAAGTTACTACTTTTACCTTTTACATCGGTCGACAGATGGCAGTACACCTGTACTAACTCCCCTATCTCACAGCGTGGATTAGTGGTGAAAGTATATCTCAAATTTATTATCAAGCATATGTTTCTTGATTTTATTGAAATAAAGTGCTAACATCAGAAAGAAACCTAACAAGCTGGTTAAACATGAGCAGATCTAAACAAAATATTTTTTGATCCCAAGATATCGTTCCAGAAAGTTTTCAAACCCCATATTGCGAAGGAAATTCTCGTCATTATATTTATCACAATTCATTTTTATTGTTATATTCCCTAATCTTTTTGGCAAAGGAGTATTGTCTTGGGCCAGCAGCTCAGAATTGGGCCGGGTATTAGAAGTGGCTAAGGCATCTTACGGGGGCGAGCGACAAAACATTTGAAGTGCTTGGCAGAAATTTCGCCAAAAAATTTAGTTCATGAAGATTTTACCCGACGCTGATGATGTTATTTATTTCCGGTAAAATAAAAGTTTTTAGGTGCATACTGTGCGTAGTATTTATTCAGTATGGAACCATGGATACGAATCTCTATGGCAAACTACTATTTCTTTACAATTCTCTCTCTCTCACATATCTTTTCTTTTTAAACTATAATTATTACACAAATGGTGTTTCTACTACTATCTTAGAAATGCGCTTAGAGGACACCCTCCATTTCGCAGAACACTAAATTTAACAAAAACCTCATTTTACATTAAAGGAAAAAAAAAATTCTGTGAATTCGAAAAATTCACGTACGTTTATCCAAGTTCCCTAAAATCTTAGACTGTTGCACCAGCTGTATATGTTCTAATTGCTTAAATATTTGGGAGGGAGAGGGGGATAAAGGGTAGGCTCACAAAGAAAAATTGGGTAGGCTGAAGCCCACTCCAGCCCACCCGTAGCGTCACGTCTGGAGAAACGAACCTCCGTGGTCTAAAAGAATAGAACCATTTCTTTACAAGTTTAGCTCACATACATCACTTGTTTTTATCGGTTGTTTAATATTTACACTGATAAGGCTATTTATGAATTTTGGTTTATAATCTCACAAAGAACATATCACACCTTTTTAAACTTTATGACGGGTTTTTTTTTTTTTTTTTTTTTTTTTTGTACTTTCTTAAGCATTACTCAGAGAATTCCAGAATAGCATAGCATAGCCGAGGAAGGGGAGATCCTCTGATCCGGATCAACCTTGAGGAGGATTGAATACGAATTTAAAGCGATGTGTGTGTGTGTGTGTGTGTGTTAAAAGAAAGGTTTTTTTTTATCAGTAATGTCTTTCTTAATTATTTTGACTTTTAAAGATTGGGGTATTTTTTTCCGGGAAGCTTTCACCCATGAACCAAATCCATGGACCCATTTCCAATTAAATCACCGCAAAGATCATTTTGAAAGTTGAAATGTGCACATGGCAATATTCCTGCGCAGTTAATTTTTATGTTTATTTGGTCATTGATCGCCTACTGCGCAATGGTATTGGTACCTCATCCTTGAGTAGACACCTTTTTAAAGTGTATTTTGACCCATAAACTAATAGTGGTAAATCATTGTTCCTTTCAAGATAAATGTAGGTTGGCCCAGGGCCGTGGCTGTCTCAAAACCAGGGAAAGCTGAAGTCTCATGTGGGTGGGAGATTGGTGGGGAGCTCTGTGTTCAACGACAAACAATATTCATGCACGAATACAGATGCAAGTTCCGCATGGTATTTTCGTTCCTTTTGTTAATTTACTTCACTCGCTAACATTTTCTCCGAGCGAGAAGTACATCTTTTTTACAAACCCTCCCCTCTAAAAATTACTTAGCACTTGCACTAAATTGAGTTACTGCGGCACCGGTGGACGGTAAGGAAAATTTTACCCTCAACAAAGATACAAAAGTGGGCGGTAGGTATTAAAAGGTTGACGACCCCTTGGGCTATAAGCAGTCGGCCGTCTCTGACTTACGGCAACTGATTGCAGGGAAAGGAGAGAGCCAGTGCCGTAATACAAACACAACATACATTACTCACGGGATTCGAACCAGGACCCATCTCGGACGAATGGTCAAAAGCCAGCTCTTTTCTGGCCGTTTCTGCGCCAGCGGAACGGCCAGAAACCTTTTGCCTGAGAAAAAAGAAATACAAATTAAAATCGAGCGCAAATCTTACCATGATAGTAGTTGATGCCATCTTCGAGAGATACAGAAAAGTAGATAAAATCTAGAACTTTGATTCTACTCCAAATACAGACTATGTGTGATGCAAAACAAGACGGCACTGCTTATATACGGTAAGATCATTCCCTTCACATTTTTTGTAGAACACAGCAAGCAATGGTTTCAGTAGATGTTTTCAAGGAAAATCGCATTATACTGAGCAATTATGAAATTCTTGTTTAAAACGTCTTGCCGTAGCTTTTTACACTGGTTACTTTGAAAATACGCCCTTTTCGTGGTTGAGCTTAACAGCTTTTTTTCCCCCATGGAGCGATTTCACTGGTATACCAGATGCTGGCGGGGAAAGGGAGTTTCCGCTAATGTAAATTGATTCAAACGAAAGTACCCCATGATTTTCAAGGAAAAAGGCAGGCAGGCACTATCAACCTATGGTCCACGGTACATTTAGCAAAGAGCTTCTAGTTCCGCACCGGTGATTCGTCCTTCGTCAAGTATTATCAAAAGAAAGCCAAAATGAAGCAAAGTATAATTTTTATTCCTGAAAACGTAAGTGCTTTTTAATGGATGCCCTTTTTTATACCTTAATATTTGATTAAATGAAAGATTTGGTAGAAGATTTGTTCACTCTTTTTCTTTACGGCCAAACAAGCTTTACTTTAGAAAAATGCCGGGTTTTCCGGTGAGAAATTGACATCATTTCGCGTTAATACATTCATTTACCGACTTAAGAACAAAAGGTCTTACATCAAAACGAGGCAGTGTTTTCATTAGCATGATCTAAACACATAAAACAACACTACCACGTATTTCTTTCCGAAGTATCATATGCATTTACCGCTGTGGAATGTGCAGATAATATATCCAATTATTATAATAGCTATCGTAAAATATTTCTGTAATATATTTTGTAATGCCGTGTTAGGCCACGTGACTGAAATCAGACAGTTTAGTGGACATTATTCTGAAATATCACCGCAGATGGATTTTTTTTATGCTTTAAAAATACTTTTCAATTTTACGAACGTACGTATGTTCAAGGTTTTGACTATCTGGAGCAATTATTTTTGAACTTTTAAATTTGTTCACGACCTCGATTCGGCCATTTCAATCTCTTTCGAAGGCCTTTAGTCCCAGTTTTCTGAAAAGATGAATTTCGCCCGTTCACATTGTAAATACAAACAGCTGTTTCAACTATTGAATATAAAAATTCCACAGAATGGTGTGTCTGTCAAGCTAAAGAACAATAGATGAAATTTATACTAACTTCAATACTTCTTACGTAATATATGTATGAAAAAAGTACCTGATGAGCGCTAAAATTTGTCACGTCATATGATTTTTAATTTTTTTTATTTAATTTTTATTCTCAATAAAACAAAATCCTGCTGTAGGTCTACTTATGGAGAACGTACACAAATAAGTATTTGACTCGATTAAAAAGCAGAGAGGAATTCAATACGTGTATTTTGTCCACATCAGCAAGGGCCAAATGGAAAAAATTAATAGGTGTAAAAAAACTTGACTGAAGTACGTTTGGAAGAAAGAGGGCAATTTTTTCACGAGCAATTTTCCATTATCTCTTAACCCTTTAACGACCATGACCCCAAAATCTTGTATCACTCTAAATACCATAACGTCCGAAACTGTCCGTTGGTTCACTTCTTTATTTAATAACAAGAATAGTGACCGAGGTTGACTCCTGCTGATCTCTCATAAGTCGTTCAAATTTGAAAAACAGGTAAGGATACGAAATCTGACTCACTCTATGTGATTCGGGCGGCTATGGCCGGTTTGTATGTACGGGCGTTAAAGGGTTAAAAGAGAAGGGTATAATCATTGCATCTTTCCAGTTCTTACGTACGGATCAGAGACATGGACCTTAACTGAAAAAGACATAAACAGGCTGAGGACAGCTCAAATATGGTATGGAGAGATGTATGTTTGATGTAGCCAAGAAGTGTATCTTTAAACTTCACTTTCTGTGTTGGAATCCCCTATTCAGGAGCTAAAAAAAACAGCAGATCAATTAGTAATGACCTCACTGAGAGAATTCCAATCGACCCTCTTCGTCCGTCCCTGACCATACTAACATGAAAACAGGCTTAAAGTAATGATTTGGAAGAGTGGAGAACAAATGAATTTTCATGGCCTTGAGGCGATGCTATTCTGACGTTTCTACGGAGAAGTAAACAACGCACTTCCTAGGGCAGAAATAAGTACGGCTGCACGATGAAGAACTCCAGACATTAAAGTCTCGTTTTAAAATTAAAAAAAAATCGAAAACTAGCACATTTTGAACTGGGTGGGCCTTGGCGATGTCCCTGCTTGTTGGAGACGCGGGCTGCTGGCCAATCGTCAGAGTTGGCGCCCTGTCACGAGTCCCGAATGGGATTATGGATAGTGCACATTCGAACGGCACTGGACCCAAGAGAGCTACCTCTTGTAGCCTAAATCTTGGATCTTGGCGCTCATTGATGACTTTGTGCCAATAAACGCACTCCGACCTACTCTCTTCAGCCCGAGATGCTCATTAGGGTGGCTAAATCCAGAAAAAATAATCACGTGATGGTACCCATTGAGGTCGATGCCCTTTTTCCAGTTTATTAGGCAAGGAGGAAATGCAGGAGAAAAAAGTAATTCCTTTGCTTCCCGAAGAATCCAGGAACGGTACTCTTCATTTCATTGTTCACCTTCATCCAGCTGTGGATTGAGAATGTTTGATAATGATCCTAATTTCAGAGCATGAATGGTTACTGCGGGGAAAGCTCTGACTGTTTAGTGGATGGTTCTTGATTTCTTAAAAGCCCCAAGCACGCTGATGTTAGGGACCGCGGCTTTCAAGAAATGAAGCTGTAGTCTAGTCCCTCTGCACTTGAGGGATATTTAAGTTCGTTATTAGCAGTTAAAATTTAAAGCACTGCAAAAAAAAATCTGAAAGGGGATGGGGGCTGTAAAAAATGCGTTTTTCATTCCTTTTAGGCAGGTGCACGACCACGAGTGGTGCTCAAAATGCCTTAAACCCCTACCCTCAAAGCAACGTTTTGCGCCCAACTTCCTTCCTAGCATTAAACTTTATGCTCAGTAGAGCAACCCAAAATTCACCCAAAGCTGTAAAAAAAAAAAATTCAGTATGTATTATTTATACCTAGTTTACGGTTTATAATTTTTTTAAACAGTCATTTTGTCTCTCCCTCCTCCATTCGAGCGTTGGTGCTTATTGCTGTGGTGTCTTCACGCGGTTGTTTTACGTAGACAAGGTAAAAATGAAAAAGATAAAAAAAAAAGTTTCAATCTAGCTATCAGTTAATAAAACAGAAGTGAACAATTCCCCATTAGTAGAATAACTAGTTGATTAAGGCCTCCAGGATTAAATTAAGGCTAAGTACATCGTTCGTGGACTGCTTAAGTTTACATCAGGCAGATGAATAATAGGGTTCGGCACTTCATTGTTTTGCAATCAACATTTGTGCGCTGATAAGTTAGTGACGTAAAAGAGCCTTAACAACGCTAAGACACTTTTTCTGTAGGTTAACGGCGCTTAGGCACTTGCCGTGGTTAACTGGAAAGAAAAGCAGGGAGAAAAGAATTCTTTTTTGATGATCATGTAAAAAGAACACTGATTTATGTGAAAGCATACTCGTACCTTAACAGAACTTTCGTATTGCAAGGACGATACTAAACTGTCGGATCATCAACGCGGACAGAGCGACAAGTGGTCTCTGCGATGGCGTAGTCTACTCACCATTCGTCCGAGTGGGGTTGAGTTCGAGTCCCAACCGAGGCGTTGGGAGTGTGCTTTTCTTACATCACTGCTTTTTTCTCTTCCCTAATACCAGTGACCCTAAATTACGGACAAATGGCTGCTCATATCCCTTAGAGTTCCTCATAGAAGTCACACACACACACACACACACACATTCTTCCCTTTAAGGTGACAAGTGTTTTGTGGTTGAGAAGGGCCTTTCAGCTAAACTCGCCACCGGCTCCAACAAAAGTAATCCCCTGAGCCCACTCTGTGATTCATTATGAGCAACGCAAAAGGACGCTTCAGTGGTTCAAATGGTTAGGAGCACTGGTTTCTGATCAATCGCATGAGATGGGCTCGAGCTCCGGGCTAGGCATGGAAGGCCACACCTCAGCGCTGGCCTTTTCCCGAACCAATAACTCCAAATCAGTGTTCGGCTACTATGGCCCTAGATGATCGCGATGGATATTATACCCTGAAAGAAACAGAAAGCAACACAAAAGATATCCGCCACTCCCACCCCATAATTTTAACAAGAGCTGCATATAAGTCATATGCATTCAGTGTGACTGAGACATATTATTCATATTGAATATTTGGAACCGTACAAAATGACAGAGCGGTATCTAAAGAAAAACTTAACATTCCTAGAATCTGTCTACCACGTAACTTTTGTCTTTAATTGCTCCAATTAAGCAATTTTAATAAAAGCTGATAAAAATAATTAGTAATAAAAACTAATAAAAATACTAATTGTGATGAAAACCACGAATCAAATTCTGAATTGCTTTTGAAAATGTTAAGGTCCTTTTCTGGGTTTGTTTTACCTAACCCGTTCACCACTACGACACTTTTTATCTTAGAACTGCATCACTGAAATCAACGGGTTAAGGCAACTTTGGAAGTGTCCGTTATTTCTTTCACATGACCTACTCTGTAGTTAAAGTGAAAGTACACTGGTGCGCAAAAATTAAGGACGAAGAGGAGAAATTAGCATAACAGCGGAACGAGCAGGCAGAACGGACCGAAAGACCATTCAGGAGATAGACTAGGGTCCGGTACGGTAGGGCATGCGCATATATGCAGCATGACGTATGGGGGAGTATCGGAAGAATATAAAGCACACGGGCGGTGTACGCTCAGTAATTCGACGGCCGCGGGTGGCCGAGTGGGCAACGCTCTTGACTGCCACGGGAAGGGCTTCAGGTTCGATCCCAGGCAGGTACGAACGCTCGATCTACTAAATACCCGCCGTGCGTCGGATGGGCACGTTAAGCCGTCGGACCCCGGGTACTCCCCCCCTCCAATAATAAATAAGGGTGTCTTCCTCCCCCTTTCTACTTCGCTTCCGTGTCACTTTCCTATCGGGAGCTCTAGCCTAAATCTCCTAGTTTCCTATTTCTAAGGGTTGTTTAAGACCTGGGGTCAGACACTCCCTTCCTAAAATCCTCTACATATGATTATGATTATGCTCAGTAATTCGGTGAAAGCTATTTCACGGTGTACATCGGTTTGAACGACGTCGAGTTGCTGCCACCGTGTGATATGGCCAACAGGCAATCCAGTAGACGTCATCTGGAGGACTTTACCTGAGGTCGCGTCATTGGGAAGTTGGAAGAAGGTCGAAGTGTGACTAGTGTGACCGAGGAGTTCGGGATCGCTCTCACAGCAGCGTTTCGTTTCACGAGCTTGGAGAGCATTTCAAACGACAGGAACAGCTGTCCGAGAGTTTAGCAGTGGTCGTCCACGAGCAACCACGGCGGCGGACGGCCGGTATATAGTCCTACAGGCGAGAAGAGACAGTCGGCAGACAGCGGGAGAAATCACAAGGCACATACAATAGACAACTGGACGTCCGTAATCGCGTTTTACCGTAGCCAGGAGGCTGCACAAAGATGGTCTATTTGCACGACGACCAGTACGATACGTGTCATTAACGTCTGCGCATCGAGACGGTGGTTTCTGTGGTGTCAGGAACACAAGAACTGGACACATCAGCAATGGGGTCGGGTTCTCTTTACGGATGAGAGCCGATTTAGTGTGACGAGCAATTCTGGACGTATACAGATCTGGAGAGAGCAGGGAACACGCAATCACACCTCCAACATCATCTAAAGGGACCGGTTTGGAGATGGCGGAGTTCTCATTTGGGGCGGTATCATGCTTGGTAGCCGTACTGACCTCCACATCTTCCAAGGAGGTTCAGTCACTGGTGTCCGCTATTGTACGAGGTTCTCCTGCCTCACGTGCGTCTGTTTAGAAATGCTGTGGGTCCTGAGTTCCTCTTCATGGACGACAACGCTACACCTCATCTTACAGTGGCTGTCGCAGAGCTGTTGGAGAAAGAAGATATTCAACGCATGGATTGGCCCGCAAGGTCCCCGGACCTAAATCCAATCGAACACGTGTGGGGCCTTCTCGGGAGGCACTTGGTAGCACGTCACCAGCCGCCAGCAACGATTCCACCGCTGCGATTGGCGCTACAAGGAGAATGGGCCGCGATGCCTCAACAGCTCCTTGACAACCTCGTCCTCAGCATGGACAGACGTTGTTGTAAATCTTGCAACGCAGTCAGGGGTGATCATATCCCTTACTAAAGACTGGATTTTTCTTGGCAGCCGCCTGTCACATGGACGTTTCTGTCTTCTGTTCAGTTGTGCTCGAAGCTACCTTTTCAATTTCAAATAAAGTGCCTCTGTATTCCTTGTTTGGACGGTTTTGCTCATTTGTCCCAAATTCTTACATCTTGGGGATCTTATGGTATGATTTGAGTCGATGTAGAGCACTTCTGCACGACGTTACATTCAAAAAACCGTCTCGTCCTTAATTTTTGCACGCCAGTGTAGTATTGGGTTGATATGAATTACTCTTCCTTTGATTCTCGTGTCGCTTTCCAAAAGGAACTATTTCTCCTTTAGTCTAATATATTTTTTTCATTTGCCACGTGCATCCTCCTGAAGAATAAAAAGAAAACTTCCAAAGAAATTACACCGTGCTTCCAGGAGAAAAATATTTTATCGTACGCGTCCACGGTGATTTTTGAGATAAATGTGCATAATAGAGTGAAAATTAAAGGGCTAAAAATATGTTATATGCTTTAGTACATCTAAAATGAAGTACAAAATATTTCAGGATCTTTAAAATTTAAGTTTAGTTCCTGGCAATATTCATAAATGTTCCTTAATAAATGCATATGGTATTGTTTTAATTATTAGGTTCCCTACTTCGATTAAAATCGTGGCCTCTGTCTGCTGGATAGTCCCTCCCCATAAGAAACACCTAGGTGTACCTCTGCTTTAAGGCCAGATTACATCAGCAAAATAATTTATTACCAAATTACGTTCAGGCATTCTGTGTTATAAATTTTTAACGGAACAGTGAGAGATAGTAAACAAATTCAAAGTTAACTATTGATGGTCTTTGCTGCTTTGAAGGGAAAACCCAGTGCTATCGAAGCGATCACACTGGTTTCTCCTCATTGGTTCTTGCATTGCACAATGGTATTTTCCCTGAGGAAAAAAACGTCGAGGTCTCAGAATACCTGAGTAGTGTTTTTTTTTTTTCTGTTTAACGGTTACCATGAGAAACTCGCAAGGCTATTAGCAGTCGCCCGTTCCTGATTTAGGGCGACTGGTTTCAGGGATGGAAGAGAGTCAGCGCTATAAGACAAACACAACATCCATTCTTCACCGGGATTCGAACCCGAACCCATCTCGGACGAATGGTCAGCCGCTAGTACCTCAAACCACTCTGCCACCCCTGTGTAGTGTGCTTGCTGCTTTTCAAAATCTCTTAGATTCGATCTTTTACATAGACCGATAAAGTATTTAGTGTGGAAGAAATATTTTTCTCATAATACGTGGAAAATACACCACTTTAATTAACACAGGGCCGCCCCGGTGGCGCAGTGGTCTAAGGCGCTTGCCTCTGATCGTTCGTCCGTAAGGGGTCCGGGTTCGAATCCCGGTGAGGCATGGATGTTGTGTTTGTCTTACGGCACTGGTTCTCTCCCTTCCCTGGAACCAGTGACCCTAAATTAGGGACGGGCGACTGCTTATAGCCCATTGAGTTGCTCACGGTGGTCGTTAAACCTCCAACCAAAAAAAAAAAAAAAAAAATTAACACAGCAATCAGACATCCCTGAATTCATTATCATTAAATACTTTCGTGCAGCTAAAAACATTAAAGAAAAACACAAGGCAGCTCACCTTGGTGCACGATACGTCAATAAAACCAATCCATGGTTTTATTGACGTGAGTTGATGAACCATGACTTTAATTATGCTCCAAATACAAGTTAAAACCTGATAATTAAAAACACTTATAAGAACTTTCGGGTCCACCCTGAAACCCGTCTTCAGATGAGAAATACAAATGCTAACATAAGACAGAGAAACACATTAATTTGTAGGTCTCTGTAATTGACGTATGTGTAGTGGTCTCCTAGTGGCCACCAGGATATATCGATATCTGTTAACTGATAACAAAGTAAGACAAATAGGTTGATAGGAAAGAAGGTATATGTGGGCAAGGTGGAATAAGTACGAAAAGCTGTTAAGATACCTGGGGAAGAAAGCGGATGTAGGGGGGATGGGAGGGGTGTGATAGAGGTGAAATAGGTTATCGGAGATAAAGCTCCATGATAGTTGGGAACAGACAACATACGGAAAAATGTACAACCCATATTAATATAAACAGATACAATGTATAAGAAAAGTCCAAGTCATAGAAGGTGCTTATTGTAATGTCGACAAATGTTTCCAAGCAGTCGAGATACATAGATTAAGGGCCGCCCCGGTGGCGCAGTGGTCTAAGCGATGGCCTCTGATCATTCGTCCGAACGGGGTCCGGGTTCGAATCCCGGTGAGGCATGGATGTTGTGTTTGTCTTACGGCACTGGTTCTTTCCCTTCCCTGGAACCAGTGACCCTAAATTAGGGACGGGCGACTGCTTATAGCCCATTGAGTTGCTCACGGTGGTCGTTAAACCTCCAATCAAAAAAAAAAAAAAAAAAAAAAAAAAAATAAGGCAGGTAATCATTACAGCATCGTGTTCCCGCCTGGAATATAGCAAGGCTTTCCACAAATAATAGTGTAGATTGGTGTATCGGGGAAGGCATAAAATGTGCTTCCTCCCAGATCGGAGAGAAGATAGTAGAATTAACCAGTCTAGAGAGTGCGGTTGTCAGATGCCCCTTTTTATGTCATTCATGTTCTTTAATTCTTATTCCCAAGGTACGGCGTGTTGATCCGATGTATGCTAAGCTAGGATCCCGTGTATCGCTACTGGTTAACGGGATGAAGTAGACACCTCCTCTATTCAACATCGGGACTTTGTCTCGATCTTTTTTGACCAAAGAGAGAATATTACAAGTCTTTGACCCAAAATCAATATCAAATCTCCTGCAGATGTTTTTAAGGCTGGAGTGATGATAGGGTGGAATGCCATAGAACCTACGTATCTAGGTCTCCTCTTTACTCTTTGTAAGGTGATAGTGGAATTATTTGAGAGCTTTCTTAAAACCGACCTCGCAATATGGTCCGGAAAACCATGTTGTTTGGTTATCTCAAACACCTTATTGATTTCTTTGTGTCGCTGAGTTTCATCCGAGGAATGGGTAAAAGCCCTACGTCATAGTTGCCAACTTTTACGGATTATCCGTAAAATTTACGGATTTCTGCTGAATTTTACTGATTTACGGATATAAGTCGGGGTTTTTTTTTACGGATTTTTTAATATTTCGAAATATTTCATTCCCCTGCAACCATTCACTTAGATTTTCTACCGGACCTTACGAGCGCTGTGTCACGCGATGATGTCATCTTTGACTCACCGGCTTCGTGACGTCGTACGGTAGCTCTGTCTCCACGGGAGTGCTCAAGTGACGTGCCGAGTGCCGACACTAGAGGCATGCGCAGAGTCTGCGATGGTGGCGGTCGCATTTTGTATTTCCACTGCCCGACTTGATCGAGCGAGTGATAATACTGATCGAGCGGCCATGGTATTTCAGTCCCTGTAGACGCTAGTTCATCGTAGCAGTTGGTTGGTCTCCTTTTGAGAGGGAAATCGCAGCCATTGAAAGAGAAGGGTAAAATCTGCATGCACAGTGTTAAGCAATGTTGTTATAGCAGCAAAAGAATGCTTTCTTATGTGTGTTGTTTTTAGTGTGTGGTGGTGTTTCTTTGTTGTAGAGTTGAATTACCGGGATGAGCGAGTTGTTAGTTTAGCTTTTATGCAAATCTATAAAGATGAGTACTAAGATTATACCATGTAGAAGTTATTTTCAAACTTTTAAGGAAGCAAAGTACCAGTGTATCAAGAAATCTAAAAAAGGTGTAAAATTTGCATTTTGCAACATTTGCCAAAACGATTTTAACATTGCTCACGGAGGCAGAAACGATAGTTATCATCATCTAAATGGTCCCAAACACAAAGGTAATGTGAAGTGTACTGATAGTAACTCCAAACTGAGTACGTTTTTTAAAACATCAGATAATAGTCAAGGAAATGTACCTCGTGCTGAATTGTTGTTTACGTCTTTTTTTATAGAACACAACGTGCCATTCAGTGCTGCCAGCCATGCTGGTCTACGTTTTCGGTAGATGTTTCCAAAAGATGAAACTGCCAAATTATGGCTGTGGGAAGACCAAAACGACGGCGATTGTCCACAAAATGGCTTTAGATCGAACTTCCGCTGTTGTAAAACTTTTACAAGAAGGGCCATTTTCTGCGGCATGTGATGGAAGTCATGAAAGTGATTACAATATTATATAATCCTGATATACAATATGAAGATTAGAAGGTATGTAACATACAGTTTTGAATGCAATGTGTAGGTACGCTTAAAGTGAATATTTCCTTTTTACAGGAAATGTTTAGTTTGATATTGAAACACCACAGGTTTGCGAGGCTAACATTGAACAAAATTAAGATTTTACTTTATGGCTTTTTTAAATTATTATTTTAAACACATATAATACTAGTTCAGTTATTGTGGCATATGCAGAGATTTTTACTGCATATGTATTAATATAATTATGTTTTCTTTTGTGGTAAATGGCGTTCGCGCAAAAGTTTTACTGATGCACATTTTTCAAAGTTGGCAAGTATGCTACGTAATAAAAATCTAATAGCAGCTAATTTTTTCTTACAAATTATCTGCTATTAGATTTTTATTACGTAGGGCTTTTACCCATTCCTCGGATGAAACTCAGCGACACAAAGAAATCAATAAGGTGTTTGAGATAACCAAGCAACATGGTTTTCCGGACCATATTGCGAGGTCGGTTTTAAGAAAGCTCTCTAATAATTCCACTATCACCTTACAAAGTGTAAAGAGGAAACCTAGATACGTAGGTTCTATGGCATTCCACCCTATCATCACCCCAGCCTTAAAAAACAACTGCAGGAGATTTGATATTGATTTTGGGTCAAAGACTTGTAATATTCTCTCTTAGGTCAAAAAAGATCGAGACAAAGTCCCAATGTTGAATAGAGGAGGTGTCTACTCCATCCCGTTAACCAGTAGCATTACACGGAATCCCAACTTAGCATACATCGGTTCAACACGCCGTACCTTGGGAATAAGAATTAAAGAACATAAATGCCGCCCCGGTGGCGCAGTGGTCTAAGCGATGGCCTCTGATCATTCGTCCGAATGGGGTCCGGGTTCGAATCCCGGCGAGGCATGGATGTTGTGTTTGTCTTACGTCACTGGCTCTCTCCCTTCCCTGGAACCAGTGACCCTAAATTAGGGACGGGCGACTGCTTATAGCCCATTGAGTTGCTCACGGTGGTCGTTAAACCTCCAATCAAAAAAAAAAAAAAACATCATAAATATGACATAAAAAATGGGCATCTGACAACCGCACTCTCTAGACTGGTTAATTATGGTATCTACTCTCCGATCTGAGAGGAAGCACATTTTATGTTTTCACTGATACACCAATCTACACTATTATTTGCGGAAAGCCTTGCTATATTCCAGGCGGGAACACGATGCTGTAATGATTACCTGCCTTAATCTATTTCGACTACTTGGAAATATTTGTCGACATTACAATAAGCACCTTCTATGACTTGGACTTTTCTTATACATTGTATCTGTTTATATTGATATGCCGCCCCGGTGGCGCAGTGGTCTAAGGCGTTGGCCTCTGATCATTCGTCCGTAAGGGGTCGGGGTTCGTATCCCGGTCAGGCATGGATGTTGTGTTTGTCTTACGGCACTGGCTCTCTCCCTTCCCTGGAACCAGTGACCCTAAAATTAGGGACGGGCGACTGCTTATAGCCCATTGAGTTGCCCACGGTGGTCGTTAAACCTCCAATCAAAAAAAAATATTGATATATGTTGTATATTTTCCGTATGTTGTCTGTTCCCAACTATTATGGAGCTTTATCTCCGATAACCTATTTCACCTCTATCACACCCCTCCCATTTCCACCCCTACAACCCCTTTCTTCCCCAGGTACCTTTTATCAGCTTTTCGTACTTATTCCACCTTTCCTACATACCTTCTTACCTATCAACCTATTCGTCTTACTTTTTTTATCAGTTAACAGATATCGATATATCCTGGTGGCCGCTAGGGGACCACTACACATACGTCAATTGTAGAGACCTATAAATTAATGTGTTGCTCTGTCTTATGTTTGCATTTGTATTTCTCATCTGAAGACAGGGTCCAGGGTGGACCTTAAAGTTATTATGAAGTATTTTTAATTATCATCAGGTTTTAACTTGTCTTTGGAGCATAATTAAAGTCATGGTTCATCAACTCAGGTTTTAAACCATGGATTGGTTTTATTGACGTATCGTGCACCAAGGTGAGCTGCCTTGTGTTTTACTTTAACATCCCTGAATTGACTGTTTCTCACATATATCAGAAAACTCGAATATTTCTTCGCCCTATAGTGGGAAGCGAACCCGCATCTCCAGATTTCCGCGAGCATGCCATCCGTTACACCACCCAGGATGACCAAGTACCTGCGTGTTCGGAATCACAACTCGCGCTGATTCTCGCCAGTAAAACATGAAATTTTCAAGTGTTCTGATGTGATTGATTCCGTGAGAAACAGCAAATACAGTCCATTCAGAGATGTCTGATTGCTGTGTTAATTATAGTGATGTATTTTTCGCGTATTATGAGAATATTTTTTCCACACTATATACCCTGAGCGACTATAGTGATTTACTTGACAACGCTATACATGGATGCAGAATCGCTTCGATTAGCAAGCGGTCGGAGAATATTCCAATGCTCCTAACACTGATATACTTGAGACTTGGTCGTCCTGGGTGGTGTATGCTCAAACGAGGATCTGGAGATGGTGGTTCGATTCCCACCCCAGGACGATGAAATTTTCAAGTTTTTCGATGTGACATACGTGAGAAACGGTCAATTCAGAGAAGTCTGATAGGTGTGCTAATTATAGTGACGATAAAAAAGAATTCAAATGCTTTCAGGTCAGTAGAACAGGGTAATCAATGAGTCAAGCATTTTTTTTTATGTATCATTTCAGGACAAATTTATCTTAAAAGGCTTTTACCCTCTTGGAAGCAATGTGGGGCAGTTGCAACGGGCGCTGTTGTTCTGTAGTTGAAATATTTGAAGAATTTGTCTCATGTACGTAGCAGATATGATCAGCTTAAACTCTATACAACTTGAATGGAACTTCCCTGCACTTTTCAAAAGCCTTTAGAAATATTTTACCCTTATAACAATGGGGGACCCCCGAAGTATTATCAATTTAGTCTTTAGGAGCTTTTTAATTATTGAATTTAATCAAATGTGATGGTGGTAGTTATTCTGTGAGTCTTATGCGTTATTTGTTTTAAGTAAAATTCATTTAGTATATGCAGGAACCACTTCTGCACTGATTGAGATCATTCATACCGGATAACTTTACAGTGGAATAAAGTGATGTAAACAATTTGCTTCAATATAATTCATTTATGTAATAGTTTTAGATGCAAAGCGCCCCCCCCCTTCCCACACACACTGTTTTAATTTGCTACATTGGCGTGCAATATTCTGCGAAGACTTACGAAACTGAGCTTGGTTTTCGTTTTTAATGCCGTCCTTTTTAAATTATTTATTCCCTAACATGTTACAGGAGGGGAATTAATCCCTACCGATCGCAAAGTTACTTCCCACAATAGCAGAAAAGTCCACGTTTCACCATGTTAAATGCTACAAGCCCCGAATGTTACATAATCACCGCTTTCTATAAAACTGAAAAAACAAGAATGAACTTCCACCACATGCCATCATTTCAAAGAGAACCAATACATTTTTGCATCCTGCTTAATTACTTGATTTCTTCACGCCAAAGGAATCGACGATCCATGAAGGAGTAAATTAGGACAAAATAACGGAGCAAACTAAGAGGCGTGAAGCAATTAACTGAGACCACTGTTGCATGCTTAACGATGGTGCTACGGCTATATGTGACTACCTAATGTACTTCGTGGAACTGTTTCTGACTCTAGAAACGAACTCATACTTTTTTATCGGATGCCTGTTTCGTTAAAGACCGTTCGTGTGTTTCCAAACTGTTACTCAGAAAGCACTTTGTAGCAACCACGCTATTTGTTCCATGCGCTGATCGAGAACGAAGTATATACCTTGTTCTTTTGGAAAAGATCCGAAGTACATGTCATCCGAAGCTATTACACGTTACGGCACAAACGTGACTTGCCACTCTTCATTTTCATCACAGGAGCGAAAATGGGTTTTCAGAACTTAAGAACAAAAAAGTTTTCACTCCAGGATCAGTTCTGAGGAACATTACCTAGTAGATGACAGTTTTCAAGTCCGGGAATAGCGTCCACAGTTAGCACAATGCAAGTTCTTAAGAAGTGTCGTGTAACGATCTTAAGCAATTATTCTTTGACCGATAAGTTGGTCATCAGCATTTTACAGTCTGAACTGAGAACATTATGCGCTTTCTGTAATGCAAAATTTTCCCACAAAGTGCATATATGCATGAACAGTTTTCTTGTTACCTCTTCTTCCCTAAAAGTAATCTTTTAAGAATTTTTTTTCCATCATATAACACCCCCCCCCCCACTCCCCCGGACGGATTGGGACACCAAACCAGGCCGGGAAATTTAAGTCTTGCGATCCACAACAAAAACACGCGTACCTACAGGAAACATCACATAAATTCCCACATGAAAAAAATTTCGTCATATCCTGGATGAAAGGGTACTGTTGAAATATGCATAGTGGAACGAATTCAGTCATGAACAAATTTTAACAATTTAACGGTGAGAGATTTTTTTAAATCCACTGACATGATTGAATGTAGCATCAAAATCCCGCTCAAAATGTAGTGTTATACTAGATACTTACTGCATTTTTCTTTTAAAAAATTCGTTTTGACAAAACTGAAATGAAATCTAGTTCTTGAAGACCATGTTTTCAACTAAATCAACAATCTTCAAAATGAATGTAGGGCCTGCCAATGACCCTGGCCTTCTAAGTCTAATAATGATCTAAGTCTAACTGTAATTAGTTAAAGCTCAATTTACCGTGTTCTTGGTCCGGCGGCACTTTTCTCTAAGAATTTTACCATGTCGTTTCAGGGAAAACGCCCAACATATTATAGATATAAGGAAACTTTTCTTTTAAGGAAATACATTTCTAGACAGAAATAAAACTGAAATGAAGTAAACAATTACTGCCAAAATAATTATTCGTTCGTTCCAAAATGATGCAGACAGAAATAATACGAGAAAGTGGGCCATTTCTCAAGTGGTCCACAGGAAATCCCGTTGGGCCAATCCTTCCCTGCTCCCGTTGTGAATATTATTTGTATATTTTCCGCTGTTATCATTACAATTCTGTCACTAGGAGTAGGAGGCGTCAGTGTGCATTTCTGTTTGCATGAGAAGAAAAAATATGAAACTTTTTTTTTTTTTGGTTCAGCCTTTTTTCACTCTCTGTAAACATTTTTCGCTAATTTTCATCTTCATGTAATCCACAGTTTCCCCGCTATGGGCGTGGTTATGTTTTCCTCCATTTATTTGCTTTCCATCGTTCGACTTCATTTTTGGTTCTGATATTTTCCGGTATGAATGTACAATTTGTGAATTTCCGAAACGCACATTTCTACCGCTAGTAGGCGTAAGTACCTGTTTCTGCTGGCAAATATCTTTTACATATTTTTTATATCGATTACACGGCATAGATATTTTGAAATCCGTGTCCTATCCACACACACACATTTATCTCAAACAGCAGTTTATCAGTACTGGCTCATGTGTCAAAATAATAGGTAGACTAAGAAAAGGCGTCTACTCGAAGAGGAGATATCAATACCATTGAGCAGTAAGCGATCACCGACTAAATAAATGTAAAAATTAATTGCGTAGGAAAACTGCTCTGTGACTTGTTCAGATATCTACTTTCAGAATGACCTTCATGGCGATTCAGTTAGAAATGGGGTGTCCTAGAGACTCGTGATATTTTTTAAACCAAATTTTTCAAAGGAAAATAATTATCTGTTACAACACTCCATTTGAACGTGTTTCGATGCCACAGTCAATCATGAGCGTATATTAAAAGTTCTTTCGCCGTTAAATTGTTAAAAGTTGTTCGCGACTGAATTCGTTTTACAGCGATTTAAAAATGAGGACTACAGCCTGAAGACAAAGCACGTGCTGGGAGACCTTTTGGAAGTGAATTCTGAAGCTGTGTACGCCAAACGGTATAGCAGAGTCAAATCTGCGCACAAGCAATAGGCAACTCTCAAATGACCTCAGCCCACAATTGTTCACAAACTGTGCAGAAGCTTGGCAAGACGCACAGAAGATGTCGACAAGTACCCCATGAGCTGACTGATGCTGAAGCTCAGAGATGTGTGCATGTGTGTCGCAAACTTCTGGAAAATTCCAAGGGCCGTCCCAGTGGCGCAGTGGTCAAAGCGATGGCCTCTGATCATTCGTCCGAAAGGGGTCCGGGCTCTCTCCCTTTCCTGGAACCAGTGACCATAAATAAGGACGGGCGACTGCTTATAGCCCATTGAGTTGCTCACGGTGGTCGTTAAACCTTCAATCAAAAAAAAATCCCAAGGACGACCGTTTCTTTAGGCGAATTGTGGCATATGATGAAAAGTGGATATTTTTTAGAAATCCTAATATGAGAAAACAGGCGATAGATCCCATAAAACCACCAGCACCAGTTACAAAAAGGAGACTATTTGAGCACAAGGTTATTTTATTCATATGGTAGAACTTTGAGGGTCCCATGCATTGGAAATTGGTTTTTAGATTGCCAAGACATTAATGTGCAGCTGTACTGCGGCTAGTTGGAGAGGATGTGTGTCACTTTTGGCCGAAAGTACCCTGCTCCGGTGGAACCGTGAATGAGTTATCCTCCAATAGGATAATGCTCCTGTTCATCGTGCCTGGTTAATTAAGGAACAAATACAGGAACTAGAGGGCATTGAGCTAATGCCCTATCCTGCTTATAGTCCAGGACACTAGCCTTTGGAATACCACTTATTCCGGTTCATGGCACATTTTCTTCCAAAAATCAATAAAAAAACTCCTAAAACATCCTCGATGTTGAACTTAAAGTCGAAGACGTTTACGCCTCGAAACCAAAGGAGTTTTTTCGCAGGGGCATTCAAGACATGCCACGCCGATGGTCTGGGATCATCGAGCACGATAGACTCTATTTCGAAGATTAAACTTTTATGTTTATGAATTCCTACACGTTTTCATCAATTGTCAGAAAATGGCAATGACTTTTGAATCACCCTGGTATTTGGTATTCCTCAGTAGGTACGTGTTTTTTTGCAGTGGACAGCTAGATTAAAATTCCCGACCTGGTTTGGTCGTTCCAATCTACCCTTGTGTATACCTATTTAACTTTCCGTTTGTCTTATATCTTATGTAAATCTTGCTTATCTCTCAAGTACATTTCTGCCTTTAACGTCATGTATGAACTCCGAAAATTTATCTCCGTTGCAGAACTGCAGTTGGTAAAAAGGAACAAGTACAAAGTGAATCAAGTGTATGTATGTATGTATGACTTTTTTTATGCTTTCCAACCGTAGGTTGAAGAAGCGTAATGTTCCAGCTTTGTCTGTCTGCACGATAATTCGCGTAAAAGTGGTTCGATTTCGATGAAATTTCAGTATGTGGTTGGGGACAAACCCTATTGAAAATGGACGAAATGGGATCAAAGGTCAGGACATAGCAACGGGATCCATTCCATCGCCCTTATGCGTCATAACTTACGTAAAAATGCTTCTATTGCGACAAAACTTTAGTATGTTGTTCCGGAGGTATACTGAATCGGTTCTGTTGAATATCATCGAAATGGAGTCAAAGCGGGATTCATTCCATCGCCTGTATGCGTCATAACTTACGTAAAAATGCTTCGATTGCGACAAAACCTTATCATGTCATTCCGAATGTATACTGAACCGCTTCTGTTGAATATCATCGAAATGGGGTCAAAGGTCACGGCACAGGAGCGAGATTTATTCCACAGCCATTATCCTCATAAATTGAGTAATAACTTCAGTAATGATTTCTGGTATGTTGGGAAGCGTATCATATAATCAATGCATTGCATGATTTTACTAACTTGTTTCAATGTTGTTACGTTTTGCTAATTTGTCTACGCTACAGTGTTAAACTTAAATTCAAAATTTGAAACAAGGAAATGAAACTGAAACGTCATTGTACTAAACTTTATATTTGACTAAAGAAGTACAATTCATAAGACATAAAACGTATAGTATATACAGTAAGACGAAGAGTGCGAGACATGTCAGACAAATAGCACCGACTTGCGAGACTAAAAAGCAGCAATCTGGGTTCACTGATGCTCAAGTCACGTCAGTTCGTTCTGACGAGGGCATAGAATCTGGAAAATGAAAAGAAAACAGTATCACGATTTTCATGCTTTTTGCATTTTTTTTATGAACATATGTATGTTGTATGAAATTTCAAGTAAATCTGATTATAAGCAAATACATATAGGTTGAACAGGGCAACTGAATGTATTCGGGAAGCAATGGAAACTCGAGAATCCAAGGTCTGCTTCTAAAAGTACAGCTGAAATAGGAAGGGTTACATTTTTCTTGTATTATCCAGGTTGCGTACGCAGCCTTGAAAAGCCTTGAATTAATTTTTTTTTGAAAGGCCTTGAATATTTGGGAATTTTTGCTGCTTTCTGATAAAATTCGGGAAATTGTTTTAACCTGTAAAAAAAAGTTTAAAACAACGCTAGCTTGAATTGTTCGTATGTCACGGAATCATGATCGACGGTGCCACATTAGTCATGCAGCGAGAATGACAATTGGAATCAACAACGAAGCTCATTCACTACATGATTCTGTTCTGTTACATTACAATCTCCTCCCCCAGCGTACACTGAGAATTGGAATGAATGGTATTTTTCTAAGATTTCAACAACATCGGTACCGCCGAAGTGCTTCTTCTACGGTATCACACATTTCTGATTTCGGAAATCGCAGAGAATTTCACGTTAAAAAAATCTATCACATTACTAACCTTAGGTGTCAGTTATTATCCAGCTGAGGATATACTTAACTAACAGAAGGTCAGAAAACCGTCTTCGGCGACTGATATATACCATAAGAGTTTTCTTAGGATCGCTCGTTAGACACCGGATGCTGATGTGTGACGCCATAAAAGCATGGGTGAGCTACCACTCCTAACAGAAGTATTACCGCGCCCTAATTAAAGGTTCCGCGAACAGCAACTACGTCTTATCCGCCGTAATGAGATTAAGTAAATCTATAACAGTGAAAAATAAACGATTCCCGATTTCGTCTAAAGGTGTTAACGAGGAGTTTTGGCTTTCCTATTCTAGATCTTCCAAACACGGGGTTGGCCAGAATTCAGTGCGTTGGAATACATATGAAACAGCTAAGGGTTTGGCGCGCCCTTCCATATGTCGCATAAGAAATTAATTATAAAACAGAAAGCATGATGTCTTTTTAAGCATTAGTATGTAAACAAGGTGAAAATACTCCAAATACGTGGCGACAGTTAATAAATAAATACATCGCTCTTTCCACGTTCCAGAAACACACAGCATCCGAAAAATTGTTTTTCAGCCGCCGCTGTGGAAATGAATCAACAGAACTCTCGATATTTAGCCGAGCGCGTTACTTATACGCTTTGGTTCATTTCCACAGCGGCGGCTGAAAAACAATTTTTCGGATGCTGTGTGTTTCTGGAACGTGGAAAGAGCGATGTATTTATTTATTAACTGTCGCCACGTATTTGGAGTATTTTCGCCTTGGATCTCGCCCTTTGGATTTACCTGCTATAATATATATATATAGCTAGTGCCGTTAATGCCCACCAGATGGAGACGTCTCAGTAGCTGAGCCCATCTTACGGATTTATGATGTCAGAAGCTGACTTAAAAATACACATAGCACCGTGGATTGTTGGCCACCGTTGCGTATATGTAACGCGCTCGGCTAGATTCTGATGATTCATTTCCACAGCGGCGGCTGAAAAACAATTTTTCGGATGCTGTGTGTTTCTGGAACGTGGAAAGAGCGATGTATTTATTTATTTATTAGTATGTAAACAACCTGAGACGTACTACAGAGGTGAAAACATGTGTCAAGACGACAAATCTGCAGCAAGACATTCTGTCCGCGTAGCTCAGTTGGGAGAGCGACTTATTCCGGCGTGAGGAGACACGTATTCGATGCCCGTCGCGGACAAGCTTGTTTATTCATATTGGCGCCCGAACTTCATGGATGACCTGGCCATCAAGTTTCTCGCAATGATGTGATGTTCTTCCAACACAGCGGGACAGGAAAAATGAGAAACCCTTATTCAGTGCTTCGAAAAAATTAATCGGTGTGATGTTACGCTCCACACACCAAATTGTCTGGGATTTCTCAAATGCACGTTCTCCATCGGTAACTGACTACAGCAACACATGGTACCTGGTGACCCGCGGGCCATGCCCCGGCCCTCTTTGGGGGGGGATGTGACATGCCTGCCCCGCAGGGCGCACATGAGATAAAGGCAGGTAGCAGTGAGAGGACATGCCAGTGTAGTATAGTGGATAGCACTCGGAGTTCCGGAACCGAGAGTTGCGAATTCGAATCCCGCCCCTGGCATAAAAATGGAGAAATTTACTTCGTCATAAACCTGAAAATTACTTGTAAAAATATTTGAGCATTAACTGACACAAATAAATTTTAAAAGATGCAACTTTATTTCTGAAAACCTGAGTTAAGATTAGGTACATGAGTACCGGTGGAGTTGGTTACGTTAATAAAATATCTGCGTGATTTAAATTTTACTTTAACAAAACCTAGTAAAGAATGGACATAATTCGACCAGTTGGTTCGAAACTGTTGTGCGCTAAAGGAACATTTCACTCGCTGAGATAACAGGAAATTGGACCCTGCTTATCTTATGTACAGTATACACCGATGAGTCATTACATTATGACCACCTACCTAATAAGCTGTAGGACCCCTTTAGCCCACAAAACAGCGGTCACTCGGCGAGGCATCGATTCGATGAGGTGGCGATAGGTACCCTGGGGTACCTGGTACCATAATGTCAACAGCAGGTCCTCCAGTTCCTGTACATTTCGGGGTGGTGGTGATATAGCGCAAACCCCCTTTTCTAAGTCGAACCACAAATGTTCGATTGGGTTCGTGTCAGGTGAATCTCGATGCCAGGGTATTACCAAAAAGTCACCAGCATGTTCCTCGAACCACGCCTTCATGATTCTGGCAGTGTGCAGTGGCGCATTATCCTCTTGGTAATGGCCCTCACCAGCAAAGAATACAGTTGCCATGAATGGGGGAATTTGGTCCGCAACGATGTTCAGATACCTGACAGCTGTCAGGGATTCTGCTTTTGGGATAATGGGACCTAAAGTGTCGCAAGAAAACGTTGCCCACAGAATAACACCTCCGCCGTCGGCATGTTTCCGCCCAACAGTTCATCCAGGTGCGAGAGCCTCCGTTGGCAATCGGCGTATCCGCGCTCGGCCGTCTACGTGATGCACCAGGAATCTTGATTCGTCATACCAGGCCACTTTCTTCCAATCATCCACTGTCCAATCTCTATTTTCTTGGGCCCATTTCATGCGTTGTTGGCGATGACGTGCAGTGAGCATGGGGACCCGGCTGGGTCTTTGGCTACGCAGGCCGATACGCAGAAGGCACCGATGAACTGTGTGCTGTGACACGTTACCACTGTTGTAGCTGCGGGTGATTTGTCGCACTGTGGCCTTGCAGTCGCTGTGAACAATGCGCGACAGTCTCTGCTCCCATCTGGAATCAATGAGCTGCGGACGACACACGACTGGACGACGGTTTGTCGTCTGGCCAGCTGTGCACCACTTTTGATACGTACTCACCATAGTGGCACGTGAACAATTTGTCCTTTATCAAACTTAGATAAATCGTCAGCTTTTCCCATTCTGACTCCGAACACTCTACTAACCGAAAGCCAGTCCTCGGGTTGTATATATACTTATCTGTGAACTTCAGCTGCGCCACCGTTCGGTTTCCAGACGCGCTCATTTCTCTAGGCTGGGGGTGGACATAATGGAATGGCTCATCGATGTATGGATAGCTATGAGACAGAAAAGACTCTCACGTTTGCCGAAACGGTAGATCCGTGTTCTCCTCCTGCCTAGTGCAGCCTAACTCGACGATTTCCTAATCCTACTTCGATACTCTTTCCTGTTTCCCTCACTACTTCTCCGTCGGTGACCGGTCGTTCGATTTTTGTAGATCACAATTTAACTGAATCAAAATGTGTCTTGCATGTCTTCTCGATATGCCTTCGGACCTGTAAAATCTTCCTGTCCTCAGGGGAGGAGTAAATGCATTTATACACAACAGATTTTATGCTCTATTTTTTCTTTTCTAGCACGTCTTTTGTATATGTTACCGGTTTGTCCGTCTATACCCACGATATCTCTGCAACTATTAGTCCGATTTGAAAAATTCTTTTTGCATTGAGAAGCTTGAAATATGCGAATGATGATCCTTTATTTGGTTTTTTTTTTTACAATGTACAATTTCGCCGCTAGAGGGCGTAAATGCTGATGATGTCGAATTCAAAAATACATTTTATTCCACATATTTTCTTCTAAACATCCGATTGAAAAATTTCTTTTTATCTTTCGATTCCATTTATGTCGAAGAGTATTTTAGATAGTTACTTTTTCAAATTACGCATAAATTTTCCGCTAGGGGCGTAAAAGTAAATTACATTTTTCCCGATAACTCTTCTAAAACTCCGATTTCAAAAACTTTTTCTTCAGCGGATACACCTCCTAATGTAAAATCTTTTTGCATATAATTTCAAATTTTTGGTAAATAATACTTTGGCCACCAGGGGGCGTAAGTGTTAATTTTTTTGCTTCTGATGTATTTGCCATAAAATCTGAGCCTCTAAAATATCGATTGAAAAAATTATTTCGTAGACTGATGCCACTCACATCGATAAACCTTTTCGAAATGTTTTCTTCGTAAAATATTCCACAGTTTCTCCGCCATGGGGCGTAGATGTATATCTTATTTTCGTCAATATCTCTACTTCCAGGAGTCCGATTTGAAAAATTCCTTCTTTGTTGGATACTGTTTTCCGTGTGACGTGTTTTTCATATAATTTCAAAATTTTCAAGTAATTCATAGACTTTCGGCTAGGGGGCGTAGAGGTAAATTGCGTTTCCCCCTATATCTCTGCTTCTAAATCTCCGATCTGAAAAATTCTTTCTGTACCGGATACAGCTCCTGATGGGAAATCGTTTGCACATAATTTCTAATTTTTGTAAGAAAATGATTTGGCCACCAGGGGGCGTAAATCATAATTTCTGCTTCTGGTGTATTTGCAGCAAAATATGAGCTTCTAAATTCTCGATTGAAGAAAACGTCGTTTGTAGACCGATACTTCTCATGTCGACAAACCTTTTAGAAACATTTTCTTCTTAAAATAATGCATAGTTTCTGCGCCAGGGGGCGTAGATGTATATCTTATTTTTGTCAATATCTCTTCTTCTAGGAGTCCGATTTGAAAAATTCCTTCTTTGTCGGATAGTGTTTCCGATGCGAAATGTTTTTCTCATCAATTCAAAATTTTCAAGTAAATCATAGACTTTCCACTAGGGAGCACAAAGGTAAATTGAGTGTTTCTGCTTCTAACACTCCGATTTGAAAAATCCTTCCTGTATCGCATACAAGACCTGATGGAAAATATTTTTCACATAATTTCTAATGTTTGGTAAAGAATGGTTTGACCACCAGGGAACATAAATGTTAATTTCTGCTTCTGATATATTTGTAGTAAAATCTGGGCTCCTGAAAACTCGACTATTTTTTTTATTTCTTTGACCGATACCGCTCATATGGAAAAACCTTTTGAGAATACTTTCTTCCTAAAATAATGCATGGTTTTCCCACCAGGCGATGTAAAGTCACATTTTATTTTTGTAGATATCCCTGTTTCTAAGAGTCCGATTTGAAAAATTATTTCTGTGTTGGAGAGCGTTTCCGGTGCGATATGTTTCTCATATAAATTCCTGTTTTTCTTAACGCACAAGTCTGCAACCAGAAAGCGTAAGCTCACGATTCCGTTTACAGCAATTTCTGAGGGATTAAAAACCCGATTGAAAAACTTATTTTGTCCGTCAGATGCTACTGTTTTCCATACCGGTTCCATTGACTTTGAATAGCTTTGATAAATTTAATTTGCGTCAGAACGGATTCAAAAGACGTGCTTATAACACCCGAAAATTCGGTGTCATCTTCTTGGGTTTTTTTTCTTCGTATGGCTTTCACCAGAACGTTTTTCATTTTCCACTTTCCATATGCGCAATTATCCGATCATAATTTTAAAATTCTATTTTCAGCGGATTTCTGCAACCATATCATGATTTTGCATGGATTTTCCAACTCCTTTGATGCAAGGTTTTTCCGCTAGAGCGCGTAAAATTAGATTGTGTGTGTGTTAGAAAACTAGTGATTGCATTGTTTAAAACTAGAAATACGTTTATAACGAGGAACAATACACCAATTAAGTAGTAAATAGTAACGCTGTACTAGTGATCCGATTTATTGGCGTATAAAATAAACACATAAGCGTTTCCAAGCTTTCGCACATCAACCAAATGGCTTTTTCAAGGAAGTTAGACAGAAACTGCAAACTGAAAAATAGAACGCTTAACAATTTGAACGCGGGAACTTGACAATAAATAGATGCGACGTTATATTCATTTAAAGATACGATACATCACGTTGGTTGGCTCTGGCTTTTATCCAAAAAGCCAGAGCCAAACATTCCGGTCTTCCTGCGCCGCAGCTACGTTATATAGGCTCAATTCCAAGTGTGTCTTACAAACTCAAAAACGCCCTCAAGAAGATAAACTACGGCGTCGGCATAAGGTCCCCTGCATCTTTACATACTATACTAAAGAGAAATAGTGAAAAACCACCTCTCTCCTGCGAAGCAGGCGTTTATGCGATCCCCCTACAGTATCCGAACGGCTCTAAACGATACTACATTGGAATGACCAAGCGTTCGTTTGGAATCAGAGTCAACGAACATAAAAGGGACACAAAATACGGTAAAGTAACCACGGCACTATCCAGAGAAGTAAAATTCAAGTCAGCTACTCCCATGTGGGATGATATAAAGAAATTAGCTAGCTACTCTACCCCTAAATGTACAGCCATTCGGGAAACCTTGGAGATCATTACCAACAGCAATGCTTGCAATGATTGTGTCTCGCTCGAGTTGCCACGAATTTGGAACCAATTCTTCAAGTAACGCCTTTTCTCTACCAGGATCCCGCGTGCAACCAACGTGATGCCTCGTATCTTTAAATGAATATAACGTCGCATCTATTTATTGTCAAGTTCCCGCGTTCAAATTGTTAAGCGTTCTATTTTTCAGTTTGCAGTTTCTGTCTAACTTCCTTGAAAAAGCCATCTGGTTGATGTGCGAAAGCTTGGAAACGCTTATGTGTTTATTTTATACGCCAATAAGTCGGAGCACTAGTACGGCGTTACTATTTACTAGAAATACGTTATCGTACTAGATTTGAGCATTTTGTCAAAACGCATGCTCATTATATCGATAAGTCATGTAATTTGCATAGATAAGTATACGTTCTAAGGGAAAACTTATACACTGAAGCAGCATATTATTCGGAACACGTACATAATAACATGTTACGCCGCCGAGGTGCTAACATTGTTCAACATATATGTTTAACCAAGCTGATGTTATCGCGTCAGTGAATTGCCGAATGTTCGCTGGAGGAGGATCTCTGTGACGAATGGCACTCTCAATCTCATCTCACAGATGTTCAATTGGTTTAAGTTCGGGGTACTGTGGGGATCATTTAAGCACTTTGAAATCGCTGTTTTGCTCCTGAAACCACTGTTTGACGATCCGAGCCTTGTGACACGGCGCATTACCCTTCTGTAGTCGTCCTCTCCATCAGGAAACACCATGCACATTTATTGGATGTGCCTAATCCCTAATGATGTTAAGATACGTCTTGGCTTCCAAATGCTATTCCAGAGGTATTAGGGAACCCAATGTCCGTCTCTATTCTTTTTTTCCTTCGTATTTTTTTCTTTGTATTACCCCATACCTTTACACCGCCTCCACCAGCTTGTACAGTTAACGCTTGGCAACTGGATTCCATCTATTCGTGGTGTTGGTGCCATATTCCGGACAGTCCATCGGAGTGTATTAACTGTTAACGTGTGATTCCTCGGTCCAGGCAACATCTGTCCAGTCCTCAAGGGTCCAATTGTAGGTACTCCCGTTCCTACTGCCGACGAATTTGTCGGTTTTTAGCAGTCGTTCTTGTCTACAAAGACCTCTGACTGCTTATTTGTTGTTTGTGCACCAATAATTGTACCCCCTCGATACATTTTTTTCTTGCATAGCTGCGAAGGTTTGCCGTTTCTGAAATGCTTGAACCCGTCCGCCTAGCGCCCACTACCATGCTTCTTTCAAAGCTGCTTACGTCACGAATCTTTTCGCTCTTCCCGCTATCTGCGCTTCGTACGCGACTCAGTTCTTTGCAGTTAGCTGTTTAGGAAGTCATCTCAGCGTCATAGTTACGTACGTAAGTGAAGGTGTCACGTGTCTTATTGCTATTGGGTGTTCCTAATAATATTGTTACGACCCACCCCCGCCATTAATTTAGTAATTAATGGGCGTGGTGGATGTGTGAAATTAATTAAGTATTAATTATGTTCGAGGCTTGATTGGAGTTTAAAAGTACAAACAGCAGAGAAAGTTTTATCTGGGGGTTTGGAAAGAAAAGAGGCGAAGAATTCTGTCTCTGGCTGGGTGGTCTCAGAATAGCTCTGTTAGGTCATAAATATCAGGACGCAGCTGACGGGCAGCCTATGCAACACGGAAAGGGAAAGAGGAATACGTATCGAATGGGCCACTTGAGTAGGAATGCATGAAGATGGGAGACCAAAGGTGTAGCGAATAATCGTTAATTCGTCGATTGTTTGGGGCATTTTCGAGAACAATTGCTCTCTGTGTGGTCCGTGCAGAAAAATAAGATTTCGCCCTTAGCGTGAAAAGAAGGAAGAAAGTTCAGTTGTCTGTACGCTCTCCGATGTGAAAGGCTGGATACCTTGGATCTTCTATATGAATTGGGAAATGAAGTAGCAAATCTCCCCTCATTGGGTAAGAAATGGAGACGACAACTCGAGGCGGCTGATGGAGATGCCAGTTTGCCATAAAGACAGCGGAATGCCTAAATCCGCGTGATAAAGCAGCAATTTCTAGGCTGGAGCGTAATGGAAATCAGCGACTGTTTGGCCCAATGAAAGCCAAGTTACAGGGGAATTAAGAAATCTGCGAGTGGACAGTGGTCATTCCAATGAGAAGCTAAGCCAAGCAAAGTCGGGTTCGGATGCCAACCACTGCAGTGTGGAATCATCATCCCCCATTCATCCCCTACTGTGGAGGAAGTGAAGAGTCGCGCTTTTCTTACGAAGCGAGGCTCCCTCAATAAACGCCTGGATGTGTGTGTGTGTATGAGTACGGTAGCGCCCAGGGGACGCAGCTCCTGCAATGAAATCTTCCATGTAAAAAAAGGAAGGTGTGTTTTACTTTACTAGTGCAATCACAATTTGGATTTATTCTTGACAGCATCCATGTAAGTAGAAACATTTTGATTTTATTGTTACATCTGTTACGCAAGTTAGTTGAGGAACTGAACTAATATATTTCAAGAACTGAACTGAGAAATAGTGAGACTGAACTGTGAAATTTAAGTTCATTAAAACTATCTCGCGGGAACTGATTTAGGTCAAAGTTGACCCAATACTCATGTTCAGAAGACAGCTAAATTTTATTCATATGTGTGCTATTGTTATGTTTTCATAGCCAATTAAATATTTGTTTAGGCAGTCAGCGCAGTTATAGAACACATTATTTATGTGTACGCAGGTGATTGGTTGAAATTGTTTAAGTGTATGCCCATATAATACAGTTTTCGCGCCAAGAACTCCGTCGAAAGAGATCAGTGAAGAAATATACTTATACCGCTCGGCACGTTCTGATCAATTGGTGGTCAACGGTGGGATAACAACCCACGGTAGATCTGATCAATTGGTGGCGAGCGTTGGGATGATGAACCCAGCTCGGCCCGGTATCGTAACAATATAATTTGCTACTTTAGGGTATTATCCTTTTAAAACGTATCCACTCTACTCAGAAGTAGTTCATGGCTGTTTGTTTTTGTTGCTGCTGTTATTGTTGTTTACGTTCTTCCACGTCTGTTAATTATCAAGGAAAACTACAGCCCCATTGTTCGTTTTTTTTTAATCTATGTCACGTATACTGAGATGCCAGTTCAGGTAATCATCCCAAGCAGCGTATTGCGCTGCCTTTGTCCTTCAGAACAGCCCAATTTCTCTGGGCATGGAACGTACAACATAGCAGACACTGGAAATGTCGTGCAAGAATGTTATATCATGTGAAATGATTAAATCGCGCAGTTGCTGCAAATTTGAACGATACCTCACCCCACAGATGTTCGATATGGTTTAAATACGGAGACTGCGAAGGTTACTAAAGCAAGAAAAACTGGTCGGGATGTTTCTGGAATCACCCGGTGACGGCGCGAGCTTGTGAGTAGGTGCGTTATGCTGCTGGACGAGTCCATGTGCTTAAGGATAAACCGTAGCCAGGAAAGGATGGTTTGGTCGGCAACGATGTTTAAATACGGCATGGAATTCAGATGTCTTTTGATGGGTATCGGAAAACCTAATACGCCAGGAAAACATTTCCTAGACTAACACACCGCTTCCACCGGCCTGTACTGTTGCCACCTGACAAGATGGCTTCATCGCCTTACGTTACTTGCATCATATTTGGATTTTGTGATCTGCATGATGCAAAGGAACGGGGATTTGTTTGTCCAGGTTACCATTTTGAAGTCTTCAGTGGTCCAATGGCGATGCTTCTACGCCCACTGGAAGCGCACTTCATTGCTCTGCACTTACAACTTTAGCCCTCGACATGGTCGTTGGCTTTTGTAGCCCATTCTCGACATTGTACGACACGTGGTGCGTCCGGAGATTACCCTCGGCACATCAGTGTGGATTTGTGCTGTGATTTGCTGATTGTTCAGCGACTGCTGAGTTTGCTTGCGCTATTATCGCCCGTCTCCTATGACTTCTGATCCACCAGCATTTTTCGTTCACAGGATCGCCGATTGCTGGCAGTTTTCCGTGTTGTTCTATTTACGGTAAGCCTTTGCTACGGTTGTGAGTGAAAAGCTCTAAAGGGTGGCCGTTTGAAAAGTGCTGGCCAACTCTCGTACAACGTTTAGAGTCGCTCAGATCATTCCTTTTTCCTATTCCGATACTCAATTGAACGCTAACTGATGCTGAACGTACTGGTCTGTTTGATTTATGCCGCACACCACACTCACTTGGCGTCTTACGTGTTGGAGTGAACTACTTACATGACGAGGGCAGGTGTAGCAAATAAACTGGCATCTCAATGGCTAAAGTTGTAAGCACAAAACACACGGTATCGCTTAAGAGTCCAGACTCTGAGCATAATTGCGTATGACTCCTAGTGGTTCACGTACGTCAAGTTGAAATCACCTCACGTACGTCGTACACGAAATTAAGTCTGCCCAACGACGAGCTGTATCGATTATTAGATAGCTTCGTGCCACGGGATGGAAGATTACAGCCAATGAACAGAGAAGCATGACCTCCGATTTTCGTCTTAGGCCTTCAAATACTCGGAGAAGATCGAATATGAAAAATTTTCAACAGTACTGTGGTGCTTTTATCACAACTTATTTCTCAAAAAATTGTTATTCGCAATTTTTCACCAGGAAGTCCCAGTAAAGGTAAAGTCAAAAGCATAGCGAATAGCTGCAAGACTTGGATATTTATATGGACCAGAAACATGAAAAACTAGAATAAAATATGAACAGTAACTGGAGAGAACAGAAATCAGGATTCTTACATGGCTGAGAAAAATATCTAGGAAAGAACATAGGAGAAATGGGAAAAATTGTGAAAATGTCGTCTAACGTGTGCCAGATATGTTCAACAGGAGACTTGAAGGAAACGAAATTCAAAAGGAGTAATGGCAATAGAAATGCCAAAAAATAGGAGACTTGCTTACAAACCGTACAGACAGGGGATTCTGCACACATTAAGTAGAGATGATAAACTCACCCGATATCACTTCTGCTGTAGCATGTTCGAGCGAATGGTGATGCACGACCAAGAATTAATTCGACACAACTCTTTTGTCTGAGGCAGTCTTCGATGTCAGTGGAAAAATGAACTAAGGTAGTGTTAACTTTTCCCCTGACATCGATTCGCCATGAAACTTGCGAAGAATGTATCGTTCGAAGCTCGTTTACGAGCGTAAGGTAGCTTGTTTAGCTCCATATAGCTTTATAGCTCTCAAAGCGAGTAAGAGAAGAGCACTCGCGCGTGCAGGAAATTATCGCTCCAGAAGATACCTTTTTTACAATTTCCATCACGAGTATCCCCGATAGTTTTACAAGAAGAATGACGGGGTTTGTTTTTGTAGACTAATTAAGACATTGCGCAACTTTTTTTATTGAACTTTTTCTGCGAAGGCTGAATAATTTTTTTATGCAAAATGCATATGACACCCACAGGGTTGCCACTGTACGTATTAACGTCATTTGAGTATTAACGCTATTTTGAGCATTTTTCTAATTGAAGATATATATCTGTGGTCAACCGTTGAAGAGATAAAAGCTAGTTTCAATCTTTTTTGAGACACCATATATGCCGTACTGTGTAACATAAAGGTTAAGGTTTTTGGTTTACCTCGCTTTTAAAGGAACTGCTTTTTTCTTTTTTCTTTAACTTTCCGAACTTCTGGATAACTTTCGTGGTAAATTTGTGAATTTCTGAAATGAAATTTTTCTCAACAGATAAAACAGTTAAGGCATTTAACTGTCCTTGCCCCATTGTATTACGTAAGCAAGATTTTACACGCTTTAAAGTACTAAACATCTTTCAGATTCAGCCGTCACAATGGAGGTAGTTAGAGCTATGTTTAGAATGTTTATTGCTTCCGAAAAGTCAGCCCCGCACGGGGATAAATGGTTTTCCAGTTACTTGGGGGGTAGCGCCCCCATGGCCCGAGCTGACCTTGTGACTGACCAACCAACCATTTCGTCTTGGTACGATGCCATCACCTCAGGGACAACTGTTCATCAGCCGATGGGGAGTGGCGACCCCACGGCCCGAACCGACATATCTTGTATGACACTTTCCGATTTTTAGGCCTTTTGTTGTTTTCTTGACACGCACCCGCCTCAGTTGTAGGTTGCTGAGGTTGTGAATATTCGCCAGCGCCGGAGTTTGGTTTCTCATTCTTATTCCTTTCTTCTCCATTTTATGTTTCCCTCTTTGTTTTTCCGGTCTAGTTAGCTAGACCTACCTGCACGTTTGCCGTGTGCGGTGACCGTAAGGTGGAAAAGGAGATGCTGGAAGCTGAGGTTTCTGGGGACTGGGGTGTAGTTGTCGCCAGCTTCCAACACTCCTCTTTGCCCACTGCTTCACCCTGAACGGGCGGCTGGGAACTAACCCACTCCTAGTCAATGAAGTCTGTGGTCGAGTGGAGTCGTGATTTCTAACGGCTTGTTGCGTACGACAGCGTGAGTCTGGGGATAGTGTGGGCATGCCGAAGGGGTGTCACCCTGATGCGTAAAACTCTTGGTACTCGCCAAGCGCATGACTGCCCTATCAACTTGTTATATCCGCTGCCTATCCCCAGAGCCGTGTCCTGCGTCTTTTGGGGTTTTCTGACCTCCGGCTCTTCCTATTTGGGCTCCGTGGTGGGTGGGGAGGTAAGCGGACGAATTATCTCGTTTCTTAATGGATTCTAACTATTTCCCTTCTGTCAAACAGAAGATTTTTTTGTACAAGGAGCCTAGCTCCACAAATAAACAGCGTACTTTGCCGTCTCACACTGGCCGGATTGTTTTATCATTCTTGCACGGGAAGAGTCTCACAAGGTTAGCTTAAAATCTCCATTCTGAATTCAGAAGGCTCTGCAGGGAGCCGTTGGGTCACCGAAAGGTGAGAAGTAGTTACAATCGGGATATCTCTTGATGGAAATGTAAACTCCACGCCATGGTGAATTGCTCTTAAATGTTTCGAACTTGGGTCGTGTCCTTGTGGACAATCAAGCCTCGCCAGTCCCAGAATTCATCTCCGGTGTCATCTCCGAACGTAACTGCGTAGATGTTTCAGAGGATGAACTTCTTAAGGAGCTTGCTAGTCAAAGTGTAACAGCAGTGCGTCACATCAAGTTTCGCCGGAATGAGGACCAGGTGAACTCCAGGACAATAATTTTGAACTTTGATCGCCCGACTCTACCATCCTCCATCCATGCGGGCCATTTGGATTGCGCTGTGCGTCCTTACATTCCCAATCCCCTTCTGTGCTTCAGATGCTAAGTGTATGGGCAATCCTAGCAGTCCTGCCGTGAGGCTGCAACTTGCAGTCGTTGTGGTTCGCACGGTCATCTTCACTCTGATTGCCCTGTTCCAGCTCCCCGTTGTGTGAACCGCGTGGTTCCTGAACAGGTGTCGCGTGCTGCACCATCTGATTCTTCTCCTGGTAAACAAAAAGGTCGGCACAAAAATCATCGGGCACACAGTCTCACAAAAAGGCCCAAGCAGCGACGACTCAACCTAAGTCCTCTCGTCTTGGAAACATCCACCAGTCCCCCCCCCCGAATACCACACCGCCGAGGGTCTCTGTAGAATTACCTGAGAAACTGATGGACTCGGAAACCTTATAGGCTTCCCAGTTTTTCTCTTGCTTTCATCTCCTTTTTTTTTCATCATCGCTTCTATCGTACAGTGAAATTGCCGAGGCCTCCGCTCACTTCTTGACAATTTAAAGGGCTTGCTGTCTTCACATTCACCTGTGTGCATGTGTCTCCAAGAAACGAAACTCCGCCCGGCGGAAGCTCTTTCGGTTCGCATACATAGCATTTTCCGTAAAGATAATAACCACGGGGCTATCGCATGTTAACACGTCACTCTTATCCCCATAACACGGAGACAAATACTTACTTTCATGAACTCAGCCGCTCGTACTCAGCCATTGATCTGTCGTTGAGTTCCCCATCCATATTTCCTGACTGGTCCTGGAGCGTGTCAAATATCTCCTTGGCGTTGATGAATTTCCAATTTTACTTCGGCTCGCGAGTGACTGATACTGCCCTTCTACCCTTCTCCCTAGATGGACTATTGATCGGTCCAAGTGGGGCGCATTCACTGCTTCAGCAAATATCACTTCTGCTATTCTGTTCACGGATACAGTCAATGACGCTGTTGCGGCAGTTTCGGATTTTATTCAGCATGCGGCAGAACGTTTCATTCCGAAGACGTCAACTAAACTTCCATGTTGTCCGAAGTCTTGGTGGAGTTCCGACTGCAAGGCTGCACGTCAGGCTGAACATAGGGCTTGGGGTCGGTTTCGTAGATACCCCATAGACGCCAACTTACTTGCTTTTAAGAAAGCAAAGGCTTATGCGCGACTGGTTCGTCGTCGGAAAAAGGAATCTTGGATCCAGTGTGTATCAGGAATCAACTCTTCTACGAGCTCCAAGATCGTTTGGGATCGGCTCCGCAAGATTCGAGAAAAGTACCCATCTGTAGGTATCTCCATTCTCGAGAGTGGTGGACGAACGTTTGCCGACGTTTTTTGTGTCCAGCAGCCGCAATTATCCTCCTTCGTTCCAAGAGCTTCATCAGCGGCTTGAGAGGAAAACCATATCTTTCCGCCCGTTTTCCTTGGAGGACTATAACAGCCCGTTAACAGCGGTGGAACTGAAGATCGCTTTAAATCGGTATGGACGAACATTAGTCGAACCAGATAACATCCATTATCACATGCTGAAGCACCTTTCTCGATCATCTCTTGACTGTCTGCTAATCCTGTTTAACAGGATTTATCACGAGCACGTTTTTACCGAGTCTTGGCATACGGCTATTTTGGTACCAGTTCTCAAGCCTGGTAAATATCCGACGAACCTGTTCAACTACCGACAGATCATTATGACCAGCTGCTTCTGCTAAGTTCTCGAATGTATAATTAATTTTCGTCTCATCGTTTTTCTGGAATTCCATCACCTTTTGTCGCCTCACCAGAGCGGATGCCATCGTTTTCGCTCTAGCACTGATCATCACTGTCTCCTTGAGACGTTTATTAGGGAAGCGTTTGTTCGACGTCAGCACATGGTCTCCGTATTCTTTGACATGGAAAAAAGCGTAGGATTGCACTTGGCGATACGGAATTCTCCGTAATCTATACGACTGGGGATTGTAGAGTAACTTACCGACTTTTATTGCTGGTTTTCTCCAGAACCGGATGTTTCGTGTGCGCGTCGGTTCAACTTTCTGTACGCTTTACTCTCAAGAACAGGGTGTCCCTCAAAGCTCCATTTTATCAGTCACTCTCTTCAACCTTCGTTTCAATCACATTTTCACCCTACTTCCTCCGATGGTTCATGGGACGATGTATTTGGATGATCTTCAGATTTCGCCGCCCCGGTGGCGCAGTGGTCTAAGGCGTTGGCCTCTGATCATTCGTCCCTAAGGGGTCCGGGTTCGAATCCCGGTGAGGCATGGATGTTGTGTTTGTCTTACGGCACTGGCTCTCTCCCTTCCCTGGAACCAGTGACCCTAAATTAGGGACGGGCGACTGCTTATAGCCCATTGAGTTGCTCACGGTGGTCGTTAAACCTATATTCAAAAAAAAAAAAAAATCTTCAGATTTCCTGTGCTTCCGTTAACATGCGCACAATTGAGAGGTAGTTGCAGTCTGCCATTAATAAGATCTCTTCCTGTGCATCTCACAACGGTTTTTGGCTTCTCGTCCAAGAAAACTGTGTGCATTTTTGCAGCAAACGTGGTCTTCATCTGGACCCTTACTTCCGTCTGGGGAGCACTTCTATTCCTGTAGTGACAGAAGTTAAGATCCTGCAACTGACTTTCGACTGCTCACTCACTTTCCGACCTCACATTCTATCCTTAAAGGTGAAGTGCATGCGTTCACTGAGTATCCTGAAGGTCTTTCAGACTTCGTGAGTGGGAAGGGGGCTGACCGGGGCTCAATGTTTCGCATATACCACTCTCTTGTCCGGTCAAGGTTGGACTATGGCTGCGTAACGTACGAATCAGCCCGTCCTTCTGCTTTAAAGCTTCTCAATCCCGTTCATCACCAGGCTCTGCCCATTTGCATCGGAGCTTTCCGTAGGTCTCCCGTGCATAGTCTTTATGCCAATTCGAACGAACCTCCGGTTATGCCTTCGCCGTCAGCAACTCTCTCCAGTTCTATACTAAGCTGAAATCTCTACCTGTCATCCACTGCATGCTCCCATCTTCCAACCACAATGCGTTCGCGTGTTTTCCAACCGCCCTTCTTGTGTTCCCACTTTTGGGATTCGTCTGTCGAACATGGTTGTGCGCGATGCTGACCTTCACCTGTCGTTGATGTTGGGGTGACCAAGGCTTTTCTTGATCCTCCTTAGCAACCAATTCAGGCAATTGCTGATCTTTCTCTTTCTGTGTGGTCCAAGTCTTCTACACCTGCACAGGTGTACCAGCAGGTTTCTGCCGAGCACTTTTCGCTTCATCCCGATTTCGTGCCAGTCTTCACCGATGGCTCGAAATCCGGAGATGTTGTAGGTTCATCATTTGTGTGTGGTGATAAGACTGATGCTGATAGGCTTCTGCAGGAAGCGACAGTCTTGTCGGCAGAGATGCATGCGGTGCTCCTCGCTTTACGTCACATCCAGTCTGGACCCCATCGTTGCGCCATTCTTTGCATTAACTCCCAGTCAGTCATCCAAGTTTTATCTTCTCCGGAGGGCACTAATTCTCCAGCCACCAGGGATGTTCGTCACCTCCTGCGCACTTTGACTGGAGCTGGATTCCTGGTACGATTTTGTTTCCTGGCCATATTGGGATTTGGGGAACGAGCTGACGGATGCCTCTGCCAGGTCCATCGCCTTCATGCCAATCACTCTACTACCTTTGCGTTTTAGAGATTTTCGGCCTGGCATCCGTACATTCATCATGGCTGAGTGGCAGTTCCGCTGGTATCAATTGGGCAGGAACAAACTTCTCTCCATCAAACCACAGATCGGTCTATGGCCATCTAGTTTGCGAACCAACCGTCGTGATGAAGTTATACTTGCGCGTCTCTGCTTTGGGCATTGTCGTTTCACCCACCGTTTCTTGCTGTGTGGCGACACTGCCCCGATGTGTTACACGTGCGACTACCAACTCACTGTCGCTCATATTTTAAGTAGTTGAGTTCGTTTTCGTGTATATCGTTTTCATTATTTTCATTCTCATTTGTTGGACGACACCGCAGTTACGCTGCAGCTAATCTTAGGTGACAACTGTGATACATTCGCAGTCTTTTCGTTTCTTTAAGAAACTGACTTTTTAAAACTTGCCTAGCTTTTAAAGTTTCGTCATTCCCATCATTCAGTTTTACCACATCAGCCTGTTTTTAACTCTTATACCACGCTTTTAAGATGTCTTTCTTTATTGGTCTTATGTCTGGCGCTCTTTCGCCAAACATGGCCTTTGCGCCATAAAAATCAACTAACCAACCAACCGAAAAATCCGTCTGTAAGTCATTTTCTATCAAAAAGCTGTACAAATTGCCAGTTGACTTGGAATCTTTGAATTCTTCGCTGTTATAAAGGACTGGGTTCGGTTTGAAAATGTTCACTCTTGATAAAAGGATAGAAATTTGTGCAGCTTCGCACTTCATCACTAAGAAATTTCTTTTCAAATTAAAGAAATTTTGCAGAATCAACTAAATTGAAACATTCCAGGTGTTCAGTTGCTCCGACTGTGTTGTGCCTGGTTGGAAATAAAGTCACAGCACTCGACTGCACAGGCTGTTATGTTATCCTGCTTTCTTCTTCTTAGACGCAGAAGACAGATCAACATTAACAGGTGTTTCAGACATTTTATATCGAATATCTTGTACAGATTTTTGGAAGTTCTGAAGATGATGGCAAACAGAAACAGGTGTGCTAATCTATTGATGGTGCATCCCAACCAGTTTATACGCGGATTCTTTCAAAACAAGTCATTAAAGACCCTTTAGCATGATAAAAAACAGCTTGGACAGCTCCACTCTGAAAATTCCACCGATTTATAACAGCACATGGTAATCGCCGTTTACACTCTTCTTGTAGTAAGTCTTTTCTCTTGCTTGATGTTTTGAAAGATGAAAATGCAAAGAATATTCTCACTTGAGTAACTGAAACAAACCTGTTGCATAATTAAGTTAAGCTGGTGCGGGTAGCAGTGTAAAAAGTAGGCACGCGTATAAATGTCTAGCAAATTTTTGAACACCACCGAGTTCACCACGCATTACTGCAGGCCCATCATAAGTTTGAGAAATTAATGTCTTGTGGCGTATATTGTAATTTAACTTTCATTTTCAGTTACTTTTTCTATGTAAATTTGAGTTCATTCTCTTTTAGCGTTTTCAACCTTAACGTTAAACCTTCTCTCTCGTGGAATGAGGTTGGCAACACTTTTGAGGTCAGAGAGTATAACGTATGCATGTGACTGATAAGAATTAGAAGAGAGATAATGTTGGAGCAGCAACCAAAAGAGAGGAGATGGCGGTATGATGTTATTTATAATAGTGGAAGCGGCATTGCTTACTTGAAGTTCTGTCTATTTGAAGGCTGCGTGTTGTTATATACAATATATATATTTAGCGTTCAGATTTAAATGTGTTCTTCCTACTAACGTTTGTTAATTAGTTCTGAAGTGTTAATACCAGTGTGATTAATTTAAGCTTATCGAATACTTTAGACCGTTTATAATAAATAAACTAGACCACATTGATATCATGGGTTCTTTCGATATCGTCTCTTCGTACCCCTCTATCCCGGTAAGCGAAGCGTGCGATAACTTAGAAGATCTAATACTGAAATCTAACCAACACTCTCCTAAAATAGTGCAAGCATTAAGGAAAGCAGCAACTATTTCTGCTTTGAGGGAGTAATATATAAACAGACCAGGGGAGTACCCATGGGTTCACCGATCTTGGGGATCTTAGCAGAAGCTATATACTACGACCTATGGAGGAAAAGATATTTTCAAACTGTGCCTTAAAACCAAAAGCCTGGTTCAGATATGTTGATGCAATCTTTGTTGTACGGCAACACGGAAAGCAAAGATTAAAGAAGTTCCACGAAGAGAGAAACTCCTTCCACCAGTCCATCGATTTTACATATGAAAAGGAAAGCAACGGAACCTTGAACTTTTTAGACGTTCTTCTTACCAGGAAAGAAGATGGCCAACTAGACACGGAAGTATTCTACAAACCGTTAGCGGTTCCTAACGTCATCCTCCCCAGCTCCTTCTGGCCGATGTCGTATAAAACAGCTATTTTTAAATCATGGTTCAGAAAAGCATTTGTTAATTCTTCGACCATAGAAGACAGAAAAAAAGAAATAGCATCGTCAACAAGGGGCTTTTAGCTTGGTTTTCTAACCAAACACTAGATTCAATATTACGGAGGGTCTAAATGTCCAAACCCAGGACCCCTAATACCACAAGCAACAACAATTTACAATATTGTGGGTCCATAACGTATTGTCCTAAGTTCTCTTTCAAGTTCAAAAACATTAAGATAAACAGTAAGATAAATTTTTTTACATTAAGATAAACAGTTTTTAACAGTAAAACATTGTTAAAAAGTATGGAGTAGCTGTGGCTATCAAATCTCCTGCGTATATACACCACACGGTATCTACAAGAAAACCGCCTATAAATAAAGAAAACACAGCGGGAGTTTATGAAAACTCCTAATCTATCTAGATGGCAGTACAAAGTCATACGTTCGGGTAACCAGAAGGTCACTCCAGGTAAAGACCAAGGAGCATAAAGCAGACGTTAAGGAAGGGAAAACTGCAACCGCTTTGCGCAAGGAAGTCATCCAAAAAGGAGCAACCCCTCTTTGGAGCATTATTAAAAGAATAGCACCGTATACAAGCTATGTTGGCACAGCCAGGCGTGAAAGTCTCGAGATCATGACCCAACTACACCCATGCAACGAAAACTTGACTTATGAGAAATCTCCTAAACAAGCACCAAGGAAACAACAGGCAATTCCTCTCCATGACGCATGACCGCGTTTTAAGACACGAACTCTACACGTGATATGTCTAAACACGGACCTCAACGTGAAATGAAACTGTTTAGTTCTATAATATCAAATTTTTGAATTGTAACAACATTGTAAGTTGCTATCTCTAAGAAGGCTTTGAAAGCTTAGCCAAACGAAGCCTCCCGGTGGAGCGCGAAAGCTCGGCTCGAATTGTATATGAGTTTTACGCCATTAAAAGGAAGTGTTTTAGTTTAAGCTTGTTCGAATATTAATCTTTTGCATGAACCGTGTTAATGAGGTTTTGAAAGAATAAAGGAAAAGATCTGTTAAGTAACTATTTCTTTGGACTTTAATTCGAGTGACTCCTATTTCACTTTAAATGAAGTATTTAAGAACTAATTGTATGTACTATTAAGTAAGCCATACATGTGTATGCACGAACATTACAATCTTTTAAATGATACGGCTGCAATTCCTCTAGTATACGAGAAGAAATTCCAGCAGCAGATCTTTTATTTGTGAAAACCTAGGAAAATGATCAACCACTTTCGTACACGGAGAATTACTACAAGCTGCGATTTATTAGATATGCCCATTGTTTCATCAGCTTGAATGGATACAAACAATGGTGCACTGGCAACTTACTGAAGACAATCTCTGTAAACATCGTATATACAATCCAATTCATTTTGTTTTGTGGGAAAGGTATATTTTGAAATTTTCGAATATTCTAAATGTTGATTGTCCACTTTTGCAATTGAATTGAGAAACACTTCTCTGTTAAGAGAATCTTCAGATTCATTATACAACCACTTAAAGCAAGCTCCTTACTTTCGCAAAATTTTAGAGTTAATAATTATATTTAAAACATATCTATTTTTATCAACTAATTCATTACGAACTCTAACTGAAAGCGTGTGTACCTTTAATCAAGCTGTGTTATTATATCTATTGTACTTTATCAAATAACTTAAATTTTACACAATTTGACATGTGGCGTGATGTTTGTTCATGACTTTTAATTCGTTCCGAAAGATGCTTTTTAAGTCTGTTATTCCATGTAAGATCCAGTTTACATCATCACCGAATAGTAAACAGTAGAAACAAAACAAAGTATGTTTGCTTTCGCTTCTAGTTAACCAGGATATTTTGCTATACCACTTCCTATTAAAAGTTCTAGACTGATTCTTATGTTTCTGCACCAAGCAAATGTTTAGTTGATGTGCCTTTTTAACGGTTTTTTTGTTGTTTTTTTCGTCAGTCCTTAATAAGAGATAAAGGTCTTCGTGCTGAGAATAACTATGCAAATTATACTCGACTTTTAGTTATTCCTTAATAAACTTAAAGGGGTGTTCCAATAAAAAGTCTACTTTGCTCATATTAGTTATACGAGCGAACCTTACAACCTAACCCCACAAACGAAAATCAGGCGCTCACTGTCGGACGACGAGAAAGCAAAATTGCTAGTGTTAAACAGAAAAGCAACCAGCCCCGAAAAGACACATTTAAGCATGCGCAGTTCAGTGCGCTCCTGCTCCTTCATTACTGTTATCCGAAGTTTCGACAAGGAGATCATAGCAAAAGTCGCCTCTCTCACGCACGTGGTATTCAGTGCGCTCCAATAAACAGGTATGGAAGGCTGTAATGTGTTACTCAGTTATTCAACTACTGTAGCGGCTCATATTTGCATTCAGAAAATGTAGGGACTGGCTACTAATACGGATTTTCTTTTGTAATTTTTTTAATTAAAAGAAATATATTTGTTTTCTCATTTTCATGGGAGTCTTAGCCCCTGATGCCCATAATGACCCGCGCCACTGTTTAATAAATTTTCCCAGTTAAACAAAGAGATGTAATAAAATGTTCATACCAAGTATTCCATTGCTGGTGAGAATTATGTCTCTAACGTTGAAAGAAAATCCTGTGACTCCGAGTAACAACGCCAAATGAGTGATGAAACTCATCAGAAGAGCCACAATTACAGTTGTTACTGTCCAACTTGACAAGATGATTGGTTTAGAAGCGAAAATAGTCGGTGGCCATGGCACCAGATTCGATTCCGGAACCATAGCGATCAGCGTTGGTGTGGTCATTTTACTTGCGACGCTCCAGCTTAAGTTAGAAAATGTTCTACCTATAATGTATAAAATAGAATGAGAGACAGTATGTGAAATTTCTTTAACAAGACATTCAACTGAAAAAATGAGCAGTATAAAAAATGAAGCAAATTATTAGAATTTGCATAAATTACAAGAAATTATGGTTTCCTAGTATTAATAGCATGTGATCCAATAAATGCACATAAACCGTTATTCGTAAAATTAATTTGCATCCTACTGTTGCTTCTGTTGAAGCTTACATTGTATGTGTCTTTGCCAGTCACTTGCCCCCAATTTACAGTCGCTAGTTCCAGGAAAGAGACAGAACCACAGCCACCAGACAAACACACCACCTATTCCTGACCTGGGCCTAGGTCGGACGACTGGACAGAAGCCTACGCCTCTGACCACTTGGCTAATGGGGTTACCTAGTGGAAGGAGTTGCTCTGCCGATTGCATTCTTCGCAATTTGCGAAAAAAATCGTTTTGGCAATTACCTTTTTGTACTGTTATAACACTTTAGCAAAAAATGAATTTGGCGAAAACTTTAAAAAAACCAGAGCAACCGCTGCCTAGTGGCATTCCTTCATTGTTATATTAAACAACCTTCCAAATTCCGTAGATAAATTTATGCCTTCGTTACTTGTCTCGTTATACCGTACAGAAAAAGAAAGGTTCCTTTACCATTTGCTACGTTTATAACTTTTCATCCAATAGTTTGAAAGATAACTTTTGCAAATAATGTTAAACGCTATAAATCAGAAGCAAAACTTTGTTTTTCACGAATATTCAATTACAGTACGATTCTTTTTTGTTACCTATATTCCGGGCTCGCATCGGATAACCCGTCAAGTTTGCACGTGCAGGGCGGAAAAGAAAGTTTGCTGGATTGGTAGGATCGCTGCTACAATATCGTAGAACGGCGACCTCCAACATTCCCTTAGTCTCAACCTTCTTCATTTGCGCAGCGTTAGTTATCAACGTCAGCTTTACAATTCTCACTCTCATAACTTTTGGAACATTATTTTTACGGAAACCAACACTTCGAGAAAAAAAATCAGCAGAACTCAGATGAACCTAAAACTAGAATCAGAATCTCTGATTACGAAATTTACTCTCTTTTTTACTAAGAATCTCTGATTACGAAATTTACTTTCGACTTTACTAAGTTTCATCGCAACCAATGAGCAACTTAGACCTAATGGTTACTTGGGCCTACTTTCAAATAGGAGTAACACCGTGCATTAGTAAAACTACAAAGTCTGACTATAAAACAATGTCATTACAGAGCTTGTTGGCCATGCAGAAAAAAATGTGCCCATCAGTAGGTCTTCCTAGTGGTTTCAGTATTTCAAGTTATAGGGGGAAATGTATTCAGGTGGGCGAAATGATTTCCAGGTGGGCTGCTGTTGAACAGCGTGACGTAATAAGGTTTCTTTGAGTGGAAGGGTCAAGCCCACTGGAAGTTACATAAAAATGGTAACACTGCATGGTACGTAATAGGCGTATGGGCCACAAAAAAAGTTTCCGAATGAGTGGAAAGATTTAAATCCAGTAAGAAAAAGTGTGATTGACGAAGCTCGACTAGGGCGTCCGTCAGCATCACGAACTCAAGACCATATCGATCATATGAACTCTCTCATACAAGACGGACGGATTACAGTGTCAGGTGCAGCTTATGTTGGACATAAGTTATGGTTCTACCTATGCAAAGGAGCGTGACTACTTTGGTTACCGGGAAATATGTACCAGGTGGGTCCTGAAACCGTTGAATGATCAATACAATCAACAGCGTGTGGAGATGTCCACACAGTTTTTGCATCCTTATGATAAATATCCAGGTTTACCTTGAAGGACTATACCTGGTCACAAGATTTAGGTGCACCAATTTGACCCGGAAAACAAGAGACAAAGTATGGAGTGGAAACACCCTTCATCGCCAGCAAAAAGGAAATTTATAAGCGTCTCCTGTCAAAAAAAAAAAAATTCTTCCCATCTTTGTTTTGGGGTATGCGCGGTCCTATTTTATAATATCAGAAACACGGACCAACTGTTGAAAATTCAACATTATTAAGAAGTGCTTAAAGACAAATTGAAACCTTCAATTCACGAAAAAAGGAATTGTGAAAACTATTCTTTTACCGCACGACTATGCTCGTCCCTACACAGTGGCTGCAATTGTGACTGCATTTCAGAACAAAGTCTCAGGTTCTGTTACATCCATCTTGCAGCACGGAACTTGCACCAAGCGATTTTCATTTCTTCTGTGTGCTGAAAGAAGCATTACGTGGTCGGCGGTTTGTTAGTGTTCAAGAGGTCAAAAAGGCGTCGATTTTTCACCTCTGACAGCGGAAACCTTCTTCTCTTATGGGGTCAAAAAGTTTGTGGACTGTCACCGAAAGTGAGTACAATTTTAGGGAAACTACACACAGCGCCACCACACCCTGTGGTGGCGCTGCAAGTACGAACCGGCAGCCTTATAAACTGGCGTGTAGTCGATGCCCCGTGAAAGCAAAAAGTACCGGTCGACACAAGCAAGAGTACAGTGTGACAAGAATGCCAGGTAGATGCCAGAGACGTCGATTTAAGCAAATTGCGGACTTTGAGAGAGGCCTGACCATTGGGCTGAAAACCGCAGGGTAGATCGTTCTGACCATGCCAGGCACGAATGGATCCCACGGAGACCCGGTCCACTATACAGGCAGATGTAGCGGCTCCTGTGTGCCCTCGAACCATTTCCCGACGCCTCGCGGAAGCAAATCTGCGATCCCGGCGTCCCTTACGAGTGCCGCCTTTAACACCGGAACATCGCCGGCTCCGTGTGCAGTGGTGCCAGGCCAGAGCGACGTGGGATGCCACAGACTGGCGATGTGTAGTGTTTAGCAATGAGTGCCGCTTCGTTTTGGGGACAGATTATCATCGTGTCCGGGTGTGGAGGTCAACTGCACAATCCCAACCTCAATATCGAGCGCCACACCTCCCCCACTGAAGGCATTATGGTCTGGGGAGCCATTGCCTACGATAGCCGATCAGCTGTAGTAGTGGTACGTGGATCATTGACAGGCCAGCGGTATGTGGATGAGATCCTACGTCCCCATGTGCTCCCATTCCTGGCAGGGATTCCAGGTGCACTATACCAGCAGGATAGTGCCCGCCCTCACACGGCTCTGGTTGCCCTGGACTGCCTACGTCCCGTTGAGACACTTCCATGGCTTGCCCGCTCCCCGGACATGTCCCCCATCGAGCATGTGTGGGACCAGTTGAAACGCTGGCTGCCGCCGTGCCGCACTATCCGGGATTTGGAGCACACCGTCCAACACGTGTGTGTGAGCCAGTCTGCCGCAGGACATCAGGCGTCTGTTCGCCTCCATGCCGGATCGTATTGCAGCATGTATCGCCGCACGAGGTGGTGCGACGCGCTATTGAAGATGACCTGACTGCGTGCCACAGATCCCTCTGTAATTGTCCTGCAGCTCTGTTTTTGCAAGCATGTGTATCATTCATCTGTATCATTACAACCATAAAATTTCAGTTCAATCCAATGCTTCCTTCTTGGTGCGCATTGTCCGTGAGTGTGCATTGGCGACTCTAGGAGAGTAATCTTGTAACCATTTGGAAAGGTTTTATTTTGCTCTCACGCTAATTCCAAGTATCAGGGTAACACTACGCATCCGCAAAGCCACGCAAACATTGCTTTCAGGTACAGGCCTTGTAGGCTGTTCTGTTGATCATTCCCCATCTTATGATGGTGTATTCAAAGAAGCAATGTCGGATATGCACATGTGTATGTAACTCTCCGCCATAAATTCTTAAAATCGCCATTAAACGATGTACTATCATTTGGATCTCTCCGCGAAACGATAGCCATAGGAGAATGCATGGAAGGCAGGTGGCATTGCTCAGCTTTGCGAAAGCGTTGAGCCACATCCCGATATCAGGAATGAGTGTCATTAGGGGCAGGTTTACCATTAGTCCAACCAGCGCTATGGCCCAAGGAGCTGCATACTGAGAGACATTAAAATTTGAGAGTACATGTGACAAAAGAGAGCCGGTTTTGCCTTATTACGGAAACAAAAAAGGCAATGAAATAGCGCGTTTTGAATTATTTTTAATAAAACTTAGTAGTATAGTTTAATACAATTAATACTTAATATAACTGTATTAAATACTTTTTATTTATTTAATTATTCAAAATATTAGCTAATTTTCAGACAAAGACGACCGACAAGGCGACAGGAGTCGCAGATAAAGTGAGTTCAGTAAGTCAACAATGTTATTTCATCCTGGCAAGGCCAAACTCGGAACTGAGAAAGAGCAAGAGGTGGGGCATTTCTCTAACAGAGATCGTTGACAGCATTGGACGCATGAGACTGGAGTGGATAATTTTTACAAGGGATTTGAACAAGTTTGAGGGTGACGGTACAAAGCCCAAAATCAGAACTGTTTACTTCATGAAGCGGATTTCTACAAAATCAATGTTCTCGGGGTAGTGTGGGTGACAGAGTAGGAGGAAGAACTGTTTACAAAATACGTATTCCACAGCGTACAGCTCCAGTTGGATTGTTTATCTGAATTCGAACAAGAATGTGTGCTTTGGCATAATTTTGATGGGCCAATGACGGATTCAAGTGTTCCTGTTGCGGTTACACTTGAATGATATTGCGTATAATGTTGCAATATCATCAGGAAAAAAATCGATTCAACTTTTCCGAACTTGTTTGTGTTATTCTAAGGATTTGCTATGCATACCCATCAATAACGCCTCTGGAGAACGAAGGTTTTCTCTTTGGAAAACCATCCATAAGTATTTGAGGATATGTAGTTCTCAGGAAAGAACGAGTGAATTTGCAGCTTTGTCACTTAATTCACACAATATAAAGACATTTTATGATATAGTAGGCTTTGCCTCAAACAAATTAAGAGGAAAAATCGAAGTCGTAAAATTTTACTAATTTTATTATGTTTATGCGTGCCAGTTCTCTCGGTCATTCAATCTATTTTCAATGAACATTGGTAGTAGCATTATATTCTAAGAGAAAAACCCTAAAATTAGTATGCGCAGTGGTCTAAGCGATGGCTTCTGACCGTTCGTCTGAGATGGGTGGGGATTCAAATCCCGGTGAGGTATGGATGTTGTGGTTGTCTTACCGCACTGGCTCTCTCCCTTCCCTGGAACCAGTGGCGCTAAATTAGGGACGGGCGACTGCTTATAAAGCCCACTGAGTTGCTCACGGTGGTCGTTAAACCCCCAATCAAAAAAAAAATAGTGTTGCTTACGTTTAAAACTGAAATACGAGATTTGCAAGCAAATGTTTGATAAATATGCTAAAATCAAGGAATTTTATTTCTAAATATAAAAATTGAAGGTGAATTTTCAAGATTGTAAATTAAACTTGCGAGGAAACGACGTTTAATATTTTTATTTCAATGCCCAGTTTTAAGTAATACATGTGCTGAAAGTTCTGCAGAGTCTTGAGAATACACTGATTCCTTGTGTGATAAAAAAATCTATAAATAATTTAAATATGAAGTTTAAATACGTTAACTTGGGGTTGGCTGATTTTTCTTGCTCCCGTACGTTGTATGTCCGAGTGTCATTGAAAAAAGAAACCTTTTCAAATGGCAACGAAGTAAATTTCTCAGAATCGTCAATCCAATGCAGTTAAAACCTTAAATAAGCGAAAAAAAGTGCAAAATTCATCGGTAAATTTCTCTGAAATTGTGTCCAACTTGTAAAAGGTTACCGCAACTTTTTAACACGTTTTTTCCAAAAAGCTGTTGGTGCTTGTAGTATCACTATGTTCGTCCATGGACACAAATTTTTTTTTTGAGCTGGAAGCTTCAACTGTGAGAACGAGGATCCTATGCATAACCTCGCCGCTAGGGGGCGTAGATGAACGTGCTATTAAATTCAAAACAAAATATATTTTACTGTATCAAATTTCTTCAAAAAAAAACTGTTCAGGAAATTATTTTAATTTCCCGATACCTTTTACCACGAAGACCATTTTATGTACAGTTTCTGTTTGAAATAATGCATGTCACCGCTAGGGGTGTAAATATATACTGCATTTTTCCCGAAATCTCTGCTTCTAAAATCGGATTATTTTTTTCGTTAGGAACAAATCCCGACGATGAATACTTCGCATACATTTTACAATATTTGGTGACAAAATGTTTTGTCACTAGGGGCGTAAGTGAATATTTCTGTTTTTAACATGTTTGCAATCGCATTTACGCTTCTAAGAGCCTAAGAGAGAAAAATGTTTTCTGTTATACACCATTCGCCGCAGCAAACATTTGTATTTTTCCCCCCTCAAAGGTTAATGTAAATTTCATTTATGTTATTTCTGCTTCTAAAAGTCCGATTTAAAAATATATTTTTTGCTACTGATATCGTTTTTGGCGAGGAATAGTTTTCATATACAAAAAACCTCCGTTAACGGACACCTCCGAACAACGGCAACTTCCAAACAACGCGAAGTTTTGGTCGGTACAGAACAGATGTGGTAGGATTAACATTGGCGATAACCTCCGAATAACGGAAACTCTGAATAACGATCAATGGACACCCCAGTCTGTCCTGGAGGAGGTCTAACGGACACTTTGTCCGTAAGAATTTTACGCAGTTACTTCGGCTAGAGGAATGAGATAAGGACAAAGAATGTTGCTGTACACGCATTACTGCCGGTATAGTGGAATGCTTAAGCAAAAATAAAGGAGTAAAACTTTAATTCAACATGTTCAGTGATTACTTAAGGTAAGCTCCATATCCCACGTATGTTTCAGTCCTGCCAGCCCCACATTAGGTGGGGTGGGATGGTGTCCTAAATGTTGCCCTTTGGTGGCAGTGTCAATTGGTTTCGTTCCTGTGGATTCTGTTCCTGCTTTCCACTGGTGGCCGGCAAACTCTGCAGTTCCACTTCATTGTCTGCAACATTTTTCTGTGTCAGTAACCTAATGCTAATCACCTTTCAAATGGCTGTTTAAGACCAGGGGTCAGGTACCGCCTTCCTAAAATCCTCTACAACATGATTGATTGATTGTAAAAGCTTTGCTAGGGCCATCCAATTCTAGTGAGCAATATGGGAAGATAACGAGCAATGATAATGCATTTAAACTGCAAGTCACTCTCGTTATTCCTTTTTCTTCTTAGAAAATTCAGCTTTAAACAATCAGTTGTTTTACTGGTCTGAATCTGGACAATGTCACTCTTGAACTAAGTTCAGTTTTTTGTAGGCTAACACTGGCGTTTGCATTCTAAGCGCCGAATCGCTAGATTCATGGAACACATCTGCCTCTAATTCCGTATTGACTTTCAGGATTTGCTCAACTTAACTGATTAATGAATTGTTTGGCATACAGAAACTATTTTCCCATGGGCTGTATCTATTTTCTCTAATTTCACAGAAAGTCTGTTTCACTTGCATGTAAGCGAAGATGAAGTTCAGTATTTAGGACGACTTTTTGACATTCGCGAGAAGCACGTTTTTCTACAGTTTAAATTCGTGAGTTCTTGCACTTTAATAAAAGTTTTTGACATTAGCAGAAAACAGTGAAAAAGGAATAAGTGTTCACCGCTGAGTAGAACGCTATGGTTACAGAAGGACGCAAATTAGAGATTTACTGGAGAAGAAATAATTAGTGCCAAAGTTTCAATGGATCAAGATGAAGTTCATGAAATAGACTGAAACTGGCAACTGTAGAGTGAAAATCTATGAAGAATGACAGTTTTATATATGAAATTATCAGAGTATCTGTTGAGAAAATAATTATCAGAAAGAAATGAAAATAGTCATTGGTAACAAATTTCTTCAAACAGATCCTTACAGATATAAAAAAAAATAAGCAAGTTGAATCAACTCACCACAGGTGTACACTTTCCAAAAGAGAATTCTCTATGTAATAAACAGTTTCATACAGTAATTCATTAGATGTATTTACATATCACAGTAATTCTAATATAATGTGCTCATTATTTTATTCAACACTTGGAAAAAAAGCACTGCAACAGTTTTCTATGTGCTTCATTTCATACACTTACTGTGATTTTGTATAATGACAAACAGTATTAACTTAAGGCTAACCTCCAAACAATGTCACTTCCCAACAGTGGTCACTTTTTTTCGGATCCGAGCGCTGACCATTATTTAGAGGTTTTACTGTATTTGCTAATTTTTGTACCACATGGTTTTGCTACTAGTGGGTGTAAGTGTTCATTTCTGTTCGTACCATACTTGGAACCATATCTTTGTTTCTAATGGTTTGATTGGAAAAATTGCCTTCGCCTTGGTATCTCTCATTATGGGAAATGCTTTATGCACAAATTGTGATTTTTTGTAGCACACATTTCAGCCGCTAGCGGCCGAAAGTTGCTGTTTTTATTTGTGGATGTTTTACCGACTGCATGTAAAAATCCGATCGATATATTTGTTTTTTTACACCTGAGAATTCGGTATTTTCTTGGTTTTTGTTTTTATTGTCATTCTCCAGCTGAAAAAACAAAAACAAATCGCCAACGTAGATTTTGCATTTCAACTGGCGAAGTTGATGATCCTTATAGCGAACCTCAATTTGCAATTCGGGACGCTAGAAACGGCGGTGACTCCAGCCAGATGTGTAGACATGACAACGAAAGTAGTATACTCTTATATCAGGACCAAGACGTAGTATACTGAACAATGTACATTGAAATCACATTTTATTATACACACTGCATCTGTCCACAAACCTTCCTGCAATAATGCGGCCAGCCGAAACTTCCTACTAGCCATAAAGAGATCAGATACCTACCTGCTGTACAGCATAGCCGCAACTGGAGTAATACGGCTACCTAAGGGGCTTAAATCGTGGGCAGATAATTTGTGCAAGGAAGATGGTGTGCTCAATCTCCCTGACTACAGAACGTCTGGGATTTTCGCGTGCGGTAGTCTTACGTGTGTACCAGAACTACATAAAATCCGGCAGCCACCTGAGAAAAAAAGCGGCCGTCACCGGGCCGTTAATGTTCGAGATGAGCGCAATTTCTTCCATGTCGTAACGGGGGGCCACAGTGGAGAGGATATCGTCGACATTCAACAATCGGCTCCTACAAAGGTTTCTTCAAAAACCATTCGATGTCATGAATGGGCTATGACAATCGAGTACTCTTATTTACCACACGTCACTGGGCTGTGTGGCTGCAGTGGGCGAAGAAACATTGCAACTGGACTGTGGAATACTGGAAACAGGTTGCCTGACGAATCGAGGTACCAACAACATCACGCCAGCGGGAAACCGTCGACCGCAGCTGTCAAATCAGTGTTACAGGCCGGTGGAGTCGGTGTAATGTTCTGGGACTTGTTTACTTTTGCCACTTTCAAGACCCTTGTTCTTACTGACAAATATCTTACCCTTTTAATGCCTGGAGCTAATTAACTCGGGGTTAGCATCATGGGCTGAAAGCAGCTCAAATAAATATATTTGCTCTCTAAGAAGTGGGCAGAACGTGGCTAGAAGGAAAGAATCTGCGCATCAGAAAGTGTTGCTTTCCCCTTAGCTTTCTTATTCAAAGAGGTCATTTAGGGAAATAATTGACCCCAATCCTTTGGTTGATTACCTGCTGAAAGCGGTGTAACAATGATAACAAACTAAGGAGAGAGAGAGAGAGAAATTTTTTAATCATACGTTTCTGCCTAGTTGCATGATGTCCCTGTCAGTGGGACTAGACACTGACAACGTGACACTTGGGATAAGCAAGCTCTTTGCTTTCAATCATTAGGTCACACAGTAGACTAGAAGAGAACTCTAGTATAGAAGACTACAACACCACTTATCACCTGTGACATGTTTATGGTAGATGCTACTCAAATGTTAAGAGGAATGGATTTTTTTTTGCGGTAGCTTTAGTGGAACCCGGCCGCTGTAAGAACATTACTGTTTAGGCAGCTCAGTAAATTTTGTGTACATTTGGATCAGCTACATCGGTCGATTAAAGGGTCAACATATTGTGTAGCCTACACGCGTTCATCGCTATTCATTTCCCACAGCAGTATACCATCTTTCAACAAGACACGCCTAGTCTCTCGCTCCCATTTGGCGAAAAACTTTTGTAGAGCATTTCAGTGAGTTCGTAACCTTCGAATGGCCCTCTCCAAGTCTCCGGACATTCACTTAGTTAAACTTATGTGGGACGAAGTGGAGCGATACCAGACACCCACCACATGCAACTCTCTGCGCTTTACAGACGTTTGTCTTGGAATCGATTGTCTCCCACTTCCGTACGTGCCATTTCCGTACAAAAGGAAAATTGTCCCACTTCCGTACGTGCCATTTCCGTACAAAAGGAAAATTGTCCCACTTCCGTACGTGCCATTTCCGTACAAAAGGAAAATTGTCCCATTTCCGTACATAGCAAATCAGTTAGCGCCATTTCCGTACAGTTTCACAGCGCCTGGTATCAGACGTGAGGAGTCTAAGGACGCAAGTAAATGCTAATCCCCTGTGGAATTCCTCCAACGTCATAGAGATCACCATTAATTGTTTTCGTCAACCAATAGGCGCTCATTGTAAGATAAGAGGGAAAAACAACAAAAACTGAAGAGTAAACAAGCTGTTTATTAACTCCATTATTACAGTCTTCAGCATTCGTTGCAGATGTTTAATTTCCCAACCGTGGAAAAAAATGATTTTCTTTATAATATTTCGTTCAAAGCGGCCGTCAAAATTCCGGGCTATTTCTTTAACCCGTTTCGTATGAAGTTTCCGCAAAATATTTTGTGAAATCTTTTTCTTGAGGTTACAAGTTCTGATGGCCGTGAACCCTCCCACAGTGTGTGTGTGTGGGGGGGGGGGGCTATCAGTTCGACCTTTATCCTCTGTCTTCTGTCACGCATATCTCACTGCTTTAGGATCATCACACCTATGTACGGAAACGGCACTAGATGATCTGGATGTGTACGGAGAAGGAACAAATATACATTTCCAACACCTGGCAAAGTTCATGGCACGACATGTTGCTTTTGTTCTGAGCACAAAAGGTGGGACACACATTAATAGATTCGGTGCGAATCAGTAGCGGATCCAGCAGGGGGCAACGAGGATGATCGTCCTACCAAAGCAAATTTTCTTTTATTGAATGGCCAAGTTCGTAAATAATTAATGTACTTATTTTTTAATTACGTACAAAATGCACAAGTTTTCGTAAAAGTTCTTTATTACAGTTGAAATTAGCTGTGAATTTGGAGATAAAATGTCATGTTAAAAAAAAAACTGGAGATTCAGGAACTGTAGAAGCTCCTCATAGCGGAAGTGAAAAGAGGTTTCGTCTGATCATTAAAAGCAATGCATGTGTTTTGTTCTGTTCTTTAGTACTGTCTGAAATAATTAGTAATTGGGAACGGGGAAGGTTACCATGTGTGAGATGTGAGTGACAAAGCCGAAGTATGTATCTCGACTGGGCTGTAAACGGAAACCTGTTTCTGAACTGCACTTCTTTTCGTATTGTTTCGAAGGGTTATTTTTTCAGCCCTTCCCCTTTTCCCCACGCGTAAGTCATAACATCATCATTGTCAACCATTATCACTCCACGGCTGGATGAAGATCTCCCCAAATTTCTTCCATAACGGTCTGTCTTAAGCCAGTCTCCTACAGGTCATTCCCACACGCTTTTGAATTTCATCCCCTCGGCTCGCGCGTGGTCTTCTTTTGGGTCTTTTCTTGATCTCCTGGAATCCTGTCCAAAACTTCGGGTGTCCATCGGTGGTCCGTTCTTCTGGCAACATGTCCAGCCCATTGCCATTTCAGGGATTTTACTCTGATCATGATGTCTTCCACTCTTGTCATTTTCCTCATCCATAAGTTCCTCCTCTTATCTCCCCTTGTTACACCGAGCATGCATCTCTCCATGCTTCTTTCAGTTGACTGCAGTCTTTGTATGTCTTTTTTTAGTTAAGGTCCACGTCTCTGCTCCGTACATAAGCACTGGAAGGAAGCATTGATTAAACACTTTTCTTTTAAGACATAATGGATATTGCTCTTAAAAATTGTACTGTTCCTTCCAAAAGTTCTCCATCCAAGTTTTATACGTCGAATAATTTCTTCATTAATGTGACCCTCGCTTGATATCTGTTGCCCAAGGTAAATGTAGATATCGCTTATCTCCAGCTTTTCCCCATCAACCGATAAATCTTTATTTCTTCTAAAAGCATTGTAGATCAGTTTTGTCTTCTGAAAGTTGATTTTTTTATCTGACAGTTAGAGGAAGAGATATGCAGAAACGACATAGCTTCAGAAAAAACAAAGCTGTATGATACTTAACTCTTCTGATGGAGAGTATCCTACTAAAAAGAATATTTTGTTAAGGGGTTTTTAGAATCGAATAAACGCTTTCAGATAAAAATGTACGCTGACGCCCCTAGCGGGAAAGTTTTGAATGGAAAAGTAGAAAGCGACAAGTGTTCTTCAATAACAAAACCTATGCTAAAGAAAAAGAAATTTTCAAATAGGAGCAGAGATGGCGAGAAAAAAATTTTCGGCGTTTACCCTACCTAGTGGGAAGACTATGCATTACTGAAGGAGGGTAATGTTCACCATCTTTAGGGTAAGGAAATGGCTACAGTAAAATAAATTTTTCAATGGGATTTTTAGAAGTGGAGACACGATTGCAAACAGCAATATACACTAACACCACGTAGCTCAAGAACTGTGAACTATAAAAACCCCACGAGTACATGCAAAATGTTCTACAAGGCGAATGGTACCCGGTGTTAAAAGAATTATTGAAATTTGACTTTTTAGAAGCAGAGATATTTAGAAAAAAAAGACAGATAAAACATTTGCGCCCTCCCTCGAGCAGGGAAATTTTGCACTATTTGCTGTAGGAAATACATACAAAATGTTTTTGTAGTTTGTAGAATCTGACCAAAAAAAAAATGTTCACTCAGATTTTTAGACGCGCAGATATTTGTTGTAATACACTTAAACCTATGCCCTCTAGTGACAAACGTATGCGTTAAGAAATTTTCAAAATTATGGGGAAACATTTCGCACCACAAACGCTCTCCGGGAAAGAATGTTCCAAGTCGGACTGTTTGTGAGAAGCAGAGATACCAAGAAAAATAAGATATATCTACACCCAATGACTGAAAAACGGTGCATTATTTTAAGCAGAATATATTATAAAAGGGTTTTTCGTGCTGAGCGGCAGAATTTTTTCAATGAAAATTTCAGAAGAGCGGCTATTGGTGCAAATACATCAGAAAAAATAGAAATATGCACTTATGCCTCTAGTGGTGAAATATTACTTTACAAAAAATTAGAAATTATATGCGGAACATTTCATGCAAAAGAATTTTTGAAATCAGACATTTAGAAGCAGAGATACCGGGGAAATCGCAATTTACTTTCTCGCACCTAGCGGGAAAACTATGCATTATTTGAAAAGGAAACTGTATCCAAAATAGGCTTTGTTATAAATGGTACCGAAAGGAAAGAAGAATTTTTTCAGTCTGGTACATGGAAGCTTTGATATGAAATAAAATGTATTTTGAATTCGATAGTATCAGCATTTACGCCCTCTGGCGGCGAAGCTATGAATCGAAAAAGAAAAACAGGAAATCAATGGCCCTCACATTTCTGGCTTTCCAATACAAAAAGAATTTTTCAATTCGAACTAACAGTTGTGCAGATATAGTGTCCACAGATGGACGGAAGGACGAGCGAATAAAGTGAAATCATATGCACGTATTTATTTTATTATATAAAATTCGCGCTTAAAAGGAATATTAGAATTTTTACGCTGTAATTCTACCAAAATCAAATGGAACAATGTGACTTTCCAAACTCAATATGCAACTTGCGGTTTGTTTTGTTAATACTTCCTTTATAACATGTGCCGATGAAAATTCTGTCAGAATTGCCATGTTTTTAGAGAAAATAAAGTAGGAAGTATGCGCGAAATGTGCTTCACGGTGGAAGCTATGCGACCCAAAAAGAATTTTCCAAGTGTGACTTTTACAAACAAAGATTGGAGGGAAACAGTTTATACAATGCGCCCCTAACTTCATATAATACTTAAAGTGGAAAATGTTCTCAATCTTCACCATAGCGAATGACATGCAGAACAAAAATGTTTTTCTCAATCGGATTTTTACAAGTGGAAATACATATGCATCAATGTGCACATTAAGAAAAATTTGGAAATATGTGATAAATGATTCCGGCCGTAAATGGTGTCCGATATAAATTAAGAATATTTTAAATTTAGAAGAAGGTATATCGAGAAAATAGATTTAACGTTTACGCTTCTCTGTCGGTAAACTGTATTATTTGGAACAAAAAATATGCATGAAATGTTTCCCATCGTGGGGCGGCATTATTTGACTAAAATATTTTTTAACCGCCTCCCTAATGTGATACAGGCCCTCCTCTCGCCACCAAAAGAGCTCTCACCCGATGAGACATAGATTCAAAGAGATTGGTGTCTCGTGATATGTTGTACCGTGACTGCAACAGAAGATCCCGCAGTTCCGATAAATTACATGGTTGGGGTGATTCTGATCGTATCCGTTTCTCCAACTCAAACCACAAATGCTCAATAGGATTCGTGTCCGGCGAATTTGGGGGCCATGGCAATAAATGGAATTCCTCTTCATATTCTTGGACCCATTCCTGAACCTTTTTCGCAGTGTGGCATGGAGCATTGTCTTGTTGAAAGCCGCCATCTCCACCAGGGAATACAGTTTCCATAAAAGGGTATACCTGGTCAAACACGATGTTCAGACACGTGACAGCATTCAAGGTTCGCACGACAGGAATATTTGGTCCAAGTGTTCCCCAAGAAAATATTGCTTAGACCATCACACTCCCTCCAGCCGGCTAGATCCGTCACACAGTGCATCCAGGTGAGAAGTCTTCCTTAGGTAAACGTAGCACACGAGCTCTTCTGGCGACAAGGTGTAACAGAAAACGGGATTCGTCTGACTTATGAGACCCTCATCTACTCTGTGATCCAATATCGATTATTGCGGGCCCACTGCAAGCGCTGACGGTGGTGAACAGCTGTGAGCATAGGCACATGAATGGGTCTGCGGCTGTGGAGACCCACATCCAAGAGTGTACGATGAACTGTGCTCGGACACGTTGGGCCCTTCACCACAATTGCAATTATGGATAATATCAGCCACAGTAGCCCTCCTGTTGCTGCGGCAAGACGAGATAGCCTGCGCTGACCTCTGGCATCAATGAGCCGTGGCTTGCCCACGCCTTGTCAACGGCTCGAAGTGTCACCTGTTTTGGACCACCTTTGATAGGTACTAACTACTGCATAGCGTGAACAGTCTACCAGCGTCGCTGTTTTTGTTTTGTTTTTTAATTGGAGGTTTAACGACCACTGTGATCAACTCAATAGGCTATAAGCAGTCGCCCGTCCCTAATTTAGGGTCACTGGTTCCAGGGAAGGGAGAGAGCCAGTGCCGTAAGACAAACACAACATCCATGCCTCACTGGGATTCGAACCCGGACCCCTTTCGGACCAATGATCAGAGGCCATCGCTTAGACCACTGCGCCACCGGGGCGGCGTCGCTGTTTCGGAGATGCTCTTACCAAGGCGTTTTGCCATAACGATCTGGCCATTGTCGAAATCAGATAAATCCTTTGCTTTTCCCATGTTGAGGCGAAACGAAATACTGACTGAGAAAGCTCCGACCCAGGTACTATATGTATCATTCGCGACCTTGGTACCTGACGCTAAATGGCTGCACGCGCACTTATTTGCATAACGCACAGGTCGTTTTAATGTTTTGGCTGATCGGTGTATGTTGTAAACACCAATATGCGCTTGTGTCCTAAGTGACAGAAACGTTACAAAAGATTAGAAATTATGTACAGAACATCCTGTACTATAAACGCTGTTGGATGCAAAAAGAATTCTTCAAATCCAACTTTAGCGGGAAAAACAAAATATCCATGTACTCCGGAGCGGGAAAACTGCACATTATTTAAAGTAGGAAGTTTGCTTAAATTGGTCTAGGAGATATATTGTTTTACTCAATATGTTTGTTTCGAACTATTACCCCGTCATGAAATTTCACTGTAAAACACTATAACGATCACCGACTAAGGTTTATCTTGCCGAAATAAAATTATTTCATCGTAAAGCTTAATTACTTTAGATGAATCCCGGATAGCATCACTTCGTTGCTACTGTATTAAACATGAACTAGCAGTATTAATACTTGGAATGACAACGGCCAGATGGAAGTCAAGTAAAACGTGAGTCCGCTCTTTATTTCTTTGTTCTTTGCAGGCGTATATCATTCGTCAAACACACCGTTCAATTTGTAATCTTGATCACAGAAAACATCAGCTACAGAATATTGACTATTATGCTTCAAAAATCAGAAATGTTTTTGTCAGACTGATCAAGAGCTACTGCCGAAACCAAGTGACAGAAATAATCAAGTGCTCGTGATAATTAGGGAACGGGAATTTAAGTGCTAAAAAACAGAAAAATATTTATTTTTATAATTGCTGATAATTTCAAGAATATTTGCTAAAAACAAAAATAATTTAAAAAAAATCCGCTAAATATAAAAAGGTATTTTGTTCAAGGAAAACGTAACTAATTACTTTCTGTGATTAAATTATATTAGTTCACAATTCACAGCTATGCATTTTATGGAAAAAGTTCTTTGGAGTTGCAGTGGACGTTTGTTTTGAGTTCAGTCTTGATTTATTTACTTTGTGGACGACAATGCCACATGTCACATCTACCCTAGTTGTTTTGGGGTTTTCTTTTTTTCCTTTTTCTATTTGATAGGATGCTGTTACGTTCTTGTTACTTTTTTTGCGTTTCAGATTCGAAGGATCCTTTTTAGTTCACTAACTCGCAGTGAAGAGTCAGAACACTAGTTTAAACTCAACCCCTAGTAATAATTAACTCAGTGCACTTTACAACTGTATTACAAATAATAATAATAAAAGTAATAAAAGAGCAGAACGAACATGCTGATCGCAGCTGCTCAACAGAACCGCATCAACAACAACCACAATAACGCGAACGGCATATATATATATACATTCTATATATATACATTCTATATTGAATTTTGAGACTTCTTCTTCTTTGTGCGTTTACCCAAGTTTCGTGCGTACGGGAGAAAGTCTGGTTTTGCTTCTCCGATAAGGAAGAGAAGCTGCCATTCTCCAACGCGTTGGCGCCAATGAGTCGAGTCATCTTGGAGGAAAAGAGTGGTGTAAATTCTACCAGCTCGTTTGTATACTGTTAATTTTTTTTTCTCCACTGAACGTTTACTTCGGGGTTATTTACCCTAAAAAACACTAAAATATAAAAGAATGGATGAAATGTGCAAACTTATGTATTTATTACGAAATTTGGGAAAATATGTATTTACATACAAAGTTTCGAAAATGTTTTTATGTTAAAATACCGAGAATAAACAAAAATTTACACAAGACAGAAACTAAAAGAGAAAGTTATATTAGATTATACGTCACAGGTCTTCTTACTACAAGATATCCGAAGGAAAAAAAAATCTTTAATCCTATATTCAGAAGCATTGGCGTGAAGTGAAATGTATTTTGAATTCAGTAGTATCAGCGTTTATGCCTTTTAGCGGCAATATCATGCGACGGAAATCGACCTAAAGTTAGATTGTCGTTCTCACATTTCAAGCTTTCCAGTGGAAAAATTATTTTTCCAATCTTATAATCTTATTAACAGTGAAGAGAGATGATGCCCACAGACGAACGAATATATAGTGATACTTACATAAGCACGTCCTCTAAAAAAAATTTATATCGTTACTTTGTTTTAAAGACATTAATATCCTCATTTGCCAGGTGCAACATTATCCCGCTAGGAGCGTCGCGATATGCGTAATAGCATTTATAACTAGCTATAGCTGCGCTCCTAAAAGTTCGATTTGGTAAACACTTTTTGCACACAACTTTTACAACAGTGATCACCCTTTCTCGTACATTTTCCATCTTTTTCCGTTAGGTGGCAAACTTTTCCATTTTAAGCTCGATGGTGTCACTAAGCTTTCATGGGTTGGTTTGCGGAAATTTACCATTGTCAGTTTTATCCAAATGTTTGCATTTCTCCAGATGCAGTATTTCTTAATTAAAGGGCGTGACAATACATTTTCATTTGCCATTATAAAATATCTGCTCTTCTAATAGCCCTATTTTAAAACTTTTGGTATTCGATTTCTCTAAGAACGACCAAACTTTTCCATTGTTATATCAATTTTTCCGCATAGTGGTGCAAAATTCACTTTTTTATAGAATCGTACTGACTCCAAAGTTCAAAATGAAAATGCTCTGAAATATCCTTGGCGGCGTACGTTTTGAGGCTTTTGTCAAAAGACGTGCTCTTCTACACCAATGAATTAGGTGTCATTCTTTTTGTTTTTCAGAATTTTTTCGTAGTTGTTCACGAGGATTAGTTTTTGCTTTAACAAATAACGCTTTGTCTTTACCATAAACAAGCTGTTTATGAAATCAATGGGCAACTATTATACTTTGCTAACCTAATTTTAAAGACAAGGGGAAGGGGGTAGCTGGAGTATGGAAGAAATGACGCACTGCGAAAAATAGGCAAGAAATTGAAACTTGAGTATACAGCTATAACAATTAAAAGCTGCTTTTTGATGTATATGTACTCGTACTTTTATGTTAACATGACACTCAGATCCAGGGACGCCTCCCCGGTGGCGCAGCGGTCTGAGCGCTGACCCGTTCAAGATGGGTCGAACCCGGACCCGTTCGAGATGGTTCGGATTCGAATCGCGTGAGGCATGGATGTTGTGTTTGTCTTACGGCACTGGCTCTCTTCTTTCCCTGGAACCAGTGACCCTAAATTAGGGACAGGCGACTGTTTATAGCCCGTTGAGTTGCTCACGGTAATCGTTAAACCTCCAATAAAAAAAAAGTGAGCCAAGGCTATCCCGTATGGTACAAGCCAACAGAAGGGATACTGCGGCGCAACTCGCCGGTAATTTGAATGTTCAACACGAAACTTACAAGAGTTAAACGATAAGGTGGTAATGTGTTGGTAGCAGATACCACAAGATTCGTTTAGAAATCTTGTAGCGTCAACGCTTCGCCGGGTAACAGCTGATGTTGCGGCACGTGGAGGATCAATATCATATTAGGCAGGTAGTCAGGGACATATATAAAAAAAATTTCGATTGGGGAGGGGGGGGGGACGAAAAATAAGTTTTTGAAATCCACATTAGCAAAATAAAAGTTAATGAAAAATAGAAAAAAATTAAAGCACTTTTTTCTAATGTAAGTTGATGCATTTTTATTAAATTAGGCAGTTTTTTTCTAATGCATGTCGCATTTTAACCCAAAACATTGGCACACTTTGGCCAAACAAGGACCTTGCGCCATAAAAATCCACCATCCAACCAAACCAAAACATAAAGTGAAACTAAGTTTAAAAACAATGCCGTCTTATGCACAATTTAATATTAAAATATATATACAAGTTAAAATATATACACATTATTAGACCTATTAAATCGAAAACAAATGCCGTCTCCTGCACGATACACTTTTAATGATAAAAAGCTATGTACAATTAAAATAAATATGTTTAAGAATTTTCAACGCCACAACGGCGTCATCCTCAGAAACAGTGCAGCAGTGAGCACAGAAGTGAGTAGCCTATATACTTTACAAGACACATAGTAGTTAATGCGCATGTGCAATAATCGGCAAAGTCCAAATCAAGTTCAGTGGGTACAAGCATAGTTGGTGGGCGTGACCTGACCCAAAGGTGTTCTCCAAGGAAGATGGATAAACACGGGGGTTCATCGTTACAGCATCTTTCACCATTGACGAATATGTGAATACTTTCACAGAAAAGTTTTGATCGACGGTTCCTGGGAGAATCCAGAATAATGGTGTCATTCCAGCATGGTAGGTAAGAACCGTTTAAACAGTCTCGACAAAGATGTAGCACCAGAATGCGTCCTGAGGTTATACTGATGTTCGTAAATGCGGCGCACCAAATTACGAGTGGTAGAGCCCACATAACATAAATCGAGCTCTGCAGGTTTAGTAGATTTAAGTGGAACCAAATATACACCGTGACGGTTCACACATTCAACACAGTCTCTGTCCTTTTTAACAGTGTTAAATAAAGTACGAGACCTTACACCAAACTTGAGTTTGTACTTATGACATATATGTTCTTTAAAATGTTACATACAGGTGGCATATATGGAATGGATCCCACAAATTGGTAGTCAAATTTATCTGCAAGCAAAGCTGTCTGCGGTCGACCAATTGATTTCTTAACAATCAAGCGATCAATCATGTGACGAATGTAACCGAAAGTCAAGGCAAACTTTAATCCTAGCTAACTCTTGGTCCCGGAGATCCTGTGTGGACGAGTGTGTAAATGCACGATTAATAAGAAAATGAAAAGTAGATAATTTTTGCGACATTGGATGAGAAGAAGTAAAAGGTATAAACGTGGCAGAAGAAGTAAAAGGTATAAACGTGGCAGAAAAAGTTGGTTTTCGGTAAACAGAAAATAAGGAGTTATCCGAAAGATTGCGAAAAAGGCAAAAGTCGAGAAAAGGCAAAATGTCTAAATTCTCGAACTCTACCTCGAACTTGATAGAATGATGTCGTGAAGAAAGTAAAGTGGCAAAGGAAAAAAGCTCATCGAAACCTGAAGGCCAAACAACTAATACGTCGTCGACGTACCTGATGTAAAGAAGTGGTTTTATGGGGAAAACATATAATAATCTTAAACATATTTATTTTAATTGTACATAGTTTTTTATCATTAAAAGTGTATCGTGCACGAGACGGCATTTGTTTTCGATTTAATAGCTTTTGGTGCACGAGTTAATTTCTTCATATTATTAGACCTGTCGAGTTTACAATAAACCCATCCTCAGATGTAATAGAATGCACAAACACAAGCGACACAAGGTGTTGGTTATGTATACTATGGTAGTCGTGTCACAAGTGACGTATGTCCAATAAGGTTTTAACGCATATGCTGAAATAATTGGTCAATCTCAATTTCTGGAGACTCGGGGTGTTTTTCCTGGTCCATTAAGTTTCCAAGGGAGGGGAATAGTACAAAGAGAGTCATCATTGCAGCATAAATGACTGTATTAAGAACAACTGTATTTTAACTTGTATATATATTTTTAAGAACTACTATATTTTAACTTGTATATATATATTTTTAATTTAAATTTTACATCGTGCATAAGATGGCATTGTTTAGATCATTTTTAGCACGAAAATATATCTGATAAAGTGAAACACTGGGGGGCAAGGCCTCCTTGGCCCCCTCTAAATACGACCGTGCAGGTAGTCATAATGTTTTGGGTCTTCGGTGTGTGTGGGGGGGGGGAGTTCACGATACTAATTATCAGGGATCCAAATATTTTTTACTTCGCTCAACTTTTCAAATTAAACAGCCTTTTTACGTTTTTAATGGCAGGAAAAATATGTATGATATAAAGTATGCTGTTATTTAAATCCTTTAAATTATGACTGGTCATATGGTAAGACGTTCATTTGTAGTCCTAGTTATAGTAATATCACCAGTTCAGAGTTGTGAACAGCAATCAATTTTAGATCGAAATATGCAGTTTCGACGATGCATTTCAAATACAACTCATTACATTTCAGTGTTTGTGCAAGTTGAATTACTGAGTGGAATCTAAAACGTCAGCTGATTCAATTAGCTATCTAAATTCACATGTATGACACTTTTTCTTGTATTTTGGTTTGGGAGTATGTGCATCTGTACGCGCAAAAACATATCCCCATCCCCCATTTTAAGAACTACTTCGCAAAAGCAGTTGTACGTTACATACGTTAAGAAAAACCGGTTTTATTTGTAGCAAACTATTTCTTTCTCCCTGTACGAGAAGAAAGTTTTAACTGTAACTTCTTACATCTTTTACGCTTTCCAACCGTAGGTTGAAGAAGAGTATAGCTCCAGCTTTGTCCGTCTTTCCGTCCGCACGATAACACGCGTAAAAATGGTTCGATTTCGATGAAATTTTAGTATGGGGTAGGGGACCACCTGGGGACGAACCCTATTGAAAATGGGCGACATGGAGTCAAAAGTCAGGACATAAGAGCGGGATGCATTATATTGCCCTTATGCGTTATAACTTACGTAAAAATGCTTTGATTGAGACAAAACTTTATCATGTTGTTCCGGAAGTATACTTTACCGGCTCTGTTGAATATCGTGGAAATGGGGTCAAAGGTCAGGTCATAGGAGCGAGATTTATTCTACAGCTATTATCCTCATAACTTGAGTAATGATTTCTGTTATGTTGGAAAGCGTATCATAATCAATGCAGTGCATGATTTTACTAACTTGTTAATGTTGTAATGTGGTTTTAACTAAATTTTCAAAGGAATTTGTTTTTCTATTCAAGATTTAACGACACCCATGAGTATCTGGCAACTCGCTTGTCCCTAATTTGGGTCCATTGGTTAGGGGGAGGGGGAAAGAGCCAGTCAATCAAGAGTCTAACCCAGGGCCGACCCGAACGATTTTCTAGAGGCCCTCCCCTTCGTGCAATCGACATAGGCTTTTTCTTTTCTTTGAATTGTGGTTTAACGACCATCGTGGACCTATAAATTCCGTCCCTGGTTTGGGGGCACTGGTTCCAGGTACGGTGTTTACTAGCGCCGTGGGACGGATCAGGCACTGGCTATTAGTCACTGTCACGCGCTTCTAACTATACGGCTACCGTGATGGTGGGCAAAGTTTCTTTCAGAACGTATGCTATGGACAGTTGTTGCTACAATTATTTTCTCAAGCGCTTTAAGGAAAACAAAAGAACTGCCCCAATATCGGTCATTTAAATGAAAGTCTACTAAATTTAGGTTCTCCTCATACAGTATTTCACCTTCTCAAGAACAGAAATCTGTGAATCTCTTCAGCAATAGAAATACTAAAGAATATTAATTTCGACGCGCGTTTACACCTTCTTAGAATTATGAGGCCAGACCCTGATGCTATATGAAGTTACATGCGATTATTCAAACAAAAATGAATCTTTACCTGTAGATAAATACTTGATAATAATGTCCATAAAATATAAATGATATAGTTCTATCTATCCTGTTGTATCATCCGTGTGTTGTTCTAGACGTGTAGAATCAGTTCTGGCACATGATCCAGAAGGCTTTACAATGCGTTACATAATATATTGTTAACAGCAGGAAAAAGTCCTTCGAAACAAAAAACGTGACGCAAGGAAAGTACGTACTTACCTTCTAGGGTGAAATTCTTTCAACTTTTACTTCCCTGCACGAGACGAAATCCACGTCTTCATCCACATCCTTTAACCTACTTTCCTGTAGGAAGGGGAGTTTGTTTTACCCACGTAGGATGAGGACCCGTTTCATCAGGCTTCATGCACAAAAATAAAATAAAACTTTTCGTCGCATCGTTGAAGGCAAACAATCGTCACGTGTGTTACTTGTTCATGTCACTCGTGTGAAGACAACAAACGGGGTATAAAATTCACATTCGAGCAACATATACTGCCACACGATTTATGAGGGAGGGCATCGTCAAATTAAGTGAGGAAAGAAATAACGCTAGTAGCATTTTAACAACAGCTTCGCATAATTAACCATTAAAAAACGCACAGTGGTATTAGTAATTGTAAAAATACTGGTGCTCAAACTTTTGAGACCCGTTGCCCCAAAATGGAATTTTCAAGCAAATGACCCGGAACGGTTACGTACGGCGCGGCGCCTTCGAAACATGAAATAGTTTTCAACAAAAGTATTTAGGAACTTAAAAACATCCCGCCTAGTGGCCGAGAGTCTGAGGAACAGCGTTCTGGTCGTTCGTCCGAGATGTTCCTGTGACCGAGTCCCGGATGAAACACAGGTGGCACATCTGCCTGATGTCACTGGCTCTGTCGATTCCTGGAACCATTGTCCCCAAAATAAGGACTGGTTAGTGCTTATAGCCCTTCAAATTGCTCGTGATGGTCGTAAAACCCCTGAACAAAATAACAGTATTCCCTGCCCTGGGACTAATGGCCCTGAATTAAGGACGGGCGACTGATTATAGTTCTACCAGTTCCTCATGGCGGTCACTAAACCCCGAAACAAAAACAAAAAAGCGTCTTGTTTCGCATATACATGAAATAAGATGCGTTTTTTTTTATATCGTCAACAACAATTATCAATTCACTGCTGAATGAAGGTCCCCCCCCAATTCTTCCTCAACTGTGTGGCTTCAGCCAGTCTGCTCCATGTCGCTCCAGTATGCGTTCGAATTTCATCTTCTCCTCTCCCGCGTAGTCTTCTCAGTGGCGAAACTACAATGTAAGAGGCCTCCGGGCAAAAAATTAAGAGAGGCCTCCTTATTCAATTGTAACCGTATAGTCAGCAGTTGCAACTGTGACTATCTATATATGCAATATCGATTTACGCTCCGACGTCGGGCAACTCGGTCCTCGTGTAAATTCGTCTTTACAAGAATATATTTTCGAATGTTCCTATTTTTTAACTTAGGTCTTAATTTTTATAGAAATATGCAGGTTTATTATTTAATTGCATCTATCAAAAAACAGATTACTTCATTAAATAAAAGAATACTTAGGTAACGCATTTTATTTTAGAACACGAAAATAACGTCATTTGAAGGTTAAACATTTTGAACGAGCGAAAATCAAACTTATGGTTTATACTATGGTTATGGCTTATGACTTCCCAGAACCTCAACTCCACATGTAGCCACGTGTCACCCTTTGTAGCAACTGCTTAGAAATATGCATTCTATATAGGTACTTGGGTGTCCCAGCTCCGGAGAGATGTCTTCGGACCATTACTTGCCGGGGCCCCTCAACGCTGGGGCACCCGGAACGTGCAGGGTCGTCCCAGGCGGTAATAATGCCACTGGGTCTTCCTCTAGATCTTTTTCTGTCCCTTAGTAACGAGTCTTATATTTCAGTTTCTCAGTCGGTGGTCGTCAGTTACTCTAATAACGTATCCAACCCATTGCCATTTCAAGAATTTTATTTTGATAATGATGTCTTCCACTCTTGTCATATTCCTGATTCACGAGTTCTTCTTTATCTTTCCTGGTTGCACCAAACATGCACCTCTCCATGCCTCTTTCAGTTTTCTGCAGCTCTGTATGCTGTTGCAGAACTTATCTTTAAAAAAAAATATCTTTGTAGCAACTGCTTAGAAATATGCATTCTATATAGGTACTTGGGTGTCCCAGCTCCGGAGAGATGTCTTCCGACCATTACTTGCCGGGGCCCCTCAACGCTGGGGCACCCGGAACGTGCAGGGTCGTCCCAGGCGGTAATAATGCCACTGGGTCTTCCTCTAGATCTTTTTCTGTCCCTTAGTAACGAGTCTTATATTTCAGTTTCTCAGTCGGTGGTCAATTACTCTAATAACGTATCCAACCCATTGCCATTTCAAGAATTTTATTTTGATAATGATGTCTTCCACTCTTGTCATATTCCTGATTCACGAGTTCCTCTTTATCTTTCCTGGTTGCACCAAACATGCACCTCTCCATGCCTCTTTCAGTTTTCTGCAGCTCTGTATGCTGTTGCAGAACTTATCTTTAAAAAAAAATATCTGCTCTATACGTAATAACTGGGAGGATGCATTGATTAGACACTTTTAAGACACAATGGTAAATTGTTCCTGAAGATTATACTATTTTTTTCCAAATGCTTTCCAACAAAGTTTTATACGTGGCCCTCCCTTGTGATATCTATTGCCTAACAAGGTAAATGTAAATAACGGTTACCTCTAGATGTTTCCTATCCATGGCTAAGTCTTTATTTCTTGTAAAAGCATTTTAAATCAATCCTGTTTTTCGAAAGTGCCGTTTTAATTTCACTTCTTTACTCTTATCAGTAAGTTCCTGAACCGTCTCCCTTTCTGCGAAAGTCAAAAATCTCCGGCAGCTGAAATTTTTAAAATAAATTTCGTAATATTAAGTGAGAGGTAAAGTAACTTAGGTTTTACAAAACTGAAAAAAAAATTCCGGAAACTTTTAAATTTCATCGAAATTTCCATGTAGACCCCATAGACACTAAAATAAGTATAATAGTTTATGAAACAGTTTCCAAACTTTTCCAGTATTAAAAGTATAACGATATCACTTGCTGCCCTCATGTACGGGTTTAGAGAAAAAGAAACAAAGAAAAACTTTGTTTCATAACTCGATAGGAACAGTTTACACATTAGATATTTTTGCATACAGGAAATAGTTTTAAAGCTGACCGCAGAAATTTTTCAATACTTCTGAATGACCTCAGTTGTTTTTACGTTACAAGAAATTCTTCCAGATGCAAACCCACAAACTGTCTGGACCAGGTCGGTCCTTCTCATATAAGTCTCTAATGTTCGGATTAAAAAGAGTATTTTTTTAACTATTCAAATGAGTTGGCACAACATTTTATGTTCATACAGAATTTTCTTTCATACGTTTTTTCTCCACTCTGTGGGCGTTTCTATTCGTATCAGGTGCTAGAAGAAGCTGTTTCTTTTGCGTTGTGCAAGCACCAAAGAAGTTGGCACTTCTCGTTTGTCTGATTTTGTTTACAGTGAGTGGTGGGGAAGGTCGAGCTTCTGAAAGCAGCGGAAAATTCGGCACATAATTACCAGTGGCACGAATTACATACACACGCAGCGTCCAGTTTGCTTGCTTTTAACAGCTCATTATTTGCTAACTTGCAAGCCAGAAATTACAGAAGTATCAAATTACACGAGAGTCAAGACCTTCATTAGAGAACCAATGTGGTAAACTCGAAACTCTTCAGTTTTTTTATCAAACATCTCTTAGGGGCTAGGGGGGTCACTGCCACAATAGAGTTCAAAGGTCTGTACCAACCTCCTACACACACTGTCCACTGAATTAGAAATCTTTATGAAGATGCACGTAAACCAGGGGTGTATAAGGGCCTTAGCGCGGCTTAGCGGCGCTAAGGCACTATTTTTCTAGGCTTAGCGCGCTAAGGTACTTTTCTTAGGTAGACTGTTGCAGAAGGTGGGTAAAGAAATTTTTTAGACGAACATATATTCGAAAATTGCGATTACTGTGTTTTACATGCAATCATAACCAAAATATTCGTATCGCAAGGATGAGATTAAACCGTCGGATCACACAATAGGACATCTCATGAATCATAAGAGTAAAAAGAATGTTTGTTTGTTTCTGGGTTCAACTTTCACCGTGAACTGCTATAAGTGCTATGTGCTATTGGCCGTCCCTTATTTAGGGCGGGGGAGACGCACCGCCCACGCTTCATGCGAAGCACTAACCAGAAACCTACAACTCTGACCACTTGGCCACCGGAGCCGCGTAAAGAGAATATAATGTCCATTGTCTAGACGGTAGTCCTCAAGATTATTTCATTGCGCGGAAAAAAAACTGCAAAGAAATTATGCAGTTATTTAGGATAAGTGACAGGCGTTTTATGCTTGCGAAGAATATTTTTACTAAGCTACTTTCTCTCATTCCTTAAGAACAGCACAACTCATATCTCCTAAAATCTTAGGAGTAAAAATGTATTTGTCACTGTAGAATAGATGTGACTATAATATTTACATTAATTCAATGTAACTACAGTCAAACCTCGATTTAACCAACTTCAAGGGACCAACAGTGTTGTACATAAAATCGAGGAAGCCTTCTGAATGCAACATTCAAATTAAGCTAGTGTTCATAATAGAATACGTAAGAAGCTAAGTTCTCTTGCTTTCAGTGAAATTTAAATTATGTATTGTACTTTTAATCACGAAATGTATTATCAAAATGGTTATAATACATACACATGTACTTTGCATATTAAATACATAATTCGTAGATATTAGACTCCAACATGTAGCATCAAAATTAAAGCGTACTTTAAAAGTGCGAGAAAAATATGATAGTTGATTTTTTTTCCGAGCATTTGGCTTGGCTTCTTAAATAACGACTTCAGTATTATAAACTGCATGAAACAGAACATTAATTAGTACTAATTAACTTGTAAAAACAATGTTGATTACCTTTTTACACTGTAGAAAAGAAATGCTTTAGAGAAGATTGCTTATTTTTTTCTGAATGTTTAACTTCATAAATTGCTGCTTCAATTTTATGAAGTGCATGAAAAACGTCATCATTAATATCGAAGCGCATCAAGGTAGTTTTTAGCACATTCTGTACCGTTAGCAGCAACACTAAATCAGCTAACTTTCAGTTCTGCTTAATCTTCATCAGAATCTGATGCATTTAGTCCTATCTGTTCATCCAAAACATCATCAAGGGATCACATGTGGCAGGTATGCACATTTGCGTCACAATCAACATAATCGGAAAACACACCTGATGAGTCAATTTCATTCCATTCTGCAAGATCGTCATCCGCAAAATTATCAGCAAAATTTTCGGTATTGGACCCACTTTCTTCTACTTCATAACCCGAGAAGCCCGCTTTATTAAAGCAATTTTAATGGTATCTGTCATAACTGCATTCCACGATTGTCGCACGAAACGCATTGCATCGAGAATGTTAACTTTAGATGCATCATCCTTTGCGTCAATAACGGAAAGTACTTTTCGCATGAGAAACTTTCGATAATGAGCTTTAAAAGACCTAATGACACCCAGATAGAGTAGTTGCTATTCAGTAGTACAATTTGCTGGGGGGAGGGGATGTCTTGAACATTTTTCAGATTGTTTACCTGAGGATGCGCAAAACACTGATCAATGAAGAAGAGTACTTTTCTCTTTTTTGCCTGCATCTCAGTATCCAAGGCTTCTACATAATTTTTGAATAAAGCTGGTGTAACACATGACTTTTATTTGCTTCATATTTGGTGGACAAAAAAATGTCATATGCTTCAAACAACGTGGTCTAGCAGATTTGCCTATAACTAATGGCTGCAATTTTTCTGACCCGTCTGCATTGGCAGCTAGAAGAACAGTGATTCTGTCTTTTGATTTCTTTCCTCCATGGCAGGTGTTATTTCGAAAACACAGTGTTTTATCTGGCTACAAGTTATAAAACACTCCAGTTTCATCAGGATTTAAAATGTCTTACAGCATGTACCCTTCAATAATTTGTGGCAGCTTTTCATTTTCCCATGTTTGTGCCGTCACGGAGTCAACACTTGCTTTCACCAGATAGAGCTGTATACACTATGTCTTTGCCTAAAACGATCAATCCATCCATTGGAGGCGACGAATTCCTTTATTTGGAATTGCTGGGCAAGATGAACTAATTTTTCCTTCAAAAGTGATCCACTAATAATCAAATGACGAGACCGTGTTTGTTGGAACCAAGTGACAAGAGCGTTTTCCAACTGAGGTATGATGCTGTCATAGATTTCCTCTTACTCGAAAATTGTCCACACTTTGATGCACAGCTTTTAATTTCTGTTCTATTTTTCGCTATGGTACACAACGTTGACTTGGAAATTCCGAGTTTCTCTGCTACAGCAGCCTGTGATTCCTGGGTTCGCATCAAGCTGCGACAAAATGTCCATTTTTTGACTGATTAAAAGTCTTTTCCACTTTTTTTTTTTTTTTTTTTTTTTTTTGCTGCCATCATTCGGTCTTTTTTTTAATGCTCTCACAAAATACACTTTTTTTTTTGCAAACTACGGTCATGAGTAAATTTCACTTCTAACTTTTCTAGTTCCATCTACAGTATCTTCATCAAAACTTTATCCGTGAAAGAGTTATTTTTTATTATTTTAAACATGATTTTTCCGAGATTAAAGTAGTAAAGTTGGGTAATAGTAAGTATATTATATTTATTTGCGTTAACTTTGATGTGAGATTGAAAAGAAAGCTGGGAATGTGTATGATATTTAAGTTCAATTAATCTAATAAATTTATTTTGTAATATTTGAAGTTTTTCGAAGTTATATTTTGTGGTCTGTCCCCACGATAAAATACCATAGTTTATATGCGACTGAAATAAAGTATAGTATAAAAGAATAAAAGTTTTTGAGGAGAGATTTGTTAGTACTGTGGAGACAATACCGATATTTTTGGAGATTTTATGTAAAATAACATTAACATGTGCATTCCATTTTAGGTCAGTGGTAATAGTTGTACCCAAGTATAATAATGAGGTAACAGCCTCAATATGTTTATTATTCAAAGTAAAAGTTAAATATGTATGAGGCAGGAGTTGATTTTTAGAAAAATCATAAATTTAGTTTTTGAAGTATTAATGATTAACTCTAGCCAATCCAAAATATTATGAGATTGAGCATTGATTATTAGATCTTCATCCGTGTTATTAAATCTAGTGAACATAGTGATGTCATCTGCATAGAGTTAAAGATGCATATCAGTAATAGAACAAAAAATATCATTGATGTAGATATTAAAAAGGATAGGGCCAAGGATGGAGCCCTGAGGGACACCCATTTTGACATATTGAAGTGAAGACTGATGCTGGCTAATTTGAGTGTATTATAATCTGTCAGATAATTAACTTTTAAATAGAGCATGTTCTTTACTCCTGATCGCAATGTTGTATAGTTTGTCTAACAAAATTTGATGATTTAGGGTATCAAAAGCCTTTGATAAATCTAGGTATAGAGCAAATGTATTTGAGTGTTGTTCAACGTTAGATTGATTCAGTTGATTTTTCAGACTGAAAGCCATGTTGGTTCAAATGAAAAATATTAAATTTTTGTATATATGAAATTATTACTCTTGTATGAATTAAACTCTCTAAAATTTTGGCGAATATCGACATGTTAGCAATAGGACGGTAATTGTTCACAGCATTTTTTGATCCTGATTTATGCATTGGAGTAATTTTCGAGATTTTAAGGAAAGCAGGAAATTCACCCGTTTGAAATACAGTAGTATATATAAATAAGAGAGGTTCCACTATTAAGTCCGCTACTCACTGGATTACAAATAGTTTCATATCATCCTGTCCCGGACCCGCATTAGAATTAATGTGGGTAAATTCTTGTAATAATTCAGTTTTAGAAATTTCAGTGAAGAACATCGTATTTAAACGGTTAGACGATGTTAGGTAATTCATGTAAGATTTTTGTGCAGTAGGAAGTGTATTTTTTAGCACCTGAGGTATTGAAATGAAATGATCATTTAAAGTATTAGCAATGTCTTCTATATTAGTAATTGAGGTGTTGTTAGTACCTGTTAGGTATGTAGGAATCATTACACTCCTCTGTTTGCCTGGCATTAGATTTAAATGTTCCCATGTAATTTTAGGTGAATTTTGAGAAAATATACGCATATAATAGTTACGTTTGATAGCTCTAATATCAAGTTAAGTTTATTTCGGTATTTTTTGAAATCCTTAAAATCTTGTTGCATCTTACATTTTATAAATTTTGAATATAGTTTTTTTTTATGAATTCGATTTAATATAGTATTTGTAATCCAAGGTTTTCGAGTTATTTTTTTTTTTAGTCCGATGTGTTATATAATTTTTAGAGAAACTTAGATCATACAGTTTTTTAATTAAAGAGAGAAATAGTTCGTAATTTTTATTAGCTGACTTATCAGAAAGGACATCGACCCAGGTAACTTTTCGAAGGTTAATTCTAAAAATGTCAATGTTTTTAGTATTGAAACGCCGAAAGCAGTAAGGATTTACCAAGTCACCAATTTGTTGTGTTAGAGGATAAAGGGAAAAAATAGGTAAATGATCACTGAAGTCAAATTCTAGTACCCCTGAGATTACCGATTCCACTAGTATATTTGTCATTGAAAGATCAAGTAAGGTACGTGAGTCGTTAGTAATTTTGGTTGAGCAAGAGATGGTGTTTACAAATCCAGAAGCCATGGAAGTCTGAGCTAATTGAACCGAGGAGTAGGAGTCCTGCAGTAAATCAATATTCAGGTCACCCAGAAGGAATGGGTTTTTTTTACTGATATTACAAAGTTAAGTAACCCAGTAAGTAAAACAAAACATTCATTGTAATTCGTAGAAGGAGGTCGATAGCATACAATAACTATATAATGTTGGTTTTGAATAGTTAAGATTTCTGCAATTTGGTTGGAAATTGAGAAATTTGGTATTGTGGAGAAGATTTTAAATTTGTTATGCACGTAAATCGCTACACCACCCCCTTTTGAATTAGTTCTATTTAAATGATAGATTTGATAGCCATCAATTTGCAGTGGTGATCTGTAGGAAACCACGTTTCAGTAATGCAAATTATATAAATTTCAGTTTGCAATAACTGGAGGAATGATTCTAGTAAAGGTACTTTGTGAATGAAGGATCTTGCATTAATATGTATTATTTCAAAACAGTCAGTTGAGTGCGTTGTTAGTAATTGCATGGTTGAAACATTGTATAGTATAATAATCGTATGTTATAAATTAAATATGTTAGACATAGAAAATAAACAAACATAAATTTTTAAACTTCAAGATCAAAGTCCTTTTAGGTCTTCCAGTGAGGAAATTTTCCTTTTTTGTCCATCCTCTTCCTTTTTAATGTATAAGCTGCCATTTGCAACCCAAGCATACTTTAACGACCCCTTCTTTAAGAGTTTCCTCATCTGCCAGTATAAATGTCTATTGAGTGGAGTTAAATGTTCATTGTTATAAATTCTAGAAACCGGAAGAGAGGGATCAAGATGAGAGTTCATTAAACGTATTCTTTTTTTTTTTTTCAACCATTGATTTCTAATAGTTTTGGACCTAAATTGCACAATTAATGTTAAATTATTAGTTGTAGGTCTGGCTTTTGGCAAAGAATGAACTATGTCAATCATACAGTATCTGGTTGAAAGTCATCAATTTGTAGTTTATCAGCAATTTGGACAACTTTGTGTCTGAGCTCTACCTCACTCCTCAGTCCCTCCAAAACAATACCCTGGAGTTCAATATTTTTGTTACGTTGATACTGATTTAAGTCATTAATTTCATTTGTTAGTAAAAAAAATCTGCTGTACCCTAATTATTTCTCCAAATGAGAGAGCTGCTTCTTAAGGTTAGTATTAGCTTTTTAGTAGTTGCTTTCCCATCATCCAGTTTTTATGAACAAAAACAGCGGAAATTATTTCTAAAGATTTAACGTATTTACTGAGAAAAAACAAAGCTTCTTAAAACTTCAAAGATGCCTTAATTCTTGCCTATTTCTTTAACCAGTTTCATACGAAGTTTCCGCAAAAAATTTTGTAAAATCTTTTTTCTCAGGCTAGAGTCTCCTTATAACTATGAGACCCCTCGCACTAAGGGGGTTGCGGGGACTATCAGCACGCACCTGCCCGTACATAGTGACATTGCTGGAACGTCTGGTGTCCTTTAAGGATTACCTGAATATTGTTGCCTATTAAGTCCATCTTGCATGTTAACTTTTTATCCAGCAGGTGACGTTTGTTGCATGGACGACAATGCTACTGTCCATCGCGCAAGATACATATTGCTAGGTCTCGGGACGCCAGACAATCCAATAAAAATAGCTTTAAGCTTTAAGAATTTAGATGTCAGGCAATGGCTGACGACCCGGAGGTAGACATTAGAATTTCGAATAAATATTTGTGAGCCCTTTTACCGCCGAAATCTTATGTACTGGTGGAAAGAATTTAGCTTGCAATTTAGCCAATTAAAACCAAGAAATTCTGACACTCATAAATTATTCATGTAACTTCAGTACTGGCACGAGACAACAGACATTTAATCAATTAAAAATAAAACATAAAGATAATGATGAAGGCATCTATATACAGAGGATGGTGAAGGAGGGGCGTCAAATAGACTCTCCCCTTTCGGGATAGCTCTTGGGCTGAATTTATCATTAAAGTCAATTATTATTTGTTCGCATGATTACTCACTGTCCAGCTTTAAACAGTTCTCAGCTGACGAAAGTCTATCGGCTGACCGGAGCCAATTCATTCACAACTGGCATGCATAGATAAATAGTACTTACGGATATGCAGCTTTTCCTCGAGTATCCATGTTTGATGCACTCAATAATATTTGATGCACTCTGCTATTGTGGCTTTCGAAGCGCACCTGTGTGACGACACGCCCATTTCAGAGGCCGCACCATGACCAATGGAAAGGGGAGACGGACCCCATCTCCCATTTACTCTCGAGCACACACACACACCTTTGTTCATTCACCTGCATGAAGCCAGGTACGCATTTATGCGCACCAATGTCGAGGTGAAACGAAGCCGCTGACGTGATAGCAGGATCCGTCCGTCTGTTTGTTCTAGCTGATCCGTCCGTCTGTTCGTCCTAGCTGATCCATCCGTCTGTCCAAAGATGATTTGCCTTACATAACCGGTCGTGCACCTCAGTCACTCGGGGCTGCAATTCCATCACTTCGTGTGACCTCCGGGATGCTGCTGCCGTTCTCTGTTGAAACTTACATCCAGGACTTCGTGCAATCTAGCACCAGGGAAAAGAGGCATCTTCCCCTCTCCTCATTCCTCGCGGTAACGTCAACCGCCCGGCCGCTCTTTATTTAGCTGACAGACTTCTTCGGGCAGAAGCTTTTCTTCAGCCGCAAACACCGAGCTGGATGAATTCAGATCCGGCTTCCTGAGTCTAGCTTCCTTCACGGCTTTTTCCCAGACTAATCTTTTTCGCTTGTTCGCATTTCGTCAACAAATTCCTTGCTCTGTCGTTAGGGGTCTGTTTTAACTCTCTCGTCAGTCTGATTGCTTCCTAAAAGCATTCGGCACGGTGAAGAGGTAAGAAATGCATGTCTCTGCATTCGGAATATGTGGTGTGTCCGCTCACCGATAAGTACGGAAACACATAACTTAACTAACAGTTCTTTGTCCTTCCAAGTTTCGGTTTAGCAAACGCCATAAGTTTTCCGATTTGGTGACACTCTAACGGTTTCTCCAAACATCCCACCATCTCACACTTACACCGCCACCCAACTTGACCGCCACGCGTAGGAGGGCGGGGCAGGGCGGGGCGGGGCGGGGCGGGGCGGGGCATTGCGTTCCCTACACCGAACGACCCATGTTTCACTTCAGAATTCTCCCTTCCAAGGAAAGAGGCTCTTATCTCTTTTCTTCTTTCGCAATGGGGGAAACCACTAGCTGTTAATTTTCAACCAACAATTAACGCTGTTTCCGCCTCTTGCAAAACCTGCTAATCGAATTAATTACCGTATCCCAAAGTCGTAACAATATCTTGCGCGATGGACAGTGACTTTAACTTTCATCACCGCAAAGCCCTGATCTGAACCCCATTGAGAATTTATGGAACATGTTAGAAAAAGTACTCTTCCGTCAAATCTTACCCAGTTAAATGACTTGTGACCTACTACAGAGATGAAGCACGTGTCAAGACGACAAATCTGCAGCGATACATTCCGTCGGTGTAGCTTAGTCCGTTGGAGCAACTCACTTCAGAGCGAGATGTGAGTTCGATCTCAATCACCGACAAATTCCTGTTTTCACATTGGCACCCAAACGTAAAAATGGATATACTGGCCGTTGGATTGTTCGAAAAATGCGTGATGTTCGTTCCACGTATTGTCTGGAATAAAAGGCTCCCTCTTCACTTCAAAAAAAAATTGAGAGGGGGATTATATGACTTATACAGAGGTGTGAAGCACGTGTCAAGGCGACAAATCTGCATCGATACATTCCGTCGGTAGAGCTTAGTCAGTTAGCAACTCACTCTGCCGCGGGAGACGCGGTTTCGATCCCTGTCACCGACGTATTCTTGTTTTCACAGGCTGTCTGGTGAACACCTGATATGCTGTAAATGTACCTACACTCCATCTTGTGGGATCTTATGCCAAACCGCATATGTGCTGTAATTCTGGCTGAAGAAGAGCCAACCCGGTGTTGAATAAATTTTTTTAATTCAGTGGCCGGTGTGTATATGGCAGAGCCAGCGGAATCGTCCATCTTACCTTCGACGGTTGCTTCTGGCAATATCGTCTTATGGTAAGATGGCATATGCGTGCGTTTTCGGAAATCGGTCAAAGTTGGGGCAGTTCTTTTCTTTCAATAAAACATTTCTGGCTCTTTAAATCCGTGAATTGTACAGTTACGTCATTTTCGGAAACAAAAGCGAGGGTAATTAAAAATCTGTCTTTCAGACGACCCAAGTCCTTGTTTTCAAGGTACGAACGTCTGCTTGATTTTTTGTTTTTTTGTTTTTTTTTTTGTCAGTTTTGTCTTTTAGCATTTTTCTCTGAACTCACTGGCCTCTAAGTCGTGCAAAGCTCTGGCATCTAAACATTCTTCCGATATGAGTACCGGTCGAATCCCTACTGCGGCATGGAAAGGTCTTACGGCACTCTCTCTCCCTCCCCTGGAACCTGTTGCCCGAAATACGGAAGAGCAGCCCAGTGAGTTGCTCACGATTGTGGTTAAACCCGCAGACAAAAACAACAAAATAAACAAAGATGGCATCAAATTTTCGGTTGTAATGAGCACGTCTTTTGAATCCGTTCTGACGCGAATTAATTTATCAAAGCTATTCAAAGTCAATGGAACCTGTTAGGAAAACAATCAGCAGGTTTCTACAATCAATAAAAGATCCAGAAATAGAAACATCTGCTTAGTTTCACCAGTGGTTAAAAAGCCTGTTACGAAAATTAACAAATGGCACACAAAAAGTCTCTCATAGCACAAGGAAGGTATAAGAAACAAAAAGATTTTCAAATCGAACAGTTAAAACAAGAAATGTGGGAGGAAACATGATATAAGTCTATGTCTGCTAGCGGAAGAATTTTGCATAATGGAAAAGTTGAAAATAGGCGAAAAATACGTATTCTTCATGCAAAAAACTATGCTACGGAAAAAGAAGTTTTCAAATACGTCTCCCAGAAGCAGAGATAGCGAAAAAAAGGTTTCGAACTTTACGCCCCCTAGCGGGAAATCTGTGAATTATATAAATAGGATAATGCTCCACATCTGTGCTGTAGCGAATTGCATACAGTAAAAATAGAAATTTCGGAGTAGGGTTTTTAGAATCAGGGATACAGTTTTTGAATATGAAGTACACAAACAGCACCTATCTCCTGAGTGGTATTTCGGTCCGCTCCGCCTGCTCGTTCCGCTGTTATGATAATTTCTCCTCTTCGTCCTTAATTTTTGCACACCAGTGTATATTGAACAAAAAAAAAACAGATTAAGCATTTGCGCCTCCTAGCGGCGAAAGTTTGCATTCTTTTTCGAAGAAAATACGCGCACTGAGTTTGCATAATTTGTAGTATCTGACCGAAGAAAGTAGTTTTTCAGTCGAGTTTTTAGTTCCGCAGATATTACTGTAAACGGAAACGTGAACTTTAGCTTTCTGGTGGCAGACTTGTGCGTTAAGAAAAATTTGAAATTATATATGAGAGATATTTCGCAGCGGAAAAGCTCTTCAAAAAAAGAACCAATTTTTTTTAAATCGGTCTCTTAGAAGCAGATATCGACAAAAATAAGATGTGCATCTACGCCCCCTTGCGATGAAACCATGCATTATTTTAAGAAAATATTCCGAAAAGGTTTATTGACGCAAGTGGTATCGGTACACGAAAGCATGTTCAGAATCGAGATTTTAGAAGCCCAGATTTTGCGGCTAAAACATCAGAAGCAGAAATAAATACTTACTCCCCCTGGTGGCCAAACCATTCTTTATCAACATTAGAAATTATATGCAAAGCATTTCCATCAGGAGCTGTATCCGCTGCAGAAAGAATTTCTCAAATCGGAGTTTTTGAAGCAGAGATATCGGGGGAAACGCAACTTACGTTTACCCCCTCCCCCAAGCTGAAAGTCTATGAATTACTTAAGATGTTTGAAGTTATATGAAAAACATTTCACACCGGGAACGCTACTCAACAATAAAGGAATTTTTCAAAACGGACGCTTAGAAATAGAGATATCGACAAAAGTAAGATACATATCCACGCCCCTGGCGAAGGAACCATGCCTTATTTTAAGAAGAAAATATTCCAAAAAGGTTTATCGACGTGAGTGGTGTCGGTCCACAACATAATTTTTTCAATCGAGATTTCAGAAGCTCAGATTTTGCTACAAATGCATCCGAAGCAGAAATTAATACTTACGCCCCCTGGTGGCCAAACAATTTTTAGCGAAAATTCGAAATTATATGCCAAAGATTTTCCCACCAGGAGCTGTATCCGCTGCAAAAATAATTTTTCAAATCGGAGTTTTAGAAGCAGAGATATCGGAGAAAACAAAATTTACCTTTACGCCCCCTAGCGGAAAATCTATGCGTAACTTGAAAAAGTGACTGTACCTAAAATAGCCTTTGACATAAATGGAATGGAAACGTAAAAGAATTTTCCCAAGGGATGTTTGGAAGCAAATATATGGCATAAAATGCATTTTGATTTCGATATCATCTGCATTTACGCCCTCTGGCGGCGAAATTGTGCATCGTAAAAAAAACGAAAGGAAGGATCATTATTCTCACATGTCAAGCTTCCCAATGCAATTTTTTTTAAATCGGACTAATAGTTAGAGAAATGGTGTCCACAGACGGACGGGCGGGCAAACAGAGTAACATAAGCACGACCTTTTTTACTAAAGACGTGCTTAAAAAGAAAAGCAAAGAAACACGTGAAGTACATTTGAAAGTGCCCTCTGCTAACTATTGGTAGTCAGATTTTGCCAGGAGTTTCAAATGATCTCACGTTGTAGTTCAAAAATTTAGGTTGGGTAGTCCGTTCTTTCAATAAACTGGAAAGGTTCATTATTAAGTGCTATACCATGTTGTACTCTCTTAACTTCAGTTCCGAAAATGATCAACTACAAGGTATGGTTCCTGTTCCTTTGGCGTAAGCCACTAAATGCATTTTTAGCACGTCTTTTGTAAAAAATATCGTGCTTGTGTTACCAGTTTGTCCGTCCGTCTGTGGACCCCATATCTCTGCAAGTAATTGTACGATTTGAAAAATTATTTTTGCATCGGGAAGCTTAACATGTGCGAATGATCATCCTTTGTCATTTTTTTTCACAATGCATAATTTTGCCATTAGATGGTGTAATTGCAGATGATATCGAATTCAAAATACATTTTATTCCATATAGTTGCTTTTAAACATCCGACTGAAAAGGTAAAAGAATTTTTTTCTTCTACCTTTTGATTTCATTTATATTGACTATTTTAGGTACAGTCACTTTTTCAAGTTACGCATAGATTTCCGCTGGGGGGGGGGGTAAACTGCGTTTTACCCGATATCTCTGCTTCCAAAACTCCGATTTGAAAAATTCTTTCTGCAGCGTATACAATTTATGATGGGAAATGATTTTCATATGATTTCTAATTTTTGGTAAGAAACGGGGTTGGCCACCAATGTGCGTTAGTGCTAATTTCTGCTTCTGTTGCATTTGCAGTAAAATCTGAGCTTATAAAATATCGATTGAAAAATTCGTTCGCGGACCGATACCACTCTCGTCTATAAACCTTTTCGGAATATTTTCTTAAAATAGTGCATGGTTTCTCTGCCAGGGGCATAGATGCAAATCTTATTTTTGTCGATATCTTTGCTTCTAAGAGACCGATTTGAAAAATTCCTTCATTGTTGGACAGAATTCCCTGTGCGAAATGTTTTACAATAACTTCAAAATTGTCAAGTAATTTGTACTTTCCGCTAGGGGGCGTAAAGGTAAATTGTCTTTTCCCCGATATCTCTGCTTCTAAAAATCCAATTTGAAAAATTCTTTGTTGTAAAACGTTTCTGCTGCGAAATGTTTCTCATATAATTTCAATTATTTCGTAGCGCACAAGTCTGCCACCAGAGGGCGGAAGTTCGTTTCCGTTTACAGCATATCTGCGGGACTAAAAATCCGACTGAAAAACTTTCTTCGGTCAGATGCTACTAACTATGCAAACTCCGTGTGCGTATTTTCTTCGAAAAATAATGCACACTTTCGCCGCTAGGGGGCGACAATGCTTAATCTGTTTTTCTCAACATCTGTGCTTCTGCATGTGTAATTTAAAAATTCTTTCAACACCGAATACCATTTATCTTGTAGAACACTTCAGGCTAGTATATAAGGGATTTTGTAGTGCACAATTCTGTCGGTAGGTGGTGTTTGTGTACTTCTGTTTGCAGCTTCATCACCGCTTCCAAAAACACTATTGAGAAATTTCTTCTTTACTGTATGTCATTCGCTGCACTAGAGATGTGGAGCATTATCCTCTTAAATAATGCACAGATTTCCCGCTAGGGAGCGTAAATGTCGAAACCTTTTTCTCGCTGTTTCTGCTTCCGGGAGACGTATTAGAAAATTTCTTTTTCCTTAGAAATTTTTCTTTCACGCAGAATAGTTTTCGCTTATTTTCAACTTTTCCGTTATGCAAAATTCTTCCGCTAGAAGGTATAGAGTTATATAATGTTTCTTTCTCTCGTATATTTCTTCTTTTAACTGTTCGATTTGAAAATCTTTGTCTCCGATACCTTCCTAGAAACTTTTTGTGCGTCATTTGTTTACCTTCGTAACATGTTTTTTAGCCGCTGGTTGAACTAAGTACACGTTTCTATTTCTGGATGTTTTTTCGATTGTTGAAACTGGTTGATTTTTTTCCTAACCGGTTCCATTGAGTTTGAGTAGCTTTGATGAATTTGGTTCGCGTCAGAAAGGATTCAAAAGACGTGCTCATTACAACCGAAAATTCGGTGTCACCTTTCTTGTTTAATTCCTGTGGCGTTGAAGGAGGACTTGCAGCTGCGGTATGTGCTTTTATCTGTCGCTATCCTTTATTATCCTTTACCTCATTTTTTGAAGGATCGGATTTTAGGTTGTGATCGTTTATACTTGTTTTACCACATGTAGGTCTTCAATATGAGCTCTTCAACGACAATCATTTTTGGGGTATTTCACACCTTTTTTGGCGATTCCCCATAACAGCGGAGGATCCAGAACGTGGCGATCGGCCCCTGTAAAACAGTTTTTCTTTTTGAAATGGCCAATATCGTGAAAAATTAATGTTTATTTTTGTTAAATAATAGTAATCGATGTACAGATTTTCATAAAAGGTTTTCATAACAACTAAAGTTTGCTTTAAATTTAGATAAAATGTTCTAGCTTTTGCAGGGAAAAAAACATAAAAAAAACCTAGGACTTCAGAAATAGCGAAAGTAAAGAGATTTGGCTGATCATGAAAAGCAATTGGTGTGCTTTGTTCTGTTCTTTTGTATCGTCTGGTATCATTAGTAATTGGATGCAAGGAAACTTATCGTGTTAAGTAAGACTTTGGAGTTGTGTGAGGTGGTATGAGTGACAGTAAAGTATGAACATCGATTAGGCCATAAACAAAAACATGTAAAAAATTTTCAAGCTGAGAATTTTTCCATTAAATGAACTCGTCTGAAGAGAAGGGAACAAACTTTATTTTGAAAGATTTTATCCCGACGCGAGATTTAAAAAGCATTAAGATGGTTTCCCCGAAAAGCGGTCAATTAAAAGGCATGAAGCAAGTGCTGATTTTTTGGTTCTTGTTCGCAAATTGTGATTAAAAATTTTGAACAATTATTTTAATGAAAAATGTTTAAAAACCTTGCAATGACAGGAAGGGGCAGCGCTGTAAGTTTATAGTGTATGTTTGTGCCCTCCACGAAGTGTTTCTCCCTCTGTCTTTTGAACTGGATCACCTTTCTACCCCTCCCAAGATATGCTTCTGTATCTGCGCCTGCCCCATGCACTGCATAATCTTTCTCAAATATGTAGCCTTTTCGTACACTAGTATATTCTTTATTTGCTTTGGACAAATTCCATTGGCATTTTGAAAAGAAATGGAGGCAAAAGTTTAAGTTTGTACGATAGTTATAAAGTGAAAACCAACTCGGCAGCGCAAAAAATTTTAACTTATTGTGCATCAGACGGGGAATGCAGCGTAGTTCCTAGTACTATTCGTTCTTAGCACGATCTGCTTCAAGAAGGAAGTTAGACATCTTCGGTACTCCTCCGTATAAGAGAGTTAGAGATATTTCCTAACACAGGGTAATATCTATCTCGCTTATACGGGAGAGTACCGAAGATGGGCATGTGGAAGTGTTTCAGAAGAAGTGCCTGTGAACAATAATTGTACCTTAATATCGCACCTCAGATATTGTAAAAACCAACCGGGATTCTTAGGGCTTTTGAAATCATAAGTCTCATAGTGAAGAGGGAGAGTGTGTAATAGATTTTGTTACTACGGGGATGTGACGTCCACAGTCCAGCAAAGTTGTACATACTACAGCAGGAATTGTTTCGCTCCGTCTGAAATTTTTTTACTAAAACAAATGCTTATCTCATTATTGCAAAAGAGAGTTAATCGTGAAGCAGTTACTGTAGTTGTATGAGGACTAACCGCTCTCCCGGAAACAGAGGTGAGAAACAGTTGGCCGCAATGACCTCAGATTTCTAGAAACTTTCTTGAATTAATGTTTGAAACTAAATAGTTGCTTCTTCGGTGATAAAAATGAGCATGTTTTTAGGAGAGGTAATTAATTGCATTCTAAATATCTTTACGAAGTTCAACGTCTTCAGAATCCATGCAGAGAGGTATATGTTATCTCATTAAAAATAAGGACATAGGTGCCCACATGGGATGGGGGTGAAAGTAGAGATACTTGTCTCCTTGGATATCTGTATGTAATATTGCAATTCTCTGGGAAAGACCACATAAATTTTTGTGAGAATAGAATCAGGGCCGTAACCAGCCAAAAAGCCAGAGGAGGCTTCGAAACATGCATGGGGAGCTCATGTGCTGACGGTTAAGAGCATGCCATGTCCTTCTCGTAAAACAAAGAATAAAATCTTCATCGTGCAATTTATTGCATTTAAAACAGCAGCCGATCCCCCGCCCTGCGGAACTCATTTTGGTCTCTTGAAGGTTTGCATATCCCACCACGGGTTGAAGCTCCGTAAGGCGCTAGGTCCCCAGTAAAATTGCTATCGAGTCGAAATGATTTTTTAATGTGTTTATTTTTCTTTAATTTAATGACGATAAAAAAATTTAATGGTGTTAAAATTTTGAGACTTTAGCAAAACTTTTACGATTTAATAAAGCTTTATCATGCAATTAGTCGTATCTAAAACAGCAAATGATTTTTTATTTGAATTGTTTATTTTCTCTTTATTTCATTTTTTCATGCATTACTTCCAAGGCTACGTCAAACACGCCAAAATAACTGCCAAATATAGATTTTTGCATCTATCTCTAGAACTATGTGCCGTAGGTCAATGAAACTAGTTTCATTCGATTCAAAATGCAAAATTACATATGAAATCATACATTGTTGGCCATTTTCCTCCCAAAACGGTTTTTTTTTTTTTTTTTTTTTTTTGGTGAATTTTCAAAAATGTTGGGGCCCCTTTTGGGCGCCTTATTGTAGACCGATTTTACTGGTTAACAAAATCCAAGGGATAACGAAATCTGATTTTTGTACCAAAAATCAACTCAATCGGTACATAATTCTGGAAGCTACTATGTTGACAGGCTAATAGATATACATATAGTATACATAAACTTTTGAGATATTGTTCAGATTCATATTCTCCACCCTCTGAAGCGTGTAGAAAACAACATTTGAGTTCAAACTCACGTTGCCGGACCAATGGTAATAGCTTGTCCTATTCTTTTTTAATAGAAGGACAAGCTGAAAAATTTAATCTTTACACAAAGGTAGTCGAGCTTTAACAATTTTGCTAACGCATTTTATGCAAATTTTAATGTAGAATAATTAAAAATGCAGCAAAATTTTCGATCATGGACATTTTAGTTTTCAAACTTCTACGAATTTTTTTATTCAATTTGAAAATTCTCATACATTAGGCAGTGGATTAAGAGATTTTTATGCCTGATGAATTTTATCAGTTACATTACACTCAAGGTTTAAGCTGGCATAACTTATTCAGCAAAATGCTACGATAATCTGATTTACCTGAAATGCACAATTTTTCAGATCAAATGTTTAAATATTTTTTTCTATTGCTTAAACCTAGATTAGACAAAATATGATATTTGGGCAAATGGAATCAAGATCCATGTATTATTCAGAAAATGAACTTACCAATGTTGTTGGCCACTCTTGCCTTTGTAGCCACGTGGTTGGCTTTTTTTTTTTTTTTTTTTTTGCTGCTCTGGTTTAGGTAATTTTTGCGAATAGAGTGATCATAGTAATTGCTCTGACACACAGCCTGAAATTTGGTTGGCAAAAATTTAAAAAAGAAGAAAAGAAACAGAAAGATCAAAAAACGACAAGGGTCTTGCCCTTTAAAGGGTTAAAGTTAAAACTCATTATTTGGCTTCTTTTTTTTCATTTTAGAATAATTGCAATTTCCTGTCAGCCATTTCATTGAATTTCTTCAAAAAAATCGAGGAGTCCAAATTTTTTGTTATACTTTTTTTCGAAGCTCATTAGCACTAAATCTGCCTGTATTTGACCAGACATGTTTTGCCCCTGAGGCCTGTCGATATTTGTAAGGGCTGAAAAAGTACTTTCTGAGATTGCAGTGCTGCATGCAAAAACACTACAAGTTGCCACCAGGTCTTACACATCAGGAAAAGCTTTTTCTCATTTCATGGAGTTTTTCTATCAAATCCTCCGTTCTTGTTTCAGATTTAATATAATTTTTTGCTACTACTATTTCTTCTCTTTGGGGAATATTAAATCAAAGTTCTTTCAGGGCATCATACTTTTCTAAATCCTCATTCAGTTCTTCAACAGCAGTTATTGCAGCAATCAAATTCTTGTAGAACAGAATTAATAGTCTCATTGTATAGATGCACTGCAGTTTATTACAATGACTGACTTCTGAAGGCTCATTTATAAATTCATAAACTATAAAGTTTTCCATCATTGAATTTCGTTTACGAATTCTATTCTTTTTCATTTCATCCTCCAAATTATTAAAGATAGAATTACTCTCCTCCAGTATTGCATCAAAATTAGAAATGTTTCAAAGGTCAGCAGGTGTTTGGTGCGCAGAATTTATAGTTTTATTTGATGTTTCCAGGCTTACAGTACGACTCTGTAAAGTTTTATCTGCTGGATGTAAAATTCCAAGTATTTTTTTCATCAATACCAAACAAAAGCAGAATGTGTCATTGGTCATTGTATGTAATAATTCAGTGCTGATTGCAACATTTTCTCCATCGAATTTTTTCTTTTCATTTTACTGAATTTCTTTAAGGAAGTCGGCAATACCATCGACATTTTCAAACATTAATTTAACGATTTCAAAATGGCCCGACCACCTTTGTTCTAAAAGTCGAACAAGTTATTTGCCTTCATCTATGTTACGGATATTTTCTTCCTTGAGAAAATTGTATAAGGCTATACTCTTGCTGAAAAAGTACTGAATTTCATCTACCATTACTACTTTCATTACAACTAAATGTAATCTATGGTTGTAGCAATGAACATAGGGGATTTTCCGATTTAATTTATTTTGCAAGATAGCCTGAACGCCATCTTTTCCTCCAGACATGACACTGGCTCCGTCATAGCATTGACTAAGTAAATACTTAGTATCTGTTTTGCAGGCTTCTAATAAATCGAGTGCCATCTTAGCCAATGATTTTGCATCACTGCTGTTCGCCATCTCAACTGATAAAGTTTTTTCTAAAACTTTTCCGTTTCGAACAAATCTTATTCCGAAAGCTATTATTTCTTCCATTTTTTTTTGTTACGGTTTCCATCCGTAAATAAGGTGTACCAAGGAACGTCTGCGTTTAAAACATTTGTAGCAACATTATTTTTCACCATATCAGCCATAACGTGAATCATATCATTCTGCATTTTAGGTGATAAATAGGATGTGTTTTGGAAATTGTTTTAGAAATATCTAAAAGTTGTTGGCCCTTTTTAAGCGTATATTAAAAAAATATATAAATAATCCGTCTTCTGAATTATCTTCAATATTGTAAGTACCTCTTAAGGGCAGTTGATTAGTAGTAAGAAATTGTATCATTTCCGTGATGGATGAAACATAATAATGGTTCCCTTCTAGAACTTTATCATTTACTAAAGACGAAACTGACTGATTACGTCGTTCTCTCACTTTTCTTTCTCCCCACTTTGCAACAGCAGTTAAATGATTTTTCGTCAATTCACGAGCTGAAAATCACATCTTTTCTTCTTGTCAAATGCTTTTTTACAACAACCGAATCCCGTACCTATATACGCTGTCTCTTTTGTCCCAGTAGGTTGATAATACTTGCAAGCGTTACAAAATACCTTGTCCAGTTCTGAATATTCCAGCCATTTATATTTACGTAACCAGTCACCTTGAAAACTTCTGCCATATTTATTTTTGGGATATTGTCCCGTCTTCAGTTTTTTACTGTCGGGTACCTTGATCACATTAAACTCAATAAGTGAATCGTTACCCTGCATAGGATCAGGGATTTTACTAAAAGCAGCTTTTTCATGTTCATCACTGCTGTCCTCATTCTCGGCATTTTTTTCTTTTAAAGTATTTTAATAAAGACATTTTATACAACAGGACTGAACTTTTGCATACTTCAGAGTTCAATTTTCAAACAATGATCAGATAAAAACTCAATGTTTTCTAAACAAAGAAATATAAGCAAACCAAAGAACAAAACTCGTAGGTAAAAACACGAAAACCAGACCAGGGAGTACTGACACTTTCCAGAACTCTACAATGGAGGGTGGGGGAAAATGTGATTTCATCTCTCTTAACACCAGCCTAACTGACCACGTGCTCCCTTAATACTCATTAGAGAGGTTGGCCTGGTTCTTCAAGAAACGTTCCTTCAGAAAGGTGGTTGCTAAATATGGGGTTGGGGGAAGGTTTTGGGTGAACATGCAGGATGATTTGCTTGACAGAAAAGATCAGATCCATATGTAGAGGATTTTAGGAAGGGGGGTGTGATCCCAGGTCTTAAACAACCCTTTTTAGCTTGCTTCCGTGTCACTATCCTATCGGGCTAGAGTACCCGATGGGAAAGTGACACGGAAGAGAGGTAGAAAGAGGAAGTAAGACGCCCTTATTTACTACCGCAGGGGGGAGGCGAGTACCCGGGGCCCGACGGCTTAACGTGCCCATCCGACGCACGGCGGATATTTAGTGGTTCAAGCGTTCGTACCTGGCTGGGATCAAACCCGAAGTCCTCTCCGTGGCAGTCACTGACAGAAAAGGGCAACAAGACACCCTCAAAGCAGCTAACGACCACGAACAGCAGAACCAACCCTCAACCCACCCCCTTAAGTGTCCCCTGTCTTGTTAAAAAGGGGAGTGGAGTTAAGATGAATTTAAGCTTTAAACTGTCACTCCCTTTATCAGCTTTGTAGGAAGTGTGGTGACTGGTTTTCTTTAGGTAATGCCACTGCAACTGCCTGCCATCCTGAAATACTCCTGCATCCCCGCCCCCATTCACTTCCAGGAAGTATGAAGTTTTGTACATTAAAAATAGGGTGAAGCTGACTTATACACGATTTAACTTTCCCAAAAAACTTGCAAGGTAAAATGATGTTTATATACAAGTTAAAAACATACATGAAGGGCAAGAACTTTTGGAACTACCCTGGCTCCATCATCAGGCAAGGTGCACGAAGGGAACAGTCGGCAGTTAATATACACAGTGATAGTGCACTACAAATGTTGTAATTGGAACAAAGCAATGTTGCCACCAACGGAGTACGTGGTCACAAATGATGAAAAAATAGAGGGACTTACGTGTCAGAAATATTGTCAGGGGTTGGGAACAATATATAAGTTTTTATTGCAAGTTTTTAGGGAAAGTTAAATCGTGTATAAGACAGCTTCACCTTGGTTTTAATGTATCTCATTTCCATGAAGTTTCATTAATCTGAAGCTGAGATCAGCTAGAGGGGCTCAGCCCCTCTTGCCCCCCTTCTGGTTACGGGCCTGAATAGAATATTGATAACTGATTTTGCAGTAGCAACTGATAAACTAATGTTAAAATTTCCTTAGGCGTGCTGTGGAAGCACGTCTGCGTGTGTTTAGTAGGACCAACGAGGATTTCAATTGAACGTCTTATAAGGAATTTAATTCGTTCACATTGCAAGTGAGAAACGACGAACATCTCTCAGAATTGCAAAGAAAAAGGTGTTTTTTTTTTTGGTAACGGATTGTCCCTATGTAAAATACATAGGAGTAACATGAAAGTAAAGACGAGAAGTTGTCCCACCAACGGTTTTGATATTTACAGATAATTAAATTTTTATGACTTCCAGAAAATTCCTTTTTCCATTTTTTAAACTAACTTGAGTCTCACCTATGTGAAAATCAATATTTCTACGAAAGTTTTTTTAAATCGCGGAAAAATGAAGTTTTTCTTCTCTCTTGTTTTTCTGTTCATAAGATTTACGGACTCGTTAACTTCTTTTCCCCTCCCCGCGCCAAACTCTTCCAAGGTTTACTAGGGAAATTTTTGTTTCAAAAATTAAGGCGCTCTAAGCTTACCCTGCGTAGACATTCTTAAATTTTGTACATGAAAACAGTGAGTTACAAAGTGAAAGAGCATTGGTATTTGCATTGGCATTTACACGTGAAAGAGCATTGACGTTAATGAAACGAAAACTTTATTAGCAATGAATTTGTTTTCCGCAGGCCTAACGTGGAAGTGGAACAATTTCATTAACGGCAATTATGTCTTTTTGCTTGATATTCCAATGTCAATAACATTATGGCAAATAAATAACCAGGAGTACAACAGCTATAGAAAGTTAAAGAGTCCGTAGTTGGTTGTAGCCAACCCCGATATCTTAACCAGAATTCATTCCTTTAAAGGAGAGAAAAAAAAACGGGAAAATAAACTAAAATCAAACCATTCCTGTTTTGAGGAAACCGCCCATCACTTTTGGCTCTCTGGCAATTTTTCGATGGATCCGTTCCGTCGCTTGGGTATTCCAAGCGGTGTTTCCTGACCTAGAATCGACAGAACAAGAATAAGGGTGAACGGCCGTACTGGGAAGTCGCTATTTTCCAAAGCTCTCAGCTTCTTGATTATCCCACACGAGTTAAGGCGAGAAGTGAAAGTTTTTTGAGCAGGTGGGAGAGATCCGCTCTTCGCGCTTTGACACACATTTCGGTTTTCAACAGCGTATCAGGTGCTACAATAACAGGTAGTCGCGTGAGATTTTTAAAAGCGACAAGAAGCAGCGGTAGGACAGTGAAGTTTAAAACTAAACAATTATTTTGTTGGCTTGCTGTTTTCCGCGACAATCAGTTTACGAGTTTACGAGGAAAGCAAATATTTCAGTGTACCATGGGCTTTGCACAAATTCTCTCTAAAACTGCAGTAATCAAATATAACAAAGGAAATTCTTCTCAGCCTGTAGTCGAATCTAAAACTTCCCCTTTGATGCAAAACAAGTTATAACACGGCATTCTCAGGTGTAATAAGCACGTCTTTGGAATCCTTTCGCACGCGAATAAATTTTTTCCAAACAAATTCAGTGAAAAAGAAAATGCATTTACTCCTCCTACAGGAAATTTGCTCATAATTTAAAATGCGCAATATAAGCAGTGTTATTCATAGTGTATTGAACCACTTGCGAAAAAAAATCGACTGGATTTTCACACAATCGGTAAAACATCTACGAATAGAAATAAATACTTTCGACCGTACTAACGGTTGAAGTGTGCGCTACGAAAAGTCACAAACTGTGTTCAAAGTACAGGATGATCCGTTTGGGTAGGGATAATTTAAAAATGCTGTGGGTATAGCCACAGTGGCGTATGCTGATTCCGAGAAGTTGGTAATCTATACTTAGTTGTAAATAGAAGAAATGCAGATACAAACATACATAAAAAATTTTGATTTACCACAATAATAAAATTTGCATTGCAGTTCCAGATTTAAGAGCGTTTTAATTAGTATCTAATTAGTTGTTATACATCATAACATGTATAACATCTAATTTACATAACTAATTACATAATGACCTTCAGTTAACTTAAACATAAATTCTGGAGGTCTCGTTGTGGCCCAAACATTTTCTATTACAGCGTTATGGAAATTGACCTGGGGACCGAGCTGTTCCAGTAAAGCCATTTCTGTACTGAGAAGAGCTTAAACACTAAGTCTTTCTTGGCTCCAGTGTTTTTGCCAGCGAGTTTTTGCAGAGCTAAAGAGCCGACGCTGCTAGCAAAATTTATTTACATTTGAACATATTGCTACCCACGGAGATTCAGAATAAACTGAATCGGAAGAGGGCCTAGTATGTTCACGATTTTTATCTTTGTATTTTGCAGTAAGACTTATTTCAGAATTTGGTATTAACACTGCTGGCCACCCAAAATGCAACACCAAGAAGGACACGAGATAGCAAAGCCAGATTTGCTGGACACATAACACATACAAAGATGAAACGATTGAGCTTACAGGCCCGTGCGACTTGCGAAACACGCAGACATCAATAGTTCGTGTGGCTCCCATGGCTGGCAATAACGGCCACTACATTCTGCGGCATCAAACGAAAGAGGCTTTGGATGTGGGCATGGGGTATGTCGGTCCATGCTGCTTCCACACGTTGTCACAGTTCATCAGGCGTAGCCACGTGTGGTGGTTGCCGATCAGCGACTAGACGTGTTCGATGGGCGACATGGGAGAACAGGCGGGGCACTGCAGCAGTGACACCTGGTGGGCCGTGAAGAATTGTTGCACGATGCGTGCCACTTGCGGGCGCGCATTGTCCTGTTGAAACGTGGCCGCTGGCAGGTCCTGCAGGTAAGGGAGGACTACAGGCTCCAAAACGTCAGAGATGTAGCGGTGGCTGTTGAGTGTACCGGCGATGTGTACCAGAGGGGTGTGGGTGTCTTATCCAATTGCCCCCCAAACCATAACGCCAGGCGACGGACCGGTATGGCGATGCATAATACAGGCGTCATACAATCTCTCGCCGCGGTGCCGCCACACGTGGATCCGACCATCGTGGTGTTGCAGGCAGAAGCGGGATTCGTCGGAGAAGACAATGTCGTGTCATTCTGTAGTCCAGGTGCTGCGTTCAACGGCCCACTGCCGACGCACTAGCCGGTGTTGTAACGTCAATGGTAATCAGAGCAATGGGCGCCGTGCGACAAGTCCCCGCACCTTCAGACGACGTCAAACGGTACGTGCTGACACAGGTTGTTGCGCAACACACCCTAATTCCTGCGCTAACGTTCGTAGTGTGGCGATGCGAGCCGTGAATGTCCGCGGCACAACATGCCGGTCCTCTCGTTCGGTGGTGTGCCGCGGCTGCGTCAATCGCTCACGTCGGTCCGTCCGTCCCTCCTGCACCCACCGAATCCATACTCGCCTCACTGTGGCTGGATGTCGTCCCACACTGACGCCGATGTCTTGGTACGATAAACCGCTGTCGCGGTAAGCCACATTCGTCCTCTGTCGAACTCCGAAACGTGCTGGAATGACTGCCGTATTCTGCGACGAGGCATCAGGAAGCTTTCCACGCACAGGTCCGGCAGCACAACACACTTCCACTACTTACACCCCGCCTTCTGTGCACCTTTCTTATAGTGCTTCTCGGTGGCATGCCGGGCGCACATGATTTGGATATGCCCTGCAATGGTAATCATTTGCATGTCCTCTCGTGGGCAACGCATGCTGCGAATTTCAGGCCAATTGGATGCTTCCTTCTTGGTGTTGCATTTTGGGTGGCCAGCAATGTATAACCAGTTTTTTTCCCGTAATCTTTTCTTCCGAAAGGACATCCTTCAAATCATCTATTATAAATTTGTGCGATTCCATCATGCTTAATATAAAAACACATGCGCAACTTATCAAAATTTCAACTTTAGTGAAACAATGAAAAAACAACAACAAAAAAATATTAGGGTGGTAAAGTTGTGTCGTGTGACTTTTATCTCTTGAACTTTTAAACACAAGCTGTGCCGCCCCGGTGGAGCAGTGGTCTAAGGCGTTGGCATCTGATCATTCGTCCGAAGGGGTTCGGGTTCGAATCCCGGTGAGGCATGGATGTTGTGTTTGTCTTACGGCACTGGCTCTCTCCCTTCCCTGGAACCAGTGACCCTAAATTAGGGACGGGCGACTGCTTATAGCCCATTGAGTTGCTTTTTTTCGGCACTTTCCTTATGTCTGCCGGGCTTTATAATATATGGTTTTTGCTCACGGTGCTCAGCAACTGTTTGATAGTGTTTAAATTGTATTATTGATTTTGCACAGTGTGGTTTTTGATCATGTTACATGTACATAAAGGGATATGATCAGTCGATTACACCATGTTCTGCAAGGTTTAGCACTTTTGTAGTGCAGGGGGTAATTGTTCATCGTTCGGTTATTTGTACTGTACCTGAAGTATAGTTGCTATGCCAAAAGCTCAGTTTTGTATATACTAATGTACTTTCCTAATTGCACTGTAAAATTTATGTTTGGCACATTTCGCGTGTTGGGTCACGATTACATGTCTTAAGTTTTATGCTCATGGTGCGGAGCAAACGCTTTGATAGTATTTCAATTATATGTTAATATTACACAGTGTGGTTTTTCTCATGTCACATGCGCCTAACAGGAAATAATAAGTCTATTAGATAATATTCTGCGCTGTGTTGCATATTTGCTGTAGAAAGAGTCAGTTTCATATTTTCATTATTTGTATTGTACCCGAAGTATAAATTTTCTGTAAAACGCAAGTTCTGTTTGTACTAATATACTTTACTCTTTGCACTGTGAAACTTACAGTTGTACCATGGAATTGTAACTCCTGATTAGTGTCTTCCCTATGCCGTTGCATGTTGTGTACATATGTTGTTGTTCATTACAAGTTAATCTATAGCACTGTGATTGAGGCACTTGTTTAAGCCTAAGTAATAGTTCTTTTTGTAATTTGACAGCGTTTCACAAGAGAGATATTGCATTCAATTTGTATAGAGTTCACACCATCATTGTGGATAGATCATTTATTCGCTTATCTTTCAGATACTGAAAAGTATAAACCTTCTGCTCTTTTCTTCTTTTTTCTCAAGATTGCTCAAAATATACATGTTTGTTTTTGCACTGTAAAATTTATAGTTATACCTTGTACTGGTGTTCACCTGTTAGAGATGGCACTATGCTGATGCACATTGAGAACAAATGATGTACATAGAGTAAGTCAACCCTTCAGTCCAGTATTGTCAGTGTTATGAATTTGCTTACATTGTATATAGTGCATCCACATAATGTAAATATCTCATTGTCATTGTAAATAGGTCATCTAATTGTTTATCTTTTGGTAACTGTTAAGCACAGGCCATCTGTATCTTCCTGTCCATGTTTGCTCCAAATAAAAATTGTTGAAGCTCACGGTGGTCGTTAAACCTCCAATCAAAAAAAAAAAAAAACACAAGCTGTTCGCTTTAATCCATCTCCCCATCTAGAGATGGTCTTAAGGCTCTACGAGACCCGCCATCTTGTATTGCTGCCTTCTCTTATTAACCAACGGGCAAGCGTATTTCACAAATTGCTCGGGAAATGTTGCACATTTTGGAACACCGTTTGTGGCTAACGCAAGATATATGATAAATAAAGAGTTCCCTGGTTTCAGATTTTCATTTTGGACCCTTTAAGTATTTTTTATTAATTAAGAAAACTATGGAAGACGCCTTGTCACTGCAGATAAAAAATGAAGGGAAAGGTCAATAAAAATTCTGAAACGAGGGAACTCTTTATTTATCAAAATCTTGCGTTAGCCACAAACGGTGTTCGAAAATGTGCAAAATTGTCCGAGCAATTTGTGAAATACGCTTGCCCGTTGGTTAATAAGAGAAGGCAGCAATACAAGAGGGTGGGTCTCGTAGAGCCTTAAGTCTCCGCTTGCCCGTGGCTTGTTCGGAGTCGAGTATGCGCAATAACCTCATTTTTAGTTTCCTTGGCACCTTCGGGACCACCAGAGAATCTTCGCTGATTTGAGATTCCCTGCTACTCTCTGGTAGAATTCTTCGAACTTTGAAAGATCACCTACCTACCTACCTATATCATCTATTTGCTTCGCATTGAGAAAGCAAGCTCAAATTTCACCAGCCCAGAGTTGAGTGGATATTTAAATGAATGAAAGTAAATGTGCCACAGAAAATTAAAAAAAAATTGATTTAAGAAAAAAGATGGTCCATCTCATATTCCCTAGATCCCTTTAAGTATACGCCGCTGGTATAGCTTCTAACAGATATAATAAGTCAATATTTGGCAGAAATGAACACCCCCTTCCCCCTTGCGAACTCTGCAGAGTTTATACTGAGTGTTTGTTGTTCAATTCTTGTCACGCATTTTCTAATATCCGGGGAGTGATTTGTGCGAACGCTGAAGAAATTTTCGCCTTCAAGTCATCCAGGCTTTGAGGTAGTTGTGCGTAGACGATGTTCTTCACAAATCAACACACGAAGAAATCAGGGGAAGTGAGATTCGTGGAGTTTGCATCCTAAGGAATAGGGCCATCGATCGCGGCCACACCACTTGTCATTGAATGCGTTGTTGAGGAAGTTCGTGGATAATTCTCATATAAGAAGGCCAAAGTAGGTTCCCGGGTCTTAACAAATCTACATTAACCTTTAATTGAGTATAAATGTAATTTTCTATTAAAATACTATGTAACGTATACTCTATATTCACTTTCCTTTTGATTTTACTATCTCTGGTTATTTTATTTTACTATGTAAATTATCTTCTTACTGAACGAAATATTATTTCACCCGATGAATGAGATCTGGCAATGAGTGTAAGTCATGACGTGGTGGTAGCCAGTATATATAGGCGCGTTCATCGATAGCGAAGGAGAGATTTTGTTGTTATAAGGAGAGCTTTTGTTGTTATAGGGAGATCGTTTGTTGTTATACTAGAGGAGAGAGTTTCGTTCTATGCCATTAGTTTGATTCTTCATTATTGTGAAACAAGTTGTGTGTGTGTGCTTTGGATGACCAAGAGTTACATAATAAAAGAGCTTTGTAGTAAGTACGTCTTTCTCAATTAATAGTTTTTGTCAGACCTCTGTCTGGCTGTTAGGTTTATGTCATTAGTTTATTACCATTAACAACCAGCGTTAAGACTTTATTCATTCTAATTACTGCTACAACTTTACTACCAGTTATAAGTTTGTTCAATACTATTACTACACTACTAGCAGGAGACTTTATTCATGTTCTTAATTAACTAGTAACAACAACCATTTGAATTCACTATTTGAAGCTTAGTACAAGCATATCATTCAGTAGCAGAAGCATTATACTTAGCTCAGCAGGAAAGCTTCATTATTATCATTAGCTAGCTGGTAGAAAGAGCTTATTCATTATAATTAGCTTAGCGGAAAGCAAAATAAAGCTAATTCATTATAACTATGTTATCTTGAAGAATAAATGATGACAACCCTTTGTTCTACTCAATTTGATGCTCAAAACCGTACCTGATTGTGTCATTTCATATTACCATCCAGTGTCCTTTGCATGAAATTCAGTGTTTGGAAAAACCCGTTTTTATCTCGTTTCATTTAAATTCCTTCAAACTGCTGTCAGCAGTGTACAAAGTATTGGAGAATCATAAAACATACCCACGAGTAAGATTTATGGCGTACTTTTTTTTTATTCATCACAAAACATCTGTCCCAAATTTTATTTATTTGCCGCCTCGGTAGCGCAGTGGTCTAAGGCGATGGCCTCTGATCATTCGTCCGAAAGGGGTCCGGGTTCGAATCCCGGTGAGGCATGGATGTTGTGTTTGTCTTACGGCACTGGCTCTTTCCCTTCCCTGGAACCAGTGACCCTAAATTAGGGACGGGCGACTGCTTATAGCCCATTGAGTTGCTCACGGTGGTCGTTAAACCTCCAACCAAAAATAAAAAAAAAAATTATTTACATTACCGTCCTATGAACAAAAACATCCAGCTCCTACCACCAGGCTGCATCGCGTCGTAGTCGACAGAAAGTGTGTGATGTCACTCGAGTTGTGTTTGTCTTGCAAGAGAAACTCATGTGGCTAAGTTCATCACATTGTTCCAAACACTAGGAAATGTACAAAGGTAAGGTTGCCTTGCATATCTTTTTTGCTTTCATTGCCATCCATAGATAATCTTTGAGCTGTATAAATGATATGGTATTAAAATTTGTATGACTATTTACAAAAGCTTTGTAGAGTTTGTAAACCTAACGTCACAATCATTTCTGCCGCGACTCCACAACTAGGCCATTTTGAATTCCAATTTCACATTACCATCCGATTTTAAGTTTATCATCACCGTCTAAAGATATCTGACCTGCCCGACGGACGGTAATATAAATCAAAGGATGGTAATGAAATTCTCTCAATTTATTGTCTGTCATTCATTTTCTTTCGTATTACAACCTTATGTGGGTTAGTTAATTATGTTTAATTTTGTTAAAAACATATGTTTCATTATTCATAACTCGGGAGAAAATTCTGTAATGAAATAAACATTAAAAAAAAACATTTTATCTCAAATTTTGACGAATTTTGCTTCCTTATTGATTACTGAAAAAGAAACCTTGTAATCGTTCCGAAATTCTGAAAATTTCTTTATCTAAGATTTTGATGAAATTTTGGTTCTAGACTAATCTCCATGAGTAGAGTGAAAAAAGGTCATGGTTTAATGTGTAAGTGTATGTCTGTATGTGTGTGGCTCGTTTTTTCTGAAACTACTACATCAATTTCAAATAAATTTGTTACGTATATTTGGTCCATGCACCTAACGAACCCCATCGTTTTTTAGCTTGAACCCTTCAAAAATAGGAGCGGGGGGCAGATGTGGCTCTAAAATAAGGTGGGTCAAAATATAATCCCGCAGGCTTGCTTGCTTGCTTGTTAGTTTTTCTTTTCTCTAATCCAGGTTCTTGTGAGAAATGGAATCCAAGCAATCAAATGATGACTTAGAAGTTTTCAAGGGAAAACTAACAAAAATGAAAGTTGAAGAGCTTCAAAAAAGAAAAGAAGAGATGGAAAAAAAGAAAAAAGAAAAGGAAGAAGTTCTGAAAGAAAAACGTAAAAAAATAAAAAAAAAGATGACCGTGCCACTAATAACTTCAGCTAGCTCGCTCAAAAATTTTCCTTTAGACACAATTTGATGAGACAGGATTTAAAAACTTGTAAATGAAAAAAAAGACAAAAATGTTTTCAATTTCCACCAAAAGAGATAATAAATTAAGTATACTGAGGGAAAAAAAACGAAGGACCGCCTCTACTTCGAATGCTTTAAAAGAAGAAAGGTCAACTGTTTTAACGTGTATCCCAAGTTAATCGAAAAAAAACATCAAAAAGAAAAGTTCCCGCAGCTGAAAAAAGTAGGTTTGATGTTGAAAGAAAACGACAAGCAAGTCAAAAGATAAAAGAAGATCCAACTGCCTATGAAAAAGTGAGACAAGAAAGAGAATACCTTGAAAGAAAAAAAAAACATGGCAAGATCAAGATGCTAGAAGAAAGAAGTGAAAGAGATAAAAGAAGACAAAGAGAGAAATGGAGAAGGAGTAATAAGATATTATCAACGAAAAACCTTACGCAAGAGAACATCAAATTATTTAGATGAGAATTTGCCACCAAAATCAGATGTTCAGGAGTTCACACCAGAATCAGATGTTGAGGAATTTAAACCAGAATTAGCTAGTGAAGTCTATGAATTAGCTGTTGGGAAATTACCACCAGAAGTTAGCCTTCAAGCTGAAAATGCCCTGGTTTCTCTCCCAGGCCCTTCTTCTCAGAGCGCCTTCCCAGCCGTACCACCTTTATCCATTGACATCGTCACTCCTAAAATGTCGAGTATTTCAAAAAGTCATTCCTCCGACACTACTGAGCCAAATAATATGTAACAGACCTATCTTCTCACATTTCTTCCGCCACAACCCGTGCATTCTCATGTTTTTCTCAGGCCCTCATGTCTACAGATCTTTGCTCTTTTGACTGTTCAACTATTTCGACTTCAACCAGTTCAGCAGGATGAAGGAAAGTATTAAGTCATCGGTCTGCAGCAATTCGTCGGGTACACGAACTAGAGAAACAGTTAAAGGAATAGCAGAAATTATTGGAAAACTGGAAGAAAAAATACTATAGAATTGGAGGCAAGGAAGAGTGAAGGAAACTCTCCATCACCTAAAAAACTGGTCAAAGAATATCATGAAAAAAGGGAGGAAAGGAAGTCAAGAGAAGATTATTGTTCTCAGAAATACTGTATTTTGAATTTAATTACAGGAAAGATTGCGGCTAAAACAAGAATAAGTCACATTACCATCCATAATGTCACATTACCATCCACACTGATAAGGCCTAACTTTTGAAGAAAATCCTGCTTTTGGAAATCGATTTACTATTGTTTCACTAAAAGGATGCTGATTATTTCACAATGAAGTAACTTTTGTCCAGTTTGGATTTTGGATACTACTTTTATGACAAAAAAATTTATTTTTAACCTTTATTTTTCATTTAAATACGGAAAAGAAATGCTACAAACTGTAAAACAGCTACCCGTATGTTTGAAAATTGTTGTTTTTTCTAGGGGATGATCGTAAGGGTTTATATAGATAAGGTTTTAGTTACCTTAAAATAGTTAAATGTTGTAGTTTTATCAAAACTTTACATCGGACGGTAATACGATTTTTCATGCTTTTTATAAACATTTTCTGGCAAAAAAGAATTAAAAAGCTTTCAAGTGTCATTTAAAAGCTGAATCCTCTTCCTCAAATATCTACTTAATACATTTAAATCAATTTCAACCGAAATTGGAAGTTTATTTTTTAGGAAAAAATGTTTTAGTGGCTTTCTTACATGAGGATTACCCCGTGACTTCCTGTGACCAGTGGGGTGGGGCCCTGTGTTACTGTAAAATGACATCGTTATTCAGTTGTGGTACCAAGAAGATCTGCAGCATGTCAAGATATGGTCCTGATCGTACAGTGCCCTCAGAGAAGAAAAAAGGACAGTACATCTGGTGACTACACACCCAGGTAAGCTCGAAACGACTTTGTGGTCACCCTCCCGTAGTGCTTGTACACGTTGTAAACCAGACAGGTAGATTTTCAGGTAACGCCGCACAGTGTGTTGACATGTTGTGTACGGCACTGTCGGCTCCAAGGATAAACGTTGTAGACTTTTACGCTTCAAGGCGGCGGAAACAAGGGCTTCTTTCTCAGGTTCACGCATACGGCCACCGGAGTTTGACTTCATACTTGACCCAGTTTCTTCAAATGTGCGATACCAACGCATTATGCTCTCGTACTATGCGTCTTCCTGACCTCCATAAGCACGGCGAAACTCTCGTTGAACAACTGTAACACTCTTAAATTTTGCATACCACAGGACACACTATGCGCGTTGTTGAACGGGCGCTGCCACTTTCACTTTTGCCACGATGCCGCGAAGGCGTGTGAGCGCTGACTACAACGCATCAAATTCCTCTCTTTTTTCGCTGTTCTGGCAGAATTTTACCTCCGTACTTCAGCTTTCTAACAAAGCACTCCGCAGATGTTAAAGAACACGTAGCGAGAATTGAGCACACGGTTCCTCAAAGGGGGTCATGTAGAGGCCTAGACAAACTACCATCCATAAAGGTAATTTCTGCCAAATATTGACTTAGTATATTTGTTACAAGCCATGCCACAGCATTTTTAAATTATCCCTACCTAAATGGATCACCCTGTATTTCCCATCACAGAAGATATCCAAAGCAAACGGTATTTTTCAAATCGGTTTCTTTGAAATGTTGCGATTTCAAGTACGGCACAAATAGAAATGAGCAATTACATCCCTAGTGGCAAAACTGTGCAGTAAAAAATCCTTCTAAAAAACATTTAAGCTTATTCTTAAGGTGGTTCCACCTAAAATCTCTGCCTTATGTTTCCAATGGTAAAACTTCTTTACATATTTTCTTCGCAATTAATGTATTCCAAAGGATGAAAATTTGCACATCCATAAAACTAACTTAAAGTTATCGCATGGATGCTTAATACTTAATGAAACATAACCATAATTATATTAAAAATCAATTTTTCTTTAAGTAATGTTCAGACTTGTTAGTAGATGGCGCGACTATTAACAAGTGATGTCATCAATGTTTTCATAAACGTGAAAACATTGATGACGTGTCAATAGACAAACAAATGTTAGATTGCTTAAGCATAGTTATGTTTTAGCAAGTATTAAGTATCCCATGCTATAACTTAAAGTTAGTTTTACCGATGTGCAAATTTTCATCCTTGGGAATGCATTAATTGCGAAGAAAATATGTAAAGTTTTACCATTGGAAACATAAGGCAGAGATTTTAGGTGTAATCACCTAAAAAGTGGATATATTATTTACATTTATATATGAACGCCCCATAGTGAGAAGAATAAGCATCATTTTGAGAGAAGGAAAAGTACACTTAAATGTTTTCCGCGGTGAGTGTAGTCGGACTGAAAAAGATTTTTTTCCGTTTGAGTTTTATAAGCGAAGATACGATTGCAAATGTATTAAAAACAGATATATGCACTTAGTTTCGTTAGTGGTAAAGCATTTTGCCTCACAGAATATTGTACAATGCAAGCAAAATATTTATTTTCGTGACCTCTATCTAATGCAAAAATAATTTCTGAAATCCAATTTTAGAAGTAGAGATTTCGGAAAAAAATCACTATACGTTTACGACTTAGCGTTCATGATTGTAGGTAAGTTTTTCTGCAAGCACGACACATTGTCTTCTAGGCACTGTAGTTCTTATCGATAGAGTTCACAGTTTTTATCCATAGTTCTCATCAGGGCCGTAGCTACCGGGAGGGAAGAAAGGGTGGTTGCCCTCCCAGAATGATCATACCAAGGGCGTAAATTCATGCTCTGAGGGGCGTAAAAAATAGAAATCCACAACCTATGAATAAATTACTGAAAATCGTAACTGAAAAAGAAAGTTATACACTTTCCTTTCTTTCTATTTTTTTAGCTGTATACAGTATTCCACGCAGCTAACTAGGGTATAGAGTAACCTACACTGTGAAGGCGTGAATTCCTCATACACATGAAAGGAATTATCCGAAACAGCGGATGGAGGTATATAAAACAAAACATGCAGATGCCTAACGTCCGCCACAGTTTCTGAACACGCAGTTGGGATGAAGATTAAGTAGTCCTTTGTCCTGTGTCACAGAAAGCTCTTCTGAACATTTAACCTTTAACATAATGTTTCCAAGCCCTACCCCGAAATCATCTCATCTAAAAATCATGGCCCGATTTAAACATAAGGAGCTCTTGAGCCAACCTTCAAATCGGGGCCCCCTACTTTTGAGGAAAACACATGGAGCAGTATGTTTTTGTTCGACACAGTGTACTGATTGTTACTGTGGATATGTATGCTTGATTATTGTTATCAAATGATCAAAACTAATATTTTCCTTGTTGAATTTTCTTCCTTTTCGCGAATTATGCATTCGTCTTTAGAAGACAGAAATAGGACCAATTTTATTTCTTTTTTGATAAGAATAGAACATAAGCACACCGGACAAAAAATTAGTCACCCCTATCAGAACTCACTTAACGGGAGACGGCGCCTCTTGGCTTCATAGCAGCATGAAGCCTGTGTGGTAGAGACTCCACGAGGTTGTGGATGTATTGAAAATCGATTTGCAGCCATTCATGCGTCAATTGGTCCCGAAGTTCCGCCAGAGTAAGTGGGTGTCTATTCCGGCGTTTCACCTTCAGTTCCAAGTGATTCCACAGATTTTCAATAGGATTTAAATCTGGGGATTTGGCGGGCCAGTCGAGGTGAGATAGTGTTGCTGATTGTTCGTCTTGCCACTCAGACGCAGTTTTAGCCCTGTGCACACGGCAGTTGTCGTCTTGGAAGACAGGAGTAGCAATGTGATGCTGCTCCTGCAGATGTCGGACAAAGGGCAACACTTCGTCATTCAGAATGCAGAGGTACGCATGCTGGTTAAAATTCATTGTCACTGCAACAAGAGGGCCCGTTTTGTGGTACGAAAACCATTCCCAAAACATCAGAGAACCCCCTCCAGCTTGAATAACACTTTCGACACAATCAGGATTAAAGGCTTCACTGGGCCAGCGATGCACTCGTCGCCTCCCATCATTACAGTACAAACAAAAACGAAACTCATAAGACCAAATTGCTCGTTTCCAATCCTCTACAGTAAAGTTTTGGTGCCTCTGAACCCATTGATAACGTGTGACTTTGTGACTTGCTGTTGAAAGAGGCCTCTTCCGTGGTACTCTGCTCCAGATGTCCATCGCATGAAGGTTTCGTCGCAATGTCCTTTCGGAAATTGGTTGGTGTGGACTTTTATTTACTGTTTGGAGCAATTGTTGCCTGGTTTGAAACCGATTTGCAGTTACTAGGCGTGAAATATGGCGACGGTCCCTGTTGGTGAGAGTCGTTTTCCAGCCACAATTGCGTCGCCGATTTTCAGTTGACTGCGAACTACACCACTTTTTGTAGACCCGCTGGACAGTATGCTTTGACACACCAACAAATTGTGCGACTTCATTCACTTTGTGTCCGTGGGCATGGCCTAACACGATGGCTCCTTTTTACCACTCGGTAACGTCTGTCTTACGACCCATATCGCAGACTAAATTCAATACACTCGTTGCTCTTCACCACTGCACGAGACAGAAATGATCCTTGAAATCATGTCAGTGCTATTTATCTCCCAACAATACTATCAAGGCACCTTCTGTGCAACCGGCAACTTCCTATTGTCATTTCTGTTAGGGGTAACTAATTTTTTGTCCGGTGTGCTTACGTATCCACAATAACCCGTAACATAAGAACACTGTCACGGACAGTAAGTGTCCTTTGTGAACCTGGTAAGTATCAGTTTCCGCCCCCCCCCCCCACACACACACACACGCACCCCGATATACAGAGTTCAACCAACTGTAAGTTCTCCCACACTTGAAGTGGTAAAACTTCAGTGAGCTTGACATGTTCAAAAGTAAAAAAAAAAAGAAAAGTGCATGTTCAGATGACCTAAAACACAATTTTTTAATGTGTGGAGTTTGTATAGCAAGTCGGGAGTAAACCTCAGCTGCAATTTTTCTATTATTCTTAAGACTTAAAGAAAAAAGTGATTGATGAAGTTGAAAGCAATTTATTTCCTTCTGAGAATTTCGGGGGCCCATGGCCTGGGCCCTGTAGGCCCGTGCATAAATCAGGCCCTGTTAATACTCATCTGTTCTGTAGGCCCGTGCATAAATCAGGCCCTGTTAATACTCATCTGTTCTGTAGGCCCGTGCATAAATCAGGCCCTGTTAATACTCATCTCCTGGTTGGCATGCTTTGTTGTCAACGTTCACGCAACTTAAAAAGTTTTACTTGATATTTACAACCGTTGGCTCTTGCGTATTTGCTTAGTTTTTACATTTTCAGTAAAATTATGTCAAAAAAACTGAAGTCAGTTCATCGAAGAATTGTATAGGGTTCCCACAGTCCTTATAAATCCTTAAGACTCCTTAAAAGTCCTTAATTTTTGCCAGAAATTCCTCTTTTGCTTAGAAAGTACTTCTTTTTGTTTTTCCTTATTGCTTACATGACATGCAGAAGTTACAATACAGTGTGTACAACTTCTGCTGCTGGTTGGCTACGTTGATGATGATGATGCCGTGTGACGTTGGCAGGAAGTCTGTGGGAGAGCACGGGGCAGGAGGAGCTTTTGTCAGTGCCCCATGACGAACTTGACTTCGGTTTTACAATTCAAGCCATGAAATAATTATGTGTAATATCCAAATCTAGATTTTGTAACTTTAACTACAGTTTTATTATTTACATTCTTTTTGTTGTATATGTGATTATTCTCTCATACAAAAACTGATTTGACCAGCACAACTGTCTTTTAAACTGCATAAATTCTAATTTATTACATCCACAAACGAACTATATGCAACAATATTACAAGCTTCATCAACAGCCTTTAGTTTGTATAGTTAAGTCATGTGTAGTATGTATGTTATTTTTGCGTGTGCAATTTGTAAGATCCTTAAAAAAAATTGTAGGGTGCTTAAAAGTCCTTAAAAAGTGCATATATTTTTGGGGAGAAAATGAGTGGGAACCCTGTCGTGATATTTTCCTATAATGGGGTTGTTGGAAAGTAGAAACTGCGCATTATTAGAGTAGGAAGCTTTCGAATTCGAAGGGGCGTAATATCAAGTCTCACCCTCGCAGGTAAGAAAACTTTTCTCCGGCCCTGGTTCCCATACTACATACCAGGGTTGCGCAAAATCGTAATTGAATTAATCGGTAATGCATTGCAGCATAATGGGAACAAGAACTTAGCGTTACCATTACATGGTAATGGTGAACTGGTCATTAGAATTACATGGTAATTGTAATAATATGTAGCAGTTACCCATTATAATCGTAATGGTTAACTGTATGTTGGTAATTAACCAATAACTTATGGGTAACAATACAACGTGAATAAACCAGCAACCAGTACACCCTTACACGTTGTGTAGGTTATTTGACAATTGTTCCACCCCTTGGACCTCAAATGCGTGTATGTAGGTATTGGAGATTGTACGTGTATGACCTGAGTAGTTGCCCCGTCTTCGCCACACGTAAAGTGATTTGAACGAAATAATACATATGAAGTAAGTACGAATTGGATGTTTATTTCAGTTAGAAAATAATACAAAAATAAAAGAAAGATCAATGCCGTTGCATGTGATCTTAGTCTTTAACAAAGAACAATTCACTGAAGCACACAAGAAAACAGTCGGGAAATAACAAATTGTGCATTAAACGCCAATGGAAACCACTCTGAGACACTACATCACTTGAAATGGAAGAAATGAAAGGTCTGATTGCTACAAAATATGGCAACCACAAAGTGAACTACGAGTACAACAGAAAGAATGAGCAACTAGATCATCACAAAGTAAAGAAATGACAAATCCTCATTTATAGAAATGTACGTGTGCCAGCTTTTGGCACACGTACATTTCTATAAACTATTATACATATATAGTATGTAATTATTATTTGCAAATTGTGTAATTTCATTACCAAATAATTCCATCGCGTTTGAATGGCATTATTAAATAATTGAATTATACTGTATTCTCTTCATTGTAATACATTACAGAGTAATTCCGTTACCTTGCGCAAAACATACTTGGGATTGCCTTGTAATGCATTACCTGTTACTGCATTACACGTTAATTGTAATCTGTACTTCCATTACTTTGTAATGCATTCCTGCCCAACTCTGCTACATACATTGAATAAATACTACGTACAGTATTCACTTGAAAACTCTTTTTATTGGGGATAACATTATCAGCGTATGCACACGACCGGATTTTTTTGCCGAAATTTCTGCCAAACTCTTCAAAATTTTCGCCCTTTCCCATCATGCTTAGCCCCCACCCCGTTCTGAGCGGCTGGCAACCTCCTTGCTGGCATCGCAACTGAAGATGGCACTACTTGAGGGAAATACCGTTGCTATCAAAGCAAGGAGGTTAGAATAAAATATCTGGAAATGCCCTTGTTAATGGAGCAGTGCCACTTTGTGTGAAGCCTATAACCACGAGCGATAGCCATCAAAGTGTGGGAAAGCTCATGGTTTTCAAGGCTACTGCAATGCATTTTGTGTTGGCCGAATCGCCTTCTTTCGTCGCAATTGTTTCCAATTTCGCATCGTAACTTGCTGCCGATGTGTGAGAAAATGCTGAATTTATAAAATTCTTAATTATTTTGAGGCTCCTTCCAATTTTTATTGTACATTGAAATACATGAACGTTAGTGCGAATTCTAAACAAAACATAACGTGAAAATTGAAAACTTCACTCGTGTATGAAGGTTAATTCATTCCGGTTTGATATTAACATGATTTCTGCAACCAAAAATCACGCAATTCCAAAATACACACAGTTGAAGTTACATAGGTATCATATAAACAACTTCCAATTCCCACACCTGGTGGCTTCAAGGTTAAGGGACTCAGGGCTCTCCACAAGTATTATTCTAACCTCCTTATATCAAAGGATGTACCTGGTCTGTAATGATAATTTAGGTAGGTAGTAGACATCATCAGGGACGCACCAAGCTGGGGTTCAACGGCTTCGAAGCACCCGGGCGGCAGCTCCCGAGGGCGGCAGAACGCCTCAATCAAATTTTGCGGTTGATAAATTAATATCAGTGACGTAGGAAAAGTTAAGAAAACGTTTTACTGTAAGAAATCGTAATGCTACCTGGCACATTTATTTTTTTAGTGAAAATAATTCGTTGTATATTTCAATAGAAAACGACTTAAAATCATGGAATAATTTCTATTGTTTAGTTCAGTTACGGATACCGCGGGCAAAGGACTAACAATTTTTTTCCTAATTTTTTTGTAAATCTTGAAAGATTTCAGCATTCATGATATGGCCCGTGCTATGACAATGCTGCCAATATGAAGAAAAAACACAATGGACTTCAAATCAAAAAACATAATTTTTCACCTAAACCTTTTGTGCATTTTATGTACATTGAGCGGCTCATACTTTAAATCTGATGGTAAATAACGACGGAAAACTGTCTCCAGAAATTGTAAACGTTTTCAGCATTGTTCAAGAAATATGTGCTTTTTTTCCTGAATTACTTTACAGTTGGCAAATTTTAAAGAAAGAGCTTCCAGCGTTGATCGTAAAATAGTGCTCTGAAACAAGGTGGGAAAATAGGATCGATGCAATAAGCAAAACAAGAACTGGGGAACAATTTGGATGTAATCCACGATACATTACATTAGTACTTTAACGAATCTCTTGGAGACAGCCATACTCAAAAATTTACCAATCTTTCTTAAGAAAAAGAATAAAAACAAAAAAACGTGCAAGTTTATTTGTTTCAGAAAGATTTGGTACCCTCTTTCTTCAAAAATCAATGTTAGTAACAAATTAATGCAAAATCTGTTGTATTTATATTATTACCAACCAGAATAGAAATGTCAAAACAAGTAAATGGCTGTTTAAAAGAATGTAGAACACATGGGGACTTTAAAGGTATGTTAGCTGAAGATAAAACAATTGCCGAGGAAATGGATTGCGAAACAGGATTTCCACCTGTTGAACTGGTTAGACCACGTAAGTAAAGAAAAAGGTAATTTTTGGTATCAAAATACGGATGCGATATCGATCTGCCAAGAGAAATAATAATAATAAAAAAAAAAACTTTACTATTTTTCGATACAACGATAAGAACGGTTCGAACACCGGAACACGCATAATCAGACTTTTCAATTTTAAATTACCTTTAAGTTTTATTGACACTAAGCAGAGATATAAAAAAAATATTGTATGGACTTACAAATAAAATTGTCAGATATTGCACAAAAAGAATTATATAATTGCTTCAAATTTGTATGACTAATTTGAAATTCTTTGGACTTTATCTTAAGCATCACATGAACCCATAAAGTGCTTTAGAATACATATTTTCAAATGACTCAATGTTTTCCAAACAATTCAGTAGCTTTAAGAATATTTTTGATGTTAGCGTGAAAGATAAACAATAGGAAAACCAGTAGTATACTTGTAGGAAAATACATTCGGAGGGGAGGAGGGAACACGTGTTCCATGTTAAATTAAACGAAAACATTTTTGCATTTTGAGAATTTTTACACTGCTTAAAACTGAGCAACTTTAGTTTTCTTGCTGTTAAGCTTGAAACCAAAAAAAGGTCTTTAAAATTACAGTGTCCCCTTTTCCATTCCATAGCAATGATATCGGTAATAATGTGCATTAAACTCTTTTTAAGTTCTCTTTTTGTTTGCAACAGTGGCTTACGGGGTAAGATCATTTTCCAAACTTAAAATTATGAAAAGTTACTTTTGATCAAATATGAAACAGGAACGACTTTCAGATATAAGTATCGTTAGTCAGGGGCGGCGGAAAGCGAAGTTCGTTGACCGGGCCCGAAATTACCAATTGTGGTGCACCTCCTCCCTTCCAGTGGCGTAATTAGCACACCGTACCCCCCCCCGCGCAAGATTTTCTTCGACGCTCCTAAGCGCAGTAATTTTTCAAGGATTTCAAGCACGAGAAAGGATGCATTTTTTGCGGTGTGTATGTGGTGGACGGGAGGAAGGAGATCAGGAAGTCAGGGAGAGTGTCTAGAAAAATAATGCCGGTACCTAGAGCTCTGTAGTGTTCTGTACAAAACTAAAATAAATCACTTGAAGAAATCACCTTCTTGTACATGGCAGATCTGCGTTTCCTGTGAATAAACGTTGGCGCCTGTCGTGTACGTAATCCTAGGTGACTGACCAATTGTTTCCTCACATCTTCCATGGGAAATTCCCATGTCGCCTCGCGTTTTTCCACAGCCGCGCAGAGAGAGGATGATTTAAGACCGATCGTATTACAACTTTGAGTCATAGGGCCGAAAGCTTCAATCTGTAGAACAACCAGCGCTTTAAAAGTGAAATTTGGCATTTATTTAGGCAAAGCTAAATGTACCCTGAAAGGAAATATGAACCTTTGGGTTGATTATTTGTTTTTGTTTTTTCTTTGTGAGTATTCGATTTTTTTCAAAAAACTATAACTGGAAGCTGCGGTACGCCCCTTGGTCACCCCTTCCGCAAGGTAGTTATGCCACTGCTCCCTTCCCGCTTCCCGGAACAAACAGAAGAAAAACAATGCCTAAGGAGCTTTGTTGGGAGTTAGGACCACCCGACCACTTACCTAGAGGGACTTTCTAAGGCACATCACAACAATCGCACATATACCAAATAAAATATAAATAAATAAATAAATGAAAATCTTGGCTGAAATTATTGCCCGGGCCCCGGGGGTCCGGGCGGTTCCGCCGCCACTGTCGTTAGTATTGAAAAAAAAATTGCTACAGACTAAAACAATTCGGACTTTTAAAAATTTTGTAACAAAAAAAAAAATAAAAATAAAAATAAACTACAAAAGTTAAAATTTTAGCTGAAACCACGCATGTTTGTGTGCTTCCTTAAAGCTTCAGTTTACAGGGGAAAATACTTTTATTTTGTACGAAAACTAGTTATTTCGAATTCTGCTTTTAGTTTTATGCAACTCTCTTTGTACACTATCTACCAACAAGTAATTGGACACCCCTGCAGTCGACGATATCTGCGGTCCTGATACACATCACAGCCGCCGCCGTTAAATATCGTGTGGGAAACAACAACGCAACCAGTCGCATGCAAGATGCCACGCAGTTCGGAGCTCTCTGATTTCGAGAAAGGTGTAATCGTTGGGTATCGCAGAAATGGCCGATCCATACGTGACATATCCAGCGAGTTGAAGTACCCAAAATCGACAGTGGCCTACGTGATTGGCAAGTGGAAGATGAGAGGTGACTGTCGGAATGTGTCCCGACCCGGCAGACCCACAAAACTGGGAGTTAGAGACCGACGGGTGCTGGCCAGAGAAATTCGGAAGAACCGCACCAAATCGATGAGCCACATCCGCGAGGAGTTTCAACAGGCATCCGGGAGTGTTCTTTCGATGAATACCATCCGTAAGGAAGCCCATCTGCTCGGTTATCATGGACATGCAACCACTCACAAGCCTTTGATTACCAAGTCCAATAGCGCTGCTCGGCTAACGTTGTGTAAAGAACGTCGACAGTGGACAGTTGAACACTGGAAACAGGTTCTCTGGAGCGACGAATCAAGGTTCACCCTCTACCGTTCGGATGGCACGGTCTGGGTTTGGCGTCTGCCTGGAGAACGCCTCCTGCCGGAATGTATTGTGCCAACTGTGAAGTTCGGCGGCGATAGAATTATGCTATGGGGGTGTTTCTCCTGGTATGGCACGGGACCCTTGGTCGCAATTCCTGGTAGACTCGACGCCGAGACCTACTGCACCATTTTGGAGGACCATGCGCTTCCTACGTTGTGGCAGTTTTACGGGGTGGACCCATGTTACTTTCAGGATGACAATGCCACCTGTCATGTTGCGAGGTCCACCATGGCCCTTGGTATGGTGACAATGGGGCTAATCGAATGGACTGGCATGCGCAGAGCCCGGACCTTAACCCTGTCGAGCACGTCTGGGACGAGTTGGAGCGTCGACTTAAGGGATGCCCCCACCGTCCGAAATCGGTTAAGGAACTGACCTGCCTTCTCCAAGCCGAGTGGAAGAAAATACCGCTAGCCGTCGTACAACGCCTGGTTGAAAGTATGCCCCCGGAGGATCGCAGCTGTAATCGCCGCTCGTGCAAGCTCCACCAGCTATTGAAGGTGCATAAACTTCGTTTTCCTTTGCTATCACAGGTGTCCAATTGCTTGTTGGTAGATAGTGTATCACCCAAAATGCAACCCCAAGAAAGACACGAGATAGCAAAGCCAGATGTACTGGACACATAACAACAAATACAAAGATGAAACGATTGAGCTTATAGGCCCGCGCGACTTGCGGAACACGCAAACATCAATAGTTCGTGTGACCCCCATTGAATGGAAATAACGGCCGCTACACGCTGCGGCATCGAAAGAAAGAGGCTTTGGATGTGGGCATGGGGTATGTCGGTCGAGGCTGCTTCCACACGTTGCCACAGTTCATCAGGCGGAGCCGCGGGTGGTGCTTGCCGGACCACTCGGTTGCCGATCACTGACCAGACGTGTCCGATGGGCGACATATCGGAAGAACAGGCGGGCCACGGTAGCAGTGACACCTGGTGGGCCGTGAAGAATTGTTGCACGATGCGTGCCACGTGCGGGCGCGCATTGTCTTGTTGAAACGTGGCAGCTGGCAGGTCCTGCAGGTAAGGGAGCACACTACAGGCTCCAAAACGTCGGAGATGTAGCGGTGGCTGTTGAGTGTACCGCTGATGCGTACCAGAGGGGTGCGAGTGTCATATCCAATTGCGCCCCAAACCATAACGCCAGGCGACGGACCGGTATGACGATGCATAATGCAGGCGTCATACAGTCTCTCGCCGCGGTGCCGCTACACGCGGATCCGACCATCGTGGTGTTGCAGACAGAAGTGGGATTCGTCGGAGAAAACAATGTCGTGCCATTCCGTAGTCCAGGTGCGGCGTTCGACGGCCCATTGCCGCCGCACTCGCCGGTGGTGTAATGTCAATGGTAATCGGAGCAATGGCCGCCGTGCGACAAGTCCCCGCTGCTGCAGACGACATCGAATGGTATGTGCTGACACAGGTTGTGGCGCAACACACCCTAATTTCTGCGCTAACGTTCGTAATGTGGCGGTGCGAGCCGTCAATTCCCGCCGCACAACATGCCAGTCCTCTTGTTTGGTGGTGTCCGCGGCTGCGGTAATCGCTCACGTCGGTCCGTCCGTCCCTCCTGCATCCACCGAATCCATACTCGTCTCACTGTGGCTGGATGTCGTCCCACACGGGCGCCGATGTCTCGGTACGATAAACCGCTGTCGCGATAAGCCACTATTCGTCCTCTGTCGAACTCCGAAACGTGATGGAATGACTGCCGTATTCCGCGACGAAACATCAGGAAGCTTCCCACGCACAGGTCCGGCAGTACAACGCACTTCCACTACTTACACCCCGCCTTCTGTGCACCCTTCCTGTAGTGCTTCTCGGTGGCGTGCCGGGCGCACATGATTTGCATATGCCCTGCAATGCTAATCGTTTGCATGTCCTCTCGTGGGCGACGCATGTGCGAATTTTAGGCCAATCGGATGCTTCCTTCTTGGTGTTGCATTTTGGGTGGCCAGCAGTGTATATGTACATACACACTGAAGTGCCAGAAAAACTGGTACAGACGAGCTTATGCAAAATACATAGCAACGTCATCTATACGCGTACTCGGTTGCGTCCGCCGGTGCGTATATAAAGCGATAGACATCCTTGCCAGTTGTCAGAACTGTTTTCGGCTTGAGAATGACAAGTAATAACGATTTAAGCGATTTTCAACGCGGTGTTATAGTTGGCGCTCGTGAGATGGGCCATAGTATTTCGGAGGTAGAAACGAAGTCAAGATTTTCACGGACGACCATTGCAAGGGTGTACCGTGACTACAAGAATTCTGGCAAAACCTCCAACCTACGATACCAGTGAGGCCGTAAAAAGACATTGGGTGAACGTGACCATCGTCGGCTGTCAAGAATCGTTTCACGCGATAGGCGTGCAACACTCTCGCAGGTATAATCGGAATTCAATGCTGGAACCTCAACAAGCATCAGCGTCCAGACTGTGCAACGTACCCTACACGATATGGGCTTTGGGAGCCGACGCCCAACTCGAGTCCCCTTGATGTGTGCACGACACAGGGGACTCGAGTTGGGCGTCGGGCACGGCAGCACCGCCACTGGAAACACCACCTCGCTTGGGCACGGCAACACCGCCACTGGAAACAAGTAGCCTGATTTGACGAGTCGCGTTTCCAACTATATCGGGCAGATGGAAGGATTCGTGTGTGGCGCAAACCCCATGAAGCCATGGATCCCGCCTGTCAACAGGGAACTGTGCCGTCTGGTGGGGGGTCCGTAATGGTATGGGGTGTATTTAGCTGGACTTCATCAGCCAACGCTATGTGCGCATCCTTTCTGACGAGGTACACCCGTTCATATCCTGTATTCATGCTGATGGGTTGGTCCTGTATTCATGCTGATGGGTTGGTCCTGTATTCATGCTGATGGGTTGGTCCTATTCCAACAGGACAATGCACCTCCACACAAGTGTTGGGACGCCACATTATGGTTAGAGGAGCATTCATCTGAGTTCGGGGTGTTGCCTTTCTCACCCAAGTCCCCATATCTTAACGTGATAGAACACATTTGGGATGCCATGCAACGCGCTATCGAACACAGGAATCCGAGACCTCGGAATACACCCGAATTGTGGAAAGCTCTGCAGAAAGTATAGTGGCATTGCCTACAGCATATTTCCAGAAGCTAGTGGAGTCCATGCCCCGTCGTATTTCTGCAGTCCTGCGCTCCCGTGGGGGGACCTACGTCGTATTTCTGCAGTCCTGCACTCCCGTGGGGGGCCCACTGGTGTACCAGTTTTTCTGGCACTTCAGTGTATATATACATCACGATTACCCCCGCCGTGGGGTAAACTGTAATATGTTTATCATCATACATGACGAAATGGTATTTTGGAAATTTTTCTGGTACAAGGGCCGGAAAATCTGAGCTTGCAACCGAGCGGCAAATGCCCTTGGCTGGCCCCTGGACATCATAGTTTCCTGCACACGAATTACTTGACCCAGGATTTCCCAACAGTACATTCCTCAAAGCAATTACGCTTGCTCCACCTTCTTGTTTTCATCTCACGGTGCATCCTGGTGCTAACACTTTCCTAGGTAAAGAACTCTCACGTACCCGGCTGTCTACATGGTGCAAGAGGAAATGAGATTAATCAGACCATACGACCTTCTTGCAATCATTCAACTTCCAGTTTTGATGCTCACGTGCCCATTGCATGTTCTTTTAGCCATGAACCGAGGTTAGCATGGAGGAGCAACCTGCGGCTACACAGCCCCATTTTCAGCGGGACTCGACGTGATGTATTGTGACACATTACTTCCGTCACCATCATTGAAATTACGGGAGACTTGTGCCATAGTATGCCTTCTGTTGGCTCATACCATATTGGATGGCTTTCGCTCACCTTTAGCATCGATGAGCAGTGATCGGCCCATACCTTGCCGGCGCTTCGTGGTTTTTCTTCCTCAGCACATTTTTTGAAGGTACTAACCACGACAACCGTGAGCTGCCCACTTGCCCAGTCGTCTGTCCATTACAATTTGGGCTTTGTCAAGCTCGATTAAGTCCGCTACCTTTCCCATCTAAAGAACACGAATAACACTGACTAACAGATCTCAGTATCAGGATATGCCATTTCATGACCCTCACACGTGCTACCATTCACCAGCACTTGCTTCGATTTGCATATAGACGCGCTGTTCATAATTTTTGGCTCTTGTGCATCAAGCGAATGTGGCAGAGCCTGTTAAACCAGTAAGGGTTTTTGGTTGTTTTTACAGGATTTAATGACGTTGTAAGGAACTAGATGGGCTATAAGCAGTCGCGCGTCCCTAATTTAAGGACACTGGTCCCAGGAAAGGGAGAAAGCTAGTGCCGTAAGATAAACACAACACCCATGCCGCACCAGGTTTCGAACCATAGACCCATCTCTGATGAATGGGCAGAAGGCAGCGCTTAAACCATTGCGCCACCGGTGCGGCGAAACCAGTAGGTTGAACACAAACTGGGTTTCAACCCAGTTCTTGGAGTGACTTCATCGTTTCACCTTAACTGTATGGAGGAATTTATGCTCATAAACGCCGCCCCGGTGGCGCAGTGGTCTACGCGATGGCTTCTGATCATTCGTCCGAAAGGGATCCGGGTTCGAATCCCGGTGAGGCATGGATGGGGTGGAGAGTGAGGGTGGGGGTGATTTAGCGAGAACCCGCTTTTCCAAGTCGAACCACAAATGTTTGATTTGGTTCATGTCAGGGGAATTTGGAGACCAGGGCATTAACAGAAAGTCACTAGCATGTTCCTCAAACCACTTCTTGACGATTCTGGCAGTGTGGCATGGCGCATTATTCTGTTGGTGATGGCCGTCACCAGCAGGAAACACAGTTGCCACTGAATGGGTGAACTTGGTCGTCAACAAGGTCAGATACCTGAGAGCTGTCAGCGATTATGTTATTTGGATAATTAGGCCTAAAGCGTCCCAAGAAAACTTCGCCCACAGCGTAACACCGTCGCAGCCGGCGTCTGTTTGCGTCAAACAGTGCATTCGGGTGCCATAGCCTCCGTTGGTAATCTGCGCATCCACGCTCCGCCGTCTGCGTGATTCACCAGGAATTTTGATTCACCAGACCAGGCCACTTTCTTCCAAGCATCCACGGTTCAATCTCGATGATCTTGGGCCCATTTCATGCGTTGTTGGCGATGACGTGCAGTGAGCATGGGGATCCGGCTGGGTCTTCCTCTACACAGGCTCATGCGCAGAAAACTGTGTGCTGTGACACATGGCACGTGATCAGCACTGTTGTAGCTGCAGGTGATTTGTAGCACTGTGGCCCTGCGGTAGCTGTGAACAATGCGCTACAGTCTCCGATCCCTTATACTGTAGCATCAATGAGCTGCGGCCGACACGCGGCTGGACGACTGTTCGTCGTTTGGCCATCTCTGAATCACTTTTGAGCCGCCCCGGTGGCGCAGTGGTCTAAGCGATGGCCTCTGATCATTCGTCCGAAAGGGGTCCGAGTTCGAATCCCGGTGAGGCATGGATGTTGTGTTAGTCTTACGGCACTGGCTCTCTCCCTTCCCTGGAACCAGTGACCCTAAATTAGGGACGGGCGACTGCTTATAGCCCATTGAGTTGCCCACGGTGGTCGTTAAATCTCCAATAAAAAAATCACTTTTGATACGTACTCACTACCGTGGCACGTGAACAAGCCGCGCCGTTTCCGAGACGTGGTGACATCACAGTTTGACCTTTAAATCAAACTCCGATAAATCGGCAGCTTTTACACACTACTAGCCGAAAGCTGGTCCTTGGGTTCTATATACGCGTATACTGCTTTGTGAACTTCACCTGCGTTACCGCTTGGTAACGCAGGTGAAGTTCACAGGCTGAGTGTGGTCATAATGGAAAAGCTAATCGATGTGTCATTTCTCTAGGCTGAGTGTGGTCATAATGGAAAAGCTAATCGATGTGTCTAAATCTAGTCCTCCTAGGATTTCCTTGGCCTTTCTCTACCTCTTTTTCCCGCCACTTGGGCTGACAATTTTTCTTAATAAGCTTCTCTTCACTCATTCTTTCTAAATTTAGTCATTCAGACTAATTGTTTTAGGTGGTAAAACCACCTAAAACAATTAGTCTCTATCTTACTAACAACATTTTACCTCACATTACACACAGGGCCCGATTTACTACATGCGAGGCCCAGGGCACAAAACATTTCCGGGGCCCCCCTACTTATTCTCCATCGACCAAATATTAGTCACTCTGTGCAGAGTAGCAGAATGTAGACGTACGTGCGTACACTGATAGTTTCCAAATCATTGGCAGGTTTGCAGACAGTTTTTGCATGTAGATTAAAAAAATAAAAATGTTAGGCCTATATACAGCAATTAAAACACTTACTCAACGCTTTACTCAGATTAATATACTTAATTCTATTACAACTGAAGAACTTAATTATTTTTCACATCTTCTGAGTTCTTTTGTTTTTACAGACATTTCTGGCCTCTAGATTTTATCAAGGCCTGTTCTCAATGTATACGAACTGTATTAAAAGTTTTGTTTACACAGAATTTAAATTTTATTGCCAGGCTCCTCTTTCAGTTGCCAATTAAATAAAAATAATTTCCTTATGCATTTTGTAAGTCCAGTATTTTTGAATTAACTTGTTGAAAATGATATTTATAATTTTTGAAGGTTCATTAATAGAACTGTTTTTCTGGATATAAACACTTTCTTTAATTAATATCTTGTTTTTATGAGGTTCGTAGTCCAATATTTTGCCATAAAAGTCCATTTTACACACATTGCTGCACATTCAATTGGAATGTACTTATTTTGTCCTCATTGGAGTCTGTAATGTTCTAATAATTATTTGTTTTATTAATTTTCCTTTAAATTATCTTATTCTATTGTTATCATGGTTTGCGGGTTTGCAGCGAGTTTTCTGTTTCAATAGCTGTGTACGCAGATACATTTTATTTTTATACAACTCTGGCTGTGCGGTAACAGCTGGTTGATCAGTTGTTTGTGGTGTTAATGACCCCATAGATTCTAACTATAACAATATATCTATGACAAAATGGATGGACATCTTAATTTTAGTGAATATTGTTTTCTTGCAATGTACTGATTCTTGCGTATAGAACATGAGAACAATACATCCTACAAAAAATGTGAACTAAAACAAGAAAAAAAATCCATGGTGACCTCCACTGGACTTTCTCATAAATAGAGATGTGAAACTACAAAAAAAATTGAAAAAGTGCTTTGGGAACCCCTACTTCCAGCGTCCCGGTTTCTACCAAGATCAAATCAGCGCATCATGATCAATATATCAGAAAACTGCAAAATATAAAATTTTGTGTTGATGGGGAAGAGTCTGAGTTATACAAAAAAAAAAAAAAGACATTATAATAATCTGAAAAGTTGAGGGGAGCAACACCTAGTACCGGTTCAATTTATGGTAAATGTGTACTTCAGCGTCCTAAATTATTGGTCAGAAAATTTGTAAAATTAAAAAAAATGCATATTAAAGATGTTTATCAAAAAACTTACCTCCGAGTAGGCCAAGTAGGATGAGTAAACACACCAGCTTCGACGACCTGAAGCTTTGCTCCGTTGAAAGGAAGGTTTGCTGTGGCGGGGAATTCGTGGGCAGAAGAGTACAACAGGAATCGGGTACGCTCTTGTCAGGAAAGAGTAACAGAATATACTGCTACGCTAAAGAATGTAGTTTTTAATTTCTGTCTCACTTTTTAAAGAAACATGCAGAGATTGTCTTCGTTCTTTGGTATGTAATTCCGTGATACGAAATAGTAAGTATGCACATGCCTTTCTTGTTTCTAGAAAAGCGTTAGAGTAGGTGTTGTATTCTCTCTAACGGAAGTTAGATGGCAAGTCTCAAAGTAAAAGTTTGATTACTAAATAAAAAAAAAAAAAAAAAGCTTCCACGGAGAAATGAGTTCATACATTCAGCATCAAAGAATCCCATGCAAAAAAACCAAGAAACTGTCCGATTGCGATGTCAAGAACTGACACCGAAATTAACTATTTTCTGTAGCGTAGCACTACACTCTTTGCTGACAACAGCGTACCCGGTTCCTGTTGAACTATTCCGCTCCTGAATATCCTGGCTGCAGCGATCCTTTCAACGGAGCACAGCTTCATGTCATCGCCGCAGCGTTGTTTAAGGCCTCCCGCAGCGTCTGCTGACTCGTCATGCTTGGAGTTCAAGTTTTTCGGTAAACATCTTTAATATTCATTCTAACGATGAAATTTTTTCACCATTTCCCCTTAAATTGTATATTTTAGAATCTGTACGTCACACTTTTTCGAAATTTTACAACTTTTCCGACCAAATAATTTAGGACGCTAAACTACACATTTTACCAATTTTTACCAAAAATCTAACGAGCACATAATGACATGAATGTATAAATTGTCCAATGTCAAACAAAACTGACAATACGATGACAAAGTGCTGTGTTTGGGCACCAGATCTCTTTATTTGTAATGACTCATTTACTATTCTTTATTTTTAGGAATGAATAAAAAGAATTGAAAATTTACCTCCTATATCAGGACGAAACAGTAGGGTTAAATATTTTTCTTCTACATTTCCTAGATGCAAAGTCATGTATTAAAGAATCATAATTTAAAGACTGTGTCATATCACTCTCCAAAGAAAGCAGAGCTAATGATGCCAGTTTCGTTTGTCGCATGGTTGATCGTAAGGGATTTTTCAGTATTTTCAGAAAAGAAAATGATCTCTCACTTGTACAATTTGAAATCGGTAATGTCGTGAACATTCTAAGTGCAGTCTCAGTGTTCGGAAATGTGGCTTCTAAATTGTTTACCTTCAAAGTTTGCAGCATCTGGGAAATGGTTGCATGCTCCCCCATCATTGAGGAGAATTGCAGAACCTCATCGGCAAACTGATCGTCAAGGTCATTGTTATAGTACTCCTGCAATGCTTTTGCTCCTTCAAAAATTTCAGATCTTGATGTTTTTGTAAAAAATTCAAATTTTCTCCTTATATTTTCATAAGCACCTTTTCTGCTTGAAAGCTGAGTGACTAAAGCTTCACAAAGCACATAATGAACCTGAGTTCTAAATATATCCCTTGCACTGAGTTCTATATGTTCACTGTTACATTCATCTAGGTGTTTATTCTTGGGCACTTTCTTCGGGAATCATGACCATGGTATTGCCCATTTTCAGACACTAATGTTTTAGCTTCCTCTTCATAGACTTCAAAATTTTCCCTCACAAACTGAATGAATTCAATTAACGACTGGGAAATTTTAGGTACTTCAGAAATATTTCCTTTTGGATTCTGGCAAGTTGGATTTGCACAGTTTAATCTCTGAAGTACTGTGTCCCAAACTACTGTGCTGATCAATATTTCCATTGTTCGCATTTTTTTCAGCAGTGATTTTGCTTCATCTCTTGTCTGTGGAGAATCATCTACATTTTCTGACAGAAATACTAAAACTTTCTCTATTTCACGATAATTTTTCCTTACTGATCGTGTAGCTGCAGCATCTGCACTCCATCTGGTAACTTACCGACTCTTCAGTGTGAGTGATGAATTTCCATGTGCTTCCTGGACTTTCTCCTGAAGCATCTTCCAACGGTGAGTTGATGCAGAAAAAAAGTATAGAGTCACACCAACTAAATTTAAAGTGTGAGCAGAACATGGCACATATTCCGCTAGTGAATTGATTTCCCTAATGCGTGTTTGAACACCAGAATACTTCCCAGACATTTTGCTGGCTTTGCCGTAGCTTTGGCTTCTGACATTCATAATATCCAGGCCAGCTTCCTGTAGAAAAGATATCATGGCATTTTTAATGTTTTCTGCAGTATGTCCATGGAATGGAATAAATGTCAAAAACCGTTCTTTTGCTTCACAATCTTTGTTGACATACATTATGATAAAAGCCAGTTGATCTATATGTGTAATGTCTGGAGTTGAGTCAACTATGACAGAAAAATATTTTGACATTTTTATTTCATCAGTGATGGCATTAAAAGCACGTACAGCCATTAATTCAACAAAATCATTCACACATGTTGAAGATAAATAACTGGTGTTACCATTTCCTGGATTCCCAAATTTTTCCAAGTGTTGAGCTAAGAATGGATCAAATTCTGCAATTCTAAGCAGCCCAGGAAATTTCCATTCTGAACTGATCCAATTGTTTCATCATCACCATACATTGGCAACCCACGAACTGAGAGATACTTAACTGTTGCAACAACTCTATGCAAAACATCTTGCCAGTACTTGGATTCATTCTGATACTGCATAACTATCTGACAGTCAATGCGTGCAGAAGCATTCATGCGTGATGAATAGTCACATACTGCTTGCCTGTGTATGTGTGAATTTTCATGCTCTGTAAGACGTTCACTTGCATGCTTCCAGTCAGAAAAACCTGTGGATCCTAATGCTGTAGTGCTCCAAGTTGACGGAAATAAAAAAAGCCAGTCGCGTTTAACCTTCTCATTATTTTTTTTATTCTGAAAAACTTACCTTCTGTTAGGAAATGTTTTTTACCACAGATATCCTTCCCTGTGAAGGCCAGCAATTTCAAATCTTGGACTGGCGAATTGTTCAAAAAACATTCGCGCATTCCTTCTGTAATTTCTCCCCATAAGGAAGGATCCACTGCATTCATTGTGGAACTTGTGCTCTCTTCATTAGATGAATTCAAAAGGTTTCCCAAATTAGGAGCATCTGTGATGTTAGATGATTCTGAAGTCAGATTACTGGCTTCCAAAGACAAATTACACTCAAGAGACTCAACAGTTGTAAAATTAGAGGAATGTGTAGGACTTTTGGGACCAAGTGAAATATCCAATTTTTTTATGGCAAAACGTTCAATACTACTTACTATGTTGCAGGTCATCATCCTTCAGTTTCAATTGTGTGGCTTTCCGTTTAGCACTGCCGGATAAATATGTTCGTTTTGACGTAATTTAATTGTTAAACATTTCAACTTAAATATGTTTTTTTTTTTTTTTGATTGAAGGTTTAACGACCACCGTGAGCAACTCAATGGGCTATAAGCAGTCGCCCGTCCCTAATTTAGGGTCACTGGTTCCAGGGAAGGGAGAGAGCCAGTGCCGTAAGACAAACACAACATCCATGCCTCACCGGGATTCGAACCCGGACCCCTTTCGGACGAATGATCAGAGACCATCGCTTAGACCACTGCGCCACCGGGGCGGCATATGTTGTTACAACTAACTAAATTTGATTATATATAATAAATGAACATATATCCAACATTCCATCAGACTGCCACCCCGGTGGCGCAGTGGTCTAAGGCACTGGCCTATGATTATTCGTCCGTAAGGGGTCCGGGCTCGAATCCCGGTCAGGCATGGATGTTGTGTTTGTCTTACGGCACTGGCTCTCTCCCTTCCCTGGAACCAGTGACTCTAAATTAGGGACGGGCGACTGCTTATAGCCCATTGAGTTGCTCACGGTGGTCGTTAAACCTTCAATCAAAAAAAAAAATTCCATCAGACTACAAGAAACGCAACGCAAAATACAACCAAGCCATCGCGTTCGCGGTTACAGTTACGACAACGACAAGCCGTGTGCAGGAAGTTGAAGGATCAGTTGAGTTTAGGTGCGTTCGGAGAAGCAAGAGAAATTCACGTGAATCAATGGAAGCGATCCTCCTTCTCAATGGCCACTTGAAGGTTATTAAACCACTGAAACTCATTAATGGCCACGTGTTTACGTGCAACTCGAAACTCAAACTCACTGCATGCAGTTACCACATTTATAAACACATGACTCATAATCATGCAAAAGTAAAAAAATACGTTTTAAATATACACACACAAAATTCCCATTAACTAAGTACACATTTAATTCAAATTTAGAGGCCCCCAAAATCGTGGGCCCTGGGCACGTGCCCCGTGTGCCCTCCCGTAAATCAGGGCCTGGTTACACAGCTGCATTACATCTTCTTTCTCACATGATCAGAGCGAGTCTTGCCACAAATTCCCTGTAAGTAACGCATCTCTCAAGCAGACAAACGACTTCTTTTTCTGTTCTGCAGTATCCATGTTTCACTGCCATACATCAGAGTAGGAACAATTACAGTTTTGCTTACAATCTGATTAAAATTGGAATTGAACTTTTCTACCAGTTTCAGGCCCAATTTTTTCGCCCCATACTTTGTCATTTGTCCAATAACAGAATTTGTTTATGTTTTACCAGTTTCCCCCCTTGGCAACCCGAATTCCTATTGGTAGCCCCTCTGGAAGCCTAAATTCCCGTTGACAGCTCCCCTTTGAAATCTAAATTCGTACTGGCAGCTCCCCTTGGCAGCCTAAATTTACATTTCTTGTTCAAAATGTTCAGTGGCTTTCAATTGCTCACATTCAGAAATGAAGCACGGCCGTACGTGCGGTGCAAGAAACGGGTGTTGTTCATATTGTTGAAGGTTCTATGTGAGCTATTCGATCATTTCTGCGAGCCACGACTGCCAATTTCATATCCAAACCCTGAAATATTTGGGAATTCTGATCTTCGGTTCGAAGTATTTTGTATAAACGGCCACAGTTTTATTGTGCCTCCCACGTAGAGATAACACTGGGGTGTGAAAATTGATTTTGCTGAGCAGTGCGTACTGCGAATTTATGTGGGTGTGTACAAGATAGAAAGACAAAAGGGGCGTAATATTTTGTGCACTGCCCCGGGCGCAGAAATGCCTAGTTACGCTTCTGGTGATTACACTAGCACTGTTTCTTACAAAACGTTCTGATAATAGGAAGATAGAATGGCATTTTAAAAAGCGTAAAACCTTCTACTTGTTGTTCTTTACTTGTTGTTCTTATCTGACGGATGAAAATTCCTGAAGCGGTAAGTAAGGGAAGGGGGGGGGGGGCTGAATCATTTAGCGCCTAAGACCCCAAAAGATCTAAAGTCGCCTTTGCGCTTACTTAGAAACAACACTCTCATTGTTAGATATGTGGACGATATGTTGTTTTTTTCGGCCCCATTCTATTACTCTCCTGGATGAATTTACGGAGCACCTCTCTTCACAATTTCTCACTATTAAATTTACTAGAGAATTGGAACAAGACGGAAAATTACCTTTTTTGGATTTTATGTTGTCAAGGGACCCTTCGTCACATCAAGTCAAATATTCAGTCCATAGAAAACCTACGTTCACACCATGTATTATCCCTTTTGATTCTTCACACCCTAATGAACAAAAGGTCTCAGCCCTTCGTTTCATGATAAGACGAGCTTTCACTCATTCTTCTACTTGTAGAGCCAGAAATAAGGAACTTTCTACTATTAAGGCTATAGCTCGGTCGTTTGGATTTGCAGATCAGGTTTTCTGTAAGTGGTTAAGAAACTTCACAAATTTGAGATTTACGACATTGTCTACGGAGGTCGGGACCCTTAGGTATGTGGGTAAGGTGGAATATTTCCCCCAATTATTTCTATCCTCAAAAAGGCATATGGTTTGAAATTCGGTATATGCACTAGAAATATATTTTCACTAATTCGGAATGATCGTGATAAGGTTTCAGACTTTTGTAGACATGGTGTCTATAGTATTCCACTTATTCCTGAGGACCCCAATACCGACATTACATACTATATAGGTTCTACACTTCGGACTTTGGATAAGAGAGTGAGTGAACATAAATATGCTCTACGAACAGGGACTATAAACACAGCACTTACTACTGCTGTTGGGCAAGGAGGGTACTCCCCCGACTGGAATAATGCTAAAATTCTCAGCGCAAATGTAACAAAAAGTACAATATTTGTGTCCGAAAGTTTACATATAATTTCATATGGTAACAAGTGTTGTAATATTGACTTGCCTACCTATATACCAAACCCATGGAGACGGCTGGTAACCCTCACAGCCATCGAGAATGAAACTCATATATAACTTTGACTTGTATAATTATTTTTAAACATTATAGTTTGCGTCTTTTAAAGTTGGCAGCACAGGAATGTTAAAAAGACGTGTGACGGGGGCTTTCTTGTGATGTATATATATGGGATAGCTCCTCATGATTCGTGGCACATAGGCCTGATGATGGGGACATGAGATCCCTGAAAGTATTTGCCTTTTATTGTAAATAGTGTTTTTAATTGTAAATAAATGTATTTTAATTTGCAGTTGGAGACACAGTTTGAATTAATCGTACGTTTCGACAGCATGTGTATAGTAATTCTACCAACTATACGTTACCGCATTTGTGCGAAAAGAACTATATTTGTATTCGCAAAATGCGATCGCAGTTTAAACCGTGATTTTTAACAAAAAAGGACACAAAATTCAGAACTTTTACGAAATACACTGAAATCCGTAATTCTCCCAACCTGTCCGTAATTCCGTAATCAGGCAGCCGAAATCGTAATAATTACGGAAAATCCGTAATGGTTGGCACCTCTGAAGCTGTTTTCATCCACCAATGGAGGTGTTCGGATATCTGCCTAAGTGCGAGAAGCTGATGACAAACCCGGTAAATAAAGCACAATTAAAGAAATATTGATGAATGATACTGTAAGCCATGCAATAACAAGCATCTTTCTGGTATAAAAAACACTGAGAACTTGTTAAATCAGAATTCCTAACAGTAATCATTGAATATAAGAAGATATTCGGAGCTAAAACACTGAATAAAGCTGTAAAATTGTCAACAAATGACCATTTTCTCGCCAGCGTACAAGAAATCACAGTGGAAGGAGATACCTTTTCTAACAACGCTTCTCATTGGTCGAATGGGAGACGTCACATAAGGGACCGTATATGCGAATACCAAGTATTGTCCCACAATCGCAAAACATACATACAAGACCGTTTTATGTTGCTGTGTACAGCGAGGTCGGTGACAGTTTCAGCTTTCTCAGTACCATTAACCCACACCTCCCAGTTTGCACTTGGAACCGTTAATAGTCGAAGTCCCCTGTGGCTTCACATTGCATAATTAAACATGCGCTAAGAAAAGCATACAATGCAAAATCATTAGGAAATCCAAGACAAAATCCAGTAATCTTAAACATTTAATATATGCTCTTATGAAAACGACGAAAAATACAGCGAATTATGTTAATCCTCTGCAGATAATTTATTAGTTTGAAGAATACACTACGTATTAATTATCACAGCATATTGCTGCAAATTCGTGTTTTAATGAACTTCGTAAAGATTCCCCGTCGTAAGTTCTGTGTGAGCCCACCCAAATGCCTTAGCCTAGGGGCCCACTAAGGCTTTAATCTTGACCTGGGTTGACATATTTCATTCCTGTTTTTACATATTTAAAACATGTTACTAGAATATTCTTTGCTGCATTTCTTCGTGCACAACGCGAAGAAATTAATCGGCGTACAAAACTTGCCTGGAGAGCTTTTGGAAGAAACAGCATAATTTTCAAGAGCAATATGCCATTATGTCTTAAAAGAAAAGTGTTTGATCAATGCATCCTTCCAGTGCTTACGTGTGGTGCAGAGACGTGGACCTTAACTAAAAGAGAACATACAAAGGCTGCAGACAACTCAAAAAAGCATGGAGAGGTGCATGCTTGGTGTATCCAGGAGAGATAAGAAGAGGAACTCGTGGATCCGAAAAATGACAAGAGTGGAAGACATCATGATCAGAGTTAAATCCCTGAATAGGCAATGGGCTGGACATACTGCCAGAAGGACAGACCATCGATGGACAGCTGAAATTTTAGATTGGATTCCAAAGGACAGGAAAAGACCCAGAAGAAGACCACATGGAAGATGGGTGGATGAAATTCGAAAGTATGCGGGAGTGACATGGAGGAGACTGGCACAAGACACACCGTTGTGGAGGAAACTTGGGGAGACCTTCGTCCAGCAGTGGATTGATAATGGTTGACAAAGATGATGATGATGATATATACACACTGGCGGAAAGTGAAAAAAAAACACCAAGAAAGAGACTTCTGATACCAACGAAATTTATACAGCATAATAACGGAATACAGAGGATAACGTGATCAAAACATTAAGGCAAAATACAGCTGTATTTGCTGGTAAACTGAAAAATAACATTTCCATGTAACATGGTTAGTACAAGGTTGAACCGCCATGAACTGCGTCACACTGTGCAATTCTGGCATGGAGTCTGTCGTACAGATGTTGGATGTAAGTTTGGGGTATTGAGTTCCAAGCATCCTCAACCTGGACGCGTAAATCGGGAATGGTCGTGGCTGGCCGTGGATACCGGATAAGTCGTTGTCCCATAAAGTCCCACACGTGCTCAATGGGGGACAAATCCGGTGAACGTGCAGGCCATGTAAGTTGTCTCACACAATGAAGTGCATGTTGCGTTGCACGTGCCGTGTGTGGGCGTGCGTTATCTTGCTGGAAAACACCACGATGGACCGACCTTACAAATGGCACAACAACGGGCTGAATGATGTTGTTGATGTAGGAGGTGCTGTTTAACGTACCCGGTACAAACACTAGTTGTGTACGGGAGTAATAGCTGATCGCTCCCCACACCAGGAGACCAGGTGCAGCCCCTTTGTGTCGCTGGCTGATGCAAGAAGGGTGGAGACGCTCCCCTGTGCGTCTGCGAACACGCATACGGCCATCGGAGGCTCCCAAGCAGAATCAGCTTTCATCGCTGAACACGACAGATCACCATTGCGTTCTCCAGCGCAGACGTTGGCGACTCCACCGCCACCGTTCCTGACGGTGGGCTGGAGTCAGAGGCACATGTGCACGTAGTCCTGCATCCAGTAGACGGTTGCGAATTGTTCGCACAGTCACCTCAAGTGCAACGGCAGCTCGGATTTGCGTCGCAGGGGATGTTCTGCTTGACAACGCCGCTCTTCTTATGCGTCGATCGGTCCGTTCATCAGTCCGTCTGTGACTCCCGGTTCCACGTCTTCTCGTGTGGGAATGTTCCTCAGACCATCTACGCCACCATCGTACCACCACCGATACTTCCTGTCCAATTCGCTCCGCCATACGACGATACGACCACCCAGCCTCGCGGAGTCCGACTAGACGACCTCGCTCAAAGTCCGATAACTACTGAAATCGTACACGTCTTCCATGTCCAGGCATTGCAGCTTCTTCAGGGTCTTCGCACGTGTCCGTACGCCGACGACTGATTACATTCACTTCGCCGTACTCCTTAAATAACACCGACTATAATTTGCGTATTATGCCATGCTGTGGCGTAAGCGCTCACCGGTTAGTCCCGAAATTAACATCACACCTACGTAAACTCGAAACCATTAGCATAAGTAAATTTCATGATCGTCCGCCAATTCCTTCTTGGTGTTCTTTTTTCACTTTCCGCCAATGTATATATATATATATATATATATATATCATCATCATCATCATCGTCAACCATTATCAATCCACTGCTGGACGAAGGTCTCCCCAAGTTTCCTCCACAACGGTCTGTCTTGTGCCAGTCTCCTCCATGTCACTCCCGCATACATTCGAATTTCATCCACCCATCTTCCATGTGGTCTTCTTCTGGGTCTTTTCCTGTCCCTTGTAATCCAATCTAAAATTTCGGCTGTCCATCGATGGTCTGTTCTTCTGGCAGTATGTCCAGCCCATTGCCATTTCAGGGATTTAACTCTGATCATGATGTCTTCCACTCTTGTCATTTTTCAGATCAACGTGTTCCTTTTCTTATCTCTCCTGGTTACACCAAGCATGCACCTCTCCATGCTTTTTTGAGTTGTCTGCAGCCTTTGTATGTCTCTTTTAGCTAAGGTCCACGTCTCTGCACCATACGTAAGCACTGGAAGGATGCATTGATCAAACACTTTTCTTTTAAGACATAATGGCATATTGCTCTTGAAAATTATGCTGTTTCTTCCAAAAGCTCTCCAGGCAAGTTTTGTACGCCGATTCATTTCTTCATCAATGTGGTCCTCACTTGATATCTGCTGTCCAAGATAAATGTACGTGTCTGTTATCTCCAGCTTTTCTCCATCAATCGATAAATCTTCATTTCTTGTAAAAGCATTGTACATCACTTTTGTCTTCTGAAAGTTCATTTTTAATCCCACTTCTTTACTCTTGTCAGCAAGTTCCTGGATCATACTCTGTAGCTCTGATGGGGTAGTTGCAAAAATGACTATGTCATCAGCAAAACGAAGGTGGGTTAGATAATCTCCATTAATCTTTATCCCTTTGTTTTCCCAGTTCAGTGATTGAAAGACATTTTCCAATGTGGCATTAAAGAGCTTCGGACATATGGTGTCACCTTGTCTCACTCCTTTTCCAATTTTTATGTGTGTTGTATTTTCAAACAGCCGAATCTTTGCACTTGCATTTTCATAGATGTTATTAATAATATTAATGTATGCATCTTCAATACCGCAGGATTTCAGAGCCATTGTAACTGCTGATGGTTTCACTGAATCAAAGGCTTTTTCATAATCGATAAAAGCCATGCACAATGGAAGTTCATATTCCCTCGCTCTTTCAATTAGTTCTCTCAGGACGTGGATATGATCTATTGTGCTGTAGCCACTCCTGAATCCAGCTTGTTCTCTCGGTTGAGCCATGTCCAGTGTCACCTTCAAGCGGTGTGAAAGAACTTTAGTGAAGATTTTATAAACCACTGATAGGAGGCTGATAGGTCTGTAGTTCCTGAGATCCTCAATGTCACCTTTTTTATGTAGCAAGATCATTGTAGCGTTGTTCCAATCCTCAGGAATTTTCCCTTCATTAAGGCATCGAGTGAAAATTTGGGCGAGTACTGTTTCGATTTCTCCACTTGCTTCTTGTATGATGTCTACAGTAATTCCATCTTCTCCTGGAGCTTTTCCCCGCTTTATGTTCTTGATTGCATGTGCAACTTCTGCTGGAAGGACTGGAAGAACTCTGGTACTGGTACCTTTCATGATGTCTGGAGTACATGTATCATCCCTTTCATATAATTTGGAGTAGAAATCTTTCACTCTTGTCAAAATTTCGCCTCTATTTCTTGTTACAGAACCATCTTCTTTTCTCAGTGCCATAATCTGCTTTTTTCCCTTACTGAGATGCCCCTTTGCTATCTTTAGGCTTTGGTTGTTTTCAATTGCTTTCCTTACTAGTTCACAGTTGAATTTCCTTACGTCTTCAGTGATACTTTTTCGTACTGTCTTGCATAGCTCTATATATTCCACTTTGGAAGTCACATCTTCTTTAGTTGTCCTCATCACTCTTCTTTTTTGCATCAACATTTTGGTTTTTCCTGATAATTTGTTCACATACAATTTGTTCTTAGACCCTGCTAATTTTGTTGCTGTTTCCATAAGAGCTTTGGTTACTTTTCTGTTAACTTCAGAAATATCCACTTCTTCCAATGTTAGGCCTTCTAAAGCAGAGAATCTGTTCTTCAGTTCCAATTTGAAGGTATTATGGTGTTTTTTAAGGTTGGTTATGTCAATACATTTTGTTTGTCTTATGAGCTTGCTACGTTCGAGTTTAGTGTTGAGGTGCATCTTACATCCCACCAATCTATGGTCACTGCCTGTGTTGAACTTCTTTAGCACACTGCAGTCTTCTATGACGAATTTTTTGTTGCACATAATAAAATCAATTTCACTTGTCGTCCCATTTGGATGTCTCCATGTCCATTTCCTGTGTGGCTTTTTCTTGAAAAAGGAGTTCCAGATGGAAAACCCTTCTGCCTCTGCAAACTCTACGAGAGTATTTCCACGCTGGTTTCTGTTGCCGTGACCGAATTTACCTACTGAAGTTTCATTCTGTTGCCGTTGCCCTATTTTTGCATTGAAATCTCCCATAATTATCTTCAAGTGCTGCTTACCTTTATTATTTAGATCACGAATTTCCTCATAAAATTCTTCAATTTCTTCTTCAGCATGACTTGTGGTGGGTGCATAAGTTTGAATAATCTGAGCCTGGTATCTTCTCGAGAGTTGGATAACGAGTCGTGCAGCTCTGTCAGAGGAACTTTCAACTTCTACAACTTTATCCTTCAGTTTCTTGTTTATTATAAATCCAACACCACTAGTTCTGCCAGTATCTGTCCCACGATAGTAGAAGAGATGTCCACTTTTCAGTTCAATGAGATCTCCTTTTCTTCTTACTTCACTTAGCCCGACGATGTCCCACTTGATCCTTTGTAGTTCCTCTTCCAATTCAAGAAGCCTTGAATCAGAAGATAGGGAGCGTCCGTTATACGTAGCCAAGGTCAGCATCAGATGGCAGCCTAGTCCGGTCCTCCGGGGATTCTTAGCACCCTCTGCCTTCATGTCGCACTGGCCGCTGCCTTGGCCAGGTACATTCCAACTGCCGGAGACTGAGGGCCAAGATTTAAGTTGTGGAGTCATTTTGGAGAGGTTTGGCCATAACTCACCACGCTGGCCAAGCGGGTTGGTGAGTGTGGGATAGCATTTCCTCTAATCTCGATGGTATAGTTATACCGCTATTGGCGGTCGTCAGAGCCCCTTTAGTGGGAACAGGATGTACCACGAGAAGGCGGGGTTGACATTTGTCAAGGAGAGGCTGTGATGTTACGCATCACCTGACCTATATATATATATATATATATATATATATATATATATATATATATATATATTGCATGTGAACAAATTATCAGGAAAAACCAAAATGTTGATGCAAAAAAGAAGAGTGATGAGGACAACTAAAGAAGATGTGACTTCCAAAGTGGAATATATAGAGCTATGAAAGACAGTACGAAAAAGTATCACTGAAGACGTAAGGAAATTCAACTGTGAACTAGTAAGGAAAGCAATTGAAAACAACCAAAGCCTAAAGATAGCAAAGGGACATCTCAGTAAAGGAAAAAAACAGATTATGACACTGAGAAAAGAAGATGGTTCTGTAACAAGAAATAGAGGCGAAATTTTGACAAGAGTGAAAGATTTCTACTCCAAATTATATGAAAGGGATGATACATGTACTCCAGACATCATGAAAGGTACCAGTACCAGAGTTCTTCCAGTCCTTCCAGCAGAAGTTGCACATGCAATCAAGAACATAAAGCGGGGAAAAGCTCCAGGAGAAGATGGAATTACTGTAGACATCATACAAGAAGCAAGTGGAGAAATCGAAGCAGTACTCGCCCAAATTTTCACTCGATGCCTTAATGAAGGGAAAATTCCTGAGGATTGGAACAACGCTACAATGATCTTGCTACATAAAAAAGGTGACATTGAGGATCTCAGGAACTACAGACCTATCAGCCTCCTATCAGTGGTTTATAAAATCTTCACTAAAGTTCTTTCACACCGCTTGAAGGTAACACTGGACATGGCTCAACCGAGAGAACAAGCTATATTCAGGAGTGGCTACAGCACAATAGATCATATCCACGTACTGAGAGAACTAATTGAAAGAGCGAGGGAATATGAACTTCCATTGTGCATGGCTTTTATCGATTATGAAAAAGCCTTTGATTCGGTGAAACCATCAGCAGTTGCAATGGCTCTGAAATCCTGCGGTATTGAAGATGCATACATTAATATTATTAATAACATCTATGAAAATGCAAGTGCAAAGATTCGGCTGTTTGAAAATACAACACACATAAAAATTGGAAAAGGCGTGAGACAAGGTGACACCATATGTCCGAAGCTCTTTAATGCCACATTGGAAAATGTCTTTCAATCACTGAACTGGGAAAACAAAGGGATAAAGATTAATGGAGATTATCTAACCCACCTTCGTTTTGCTGATGACATAGTCATTTTTGCAACTACCCCATCAGAGCTGCAGAGTATGATCCAGGAACTTGCTGACAAGAGTAAAGAAGTGGGATTAAAAATGAACTTTCAGAAGACAAAAGTGATGTTCAATGCTTTTACAAGAAATGAAGATTTATCGATTGATGGAGAAAAGCTGGAGATAACAGACACGTACGTTTATCTTGAACAGCAGATATCAAGTGAGGGTCACATTGGTGAAGAAATTAATCGGCGTACAAAACTTGCCTGGAGAGTTTTTGGAAAAAACAGCATAATTTTCAAGAGCAATATGTCATTATGTCTTAAAAGAAAAGTGTTTGATCAATGCATCCTTCCAGTGCTTACGTATGGTGCAGAGACGTGGACCTTAGCTAAAAGAGACATACAAAGGCTGCAGACAACTCAAAGTAGCATGGAGAGGTGCATGCTTGGTATGACCAGGAGAGATAAGAAGAGGAACTCGTGGATCCGACAAATGACAAGAGTGGAAGACGTCATGATCAGAGTTAATTCCCTGAATAGGCAATGGGCTGGACATACTGCCAGAAGAACAGATCATCGATGGACAGCCGAAATTTTAGATTGGATTTCAAGGGACAGGAAAAGACCCAGAAGAAGACCACATGGAAGATTGGTGGATGAAATTCGAAAGTATGCTGGAGTGACATGGAAGAGACTGGCACAAGACAGACCTTTGTGGAGGAAACTTGGGGAGACCTTCGTCTAGCAGTGGATTGATAATGGTTGACAATGATGATGATGATGATATATTCCCATTATTAAAGCACACTCCAATATGGTTTTATCGGTGCCTATGCTAACATCTGAGAATTCATAATTTGCAAAGTTTACTTAATTTTTAGTGCAAGTATTTAAACTACGTCTTATAGCAACACGCACATGTGTTAACTTTATTGTGTCGTACCAGTTTGCCGGGTTCCAATCTCCCGGGATCCGAAAGCAAGATTTTTGCTCTTGAAAGCACTGAAAAAATATCCAAGGAAAGAAAAGCTAAGGGGAAAAAAAACCCCAAAATACAGAACCAGGTAAAAAATCTAATGAAAATTTGTATACGACCCTCTAAGCTTCCTACATGGATGTGACGCAAAGAAATCAGAAAAGAAATTTTATATGACCCCCTTGAGTTTCGTACATGGAGGAAGTGACACAAGAAATCAAAAATGCAATTTTTATACGACGCCCCCAAATTTCCTACAAGGTCAACCAACGTGGAAGTGGACACAAGAAAATCAAAAATGCATGCTATTTTTATACGGTCCCCTAGTTGCTCGAACTTCCATGGAATCAAATTATGGTGTACTCATAATCTTTAAGAAGTGAGCACTCTTTTTTTTTTTTTTTTTTTTTTTTTTTGTAGGTCATTCGGCCTTCCCACTCTCGTTATTTGCAATATAAGGGTAGGCAACGTATGGTTATAAAAAATTATGAACTTCATATAAAGTTATAATATAAAAATAGATTTGGATATGTGAATTAACAAGAACTAAGATCCACAAAAAAGCCAGGACATATTTATATGGCCCCCTAATTTTCCTGCTCGTTAGCCAACATGAAAGTAGCAGTTGGATTTTATTTCCATGGATTTTTTCCCTTGTTTTTTTTTCCCCTGGATTATTTTTCCGTTGGATTTTTTCCCTGGATTATTTTTCCGTGGATCTTTTTCCTTGGATTTTTTTTTCCGGTAACCGACTTGTTTAGACTGCGAGAAGAAGAAGTACCTGGAGTTTGTGGTGGAACAAGCGTTTATATTCTTTGGTGGTGCTATGGGGTACTATAATAGAATGACTGGTGCGGGAAGCGCGCTTAGAACACCGTTTGGTGATGCTATGGGGTACTATAATAGAATGACTGGTGCGGAAAGCGCGCTTAGAACACCGTTTGGTGGCGCTGCTCTACAATCGTCCCCTACTTTTCTTGTTGCCGTGCATTGCTGTGCTGCTGTTTCTCTGTGTTAGGGTGGACTAGAATTAGTTAATTTTTTTTATATATATAAACGTTTAAAATATAATTTTCCAGGGTAGTAGAGGGCTTATTACTCAGTTAAAAATGCGATCAACACTCCAGAAAATGCTTGGTGCCAAATTGTCAACGTGGTTACAAAAATTCCTCCAAAGCCACGCCAAAGCATCGTTATTTAAGGCACCTGTTGATGTGCTTTTACTATTTCAATGGGAGAAAAATATTTTGCGTTCTGGTCGTAAGCTTAATAGCCATTGTAGTATGAGATGCACTTTGAAAAACAGTTTATAGAAAGAAACAATTATTATAAAATTAATGGGGTTATTGTAAATTTCTGCACTATTTTCACCACATATCAATGATTCCTATCCAGCTGTGAGGGAGCAAAGTCTGTAACAGAGTATAATACCCTTACATTTTTCAAGGCAACCCTGAGTATTTAATTCTAGCTATGTCCCTGATGGGGCTTGTGATATATATTTCTAATGAAATATAATTCAAAAATATCTTATCTGACAAATTTTGAACCTTGGTATGAACTAGGCCTCTGTTTTTTTAGCATAATCTTTTTCTGAACCTACTCGAGCTCATTGTGGGCCTGGACCGATGCCTTTATGAATTGGAGCCTGGGCTTATTTTCTAATATTAATGCATAAATAATGGAACAAAGGTAGTAAATTTCCAAGAAAAATCATTTGTTCTCTGAGGAAAAATCCCTATGCATTCTGGCAAAATATTCAAATATTCTTACATTTAGTTTGAGTAATAAAAAAATTATGCTTGAATAAAAAAACTGGTAGAATGTATAAATTAAATAACTTAGCGAATGATTTGTCCTATATCAGAAAAAAAAATATTACGTTTGGTTTTCAACTCCAATGACTTTTTTATTGCATTGCTTCCATTTATAACAATATTTTCAAAACGTTTGTATTTTTAATGTGTTTCAATAGGGTTTTTTTAAGAGTAAATAATATGAACATGCTTTCTGGAAAAAAAATTCGTCGATTAAAGTTCTTAGGGGTGGCGCGGTGATCTAAGCGATGGCTTCTGATCATTCGTCTGGGGGTTCTGGTTTGAATCCCGTGCGATATGGATGTCATGTTTTTCTTACGGCACTGGCTCTCCTTTCACAGGAACCAGTGGCCCCCAATTAGGGACGGGCGACTGCATATAGCCCATTGAGTTGCTTACGGTGGTCGTTAAACCTCCAATCAAAGAAAAAAGTTCCTAGGCACTGGCAATACATTCAAATAAAAAAAAACCTACGCTGACGTTAACAATTTTCTTTTTTATTAATAAAAAAAGGGGGGGCGGTATATACATTCTATAACAAATAATATTTTCTTGTAGTATTCCTACACATTCTGTCCTAAATTTTTTAACAACGATATTTGTCACTGAGTCCTGGTTATTCTTTGTCATTTTATATTGCTTGTATTTATGACCATGTTTTCAAAACGTTATTTCTTTTATTTTATGGTCTTTTAGTAGCTTTTTTTTCTAAGCAGATGTAAGGTCCACCTAAGGAGGTTAGAATAAATGGAGTAAGGATGACGTCACAAACTTGAGGCACTTTGAGCAGACGAATTTAATGCTCTAACGTCTCCCTTACATGGCGGCAGAGGCTGTGATTGGCTGTGACGTCATGATCGTGACGTTTGGGTGGCTTCACTTTGATTGCACGACGGGAACGGCTGGCCCTTACTCCATCTATTCTAACCTCCTTGGGTCCACCATAGTAAGTGTATGAACTTACGGTTTCGAGCAAGGTTCGAAAATTCGAGTTCTTGCAAAATTACAAAAGAACTATTAATAATGGTAAAAGTGTGAAAAATAATGATTTACGTAAATAAAAGATAATATTCTGAAAACGGGATTTTTGGCAATCATCTTTAATTAAAAAATAAATAAATCTTGAAGACTGAAAACACCAGTGCTCCGTACATTTCTCTATCAAAAGTAGGTGATTTTTGCTTTAGGGCGCCATCTGGCGGCAGAATCATTAGAGCGAGTCATAGAAATCCGTCACTTTCGGCACTAGTCATTCTAGTCCACCTATCCATGTCTCACTGGGATTTTTTTTTTTTTTATTGGAATTTTAACGACCACCGTGAGCGACTCAGTGGGCTATAATCAATCGCCCGTCTCTAACTTAGGACCACTGGCTCCAGGGAAGGAAGAAAGCCAGCGCCGTAAGACAAATATAACATCCATGCCTCACGGGATCCATCTCGGACGAATGGTCATAAGCCATGGCTTAGACCACAGGGGCGACGCGAATACCAAGAATTTGTTTGTTTAGCATTGAAAAACTGAAATTTATTGAAAAAATCAAGGCAAACACTAATTTCAATATTCATACGTTCAAATGGACTTACCTTAAAGCTTTATATATAAAAATGTATATATATTTTTTCGGAGTCAAACTTCGTAAACGAAACGAAAACTTCGTAAAGTCAAACTTCGTAAACGAAATTTGACTCCGGAAAAACACTCGTTAACTTGAAAAATCGATGATTAAATTACACAAATATTTTAAAGAAATTACTATTTACAATTTTTACTTAAAAGCTGAAATACGAAATTTAAAAAATCAAATTCTTCAAACTCGAAAAAACTCTGGGACTATTACCATTTACTTTTAGTCGTCGCTTTTAAGAATTGCAGGACCTTTTCAGAGTTAAACTTCTTTTATATGTACGCGTCCACATAAGTGAAGCTCTTAGGTAGGCCCATTTGAACTTACGTTATTGAAATTCGTTTGTCAGCTTTTGCTTTAAATTTTAAAATTAGGTCTCTGGGACCAGAAGTTTATTTCAAACGGATTCAGTTGAACTCTATACAATTAATTTTGAAATTTATTTATATATATTTCTAAACGGGCAGTTTCTTTAGAGACTGCTGTTTTTAAAGTTTTGTTGATTCTTCCCATGAAGAATCGACCAAAGAAGAAAGAGTTACAGTAGGTTATTGTTTGAAGAGAAAGAAAAATTCAGTATATATATTGAGAGTGTTTACAATGCGTCAGATGTTGGTGGAAATAGAACGCAGAAATCAAAGTATTAAAAGAGAAAATTTCAATCTACCAAAGCTAAATAGAACAACTATTTACTTGTATACCAGTAAATGGGAATACAGGTGAGTCTGTCAATCACCGGAAAACATCTTCGGTGATCGGAAAACTAGAGAGCATTATAGGGAAAAGGAACAAGAGAGGTGTAATGGCTTTCTATTTTATTTATTTGTTTATTATTTTTTTCAGTCTTCAATGACATCCATGAGCATATAAAGCTAAAAGTAGCCGCCCATCCAAAATTTGTGTTAGTGATTATACGGAATAAAAATATGCAGCACCCAAAGGACAAAATACCTTTCTATCTTGCAGTTGTATCTTTATTACGTCATATTCAGTGTTCTGCTTTTCCTTCGCTACATCGCGATTGATCACGACATCCTTCTCTTAGTGAACTAAAACGTTTTCTAGTATAATTTCTAGGGTAAATCTAATTTTCTATGTAGTAATTTTTGCGTATTTATTGCAAGATTTTCAATATCGAAAAATATGACAAGTATTCATAGTTTTAATATCACAGCGCAAGAAGAAGTACGTTTCTGACCAATCGCATGCGAAGCCTTTCGGTTATATTCAGATTATTGCTGCAGCAACGTCCAATAAAGTCAGTTTGCTTTGCTTCCAACTTTCTTAAACTTCGGACCCCATGGAGGTCGAAATATAGGAGACGCCATAACCGCAGATTTCTGAAGCCGATCTGTTTACTACAAGGAGGTTATATTACTGGAGACACCACTGGCTCTGCCGCCATAGGTCACAGCTAATCTGTGGTGTGACGTCACAAGCAGGCAAAAATGAACTAAATTATACCGTTGATGAAACAGTAAACTTGTGTATCATTGATAAAGATTATTGAATTACTCATTTTATCTGTTTATACGCTTAGAAGCTTTTGTTCCATTGGTTTCCAAGCAGCTTCTCTTCTGCGGCTGCGTCGTGCCTGCTCATGACGTCATTTGCAGCTTAGAAGGTGACTTATGGTGGCCAATGCTGCGTGGATAGGGGTGGTGTCTCCAGTAATATAACCTCCTTGGTTTACTATTATGATATCCCTCCGCGTGTTTGGTTACCCTCTTGCTCTTGATCGTGTCTGCCATAGGAAAGCATTGAAAATTTGTGATTTTTAGAAGCTCATGTTTTTCGTTAAACTGGTTTGTCAGCGTAGATTTTTTTTTCTGTGTTTAACAGCATACTTTAGCTTGTTCATATTTAGTTTCCATGGGATCCTGCGTTACATTCTGCTGTGCAAATAAATTTAAAAAGAAAATATCAGGTAACGTCATTCCACCGGTTAGTATCACTTTATTTTCTGTTTACTAGGTTTAATTAAGTTCTTTGGGATTCAATCGTCGATTGCAATTTACTGTGAATAACTACTGTATATTTTGCTGTGATTTGCTTCTTTTTAGCATATTATGTAATGTTCTAAATTTGTAGCAAAATTAAAGAAGCGGCTAGGTTTACGTAGGTTATACAAAGCACGAACGTTGTAGCAAAATTTTCTGGAATAGTGTAGGTTATGTAATCAGAGGGATATTCATAACTGAACCACGTTTAAAAGGATGTTCAATATAACTACATTATTAAGATAATCGTCTTGATTTATTAATAGCCACCCCGGTGGCGCAGTGGTCTAAGCGATGGCTTCTGATCATTCGTCCGACAATGGTCCCGTCAGGTATGGATGTTGTGTTTGTCTTTCGGCCCTGGCTCTCTCCCTTCCCAGGAACCAGTGGCCGTAAATTAGGGACGGGCGACTGCTTATAGCCCATTGAGTTGCTCACGGTGGTCGTTAAACCTCCAATAAAAAAATATTAATAACCACCTATAATTATGACAGTGTTCATATCCAAAAACTTTGCACTATAAACAACAACGATAGGAATTAGCTACATTTACCAAAAGTTCATCTATTTCTTTTTTCTTGTTTTAGGGCTTGACCAGTATACTAAATTGCAGATTTGACCATAGCTAGTAAATAATACTCATTTTAAACTAATACACAAGGTGCTTTTGATAGTGTGCTACAAGATCAGTTAGTAGAACTGGAGCTCCTTTATTTAAAACTGAACTTCACAGTACAGATACAGATTCTCTGGATTAGCAGAGGACATTAAAACAGTAACTTTTGCATGTAAGACACTGCAATCCTGTTTCTTGGAATTATATGACAACGCAAGACATCACTGTTAATTAAGGTGACCAGATATCGGGACACCAATTTGAGGACAAAAGGGCGTGGCGTCCCCAAATCGTCAGTTAATTTGAGGACACATACGTACTCAAAATAAATATGCAAATCTTTTTGTCACAAAACTGCATTGCTTCAATAAGTGTGATATTACACATTACAATCTGTGTCTTAAAAGGATATATCTTGTAGAATGTTGGTAATTTGTATTGACAAAGCAGAACTATGATGGCGAGAACATATTAGCAAAAGTGAAATGCTTTACCTTAGGTACATGCATTGAATTAAAATTAGGCTGCACACCATAGTAATTCCATAGAGAATTTTTCATTTTGCCAAAGTTTTTGAAGAAACTCAGAACAAGTACAGTGCATTGACCCAGTGCTGGCTACTGACCATTCGTACAAGTTGGTATGAATTCGAGTCCCGAATGAGGCACGGGTGGTGTGTTTGTCTTACAGCACTTGGTATCTCCCTTCCCTAAAACGAATGTCTCCAAATTAGAGACAGGTGACTGCTTATAGTCCTTAAAGTTGCTCGTAGTGGTCGTTAAACCCAGAAAGAAGAAAAAAAAGTCAAAATTTGTTTTCACAAGAAGCATGTTGGAAAATTAGTATTGCCGCCCCGGTGGCGCAGTGGTCTAAGCGATGGCCTATGATCATTCGTCCGAACGGGGTCCGGGTTCGAATCCCGGTGAGGCATGGATGTTGTGTTTGTCTTACGGCACTGGCTCTCTCCCTTCCCTGGAACCAGTGAGCCTAAATTAGGGATGGGCAACTACTTATAGCCCATTGAGTTGCTCACGGTGGTCGTTAAACCTCCAATCAAAAAAAAAAAAATACTACAATGGAAACTACTTTTAAGAACATCTTTCATTGAAAATCTAAAGGATTAATGAGGAAGTGTAAATTCGAGAACATTTGGGGACAAACATTAAAATTTGAGGACAATTTGCGTCCCCAAAGGCTTCAGACGTTTTTGGGGACAGTAAACTAAATTCGAGGACTGTGTTCAAGAATTGGGGACGTCTGGTCAGCTTACTGTTAATATTTCCTGATTCACAACAAAACCACTTCGAATGTGAAACATAAAATGATGATGATACTAAACACAGTAGATGAGAAAAGTGAAAGTTGAAACACAAAGACTGCAAAGATATTTAAAAGATTTTAAGAAAAAGGAATAGAAGTAGACATGAACAAGGAGACATTTGAAAGTGGCCGAACATGAGTACCTTACAGTGAAAGTTTGCAATTCTAGCTTCTCTCAAGATATGAATGACCCTGCAATGATATGTATGTACATTTTGATTTTTGAAGAAATATTGTCATAATACATAGAAATACATTAGAATTATTAACACAGCAATCATACGTCTCTAAATTGCCTGTATTTCTGGTTCATTCCAAAAATAGATTTGATTCTCTTCGGCCACCACATTTCTAGTCATTGCATATTTTTGGTATTCTAAAACTTCATGTTCTCTTATTCCTTTTACAGAGCAGTAAACATTTTAGGATCATCAGTTACTTCGATATTCCATAAATAAGCTATAAGTCAAATATATTTTATTCACTTCTTGTACCAAATGTTTTTTTTTTACCTGATTTAGTTGCTATTCTGTAATGCATGTACATGTTCTGAGATTAAACATTGTTTTCATGCATTTTAACTTTCTCATGAATAATTTGCTTTTTTTGTCTAACATTATAGTTACAGCATTAATGCTCTACAGCATATATGCTCTAATTAAGCGTTCCCCTTTTGGTTCTATGTTGATATTTAAAGTCCTTCTTGTTACCTTTTCTTCCTTAACATCATATCTTACTTTTTTTTTTTTGGTAAAATCAGTGAGATGTAGCTAAAAGGTCATTCCTTGCACAGTGGGTGTGGCATGTGTGTTTTGTCTATCCAGCTTATGACCTGTCTCTGTTTTATTAACAGATTCTAATTTCTTCAAAGCTGAGGTATTTGTGGTAGCTGAAACATTCAAAATTTTCTTGTGGTTTATTTGCTCACAGTTGATGTTCTGACTAGCTCAGTGTAATTAGCCTGTACTGTTTTGCACATCAGTGTAAATATCTTGTAACCAATATTTTGATAGTTGTTACAGATTTCATGTATTGTATTATTTTTTTATATATATATTCTTTGGTATTCTTGTTGTGTATCCATGCATCCCCCACCCTTCATTTTTTGTTTTCCGATTAAGACTGAAGGACTAAGCCTTTTAAGAGAAAAGTCACTCATACCTGTTGTGGCACCCATTGTATGTGAAGAAAAGCATTTTGCTGCTGCTAGTGAAGGTTACTGAGGATGAGATTTAACTATTTGAGATAAGTGTTTTGTATTGGATTTACACATAAATTTTGATACAAATATTTGTCTTTAATGGTTGAATTGCGCAGCAGTAAGCTAAGTTCCAGCTACAAATACTGTTGGGTAAGCTTTTCTTTCCTCGCATATATAAAAATGACTTCAAGAAGTTTAATATGTATGTGGACATTAACTCATAATAATATTTCTTCATGTTCTAACTAGCTAATTCTCTTTTGTCTTGTGCAACTAGAGGTACATTGAACCCCCATTAGGATTTGATTTTTGAAGGTTTAACGACCACCGTGAGCAATTCAATGGGCTATAAGCAAACGCCCGTCCCTAATTTAGAGTCACTGGTTCCAGGGAAGGGAGAGAGCCAGTGCCGTAATACAAACACAACATCCATGGCTCACCGGGATTCGAACCCGGGCCCCGTTCGGACGAATGATCAGAGGCCATCGCTTAGACCACTGTGCCACCGGGGCGGAACCTCCATTAGGAAATGATAGTACTGACGTTTTCTACAGCTTACAATGTACATAATGAGTGTGAATTTTTTTTTTTTTTTTTTTTTTTTGATTGGAGGTTTAACGACTACCGTGAGCAACTCAATGGGCTATAAGCAGTCGCCCGTCCCTAATTTAGGGTCACTGGTTCCAGGGAAGGGAGAGAGCCAGTGCCGTAAGACAAACACAACATCCATGCCAGACCGGGATTCGAACCCGGACCCCTTCGGACGAATGATCAGAGGCCAACGCCTTAGACCACTGCGCCACCGGGGCGGCGAGTGTGAATTCAGCTCACAGCTAGGCTTTTTGATGACAGAAATGGAAGGAAATCTTGAATTCAGCTGAAGTAAAAGTATAACAGCATAAAATTATAAAGATATTAATTGCAATATATGAAAATGTATAGTTATGGTAAACAAATAAATTACTTGAGTGAAAACTTTATTACGTAAATAATCAGATGAAATAGGCTGTTGTAAGAAGTTCTAGCTTAAAAGGTCAGCATTATTTTTGGAAATCAGACTTTTTTGGTACTGGAGATGTTACATGGATAACAGTAAACTAAAGATGATTTAGTATCTTATCGCAGAAAATTTGCACTTTTTTATTTCCCATGCATAAATGAGTGGTAGGCAATGCACGTAACTAACAAACTAATTAAGAAGAAGGTAGTGTAGAACATGCAAAGTTACGGATAAAAGTTTAATGCAAATATATTCCAGCCATTACTATGGCCTTCATCAGTGTGACTACGATTGGTTTACGTTGCCAGATTGGAAAGGTAAGTTTTGTAATGGTAACTCCGGGTGACGTAATGCATTCTTGAACATATATTGTGCTAGCAACAAACTGTAGGATTTATCCTCAATGAATTCTTTATTAATAAATACAGTATTTTTTTTTGATTGGAGGTTTAACGACCACCGTGAGCAACTCAATGGGCTATAAGTAGGCGCCCGTCCCTAATTTGGGGTCACTGGTTCCAGGGAAGGGAGAGAGCCAGTGCCGTAAGACAAACACAACATCCATGCCTCACCGGGATTCGAACCCGGACCCCGTTCGGTCAGAGGCCATCGCTTAGACCACTGCGCCACCGGGGCGGCTAAATACAGTATAACCTTGCTCATAAATGGTATACGTGTATTTCAAAAACCAAATTAAAAATCCTTATTATATACACACGTCTGTTTCATTTTCTACTTAAAAGCTATTAACTTATTACATTTTGAATGTGCCTCTCTTAATAGTGATGTGTATTAGAAGTATAATATTTTGAATGCAGTTGGATTTATTTTAAAAGAGATCTTACAGTAGGAATTACAGTAGGTAAATCTGTTTTTATAAAGTCAGATTTCCTTTACCATCAGCAGAACTTGTAAATCCTATTTCCACAAACTAATAAATTGTGCATTTTCTTGCTATATTTTGAAACTGCACCCTTTAAAAAGGTACCCCCTCCCCCCCAAGAAAGTTCCCTTCCTATTAAGGCCTGTAGTTTCAAAATTATTTACATTCATACCTTTGCAGCCCACCACAGTTCTGATCAAACCAGTTGGACTTTCCTACCTACATTAGAAGAAACTAAAACCAGTCAAGTGCTTAAAGCTATTATAAAAAATAAAATGAAGGCACAGTAACGTCATATTTTGAGTCTGATTTTTTAAATTTCTTTGAACAAGCTCGCAGATACCCCATTTTTTCTATAAAAGCTGGGAAATAAAATCTAGATATTTCATGAATTTTTGTTTTTTTAAATAATGATGTTCAATGGGAATATTGTTCCCCTCTCCCCTTGTTTATTTGCTTAAGAACAATCATTATTGTTCTTCAAGTGAAACATACGTGGAATGGCGTTGTTTACTTTAATTTTCCTCCTGACAACATAGCAGAAGTGTTCCCTCCCTTTAAAGTGCGATCTTTTGAAAATTTCACTCATAATACAAATTATCTGAAGCTCGACCGTTAAAATTTCTATGATAAACAATATTTTACGATAATCCGCTAAGACAGAGAAAGATTTTAAATGCTTTATAAAATTATGTTTACTATAAACACATTTTAAATCGTCAGTTCATTTACTCTCAGTCGTTTTTTTTTTTTTTTTTTGGATTGGAGGTTTATTTTTTTTTTTTTTTTTTTTTTTTTTTGATTGGAGGTTTAACGACCACCGTGAGCAACTCAATGGGCTATAAGCAGTCGCCCGTCCCTAATTTAGGGTCACTGGTTCCAGGGAAGGGAGAGAGCCAGTGCCGTAAGACAAACACAACACCCATGCCTGACCGGCATTCGAACCCGGACCCCTTACGGACGAATGATCAGAGGCCAGCGCCTTAGACCACTGCGCCACCGGGGCTGCTCAGTCGTTACGAAGACCCATTTTTAGATCTCTTTTCTTCCATGAAAATCTAAGTTTTTGTACTGAAATTCCTATCATGAAAACCTAAGAGTTTCTTAAACCTATTCCACTGCACTTATAATTTAAGACAATGTAAAATCTTAAGAAAACGAACAGGGTCTCACTAATGCTTTCCTACGGAAAATCGTCTGCTTTTGTATCTTGAGGGTAGCCACGCCAAAGCTGGCGGTACTACTTTCACCGTGGAAGCGTACTAACCTTCCTTTGTACAAACCCGGCTTCTTTTTTTTTTTTTTTTTTATTGGAGGTGGTTTAACGACCACCGTGAGCAACTCAATGGGCTATAAGCAGTCGCCCGTCCCTAATTTAGGGTGACTGGTTCCAGGGAAGGGAGAGAGCCAGCGCCGTAAGACAAACAAAACATCCATGCCTGACCGGGATTCGAACCCGAACCCCTTACGGGCGAATGATCAGAGGCCAGCGCCTTAGACCACTGCGCCACCGGGGCGGCAAACCCGGCTTTTTTTTTTTTTTTTTTGGATTGGAGGTTTAACGACCACCGTGAGCAACTCAATGGGCTATAAGCAGTCGCCCGTCCCTAATTTAGGGTCACTGGTTCCAGGGAAGGGAGAGAGCCAGTGCCGTAAGACTAACACAACATCCATGCCTCACCGGGATTCGAACCCGGACCCCTTTCGGGCGAATGATCAGAGGCCAACGCCTTAGACCACTGCGCCACCGGGGCGGCAAACCCGGCTTCACTTTGCTAGCATGGGAAGAGTTGGCGACAGCGTCTCCTCTTATTCCCGACCACATACGATACCTGTGTTCCGGACCCTTTTTTTTTTTTTTTTTTTGATTGGAGGTTTTTTTTTTTTTTTTTTTATTGGAGGTTTAACGACCACCGTGAGCAACTCAATGGACTATAAGCAGTCGCCCGTCCCTAATTTAGGGTAACTGGTTCCAGGGAAGGGAGAGAACCAGTGCCGTAGGACAAACACAACATCCATACCTCATCGGGATTCGAACCCGGACCCCGTTCGGACGAATGGCCATCGCTTAGACCACTGCGCCACCGGGGCGGCCGGACCCATTGGCATCTTACTTATTACAATTCTATCGATACGTCCACGGTTTTATATCACATGTGTCGAACCTACACAGGACACCGGCATGGTTTGTGCGTTCGTATGTCATCTGCTCGTATATTGCCTTGTACGTTGCCCTCTCGCATGGGCGTTAGAAATTTTGTTTACAGGTGTATATGTGCTACTTTAGTTTCATTGTTTAAAAGTTTTTGTAACTTTTAGCAAACATGATAAATAATCTGAAGACTCACCGCATAGCTGTTGTTGGTGCCGGCGTTGTTGGCCTTTCAACAGCAGTTTGTATACAACAAAATATTTCCCAAAGTTCTGTTACCATGTTTGCGGATAAGTTCGGCAATGAGACTTTAAGTTCTGGAGCAGGTGGGTTGTTTCGCCCGGACGTAAATATAGACAATGATACGAACAGAGTTAGGTAAGGGAAATTCAATAATCAGTTTTGCTGAAATCTCTTTACTGATCCAAATTGTGCATTTCAGTTGAATATTATTGGGAAGTCGTGTTAATATAGATGAATTTTCATACTGATATCTCGGTCCTTTTAAATTATAGTGGTTGTAGGATTCCTTGATTCCAGAAGAAGTTGGTTCGTAATCCAACTAATTTCAAGCGTCATTAAATAGAAGTCGTCGCTCTTTCCACATTTATAAGTGAGTCACGGAAACATTCTCATCGGCCGCCACCAGGAATCGAACCCAGGTCTTCCAGTTACGCGCCGGACATGCTACCACTGCACCACAGTAGCCTCCTATTCTCCAGACTCGCATACAACCGAGTCTGGAGAATATGAGGCCGCTGGTTGCTTCGTGCCACTGTTGCTTCCACATGGCAGGTTGCTTCTTGGAGCCCTGCACAATGCTGGGGATTCACCAAAGATCCTAAGCAAGAACTGAACAAATAACTACCCAAGTAGCACAAAGTAGCCTAAAACACGTCGAAACTTCATGCGACCTAAGGTGCAAAATACGTCTAATGACGGTGCAGTAAAACAGTGCAAAGGCCGTCCACGAAGACTTCAAAATTCGTTTCTTGCACCAAAGTGGCACAAATTTTTGACGTCGAATAACGATTTTGGAACGACGAGGAATGGTCGAATGGCTTATAATAGGACGTCAAGGAATAGTCAAATATCTTATAATGGAACGTTGAGGAATGGTCTAATGCCTTATAATAAAACGTTGAGGTATGGTCGAATGCCTTATAATGGAACTTTGAGGAATGGTCAAATGCCTTATAATAGAATGTCGAGTAATAGTTGAATGTCTTATAATAGGACGTCGAGGAATAGTCGAATGTCTTAAAATGGGATGTCGAGGAATGGTCTAATGCCTTATAATAAAACGTCGAGTTATGGTCAAATGTCTTATAATGGAACGTCAAGTAGTGGTCGAATGCCATATTCTGAAACGTCCAGAAATAGGCGAATGCCATATTATAAAGCGTCATGCTATAGTCAAATGCCGTATTATAAAACGTCAAGCTATAGTCGAATACCGTATTATTAAACGTAGAGATATAGTCGAATATCTCCTAATGAAAAGTCCAAATGTCTTGAACAGAACATCGTGAAATTGTCGAATGTCCTGTTATAAAACGTCGAGAATAGGTCTAATATATTGAAACAGAATGTCGTGAAATAGTCGAATGTCGTATAATAACACGCAGAGAAATGGTCGCATGTTTTATAATAAAACGTCGAGTAATGGTTGAACATATTGAACCAAATTCTCATATTAAATATGCCTACATTGATTTATTTAATATATCAGTGCACTTGCAAACTCAAGAACTGCCAAGTATTGATTCAGAACATTAAAGCATCAAATTGATGCTTTTACGTTCTGAATCAATACTTGGCAGTTCTTGAGTTAACCTATGGAAATAGTCAAGCTGCTAATTTATAAGTTCATATTTTGGACTAAATTTTATACGTGATTCCTGACGTTGATCCTGCTTCGACCTTAGAAATACAGTCAACTTGCTTATAATGAGAAGTTCCAGCCCATTTCTTCTTGTTAAATCCCACAGGCATAAAACACATGGATATGCAGAGTGAAATAAAGAATATTTTCTAACTTATAATATGTACTTAGTATTTCAGCACTGAATATTTTATTTCTTCTGGAATGGACTCTGCAAAATAGTAAATGGATGATGTAGTATTTTAAGGTGGAGGGGTGCAGGGAAACTACAGAATCCTGTTAATGGTAATCTAAATCCAGTATCTTGCTAACCTAAGAAGCACGAAGACAATCTCGTTCAGCTCAGGTTCCCCCTCATTAAATCCAAGAAATAATCAAAACTGTGTTTGTAATAAAATACCTCAAATTTAACCGTAAACACACTTTTCACTCACTAAATTGAAGATTTTGCGAAATTTAAGCTTGCTTTTAAGTGTTTGATTGTATAAGCTATTTACTGCAATCCGGATAAAAAAAAAATTAAAAAAAAATTCTTGGTTTCCAATACTAAAGAAGTTATAATGAGGTTTACAATAATTGAAATGTCTGGAGAGTAACATAAAACCAGTTTCTAAAAAAGGTACTTCTTTTGTTGAAAAGTATGGGTTTTCCCAGTGGTGGTTTTAGGCCAGGGACGCCCCAGCTCCCCAAATATAACTAATTTTTTTTTTTTTTTTTTGTAATTACATACACTGGCGGGCAAAAATTAAGGACGAGAAAGTAACGTCGTGCAGAAGTGCTCCACATCGACTTAAATCATACCATAAGATCCCCAAGATGTCACTTGTCCCATATTCTTACATCTGCCTTTTGCTACAAAAAAGGCTTCTGGTGTTGCAACAGAGAACCACAACAGCAAAGGTCTCTGTGTGCTGGCAGGATTCCTGATGATGTTGTCCACGCTTTATTCCTTACAAGGGTTTTCATCAACAGATCATTCTGATGCAGTACTGCACAAACCCAGATGGACCCCTGCATCAGGTGAGGATGACCAACCCTCAGCCATATTGATCAGTTTTGCCCTGTTACCCCTATGCATCCATAAACCCATCGCAGGATTAGTTTGCAACTGCAATCATTTAAAATAATTCGACTGCCTACATATACCCAACAATTTCCATGACATTTTTACAAATACTTCATGGTACAGTATTTTCTATATTAAGCAATATATCCTACAGAAAAACAAAAACTTTATTTCACTTGTAATACTTGCAGAGAACAAGTGACATGGTTTTTAAGGACTTAAATTACCTCTTTGGGGGGCGGCCAGCCCACTTATACTCAGCCGCCAATTCATTTGTCATGATATCAACCAGCAATCGACGTGCTGCGTATCATGGGTCATTACACGCTCTTGCAGCCAAAAATTTTACCTATAAATATTATAGGTTCAACAGTTTGAGTACATTCATGCACACACACACAGAACATTAATATTTCCAAACACATTATAAAGTACACACACACAAAATTAAATAAAATAGATTGGAAGACCAAATCTTCACTGAAATCCTCAAATCTTTCCTAAGGCAGGCATACGTGGAAGCAGCTATGCCCATGTTTCCCTCTAAAATGTTTGACACCACACCAATCACATTTTTACGACCAAGAAATGTACACTCAGTGAAATTAAAATTGCAACACAAAGAGGCAATTTGCCTGTCTGTAACTTATGGACAAAACAGGTTAGCTAGTAAAGACAAAATTTCTAGGATATACATATAATATCTAAGGTATTTTACCTGATATTGTCGAAGTATTTCGCACGTTGTTTGCTCTGTGATGCACGTGCTCCTGGCCCGAGAGGTCTTAACGTTACGGGTTTTTGGTTAGTTATAAAAATTTTTTTGAAATAAAACAATTAGGTTATATATTTTCAGTTCTACATTCATTCATTCGTACAATCAAACATTTTAAATGTACTATTAATTAAAAGATTTTAGTAGAAAGAGTTATACTCATCGGGTCAGGAGACATCTCACAAGGGGTTCGTCGTCACCACGTTACGGCGAGCGCTTTCAGCAGTGCTTAACCGCCATCTTCTGGCCACTACTTCTACACGAGGGTTCCTTGTGCGTGCGCGCGCGTTTAATTTTGGAGTTGCATGTCAAGAATCGATGGGAAGGTTTGCTGCCTGTATGTGTTAGGTGATTTGTTTCCAATGTGTCGTCCTCTATTGGATGAGTTGGTAGGTATCAGTCGTAAGTATAATTCTTTTGTGTAGATATTCTTGGGCTATTATTATTTGTTCGTAGAAACAGGTGTATTTTTTTTTGTTCTTTATTTATTGGTGTGATTTTTTGTAATGTTCTTTTTTTTTTTTTTTGGCTTTTTTTTTTTTATTTTTTTCTTTTTTTATAAGTGATTTCCAGGCCGTGTCTAGTGTGGTGGGGTCTTGTAAGTTGCATTTTTTTTTTTTTTTTTGTTCAATTATAACACTTTCAGAAATCCTTAATTCTTTTTTGTTTGTGTGGGTGGTTAGTAATTTAATACTTTCAAAATCAGGGTATTGTTTATGTTTAACACAGTGTTGGATAAGGGCAGTTTTTTCTTCTTTCTTGTTCCAGTTTTTTATATGTTGATGTAATCTTTTTATTAATTTATTTTTTGTGCTGCCAATGTATGAAATGTGGTCTTCAGAACTCTGTGAAACAATAGGAATTTCATATACGCCTGCTGATTGTAGTATATTATTGTTACTTTTTTTCCTTTATAATTAAGTCACCAATATTCTGAACTGAATGTCCAAAAATAATGTTGTGCTTCTTCATTAATCTTAAAAATTTCCCACTTAGTCCTCTAATAAAAGGGAAAGAACCTGAAAATTTGTATTTCTTTTCTGGGATGTTTTGTCTAGACTTTTAATTTCTTCTTGTATTCAAAAATCAACTTTTTAACAGTTTTTGTGTCATATCCAAATTGTTTGGTTGTGTTAATAATCCATTGGATATCTTCTTCTCTGTATTTTCTATTTGAGGATAGTGTGAAGGCTCCTTTTACCCAATTCCTAATATCATTTACTTTATGAGTTTTTGGGTGTTCAGATTGATATGGGATCATTATAGGTACATAGGTTGGTTTTCTAAAAATATAGGATATAATGTTAAATAACTCTTGTAATTGTGTATTATTAAAGTGAGATTTATTTTTTAACTCTTTAATGATAATGTCTATAGCTTTTGGTACAGGGGTACTTGGGAATCATGATTTAACGTCTAAACTTGCCATAAACATATCAGATAGTGGAATATTAATAGATTTTATTTTCTCAATCAATGAACTCAAAACTGTTTTTTAAACAGTATTCATTATTCATGAAAAAGGGGGCCAAAAATTTGTATAATTTCCTTTCTAGATTTATTAGTGGGGACTTTGATTTTGGAACAATAACTGTAAATGGTCTATCGGGTTTATGGGTTTTTATTTTCCCAAAAATACTTCGAACTACTGTACCTACTGGTGGATAAGCTCTGGTAATTTCTGAAGGTAGTGAACTATGATTTCTTATTTTTGCTAAAAAGTTTATCTGAGAGTCCACAGGGTCTTTTTTAATTATCTGACATTTTAATTCCTCAATAGCTGTGTTCATTTTAACAATATATTCACTTTTATCTAGTATTATTAACTGATTTGATTTATCTGCTTCACAAATTACGATAGTAGGGTCTTTTTTTAAGTCCAGTAGTTGTTGTCTTTCATATGCCATCTTTCCAAGTTTAATTTATTTTTATTTTTTTTATATTTTGTAATGAAACAAGGAATGGCAGTTTTTGCATTATATCACATTAGATAATAAGCTGGCCACTATACTGCAAACAACTTTTATTTCATCATAGTTTGCACATTTCATGTGATGTACACGAATTGAATCTTTATATTAAGTATTGTCATATGAGTTGGAGTTATTCTTTTTTTCTTAATAGAAAATGGTGCAAAGATTCTATGGACCACTTTGTTGAAGTATTAAAGTCACAGGATGCTGGAAAAGCAGGAATGCAGTGTGTGTCTGGTTATCATTTAAGCAGTGTTGAAGGAAATGTTGTGCAGGTAAAAAAAATGAGAATTGGATTTAAACTTAGTAATAAATGAAGTCATGGCTTTTCTAGATGATCATATGATAGTTACAATAGACAGATTATGGGAATTACTTAGGAATAAAGGATGTTAAGTAGTCTACAATGTGAAGTGTGAATGTGGTCTTAGCTATGTAGGAGAAATAGGTAGACAGCTCAAGACCAGGCTGAAAGAACATAAAGCAGCCATAAAAAATATGACAAATAAAACTGGCCTTGACAGACATGTTCAATCTACTGGACATAAAATCCTATGGGACTCAGTAGAAATTCTGACCCACCAAAAGCATTTCTTCAAGAGAAAACTGTTAGAAGGTCTTGAGATTGTGAGAAGAAGAGGAACTACCTTAAATGATTTTAAAGGTTGGAGTTTTACCGAATGTTGGCAACACTTACTGTAGTGTTTGTCCTGATGAAGGGTAGGGTTACTATCCAAAAATTTGACGCTAAGAATCAACAAACATCCTTTATTCCTAAGTTCCCATAATCTGTCTATTGTAACTATCATTGGATTTAAGTTTAAAATAGTAGGTTCTCCAGGAAGTATGTGAAACTTTCATTGGTATACCATTTCACAAACCTGAAGTGGCACCACAGGCAATTTTTAGCAGTCATACATATCTCAGATTTAGTTCCTGCCTACCTACTGATCAGCCGGTAAAATTGGTAATAATGATGGAGCAGCCGAGATGATCAGTGACAGAAGAACAGCAAATTTTTTTTGAAGTTTTGTATTTTATTGTAGCATTCAGAGGTCATGGCACAAAATTTTCAGCAGACAGCAGTAGGTCAAAATGCACTCAAGAAAATGGCAATGTGAATTGGTCAAAAGGGTATAAGGAAGGCAGGACATCACCGAAAGATCAACTGATCTTTCGGTGATGTCCTGCCTTCTGATTGTGATGTTCTGATCTTTCAGTGATGTCCTGTGGTCAACCGATTTCGAATTCCAGACAAGAACCCAAGTGAGGCATCCAAGAGCACTTAAGCAGTCATGTAGGGTGGGCATCAGTAACCTTTCCACATAACTGGGCATCCTCATGCAATGGTTTATACAGTGCTAACTGAAAATTTAGGTCTAATGATCAAACTAGCATCAGGGGTACTGCACACACTAACCATGGCACTGAAGGAATTCCACTGTGAAATCACTTGGGATAACTTTGTGTTGTATTGTTGCAATAATAGGATGCTTGGACGATTCCTTTGCTTCAGTGAAATTTGGATGGAAGTTTACACACCCAGGCAATGGCATCAATCACAGTCCTAAGTTGAACCTGGTACTTCCATGCAGGGCTGTATCTACTTTGAAATTATACCCCTGGAATGGTCTTTCCAGGTATAAATTCATGCTCTGAGGAATGTAAAAATAGAAATTGTAACTGAAAAAAAAGTTACATCCTCCAGTGTTTTCTTTTTAAAGATTTCAGTTAGTCTCATACAGTATTCCATGCAGTCAACCAGGGTACAGAGTAATATACGCTATGAGGTGTGAACATCTCATATCCGTAGAGGGAATTTTTCAAAACACTGAACGGAGACATAGAAAACAGCATGCTGATATCCTAACCTCCATGATCTTTCCTAACATGTCATTGGGATGAAAAGCTAATTATCATTTTTGCATTGTTGCAGAAAGTCCTTTGAGCGTTTAACCTGGAACGGAAATTTTCCAAGCCCTACCCGTAAAGCTTCTTCCTATTGTTATGTTCACTATTCGATACTTGTTCATTCTGTGCTGGTTTGTTTTGCTTTCTGCATTTCTGTGGAGTGTTGTGTTGTTGGCGTTCACATAATGTTTACATTTTACTGGGTATTTACCTAGTTTTTACATTTTTAATAAAATTATATCAAAAACCTGAAGTGTGATTTTCAAGCGATCATAATAATTTCCTATAATGTTGGTGTGTGATGAGAAACTAAAAACTACGTATCATTTGAGTGGAACTTGAAGGGGTGTAATTTTGAACTCAAAGGGGCAATAATTTCAAGTCTCGCCCTCTCGGATGAGAAAAGTTTGCTACAGTCCTGCTTCCATGGCACATTTGCTCTATGCACAACTGCATGAGTGTAAGAACTTCTGGTGATTGGCATCTGGGACACTTTTAGAGAGGGGGGGAGAGGGGATTTTCCTACCCAAAAGTGTTACATTTTTTAATGCTTTTTGTTAAACTGCAACTTGTATTAGAAAATATGCTTTAACAAAAATGCATTAACCTACATTAGAAAAAAAAATGCTGTAATTTTTTTCTTCTTTTTTAATTTTTATTTTGTCTTGTTGGATTTCAACCCCCCCCCCCCCATTTCATGTGTGCTCTTGGCTGGCATGAATGTTCTTAACACGGCTTTTTTGGAAGATCATTTTTAGAGGAGTGTCTCCTAGCATGGGCATGGCTACATCATGTACAGTGACCTGTCCTAGTACACGACAACAAACGCCACACAAGGTGTAGATTGTTTTGGTGTTCATTGGACAGAATGGTTAGGTGTAACTGCCCTACCTGCCGTATTCTCCAGATATGAATCCCTGTGATTTTAACTGCTTTGGCCATTTGAAAAGGGAGGTGTCTGGTACTTGCTGGAACAACAAACAGGATTTGGATATCTGAATTACATTTTCTCCAGGTTTAATGACACTGGTACTTTCAGTGGTGTTTATGAACTCCCCACATATGTTTATTGATAATGAGGGGGAACTACTAATAATTTCCACCACCGCTTTGCTTTGCTGTTACAGCAATTATGGTAAGTTGAAACTGTTCACTTATCTCCTGAACAACCTAATAGATGAGAACTGGATACCTACTAATTCAGTGCACATCAAAACATTAATGTGCATGTTAGATTCATCTGTCTGTGTCTGCACATGCACTCATACACAGGGAAGTTTTAATTAAGACAGTGGCTAGACTAATGTAAAATGAGTGAAGCATATCTCTCCACATCTCTGATAGCACAAAAGCTCCTATGTTTTCACATTTTCATGATTAATTTACTAGCTTGCTTGGAAAAGTTTACAGATATTGTTCTTAGCATTTGTTTTTGGAAAATTTGATACACTGATTGTTGTTGTTTTTAGTTCATTTTGCAGTAGATTTTCATGCTGTATAAATTTATTGAAGTGTAAAGTTGATAGTTTAGTAATTGCAAAACTTTTTGGCTATTGGTTGGTTGTTTTGTGTTTTGGTGTGAGGTTGAAAATTTGGTACATTGTTGACTGATACTTGTGAGTTAAATCTTGGAAAATAAGATAAGGCAGCTTATTGTTGAAAAATAGATTATAACAGAATTTGAAATGTGCTTTCTAAATTCATAAAAAGGAAACCCTGATACATTTTACCATTATTCCTATGACATAGTAGAAGGCTAGCTGTGTGTACCTGTTTGTTGTGGACATTTCAGTAAGAACTAAAAGGATGATTGGAAAGAGTTGGGGACAAGGTGACACGATGTTTCCCAAGCTCTTCAATGCCTCATTGCAGAATGTCTTTCAATCACTGAACTGTGAAGACCAGGGAATAAATATTAATAGAGATTGTTTAACCCTTCTTCATTTTTCTGATGACATACTCATTTCTGTATGTACCCCCTTGGAGCTTCACAGAGGTATATGCCAGGAACTTACTGACAAGAGTAAATAAGTGGAAATAAAGATGACCTTATGGGAAACAAAATCAGTGTACAATGCTTTTACAAGTACTGAAGAATTAGAGATTGATGGGGCAGATTTAGAAGTAACTGATGTATACATCTAGCTTGGATAACAGATATTAAAGAATAAAGAAAGACCACACCAAAAAAGAAATTAATAGCTGTACAAAATATGGCTGGAGTGCATTTGGAGAAATAGTGCAATTTTCAAGGGCAATTTGACATTATGTCTTAAAAGAAAAGTGTTTAATCAATGCATCCTTCTATTTCTTATCTATGGATCAGTGACATGGAATGTAACTAAATGACATACAGTGTCTGCAGACAATTGAAAAATGCCTGGAGGAATGCATACTTGGTGTAGCCACAAAAGATAGGAAGAGAAACTCATGCATCAGAAAAATAACACCAGTAATGAAGTTTATGAGGTCAAACTAAAACAATGAAAAGTACCAAAAAATGTAGCTTCATAAATAAATATGAAAGGAATGAAGAAATGATGAAACTCATTTGTGGACCTGAAATATATCTGTTGTACGATTGTTTCAACGACCATCAAACTTGAAGCATGTTGCTTCCTTGATGGTAGTTGAAACAGTCACACAACAGATACGTTTCAGGTCCACAAATGAGTTATAGTCAATTTGAATGTCTTTACCCATCCCTTTATTAAGTAAAAAACTTGAGAAATGATGAAAGTTTGATAATATTTTATCATTTCTTCATTCCTTTCATATTTATTTACAAAGCTATTGACATTTTTTCCTTTTTGTAATTCCATTGTCTTTATCATTTTTGTAATGATGATGTCTTTTCGAAAGTAATGGGCCTTTACGCTGTCTATATTTTTGTGGCTGTTTTAAAAAAAATTTAACATTTTCTTCATTTGCTGTTTCTCACGAGAATATCTTTTTTTTTTTTCCTAATGAAATTCTTTTTTGACAGCAGTCATCTATAATTACGATGCTTTCTACAAAATTTGTTTCAAACTTAATATTTTAAATGAATTAATGGTTATAAAGGGCAGCACAGGAACAATATCAGAAAAAGACAATTTTTTAACAGACCATGAGAAACAATAACACAACTGACCAAACAGTGAGAAATCAGGAGAGCCAACTTTTAATGAATTTGAAAGTTTATATAAGGACTAAGTCTACCTATACACATTAGCAGATGACAAAAAAAAAAAAAAAAAAACCAGTACACTCAATAATGACATACGTGAAAAATGGGTACTTATGTGCATATACTCTGTTGTTGTATGCCAGACTATACTGCTAATGATCACTGTTGATTTTGTTCCTGTGTAAACCTAATATATGAAGAATTTAGATCACATGAATTAATTAATTTGATTCTTGGCAACAAAACTGAATTAGTGTCAACTTCATTGTGGCAAATAGTTCATTTCTAAATATTGCATGTAGCCATACATTTAAATCTTTTTGTGATTTATCAATACCCTGTGTCATTAAATAATGCAACAGAAATAAATATGAAAAGAATGAAGGTTGTCTTGTACTACATTCTTGTATTACAGTAACTGTGTCAACTGCTTGTGAGAGAATATTCTCCTGTTTTGTGGACATTTGCTGGATTAATTCCATTCTCATACTTTAAATGATTTTTGTTAAAATTACTTCAGATTCATCAATGTTATAATAAAATTTCTATCTGTGCAAGAGTTAAGTCTTGCTAGAAGTCATAATATATTCTCTTTCTCTCTCTCTCTCTCTCTCTCTCTCTCTCTCTCTCTCACACACACACACACACACACACACACACACACACACACAGTGGTATGTTTCTACTACTCTCTTTGAAATTCAGTCAGTGGACTCCATCCATTTCTTAGAAGTACAAACACTAAATTTAACAAAAAAATTTATTTTATATAACAAACTTTCTGAATTAAAAAAATTCAGGTACCTTTATCCAAGTTCCGTAAAGTCTTCGATGGTTGCACCAGCTATGTGTTCTAACAGCCTAAATATTTGAGGGATGGGAGGGCTAACCTGCACCCGCAGCATCGTGCATGAATATAACAATTTTCATTGCCTACAAGTTCATCCTCACAAAGAAGTTAGGTGTGAATACGTTTCTGGATGTCATTATAGACAATTGGGTTATTTCTTATACATCTTCCTTTATAACAGAGGCCAAATAGCATGTGTTTAATGGAGATCTAATTAGTGGCACTCAGTATTTGATGCTGTAGCCAAGGTGTTACAGCTGAGGTCACTGCCACAGAATATGACTGTATTTAAACTCTTTGATTTGATACCAGTTACTTTTTACATATCCTAGAAATATTTTAAATTACTAAGTACAGTAAAATACTGTTATAATTGTCCTGCTGTTTTCAAACATTTCATGTTTAAGAAGTAGTTACAATAATTCTATCTTAAACATGTAGATACCATTGTTTTAGATTTTATGTGCATTTAACTTATTTGACCTCAACTATACTATAGTATACACACTTAGCTGATTGACAATTTAATAACTTGATGTAGGTGCTCAGGAGATAGTATTAAGCACATGGCTGGTATGAGTAGTGCCAAATCTTTATATCTACCTCTGTCTCATCTACTTTTTTTTTATTGCATCTTGTACTGTGAACACTACTACTTTATGCTCTCATGTTATTGTGTAATTTTTCTGTTTAAATCAACATTATCAGTGAAGAAAAGAAAATGGTGCCCAAAATGTACAGATATTGTTTCCTCTCCTGGTACTGAATTAAAAAACCAGTTGCAGGAAAATATTGCAGTGATAGACTTATTAAAAAAATGGAATGTTTACAACCAGTTTGGCATATAAGTTTGGTAAAAACTTGGCAGTTCATTGCATTGGGTTCTCCCTTCAAATTTCTGATAAATTATGTGCTGAGTACACGATGAAGTGTTTTTGAAAACTAAAAAGGCATTAAATTAATACACTGGCGGAAAGTGAAAAAAGAACACCAAGAAGGAGACGTCTGATGCCAACGAAATTTATACAGCATAATAACGGAATACAGAGGATAACGTGATCAAAACATTATGGCAAAATACAGCTGTATTTGCTGGTAAACTGAAAAATAACATTTCCTTGTAACATGCTTAGTACGAGGTTGAACCGCCGTGAACTGCGTCACACTGTGTAATTCTGGCATGGAGTCTGTCGTACAGATGTTGGATGTAAGTTTGGGGTATTGAGTTCTAAGCATCCTCAACCTGGACGCGTAAATCGGGAATGGTCGTGGCTGGCCGTGGAGACCGGATAAGTCGATATCCCATAAAATCCCACACGTGCTCAATGGGGGACAAATCCAGTGACGTGCAGGCCATGGAAGTTATCTCACACCCTGAAGTGCATGTTGCGTTGCATGTTCTGTGTGTGGGCGTGCGTTATCTTGCTGGGAAACACCACGATGGACCAACCTTACAAATGGCACAACAACAGGTTGAATGATGTTGTTGATGTAGGAGGTGCTGTTTAACGTACCCGGTACAAACACTAGTTGTGTACGGGAGTGATAGCTGATCGCTCCCCACACCAGAAGATCAGGTGTAGGCCCTGTGTGTCGCTGGCGGATGCAAGAAGGGTGGAGACACTCCCCTGTGCGTCTGCGAACACGCGTATGGCCATCGGAGGCTCCCAAGCAGAATCTGCTTTCATCGCTGAACACGACTGATCGCCATTGCGTTCTCCAGTGCAGATGTTGGCGACACCACTGCAGCCGTTCCTGACGGTTGGCTGGAGTCAGAGGTACACATGTCAGAGGCAAACGTGCACGTAGTCCTGCATCCAGTAGACGGTTGCGGATTGTTCGCACAGTCATCTCGGGTGCAACGGCATCTCGGATTTGCGTCGCAGTGGATGTTCTGCTTGACAACGCCGCTCTTCTTGTGCATCGATCGGTCTGCTCATCAGTCTGTCTGTGACTCCCGGTTCCACGTCTTCACGTGTGGGAATGTTCCTCGGACCATCTACGCCATCATCGTACCACCACCGATACTTCCCGTCCAATTTGCTTCGCAATATGATGATACGACCACCCAGCCTCGCGGAGTCCGACTAGACGACCTCGCTCAAAGTCCGATAACTGCTGAAATCATACACGTCTTCCATGTCCAGCCATTGCAGCTTCTTCAGGGTCTTCGCACGTGTCCGTACGCCGACGACTGATTACATTCACTTCGCCGTACTCCTTAAATACCACCGACGATAATTTGCATATTATGCCGTGCTGTGCCGTAAGTGCTCACCGGTTGGTCCCGAAATTAACACCACACGTACGTAAACTCGACCCCATTAACATATGTAAATTTCATGATCGTCCGCCAATTCCTTCTTGGTGTTCTTTTTTCACTTTCCGCCAGTGTATTTGGAATATGTGAGTATAAAGTGTATTCAACTAGACTGATGCAAGTTGCAGAAAAAAATCCATAACCCTGTACACCCAGTTCAAACCTAGTAAAAATATTTTAAAGGTTTTTAAAGAATTTAAATGCCATCCAAGGATGGATGCATAGCTTTAAAATTAGGCTTAATCTAAAAAACATTAAATTACCTGGTGAATCAGGGCTTAGCTAAGGAGGAGGTTGCACATATGTTCTCTCAAGAATTTAAAAACAGTTATCTTCCAGAGCAGGTTTTTAATGTTGATCAACTGGAGCTGTTTTAGAAAATATGAGTAACTAAATATGCATTTTCATCTTAACCATTTCATTACTTGTTATGCACAAATCATCAGTACAATTATAAGGTGTATGAATTTTTTTTAATTTAAATTTTAATAAGAGCAATGAGAGTGAACTTACCCTTACCAGTAGGTCTGTTCTCTCAGACATGTAGACATTTCTCTGCACGTTTACTTCCTTATTAATATCCACGGTTGGTTTCTGGCCTTTGGTGCGGTGGTTTTTATGTTGTCTTCGACATGTTCTTTTATTTGACAGAGTGAGCAATTTATTAACCTATACTACAGAACTGATACGTTGGTCCAAGAAACCTCTTTTATACTTTAAAAACCCTATATTTACAATGACTTGAATAACACAACCGGTCATATTGAACACATGGCCACCGTGGCTCCATCTGTTAAGAACTGTAGTTAATATTTTCTTCTGGAGTATTTTTTCCTTTTTGTTCTAATTTTATTAGTTCTTTCCATTTTTCATTAAGTATATTTGGGTCATTGTGATTACATACTCGATCCCTATTTTTTTCGATCAGTACTGACTCTGCAATACGCAAATGTTTTTAGTTGTTACATGATTTAATTATTTTGATGTCTTCAAATTTTGGGTATCTTTGATTATCTAAGCAGTATTGTATCAGTGCTGTTTTCGCTTCTTTTTTTTTGCCAATTTTTTATGTGTTGTTGTAGGCGATGTTTTAATTGGTTTGTACGATATTGGTGGGATGCCTGTTATCCCTATGTACGATATTGGTGGGATGCCTGTTATCAGAATTTCATACACACATAAAGGCTTTTTCCAAGATACTGCTTTTTTCCGTATTATTAATTATAATAATACGGAAAAAAGCAGTATCTTGGAAAAAGCAGGTTACTTTGTTTCCCATCTGAATTCCATATTTGTGGCATAACTTATTTATCTCTGTTGATATTCTTGGAAGGTAAGGTAAAGCACCAACATATTGTAATTCCTTTTTCTTTTTGAGGTTGTGGTATCTTGAATCTTAACTTGTACTTCATATATCTATTTATTTATTTTTGTGGTGGGTATCCATAACAAAATGAAACTTCTTTAATGTACTTGTTCTCATCATTCTGAAATTCTTCTTTAGAGGAGTGTGTAATTGCTCTTTTAATCAATGTTTTAATGCTATTGCAGTTTTGTGTATAAGGGTGTGTTGATGAATATGGAATCAGAACAGGAGCATATGTTAGTTTTCTATGTACTTTATGTTGCATATGGTCATTTTGTTTTATAACCTTTACATCCAGGTAAGGCAATAAATTCTCTTCTTCATGTTCTATTGTTAATTTTATTGATGGATAAATACTGCTAAGTTGTTGTGTCAATGCCTCCAGCCCATCCACATCCATTTTGGCCAAGATGAAGATATCATCTACATATCTACAGTATATCAGAGGAGGGTCTTGTAATTTGCTAATAATTTGTTCTTCTATGTTATTCATGATTACTTCTGCAAACAGATTTGATAGTGGTGAGCCCATTGGTCCTCCGTAATTTTGTTTGTATATTTTATCATTATATTTGAACATATTATTTTCATATATATGCAATAAAGTTGCTTTTAACTCCTGTAGTTGCATGTCATTCATTGATTGGTCCTGTTTCAATTTTTCAATAATGATATCCACTGCCTCTGGTACAGGTGTACTTGGAAACAATGACTTGACATCCATACTCGCCATTCTGTAACTTCTTATATCTTGTTTTACATTCTTCAAAATTTCTATAAATTCGTACGTATTCTTTACAGTGTATTTTGTTTTCATAAATTTTAGTGATAAGAACCTGTAAATATTCTTCTCAAGTTCAATCAGTGGTGAGTTCTTTTTGGACACTATGAGTCTCATGGGTGTACCTTCTTTATGTGTTTTAATTTTAGCAAACAATTGTGGTACTTTTGTACTTATTGGTGGTTTTGCATTTTTAATCTCATTAGGTAGGGTGCTATGGTTCCTGATATTTGCCAAGCATCTTACTTGGCTATCTGTTGGGTCTTTTTTTAACTCAGAACACTGTAATTCCTCTATTGCTAGTACTACCTTTTGGTTATATTCCTCTGTATTCAGAATCACTATCTGACCTGTCTTATCTGCCTCACAGAATTTGATGTTCTTATCATCCTTTAATTTCAATAGCTGATTTTTTTCATATTTTAGTTTCTTTAAATAATAATTTCTATTATTTTTTTCATTATATTCTTTTAATATTATTCTAAATAGTTTACCACTGAATTCCTCTTTGTCTTCGTTTGGGATGTTTCTGATGATATCTTCCAAATTTGGTATATTAATTCTTCTGTTTTTGTTATCTTCTGTGGGAAAGCATATTTCTTTCCTCTCTGCAGTACTGCCCTCTGTGAATAATTTAGTTCGTGCGTTGACATATTCTGAAAAACTTCATAATTATGTTCTTTCTGCCCCTTGATGATAAGAACATCAAATTCTGTGAGGCAGATAAGACAGGTCAGATAGTGATTCTGAATACAGAGGAATATAACCAAAAGGTAGTACTAGCAATAGAGGAATTACAGTGTTCTGAGTTAAAAAAGACCCAACAGATAGCCAAGTAAGATACTTGGCAAATATCAGGAACCATAGCACCCTACCTAATGAGATTAAAAATGCAAAACCACCAATAGGTACAAAAGTACCACAATGGTTTGCTAAAATTAAAACACATAAAGAAGGTACACCCATGAGACTCATAGTGTCCAAAAAGAACTCCCCACTGATTGAACTTGAGAAGAATATTTACAGGTTCTTATCACTAAAATTTATGAAAACAAAATACACTGTAAAGAATACGTACGAATTTATAGAAATTTTGAAGAATGTAAAACAAGATATAAGAAGTTACAGAATGGCGAGTATGGATGTCAAGTCATTGTTTCCAAGTACACCTGTACCAGAGGCAGTGGATATCATTATTGAAAAATTGAAACAGGACCAATCAATGAATGACATGCAACTACAGGAGTTAAAAGCAACTTTATTGTATATATGTGAAAATAATATCTTCAAATATAATGATAAAATATACAAACAAAATTACGGAGGACCAATGGGCTCACCACTATCAAATCTGTTTGCAGAAGTAATCATGAATAACATAGAAGAACAAATTATTAGCAAATTACAAGACCCTCCTCTGATATACTGTAGATATGTAGATGATATCTTCATCTTGGCCAAAATGGATACGGATGGGCTTGGAGGCATTGACACAACAACTTAGCAGTATTTATCCATCAATAAAATTAACAATAGAACATGAAGAAGAGAATTTATTGCCTTATCTGGATGTAAAGGTTATAAAACAAAATGACCATATGCAATACAAAGTACATAGAAAACTAACATACGTTCCTGTTCTGATTCCATATTCATCAACACACCCTTATACACAAAAATGCAATAGCATTAAAACATTGATTAAAAGAGCAATTACACACTCCTCTAAAGAAGAATTTCAGAATGATGAGAACAAGTACATTAAAGAAGTTTCATTTTGTTATGGATACCCACCACAAAAAATAAATAAATGGATATATGAAGTACAAGTTAAGATTCAAGATACCACAACCTCAAAAGAAAAAAGGAATTACAATATGTTGGTGCTTTACCTTACCTTCCAAGAATATCAACAGAGATAAATAAGTTATGCCACAAATATGGAATTCAGATGGGAAACAAAGTACTAACGGTCAAAGATATGATAATTAATAATACGGAAAAAAGCAGTATCTTGGAAAAAGCAGGTGTGTATGAAATTCCGATAAGAGGCATCCCACCAATATCATACATAGGGAGTACCAAAAACCAATTAAAACATCGCCTACACCAACACATAAAAAATTGGCAAAAAAAAGAAGCAAAAACAGCACTGATACAATACTGCTTAGATAATCAAAGATACCTAAAATTTGAAGACATCAAAATAATTAAATCATGTAACAACGAAAGACATTTGCATATTGCAGAGTCAGTACTGATCGAAAAAAAGGAATCGAGTATGTATTCATAATGACCCAAATATACTTAATGAAAAATGGAAAGAACTAATAAAAATAGAACAAAAAAGGAAAAAATACTCCAGAAGAAAAGAAAATATTAACTACAGTTCTTAACAGATGGAGCCATGGTGGCCATGTGTATATGACGTGGGACATGAGGCCGACGCAAGAAATCGCTGCTCTCACTCACTCGCACTGTGATAGCAGGGCTGATACCAACTGGCCTCCAGATGATGACCCTGGATGGGTGGAAAGCTGCTTGGGGCAATCTACGTTGGGAACGGCAGAGGTGTGGTGCATGAATGAGTGTGTGAGATGAGTTTGTAAATAGAGGGCAATGAGATAAGTTTGTTGTGAATAATTGAATTTTAGGCTTTTAAATGTTTTGTTTCGATGTTTTGGTGTTTGTAAATAGGAAGTTTGTTTATGATTTCTAAATGTTCATGTACGTAGGGTTTTTTTTTTTTTTTTTTTTTTTATAAGCCAATTTGGTTACCGGTTGTGTTATTCAAGTCATTGTAAATATAGGGTTTTTAAAGTATAAAAGAGGTTTCTTGGACCAACGTATCAGTTCTGCAGTATAGGTTAATAAATTGCTCACTCTGTCAAATAAAAGAACATGTCAAAGACAACATAAAAACCACCGCACCAAAGGCCAAAAACCAACCGTGGATATTAATAAGGAAGTAAACGTGCAGAGAAATGTCTACATGTCTGAGAGAACGGACCTACTGGTAAGGGTAAGTTCACTCTCATTGCTCTTATTAAGGTAATTGTAAGCACATAAATTTTAGATTAGTTATAGTGATACTGTGACTTGTCAAGCAAAGAATTAATTTAAATTTGTTAAAAGTAATTGTTTTTTCTTTCACACCTACACTTTTTAAATTTTAAACACTGTAATTATAATTAAAATTGTTACCATATGTGTTACTAAATTCTTTAATTTCAAACCTTTACTTAGATTGTTTTTCCTTTTTGGTACATTAAAAAACTAAATTTATTATTAAAATAATTTTGGTAGTATGGTATACATTTGAGTTATTATGATTGGCCTATAGCAACTCAGTGTAAGCAGCTTTTCATCACTGCTGGTTTACACTTTTGTCATGAAATGTTCACCAAGTCACTTCAGGTCTTTCTCAGATATTTTCATAACCTATAACACATTAATTTGTATTTACCAAAATTTATGAACTTTTAAGGAGATTTAAAGGGCTTATAAGGCTGCCTTGACTATTTATTATTTTGTCCTTGTGCATCATGATCAGAACATAACCCCTGCATAAGATGATGAGACTTAACTGTATTTGAAAAAAAGTAGAACAGTTGTGTTTATTAACAAAATTTGTGCATTTTAATTGTTTTTAGAGGTCTGCACCTGAAGTGTCATTTAATGAAACCCCAGCTGCAATTGCTTTATTACCAAGTTTCACAGAATCATTGTTTTTATGGGTTCATATTATTCATTTATATTTCATTAAAAAAGTGCTTCTAAATTTGTTTTGTGGGAAGGTTGCTTTTCACACAGATAGTGCCATGCTTACATTAATAGGATGTTTCTGAATTCTAGATAAGCCTATAGATTGCTTCCTTGTGACAGCTAGATCATTGTAAATAGAAATGCTTCATAACAAATTAAGTTATTGCTAATACAAAACAACAACAACAACATTGTAACTTCTAAGTTTAAAAGATGTCTGGGCTATTCAGAAGATTTCGTTACTTGTCCTGTGTTTCTTGATGTTCTGTTGTGCCTCCTACAAGACCCCTCATGTTTAGTATCACAACAACACTGCTGTGTATTCTGAACAAGCACTTTGATTTGAACATTTACCAACTCATACCATTTATGATATTCTGTAACTTTATGCTTGGTTCTGTGCCTTCATTGAAATAGCTCTTTCAAGTTATTATATATGCAGCACTGTTAATAATATTTCGATGGCATGTGTAAGATCGGCATAATATGAGTACAAGTTTCAAAAGAATAGTGTGTTGGAGATAAAATATTTTGGTTTAAACGTTTTATGCATTATGTTGTTCATTTGGAATTCATAAGTTCATAAAATAATTTCATTTTGAAAGTTTCATTTGCTGTGGTGTGCTTTCAGAATCCTTTGCTTCAAGAACTGGCACCATTGTGTCGAGATTTATCTGAGAAAGAATTAATGTTATTTCCTTCACGATTCAAGTAAGTATTTTGATTATTAGTTGGATTTGTCTTCTTCAGAATGAAGAATGAATCACTTAACCTGATGTAAAATGTGGATAAATTTTTAGCTGTATTGGAAATAAATTTTTAGCTGTATTGGAAAACTTTGATATCATGTTTAAACTGTTTTCACGTTGGTTAATTCCATATCATAGCCAAGCAATTACATCACATGTTTCAGAATTTCACAAAATTTTATTTTTGGTACTACTTATAGAAAAAGAAAGTGAGATCTTAGCTTACTTACACTATATAGTTTCTGCAGTCATCTTCCATTCTCAATCCACTGCTAAATGTAGGTCTTCCTAAGTCTCTTCCACAATTGTCTGTCGTAAGCTAGTCTCCTCAATGTCACTCCAGCATGCTTTTGAATTTCATCCAGCCATCTCTTATGTGTTCTTCTTCTGGGTGTTCTGGTATCCTCTGTTATCTAGTCTAGTATTTCAGTTGTTAAATGGTGGTCAATGTTTCTAGCAATATGTTCAGTCTATTGCCTCTTGAGGGTCTTTTCTTTGATCATGGTGTACCCAATTCTTGTCATTTCCCTAATCCATGAGCAGAGTAGCAGAATGTAGATGTACGTGGGTACGCCATATGTGGATAGTTTCCAGATTATTAGGAGATTTTGCAGAAAGTTTTTGCATGTATATTAAAAAAATAAAAATGTTATACACAGCAATCATAGCACTCAAGACTTTACTCAGGTTAATATACTTAATTTAATTTTAACTTGAAGAGCTTTTAACTATTTTTAACATCTTCAGAGTTCTTTAGTTTTTACGGATGTTTCTGGTCTCTAGATTTTATCAAGGCCTGTTCTCAATTTATAGGAACTGTATCAAAAGTTTCATTTACACAGAATTTAAATTTTATTGCCAAGTTCCTTTTTCAGTTGCCAGTTACTAAATTAAAATATTTTCCTTATTTATTTTGTAAGTCTACTATTTTTGAATTAAGTTGTTGAAAATGTTATTTATATATTCTGGAGGTTCTTTAATGGAACTGTTTCTGGATATAAAAAGTTTCTTTAATTAGTCTCTTGAGTTAGTCCAATACTTTAATATTTTGCCATAGAGGTCCATTGCCCACATTGGAATCTGTAATGTTCTAATAATTATTTATTGTTTTATTAATTTTTCTATAAATTATCTTATTCTATTGTTATTGTGGTTCATGCTCACAGGTTTGTAGCAAGTTTTCTGTTTCAGTGGTTGTGTATGCAGATACATTTTATTTTTATACAACTCTGTCCATGAGTTCTTTCTTTTGTCTATCTTGGTTACACCAAGAATGCATATCTCCATGCTTCTCTTAGTTGTTTGCAGCCTCTATATGTCTTTTTTAGTTAAGGTCCATGTATCAGATCTGTAAGTAAGAATTGGAAGGATGCATCAATTAAACACTTGCCTTTTAAGACACAATTGTAAATTGCTCTTGAAAATTGTACTGCTTCTTCCAAATGTTTTCCAGCCAAGTCTTATAAACCTTTTACTTTGTTCTTTGATGTGGCCTTTTCTTGATATTTGTTGTCCAAAATAGATGTAGGTATCAGTTCCTTCTAAATTTGCCTTATCAATCTCTAATTCTTCAGTTCTCATAAAAACATTGTACATCAATTTTGTTTTCTTCCATTTCCGATCTTCATCGTGAGTGTTGAAAAAGTTTAGTATGTCATATGGAAGAGAGCCAATTTCATTGTCTAAAATAATCCATGGGGCGTACTAAATTTTTCAACACCTGGGTGAAGATCTGAAATTCATCTTAGCGATGAAAGCAGAAAATCAGCTTAAACTATTTGGACATGATATTAATGGTAAATAAAAGTAAAACTGAAACAAAGATATATAAAAAACTTAACAACAGTAGTAAAATGTTAGACTATTAATTAAAACATCTTAATTGCATAAAAACTAATGTGACATCACAATTTTGGGGAAAATAAATACATTAAATTCTTTTGAAGATTAAAAAAAATTACAAAAAGAACTGAAGGTGATCCTAAAGAAAAATAGTTACCCTTCCCAACAAATCACTGATAAAAGACTTCCATGTGTCATCATGCATATGTTTTTCTTTCAATGACAGATGTTGCATTCATGTGTAATACATACTATGGATATACCTACAAAACTGCAGTGTGTAAATGTAAATTCCTTACACGGATAATATTGTAGTTTTAGCTAATTGTTACTTTAGCCATGACTGTATTACGTGGATTATATATACATGTAGTGCTTAGATAGTATAATTATGTAAAGAATCATCATGTGTTTTCTGTTTCTCACGTTATACTTAGTAAATGATGGAGGCATGTATCTGCTTATCGTGTATTATGGTAAAATGGGCATCCTTAAGTAAGTTAGAATAATAAAGAAATGAAACGCTTACTTTGTTAGGTAGAAGTTGTCCTTTCTAATAGACCAGATTGTTGCTCATTAACATGGTGCTGAATCTGTGATGTACGATGGATTATTTGTTAATATCTGTACTATATATGATAGTTGTAGTTGAAAAATGATGACATAGTTGAAATGTTACTGGAATATATAAAGTTGAAAAATGCCCATAGAACTTCCACATGCATGGAAGTACTATATAAAACAAGAACAGAAGACTAAAGATAACAAAGGTAAACCATACTAAGAAGAATTGGCAGGGAAACATGTAACACACAAAACATTAGAAGAATTCTTGAAATTGTCATATCACGCGTAAGTTACGTTGCAAATTATAAGCGGGACATTTCGGTAGCGACTTCTACTTTCATCAGCCATGGAATGAGACACGTGATAAAAACGTCAGTTGTTGCCAGATTTCAAAATCGCTTTCCAAATAATAGGGATATTAAAAGGTGCATCAGTATTGCAGGTGTTAGGGGTAAGGTAGATTTCAATGCTTTCGCAGTACCTGAGGGCATGCCAATTGCTGAACGGGGCAATCCGCTTAACATTTTGCCAATCGGGAATCGCAGACGTACCGCTGATGGTTAAAATTGAAAGGGAGGTGGAAGGGCTGCCTTTCTTAATATCAGCGATATGTTCCATCAAACACCGGTTTATGCTGCGGTAAGTACTATTAATATAGTGGGTAATGCCTGTGGAAGTGTTGATAGGGATAGAGTAGACACGTTGTAACTCAAGGGGTTTATTGGGATCTCTGTCTTTAAGGATGAGAAGATGTGGAGGTGGTTTGAGTTCAATCCTGTAGACAAAAAGACCTGAAAATAGAGCAAACTTTATGAGTGAAGGACAGGCTAAAGGGCAAAGTGCCAACAAACTGATGGGTGGTGGAAGGTTCAGGCAGTAAACTAGATCTATTCTGTGATTCAAAACTCTTAATTAGTTTATGTACTAAGAGGGGTGGAAAGTCATGCAATTTGCCAATGTTGATGATGTTCTGATATTCTTTTTGAAGAGAAGAATGGCTGTTGCAAATAAGGTTGGCCCAGTGAATGTACGACTTTAGAGCAGACAATTTGTATTTTTCAAAGGTGCAAGAATGGTAAGGGATGATATTATGGGTGGCAGAAGGTTTCCTGTAAACAGAGAGACCAAGTGAGAAGTCTGGGTTGATGTTGAAGTTAACATCCCGAAAACTAATATTGTTGTCGACCTGTTCTTGAGAAGAAAATTTTATATGCAGGAATTTTCTAGTTATGGAGGACATGAGTTCAAACAGAGTGTTTCTGGTGTGGCCAAATAATGAAGATGTCGTCCACATACCATAACCAAATGGTGGGTTTTAAGAGGGATGGGGCAACAATTAATGTTTCAATATTCTGCAAATGAATTTCAGCAAGTAAGGGGGAAAGATGAGAGCCCATAGGTACACCTGTTTTTGTTGGTAGTAGATAACATTGTATACAAAACAGGAATACTTTTCAAATGAATCAAAACAGTCATAAAGATCTTTGATGAGTTCTCCAAGAAGTTCTTGGTGCTCCGTTTGTTTTTTGACCATGAGCATGTAGGCATCAAAGAAAGGAACAGAAGGAAATAATTAATTCACATCAAAAGTGTACAGGAAATCTTGAGGATCTGGAGAACTCATCAAAGATCTTTATGACTGTTTTGATTCATTGGAAGAGTATTCTTGTTTTGTATACAATGGTATCTACTAACAACAAAAACAAGGCATACCTGTGGGCTCTCTTCTTTCCCCCTTACTTGCTGAAATTCATTTGCAGAATATTGAAACATTAATTGTTGCCCCATCCCTCTTACAACCCAGCATTTGGTTACAGTATGTGGATGACATCTTCATTATTTGGCCACACCAAAAACACTCTGAATTCATGTCCTCCATAACTAGAAAATTTCTGCATATAAAATTTTCTTCTCAAGAACAGGTCTACAACAATATTAGCTGTGAAATTAACTTTTTTACGGGTCTTATAGAGGTTATTATTCAAAAAAGTTGGTGGTCAAATTTTCGAACTAAAGCCTAGTTTGTCTGTAGGACTACGTCACTGGAGTAGTTGCTGCCACTCAGTTGGAAAGTGATGTAGTCCTTATGACGAACTAGGCTTTAGTTCGAAAATTTGACCACCAACTTTTTTGAATAATAACCTCTATAAGACCCGTAAAAAAGTTAATTTCACAGTACAATATGAATAGAGGTGCCATAAATTCATTTACAACTAACAATATTAGTTTTCGGGATGTTAACTTCAACATCAACCCAGACTTCTCACTTGGCCTCTTTGTTTACAGGAAACCTTCTGCCACCCATAATATCATCCCTTACCATTCTTGCACTTTTGAAAAATACAAATTGTCTGCTCTAAAGTCGTACATTCACTGGGCCAACCTTATTTGAAACAGCCATTCTGCTCTTCAGAAAGAATATCGCAACATCATCAACATTGGCAAATTGCATGACTTTCCACCCCTCTTAATACATAGACTAATTAAGAGTTTTGAATCAAAGAATAGATCTAGTTTACTGCCTGAACCTTCCACCTCCCATCAGTTTGTTGGCACTTTGCCCTTTAGCCTGTCCTTTAATCATAAAGTTTGCTCTATTTTCAGGTCTTTGGGCTACAGGATTGCAGTCAAACCACCTCCACATCTTCTCAACCTCATCCTTAAAGACAGAGATCCCAATAAACCCCTTGAGTTACAAGGTGTCTACTCTATCCTTATCAACACTTCCACAGGTATTACCCACTACATTAATAGTACTGCAGCATAAACCGGTGTTTGATGGAACATATCGCTGGTATTAAGAAAGGCAGCCCTTCCACCTCCCTTTCAACTTTAACCGTCAGCGGTACGTCTGCGATTCCCGATTGGCAAAATGTTAAGCGGATTGCCCTGTTAAGCAATCGACGTGCCCTCAGGTACCGCGAAAGCATTGAAATCTGTCTTACCCCTAACACCTGCAATACTGATGCACCTTTTAACATCCCTATTATTTGGAAAGCAATTTTGAAATCTGGCAACAACTGATGCTTTTATCACGTGTCTTATTCCATGGCTGATGAAGGTAGAAGTCGCTACCGAAATATCCCACTTATAATTTTCAACGTAACTTACGTGTCATATGACTATTTCAAGAATTCTTCTAACAAAGGTAGACAGCATAAATGTAAGAGTTTGTATAATACACAATCAATAGTTGGCGTTGAGGACTTACATCGACATGGATTGCTGTGGCAAATCAGCGGAGGCCCAAATACAACAGGGAACGACCATTGCAAGCAGCAGTTACATCAGTTGCCACTGAGGATGACAATGAACTAAGTGGTTGAAACACGTCTGGCTGTCGACGGATGACAGTATGTTTGTTTAGTCTGTACCAATCAAGAAGACGGTTTTTTTCATCTCTACCTTAAAATCTACTGGTTTCTTTGCTTTCCTTTTTGTAATTTGCAAAATGCAATATAATATCCATTTTAAAAATCGCATTTCAAAGTATTGCATTTGAGTAAACCTTTTTTTGGAATTCTTTTGCAGCATTTTTCTTGTTTACAGTTTTTTCAATTCATTGTATCCCCTATATACATATAGCAACAGCAAACTTCTCGGTTTTCAATGAATCGCATTCTTTTGCATCTCGGTATCCTAATCCCTTTTAATCCTTTTCAATTTCAACTATAACTTCTATCCCAAATTTTTTCAACTTTGTATATTGCAGTAATGTTTCAACTGTGTCATCACTTTTCAACTACAACTACCTCACTTCTGGCACTGAAAAACCAGAATTAACTGCCCACAGTGTAACCAGCTCCCCAGAAAGTTTCTCGTGGAATGGTAAACACCTAATTTATCCGATTCCTATCTGAACAATGTTTAGCAAACTCAAATATAAATTGAGAGATCTGGGTTTGATTGCTGCTCAAGAATGATAGAATTTTCAAGCTGAGAAGTTGGCTATATTGAGAGCAGTTAATTGCAGCATTTTTGTGCCAAAGGTTTACAAGCATGATGCCTTTTCCTCTGTATGTAAAGATGATTTCTTTATTAATTTCCATGATATCCTTATTCATGCCATCTGTCAGGAGATCTGAGAATTGTTCATAGACCTGAGTATGTGATTTCATCACACTAACACTGAGGACATGGCTTCAGGATCAGGGCCCTAACTTCTTTCAAGATGGCCGCAACAAACTGCTGGCCTTTAGGAATGAGCTTTTTTGTGGTATTTCAGAAAAGTGAATTATAGTGTGGACTACTGAATGTATTATTTGCTGGCATGATTACAGTTGTGTGTAATGAATTATTAGAAGCTACTTGCCAGCCCTCAGTCACACGTATGAGGGTTTTGTCACAAATTTTAATGCTAAAACGATAAATCAGAGGAATGCATCTTATTAGTGTTGTTCTTTAAAATCCATTTTACTCGTTGATGTGGTAGTTCTAGTTCAATTGCTGACTCATTGCAGAAATTTTGTATGTTTTTGCTTTAATTATCATTACATTGTTGTTCCTCTCTCATTAGTTCTTTTAGGATGTGATCACACTAAGATTCAAAGATTGTTTATGTATTGGGTTGATGCATAAGTTCATGCCGTTTTTTTCACCGCACTACACGAATGTATTACGTCATAAGGGAAAACGGAATCAATGAACTATGCATTGTTTGCAATGGTGTCCCAACATCTGGATACGTCTGCAGTGCAATTCTTGCAAAAACGTGAAGGTTTTGCTGCAAAAAAATCAAGGAAATTCTGGAGATCAACATCATTGTTGAACATCCTGACACAGAATGCATTCAACAGAGGTCGGAACAGGTGATATCTGAAGGGGCAACATCTGGGGAATAGGCAGGATGAGGAAGGATCTCCCATTTCATGTCCTGAATGGCCATCTTGGTCATGTTTGCACTGTGATCATATTGGAGAAGGACACCATGGCACCAATATGGCCGTTTCTGCTGAATTGCTCCTTCCACACAGTAGAGTTGCTCACAATAGAGTGCAGCATTGATAGTCCGATTCCTCGGCAGCATTTCCCAGTGAATAATGCCTTCCATGTCCCACCAGACACACAACATTATCTTTGCAGGATGAAAGTCATGTTTTGGATGTGGTGTGGATGTCTTGTTTGGGCTTAACCATTCCCTCTGAAGCCTGAAATTCACGTACAGGCACCACTTTTCATCTTCAGTAACAATATGTGACAGAAAGGGTTTGTGTTGCTGAGAACATTCACGATAACAGCCGAGCAAGGAACCACATATGGCAACACGCTGATTCTTGTCCTCGGTTAGAGTGTGAGGCACACAAGACCCCAATTTCTGGATCTTTCCATACGCCCCAGGTGTTGTACCATGGTGGCCTGCTCACAGTCCATCTCAATGGCCAATTCACATGTGGTTTAACGCAGATCCAAGTGGATGGGATGGTTCAAACGATCCTCATCAAAATGAAATGGACGACCTGAGCGTGGAAAGTCGTTGAGGTCAAAATTGCCACCTCGGAACCGCTCAAACCATTTGTGGGCTATCCTCAAAGCAATAGCGTCCTCCCCATACACAACACAAATTTGTTGAGTAGCTTCGGAGGCTGTGAATCCCTTGTTAAACTCGTAGAGGAGCAGATGTTGGAAATGTTCATACCTCTGTACTTGACACTCCATACTTCCAGACCTGAAAACCAAAAAACCATTAGCCACAATCGCACAATGCAATATGATTTAGATACATGATATTACTGGCTACATTTTGATATACAACTGGCCATCTGCACTGTCACTACTGACTTGAGAAACACTCGTGAAATAAAACGGCATGAACTTATGCCTCAACCCAATAGTATACCGTACAAGTGAAGAATAATTTTCTGCCAGAAAATCAAAAACAAGAAAAAACATGCCTGATCTTTTTTTGTCAGTTTTTAATTTTAGAAAGGTAATGTTATTAGTAATGACATATAAAATTTACTCACATGGGATGTATTATTGGAAATCCCCCAAATATCCATCATGCATGATTTGTTATAAATTTTTATATCTTTTTTCAGGAGATTTTTAATATGTTTATTTAAAAATTACATTCATAAAATGTGCTTTATAAAAGATTCAAACCATATTAAAATTAAAAATGTGCTTTATAAAGGATTAAACAACCTATTATTCCTTGTTGACAAACTATGTAGCTTAAGATTGAGCAATATTTGTAAGGGTAATTCAAATGAAAATAAGCCAAAGGTCGTATGATAAAGATATTGGGATATACCTTAAAAATAATCCCTGTGGCTATTAAGGCACTTATCCCACTGTGACACTAGATGTTCGATTTCTCATGCATAGAAGGGTGTGTGTCGCTGGTGGAACCATTCCCAAATAGCTGCCTGCACTTCTTCATCCAAGTAAAATCTTTGACATTGCAGATGCTTCTTCAACTCCCGCAAATGTGAAAGTTACAGGGTGACAAATCTAGGCTGGATGCTGGAGTGTTTCCCACTTGAATCTGGAAAGGCAGTCCTGGGCAATTTTTGCAGTGTGGGAGTTGGCATTGTCATGAAGAGGAATGACTCCTGAGGTGAGCAGTCCGGGCAGCTTGGACTTGAGTGATACTCACAGAGATTTGATTTTATCCACATACCGGGCAGGGTTTCTGGTATTTTCGATGATGAGAAACTCGGTCAACAGAGTGCCGTTGTGGTTGAAAAAGAAGGTCAACATGACCTTTCAGGCATCTGTCTACATTCCCTTTGACTTCTTTGGTGGTAGTGATGACGTGTGCTTCTATTGGCTGCTTTATCTTTTGCTTTTAGGTTGATAATGAAAGCACCACGTTTCATCTCCCACAGTGATTGTGTCAATGAAATGGTGACCTTCCTCATGACACTGCAGTGAATATTCCAAGGATGTGACTGCTTTTTTGTGCAGATTGTAAGTTGTGTGACACCTACTGTGTGCAAATCTTCTGGTACTGCAGACAATCCTGGATAAAGGTGTGTACACTCACTACACTGATTCAAACTTAGTCTGCAAATACTTCTACCATGACTCTTTTATCTTCCCAAATGAGACTATCCACTTCAGTGACAGAAACATCTGAGATCACATGGTGTGCTTGCCCTATCCTCAAATCATCAGTCAACGGTCATGGTACCTCTCTGAATCTCTTATTCCAGTCTTTAACACGTGACAAAGATATGCAGTATTTGTACTAATGCGGTGATGAGTTTCTATACTCTCGACACCTTCTACAGTTAAAAACTGGATAACCGCTTTCTGTTCAAAGTTTGTTGCTTCAATTGTGACTTGTTGAACCAAACATCTGCATGAGGTCCTTTACAAAGACTAACTTCTTCTGTCGGCGCATGATCACAGCACCATATTTCATTGTGTCATAACACTACAGTGGTGCCACGCACGTTTTGTGTTCATGCTGCCACGGTAAACACATTTGGCAGTTTGCTATGTCTGTTGGCTCATTTTCATTTGAATGCCCCTTATATTTTCAGACTGCCGCCCCGATGGCGCAGTGGTCTAAGGCGCTGGCCTCTGATCATTCGTCCGTAAGGGGTCTGGGTTCGGATCCCGGTCAGGCATGGATGTTGTGTTTTGTCTTACGGCACTGGCTCTCTCCCTTCCCTGGAACCAGTGACCCTAAATTAGGGACGGGCGACTGCTTATAGCCCATTGAGTTGCTCACGGTGGTGGTTAAACCTCCAATCAAAAAAAATATATATATATATATTATCAGACTTCTGTTTCTTATAATTAGTAAGCTTTTTTATAAAATTTAGCTAACACTGCGAGATCCAAGGTGAAAATCCTCCAAATACGTGGTGTCAGTAAGTAAATAAATTTCTGGAACGTGGAAAGAGCGATGTATTTATTTATTAGCTAACAGTAATGTTTTAACCAAGCTATTTACAATTCAAGGAATTTACATATAAAAAATGCACTGTATGCACCACAAACTCGTTGGTTTACAACTAGAATTTGAAAAACAAAACAAAAAACAAGTTCATACACATTTTTTGTCAATTTCCATATGTTTCTCTGAGTGACCCAGGCACATTCTTTGCTCTCTCCCACATACTGGCTGATTCTAGAAAATGCAATAAGTAGTTGTAAATCTTTTCATGTATGGGGAAAAAGTGCTGGATTTCCTTGCTCCTTGAGATCAATCATCATGCTTTTGAGGAATATTTTCTTTGTTCCCCAAAACATTTTGCAGTTCAGACCTCAGATCTGTTCTGAGGGTTGGGTACATAAGCTGATGTTTCTGCCATTCTTCAATCAACATTGCTTGTGTAAGGAAATCATGAACTGAAGCATGAATAGTGAACTACTTTCAGCATTGTGTATCTTGTAAAAATTAAGAATGCAAACAACATAAATATTTATGTTAGCAATGTTTAACATGTTAAGAAAAGAGCACTAAGGCCACCTTCTTGTTTTATGGTTGCGGCTCTTATTATGACATATTTGGTGAAAGGAGTCTACACCTCCTTTTGTGGAATTGTAGATTATCACTATTTATGGAATTTTTGGTTGTTTTGTTAATCATTCCATCCAGATGATGGGAAGATATCAGTGTCATAAGCTCATTTTGTTTTGGCTTGTTAGAGATGACAGTTAAATCATCAAGAAATATTCCCTTTGCAATAGTTCTTTTTCCTAAGTAAGGAGCAGCGTGTACCATGTATTTAGATGAACTACCACATCTGCCATCACATATACCATATTTGTAGGACTTAAAAGGGATGTAAATTCTGAATTTGCAATTTCCCCTAAAGAAAGTTAATTACTCATCAGTTGTGATACAAGAGCTTTATTTTTACTTCTGTTTGCAATTATTCTGTATCAGCATATATAAAATACAGGGTGATTGAAAAGTCACGAAACCATCAACCCAGACATAACACGTATCAGTTTCAAGGTTAATTACAAGTTTATGAAAAATAAAACATCTATAAATACAGGTTATAATCTCACCTTTATAACAAAAGAAGAATAAGAACCTCATTATAAATATGGTGAAAGGGGCCACCTTGTTTGTGAATGCAAACCTGCACTCTTTTTACCAGGTTTGATGCCACCTTGTGAAGCACCTGCACACTGATGTTTTCAATCGCTGTTGCAGTGTTCAGTTTGAGTTCATTCTGGGTGTGAAGATTATTCTTATAAACAAGACCTTTGAGATATCCCCAAAGAAAAAAGTCCGTTGGGGATAAATCGAGTGATTGTGGAGGCCACAATTCTTTCAAGATGAGATGGTTACCAAAAAATTCTTGCCAAAAATGTATGGTACTAACTGATGTGTGGCACATGGTGCTTTCTTGCTGGAACCAACAATGTCGTTCGCTGACATCAAGGAGTGCCATGAACTATGTGATGATGTCTTGGTAGATGGAACTATTAACTGTCGTTTCATAGAAAATTGGTCTGTATTCCATGTTGTTCAACAAATAAGCGTAACCATCTGTATAAGTTTATTCATTTGCTTTTATCTGGGTCCTTAAAGTTAATGGACTGAGTGGAGATGATGTGGACGAAGATTTAATGATCTAGCAGCTTTCTGAGCACTACCGTGTGAGATTAAGGACTGCATGGCGAATTTCCTAAGGCTTTTTGTTTGGGACCACAGCAGTGCTCTGTTTACCTCTTCTACTTTATCGTCAGTCAAACTGGAGAGTCTTCCAGAGCGTTTCTTATCTGCAACAGATCCAGTTTCCTGAAAATGCTGCACTTATTTTACTATCGTTGACTTATGAGGGACTGCTGTACCCGGATATATCTTGCAAAATTCCTTGGCCATGCATGTGTAAGAATGATTAGCAAAATTACTTTCCAAAATGAAAACTCGTGGCTGGAAAAAAGACTTTTCACTTCCACAAAGAACAAAGCTACGCTGAGAACAACCTGTACATGTCACAGTGAACTCGGCATCTCCGATACTTTGTAATAGTATGATGGTGATATATAGTGATGGAAACAATGATTATAACAATTTTGGCAACAATTTATACTCATTTAAACTTTGGGTTGTACGACTTTTCAAATACCCTGTTTCTTTAAATGGTACTAACATGCTTTCATTTTCATGTTCCTTGCAACTTTTCTTATCTTTGAATCTCAAACAGTTGGTTAGAAATTTGGATCTTTCTCCTTTGTCATGGTGGCCTTGTATCTATTTTCACAAAATGAATTATCAAAGAGTATTTCTGAAGTGAAATGATTGCTCTTAAATGCAGCAGCCAGTATTATGACTCCAAAAAGTGCACACAATTTGGGCCGGGTGACATCAGGTAAATTTACACTTTTCTGGTCATTATATTTTTCTCTTTGTCAAGCAATTTCTTCATTAGTATGAAGAAGGTTGGCATTTATCATATTGTCTGAAAAACAAAAGTTTGAAACAATCCAATAGTTCATGCGAAGATGAAGCTTTAGCTGTGGGACCAGGACATATGTAGACAAAGTTTCTTTTATAAGTCTGTCCACTGGACATTTGACTTTTTAATTGCCAGACAAGATAATTTCTACCATACAGTTCTGTCATATTTGGAATTGTTACAGTGTCTTCAATAGAAACTTTTTCTTTGATTTCGTTTGTTTAGCCACATTTCTTATTATTCCTTCTTTGGGGTTGGACATTTTTCTTTACTTCTTAGCTTTGTTAGTCTCTGTGTGTTATAAGTTTCTAATGTCTTCCAGCAGTTCTAAAGGATCAGATAAGGTAAAATCGGAATCTGTGTCACTGCCATTGAAGTCTTTCCTCTCTGAATCGATTTGTGGTTCCACTTCATACTCCTCTTCACTTTCCTTGTCGGAAGATATGTTGTCCTCCATCATACAAAGAATTTCTTTGAGTATATCCTGGAGATTTGTTTCCTCCATCATTCAAAAAAAAAAATTATAACAAAGATAATATCTAGGTAGTAGTGTTGTCATAGTGGTAACAGTGACAGTAGGTAACAGTTTTAACTAAAAGTAATGTTCATAGTTATTATTATTAGGTAATAAAAATTAACAGTTAATTAGTCAGGCAGTTAAAACAATAATTTAAAACAGAAATCACCAAAGGAGCAAGAGGGATGGTTTATTTTCATAAATAGATGTGAAGAAATATTATTCTAAAATATTACAGCTTTAGTAACAAATATAAACAGAAAAATAATAGAAAAAAAAACTATAAAATAGAAATAAAACTTATTGTGTTTTTGTCAAAAATAATTATTGCTGCATTCAAAGTCATGTTGAAATCTACTTAAGTAAGTAAGCATTTATTGGCAATAGTGCATAAAATTTAGTAACAAAGATTTTACTTGTATTAGTTATGATGTGTAATACATTATATTTATGTTGTATGTTATGGAAATCACTGCTGTGCAGGAGCCAGAGACAATTAGCTTAAACCATTCACACTGAATATCATGAGAAACTGACCGGAAAAACTGTAACTAGGAGTAGGAATTCTCTACACCATCTGAGGAAGCAGGGCAGACATTTTTATATGACATATGCATACACATATTACCTTAAACTGCTTTGAATGTACAAAAAAACTCCCCAATCAGTGATCTCAGTGCTAAACTGTGATGCCTCACAGATATTCTTAGCAGTAAAAATTGTATTTTTCACAATATTACAGTTCCATACAATGTCACAATTGTTCTGATGGCTATTGCCATAAAACTAACTTGAACAAACTAAACACTAGGATCTGTAGACATATAGAAATGGGTTTTGCGCCGACTCCCTTCTTGGCAGTGGTAGTTTCAAAACTTTTTGTCATACTATTCTGCAAACATGCTTGTACACTTGAGTTTATATGCCTGAAGTTACACGTTACAAGAGTTGTCCCAAAACAAGTGAGAATCTTTTTATATAAAAAATAACAATAATGCGTACCTTAATTATTAAGGAAGTGGTCATCCTTTTCAAAATACTGTCCATTACATCGAATGCAGGCGTCCCAATGTTTCTCCCACTTTTTGAATTCCTTCTGGAATTCGTCTTCTGAAATGCTGTTGAAGTGCTCCTGCGTTGCTGTAAAAAGTTGTTGATCAGTCTCAAAGTGTTGTGCCACCTCGGTGGTGCAGTGGTCTAAGCAATGGCTTCTGATCATTCGTCCGAAAGGGGTCCGGGTTCGAATCGCGGGGAAGCATGGATATTGTGTTTGTCTTACGGCACTGGCCCTGTCCCTTCCCTGGAACCAGTGGCCCTAAATTAGGGCCGGGCGACTGCTTATAGCCCATTGAGTTGCTCACGGTGGTCGTTACACCTCCAATAAAAAAAAAATGTCCCCATAATGTCTTTTTTAAAATGGGGAACAACCAGAAGTCAGATGGTGACAAGTCTGGACTATATACATGTTGGGGCATCAACTTAATATTCATTTTCTCCAAATAAGAAATGACAGAACTGGCCATGTGGCCTTTCTTTGGGCTGCACATGAAAAGAAATAGGGAACCCAAGTTGAACAAAACTCGCTTCATGCCCAGATGCTAATTTAAAATTCTGGGAATTGATGATTTTGAAATGTGAACCACATCTTTTATATATGAGGGTTGTACTGAAAGTAGTGCAAAAGTGGGCATAACTTTTTTATTAACTGACAGAGGTCGTTCAAATTGCGCATGTTGATAGAGTAACTCTTTCTGTATACAAAGTCTCCATAGTCTCCATCACAAGCATTCTCAACAGTCTCCATCACAAGCAATGCATTTGCACCATCGTTGAACTCAACTCTTGAATCCTCTTTGAAAAAATTCAATTCAGGTGTGGGCTGTTGTACCTACTTCTTCACAGCCACTTTCACCTCGTCTGTGTCATCAAATCATTGTCCCCGGAGACTGTCCTTCATTGGACTGAGCAGGTGGAAGTTGGAGGGCGCAAGATCTGGGCTGTACCATGGATGGGGGACCACCGACCAGCCTAATTTGCTGGTCACCTGATTTGTTGCCAAAGTTGTGTGTGGTCTTGCAGTGTCATGGTGAATGAGGATCCTTTTCAGATTCTTGTTCGGTCTCTTTCTCCTTATGGCTTCTCTAAGCTTCCTGGGTGTCTCAGTGTACCACTCGCTGATCATGGTATGGCCACATTCCATAAAATCAAGGAGAATGACGCCCCTGTCATCCTAAAAACCGTCGCCATGACTTTCTGTGCTGATCGCTGGCTCTTGAACTTCTTAGGCCTTGGTGAAGAGGTGTGACTCCATTCCATGGATTTATCCTGGATCGTAAAAATAACGCCCACATTTCATCCTCCATCACCAGATTAAAAAAAAAAAAAGTGTCTTCATTGGCTTCAAACGCTTCCAGCTGATCAGAGCAAACTTCCACCCTTCTCTTCCTCAAATCGAGTGTCAACTGCCAAGTTACCCACTTTGCACACACTTTCCGATACCCTACGTCTTCCACCATCTTCTGTATAGCATTGTAACTACATTCCAATTGTGCAACAAGCTCATGGATTGTGGCTCATCTCTCTGCTCTGCGCAAATCAATTCATTCACTCGCTGACGATTCGTTTCAGTGGTCGCAAATGATAGTTTCCCACTGCGTGGTTTGCCTTCAGTGCTGGTTTCCCCTTCTTTAAACTTCTTCATCCATCTGTGCACATTGCTCTTGTCAATGGTGTGATCTCCGTAAACATTCTGTAGCCGCCTTATGTGGATGTTGGACAGCCTGCACCCTTCATTCGTCAAGAACTCAATGGAGGCACGTTGCTTCTGCTTGGAATCCATTATTTACCTGTAATAAAAAAGAAGGGTTACTATAGAGGAAGAGTTATTCTACCAACATGTGCAATTTGAACTACCTTTATCAGTTAAAAAAAAAGTTATGTCCACTTTTGTGTTACTTTTAGTACAACCCTTGTATGTCTAATTGATAGGTGTCTATCTTCCCATATAATAACACCTATTGTATTGATATTTATCTCTGTAACACCCATTGAAGGTCTCCGTCTGTGCATGATTAAAGCCTCTGACTCACAACCATCCATAAATTCTTTGTCATCTGTAAATTGTTGATTTTCCTAGACATTCATCTTCACAAGCCTCTTACATACGACGAAAAGTCTCTCTGACAAACTTCTTAAGTTAGCAAAATTTAATAGTGCATCTTTGTTTCTCTTTTACATCCGTTTTTTTTTTTTTTTTGAAAAATCAGTGTGAAAAGACTTGTTAGGGGTTCAAGAAACAACACTTGTTACGCATGTGTGATAAACAGTTATGGCTAGTTGCTATGATTATTACAGTGACCACCATTTTTTGAGACTCGTACCAAGTTGTTTTGGGATAAGCTATGTATTAGTAATTTATATCAAGTAGTTAATAATTTATAAATGTGTTTGCTGATAAGTCATTTTGAATGCTGACCATTCTAAACATTTCATATCATTTGCTTTGCAGAAGTGGCGTCTTCTTCAGTACAATTATTACAGACTGTCGCTACTATCTTTCATGGCTGACAGAAAAGTGAGTTTGCTGTGAATTATTACGTTATAAATATTTTTAGTGTTTCACTATGATAAAAATTTAGGAAATTTTCGAATTTATGAATGTTTGTTAGAATTAATGATTTTTCAGCTAAGCAAAGGTAAAAGCCTGTAAGTAATGGGGTGATTAGGGGTTGTGTGCATGTGGGAACTGTTTGGAAGTATTTAATTTTTTTTTTTTTTTTAATGTCAATAGTGTAAAGATGATGACATTCAGTAATAAGCTTACATGCTTGTGAATTCTAGAGTTTTGATATACAGTACCGGACCTATTATGTGGTATCCTGAAATCTAGAATTATCCAAAAACCACCAATTTTTTGCAGCGGTATTATTATTATTATTATTATTATATAAGCATTTAATGGCACCAATAATACCTCAAAAGAGAGGTTGGGTAGATTGGCTGAAAATCTCCTGTGGTAAGAGCTGGTGTGGTGTGCATGCCAGAATGATTTGACTCTGCTTTGCCCAGTGGCTTTGGTGTGTTCTCTGCGTCTGTCATCTGAGACATGAGAAATAATGAAAATGTATTTTGTGGAATATTCACAAAACCAGATGAAATTTTAATGAATTCCATGATTTGCTAATAAGAACAGACCCTTAAATTTTGCATGAGTTGAATTAAGATATATTAAACTAGCCATGAAAAATTTTAGTACATTTATGCAATTGCTGCAGCTAAGAGAGTAACTGTCTCTGGAGCCAGCCACATCTTGGAAATGTACACAAAGCTAAAACAGTGCGATAGGTTGAGCATTTTCTCTTTGTGATTTTCAGATGCTCTGTATATCAACCAATGAAAGAGGAGCATAATAGAAATAGTTTTGCTGTAAAATAAACTACATACTTTTATTTACTTTATTCTTTATTGCTTGGTTATTCATTCACAGCAGTTTCTGAGCAATGAAAACTGTGGTTTGGACGAGTTTTCTCAAGCATGCAACAGGTGTGCTGTTGCATATATAAATCTAACCTTTTAAGAAAAAAATCTGTTTAATTAATTTTGCCCCCCCCCTCCCATAATATTAGAGGTATGCAAAAGTTTCTGCCGTTTTAAGGAGAAAGGAGACAGGAACAGTCAGTAAACCAGTGCACATTTATTCAATGAAATATTGGCCCTTATCATCAATGACCTTTTGCCATTTTTCAGGCAACAAGTGAATGCCCCTGTGATAGTAGGACTTGGTTTTTGAGCTGAAGAATGCAGTGATGAAATTTTCCACCTCTGGAACTGTGGTGGACAGCTGTTTGGCTAGGGAATGTTGCATAGAGCTAAACAGATGAAAGTCTGAGGGTGCAATGTCTGGGAAGTAAGCCGGGTGCGGTAAAACCTCCCAGTGTAACTGTTCAAGGGTTGATTTCATGGTGGCACTGACACGTGGTCTGGCATTATCATGTAACGTGATAATTGGGCAGCATCCTTTTCCTGTCCATGGGCGTTTTTGCTCAATTGCAGTGTTCAGTTTCATCAACTGATTGCTATATCGTTGTGCAGTGATTGTTTTGCCCGGTTTCAGCAGTATGAAGTACACACTCCATGCATATCCCACCACACACACAACAGCACCTTTTCCCCATGGATATCCTGTTTTGCAGTGGATGTTGATGGATGGCTTGGGTCGACCCAGGATCGCTTGTGTACAGGGTGTTGCAATAGACCTATTTTTCATCCCGGGTGATAACCTTCCACAAGAAATTCTTGCCTTGAAACCTCTTCAGCAATGACACGCAGATGCCCAATCGTTCACCAATATTATGCTCCGTTAAGGTATGCAGAACCCACTTGCCAATCTTCTGGAGCTTCCCCAAGGCCTGTAGATGCTGTATTACCTTTGATTGAGTCACTTTAAAATGTTTGGCCAGTTACGTGGTTGATTGTGTGGCAACCTCTTGCAACAGCGATTCCAGCTCCTCGTCTGCGAGTTCCTGCGGTCTACCTGCACGTGGCTTGTCTTTCAAGCTTAGATCATCTTTCTTAAACCTGGCAAACCATTCTCGACATGTCCGCTCACCCATAATTGTTTCACCATGCGCCTGACGTATTGAACCATATGCTTCACTCTCACTTTTCCCTAAATTAAACATGAATAACAAACAGTGCCGCAAATGAACTTTATCAACCACCATGCTTGGTTTCATGTACAAACTGACAGCCCAGATGGCCGACCAGTTAAACTCCTACAGCGCCTGCTAGTGAGGGCAGCCAAAACTTTTGCATACCCCTAATAGATATAAAACTAATTACCTTTGCCAGAAAACAGGCTGAAAATTAGCATAATTTTGTGAAGTTAGAGAAATGTTTAATGCAGCAAACCCTAACTGAGAATGTGTTTACACAAATTTGTTATTTCATAAAGGATGTTCTATTTTCCCATCTTGTCACCTTGATTATTATTATTTTTCTGATTGAAAATTGATTTTAATTTAGCTTGAACCAAGCATAAGTGCCATGCCACATGATTCATGTTATATACCACACGATTTGCCTTTTCTAAAGTATGGACCTAAAATATGGGAAAACTGGTATGGTGCTGGTTTGAAACTTCCCAGATAAATGGTCCCATACTACACTAGGAATGAAGGAATTGAAAGGATCTTGTTCTCTTTACAGTAGAAAATTGTTAGAGAGGTTGTAAGTGCTAATATGTCTGTAGGACAAATCCTATGAAGAGTAAAGTACCTTTCTGATTCACAAGAGCTGCTGCAGCCCACCCTTGTAATTAGGTCTGGAAGAAGTTTAGAAATGTTGGTTGGTTGATGGGGCTGTTTCTTAAAAAAGAATGCAAGGAAACTCTTAGTTATTTCAATAACTTTTTTTCCTTTGCAGCCAAAAATTGCTGACTGATTTAAGTAACCAACGAGCAGTAAGTATCTGTGTTTTAAAATTCATGGTGTAATGTACTTTATTGTTGCAATGTATGTTTCAACATGCATCGAAGTACATACATTGAATGTACTGTATGTATCGACAGGTATTGTCTTGTCTCTCGCTGCAAACCAATAGAAAAAAATAAAACATTTAATCAAAAACATCATTTTAATTATATGTTGTGTGTATTTAATATGAAATTTTTTGTATTGTGATCCTAATTGGGCTCAGAAGTCAATGCCCTGAATAGCGGACACCTCCCAGTAGTGGACAAATGTTTAAGTCCCTAGGTGTCCACCACTCAGAGGTTTTACTGTAATATGCTGAAAGTTTGAGTGGTGATCCAAATGTATTTTTGTGACACTATCATTTGGAGCCCATGTATTAATGTTTACCAGACCATAAAATTTTGGGGTTGTGACCCTTATAGGAATTTTATTATTACTATTGATTTTTTAATATGTAGTTCTTATACAGGGTGTCCAAAAAATAACTGTGCTCTGAAAGCAACACTTACCATGTCCAACTGGTTCGTACAGGAGGTGTTGGAAATGAACCCCACCAACGTCCAGACATGTCTGCACATGCTTCTGTATGTTGGTGAAGACCTTTCTCGTAGCTCTTGAAGTGTATGCAGATTACCTGCGTACACCTTCCCCTTCAGTGCTCCTCACAGAAAAAGTCAGGCAGTTTCAGATCTGGTGTCTGGGCAAGCCACAGTCTTCAGGAGATGATGTGATTTCTGAAGAATTTCTCCAGAAACTGTATTGATGCACCAGTAGTGTGAACAGTTGCAATGTCTTGCTGGAAACATTTTTGTTGATTTCATGTTCTGTGAGTTCGGGTATGAATGGTTGGATAATCTGGGCATGGTACCATTCTGAGTTAATGGTTTCACTGAAGGAAATGGGCCCAACAAAAAGCATACGAATCATGGCACACCAAACACTGGCCTTCTGGTTGTGGAGAGGCACTTCCTTAAACTCGTGGGGATTTTCAGTACCCCACAGATGAGTGTTATGGCTGTTGATGTACCCAGACAGGTGGAACCATGCCTCACCTGTAAAGAAAGTCATGTCCAGAATGTCCTCACCAAACAGGAACTCTTGGAATCATCAAACACGGGCCTTGTGATCTGTTTCTTTCAGCTGATGCATGACAGACACTTTGTACAGGTGGAAATGCAACTTCCTTTTCAGAATATTGTGGGCTGTACTCTTTGGCACATGAGCTTGTCATGACAGCCAGCCACCTCACGGATTTGTGTGGACTCCTCTGTATCATGTTCTGGATATCCTATATGGTCTCATTTGCCATGAATGGCCTATTGAGGTGGGAGGGGCCATCCGGAACACTGCCAGTTTCCTGAAACTTCGCCAGGAACTGACGTACCACATTACAATGGGGGATGTCTGCATCACGAAATTTCCTAGCAAACTGTTTTTGCACTTTGTCAGTGTACTTGTCATCATGGCGAAAGACATGTTCCACCAAAAACACTCTCTGTTCAACCATCAACACCATTGTCCTTGTTCCAAGACGAGTGATCAGTCGACACATCTGCCTTCGTCGCTCGGGAATAATGGCTGCACGCACCTCGGAGTAGGGAGTTACAGGAAGGTTACCAGACACAGAGCACTTTCATGCAGAGGGTCAGTTCTACTGTAATTCCATTCAAACTTACTTTATTACATTACTGCAATTCGTACATTCAGTGCACAGTCATCATTCGGACACTCTGTACTAATTTGGTCCTTATTTTGAAAATTAAAGTATGTAACCACATATTGTTGAATGCTTTGTGCTTTATGTATATGTGTGCATTCAACTTCTTTTCTCTATGATTTTGAATTTTGTTTTAATATGTGTATATGATTTTTTTTTTTTTTTTTTTTTGCTTTTTCATGTTATAAGTATTTAGGGTTTTGTTATGAATAGGTTCAAAGATGCTGGTGGGAAAATAGAAATTTGCCATGTTGAAAAATTATCTGAGGTATGTTTTCAGTCAAAAAAAATTATATTTTTTGGCTTAATTTCTTTTAAAGAGTGACAATGTGTGAGATGCATATAAGTTCACATATTTGTGTCTCACATTTAAGAATTGTTTCGAAGTATACATTTATATTGCTGCAGTCCAAGTAGTGTATTCTTAGACCTCTTCATTTTACATAAAAAATATGCTTAAATTTTTCACCTCACTTTTGATTATTTATATCTTGTATTTTAGGTAGGTTACAGAAATGTATACATAATACACTATCTACCAACAAGTAATTGGACACCCCTGCAATCGACGATATCTGCAGTCCTGATACACGTCGCGGCCACCACCGTTAAATGTCGTGTGGGAAACAACAACGCAACCAGTCGCATGCAAGATGCCACGCAGTTCGGAGCTCTCTGATTTCGAGAAAGGTGTAATCGTCGGGTATCACAGAAATGGCCGATCCATACGTGACATATCCAGCGAGTTGAAGTACCCAAAATCGACAGTGGCCTATGTGATTGCCAGTGAAAGATGAGAGGTGACTGTCGGAATGTGCCCCGACCCGGCAGACCCACAAAACTGGGAGTTAGAGACCGACTGGTGCTGGCTAGAGAAATTCAGAAGAACTGCACCAAATCGATGGCCCACATCCGCAAGGAGTTTCAACAGGCATCCGGGAGTGTTCTTTCGATGAATACCATCCATAAGGAAGCCCATCTGCTCGGTTATCATGGACGTGCTGCCGCCCACAAGCCTTTGATCACCAAGTCCAATAGCGCTGTTCGGCTAACATGGTGCAAAGAACGTTGACAGTGGACCGTTGAACAGTGGAAACAGGTTCTCTGGAGCGACAAATCAAGGTTCACCCTCTACCGTTCAGATGGCAGGGTCTGGGTTTGGCGTCTGCCTAGAGAACGCCTCCTGCAGCAATGTATTGTGCCAACTGTGAAGTTCGGCAGCAGTGGAATTATACTATGGAGGTGTTTCTCCTGGTATGGCACGGGACCCTTGGTCGCAATTCCTGGTAGACTCAACGCCGAGACCTACTGCACCATTTTGGATTACCATGCGCTTCCTACGTTGTGGAAGTTTTACGGGGTGGACCCATGTTACTTTCAGGATGACAATGCCACCTGTCATGTTGCGAGGTCCACCATGGCTTGGTATGGTGACAATGGGGTTAATCGAATGGACTGGCCTGCGCAGAGCCCGGACCTCAACCCTATCGAGCACCTCTGGGACGAGTTGGAGCGTCGACTTAAGGGGTGCCCCCACCGTCCGAAATCAGGGAAGGAACTGACCTGTCTTCTCCAAGCCGAGTGGAAGAAAATACCGCTAGCCGTTGTACAACGCCTGGTTGAGGGTATGCCCCGGAGGGTCGCAGCTGTAATCGCAGCTCGTGGAGGCTCCACCAGCTATTGAAGGGTGAATAAACTTTGTTTTCCTTTGCTATCACAGGTGTCCAATTACTTGTTGGTAGATAGTGTATTTTCACTTCAGTTTTTGGTCATAAATCTATTTTAGCAACTACTCAGAGCTATTTCTGAACCAACTCAGCTAGTTTTTATATAGGTGTAGCTTATTTGTAATGTTTAGGTTTTGAGTGTGTTTATAGAGTAATACTTTTCATTGTGGTCCTTGCAAAATAAAATGTATAGCACTAAATCAACTTTTATGCTTGAAAACTTAAATATTTAATGAGTAGTTTGTGGCAAGTCATGTTTTGATCATGTGAGGAATGAAGATGTGTTGCACACGTGTAATGTGAAGCAAAATGTTGTTAGTAAGGTGGAGACAAATATTTTCAGGTGGTTTGACCATGTTGGAAGAATAAGTGGTGAGATGCTTACTAAAAGAATTTATTTAGTCCAAGTGGTAGGAAAGAAAGGTAGAGGAAGGCCTAGGAAAGCGTGGGAGGACCAAATTCATTAATGTCTATTTGAGAAAAAGATATTGACTATGAAGTACAAAAGTTCTTGTGTGAGACATGTGATGTATATCAGTGAAGCTTTAGATTTGTACTGAGATCACTGTAAATGGAGATGTTTGATACATCACCTGTAAGAAAAATTTAATTCCATCAATTTTAATTTGGCAGATGAAATTTTAATTTTACAGATGATTTTGGCAGAAAAAACCTCATCAAAATCTAAGAAGGAAAATAATCAAGTATTGGTATTTGTCTCTTACATTTGTGTGAGATTTTGTCTTTTAAATGAATTTCTAGTTCAGATGATAATTCCACTCCTCCCATCAGAATAATTTTTTTGTGAAAAATAATACTTCAATTTTTTTGCACATTCAGCCTCATCCTTGTTTGTAAACAAATAATATATTATAACATCATCTTCACTTTCTGCAGTTTTTGTGATTGCATTTTCTGCTTTTCCGTTTTGTTTTTAATGAAATCAGTTAAGTCAGATTTCAGCAGATTGATTTTATGTTGCTAAGGCTTCATATACATGTACTAAGGTGTGTGCATCATATGATATGAGAAATTCCAGAAGCTCTGAAGTGCCTGTTTAATAACCTATCTTAATATGGCTATGGAGCATACATAAATTTGCTGTTGTGCACCTGTCACTGTGAGAATATTTGCTGGGTGGTTCAGTGTTATGCATTTTCAGCGAAAGGTGTTTTAATCAATAGATGTCTTGACTACTGAACTTTTCTTAATTTTGACTGAATCGTGGGATAACACTTTCTTTGCATCCAAAAATATATTTATTATAGATATCAATAATCTGTTCATTCTTAAAATGATAATAATAATCCTGCCCATCACTAAACTCTGCACTGTGTGGGAATAGTCCATACCATATGACTTGATTGGGAGTTAGATGCAAACTTCATTGGGAGTTAGTGGATCTCCTTGGCATGCTATGCTTTTAGTATTGACTGGCTGTGTTTGCAGCTCCATATTTTCATAAATATTTATGGTGATTTATTAGATTATTGCTGTCTGCAAGTGCAGGTTTAAGTCAACTTTCTACCAAGAAATACTGAATACTTTCCGTAATGTTTTGGCTATGAGATTATTTCATCTGTTTTCTTGCTATTTGGAAATCATAGAGGTCCTGAGCACTTGTTCCTTAGTGCTATGTTTGATGAGCTATTAAATTGATGTGCATATGTGTCAGCAGCTGTATTTATGTGAAAGGCAGTGCTTTCACACTTACAATGCACATGCCTAGCTGCTAGCACAGAATTAATTATGCTTGGTTTGGCTTTTGTAGGCTGATTGACTGCACATGATCTTTGGACTTCTACCCTTGAGACCAACTCAAAAAGCATCAAATACACTTCTGTTGATCAAGTAAGATAATTATGACATTATATTCAGTTGCAGAAAATCGCATCTGTATGTTAATGAAAGAACTTAATGAGAGTTATAGAGGATAGATTTATTAAAGTACATTACCTCTCAAATTTTTGATCTATACACTAGATCGTCAGGAAATCCTGCATTTTACTACTTCCACAGGTCTGGCAACCAAGCCTGGTTGATTTGGCCCCGAGCATGGTCATTGATATTGCCACCTTGTGTCTTGTAAAGTCTATTTTGTGGCCAGTGTGTTGTATGTGCCTATCTGATCCTGTTTTATTTGAAAAATGGGATTAGATAGGCATTATCAAGTATCAATCCCACTCAATCAAGCATCAGTCCCACTCAATTATCTGGAAATTAGAAGAGTCCCTGGAAATTTACAAGACACAAGGTGGCAACATCAATGACCATGCTGGATGGCAAATCAACCAGGCTTGGTCACCAGACCTGTGGAAGTAGTAAGACCCAGGAATTCCTGACAATGATGTAGTGTATAGATCAAAAATTTGAGAGGTAATGTACTTTAATAAATTTATCCTCTATAATTCCTGTTAAGTTTTTTCATTACTGACAGTAATTAGAGGAAGCCAATAAGTCCTTAATTATATCTGTACAAATAAGTCCTTAATTACATCTGTACAAATAAGTCCTTAATTACATCTGTGTGCCAATAAGTCCTTAATTACGATCTGCACACAATCTGAGTTTTTGTTGTAATTAATATGTTAACTGCAAATGATTGTTAATCAAACTTTATGATTTGTATATCAGGAAATACATGCTGTAGTATATCACTTTACCTGCTGAATTTCAGATAACTGTTTAAAAAGACTCGCTATATTCCTATGACTTCTCTAACTAGTTAATTTTCTTGTACTTTGGTGAATGGTGATTATCTGCAAATCTTAACACATTCATGAACTAGCTCATGGGATCCTAAAGCAGATGTTTCAGATTTTTATGTTGATGTAGCAGCAGTAAAATTTGTCTTTGGTTTCTACCAACCATGTGCTCATCATTGATACTTTTTTTTAGTAGGTATACACTAGACTCTTGCTAATCCGGCCATTCCTTGCACAGGAGGGTGCCAGATTACTGAGAGTGCATAAAATTTATGTTTAATTCTTCATTAAATTTAATGTTACAAGTAAAATATGATTAAATTTAATGTTACAAGTAATGGTAAAAGAACACGATCAGTACACATTATACTGTCTCATTTACAACAATGGAATTATCTTTTCACACTAGTACAGTAAAGTACAGTATGTATGTACTGTACAGAGTAAAAGAAGCTTACAATTGTAATACAGCACAGATCAAATGTTGCCTGGGTAGCAACAAATGGTCTGTCTAAAATTAGCCCACACTCGTGACTTCACAAGGATGCATAACCCCACCTCTTTTATGTCATTGTTGAAGCCAAAGGCAGGATAATTGATAGGCCGAATTATTAAGGGCCAGATTGGCAAGAGTCTACTGTAGTTCTATGAATTCCACAAATTTCTTGACCTGTAAAATCATGTTACTGTTTATTTTCACAGTCATCGATGTAGGTGCTATTATGTAATTTTGTCATGCTTAAAAATGGTATTTTTATAAATTTGTGCAGATCACCAACATTCCCTCAAATTTTCCAGCTTCCTGAACACTTTGATGTTGTTGTAAACTGCACTGGACTTGGTGCTAGAAAGCTGCTCAATGATCACATGCTTGTTCCAATACGTGGTCAAACAATTAGAGTAAGTGTCATGATTTCTAATGTCTTATTTTTGTGAACTTTATTACCAATTTCACTGAGATAAAAGCAATTTCATAGTGTAATAGAAACAACTGTGGGTGTATCATGGTTTTATTTGTTAATTTAGTAAAATGTTTTTTTGTTTGGACATTATGATGATAACTCAGTCTTACACATTGTACACAGTGATTCTTCATAGAATATAAACATACTGTATAAAAAATATAAAATAATAAACAGGTTGTATACACTCAATGGACAAAACATTAGAGATACCTACCTAATCATGTGTTGGTCCTCCTCTAGCATGAATAATAGCCTGCACGTGCCAAGGCATCGACTCTACCACATGCTGGAGGGTTTTGGAGGTAATGCCAGCTATTCCTATTGCAGCATTGTCCACAATTCCGCCTGAGACATCGGTCCAGGATTCATGGATCTGATGTTCTGCTCAACAGCATCCCAGAGAGCTTCCATAGGGTTTAAATCCGGAGATCTTGGGGGCTACTGGATGGTTCCAAACTCAGAAGAGTGAGCCTTGTCTGGGTGGTTGCTGCTCAGTGGGGGCAGCGCATTGACCTGCTGAAACAGACCATCGGCCTCAAGATGCACAAATGCCATGAAAGCATGTAAGTAATCAGCCAGCACATGCTGATAGCACACAGTGGTTAAGGACCTCTCCAGGCACACTAAAGGACCTAATGTGTCCCATGAGAAGGCTTCCTAAACCATCACAGAGCCACCACCTTGAACAGAGCTGACCTGACACGATGGGGCCATGGCTTCATGCTGTTGATACAACACCTGCACCATCCCGTCAGCTCAGTACACCTGAAAATGGGATTTATGTGATCATACAATGTGGCACCACTCTGAAGAGGTCCAGTTTTGATGTTCCCGGCACCAGGCGAGGCATAATTTCGTTTGACGAGCAGTCAACAGTGGCACAGGAGTAGGGTGTCAGCTTCCGTAGCCCAGGGTATGAAGCGTGCACCGTACTGTTTGCTCACTGATGCTGTTTGGGCTTCTGACATTTAACCTGGATGTGATTTGCACTGCTGTTGCCAAGCAGTCAGTCTGTACGAGCCCTGGATAGTCTACGTTGACCCTGGTCATCAATGGCTTCTGGTTGGCCACCACTTGCTCTTTGGATGCTGGTACATTCGTTGATGATGCAGTTGCGATACAGCCTTGATATGGTTGCCCTTGGAACCCTAGGGTTCTTACCACTATGACAATAAAATGACCCATCTGTCTTGTGCTGACAATGCATCCACTATCAATGTCGCTGAGATCAACTCGTTTACCTATGTTTGTCGATTGCGATACACTATTGGGAAGCGCTGCTGTCTGCCTGTTTATCGCCTGCATTTGGTTTGGGTCTGTTCCACTCCATGGTCAGCTCATCAGATGAGGCAAGTGAGGCTCTGCCTCACCAGAAATTTTTCATCCATGAAGAAAGTTTTTACATATGTAAGATATAATACGCCTTTAATTGTACAGGCTAAATAAAACTCAGAAATTCTCATTGTAATTCATAATTTTTTTTAAAAAAGGTTTCAACTAGAGAATGAATCGTGAATTCATGAGCATTGAATTTATAAAGTTTAAATAGTATTTTTGCTAAGAGGTTGAAACGAGCATATTCTGAGCACCTAGAGAAGTGATCATCTAAGTCGTCTCTGTTGCAACCTAGGTTACAACAGATAGGAAACAGTTCGGAGGTGGGGAAAAAAAACCAGTTTTGAGGCGAAACTTGAACCCCACCCAAAATCAACCAGCATCTGTGTTTCTATTGGAGGGTGGCAGAGATTTTGTCCAATAGGAGCAGGCAGAATAGAGCTGATGCTCTTGGCAAAGTAGTTACTGAGGCGGCAATCCATTTTCCCTCAGCTCAGTAAGAGCACGTCTGTTTCTGGTGTATTATACACACAGCTTTTTCATCAAAGTGTACACTGTATTCTATATTTGAGTGATGACTTTTTTAAACGTGTTTCTTCAGTAATTTTTGGTTAGGCAAGAAATGTGCTGAGTTTTTCTTTTTTAGTATTATTGCTCATAAATTTTGATTTATTAGTAATAATAAAAATAATAATTTTTAGATTTGAACTCATTCATAAAAAGTAAATTGAATGCATTCTGTTGGGGGGGGGGGACAAATTAAACAGTTGGTCATCTGTTCTGATTTCTACCATGTTTAAATTACTTTACTTGTTTTGATGAGATATATAGAAATGTGCTACCAGCTTGATTTATCCTAGACATTGTTCCCATGGGTCAGTGCCTTAATTTGTGGTCACTGGACCTTAATTGTGATCTACATGCAGGGTGCACTTTTGCAAACAGACAAGGTGCTTTTATTCTGGACTCAGAAGCATCTTTTGAGAAAAGTAGTTTTTCTATTAAAATTATTTACTTTGAATTATTGGAGGAGTGGATGTTTGATTGGTGTTCTGCGTGATGCAATTTGACCACTCATTAACTCTTGCTAGATAAAGAAATTGAGTGCAAAATGTGTGTTTGAGCCCAGGAAGGATGATATAAAGTAAAACGAGTTAACAATGTTCCCTCCATTTATCTTTTTTTCATAAAATAAACATTTCCCCCTCCGAAACTGTTTCTAATGTTTGAAGTCTACCTCCCTCTCCTCCGCCATGCTTGATGTCTTCCTGTGATTTTGTTGAACTATTGTCGAATAATATATACACCGATGAGCCATTACATTATGACCACCTGTCTGATAAGCCCATAAAACAGCTGCCACTCAGCGAGGCGTCGATTTGATGAGGTGGCAATAGGTATCCTGGGGTATCTGGTACCATAATGTCAACAGCAGGTCCTCCAGTTCCCGTACATTTCAGGATGGTGGTGATTTAGCATGAGCCCGCTTTTCCAAGTCGAACCACAAATGTTTGATTGAGTTCATGTCAGGTGAATTTGGAGGCCAGGGCATTAACAAAAAGTCACAAGCATGTTCCTTCAACCACTCCTTGAGGATTCTAGCAGTGTGGCATGGCACATTATCCTATTGGTAGTGGCCATCACCAGCAGGGAACACAGTTGCCATGAATGGGTGAACTTGGTACACAACGATGTTCAGATATCTGACAGCTGTCAGGGATTGTGCTATTGGAATAATGGGGTCTAAAGTGTCCCAAGAAAACATCGCCCATAGCATAGCACTGCCACCGCCGGCCTGTTTCTGCCCAAAAGTGCATCCAGGTGCCATAGCTTCCATTGGTAATTGGTGTATTCATGCTCGGCCGTCTACATGATGCACCAGGAATCTTGATTCGTCAGACCAGGCCCCTGTCTTCCAATCATCCACGATTCAATCTCGATGATCTTGGGCCCATTTCATGCTTTGTTGGCGATGACGTGCAGTGAGCATAGGGACCTGGCTAGGTCTTCGGCTTCGCAAGCCCATGTTCAGAAGGCTGCGATAAACTGTGTACTGTGACACATTGCCCTGATCACCACTGTTGTAGCTGCGGGTGATTTGTCACACTGTAGCCCTGCGGTCGCTGTGAACAATGTGCGACAGTCTCTGCTCCCCTCTGGCATCAATGAGCTGCGGACGAAACACAGCTGGATGAAGGTTCATTGTTTGGTCATCTGTGCACCACTTTTGATATGTACTCACTACAGCAGCACATGAACAAGCAGTGCCATTTCCGAGATCGTAGTTCTGAGATGCCGTGCCATCACAATTTGTCCTTTATCAAGCTCCGATAAATCGGCAGCTTTCCCCATTCTGACTCTGAACACTGTACTAACCAAAAGCCGGTCTTCGGGTTGTATGTATACTGCTCTGTGAACTTCACCTATGCCACCGTTCAGTCTCCAGGCGTGCTCATTTCTTTAGGCTGGGGGTGATCATAATGTAATGGCTCATCAGTTTATAGATATAAAATATACATAAGCATTGTATATATATCAAATCTCTTCTCTTCAAAATTTGGCTTTAGTTATTTTTCATAACTTACTGTATTTACTCGAATTTAACACCCCCAGAATGTAACACGCACCCCCAACTCCAGGCTGCGTTTTTAGGAACCAGAAAAAAATACACACATACTCAAGTAAAAAGAAAATCAGAAAAAAAATATTAACAAATAGGTATTTACTTTATTTACGATACATACTAGATCCAATACACATGACTGAAAAAAAAAAAAAAAAAAAAAATTACTCATTGTCACTAACGAGGCTTTCTACTTCTGATTGTTCGTTGTCTGAGCTCACTTCAAACAATGCGTCATCTTCTGTTCCATCTAAAGAATTCGAAATTCCACACTTAAAGAAGAATTTCTGCGCAAGTTTATTTGGAATGGATTCCCAAGCAGCAATAATCCATTCGTGCACAGTCGATAGAGGTACTCTTTTAGCGTGGCCAGTGTTTGTCAGTTGTTTCTCCCAATGAAAGCCAGGCATTATAAAGTCGACAAACGGCAGCTTTTAAATGGGTGGTTGATACAAACATCAAGAGGCTGGATTTGTGATGTTATCCCTCCAGGAATAAGGACGAGATCGCTGCGGTTTTCTTTCATTTTTTTCTTTTATGCATCTGCCACATGTTCTTTACATGTGTCTAGTACTAGCAGGGATTGCAACTTCAGTAGACCTCGAGGTCGCCGTAGCCAAACTTTACTTAGCCAGTCTAAAACCAAATTTGCAGATTTCCAGCCATTTTCCTACAATGCAACATAGATTCCTCCTGGAAAAGTCGCTTTTTTGGAAAAAGCTCTCCTCTTGAAAACGACATAGGGTGGAAGTTTATTTCAATCTGCTGTAACACAGAGCATTACTGTTATTCTGATTTTATCCCCACTTGTTGTCAGTAATTTCACTTGTTTTGCTCCAACATTGTCCACTGTGCAGTTTGAAGGCATGTCGAAATAGATCGGCGTCTGATCAGCATTGCCGATCTGCCCCAAGTCTTGTTGCTCTTGCTTTCAAATAGCGATCAGATATTTTTGAAAAGCATTCAACTTTTCTTCAAAGTCGGCCTGCAGCTTTTGGCAGATGGATATCCGCCGTCTAAGAGAAAATCCCTTTCTTTTCATGAACCGCATTATCCAACCAAAGGTACTTCAAATTTTTCCTGTAGCTGTAGCTGACGATGAATATTTTTAGCTTTCACTTTAAGGATTTCTGTTGTTACTGGTAATCCATCTGCCCGCTGTTCTTTTACGAACATGCTTAACTGTTCGTCAATTCGGGAAATTTCCCCTTTTTAGGGCCAGTAATAGCTTGTCTGGTTGTCAAGCCTATCTTTAATCATTCTTTTTGTTAGCTCCACAAACGCACATTCACTTCAGGAAATCCAAATTTCAATTTACATGCCCGATTGCTATTTTCTTCTGCGAAAGCGATGACTTTAAGTTTCAACTTTGCTGTGTAATGCTGCCTTTTTGAAGACATCTTTCTGTGCATGTTGACTCAGAAAAGAATGACTGCTAAAGAGATCAAGAAGCAAGATTCCTTTGGATTCTGAGGAGAAAGGAGCGCAAATCCTAAGCCCTTAGGTAAAACGGGGTTGAAAGCAGAGGGAGGAGCAATGAGTGATTGATGTACGCACATACTCAAGGTCATCTTCTTCTGCTCTTTCGGTTTCCAGCACCCCCCACGCACCTGCCACGACACCTTTGCGCTGCATACTTGGAGGAAAGAAAAGGCCCATCAACCTAACATATTTGCAGATGCTTGTACTCGATTCTAACGTGCACCTTGTTTTTACCACAAAGTTTTTTGGACAAAAAGTGCACGTTAGATTCGAGTAAATACAGCATATATGTTATGGGCTGGGTCTTCACCTCACCAACATTTTACTCCACAAGCTGCCACTGTTCCACTCTGTGCCGTGGATTCCCATGTCAACTGCCCATCACCCCTATCACTAATGTTTTGTCTACTGAGTGTATATATAGGTCTTTTTAAACAGTTTTGATTTCAGTGAAACTTTGCTGAAGAAATCTTTGCTTTCTTCTCTTTGCCTAGGTGTGTATAAACAAGGTATAAGGAAAGGCAGCATTTATGTTCTTTAAGTACACATTATTACCCTTCTGTGCCTTCTCTCAGAAATAAAGCATTAATAATCCACGACAAAATTCTAATATACCTTGTATATTCTGATAGGAATCACTATTCTTACATTTTCTGTTGTGAAGTTCTTATATGAGATGACTAGGGCTAGGATTTATATGTAATTAAATATTTCTACATATTTTTGCATCACAGAAGAGCTGAAAACTCGTGCATAAAATATCTTGAAAAACGTTGAAACATAACTGTCTAAGCATGATACACTACTAAAACTTACGATGAAAATAAAACTTTAATTACAGATAAAATACATTGACAAATGTAAGATCTTTCGGGTCCTGCCAGCAGGTACCCATCCTCAGACGCAATGAGGTAACCACCTGGCTGAGGCAGCTTATAAACACAGTAGCAAACAATAAGGGATGACGCAGAGTCAATTCTCACGTGCTGTACAGCGCATTTCCAAACCGAAGCACAAGGCGCAACATTGTGAAGAAAAAAGAGGAGCACTGCAGTCAATTTATGAACAAGGTTTTCCATGGTTGGGGAATAGTCCTTGGTTGTTCATCGTTACAACAGGAACCAGAAAATTTCTCGATGAAAATTACATATTTGACGGGGGTTTTTTTCGTTATTATACATATTAACTATTTTACTACATATATTACATATTTTCACATTATTTAAAATATTTTTACATAAATCGCCAGTTTTTGTGCAAAACTACCCAATATTTTCTGTTGTAGCAACCTGTGAGCTGACAGATGGCATGTTTCGCATTTTCAAAGTTCGCAACACATCAAATCCGACAGATGGCAACACTATACCGCACCAGTCTACTTCCTCATCTCAGATGAGAGTTGAGGAAAGCAGACTGAGTCATCTGTCATTTGATGCGTAGTTTTGTTCCAGTTTCTTACTAAATCATTTTGTTCATGTCATTGTTAGAAGTTCGTTCTTACTGTTCAAGTTGTTAAATAAATCCACATGCCCCAAAATAAATTAACTATATTGTCCAAATTAAAGGCATTTATTAATGAGTTTCCTGATGAAGGACTGAGAACTGGTGGAAATATTTTGTTCTGTGGTGTTTGTGCTTCGGCAGTTTCTTGTGACCAGCATTTTCAAGTTTCGTAACACATTAAAACTGAGAAAAACAAAAACAAAAAAAACAAAAAACACTTTGTTGAAATAAAGGCTTCTTACATAAGTTCCAGCAACAGTAAACAGGCCAGTTTAAATTTCAGTTTGGACTAGTTGGTTCAGATATCCCATTATCAAAAGTAAACAATCCAGAGTTTAGAAATTTCTTAAAAAATACTGCAGTCAAATAATTCCAGATGAATCTGCTTTAAGAAAAAATTACTTGCAGATGATGTACGACGAAACTGTACTAAAAATCAGGACAAAACAACAGATGCGCATGGGAGATATATTGGAAACATTATCGGTGAACATCTGAAGGAATCAGCACCTTCAATCCCACACTTAATTACTTGTGAAGAACTAGCAACATGTAACCACCACACGATCACTAAATTGATCAATGAATCGTTGTGGATTTTATGGTCAGTGGGAGTAAAATACGATAAAGTACACCTATTGGTGACTGATGCTGCACCATACATGATGAAAGCAGCACTTTGTGTGCTGTTCTCCAAGATGATTCATTTGACTTGTCTTGCAAATGGGCTTGACAGAATTGCTGAAACAATCCACTGCAATTTCTCACAAACCGATTCATTGATTGCAAAAAATCTTGCTTAAAGCTCTCAGCAGAACCAAAAAGTTGAAAGAAATGTTCCCAGACTTACTGCTCCCACCTCAGCCTGTGATTACACGTTGGGGCTCTTGGTTCCAAGCTACGGAATATTTAGGATATTATGAGCAAAATCAAGGAAGTAATCTCTCAATTTGACCCAGATGATTCTGCTTCCATTGAAAAATGACAAGTTTTGCTGGATTGTGATACTTTATTAGAGGAATTTACTTTCCTTAAGACATATTTGACCATATTGGATCAGGCCATCACAGAGCTTGAAACTTCAAGTCCATTGATAAATAATTTGAATAAATTTGAAGAGATGAATGAAATATTAGGAAAGGTACCTGGCCACATTGAAGAAATTATAAAACACAAGATGAACGGTGTTATAAAAAATCCAGGCGTAGAAACCAATACAACTACAAAAAACATTCTCCAGGGAACTTCAACTGGTAGTTGTGCTGTTTTAAAAGATAAATTCGTACTATCAGTTATAGCGGGGTTTAAGTTTTTGTCCATCACCTCATGTGACGATGAGAGGTCATGCAGCCAATTTAAAGGTATTTTGAGAGAAAACAGGAGGAGCTTTGTTTTCAACAACCTAAAGTGCTATGTGTTGCTAGTTGTAATAGCAGTAAGTTAGTTGAAAACTCTGCTTTGAAGTAAAGTAATTTAAAAATTGTAAAGTAATCTTTTAATTTCTTATGACTGTATAAGTAAGGAAATTATAGAAAGTTATTAAGAAATATAAAAAAAAATATCACATATTTTAGTGATATTTGTTTTTCCCCTACATATTTCCCCATTTTTAATAAATAATTTATATACATATTTTGAATTTTTTATTACATATAAATCTTAGCCCTAATGATGACTGAGTTTTACATTACTTTTTTTTCCTTATTAAAGCTTATTTTCACCTCCTAGAAAGTAACTTAGTTTTCTGTATCTTTTTTCTGTTGCTTTATGAATATTGTGTAGAATTGTTTGTATAACTGAATTTCACAAAACTTCATAGGTTATCTAGTGCAAAGAATCCAATAACTGTAAATTTAACTACCTTCTTATTTTACAAAGTTTTAAAAAATTTACTTTTAAAAACCTTATGTAGTGTAGAGATTTCTTTTAATTGTTTTTGAAATGAAGCTCACATATGGAAATTTTCTAGTGATACTTCAAGTGATAAAGCTTTGAGAATGTTATTATGGCTGTTATTTTTACTAAGAATTTATTTAAATACAATAGGTGAATTTTCATAGGTTTTCTCATTTCCTTCAATTCTCATTTCCTTCAAGTTTTTCCTTGCACTTCACTTTCTCTCCTGTAGCCACATTAATGATAACCATAGGAGAGACTGTGAAATGCTGTGAAAAAAGCCTGATGAACAAAGATGGATTATCTATGAAAAGTAGCTTATTCTGTTTAAGCAAATTTCTAGTAATAAATGATGTGATAGATTATTTCCAGAAGTTATTAGTCTAAAAGCTTTATTTTACTTATAGGATTTTCTTTGAAATATTTGAGTTTTCACTTGTCAGATTTCCAGGTACACTTACCTTTAGAACTCAAAAAGTGTTGCCATTTCCATGACAAAATAAAATTGTTTTGGTCGTTCAGTGTATTTCGTGCTTTCACAGATGCTCCATTCGCATAATGCTCTGTATTTTGTAAATGTCAGTCCAAACCTGTTTTATTTAAAAAGTTCTTAATTGCCATGTGTTATGTTCTGCTGCTCTTGCTCTAAGCTACCTGCCCATTTCTTCCACATAGTTGAGACTGCATTCACATTTTATATTAGGCAATACTTTATTTTATTGTGGGATATTTTTTTATTTTATTGTATAATCCTGGTCTTACATGATTTTTTTTTTTTTTTTTTTTAACTTCTCTAAAGTTTTTTAAATAATCCATTATGGTATGTAGTTTTTCTGGTTAAGTGTCGACTTACTTTTCTTTTCTTTTTCATTGAAGGTATTTTTGGTTTATGAGTAATTTAGTATATTTGGGTTTACTAAAAATTGCGAGGCTATATTTGGTTTTATGAAATTAGGATCATTTCAGTGACATTTTGACATTTCATTATTATTGGTGGGGTTTTTATATGACTTCATTTCAATTTTTTCCTTCATTTACCATTTGTATCAAGTCCAAATAATTTAGCCAATTTTTATATTATAATATCTCCAGGCTGAATTTTAGAGTGTAATCTGGAGTGTTGAAAAAGTTTAGTATGTGACATGGAAGAAATTATTTTTGTTATCTAATGTAATAATATCCATATGTCTTTTTATATATACAGAAAATTGGTGTTCTAGTTTATACCTTTCCTTCTAGTTTACTTACATAACAGTTTGCCAGAAAATGCACTGATAGTAAACTTACTGCTAAGCTTGTTATTTACGTATACACTTTGAATTCAAGTTGAAGATAATTATGTTTGAAATTTTGCCAGCCTAGTTTTCATTTGTCTGCCAGTCTCTCCTACTGTACATAAATAAGTCCACAGTTACAGTTTATGCTGCACTTTTCTTGCTGCTGAAACACGATTCCTTTTTTTCTATTATGCAATACCTTGCAAATACTTCTTATGTGTTGAGTCCTACGGCGAACGTTACTTGGTACTTATTGCCTGGTGTTGAGATTCAAGAAGCCATTCCTTGTGAGATTTATTTCTTTTTTAGGATGATTTTCCTTTTTGGTTTCCTTAAATAATTTATGAATAATTGATTCAGGGTAATTATTTTCTGAAAGGATTATCTGTAATTCTTTGTATAATTTTTAAACTCTTCTGTTGAATGAGATTTATTTATTTTACCTGTAAATTATTTATTTACACTTGTCTTTATATAATTTGGATAATATCAGTCATAATCTATTAATTTATTGGCATATTTTTCTTTTTACTGCTGAATGTGAAGTTTTTCTTTAATAAAACCTGTGAGATCCTGTCAATTAATTTTATTATCTTACTGAATCCCCAAGGAAAAATTCAAGGTTTCTTCCAAAGAATTGGAACACTTCAGAATTTTCTCTGTGGAAACTTTTTTCTTATTGTCAGTAATGAATGTAGTGTCATGCATATATCTTAAATGCAAGCTAAAGTATGAAGGACTTACAAAGATTTTTGCTTCAAACTTTTCTGCAAAATATTTTATCAACATAGGAGTTATTGCTGACTGCATTGCTATGCCTTATTTATGCAGAAAAAAAAACTAGATTGAAATTGAAAGAAATTATATTTTAGTGAGAAACAAAGATCTCATAAACATCATTTTTTTCCATATCCTAAAACTTTCTGTGAGACCTCTATTTAGCCAGCTGTAAATGGTGATTGTTATATATATATATATATATATATACAGTTGACTGATGGATGTTAATATTCCTATGACATCCTATTTTTCTGTTATTTGAGCTTCATTTATGCTCGCTCCACTAAAGTTTTGTTAGAATTCAGATTGAAGATCATTTGGCTTGTGCTAGTAAATTAATGTTTCTTTTACGAGAGAAAGTTTTATTTGAAACAGACCAGTTCAGCTGCCAGTGAACTATTGCTAATTATAATGCAAGCTAAAGTATGAAGGACTTACAATGATTTTTTTTTCCAAAACTAGTGCCTAATTACTTTAAAGCTAAACATAGCTTTCTGAAACCCAGCATTCATCAGTTTGAACAATTGTAGGCCATTTGTTGAATAGTGATACATGATGTTATTTTCATTGGACAGCTTTTCGGTATGCATTATATTGCCATTGGGGAATAAAGTTTATTACTAAGTGTTTGCAGTATGTGAGTGAAGGCATGCTAAGATATCAAAACTGTTTGTTGATGTTCAAACTAGTGTACTAGAGTTGAAACTGTGTTTTATTATTTCTGGAGCACAGTTTTAATTTTTGTACGATGGTTTGAACACTGAAAAATCATTTTCCCTAGAAAATACCTTTCAAAAGTATTTAGAAAGTATCAAAGTTATATTGAAATTTTTAGGATGCTGGTAGAAATTTGTTTAATATGTTTTTACATACAGTATGTGAAATGATCCATCTGGCCTTGAAGCATTGTGCTTCTTGAGCATTTCCTTTCTTGCACCTTTTATAGATATCCAGTCCACTGTTTCTTTAGTGACTTTGTTTCTTCATTTGTCATCCATTACATCTTTTATGAACTTATTTCATGATATAACTCAGTTTCATAGATTTTGCTTTGTAACAAAAAAGTATTTATGATATTGATTAATAGTCTTGGGTGTCCTGTGAAATATTAAATGGATATCTAAAGTTAATTTGTCTGCAAACATGTTAATAGTTTTTTCCCATTTAATGTTTTCACTGATTGTATCATTATTGACTAAGTGTTCTGAATGTTAGGCTGCTTTTGTGGATTTGAACTGTGCATGAAACATTAGAGTTGTGTTTGTTTCTTTCATTTTTTGGATTTCTGCATTCAGCAGAGCTAGTGAGTGATTCATAGCATTCTGTGTTCATGGAAGTTATTTTTTCAGGAACTATACTTTTGTAACTATACATTTTGAAAAATATAAGTTAATACAATTACTAATCAAAAACAACTATTATGGGAATTTTACTAGGAATTTTTTTATTTAAATTGCAAATTTTCAGAGAAAACTCTTCTCCTTCTTCAGGCTGTCTTTTTGTTGTCATCACGGTTACGGTTAACCTTGAAGGTTACGGTTATTTTTCATCAAATCCTGCCAGATGTTAGGCAGGGAAAATCCTTTGCAGTCATTGATGATGGAATTTTGATTTTTCTCAATCAGCTGAAAGAAGGAATAGAGATTGAGAAAAATCAAAATTCCATCATCAATGACTGCAAAGGATTTTCCCTGCCTAACATCTGGCAGGATTTGATGAAAAATAACCGTAACCTTCAAGGTTAACAGTAACCACGATAGTGATGGGAATTAGTGACAACAAAAAGGCAGCCTGAAGAAGGAGCAGAGTTTTCTCCGAAAATTTGCAATTCAAATAAAAAAATCCTAGTAAAATTCCCATAATAGTTGTTTTTGATTAGTAATTGAATTAAGAAACTAGGAAGCCATTTCTCAACATGAGCTTTATTCAAAGAATGAGTTAATAGTTATTTGCTCACTTTAGTTAGGATGCAAAATACATGTAAGAAAGTATTTTTTTCTTTCTTTAAAGAATGGAAATAATGAATTGTTTATAGAGTTCTTTTTAGCCATCAAGTTTACAAGAAGATTAGTATATCATAGCTGTTAGTTGGACTTTGTTGTATTTTTCAAATGAATTGTTTTGTATAAAAATCTGCACTTTTCCTGTTTTAGTGATTAATAAATGTGTGCAATGTGCTTCTACATAGAAACAATTGCATTTTTTTCTGCTCTCAAAAAAGAATTCTGCTTGTCTTCTATTTGAACTTTTTTCATTTCACTAAGATTTACTCTAAATTTTATGACTTGTCAGGATTATTACTTTGCAATAAAGTGTGATATGTTTTTATCCTGTAGGTAAAAGCCCCATGGATCAAGCATTTTTATTATGGTGATGAAGTTTACATCATACCTGGGTTAGTCTTTCTTTTTTATTTATAATTACTTGTTTGTAATAAAAATTTAAAATAATTTGAAATTACAGCATATGATAAAAATGTAAGTTTTTGTTGGTTAACTACCAAATGTTTCCAATTGATTTTGACTCAGAAATGTCCTAAAGTATAAGATCCTTTACTGTATGTGTATTTGGAATATGATACATTCAGTGTAGTATACATATACCTTGGGCTAAGTGCTGCACCTGAAAAAAATTGCTACTTATGAAAGATTCATTGTAAGAGCACTGCACCAGCATAGGCGCCTAGCCTACCCCCAAATTTTGTAATCTCTTAACTGTGAATGTAACAGCTTCCACAAATAACATCATAATATGTTAGGATCACTATCTGAACTACGTGGATATTTCAGAGTAATTTTTTCATAATTTCATAATCTTTCGGGTTATTTTGGGTAATTTAATGAGATAAAAATGAAATGGATGATGGTATTGAAAATCCTCGGATGTTCTTTCTTTTATTTTCTTATTTATTTACGTGCAGTTAATAGTTGTTCTTAGAGGGTAATACTGATTATGAATTCCAGCTGGTATGTGCAGTTTTCACGGCATGAATTACCAGTGTTATATTTTTGTTGAAAAAATTTGCTTATGCTACCAAAAAATATCTGAACAAAAATAAAATCAGAAATATTAAATACACAAATAATAATACAGACATTTGACGTGGACTAGGAACATCAACCAGAAGTCATCGCTCTTTCCACGTTTATAAGTGAGTCACGGGAAAATTCTCATTGGCCGCCACCGGGAATCGAACCCAGGGTCTTCCAGTTACGCGCTGGATATGCTTCCGTAACTGGAAGACCCTGGGTTTGATTCCCGGTGGTGGCCAATGAGAATTTTCCCGTGACTCACTTATAAACGTGGAAAGAGCGATGACTTCTGGTTGATGTTCCTAGTCCACGTCAAATGTCTGTATTATAATTTATTCGCCTTCTAATTATTTGTTCAGTTGCTGCTTTTACCATCTTTGGTGAATCCCCAGCATTGTGTGGGGCTCCAAAAAGCAATCTGCCAATTGGCTTGGCAGTTAGTGTATGTAAGTCTGGATGAATTCGAGGCCGCTGTGGTGCAGTGGAAGCATATTCAGCGCGTAACTGGAAGACCCTGGGTTCGATTTCTGGTGGCGGCCAGTTAGAAATTTTTCCGTGACTCACTTATAAACATGGAAAGAGCAATGACTTCTGGTTGATTAAATACACATTTTTTATAGAAGAATGTCCATGAAAAAACATAAATAAGTTGAGTGAAGAACAAAAATGCTGGAAAGAAGAAATGAAAAGTCAATTCTATTTTTAATTTCAAGTACTTTTACTGCCGATGTGAAAACCATGGATGCTATTTTTATAACTGTTTTAACATTGTTTTGTGGAACAACAGTAAATTCTCAGAAATGCTGTAAGTTGTAACATGACAGAAATGTGGTACTACTGCTACAAATTCCTGTTATCTATGTAACATATAAATGAAATGCTGACCATGTAAAACAGAAATTTTCCCTAACGCCATCCTGCTGTTCCTTTCTTATTAAATTTAGTGACATAGAAATGCTGAATTTCGGTATTTTTGAAAGATTCCTCTGTGTTCTAAAACATCGGCAGAAACATTGGGCATTTCATGTGATAAAATGAATACAATAATGAAGGAAAATTTCACGCTTATGATTTTATGTAATTTACATTAAAATTTAGTTAGATCTTTCAGCTGAACATCAGCCTTGGTCACTTGTAGCAAGAATTCATGTAGTGGACATCATTTCTGTAACTGTTTGCCAATAGAGATTTCCAAATAATTGGAATGTTAAGAGGTGCATTCAAATTACAAGAGTTTTTTTCTTAAGAGAATTTGGATGCTTTTTCTGTAGTGTAATGAAAATTTGTTTGAGAAAGGTTTAATCCTTTTGATGCTGCTCCAGTTTGGAGAAGCAGAGGTATCTTCAACTGTGAGAAGAGAGAGAGAGAGAGAGCGCAGAGAGCGCAGAAGTAGGGAAGCTTTTTCTGACATCTCTTTTATGTTCCATAATTTTGCAGTTGATTGAATGAAAAGTGCTGCCAATATAACATTTTTCACCTGAGGAAGTAGACATAGGAATGAGGTATACACCAGGATGGTCTAAAGGGTCCAAAAGATCTTTGTCTTCTTAGATATGGATTGAATGGTAGTAGTAGGAAGAGGGTTAATTGCAAACCTGTAACCAAAATCTTTAACAATGTTGATAAATTTGCTAGTGAAAGATTGATGGTAGGGAATTGAACCAATAAAAGATAAGGGTGGTTCCTGCAGAGTGACCCACATAAGTTGCAAAGCGGCACTACTGTGTATTGTTTGGCATCAGACTTATTGAAAAGTTGCGTGACAATTTTGAGGGGAAACTAATGGTTTGTAGCTATTTCTTGGATGGTTGCATATTCTTGTTGTAATGAGTGGGGATCATTGAAATGACATTGGCCCAGTGAGTAAGGGATTTTAAAGCTGCAGGTTTATTAAGAAAAAGCTTAAGGGTGTACTGATAGACACTGCAACCCCCGCGACTTCGAGGGCCTCTTGCTTCAGTAAAAAGATTTTACAAAAATTTTCATATGAAAGCGGTTAAAAAAATAGCAAGTAATTCCTGACGGCTGATTTGAAGGAAATATTAAAAAGAAAACCAATTTTTGGCATTTTTTACCAATAAATAAGATAAATATTTAGAAATGCGGTTTTAGTTTGTAAAAAGTGGATGACGGGAAAGCATCCTTTTTTTCCAGAGGACTTGAGGCCCCTTTTCGCAGCCATATACATGCATATTAGCAAGACAATGCGAAAGAAATGTCAGTTCAATGAGTGAAATTTTTGTACCAATGTGGATAAGGTGTTATGTATTACAGTTGTTTTCACATAACTGTACGTCCTTCAGAATGTAATGAACTAAAACATGTTCTTCGTAGGGATGAAGAAACAGACTTGTAGGATTTTTTTCTATAACAGAGTCAAGAGAAAAATGTTTACTATGTCTATATTTTGATTTTACTCACCTTTATTCCCTAAATCTTTTAGGAGGTTTTCGTCTCTACACATTTCCAACACGTTTTTTTCTTATTTACATCGTGGTTCAAGGCCACAACAACAACAACAACAACAAAAAAATCATTTTCAACTCACGCAAACTTCACTCCCTTCCCTCTTTTCCCCATGACCAAATTCAGATTTAAAATAATCCATCACAAATATACACAATTGAACTCCCTAAAACACTTTAATTAAAACATCAATCAATGGTTCTTATTGATGTTGAAAATTATTTTTTTTTTTCGGCCTTGAACCACGATGTAAATAAGAAAAATACGTGTTGGAAATGTGTAGAGACGAAAACCTCCTGAAAGATTTAGGGAATAAAGGTGAGTAACCTCAAAATATAGATTGTTTAAATAGCACATGAATAGTTAAGCAGCTAGATGACATTTGCAATGTTGTATGAATATATGTTTACTATGTGCAAAACATTGTGGAATTATGTTAAGTGTGGTTTTTATATTCAAGAGTAAGTAATTTAAGTACTTTTACTTTTCTTATGCCACAATTCTTAATTGTTACTTATTTGCTAATTTATGTTCTGTGTTTTCTTATAAATTGGAAAAGATCATCAGATGTTATCATATGACAGTTGAGTGTGTGTGTGTGTGTGTGTGTGTGTGTGTGTGTGTGTGTGTGTGATCGTGATGAATTTTAAAGAGATGGCTAGTTCTCTAAAGAATAAAATTTATCTATAGTGTTTTGTAATATTTTGTATTCATTTAAAACTAGGGCAACAGTTTTGGTTTTATGAAAATGACCTGCAAGTTCCAAAGAACTTGCATTATTAAAATGCTCATAAAGCCTATTAATAATAAAATTAAAATTTTAACTAATTGAAATAATAATATGGAATTACAAATTTTCCAAATAAATAATAATGATAATTAATAATGTGGAATTTGAACTTTTCAATAATTGAAATCTAATCAATTTTCATAAAAGGGCCTCAAAGATATTTTTTGCGGGGGAGCCTCAAGTTTTTCAGGTATGCCACTGAAAAAGCTGTATTGGAGTAAAATGAAATAATGTTTGTTATAGTGGTGAGTTTTCTATAAACAGATTTGTAGAGTTGGTTATTGATTCTAGTAATTCGTACATCCAGGAAACTGACACAGTTATTGGTTTCATGATGTGTGACTAAGGCTGGTTGATGTTCAGCCAAAAGATCTAACTGAATTTTAATGTAAATTACGTAAAATCATATTGTGTTCTAAAACTTTTGCTCTGTGCAGTTTTGTAAGAAAAGTGGAAAAGACAAATCACTGTGGGAAAATGGCAGTACTGGATCACCCTCTCATTTTCAGTAACCGTCCTGAAGTAAACATGTATTTCAAAACAAGGGACAGTTAAATGGCTGTTTACTGTGAGAATGATATCACACAAAAGTCTGAAACTGATGTGTTGCTGAGTAATAGTTTAAAAAAATCTTAATAAGAGTGTATGGCAGGCAAATGACCTTTTTTTACCATATGAGCCACTGAAATGAGAACTCCCAAATATTGTCTATGCATGTAAATTACTTAAACTAGTACAAATAATCACCATCAACACTCAGAATCTTTACTAAAATCCTAAAAACAAATTAGTACAGGCAAAAGTAAGATCTTTGGAAAGCACTATGCTCCCATCATCAGACAAAAAGTGATATCGTGTCCTGGTATATATACACAGTTGCAAACGTAAGGTGATGCAGAATGACAATCAGGAACATGCGCCACATATCAACTAGAGCACCTCCACAGAGAGTCAAAGGAACCTAAAAGTTAAGTAACAATGTGCAGATAATAGTGTATTGGAGGAATACTGCCATTAGTGAATTAATAACACTGTTGACATGTTGCAAGGTAAGTGAAATATAAAATAATAATGTCACAGACTGAAAAACACAAATCAGTAGAAATCACTGCAAATATAAGAATTACAATATTTGTGTAGCACCATCCCGAAGGCCTGCTACCATGGAAATAAATCCCTCCATGGCTGTGGAACCTCGCATGAGAACGAGTCATTATAACACAAAGCTCGATGAACAAAGATACATACCGTATATACTCGCGTATAAGTCGAGAAATTTGGGACTAAATGAGAGCTTCTAAGTAATGGGGTCGGCTTATACGCGGGGTCTAAAAAAATCGTAAGTCCAAAAGTTCTTCCCGTTAGGTAAAAGGCAATCCATCCCAAAAGAAATAAAAATGCAGATGAGGTATTAATTACGAAATCGCAACCCTCCGAATTTCTCCGTGCTTTGAAAAGTCTCCTCTCTCCTGGCTTTGCGTATCCACAGCGTAGTCACAGCCGCGCATAGAAAGCTCCGCCCTTCCGACTACCAGTTGATTGCGCTGACCTTCGACGTAAGGGAGCCATGCGACAGCCAGTCTTAGGTGTTGCTTGTTCTTCATCGCACATGTTTTTCTTGTTCTTAATCGCACGTGTCTCGCTTCTCCTATTATGGGTGACATGGATTGTGTAAAGAAATGGATGTCCTATAACGCAGGATTCAAATTGAAAGTGGTTTCTTTTGCAGAAAATACTAACAACTGTGCTGCTTCACGTCAATTTGGCATTAACGAAAAACTGATTCGAGATTGGCGTAAAAAAATCCGGACTTGGTGAAAATCGTAAAGGCGCTGCGCCGTGGAACATCTTTCCCAGAGCTGGAAAGTGTCTTGAATGATTGGATTGTGGGCTGCAGACAAAATGGTTACATTGTAACGCAAACTGGTATACGTTTGCGAGCAATGAAGCTCGCAAAAGATGAAAAGTTTGCAGCCGCAAATAACACTTTTCGTGCCTCACCAGGTTGGTGCACAAGGTTCATGAACCGCTATGGGTTGTGTCTATGCCAGCACACCAAAATTGCACCAAAGTTACCTCGTGACCTCGAAGCAAAGGTAATGAAATTTCAAAAGTATGTAATTCAAAAGAGAAGAAAAGAGACTGCTTTTGAACTTTCCCAAATAGGGAACATGGATGAAACCGCCATGTGTTTCGACCTTCCTGGAAATAAGACGGTGAACCAAAAGGGCGAAAAAAATATCTTGATCAAAACGACTGGCCACGAAAAATCCAGTTTCACGGTTGTTCTTTCCTGTTTGGTCGACGGCAGTAAGCTACCTCCGGTAATTATTTTCAAATGCAAAACTCTGCCGAAAAGCGTTGTCTTTCCGTCTGGTGTGCTCATTCGTGCCCATGAAAAAGGATGGATGAATGAATCCGGAACAATTGACTGGTTGAAGAATGTGTGGAACAAAAGGCCAGGTGCACTTTTGAGGAAACCTTCTCTTTTGGTGTGGGATATGTTTGTTGCACACCGTTGTGCAGAAGTGAAAAAAACTGCAGAAAATTCAAAAACAACTCTTGCTGTCATCCCAGGTGGGTTGACATCTGTTCTTCAACCACTAGATGTCTGCCTCAATAAGCCCTTCAAGGACAATATGCGGAGGTATTAGGCAGATTGGATTAGTTCCGATTTGCCGACTGAAACCAAGGGCTGAAATCTAAAGAAGCCGGATATCGTTTTGATTGTGCGATGGGTCAAGGATGCTTGGGATGCGATACCTGCGGAAATGGTCGTGAAATCATTCAAGAAATGTTGCATTAGTAACAAACTTGATGGCACAGAGGATGATGAGATTTTTATGAGTGATGATGACAGTGATTCTGATGACACAGGCATAGATGGGAATACTGATGTTTATGATGACGCGCCGATGACGGAGAAAGACTTTTTTTTAACTGTTTGGCGAGTCTGACTCGGAATCGAATTTTGAAGGGTTCCGATGAAGTTTTTGGGTGTGCAAATTAAATTTAGTATTATATATATAATTTTTTTCGTTTTGAAATGTTTTTGAATAAATTCATTGAAAATTTTTTTTTCTCATTCCTGGATCGACTTGTACGCGAGTTTCCGATTTCTTACGATTTTTTCCTCAGAAAGTGGGAGGGGGGGGTCGACTTATACGCGAGTATATACGGTAATTACAATAATGGAACTTACACCTTAGTATTATACAACTTGAAATATTTATTCCGTATTGAATGGTGTAACAATTTATAAAGCCTCCTGTTCAGAGTGTGAAAGCTCGGCACTTAGTCATTGTATGTTTTATAAATTGTTACACCATTCAATACGGAATAAATATTTCAAGTTGTATAATAAAGATACATAAGCTTTTGGCTAAAAGCAATGACAGTGTATCATGATGAGTAGACAGGACACGAGCCTGATCCCAAAGAGGGTGGTGGGTACCACCGAGGGTTAGTCTGGCCAATGACGTGTTCTGGGCCTTCATTCGCACACGTATTTGTGTTCTGACAAGTGCGGCTGAAGAGACCGTTTGGTGGAACCTATGTAGAGTTGGAAATATTCTAGTTGGATAATGCTTACCTAGGCATTCCGTTTCTAGCGATTATTCACTTTTCACGCACGTTTTGGGTCTTCGCTGACGCTATTGTCCTATTGTCCGTTGTATGTGCATCTACCTTTCACATCCAACACTCTGCTTACTTTGGGTAGATTCAGTAGATTTTCACTTTAGGATTCAACAACTTCCATTCTTTACCATTATTAATGCTCTAAATTTTTCACCCAGTCTTTGGGCATCCTCAGGAGCGTGACGACTTTCCCACCGATGTTCGTGGTTTATTTCTCATCAATGGAGTCCGATACCCCACGTTGCCATTCGTCGGATACGATGTATTAGATACTTTTCTTAATTAGACCTAGCTGGTGCCATCTATGTTTCACTAATTCGACCTTTTTTTTTTTTTCTCTCTTTTCAAATGGCCGTTGATGTCGTCTTTCCGTATTCTTCTTCATTTCATTTCCTATTCCTGTTTCCTTGTCTCTTTTGTCGGTTTTTCTTTTGTTGTTCTTTTTCTTGTCTTATTAGCTCTTTCCAAAGGCTAGATAATGTATTAGGGTCATTCTGGTTTTACACCCTTGTTTTATTTTTATAAATTAGGATTGATTCCTCCATTCTCATTTGTCTCTCTGATTTTTTATTCCTTTATAGCATTTTAATTTCTTCAAATTTTGGGAATGTTCGGTGGTCAATACAGAATTGCACTAATGAAGTTTTTGCTTCTTTTTTGCCAGTTGGCTATGTGTTGTTTTAGCCTTTTTTTAACCTGTTTTTAGTACTCCCTATGTACGATATTGAGGGTATGTGTGCAATGGGAAATTCGTAAGACCCTGATTCCTCTAATATTTTGCTCTCAGTTTTTTTGTTAATAGTTAGATTTTTCAAGGTGTTCACTGAGTTTCCTAGTTGTAAGTCAAATTTGGCACATTGCCTATTAATTTCTTTACTGACACCTTCTAAGTAAGGGAATGCACCTATATATTTTAATTTATTTTTTCTCACCTTTCTTTGATTATAAATTTCATTGTCTTCATTTCTCTTAGCCTTATGTTTTTTACTCTCATATACCCATTTTTTAATAAGTTTGTTAGGGTAACCATAATCTTATGATATTTTCAAGATAAAATCAAGCTCTTGATTCTTTAGCCTATTATTAGAGGTGTGCGTATACGCTCTTCTAATCAAGTTTACTATGCTTTTTTTTTATGTATAACAGGATGGTGCGAGGAGTACGGAATGAGTACCGGAATGTATGTTGCTTTCCTGAAAACAGTGTATTCAAACCTATTTTTATTTTTTTAAAGTAGAATGTCTAAAAATGACAGACTATTATTCACTTCAAATTCAATCGTCAGTTCAATGGTGTTGCAGATTACGTTGAAACGATGAGCTAGATCTTGTAGCTCGGTATTGTTGAGTTTTGAAATAATGATGATGTCATCAACATACCGAGCATATAGTAGTGGCTTTTCAGGTAAAGTTTGAATAATTTTTCTTTCGATATACGCCATTATCACTTCTGCATATAGCGCTGATAATGGGGATCCCATAGGGCCGCCTTGAGTTTGATTAAAAATACTTTCCTCAAAGTGGAAGGTATTGTTTTCTTTAATGAAATATAATGTATCATTTAATTCTTTCATTTGTGTCATATTTAGCTCTTTATTTATATTTAATTGTTGCATGATCAACTCGATGGCTAGCTCGACAGGAGTATTAGGGTATAACGCTTTAATGTCCATAGATGCCATCGTGACGTTCGTAAGGTCTTGAATTATCTTCTTGATCTTTTCTATAAATTCGTAGCTATTCCTTAAGGTAAATTGATTCTTCATAAAAATTGGGGATAGATAGCTGTATATCTTTTTTTCGAGATTGATGAGAGAGGAATTTTTTTTTGAGAGAATCGGTCTTAATGGAGTGTTTTCTTTATGGGTTTTAATTTTCGAGAAGATTTTTGGCATCCCTGCTCCCATTGGTGGGTTCACATTTTTTATTTCTGCAGGTAAACTACTATGGTTCCTTACTTTAGCGAGGAAAGTTACTTGTTTGTCTGTGGGATCATAGTTGACACTTTCACACTTTAACTTAGATATCGCTGTCTGCATTTTATCATTATATTCTACTGTGTCCAAAATAACAATTTGTCCAGCTTGTCCGCTTCGCAAAATTTAATCGCTGGGTCTTTACATAAACTTAACAGTTGTCTGTCATACTGCAACTTATTGACCTGGTAGTTTTTTTTTTTTTTTTTTTTGTGCTTATTGTTATATTTTTTGAGCATAATCCTAAATAATTTAAACCTCGTATCGATAGCATGCTCTGAAGGTACTCGATGTACAGTATCTTCTAATATTGGAATGTACTCTTCTGTTCTTAGTGTTTTTGGTGGAAAAGCATATTTCTTCCCACGTTGTAACACTGCTTTTTCGCTATACATTAGCACTCTCTATGACTGATTAACATACACTGGATACTCTGTTCTGTCTTCATTTCTCACTTTGATTCCGTCTATTAAAGCGTTATATTTTTTTGCAATCATACTTTCCGCTGTTTTTTTTGCTGGCCTTCGACGATTTCATTAATTTCTGTAAGTGCATTGTCAATAATAAAATTTTTCCACGTGCCCTTAAATTTCTTATATTCCATATTCTGTATACGGTTCCACAAATTATAGCACTGAATGTGGTTTTGGTACAGTTGCTTTCTTTTGTTAGTGATTTCTGCACTTAGTCTTTTCTCTTGACATGTTATTAACAACCTTTTGTCCTTTCCATGAATTGGTTTATTGGTAATCCTTAAGTATTTGGGTATTATTTTAAGGTCTCTACAATTCGTTAAGAACCCGATTTGGATTTCTTCTTTTACCAGCTTAATTTTCTTTTTTTAAACTTCCTGATTAAGTTTAGTTCTTTAGGCTTCAGCAGGTTTCCGTACTTCATTATCTATTACGTAACATTGTTCCGCACGTGGCAGATTCAAATGCAAGTGTAACAAATCAATTCATATTAACAGTTCATATTCCGACTTAGAAATCGATTGGAAATGTTACTATGTAGAGTTTTGAAGGCACGTCAGTATTTACTGAATACATGTCAAATCAGTATCCCTCAATATCTTTTATGTTAGAAATTGAGGTTGACTATTCGCTGCCATTCCTTGACCTCTTTCTGGTTAGAAATCCACTGGATAATATTCTCCAATTTTCAGTGTACAGAAAACCTACAATAAACCCGTCAATCATACTGTTTCAATTGCCTCATCCCATGGACTACAAACTTTCAACCATCAGATTTTTGGTCAATTGTGCCATTGCACATTCTTCAAGTGCTGAAGTACACAGTAAGGAAATTAATAAAATTAAAAACATTGTCTGTATGCATGGATATGAAGGCATGATTAAGGATAGGCTACTCAGAAACCTAATGTTCGATCTACTATTACTCTACAGAGAAATGGTTACAACTTGAGATATGTTGATTCAATTGATTTTCACCCTAAGTCTGTGGAAATTTTGAAGAACATCTGCAAACATCATGACTTGGGAATTAGTGTCAAGACTACGAACATTCTTTCACTAATCAGGAAAGGCAGGGATCCAGTGACGCAGCAGGAACAACATAGTGCTTATTGCATTTCTGTGCAAGCTGTGGATGCTGACGTGCCTTCAAAACTCTGTATAGGTTCCATCAAGTGGTCTCTTCAGATGTACTTGTCTGAACACAAATATGGTGTGTGAACGGGATCCCAGAACATGTCATTGGCCAGAGTAACCCTCGGTGGTACCGGCCGTCCCCTTTGGGATCAGGCTCGTGTCCTGTCTACCCATCATGATACACCATCGTTGCTTTTAGCCAAAAGCTTATGTATCTTTGTTAATCGAGCTTTGTGTTGTAATGACTCAATCCCACGCGAGGTTCCACAGCCACGGAAGGATTTATTTCCATGGTAGCGGCCTTCGGGATGGTGCTACACACATATTGTAATTCTTATGTTTCCAGTGATTTCTACTGATTTGTGATTTTCAGTCCGTGACATTATTATTTTATATTTCACCTACCTTGCAGTATGTCAACAGTGTTATTAACTGTGGAATTAACTTTTTTATGGGTCTTATAGAGGTTATTATTCAAAAAAGTTGGTGGTCAAATTTCCAAACTGAATCCTAGTTTGCCGTAAAAAAGTTAATTCCACAGTACAATATGAATAGAGGTGCCATAAATTAATTTACAACTAGTGTTATTAATTCACTAATAGGAGTATTCCTCCTGTGCACTATTATCTGCACATTGTTACTTAACGTCTAGGTTCCTTTGAGACTGTGGAGGTGCACCAATTGATATGTGGTGCATGCTTCTGATTGTCATTCTGCGTCACCTTATGTTTGCAACTGTGTATATATACCGGGACACAATATCTCTTTTTGTCTGATGATGGGAGCATAGTGCTCTCAAAAGATCTCACTTTTACCTGTACTAATTTGTTTTTAGGATTTTAGTAAAGATTCCAAGTATTGATGGTGATTATTTGTACTAGTTTAAGTAATTTATGTGCATAGACAGTATTTCAGAGTTTGCATTTCAGCAAGTTTGCACGTTTTCATTCTTACGCCTAAGAGGTGCTGCTCTTAGCCTGAAGATTACAGTAATTATAACATCCTTATGTTCATGAGAAACCTGATCTTTTGAAATTCAGTCTGTGCCTAACATTTAATCATCCAGCTTGTGGTACAAAGATCTCATCAAACATATTTTGTGTGATTTCATTTAAATGACATCAGATTAAAGATCCTGTTCAGAATTTCACATGTCAAATTTAGTTCCCTGTCTTTAACCAGCAAGTCATAATATTTATCCATTGAGTTCTACATGTGAATTGCACTGAAGTGCCAAAAATCTGTGATATCTCTCTAATACCACATTGGTCCTTCTCGTTGTCAGATAATGGCAGCATCACGATGGGGCATGGACTCCATGAGCTCTCTGTAGTACTGGGGAGACAGTGCACACCATGCTTCCTAAAGTGCATCCCACAATTCTGTAGTATTCACCGGTGGAGGATTCCTGGCATTGACAGCATGTTAAACAGCATCCCAAATGTGTTCGATGGTATTTAAATACGGCAAATGAAGGGGCCAAGTCAGGATGCCAAACTCCATAAAATGTTCCTCCAGCCATAATCGGGAGACTGTGGACTTGTGCTGTGGTGTGTTGCCGTGTTGCCATCTTGTCGGAATGGTTGCATGATATGCATAGGTGCAAATGACTTCCAAAGATGGTGACATAGCCTCCACTGGTCAGAGCAGTCTGCAGACATATGAGGAGTCCTAATTCAGAGATAAACTAACATTTTGACAGGAAATTATTTTTCATATAAAAATTGCAGGGGGGGCTCTAATTTATTCTGTCCCCCATAACTTTTCTTGAAGATTTTTACTAATAAAATTTTTGACCTTGTTGAAACAATGGTATATTTTCTAAACACATGGAAACTTATTTGGCTTTTAGTCATGCTGTTATTGAGAGAGATTGTAATAGGAAATGTCATACATACATTACTTACATATCACTGAACTGGTCGTAGATTTTAATTACTGTTGATATATCAGGCATCTTCATTTGTAGCAATCTCAATGCACAACTTGAGCTTCACTGACATTCATCATACGTCTCACTCAAGAGCTTTTGTACTTCATACTCATTATCTTTTTCTCATGCAGATATTCCTCAATCTGGTCCTCCAATGATTTCATTGGCCTTCCTCTACATTTCTTTCTAGTCACTTGGGCTGAATAAATGCTCTTAGTAAGCATCTCGCCACCCATTCTTTCAACATGGCCAAACCACCTCAGAATATTTGTCTCCACCTTACTAACAACATTTTGCTTTACATTATATTATATATCTGCAACACATCTTCGTTCCTCACATGGTCAGAACGTGTCATGCCACAAACCCCTCATAAGTAATGCATTTCTCCAGCACACAAATCACTATGTTTCTTCCACATTACCCAGGTTTCACTGCCATACATTAAAGCAGGAACAATTACAATTTCATACACAGCCAATTCTTACCTTGTAGAGAACCCATCAGTACTGTGAAATCCTCCTAAGGCAGGTATGACTTCGAAAGATGAATTCACTTACCTGCTAATTTCTCCATCGAATCTGTTTTATTTGTCAAATAAGCTTCCTAAGTATATAAATTTATTCACCTGGTCTATCTCTGTACCATTTAGACTGATCTTGCATTCAGTACTAACAGTTCATTGCTCAAAAACCATAACTTTGGGTTTTCCCTTATTTATACTTAGTTTGAATTTTATACAAATTTTGTATGTCCGGGACAACATACTCTGCAGCTCACTTTTGCTCTTTGCCTATAACACTATATCATCAGCATACAGCAATGTGCACACATGTATAGTACCAAGACATAAACCAGTATTGTTTAATTTGGCATCACGCTTGCATGCATCCATAAATATATTTAACAGCCGTGGTGAGCTTATGCAACCTTGTCTGACTCCTGCACCAATAGAAAACCATTTTGATAAAACACTGTTCACTCGTACACATGCTCTACTGCTAGCATACATAGCTTTCACAATTTTAAGCAGATTCCCAATTACATCATAATTATTCAAGACCTTCTGCAGAAGCATCTGGTTTACTCAGTCATAAGCTTTCTCTAAATGTATGCAGGCTGCAAATTTTTTCCCCCCAAAAGATAGATACTTTTCATTCGTCACATGTAATTTTCATAGTTTGATTAGTGCAGCCCTTACTATGCATAAAACAATTCTGTACACTAGAATTATTGATACATAAATCAGAGATCTCTAAATTGCTTATATTTACTGTTCATCACGTAACTTCAATCACATCAGAAAACTTGGAAAATTACATCGCCCTGTAGTGGAAATCGAACCCTCATCTCCCGATTTCTGTTTGAGCATGCTATCCATTACACCACCCACGACGATTAAGTCCCAAGTATCTGAGGATTAAGAATCAGAATATTCTCATATTTTTGACAGTCAAACCAAATTCTGCTTCCTTGTGGCATAGTTAAGTAAATCACCAGTTCTTTCAGGTAAATTCTGTGGGAGAAATATTCTTCTCATAATACATGGAAATACACCAGAATTATTAACACAGCAATCAGATATCTCTGAATCGCTTGTATTTACTGTTCATCACGTAACATCAATTACATTGGAAAACTTGAAAATTACATTGCCCTCTTAACATTCAGGTACTTAGGACTTCATCCCCAAGTACCTTTTACAAATTTTTTGTTGCAACAAAAATATATTTATATTTCCAAGGAAAATTATAATTTAGAACAATATTTTAGAACTCCAGCAAAAATGTTGAATTTGGATTCCTGTGCTCTTTTCTTGAAAAAAAAAAAAAATACTTTTGTAGGTATTGCATTTTCTACCTCACATTATGTGAAAAGCAGTTCAAACTACATAGTTAGGGAACAAAAATAATATTCTGGAGCCATAGCAACCAGACCTATCACTCAGCCTCTTCCTACATTTGTTCCTGTTTTTTGCATTGTGATTTGCTTGGTTTTTGAAATGAATTCTTTGATAAGAAATCAGTTCTTTGAAAGAAAAGCAAATATCATTGATGAAGTTGATTCTGCTGTGAAAAATGGGCTGTTGCTAAAAATATGGCGCCACTCCATCAGTGCTATCAAGTGTTTTTAAAAGATTAAAAAAAAAACTGAACACCAACTCCAAAAGCTGAGTGTTAAAGTTGAAAAAGCAAATCAATTAGAAACCACATGAAAACAATGAAATTAAGACAATTACAGTTCCGCTAATATTGATATGTGTTTGTGTGTAAGTGAAACTAAAAAGTGAATGGAATGGTGAGTGTGTAGTCTGTCATGTTGGGTGGTATGATTTTAAGGGAAAAGATGAACAACTTGATTCGCTATAGCTGCATAAATAATAGAATTCTTTGTATTCGTTTGAAAGTGAAACTTAACAGAACAGTAACTGTTGTAGTGTATGCTGCTTGTGACTCAGAACATTCTGATAGAAAGGATGGTTTCTGAATGAGTTGAAAGCAGTTTTGAGCCAATTTGGTGCTAAATGGAAAGTTATTGTAGCAGATTTTAATGCTTAGGTAGGTGTTCAGAATGAGATTTCTGGCATTGTTCTGAGTAAGTTCAATGATCCCAGTGTGAACGATAATGTTGAAGATCAATTGAATTCTGAAATTGAGAATGGGTTGTGTGTATCTAATATGGTTTTCAACCACAAGTATATGCATATGTTACATAGGAGAAGTGTACTCTGTGGCACAGAAGTGCTACAGATTTTGCTGTTTACAATCAGGCATTTGAAACATTTAATTGATGTCACTGGTGTGGTGAGAGGTGAAGATGTTGGCTGTGATCACTACCTCTTGGTGTCACAAGTGAAACTGAATGTTGATTGGAAAAAGAGGAATATGAAAATGCCTCTGATTGAAAAAAAAAATAAAGGTTGCAAGGCTTCCTGAAGAACATCAGCATTACTCTGAAATACCCAGTGAACAATGGAATGAATTGAAGGCATGTGAAAGGGATGTGGAAAAGAAGTGGACATGTTTTAAGAACTGTGTTGTCCCTGTTGATGAAGAGGCTTGTGGTACTGCAAGAGTGGGTATTATTTTAAATGTGATGTTTTGTGGAACAAGTTAGATTAAAAAAGCAGTAAAGAAAAGAAGGAAGCTTTGTTGGGGAGGTTACAAGGTAGAGGTTCTGAGGATGAATAGATGAATAATGCTGTAAAAAGCATGAAGCAGCAAAGTTGGGTACATCAGAGTATTGCAGAAGTTAAGAAGAATATGGTGAAAAGGCATAAATTGACTTTCTGGAAACATAGGAAAACTTTCTTCAAGTACACAAGATGTAGGAAAAATAGGGGAAATAAAATTCTAAGCTGTGTGAAGAATATGATTGGGGAAATGATATGGGAACCTAACGAGTTAAGTGGGAAAGGGGTAAATACTTCTGTGAGTTATTAGAACATCAGAAGCAAAGGTGATTTAGAGGCAGAAAAAGATGATGCCACAGTGAAAAAAAGAAACAGAGTAGAGAACTCGGGGGAAAGAGGTTTGTAAAGCTCTAAAATTTCTTCAAAATGGTAGGGGACTTCAGGTGTAGATTGTGTAACTATTGAGATGATAAAGTATCGTGATGATTAAGTAATGACTGGTTAATTAAAATTTGCCAGTTGTGCTGGGAGTTTGGAATGGTCCCTCAGAATTGAGGGATGCTATAATTGTTCATTTTTCCAAGGAAAAAGGTGACAAGACTGAATACCTGAATTATTATGGTATCATCCAGCTCAGTGTGTGCGCCAGTGAAAGTGTTTGGAAAGGTCATTATTGATGAGGTACGTTATCTTACATCAGAAAAGGTGTGGGTGTACAGATTGGTAAATTCTGTGGAAGAAATATTCTTCTCATAATACTTGGAAATATGTCAGAATTATTAACACAGCAATCAGACATCTCTGAATTGCTTGCATTTACTGTTCATCACATAACATCAATCACATCAGAAAACTTGAAAACTGTATCACCCTGGAGTGAGAATCAAACCTGCGTAACTGGTGTGATTAGAGGTGCAGCCAATATCTGGACCTCTCTTCACACCAGTGTCATCAACTAAGTGTTTCAAATGCTTGATTGTAAACATCAAAATGTATAACGCAGGGTTGTCCAACATTTTTGTGTAAAGGGCCACTTTAAAAATTTTCACAGAACTCGCGGGCCAACGGTTGCTGCGAATTCCATAAAAAAATAAAAATAATGGTAATAATAAATATATATATATCATCATCTTCATCATCATAGTCAACCATTATCAATCCACTGCTGGACGAAGGTATCCCCAAGTTTTCTCCATGACGGTCTGTCTGGTGCCAGTCTCTTCCATGTCACTCCCGCATACTTTCGAATTTCATCCACCCATCTCCCATGCGGTCTTCTTCTGGGTCTTTTCCTGTCCCTTGGAATCCAATCTAAAATTTCGGCTGTCCATCGACGGTCTGTCCTTCTGGCAGTATGTCCAGCCTATTGCCATTTCAGGGATTTAACTCTGATCATGATGTCTTCCACTCTTGTCATTTTTCTGATCCACGAGTTCCTCTTCTTATCTCTCCTGGTTACACCAAGCATGCACCTCTCCATGCTACTTTGAGTTGTCTGCAGCCTTTGTATGTCTCTTTTAGTTAAGGTCCATGTCTCTGCACCATATGTAAGCACTGGAAGGATGCATTGATCAAACACTTTTCTTTTAAGACATAATGGAATATTGCTCCTCAAAATTATGCTGTTTCTTCCAAAAGCTCTCCAGGCAAGTTTTGTAGGCCGATTAATTTCTTCATCAATGTGACCCTCACTTGATATCTGCTGTCCAAGATAAACGTACGTGTCTGTTATCTCCAGCTTTTCTCCATCAATCGATAAATCTTCATTTCTTGTAAAAGCATTGAACATCCCTTTTGTCTTCTGAAAGTTCATTTTAATCCCACTTCTTTACTCTTGTCAGCAAGTTCCTGGATCGTACTCGGCAGCTCTGATGGGGTGGTTGCAAAAATGACTACGTCATCAGCAAAACGAAGGTGGGTTAGATAATCTCCATTAATCTTTATCCCTTTGTTTTCCCAGTTCAGTGATTGAAAGACATTTTCCAATGTGGCATTAAAGAGCTTGGGAGATATGGTGTCACCTTGTCTCACTCCCTTTCCAATTTTTACGTGTGTTGTATTTTCAAACAGCCTAATCTTTGCACTTGCATTTTCATAGATGTTATTAATAATATTAATGTATGCATCTTCAATACCGCAGGTTTTCAGAGCCATTGTAACTGCTGATGGTTTCACCGAATCAAAGGCTTTTTCATAATCGATAAAAGCCATGCACAATGGAAGTTCATATTCCCTCGCTCTTTCAATTAGTTCTCTCAGCACGTGGATATGATCTATTGTGCTGTAGCCACTCCTGAATCCAGCTTGTTCTCTCGGTTGAGCCATGTCCAGTGTTACCTTCAAGCGGTGTGAAAGAACTTTAGTGAAGATTTTATAAACTACTGATAGGAGGCTGATAGGTCTGTAGTTTCCGAGATCCTCAATGTCACCTTTCTTATGTAGCAGGATCATTGTAGCGGTGTTCCAATCCTCAGGAATCTTTCCTTCATTAAGGCATCGAGTGAAAATTTGGGCGAGTACTGTTTCGATTTCTCCACTTGCTTCTTGTATGATGTCTACAGTAATTCCATCTTCTCCTGGAGCTTTTTCCCACTTCATGTTCTTGATTGCATGTGCAACTTCTGCTGGGAGGACTGGAAGAACTCCGGTGCCTTTCATGATGTCTGGAGTACATGTATCATCCCTTTCATATAATTTCGAGTAGAAATCTTTCACTCTTGTCAAAATTTCGTCTCTATTTCTTGTTACAGAACCATCTCCTTTTCTCAGTGCCATAATCTGTTTTCTTCCCTTACTGACACAGTTGAATTTCCTTACGTCTTCAGTGATACTTTTTTGTACTGTCTTGCATAGCTCTATAGATTCCACTTTGGAAGTCACATCTTCTTCAGTTGTTGTCATCTCTCTTATTTTTTGCATCAACATTTTGGTTTTTCCTGATAATTTGTTCACATGCAACTTGTTCTTAGACCCAGCTAATTTTGTTGCTGTTTCCATAAGAGCTTTGGTTACTTTTCTGTTAACTTCAGAAATATGCACTTCTTCTGATGTTTGGCCTTCTAAAGCAGAGAATCTGTCCATCAGTTCCAACTTGAAGGTATTATGGTGTTTTTTAAGGTTGGTTATGTCAATACATTTTGTTTGTCTTATGAGCTTGCCACATTCAAGTTTAGTGTTGAGGTGCATCTTACATCTCACCAATCTATGGTCACTACCTGTGTTGTTAAACTTGTTTAGCGCACTGCAGTCTTCTATGACGAATTTTTTGTTACACATAATAAAATCAATTTCACTTGTCGTCCCATTTGGATGTCTCCATGTCCATTTCCTGTGTGGCTTTTTCTTGAAAAAGGAGTTCAAGATGAAAAACCCTTCTGCCTCTGCAAACTCAACGAGAGTATTTCCACGCTGGTTTCTGTTGCTGTGACCGAATTTACCTACTGAAGTTTCATTCTGTTGCCATTGCCCTATTTTTGCATTGAAATCTCCCATAATTATCTTCAAGTGCTGCTTACCTTTATTATTTAGATGACGAATTTCCTCATAAAATTCTTCAATTTCTTCTTCAGGATGACTTGTGGTGGGTGCATAAGTTTGAATAATCTGAGCCTTGTATCTTCTCGAGAGTTTAATAATGAGTCGTGCAGCTCTGTCAGAGGAACTTTCAACTTCTACAACTTTATCCTTCAGTTTCTTGTTTATTATAAATCCAACACAACTAGTTCTGCCAGTATCTGTCCCACGATAGTAGAAGAGATGTACACTTTTCAGTTCAATGAGTTCTCCTTACCTCACTTAGCCCGACAATGTCCCACTTGATCCTTTGTAGTTCCTCTTCCAATTCAAGAAGCCTTGAATCAGAAGTTAGGGAGCGTTCATTATACGTAGCCAAAGTCAGCATCAGATGGCAGCCTAGTCCGGTCCTCCGGTGATTCTTAGCACCCTTTGCCTTCATGTCGCACTGGCTGCTGCCTTGGCCAAGTACATTCCAGCTGCCGGAGACTGAGTGCCAAGATTTAAGTTGTGGAATCATTTTGGAGGGGTTTGGATATAATTCACCACGCTGGCCAAGCGGTTTGGTGAGTGTGGGATAGCATTTCCTCTAATCCCGATGGTATAGTTATACCTGGCGGTCGTCAGAGCCCCTTTAGTGGGAACAGGATGCACCACGAGAAGGCGGGGTTGACATTTGTCAAGGAGAGGCTGTGATGTTATGCATCACCTGACCTTACATCCCATCATCATCATCATCATTGTCAACCATTATCAATCCACTGCTGGACGAAGGTCTCCCCAAGTTTCCTCCACAACGGTCTGTCTTGTGCCAGTCTCCTCCATGTCACCCCTGCATACTTTCGAATTTCATCCACCCATCTCCCATGTGGTCTTCTTCTGGGTCTTTTCCTGTCCCTTGGAATCCAATCTAAAATTTCGGCTGTCCATCGATGATCTGTCCTTCTGGCAGTATGTCCAGCCCATTGCCATTTCAGGGATTTAACTCTGATCATGATGTCTTCCACTCTTGTCATTTTTCTGATCCACGAGTTCCTCTTCTTATCTCTCCTGGTTACACCAAGCATGCACCTCTCCATGCTACTTTGAGTTGTCTGCAGCCTTTGTATGTCTCTTTTAGTTAAGGTCCATGTCTCTGCACCATATGTAAGCACTGGAAGGATGCATTGATCAAACACTTTTCTTTTAAGACATAATGGAATATTGCTTTTGAAAATTATGCTGTTTCTTCCAAAAGCTCTCCAGGCAAGTTTTGTACGCCGAATAATTTCTTCATCAATGTGACCCTCACTTGATATCTGCTGTCCAAGATAAACGTACGTGTCTGTTATCTCCAGCTTTTCTCCATCAATCGATAAATCTTCATTTCTTGTAAAAGCATTGAACATCACTTTTGTCTTCTGAAAGTTCATTTTTAATCCCACTTCTTTACTCTTGTCAGCAAGTTCCTGGATCATACTCTGCAGCTCTGATGGGGTAGTTGCAAAAATGACTACGTCATCAGCAAAACGAAGGTGGGTTAGATAATCTCCATTAATCTTTATCCCCTTGTTTTCCCAGCTCAGCGACTGAAAAACACCCTCCAATGTGGCATTAAAGAGCTTCGGAGATATGGTGTCACCTTGTCTCACTCCCTTTCCAATTTTTACGTGTGTTGTATTTTCAAACAGCCTAATCTTTGCACTTGCATTTTCATAGATGTTATTAATAATATTAATGTATGCATCTTCAATACCGCAGGTTTTCAGAGCCATTGTAACTGCTGATGGTTTCACCGAATCAAAGGCTTTTTCATAATCGATAAAAGCCATGCACAATGGAAGTTCATATTCCCTCGCTCTTTCAATTAGTTCTCTCAGCATGTGGATATGATCTATTGTGCTGTAGCCACTCCTGAATCCAGCTTGTTCTCTCGGTTGAGCCATGTCCAGTGTTACCTTCAAGCGGTGTGAAAGAACTTTAGTGAAGATTTTATAAACTACTGATAGGAGGCTGATAGGTCTGTAGTTTCCGAGATCCTCAATGTCACCTTTCTTATGTAGCAGGATCATTGTAGCGGTGTTCCAATCCTCAGGAATCTTTCCTTCATTAAGGCATCGAGTGAAAATTTGGGCGAGTACTGTTTCGATTTCTCCACTTGCTTCTTGTATGATGTCTACAGTAATTCCATCTTCTCCTGGAGCTTTTCCTCGCTTCATGTTCTTGATTGCATGTGCAACTTCTGCTGGAAGGACTGGAGGAACTCTGGTACTGGTATCTTTCATGATGTCTGGAGTGCATATATCATCTCTTTCATATAATTTGGAGTAGAAATCTTTCACTCTTGTCAAAATTTCGCCTCTATTTCTTGTTACAGAACCATCTTCTTTTCTCAGTGCCATGATCTGTTTTCTTCCCTTACTGAGATGTCCCTTTGCTATCTTTAGGCTTTGGTTGTTTTCAATTGCTTTCCTCACTAGTTCACAGTTGAATTTCCTTACGTCTTCAGTGATACTTTTTCTTACTGTCTTGCATAGCTCTATATATTCCACTTTGGAAGTCACATCTTCTTTAGTTGTCCTCATCTCTCTTCTTTTTTGCATCAACATTTTGGTTTTTCCTGATAATTTGTTCACATGCAATTTGTTCTTAGACCCAGCTAATTTTGTTGCTGTTTCCATAAGAGCTTTGGTTACTTTTCTGTTAACTTCAGAGATGTCCACTTCTTCCGATGTTAGGCCTTCTAAAGCAGAGAACCTGTTCTTCAGTTCTAACTTGAAGGTATTATGGTGTTTTTTAAGGTTGGTTATGTCAATATATATATATATATATATATATATATTGACATAATAACCTTAAAATATATATATATATATCGGATATATATATATATATATATATCGGATATATATATATATATATATATATATATATATATATATATAAATCTCCCATAATTATCTTCAAGTGTTGCTTACCTTTATTATTTAGATGAAAATATGGGATGTAAGGTCAGGTGATGCATAACATCACAGCCTCTCCTTGACAAATGTCAACCCCGCCTTCTCGTGGTGCATCCTGTTCCCACTAAAGGGGCTCTGACGACCGCCAATAGCGGTATAACTATACCATCGGGATTAGAGGAAATGCTATCCCACACTCACCAACCCGCTTGGCCAGCGTGGTGAGTTATGGCAAAACCCCTCCAAAATGACTCCACAACTTAAATCTTGGCCCTCAGTCTCCGGCAGCTGGAATGTACCTGGCCAAGGCAGCGGCCAGTGCGACATGAAGGCAAAGGGTGCTAAGAATCCCCGGAGGACCGGACTAGGCTGCCATCTGATGCTGACCTTGGCTACGTATAACGGACTCTCCCTATCTTCTGATTCAAGGCTTCTTGAATTGGAAGAGGAACTACAAAGGATCAAGTGGGACATCGTCGGGCTAAGTGAGGTAAGGAGAAAAGGAGAAGATCTCATTGAACTGAAAAGTGGACATCTCTTCTACTATCGTGGGACAGATACTGGCAGAACTAGTGGTGTTGGATTTATAATAAACAAGAAACTGAAGGATAAAGTTGTAGAAGTTGAAAGTTCCTCTGACAGAGCTGCACGACTCAGACTCGTTATCCAACTCTCGAGAAGATACCAGGCTCAGATTATTCAAACTTATGCACCCACCACAAGTCATGCTGAAGAAGAAATTGAAGAATTTTATGAGGAAATTCGTGATCTAAATAATAAAGGTAAGCAACACTTGAAGATAATTATGGGAGATTTCAATGCAAAAATAGGGCAACGGCAACAGAATGAAACTTCAGTAGGTAAATTCGGTCACGGCAACAGAAACCAGCGTGGAAATACTCTCGTAGAGTTTGCAGAGGCAGAAGGGTTTTTCATCTTGAACTCCTTTTTCAAGAAAAAGCCACACAGGAAATGGACATGGAGACATCCAAATGGGACGACAAGTGAAATTGATTTTATTATGTGTAACAAAAAATTCGTCATAGAAGACTGCAGTGTGCTAAACAAGTTCAACACAGGCAGTGACCATAGATTGGTGAGATGTAAGATGTACCTCAACACTAAACTCGAACGTAGCAAGCTCATAAGACAAACAAAATGTATTGACATAACCAACCTTAAAAAACACCATAATACCTTCAAATTGGAACTGAAGAACAGATTCTCTGCTTTAGAAGGCCTAACATCGGAAGAAGTGGATATTTCTGAAGTTAACAGAAAAGTAACCAAAGCTCTTATGGAAACAGCAACAAAATTAGCTGGGTCTAAGAACAAATTGCATGTGAACAAATTATCAGGAAAAACCAAAATGTTGATGCAAAAAAGAAGAGTGATGAGGACAACTAAAGAAGATGTGACTTCCAAAGTGGAATATATAGAGCTATGCAAGACAGTACGAAAAAGTATCACTGAAGACGTAAGGAAATTCAACTGTGAACTAGTAAGGAAAGCAATTGAAAACAACCAAAGCCTAAAGATAGCAAAGGGACATCTCAGTAAGGGGAAAAAACAGATTATGGCACTGAGAAAAGAAGATGGTTCTGTAACAAGAAATAGAGGCGAAATTTTGACAAGAGTGAAAGATTTCTACTCCAAATTATATGAAAGGGATGATACATGTACTCCAGGCATCATGAAAGGTACCAGTACCAGAGTTCTTCCAGTCCTTCCAGCAGAAGTTGCACATGCAATCAAGAACATGAAGTTGGGAAAAGCTCCAGGAGAAGATGGAATTACTGTAGACATCATACAAAAAGCAAGTGGAGAAATCGAAACAGTACTCGCCCAAATTTTCACTCGATGCCTTAATGAAGGGAAAATTCCTGAGGATTGGAACAACGCTACAATGATCTTGCTACATAAAAAAGGTGACATTGAGGATCTCAGGAACTACAGACCTATCAGCCTCCTATCAGTGGTTTATAAAATCTTCACTAAGGTTCTTTCACACCGCTTGAAGGTGACACTGGACATGGCTCAACCGAGAGAACAAGCTGGATTCAGGAGTGGCTACAGCACAATAGATCATATCCACGTACTGAGAGAACTAATTGAAAGAGCGAGGGAATATGAACTTCCATTGTGCATGGCTTTTATCGATTATGAAAAAGCCTTTGATTCGGTGAAACCATCAGCAGTTGCAATGGCTCTGAAATCCTGCGGTATTGAAGATGCATACATTAATATTATTAATAACATCTATGAAAATGCAAGTGCAAAGATTCGGCTGTTTGAAAATACAACACACATAAAAATTGGAAAAGGAGTGAGACAAGGTGACACCATATCTCCCAAGCTCTTTAATGCCACATTGGAAAATGTCTTTCAATCACTGAACTGGGAAAACAAAGGGATAAAGATTAATGGAGATTATCTAACCCACCTTCGTTTTGCTGATAACATAGTCATTTTTGCAACTACTTCATGAGAGCTACAGAGTATGATCCAGGAACTTGCTGACAAGAGTAAAGAAGTGGGATTAAAAATGAACTTTCAGAAGACAAAAGTGATGTACAATGCTTTTACAAGAAATGAAGATTTATCGATTGATGGAGAAAAGCTGGAGATAACAGATACATACGTTTATCTTGGACAGCAGATATCAAGTGAGGGTCACATTGGTGAAGAAATTAATCGGCGTACAAAACTTGCCTGGAGAGCTTTTGGAAGAAACAGCATAATTTTCAAGAGCAATATGCCATTATGTCTTAAAAGAAAAGTGTTTGATCAATGCATCCTTCCAGTGCTTACGTATGGTGCAGAGACGTGGACCTTAGCTAAAAGAGACATACAAAGGCTGCAGACAACTCAAAGCAGCATGGAGAGGTGCATGCTTGGTGTAACCAGGAGAGATAAGAAGATTAACACGTGGATCCGAAAAATGACAAGAGTGGAAGACATCATGATCAGAGTTAAATCCCTGAAATGGCAATGGGCTGGACATACTGCCAGAAGAACAGACCATCGATGGACAGCTGAAATTTTAGATTGGATTCCAAGGGATAGGAAAAGGCCCAGAAGAAGACCACATGGAAGATGGGTGGATGAAATTCGAAAGTATGCGGGAGTGACTTGGAGGAGACTGGCACAAGACAGACCGTTGTGGAGGAAACTTGGGGAGACCTTCGTCCAGCAGTGGATTGATAATGGTTGACGATGATGATATATATATATATATAATTAAAAGCAAAAACATTAGAAATGGACGTGAAATTAGACATAGAAATTTCCAGAAAATTTGACATTAAAAGCAATTTATTACCTTTTCTTTCGTTGTTAAACCAAACGCTCAGTTAATGTGAGGTCTGACATAACTTTTGCTTACACAGGTAGTCAATGTCTGTCTGTACACTTGATGTAGTTATGCGCAGAATTCCAGTAAGATGTTCATCTGTCAGATGGGACCTTGATTTTGTTTTTATGGCTTTCATCCTAGAAAATAGCTGTTGCAAGCAATATGTGCTACCAAACAGTGCAATGCATCGAAAGGCGTGTTTTGAGACATTTGAATAAGAATTTGAGGGAGCATAATTTTTATAAAATGTTAACAAATCATGCTGTATGAATGCTCTCTTCATGGGTGTCATTTTTGATCTCGACTAGTTCCATCTGCAACATATCAGGAGCATCATTGATGTGGGTTCCAAATGGATCTAAAAACTTCATTTCATCACCATGTTCTCTGAAATCTGAAAATCTTTCTGTGAATTCATCACAAAGTTTTTCAATTAGTTCAGAGTACTTTTTTATGGTTCACTGTCTCAGACGACCTTGTTGACAGCGTCGTGAAATGGACAACTTTTTTCACACCCGACTGTTACTGAAACAGTTGTAACTTCTGCATGAACGCTGGGATATGCTCAAACAGTTTATAGGCAAGTTGATCCCTTCCTTGTATTTTCACTTTTAAGTCTGCAAGATATTTAGTGATATCTTGCAGGAATGCCAAGTAATTCAACCACTCATCATCATTCATAAAACTTGCATCTTTCCCTTTTTGTTGCAATAAAGATCTTTATTTCTTTAAGCAGTGCCCAGTATCTGGGCAGTGTCATTGCCCTGCTGAGCCAGCAAACATGGTTGAAGTAAATTACATCACCATTGGATGATTCTAATTCTGTAAGAAAAGTTTTTAACTGTCTGTGATTGAGCCCCTTGGACCTTATAAAATTAATTGTTGAAACAACCTTTTCCATATGTGTTGCATATCCATGGTCTTTTCACACAGTTGCTCTTTGTGAATGATGCAGTGGTATGTGATGACATCATTAGGTACCGATTTCAGCATTAGATTTGCAAATCCATTATGCTTTCCTAACATTGCGGAGCTCCATCTGTTGTAATTCCACAAAGTTTATCCTCCGGTAGACTGAATTTCACCAAGACATGTTTTACCTCATCAAAAATATCTTTTCCAGTTGTTGTACCTCTCAGTGGGCATAAGTCCAATAGTTCCTCAACGATTTCAAAAGTTGTGAAAGTTGTGGTGACTCCTCATACATAGATTGCCAGTTGTGCTGTATCGCTTATATCTGTTCTTTCATTGAGTGCTAAGCTGTAAAATTAGCAAGATATGAGCCTCTTAATGAGAGCATTTTCAATGTTGGTTGCTAAATCTTCTACTCTTCTAGTAACTGTCTGGTGTGAAAGACTCGTTTTTTCTACCATAGACTTTTTACCAGGACTTGCTACAGGTGTAAATATGCACAAGCAATCTTTCACAAATTCTCCATCCGTTTAAGGTTTTCCTCTCTTGGCTATTTCTTCGGCTATCAAATAACTGATTTTGGTAGCCACCTCAGAACTTTGGTTTGCAGCTTTAAAGAAAGATTGTTGCCCGATAATATTGTTTTTTTTTAGAGAGTTCACTTGATCGATTCTTTCTTGGCCTGTTAGATTGTCATATTTGCTGGCATGCTTCGTAGAATAATATCTCTTGATATTATATTATTTCATAATGGCAATTCTCTCTTGGCGTATCAGACACAATATGCCCCCCTTATGCTCAATAACAAAAAAATCATCGGTCCAAGCACCCTTAAAAGCTCGACATTCAGAATTGATTTTCCTTTTCTTGTGTGTATTCACCAGAGCTGCCATGTTTGGTGTGATGTATTTTACCAAGAATTTCGCTGGATATTTAACTGATAAACACATTGATGTTTAGCTAGCACAGTTATGTACTTCTGTGAGAAAAACTTGCAATTCAAAAGACGATTTCCTAATGAAAAGCTAAGGAGGCAATCGTCACGTAGAGCTCAGCTCTGCATGGAACAGGTGAATATTTGACACTTGATTGGCTGGAGAAAACAACGCTTCCAATGACTGTGCGGACCTTTTCTCCTCCCCTCAACTTTTCTCTGGGCTATTTGTTTGCTCACTTGTGATATAGAGAAAAGGCTTCCCGAGTGAAAAGGACTGCCACAGGAAAGGGGTTCCAAACTGTTCCCACGGTTTTTCCATATTTTTAAAATATTCAGTTTTCTACAATTTTTGCTGTTATTTTTTTAATTCTGAACAATAGCAGGCGGGCCAGATTAAAACCTTTGGCGGGCCAGACTATGGCCCATGGGCCGTAAGTTTGACAATCCTGGTATAACACTTCTCTGCCACAGAATACACTTCTCCCACGTATATGTGTACTTGTGGTTGAAAACATATTAGACAACCCATTCTCAATTCAGCATTCATCTTATCTTCCACATTATCCATTCACACTGGGTTCATTAAACTTACTCAGAACAATGCCAGAAATCTTGTTCTGAACACCTTCCTAAGCATTAAAATCTCCTTCTATAATAACTTTCTCTTTAGCATCAAACTGGCTCAAAACTACTTTTAACTCATTCAGAAATCATCCTTCCTATCAGAATGTTCTGAGTCACAAGCAGCATACACTACGACAATTACTGCTCTGTTAAGTTTCACTTTCAAACGAATCCAAAGAATCTCTCATTTATGCAGCTATAGTGAATCAAGTTGTTCATCTTTTCCCTTAAAATCATACCATCCAACATGACAGACTACACACTCACAATTCCATTCACTTTTTAGTTTCACTTACACACAAAGGAACGTCATTATTAGTGAATTATGAAAACCAGTGGAACTGTAATTGTCTGAATTTTATTGTTCTCATGTGGTTTCTATCTGATTTGTATTCTCAATTTTAACACTCATCTTTTGGAGTTGGTGTTCAAATTTTTCTTAATCTTTTAAAAACACTTAAGAGCATTGATGGAGTGTTGCCATATTTTCAGCAACAGCCCATTTTTCACAGCAGAGTCAACTTCATCAGTGATTTTTGCTTTTCTTTCAAAGGATTGATTTCTTTTCAAAGAATTCATTTCGAAAACCAATCAAAGCACAACGAAAAGAACAGGAACAAGTGTAGAAAGAGGCTGAGTGATAGGTCTGGTTTCTATGGCTCCGGAACATTACTTTTGTTCCCTAACTAGTTTCAGCTGCTTTTCACATAATTGGAGGCCAAAAATGACCTACCTGGGAAAATTGTTTGTTTCTTTTAACAAAAGAGCAGAGGAATCCAAATTCAACATTTGTGCTAGAGTTGTAAAATATTGTTCTAAATCATAATTAGCCTTGGAAATATATATATATTTTTTACTGTGGAAATAACTTTTTTACGGGTCTTATAGAGGTTATTATTCCAAAAAAGTTGGTGGTCAAATTTTAGTAGTAAAGAAGAAACTTGAAGAGGGGATCGAAATAGCAAGAAGAAGAAGTACCACAATTAACGATAATTGCGATTGGACACTTCCAACTGAGTGGCAGCAACTACTCCAGTGATGTAGTCCTAATTATGAACTAAGTTTTAGTTCGAAAATTTGACCACCAACTTTTTTTGAATAATAACCTCTATAAGACCCGTAAAAAAGTTATTTCCACAGTAAACTATGAATAGAGGTGCCATAAATTCATTTACAACTAGGATATATTTTTTGTTACAACAAAAAATTTGTAAAAATTAATTTTGTTGTATTGAAATCAAAAATACCTTACATTAAGGATGCTTTTTTCAAGGAATTTGTTTTATTTTCACCAAGTTGGTATTTGTTTTAAGAGAAACTGACTGTATTGATCATTGCAAATGTATATTGGGTTGGTGTGAATGAAATGCCCGGTGCGAATGAGCAGTGGAGACAGGCCCCCACCACAGCAGAATGGAACCACCCATAGGTGTTGCAGTATTACGTCACGGAGTTACTATAAATAGCTATCACATGTGTGAAGAACAAGGTTCAGACATGGTTTGTTTGGATGTAACGTGGCTTGCAAAGGAAATGTGCAGATGTAAATGTGCTTCCTGTATGAATTTAAACTGGGCCATTCTGCAGGAATTGCTGCTCGAAACGTTAACAAAGCATTTGGAGATAATACAGCCAACGAACAAAGCATGTGGCCACCAACCTGTTGCTGTTTCTAATTATGTTCTGTTATGTGTAGTTGAAGCAGCCCCAAAAAAACATGTCGTGAGATAGTGGCAGAGGTAAATGTCCACCACATGACAGTTGTTCAGAGTCTGGCTGTGCTGGGTAAGGTCAAAAAGCTGGACATATGGCTGCCGCATGAGTTGACAACTGCCAACAAGACTAGGCATTTGAAAGTCTGCATATTGCTGCTTGCCAGGAATAAACAGGAACCTCTGCTGCATCAAATCATCACCTGTGACGAGAAGTGGGTTCTTTATGATAATCGAAAACAATCTGCACAATAGTTACCCAGCAAAAACAGTCTTGCTGGCCCAGCACTATGTTGGCGCTGCTGAACCGTCAATAAAATGTCCGGGCGGCCAACAGAAGGGCCAGCAGTTCAGGCCAACAGCTGGCCAACAGCTGGCACCCCATCAGTTGTCATATGCCACAACAGGGCCATCAGTGGGCCATCACAGGCAGTAGCTGCCACAAGTGGCCCTTCAGTGGCTCTACAAGCACATGCCAGAAATGATGGCTAGCCTAATGTGGTCCGCTAGTGTGCCGTTAGTGGCAGCCAGCAACCACGTGATGTAACTGGTGGCTTGCCAAATCTTGTCCGCCAATTTCCCAGTAGTAACCATAATAATAATAAAAAAAAAAAAAAAAAAAAGGTAACCACAGTTACCCAAAGCTACAATTTTTTTTTCTACCCTTACGAAGCTTGTGAATTAACGAACTGCGCTGGGGAAATTTTCTCAACATAACGGAAAAACAGCAGTTTGTATCTGAGCAGATTTGAACCTGGGCCGTTTGCGTGATAGCTAAGCTCTCTACGGACCGGACTAATTCGCCACGTCGAGTGTATGCTTAAGGCTGTCTGTTTGGTATGCAATGTGTAATCGAATGCTTCCCTCTTTTATTTTACAATATTGCGAGGTATTTTTCATAAAAGTCAGTTTCATATAATTGATAAATTAATTTTTTCAACGTAACAATATATATATATATATATTTTTTTTACCTTAAGGGAACTTCACTTATTTTCAAGGCGTGTACATACTTAGAGTCGCTTTCCAAAGTTATGTACTGTCCTTGCCGTCTTGAAAAGAGATTGTTGAATAAATATATATTTACCCGGGTTCATGTCACATTCTGTTACATTTTTAACGTTGTGTCTTTCCTTTCCGTTGTTCGAAGCTACATTTGTTTTAAAGAGTAAAAGATATTTTATTTTACTTATCGTTATTTTTAGAAGCGAATTCCTCCCAGTGTTGTGTATTCAACCCATGGATGAGTACCCCACATAGCGTTGCTTTTTTTTTTCTTTCAAATAATTAATAAATTTTGTACGCGTATATTTTTTTTTTCCAACAAACGTTGTTTTAATGGTTTTCCAGGATATTTGTTTCAAGCGGTTTCAAATTTTTTCTTGTTATTCATCCACTTCATTCCATGAATTATTATTCATGGGAAAATGGAGTGGGTGTATTTCATGGCTGTAATCTAGTATTTCACGGCTTAATCTGATATCTTCGTCGACGTAAAATTTCATTAGGAAATTAATTCGCCTCTTCACATATGGATTTTTTTCTTAACATCCACTAAAATAACACGATGGCGATAGCGTCGTCTTCAACTAACTAGTACAGTGAGAGACACAGCAAGTGTTGATTCTGCGCATGCGCAGTCCCGTTGCTTCCACCTGCTGTTGGGGGTTGCATTGGTTGCTAGCAACGGGCCACTAGTGGCACTTGCTTGGAGGCCCACAATTCACGGTGATGCTGCAGGGCCATCAATGGCTCGCCAACTGATAGCGCTGCCACCAACGGACCACTACCGGGCCATGAGCGGCAGATTTCAGCCAGCAGTGACCCATCACTGCCAGCTGGTGGCCAGCAGTTTCCCAGCACTTGTGTTTTTGCTGGGTAAGCAAGGCACAGCCTGCTGGATGGCATCCTAAGCCACCCCTACACACCAAGAAGATGATGCTCCTTGTCTGGTGGTCAACAGCCGGGATAATTCATCGGAGTTTCTTGGCAAGAGGCCAAACCATCACTGCAGAACGTTATTGTGCTGAATTACACCATATGCACCGGAAATTGCTGCAGAAACAACCGGCTTTGGTCAACAGACATGGTGTTCTTTTGTTCCAGGACAATGCCTGCCCTCATGTCAGACAACAAACGATGCTGACACTAAGTGCCTTGGGCTATGAAGCTCTGCCTCATTCTGTTTAGTCACCGGACTTGTCTCCGACAGACTATCATCTGTTTCGTCGCCTGAATCACTTCCTGTCCGGGAAACAGTTCACAACAGACAACGAGGTTCAACGTGCAGTTGATGACTTCTTCCTTTCCCAGCCACAAGACTTTTTTCGTTCCGGGATCATGACCTTGCTGGACAGATGGCAACTATGTGTTGATGCCGAGGGGGATTATTTTGACTAGGTAAGTTGTCCTACTTTTCCGTTCTCGCTGTCCATGTGTGCTGGTCCTTTGCCGGACATTTCATTTGCACCAACCCAAATAATATGTGATTAAGTAGATTGGTTTAAGTGAACTGAAAGTCAAGGTATGGTATATAAAATAGTAAAACTATACTAGTAACATGATTTATTGGCGTAAGAATATAAATCAGCATTTCCAAGCTTTCACACATCAACCAGATGGCTTTTTCAAGGATGGAACACTTCAACAATTTAAATGCAGTGACTTGTTTAGCCAATAGCAAAATGCTTCAACAAGTAGTGACTTGTCTTGTCAAGTCAGCTTATTCAGATTGTTGAAGCATCCTGTTATTCAGATTGTAGTTTTCTGTTTGCCTTCCTTGAAAATGCCATCTAGTTGATGTGTGAAAGCTCGGAAACAGTGATTTACAGTCACACGCCTATAAATCGGATTGCTAGTATAGTTTTATTATTTTATATATAGTTGATGTACAGTTCTTTGTGATTAATTTGTTCACGGTAAGGTGAAGTGTTCCAAGTGAAGTGAAGTGAAGTGTTCTGCTTTAGTGTTCCAAGTGAAGTGAAGTGTTCTGCCAACCAAGTGAAGTGTTCTGCTTTACATTGTGAGCTTAATTTTTTGAGTAGTAGTATCCCACTACTGACACAAAAAAGGATTTCATTACAGTATTTGTCTTCATAAAAAATTCATGAATTTATGTCCTTTGTAATTTTATTTCCTTAGGGTAGATTATGTAACTCTTGGAGGAGTTAAAGATTACAGCAGTTGGAATATGAAAGTCAACCCTTACCAAAAACAATTCATTTTTGACAGATGTGTGGAACTTGTCCCCAGCTTAGCGGTACAGTAATATTTGAAACTTGTTTTATTTCAGGAATGTTTTATGTGTATATGAGATAATTAGAATAATAGGTGTCAAATAAAATTTGGTGAGAATCTATGAACAGCACGATCAGTTTAAAGGAAAACCAGGTAAAAATGTGTGCTTAATGTACAACTCAAAAAATGTATTTGAAAAAGCACTTATTCATTAAAACTTGATGTGTAGTGTTTCTTATTTATCCATCAATCTGCACCAATGAAACAGATTTTAAAAATGATCATGCCCTTTAGTGAAACACACTTGAATGTGCATAACCGTTATATGACTTTTACGTCCTGTCATGCTTTTGTGTCCAATTGGATAAAGCAAATATTGCTGTGGGCCATAGTCTGGTATAGTTTGTCATTTAGTCATATACAACATATCTCTAATAAGTTCCAGGACTGACTGCATAACTAACGTAACAGTAGTGGGATAAAAATAGCATGCGTATGCCAGAAGACTGCATCCTTCGCTAATCAGCAAACAGCTGGAAACTGGTTTATACCGGTACCGACATGCTGGCATTAAGGGAGCCATAGCAAACGTTCTTGTCCCATTTCATTTTAGCTATGGAAGAGCAGAGGTAAACATCTGTTTTTGTTGGAAACTTGGTAAATCAGCTATTGAAACTTACAGAATGTTAAAAGAAATGTATGGAGAGACAGCATTATACCGCAGCAGAGTTTTCGAATAGTGTGCACAGTTTCATGATGGGCAGGAATCCTTTGATGATGATCTGAGATCTAGCTATCCCTCTAGTGTGTGTGGACAGTGGAAAATAATCCAAGAGGTGCGGAATCAGTTAAAGAAAGATCGCTGAATTAGAGTGAGACTTTTGGCTGAGTCAATGGGCATAGTAGTGGGCATCAGTAAGTCTATCTGTCATGAGATTCTATGCAAGGATCTGGAACAATGAAAACTTAATGCCATATTGGTACCTCGCATTCTGAATGATGACCAAAAGAAGGCTTGTTCGTTGATCTGTTATAATCTGCTGCTGGGCACTGCAGCTGACGATCCTGATTTTTGCATCAGAAGTATTGCAGGAGATGAAACATGGTGCATGCAGAATGATCCAGAAACCTGGGGAGTGTTTCCAGGATAAAACGGGCACTAAAAGGACAGTATTATGCAGGCATTACATCTATCGAAGCAGCCATGACAAAACAACTTGCAGACATCCCGGAGTGCCTTCCAGAACTGTTTTCAGGATCTTCAGAAATGTTGGAAACTGTGTGTTGATTCAGAACGGTGGTATTTTGAAGGTGACCAGCATTAATTGTGAGCATGGTACTTTTTTATGTTCTTCATTGCCTCAGTACTGGAACTTTTTAGACGTAGGTTGTACTAGTGTTTCAAAATTTGGAGTAAGTTTTCTATATTTACCATGAATTTTCAACATGTGTGCAGGCTGAAAATTGTAAGTGTTATAAACTGTTCCTGACAGACATAATTATTGACATGAAAAACAGTTCATAATACTTATAATTTCATCTTTTCCATGTTGAACATTGTTTTATTTTTTATTTGTTTATTTATTTATTTATTTTTTGTATCAAAACCACATTTTAGTAACCACTGAGTTTTCAGTTGCTTTTATTACATTCATTGTCATAAAAATCTGCACACCAAGACGGAGGCGTTGGATTGAAATGAGATTTTAGTAGTGAGATGGTACATAGCAAGGACAGAAGTGATTACAATATCACAGCAGCAGGATGATTTCCTGCGGATACACATTTCGGTCAGCGTTAGTACCGCGTCGGACCGCCTTGCGCTTGGATACATGCAGTGATGCGGTCTGGCATGGAGTCCAAGAGATGCTGTTTGTTATCCTGGGACAGATTGGCCCACACTTCTTACAACTGACTCTCTAAATCACAAACACTGGGACATAGAGAAAGCTGGCATCTCATCTGGTCCCACATGTGCTCAATGGGCGAGAGATCAGGCGATCTGGCAGGCCACGAAAGCGTCGAAGCATGACGCAGCCAGTCCTGGGAAACCCGTTATCTTGTTGGAAAAAGGTGCTGCCCCGCCCCTCCAGAAACGGCAGCACATGGGGCCGTAGGATCTCCTGTACGTAGCGCTGGGCTGTTAACGTCCCTCAGATCACTGCGAGGGAAGTCCACCTGTCATACGCGATGGCTCCCCAGACCATCATGCCTGCAGTTTGGACTTGTGCTGTTGTACAGTGAGGTTGGGATTGTAGCGCTCGGCTGTGGTCCTCCACACTTTGACAAGGTGGTCGTCCGTTCCCATACAGAACCGGGATTAGTTGCTGAACACGCTACGTCGCCAGTCCATAGCATTCCATATTGTCTGCTGCTGACACCATTGCAATGGACGCCTAAGATGGTCAGGTCTTAATGGCAGAAAACGTAAGGGCCATCAAGAGTGCAGGTTCACCTCTGCCAGGCGTCCAGAAATGATTTTGGCAGACACAGCAGTCCCTTGTACAACCGCCACATGTCTCTGGATATTGGACAAGGACATCGCTGCATCTGTGTGTGCTGCTCTCACGATCACACTGTCCTTACTGCTGGTGGTGTGTCTGGGTCATCCAGAGCCAGTTCGCCATCTCCAGGTGCCTTGCTGTGTTGGAGGTTCTTATCCATGGACCCCAGACAGAAGTGTAAATCCTTAATTTTAGGGTAAAAATCACACTTCCCACAATACATGAGACTTGCAACAAAATAGGTATATAATGCATTTAATACCATATGTTGCTCCAAAGGTTAACATGTTTAAGGTTTAACTCAGCAGAAAACAAAGACAATTACCACCACACAACACATCTCATGGCAGTGAGGTAAAAAGACAATCCACTCAGAAGAACAACCAAAGCATCACAGACAACCACACCCTACTGATAACACAAGACAACAGGACTGTTACCATTCTACAAAAAGAAGTACTGTTGCTGCTGTTGATACATCACTATCAGCAGCAAATGCTCATTTGCATGTTTGAGCATACATGGTTGAAATAAGGTACATATTTTGTGCACACATGATTTGCTTTCTTCATGCAAGAATAATAACAAACAAAATACCTTTAACAAATTATACACTTGCCAGAAATCATGGAAACAAATATATATATAATTTTTCTTTAGTACAAGAAACATGGCTAACAGTTCCCAACATGATCGCACCGTACTGTCCGACCAGCCTAAATAGCAGCCGATTCGGCACACCGGCCACCCTCCATCTCTCATTCGGATGATACGGCCACGTTCAAACTCCGTCAGTTGCCCATATGCACATCTACAGCAGCTCCTCTGCATGTCTATCACTCAGGGATCTCACCTGACTCTTACCGTGCACTTTGGCACAAATGTGAAGTCCCCCTTTGGTGCGTTATACGCCACGAGGATTGGGATTGCAGCGACGGTCTTGGACACGTGGGCATGCGGAATTGCATGAAACTTTAATCATTTGCATGTCGACCCTCTCCGTAACTATTCACCGAGTTTCACATTAATCGCACATTTTTTTCCTGGTGCACGGATTTTTATGACAATGATTGTATTTTATGGTTATTAGCAATTTCACATTGTAACTTTAGTTTCCTGTGCTGACAACATTTGAATTATAAAATGTAGATTGTTAACATTATGTAAGTTCAGAAATATCATCATAATTGTCAACCATTATTAATCCACTGCTTTATAAAGGTCTTCCCAAAGTTTCTTCCACAACGGTCTGTCTTGAGCTGGTCTCCTCTGTGTCACTTTCGCATGCTTTTGAATTCCAGAAATATACAAGTGTCAAATCCATTGATAAAATTCTAGCGGATAATGCTTACCTTGGCATTCCTTTCTAGCGATGGGAACATTTCATGCACGTGTTTTCCGGTCTTTGTTGATGTTATTGTCCTAAAGTCCGTTGTATGCGATGACTGGCTTTACTTCTCACACTTTGCGCTGGGTATACTCATTGGGGGATGTAAGGTCAGGTGATGCGTAACATCACAGCCTCTCCTTGACAAATGTCAACCCCGCCTTCTCGTGGTGCATCCTGTTCCCACTAAAGGGGCTCTGACGACCGCCAATAGCGGTATAACTATACCATCGGGATCAGAGGAAATGCTATCCCACACTCACCAACCCGCTTGGCCAGCGTGGTGAGTTATGGCCAAACACCTCCAAAATGACTCTACAACTTAAATCTTGGCCCTCAGTCTCCGGCAGCTGGAATGTACCTGGCCAAGGCAGCGGCCAGTGCGACATGAAGGCAGAGGGTGCTAAGAATCCCCGGAGGACCGGACTAGGCTGCCATTTGATGCTGACCTTGGCTACCTATAACGGACGCTCCTATCTTCTGATTCAAGGCTTCTTGAATTGGAAGAGGAACTACAAAGGATCAAGTGGGACATCGTCGGGCTAAGTGAGGTAAGGAGAAAAGGAGAAGATCTCATTGAACTGAAAAGTGGACATCTCTTCTATTATCGTGGGACAGATACTGGCAGAACTAGTGGTGTTGGATTTATAATAAACAAGAAACTGAAGGATAAAGTGGTAGAAGTTGAAAGTTCCTCTGACAGAGCTGCACGACTCGTTATCCAACTATCGAGAAGATACCAGGCTCAGATTATTCAAACTTATGCACCCACCACAAGTCATCCTGAAGAAGAAATTGAAGAATTTTATGAGGGAAATTCGTCATCTAAATAATAAAGGTAAGCAGCACTTGAAGATAATTATGGGAGATTTCAATGCAAAAATAGGGCAACGGCAACAGAATGAAACTTCAGTAGGTAAATTCGGTCACGGCAACAGAAACCAGCGTGGAAATACTCTCGTTGAGTTTGCAGAGGCAGAAGGATTTTTCATCTTGAACTCCTTTTTCAAGAAAAAGCCACACAGGAAATGGACATGGAGACATCCAATTGGGACGACAAGTGAAATTGATTTTATTATGTGTAACAAAAAATTCGTCATCGAAGACTGCAGTGTGCTGAACAAGTTCAACACAGGTAGTGACCATAGATTGGTGAGATGTAAGATGCACCTCAACACTAAACTGGAACGTGGCAAGCTCATAAGACAAACAAAATGTATTGACATAACCAGCCTTAAAAAACACCATAATACTTTCAAGTTGGAACTGAAGAACAGATTCTCTGCTTTAGAAGGCCTAACATCGGAAGAAGTGGATATTTCGGAAGTTAACAGAAAAGTAACCAAAGCTCTAATGGAAACAGCAACAAAATTAGCTGGGTCTAAGAACAAGTTGCATGTGAACAAATTATCAGGAAAAACCAAAATGTTGATGCAAAAAAGAAGAGAGATGAGGACAACTAAAGTAGATGTGACTTCCAAAGTGGAATATATAGAGCTATGCAAGACAACACGAAAAAGTATCACTGAAGACGTAAGGAAATTCAACTGTGAGCTAGTGAGGAAAGCAATTGAAAACAACCAAAGCCTTAAGATAGCAAAGGGACATCTCAGTAAGGGAAGAAAACAGATTATGGCTCTGAGAAAAGAAGATGGTTCTATAACAAGAAATAGAGGCGAAATTTTGACAAGAGTGAAAGATTTCTACTCCAAATTATATGAAAGGGATGATACATGTACTCCAGACATCATGAAAGATACCAGAGTTCTTCCAGTCCTCCCAGCAGAAGTTGCTCATGCAATCAAGAACATGAAGCGAGGGAAAGCTCCAGGAGAAGATGGAATTACTATAGACATCATACAAGAAGCAAGTGGAGAAATTGAAACAGTACTCGCCCAAATTTTCACTCGATGCCTTAATGAAGAGGAAGATTCCTGAGGATTGGAACAATGCTACAATGATCCTGCTACATAAAAAAGGTGACATTGAGGATCTTAGGAACTACAGACCTATCAGCCTCCTATCAGTGGTTTATAAAATCTTCACTAAAGTTCTTTCACACCGCTTGAAGGTAACACTGGACATGGCTCAACCGAGAGAACAAGCTGGATTCAGGAGTGGCTACAGCACAATAGATCATATCCACGTACTGAGAGAACTGATTGAAAGAGCGAGGGAATATGAACTTCCATTGTGCATGGCTTTTATCGATTATGAAAAAGCCTTTGATTCGGTGAAACCATCAGCAGTTACCACGGCTCTGAAATCCTGCGGTATTGAAGATGCATACATTAATATTATTAATAACATCTATGAAAATGCAAGTGCAAAGATTCGGCTGTTTGAAAATACAACACACATAAAAATTGGAAAGGGAGTGAGACAAGGTGACACCATATCTCCGAAGCTCTTTAATGCCACATTGGAAAATGTCTTTCAATCACTGAACTGGGAAAACAAAGGGATAAAGATTAATGGAGATTATCTAACCCACCTTCGTTTTGCTGATGACGTAGTCATTTTTGCAACTACCCCATCAGAGCTGCAGAGTATGATCCAGGAACTTGCTGACAAGAGTAAAGAAGTGGGATTAAAAATGAACTTTCAGAAGACAAAAGTGATGTTCAATGCTTTTACAAGAAATGAAGATTTATCGATTGATGGAGAAAAACTGGAGATAACAGATACGTATGTTTATCTTGGACAGCAGATATCAAGTGAGGGTCACATTGATGAAGAAATTAATCGGCGTACAAAACTTGCCTGGAGAGCTTTTGGAAGAAACAGCATAATTTTCAAGAGCAATATGCCATTATGTCTTAAAAGAAAAGTGTTTGATCAATGCATCCTTCCAGTGCTTACGTATGGTGCAGAGACGTGGACCTTAACTAAAAGAGACATACAAAAGCTGCAGACAACTCAAAGAAGCATGGAGAGGTGCATGCTTGGTATAACCAGGAGAGATAAGAAGAGAGGAACTCGTGGATCCGAAAAATGACGAGAGTGGAAGACATCATGATCAGAGTTAAATCCCTGAAATGGCAATGGGCTGGACATACTGCCAGAAGGACAGACCATAGATGGACAGCCGAAATTTTAGATTGGATTCCAAGGGACAGGAAAAGACCCAGAAAAGACCACATGGGAGATGGGTGGATGAAATTCGTAAATATGCGGGAGTGACATGGAGGAGACTGGCACAAGACAGACCGTTGTGGAGGAAACTTGGGGAGACCTTCGTCCAGCAGTGGATTGATAATGGTTGACAATGATGATGATGATGATGATACTCATTGGATCTTTGCCTTAGGATTCCAAACACATCAATTTTTACCGTTCTTTATACTCGAAATTTTTGCACATTCTCTGGGCATCCTCAGGAAGCGTGGCGACTTTACCACCGATGTTCGTGGTTAACTTCGCGCTAATGGAGTCCGATACTCCTTGTTGCCATTCGTCGGATATACTTTCCTGGATATATTTCGTTATCAAGCCCGGCTGGCGCCATCTATGTTTCATTAAAAACAACTTTTTTTTTTTCTTTTACCAATTTAATTTTTTTTTTTTTAAACTTCCTTATGATGTTTAGTTCTTTAGGTGTCAGCAGGCTTCTATACTTCATTATCCGTTCGGTATTGTTGTTCCGCACGAACGGATAATGAAGTATAGAAGCCTGCTGACGCCTAAAGAACTAAACATCATAAGGAAGTTTAAAAAAAAGATAAAAAAATAATAATAAAAAAAAAAGTTGTTTTTAATGAAACATAGATGGCGCCAGCCGGGCTTGATAACGAAATATATCCAGGAAAGTATATCTGACGAATGGCAACAAGGAGTATCAGACTCCATTAGCGCGAAGTTAACCACGAACATCGGTGGTAAAGTCGCCACGCTCCTGAGGATGCCCAGAGAATGGGCAAAAATTTCGAGTATAAAGAACGGTAAAAATTGATGTGTTTGGAATCCTAAGGCAAAGATCCAATGAGTATACCCAGCGCAAAGTGTGAGAAGTAAAGCCAGTCATCGCATACAATGGACTTTAGGACAATAACATAGACCGGAAAACACGTGCGTGAAATGTTCCCATCGCTAGAAAGGAATGCCAAGGTGTAAGCATTATCCGCTAGAATTTTGTACAAGTTACTTTGAAATATCGCACGTAAAAGAGAATAGTAGAATGATTAGAGCTATATAATAGTCAGAATTAGAACTACTAATTGAAATCCATTGATGTAATGAAAGCAGTTTGAATTTGATTACTAATTCTCCTGTTGGCAAGTCAGACAACATGTAGTGATGCACTTCACAAAAACAATGTTGACATGAATTTGTTGATGAGTTGTGTGGTTTTTTTTATTGTTGAATCTAGAATGAGCTTTAACATTCTGCTTTTAATTTGAGCTTTGGATAGCTAATGTGCCATAAGTCTATTGCTCAATGTAGAACACATGTCACATTTTGCTTTACATTTTATGTTCACATTTCTGGAGATAAAGTTACCATGTATATGCTACTGTATATGTCAAAAAAGTTTGAAAGAAAAAAAATGTGTTCCAAAAAAGAGGCAGTTGTTTTATATGTATGCCAATTAAAAAAATTAAACGCTAATAGTACAGCATGGTGGCTTCATGTTTTTCAAGTGTTTCCCTAATCAAGCATGCAAGTTTCCCATTCCTTACACTATCTTGCTATTTCAATCAATGGAGCTAGCATTTCTTGCCTGTTTTTCCAAGTGAAATTAAAGTTCAAAATTGATACTTACACTATCTGCCACCTGCTTTTGTGCCTGTAAAGTTTTATTACTACAGACAGTATTGATTTTGAATTATTTTGCTTTAAAGTGGAAAAGTGCTTTCTCTGTTTGCTGTTATGGCAAAACAATGTCACAAAGGATGGAAAAGCTTATATTTTAAGCGAAATTAAAGCTTTAAAATTGATACCAGCACTACCCACTCTACTGTGAAAACAGCTTTGAGTGCCATGAAAGATGGCACCAGCTTTAGCACAGGGTCATTCAAGTAGCGATTTTGAAATTTATTTATTGTAGGAACAAAGGAGAAATGCTGGATATGTTGGCTGACATAGCAAGGAGAGATAAGTAGGAAAGCACACATTTCATTAGGAAAATTAATTAAACTTATGAAAATGTACTTTTGTATTAGTTCAGTAACTGCCACATTTCCCAAACTTTTGAGATTTGAGGGTCAGCTTTTATGCAGTTGTCATGATTTCTTACAGATTTTTAATTGTTGAACTAAGTGATGGGGTCAGTTTATGCATCAGCATATGGTAAGCGCTATTCCATATTTGGAACTTGACTGAAAGAAAAAAAAAAGTATAATTAGCTGCACCATACAGTTAGATGATATTGCCCTTCAGGAATTCATTAGTTATGTGTGTTTTCTTTTTCACAAGTGCCATAGTTTTGAGGCTTAAAGCTGCATATGGAAAAAAATTGATATTTGTAAACAAATTTGTTTCCTTGGCATAAGATCTGCACTGCAAAATTATGACATCTGTTTGACTTCAATTGTATAAGACTGTAACAAGTGGCATTGTGAAAGCTCATTTTGATTGCTAGTCAAACTTTATATTTTTTCATCATGTCTTTTTTAAATATTTTATAATTTAATTACCTAATGTCTAAATTAAAATGAACAATATAAGATTTAAAATCCTCTAATTTTTGTGTTTAAAGCAGTGACCCTTGGAGAGATATGGTGATTATCAGTACCAACTTATAAACAGAATTTGCATTGTGGAACTGTAGATGATGCTCTATGAGAAAAATCCATGTCATTATTGAAAAGTACCTGAACAAAAATCCAGTGAGAAATGTTAGGTAACAAATCTTGCACAATATCCATCGTTTTTAGAAAAATGGCAACTACATGCATGCTAAACAGCTATTTGTGTTCCAAAGAGCCATTCTTTTTATAAGACTCAGTTTCCATGTAAGTAATTTTAACTTACACAGTGTGTAATTTAGGAAGCCTTTCATTTCAATGTTCCTCTCATCCTTCCTGCTGCTTTCTCATATACGTTATTTGATATTTTCCATTCTATTTTTTGTCATTAAAACAGGATTACATGTATACCTTTGCTGTTTACCTGTTTCTTTTCTTCACCTATTCATACTATATGGGTGTCCTAACACCAGTAAAAGAGACAGGCAGTCAGATTTATGGAGGTAGGTAACTCTCCACTTTACATTTTCTTATATTATCTAGTTTTCTTTTCTTCACCTATTCATACTATATGGGTGTCCTAACACCAGTAAAAGAGACAGGCAGTCAGATTTATGAAGGTAGGTAACTCTCCACTTTGCATTTTCTTATATTATCTAGTTGAATTTTATAGAGCATTGTGTTCCAGCTTAAGAGAAATAGCACCACAACTCATTGGGTTGTACAATGTAATCCATAGTCTTTTAAGAAAGAGAGACAGATAGCAAACTTAGTTACAGACTCAATTCTGACTGACTAATTCTCAGTGCATTCAGTATTTGGTTACCTGTTCTTATCCCAATAACATGAGGAATTTGGACTCAAGGATGTAGCTATAAATCAACAAGTATTAAAACTAAAATACATACATACATACATACATACATACATACATACATACATACATACATACATACATACATACATACATACATACATACATACATACATACATACATACATACATACATACATACATACATACATACATACATACATACATACATACATACATACATACATACATACATACATACATACATACATACATACATACATACATACATACATACATACATACATACATACATACATACATACATACATACATACATACATACATACATACATACATACATACATACATACATACATACATACATACATACATACATACATACATACATACATACATACATACATACATACATACATACATACATACATACATACATACATACATACATACATACATACATACATACATACATACATACATACATACATACATACATACATACATACATACATACATACATACATACATACATACATACATACATACATACATACATACATACATCCATCCATCCATCCATCCATCCATCCATCCATCCATCCATCCATCCATCCATCCATCCATCCATCCATCCATCCATCCATCAACCACTTACCATTATCTATCCTTTTTAAGGTTGAAAAAGATTGAAGTTATTAGTTAAAAGCTTCTTTTCTAAATCTTTCTTACATAACTTAAGCCATGTTTTTTTTTAAGTTTTAATATTTATTTATCTGAGTAAATGCTAATGTTTGCATAAGCACCATGATCAGTATTTGAAAGAATTTGTCACTCACAAATCACAATCAAAATAGAACTGTTCAAGCACTTACAAAATTTTAAAACACATTTGAATTATTTTCATACTACTATTAATAACAGCACTACTCAACAGATTTTGCATTCACTAAATTTGTTCCCAAATACAATTAAGAAAAAAAACAGTAATCTTTTCTTCACTCTGTGTTGTTTTATTATAGAACAAACATTTGTAGCCATTTGATATTTTTCGGGGCCTGTCTTTAGCTGTTTACAAAATCAGTTTGAAAATGGGGAGAACAAAATCTGCATGTTTAAATATGGTGATGTAATTATCCATTTTGGTTAAAGCAAAATCAAAGCAGTTTAGTGAAGCACAGAAGACAGGCCTTGGAAAACAAGGCTCCAGAAATATTTGTGACCTAATAAAACAACTCGGATTGAATGAGCTATGGTTTCTTTCTTCTATTATTCAGAACAGATTTTGTGAATGCATTTCTTTGATTGAAGCCAGAGTAAGGAATTTGTTTAAATTTTATGTTTTTCATTGTCATGAATGTATTTTCATATACTATAAAGGAAAATGAAAATGGAGTTTTCCATTACCATGTTTTTATGTGACACAAGAATTTGCCATTACTGTTTTATATTGTGTTTATCCTCAGCCAATGAAAACATTTTTGTTCTGTTTTATGATTGGCTGTAAAAAAACAAGAGTATATGAATCAAACAGTAGTGAAATTGGGGGTAATAAATTGATATGCCAGCTGATAATTAAACTTGGTGAGAAATTTCCTAGAGAAATGCTGCACATGAAGAATGCCAGCAGAAATCATCATCAGTTGTGTTATAACTGAGTGCACTTAACATCACATGCTGCTAATGTGAGCTGTAAGTTAAATTGGAATTCAATGAAAGTGTATCAGTAAAAGTGATTTTCAAACTCGATACTTAGGAATCTAACAAGCCGCACCAGTGACACAGTGGTCTAAGCGATGGCTTCTGATCATTCGTCTGAAAGGGGTCCGGGTTCGAATCCCGGTGAGGTATGGATGTTGTGTTTGTCTTACGGCACAGGCTTTCTCCCTTCCCTGGAACCAGTGGCCCTAAATTAGGGACAGACGACTGTTTATAGCCCATTGAGTTGCTCACAGTGGTCGTTAAACTTCTAATAAAAAAAAAATCTAACAATTTGTGAGAAAATATGTTTATTTGGCGTAATGAAAACTAGAGAAACGTGTGACCTTTCGCCACCAATGGGTGGCTTCTTCAGGCTAAAGTAACGTCTGAAGAATACACAAGATTTTAAATGCAATTAAACATTAATATAAACACAAAAATCAGTACAATGCTAGAAGTGAAATATAAATATGCCTCATGCAAGCGGGTGAAGGACATGGGTTTGGTGTGTGCTGTACGTAGAAACATGCACCATGCAAAAGGTAAGTCAAATGAGAGTTCTTCATTGCATGTGATTGGATTGGTTAAAATCTCAGTAGATTCCCTTATAGCAGTGGCCTTGACATTTGTGTAAGAGGCGATTTTCCTCAGGTCCCATTGCACAGTGGCTGAAAGGGTTGCGACCTCTTTCGCTAATGCTGTGTTTAGTCTTCCTACTTGTACGTCTCTCTTATGTTCCGCAAGTCTAACCCTGAAAGAGCGCTTTGTCATGCCCACATATTCTTTCTTGGATCTGTTGGGGTAGATAAGTGGTATAGTATGAACTCTGGTGTCTGAAAGATCTGTGTTAGTGTTCTTTTTTGAGGTGAGGATTGTGGCAAGTGATTTCGGTGCTCTTACTCCGATGTCAAGTCCATATTTTCGGAGCGAGTTCTTTAAAAAGTAAAATATTGTATGTAGGGGCAGGATTCTATGTAGTGAAATGGGTTGTCATGTGTCCGGTTGTCAGGGTTCGTAGGCTTTATTTTTGCCCTTTCAGTAATCCCTTCAATCCTCTGTGCATCGTAACCTGCTCTGGTTGCAAGTGCTCGTAAGTCATTGAGTTCCTTTAGGCACGTAGGCAGATCGGAACAGTGTGTGAAGGCTTGGCGTGCCCTGTATCGAAAAAGGGCCATTTTTGTGTACTATCGGACATGATGAGGAAGGCAGCATCACATTTGGGATGTGCATTGGTTTGTAGTAGACACTTTTTATTGGCCTCCCTTGTGGTGCCTTTTTGATAAGTACATCTAGGAATGGGAGCATGCTGTTGGATTCCTGTTCCATTGTGAAATTGATGCAGGGGTGCATAGTTTTGAGCTGGTCGAAAAAAACGGTTGAGATCAGCAGGGTCATGAGGCCAGATGAAAAAGATGTCTTGCACATATCTCAGCCATGTTGTTGGGATCGAGGTTTGAGTGCTGAGGACTTTCACTTCTAGTGGTCGAAGGACAGCTTCAGCAAACAGGGCTGAGAGTGCTAATCCCATAGGGACTCCTTTAGATTGTTTATAAATTTGGTCTTGGAAACAGAAAAAATTAGAGTCTGTAACAAGTTCAATAAGGTGGAAAATCTGGAGGAGAGAGTCTTGTTGGAACAAGGCAGAATTATTCAGTGGTTGTTTTAGATTGTGAATGGGTACAAGGATACTACATCAAAACTACCCATAAGATGGTTTTCAGGTATGGAAATGTTGGTGATTCTGGAGATGAAGTCTGTAGATGAGCGCAGAACATTGTCGGAGTCAGGTATGAAGGTTGTGAGGAAGCTCACCAGTTCTTTTTTTAGGTGGCAGGAAGGAGCAGATCTGTGTGAGATAATCAGTCTAATTGGAAGCCCTGGTTTATGGTGCTTCAAATGACCAAGAAGATGTGGGATCTTGGGTCCTGGAGGGAGCTTAGCGGCTCTCATAAGATTTGGTGGTAGGTGGGTCATCTTTGCTGCTCTCTTCACGTTGGCAATCCATCGGTTAAGAGGATTAGTAAGCTGCAGGGTTGGCTCTGATTGTTGGATAAATTCATTGATTTTCCACTCGTATTCTATAGCATCCAAAGCAGTTAGTTGTTGGGATTTATCGGTTAAAATGAAGAGATGCATTGGGTTGTTCTTGAAGGCGGTGATATCCGCCCATGGCATTGAATTTCTTTTTGGTTCCCTGTTTTTATGATTGCTGCAGCTTCAGGCCACATTGATGGCAGAGAGCTTCTTGGTGCTCGGAAGGTACGTTGCTTATCAATTCTCGACCAGTGGAACAATTTCTAAGGGTTGTAGATGGGTTTCGAAGGCATGTTTAGGCCTTTTGTGCATAGTAGTTAACTCATTGTGAGAAATTCTTTGAGATGTTGACTATATAGGCACAACAAAGTTGAATGAGTGAGGTTGCTATGGGTTTTTAAGGCTGGCAAGTTTATTAGCGTGTTTCATTGATAGTGATCTATTTTGCCGTTGCACTATCATATCTAATTTGTGCATGAAAAAGTCCAATTCCAGGGGGGTGGTTTCAGCAGTGAGATTGGTGTAGAGTCTAAAAAGTCGTGTCTCAAGGGTCATGACCTGATTTCTTCTAAGCTGGACAAGGTGAGATAGATATTGTTGTTGAAAAAGCTGTTTCTTCCACTGGAACCATTGCCTTCTATAGTAGTCTTAAATTGGTGGAATTTTGAAATTAGTTTCGATTGCTTGCAGGTAGAGAGGACGATAAGGTGAGCGTTCTTCTTCTAGTTTAATCCTTAGATGTTGGTACTCCATATAAATACCCATGGTGCCCGGAAATAAGTGTGAATATAGAAAATAATAGGTGGGTAGTTACACCAGATAGTAATAATTTGTGCGAAAATCCGTTTATTTGGCATAATGAACACTAAAGAAACGTGCGAGCTTTCGCCAACAACGGGTGGCTTCTTCAGGCTGAAGTAACGTCTAATGAATACACAATATTTTAAATGCAATTAAACATTAATATAAACATAAAAATCAGTACAATGCTAAAGGTGAAATATACCTCATTCAGGTGGGTGAAGGACATGCGTCAGGTGCGTGCTGTACATAGAAACTTGCGCCATGCAAAAGATAAGTCAAATGAGAGTTCTTCATTGCATGTGATCAGATTGGTTAAAATCTCAGTAGATTCCCTTATAGCAGTGGCCTTGGCATTTGTGTAGGAGGCAGTTTTCCTCAAGTTGTCCCATTGCAGAGTGGCTGAATGGATTGCAGCCTCTTTCGCTAATGCTGTGTTTGGTCTTCCTGCTTGACTTGCGGAACATAAGAGAGACGTACAAGCAGGAAGACTATGGCGGCGTTGGATGAGGAAATTTGGTCCAACATGGATTCATACAGACATTGAATGCTGTCTTGTGGAAGTTGCTGCCAGATCTGCTGCAATTGTGCAGCCAATTCACCCACTTTGCGTGATGGCTGGAGCTGGCATCCTACGAGGTCCCAAACGTGTTTAATTGGGGAGAGGTCTGGTGATTGGGCAAGCCTAGGGAGGGTTGTCACACCACGCAAACAATCCATAGGTACATTCGTCGTGTGTGGACGGGCACTATCTTGCTGAAAGATGGCCCCCTGGCCCCTGACAGACTTGACAGCAATACTACAGGCCCGCGGGACCTTGTCAACGTAGCAGTGAGCTGTTACGGTGCTGCAAAGGATCACTAACGGTGACGAGGTATTATAGGCGATGGCTCCCCAAACGGTAATGACAGGTGTTATGGATGTATGCCGCTCCACAATGATGTGGAATAAGCAGCATTGGCCAGGGCTCCTCCACACACAAATTCTCTGGTCATCCGAGCCCAGTGAAAACCAGGATTCATCGCTGAACACGATATGGCTCTAATCTGATACATTCCAACCTGCACGGTAGTGACACCAGATGAAGCGTTGCTGGCGATGTTCAGGCGTTAGTGCTATCCGGCACAACAGTCGCCGACAATGGAGTCCAATCTCAGCAAGCTTTCTTCCAACGGTGGTGCATGACACTACATGTCCAGGAGATGTGGGTAGGTGCCTATGAATGGCAGACAGCGAAGCTGTCAGTGTGTATCTGGCAGCTCGCACTATCGCACGATCCTGGCAAGAATTCATCATTCGAGGCCTGCCGCTGCCCTCTTGACAGTTATGGATGCCCTGTTGGAACACCACTGGTAACAACATGTCTGACAGTGTCATCGCTACGACCCTCATTGGTGATACATCGGTACGACCAGCCCGCTTCCAGGAGTGCGGTGATGCGCCCTCTCTCAAACTCACTCAACTAGTTGTAAAGTCGTTGGATGGGACTTCGAGGCATTCTCATTTGCTACTGCTAACAACTGTACCACAGCAGCCATCCAAATTGATGTAGCGGGCGAGCAATGGACCTTATATGAGTGCTGGGGAGCATGTTTATGATGCGCGTTACACATGCTCTGTGCATTTTGTATCATTTGCATGTCTACCTCAGAGGTATTTATTTGCATGTTAAGTTTCACGCTTGTCCGATGATTATTTGTGGTGCACGGATTTTTTTGCTACAGTGTATTTACAAAGTGCCAAAATATGGCCTAACAACAGAAAAATGCAACCGGATATGAAGAGAGATGTCCAAAAAGAGTTGGAAAGAAGGTTTTTTTTTTTTCAAACTATGAGCATTTTGATAGAAAATATGATGCAACAAAAGTAGTACTACTTGTGCTTACAGAATATGATGTGTTGTGGGAAGATCAGCAGCATGCGTGTTCCTGGGTACTGCTGAGCTTCCCACAGCAAGCAATAATTTTGTATGCCATCAGTAATCACTTCACAAATCTCATTTGTCAGTTTTTTCTGCACCAATCAGATAGTTAAGGTTTTGTTCTTTTTCTTTTTATTCACTTAAAAAAATATAAAAAATTTTGTCAGCTGTTACTTTATTTTATGAGATCATTTTTTTCGTAGTATTTCTTTGGAGTTCTGGTTCATCCTGTGAATTGCAACTTTTCTCTGAAAAAGATTATACTGCATTTTTTTTACTGAATTTCATGGCCTGCAGATTATATGAAGGAAATTACAGTGCTTAAAAATATTCAACATTTATATGCACACTCATTGTGGTACATCATTAATTTTCAAAATTATGGTGCCATTAATCTTTATGGTAATTATCAGCACACCAGAGGTACAGAGGGGGATAAGACAATGACACACAGTGCATACTGCACATGTTTGTGATGCAGACCACTGCAAGCTGCATTGTAGGAATTTCTTTTTCCAAATTTGCAGATAACTATATGTCTCAAAATGCAGATCTACTCAACTAGAACACGAATAGATTACCTGTGTAATGCTTAATTGCACAGCATCCATCCATTTTTCACTTTTGAAACACTAGACAATAAAAATCAACAACATTGATTTCATTACATTTGTAGCAACAAAAACAAAACTCAGTAAACCTTACAGATTCCTAAGTATAGAAAATAATAGGTGGGTAGTTACACCAGATGATAACCATTCGCGAGAAAATCTGTTTATTTGGCGTAATGAACACTAAAGAAACATGCGAACTTTCACTATCAAGCTTCTTCAGGCTGAAGTAACGTCTAAAGAATACAAAAGTTTTTTTAAATGCAATTAAACATTAATATAAACATAAAAAGGCCATACATGTTACTAAAATGTAACGGTTATGAACCTATATCTGCTCAATAAGTGGAGGGAGTGTTCTCAAATTTGAATAATCTCGTCCTCTTAGTCTCCTCATTGCTCATGTCAAATTTCATCATGATTGGACCATTTTTCCTGTTGCACGATTTTTTTGCTACAGAGAGTACACCACATTTCCTGCACAATTGCCATCCTGATTTTTTAGGAATCAAAGTGCTACAAAAACCTTTATTTTTTAAAGCGAAAGCGGTATATATCACAGCAGAACCTAAGTTTATGTTTTTTAACAGATAATCTATGGATTATACAATGGAAATCATGGTATATAAAATGTTGCTTTTAAATGATAAAGAAATATCTTGGTGATGTTGAAAGTTAAAATATCGACTGAACATGATAAAACACATCCCAGGCAGCACACTTACATTGGCCCTACGTAAAACACAAAACGTTGGCAAAACGTTTGGATACTACAGTGGGCCTCCCTCCATATGTCTCGGCGGCCAGTTACCAGCCTCCGGTAGGCTCAGTGTACTAGCCAGCATTGATCCAACGTAAGGATGAACATTTATATAACATTGTGTCAGCATTAAACCAATGTTTCGTGCAACATAAAGCCACCAATCCTTCAACACTGAGCCACTCTTACAACATTGGGCATCGTTGGAATAACATTACGCCAACACAGCACACAACAAAAAAAACATTAAACCATCGTTTGAATAACCTTGTGCTAATATCATTTACAACATTAAGCCATCGCTCGTATAACATTGTGCCACTGTCGCAACGACGAGCCGACGTCTTGTAACATTGAGCCAACGTATAACACACCGTTAAGCCATCATTCGGACAACATTGTACCAACATCTTTTACATCATTAAGCCATGACTCCAACAATGTGGAGCCACTGTTACAACATTGAGCCATCAGTTACATGACGCTGTGCCAATGTATTACACAACATTCAGCCATCACTCCTATAACAATGAGCCAACTTTTTTAATGCAAGAATAATACGTGCCCAGTGCTCTCAGCAGCTTTGTAGGATACATCCTTTATGTTTATAGCTCTTCCTTTTTTACTTGGAAGTGTCGCAATGTAGTCTTTTGTCCCATACTGTATATGTTCCAGTGTATGAATGAAAACATATGAATATAAAAACACGTGAGTCGGAAGTTAGCTATGTACAGTTTACATAAATTTTTACTTACTTGTATGCACAGCAAGAAATGTTACACATTCTTGTGCACACGGATGTATCAATTTTTTTTAATGATGCGCGTGGAGGTAATGTTTTGCTACGTAGCATACTGCGATGATTGCAAATATGGTAAAACCATGATATAACAAATTATGTTTATTACAATTCCTTGATTACTTACCATCCATTTTTCTGGTAAAAAAAAAAAAAAACACTTCTGGAAATAATTATCGGCTGGTTATAAGGAAACCGGAATATAACAAAGCATAATTCACGCACACACTTACACTAAATTAATGTGCAACTTCCACTGTACTTTCAAGCATTTTAAAGTAATGAAAAAAAAAAAAAGGAAAAGTTATTGTTTTCGTTCATGCAGTTTGTAAGCCTCCCCTCCTCCCTCTTTATTCTTTTGCTTCTGAGTCTAAAAATGAAAGGTGGAGAAATGTAAAGTGCAACGTTAAAAAAATATAGCGAAATATGACATACTTCAATGGTACAATAGTAACAGTGTTAATGCTACAGGTGCTTGTATTGATGCAGTGGTTTAGAATTAAAGTTTCTCAGTCAAGTATATAATTCAGGTAATATATATGCAGTTCATTCATGAAAAATAAAGTACCTTATCACTACTATCTTAGACCAGTCGTGCGAAAGCAGTGATATTATCAGTAAAATAGTTTTCGAATCGCGCGCGCACACACACACACACACACACACACACACACACACACACACACACACAAACACACAATCACTCACATTTTTTCCAGTTTTATATTAAACTCTCATTGTATTGTAATATCCGGGCAGCTTCAGAACCTGCAATAGAAAAACTTAGTAGATGAAGTTTTGCAAAATGAGGGCTTACCTTTTAACACTACTGAAAGGCAAAACTGCACACAAGCAAATAAATGAACTTTAACCCATGCCCATATGTTAAATAAAAATTTTGAAATTGCACTGATAAATAGAACACAACAATCACAGTTGATAAAAACTGAAAAAAAAAGACATTTTTGAAATTCTGATTTACATTTATTAAGCTAAAATAATTATCAATGACATATCCCCTACTAAAACACACATGAAAAGTAAAAACTGCTGGAAAATAATGTTATATTCTCTAAAAGCACAGTATGCATCTAAGTGTTATGGTGAGATATAATGATCAAGGACTGTAAATGCGCTTCTACATCTGCCAGTCTGACTGCTGGATACAACTGGATTTTCACAATGGCCACTAAAATGGAAACACAAGAAGGAAGGGAAAATCATTACATATAATTCCTTAATGCACAAAACCACAAATATAAATGCTTAAATATTGCCCATTTAATATAGCAGCAGGACACATAAAATACATACATTAACTCTCCAATGTAGTTTGTAAAACAAGATACCTCATAAATATTAAAAACTGATAAACAATATGAAAAACGAACTGTTACATCTAAATTTTATTATTTTTATTAGATAGTTTTTGTACTTTCTTCAATGAATTAACATTGAAAAAAACTTACTCTTCCAGGAGAAAATGAAATACAGAATTTTAGAAATACCTCTGTGAACCAAGTAGTGCAATATCAGCATCTCTCAAATAAATACCAGCTATACAGGAAATTTAGTAGAAAATTGGATAAAATTTCCTGAGATCAATTAATTATGATCAGAAAAACGTAAAAAAAAAAAACCTTGAAAAACAGCGAAGGGCACAGACTGTTTTCTTCAAGTGATCTGAAGCAGGAGAACATGTGCAATTGTGCTTCTGGATTTCTTGAGATTTTAATTTGTAAGTTTTTGAAAATTTGTTTATTTTTCATTAGGAACATAATCATGCAATTTTCCAATTAAAAGTTAAGAAATTCAGCGGCCCTAACATTGAGCATTCGTTATTCTTTTTGAAGGATCTTCATTTAAATGTTTCATACAGCTGTTATGCATTTTATTACATCAATGTGCTCTGCATTCTCAATTTTGATCATGAGAAATCTGGACCACTGTTTGGTATAAACATTTTTGACAGGAAAAAAATTAATATTTCACAAATGAAGATATTCTAGCTACACCCAGTTGCAAAATTGTGCTGTTTTCATAATTTCATATCCCTATTAATTTTTACTATCAAAAATATTATTTTGACAACATATATCCAGGCCACCTCAGCAAAAAAAAAAAAAAAAGAAAAAAAAAAGGCTAGTGTAACCATTTGCCATTTGACCAAACCAACCTAATATAAGTCAAAGCCCTTTAAAAAAATTTGACAGCAAAGGTCAGTGTAAAAAATCATAAAATACCAAAATCAGTTTTCATTCAAAAGGTATTGATATTGTGCCCTGTTGTTTTAGTAACAGCACAAAAAAATAAATATCCAGATTTATACTATCGTTTTCAGTATAAAAGTATGCAACTTTCACTGAGGTAAGGTAAGAAGAAATCTTTCCGAAGAAAACATTGTGAAATCAGTTTACAGCATAACCTAAAATTTACTGCAATGTTTATGTTTGCATTTGTTACTGAACTCACATCATATTTTGAGATAACAGTGCTGAAATTCTGGAATATTAAATTTTGAATTATGGGAATATTTGTCTCTTTACACCAACTCACATGCTCATATCATATCTGAGTGCATAATCTAGTTCATTTGTCATTTGTAATTAGCCAGTAGTTTAAACACACTTACCTTCTTGTCACTAAGAAATTATATTGTAACAAACTTACCTATTTACATTTTCCTCTCTGATATTGCTGAAAAAATAGCCCAAACAACTCTCATCTATCACATTCATCGTTTTTTTACTTCGTGTAAACAATAAAAACTATCTGTAGGATGAACAACTGCAGATCGTTTAATTATTTTAGACACGATGTACTTAGCCTCCAAAATTCAGTTCGATACCGCAGAAACAAAGCAGCAATAAAAATGCAACATCTATAAAAAATATGCTATCGCAATTTAGCAAGAGCTATTTTAAATTTATTTTATGTGTGATAAAAACATTCAGAAAATCCAACAATAAGATTTTTTCTACTTACATGAAAGTTCCAGTTCGCACGTGCTCTGTGAGCAAACAATGGTTGACCCACAGACTGTTGAACAAGAGTTGTCCATAATGTTGCCTCAGGCAAAACCACCCTCCGTGCTGATGACTCACAGAGGGACTGGTTGGAGTTTAGGTCACCTTGACTGTAATCGGATTACCCAAACCTTCCCCTCAGTAGCTCATCAGTTGGAAAATCACGATAACGTCTTGCCTACCCAATCTGGTAGGCAAGACGTTATCATGAACATTCAACGATAACGTCTTGCCTACCAGATTGGGAATAGAATATGGTGGCACAGCGTCACGCCTACGTTAATTTGCAAGGGTGTGCTACCTGGGATATGTAGCACACAAACACTACATGTACTTAAGCTTTACTGATGAAAACACACCACATGAGATCTTTCGAGGATCACAACGTCCCCATCCTCAGATGTGGACGTTGTTATCACATCTGAGGATGGGGACGTTGTGATCCTCGAAAGATCTCATGTGGTGTGTTTTCATCAGTAAAGCTTAAGTACATGTAGTGTTTATGTGCTACATATGTGTTTTATCGTGTTCAGTCGATATTTTAACTTTCAACATTTTTAACACGAAATATCTTGATATTTTCATTCTTTTCAGTAGCAAATTAAAATGTTAATGTATCAGTTTTAGTTATATGACATATCTGATCATTAGGTTCTGATCCACCTGTGTGCTCTACCTGTATTCCAAATCATGGATTGCCACTTTCTCTCATATATGTGCAGATATCCATTCAATATAGATTGTGTTGGTTCTCACATGTTATGTAAGGAAAGAAACTTTTAAGATACACCGAAGCTTTGAACTCATATCATGTCTTAGTCACCTGTGTGAACATTTGGAGCTAGACTGGTTGCCAGATTCAGTTTTTACGTTCTTGATTATAGTTGTTTGCCAAATGATAGATAGGAGGGATTTCCAAATAATGGGGTTGAAATGGGAACTATTGGTATTACATCCATTGTAATACCAACTGACCCTATTTTGTCTCCATTATCTGGAATACCGATAGTTCCTATTTTGACTCCATTATTTGGAAATATCTCCTATCATTTGGCAACGACTATGACCAAGAACTTGAAAACCAAATCTGGCAACCAGTCTAGCTCCAGATGTTTACAGGTGATCAAGGCCCAAGATGGTTTCAAGCTTCAGTGTATCTTAAGTTTCTTACTTAACATGTGTGAACCAACACAACCCATATTTATCTGTTACGTGTGTATTGCATTTTATCTGTTTATTCAATGATAATTCATGGTGGTTCAATGGTAATTTATAGTGCACATACTTTGTGAGATATGGAAAAGGTTAAGGTTTTCCTTCAGTCACTTGCATTTCCAGACTTCAGTTTCGTAGGTCCTGCTGACAGTATGAAATCACCTGTCTTCTCAGGACACTCCACCTTTTGTCAGTCAGAGCGAATTGATTTGCCTAGTGTTTCTTAGGTGCAGTGACACTATTAAGCCTCCATATCTTTATTACATTGCCAATTGTAGACTTGGAAATGGCTAATGCCATAATATCAATCACTGGCATTTCCTTATAACAGTGGCTCACTCAGAAGGGTTGCCCCCAGAGGTCCAGGTCCTCCCCATGAGGTATGACTTGGTCCTTTGTTCTTTGTTATTGGCTGCTTATTTTTTTAAATATATTTGTGTATGTTTTAGAAAAATATTTTTAAATCTATTTTTTTTATATGTATTTTTGTACTTGTTCTTTGTTCTGTGTTAGTGCTTGTCTAAAGTTGCGATAAAATCTGATCATCTTCACTCTTCTGTTGAGGATTTCAAAGCCTTGGGAGCAGGGTCCTGAGTCGAGTAAAACTGCAGCTACAGTGCCTATTGTACATCCGGCGGCAAACAGCTAGGAGTGAAAAAAAAAAGAAAGGTTTTGTACGTCCAAAGTCCACCCTTGATCTCCATTTCCTAATTCCGCTTTTGAGGCCTGCTGGTTTGTAGCTGGTGTCCTGATGTTGATGATGATGCTGTAAGGTCAAGTGTCAGTTGTAAATAAAACTGTAATTGTAAAACTCTACTTCTAATTCTACAACAAAGCTCTGCAAGTTGTCTAGAGCAATAAGTGTGGGAAATTGGAATGCTTGGTGTTAAGATAAATGGTATCTTTCTCCTTCCAGAAAAGTGGTATCTTTTCTCCTTCCAGAAAAGTATAGCATATTTGAAGGGGTGCCAGGCAAACAGAATTTTTTTTTTTTCTTGAAATGCTATTTGTTGTTATGCTTTCTTTCAGAGGTCTGCATGGGCTGCGTTGGCCTGCCCAGCCTGGTCTGCAGGCTGGCCGGGCCAAGTTGACCCATTCTTTTTATCACAATGGTAAAGAAAGGAAAAAGTCATGTTTACTGATTTCCAGGTCTGTTTTGCTGACTTTACTTACTTCCATGACATAGCCTAGAATGTAATCACAGAGGCAAGGAAAGGCACTCACAGTGTTTTTACTATCTGTAGGTATTAAGATGATAAAAACACTTTGGGGCTTGTTGACAATGAAAAGATTAGTCCCCAATCGAGTGTGTGTGTGCGTGTTGTGGAGTGGAGTGGGGAATATTGGGTGTCTGCATTGGAGTGGGGTATGTGTCTTTGTATGAGACAGAGTGGAATGACTTCAATTGTTTCTCTTATCCCTAATCCGTATAGGGATCGACTTTTGTAATGTTACCGCTTGCAAGTTCAGAGAAAGGAAGATTTTGAACCATGCTTATTCTCTCTCTCTCTGTAAAGGTTATATTAATCGATCTCTCTCTCTCTGTGAAGGTGATATTAATCAATCTCTTTCTTTCTCTCTGTAAAGGTTATATTAATCTCTCTCTCTCTCTCTCTCTCTCTCTCTCTCTCTCTCTCTCTCTCTCTCTCTCTCTCTCTCTCTCTCTCTCTCTCTCTCTCTCTCTCTCTCTCTCTCTCTCTATATATATATATATATATATATATATAGGTTATATTCTTCGATAATTGCCAAAGGTAAGTTAATATGTTTAGGCTTACATTTGACTAAATAGTTTTAAATAATACCCCATTTCATTATGTAAGTTTTCACAATGAAAATACAATAGAAAGACAAAACGATACAACATAGTACAAAAGGGCACATCACAGGCTGGGAAAGGCTGAGCCTAAATAATAGCTGCAATTGACTGGCCAGGTGTCTAATATCTCAAATAGGCCAGACCTTAAACACATGGGCTTGAACCAGGCTGGTCTCACCAAATAAGGCCCGTGCAGGTCTCTACTTCCTTTTGTCTCAGTTAAAGTTGTGAATGTTTTGTGTTTTTAGGCTCAGTTAAGTACTATAAACATGAGTGTTTCCAAGATTAAACACAAAAAGAATGATTGAAGCTAAAAATCACGACTTATTCCAGCCGAAAGAAAATAAAGATGAAAATCAGGATAATACTATTGCAAACACACTGTAATTTGGGAGATATGTTTTTATCGCTTCTCAATATTTTGGGAGATATTTCCTCTGGGGGATTTCTTTTCTTTTTCATCTTCAATGTTTTGGGCCACCCTCATAAAGAAGTCCTGGATGCACCACTGCCTTATAACACTTAACTGTCATTTATTTCTCCTTTGAATTTCTATGACCTCCTTTCATGCACTCATTATTTAGGTTACCTTCTAACTGATTTCTCTGTAGCACATTGCTGCCTTTATATGCTAATGAATTTGCACTCCTCCCCTCTTCATTATAGCACATGATTTCCTTCTTCTAATCACCGGGGTATCCGAAGAGAGAGAGACAGAGTGTGTGTGTGTGTGTGTGTGTGTGTGTGTTTTTGACAGTTAGGATACTGAATATATAAACTGGACTGTAGAATTCCCAGACTTTATTTTTAGTGATCAAGATCTTTAAAATTCTGGAATGGAAAGCCTTGGTAAAATGGATTGCTGGTCTCTCTCAGCACTCTCCTCAGAAGTTTCCTTGAATTCTTGCCATAGTGAATGTCTTGTTATATGAACTGATGAATGACATTATCATCAATAGGGTGGCATTGGGACTCCTGCATTGCGGTCAAGGTATAGATGACATTCCTCAATAGCATAAGTGTTGATTTGCACCTTCTTGATTTACCTATGTATCTTCATGCAAACATCATTATCCCTGGTAGTTCCATTTGTCTTATAATCTTCATTCTTATGTGGAATCGTAATGGTGTTACACTCTGCATATTCATTAAAATCTTTGAAGACATGTTTTAGGAATGGTTTCTTTTTTTAATTTTTAAATGCACCTTTTTGTACCTCTATGTTTATGTATTATGCTTCTTCCCACCTTGATATATACATACATTGTATGGTTTTCAGGATGCTGAGGTCATAAGTGACTGGGTGGGTTTGCGTCCTTATCGTGCTTCCTTATGCCTTGATGCCAATATTGTTCAGTGCGATGGGAAGTATTACAAAGTAAGTTTCCAGTTTTAGTTGTGGAATGTATTGCATTCTAGATCTATATTGTGTGTGTTTCAGTATTATAACTGTGGAGGATGCAAAATTCAGCTTTCAGCTGAAGCATGCTTTCTACATGTACAAGGCACATAGTCATTCTTAAATGGTATGAATCAGGACAGAAAAGGTAAAATGTGCTTCTAGAGTTAAGAGAATTCATTTGGCATGCTATGTTTCTATGAGAAATATTTTCAGAAATTTTTTATGTGAGAAGAATTGAAGTAAAGGTTAACCATAAGTCAAGGTTAACCATAACCGCATTAGTGATGGGAATAAGTGACAACAAAAAGGCAGTCTGGAGAAGAAGAAGAAGAAGAAGAAGAAAAATTTTCTTCGAAAATTTGCAATTAAAATAAAAAAATTTCCTAGTAAAAATTCCTATAATAGTAGTTTTTGTTTAGTAATTAAAAAAACTGTTCAGTGTAACCTTTCTTCTTACATTTGCTAAATGGGTAAAGAACTGATGCTAGTTCTCTGGGGGTAGATGAAGAAAGGTGAAATTGTGTAGTGGTGTTAAAAGTTCCTTAACCAACATATATTCTTCTTGAGGTGCCAAGTCTGGTGTTTGGCAATTCATTTCCATGCACTGTGCACAGTCATGGTGGTGAACATCCTGGGGAAAGGGTATTATGATAAGGTGGCGTTCCATTGTCTTCCTCATCAAGTGTCAATGGATAAGCATCAGAAATGACTCTGTATATCCTGGACTGATTTTGGGAATCCGTCCATGCATTACATTACATTTGCTGAAACCCTGGAAAACAGTTACCTGGATGGTCTGAAGCATTGGATTGAAGTCTGCAACAGGCACTGACCACTCACATGTGAGACTGGAGAGTAGCCAACTTTGGCACGCCAGTGGGCAACCAACTTATACACAATGATAAAAACATAATTCACATTTAAGTTCATAAGAATGCAATGTGCGAACTTTCGAACTATGTGTGTGTCTAATATTTTTTAACCAAAGGTTTGGAAAGGAAGTGTTTAGGTTGTTGTCAGATCTCTATCCTTGTATTCCTATAGATGGTTGCCAGGATTGGAATCATTATGTTTTATTAGACTGAAAACAGACTTTCTCTTTCAGATGATAACTGCAATATGTACTCCCCTCAAATCATCCCTATGATCTGGAAATCTTTTCTGTCTGACAAAGCATAATGATTCTTATTTTGGCAACCATCTACAGGAATACAAAGACAGATATCTGGCAACAATTTAAACATTTCCTTTCCTAATCTTTGTTTGAAAAAGACTAGAGATATAGTTTGAAAAAGATCCCATGTTTTTCATTCTTACTTTTACCTAACTTAAGTTTGAATTTTGCTTTTACTGAAGGTAGGTGGAATAGCCTGCTTGTTATGTTAAGGAAAAATTGAAAAACAAAGAAGCCTTTTGACATCGTCTGGGTTTTGATCATCTGTAAACATTCAGAGCAAGACTAGATGCCCGATTTGGATTTTCAAGTGCTTTATTATGGTTGCTGCCAAATGATAGAATTTCTGAATGATTAGGACAAAATAAGAACTGTCAGTATTGCAGTTCGAAGAGGTAGAAATTGGGTGTGTGCATAAGTTCTACCCAATTTTGAAGGCTACAAAGAAAGGAGGCGAACACAAAAAATAACATACCTAGGATTTCACATAATTGCCATCATTCTGTATGACCTCTTGCCATCTGTCTATAAGTAGGTGAATCCCACGCCAGAAAAACACCTGTGTTTTAGAGTAAAAAAAGTCATGTAATGTCGTTTTCACATCGTCCACATCATCGAAGGTTTGGAGAGCAAAGGCGTTCTGTAACGATTGAGAAAGGTGTTAGTCCATAGGTGCCAGGTCAGGGAAATACGCCGGGTGAGATAACACTTTCCAACCAAAGTCCAGTAATTTTTGGCGAGTGATTAAAGCAGCATGAGGTCTAGCGTTATCATGATGAAGGATCATGCCTTTGTTATTGAAATGTGCTGGCCGCTTCGATGTCAGTTGTTCTCGCAATCTGTCCAACTATTGGCAGTAGAGGTCAGCATTTGTTGTTCGGTTAGGTGCCAACACCTCCCAGTGGATTATTCTCTGGATATCCCACCAAACATTCAACAAAACCTTTTTAGGATGCAGTCGTCCTTTTAAGGTCGATGGAGCAGGCTCCGCACCTTGGCACACAGTCCGTTGGTGCTTTACATTACCTGGTGCAGAACCCAGTTATCGAACTTGGTGATGAACTCAAGCGCATGCATCCATCTTTCGACTGTTGTTTATGTTCTGACAATGTTTCCACTAATTCATGAATGGTTGTATTTGGGTCATTTGTTATGGCTTGGTCCACATCTTTGTCAGAAACCACAGAGGGTCATCCAGGATGTGGTTGATCTTTACAGCTTCTGCCTCTGTGCCAGAATTTCCGAAACCAACAGCAACACGTGCTATCATCAACTGCATCCTCCCCATACACTTGACAAATGTTGCGGCAAGTCACAGCTGCAGATCTACCTTTATCGAACTCATACAGTAAACAATGTCTAATATGCTCCTTATCGCATGCCATGTTACACCATCTGTGATTTCCGTTACAAATGACTTGCTCGGACAAACCTAGTGCCTCTATATGCTCTACTGCTCCACGCTTTATTGGCCGAAAATTCGTCATCGCAGTGTCATCTGTGATGTAACTACTCCGATCGCAATTTGCATCTATTACAAAAACGGGTAGATCTTTTGCACACACCCAATATTTCAGTGCTCTCACAAAAACATAGAGCCCTCTTGTTTACAAAAGTAGCAATTTTCTTTGTATTCTTCCAGAGAATAATTAACCTAATAGAACCTTATTCTTCCAAGGAAAAACAAAGTCTTCCTTGGGCAACGTGCTTATTATGCCGAGCCAGGAGCTTAGTAATGCTGGGAAAATTGCTGCTGATATAAACTGGTACCTAACAGATTTAGAAATGGGAATTTTGTACACACCAGGAATATTTGAGGGTTTTTTTACTTTACCTCTCTGTCCAGGGGGATAAGTTTCGTGAGGTGCAGAAGACCAAGATGGTGTCATAAAACTTCTGTGTTTTTTTATTTTCCCTTAGAGTGACAGGTGTGATATTCCAACTGTCTTCTGTTATTCATTACATGTGTATTGCATACTTATGTTTTCATTTTTATTGTGTGCATGTGTTATATTGTTATAATTAGTTACATGTTTTTGCCCATTTTTCTCTCAACTTAGACACAAGTTGAGAAAAATGGGCAAAAACGACTTACACACAAGTTAGTATATCAGTCATCCTGATTATATGGAAGAGGAATATGAAAGAAGGTACAGAATGTTCATTGAAGATAAAATACTAACTCCAGTTCAATGTTTCAAGAGCTTTGTTAATTATTTGTGGGTTACATACTTTGTCATTTGCTATGATTTTAAGTCATATATACACCGATGAGCCATTACATTATGACCACCTACCTAATAAGCTGTAGGACCCCCTTTTAGCAGGCAAAACAATGGCCACTTGGCCAGGCATCGATTTGTTGAGGTGGCGATAGGTATCCTGGGGCATTTTGTACCATAGTGTCAGCAGCAGGTCCTCCAATTTCCATACATTTCGTGGTGGTGGCAATTTGGCTCGAACCACAAATGTTCGATTGGATTCATGTCAGGTGAATTTGGAGGCCAGGGCATTAACAGAAAGTCGCCAGCATGTTCCTCAAACCACTTCTTTAAGATTCTGGCAGTGTGGCATGGCACATTATCCTGTTGGTAATGGCCATCGCCAGCTGGGAACACAGTTTCCATGAATAGGTGAACTTGGTCCCGATGTTCAGATACCTGAAGCTGTCGGGGATTGTGCTATTGGAATAATGAGGCCAAAAGTGCCCCAAGAAAACATCGCCCACAGCATAACACCTTCACCGCCGGCCTGTTTCCGCCCAACAGGGCATCCCGGTGCCATAACCTCTGTTGATAATCGACGTATCCATGCTCGACTGTCTACGTGATGCACCAGGAATCTTGATTCATCACACCAGGCCATTTTCTTCCAATCGTCCATGGTCCAATCTCGATGCTTTGGGGTCCATTTCATGCGTTGTTGGCGATGATGTGCAGTGAGCATGGGGACCCAGCTGGGTCTTCAGCTATGCAAGCCCATGTGCAGAAGGTTGCAATGAACTGTATGCTGTGACACATTGCCCTGATCACCACTGTTGTAGTTGCAGGTGATTTGTTGCACTGTGGCCCTGCAGTCACTCTGAACAACGCATTATAGTCTTCACTCCCCTCTCGCATCAATGAGCTGTGGACGACTGTTCTTCTTTTGGCCATCTGTGCACCACTTTTGATACGTACTCACTACAGTGGCATGAGCAGACGTTAATGGCACACACCGTATTGGTTGTCGTGCAAATAGACCAGCTTTGTGGAGCCTCCTGGCCATGGTAAAACGCGATAACGGACGTCCAGTTGTCAGTTGTATGTGCCTTGCGATTTCTCCCGCTGTCTGCCGTCTGTCTCTTCTTGCCTGTAGGACAATATACCTGTCGTCCGCCGCCGTGGTTGCTCGTGGACGACCACTGCTAAACTCTCGGACAGCTGTTCCTGTCGTTTGAAATGCTCTCCAAGCTCGTGAAACGATGCTGTGAGCGATCCCGAACTCCTCGGCCACACTCGTCACACTTCAAGCTTCTTCCAACTTCCCAATGGCACGACCTCGGGTAAAGTCATCCAGATGTCGTCTACTGGATTACCTGTTGGCCATATCACATGGTGGCAGCAACTCGAAGTCGTACAAACCGATGTACACCGTGCAATAGCTTTCACCGAATTACTGAGCGTACACCGCCGGTGTGCTTTATACCCTTCCGACACCCCCCCCCCTCATGCTACATATATGTGCATGCCCTACCGTACCGGTGTGGTCTTTCGGTCAGTTCTGCCTGCTCGTTCCGCTGTTATGCTAATTTCTCCTCTTCGTCCTTAATTTTTGCACACCCGTGTAGTATGTTATCAGGGATGAGAGACCTGGGGAAACCTACCCTTGTAGAAAGTTAATTCAAAGGTCAGGGCGTAAGAACAAAATCCGTTCTTTACTATCTTGTGCTAAACTTACATAATAAACCTTAAACTGAAGAGCTGTGCAAGGTTTTTATTACTTTCGTCATTTTTATTACTTAAAACCGAAATTACTTTTAAAAAATAATTTGACCATGACACTGTTAAGCGTGATAATCATCCTGTAGTTGTTTTTTTCTATGTCCTGAAAAAGTCCTAGAAAGTCCTTGAATTTTTCATCCCCAAAAGTGTACGAACCCTGACGAGAGTAATAGACTATACAGTATTACAGTTCATTAATTATGCGGAAGGGTCATCAACGGCTGCCAACTGATGGGGGTGCCACCAACGGATTGCTACCGTACTGTGAGCAGCATGTTTCAGCCAGCAGTGACCCATCACTGCTAGCTGGCGGCCAGCAGTTTTTAAAAACTTGTGATTTTGCTGGGTTACCACAAAAAAATTGTTTGACATCAGTAAATATTTAGAGGTCTTACTGGGGCTTCAACCTCAAAGTGCATCATTTTAAATTAATGATGCACTTTGATGTACGGAAAATGGACCATATGGGCTCATAGTTGCCATGCAATTTTTTTTCGAGGTACCACTGCAGTTTCAAAATTCTCCGTTTTAATCAAATCACATAAATTTGGAATAATTGCTAATTTTAAAAATTTTATTACTTATTCGGAAGGCTTAGTTCGGAAAATGGACCATGAGTTGCTACATATGAAAAAAGTTTTGAGATCTGTCAATATTTAGAGGTTGCACTAGGGGCTGCAAAGCGATCAGTTTTAATCAAACCTCATAAATTTCCAAAAAATCATAATTTTAAGATTACTATTGGTTATTTGAAAGGCCCAGCACGGAAACTACTGAAAATAGTTTAATTAAAATACTGATTACTGAAAACAATTTAATTAACGCCGGCTAAAATCAATCGATCTTTAATCAAAAGACTGTTTTCTAAAAAAATAAGGAAAATTAATTGTCATGGGGTCCAAACGAACCATAATTATTTAATAAAACAACGGTTGTTGTATTCCTATCAGTGCTTTCTTGCACTACTGTTACTGTAGTTGGCGGAAAACATTTGTGGGAACTTGTATTTTGGGAAACTGTGTTTCTGTATATAATTTTAATTTTTCCAGATGGTATGGCGGGATTTATGTTTACGGTCATGAACCGTGAATGGTTAACTGTAAACTGCTGCCCCACGGGAAAAGTGTTCCCCAGGAATTCAGGAAAACTGCCACACACACCTCCCTCCTTCACTCCTTCAGCAACTTGGACCCCCCCCCCCCCATTGGAAAAGTGTCCCAAAGCAAAACTGTCCCTGTTTTCCACTAAGGGGCCATGCACAGATTGCCTTTTCTTTGGGGAACACTTGAATGTGGGGCAGTTTTCCAAGTTTCCGAATGATATGGGGGGTAGTGGTGCAGTTTTCCAAAGTTCCCAACGGCGGCGACGACTTCTTCGGATGATTGGTGTTTGCGGCTTTCGGCATGGCAGAACAGGACGGCTACATGGAGGACGGACTCATCTCAGATCAGTGCTTGCGGCAGCCACCGGATGGACGGTATCACCTTCGACGGTACGCAGAAGGTTACATGAAGGAGGACTGTATGCTCGGCGACCTGTATTATGCGTGCCCCTCACCTCCGCAACCAGAGGGAACGATTCAATTGGGTACGAATAAATGTGAACTGGACTCAAAATCAGTGGAGGTCCGTTTCCGTAGTGTTCACGGATGAGTCGCAATACTGTTTACAGAGTAATTCTCGCCGAGTTTACATCTGGAGAGAAGGAGAGAGGCTGGTACTCGCTACTCGCAATCTTCCCTCTAATATCCAGGAAAGAGACACCTATGGTGGAGGTAGTGTTCTGGTGTGGGCAGGCATATCTTTAGGCTGACGTACCAAACTCTATGTGTTGCCACATGGAAACCTCAGTGCTCAGAGATATAGAGACAACATCCTGGACCATATTGTTCGTCTGTATGCGACTGCAATTGGCGATACATTTGTACTGCAGGCGATAATGCCCGCCCTCACACAGCTCACCTCGTCCACCAGTACCTGAAACAGGAGACCATAGTCCGTATGGAGTAGCCAGCACGCTTTCTCGATCTGAATCCTATTGAGCATGTCTGATATGCACTCGGGAGGTGTATTGCTGGCCTCCAGCTCCCTCCCGAACCCCACAGGGGCTCTGCACTGCTTTGCGCAAGCAATGGAAGCAGCTACCTACCTACGGAACTGCTCGACACCATAATTAACAGCATGCATCGCTGTCGGGCCTGTATCGCTGTTCGGGTGACCACACTCCGTATTGAAGTACTTTTTCCTATTTCATCTTGATACCTATAATAAATATTTATGTATTTTCATATTTTCATAACTCATACAAAATGTAAATGCTTTGTGTCACTGTATCACATGTTCTTAAGGCAATCCTAATTAGTTGCCCCAGTCATTCATTTTCAGAATCAATTTGGAACTGTCATAGTCAGCAGTTGGAAGAGGGCCACAAGAAGTCGCGTGAAACAGATAACATAAGTAATGCCATTCAAGAGTCTTCCTGCGATGTTGAGAGTACAGGGGAAGTGACAGACGGACACAAAGTTGCTTATATTGTAGACAAGGCAATTCAAAACTTTCCCGATCATTCATTTTCAGAATCAACTGGGAACAATCAGGAACTGGAGGAAGGCTACAAGAGGTCGTGCGAAGCAGGTGATATAAATAATGTCACTAAAGATTCTTCCTGCGAGTGCGATGTCGAGAGTACGGCTGAAATGAGAAACGAAAAACAGCCCGATTCTATCTATTCTGGTGAAGAGGTGATCGGAAGTACACATATTTTAACCAAAAATGACCCAGCAAAATTTTCCAAAATCAATTTTTCCCCCCAGGAAATAGTCAACCACATTATTAAGTTGGGTCCAAATCAACCCCTAGAAGCTTAAATGCCTGGGAAGCTGTTTCCTAAAAATAAATTTAAAAGATCCTTTCAGTCGTCGAAGTACTGGAAGAAAATGAGTGATGGCAAAATAGTTAAAAGGGACTGGTTGTCTTATTCGCCATCAGAGGACAAAATATACTGTACGCATTGCATACTTTTTGGACATAACTGTCCAAAGTGGTTTACGCGTGAAGGCTTTTCTACTTGGTCTACAGGATCTGCAAGCATATTTGATCATGAAACTTCGGCCTCTCGCATTGAAGCTACGATTAAGCTTCGGTACAAAGAAGCATCTTTACCACTTTTCCCAAGTCTGCAAGAATGCAAAAGAAAAAATGTGGGCGTGAACAGAGATATTGTAAAGCATGTGATTGATGCCATTTTATTTCTTGCGAAGCATTCTTTAGCTTTTTGGGAGCACAGAAAATGTCTGTTAAATGATTTAAATGGAAATTTTATAGATCTTATGAATTTATTATCTAAATACTCACCAGCAATGGCTTCATATATGTCCTCAGTGCAAAGGAAAGAGGTAAAAAATACGTTTTTGTACTGGCGCCGCCAAAATCAGCTTCTAGATGTGATAGCTCTACAGATCAAGACAGCAATCCAAAAAAATGTAAAAAATGCTCCATTTTTCAGTGTGTCAATGGACACAACATTTGATGACTCTAGGAAGGAGCAGTTATCATTAGTGGTACGCTACGTCGATGACAACAGCGGTAAAATAAGTGAAAAGCTTATAGCATTGAAGGAAAGTCCTATCACTACAGGCCAACAACTGTTTGAGACGTTTGATATTATCTGCAATGAAAACGGGCTCGACTGGAGTAAATTCTTAGTTGGGCAATCCTGTGACGGAGCTGCCAATATGAGGGGCCCATACAGAGGCATTCAGGCTCTGATCAAAGCGCAAAACTCCGAGGCTGTCTACATTTGGTGTTGCGCCCATAGGCTCAATTTAGTTGTCACCGATGTTGTTGAATGCTGTTCAAATGCATCTGATCGTTTTGGCATTCTAGAGATGACGTTCGATTTTTTATCGTCTAGCAAAAAACGCATCTCATGTTTGGAAATGAATAAAAAAAAGATACATTCCAACGAGCAGATTCGTTGACTAAAGCAAAGCGTGTCTCCAGTATGAGGTGGATGTCTCATTCTCGTACACCATTCTCGTAAGATACGATGCCCTTCTAGACATGTTAGAAGACATTCGAAAAGAAGAAAGGCCTGCTGATCGACAAGCCAGTCTTCAGGCGGACAACCTTTTGTCCTATTACATGTCACAAAGATTTATTTTAACAGCCTTTTGTTTTTCCACAATTTTTGATGTTCTTGAACCCCTCAGCTGCATTATACAAAGTAGAGACATTGATATGTTGGCTGCAACACATGTTTTGAGCGAAAAGAAAAAAGAGTTGCAAGCCTTGCGTTCCAACAGCAAATTTGACATGATATTAAAAATTAGTGAAATTTTTGTCAACGATAGTTCGGTTGAAGAAATCACTCCATTGCGAGAGACGCGATCCAGGCGGAGAAAAGTTTTGCCGGGTGAAAATGCAGCTGATGAGGTTATTCATGATCCGCCACAAAGGTTTAAAATCTCTACTTACTTCATCTGCCTGGACATCATTGTAACTCAGCTGTCTGAAAGATTCAACGAAGAAGGCCAAGGAATTTCAGCGATCTGTCTCTCCTGTCACGGAAACGAATCAGGGAAAAATCAGAAAATCCCTCTTCCCTGCCAAAAGACGTGTTTTCGACATTTGTGGCTACGTACGCACAGTTTGTCGCAAAGATTCCCTCACTGAGGAGTACATCAATTTTGCGAAATACTACTTTAAATTTGAAGCAGTAAAAACGCTTCCACATCACTTACACGAGTCTACGCATCCGTCAGCAAGCGATGATTCCAACACATCATCAGACAGTGACAATGACCTGGGTGATATTGATGGACATCAAGTGGAAATGAGTGCTGGAAGTTTAAAATCAGTCTTCAGTGTATTTTGCCAAAGTGGACTAAAAACTGTTTTCCCTACTTTGCACACTGCTCTTAAAATTGCTGTGACCCTTCCATTTTCTAGTGCGACTGCCGAAAGAACAGTCTCAAAACTTAAGCTCATTAAGACTCGACTACGTACTACAATGTCACAACACCGCTTGGAATCTCTTGTATTAATATCGTGTGAGCCAGATATTGATGTAAACAGTGATCAAGTCATAGACAGATTTGCTGATTACAGTCCACTCCTTTCCAAAGCTTTACAATACACATAAAAGTTTGTAAACTCATAAAATTCAAGTACCAATAGAACAATAGATGCGTAACAATTATTTCATGCCTAACGGCCTTTTCATAGTCTTATTTATCGATGATTTACTTATGGTTTTTTTCATGGAATGTTCAAAAGCAAATTTATTTATTTACCCATTTTCAATTTCGTATGTTTTATATAGTGCTGTGGGAATCTTGTGTTCTTAGTAAATGTTTCTGTACAGTTAAACTTCGTATTTTGGAAAACTATGCATATTGATTTGAAATTGATCGAAATTAAGTTAGTATTCTGAAAATATCAACTTGAATTTTAGAATAATTTCCAGCCATATTTTTATAAGGCAATTTTTCATTCTACCGAAGTGGAAAACCGTTCTTTATATGGAAACCCTTTCACCTAAAATTCGTGATTACCATTTACCACCGATACGATTTTAAAATGCGTTTGAGGGGCCATATATAAAATAAAACATTTGGCGTATATATATCGCGTCATGACTTGAACTGCACTGGCGAGGCTTGAATAGCTGAAACTGGTCTGAAGCATGGCTTCGAAATTTTTATCATACCAGGATTTCATTTATTTGGTTTTAAATATTGTCTGTTTCACATGAATAATTGTTTCATTCATTGATTCATCCATAGAATAGAATCCACAATTAACAACCATGGTAAGCGGTAACGACATACTACACTCCTGTGCTAAAGTTAAGCACTCACTCTCATGTTAAATTTACGGGAAATGACACTATAAGCGCTGAAGCTAGAGAAGTCGGGCTTTCATGATAGTCTATAGCAGTGGAAAAACATTTTAGAACTTGACGCTATCAACTCGAAGAAGACAATTTATTGTAACTTCTGTGCTGAATTTTATGAATGGGAAAGCGAAAGATACGCACGGACTACAAGGTAATTTACGTACCTCGTATATTCTCCTGTCCTGTATATGCTATGCTATATCACTGCACTGGTTCGATGTTTAGAAATCAGAGACAGTTGTATAGCATGAAACACTTTGCAGTGAAAACTTTTTACAGGATGACTGTAATTTTCAGTTCAGGAGCACTCGCTTCTTTAAACTCCCACATTCCCGTAATCCAATAAAATAATTATTACAAAGGTGTGCTGTTTCTATGGATTCCGTCTTCTTCGTCTCTGCTGTTCACAAAACTACTATTTCTTCAACTATAGGCCTTGTATTATCATTTTCCATGCGCTTAACGTGGGATGCGTACTTAACTTTTGGAGAGGAGTAAGTAAGTTACAGGAAATGGCATATACAAAAAAAAAAAAATTGCGAACATTTTTTTGGTTTTTGTGAAACGTTTTCGTAGTTAATAAATACACTCAATTTGTTAGTGGAGAGTTGTATGTCGTGTAACATGTAAAGCTCCGCAAATATAACGCATTCATTAAGTACCCTTGTTTCATAACAAATAATTCTTAAAGTAACATCTCTCTGACACACACACACACACACACACACACATATATATATATAATGTATTTAATATTTTTTAACTGTAGGTGGGTGGGTGTACATTCCGTTAGCCTCCGCAAGACCCATTTCGAACTGACTGTGCGCCACTGATACGCGGCACAGCATATCAGACATAACAGCAGCAGTGGCAGCAGCAATTCGTGTATGCAGCGCATTGATATTAGGTGGTAGTGGTGGTACTACATAGACACGGTCTTTAGAAAAGCCCCACAAGAAAAAATCTAGTGGTGTAAGGTCGGGGGAACAAGGTGGCCATACTATAGGCTCACCTCTACCAGTCCACCGACCTGGAAAATGGGTGTTTAGGTACCCCTTATGTCGTTTATATCAGAGTTGGCCAACTTGATTGGGACTAAAATCTACTTTTTTCCCCTTGACTTCAAGTGATCTACTCTACTTCATAATTTCGAATTATTTCCTCCAAAAAAATTTGTCACTTTCCGCTACACTTATATCGTATGCACAATAGACCTTAGGTTGCGGTGCTGAGCCAAGTACCCCCCTCCCCCATTGGTACAAGTACACTTATATCGTTGTTGCCCTGTAGATAGAACCTATCAATTTTATGCATGTATTTGAGGTAAATAAAACTATTTGAATTATTTTATGATTTTTATTCAATATTTATACATAGGCCTTAGTACAAATTTAAATGCATTGAACAAATGTTTATTTTTTATGGTGAAAAAAAAATAATGTGAAGTTTGCGCCTTCATTTCTTCTGCCAAGGCTAAAAAATCTGGAGTATAATCGGACAACGCCAATCTCAAGTAATCTTTTGTGTGCTGATCCGTCAAATGTGAAAATGTGAGCAATGTTTTTTTTTTGTTTTTTTTTTTTTTGTTGTAAGTAAGAAAATGCTGAGTCACATAAATATGTTGACCTGAAGCAGGAATGTAAATGTTCACTACATTTTCTCACATCGGGGTACTTTTCTTTGGAAACAAATTTCCAGAAATTATCTTTTGAAGATCTGGCTTTCAGAAATATGTTACACTGCAGTGTTATTATTTCATTTACCAGTGAAATTTTGTCCAGTTGATACAGCTCTGCAAATTTACTTCCAATCGATCAGTTGTGGGTGAGTGTCCTCCTTGAATTGGTAAATGGCAAATCGAATAAGATCTTTCATTTTTGTAAACTCACTGAATCGGGTTTTGAAGTCATCAGGAACAGTTTGGATTTCGGTTACATATTTTCCTGAATTGAATACATACGTGGAATTTTTTTGTAAATGATCTTTGATGTTTTTAAATCGATCAAAACATTTATTTTTGATATCCTTAATTATAGCCAGTGCTTGGTTCTTAAAAGAAGAAACACTGCTCATCATATTGTTGATTGTGTTATTTTTTCCTTGTAATTCCACGTTCAATAAACTAAATTTTTCTGTAAAATCTGCCGAAAATGCTAGATCACATAGCCAGTCCAGATCACTTGATTGATGATAATTATCACCCCTCTCTTCAAGAAAACTTATAATATCGTCTAACAAGTCACAAAATCTTTGCAAAAAATTGCTTCAGCTTGGCCACCTGACATCCATGTGCAAAATCAAATCTGGCTGTGTATCATCCAGTTTTATTTTAAAAAGTCACCTTTGAAGAGGTGACTTTTTAAAATAAAACTGACCTCTGGAGTTGACGATTTTAAAAGCAATATCCATGACACATTTTCTATTAAGTCTCTTGCTGGCTAAAACTTGCTGATGAATGATACAATGATAGCTTAAGAAATCTGGGAAATCTTCATTTTTCTGACACATGGCTATGAATCCAATGGATTTACCCGTCATCGCTGCTGCTCCGTTGGTGGTTATTGACACAAGCTAAAATAAAGACAACTGAACCTTTTCAATATGTTTCTTAAATCAGTTGAATATATCAAGACCTCGAGTTTTTCCTTTCAATGAAATCATGCCCAACAATTCTTCTTTAGCAGAAAAGTTGGGAAACCCATTCTGATAAAAATCAGCAGTTGAGCAGTGTCGCCGACATCCGTTGATTCATCCAATTGCAGGGAAAATGAAACATTGATCAATATCTTTTAGCAGTTGCCCATTTACATTTTGGCTTAACTTTTTAATACGTCTCATGGCTATATTCCGAGATAATTGCTGATCTTGAAGGGCTGTTTTGTAAGAGCACAAACATGGCAGCTCCTTTGTCTGAATGCTCCATCATCAATTTTTGTAGTAACTTAAAAAAAAAAAAAAATCCACAAACGCTAGCGACCAATAAAAAATGAATCGGTGATCGAGTGGTACGTCACGATCGACGTGTTGGCCATCCCTGGTTTAGATAATGTTGAGGTGCTCCATCTTGGTGGAAGTGTGAGCATTCATTGTGGGGAATGGAATGAGGTACTGTTGCAGCATGTTAAGATACACAATACCAGTAACAGTAGACTCAGCAAAAAAGAAGGGCCCATACACTTTTTTCAGGCTCATGGCGCAAAAAACTTTAATTTTTGGGCTCTCACGAACATGTTCTATGGTGGTGTGTGGATGTTCATTTCCCCAAATTCTGCTGTTATGGGTGTTGACTGATCACTTACATGAAAAGTGCACTCGTCACCGAAAATAATTGTCTCCAGAAAATCCTCATTTTCTATCCAACTGATCATTTTCTGTACAGAAATCTTTGCATCTTACCATCATCTGTCTTAATCTGGGGCATGATGGTAAATTTGTGCGGCATGAAATGCAGATGATGTTGCAGAACGCACAACACAGTCACATGCGGAATGCCACTTTTCTGAGATGCCCATCCTGTTGATTTTTGAGGACTTCTAACGAAGCTCTCATGCACTTTGTCCACAATAGTGTTGGAGGCACGTGGCCAACCCCTTGACATCGAATAATGAATAAAACAGCCTGTTTCCACAAAATTATTGTGCCATATGTAGATCTTACATCTACTCAGAGGTTATTTGCTGTATTGCATGTGAGAATTCCTCTGAACTTCTGTCACAGACTTTGTTTCCTTGAACCAAAACACACAGCATGCTCACTCTGCAACTTCGAATTCGCTAGCATTTGACATAGGACTCCCTCTCTTGGTGGAATTTGGTAATCCAGGAACTTGCTGTGCTCCACTACATTATACGATTGACACACCTTCTGTGTATGTCTTCTGAATTATTCTCTGTACCCCTGCAAAGTTGTATACCCCCTTTTGAAACACCCTGTATAAATAAAAATGTTGTAGACTGTCACGTGTTGTTCATTTGTGAGTGGGAGTACTTCCACACTGCCATGTGTTCATCATCAGCCACTGTAGTCAATTGTATGTTTAGTGTGTGTCGTGTGCCACCATGGTAGGAAAGTTTGTTTAAAACTTTTGCATTTTTGAACTTCACTTTTAGTTGGTAAAGTTCGATGAACACTTACCGCACGTGGGGCTTGGCTTTCAATTCATATTTCCGTTATGTGGATGCGGCACGGGGTTTTCATTTGGCCACGGGTCCGCTTCTTTTTTTTTTTTTTTTCCGTTGGAATTTATTTTGCCTCATCACCAAATGAGTTTTTTTCCTTTGCTGCATCCTCATTTACTTCAATATTTATTCATAACCCGAGTACTTTCGGTAATACTCCTTTACCGTCTTCGAGGGGACATTTTGCTCCGACTAACACGGACCGTGTCAGCTGGGCATTTCGGTGGTTCTCGTGGGCTGCTTCTGTCATCGGCTATCGCTTCTTCTTGGGCGTTGTGGCGCCATCTCTTGTTGGTCAGTGATCTCATTTTTCGAACTTTTTCATTTTTTTTGCTCAATTTTACTGACCAACAAGAGATGGCGCCACAACGCCCAAGAAGAAGAGATAGCCAATGACAGAAGCAGCCCGCGAGAACCACCGAAATGCCCAGCTGACACGGTCCGTGCTAGTCGGAGCAAAACGTCCCTCGAAGACGGTAAAGGAGTATTACCGAAAGTACTCGGGTTATGAATAAATATTGAAGTAAATGAGGATGCAGCAAAGGAAAAAAAAACTCATTTGGTGATGAGGCAAAATAAATTCCAACGGAAAAAGAAAAAAAAGAAGCGGACCCGTGGCCAAATGAAAAACCCCGTGCCGCATCCACATAACGGAAATATGAATTGAAAGCCAAGCCCCACGTGCGGTAAGTGTTCATCGAACTTTACCAACTAAAAGTGAAGTTCAAAAATGCAAATGCATTAATGCACGTTAAATAATATAACCTCCAATATCGGAAGTAAATTGAAACTTGTTTAAAACTGTTTGTGTGGTGTAATACTGTGGTTGAATGTTTGTTTAGTTTTTAAAAGAAAACATGCATGGATGTGAGATCATCCAGGCAGAGTTCATACCGATGCATTCTGTACAGTAGCACTCACCTGTTGTTGTTTTTTTATATCTCACTGATGAGTGTGCCAAGTTGTGTTGAAGGTCACACTGCAAATGACTTACGTATTGCTGCATGCTGTTCCATTAAGCACACTCTATGCATGGCCAACAACAGGCAAAGCCATGACAAATAACCAAGAACAGTAGAGGAAGGACATCATTAATTTGAAGTATGGCTCGCATTTCTTTTAAGAAACAAAACTTTAAAATCTGTTTATTTACCATCCTTGTGATATTCCATAGACTGCTGTTCTATTACACTCTTATTAGTGTTTTGTCATAGAAATAGTCCATTTTCACTCTTTCTGAATGCTTCAGAGAGAAAAGTATGATGCAATGAACAGAAATAGCGAAGTGCAGGGCTTGAAAATTACATTGTGTGACATACCCGGACAGGGCATGTAGAAAATCTAGTTCTTTACAGGAGAAAAAAGTTTAAAAACAGTTAATGCTTTTTTTTTTCCCCAGTCAATTTTTTTACTACTCAGAAGCTCCCTCTGCTTTATTTAATAAAATTAATGGGTTGTGTTTTGAGAAAGTAAAGGTCAAAATTAATGACCTTGAAAACTAAATTTCCCATAATATGATTGTGGGATATCTCAAGAGAAAGCTCATGTAATAAGTTTCAAATGGGCCCAATATGAGCTCTGTTGATCTATTAAATCTACAGTTATTGTCCTTTGTTATAGGTGTAGTAGATAGACACGAAAATGCCTATTTTGTAAATTTTCAAAGTCCTGTAATTATAGATGTATTGTATGTAGGAAACTGTAATTTTGCACTGAGTAGTTTTTATGTAAAGCCTGCAAGTTCACCAAGTTTCACAAAAATCAAAAGGCTTCAGGTCAAAAATGTTAGTTTTCTGTTCTGGTTTGACCCATAGGTGAATTCATATTTCACTGCTATGTGCAATTTTTAAAATGCAGTGAAATGTGGGTGAGTTCAAATTTCATTGCTGAGTGTCAATTTCTGAAATGCGGTAAAAGTACTTAGTTTTGAATTTTGTTTCTGAAATATTTAGAAAAAATAGAACAGCGTGCATAGTGTGTGTGTTGAGGCATGTATTTTTTCAGATAAAATGCCCGACTGGACATGCTACAATTTTGAAATTTTTCTGGCCCTGGTGAAGCAGTACGTGTTTTATGCTCTAGGACAGGCACATTAAGTTATTAAAAAAGATAAAAAAGTGCAAGTTTATATGGAAAGCATTATTTATTTTTATACAAAGGTTCAACTGATCTGTACCTTTGAGCACTTGATATCTGAATTTTGACTGGTTTTCAGATTTGGAGTTTTATATTTATCTGATTACAGCAATATGGCAATCTGTTATAAGATACATCAAATGTCAAGACTTCCTGTATATTATAGTGATTGACAAGAAAGAAAATCTTCTAATATGATTCCAGAAAGAAACTGCAGTCATATCTTCCAAAGTTAGCCAGGCAAATAAGAATTTAGAATCCCACTACTGATGTCCTTTTTATGGTCAAATAGTCTCGAGTTTATGACAAATTGCCCTTATCATAGTGAGTAAATGATGAAACTGTGTATGTACAGACAATGAAACTAGGTTGTTATGTACATCTGGTAGATCTACAGAGTTCCCACTCTTTCTTCCACAAAAAACAAGAACTTTTCAAGGACTTTAAAGCACCTCCCCATCCCCAAATTTTAAGGACCTCACTAATTACATATGCAACAGTGAGATGTGCAAATATACTTTTATGCATGACTAAACTTTGCAAATTGAAGTGTGCTGATGAAGTTTGCAATATTTCCCCATGCAGTTTAAGTTTGTGTAGTAATAAAGTAGAATTTGTGCTATTTAAAAGACAGTTCTGCTGGTCAAATCAGTTTTTCTATTTGAAAGAATAATCGCATATGCATTACAGTGTATGAAAATTTTAAAAATATGGTTAAAGTTAGCAATTCAAAATTTGAATTTTGCTCATAATTATCTCATGGTTTAAATTACAAAACCAAAGTCAAAGTTATATATTCAAGATTTCAATTTTGCACTGAATTTTTTCATAGTATAACCGAATAATTGTTTTTTGCATATACAAAAAGGGGAAATACAAAAGCAAAATATCAGTACCAAGAGATGATGATGATGATGGAGCTTCTTTGGTGGGATCTGCTGGATGTGTTTAATTTAGCCCATGGTCCTTTACATTTTTCAGAAAATTACTGACCTCACACTACTCCATGTTCCTCCATGGGCTTTTAGCTAATGCACACATGATGTCATCACTACATTGTAATTTCTGAAGCTCTACATTGTAATTTCTGGATTTTGTGCAGACGGTTAGGAGAAATAAGCACTTTTTAAGTACCTTTTTTGCCAGTTTTGGCAAAAAATAAGGATTTCAAAGCTCAAACACACACACACACACACACCTGCCCACCCACCCACCCACCCACTCACCCACTCTCTCTCTCAAAAAGTAAGAATTTTTTAAAGACTTATAAAGATTTATAAGGGCCGTTGGGGTGAAACCCTGATCTAGAGTCTGTTAATTTACTTCCCTTTCATAACCTTTGCGTGAACGGTAACTAGAATAAAAGAATTTTAGATATGTTGAAACTTAATATAACAGCATAGTTGAAATTCTCCAGTTATAGAAAATTTTACTGGGATGGATTCAAGATTTGAAAGTTTGATGTAGTAGTTTCAGAGTTTTCCTTATATCTTCCCTGGGTTCTACGAGGGTTGTACCGAAAGTAATGAAAAAGTGGGCATAACTTTTTTATTAACTGACCGAGATTGTTCAAATTGCACATGTTGGTAGAGTAACTATTACTCTATACAGAGGTACTACTCAACATGATCTCCACCAAAAGCAATGCATTTGCACCATCATTGAACCCAATTTTCGAATCCTCTTTGAAAAAATTCAGGTGTGGACTGTTGCACCCACTCCTTCACAGCCGCTTTCATCTCATCTGTGTCATCAAATCATTGTCTTTGGAAACTATCCTTCATTGGAATATACAGTTGGAAGTCTTAGAGTGCCAGATTTGAGCTGTATGGTGGATGGGGTACCACAGACCAGCCTAATTTGCTGATTGCCTGATTTGTTGCCAAAGATGTGTGTGGTTTTGCATTGTCATGGTCAATGTGGATCCTTTTCAGATTCTTGTTCTGTCTCATCCTCCCTATGGCTTCTCTAAGCTTCTTGAGGTCTCAATGTACCGCTTGCTGGTCACGGTATGGCCACATTCAAGAAAATCAAGGAGAATGACACCCCTCTCACCCCAAAAAACAGCCACCATGACTTTCTGTGCTGATCACTGGCTCTTGAACTTCTTAGGCCTTGGTGAAGGGTGTGACGCCATTCCATGGATTAATTCTTCATTTCCGGATTGTAAAGATACATCCACGTCTCATCCCCTGTCACCAGATCAGAAAAAATGTCTTCATTGGCTTCAAACGCTTCCAGTAGATCAGAGGTCTTCCACCCTTCTCTCCCTCAAATTGGGTATGAACTGCCTGAGGTACCCACTTTGCACACACTTTCCAATACCCTTAGTCTTCCACCATCTTCTGTATGGCATTGTGACCACAGTCCAGTTGTGCAACAAGCTCATGGATTGTGACTTGTCTCTCCACGTGAATCAATTCATATACTGATAAAAAAAATTAGTATTATTAAATTGATTATTATGAATCAGGTTCGTAATTTGTTGACCATTCCCCATGACCGTATAAGTGTGGGGCGATGCACTGAGACTAAACAGGAGTAACGAATTTCAAGAAACACTCAAATAAGTGAGTGGCACAAATTTTAGCAACAAAATAATTTAATACATGTAAACATTGACGTTAAAAAAAATGCATTAACAATATCAAAAGCAAATACCTTGTGGTTAAAATAAAAATGAAAATAACATTATATCAAGACAAGTGTGTTGTGATTAAAAAAAAGAGAGAGAAAATACTGTTTAACTCAACTTCATTTTAAAGAACACACAGTTCAAAAATTAAGATTGCTCAAATCACCAAGATTAATTACTCTCAGTCCTCTGTCAATTCCTTCGGTACCAAGAACACAAATCTTAGTTGTTGTTGCATTTTGGACTTACCGTTAAATTGCAAGTTGAACACTTCCAGCACGTGGATCTTGGTTTTTTCCGTATTTCCGTTATGTAGATGCGGCATGGGGGGTGGGGGTTCATTCAGTTGCTGGTTCTCTTCTGTTTTTTCCCCCGTTGGTTTTTAATTGGCCTTGTTACTAAATGAATTATTTCCTTTTCTGCTTCCACATATACTTTTATACGTTTTTTTACCCGAGTACTTTCGGTAACACTCCGTTACCGTCATCAAGGGGATGTTTGCTCCGACCAGCACGGACCGTGTCAGTAGAGCTTTTGGGTGGTTCTCGCGGGCTGCATCTGTTAACAGCTATCGCTTCCTCTTGGGCGTTGTGACGCCATCTCTTGTTGGTCACCGATCTCATTTTTCGAAACTTTCCATTTTTTTGCTCAATTTTAATTAAATTCCTCCAACTGTTTCTTTAAATATTAGGGTCATTATGGTTGCAAACTTTTGCTCTATTTTTTTCTATCATTACTGACTGCTATTACGAGGTGTTTTTCGGATTTACAGCTTTTTATGATTTTTATATTTTCAAATTTAGGATATTGTTGGTTAGCCAGACAATATTGAATAAGTGCAGTTTTTTCTTCTTTTTTCTGCCAATTTTTTACATGTTGTTTTAACCTGTGTTTAAGCTTATTTTTGGTACTTCCTATGTATGCCATTCGAGGATTTTCTGTAATAGGAATTGAGTAAATACCTGCTTTTTCTAACATTTTTATTTTTTCATTATTTTTGATAGTATTTACTTTTCCTCCAATCTGAATGTTATGCTTTTTACAAATATTATTAATTTCATTAGTAGTACCTTTAATGTAAGGAAAACCATTCTAATATTTGATTTCATTTTTATTTACTACAGCCTTATTTTTTATTTTCTTTAGTACTTCTGTGTTCCATTTTTTTATTAAATGGTTTGGGTAACCAAAACTATCTGCAATTTTTTTTATGAATTTAATTTCTTCATTAGTGAACTGAATATTTTCTGAGTGCATATATGCTCTTTTAATTAAGGTTTTCAGACTATTGCATTTTTGTGGATAAGGATGTGCCCAATTGTACGGGATTAGAACAGGAACAAATGAACTTTTTCGATAAACTCTGTATTGCAACTTATTTGTGGATTTTATAACTTGTACGTCCAAAAATCCCGTACAATTCGGCACATCCTTATCCTTGTTTTAATCCCGTACAATTCGGCACATCCTTATCCACAAAAATGCAAAAACCTTAATTAAAAGAGCATATATGCACTCAGAAAATATTCAGTTCACTAATGAAGAAATTAAATTCATAAAAAAAATTGCAGATAGTTTTGGTTACCCAAACCATTTAATAAAAAAATGGAACACAGAAGTACTAAAGAAAATAAAAAATAAGGCTGTAGTAAATAAAAATGAAATCAAATATTAGAATGGTTTTCCTTACATTAAAGGTACTACTAATGAAATTAATAATATTTGTAAAAAGCATAACATTCAGATTGGAGGAAAAGTAAATACTATCAAAAATAATGAAAAAATAAAAATGTTAGAAAAAGCAGGTATTTACTCAATTCCTATTACAGAAAATCCTCCAATGGCATATATAGGAAGTACTAAAAATAAGCTTAAACACAGGTTAAAACAACATGTAAAATATTGGCAGAAAAAAGAAGAAAAAACTGCACTTATTCAATATTGTCTGGCTAACCAACAATATCCTAAATTTGAAAATATAAAAATCATAAAAAGCTGTAAATCCGAAAAACACCTTGGAATAGCAGAGTCAGTAATGATAGAAAAAAATAGAGCAAAAGTTTGCAACCATAATGACCCTAATATTTTAAGAAACAGTTGGAGAAATTTAATTAAAATTGAGCAAAAAAATGGAAAATTTCGAAAAATGAGATCGGTGACCAACAAGAGATGGCGCCACAATGCCCAAGAGGAAGCGATAGCCGTTAACAGATGCAGCCCGCGAGAACCACCCAAAAGCTCTACTGACACGGTCCGTGCTGGTCGGAGCAAATGTCCCCTTGATGACGGTAACGGAGTGTTACCGAAAGTACTCAGGTAAAAAAACGTATAGAAGTATTTGTGGAAGCAGCAAAGGAAAAAATTCATTTAGTAACGAGGCCAATTAAATACCAACGGGGGAAAAAACAGAAGAGGACCAGCAACTGATGAAAAACCCCTCATGCCGCATCTACGTAACAGAAATACGGAAAAAACCAAGGTCCACGTACTGGAAGTGTTCAACTTAGAATTTAATGGTAAGTCCAAAATGCAAGTGCATTAATGCACGCCAAAAAAATTAACCTTCAATAGCGGACTTTTACTAAAGAAATCCAATATTGGAAGTACTTGAAACTTAGTTGTTGTTTTTTTTTTTTTTTTTAATAGAAGCCATTTCTCAGTGTTTCACACAAATTTATATCCTCAGTCTGTTATAAGAAATTCACACAGATTAGTATTCTGTAAGTTCACACAATATGCAAGGAAAATAAAGTGATCAGTATCGATGATAATTATGTGTGTTCCTTTTGCAAATCCGTTTAAAGCACAGTCAATGAATATAAATAATGCTGTAGGATTCAACTACCAATTATGTAATTAAAATACTACATCAGACTGAACCTCAAATCATATACAGAAATGCTGGAGTAGGCCGGATCTGAAGGTGGGCTACTAACATATGTTCATAAGAATTACCTCATTACTTAAACATCAAGTACCATCAATATTAAAAATGCATTAATGCACATACAATGCATAAGAAAAACCAAAGCAGTGATCAGGATTTGAACCTGGGTTACAAAACTAATTAACTTCACAATTTCTCATTTAAATTTCATTCTAAACCCAAAATGATTTTATATGCCATCATTCAATTCATTTCATACTAGAACAATTTCTGTATGCCTCTGGCATGCAACAAATTCAGTACTAGTTTTTTTACTTTTTGCTCAAAAAAAAAAGGAAAAACAATCTTGTGAAAAAATAGTAATAATTACACTCTAAAAATATATATATATACACACTCTAAAAATATATATATATACACACACTCTAAATTATGCAGAGCGTCTTGAAAAAGGTACTCACTTTTACCCAAACAGAGAGATGGGTGGTTGCATGAAGAAATGATGGAGAATCACCATTCAACTTCCATTAAAAATAGCTTTTGAACTGTAGTAATGGATATGTTTACCTAAAATTTTTACACAAGTAGTTTACTTATACCCTAAAGAATTCACACAGAATCTAAAACTCAACATTCTATACCACTAAGGTTGTGATAGCTCGCATCGCGTACATTTCTAACCCAGTTTCGCTGTCAGGTGATCAATGGTGTCTAATTAATAGAACCATAATTAACACAACTGCTGTATGCTTCCGGTAAACCTCTGGTTTATGCAAAAATCAGTAACTATCAGAAACTGGGTTGCAACAACACTTGTTAACTAGATATATTTATCAGCTGTTAACTAAAAATGTGAAATAGTCTGAATTATTACAAATTTTGAACGAAAGCCACGGCTGCTTTGAATCAGCACTAAAAAGTATCGAAACTTTATCCATTATCTCAAATAGAAAATAGATTAATAGTGCAGACAAGAAAAATCCCTATTTTCTAAAGGCATAAATGTTTATGAAGCAACTCTCGAAATGCTCAGAGAAGTATACTTTCATTAGCAGCCCGTTTCCAAACCTGACCCGGAAGTTCACCTTCTCGCAGCACGCACTCGAGCTCATAACGTTGTACAAGTAAACTACGGGTTTAATATATGGTTCCACATGTTGCTGGTTTCTCAGAGTAAAGGCAGCAAAAAAATCATTCCTTTCCTGACTCGGAAAAAGGACAGGAGATATTGTTTAAGAGTTTAATTCAATAAAGGTTTCTATTTCTTTCTTGTTCTTTGCCCATGTTTTTTTTTTTTTTTTTGTGATCTCTGTCACTTCATCGCCAAGACTCAAACTGAATATAATTCATGCAATATACAGGCATTACATAAATAAAAATCACAGCTGGGGTGGGGGGATGCTGCCTGCATATAACATCTTACCAAAATAATAATAAACAAATATTAATCCCCCAAGACGTCTGTAACATCTCCCTTGCTGGAAGAAAAATTAAACCAATAAAATCATCATGGTTGCGTTCATAGCAAAACAAATTTAACTTCAGTTAGCCCCATTTTTTCAGAATCCAGACCTACTCCAGTTACGGTCGATTGACACTAGCATATTTTGTTTGTACCTAAGTTGATAGATCATTTTTAATGGGTAGATAAATGGATCAAAAATATGATAATTTTAAAATTTGCCGCATTATCTTCTATACTTCATCAATCAAACTGTAGCTTGTGACACTGTACTGCATTTTAACACTGTACTGCACTTGGGACACTGCACTACACTTGTGACGCTGCATTACACTTCTCTATTCAGGTAAAACTTATATTAAAATGAATCTTTCAAAACTCCCTTTGGTGCCACCTGTTTGATACTCTCGATCTCCGCTGTGCATGTCATGGAAATGGAGAAATAGAATCGTCCCCGATGCTAATAAATGGATTCCATCGCTGTCTTGCGATCTCTGGACAACAGTCTTTCTGATCCTCAGCCCTGGAACTGACCACGATAAAGCAGGTAGGGGAATCTATTCCATGTACAAAATATACTTTTTTGTTTTTCCTTCCTACTGCTGTCTGAGAGGTAGATGCTTCACACTTGAGCTGGCTCACCTCTCCACAAAGGTTAGAGGTTCTTCCAATGCTAAGCATTGTAAATGGTTGTTCCTTGCTGTCTCTCTGCTAACGTTATTAAAGTAAATTCTCCATCCACGTTTATACACGAGTCTCAGAAAACTGCTTCAACTCTCCATTGGTTGGGCAGGCGAAGAAGGCATGGTCCAGCAGCAAGAGCTGCCAAAACTGCCGAACAATCTCGGTCACGGAAAATACATAGATGTTGTTACATCTGTGTCCCAGTACAAACTGCTTGCAAACTTTTTGCAAGTTATCCAATAAACGTGTCGATCGCACCCAAATGGCGCAACCTGATTGGTCGATCACCACATTCCTTCTAGAAAGATCATAAAGTTAGTTACTTAAAAAAAGATAAGAAAAAGTATATCCGTTAGCGGAAAACTTAAATTTCTAACTTCACCTTTTCACTAAAATGAAACTCCTGTCTCAAAACATATATGGATCAAATATTTAGTATTTTCATACACATTATCATGTGCAACTGATGAATTTGTCTGATGGCACAGTTTAGAATCGTTATGATTCTACATAATTTTTTCTTATCAAAAAACAAGATGTAATGCACTAAAACATTCCTAATAATTTGAGTTTCAATCACAATTACGTTTTGATACAGTTGATCTCCAGAAATTTAGGCAAACTGCATATTGTTGCAAAGATATGTGTGTGGAATTTCATTGTATGTGTACGTTCCTTTAGCATTTCTAATGTGTGTTTCAAAATTCCATTCAATATCTTTGCTGAAAGTTAGGAGACAAGTTAAATTACTTTACGATTTTCAAATTTAGTACTCTGGGTTCAAATTACCTACATTTTTTATGCGTTTGAATTATGTCATAGGAATTTATGTGATGTTTCAAAGTAATTTACACAAACATGTCACCATTTTCTGCTATTACTCTAGGCATAGAGTTAGGGTGGGGTCCGTCGACGATAGGCTACAAGTTCACATGCTCTCTTATTCGTGGAAATACTGCCTGATCAACCATATAATTAATTTTTTGTTTGTAACCAAACATTATTTTCCTTAAAAAAAATATGTTTGACGTAATGGACTGGATAATATCCAGGACATTCATCCACTCGCTAATGATTCATGTCAATGGTCGCAGATGATGGTCTCCCACTGCGTGGAATGTCTTCAATGCTGGTTTCCACTTCTTTAAACTTCATCTACCTGTGCACATTGCTCTTGTCAGTAGTGTCATCTCCGTAAACATTCTGTAGCCTTCTGTGGATGTTGGACAGCCTGCACTCTTCCACCAACATGTGCAATTTGAACGACCTCTGTCAGTTAATAAAAAAGTTATGCCCACTTTTGCATTACTTTCGGTACAACCCTCATATTAAGAATGGAGTGCCCAAAGGTAAAATCCTTGCATTGAGTTAAAACAAAACACAATGAAGCATACTCTGAGATTCCAGTTTATTAGGTATACCTTTCGGCATCACATAAATGGATCACTCTAACATGTATGTCACATGAGTGCAATGTGTGGTATCAGTCATGTAGACCAGCTCATTGAGCATCAGTTAGCATTCAAGTAAGGGTCAGAATGGGCAAAAAAGCAATGGTGAATGTGGCAGGAATGTTGACACTAGACAGGCTGTGGATGAAAACAGCTGGTGGGTCAGACTGGTAACATGGTCATCACCTGTTGTAGCCCAAGCGCTGCATGGTCTGATATGTGATGCATTCAAAAATGACCTGCATCATACCAATGTTGACTTCTGCAGTTATAGTGTTATACAGTGCTAAGTATTTAAACCTGAATCTTTGCTGGTAACATGAATAAATAATTGCATTTGGAAATACAAGGTTATTCAAAATTATTCATTCAATTTCAAATTACTATATTTTCAAAGTTTACAAATACAGAGTGAGTAATGATGCATCAATCAAAAGAAAAACTGTCTCTGTGCTTATAAGTGCTCTGTGTGACTTCCCTTCGTTACACGAGCAACATCGAGACGATAGTCTATTTTCTCCCATACTTGCTCCAGCATGTCTGTTGTTACTAACTCCACTGCAGTAACAACTCATTTTTTTAGGTCATTGAGAGCTGTAGGCAACAGTGGCATGTACACTATATCTTTAACGTATTCGAAAAGAAGTCACACAGAGTAAGATCCAGTGACCTAGGCGACCATCTGTAGAGCACCCAAGTCATGGGGTTCACTGCGACCAATCCAATGGAGAGGGAGCACTTCATTGAGGAAATGGCGGACAGCTCAGTGCCAATGAGGTGGCACCACAGCGACAGTGGAGCCCTCTTGTGGTGACCTGCTAAAACTCTGAGATTTCCTCTTTCATTTGGTGTATGTCAAGGTCACACACAGTTGATAGGTATGGAATTATGATCATTTGAAATCAGATGAATCATTTTGAATAACTCTGTATATTCTTTATGCTATGTATACATTTTTGTTAGTGAAATAGAAAATGTATACATTATTCTGTTGTCTGAACTTTTTCTGAAGTATTTCTCTTTTAATAGGTTGTTAATAATTATGGCCATGGTGCTCATGGAGTTACATTATCATGGGGTACGGGCAAGCATGCAACAGAACTCGTTTCAAAGTTGTTACAGAATGAAGAACTTTTTATTTCAAAGCTGTGAAGCAGTTATTTTTTAAATCCAAGGATCAGATAAGGAATAGTTTTTGACCAATGCATGGTGCCAAGATAATTTTTTAGTATTGTCTTCTTAAACTGGTGACAAAGCCTTCCCTCCATTCAGCAATGTGTAATTCAAAATGTGTTTTTTGAACTTCAGGTCTAGTTGAATGTCATTATCATCATTATCAAGCATTTTCAATCCAACTGCTGAATGATGGTCTCCACATGTCCCTTCCACAACTTCCTGTCTTGAACAATCGTATTGAAATTATTATTCAGTTCTATAAGATGTGTAAAATTATTTTTTCTACAAATAATTAAAACGATTGTGTGAATTCAGACAACAGAAATACATTACCACTTTCTTCTAGTAGTGATTGTTTTTTTAAATGATTTTAACATTTAGTGTGCAGTGGGTTGCAATGTTAAGTGGTCCCTAACCTGGAATTTTACAGCTAAGTAACTGACCTTAAATGTGCAAAACATGTATTATATTGTCCATAAGTACCATATGTGTTTTTAAATGAAATTCTAGAGATCAATTTGTGTTTGAATTATATAAAATATCGCAATAAACCTGGCACTTTAAACAAAGTACTTTTGGTTAATGTTTTCCATAAGTCTATTTTTTTTTTTTTGCTTCTTTACAGAAAATAGCCTAAATAACTTATGCTGTTCATTACTGCTTGTTAGTTAATTACTACTTTCCTGCCACTGGAATTACACAGCTGGTAGCATGGTTCACTCTGTACTCACTTGAGTGATAGGCCTGAAGTATTGAATTAAGCATGGGCTCAATATACATATTGCTGTTGGTTGTTCACCCTCTCCATGGATTATCCTGAGCTTTCTAAAGGAGGGATAAATTTTCTAAAAAAAAAAAAAAACTCAGTTCTGAGCTCACTGTAACTTCTGTTTACTTCACCTGAGGTGCTGGTTCAACCTTATTCCATATGGTCAGTGACCCAAATCTGTGAGTAAGATGGCTTCTAATAGTTTAGAAATGCACATGGAGTGCTATACTTGTGCTGTACCATTCACCATCTATGAGACATGGAATACGTATACACTACTGTACAAAAAGTATTTAGACACTCCTTCCTAAGTACAGAATAAATTAGTCAGTCTTTAATAAGATACATACATGTGAATTCTGTTAATAAAAGGTTAGAATAATTCTTGATGTTGACATATCACGCTTAAGTTACGTAAAAATTACAAGTGGTGGGACGTTTCGGTAGCTACTTTTACCTTCATTAGCCGTGGAATGAAACATGAGGTATTAGCATTAGTTGTTGCCAGATTTCAAAATAACTTTCTAAATCATAGGTATGTTAAAAGGTGCATCTGTATTACAGGTGTTAGGAGTAAGGAAGATTTCAACGCTTTCACGTTTTATGTCGACATCAAGAATTATTCTAATGTTTTGTGTGTTACGTGTTTCACTGCCAATTATTCTCACTAAGGTTAATAAAAGGGCATAGCTAAATACATTAGAGTAGCATAGACTGGCAAAAGTAATGTTAGCCGTTTTGAAACGATGGAGAGCAGTTGAACGTGCAGCACCATCTATGAATGGGGGAGAGTTGGCAGTAAACAGATGCCTATTGGAAAGCAAGAATGTTGGATTCAATTTACAGTGTACTGCAGAAATTATGTAGAAAGAATGTTTGCATACGACACAAGAACTTTCTCGATCAAGTTGTAATTAGCAAGTGCTTATGTCTTGAGAAAAAACAAACAAGACTAGTAATCAGGAAAATACAAAGCTATACTGCACAGAACAGAGAAATAAAATAAAGAAAGAAAACTACTAAACAGGAAAATTTTGCATCACATACACTTTAATCTTAAAGATGTAGAGTGTTCGGAAATGATGTATACAATTTCAAAGTTGATTAGTACAAAAAGTATTTGTGATACGAATGTTTTACATTTTGTCCAAGTTTAAGCAAGTTATAAAGTTTTATTTTTCCTTTGATAGGTGATGCTAGGTGCCTGGTAGCGCAGTGTGACACGACATAGCGAAAATGGCGACACCATGGGAAAAAGCTGCTTGCTGGATGTGGTTTGCGGAGTCCAAATCGTTGACCCAAGTCCAGAGAAATTTTGAAATTTCAGGAGGAAGTACAAGAGGAAACCTCCAACACAGAGGAGTATCCAGCAGTGGGTAGACAAATTCAAAGCTACCGGTAGTGTGTTGAAAGAGACGAGCAGCGGCAGACTATCTGTGTTAGAAGAATCCGTGGAGGCTGTGCGTCAGGTGTACCAACGGAACCCATTGACGTTCATTCGTTCAGCTAGGTGCGAACTAGGGATACCTGCCACAGTAGCTCACACAGTGCTACACAAACACCTTCGTTTTTATGCCTACAAAATGCAGCTGGTGCAAAGGGTGCAGCCCAAAGACAAAGCATGTCATGCAGCATTTGCCATAGAAATGCTTCATCGCATTGATAGCAACCTCACATTCCTGTCAAGAATCTGTGTCAGTGATGAGTCAACATTTCATGTGTCAGGTACTGTCAGCAAGCATAAATGCTGAATTTGGGGTTCGGAAAATCCCCATGCTGTCCTGGAATACACAAGACACAGCCCCAAAGTTAATGTTTGGTGTGGCATTATGCAGGACAGAGTGATTGGACCATTCTTGTTTGCTGATCAACCATAACTGGTGGCACATGCCTGGACATGTTACAACTGTTCGTCATTTTGCAACTGCAAGAGATTCCAGACGTCATTTTCCAGCAAGATGGGGCTCCCCCTCATTGGTCATCAGTAGGGCAGTAATTTTATCGCGGGAAAAAAAAGGCAAAATTCGCGGGGCAGTCGCAGGGTAAATATGAAATTTCGCGAAAAGTTCGCGGCCGATGATATACACTAACATTTCAAAAAAAGAGTCTAACACGTTACGAAGCAGTAATACAGATGACTAGTACGTAATTAAATAAGCATTATGACTTTATAAGTTTTTAAAATTGATACTTACATTTATAAACCATTCAAATTCTGGCAGTGTTATCAACACCATTACACGAGATCAAGATTTCTATTTAAGTGGACAGCATTTTGATGCATTATAATGTACATACACAGATTTTCTTCTTTAGTGCTGTGTCTGTTGTCCTGTAACACGTTTTGAAATTTAGAAAAGGATTGTTCAGCATCGAGACTGTTTATGGGCACTAACAGACAACGGATTGTGACCTTGTGTAGCTTAGGAAAACGACCTTTTTTCGTATTCCAGAAGTCTAGCAAACCTTCGCTGACACGAAATTCTTTTACAGTCGCTTTATAAGAACGAAATTCACATTTTAGTTGGTCCTCATCTTCGAACATAGGAATGTGGCTGAAAATAAACAAATCTTTGTCGTCGTCTAAAAGGTTCAAGGACTTAAATTGATCAGGATCAAACACCATACATGCTTTGAAGAAATTTGCTGCTGGCTGACAAAATCGATGCTTTTTATCTTCAAAAAAAAATAATGCTCAATTTTTTCATAACAAATGGATAGAGCTCTTTTTGCAGCGACGTGATCGCAGTCTTGACTCTTGCTAAGAAGACTGTTGGCGATGTCTGACATTTCATTATATATTTTGTGTGCGGAAATTTGCTGTTTTTCAAATAAAGTGAGCTGTCTGGAAATATATGGCGCTTGAACCTCAACCTGCTTCAGATTTTCTTTTAAATCCCTATCTTGACAATACCCAATGATTTTATCCATAATACAACTGCTACTGTTGTCTTTTTCAAAAAAAAAAAAACTCTACGTAGTCTTCTAAATGTTTGCACTGAAAAAGCACGGCCTCAAACCAACTATTCCACCTAGTCTGCACAGGTACTGGTGGTAAGCAAGGTATTTTGTCCTTCTCTTGCAAAAATAGTTGAAAACGTCCTTTACGGGAGGGACAAGCTATGAAGGCACATTTAACAGCAACTACTAAAGAGTTAACATTTAAAAATTCATTCTGCCAAATTTCGCCCAAAAGATTTCAAAGATGTGTATTGCAGGTGACATGAACACCACTCAAAAACACGGCTTTCAGTCTCTTTCCCCACACTTTGGACATGTGAGATGCATTCATTGTCTGTTACAAAAGCACTTATATTAGCAAAAGGTATTTCATACTTATTAACACACTGAAGTATTGCCTCGCTGACTACTTTAAAATTTACGGATATCAAAGTGATGCATTCAAGGAAGATTGCATTCAAAGAGGTTTCATCATTGCGGCTTTCAACATTCGGTTCAGCTGATGGAACAGCAAGAATATTCAAAATGTATCTGTCTTCAGAATCAGTTGTTTCATCTGCTACGATGCTTACCCCGGATACTGATTTTAAAATCTTTCACTTGTTGCTTTTGAATATCATATATTTTCGGCAAATGACATTTCTACATCCAATTTGCATTTGGAATAACACCAATATCTTTTAACGAATTTCCCAAGTAATTTTTTAATGTAAGGTTATTCAGTTTGGAAAGTGGGGTGTTAGCAGCACAAAAGGCACCAGTTAATTTCGAAAGTTCCATTGAGCGATGCTGTTCTTGTGCAGTTCTTTTCTCAATTAATTCATTAACACATTTCTGCATTATTTTCGGTTGACTGTTCAGACACTCCTTTTTTTATGCAGCTTGCTTGCCAACTGCTTTTCACAGCTGTCCTTTCTTGAAAAACCCAGTGGTATGTTGCAACACGAACAGAACAATAGATTTTTGTTCACATGAAACGTTCCCTTGCTGTACTGCTTGCATCTTTCAGATGCACTCATCTTACTCACGTGGCTCATTCTCAAAATTAAAAAACAATATCTAGAAACTTCATATCCTGCTCACACAAAAGCACATATTTTCTAAGCTAAGTGTGTGCAAAACACTCTTTTCTGTGAGCTGCTTTCCCAGCTAAAATTATTAACACAACTGACGACATCCTGTTTACGGTTTACTAGTCCGGTAAGTCGCAAAGGTCATTCAACAGTAGCGCGGGGGGGTGTCACGAAAGACCACGTGCGCACTCTTCAGCATAGTGCATGCGACCTTAAATTATCCGTCAATCTTTTTCCAAAAGAGTATCTTTGTAACGAACAATCTTGAGAGGTAATTCAAGGTTTAAAGCTCTGGTTTGGACTTTCGAGTAGGATTACTTTGCGGTATATTTTTCGCGTAAATTCTAACGAAGGCAGTATTAAAATTATTTAATTATGAAAAATACGGCAACCAAAAAATTATAATAGAAAGTAGGCAAAAATAGGTAAAAAATCTGAAATTTGCAGATATATTAGATATTCGTGAAATTACAGAAAAAACCCTAAAATTCATGAAAAAAAATCGCAGAAATTCGAGCTATGACATAATTACTGCCCTAGTCATCAGACATTCATGCATGCTTGGATCAGCACTTCCCTGGTTGGTTAATTGGGCATGGAGGTCCAATGACATGGCCTCCCCATTCACCAGACATAACCCCCTGTGATTTTTTTATGGGGGTTCCTTAAAGACATTGTCTACCAGACAAAGGTTGCCGCACTCGATGACCTGAAGGTGCACATCATCGCAGCCTTCCTCCACGTCACCCCAGACATTCTGCACCATACTTGGTCCGAAATTGACTGCCGCCTCAACATCCTGCATGCTACGAATGGAGCACATGTGGAAGTGTATTGATTGCAAAGCTATAAACTTTAGAACTTGCTTAATCTTGGACAAAATGTAAAACATACATATCGCAAATACTTTTGTACTAATCAACTTTGAAATTGTATACATCATTTCTGAACACCCTGTATATCAAAATCTTAAAGTTTTAGAACTGAAATACTCGTGCAAATACATCATCACACTAGCTACTCCCAACAATGGTGGCTTTCTGTGTGTACTGGAAGTAGCATGCTTTTTGCCAGTCTATTCTCCTGTAATGTTTTTTGGCATAGATGAAGACATAAATGCTATTCATAACCTGTATTCCATGTAGTAAAGAACTTACAGATTTTCAGAGAGGTTTGACAGTAGTAGCATGTTGTCTGAACAGTTTTGTGTTTCCTACTGCTACCCATATGAGATATTTCAAAGAAGCAAATAATAATGTTACAGAATATGGTGATAGAATTATCATCATCATCAACCATTATCAATCCACTGCTGGACGAAGGTCTCCCCAAGTTTCCTCCACAACGGTCTGTCTTATGCCAGTCTCCTCCATGTCACTCCCGCATATTTTCGAATTTCATCTATCCATCTCCCATGTGGTCTTTTTGGGTCTTTTCATGTCCCTTGGAATCCAATCTAAAATTCCGGCTGTCCATCGATGGTCTGTTCTTCTGGCAGTATGTCCAGCCCATTGCCATTTCAGGGATTTAACTCTGATCATGATGTCTTCCACTCTCGTCATTTTTTGGATCCACGAGTTCCTCTTCTTATCTCTCCTGGTTATACCAAGCATGCACCTCTCCATGCTGCTTTGAGTTGTCTGCAGCCTTTGTATGTCTCTTTTAGTTAAGGTCCACGTCTCTGCACCATACGTAAGCACTGGAAGGATGCATTGATCAAACACTTTTCTTTTAAGACATAATGGCATATTGCTCTTGAAAATTATGCTGTTTCTTCCAAAAGCTCTCCAGGCAAGTTTTGTACGCCGATTAATTCCTTCATCAATGTGACCCTCTCTTGATATCTGCTGTCCAAGATAAACGTACGTGCCTGTTATCTCCAGTTTTCTCCATCAATTGATAAATCTTCATTTCTTGTAAAAGCATTGAGCATCACTTTTGTCTTTTGAAAGTTCATTTTAATCCCACTTCTTTACTCTTGTCAGCAAGTTCCTGGGTCATACTCTGTAGCTCTGATGGGGTAGTTGCAAAAATGACTACATCATCAGCAAAACGAAGGTGGGTTAGATAATCTCCATTAATCTTTATCCCTTTGTTTTCCCAGTTCAGTGATTGAAAGACATTTTCCAATGTGGTATTAAAGAGCTTCGGAGATATGGTGTCACCTTGTCTCACTCCCTTTCCAATTTGTGTGTGTTGTATTTTCAAACAGCCGAATCTTTGCACTTGCATTTTCATAGATGTTATTAATAATATTAATGTATGCATCTTCAATACCGCAGGATTTCAGAGCCATTGTAACTGCTGATGGTTTCACCGAATCAAAGGCTTTTTCATAATCGATAAAAGCCATGCACAATGGAAGTTCATATTCCCTCGCTCTTTCAATTAGTTCTCTCAGTACGTGGATATGATCTATTGTGCTGTAGCCACTCCTGAATCCAGCTTGTTCTCTTGGTTGAGCCATGTCCAGTGTTACCTTCAAGCGGTGTGAAAGAACTTTAGTGAAGATTTTATAAACCACTGATAGGAGGCGCTTTTTGAGCAATCCACCAGTCCAAGATTTGAAGTTGCTGGCATTCACAGGGAAGGATATATGTGGTAAAAAACGTTTTCTAACAGAAGGTAATTTTTTCAGATTAAAAAACAATAATGAGAAGGTAAAACGCGACTGGCTTCTTTTATCCCCATCAACTTGTTTACTATTCTGCTGGATATGCAAATTGTATGCTAGGAGCACTACAGCATTAGGATCCACAGGTTTTTCTGACTGGAAGCATGCAAGTGAACGTCTTACAGAGCATGAAAATTTACACATACACATGCAAGCAGTATGTGACTATTCATCACGCATGAATGCTTCTGCACGCATTGACTGTCAGATAGTTATGCAGTATCGGAATGAATCCAAGTACTGGCAAGATGTTTTGCATAGAGTTGTTGCAACAGTTAAGTATCTCTCAGTTCGTGGGTTGCCAATGTATGGTGATGATGAAACAATTGGATCAGTTCAGAATGGAAATTTCCTATGCTGCTTAGAATTGCAGAATTTGATCCATTCTTAGCTCAACACTTGGAAAAATGTGGGAATCCAGGAAGTGGTAACACCAGTTACTTATCTTCAACATGTGTGGATGAATTTGTTGAATTAATGGCTGTACGTGTTTTTAATGCCATCACTGATGAAATAAAAATGTCAAAATATTTTTCTGTCATATTTGACTCTACTCCAGACATTACACACATAGATCAACTGGCTTTTATCATAAGGTATGTCAACAAAGATTGTGAAGCAAAAGAACAGTTTTTGACATTTATTCCATTCTATGGACATACTGCAGAAAACATTACAAATACCATGATATCTTTTCTACAGGAGGCTGGCTTGGATATTATGAATGTCAGAGGCCAAAGCTATGACAATGTCAGCAACATGTCTGGGAAGTATTCTGGTGTTCAAACACGCATTAGGGAAATCAATCCACTAGCGGAATATGTACCATGTTCTGCTCACACTTTAAATTTAGTTGGTGTGAATAGCATAGATAGTTGTGGTAAAGTTCTCTCTTTTTTCACATTTTTGCAAAAACTCTACACTTTTTTTCTGTATCAACTCACCGTTGGAAGATGCTTCAGGAGAAAGTCCAGGAAGCACATGGAAATTCATCACTCACACTGAAGAGTCGGTCAGTTACCAGATGGTGTGCAGATGCTGCAGCTACACGATCAGTGAAGAAAAATTATCGTGAAATAGAGAAAGTTTTAGTGTTTCTGTCAGAAAATGTAGATGATTCTCCACAGACAAGAGATGAAAATGCGAACAATGGAAATATCGATCAGCACAGTAGTTTGGGACACAATACTTCAGAGATTAAACTGTGCAAATCAAACTTGCCAGAATCCAAAAGGAAATATTTCTGAAGTACCTAAAATTTTCCAGTCGTTAATTGAATTCATTCAGTTTGTGAGGGAAAATTTTGAAGTCTATGAAGAGGAAGCTAAAACATTAGTGACTGAAAATGTGCAATACCATGGTCATGATTCCCGAAGAAAGAAGGTGCCCAAGAATAAACACCTAGATGAATGTAACATTGAACATATAGAACTCAGTGCAAGGGATATATTTAGAACTCAAGTTTATTATGTGCTTTGTGATGCTTTAGTCACTCAGCTTTCAAGCAGAAAAAGTGCTTATGAAAATATGAGAAAATTTGAATTTTTTACAAAAAAATCAAGATCGGAAATTTTTGAAGGGGCAAAAGCATTGCAGGAATACTATAACAATGACCTTGATGACCAGTTTGCAGATGAGTTTTTGCAATTCTCCTCAATGATGGGGGAGCATGCAACCATTCCCCAGATGCTGCAAACTTTGAAGGTAAACAATTTAGAAGCCACATTTCCAAACACTGAGACTGCACTTAGAATGTTCATGACATTACCGATTTCAAATTGTACAAGTGAGAGATCATTTTCTTTGCTGAAAATCCCTTACGATCAACCATGCGACAAACGAAACTGGCATCATTAGCTCTGCTGTCTTTGGAGAGTGATGTGACACAGTCTTTAAATTATGATTCTCTGATACATGACTTTGCATCTAGGAAATGTAGAAGAAAAATATTCAACCCAACTGTTTCGTCCTGATATAGGAGGTAAATTTTCAATTGTTTTTATTCATTCCTAAAAATAAAGAATAGTAACCGAGTTATTACAAATAAAAAGATCTGGTGCCCAAACACAGCACTTTGTCATCGTATTGTCAGTTTTGTTTGACATTGGACAATTTATACATTCATGTCATTATGTGCTCATTAGATTTTAGTAAAAATTGGGTAAATGTGTAGTTTAGCGTGGTAAATTATTTGGTCGGAAAAGTTGTAAAATTTCTAAAAAGTGTGACGTACAGATTCTAAAATATGCAATTTAAGGGGAAATGGTAAAAAAATTTCATCGTTAGAATGAATATTACAGATGTTTACCGAAAAACTAGAACTCCAAGTATGACGAGTCAGCAGACACTGCGAGAGGCCTTAAACAACGCTGAGGCATTGACATGAAGCTGTACTCCGTTGAAAGGAAGGATCGCTGCAGCCAGGACATTCACGGGCGGAATAGTACAACAGGAACCGGGTACGCTGTTGTCAGGAAAGATTGTAGTGCTACGCTACAGAAAATAGTTAATTTCGGTGTCAGTTCTTGACATCGCAATCGGACAGTTTCTTGTTTTTTTCACATGGGATTCTTTGATGCTGAATGTATGAACTCATTTCTCTGTGGAAGCTTTTTTTTTTTTTATATTTAGTAATCAAACTTTCACTTTGAGACTTGCCATCTAACTTCCGTTAGAGAGAATGCGACACCTACTCTAACGCTTTTCTAGAAACAAGAAAGGCATGTGCATACTTACTATTTCGTATCACGGAATTACATGCCAAAGAACGAAGACAGTCTCTGCATGTTTCTTTAAAAAGTGAAACAGAAATTACAAACTACATTCTTTAGCGTAGCAGTATATTCTGTTACTCTTTCCTGACAAGAGCGTACCTGATTCTTGTTGTACTCTTCTGCCCATGAATTCCCAGCCGCAGCAAACCTTCCTTTCAACGGAGCGACGCTTCAGGTCATCGCCGCAGTGTGTGTTTACTCATCCTACTTGGACTACTTGGAGGTAAGTTTTTCGGTAAACATCTTTAATATGCTTTTTTTTTTTTTTTAATTTGACAACTTTTCTGACCAAATAATTTAGGACGCCGAAGTACAACACATTTACCAAAAATTGAACCGGACTAGGTGTTCCCCTCAGCATTTCAGATTATTATTACTATGTTGTTTCTTTTGTTATTATTATTATTTTTTTTTTTGTGTAACTCAGACTTTTCCTCATCAACACAAAATTTTATGTTTTGCAGTTTTCTGATATATTGATCATGATGCGCTGATTTTAATCTTGGTAGAAACCGGGAAGCTGGAAGTAGGAGTTCCCATAGCACTTTTTCAATTGTTTATGCAGTTTCACATCTCTATTTATGAGGAAGTCCAGTGGAGGTCACCATGGATTTTTTTTTCTTGTTTTAGTTCTAATTTTTTGTTGGATGCATTGTTCTCATGTTCTAGACGCAAGAATCACTACATTGCAAGACCACAATATTCACTAAAATTAAGATGTCCATCCATTTTGTCATAGATATATTGTTATAGTTAGAATCTATGGGGTCATTAACACCACAAACTACTGATCAACCAGCTGTTACCGCACAGCCAGAGTTGTATAAAAATAAAATGTATCTGCGTACACAGCTATTGAAACAGAAAACTCGCTGCCAACCAGCAAACCATGATACCAATAGAATAAGATAATTTAAAGGAAAATTAATAAAACAAATAATTATTAGAACATTACAGATTCCAATGAGGACAAAATAGTACATTCTAATTGAATGTGCAGCAATGTGTGTAAAATGGACTTTTGTGGCAAAATATTAAAATATTGGACTACGAACCTCATAAAAACAAGAGATTAATTAAAGAAAGTTTTTATATCCAGAAAAACAGTTCTATCAATGAACCTTCAAAAATTATAAATATGATTTTCAACAAGTTAATTCAAAAATACTGGACTTACAAAATGCATAAGGAAATATTTGTATTTAATTGGCAACTGAAAGAGGAACCTGGCAATAAAATTTAAATTCTGTGTAAACAAAACTTTTGATACAGTTCGTATACATTGAGAACAGGCTTTGATAAAATCTAGAAGCCAGAAATGTCTGTAAAAAAAAAGAACTCAGAAGATGTGAAAAATAATTAAGTTCTTCAGTTAAAATAGAATTAAGTATATTAATCTGAGTAAAGCGTTGAGTAAGTGTTTTAATTGCTGTATATAGGCCTAACATTTTTATTTTTTTAATCTACATGCAAAAACTATCTGCAAACCTGCTAATGATTTGGAAACTATCAGCGTACGCATGTACGTCTACATTCTGCTACTCTGCACACAGTGACTATCATTTGGTCGATAGAGAATAAGGAGGGGGGCCCCCGGAAATGTTTTGTGCCCTGGGCCTCGCATGTAGTAAATCGGGCCGTGAGACAAACGTGTGTCTACTGAGGACATCACGTGGTCCTCTGTTGCTACCACTGGTTAGCTCTAACTGGGTATGCCATGCTCTTCTGAGAAACACTGAGGAGGGGGAGAAGAAAGGATTTGTGCGTTAGCTCCCCCCCCCACACACACACACACTAAGGCAGGTCCATACTCCAGAGGTTTCTGCAACTCGAAAATGATTTCACAATCGTATGTGTAAATTTAGCATACTCTAAAAGCAAAACCCCGCCCATGCAAAAACATGAAGCTATGGCCAAAGCCAGTAATTCCTCCATTATCACACCTCCTTTGGACAGCAGGAATTAAATTATGTTCCCCAGCTTGATCAAGTGATAATGGACACTTTTGACTGTTGGAAGAATTCAGCTTACAGGCAATGTTATCAACGAAAAAACAAAAACACAAGGTCATAGCTCTTAGCTGCACCCTTTTCCACTTGACCCCAATGGGTGGAATTTCCTTCTGATGAAAGGGAGATAAAGGAAGGGCAGAAAACCTATTTCAAATACACTTACACAATGGGAACAAAAGAAAATTTACAACTGCAATTAATACATTACTTCATGACCACACATCACATTTTAATTCTAGCAACAGCTTCGGCACACACAAAAAATTAAAATTATTATATTACACCACAGAAGAAAACAAATACATTCATACCTGAAACTCAACTGACAACTGCCATTTTGTTTGACGGCGATTGAAGCTCACATTAACATGAAATAAATATATTTGCAACATGTATTAACATTATATTCAAGTTGCACTAAAGTACAGCAATTATTAATTATTACAGATTACATTGCATAAGTGCTGAATATCAAATGAAATGCACTCTCATTACCCAAATACGTATTTACATTGCATTTATTTTCCCTCTTCTGCTGCGGACCGAGAGAGAGAGAGAGAGAGAAATGACTATCAAACCTTACTATTCCATGCATCCCAGGTACTCCTCAAAATAACCTGAATGTTTTTGCAACACGGAACGCAACAAAAAACATGGAAGAAGGAGAAGAAAAAATCCTTCACTTTTTCATCGACTAGCTCACCCTAGCACATCTTAGAGGAGGTTATAAGGAGTTAAGTGTAAATAAAATTTAACCATGAACAGTTTTTTTCTCCCCTGAATATTTCACTTTTCCGAAAACTAGAAAAGAATTTTGGGCATGGATCTATGCAACAGATCAGAAACAACTTGAGGCAGTTGATCAATCCTGCCTGGTATCCACAGTGTGAGCCAGTGGTGGCCCTTGTTATGATGTGGGACATGTTTACCTGGCAGAAACTTGGACTCCTGGTGTATGTGGAACAACATATGACTTATGCCCACTGTTGTGAATTGCTTGCTGACTGCACACCGAGCAATATTACACCTTTTCCCAAATGGTGACGTTGTCTTCGAAGATGACAATACGCCAAGTCACAGGTCCAATACTGTGGTATCGGTCTCCAGTGCCTGCTGGTGTGTGCACTGGCGATAACTATTAGCATTAAGGGTAATCACTCGAATTTCAAAAACTATGTTTTCCCAGTATTAGAGAAAACACAGGCTCGCTATTCGAGGATGGGCGTTGTGTTTCACCCAGCCGACGTTCCGTGTATCGGGGTCCGCTGAGTGCCGCAATGTTTAAAAGTAACAGTCTAGTTATTTTTTCATTTCTCGCGAATATTTCGTTAACTTAGAAATTTTGAATTTTTACTAGCACTGATCTGAAAGTTACTCAGTATTGAACTGGAGGGCATTTCTGAACATTCATTCCAAATCACTTACTCACACATCCAACTCTCAATCGTGATTAACATTTTTACTTTACAAAATTGTACACTCAAATGAAATTTAGCCGACTCATTATAACTTGAAAATAAAATGTTTATTTTGCCTGATGAAGGCTTGAAATTTAGAAAAATGCACTCAGTCATATGAATATGCTTGAAGACCCTTTTATCAAAATTATTTATTTAAAGGTTAACTTTAATTTCTTATTTTAATTTAATATAAATCTGAAAAATTTCGAAACATAATTTACTTAAAATAATTCCTATCCTACACAATTTCCTGCTCTGATCAATGTATTTCCTTTACTCAACCATTTCATTTCTGCCCTACTTTTCTCAGCATTAATTTAGAGCTGGTTTTATTTTCAACCCTGACTTAGGTTCTACTATGCTCTTCTTTAACTTTCGGTTCAACATACGAAATATATAAACAAGAGGAAACCGTTATGGTCGGAAATGTCCTACCTTCTATCCCACGATAAGGGCTGGCGTATCATTCTCCTCCCGAAGTTTCCATGCAAGACTCCTTTCTTGGATGCAACACATTTGTTTAGTGAACTGCACTCGTCTCTTCAATAATCTCATAGTCCCACTTCTAACTTTTCACTACGGCAGAAATCTTTCTAATTAGGGCACCTGCTCTCGGTCCTCGGGGATACTAGGCTAAATCATCAGCGAGAGCGAGGCGGTGATACAGCCTTCTCGTATCATTTCGATTTCCTCAATGCTCCGATCCTCGTATCGGTAGTTCTTCCTCAACTTCTTTCACCATGCTATATTTTATTTTTCCGCTCTTCTTCCAGTCCTACGAAAAATTGTTCTTCCCGGATCCTCCCACCAATTTACAGATTGGTCAAATAATTATCATTTCCCGGTCTGATTTGCTCTGGGTTTCCCGCCAATACTCTGACTTGCCATCCTTCGCCCCGTCCAAAATCTGCGTCCGCCCCTGAATTCTAGGAAATTCCGTGCCCGTGGATCTTCTGGGTCGTAAATTTTCCTACCATAAAACTGCTATGGTTTTTCCTTTGCCTGGCGCCATGCTATTCTTTCTACCAGACTTGGTGCAGCAATTCTCAAGACGACCGGCGCCAAGCTCCAATAAAATGTCTACCCGCCATACATCCTCTTGTGGAATTACTTCACCTTACCCAATATTCCTGGCTCGTAGCCGATGGGAAGGGATGCCCCGCGGTCACACGCCACAGCAAGCGGCCGACTGGAAGTACTTCGACTCGGAGAGAGGGGGGGAAGAGCGGTACTTTCCCGACCTTCCTAGGAGCGAATCCACGGAAGAAAATCTAAGGGGAAAATTAAATCGCGAAATGTAGAGCACCTGAGGAGCGTGAAGTTTATAAAATCCTAAATTTATTAATTCTTACACCAGCTCCCCAAAATCTCTCCCATTCATTTGATTAATTTTTTAAATCCAATTTCTTTTTCGCTTCTCCGATTAATTCTCAACTTCCAATACAGGGAAAAGGTGCACGCTCGCTCGCTCACGAGCGCTGCAACAACTGCACAGGAATGGTTTGGGCAGCACAGTTCAAACTTCCAGCATATCAATTGGCCTTCAAACTCCACCAATATCAATCCAGGCATTTATTGTTATTATTTATTCAAATATTTAATTTCGAATTAAACCATTTCTGCTTGGTCTGAAGTTTTCAATTAAATTTTGGTTTTTCTGCGGGGTTTTTTGTGTGTGAAAGAGAGATTAAAAATTTGACGCCTTTCTGATGTACTCGCTCAGGAAATACATTAGTATGGGGAGTGATAGTGACATCTGTAACTTTCGACAAATAATGTTGTTAAACTTACATATTTTTACTGTTTCGCAAAAGTTATATTAAAATAATAAATAAATGTAAAATTAGCCTACAATTCGGGAGTTTCTTGAACATCAGTATTTGCTTTTATTTAATGTTCTGCATATTTAGTATTTAAAGATATTGTAATTACTATTTTTTTTATCACGAGTTGTACATGGTACGCCACAGTATATGTCCCTTGCTACAGTTTCACAAGGAAAATGGGCGGGATCCAATTTAGTGGCACCTTGAAACCCTTCCTCATAACCAGAGTTGGCAAGGTAATTTACTCGTTATGTAAATTACGCGTGCCGCCCCGGTGGCGCAGTGGTCTAAGCGCTGTCTCGTGACCATTCGTCCGAGAAGGGTCCGATTTCGAATCCCAGTGAGGCATGGATGTTGTGTTTGTCTTACAGCACTGGCTCTCTCCCTTCCCTGGAACCAGTGACTCTAAATTAGGGACGGGCGACTGTTTATAGGCCATTGAGTTGCTCACGATGGTCGTTAAACCTTCAATCAAAAAATATGCGTTAATGTATAAGTAATTTACTTGGCGTAGGGAGCCAGCATTTTATGCAGACGTAAAGAACTAATTTTCTTTTCATGTATAAATAATATAATATAAAAACCACTTTAATTATATTACATTTTAAACTGAAATGGATGGAAGAGTCAGGGCTGGCTGGACAATAGGGGCAACCGAGGCGGTCGACACGCGGGGCCCCGCACTTTACAAAACAAAAACAAAATTGTTTTTGCTAGAATTCTATATTTGTTATTTTTAAGTTTTGGGACGCAAGGCCCTCAAGAGTATATTTTTACGTTTTTCAACCGTAGGTTGAAGGAGCATATATGCTCCAGCTTTGTCCGTCCTTCCGTCTGTCTGTCCACCCGATAACTCGCGTAAAAATTATTCAATTTCAATTGAATTTTAGTATGTGGTAGGGGACAACCCTATTGAAAATAAGCGAAATGGGGTCAAAGGTCAGGACATAGGAGCGAGATTTATTTCACAGCCATTATCCTCATAACTTGAGTAAAAATGCTTCTATCGCGACAAAACTATTATGTTGGTCCAGAAGTATACTGAACCAATTATTTTTAATATCATCGAAATGGGATCAAAGGTCATCAACGAGATTTATTTCACCGCCATTATCCTCATAACTTGAGTAAAAATGCTTCTATTACAACAGAACTTTAGTATGTTGTTCCGGAGGTATAACTGAACGAATCAATAGTCAGGGTTGGGAGGAGAGTTTTTCTGCGCGCGATTTCTGGTATGTTGGAAAGCGTATCATTATCAATGCATTGCATGATTTTACTAACCTGTTATAATGTTGTTTTTTTCAGTTCATACCCCCCCCCAACTTATTTAAACCTTAAACTTTTCCATATTCATGAAATAAGAAATTATATTTCATCACATTTTGTGACTCCCTATTATATACTCAACAATTTGTGTGTAAACCTGGTACTGAAATTAAAAAAAATAAAAAGAACAATATCAAAGTTGTGTCTGGGCTATATATGGAGGCCAATCGTTCAGTGACTTTAAAAACAGTGTTGGAAATAAATAAATAAGGCAATTTTTATACATGAGAGCGTATAAGAGGTGAATAAAGTCATTCATATACCAGTTATTCCACTTTCCATCAAAAATCAATCACTAAAACATGTACCAGGAAAAATATATATATATATACGAATTTATTTAAGAGGGATCGTTATTATTCAATACGCAAAAATGTTTGCTATGGAAAAATATTCGCTACGCAGGTTAGTTAAAGCTATCTTTTTCATCATTTTGTGGGAAAGTTTTTAAGATAATAAAGCAACCTAAACTTCCTCCTCTCCAGAAAGAAAGTCATAGATTTCAGCACTTTTTATTCTCTTCCTCTCTCTTTGCCTGTCTGTCTCTCTCACTCTCTGTCTATCTGTGTCTCTCTCTCACACTCTGTCTGTCTCTCTCCCACTCAGTGTCTGTCTGTCTGTCCGTCCGTCTCGCTCTCTCACTCTCTGTTTGTCGGTCTGTCTCTCTCTCTCTCACTCTACTTGTCTGTCTTTGAAAAATGAAAATACACGAAAATTATCATAATGAAACTGTTTACTCTCTCTCTCTCTCTCTGAATTTTCAATCCATATGATAGTCTTTTTCTTAAGCTCATAATAATTTGAGATAATCATTTTCCTTTATGATAATTTTTGTCTATTTTCATTTTTCATACAATGATTTCATTAAACTATGAGATTCATTTCCTAGGGCCCTCTATATGAAATTTCGCCCCGGGTCCCGCAAAAGTTCAATCTGGGCCTGGGAAGAGTCTTCAATCAATTTGAATGTTGAGCCTCCCTCAAGGACTAGTGAGGATGAAAAAAAAAACGGTGTTTAATAAGAACGGTGTCAGCTTTGAGGTCAAATAATTCTTTATTCAGAGAAAGAGTGACATTACAGCTATTAAATGTAGCAATAAAAACGGTGACATAAAACGTAAACACAAAATGTATATGCCGGGGTCTGACCAACCGTTAAAAGAAAAATGACGTTAAAAACCATAGACAATGGTCGTCTGAGCCCACGGGGTTTACAGAGAAAATATCAGAGCCTAGAGTGCTATAAATACAACAAATGAGGGGATTCAAAAACCAGCATAGTGGATAGAATACTATGATTATTAAACAATTGTGTCACAAAGGGAGAACTACATAGGTGCACAGGAGAAATATTCCACACAAAAACAGCTAAGGCATACAATAAAGGGAAACATGGCAAGATCAAACTATAAGCAGAGAAACTCTAGAATATACACCTTACGGAAGCCAGAAAACAGCAAAGGTACAGAGCTTCCGGTGTGTGCCACAAATATAAAGTAGAAATAAAGAAAATAGAACGGCGTCACCTTTTAAGACAATGCATAGAAAGGAGAAATGATGTGGTCACAAAAACGGTAAGACAAGTGTGCAGGAATAACACAATATAACGCACACATGGGTACAAATGCACAGCACTCAAAATAACATATTGCCACCCCGGTGGCGCAGTGGTCTAAGGCGTTGGCCTCTGATCATTCGTCCGAAAGGGGTCCGGGTTCGAATCCCGGTGAGGCATGTATGTTGTGTTTGTCTTACGGCACTGGCTCTCTCCCTTCCCTTTAACCAGTGACCCTAAATTAGGGACGGGTGACTGCTTATAGCCCGTTGAGTTGCTCACGGTGGTCATTAAAACTCCAATCAAAAAAAAAAAAAAAAATAACATACAGTGCAACACAGATTTCCTCAGCGAGCAAATTATGTACAATGAAAAACCCCACACAAGTGGGGAGTTACACAAGCACAACACAATGGAGAGCTAATATACAAACAATAACGTACAAAAATGCATAATACACAAGTTAGCGGATTGGTACTTCTAAAGAAGCAGCACATGGTGAAGGAATTCATAATTGATACATACACCAAGGTGCAAAATGAAACAGCAATACAAAGAAAGCATAAAAATATACAGGGTATAAAACCAGGAAAAGCACAAAACACCAGGCACATGCCAAAACACATGGCATAAGTAAAAGCAGGACCAGAACGGCACCGCCATTCAAAACACACTGCATGGAGAAAAAATGAGGCATCCTCCAAAATACGGAGAAAGAAAGCAAGTGAGCATATATGAAGCCATAACCACAATCGCAGTGGGTTGAATACAGATCCAATGATACCATACAGGATTCACACAAATGACAAAACACATGAAGTATATACAATGAAAGCCCTACTCCAGTAGGGAAAATATACAATAAAAACACAGGGAAAGAACATAATACTGACAAAAACCGGAAGCAAAGCAAGGTTCAAACCACTATATTTACATATATTATGAAACAAACGCCTGACTTTCCCTTCCATTTTGTCAGAAGAATTTTGAATCACCCTGTATATATCATTGGCGCACTCGCGGAGGGGGTTTAAGGCCCTCCAAGGAGATTAAGAGCGACGTACGTCACAAATTAAACCTTCAAAAATATTACTTTACATGTTCAAAAAATTATAGTGTCTGACATAAGTTTTCTATTACATGGAGTCTTCTTCCCAAAGCCCCAAAGAGATTAAGAGCGACGTACGTCCCAATCGTATATAAACTATAGGCGTACACTATATATACATATATGTACTGTATATATGTACACACATTGTGTACGTTTAATATGTATATACAGCTGTATATATATGTATATAATTTTTTTATACCCAACAAAACCGAGAACGAAGTTGTTTCTTCCTCTGCTTCGTTCTCGGTTTTATTGGGTTTAAAAAAAGAATTCTTCCTTTTTTTTTAAAAAAATTGTTTTAATTACATGCTTGTTGTTTACATTTTTAGTATTATGGTTTGATCTTTCTTTTACGCTGCCTTGGGCGCTTTAGAACTTCAAAGTGGTTTCTTGTTAGTTTTTCAGATATGTATACAATAGTGCATAAGATAAACAGATATACATTACATAGATAGATAAAAGAGTTCACGTACGGGACTTGGGGGGGCTTAAGCCCCAAAGCTCCCCCTTGGGTGCGCCAGTGATCCGAGGCAGGTCTGGGTTTGAATCCCAGTGAAGAATGAAGGAAAAAGCCACTGTACTGGCTGTCTCCCTTCTCTGGAATCAGTGGCCACAAATTAGGGATGGGTGACTTGCTTATTACAGTCAATAAAGTTGCTCACGGTGGTCATGAAACCTCCAAATAAAAAAATGTTTATTTCAATGCCCAGTTTAAAAAAATACATGTGCTAAAATTTTATAGAGTTATTCCAAGGAGGTTATATTACTGGAGACACCACTGGCTCTGCCGCCATAGATCAGAGCTAATCTGTGGTGTGACGTCACAAGCAGGCAAAAATGAACTAAATTATACCGTTGATGAAACAGTAAACTTGTGTATCATTGATAAAGATTATTGAATTACTCATTTTATCTGTTTATACGCTTAGAAGCTTTTGTTCCATTGGTTTCCACGCAGCTTCTCTTCTGCGGCTGCGTCGTGCCTGCTCATGACGTCATTTGCAGCACAGACGGTGACTTATGGCGGCCAATGCTGCGTGGATAGGAGTGGTGTCTCCAGTAATATAACCTCCTTGAGTTATTCTTCAGAATATGTGGATTATTTTTTGTGATGAAAAAAATTCTACGTGTAATTTCAATACGAATTTCTAATTGGAAAATTTTTACATTAAAATACATTTACTTACGGGCCTCCGATTTTCAGGGTTTAAGGTGGACGTCAAGTAATTTTGCTTCTTATACTTCCAATGGAAAAAGTTCTGTACACATTTTCTTCACAATTAATGCGTTCCCAAGGATGAAAATTTGAACATCGATTAAAACAGCTTCATTTTATAACTTTGAATGCTTCATATTTTCTAAAACATAACCACAACTATGCAATCCTACATTTGTTTGTCTACTGACGTCATCAAAGTACAAGTCGCGGCATCTTTTTTCTGGTTTCAACACCACCAAAGGAAAAGTTATTGATTTTTAATATAATTATGGTTATGTTTTAGAAAATATTAAGTATTCCACTTTATAATATGAAGTTCTTTTAATCGATGTTCAAATTTTCATTCTTGGGAACACACTAATTGTGAAGGAAATGTGTACAAAAGTTTTTTCCATTGGAAGCATAGGAAGCAAAATTACTTGACGTCCACCTTAAGGCGCTGTAATGTGTAAACCCGCTGCCACTGTCGACTAGCAAAACAGGAAATCATGGATAGGCTGGGGTGCCGTTTATATGGAAACTGTGGGAGGGGGACGACCACCGTGAGTGGTCCGACGGGCTGTAAACATTCGTTCGTCACTAATGTTGACTAGTTACAGAAAAGGAAGAGAACCAGTGCCGTATGATTCGATTTTTTTAATTCGATGTTCAACGACTACCGGCCCCTGTGGCGCAGTGACCTAAGTGATGGCTTCTGATCAGTCGCCCAACGGAGTGGTCTGGATTTGAATTCCAGGTAAGGCATGGTTGTTTTGTGTTTGTCTTTCGGGGGTTTATTTCCTGAGTTCCTTGTTCACCTATGAACATTGCTGGCGTTGAAACAAAAAATGTCTGTACTGTATTTCTCTGTCAGCCATGTCCAATATATGTTCAATATTTATGTCGCCCTCCCAATCAAAATAAACATTTTATTGAATTAGCTTACCTTTACCTATGTAATATTTTTCTACTTAAAAAAAAAAAACAAGAAAGATGACACCGAATTTTCGGGTGTAAAAAGCACGTCCTTTGAATCCGTTCTGACGCAAATTAAATTTATCAAAACTATTCAAAGTCAATGGAACCGGTATCATCATCATCATCATTGTCAACCATTATCAATCCACTGCTGGACGAAGGTCTCCCCAAGTTTTCTCCACAACGGTCTGTCTTGTGCCAGTCTCCTCCATGTCACTCCCGCATACTTTCGAATTTCATCCACCCATCTTCCATGTGGTCTTCTTCTGGGTCTTTTCCTGTCCCTTGGAATCCAATCTAAAATTTCGGCTGTCCATCGATGGTCTGTTCTTCTGGCAGTATGTCCAGCCCATTGCCATTTCAGGGATTTAACTCTGATCATGATGTCTTCCACTCTTGTCATTTTTCGGATCCACGTGTTCCTCTTCTTATCTCTCCTGGTTACACCAAGCATGCACCTCTCCATGCTTCTTTGAGTTGTCTGCAGCCTTTGTATGTCTCTTTTAGCTAAGATCCACGTCTCTGCACCATACGTAAGCACTGGAAGGATGCATTGATCAAACACTTTTCTTTTAAGACATAATGGCATATTGCTCTTGAAAATTATGCTGTTTCTTCCAAAAGCTCTCCAGGCAAGTTTTGTACGCCGATTAATTTCTTCATCAATGTGACCCTCACTTGATATCTGCTGTCCAAGATAAACGTACGTGTCTGTTATCTCCAGCTTTTCTCCATCAATCGATAAATCTTCATTTCTTGTAAAAGCATTGTACATCACTTTTGTCTTCTGAAAGTTCATTTTTAATCCCACTTCTTTACTCTTGTCAGCAAGTTCCTGGATCATACTCTGTAGCTCTGTTGGGGTAGTTGCAAAAATGACTATGTCATCAGCAAAACGAAGGTGGGTTAGATAATCTCCATTAATCTTTATCCCTTTGTTTTCCCAGTTCAGTGATTGAAAGACATTTTCCAATGTGGCATTAAAGAGCTTCGGAGATATGGTGTCACCTTGTCTCACTCCCTTTCCAATTTTTATGTGTGTTGTATTTTCAAACAGCCGAATCTTTGCACTTGCATTTTCATAGATGTTATTAATAATATTAATGTATGCATCTTCAATACCGCAGGATTTCAGAGCCATTGCAACTGCTGATGGTTTCACCGAATCAAAGGCTTTTTCATAATCGATAAAAGCCATGCACAATGGAAGCTCATATTCCCTCGCTCTTTCAATTAGTTCTCTCAGTACGTGGATATGATCTATTGTGCTGATGCCACTCCTGAATCCAGCTTGTTCTCTCGGTTGAGCCATGTCCAGTGTCACCTTCAAGCGGTGTGAAAGAACTTTAGTGAAGATTTTATAAACCACTGATAGGAGGCTGATAGGTCTGTAGTTCCTGAGATCCTCAATGTCACCTTTTTTATGTAGCAAGATCATTGTAGCGTTGTTCCAATCCTCAGGAATTTTCCCTTCATTAAGGCATCGAGTGAAAATTTGGGCGAGTACTGTTTCGATTTCTCCACTTGCTTCTTGTATGATGTCTACAGTAATTCCATCTTCTCCTGGAGCTTTTCCCCGCTTCATGTTCTTGATTGCATGTGCAACTTCTGCTGGAAGGACTGGAAGAACTCTGGTACTGGTACCTTTCATGATGTCTGGAGTACATGTATCATCCCTTTCATATAATTTGGAGTAGAAATCTTTCACTCTTGTCAAAATTTCGCCTCTATTTCTTGTTACAGAACCATCTTCTTTTCTCAGTGCCATAATCTGTTTTCTTCCCTTACTGAGATGTCCCTTTGCTATCTTTAGGCTTTGGTTGTTTTCAATTGCTTTCCTTACTAGTTCACAGTTGAATTTCCTTACGTCTTCAGTGATACTTTTTCGTACTGTTTTGCATAGCTCTATATATTCCACTTTGGAAGTCACATCTTCTTTAGTTGTCCTCATCACTCTTCTTTTTTGCATCAACATTTTGGTTTTTCCTGATAATTTGTTCACATGCAATTTGTTCTTAGACCCAGCTAATTTTGTTGCTGTTTCCATAAGAGCTTTGGTTACTTTTCTGTTAACTTCAGAAATATCCACTTCTTCCGATGTTAGGCCTTCTAAAGCAGAGAACCTGTTCTTCAGTTCCAATTTGAAGGTATTATGGTGTTTTTTAAGGTTGGTTATGTCAATACATTTTGTTTGTCTTATGAGCTTGCTACGTTCGAGTTTAGTGTTGAGGTGCATCTTACATCCCACCAATCTATGGTCACTGCCTGTGTTGAACTTCTTTAGCACACTGCAGTCTTCTATGACGAATTTTTTGTTACACATAATAAAATCAATTTCACTTGTCGTCCCATTTGGATGTCTCCATGTCCATTTCCTGTGTGGCTTTTTCTTGAAAAAGGAGTTCAAGATGAAAAACCCTTCTGCCTCTGCAAACTCTACGAGAGTATTTCCACGCTGGTTTCTGTTGCCGTGACCGAATTTACTTACTGAAGTTTCATTCTGTTGCCGTTGCCCTATTTTTGCATTGAAATCTCCCATTAATTATCTTCAAGTGCTGTTTACCTTTATTATTTAGATGACGAATTTCCTCATAAAATTCTTCGATTTCTTCTTCAGCATGACTTGTGGTGGGTGCATAAGTTTGAATAATCTGAGCCTGGTATCTTCTCGAGAGTTGGATAACGAGTCGTGCGGAACCGGTATGGAAAACAATATATCTGACAGAAGAAAGTTGTTCAATCGGGTTTTTAATCTCTCAGATATTGCTGTAATCCTGAGCTTACGAACTCTTAGAAACAGATATATCGACAAAAATAAGATGTGACTTTACGTCCCCTGGTGGGAAAACCATGCATTATTTTAGGAAGAAAGTATTCTGAAAAGGTATATCTATATGAGCGGTATCGGTCCAAGAAAAAAGATTTAGTCAAGTTTTCAGGAGCCCAGATTTTGCTACAAATACATCAGAAGCAGAAATTAACCCTTATGACCCCTGGTGGCCAAACCATTCTTTACCAAACAGTAGAAATTATGTGAAAAATACTTTCCATGAGGTCTTGTATGCGATACAGGAAGAATTTTTCAAATCGGAGTTTTAGGAGCAGAAATAACGCAAAAAACGCAATTTACCCTTGTGACCCCTGGCGGAAAGTCTATAATTTACTTGAAAATTTTGAATTTATAAGAAAAACATTTAACATCGAAAACACTATCCAACAATGAAGGAATTTTTCCAATCGGACCCTTAGAAGTAGAGATATTGACAAAAATAAGATATACATCTACGCCTCCTGGCGTAGAAACCATGCATTATTTCAAGAAGAAAGTGTTCCTAAAAGGTTTGTCGACATGAGTAGTATCGGTCAACAAACGACTGTTTTTTCAATCGAGAGTTTAGAAGCTCACATTTTGCTGCAAATACATCAGAAGCGAGAATTAAGACTTACGCCACCTGGTGGCCAAACCAATTTTTGCAAAAAATTGAAATTATGTGCAAAGTATTTCCCATCAGGAGCTGTATCCGGTGCAGAAAGAATTTTTCAAATCGGAGATTTAGAAGCAGAGATATAGGGAAAAAGCAATTTACCTTTACGCCCCCTAGCGGAAAGTCTATGAATTACTGAAAAATTTTGAAATTATATGAACCACATGTCACACTAAAAACACTATCCAACAAAGAAAGAATTTTTCAAATCGGGCTCCTAGAAGTAGAGATATTGACAAAAATAAGATATATATCTACGCCCCCTGGCGGAGAAACTGTGAAATATTTTAAGAAGAAAATATTCCGAAAAGGTTTATCAATGTGAGTGGCATCAGTCCACGAAATAATTTTTTCAATCGACATTTTAGAAGCTTAGATTTTATGGCAAATACATCAGAAGCAAAAATTAACACTTACGCCCCCTAGTGGCCAAAGTATTCTTTACCAAAAATTAGAAATTATATGCAAAAGATTTTCCATCAGGAGATGTATCCGCTGTAGATTTTTTTTTTTCAAATCGGAGGTTTTGAAGAAGAGTTATCGGGAAAAATGTGATTTACCTTTATGCCCCCTAGCGGAAAATCTATGCGTAATATTTTGAAAAAGTAACTATATCTAAAATACTCTTCGACATTAATGGAATCGAAAGATAAAATAATTTTTTCAATCAGATGTTTAGAAGCAAATATGTGGAATAAAACGTATTTTTGAATTCGACATCATCTGCACTTACGCCCTCCAGCGGCGAAGTTGTACATCGTAAAAAAAAAAACGAAATAAAGGATCATCATTCGCATAATTCAGGCTTCCCAATGCAAAAAGAATTTTTCAAATCGGACTAATAGTTGCAGAGATATCGTGGGTACAGACGGACGGACGGACAAACCGATAACATGAGCACGATCTTTCTTTACAAAAGACGTGCTAAAAAGGCAGTTGGGGATTTTCTTAAGGCACGTGCCATCAGTTCCAAGCTAACAAAAGCCTAAACCCTGAGAATCAGCTGTAGGTCAAAAGACTAAAGGAACGATGTACGATAGCAACCGCAACAGATTGTCCGAAACAGTAATATTCATGTGAAAAGGCGGCATCTTTAGTAGGGTAATAAAAAAAACAGCATGAAAGGGAGCAGAAGTTTCCACTAAGTGAAGGCGTTTGTTTCACGAGGTAAAGGGATTTCGGTGGGGTATTAGCGCATTTCTCGTTACGGTAATTTATTGGTGGAAGTATTTGGCCATCGGGCGGGAAATAGAATAAGGGCGTTGAGAGTGGAGAACTGTCGTATGATAGACTCTTTTTTTATAAAACAGTGTTACTACGTATTCTTCTCAGTTAAGTGAACTGCGAAATGCTTCTCTTGGAAAGCAGCGTTAAACGACGGTCTTTAACCCTAGTAGTCACTGTGTGCACGAGCTCTCTAATACACAAAAAATGCATTCCAGAAAAAAATGCTCTATTTATTGTCGATTTTATTCAAATTTAGTTTCAGACAGTTGTCTATATATATATATATATATCATCATCATCATCATTGTCAACCATTATCAATCCACTGCTGGACGAAGGTCTCCCCAAGTTTCCTCCACAACGGTCTGTCTTGTGCCAGTCTCCTCCATGTCACCCCTGCATACTTTCGAATTTCATCCACCCATCTCCCATGTGGTCTTCTTCTGGGTCTTTTCCTGTCCCTTGGAATCCAATCTAAAATTTCGGCTGTCCATCGATGATCTGTCCTTCTGGCAGTATGTCCAGCCCATTGCCATTTCAGGGATTTAACTCTGATCATGATGTCTTCCACTCTTGTCATTTTTCGGATCCACGAGTTCCTCTTCTTATCTCTCCTGGTTACACCAAGTATGCACCTCTCCATGCCACTTTGAGTTATCTGCAGCCTTTGTATGTCTCTTTTAGTTAAGGTCCACGTCTCTGCACCATACGTAAGCACTGGAAGGATGCATTGATCAAACACTTTTCTTTTAAGACATAATGGCATATTGCTCTTGAAAATTATGCTGTTTCTTCCAAAAGCTCTCCAGGCAAGTTTTGTACGCCGATTAATTTCTTCATCAATGTGACCCTCACTTGATATCTGCTGTCCAAGATAAACGTACGTGTCTGTTATCTCCAGCTTTACTCCATCAATCGATAAATCTTCATTTCTTGTAAAAGCATTGAACATCACTTTTGTCTTCTGAAAGTTCATTTTTAATCCCACTTCTTTACTCTTGTCAGCAAGTTCCTGGATCATACTCTGCAGCTCTGATGGGCTAGTTGCAAAAATGACTACGTCATCAGCAAAACGAAGGTGGGTTAGATAATCTCCATTAATCTTTATCCCCTTGTTTTCCCAGCTCAGTGACTGAAAAACACCCTCCAATGTGGCATTAAAGAGCTTCGGAGATATGGTGTCACCTTGTCTCACTCCCTTTCCAATTTTTATGTGTGTTGTATTTTCAAACAGCCTAATCTTTGCACTTGCATTTTCATAGATGTTATTAATAATATTAATGTATGCATCTTCAATACCGCAGGTTTTCAGAGCCATTGTAACTGCTGATGGTTTCACCGAATCAAAGGCTTTTTCATAATCGATAAAAGCCATGCACAATGGAAGTTCATATTCCCTCGCTCTTTCAATTAGTTCTCTCAGCACATGGATATGATCTATTGTGCTGTAGCCACTCCTGAATCCAGCTTGTTCTCTCGGTTGAGCCATGTCCAGTGTTACCTTCAAGCGGTGTGAAAGAACTTTAGTGAAGATTTTATAAACTACTGATAGGAGGCTGATAGGTCTGTAGTTTCCGAGATCCTCAATGTCACCTTTCTTATATAGCAGGATCATTGTAGCGGTGTTCCAATCCTCAGGAATCTTTCCTTCATTAAGGCATCGAGTGAAAATTTGGGCGAGTACTGTTTCGATTTCTCCACTTGCTTCTTGTATGATGTCTACAGTAATTCCATCTTCTCCTGGAGCTTTCCCCCGCTTCATGTTCTTGATTGCATGTGCAACTTCTGCTGGAAGGACTGGAGGAACTCTGGTACTGGTATCTTTCATGATGTCTGGAGTGCATGTATCATCCCTTTCATATAATTTGGAGTAGAAATCTTTCACTCTTGTCAAAATTTCGCCTCTATTTCTTGTTACAGAACCATCTTCTTTTCTCACTGCCATAATCTGTTTTCTTCCCTTACTGAGATGTCCCTTTGCTATCTTTAGGCTTTGGTTGTTTTCAATTGCTTTCCTCACTAGTTCACAGTTGAATTTTCTTACGTCTTCAGTGATACTTTTTCGTACTGTCTTGCATAGCTCTATATATTCCACTTTGGAAGTCACATCTTCTTTAGTTGTCCTCATCTCTCTTCTTTTTTGCATCAACATTTTGGTTTTTCCTGATAATTTATTTACATGCAACTTGTTCTTCGACCCAGCTAATTTTGTTGCTGTTTCCATAAGAGCTTTGGTTACTTTTCTGTTAACTTCAGAGATGTCCACTTCTTCCGATGTTAGGCCTTCTAAAGCAGAGAACCTGTTCTTCAGTTCCAATTTGAAGGTATTATGGTGTTTTTTAAGGTTGGTTATGTCAATAGATTTTGTTTGTCCTATGAGCTTGCCACGTTCAAGTTCAGTGTTGAGGTGCATCTTACATCTCACCAATCTGTGGTCACTACCTGTGTTGAACTTGTTTAGCACACTGCAGTCTTCTATGACGAATTTTTTGTTACACATAATAAAATCAATTTCACTTGTCGTCCCATTTGGATGTCTCCATGTCCATTTCCTGTGTGGCTTTTTCTTGAAGAAGGAGTTCAAGATGAAAAACCCTTCTGCCTCTGCAAACTCAACGAGAGTATTTCCACGCTGGTTTCTGTTGCCGTGACCGAATTTACCTACTGAAGTTTCATTCTGTTGCCGTTGCCCTATTTTTGCATTGAAATCTCCCATAATTATTTTCAAGTGCTGCTTACCTTTATTATTCAGATGACAAATTTCCTCATAAAATTCTTCAATTTCTTCTTCAGGATGACTTGTGGTGGGTGCATAAGTTTGAATAATCTGAGCCTGGTATCTTTTCGAGAGTTGGATAACAAGCCGTGCAGCTCTGTCAGAGGAACTTTCAACTTCTACAACTTTATCCTTCAGTTTCTTGTTTATTATAAATCCAACACCACTAGTTCTGCCAGTATCTGTCCCACGATAGTAGAAGAGATGTCCACTTTTCAGTTCGATGAGATCTTCTCCTTTTCTCCTTACCTCACTTAGCCCCACGATGTCCCACTTGATCCTTTGTAGTTCCTCTTCCAATTCAAGAAGCCTTGAATCAGAAGATAGGGAGCGTCCATTGTACGTTGCCAAGGTCAGCATCAGATGGCAGCCTAGTCCGGTCCTCCGGGGATTCTTAGCACCCTCTGCCTTCATGTCGCACTGGCCGCTGCCTTGGCCAGGTACATTCCAGCTGCCGGAGACTGAGGGCCAAGATTTAAGTTGTGGAGTCATTTTGGAGGGGTTTGGCCATAACTCACCACGCTGGCCAAGCGGGTTGGTGAGTGTGGGACAGAATTTCCTCTAATCCCGATGGTATAGTTATACCGCTATTGTCGGTCGTCAGAGCCCCTTTAGTGGGAACAGGATGCACCACGAGAAGGCGGGGTTGACATTTGTCAAGGAGAGGCTGTGAAGTTACGCATCACCTGACCTTATATATATATATATATATATATATATATATATATATATATATATTATGCAAATGTGGCGCTGTGGGCCGCGTAGCCTCACTTCCCCTAATCCATTTCCCCTAATTCCCGTTTGCCCTAATCCCGTTTACCCCAATGGCGTTTCCCCGAAATCGCTTTTACCCGAATTCCCATTTCCCCTAATTTCGTTTGCCCTAATCTCGTTTCCCTTAAATCTCGATTCCCCTAATTCACGTTTGCCCTAAACGCGTTTACCCCAATGGCGTTTCCCCGAAATCGCTTTTACCCGAATTCCCATTTCCCCTAATTTCGTTTGCCCTAATCTCGTTTCCCTAAATCTCATTTCCCCTAATTCACTTTTGCCCTAAACACGTTTACCCCAATGGCGTTTCCCCGAAATCGCTTTTACCCGAATTCCCATTTCCCCTAATTTCGTTTGCCCTAATCTCGTTTCCCTTAAATCGCGTTTCCCCTATTTCACGTTTGCCCGTATCAAGTTTTTCCTAATTCGCGTTTGCCTTATTTCACGTTTGCCCTAATTTATATGTGTCCTAATTTTTATTAACCGAAATAAAACGGTGGGTTTTGATATCGCAAGAGAATTATTCTTTCCTTTCTTGTTGATGACTTCGATAATCATGCCAACAAAAGTGTAAAGAAGTGCACATGGTGAGGACCATTACACGGTTAGTCCTTAACGCAGCCATTGTATCCGTCACGCCTCCACAGATAAAGTACTACATCGCACTAAACTTTTATTAAAGCAAGAAATAGAATTGTGAACGCAGAAGGCCCACTTTTTAAGAGTTCTTAGCGTACTAGACCCCTCCCCTCTCCCCACCTTACGTCCCCTGGTGGCCAAACCATTTTTACCAAAAAATTAGAAACTATAATCCAAACGATTTCACACCAGGAGCTGTATTTTACGCCCTTTAGCCAAAAATCTATGCGAAACATGAAAAAGTGACTATGCCTAAAAAGTAGTCTTCGACATAAACGGAATCGAAAGTTAAAAGTATTTTTTTTTCAATTGGATGTTTAGAAGCAAAAATATGGAATAAAATGTATTTCTAATTCAACATCACCTGCATTTACAACCTCTAGCAGCGAAATTGTGCATCGTATAAAAAAAACGACATGTAGGATCATCATTCGCACATTTCAAGCTTTCCAACGCGAAAATAATATTTGAAATCGGACTAATAGTTGCAGAGATATTGTGTCCACAGACGGACGGACGGACAAACAGAAAACATAAACACGATCTGTTTTACAAACTACGTACTAAAAATATTCTCTTACACGGCTCGGCAAATGTTTTTCGCTCGCCCTTGTTTGGATGGATGGATGGAGGGCTTTTGGAAGAAACAATACAATTTTAAAGAGCAATACGCCATTATGTCTCAAAAAGAAAAGTGTTTAATCAATGTATCCTTCGAGTTCTTACATATGGATGGGAGACATGGATCTCAACTAAAAAAGACATAGAAAGGCTGCAGACAACTGAAGGGAGCATGGAGATATACATGCTTGGTGCAACCAGGAGAGATGAGAAAAGGAACTCATGAATAAGGAAAATGACAAGAATGGAAGACATGATCAGAGTAAAATCTTTGAAAAGGCAATCGGCTGTACATGTTGCCAGAAGAACGGACCTCCGACGGACAACCGAAATTCCAGACTGGATTCCAAGGGACAGGAAAAGACCCAGAAGAAGACCACATTGGAGATGGGTGGATGAAATTCGAAAGCATGCGTGAGTGAGATGGTGGAGACTGGGGCAAGACAGACCGTAGTGGAAGAAACTTGGTGAGATCTCCATTCATCCAGCAGTAGATTGATAATGGTTTATGATGATGATTAAATATACATATATTTTCCTAAATTTGACGATAAAAAATTACATACAACGATTTTTCTCCTAAATTTGACGATAAATCCGATTTTTTCCCCTGAATTTTGGCGATAAAAGAAACGTTTTATTTCGCTCAACGAAAATCAGGACAAACATGAATTACGGAAAACGCGAATCAAGGCAAAGGAGAATTAGAACAAACTTGATACAGTAAATGTTTTTAGGGGAAACTTTGACACGGACAAACGTGTTAAGGGCAAACGTGAATTAGAAGAAACGAGATTTAGGGGAAACGAGATTAGGGAAAACGAAATTAGGGGAAATGGGAATTCGGGTAAAAGCGATTTAGGGGAAACGCCATTGGGGTAAACGTGTTTAGGGCAAACGTGAATTAGGGGAAACGAGATTTAGGGGAAACGAGATTAGGGCAAGCGAAATTAGGGAAAATGGGAATTCGGGTAAAAGCGATTTCGGGGAAACGCCATTGGGGTAAACGTGTTTAGGGCAAATGTGAATTAGGGGAAATGAGATTTAGGGCAAACGAAATTAGGGGAAATGGGAATTCGGGTAAAAGCGATTTCGGGGAAACGCCATTGGGGTAAACGTGATTAGGGCAAACGGGAATTAGGGGAAACGGGTGTTCACCCTGTGGGCGGCCCTGTAAACGGAAACGACATGACGTATGCAGCAATCCGACAATATAAGGACTGATGCGACGGGAATCAGTAAGAGTCGGACGCAGTATGGGTAAGGCGAAAGATATAAACGCATTTGATCGTGGGCAAATTGTCGGGGCCCGACGACTGGGTCACTCCATCTCAGAAGTCGTGCAAGCACTGGGATTTTCACGAGCCACTGTGTCACAGGTGCACCGTGAGTACATCGAATCCTGTAAAACCATTCCTGCAAGGGCCAACTGCCATGGACAACAGCTTGAGGATGAGCGGAGTCATCGTCGGCTAGCTCGCATTGTAACAGCGGATAGACGGGCCACAGTGCAAGAAATCTCTCGGCAATTTAACGCTGGTGCACAGAAAGGTGTAAGCAGCCACACCATCCAGAACCATCTCCTCGCTATGGGGTACAGAAGCCATCGTCCCACGAGGGTACCGCTGCTGACCGCAGATCACAGGGTGCAAAGATTAGCATGGGCGCGGGAACATCGCCACTGGACCCTAGGCATGTGGGAAAATGTTGCCTGGACTGATGAGTCGAGATTCACGTTGGTACATGCAGGTGACAGGATACGAGTACGGCGCAAACCACATGAAGCGATGGATCCTTCTTGCCAGCAGGGTACTCTTCAAGCTGGTGGGGTTGGCATTCTCGTCTGTGGACTGTTTACGTGGACTGAAATGGAACCCCTGGTACGTGTGACATCGTTCCTCACAGGTCAACGTTACCGGGATATCCTGGACGACCATTTGCTCCCGTTTGTGCGTCTTCAACATCCCACTGGGGACCTCATCCTGCAACAAGAGAATGCGCCGTGCCATCGCTCCCGAATTGTAACCGAATGGTTGGATGAACACTCCACCGACGTGACCTCGCTTCCTTGGCCAGCTAGGTCACCTGACCTCAACCCCATCGAGCACATCTGGGATGTCATCGAGTGAGATGTTCGAGGCTCTGAACCCCTCCATCAAATCTTCGTGAACTGTGGGAGCTTGTTCAGGGGTCGTGGATCCGTATGGCTTCCCAACGCTTCCGGTGTCTTGTCGAGTCCATGCCGAGACGAATCGCCGCCGTCATCAGGGCGAAAGGTGGTGTTACACGTTACTAGACAGGTATCTCTAATTCAATTGCTCTTCAGTGTATGACGGATGGGCTTCGCCCTCCAATTCATCATTCCTAGCGACGCCATTGGAGACAGCCATTGCTTAGGTTCTAAAGGCCTCACAACCAGGTCTGGAAACGGTGTTTTTAGGGAAGAAGAGGTACTGATGTTACAGGTTGTGTGCTGTCAGTAAGATTCGGTGTGGCACATGTATGCAAATTAGTTCAAAGCTCTGAGGTGGAGGTCTCCATCTTGGCGAACTCGAGGGATGTAAACAAATGATGCAATAGAGTTGTACGAACAGCAATATCACGAAAATTGTGGGACAGTGCTTTCTTGAACTCATCAGTATTGTGTAGCATGAACATTAACAAATATCGCGAAATCAAAACTTCGTCAAATTTAGGGACAGCCTTTCTCTATCCGGTACTCGGAAACGGGCATAGCTTGGATGGTTAACTGGACGCCCTGTTCTATAACATGTTACCCACCGGAGCACACAGTACAAGCTTCCCGAAGTGAAGACTTCTGAAAGGTAAAAGTGCTGCTATTTTTTTTGTTGATGCGTGTTATACTATGACGGTATTATGCTTTTAAAATACTTTTATTTTAACCTGTGAATTTTATATAGCTGTCCCAGCAAGGCAAGCTCTGGATTCTGACCGTTCGATCGAATGTGTCCGAGTCCAGAGAAGGCATAGGCGTAGCAAACGGAGGGGAGGGGGTCGTGATGCCCAGACATCCCGCCTTGAGAGTATTGGGCAGAGTATCGTTTGGGGGAGGGACGCATATTTTGAAGTGCTTGGCAGGAATTTTGTCAAAAAAATTCCGTTCATGTAGTTTTTACCCAACGGTGATGAACATACCCAGTAAAAACAAAAAAGCAAAATGTTTTTAGATACATGCATACTATGTGTAGTATTTATTCAATGTATGCAGTACTGGGAACCAAAGATACGAACCCCTATGGTCTTTAACAAGTTAACATTTCTTTGCAATTTTAGCTTACTATATTCTTTTATGTTTTAGCACGTCTTTTGTAAAAAAAGATCGTGCTTATGTTACCGGTTTATCTGTCCGTCCGTCCGCCCGCCCGTGGACACCATACCTCTGCAACTAATAGCCCGATTTAAAAACATTCTTTCTGCACTGTGAAGCCTGAAATGTGCGAATGTCGATCTTTGCCTTCGTGTTTTTTTCCGATGCAAAACTTCGCCGCTAGAGGGCGTAAATATAGATGATATGGAGTTCAAAATATATTTTATTGCATATATTTGCTTCTAAATATCCGACTGAAAAATGATTTCTTCAATTCGGTGCCACTTATAACGAAGACTATTTTGAGCACAGTTCCTTTTACAAGTAATGCATCCGGTGGCGCAGTGGTCTAAGCGATGGCCTCTGATCATTCGTCCGAAAGGGGTCCGGGTTCGAATCCCGGTGAGGCATGGATGTTGTGTTTGTCTTACGGCACTGGCTCTCTCCCTTCCCTGGAACCAATGACCCTAAATTAGGGACGGGCGACTGCTTATAGCCCATTGAGTTGCTCACGGTGGTCGTTAAACCTTCAATCAAAAAAAAAAAAGTAATGCATAGATTTTCCGTTAGGGGGCGTAAAGGTACCCCCAGCCGCGATATCTCTGTTTTTAAATGTCCGATTTGAATTGAAAAATTCTTCCTGCATCGGAAATAGTTCGACATGGGAATTGTTTTTCATATAATTTCTGTTTTTTGGTAGGAATGGTTTGGTTATCAAGGGGCGTAAGTGTGTGTTTATTTCTGTTTGTGATGTATTTGCAGCAAAATCTGAGTTTTTTTTTTATTGGAGATTTAACGACCACCGTGAGCAACTCAATGGGCTATAAACAGTCGCCCGTCCCTAATTTAGGGTCACTGGTTCCAGGGAAGGGAGAGAGTCAATGCCGTAAGACAAACACAACATCCATGCCTCACCGGGATTCGAAAATGGACCCCGTTCGGACAAATGATCAGAGGCCATCGCTTAGACCACTGCGCCACCGGAGCGGCAATCTGAGTTTCTAAAAGCTAGATTGAAAAAATTTTTTCGTGGACTGATACCGCTCATTTCAGTAAACCTTTTCGGGCCGCCCCGGTGGCGCAGTGGTCTAAGGCGCTGGCCTCTGATCATTCGTCCGAAAGGGGTCCGGGTTCGAATCCCGGTGAGGCATGGATGTTGTGTTTGTCTTACGGCACTGGCTCTCCCCCTTCCCTGGTGCCAGTGACCCTAAATTAGGGACGGGCGACTGCTTATAGCCCATTGAGTTGCTCACGGTGGTCGTTAAACCTCCAATCAAAACCTTTTCGGAATATTTTCTTAAAATAATGCATGATATCTCTGCCAAGGGATGTAAGGTCAGGTGATGCGTAACATCACAGCCTCTCCTTGACAAATGTCAACCCCGCCTTCTCGTGGTGCATCCTGTTCCCACTAAAGGGGCTCTGACGACCGCCCATAGCGGTATAACTATACCATCGGGATCAGAGGAAATGCTATCCCACACTCACCAACCCGCTTGGCCAGCGTGGTGAGTTATGGCCAAACCCCTCCAAAATGATTCCACAACTTAAATCTTGGCCCTCAGTCTCCGGCAGCTGGAATGTACCTGGCCAAGGCAGCGGCCAGTGCGACATGAAGGCAGAGGGTGCTAAGAATCCCCGGAGGACCGGACTAGGCTGCCATCTGATGCTGACCTTGGCTACTTACAATGGACGCTCCCTATCTTCTGATTCAAGGCTTCTTGAATTGGAAGAGGAACTACAAAGGATCAAGTGGGACATCGTGGGGCTAAGTGAGGTAAGGAGAAAAGGAGAAGATCTCATCGAACTGAAAAGTGGACATCTCTTCTACTATCGTGGGACAGATACTGGCAGAACTAGTGGTGTTGGATTTATAATAAACAAGAAACTGAAGGACAAAGTTGTAGAAGTTGAAAGTTCCTCTGACAGAGCTGCACGACTTGTTATCCAACTCTCGAAAAGATACCAGGCTCAGATTATTCAAACTTATGCACCCACCACAAGTCATCCTGAAGAAGAAATTGAAGAATTTTATGAAGAAATTTGTCATCTAAATAATAAAGGTAAGCAGCATTTGAAGATAATTATGGGAGATTTCAATGCAAAAATAGGGCAACGGCAACAGAATGAAACTTCAGTAGGTAAATTCGGTCACGGCAACAGAAACCAGCGTGGAAATACTCTCGTTGAGTTTGCAGAGGCAGAAGGGTTTTTCATCTTGAACTCCTTCTTCAAGAAAAAGCCACACAGGAAATGGACATGGAGACATCCAAATGGGACGACAAGTGAAATTGATTTTATTATGTGTAACAAAAAATTCGCCATAGAAGACTGCAGTGTGCTAAACAAGTTCAACACAGGTAGTGACCACAGATTGGTGAGATGTAAGATGCACCTCAACACTGAACTTGAACGTGGCAAGCTCATAGGACAAACAAAATCTATTGACATAACCAACCTTAAAAAACACCATAATACCTTCAAATTGGAACTGAAGAACAGGTTCTCTGCTTTAGAAGGCCTAACATCGGAAGAAGTGGACATCTCTGAAGTTAACAGAAAAGTAACCAAAGCTCTTATGGAAACAGCAACAAAATTAGCTGGGTCTAAGAACAAGTTGCATGTGAACAAATTATCAGGAGAAACCAAAATGTTGATGCAAAAAAGAAGAGAGATGAGGACAACTAAAGAAGATGTTACTTCCAAAGTGGAATATATAGAGCTATGCAAGACAGTAAGAAAAAGTATCACTGAAGACGTAAGGAAATTCAACTGTGAACTAGTGAGGAAAGCAATTGAAAACAACCAAAGCCTAAAGATAGCAAAGGGACATCTCAGTAAGGGAAGAAAACAGATTATGGCACTGAGAAAAGAAGATGGTTCTGTAACAAGAAATAGAGGCGAAATTTTGACAAGAGTGAAAGATTTCTACTCCAAATTATATGAAAGGGATGATATATGCACTCCAGACATCATGAAAGATACCAGTACCAGAGTTCCTCCAGTCCTTCCAGCAGAAGTTGCACATGCAATCAAGAACATGAAGTGAGGAAAAGCTCCAGGAGAAGATGGAATTACTGTAGACATCATACAAGAAGCAAGTGGAGAAATCGAAACAGTACTCGCCCAAATTTTCACTCGATGCCTTAATGAAGGAAAGATTCCTGAGGATTGGAACACCGCTACAATGATCCTGCTACATAAGAAAGGTGACATTGAGGATCTCGGAAACTACAGACCTATCAGCCTCCTATCAGTAGTTTATAAAATCTTCACTAAAGTTCTTTCACACCGCTTGAAGGTAACACTGGACATGGCTCAACCGAGAGAACAAGCTGGATTCAGGAGTGGCTACAGCACAATAGATCATATCCACGTGCTGAGAGAACTAATTGAAAGAGCGAGGGAATATGAACTTCCATTGTGCATGGCTTTTATCGATTATGAAAAAGCCTTTGATTCGGTGAAACCATCAGCAGTTACAATGGCTCTGAAAACCTGCGGTATTGAAGATGCATACATTAATATTATTAATAACATCTATGAAAATGCAAGTGCAAAGATTAGGCTGTTTGAAAATACAACACACATAAAAATTGGAAAGGGAGTGAGACAAGGTGACACCATATCTCCGAAGCTCTTTAATGCCACATTGGAGGGTGTTTTTCAGTCACTGAGCTGGGAAAACAAGGGGATAAAGATTAATGGAGATTATCTAACCCACCTTCGTTTTGCTGATGACGTAGTCATTTTTGCAACTACCCCATCAGAGCTGCAGAGTATGATCCAGGAACTTGCTGACAAGAGTAAAGAAGTGGGATTAAAAATGAACTTTCAGAAGACAAAAGTGATGTTCAATGCTTTTACAAGAAATGAAGATTTATCGATTGATGGAGTAAAGCTGGAGATAACAGACACGTACGTTTATCTTGGACAGCAGATATCAAGTGAGGGTCACATTGATGAAGAAATTAATCGGCGTACAAAACTTGCCTGGAGAGCTTTTGGAAGAAACAGCATAATTTTCAAGAGCAATATGCCATTATGTCTTAAAAGAAAAGTGTTTGATCAATGCATCCTTCCAGTGCTTACGTATGGTGCGGAGACGTGGACCTTAACTAAAAGAGACATACAAAGGCTGCAGACAACTCAAAGTGGCATGGAGAGGTGCATACTTGGTGTAACCAGGAGAGATAAGAAGAGGAACTCGTGGATCCGAAAAATGACAAGAGTGGAAGACATCATGATCAGAGTTAAATCCCTGAAATGGCAATGGGCTGGACATACTGCCAGAAGGACAGATCATCGATGGACAGCCGAAATTTTAGATTGGATTCCAAGGGACAGGAAAAGACCCAGAAGAAGACCACATGGGAGATGGGTGGATGAAATTCGAAAGTATGCAGGGGTGACATGGAGGAGACTGGCACAAGACAGACCGTTGTGGAGGAAACTTGGGGAGACCTTCGTCCAGCAGTGGATTGATAATGGTTGACAATGATGATGATGATGATCTCTGCCAAGGGGCGTAGATGTATATCTTATTTTCGTCTCTGCTTCTAAGAGTCCGATTTGAAAATTTCTTTCTTTGTTGGAGAGCTTTTCCTCTGCGAAATGTTCCTCATGTAATTTAATATTTTTGTTTTTTAGCGCACAAGTTTGCAACTAAAGGCGTAAGTTCACTTTTCCGTTTACTACAATATCTGCGGGACTAACAAACCGTTTGAAAAATCCTTTTTCAGTCATTAACTATGAAAACTCTGAGCGTATATTTTCTTCCCAAAATAATGCACAATTTCTCCGCTAGGGGCGTCAATGTTTAGTCTGTTTTTTTCGATACCTCTACTTCTACGTGTGCCATTTAAAACTTTCTTTCAACACCGGATGCTATTTACCTTGTGGAACACTTGAGGTTAGTATTTGAGGAGTTTTATAGTTCACAGTTCTGTCTCTAGGTGGTATTTTTGTGCTTCTGTTTGCATCTGTACCTCCGCTTCTAAAAACCGTTTTGAGAAATTTCTTTATTATTGTATGCCGTTCGCAACAATAGAGATGTGAAGCATTGTTCTCTTTAAATAATGCACAGATTAGATTTCCTGTTAGGGGATGTAAGGTTAAAACCTTTTTCTCTCGATCTCTGCTTCCGAGAGACGTATTTGAAAAGTTCTTTTTCCGTAGGAAGCTTTTCGCCTATTTTCAGCTCCCCATTATGCAAAATTCTTCCGCTAGAAGGCCTTGAATTATATCATGCTTCCTTCCATACATTTCCTTATAACTTTTCGTTTTGAAAATCATTGTCTCCCATACCTTCCTTCTGCTATGAGAAGCTTTTTATGCGCCATTTGTTTATTTTCGTGACATACTTTTTAGCCGATGTAGTAAGTTAGCTCTTTCTGAATGTTTTCTCGATTGTAGAAATCCCGTTGATTTTTTTCTAACCGGTTGCATTAACTTTGAATAACTTCGATAAATTTAATCCGTGTCAGAAGGGATTCAAAAGATGTGCTAATTACAACCGAAAATTCGGAGTCATCTTTCTTGATTTTTTCTGATGCATAACTTTGCCACTAGATGGCGTAAATGCAGATGCTATCCAATTCAAAATGAATATTATCGCATATATTTGCTTCTATGTATTCGGTTGAATTTTATTTTATTTTCGATGCCATTTATAACGAAGACTATTTTGGGTACAGTTTCTTTTCCAAGTCATGCATAGATTTTCCGCTAGGGGGCGTAAAATTAAATTGCAATTTCTCCGATATCTCTGCTTTTGGAAGCCCGATTTTAAAATTCTTCCTGCAAAGGATGCAGCTCCTGGTGAGAAAGTTTCTGCGTATAATTTCTAATTTTTGATATAGAATAATTGGCGATCAGGGGGCGTAAGCGTTTATTTCTGTTTGTGATATATTTGCAGCAAAATCTGAGCTTCTGAAAACTCGATTGAAAAATGTTTTCGTTGATCGATACCGCTCACCTGGGAAAACCCTTTGAGAATACTTTTTGCTTTAAATAGTACATAGTTTTTCCGTCAGCGGGCGTAGATATCTTATGTTTGGGCACCCCGGTGGCGCAGTGGTCTAAGGCGCTGGTCTCTGATCATTCGTCCGTAAGGGGTCCGGGTTCGAATCCCGGTCAGGCATGGATGTTGTGTTTGTCTTACGGCACTGGCTCTCTCCCTTCCCTGGAACCAGTGACCCTAAATTAGGGACGGGCGACTGCTTATAGCCCATTGAGTTGCTCACGGTGGTCATTAAACCTCCAATCAAAAAAAAAAAAAAAAAAAGCGATGGCTTATGACCATTCTTCCAAGAAGAATCCAGGTTCGAATCCCGGTGAGGCATGGATGTTGTGTTTGTCTTACGACCCTGGTTCTCTCCCTTCCCTGGTACCGGTGGCCCTAAATTAGGGACTGGCGACTGCTTATAGCCCATCGAGTTGCTCACGGTGGTCGTTAAACCTTCAATGAAAAAAAAAAAAAAAAATTGTCGCTATCTCTGCTTATTAAGGGTCCGATTGGAAAGTTTTTTTCTTTATCGGGGAGCGTTTCGGGTGCGAAATATTTCTCATATAATTTTAAATTTTTCTTAACGCGCAAGTGCGCCACTAAGAGCGTAAGATCACGTTTCCATTTACAGTTAATATCTGCAGGACTAAAACTCCGATTTGAAAAATTATTTTTGCATTGTTAAGCCTGAAATGTAAGAATGATAGTCCTTGCATTCTGTTTTTTCCCGATGCACAACTTCGCCGCTAGAGGGCGTAAATGCAGATGATATCAAATTCAAAATTCCTTTTATTCTATATATTTGCTTCTAAATATCCGATTGAAGAAAGTCTTTCTTCCTTTCGATACCGAGTTTCTTTTTCAAGTAATTTGGCATCGGAAGGAATCATTTTAGGCCAAGTTTCCTTTTCAAGTAATGCATAAACTTTCCGCTAGGGGGCATAAAGGTAAATTGCATTTTCCCCAATATCTCTGCTTCGGAAAGTCCGATTTGAAAATTGTTTCGTGCATATACTATACAGCTCCCATGTATCCTATGCAGGAAGAATTTTTGTTCTTGGTTTTAGTTCCACAGATATTTCCAATTTTTGATAATTTCAGAATACTTTCTTCTCAATTATAGTCCGTCTGTCTAGTTTGTTGCCGCCGTAACTGAAACTATTATAGCTATGAAGAGGAAATATAATATTTTGAGGATTGGCGCCCCATAGCTTAGCTTCCAGGAGGGGGCAAATAAATTGTAACGACTGATTACATAGTCGTTGCATATTTCCTCAGTCCCTTCTTGTCATCTAACGGATTTTTCCTCTCTCTCATCAGATAAATTTCATTGCAAACCGGAAGATCCAAAATCTATGTAAAAAGATGGAGAAACGAAACTTGACAGTCGAAAGAACAACAAGGAAATTTCTTTGTCGCTCGTTTGATCCTTTTGGCCTCTTATGTCACACGCCCCACGAAGCCCTATATAGATATCACTCAATTGGTCACAAAAAAACAAAAAAACAAAAAAAAACAAGACAAATTTCTCGGAAAATTTCAAGAGATCTCAATGAATAGCTGCTGCAGAAGATATTATATTGGGTTGGGACGAATGAAATGTCCGGCAAAGGACCACCACACGTGGACGGCGAGAACGGAAAAGTAGGACAACTTGTCTATACTCGGGGCAAAGCTATCCTGGCAATGAGGCCAAAGCTACGGTGACCTTTTCACTCCCAGTATTACTCCGCACTAATGGTGTGTAATTAACCTTCACTCGGAAAACTTCTCCCACAAGCCCTCAGGGCTGGCTGTCACCGTGATCCCTTACCAAACCCCTCTATTTTAACCCCCTCCCCACCGCCGCGCGCTTTGCAGACCAGTAGACAAGCAGTTTATTTCTCCCTCTCTTATCTTTTTTTTTTTTTTTTTTGAGATGTTACAGAACGTGTAACGTTTCTTTCTTTCTTACTTTTAAAATGAAATTATCTTTGCTAAACACGGGAAGCAGTCTTAAGTGGCCTAATTTTGTTTTCACATATTTTTCCATTTTTTTTATATATTTCATATATTTATACTTATTGCTTGAAGATTATCAACTGCGGGATTTAATTAAAAGTAATTTTACTATGTCATCAGTTATGCGTAAAATTTCGTTCTTTCAAAAATTTTGCCTTGATTAGATTTTTTTTTATAACAGACATCCGTTAAATGTGTATGCATTTTTAACTACCCCGTGTTGCCATAAGTACTGGACAAGAGCCCGTCTCTGTGGTAAATGATATTTTAAGGTTCACTGTAAACTGCCACACATCTTTCAGCAACTTGGAAAATTGCCACACATTGGAAAATTGCCACATGTTTTTCATTGATGGGCCGGGCACAAATTGCTGTTCCTCCGAGGAACACTTTCAATGTGTGGCAGTTTTCCAAGTTTCCGAATTATGTGTGGCTGGGGAAGGAACTCTTTCATTTGTCTGAATTTTCATGTTGGTTCATGCGCGTTTAAGGCAACTGCGCACAAAAGTTCAAAAGGAAAAGATGGCCGTTTCTTGGCCTATATTGAGAACTGAATTGGGAACTCCAAACTAATTTCGAGAAAACGTTCTATGTAAGCCAAGCTAGAATTGCATTTTAATTTTAAGAAATAAATTGCCGATGGATCTGAGGTACTTCAGTACTAAATTCAACCTTCATTCTCGCAATGGTGCGACTTGAAACGCCAGTGAGTTCTGCCGTAAGAACTGTTAATTCATTTGATTTATTCGGCGAATGTTTTCCCATCAATTTAGTGAAAACATTCATAATGATCACCTTAGCAGAGCTTCGTAGTGGTTTCCCAGGTTTATGCGGCTGAAATACACTCGAGTGACCGGCAGATGCCATTCGAAAAAACCGAAAAGACAGAAGAGTGTTTTAAAACAACAATCAAGGAGAAACCAGGGGGAGAAACGCGAAATGCCCTCGGAAACACTTTTTTCGCCCTCATCCTTCCACTAATGACCCCCACCCCCCCACAGCAATAAATATCCCCTGGGTTGACAGCTTAACTCTGACCCAAACAAGAATGCTGTGACAGAGAACCATCAGTGACGTCACCGAAGCACGAATATCTGTATTTTTTAGAAATGCCGCTGAAACTGAGATCTGAATTTTTTAAATGCACACACACACAACGTATTGAACATCTGTGTCATTTCTAAGTGCCAGTTGAAGCTGGAGTACGAGCTTTTAGACCGGAACTATTTTATGCAGTGGAAGTATACACTCTGTAGCCTTCCTTCCAATGACAGGTTAAGTTTGCCCCGAGTATAGGCAAATAATTCCCCTCGGCATCTGCACATAGTTGCCATCTGTCCGGCAAGGCCATGATCCCGGAACGAAAAAAGTCATCAACTGCACGTTGAACCTCCTTGTCTGTGGTGAACTGTTTCCCGGACAGGAAGTGATCCAGGCGACGAAACAGATGATAGTCTGTTGGAGACAAGTTCGGTGACAAAACAGAATGAGGCAGAGCTTCATAGCCAAAGGCACTTAGCGTCAGCATCGTTCCTTGTGCGACATGAGAGCGGTAGTTGTCCTGCAGCAGAAGAACACCATGTCTGTTGACCAAAGCCGGTTGTTCCTGCAGCAATTTCTGGTGCATCTAGTGTAATTCAGCACAATAACGTTCTGCAAGGATGGTTTGGCCTCTTGCCAAGAAACTCGGATGCATTATCCCGGCTGTGGACCACCAGACAAGGAGCATCATCTTCTTGGTGTATAGAAGTGGCTTAGGATGCGGTCCAGCTGGCTGTGCCTTGCTTAACCATTGTACAGATTGTTTCCGATTATCATAAAGGACCCATATCTCATCGCAGGTGACGATTCGATGCAGTAGAGGTTCCTGTTTATTCTTGGCAAGCAGCGACGTGCAGACTTTCAAACGCCTAGTCTTGTTGGCAGTTGTCAACTCATGCGGTAGTCACATGTCCAGCTTTTTGACCTTACCCAGTGCAGCCAGACACAGAACAACTGTCGTGTGGTTGACAGACACCTACCTCTACCTCACGATACGTTTTTCTGGGGTCCGCTTCAACCACACGTAACAGAACATAGTCAGAAACAGCAACAGGTCGATGACCACGTGCTTCGTTTGGAGGTCCGTATCTCCGCTTCGAAACTTCACGAACCATTGCCGAATGATTCGTTCGTTGGCTAAATTTTTACTAAGCAATTTGTTAACGTTTCGAGCGGCAATTCCTGCAAAATGACCTAGTTTAACTTCATACAGGAAGATGACTCTCAAATACGGTGTCTGCATGTTTCCTTTGCAAGTCACGTTACGTCCAAACAAACCACGAAGAACAAAACCTTGTTCATCAGATTAGATGTAGAGGATTTTAGGAAGGGAGTGTCTGACCCCTAGGTCTTAAACATCCCTTAGAAATAGGAAGCTAGGAGATTTGAGCTAGATTGCCCGATAGGAAAGTCACACGGAAGCGAGGTAGAAAGGGGGGAGGAAGCCGCCCGTTTTTATTACCGGGAAGCCAGTACCCGGAGTCCGACGGCTTAACGTGCCCATCCGACGCACGACGATATTTAGTGGTGCGAGCGTTCCTACCTGCCGGGATCAAACCTGAGTCCCTCAATAGCAGTAACGAACGCTGACCACTAGGCCATCACCTTGTTCTTCAGATCAGATCACATGTAGAGGATTTTAGGGGAGTGTCTGACCCCAGGTCTTTAACAACCCTTAGAATTAGGAAGGTAGGAGATTTGGGCTAGAGTGCCCAATAGGAAAGCCATACGGAAGCGAGGTAGAAAGAGGAAGACGTCCTTATTTATTACCGGGGGTAGGGGGAGTACACGGGGCCCAACGGCTTAACGTGCCCATCCGACGCACGGCGGACATTTGGTGGTTCGAGCTTTCGTACCTGCCTGGGAACGAAACGGAGGTCATCTCCGTGGCAGTACGAACGTTGGCCACCAGGCCACCCGCGGCCTCACCTTGTTCTTCACACACGTGCTAGCTATTTATAGTAACTCTGTGACGTAATACCCGCAACACCTGTGCAAATACCTGTGGTGGGGGCCAGTCTCCACTGTTCGTTCGCGCCGGACATATCATTCGGCCCAACCCAATATTTTCCTTTTCTTCCCTTTCACACTTTTCCTAACTACATACTCCGTAAAATATGATATATTTTCCATTTCTTCGCTTTTCATACTTTTCTAAACTCTACATACTCCGTAAAAAATAAGTGGTTTGAATTCACGGAAAATTTCTAAAAATTATGTGCAGCAAAGTTGCTCGTAGGTGTCCGTCTTTTAACGAACTTTCCATTTTTAAAAGGGCCCGATTTTTTAACTTCCGTATTTTTACAGATTTCCCATACTTAGATATTCCGTTTTTCAGAAAAGTCCGTTTCAGGTTTTTTAGTATTTACCCAGAAATTTCGCAACCTCGAAGACGCTGAACTTTTCAGTCCATACACCATATAATCCATTCGCAGTAGTGAAGATCGAATCCCCGTCGTTTGGGTTGGTTCAACAGATAACGCGCATCTTAACCACTGAGACAATCTCGGAAATTTGAATCACGTTCATGGCAAAACTAGTTGCGGAATGACAAAAAAATTTTTTGTCATTAATGCGAGTGGCTTAGTTATTTTCCGTTGGAAGCTATTATTTTTCTAATAGGTTTGTAATAACTTTATTTTTTCTATAGGACTTATCACAAATTACGTATTTTTCATCGAAGCAGCAGAATGCTTTGGAACTTGAGATCTTTTTAAACTGACAATAACTTCCAATTATCTTTGAGAAAAGATGAAATGCACTGTTTTATAGTAGTATTTTACAAAACTCCTAAATATAAAATTAACTCTTGATACAAGCTATAAATAGCTTTTGTCTTATTCCTGCGATATGCTATCCACAATATCAGATTTCGCTGCAGAACTTTAAAATGAGATCTTTCGACAGACGACCGAAATTTAACAACTTAATCAAACCTCAAGTATTCCCACGAACCGCTCCTATCACCGGAAATTTCTCGTGATATGGATACGGAAAATGTGAGAACGGAGTTTTTTCCGTTAATATACGAAAGGAATTACGGAAAGGTTTCTGAAAATTCAGTCCGTTAAAACGTCTTAAAAACGTCAGTTTGCCGTCAATATAAAAAAGAAACTGCGGAAAGGTTTCTGAATTTTCAGAATTTTCTTGGCGTAGGAAAATTACGTGAAATTCAGGTTTCTTTCCGTCACTTCACGGAAAAGGTTGTATCAGAAATATGCTTCGTTAATTAACGAAATAAATCACGGAAAGTGTGTCGAGAATTTCGGAATTCTTTTTTTAGAGTGTATGTATGCTGTTCGTCACCATGCAGTGGGAAATTTCATCATTACTTTCTACTGTAAATTTTCGCGTTTTTCTACTGAAAATTCCCAACGCTTTTCCTATTTTTACGGCATGATTGCACACGCATCTAGATTGTTCCACAGATTAATCACCATTCAGGATTAGTGCTTCGCGAAAATCTCTGTAATACCGTCCAAGAACAGAGGGAAGGGCATTGTCCAATTTCAGATGAAGGCAAATGCCCTCCTTTATGTTAATGGCGCCCATGATCTCGAGATTTGGTGATACTCTGATGGGGGTGGGGGGTGGAGGGGGATATGGCCAGTGGCGTAGGAACGCTTTTGATTTAGGGGAGTACAAGCTCATGAACCTTACATCTCAAGGATTAAGCCACCTATGGATGACCCCCTCCGAATTTTTTTTTTTTGGGGGGGGTATTATATTAGTTTTTATAAAATAAGTATACTGATCAGGAATTCATCCGAATGAACATTGTTATCATCATATTATTATTAATTATTACCATTATTATTTTTATTGCTGACAAAAAGTTCACATTATTAATTTCTTATCAGAAAATGAATGGAGAAGTTTTTTTTTTTTGTGTGTGTTCTCTCTTTTTAATTTCTGTACTTTTTTTTTCCATTAAAATATTGAGCAGGGACAAGTCAACATTAGGATGAATTTCTGTCAGCAGGGATTTCTCAGGAAATTTTATATAACTCTTTACAAGAACGAATTAAATTTCTTATCATTTTTGTTTACGTTAATAAAGTAAAACCGCAGTAAGATAAAAACTGCTCTAGTACCATTGAAGCATTATGAAGTCTATATTAAAAACTTTGAACGATACATAGGCTGACAATTGATGTAAAAAGCACATTGGTCTGGTGCAAAGCTAAATGATAGTGGAGATATCGAGGAATTGGAGTTCTATGAGTGGTATGTGAAATCCGTAATGTTGTATTGCTACAGATCTTAAGACAGAAAACAATTTTAGGGCCGGGGCTGCGGGCGCTGAAATGTCCACTTGTGTATTATTATTATTTTTTTTAAAGTGCAGAAAGGACGACCTGATCAAGATGCATGGAATTTTAAGAGAAAAGAAACACTGATCACTTCCCACTACAAGCTTCGGATATATAAAAAAAACCAGATGACCCGTGATATTTCTTTGAAAGAAAAAAGAATAAAAAAATTAAGTAGCATATAAATTTTACAGTTCTCTCTTTATGAATGATTGGTTTGTGTTTGCTCATATCTGGGGGGGTACAGTAGATATTAATGTACCCCTGTACCCCCCCCTTCCTACGCCACTGGATATGGCAGTTACAAGTGGGAAACCTTTAAGGAAGAAAAGTCTGAGTCTTTATAAATATGGTCACTGAAGCACAATAAATTATTGGTATTTAACATGTTACATACGTTTAGTTCATGACACTGCGTTAATGGATATTTGTTCTACATGCGATGGGGAATCTGCTGTCGCATATCAGCAGATTTCATCTCATGGACATTTCACATGAAGATTCCGAAAATGGATAAAATCGATTTTCGTGTCTCGTAAAACAATCTTTTCCCCATGCAAATTTACTCGTACACTACGATTGTCTCCTAAACTGGACTGAATGAGGAGAAAATAAATTTTAAAGGCAAAGATAAATGCTATGGACGAAGCAAAACATTCCAATCTCTGAGCTCAATTGTAGTGTACTACTAAGAAATATTACTCTTAAAATGTGTTTTTAGTAAGTTGCATTGAAGCTAGTAAATTAATATTTGTAGACGACATACTTCGAGTTCGAATGAGGGGGGAGGGGGAGGGGGTCATGCTCTCAAAACCTAGAACATCAAATTTATTCCCCACTCTGTTTTTTTTTTTTTTTAAAGGAAAAAAAGTTATTTGGGGACCTTTCAGCATTGCGGGGACCCGCGTCTGGGCTTCCCTGAAAATCCTTCCTTGCGTATGCAACTACCCAAAAATCTGAGTCAAGGGCGTAATTCCCCCGAAAGCATAGGCGTAGCCAAAGGGGTAGTCCTCGGGTCCAGACCCATCCCCCTTGAGGGGAGATTTATTACGAATTTAAAGCGATGTATATGTCGGGCTTTCACTAATGAACCAAACCCATAGACACCCCCCCTTAAGAAATTTCTGGCCACGCCACTGCCCGAAAGTTTTTTTTTTTTTATATATATTTTGTTAAAATGCTACTTACATTAGAAAAAAAAAATGCTTTATTTTAATAAAAATGCATCACCTTACATCAGAAAAAAAAATGCTGTAATTTTTTCTATTTTTCATTAACTTTTATTTTGTCCTGGTGAATTTCAAAAAACTTTCATTGTTTGTCGTCTCCCCACCCCGAAAAAAAAAATAATTATATGTACGCCCCTGTAGTGAGTGATCTTGTGTGCGATCTTCCAACGGCACTGCTGACTGACTGGTAATGTAATATGCAAATTGCATTAACCTAGTGCTGAAACTTTCACGAAACGACCTGGTAAACAGAAAGAATGAACGGAACTTCAACGCTAGTTTTAAAAAGTATGCGCTCAGAACGCCGATCAGCGTTGTCTGTCGCAGCCCACACAGAATTGCGACTAGAACAGACCGCAGCACCAGCACAATATGTAGGTCGCTTCATAGTATGATTTACCACGGTCGTCCAGCCTCCACAAGCCACTTATCACCCTGAATAATGGCATGACTCCTGTACTGTGGTGTTATGATAATCGTTTAGGAACAAGACTAGTGGGAAACTGTGCTTTGGAGCGAAAAGTCACCGTACGTACATAGCATACCAGCATGACAGGCGTTCTTGGATTTGACGAAATATCAGAGTTAGGCCTATTCGATAACAAGACTGCAACATCGAAGCAGATGCAAAAAACTTGGGTAAGTCTAACATATTCTTTTAACTCCGCGTCAAATTTTAATATCGTCAATAAGTAGCACTGCACTGTAAATTTTCGTCATTGTTTTCCTGTACAGCAAAACGTTGTTGAACAGAAAACAAGAGTATGAATACCGCAAGCCTCAACGACGAAAATACTACGTGCTGAGACGGCCCGAACCAGGATTATGCTGGCTCGGGCTCTGAATTTTCTTCGTTATATATCATCATCATCATCATCATCATTGTCAACCATTATCAATCCACTGCTGGACGAAGGTCTCCCCAAGTTTCCTCCACAACGGTCTGTCTTGTGCCAGTCTCCTCCATGTCACCCCTGCATACTTTCGAATTTCATCCACCCATCTCCCATGTGGTCTTCTTCTGGGTCTTTTCCTGTCCCTTGGAATCCAATCTAAAATTTCGGCTGTCCATCGATGATCTGTCCTTCTGGCAGTATGTCCAGCCCATTGCCATTTCAGGGATTTAACTCTGATCATGATGTCTTCCACTCTTGTCATTTTTCGGATCCACGAGTTCCTCTTCTTATCTCTCCTGGTTACACCAAGCATGCACCTCTCCATGCTTCTTTGAGTTGTCTGCAGTCTTTGTATATCTCTTTTAGTTAAGGTCCACGTCTCTGCACCATACGTAAGCACTGGAAGGATGCATTGATCAAACACTTTTCTTTTAAGACATAATGGCATATTGCTCTTGAAAATTATGCTGTTTCTTCCAAAAGCTCTCCAGGCAAGTTTTGTACGCCGATTAATTTCTTCATCAATGTGACCCTCACTTGATATCTGCTGTCCAAGATAAACGTACGTTTCTGTTATCTCCAGCTTTTCTCCATCAATCAATAAATCTTCATTTCTTGTAAAAGCATTGAACATCACTTTTGTCTTCTGAAAGTTCATTTTTAATCCCACTTCTTTACTCTTGTCAGCAAGTTCCTGGATCATACTCTGCAGCTCTGATGGGGTAGTTGCAAAAATGACTACGTCATCAGCAAAACGAAGGTGGGTTAGATAATCTCCATTAATCTTTATCCCTTTGTTTTCCCAGCTCAGCGACTGAAAAACACCCTCCAATGTGGCATTAAAGAGCTTCGGAGATATGGTGTCACCTTGTCTCACTCCCTTTCCAATTTTTATGTGTGTTGTATTTTCAAACAGCCGAATCTTTGCACTTGCATTTTCATAGATGTTATTAATAATATTAATGTATGCATCTTCAATACCGCAGGTTTTCAGAGCCATTGTAACTGCTGATGGTTTCACCGAATCAAAGGCTTTTTCATAATCAATAAAAGCCATGCACAATGGAAGTTCATATTCCCTCGCTCTTTCAATTAGTTCTCTCAGTACGTGGATATGATCTATTGTGCTGTAGCCACTCCTGAATCCAGCTTGTTCTCTCGGTTGAGCCATGTCCAGTGTTACCTTCAAGCGGTGTGAAAGAACTTTAGTGAAGATTTTATAAACTACTGATAGGAGGCTGATAGGTCTATATATATATATATATATCAGTGGCGGCCCGTGACCAAAATTGCTGGAGAGGCAAACTACTTTTCAGCCGGGATTCAAATAAATTTACTCAATTTAATGCAATTTTTTTCACATTATAGTTTTTTTTAATCTTTTTCATCTCAAATGAAATTCTATATACACCTCTACTTTCACTGACGCCAAAAGAAAAAAGTCTTGAAAACTTCTGCACATAGCAATTACCTATATACAACAAGAGAGAAAGCTTACTTTACGCTTATATTGTCTTCCATAGGAGGTCTATCTTTCGTTCTTTCTGTTTGGCGAAGTTATTTTTTATATGGTCATACCATGTCTGTTCTGCTTCCATCCTCTTCACAAGCGCCTTCTCGATGCACAGAACTGATAAACTGGACAACCTTTCTTGCCCAATGGAGTTTCTCTCGTAGTTTTTTATTCCCTTCAGGCATGACAAACTGCGTGCCACAGAGGCCGATGTTGCAGGAATTGTTACTATGAGGGAAAGAAGTCTAAACAACTCTGGCAGTGCCGTGCTAGATTATTATTGTATATGGCAGATAGAAGTTCTGTTGTACTTTTGGCATTGTTCCACAGATATCTGTCTGAATACAGAACCTGCAGCTCACTATGCAGTTTGGTGCTGTCAAAGTATTTTTCATAAGTTTGAAGCATAGTTTTAAAACAATGTTCAGGAAAAATTCTAGAATGAGCTTCAAAGCAGAGTACATCGACCAGCTGAAGAAATTTTAATTTCTCAATGTCAGAAAACCAGCATTTTAACTGAGTTGTAACATTGTCTATTACCTCATAATACACATTGCACGGTGGCTGGAATATCATTGCTTCCTTTAAATCTTTTATTTGGAGAACCAACCTCACTGCACACGTTATGATAGAAATCATCAAACTGTCTCTGATCTCGAAAGTACAAAATTTTTTTACATAAGCCAATAATTCGTTTGTTACAGAATGTAACATCGGAACTATTTGATTGCAGTACAGAGAAAGTAACCTCAGTCAAATCAAATATTTTGTTTTATATGAGAAGAAAAGGAAATTAAAATCTTGAAGCCACCGTTTTAGTCCTGCTGCTTTGTGAATTGCCTCATCATCATAGTTGGAATCATCCTCAATTTTTTCAAATACTTCAATTAGCAGCAACCCGTGGTCAGCTATGGTAGACACTGAACGAGATTTGAAGTTCCACCTGGTATGTGATACACGAGGTGGTCTGGGTCCACCAACAGATTCTAGTAAATGAACACGCTTTGTCGATTTTGAAAAGAATGTACAAATTGCACGTAAATTTGAAAAACAAAACAAAAAACGCGATTCCTTCAACACTGACGCTGCTCTGCTCAAAACTAAGTTTAGCCTGTGTGCGTAGCAGTGAACAAATAAAGCTTGAGGGGCATCACACTTCACTTTTGCTTGCAATCCATTCAGCTCTGATGCCATCATATGTCTGTGCAACTAGTTTTTCTTTGTAGTTAAATCTTTCCAGCTCACGATCCAGTAATTCTTTAAGCGAAGTAGCACACCGATCAGAACTTACTTCAAAAAATCCCAATAATCTTCCTACTGATACTCCATCTTTCACGAATCGAACTATGATTGATACTTGTGCATGGGAGCTAATGTCTGTCGCTTCATCAATCTACCAAGAAAAAAGGCATTTTCAATATCTGCATTGATTTCATTCTTAACTATATGAGCAACTGATTCGATTAAGTTATTCTGTATTGTTTTTGAAGTTCTTGAAATTGTTGTACTATTCTCCATAAACACTCTCAATGTTTCGTCACTCTTGGAGAGTAAATCAATCATCTCGAGGTAATTTCCCTTATTTTCAGAGACTTCGCTCTCATCGTGTCCACGAAATGGGAGCTCTTGCCGGGCCAGAAGTGTTGTAATATCAATTAACTTCTTCATTAAATCACGATTTTTTCTTACTTTTTCATTATGACATAAGTCACTTGTTCTCCTCGCTTCGTTGAGAGAGTAGTCTATCCTTGTTTTGCCTAGCAACTCTAATTTAACAACTGCCAGAATGTGATCTTTACACTTTTTGTTCCTGTCCAAAGCACGTGGTAAGTTTTTAAAATCATTGAAGCCTTTCTCTTGCCAGAGTTCATCGCCACTCACAAGAAACAGCAAACATGGCCAACAATATAGTTTGTTCGTTGATTCACTACCAGTTAGCCATTGTTCTTTTTTGTACCAGTCAATATTAAAACCTTTGTTTGAAGTTTTGCCCTTTGAAGTCATTTTTTCATTTCAGGTGTAGGGCTACCATCATTTTTAATTTGATTCTTTTCTTCAAAATCTCTCCTACTGAAAGGCTTTTCCAGTAAGATCTCCACCATATTAGATATGTTTGAAGCAGAGGCCATCGTCTGACAAACAACTCTTCATAAAACATAGATAAAATTAGTTACACAAACATTAGTGTGGAAAAAAAAACAACTAGGAAGAAGGCGCTATGTAATGGCGCTCGAAGCTGTCAGAATGAATAGTTACAGTGGAGCTGCTAACAGAGAAACAGCTGTTCCCGTGAGGCAAGATAACATCTGCCTCACAGGAAGTCCACGGTGCGCGTGCGCTCTTTGTGTTCGCCGTTCCACCGCCAACCCTTCGGATCTACTGATTAAGTGGAACTAAACAGGTTTGGCGCAAAATCTACGAGAGGCATTTCGCTTCCTGCCTCACGGACAGAGATCGCAAGCTGAGGACATTTCGTAACTACGCGCTGCCGATTGTTTCCAAAAGCGTCAATTTAAAAACTGAATGAACGCATGGACGACATTTAATTCAAAAGAATTAACTAGCATAAACTTTTGCTCTCTGCTATACCCCAAAAGTACTGAATGAACAAAACGAATAATTCTAACTAAGAGTCTTAAAATTCTGAGGAAGCACTGCCTCTCTTGCCTCCTCCCAAAAGCCGCCACTGATATATATATATACAGTAATGGCCAAAATTGTGGAAACCTTTTGGAAATAGTGTATTTTTGAAATTTGATGGCTCATAACACCACTTGTTTTTGGAGTAATACCACAAAATTATATATCAATGGAAAGATAATTTCATCAAGAATGTAATGCAACAACTTTTATGAAGGATTTTGTATTAGAACAACAGTTATAAAGTAGAAACATGAAACACATAGAAAAAATGAGATATGCAAAAATTCTCACCATGTCAGTTAATACTTAATTGGGTAACCTTTAGCGTTAATTACGGCCTTACAACGCCTTCCAATGGAGTGAACCAAGTTTTTTAGTTATGCAGCTGTTATAATGTAAAACCAAGATTGAATTGTTGCTTCTATTGATTGGGATTTTATTGCTGAGTTGCTTCTGACTAACAAGTTTCTTTAGTCGGCTCCATAGATTTTCGATGGGGTTAAGGTCTGGGCTATTCCCAGGCCATTCCAGCAGTGGAATATGATTATCTTGAAGCCACTTTTTGCACACAGCAGCAACATGACATGGAGCTGAATCCTGTTGAAATATAAATGCTTCATTATCTTGGAAAAGATCACGTGCGGAAGGCTTCAGTCTGGGCTCAAGTATTTCATTAATGTATTTTTGGCCATTTATATTCCCATTAATCACGTAAATTCTGTCCACACCTTTTGATGTCATACAACCCTAAATCATAACACGAACTGGGTGTTTCACGGTACATGTGATGCAATCAGGATGCAAATCTTCTCCGATTCTTCTCCTTACGTATTTTATGCCATCACTACCAAACAGGAAGATTTTGGTCTCATCACTCCAAATAACACTGTCCCATTGTTCCGCTGTCCAGTTAACATGGGTTTTAGCCCAGTTTAATCTTTTCAACCTTTGTTTGAGATATAAAAATGGCTTTTTTTTTCGTGGAATTCTAGCTTTTAGACCATATTCCTGCGGTCTGCGCCGAACAGTTCTTGCACTCAACTTCACATTGCATTGCGCCATTTCATCTTGTATACAGCCAGATGATTTCCTTCTACTACCTAGGCACCTTTTCCTGCCTTTACCAGTCTACCTGTGCACCTTTTCCTGCCTTGACCAGTCTGGTTTTGTAGTGACTGAGGCTCCTTATACCTCTTCAAAAATTTAGAAATGCCATCTTTGGTTAAGTTTCTACCAATTTTTCTTCTAATTTCTTCATAACTGAAGCCTTGTTCACTTAATAGTACTACTTTAGATCGCTTTCTGGTTGGCCAGTCAACTCTTTGCGCCATTTCTTTAATTATATTACGTTTTACAAGCTCACTAAATGAAAGAACACAAAAAAACAGCCACCAACTTTGATAGCAATCACATAACACACTGACAAATGTCCTCCTCTCAGCTCCAATACATGACATCAGTAGCTGAATCCTACTGTGACCTGATTGGTTCATTGCCAAAACAAGATGAAATCTGATTGGCTTTCTAAACACTCATGCTCATTGGGTACATTCAAATGAAGGAAAGCTGCTTCATATCAACGTAAGCAAGTTGTGCTTCCTTTTTCTGGTTATTTGGCTATGACGTTTCACAGAATACAGATAATTGAACACACTTTGTTGCATTACAATCTTGGTGAAATTATCTTTCCATTGATATATAAATTTATGGTATTACCCCAACAAAAAAGTGGTGTTATATGAGCCCTCAAACCTCAAAAATACACTTTCACAAAAGGTTTCCACAATTTTGACCACTACTCTCTCTCTCTCTCTCTATATATATATATATATATATATATTATTTTGCAACCTTCGTTTTAAATTCTAAAGTTTTTCCTTAGTCTTCAGTTTTGCTCTTAAGTATATATATATATATATATATATATACTTAAGAGCAAAACTGAAGACTAAGGAAAAAATTTTAGAATTTAACACGAAGGGTGCAAAATAACCTGAAAATCAAAACGCGCAACGCAGCAGTTTTGAAAATTCAGAATTCACATTCTATAAAGAAGATACCTAAGCAAAAAAATACATATATAACTTTGACTCACACCTAGTACAACATAGAAAAGGTTATGTATCTACCTGTGTGAGTAAAAGGAGAAAAGATAAAAAAATAAAATAAAACAACTGAATGTAGAAGGTGTCGAGAATACTGAGCCTTGGCTTTATCAAGGACCAGCAAAAACTCTGCATTTTCTCACTTCTACAAAGACCTAGTTGGAAATGGGTTTCTGCAAGGCCATAGATGCAAGTAACAATCCCACCTAAAATAGTTTAAAAATATATATATAAGTCATGTCCTCCGTAGAGTAGCATGACCTAGCACTAGTTAACAATTTCGCTTGCATCCATTAACCTTCATGGCCCGACCCATGCTCTTCATCTGTTACTATTAAACAGAGAGAAGAAGATTAAAGAGAACTCAAGCTGTGAGAGTGACATAATAAATAGAAATGATTTTCAGCTATAACGAAATTCCAAGTTCGTTTGAGAGAGAATTTAAAACCTGAAAAACAATGCAAAAGAAATCCAAATTTTACATTGCAATTAAAAAAGGAAATGTTAATTTATAACGAACAGATTTTTGAAAGAAAACTTGAGTCTAAAACCCCCTACTCTACAACTTATGACAGCACGAAAACGAGAATAAGTTAAAGATAATAATTAACTAAAGAAAACTTTGTGAAAGTTATATACCTTAAACAGTTAGTTGCAATATGTACAAAGTATTTCAGCAGTGCTTTAAGTGCATAATTAATTAGTTATTAAGAACTTTACTACTTGAAAAAACAGCGCATAGACAGCGCATAGAAAAGGAACAAGCTTAGCCATCTTCTGTTCCTAGGTACCCCAAAAGACGCTCAAAGTTACAAAGAAAAGTAAGAGTTAAAACCTGCATAAATGTTAACAGACAAACCAATGCTTAAAAGCTGAAAAGCTAAAAAACGACAGAGAAAAGGTACATAAAGTACAAACATTGAACTTATAAAACCTAGAACCCAAAAACAAGGAAGAGAGCTTACCTCTTGTGTGACAAAAACTTTTCTCCTCACAAGAGGAGAACATGGCTGACCTCTTCCGCCACTCCCTAGACGCTGGGGCAGTGAGGGTGGGGCTGATGGCCTCCTCATACAGCAAGAAACCAACGCGCGGAGATTTTAACCAGAGAAAAAATATATAAACTTAAGACTGTGGATCCTAAGAATTTCAAGAATTTGCAGCAACAATTTGGATTTCAATTACCACATTAATATACTATTAGAAAGTTTTCTAGAGAACGAAATTCCTTCTTCTTTCATCAAAAGAACTTTAAGAAAAATTATTCTGAATAATAGAGTAAGGTTGGCAGATCTGCTTTAATTTTCTACAGTTAATAATATGATTCTGACCAATCAAAGCCGTAAGGAAGTTGGCTAGAGGATGCCTATTAACTACCTAAAGGAACCTTAGTGCTATGGATATGACGGTCCTATTAAAACAAAAAATTAAATAATATAAACAAAATCACAAAAAAGCTTAAAAATCTGTTTATAAAAGAAAATAAAAACAAATAAAAAAGAAAACTAGTTATTCATCACTAGGATAGCTATACTAAAAATAGTAAAACCAACATTAAAATTAATAAGATTCTGATTAATCTATAGAAGCTCACTAAGGTGATTTAATACATGCAAAGATTATTAAATAAACTGCTCGTGTATTTTATAATATTTCTCATGTATTCTGGAGAGTTAATTCTGCTCATTCTGATCATACAGATCCACAGTCTTAAGTTTATATATTTTTTTCTCTGGTTAAAATCTCCGCGCGTTGGTTTCTTGCTGTATGAGGAGGCCATCAGCCCCACCCTCACTGCCCCCAGCGTCTAGGAGTGGCGGAAGAGGTCAGCCATGTTCTCCTCTTGTGAGGAGAAAAGTTTTTGTCACACAAGAGGTAAGCTCTCTTTCCTTGTTTTTGGGTTCTAGGTTTTATAAGTTCAATGTTTGTACTTTATGTACCTTTTCTCTGTCGTTTTTTAGCTTTTCAGCTTTTTAAGCATTGGTTTGTCTGTTAACATTTATGCGGGTTTTAACTCTTACTTTTCTTTGTAACTTTGAGCGTCTTTTGGGGTACCTAGGAACAGAAGATGGCTAAGCTTGTTCCTTTTCTATGCGCTGTCTATGCGCTGTTTTTTCAAAGTAGTAAAGTTCTTAATAACTAATTAATTATGCACTTAAAGCACTGCTGAAATACTTTGTACATATTGCAACTAACTGTTTAAGGTATATAACTTTCACAAAGTTTTCTTTAGTTAATTATTATCTTTAACTTATTCTCGTTTTCGTGCTGTCATAAGTTGTAGAGTAGGGAATTTTAGACTCAAGTTTTCTTTCAAAAATCTGTTCGTTATAAATTAACATTTCCTTTTTTAATTGCAATGTAAAATTTGGATTTCTTTTGCATTGTTTTTCAGGTTTAAATTCTCTCTCAAACGAACTTGGAATTTCGTTATAGCTGAAAATCATTTCTATTTATTATGTCACTCTCACAGCTTGAGTTCTCTTTAATCTTCTTCTCTCTGTTTAATAGTAACAGATGAAGAGCATGGGTCGGGCCATGAAGGTTAATGGATGCAAGCGAAATTGTTAACTAGTGCTAGGTCATGCTACTCTACGGAGGACATGACTTATATATATATTTTTTAAACTATTTTAGGTGGGAATGTTACTTGCATCTATGGCCTTGCAGAAACCCATTTCCAACTAGGTCTTTGTAGAAGTGAGAAAATGCAGAGTTTTTGCTGGTCCTTGATAAAGCCAAGGCTCAGTATTCTCGACACCTTCTACATTCAGTTGTTTTATTTTATTTTTTTATCTTTTCTCCTTTTACTCACACAGGTAGATACATAACCTTTTCTATGTTGTACTAGGTGTGAGTCAAAGTTATATATGTATTTTTTTGCTTAGGTATCTTCTTTATAGAATATATATATATATATAGAAAGAGAGAGAGAGAGAGAGAGAGTGTGTGTGTGTGTGTGTGTGTATGTATTTTAACTGTTATTTTGTATGATATAGCATACGAGACTTCCATCAGACTTTCTAGTTGATTAACCATTAAACCACACATGAAAAATAATCAACACTTAAAAACATTTGCCGTGGGGTCCACCTGGATCCCACGTGTGTTGTTAAGAGAATTCTTTGACAACTGGGTCTCAGTAGAGACAGAGGAGGGCTATTTATTCTGTGCTTGGGGAGCAAATGCCATAGGCCACACATCAGTGGATTTATGCGGAGCAAGTAAAGCTTCAAGAACAGTAGATTCTATTGGGTTGTCGAAAAAGTCATGACGTATTTTGGCACCCGATGGCAGTTGGGGGTTTGGAAGTGCTAGAGGCATGTGCAGCTCTGTTATCGCTATGGCATTCAACAGGTGCCAGTTCTAGCTGCAGTCTAAAAGGAATAGTGAGCGATTTGGTTGATTTGCGGCGATTTGACATCAAGTTGAAGATGGAAGACCAAACTGTGCATTTTCGCCATATTTTACTGTTTTACTTCCGTGAAGGGAAGAACGCGCGTCAAGCTTGTGAAAAGTTGCGTAAAGTGTACGGTGATAATGCTCTACAAGAACGTCAGTGCCAGCGGTGGTTCGCAAAATTCCGTGCTGGTGATTTTGACCTCAACGATGCTCCTGGGTCCGGGAGGCCAACTGAGGTTGATGACGACCAAATTAATGCATTGATCGAGTCAAACCCACGTTACACGACACGAGAAATTGCAGACACATTGCACATCCATCATTCAAGCGTTCACGACCACCTGAAGAAGCTGGGATACGTAAGCAAGCTCGATGTGTGGGTTCCTCATGAACTCAAATAAGCTCAATTGACGGCGCGTATAAACATCTGCGATATGCTCATTAAACGTGGGGAAAACGATCCTTTTTTGAAGCGACTGATAACTGGTAACGAAAAGTAGATTGTGTACAACAATGTGCTGCGCAAACGATCTTGGTCCCGACGTGCTGCTTCGCCTCAAACGACATCCAAAGGAGACATTCATCAGCGTAAGGTTCTGGTCTCAGCGTGGTGGGATTATATAGGTGTCGTGTTTTTCGAGCTCCTACCACGGAACCAAACAATCAATTCGAATGTGTACTGTCGGCAATTGGACATTTTGAACGAATCCATCATCCAGAAACGTCCAGAGCTCGTTCATCGTAAAGGTGTTGTGTTCTATCACGACAGCGCGAGACCACACACAAGTTTGATCACCCGCCAAAAATTATTGGAGCGTGGGTGGGATGTGTTGCCACACCCAGCATACTCGCCTGACCTTGCGCCGTCAGACTTCCACTTGTTTCGCTCTCTTCAACAGTCCTTGCGTGGTATAACGCTCAATTCAGATGATGCTGTAAATCAGCACCTTGTATAGTTTTTCGCCACGAAAGACAGGTCCTTCTATGAACGAGGCATTCTGCAGCTCACTGAAAGATGGCAAAAGGTTATCGAACAAAACGAGCATTATATCATTGATTGATCTTTGTTCTTTCTATCAATAAATGACCTTTGCAAAACATGGCTAAAATACGTCATGACTTTTCCGACAACCCAGTAGTTAAGAGATACCACGTCGTCGGAATTTCGCCCCCATCCTTAACGAGGTAGCTCCCTGCTAATTTTGTTGAGCATGCAACGCAGTTCTATTTGCCGAATACCCGGCCACCCAAAGCATTTGAGGAAGCAACGAATGGTCAAAGAAAATAGTTTCGCTATACTCTAGAAACAGATAGAGGTCCCTTCTTCCACTCTCAGTTGAGAAAGACATCAGTCAGTTGAAGGGGGGGGGAGGTAAAAGTGGAAGTCTGGAAGAGATTTTTTTTTTTTTTAAGCCTAAACAGGGTTAGGCACAGTTTTCGAGCCTGAGCCCTATTTTGCGACGGACTCGAACTGACTTACATCGGGCTGGGTCGGGTTCTTAAATTAGAGTCCGACCTCAGCACTGGTGCCGGACTGTATTAGTTCCGGTAATGAAATTTGTGGAAATAGCTTGATAATCTGGGGGTTGTTTTTCATGGTTTGGCCAGGCTGATTGGTTGTTTCGGATAAAATCATGAATACCAAGTTATTTTCAGACGTCCTGGATTTTAATGCGTTATTTGCGTCGTGGAAGAGTGCACTGGCGGATTTCATACCTCTGCTCGGGCGGACCAGGATTATCAAATCAGCCTGGTGATTTGAATTGTTACCGGCCCTGCTATTTCTATTATGCACTGAAATGCTAGTGTGTTTGGTACATCTGCCCTCGTCACATAAATGGTTCACTCCAACACGTAAGATGGCACATGGCATCAGGTAGACCAGCTCGTCGAACATCTGTTAACGTTCGATTGAGGATAGGAATGGGCAAAATGAGTGATCTGAGCTACTTTGGACGTGGCTTGATGGTTGGCTTGAGTGTTCGAGTATCGTCCAAACGGCCGTCCTCCTGGGACTTTTACGCGCAACTGTAGCAAGGGTTCACCATGAACAAAACTTGAGGCGGTCCTGTGGACGAAAACAGCTGGTTGATCCGAGGGGTCAAGAAAGACTTGCGAGAATCGTGCAAGCGAGTAGACTGGCTACAACCCCACATATCACTGAATAATTTAACATTGATGTACCCAAGGTCATCTCCGAATGAACCAAGTATTGGATGATTTCGTGAGCGGCCCAGTCTCCTTTGACCCCTCTGATCCACCAGCTGTTTTTGTCCACTGAATCGCCGATTGGTGGAAGTTTTTTGCGTGTCAGACTGTTCATGGTAAATTCTTGTTACCGCTGTATGTGAAAAGCCTAGGAGAACGGCTATTTTGTTTAGATGCTCGAACACGCCTAAAGTCAACAATATGCCACGTTCAGTGTCACTTAGATCACTCCTTTTGCCCATTCTGAACATCCATAAGTTGGTAACTGATGTTCGGTGAGTTGGTATGCCTAATCTATTTCGCACATAGTGCTCACGTGCCGTCTCACATGTTCAAATGAGCCATTTATATGACTGCGGCATGTGTACTAATTAAGTGGTAGTTCAGTGTATACTTTAGTGAAGGCTTAAATAAAAAAATTAATATCTATTTTGAGAAATTAAAAACATCATAGATTTATAAATAAATTGTCACTGTGTTGACACTTGTATTCGTTTAGGTTATAATTTTAATTAACCACTTGATTTTAACAGCGATCTTTTTATATACAGAGGTTGAGTCGAAAGTTTTGCAAATATTTGTATAAACGCATGTGCTGCGGCGGGTGTGTAACGTGTTTAAACTAGTTCAAGTCGCGCACTGCAGTCAGTCGAAAGGGATATAAAGTGGTAGTCGTTGCTGTGAACAGCATTGCATGTCGTTGTTCTGTCTGTGGTTCAGACGCCTAAAAGATGAGCAGTTACAACCGGCTAATTAGAGAACTTTTGCTTTACGAGCCTGAACTCGGCCATAACGTTGCTTAAGCGACACGAAACATTTGTCACACGAAAGGGGAAGGTTCCGTGGACCACAGCACCGCAACCAGACGGTTCAAGAAATTTCGCTCAGGTGACAGAAACAATGACGATCAGCCGAGGTCAGGTAGGCCGCGAACCATGAATTAGGAGGCCGTGCGCCAGACTGTAAAGGCAAATCTGACAACCAGCACTCGATTATCAGGCGAGCTGGGCATATCACAGACCACCGTAGTTCACCTTGTGAACCTCGTCAAGGACTACAGGAGCTGCCGCATTGTCCCTCACGAACTGACGCCAGCTGAAGCAAACCGCCGAGTGGAAGTTTGCATAAAACTCCTAGTGGCGGCCCGTCAGATGAGGCAAGTGAGGCGCCGCCTCACCTGAAATTCCGCAGAATGAGAAGTGAAAAAAAAAAACTTCGGTCAGTAACGAAGATATAAGAACTTTGCAGGATAAATGAAACACTGAAATTTACATTGTGATTCATGAATTAGGTTAAAAAAGGCTTTCAAGAAGAGGAATGAATCATTATTTTTGCAAAGCAGCTGCATGTTTTAAGCGCTTAGAGGCGACCGGCTGAATCGTCTCGATGAGAAGCCGGTTTTGGGAACTGGGGATCAGAGAAGAGCCCTACAGAGTGAACCCCCACCCCCACGGTCCGAGGTCTACCTAAGGAGGTGCCGGACTTCCAGTAAGAGAAAGGAAATTTCTGAGGCGACCCTCCATTTCGCTTAAACTGGAATCGCATCTCTGCTGTTATTGGAGAACCCAAGGATTGTGTATCCAATGGGCGCGGGAAAATGAGCAGATGACCTTGGTAAAAAGTGGTTTTACAGGCGATGACGCCGTTCGCCTCTATATGCTTTGAAGTAGGATGATTTCTACGTAGCTTTAACTATTCGTCAGAGTATATTTGAGTCTAACTTTTTGTAGTGTGTTTTCAATCCTCTCTTTGCGGGTGTTGGCTAGTTCATAGTAATGTTGAGTTTTTCTTCTTTTTTATTTTGTTATTGTTACTAAACAGCATATTTTGATTTGGGTTGGAAAATATGAATGGCCCAATAAACGACGTGATTTGTGTTCTGGAAGAAATTCCTTTTAAACATTGGAAAGATTATAATAAAAGGGATGTTCTCATATCTGGAAGACCGACACCTGTAATAAGTTCAATATCTAAAGATAAGAAGTGCGGCAAATCGTTTCTTAGGTCTTTCAATAAATCATGGTACGAGATTTTCCCCTGGCTTTCTGGTAGCTATTACAAGCAAACTCTCTTTTGCTGGCCATGTTTACTTTTGAGCAATAAGAAAAATGTGTGGAATACAACGGGTTATTTTGATCTGAAAAACTTTTTCTCGTAGTGCAAAATTGCACGAAAGCTCTAAAGAGCATATAACTAATCACGTAGGTCTGAAACGGATGGAAAAAAATATAAACACTATTTCTGATATGCTCAAAGAAAATGCTGCTCTTCATAAAGCTAAGTTTAATGAAAAGGTCAGACTAAATAGGCTTTTTATGGAACATATAATCGATTTAGTTGTCGTTCTAAGCAAGCAAGAACTGCCTTTTCGAGGACATGATGAATCTATTTCCTCATTAAATAAAGGTAATTTCAAGGAGATGTTCCATTTGTTACTTCGTAGGAGCACCCCAGAATTAAAAGCACATTTTGAAGAAATACGAAGCTTATTTTCTGGACAATCTAAAACGATACAGAATGATTTACTGGAGTGTATTCATGAATATATAAACGAATGTGTGAAAAGCGAAATTAATGAGTCAAAATTTTTTCAGTGCAAGTTGATGATACAACTGATATTACTCAAAAATCACAGTGTTCAATAATTGTCAGATACATATTGGACTCAAATTGTGAAGTAGTTGAGCGCTTCCTTGGTTTTTATGATATCAGCACTGACAGGACTGCTGTGGCACTGTATGATCTGCTAGCATCGGTTTTGGAGGAGTTTGATTTTAAATCAAAGTTAGTAGGCCAGTGTTATGATGGTGCAAGCGTTATGGCTGGAGAGTTGAGCGGTCTGCAGAAAAGAGTCAAGGTAGAAGCCCCGCAAGCTTTGCTTTACCCACTGTTTCGCCCACCGCATTAACCTTGTCCTACAACAGGGGTGCAAAAGTATTGTAAATTGTCGCATATATTTCGCAACTGTATCCAGCATGCCCTCATTTTTTAATAAATCTGCCAAGAGAACCCACGTAGCAGATTCAGTTGTTGGGAAACGGATTCCTCAAATAGCGGAAACACGTTGGGCATCACTTTCACACATTTTGCGTTTAATTGTAAGCGAATGGGGCAAACTAAAGAATGTGTTTGAAAACATAATGAATGACCCGGAATCAACGGCAGAATCAATCAACGGAGCCATAGGATATTTGAAAAATTTCACTAATTTTGAATTTGCTTTTTTATCACTGATTTTTGATGACATTTTTGGAATTACGGATGTATTATTTGATGTTTTACAAAAAAAGACTTTAGATATCAGTTATTGCCAAAGACAAATTAAACAATGTTGCGAACGAATAAATAAGAAAAGGAATGTAACCACTTACTTGAAACATTTCAGTGAAGCAATTAGTTTGAGTGGAGGTCCTAAATGTCGCCAAAAGAAACATTTGACTGAAGAAGAAGTGGAAAACTATTACAAAATTTTGTTTTACGAAATCGTTGACAGCATAATAGTCCAAATAAATACCAGATTTGAAGATATGGGAAAGCTCGAGTTTCTGCAGCTAGTTGACAGCTCAAAATACCATAGTTATTCAGAGTCATTTCCATCCAGTGCCCTTAACACTCTCAAAAAATTTATCCAAACATTTTTACAGACACACAACGACTAAAAAACGAATTAGATTTTTTATATAATGATCACAACTTCAGGGAACTCGGTGTTCAGAAAACCTTGAAAACAATGAAAGAAAACGAGCTGAAAGATGTGTTACCAGAAGCCTACAAATTATTTTCTCTTGTATTGACACTGGCATCAACAAGTTCTTCTGCTGAAAGGAGTTTTTCTTGTTTGAAGAGAATTAAGACTTACCTCCGTAATACAACGGCACAAGATCGTTTGTCTTCACTCGCTAAAATTTCAATCGAGAAAGAATTGCTGAACCATCTAATGTCCACTCAACCATTTTATGATCTGATCATAGACAAATTTGCAGCCAAAAAGGATCGCAGAATTGAACTTATTTATAAAACATAAACTGAAAGCATTCTGTTCGAGACCAAAGCAAATTAATATCGCATTCCTCTGTTTTTAATTCCAGGTTTAAATTACCTAATACTTTTTTTTATATAGAAATGTGCTTCCTTGACTTCTCCTGGACATTAATACAAAACGAAGCTAATAATTATCACGAGCCTGGACTTCAGTTTATGACCCGTGCTAAATGCACCTTCACTAATATGCCAATCGAACTGTGACTTTTATTCAAGCTCAAGAAACATTTCGTAAGAAAACAATTTCTATTCAAATGATTTACTTTGAATTTTTTAAGAAGTGGATCTCCGACTGGCGTTGGGATGTGAGTGACACATTGACTAGCTAAAGAAACCGCACAAATTGCGTATTTTCGCTCAAGTGTATTACATAAAAGAATACAGGTGAAATATTTCTTTCTTTTGTTGTAAAATTATTGAATAATTGTTTTCATAAAAATATTGTTGCAAAAGTAGCGTATATTACACACACACACACACACACACACATATATATATATATAGTGGTATATGCACATTTTCCTCTAAAATTTTTGGATTTTTTCGTGAAGAAAGACTCCCACGCCGTGTTTCATATATTTCTATAATTTTATTCCATTACTGTTTAATAATATTTGTATATAAGGGCTAAATGGCATGGGCTGAAGCCCTAAGGGATGGGCTTTACAGCTGTTTATAACAAGGCGCCTACCCGAGACCAATGGCTTAACGAGACTTCCGAATCTCAGTGGATTTTAATGATTCAGCCGACTCGAACCCAGGACTTCAAAGATATCCGATGGGTGATACTGCCTTTGACATGAAACTTTTTGAGGGGGGGGGGGGTTCTGCATTTATGCTGTATAACTGTGTATAAGTACATGTAACAATTTGGGGGGGGGGGGGCGCTTCGACAAATATTTTTCTATTGGTACGTACGCACATCTTGGACATTAATACAAAACGAAGCTAATTTAATAAAATGAAGAAAATGCAATAAATTATAGTTGTTTTAATAAAAAGTTAATAAAGCAACTTCTTGGCTGCTTTGCTTTACTTTCTGTTCTATTATCAAGAAATTGCATTGATATTATGTATCAATGTAATTTATTTGTATTACATTGTAAGTTATGTAAAAATCAATGAATTTAAATAGGGAAATTATCTATAAAACGTGCTTAGAAAAAGCTAACTGTCTCGCCTACTTAGGGGGTGTAAACCACGACCCCCGGCTACGCCACTGATATATATATATGTTCCTATAACGTTATACGAATTTATATATTTTTCAATAACATATGTGTTACTGTTTTACATTTACATCAAGACCGTTCGCCTCACCAGCATTTTACACCACGAGCCGCCACTGTCTAAGAAAACCTGAGCGATGTACGTTTTACCAAGATAATTGTTACGTGCGATGAAAAGTGGGTTTGTTTCCGTAATCCTAACACACAACCGCACTGGTTGAGCCCGGGTCAGCTTCCTGAACCTGTTGTCAAACGTGGGTGCTTCGAGCACAAGGTAAGGTGATGCTGTGTGTCTGGTGGAATTTCGAGGGGATAATCCATTACGAATTTGTTCCAGACGGTCGGACCATCAACGCCAACCTCTACTCTGAACAGCTGGAGCAAATGTATGCCGTTTGGGAGAAGTATCCAGCAATGGTGAATAGAAGGAGAAAGCACACTCTTTTACAGCAGGACAACGTTCGGCTTCATACCGCGCGAACGACCTGGACAAAACTTTAGGAACTTGAGGGCATCGAACTGATGCCACACCCAGTATATAGTCCGGATCTTGCCCCTTTGGATTATTACGTGTTCCGGTCCATGGTCCACTTCCTTCGCGGGCAGCACTTCAACAACCAGGAGGAGGTGGAAGCTGGGGTGAAGGATGAGTTCTCCTCAAAGGACAGGAACTGGTACCGCCGCGGAATCGAAGAACTGGCAGACAGATGGCTAAAGACGGTGCAACATGATGGCCTATGCTTTGAATACTAGTCAGCTTTCGTCGTAAAGGTACGTATGAAGACAGAAAGTGATCCAAAGATTGCAAAACTTTCGACTCATCCTCTGTAGAATCGAAGAACTGGCAGACAGATGGCTAAAGACGGTGCAACACGGTGGCCTGTACTTTGAATGCTAGTCAGCTTTCGTCGTAAAGGTACGTATGAAGACATAAAGTGATACAAATATTGAAAAACTTTCGACTCACCCTATGTAGGTTATATTATGTGTCATTGCTATTTGTAAGCTAAGACATGGCTTTCATTTTCCAAGGCCAACTTTTATGAGAAATTTTATTAGACATACTGTACAGTTCGATTGTCAATGTAATTTTTATATATTTGAGGAATCTGCCTTTACATAGCCTTCGGTCAATACGGCACCTCTGTGTCAATAATATTTGTTTGTGCCTTCCATGTAAGTGTGAAGAATTATTACTTCAGGGGAATTAATTTCCTATTAATATGTGATACCCAAGGACGTTTACAAAAAAAAAAAAAAAAAATACTAGGAAGGACTTCGTGTAGAAGGCAAGCCGATAAAAGATTGCAGTTCACGTTTTTCCTTGTAAATAAAGGTCTGTTGATGTGTAGGTGGCTGATTATTTGTTGTAGAACAGTTCATTCAACGCGTTCTGAGGCGTTGGCTTCGGATCGTTCGTCGGATGTGGCCCCGGGTTCGAGTCCTGGATGAGGCATGGTCGATGCGTTTGTTTTACGACGCTGGATCCTTCTCCCTTCCCTGGATCCAGCCGTCCTAAATTAGGGATGGGCGGCTGCTTATAGCCCTGAAAGTTAAACGTGGTAGTCGTTAAATTCTGAAACAAAAAAGAGTTTTAAATTCAGTCTTCGTTAGATGGAAATCTGTGAACTTTTTGAAACAAAAAAATGTTTCTTCATGCGTTTCCAATTTTCAATTTCTTTCCGAAGTGGATCACAATTATCGTTAAAATACTTTCAGAATTAACTGAGGTCAGAGCCCATTTAAGAAGTTGGCGCGCTCTTTGGTCAAACATCGCCCTTGCGCCATGAAAATCCATCAACCAACCAACCATATAAGAGGGGAGCTAGAGGGGCTGCATCCTCTCGCCCCTCATTTTCAAGGCGCCCCATAATTATGCAGGATGCTTGAAAAACTGACAAAGTTCTACAGGGTTGTTTTTTTTTTTTTTTGGTTTTTTCAGATAGCACAGCAAAAACTATGAGTAACTGCCATGTAAAAAAAAATTCTATTTCTTTTTGCTTTTTTAGGGGTCCGCAAAAAGTATAGTCGCCACCAGTTCATCCTCAAATCTTTCGAAAGCATTACAGATGTTTTTTTGTTCACATCTGTAATAGAGGTAAATTTTCACACATTACGAATTCGTCTGAATCATGATATTTGGATTATATTATTTTGTCCACTACTTCGATATATAATTTCAACAAGCTGAACCCTGTGGGGTGGGGATTGAAGCAGAACTGAATTGGTATCCATTTTTCAACTATGCGTTTTCCCATTTTCTTGCTAACACTGATTCGTCCATGAAGAATCGTGGGATATACACTTCAATATGACGGTGATATATATATATTTTTTTTTTTTTTATGGCTTTTTCATCATATTTCGGGAATGCTTTCTGCTGGGTATTTTTATTCGGCCACCTGTAGTGAAATCCTAGATGTGCCACAAATACTAAGGCACCAAAATGCTGTCCAGCCCCCGGGCTCCCTGTCTCCTTAAATGTGCTCTAACTGAGACGAAGACTTCAGAAGTCGAATGATTTCTTACACAAACCTCTCTCCCCTCCTCAAATTTTTCCTCCGTTGGCTACAAACCACTGCTGGTTCCAGCTGCAATGGTGGTACCACCTTTACCTGTAACGTGTGCTGTTTGATGTAAGATTTTGTCGCCTATACTTGAATCCGTGTTGCTATGGATCACTTGATGGGTTTTTCAAATTATTATTGGTAATCCTAATACTAGCAGAAACGGAATTTGCGGAAATCTGAATACCGCCTAGCGAAAAATGGCGTGCCTATCAAGAAAGACTCCTGACTCGATCCATATCCGTATGAAATACGCTAAGGATTCTGTAACAGCTTCATTTGCATGTTTTAAAGAAGTTGCAACAAAGTAGTTGCGTGGCATTATGGGACACAACACAGCAGTCTTACTTCAAGCATTTTACAATAGTTTCACACCATCTGCGAAATATTACTCCTCCCCCCCCCCTTCCCCTTACAATGTTCCGATTCCACGTTCCCACCTGTGAGTCGTACATCAGACTTAGTTTGAACTTAGGTACGTGACTACTCTTGATAGTTTCACAAGAAGCCAATTCTTCAGAGCATTTCGTGAAATGGCGGTGGTATTTCCAAATAAGCAAAAGTATTCGTACAACGGAAAGAAAAGGAGTCATCGGAGGAATCGAACCAAGATTACGCGCTGATTGAACACGAAACAGAAGAAAGAATCAGGTTACAGATAAAACTGAAACAGAGCTGTAAAAGATTAATTATTGAAACACACGAAAAAATTGACAATGGCATGTTCACATACTTATGTCTTTAATAACTCGCAGTTCTAAACCTCAGCTGGGGTCGAGTGATGTCGGCTTCTAGCATTTCACACCGCCTGGTCTGGGTTCGAATCCAGAGGCAAGCCGTAGCCGGGTTAATTGACTTTCCAGTGGGGACCTAGCAGCCTCACCACCCGAGCTGACCTTTTGTAGACATTCACGTGATGTTCCTGCACGATTTAACCAAGTATGGCCATTGCGCCTTTATTTTTTGAGATTAAATTAGGGATGGAAAATGCCTTTAGATGCGCATAATGGGTCATTACTCCCATCATCCCCAAAATAATTGCCATTTAAATAGTTCCAGATCTGTGTATGTTGCGCCGGATACTGGTAATGTTAGAAATTACATCATAAAATATTGCCTGAAAGAGAACTGGAACAAAGCATTTAGTATATGATGAATTCACTTCGTTGTTCAATCATGTCGTCCGAGCAGTAGTGCACACACAAGGAGAGTCCACCCAGTCCAGACATCCCCCCCCCGTAAAAATTCCCTTGTCCTTCATTCATCAGATAAAGAAAACAAATGATCTCTTAAAATGCATTATTCCGACTATACGGCTAAATAGATTATCTTTCTGTGAATAATTTGATAAATTTAATACTTTCTTTATGATCAATTATTTTTCTGAACGTCAAGGTTCTTTTTTTTTTTTTTTTTTGTACATGTTACGGGCTTGCAATGATTATCAAATTTGTCTTAGTTATTCAGAAGAGCAGTTATTTTTAACCTGTGTGCTCATCAGGGTTGATTTAGGCCAACATCCACTTAAACTATGTATACATTCCCATACGTATATATATAGTTTAAATAGCGTTAGTCGGCATGGACCGACTTAGACAGTTTGGGGCTTTGGGCAAGAGCTTTCAGGGAGCCTCCGGCATCTCGTGTTATGCACATGCATGTAAGATTGAGGATGCTCTCAGGAACCTTATTCTGAGTTCTTTGCGGTTTCATTCCGTATGGGTTGGATTCCGACCGGCAGAAAGTGTATATTCTGTGTAGAATAATTTCACAGAAGTGTTAAGCTTGATTTACACCTGAGCGTCAAGTGACGCGACGCAAAGCAAACAGATGATTAACCAATCACGATTTAGTTATTTTAATCTCGTTGCGTTGCTTGATGCTGAGGCGTAAATGCTGCAAAGTTATATAATACTTGATACACCGATGATACAACGTATTATGACCACCCCCAGTCTAGAGAAATGGGCGCGCCTGGAGACCGAACGGTGGCGCAGGCGAAGTTCACAGAGCAGTATGTACACTGCCACCCAAAATGCAACACCAAGAAGAAAGCATCCGATTGGCCTGAAATTCGCAGCATGTGTCGCCCGTGAGAGGACATGTAAACGATTAGCTTTGCAGGGCATATGCAAATCATATGCGCCCGGCATGCCACCGAGAAGAACTATACGAAGGGTGCACAGAAGGCGGGATGTAAGTAGTGGAAGTGTGTTGTGCTGCCGAACCTGTGCGTGGGAAGCTTCCTGATGCCTCGTCGCAGAATACGGCAGTCATTCCAGCACGGTTCGGAGTTCGACAGAGGACGAATAGTGGCTTATCGCGACAGCAGTTTATCGTACCGAGATATCGACGCCCGTGTGTGACGACATCCAGCCACAGTGAGGCAAGTATGAATTCGGTGGGTGCAGGAGGAACGGACGGACCGACGTGAGCGATTGCCGCAGCCGCGGCACACCACCGAACGAGAGGACCGGCATGTTGTGCGGCGGGCATTGACGGCTCGCACCGCCACATCACGAACGTTATCGCAGGAATTAGGGTGTGTTGCGCAACAACCTGTGTCAGCACGTACCGTTCGACGTCGTCTGCAGGAGTAGGGACTTGTCGCACGGCGCCCATTGCTCCGATTACCATTGACGTTACACCACCGGCGAGTGCGGCGGCAGTGGGCCTTTGAACGCCGCACCCGGACTAGAGAATGGCATGACATTGTCTTCTCCGACGAATCCCGCTTCTGCCTGCAACACCACGATGGTCGATCCGCGTGTGGCGGCACCCCGGCGAGAGACTGTATGACGCCTGCATTATACATCGCCATACCGGTAAGTCGCCTGGCGTTATGGTTTGGGGCGCAATTGGATATGACACCCGCACCCCTTTGGTACGCATCACTGGTATACTCAACTGCCACCGCTGCATCTCCGACGTTTTGGGGCCTGTAGTCCTCCCTTAGCTGCAGGACCCAGCGGCCACGTTTCAACACTACAATGCGCGCCCACACGTGGCACGCATCGTGCAACAATTCTTGACGGCCCACCAGGTGCCACTGCTGCCGTGGCCCGCCTGTTCCCCCGATATGTCGCCCATCGAACAGGTCTGGTCGGTGATCGGCAACCGAGTGGCCCGGCAAGCACGACCCGCGGCTACACCTGATGAACTGTAGCAACGTCTGGAAGCAGCCTGGACCGACATACCCCAAGCCCACATCCAAAGCCTCTTTCGTTCGATGCCGCGGCGTGTAGCGGCCGTTATTGCCAGCCATGGGGGCCACACGAACTATTGATGTCTGCGTGTTCCGCAAGTCGCACGGGCCTGTAAGCTCAATCGTTTCATCTTTGTATCTGTTGTTATGTGTTCAGTAAATTTGGCTTTGCTATCTCGTGTCCTTCTTGGTGTTGCATTTTGGGTGGCCAGCTGTGTATATACAACCCTAGGGCCGGCTTTCGGCTAGTAGTGTTCGGAGTCAGAATGGGAAAAGCTGCCGATTTATCGGAGTTTGATAAAAGACAAATTGTGATGGCACGGAGCCTTGGAACTACAATCTCGGAAACGGCGTGGCTTGTTCATGTGCCGCTGTAGTGAGTACGTATCAAAAGTGGTGCACAGGTGGCCAAACAACGAACCGTCGTCCAGCCGTGTGCCGTCCGTAGCTCACTGATGCCAGAGGAGAGCGGAGACTCGCCCATTGTTCAAAAAGACCGCAGGGCCACAGTGCAACAAATCACCCGTAGCTACAGCATTGGTGATCAGGGCAATGTCTCACAGCACACAGTTCATCGCAACCTTCTGCGCGTGGGCCTGCGTAGCCGAAGATCCATCCGGGTCTCCATGCTCACTGCACGTCATCGCTAACAACGCATGAAATGGGCTCAAGATCATCAAGATTGGACCATGTATGATTGGAAGAAAGTGCCCTGGTCTGACGAATCAAGATTTCTGGTACATCACGTAGACGGACGATCGCGGATACGCCGATTACCAACGGAGGCTATGGCACCTGGATGCACTTGTGGGCGGAAACAGGCCGGCGGCGTTGTTACGATGTGGGCGATGTTTTCTTGGGACACTTTAGACCCCATTATACTAATAGCACAATCCCTGACAGCTGTCAGGTATCTGAACATCGCTGCGGACCAAGTTCCCCCATTCATAGCAACTGTGTTCCCTGCTGATGATTGCCATTACCAACAGGATAAAGCTCCATACTACACTGCCAGAATCGTCAAGGAATGGTTCGAGGAACATGCTGGTGACTTTCTGTTAATGCCGTGGCCTCCAAATTCACCTGACATATGAACCCAATTGAACATTTGTGGTTCGACTTGGAGAAGCGTGTTCGCGCTAAATCACCACCACCCCGAAATGTATTGCAACTGGAGCACCTGCTGTTGACATTGTGGTACAAGAAACGCCAGGATACCTATCTCCACCCCATCGAATCAATGCCTCGCCTAGAGGCCGCTGTTTTGCGGGCTGAAGGCGATCCTACAGCTCATTAGGTAGATGGTCATAATGTAATGACTCATCGGTGTATATACACACAGTTATATACACTATCTACCAACAAGTAATTGGACACCCCTACAATCGACGATATCTGTGGTCCTGATTCACGTCACGGCCGCCGCCGTTAAATATCGTGTGGGAAACAACAACGCAACCAGTCGCATGCAAGATGCCACGCAGTTCGGAGCTCTTTGATTTCGAGAAAGGTGTAATCGCCGGGTATCACAGAAATGGCCGATCCATACGTGACATATCCAACGAGTTGAAGTACCCAAAATCGACAGTGGCCTATGTGTTTGGCAAGTGGAAGATGAGAGGTGATTCTCTGGCCAGCACCGAGACCGACGGGTACTGGCCAGAGAAATTCGGAAGAACCGCACCACATCGATGGGCCACATCCGCGAGGAGTTTCAACAGACATCTGGGAGTGTTCTTTCGATGAATACCATCCGTAAGGATACCCATCTGCTCGGTTATCATGGACGTGCTGCCGCCCACAAGCCTTTGATCACCAAGTCCAATAGCGCTGCTCGGCTAACGTGGTGCAAAGAACGTCGACAGTGGACCGTTGAGCAGTGGAAACAGGTTCTCTGGAGCGACGAATCAAGGTTCACCCTCTACCGTTCATATGGCAGGGTCTGGGTTTGGCGTCTGCCTGGAGAACGCCTCCTGCCGGAATGTATTGTGCCAACTGTGAAGTTCGGAGGCTGTGGAATTATGCTATGGGGGGTGTTTCTCCTGGTATGGCATGGGGCCCTTGGTAGCAATTCCTGGTAGACTCAACGCCGAGACCTACTGCACCATTTTGGATGACCATGCGCTTCCTACGTTGTGGCAGTTTTACGGGGTGGACCCATGTTAGTTTCAGGATGACAATGCCACCTGTCATGTTGCGAGGTCCACCATGGCTTGGTTGGTGACAATGGGGTTAATCGAATGGACTGGCCTGCGCAGAGCCTGGGCCTTAACCCTATCGAGCACCCCTGGGACGAGTTGGAGCGTCGACTTAAGAGGTGCCCCCGCCGTCAGAAATCGGTGAAGGAACTGACCTGTCTTTTCCAAGCCGAGTGGAAGAAAATACCGCTAGCCGTCGTACAACGCCTGGTTGAGAGTATGCCCCGAAGGGTCGCAGCTGTAATCGCCGCTCGTGGAGGCTCCACCAACTATTGAAGTTGAATAAACTTCGTTTTCCTTTGCTATCACAGATGTCCAATTACTTGTTGGTAGATAGTGTATGACTTGATGCAAAGCAAGTAATATATAACTAAATTTTGCCCCCCCCCCCCCCTAAAGGGCATGGCCTTGGGCACGTGCCTCGAATGTCCTCCCATAAATCAAGCCCTGTTAGTCGGAATAAGGTGCACACACACACTTTCTCTCTCTCATACACACAGTATAACATTTTTTTTTCTTTTTCTGTGTCGTGGATTTCTTGTTCGACTCCTCCTTTGAGGAAATTCTGGGTGCGCTACTGCGTCCGAGTGGGTCGGTGTTCGAGTCCCGGAAGAGGCATGGGTGGTGTATGTCTTAAGGCACTGGCTACCTTCGTTCTGTGGAATCAGTGGCCCAAAATTAAGGTCGGGAGACTGCTTTATTTCTCGTAGAGTTGCTCATGGTGGTCGTTAAATCCAGAAACAAAAGAAACAACAAAAAAAAAAAAACTGAATGGTGCGTGTGTGTACCAACCTTTTGAGATTTCATTCGAAATCGCAAAAAATATATAATCTGTTGGAGAAATTATTTCTCGAAAGTGCAAGTCATCCTCGATTTCATTAACCACTGTTGTTTAAAATGTGAGCTCTTTAAACGAGTCCCCCCCCCCTCTAAGTTAAGACTTTTTACCATGGGATTTTTCTCAGTGGAACAGCATCTCAAAAATTGCTAATCTTTGGCTGCAACTTCCGACACAACGCAAGGGTGACTGACGCCTTACTTTCTCAGACAAGTGTACTTGAGTGCGAGCTGAATCTATGTTCAGCGAAATATGGGGAACGTGAAATTCAGAAGTGCTCTTTGACATCAAACGCAGCTGTAGAGATTCTCATAGTTCGTGACAAGAACCGTTGCCACAAGTTTTTGAAAATTCTGGAGATTCTTTGTGCACGTGTCGCCTCATCTTGGTTTCCTCCCATGGAGGAGAAAATACCTGGATTATATTTTAGATGGGTGCTCTCTTTCACATATTCTGAGACGCTCATTTTTGCCTGGATAAAGTCATCGAGTTGCTTGGTAAAAGTGGACAGCACGGAATTGAAATGATTCTGTTGAAAAAGGGAGAGAAACGAAGTTCTGGCTCGGAAATCATTTAAAAAGTAAATAGCTCTTAATGCCAAACAATGCGCGCAAATATATGAGCGCAACTTTTCTCTGCACAAAGTTTTCCAGATGTCTTTTAGAATGTTGAAGAGATCTTTTCCAGAGTGAAAAAACAGGTGCGGGGGTTTTGTTAAAAAAGAAAAAATGCATTAACAGCAGAGCTCTTGTTTATTTTGGACATATTGCCAAAACGGGAAAGGCTTTCTTTCTTAAAAAATGAAACACATTACTGGAAAGAAAACTTGGATGGAAATGGAGTCAAAGCTGGTTCGCTAATATGAGGGGAGGATGACACTAGTAAACATCAAGCTCCATAATTTGAGAACCACAGCCGCGACAGTTGTAGGAGTTTGTGCAGAAGGTATAGCAATTTATTTTTTGCCTTTAGGTTAGACCCACAACCATATGAAAGGAATATGGGATGCTTTGGTATTTCTGGGGGGGGACCTAATTCAAACACACCTGGAATGGTTTCCACGATCATGACGTAGAAGTCAGATGCCGAACGAAGAACAAACTTTGGTGTTAATTGTAAGGGTAGGAATAAAAACTAACTTAAAAAAACTTTCTTGCACGAAAAAATTGAAATACACTGTTAAAACTTTTGCGGTAAGTTGCAACAAAAAGTGGTGCTACTTCAACTGCAGCACTTTCTGAGAAAAGATACAGCATTCTGTGGTGCAAAATAAACCCAACAACATGGTGCAACCTTGACCCATAATGTGGCCCAACTTTGCATCATAAGGTGGTGCGAAGTTGCACCATGTTGTTGCGTTTTGTTTGCACCACACAATGATGTATCTTTTCTCAGGAAGTGGTGCAGCTGGTGTAACACCACTTTTTGGTGCAACCTACCATAAACATTTTTAACAGTGTAGCATGAAAAGAAAAAAAAACTTTGTTTGTTTGGCGGTTTAACGACCATCACGAGTAACTCAATGGGCTATAAGCAGTTTTCCGCCCCTATTTTAGGGCCACTAGTTCCAGGGAAAGGCGAGAGCCAGTGGTGTAAGACAAACACAACCTCCATGCCTCATCTCGGACAATGGTCAGATGCCAGTAAAATTTTTGTTTAAAACAGAATTGGCGATTTTTATTTTACCGGAAATTTTTTTTTGAAAAAACTTAAACTGCAGAATTTGTTCGGGGGAAGGGATTCAGCCCCATTTTAGTTACGGGTATTCAGTAAGGCGTATTTTAATCATACACACCCTCTACTATTAGCTAAGAATTCAAGAAAGCTATGTTATCATCAGTAGACAGTAAAGCATGTATCAGTACACTCAATTGTCAAAACATTATAGATACCTGCCTAACAGTGTGTTGGTTCTCCTCTGGCGTGAGTAACAGCCTGTACACGCTGAGGCATCGACTCCACCAGATGCCGGAGGGCTTCTGAAGGTAATACTTGTCATTCTAGTTGAAGCATTGTCCACAACTCCGCCCGAGACTTCTGTGTCCAGGATCCATGGATCTGGTTTTCCGATCCACTGCATTCGACAGAGCTCTCACAGGGTTTAAATCCGAGGATCTTGGGGGAGAGGGGGGTGCACTGGATGGTTCCAAACTCAAATGAGTGTTCCTCGAGTCGTGCTTAGGTACTTACGGCCCTGTGGGGCGGAGCATTATCCTGCTGGAACAGACCATCGACTGCATGACGTGCGAAGGCCATGAAAGCATGCAGGTGATCAGCCAGCACTTGCTGGTAGCGAGCAGCTGCTAAAGATTTCTCCAGACACTCTAAGGAACCTAATGTGGCTCATGAGGTGGCTCCGCAAACCATCACAAAGGCACCACCACCTTGAACAGAGCCTACCTAGCACAACGGGGTCATGGCCTGATGCTGTCGACGCCGCACCCTCCCGTGATCTAGTTACAGCTGAAAACGGGATTTATCTGACCAGGCGACGCGACGCAACGCATCTCTGCAGATGCCCAGTTTCGATGTTCCCAACAGCAGGCGAGGCTTAATTTCCGATGACCATCTGTCAACAGCGGCACACGAGTAGGGCGTCGGTACTCGTATCCCATGGAATGCAGCGTGCGCTGTACCGTTCTCTTCATGAAATGCTTGGGCCTCCGACATTTAACCTGGAAGTGATTTGCGCCGCCGTTGCCATGCAGTCGGTATGTACGAACCAGGATAGTCTACATGACCCCGGTCATCAATGGCATGTGGTCAGCCACCCCTTGCTCTCTGGGCGCTGGTACGTTTGTCGGTGGTATACTCGCCTTGATACGATTGCCCCAGGAACTCTAGGGGGATAGAATGACCCATCTGATTTGCGCAGACAATGCGTCCACGATCAAAATCGCTGAGATAACCACGTTTACTCATGTTCATCGATTGCACTGCACTATTGGGAAGCCCTGCCGTTCGCCTATTTATCGCTTGCGTTCGCTTTGGGTTTTGTTGTACTCTGCGCGGAAGATGCCCATGTCAAGTACCCATCAACCCTGTCTCTAACGTTTTGTCTACTGAGTGTATATATACACGGTCGAACCATATTATAGTGACCACCAGCTAATATCCAGTGCAACCGCCGTGTGCAGAGCGGATAGCAGCTAGAAGGGCTGGGAGTGACTCAATAAGGTGCTGGAAGGTGTTCACAGGTATGTGGAGCCATGCTGACTGCAGTGCATCTGACAGCTGCTGGAGGGTGCGTGGTGGATGATCCAACACGATCGAGGTGGTCCCACAGATGCTCAATTGGGTTTAAGTCTGGGGAATTAGGGGGCCACGGAAGTACTTTGAAGTCTTCATCGTGCTCTTCCAACCACTCTCGGACATTTATAGCTGTGTGACACGTCGCATTGTCGTGCTAAAAGATCGCATCCGCCCCAGGCAAGACAATCAGCACATATGGATGTACGTAGTCTGCAAGGATGGATTCATAACAAATTCGGTCTATAGTGCCTTCCACAGGTATGAGTGGACCCAGGCAATGCCACGAAAACATTCCCCAGACCACAACGCTGCCCCCACCAGCTTGTGTTCTTCCAACAATGGTTGAAGAGTGTTTGTTCTCCGATGTTTCTCGCCTTATACACCAGCGTCTATCTGTCCGATGAAGCAGAAAATGTGACTTATCGGAGAAGGCAATTCTTTGCCAATCAGTGCAGGTCCAATTCCGATACTGCCGTGCAAATGTAAGCCTTTTCTGCCGATGCACCTTCGTTAGCATTAGTGCAGTGACCATCCGTCTGCATCGGAGCCCCCTAAACAGCAGGGATCGCTCAACTGTCGTTTTAGACACACTTCCGGTAGACGTCTGGTTCATTCGGCGAGTGAGTTTCTCCACTGTAGCGTGTCGATCGGCTCTGACGTACCTTGGAAGCTGACGTTCACCTCTTACATCAATGGCACGTGGAGCTCCGCAGTTTTCACGTTTCTTATTCGCAATGGTGCCATTTCTCCAGTCGCGATACACTTTAACCACAGCAGCTCCAGTCGCGAACAGTTTACAAACTGCGATGTTTCAGAAATACTGTTACCCTCGACCAGAAAGCCGATAATTATCCCTTTTTGCAAATTTGATAAATCGCTCCTTTTATCCATGACAGCAACTAGTGATATGCTTTCGCAATGCCTACAGCACACCTTATATACTTTCCCAGCTCACGACACGTGCCTTCTTTCATTGGTTACGCGCTGTTGACGTATAACGAAGTAAATTTCTCCGTCATTTTTGGTCTACGCCGGGATTCGAACCCGAGGCCGCTTATTCCGGAACAAGTTGCTCTACCAATTAAGCTACGCGGACATTTTATTCTGATTCCTATTTGCCTTTATGTCGTGTGCGTCCTTCTGGCAGGTACGTCACATCTCCTGGTACGTTACATCATCTCACCCTTTTTTTTTTTTTTTTTTTTTCGAAGTGCTGGAGAAGGGATTCTCTTATTTTTCCTATCTCACGGTGTGGAAATAACATCACACCAATGCGAGATTTTGAACGGTCGGGTCATCCGGATAGTTCGGGCGCCATTATAACGAATTGAATTTCTCCGTCATTTTTATCCGCGCCAGGATTCGAACCCGGGTCCACTCATTCCGGAATAAGTTGCTCTACCAATTGAGCTACGCGGACATTTTATTCTGATTCCTATCTGCCTTTATGTCGTGTGCGTCCTTCTGGCAGGTACGTCACATCTCCTGGTACGTTACATCATCTCCCCCTTATTTTTTTTTTTTTTTTTTTTCGAAGTGCTGCTCTTATTTTTCCTATCTCGCGGTGTGGAAATAACATCACACCATTGCGAGATTGTGAACGGTCGGGTCATCCGGATAGTTCGGGCGCCATTATAACGAAGTAAATTTCTCCGTCATTTTTGGTCTACGCCGGGATTCGAACCCGAGGCCGCTTATTCCGGAACAAGTTGCTCTACCAATTAAGCTACGCGGACATTTTATTCTGATTCCTATTTGCCTTTATGTCGTGTGCGTCCTTCGGGCAGGTACGTCACATCTCCTGGTACGTTACAGACGTCAAAAGTAGGAGGTGGTCACAATGTGACTCGACTGTGTATATATTCAAAAACAATTCATTCTTCAGTTTCCCTGAGAAAAGGCACATGTTTCTCCCTCCCTGACCCTTAACACCAACAAACCCTGAGGCCACATGGCATTTCGTTACTGATACAATCGTTCATACTATCCGATATGTTACAACTTTGAGGGAATTGAGACTGTGCTGTTTTGTTACTCCTTGGGGCAGCTGAGGTTGAACCTTGATCCCTTTCGAGAAGGGTAAGTTGCAGTGTTGCCAGTGACTTTTACCTGAAATCAGTAGATCAGTTTTTTTGTTTTGGGTTTTTTTTTTTTTTTTTTTTTTGCCTAAATTATACATCACCTGACAAATATAATGTAACATTGGATGTAATCTCAGTACGGTGGAATATTTAAATCAACTGGTATTTTAAATAATATCAGTGCTCCACAACTTACTGTTAAACACTGGAATGAAAATTCAGATGAGATCAGATCAGATCATATGTAGAGGATTTTAGGAAGGGAGTGTCTGACCCCAGGTCTTAAACAACCCTTAGAAATAGGAAGCTAGGAGATTTGGACTAGAGTGCCCGATAGGAATGTGACATATAAGCGAGGTAGAAAGGGGGAGGAAGACGCCCTTATTTATTACCGGGGAGCCAGTATCCGGGGCCTGACTGCTTAACGTGCCCATCCGACGCACGGCGGATATTTAGTGGTTCGAGCGTTCGTACCTACCTGGGATCGAACCCGAGGTCTTCTTTCTCCATGGCAAGCACGAACGTTGACCACTAGGACACCCTTGGCCCAGATGACAGCGGCGAGACGGCGTGGCATGGACGCAATGAGGCCCTGGAAGGTTGCCCATTCTGACTGCAGCAGAGCACGGAAATGACGTGGTTGTGGCTCGGCACGTCGGACCTGTCGATTTAAATAGTCCAACTGCTGTATGAGATTAAGGTCGGGCGATTTCGCCGGCCAAAAGAGAACGGAGACATCGTTGTCGTATTCCTCGAACCAGTCACGCACCCCTTAGCGACGTGACACGGCGCATTATTCTGTTGGTAGACACCATCGTAAACGTCCAACATGAAGGGATGCCTGTGGTCAGCGAGAATGGACAGGTAGCCATTGGCGTTCAGGGACCCATCCTGTGGCACCAGCGGTCCCAGGTCATACCAGAAAAACATCCCCCAGACATGCACACTCCCACCGTCGGCCTGAACTTGACCGACAAACGTGTCCGGGTGTTGTTTCTTGTGTGTCCGACGCCGTATCCACCACCGATCTTCACTTCTGTGGAATAGGAACCTCTATTCGTCGGAGAAGACAACCTTCTTCCACTGCCCAGTGACGTTATTCTCATGCGAAGTGGAAGTGTCGTTGCCGATGAACCAGGGTTAACATGGGCGCCTTGACGCAGCGTCGACTCCGGAGACCCATGCGTAACAGCGTTCTCTCTACTGTTATCGGAGATACGTACCTGGGTACCCCAGCGTTCATTTGCAAGGTCAATTACTGCACTGTTGCGGGTCGATTGCCCTTTACCAGTCGACGGAGGTGATGTTCGCCTCTGGGGTCGATGGCTTTTTGGGGCTCCATGTTATGACGTCGGGAGGTACTCGGTGTGCTGGCGGTCCATTCTTGGTACACCCTTACTACAGCACCTCGCGAACAGTCCACGAAGTCTGTTATTTCTAAGATGCTTCCCCCTTGACGCGGCAGCCGATGATCATTCCTTTTTGAACGTCCGTCAAATCACTACCTGTGTCGATTGTGCTCACGTCACGCACTGTGGCTCATCTGTCCTGGCCGGCCGCTTATATGTCCGTGTGGTCGACCTTGTCACGAGCACTCTGTGGTGAGCCTGGGTAGGAACACTGCGATTCCGGGGATGATCATATCATTCTAATACGACTGTGTATACTTCTTATTCAACGATACACAGAGACTCCCCAAGAAGGTGAAATGCATGCTATAGTCCAAAAATATCATTAACACCAATTTCTTACTACAGACGTTTTCTTGCTATTCTGGAGTTGTTTAACGAGATACTGGAGAGAATCTTTGTATAACAGGCTAATTAGTTATCTAGAATAAAAAAATATTTCATGACAAACAATATGAATTTTGAAAAAAAAAATAGCAGGAATGTTTTTTTTTTTTTTTTTTTTTTTGAAGTCTTGGTCAGCCTTTTCTCTTCAGACCAGTTCTGAGGCGAGTCTTGTCGATTGGATCAGTGGATGGTGAGTACTGAAAGGATGCAGACATTCTTAGACAGCATGTGTGTTGAAAAAAAACCACACAGTACGGACATGCTCTCTTTGACGGACGTGCTCTTTTTGACTCCACTGCCTGCAGAGTTTCTTTGCCTGGTCGTCTAGCGACTAATTACCGAGACAAATCCTAAAGAAACCTAGTGGAAGTCAGAACTAACTGATAAAATCGTATGTTTCTGTACTTCACTTCCATATGTCTTTTTTATCGGGTACCCAAGCTCAAAATCTCCTAGCTTCCCATTTCTGAGGGCTCTTTTTTACGCTTTCCAACCGTAGGTTGAAGAAGCGTATGTGCTCTAGCTTTGTCAGTCTATCTGTCCGCACGACAACTCCCGTAAAAATGGTTCGATTTCGATGAAATTTTCGTATGTGGTAGGGGACAACCTGGGGACGAAACCTGCTGAAAATGGAAATGGGGTCAAAGGTCAGGACATGATCCATTCCATCGCCCTTATGGGGTCAAAGGTCAGGATCCATTCCATCGGTTTTATGCGTCATAACTTACGTAAAAAGTTAGTAAAATCATGCAATGCATTGATATTATGATTCGCTTTCCAACATACCAGAAATCATTACTCAAGTTATGAGGATAATGGCTGTGGAATAAATCTCGATTCTGCGCCCTGACATTTGACCCCATTCCGATGATATTCAACAGAACCGGTTCAGTATACATCCGGAAAAACTTACTAAAGTTTTGTCGCAATAGAAGCATTTTTAGTCAAGTTATGATAATGGCTGTGCCGCCCCGGTGGCGCAGTGGTCTAAGCGATGGCTTCTGATCATTCGTCCGAAAAGGGTCCGGATCCCGGTGAGGCATGGATGTTGTGTTTGTCTTACGGCACTGGCTCTCTCCCTTCCCTGGAACCAGTGACCCTAAATTAGGGACGAGCGACTGCTTATAGCCCATTGAGTTGCTCACGGTGGTCGTTAAACCTCCAATCAAAAAAAGAAAAAATAATAATAATAATGGCTGTGGAATAAATATCACTCCTGTGCCCTGACCTTTGACCCCATTTCGATGGTATTCAACAGAACCGTTTCGTGACGTAAATGTTCGACATCGCGAGCAAACAAACGAGCGTTGTACGCGTTCTATTTTTAGCATTCATGTGCGCAAGGTTTCTTTTCGTACTAAATCAATGCTGCTCTACAACTTTGTAGTTGACTATTTTCCCGTATTTCGTATAGTTTTCGAGATCGGCACGCTAACTTCTGACTTTGCCGCTAGGAAGCGCTGTAATCAGTCTCATCGAATAGTGCACAGCCACTTTACTATACCTAGACACCGTTTTTATGGCTATAGCTGTCGGTGTTCGAAAGTTACGGGGCTGAGAAAGGACTTTACTGGCATCCTGTATACATATATATATAAAAGCTAGTAGCAAAAAGTGTGGTGGAAGCTGCATTAGGCTGAAACTGTGTCTTCGTGTTCGAGTTGTGTTGCTATATATTTAGTCTTGGAGTTTGTTAATCAAGTTAAGTGCCTATTTTAAAAAGTAACGTGCAGACGTTGTATTGATGCCGTAATTGCGTGAACAAAATTTGCTTTCTGAAAGAAAAAAAGAAAAATGTTCGAAGAAAAGCTTTGTGCAGCAGTTTTTTCACGGAAAAATTTAAACTAAGTGCTTGGTTTTAGAAGAGTTATTCAAAACCATATTCACATATTTGTGTATTTTAGCATGAACCGAAAGCGCGAATACGAACCTAACTTCGTATCATGAAGCCTGTACTCATTTGAAAATGTGCCGTGGGGTGAGTCTACCCTTGCCGTGTGAGTAAGAACAGCAACGAAGAAAAAACATTGTATGCGAAATTTCTGTTGCATTCAGGATTTGGGCAATCAACCAATCAAAGCACCGGAGTACGTACCCTCTCTCCTCACTGTTTATTCCCACTCGGTTTGGGGCCTTCGTTATCTCTCGTTGAACAACTTCCCGAAATACGAAATAGACTGTTGCGTCAACCAATAGAAACCTCCTTTTCTTTTGACGGTGAGTGCCTGCTTCTAGTGCGTAATAATCCAGAGGATCCTTTCTTATTCAGTTGCAAAATTGTACGGCTACATTTTTGTACATCGATGAGACATTACATTATGACCACCCCAGCCTAGAGAAAGAATTAGCGCGCCTGGAGACCGAACGGTGGCGCAGTTGAAGTTTACAGAGCAGTATATATACAACCCGAGGACCGGCTTTCGGTTTGTAGTGTTCGGAGTCAGAATGGGAAAAGCTGCCGATTTATCGGAGTTTGATAAAAGACAAATTGTGATGGCACGGCGCTTCGGAACTACGATCTCGGAAACGGCGCGGCTTGTGGGTTGTTTCACATGCCGCTGTAGTGAGTACGTATCAAAAGTCGTGCACATATGGCCGAATCGTCCGCAGCTCATTGATGACAGAGGGGAGCGGAGACTGTCGCGCATTGTCCACACCGACTACAGGGCCACAGTGCAACAAATCACTCGCAGCTACAACAATGGTGATCAGGGCAATGTGTCACAGCACACAGTTCATCGCAGCCTTCTGCGCATTAGCCTGCGTAGCCGAAGACTCAGCCACGACCCCATGCTCACTGCACGTCATCGCAAACAACGCATGAAATGGTCCCAAGATCAACGAGATTGGACCGTGGATCAATAGAAGTAAGTGGTGTTGTCTGACGAATCAAGATTCCTGGTGCATCACGTAGACGGCGGAGCGCGGATACGCCGATTACCAACAATGGCTATAGGCACTTGGAAGCATTGTTGGGCGGAAACAGGCCGGCGGCGGCGGTGTTATGTTATGAGCGATGGTTTCTTGGGCCACTTTATGCCCCATTGTCCCAATAGCACAATATCTGACAGCTGTTAGGTATCTGAACATCTTTGCGAACCAAGTTCACCCATTTATGGCGAGTGTTTCCCTGCTGGTGATGGTTATTACCAACAGGATAATGCGCCATATCACTGTGCCAGAATAGTCAAGGATTGGTTCGACGAATCTGCTGGTGATTTTCTGTTAATCCCGGGCCTCCAAATTCATCTGATATGAGCCCAATCAAACATTTATGGTTCGACTTGGAAAAGCGGTTTCGCGCTGAATCACCCCCCCCCCCCCCCCCGAAATGTGTACGGGAAGTGGAGGACCTGCTGTTGATATTATGGTACCAGATACCCCATGATACCTATCGCTACCTCATCGATTCGATGCCTCGCCGAGTGGCCTCTGTTTGGCGGGTTAAAGGGGGTCCTACAGCTTATTAGGTAAGTGGTCATAATGTAATGACTCATCAGTGTATATTTCTTACCTTTCTGAAGCACTAAAATGCTTCAAGATAATTTAAGCAAACTGCAAAAGGGGAATAAGGAAACGGCTGATGCAAAATTAATGTCTTTCGATTTCCTGTGTTCTATAGAAAAATCGGAATATGTAAGCAACGAAAGACCGATCTGAAACCTGAGTCGGTTAACATCGTCGTTAAGTATATGCAGGTTAAATATACAAACTTATTACATGCCTATTTCAACGCTTCTATTTACCAAACAGACAAGATTTGTAGGGTTTCAAATCTCTAAAGCTGCTTTGTTGGCCGTGTTTAGTATTTTATAATGAAATTCTGAGAAATTGTTTACCTTTTCTTAACGAAAAAAGTGTAAAACTCAAAACTTGTCAAAATTCAGATTTTAAACAGTAGAACTATACTAGTAATCCGAATGCATCGGAGTTAAACAAAAATCATAGGTTCCATGCTTACGCACATCAACTAGATAGCTTTTTCAAGGAGTGTAGACACCACCACCCAGATATGATTTGATCTACACTGCTGGCCACCCAAAATGCAACACCAAGAAGGACACATGCTAGCAAAGCCAGATTTACTGGACACATAACAAAAGATACAAAAATTAAACAATTGAGCTTACAGGCCCGTGCGACTTGCGGAACACGCAGACATCAATAGTTCGTGTGGCCCCCATGGCTGGCAATAACGGCCGCTACACGCCGCGGCATCGAACGAAAGAGGCTTTGGATGTGGGGCTTTGGGGTATGTTGGTCCAGTCTGCTTCCACACGTTGCCACAGTTAATCAGGCGTAGCCGCGGGTGATACTTGCCGGGTCACTCGGTTTCCGATCAGCGACCAGACGTGTTCGATGGGTGACATATCGGGAGAACAGGCAATCCACGGCCGCAGTGACACCTGGTGGGCCGTGAAGAATTGTTGCGCGATGCGTGCCACGTGCGGGCGCGCATTGTCCTGTTGAAACGTGGCCACTGGCAGGTCCTGCAGGTAAGGGAGGACTACAGGCTCCAAAACGTCGGAGATGTAGCCGTGGGTGTTGAGCGTACCGGCGATGCGTACCTGAGGGGTGCGAGTGTCATATCCAATTGCACCCCAAACCATAACGCCAGGCGACGGACCGGTATGGCGTTGCATAATGCAGGCGTCGTACAGTTTCTCGCCGTGGTGCCACCACACGCGGATCCGACCATCGTGGTGTTGCAGGCAGAAGAGGCATTCGTCGGAGAAGACAATGTCGTGCCATTCCGTAGTCCAGGTGCAGTGTTCAACGTCTCACTGCCGCCGCACTCGCAGGTGGTGTAAGGTCAATGGTAATCGGAGCAATGGGCGCCGTGCGACAAGTCCCCGCTCCTGCAGACGACATTGAACGGTACGTGCTGACACAGGTTGTTGCGCAACACACCCTAATTCCTGCGCTAACGTTCGTGATGTACCGCTGCGAGCCGTCAATGCCAGCCTCACAACATACCGGTCCTCTCGTTCGGTGGTGTGCCGCGACTACGGCAATCGCTCACGTCGGTCCGTCCGTCCGTCCCTCCTGTACCCACCGAATCCATACTCGCCTCACTGTGGCTGGATGTCGTCCCACACGGGCGCCGATGTCTCGGTACGATAAACCGCTGTCGCGATAAGCCACTATTCGTCCTCTGTCGAACTCCGAAACGTGCTTGAATGACTGCCGTATTATGCGACGATGCGTCAGGAAGCTTCTCACGCATAGGTCCGGCCACACAACACACTTCCACTACTTACACCCCGCCTTCTGTGCATCCTTCTTATAATGCTTCTCGGTGGCGTGCCGGGCGCACATGATTTGCATATGCCCTGCAATGCTAATCGTTTGCATGTCCTCTCGCGGGCGACGCATGCTGCGAATTTCAGGCCAATCGGATGCTTCCTTCTTGGTGTTGCATTTTGGGTGGCCAGCAGTGTAGATATGATTTGACATCCCCCTCCCCGATTATAATTTGGAAAGCATCTGGCCTTTTCAGCTCAACGTTTTCTTTATGAAATCTTGATTGATATAAAGCTCAGCTTTCTTCTTCTTGGCTTTATAGTTCAGTGTGAACCTTGTCTTCTTCAAGAAATGTTTGCCATTGTTCCCTATTTTGTGCCATTATTTTCCAGTTCTGGCAGCACAGGCTTTTGTGTCCTCCACTACTTCATCTATCCACCTGGTCTTTGGTTGTCCTCCTCTTTTGTGTCCTTCAGGATGTTCAAAGAATACTTTCTTTGGATCTTCATTTTCCTCCATTCGCACTACATGGCCAGCTCGCCTCAATCTTGATGACCTAATCAGCAACAGTAGGATCTTTATGAATGAAGTATAATTCTTTATTGTAGCGTTTCCGCACCGTCACATATTGGGCCAATTATTTTTCTGAGAATTTATCGTTTATTTTTCCTAGTTAGTGCCCAACTTTCTGAGGCATATGTAAGCACAGGTCGTATTAAAGTTTTATAAAATGCTAACTTTGTTGCTCGAGACTTCAAGGATTTTTATTTCCGTAGAGACAACATTGGTGTAAGTTATCGTAGAACCCAGGTATTTAAAGCTGTGAACACTGTCGAATGTGTGGCCACCCAACTTGATGGTAGAAGGAATACTAAAGCAAAAGGCTTTCCCTGCAGCTGTATATTTGGTCTTAGATTCATTAATTACTAATCCCGTTTTCTTACCAGCATGTTCCAAGGCTGTAAATGCCACTTCCAATGCTCAGTAAGATGTAGCAATCAAATCCAAGTCATCTGCATATGCCAGCAATTGTACAGAGCTCTGGAAAACTGTACCACTAACATGCACTCTTGCATCCCTAACAACTTTTTCAAGTACTACATTGAACAGTAGACATGCCAGTGCATCACCTTGCCGCAGGCCGCAGTGAGTGTTAAGAGGTTCAGTGGTTTCCTTGTATACGAATGTAACTTGTGACATTCGACATTGTCACTTTCATCGTTCAAATGAGCTTTCTTGAAATTTTCAATTCCTGCAATGCACCAAACAGCTGCTCGGCTTTAAATTTAGCTAATTCATTTCAATAAAACTGTAGTTTTTCACGAACATTCTATTATGTAAAACAAATAGTAAAGTTGATGTAATAAAAACATGAATTCTTCGAGTACATATCATTGTAATCAACATTATCAATCCACTGCTGCAGATGAACGAGCGCCATGCTGCGGGTGGTCTACTTTTCTTGTGAGCACACCCTTTAGTCTCCAAAAATATTTAAGCAGTTAGAACACATATCGAATGCAACCATCGAAGGTTTTAGGGAACTTGGATAAACGTATATGAATTTTTCGAATTCACAGAAATTTTCTTATATACACTGCTGGTCACCCAAAATGCAGCACCAAGAAGGAAGCATCCGATTGGCCTGAAATTCAGAGCATGCGTCGCCCACGAGAGGACATGCAAACGATTAGCATTGCAGTGCATATGCAAATCATGTCCGCCCGGCACGCCACCGAGAAGCATTATAAGAAGGGTTCACAGAAGGCGGGGTGTAAGTAGTGGAAGTGTGTTGTGCTGCCGGACCTGTGCGTGGGAAGCTTCCTGATGCCTCGTCGCAGAATGCGGCAGTCATTCCAGCACGTTTTGAAGTTCGACAGAGGACGAATAGTGGCTTATCGCGACAGCGGTTTATCGTACCGAGACATCGGCGCCCGTGTGTGACGACATCCAGCTACAGTGAGGCGAGTATGGATTCGGTGGGTGCAGGAGAGACGGACGGACCGACGTGAGCGATTGCCGCAGCCGCCGCGGCACACCACCGAACGAGAGGACCGGTATGTTGTGCGGCGGGCATTGACGGTTCGCACCGCCACATCACGAACATTATCACAGGAATTAGGATGTGTTGCGCAACAACCTGTGTCAGCACGTACCGTTCGACGTCGTCTGCAGGAGCAAGGACTTGTCGCACGACGCCCATTGCTCCGATTACCATTGACGTTACACCACCGGTGAGTGCGGCGGCAGTGGGCCGTTGAACCCCGCACCTGGACTACGGAATGGCACGATATTGTCTTCTCCGACGAATCCCGCTTCTGCTTGCAACACCACAATGGTCGGATCCACGTGTGGCGGCACCGTGACGAAAGACTGTATGACGCCTGCATTATACATCGCCATACCGGTAAGTCGCCTGGCGTTATGGTTTGGGGCGCAATTGGATATGACACCCGCATCCCTCTGGTACGCATCGCCGGTACACTCAACAGCCACCACTACATCTCCGACGTTTTGGAGCCTGTAGTCCTCCCTTACCTGCAGGACCTGCCAGCGGCCACGTTTCAACAGGACAGTGCGCGCCCGCACGTGGCACGCATCGTGCAACAATTCTTCACTGCCCACTAGGTGTCACTGCTGCCGTGGCCCTCCTGTTCTCCCGATATGTCGCCCATCGAACACGTCTGGTCGCTGATCGGCAACCGAGTGGCCGGGCAAGCACCACCCGCGGCTACTCCTGATGAACTGTGGCAACGTGTGGAAGCAACCTGGACCGACATACCCCAAGCCCACATCCAAAGCCTCTTTCGTTCGATGCCGCGGCGTGTAGCGGCCGTTATTGCCAGCCACGGGGGCCACAGGAACTATTGATGTCTGCGTGTTCCGCAAGTCACACGGGCCTGTAAGCTCAATCGTTTCATTTTTGTATGTGTTGTTATGTGTCCAGTAAATCTGGCTTTGCTATCTCGTGTCCTTCTTGGTGTTGCATTTTGGGTGGCCAGCAGTGTAAAACAATTTTTTTATTTTTAAATTTAGTCACATGGAGGACGTGCTCTGAGGGAACATCTTACAGGGTAGTAGAAAGGCACCATTGTAGCTGAAAAAGATGAAAGCAGTTTTCCTTATCAGGTTACAAACTAAAATTCACAAACAGCCTTATGACAACAAATATTGAAAACAAATTAAACAAAACTAAGTAGGAAACTAAAATGGCGAAGAATTAGTAACTTGTTAAAAATCTATGGTTCCCATTATTACATACATTGAATACATACTACGTACAAGTATGTACCTGAAAACTTTATTTTTTTTTTTACTGTGGACAACAGCACCAGCGTCAGGTAAAATCTACATGAACAGAATTTTTCAGCAAAACTTCTGCCAAGCACTTCGATGCATTGTGCCTTCTTGTACGATACTTAGCCCATCAGCTCTGAACTGCTCGCGTTGCCACTGCATATGAAGGTTTTCGTAAGTCTCTTCCACAACTGTCTTACCATACTCTTCCATGCCATTCTGGAATGCTTTCGAATTTCATCCACCTATGTCCAAAGTGGTCTTCTGGGTCCTTTTCTTTTCCTTGATTTCCAGTCTCTTGTTTCAGCTGCCCAGTTGTGGTGCAGTTCTTCTAGCAATATGTTCGCCCCATTGTCACGTTAGGGTCTTTATTTCTAACAATGATGACATCAACTTTTGTCATTTTTTTAATCCACAGGGGTGTCGAAACTGTTTTTTTTTTACTATTAGGACAAGATATCGGGATATGCATTTTTTTTTTAGGTCAGATCATAAAACGTATTGTGGTGTCGTAAAAGAGGACATGTTGATGCCATTTGAACATGCTATAAGAGTAGATAAAACGAATATGTCTGTAGAGCCTAAATTAATACGAACTTGAATTTTACGTCTATATGATATTTTACCCACATTATAAACGATATAAAATTGTTCTGATTTGGGTATATCTACATTAGTATGAATTCCAGAAGAACCGTAGCTCTTACGTCATGCATAAAAAAAACCTACTGTACGTGTAAAAATGTGTCATTCCTTTCACTTCCTACCCCTTCAATGTTCTTTCTTTAAAGAAAGACTGGTTTTAATTATACTTAAATAAAATAGAAAAGTCTCTGCTGTTCTTAAAAAGGCACAATACTTTTTAGGAATTTTGGGATAACTAGTTGTGTGTGGGCTGGTATATTACGAGAGACTTCTTTCTTTTTTTATCCTGCTGATTACTATAAGGCTTGTTGTACTTCGTGCAACATTTTTTCTCATACTGGACGAACCAGTATGAGAAAAAAAAAAATGTTGCCTGTCAGGGATGGCTTTAGAAAATTCAAAGTTCTAGATCAGGGGGGAACCTATGAGTCGCCAGTACTTCGGAGATGGGTCGCCGTAGCTTCTAAAAAAAAAGGTAATTTTTTTTAAAATTTCAGACCATCTTTGTGTTTAATACGGGTAAAGGCCCCGGAATTTGTGGAAATGACATCACGGGGACCACCAGCGTTGCTTCTTTCGGTCACTCGGATAGTGAAAATTTTTTAGACGTTACAGCATTGCAAAATTTCTCCCTAAACCTAAACTTTCCCCCTAAATTTAACAGGAAAACCCCCAACTTGGCAACACTGGCCTGTCTCCAGAATCCTACAACAAACGATCAACAAATGCGACACGGAAGGGAGACGGCAGAGATAAAGTATGGGCTATGGAGGCTGTTTCAGCGAACATTCATTAATAACAATAAAAAAAAATGCGTAACTTCTAAAGTTTTCATCTGATTTTGACAAAATTTCAAATGATAGTTTATTTTGACGTTCCAACAGGACAATACACCTCCACACAAGTGCCGGGACGCCACATTATGGCTAGAGGAGCATTCATCTGAGTTTTGGGTGTTGCCATCTCACCCAAGTCCCCAGATCTGAACGTGATAGAACACATTTGGGATGCCATGCAACGCGCTATCGAACACAGGAATCCGAGACCTCGGAATACACCCGTCTTGTGGAATGCTCTGCAGGACGTATGGTGTGCATTGCCTACAGCATATTTCCAGAAGCTAGTGGAGTCCATGCTCCGTCGTATTTCTGCATTCCTGCGCTCCCGTGGGGGACCTACCAAGTATTAGACTGGTGTACCAGTTTTTCTGGCACTTCAGTGGTACATAACCCTAATTTTCTCCCCCTCAACTTGGTTGCGCCACTGGTTTGACTGTAATTTCAAAAACCAAAAATTTTGTTAGACTCTGTGTAACAATGAATAATTACCACACTTATTTATATTATTACATTAGCATTTTTAATTTCAAAATAGACCCATGGGTTGCGAAGTTGATTGTCTTGTTGATTTGGGGTCGTGGCCAAAAAAGGTTAAAAAACCCTGTTAATAATTAAAATAGAAAATAATATTTAGTTTTATCTGAAGGAATTTTAAATGGCAGAAAGTAAAGAAGTCGATATATTTATCTGATTTCCCATTTACGGGCATCATTAAAAAGGAGGAAAAGTGAGGAGCAGATGTGATATGTTGCCCCTGTACGCAAATGAGTACTGGAGCAGCTGCCCCAGCGGCTCCGACGCCACTGGTAATTCTCTTCTTCCCTTTTCCAGTTTAGACCAAGCATGCACCTGTTCACGCTTCTTTCAGTTGTCTGCAGCTTTTAAATATCTTTTTTAAGGTCCAAGTCTCTGATCTGTAAATAAGAACTGGGTGAAGGATGCATTTTGTTTCAACACTTTCCTTTTAAAGTACAATGATAAATTGCGTTTAGAAATTGTACTGCTTTTTCCAAATGCACTGCAGTTTTATACACCTATCAATTTCTTCTTCGGTATGGTTCTCGCTTGATATCTAATGTTCAAGGTGAATGTAGGCATCAATTACTTCTAAATTTGCCATATCGACATTTAAATCTTCAGTCTTGTAAAAGCATTACACATCGTCTTTTTTTTTTTTTTTTTTTTGGTAAGTTCACTTTTAATCCAACTATTTTATTTCCTGAATCATACGTTGTAGTTCTCAGGGGTCAGATATCAAGCTAGGGCTTCTCTGATTTCCATATATTCGTAAACGAAAGTTCTTTTAAACAATTTTTAAGAAGTAACTATTGCGACTTTTTGGAAAGGACAAAAGTGTATCTACTTTCAAAACTAGTTTCATCCACACTAAATTTGAGTTTCCTTTAAAAAAAAAAAAAAAAAAAAAAAATTGAGGCATTTCATGCAAGCTAGAAAAACAACTTGTCAGAAACCAAGACGGGAATAAAAAAATGCGTATTATTAACAAAAACTATTTCGCAGGTAATGTTTTGATTTTTATCGTTGCCTTCTCTTAGATTGATATTTTTTTATTAGTCACTTCATTATTTTTTTTATTAGTGCAACAGGAACTCCAAAAATATTGCTACAATATCTGTTACTTCTCGTATTATTTCCAATGATTTGTGATTTTTATGAATTCCTAATAATTCGATTAACTTCGCCCATTTTTATCGAGCTGTAACGATCCTGCTGAAAATTATTTGTGTATATATATTTCGCATCGTAAAATCGGAACATTGTATTTGTGTCTTGTCTCAGTGATACAGGCACAAAATTAGCTTAAAATCAAGTTTGATCTCTCTTAGGTATGTGACGCCACCTATTAACTATTACCTCAAAGATTTCAAGTTAAAAAAAAAAATGACAGTTGTTCCGATGTGGTAGGTTATAAACAAATAACTGATTGAAAGCTATGTCACATTTTGAGAAGTTTTTGCTCTTGTGATTATTATGAACTGAAACCAATTGTTCGATTTTTGAATAGCAAGCATAAAGCCTCTAGTTTGTGGCGCCATCTGTAATCATATAATGCAACTTTCCATGTGATAGCAATTTTAAATATAAGCTTGAACTATATAGATTTTGCGAATGATGCAGCACAGTGGCCAAGGAGCTCGGGTACACACCATGAGGCATCACTTGGTCTTTCGTTACTGGCTGCTTGTTTTTAACTATATATATATGTGTGTGTTTTTAAATAAATATATAGTCTGTCCAAAATGAATTCTTTCTTGAAACGTCAGTTTTGTTTTCATATATACAGTGTATATAATGATATATATATATATATATATATATATAATCATTGCCAACCATTATCAATTCCACTGCTGGATGAAGGTCTCCCCAAGTTTCTTCCACAACTGTCTGTCTTGAGCCTGTCTCCTCCAGGCTACTCCAGCATGCTTTTGAATTTCATCCTCCCATCTCCCATTTGGTCTTCTGGGCCTTTTTTCTGTCCCTTGGAATCTAGTCCAATATTTTAGTGGTCCGTTCTTCTGGCAACTTGTCCAGCCAATTGCCATTTCTGGGATTTTTTCTCTGATCACGATGTCTTGCACTCTTGTCGTTTTCCTTATCCACGAGTTCTTCTTCTTATTTTTCCTGGTTACCCCAAGCATGCATCTCTCCATGCTACTTTCAGTTATCTGAAGCCTTCGTATGTCTTTTTGAGTGAATGTCCGTGTCTCTGCTCCATGTGTAAGCACTGGAAGGGCGCATTGATTAATATGTAAGAACTGGAAGGACGCATTCATTCTTTTAAGGCATAATGGCATATTTCTCTTCAAAATTGTACTGTTTCTTCCGAAAGCTCTCCCAGAATTTCTTCATGGGGTGGCCCAAAATATTGAAGATTCAAATAAAGATTTCCCGGGTAAAACATCTCCAAAAACATTGGGAAGCGATCAAAAATTTCCCTGGTAAAACATCTCCCTATATAAACAAAGACATCGCTCTTTCCACGTTTTAGCAACACACACCAACCGAAAAATTGTTATTCGGTCACCGCCGGGGAAAAGAATCCCGGATCTCTCGATATCTAGCCGAGCGCGTTAACCTTACACCACAGTGGCCAACAATCCACGGCGCTATGTGTATTTTTCTGTCAGCTTCTGACATCATAAATCCGTAAGATGGGCTCAGCTACTGAGACGTGTCTCCATCTGGTGGGGATTGACGGCACTGGCTATATATTAATTATAACAGTTAAATCCAAAGGGCGAGATCCAAAGTGAAAATATTTCAAATACGTGGCGTCAGTAAATAAACAAAGACATCGCTCTTTCCACGTTTTAGCAACACACAGCAACCGAAAAATTGTTTATCGTTTTCTAATGTTTTTGGAGATGTTTTACCTGGGGAATTTTTATTTGAATTTTCAATATTTTGGGCCACCCCCATCAAGAAATCATCTTGGGTGCGCCACTGATGGAGCATGGAATGATATTTTTGTGTTAAGTCAGGTCTTGTAAGGTTGGAAGCCGCATTCCAAACTTTTCAGTCTCTCTAAAATGAATTCTTTCTTGAAATGTCCGTTTTGTTTTTATAATCGGTCACTTGATTACAAACAGCAGACCTGATTCAAAGTAAAATAAAATTAGTGTGTGTGTGTGTGTGCAGGGAATGGAAGGGGTTGAAATGAAAATGGCCGCCTAAACAGGACAAACACTGAAAGTATTGAAACGGTTAAATGTCATAATAACTTTAATTACATCGCTCACATACAAATTTCGTTTCGAAGACATTGTTTCCCGAGTTTGTAAGAATTCTATTTCAGATTTGATGACTAAAATGGGCTTCAAAACGTACTGATGTAAAGTGGGTTTCGTTATGCAGCGATTCACCGCAAAAATGTCTCCAGATAACGATTAGTACAGATGGGTTACAGTATGCATTTCATTTTGAAGGCATTTCTTTCCCCAACAAAAGTTGGAACCAACATGCTATCGCCTGGTTTACCCGATCGGTGGCGTAGATGAGGTAGGTAAATGTTTGGTGGGTTGTGGTCAACCCCCCCCCCCCTCTAGGACCGCATGCACTTCGAAGTCTGCCTACTTGCCTCTCATAGACACCAGTAAGCTGACGATTGATTTTGCTGGAAATAACTGCTCTACTCGAAATGACAGAAATTGATTATGAATCTGTTGAAAGAGAAAATCTTGAGATTTTAAAAACCTGTTTTTTAGTTTTGTTTCAATACGTGTTCATTTCAAAAAACTGTTGTTTAGTTTTGTTTCATATGCACGTGTTCTCCTTTCTGCGCTTTACATGTAACTGCTTTTCCTGACATGTATATGCCATAAAAAAATATACCCTCAGCCAACCCCTCCGGTGAAGAAAAATGTCACGTTTGGCTGTTGCTGTATGCCAAGTTCCTATTAATTTCTTATGTCTTACATGCAACCCCCCCCCTCCCCTTTTCTATTTTGTTAATCTCATATCATCCCGTTGGACAAGACCTGGTTACATGCATGATTTGATCAGACCCAGAGGTGGGTTTAACTTAACTCTCCTGATGTTTGCAACAATTTTAGTTCAAGCTCTGGTTTGAACACTATCCACGTAGCAAGAATTAAAATGTATTTCCCGTAATACGGGGATAAGTAGTGCCAAAAAAAAAATACAGCTCCCACGACAGTGTTTTGTAGACAGTCTGAATTTTAGAAAATTTATAGTTCAATAGTGCAGAAGAGCAAGTTCGGATTCTTGAATGACCATGTCCGGTAAATGCATGCATGCTTTGACTTTTCTTTGTAGTCCCTTCTTGCTATATGTACTATGAACGGAGCAAGCATTTGTCCTTTTAAGTTTTCTTTTATAACGAAATTAAAATTCGAAATGAGTTGTACCTCTTAACCTATGGTGTAGTGGGGCCGGAACAGCGTTCCGGTACTTTTTATGTAGCCGGCACGCATTCCGTTAAACCCTATACAAATAGGAGTCTTCAACGTGGGGCCGGCCCGCCGACGATATTTCTGTGGCGCGCCTAGCAATTTCACGTCAGCTAGGCAACTATTCTACCACGGGTGGCATTTCATTTGGGGGAGCGAGATTTGTATGTGCCGAAATCCACAAGGGGGAATAAATACAATGTTTGTGTGAGGGGGAAAGGAGGTGAGCGCGACGCAACGGGTGGGGTTCAGCCGACCCAACTCTTCTTTGAGCTCACCCTTCAGCACCCCTCCCCCTCCCCTACTTCCCAATTCTTTAAGGAGTTGGAACATATGGCGTGTGCAACCATGTAAGATTCTAGGAAACTTGGATAAATATATGTGAATTTCTCGAATTCACTGAAATATTTTGTTATACAAAATGGATTCCTTGTTAAATTTAGTGTTTGGACTTATGGGAAATGGAGGGAGTCCTCTGAACGTATTCTTAAGAAAGTAGTGAACGAATTTCTAAGAAAGTAGTATAAACACACCATTTTTGTAATTATAGTTAGAAACAATACAAGAGAGAGAGAGAGAGAGAGAGAGAGAGAGAGATTCCTTGTCAGGTTACAAACTAAAATTCATAAAAAACCTTATGAAAGCAAAAAAAGAAAAAAAAATCCCGCCAAGTAAGCTAAAATTGCGAAGAAATAGTAACTTGCCATAGAAATTCGTGTCCATAGTTCCCAATATACGTTGAATAAATACTACTAACAACCTGAAAACATTTTTTGACTTAGGGGTAAAATGCACATGAGCCTAAAACTTCAAAATTTGTACCCCCCCCCCCCAATCCCCCTAATAGCCCACCCATTTCTGAGCGGCTGGCGTTGCCACTTGAAGGGAGGGGAGATTCAGTTTTAAAAAAATGACCGATTGCTAACGTGATATTAATAATTTTGCGAAGATCACTGCGAATATTCTATTTATATTAGAGGGGCATTTTCGGAGCGAAAAAGTTAATGAACTAGAAGACAAGCTAAATTGTCATGATAGCAGAAAAAATTGCAAAACGTGGAAAGCCCTTTATTGATGGAGAGTTTGGGAAAGAATCTCTGCAACGTGTAGTTGACGTGCTTTGCCCATGGCAGGTTCAAGTTGTTCCGAACATTAGCTTGTCTGGTGGAACAACAGGGAGGCGCGTGGAGGATTTGGTAGCAAATGTATTCAGCAATTTCAAATCCAAGTGTAATGGGGCTAGGGAGGTTAATCAAATGAAAAGCAGCTCAATTTCTTAAACATTGTTCACTCTAAGCCTTACCATTGCTGTATGGTGCAAACTGAAAAACAAAATTTATATGCTCACATTATATTATTATATTAAAAATAGCTAGTAATCCGTTAGTTTTTTTAGTACTTAGCAAATATTGCGTCATTTTAATTAAATAATTATTCCAAAACTCAGAACCAAATTTTTTGTGTTAAGGTAAAATCCCTGCCTTATGTTTCCAATGGTAAAACTTCTTTACGTATTTTCTTCGCAATTAATGTATTCCCAGCGATGAAAATTTGCACATCGATAAAATTAACTTGAAGTAATAGCATGGGATGTTTAGTACTTGCTAAAACATAACCATAATTAAGCAATCCAACATGTTTGTCCTACTGACGTCATCAATGTACAGGTCGCACCATCTATTAACAGATCTGAACATTACTCAAGGAAAAATGTTTGATTTTTAATATAATGATGGTTATGCTTTAGCAAGTACTAAGTATCCCATGCTATAACTTAAAGTTAGTTTTATCGATGTGCAAATTTTCATCCTTGGGAATACATTAATTGCGAAGAAAATAGTTTTACCATTGGAAACATAAGGAAAAGATTTTAGGTGGAACCACCTTAAAGGAGCCGGAAAAAAAACTGGTTACACTTGTATTAACAATTTTTGTTTGTCCGAAGAAAAAAAAAAAAAGTTGGGTGGTGTGGCGTAGTTTACACGGGTTCTTACGCGGGTTCCGTATCTTTCCTCGAGGCATGTATCACCCTGAACGTACGTAAGTGCTTGTATGGAAAAATTTATGGGTCTCGGTGAATTTGTGAAAGTGAAACTTGGGGCAACAGTATCCTGGTTATAGAACGGAAGATTTTCACCGAAAAGAAATTGTTTATTGTACAGTACAGTCGGACCTCGTTAAACCGCCATATTTTCCCATTGTGTTAAACTGACGGTAAGCGAGAGTGGAGGTTTAAAGAAGTTCATATAAAGAAAAGGCTAAAATTAATTGAGTGACAGTATAAGTATAAAATAAAACAAGCATACGTATTTATGAATCGGATCTCTAACTCTGAGAACGCAGTTCATAAGGAGAATTCTTAAAACAACGTGGTTACTTATATTTCCCTCGGTGTTCGTAAATTGCGACGACAGCACGGGTAACCTAAGGGAAGGGTAGATGACAGCGGCTTAGGATTTACCCACAACTCCATAGGTAAATTGCAGCTTAAGCTTACGGGAAGAGAAGACAACACAAAACTTAAAGCCTATATCTTTATAGTAATGAAATTAACTAATATTTCCGAAGTTAAATATCTGTTTATATGTTTGCTATAGACGAATAAAGAAACTTTTGCCTAACCGATACTGAAGAGAGGACGATGAAGTAACATCTCACATATACAGAACTTGAATATGCATACTTTTTTGTGCTTTAGGAGAAAGTTTAATATGGGTAATTTCATTTCTCTTTCAGGAGTCAACCTCAGCTTGCCCAAAAATCAGTATTTTGAAAAATATGAGGCCAATTTCACCAATTCAAGTCCGGTTATACAACCTCCTTTATTTTCTTAGACAACAGTTCTTTCCTTTGCATTGCAGTTTTGGATTTCCTTTTCCGAGTGATATCACCTGAGCTTTGGATTTTAATATATGTTTGAGTTTGAAAAAGTTTGAGCTTCTATAAATTTATATAAGTTTGGATGGCGATGATAAAAGTGAAAATTAAACTGAGCACGAAAAGACTCGCATGCATTCGTCGTGTGTTCCGTTGATGCCTGGCATTCACTCTTTTTTTAATGCAAGAAATATCCTTTTTTGTGAGGGTCGCCAATGCGCCAGAATTTTCTTCCAGAGCAGGGTTTATTAACTTTGATGGATGTTCAGAAATATGTATTTTGAATTCGATATGATCTGCATTTACGCCTTCTAGCGGCAAAATTGTGCATCGTAAAAAAAACGGAATGAAAAAATCATCATTCAGACATTTCAAGCTTCCCAATGCAAAAAGAATTTTTCAAATCGAACTAATCCGCTCATGGCTTGCACACCGGGAGTGACTGTCTGAGAAGCCATTTCCTACGATATCCGGACACTCTTGGTAGTACTTTGTACCACCCTACGGCTTAATGGTACGTCGACGACATTGTACGACCTGTTTTGTTACCATTCGTGTCACAGCATCACCGAGCAATTTTTTAACAGGATAATGCCCAGCCACACACGGCATGGCTCTCCCAGGCCTGCCTCCGTAGTGTCGACACCCTTCCGTGGCCAGCCCGATCGCCCGACCTCTCACCGATCGAACATGTTTTGGACATGATGGACGCCACCGGAATGCCGGCGAAGTGGCCCTCAATTTGTACATCGTCTGGCATGCTCAGGACGGTATCCGTGAACTGTATGCGTCTATGACACGCCGGGTAACCGACTGTGCATGTATTCGAGCTAGAGGTCGCGTCACAACGTACTGTATTGTCTTGTTCCACTGGTGTAGCTGTTTTATCCGAATGGCCCAACTGCTCTGGAATTGCAAACATTTTCTTTCCTATACATATACATTGCACGTACTAATTTTCATCTCGATTACATCATTCCTCCTGGGTGCTTCGTTTTTTTTTTTGTTTTTTTTTTCGTTTTTTTTTTTTTGGATAAGTGTGTATATATGTATATCATTCTAGCATTAGGTGGACGTCAAGTGAAAATGTGCCGCTATACCTGCAGTGGTGAAAATTGAGTTAGATAAGTTCACATATAAGATATGCTTCTTGACTCGCGAAAATTGTCACGAATGAAGAAGACACAGAACTAGTCAGTGGCTTGCAAATTTGAGAAAAAAAAATTATAGGGAATATTTTAAAATTTAATTTCCGTGTGTTGGAGTAGTGTTGCATATTGTTAATAGGTGGCGCTCTACGTAAGTCAAGTACTGGAAACGTGGCACTTAATTTCATTTTTTCTTTAATATTAAAAGTTCTCATACAGACAAAAACTGAGCTGTTATAGACTTTTGTTCAGGATGTCAATAATTATTTAAATTTACTCACATTAGTTTATTGGCTTTTCTACCAGCAAACTTATGTAAATCAGGTACTGGAAATCTAAGATGCTGACAAAAGTTTTGAAATCACCATCTGATAAGGGAAAGATCTCACGAATAGATGACATTTCAGTGTCATCTATGAGTAGAAGGCTGCATTGAATATGCCTTTATCTTCAATTTAAGTTACCTCACTTCGCCCAATACTTCAATGCTTTTCTTATATTGTTTATTCTCAGTTTACTAGCACTTGCACGTTTTCGTCAGATATAAAACAGACTGTTTAGTATTTCAGAAACAGATAAATGAATGTGTGTATGTTTAACGAGATAGAAATGCCGTCAGCAACAATAAATCCTGATACCGTTTAAAAATCCGTGAAATCACTTTTTTAAAGCACATCTGTTGAAAAATCTCTGCATCTGTTAGTTTGATTAACATTATTTTTCATTGGAAAGGCTGTAATGTGGGAACAATGCGATACATAACTTCGCCGCTAGAGGGCGCAGATGCTGTCTAATATAAAATATATTTATTCCGTATTATTGGTGCTCTGTAAATAACCGATTGAGATTAAAAACTTCTTTATTTCGATACCATTTTCAATCGCGTAGCCTCACTTCCCCTAATCCATTTCCCCTAATTCCCGTTTGCCCTAATCACGTTTATCCCAATAGCGTTTCCCCGAAATCGCTTTTACCCGAATTCCCATTTCCCCTAATTTCGTTTCCCCTAATCTCGGTTCCCCTAAATCTCATTTTCCCTAATTCGCATTTGCCCTAAACACGTTTACCCTAATTCGCATTTGCCCTAAACACGTTTAACCCAATGGCGTTTCCCGAATTCCCATTTCCCCTAATTTCGTTTCCCCATAATCTCGGTTCCCCTAAATCTCGTTTCCCCTAATTCACGTTTGTCCGTATCAAAGTTTCCCCTAAAAACGTTTACTGTATCAAGTTTGTTCTAATTCTCCTTTGCCTTGATTCGCGTTTTCCCCAATTCATGTTTGTCCTGATTTTCGTTGAGTGAAATAAAACGTTTCTTGTATCGCCAAAATTCAGGGAAAAAAATCGGATTTTTCGTCAAATTCAGGAAAAAAAATCGTTGTATGTAATTTTTTATCGTCAAATTCAGGAAAATATATGTATATTTAATTATCATCATCAACCATTTTCAATCTACTTCTAGATGAATAAAGATCTCACCAAGTTTCTTCCACTACGGTCTGTTTTGCCCCAGTCTCCACACACGTGTACAATGTTAAGTTAAACGAAACTTGTTTTGGATTTTATGGATTTTTACACTGCCTGAAAATAAACATCTTTCCTTTTCTTTCTGTTGAACTTGAAATCCAAAAAGGATAAAGAAAAATTTTTGTAATTTAAAAAAAATTACAATGCCCCCTTTTTCATTCATGAGAATTGATAGCGGCAATAAGGTGCACAAAATCCTCTTTTAAAATTTTTACTGTCTGTAGCAGTGGCTTGCGCCGATAGATCGTTTTCCAAACTTAAAAATATGAAAAGTTACTTCTGATTAAATGTGAAACAGCAACGACTTTTTTTTTTTCGTTAGTAATTAAAACAAAATTGCTACAGACTTAGACAATTTGGGCATTGTTATAAAGTTTGTAACAAAATGAAAAACAAAAGCTACAAAAGTTAATTTTACCTGAAACTACGTTTGTTTGTGTGCTTTCTTAAAGCTTTAGTTTTTAATTTATAGGAAAAATAATTTCATTTATAATTTCATTTAATACGAAAACCAATTATTTCGAATTTTACTTTTAGTTTTATACAATTTATTTGAATATGTACCATTAGAAGATATTTTTCGGTTAGAATAGTTCAAGACACGCCCGTCATGTCCAATGTTATATATATACAAACTTAATTTCTGGATATTTATCACTGCTGCGTTGCGCGTCAAGATCTTCAGAATGTGTGTTAAAAAATTTTGTTTTAAAATTCGGTTTTAAATTTTGTCCTTAACTCTGTTTTTGGGTATATATATATTCTATTAAGAAGAGACCTAAGCAAAAAAAAATTATATATTTTTGACTCGTACCAAGTACAACATAGAAAGGGTTATATGTCTACCGGTGTGAGTAAAAGGAGAAAAGATAAAAAATAAAATAAAACAACTGAATGTAGAAAGTGTCGAGAATACTGAGCCTTGGCTTTATCAAGGACCAGCAAAAACTCTGCATTTTCTCACTTCCACAAAGACCTAGTTGGAAATGGGTTTCTGCAAAGCCATGGATGCAAGTAATAAGCCCACCAAAAATTGTTTTAAAATTTATATATACGTCATGACCTCCGCAGAGCTGTATGACCTAGCGCTAGTTAACAATTTAGCTTGCATCCATAACTTCCATGGCCCGACCCATGCTCTTCATCTGTTACTATTAAACAGAGAGAAGAAGATTAAAGAGAACTCAAGTTGTGAGAGTGACATAATAATTAGAAATAATTTTCAGCTATAACGAAACGCCAAGTTCGCCTGAGAGAGAATATAAACCTGAAAAGTAATACAAAAGAATTCCAAATTTTTACATTGCAATTAAAAAGGAAATATTAATTTTTTAAAACTCAGATTTTTGAAAGAAAACTTGATTCTAAAACCCCCTACTCCGCAACTTCTGACAACATAAAAACGAGAATAAATTAAAGACAATAGTTAATTAAAGAAAAGCTTTGTGAAAGTTATATGACATAAACAATTAGTTGCAATATGTACAAAGTATTTCAGCAGTGCTTTAAGTGCATAATTAAGTAGTTATTAAGACCTTAACTACTTTGAAAATACGGCGTAAAGTAAAGGAACTATGCTTAGCCAGCTTCTGGGCCTAAGTTTCCTAAAAGACGCGCAAAGTTACCAAGAAAAGAAAGAGTTAAAACCCGCAAAAATGTTAACAGTCTAGCCAGTGCCTAAATGCTAAAAAGCAAAAAACAACAGAGAAAAAAATACAAGAAGTACAAACATTGAACTTATAAAACCTAAAACCCTAAGACAATGAAGAGAGCTTACCTCTTATGCAACTAAACTTTCTCCACTCAAGAGGAAACATGGCCGACTTTTTCCCCAAACTTCCAAACACGACTGCTACTCCCTAGTCGCTGGGGGGCAGTGTGGGTGGGGCTGATGGCCTCCTCACACTGAAAGAAACCAACTCGCGGAGATTTTATCCAGAGAAAAAAATATATATACTTAAGACTGTGGACCTGTATGATCAGAAAGAGCAGAATTAACTCTCCAGAATACATGAGAAATATTATAAAATACACAAGTGGTGTATTCAATAATCTTTGCATGTATTAAATCACCTTAGTGAGCTTCTATAGATTATTCAGAATCTTATTAATTTTAACGTTAGTTTTACTATTTTTAGTATAGCTATTCTAGTGAGTGAATAACTAGTTTTCTTTTTTATTTGTTTTTATTTTCTTTTATAAACAGATTTTTATGCTTTTTTTGTGATTTTGTCTGTATTATTTAATTTTTTGTTTTAATAGGACCTTCATATCCATAGCACTAAGGTTCCTTTTAGTAGTTAATAGGCATCCTCTAGCCAACTTCCTTACGGCTTTGATTGGTCAGAATCATATTATTAACTGTGTAGAAAATTAAAGCAGATCTGCCAACCTTACTCTATTATTCAGAATAATTTTTCTTAAAGTTCTTTTGATGAAAGATAAAGGAATTTCATTCTCTAGAAAACTATCTAATAGTAAATTAATGTGGTAATTGAAGTCCAAATTGTTGCTGCAAATTCTTGAAATTCTTAGGACCTGAGAAATTAGTACATTCTCAATTACTTTGGTTGATATGTTATTATTCCAGTGTAGATATTTAATTACTTTGAAAGGAAAATTAACTCTTTTATCAAAGAGGCTAATAGATGGGTTACCTCTGTTGAGCTTAATGCTTAAGTCTAGGAACTCAAGTTCCTGATTACTGTGCTTGGTTTTACATAAGTTAAGAGAGCTAGGATAGATATTATCAAAGTCACTCTCTATAACTTCTGAATTATTGATACACAGCAGATCATCAATATATCTAAATGTGTAAAGGTAGTTATCTGAGCAGGTGGGGTGATTTTTAATGAATTTATATTCCTTAAAGAACAGGAATAGATTGGCAATATTCGTGGAGGTTGATGTTCCCATGGGGATACCGTTCACTTGCTTATAGAGAGTATTATTATATAAGATATGGTTATTTTTTATGCAGCAATTGAGATAAGAGTTCCAGGCTCCTACATTAACAAATTGGTTAAGTTTAAATTCTGCATACAGCTCTTTAAAGGTAGTGATTATATCTGATAGAGGCAGATTTGTATATAGGTTCTCAAAATCATAACTATTAATATCTAAGGGACTTACATTGAGTATAGTAGAAATTACCTCTGCATTATTATTAATTATCCAAAAATCTCTGTACATCAAATTAGTACAGTTTCTAATGTGTTTCAAAACCCTCTTCAAGATATCTTCAAAAGCAAGATCTATTTTCTTTTTATGACTCCTTACTCCACTAGCTATGAACCTGAACTCTTTATGAAACTTAACCGTTGCAAAAAGAAATGGAAATTCAGGCTCATATCTTCTAGTTTGTGGAATTTTAAGTTTCTTGAAGAAAGCCTTAAACCTATTTTCTAACTGCTTGGTAGAATAACTTACGGGCTCATACGTTACTCTATTATTGAGTTGTATAGTTAACAATTCAAAATAGAACTTCTTACAGATAATTGCAAAATTATTGCTCGCTTTATCCGTAGTAGTAAAAATAAATAGGTCTTGTAGTTTGGAGAGTGACCTTTTGGCATCTCCAGATAAAAAGAGATTTCTATCGAAACAAAAGTCCAGACCTGCCAACTCACAAGTGAAGCTAGTTCCTTTACTTTGCGCCGTATTTTCAAAGTAGTTAAGGTCTTAATAACTACTTAATTATGCACTTAAAGCACTGCTGAAATACTTTGTACATATTGCAACTAATTGTTTATGTCATATAACTTTCACAAAGCTTTTCTTTAGTTAACTATTGTCTTTAATTTATTCTCGTTTTTGTGTTGTCAGAAGTTGCGGAGTAGGGGGTTTTAGAATCAAGTTTTCTTTCAAAAATCTGAGTTTTAAAAAATTAATATTTCCTTTTTAATTGCAATGTAAAAATTTGGAATTCTTTTGTATTACTTTTCAGGTTTATATTCTCTCTCAGGCGAACTTGGCGTTTCGTTATAGCTGAAAATTATTTCTAATTATTATGTCACTCTCACAACTTGAGTTCTCTTTAATCTTCTTCTCTCTGTTTAATAGTAACAGATGAAGAGCATGGGTCGGGCCATGGAAGTTATGGATGCAAGCTAAATTGTTAACTAGCGCTAGGTCATACAGCTCTGCGGAGGTCATGACGTATATATAAATTTTAAAACAATTTTTGGTGGGCTTATTACTTGCATCCATGGCTTTGCAGAAACCCATTTCCAACTAGGTCTTTGTGGAAGTGAGAAAATGCAGAGTTTTTGCTGGTCCTTGATAAAGCCAAGGCTCAGTATTCTCGACACTTTCTACATTCAGTTGTTTTATTTTATTTTTTATCTTTTCTCCTTTTACTCACACCGGTAGACATATAACCCTTTCTATGTTGTACTTGGTACGAGTCAAAAATATAAAAATTTTTTGCTTAGGTCTCTTCTTAATAGAATGTGAATTCTGAATTTTCGTAACTGCTGCGTTGCGCGTTTCGATCTTCAGGTTAATTTTGCAACTTTCGTTTTAAATTCTAAAGTTTTTCCTTAGTTTTCAGCATTGCTCTTCAGTATATATATATATATATACATATATATATAAGGGATAAAGATTAATGGAGATTATCTAACTCACCTTCGTTTTGCTGATGACGTAGTCATTTTTGCAAGTACCCCATCAGAGCTGCAGAGTATGAACCAGGAACTTGCTGACAAGAGTAAAGAAGTGAGATTAAAAATGAACTTTCAGAAGACAAAAGTGATGTACAATGGTTTTACAGAAAATGAAAATTTATCGCTTGATGGGGAAAAGCTGGAGATAACCAATACCTACATTTATCTTGGACAGCAGATATCAAGTGAGGGTCACATTGATGAAGAAATTAATCGGCGTATAAAACTTGCCTGGAGAGCTTTTGGAAGAAACAGTATACTTTTCAAGAGCAATATGTTATTATGTCTTAAAAGAAAAGTGTTTGATCAATGCATTCTTCCAGTGCTTACGTTTGGTGCAGAGACGTGGACCTTAACCAAAAGAGACATACAAAGACTACAGACAACTCAAAGCAGCATGGAGAGGTGCATGCTTGGTGTAACCAGGAGAGATAAGAAGAGGAACTCGTGGATCAGAAAAATGACGAGAGTGGAAGACATCATGATCAGAGTAAAATCCCTGAAATGGCAATGGGCTGGACATGTTGCCAGAAAAACGGACCATCGATGGACAGCCGAAATTTTAGATAGGACTCCAAGAGACAGGAAAAGACCCAGAAGAAGACCACATTTGAGATGGGTGGTTGAAATTCGAAAGCATGCGGGAGTGAGATGGTGGAGACTGGGGCAAAACATACCGTAGTGGAAGAAACTTGGTGAGATCTTTATTCATCCAGAAGTAGATTGAAAATGGTTGATGATGATAATTAAATATATATATATTTTCCTGAATTTGACGATAAAAAATTACATACAACGATTTTTTTTTTTCCTGAATTTGACGATAAATCTGATTTTTTTCCCTGAATTTTGGCGATACAAGAAACGTTTTATTTCACTCAACGAAAATCAGGACAAACATGAATTGGGGAAAACGCGAATCAAGGCAAAGGAGAATTAGAACAAACTTGATACAGTAAACGTTTTTAGGGGAAACTTTGATACGGACAAACGTGTTTAGGGCAAACGTGAATTAGGGGAAACGAGATTTAGGGGAAACGAAATTAGGGGAAATGGGAATTCGGGGAAACGCCATTGGGTTAAACGTGTTTAGGGCAAATGCGAATTAGGGTAAACGTGTTTAGGGCAAATGCGAATTAGGGAAAATGAGATTTAGGGGAACCGAGATTAGGGGAAACGAAATTAGGGGAAATGGGAATTCGGGTAAAAGCGATTTCGGGGAAACGCCATTGGGGTAAACGTGTTTAGGGCAAATGCGAATTAGGGGAAACGAGATTTAGGGGAAACGAGATTAGGGCAAACGAAATTAATGGAAATGGGAATTCGGGTAAAAGTGATTTCGGGGAAACGCCATTGGGGTAAACGTAATTAGGGGAAACGGGTGTTCAGCTTTACAATGACCACCTTTGGGTAGTCTCTTTCAAATAACGCTCAATTTTCCGCTAAGGGGCGCGAATGTGAATTGCGTTTCCCCCGATATGTGCTTTTGAATGTTCGGTTTCCAAATTCTTTTTGCGTCTGATAGCTCGTGGTGAGGAGTGCTTTGCAAATAATACCAACTTATTCGGATAGAACGTTTTTGTCATTAGGGACCGTTAGTGTATAATTCTGTTCCCGATTTATTTGCCGTAATGTTTGAGCTCCTGAAGCATTTATTGAAATAATTCTTTATCTGTCTGATACCGCTCGCCAAGGAAACACCTTTTGTGCATATTTTCTGCTCATAATAATGACAATTTTTTTCCGCAAGGAGGGGAGACTTATATCATATTTTTCTGTCTCTTTTTGTAACTTTTAAAAATTCTAGCTTTGTTGGACAGCCTATCTGGTGAGAAATGTTTTACATATAATTTTTTATGTTTCGTAGTGCACAATTTTGCCACTAGAGGACGTAAGTTTGTTTCTGTTTACGACGTATTTGCAATAATATATGCGCGTCTAGAATCCCGATTGAAAAAATTCGTTTTCTGTGTGATCCAACTAACAACTGAAACAAATTTTAGCGGACTTCCTGCTGAAAATAACACAATTTACTCCTAGGGGGCGCAATGCGTAATCTACTTTTATTGATCTTTTTTTTTTAATCAAATATTACTCACTTTGGGAAAATTTTTGCTTTTTTTATGCCTTTGAATCTTTTATAAAGCTTATTTCTGTCGTTAGATGGCGTAAGGGTGTGTATCTGCTTGCAACTATAAGACCGCTTCTAAGAATCCCATTGAAAAAAAATCGTTTCGTACTGTATGATTAGCTACGGTAAAGATTGGAAACGCTATCCTCTTTTTAAAAAAAGTGCACAGTTTTCACGCTACTCGTTGTGTATATAAAAACTTTTTTCTCGCTATCTCTCATTGCAGAGGTTGTATGTGAAAAAATCATTTTCTCCGAATAGTTTTTTCTACGAAGGATACTTTGCGCCAGTGATGTATAATAGTTCTAATTAAAAATGTGCCTTAGCTCTGAACGAACTAGGAAAAAATGCCATCAAACTTTCCAAAAACCGATTCGTTGTTTGTGTTATTTATTGTTTTTTTTTAATTTTCGCGACTAATTAACAATATCAATTTATCTTAAAACTGTGTAATCTGAGCAATTTTAAATAATAGGAAGAAAGTAAAGTGAGAGATATATGCTAAGATTATAATTTTTTTATTTAAATACGGCTTTGCGTCGTTCAATACGATTTTAAATATGCATTCGCAGAGACGACTTTATATTTTTTGGGGCCCTAGGCGCTAAAAAGTTCAGGGGCCCCCTTCCCTTCTTATCGCCGCAGAAATTTTCATCCATCAGGATAACAAAAAAAAAAAATAATAATAATAATAAATAAATAAAAGAAAAAAAAGAGGAGGTCAAGAAACAGGTTTTTACGCTTCTTAAAATGCCATTTTATTTTCCCATTATTAGAACGCTCTGTAAGAAACAATGCTAGTGTAATCATTTTGTCTGTCCGTGCACATGTAATTTTTTGCTTTTAGAGATATTTCAAAATTTCATTTTGTGGCAAATAGGAATTTAAAGGACATTAAGTTTGGCATTTTAAATATCCATATACTTCACGAATTTACCGCTAAGGGCTGTCAAAGCCAAAAATTCAAAAAATTAAACTTCTATTGTGAAGAAACTGTTCAACTTAGAGGAATAAAATATTTGTGTGTCTCTCAGGTTAAGCTTAGCTATTCCTTCTCAAATATTAAAATTTTCAAATTAGTTCCTTAATTTCCTGCTCGAGGCGCCAAGTCCAAAGAATTTGGTTTTCACAGATTTTTGAAACATTATTTTTTTGCGAATGGTAGGACATTAACATTCATTAAATTTTTGCCCATCTAAAATTTCACTACTTTTTGTGTTCTGTATAAATTTTGCCCATTTAAAATTTCACTACTTTTTTCACATCTGTGTTAGAACCAGCTTCGGTCCGTGAAAACCAAAACAAAACTGGAAATCCAATTATACGTTTCGGGGCCCCTCAAGTTGTGGGGCCCTAGGCGCGCGCCTAGTCGGAAATCCGACCCTGTGCATTCGGAATATTTGTGAACTAACAGAGTAACATCAATTCAATATGACTAATGCGTCGTTTTTATTAAGATTATGTGGTACATGTGGAAAAATTTTGCGTTGCCTGTAAAGAGAGAGTGAGCTCAGAGGATTACTTTATTGGAGCCGATACCAGCACTGGCGACTTGTTTAATACAAATGTCCATCTCTACTGTTTTCTCTCTGAGCACTGCAATCTAAATTCCAGTGAGTAGCCATCCCCTACAAATTTATTTTGACAGCTGTCTAGACAAAGGAGTTCACATTCTCTTTGTGATAGAATCTTCTGATTTGTGAGACACCCTACTGCGTCATCCAACTATGTAGATCAATCTACACAATATTTGTTGTTTGTTTATTTCTGGGTTTTATAAACTACCATGGGTAACTTGTATGGATATAAGCAGTCACCGGTCCCTAATTTCGGGTCACTTGTTCCAAGGAAGAGACAGGACCAGCATCTTTGGCCATGCACCCCATCCGTGACTCATCCGAGATTGGGACTCAATCTTAGCGCGGAAGAGTGGACAGAAGCCTGCGCCTCAGACCATTGTACCACCGGAGTGGTGGTTTCTGTGTATGACATTCGGTTAAGATGCGAGTATGTTTGAAATACAGAACAGTTTTTCCTATTTATACATGTATGATTATTTTGATAAATTTTTTTTATCGATTATGGAAAGGCCTTTGATTCGGTGAAACCAACAGCAGTTACAACGGCTTTGAAATCCTGCAGTATTGAAGTTGCATACATTAATATTATTAATAATATCTATGAAAATGCAAGTGAAAAGACTCGGCTATTTGAGAATACAGCATCCATTAAAATTGGAAAGGGAGTGAGACAAGGTGACACTATGTCTCCCAAACTCTTTAATGCCACATTGGAAAATGTCGTCCAATCACTGAACTGGGAAAACAAAGGGGTAAAGATTAATTGAGATTATCTAACTCACCTTCGTTTCGCTGATGACGTAGTCATTTTTGCAACTACCCCATCAGAGCTGCAGTATGATTCAGTAACTTGCTGACAAGAGTGAAGAAGTGTTATTAAAAACGAACTTTCAGAAGACAAAAGTGATGTCCAATGCTTTTACAAGAAAAGAAGACATCGATTGATGGGGAAAAGCTGGAGATAACCGACACCTACATTTATCTTGGACAGCAGATATCAAGTGAAGGTCGCATTGATGAAGAAATTAATCGGCGTATAAAACTTGATAAATAAATAAATACATCGCTCTTTCCACGTTCCAGAAACACACAGCATCCGAAAAATTGTTTTTCAGCCAACCGCTGTGGATATCGAGAGTTCTGTTGGTTCAATTCCACAGCGGTTGGCTGAAAAACAATTTTTCGGATGCTGTGTGTTTCTGGAACGTGGAAAGAGCGATGTATTTATTTATTTATTAACTGTCGCCACGTATTTGGAGTATTTTCACCTGTATAAAACTTGGCTGGAGAGCTTTTGGAAGAAACAGTATAATTTTCAAGAGCAATATGCCAATTATGTCTTAAAAGAAAAGTGTTTGATCAATGCATCCTTCCAGTGCTTACATATGGGGCAGAGACGTGGACCTTAACTAAAACAGATAAACAAAGACTGCAGACAACTGAAAGTAGCATGGAGAGATGCATGCTCGGTGTAACCAGGAGAGATAAGAAGAGGAATTCGTGGGTCAGAAAAATGACAAGAATGGAAGACATCATGATCAGAGTAAAATCCCTGAAATGGCAATGGGCTGGTCATATTACCAGAAGGACAGACCATCGATGGACAGCCGAAATCTTAGACTGGATTTCAAGGGACAGGTAAATACCCAGAAGAATACCACGTGGGAGACGGGTGGATGAAATTCGAAAGTATGCGGGAGTAACATGGAGGAGACTGGCACAAGACTGACCGTTGTGGCAGAAACTTGGGGAGACCTTCGTCCAGCAGTGGATTGACAATGATGAACATTTTGAAAAGTTCCTTTGCCCAAATTCTCCTACCATGTAACCACGAAAAGTAAATTAATGGGGATAAGCCTAGAAAAATAGTGCCTTCGCGCCGCTAAGCCCCTTCTACATCACAGCTATTTTTCTTTTCTTTATTGGAGGTTTAACGATCACCGTGAGCTACTCAGTGGGCTATAAGCAGTCACCCGTCTCTAATTCAGGGTCACTGGTTCCAGGGAAGGAAGAGAACCAGCGCCGTAAGACAAACACAGCAGCCATGCCTCACCGGGATACGAACCTGGACCCATCTCGGGCGAATGATCAGAAGCTATCACTTAGACCACTGCGCCACCGGGGCGGTAACACTGCTTTGGGCATAATTTCTTCTTTTCCGCTATTCACGATTCTGCTGCCAGGGGTCGCCAGTGTCTATTTCAAAGTGTGTCTCCGATTCTGAAAATCCATTGATAAAATGCTCTCTCGGTAGGATACTCTTTATTATGAAGAATATTTTGCACCCATTTTGTCCTTTATGTAACGTACAACTTTCAAGCTAAGAGGCGTAAAGTTATGTAACATTTTCGTCCCTTATCTCGTCGTATTGTTCCATTTATTGGCGCACCCACGGAGGTGGCTTTGGGGGCTTAAGCCCTCCAAGGTGATTAAAAGCGACGTACGTCACAAATTGAACATTCAAAAATATTTTTTTACATGTTCAAAAAATTACATAGTGTCTTCTGTCACATAGTGTCTTCTTCCCAAAGAGATTAAGAGCGATGTACGTCACAACCGTACATAAACTATAGGCGTACACTATATACTATATAAGCTGACCAGAAGTCCCGAATTCTTGAGGACAGTTCTTGAATTTGGTTTACTGTCCCCAAAAACGTCTGATGCCTTTGGGGACGCAAATTGTCGTCAAATTTTGATGTTTGCTTATAAGTGTCCTCGAATTTACACTTCCTCATTACCTTGTTAGATTTCTAATGAAAAATGTTCTTAAAAATAGTTTTCGTTGTACTAATTTTCCAACACGCTTCTTGTGGAAACAAATTTTGATTGATTTTTTTTACTTTTTTCTGAGTTTAACGACCACCGTTAGCAACTCTAAAGACTATAAGCAGTCACCTGTCCCTAATTTGGGGACATTCGTTCTAGGGAAGGGAGAGAGAAAGTGCTGTAAGACAAACTCACTACCCATGCCTCATTCGGGACTCGAACCCCGTACCGACTTGTATGAATGGTCAGTGGCCAGCACTAAGAGCACTGGGTCGGCCAAGTTTCGACTGTACTTGTTCTGAGTTCCTCCAAAAACTTTGGCAAAATGAAAAATTCGCCATGCAATTCGTTAATTAGTGTGCAGCTTGATTTTAATTCAGCAAATATACCTAAGGTAAAGCATTTCACTTTTGCTAATATGTTCTCGCCATCATAGCTCCGCTTTGTCAGTGCAAATTGCTAACATTCTACAAAATATAATCTTTTAAGACATAAATTTTCTTATGTAATATGACTGGAAACAATACAGTTTTGTGACAAAAAGATTTGCATACATATTTTGAGTATGTATGCTTCCCCAAATGATCTGTTGATTTGGGAACACCACGCCATTTTGTCCTCAAATCAGTGTTCCAATATCTGGTTACCTTATATATACTCTATATGTACACACATTGTGTACGTATACTATATTTACATATATAGTCCCCTCCAACAGTAATTCCTGGGTGTGCCACTAGTTCCATTTAAAAATCTCTTTTGGCCTCTGATCATTCGTCCGTAAGGGGTCCGGGTTCGAATCCCGGTCAGGCATGGATGTTGTGTTTGTCTTACGGCACTGGTTCTCTCCCTTCCCTGGAACCAGTGACCCTAAATTAGGGACGGGCGACTGCTTATAGCCCATTGAGTTGCTCACGGTGGTCGTTAAACCTCCAAAAAAAAAAAAAAAAAAATCTCTTTTGCCTCTGATATCTTCTACTGTGAGAAGCGTTTTATATACGTACGATGTGTGATTTTTCGCAGCATGCATTTTAGCCGATGGTGGTCGAAAGTAGATATTTCTGGTGGTGGATGTTTCCCCTATTGTAGAAATCCAGTTGATTTTTTTTTTTTTTAGTAACCGGTTCTATTCACGGTGAAAACCACTGCGTACATTACATATTTTAAATTATGATCAGATTTTTGTTTATAGGGGACATAATTTGTGATAACATAATCCTGTTAAAATATCTAGATATAACAAATGCATTTTCCTTTTCGCTGAACTTTTTCTTTTAGAAAAATCTGTTTCGAAAGATTTTGTTTTTGTTTTTGCGTCGGTAAGGATTCATAAAACGTGTTCATTACACCCGAGAACTACATGTTATTTTTCTCGTTCTTAAAATGGCTTTCACAAATAGTGGTCAAGAAATAATTCTTGTTTCACTGACCACCGAATGATGGTAGCGTGATAAGACTGCCGTTTACTGCCACAAGAAATTGTCTAACATGCAGTAAAAGTCCGGTATTACGGGAGCTGACAAAAATCGAAAATATTGTCGTTATAACAGACTTCTAGTTATAGCCGGATCACACAAATACACTACGTACATGTACGCGCACTACAAAACACAAAAAATAACAGTACTACATAATAACGATAATTGATCAAAACAATACATATTACATACCTGATCATGAAAGAAATTCAAATTGATCGGAAACTTGAAACTTGGTCGTTCTGGGTGGTGTAGTGGGTAGCATACCCGGGCGTTTTCTGGGAGACGCGGGTTCGAGTCCCGCTCCAAGACGATGAAACATTTTCAAGTTTTCTGATATTATCTGACTTACCATCCTTGTCACATTTACGCCAAAAATCGGATTGTCATCTTCAAAATTTGTACATACCTGATGTTTGTTTTTAATTCAGATTGGGATTTTTACAAAAAATAGGAATCGAGTGTTTTGTTTCCTCTATGATATTGATGATTGTAGCACGTAACTCTCGACTTCTGTTGTTCAGAGGGCTGGAAAAAAGCGGGGAGAAAGGAGCAAAGCAGACTAATCATTGGTGACTCATCTCTGTGTGCAGCTGTACTTGTTTATCTCCCCACCACTTCCTGGAATTCTAGGAACAGAATTTGTAGGAAATATTCAAAAAAGAAAGATTGGCAGTGAAAGCCTCTTGTTACAGCGAGAGCTTCTTAGATTTACAAATCGTAATACACAAGATCTTTCCTATCTTTGACATTAACAAATTGACGGTGCATTTTGAATCTCTCGTAACAGCGGGATTCTCGCTGTAAGCCGTACTGGTGCTAACGGACTTTTACTGTACTTGGTTCGACTGGTGAGTATATTTCAGTGGCTTCTAAGCTTCTAAGTGTATATATGCCATTAAGGTTACTTTAAATCTACGACTTTTTGAAAACTGAAACATATATCTTAAGTAAAAATACTGTTTTATTCCTGATGCTTTACGCGTGATCTCAGATATTCTGTAAAACTGTATTATTTTATATTCATGATGCAGAAAAAATCAATGTTCGCTTTATTCATAGCCAGAATGCAAAGAAAAGACCGTAAAAGCTGTTTAAACGTATAGATCTCAAACTTTATCGTTTTACGGCATTAGAATAGTCTACGAATTTGTCGTCTACAACGGTATTAGAATAGCCTACGAATTTGTCGTCTATACAACGGCATCGCTTTTCAACCCGTATTTTCAAAGAGCCAGAAATATTCTCTGCTTGCTCTTGTATTATTCATTTGAGTTCTTCCCATTTCATGCAATGCCCGCCTAACCGGATTTTCTGAGGAATTCTTTGGAACAATTCCTTTCCGACCGCTACAACGTCCGTGCTTTCGGACGGACTTCCTCAGTGAGCGTTATCATTTACATATCCTTTCCCCTTGAAAAAACCTTTGTCCATCCCTTTATTGAGATGCTTGGGAAGAATCCAGTTTATGTAATGGCTTCCAAAATTTCTCTTTACATCTGCGGCTTTAGTTTTTTTCAATTTCGATCGCGCTATTATGAGCTCCAATTGTGGTGTAATAAAATGCAATGTTAATCTTCAATTGCGCTCTAAAGAATATAAAAATTATCATTGAAACCCTGTATTTCTCACATTCAAACAAGGTAATTCAAATGAAAGGTTTTGAAACTGCTACATAAAACTGCTCTTCACCAGACTAACCGTCACCGAATGTAGCCGATAGCGAAATTTTAGTTTCTTGAAGGAATAGTCGTTCAAAATATGTGTAGCTTAAAAATGTGGTTTTTATATTTTCCACAAAACGAAAATATCTTAAGAAAAGATCTTTTCGGTGTGATAAAACAATGAATGCTGCTCATAGGCATAGGAAGAAGAGGTTCATGCCTCTTAGTGTACTCTGAATAAGTATTTTAATTAAAGCTCGGTATGTTTTGAATAACATGATATGAAACTAATATAGGTCCATTAACTTTTTCGGAAGATTCATTCGCTTGCTGGTGTAAGAATTATTTCGTTGAAAGAGATGAAGGAAATTGGAGTATGAAATGGTTCATTAGTCACACCGGGGTTTGTGATGAAGATATAAGCTCGCTATTATGAAGTTCCGCATAAACCAAAGTGTTTAACTCTTTAATATTCTCCCTTGGTATATCAACCGCATATTACGAACAGTATTTTTTTTGGAGAAGCCGCATATATCGAAGTTCAACAAGGTTAACAGCAAGCGAAATAAGAGGCACTCCTTCCGTTTTTATACCTTGCGCTTTCACTGGAAAACAAGGAATTTCCTACTGTAACGACACTCCGTGGTTCCCCCTTGCGGGAGGGTCAATTTTGCATGAAGACAATGCTTCATTTGCTTTTATACTACCTCTCTCTACCCCATCCCCTGCGATTGCCAAGTGTACATCTCCTCGGCAAATGCTGTCTTTTGCCCAATCCCCTCGCCATCTTTCAATCAGTCTCTGTTTAGGAAATATTATTTTTGTCTAGAGACATCATAACCGGCTCGTCAGAGGAAGTTGAAAAACATTTAAAACAGCGATCACGATAAGTACAAAACAAGCATTTGAAATTTCACCTGTTATGTCGGCTCATATGTCCGACGTAATAATAGGTGAAATTTCAAATTTTGGCGGTTTAATTTTTTCATTCGTTAAATGTTTTGCTTATTGCAGATCTCTTATATTATTTTGCTAGCTATAGTTTCAATTAACAAACATTATTTACTATCGATTAATTTATAAATACGGTGGCGCAGTGGTCTAAGCGATGGCCTCTGATCATTCGTCCGAAAGGGGTCCGGGTTCGAATCCCGGTGAGGCATGGATGTTGTGTTTGTCTTAAGGCACTGGCTCTCTCCCTTCCCTGGAACCATAGACCCTAAATTAGGGACGGACGACTGCTTATAGCCCATTGAGTTGCTCACGGTGGTCGTTAAACCTCCAATCAAAAAAAAAAAAATTATAAATAGTTTAACTGACTAATTTGAACCTGACAATGCAATATGCCAAAAATATCTCCTTTTCATCTGTCCGGTTAAACGAAGTTCGCATATATCGCGAATATTTTCGAATCTCTTCAACTTCGCTATAAACGGGTTCGTGTGTATAACGAAGAAAATATTAATGTATGCATCTTTTCAGTACCACAAGCTTTCGAAGACATAACTGCTGGTGGATTCAGATAATCAAAAGCCTTTTCATAATAAATGAAAGCCGTGCACTTCTTCAAAGCTGCAGAGAACTTGCAGACAGGAGTAAGGAAGCGGAATTAAAGATGAACTTACAGAAAACAAAATTGGCGTACAATGCTTTTAAGAGAACTAAGGATTTAGAGGTTCGTGGTGCGAAAAAATTTTTTTAGAAGAAAATAATACACTGCTGGACAATTGCTAAGGACGGATCATAAACGGCTATATAGCGCATAAAAAAGTAAGTGTGGTTGGATGCCAAGTGAAATAAAATACTATCAGAATGCCAGGACATTACAAGAAAGACAATTTATTGTGCTCTGAAATCCAGAAGGCTTTGGAACGTGTTCAAGGGACAAACAGGCCATTTTGTGCAGAATACGTAAACGTGAAAAAAATGCAATTACCGTCCGCAGGCGTTCCGGCGTAAGATGTCAATACGGGATATGGCCACCATGCAGGGCGATGCAAGATTCCACACGTCGTGTCATGCTTTGCACAACATTATCAGGCAGCTGTTAGGGTAATTTATCCCATTCCTCTGTCAGTGCACGGATGAGGGTGTCCTTGTTTATTGGAGGGCATTGGTGACCAGCAAGACTCCTCCCAAAAGCATCCCACACATATTTTAAATGGGATTCAGATCTGAAGAAGGTGCTGGTCATACGAAACGTTCAATATCCTCGCTCTCAAAACACTCCTAGACAGCGACTGTTCGATGACATGTTGCGTTGTCGTCCATGAAAATGAATCTATCACCGAAAGCACCACGGAACATGCGAACATGAGGTAGCAGAACACCATTAATGTATCGTTGGCCAGTCATAGTCCCAGTTGGAAGCACATAGAGGGACGTACGGCCATTGATCATGATGCCAGCCCATACCATGACACTACATGTCGGATATCGGTCCCTTTCCTGTATGTTTGCTGGACAATATGCAGTACCACTATCACGCCAGATCAGTTGTCGTCGACAATCAGACGATAGACTGTATCTACTCTCATCTGAGAAGAGGACAGCAGACCAGTCGTTATGAATCCAATTGCGATGTTGATGGCACCATTGCAAACGGGCGGTACGGTGACGTCTGGACAATGGGATGCACACAACAGGACGGCGGGCGTATAGTCCTCCTTCATGCAAATGTCTGGCGACAGTTTTTCGGGAGATCCGCTTGCCAGTAGCAGCCATAAACTGATTTGCTACCTCACTAGCTGTGCTGCGCCGGTGTCTTTTTGTTGATAGCACTATGTACCGATCTTCTGCAGGTGTCGTACTGCAAACACGACCTCCCCCGTGACGTTTGCTACACTCTCCATTTGTTTGAAATGATTTCCAAAGCCTTGAAACAACACTGTGGCTGACGTCGAACTCACTGGCAACATCTGTTATTTTTCGCCCTTCTTCAATCTTGCCAATATTACGGCCACGCGTAAAATCATCTAGGTGATGTCGGGAAGACATACTGAAAATTGCAAGTTCGTCAATTGATTCTTTCCCTTTTAACTTTGCGTTTGAACAACAACGGTCAATACGCGTCAAATACTTTATATCTTTTATCAGCGCTATGACGTCCCGAACAAGTTCGGCAATCCAAAATTTGCATACGCACAACACGTCTTACTGTATCCCGCACTTATGCTAATTTACACATTTTCCTGCCTTCCATTTTATGGTTGCTATCGTTGCTATTGTCATCCGTCCTTAGCAATTGTCCGGCAGTGTACCTACATTCACACTGGACAACAAATGAATTGGTCATTTTGAAAAGGGCTCATCTCTTTAAAAAAAAAAATTTCAGGAACTAAAAAGAACTGAATAACTCGCAAAGTAATGATGGGGAAAAAAGTCTCATATTTTATAATAATGATCTATTACATTTCCATAGTAATGCAAGAAGTGAATAAAGAATAAAAAAAATTTAAGGACTGAGAATATTGTAATAGAATTTGCCAAAGATGAGCCCTTTTCCAAATGACTTGTACGTGGCAAGGTGGTTACATAAAAAAAAAAAAAAAAAAAATCAGGATGTAAACAATGTTTAATGGTAATATTAACATAAAACAGAACAATTGTAATATGTTGAACAAAAGAAAAGCTAAAAGTCCTGTTCTGCTGGCTCTGCTTCAGGAGTTGTAGGTCACTGAAGAATTTCTTCATAGAATTGTCGGTATTCTTCAGGTATATACTGTTGCAGTTTCTTCTGGTCTTCCATCTTCAACATGTTAATCGGTAGAGTCTAGACAGTGAAAAGGATTTTTGAGTCATCGTGTTAGAAATGCAAGTGCGTGTAATCACTTCTGCCAATTTTTCAGGTTCGAATTGAAACTCAAAATATGTTGACACATGAAATAAAATGTTATCCCCCCCCTTTTTTTTTGACGCTCTTACCATAACTCTTTACTGCAAGAGGTTTTTTCCTTTTTTGAAATTCAAACTTGACCACTTCTTGAGGTCAATGATGTCTTTGGTCACAACCTCGATGACCTTTAATTTTAGCCATTTTAATCACGTTGTGCTTGTAACTGCTATCTTTCCGTATTCCTCGTTTTCACTTTAGCGACACTTTTTCATCAACGTCATCTGATTCACTGCAATCACTCATCGCACACAAAAATGTTTTAATCAATTGAAAAGTACGAAAAATGTTTTAATCAAGAAAGTGAATTACCCTAGGCCGAGAAGCGTAGAAGCACGTGCTGTTCCCTCACAGATTTACAGTATTTTGTTCAAGGTGCGATCTTAGTTTGTCTGTCACTCTTCACAATAGAGAGCGCGCCGATGTATTTCGAAAACGGCTCATCTCCTGAGATGGGCCCTTTTCAAACTGAATCGCAAAAATGCAGTGATTCCAAGCATTAAAAACATCCGATATGAGCCGATTTCGCTTACAAACGATGAGATGAACAACGCAGATTTCAAACATGTAAAGAAAATAAAAATTTCCGAAAACTCCGTATGAGCCCTTTTCGAAATGACCCATTCAAATATGAAGCGAAGGCCACACCGCAGCGTTATTCCAGATCTAGTAAGATAGGAAAAGGAATTCGTGGATCAGGAAAATGACAAGAGTTGATGATATCCAGGGACGGATTAAGCAGTGAATAGCTGCTGCAGAGGATGACATATCGTTCAATTCTTCGCCTTTCACACTTTTCGATACCGAAAATATATGATATAAAGAATTTGCAGCCCAATCGGGAGATTTTCAGCGTTTACAAAGTACAGCTCAACAAATCTCTCTCCGGGCATGTATACTGATGCAGGAAACCTGTCGCGGGCGGGGTGAAAAAGGGGGGTGGTGTAATGCCGAAAATATAAAGAATTTCTGGTCAGATCGGGAGGTTTTCAGTGTTTACAAACTACAACCCAAGCAGTTATCTGAGGGTACCTGTAAAGGCAGGAAGCCTGTCGAAAGGGGGTAGGGGGCGATAATTTCTGGTGGTCCGATCGGAAGGTTCTGAAGGAATTCCAGCGTTGGCATATGCCCGGAGAGAATTTGTTCAGCTGTAGTTTCTAAACGTTGAAAATCTCTCGGGTTGGGCTACAAATTCTCTGTATCTAATATTTTTGGCATTAAACTCCCCCCCCTTCCTCACCCCGCCCTTCCATAGGCAGGTTTAGGATGCCCACATAAATTTTGTACAGTTTTAGTTTGTAAACGCTGAAAACTTTCGGATGGAATCAGAAATGCTTTATATTTTATATTTTCGGTATTAACCCCCTCACCCACACGGACAGGTTTCCTGCGTTTGCACATGATCGCAGAGAATTTGGTGACCAGTAGTTTATAAACCCTGAAATTCTTTTGTTGAGTTGTAGATTATTAACATTTTTTTATAAAGAATTGCATTAAGTATCGCAATTAAATACGAAATTACGGAAACTTTATGTGACTCAGATAACCAACCTTTTGGGACGTGGTCACGAAGCGGTTAAAACCGCAGTTTTCATATTGCCCCTTAAATTTTTGTGGCTAGTTCTACTTTTTATTAGCTTTTATTGTATGTTATTACACACAAAATACGTATTAAAATTATAACTCAAAATTTAATCAGTTGAAAAACTTCAATATACACTGACGGAAAAAAAAATCCCAACACCACAAAAAAATAGTTGTAGAGGAATGAAATGGCGGCAATACATTTGTATAGGTAACATATTTAATCGATTAAGGTTTCAAGATCACAGCTTAATGTAAGCGTCAGAAGAGCCATTTTAAATGTGAAAGGCTGGTACATTAATAACCGGTGTAACCGCCAGAATGTTGAATGCAAGCACGCAAACGTTCATGCATTGTGTCGTACAGGTGCTGGATGTCAGTTTGTGAGATGGAGTTCCATGCCTGTTGCACTTGGTCGGTCAATACAGGGACGGTTAATGCTGGTTGGGGGTGACGCTGGAGTTGTCGTCCAATGATGTCCCATACGTGCTCGATTGGAGAAAAATCTGGTGATCTAGCAGGCCACGGCAACATGTCGACACTCTGTAGAGCATGTTGGGTTACAACAGCGGTATGCGGGCGAGCGTTATCCTGTTGGAAAACACCCCTGGAATGCTGTTCACGAATGGCAACACAACAGGTTGAATCACAAAACCGACGTACAACTGTGCCGTCAGGGTACGTGGGATAACCACGAGAGTGCTCCTGCTGTCATAGGAAATTTCTCCCCAGACCATAACTCCAGGTGTATGTCCAGTGTGTCTCGGCCGCAGACAGGTTGGTTGCAGGCGCTCACCTGGACTCCTTCTAACCGACACACTGCCATCACTGGTACCCAGGCAGAACCGGCTTTCATCAGAAAACACAACAGATCTCCACTCCGTCCTCCAATGAGCTCTAGCTTGACACAACTGACGTCGAAACGGCAGTGGTTTGGAGTAAGTGGAATGCACGCTACAGGGCGTCTGGTTTGGAGCTGTCCTTCAAGTAACCGATTTGTAACAGTTCGTTGTGTCACTGTGGTGGCAACTGCAGCTCGAATTGCTGCCGCAGACGCAGTACGATGCGCCACGGCCATACGCCGTACACGGCGGTCTTCTCTCTCAGTAGTCCCACGTGGCCGGCCGGAACCCGGTCTTCTTGAGGCAGTACCTGCCCTTGACCACCGCTGCCAACAATGATGCACAGTGGCTACATTCCTTCCAAGTCGTTCTGCAACATTGCGGAAAGAAAATCCACCTTCTCGTAGCGCTATTACACGACCTCGTTCAAACTCCGTGAGCTGTTGATAATGGCTTCTTCGTCTTCTTAAAGGCATTCTTGACTAACATCAACACACTACGTCGAATCTCAACGATAACTAAAGCTCACGAACGTTACAGCGCGTTTTTACAGCAAACCTGCTTTGCATGTTCCGAGGGGCGCTACTAGCGCCACACGTATGCGCCGAGCGCGAAATTTGCATAGACGTCATCTTACAGATGTACTCTCACCGCCTACCAACTGTCGTTTATCTAACACAACCCCTTCTTGGTGTTGGGATTTTTTTCCGTCAGTGTATGTCTCTTTATGTCACTAGGATCTTATATACCCTTTTATGTCAGTAGGAAGTCTATTATAGTTTTATGCCACTAGGAAAACTCCGACACTTTGACGATATCTCGTACGAAATGTAATTTGTGTACATTCCATTATATGAGAAGGCTACGAGTTTTCCGCGGTGTGTTTTCGTAGCGGTGGGTGAAATTACAGGAGTTTCCTCCAAAAGAAGAGCTATCTGCAACGACATTCACCAAAGAGGAATAATCTTCCGTTAAAGCAATTTGTATATGACCTTGTAACGTCGCAACAACAGAAGGGTGCCAATCTACCGGGTACGAATTTGCCGGGCACCAGTTTGCCTGGTACCAATCTCCCGCGTACGAGTTTTCTAAAATTCAATTATAGGAAAATGTCGTGATTGCTTCTATTATCGCTCGGGTTCCTAATTGGGTTCATCCGGCGTAATATTGGGAGCCAAGGGGGTGTCGAGTGGATTGTGATTCTGCGATTCCCTGATTTAGGGCTGACGCAGCTTCAGGATCCACTGACGGGGCGTTGTGATTCACACAGCAGATTTTCCTTTGGGAGTCAAAGGGTCCGCTGTGTGCCGCAATGTTTTCGTGAACGTCTAGTTTAAAATAAAAAGCATAAGTGAACAGATTTTCTAAGTCCCTGCCATAAAATTATATATATTCTCCAAAAATCCAGCATTGAGCACAGAATTTGTAACTAACGAAACACTCATGATAGAACGTAGACCAATTAACAAAGTAAAGAATTTATTGGTTATGTTTTGGCATAATATAATAAAGATACACTCATGATACTAGCAAAAAAGGATTTCGACTCTCTGACAGGAACCTGTACTCAATTAACTACTCGCTTACGAGAACTTTAACTCTGACGGAAAACTTTCGTATGGACTGATCCGATAAACATATTATGAGGGGACACCAAAAGAAAGAATAGGATGGATTTCCTACCTTAACATCCGAATCTGGCCTAGATGTCGCGCTGCTACCCTCCTATCACACGGAAGAATTGGAACCACCTGAAAGTCCAGTTTTCTTGTCATCACTTATTGTCCGTAAAACACTATTACCGTTGTTCCTTCACCAAGGGTACTGGTCTGCGATGTATGTCCCGGTCCGTCATCATTGGTGTGGGCCCTCATCATCCTTAGCAGGGTTCCTTTCCTTAGCACCTCGGTTTAGATCCTCCATCCATGTCGGGAAACGGTACGCAGTTACGGATGTCCTGCCGTAATATTGGCAGCGATTAAGTTGTCAGTCTCTGATACCTCATGGCTGTGACCACGTTTTTGGGCCACCAAAAAAAAACTCCAAGTGACAAGTCACAAGGAATAAAACAGTAAAAGTCAAGTGTTCCGTGGCAAAAGTAAAGAGTGAAGTGACGAAGTTCTTCTCTTGCCTTGTAAAAATTTTGACGACCCCAAGAAGACCCACACTACCTCAAAATATCCCATCATCCAGTCACTAGCTGGCAAACGCAAGCCTCTCTGAATTAAATTCCCAGTGTAAATCCTACTGGTCAGAGAATTAACATTTTGTTCATCCATTCGTTAGGGGGCCAAAATTCCTACCCGTTCCAGTGAAAATTCTGAGAACCGCTCAAGTTCGTTACCCCCGTGATATAACTACCGGGCCATAAATCCTTACCCAATTAAACTGTTAGCTCCGGTTCCAAAATGTCTACGGTCTATCCAACACGCATTGTGGATGGTGGACACTTCTATTGCCCCAATAAAACATACTACAAAGTCAGCTCGCCGATGGATGTCGCCAGCGTTGTCTAGCTAATCTTACGCTATGCGACGCCTTGCGCTGCGAGAGGGGGGACGGAGAGGAAAAAAAGAAAAGAATCACCCGAAAGTATATGTCAAAATAAATAAAAATAAATAAAACGTACTCTTTCTTCAAAAATTGCACGAATTAATAAAAATGAATAAATAAATAAATAAATAAATAAATGAATAAATAAAATAATAATTAAATAAATAAATAAATGAATAAATAAATGAATAAATAAAATAATAATTAAATAAATAAATAAACTAGGGAATGAATTTTCGACCTAAATGCGCAGCGCTCGAGTCTGGGTGCTGTCACACTTCAATTTATGAAATAATTTACGAACTTGAAGAAATAAATTGTATCGGTATACTTAGAAGGGGTGAAGATGATGCTAAAGCCCGAAATTCAGACATTAAAATTGAACAGGAAGAGATGAAACTGCGTGGGTAACAATTTGCCGCGTACCAATCTCACGGGTTCCGGGAGCTCATACGATTTCATTCTGTTCATGTTTTTTTTTTCGGTTTTTAATATTATCCATCAGTGTAGTACTTTAGTTCATCGTTGTGTTGGGATAAGTGACATGACTGCGAGGAATCCCGGTAAACTCCCCCACCGGTAAATTCTCCCACATTCAGTCAATTCCCCCACCGGTAAATTCCCCCACATTCAGTCAATTCCCCCACCTCGAAACCCCCCCCCCACCGGTAAATTCCCCATTTCGGAAAACTCCCCCACTTCGGAAAACTCCCCCACCGGTAAATTCCCCCATCCTTTTTCAGTCAGGGACGTGCACAAATGAATTTTACTCAAAATTAGACTCAAAAGGTGGGGGAATTTACCGGTGGGGGAATTTTCCGATGGGGGAGTTTTCCGACATTTGGAAATAACTCTCTGAGGATGTTTTTATAAAATCCCAGGCTGAATTTTATTTGTAAAGATATTAATATTCATCAAAAGAATATTTCTGTTTTCTAGTTCATTTGCTGATGAGAAATAACAGTTGCGTTTTAAAATATACTTCGAATCTTGTAGTTTATCTTTTTGCCCGGTTTTTTAAATTTTCCTCCGTTGGAAGAGACATGCTCCTCCCACATGTACTCTAATTGCATGAGGTCGAATGTTTTCATGTCAAGTTATTAATATTTCTCTTTTGATTACCTACGCACTAAATACTAATTACTATGCATCATGCGTAGAAATATTAATATTAATTACTGTCTCATGCGTAGGAATATTTATCACTAAATATTAATTACTATGCCTCAGTTTTTATTCTAACGATGTCATATTCATAATGTTTTTGTATGAACTGAAGTCAATCATGTTGCACTTTTACTTAGGTACTAGTTATTAATTAATTGGACTTAGGCCTAGTAATTAATATTGAATGCCTAAGTAAAAGCACAATGCTATTAACTTGATTTTTTTGTAAACTTTGCCAGCATCACATCGGCAAAGAAAAAGGTGTTAAAACAGCTTAGGCCTACGGCCTATTAATTAATGTATGGTGCATAAGTAGAAGCGCAATATTATTAACCTGACGTGGTATGTAAACTTTATGAATATGGCAACGATAGAACTGGTAAAAAGGGCTAGGCCTAAGGCCTATAAATTAATATTTAGTCAGTGCCTTAGTAAAAACGCAATACTCTTAACCTGACATGGGATGTAAACTTTATGAATATGACATCAGTAGAATAAAAACTGTTTAAAAGGCCTAGGCCTAGGGCCTATTAATTAATATTTAGTTCCTAAGTAAAAGCGCAATGCTATTGCCTTGATTTGATACATAAGCGTTATGAATATGAAGTCGGCGGATTAAAAGCTGTTAAAATGTCCGAGGTGTAGGGCCTATGAATTAATTAAGTTAAAGAAAAATATTACAAATTTGACATGCTATGTAAATATTTAGTGCCTAAGTAAAAGTGCAGCGTTATTAAAAAATCCCACCTTATTGCCCTTTCCTGAACACAGCAATTTTCGCTTGGCTTACATAAAACGTTTTCTCGAAGTTTGTTCGGAGTTCCCAATTAAATTCTCAATATACGCCAAGAAACTTCAATCTTCATACCCCCGCCCCATCGAACTTCTGTGGCCAGTTGCCCTAAGTATGAACCGACATGAAAATTCAGACAAACAAAAGAGCTCCTTCCCATTGTTAGGCACCTTGGGAAACTGCCTTACATAATTCGGAAACTTGGAAAACTGCCACACCAGAAAACTGCCACAAATTCAAAGTGTTCCTCGGAGGAACAGCAATCTGTGTCCGGCCCCTTAATGAAAAGCGCGTGACAGTTTTCCTGTGTGGCGGTCTTCCGCCAACAGTTGTGGTTCTATTAAATATGTAATCGATTTGTAACTTTTGGTCAATCGGTATGAGGAAAGAATGCCCACGGAAAAAACGCCCACGGAAAAATCGCCCACGGAAAAAACGCCCACGGAAAAAACGCCCACTTCTCGAAAGTAGGAAAAAACGCCCACGGAAAAATTGCCCACAGACAAAATGCTCACGGGAAAAATATGTGATCGACTGATAAGTTTATATGTCTGTTATAAACGGTGACAGGACAATTGGTCACAGACTGCTGGCCAAAAAATCGTTAGGGGTCATATAAAAATTGCGGTTTCTTGGCCACCTCACCTACATAACGAAAATGGGTGTAGGAGAATTGGCCACAAAAGTTCAAGGGTGTGTGTGCGGGGGGGGGGGGGTAAGTATTATCGATTTTTGGCCTACATTGAGAATTGAATTAGGAACTCCAAACAAATTTCGAGAAAACGTTCTATGTAAGCCAAGCGAGAATTACAGCATAATTCATGTATGTTCGGAAAAGGACCCTAAGGGGTGGGATTTTTTAATAACGCTGCACTTTTACGTAGGTACTAAATATTTACATAACATGTCAAGTTTGCAATATTTTTCTTTTACTTAATTAATTCTTTTTTTTTTTTTGATTGGAGGTTTAACGACCACCGTGAGCAACTCAATGGGCTATAAGCAGTCGCCCGTCCCTAATTTAGGGTCACTGGTTCCAGGGAAGGGAGAGAGCCAGTGCCGTAAGACAAACACAACATCCATGCCTCACCGGGATTCGAACCCTGACCCTTACGGACGAATGATCAGAGGCCAGCGCCACCGGGGCGGCACTTAATTAATTCACAGGCGAAGAAAAAAGTGTTGAATTGGCTTAGGCCTACGGCCTATTAATTAATGTATGGATTGAATGTATGGTGCATAAGTAGAAGCGCAATAGTATTGACAATTAATACAGACATTTGACGTGGAATAGGAATAGCTGTGGTGTCGTGGAAGCATATCCGGCGCGTAACTGGAAGACCCTGAGTTCGATTCCTGGAGGCGGCCACTGAGAATTTTTCAGTGACTCACTTATAAACGTGGAAAGAGCGACGACTTGCCGCCCCGGTGGCGCAGTGGTCTAAGGCGTTGGCCTCTGATCATTCGTCCGTAAGGGGTCCGGGTTCGAATCCCGGTCAGGCATGGATGTTGTGTTTGTCTTACGGCACTGGCTCTCTCCCTTCCCTGGAACCAGTGACACTAAATTAGGGACGGGCGACTGCTTATAGCCCATTAAGTTGCTCACGGTGGTCGTTAAACCTCCAATCAAAAAAAAAAAAAAGAGCGATGACTTTTGTTTGATTATTGACAATACTTGTATACTTGTTATGTAAATTTTACGAATATGGGAATGACGGAACGAAAACTTTTAGAAGGGCCTAAACGTTAGTCCTAATATTATTTTGTGCCTGAGTAATACCGCAATATTAATAATTTGATGTGTTACGTAAACGTTATGAATATAACATCGTTAGAATAAAAACTGTTAAATAGGCCAAGGCCTAGGACTTATGACTTAAGGGCCGCGGGTGGCCTAGTGAAGAACCAAATAAGATTGTTAACTTTCAACTTCCTACTGTAGAGTAGCTACTTTCTTAAAAAATTCCAGTTCGGCTGTACTATAATAAATTTGTGACTATTCTTATTTTTTAAAGTAAGGTCTTAATTTTTAAAACTATGCATGTTTATTATTTAACTATATCAATTAAAAAAGAAATCATTAAAAGTCAGATTATTTTATTTATAAATACTTTTAAAGTTTAATGCATTTAATTGTAAAAGCGATTTTCGTAAAAGCCGCAGTGTACTGATATAACTTTGTGTAATGTGCTTTCTTTCCACTGTTGTCTGTTGAGTACGGCGAGCGGAAGGGGGGGGACATCTGTCTTTCGTCAAAGTGGTACTTTGCAGCTGCAGCTTGAACGTTTGCTAGAGACCGCACCTCAAATAACAAGCGATATATTTCATTTAAATTTATCGGTTGGCCACCGGTCGGGGTGTGTCTTCCCCGTGAGTAGTATAATCTCAAGTTACAGGCATACTTCTTTTCTTCCCAGTGTAAAGAAAAAAATACGCACTCATAGCTTCCTGGGAGTTTTCCAAAGGACAACTAAAACAGTTAATTTCTACATGACGGGTGTAGGAGAACTGGCCACAAAAATTTTAAGGGGCCGTATAAAAATAACGTTTTTGACCGCTTCATGCCCACAAGCCCCAGAGGTTGGTAATCAGAGTCATATATAGTTTCCGCAATTTCGTCTTTTCTTAATTGCGATAATTAATCTAATTCTTTATAAGAAATGTTTATGATCTACATCTGAGCAAAAGATTTAAGGGTTTTCAAACTACAAGTCTGCAAATTATCTGAGCGCATGTGCTGACTCAGGAAACCTGTCGGGGGGGGATATATCAAAACTTGATTTGAAAAATGTATCGTCCCATCGGGAGATTTTCAGCATTTACAAGCTACAGTTGGACAGATTATTTGAGGGTACGTGCCTACTCAGCAAACCTGGGGGTGGGGGTGGGGGGTTATATGATAATTGTGAATTATATAGAATTTCTTGTCCGATCGGGCGATTTTCAGCATTTACAAACTACAGCTGGAGACATTATCTCCGGGCATGAACCTACTGAGCAAACCTGTCGGGGGGTAATACCAAAAGTGTAGAATATGAAGTATTTCTCTTCCGACCCGGAGATTTTCATCATTCACATGTCTTCAGATAATGTGTCGAGTTGTAGCTGCTAATTGCCGAGAATCTCCCGATCGGACGAGAAATTGTTCATATCTTACACTTTTGGTATTACCCCCCCCCCTCTTCGCCGACAGGTTTCCAGAGAGTGACATGCGCTAAGAAAATTTGTCGAGTTGCAGTTTCTAAATGTTGAAGATCTCCAGATCGGAAGAGATATTCTTGATATTCACGATTTTGGTATACCCCCCCCGACTAGTTTCCTGAGGCAGCAGATACCCTCAGATAATTCGACGTGTTGTAGCTTGTAAACGCTGGAAATCTCCCGATCTTACCAGAAATTCTTTATATTTCATATTTTAGATTTTAAGCACCCCCCCCCCCCTCCCCAGACAAATTCCCTGGGTTTGCACATACTCGCAGAGAATTTTTTATTTGTAGTTTCTAGAAAAATATCGTATAGCAGTTGGCTTGAAGACAACGGTGAATCATTAGTGTGTTTTTAAATAAATGTTGCATAAGACTACCACGGCTTTCAGGCCAAGACCATACAACCTCTACAGTCAATCAGTGCAATCCGAACTTTCCTCTCATATTTGTAAGGTTTGCAGAAAATATTTTACACATCAAATTATTAATATTGCGGTATTACTTAGGCAGAAAATAATGTTAGTACTAACGTTTAGGCCCTTCTAAAAGTTTTCATTCCGTCATTCCCATATTCGCGTTATGTAGGTGAGGTGGCGAAGAAACCGCAATTTTTATATGACCCCTAACGATTTTTTGGCCAGCAGTCTGTGACCAGTTGTCCTGTCACCGTTTATAACAGACATAAAAACTTATCAGTCGATCACATATTTTTCCCGTGAGCATTTTGTCTGTGGGCGATTTTTCCGTGGGCGTTTTTTCCTACTTTCGAAAAGTGGGCGTTTTTTCCGTGGGCATTCTTTCATACAATCGTGCGAACTACACCAGAAATTCACGTTCAGTTAAAAAAGGCATTCAGGCGATTTTTCGGAAGGAACCCACCTTCTTCAGTTAGCTGGGCCACCCAAGAGCAGAGGGACATCACCCCCTCTCCAACCCTCCTGTTCCCCCCATCACTGGAGGACACTTGCTTAGGAAACGCTCGCATGTGTGAAAACATTCGACCTCATGCAATTAGAGTACATGTGGGAGGAGCATGTCTCTTCCAACGGAGGAAAATTTAAAAAACCGGGCAAAAAGATAAACTACAAGATTCGAAGTATATTTTAAAACGCAATTGTTATTTCTCATCAGCAAATGAACTAGGAAACAGAAATATTCTTTTGATGAATATTAATATCTTTACAAATAAAATTCAGCCTGGGATTTTATAAAAACATACGTAGAGAGTTATTTCCAAATGTCGGAAAACTCCCCAACATCGGAAAATAAGGTGGAGGAATTGACCGGTCGGAAAACTCCCCCATCGGAAAATTTCCCCACCGGTAAATTCCCCCACCTTTTTGAGTGGTATTTTGAGTAAAATTCATTTGTGCACTGTCCCTGACCGAAAAAGGTGGGAGAATTTACCAGTCGGAAAACTCCCCCATCGGAAAATTCCCCCACCTTTTTGAGTGGTATTTTGAGTAAAATTCATTTGTGCACTGTCCCTGACCGAAAAAGGTGGGAGAATTTACCAGTCGGAAAACTCCCCCATCGGAAAATTCCCCCACCGGTAAATTCCCGTACCTTTTTGAGTCTTATTTTGAGTAAAATTCATTTGTGCACGGTCCCTGATTGAAAAAGGTGGGGGAATTTACCGGTGGGGGAGTTTTCCGAGGTGGGAATTTACCGGTGGGGGAATTTTTCGGCGGGGGAGTTTACCGTTTACCGACTGCGAGATTTAAGAGAAGCGTATCAACCAAAACGAAAGCTTGAGTAATTTTCTAAACCTGGAAAATCATTTCACGATTGTTAGTTTTGGTTTGAAATAAATGAGGTCTTGTTCACAAAGGAATTTTTCTTAGTTTCGTACTTTAAACAAATATTTCCGTTAGCATGTATGGCAGCAACGAGCCTCCCTCCCCGAATTTAGGGATATTGATTTCAGCGAAGGGGAAAAAACCAGAACTGTAGTACAAACACAACACTTGTGTAATCAGCCAGAGTCTCACACCTCGTACTAGTTAACCATCGGGGCCGCCCAAGATGAGTTTTCAATATCTGCATGGTGCCCAATCTCCTGCAGAAATCAGTGTGCTAAAAAACAAACAAACGTGTTGTAAAACAGTGTAAAAATGAAACTATAGAATTGCCAATGTTAATCATTTTACACCGAGTTTCCTTTCTTTATAAGTATATGTTTTACAGGAAGTAGTGTAAAAACATGTACACCAACATAGCGTTTTTTTTTAATTTCTTTCTGTGCTCAACGGCCCCCTACAACGTAAATTCGTCAGAATTCGGTAAATGGATGGGCGAGCATTAGTCCCATAGTTACTATGGGACTTCTTTCTTTCTTTTTTTTTTTTTCACGGAATATGACAGCATAGTCTGAAAGTGTCAATAATGTTAGCCTATGTATTTGCTTAACTGAATTCTGCTGTATGTTTTGGAAGACATGAGCCTCAACGCAATCCGAAGGGAATAAAAAAGGCAAGATAACGCTTCTCTTTTGCACCACTCAAGCCGGATGTCATGGGGTCAGACTGGAGGGGTGTTGATATTTTGGAAGGCGGCACAGTACTTTGTCAGTCGGAACTGTCAAGATACAAAAACAGCGTTCCTGCGTTATTATCCATCGATAGTTGGGTCCAGAGCGGCAATGGGCTTGCCCTGATAGAGCCATCAGACTTTACTGCCAGCTGGTGTCTGTGTCTCCCATTCATGGAATACCCCTCTGACGCGCACAAAGGACCCACTGCTTTGCTTTAGGATTCTATTTAACGTGCCTCTTTTACGTAGGCTTTCTGAACCGTATTTCGAATGCCTCTTCTCTTTGCTGCTCTGGATAAGAGAAGAATGAACGCCATCTTTGTCCATTGTCACTAAGGTCTAGGGTCGTGGGGAGAGAGCATGGGAGGTTTCTAAGCTCAGTTCCAAAGGAGTTGGATCACTCAAGAAGCCCCAAAATGCACGAATCGCACCTGATACTGCACGCGCTTAGTCTAATATGAAAGTAATAACAGCGTAATGTAAGGGAAAAGGAAGCTGCTTTTTTTCAACCTGTTTTAATACATGCTAAATGAAAGCGACAGCATGGGGAGAAGGAAGGTAGTATTCAACGTCGGCTCGACACGCGAAGTTTCATTTGACTTACGAATGTCCTTAAACACGTACCTCCCCTTCCTTTCTCCCTCTCGGTTTTTTTTTTTTTTTTTTTGAATCTCTGATATTATTGTGAGAGCTGACTTTTCGATTATAACGAAGATTAAGTTTAAAATAAATTCAACTGTTATTAACTCCATGAGCCCGCCAGGGACGTCGGTAGACTTCGAAATTAGGATGGGCGAGCATTATTTTTGGTGGGGCAAGCTTGATAGCAACTTTCTTTTTTACGAAACACTGAATGCATTTTTTTTAATGCTTTTAAAGTTAAACGACCGCGGTGAGCAACTCAATGGACTACAAGCAGTCGCCCGTCCCTAATTTAAGGTCACTGGTTCCAGGGAAGGGAGAGAGCCGGTGCCGTAAGACAAACACAACATTCATGGCTCACCAGGATTCGAACCCAGCCTCTTCTCTGACGAATGGTCATGTAAGCCAGCGCTTAGACCACCGCGTCACCGGGGTGGTTTAAGCGCTGAATTCAGCGCTTTACTACCGGCTACAAAATAATTCGTGAAACTCCGACACCCTCCACCTGGACACACATACATACATGGACTCGACTAGTTACGTCACGGGTGTAAGATACAAGTGTTGGTGGAATGTCGCCTTCAACTTTTTGCTTGCTCTGGATGCATTGTCTTAAATTTCTTTTGAGAATTTTCCATTTTTGCTTACGAAAATAGTGCTGTAGTCGAGCAATTTATTTAAAAGGAAATGTCGTTTTTGTTTACCTAAATCAAATTTTAACGTTGTGCGACGCAGACACAATACCTCACCCCTCCTTAACTTCATTCTTTCCAGCCAGCAACTTTGCCTTGCACTCCTCTCCTGCAAAGCAGTCGCAGCCACTTTCACTGTCCCGGCGCAGTCTTAAGGACGCTATATAGTGTAGCTTTAGACTCCATTTTTCGTGTTGGAATCCCCTATTTTGTAAAGAAAACAAACGGAACAATTAGTAGTGACACCCTCAGTGAATTCTTATTAATTCTCCTCATTGTTCCCCCTTGGCCATACAAATATGAAAAAGAGGCTGAAACTAAGAAATAGGAGGAGTGGAAAATAGCTGAATTCTCATGGCCCTGCGGTGCTATTCTGATAACCTTTTTCGGAGACGTAAGCAACGCACTTCCTAGGGAAATACGTACGGCTACATGAAATAAAACACACTTCGCAAAGTGCAGATTATATTTTAGAGTTAAATATATTGAAAAAATGGCACACTTTGAACTGGGTGGGCGGCAGTGTGGAAAATACGAAAAAAATGAAAAGTGACTTATCTATATTAATAAAATTATCGCCTCTGTCTGCCGGTCGCCTACACTGGAAACTAATGAACATAGAGACTTGAAATTTGATACGCACGTAGCTGTTAAGGGAGTATGATACCCCTCGGAGCCTTTTTTTTTCAGAAATTCGAATTCACTGAGCTCTAATTTATTAATTTTTTAAAGCATTTAAACATTGTTGAAGAAACTATTGTTGAGATCTGATCGTGCGGCTTGTTGTCCCATGAAATGACGCAACAATATGTTTTACTGAACTATCGCCGAACATTATTTCCTCACGTTTTACATAAACCTAACCGTATCACATTGCAATCTGCGTAAATTACAGGAAACTGATGCTATATAGGTGTAATAAAAGCCATTATAAAAAATGCATTTTTTTATTGGCGCAGCAACTTATACAGTATGTGCTAAACTTTCATGCATTTACGGGTGACTTTATCGAGGCAGACCAATACCACAAACCTATTGAGGAGAATATACCTACATCACCATATCAGCGACGATATTAATAGGTTGCGCAGATTTGGGGGGGCACTTCCGAAGTGTGACGTGTATAATTTCTCCGCAGTTGCAGGTGGGTTTGTTTACCCTTTAGACCGCTGCTCTCATTGTATAACTAACTACCCACTATTTACAGTTCCAAACTATTTTTTCGGGAAGATTTTGACTAGGTTGCTTCAACCATTGTTTCAAATTTGACATAACGCGCGGGATTTACAATTTTAAATTTGATCTTACTGTTCACTCTGTTAGGCTTCCGAAGTGTGTCCTTCTTCCGCAACTGCCCGCGCTTTGTAGGTTTTAGACCGCTGGGTCCCATTGCATTACTACGCACTTTATATAGTTCCAAGCTATTTTTTAGGGAAGATTCTGGTCAATTTTCTCCAGCCATTGTTTTGAGTTCGACATAACGCTCACTATTTACAATTCAGAAATTTGATTTTGTTGTTTACTCTGTTAGACTGTCAAAATGTTGCGTGTATCCTTCCGCCGCAGTTGCCGACGGGTTTGCTTACGTTTCACACCGCGGTTCTCTGTGTGTTACTGCACGCTATGAATAGCTCCACTTTTTAAAAAACAGCAGTTCGACAGTTTTTTTTAGAGAGGAAATATATTTGAGTGACATGTAAAGTTAATACATGAAATAAAATGAAAAGAAAACATGAATTTTCTCGCATTTCATTTTGTTGTTAATATTACAATTCCTCCGTTCACGCATTCTCCCACATCATCTTAAGGTTTTATTTATTTTGTCGTGATGAAATCTGGATCCCCATACACTCTACAAAGGAATAGGACTGACTAATAAGAAACTCATTCAATCAGAGTAACTATTATGACTGGTCATGATTTTATTCCACGCATTCCAGTCGTCTCATCTGACCTATTTTAGCTTAAACGCCTACAGTTTCCTGTTGTTCTCAGTTTTTTTCATGAATATCAGCAAAACATAGGTTCAATCGATAAAATCTGAACTAAACCTGCAACATTCATGCCTTTTTCATGGCCAGTAAAAATACAAACCTCGTCATCTTGGTTCCAAATAAAAGAACGGTTGACCCAGAGGCTCTAAAAGGATAAACTTACTGCGTTTCTAATTAACTGTGCATTACGCTGATCACAACACGATAGAAAAATGTAGATATTTCAAACTTCCCATATTCGCAATCAATAAAAACTGGTGGTTTAAGCTACTTGTGCCGGCACAAGTATATATATTTTGTTCGCTTTCATTTTTATCCTTTTCATTACCGGAACACATTTCAGTTAAATGTTTCCGTGTGATATAGCCTATTCAGGAAAGCTCGGAAAACGCTGGCCCAGAAGTTGATTCGTGTATTTTTTGTTGAACCCGGGTAACGCCGGGCTTTCGCTCCGTAATAATTGTTCTTCCGCTGGTGACGTAATAAGTTACTCCTTGTATTACTTACCCATGGTAATGATCCAAATTAATAAATATAAAGATCCGATCCGATTTACTCTTGAAAGATGATGCAAGATGAAATCCTAGAAAAAAGTAGGACCCGCAACAACTTAGTGCAGACGATTTAGCGAAACAAACAAATGAAAGCCTGCATTTCGTGGACATGTCATGGTTTCTATAGCTCGTTGAAAGCCGTTCTAGAAATGTATGAAACTTGGGAGTCCTTAAAAAAACAAAACTTGTATACAGACAACTTTATATGATTGCAAATGATTTTGGATCACAATTGAAAATTTTCAAGTTACTGTTAAGCCAACGGATGCAGACATCCGTAAAGTTGTTTTTAGTTAATTTATTATTTAGTTTAGCGTCCACCAGGAGTGTTTAAGGGTATAAACAGTCCCTAATTAAGGGCCACTTGTTCCGGAGGGGAAGGGGAGGAAGCGTCATAGGACAAACTCACCACCTATGTCCAACCGAGACGATTTGCCAGAAGCACACGGCTCTGAGAATTTGTTACTCTGATATCCTCTAACAGCTGAGAAAGAGGATGAAGCAAATGACGCTGAAACCCGTAAAGCAGATAAACCTCCAACAAATGTTAAAATGAAAGAAGGGCTTCGAAATTTCCATTGGCGGGGGGGTAGGTAGAAAATCACGTAACAGAATGTAGAAAAATTAGGTATGTAAACACATGTACTCATAAGGCTCATAAACTATTTAATGTAAAATTAAAATATGTAAACATTTTGATTGCGCATGATTACGCGCATATTAAGGGTCTCCAGAGTGTAATGTCAAATTTAACTCAATAAATGATTTCCTGTTACGGCGAAACAAGTCTCATGACGACGAGTAATACCATTGACAAGACTGCTGAAGAGCTCTGGTAACAAAGAATACGGTTCTCAAGAGGGATGTACGTAGCTCATGGAGGAGGTTGCCTAACAGAAACGTCTCTCCCTAAAGCATCCCAGGCATGCTCTATAGGGTTCGAATTCCGAGACCTGTCTGGCTAATCCACCCTTCGAATATTCAGTCTCCCAAGGAGATCATCGACGAGCGTTATTGCCTAAATTAATTAATTAAAAAATGGAGGGGCAGAACCTGGAAAAGTCTGACGTAAGGCTCGACGATCACGTTCTTGAAATGCCGATCAATGATATTCCCGCCTTTAAACCCCTAGAGTGTTGTACGGCAATTGTGTTTAGAGTTACCGGGGCCCTGCGTACGGCATTAGTGTAGGAGCTCCCCTCACTTTGCCCGATATCCTTGAAAAACGTATTTTTTGTTGCCACATACCTCCCCCGAATTTTCGACTTGTTCATACTAATGCATGCAGGGCCAGGCCCTATGTAATATGGCGCCCCGGTGCGAGAGTGAATTTTGTCGCCCCATATCAAGGTCCAGCTCCCCAACCCCTCAAATAAATATTCTGGGAAGGGCTTTAGTTTGGGACAATTCAACTAAAGAGACACAGGTTAAAACATTTCATCGATATTTAACACTTTTACAAAACCTCTTTCAATTACAGATTTAAGATATTGATAATTTCACTTTGCTTGCTTTCATTTCAGCGAAAGTTGTCCCTGCTTTTGATAGGTCAATCTTCTGAGCAATGTCGTTTTCTATTGACACCACAGCTAATGAAGACAGTCTATTGTCAGTCAGTGTAGACCTCAGATAACTTTTGATTAGTTTCATCTTAGAGAAAGTACGCTCCGCACTTGCCACAGTTACTGGAACTGTCAGAAGGATTCGCAAAGCAATCCAAATGCTAAGGAAATTATCCTGCATTTTCATTTCGAGAAGAAACTGCAATGCTTCTCGAGGGTTGGCACATTTAGTTTTAGATGGCATAATGAACTTGAAGTGTTTTAGCTCTTGTGCTAATTCTGCACCATTTATGTCTGACGAAGCATAGTGTAAATCCATTCAATGTGCTTCCAAGGTCCCCGGCAGACATTTTAAGTTAAATAGGAAACCCCATAACTTAGTGTAGCTGAGCATTTGCTCATACCGCTCATTTAAGGCACTTTGAACTTTGTCAACTGTGGCAACAAAAAAAAATCTTTTTAAACTTTCCTTCTGCAGTTTTCACTTATCTTCCATCTCGTAGTCAAATATCTTTGTACATTTTCTTCTGGTTTCTCGGAAAAAGGCCTCTGCGCTCAGGCTCTCTGCACTTCTTGCAGCTTTCAGTTTCGCTTCATTGTAGCCATTGTCTCTGAAAGCCTTGATAAACTTAATCCCGCCCTCTATTATAGCTGTAGCAACAATTAGGCCACAGTCAGCATTTTGCATGCGTTTGCTGATGTTATTCACTTGGTACAGTAGAGCATACCACATATGGAGTCTAACTAAGAATTTAAAATCGCATAACTGTTCTGCGGGGCAATAAATGCAATAATGAGCATTTTTTATGGCTTCCGCGTCGACAGATGAGTTTGTGTTTTCATAGATCTGTACCAAGCTATCATATACACTTGTTTTGCCTGAATGCAGATAGCTTTGACCGTGTCGATTTTACTTTCCCATCTTGTCGTACAGAGTGGCTTCACGGTGAGTGTCGGAACGTGCTTCAAGAGAACACTCCATCTTTGTGTCGAAGCAGAAAAAAGTGCGTATATTCTTTGTAGCACTCCAAAGAGAGTGATTGCTTTGGTGGACACTGACGCTGCGTCAGAAAAAAAATGGCAGCCGTAAAGAAGGTAGGATGCTCGAGCGTTCATCTGCAACACCCTCGCCTGTATGCTTTCGTTTTTTCCTTTCATATTTGAAGCATTGTCGTATCCTTGGCCTCTTAAGTTATAAAAATCTATGTTGTTCTGCGAAGTTTTTAGAAGTTCAGTCAGCCCTTTTCCTGTGACCTCATTTGCTTCTTTAAACCCTAAAAAATGCTCTCTTACAGTGATTTCATCGTTACTGAAATCTGTGAAAGTGATAATCAGTCTTTCTGAGCGGCTCACATCTGGAGTGCAATCCAAAAAGATTGAGAAGTAATTTGATTGCTTGGCTCTTTTACGTATGTCCATTAATACTTCATTTGCCATCAAACTGGTGATCTCATTTTGTACAGTTTTCCCCAAATAATGGTCTGTTATAGAACCACCTTGGATTCTTCGCAGATGTTCCCACATTGTACCGTCAAACTGCACCAAAAGCTCAACAAGTCCAAGGAAGTTCCCGTCATTAGTTGTAAAGGGTTTGTCTGACGAGCCCATGAAAGCAAGATTGTGCTCAGAGAAATAAAGAACTATTACCATTAGTCTTTTCAAGACGGGTTTCCAATGCTCCACTTCACGATTTATCATAGTCTCGTGCAGGGCATCAACACCCTTGTTGATCATGAGCCTTTTTTTCTGTTTCAATCCACGTACAATATGCTAAAGAATGATTGCGGGATGTCTCATGTTCTTTGAGACGATCAGCGAGGTGTTTCCAGTCGTCGTAGCCTAGCTGTGACGGTATCGACGTGACGGTTTTATAGCAAGGGATTTTTTTATTTGAGGTTAACAACTACCGTGAGCAACTCAGTGGGCTATAAGCAGTCGCCCGCCCCTAATTTAGAGCCACGGGTTCCAAGGAAGGGAGAGAGCTAGTGCCGTAAGACAAACAGCAGTCATAACTAGTTGTTCCTAGCTGTAACGGTATTGGATGTGACGGTTTTGTAGCAGGGAGTTTTTTTTTTATTGGAGGTTTAACAAGCACCGAGAGCAACTCAATGGGCTATAAGCAGTCACCCGTCCCTAATTTAGGGCCACTGGTTCCAGGGATTACAGAAATAGACCCACTTTTCATCGCATGTAACAATTCTTTTGATGAAACGCACATCGAGTGGGTTCTCTAGGAGTTTCGTGCACACTTCCACTCGGCGGTTTGCTTCAGCTGGCGTCAGTTCGTGAGGGACAATGCAGCAGGTCCTGAACCTCTTGCCGAGGTCTTGAAGGTGGCGAACCGCGGTGGTCTATGATATGCCCAGCTCGCCTGATAATCTCCGAGTGCTGGCTGTCGGATTTGCCTCTTGGATGGCCCACGGCCTCCGAATCCACGGTTCGCGGCCTACCTGATCTTGGTTGATCGTCGAGGTTTCTGTCACCTGAGCGAAATTTCTTGAACCATCTGGTTGCGGTGCTGTGGTCCACGGAACCTTCCTGCTTCGCATGACAAATGTTTCGTGTTGCTTCAGCAGCGTTATGGCCGAGTTCAAACTCGTAAAGCAAAAGTTCCCTAATTAGCTGGTTGTGGCTGTTCATCTTTTAGGCGTCCCAACACCTGATTCAAGGACGACATGTAATGCTGTTCACAGCAACGACTACCACTTTATATCCCTTTCGACTGACTGAAGTGCGCGACTTGAACTAATTTAAACACGTGACATGCCCGTCGCAGCACATGCGTTTATGCAAATATTGCAAAACTTTGACTCACCCTCTGTAAATTAATACTTGTAGATGAAATTCTTCTAGTTTGGACCGAAACATGTTCCTAAAACTCGGAACATTGAACTTGTACTATACTCTCTGCTTTTTTTTTCAATTTGAGTCGCAAAACGGAAAAAGAAACCGAAAATTGTCATTTCTGCTGCACTCCAGCATCGCCCCACCCCCCACCGGCCTGGACTTTGTAAGCTTTCCTATACATTTTCCTTTGGTGCACGGCCGTTCAGTATTATGCTATTCTAGGTTAACAAGCCACGCAGCCAAAACAAAAATGTCTGGCTCTCAGATGTTGGAGGGATAATTACGTGTTTCTGGTGCTTTTCAGATGAAATGACGGTGAGAATCAATTTGGATATATATATATATACACTGCTGGCCACCCAAAATGCAACACCAAGAAGGAAGCATCCGATTGGCCTGAAATTCGCAGACCTTCGTCCAGCAGTGGATTGATGATGGTTGACAATGATGATGATGATATATATATATATATATATATATAACTATTAGCATTGCAGGGCATATGCAAATCATGTGCGCCCGGCACGCCCCCGAGAAGCACTATAAGAAGGATGCACAGAAGGCGTGGTGTAAGTAGTGGAAGTGTGTTGTGGTGCCGGACCTGTGCGTGGGAAGCTTCCTGATGCCTCGTCGCAGAATACGGCAGTCATTCCAGCACGTATCGGAGTTCGACAGAGGACGAATAGTGGTTTATCGTACCAAGACATCGGCGCCCGTGTAGGACGACATCCAGCCACAGTGAGGCGAGTATGGATTCGGTGGGTGCAGGAGGGACGGACGGACGGACGTGAGTGATTGCCGCAACCGCGGCACACCACCGAACGAGAGGACCGGCATGTTGTTCGGCGGGCATTGACGGCTCGCACCGCCACATCGCGAACGTTAGCGCAGGAATTAGGGTGTGTTGCGCAACAAACTGTGTCAGCACGTACCGTTTGACGTCGTCTGTAAGAGCGGGGACTTGTCGCACGGCGCCCATTGCCCCGGTTACCATTGACGTTACACTACCGGCGAGTGCGGCGGCAGTGGGCCGTTGAACGCTGCACCTGGACTACGGAATGGCACGACATTGTCTTCTCCGACGAATCCCGGTTCTGCCTGCAGCACCACGATGGTCGGATACGCGGGTGGCGGCACCGCGGCGAGAGATTGTATGATGCCTGCATTATGCATCGCCATACCGGTCCGTCGCCTGGCGGACTGGTATGGCGATGCATAATGCAGTCGTCGTGTTATGGTTTGGGGCGCAATTGAATATGACACCCGCACCCCTCTGGTACGCATCACCGGTACACTCAGCAGCCACCGCATCATCTCTGACGTTTTGGAACCTGTAGTCCTCCCTTACCTGCAGGACCTGCCAGTGGCCACGTTTCAACAGGACAATGCGCACCCGCACGTGGCACGCATCGTGCAACAATTCTTCCCGGCCCATTAGGTGTCACTGTTGCAGTGGCCCGCCTGTTCTTCCGATATGTCGCCCATCGAACACGTCTGGTCGCTGATCGGAAACCGAGTGACCCGGCAAGCATCACACGCGGCTACGCCTGATTAACTGTGGCAACGTGTGGAAGCAGACTGGACCAACATACCCCAAAGCCCCACATCCAAAGCCTCTTTCGTTCGATGCCGTGGCGTTTAGCGGCCGTTATTGCCAGCCATGGGGGCCACACGAACTATTGGTGTCTGTGTGTTCCGCAAGTCGCACGGACCTGTAAGCTCAATCGTTTCATCTTTGTATCTGTTGTTATGTGTCCAGTAAATCTGGCTTTGCTATCTCGTGTCCTTCTTGGTATGGCATTTTGGGTGGCCAGCAGTGTATATATATATACAGGGTGATCAGAAACGACCGCACAATGAACCTACCGGACGATTCCCCGTTGAGAAAGAAGCCGGAAACCGTTGTCCGATCAGTCATCGCATTCCGGAGTATACGCGCTGAAAGTTAGCGACGTCACATCCGGTAAGAATACAGACATTAGAAATAACTTACCCAATCACTTTGACAGAAAACATGTAATTTATTGATGTATACCACTACAACACAAATGATTAAACACGTGGATTACAACATGTGTTCAAAATGACCATCTTGTAGTGGCGAACAGGCGGCAGTCCGCCTAGGAATAGACATCTGCACGCGTTGCAGCATAGCAGGGGTTACAGTCGTGAGGGCCGCGTGTGAGGTGGCCACTACGTCGTGCAGGCTGTAGGCAGGCCGTCGATATACCAGTTCCTTTAGATGACCCCAGAGGAAGAAGTCCAATGGGTTAAGATTCGGCGATCTAGCGGGCCATGCGACAGGACCACCACGGCCAAACCATCGACCGCGATATTCCGTATCCAGCCACTGGCAAACATTTGCAGCGGAATGCGCCGGTGCTCCATCATGCTGGAATTATAGATTGCTAAGAACAGCCAATAGTACGTTTTCCAGTAAGTCCGGCAGAACATCACGTAGGAATGCCATGTAGTTGGCAGCTGTGACATGTTCGGGAAGAAGATATGGTCCCGCTAGGTTATCGCCCACAATACCACACCCAGTGTTCTAAGCGATGGCCTCTGATCATTCGTCCGAAAGGGGTCCGGGTTCGAATCCCGGTGAGGCATGGATGTTGTGTTTGTCTTACGGCACTGGCTCTCTCCCTTCCCTGGAACAAGCGACCCTAAATTAGGGACGGGCGACTGCTTATAGCCCACTGAGTTGCTCACGGTGGTCGTTAAACCTCCAATAAAAAAAAATAAATAAATCACACTAGATATTAACACCCCACCGGACCTTGTGAGCGTATTGCGTATGGATTTTCCAATGCCCAAACATATCTGTTATGGGTGTTGCAGATACCCTGCCGTGTAAACGGTGCTTCATCGGTCCACAAGATCCGGCGGATTAAACTATTATCGGCAGCATTTTGCTGTAGCAGCCACTCACAGTATGCCTGTCTTCGAGGTTAATCCTGTGGTAATAGGCCTTGCACCAGTGTGATGTGATGTGGATGCAGGTCTTCGTTGTGTAGAACTGCTAGTACGGTACTTTGGTGCCGACCGAACTGTCACGCGATCGCACGGCTGCTAGTCGTTGGCTCCTCCTCTACACTGTTAAAAATTCCCGTAAAAAAAGTCTTGTTGCCCGTGTATTTTTACGATCAAGGCTCGTTTCTGCAGTTTCAGGGCGATGCCCGTATTTTAACGGGCATGGATATGTAGGACAACTGTTCCAATCCGTAATTTTACGGGCGTTGCTAAGAGGCACGGGCTAGCCAATGAACGATAATGACAGAAAAGGAATGCGGCATGCGTCGCTTTCTGCTATTGGTCAGCGAGTCGTCACGTGATTTTACGGTGGCTGCTCGTTTTTTTACCAAGACTAAGGGATGGACGATATTTTCAAAAGTATGATATCTTTAAATATTTCTGAGACCGATATATTGAATCGAAAATATCTGTATTTAAAGATCAATATATCGGATTGATTTTTCGATATTTTTCAATACTTCTGATCTCAATAAGACTGATATTTCGGTTTATTCACTGCATACTGCATTTGGGTTATTACTGAATCCGATCCAATGTTGTGTTAAGTATTGGCTATTGGGAACTTGGGACTAATTGGCTGTTGGCTTGTTCGCACAAATCTCAGCCAGTAGTAAATTATCCTGCAGCTTGAAAATATAGCTGCAATCAAGTTTTGTTAATACCATTAAAATAGTGATATCTCAGAAAAGTAATGTATATTACTAACTTCGTACCTTTTACAAGACGGTCGCTGTACTTGGAAATAAACGTAGTGCGTTTATTTTGCCATTTCAGTCGTTTTGTTGTGTAAATAATTATTTCCGATAGCGGAATTGATATTTAACGTTTTTTTACAAGACCGACGCCATGGGTTTTACGACTTTAAAACTCGTTAAAAACTTAGTGCTTTTATTTCGCCCTTTTACGTTGTTTTGTTACGTAAATAAATATTTTCGACAGCGGAATTAACATTTTACGTTTTTATAATTCATAAAAATTCGCTAAAAATATATCTTGTATGCTGAGCTGGAAAGCCAACATCAGGGTTGTTTACATCGTAGCCATGGTAATGTAAGGGCGTATTTATATTATATATTTTATACATTTATGTAATGTTAGGTGGCATATATTTATGCCCACTCCCCCCCCCCTTAAAGTGTTTAAATGTGTTTTATTTATTGTTAAAATGTGCCTTACATTGGAAACAAAAATGCTTAATTTAATAAAAAAATTCATTAATTTACGTTAAAATTTTTTTTTTTTTTCTATTCTCATTCTTTTATTTTGTCCTGGTGGATTTAATTTTTTTCATTTCATTGGCACGGCACACCCTCAGAAAAAATCTATATATGCCCCTTGTTGCATTTCTTAATGAAGGGGCAGAGCACAGATGGGATGGAAGTGGCCAAAGGGCAGGAAGTTGTCACATAAATTTACAGAACATAAATGCGGAAACTGGTTTTTTTTACCAAAACATGTTATCATGATTCTCTGTACTTAACATTGCTACCTATGCAAGATTGTTGATACAGCGAGACAAAATTAGTCAAAAAAGCAATCATAAAAGTGTTGTGCACTTTTGTGTTTATATAACATCTGCACTCCCCTTCCACTAATGGGGGGGGGGGGGCTGTGGCTGTGGATAGTATCAACTGTCACCAACGATATTTGAAGGTTTTGGTTATCATTTGAAAGTAAACAAATTAGATGTCAACTTTCCTGTTAAGCACACTCAACATCTTTTTAAAGAATATACATGAATAAAAAAACACACTTGAAATGGAATTTGTGGCAGAAATATTTTGCTACATAGAAGACCAGTAAACCACAGGCAATTGGGTAAATAAGTCTCATTGATTTGATTATTCTACACATGTTAAGGTTTTTCCATTATTCGAAATGTTTATTTAAGTACAAAAGCGGAGTAAAATGCCTAAAACAAAATCACTGGGTTACTTCTGTCTGAAACATTACCCCTTAGCCTGTAATCACAGCATATAATTGCAATTTCTAATGCAGAATGTTCTGCAAAGTCATAATATTGTTGAGAGGTAAATGGCTAGAGCTTTTTAATGCAATTTTGAAGAAGTTTGCACACATACATGAAAATATATTATTTCAAAGTTAGTGTGCATATACATTGTAGATACATATATAATTTTTTTTTGTAAAAAAAAAAAAACAAAAAAAAAAAGCAAACTGAAAATACAACAAACCTTGTTAACAGGTTTCGGCCTAATTTGCCCAGTGTTATCCATTTTGTCATTATGTCTATTTCTCTCTTGATAATAACTGTGAACATATTTTTTTTTTTTTTTTTTTTTTTTTTGTGAAAACTGTTATTCTTAAACGGAATGGCATTAACAAAATTCTGTTGTCCAGAAAAGTTTTAATGTGCAGTGCTCTTCCTCATTTGATTTCTCTAGTGTTTCTTTACAGTATACAAAGTTACTTTTTTCAAAATTCTTTTGCTGCTAAAATCTAATAAATGTGCAATGTAAAAATTGCATTTGTACTCATAAATATGGGTTCTTGGTTTGATTAAAAGGCAATACATTGTGCCAAATGTTTGACACTAGCTGTAGGAAGGGAGTTCTTAGACTACCATTAAAGATTATATGAATACCTTGCATTGCACCCATCGGTTTTACATTTGTTCAAGTTTGCAAAAATTGTATGTGATTTTATACCTGCTACAACTGATTCAGCATCAATATCAGGAAAATTCTCATACAAAAAGATTACTTCTTCCTCAGAAACTGCTAGAAAACAGTCAAATTTTTAAAATAAGAAGCACTGTTCATTAAATGTGAAAATCCTCCAAATATGTGGCGTCAGTGAACAAACAAAGATGTCGCTCTTTCCAGGTTTTAGCAATTAAATGTCATGAAATCTATTCAGTCAAGAAATCTATTTATTAAATGTCATGAATAAAACCTATTCAGTCATGAAATGTTCATTAAATGTCATGGAAACTATTCAGTATCTAAATAATCATGGAAAATGTGCCTACCAAGTGGTAAAATACATAAAGAAGTTGTTCCTGTCTTGTCTTTCCTGGAACCACTCGCCCTAAATTAGGGACATGTGTCTGCTTATGGTGAATCGAGCTTCTACACATTCGGGAACAACTTTAGATGCTCATGGAGATCAACACACACACACACACACACACACACACACACACCACTTCACGCATTTTTTTCCAGTTCTCAGTCCATTTCTTTGGATTTCTCATCTCCATTAAAAACTTGTACACAATAAATATCTGAAGTATTCTTTATCTAAAACGCCTGAGGAGCTATCTTCGATATCATATCATTTTTTTTTTTTTTACATTTTAAATGCGCATTGGTGGAGTCTATCCTTAAAATTAAGGAAGTCAGCAGATTTAAAAAAATTTTTTACAGTTTTGAACTCAAATGGGATATAACATTTAATGTTTCACTTATTAACACCAAAACAACACAAAAATAAGTACTGATTTCTCACCTCTAGTTATATTCAACTTGCTGTAGATGAGGGATTTTCTCTTTACATGCATATATATCACTAAGCTGTTCTCTAAGATCATAGGTTAGTTTCTTGATGAGAGCTTATCTGCTGGATTAAAGTTTAAAACTGATGGCAATACATTTTATTTACTCTTGATGTATCAAACATCTGCATTTACAGTGATCTCAGCTCACAACTTGAGCTTCACTGACATCCATCACACACAAGACCATTTGTGCTTCACATTTATTCTCTTTTTCTCATGCAGGAATTCCTGAATCTGGTCCTCCCTTGATCTTCTACATTTTCTTCCTGTCACTTGTGCAGAATAAATTCTCCTAGTAATCATCTCACCACTCATTCTCCAAACCACCAAAGAATATTTGTCCCCACCTTACAAACAATATTTTGCTTCACACTACTCATCTACAAAACATCTTCATTCCTCACATGATCAAAACATATCTTGCCCCCACCCCCATAAGTAACACATCTATACAGCTCACAAATCACTCCTATGTTTCATCTGCAGTACTCCACCTTCACTGCTCCACATCAGAGTAGGAACAATTACTGTACTTTTTCACACACAACTATTAGGGACTTTTTTGAGAACCTATCATTCATCATTTATTCAAAATCCTCCTGAAGCAGCTGTGACTTTCAAAGATGAATTTACTAGCCTACTAATTTCACCACCTAATTTGTTTCCTCTGTCAAACATGCTTCCTAAATATGTAAATTGATTTACCTGGTCAATCTCTTTGCCATTTAGACTGATCTGTTTGATTTAATACTAACAATTCATCTGTCAAAAACATAACTTTGGGTTTTTCCTTTCATATACTAAGTTTGAAATTCATACAAACTTCATACATGTGGGACAACATACGCTGCAACTCACTTTTGCTCTCTGCCAACAGGATTGTTTCATCAGCATGAGCAAACATAATTGAGTAACTACTCTCCACAGATAGCATTTACATAGTCTAATGACGACTCAACCATATGTGTCTCTTAAGACATAAAAATATTCTTTACCTTAAAAAATTGTTTTGGTAATAAGTAATAACTAATTATAATACACAAGCTTGGCAGTGAATGTGGGGAATAAATATCCTACCAGTTTTCTCAGATAATTTCTTAGAAACATCAGCTGAAATTTTTTTTTTCAAGAGCTGCTTTCTCCTGCTAAAAGGGAGCAATTTTATTTGTCCTTTATTATTACATTTTATAGCTTAAAACTATCTTTATGCAAGATTGCAGCTCTCAAGCTGTATTTTTAGTGATATGAAAAACACATAAAATATTGTTTTTCAGATCCTAAAATAAAAAAATATATAGCAGAAAAATTTGATGCAAAAATAAATAAAAAAATCATGCAACAGAAGTGAGCTTGTAATCTGCAGAAATGCTGAATATACTTTCCAAAACCCAAAAGGTGATTTTCTTGTTTCATGTGTGGGCATTGCTCGACGAGCAGGGATATGGTTTCTGCTAAGAAGTTTCCAAAAATCCCAGTTGCAAAGGAATGTTTTCATGAGTTTTTTATCAATGTGAGATTACGAGAAATATGTATTTCCAACATTTCGAGAAAAGGTAAGTTGAAGCTTCAGTATGGCATAAATGACAAAAAAACAAAAGTACTTATTAATCCCAGCAGACTGGAATCTTAACCATCAATTAACGTGGGAATAACTGAATTATAGAAAGAATAACTATTTTTGTTGGGATGCAAATGTCAAAGTTAACATTATATTAGCTTGCAAGGAAATGTTATGGAAAAAAATCTTTAAAAAAACTTTGTTATTGTAATTTTTAGAGCATTTTGTATACATTTATATTTTTCAGAAGGTGTGAACAATGTTTGCTATTTTTTTTATCGTTTAAGACAGAACACAATGTTAATGGAGTATACAGATATAATTACTTCTATGGTGTAAGCAAAAATAGTTCCCATGGCATAAGCAAAAAAATTAAAGTGCTTATAATATGTTTACAAGTGACATTTTTGTTAAAAACAGTAATTAGAGTACGAATAATTTGTAATGGCCTTTTCATAGAAAGCAATTATTTTTCCAGAAAGATATTTAAAAAAATGCTAACGATTATTAGTCCTCCATTAAAATATGATTATAAAAATAAAAACATAACAAATTAATCAAGTATATATATTTACTAATTAATTAATGAAAGCCATACTAATTAATGTATGAAAAACATAAAAAAATATCATAATCCAAATTCATCAAGTATATATTTACTAATTAATGAATGAAAGCCTGTCTCTCCTAGATAACAAAAAAACGAATGGACAATCAGAGGAAATAACATGCTGTAAGTGTGGGAAAATCAGCAGATCAAGACGAAAGTTGTTATGCTCATATTTTTACCAGATTATATAATTACTTCAGGAAGTTTCACTATGTATTAACAAGATAATTGTCAAAGGATGATAAAAAAAATTACGTCTGATATATACATAGCCTGAATTACAACAAACTTTATACTACATAACTTGTAAGACATCAAGAAAACTCTCGAAAAGCTGTTTTGCATTTCCTTACATAGCTGTTAAGATCTACATACTTTATCACTAACAAAAAAAACAAAAAAATGCTTCACTTCAAATTGTGTGTCATTGGTATGTATTTAATTTTGGTCAAAGTGCCAGTTTACTTCAAACATAATACTCATAGGCAAAAGAACAATCTGCTATCAACCGTTCGTTAAATTTGTTTTCTGGGTGCCTACTGTCAACTAATAGTTAAAATTTTCAACCATCGAGGTTTTCAACACAGCAGATATTTTTCCTTGTAAAGTTCTAGAAATCGGAAGGTGACATAATATCATGTGAATCTCGATAATGAGATCGCAGTTTGATAGTCCTCAAGCAACATAATTTTCGTGACATGCCAGAGGAAAGAACACAGATTTCATTCCACAAATTAAATCACATCAGCCATGGGCTGATATATTGAATATCGCACCGATATAGTGCTTTTCTGATATATCGTAACTTGGATATCAATACTATATATCGAAATATCGGACAAAAATATCGATATTTCGAGATATTGATAAATATCGCCCATCCCTAACTGACGAACACGAAGCCACGAACATGTGAAAGAAAGACGCCATGAAAACATGTGAGTAGACATTTTTTAAAATTAAGTTTATTATGATATGTAAAAGTAACGAAATCAATTACACACATTTTTGTTTGATATTAAGCTCACGAACTGTGTACGTATATATATATATATATATATATATATATATAATTTTAAAAGTTTCACCACCAAACGAGGGTGGCTGAAGCATTGTCACACAGGAAAATCTATGTAGTAGCTAAGATTTCATTTGACTGGGGTAGGGGCATAACTCTCACATCCATATATGTTTTACCATCAATATGATACAGTGCTTTACTTTCTGTGCAAGTCTTTATCGCCAGGTTTATACCTAGCGTTGACTAGGATGTCGAATAAATTCGATCTGTACATGCTGATTTGGGAATTACGTAGGGCAGCATTCTTCGTATGTTTGTAGTCTGAAATGAATTCCATTTTGCAATATAACACGCATAAATATTGTCTTATCGTTTTGTGCTTTTTTTTTTTTTTTACGGCATAGTGTTCAACTCCTGAATTTAGACAGAATTATTTCTAAAGCACAAACTGGCTGAACAATACTTTGGGTTTTTTTTAAGACTCCTTTTCATTTGCTCATGTACTTAAGAACTTGTGAAGTATTATATTTGCACCAATGAATACAAAGATTAGCTATGGAGTACAGATATGTACAGGCATATTCTTTAATGAAAAGTTTATTCCAGTGTGTTTATGTGGGTATAAAATATATAAAAAATACAAATACACAGGTATATTTGCTAAAATTACATACACTGATGTCACAGAAATTGCACAAATGGCTAAAAAAAAAATCAAATAAAACTGGTCAAGTCATTTGTTTAGTATCAGTAAGATGTATGAGCTCATTTACTCTTGCAAAGTTCATCAATATTTTGAGTTTTCTTGCTTATGTACAAACAAGTTATCTTCAACATCCAGCTTATTTCAATATTTAGTTTTTATGGTGGTTAAGGATAAAACACTGGTTTCACATATATATGTAGTTGTAAAAGGCAACAAATACTTAAGGCAGTGCTCGACAATGTTGGAAATTCTTTTTCCATTGGAATCCAAAAACTAGTCGCCGCCCCGGTGGCGCAGTGGTCTAAGGCGCTGGCCTCTGATCATTCGTTCGTAAGGGGTCCAGGTTCGAATCCCGGTCCGACATGGATGTTGTGTTTGTCTTACGGCACTGGCTCTCTCCCTTCCCTGGAACCAGTGACCCTAAATTAGGGACGGGCGACTGCTTATAGCCCATTGAGTTGCTCACGGTGGTCGTTAAACCTCCAACAAAAAAAAAAACTAGTCAGTGATTTCAAAGAACAAATGCTTTTCAAACCAACCAGAGTTAAAAGATGTCTCATAAGTTTTTTATTTGGCAATAGAAGATTACACATTTCTGCATTGTATGTGAATGAGTAACTAGTTCATTCAGTGGGAACGGGAAATACTGCCTTGTAAATGTTTGGAGAGTGCAGAGATGGACGATTATTAGCTGTTTAACATCAAGTTTCCAATTGTTTGCTCATTTTCTGATGATAATGAATTCAGTTATGAAAATTGGTCAGAGCTGTTCCCTGTAATTTGGTTTTCTCATAAAGTTTTTTGGTCATTGCTTGTGTTTTGTTTTTTCAACATTGAACAGATTGTTTTCACCCTGTAATGAGAAGTTCCATTAGTTCATTTTTTAGAAATTTCAGCTAAATATGCTAAACTTCACCACACATCCTACCAGCACTAGCCATAAATTCAGATTAATTTTGTTTTGAAAATTGGTTCACTATGTGACTCGGTATGGTTGCTAACAAATCCGCATATGCCCCCCTATTATTTTAGTGAAACCCACTTTGAGAACTATTGGTCTAGAGGATGTTCAAGCCGTTCTGGTATCAGAGTTGGTTGTACATCAAGGTTTTTGGCTAGCAGTCACAATTTAACATATGGTTTGAGTCCCATATGAGGCATTAGTTTTGCCACCCTGGTGGTGCAGTGGTCTAAGCACCATCTTATGATTGTCCAAGTGGGTCCGGGTTTGAATCCCGGTATGGCATGGATGTTGTGTTTGTCTTACAGCACTGGCGTTTTCTCTTCCCTGGAACCAGTGACTCTTAAATTAGGGACGGGGACTGCTTATATCCCATTTAGTTCCTCACATTAGCCGTTAAAACCTTTAAAAAAGAAACCTGTTTTTTACATAACATAACAGCTTTGGCTTTCTCCTTCCCTAGAACCAGTGGCCTCAATTTAGAGGCGGGGAAAAAAGTTTCATGTGATGAAATGTCACATTTTCGTTCAGGAAACACATTTGTGATTCTCCCTGACTGCTACATGGTTTTGATTGCTTTTAGGAATACCATTTCACTCGCATTCCTTAGTATATAACTATCAATCATTTTGTGACTATGGTATATTCAGTTAACTCATAGGCATCCCTAGCTTAGTTTTCAGCAGGAAGAAGCAAACAATGGAAATCTGCATATATACAAACCCCATATGCCTCTCATTGAAAACAGCTTTTTTACCACTCAACACATAAATTACATAAATTTAATTGGAAACCAGAAGAGCCAAAAAATATATATTTTTTAATTATATCTATAATCACCTCATCATCACATGTATACAGTAATATTTCACATATATGTCAGCGCAAACCAAAGCACGCATAAATAAGAGCGCAGCATAAGTAAAAGTTAGTGTAATTCCAGCCAAAATTAAGTTTAAAAAGTAATTAACATGAAAATAACATGCAAAATAAGAAAAATATCAATGATTGAATTTACTTAGTTAAATTTAACACTTTAAAGCTTAGATTACTCAAAAATGTAAATTACTTGATCTCAAAATTTTAATTACATACCTTTTTTATATTTATGGCTTTTTAAAGTTATGTAAAATTAAAGACTGTTTCTGCTGTTGCCTCTCATTGAAAACAGCTTTTTCAAGTTTGTTTAAACAGGAATGTGTGGCAATTAGATGTATCGGTGAGTTGTATGTAGTGACAGTGTTTCCAAAGCTTCTACACTGCTTTCGTGACAGTCTGGGGATCTTTTGTTAATTCTTTGTTATGTCTCTTCATCATCATCCTGAATTTCATTGGCTATTTCTTGAATATCCCTCAATTCCCCAATAATGCATTTTCATTGATTTCTACAAACTCTTTAAAACTACTGAATCCACCTGAAATGGCACTCCAATCTTCATCATTGGCAGATTATTCGGTAAATGTGTAGATTAGCGTCCTAAATTATTTTGTCGGAAACTTGTAATATTGACTTGCGAGTGCGACGCTGTGGTAGGCCTAACACATCACTACGGCAACGATGTGAAGATTTGCTTTGTTGAAAGGAAGATTCGCTTCGCCGTGCAATTCACGTGCGGATGACTACAAGTCCAAGCAAGTACCTTCTTGCCAGGAGAGCGAACCATTTTATACTCATATGCTACACAATATAGTTTGTTCATGTTTTGTAATTGTTTTTAAAGCAGACGTGAAATTTTTCATTCTTTCGCATATGATTCCCTGATCCGAAATAGAAAGTTTGGTAAATGTGTACTTTAGCGTCTAAATTATTTCGTCGGAAAAATGTAACTGTGTGGGAAAAGTGTGACATACAATATTTTAAGCATGCAAAATAATGCGAAAAGGTGCAAAAATATAGTATTTTTAGATAAAAGGAAATAAGTTTTCCAAAGTATTTACCTGAGAGTGCGATGGTTTGGAAGAGTACGTGCGGTATAGGCATAGGACGAGAGAGCGGCAACGGCATCAAGGCGGAGTCCGGTGAATGGAAGCTTCGTTGAGAAGGGCAAGTAACGGGCGGAAGAATTAAGAAGGAAGCGGTTTAGCAGTACGTAGTCATCGAAAAGTCTTGTAGGCATATGCAGAAAGAAAGAGGTTGAATTTGTGCAGCATTGTAAGTTTTTGTTTTTTTTAAGGGTAATTTTGAGAAAGCGGAAGTACAAAATCGTCAGTCATTTCGGATTTCGTCAGGGCTTAAAATTTCATTATCCGCCACAATACAAGAAGCTGTCTCCCTGCCATAGTGCGATATATGAATTGAAGAAAATTGCTTATTTTGAAAAATATCCATGTCACGAGGAAAAAAATGTGAGCTACGATGTACTGAATAACAGCAGAACTGCAAATGAAGTGCTTGAAGAAATCACCTACCTGTGCACATCTTCCAAACCAAAACTAAAACTTTGGGTTCAACCGGAACCAAAACGTCTTCCTCAAAACTTCTGTCGTACATAAATTATTTTACATTCCTTAATTTCTTTCCATTCGGAGACACTGTGAAACCACTAATAACGACATTCTGCACATATCTTTCTCAAAAATGAATAAAACAGGTTTGAACTACTTCTGCGCACAATTACACGATACTCGTCCGAAAAATATACCCTACTGCTGTCGTATTCTTCCACGCATTTGCTACCAACTCGTACTTCGCTCCGTCGCACAGCACCTTCACGTGGTGGCCGTTAGCATCGCTTCAGCCTCCCGCACCACCTGCTACAAACCATCGTACTCGCAGGTTAATACTTCAGAAAAATTATTTCCTTTTTATTTAAAAATATAATTTTTCACCTTTCCCTATTATTTTGCATGCTTAAAAAAATGTGTGCATCGAACTTTTCACCCACAGTTAAATTTTTCCAACGAAATAGTTTAGGACGCTGAAGTACACATTTACCGAAAGTACTAATATGCTTTTCTATGTTGTACAGAAAACTGGGGAACTATAAATTTCGGTTTTGGTTTGAACAGATTTGCTGTGTCTCTGCACTTTTGGTTCTTCTGTTAATAGCTTGTTCGCACGCGAGTTTCTATCTTACTCATATGTATCTTTTGCAAATCGAAAAGGTTTTATCCGGTTTTTCCTGCCAACAACGTACAGGATACAACAAAAGAAAGGGTGGCTGCTGTGGACCTATTTTCTGTAGCGTATCACTACAACATTTATTGCTCTTCTGCCAATAACGTAAGTCCTCTTTCTCTTGTACCCGTCATTTCCTCACAGCAACAAACCTTCCTTTTAACGGACCAAAGCTTCACATCTTCACTGGAGCGATGCATTATTCCTATCGCAGCTTCTCTTCACAGTGTCAGACTCACAGGTCCATATTACAATAAAAATCTTTAAAACACGTTTAAAATATGAAATATCTGAAAAAATATGAAATACATTAAAATATGAAAAATATGAAGTTTTAACCCTTTGTCAATAAACACAAGAGGCTAGTTCCATCAGAGGCATGCATTCAGTCGCTGACTTTAAACATTTGGAGCAAAATTACATATGCTTCCAATTTATGGACCTAAAGCATAATAATTAAAGAAGGTGATATTCTTCTGTCCTTGGCACTGCGTAACAATAATACAACTTCCAGTGATTAGCAGTGAAAAGCAACATGACATGCGATGACTGTCTTTTTTCTTGTAGTAGAAAATTATATTCTGAACTTCATTTTTAGATTTAATTGCCCAGTCTGGCACCTAGGGCAACTAGATTATTTATTTACCTGCCCAGGTCAATGGTTCACACGACTCAGGCATGGTATTTTTCAAACCCTGATATGTATAAGTAAAAATATATAAAGTACATAATTTCATACATACATATTAATTAAAGCTTATATATTTCATTATTACTACTTTAGCAAAAACTTCCCATTACAAAAAAAATTACCTTTGCTTGTCTCTGTGGGCACTATTTCACTTTTACAGCATTGCAATCTTATGCGTAATGAAAATTTCTGTAGTACATACTAACTTTTTAATGAAAAATTTGTAATGTTTTAAGAACAATACGTTGCTACAATTTTTTTGTCCCCCTTGAATTTCATTATAACGAGTTTCGACGGTTATTCTTTTTTACTGAATCTGGTAAATGCTGGCCAAGAAAATGACAGTGAAAATATATCATGAACAGTTTCTTTGCTTTGCAAATGTAGTAATTAAAGTTAAATGTAAAAAAGAATTGATTTCATTCTAAATTTCTGCGAGTGAAATCTTTCACCTGTGTCACTTTAAGCAGGGCTTGGAAAATATCCGAAATGTTACATGCGCAGCTGGGTATATACATAAATTATTTACCTACCCAGGTAGTAAAACCTGGATGCCCAGGAAAATTTATATTTTAAGATAAATCAGAAGCCACTTTTTTTTTTAAGTTAAAAAATATGAAATTTTTTTTACACATTTTGTAATTCCTATTTTAAAGGTCTATTCAAAATGTTCAATATGCAAAGCATGTATTTCATGTTTTAAGATGATAGTGCTGAAATTGGTACAAAATGATGTGATGAAATTGTTTTTTGAGAAATTTAAAGATTCTGCCGTGTTCTTTTCCTTTGTCACTAAACACCTGATTTGCACATCAATAAAAATTGTTTCAGTATCTTCAGGTATTGCCAAGATATTATAAATACAACTATTTAATAGTTTTCCAAAAAAAAAATTGTGCTCCAAAATGGTTTCCTTGTGGCAACACAACAATGAAAGAACAGGTTTAGTCACTGAAGTCATTTCTAAAACATTCCAAACAGGAAAATTTAATATTTTAGAAATATTGATATGCATTAATGTTCTACAATGACTCAGTTAGAATCAGGGTCTAAACAAGTGTTTCTTCTTTTGGGTGGGGGTCTGAGATTTGAAATTATGCCCTATCAAGTTCAAAAGCTCTCATTTCCATTCAAGTATTTTTTTCTTTTCTTTCTGATACCTTAATTATGGGGAAGCAATGTGATCTTTCAAAAGCAGTACTTCCAGTTTTTGACATAATTTTACTAAACATGTGAAAAGTAGGTAAATATCCAAAACTTAGAGATAGGAAACAAGACAGTAAAAGTTCTGGGAACACTGACAACACATTGCTCAGTAGAATGTAAAATGAACCAGCACACAAGGCAGTGAACGTGAAAACAAAAAAGCATGATTCAACCCTATGTCAAATGTAATACTAGCCAAAACCTACATGAAAAACCAACTTTGACACCATTGTGGATTGAATACCCTTATAGACGCAATGTACTCGGATGCCAGTTCGTAGTTCTGTTTGTCATTGATATAACATATAAATACAAGAATATGCCTGTACATATCTTTACTACATAACTGCCCTTTGTATTCATTCATGCAAATACTACATAAGTACGTATGTGCAAATTAAAATGTCTAAAAGAAACTAAGTATTGTTCAACCAACTGTGCTTTAGAAATAATTCTCCAATTAAAACATGTCTAAAAGAAACGTAAGTATTGTTCAACCAACTGTGTGTACAGAGTTCGTAAAGCCTAATGTTAAACAAATCTGTGTGTAACTGATGTCATTATTTATCATATTGTAATAAACCTGATTTTAAGATATGAAAATATCATTACTCACATTTAGAACTGAATTGATTCAGTTATAATGTAAGTATACAACAATTTCACACTCACACACTCTTCCACAAAAAACATGCATTTACTTGCACACTCTTCCACAAAAAATGCATTTATGTAAAAGTCGGTGACTACTTGCCGTGAGGCTTAACCGAATATGGCCAAACTTCATATTTACAGGGATTGCATTTCAAATTACAGCTTAAGTTAATACGGTCAAACTTATTTTTTGGGTATAGCCCTTCAAATTATGGCGTATCTCAATACGGTCAAACTTATTTTTATGGGCAATGCCCTTCAAATTATGGCGTAGCTCAATACGGTCAAACTTATTTTTTTATGGGCAATGCCCTTCAAATTATGGCGTAGCTCAATACGGTCAAACTTATTTTTGTGGGCGTTGCTCTTCAGATTATGGGCTTAGTATTTAGGGTTCAGACCGTAATTTCATGGGCTTTCACAAAAATGGGCCAAGCCGTAGTATTATGGGCAACGGCCGGGCCCCCAGTTGCCGGCCATTGCCCGTAATCTAACTGTGAAATTTTTAACAGTGTATGAACTCTAGTATGGCGTTCTCACAGAGGGTACAGCGCCACTATCTACACTTGGACGGGGTGCGACATTGCCTGTGTCGCGCATTCGAGCGTCAAGCCGCCGTCTGACCTGGGCGTCTGGTTGCCGTCGTGCTGGGTATCGCTTGCTGTAGGCCCTTGCTGCACGCAATGCTGTACCATGGCATTCCCCCAATATGAGATACATGTCACAATACTTTCTCAAACTGTACGACATATTGCTACCCACACTACTGTCAAATGTAAGCCACCCTCCCCCTACACACTGGGTTATTTCTGAAGAAGATGCTCGCAGAAATTTTGTGGAAATTTTTGTTTGTAGAAGCTGAAAATGTGCTCCCGATTGGGCAAGAAATCTTTATATTTTTGGTATCCTCCCCCTTCCCCTTCCTGCACACAAGTTTGCCGGGGTAGCGGATGCCCGCAGAGATTTTGTTGAATTGTGGTTTGTAAACGCTGAAGATCTGCTGCCGATATGCTTGAAATTCTTTATACTGTATTTCATATCTTTGGAAGTAGATATGAATACAGTACAAAAAGAAGAAGCAATTTTGTGGAGTTGTAATCGCAGAAATTTTGTGGAGTTGTAATTTGTAAACTCTGAAACTCTCCGGATCGAACCAGAAATTCTTTATATAATATACTTTTTTGTGGTACCTCCCCTCCCCCGAGAAAGGTTTTCTTGGGTTTGCACATGCCCTCAGAGAATTTGTTGAGCTGTAGTTAATGAACCCTGAAATTCTTTTGTCAAGTTGTATGTCATAAACATTTTTTTATAAATAATTACATTAATTACCGCAATTCAGAAAATACGAAATTACGGAAATTTTATGTGACTCAGATAACCAACCTATGGGGACGTAGGCACGAAGCGGTCAAAAAACGCAATATTTATACGGCCCGTTAACATTTTGGGGCCATTTCTCCGGTGGCCAGTTCTCCTGCGTCCATCTAGATAGACGACTTTAGACTTAGTGCGCTAAATTATATAGTGTATAAATACCTATATAATTTAGTCTTCGTAAGATAAAATATGGGCAAATGTTCCTCATATGAGATTTCGATGAAATACACATTTTCAGAGTAGGGACCTTCGTCCAGCAGTGGATTGATAATGGTTGACAATGATGATGATGATGACTAATATTTGAGATATAAGGAGACAAATCTGTGGATGAGATCGACATTAGGTTGCATCTCACGAAAATAAAAATAAATAAATAAATTGGATTTCAATTTAAAAAGATTACCTTGCGATCGAAGTTAGCAACTGGTTAAAACGATCTTTCGATGAAGTGAGCATTCGATAAAGTGATCTTTCGGTGAAGTGAACTTTTCGGTGAAATAAACTTTTTGGTGAAGTGAACCTTCGGTCAAGTGGTTTTCGGTGAAACGGACCAAACCCGAGCTTACCTGCTACCGTCGCCAACCCTTTTTATCCCTACCTGCCATATCCCGCAGGCGTACAACTGATGGTTTCACGCCACCACGTCCTTCGAATTTGTATACCCACTTCATGCCAAATTTTTATATATTGATTGCCCTTTTTTTTTTTTTTTTTGAGGTTTAACGACCACCGTGAGCAATTCAGTGGGCTATAAGTAGTTTCCCGTCCTGAATTTAGGACCATTGGTTCCAGGGAAGGGAGAGAGTCAGTGCCCTAAGACAAACATAACATCCATGCTTCACCGGGATTCGAACCCGGACCCCTTTCGGACAAATGATCAGAAGCCATTGCCTTAGACCACTGCGCCACCGGGGGCGGCTTGATTGCCTTGTGATACGTGCGGCTGTATAACTATCCACGTCGCTCTTCAACGAGCATGTGCGTTACCGGATGTGACGTCACGAAACTTTTGGCGCGTATATCTCCGGAATGCGACGTCCGGTCGGACAAGTGTTTTCGGCTTCTTTCTCCACGAGGAATCGTCCGGAAGGTTAATTGTACGGTCGATTCGGTTCACCCTGTATATGCCGAATCTCGATTCATCAGGGAAACGAACATTGCCGCCAAGGTGGCGTAGTGGTCTAAGCGGTGGCCTCTGATCATTCGTCCAAAAGGGGTCCGGGTTCGAATCCCGGTAAGGCATGGATGTTGTGTTTGTCTTACGGCACTGGCTCTCTCCCTTCCCTGGAACCAGTGGCTATAACTTAGGGCCGGGCGACTGGTTATAGCCCATTGAGTTACTCACGGTGGTCGTTAAACCTCCAATCATAAAAAAAAAAAAAAACATTGGCCCACTGGTCTTGGCTCCGGGACCAGTGTTGCTTTTGCCAGTTCAAACTAGATCTCCTGTGAGATGCGGTGTGAGGCGACACAAAGGATAAGACATTTTGCAATTAAGTCTTCTCTCATTAAGCCGACTATATATGGCTTACCTTGACACTGTTGTCCCTAATCTTGGAACTACTCTTGATGGATGTTCGTCTCTTTCCACTTCGGGCATGCGGCTGGACTGCTTCGTGTTCCTGGACTGGAATCCTGCTGAAATTTACAGAAGAAAGGTAGCAATAATAAATATATGGGCGAGGGAAAAATGTATGAATATGTAGAAAGGCTTAAGTCTGACAGAACAAGTATAACTGACAAAGCTCGATCAGGGCGCCCGTCAACATCGCAAACTAAAGATCATATCGATTGCGTGAACTATCTCAGTCAAGCAGACCAACGCATGTCTGCTGTGTTAGACATAAGTTCTGCCTATGAAATGCTCCATGACGCCTTAGGATACCAGAAAATATGGACCAAGTGGGTCCCGAAATAGCTGTCCGATCAATACAAATACCAGCGTATGGAGATTCCCCTCCTAGTTTTTGCAGCGTTGTTAAGAAGATCCAGGTTTGCTGGGAGGGATTTTCACTGGGGACGAGACATGGGTGCAACAATTTGATCCTGAAAGCAAGAGGAAAGGTATGGAGTGGAAACCCCCTTTATCCTCAGCTAAAAAGAAGTTGAAAAGTGCCCCCCTCCTTCAAATAAATCTTGCTAACTTGTTTTCAGATATCTATTTTGGAACATTATCAGATACAAGAAAAAACTATTAACAGTGCGACATATTTGCAATGCTTAAAAACAAACTGAAACTTACAATTTGCAACAAAAGACTGGGTGAAGGGGGGCGGTGTTAAAATTTGCTGCAGAGAATTAGTTCATCTGGAATTACATACGGATGTTCAGCAAAGCGATCGCCCGCCTTCAAACAAAAGGCTATATATGCTAATGATGAATACAGGCATTTTCGCTTCTACCAGACATATTGGAAAATTCTTTTTTGCTACCTGTACCTGAGGTTACGAGGAACACATTTAATGCATTTCGAACTTTTTTTTTCACGTAAAAATATTCCCGTCGGTTCAGGAGCGACTCGTTTATGCGTCGATGTTGGCCGACCGTCATAGACAGCATCGACTTCAGTGGACTCTAGAACCCCGTGGTTGTACGTGGGGTGACTGAAAAAAGATCGCCTGGCCTCCGATGCGTCCAGGTTCCACCTTCAATATGCCCATGGACGAGTCTAGATTTGATGCCTTTTTCTTTGTTTGGAGGTTTAACGACCACCGCGAGCAATTTGATGTACCCGTCCCTAATTTAGGGCAACTGGTTCCATGGAAGGGAGAAACCCAGAGATTCGATGCCGTGTTGCAACATCTGCAACTAGTCTGCACTGCTGGGCGGTAACAGGCCGGCGACGGCGGCGGCAATATGATATGGGGATTATTCCCATGGACATCACTTGGTCTCTTCGTACTTGTTAAACACACCCTTGATGGCAGATCCTAATTATACTCCCAATCAACATAAGAGAGTACTATTTGTAGAAGGTACCGAGCAGCAAGTTCCGCTACGAAAAGTCACATAATTATTTCTCAGAATCATTATTTTTGTCTGCTCAGCAGTTATCGGGCAAGATTGCTATTTGCGACAAATTTTCAAAATGGCATCGCGTTTTAGAAGTAGATTTGATATAAGAAGTTAATCAAGAACCTCGTATTTTCGGCCGCCAACTGCCCAGCTGGGAAACCTGAGTAAATTGGAAACGGGGACGGGGGGGGGGGCTTTTAGCGGAAGGGATTGGCAACCCCAACATTTTTTTTTTTTTTGGTTGGAGGTTTAACGACCACCGTGAGCAACTCAATGGGATATAAGCAGTCGCCCGTCCCTAATTTAGGGTCACTGGTTCGAGGGAAGGGAGAGAGCCAGTGCCGTAAGACAAACACAACATCCATGCCTCACCGGGATTCGAACCCGGACCCCTTTCGGACGAATGATCAGAAGCCATCGCTTAGACCACTGTGCCACCGGAGCGGCTCTCAACGTTCGCAGCACAGAAACAATAAATTGACGATCGGGGAAATACGAGGGAGGGGGGGATATACTGAAGCAGCCGTAGGGGGAAGAAAAGAGAAATGACGATGCAATGAATTTCGGATAGGTCATAAAGCCGGTAAATTTGTGGGAAGGGGGTCAATGCCAGATTCAGGCTTTGCAGCAAGGAAATAATAAAAAAAAAACGGTTATATAATCATACTGTTCGCAGAATTTAAAATGAAAACAAATTTCTTGGGAGTGGCTTAATAGGTTTAATACTTTTGCCAAAAGACTTGGTCATTATACCCGAGAATTGGCTGTCATCCTCGCGTTCTCTTTTTTTGCCCGCCGGTTAGTTTTGAAGCGCAGTTTAAACTTAATTTCGAACTGAAGTATTCATATGTGATTATCTGAATTCCTAACAGATGTTCAAATGAAAATGTTTTAAAAAATGTGATATGTCGTATTAAAAATCAATTACTCATACTCTGAGCTGACAGGTAGCATTGCTTATTTGCATTGATACACTAAATCAATTCTGGCATTATTCCGTGTCATTAAATATCCAGTCGAATTCTGTTGCTTGGCTGTCTTGTATTCCTTCTGGTCTTTCTTATTATCTCAACAATGGATCGTGATTTATTGCTGAAGTTTATGATTCTTCCACAAAACGAAGGAATTATCATTCAAACAAAAGAATTTCTTTTGGAAATTGAAATGCATTGTGTCACCATACGACGTATTTCACCTAACATTTTCCCAAATGACTTCTCATATAGATGTCAGAAAAAAAAAAAAAAAAAAAAAAATGCTTGATCATCGAAGGTCGCGTGACAGTTGCACCAGGTCATTTTGTTGTTACGCTGATTCCGACTTTGACAAAGGTCTGAAATATACGTAAAAAAGAAGGGAAAAAAAAGGGGGGGGGGGATCGCTGTTGTGGAACTTTTGCTAGCGATAGCCGACAAGCTGAGATTAATATTATAGCTACATTTGCGTCTTAGTTTACTAAAGGAAGAATTAGAATTTTTATTGCATAGCATACCGTATTTTTCGGAATATAAGACGCACCCTTATTAAGAAAAATAAAATGGCATTTAAACATTTTTCTTAAGAAAAAATAATTTTTTTGCTCAAAAACAGTAGCTTATGAATCATGGAATCTTTGCGAAATTAGTAATGCGTGAACGTGTAGAAACGTCACTCAGTCTTTTACTAAATATCATACATGAACCGCAGGATTTGTCGTCGAACGCAGCCAATGGCCTCCGTTATTGGTTCGGATGGTCATCCTCGTAGTATGATTGATTTATCAAATTACGATGGACAAGGACGAGGTGTATGGGCATCTGTGGCTTACTAACGGTTCCTGGAAAAGTCAATTTTTTTCCTTTTAATGAAAAGTTAGGGAGAACCGTTTGAAATTAAAATATCGTCAAAGAAGCGAAAGGTCTAACCTCTGCAAATTGTTGGGAAACAGCAAGGTAGCGGGATTGTCCGATAAAAGGGTATGTTTCGCTGTAAACTGCAAATAAAAGTACGTTCGCTAGTTAAAGTGCACGTTTGAAGAATGAATTTTTCCAAAAATTACTTCGAAATTACGACTCCACAGTATTCGTTGCTGTGAATAGATAAGATTTTTGCGTTTGTCTACGTAAGTTCTGCGTAAACCGAAGAGAGAGAATTTGCAGCATCAATAATGCATTTCCAGTTTGCTGGTGGATGTTGTTTCGTCTTGAGATGCGGCCTTTCCGTTCTTTTTCTATGACTTCACTTTCTAAAAGAATTATGATAGCCCTTTTTATGTCCGTTTCAGATCGCCACGTACAACATATGAGGTATGTGCTTAAATTGTATTTTACATCAGTAAATAGGGCAGGTATACATACGAGCACAAATGCACATGTTTAGCACGATAACAGGCCCGACTCTTAAAAACACACACACACACACTCTCTCTCTCTCTCTCTCTCTCTCTCTCTCTCTCACGCGCGCGCAGTTATCAATGGATAAACATAAAAGTATAGTATTTACAAGCATTCACGATACAGTGACATTGTAGAAAAAGTGCGAAAAATTTCAATTACTGCACCTAAGATAAAGCGATAACACTTTAAACTAATTTAGCAGTCTTTATAGCAGTATATATGCATATAGACTATTATGAAAAGTATTGACTCTACCAAATATTTGCATAAGTGCAAAGAACGGTTACGCAGGAAGGTGCGGTTTCAGTGGGAAAATACGCATATGAAGCTAAGATGTTCTGTCATGTTATCAGTAAATAGGCCGCGGATGGCCTAGTGGTCAGCATTCGTGACTGCCACGGAGGAACGTCAGGTTTAATCCCATGCAGACACGAACGCTCGAACCACTAAATATCCGCCTTCCGTCGGATGGGCACGTTAAGCCAACGGACCCCGGGTACTGGCCCCCGGTATTAAATAAGAGCGTCTTCCTTCCCCTTTCTACCTCGCTTCCGTGTCACTTTCCTATCGGGCACTCTAGCCCAAATCTCCTAGCTTCCTATTTCTGAGTGTTGTTTAAGACCTGGATTCAGACACTCCATTCCTAAAATCCTCTACATATGATCTGATCTGATGTTATCAGTATCTCTGAAGCGGATATGCCGCGTGGACGTGAACTTTCAGAGTTGGTAGGGCAGAATTATCAGAACGTCGAGGTACACTTCAGAGTTCATGGGCTGGTCATAGGATGTTATTTGAGTAACGTTTCCGTACGGAGCATTGCAGCTAAACTAAACATACCAAAATCGATTGCAAGTGATGTCGTGAAGAGATGGAAGCAGGACGGTGTAACTACAGATCCTCCCCCTCCTCCCCCCAAAAAAACACAGTTATCAATGGCCACACAAACTAACGGAACGTGACAGAAGACGTTCAGAATGGCAGCACAAACTAACAGAACGTCACAGAACAGCCGTGGTAAGAAATCTTAATAAATCCCGTTCTTCGTCTGCCGTTTACATAGCTGCTGAAGTAGGAAATGCTTGTAATCCCTTGCACAGTGTGGGTTATTATGGTAGAGCAGTGGCACACAACCCACACATCACTACCATGAATGCGAAGGGCCGTTTGGAGTGGTGTCTCTCGTGTTTCCTGGAGTGTGGGCGACTGGAAGGATGTTTTTTTTGAGCGGTGAGTCACACTTTTTACTCTTCCAACCTAACGGACGAGTTTGGATTTGGTGACATCCCGGCAAACGATTATCGTCGGACTATGTTATTCCAACTGTTAAGTTCGGTGGAGGCTCCGTCATGGTATGGAGTTGTTTTCAGTGGATGGGACTCAGCCCGTTGGTTATTACACTGGCGGAAAGTGAAAAAAGAACACCAAGAAGGAGACGTCTGATACCAACGAAATGTATACAGCATAATAACGTAATACAGAGGATAACGTGATCAAAACATTATGGCAAAATACAGCTGTATTTGCTGGTAAACTGAAAAATAACATTTCCATGTAACATGGTTAGTACGAAGTTGAACCGCCATGAACTGCGTCCCACTGTGCAATTCTGGCATAGAGTCTGTCGTACAGGTGTTGGATGTAAGTTTGGGGTATTGGGTTCCAAGCATCCTCAACCTGGACGCGTAAATCGGGGATGGTCGTGGCTGGCCGTGGAGACCGGATAAGTCGTTGTCCCATAAAATCCCACACGTGCTCAATGGGGGACAAATCCGGTGAACGTGCTGGCCATGGAAGTTGTCTCACACCCAGAAGTGCATGTTGCGTTGCACGTGCCGTGTGTGGGCGTGCGTTATCTTGCTGGAAAAAACCACGATGGACCGACCTTACAAATGTCACAATAACGGGCTGAATGATGTTGTTTATGTAGGAGGTGCTGTTTAACGTACCCGGTACAAACACTAGTTGTGCACGGGAGCGATAGCTGATCGCTCCCCACACCAGGAGACCAGGTGTGGGTCCTATGTGTCGCTGGTGGATGCAAGAAGGGTCGAGACGCTCCCCTGTGCGTCTGCGAACACGCATACGGCCATCGGAGGCTCCCAAGCAGAATCTGCTTTCATCGCTGAACACGACAGATCGCCATTGCGTTCTCCAGTGCAGACGTTGGCGACACCACTGCAGCCGTTCCTGACGGTGGGTTGGAGTCAGAGGCACTCGTGCACGTAGTCCTGCATCCAGTAGACTGTTGCGGATTGTTCGCACAGTCACCTCGGGTGCAACGGCAGCTCGGATTTGCGTCGCAGTGGATGTTCTGCTTGACAACGCCGCTCTTCTTACGTCGATCGGTCCGCTCATCGGTCCGTCTGTGACTCCCGGTTCCACGCCTTCTCGTGTGGGAATGTTCCTCGGACTATCTACGCCACCATCGTACCACCACCGATACTTCCCGTCCAATTCGCTCCGCAATACGACGATACGACCACCCGGCATCGCTCAAAGTCCGATAGCTGCTGAAATCGTACACGTCTTCCATGTCCAGGCATTGCAGCTTCTTCAGGGTCTTCGCACATGTCCGTACACCGACGACTGATTACACTCACTTCGCCGTATTCCTTAAATACCACCGACGATAATTTGCATATTATGCCGTGCTGTGGCGTAAGCGCTCACCGGTTGGTCCCGAAATTAACATCACACCTACGTAAACTCGACCCCATTAACATATGTAAATTTCATGATCGTCCGCCAATTCCTTCTTGGTGTTCTTTTTTCACTTTCCGCCAGTGTATATCACAAAACATGAACTCTGAAGTGTACCTCGACGTTTTGGGTGATTCTGCCCTACCAATAATGTGGCAGTATTATGGAAATGACCGTTGTCTCTTCCAACACAATCGAGCTCCCTACCACACTGCAAAGCGTGTGCAGGACTGGCTTCTTGAAAATGAGGTGGAATTGTTAGACTGGTCTTCTCAGAGTCCGGATCTTAATTCCATTGAACACTTCTGGCATGAACTGGAGCGACGGATACGAAATGGTCCACAACGACCGTCTTTGCTCTCCACTCTGGCATCAGCTTTGCAGGACGAATGGCGAGTCATTCCTCTCGTGACCTAACGGAACTTGGTTGATAGTATGCCTCGATGTGTTGCGCTGTCATACAAGCGAAAGGTGGACCGACTAACTACTAATTGCGATAATAGTCATTTGTCCCAAAACATTGTGGTGTCCGAAAACTTTTGATAATATAGTGTACATTCATTGCGATAATAATGACCTTCGGTATGTAACACGCAGGAGAGATTTTGATGTCACCTTTTTTTTTTTTTTGAAAAAAGTGCGTCTTATATTAGAAAAATACGGGTTTTTTTTTTTTTCAAAAAAAAAGTAAAACCTGCTCTTTAAAAATTGTACAGCAACGTTCTGTTGAAAGAATATGAAACGGAAGTTCAAAAGAGAGGAGCTGATTTCATAACAATTTATTAAAAGCAAGTAGAACTGTTTACAAATAAGAACATGAAAAGAACAAGAGAGTTCTAATAAATGCCTGTTGAAACATAAAATCGTGGTAGACAATAGATGATAGATGTGTAAAGAAACTGGCTTTTCCCTGGGAGAGACATAAATGCTCTTTTACGAAATGAAAAAAACGAACAAACTTTCCAATAACAGCCGCTTGTGAAAAATAAACACTGAAAGAAATCGCGTACTGTTCAACGCTGAGAAGTTAACAAAAATGTAGTTTGAGAAGAGGTTTATTTCATCCGCGCCTCTGATGCCTTGCTCTGCGTTATTAATTTTAGAAAATATGAAATGCGTCGGTCTGTAGATACCATGTCTCTGAAATTATTCGTCCGATTTGAAAAACTCCTATTGCCTTGACAAGTCCGAAATGTGAGAACAATAATCTTTGCCTTCCGGTCTTTTTTTCGATGCATAACTTCTCGGTACACTGTTAAAAATTCCCGTAAGAAAAGTATTGTTGCCCGTGTATTTTTAAGGTCAAGGCTCGTTCTGCTGTTTCTGGGAGATACCCTTATTTTTAATGTGCAAGGCTCCTAGGAAAGCTGTCCGCAACCGCTCGTTACCGGGCGATGCTACTAAGAGGCTCAGCAGCGTGTTTAGCCAATGAGCGATAACGACAGAAAATGAATGTCATATGCATCGCTTTCTGCTATTGGTTCAAGAATCAGATCCAGTAGGCACGTGGTTTTATGATCGATGCACGTTTTTTGGTCTGTCACTACGTGATACGTGTATAGATATTTAGTGTACTGTTATCTACGAAAGTTCCAGAGTTGAAGGTAATTAGATTCATATATTTCAAAATTACGTTTATGACATCTTAAATTTCACATCTTTAGATTATTACTCTTAAAAGTTTTTCAGTATAGTACGCCGTCGGTTACGCTCATTGAATTTTATTTGAGGTTAGTCTTACGAATTTGATATTTTAGTGTAATAAATTATAAAATAGAATTGTGCTTATGAATAGTTAAGAGAAGTGCAGAATTAAAAGAAATATCGCGCATTTATAGTACAGAACTGTAAATGTAGTTTTTTTCATATCGTATGGATAAAGTCTCAGCAAGAGGCTGCATCACGTGGGACAAGACGTTAGGCTTAGGTTTTGTCTGTTCATTAATTTAACAACGCCGTTTTAGAAGAACATTAGTTTGCTGTTGTATGAGCATAATTTCATGAATCACGGTAACGCTGGTAGAAAGTTCTTTGTCACTGGAAATGTCATTGTAGTGGGTTGTTTTGTTTGATAATCAGGTCTTCCCACGGTGCTTATAAATCCTTAAAAAGTGCTTATATATCTTTTTGGGGTGCTTAAAAGTCCTTATATTTTTCCAAAAAGTGCTTATTTTTTATTTTGTTTGGACTTTTTTTTTTTTTTTAATTTTTCCACATTTGCTCATAAACTCGATCGGTCGTTTTCGTGGAGCACGCCAGTTCATATGAAATGCTATACCTAATTAATATTTGGAGCCTAGACACTCAGAAAAAAAAAAAAAGTTGGTGTATTTTACACTGAATGGCCACTTTATTATGACCCCCCTCAGTACTTTGTTGGGCCACCTTTAGCCTTTAATACAGCGTCGATTCTTCGTGGCATGGACTCCACAAGATGTTGATAGGTGGTTTGTGGAATCTGAGAACATGCTTGATGAATAGCACTTTCCAGGAGTGTGTGATTGCAGGGTTGTGGATCCAGCTGTCTGATGGCTCGTTCAACTTCATCCCACAAATTCTCAATGGGGTTGAGATCTAGTGCCACCTAAGCAAAGTAAACTTACTGGCATGTTCCTGAAACCAATCCTGTACAATACAATATGCACTATGGCAGGACACATTATCTTGTTGAAAGCAGCCGTCGCCATTGGGATAAACCATCCACATGACATGATACACTTGGTCCGCAACGATGTTTAGATATGATGTGCCAGTCAGACGTGTTTATCAACACAAATTAAAGGGCCCAAAGCATGCCAGAAAAACATTCCCCAAACCATAACGTTGCCTCCACCAGCTTGAAGGGTTGTAGCAATGCATTTGGGGTCCATGCTTTCGTGCTGTTTCCGCCAAATTCTCACTCGACCATCAGCATGTTGCAAGTGAAAACGTGATTCATCGGACCACATAATTTGTTTCCAATTATCGACTGTCCAATCTTTGTGCTCCTGTGCAAACTGGAAAAGTTTTCTCTTTTTAGCTGCAGACAGCAAAGGTGTTCGAACAGGTGTTCAAAGGTGTTCGAACATTCCATGCCAAATCAACCAAAAAAAATTTCAATATTCAACCTGACCATCTCAGATTTCAATGAAACCTTCAGGGATCATTCTCCCTAATGATATAAATGAGAACACATGTTTAAATTTTTTTTTTCTCATTGGGTTTTCGTGTAATTAACTTTTAAAATTTTGAAAAATCGTTTTTTGGCTTGCCTAAACTTTTCAATCTTGAATTTCTCAAGTTCTATAAGGCCTAAAGAGTTGTTTGACCCCTCATTTTAAAGAGAATTTCATGAGTTTTAATTTGGTATGCAACTTGACCATGCTTGGTGAAAAAAATATTAAACAAAATTATGAATATAGTGTTTTTTAAAATTTTTGGAAAAAATATGTTTTTTGTAATATTTAATATTATAAGCTTTAAATCCTGAAAGTTTTAGAGTGGAATCGAGAGCTATGGCAAAAAACTTAAAGTTACTGTACAAGTCATAATGGATTATAATTATCGTTTTAGTGTGTTTACATGATAACAGACACTGAGTTTTAAAATCTACATAATACATCATACTAATACATAGTCAAACATAAAACAAGGGAAGGACGGTCCTAACAGGCTAAAAGTTTTACCTGGTAAAATTAATAAAAAAATTTTTAGTTAGCACTCACAGTTGTAGTTATGCCAAAATAGCGACCTCTTAGTTCGTCTTTAATTAAACAAATATGTTCTTGTTTGCCTTTTTGGTTTCTGAGTCTGTAAGTCAATAAACTCTTCCTGTAGCTGTTGTAGGATCAACTTTTGTTAAAACCTCACTTTTATGCCCAGCTAGTATGTCAGTAAATTGTGGGTATTTGAAAGATGAAGAGCCATGTGGTTCCAAAAAACTTATTTTTACTTCATCTCCTTCTATTCCTAACACACAACCTAACCACCATCTGAGTATTGGCATGTAACAAAACCAACAATGTCATTAATGTCCAGATCATCATCAGCTGAAACTATTTCTACACTTGATTCCTCTGAAAATGAGTAGCTTTTCACTAAAACTCTAGTCTCATTCACAGGACTGTAACTGTGAAATTGTAGAGTACCCTTTATTGTTGTTGCTGTTTCAAACCTACTCTTCAAGGTCTTTTCCTCTGCCTCGTATTCGTCTGTAGTGGGATACAAAAAAACTGATGTTGACAATATTGTCTTTAGCACAATCATAAAGTTGGCGAGGAGTCATAATTTCATCATTGTAGACCATTCGTAGACTGGCCAATGCCGCTAATCGTTTAACAGTTCCTCCGACACCATCACATGCATTTTTTCTATGTGACGATGCAAAGAAGTTCCATTCCGCCTTGATGCCAAAATCTTTCTCATGATGGCAGAGATTGAGAAAGTTTGATTTGTGTTTGCACTGTGATGATGCTCCATCTGAAAAGTAATTCAGGTTTATGGGTCAGATTCTGTTTAAGAAAGTCAATCATGAGGGGTTGAAACAAATGAACAGCAACTGTATCATGCACCATACAATCAGAAAGAATAACTAAGCTCAGATGCACCAACTTTTTGGTTTCCTCGTCAACGTAGTATACTGAAGAGCAATTGAATTAGAAACAGCTGACGTTATGCAAATGTGGTGCTGTGGGAGGCCCTATAAACGGAAACGACATGACGTATGCTGCGATCCAACAATATAAGGAGTGATGCGACGGGAATCAGTAAGAGTCGGACGCAGTATGGGTAAGACGTAGGATCTAAGCGCATTTGATTGTGGGCAAATTTTCGGGGCCCGACGAGTGGGTCACTCCATCTCGTAAGTCGTGCAGGCACTGGGATTTTCACGAGCCACTGTGTCACGGGTGCACCAAGTCAACAAAAAGTCTGTACTTTCAATACATACATATATCGTGTTATACATATATGCTCAACTGAGGATTCCTTTTAGAAAGAGCTCAATTTTCTTAAAGGAATTGAATGGAATACACAGAGAATATAGTCCTTCTGTTGTGGCAAAGCTGTTCAAAAATTTAGGAAATTCTCAAAAGTTATAATTTCAGTTATTTTCAAATCTGTATGCAATGAGAATTTTTACGGATTAAAAGACGATGCTAAAGACAAATTCCTAGGGAATTAATTAGATCCCTTGGGAATGTGGACTTTCATATATAGGACAGGCCCACAGGGCTTTTAAGTTTTCGTGTGAAAGAACAAAAGTGTTACGTATGGAACTGTGAAGTGAAGTAGTCTATAGCCCACATTGTCATGAAAACAACCATTTTTTTTTTTTATTTTTTTTAAAACACTATGCTTATTGATAAAACAGATTTGACTATCAAGTTTAATATATTAGCTTTCCACATATACTGCAACTCTTCACGGCTTGTCATCGACATGAGACCTACTCCATTTCTTTCAAGCGTATAGAAACAACTCGCCAAAATTTTGGACCGTCAGAACTGATGTCTCAATGATTTGAACGTTTTCACTCCATTTATGTTGATGACGCCAAGCCATTCAGCGAAACTATAGTTGATTTTAAAATAAATATTTATTGTGAATAAATGACCTTAAAACAAAATATTTAATTGTGAATTCCCATTTTCCACTCCTTGGAGGCTATTGATGTCGGAGCTTGCACACCATGTGCTGTGTTGTCATGATGCTAATTTATGCTGATAACTTATCTCCAGTACTCACAAATTTGCATATCACCATGCTTCCCCTTTGAAACCATAATAACCCCTAACTTTTGTGACCACTGTGTGTGTGTATATATATATATTCTCTTATGATTTAGAATACATGAATTGCGTTTGAAGCCTATGAAAATAATGAAATAAACAAACTTCCTCTAATACTAAGACAATCATGACCAAAAATTAAGTTGCAATTCACAAAATAGTGAAAAATACAAAGCAACTCGCATACCAAAATAAAATAAGGCTCTTTTTGGTAAAAATACAGAAAAAATTATAGATAAATATAAACTGGGATATAACATGCACAGACTGCAGGTGGAACACAGATAGCCTTTAGCTACATTTAAAAGAAAAATTAAAAACAAGGCTCTGAAAGCACTACTGGATTTATCTCCCAGTATTTCACCTCACTTTTCTAATCAATCAGCAAAGTTTCAAACGCGTCTGAAAAACTGTTATTAATGACAATGCAATTAACACCGTTTTATGTTTCAATACTTCAGATGTTAGTGATATCAAAATACCTTATGTTACCGCCGTTTTTCGTGATGCCAGTTAAATCTGAGTAACTGAATTCCCAAGAAAATTGCAACAGCCACGATGGTCACTAAAATGGACATGTCGACTCAAAACATTTTACGAAGTCCTGTACCTTGTGAACAATAAAAAATATATAACGGTTAGAGATTGTGTTGCAGTAATCACTGTGATAGAAATGCTTTTTATTCTATAACACTACTCCCCTAACAAAGAAAACCCCTTATAAACGCTTCGTCAAAAATAAGTGGTAGTAAAATAACTTTTAAGAACAGGTCAACTTTTGTTAAGGGGGCAATCATGTTATGAAAATGATTTTTATGGCATTCTAAATAAGATAATCCTTTAATATTTCATTAAAATTAAGGGAAAATAAAATAACTTTTAAAGGAACTCAACAAATGTTTTCTGAAAAAGCGAAATTCATCATCTACCCCCAGCTTCAGTGTTGTGCCCAAAGGGGGACGGGGGAGGTTGAGCGTTAAAACACCCCAAAATTTAGAACCTTTCGATATTTTAAGGCAATTTTTTGTTAGTATTTGAAATTGTTTTTATGTCTCATGACAGCAACTGAGTGTTTTTTCCATTAAAATGAGGAAGGGGCAAGAAGCCAAGGACCAGAATGTTCCATTGCAATGAAAAGCCAATACATAAGTATACCAAACGTTTCTGCGGTGATGAGGCAATGTCAAATTTGAGTTCCATGACTTATTTCAGATTACTCTAAAGCATGCTGAAAAGCAAGGAGTTTTGATTGAAAAAACCAAGAATCACATTAAAACAAAACCAACGCTGTAACGAAACCCAGAAGACTGTTACAGGATTTCCATTTATGTACCACTGTTAGACATGTATATTAGTTTTATTAGTGCTTTGGAAAATAGATTTTTCACACACAAATCGGCCTTATCAAGATTCCAATCACTTTTCCCAACTTGTTTCCTGCATAGATAAATGGCAAAATATAAGTGGCCAACCATTATGTGGTGAAAAGAATACAGGTAATAAGAATAGTAATAATAATTTTCAGTCATATTTATTTGAATATTTTTGCACAGATGTTGCATACATTTTAAAAATGCACTTATAACTTTTCCTGGCAACCACACTATCATCCATTCTCTCCTGGATTCAAAGAGACTGAAGCTGTTATTTGAAAAACTTTCTTACTTTTACATAGCTGAAGTATGTCTTTAAAGTTTTAGTACCTTTTATTTATGGTTACATGGCTTATGTCCAAATTAATCGGAAGCCAAGGAATTTTTCACATTACTTCAGAAAATATTTCGAACAGACTGAATGGCAAACTCTTAGTATTCATTTATGGAATGCTGTGGATTGTATCAAACCACGGTTTCTATAGAAAAATCTATAGAAACAGTGATTTGATGTAATCCTTTAGAATTATGGCCCCTTTTTCTATAAGACATTATTTTAGCAGTTCTATAAGTTTTTGTCTCTCTATATGTGCTGTTAAATTTTATCCCTAGTGTTGACCACAATTTAGAGTAAAATCAGCAAAATCGATATTTTGAGTGGAGAATTACATATGTATAGTACATGTACAACAGTTTACCTCCTAGTAACAGTTGTCTTATGTAGTTGAAAATAACTGCAGGATGTCCAACTTCTGCATTTGTAGTGTGAATTATTTCTAATAGGACAGTTGGCAAAAACAAAACAAAAAAAACGTTGTGTCTCTGCAAAAAGTTTATTTTTTCTAACCCACATGCTTATTTATGTACAGGCATATATCTAGGATTTCCGTTAACAGGGGTCCAGAATAATTGCATATATACGCTATTTTAACAAAAGTCACCAGACATCCCCTCAAAGGCAAATGAATGGATCCACCGCGTTGTTCAGATGCGCGGTACAGTTGCAAACGGTATAAAAACAAGTCTGGCTGACCGTCATCATATTGGTTTTGGTAGGCATTCTTGCTACTTTGTACTCTTGCTTGCATTGGCCGGTGCTTTTCGCTTTCATAGGGCATCAACTACACGCCAGTTTGGCACCACCACAGGGTGTGCGGTTAACCAAACGTGGATCATTTACATACCAGCATGCACTCTAGCTATTTGCAAAGTTTTGTGGCTGTAGCATGTTTTCTTCTAGGTGTGCAAATTTCATTGTCTGCGAGTGTAAACAACATCCTTCTCTGTTTATGTTGAACAATAGTTATATTGCATCAGTGGAACTTCAGTTATGTCTTTGTAGGGGATGGCCTTGAAAAATGTGTAAAAAGAAAACTGAATTTGCTGTCCCAGTGGCAAATTCACGGTTCTCTTTGTTGGGGATGGCCTGAAAAATGTGTTGAAAGAGAACTGTGAATTTTCTGTCTTGTTGTCGCAGTGGTCTACGCGCTGGCTTCTGACCATTCATTCATGAAGGATCCGGGTTTGAATCCCGGTGAGGCATGGATGTTTTTCGTCTTACAGCACTGGCGCTCTCCCTTTCCTGGAACCTTAACTTAGGGATGGGTGACTGCTTATAGCCCATTGTGTGCTCACAGCAGTAGTAAAAGCGCAATAAAAAAAAAACATTAAATTTTTAGTTGCATCTATTTTGTGGCTTCAAAAAACACTTGATTCTTTCAAAGTCGCATACAGGATTATGCATAAAAAAATCAAAGAACAGTGTTTCTTTGATAATCTGAAATTCAAATTTTAACTTATAATTGCAAAAAACTTACAAATGAATTGCATATAACTGCACTGAAAAAGTGATAGAAACTACAGTAAAATAGTAGTAGTGCAAAATTCTATATAAAATTGAAAAGCGCATAACTAAGGTTCCACTCTTGTGAAAATCGAGTAAATAAATCCATTGCTCTTTCCACATTAAGCAACGCACAGCAACCGAAAAATTGTTATTCGACCGCCATCGGGGAATCGAATCCCAAATCTCCGATATCTAGCCGAGCGCATTAGCCCTACACCACAGCAGACAACAATTCACAGTGCTATGTGCGTTTTTCTTTTTCAGTCAGCATCCGACATCATAAATCCGTAAGATGGGCTCAGGTACTGAGAAGTCTCCATCTGGTGGGCATTAACGGCACTAACTATATATAATTATAGCAATAATCCAAAGGGCAAGATCCAAGGTGAAAATCATCTAAATACGTGGCGTCAGTTGAGTAAATAAATCCATCGCTCTTTCCACGCTAAGCAACGCACAGCAACCGAAAAATTGTTATTCGACTGAAGTTCCACTGTGTGTGTGTATGCATGCATGCAGTGTTCGAATTACCTAGTGGTCCGATGGCCACTGGCCAGTAAAACTTCAGTCAGACCACTGAACTATTGATTTTACTGGCCCGGATGGTCAGTAAGTTGTATTTTTTTTTTTACCTCGAATTTGTCAAGTTAAAAAATGAATTTCGTTTACCTTGCTGTACGGTTTTCTTAGGATGCAAACTAATGATAGGTTTAAAAACAAATATTGGATATAATTCCATTGAAATGATACATGATTTTCTACATATATTGTAAATGTCTAAGTTATTTCTTTTGCGGACCAGTGGGCATTTTTGTGGACCAGTGGTTTGCAAATTCTAGTGGTTCGCTGGGCCAGTAGAAGATTTATTTCTAATTCTAACACTGTATGTACAAACACAATATAAATTCTGTTTTCCCTCTCTGTCAGGTACCATAATTGGACAGGGCAACTTCCTGAAGATCCTAGAAGAATGGTAATGTTTGAGTGTCATATCTGTTTCAAAACATTTCGTGTGGCAAAACTGTACTTGGTACATTATCGTGCTCATACAAATGTACCAAATGTAAGATTCCCCTGTGGTTTTAATGACTGCCCGGGAATTTTCAAGACTTATGAAGGCTTTAAGTCCCACATCAAAAGAAATCATGCTTCTATAAGACCCAGCACTCGCAGTTATGAGAAAACAAAAGATAATTGTTGTACATGTGGTGTTGTCTCTTGCCAGAAAGTGTGTCACTCTCCAAGTCAATTGATTGCACACCTAAAGCAGCACTTGAGATCACATGTAACAGTTACTTGCCCATTTGAAGCATGTTTTAAACTTTTTTCAAAAGTTACCTCTTTTGCGTCCCATATTTCACGCAGTCATTGCACTTTTGCCCCAGGTGGGACCCAGGTAAATCAGCCATCCAATTCCTTTAGGGAAATGATCCCACCTTTTGACCATGTATCCACTCAGGATATGGAGTCATTAAAAAATGATAAGGACACTATTACACAAGATCTTAGTCTGTTTTACTTACGTTTGCAATGCCAGTATAACATTCCTGGGTCAACAATTCAGGTAATCTTTGATGAAATCAGCAAATTGCAACAAGGTTGCCAAGACAGTCTTTCATATGTTTTTAGAAAAACTAGGCCTTGGAATGGATACTAATTTGTCACAATCTCTTTCAGATATTAAAAAAAGTAACCCATTCACTAATGCACAAAAAGCTTTAAGTTCACATTATCTGCGCAACAAGTTTTTTAAAGAAAACTTCGATTATATTGAGCCACTTAATATTAGATTGGGGTTCAATCAGACTAATCAGCCTTCTCATTTCCATTATATTCCAATTGAAAAGACACTACAATCCCTCTTGAGTGATAACTCTATTAAAATGCAATTTTCAAAACCAATACCTGCAGAGAAAAATTTATTATGTGATTTTACAGATGGTTCTGTATTCCAGAATAATATTTTTTTCCAAGAAAATAAACGATCATTACAGTTAATATTGTATCAAGATAGTTTTGAAATTGTCAATCCATTAGGTTCTGCAAAAACAAAACATAAAATGCTTGCTGTGTACATGACTTTGGGTAATATATACAAACATAATAGATCCAAAGTTAATCCAATCCAGTTGGTTCTGTTGTGCAGAGAGCAAGATTACAAATATTTTGGACAAGAGGCTGTGTTTCGACCTTTGATAAATGATCTGAAACACCTGGAGTTGCACGGTGTTCAGATTGATGGTGAATTTCATAAAGGAACTGTGGCTTTCATCATTGGGGACAACCTTGGTAGCCATGGCATTGGAGGTTTTATAGAGCATTTTGGTAATGGGTATTTTTGCAGATTTTGCACAATAACCAGTTCCGAGTTCCAGAACTCTCCCCATAAACTGAGCTCTCCTTGTAGGAGCATAGAATCATACTGTGAAGCTGTGCAGGTGTTATCAGAAGGGAATCATGAGGCTGTTGAGGGAATCAAATTTAATTCTATTTTTAATGAGTTAAGCTATTATCATGTTTGTTCACCAGGTTTACCTCCTTGTCTTGGTCATGATATTTTTGAGGGAGTCATGTCCTATGACCTTGCACTGTTTATTAAATATTTTGTGAAAACAAAAAAATGGTTCACATATAAATACTTAAACAATGCTATTCAAACCTTTAGGTTTAAAGACGAGGACTCAAGGAACAAACCAAGCATTGTCTTACCAAATAAAAAGAAGCTTGGTGGTCATGCAGTTCAGAACTGGACAATGATTCGATTTCTGAGTCTTTTTCTTCGGTATAAAATTATAGATAAAAATGATGAAGTCTGGAATCTGATTTGTATGTTACAAGAAATTGTAGTTCTAATTTCTTCATCAAAGATTAGTAAATCTCAAATAGCATATTTAGATGCTTTAATAAAAGAATATCTGTTTTACCGAAAATTTCTGTTTCCTGATGTACGTCTAAGACCAAAACATCATTACATGCTGCATTATCCCGGGCTTATTTTAAAGTGTGGTCCACTAATATGGTTGTGGGCGATGCGTTTTGAAAGCAAACATTCCTTTTTTAAAAATTACATTCAACATTCTAAAAATTTTGTTAATGTTACCTCAGCCTTATCTAGGCAGCACCAGCTTTACCAGGCTTATTTGAAAGCAGGGTCATATTTTGGGCAGCCTATTGAAACAGAAAATTGTTTCCCATTCTCATTAGAGCTGTATGGAGATAGTATACAAACAGCAATACAACAGTGCTTCAGTAACCTATCTCACCTTCAAGTAGGACAGTGGGTAACTATACATGGCACCAAAATAAGAACAGGAGAAGCTGTTGTTCTCAGTGCTGATATGTATACTCTGAAAATAGGAACAATCCATTTGATATTGTTCAGTGGAAGTAATGTTCATTTTGTGCTCAAAGTGTTATCTGCAAAAAAATTCCTTTTTAACTTGTTTTTGTGTTCCAATGAGAACAACTCTACCTTTTTATGCATTGACCATAAAGGAATTATAGGGCTTCCATTTCCTATTTATGAAGTGGGAAGGGAAAAGTATATAGTTCCCAAGCACAATGTACATTATATGTTCCTTTATGACTAATGAGAATGTTTTTCACTGCTTTTGATGAGAAAGGGCATGTTTTTTCTATCACCGTCCATCTGTCTGTGTACACAGGGATTGAAAATGGTCAGTAAAAGTCAGTTTTTTCATCTTGGCCAGTAATTTGTCAGTTTTCTTTTAAATTGGTCAGTAATTTGTCAGTAAAGGCAGTACTTTTTTTTTATATTTTTTCCATTACTGCATTTTGTGGGGAACATGACTACTTCCTAGTGATTTGGCAATTTTTTTTTTCAGTTCAATGCAATTTCTTTTTCTCATTTTTCCTAACCTAGTAATAATTATTATTGTACTGACCAAGTGGCCCAGTGATGAAAGTGTTTCCTGAGCATTGGCTTTCCCTAATTGCTTAAAAATATGATATCTGAGGGCCATGCATTCTTCTCTACTTTGTATTATGTTATTCGCCATGTTATGTTATCACATCACCTTTGCTTTCAGTGAATTAATCTTATTTGTCTTTTTGTGTTTCAGGTTCACAATCTGAAATTTTTTATAATTTTTTTCATTTTATAGTACAACAATGAAAATATTATCCTGTATTTATAAAACAAAATTGTTTTCAATAAAAAGGTGTGCGGTGGCTTGCTATGGGGATGGTGGAGGCCAGATAATTTTTTTTAATGAATTCCCAATTTTACTTTTAAAATGCTAATTTATTGATAGGCTGTAATTACATTTGTGCCGCCCCGGTGGCGCAGTGCTCTAAGCGATGGCCTCTGATCATTCATCCGAAAGGGGTCCGGGTTCGAATCCCGGCGAGGCATGGATGTTGTGTTTGTCTTACGGTACTGGCTCTCTCCCTTCCCTGGAACCAGTGATAGTATTATTCCTCTGCAAACCTTCCTTCTATTGTGTTTTTTTTTTTTTTTATTATTCTGTATGCTTTTGAAATGTAGATGGATGCAATCGAAGATTTTATCAAGAAGTCACTTCCAAGATTATCTGACGACACATTAGGGAAAGTTATGCAGACAATTGAAAGAGAGTGGAGTGGAAAGTTTCCAAGATTTGAAGTATTTACAGATTGAAAAAGATTTTCAAGGGATTTTGAAAATCGTTGAAGCACGTAAGCTCCAAGAAAAGATTAAAGATTCCTTTGAAAATGGTAAGTTCTTTTTCTGTGTTTGTTTTGATTTTTTATTTGGAGAAAATTTGTACAGCTAAAATCAACTAATATGAAATAAACTGTTGATATGTTTGAGCCATAGTCTACAAGTTTAGAACTCAGCTGACAGAAAATTAAGCAGCACACATATTTTAGGTAATTGCCAGTATTTTCGCCAAAACAATTTTTTGTTTTCGCAAATTGCGAAGAATTATATCGTCATAGATCATATGTAGAAGATTTTAGGAAGGCAGTGTCTGACCCCAGGTCTTAAACAACCCTTAGAAGTAGAAAGCACTGGAAATTTGTGCTAGAGTGCCCGATAGAGGAAAGTGACACGGAAGCGGGCTACAATGGACCCCAGTACCCTGGGACCAACGGCTTAACTTGCCCATTCAATGCACAACGGATATTTAGAGGTTCAACCATTCGTACCTGCTGGGATTGAACCTGAGGTTCTCTCCATGGCAGTCACGAATGTTGACCACTAAGCACAATGCGATCGGCAGCACAACCACTGAGGTAGTCTTTATGGCGTCAGTTTTCCCATCAGTCATGGCAAAGCCATATGGCTGAGTAAACAGTTGAATGATCTCAGGTGCTGGCTTGTGATTATTTGTCCAAGTTCAGTCCTGGCTTAGGTCCTTTTTTTGCGTGTGTGATGGTGCATTCTGCCTTTGAAAGCACCACACAAATTGAGAATTTCCGTTTTGTGTGTCCATACACAATTTTCAAGTACATAACTACAAGGACATTCCTTCTTAAAGGATTTTAAGGAAACCCATCTATAAATTAAAAATTGTACCAGTAGAACATGATAAACCTGTTTTTCAGAATTTCTGCAGATGAGGCTTTTTAATTAAAATAATACTAAAAGAAACTTCCTGTATATTACTCTTGCAATCTAAATATCAAAGGCCTACTTATTTTAAATCCTCGAAACAATTTTAGTTTACATACATTGTACACTCACATTTTGTTAGGGTTTGTAATCTGATGTTATATCACTGCTTGTACTTCTTTCTTTGCAGTATAGCATAAAACATGTCAATATGTGAATACCTAGTACTGTTAAAGATTTGTACAAATAAATATCTTATACTACACTTATGTATACATAATGAAATTACAAAAGAAGTTAATTCAGATAAGTGTTTAAAACAATGCATAAATAACTAAAACTTAGTTACTAAAGTTTTCCACTCTTTTTGGGTGCCACAACACCTAAATTTCTCGACGAAAAGAGTTACGTGCAAGTTTTCTGATTCTAAGCAGTTTTAATTATTGTTTTTTATGGCTGTCTAAATTAAATTTTCTGAAACAATAAATACATGTAATATTTAAATTCTGTTTTAACTTGAAGAGCTTTCAGTTTTTCACATCTTCTGAGCACTCCTCCCCAGAAGTTTCTGGCGTCTAGAACTTTATTAAGGTCTGTTTGTTGTCAATGATTAGGAAATTTAGCAAAGGCTTAGTAATTATTGAGAACATGCTTTGAATAACGATTTAGAGCGCAGAAACGTCTGAAAATACAAAAGTTAAAATAGAATTTAATTAGTTAAAATAAAGTCTGTAAGTGAATGTATTAAATAGTTTTTCTACTTATGCATTGAATTATTTAGTTTTCATACATCTATTTAAGTTTTTTTAATTTATTGTTTCATATATCACATACATAAAATCACTAGAATGTGTTTTTTCAAACTGTTTCCTTTTACTTTTCACATTTTTAATCAGTTTTTTGTTGTAAAGTTTCTGTTATGCATTTTTCTGCATTGAAGATAAATTTTGCACATTTTCCTTTAATATGCCTTTCTTTTTACTTGTGTAGTTTGTCCACCTGTTACAGACATGCCACTTCCCATCTGGGAATTGCCTGCAAGTTCATCTTCATCATTGAGTGAAGAATCGGTGGGGAGCTGCACACCCAAAAATGGTGATTCTGGGAACTTTTCAGTTTCCTATGATAAGTTTCCAACTACAGTTTTGGCACAATTAGATTCAGGTTGTTCTCCATCTCCTGCAGATAGGAGAGAAGTTGTACGAATAATTGCAGCTCAGATCTTGCAATGTGTGCCCAAACCACAAAAAAAACACATAGAACCTATTGCTAGAGAGTTGGTAAACAAGTACCCGGCTGCTTTTAGAGATATAATAAATGATGCTGTTGTTGGGCTAGGCCATGCATCACTTCTAAGCCAGCTTATTGCTAGGGTTGAAAATGTGTCACGTTCTCCACATACCGCTGTTAAGAGGGCACTGCAGCTGTTTCATCCTGATGCATCCGACAAGAAAAAACGCTTGTCTGATAGTTATGGGTGTGAAAACTATCAGCCTGCAGCTTTTCCTACTGACGAGACTGAGGAATCTCAGAAGGAAAAACAAGCGTGGTTAGTAGAGGAGGCAAAAAAAGTAATAAGAAATATTGAAAAAGCTGCAGAGTACATGAGTGCTACATATGTGTCACAGAGACTGTGTATTAACACAAAGTCTCCCGTTTCTGCAGTGTTAGTAAATTGGCCCTTGCTAGCAGAACGAAAGTTTTTTTGACCATGCTAGCACATTATTAGGGTTTTGCGTCCAACAAAAAATGGAGGTTGCCGTGACAGAAAAATTACCTAAACTTGTGTCCTTTTTCAATAGCCCAGAGTGCCAGGTATTTAAAAATTGTAGTTGGGACTATCCTGCCCATTTGGGCTATGTGCAGCTCCTCTGCACATACTTTGGAGAAAACTACAAGCAAATTATGCAAGTTTTTGAGGTAAATGTAATTTTTTTGTTATTCTTTAGCAAAATGGGAATTGTGATATATATTAAAGTTGTTTGCTGTCTTTAAGTAGTAATCTTACATTTAACCTTGGTGGCAAGTAGAAAATTAGCTTAGAGCAATTCCCAAGTGAAAAGATTTAGCTGATTTCTTAAAAGGAATGAGTTGTTCATATTCCTAGAGCCTATCCTGAGCTAAAAAAATGTAAAATGCTTTGAAACTTACTTTCAAAATCTGTCTAAAGTTATGGCATGTTTTAGTTATTACTTTACAAGAATTTTGCTAATTTCATTTAGTTTTGCCATTGTTTTAACATGTTGATTTGATATCTCAACTTGATGTGTACCTTGGCAGTTCAGATGCTTTTTAGATTTTAGTATTAAAGTTATTTTGTAACACTGACTTATCCTTGCTGAGCATAAGTCAGCAAATATAACTATGTAGAGTACATACATATCACTTAGCTGTTCTCTGATATTAAGAGGTTAGCTCTTCACAGACTATGTAATCTTCCAACACCTAAAATGCAAGTAACTTCTTTATTCTGTTATAATTTCCCAAATAAATTATTCTGTCACATCAGGCTATTAGTACTTTATCTATTTGGACATCATCTATTAAAGTATGAACAAATCAAAACTATTTTTTTTTCCCTTTTAACACTTAGGAAACCACAAGCCCGAAAGAAATTGTGAAGCAGGGCATTTGTCCAGTTACACCATTTATTTTATCATTAGGTGAGTGATTCAATGATTCTGTATTTATACTAAATTTTTTAAGTTTGAAAATGTTTGCAAATCCAATTTTTCAGTGAGTCATCCTGCTTTAAACTTCATATTTTGCCATTTCACTTTTAAAGTGATTTTTGTGTTTTAATGTGCCAAAAGAACTTGGGTAATTTTGAAGATTGTTTCATGGAAAAAAGATTAGCATCAGGCTAGGTAATGGGTAAATACATATGTGATAAGTTTGTTGAATACATTTGCAACTGTGATATAGCTCATTGTTACAAAATGTTCAAATGTGGCAATGAGCAAAAAGTAAGATCAGTGGCTCCATAATGTAGTTACTGAACTGCAGTTTAGAATGACTAAGAATACACATATATTAATTACCCAGCTGGTTGTGGTTTAGTGTGCAGCTGTAAAAATAATGATGCATTTAAAAAAACTTTGTGAGACTTTGTTACATTCTGTTCATATTTGCTTAATAATTTCTAAATTTACCCACATGTTTCTGGCCTCTACATTTTTTTTTATCAAGGCCTGTTATAAATGTCTGGAAAAAGATGTGAAGAATAATGGAAAATTAAAGTTAAAATAGTATTAAGTAAATTTCAGTGAGTGTTCAATTCTAAATTCATTTGTTGCATCCTCTGATTTAGCATCAACAGCACATGTATACTACTAAACCAATAAAATAAAACAAATATTTGTTAAGGCAAAATGCATGTCACCTCACATCTTCAGGGCATCATTATTTTGCACTTAAAGTGAAACCGAAATATCTGCCACCATGGTGGTTTGAGGCACTAACATCTTGCCATACATCAGAGATAAGCCTAGGTTCAAGTCCTAAATTAGGCCCGAGTGATAGTTTGTCTTTACAGATAAGGAACTGCTTATAGCCCTTTGAGTTACTCATCGTGGTTATTTACATTCTTATGCTGCCCCAAAAGTGGCAGTCCACAGTTGAAGAGCTTAAGAGTCTAACCTCACCCGAAACAAATGTTTGTGCATTGGCAGAATTAAAGAAAATCGTGTGATCTTCCCAGGTGGTTGTTCCGAGTAAGCAACTTTTTAACAGTTTCAAAGAAATGTAAATGTTTGCACAGAAGCGCAAGTTTCTTTCTTTGCTGCACATGGACATTAGCAGTGTCTGAAGCTGTTCCTTTGTGTGTAGTTTTTTTTAGAAATGTAAATACGCCACAGATAAATGTTTTTGCATGTGCTTGTACATAAAAAGGTCAGTCTTTTCTTGATCATTTTCACTCATGAAAAAAGTTACTTATCCCAAAAGATCATATTGCTAAATTATCATAACATCTAAGTAGTACTTGCTTTATAAATGCTCAATGCTTTTTTACAACTTTTATTATTGAACATAATTTACTTGTTCAGTGGGGAAATACTGTGCCTATTTGAATGAAGAATTTTACTAATTTTTAACTAGTAACTGTACTAATATCAACATATGTAAATTGGCAGGTATTGGGGGGGGGGGGGGGCTACATAACAATCTAAAACCTGTGATTGATTTTATGACAGGGTGGCTGATCTAATTGTTAACACCTTATCCCAGTAGATTACTCCTGTCAGCAAGAGAATTTCGAGATCAAACGACAGCAAAGAGAAATTGTTCTAGCATTAACATGCCCAGAACAAGGGACAACAGGCCGAATTAATTATGTACAGTATTTACAAATCATATACAGCAGAAAAAAATAACACCTATTTACACATTCTTTGGGAGTTGAAAAGGGAAGAACACACTCTAAAACAAGCATTTCTAAAACCCAGTTCTGCATCCGTTAACATGAGTCTGGACTGCCCAGTTCTGTTCAACCGATTGGCATGTAAAAGTAAAAGCAATTACAGTGTTTACGATTTTCTGTTGTGGGATAATTCCACAATTGGGGACAAATACTTAAAAGGAAGTACTTAGTGGGGATTGCTAGAAATAGTTGGCCTTTAGATGACACATGTAAACCTTAAATTGGCAGATACACATCCTTGCTGACAGAGCTGCAGCTTCTGAGGCAAGGAAGTGACTGGTTGCAGTAGGTTTGCCTCTGAGAGCTTCCTGGACTTCTTTCAATATCCAGGGAGATTTTCCTCGTCTGTTGCTGCTGCTGTAACCTGTACACTTAAGCTTTCTTTTATTTTTCTGAAAATGACTTCTTGTCTTCCAATGAATTGTAGGGCATTAGTAGCCCAAATCAGGTGGTATATAAAAATCACGGGCTATTCCATGCTCATTACTGCCCTCGAATAAACCACTCCAAGCAACAAACTGGCACGCTTTTTCTTTGGTGGCGTCCAGTCGTACTCTCTTTGCCACACCGGTGGTGCAGTGGTCTAAATGCTGGCTTATGACCATTTGTACGAGAAGGGTCCGGGTTTGAATCCTGGTGAGGCATGGATGTTGTTTGTCGTATGGCACTGGCTCTCTTCCTTCCCTGGAACCAGTGATCCTAAATTAGGTACGAGTGACTGCTTAAAGCCCATTCAGTTGCTCACAGTGGTCAATTAAACCTTCAATAAAAATAAATAATACTCTCTTGCATTTTCTCCATTTAATTTTCTCTTCTGCTGTGAAGTCTTGAGCTCGGCTGCTTTCGAGAGCGGCAGAAGTCCCTGATGGTAACAAAAATGCCTCATCTTGCTGCTACAGACAGTTTAAAGGTATTTTGACTTTAGTAGCGTAACTTGAAAGGCGCCCCGATAAGGGTGCTTTAGCTTTGCACTACCCTAATGTCTGCAATAGCATCCTTAAAAACTCATTGCAAATATTGCTGAATATTCAAGGCCATTTCACAATGGTATTAACTGCAAATCACTTTCACAAGAAATTTAGGCTTTGTTACTGAGCATTGTTTTAAATGACATTTTTCAGTAATTTATCAGATGGGGTTAGTTAAGTAAGGTAGACTGGTTAAAGACCTGCCACCTAACTTACTGTAGTAAACAGAGTAAATTTCAAATGCAAGTAATTCTTATTTATTGAATTATGTAATTTTGAATAGATAAGGGCATACTCAAAGAAGTAACCTAAAGTATTTGAGTATTTAAAGCACTGTGTGTTTTCATGTCCATTATATGCAGTCCTTGATGTTAGCCTTCCCAAAAAGAAAATGTTAAAAGTACATAAAAAAAATTGTGTTTTTGCAGAAATTCAGTCAACATGTATTGAATTGAATTTTATTTCTCAATGCTGTATTATATATACTCACTGTAGGTGATCCTTACCAGAATGATAATGTATGTTCCGTGGTAGTGGAAAATTCCCTGCTGGGAGAAAATATTTCTTTGTCAGATGCATTAATGGTGTGGTTTTAAGCTACTATGTGTTCAACCTGCAATATCCTTCAAGCTGCTCTGCAACTTTAGAATTTATTCAGAGGTAAGACATGTCTATTGATCTGAATTTAATAGTATTCAATAAAAAAAATATTGCAATTTTAATACAATGTGTTTTTTTCTGCATAAAGTTTTCTACCCCCAGTAAATTATGTGTTGGCATCTGTGTATTTGAAGTATTTCTACATATTTTTTTTTTTTTTGGTATATTTCACAGCAGATTTAATTTTATGGGTGCCATTGGATTGATTCAGATGAAATGATAATGCCACCTGCAGACCTTTATTAGAATATAAAACACCTATGCACCTAGTCAAATCAGTTTTCTGGGGTGTTGACACATAAAGGAAACTACTATGGAGGAAAATCATCAAAAAATAAATAATAAACACTATACTTAAGAGACTCAAAGAGCGTATTAAATCCATTTATTTTTGCAGCGTAGTAAGTACAAAGATTTGCCAAGCTTTCACACTCCACTGGGGAGCTTTCTCAAGGCATGGTAGACGTAAAAATGCAGGGAATTGGAACACGTAAGGAACAAAGACGATTTTTGAAATAACGCGGATGACATCAAGAGCGTACTAATACTTCACTCGTTTTGATAGAGTGAAGTGTTTTACAGTTAAGAAGGGAACACTAAACTTGTTACCTCCAATCAAATTAATCATCTGAACCCATTCTCCAATCTGTTATGGACAACTCAAAAGGTACATCTGGTGGCCAAATAGTTGGAGGTACTACTTTTGCCTAATCACAGAAGGTAAGCACAGGCTCTGGGACTCCTCTTCCTCTCTATGTTTACGGGCCTGGCCACCGGATTAAGAACTTGCTTGTGGCATCACGCTAAGGGATGGGCACCATCCATGGGTAGCTGAAGACATTGTGAAAATATTCATTATTTGCTTCAAATTATTTAAATTCCTTTTGACTGATGATTGTGAGCAGTTACTCCATGTACAAAATGTAAAATTTTTTGTTAAAAAAATTAGTGGCAGAGAAGGTTGAACAGTTGAATGTGGTTAACGGATAATGTTCAAAATGTAATCAAACTAAATTTGAACTGGGACTAAAGTGCGTTTGAGTTTTTAAAGATATTTTTAAATAACTACTCAAAGTTTAAAAATCACTGCTTAAATAACATCAGGGAAAAGAAAATATGCTACGTTTGCAGTGGGTTACTTAATGAATCTGGTCTTCCTTGCGTGCCTCACTAACAATGGGAATATCTCAAAATTTTGGCAAATACATTTGATAATCATCATTACAGGGGAACTAAATCCTAAACCCCAGTCTAACTACCCTAAACTCCATACAAATAAATATATTTCAATCTTCATTTCATGTGTTGGTAAAAATTATCAAGTATGCATGTTCTAAAACATGTTCGTAACCAAGGGGTTACGAACATGTGTTAGAACATGCATACTTGATGCATACGGTACAAGGTATTTATTTCTGTGTGTACATTGTACTGAGAGTAACACATTCTTAGTGTCAAATTTAGTCTAGCTGGCAGCCTCAAAACTTTATGTATATCTTTATACCGTACAACATTATGCAGATAAATAGTAAGATTATATCTGTAATTCCTTTAATTTCAAAATAGACTAGGGGAGGGAAGAGGCTAAGCTGTTAAAACCACACATAAATATAGATTGTAGTAGCATTATTAGCATTTTTTTTTGACTTAATACATTCTCAGTATCAATTTAATATATAGTTGGGCTCCCTCAATTTTTATTAATTTATGTATTGTACTGCAACATTGACCTGGTGCAGCATTATCATAATTTTTCTTCTTTGACTTACCTTTATTTTCAGAATATTAATTTTAGAACAGTTTGCCTCTTCAGATTTGTTATTTTTATGGATGAAAGCAATGTTATTTGATCAGAAAAAGTTAGGGTCTAAATGCACAATTTTGGATGCTGTTTTATTAATATTTCACCAGTTTTTCTTTTATAAATGAAAATTGCAATGTAGCAGTGCATCAGCATTACTAACAGATTGCCTTTCAGTTATTTTCTGTGTCTGTTTAAAACTGCATTAAATTTTTTTTTTTTTTTTTGTATAACTGTTTGTACTCGTACAAAACAGAAATAGCAAAAAAACGTAATTCCTGAGGAAAGTAGAACAGACGCAATTTTTTTTTTTTTTTTCGGTAGATTTGCTGTGTCATATAATACTTTGCAGAAAGCTAAAATATGGGTTTTTTTAAGCTGTTTCTTCAAGCAGTTAAGTACGATTGAATGCCCAGAAACGTATAGTACTGTAACCTTCTCGGTGCACAACTCAACTCCGTCACTTAACGTGATGTCACAAAAACGATGGCCAAGCCCGTAAAGAGAGGAGAGGAGGGGATGGGGGGCCCCACAGGCACCAAGCCTGGAAGAGGCGTGTATGGTGTTTTCCTTGGACCCAGTAATCCCATATCAGGACTAAGAAAACTTCCCATGGCCTTAGATAAACACGCTTGTCGTTAAAACCTCTGAAAACAAAAATCACACAAAAGAAATTTACTTTCACCCATAAACTCAGCAAAACCAGTGATTAAGCCACATGTATTCAGTGTAACCAATTTGTATTATTCACACAGAGGATGCTTGTAATTGTATGGAATGAAGAAACAGTACTTAAATAAAAACTTAATGTTCTTAGCATCTGACTCCCATAACTCAATCAAAATTGTCATAAATTAAGTAACTTTGAAAATTGATAAAAGTAAAAAATAAATAAATTAAAAGTTGCTTTTGAAAGTCTGCATGGTCTACTTTGACCAAAGCCTGTGTATACTGACAGTTAAACCTTGTGAAATGAGGCACACAACATGTATGCCATTTATGTATCAACTTATATAATATATTTTTTCATTAGCTAATAATAATGGTTCTCAGCCTTTTTCTCCAGATATTTATTTCAGTCATAGTACTTAAATTTATGATCTATTTTGTTCCTGTATTAGCTTGATTCAATGAAGTTATAATATTCTGGTAAACTTAAATTGCTAAATGAAATGTACTTAACAAGTTCAGTGTATTAAAGAAAGGAAGAAAGAAAATAAATTGATCGAAATTTCTTTGGACATTAAATAATTTAACTTTCTTAAATTGTAAGTAATTACACTATGAATGCAACCAAATGTCTGAAATATAGCTGGTATCTTTGTTAATGTAACTAGCATGCATATTCAACTACTGTCATTTATTTGTTATATGTATATCTCATCCATATTTATATTCTGATGTGCTTGCTTTAGTGCTTAAATTACATTGCTCCCAGTTATTATGTGTGACTTTTATGGAAATGAAATTTTTCAAATCTTTAATTCCTAGTTTTTACCCCTTATGTAGGATTTTCCTTGGCATAAATCCAGAAAAAGGGACAAAAATGGCAAAAAGGTGTGGAAAACGTGGAAGAGTGCATCCCAAAGTTCTGCAATTAGCCAGCAAATTAAAGTCACACAACTCCATTTGGCAAATTTAAAAACAGTCAAATCACCATTTGGAGACTTTTGGGCAGTCATATTTTCAAGTTCATGCAATTTGCAGGTAAACATAATTTAAATTTGGGGTCACACATTCTGCATACTTAACAATCACCAAATTTCAAGGAAATGGACCTTATTCACCTCACATTGCATCATGGGAAAGCCTTTCCGTGGCCGAGGACCAACAACAGTGCGTTTACATGCGTTCTCCTATTGCTTAACATGGCGTTACAATGCAAGGGTTCAGGAAAACCAAAAATTTTCGTAAATTTATTAATGACATGTATAACTTTTGCTCATCGTATGGTTGTGATAATAAATCCTGCAACATAAATTGTGTAGACGAAAGAAAAACATTTTTTTAATTTTCCTCTGAAAAAGACAATTATTAAAGCAATGGCAGTGTAAAATAAAATGAGGTGGTTTCCATTCCGATGTGGACTCTCCAATATGTTCTGTCCACTTAAATGAAAAAGCTTTTGGATATTATGACACTACAAATCAAAGGCAGTTGAAACCTCGTAGTATTCCTTCAGATTTTAATTTCAAAAAAGAGAAAATTGATGGAATATTTGGATTGGTAAATTACGAATTAAGTTTTACTTTCCTCAAAGAATAAAACAAACATGTCTATAATTTCTCTTTTATTTAATGTTACGCATTAATTTAATTTTTAAGCAGATTGCCTAGCGTGCAAACCCTAGTTTGTTTTCTCATTATGTATCGAGCTTCTAAATGTTTTTGTTTTACAAAACAGGGTACTCAATTTTATGTTTCAGATATTTCACCAATATCTGACAATATGAACGTGAACATTTAATATAGCATGTATGAGAAATGCTACATTAAAAACTTCATGACTAACGGTGATGCTCTCCTGCATCATGCGAAATAAACTTCGAACACAAAATTGTCTTGGTATATTTTCCCAACCTTGATTTGTTCTAAGAAATTAATTTCTTCTTCGCCCTATTAATTCCTTGGCATAATCCATAACGTTAGGATTGTAAAAAGTTAGCCAACAGTAAGGGATAATCAAATAGCGAAAGTATTGAATCAGCAGCCATGTTGGTCCGCTGAAATCCACTTCTGACGTCACATGAACAAGGTCCATTGAAAGAAGTCTGGTTGTAACCTTTATTTGACTTGGAAAAGTGTAAAATCATTTTGTGAAATACAGTGTTATCTTTCATGTAGTCATTTCAATGATCATAAAAATTTGCTTTTCTAATAGCATGTGTTAAACTGTTTTTTGCTAGTCATGAAAACGACAGTAAAAATGTAAGCTTCTTTTTTGCAAAATTATGTAATAAATGTTGAATGGAAAAAAATTGCATCCTGAATTTCTTTGAATGAAACCTTTGCTTTGTTGCTGTCTTTCTAAATATATAGTAGAGAAAAAGATTTTATGTGAGGACTTCGATATAATAGAAAAATAAGTGAAACACTAGTTTAGTGTAATGTTAATACAAAGAAATGTTCCTGCTTTCCTTGGCTGAAATTAGGGTGGAAAGCTTTTCTCTTAAAATTTTCATGAATGCTTGCTTTAAGAAAAAACTACTCAGATGGATATGCCCATTTGATGCTTACTTGAATAAATCTTTCAGGCACTTACTTTACAAGCAATGGTTTTCCTGTTTGTCAGACAGTGCACCAAGCAGTACATAGATTTAAATTCTACATCACCACCAGACATACTGAGAAAATTTATACCAAATGCTTATGTATTTTGTACAAAGCTGAATGAAAAGGAGTACCAGAAAAATTCATTTAACAACAATTGCAAATGCATGAAAGTACTGTTGAAGAATCAATGCTGAAGTTATGTGGAGATAAAATAAAATTATGAAATAGGGAAGTTTATGGAGCTGCTACCTTCATCAGAAATGAAATGAATGATATAACACATGAGAAATCAAATGTTGCCAGATTTTTAAATGGATTTCCAATTAATAGGACTTTGAGATGAGTACATATTTCAGGTGTTTGGGAAAGGAAAATCTTAAGTATTTTGGAGGTACAGAAACTTTCCTATCCCATAATACCTATAATCCATATGCCTCATCTAATTCCTATTAATTGGAAAACCGTTTTAAAATCCAATGTTTGATTTTCCACATGTACACCTTATTTTAGTTCTTCCATGGCTGGTGAAGCTCAAGTAGCTAATGAAACATCCCGCATTTCAGCTTTATTGCATTTTCACATAACTTGTAGCATTGATTTTTCAATTCTTTCATGTATTTGTAAATACATGAAGCATTGTCATAAAACATACATTAACTGTATTTATACAATTGTACTTTTTTTAGGATGATACAGACTTATATAAAATGTACGTATTTCTCAACATATCGAGATGGAAAAACATGTTTAGAAACTTATTCTTTAGTCAAAATGTATTCGAAGAATGGTTCAACTGTTGAAACTTTTTACATGTTTTAGTTCTTTTGTGTGTAATGCAATTTCTCAATTGAAAATTACTATTAATTGCGAACAAATATTTAGATAATATGCGAACAAATATTTAGAAAAATGTGCCATTAGATAATGGCACATTTTTCCTTTGAAAAATGTGCCATCTGAACTTCTTAAAAAGTAAGAGCCTAGTGTAAGAACAAACGCACAGACGATTCGAACTGCGGCAGTTTGGAACTGAGAGGCACGTAAAAAGATTTCTTAATTATCTAAATATTTGTTCGCAGTTAATAGTAATTTTCAATTGAGAAATTGGGTTTCACACAAAGAACTAAAACATGTAAAAAGTTTCAACAGTTGAACCATTATTCGAATGGATTTTGACAAAAGAGAAAAATGGCAGGAATAGGTTTCTTTTGTATATGATTAGTTACAATGTTGATTAGCATTTTAAGTGTTTTCCTTAACAAAATTAAATGAGCACAGAGTGAATGTTTCACTTAACATTCTACTTTTCACATGTTTTGACAATCATTAACTCTACTTACAGAAATAGTTTATAATCTCATACTTCTCTATCCACCACTGATTTCTGAATGTATTGCATTTTTTCAATACATGGCAGGTACATTGGTTTTCTTGTGTCTGTCACTTTTCATATAAAATGAGAATTTAGATGAAATTAAATTCTTCTTTATTGTGCAGATTATTAACCTTATGTATTTGGGTTCAAGTTAAGTTGCATTCTGGCAGTACAAACATTGAAATTTCAATCACAAAGATTTGAAAAGTATTGATTAGCAGTTACACCTTAATAAATTAACCTGCCATCAGGTGAGGGTAATGGAATTTATTTATTTTTTTCAGCATGAGGCTGTACAACTCAGTGTTTGAAAACTAAGATATTTCTCACGAATATTGCTGTATAATCAAGGAACTGAAAATATACAATAAACAAATTCTGAAGTCATTAATTTGGAATTATGCATAATTGGCTATTGTATGACATGAAAGTTTATTTTTTATGTTCATATAGTTACAGCTCTGCCCAACACACACACAAATATTCAGTATTCTGAAAATTTAGGTTAACTGCATACATTGTAATTACTTTTTGCTGTCAATTTTGTGATATATAGGCATAATTACAGAACAACTTTTTTCAGAGCAGTACCCGCCGTTGCCCTTAATCTAACGGCAGGCATTGCTCTGAAATTCAGTCATAACTGAATACGGTCAAACATATATTTTTACGGACATGGCTCGGAAATTCACACCATTCTGATTACGGACAAACTATATTTTCATGGCATTGCCCTGAAATTTAGGGCTCACTGGATACGGTCAAGTTATATTTTTTACGGGCATTGCCCTGAAATTTAGGGCACACTGGATACGGTCAAGTTATATTTTTTACGGGCATTGCCCTGATAATTAGGCTCCACTTGGTACGGTCAACATATATTTTTACTGGCTTTGCCCTGAGAATTAGGCTCCACTGAATACGGTCAACTTATATTTTTACTGGCTGTGCCCTGAGATTTAGGCTCCACTGAATACGGTCAAATTTTATTTTTACTGGAATTGCTCTTCACTTTACGGGTTTAGTATTCATGGTTCAGACCGTAATTTTATGGGCTTTCACAAAAATGGGCCAAGCCATAATTTTCTGGGCAAGGGCCGGGCCCCCAGTTGCCGGCCATTGCCCGTAATCTAACAGTGAAATTTTTTACAGTGTAGAGAGCGTAAATGCAGATGCTATGGAATTCAAAATATATTTTATTCCGTATTTTTGCTTTTAAATATTCCATTGACTCTTTTTTTTTTTTTTTTTACTTTCCTTTGATACCACTTATTACGAAGACTATTTTGGGTAGAGTTTCTTTTTTAAGTAAGGCACAGTTTTTTCTGCTAGTAAAGGTAAATTGTGATTTATCCCATATATCTGCTTCTAAATATCCGATTTGAAAAATCTTTTGCTTCGGTTAGTTTCTTGTGGGTAACATTCTGCACAGAGTTTCAAGTTTTACTGAAAAACTGTTTCGCCACTAGGGGTGTTAGGGCATATATTTCCGATGTATTTGTAGTAGTATCTGCGCTTTTAAGAAAACTCGATTGAAAAGTTCCTTTGTGGCCGTAAAACCTTTGCGCATATCTTCTGCGTAAAATAATGTACAGTTTTTCAGCCAGGGGGCATAGATATATATTTAATTTTTCCCGATATCTCTGCTTCTAACAGTCAGATTTGAATTTTTTTTTTTTTTTTTTGTCTTACAGCGTATGTAATGCTGAAATGTTTTGCATATAATTTTCAATTTTTCTTAATGCACAAGTTTGGCACTAGAGGGCATAAGTCACGTTCCCGTTTTGCAGCGCAGCAATATCTACTCATCTAAAAACCCGTTGTTGGTCAGGTACTATTAAATAAGTAAACATTTTATGAGCATTTCCTGCCCAAAATAATACGCAATTTTCCCTCTAGGGGCGCAAATATTTAGTTTGTTTTTCCCGATATCTCTATTTCGAGAAGTCCTATCTCAAATAATCTTTCAATACCTGTTACCATTCACCTTGTGAAACAATTTGCGTACACTCGTAGTTTGCTTGTAGTTCACAGTTTTGGTGCTAAGTGGTTGTGGTGTGTATTTCTGTTTACAACTGTTTCTCCGCGTCTAAGAATCCTATTGAAGAATTTCTTGTAATGTATGCCATTCGCTTCCGTGATATTGGGAACATTATCCTTTAAATAAATGGAGTCTTTCCGCTAGGAACGCAAATATCAAAACCTTTCCCTCTCTATCTCTCCTCTGAGAAGACGGATTTGAAAAATGCTTTTTCCTTAGCGTAGCTTTGCTAAGAATAATAATTTCCTCAGATTTTCTACTTTCCGTTATTTAAAATTCTTCTGCCACTGGACCTCAGCGTATATTTCTATGTGAAAGACCAGATTAAATTCTAAAAATCTCTTACAAAAATTATTTTTATGTAGATACTGAGAATCCCTTTGGCCTCTGTTATCTTCTATGAGAAACTTTTTGTGCACAATTTAATTTTTGTAACACACTTTTCAGCTACTAGTGGGAGTAAGTAGCTATTTATGTTTGTGGATGTTTTATCGATTGTAGAAATGCATTGAATTATTATTATACAGATAAAGAAAAGAGTCTGGGAAGTGGTATTTCTTTTCTCTCAGTTGTCCAGGAACTTCCTTACTATCCTACAAGTGTTCAGGATCGCTACCTTCTGTAGTTCCATGTAGGTGTTATGTTAACGGTCTAGTGTCTGTACAGAGCTGTGAATGGTCTTAGGTACAACTCCTGTGGCTGATATTACTATGGGGACGATCGATGGTGACGTTCTTCATATACCACATTTCCTTGACTTCATATCGTAGGTCGTTATAGTTTGACAGCGTCTCTCCGTGCGTCTTCTGGATGTTGCACATGTTGGGCACGGCTGTGTCAATGAGGTATGTTGACTTCTCCCTGTTGACCAGGACGATGTCGGACTGATTGTGGGGGATGGTCCTATCTGTTCTGGTGCCACCTCGTTGGCGCAGTGGTCTAAGCGATGGCCTCTGATCATTCGTCCTAAAGGGGTCTGGGTTCGAATCCCGTGAGGCATGGATGTTGTGTTTGTCTTACAGCACTGGCTCTCTCCATTCCCTGGAACCAGTGACCCTAAATTAGGGACGGGCGACTGCTTATATCCCATTGAGTTGCTCACGGTGGTCGTTAAACCTCCAATCAAAAAAAAAAAAATCTGTTCTGATCGATCTGTCTCAGTACATCTTGTGGGTGGTGATCTCTAGAAGTGTTGCTGGCTCATACTTGTGGTACGGAACAGGCTCAGTTGTAATAAGGTGGCGCTTTCTTGCCAATTTCTGATGGACGATCTTGGCGACTTGATTGTGCCTATTCGTGTACTCTGTTTGTGTGAGGACTCTGCACCCTGCTGTGATATGTTGGATGGTATCTGGCGCTTGATGGCATTGCCGACATGTGTCGCTTTCCACTGACGTGTCATTCAGGATATGCTTCCGGTAGTTTCTGGTGTTTACAACCTGATCTTGTATAGCCACCAGGAACCCTTCGGTCTCGGGGAAGAGTGATCCGTTTGTTAGCCATGCATTGGAGGCCATCTTATCCACATGGTCGGATTGCAGATCGTTGTAGTGCCTTCCGTGTAAGACTTTCTTGCCTCCAAGCTTCTTCTTTTCACTCCTTCGTTCCAATCTCGATGTTCTGAGTACAGAGGTCTAGGGCTGTGTACTTCTGGTCACTCTGGTTTATCGCTTGGTGAAGAGGCCCTTTGCTCTGATGGAAGTATTTTCTGAGGCTGCTGATTTCTTCGTCTCGGTGTTCCAGGAGATCAATCATTTCCTGTCCTCCTTCTGCCCGTCCAATGGTCAGCCTTTCTACTGCTGACTTCGGGTAGTGCTGGCGATGATTAGTGAGGGTTGTCCTGGTATTGCGCATTATTTCCTCAAGCTCTGTTGTGCTCCACTTGACGATTCCGAAGGAATACGCGAGGACTGGAACTGCGTATGTGTTGATCACTCTAGTGATGTTGCGAGCGTTGAGTTTGGTCTTCATTAGATTCCTTAGCCTTTGGTTGCATTTGGCGGCTTGATTTATTATTATTATTATTATTTGCAATCGGTTTCATTCACTATGAACAACCTCGCTCACACTGCATGTTTTACATTATTATACAAGCATTTTCCTAAGTGGTGTAAACGTTTTTGTTTTAACTGAATTTTTAGGTTTATAAAAATCTGCCTTGAAGTATCAGTTTCGTGTCGTAAAGAATTAAAAAAAACGTGCTCATTACAACCGAATATTCGGTGTCATTTTTCTTGCTTTTTTTTTCGTAATAGTACGTTTCCTGCAAGCTTTTATCTGCTAGTAGTGGTTAACTAAAGAGAACCACTGAACAAATTCACAGGTAATCACGACACTAAGGCTTCATAGTTTATAGACCGTACCAGGTCGCCGCAGCTCGGATGGTAAAAAAATTACCCTGGCAGCGACGTAGGTCATCAGTGTAACTCAACTGGATGACTTGACCAGACCACCAATGTAGCTCAGTTGGGTGACTTTACCAGGCCGACAGGGTAGCTCATTTGGGTGACTTTACCAGGCCGACAGGGTAGCTCATTTGGGTGACTTTACCAGGCCGACAATGTAGCTCAATTTGGTGACTTGAGCAGGCCAACAATATAGCGCAGCTTGGGAATTTCACATTCAAAAGAAATACAAATTTCGAAAATTTGCCGGCTGTCAGCAATACGCGCGGTGGCCATTTTTTAACCTGTAGTTCCTTGAGGGCACGGATCAGGTGGAAACCACTGATATTTTAATAATGCCAGGCACTGTGCCGATATTACAGCAGTAACGTTTAGATATTACTATTTTCTGTTTATCCAACTGTCTGGTAGTTCTTTCCAACCAATATGCGATCGAGATTTGTTCTATGAAAGGGAGCGCGTACTAATTCTGGGCTTGTCTGTCACACCTAGAGAGGTGTGCTCGGAAAATTTAGTATCTATTCAAAATTAAATTGCATTATAAAATTTAAAATGTTTCTGAATTTTTAATCATATTTTACAAACGATGATATAAAAAAGTTATTTGATTGTGTGATATACTCTTACATGCAACTATCCAAAACTTGTTCGGTTCAAAATAGCTCTGACTTTTTTTTAATACTCAAGTAAAGTTTTTTAGTTATTGTGTTGATCTTGAAAATTAGTTATAGATGTAATAAAATATGTAGAAAAGTTCAGTTACGGGCACATTCGAAAACACATCATTGGAGAATATAAAACTGTTTGTTTATAGGCTTTAGTCCAGAGTCATAATTTTTCAGATCATGTATTTCAGTCAGGTTTTTTCAAAATTTCTATGTGAATTCTCCTTTGGGACGTCGGCTTTGTTAAGATGTAAAGTCAAATCAGAAGTTCCATTCAGTGCTCGTGAATGAGAATTGCTTTACACCGTTTTTAGACGTAGCGAAACTAATTTCAGAATTTACGCTGAATAAAACTTTTCTGCTTCTCAAGGCGTAACTCTATTCTGGAAGTTTACGTTTGAATGGCTGCAAAAAATTTTGTTTTCCTTCTTAAATGCTCGTGTTTTCTTATAGTGTGCTTGGAGTTTGCTCATATAATAAAAAGAGGCAATTCGCTTTGGAACTTTTATTCGCATGGCATAAAGACGAATTGAACGGCAAAACCCTAGAGAAATTACAGTATCAGTGGAGCTCAAGTTCAACAACGAACGAATTTAGGAAATTTTATTAACGCATCAGCTGCTCTCTGCAAAGAGACACTTTTTGCCATTTTTGTTAAGAAAAATATTTGTGCACATCAAAGGCAAACTTAATCCTATTTAAACCTTGATGATTAGAGGAAAAACATTCAGAGTCGGCAGGTAACTTTTGATATTCGAAAAACACAGGGCTATCTTCGTGGAATTTAAGCATTAATCCAAAAGACTGAAAAAATAAGTACGTAGGCAAGAAAGCACAGAGAGAATGTAAAACTCGCCAAAGGTAAAACGATTTGGTAAATAAAGATCTTACGAAATCTTCCTTTTCAAAACACTGACGATTGCAAAGGACGAAAAGAAAAGTAAGATTAAATTTTCAAACAGAAAGTCGGATTCGGGAAATGTTCGTTTCCTTTGATTCTCACTGTTAAACTGAAGTTGGTGCTTCAATGAATCTCTTTCCTGTTTTTCAAAGCTTTATAAGGTGATCTTTAGGATACGCATAATTTTTTCAAATGTCAGCGAGAAAACACCTAATAAACATGCGATACAATTTATTTGAAGTGCAATTGATGTTAGGGTTACACAAGCAAAATGTTGAGAGAAAAGTTTCATATCATGTGTGGAAATAAATGAAAACCTTTCTACGTTTTCTCACATAACTTCTACATCTTTGGCAGCCAGGTTCTCTTTTTGCAGATGGTCAACGATGAGGTGTCAGACGAAAACTTGAAAATAAATGAGATACAGGATTCAGCCCTCATTGAATATTTGTACAAAAATAGATTTACCAAATATATCCATAACGCTTGAATGATAAGTCTGAGGATCTTATTCCTTCATACGTTACAATAAGAGCGAATCTTTTAATCTGTTTTTCTAAACTTTTTTCTGAGGATATTTTTAGAATTTAAACATGAAAATGACAGTCTTAAATATGACTCCAATGTTGGAAAGCCTGCATCGACTAACTACCATCAGTACTAATGTCGAAAATGTCCATTGTAAGAAAATGATAGACAAAAGGCTGACTAATATGTATGCCGCAGATGTCACATGTAAAGGATTAAACACATCATTCCCATTTTGGGAAGGAGCAAAGCTTCAGCACCTTGGATCGCTAAAATGTTGACTCTAAATCAAAAACACTAATTGCGGAGCAAGCTTTCCAAGGAACTGTTTCATATCTTTGAAGCAGATCTAGTCAACTTTGAAAAGATGTTCGTCAGTACAGATGAGACCTGGGTACACTACTTTATGTTTGAGTGAAAGGAAAAATACATGGAGAGTGAAAGCCTCTCATAATCTCCTATTCCAAAGAAATTGAAGTCTATCGCGTTTCAAGTGCAAACTGATGGCTTTCATCTTTTGCGGTTCAGAAGAGTTCAGTTGGTGTGTTATCTGAAGAAGCGAAAGAGTTACCTGAGAATGTATACAAGACGTCTGAGGAAATTGATTGAAAACATCAGGGGAAAATGCGTGGAAAACTTTACAAAGGTCTCGTTTACCGAAGAACAATGTCCATACACAAAGTGCATAACTACAATAGCCGATTGCGGCTTTGCACTTTTGATCCGATCGGACTACAATAGGTTTTCCAACATGAAATATTTTGGTGGAGCTCATTTGGACACTGATTTGGCGTTTTGACTGGTGACTTTTTGGAACCGTTGGACAAATCATTCTTCGAGGCCGGGATAAAAGTTTTTTAGAATCGTAAAGAATTTTTTCCTACGAAGGCAAACTTAGATTATTGCAGTCTTAAATACGTTTTTAATGGTGTAAAATTCATATATGATACAAATGCCAAGCTGTCATATCCATTTCGAGGCTTTTTCAAGTATGAAAAATGTTGGTGTCGCGACCTTCCTACTGCCGTCTTACGCACCTGAACGTGTGTCCATTTGCAAAGTTGTGATCATGAATACCGAGCTGCTGGCTGTAAGGAATACTGGGACGATGCCTGGATGATTTCTGGTGCCGGCGGAGAAACATTGAGTTGTTCTAAAAGAATTTCCTCTAAGTTTTGTTCGAGATCTGAACGTGATGTATTTCGTGTGTGTGTGTGTGTGTGTTCTGAATTGTGTCCAACTGTCTGCATGCCAGGATGGTACTTGTGCTCATAGAGATTGAAACCACGGTAAGTTTCAGGCGGTTTAAAGAAAGGCAAAAACATTAATAAATCATAAAATGGTAACAATCGGTGTTGATTGAGAACCCGTTCGTCCTATGATTAATAAGTTTTGTATATAATTACCTTGGGAGATAGGTTCAAAAGCGTATTTTTATTTTCGTTGCTAGTGAAATATAATTTAGCTTTTTTATTTTCATCGTGGGAATATTCAGGAATAAATAACTAATTAAAAGTAAATCAAGCGTAACAGTATTATTATTTCTGAAGTGTGTATTATGAATTCTTATGTACCGTGGAAAAGTACCGATTGTTATTTTTTTTTTTTTTTTAAATGTACGATAGTTCCAATGTTGTACGTGTAGGGCTCATTACTGGAACTCAAAGTACTTCAACATAACAGTTACTTAGGTTAATAAATGTTACTTAGATTAATAATACGTGCATTAAACAGAACAGAACTCTTTGCAATATCTGTCACTTGATATAGAAACGCGATGGATGGTTCGTCGTGTCACGCTTTGCCAGGAGATTTCGCCAAGCTGAGGATATATCAGAGAAAGGTCCTCATTGCAAGAGTGGTGGTGAGTTAGTATTTCAACAGTCTTTCTAACAGCTGTGATTTTAAAGTCTGTATAAGGCGCGCGAGCCTTTTTGTGTCCGACTACACCGGTATGGCTGAGTTTTCTGTTATTCCTGGATAGGGCGGTAGTGGTTTTTACATCACTAACATCCCTCTTGTATTCTTTGACTACAGCTATAAGGAAACTCCTAGTTACTCGTATGTATGCCTTTTTGGACGTATCTGAATAACAAGGGTATCTGATACACACCAGCAGCAGCCCCATGGTCTGATCGTTGATTGATATTGATTATAACTTTGCCTCTGGATCTGGGAGATCTTATGCTTTTCTCAGTGTTGTATACCTCTTCATAAGGTTCTTGAAAGTGTAAGTAAATCCTGTATAACATTGAGAGGTAGGCATACGATCCCTCAGATGCATAGGAAAAGTTATAACAGATACCAATCAATGCCAAGACAATGAAGCCGGTATATGTGCGTATGAAATGTCCTTGTCATACCGAGACTGGCCCAGTAAGGCAGACATAGGAATAACTAAGAGGTCCCTTACAGCTTGTTCTTACTTTTCGCGTTTCAGTTCAATTTAGGTAATTAGAGGTATTAAAATTAGTCTTCTTACCTCTTCCGCGAGTCCGTGCGAGGGCTATACAGCATCTTCTTTTGCCCCTGTTCACAGGGTCGGATACACAATAAAATTCACTTATTCCAATGAGGGTCACACACGTCCAAGTACTTGGTGAGCATAATTTATTACAAATTATTTTATGTGGAATTAGATAACACACACACATTTCCTCATTCTGTCTTTCGTCATAAGTCTTCACATCAGTTCTCTCATTAGTTCTTATATCAGCTCAGCCATCATCAGTTCTTACACGTCTTCACATGTCCACACTTTCCTCACGTCAGGCGTTGGCCTCCTCCGCTGCGCCCCTGTCGGCGAAGTCATAACACAGCTGGAGTCAAAGAACGCAAGAGTGATGCTAGGGACGGAAGAGCCACGACCGCCCTATCCAGAGAAGTAACAGCAAACTCAGTCATATATATATACAGTAAATAAAATATATGGCCTGATATAAAAAGGGCTCGCACCTTACGCAGACTTTTGACACACTAATTCACCGCCACCTTTGCAATAAGAATCTCTCGCTGGATATGTCCTCAGCATGACAAAATCTTCTGCCAAACATGAAGTAACATAACAAACCTACCATGGCGCGCCTTAAACAGGACGAGGTCGCTTTCTGTACTGTTTAGTGCACATATTCTTAACGCAAAGAGGATCTTTGTTGAATAAACTTTGGAAATTCGATTTAAACATGATGCTGTAACATTGCGAGTGCTTCCAAGCGGAGGTGAAAGCTTGGCATTTGTATAATATTAATTTTACACCATTAAATGGATTTTTTAAGACTGCAATAATCTAAGTTTAGGTTTGTATAGTTTTATGGTGTACACTTTTCTTTGTTAGAAATTTTGTCTCTTAATTTTGATGTAAAGTCTTAGAATTTTTCAGTCGCCCCTCATAAGACAGCGAATCCAAATCATCGCGCTGTGGAAGGAAATATTTGTCCAGTCGTCGAGTCGTTGCAGTTTCTGGTGAACAACACACTGGTGCTGTACTAATCTTGAGTTGATGACTAACGATTGTGAGAATGCGGGCCATTTAGGTTGTGTACGAAATGAGCATCCAAAAACAAGTTTCTAAGAATTTCGGGAACAGAAAGGATATTAATGATTGACCTCAAAAACAACTAAAGCGACTAAAGTGTGTGACGATTAAGCAACCATGCTACCTCAATTCGTGATTCGCTGTACTCCCCGATAGCAAATGGGCTACTCACCGCTATAAATCAAATCATACAGACCAAAATGTATATTTTTTATAGATTCGGATATGTCTGCACCCTGTACGCTTGTTTATGGATTCAAAACTAATAATAGCACGGGTTTCGTCTTGTTTTTCATTTTCATGTGAACTTTGGCTTTTTTATTTATTTAATTTCTACCTTTCTTTCGAAATGTGCTGATGTAAGGACGGAGGGACGTTTCCACGTATGAGTACGCGAAACTCGCGGAAACGGAGGAGTCTCCCGTGATGAGTTCGAAGTCCGAATGCGGCATGGATGATGTGTTTGTCTCACGGCATTGGCTCTATCCCTTCCCTGAATCCAGGTACCCTAAATTAGAGACGGGAGACTTGTTATAGCCCGCCGAGTTGTTCATTGTGGTCGTCAAACTTCAACAAAAGAAAAAAAAACAACAAAAAAAAACGAATATTCTTGCTGAATATTGGCATTGTTCAGAAAATACACTGGTGTTCAAAGTTAAGAGAATTTGCACATTTTGTCGATTTTCACAAAAATTGCGGAACCAAAGGTACAAATTATGCTGCCGAATAAGAATGCATATTTGCAGTGTGGAATACGTAAGCGCACACGTGCGTGTGGGCGGAGCTGTGACAGCAAAGGCCATGAAAAGCACACGTGGCTTTTTCCGCGATTAGTTCGCTCGTGCTGCTCGGCGACATTCGTTGTGTTTCTTGCAGGAGTTGGTTCAGTTTCATAAGCAATCAGGTAACATGATTTGCCACGAACTTTTTGATGACGGAATGAGGTGGAGAATCGTCGGTAGATTGGAGGCAGGGCAATCGCAAATGCAGGTTGCTACAGAGCTCAATGTAACGCCCAGTGGCGTCTGCAATTTGTGGAAACAGTTTAAGGACACCGGATCCGTATCGAGAAGGCCTGGGCTAGGTCGTCCAAGAGCCACGACGGCCAATGAAGATCTTTATTTGTCACTTTCAGCGAGGCGCCACAGGACTGCTGCAGCTGCACAGCTATCTCGTGAGCTGCATGCCGCCCCTGGAACCCAAGTTTCAAGGGTTACTGTTTCCCGAAGGCTTCATGAGAGAGGGCTTTTTGCCAGAAGATCCGCTGTTTGTGTACCGCTCACTTCAGTACACAAGAGAGCGCGTTTAGCATGGTGCAGACATCAGCCTTGGACCAGAAAACATCTGCCTTGACACCAGACAACATCTGCCTTGGACCAGACAATATCAGCCTTGGACCAGACAATATCAGCCTTGGACTAGACTTCAGTGGGGTAACGTTCTCTTCACAGACGAGTCGCGATTCAGCCTGGACACTGATTCTCGACGTACCTTCATCTGGAGATAACCTGGGACCCGATACCTTTCCTCCAACATCCGAGAAAGGGACCGCTAAGGCAGCGGAGGTGTCATGGTCTGGGCAGGCATCATGTTGGACGGCCGCAAACTTTTCCATGTGTTTGACAGAGGCTCCTTGACTGCTGAGAGTAAAAAATAAAATATTTTAACTATGCATAAAAAATTGTGGCTTTGTACGTTGGAAAAAGGTACAACGTTAAAAAAATGTAACAGAAAATGTCATAAACACGTAAATACGTTAATAAACAATCGTGTTTTAAGATTATGTCTGCAGCACAAAACTTTGGAAAGCGTGTTTATGTTGGAACGTCCGTTGAAAATGCGTGAAGTCTCCTCAAAGAAAATAAAAAAAATCGTTACGTTGAAAAATTATGAATATAAAATGGGAAATTATGAGGAAAAAATAAGGAATAAATTCGTTGCAAAATGAACAAGTTATTGAAAAAAAAATCAGTCTTGGAACTTAATGTGGCTACAGAATCTCAAATGACGTCAACCGCCGACCCCGTGGAGGAAATGGCGTTGGCTGATGTCATGTCTGCTATCACGACATGCGTCATCCGGCATAGTCACTCTTCCCAAAACACGTGTCATACAAAATTTTCTTAGTCAAAGAGAAAATTGTGAGTCATCCCAAAACACATGTCGGACAAAAGATAGCGGAACATGAATCAACAGGAACGAAATCTTTTCAAACAAAGCCTTTCCTCGTCTAAATTAAAATTGTAGGGAGGACAAATATAAGAATGAGAAAAATAATGCAACGTCTATAAAAATTATAACACCTCACGGAGTTCTAAAAATATAAATTTAATAAAACAAATTTGAGGAAATGCTTCGATTGAAAAAACTTCCTTCAAAAATTTGACAAAGTCCAGTAAATCTCCCGAGAAAATAAAAAAATAAATAAAGCCGACCCTGCTGAGGAGAAAACGACGTTGGCTGATGTCATGTCTGCTATCACGAATGCGTCACTCATCATAATGACTCATCCCAAAACACGTGTCATACAAAATTTTCTGAGGCAAAGAGAAAATGGTGAGTCATCCCAAAACACATGGCTCACAAAATGACAACGTGGTGAAACTAAAATGGCGGAACATGAATCAACGGGAACGAAATCTTTTCAAACAAAGCCTTTCCTCGCCTAAATTAAAATTGGAGGGAGGACAAATATAAGAATTTAAAAAAATAATGCAACGTCTATAAAAATTATAATACCTCAGGGAATTCCTGAAAATATAAATTTAATAAAAAAAAACATATTGGAAAGACTTCCTTCAAAAATTTGACAAAGTCCAGTAAATCTCCCGAGAAAATTAAAAAAATAAATATTGGAAAGACTTCTTAAAAATTTGTCAACGTCCAATAAATTTCCCGAGAAAAAGTTCCAAAAAGCACCGCTAGGGGGGAACGTACACCCCCTTTCCCCCACTCGGTCGTTGCCATCTCTCAAAGATCCATTAAAAGTTCCAAAAGCACCGCTAGGGGGCAGCACATCGAGTTGACATCCCCTATATCCACCCCCTTTCTCCCACTCGGCCGTTGCCATCCCTCAAAAACAAAGGTCTAACACAATAATAAAGTTCCAAGAAGCACCGCTAGGGGCAGCACATCTCCTTTCCCCACTCGGTCGTTGCCATCTCTCAAAGGTCCGTCGAAAGTTCCAAGAAGCACCGCTAGGAGCCGCACATTGAGTTGACATCCCCTATATCCACCCCTTTCCCTCTCGGTCGTTGCCATCCCTCAAAGATCCATTAAAAGTTCCAAGAAGCACCGCTAGGGAGCAGCACATCGAGTTGACATCCCCCTATATCCACCCCCTTTCCCTCTCGGTCGTTGCCATCTCTCAAAGGTCCATTAAAAGTTCCAAGAAGCACCGCTAGGGGCAGCACATCTTTCCCCCACTCGGTCGTTGCCATCTCTCAAAGGTCCATTAAAAGTTCCAAAAAGCACCGCTAGGGGCAGCACATTTCCTTTCCCCCACTCGGTCGTTGCCATCACTCAAAAACAAAGATCTAACATAATAATAAAGTTCCAAGAAGCACCGCTAGGAAGCAGCACATTGAGTTGACATCCCCCTATATCCACCCCCTTTCCCTCTCGGTCGTTGCCATCCCTCAAAGATCCATTAAAAGTTCCAAGAAGCACCGCTAGGGGGCAGCACATCGAGTTGACATCCCCTATATCCACCCCTTTCCCTCTCGGTCGTTGCCATCTCTCAAAGGTCCATTAAAAGTTCCAAGAAGCACCGCTAGGGGGCAGCACATCTTTCCCCCACTCGGTCGTTGCCATCTCTCAAAGGTCCATTAAAAGTTCCAAAAAGCACCGCTAGGGGGCAGCACATTTCCTTTCCCCCACTCGGTCGTTGCCATCACTCAAAAACAAAGATCTAACATAATAATAAAGTTCCAAGAAGCACCGCTAGGGGCAGCACATTGAGTTGACATCCCCCTATATCCACCCCTTTCCCTCTCGGTCGTTGCCATCCCTCAAAGATCCATTAAAAGTTCCAAGAAGCACCGCTAGGGGGCAGCATCGACCCAACACAATAGCGTCATCTGCCACGCCCCCACATCCTTCGGTCACATGCCACGCCCCACATCCTTCTGCCGCAAGCCACGCCCCCATCCTTCTCCTAGAAGGATGCATCCTCCGGCAGTCCCCGTCCTTTTATACTACTAACACGAGGCACATTCGGAAAGTAAGAACCGTTTGCGAATATTTTTGCTGCCGCGTTGTGATCGTGATATCACGCATGCGCGCTGACTTCTCTCATTTGTGGACAAGCCACAGACGCCATTACGAGAGCATCAGATCGTGTTTACATGTTGTTTTGTGCGTTTAACATATTTAGGAAGATCGAGCGGCCCACCAACTGTGAGACAAGGTCCGCAATTCGATTTTTGAATACAAGAAATGTGAAACCGGGTGACACTCATTAAGATTCATGAGGTCTACAGTCAAACTTGCATGAGTGATGTAATGAAGAGGAAATGGGCTTAACAGTTCAACAAAGGTCATGGGAGCCTGCATGGCGAGTAGCAGCTGGCCATCTGTAGCCAATGATGATTTGGTGTGTGCTGTTGACGCAGAAGTTCGTGAGGACAGGCGTTTCACATTTTCGACGCTTTCTTTGCATTTCCCGTAGATTTAAAGTTCTGTTCTCTACGAAATTGTGACAGATCGTTCGGAAATTATGCTCGCGCTGGATGCCGAAGACGTACTCCGAGGAGCACCAATGTAAGCGGGCTGGCAGTGCTCTGACCTTTATCATGCAATACGTTGAGAAAGATGATGGGTTCTTGAGTCATGTCTTCACAGGCGACGAGACATGGACTCCGAGACTCCGGAATTGAAGCAGCAGTCCATAGACTGGCGGTACACCTCATCGCCAAAAAGGAAGAAATTCAAGATGATCTGCGCCAGAGGAACAAGGATCATGAAGTGTTTGATCTGTTGAATAAACAACACAGAAAGTCTTTCCTGTGGAAAATCGTTACGGGTGATGAAAAGTGGATGTGGTATGACAATCCCAAACGCAAAAAACGCTGGGTAGACCCCGGTGAAACAACGACTTCGCCCCCGAAACGCAATATTCACTCCAAGAAAATTCTGCTGTGCATCTGGTGGGGAATGAAGGGTGTGCTTTATTATAAACTATTGGAACAGGGTCAAACTGTTACTGCTGATCGCTACAAGCAACAATTGCTGTGACTGAACCAAGAAATCTGTCGGAAACGTCCATTCACAGACAAAGGATTGCGTCCCGTGAAATTACTGCATGACAATGCTAAGACGCATGTCTCGAAATCGGTCAAGGAAACGTTATTGATGCTTGGCTGAGGAGTTTTGGAGCACCCGGCTTGTAGTCCCGACATAGCCCCTTTAGATTATAATTTGTTCCGATCGATGCAACATGGTTTGTCTGCCGTACGGTTCTGGACATGTGACGAAGTGCAAAAATGGGTTGACGACTTCATCGCGTCACACGACGAAGGCTGGAATCCGTTAGCTGCCCGACCCATGGCGGAAGGTAATAGATAATGACGGCGCATATTTTGATTCGTAAAGGTATTGTTGTTTTCTCTCAAATTACGTGTTGCGTTGTCTTAATACGCTTAAAAACTTATTTGTACATCTAATACTACTAACTTTGAAAACACTTTGTGTATATTTTTTCGCCAAAATAATGCACAATTTCGCCGCTAGGAGGCGCGAATATTTAATCTGTTTTTGTCAATATCTTTGCTTCTACATCTGAGATTTAAAAATTCTTTCAACTTATGATGTTACCTTGTGGAACACTTTAGGTTTTTATTCGATGAGTTTTATAGTTCACAGTTCTGTCCCTAAGTGGTGTTTGTGTACTTCTGTTTGCAGCTGCATCTCCGCTTCTACAAACTCTATTGAGAAATTTCTTTTTATTGTATGCCATTCGCTACAATAAAATGGGGAGCGTTATTCTCTCTAAATAATTCAGATTTCCCGCAAGGAAGCTGAAGGTTGAAACGTTTCTCTCGCTATCTCTGCTTCCATGAGACGTACTTGAAAAGTTCTTTTTCCTTAGTATAGCTTTTTCCATGAAGAATTCTTTTTGCATATTTTCAACTCTCCGTTATGCAAAATTCTTCGGCTAGAAGACGTAGTTATATTTCCTTCTATATTTCTTCTTTTAACTGTTCGATTTGAAAGTCTCTGTCTCCGATACTTTTATTGTGCTATGGGAAACTTTTTGTGCGCCATTCGTTAAATATTTGTAGTATTAATTTTTGCGGCTGGTGGAAGTAAGTAGCTCTTTCTATTTCTAGATGTTTTATGGATTGTAGAAATCCAGTTTGGTTTCTTTTTATCCCCGGTTCCATTGACTTTGAATAACTTTGTTAAATTTTATTAGCGTCGGAAAGGATTCAAAAGACGTGCTCATTACAACACAAAATTTGGTGTCATCTTTCTTGTTTTAGTTTTTTTCTAGAAATGGATAATCAGTTTCTCATAATTTCATTATGATAATAAATTCGGCCAACAAAGCAGCTTTTAGAGTTTTGAAGTACTTACAAATCCATTTTGCTTGGTAAACTGAAGTGTCGATGTCGTTTGTAAAATGTTTACCTGCTTGCTTAATAACGAGGTTAACGGACTCAGGTTTGAGGTTAGTCTTTATTTGTTCACGCACACATTCGGGTTTTCTACGCTTCCAACACAACCGTAGGTTGAAGAGGGGTATCTGCTCTAGTTTTGTCTGTCTGTGTCTGTCCGTCCGTCCGCTTGTCTGTCTGTAAGTCCGTACGATAACTCGCGAAAAAATGGTTCGATTTCGATGAAATTTTAGTATGTGGTAGGGACCAATACTATTGGAAATGGGGTCAAAGGTCAGGACACAAGAGCGGGATCCATTGCATTGCCCTTTTGCGCCATTACTTGCGTAAAAATGGTTCGATTTCGATGAAATTTTAGTATGTGAGAAGGGACCACCTGGGGACGAAGCCTATTGAAAATGGACGAAATGGGGTCAAAGGTCAGGACATACAGTAGTGGCCAAAATTGTGGAAACCTTTTGGAAATAGTGTATTTTTGAGGTTTGATGGCTCATAATACCACTTTATTTTGGAGTGATACTATAAAATTATATAACAATAGAAAGATAATTTCATCCAGAATGTAATGCAATAACTTTTATGAAGGATTTTGTATTAGAACAGCAGTTATAAAGATGAAGAGTGGAACACATAGAAAAAATGAGATATACAAAAATTCTCACCATGTCAGTTAATACTTAGTTGGGTAACCTTTAGCGTTAATTACGGCCTTACAACGCCTTCCCATGGAGTCAACCAAGTTATTTAGTTCTACAGCTGTTATAATGTAAAACCAAGATTGAATTATTGCTTCTATTAATCGAGTTTTATTGCTGGGTTGCTTATGACTAACAAGTTTCTTTACTCTGCTCCATAGATTTTCGATGGGGTTAAGGTCTGGGCTATTCCCAGGCCATTTCAGCAGTGGAATATGATTATCTTGAAACTAATTTTTGCACACAGCAGCAACATGACATGGAGCTGAATCCTTTTGAAATATAAATGCTTCATTATCTTGGAAAAGCTCACGTGCCTAAGGCTTCAGTTTGGGCTCAAGTATTTCATTAATGTGTTTTTGGCCATTTATATTCCCATTAATCACGCAAATTCTACCCACACCTTTTGATGTCATACAACGCCAGATCATAACACTAACTGGGTGTTTCACGGTACATGTAATGCAATCAGGATGCAAATCTTCTCCGATTCTTCTCCTTACGTATTTTATGCCATCACTACCAAACAGAGAGATTTTGGTCTCACCACTAAAAATAAGACTGTCCCATTGTTCCGCTGTCCAGTTAACATGGGTTTTAGCCCAGTTTAATCTTTTCAACATGTGTTTGAAAGATAAAAATGGCTTTTTCGTGGAATTCTAGCTTTTAGACCAAATTTCTGCAGTCTGCGCCGAACAGTCCTTGCACTCAACTACACATTGCGTTGCGCCATTTCATCTTGTATACACCCAGATGATTTTCTTTTGTTACTTAGGCACAGTCTCTTAATTCTTCTATCATCACTTGCTGTTGTGCACCTTTTCCTGCCTTTACCAGTCTGGTTTTGTAGTGACTGAGTCTCCTTATACCTCTTCAAAAATTTAGAAATGCCACCTTTGGTTAAGTTTCCACCAATTTTTGTTCTAATTTCTTCATAACTGAAGCCTTGTTCACTTAATAGTACTATTTTACATCGCTTTCTGGGTGACCAGTCAACTCTTTGCGCCATTTCTTTAATTTTATTACGTTTTACAAGCTCACTAAATGGAAAAACACAGAAAAAAAACTTGATAGCAAGCACATAACACACTGATAAATGTCCTCCTCTCAGCTCCAATACGTGACATCAATAGCTGAATCCTACGGTGACCTGATTGGCTCATTGCCAAAACAGGATGACACCTGATTGGCTCTCTAAACACTCATGCTCATTGGTTACATTCAAATGAAGGAAAGCTACTTCATATCAACCTAAGCAAGTTGTGCTTCCTTTTTCTGGTTATGTGGCTATAACTTTTCATAGAATACAGATAATTGAACAAACCTTGTTGCATTGCATTCTTGATGAAATTATCTTTCCATTGATATGTAGTTTTTTGGTATTTCTCCAAAAAAATGTGGTGTTATGAACTATCTAACCTCAAAAATACACGTTTTCCAAAAGGTTTCTACATTTTTGGCCACTACTGTAAGAGCGGGATTCATTCAATTGCTCTTATGCGTCATAACTTACGTAAAAATGCTTCGATTGAGACAAAACTTTAGTATGTTGTTCCGGAGGTATACTGAACCAATTCTGTTTAATATCATTGAAATGGGGTCAAAGGTCAGGGCACAGGAGCAAAATTTATTCCACAGCCATTATCCTCATTACTTGAGTAATAAATTGAGTAATGATTTCTGGTATGTTGAAAGCGTATCATAATCAGTGCATTGCATTATTTTACTAACTTGTTCTGTAAATCTTAGGGAAGGTCTGGCGTCGCCAATGCATGGTTGCTATCCGACTTTCGTTCGTCTTCGCTTGCGGAAATGCCTTCTGGGATTTATTGTGCTTATTTTAGATATACCCAGTATCATAAACATTCAGAGGCGACAGAACTATGTTTTGTCAACGGGAAACGATACCAGGATATGCATTTTTTGGTCCGATCATAAAACCTCTTCTAATGATGTAAAACAGGATGCTATGGCGTCGTTTGAACATGCTATATGTAAAACGATTATATCGATAAAGTCTAAATTAACATAAAACATGAATTTCATATCTATATGAAAAGCAGTGGCGTATCTTGGGTCCGAGACCTGGGCTACCCCCCCCCCCGCCACACACACACACAGTATTGTTTATTAAAAATTGCGAAGTTTATTTTTTAATTGTTAAGTAATAGAAGTAAAATTTTTTCTAAATTTGAAGTACATGCTATTGCTAACATGATACCAAATAATTATGAGGATTAGGATTTGAACACTTCTTTGTACACGAACTCCATTCTTTCCTTTTGCGTGAACTTGAGTGTTACGTTTTAACAAAAATGTTTCTTCCGAGTATTTTTTCATATTTAAAAATATGATTTTCTCTATTAACAAACCAGCCAAGTTGCTTGAATGTGCATGTCCTTGTGTGGCTCTAAGATATATCTTGATTCTTTTCAATACGGAAGAACTTCTTTCGGCAGTTGCAGTTCTTGATGGAAAGTTTAATATGAGGTCTGCTAATTTGTACACCTCACTAAACACTATGTCCAATTTATTTAACTTTATGTAACACGTAATGTCTCTTACTGTTTTGTTCTTGTATTCATCAAGGGAATTAAACACCATCAAATGATTTTTTAATCGAGCTGTATCAAAATTTGAAGCATAGAGTTCTTTAAGCTCTGATAGAGATGTTCAGGGAAGCTTTCACAAAATTTATCAAAACAGTTCGAATCCAAACAAAACCACGAGTTTAAGATATAATATCACTGATATTAATTCATTGACACTTAACACAAACTGAAACAACTCTCGCGAAACACGAGCTGGAAGCATGGAGGGACTGAGGTAGTCCGAAGTCTTCGTTTTTTCGGAGCGAACCCTTGGCCAAAGCAATGGCCACTCACGAGCTCCGTAGCTCATTCATATTGTCATGGAAACGCTAGCAGGTGATAGTATATTGAAGCTCTTCGCATCAGAACAGCGAAGTCTCTCGAAGACCTATTTGCGTTATGTTGATGCCGTTGATCATCGCTCGCCAGACTAATCGAAAGAAGCGAATCCGCTCGTGTTTTTTTCGCACCGAAAGCATTGATATACACAGTGTGGCAAAGAATTTTTAAGACTGGGTCTGTAAAATGGAGTAGAAAGCAGAAATCATAATTTGTTTTGGTTTGTTATTCAAAATAAGTCCCTCCGGCTGCAATACACTTGTTACAGCGATTTAATAATGATTCGAATGCCTGTTCAAGTTCACTTTGCGGAATTGCCTCCAAAGCACGCGTCGAAGCTGTTTGTATGGTCGAGATATCATCAAAATAACACCCTTTTAACGTCATTTTAAGTTTTGGGAATAAAGAAAAGTCGCAGGGTGCTAAATCAGGCGAATACGGTGGATGATTCAACACACAGACGTTATTTTTCACCAAAAATTTACGAACAAGAAGTGAAGTGTGACTGGATGCATTAACGTGCAACAAACACCAACTGTTTTCATCCCGATATTCTGGACGAATGCGACGAATTCTGCCCATCAAACGCCTCAAAACATTTAAATAAAACTCACCAGTAATTGTTTGTCCACTTGGAACAAATTCTTTGCGGATAATACCCTTACTATCGAAGAATGTAATGAGCATTGTTTTGATTTTTTTCGATGGAACTTTTCTTGTTTTTTACTTGTGGTAAGTTTCTTTGACTTCCATTCCGCGCTTTGTCACTTTGTTTTAGGATCATATTGAAAACACCATGTTTCATCACCTGTAACAATCAATTTTAAGAAGTTTGGATCATTTTCAGCTGCTGAAATGATGTCTCTGCAATGTGCACTTCTCCTTGATTTTTGTTCATTGGTTAACGTGTGTGGAACAAATTTAGCACAGACTTTTGTTTTGCCCAAATCTTCATGCAGGATTGTTCGAATCGTTTCTTTGTTGATGTTTAAAGACTCTTCCATCATTCTTAGTGACACACATCGATTGTTTGCCACGAAATCACGCACTTTTTCAATAATCTCAGGTGTCCTAGATAACTTGGTCTTCCGGTATGCTTATCATCTTCTAGCGTATCTCTTCCGTCCAAAAAACATTTGTGCCACAGGAAAACATTTGATCTACTTAAACAAAACTCACTGTAAACTTGTTTCATCATTTGGTACGTTTCCGAGGCACCTGTACCAAGTTTTGCGTTAAAGTTAATAACAGCCCTTTGTTACATCTTAATAATTCAACATGAAAAAATTTTTACTTCTCTAATGAACGTCCGTTTCGTTTGAGTTACTTTCACAACTGCGCAGTACTTTTGGCAGAAAGCAAGCAGATGGTCAAGGTTTATAACGCATTCGCAATTACATTGGTGGCGCCACCATAGGTTGAAATCTAGCGCCAGTCTTAAAAATTCTTTGACGCACTGTGTATCTTAACGCCGTTGATAATTTACTTTAATTTGTGTTTTCTCTGGGCTCCGCAGCTAGCCTGGAATATATATACGCCACTGATGAAAAGGTTTTTCGATGTGAAGCATTTAATCACATTATAAACGATGCCAAACTGTATTGATTTGAACATTTCCACATTAGTCTGGATTCCACAAGATCCGTAGCTCTTATGTTATACAAGGTGTTTCACGAAGAGTGTCCGAAAGGAATAGGAAAGTAACAGTTGGTCGCTGAAGGAAAGTGAAAAATGCAAAATATATGCACCAAACACAGGACAATTCAGCTATGATAGTTGGACCCCCCCCAAATGGATAATTTACGAAAAATACGAAAATTAAACATTTGTACGGTCCCCGACGGAAACTGGTGCCGATGGTTTTTCAGACACTCTTAGTGAAACACCCTGTACATTAAACAACACACGTATAAAAATATCTCATTCTTTCCTCCCACTCCCCATTCAATTTTCTTTCTTTAAAGAATGACTGATTTTATTATACTCAAATGAAAGAGAAAACGCTTCTGCTCTTATAAAAACACAATTCTCTTAAAGGATAGCTGTTTTTTGCTAGGCTACATTTTTCTGTATCCTACTGATAACTTATAAGGCTGGTACTTCGGGAAACCTCTTTTTCATACTGGACAAGCCAGGATAGCTTAACCCGCGCCTCAGGAATGGTATTCAAAATTTAGAGTTCTAAATGGTGAATAATTAAAACAGAAAAAAATATTTAGTTTTTATCAGAAGGAATTTTAAATGGCAGGAAATAAAAATCACATGAGTACGGGGGCAGCTGCCCTCTCTGCCTCGGCGGTCCGACTCCACTGACGTCTTTCATATTTCGTGCAGTTTGTCGTCCTTCCCGTAAAGATGTGGTACTATTTCCTTAATACAGTTCATACATGGAATAATTTAAAATCAACTTTCACCAAAAATTAAACTTCAAAGAAAATTTCCTGGTGCATCCTTTCAACAGCAAAATCAAACAGAAGCAGATTTTGTTATTTATAGAACATATTGTTTCCATATGTTTGCTTTTGGCGTCGGATGTTTTCGTAGATAACACAAAAGCGCATTCCTTTATCCTGTGGTTCAGAGAAATCGATCAGAGTATCATACAAAACTGAGACACTGAAAGGCTGCCTTTTAATTGGTGCACGTCAAAAGAAAAATATCTTCGCCTTTCCACCTTTGCAAAGGAAGTGGTACAAAGCCCACAGTTTTCGTGCTTGAAGAAACGCTTCCTGGCACACCACAGACAACGATAAAAGAAGTACAAACATTTATGGTAACATTTGTTTTTAATCCGAAGTAAACCTATTCCATACAAAAAGAAACCGTTCAAATGCAAACATTTAATGACAAGTTTTTACTCTTAATGATGCCCTTTTTATTTGTACGCATTTTTATTTACTATGGACTGAAAAATACAGAGACCTAGCGAAGATGACAAAACTTTGAGTCCTTCCAGAAATAACACAATTCTTACTTGTGTAACAGCCTTCGCTCCGCTTTCGTCACCTTGCGTATGATTTGATCAGCCTTAAAATACCGAGAGAGTCATCACACGTACGTTGGTTCATTTTCTTTGTGGTAGTACGCAGTTAGTTTAATAAAAAAAAAAAAAATGTCTGAGAAACTAACTAAGCATCCCTCCGTCCAAGATTCCCATACTGACTGACAAAGGAAGACTTATTGCTGAATATTCTCTACTAGTCTTCGAAACGAGTGAATTCTAAAATCTCCGTGATAAAGGCCTACGGCCCAGAATAGGGTAGCCTACAGGGAATTTTCCCGACGGCCCAATCCGCGTCTACTTGAAATCACTCAAACTCTATATGTGAAACTAAACACACCGGACAAAAAATCAAGGAATGCTGATTGAAACATGAACAAAAGTATAAAATTGACGAACGTAACGAGTTGTACACTGCCGGACAATTGCTAAGGACGGATGACAATAGTAACGATAGCAACCATAAATTGGAAGGCAGGAAAATGTGGAAATTAGCATAAGTGCGGGATACAGTTAGACGTGTTGTGCATATGCAAATTTTGGATTGCCGAACTTGTTCGTGACGTCATAGCGCTGATAACAGATATAAAGGATTTGACGCGTATTGATCGTTGTTGTTCAAACGCAAAGTTGAAAGGAAAAGAATCAATTGACGAACTTGCAATTTTCAGTATGTCTTCCCGACACCATCTAGATGATTTTACGCGTGGCTGTATTATTGGCAAGATGGAAGAAGGGCGAAAAATAACAGATTTTGCCAGGGAGTTCGACGTCAGCCACAGTGTTGTTTCAAGGCTTTGGAAATCATTTCAAACAAATGGAGAATGTAGCAAACGTCACGGGGGAGGACGTGTTCGCAGTACGACACCTGCAGAAAATCGGTACATAGTGCTATCAACAAAAAGACACCCGCGCAGCACAGCTAGTGAGGTAGCAAATCAGTTTATGGCTGCTACTGGCAAGCAGATCTCCCGAAAAACCGTCGCCAGACGTTTGCATGAAGGAGGACTATACGCCCCCCGTCCTGTTGTGTGCATCCCATTGTGCAGACGTCACCGTACCGCCCGTTTGCAATGGTGCCATCAACATCGCAATTGGACTGATAACGACTGGTTTGCTGTCCTCTTCTTAGATGAGAGTAGATACAGTCTATCGTCTGATTGTCGACGACAACTGATCTATCGTGATAGTGGTACTGCATATTGTCCAGCAAACATACAGGAAAGGGACCGATATCCGACATGTAGTGTCATGGTATGGCTGGCCTTATGATCAATGGCCGTACGTCCTCTATGTGCTTCCAGCTGGGACTATGACTGGCCAACGATACATTAATGATGTTCTGCTACCTCATGTTCGCATGTTCCGTGGTGCTGTCGGTGATATATTCATTTTCATGGACGACAACGCAACATGTCATCGAACAGTCGCTGCACAAGAGTGTCTTGAGAGCGAGGATATTCAACGCCTCGTATGGCCAGCACGTTCTCCAGATCTGAATCCCATTGAAAATGTGTGGGATGCTTTGGGGTGGAGTCTTGGAGGTCGCTAATGCCATCCAGTAAACAAAGACACCCTCATCCGTGCACTGACAGAGGAATGGGATAAATTACCCCAACAGCTGCTTGATAATGTTGTGCAAAGCATGACACGACGTGTGGAATCTTGCATCGCCCTCCATGGTGGCCATATCCCGTATTGACATCTTACGCCGGAACGCCTGCGGACGGTAACTGCATTTTTTTCACGTTTACGTATTCTGCACAAAATGGCCTGTTTTTCCCTTGAACACGTTCCAAAGCCTTCTGAATTTCAGAGCACAATAAACTGTCTTTCTTGTAATGTCCTGGCATTCTGACATTACTTTATTTCACTTGGCATCCAACCACACTTACTTTTTTATGCGCTATATAGCTGTTTATGATCCGTCCTTAGCAATTGTCCAGCAGTGTATAAACATGGAGAATGAAACTGCTGGATTATGATTGTTGATGTCTGATTCAAGAACCATGTTTAAAGCATCTGTAGCATTCTGTATTTCCTTTTACAGGTACAACTATGGCCCGTAAAAGTGACGTTACTGAGTGTCAAAAGGGGGCCATTGTGTTTGGCAGAACATGGTCATTCCTTGCAAGAGATGGCGAAGTTTGTTGGATTGTCTGAGTCAGCAGTCAGTAGTACCCGTTTTCAGTGGAAGAATTACGGAAGCTATCACTAGATGGAGCAACTGTGGTAGAAGCTCTGTGATGATAAATCGGTATCGCAGGCGTTTAGGACGAGTAGCAACTGCTGCACGTTCCCAGACTCGTCAAGAACTGCTTCAACAGTACAATGCTAGACCCAGCTAACTATTCTCTAAACGAACGCTACGGAAATAAAGAACTTCACGACTTGGGCTTTTTGAGTCGTGTTGCCCGGATATGTCCAAAGTTAACAACTGTCTCGAAGAAAAATCGTCTTGCGTGGGCAAGTCAGCATCGTCACTGGTTCATTGAACAGTGGCGACAATGGTCCGAGGTATCCAGATTCTGCTTGTATTCCAATGATGGTCGCTCCAGGGTCATGCGGAAGGCTGGAGAAGAATTTAACCCAGAAATGTGTCCGAAGAGCTGGGCAAAAAGTAAGTGGAAGTTTCATGTTTGGAGGCTATAATTCAAGTACTGGAGTTCGACCATTCGTTGATGCGTCTAATCGCAAGAAATATATGGATTATGTGCTACTTTTAAATAATGCATTATTGCCATTTGTTCAGTTTTTGGAACAAGGAGGGCACATAGTGAATCATGTGTTTCAAGATGATAACTCTTGTCTCCATCGAGTTAGAATTGTGCTGGATTGCTAGGGAAGAACATGAGAGGGACTTCTACATCTCAATTTGCTTGCAAGTTCACCCGATCTAAATGTGATAGAAAAAACTCTGGGAGATGCTAGAAAGGGCATTGAATAAGAAAAAACAACGCCCTGCCAATTTGGCGGAATTAAGAGATCTTTTGAACATGGAGAACAATAAATTTGATACGCAAGTGATACTGAATCATATTGATAGCATGCCAAACAAAATTAAAGCTGTAATTAAAAAGCAGGTGGTGATATAACTCCATATTAAGGAATAAAGTTTAGAATCCGTAATTTTTTGTCCGGTGTGTTTATAAGGACTGATACACCAACGAGACATTACATTATGACCACCTACATAATAAGCTGTAGGGCAATTGTGGTAGAACATTATGACGACCTACATAATAAGCCCACAAAACAGCGGTCACTCAGCCCACAAAACAGCGGTCACTCAGCAAGGCATCGATTCGACGAGGTGGCGATAGGTATCCTGGGGAATCTGGTACCATAATGTCAACAGCAGGTTCTCCAGATCCTGTGCATTTCGGGGTGGTGGTGATTTAGCGCGATCCCGCTTTTCCAAGTCGAAGCACAAATGTCCGATTGGGTTCATGTCAGGTGAATTCGCAGGCCAGGGCATTAACAGAAAGCCACCAGGATGTTCCTCGAACCACTCCTTGAAGATTCTGGTAGTCTGGTATGGAGCATTATTCTGTTAGTAATGGCTATCACCAGCAGCGAACACAGTTGCTATGAATGGGTGAACTTGGTCCGCAACGATGTTCAGATACCTAACAGCGGTCAGGGATTGTGCTATCGAGATAATGGGGCCTAAAGTGTCCCAAGAAACCATCGCCCAATGCAGAACACCGCCGCTGCCGGCCTGTTTCCGCCCAACAGTGCATCCAGGTGCCATAGCCTACGTTGGTAATCGGCATATCAGCGCTCGGTCGTCTACGTGATGCACCAGGATTCTTGGTTTGTCAGACCACGCCACTTTCTTCCAATCATCCACGGTACAATCTCGATGATCTTGGGCCCATTGTATGCGTTATTAGCGATGACGTGAAGTGAGCTTGGGAACCCGGCAGGGTCTTCGGATACGTAGGCCCATGCGCAAAAGGCTGCGATGAATTGTGTGCTGTGGCACATTGCCCTCATCGCCATTGTTGTAGCTGCGAGCGATTTTTCGCACTGGGACCCTGCGGTCACTGTGAACAATGCGCGACAGTCTCCGCTCACCTCTGGCATCAATGAGCTTCGGACGACACACGGCTGGGCGTTCAAAGGCGCCGTGCAATCACAATTTGTCCATTATCAAACTCCGATAAATCGACAGCTTTTCCCATGCTGACTCCGAACACTCTACTAACGGAAAGCCGGTCCTCGGGTTGTATGTATACTGCTCTGTGAACTTCATCTGCGTCATCGTTGGATCTTCATGAGCGCTCATTTCTCTAGGCTGGGGGTGGTCATAATGTAATGGCTCATTGGTGTATTAGCGCTAATATAGTGCGCCGGACGCTGCACGCATGGGTTACGATGGCCGAGAAGCCACCCACATGCCGCTAATCACGTCGACTAATGCTAAACGCCGATTAGCGTGGTGTAAAGAACGCCAGTCTTGTATTGTAGACCAATGAGGAAATTGTGCTTTGGATTGGCGAATCATGGTACACCGTCTGCCAGGCTGATCATTCCTGGGTATGGCGGATACAAAGAGAAAGGCGTCTTCTGGATTGTATCATCCAGAAAATGAAGTTTGGTGGAGGCAGCGTGATGGTATGGAGCTGATTTTTTATTTCGGCTTGGGCCCATTAGTTGTTTTGAACAAAACCATGAAAGCTGAAGTCCAACCTAGGCGCCCTGGACAGTTATGGGGTACAAACATTTTGGCAAGGCTCTGGAAAAGACCCATGCCCCTATCAGAAGTACAACGCACCATATCATACTGCTCGCGTTTTTACAGATTTGTTTGAGAACATGGGAATCGAAAAGTTGGACTGGCCAGTCCTGAGATGAGCCCTTTAGAGAAGATCTGTGACGAATTGGATGGTCGGATATGTGGAAAAAGAGATCGCCCAACAAATAAAGTTAAACTGGTCACCGCTTTTAAAGAGCCAGTGGGGGCATTTACAAAAAACTGGTGAAGAGTGTACCTCGAAGACCAGAGGCCATCGAAAGGGCTAAAGGTTTCAGTACACAATGATCGTTATTAATAATATAAGCACCCAGATCCGTCTCTCTGGAATGCTTGACGTCACATCAACGTATGCCTTGTTGCGTCATCACTTATCGATCAATTCGTGTGTGCTCTCGCGATGTCAAAATGATTGCCTGCTATACAAGCACTAAATCAATTTCAGATAATAGCACGAGATCAATTTCAGATGTCAAGGTGATCTCGTGTTAATTTAAAAACATTGGATTATTAATGACTCGAGTTCTATTTTTCCGATCTACAAAATTCGAATGGAATTCTTAATATCACAGCAAGTTGAGTTTTCACGCGATCACATTGAGATGTCAAAGTGATCGCGTGCTAATTTAAAAACACTGGATTATCAATTATTCGAGTTCTATTTATCCGATCTACAAAATTCGAATTGAATTCTTAATATCACGGCAAGTTGCCTTTGTATATTAATTTAATTTAGCACAATTCGAATATTAATTTGTACGCTTTAATTATTTTTTACTTTTTTAATTTAACTAACTTTCCGAGTTTAGTGCGGATTATATTAAACATTTTGCAAAATATCGATCTATCTAAACGCTCTAACCTACAATAAAAGCTGAAATCTTGCGATGTCGAAGTGAGCAAAATTGCATCTAAAAACAGATGTCGCCCCAACAGCACATTGTCGATAATTTAGATAGTTCCGATTTGTAATGCCAGATGTCGCATAATTTTGTAGGAAAGGCTTCGGTATGAAGTTTCAAACTAATCTCCGAACAGGACAGTCCAAAACAAGCCGTGAACGGAGTAACATGTGTGCCGGAGAAAAAGTAATTTAACGCGAAAAATCAAAGCAAAAGTTAAGATAAATTTACAAGAAAAACCTGGACTACAAGGAAACTGGTTAAACAACAAATATTTCGCACAGAATGTTTATTTATTTATCACGAGGTCTTTTGAAACACGGAAATAAATAGCATATAATTTTCAGTTCTAACATGAATGAGTTCTTGCTATACACAGTGCGTCAAAGAATTTTTAAGACTGGGTCTGTAAAATGAAATAGAAACAAGAAATTATAATTTGTTTTGGTTTGTTTTCAAAATAAGTCCCTCCGGCTGCAATACACTTGTTACAGCGATTTAATAATGATTCGAATGCCTGTTCAAGTTCACTTTGCGGAATTGCCTCCAAAGCACGCGTCGAAGCTGTTTGTATGGTCGAAATATCATCAAAATAACAATCTTTTACGTCATTTTAAGTTTTGGGAACAAAGAAAAGTCGCAGGGTGCTAAATCAGGCGAATACGGTGGATGATTCAACACACAGACGTTATTTTTCGCCAAAAATCTACGAACAAGAAGTGAGGTGTGACTGGGTGCATTATCGTGCAACAAACACCAACTGTTTTCATCTCGATATTCTGGACGAATGCGACGAATTCTGCCCATCAAACGCCTCAAAACATTTAAATAAAACTCACCAGTAATTGTTTGTCCACTTGGAATAAATTCTTTGTGGATACTTACTATCGAAGAATGTAATGAGCATTATTTTGATTTTCGATGGAACTTTTCTTGTTTTTTTTTGTTTTTTTTGGCTTGTGGATAGTTTTTTGATTTCCATTCCGCACTTTGTCGCTTTGTTTTAGGATCATATTGAAAACACCATGTTTCATCACCAGTAACAATCGATTTTAAAAAGTTTGGATCATTTCAGCGGCTGAAATGATGTCTCTGCAATGTGCACTTCTCCTTGATTTTTGTTCATTGGTTAACGTGTGTGGAACAAATTTAGCACAGACTTTTGTTTTGCCCAAATCTTCATGCAGGATGGTTCGAATCGTTTCTTTGTTGATGTTTAAAGACTCTTCCATCATTCTTAGTGACGCACATCGATTGTTTGCCACGAAATCACGCACTTTTTCAATAATCTCAGGTGTCCTAAATGAATTTGGTCTTCCGGTATGCTTATCATCTTCTAGCGTCTCTCTTCCGTCCAAAAAACGTTTGTGCCACAGGAAAACATTTGATCTGCTTAAACAAAACTCACCGTAAACTTGTTTCCTCATTTGGTACGTTTCCGAGGCACTTTTACCAAGTTTTGCGTTAAATTTAGTAACAGCCCTTTGTTCCATCTTAATAATTCAACATGAAAAAATTTTTACTTCTCTAATGAACGTCCGTTTCGTTTGAGTTACTTTCACAACTGCGCAGTACTTTTGGCAGAAAGCAAGCAGATGGTCACGGTTTATAACGCATTCGCGATTACACTGGTGGCGCCACCGTAGGCTGAAATGTAGCGCCAGTCTTAAAAATTCTTTGACGCACTGTGTATAAATTTTTATTATATTTCCTCACAAAAGAGCCGGCGTCTATTTGTTTTGTTTTCAATCTTCTTCAATTAAAAATTTCACCGTCTTAGGACGGGAAACATCACCTATATATTAATATTTATTTAAAGCTTAAAAACAACCGACCAAGGACGGGCTATAGGCTAGTTTACAGTATTACTGTAAATAACTATAATTTATAGACATGCAGGTGTCCGGATATTAATCGCAAGACAGTGTAGTTAAAAAAAAATTTCGCCCTGTGATCCGCGATCTTAGGCACCTGCCCAGTGCGCCTGTGCATAAATACATCCCTGCCTGCTATTTGTTCATATTTATCATTTGCTGCTCATTATGGATTCTATACCGCGATTCTTTTATTTAATGACATGATACACTCATCTCTAAGTCCACTGTTATCGGCCCCCGTTATCTTGCAACGTAGAGCAGGTTCGTTAGTCTTGAATCCAAAATGACTGTAATGCACTTCAGCGTTGTGACTGTAGGCAGAGTCTGAATGAGAGAACTCTTGAAGTTCGTTTTCTAGGTTACTATTTGTATCTTGTAGTCTTAAACAAGCGCATAATTCAACTGACCTCACGTGATAGTAGCACCGAGGAGCTGAAAAACGATAACGATGTTAGAAGGGGGGGGGGGCACAAATACGTTATAAAAGTAAATCATTACGGGGCATCATATTTTCCTTCGCCAAGTGAAAGGCCATTTCATCAGTATAAATCAAAGGCAGGTGATCTTTTTCTCTTAGTGCCAAAACGTCATACGGATTCACGCAAGTTACCTCCTGGGGTTCTTTGATGAATGAGGCAGCCATTACACTGATATCCCTCAGCAGCCACTCAAACAAAGTCATCAGCATTGTCAGTAGGAAAAACGTCGGAGCTCGTAAGAAAACCTCGATCATTATCATTTAATGGCCTTTATCATCATAAACTGTACTCATAATGAATTGAGCTTCTGCCAGAGATACTAATAAAGAACTGCTTTCTCTCATCACCAACTGAAACGCTCTTTTATAAGGCACAGAACCTCAGCGAAGCAGTATAAATCCTCGCTTGGCCTTGCCTTAAGGTGCACTAGATTTCCGTGCTGTCTTATGAATCCCTTGGGCGAGAATGAGATTTAAGAATTCAAGCTTCCCAAAAACCGCGTCCTTGGAGCCACGGAAGGTGGGTCGAGCTGGCAGCTGTCGTAAATTATGAATTAAAGTCGGCGAATCCACCAATAGTAGTTCAACAAACTTATTATGATCACCGTTTCTCTCTGAGTTATGAGGCATGTCGTTCGTTGAAATATTTATAAAATGCTGGCTATATTGTTTGTCTATCGGCTGAAAGAAAATTTTACGACTAAACGATATAAGTAAGGAATAATTCTTTATAATAACAGGGAAAGCACGGGTGGTCTTCAGACGGAGGCCCGAAGCTCGTATTATAATCAGTCCCTGCGATAGTTCTAAGTAAAATAAATGAACTCATTATGGTTTGTTTTGCGAACTCTTTTTTTGACTTTGACAGAATCATCATACCTGTTTAGTATTTCTTATCGACAAAGATCTTTTTACAACTCTTTAATCAAATAAATATAAATCAGTTCATCAACGCGATGAAATAGTTCACTTTATCAGCTCTGTCACGTGCTGGAAGAAACAGATATGAAAAATAATGATTGTAAAACCCGTGTTTCGGTACTGCGAATACCAACATACCGAGCTATTTTTACGTACCGTATTTCGGTTTTCATTGGAAATCTGATTTATTAACACTTATGTATTAAAGAATAGGCCAGCAGCTCTAACCCCACCCTCTTTTTTTTATTAATATTATTTTTTTATTTTGCATGACCGGTAGTGTAGTATCACATAAATTTCTTGGACCGATTTATAAACGTTTGATAGTTCTGTCTGTATTTGATCATTAAGGCCTTCTATATTACATTTCCTGGCAACTTTGTCTTATCTTTTCCCACGTAAACTTTACAGTGAATTCACTGGTTATACAACAATATACCAAGACCATGTATAGAACAGTAATATACATGGTCTTGGTATATTGTTGTATAACAGGGTTGTGAATTTCTAACAATCGCTGAATATCCGCCGTGCATCAAATAGGAATTCCCCGGTTACATATAAAGGGATTCATTCCTGAGCCCCCTAATTTCTCTCTGCCTTCTATGTGTAAAATTGCACGCTTGTAAGGTGGAGCCATCTAGTATGCTCTCTCACTTACAAACTATCCTGTCAGAATCGCTAGATTCGCTCTAACTTCCTTCAGTTTCTGTGCCCTGCCCGAAAGGGCACAGAAACTGAAGGAAGTTAGAGCACATATATTTGAACTATATGGATTTTTTTTTTTGAGTACATATGTACTCAAAAATGAGTACACATATTTCAAATTAGAAGTACCAGATATACTCACAATTGATTCCCTGTATGTACTCAAAAATGAGTACGTGTCTTTTCCAAAAATGAGACACAAATACTCGGAGATATTATAAGCCCAAAATGTACTCAAAAACGAGTACATTTTGCTTATTTCTAAGTACCAATTTTTAACAGTGTGAGATAACAGTTTATTATGTACACCTGCCCTCGTCACAAAATGGCTCTTTCAAATCCGTAAGACGTCACGTAAGTTCGGTGTGTGGTTTAAATCAGTCAGACTATCTCGTCGAACCTAAGTTTGCGCTCGCTTGCGAAATAGGCAAAACGAGAGATCTGAGAGACTTTGAACGTGGCGTAATAGTTGGCGCTAGAAGTACCGCTTCGGGCATCTCCGAAACAGCCGTCATGGTGGACTTGACACACACAACCGTAGGAATGGCTTACCTTGAATGATGCTGCACGCAAAAACTTTCGGCGACCCTGTTAACAAAACGCGCTGGTGGATGAGAGGCGTCAAAGGAAACTGGTGACATCGTCGTCGGCTGTTCTAGCACATTAGCGACATGGTCGGATATGTGGTGTGTTCAGAGATAATCCTGGGCTCACCAATGTTGAATTCTCCAATGATTTGCTGGGTTGTGGCTAGTCTATTCTTTCATGATCTTCGCCGGTCTTCTTTGACCCTCTGATCTACCAGCTGTTTTCGTCCACGTGATCTCCGATTGCTGGAAGTTTTTTGCATGTTGCACAACTCAATTTATATCCTTGTTACGGTTGTACGTGAAAATCTCAAGAATACGGTCGTTTGGGAGATTATGGGACCTGCATGCCTAACGCCAACTAACATGTCACGTTCAAAATAGCTCAGATCACTCTATTTGCTCATTCCGATCATCAAGCCCACGTTAACTGGTGTACGACAGGCTGATCCACCTAATATATACCGCGCTGTCGTGTCTTCTTGCATGTTGAAGTGCGAGAGCTATTTATGTAACGAAGGCAGGTGTCCCTAATAAGTCATCATCTCAGTTAAATATGTGTGTACACTTATGGACTTCACTAGAAGAACTGACAAGCGTTAGACAACTGAAGTACTGGACTGGTTACCAAAGAGACCCAGAAGCAGACCACGTGCGAGAGAGAGAGAGAGAGGGATGGAGATTGATGAAATTCGAAAGAGTGCTGGAGTAGCATGGAAAGCAGTTGCTGAAGACTGAGTTGTGGAAGTGACTAAGAGAGACCTTCATCCAGCAATGAATTGAGAATGGTTGATGATGGGATTTCATGTTTTTTAGCACGTCTTTTGTAAACAAAATCATGTTTATGTCATCGGTTTGTCCGTCCGTCTGTAGACACGATATCTCTGCAACTAATAGTCCGATTTTAATTTTTTTTTTTTGCATTAAGAAACTTGAAATGAGCAAATGATGACCCTTTATTTCGATTTTTTTACGATGCAGAATTTTGCCGTTAGAGGGCGTAAACGCAGATGATATCGAATTCAAAACACATTCTAATCCATATATTTGCTTCTAAACACCCAATTGAAAAAATTCTTTTACTTTTCGATTTCATTCAAGTCGAAGATTATATTAGATATAGTCACTTTTCCAAGTTACCCATATATTCTCCGCTAGGGGGCATAAAAGTAAATAGCTTTCCCCCAGATATCTCAGCTTCTAAAACTCCGCTTTGAAAAATGTTTCTTTCAGTGGATACAGCTCGTGATGGGAAATATTTTGCATGTAATTTCTAATTTTTGGTATAAAATGGTTTGGCCACCAGGGGCGTAAGAGTTGATTTCTGCTTCTAATGTATTTGCAGCAAAATCTGAGCTTCTAAAATCTTGATTGAAAAAATTCTTTTGTAGACCGATACTATTCACATAGACAAACCTTTTCGGAATATTTTCTTCTTAAAATAATGTATGGTTTCTCCGCCAGGGGTCGTAGATGTATATCTTGTTTTTGTCAATATATCTGCTTCTAATGATCTGATTTGAAAAAATCTTCTTTGTTGGGTAGAGTTTCCGGTGCGACATGTTTCTAACATAATTTCAAAATTTTCAAATAATTCATTGACTTTCCACTAGGGAGCGTAAGCGTTAAATTTCTGCTTCGTAGGTATTTGCAGCAAAATCTCAGCTTCTAAAAAGCTTGATTGAAGAAATTCTTTCGTGGACCGATACCGCACCTGTCAATAAACGCTTGATAATATTTTCATCTTAAAATAATGCATGGTTTCTCCACCAGAGAGCATAGATGTGTATCTTATTTCTGTCAATATCTACCTCTAAATTCGGATTTGAAAATTTTCTTCTTTGTTAGATGAATTGAATAAGGCTATCACCAAACGACCTTTCATTTCTTCCGGTACTGAGTGTAATACAAATGCCCTTTCTAACGAATCAAAGAAGTCCAGACTTTCCGCTAGGGGCGTAAAGGTAAGTTACGTTTTCCTCAAGATCTCTCCTTCTAAAACTCCGATTTGAAAAATTATTTCTGTACCGGTGGATACAGCTCCTGATACGAAATTTTCAGCATGTAATTAATTCCTATCCGCTAATTGTAATTCTAGCATTCTTTGTTCCCTCTCAGCCTTTCTCTCTTCTATCTCAAGCATTTTAAATTTAAGTTCCCATTCCATTCTAGCTGGATTATTTTTCTTGTCTTCCATATTAATGCTTACTTCTTTACTAGAATCTAATTCTGAATCGCTAAGAATACTATTATCTTCGTTGTCCACGTCTAAATTATCCTCAACTTTCCCTTCCAAAAGCTCAGTCATGATAATACACTACAATACACATTCAAAAAATACACTCATGCAAAGAAATAAGAAAAGAAATCATGCAAACTTCCGCATTAAATCATCGAAGGTTAATCTGCTTCTTGTTTTGTTTCTAACCTATCTCTACCTTCATGCATTACCCGAACATCTATTATCCTGTTTTACTCAGAATACTTATATTCCTTCTGCCTCTTTCGCTACACGTAAAAAAAAAATCAATACGCTATTCTAGCTTCAAATTTCTTAAATCGCAAACATGAAATCTCGACTTATCTAAACACTTATTACTTAATGAAAATATTTTGACACTTCGCATTCTCTAGCAACTGACATAAAATTAACTGTTACAAAATTTTACTTTACAAATCTTTACTCTGAGAATATATAATTATTAACTTTCCCTTTCCTTTCTAGTACCATGATGAGAACTTCTACTCTTAACCCTAAATTATACCAAATGCACAGGCAAAGACACAGAAATAATCTCAAAAAAAAAAAAATGTGGTACGTTACCGGAGCACTCAGGCCCCCCTTCTGCTTCTTCTCTTGTCTTGCTTGTAAGTCCTCGTCCTGCATGGGATTTCCGTACGCTGAGGTGCACACTGTCTTTGTCTCGGTCGACACGATGGATGCCTTATCTCGGCTAGCACGCTGGTGTCTCTTTCTTCCGGTCGGTACGTCGTCAGAGTTCTGTCATTCGGTCACAGGAATTTTCACAAAAAGTCCGTTGTTCCTTCTTCACACGTGTCGCCATTCACGTCATTCATGAGCTCGCTTTCAGGCTGATCCTACCGACTGCGCCACTTTATCTGGCTGTAGGGCCAGACATATCAATTCTTAGATAATACCTTTTGTTTCCCGCCGTATAGCGAGCTACCGCCTCGCCTTTACTATACAATCTGGCTATCAAGGCAGCTGAAGGCGTCCTTGTGTAGAAGAATAATTACCTCGACAAACACAGTCCAGTACACGGAAATAAAAACAACAACAAGACTTTATTATTCCGATAACATTTGCTTCACGGGTTTCCGATGATTTTCCGCTCAGGTTCCCGTGCTGACCACGTGCTACCTTTCCACAATTCTTTCCGCGATACCCGGTGGACGAAGGAATCCTCCTTCCCGTTCACCACGCTGCACGTCTGCGATAACCGCAGTCCTTCCGTCAGAAACTGGTGTCCAAAACAGGACCCTCTCTCCTTGACGACCGAAGCTCAACTGTCTCACTTAATCCTCCTCGCCCTTTCTGTCCTCTATCACGCATGCGCAAGAAAAACTGGTTTTCCCGGTCAGCACGTGAAATACCAGAACTCAGGAATGTCGTCGGATACCCGCAGGGGATTACAACCTTGCACGTATACAAAAGCAGTATGACAACTTGTTTAACAGAAGCACTCGAGCAGCTGACTCTTCAAGGTCAGATGCCCCAAGTGTTCATGCACCCCTCTCTTAATCCCCCATAGGATTAAAATCGTACCACGTGGGTGGTGAAGAATATCAGTTATTATCTGAAACAACAAAATGGCGGAATGAAACGTCCGTCCGCACGTGTTCGTCACAATATTAAAAGTACATAAATTCATAATTGACAGTTCGTTTGCGGGCGACCCCTACAGGCCCCCACCAAATGAACGAGAGATACGGTCTTTTGCCGTATTCTCGAGTCAGTCTCTTCCTTGCCTGCTGATCTTGGGTGACACAACATAATACACTTTTTCACTTCTCGCACGTTATGTAACATATACACTTGTACCACCCTGAGACCTTCTGTGGATCTCCACCTGTGCCGTGAAACCTTCTCACCATGGCGCTGCCCTACTCTTTAAAACTGAGTCTTGACAACGCATCGGCGTGAGGAATTAGTTTGCCCGCGACATGAGATATGGATAAATTAAATTGGGAAATAGCCAAACTCCAACGCTGTAATTTTGAACTTTGCGATGCGGAACGATTGAGAAAAGTAAGGGGGTTGTGATCGGACATAACTTCGACCCGGTTACCGAAAATCCACCCTTCAAACCTTTGCAAACCCCATACTATGGCGTACGCCTCCTGATGGCTGACCGCCCATCTGGCTTGTGTCCCATTTAATTTTTTGCTAGCATAGGCCACTGGCCTAATGTTGCCTTCCTCATCCCTCTGACTCAAACAACATGCCACCGCAAAGGAACTCGCATCCGTGTGTAAGATAAAATGCTTACTGAAATCCGGGGTGTTTAATACCGGTGCCTTACACAAATTTTCCTTCAGAGTCCTGAATGATTCCTCCAACTTTTCCGACCAAACTACCCTATCTGCCACCCTTTTCCCTGTACAATCTGTTAAAGGTTTAGCTATCTTTGCGAAGTTAGGTACGTAATCACGGTAATACCGACATAATCCCAAAAAGCTACGTATTTCCTTTTTTGTCTGAGGGGGCAAAAGGTCCCTGATGGCCTGTAATTTCTCGGGGTCCGGCCGGTGATGACCCGAGCCGACCACGTGCCCTAAGTAATTCACCTCCGCACGGGCGAAACAGCATTTGTTCAAATTTCCCGTAAAGCCTGCCGCCTCCAAATTTTCAATTACTCCTTTCAAATGCTCCTCCCATGAGCCCGAAAAAATAGCCACGTCGTCCAGGTACGCTATCGCATAGTCTTGGTGCGGGGTCAAAACCTTATTCATGGCTCTCTGAAAAGTAGCCGCCGCTCCTGATAACCCAAAGGGCATTACTTTCCATTGATAGAGCCCCTTATGCGTTGCAAAAGTGGTATACTTTCTACTGTCGGGGTCCATTGGGATTTGATAGTACCCCTTTAACATATCAAGCGTAGTAATATACCGGGCTGCCCCCACCTTCGCCAACAAATCTGGGATATGAGACATCGGAAATGCGTCCGGAACAGTGTGAGAATTTAACATTCTGTAATCTACACACATCCGAACCTCTCCATTTTTCTTAGCCACGCATACTACCGGATGACTATACTCTTCTTTTGATTCTTCAGTCATCCCACGATCCCACAACTCCTGGATCTGGCTCTCCACTGCTCTCTGCATCGATTGTGGCACCTTGTACCTGTGCTGGGTACGAAGTACGCTTTTCGGTTTGAGTGTAATTGCGTGCTTCCCCACTGACGTCTCTCCCACTTCTCCCGAAAAGAACTTCTTCGAGCTGTTCACCAGCTCCTGTAACTCCCTAAGTTGCTCCCGAGTTATCCTCTCCCTATCTATCCTGATTTCTTCAGGTTCTACCAACTGTAACGTAACCTGTCCCAACACTTGCTCCCGATGATACAACATCCCATCCGTATAGAGATAACCACCTCTGCCATTTTCCGCCTCATTCCTAGCGGCTGCTAACGTCATACACCTATTTTTTTGCTCTGTAAACAAGCGTCTGTCTGAACTCTCCTGAGCTTCATTCGTATCCAAATCAGTAACGCTATCTCCTGTTCCCTCGCTAGCTCTCTTTGCCTCTCTTGATTGGTCGACCTGCTGTTGCCCTCGCTGATTCTTCTCGCCGCCTCCAGCACTGAGCGCTAATATCCTGGGGCTATTCTGCCCTTCAAGCCACGCTTTACCTACCAAGCGCGCTTGCTCCTCCTCCGCTGAAGTATCTGTTATCGCCGGGCTTTCCATTCCTAGAATATCCTCCTCTTCGATTAGCGCTTCGCCAGTCTCAGTTTCTGGATGCACATCCGGCCTATTCCCTAACTCTAACGCCTTTTCACACGAGGTTGCCCACATCGGAGTAGCTTCCCTTAAACTTTTCATGCGCTGGTAATCCTCCGCTGCTATAATTACCCTGTTTACCAGATTAGGAACAATTGCACACATCACTTCACAAAAACTTTCTGGCGCTTCTCCTGTTTCTAATTCCTCTTCATCTAATCTGGAGATTCAATTGTTTAATAACAAACTCTCCCTTACTACCATCGAAGCCTCTTAAAATTATTCTACCCTTTGGTTCCAACAGCTCTTCGCCAAGTAACCCTCCTCTTACACAACTCACCTCCGCGCCTGAGTCAATAAGGATTTCGGTGCTCTTTCCGCATTCCGACTTAACCCTCTTCACTTCTCCTACCGGAATTTCTATTACCTCGTTCTGACTTCCTTCCTGGCCTAAAACTCTATCTACCTTAGCCGTCATTCTTTTATCATCGCTGACCTCTATCCTTCTCTCTGAAACATCTTCGGCTCCCTTTTGTCCCATCGCTACTCTATTTACGTTATTTGGGGGGTCTTTCTTCCAATTCTGAGAGTAAGAGCTGGGAGTACTCTGGGATGCCTTCTGGTTACAATTTGCTTTACGGTGCCCCACTACTCCACATCTAAAGCATATAATTCCCTTATCCAAACTGGAATTCCCTACGATAGGCCTCGCCGCTGAGTAACCCGGCTTATGCCCGATGCTCTGATCTGTCCCGGAAAACTTTCCTTTCCATTGGTTTCCGCCTGTCGGAAAACTTCCCTTCTTCCCGGCTTCTGATTGACCTCCTTTGAAATACGTTCTCGAGGGATGATCTATTCCCATAGCTCCCACGTGACTTTCGTATAAATCACAAAGTTCTCCTAATTGTGTCGAAGGAACTAACTTCCCTACGGAACCTCTTTGAAGAATGTAGGTCTTCAGTTCTGGGGACAACAAAGTTTTGAATTTGTCGCATACCAACAAATTGACCAACTGATCGAATTCTTTCACTTCACTACTGTTGATGTAGTATGTTAGGGTCCTCTTAATACGTCCCGCTAACTGAAAGTAGCTTTCCCCTTTGTTCTTACTAATATTCTCAAATTGTTTCAAATAAATATCCGGAGTCAAATGGCATTCCATCAAAATTGCCTCCTTAACTATTTCGTACTTATCGTACTGCTCTATAGTCAAACGACGAAATAAGTGGTTCACACATTCTGAATTGAATAAGGCTATCACCAAACGACCTTTCATTTCTTCCGGTACTGAGTGTAATACAAATGCCCTTTCTAACGAATCAAAGAAGTCCAGAATTTCTTCCGGCTTACTGGGACTTCTGGGTAAAGTTCTTTCTAAGATTCTCATGTAGTCGGCCAACTTACCCTCATTTTTACTTTTAATAGACTCCTTCTCTTTCTGATTAATTAATTCTAATTTTCTTAACTCAAATTCCCTTTCTTCTTTCCTATCCGCTAATTGTAATTCTAGCATTCTTTGTTCCCTCTCAGCCTTTCTCTCTTCTATCTCAAGCATTTTAAATTTAAGTTCCCATTCCATTCTAGCTGGATTATTTTTCTTGTCTTCCATATTAATGCTTACTTCTTTACTAGAATCTAATTCTGAATCGCTAAGAATACTATTATCTTTGTTGTCCACGTCTAAATTATCCTCAACTTTCCCTTCCAAAAGCTCAGTCATGATAATACACTACAATACACATTCAAAAAATACACTCATGCAAAGAAATAAGAAAAGAAATCATGCAAACTTCCGCATTAAATCATCGAAGGTTAATCTGCTTCTTGTTTTGTTTCTAACCTATCTCTACCTTCATGCATTACCCGAACATCTATTATCCTGTTTTACTCAGAATACTTATATTCCTTCTGCCTCTTTCGCTACACGTAAAAAAAAAAATCAATACGCTATTCTAGCTTCAAATTTCTTAAATCGCAAACATGAAATCTCGACTTATCTAAACACTTATTACTTAATGAAAATATTTTGACACTTCGCATTCTCTAGCAACTGACATAAAATTAACTGTTACAAAATTTTACTTTACAAGGCTTTACTCTGAGAATATATAATTATTAGCTTTCCCTTTCCTTTCTAGTACCATGATGAGAACTTCTACTCTTAACCCTAAATTATACCAAATGCACAGGCAAAGACACAGAAATAATCTCAAAAAAAAAAAATGTGGTACGTTACCGGAGCACTCAGGCCCCCCTTCTGCTTCTTCTCTTGTCTTGCTTGTAAGTCCTCGTCCTGCATGGGATTTCCGTACGCTGAGGTGCACACTGTCTTTGTCTCGGTCGACACGATGGATGCCTTATCTCGGCTAGCACGCTGGTGTCTCTTTCTTCCGGTCGGTACGTCGTCAGAGTTCTGTCATTCGGTCACAGGAATTTTCACAAAAGTCCGTTGTTCCTTCTTCACACGTGTCGCCATTCACGTCATTCATGAGCTCGCTTTCAGGCTGATCCTACCGACTGCGCCACTTTATCTGGCTGTAGGGCCAGACATATCAATTCTTAGATAATACCTTTTGTTTCCCGCCGTATAGCGAGCTACCGCCTCGCCTTTACTATACAATCTGGCTATCAAGGCAGCTGAAGGCGTCCTTGTGTAGAAGAATAATTACCTCGACAAACACAGTCCAGTACACGGAAATAAAAACAACAACAAGACTTTATTATTCCGATAACATTTGCTTCACGGGTTTCCGATGATTTTCCGCTCAGGTTCCCGTGCTGACCACGTGCTACCTTTCCACAATTCTTTCCGCGATACCCGGTGGACGAAGGAATCCTCCTTCCCGTTCACCACGCTGCACGTCTGCGATAACCGCAGTCCTTCCGTCAGAAACTGGTGTCCAAAACAGGACCCTCTCTCCTTGACGACCGAAGCTCAACTGTCTCACTTAATCCTCCTCGCCCTTTCTGTCCTCTATCACGCATGCGCAAGAAAAACTGGTTTTCCCGGTCAGCACGTGAAATACCTGAACTCAGGAATGTCGTCGGATACCCGCAGGGGATTACAACCTTGCACGTATACAAAAGCAGTATGACAACTTGTTTAACAGAAGCACTCGAGCAGCTGACTCTTCAAGGTCAGATGCCCCAAGTGTTCATGCACCCCTCTCTTAATCCCCCATAGGATTAAAATCGTACCACGTGGGTGGTGAAGAATATCAGTTATTATCTGAAACAACAAAATGGCGGAATGAAACGTCCGTCCGCACGTGTTCGTCACAATATTAAAAGTACATAAATTCATAATTGACAGTTCGTTTGCGGGCGACCCCTACAGATGTTTAAAAGTGTTAAAACACCATTTTGTATATATTTATATGAGAAAACCTCTACCTTTTAAAATACATTGCTCGATAGAATATGCCACACAAGGAAGGAATGCACGAAATGAGACGAAATTTACCACACTTGTAGACAAGCAGGTGGGAAAGAAGTAATTTCATTTCTCAGGAATTACATGAACGCGAAGAACGAGGAGACAGTATAATGTGGCCTGAGTCAGTAAGTCGTATGGCCGCCATCCTGCGCTATACATTCGTTAACACGGCATGTGATGGAATGGAAAATCCCCCGGATGGTGCACTAAGGTATCGTTAACAGTGCGTAGTTGATCTGTGTCACATTTCATCGATATTGCGAGGGTCGGGCAGAGGCGTTCGGTCGTCTTCCACCAATGATCCCCCCCCCCCCCCAGTTCTCTATTGGGAAGTCTGGAGATCGCGCTGGCCAGGGCAGCCCTAGGGCACCTTGTAGGCACGGTCTGCTAATGTTGGAAGTGTGGTCCCCAGACCTCTTGGGAAGTCTGGAGATTGCGCTGGGCTGGAGCTATCTTACTGAAACAGGGCATCAAGAATACCACAGAGGTACGGCAAAAAATACACGATGCAGCACCTCATCAGCGTGTTATGCTGTTGACACTGATAGCGCCTCAAACCATACATCATGCTGAGAACGCTCACAGATTACAGCAAGATTAGCCCGGTGACTGTGTCATCTCATGGTTCGTATGTGACTATGTCAATCACCTGATTCGTCAGGTCTGGGATAGAAGCGAGACTAGTTGATGCAGCGGTTCATACGCCTACACTGTGTAACGTACCAGGAGATGTGACGTACCTGCCAGAAGGACGCACACGACATAAAGGCAGATAGGAATCAGAACAAATGTCCGCGTAGCTTAATTGGTAGAGCAACTTATTCCGGAATGAGTGGACCCGGGTTCGAACCCCGGCGTCGATCAAAAATGACGGAGAAATTTACTTCGTTATAACTGTTAAAAAATTTGTGTTAGGTTGCAACAGAAACTGGTGCTACACCAGCTGCAACACCTTCTGAGAATATATACACCGTTGTGTGGAGCAAAAGAAACCCAACAACATGGTGCAATATTGTACCACGTTATGGTACGAGTTTGCACCAAATTATGGTGCAAGATTTGACCATGTTATTAGGTTTTGTTTGCACCATACAATAGTGTATCTTTTCTCAAAACGTCGTGCAGCTAATGTTACAGCACTTTTTGGTGCAACCTACAACAAAATTTTTAACAGTGCAGCTCTGAGGAGGATCAAACTTAGCCACCCGGAGCCGTTTTCCCCACATGATTGGTTAGCAAATGCGATCGTTTTTAAAACCAAACTGTCGACATATTTCCACCAATTTGCATGACGTTCTGACAAATACTTTCTGGTGTAGCATTTTCTATGTCGAGTAAAGTATTTTGGTTTCGCGCGTGCCGACAGTTCTACATTAAACTGATTGTGGTTAAAGCCTCAGCTTGAAGTTTTATGTCCTAAAAAATGCATAATTATCAGCATCTCACACACGAAGAATGCGTTAATTTATTTTCCATTTGTACCGATTTAACGGTTTCAGTTCTGCTGCTGAAAAACTTACCCCAGAACATTCTTCTGTGACAGAATACAACAAAGCAGAATTGAAACCTTTAATTTGACTAAGTTTCAAGGGTGGAAGGAAAATTGCAATAATAAAAAAAAAAAAAAATATGTACCTAATGGTCATAAGAACCATTCCTACAAGTAAGAAAAAAAACGTGATTTCCGGTCGTTTCCCCCTCATTTCGGTGCCACAGTTCAAGTGCTAGTTCTTCAGAGACCACACAGAACTGCCATCACAGTTTATGTTCCATGTTTTATCAAAAGTGATTTCGCTCAATTAATACAAAAATAGTTTTTTTGGCCTGCAACATCTGTTGCCTAAAAATAATGAAACAGTGGGCCACCAGATCAATGGATATATTTTCCATGAAACACGTTTGAGAGAAATAAAAATTTTCTTCACATAAATGTGTAACCGAAAATTTATTGAAATACGTTTAGCAAGAGCATAAATAAAAATAATAAAAGAAAGATGCAAAAAGGGGAATTTATATATCGAGTTTTCATCGTGGTAACTTTGTCATACATACATATCTGCGATTTCTTTACCTTAGAACGAGAGTGCTCACTGCACCGTGTCTAATAAGATCATTTAAGCACAGCTGGATGGTGGAATGGATTTTTCGCTTAGGATGACACTACTAGTTTTATTTATTTTCCTTGTGTTTTTTAGTATTCTGATCGGATTTCTGTATCATTTACCAATAAACTGCATCTGTTTCATGAATTAAGTTTTTCGGAAGTATAATTTGTTTAAGGAAACTTGATGTTAGCTTCAACTTTCCGAGTATTTGCAGTTTTACTAAAACGTCTAGCACGATGTATTTTTCGCCATTGGGAATAACAGTATTTTTTCTAGCCAGTTTTTCTTCACGTTTTCCACTACAATGTTTAAGAGAAAGGAAAAACAGGAAAGAGATACGAGATTATGACCTAGTTTCAGCGTTTGGTGAGGAAATAAGCTGTCGTTCATCCTACTTTAGTTACTTTAGATATTAAAAGCACGCTTTCCAGGGATTTGTACCCCCCCCCCCACCCTAAAATTCCTCAGACACGTCCCTATAACAACATGATATACACTATATTGACAAAAGTCACCGGACACCTAGAAGAGAAACACAACATAGCATTTATTGACATACATTAGTACGGTGTCGGTCCACCGTTGGCCTCAATGCATGCACTGACCCTTCAAGACATGCTTTCGACAAAGTTTTGGAACACAGCGATGGGTATGCGCTTCCATTCAGTACATAATGCTGCCGCTAACTGTTGCTTAGTAGTAGGCTTTGGTTCCAAATTTCTTAGGCGACGCTCTAATTCATCCCATAGGTGCTCTATGCGATCAAGATCTGGGCTGGCCAGTCCACACACGATACGCAATTATCGTCAAACCACGCTGTAACAATCCTTGCTTTATGGCTCGGTGCATTATCCTGCTGGTACCAACAAGGCCCGGTTCCATAGTATTGCCACAGAGTTGGTAGGTCATAGTTGTCCAGAATATCGAGGTAGACGTGCTGGTTAACAGGATTGTCCACGGTAACCAATGGGCCAGGACCATACCACGAAAAAACACCCACACACGAGTAAACTGCCAGCTCCGAACTTCACTGTACGAACAGTACAATCTGGTAAATAGCGTTCCCCCGGCTGCCATTATACCCATACGCGGCCATTAGACTGATGGATCGTGTATCTGGAATCATCAGTTCATAGGACCCGTTTCTATTGATCTACGGTCCACGATAAATGCTCTTTACACCAAGCTAAACGTCTAGCAAAGTCTACTAACCTTGAACGTCTAGCAGCATTTCGAGTGGAGATGAAAGGCTTATGAGCGGCTGCACGACCACGGTAACTCATCGAATGAAGTTCTCTGCGAATGGTACGTGTACATACCAAGGTTCCAGCATTTTTACTCACCTGGACACTGAGGTATTGTGCAGTACTTCGTCGATTAGCTGTAACGACTCTCCTGAGGCTTCGACGTCCTCTATCACTGATTTTCTTTGGTCTGCCGGTACGTTTTGCTGCTTCAGGCACGCCATGTGTCTTCCACTGATTCAGTACATCGAAACAGTTGACTTGGGTATGTTTAAACGCCTCTCGGTTTCTCTTATGGACAATCCACTGATATAACACCCAACAATCTTTCCTTTCTCAAAGTCAGTTTTCTCCCGCCGCGAGTTTTTCACTCAACCTCACAGTGCGATATGATCGGGGTCTGCCGCAGGCTTGTTTTTATACCGTTTGTAGCTGTAGCGCGCATCTTAAAAACGCAGTGGATCCGTTCATTTGCTTTTCAAGGGGTGTCCGGTGACTTTTTAGTATAGTGTATATAACGTTTTAATTTTTATTAGTCCTTTTTACTATCATATAAAACAGTTGCCAATAGCATTTACACGAATTTTGCATCTTTATCTTGAAGTATCTTCTATGCACTAATTTTCCTTCTTCTTTTTTTTTTTTTTGTTTTATTTGTCTATGTAGATAGCAATCTGTTTCTTATTTAGTTTTTCTTGTTGAATCATGTGTCGGCCATTGCAACCACAAAACACGTATGTACGTATCTATTCATTTTAGTCTAACACAAATTTTGCAGATATAATACTTCGGAAGATATTATTTCATCATGCATAATATTTGTGAAACTATTAATACCTATTGCTTCAGTAACCATGTTAATTCTTCTTTGTTTAAACATTGTTTAGGGAAGCATTTAGACAGGAAAAATAAAAAATATAAACGCAACAAAAAAAATAACCACGTTCAGTTTTGTAAAAAGAACCCCAGTTTTAAACATTAGGTATGAAAAATTGAACAGTTCTACATTTTTGAAGTTTTTCCATTTTTAATTATATGTTTGAAGCTTAAATATTTCACCAAGAATGTTCAGACTTAAAAAAAAAAAAAAAATCTACTTTCATCGAACACTCCCCTTAAACTTGAAATTACCCTTGGTCAATTTCACAGAGGATTTGAAAGAGATTAAAACAAAGGGCAGTACAAGGGCAAACACAATAAACTATTTAAGCACCGACATGCTCAAGACTCTAGAGAAACGGAAGCCACATTTATTATTTACATTGTTTAATACGCATTCAGCGCCGTCTTAACACTTTTGGGGGCCCTGGGCCGTCACTTTTTCGGAAGCACCTGATCTTTTATAGCATTGTCAACCATTATCAATCCACTGCTAGATGAAAGTCTCCCCAAATTTATTCCATAACTGATATAGAAACATGCAATATCCCGTAACTTTTTAATATGACTAAAAATGGTACATGACAAAAATTATAGAACTCCATGAAGTCTACTAAATGCACTCACATTTAGTTGCTTAGTAAATTACAAGAAAATGAGTGCTGAAAGATGATGTTTTTTCCCCATACTACAAATCATTCAACGAAAATTAAATTAAAACAGAAGAAAGAAAGAAAATACCCAGCGCTGTTTCCAGACAATGTGACTCACCGGACAAAAATGCAGATATGCAGCGCCGGTCATAGTTATTTATTTAAACACCGAAGATTGAACATATGGAAGTAGCCATAGTGGGCAAAACCCTATGATAAACATACGTGCACTTCTTGTTATAGATAGACAACACAAATGACTGTTTAAATGGAAAAAGTGAATCGGAAAAAATGCGATGTATGCGTGGCAGGAGAGAAAAAAAATCTCTTGTTCGCATTAACATGAGTTAATTTTAATGTAATTTTACATCTTGCTCACTGAATGATATTTGGCCCTTAAATTCTTTTGAAAATGAATCATCTGAGTTCGGGAAATAGTTTGTGTTTTAAAAATCGGCAATTCTCCTGTGAGAACATAAACACTGGGATATGCGCTTGTGGAAGTGTACTAGTTGCATTACATTCGTAATTCTAGAGATGTACGCCAAAAATAAGGTAAAACGAAACACTTGCTCCGTCAGTCAAAAATAAAATCCATGCGCTCACGACATTTTCTTGAGAAATGTTCTTCGGATACATGCTGACACGCCACTTTGTTTTACGGATACATCATACATGTTAACGAATTACACATTTTTACTTCCGTTCAGAATTTTCGTTTGTTTTATCAAATCACTATCACCCCCACTCGGGACTGGAAGGGAGGTCGGCTTTCTTTGTTTCTTATTTTGTCACAAAAGATCCATCCTAACACCTTACTTCATTCCTGTCTCCTTGCTCGAGAAATCAAAGCTACGAGCAAGGTTTGAAAAACAAGGCGGAACAATTTCCAACTTTCTGCATTGGAGTTTCTTTTTCATTAAAGAGTAATTAAAAAAAACTGCTGGTGAGTAGTGAAAGAGTTGGACTTTTTGTAAATCCATAAGACACTTGGGGCGTTGGGAGCCCTAGTTCAGGCGGGGGCCCTGGGCACCGGCCCCGTTGGCCCACCCCTTAAGACGGCCATGCGCATATTATTAAATTTTCAAGGCTTCATAGTATTATTACGAAGAAATCAAGGACTAATTTCTATGTCATAGAGAAATATCTAGTGGCATGGAGCTGGCGCGGGGCGCCTTTAGAGATGGCGTGTTTGCACCGTGCTCATTATGTAATCACTTGAAAAATGCAGATTCTGTCTAAAGGGGAAAGAAAGAAAACGAACAAAATAGATCTTACATAAAACCTCTTAGTTTAGAGTTAATTCGGTCACACGCAAGCGCACAACATTACAGACCGAACAATAAATATGGTCGAAGGGTGTGATGATATAGGGAAGTTTTTCGTTTTTCTGCTCGGGTTCATTACTCGTTTTATGCAAAACCATGAACACTAGGCTCTACTCTACCTACACAGCAAACATTTTTCTGAAATTCACGAGCCATTTTCCACGATGCCTTTCGGGAATTAACGAATAATATTTCTACCTTTTCCGTGAAATGACTGAAAGAAACCTGAATTTAACGGATTTTTTTTTTTTGTACGACTGGAAAACTCTGAATTTTCGGAAACCTTTACACAATACCTTTCTCATATTGACAGTAAACTGCCGTTTTTAAGAAGTGTTAACGGAAAATTCTGAATTTTCAGAAATCTTTCAGCAATTCCTTTCGTGCTTTAACGGTATACCTCCGTTCTCACTTTCTCCCTATCTATATGGCGCAAAAACTCCTATAATAGGAGCGATTCGCGGGAATACTTGGTTTGATTAACTGTTAAATTTCAATCGTCTGCCGAAGGATCTCATTTTGAAGTTCTTCTGCAAGATCGGATATTGTGGGTAGCATAACGCATTAATTTTTGTTATTATGGCACAGAATATTTCTTCTCCTCTCCCCCATTTATGTGTACCAGCAATTATGTTTTGTGTTACTGTAAGAAACCAGGTCCTTAAATTATTGTACAGGTGATTGTACGTTGTCTATACATTAGTCTTTGGAATCCTTAAGACAAAAGCTATTATAGCAATCAAGAATTAATTTTATATTTAATAGTTTTGTGAAATAATACTATAAAACAGTACATCTCACCTTTTCTAAAAGATAATTGAAAGTCATGGTCGCCGCCCCGGTGGCGCAGTGGTCTAAGCGATGGCCTCTGATCATTCGTCCGAACGGGGTCCGGGTTCGAATCCCGGTGAGGCATGGATGTTGTGTTTGTCTTACGGCACTGGCTCTCTCCCTTCCCTGGAACCAGTGACCCTAAATTAGGGACGGGCGACTGCTTATAGCCCATTGAGTTGCTCACGGTGGTCGTTAAACCTCCAATAAAAAAAAAAAAAGTCATGGTCAGTTAAAAAGTTCTGAAACATTGTTGCTTCGAAAAATCACGATGAAAAAAATACTTACTTTGTGATAAGTCCTCCTACAGAAAAAACAAAATTACTACAAACCTATTAAAAAATATGCCCCAAAAGCAAAGAAAATTACTAAATCACTCTCATTAGTGACCAAAAAAAAAATTATCATCATCGCACAATTAGTTTTACCATGAACGTGATTCAAACTTTCTAGTCTTTCTGGCTCAGTGGTTAAGACACACGGCGCGTTATCTCTTGGACCAAACCAAACGACGTCGGTTCGATCTCTCCAGCTGTGAAGGGTTATCTTGTGACGTATCTGCCAGCAGGACGCACACGACATAAAGGCAGATAGTAATCAGAACAAACGTCCGCGTAGCTCAATTGGTAGAGTGACTTATTCCGGAATGAGGGGATCCGGGTTCGAATCCTGGCGTGGACAGAAATGACGGAGAAATTTACTTCGTTATAATGGCGCCCGAACTTTCCGGATGACTCGACCGTTCAAAATCTCGCATTGGTGTGATGTTCTTTCCACACCGCGAGATAGGAAAAATCAGAGAATCCCTTCTCCAGCGCTTCGAAAAATAAAACTGTGTGATGTTGCATTCCACACACCAGATTGACTGGGAGTTCTCAAGTGCACGTTCTACAGCGGATGACTACCTGCAACGATTCATGGTCACGGCTGACCCGTGGGCCATGCCCCCGGCCCTCTTTCGGGGGGGGGGAGAGATGTGACGTACCTGCTAGCAGGACGCACACGACATAAAGGCAGATAGTAGTCAGAACAAACGTCCGCGTAGCTCAATTGGTAGAGTGACTTATTCCGGAATGAGGGGATCCGGGTTCGAATCCTGGCGTGGACAGAAATGACGGAGAAATTTACTTCGTTATAATCTGGCGTAAGAGTTAAAAAAGTCAGCGTCTTTGAGTCTGCAAAATTTCTGTGTAAATACGGAAAAACCGTAATTTCTGAAAAAAAAGGAATTTCTGACTATGGGAAATCCGTGTAAATAGGGAAGTAAAAAAATCCCCCCAAAAAAATTGCACTTTTAAAAACGGAAATTTCGTTAATAGATGGTCACTTACCAGCAACTTTGCTGCACGTTATTTTCAGAAATTTTCCGTGATACTTTTTACAGTGTATGTATCGTGGACAATTATGCACTGCCACGCGTTGTGGCCGTACGTTCAGAAGCCCATACCTCTATCAGCAGAACAACGCGTCATGCCATACTGCTCACGTTGTTACGAATTGGGGTGAAGACATGGACATCGAAAATTTATACTGGCCAGCCCCGAGTGATGCGATAAACCCTATAGAGTATTTCTGGGACGAATTGGATCGTCAGCTGCGTGTATTCGTAAGCAGCGATCGCCCAACAAAGTTCATGAAATGGAAAAACCGGAAAACTTACGTAAATATATTTTATTCAAATTACATTCCTCCTGTGTTAAGTCGCATGATCAGCTAACGAAAGGAAGGACTTGCAGAGGTCATCTTTTGGTATGGAGTAAAGAGCGGATGTCACAATTCTTTGCATGTCTTCAATGTCTTGAAAACTTTTCCTTTTAAAGGCACATTTAATTTAGGGAATAGAAAGTAGTCGCACGGTCACAAATCTAGAGAAGGGGGGGGGTTGAGCAGTGGCGGCTTGTGGAGTAAAATGTTGGGGAAAAAAGACCCAGCCCATAACACATATGTTATGAAAGATAACTAAAACCAAATTCTGTAGAGAAGCGATTTCATGTATATACGCTATATTGACAAAAATCAACGGACACCCCTTAAACAGCAAATGAACAGATCCGCTGCGTTGTTAAGATGCGCGGTACAGCTGCAAATGATATAAAAACATGCCTGCAGCTGACCGCGATCATATCACACTGTGAGGTTGAGTAAAAATGGCGCGGCGGGAGAGAACTGACTTTGAAAAAGGAAAGATTGTAGGGTGTTATATCAGCGGGTTGTCCATAAGAGAAACCGAGAGGCGTTTAAACATACCCAAGTCAACTGTTTCGATGTACTGAATAAGTGGAAGACACATGGCGCACCTGAAGCAGCAAAACGTACCGGCAGACCAAAGAAAATCAGTGCTAGAGGACGTCGAAGCCTCAGGAGAGTCATAACAGCTAATCGACGGAGTATTACAAACGACCTCAGTGTACAGGTGAGTAAAAATGCTGGAACCTTGGTATGTACACGTATCATTCGCAGAGAACTTCATTCCTTGGGTTACCGTGGTCGTGCAGCCGCTCATAAGTCTTTCATCTCCACTCGGAATGCTACTCGTCGTTTAGCATTGTGTAAAGAACATTTATCGTGGACCGTAGATCAATGGAAACGGGTTCTATGGACTAATGAATCCAGATACACGATCCATCAGCGGGATGGCCGTGTGTGGGTATGGAGGCAGACGGGGAACGCTATTTACCACAGTGTACTGTTCCTACGGTCAAGTTCAAAGTTGGCTGTGTACTCGTGTAGGGGTATTTTTCATGGTATGGACCCGGGCCATTGGTTATCTTGGACAAACCTGTTAACCATCACATCTACCTCGATATTCTGGACAATTATGCCCTAAATTCTGTGGCAATACTATGCAACCGAGCCTTGTTGGTACCAGCAGATAATGCACCGAGCCATAAAGCAAGGACTGTTACGGCATGGTTTGACGATAATTCCGTATCGTGTGTGGACTGGCCAGCACAGAGCCCTGATCTTAATCCCATAGAGCACCTATGGGATGAAATAGAGCGCCACATAAGAAGTTCGGAACCAAGGCCTACTACTAAGCAACAGTTAGCGGCAGCATTATTTACTGAATGGAAGCGCATACCTATCGTTGTGTTCCAAAACCTTGTCGAAAGCATGTATCGAAAGGTCAGTGCATGCACTAAGGCCAAAGGTGGAGCGACACCGTACTAATGTATGTCAATAAATGCTATGTTGTGTTTCTCTTCTATGTGTCCGGTGACGTTTGTCAATATAGTGTATATACTGTACTTATGTATATATAATATCTATCTATATATATATATATATATATTATTCGACGATAGTTCAACAAAAGCATAGGAAGACACCAAGCACTGCGGAGGGGAGAGAGGTAGACTTAAAATATTGGAAACAGTTTCGGAGAGAGGAAATGTATATTTTATGAAAAAAAGAAAAAAAAACGAAAAAGGAAGAATTGTTAACCTGTTTTACTTTATATCATCCTTCCTGAGCACAAACGCACATTTTGCGCTTAATTTCTTCATCTAACGATAGTTAATGAGTGTTTATTGCATCACTCACAACACCAATCGTACGTTCACTCCTCTAAAAATTCAAAGGAAATAATTTTAATAGAAGAACTACTTTTCTCAAAAAATGTTTGATTCCGGAATAAAAGGTGCATGTCTGTTTGCAAAGGTGCACCCTTCATGTAGATCATATATAAGGCCTGCGTATTACAAATTAAGGCCGTGACTCGTGGAAACGGTGTCCAGGAGAAATGAAGCTGGAAACACATTTCTATATATCTTGTCAAAACAGTATAACGAAGTAAATTTCTCCGTCATTTTTAGGCTAAGCCGGGATTTGAACCCGAGGCCGCTTATTCCGGAACAAGTTGCTCTACCAATTAAGCTACGCGGACGATTATTCTGATTCCTATCTGCCTTTATGTCGTGTGCGTCCTGCTGGCAGGTACGTCACATCTCCTGGTACGTTACATCATCTCCCCCCCCTTTTTTTTTTTTTTTTTTTTAAGTGCTGGAGAAAGGATTCTCTTATTTTTCCTATCTCGCGGTGTGGAAATAACATCACACCAATGCGAGATTTTGAACGGCCGGGTCATCCGGATAGTTCGGGCGCCATTATAACGAAGAGAATTTCTCCGTCATTTTCGGTCTACGCCGGGATTCGAACCCGAGTACGCTTATTCCGGAACAAGCAGCTCTACCAACTGAGCTACGCAGACATGTATTCTGATTCCTATCTGCCTTTATGTCGTGTGCGTCCTGCTGGCAGGTACGTCACATCTCCTGGTACGTTACAACAGGTAATGTAACGTGAACATGGCAGAAATCAGAACAGGTGATTACCTGTAAAATTTGTTTTCCCCCGAGCAGAATGCATTCAATTTACTTTTTATTAATCGGTACAATTCTAAAAATAATTATTTTTATTATTACTAATAAATCAAAATTTGACTAAAAACTCAGCACATTTCTCGCCTAACCAGAAGAAACATATTCCAAAAAGTCAGCACTCAAATATAGAATACAGTGCATACTTTGACGAAAAAGCTGTTTTGATAATATACTTTAAGAACAGACGTGCTCTCACTAACTCAGGCGAACTGATCAGATCAGATCATATGTAGAGGATTTTAGGAAGGGAGTGTCTGATCCCAGGTCTTAAACAACCCTTAGAAATAGGAAGCTAGGTGATTTGGGCTAAAGTGCCCGATAGGAAAGTCACACGGAAGCGAGGTAGAAGACGTCCTTATTTACTAGCGGGGGCTAATACCCGGGGTCCGTCGGCTTAACGTGCCCATCCGACGCACTGCGGATATTTAGAGGTTCTAGCGGAATTGAACTTGTGATTATCTCCGTGGCAGTCACGAACGTTGACCACTAAGCCACCCGCGGCCCACGTGAATCGAACTGTATTGCCGCCTCAGTAACTGCTTTGCCAAGCTCTCCTCTGCCTGCTCCCATTGGACAAAGTCCCTGCCTTCCTCCAATAAGAAACACAGACACCAATCGATTTTAAGCGCCGTTCGAGTTTCACCACAAAATCCGGTAGACGAAGTCTGGGGAACCGGTTGTTTTTTCATCTCCACGCTGTCTGTCTGTCGTAACAGAGATGACTCAGATGATCGCCTCTCGAGACGCTCAGCATATGCTCGTTTCAACCTCTTTGCAAAAATAGTAATTTAAACTTTATAAATTTAAGGCTCATAAATTCAGGATTTCATTCCCTGGTTGAAGCCTTGTTTAACAAAATTTACGAATCACAATGAGAATTTCAGAGTTTCATTTAGCATGCACAATTAAAGGCGTTTTGCATCTTACATATGTATAAACTTCCTTGATAGGCGAAAAATTTCTGGCGAGGCGGCGCCTCACTTCCCTCATCTGGCGAGCAGCCCATGTGGTTGAGTAGTTTTCATGTCAGAAATTGCTCTACACTGCCTGCTTTGTGCGCGGGTGCGTTATCGTGAAGAACGCAGCATTGCCCGGTTTTGTATTCAGGCCTGAGACGAATAATCCTTTTCCGCAATCGCTCCAAAATGGATGTGTAAGTATTGCAAGTGACAGCCGTACCTTCAGGAATGAACTCGTGATGTAGAATTTCCTTGCTGTCGTAAAAGCACACAAGCATTGTCTTGTTTTTGACTTTTGTAACTTGGTCTTTCCTTTGGGTGCTTGTGGTGACTTGAGCTGAGCAATCTGACGTTTCTTTTCAGGATCATAACGTAAGAACCCTGTCTCGTCACCTGCCGCAATGCTGTGGAGAAAACTTTGCATTGTTCCTGCAGTCTCCGGGTGTCTTTGCGTACTCCATTCATGCTGAACAAAACGAGCACAAACTCCCCCACCCCCAAAATGTTGCAGTAAAATTTGACGAATCGTCTCCTTATTAACACTGAGCTCACATTGTAGCATTCTCAAGGTCACACAACGATTTCTTTTTATTCTTTCGCGAACTTTCTCAATGAGTTAAGACGTGCGCACTGAAATCGAGCTTCCTGGCCTTTCGTCATTTTCCAAATCTTCTCGCCCATCCTTGAAGCGTGCCTATCATCTGAATATCTGCGCACGAGATAGTCAATAAGCCACATACCCATTACGCAACAATTGAACTGCCTCAGATGCAGTTTTAACAATTTTCTAACATAACCAGATATTTGCTGCCTGCCCCATGACAGAGTGTGACAATATATATTAAGATAATACGTACTTTGTATTATTATTATTATTATTATAGATAATACAAACTACGTTGTATTATCTTAATATATATAATCGTCACAAGACTAGTCTTTGAGATAAAGAGTGTGACAATGTTCTTCCACCGAATGACGTCATGCACAGCGTAAATAATGATATGCTGGATTCTGACGCAAAGACTGTTGCCACCGCGTAGCTGGTAAATGACTAATCAAAAAGCAATGCCTTCCCGATCCGTGTGTTTTATCGGGTTTTTAAAAAGAAACAGTCTGATTACTTAATAGCCGCACTGGGTATTTGAATGACTCCATTTTTTTTTTTTTTTTTTTTGGATTGGAGGTTTAACGACCACCGTGAGCAACTCAATGGGCTATAAGCAGTCGCCCGTCCCTAATTTAGGGTCACTGGCTCCAGGGAAGGGAGAGCCAGTGCCGTAAGACAAACACAACATCCATGCCTGACCGGGATTCGAACCCGGACCCCTTACGGACGAATGATCAGAGGCCAGAGCCTTAGACCACTGCGCCACCGGGGCGGCCCATTTTCTTTGGAAAGCTTGAAATGTGTGAATTATAATCCTGGCTTTGTTAGCACGTCTTTTGTGAAAAAAAAAGATCGTGCTTATGTTATCGGTTTGTCCGTCCGCCTGCCTATAGACACTATATCTCTGCAACTATTTGTCCGATTTGAAAAATTCTTTTTGGAATGGGAAGCTTGAAACATGCGAATGATGATCCTTTATTTCATTTTTTTTTTTTTTTACGATGTACAATTTTGCCGCTAGTAAATGCAGATGATGTCGAATTCAAAATAAATTTTATTCCATATATTTGCTTCTAAACATCCGATTAAAAAAAGTATCTTGTAGTTTTATTCCATTTATGTCGAAGAGTATTTTAAGTATAGTTACTTTTTCAAGTTACGCATAGATTTTCCGCTACGGGGCGTAAAACTAAATTACGTTTTTCCCGGTATCTTTTCTTCAGCGAATACAGCTCCTGATGGAAAATCTTTTGCATATAATTTCTAATTTTGGGAAAGGAATACTTTGGCCACCAGGGGGCATAAGCGTTAATGTCTGCTTCTGCTGTATTGCAGCAAAATCTGAGCTTCTAAAATCTCGATTGAAAATAAAAAAAAATTCGTTTTTGGACCAATACTACTCACGTCGACAAACCTTTTAGGAATATTTTCTTCTTAAAATAATGCATGGTTTCTACGACTTGGGGTGTAGATGTATATCTTATTTTTGTCATTCTATAAAGAAGATACCTAAGCAAAAAATTCATATATAATTTTGACTCACACCTAATACAACATAGAAAAGGTTATGTATCTACCTGTGTGAGTAAAAGGAGAAAAGATAAAAAAATAAAATAAAACAACTGAATGTAGAAGGTGTCGAGAATACTGAGCCTTGGCTTTATCAAGGACCAGCAAAAACTCTGCATTTTCTCACTTCCACAAAGACCTAGTTGGAAATGGGTTTCTGCAAGGCCATAGATGCAAGTAACATTCCCACCTAAAATAGTTTAAAAATATATATATAAGTCATGTCCTCCGTAGAGTAGCATGACCTAGCACTAGTTAACAATTTCGCTTGCATCCATTAACCTTCATGGCCCGACCCATGCTCTTCATCTGTTACTATTAAACAGAGAGAAGAAGATAAAAGAGAACTCAAGCTGTGAGAGTGACATAATAGATAGAAATGATTTTCAGCTATAACGAAATTCCAAGTTCGTTTGAGAGAGAATTTAAACCTGAAAAACAATGCAAAAGAAATCCAAATTTTACATTGCAATTAAAAAAAGGAAATGTTAATTTATAACGAACAGATTTTTGAAAGAAAACTTGAGTCTAAAACCCCCTACTCTACAACTTATGACAGCACGAAAACGAGAATAAGTTAAAGATAATAATTAACTAAAGAAAACTTTGTGAAAGTTATATACCTTAAACAGTTAGTTGCAATATGTACAAAGTATTTCAGCAGTGCTTTAAGTGCATAATTAATTAGTTATTAAGAACTTAACTACTTTGAAAAAACAGCGCATAGACAGCGCATAGAAAAGGAACAAGCTTAGCCTTCTTCTGTTCCTAGGTACCCCAAAAGACGCTCAAAGTTACAAAGAAAAGTAAGAGTTAAAACCCGCAAAAATGTTAACAGACAAACCAATGCCTAAAAGCTGAAAAGCTAAAAAACGACAGAGAAAAGGTACATGAAGTACAAACATTGAACTTATAAAACCTAGAACCCAAAAACAAGGAAGAGAGCTTACCTCTTGTGTGACAAAAACTTTTCTCCTCACAAGAGGAGAACATGGCTGACCCCTTCCGCCACTCCCTAGACGCTGGGGGGCAGTGAGGGTGGGGCTGATGGCCTCCTCATACAGCAAGAAACCAACGCGCGGAGATTTTAACCAGAGAAAAAAATATATAAACTTAAGACTGTGGATCTGTATGATCAGAATGAGCAGAATTAACTCTCCAGAATACATGAGAAATATTATAAAATACACGAGCAGTTTATTTAATAATCTTTGCATGTATTAAATCACCTTAGTGAGCTTCTATAGATTAATCAGAATCTTATTAATTTTAATGTTGGTTTTACTATTTTTAGTATAGCTATCCTAGTGATGAATAACTAGTTTTCTTTTTTATTTGTTTTTATTTTCTTTTATAAACAGATTTTTAAGCTTTTTTTGTGATTTTGTTTATATTATTTAGTTTTTTGTTTTAATAGGACCGTCATATCCATAGCACTAAGGTTCCTTTAGGTAGTTAATAGGCATCCTCTAGCCAACTTCCTTACGGCTTTGATTGGTCAGAATCATATTATTAACTGTGTAGAAAATTAAAGCAGATCTGCCAACCTTACTCTATTATTCAGAATAATTTTTCTTAAAGTTCTTTTGATGAAAGAAGAAGGAATTTCGTTCTCTAGAAAACTTTCTAATAGTATATTAATGTGGTAATTGAAATCCAAATTGTTGCTGCAAATTCTTGAAATTCTTAGGACCTGAGAAATTAGTACATTCTCAATTACTTTGGTTGAAATGTTATTATTCCAGTGTAGATATTTAATTACTTTGAAAGGAAAATTAACTCTTTTATCAAAGAGGCTAATAGATGGGTTACCTCTGTTGAGCTTAATGCTTAAGTCTAGGAACTCAAGTTCCTGATTACTGTGGTTGGTTTTACATAAGTTAAGAGAGCTAGGATAGATATTATCAAAATCACTCTCTATAACTTCTGAATTATTGATACACAGCAGATCATCAATATATCTAATTCTCTACTTCGAAGAGTCCGATTTGAAAAATTCCTTCTTTGCTGGATAGTGTTTCCGATGCGAAAAGTTTCTCTTATAAATTCAAAATTTTCAAGTAAATCATAGACTTTCCGCTAAGGGGCGCAAAAAGAAATTGCGTTTTATGCGTTATTTCTGCTTCTAAAACTCCGATTTGAAAAATTCTTCTTGCATCGCTTACAGCTCCTTATGGAAAATGTTTTTCATAAAATCTCTAATATTTGGTAAAGAATGGTCTGTCCACCAGGGGCCCATAAGTGTTAATTTCTGCTTCTGATGTATTTATAGCAAAATCTGAGCTATTGAAAATTCGACTAGTTTTTTTTTATTTTTTTTTCCTGGGACCGGTACCTCTCACATCGAAAAACCTTTTGGCCACCCCGGTGGCGCAGTGGACTAAGCGATGGCCTCTGATCATTCGTCCGAAAGGGGTCCGGGTTCGAATCCCGTGAGGGATGTTGTGTTTGTTTTACGGCACTGGCTCTCTCCCTTCCCTGGAGCCAGTGGCTCTAAATTAGGGACGGGCGACTGCTTATAGCCCATTGAGTTGCTCACGGTGGTCGTTAAACATCCAATGAAAAAAAAGAAAACTTTTGAGAATACCTTCTTCCTAAAATAATGCATGGTTTTCCCGCTATGGGGCGTAGATGCATATCTTATATTTGTTCATATCTCTGCTTCGGAGAGTCCGATTTGAAAAATTATTTCTTTGTTGGAGAGCGTTTCCGCTGCGAAATGTTTCTCATATAAATTCAAATATTTCTTAACTCATAAGTCTACAACCAGAAGGGCCGCCCCGGTGGCGCAGTGGTCTCAGCGATGGCCTCTGATCATTCGTCCGAACGGGGTCCGGGTTCGAATCCCGGTGAGGCATGGATGTTGTGTTTGTCTTACGGCACTGGCTCTCTCCCTTCCTGGAACCAGTGACCCTAAATTAGGGACGGGCGACTGCTTATAGCCCATTGAGTTGCTCACGGTGCTCGTTAAACCTCCAATAAAAAAAAAAAAAAAAAAACAACCAGAAGGCGTGATTCACGATTCCGTTTACAGCAATATCTGCCGGGTTAAAAAGCCTATTGAAAAACTCCTTTCTTCGGTCAAATACTATTTATTGTTTTCCATACCGGTTCCATTGACTTTGAATAGTTTTGATATATTTAATTTGTCAGAACGGATTTAAAAGATGTGCTCATAACACTCGAAAATTTGGTGTCAATTTTCTTGTTTTTTTTTTATTTTTACGATGCGTAAGTTCAGACGCTATCGAATGCAAAATATATTTTATTCCACATATTTGTGTCAACGTATCAGACTGAAAAAATTCTTTCTTTCTTTGGATGACACATAATAAAGTCTATTTTAAGTAATTTTTTTTTCACGTAATGCATAAATTTTCCGCTAGAGGGCGTAAATGTACATTGAGATTTCCTCTGAAAAATCTGCTTTTAAAAGTCCTATTCGGAAAAAATTATTTCTGCATCTGATAGAGCTCCTGGTAGGAAATATTCTGCATGTAATATACAAAGTCGAGTCACATTATTGTGACCACCTCCTACTTTTGGCATCAACAGCGCGTAGCCAATGAAAGAAGGCACTTTGTCGTGAGCTGGCATGGAGGGTATATATAAGGTGTGCTGTAGGCATTCTGAAAACATATCACTCCTTGCTGTCATGGATAAAAGGAGCGATATAACAGATTTGCAAAAAGGGATGATTATTTATCGGCTTTCGGGCCAAAAATGGCAGTATTTCTGAAACAGCGCAGTTTGTGAGCTGTTTGCGTGCTGCTGTGGTTAAAATGTATCGTGATTGGAGAAATTGAACCGTTGCGAATAAGCGAAGCGAAAACTGCGGAGCACCACGTGCCATTGATGTGAGAAGTGAATGTCGGCTTCGAAGGTGCGTGAGGGCCGATCGACACGCTGCAGTGGGGCAACTCACTGGCCGAATGAACCAGGGGGCTACCGGAAATGTGTCTAAAACGACAGTTCAGCGAACCATGCTGCTTATGGGGCTCCGATGCAGACGGATGGTCACTGCACCTATGCTAACGAAGGTGCATCGGCAGAAAAGGCTTACATTTGAACGGCAGTATCGGAATTGGACCTCCGCTGATTGGCAAAAGATTGCCTTCTCCAATGAGTCACGTTTTCTGCTTCATCGAAGGGATGGACGTTGACGTATAAGGCGAGAAACATCGGAGAACAAACACTCTTCAACCATTGCTGGAAGAACGCAAGCTGGTGGGAGCATCGTTATGGTCTAGGGAATATTTTCATGGCATTCTCTGGGTCCACTTATACCTTTGGAAGGCACTATGTTGATCGTGTTGTTCGTTCTGTGGATCCTCCACAACGCAACCTACAGCAGCTGTGAGATGCACTGCAGTCAGCATGGCTCCACATACCTGTGAAAACCTTCCAACACCTTATTGAGTCACTCCCAGCCCGTCTAGCTGTTGTCCGCGCTGCACACGGTGGTTACTCTGGATATTAGCTGGTGGTCACAATGTGACTCGACCGTGTATAATTCTTGTTAAAGAATGGTTTGTCAACCAGGGGGCGTAAGTGTATGTTTCTTATGCATTTACAGCAAAATCTGTTCTTCCGAAAAAGCGATTGAAAAAATTCATTTGTGATCATCGACCGTGCGCCACAGGAAACCTTTTGAGAATAATTTCAGCTTAAAATACACTGGTTCCGATAAATTAAGCAACAAATGGATAAATCGTGATAACTCAAAAAAGTATGCAAACCGATTCGGGGGAAATTTGGTGGTAAGCTTTATCAGACCAAATGCAACAAAAAAAAAAAAAAAAAAAAGGAAGGGTAAAGAACATGTGATTCAAAGCATTTACATTTTGTATGAGTGATGCAAATATAAAAATACAGAAATATAGGTATCAAAATGAAATAGGAAAAGGTACTTCGGAGTGTGGTTACCCCGAACAGCAATAGAGGCCCGACAGCGATGTTCCATGCTGTTAGTTATATTGTCGAGCAGTTCCGTGAGTAGCTGCGTCCATTGCTCGAGCAAAGCATTGCGGAGCCCCCTGCAGGGTTCGGGGAGGGGGCTGGAGGCGTGTTGAACTTTTACATTATGGAGGCGTAAAAAAAATAAATTCAGTTGCTATGTGGTGCTAAAACGTGGTAAGAGCGATGTCTTTATTTATTCACTGACGCCACGTATTTGGAGGATTTTCATTTTTGACTATTAATAAATTTGAAAATTTTCATTCGCGACGGAAAGGCCTCAAAATACGTGTTCATTACAACTGAAAATTTGGTGTCATCTTTCTTGTTTGTAAATGTCCACTCATACAGTATGTTCCCCATTCGACCTTCTGAACTGTTAGGAATATATTTCGAATAAAATATATTCCTGTAAGTTTTCCCGCTTTTCCATTTCATTACTTAATTGCCTCACTGTGTAGGACTAACAGTTGCAAAGATAGGTTATTCACGGATGGATGGGCATGGGTAAAGGTTATTCACGGATGGATGGGCATGGGTAAAGGTTATTCACGGATAGATGGGCATGGGTAAATGTTATTCACGGATGGATGGGCATAGGTAAAGGTTATTCACGGATGGATGGGCATGGGTAAAGGTTATTCACGGATGGATGGGCATGGGTAAAGGTTATTCACGGATGGATGGGCATGGGTAAAGGTTATTCACGGATAGATGGGCATGGGTAAATGTTATTCACGGATGGATGGGCATGGGTAAAGGTTATTCACGGATGGATGGGCATGGGTAAAGGTTATTCACGGATGGATGGGCATGGGTAAAGGTTATTCACGAATGGATGGGCATGGGTAAAGGTTATTCACGGATGGATGGGCATGGGTAAAGGTTATTCACGGATGGATGGGCTATAATAATGTACTTTTTTTTTTTTTTTTTTTTGTACAAAAGACGTGCTAAAAACTGGTAGAGAGTATTCCACGAAGACTTGAGGCTGTCATAAGGGCCAAAGCTTTTAGTACACATTAACAAATTTCCTGAAAATATTATTTGCAGACATTCCAGTATCCAGATATTAATGGTAGAGCAGTGTAAATAAAAACTTCCAGCTGGAAGAGTAAAAATCGAGGCGTTGTGCCTGCCTAACCTAATTCTCTTTTGCGAGGCCTCTTCCGTTCACGCATCCCAGGAAAGTCTTCCGGCTTCTTCTGTGTTCAACTTTTTGACTAATCTCATTTTCTTCAGCTGCTTCTCCGGGGTGCGCACTTTGTAGTGATCTTCAGTGCGAGGTGTCTTTCAACTGGCTCATTACCGTGAGAAAGTGATCAGTCTTACATTTATCCAGAGTTTTCTCACGTTTTTTAGAAAATGATCAGTCTTACATTTACCAAGAGTTTTCTCACGCTTTTAGCTATATCCCATTAATGGAGTCCCAACTAACTGACTACTGATTTACTAACCGTGTACACGAAACTGATGCTGTCTTCCTTACTTTAAGGCGGAAGTGAGTTGGGTTGTATCGGGGTCTGTAAGAAAGACCTTCTCCAGCTGAAGTCCCTTTTTAATTGCTTGGATGAAGTCTGAATACTCAGTTTCGCTGTCACGGTCTCGTAGTCGTAATGTTAATATGTGTGATGTTCTTCAATGTTTTACAAAGTGTGTATGTAGCTTTGGGAACACTACGTAAAGTTTGTTCTTATTCACGCACGTTAAGTGAAACAGAGTTACTCAAAGTTCAAGAAAAAATTATTTACAGTTCGTCTTTTATTCAGCCACACTTCACTAATGAAAAACCTTTTAAATCATAGCTCCAATAACAAGAATTGGCAATTTGTCGAATTAACGTGATTTAGTAAACACGTCAGTAGTTTGAAAAGACTAACATGAAATATGTACAAGTATTAGGTGTACAAATAAGTTTTAAAACGTTTTTTGTGTGATGTATGCCGCTAATTTACATATCCGACATTCCCTCGCGTTGTCATGCGACCATAACTGGGCCAGAGTATAAAATGTGACACAGAAGTTTGCCCAACTGTCAAACGCACTTGTACATCGGTAGGTGAAAGATGGCAAGCGATACCGCATTCGTTACGAATTTCATCAAGAAAAAAGTGCTGCAAAAGCATGTGCGTCGATATGTTCTGCTTTGGGGGAGAGTATTGGATCGAAAAGCACGTGTGAGTTTTGGTTAAGACGGTTTAAAGTATATAGGTGATTTTGATGTTAGCGATCGAGAACGTAGCGGCGCCCCGCAAAGGTTGCACATGAGAAACTGCAAGCATTGCTGGATGAAGATTCGTCTCAAACGCAAAAAAGAACTACCTGAACAACTGGGGGTAACTCAACAAACCATTTTCAATCGTTTACGCGCATTGGGAAAGATTCAGAAGGAAGGAAAATGGGTGCCACATGACCTGAGCCAGAGGAACAAGGATGAGCGTGTCATGAAGTGTTTAAATCTGTTGAATAAACAACACAGAAAGTCTTTTCTGTGGAAAATCGTTACGGGTGATGAAAAGTGGATATGGTACGACAATCCCAAACGCAAAAAACACTGGATTGACACTGGTGAAGCAACGACTTCGACACCGAAACGCAATATTCACTCCAAGAAAATTCTGCTGAGCATCTGGTGGCATATGAAGGTATGCTCTATTATGAACTATTGTAACGGGGTCAAACTGTTACTGCTGATCGCTATAAGCAACAATTGCTGCGATTGAACCAAGAAATCTGTCGGAAACGTCCATTCACAGGCAAAGGATTGCGTCCCGTGAAATTACTGCATGATAGCGCTAGGCCGCATGTTGTGAAATCGGTCAAGGAAACGTTATTGACGTTTGGCTGACAAGTTTTGGAGCACCCGACGTATAGTCCCGACATAGCCCCTTCAGACTATCATTTGTTCCGATCGATGCAACATGGTTTGCTGTACGGTTCCGGATATGTGACGATGTGCAAAAATGAGTTGACGACTTCATCGCGTCACACGACGAAGTATTCTTCATGGCTGGAATCCGTCAGATGGTGATAGATAATGACGGCGCATATTTTGATTCGTAAAGGCATTGTTGTTTTCTCTTAAATTACGTGTTGCGTTGTCTTAAAACGCTTTAAAACTTATTTGTACACTAATGTATACGATCGACAGACACTATCGATTACAGATTACTATCGATTACGGACACTATAACCACAGATCGACAGACACTATCGATTGCAGATTACGGCAGCTTCCACGATTACCACTAACGCACCACACTTTGTCTCCAGACATTGTATCTCGTTCTTAGCTTGTCAAACATGTATATGTCATTCACTCCTGACCTCAAGACTGTTGCCAACATAACTTTCAGTGAGTTAGAAAATATAACGGTAAGGTTGAAACGGCAAAAGAGACGAACTCAAATCTTACATAGAGAAAGACAACTAAAAGTGAAAGATGAATTAAGTATACGTGATATATGAAGATACAATATATACGTTAATATATCAAAAGAACCTGCTTTCGATGTAATATTATACAGTGAAGGGACTAAGTAATGTGTTCCTGAGGTGATGGTGTGACATCAGTTGATGGTGCCATAATTTTTACCCACTCACCTTTCTTTTACGAGAAATATTTTTTTTTTTCAGAAATATACTAAATTTTCATGCAGTAAAAATATAAAAAAACGTAAAATCGATGCCTCCTATGTTAATACTTATGATGACAAACCCTTTAATATTTCTGTTTTCGAAGATGGAAGTCTTACTGAGGTACTTCATCTTTTATTTGATTATATGGCAAAAAAATGTAAATTCGACGCATTAATTGACGCATTAAAATTAATATAACCTAAAAAAAAAAAAAGATACAGAATCTTTATGACACGTGGCCAGAGTACATTAGGCTTTTAGCATAATGACAAAAATTTCGTGACGCAAGTTGTGATGGAGTAAATGCACTTCATTTCCTTGAAATTTCGAATTTAACGTGCACTTAAAACGTCGCGTGCATGGGGAAAATGCAGAATGTGAACGAACGCTTTAAAATTTGTACGTAGGGTTTGAAATGCGTGCCGAAAATCGCCTTCTTGGAACTAACTACTCTAAAACTTAATGCAGGGTATGCTGTGTTAAAATTTAATGATGCAGTCAGCAAGTTTGTAAGGGACAAAACACATGCCGATGAAAGATTCAAGTGCAAATACCGGAAAAATCTCCTATCTGCATTGGTGTGTTATGTTAAGCTACGAAAACAGTTTTTGCAGACAGGAAAGCGATCCTACTGACGGAATAAATTAAAAATTGCAATAATTATGGTAATAACGGCATGACACAGAGCTACCTATACATTATTTTCTTTTTCAGCTTTGTAATTTTGACAGTTATGACGATTAAGGATTTAACAGAACACACAATAAATAATTTCACTTTCAACCAAACCCTCGAAGTTCCGGATTTATTTCTTGAGAAAGTAGATTTAACACAACTGTGAATCCTGATGGAATTGAAAAATTGAGAGCATATAATGGCACACATTCATAGACGGAGTAAACACTAATGTGCACTCTAGGTGCCTAATCAGTCGGGTCTTTTCTTGACTTCACTGACTGCCAATCATATCCCAAAAAGCACGAAAACTCAAGTGAGTTCAGCATGAAAACAACGAAAATTTACGTTAGTAAAAGTCAACAAAAACGGAAGATTAAAAAAGGCTGTATACAGTCATTTGCAAGAGTTTAAGACCACCTGTCAATTTATTGAAACTTAAGATTTTCAAAGAAACAACTAATTACTTGTCAGAGATATTGGGAAAAATGACACCACAGATGAATACTTATATTCTTAAGAACACAGAAAGACCGAAATCAGTACTTTGTGTTTTTTTATAACGGACAGGATACGATGTAACATACTCTCGATGAGGGATTGGCAGTAGTCACTTGAAATGTCTTTGCACCGCACGTACTTTATTGCGTCAGTCAAAGCTTGGGAATTTGATGGCTGTTTTTCTGCTACCTTGTCTTTTAAAATGGTCCACAAATTTTCGATGGTGTTAAGGTCGGGACTATTACCGGACCAGTCAAGCACAGTTACGACTTTCCTCTGCATGTAGTCCTTTACTGTCTTTGATCCTGTGGCATGGAGCACTGTTACAGGGCTTGGAGCTGAGTTTTATTACAGCACCCTGTGGGGAAGGTTCATTTGATTTTGCTCAGCAGTAATTTCGGTATCGGTGGTATAATCCGTAATTCTCCCAACTGGAGCAGATAAATACCATACAAAGCATAGAAAAGTGAGTCGACTGAGGCTAAATTTTCTAGAGAGGAAAACTTTTATTTCGATCTTGTGGGGAATGTCATCAAGCTTTTGTCCATCATTTTCGTGCTTTCCTCATTTTAGTTGTCCCTCGGTGCCCTACTCGCCGCTATTCTCCTTATCTCTTCCCGGCCATCCAAACCTCTTTCTTCATCCGTTCCGACCAACCCCCGAGTTTTTTAGAGCTTCCTGAAAACGTTCACCTCCTCTCCCGACTTTTTGCCACCTAGTCCCTTCTTTTGCCTCGAGAGAGAAAAAACCCCTCAAAAAACTGTCCCCTCGTCCGACAAATTCCAAGAAAGCGTAGCCACGCCTTCACCCTCAAAACTCTATGTTTTTAATTGCTTACACTCTGCTGTGACCCGTGGGAAAGGAAATACTTTGCCTTTCGCTGAGACTCCCATCCAAATGACGGGAAATGAAAGAAAATGACTACAGAATCTCGCTTCTGATAAATATGGAAGCCCCGGTTACAGCACCATCATGCATAAAGATTGTGCATCTGTGCACTTGCATATGAGTTAACAACTACTCACGTAACATTTCCACATAAAAACGGCCAGCCATGGTACTCCCTGTCGACAAAAACAATAATGAAGTAGTGCTGACCACATATCATCTAACTAGGCGGATGTCTCAGGGTGCTAACGGTGTATTTTTCATCACAGCTTTTGCCTTTTGGTCGTCGAACATGCGCTTCACGTGATTCAAATTGACGCACAGTTAATTCATCGGAAAAAGAACTTGACTCCAATTTTCAGCAGTCCACGATTAATGACGCTTCGCAAACTGGAGTCTCTGCTTTTTCATGACATAGGTTAGTTTAGGTCGTATGTGCAGGTTTATAAGACTTTAATCAAGAATCTTTGCTAAGACGTCGGCAAAGAGTGCCATTACTAATATTGAATATAGGAAGGCTTTGATCTTCTTGCACGAACTCCTAAGAGAACGCATAACTATTCGCCTTATGGCATTGTCATCACTTGTGGTTGTTTTCCTTGGACGTCCACTTTTCTTTCGGCAGCTAAATTCACCTGTATCTCGACGTTTCATGATCGTATTATGAATAGCAGTCTTTCTCACATTCACCTTTCTGCTTATGTCACGTTTGGAGTATCCTTCATGATATAAAGTCACTATTTGTGTCTTCCAAGGTTCGACAGTCCGAGGTACATCACACGCCCCACACACAGGGGCAGTGTCGCCACACAGTAAATAGTGGTGAGTGAAATGACAATGCCCAATGCGGAGACGTGCGAGTACAACTTCCTCCGTACGGTTCCGGCGACATGAACTCCAGACTCGAAGAATTGGTTTAATACGATGAAGTTTATTTTCCACCTGTTGATCCCACAGACCCTGCCACGTTTTCTTGAAATGATCATGAACAATAAAGCATAAATCACGATGAAAGAGTGGCAAGGGTGTGACGACCAAAGAGGAAGCAGATCTAGCAGCCGTATCAGCACACTCGTTACCTGGAATTCCTACATGCCCAGGAATCCAGGAGAATTGGATCTGGACACCGGTCTCGAGCAAAGAACGAAGAAGCTTTCGTACGTTAAAAAGAAAAGAATGGTCACTGCAGTCCAACGATGACACAGACTGCACAACACTTAAATAATCAGTGTTGATGAGAGCCCGACTGAACATGAAGAAATGCAAGATATACGTTGGTGAGAGCCCGACTGAACATGAAGAAATGCAAGATATACGTTGGTGAGAGCCCGACTGAACATGAAGTGCAAGATACACATCATGCATCTCCTCCGAAAACACCGCGACCTCGCCAGGGGAATGCGAGCAACAGAAACTTCATCAATGCAGACGGCGGCGGATCCCACACCAACCGTCGTTGATCCATTGGTGAAAATAGGAACATAGTCTGCATTGACGGAACGGTGCTCAGCGAAGAGCTGCTGGTACACTGACGCAGGGGTTGAGGATTTATCATAAGATGTAAAGCTGGTATCAGCCATGACACCAAGAGGGTGCCATGGAGGATCCCCAAAGCCCTGGTCTCTCCAACAATAGACAAGTCGAGCCCTGCATAACGAGCTACGGTCGCCACGCGAAGATTGGGATGCGCGAGGCAGAAATCAGGCTTTTTCTATAGCAATATCGTAAACAAGTATGTAACCTGTAGACTCCGGACCTTCCTTCAGTCTGGTTAGAGCAACGATTTTGAAAACAGCAGAGCTGACTGGTTTTTCAAAATGTGAGATACCCTGGGTCTTTAATCGTTGAAAAAATAGCCCATTACTTGTCTAAGAGACGTAACTGTGGCGTATAATGGTACACATTCAACACAAATCTGTCAGGAACGAGATCGCCATTGTCTGAGAAGGCGTGTGCGCAGAAACAGTAGTTCCTGTGTGCAGCAGTTGACCGAAGCATTCAATGAAGGATGTTCCTGACTCATATCTCAGTGAAACTATATATATATATGCGCAGGCAGTTGAAAAAGATCGGTTTGGTAGTCACATGCCTATACGGAAAACACTGATTTCTGCGAAGACCCGGAAAGTTTATCAACAGGAAATTGTTGCTTTTTGAGAGGGCAATTCATAACTTCGTGTTTTATGCAAACCTGGCTTGTGATCATTCGTCCGAGATGTGTCCGGGTTCTCATCTGGTGAGGCATGGATGTTGCATTTTTCTTACGGCACTGGCTCTCTCCCTTCTCTGAAATTAGTGGCCCTAAATTAGGGACGGACGACTGCTTATGGCCCATCGAGTTGCTCACAATGGTCGTTAAACCTTCAATTAACAGAAAAAAAATAAAAAAAAAGCCTTGCGCTGGCCTTTTTTTTTATTTACATTAGTGGAGGTTTAGCGACCACCGTGAGCAACTTAATGGACTATAAGCAGTTTCTCGTCCCTAATTTAGGGCCACTGGTTCCAGGGAAGGGCGAGAGCCAGTGCCGAAAGACAAACTCAACATCCATGCCTCATCGGGACTCGAACCCTGACCTTTTTTCGGACGAATGATCATAGGCCATCGCTTAGACCACTGCGCCACCGGGGAGGCGTCCTGACCTTTCGTCTGAGTGGGTCCGGGTTCGATTCCGGATGAGGAATAGGCCGTGTGCTTGTGTTACGGCTCTGGTCCTCTCCCTTCTCTGAGAACTAGCGGCACTCAATAATGGAAGGGCGATTGCTTTTAACTCTGTTGCTCCCTCCCTCCCAATTGCTGGTGGTCGTAGGCGATCGCAGATTAAATGCTTCGCCACCTGGCTAATCTGATTTCCATGGTTTAGTGGTTAACGTTAGTGACTGCCACGGAAAAGTCTCAGAATCGATCCCAGCAGGTCCGAACGCTCGAACCATTAAATATCCGCCGTGCGTGGGCACGTTACACCGTCGGACCACGAGCACTACCTCCCCCTTACCCAGTTATAAATAAGGGAGTCTTCCTCCCCTTTCTACCTCGCTTCCGTGTCAATTTCCTGTCGAGCACTCTAGCTCATATCTCCTTGCTTCCTATTTCTAAGGGTTGTTTAAGACTTGGTGTCAAACACTCCTTTTCTAAAATTCTATACATAAAACTGGAAAAATCTTTAACCTGATTTCCTATGAATTCACACCCTCGCCTGGCAGGTGGCAACTGTTCTGCATGCAAACGACCTCTCACGTGATTTCGATGTCAGCGATAATGCACACCATATGCTATTGCAGCTTATCGCAAAACCGTCGTGTTTATTACCAATACAAATATTCTGCACCAAATATCTGCATATTTCCTAGCTGCTTATAGCACATTAGAAGATAAAGGAAAAATTTCACTTTTAGCCCTCTTCCGAAGGTTCAGTTTTAAAATCACTAATCAAGTACCAATAAATTTTGTCCACGTCTTAAGAAAAAACGATCTTTCTCCCTACTTGGCCCTTCTTAATTATCCCACTGCCATCTAGTATTATTAAGAAAGGGTCCTTAATTCCGTTTTTTTACTTGCGTCACTATACCAGCAACGTTTTTTTTTCTTTCTTCTTTGCTTCGTGGTGTCGTGTAATTAATTTCCTCTTGCTCAGGTAGGGATCAAAAAATCACACGAGGACATTACTGAAAAGTTATTGCCTTCGTGTGAGGTAAATTACTAGTAATTTAATGAGCGTTAGCCTTTTGTTCTGATTTGAGTTTCTCTGAAATATGAGTTTTAGTTGAGTCAACTATGTTCACTGATTAATGGATTATTCCCGATCCCTTTGAAAACTCCAGGGGCTCAATTAAGTACTCAGTCGCTAAATTATTTCTTTAATTTGTTCTGTTTCATTAACAAGCAAATTCTAATGATTTAGAATTTTAAAACTTTCTTAAATCTCGCCTTTTGACATGAAAACCAGTTCTCCTTTTCAATTCTTCGACGCACAGCATCTATACTGATGTATGTGTTCATAATGTAATATAGCCGCCCGGGTGGCGCAGTGGTCTAAGCGATGGCCTCTGATCATTTGTCCGAAAGGGGTCCTTGTTCGAATCCCGGTGAGGCATGGATGTTGTGTTTGTCTTACGGCACTGGCTCTCTCCCTTCTCTGAAACAGTGACCCCAAATTAGGGACGGGCGACTGCTTATAGCCCATTCAGTTGCTCATGGTGGTCGTTAAACCTCCAATAAAAAAAAGTGATACACACAGGCGCGCAACTACCAATTTTTTCTGGAGAAGGTTATGATATCGGTGAAATTCATATGAAAAGAATCCCAACAATTTGCATGCAATATCGATGAATTATTTATATCGTTGGGGAGAAATTTTGCATCCCAATTAGTATCATTGGCATCACCAAAATAATTATCACTATTGAGGGAATTAAAGTACAGAAATCATATAACAACGAAATTTATAATAAAAAGTGAAATAATAAAATATCGTTAGGAATGACATTTTTAACATTGAACCCAATGAGGATGCAATTTTATTTGAGGTTGATGCCACAGTTATGAATACAGGAACAGATGTGCACTGCTGGCCACCCAAAATGCAACACCAAGAAGGACACGAGATAGCAAAGCCAGACTTACTGGACACATAACAACAGATACAAAGATGAAACGATTGAGCTTACAGGTCCGTGCGACTTGCGGAACACGCAGGCATCAATAGTTCGTGTGGCCCCCATGGCTGGCAATAACGGCCGCTACACGCCGCGGAATCGAACGAAAGAGGCTTTGGATGTGGGCTTGGGGTATGTTGTATAATGAATTAGCTTTGTTTATCTTTTTGCTAAGCTAATTATTATGAATGAATAATGCTCTAAGCTTCAAAATGATGAATTCCCAAAAGGGTGTTGTTACTCGTTAATTATGAACTTAAACAAAGTCTCAACGCTGGTTATTTATATTAAGTAATCAAAGTCATAAACCTAACAGCCAGACAGAGGTCTGACAAAACTAAGAATTGAAAAAGACTGAACTTACAGAACAACTTGTTTATTATGATGACTCCTGGTCAACTAAGGCACTCATATATCACTACTACATAACAACACACTGCAACGCAACGCAACACACCACCAACCACACCAACTACAACGCAACAACACAACTACCACGCAACTACAGATGAACGCGCCTATATACGAGCTACCACCACGTCATGACTTACACTCATTGCCAGATCTCATTCAGCGGGGTGAAATAATATTTCGTTCAGTAGGAAGATAATTTACATAGGAAAATAAAATAACCAGAGATAGTAAAATCAAAAGGAAAGTGAATATAGAGTATACGTTACATCATCTCCCCCTTAATTTTTCTTCTTTTTTTTTTTTTTTTTTTTTTTTTTTTTCCGAAAAACCTATCAATTTTGGAGTGTAAGTCTTACATTTCGATGATTGACGTTTCTCGATCTTTTTTTTTTTTGATTTGTTGTTTGGTGGTAGCCGTATTTACATTATCAACTTGGCATAACAATTTACGAATCTGTATTCGACTGTGAAATTTGTAGTGTAGAACAAACCAAACCTGCATCGGCATACTTTCCTTTTATTCTGCCTAGCAGGAATCACTTTTTTAATTTCAAATTACGTGCGCCTCAATCGTTGAAATACATAACAACTGTATCAGCAGCGAAGATTGCCTGAAGCTGCCTAACAGTAACAATTTTATTATTTTCATTTCAAATTACGTTTGCCTCATGCGTTGAAATACAGAACAACTGTATCAGCAGCGAAGATTGCCTGAAGCTGCCTAACAGTAACAATTTTATTATTTTCATTTCAAATTACGTTTGCCTCATGCGTTGAAATACAGAACAACTGTATCAGCAGCGAAATTTACCTGGAGCTGCCTACTAACAGTAACAATTTTATTATTTTACCCCTAAGCACATAGATATATATAAAAAAAGTGGATTAGTAGATGGACATAGAAGAAATATAAAAAACACACACATATATACACAAAAAAAGAATGCATAGGCCAACACGAAAAAAAGAAATTCTGACACGCCAACTGGTCGAGCAGGAAAAACAATAAACTGAGAAAGAACCTGTCCACGAGAACTTACTTATCTCGAGGACGCATAAAAAATTCTAGCGCGAAAACGTTTTCCAGGCCTAATGGGACTGGGGAAATCAGGTGGCTTGGATCTCTTCCGGGACGGTAATGGAACATCGGTCTGTTGTCGGTCAGGAATCTGGCGGTCTGGAAATCCCTGCGGCTGAGAAGAACGGTCAGGAACGTCAGAAGTCTGGCGGTCCGGAAATCCCTGCTGCGGCTGATAGGAACGGTCAGGAGTCTGGCGGTCTGGAAATCCCTGCGGCTGAGAAGAACGGTCAGGAACGTCAGAAGTCTGGCGGTCCGGAAATCCCTGCGGCTGATAGGAACGGTCAGGAGTCTGGCGGTCTGGAAATCCCTGCGGCTGAGAAGAACGGTCAGGAACGTCAGAAGTCTGGCGGTCCGGAAATCCCTGCTGCGGCTGATAGGAACGGGCTCCCCCAGGCTTTGGATATGAAGTCCCTTGGTGCTGGGGCCCGTTGTGTCCTTCCAGTATCTTTTTGGAGGGACGTGTCTCCGGCCACATCGCTTGTTTTCGTTTACGCCCACGGGGCATGATAGTAGTAGCAGGCATCGGCCCTGTTTGCCCTGAACGGAGGTTCCAGGGGCGAAACCCGGGCGGATGCAAAGATTTCTGCCTTCGTCGCTGTTGCGGCGAAGCAGATTGGGGAGACAAGTGACGTTTGCGCCCAGCTTTTGGTGGTGCTGGACGGTGTGGAATATTAAATGTTGGATTCATAACTGACAAATCCGAAATGTCCGACGCCTCTGAGTCGCTGCTGTAATTCAGCGGTCGTGCAGGGCGATGTTTGGATTTGCCTATAGGAATACTTTCCGATGAGGTATTCAAAGAAGAAGTATCCCGCGTTGGTGCAGAGTTAGCCGGAAACGGCGCAGCAATAGTCTTGGCAATGGTTGGAGGGAAAGGAACGATACTAGTATTCGACGAACGCGAATCGAGCCTTGGTCTCACGGGAGAATCAGGTTGCGGTTGTAGAAACTCGTCTGGAGGTGGGGAGGGTGAAGGAAAATCACTGGTGATTCGTCAAAAATGTTCGGTGGGTCGTCCACAATTTCTGGCGGTTGAACATGAGATATAGATTCTTGAGTCTGTGGAACAGAAGGTTGAGTAGGATTGATAATGAAATCGATATTCCGTTCGTGATACTTGCGACATTGATCAACATGTACATATTGAAAATTGTTGTTCGGTTTCTCCAGAACAATATTATTTTCAAAGACATTTGCCACCCGATATGGACCTTCGTAGCTGGGTGCAAATTTCTTCACTAAAGTATGCGAAACAGAAGACTGGAAGTGCGTTTCCACGAGAGTGAGATCTCCAACGACAAGATCTGGTTCCCTACGCCTAGAATTATAATATCGTGCTTGAGCCGCTTGTGCTCCTAGCATTGCAATACGAGCTTTTTCTGCCATAATGTGTACTGATTGCGGAGTTGGTCGCTGGTTTAATTCGTCGATAATCCCCGTTAAATTTTCAAAAGGGGTTTTAATTTTGCGACCCAGAAAAGTTCTGCAGGAGTAATTTTAGTAGACTCGTGGACAGACGAGCGGAGGGCGAACGCAAAAGTTCTAAATGGTCATCCCACCTTTCATGGTGGTCCATTACGAAAGTCGCAATCATTTTCACTAGCGTTCGGTTAACGCGTTCTGCAGGATTACTCTGGGGATGATATGGGGAAATGAATTTATGTTTAATGTGTAATCTCGCACACATTCTTTCAAAAATGTCAGAAATAAATTGAGGACCATTATCCGAAACTACTTTATTAGGTGCACCATATCTAGAAAATACTTCATTAACTAAGACATTACAAATAATCTCAGCCGTAGCGGCTTTAATGGGAAAAAACTTCAACCCATTTAGAAAAATTATCAGTTAGTACTAAAACATAACGAGCTTTATTTTTAACAGATAATGGATAAGGTCCCAATAAATCTATGGAAATAATATCAAATACATGAGAACTCCTGAACTAGATTTCAAGTGACCGGCCGGTCTTACATTACGATAATTATTAATCTGACACAAGTGACATGATTGAACGTATGCGAGCACACTTTGGTACATGCCAGGCCAATAGGCAACATCCCGCAATTTACAACGGGTCTTGCGAATACCTAAATGGCCTGCAAGAGGTTTGTCATGAAATTCATTTAAAAGAGCCATTCTAAGGGTTCGCGGAATACATGGGCGAAACTCTGCCCTAGTAGTATGAGACTTTGTATAATAAAGAAGACCCTCTATTACTTCAAAATGTTGTGACCTTCCAGCCAGAGAAGGATCACTTGGTAATGGTGAACCCGCAAGCAAAAAATTGTAAATATCCCCAAAATCTGGATCATTTATTAATTCTGCCATTATCTGCTCTCTGGATGTGATATCAGCTATCAGAAGTAAAGGCTGACATCCAGGAGTAGTTTCGGTGGGGACCCCACTAATCGGAACGCGAGATAATGCGTCCGGTAATTGATTCTTATTACCTGGCTGATACGAAATTTTGATATTGCTCTCTTGTAACTTCAGAGCCCACTTCATAAGTCTTTGAGATAGGTGTTTAGCAGAATTCAAATACTGAAGGGCAGAATGATCCGTAATTATGTTAACTGTCAATTCGTTAAGATAACATTGAAATTTATTCAGTGCATACACAACAGCAAGACATTCACGTTCCGTAGCTGAATAATTGCGTTCAGCTTTGGCTAAAGTACGAGACGCAAAAGCTATTGGATGCCCAGCTTGTGACAAAACGCAACCAAGACCAACTCCGGATGCATCAGTATAAATATCAAATTCTTTAGAATGATCCGGGAAAGCCAACACCGGAGGCTGAGTCAATGCAGACTTCAGTGTTTCGAATGCAGCGTTAGCTTCAGGTGTCCAAATAAACTTCTTGTATTTACGCTTTAAAGCATACAATGGCTCACATATTGTAGCATAAGCGGGGACGAACTGCTGATACCATCCGGTCATTCCCAGAAAGCGGGATAGTTCTTTTGCTGTTTTAGGCCGAGGAAAGTCAGCAATAGGCCTAATTTTTTCATTATCAGTGAATAAGCCGTGGGGAGTAATTTTCAACCCCAGATATACAATTTCGTCCCTCGCTATCTGGCATTTACTAGGTTTTAACGTCAAGCCAGCATTGTATATAAGTTGGAACACCTGTTTGAGCAGAGAAAGGTGCTCGTCAAAAGTCTCTGATGTGATAATAATATCATCCAAATAGACATGCACATGGGGACCCAGGACAGGTCTGAGAACAGTGTCCATAAGCTTTTGGAAAGTAGCAGGTGCAGAAGCTAAACCAAAAGGCATACGTAAATATTCATAGGCCCCAAAAGGAGTCACAAAGCCTGTTTTATCGACCGAGTCCGGATGTACTGCCACCTGCCAATATCCACTCGCCAAATCCAAAGTTGACATCCATTTGGTTGACGACAAGTCATTTAGAATATGTGACATGACAGGTAGGGGATAATTGATTGTTTTTGTGACTTGGTTGAGTTTGCGAAAATCTGTCACGAAACGAAATTCATTTGGTTGTTTCTTTGGAACCAAGAAGGCAGGAGCCGCCCAGGCGCTTGTTGATTCCCTGATTATGCCTTGCTTAATCATTTCCGCAATTTGACGTTGCATTTCCTGTTTTTTATGTGGAGCACAAGGGTAAGGTTTCGTCGCAATGGGTTTCGAACCATCAGTGTCAATAACATGATAAACCACCTGTGTGAAACCAGGTTGATCCGAAAATAAACCAGGGCTTTCCTGTAAAAGGAGAGAAAGCTGGTCTCGTTGCCCCTCATTCAATTGGTCACTCAACAATAAACTCGTAATATCTACAGGAACCGTCGGAATCATTTCGACAGGTTCCGGAAAGGAAATCACATGTTGTACAAAATTCAAAGTTATTTGAAACTTGTTAATAAAGTCCATACCCATGAGACATTTCACGGGTAGCTCGTCTATAAGCAGGAAAGAATGTGTAAACCGAGCTTTCCCCAGCCCTAAAGATAATGTGACAGTTCCTGAAATACTGAAGATTTCGTTATTTGCACCTCGCAAATACTGCGTTGCAGGCTGAACATGTATTGCAGAAAAAACATCATTGCAAAACTTTGTATTTAGGGCTGATATCTCAGACCCAGTGTCGAACTTTGTCTCGACAATAATGTCTTCAAGTGTCAAGAATACATCAGGCAACTGAGGAGTTTGAACAGTCACTAATATTGTTTTAGGGTCAGGATGTTTGGTATCAGGAAGCAGGACCGACCCTTCGTCTACTTCCTGTGGAAGTTTAAAGGAATTCTGGTGGTGTTATCATGTGGTCGGAAACCTCGACCCTGCCGGGTATCGGGAAAATTTTCACGATAAGGAAAATTGCGTGCACCCTGCGTCGGGAACTCCGCGTGTCTGTTGAGATTTTCATTTTCGTTACGTCTGCCCTCAGCACGGGCAGAAAAATTATTATTGCCCTGAGCATGATAACGTTCCGAATGCTGCTGAGTGGAACGGGGTCGAGCATACTGTGCATTATGACGATATCCCGAAGCTTGCTCCGAAACTCGTTGCTGGTTCGCCACTCTTCTGTGTGGTGGAACGTATGAAGCTTGGGTGGGCACGTGTGTATGCTCGCGCTGAAAGTTTTGTCTATTATGCCGCTGAGGGTTTTCGGAATAAGCCTCGCGGGTGCCCGAGCATGGTGAGTTGAAGCATGTTTGCCATGGCGCTCTTCATACGTGCGTATGAGGCGAAGGCATTCATGAATAGTGGTAGGGTGTCGAACCTCAAGAAAATCTTGTAAGAATGGGTCGAGCTGCTGTACGAGGGTATCCAACATGTCAACATGACTGGCATGTGGATCCCATAGATTATATAGGCGTGTAGTTTCAACGCAAATGCAACAGGGCTATCATTGGGACCCTGCTGACGAGAAAACAGCTGTTGAGCAAGGCTAGCTCGACTGAGGCCGAAAGGAAAGACCTCCAAGAATTCTGCACGGAAATTCTCATAATGAGAATCCGGGTTCGACCTCGCCACTGCCGATACCAGGTCTTGGCGGTATCTCTCAAGCAAGTTCCGGCAATTTGGACCTTGCAGTCTTCCGGAATATTATATAAATCAAAATGGTCTTCCAGATCTTCGAGGAACTTTAAAGACCCCTCCAAACCATTGAAATGAATTGTTCCTGCCTGCGGCACGAAATGGGCAAGCATTCTGCTTCGCTGAGAGGATTGAATTCCTCAGCTACGACCCGCGACTCAGAGTGATAAGAAGCTGGTGCATTACGAGATGGTGAAGAATGCTTGGGTATGTGTAGATTATTCATATCCAAGTCAGAGCCACAGGCTTCGTACAAATTGTCCAAACAAACACCATTACCCTCGAGACTTGCCGGAAGGTGGAAATTTGCAGTTGTCTCAGGTAAGGAAGCCATGGGTAATTAATAGTCAGGATCTCGTGTTCGAGAAAAGTTCGGGCGCCAATTATAATGAATTAGCTTTAATACTCCTTTTTGCTAAGCTAATTATTATGAATGAATAATGCTCTAAGCTTCAAAATGATGAATTCCCAAAAGGGTGTTGTTACTCGTTAATTATGAACTTAAACAAAGTCTCAACGCTGGTTATTTATATTAAGTAATCAAAGTCATAAACCTAACAGCCAGACAGAGGTCTGACAAAACTAAGAATTGAAAAAGACTGAACTTACAGAACAACTTGTTTATTATGATGACTCCTGGTCAACTAAGGCACTCATATATCACTACTACATAACAACACACTGCAACGCAACGCAACACACCACCAACCACACCAACTACAACGCAACAACACAACTACCACGCAACTACCGATGAACGCGCCTATATACGAGCTACCACCACGTCATGACTTACACTCATTACCAGATCTCATTCAGCGGGGTGAAATAATATTTCGTTCAGTAGGAAGATAATTTACATAGGAAAATAAAATAACCAGAGATAGTAAAATCAAAAGGAAAGTGAATATAGAGTATACGTTACAGTTGGTCCAGGCTACTTGCACACGTTGCCACAGTTCATCAGGCGTAGCCGCGGGTGGTGCTTGCCGGGCCACTCGGTTGCCGATCAGCGACCAGACGTGTTCGATGGGCGACATATCGGGAGAACAGGCGGGCCACGGCAGCAGTGACACCTGGTGGGCCGTGAAGAATTGTTGCACGATGCGTGCCACGTGCAGGCCCGCATTGGCCTGTTGAAACGTGGCCGCTGGCAAGTACTGCAGGTAAGGGAGGACTACAGGCTCCAAAATGTCGGAGATGGTGCGGTGGCAGTTGAGTGTACCAATGATGCGTACCAGAGAGGTGCGAGTATCATATCCGATTGCGCCCCAAACCACAACGCCAGGCAACGGACCGGTATGACGATGCATAATGCAGGCGTCATAGTCTCTCGCCGCGGTGCCGCCTCATGCGGATCCGACCATCGTGGTGTTGCACGCAGAAGCGGGATTCGTCGGAGAAGACAATGTCTTGCCATTCCGTAGTCCAGGTGCGGTGTTCAACGGCCCACTGCCGCCGCACTCGCCGGTGGTGTAACGTCAATGGTAATTGGAGCAATGGGCGCCGTGCGCAAGTCCCCACTCCTGCAGACGACGTCGAACGGTACATGCTGACACAGGTTGTTGCGCAACACACCCTAATTCCTGCGCTAACGGTCGTGATGTGGCGGTGCGAGCCGTCAATGCCCGCCGCATAACATGCCGGTGTCCTGGTTCGGTGGTGTGCCGCGACTGCGGCAATCACTCACGTCGGTCCGTCCGTCCCTCCTGCACCCACCGAATCCATACTCGCCTCACTGTGGCTGTACGATAAACCGCTGTCGCGATAAGCCACTATTCGTCCTCTGTCGAACTCCGAAACCTGCTGGAATGACTGCCGTATTCTGCGACGAGGCATCAGGAAGCTTTCCACACACAGGTCCGGCAGCACAACACACTTGCACTACTTACACCCCGCCTTCTGTGCACCCTGCTTATAGTGCTTCTCGGTGGCGTGTCGGGCGCACATGATTTGCATATGCCAGCAATGCTAATCTTTTGCATGTCCTCTCGCGGGCGGCGCATGCTGCAAATTTCAGGCCAATCGGATGCTTCCTTCTTGGTGTTGCATTTTGGGTGGCCAGCAGTGTAAATGAGGCAAAAATAAAATGTCATGCAATAAATTTATTGCAAAATTGATGGAATGGCTAGATACAAATTTTCTGTGTTTAAATATTGAAAAAACTGAAATTATAATTTTTGAAAAGAGAAATATTAAGCCGCCATATATTTTTGTGGGAAATTGTATCCTTGAAATAGTCAATCATATTAAATATTTGGGAATAATAATTCAGGATAATTTAAAATGTAATAATACACAAAATATTTTTAATCAAATTTCAGGGGTATTGGGTTTAATTACGAGAATTCCAAATAATTTAACAATTATAATATTAAAAATGCTGCATTACAATCTGATTTATCCATATTTGACTTATTGTTTATTAACATGGAGTCAAACTACTAAGACTAAATTTATATAAATTAAAATCGTTACTAAATAGGATGGCCATTATTTTAAATAATTTTAGAATTATTATAATTTGAATATGGGGGTACGGATTAATGTCTATGGATTTTTAGATAATGAGAAATTATGGCAATATAGATTATTAGGATTTCTGTATAAAAATAAAGGAGAATAGGTATGAACATTTAATTCAGTTGAACATTGTGGGTCATGACTATCAAACTAGAAACAGAAATACAATTTCAATATCAATACCTAACACTTCAACCCATCAAAGATTTATTGATTACCGGGGATTGGTGTTATGGAAAAAACTGCCTTATCAACTAACACATATCAATAATTATAATTATTTTCGAAAGCAACTAAAAATATATTTGCTAGCAAACTTAATGTAAAATTTAATAGGGAATTGGGATTCACTCAGGTTATATACACTACATTGACAAAAGTCGCTGGACACCTAGAAGAGAAACATAACATAGCATTTGTTGACATACATTAGTACGGTGCCGGTCGACCTTTGCCCTTAATGCATGCACTGACCCTTCGAGATATGCTTTCGACAAAGTTTTGGAACACACCGATAGGTATGCGCTTCCATTCAGAACTTAAATCTGCCGCTAACTGTTGCTTAGTAGTAGGCCTTGGTTCCGAACTTCTTATGCGGCGCTCTAATTCATCCCATAGGTGATCTATGGGATTAAGATCATGGCTCTGTGCTGGCCAGCCCACACACGATACGGAATTACACGCCGTAACAGACCTTGCTCTATGGCTCGGTGCATTATCCTGCTGGTATCAACAAGGCTTGGTTCCATAGTATTGCCACAGAGTTGGTAGGGCATAATTGTCCAGAATATCGAGGTAGACGTGCTGGTTAACAGGTTTGTCCACGATAACCAATGGGCCTGGACCATACTACGAAAAACACCCCCACACGAGTACACTGCCAGCTCCAAACTTGACCGTAGGAACAGTACACTGTGGTAAATAGCGGTCCCCCGGCTGCCGCCATACGCACACACGGCCATCAGACTGATGGATCGTGTATCTGGATTCACCAGTCCATCGGACCCGTTTCCATTGATCTACGGTCCACGATAAATATTCTTTACACCGTGCTAAACGACGAGTAGCATTCCGAGTGGAGATGAAAGGTTTACGAGCAGCCTCCCGACCACGGCAAACCACGGAATGAAGTTCTCTGTGAACGGTACGTGTACATACCGAGGTTCCAGCATTTTTACGCACCTGTACACTGAGGTCTTGTGCAGTACTCCGTCGATTAGCTGTAACGACTCTCCTGAGACTTCGACGTCCTCTACCACTGATTTTCTTTGGTCTGCCGGTACGTTTTGCTGCTTCAGGCATGCCATGTGTCTTCCACTTATTCAGTACATCCAAAACAGTTGACTTAGGTATGTTTAAACGCCTCTCGGTTTCACTTATGGACAACCTACTAATATAACACCCAACAATCTTTTCTTTCTCAACGTCAGTGTTCTCCCGCCGCGAGATTTTCACTCAACCTTACAGTGCGATATAATCGCGGTCAGCTGCAGGCTTGTTTTATATTGTTTGCAGCTGTACCGCGCATCTTGACGCAGCGGATCGGTTCATTTGCTTTTGAAGGGGCTTCCGGTGACTTTTGTCAATGTAGTGTGTATATATATATATATAGCGTTTTACTCAATTTCCTGTTCTGTGGTTACCCTGTACATAAGCATATACATTACATATGTTTTCTTAAGACTACATGTAATAAAATTAATATTGAAATGTAATATGGTCAAATGTAACCTAATAACGAAAAATAAATGAAATAATCAAATGAAAATAATGCAAGCACTTTATCATAAACGTAACTATAATATGCAACAAATATACTGAAAAAATGTCTGTTCTGTTTGGGATATCTCCTGCCTGAGTGACGAATAGTGACTGCATTTTATTTTTTATTGTTCTTGTGGTGTGTGTCATGGTAAGCTCAATTACTTCCAGAAAAGAGGGAATGCCGGCCATGGATTCGAAAGCTGGACCATAGACAGGCACTTTTCCGGACGAATATTAGTGCCGAGCGGCCGGTAACAGAAAATCCTATAAATCACTTCATCCTACGCTACCCTAGGGTGTTACAGTCTAGTGGGTTAGAACATCTACACGTAGGTTGTCGTAACCTAGTGGGTGAGACCATAGTGAGTTAAAATAGCTTGGGGTAAAGTAACATAACCTAGTGGGTTATACAAACCCGTACACTGGTAAGACGGCTTCACAAGGACAAGTTTATCCCACTTTTTGTCCCAATGGGATACATGGGCAGTTCGGAGGTACCGCCGAGGTGACGTACCGTACATGTCAAGACGGCAAAGTTTCAGCGACAAACTTCGTCGGTGTAGCTCAATTGGGAAAGTATTCAGCTCAGGAGCAGAAGAGAATCTCCTGGCCGTTGGGTTCTTCGAAAAATGTGTGATGTTCCTACCACACATCGTCTGGAATTAATGAGAATTCCTTCTTCGCTTTGAAAAATGTGTGACGCTCCTTCCACACGTCGTCTGGAATTAGTGAGAATTCCTTCTGCAAAGAGTTACTTCAAGCATGGTTTGCGGCGCACCCGAAACCTGCGAGTTTGTGCCCCCGCCTGGGAAACACACCGGCAAAACGGCGTGTTGCGCTTTGGTGGTGCTCGAACCCGCATTCTACTGTTCCGGAGCCGAATGCTTTCCCAATTAAACTACACCAACAAGTCGCGAACACTGCTACTTTCCGTCTTGAGATGTGCGTCCCCTGTGTAGTAAGTTACACACTGGAAAAGGTCGAGTAATTGTATCGCCTGTGTTCCAGGGTCCGGTTACGGATCGAAAGCCTGACCATGCGGGAACGCAAAACGTTTTACAATTTTCTCTCCGGAGCACTTAATAGAGAAGAAAATTCAATCAAACTGGCCGAGGAACATAGGAGATACCAGAATAGCATTGCTAATGACAACTAAAAAAAATGTAACTCGCTGATTGCAAAACCAAAGTATGTTGTTCAGATAGAGGATCATAAGGTATGTTTATATACAAACTTTGAGCTGCTATGGACAACGGGGAAGCCACTATAGCCTTGTTCATGAGCATTATCTTATGTATTGTATGTATATTATGAATGTTATATTAGAACTTCTTACAATTATTTTCTATAAAAATATGGTTAAATTCATAACGGACACTGTGTTGGTAACACCAGACATGAACTTTTGGCACGGAGACCACTTTCTCCGTCTGCAGTCTTTTGTTCACTATCAGTTTTCAGCGCCTCGATTTCAAAACCTAATCCGCTTTGCATTTTATAAGTATGGTTATGTCACTGTACTTGTCCTGGATACTTCCAAACGCCTGTCCAGTATTGTTTTGAATCGGGCCTAATTGTGGAGTGTCGTAGAGAAGATTGCGAGGAAACAGCATTCATGAAATGTGCTCACTGTGAGAACTACTTTTGTTTGGATCATTCCATAATTAAACATCTTCATATTTTTTGTCGTACATGAAAGGTGAGTGCAATGTGTATCCATTATTGAGCACGCTATACTGTATATCCATTCAATATACTTTGTAATGTATACCAATTGCTTAAAACAACAAAGATCATTCCGATACGGGCCGCAAGAGTAATGGAGATTCCATGAATATTGTCTCTGCCAGTGTTCTTTGATGTCTTATAACTTCATCATTTACAGTCCATAGCACCTAAAAGTTTGTCATTACCACTTCAGTACTGTCGAATGATATAACAAGCACTGTGCATCTAGCGACAACAGTCCGGACCGTTCCCTTGTGAGCATGACTTCTAAATAATCTGATAAAGGGGATTTTAATGGTTTAACTATCTTAAGAACTCAACCACGGATTTGATATTCTCCAGTTTGTTTAGTTTTGTTGCAAATGCTGAACTCCTAAAAGAACTTAATTTGCGAACAACACTCATAAAAGAACTTAATTTTACTTAATTTGAAAAATATCATTGAAGTCTTTGCGGTCGAAAGCACGTCGAGTAAACTTGTAAGAAGTATCATTAAAATCTTTTTACTTAATTTTCATAACAACAGTTCAAAGTGAATTTTATAACATCAATTGCGGTCAGACTGTTTAAATAAATTTTCTTCACAAGTAAAATTACACTGTAAAAAATTTTGTGGTAGGTTGCACCAAAAAATTGGTACTACACCAGCTACACTGTTTTCTGAGAGACAATACACAATTTTGTGATGCATCAACAGTTGGTACAAACTCTCACCGTGACGTGGTGCAATCTTGTATCCTAACGTGGTGCAAAGTTGCACGATGTTGTTGGGTCTTGTTTGCACCACAAAATGGTGTATCTTTTCTCAGAAAGTGGTGCAGCTGGTGTGGTGCCAATTTTTGAAGCAAGCTAAAACAAAATTTTTAAGTGTACTGTATTTTGTAGATTATTTAATTAAATATATGAAAAATTATGATGAAACACATTCATATGCAATTTTAAAGAAGGGTAAGATAAAAATAATTTTAAGTAGCCTTACTGTTGCTCTTGAATTTGTTAATTATTTTCTGATGAGGTGCGGATGGGGCTGGGAGCCCCTAAGCAAGGCTAACTTAGGACCCCAAAAATTACCCCCCCCCATTGTCTCGAAAGTCTCTTTTGGCTCATTTTAGGTCGGAAATCATTTTTTAACAATTTCAGTTTTGAAATGCTTTGCTCGGACGATAAAACTATTACAGGCACATTCGATGCAATTCTTAAAACTATGCAGAAATCGGATAAATAACAGTTAAACCTTCAGCGCGAAATATTTCCAGCATAACTATGGGGTTATTTTTCCTTTCAGAAAGGGAGAAGTGCTTTGAGGATTTTATTTCCTTGTTGAAGTCTTGTCCATTGATGTCACTTAAGATATTCGTTCCATTCAAGTGATTTTCCATTGTCACGCATTTGCTTAAGATTTCCGTTTCAGCAGTACTTGAGACTAACAGTTATATTTACGCGATCTGGAAATAAATTTACGCCTGAAAAATGTAATTTTGAAATGTTAAGCTCAATGTAAGAAAAAGTGCTTTACGTAGGAAAGAGAGTGAGCAAGTGGCTCCTAAGAGCCAAGGGCCTCCGCCGTGAGGCGCTTGTTTTCGGTACTATCTTTGGAAACTAAAAAGGGCGTTTAACATGAGAAAAAAAAAAAAAACCCATGCAGTCTGGGTATGTAAGTTCAATTTTGTGAAGCAAAAGATTAAAAATAAAATAAATGAAGTGTGAATAAATACTAACGATCTGTTCCAGCTAGATGTTCGGTTTAATAAGATTGCAGGCGGCCCCAAAAACACAATGCAAAATAAAATAATGAGTTATGTGAAAACATAAATATCATCGTGAACATGAAAGCCCTGAAATAGGAAAAATGTCTGTTGTCTTATGGGGGAAAAACGAATTTGAAAATAACAGGATAGATACAAAAAAAAAAAAAAAAAAAAAAAAAAATTCGGTGTTTCATGCAAGATTACCACTGATGTTGAATTCACCCAAGACACAATGGGCACAAAACTGTAAAGATATATTAAGCCATACAGAGGGAATAAAAATTTAATATATCATCCATAATACAGGGTGTTTAAAAAAGAATGACCCGATTTCAAAGTAGTATATTTAATAAGGCAAATGTAGGATAGTTACAAAAACAAAAGAGCCAAGTATGAAGGAAGGTCAAAGTTTCCCTCACCACAATTACAAATGCTCAATGTGCTCTCCACCTGCTGCACGGACAACATCAAGCCGATAGCCAAATTCATCCCAAATGCGTCGGAGAGTGTTTTCAGTCATAGAATTTACCGCGGCCGTGATTCTCCTTCGGAGCTCATCCAAGTTAGCGGGTAAAAGGAGAACATAATCACGGTCTTTTACGTATCCCCATAAAAAAAGTCACATGGTGTGATGTCTGGAGATCTCGGAGGCCAAGTGTGTAGTGCCAAGTCATGGAATCCCCTGCGTCCAATCCAACGCTGAGGCAATGGGTCATTTAGAAACCGACGAAATTGGAGGTTCCAATGTGGCGGTGCGCCGTCCTGCTCCAAAATGTAATCTTAAGATTCGTCCGGCAGCTGTGGAAGTAGCCAGTCCTTCAGCATTGCAAGATAGGATTTGCCCGTAACCGTGTTGTCCGCAAAAAAGAAAGGGCCATAAACCTTTCTAACAGAAACCGCACAAAAAACATTCAGTTTTGGTGAATCACGTTCATGTGGATTCTGCAGTTCCCATATGCGAACATTGTGGCGCGAAACTTTCCCGCTTACATGAAAGGTTGCTTCATCGCTAAAAATCAACCTTTGTACGACTTTGTACGATGTTTTGTCACCTCCACGAAGAGCTTGCACCAGTTGCAATCTGTACGGCTTCAGCAGCAAACGTCGTCGTAAAACACGCCAAACAGTCGCATGAGTGATGGCAAGTTCGCGGCTCGCACGAAGAGTAGACTTCCGTAGGCTTCGCTGAAACGCCTCGTGAATTCGTTGCACATTCGACGCTGAGGTGGTTGGTAGTCCAGGACTCTTTCCCTTACATAAACACCCTGTATCTTCAAATTGTCAATACCAACGGCGAATGTTTTTGCCCACTGGTGGAGCACTGCCGTTGCGCCGTTTAAACGCACGCTGCACTGTAATCACGGACTTGGTCTTGCTAAATTCGAGCACACAAAACGCCTTCTGTTGCCTCGACACTATCTTCTCACTTACTAAGCGTAGCGGCTGTTTGGACGCTCGTGCTGCCATCTAGCGGTAGTCATAACAAACTCTGGGCCACGCCCGTAGACATGATACGAGTCGCATTCATCGGTGGTTCGTGGTTGCCGAGAAATTCACTTTTCAAATCGGGACATTCTTTATGAAACACCCTGTATTTCCTACGTATGCCAGTCAGAATGTTTTAAAAATAAAAACATTCGCAATTGAAAATGTTAAGTAGTTATAACAAGACCCCCCCACCCCCCGAAAAAAAAATGTTGGGAGGTGAATAAAATATCAATTCCTTCCTTGCGCAAGGAAAAACATGAACAAGCTTAAACACGATCAAAACAGATATTTAAAAAAAATAACGTTTTTAAAACATAGTATGACATTTTGAAAGACCGTGTTGAAAAAATTAATTAGCCCTTCTATCGAAAAACTAAACTATGATAAACATAGGTTATACTATGGTCATGCTTATAGGTCATACTTTTTTACGATCATGAACACGATCGTAAAATAAAAGTTAAATACGTTACGTTTGAAAAATCACAAAGAAAAAATATAAATACATAAAAATGAATACAACAGGAAAAAATTAATAATAAACTCCTATTCATGGAGAGACGGACATTCCGTATCACAGTCTACGGGTGCGATACTTTTAACATTTCCCCCTGAGTTTTTCTAATGAAATTCCATGGCTCTGCAATCATTTTCCATCCCTGTGGTAAAACACAATGCAACTTCTTCTTGTGTAAAAACATGTAAGTACTTATTTCTGTGATTCATACGCCTTTCCCCCCTTGTATTCAAGCATAAAAATGACTATCAGGCGGTGCCTCAGTCAGCCTTAACCCTTATGGTAACACGTCCCTTAATCCCGCTGGCTTCCAAGCCAGAGTTGGAAACGGGTCAAAAAGTTTGGACCCAGACCACACCACACCACACCCGTATCTGACCCGGACAAATCTGCTTTCAACTTTAAATTCGAAACTCAATTTATAATTATACATAATCATACATACAGGTCGTTCAAAAAGTCTCTCCGCAGTGCGTATTGTAGTTATATGGTCGTAGGTTACATAGAAATCATACAAATGTATTACGTGAACGTATAATTTACTCACTTGCAGAATGCGTTTGAAACTGTCGTCCTCCAAATAACCTAACTGTTTTATAAAAGTTTTCAAACACATCTGTGAGCACGGGCTGAGGAAGGTAGGGGACACGGGGGTTCTGGACCCCTCCTGGAATTTCATGGGCCCCTCCCGAGGAGTCTTCTTACGAAGCATCTTAAAAATTTGTGGTTCACGTATGATGTAACGGGTTTTTTTTGTCTGTTTTTTTTTTTTTTGTTTCTTTACGAAAATTTCCTGGAGACCGTCATCACGTTATGCAGTTTTCTGGAAAACGCTTCAAGTACAACTTTGAAAACTGATTTTGCACAAATAAGTTGAAAAGTAAACTCAATGTTGTGTTTTTTCACTTTAAAGAAGATACTGTAGATAGTTAATGAATTCTCAAATAGCAATGGGCAGGAAATATTGCTAGATGAACTGACTACCGTTGGACAACTGAAATGCTAGCCTGAATACCAAAGTACAGGAAAACACCCAGAAGAAGACCACGTGGGAGATGAAATTCGAAACCATGCAAGAGTGACTTGGAAGAGATATGCTCAAGATAGAAAGTTATAGAAGAGACGTTTAATCAGCAGTAGGTTCGTCATAGTTGACGATGATTTCTACGACAACCTGCATATATATCCTACGGTTTCTCTCTCTCTCTCTCTCTTTTATTGTTTCAACTCTCGGAGAAGTTGGTCCTCCCTGAAATTATTGGGTTCCGCCGCTCATGTCTGTGAGACTCCAAAAATCTCTCCGCAGTAATGTTAAGGCTGTTCCACTTAACTTTGATGGTGCTACAGTCAAAATTTTTGAATTAAGTAACTTGTTGTATTTTAATTTTAGTTCTTGGTGTTTTAATAATAACATATCAAGCTTCAGAATGTTTTACATCAATACCAACTTTCACTAGCTTCTGATGAGTTAAAAGTTTCCAAAACGTGGATGTTGATTTCATCATTGCCCCCTGAGAAGGAAGGAACACTCATGAAATCAACATACACATTTTGGAAACTTCAACTCATCACAAGGTCGCGAAAACTGGTGTTACTGTAAAACATACTCTGGTTTCTAAATGAGACGAAAAATAACTTCCAGCATTCGCTCTTCCCCTGTTTGCTTTCAACAAGCACGTATTTGTTGTCATCGACGCCTTTTTCAATCTCCTTAATAATAAATTCATTCATATTAACAAATTAGGCATTAGTTCTTACACGACATATAATGGAAAGAATGTTGGCACGCCAAACGAAAACCTCTGAATGCTCAATGCAAAAAATGCGATGTGAAAAGTAACTCTCAGTCTCATAATGTGACACGCGGTGTGAGAGAGTGAATTAGTAGAGAAGCAGCTGCACAAGCGTGTTTGCCTGACAATCGCACTGAAAAAAAAACGCAAAGGAAGTACGGCTTTACGATATGGTATCGTCGGTTGGTGGAAATCTTCGTTGCTTTAAGAAAGAGACAATATTTTTTCATGACAAATCATTTTTCACTCAGCTAGCGTCAGTACCGAGCACAAAATTCCACAGTGCGCATTTTTCTTTGAAATACTTTTCTTTTCAAAAAAAAAAAAAAAAACTGAAATAAAATCGGGTCAGGAACACCTTGACCCGACCTGTTTGACCCGCAAGAAATTGTCGACCCGCTGACCCGTTTCCATGTCTGCTCCATGTCCGAGGTTTAGGTGGGCAGATCATTTAAGTGGGAGGCTCACATGCAAACGCCATGGGGTCAAGACCATACTCTTATAGAGCGTCTCTTTGCTTTTTCAAAAAATAAATCAGAGTTATCTTCAATTAAATTTCCTACCTCAAAACAAATTGGGAAATTCTAAAATGAAAGATGGCATGTTGAATAAAAATGCCGGAAAAAATTGCTCTTTTCCAGAATATAAAATAGCTTCCTCAACATCCACGATAACTACGTGGAGGTTACGCCATGCGGTCAAATAAAACTGAGGGACAGCTATGGCAGTCCTTGTCAGTGGTGTAAAAAAAAGGTTCAACCTCCACGGTATGCCCACCTAGTCTCATGACGTCATTTTCAGATGACTGTCTCCTTATCACGTGACCGGAAGTGTTGCCAAAGCTGAAAACTAATCATGTGCATCTTAAACCTACACTTATTATTTTTGTGGGCTTGCGCTTATTAAAGAATCGGGCGTGTGTTTGTAAGAGTGCGCTGGCTTATTAAAGAAACTTTCGCGTGTGTTTGTAAGAGTGCGCTGGCTTTTTATTTTCGTACTAGCCCGCGATTTAAGTATTCGTCATAGAAGACTGCAGTGTGCTAAACAAGTTCAACACAGGTAGTGACCATAGATTGGTGAGATGTAAGATGCACCTCAACACTAAACTTGAACGTGGCAAGCTCATAAGACAAACAAAATCTATTGACATAACCAACCTTAAAAACACCATAATACCTTCAAGCTGGAACTGAAGAACAGGTTCTCTGCTTTAGAAGGCCTAACATCGGAAGAAGTGGACATCTCTGAAGTTAACAGAAAAGTAACTAAAGCTCTTATGGAAACAGCAACAAAATTAGCTGGGTCTAAGAACAAGTTGCATGTGAACAAATTATCAGGAAAACCAAAATGTTGATGCAAAAAAGAAGAGAGATGAGGACAGCTAAAGAAGATGTGACTTCCAAAGTGGAATATATAGAGCTATGCAAGACAGTAAGAAAAAGTATCACTGAAGACGTAAGGAAATTCAACTGTGAACTAGTGAGGAAAGCAATTGAAAACAACCAAAGCCTAAAGATAGCAAAGGGACATCTCAGTAAGGGAAGAAAACAGATTATGGCACTGAGAAAAGAAGATGGTTCTGTAACAAGAAATAGAGGCGAAATTTTGACAAGAGTGAAAGATTTCTACTCCAAATTATATGAAAGGGATGATATATGCACTCCAGACATCATGAAAGATACCAGTACCAGAGTTCCTCCAGTCCTTCCAGCAGAAGTTGCACATGCAATCAAGAACATGAAGCGAGGAAAAGCTCCAGGGAAAGATGGAATTACTGTAGACATCATACAAGAAGCAAGTGGAGAAATCGAAACAGTACTCGCCCAAATTTTCACTCGATGCCTTAATGAAGGAAAGATTCCTGAGGATTGGAACACCGCTACAATGATCCTGCTACATAAGAAAGGTGACATTGAGGATCTCGGAAACTACAGACCTATCAGCCTCCTATCAGTAGTTTATAAAATCTTCACTAAAGTTCTTTCACACCGCTTGAAGGTAACACTGGACATGGCTCAACCGAGAGAACAAGCTGGATTCAGGAGTGGCTACAGCACAATAGATCATATCCACATGCTGAGAGAACTAATTGAAAGAGCGAGGGAATATGAACTTCCATTGTGCATGGCTTTTATCGATTATGAAAAAGCCTTTGATTCGGTGAAACCATCAGCAGTTGCAATGGCTCTGAAAACCTGCGATATTGAAGATGCATACATTAATATTATTAATAACATCTATGAAAATGCAAGTGCAAAGATTAGGCTGTTTGAAAATACAACACACGTAAAAATTGGAAAGGGGGTGAGACAAGGTGACACCATATCTCCGAAGCTCTTTAATGCCACATTGGAGGGTGCTTTTCAGTCGCTGAGCTGGGAAAACAAGGGGATAAAGATTAATGGAGATTATCTAACCCACCTTCGTTTTGCTGATGACGTAGTCATTTTTGCAACTACCCCATCAGAGCTGCAGAGTATGATCCAGGAACTTGCTGACAAGAGTAAAGAAGTGGGATTAAAAATGAACTTTCAGAAGACAAAAGTGATGTTCAATGCTTTTACAAGAAATGAAGATTTATCGATTGATGGAGAAAAGCTGGAGATAACAGACACGTACGTTTATCTTGGACAGCAGATATCAAGTGAGGGTCACATTGATGAAGAAATTAATCGGCGTACAAAACTTGCCTGGAGAGCTTTTGGAAGAAACAGCATAATTTTCAAGAGCAATATGCCATTATGTCTTAAAAGAAAAGTGTTTGATCAATGCATCCTTCCAGTGCTTACGTATGGTGCAGAGACGTGGACCTTAACTAAAAGAGACATACAAAGGCTGCAGACAACTCAAAGAAGCATGGAGAGGTGCATGCTTGGTGTAACCAGGAGAGATAAGAAGAGGAACTCGTGGATCCGAAAAATGACAAGAGTGGAAGACATCATGATCAGAATTAAATCCCTGAAATGGCAATGGGCTGGACATACTGCCAGAAGGACAGATCATCGATGGACAGCCGAAATTTTAGATTGGATTCCAAGGGACAGGAAAAGACCCAGAAGAAGACCACATGGGAGATGGGTGGATGAAATTCGAAAATATGCAGGAGTGACATGGAGGAGACTGGCACAAGACAGACCGTTGTGGAGGAAACTTGGGGAGACCTTCGTCCAGCAGTGGATTAATAATGGTTGACAATGATGATGATGATGATGATGATATACGCTTGCAAGCGCATTTGTGCGCATTTTTATACGTTCGCGTGCACCGGGAGTTTACGCACATATATGTGCGTGCTTTTGAGTATTCATACACTCAGGTTGCGTACTTTTGTATGTGCGTGCTCCTGTGTGTATGTTCGGGTTGATCTGCCTATTTTAGTACCTGCGTGCTCCTGTGTTAATTCGTCTGGTTTTGTAGTGGCCCGCGCAGGTTAGTAATTTCTGTATGTACGTACGGCCTGCGGATGGCCTAGTGATCAGCTTTCGTAACTGCCACGGAAAAGTCTCAGGCTTGATCTGAGGCAGGCACGGAAGCTCGAACCACTAAATAGCCGCCGTGCGTCGGATGGACACGTTAAGATGTCGGACCCCGGTTACAAAAAGGCGTCTTCCTCCCCTTTCTACTTCGCTTCCGTGTGACTTCCTGTCAGGTGCTCTAGCCCAAATCTCTTAGCTTCTTACTTCTTTAGGTGTTCTTTAAGACCTGGGATCAGACACTCCCTTCCTAAAATCTCCTTCATAAATCTGTGAATCTCTCTGGTAGCCGCCCCGGTGGCGCAGTGGTCTAAGGCGTTGGCCTCTGATCATTCGTCCGTAAGGGGTCCGGGTTCGAATCCCGGTCAGGCATGGATGTTGTGTTTGTCTTACGGCACTGGCTCTCTCCCTTCCCTGGAACCAGTGACCCTAAATTAGGGACGGGCGACTGCTTATAGCCCATTTGAGTTGCTCACGGTGGTCGTTAAACCTCCAATCAAAAAAAAAAAAAAAATCTCTCTGGCGTATGAGCGTTCTCTTGTGTGCCCTTGCATGATTTTGCAAGCTTGCAAATATACCTGATCATTAGAGCTCTCATACACGTATTAGAGCTCTCATACACGTATTTGTGTACCTACTAGCATGAAGAGATTTATGTGTTCTCAAATTTTTACTTTATCATAATTATTCGCAACTTTGTTTCATCATATTATATATCCTAGTGACCCTGCGCGCTCATTTCTATTTTAGTCACTTTGCACACGTTGGTTTTTGTCACATTGTGCCCATATTAATTTTCGCTGAATTATCCTATACGTATTTGAACTTATACGTGCATGCGTATCTGGGTGCGCGTGTACGCATTTATGGTTAACATACACTGCCGGAAAGTGAAAAAAGAACACCAAGAAGGAGACGTCTGATACCAACAAAATTTATACAGCATAATAACGGAATACAGAGGATAACGTGATCAAAACATTATGGCAAAATACAGCTGTATTTACTGGTAAACTGTAAAATAACATTTCCATGTAACATGGTTAGTACGAGGTTGAACCGCCATGAACTGCGTCACACTGTGCAATTCTGGCATGAAGTCTGTCGTACAGATGTTGGATGTAAGTTTGGGGTATTGAGTTCCAAGCATCCTCAACCTTGACGCGTAAATCGGGGATGGTCGTGGCTGGCCGTGGATACCGGATAAGTCGTTGTCCCATAAAATCTCACACGTGCTCAATGGGGGACAAATCCGGTGAACGTGCAGGCCATGGAAGTTGTCTCACACCCTGAAATGCATGTTGCGTTGCACGTGCCGTGTGTGGGCGTGCGTTATCTTGCTGGAAAACACCACGATGGACCGACCTTACAAATGGCACAACAACGGGCTGAACGATGTTGTTGATGTAGGAGGTGATGTTTAACGTACCCGGTACAAACACTAGTTTTGTACGGGAGTGATAGCTGATCGCTCCCCACACCAGGAGACCAGGTGTAGGCCCCTGTGTGTCGCTGGCGGACGCAAGAAGGGTGGAGACGCTCCCCTGTGCGTCTGCAAACACGCATACGGCCATCGGAGGCTCCCAAGCAGAATCTGCTTTCATCGCTGAACACGACAGATCGCCATTGCGTTCTCCAGTGCAGACGTTGGCAACACCACTGCAGCCGTTCCTGACGGTGGGCTGGAGTCAGAGGTACAGATGCCAGAGGCACACGTGCACGTAGTCCTGCATCCAGTAGACGGTTGCGGATTGTTCACACAGTCACCTCAGGTGCAACGGCAGCTCGGCTTTACGTCGCAGTGGATGCTCTGCTTGACAACGCCGCTCTTCTTATGCGTCGATCGGTCCGCTCATCAGTCCATCGGTGACTCCCGGTTCCACGTCTTCTCGTGTGGGAATGTTCTTCGGACCGTCTACGCCACCATCGAACCACCACCGACACTTCCTGTCCAATTCGCTCAGCAATACGACGATACGACCACCCGGCCTCGCGGAATCCGACTAGACGACCTCGCTCAAATTCCGATAACTGCTGAAATCGTACACGTCTTCCATGTCCAGGCATTGCAGCTTCTTCAGGGTCTTCGCACGTGTCCGTACGCCAACGACTGATTACATTCACTTCGCCGTACTTCCTTAAATACCACCGACGATAATTTGATATTATGCCGTGCTGTGGCGTAAGCGCTCACCGGTTGGTCACGAAATTAACATCACACCTACGTAAACTCGACCCCATTAACATATGTAAATTTCATGATCGTCCGCCAATTCCTTCTTGGAGTTCTTTTTTCACTTTCCGCCGGTGTATATAGTACTAAGAAGTTTTTGATCATTGAAGTATTCTGCTAGTCCTGTAAATTCAGTTATGGTTTCACCCAGGTAATTTCCACTTATGAAACACTTATTACGCATTGCTGTGCGTAACTGCCCCATCCCCAGATCAGTGGGAGCTCGTGAGTGTTGTTGTTGTATTAGTGTGATATAAAAATACGAGATGCCTGTATGTCTACATTTGCCTTCGGTATGCTTATAGCTCTACGTTCCAGTGGACGTACTTGATAGTTCGGTATTATTGTAAGCACGATAAAATGACTCAACTTATATAAAAGGTAATCTAAGAAAAGGATGAAGCTGATGAAGTACTTGATAATACACTATCTACCAACAAGTAATTGGACACCTGTGATAGCAAAGGAAAACGAAGTTTATTCACTTTCAATAGTTAGTGGAGCCTCCACGAGCGGTGATTACAGCTGCGACCCTCGAGGGCATACTCTCAACCAGGCGTTGTACGACGGCTAGCGGTATTTTCTTCCACTCGGCTTGAAGAAGACAGGTCAGTTCCTTCACCGATTTCGGACGGTGGGGGCACCCCTTAAGTCGACGCTCCAACTCGTCCCAGAGGTGCTCGATAGGGTTAAGGTCCGGGCTCTGCGCAGGCCAGTCCATTCGAATAATCCCATTGTCACCATACCAAGCCATGGTGGACCTCGCAACATGACAGGTGGCATTGTCATCCTGAAAGTAACATGGGCCCACCCCGTAAAACTGCCACAACGTAGGAAGCGCATGGTCATCCAAAATGGTGCAGTAGGTCTCGGCGTTGAGCCTACCAGGAATTGCGACCAAGGGTCCTGTGCCGTACCAGGAGAAACACCCGCATAGCATAATTCCACCGCCGCCGAACTTCACAGTTGTCACAATACATTCCGGCAGGAGGCGTTCTCCAGGCAGACGCCAAACCCATACCCTGCCATCCGAACAGTAGAGGGTGAACCTTTATTCGTCGCTCCAGAGAACCTGTTTCCACTGTTCAACGGACCACTGTCGACGTTCTTTGCACCGCGTTAGCCGAGCAGCGCTATTGGACTTGGTGATCAAAGGCTTGTGGGCGGCAGCACGTCCATGATAACCGAGCAGATGGGCTTCCTTACGGATGGTATTCATCGAAAGAACACTCCCAGATGCCTGTTGAAACTCTTCGCGGATGTGGCCCATCAATTTGGTGCGGTTCTTCCGAATTTCTCTGGCCAGCACACGTCGGTCTCTAACTCCCAGTTTTGTGGGTCTGCCGGGTCGGGGCACATTCCGACAGTCACCTCTCATCTTCCACTTGCCAATCACGTAGGTTACTGTCGATTTTGGGTACTTCAACTCGCTGGATATGTCACGTATGGATATATTTAATTGATATATGAGCAAAACACACACGGAATAGAGATAAATCAAAATTCGGAGGTATACCACTTAACACACGACACTCATCGCTTCCGAAAAACATCGTATCATAACAGACGAACGTCATGACAGAAGGGTAGCCACAGAGCATGGGGAAAAATTATGAATATTAACAAGTTGCCATTTCTCATGCCAGGTGCTTTTCCCGTGAAGTCGTCACGTGGCACTTTTAGCACTTAACGTAGTTACGTGCTGTTGGAAATAATGAAAATAACTTTACTTCGCACTTGGGAACAGTGTTTGGCGACTGCTGAGAGACGTACTTATGACTTATGTTTCCAACAATCATTCACCAAAAATGGGAGCAAAGATAGACGTGCGCAGGGTTGGAACAATGGGGGTGCATGACGCAGGTTTTAAAAAGACCCTGTCAGCAAAAAAGAAAGAAAGAAAGGAAAAAAAAGGTGAAAATATAATAATAATAATAATAACGATAATAATAATATATTATTATTATTATTATTATTATTATTGAAAGAAAAGAAACTGAATTAATAAGGAATTCAGATTTTGGGGGCACAGAGGAGCTGTATTTCAAAACCTTAATGATATACACAATATTGACAAAAGTCATCGGACACCTGTAGAAGAGAAACACAGCACAGAATTTATTCACACACATTAGTACGGTGTCGGTTCACTTTAGGTCTTAATGTATGCACTGACACTTCGAGACATGCTTTCGACAAGGTTTTGGAACACAGCAATAGGCATGCGCTTCAATTCGGTAAATAATGCTGCAGCTAACTGTTGCGTAGTATTAGGCCTTGGTTCCAAACTTCTTATGCGGTGCTCTAATTCATCCCATAGGTGCTCGATGGGATTAAGATCAGGGCTCTGTGCTGGCCAATCTACACACGATACGGAATTATCGTCAAACCACGCCGTAACAGTCTTAGCTTTATGACTCGGTGCATTATCCTGCTGGTACCAACAAGGCTCAGTTCCACAGTATTGCTACAGAGTTGATAGGTCATAATTGTCCGAAATATCGAGGTAGACGTGCTGGTTAACAGGTTTGTCCACAATAACCAATGGGCCAGGACCATACCACGAAAAACACCCCCACACAAGTACACTGCCCGCTCCAAACTTGACCGTAGGAACAGAACACTGTGGTAAATAGCGTTCCACCGGCTGCCGCCATACCCACACACGGCCATCAGACTGATGGATCGTGTATCTGCATTCATCAGTCCACAGGACCCGTTTCCATTGATCTACGGTCCACGATAAATTTTCTTTACACCGTGCTAAACGACGAGTAGCATTCCGAGTGGAGATGAAAGGCTTATGACCAGACGCACGACCACGGTAACCCATAGAATGAAGTTCTCTGCTTTTCTTACGTGTACATACCAAGGTTCCAGCAGTTTTACTCACCTGCACACTGAGGTCTTGTGCAGTACTCCGTCGATTAGCTGTAACGACTCTCCTGAGGCTTCGACGTCCTCTATCACTGATTTTCTTTAGTCTGCCGGTACGTTTTGCTGCTTCAGGCACGCCATATGTCTTCCACTTATTCGGTGCATCCAAAACAGTTGACTTGGGTATAAACGCCTCTCGGTTTCTGTTATGGACAACCCACCAATATAACACCCAACAGTCTTTCCTTTCTCAGTCAGTTCTCTCTCGCCGCGACATTTTCACTCAACCTCACAGTGTGATATGATCACGATCAGCTGCAGGTTTGTTTTTATGTCGTTTGCAGCTGTACCGCGCATCTTAACAACGCAGCGGATCCGTTCATTTGCTTTTGAAGGGGTGTCCGGTGACTTTTGTCAATGTAGTGTATGTCATTAAAAGGTTGTTCTTACTATCTGGTTCTTATAAAACACAAAATTTAAATTATATTGTTACAATCATAATGCCTATACATAGTGAGAAATTATGCACCCCTCCTTCATATTTGCCTAACTTTTGAATTGGTGGATGAATTTTTGAAATGATGCTGGATTTGGATATCTAACGGAATAAGCTTTCTAACGATGAGTTACACAATATCCCCTTCGATTTAAAATTTTAAAGTCTATGTGCGCCGCAACGCCGTGGTTCGTCAAAAACTAATTCATTATAATACACATGAAAAATTACTGGAGAAATGCAAGTTTCATTTTAAAATATAATCGAAAGACCACGCCAAAAATAAAACCGGGTGGGGTTATAAAAACTCTATCTGCACGTTATATGAAATCACAAAAGAAAAGAAACAAATGTATTCACATTGTATTCACAAGGACATTCGTCGGTCAAATGGTACCAATTTTCGGAATTCGTCCAATCACATCTTCTAGCTGTTTGGAAATAGCTAGTGATTGTTCAATACACAGTACCATCAATGAGCTCAGTTTTTCCTGTGACGTCGTAGAACGCAGTTTTATTTTCACGAGTAAAGTTTTGAAAAGCTTCTCTCACACCAGCAACTAGTTACTGGGATTAAGTAAAAGCAGAAAGTTAAAAAAAAACAAAAAACTATTTAAATTATAACTCATAAATTTGCTGTAAATAAGTTAAAAAAATTAGCTAGCTAACTTTCTGATTGCTCGGTATTCTGATCTAATGTTGGCAAAGGGTTAAAGATACGGGAAGCTGTAAAGTGAAGGGCTGGGTACAACGCCATATCCTTCTGCTGATAAGTCATAATATTAATGCTTTTAATTTACAAATAATTGGCAAAAATATTAATTTCTCCCAAGTTTTGCAGATTTGTTGTGGCAAATGCAAGGGCTAAGAGGGGTGCAGCCGCACCCTCTGCACCTCCCGTGCGTACGCCTATGGAAGCAGGTGATTTTGTGAAAATTACGAAATGCTGTTGCTAACATGCCTAGTGTTGTTAACCTCATTGTGCTGATGTTTAGTGGTCTCGTTTCTTGTGGGCTTTTGTACAGCGGGGCTGTTAGTAATAACAGAAAACTCATATACATTGAAAAAGTTCCGCAATATCAACATCATTTTACTCTTAAGATAAATCTTGCACATAAATAATAATAATAATAATAAAATTAGTAAAAATGGAAATGGTGCCCGAGAGAAAATCGCGCCCCCCTCGTTGCCATCGTTCTGGCATTTTAAAATTGCTTGTGATAAAAATCGAAATTGTGACACGGAAAGTCCCCTCATATTAGATATTTAGTGTGAATTGCAGTTTGTGCACGTTCTCTTATTCTAAAAGGTGGAGAATTTTTTGCTATGGGGTAGATTTCCCATGTCGAGACTATAACGAGATGTGCGGGAAATTCCTGTCAGCAACTTTACCGTGAGCCTGGCCAGATAAATACCAAGCATGGAGTTATTACCAATAAAGTCGTTTGTGAAAATCGGAACAGTTTGGGAAAGAATACCAAATTCATGTACAGTAATGGTTGGCTTTAAATATTTAAAAAAATCGTTACAAATTATTAATGAAAATACGGCATGATGGAAAAATAGATCAAACCTCTGAAAGTACAGTGGAGGGGGCAAGAGAAAATGTTGGAAATCATAACTACCTATGAATTGAAATAGTGTGTATAACATGGATGAATCTTATTTGTTTTCTTAGATACCCCATAAATCGATTTCAAACAAAAATGAGAAATTTTGCAAGATCATGAAAGATAGGATAACAACAGTACGCTGTGTAAATGTCGATGGCACTGATTAAAAAAAAAAAAAACTTTTGATGTTATAGGAAAATGTAGGATACCACGTTGCTTTAAGAATTTTTGTCCTGGTAAAAAGAAATTGATGACAAAGAATTTCAGTACTGGCTGGAAAAATTAAATTTGAAATAAAATGCACAGTACTCCATGCCACGAGATGGCAGAGTTCAATAATGAGTTCGGACATTTCGTTATAATTTACGTCATAAATTTCGTTATAATTTTCCATTTTCGTTAAAATTTTAGTTTTGTTATAATTTTTCTTTCTAATGTTACGGGAAACTTTGCAGCTCCTTCATGCAGCAATTATTAAAGCGTATTATAAAAGATTTCAGGTTAAAAGGATCATAGAAACTTTGCTGAGCAAAAAAAAAAAAAAAAAAAAAATTATCTTAAATTTTTTTTAAGAGATGCAGTTTATTTACCAAAGGAGCATAGGATTCAGTAACTCACAGAAAACAACTGAAAATTGCTGGAAACATACGGGATTGGTAAAAAAATCTATTAGCAACCCTTCAGCAGTTGACTTTTGCAGAAGATGAAGTGCCTTTCTCTTGGAGAATGTCAACAGAATATTTGGGGATTAGTAATGATGAGCAGGCATTTGAAGAAACGAAAGAAGCTGGCATAAACAGTATGTTTTAACCCAAGGCCACTGATCCTCCTACCAATGAATCTACTGTTGACGATGATAATGATGAATCATTCATTCCAAGCAGCAGCAGCAGCAGCATCGTACCCAGAAGCTAAATTAATTCTGCCAAAGGGCGACGGTTTTTTGAAGAACAAAGTGTGCAAGTAATAAAGCAACGATAGACGTTGTTGCTGAACTTCGTAAAGAACTGGATAGAATTAGTGATTCTACAAAACTCGGAAGACAATTTGTCACTTTTTCAAATCGCTGGGAACTTTACTTACTCACTGTATTTTCAGTCTTATATTCTCAGACTTCGTCCGATACAAAAGTGCGTATGTTTATTTTTTCCTTATACTGTTATCCTATTAACTTTACTATTTTTTTTGTGTGTGTGTGTTATATACATATGAATCACTTTAAATCGCCACCCTCGTTTACCACCAGTTCAGCACGCTGAACGAAATATGGTGGTTTGACGAAGTTCGACTGCATACAAACGTAGTGGTGCACCCAGTGGGGTTTGCCCAGGGCCCCGAACTTTCCCCATGAGGCATCATTTGGTCCTTCGTGCGTTGGTACTGGCTGCTTATATTTTTAAATATATTGTGTGTTTAAACATATATTTTACGAATAATTAGAAACGCACTTGAATACGGCGGAGATGCTTTTATAGCTTCCCAGAATTTTGGAAGGTGTTTTCTCTGATGAATTTTTATTTGCGTTTCAAAATTTTAGGCCACCCCCATTAAGAATTCCTCGGTGCGCCACTGTACATACGTATGTGCCGTATTAACTGAATTTACCAGAAGTAACTGAGAGAATTTCTACGGGCTTATTCGGTATCCATGAACATGTCTGCATTTCATGCTTTGTTGTTTAGTTAATAGTGATGAAAAATTTCCAAATAATAAGTATTTCATTAGAGACGAAGTAAAAGATACCTTTGTTGGAGAGTCATTACATCTAAGACTTCGTCTGCGCTAAGAGGAACATTTGAACGCGCTGAAAGAAAAGTCAAAGCATTCAGTCGTTGTGTGACGTGTACTACAAAGGTTATGATGTACTACAGAGGTAAAGCACGTGTCAAGACGACAAATCTGCAGCTATACATTCCGTCCATGTAGCTTAGTTGGGAGAGCAACTTACTCCGGAGTGAGGGGGCACGATTTTGATCTTCGTCACGGACAAACTTGTGTTTTCACAATTGCTGTCCAGTTTCGTGCCTTAAAAGGGGTTTATCTCTTTTCACAATCGAAAAGCACAGTATTTTTTTTTTTGCTGTGGAGACTGGGAGCTAACCTGGAACTTTCAATAGCTTACGAATAGTAGGGTGGAATTCCTTTTCACGGGCAACAAGACCTGTATTAATTTTTCTGGTACCTACTTCCATTTCTCACACTACATAAGATAAAACTTTATACTATTCTACGGTTCACATATTTTCAAAATAAGTCTAAGTAATGCACAATAAATTAACTTTGTCCGGCGATACTTTACACTGCACCTAGTGCACAAAGCCCACTGTGTTCTTGCATGAGTACAGACAAAATGATAAGAAGTCAACACACACACAAAAAGTGTAATTATCAGAGGGTATATTCAAATTCAGTTATTGTAACGACCCCTAGCTGCTTTCTACATCTTTCTTAACATAGCTGCAATCGCCATCACATAATTTTGCCGCTTCGTTCCATAGAATCAAACACTTGAAACAAATATAGAGTTCAGACCCTTTTGTAACAAAAACAGTTTATTTGACTAAACTATGTGGCTTGGGACTTACCGAAAGGCAGGTTGATGAATGCTTCATTGACTTGGTCACCGTCCATGCTACATGGACCCGAAACCCGAACTTTCGCTTTTCGTACACCGATACCGCTGTTTCGCGACGCAATACTAACCACACTCTCCGAAAACGTCTCGTTCTCTCCTGTTTTTCATGGCCCGTTTTCTCTCTTTTTCCACTTCCAAAGTGCACCTTTCTAGAATCTTGAAAACTTCAGAAAAAATCCACTGCCCGCTTAATCGGATTTCGGTGTTAATCCTCACACATTTTGGGCTACCTGCAAAACACCGTTAAGCATTTCTCACATTAACGCACCCTTGAGAAAGTCCCATTGCCACACAAGACAGGTACAATGCACTTCAAATACTTATGTGCTAAACCAACTGTAATGCGGCTAATCGCGTGTGTCTGACAGCAACAGCCTTAAAACACGCTGATTTCGTCCGCTCTGTCCAAAAATGACGTGAACAACAACAACAAAAATTCCACGTTGGAATGATCATATGCATACATATAACAATTATTTTTTTATGACCTGGGGTTAGCGAATCTTACAGTTATAATAACTGCAGATAACCTGATTATTTTTTTGATTAAAGGTTTAACGACCACCGTGAACAACTCAATGGGCTATAAGTAGTCGCCCGTCCCTAATTTAGAGGTACTGGTTCCAGGGAAGGGACAGAGCCATTGCTGTACGACAAACACAACATCCATGCCTCACCGGGATTCGAACCCGCATCCCCTTTCGGACGAATGATCACAGGCCAGCGCTTAGACCACTACGCGTGCCCTGATTAATTTTAAACTTAAGGAGAACCCCCCCCCCCCGCAAAACTGTATGTAATTATGTCGTAAGAAGTAGGTATTTGCAATGGCGATCAAAACAATAAAATAATTGGTGCAGGTGAAAATTTTTGGGGAGGGGGCGGGGGAGGCTCTGCTTCGTTACGTTCATGGTGGTTACCAGTGATAAATTTTGTTAGGTAGTGAATTTTGTTAATGTTGAATTAAAGGCATGCGGTTCTCAGTATCAGTAAATTTCACATATAAGCAATTACGAATACTTATAGAGTGGAAAAAAGAATGCCACATACTTGTGGGATTAAAATATAAACTCGTGTTTATAATTTCGTGCTAATTGTTACTGTTAAATGTGTGTGGGGAAGAAGGAACGTTAGGGAGATAGATATCTGTATAAAGTCTGCATGGAAGGAGGCACAATTTCTTCGTTACGGCGCTCAAAGGCGGTTTAAGTAAATTATTAGTTTTGTTTCGAAACTCCCTAAATTGTTTCCCTTTCGAGTGTCGGTATCTAAGTAGTTAAATAATTTTAAACTATAAATTAAAAGGAAAAATGCGAAAAATAGTGTGATCAGCTTCTCCCCCTCTCCATATGGAAAAATAATATTTATTTAAGCTGACATCTGAGTGTAAGGGTTTTCACTCCCGGCCTGGCTTCTCGTGCATTTTATAAAGCAAAAGTTTGTCATCTATAGTATAAACAAAAGTTTACAGACAGCCTTATTCTATGGTGGACCCTCTAGTTTTACGACGTACATGCCATAAAACATGAAAGAAACTACTTATTAATTCATATCTTGACTCTATATTCCGAGAAAGCCGAAGTTGTGATAATCCGAAGTCATTTTATCACTTGCACAGCTTTCGCAGCTGAGAATGAACAAGCGAAAATTGACAGCAATAGATTTTTTTTCATACTCAGAGCATACTCAATATTCAAGTGGAGCCGGCGAAACTGTCTCAGAGCTCGCTCCTCATGGAAAGGGTCAAATGCCCCTCTCAATGTTAACAAAATTAGCGACGTGCCATGCTTGCTTGAAACTGAGCATGACGTGAAGTCCGCGCGTGATCAGAGGTACAAAGTCCAGACATCTGGGAACACAATGACTTATGGCGCTATTTATTGTGACGCGGTTGAGCGTGTATTCCGACCAGCAGACTGAGCCTGCTTTACTTCACGCGAGCAATTTCGCCCAATAATTAAGCGGTCAGTCAAGAGATGAGACTCGTTTAGTAGTGTAGTAGCTAGTAGCTTTTTCTTGCTCCCTCCGGGATAATATACATCAGCTTATTAAGAAAAAAATAGCCGTCCCACTGGAAGAAATAAAAATTTATATCCGTTTCGCAGCGTCAGACATTCCTCAACATAGAAAAAGAGAAGCAACAGACTGCGATCTCTTGGCCATGGAGGAAAGAAAAGCTGTTCTATTACCCAGTAGTAATTCCAGAGGCCATATTTACACACTGAGGTTTTTAAGCATTTCTTATTTTACTTTTCTAATCTTTAAAATTCACATCACTCCCAGCCGAATGAAATTCCAAGTTCCCCACGTTCTGATTGCGTTCTTCATGTCCTCACTGAATCAAGGCCAACTTATTTTTACCTTGTTAGAATTGATTACTTTCTTTTTCTTCGACTGCTATCGGAATGCAGATGCTTGAGAAATGCACTGGTCGAGTGGTCAGCACAGTTGAAAACGGGCCAAAATTTTTGGACGCTGACCTGGCCGTCACCCGACTCGGTCAAATCTGCTTTCAGCTATAAACTCGAATATATCATCTTCATTGCCAATCATTATCAATCCCCTGCTGGATGAAGGGACCCCCAAGTTTCTTCCACAACGGACTGTCTTGGGCCAGATTCCTCCATCCACCCATGCTACGTGGTCTTCTTCGGGGTCTTTTCCTGTCCCTATCTAAAATTTCGGTTGTTCATCGGTGGTCCGTTCTCCTGACAATATGCCTAACCCATTGCCATTTCAGGGATTTTACTCTGATCGTGATGCCCTCCACTCTTGTCATTTTTCTTATTAACGAGTATCTCTTTTTACCTTTCTCGGTTACACCAAGCATGCATCTCTCAATGCTTCTCTCAGTTGTCTGCAGTCTTTGTATGTCCTTTTTAGTTAAGGTCCACGTCTCTGTTGCGTATTTAATCACTGGAAGGATGCATTGATTAAGCACTTTTCTTTTAAGACAAAATGGCATATTGTTCTTAAAAATTGTACTGATTCTTCCCAAAGCTCTCCAACCAAGTTTTTATACCTCGATTAATTTCTTCATCAATGTGACCTTTGCTTGATATCTGTTGCTCGAGGTAAATGTAGGAATTGGTTATCTCTAGCTTTTCCCCGTCAGCTGATAAATCTATTGCTTGTAAAAGCATGGAACATCAGTTTTGTCTTCTGAAAGTTCATTTTTAATCCCTATTTCTTTATCTTTCAAAGCAAGTTCCTCTGTAGCTCTGAAGTATTATTTCAAACCTCTGAAGGGTTCTTTGAAATATTTTTTTTTCTATTCAAAAATAAAACGGAAGTAAAACCGGGTCAGGAACACCTTGACTTGACCCGTAAGGAATTTCTGACCCGTTGACCCGTGACCCGTTTCCATCTCTGGTGGTCGGAGGCTTAAGTTACTCGCGAGTCGTACGAGAGACTTTGTGAAAGTCACATACACACACTGGCAGAGTTGTTCCTCCCTGGCAATGCACGGTTTTTTAAGAACTTTTTCTGTAAAAAAATTGTGCTAAATTTCTAAATCATCACGTGGGGAAGACAACTGAAAAATCTGTGCTATTTTACCTGGCGTTCAGTGGCCTGCTTTGCAAGCAAACGAGCTTCGTGTTTCTTAAATATCAAGTCTGGATAGACCCAGAATAAATTTGGGGCTTTCTATTCGAGCGGCTTAATTTAATAAGAAATGTGGGTTGGTATGATTATAGAGTGAGGTGCAAACGTTATTTGTTGTTTATTTATAAATATATATGTGATTATGTAGTGAAGTGTATATGATACTTATTTGTTTAGATATAATGAAGACTATTGTTGATGGAACACATTGTTATATGTGTTGGTTGTGAGCAAGTACGTGTACCTACCATATATGTGCTGGCTTGCCTTTTCTGCTAAGCTTTATGTTTTTTGTATTCTAGGGAGAGGAGGGCTATGTCAGGCCTCACGGCCTTTTCCCTCCTTTTCCTAGTTGCTGTAGTGGCAACTGAAAGAATAAATAAATGAAATGAAAATAAATAAATGAAATAGAAAAAATTCCAATTTCGATCATTTCCTATAAGTAATATGAAAGGTAATTCCTATTTAAAATATCTGTTCATTCTTTCGCAATGCATGATTCCCACTTCTTTTGAAAGGGGGAAACTTCCGTTTACTTCACTTCATCAAGTCATTCCTGTGCCATTCATTGTCTTACTGGCGATTTTCTCTCGGAAGTTTGTGGAAATATTACATCAAACAAAGCACACCCATTGCCTTTCAAAAGTCAGAATCTCTTTTCTCTTCCGCTGTCAGCTTTCTCTGTTTCTGAAACTCTTTTTCTGTCTTCTCTCTCCCACTGAAGCTAGAACAATCTCCAAATTCACAACAAATTTAATTGTTATACAAACCTTTACAAAATCTGTGCATTTATTACCGTCATTTTACAAAAACTTTAATTATTTACGATCTGGGCTATTTTAGAAGGAAAAGTCTGCTTCGGGGGGGCGATCACTCCCCGCCCATTCGGCTAGATCCGCCACTTCTCAGAGCAAGGAGGAATAGTCTTTGTGTTTTTCAGCTGTATAAAGTAGGATCCAAAAGTCCCATAAAAAGTACTTTTAATATTTGTTTCGTTGTGTTTCTAAAACATCATAGAAACCATTTTGCAGCGGACGTTATAGAGGGGGCTGGCTGGAGTGATCGGTTCTTTCAGGCAGTTTTTTCCCCCTTTAACCAAGATCGTAAAAAATTAACTTTGCAATTATTTATTTTATCTTGAGATTTTTGTGAAAATTTTCACTATTGAAATTTGTTGTCAATTTGAAAATGAAATATTCGGTTGATCTAACTTCAAGGTGAAAGAAAAGAAAGCAATTAATCCAAGACCTCTTTAGAATAAGTTTTATAAGTTATATACACATGGTCGAGTCACATTATTGTGCCCACCAGCTAATATCCAGAGTAACAGCCGTGTGCAGCGCGGACAGCAGCTAGCCGGGTTGGTAGTGACTCAATAATGTGCTGGAAGGTGTTCATAGGTATGTAGAGCCATGCTGACTGCAGTGCATCTGGCAGGTCTTCTTTAAAAACAGATGCTAGAGGATGCGTGGTGAAGGATCTATAGAGCGAACAACACGATCGAGGTGGTTCCACAGATGCTCAATTGGGTCTGGTGAATTAGGGGGCCAGAGAAGTACTTTGAAGTTTTCATCGTGCTCTTCCAACCACTCTTGGACATTTTTAGCTGTGTGGCACGTCGGATTGTCGTTCTGGAAGATTCCATCCGCCCCAGGCAGGACAATTAGCATGTATGGGTGGGTGTACGTGCTCTGCAAGGATGGATTCATAACAAATTCAGTCCATAGTGCCTTACACAGTTATGAGTGGACCCAGGGAATGGCACGAAAACATTCCCCAGACCCCACCAGCTTGTGTTTTTCCAGCAATGATTGAGGAGTGTTTGCTATCCGATGTTTCTCGCCTTATACGCCAACGTCCATCTGTTCGATGAAGCAGAAAACGTGGCTAATCGGAGAAGGCAATCCTTTGCCAACCAGCGGAGGTCCAATTCCGATACTGCCGTGCAAATGTAAGCCTTTTCTGCAGATGCAACTTTCTTAGCATTAGTGTAGTGGCCGTCCGTCTGCATCGGAGCCCCGTACGCAGCAGGGTTCGCTGAACTGTCCCAGCAAAAACACAAGTGTTGGGAAACTGCTGGCCACCAACTGGCAGTGATGGGTCACCGCTGGCTGAAATCTGCCGCTCATGGCCCGGTAGCGATCCGTTGGTGGTAGCGCCAGCAGTTGGCAGCCATTGATGGCCCTGCAGCATCGCCGTGAATTGCGGGCCTCCAAGCATGCTCCACTAGTGGCCCGTAGCTGGCAACCGATGCAACCCCAACACCAGGTGGAAGAAACGGACTGCGCATGCGCAGAAGCAACACGCGCTGTGTCTCTCGTGGTACCAGTTAGTTGAAGACGACGCTATTGCCATCGTTTTGTTTTACTGGATGTTAAGAAAAAAAAAAAGCCATATGTAGAGAGGCGAATTAATTTCCTAATGAAATGCCACATCGACGAAGATATCAGATCAAGCCATGAAATACTAGATTACGGCTATGAAATACACCCACTCCATTCCCATGAATAACAAGAAATTATTTCTGTGTAATCTTACGTTTTAACATACAATAAACCGCTTGAAACAACAGTCCTGGAAAAACATTTACAAAACGTTTGTTGGAAAAAAAAAATTATACGCGTACAAAATTTATCAATTATTTGAAAAAAAAAAAAAAAAAAAAAAAGGAATTCGCTTCTAAAAATAACGAGAAGTAAAATAAAATATCTTTCCTCTTTAAAAACAAATGTAGCTTTGGACAGCGGAAAGGAAAGATACAACGTTAAAAATGTAACAGAATGTGACATGAACGGGTAAATATATTAATTCAACAATCGCCTTTCAGGACGACAAGAACAGCATAAAACTTTGGAAAGCGCATTTAAGTTGGTACACTCCTTGAAAGTGAGTGAAGTTCTTTTAAGGTAAAAAAATACTATATCATTACTTTGAAAAAATAAATTTATGAATTATATGAAACTGACATTTATGAAAAATGTCAGTTTCATATAATTTCATATAACACATTCCGCAGAAAAGAGACTCCGCTTCATGCTAACGCTCGGGTGTGGCAAATAAGTCCAGTTGGTAGAGCGCGCGCTTCCCACGCAGAAAAACGCCCGTTTGAGTCTGGCTGGTTCGTTTCCAGCCAGATCCAAACGGGCCTTTTTCCGGTCTGTTGAGAAAATTTCCTCCGCGCAGTGCTATAATTCAGAAGTTTCGTAAGGGGGAAAAAATGTTGTAGCTTTGGGAAACTGCGGTTATCCATGTTTTGTTTTTTTATGGCTACTACTGGGAAACTGGTGGACAAGATTCGGCAAGCCATCAGTTACGTCACGTGATTGCCGGCTACCACTACCAGGAAACAAGCGGACCACATTAGTCTAGCCATCATTTATGGCACGTGCTTGCAGGTCTGCTGAAGGGCCACTACCTGTGATGGCTCTGTTGTGGCATATGCCAACTGATGGGGGTGCCAACTGTTGGCCAGCTGCTGTCCTGAACTACTGGCCCTTCTGTTGGCCGCCCGAACATTTTGTTGACGGTTCGTTAGCGGCAACATAGTGCTGGGCAACTGCTCGCTGCCAGCAATGGCCCAGTGTTTGTCCAGCAAGACTGTTTTTGCTGGGGTCGTTTTTGACACAATTCCGGTAGCCACCTGGTTCATTCGGCCAGTGAGTTGCTCCACTGTAGCGTGTCAATCGGCCCTCACTCACCTTCAAAGCCGACGTTCACCTCTCACATCAATGGCACGTGGTGCTCCGCAGTTTTCACGTCACTTATTCGCAATGGGACCATTTCTCCAATCACGATACACTTTAACCACAGCAGCACGCAAACAGTTCACAAACTGCGCTGTTTCAGAAATACTGCCACCTTGGCCCGAAAGCCGATAATAATCCTTTTTTGCAAATCGGATAAATCCCTCCTTTTATTCATGACAGCAACGAGTGATATGATTTCAGAATGCCTACAGCACACCTTATATACCCTCCAAGCCAGCTCACGACACGTGCCTTCTTTCAATGGCTACGCACTGTTGACGTCAAAAGTAATTGGTCACAATAATGTGACTCGACTGTGGTGTGTGTACAGAAGTACTTACTGTAATTCTTACAAAGCTCCCTTGTAGCCGTAAGGAGTAAGAGATTTTCCTGAAAGTAAACTGGCCTGTTAATTTCCTCTGTTCTTTTCTTCCTGGTCGGGTTCTATTCAAACTTTGGCCGTCCATTCTTGTCAAATCGCCTCGATCGTCCAGTGGTCAGAGGCGCAAGTTTCTGGCTAGTCCGAGCAGACATGAGGAAATCTGCTGGGTAGGGCTCAGCAAATTTTCGATTCTTCTTTAGATATATGATTTCATTATTTTTTTCGTTAAAAACTATCATTCCTCTCTCTTTCTTTCATTAAATACGGAAAGTTCATGAAATATTGCTCGCTAAAAGCGATCAAGTTTTCTTTGAATAAACATTATACCAAACCGATGAAATATTCCTGTTTCACACATTAAATCCAGTTCCTCACTAAGTACAAGTGCATGGGTTCTACTGTAAGTTTTAAGTAGCAAGTCGGTTGTACTGTACAGGGAAAAACTTTCTCCGTTTAAAGCTTCGCGTACGCTGTCGCATGATTATTCATTGCAAGCCTAACAAATTTTTAGTTCCCAGAGCATGACAACTTTGTCACTTACGGAGGACTATACAGACATATGTCTATCCTTGTGAAATCTCCACATCCTACTTTTCATGCATCGTCACGATATAGTAAAGATTTTACACGCATGGTATCCATTGATTACGCACTGTACGTTACTTGGAAAAGCATTTCAGTTTGTATGCAAAAGAGAAAAGTAAAGCAGTTTGCCAGCTATAGTTTAACATGCAGACATCCCGACGCCAAGACTTGGGCACTTACTTCTAAAATACTGATATAGTACCTTTCGCGTTGCTCGATCTTTGAGCCAACTCACGCTTCAAAATTGTAAATAACCTGGAAAATGTTTTGAAAGAATGACTTTCCATTTGTGTAAAACGTGTTCTGCAAACCAGCTAGTGAGAGTTTGGAGAACGCGTTGTAAAACACATTCCGTACTCAACAAATTGGTACAAAGCAGCATAGACTGGAAAATCGGCATAGAATATTAGAATTAAAAATTTATTATTGAAAGCTGTTTATAACGAAGTAAATATCTCCGTCATTTCTGTCCACGCCAGGATTCGAACCCGGATCCCCTCATTCCGGAATAAGTCACTCTACCAATTGAGCTACGCGGACGTTTGTTCTGACTACTATCTGCATTTATGTCGTGTGCGTCCTGCTGGCAGTTACGTCACATCTCCCCCCCCCGAAAGAGGGCCGGGGACATGGCCCACGGGTCAGCCGTGACCATGAATCGTTGCAGGCAGCCATCCACTGTAGAACGTGCACTTGAGAACTCCCAGTCAATCTGGTGTGTGGAATGCAACATCACACACTTTTATTTTTCGAAGCGCTGGAGAAGGGATTCTCTGATTTTTCCTATCTCGCGGTGTAGAAAGTACATCACACCAATGCGAGATTTTGAACGGCCGAGTCATCCGGAAAGTTCGGGCGCCATTATAATGAATAAATTTCTCCGTCATTTTTGGTCTACGCCAGGATTCGAACCCGGATCCCCTCATTCCGGAATAAGTCACTCTACCAATTGAGCTACGCGGACGTTTGTTCTGACTACTATCTGCCTTTATGTCGTGTGCGTCCTGCTGGCAGGTACGTCACATGTTGTTCATCTGCATACTTCTCAGATGTCTGTTAAGCGTTAGTATTATATTGGCCAATACCATTCGTTGTTTGGAAGGCAGCAAGGACTTTCTTCAGTATATGAATCGCTAAATTTGTCAGCATCGAGGGTGAAAGAAAGAACAAAAAAGACGAGCCATTCTCGGGTGTAATGAGCACGTCTTTTGAATAGTTAAAATGTATGGTAACATAAAACCTAATAATTGTCGAGCATTTATTGGCCTATGCGCTGTTTGAAGAAAGTAATGGCTCAGAATGTTCACCATACTCAAGGTCAAAGATGGAAACGGGTCAACAATTTCTTGCGGGGCAAACGGGTCGGGCGAAGGTGTTCCTGACCTGATTTCGACACGGTTTTATTTCCGTTTTATTTTTTAAAAGAAAAAACAAATATTACAAGGAAAAACGCGTACTGTGCGATTGCTGGTGCCAGCGGAGTGAAAAATGATTTGCCATACAAAAATATTGCTGTCTCTTTCTTAAAGCAAAGACTTTTCCACCGACCGACGATATTATATCGTGAAACAATACTTCCTTAGCGTTTATTTTCAGTGCGATTGTCCAAGCAAGATACAGACAAACGCCTGTCGCCTGCTTCTCTGGTGATTAATTCTCTCACACCCCGCGTGTCACATTGTAAGGTTGAGAGTTACTTTTCACATCGCATCTTTTGCATTGAGCATTCAGAGGGTTTTTTTTTTAAGTGTTAATATCCCGTTCCATTGCATGTCGTGTCGGAATTAATGTCTTATTTGTTGATATGGATGAATTTAATATGAAGGAGATTGAAAAAGGCGTCGAGGTGAACAAACACGTTCTTGTTGCAAACAAAAAAGGGGCTAGAATGAATGCTGGAAGTTGTTTCGTCTCATTAAGAAAACAGAATAGATTTTCACAGCAACACAAATTTTCACAAGCTTGTGATGAGTTGAGTTTCCAAAATGTGAATGTTGATTTCATGAGTGTTCCTTCCTTCTGAGGGGATGAAATCAATATCCTCATCGACGAACACTACCCACGTCAACGAACCTTTTAGAAATATTTTCTTCTTAAAATAATGCATGGTTTCTACGCCAGGTGGCGTAAATGTATATCTTATTTTGGTCAATATCTCTACTTCTAGGAGTCCGATTTGAAAAATTCCTTCTTTGTTGGATAGTGTTTCCAATGCGAAATGCTTTTCATATAAACTCAAAATTTTCAAGTAAATCATAGACTTTCCGCTAAGGCGCGCAAAGGTAAATTGTGTTTTCTGCGTTATTTCTGCTTCTAAAACTCCGATTTGAAAAATTATTCCTATATAGCATGCAGCTCCTGATGGAAAATGTTTTTCATATAATTTCTAATATTTGGTAAAGAATGGTTTGGCCACCAGGGGGCATAAGTGTTAATTTGTACTTCTGATGCATTTGTAGCAAAATCTGAGCTCCTGAAAACTTGACTAAAATTTTTTTCTTGGACGGATACCGCTCAAATCGAAAAAACTTTGGAGAATACTTTTTCTAAAATAATGCATGATTTTCCCGCCAGGGGGCGCAGATGCACATCTTATATTTGTCTATATCTCTGCTTCGAAGAGTTCGATTTGAAAAATTATTTCTTTGTTGGAGAGCGTTTCCGCTGCGAAATGTTTCTCATATAAATTAAAATTTTTCTTAACGCACAAGTCTGCAACCAGAGGGCGTAAGCTTACGATTCCGTTTACAGCAAGATCTGGGGGATTAAAAACCCAATTGAAAAGCTTCTTTCTTCCGTCAGATACTATTGTTTTCCATACCGGTTCCATTGACTTTGAATAGCTTTGATAAATATAATTTGCGTCAGAACGGATTCAAAAGACGTGCTCATTACACCCCCGAACATTCGGTGTCGTCTTTCTTGTTACCTTTTATGCGCGCTCATGTACGAAAATTGTTTTTTTTTTTTTTTTTTTTTTTTTTGATTTCCAGTACTTGTTTTCAAAGTCTCTGAATAATTGTAATTGGAGTTCATATATAGCCCCAAAACAACTTTGATATTGTTCTTTTTAATTTTTTAAAATTTAAGTATCTGGGTTAATAAATCAAAAAATGATGAAATTGAATTTATTTCATGTATGTGGAAAAGTTTAAGGCGATTATAATAATAATAATAATAATAATAATAATAATAATAATCACTTGAAATCTGCAAATCTCAGTATCTTTACGACGAAGGGCAGCCTCTTTGAAAGTGGGGCGGGGGGTTGTAAATTAAAAAAAAGGCATTATGAACATACCTTTTTAAGAGCCTCACGCCACAAAACTTAAAAAATGTAGCAACAAATATAAATAATACTAGCAAAAATGATTTTATTTTTATTAAACTGTGCCCCTATGATCCAGCCGGCCCTGAAATGGTTGATAATATCCCTCGATGTTTTTCAGCTGTCATACAAGCAAAACGTGTTACAGAGACATACAATACAAGCAAAACGTGCACCGACTAACTTGTTACAGAGATTTTATACGGGGTTTTAGGATTTCATATAAAATCTCAAAATGCAACTTTTATTCCATCTCGTGCTCCACTTCCTTTGTCCCCACAAAGCGTGAGAGAAATTTCTCAGAGTCAGTTCCCCATTAGACACCGGATGCATGGTTATTTACTAAGACGACATTTTGTCTATGTGTAGTATTTGCACTTTGTATGTTGAATGGAGATTAACTCTATCGCGCCTCTTTTGATGCTTTTCAGGTTTCAATTTCAATGGTGCCGACTAATGCACTAGCCCTCACATTTTTACTTTGAGGCTTAAGATTTACCGAGGGCAGTGTGGTTCCTTCTCACGGTGAATTTTAGGATATGCTTAAAGGCATTTTTTTTTTTTTTTTTTTTTTTTTTTTGGAGACAAGGGAAGGAGGCGAGGGTCAGTTATCTCTTGGTTTAGGTCGCGAGCGGTCACGAAAAGTACGACGAGGTGATTGCCCCAGGGTAGACTGGGAGATCTTAGGCGGACCGGGAGGTCAGGGCATTTCACGACAGCGCGAGAGATGATCAAAAGCGGGAGAGTTAGGAAATATAGCACAGCTAAATGACAACCTTTGCAGGCAATTAAATGAAGAAAAGAATAAAAGCTTCTTAGACATATTTACGAATCGCAAGAAATATTTGCATACAATTTTACTATCATCTTCAACTGTATAAGACTTAGCAACTCAACCACGCAATGTTTGTGAAGTTAACAACAAGAATTAAAAGATAGCAACGAACTTGTTAACAAACTACTAATTGCGATAATAAAGCCATTTGTCCCAAAACATTATGGAGTCCGAATATTTTTGACAATATAGTGTATATATGAAAATGAATATTCTATGTATGCAAGCTTAGCCCGTAAATGTTTGGCAACCGTTTGGGTAGTTGGTCATTGTAACTGCAGTTGTTATAAAGTTGAAATTACATTTTTATCTTGAAAATCTTATTTTTCTCAAATGCAGTCACGCAACAACACAGTTCCTCTATTATCGTACTGTTAAGTCTGAACAGCATGTCTCTTATCTACGTACCTAGCGCATATTTTGCTGGCTGAAAGAATGCCGTAGGTAAGTAGATAAGAGACAAGTGACAATCGTGAGACTCGGAGAACACGATCAAAAATGTCGTGTGATGCTTCATGCAAACTGGCTTCATACATAATTTACCCGACAGCAGCACTCTAAAACGGAATTTTCTTCAAAGGAAGCTTAATAAACATACACTACGTACTTAATTTCCTTCAAAAGAGTTTCCTTAAATGCAAGGTCCTTAAACTCAATTTTCTTAAACGGCAACCTTGAAAAGCGTTTCCTTAAACAATGGTAGTAAATAAAATTTCCTTAAATACACTGGCGGAAAGTGAAAAAAGAACACCAAGAAGGAGACGTCTGATACCAACGAAATTTATACAGCATAATAACGGAATACAGAGGATAACGTGATCAAAACATTATGGCAAAATACAGCTGTATTTGCTGGTAAACTGAAAAAATAACATTTCCATGTAACAGGGTTAGTACGAGGTTGAACCGCCATGAACTGCGTCACACTGTGCAATTCTGGCATGGAGTCTGTCGTACAGATGTTGGATGAAAGTTTGGGGTATTGAGTTCCAAGCATCCTCAACCTAGACGCGTAAATCGGGGATGGTCGTGGCTGGCCGTGGAGAACGGATAAGACGTTGTCCCATAAAATCCCACACGTGCTCAATGGGGGACAAATCCGGTGAACGTGCAAGCCATGGAAGCTGTCTCAAACCCTGAAGTGCATGTTGCGTTGCACATGCCGTGTGTGGGCGTGCGTTATCTTGCTGGAAAACACCACGATGGACTGACCTTACAAATGGCACAACAACAGGCTGAATGATGTTGTTGATGTAGGAGGTGCTGTTTAATGCACCCAGTACAAACACTAGTTGTGTACGGGAGCGATAGCTGATCGCTCCCCACACCAGGAGACCAGGTGTAGGCCCTGTGTGTTGCTGGCGGATGCAAGAAGGGTGGAGACGCTCCCCTGTGCGTCTGCGAACACGCATACGGCCATCGGAGGCTCCCAAGCAGAATCTGCTTTCATCGCTGAACACGACAGATCGCCATTGCGTTCTCCAGTGCAGACGTTGGCGACACCACTGCAGCCGTTCCTGACAGTGGGCTGGAGTCAGAGGTACACATGCCAGAGGTACACTAGTCCTGCATCCAGTAGACGGTTGCGGATTGTTCACACAGTCACCTCAGGTGCAACGGCAGCTCGGCTTTACGTCGCAGTGGATGTTCTGCTTGACAACGCCGCTCTTCTTATGCGTTGATCGGTCCGCTCATCAGTCCGTCTGTGACTCCCGGTTCCACGTCTTCTCCTGTGGGAATGTTCCTCGGACCATTTACGCCACCATCGTACCACCACCGATACTTCCCGTCCAATTCGCTCCGCAATACGACGATACGACCACTCGGCCTCGCGGAGTCCGACTAGACGTCCTCGCTCAAAGTCCGATAACTGCTGAAATCGTACACGTCTTCCATGTCCAGGCATTGCAGCTTCTTCAGGGTCTTCGCACGTGCCCGTACGCCGACGACTGATTACATTCACTTCACCGTACTCCTTAAATACCACCGACGATAATTTGCATATTATGCCGTGCTGTGGAGTAAGCGCTCACCGGTTGGTCCTGAAATTAACATCACACCTACGTAAACTCGACCCCATTAACATATGTAAATTTCATGATCGTCCGCCAATTCCTTCTTGGTGTTTTTTTTTCACTTTCCGCCAGTGTAGCAACTTTCAACGAAGTTTTCTTAAATAGTAACTGTGAGAGCGAAAGTACTGGTCACGTGTCGTGGCTCCGCCTCCTACTTATGGATCTGAGGCGTCCACGCTAAAGGGCTCCTCACAGACACAAAGAAGTGTTTGTGTTTCTCTGAAACACTCCCCAAACTTCATTCGAGCGAACAAACGAAGCCTTCCCCACTTTAATATGAAATCTGTGATTCGGGAAGGCGGATCGAAAACAGCTGAACTGACAGAATAATACTCACACTAAAATATAATGATATCGAGAGGAGTTACTATTGAAAACACACAAACATTTATTACATAATCAGTTAGGTTCCTGACGGCGGTGGATTACTTTTTCTCTAACATCAGGTTTCCCTAAGGATCAGACCTGACATGAGGCGTGAAACACGAAAGCTAGGATAACCACTTCCGAAGAAAATCTCTCTCGGCCTTGAAGTTCTAGAAAGAATCTACCTACTATTATGTAGATCTATATCTCTGAGAATGTTATGAATAGTAGTCTAACTATACTACTCTGTCAATACGTTTCAACCTTAGCCTGTGCTAAGATCGGATTCACTGTAGCGAAATATCTAGTACGCCAGCGGTATCCCTGACTAGGGCCTATACCGCCGCAGGCGAGCACTCCATCTCTTCTAGGATAGATGCTCGCTAAACTCAACCAGAGAGTCGGACCTCCGTGGTTTGGAGCGGAGGTTCGACGCTCTAAAAAAACAAAGGCAAACGCTTCGCGTCCTCTTTTACCGGAGAATTACTCTCTCTGTTGGACGAAAGCAGACTAACAGATCCTCTTCAAGGGATCTGCTCGTCTCCTCCTCCGCGCTACGCATGCGCGAAGACCTCGGCGCTGACCTTGCCCTCACGCTGACCTGTAGATGTGGCTCGCCTTCTCCGGTCACGTGGGTCACCTTTCGCTCCCTACGCCGACCACACCCCTGGGCGTTGGCTCGGCGTGCCTCGCTGATGGGTTTTAATTCTAACCCTCGTGTTTCGGCGGTTATGTCAGATCTGTGCGTTAGTAAGTGCCCCCATTTGAGAAAGTAATCCTACCGCCGAAGTACATTCTTATACTAACACAATATACATTGTTATATTTGCACAAAGGTAGATGGCTGTTTTCCAGACTTTTAGGCGTCTGGGCGACGCTGACAATGTACAGCAAAATTCGCGGTATCATTGAAGATGTTATCAGTTCGTCGAGAAGGCCTCTCCCTTCTAAGGCGTGGGAAACTAAAGTCCTTTGTTTGAAGCTCTCGACATCTGAAAAATAAGAAATGTTTGCGAACCTTCTGTCGCCTTTTTGGGCTTTAATGACTTTTTCTTCATGAAAAAGTAACATAATGTTCAGCATTATTATAAATTAACATAATTAATATGTCCGTTCTTACAGTAACCTTAAACACAGTGCCGTTAAGGATTAAGGTTCGTTTTTATGATCACGATGTTTTTTCATTATAACTTTTTTTTTGGCGTTCTTCAAGAAGTTACGCGTAAAGCCAAAAAGAACGAATTATTAGTGAGACAGTGTCCTATTAAGGTCTGCATAAGCCTTTATTTAGAAAACCCTGCCCGACCCTACCCGTTTCAGACTTTCATCAAGCGTTTTCCATCATTTATCGCAAATAATACGAGGCTTGGTCCAGGGGCGTACTGATAGCCCCCACCACCACCCCCAGGGGGGGGAGCCTCGTTGTTAAAAGGGCCTCTAGCTTCAGCAAAAACATTTTACAAATTTTTTGCGGAATCTTCATATGAAACTGGTTAAAGAAATAGCCAGGAATTAAGGCAGCTGTGAATTAAGTGTTAAAAAGGAAAGCTATTTTTCTTTTTTTCTCAGTAAATAAGTGAAATCTTTAGAAATTATTTTCGTTGCTTTAGCTTATAAAAATTGAATGACAAAAAAGCAGCTATTCAAGAGAACTTCGAACCCCTTTTATCAGCCCTTGCAATAGTTTCTATGCACGTACGTTAAAAAGAGAATGTGAAAGAAATATCAGTTCAAAGAGTGGAATTTTATATCAGTAAGGATAAGGTGTTAGTATTACAGTTACTTGCACATAACTACGCATAATTCAGAATATGATAAACTAAAATGTGTTCTTCGCGGGAACGAAAAAATCAGAGAAGAGCCTGTGTCATTTTTTTATATATAACAGAGACAAAAGAAACATTCTTTACTATGTGCAAAACATTGTGGTATTATGTTAAGTGTGCTTTTTATATTACACAGTACATAATTTGAGTAGTTTCGCGTTTTTTGTGCTACAGTTCTTAATCGTTACGTAGTTATTTGCTTGCTTATGTTGTGATATCTCGCATAAATCGGAAAATTTATTAGACACTGTCACACGACAGTTATATGTTTTGTTTGTGTAATCGTGAGGTATTTCAAAGTAGATGGCCTTAGTTCTTTAAAATAATAAATTTCGCATGATATGATTAAGTTTGACCTAAGTATTTTGTAGTAATGTGTATCGGTATAAAACCAGGGCAGTCATTTTAATTACAACGTCCACATTTGTGTTTCACCCAATAAAGTGTAATAATTTGGATGGTGGCGCTGTGGTCTAAGCTATGGACTCTGATCATTCGTCGGAGATGGGTCCGGGTTCGAATCCCGGTCAGGAATGGATGTTGTGTTTGTCTTACGGCGCTGGTTCTTCTTCTTCCCTGGTACCAGTGGCCCAGGGAAGGGGAAGTTGTCTATATAGTTTATATATATATACACACACAGCAATTCCTTTTGACTTTTCCAGTCAGTAAAAATAGTGAAAATATCGCACACACACACACACACACACACACACACACACACACACACACACACACACACACACACAAATTGATAAAAGTCACTGGACACCTAGAAGAGAAACACAACATAGTATTTATTGCCATACGGTGTCGGTCCACCTTTGGCTTTGATGCATGCACTGACCTTTCGAGACATGCTTTCGACAAGGTTTTGGAACACAGCGATAGGTATGCGTATCCATTAAGTACATAATGCTGCCGTAACTGTTGCTTAGTAGTAGGCCTTGCTTCCAAACTTCTTATGCGGCACTATAATTCATCCCATAGGTGCTCTATGGGATTAAGATCAGGGCCCTGTGCTGGCCAGTCCACGCACGATACGGAATTATCGTCAAACCACGCCATAACAGTCCTTGCTTTATGTCTGGGTGCATTATCCTGCTGGTACCAACAAGGCTCGGTTCCATAGTGTTGCTAGAGAATTTAAGGCATAATTGTCCAGAATATCGAGATAGATGTGCTGGTTAACAGGTTTGTCCAAGATAACATATGGATCGGGACCATACCATGAAAAACACCCCACACTAGTACACTGCCAGCTCCAAACTTGATCGTAGGAACAGAACACTGTGGTAAACAGCTTTCCTCCGGCTGTCGCCATATCCACATACGGTCATCAGACTGATGGATCGTGTATCTGGATTCATCAGTCCACAGGACCCGTTACCATTGATCTACGGTCCACGATAAATTGTCTTTACATCATGCTAAACGACGAGTTGCATTCCGAGTGGAGATGTTGTTCGTGCCAATCTGATTAGAGACCTTTCTTGTCTCACGATCGCTGATGAAAATGGAGCAAAAAAAGAAACTTTAAGTGTGAACGAAAACATGTTTATAATATTTAGTCCTGAACGTGTCGGAGAATGGTTTATCAATATCGATCACTAATGTATATATAAATTTTCGCTTTCGTTGGCTCTTATCAAAAACTGCCGACTTAAGTTTTTGGCTTTTTACAAGTAAAAACTGTATTTTTATTCTTGATTGAAGCTGCAAAAAGCCATACGTGGCAAAAGTGCTTCAAACGGTAAGGCGGTTAGCTCCTCGCGCTGATGATTTGCGTCGGAGATCCAGGTGATGCATCTGTGTTCTGTTTGTTCTTCGATTCTTCTGATTCTCTCTCTTCCCTGGGGCTAGTAATTCTGAATTAAGAGACTCGTGACTCTTTCTTTCTTTGCTTCACAGTGAGAACTCTGAAGTTTTAAAAGTAGAAAGAGCAAAATTTTCACATATCGCAAGCAAAGAAAGTGGAATAATAATTGAGAAACCAGGTTTGGTCAAAATCACCAGAGAGTTCTTTCCCCTAATTTTCTCAACAGTTAATCTGTGGGTAATTTTAACTTAATTTCCTCAACAGTTAAATCCCTTTTAATTACCGTGATTTTTTTTTTACTAATTTTCTTAACAGTTATATCCCTTTTAATTACTGTGGTTTTTTTTTTTTTTTTACTAATTTTTTCAACAGTTAAATCCCTTTTAATTACCGAGATTGTAACAACAGCTACATACTTGGATAAGCAAGAAATGTGACAAGTTCTTTGAGCACGTCTTTTGATCAGACTCAGTCCTCGTACGCAAAGTTCAAGATATCTGTTTAGCACATCTTTTGAAGAAAAAGTAATGAGATTCTTTGTATCACTATAGCCGTCCGTCTCTGCACCTATTAATCCTATTTCAAAAATTCTTTCCGCATCGGGAAGTTCGAGCTACTGGGATAACGCTACCCCTCCCGCCATTCACAAGTTTCTTATGGGGTGGGGCGTACAAATTTTGGTTTAAATAATTCTTTTCCTTCGATACCTTTTACTACGAAGACTATTTTGTATACAGTTTCTTATATAACACGCTATGTGCTAAAGATCGCAAACGTGTATTGCATTTCCTGTTGCTTCTGTTTCTAAATCACCCACTTGAAAAATTCTTTTTGCCTCTGACATCGCTCATGGAGAGGAATACTTTACATATAATTTTTAATTTTTCATGACGTATAATTTGGCCACTAGGGGGTGCAAGTGTATATATTTATTTGCATCATATTTGCAGCGGTACGTGCGCTTTTCTACTCAAAATAAGTTTCGACGCCCACAGAGGGTGCAAATGTATATTTTGATTTTCTCGATGTTTCTGCAATTTGAAAAATGCTCTTTACAAGAATGCCATTACTGCACATATTGATTTTTTTATGTATTTTTGAATTTTTTCAGAGTGTACAGTTCTGGCGATAGGCGACTTAAGTGGTTATTTTTGTTTGCAACTGTATCTCCTCTTATAAACCGGATTAATGAAATTCTTTCTTTTTTTTTTTTTTTTTTTTTTTTTTTTTTTTGCACTGTGTGCCAGTCGTGATGGTGAAAATTGTGCACATCCCATATTTTAGATAATGTGAAGTTTTTCTGCAAGGGTTCACACATGTGCAAACGTTCTTATTTCTGCTTCTAAAAGTAGTACTTGAAAAATACTTTTTCCATTGCATAACGTCCACTGTGAGGAACAGTTTACGTGTTATTCCATGCTCATAATGTAAAATTCTGTTGCTAGGAGCCACTAGTGGGTTTCTGTATTTGCCAGATCATCACCCGTTTTAAAAATCTCCATTTTTTTCTTATAGTACCCTTCATTGTGAAGAACAGAGTTCTTCCATTTTCTTCATCAAATAACTCATTTCCCCCTCCCTAGGGTATGTGAAGTTACATATCCTTTTCCTCCAGATCTCTGCTTTTAACTGATTGGTTAAAGAAATTCGTTTCTGTGTTAATTTTGTTTTTGTTCTTTTTATATTTCCCTAATCAAGAACATTTAACGCACAATTCCTGTAGTTCCGTAAAACACACACATCTGCCACTAATGGGAGCATATTATTTCTGCTTACAAATGGTTTACGAGTTCTAGGATTCGTATTGAAAAAATTCTTCTCGCAACTGTTTCCGTTCACTATAAAGCACAATGCGCGTTTTGAATAAATCGCACTTTTTCCGCTAGGGCTCGTAAATACGCATTCCTTTTCGCCGATCTTTTCGTTTTTAAAAAACATTTTTGTGTCACAAACGATTCGAAAGACGAGCTCATTACTCTTTGGTGTAATAACTTTATTTTGAAAATTTCAATCAGTTGGATTCCATTAAAACTTGAATTTCATGAGGCAGTAGTGTATTAAAGACCCTGAGAAATGCATGGGAAACTTTAGTTGTTGTTACGGTAATCGAAAGCAAAAGGAGTTTTCAAAATAGGATTTTAGAACAGTAGATATAGCGACAAATAACAATGTGCTGTTACCCCCCCCCCCCCCCCAAGAAAATAATGCATCTCAAAATCAGAAGGATGTGGCCTGGGAGTCCATATAGGGTGGGGGGCATATGCCCTCCCCTGGAAATCAGACCAAGCCTTTTCTTAGACGGAACTACATAGATTTTTGCAATAACTCTAATTCTAATTGCTAATTTTTCTGTAGAACTTCTGGATGCGTGTGTATATGTATGAGGATTGCACCGACAGTAATGAAAAAGTGGGCATAACTTTTTTATTAACTGACAGAGGTCGTTCAAATTGCACATGTTGGTAGAGTAACTCTTTCTCTATACAAAGGTACTACTCAACATAGTCTCCATCACACGCGATGCATTTGTGCCATCGTTGAACATAAATCTCGAATCCTCTCTGAAAAAATCAAGTGTCGACTGTTCTACCCACTTCTTCACAGCCACTTTCACCCCGTCTGTGTCATCAATTCCTTGTCCCCGAAGACTGCCCTTCATTGGACCAAACAGGTGTAAATCGGAGGGCACCAGATCTGGGCTGTACGGTGGATGGGGTACCACCGACCAGCTTAATTTGCTGCTCGCTTGATTTGTTGCCAAAGATGTGTGTGATCTCGCAATTGTCGTGGCGAATGTGGATCCTTTTCAGATTCTTGTTCGGTCTCTTCCTCCTTGTGGCTTCTCTAAGCTTCTTGAGTGTCTCAAAGTACCGCCCGCTGGTCACGGTACGACCACGTTCCAGAAAATAAAGGAGAATGACACCCGTGTTATCCCAAAAAATAGTCACCATGACTTTCTGTGCTGATCGCTCGCTCTTGAACTTCTTAGGCGTTGGTGAAGAGGTGTGACGCCATTCCATGGATTGATTCTTCGATTCCGAATCGTAAAGATACGCCCACGTTTCATCCCCTGTCACCAGATCGAAGAAAAGCTCATCTTCATTGGCTTTCAAACACTTCCAACAGATCAGAGCAGACTTCCACCCTTCTCTCCCTCAAATCGGGTGTCAACTGCCGAGACCGACTTTGCACACACTTTCCGATACCCTAAGTCTTCCACCATCATCTGTATGGCATTGTGACCACAGTCCAGTTGTGCAACAAGCTCGCGGATTGTGACTCGTTTCTCCGCGTAAATAAATTCATCCACTCGTTGACGATTCGTGTCAGTGGTCACAGACGACGATGGTCTCCCACTGCGTGGTTTGTCTTCAATGCTGGTTTCCCCTTCTTTAAAGTTATTCATTCATCTGTGAACATTGCTCTTGTCAATGGTGTCATCTCCGTAAACATTCTGTAGACTTCTGCGGATGTCGGACAGCCTGCACCCTTCCTTCACCAAGAACTCAATGGATGCACGTTGCTTCTGCTTGGAATCCATTACTTACCTGCAATGAAGAAGAAGGGTTACTATAGAGGAAGAGTTACTCTACCAACATGTGCAATTCGAACGACTTCTGTCAGTTAATAAAAAAGTAATGCCCACTTTTGCGCTACTTTCGGTACAAACCTCGTATTTAGAAAAAAATTAGAAAAAGTTGGGAATTTCCAGCAGGAAAAGCGAAAATTTACAGCAGATAGTAATGAAGAAATTTCTTATTGCATGTTGGAGAACAGCGTACATAGGTATACACACGTGCAGTATGAAAAAGTGTGAAAGGGGAAGAAATGAAAATTGCATCATCCTCTGCAGCAGCTATTCACTGATGAACAAAGATCTCTCAAAGGTTTTCTCAGGATTGTTTTTTTTTTTTTTGCTATTTTTTCATTCTTGATGACCAATTGAGTGATCTCTGAGGTTTTGTGGTGCATAGGATGAAAACAGCCAAAAGAAGCAAAAGAAAGACAAAGAAATTTCCTTATTGTCCTAACATGCTGTCTCATTTCATTTATTCATCTTTTTCACGTAGTTTTGGTGTGTTCAGGTTTCCAATTAAATTTATGCATTGGTAGTGTAGTAAAAACGGTTAGATAACAAGAAGGAACAGTAGAAATTTGATATGGAGTTTGTATATGTTATTTACGCTTTCCAACCGTAGGTTGAAGAAGCCTATATGCTCCAGCTTTTCCCGTCTGTCCGCACGATAACTGGCGTAAAAATGGTTCGATTTCGATGAAATTTTAGTATGTAGTAGGGGACCACCTGGTGACGAAACCTATTGAAAATGGGACAAATGGGTCACGACGTAGGAGCGGGATTCATTCCATTGCCATTATGCGTCATAACTTGCGTAAATATGGTTCGATTTCAATGAAATTTTACTATGTGGTAGGGGACTGCCTGGGAACAAACCCTTTTCAAAAGGGGTAAAGTGGGGTCAAATGTCAGGACATAAGAGCGGGATGCATTCCATTGCCCTTATGCGTCATAACGTGCGTAAAAATGGTTCGATTTCGATGAAATATTAGTATGTGGTAGGGGACCACCTAGGGACGAACCCTATTGAAAATGGACGAAATGGGATCAAAGGTCAGGACATAGGATTGGGATCCATTCCATCGCCCTTATCCCATATTATTAAGGTGGACGTCAAGTAATTTTGCTTCCTATACTTCCAATGGAAAAACTTTTGTACACATTTTCTTCACAATTAATGTGTTCCCAAGGATGAAAATTTGAAAATCGATTAAAATAACTTCATATTATAAATTGGAATACTTAATATTTTCTAAAACATAACCATAATTATATTAAAAATCAATAACTTTTCCTTTGGTGGTGTTGAAACCAGAAAAAGGATGGCGCGACCTGTACTTTGATGATGTCAGTAGACAAACAAATGTTGGATTGTATAATTATGGTTATGCTTTAGAAAATATTAAGTATTCGAAGTTATAAAATGAAGATATTTTAATCGATGTTCAAATTTTCATCCTTGGGAACGTATTAATTGGGAAGAAAATGTGTACAGAAATTTTTCCATTCGAAGTACAGGAAGCAAAATTATTTGACGTTCACCTTAAAGGAGCAATTCTTGTATGTATGTAAATTTTATTTTGAAAACGGCTCTAAGGATTTTGATGAAAATCGTTAACCTACCGTTTTCTGGTACTATAAATCGATTTAGCTTGATCTCGACTTTAGGAAAATTCGTTTAGTGGGTTAAATAACCACCCCGAAATTATCAAGATTTTAGTGTCATGGCGTCGTCCCATTTATGTTATTCATGCTTAGAAATATTATGACGTCATACTCTCGCATTCCAGATGCTGGCGCGCGGTCACGCCATCTGTCTCATTACGTCACGCGTTGTGTGTGGATCCTATTAAAGTTTTATGACGCCACACTCTTGCGAGCAGATGGTCGCGATTCCCATCTGCCCCATTACGCCACGCGTTGTGTGTGTATGTTCATCCGCACGATAACTCGCGTAAAAATCGTTCGATTTCGATGAAATTTTAGTATGTGGTAGGGGAACACCTGGGAAGGAACCCTATTGAAAGTGAACGAAATGGGGTCAAAGGTCAGGACATAAAAGCGGGACCCATTCCACTGCTTTTATGCGTCATAACTAACGTAAAAAAGGTTCGATTTAATTTTAGTGTGTGGTAGGGGACCACCTGGGGACAAACCTTATTGAAAATGGGTGAAATGGGGTCAAAGGTCATGGACATAGGAGCGGAATCACTTCCATCGCCATTATGCGTCATAACTTACGTAAAAATGTTTTGATTTGGATGAAATGTTAGTATGTTGTAGGGACCTGCTTGGGGACAAATCCTATTGAAAATGGGCGAAATGGGGTCAAAGGTCAGGACACAGGAGCGGGATCTATTCCATAGCCCTTATGCATCATTACTTACGTAAAATTGCTTCGATTGCGACAAAACTGTATCATGTTATTTCGGAGGTATACTGAACCAGTTCTGTTGAATATCATCGAAATGGGATCAAAATCAGGGCACAAGAGCGAGATTTATTCCACAGCCATTATCCTCATAACTTGAGTAATGATTTCTGTTATGTTGGAAAGCGTATCATAATCAATGCATTGCATGATTTTACTAATTTGTTCGTAGTTATAATTTCAGTTTTCCCTCTCCTGAAAACTAAGCTATGATGGGCGCCCATGGTGGCTAGTACTGATCGCGGTTAGAACTAGTCAGTGAAAAAATAATTTTTCCAGTCGAACCCGTACAATCGGAGTTATCGGTGAACAAAAAATAGAAATGTATGCCACCTAACAGAAAAATTCCGTGCTGGAGAAGCCGGGAAACATATTGGAGTTAGTGGGAACCGCTGTATAAATCATACGCAAACGAATTTTCCAACTCGGACTTCTAAAAGCGCAGATTAGCTGGAAATGGCAATATTCCGCGATGCCTCCAAGCGGGCGAAATAGTGCATCTAGAAATCAGTGACATGCATTGCATTGATTATGGTAAGGGCTAGTCGAAATGAAATTTTTCTAATTGGACTGTGAAATGGAGCCATCGGTGAACTGAGAATATGAACGTACTCCACAAGACGTATATCTTTACAAAAAAAAAAAAAAAAAAAAAAAAAAAAATGTTCGGAAATGCAAGAAATATTTTTCTCGGAATTACAAATATCTGATGAAAGAAGAATTTTACAGAAATGATCGGAAATATTGTCAAACGCTAGTATACATTTATGTAACCTCACAAAAATATACATTTCCTCCACCTGGTGGGAGAACTGCGCACAGTACATCGCAGCATAAAAATGAAGGGGATTTTTGCAAATAGCTTCAGCTACGAAATGCAAAAAGAATTTTTCAGTCTGACTGTTAAATGTGTAGATATTGTGCAGAACAGAAAACTTTGCGCCATCTAGCGGAGAAATTGTGCCTCACAGCAGTTCGAAAGTGCGTAAATTATTATCCTTACGGTTAGTACGCGTCGATGCAAAAACAGTTTTTCGTATCAGATTTGCAAATACGGAGGTATATTCACAGACGGACGGACAAACCGATGCTATAGAAGCACGTACTTTTTTTTTAAACAAATGAAAAAAATTACGGATGATGAGAATAATTTCTTTCCTCACGTTATAAGTTGCTGATTCATACTACACATTACTTTATATTTGTTCCGTAATGTCCAGATGGGATACACGTTCAACAGAAATTCTTCGGAAAAAAATTTGATGGGGTTCGTGAATATTGGGCATCTTGCTGGCTGGAAAATGCTTCCGCTTAACCTGCTCTTTCTCTGACAAATTCGTGCATATACTGAAAGTGCACATTCATCTATCTTTAGAAAATCCGCGTTCTTCCGGAAGGAAAAGAAGATAAATCTTCTTATTTTTCATGTGTCCCTGTGGAATTATGTGACATCGGCCCATTATATCTGAAACATAACCCGTCGTTTCACTCCAGTACCTGAAGATATTAGTGCATGATCAAAATTTCAAACACTGATAGTATGAGCTCTCATAACACCTTAAATTATATTAAAATTATGACAAAATCTTGTGTTTCGTCGATTCCTTACGCGCTCACAAAAAATTGGCAATAAGTTAAACATTGTACATCTTTCGAAAAAATTAGTTCAGATTTCGTCAGAAGCATATACTATCCTGCCAAAAATCAAGTAAGATTTGCAGCGAAATGTATCTTCATTGAAAGAACTTGATGCCATGTTAGATCATCTTTGGCCTTGTTGACCTCAGCGATAAGTCGTGGAACACCTTCAAAGGATGCTGGTACTTCACTCTTTCTATTAAGACTGTCGTGAGATCTACCACCGCAGACGGTAATACAACCCAGAGCTACTGTTTAGTATTCAAATCGACCTTTCTGTGGTCCATTGAAAACATTAAAAATCCTGTTCTATTCACACTACTTATTCACCGTGCTTTATGGAATGACGGGTTGTTGTGCTGCAAGTGCAGCAACCGGTACCATAAAATTGTCCCAACGTAGGACATACGGAATTTTCTAGAACGTCAATGCAGGACTCAACAATCATTGTACGCTTCATTGCACCATTGTTCCTTGTCCGCTGGACTGGAAACATGCACACTCCATGATGTTTTCCATCTCCGAATTTCACAGATGGGACAAAACACTGAGATAAGTGCTCACCAGTCATTCTTCATACCAAACACAGCCGTCAGGCCAATGCAACACGGAGCGTGACTCTTAACTCCACGTGACGTATTTCAGCTGTTTGATAGTCAGTGTTCAATGCGTTTCTCACGATGCGTTTTGGTTTATGTTAGTAATGTCTTGTGGATCGCAGCTCTGTCGTGTTGATTCATGACAATGTAGCTCTCAATGTGCTGTGGAAACGTTTACAGTTTTACCTTTATGCTTTAATTTCCATACGCAGGTTTTATAGGACCTGCTGGCAAGCTGAAATCTCCGTCTTACGTACAGTAACACCCTAGAACTAACGTCTCAGCAGTCTCACCGCAAATGACAGTTCTCCAAAGTAACAACCGAACTTCCAGTTCCCAACTCCCAACACCTTCCATGAATTTAACGATAGGCCTTACAGTCGACTTCCAAGCAACGCATTTTCATATTTCGTCGTCACGCATAATTTCCTCCCATCACAGGTTTGTCCCATGACTTTTGGTAAGATAGTATACATCGTTCCTAACAGCATGCCATATCATAATAACGCTCATAGAAGTAAATAATTGCTGCCAAATAACAAAGCAAACTTTAACAATGAATTAAACAACCCCTAGGAGCAGTTTTTCGAGAAATGCCTGTGGCTGATAAAAGGTTACCAAAATTTCAGATGCCTTAATGGGCAAGTTGTCTGAAGCGCGGGAGTCGGATCACAGGCCCGAGTTCAAGTCCCAGACGAGGCTTGGGTGGAGTACTTGTCGGATGTATCTGGCTCTGTCCCTTCCATGGAACCAGTGGCCCTAAATTATGGACAGGCGACAACTTATAGCCATACGAGCTGTTCGTTTTGGTCGTTAAACCCCGAAACAAACACACACACACACACACACACACACAGCTGTGTTGGCTGCTAAATTTAAATCAGATGGCTTTCCCGACGGCTCAGTGGTCTAAGCACTAGTTGCTGACCATTCGTCCGAGATGGATTCGAATCCCGGTGAAGCATGGATGTTGTGTTTTTCTTATAGCACTGACTCTCTCCCTTCTCTGGAACCAGTGGCTCTAAATTAGGGACGGGTGACTGCTTATAGTGTTGGAAACACAGGAAACATAAGGCGCGCTTCACAGTGGTCGCAGGGTAAAAGTCCGTACGAGCCAGGGAGGAAAAAGTTGTTTAGAAATTCTCCTTGCTTTGAGAGCTTGGCGCATCACGTGACTCACACACGCCAAGTGGCGACTGTACAAATAAGGTGTCAGTTGATCAGCTGCAATGCTTCATGCAAGCTGTGAGTGAGTGTCTACTAAAACTAATGTGAATCTTCGTTTATTCAACATATTATGTATATAGTGTTCATCTTGTATTTTGCCGCCCCGGTGGCGCAGTGGTCTAAGCGATGGCCTCTGATCATTCGTCCGTAAGGGGTCCGGGTTCGAATCCCGGTGAGGCATGGGTGTTGTTTCTGTCTTACGGCACTGATTCTCTCCCTTCCCTGGAACCAGTGACCCAAAATTAGGGACGGGCGACTGCTTATAGTCCATTGAGTTGCTCACGGTGGTCGTTAAACCTCCAATAAAAAAAAATTCTTGTATTTTATTTAAATAGCTTCTTCAATGGATATCCTTATTCAAGGTAAGTTTATTCGCATGCGTGCAATAATTCTTCTTTTCCGAAGTTTTAAGTCCTCCATTGGAACATTGAGCTTCTAGCATTCCGAAGGCATCAACGACGAAGTATAGATAGATAAACATTCTGTTCTATATATCACACAGAAAACAACATGCCACCAATATTTAGCCCACCTAGTAGCCCACAGTGGTCATTAATCTCCCCTCTCCCCCGCTCCTCAACAAAAAAAAAACAAAAAAAAAAAACAACTTTTGTTTAAAATATTTTCTTGGATTACCCAAGGTTTGGATGAGGAAGAAAAGAAGTATTGATTTTTTTGTTTCAGGATTTACCGACGGTCGTGAGCATCTAAGAATATAGGATCAAGCCATCTATCCCTAATTTGGGGTCACCGTTTCCAAGGAACGGACAGAGCCAGCGCCATAAAACAAGTGCATCAGCCATTCCTTGCCCGCGACTCTAATGGAGGCCCAACTTGGACGATTAGTCTGATTCTCTCACCGCTGACCACTTGGACACCAGGGCGAAGACTTAGATATTAGTTTCGTACTGTTTCAGTTGCTGCAATCGGAAAACACCTGAGTGTTCCGCTATGGAAATATCTGGTGGAGTTTCTGACATTTACTAGTCGTCTGTGTTCATTGATACCAGTGACTAAGATTCTGCTTGTGTGATTAACGTAACCTTTAATATGTATTGTATGTTCCACATTTATTTAGATCTGTGATTGATATTTACGTGATATTGTGTACATTTCACATTATTGTAGCGGAGATTTAAATCGAGGGATAATACGGATTTCAGTTGGATTTTTAAAAGTATCCTTTCGTCTCACAACCTTAGGGAAAAGTATTTTTTCTTTTGTGAAGGTGCTTGAATCATTTGTCAAGAGAATAAAATCATTTTATTACTGTTCTTAGGTAACTTAGGGATTTTTTTTTTATCGAAAGTTTGTTTCATCGGAAATGAGACTGCTTTTATATTTCTTAATGGTTATCCAGTTGAATGGAACCCTTTACACATACAGTATGCTTTTTTCCACATACACAAACAAGTTTTAACATATCGGTTCCCTTCCAGTACAGCAGGTACATGTCATTTTATTGTAGTCTGTTGTCACACATAGATAGGGAGCAGAGCTTTTGCATAAATCTCTGTACAAAGCTGGAAAAAGAATGAAACGTGCTATAAGGACGATTAACATGCAGCAGGAAGGTTATAGCGGTTCAGCTTTATCGTGTGCACTTCTTTATGATTGGCACAGACATTTACGGGACCTAAGGAAAAGCATTTCAGGCAATCAAAAGATTGGGAGACCTTCAGTTGCAGGTCGGCTGGACATACTTTGATGCCGTTTGGCATTAGCCCTAATTAGAATCCACTGTTATTTGACTCACTGCTGTGCGCCGGTAACATATGTGAATCTGGCTGTTCTGCGCTCACCCCGGGCGTCGACAATCAGTTTCCAAACCCAGGTCATGTTACACTACCGGTTTTCTGCTGCGTCAACCATTATCTATATACCCCATCTTACTACTATTAGTTTTCCACATTCCCTAAATGCAGAAGTTTTGCTGATACTATCACCAATCCCACGAACACCAACAATCGTCACGCTTCTAAATTCCATTTCATCGCATCGCTCTTCCATTCGAATTTCAGTAGCGTATGCGAACTACTGTTAGAAACGATCCTGTCCTCCCCCCCGTTACCGAGGATTTTAAGGCGCTGTCTTTGGTTTATTTGTCCGAGATGGGTCCGGGTTCCAGGAAAGCATGGATGATGTGTTTGTCATACGGCACTGATTCTCCCTTTTCGCTGGAATCATTGGCCTTAAATTATAGGGACGAATGACTGCTTATAACCCATTTAGTTGCTCACGGTGGTCGTTAAACCCTCAAACATACATACAACAAGAAAGATGGCACCGAATTTTTGGATATGATAAGCACGTCTTTTGAATCCGTTCTGACGCAAATTAAATTTATCGAAGCTATTCAAAGTCAATGGAACCGGTATGGAAAACAATAGTACCTGACGGAAGAAAGAAGTTTTTCAATCGGGTTTTTAATCACTCAGATTTTGCTGTAAACGGAATCGTGAGCTTACGCCCTCTGGTTGCTGACTTGAGCGTTAAGAAAAACATGAATTTATATGAGAAACATTTCGCACCGGAAACGCTCTCCAACACCGAAAGAATTTTTCAAATCGGACTTTTAGAAACAGAGATATCGACAAAAATAAGATGTGACTTTACGTCCCCTGGTGGGAAAACCATGCATTATTTTAGGAAGAAAGTATTCTCAAAAGTTTTTTTCCATATCAGCACTATCGGTCGAAGAAAAAAAAATTTAGTCGAGTTTTCAGGAGCCCAAATTTTGCTACAAATACATCAGAAACAGACATTAAAACTTATGCCCCTGGTGGCCAAAACATTCTCTACCAAACACTAGAAATTATGTGAAAAATATTTTCTATCAGGTCTTGAATGCGATACAGGTGGAATTTTTCAAATCGGAGTTTTAGAAGCAGAAAAAACGCAGAAAACGCAATTTACCTTTGTGCCCCTTAGCGGAAAGTCTATGATTTACTTGAAAATTTTGAATTTATAGGGAAAGCATTTCACATCGGAGACACTATCCAACAAAAATGGAATTTTTCAAATCGGACTCCTACAAATAGAGATATTGACAAAAATAAGATATACATGTACGCTCCCTGGCGTAGAAACCATGCATTATTTCAAGAAGAAAATGCTCCTAAAAGGTTTGTCGACATAAGTGGTATCGGTCAACAAACGACTTTTTTTTGCAATCAAGATTTTAGGAGCTCATATTTTGCTGCAAATACATCAGAAGCGGAAATTAAGACTTACGCCACCTGGTGGCCAATCCATTTTTTACAAAAATTAGAAATTACGTGCAAAGGATTTCCCATCAGGAGTTGTATCTGGTGCAGAAAGAATTTTTCAAATCGGAGATTTAGAAGCAGAGATATAAGGGAAAAAGCAATTTACTTCTACGCCCCTAACGGAAAGTCTATGAATTACTTGAAAATTTTGAAATTATATGAAAAACATGTCACACTGAAAACACTTGCAACAAAGAAGGAATTTTTCAAATCAGACTCCTAGAAGTAGAGATATTGACAAAAATAAGATATACATCTACGCCCCCTGGCGTAGAAATAATGCATTATTTTAAGAAGAAAATGTTTCTAAAAGGTTTGTCGACATGAGTAGTATCGGTCTACAAAAGACGTTTTTTCCAATCGGGCATTTAGAAGCTCATATTTTGCTGCAAATACATCAGAAGCGGAAATTAAGATTTACGCCCCCTGGTGGTCAAAGTATTCTTTACCAAAAATTAGAAATTATATGCAAACGATTTTCCATCAGGAGGTGTATCAGCTGAAGAAAAAAAAAATCAAATCGGAGTTTTAGAAGAAGAGTTATCGGGGAAAATGTAATTTACTTTTACGCTCCCTAGCGGAAAATCTATGCGTAATTTGAAAAAAGTAACTATATATAAAACACTCTTCGACATAAATGGAATCGAAAAACAAAAGAATTTTTTCAATCGGATGTTTAGAAGCAAATATGTGGAATAAAACGTATTTTTAGCGCGTCTTTTGTTAAAAAAGGTCGTGCTTATGTTACCGGTTTGTCCGTCCGTCTGTACCCACGATTTCTCTGTAACTATTAGTCCGAAATAAAAAAATTCTTTTGCATTGGGAAACTTGAAATATGCGAATGATGATCCTTTATTTCGTTTTTTTTTTTACGATGTACAATTTCGCCGCTAGGGGCGTAGATGCAGATGATGTCGAATTCAAAAATACGTTTTATTCCACATATTTGCTTCTAAACATCCGATTGAAAAAATTATTTTACCTTTCGATTCCATTTATGTCGAAGAGTGATTTAGATATATTTACTTTTTCAAATTACGCATAGTTTTTCCGCTAGGGGGCGAAAAAGTAAATCACATTTTTCCCGTTAACTCTTCTAAAACTCCGATTTGAAAATTTTTTTCTTCAGCGGATACACTTCCTGATGGAAAATCTTTTGCATATAATTTCAAATTTTTGGTAAAGAATACTTTCGCCGCCAGGGGGCGTAAGAGTTAATTTTTGCTTCTGATGTATTTGCCATAAAATCTGAGCTTCTAAAATATCGATTGAAAAATTTTTTCGTGGACTGACGCCACTCACATCGATAAACCTTTTCGGAATATTTTCTTCTTAAAATATTCTACAGTTTCACCGCCAGGGGATAGACGCGTATCTTATGTTTGCCAATATCTCTACTTCTAGGAGTCCGATTTGAAAAAATTCCTTCCTTGTTGGATAGTGTTTCCGATGCGAAATGTTTTTCTTATAAATTCAAAATTTTCAAGTAATTCATAGATTTTCCGCTAAGGGAAATCTATGAATACTACTAAGGGGCACAAAGGTAAATTGCGTTTTCTGCGTTTTTTCTGTTTCTAAAACTCCGATTTGAAAAGTTCTTCCTGTATCGCATACAAGACCTGATGGAAAATATTTTTCACATAATTTCTAGTGTTTCGTAAAGAATGGTTTGGCCACCAGGGGCATAAGTGTTAATTTCTGTTTCTGATGTATTTGTAGCAAAATCTGGGCTCCTGAAAACTCGACTAAATTTTGTTTTTCTTCGACCCATAGTGCTGATATGGAAAAACCTTTTGAGAATACTTTCTTCCTAAAATAATGCATGATTTTCCCACCAGGGGACGTAAAGTCACATCTTATTTTTGTCGATATCTCTAATTCTAAGAGACCGATTTGAAAAATTCTTTCTATGTTGGAGAGCGTTTCCGGTGCGAAATGTTTCTGATATAAATTTATGTCTTTCTTAAAGCACAAGTCTGCAACCAAAGGGCGTAAGCTCACGATTCCGTTCACAGAAATATCTAATGGTTTAAAAACCCGATTGAAAAACTTCTTTCTTCCATCAGATACTATTAGTTTCCATACCAGTAGTTCCCATTGACTTTGAATAGCTTTCATAAATTTAATTTGCGTCAGAACGGATTCAAAAGACGTGCTTATTACACCCGAAAATTTGGTGTCATCTTTCTTGTTTAATTTGACATCATCTGCATTTACGCCCTCTAGCAGCAAAATTGTACATCGTAAACAAAAAAATGAAATGAAGGATCATCATTCGCGTATTTAAAGCTTCCCAATGCAAAATGAATTTTTCAAATCGGACTAATAGTTGCAGATAACGTGGGTACAGATGGACGGGCGGACAAACCGGTAACATAAGCACGATCTTTTTTTACAAAAGACGTGCTAAAAAATATGCCGTTAACCTGAATATGTAGCCGTAGTGATGTGAAGTCAGAGGATGACGCATTATCATATTTGCATAAAATGATCCAGTGGCCTTAATCAATTGGCCACTCAATGTATACTTGCATATGAAATCAGAGCTATGCAACGCAATCAACTGTCGTAAAGGAAATTATTGTGTAGATCTTTTGCAATCGCAGAAATATTTTTCAAATCTCAGCAGGGAGCACAACAACGTACTCACACCACAGTTAAGATCGTTTTATTGCACATACGCTTTCACTGAAAACCAATGCAGAGCGTTCGTAGTAAGATGAATGGATCTTAGATAAATGTCGGGGAAATAACGGGTGATTTAGCCTCAGCTAAAAAATGGCGATGATCAGTCACATCGAATCTGAAATATGGAAAATTATTTTCTCCAGAAGGGTGATTTTTCTTCCGATTTCAGGAGTAAAACACTAGGGTAATCCCCCCTTTCTGGAGGGGCGAAAAAGAAAAAAAAAAAAAGCTGTGCACAGGTGTTACCACTCAAAATATTCATCCGGATGTGAGTGCGATGCGTTTTACTCCCGTAAAAAAGTTTAAACATGCATGCTTCACTGAATTTCAGAAATGTTTGAATTTAATTCCATTTTTCAAAGTTTATAACGTGCATAAGTAGAATCGTCTCAAAGATGTATTTGCATTAATGCCCCATTATAATAAAAGTTCTAGTATATAGCGTAGTGTAATATGAGAAAGTAAATCTGAAAGAAATTTTAATTTTTTCTCCTGCCTTTACTTTTAGCATGCAGGCGTAATTTCAGGAGTGATAACTCTGTTGAGAAATCGTTATTTAGCTCTGTTAGATGAATAGTCCATCTCCTTGAGTTTTAGGAGACCCGTGTGGTAATTTACTCTGGAAAGCAGCGAGAGAGAGAGAGAGAGAGAGAGCGAGAGCGCCGAGTAGTTTAAGCGCTGGATTTGGATCATTCACTTCCTACTTTTGACGTCAACAGCGCGTAGCCAATGAAAGAAGGCACGTGTTGTGAGCTGGCTAGGAGGGTATATAAGGTGTGCTGTTGGCATTCTGAAAACACAGTGCCGCGGGTGGCCGAGTGGGCAACGTTCGTGACTGCCACGGGAAGGGCCTCAGGTGCGATCCCAGGCAGGTACGAACGCTCGATCCACTAAATACCCGCCGTGCGTCGGATGAGCACGTTAAGCCGTCGGACCCCAGGTACTGGCCCCCGGTAATAAATAAGGGCGCCTTCCTCCCCCTTTCTACTTCGCTTCCGTGTCACTTTCCTATCGGGCGCTCTATCCCAAATCTCCTAGTTTCCTATTTCTAAGGGTTGTTTAAGACCTGGGGTAAGACACTCCCTTCCTAAAATCTTCTAAACATGATCAATATGATCTGAAAACATATCACTCGTTGCTGTAATGGATAAAAGGAGCGATTTATCAGATTTGTAAAAACGGATGATTATCAGCTTTCGGGGCAAAGGGTGGCAGTATTTCTGAAACAGCACAGTTTGTGAACTGATCGCGTGCTGCTGTGTTTAAAGTGTATCGTGATTGGAGAAATGACACCATTGCGAATAAGCGACGTGCAGACTGCGGAGCACCACGTGCCATATTGATGTGAGAGGTGAACGTCGGCTTCAAAGGTTCGTGAGGCCCGATCGACACGGTACAGTGGAGCAACTCACTGGCCGAATGAATAAGGGGGCTACTGGAAGTGTGTCTAAAACGACAGTTCAGGGAACCCTGCTGCGTATGGGGCTTCGATGCAGACGGGCTGCATCACAGCAGCTAGACGGGCTGGGAGTGACTTAATAAGGTGCTGCAAGGTGTTCACAGATATGTGGAGCCAGGCTGACTGCAGTGCATCTGACAGCAGCTGGAGGGTGTGTGGTGGAGGATCTATAAAGCGAACAACACGATCGAGGTGGTTCCACAGATGCTCAATTGAGTTTAAGTCTGGGGAATTAGGGGGCCAGAAAAATACTTTGAGGTCTTCATCGTGCTCTTCCAACCACTCTCGGACATTTCTAGCTGTGTGGCACGTCGGTTTGTCGTGCTGGAAGATCACATCCGCCACAGGGAAGACAATCAGCATGTTTGGGTGTACGTAGCAGACGCCAGTATTGATTCATAACAAATGCAGTTCATAGTGCCTTCCACAGGTATGAGTGGACCTAGGGAATGCCACAAAAACATTCCTCAGACCATAACGCTGCCCCCACCAGCTTGTGTTCTGCCAGCAATATGTGTTCTCCGATGTTTCTCGCCTTATACGCCAACGTCCATCCGTTCGATGAAGCAGAAAACGTGACTCATCGGAGAAGGCAATCCTTTTGCCAATCAGCGGAGGTCCAATTCCCGATACTGCTGTGCAAATGTCCTACTTTTGACGTCCACAGCGAGTAGCCTTTTCTGCCGATGCACCTTCGTTAGCATAGGTGCAGTGACCATCCATATGCATTGGAGCCCCATACGCAACAGGGTTCGCTGAACTGTCGTATTCGACACATTTCAGGTAGCCCTCTGGTTCATTCGACCAGTGAGTTGCTCCACTGTAGCGTGTCAATCGGCCTTCACGTATCGTCGCAGCCGACGTTCACCTCTCACATCAATGGCACGTGGTGTCCCGCAGTTTCCACGTCGCTTATTCGCAATGAGACCATTTCTCCAATCACGATACACTTAAACCACAGCAGCAGGCGAACAGTTCACAAGCTGCGTTGTCTTCAGTTTGTGATGTAAGCCTTTTCTGCCACCCTTGGACCGAAAGCCGATAATCATCCCTTTTCGCAAATCTGATAAATCGCTCCTTTTATCCATGACAGCAACGACTGATATGTTTTTAGATTGCCTACAGCACATCTTATATACCCCCCAAGCCAGCTCACGACTCGTGCCTTCTTTCATTGGCTACTCGCTGTTGACGTCAAAAGTAGGAGGTGGTCACAATAATGTGACTCGACTGTATATGTATATAGTGTCCATTGTTCGGAGGTTTCGGAGGTTAGGCCTAAGTTATTAACATTGTTTGTCCGTTGCGTCTGTACGAACGCAGAATAAGTGCGTGACACTTATGCGCAAATGAAACGGTTGCAATGCTTTCCCTAAATGATGTATGCAGAATGAAACTCAATATAATAATTAAGTAAATAAACCATGGTGTAGATAATTTTAGGAAAACAGTGCGTCGGGCCTTAAACTGTCCCTTAAATATAGCAAGCTAGGAGATTAGGATTAGATGCAGGAAATAAAAAAAAATAAAAATAAAGGAAAATGTTAGACGTGAAGTGTAATTGTCCGCCCGGCGGCGCAGTGGTCTAAGCGATGGCTGTTGACCATTCGTCCAAGATGAGTCCGGGTTCGAATCCCGGTGAGACATGGATGTTGTGTTTGTCTTACTGAACTGGCTTTCTTCCTTCCCTGGAGCTAGTGACCCTAAATTAGGGACGGGCGACTGCATATAGCCCATTGAGTTGCTCACGGTGGTCGTTAAACCTCTAATCAAAAAAAAAAAAAAAAAGAAAAGAAAATTGGAAGTAATTGTCAGTTTAAAAAGATATCAAGTTCCAAAGAATTCTGTTGCTTTGAAAACTCAGGATGAAAAAAAATACTTAATTTGTGATAAGTCCTCCCACAGGAAAAATATTATTGCAAATCCATTAAAAAAAAAATTAAAAAAAAAATTGAGCTCCGACAGAAAATAAAATGACACACTCACATTAATGACAAAAAAAAAAAAAAAACTCATCGTGCAATTAGTTTTACCATGAACGTGATTCAGATTTCCAAGTCTTTCTGGCTCATTGGTTAAGACGCGCGTCATCTGGTGAACCAATCCAAACGACGTCGTTTCGGCTCCCGTGGCGGAAGGATTATCTGGTGTTAGGGCTAAAAAATTCAGCGTCTTCGACTTTGCAAAATTTCTGTATTAATACGGAAAAACCTGAAGTTGACTTTTCTGAAATATGCGGAATTTCTAACTATGTAAAATCTGTAAAAATACGGAAGTTAAAAAAAATAAATAAAAAAAAACGCGCAGTTTTTAAAAACGGAAATTTCTTTAAAAGGCGGACACTTACCAGCAACTCTGCTACACGTTATTTTCACAAATTTTCCGTGAATTCACGCCAATTATTTTTTACAGTGTACTGTTTTTCGGAGGTGTCGGTTACTGGAGGTTTCACTGTATATACACTGAGTGGCCACTTTATTATGACCACCCCTCAGAACTTCGTTGGGCCACCTTTTGACTTTAATATTGCGTCGATTCTTCGTGGCATGGACTCCACGAGATGTTGATAGGTGGTTTGTGGAATCTGAGACCATGCTTGATGAATAGCACTTTCCAGGAGTGTGAGATTGCAGGGTTGTGGATCCAGCTATCTGATGGCTCGTTCAACTTCATCCCACAAATTCTCAATGGGGTTGAGATCTGGAGATTGTGGGGGCCACCTAAGCAAAGGAAACTCACCGGCATGTTCCTGAAACCAATCCTGTACAACACGAGCACTATGGCAGGACGCATTATCTTGTTGAAAGTAGCCATCGCCATTGGGATAAACCATCCACATGACAGGATGCACTTGGTCCGCAACGATGTTTAGATATGATGTGCCAGTCAGACGTTGATCAACACGAATTAAAGGGCCCAAAGCATGCCAGGAAAACATTCCCCAAACCATAACGTTGCCTCCACCAGCTTGAAGGGTTGTAGCAATGCATTTGGGGTCCATGTTTTGGTGCTGTTTCAGCCAAATTCTCACTCGGCCATCGGCATGGTGCAACTGAAAACGTGATTCATCGGACCACATAATTTGTTTCCAATTATCGACTGTCCAATCCTTGTGCTCCTGTGCGAAATGGAGACAGCAAAGGTGTTCGAACAGGCATATCCGATGCAGCCGTACACTATCCGATGCAGTGTACGGCGAACAGTGCGTGCAGAGATCATTTGAGGGGATCCTTGATTAAGATGGTCTGTGATTTGCAGCACTGTTTCCCTTCTGTTGTCTGTTACCAGTCTGGACATTCTCCGTTCCGCCCGAGGAGTCACTAGTCGATGACGACCACACGTTGCACGTAGAGACCCAGTTTTTTTGGCTGACAGTCCAGTCTTTAAACACTTTAACAACAGCTGCTCTGGAGCATTTCACGAATGCGGCGGTTTCGGTGATACTCGCTCCATAGCTCCGAGCTCCTACAATCATCCCACGTTGAAAGTCTGTCAAATCGCATTTTTTACCAATCTCGTCACCTAAAAATCACTTCTACTACTGTCGCAAGCACTAAGCTTTCCCTTTTGATACTAGCCCCGCCCTCTGGCGGCTACAGCGTGCAGCCATAGCTCATTTGCCTAAAACCGTCAGGTGGTCATAATAAAGTGGCCACTCAGTGTATATACTGAAGAGCGAGTTCTTAACTTTCTTTATCACTTACAATTTTCAGTAAACTTATTCGCATGTTGCGAATCTAGATTTTGACGCCCCTCTGAGCACTAATGGACGCTCCTAGTATGCGCATTCTGGTTGGTTACGCCCCCTCCCCCTCCCCTCCGACTTTCAGTAGCTACGTCCTTTCCAGGAAGTCAAGACTTCAACAGTTACTGGAATTACTTTTGAAACGAGCAGCAACCGTGCGTTATGAAAGTATAAACGATAACTTTTAAAAGGAATTGTCGCCATATTGCTTAGGTACGATTCAAGCTGGAGTTATTTTTATCAGATCACTAAATCTGAATATAAGCTCTTTGTTTTGAAATGAATCCATATTTCTTTCATTTTTTTTATTACGCAGAAGCAAACTAAGCTTTTTGAATCTCCCATTGGGTGGGGTGGATGAAAGTTTATTTATGTGGTTTTATTCTTTAGAGACATGCGGATCTTTTTATCTTTGTCTTTCTCAAATCACGTGACATTAAAATCGGGAAGAGAGCGGAAATCTGGTAAGAGGGATTTCCGATAGTCAAGATTGATTACTCGAGTCGCCTTTAAGCGTGTGGTTCCAGCTTTAAAAATAACTGGAGTGTTTTGGCTGAAATAATTTGAGTCTGTTCATGTCAGATAAAAACGGCGAAGAGTAGATGCGTGGGAACCTAAACACTACCAGCGAATCCAGTTAAATCGAAGTCGTTTCTTGTTCCATCAGTGGCAAACAAGCAGGACTGGAGCAGAGGGCAGGCAGCGGGTGGACAGGGAAGTTAGACCTTCAACGAAGCATACCCATCTTTTCCAAAAATCTCTGTTGCACATAAATACAAATAATTTCGGTAGAAATTCGGTAACTATCGTGTGCTGCAAACAATGGTTCCAATAACGTCTTATGCTGTGCCAACTACTGAACCGTCACGAATTACAGCCCACGGTCCAATGCATGCTGGCCAACGGACGGGAACGAAAATCCTCCACCTTTGTACCTTTCCGCTCCTAACACCCACCCACTATCTTGCAGAATAACTCAAAGAAGCATATAAAGATTTTACATTGTGTTCTTGCATTCGTTTCCGTTGCACGGCCACAAAACGCTTTCCAAGTCATACTCAAACTATAATCAGCTACTTGAAGTGGTTATGATGCTATTTGAGGTCAAGTCTCGTTCTTTTCTTTTCCTTCTTTCAGCTTCCCATAAAAGCATGAGCTTTACTGAGGGTTGCTCTCTATCCTCATTACATTTAACTTGGACTACATTTCGACAATTTAAAAGAAAATAATACGAGGCTGCATTACCTCACAAATAGCCAACTTCTCATCTGTTTGTACATATGTGCTAGAAATGAGAATAGGGTAATTTCACTCTGCAAAAAAAAAAAAATGTCTTCAGTTTCATTCCTACGACAAAAACAACGCATCTCAAACATATGAGTTGTGTAGGCAGTTTTACGACATCACAATCATAGATAGCATTTAGACTTGATCGCTTAGCAACTCATTTTTACGGGGTGCTTTATTTCAGGGCCGTACTAGGTTCCAGAGCCAGGTGGGGCTGAAGACTCATTTAGGAGGCTGAAGGGTCATTGAGAGGAGGCACTGTGTTCGACTGCAAACTGCATTTTCCCACCAGTACAGACCCAAGTTTTACTTTCATTTTAATATCCTTTTGTTAATTTACTTCATTAGCAAATAATTACACCGAAAAGTATAAACAGTTAAAATAGAAAATATGAAGTAAAAAGGGGGAGAAAGAAAACAGAACTCTCTTGAAATATACCAAATAAATCGCTTTCTTTGAATTTGCTTTGATGGTGTTTGGGCTGGGCGTTTCTTATCGCTGGAGTCAAAAATAACTCCCAACTAGAGCAATTTTTTTTTTATGTTTACTGTTTTGGTCTCTATTCCGTGGATCCACGCTATGCCATCGGAGATTTACAGATGTCATGCTTCAACTTTTTTTGTACTCCTTCTTCGGCGCCACATTTTTCTTCATCTTTAATCGGGTATTCTCCTTCTCTGGTGCTCGGTGGTAGGTACTTCTTACCGCAGTCAATAGCCGTACACTTTTCCCCTCTCAAAAACCAAGAGCACCAAAACTACCCTTTTGAGCCACCATCTATTTGCGTGGAGAAGTGTACCCTTGAAATAGTAAATAATATTAAATATTTGGGAATAATGATCGAGGATAATTTAAAATGGAATATAAATATTCAAAATATTGTAAACAAAATTTCGGTGGTATTGGGTTCAATTACGAGAATTTCAAATAATTTAACAATCAAAACATTAAAAATGTTGTACTACAGTCTGATTTATTCATGTTTGACTTATTGTTTATTAGTACGGGGGCAAAATACTAAGACTAATTTATATAAATTAAAGTCATTACAAAATAAAATAGGATGGTCAGAATTTTAAATAACTTTAGGGGAATTAACTTGAATATGGAGATACGGATAAATTCATATGGATTTTTAGTTATTGAGAATTTATGGTAATTTAGATTATTAGGATTCATGTATAAAAGGATAAAAAAGAATAGGTATCAACATTTAATTCAACTGAACACTGTAGGTCACGACTATCAAACAAGAGATAGAAATGCATTTTTGTTACCAATGCCAAACACTTTTACCCAAAAAAGATTTATTGATTACCAGGGATTGATGTTATGGAATAACCTACCTTGTCAATTAACACATATTAATAATTACAATTATTTTCGAAAGCAACTATAAAAATATTTGCTCACAAATTAAAATATAAAATTCTATGGTAAAATTTATTAATCAGACCACATATGAGTAAATTTTATATGTGCAGGACGTTTGCCTTGACTACGTACTTTAGGGGAATTGGGATTCACTCAGGCTATACATATATAGCCTTTTCCTCAATTTCCTGTTCTGTGGTTACCCTGTTCATAAGTATTCACATTATATATGTTGTTTTTCTTAATACTATATATGTTATAAAATTAATTTTGAAATATAATATAGTCAAATGTAACCCCATAACGAAATAAATGAAATGAATATCTCTCCAAAAAAAAATATCCTCCAGTACAAGCATCGTAAAATTACTCCTACTGGAAGAAAAACAATGAACGAGAAGATGTTGAAAGTGTTTCCTCTCCCCCATACGCCCAAGGACTTCGCTTTTGTACTATTTTCCAACGCGTTGAGGGATGCATTTAGTTAAAATGTCTCCACAACAGCACGTTTTTTGTAGGCAACGAACTACCTGGAAGCTTCCAAACAGCAACTCAGCATATCATAGTCACTTACTAAATGATGAACAGGGGTTTAGCGTTCTGCCCAACTACACCTCAACCTCCGTCACTCTTTCTTTCTATCTGTTTTTTTTTATTTCATTTTTGGTAATGTTCTTTAAAATTTTACGTTTCACCGAAAAAGGGGAAGGGGGGATTTTCCCTCTGCCCTAGCCCACAATACAAACGAGCACTGTCATCATGTAGCAGAGAATCATTGTCACAGCTGCTCCTATTGATTCACCTTTGAAAGTAATTTCTCTGCAGTTATTCATCGTTTGAGCTGTAGTCAGTTTTACTTGTTTATAAAAAATGCAGTGCACGACAAAATAAGGAAAAGCGTTTATGCTTGTAATGAAATACAAAAGTCATTTTTATGAACCAATGAAAATAAAAGTTCAAAGAATTTATGCCGACGGGTATTTTCTGTTCGGGAGTGGGCTTGCTTGCCTTTCACTGGGGGCTGCGCCCTTCTAGCCCCCTGCTAGCTACGACCCTGCTTTATATGGTGGAATTAACCATTCCCTTCAGAATTTAAGGTAAGCAAGCAGTTTAGGCAAGGGACACCATGCCGCCCCGGTGGCGCAGTGGTCTAAGCGATGGCCTCTGATCATTCGTTCGAAAGGGGTCCGGGTTCGAATCCCGTTGAGGCATGGAAGTTGTGCTTGTCTTACGGCACTAGCTCTCTCTCTTCGCTGGAACCAGAACCAGTTACCCTAAATTAGAGACGGGTGACTGCTTATAGCTCATTGAGTTGCTCAAGGTGGTCGTTAAACCTCCAATCAAAAAAAAAAAAAAAAAAAAAAAGGGACATCAGGAACACCATCCACGCCTCATCAGGAACTCCGGGCCAACTCTGAAGATAATTCAGAAGCCCTTACCACTCAACCACCAGCATATTTCTCAGTATGAGAAGCACATTTATAAGTAATACGTTGCAATTTTAAAAATTATTCGTATAGGAAAACTATGTAAATTTTCATCCGGAAGGGGCTTTGCTTACGGGGCGTAATATCTCTGTAGACAGCAACCTACAGATACTCTAATCAGACTGATAGATAAAGGCATGTGCATAGAAAAAAAAAAGTGTGATTCAATCTGTCAGCAGAGAAGCCGTCAGTTACCAATATTCACAAAATGTTTTCTTTTTTTTTTAGATTTAACGACCACCGTGAGCTATAAGCAGTCACCCGTCCCAAATTCAAGGCCACTGGTTGCAGGGAAGAGAGAGAGCGAGAGAGCCAGTGCCGTAAGACAAACACGGCATCCTTGCCTCACCGGGAATTAAACCCGGACCGATCACGGACGAATTATCAGAAGCCAGAGCTTAGACCACTACGCCACCGCAGCGGCAGAGGTTGAAATTACTGCTTGATTTTCAGCAAAAGGTTAAAAACGAAATTCTAGCTTTTGTATTTCCCGCAGACCGACCTGATTTGACAGAAACTAAAATGCAACTTTGTTTGGTGATCACATAGTTAATTGCTATTTCGTGGAGTTGTTGGTGCGAATATTTTCAGAACTCCGCAATCATGGTTCGAGAACGACTAAATCTTGAGGGGTCAACTATATATATATTGCTAAAAAAAAACAGAAAGAAAGAAAAACCATTTTCGTCAATCAAAGTTGCATTAAAAAATTTGACTCAACAGTTATACATTAATTTTTTAACTGAAATCTGTTGATCAAAGATTTCTGCGAATAAGCAGTTGTGAGTACAGTCAACCCGCGATGTACCGCCCCTCGATTTACCGCCACCCTTGCGAAACGCCTCCTTTTGGGTCTGGAGGAACGTGCCCTATTTAAAACATCATTTGATCCCCTGATGTACCGCGGCCCGCGGGTGGCTTAGTGGTCAACGTTCGTAACTGCCACGGGGAAGATCTCGGGTTCGATCCAATGAAGGTAATAACTCTAGAACCACTAAATATCCGCCGTGCGTCGGATGGGCACGTTAAGCCGTCGGGCCCCGGGCACTGGTCCCCCGGTAATAAAAAAGGGCGTCTTCCTCCCCCCTTTCTACCTCTCTTCCGTGTCACTTTTTTATCGGGCACTCTTGCCCAAATCTCCTAGCTTCCTATTTCTAAGGGTTGTTTAAGACCTGGGGTCAGACACTCCCTTCCTAAAATCCTCTGCATATGATCTGTTGTACCGCCACACCCTTGGCATCCGTGAACCGTCAATGTATAACCTGCGCCAACCTGCCTTTCTCAGCACAAAGCATACTTAATGTCCCGATACAAGCAAACTGTGTGAGAATTCCCTTCCCGCTTTTTTGGACCATGACTCAATTGTGGCGAACCTTAATTTTAAAGACACTGATTCAATCAAATATCCAAATCAGTGTCTTTAAGAAGATTCTTTGAAGCAAACACGCAGGCTGGCGATATTTCAAACGCCAGGGGAGTATTTAGAGGGAGGGCCGAGGGAGTTCCTTCCTCAGATGAGGTTTAGACCCGACTACCTACTTCTGTTACAAATGTAAACGCATTTCCTCTTCAACACTTAAGAATGAACAACGTAACCTCAATCTCCAAATATATAAATAAATATTTTGAAGTTCCTCACCTCCATTGAACTAAGAAATCGCGCCGGAATCTCGGTTATCTGGTTTTGTGAAGCTGAAAAATGTATTTATGTAAACTTTTCTCGGAAAAGAAAAAAAAAGCCCATGGGTTTCAGTCTTAAACTAAAACGCGTGGCTTTTTTACGAAGGTGAGGTATTTCAAGTCACGCAACCACGTGAACTGAAATACCGGCAACTATTCAAATCAGCGATATCTCGAGTCACGTGGCAACTCGAAGGTACGGTACTTCAAGTCACCACCTCCCAGATAAGAAAAAGTTGCTGTGGCCCTTGCAACCAGTGGAGGTCCAGCCGTTTGGAACTTTGGAGCATTGTGACCACACCTTCACTAATGCAACCCTCAAACATCCAACAATGCCTGCGTTTGCTAAGATCTTGAACACAGTCTTATTCGTGCCGATAATCGTTTCTGGCTCAAACTAGAGAAATTCTTACCTTTCCCCATTGAATGGTCTTCGTAGTGGAGTACTGGCTGGCCTTAATTGAATTGAATTGAATGGAATGATAAGTAGTTTTTAGTAAGGGAATGTCTGACCCCAGGTCTATAACTGCTTTGTTGTTGTGAGGGTTTAAGGACCACCGTTAGCAACTCGATGGGCTATAAACTGTCGCCCTGATCTAATTGAGGGTCAATGGTTCCAGGGAAGGGAGAGAGTCAGTGCCGTAAGATAAACACAACATCCATGCCTCACCTGGATCCGAGCCCAGACCCTCTCGGAGGAATGGTCAGAAGGCAGCGGTTAGACTACTGCGCCACCGGGGCGGCCCTATAACTGCCCTAAGGACATTATGAGATAAGAGATGTGAGTAAACGAACTCTATAGGAAAGAAAAACAAAGTGAAGGAAAGGTAGAGAAAAACAGATGTTCGGGGGGGGGGGGCGAAGCACCTAGCTTGGGGAAACCGCCACGACACCACAAAGCCAGCTACCACCACCGCTGGGATGGGGTGATACCTCAGGAAATCCAATGCGCGGCCGGAGCAGCCATCACATCCCCACTAACCTGTAAGAAAAGAGTAATCCTAGTCAAGACACTTGTCTGGGGGTCTAACACCCACCTTTCAACTTCACAAGGACTTAAAACTCTAGCCGATCCGTTCATCCACCTGATTCAGGGCCCTCAGCACAAGAACCAGTACTCAGCAGTGTTGCGATTCCTTTGTTCTAGTCAGGGGTGAGGACAATGACCGCCGTCTTAATTCTCTGAAGCCTAAGGATTGCGCTGGGGTCATAGTCGACCACACCCCTAACAAGTTCATTAGGATGAACAGCTGCTTCCTTGAAGAACTTCTTGGCGAGTCTGATGGAAAGCTCACGTACCTTTTCGACACTAACTCTATCCCTCAGGTTCAGAAGTGGAGTCCACGGTAGAGCCCTTGTGATCAGTCATAGTGCTCGGCTCTGCACCCTCTCCAATTTCTCCCTCTGGAACTTCCTTGTACCTATCTAGATAGTGGTGGCGTAGGTGAGCACTACCCTGACGACAGTCTTATACTGTACATGTAGCAGCCCTCCGTGCCGTGTTGTTAAGCAAAGAAACTTCTCCAATGGAGCAGTGGAGTTAGTTGCCCAAGGCATTGTCTAACTTTATTTGTGAGGTAGCTAGTGTTTGGTACCCACGAAAGTCGACAATCTATTTCCAGCCCCAGGTACTTAGCAGAAGTAACGCAGGGGTTTGTCTTCTGAAATATGAGAAGCCACGGTACTCTCTGAAGAGCTCTATGAATCAACAGAGTATTGCTCTTTGACGGATTAATTTTGATCCGCCAGTTACTGTAGTAAGTCTCCAGCTCAGAAAGTCCTGATGGACTGCTAATGCTCTACGTTTGTTTAAGGACTTAATGACAATCTCTGTATCATATGCGTACATCATGACTTGCCTGTGTTATTCATCTGCGTGCATCATGACTCACTTGTCTCTATATTTGTGTACACTAGGTTAGCTTTGCATTTCGAACACCCCCCGTTTTATATATTCAGATCGATAACAAAGTATCACGTGATATCAACATCACATGCGGCTACTATAAATTGTGCACACCTGTCCTCTGTACGTAATCAGTAAACGTTTGCCAGTAATGGAGAAACGTGACGACGTAATGCAATTTAATCGCGGCCAGATAGTTAGGGTCCGGAGGACAGGTGCCAATATTTCGGAAACAGCCGCACTTGTTGGCTGCTCCCGTACTACTGTATCAAGGATGTACTAAGACTGGATTAACCATACACAGGCATCTAGCAGAAGGGCTCACATTGATCAGCTACGCGCGGTTTATTCTAAAGGTGAGTGTCGGGGGTCATGACTGGTATCTCAGCGAAGACTTGCAATTGTCCCCCAGCTCACCCACCAGTACAACAGCAGTGCAGTTTGATATGTTTCCACATGCACCATGCGCCGTACCTTGCTTCGCCTGGGGTTCCACAGCATGAGTCCAACGAGGGTACCCATGATGACACCCAGTCATCGCAAACAACGCCTCGCGTGGGCCAAGGAACGTCCGCAATGGCCCTCGACAAATGGAAGAAGGTCATCTGGAGTGATGAGTCCCCATTTCCTGATGCACAATGCTGATGTCAGGGTTCGCATATGGCGTAAACAGCATGAAGCCCTATCTTCTGGTTGCACAGTTGGGGTTCAACAGGCCGGTGGAGGTGGTGTTCTGGTCTGGAGAGCTTTTTCCTAGCAAGCCTTAAGTCCATTGGTTATCATCCCCTAAACACTGAATTGTGGACGCTACAGGAACCTCTTAGTCGATCATAACAACGCACCGTGCCATCGGGCTCGTATAACTACTGAGTGGTTGGACGAACACAATAATGAATTCGATTCATTACTTTGGCCTCTAAACTTCCCTGACTGTATCCCAATTGAACATTTGTGGTATACGCTAGAACTGCTGATCCTCCTAATGGACGGAGCTGCTGTAGCGGACATGGGTCAAGTTACGCATGGATGAGAGACACCTTGTAGAATCTGTTCGTATGAGTCTTCGAGCCATGACTGCACAGAAAGATGGACCAACGCGTTATTAAGTAGGTGTTTCTAATGCAAAGCTAACTCAGTGTATTCCACTCCTGTCAGTGACGTCACCACTACTTGCTCTTGGATTCGTGCCCTCGTGGAGACAGGCGTAGTCATTTTTTTTATTATTATTTTTTTTTTTTATTGAACGATCACCGTGAGCAGCTCAGTGGGCTATAAGCAGTCGCCCGTCCGTAATTGAAGGTCACTGGTTCCAGGAAAGGGAGAGAGCGAGTGCCGTAAGACAAACACAACATCCATGCCTCACCGGAATTCGAACCCGGATCCCTTTCGGACGAATGATCAGAAGCCATCGCTTAGACCACTGCGCTACCGGGGCGGCACAGGCGTAGTCATAATGATAACCTATGAGTGTATGGAGAATGTTTTCTTAGAAGTCATAAACCCTTAGTTGATTTCTCATACCAGTTGATCTTTGGATATTATTGCAGTTTTCTTTATTATACTCTTGGGCTAAAAGTCGTGCGCATTACACCCAAGTCGAGCGGTCTGAGGTGCTGTAATCTGATTATTTGTCGGAGACGGGTCCGGGTTCGAGTCACCGGTTGTGTGAATAAGTCATGGCACTGGCTACAGTGGCGAGCAAATCAGAAACTAGCCACTACTTATAGCCCTGCGAGGTGCGCATGGTGGTCGTAGCAACCTGGGGGGGGGGAGACATTATTCTTGCTAATTACTGCTGGGGTCAGTCTTCTTCATTCAGCGTTCCTTGTCCACAACGGCAATTTATCTCACATGCATAATGATATTGTTTTGCATTATTCATTCTCAATTGCTAGAGAAACATTGTGGGGAAATTAATGTACGGAAACTCAGCATAAATACAATGAAAAAAAAAAAAAAGGCGATGTTACTCAGCATTTCAGATAGGCTTAGAATTTTTCTTGAGGGGGATTTTTTAAAAACAGAAGTATTTTATACAGTATTGTGCTCAGAATTTATGACTCTCACGGGCATCACATGCAACAGTGTTCCAAATCTGAAGAACATAGTGATAAACATAGTTCCCTGAGTCAAAAATGCATTGGGTTTCGACGTCGTTTATAAATCTTAAGCAACGTTCGTAAGTTCTTATTCAGTAACAAGAGAATTTAATCTTCCCTCGAGGTTCTTTATACTGATGCAATTAATTTTTACTTAAAGGAAAATTTATGTGTGGTCCTTGAAGTGAAACTTCATTATTATGATCGTTTTTTGAAACAAGTTACTAAAACAAACATTAAAAGGCGGCAAATGCAAACAGTGCGATAAACTATCCTTTTATCGCTCGCAGAAGAAGTCAAAATTTACGTCTTTATGCCAGAAGGTTTTCATCAAGAAGTAATTCCAAAAATTAAACTCTCCTAAGTCAAATTAAACAAGTTACAGTTAGTTATTCTTTCAGAATAACTGAAGAAGAAAATTTCATTCTTCAAGTTAACAAGAAAAATTTATCCTTTCAGCTCTTCTCTCGAAAGGAAATCACCTCCCTATCTCTGCAAAATCACTAATTATGTTGTGAAATCCAATTTCGTCGTTGGTTTGTGCTCAGTTGCTAATAAAACATGGTTGTTCGACTTTACTCCGTCGCAACGTAAAGAAAGCAATTCGTTATAACAGCATTTTCGCCTGCAGCGGAGTTTGAAGGTATTGAAAAATGTTCGAAATTTTTGACGCATTCTTGCGGAAATTCTGCCTGAGCTGTAGACTGAAAAATGCGTTAAATGCTGGTGCTACGGTTCGTATAGAATTTTTCTAAAAAATAATTTATGCTTCAAATTTGCAAACTGAGGTAACAACTATCCCATTGGATCGTTTCTTCACAAAACGTTTTGCAGAATCGAGATCTTCAGCGAAATAGTAAATCTGAAAAACATGCTTATGTAATGAACTCTGCTGATCAAATAAAACCTGTGGGACAGCAGTACGTTATAAGCTTTTCACTTTTGCCTATTTTCTGTCAGTTGCTCCATCCGTGCACAATAACTCTTAAAGTTCGTCTCATATTTAATGCTATATATACGAACACATATAAATATGGGCACCGGCAACAGAATGAAACTTCAGTAGGTAAATTCGGTCACGGCAACAGAAACCAGCGTGGAAATACTCTCGTTGAGTTTGCAGAGGCAGAAGGATTTTTCATCTTGAATTCCTTTTTCAAGAAAAAGCCACACAGGAAATGGACATGGAGACATCCAATTGGGACGACAAGTGAAATTGATTTTATTATGTGTAACAAAAAATTCGTCATAGAAGACTGCAGTGTGCTGAACAAGTTCAACACAGGTAGTGACCATAGATTGGTGAGATGTAAGATGCACCTCAACACTAAACTGGAACGTGGCAAGCTCATAAGACAAACAGAATGTATTGACATAACCAACCTTAAAAAACACCATAATACTTTCAAGTTGGAACTGAAGAACAGATTCTCTGCTTTAGAAGGCCTAACATCGGAAGAAGTGGATATTTCGGAAGTTAACAGAAAAGTAACCAAAGCTCTTATGGAAACAGCAACAAAATTAGCTGGGTCTAAGAACAAGTTGCATGTAAACAAATTATCAGGAAAAACCAAAATGTTGATGCAAAAAAGAAGATAGATGAGGACAACTAAAGAAGATGTGACTTCCAAAGTGGAATATATAGAGCTATGCAAGACAGCACGAAAAAGTATCACTGAAGACGTAAGGAAATTCAACTGTGAGCTAGTGAGGAAAGCAATTGAAAACAACCAAAGCCTAAAGATAGCAAAGGGACATCTCAGTAAGGGAAGAAAACAGATTATGGCTCTGAGAAAAGAAGATGGTTCTATAACAAGAAATAGAGGCGAAATTTTGACAAGAGTGAAATATTTCTACTCCAAATTATATGAAAGGGATGATACATGTACTCCAGACATCATGAAAGGTACCAGAGTTCTTCCAGTCCTCCCAGCAGAAGTTGCTCATGCAATCAAGAACATGAAGCGGGGGAAGGCTCCAGGAGAAGATGGAATTACTATAGACATCATACAAGAAGCAAGTGGAGAAATTGAAACAGTACTCGCCCAAATTTTCACTCGATGCCTTAATGAAGGGAAGATTCCTGAGGATTGGAACAATGCTACAATGATCCTGCTACATAAAAAAGGTGACATTGAGGATCTCAGGAACTACAGACCTATCAGCCTCCTATCAGTGGTTTATAAAATCTTCACTAAAGTTCTTTCACACCGCTTGAAGGTAACACTGGACATGGCTCAACCGAGAGAACAAGCTGGATTCAGGAGTGGCTACAGCACAATAGATCATATCCACGTGCTGAGAGAACTAATTGAAAGAGCGAGGGAATATGAACTTCCATTGTGCATGGCTTTTATCGATTATGAAAAAGCCTTTGATTCGGTGAAACCATCAGCAGTTACCACGGCTCTGAAATCCTGCGGTATTGAAGATGCATACATTAATATTATTAATAACATCTATGAAAATGCAAGTGCAAAGATTCGGCTGTTTGAAAATACAACACACATAAAAATTGGAAAGGGAGTGAGACAAGGTGACACCATATCTCCGAAGCTCTTTAATGCCACATTGGAAAATGTCTTTCAATCACTGAACTGGGAAAACAAAGGGATAAAGATTAATGGAGATTATCTAACCCACCTTCGTTTTGCTGATGACGTAGTCATTTTTGCAACTACCCCATCAGAGCTGCAGAGTATGATCCAGGAACTTGCTGACAAGAGTAAAGAAGTGGGATTAAAAATGAACTTTCAGAAGACAAAAGTGATGTTCAATGCTTTTACAAGAAATGAAGATTTATCGATTGATGGAGAACAACTGGATATAACAGATACGTATGTTTATCTTGGACAGCAGATATCAAGTGAGGGTCACATTGATGAAGAAATTAATCGGCGTACAAAACTTGCCTGGAGAGCTTTTGGAAGAAACAGCATAATTTTCAAGAGCAATATGCCATTATGTCTTAAAAGAAAAGTGTTTGATCAATGCATCCTTCCAGTGCTTACGTATGGTGCAGAGACGCGGACCTTAACTAAAAGAGACATACAAAGGCTGCAGACAACTCAAAGTAGCATGGAGAGGTGCATGCTTGGTATAACCAGGAGAGATAAGAAGAGGAACTCGTGGATCCGAAAAATGACGAGAGTGGAAGACATCATGATCAGAGTTAAATCCCTGAAATGGCAATGGGCTGGACATACTGCCAGAAGGACAGACCATAGATGGACAGCCGAAATTTTAGATTGGATTCCAAGGGACAGGAAAAGACCCAGAAAAAGACCACATGGGAGATGGGTGGATGAAATTCGTAAATATGCGGGAGTGACATGGAGGAGACTGGCACAAGACAGACCGTTGTGGAGGAAACTTGGGGAGACCTTCGTCCAGCAGTGGATTGATAATGGTTGACAATGATGATGATGATGATACGAACACACATTTATAATGGGTGGTTATAAAATATGTAAGTATGCCTATTCTCTAGTCTCTACAAAAGTGAAAAATGGAGATATCGCGACGAAACTTGGTAGGCAGCCTTTTCTCCTGATGGTCAGCATTGAGCAGATTTTGTACTGAAACGTTTGTGCTTTGAATAAACAGTAAATTCTCGAAAGGGTCGCCTCTTTTCTTTCGTTTGTAGCGCCATTGTTCCCTAAGCGGTGGAATTTTGAACTAATTTTTATTTTCTCCGCTAGATCGTTCGCCCATACCCTAAAATAGCTACACTGTGAAAAATTTTCCGAAATACACGCGCCATTTTCCGTGATTTCTTTCGCAAATTAACGAAGAAAAAAAAAAAAAAAATGACGGATGTATCGTACTCTAGGAAAATATGAATTTTCAGAAATCTTTCCACCATTCCTTTCATATATTGACTGTAAATTGCCGCTTTTAAGAGGTGCTAACAGAAAATTCTAAATTTTCAGAAGCCTTTCTGCAACTCTTTTCGCATAGTAACAGAAAAAATTCTGCTCTCACGTTTTCCGTATCCATATGATCGAAAATTTCCGGTAATAGTAGCAATTCACGGGAACTTACTTGAGGTTTGTTTAACTATTAAAATTTCTATCGTCTGCCGGATGACTTGATTTTGAAATTCTGTAGCGAGATCAGATATTGTGGATAGCACATCGGATGAAATTTCGGTTGTTCTGGCACAGGTTTTTCCTTCCCGTCTGCCACGTTTTGTGTACCAGGTGTTATTGTAAGAAACGGATAACAGCTGGTACAGAAGAAAAACAAAAAACTAAATTTAAAAATTTGTTTAAAATTTATCAAAAATTAAATTTAAATGGTGTACCAGGTGTTATCGTAAGAAATCGATAACAGGTAATACCCAAAAAATTAAAGAAATTAATTTAAAATTTTGTTCCTTGGAATTACGATAAAATAAAGTGAGCACCATGCTTGATATTTTGATGAACTAAATGTGTTCTATTTTTTAGCTTGTCTTTTGCGAAAAAAGATCTTGCTGATATTCTCCCTTTGTCTGTCCTTTCGTCTGTCTGTGGTCCCCATATCCTGCAGCTATCAGTCCGATTTGAAAACTTTTTCCATTCTGAAGCTTGAAATGTGAGAATAATGATCTTTGTAGTCCGTTTTCTTTTCTGATGCACAAATTTGTCGCTAGAGGGCGTAATGCAGATATTGAATTCAAAATACATTTTATTCCATATATTTGCTTCAAAATATCCGATTGAATTCTTTTTTTTTTTTCATTTCGATGCCATTTATATCGAAGACTATTTTAGGTACAGTATCTTTTTCAAGTAATGGATAGATTTTCCGCTGGGGGCTTAAAGGTAAATTGCGATTTTCCCGATATCTCTGCTTCTGAAAGTCCGAGCCGCCCCCGGTGGCGCAGTGGTCTAAGCGATGGCCTCTGATCATTCGTCCGAAAGGGGCCCGGGTTTGAATCCCGGTGAGGCATGGATGTTGTGTTTGTCTGACGGCACTGGCTCTCTCCCTTCCCTGGAACCAGTGACCCATTGAGTTGCTCCCGGTGGTTTGTTAAACCTCCAATAAAAAAAAAAAAAAAGTCCGATTTGAAAAATTCTTCCTGCATCGAATATAGCTTCCGATGGGAAAGAGTATCATTTCTAATTTTTGGTAAAGAATGGTTTTGCCACCAGGGTTGAGTAAGTGTGTATTTCTGTTTCTGATGTATTAGCAGCAAAATCTGAGCTTCTGAAAACCCGATTGAAAAAATGCGTTCATGGACAGATTCCGCACACCTTTGAGAATAGCTCCTGCTTAAAATAATGCACAATTTTTCCGCCAGGGCGCGTACAGGTAGATCGTATTTTTGTTGATATCTTTGCTTCTTAAAGTCCGATTTAAAAAAATATTTCTTTGTTGGAGAGTGCTTCTGGTGCGAAATGTTTCTCATACAATTATTCTTAACGCACAAATGTGCCACTTGCGGGCGTACGTTCAAGTTTACAGCAATATCAGCGGGATTAAAAACCCGACTGAAACAAATCATTTTCGGTCAGGTACTTCTAACTGTGAAAACTCTGTGTATGTTTTTTGCCCAAAACGATGCACAATTTTGCCACTAGCGACGTAAATGTTTAGTCTGGTTTTTTTGGGTTTTTTTTTCAATATCTCTGCTTCTAAATGTGCGATTTAAAAAATCTTTCAACACAGGATACCATTTACTTTGTGGAACCGAACACTTCAGGTTTGTACTTGAGCAGTGTTTTGTATTTCACAGTTCTGACGCTAGATGGTGTTTGTGTGCTTCTGTTGACAGCTGTGTCTCAGCTTTCAAAATCTCTATCGTTCAATTTCTATTTTTAGTGTATACTATTTGCTACAATAAAGATGGGGAACGTTATCCTCTTTGAAATAATGCACCGCTTTCCCGCTAGGGTATTTATAAAGGTGAAAACCATTTTCTCGCTATCTCTGCTTCCGGGGGACGCATTTGAAAAGTTCTTCCTTAGCATAGCTTTTGCCATGAGGAATACTTTTCGCCTATTTTCAACTTTTCCATTATACGCAATTCTTCCACTAGAAGGCGTAGAGTTACATCATGTTTCCTTCTATATTTCTTCTTTTAACTTTTCGATTTGAAAATCTCTTTGTCTCCAATACCTTCATTGTGCTATGGGAAACTTTTTGTGCGCCATTTGTTTACCTACGTAATATACTGTTCAGCCGCTGTAAGTAGCTGTTTCTATTTCTGGATGTTTTATCGATTGTAGAAATCAGGTTGATTTTTTTTTTCTCTAACCGCTTCCATTGCCTTTGAATAACATTTTTGAATTTTATTTGCGTCGGAAAGGATTCAAAAAACGTGTGCATTACATCCGAAGATTCGGTGTCATCTGTCTTGTTTTTTACAGTATACCTACCAAGTTTCGTCGCGATTTCTCGTGTTTCTTGGAGACCCGAGGGGGATAGCAAAACACTCTTGCTGGACCAGCACTGGGCCACTGCTGGTTGCCAGCAGGGCCAGCACTAGCCCAGCACTATGTTGCCGTTACATGGACCGTCAATAAAATGCCCCGGCGGCCACCAGTTGGCACCCCATCAGTTGTCATATGCCAGAACAGGGCCATCAGTTATATATCACAGGCTGTGGTTGCCACAAGTAGCCCTTAAGAGGCCCTGAAAGTACGTGCCATAAATGATCGCTAGCCTAATGTGGTTCGCCAGTGTCCCGGCAGTGGCAGCCGGCAATCACGTGACATAACTGATGGCTTACCGAATGTTGTCCGTCAATTTCCCAGTAGTAGTAAAAAAAAAAAGAAAAGATAACCACAGTTCACAAAAGGCACACACACAACTGCTTTTTTCCCCAACGAAACTCCTACATGATGTTACAGCGCTGAGGAAATTTCCTCATATAAGTTCAGCAAATCACCCGATGGATCTAACTGGCATCGAACAAAGGACTGCTCGTGTGCGAAGCGGATGCTCTAAGAGTTACATTAATCTGCCACGCGTGACCGTGCGCTTGGAGGTGAGCCTATGTCCTGCGCGATGTGAAACTAAGGGTTCTTTTTTTAATTTCGCAATATTGCGAGTTCGTTTTCGTAAATGTACTTTTCATATAATTCATAAATTTATTTTTTCAACTTAATGATTTTTTTTATTTACTTTAAAGGGAATTTCACTCACTTTCAACGAGTGTACAACTTAAAAATGTTTTCCAAAGTTTTGTGCTGCCCTTCTGGTTTTGAAAGGCGATTGTTTAATTAATATGTTTACACATTCATGTCCCATTCTGTTACATTTTTGACGTTGTATCTTCTTTTTTTTTCCCACTGTCCGAAGCTACATTTGTTCTAAATAGAAATGATATTTTATTATTTCCGGTTGTTTCTAGCAGCGAATTCTTCCACTCTTGTGCATTCACCGCATGGATGAGTGAGTACATTATATTCACACAGCGTAGCTTTTTTTTTTTCGAATACTAGATAATATAATTAGTTTTTTCCAACACAACGATTTTTTAAATGTCTTACCGGAACTTCTGTTTGAAGCGTTTAATGTATGAAGATTATACAGAAATTGTTTCTTGTTATTCATGGGAATAAAGTAAGTGTGTTTTATGGCTATTTGTTTTCTCGATTATTCGTGTGTTAGTGCAAAAATTTTGCTACGAAATGAGTTTCTATAAATACATAAGATTAATTGACTATTTCTTTCAGTTCTTTAATTATTTATATAATTTTCCTCCGACGGTAATCAGATCAGATCATATGTAAAGGATTTTAGGAAGGGAGTGTCTGACCCAAGGTCTTAAACAACCCTTAGAAATAGGAAGCTAGGAGATTTGGGCTATAGTGCCCGATAGGAAAGTGACACGGAAGCGAAGTAGAAAGGGGGACTAAGACGCCCTTATTTATTACCGGGGGCCAGTACCCGGAGTCCGACTGCTTAACGTGCCCATCCGACGCACGGCGGATATTTAGTGGATCGAGCGTTCGTACCTGGCTGGGATCGAACCTCAGGTCTTCTCCATGGCCGTCACGAACGTTGCCCACTAGGCCAACCGCGGCCTATCAGACGGTAATCTTCGTCGACGCTGCATTTGATTAGGAAATTAATCCGTCTCTCTACATATGGCTATTTTTTTAACATACACTAAAGCAACACGATGGCGAGGGCGTCTTCTTCAACTAACTGATACCACGAAAGACTGTGGCACGTGTTGCTTCAGCGCGTGCGCATTTCCGCTGCATCCACCTCCTGTTGGGGTTGCTTTAGTGCCAGCTACGGGCCACTAGTGGTACTTCCGTGGGTAACCGTAGTTCTCGGCGATGCTGCAGGGCCATCAATGGCTGCCAACTGATGGCGCTGCCACCAACGGATCCCTACCGTGTCGTGAGTGGCAGCTTTCAGCCAGCAATGGTGGCCAGCAGTTTTCCAACACTTGTCATTGCTGGCTGAAAGCCGCCAGCTGGTGGCCAGCAGTTTTCCAACACTTGTCATTGCAAGCCGCCAGCTGGTGGCCAGCAGTTTCCCAACACTTGTGTTTTTGCTGGGTTATATAGAACCACCTAGCGCATACCTGAAATTCTAATACGAATTAATTCTACTCTGTTTCGGAACAGAAAAATCAACAGAAGTTTCGAAAGAAAACAAGAAAATCCACTTAGAATTTATTTATGCAACTGAAGCACACGGAACAAAAATAAAACAGATTAGTATACAAAAATAACTTGATTTTTTTTTTTTTTTTTTTTTTGCCTGTTTTAGCATTTGCATAAAAAGTTAGTCTGGCTGTACCAAAATATAGTAGCACAGTCGACTATTGATAACACGAAATTCTTGATAACTAAAAAAATTAAAACTCCCAGTAAGTGTCCTATGCACATAATAAAATTATGGTCGCGCTAAGCCCAAATTTTCCTTGTGGTTTTGACAAACTCGAAAAGAAAAAAAAAAAAAAAAAACATGAAAGGAAAAATGGCTCCAAGATAAAGTAAATTCTTACGTCGTTTGCCCTAAAGTGCAAACGACGTAAGAATTTGGTGCACGAGTCATAACCTTCAAACGGGAGGGGAGGGGAGGGGTGGGGTGTGGAGAAACGAATCATGCCGACATACTGAAATTCTTATCGAATAATCAGCCGACATACTGCGACTTCCTGCTGCGAGTCTTTTAATTAACATCTACAAAAGTTCGAAATGTTGTCTTTAGCTGATATTAGATAAGAATTTCGAACGCACTTCTTATCATTTGATCAAATAAACGCATGGTGTTCGGTAGCAGTTTTTCTGAAATTTGTGTTACGTGATCATATTCTGAACAAATTGAAGAATTGTTTCGTTGCTTCCCCACCCCCTAACTTAGGCTTCAAAACGGAAGTTGAACACATCGACGGTTGCTCATAAAATTAAGGTAATTAAAGCTATTTTAGGCGACGGTGAAATGAGAAAAAATGTATTTCAAAGAAATTTGGAATAACAACAAGTACACTGTGAATTAAGTGACAGTTTAAAAAAAAATTGGAAGGACGACACGGCAAGAGAGAGAGAAAAAGAATGAAATGTGCAGAGTACTCTGATATCTAGCAATGCTTAATAAAACGGATTATTCAGTGTACAGATAAAAATGCGCCACTGCGGGGTTCCACCATGTGAGAAAGCTGAAGTCTTTGGTAAGCAGTAGGTCAATGAGAATGTAAAAACGTGACTAATTATGTAATTAAATTCGAATAAATTTCAGTTTTCTCGACACCTCGAACGTTTCGCATTCCCTTTGTATTCGACTGTACTTAATTTGGCACGCGGAAAATCTAAGAGTTTTATTAAAAGTTTTAAAATGCCGCTTGCTTTTTTTACAATATTTAATTCTCATCTCCTACCTTTTTTAGTTTAAATTAATGATTAGAACAACAGAATTATATACCTTGTGAAAATCTTTTCGTGAGAGTTTGAATAAGCTAAAATTTAATGAGAAATGTTTCCACCTTGGACTTGGTTTTATAGTGCATTAACATTAGACGATCCCATTCTCCATTAGTTTAGTTTTCTGTGAAAGAATTTTGAGTGCATCTCCGATCTGTTTAAATTTTCACGCTGTTTATTCATAGTTATTCACAGGATATATTTTCTTGATCTCTCTTTCGTGGTGATACATATACTGCTTCAGAAAGCACTTAACTGTGGGTCGAAACACATTATCCTTTTGCATGATCAAAAAATAATTATTTCTCAAATATTTTTGAAGTTTAAAAGAATTATTTATGGCTTTAATAAGTTGTCAGAAAATTCTAAGACCACCACTCCAGCAAAAACAACTGTTATCGATCAATTCAGCTCCTAAGCATGCGTTTCAATTATCTACAGTCGTTCAACTAGTAGAGAAATCAGTCACTTCACATTGCTCGATGATCAAGTATCAGAGTTCTGTGATAGTATGTGATAGTTTTAGTGTTCTGTGATAGTTCTGTGATGTATCAGAGTTCTGTGATCAAGTATCGCTGTTCTGTGTTGTTTTCATAGAATGTCATCACTGTGCATCTTCTTTGGTTTATCTACATGCAGTGCTGCCATTTGTTTTTATTTCTAAGCAAGCATTTTCTTACTTTTTTACGGAAGTTTTATTTTATTTTGCATTAAATCTTTCATAGGCTTGGTAAACTAATGGGATTATTCCTGTCAATTATTTTTCCTTTGTCTTTTCAATAGTCACCTTTTCAGCCATCCTAATTTCATTTTCATTTCTCTGAGGTACCACAGGTTTCATATTTTCAGAATAACGCATTTTATCACTTCTTGATGTGCTGTGTCAAAACTGTACACTCTTGACAACCTCAGTTTTAAATATTTTTATTTAATTTGGGCTATTCTCACTGTTTTTATGCAAGATTTAATTTCTGGTTTCTTTCAGTTTTAAATGATATGCAAGATACTCCTGCTTTAAAAAACATGTAATTTTCATTTATTTTTCGATTACAAATCGTTTTGTGTTGCAACAGTTTTGTCCTATATCCTGGCCACAAGCATCTCAAAAATAGTATTACAACAACCCCTTACTTGCCATCACGGCCCCTGAGGTTAATCACTTTGTTATCTTTTCGTAGTGCACAAAGGTCGGCATTGGCTCACGTCACTACCCTACTTGTGCTCCTCCTCCCAGTGAGGTCAGCAGGGGCGATGCAGGGTATACCGAACAATAGAGTTCAATAGGAAACATGCCACGAAGGGCGATCTGAACATTCGACACCACTCTTATTGTCTCCCTCGTATTGTCACATGCATGAAGAAGGACTATCACTGCGGTAGGTTTGGAGTAACCACTCTCTACTATTGTTTTCGAGTAAGCCCTTTATTTGCACCTTCTGGACTAGAAATCACTATTAGGAAACTGATTGTATGGAGGGTAGCCTACGCAATCCACAATATCCACTGCGGACAGTATCCTCTGTGTCCTGATTCGACGAACCTCGCCGACAACGCTACACAGCATTGAAACATCTTGGTGGCTACTGGATGAGCACTGTCGAGTGTCCGAAACCTCCAGCACGTCGAAAACCTTTACTCCAGTTGGCCAACTTCGGTTCCAGACTAAGGTGAAGTCGCGTAATGGTCTAAGAGCTGGCTTCTGACTGTTCGTTCGAGTAGGTCAGGGTTCAAGTCCCGAATGAGGCATGGGTTGTGTGTTTGTCTTACGAAACTGGCTCTTTCGCTTTCCTGGAACCAGTGGCTCTAAATTAGGGACGGGTGACTGTTTATAGCCCTTCGAGTTGCTAACAGCGGTAGTTAAACTCCGAAATTAAAAAGGTCCTTCTGGTACCTTACAACGGTAGACAACGTGCGTTGAGGGAGTGTCTAGTCAGATGGTGGTTCGCTTTGGGCTGAGATAATGCACATCGTGGCCAAAAGCTCTGCACCAGTAGACCGAAAGTCAATTTTTGATGTTTGAAGTCAACTTATACAGTGTAATGTTAAGGTCAGGAATGCATATTATACATCATTTTGAAGGAAATTTTATGTTGAATTCAAATATGTTTACAGAATGTTATTACCAGTAATAGAAGTGAAGTTACAAGCAAAAGTACAGCGTCTAGTCATAAAAAGCAAAAAAATAGCGAAATTAGTGTACAACGCATTTAACGTAAAATTACTGTACAGTACATTATTGAACCTTGCAGGACACTTGAAATAACTTGCTAACAAGCAAAATACGCTTTAATATTTAATTGGATAACCACGGGTTTCTTAGTAACAAAGTGCACTTTCTTGGCATGGAGCTAGTGAGCTTCTCCAGTTGTCCATTGGTAATAACATGGTGCCATACGGCCCTTACAGACTCAATGCTGTTTTAGATGTGGGCCCTTGTTGACGGATCATTTGCTTCAATATCACTCACAGATTTTCTATGGGATTAAGATCCAGTGACTGTGCCGGCCATTGAAGTTTTCTTATAAATTTTCGATTAAACCACTCGTCAACCAGCTTTGACTGATGACATGGCGCGTTTTCGTCCTGAAAGATAAAATTCCACAAACCCATGTGTTGTGCAGATGGTAGAAGTTTGAACTCCAAAATATCCACAGATTTCGATCCATTCAATGTGCCATCAACAATGTGCAGACGGCTAACACCACTGGCTGAAATACAAAACCGTAACATCACCGAATGTGGTTGCTTGATTGTTGGCTGGGTGCAGCATGCCTTATATATTTCACCAGCCCGACGACGTACATAATTATCTCCGTTATTTGCGGGAATAGTAACAGTTGTTTCATCACTGCACTGAAAATAACATTTTTTCATTCATCAACAGTCCAATTTCTTGTGTGCCTTGGCCCAAGCAATTCTTTTGAGCCGTTGTTGTTCAGTAAGGAAAGGTTTTTGTGTAGCTTTTCGTGCAGTCAGTCCGTTTTCTTTTAGCCAACGACGAACTGTACGTGCAGATGCAATAATGCTTACTTCATTCTCCCACTAATTTCTTAAATCAGTGGCTGTTTTAAACCTTGATTTTAAGGAACGACGAATCAACATGCGATCATCACGTTCAGTACACAGCCTTGGTCGACCTGTTCGTTTTCTGTTTCCCATACATCCAGTTTCTGCAACACTTTTAATGGGGCGCAAGACAGTGGAATGATCACAGCCACATTTAAAAGCAATTTTACGACTACTGAATTCAAGTTCATGCAAAGTTATAATTTTTTGCCCTGGTTTGAAGTGGCAGGACCAATTTTCGGGTCTTTGACATTCCGAAATTTAAATATCACCAAGAATTCTGCATAAACTTCCGTCAAACTGATTACAAGCAGCTGCGTTCTAAGTCGGCAGACGAATCTACTTCCTGTGGAAGTCTGCAGACATAATTTTACTTCCCAAGCCAGGTAAAAACCCGGCTATACCAGAAAACCACAGACCTATTTCGTTGCTACCGACTATGGGAAACAATTTGAGAAAATTATTCTTATTAGAATGCAACAATTCTGCGAAGAATACCCAGTTATTCCGGTTATACAAGGAGGTTTTTCGAGATAAACACTCCACGGTGCATTAACGCTCTATAGAGTAACGAAGAGATGTGCTGAAGGAATAATAAAAAAGAACACACAGCGGCCATATTTTTGGATGTTGCAAAAGCGTTTGATAAATGTCCACATGAGGCAATTATTTATAAGCTAATAGCACATGACTTTCCACCTTGGATTATTCATATAATCAAATCATACCTTGAAAACAGAACATTCTGTGTAAAAATTAACGGGAAGAAAACAAAAAGAAAAAAATGAAGCTGGTGTTCCACAGGCAGTGTACTCGCACCTATGCTGTACTCTATTTTTACGTCAGACTTTTCCAACTTTAATAACAGAAACCTGACTACGGCTTTGTATGCTGACGACACTGCAATTGCTTATACTTCCAAAAATAAAAATCAAGCAACATTTATGCTGCAATATTATGTAAAAAAGCTGGAGAAATATTTCTTAGATTGGAAAATTAAAATTAATACCAAGCAATTCTGTTCTCACGTAGAACATATAATTATAACCCTGACTTTGAAATTGAATTGTATGAAAAAAGATATCTTGGGTAAAAGGATGTTAAGTACTTAGGCCTTACTATGGATCACAATCTGAATTGGAAGAAGCATATTAAAGAAACCCTAGCCAAAGCTCTAAAACTTAGAGTGTGTCTCCAACCAATAATTAAAAATAAAAGGCTCAGCAAAAAAAAAAAAAAAAAAAAAAAAAAACTTTGCTATGGAAAGCCTGCTTCAGCCCTGTCATTTCTTATGGCTGTCCTATCTGGGGTAATTGCAAAAAGCAGCACATAAATAATATCACCTCGTTTCAAAATAAAACCCTACGTATGATGGTTGGACTTGATGGAAGAACCTCAAACAATGCTATCCGTAGCATGTTAAATATTAACTCTATTCATTATACTATGTATGAGCTAGCAAAGAGGTACTACGAAAAAGCTAAGGATCATCCCAACCCACTTGTCAGGAAGGCTCATAACTATACTGTTAGTGATACTGACAAATATAAAAGGCCGAAAGCTATTTTGAACAAAGTTCCTGAAAAGATCCCAATTCATAGCTACTCTTGTAGAAAAAATAAAAGTTGGGACTACAGAGTTGAGCGTACTCTTCATACGTATGAAGAAAGTAAGCTGTTAACAGAAGTACCAATCTCTCTCAAACCAATGGGGAAAAATTGATTGGCCCTGATTAAATTAATTCTTATTTTAATTTGTAAATAATAGGCCGTTTAGTCTTTCTGTATTTTCTTCTAATCACCACCACCCTAGAAATGGTAAAAATCTACAAAAGTCAGCTCCGCGGGGGGGGGGGGGGGGACTAAAACAGCTAATAAAACTAAATAAAGTCTTCTCCTATTGATGAACAACACAAAAAACGATTGGCCCTGTATTAATTAATTATCTAACAAAAAGTTCCAAATTAGCTCTAATTAATTTTTTGCTAGTTGGTGTAAGGTTATTTATTAACACCACCTTAGCTATGGTAAATAGCAGAAACGCCAGCAAGATTCAGTAAAAGTAAATTTGCAAAAAATTCTTTGACAAACTCCCAGCCAATGAGAAAAAATCTTTTGTCTGATTGGCTCCTGTGTATCGAAGCAAATAGCAGACTCCTACCAGAACACTGAGCAAACGGCAATTTTGGTTTATCAGGTGCCTAACAAATTTAAATTGAAATCTATTTCAATAATTTTGTTTTGTGAGAGAACTGGGTGTTCCTCTGTGGGATTTCTTTGTGTGTGCTGTCTGTTTCTTTTCTTTTCAGGTTCCCCCTATACCCGTGTCTTTTCTGCGTTTTCTCCGGCTGGTTGTTGGTTGCTAATGTCATTGCTCGGAGTGTAATGCTGCTACAGTTAAGTGTTTAGGTTAGTTTATAACTTCACTTCTTAACGGGAAATCGTATACTCCTTGCACTCTAATTCTTCTGTACCTTTCTTTCATTCTATCCTATCAGGGCACTCTGTTCCCGCTGCTTTAATATTTCCTTTTTTCACCTGACAAAAGGCGCAGCGCGCTGAAGGTTTGGGTCTCTAAACCTGGGGTAGGAATTCATTGATTTGATTTGATTTACTTCTTTTTATATCTCACTAGCGGACGTCGGAGAAAGCTATTGTGGATTAGAGGGGCGCGAACGCTTTTCCAGAACTGGATTTGTGTTTCCTCACTTGCACATTTTTGCTTGTAACTTCACTTCTATTACTGGTAATAGCATTCTGTAAAAATATTTGAATTCAGCATAAAATTTCCTTTAAAATGATTTATAATATATATTCCTGACTTTACCATTACGCTGTATAAGTTGAATTCAAACATCAAAAATTGACTTTCGGTCTACTGGTGCAGGGCTTTCGGCCACGACTGTATGTATGATTCACTCCGCTCGTCCCGTGCAGCGTAACTTGACCTCTATTTAGTGGTACGACAATGATCTCCTATCAGATGTAAACCCTACAACTTGAACAGCATCCGTGGGTTCTTCTTACAGATCAACAATAGTGGCAGAGTGGTACGAAGCTTTAGCTTTTTATCATTCGTCCGAGATGGGTCCGAGTTCGAATCCCAGATGAGGCATATATAGTGTGTTTGCCTTACGTCACTGGCTAACTGGAATCAGTGACCCTAAATTAAGGACGGGAGGATACTTACAACCAATTGAGTTGTTCACGGTGGTCTTTAAATCCCCAAACAAAACAGCAACAACCAATGTTTCCTCTAAGACGCGCGTGCGCGGCTAGGCAGCGACTTTACTTCCTCCGCGCAGCTGAAATATCTTCCGCGCAGTAGGCATTTTGAATTGAAATTCCCAAATCCCTAATTAATTTTCATAAACCGAAAATCAATTACCTGCAAAAATAATGATAAATAAATAAAATTCGGGCTCTCAAATGTCAAAAGAATACTTTTCTTAAATGCCGTGCGCCTCCTTCTAAGTTTGTCTCACTGTCCTCTTCATTCTCAAAGGCTTCTTGCAAATTGCGAGTAGATAGTGAACGCTAGAATGCGGATTAGTGATTTTCCCACGCCGAGAAAGAGGCAGATGTTGAGTCTTTTCTCAAAACAACAGATCAACGCTAGCCAATCACAGCAAACCGTAACGAAGTTCATTATACTAATGCACCTATGCTAGTTGGCGGGGAAAGGCATTCCGGTCAATTAAATTGTAAGCCGCTGGTTTGGGTTTTACCCAAAACTTTTTCTGATAATAAGGCAGATTTCTTCAACATCAGAGACTATGTAAGACGCCTTGTGTTTGCGTTCATGTTCGTTTTTGTACCGTATTTTTGTTAAATTTAATAATGCCTAAACGAAAGAATCAGAACCACTGGGAAAAGTCTGCTGTTGCTTTTAATCCTTCATGGTTTGAAACAACTTGAAAAAAATATCAAAACAAAGAATTTTTATTTTTTATTTTTGCCCAAGTGATTTTGATGCTTGCCCAGCTTATTGGGTTAGGCGCGCATTGCCCGTGGCTTTGGGGGAATATTGGCAACAACGAGTTCCCGTGCCAATCGTGCGAGGCTCGAGAATGCCTACCATCAGAAAGCGGTGATTGCACTTATACAGATCCGAATTCTTGCCTGATAGAATCTCACCTAGCACGATTGAGCCAATTTAAAACGGTGTGAGATGCCCCAGGAATTTTCGCGCATCTTGTGTAAGTTCCGAAGAACGGCAGTTGAAGAGCGGGACGCTTTAAGCCAGAAACCGATTCAGTGACTTAGTGGACAGCATGTCGCGAAAGGTATGTGCCTGCATCACTGCGAGAAGCGACGCCATATGGAGTAGTGTAATGCTCTGTACTGAGCATTTTGTTATGTGGAGCAGATGGCTCCCAGCGCCGTGTGTGTCATCATCTATTATTTCGGGGAAAATGTATTTTTCTGTTCAGTTAATGTTTATGGCATCTCAGCGCCATTGATTTCATGCTATAGTTCTCCATTGACGGGTACTCTAGCCTTTCACAGACCAAAGTGTTGTGATTCTACTTTTTGAGATACGTACCTACTAAATTTTTGTATTATACGAGATTAGTGTCAGTCGTTCGTATCGTTGCTGAAAATCATAACTAGACACGAATATCGCTTTCAGTATGACGGCCAAAGTTAAATATCAACAAAATTATATTTACTGAAAGGCAATTCCACTTTAATTGTATTTCAGCATGTAGTTTCTCCATAAACAAGTCTTTCGTAATAGAATACGCTGAATACAATTAAATCAAAGATGCCTCACAAGAAATGTTGAGACTCATCTTAATAACGATAAGCTCACTCAGTACACTGTTAAAAAAAATCTACCTAAAAATGAGAACCTGAAACTACTCGTTTTTTTTTTAAATACAATCGTATCGTAAACGAGTACATGACATGCTCAAATACTAGTAACCATACGTACTTACAAATAACTGCGTCAATAAATATAATCTCGTGTTACTTCAGTTTAGATATTATAGATATCAAGAAAAATTGTTTTATAAATGTGTAAAGTGGCACACGTAAATAATTAGTACAACAAAGTCACTGATCACAAGTAATTTAATTATGCATAACGTGTACGTTTTTTTTTTTGTACGTTTTTACATTAACTATATTTGTATCAATCTCATAAATAATATATTGTCGCTTCATCACTATATTTGTCATAAAATTGAGCGGTTCATTTGCCCAGCATGTGACAACCAGTATATCTATTTTTCCAGATGTGCCATCGAATAAATATACTTCCAGTTGATTCTATGAATAAATGAGTATGTATGGACTACACGTATTCCAAATTTGAAATCTAGCCGCGGATGGCTTAGTGGTTAGAGGTTTAGACTACTGATGGAGGGACACCAGGTTCAAACCTAGCCAGCTAGGCTTGACCCTGGGGGCTCTCCGTGGTGGTGTGAATTTCTAACAATCGCGGAATATCCGCCATGCATCGATAGGAATCCCCTGTTATATATAAAGGTGTTTATTCCTAAGCCCTCCTAATTTCTCTGTGCCTTCTATGTGCAGAATAGTATGCTTGTGCGGTGGCGCCATCTAGTGTGCTCTCTTTCACTTGCAAACTATACTGTCAGAATCGCTAGATTCGCTCTAACTTCCTTGCAGTTTCAGATACTGAAGGAATAAGAGCACATATATTTGAAATATATGTACTCAAAAATGAGTACGTGTCTTTTCTAAAAGTGAGACACAAGTACTCGGTGCTATTGTAAGCCCAGGATGTACTCAAAAACGAGCACATTTTGCTTATTTCTAAGAACCAATTTTTAACAGTGTACAATCTGTTTTTTCAAGAAGTGCTCGTTGTCTGCCCACTAAGCTCTTATCTCAGAACACTTTATCTACGTTAAGTGCCCTTTTATCCTCTGTCAGGTTGCCAACTTTTACAAGCTCGTCGGGAGGAACTTTGCTGCGTTAAGTTAGAAAATCTAACGAGGAGAAACCAAATTTACATAAGAACATAGAAACGCATAAGAAAGTTTAAATCAGAGGTCTGTGTCGCATACTTCTGGTATTTTCCCTATACAGGGTGAGTCAAAAGTCGCAGGACACTCTTGTATTTCAGAAACGGGAAGGAAAATGGAATATCTAAATACCTCGGCAAAGAACCGATTAGAGGGGGCCTATATTCTAGGCTATTTCCGGAACATGACTGCCATCTTGAAATCCGCCGTACTGGATGAAAATCAAAATTTTCAAATGGTAAGGGGGTCATGTTTCATATCAGACAAGACCAGAATTTTCTCCGAAATTGATTGCCGTAATTAGATTTGATATATGTGTCGTAGTTCACAAGTTATCAACCCAGAAAGTTGAAATAACAACCTCTAAAGTACTCTGTGATGCGCAGCTATTTGACTATTTGATAAGTTCAGTGTGTTGTCCCTGTTGCTGAACTAAGAGCTGAAGTCGCTTGATCCAGTCGTTATGCACCCGCACGAGAATATCGGGAGAAATGCAGCTACAGGCCTCCAGGATGCGTTGCTGAAGGTGATGTTTGTCGCGGATTTTCTCAACATACACCAGGTGTTTCAGATGACCCCACATATAAAAGTCGAGTGGTGTGAGGTCGGGGAATCTGGGTGGCTCTTCCACAGGACCACGCCGGCCAATCCGATGACTAGGGAACTGAGCATCTAGCAACTGACGAACAGTTGCTCCGTAATGTGGTCTTTTTGTGGGAAATTGGTGGTCTTTCTGGATGTCGGTTGTTGAAGTCTGTGGCTATGAAACGACAGTTGCGTTCCCCCAACGATCACCTCAATTCTCTCCTCTTTCGTCAGAGCCATCTTCAGTTACCTGCAACAAACAATGATTATTTAAAAATTTCTGTGTTGATAACTAGCGAACCACCACACATATGCCAAATCTGATTACGGCAATCAATTTCTGAGAAAATTTTGGTCTTGTCTGATATGCAACATGGCCTCCTTACCATTTGAAAAATTTGACCTTGATCCAAGATGGCGGACTTCAAGATGGCGATCATGTTCCGGAAATAGCCTAAAAGATAGGCCCCCTCACCACTTCTTTGCTGAGGTATTCAGATATTCCATTTTCCCTCCCGTTTCTGAAATACAAGGGTGTACTGCGACTTTTGACTCAATCTATACACTGAGATACCGGTCTTTTAAGTACACCTGCCCTCGTTACATGTCTCACTCCAGCACATAAGACAGCGCGGTGTGAGGTACAAAACAGGTAGGTCAGCTCGTCAAGCATCAGTTAGCGTTCAACTGGGGGGTAGGAATGGGCAAACCAAGTGATCTGAGCGATTTTGTAAGCGGCACATAGTTGGCGCCAGGCATGCCGGTTCGAGCATCTCCAAACGACCGTACTCTTGTGCTTTTCACGCAAAACCGGACGAAGGATTTCCTGTGAATGACTTGTCACGCGAAAGCCTTTCAGCAATCAGCGATCCCGTGGACGAAAACAGCTAGAGGATCAGAGGGGTGAAAGGTTGATTAATGAGATAGCTACGAAAATACTTTCCAAGAAAAGTTTCTTTGAATTAAGATACTTCTCCAGTTATATATCCTTTCTTCGCCTGGAAAAATTTCTGGTTAACAGCCCTTAGCTCTATAAGCAGGCTCCCGTCTCTAATTTGGAGCCCCAGGTTTTGGAGAGAGGTGTTAGGTAGTCGGAGTTATGTTGCAAGCACTGTTCGGGTTCGATGTTTATGTGTTCGTTGCAGAATATATATATATATATACCAAATAAATAGCTGAGAAAATTGTAATTATACAGTTATCGATTTATAAATTGCGTAGACATATTTCGCGGGTTGTCCTTAAATATTTTTACTACAGAGGGTGAGTCGAAAGTTTTGCAATATTTGCATAAACGCGTGTGCTGCGGTGGGTATGTCACGTGTTTGAATTAGTTCAAGTCGCGCACTGCAGTCAGTCGAAAGGGATATAAAGTGGTAGTCGTTGCTGCGAACAGCATTGCATGCCAGCGTTCTGTCTGTGGTTGGGACGCCTAAAAGATGAACAGTCACAACCGGCTAATCGGGGAACTTTTACTTTACGAGTTTGAACTCGGCCATAATGATACTCAAGCAACACGAATTATTTGTCATGCGGAAGTTGAAGGCTCAGTGGATCACAGCACCGCAACCAGATGGTTCAAGAAGTTTCGCTCAGGTCACAGAAACCGCGATGATCAGCCAAGGTCAGGTAGGCCGCGAACCGAGGATTCGGAGGCCGTGCGCCAGGCCATAGAGGCAAATCCGACAACCAGCACTCGCAGATTATCAGGAGAGCTGGGCATATCGCAGACAATCGTGGTCCGTCACCATCAGGACCTCGGCAAGGTCTACAGCAGCTGCCGCATTGTTCCTTACGAGCTGACGCCAGCTAAAGCAAACCGCCGAGTGGAAGTGTGCACGAAACTCCTAGAAAATCCGCGCGATGTACGTTTCATCAAGAGAACTGATACGTGCTATGAAAAGTGGGTCTATTTCAGTAATCCTAACACACAACTGCAGTGGTTGAGCCCGGGCTAGCTTTCAGAACCTGTTGCCAAATGTGGGCGTTTCGAACACAAGGTGATGCTCTGTGTCTGGGGGAATTTCGAGGGCATAATCCATTATGAATTTGTTCCAGACGGTCGGACCGTCAACGCCAACCTCTACGCTAAACAGCTGGAGCGGATGTATGCCGTTTTGGAGGAGAAGAACCCGGCACTGGTGAACAAAAAGCGCGCTTTCCTACAGCAGGACAACGTTCGGCCTCATACTGCTCGAACGACCTGGGCAAAACTCCAGGAACTTCAGGGCATCGAACTGATGCCACACCCAGTATATAATCCAGACCTTGTCCCGTTGGATTGTTACTTATTACGGTCTATGGATCACTTCCTTCGCTGGCGGCACTTCAAACACCAGGAGGAGGTGGCAGCTGGGGTGAAGGAGTTCTTCGCCTCGAAGGACAAGAAGTGGTGCCGCCGCGGAATCGAAGAACTGGCAGACAGATGGCTAAAGACGATGCAACACGATGGCCTATACTTTGAATGCTAGTTAGCTTTCGTCGTAAAGGTACGTATGAAGACATAAAGTGATCCAAATATTGCAAAATTTGCGACTCACCCCCTGTAAATTGCTAATTTAATCTCTGAGTCCGTTATAAATTTCGTTCTTATTCTACAATTCTACGTCTTTTACTTTACTTCGTTATCCTGGTCTAGGAGACCCGACCGAAGGTTCCTTCTCTAAACCATCATACCGCCAACTATGTCTTCTTCGTTGGCACGAAGACACAGAGCTAGGAATGAACCCAGGGGGACAGACGTCCCCCTGTGTCCGTTCCTAGCTGGAAGGGAATGGCGTTTCTCTGACGCCACCTCAGCAATAAAACGATTAAGCTGTCTAAAAAAATAAAACAGTTAATAATAAATCAATAAGACAATTAAGTTGCAATAAAGCAATGGACCTTATTCATGTGACTTCAGAAGTGGATTTCTGCGGACCAACGTGGCTGCTGGTTCAATGTTGTTGCTATTAGATTAACCCTTACTGTTGGCCAATTTTTGAAAGTTTAACGTGTTGGAGTACGCCAACGGAGTTATTGAACTACAGGGCGAAGAAAAAGAAACTAATTTTTTTGAACACATCAAGGTTGCAAAAAGATACACTCACGGGCAATGAAATTTGCGCACCAAAAAGGAAACATCGGATCGAACTGAAATTTTATGGACGTAATGATACAGATGAATGATACACCTGATGGCAAAAACAGAGCTGCACGACGATTACAGAGGGATCTGTGGCACGCAGTCCGGTCATCTTCAATAGCGCCTCGCACCGCTTCGTCCGGCGATACATTCTGCAATACGGTCCGGCATGGAGGCAAACAGACGCCTGATGTTGTCCTGCGGCAGACTGGTCCACACGTGTTGGACGGTGTTCTCCAAATCCCGGATAGTGCAGCACGGCGGCAGCTGGCGTTTCAACTGTTCCAACACATGCTCGATAGAGGACATGTCCTGGGAGCGGGCAGGCCATGGAAGTGTCTGTACATGACGTAGGCAGTCCTGGGCAACCCGAACCGTGTGCGGGCGGGCATTATCCTGCTGGTATAGCGCACATGGAATACCGCCCAGGAATGGGAGCACATGGGGCCGTAGAATCTCATCCACATACCGCTGGCCCGTCAATGATTCACGTACCACTACTAGAGCTGATCCGCTGTCGTAGGCAATGGTTCCCCAGACCATAATGCCTGCAGTAGGGGAGGTGTGGCTGTCGATAGCACGGCTGGGATTGTGCCGTTGACCCGGGGACCTCCACACTCTGACACGATGATCATCTCTCTTCAAAACGAAGCGGCACTCATTGCTAAACACCACACGTTGCCAGTCTGTGGCGTTCCACGTTGCTCTGGCCTGGCACCACTACAAACTGAGCCGACGATGTTCCGGTGTTAATGGAAGCACACGTAAGGGGCGCTGGGATCGCAGATTCGCTTCCACGAGGCCTCGAGAAATGGTTCGTGGAGATGGCCTAGCGAAATGGTTCACGCAGGAGCCACTACATCTGCCCGTATAGTGGACCAGGTCCCCGTGGGATCCGTTCGTGCCTGGCGCACAATCCGTCGATCCCCTCTACCGGTGGTCCACCTGGTCGGTCCGGAGCCACTCCGCCGTGTGGCAGTGCCGTCACGTGTCCACTGCTCCCAACACAGTCGGACGGTACGGTCAGAACGATCCACGTGGCGGACTATACGGTGCGCCGACCATCCTGCGGTTTTCAGTCCGATGATCAGGCCTCTCTGAGTCCGTAAGTTGCGTAAATCGATGTCTCTGGCGTCTACCCGGCATTCTTGTCACTCTGTACTCTTGCTTGAGTCGGCCAGTGCTTTTTGCTTTTATGGGGCATCGACTATACGCGGGTTTATAAGGCTGCCGGTTCGTGCTTGCAGCACCACCACAGGGTGTGCGGTCATGCGCAATCGTACCAAAAGTGGATAATTTGCATAACATCACGGATTCTAACTATTTGCAAAGTTTCGCGGTTGTGGCATGTATTCTTCTAGGTGCGCAAATTTCATTGTCGGTGAGTGTACCAAGACAATTTTGTGTTCGTTGGTTATTTCGCCTGATGCAGGAGAACATCGCCGTTACTAATGATGAAGTTTTTAATGAAGCATTTCTCATACACGGTATATTAAATTTTCACGTTCTTATTGTCAGACATGGGCGAAACATCTGAAACATAAACTTGAGGATCTTTTTTCCAAAACAAAACATTTAGAAGCCCAGAAATATGCGTAATATGGAAACAAACTAGGGTTAAAACAACAACAATAAACTTCTCATTTTCGCACGCTCGGCAATCTACTTTAAAAAAAAGAATGCGTTACATTAAATATAAGAAAAATTAAAAATATGTTTCACCATTTGGGGAAAGAATGCGGAAGTTAAAAACCAACTTACCGATCTAGATATGCCATTCGTTTTCCCTTTTTCACATTTTTTTAGAAATTAAATATCGAAGGAATACTACCAGATTTTAACCACCTTCTATTCTTAGTACCATAACATTCAAAATCTTCCTCGTTAAAGTGGGGAGAACATATTCGAGAATGCACATTGGGATGGAAATCACCGCGTTTAATTTTACACATCCATTCGTTTAACAGTTTTGGTCTTTTCAGAGGAAAATTATGGAAGGTTATTCCCTCTTCTGTACATTTTTTTTTAACTTTTGTAACTAGAAGCAACTGATATTTTAGGCATAGAATACAGAGGGGAGCCCGGGGACGCCTCCCACCCTGAAAGCGAATACACATTGCAGAAGTATATTTCAGATAAAATATAACTAAGCAATAAATATTGCGTTCTCTCAGTTTATTAAGTTTGAAAGAGCTTAATTCTAAAAATCATAAAAGATACTTGCAGACTCTGTCGGAAAAGGACTGCGATAAAAAAAAACACTATCCCCCAAGTTGATATAAAGACATATCTGCAAACATATTTAAATTCCAATGTAAACAAACGGGGAGTTTTTTAATATTACGATTCCTCTTACTTTAGCTGCTGGACGTCCGAATTACTAAACTTCCCCCTCCCCCATGTCCCATTTGGTCCGGTTGTCAGGAACCCACCCTCCCCCTGTAATCTCGGACGTACTTTATGGACGGCCCCTAAGGTGTTTCAACTACAAAATACGACTGCTGTTATGATGCTTTCAAAAGCACCGAGCAAATAAAATTTAAACCTATTTTTTTAGCAGCCTTACGAACCCCACTTTATATGGCATCGAGATATGAAATATACAGCTGCTTTGCGAAGTTTTACGGTTGAAGAGGTGAATTTCTCCTTCACTTGATGAAAGTTTACGATCGTATTGTAGCGAATATTTCATTGCCAAGTCGCGAGAGCCATAGGCGGTGCTGTTAGCATTTTTTCTCATAAATCGTCAAAGATGTGGTCAATTATTTTCGAGAAAAACTTTTGATAAAACACTGGCGATTTTTGGTGTCATATTGTCTGGTATCAGTTGAACTATTCTTTGTGCTTCGTACATAATTTCACACAGTTTTTAATTTCTTCATTAAGAAATGAGGTGTCGGATAAATGAAATTAAATTACATTTTGTAATATTAATTTAAATACTTGGTGAGAGACAGTAATTTCGGTACTTCTACTACAGTGGAACCTCCGAATAACTGTTACAGCTCGGACCGGAAAAAAGTAACGTTGTTAGGAGGTTAGGCCTCAGTTAATATTGCTAGGCCGCTGAGTTTCTGCAAAAGCAGAATAAAGTATTAGGTGTGCAACTTAATTCTCGGCCCCTAACCGCAAGCGATCACAGAACGTCAGCAAATGCAAATAGCTGTGTGCGATAATGGCTGATTGCAGCGCCACCCAACAGCTTTCCAGTCAACCGTAACTGCTCACAGCTGTAGTGACAGAAGGGACGAAAGTTGACTGTGAACGCAATGTCCTTCGAGAAGCAACATTTGAAGCACTGCTTCCTGTTCGCGTTTCAGCTGAAAAAAGTGCTGCGGAAGCCCAGCAAATAATCTGTGCTGCTTTGGGTGGGGCTGCAGTACGTGTAAGAAGTGGTCCCAGCGGTTTAAGCAGAGAAATTTCGATCTCCGCGATGCAGAACGTCCGGGACAGCTACAGAAAGTTGACGATGATGAACTGGAACAACTGTTGGACGCGGATCCCTGTCGCACAGAGTCAGGGCTCGCCCAGGAACTCGGAGTAACACGGTAAGCCATTGCAAAGCGCCTGCACAAGCTTGGACGGATTCACAAGGAGGGCCGTTGGGTGCCCCACCAACTCACAGCTGCGAACAAGTCTAGGCGCTACGATGTCCCTGTGTCCTTGCTCTCCAGATTCAAGAAGAAGGATTTGCTCCACAAGATTTTGACCTGTGATGAGAAGTGGATCCTCTACGATAATCCTAAGCTGCGCAAATCGTGGGTTTATCCAGGTCAGCCTACCGCCAGTACCGACAAACCGAATATCCATGCCAGGAAGTTGTTGCTGTGCACATGGTCGGATCAGCGCGGTGTCGTACACTATGAATTGCTCAAACCTGATGAAACGGTCAATGCAGAGCGCTATTGTCAGGAATTCATTCGTGTGAGTTACGCAATGGAGGCGAAAAGGCCATACACCGGCAAGGGCAGAAGGTCGGTCCTGTTGCTTCAGGATAACGCGCGTCCTCACACCGCGAAAACGACTTTAAACACGATCACCGACCTGAGATGGGATATTTTGTCCCACCCGGAGTATTCTCCAGACTTCGACCCGTCGGATTATCACCTCTTTCGCTCCCTGCAACATCACCTGAGTGATACGTACTTCACTTCTATCGAGGAGGTCCACACAAGTATTGATGACTTCATCAACTCGAAATAGCCCTCATTTTTCCACAGTGGCATTCGGCAGCTCCCTGATCGATGGCTTAAATGTATCCAACACGAGGCTGATTATTTCCCTGATTAGGTACGTATTCGAGTTGCTATAATTTGCTGTCAACGTGTCGTGCCTGTGGCCGAGAATTAAGTTGCACACCTTAAGCTTATGCGCAATAAAGGAAACGTTGCGGTGCTTTTTCCAAATGCTGACTGCTGAATAAAACTGTGTCGCCCCGGTGGCGCAGTGGTCTAAGTGATGGCTTCTGATCATTCGTCCGAGATGGGTACGGGTTCGAATCCCGGTTAGGCATGTATGTTGTGTTTGTCTGACGGCACTGGCTCTCTCCCTTCCCTGGAGTCAGTGGCCTTAAATTAGGGATGGGCGACTGCTTATAGCCCACTGAGTTGCTCATAGTATAGTCGTTAAACCTCCAATAAATAAATAAATAAATAAATAAATAAAACTGAATATAGTAAATAAATAATTCATGGTGCATAGGATTTTAAGAAACCGGTGTCTGACTTCTTGTGTTAAACAGACCTTAGAAATAGCAAGCTAGGATATTATAATTAGGGTATCCTATGGGAAAGTAAAATGCTAGATAGTAAAGCATAATTGAACAGTTAGGTGGCTGCGTGCGGCAAAGCAGGAATAGAGCCCATGCACAGGGACCAAACCAAAATACAGCATCGCCACCAATAGACAAAATTCCAGGCTCTATCAACCAATCCCGCATCCCCCAAGGGCGATTGAAGTATACATGAAGCCTGCAGCTCGCCTCACTTACAGCTAAACCTTTTTTTCTTAAGCATACCACAGTAGCAGCCGTAATCCAACCCATTATGCCTTTAGCAATAAATATGCTTTGTCCCTATCCTGTCCCTCTTGCCGACGTACCTAAAGAACTACCTAAAATCCAAGGGACGGGGGTGTCTGTTAACAGTAGCATGTCGAAGGGGAGGGGGCCACCCCCTCCCCCATATTGGAACCGTTCGGTATTTTAAAAACGCAATTTTAAAAGGCAAAGTTCTGTTAATATTTGAAATCGCTTTTATGTCTCATAGCAACAATTGAAAGTGTTTTCTCATGAAGACGAAGAAGCGGCAAGAAGTTAGGGACCAATATGTCCCATTGCAATGAAAAGCCAATACACGGGTAAACTGAAAGTTTCTGTGGTGACGAGGCAATGCCAAATTTTAGTTCCATGACTTACAATACATCTGTCCTACGGTACCGATCTAGGAATCAATGGCTCCAAATTACAGTCGGGTGACTCTGTAGCCATGGATGCACACGAGACTCGTAAAAATATGAAGTAAAAGTGGAAATGATTTGGCGGGAAATAAAGTTACGTTGTGCATGGGAGGATGGATTAGTAAAATCATGTAATGCATTGATTTATGATACGCTTTCCAACATACCAGAAATCATTACTCAAGTTATGAAGATAATGGCTGTGGAATAAATCTCGCTCCTGTGCCCTGACCTTTCACCCCATTTCGATGATGTTAAGCATAATTGGTTCAGTATACCTCCGGAACAACATACTAACGTTTTGTTGCAATAGAAGCATTTTTACGTAAGTTATGACGCGTAAGGGCAATGTAATGGATCCCGCTCATATGTCCTGACCTTTAACCCCATTTCGTCCGTTTTCAACAGGGTTCGTCCCCAGTTGGTCCCCTACCACATACTAAAATTTTATTGAAATCGAATAATTTTTATGCAAGTTATGACGCATAAGGGCAATGAAATGAATCCCGCTCCTGTGTCCTGACCTTTGATTCCATTTCGCCCATTTTCAATAGGGTTCGTCCCCCCAGTTGGTCCCCTACCACATACCAAAATTTCATCGAAATCGAACCATTTTTACGTGAGTTATCGTGCGGACGGACAAAATTGAAGCATATACGTTTCTTCAACCTACGGTTGGAAAGCGTAAAAAAGAAACGACACAACAACTTCCATTTATACATTTCATTGTGTTTCAAACCACTAAGAGATGTCTTTTTTTTTTCTGACGAAGAGGCTGAACGACTCCCCCCCCCCTCACACACACACACTTGAGTATCTGAGGCCAGAAGGAGACGCACGCCCCTAATTTAGGGCCACCCCCGTGGTCAGCGGAGCAAGAGTCTAGCAAGTCGTTTGAGTTGCATCCAGCGGGAGGCAACTGGAGCAATCGTACCCCCTAAAGCACGTTTTAACTTTTTTAAATGGCCAATATCGAAATAATTAATGTGCAACGGCCGTTCCATAAAAACTGAAGGTAAGATCACACAAAATGAAGAAATATAAGTACAGTAAAATATATGTTATTCTTTCTCAAAGTATCTTCCCTCGGATGATATGCAACGGGCCCATCGTTCAGTCCACTTTTCAAAGCATGAGACGAAGGCATTTTATGGAAGCTGCTTTAGCGACCCCTGTGCAGCTTGAATAACGTCCGCATCAGTGTTGAATGTTGCGCAACGGAGCTTCTCCTTCATTGTTGGAAACAATCAGAAATCTCACGGGGCGAGGTAAGGACTGCATGCAGGCTGTGGCATGATGCATTTCTTACGTGTTGAATCAAATGTGTCGTCGCAGACGCTCCAAGACTGAAATGTAATACTCAACATTGACAGTAATTTGTGGAGGAACCACCTGCTGGTAGACTACACCTTTATGATAAAAAATATATATATATTACCTTCGTAGCTGATTTGGTTTGGCGGATTTTTTTCAGAGGAGGTGAGCCTTTGTGTTTCCAAACACTCGTTGCGCGCGTCATGAGGGGGTCGAAATAGTGGACCCATGTTTTATTGGTAGTTATTACTGTGTTTAGAAAATTAGGATCCTTTGCAATCCTTTGTTTACACTTCTGACACACCTGAGCTCTGACTAACAATTTTTCTCTCGTCAGGTGATGAGGTACCCATCTGGAACACACACGATGCAGCAGTAATTTGTCGCGTGGAATGTGGAATGCCGACGTTTTTGGAATATTAGTTGACGCCGCTATGTCTAAACACGTCATTCGTCGATCTTCTTGCAGGATTGCCCAAACAGTGTTAACAATATGCTCTGTAACAACACTTTCAGGTCGAGCAGGCCTACGAGCGAATTTTGCCGACGAACGTTCTTTTTTGAAATCATGGTGCCATATAAAAATTGTTGACTTACCCAAATATTTATCTTTGTAAGCTTTTTTCATTGAATTTACTGTTTCTGGAGCAGTTTTTCCCAAACAATAGCAAAATTTTGTCGCACAACGCGTTTGACTTCTTAACTCTGAATCACTCACCCACATAGCTGTATGGCGAAATGCAGACGTACCTTAAACAACTGCACAATAACAAAACAAGAATCGTCTGTCACGGCTAATGACTGTTGCCACAGCTACTTCCTTAATTCAGTCAGTCGTCTGCGAGGTTATATTTCCCTTCGCATTGTTGCCAACTCAAAAAAAAAAATACTCTCAGTTTTTACGGAACGGCCTTTGTATTTTTTTTTTTTTTGTAAAATTATAGTGATAAATCCACAAGTTTTCGTTAAAGGTTTCATAACAAATAATTGCCGTAAATTTGGAGATAAAGGGTTCTGTTCTAGATTCAGCGTTAAAAAACCACAACTAGAGGTTCAGAAACAGAAAGATGGGAGAGGACGTGAAAAGAGATGTTGTCTGATCATGAAAAGCAATGGGTGAGCTTTGTCCTGTTCTTTTAGTATTGTCTGGCATCGTTAGTAATTGGGAGTAGGGAAAGTAACCGTGTGGGGTAGACTTCGAAGTGTGTGCGAGATAGTGTGAGTGACAGCGAAGTACGTACCTCAATCGGTCCATAAGCAAAAACTAGTAACAAATCTCCAAGCTAGAAATTTTTCTTTTGAATTAGCCCATCTACAATAATTAGAAGGGATCAAACTTTATTTTGAAAGGTTTTATCCAGACGTGAGATTTAAAAAGTATCAAGTTGGTTTCCTCGAAAAGAGAGCAATTGAACGCAGTGAAAATAATGCTGATTTTTCAGTTCTCGTTCGCAGTTTGTAATTGAAAAATTTGAAACAAGTTTTTTAATGAAAATTTTAAAAAGCCTTTGGATGCCAGGAAGGAGCGGTGCTGCAAGTTCAGTGTGTGTGTGTGTGTGTACGCCCTCCACAAAGACTCCCTTTTTATTTTTAAAACCGGAGCAATCCCGTCCCCCCGGGATGAGCTTCTAGATCCGCTACTGGCTGAGCCCGTGTTTGAGTCCAGATGAGGCACAGGTGATGCGCTTGTTCTACGGCACTGGCTCTCTCCCTTCCCTGGAACCAGTGGCACCAAATTAGGAACTGGCGACTACTTATAGTTCTAAAAAAAAGAGTTGCGCTCATAGAGGTTATTTAACCCCCCACAAAATTAACAAAAAAAAAAAAAAACTGTCTTCCCGGAAGGGACAAAACAAACGCCGTAAGACAAGCACACCCTCTGGCGCTTAAGAAGAATCCCGTTCCTCTGACCACTTGGCTATTGGGAAAAAAATATCTTCAATAGCTTTTTTAACTAAATATTTGAAAATTTTCCGCATCATTCTGGAATATTCGGTACTTTATTGCACTAAAGGCATTAATAAAACGTCGGGTAAATATCTGATTTATTTCAGCGTAGATTTTATGAAGATGGCCAATTGTTTATCCAGAGAGTGGGACTTCTTTCATAACTTTTCCATTAAAAGGCAATTTTTCACTGAGAAGTGGCAGAAGACACTAGCGAGATGACAGTTAATTTTTTAATGAATTAAATGAAAAGCATTTGTGAACTGTCCGTGATCATTTGTTTTAAAACTTATTTGCCAATTACAAAATGGTGGCTCGTTTTCGCTTCTTTGTTCCCTTCCTGATATCGACTTTACAATTATTGTTATTTGTCTCTTTCTATTTCCTGTTCTCCGAAGTCAAACAGGGTGGGTGAGCTCTGGGTTGGTTGATTTAACGAGTCTCTCGAAAGTTTTCTTGGCAACAGTTCCAAGGAAAAGAAAAACTCCAGGTTGATTTTAACGAGCCAATCAATAACATTTCAGTGATAATTCGATTTTCTAGAGCAAACTCATGCGTGTCAGAACAGATGATTGCCCTTCTGCTGCAGAGGTTTCAAATAAATTCGATGGTTTTCTAGGCGCTGTTGAAAGAAGAGGAAACGGATGGCTTTTGAGGGTATTTATGAATGTTATTAATGAAAATTTTATACAGCTAAAATTAGTTGCGTCATATTGTATTGGCAGAATATAATCGGTTCCATTTTTCTATTTTTGTTTTCTTCTTTGTTTGTTTTTTCTGATGTGATTACACCTTTTGGTACAAATGACTCGCCCAGAGTATATTTGCTGAGGGGGGAAAAAATGAAACTCTCTGACAATGAAAAAGAAAATTACCTTAGAACAGTATTTAGCTTTATTAACCGTGCTGAAAAGAAGCAATAACACGTTTATAAATACCTCATACATGGGATAATGAAAGCATCCCTACCTTTGAATTGAATTTTCTGATTTGTTTGCCATAAAATCTAAGAATAGATACAAATTATGCTTTCTTAATTAATTATTCACTAAATAAAGCGAAGATTTGATGAAAAGAAACGCTTAATAGTCCACATTAGGCTTATTTTCTTATAATTTAATAGTTCATTTCGCTTGACGCGAAATCGTGAAACGTTAATTTGCGGTTTATTTATGTGCTATGTATTTTCCAGATACATTGCAATTTATGCGTTTCCCACACGCGTACCAGCGTGCATCCAAAAGTACGTCTCGTTTGCAGCCAAAAGATTTAATGACGGAGGAAAGCTATATACTCTCATCCCATTCTGCAAAGTTTCCTATAAATCTAAAGTTGTACATAGTTTTACATACTTGGGATCGGAAGTAAATTGTAGAAATGATATTAGCGCTGAGATTCAGAGCTGTATTTTTTCCGCAAATCGATGCTTCTGTGGACTTAGGAAACACTTAAAAAGGCACATCTGATCTCAATAAGAACAAAGATAATGATGTACTAAGTTACTTGTAAGACCAGTGCTAACTTATGCTTCTGTGGACTTAGGAAACACTTAAAAAGGCACATCTGATCTCAATAAGAACAAAGATAATGATGTACTAAGTTACTTGTAAGACCGGTGCTAACTTATGCCTCTGAAAACTGGGTATTATCAATGGCAGATGAAAGATTGCTGGGTTTGTTTGAGAGAAGAGTTCTTAGATATGTTTTGGAGCAGTACAAGAGAATGGTGTGTGGAGGAAAAGATATACAACCATGAACTATACAGATTATTTAATGAGCCAGACATTATTAAGTACATAAAAATAAATAGATCAAGTTGAGCTGGACATATTATACGTATGGGTAGTAATAAAATAATTAAGATGATGTTTAATGCTAAGCCGGAAGGAAAATTGGAAGACCTAAACTAAGATGGAGTGATACAAGATATTAATGTTTTAGGCGTCAAAATTGGAGGAGTTTATCATTGAGTCAGGAAGGCTGGCAGAAGTTTCTGAAGAAGGCCAGAGCCCACACATGGCTGTCGAGCCAATGATGATGATGATTCTGCAAAGTACAGGCCGTTGTTGTCTGCAGTTCTTTGCCGACGTTCCACCCGAGCTACAATCACACAGCGGTACCTCTCGACAGGTTTTGAGGCCAGAAACCCTCTTGTGCCAGTTTCCACACCCGCCACTGAAGCGAAGTGTCGTTCTTGTAGGAAAATGGGCCATGGCGCGAAACAGGTTCTAATCGACTGGGGTAAGTCCGGACTGTATGGAGGACTGTGTAGGATCGTAACCACTTCCAATTCGTATAGTTTTGAACGGACCACTCTGGAAATGTGATTTGGAGCATTATTACTTGCAGCAACGCTTGCGTCCTGTTGTTGGGTGCTAGGAGGCGTTGGCGCAGAGCATCATGGTCCCGCTGCATTTGTTCGACATCAGGGGCGCCGGAACGTCTGCTTGACCGCTCTGACTGGTGTAGGCTACGTAACCCTTGGGGATCCTTTGCACCCATTCATCTCATGCAACCACTCCGACGGGTGCGACACCTGACTTGCACCCCCTCCCTTGTTCACCGGATTTAAACACCATCGAACACATTTGGGATGCTATTCAACGCGCCGTCAATGCCAGGAATCCTCTACCGGCAAATATTACGGAATTGTGGGACGCTCTTCAGAAAGCATGGTGTGCACTGTGTCCAGACTACTACAGAGAGCTCATGGAGTCCATGCTCCATCGTGATGCTGCCGTTTTCTGATCGCGAGGAAGACCAACACGGTATTAGAGAGGTATCTCAGTTTTTTTGGTACTTCAGTATATTTCACAGCGGCAATATAAGCAAGCATAGCGTGCGCATGTTGGGAATGGGAAACTTTCATTATGTCGTTCAACACGTAAGCGACAGTCCCAAAGTGAGTATGTTTTTTTTTGCCGTCAGTAAGAACACTGACACCCTGTTCGAATCTGTGATAGCAAACCCCGGTAGCAGTACCCGACAACTGGTAGCTCAGGTGGGGGCGTAACAATCAACCATCTTTTGACACCTGAACCGACTTGGTTTGTGCAGACTGATGAAATTCACTAATACCGTCAGGTCGTTTTTTATCTGACTGACTAAGAAACTGAGAGAAGGATCGCAGTGTACCAGAAAATGGGAGCAGACCAGTAAAAATTCTGTTGCTGTTATCAGAGCTTTTACTGAAGTTTCCTCCATTAGGGTGGTTCCACTTAAATAAAGAATTTATATATGTTTCCAGTGGTAAAACTTTACATATTTTCTTCGCATTTAATGTATTCCCAAGGGTGATTGATAATTTGCACATCGATAAAACTAACTTTATGTTATAGCATGAGATACTTAATACTTGCTAAAACATAACCATATTTACATTAAAAATCAATCAATTTTCTTTGAGTAATGTTCATGTTAATAGATGGCGCGATCTGTACATTGATGACGTCAGTAGACAAACAAATGTTGAATTGCTTAGTTATGGTTCAGCTAGTATGCCATGCTATAACTTAAAGTTAGTTTTATCGATGTACAAATTTTCATCCTCGGAAATACATTAATTGCGAAGAAAATATGTAAAGAAGTTTTACCATTGGAAACATAAGGCAGAGATTTTAGGTGGAACCATCTTAAAACAGAAAGCAGTTCACAAATGTTTTCCCGTTAACAGGAAGATAACGATAGATGAACAGGAAGCGTCACCAATGGCTTCATTCTCGTAGAACTAACTGAAAGCATGCCTTTAGATCAGTGGCCTCAAACTCAGACCTTTGGAAGGGCGACATTCCAGTTTTGAAGAAACTTTACAAAACTACTCCAATGGATTGGCACTATGTGGAATATTATTTTTAATTATCGGTAAATAGTAAAAACAAATGCTTCATCAATCAATCAAAACAATCACTTTTACGTAACAATTATTTTCACTTAAATCTTAAAATAATCACATTTTATCAACAGAACACGGTACATGATACAGAAAATATTACATGTTTTGACCAGAAACTTGGGCTCGCTTTTCTGTCACTAACTTATCGATATTTGGAATAATGTCCTTTGAACATGATACTTTTAAAAGTGAGCATAAGTGAAGTGATTTTACTTAACCTGCTTCTTTCAAGACATTTTACTTGGTTCGTTCTTGAAAACAACTGTTCACATGAGTATGTTGTTCCGAACACAGACAGAACCCGTGCAGCTAGGTTATCAATGTTTACATACTTGTCCTTTGAAACTAACTGGTAAAACTCTGTTAGATTGCATCTGTTGAATTTTTCTTTTAGGAAAGAATCACACTAAAAGTCTATTCATTCAAGCTGAAGTTTTTCAGGTGCGTTGTCAGCATTATACGAAAATGGAGACTTGAATATATTGAAAACATTTTCCATATCTTTGAAACATTCAAACCGCCTGTTGAAATCCTCTTTTAACATAACTATCTTCGTAGAAAATTCACCAAAGTTGATTTCTTCTTCTTCAGCTTTCTTGTACTGAGCTGAGCTTCCCGAAGCTGAAGAAATGCGTAAGCAAGTCACTGATTTTATTGAAATGCGTTAACATTATCAATAAAATCAGTGACTTGCTTATTTTGGGCTTGTAAACTGCTGGCCACCCAAAATGCAACACCAAGAACGACACGAGATAGCAAAGCCAGATTTACTGGACACATAACAACAGATACAAAGAGAAACATATTGAGATTACACGTTCGTGCGACTTGCGGAACACGCAGACATCAATAGTTCGTGCGGCCCCCATGACTGGCAATAATGGACGCTACACACCGCGGAATCGAACGAAAGAGGCTTTGGATGTGGGCGTGGGGTATGTTGGTCCAGGCTGCTTCCACACGTTGCCACAGTTCATCAGGCATAGCCGCGGGTGGTGCTTGCCGGGTTACTCGGTTGCCGATCAGCGACAAGACGTGTTCCATGGGCGACATATCGGGAGAACAGGCGGGCCACGGCAGCAGTGACACCTGGTGGGCCTTGAAGAATTGTTGCAAGATGCGTGCCACATGCGGGCGCGCATTGTCCTGTTGAAACGTGGCCGATGGCAGGTCCTGCAACTAAGGGAGGACTACAGGCTCCAAAACGTCGGAGATGTAGCGGTGGCTGTTGAGTGTACCGGCGATGCGTACCAGAGGGGTGCAGGTGTCATATCCAATTGCACCCCAAACCATAACGCCAGGCGACGGACCGGTATGGCGATTCATAATGCAGGCGTCATACAGTCTTTCGCCGCGGTGCCGCCACACGCGGATCCGACCATCGTGGTGTTGCAGGCAGAAGCGGGATTCGTCCGAGAAGACAGTGTCGTGCCATTCCGTAGTCCAGGTGCGGCGTTCAACGGCCCACTGCCGCCGCACTCGCCGGTGGTGTAACGACAATGGTAATCGGAGCAATGGGCGCCGTGCGACAAGTCTCCACTCCTGCAGACGACATTGAACGGTACGTGCTAACACAGGTTGTTGTATAACACACCCTAACTCCTGCGCTAACGTTCGTGATGTGGTGGTGCGAGCCGTCAATGCCCGTCGCACAACATGCCGGTCCTCTCGATCGGTGGTGTGCCGCGGCTGCGGCAATCGCTCACGTCGGTCCGTCCGTCCCTCCTGCACCCACCGAATCCATACTCGCCTCACTGTGGCTGCATGTCGTCCCACACGGGCGCCGATGTCTCGGTACGATAAACCGCTGTCGCGATAAGCCACTATTCGTCCTCTGTAGAACTCCGAAACGTGCTAGAATGACTGCCGTATTCTGCGATGAGGCACCAGGAAGCTTCCCACGCACAGGTCCGGCAGCACAACACACTTCCACTACTTACACCCCGCCTTCTGTGCACCCTTCTTATAGTACTTCTGTGTGGCGTGCCGGGCGCACATGATTTGCATATACTCTGCAATGCTAATCGTTTGCATGTCCTCTCGCGGGCGACGCATGCTGCGAATTTCAAGCCAATCGGATGCTTCCTTCTTGGTGTTGCATTTTGGGTGGTCAGCAGTGTAGATCGATATTGAAATCGTTTAAGTATCCAGTTATATCGGTGCTGAATGCCAGCTCATGTAACAATTTTGGATCACTAAAAAGCGAGACGTCTCGATCTTTACTTTCAAGGAACATCTTTATTTCATCTCTCAAATCCCAAAAACTTGTTACTTATAAACATGATGGCTTTCTTAAGCATTACTATGTTTATGTTATATTTAATATATTACAATATGCTTGAAAAAATGGTGATTTATTTTTATTTTGTAATCATTCAGGCGGGCCGCAAAACAGTTGGCGCCGGGCCGCGAGTTTGAGACCACTGTTATATGATGGATAAAACATGAAAATCGTTATTTAAAAGATTCCATGTTTTATCCATGTAATGTGATAAATCTTCCACTGTTGGAGCTATGTGTGGGAAAGCATTGTAGAGATCCAAAGCTTTGGATTGAACGATATTTTTAAGAATTTTTTTTTTCTCAAAAACCACATATTTTCACACCAAAAATCGTTTAGCATGAGGGCTACCCTTTAGACCTGGGAAAGCGGAGAAATTGCCCTGAATCACGCTTTTCAGGGGGCTCCGCGCTTTTGAAGGACCCGCTCATTATAGATACAAACATTATTGAGACAAAAATTAAATATGAAGAATAAAACAAAGTAATTATGAATGAACTGCACAACCAAGCGATTGTCACCTTATTTGTATGGAATTTGGGATATGAGAACGTCTGAAGATACACTTAAATTAAGCCAGTTATATACAGGAGCGCCGAAAAACATTTGCCCGGGGCACCCACATCCTCTAGGGCCTGCCCTGGCCTTTGCCGTACATTTCACATTCCTTTTTTATTGATTAGGTCTGGAAACAGTCTTCATTCCTTTGAGTATTGAGCCAAATGTTCTAAAAGGTATTATTAGTTGCTTTTCATTAAAAACGAAATGGGGCCATTCTACAGTAAGATGCCAATTTATTAGATGCACCGACCTTATCAGTGTGTTGTTTGACCTAAGGCGCCGGCTTCAAATTCAATTGTATTATAAGACGGTTTCGAGATTATGGGAGGGGGATAACAGGAGTATGGGTGTAGGCAAGAATTGCATTACTTTTTGGCACTCAGTCATTCAAATAATGAACCCGCTACTTTTGACTATTGTTAAGGGCGCACGAATTTTAGAGTGCTTACTTTGGGTTTGGCCGCCCTGGTGGCGCAGTGGTCTAAGCGCTGGCTTATGACCACTCGTCTGAGGTAGGTCCAGGTTCAAATCCCGGTGGGGCAGGAATGTTGGGTTTGTCACATGCGGCATTGGCTCTCTCCCATCCCTGAAACCACTGGCCCCAAATTAGGGACGAGCGACTGCTTATAGCCCATTGAGTTGCTTACGGTGGTCGTTAAACCTCCAATAAAATGAAAAAAATACTTTGAGCTTGGGCGCCATTTGCTGTGACGTGTACTTCTTATTTAACCTTCCTTTTGAGTTTCAGTGTTCTCATGTAAATTTGGTTTCTTCTGGTTAAATATTTTCTCCCTCAATGGCACATAATTTTTCTGGACGAGCTTATCAAATTGACAAGGCGTCTCAGAAAGCAAAAAGAGGTAAATAAAAGATAAAAGCTCTGTGTTCAGACGGAGTAGAATGCTATGTAGACAAGAGCTGTGTTTGTAAGAGATATGCTATCAGAGGTGTACGATAAGTTATGAGCTGATTACGATAAGTGTTGTTGATTTGATTTAAGTGGATTATATTTGACGACGACGAGTGGTAATTGTGAAATGTATCTTATTACGAAATAGTACTTCGAAATTTATTCATCCTGTTACAAGAGACGTATAATTGATGTGACGCATTTGTGGCGTCCTTGGATAAAGAATAAACGGACATTGACTTTGTCAGTAGAATTCTGTGTTTCTTGAATTCTGGACCGTATTAAGACTTTCCAGTGTTTATGACATTGTTAAATAAAGATTTTTAGCTTCGACTTCTGCACCACAGATGTAAATTAGAATATAAGGATACTTCAAATAGTTTAAGTTAGTAGATAACTTGACAAATGCATCTCTTATGATTCTGCAGAAACAGCAAAGCAGCGATTTCCGGCATGAAATGGGGACGTTACTGCGTTGAAGACATCGGCTAAAGTGCGAGGCACTCACTCGTGTTTGGATTGATTTTGGAGCCAGTACACTGTCAGTGAGTTCCAGTTCATTGATTTGGTTGAAACTAAGGCCAATGCACTTCATACATAAGCCCAGAGTGTTTGAGAGGCCGTGTTGGCAACTTGGCTTTCCGAGGTGACTGTGACCTGGCGGATCTTGTGATTGACAAGTTGGATCATATCTCACAAAAGTACATGAAGACTAGTGGTCTTCCTACGATAAAACATAATTTCATCGGCAAGTAATTATGTAATCGTTTCAAACCTTGAGATGGTAAGAGAGTTCCTGTTCGCTTACCCCCGCGACTGCGTGGTCAGAGGTGCGAGCTTCTAGTTAACGGCTAGAAGTGGGTTTAAGCTTGAATTTCGTACAAACGTGAGTGGCGTGTTTGTTCTATGAACTTAGCTCAGGGTGTGGTCCTTAATTTCTGAAAAAAATGAACAGTTTCTGTTCCGGGTATCTGAAAAGAATGTGAAACTGGGTCTTGTGTGCGAGGAATATGCTGGCGTTTTCATCATGGATGTCATCATCCATTCCGTTAGTGGCGGGTACTATATTTTATAGAGGTGTTTGATCCTACATTTCTGCAGTCTCTCAAGAGGCTTGGGTTGGCTGATCGAGACGTTTTTTGAACGTTTGAACGTCGGTGCGGGCTCTCGCTGGCACGCTGCAGTGCTTCCGATCACACAGAGCAGGAGACTCGGATGTTAATCTTCCATAGAGACACATGGCAACAATTTGGCACAGAAGATTTCAATAGAACAGAGCGCCTACATGAAACTAAAACGTCGAACCGTAACCGTCTGTCTGTTCTTTTTTCTTTTTTTCAAGAGTTTACAACCCAGAGCAGATCATATGTAGAGGATTTTAGGAAGGGAGTGTCTGACCCCAGGTCTTAAACAACACTTAGAAATAGAAAGCTAGGAGATTTGGGTTAGAGTGCCCGATAGGAAAGTGACACGGAAGCGAGGTAGAAAGGGTGAGGAAGACGCCCTTATTTATTATCGGGGGCCAGTACCCGGGACCCGACGGCTTAACGGGCCCACCCGCTTAACGTGCCCATCCGACGCACGGCGGATATTTAGTGGTTCGAGCTTTCGTACCTGCCTGGGATCGAACCTGAGGTCTTCTCTGTGGCAGTCAGTAACGTTGACCACTAAGCCACCCACGGCCCAAGTTTACAACTCACTCGGCGATGCTACTTATATAGCCACTGGTACCGTATCACGTGACAGACGCTATCGTAATTTCATGTCCGACCACTTAAACACGAGAGTTAGACTTCTGTCTTTCCTCCTCTGTGATTTAACAAAATGATTCCTCAACTCAAGAGGTGACGGTTGGCATGAGGTAACGTGCTCGTAGGCTTTTTATGGGTGTGTTCTTCAAAATCCTAAGACGTGGGCTGACAAGAGACATCTTTAAAGATTATATGTGCGGGTTCTTCTGTTAGTCAAAAGACCGCTCTGTGTTGTTGAGAAGAGGACCTTCTTTGATAGACTGTCTTCTGTTTAGAATATAATGTTGATGGCCGATTGCTATTACGTACACTGACGGAAAAAAAATCCAAACACCACGAAAAAATAGTTGTAGAGGAATGAAATGGCGGCAATACATTTGTATAGGTAACAAATTTAATCGATTAAAGTTTCAAGATCACAGCTTATTGTAAGCGCGAGAAGAGCCATTTTGAATGTGAAATGCTGGTACATTAATAACCGGTGTAACCGCCAGAATGTTGAATGCAAGCACGTAAACGTCCATGCATTGTGTCGTACAGGTGCTGGATGTCAGTTTGTGGGATGGAGTTCCATGCCTGTTGCACTTGGTCGGTCAATACAAGGACGGTTAATGCTGGTTGGGGGTGACGCTGGAGTTGTCGTCCAATGATGTCCCATACGTGCTCGATTGGTGAAAGATCTGGAGATCTAGTAGGCCACGGCAACATGTCGACACTCTGTAGAGCATGTTGGGTTACAACAGCGTTATGCGGGCGAGCGTTATCCTGTTGGAAAACACCCCCTGGAATGCTGTTCATGAATGGCAGCACAACAGGTTGAATCACCAGACCGACGTACAACTGTGCCGTCAGGGTGCGTGGGATAACCACGAGAGTGCTCCTGCTGTCATAGGAAATTGCTCCCCAGACCATAACTCCAGGTGTAGGTCCAGTGTGTCTCGGCCGCAGACAGGTTGGTTGCAGGCGCTCACCTGGCCTCCTTCTAACCAACACACGGCCATCAGTGGTACCCAGGCAGAACCGGCTTTCATCAGAAAACACAACAGATCTCCACTCCGTCCTCCAATGAGCTCTAGCTTGACACCATTGACGTCGCAAACGGCAGTGGTTTGGAGTAAGTGGAATGCACGCTGTAGGGCGTCTGGCTCGGAGCTGTCCGTCAAGTAACCGATTTGTAACAGTTCGTTGTGTCACTGTGGTGGCAACTGCAGCTCGAATTGCTGACGCAGACGCGGTACGATGCGCCACGGCCATACGCCGTACACGGCGGTCTTCCCTCTCAGTAGTGCCACGTGGCCGGCCGGAACCCGGTCTTCTTGAGGCAGTACCTTCCCTTGACCACCGCTGCCAACAATCATGCACAGTGGCTACATTCCTGCCAAGTCGTTCTGCAATATTGCGGAAAGAAAATCCACCTTCTCGTAGCCCTATTACACGACCTCTTTCAAACTCCGTGAGCTGTTGATAATGGCTTCTTCGTCTTCTTATAAAGGCATTCTTGGCTAACATCAACACCCTACGTCGAATCTCAACGATAACTAACACTCACGAATGTTACAGCGCGTATTTACAGCAAACCTGCTTTGCATATTCCGAGGGGCGCTACTAGCGCCACACGTATGCGCCGAGCGCGAAATTTGCATAGACGTCATCTTACCGATGTACTCTCACCGCCTACCAACTGTCGTTTATCTAACACAACCCCTTCTTGGTGTTGGGATTTTTTTTTCCGTCAGTGTATTTGTCCGTAATTCATACATATAAGGAGGACAAAGAAGTAAAGGAACTGAGATGTACTTCACGTGAGTAAACTATATATATACACAATGAGGCAGTTAAGTAATTAGAGCCGCGTGGCGCAGTGGTCTAAGCGACGGCTTCTTATCATTCGTCCGAAAGGGGCCCGGGTTCGAATCCCGGTGAGGCATGGATGTTGTGTTTGTCTTACGGCACTGCCTCTCTCCCTTTCCTGGAACCAGTGGCCCTAAATTAGGGATGGGCGACTGCTTATAGCCCACTGAGTTGCTGGTGGTGGCTAAACCTCCAACCAAATAAAAAAAAAGTAATGAGACTGATTTGGAGGGAAGCTCACAGTTCTTTGTATGTCTTCAAAGGCACATTTAATTTAGGGCATAGAAAGTAGTCACATGGTGATAAATCTGGAGAAAACGAGTGATGATTGAGTGCACACACTTGTTTTCCTGCCATAAATTGTTGTACACCAACGCTGCTCTAGTGTGGGTGCGTTATCGTGAAGAAGGTACCATTGTCCGTTTTTATACTCACGTCTGATATGAGTAATCCTCTTCCACAATCGTTCTAAAATGGGTGTGTAAGCATTGCCAGTAGCAGCTGTACCTCCAGGAATGAACTCGTGATGCAGAATCTTCTTGCTATCGTAAAAGCACAGAAGCATTGTTTTGATTTTGGACTTCTGTATCCCGATCTTCTTTCGTTTGGGTGACTGTGGCGACCTCCACTGAGCACTCTGACGCTTCGTTTTAGAAACATAACGAAAACGCCATCTCTCGTCACCTATCACAATGTTATAAAGAAAATTGCTTTCTTTCTGCAATCTCCAGGATGAACTTTACGTACTCTACTCGTGCATATTTCCAGTCGCCTGACAGAGCATTGGGAATACAACGAGCACAAATCCCTCCCACACGCACACACAAATATCGCACTAAAATTTTAGGAATGGTGTGCTTACTAACACTGAGCTTACATTCCAGCATCCTCAAGGTCACACAACGATCGCATTTTATCCTTTCGCGAACTTTCTCAATGAGTTCAGACGTATGCACTGAAATCGGGCGTCCAGGCATTTCGTCATTTTCCAAATCTTCCCGCCCATCTTTGAAACGTGCATGCCATCGGAATATTTGTGCACGCAACAGGCAATTATCCCTATACGCAGCACGCAACAATTGAACTGTCTCAGATGCAGTTTTACCGATTTTCAAATGGAATTGGATATTTGTTTTCTGCTCCATGACAGAGCTGTGACAATGGCTTTCCACAGAATGACGTCATGCACAGAGTAAATAATCATCTTCCCAATTCTTACGTATACGCTGTTGCCACCGCATAGCTGATAAATGACTTATCAATAAAACCATGACTTTCCGATTAACCTCTTTAATAATGCACAGATTTTCCGATAGAGGGCGTAAAGGTCAAAACCTTTTTCTCGCTAATTCTGCTCCCGGGAGAAGTATTTGAAAAGTTATTCTTCTATAGCATAGCTTTTCTCGTGAAGAATGTTTTTCGCCTGTTTTCAAAATTTCCATAATGCTTTTTCATTATTCCTCCGCTAGAAGCTGAATAACTTTGATAAATTTTATTCACATCAGAACGGATTCAAAAGACGTGCTCAATACAACCGAAAATTCTGTGTCATCTTTTTTGTTTATGTAGTTTTTGGGTGTTTTGATTTCCAATTATAAAGTTATGTGTTGAGAGTGTGGTAAAAAGTTAGATAACAAGACGGCGCAGGAAAATTTGCATATGGTGTTTGTATCCGTATATGTAATTCGTAGTTACGATTTGCGTTTGCACTCTCCTGAAAACTAAGCTTTGAGTGCCCATGAAAAGAGCATGCAAATATGCACTTAAAATATAGGAAAATAAACGCGTAAAATATGATTAATTATTTTTATTACGCTTGTGTTGGGGTATGGTCCTTAATTTTCGCCATCTTTTACGCAGTCTGACGGGCGGTTTTTACATGCTGATCGATTTTATACTTTTTGTCTCAAGCGATGTTTTTTCAATTTTCACAAATCGCGCAAAATGCAGTTTTTTTCGTTAGTAGTTAAATCCTTGCTGTAGCCGGAAATCCATGCTTTGATTGAAATTTTCTTACTTGATTTAATTTTAAATATTTTGGCCGCTGACTCGCACCATCAAAACTTCGTTTTTCAAAATACTCACTTATTCACAGGTCAAACGTAATGGAAGGTAACCAGATGCATATTTTGATTTGGCATAGCTAACATTTAGAATGACTAGATAATTAGGTTTGAAAGCTCACAAAACTAAATGTCGCATAGCGTGTTTCTGCGTAGCTCTGTATGAATTTTGCCTTAAATTTTGTGGGAATCGGAAGGAAATTTTAGTCAAGAGAGGCAAACATCGAAACACTTCTACCGACGAAGAACGTTTCTGATGCCCCCTTTTTTTGCTGCCATGTGTGGATAAAGGAAGTTTATTATTTTTTCGTTCACTTGGTTCTTGTGGATTGCCGATCCTTTGATCTATCCCCTATAGCTCAGAAGTTCTTTGAATTCGGGCTGTTATTGCTTTTCCAGGTATAGGGAGATTAAAGCCTGTTTTTTTTTTTTTTAGTAAACTTTTTTTTTAAAGTAACATGTGTTTTTCGAAAACCTGTTCTTCTATTTGAGTTGAGTTTAGAAAGATCAAATACACTGGCGGAAAGTGAAAAAAGAACACCAAGAAGGAATTGGCGGACGATCATGAAATTTACATATTAATGGGGTCGAGTTTACGTAGGTATGATGTTAATTTCGGGACCAACCGGTGAGCGCTTACGCCACAGGACGGCATAATATGCAAATTATCGTCGGTGGTATTTAAGGAATACGGCAAAGTGAATGTAATCAGTAGTTGGTGTACGGACACGTGCGAAGACCCTGAAGAAGCTGCAATGCCCGGACATAGAAGACGTGTACGATTTCAGCAGTTATTGGACTTTGAGCGAGGTCGTCTAGTCGGACTCCGCGAGGCCGGGTGGTGGTATCGTCGTATTGTGGAGCGAATTGGACGGGAAGTATTGGTGGTGGTACGACGGTGGCGTAGATGGTCCGAGGAACATTCCCACACGAGAAGACGTGGAACCGGGAGTCGCAGACGGACTGATGAGCGGACCGATCGACGCATAAGAAGAGCGGCGTTGTCAAGCAGAACATCCACTGTGACGCAAATCCGAGCTGCCGTTGCACCTGAGGTGACTGTGCGAACAATCCGCAACCGTCTACTGGATGCAGGACTACGTGCACGCGTGCCTCTGGCATGTGTACCTCTGACTCCAGCGCATCGTCAGGAACGGCTGCAGTGGTGCCGCCAACGTCTGCACTGTAGAACGCAATGGCGATCTGTCGTATTCAGCGATGAAAGCAGATTCTGCTTGGGAGCCTCCGATGGCCGTATGCGTGTTCGCAGATGCACAGGGGAGCGTGTCCACCCTTCTCGCATCCGCCAGCGACACACAGGGCCTACAGCTAGTCTCCTGGTGTGGGGAGCGATCAGCTATCACTCCCGTACACAACTAGTGTTTGTACCGGGTACGTTAAACAGCACCTCCTACATCAAGAACATCATTCAGCCCGTTGTTGTGCCATTTGTAGGGTCGGTCCATCGTGGTGTTTTCCAGCAAGATAACGCACGCTCACACACGGCACGTGCAACGCAACATGCACTTCAGGGTGTGAGACAGCTTCCACGGCTTGCACGTTCACCGGATTTGTCCCCCATTGAGCACGTGTGGGATTTTATGGGACAACGACTTATCCGGTCTCCATTACCATCCTCGATTTACGCGTCCAGGTTGAGGATGCTTGGAACTCAATACCCCAAACTTACATCCAACATTTGTACGACAGACTCCATGCCAGAATTGCACAGTGTGACGCAGTTCATGGCGGTTCAACCTCGTACTAACCATGTTACATGGAAATGATATTTTTCAGTTTACCAGCAAATACAGCTGTATTTTGCCATAATGTTTTGATCACGTTATCCTCTGTATTCCGTTATTATGCTGTATAAATTTCGTTGGTATCAGACGTCTCCTTCTTGGTGTTCTTTTTTCACTTTCCGCCAGTGTAGATTGTAAAATTTTCTGCTTTAAATTTGCGTTTTGACCGGTAATTTGTTCGTTTTATTCATTTATATGCACCAACGTTAAAAATGGCTAAAACATGTATTGAATGTGAAAATATGCAACTGCATATAATCTGGGCTCTACTTATGTCAATGAGAGCGTAAAAAAATTTTTGACTGAAAAATTTGGTGATGTAACCTTAATTTCGCTGCAAGTTTCGTCTTTCAATATTCTGTAATATTATTAAGATTAATGTGAGAATGTATTTATAATGATTCTTTTGTGAAGATACTGCGCACATACCTGTATGCGTTAATGCGTTAAATATAAATGGCCAACGCAAGCACTTCTTGTAGACTGCTGCCATCGAAATAACCTTTCAGAATCCAGTCTAAGTGGATTTAGTTTCTCTCTGACTGTCTGCTTCTGCGTCTAGTGCAACACAGAGCAGATTAGTTAACGTGACTTTCAAGTAGGGAACAAAAGATTACTCAGCATGATATTCACTTCTCATTGTTTTACTGCTCATTTCGCGCGATTAATTTTCCTCTCCGAACTTAATTGTTTCACCATTGATTAAATGAGTTCTTCTTTGGTGCGCCGAAGTACTTTTCTTTTAGTCAGTTCTGAACAACTGATCCATTCTACCACAGAAAAGATCACATGTTATTTAGAACTAATAAGATTTGAAAATATAATAAAGTAATGAAATACCTGAATTCATAACCAGAAAAAAATACTTTAAAGTTTTCTGGTAGTGGTTCGTTCAGTGGTTCGCTGTATATTCAATTTTATCGCTTTTCCGAAAACCTGTTTTTCTATTTAAGTTGAGTTTAGATATTCGAGATCTGAAGAGAAATAGGCGTTTCAGGAGTATCAACTGAATCTATTCTCAAATATGCCATTCGGGTAATTTGCAGCTGAATGATCTCTTAACCGCATACATGTTTCTTTTTAACAAAAGATGTAGGGGACTTTAGGAAGTGTATGATTCTATGTCATAAATAGCCCTTAGAAATAGGAAGCTAGGAGTTTCGGGCTCCTAGAGCCAGACAGGAAAGACATATAGTAGTTGGCTAGAGAAGTTCAGTCGAGTTAAAGGAACAACAGACGACTTCAATAATAAAGGGTGTTAGGCCCAGTGTCCCTCTACCGCCATTAGCACGCTTTGCGAGGAACGCCAGATATCTAGTCGTTGGACAATCGAGATGGGATCGAACGTTCAACCATATGGTTGGGAGCACGCTGCTGTACACAACGACTTGCTACTCCGCGGGTTGGCTTTCTATAGTTACAGCAAACTAAAGTAAATGCCAAAAATAACACAATGCGCAGTAGTTATTCACAGAACAAACTTCGACTACACTCAATAAAAGAGTCTGTCCAAAACTACTGCTCAATCTACACTGAAGAGGAATTGAATTAGAAATATCTGTCTAGTAGCGTGTAGCACCACCTTTTGCCCTGATGACAGCGGCGATTCGTCTCGGCATGGACTCGACAAGACACAGGAAGCGTTGGGAAGCCATACGGATCCACGACCCCTGAACAAGCTCCCACAGTTCACGAAGATTTGATGGAGGGGGTCAGAGCCTCGAACATCTCTCTCGATGACATCCCTGATGTGCTCGATGGGATTGAGGTCAGGCGACCTAGCTGGCCAAGGAAGCGAGGTCACATCGGTGGAGTGTTCATCCAACCATTCGGATACAATTCGGGAGCGATGGCACTGTACATTGTCTTGTTGCAGGATGAAGTCCCCAGTGGGATGTTGAAGACGCACAAATGAGAGCAAATGGTCGTCGAGGATATCCCGGTAACGTTGACCTGTGAGGGACGATGTCACACGTACCAGGGGTCCCATTTCAGTCCACGTAAACAGTCCCCAGACGAGAATGCCAACCACACCAGCTTGAAGAGTACCCTGCTGGCAAGAAGGATCCATCGTTTCATGTGGTTTGCGCCGTACTCGTATCCTGCCATCCGCATGTACCAACGTGAATCTCGACTCATCAGTCCAGGCAACATTTTTCCACATTTCTAGGGTCCAGTTCTCGCGCCCAAGCTAATCTTTGCAGCCTGTGATGTGCGGTCAGCAGCGGTACTCTCGTGGGACGATGGCTTCTGTACCCCATAGCGAGGAGATGGTTCTGGATGGTGCGCTGCTTACACGTTTTTGTGCACCAGCATTAAATTGGCGAGTGATTTCTTGCACTGTGGCCCGTCTATCCGCTGTCACAATGCAAGCTAGCCGACGATGACCCAGCTCATCCTCACGCTGTTGTCCACGGCAGTTGGCCCTTGCAGGAATGGTTTTACCGGATTCGATGTACTCACGGTGCACCAGTGACACAGTGGCTGGTGAAAATCCCAGTGCCTGCACGACTTCCGAGATGGAGTGACCCATTCGTCGGGCCCGACAATTTTCCCACGATCAAATGCGCTTAGATCCTTCGTCTTACCCATAGTACGTCCGACTCTTACTGATTCCCGTCGCATCACTCCTTATATTGTCGAATCGCTGCATACGTCATGTCGTTTCCGTTTACAGGGCCGCCCACAGCGCCACATTTGCATAACGCCAGCTGTCTCTAATTCAATTGCTCTTCAGTGTATGTCCTCGAATTGAGTAGGAAGGCAAGTTTCCTTTGGGAGGTGATAATCTCCATGAGCAGGAAGGACAAGTAAACACGTGAGTCCTTTCCCGGGATTCCGCCTCAGAGGAAGTAGTATGTCTTTGTTATCTCTGCTTCCAAAAGTACATTCGTAAAATTCTGTTTGTGCCCATACCTTCAGTTATGACCACAATTTTTAAATCACTTCATATTGTGAAATTGAACTTCGCCTATATCTCGGCTTCTGCTGATTGGATTAGAAACGTTCCTTTAACATCGGTTAGTGCAACATAGTCAATAACTATCCATGTACTAAGATTTTCAAGAGCAGCTGTTTTCTCATTAGGTGCAAAAAACAGTGCTTCTTGAAAAGAAGAGAAAAAGTCTTTCCTGAAAAGAAAAAACAGAAAAGACTAGACACAGAAAAGACTAGACTTTTTTCCGAGAAAAAAGTCTAGTCTTTTCTGTGTTCGTAAATTTTGCAAAGTCTCTGTTGTCGATTTCCCGTGTTCATAATAAAAAAAAAAAAAAAATTCACTAACAAGGCTTTATCCTGCAATGTTAGCATTGTAGATCCACTCCCCTTGAACACCGTTTTCAATAACAAGAGGGATGAAGGCAATTTACAGACGATCAATAGCTGCACCTTATTACTTGGTGCTTTTAAAAGCATAAAATTATCATGTCTTTCATGGTTTGCGTACGTGTAAAGCGCCCCCTCTTGTCGCATTTTCGATCCAAAAGTTTTCCGTTGCCAAATAGAATCCCCTACTAGCTAATGCTTTTCGAGCAAACCGCATTATAATACACGCATTTGTTCATTTATTATAAAGTTGTGAAATTTAAACGGATTTATGAGCCACCCGGTATACTGTATTTTTTAAAATATATAGTGTTTTAAATTAAAACCAGCAAACAGCATATGCAATTTCAAAACTATAACAGTGACACAAATTCATTCAAAGAAACTAGGCATAAAAATGGATGCGACTAGAGCTAATTTAGACGGGAAGAAATGCAAAAATTATTGAAAGCAGTAATTTGTGGCTTTTTCAAGGACACAGCTCATGGCTTTCCACATAGACCTAGTGAATGTGAGTTTCTACTATGCATAATGGGTTCAAAAAAACACAACGACACTAATTTCAAAAAAAGAAAGGGTATACACATTAAAAATTGTAAATTGGCTCCCAGTGCTAGATAGCCTGGAAATAGAGCTTAACCAAACTCTAGTAAATTTATGAAACAATTTTTAAATACTTGTAAATCATCATTTTGCATAGTTAGTTAAACCTTAACTAAGGAAAAAGTAATGCAAAGGAAGGAATTCTGAATAAGAAAGCAAAACTTTTGTGTGTGTAAAAAATAGTGAAGATATGTCATCAGAATTATTGCGTTGGTGCAAATGAAATGTCCGGCAAAGGACCAACACGCGTGGACGGCGAGAACTTGAAAAGTTAGGCAACTTACCTAACCAAAATAATACCCCTCGGCATCGATACATAGTAGCCATCTGTCGGCCAAGGTCATGATCCCAGAACGAAAAAAGTCTTGTAGCTGGGACCCGAAGAAGTCATCAACTGCAAGTTGAACCTCGTTGTCTGTCGTGAACTGTTTCCCGGACAGGAAGTGATTCAGGTGACGAAACAGTCTGTGGGAGACAAGTCCGGAAAATGGGCTGGATGAGGCAGTGCTTCATTGCCCAAGGTCCTTAATGTCAGCATCGTTCGTTGTATAACATCAGGGCGGACGTTGTTCTGGAGCAGAACACCACCATGTCTGTTGACCAAAGCCGGTTGTTTCTGCAGCAAATTTCCAGTGCATCTGGTGTAATTCAGCACAATAACGTTCTGAAATGATGGTTTGGTCTCTTGCCAAGAAACTCCGATGAATTATCCCGGCTGTGGACCACCAGACAAGGAGCATCATCTTCTTGGTGTATAGGGTTGGCTTGGGATAGGGTTGGTCCAGCTATAGGATTGGCTTGGATAGGGTTGGCTTGTGTATAGGGTTGGTCCAGCAGGCTGTGCCTTGCTTAAGCATTGTGCAGATAGTTTTCGATTATCGTAAAAGACTCACTTAACGTCACAGGTGACGATTCAATGCAGAACAGGTTCCTGTTTATTCCTGGCACGCAGCGACGTGCAGACTTCCAAACGCCTAGTCTTGTTGGCAGTTGTCAACTCATGCGACAGCCACATGTCCAGCTTTTTGACCTTACCCAGCGTAGCCAGACGCCAAACAACTGTCATGGGGTGAACACCTACCTCTGCCGCTATCTCACGACACGTTTTTCGGGGGTCCGCTTCAACCACTCGTAACAGAACATTGTCAGAAACAGCTACAGGTCGGTGACCACGTGCTTCGTTCTGCAGGTCCGTATCTCCGCTTCAACCACTCGTAACAGAACATTGTCAGAAACAGCAACAGGTCGGTGACCACGTGCTTCGTTCTGCAGGTCCGTATCTCCGCTTCAACCACTCGTAACAGAACATTGTCAGAAACAGCTACAGGTCGGTGACCACGTGCTTCGTTCTGCAGGTCCGTATCTCCGCTTCAACCACTCGTAACAGAACATTGTCAGAAACAGCTACAGGTCGGTGACCACGTGCTTCGTTCTGCAGGTCCGTATCTCCGCTTCAACCACTCGTAACAGAACATTGTCAGAAACAGCAACAGGTCGGTGACCACGTGCTTCGTTCTGCAGGTCCGTATCTCCGCTTCAACCACTCGTAACAGAACATTGTCAGAAACAGCTACAGGTCGGTGACCACGTGCTTCGTTCTGCAGGTCCGTATCTCCGCTTCAACCACTCGTAACAGAACATTGTCAGAAACAGCAACAGGTCGGTGACCACGTGCTTCGTTCTGCAGGTCCGTATCTCCGCTTCAACCACTCGTAACAGAACATTGTCAGCAACAGCAACAGGTCGGTGACCACGTGCTTCCCTTTGCAGGTCCGTATCTCCGCTTCAACCACTCGTAACAGAACATTGTCAGCAACAGCAACAGGTCGGTGACCACGTGCTTCGTTCTGCAGGTCCGTATCTCCGCTTCAACCACTCGTAACAGAACATTGTCAGAAACGGCAACAGGTCGGTGACCACGTGCTTCGTTCTGCAGGTCCGTATCTCCGCTTCAACCACTCGTAACAGAACATTGTCAGAAACGGCAACAGGTCGGTGACCACGTGCTTCGTTCTGCAGGTCCGTATCTCCGCTTCAACCACTCGTAACAGAACATTGTCAGCAACAGCAACAGGTCGGTGACCACGTGCTTCGTTCTGCAGGTCCGTATCTCCGCTTCAACCACTCGTAACAGAACATTGTCAGCAACAGCAACAGGTCGGTGACCACGTGCTTCGTTCTGCAGGTCCGTATCTCCGCTTCAACCACTCGTAACAGAACATTGTCAGCAACAGCAACAGGTCGGTGACCACGTGCTTCGTTCTGCAGGTCCGTATCTCCGCTTCAACCACTCGTAACAGAACATTGTCAGCAACAGCAACAGGTCGGTGACCACGTGCTTCGTTCTGCAGGTCCGTATCTCCGCTTCAACCACTCGTAACAGAACATTGTCAGAAACAGCTACAGGTCGGTGACCACGTGCTTCGTTCTGCAGGTCCGTATCTCCGCTTCAACCACTCGTAACAGAACATTGTCAGAAACAGCAACAGGTCGGTGACCACGTGCTTCGTTCTGCAGGTCCGTATCTCCGCTTCAACCACTCGTAACAGAACATTGTCAGAAACAGCAACAGGTCGGTGACCACGTGCTTCGTTCTGCAGGTCCGTATCTCCGCTTCAACCACTCGTAACAGAACATTGTCAGAAACAGCAACAGGTCGGTGACCACGTGCTTCGTTCTGCAGGTCCGTATCTCCGCTTCAACCACTCGTAACAGAACATTGTCAGAAACGGCAACAGGTCGGTGACCACGTGCTTCGTTCTGCAGGTCCGTATCTCCGCTTCAACCACTCGTAACAGAACATTGTCAGAAACGGCAACAGGTCGGTGACCACGTGCTTCGTTCTGCAGGTCCGTATCTCCGCTTCAACCACTCGTAACAGAACATTGTCAGCAACAGCAACAGGTCGGTGACCACGTGCTTCGTTCTGCAGGTCCGTATCTCCGCTTCAACCACTCGTAACAGAACATTGTCAGCAACAGCAACAGGTCGGTGACCACGTGCTTCGTTCTGCAGGTCCGTATCTCCGCTTCAACCACTCGTAACAGAACATTGTCAGCAACAGCAACAGGTCGGTGACCACGTGCTTCGTTCTGCAGGTCCGTATCTCCGCTTCAACCACTCGTAACAGAACATTGTCAGCAACAGCAACAGGTCGGTGACCACGTGCTTCGTTCTGCAGGTCCGTATCTCCGCTTCAACCACTCGTAACAGAACATTGTCAGAAACAGCAACAGGTCGGTGACCACGTGCTTCGTTCTGCAGGTCCGTATCTCCGCTTCAACCACTCGTAACAGAACATTGTCAGAAACAGCAACAGGTCGGTGACCACGTGCTTCGTTCTGCAGGTCCGTATCTCCGCTTCAACCACTCGTAACAGAACATTGTCAGAAACAGCAACAGGTCGGTGACCACGTGCTTCGTTCTGCAGGTCCGTATCTCCGCTTCAACCACTCGTAACAGAACATTGTCAGAAACAGCTACAGGTCGGTGACCACGTGCTTCGTTCTGCAGGTCCGTATCTCCGCTTCAACCACTCGTAACAGAACATTGTCAGAAACAGCTACAGGTCGGTGACCACGTGCTTCGTTCTGCAGGTCCGTATCTCCGCTTCAACCACTCGTAACAGAACATTGTCAGAAACAGCAACAGGTCGGTGACCACGTGCTTCGTTCTGCAGGTCCGTATCTCCGCTTCAACCACTCGTAACAGAACATTGTCAGAAACAGCAACAGGTCGGTGACCACGTGCTTCGTTCTGCAGGTTCGTATCTCCGCTTCAACCACTCGTAACAGAACATTGTCAGCAACAGCAACAGGTCAGTGACCACGTGCTTCGTTTGGAGGTCCGTATAACTTAAAATGTATGATCACTATCCCTGCCTTTCTCTTAGTGCCATGCCAATATCCTATTTAGATTAAACAGGTTTGAAAAAAAAATTACATACTAAGTTTCTTTAAAATCTCTGTTTACTCTAAGTAAAATATTCACATGGCTCTCAATTTTTTATGCGTGTATTTTAGATGCGCTTTTTTTTCTTGCATTACCTCTTTGTTGCAAGTTTTCGGGTTCAAACCGTGTTTAGATTGAAAATGGTTAATATTTCTCCCGCGAGTGCTTCAGTTATATCAACGGTCTGCCTGTCCTGATGGCTGCGCCGCCGTTCTTCTGTACAGTGACGTGACTACGTAAGGGAGCGGTACTTCCACGGGAGGAAGGCGTGATGAGCAAACCTTGCTTCCGCAGACTCCCGCCACCTCAAAGAGAGGATCGAAACAGCTGATCTGTTTTGGCTTCACTCAGAACGGGTGCTTTTACCTCCTCTTCTTCTAACCTCCTTGGTTGGAACTCGATTTGGAACCGTGAAGCTGCCGTGAAGGGTCTCTCTACTCACTACTCACGCTGTATTCTTTTCTTTGCTTTGTGTGGATAAGTATGCAGCTCTTAGAACTTGCTCTTAGAGAAATCGTTTAGTTAGTTTACGTTGAAATACTGATAACAATGTCGAGTTCAGCTGTGGTTACTTGTAAGAATCATTACAAAAAAAAAAAAAAACTCTAAAGGTCAGCGCATTGTATACCATTCATTTCCTTTCTAAAATCCAGATTTGGTGAAGGAATGGCTGAACAAGTGCTATAGGTCAGACTCTGAATGCAGCGAATGCTAGAGTTTGCAGCGAACATTTTCATTCTTCCGATTACGAAGATGATTTAAAAAATCGCCTACTTGAACTTCCGGAAAAAAAAAATACTGAAACAAAACGCGGTGCCTATCCTGTGAATCTACCGAACTGTCAGCAAAACGGACACTGCGTCATTCCACGAAGTAACAGAAAGCGCAAACGAGATATTTTAAAAAGTGCTTTGGATCGAATTAATTTAAGTCCGAAAAAGGTTTGTGTGCAAGAAACGCAGGATCTCTGTTATGAAGTTGATGAAACGTCAGGTGATATCAGTTGTTCTTCGTGTATATATCAAAATAACTGAGCAAAACAGATTGCTACTTAAAAATGTTGCATCCATTAAAAAAGAAATTGAACTTTTAAAATTGGAAAGAACCAAGGCGTTAAAAATGAAAGCTAACGGAAGACGACAGAGAAAATTACGAATGCAACGACTATTGTGTGAAAACAGAGTTCTGAAAACAAACTGAAAATCATTGATTTAAAGAATAAAAAGCTGTTTAAAATGGAAGCCCGTATTAGAAGTGTACTAACTGCGACAGCTCTTAAGGAGGACTGAGCTTTAAGGCAATAGTTGAAGGAAAAAGAAAAAGATATGTGGAAGGCTGGAGACGTTACAGATTTCCAGGGGATTGTAACTAGAGCACTTTCTAGAAAGTGTTACGATTTTTGGAAAAATAAAATATGCATCCCTCTACCAAGTGCGAGCACGCTGAAAAGATGGTGCGCAAAATTCTCTTGCAAAGCAGGAATTTTACGCAAAGTGCTACTGCTTATGAAAAAGGGCTCTGAAACGATGACCGAAGTCAAAAAAGCTTACATTTTGAATTTCAAAGAAATGCACATAGATAGCAAATTGTGTTAAGATGCCAGTGAAGATCAAATTTTAGGTCCATTTTCTAGAGTTCAGTTTGTGTTGTCGAGAGGAATCCTGTCTCTATGGAAACAACCAGTGATTTCCAGAAGACTGTGACTAAGGAATTACTTTTTTAGTTATAAAGGCAGTGGAAAACAGTGGCGTAAAAGTGAAAGCCATTTTTTTCTGATTTAGGCGGATGTTCTACTTTATGGAAAGAACTTCAGATTTCCTCAGAATTATCTTCATTTCATCATCCATATCAAGAAGAAAAACGTATTTGGGTTTTCTCTGATTTTCCACATTACTTAAAACTCCTTAGAAATCATTTGCGAAATAGTAATACTATTTCGCAAATGATCTGATTTATTGGCGTAAGAAATAGGCATATAAGCGTTTTCAAGCTTTCGCACATCAACCAAACAAAGAATATCTAACGCTTGAAGAAGGTCAACTCTCATAGAGATAACGTAAAACAGGCGGCAACAGCGCCACCACATCTTAAAGGGTAATATGCTCTGCTGGAAAGTTAACATTCAGGAGTAAAAAACGTTAGGGAGACTACGGCAGTGAAGATTTTCTTTGATCCACTATAGTTTCCTTCGATCTGATGACTATTTGCTTAGAGCAGTTTTTTGTTGTTGCTGTTTTCTGATATCCCGCCCATCTCTTATTTTGGTGAGAAAAATATACAATAACATTAGTACACTGCTGGACAATTGCTAAGGATGGATCATAAACAGCTATATAGCGCATAAAAAAGTAAGTGTGATTGGATGCCAAGTGAAATAAAATAATGTCAGAATGCCAGGACATTACAAGAAAGACAATTTATTGTGCTCTGAAATCCGGAAAGCTTTGGAACGTGTTCAAGGGACAAACAGGCCATTTTGTGCAGAATACGTATAAACGTGAAAAAAATGCAATTACCGTCCGCAGGCGTAAGATGTCAATACGGGATATGGCCACCATGGAGGGCGATGCAAGATTCCACACGTCGAGTCATGCTTTGCACAAGATTATCAAGCAGCTGTTGGGGTAATTTATCCCATTCCTCTGTCAGTGCACGGATGAGGGTGTCCTTGTTTATTGGAGGGCATTGGTGACCAGCAAGACTCCTCCCCAAAGCATCCCACACATTTTCAATGGGATTCAGATCTGGAGAACGTGCTGGCCATACGAAGCGTCGAATATCCTCGCTCTCAAGACACTCCTGGACAGCTACTGTTCGATGACATGTTGCGTTGTCGTCCATGAAAATGAATCTATCACCGACAGCACCACGGAACATGTGAACATGAGGTAGCAGAACATCATTAATGTATCGTTGGCCAGTCATAGTCCCAGTTGGAAGCACATAGAGGGACGTACGGCCATTGATCATGATGCCAGCCCATACCATGACACTACATGTCGGATATCGGTCCCTTTCCTGTATGTTTGCTGGACAATATGCAGTACCACTATCACGCCAGATCAGTTGTCGTCGACAATCAGACGATAGACTGTATCTACTCTCATCTGAGAAGAGGACAGCAGACCAGTCGTTATCAGTCCAATTGCGATGTTGATGGCACCATTGCAAACGGGCGGTACGGTGACGTCTGGACAATGGGATGCACACAACAGGACGGCGGGCGTATAGTCGTCCTTCGTGCAAACGTCTGGCGACAGTTTTTCGGGAGATCCGCTTGCCAGTAGCAGCCATAAACTGATTTGCTACCTCACTAGCTGTGCTGCGCCGGTGTCTTTTTGTTGATAGCACTATGTACCGATCTTCTGCAGGTATCGTACTGCGAACACGACCTCCCCGTGACGTTTGCTACTCTCTCCATTTGTTTGAAATGATTTCCAAAGCCTTGAAACAACACTGTGGCTGACGCCAAACTCCCTGGCAACATCTGTTATTTTTCGCCCTTCTTCAATCTTGCCAATAATACGGCCACGCGTAAAATCATCTAGGTGATGTCGGGAAGATATACTGAAAATTGCAAGTTCGTCAATTGATTCTTTCCCTTTCAACTTTGCGTTTGAACAACAACGGTCAATACGCGTCAAATCCTTTATATCTCTTATCAGCGCTATGACGTCACGAACAAGTTCGGCAAACCAAAATTTGCATACGCACAACACGTCTTACTGTATCCCGCACTTATGCTAATTTCCACATTTTCCTGCCTTCCATTTTATGGTTGCTATCGTTGCTATTGTCATCCGTCCTTAGCAATTGTCCGGCAGTGTATTACTATTTAAATTAAATTTCAGCAAATATTACAGTTAGGCCTAAGGATCCGTACAAAATGCAGATATTCCCTAGTATTTGGCATTACTGAAAATGTTTCTGAAAAACTGAAAAACAAACAAAAGATTTAACTAACCCGATTGGCGTAACAAAACTAACATATCCGATTTGCGAAGTGATTATTCTACCGAGAAGGTAACAATCACGTGCTGTGAGTAGCTCGGCTTACTATTCTTTACCCAAAGAATTGAAGTCAACAGAAATACGCATCCGCAGTCTGCTCTGTCTGCTCCGGCATCAGCGTGTATGTTGGCTTCTGTGCACTGCATTTTTTTCTCTGAAGATATGGCGGCGCTAGTTACGTCTCGCCGAGCCTTAACTTCTCGTTAGATATTCTTTGAACCAGATGGCTTTTTGAAGAAAGTTAGACAGAAACTGCTAACTTCCTTGAAAAAGCTATCTGGTTGATGTGCGAAAGTTTGGAAACGCTTATGTCTTTTTCTTACGCCAATAAATCGAGTCACTAGTATAGTATTACTATTTCGTACATAATTGGTGTACTGTTCCTCATTATCAATTCCTTAGAAATCATTTTTTGGATAATGGACTAGTATTAGAAGATGGTATCCATCTTACATCAAAAATTATAGAAGACGTTTTCGAAAAGGATCGCGTCGAACTCAGAATTTGCCACAAATTAAAACCCTGTTTTTTAAACGTGACAGGCAACTAAAGGCAAAAGGTCGCGCCTGCCAAAACACCTTTTTTCCGCAACAACAGCAAAATCAATTCAGTTACTGGCTGGCAATGAAAAAGCTTCCAATTTTTTTGAACTGGTGGATTCGTTTTTTGATGTCATGAACAGTAGTCGTCCACACCCACTCAGTAATAAGCCACTGCAAGCAGCCTTCGGGATTGAATCATGCGTTACGAGACAAAAAGAAATACTATCACTTATGAATAGCGCCATATCTGGAATGAGAGTGTTTGGAAAGAACAACATATTGCCATTTCAAAAGGGTATACTGGTTTCGATATCATCACTCGTCGGACTGCACACAGATGTGAAATTCATTGGAGTAACCAACATTATGACATCCCGTCTGACTCAAGATGCCCTTGAAAATTTATTTAGTCAAATAAGAGGAATCGGAAACTTTTATGACCATCCTTCTCCAGTTGAAGGGATCAGTCGTTTGAAACAGTTGCTTTTGGCAAATAAATTACCAGGTCTTTCAGACAAAGTCAACACCTGTGAAACGCCTGCTTCTGTGCAGATTTGCTGTCTGACTGCAGATTTACTTAAGAGCGCATTCGCAGAGAAAGATATCCAAGAAATTGTTAAATTGTCTTGCAATGATGTGACCAATTTGACGGTAAATTAGCGTTTTAGAAGTGTGTTAACGGAAAATTATGAATTTTCAGAAACCTTTCCGCAGTTTTTTCCGTATATTAATGGAAAAAACTCCGTTCTTACTTTTTCGTATCCGTATGACGAGAAATTACCGGTAGTAGGAGCAATTGGTGAGAATACTTGAGGTTTGATTAACTTTTAAATTTCAATCGTCTGTCGAATTTTGAAGTTCCGTAGCGAGATTGGATATTGTGGATAGCATATCCCATGAATTTTGTTTATTGTGGCACAGGATATTTCTTCTCCTCTCCCCTATTTTGTGCACAAGCTATTAAATATTTATATTGTGTTACTGTACAGATGCTTATACGATGTCTGTGTATCAGTCTTTTTACAACTTAAGACAAAAGCTATTATAGCTATCAAGAGTAAATTTTAGATTTAGATTTTTTTTTTTTTTTGGTGGAATGATACTATAAAAAAGTACATTTCACCTTTTTTAAAGATGACTGAAAGTCATCGTCAGTTAAAAATAAAGATGCAGAGCATTTTGTTTGCTTCGAAAAATCATAATGAGAAATGCTTAATTTGTGAAAAGCCCTCCTACAGAAAAAATAAAGTATTACAAACCTGTTCAGAAAAAAAATAAGCTCCAACAAAAAATAAAATGACTAAATCACTCAATTAATGACAAAAAAAATTTTCATTGTCACGTAATTTGTTTTAAGATGTACGTGGCTCGCTTTTCCGAGTGTCTGTATCTCAGTTGTTAAAGGCGTGCGTTACCTGTTCAAACGGCCCTGGTGGTTCAATTCTGACTGGAGCAGAAGGATTATTTGGTAAAAGGGCTGAAAAATGCCGGTTAATCGGTTTTGCGAAATTTCAGTTTAAATATGGAAAAACCTGAACTGAACTTTTCTGAAATAAACGGAATTTCTGACTACGGAAAATCTGTGTAAATACGGAAGTTAAAATAGACGGGCAGTATTAAAAACAGAAATTTCTGAAAAACACGGAAACCTACCGGCAACCTTGCTGCACATTATTTTCAGAGATTTTCCGTGAATTCACATCAACTTATTCTTTTTACGGCGCAGTAACGACTCCAGAGCATTTTAGGATCAGGGGAACTGTATTCCCTCCATCTCGAAGAAGCATAACAAAGTCAATAATTTCATCATGTACTTGAATGGCTGTCACATCATTATCATAATGATTTGCAAAGTCCGAACATTCCTTTTTTAATCTCTCTTTCTGTTTCATCTTCAATTACGACTGAATTCAAATTCAGAAGAAATAAAAATCGGTCTCTGGGGTCTTGAAGGCGAATATTGCGGTCTTCTAGAATCGGTTCACGATCTCTACCATTATTATATTAATTTCTTGCTGTGTCGTCAGTCCACTATCTCCTGCTGATTCTCCAGGCATCATTCTTCTTCGTACCTGCCAGCAGGACGCACATGACATAAAGGCAGATAGTAGTCAGAACAAACGTCCGCGTATAGCTCAATTGGTAGAGTGACTTATTCCGGAATGAGGGGATCCGGGTTCGAATCCTGGCGTGGACAGAAATGACGGAGAAATTTACTTCGTTATAGTATTTTCATTGATTGTTTCCTCTGGCTCCAATAAACTAGATATTCTTTGCCCACGAAACACCAGATTCTGTTTTGCCAGAAATAATATAACCTCCACAATCTGTTCAGTTATAGCTTTCCATTTTTTCTTTTCAGCAGACACTTGCTTGTTGAAGTTCAGCATCTATCGGAGTCGAACTACGAGGTTCAGGTATTCCGTCATGTAAGCTCTATGAGAAGGGCTTTTCTCATGTTCAGGTATTCGTGGATTCAACTTTCGCCAAGTGGAGAAATCTTCCTTGCTAAAGTTTGACATTGTCGACCACTGCTTCTTTGAAAACAGAAAACAAGTAAAACAGTAGCATGCTTCCCGATATGTATAACAACCATTTCTTCTCCACAATTTCTCCGTTTATGGAAACTTTCTCAAACCACTGTTTGGAAAAAGATCTTCCGTCTTTCTCAGCAAATGGACTAAATGTACCGCTTCTATTTTGATATTTTTCTGAGCCAGTTGTACTATTGTTACCTTCAAGTTATCTGAAACCGGTTTCTTCAAATAGCCAAAATCGTTTCTTTGCAAAAATGTGCTAAAATCTTCTTTATCTTCTTTACATGAATCATAATCCTGACAATGAGACTGAGGAGAGACAGTATTATGTTATGTTTGAGCTGATTACATATCAGAAGAATCCTCCGAGCTTGCACCCGCATCATCTTTTATTCCTCCTACTTCTTCATTACTTCTTCTTATCCAGGCATCTAATGTGCCTCTCTTTGACGGGACTCTTCTTCGTCTCTGGTCCTCTTTTTTTTTTTTTTTTTCCTGTTCTGTGCTCCACTCGGTTGCACTTTCTTCATCTGTGACGTCTGGAAAGCAAATAAAAAGAAAACTTTTACAGTTGTAGGAACTTGTTTACGTTTACAATTCAAGAGAGGAAGCAAAAAAAAAAAAAAAAAAAGCCGCCCCGGTGGCGCAGTGATCTAAGCGATGGCTTCTGATCATTCGTACGAAATAGGACCGGGTTCGGATACCAGTGAGGCATGGATGTTATTTGTCTTACGGCATTGGCTCTCTCCCTTCCCTGAAGTTAGTGGCCTTAAATTAGGGACGGGCGACTGCTTATAGCCCATTGAATTGCTCACGATAGTCGTTAAAGACAATAAAAAAAATAATAACGTGAGACGATATTGTTTGACTTTATATAAGATTTGTAATAATCCCTTGTTTCGAACATGACGCATTGATATTATATCGTTTTATGCGCATGCGCACGAATATTTGATGCACATTTAAAATATATCGAACACTTTGATTTCAAATAAAACCACAAACAAATATAACTGTAAATATTTTACAGTGCTCTTGGCGCGAAATAATGCATTCATTAAGGCATCTTATGCTCCTTTCAACACTTTTGCCACACAAAGAGGCCGCATGAAGTCCAAAAAAGAAGTTAACAGAAAGAATTTCAGAAACTACCATTTTTATTTCGCTCTGATTGGATGCCCCCGATACGAATGCCCGGGGCCGTCTCCCCTACCCCCTCCCCCTTCTGCACGCTACTGGTATGAACCTCAATGTTTTGCTAATAAGCCGTAGATTGCAAGCGTTTTCATCTGCAGCAGTGAATGGGCACATTGGTGGGTAGAATCTCTGTTCAATGTAATGATGATTGCTCACCAATTCAACCCAGAAAAACTAATATTTATTAAAACGCTCGATATTTTTTAGATGTATCATAGAACACCTAGATGCTTTTTGCGATTTATCGGCTCCCATATCATCAAGGAAAAGAGCTCTATTTTCGCCAACGAATCATCAACTAAAACAGCCAATAGAAAGATATTTCTTTCCTCTGTATAAGAATATAACAAAAAATAATTCACTTAATTTTCATACAAAATATTCTTTACCGATTTCTAACGTCGGTCATGAAACCTCATTTTTTTTTTTTATTTTGATGTATTCGGGTTCTAAAACATTGAGGTTTTTTGCCCATCTCTACTCTCTGCCCTGATTAGCTGCAAAGAATATTCTATGCGGCTAACTGAAGGCTTCAAAAAAGAAAATACTGAAGTGTTTAACTTTCTTTTTCAGTCACAGTTTTAAGTAAATTTATTCCCACTTTGTGCAGCTCTATTTTTTATGATTTTGAGAGCACGAATTTACAACCCTGGTATGATAATTTTGGGACCTTCACCGGGGGGGGGGTTAGCAATGGCCCTGTTCCACACACCAGTTTTATGAAGATTTTCCGCTTTTCTGAAATGGTTTGATGTTTATTGCCAAATGTTTCTCATGATGACAGCTTGTGTAAGAATGTTTCAATATTTTTGTTGATTGTAGAGTTTTGTTGAATGGCTCCACACAGGGCACCAGGCCATTTCCGGTGAACAACTCCAGAAATGTCCCACTACCCTGTATTCTTTTTGTCTGAATTTCTTGGAACTAACGAATAATGTTTTAAGTACTTTTGAATAACAGTAGTTAACTTCATTTCAGCTTTATGTATGTCTGGTCTGACACGTTATGCTCTTAAAAAGAAAAAAAAACGTTTCTTGTTTTTTTATGTTGTGCGTTTGGTCTGAAAAGACATAGAAAAATTATCTGTATAGTCATTTGCAAAGTTTAAAACCGCCTGTTGCTATTAGATTTCTGCTGATTGCGTTAGCTACTATCTGCATTACTCAACTTTCTGTCGGTGTTGCATCATCCTACAGCGGCAGCTGTTGATAGTTGGAGTGAGGGGGGGGGAGCGTACGAGCGTCAGTTTGCTTCTGGTTTTCATGCTGAGAGGTTTTGTAAGTATTTTTTAAATAGCGAAAAATGGGCTGAAAAGCGTCTTTAAGTGTTACTCAGAGGGCACAAATAGTGACTTTATATCATGAAGGATATTCTAAACGTGACATAAGCAGAAAGGTGAATGTAAGAAAGACTGCCATTCGTAAAACGATCATGAAATATCGAGATACAGCTGAATTTAGCGACCGAAAGAGAAGTGGACGTCCAAGGAAAACAACCCCATGTGATGACAATACCATAAGGCGAATAGTTGTGCGTTCTCCGTGGAGTTCGTGCAAGAAAATCATGGCCTTTCTACATTCAAAAGGGTATCCTTTTTGCCGACAGGCACTACTATGACTGGTCCTTTTTATGTGGAAATGTTACGTGAGAAGCTGTTAACTCATATGCAAGTACACAGTTGCGCAATCTTCATGCATGATGTTGTTCCATGCCACAGATCAAAGACAGAAGAGGAAAAACATAACCTGTAGAGGAAAAACATAACTGTGCTTGACTGGCCCGGTAATAGTCCCGACCTTAACCCCATCGAAAATTTGTGGACCATTTTAAAAGACAAGGTAGCAGAAAAACAGCCATCAAATTTCCAAGCTTTGATTGGCGCGATAAAGTACGTGTAGTGCAAAGACATTTCAAGTGACTACTGCAAATCCTTCATTGAGAGTATGCCACATTGTATTCTATCCGTTATAAAAAAACAAAGGTGGCCACACAAAGTACTGATTTCGGTCTTTTGTGTTCTGAAGAATGTAAGTATTCATCTGTGGTATCATTTTTTTCAAATATCTCTGACTAGTAATTAATTGTTTCTTTGAAAATCTTAATTTTCAATAAATTGACAGGTGGTCTTAAACTTTTGCAAATGACTGTACTTATGTGAGGAAAAATGCCGCTGGACCAAGCATGCTTTTAAAAATTAAGCTAAAGCTAACAAAAAAGGAGACGTAGGTCGTTGAATGTGGAACCAATGGTCATTGGTAAGCCCTACCCTCCTTTTGTAATTTTAAAGGAGACGCTATTACCCATTGTGATGGATCATCATTTACACAGGCTTATCTGTGTGTAGATGATGAGCCATCACGAAGTGATTCTCCGGCAGAGATATTCCCAAATCTGTGACATTTATCTTAAAAGAAACAATGATTTGCGATAGGTCAAAATAACGAGTAGACTGAAAAAAGGCGTCTACGCACGGAGGAGGTACCAAAACTATTGCCCAGTAGGTGATTAGTGACCAAATTAAAACAAAAATTAATTGTGTAGGAAAATTGCTATATGCAGTGGTAGAACTGGGAATTATTCACAGCCGGAACCCAACGTACAAGTGAATGCCTTAAAAATTTAATATGCGCAAACCCATTCGCGGTAGATATAAAACCATATAAGGAAATTTCGTTATTAAACTTTAAAATGAAATTCTTACATTTAGCTGAAGTCAGAGGTGTTTTCTGTATTCAGAAGTGCGTATTTTATTAAAAAGACCATTCGAATACTAGTGCATTTTTTTTTTTTTGGTTGGAGGTTTAACGACCACCGTGAGCAACTTAATGGGCTATAAGCAGTGGCCCGTCCCTAATTTAGAGTCACTGGTTCCAGGAAAGGAACAGAGCCAGTGCCGTAAGACAAACACAACATCCATGCCTCACGGGATCCGAACCCGGACCTTTTTCGGACGAATGATCAGAAGCCATCGCCTAGACCACTGCGCCACCGGGGCGGCCCGGTGCAATTAAGTGTCCGTAAAATGAAACACTCACATTTAGCTGAAGTCAAATTGAAATCAAATACTCTCTCCTGCGTTCGAAATATTAATTTCCAAAGTCTCCCGACCGTAGATCTCTCTCTTGCTTTCGAAATATTAATTTCCAAAGTCTCCCTACCGTAGATATCTCTCCTGCGTTCGAAATATTAATTTCCAAAGTCTCCCGACCGTAGATATCTCTCCTGCGTTTGAAATATTAATTTCCAAAGTCTCCCGACCGTAGATCTTCCTTCTGCGTTCGAAATATTAATTTCCAAAGTCTCCCGATCATATGACAGATCGTGGAGGATGTCCGCCAGACGGTCGGCGATCAGCTCCTATCGTGAACTTTGCTCTCACTAAACACCTTATTAAAGCTTTATTAGAGCAGAAGGAAATTTTTCATTTTTGAAACGATGAACAATTCATACAACATGACATCACTAATTGAAATGTATAATGAATGCATTACGAAATGTTTTATTTAAATTAAATGCTCTCTTTCTTTTGGTGTCGCATCGCTCCCGGAACGGGGTTCCTCTGCGTTCCGGCCATTTCCAACACTGGCTAGGTGGCATGTGCACACACGCACATTTCAACTTTCAGAACGACCTTCATGATTATTAAGTTCGAAATGGGGCTACGAGAGATACGTGATTTTATCAAAATCAGATTTTTCAAAGAAAAACAGGTTGTCTGATACAACACCCCGTTTTGAATGTGGTTTGATGCTACGTTCAATCATGAGTAGATTTCTAAAATTATTTCACCATTAAATCGATATAAATTGTTAACGATTGAATTCGTTTTAAAATGCATATTTCAACAGTTTCATCGAGGATTTAAGAGATTTTTTTCTCGTGTGAGTGTTTATGAGGTATTATCCTGTCGATACTTGTGTTTTTGTAATGGTCTTCTAGACTGAAATTCCCAGTCTAGTTTGATTGTCCGAGTTCACCCCTGGTCCCGCACCTTAGTTTTTCCAAGGCTTACCCCTTTTTCGAAATTTTCCGTATTTTTTGCGGAACTTTGCACAAAATCAGTCTGGCACAATGTTTCAGACTTATTAAAAAAAATGCGTCGAATATTCGGTGGAATTTCTTTAATAACATTTTCAAAAATATTAGGCAGCTAAGACGCCTGTGTGTGTGTGTGTGTGTGTGTGTGTGTGTGTGTGTGTGTGTATAACGTATCACATAATTTATTCTACCAAATGGGGAGCTTCGAAACCATTTTCAGACACCCCTCCATCAGCACCAAAAACAAAAACAAAAAAACAACAGCAAATGTATTTCGTGTTTTGAAGTGTCAATTTGTCACCGCAGAAATTTTGCAAGGTTGGAATTAAAAAAAAAAAAAAAAAAAACGCTTGGGCTATCAGCAGTGAATCAGTCTTTAGTCTCGTATTCTTCGGAAAGGATTGTTAGTTTTCATTGCCTACTGGCACCAGAAAGGGCTTAAAAATGTTCGTACGCATTCCATAACTGAAATGGCCATGATACTATTCTGTGGTAACGAGGAATGCAATAAATGCATTCGCTTCATAGTAAATGTTTTTTTCGCTTCCTGTCTGGCTGTAATTTAATACGCAAAAATGAACTGGCGCGCAAATGGCTTTCCATTGGAAACAAATAATGTTAAACGATGTTAGGAGTTGCTCCCCATACTCGGTTATTTCGGACTTCGGACATCGCCTTCAGTTGCTGACTCCCTGAAATGTAACATGTTTCGTCGAGCGAGCCATGGCTTATTTTATATGATTGAGAAACTGAATCTGAACTAAATTAATAACAAAACATTTGGCGGGAAACCTTAAACAATATGTTACGGCTTATTTTTAGTAAGAGCAGATAAAATGGACGTAAAATGCGGCGATCGCATAGAACACTGTTATTTTTGACGCTCCAGTGGCGCGGTGGTCTAAGCGCTGGCGCCTGACCATTCGTCTGAGATGGGTCCGGGTTGGAATCCTAGTAAGGCATGGATGTTGTGTTTGCCTTACGACACTGGCTCTCTCCCTTCTCTGGAACCGATAATCCTTAATTAGGGTCGGGCGACTGCTTCTAGCCAAACGCGTTGCTCACGGTGGTCGTTAAATCCCCAATTAAAAAAAAATTCTGCGCGCGTAAAGAAACACATCGGCAGGGCAGTTACGGAAAGTTCCATAATCAAGCTTTCAGGAGTAACAGATAATTGGAGCTCCTCCACTTAAAATTGTACCCAACTCTTACCACGAACTACTGTATTTAAACTTTAATAAAAAAACTCGGTGTTTCGTGTTTTGTGCGAAAAAACACATAGGCAGTTTTTCTTGAAGCAGATGTTCAATAATAGATCCTCCTACCCGGATTGTTCAGTCGTGTGAAAAAAAAAACAAACTGGTTTGTAGTACTGTAGTATTTACAAATTTCTTTTGGGCTGTGCTCCTGCAAAATTCACGGATAATCATGGTGGGGTGGTGGTGGTATTAGCAATCAGATTCGAAAAATAATTTTCATAATAGGACTTCAGAAACGCTTATTAGTGACAAATGGATTAGATTAGTGACAATATTATTCCAAATGCCAGCTGATATCAAAAGAATGTGTGCAATCCGCCAAGATACTGTGTTGGTATATTGTGGAAAAGTGAAATATCCGTAATAAAATTAGACGTCTCGAATGATAAATGTGTTATGTATTATTATTATTATAGCTAATAAGACAGATTATGACGTGATGACGAGGTGAAGCACGTGTGTCAAGACGGAAAAGTTGCAGCGATAGACTTCGTCGGTGAAGTTTAATTGGTAAAACATTCCGTTCTGGAGCAGAGGGATGCGAATTCGAGATGCGTCACTGGGGCAAAATTTGTGTTTTCACAAGTTGACTATACCAGCCTCAGTGGCATAAATAGAAACAAAAGCCGTCGGTTGATAGGGCTAGGATATTGGCTTTCCGTATTTCGAAGTCTGGGTTCCACTTCCTGAGCAGGATATAGATGCTGTGGTTTTCCTTAGGGAGCTGGTTTTTTCCTTGGAAGTAGTTCTGTTGGGTGGGGTGGGGCGCCTTTGTTATGGCACGAGTTCGCCCCTTACTCATTGTGTAATCACAAAGCTCGGACGTTCAAGCAAAATGCTTATTTTGCATATTTCTGCTTATTCAGCCACTTTATGGAATGCAAGCATATTTTCTCATTTAGTGCATATATTTGCGTGTATTCTGAATTTTTTTTTTTTTTTAGAAAAGCGTTGTTTTTTAGACTTAACAGCATCTTGATACAATAACGAAACCACTTGTTAAAATTTTCTCCCGAATTACAGAACGGCGGCACTCAAATGAATCCGCTTCCAGTCAAATGAGAAACGTTTAGTCGACTCTCAGCTAAGCGAGGAAAAGGGATGCTCTGAGGTTGTTTTTTCATTGTTTGGGGTGGGCTTTAAAGATATGGATCTTACCAGGTCTACGTCCGGCACCGCCTGACTTGAGTTTCTTTTTTGCCCGTCGTAGCGATTCACACTACAATCTAGTTAGTGCCCGACCTCTTTTTTAGAGAGATTTAGGGATGATTTATGTAGAGGATGTTTAGAAAGGGAGTTTCTGACAGCCAGGTCTTAAACAACCCTTAGAAGTAGGAAGCTAGGAGATTTGGGCTATAGTGTCCGACAGGAAAGTCACACGGAAGCGAGGTAGAAGGAGGGGGGCGCCCGTATTTAGGACAGGATGGTCAGTATCCGGGGTCCGCCGGCTTAACGTGCCCATCCAACGCACGACGAATATTTCGTGATTCGAGCGTTCGTACCTGCCTAGGATCGATCTTGAGACTTTTTCGTGGCAGTCGCGAACGTTGACTACTAAGGCCATCCGCGGCCTACGACCTCTTTTTGAATCAAAATTCGACTTTTAGTGATCCTGCGAGAAAACCGTGAATTATGTTAAAAAGATATATTTGTCAAATTTCTGATGTATTTAATTTTTTTTTTTTTTCGTGTCCTAGAAAAAAGAATTTTAAATCGCAAAACCAACGCAAAACAAAGTTGGATTGCTCCACCAGACAAAGCGATCATATTAGAAATTATTTTTGCAAACTGCCCTAAAAGGGGTTCCAATTAAATAGCCTCATCTGCTATAATAAAATTAGCATGTCTATCTGTCTGTCAGTCGGCTACAGAAGAAACACTGAACGTAGAGGCTTGAAATTTGGCAGAAACTGCAAAAGAACCTCTGAGCCTTTTTTTTTTTTTAATTCGAATTTCCAAATGTTTTTATCAATTTATATATTTTTTAAAGCTTTAAACTATTGTTGAAATTTAATATGGCGGCATATGTGCCATAAGCACACGCAAGAGTGGATCATTTCATTTTTGCGAAAAAACAATTTCACTACACTCTCGTTTTGGTAAGGGCTAACTGCACGCCCATATAATCCCCCTTCTATATGACAAAGGTCAACTGCACGAGGAGGGAAAAGTCCGTTAGAAGAAAGATAGGATTATCTATACACGGGCAATAACCAATGTAAAGTACAAAAAGAGGAAAGAAATTGTAGATAGTTTTCTAGAAAAGTATAAAGAGAAAAATTACAAGAATGGAGTTTTTAAAATGCGTCTCTTACTATTACAAAAAGGAAAAATGACTACTGTACTGTATGTTTGCCGCCCCGGTGGCGCAGTGGTCTAAGGCGCTGGCCTCTGATCATTCGTCCGTCTGGGGTCCGGGTTCGAATCCCGGTGAGGCATGGGTGTTGTGTTTGTCTTATGGCACTGGCTCTCTCCCTTCCCTGGAACCAGTGACCCTAAATTAGGGACGGGCGACTGCTTATAGCCCATTGAGTTGCTCACGGTGGTCGTTAAACCTCCAATCAAAAAAAAAAAAAAAAAATACTGTATGTTTATACGTTGTACTACTTGTTATGTTACAGAGTTTACTGTATGTTTATAATTAATATTTTTGTAGAATGTGTTATGTTACAGGAAATTTTATAGAAAATTGTAAAATAAATAAAAATATGCAAAACAAAAAAAAAAAATCATTATAGGGGGGACATAGAGCAAACCTCCTGGCGGTGTTCCCTGGGTAATGCTAAACACTCTGAACAAAGCGTGCAGTTCGGACTATCTCTGATTCCGTCTTTTTTAGCTTTCCGGTGCAGTTAGTCCATGTTTGCATTTCTTGCCGTGCAGTTGACCAACACCGTCTCTGGCACAGAGGCGTAACAAGGGCAGGCCAGAAAGGACTGCTGCCCCTGGTGCAGCTCAAGAGAGGGCGCAAAAACCACTGCTAGCGATCTGGTTAAAATTGTAATTTAAACTTTTATACCAGTTTTTGGCACATTTAAGGTTCAGGTTTCTTCCTCAAGATGTTCAGGGGATGCTAGCTGCTTACATTCAGAAATGAAGGAGCAGTTGTATAGTCCGTCGAACTAAAGAAGAACCGCGGGCTTTGTTGACTACAAAGGAGCTCGCAGTTTTTCTTTAGTTGGACGGAAATGGATGTCCGTTTTGCTTTACTTGGATGGACAAGTATATCGTTTCTCTTTAGTTGGATGGATAACATAAGGATGTTGTTTTTCTTTAGTTCCATGCATATAAAGACGTCGCTCATTTTGTTGAAGATTCGAAGATTCTCTGAGGGATATTCTATCATTACTGTGGCTGCGAGTCACGACCGCCATCTACATTTGGCCCGTATGACAGGGGCGCTGACTTCTCCAAATTATTGGGGGGCAGGCATGAAGAGATAAGACGTGGGAGGGACATGTCTCTTTCATTATCATGAGGAAAATAAAAAAAGGGGGCAAAAAGATAAACTGTGAGATTTGACGCATATTTTAAAACGCAATTGTAATTGCTCATCAGCAAGTGAACAAAGAAACAGAAATATTCTTTTGCTGAATATTAATACGTATTTCTAAAAATAAAATTCAGCATGTGATTTTATAAAAATATCCAGAGATTTTATTTGTGAAAAAATATGAGAAATTAGCTGGGTTACACAAACAAAGAACAAGAAGCGCAAGAAATAAATAGATAAATAAAGGTGCTAGAGATTATACGTTTCTGTATTTTTATTTATTTTATTTTTGATAATTGTTTTAGACATTTACCATACATCACGATAACATGTCAAACACAATACGGGGCTGGTAATCCAGTTTCTTATCAAATGAGCAATGCGGAGAACGGGAAAAATTTTTTTTTTATTTTGTTATTTATTAAACTTTTGGAAATAAATCGCTTTGGCCACAAAAGGTGGAGCTTAGTACACCTTATGAGGCTAAAGCGGTTATTTAATTAAACAGGATGAAAAATATTGGGTGGACACTGCCCCCTCCCCCCAGTAAAAGTATTGGGGGCAAGATCCCCCCTCCCCCAGTCGGCGCCTATGCCGTTTGATGTGATACTGAAGGTCCGAACTCCGAAACATGCGAAAAGTTGTACACACACATTTGTGTAGTATGTGTAACATTTGAGAAAAACAGATGGGGGGGGCAACATTTGTGGTTTGCCCCGGTCGCAGAAATGCCTAGTTACTCCTCTGCTCGGCAACAGTATTTCATTACACTAAACGTAAAGGCAAAAATATATTTAATTGCCCTGTTTTGTAAACTGCGAGAACCTCACACCAAACATGATAGAAGCTATTATAAAAATCCATTTTTTTTTTGTGCGCGTACCAAATTCAAAGTACCAATTTTTCTCACACACAAAGATCGCTTTATCCAGGCTGACTAATACTACAAAACAGTATGGGAGAATAAAAGCGATAATATAAATAGGCTGTGCAAACGTTTTGTGGGGCATTTCCGAAGTGTTACGTGTATCCGTGCATCCTTTTCCCACAGATGCCGGAGGGGTTGTTTACGTTTCAGACCGCTGTTCCCATTGTGTTACTACGCATTATACACAGTACTAATGCTATATTAAAAAAAAAAAAAAAGGAGTCCCAGGATTCTTCTAGAAAGGAAATATATTTCAAAGAAATGCGAATAGAATACAAGAAATGAAATGTGAGAAAAATGTGAAATTTCTCGCATTTCATTTCTCCAAAGTTTAATGCATTCCTCCGTTCGCGTGTTGTCCCTCCTCATCTTGAGCATTTATTTTAGCTTGACGTAATCTAGATCCATCAACAATGGAACACCACTGACGGTCCAGAAACTCATCTCAAATGACATGGAAGCTACTGTCATGCACTGTAAAAAATTCTGAAATTCACGAGCAACTTTCCGTCATTTCTTTCGTGAATCAACGAAGCACATTTCTGATACGTGAAATGACTGAAAGAAACCTGAATTTCGCGGAATTTTCGTACCACGGGAAAATTCTGAATTTTCAGAAACCTTTCGGCAGTTTTTTTCTTATATTGACGGTAAATTACCGTTTTAGAGATGTGTTAACGGAAAATTCTGAATATTCAGAAACCTTTCGGCAATTTTTTTTTGTATATTACCGAAAAAACTCTGTTATCACTTTTTCCATATCCGTATGACGAAAAATTACCGCTAATAGGAGCAATTGGTGAGAATACTTGAGGTTGATTCACTTCTAAATTTCAATCGTCTGTCGAATTTTGAAGATCCGTAGCGAGAACGGATATTGTGGATAGCATACCGCATGAATTTTGTTTATTGTGGAACAGGATACTTCTTCTTTTCTCCTTTATTTTGGGCACCAGCTATTTATTATATATTGCGTTACTGTAAGAAACGGGGTACTTAACTTATTGTACAGATGATTATACGATACGATATCTATGTATCAGTCTTTGGACAACTTAAGGCAAAAGCTATTATAGCTGTTAAGAATAAATTTTATATTTAAGAGGGACTTTTTGTGTGTGTGAAATACTACTATAAAAAAAGTACATTTCACCTTTTTTAAAGATAACTTAAAGTCATTTGTCAGTTCGAAAAAATAAAAATAAAGATACGGAGCATTTTGTTTGCTTCGAAAAATCATGATGAGAAATGCTTAATTTGTGAAAAATCCTCCTACAGAAAAAATAAGGTATTACAAACCTATTCAGAACAATAATAAGCTCCAACAGAAAATAAAATGACGAAATCACTCGCATTGATGACGAAAAATAAAAAAAACTTCATCGTCGCGCAATTTGTTTTACGATGTACGTGATCCTGATTCCCGAGCGTGTGTAGCTCAGTGGTTAAAGGCGTGCGTTACCTGTTGAACCAACCCAAACGACGGGGTTTCAATCCCGACAGCAGCGGAAGGATTATCTGGGGTAAGGGCTGAAAAATGCGGTGTCGTCGATTTTGCGGAATTTCAGTTTAAATACGAAAAATCCTGAAATGGATATTTCTGAAATAAACGGAATTTCAGTTTAAATTCGAAAAATCCTGAAATGGATATTTCTGAAATAAACGGAATTTCTGACTACGGAAAATCTGTGAAAATATGGAAGTTAAAATAAACGGGCACTTTTAGAAACGGAAATTTCCGAAAAAGACTGGCAACTTTGCTACACGTTATTTTCAGAAACTTTCCGTGAATTCACACCACTTATTTTTTACATTGTGACTGGCATACTGCACACCGACCTTGTTTTTATTCCACGTATTTCAGTTGTCCCATTTGACCTTCCATTTCAGTTTGAACGCCTACAGTTTCCTGTTTATCTCAGTTTCCGCATAAGTATCAACAAGCACAGGGTCAATCTTTAAAAGTTGTTGGACCCTACCTGCAAAACCTATGCTTTTCCCATGGCCAGTTCAGTGTTGGTTGCTTCAGAGTTGGCAAAAATTAAATCCTCATCATCTTGGCTCCAAATAGAACACCCAACGTCGTTCACCCAGAGGCTCTTTAAAGATAAAACTTGTTTGCACTTCGGAGGAACTGTAAATTACACTTCTCACAACACAACAGAAAAATATAGATGATTCTAATTCCCTCTATTCACCGTCAATAAAGACTGCTGGTTTCATCCAATTGTGACGGCACAAGAATGAATTTTATTCTTCTTTTAAAATTACTTTCTTTTCGTTTCTTTCTGGTGTTGTTCAGGTCTGGCACTGAATTGCGGCCACTTTCACACAAAAAAAAAAAAACATTTCGTTTTTGATTGAAGGTTTAACGACCATCGTGAGCAATACAATGGGCTATAAGCAGTCGCCCGTCCCTAATTTAGGGTCACTGTTTCCAGGGAAGGGAGAGTGCCAGTGCCGTAAGACAAACACAGCATCCATGCCTCACCGGGATTCGAACGCAAACCCATCTTAGACAAATGACCAGAAGCCATCGCTTAGACCACTGCGCCACCGGGGCTGAAGGAATTGGGACGGATTTAGAAGAACAAATATTGTGTGTGTTTATCCCGAGCATGATACGGCTCGAACAACAAACCCTTATATCGTTTACAAGGATGTGAATGAGAGCTTAGCTTTATGAGGGGCGGCTTTCTATAAGTTATTTTGCTATAATTTATTTTTAGTGAAATATTATAAGGTTATCTTTATTGGAGGGCAACAATTTTATTTGAAAGAAATCATTGTATTGCAATTATTATTGCTGTGAAATCATAATTAGTATTTTTATTATTGTTAACGCACATTCTGACCGGACTATCCAAATCAATCGCTTTGAACTAAAGATATTTTTAAAGAATAAGTTAAAAGGATGACAGCAATTAATTATATTCAGGAGTATTTGAATACATTTTCTTATTCAGAATAAACGTTTCCGATCGCATGGTGCAAACAAAGCATTCAGCTCCTAAAGTATTCATTATACCTTTAAGTGACAAAATGCTGGCGATTTCGGAACTTTTAAAGTAAATTTTTCTTGCAAAATTTATTTTTAAGTATACGAGCTGGAGGTTCCCCAACCGGGCGCTTCACCCCCCCCTCCTTCACTGTTCACTCCGGCCGTAACGTATTTTAATTTTCAATGAAATGTTTCTGCATCCTAATCATAACTTCAGGAAAACTCGGAAAACGCTGGCACGGAAACCAATTGGTTTATTTTATTTTATTTTATTTTATTTTTGCTAAAACCTAGCAACGCCGCCCCGGTGGCGCAGTGGCCAAAGAGCTGGCTTATGACCATTCCCCAGAGAAGGGTCCAGGTTCGAATCCCGTCAGGCATGGATGTTGTGTTTGTCTAGCGTCACTGGCTCTCTCCCTTTCCTGGAGCCAGTGACCCTAAATTAAGGACGGGCGACTGCTTATCGCCAAGCAGTGGAGCACACACGGGGAGGGTCCGCCGGGTCAGGACCCCTCCAAAGAATGTCCTTGTCGTTCATTCATCGGATGAAGGAAACGAATGGTGTTCTTTTAAAATTCATTATTCCAACTACTGCTAAATTAAAACAAAAAAAAAAAAAAAAAAACTTACTGCAGGTGGTTTTATTATACGTTTAATATTTTCGTTATGATAAGGTTTTTTTTTTTGGTGTCTTAGTTCTAGTTTTCGTAACGGTCGTTATTTTTCTGTACATATGTCTTACAGTCCTAAAATTATCAAAATCGTCTTACATGTTATCAAATTTGTCTCTCAAAAAAGTATTTTTATTTACCTGACTGCACATCAATGTTGATTTATGTCAACATCCCATTAAAAAATACATACATTCATATATACATATACTGTTTTTAATTTTGCCGGAGTAGAGTATGTACATGACGCATTTGCGCTTGTCCCGTGGATTTTTTATTGGACCCCCCCCTTGAAGAAATTCTATGTGCGCTCTGTAGCCAAGTGAGTTGCTCACGGCAGTCGTTAAACCTTCAATCGAAAAAACAAAAAACAAAAAAAAAACGAGGAACGTCGGCTTCCTTCGCTAGTTTAATATCTGGCTTTTGTTAGGTTGCAAACGTGGAAAAAGAAAAAATTAACAAGGAAATAAGAGCTGAAAAAATAAAATAGTCTCTGTCCTTGGCTGAAAAGTTTTTAGTATAATATGGTACACCAGTGGGTTAGCTAGATATATTGGAATTCTACCTACGAAAAGCATTTCGTTTAGTACGAGTACATGTAGAACTGAACATCAGAATTTCCTTTCAAAGAATTCAAAACGCATGTTCTCATTTAGCGTCTTCGTGAAACAATTTGCTATACCTGCGAGAGAGTGAGAGGAAGACAGCGCGGTGCAGGAGAAACTAGTTTCGTGGCATAGAAAAGACCTTCCAGTGATTTATCCAAATGCCATTTTTCTTTTGCACCGGCTTTCCGCGAAACCCCAGTGAAATGACATTGTGAATTCGAAGTTTTTTACCTGCATTATGAAAGCTTAAGCGTCGCAAGGCGGACATGAAAAAACCAAAACAAAAAAACAGATGAAAACAAAAACAAAAAAACAAAGCAATAGTTTCAGGAAAAATGCGAAACAAGGCGACTAGGGATTGAGCCACTTTGGAGTGCATCGGCAGGTGGCGGTTACGGTTTTATGACAAGTGGTAGTGTTTACGCCTGTCATCTGCTGTAATCATCTAGGAGGGGCGCGGTCTTACGGGGTCTTCTTGTGACGGGCAGTACCGCCCATTTCCCTGACAGATTCCCCCTAGGCAAGCTCAGACCATAGACAAGTCGAGTGCCGTTCCACCAGTTTTGGGGGTTATTATATATTCACTTACGGATGAAATGTACGAATTGCCTACGCTTCTCAGTTGGGCAGGAAAGTTCGAAACTTTTTTTTTCCCCTCTTCCTCCCGTCTGAGTTTGAGTAACAGATGTTTGGTGATTGTTCAGTTTCATATGCGTATCAGTTATTTTTGCCCTTTTTCTCATCGTAGATATTTAAAACTGTACTTTTTTCTTCGTTTTGTTCTGTAAACCTGTCGCTGTAGAAGGGAATTCAGTGCTGACAGATTCATATTCTTTTTCATTTTTTTTTGTTTTTAACTTTCGCCATTGGTGTTCTTGAAAACATTCAAGGAGATAATAACGTCTGTCTCAAACATGATGTTGGTTTAAAGCATGAAGGTCCTTTGTTCTGCGCTCGACATGCTTCAAAGAGTTAAAAAATTACTATTCTCTGCAAAAACCAGGATGGAGCAATTTTAATTTGGTGACGGAAAACTGACCTGAAATTTTGGATCAAACGAGTCAGACGTTTTGACACTAAAGTGTGGTTATTTCACAACAGTCTCACAAGGGGGGGGGTCAATATTATAAGCTGAACAGGTACTCAGTGTTGCTCACTAGACGCATGCTGATAGCAGATGGTAAACTAGATATTGTTTTATAAGTCTCACTGGGAACAGATGCTCGAAGCCACAGCATTCAGGTTTTTCACTATGGTTGAGTTTATACTAGATTTAGTTCTGGCCAGTACATGGTAATCGAGCAAAAACATTTGAAAGCAAAAGTGTTTGTAGTATTGTGTCCTTCCGTCTGTAGGGCACTGTTATAATTAATAATGATTAAAAACTGTTAAAATTATAATTTACGACCTGTTGAAAAACAAAATATCACATATACATACTCTTAGATTTCCACACGTGATTGTCGTCAATGAACAAAAATATATATCTTGTATCTGCAAGGAATATACAAGAAGGTGCAGTGGCGCCTGAACTGCGGGGGCAAAGGGGGAAGCTGCCCCCGTACTCGTTTGAGTGTGGGGGCGAAACATCACATTTGCCCCTCTCACTTTTTCTTCCTTTTCACAGTGTACTTAATCGGAAAATATTTGGATTTTGTTTTATTTCCTGCCATTTAAAATTCCTTCTGATAAAACTAAACATTATTTTCTGCTTTAATTATTAACATTTTAGAATCCTGAACTTTTAATGCCATTCCTGAGGCGTGGGTTAAGCTATATTGGCTTGCCTAGTATGAAAAACGAAAAGTTTCACGAAGTACCGGCCTTATACACTGTCTGACAAAGAAAATGCCACACCAGGATTCATTGATCTGATGCTCAGCTCGTTCCACAGCATTCCAGAGAGCTTCCACAGGATTTAAATCCGGGGACCTTGGGGGCCACTCGACGGTTGCAAACGCAGATGAATGTTCCTCGATCTATGACCGGGTGGTTGCGGCCGGATGGGACGGCACATTGTGCTGATGAAACAGACAATCGGCTTCAAGATGCGCGACGGCCATGAAAGCATGTAGGTGATCACCCAGCACATGCTGGCACCGCGCAACGGTTAAGGACCTCTCCAAACACATACTAAGAGACCTAATGTTTCCCATGAGAAGTCTCCTCCTACCATCACAGAGCCATCACCGTCTTGAACAGAACCCACCTGGCACGACAAGGGCCATGTCCTCATCATGCTCTCCACGCCACACCCGCATCCTCCCGCTGGCAAGGTACAGCAGAAGATGGGATTCATCTAACCACACGACGAGGCGTCGCACTGCAGAAGTCAATTTTTAAAGTTTCCGGCACCAGGCGAGGCGTAATGTCCGATGACGAGCACTCAACATTGGCACACGTGTAGCGCATCGGTTCCCCTCGCGCAGAGTGCTCTGTACGGTTCACTTGCTAACGCTTTATGGACCTCCGACATTTAACAGGGATTTGATTTGCTCCGCCGTGGTCAAGCAGTCTTTCTATACGAGCCTGGATAGTCTACGTCGACCCTGGTTATCAGGGGCATTTTGTCAGCCACCACTTGCTCTCTGTGCGCTGGTACGTCCGTCGATGGTATACTCCCGGCACTCTTGATACGGTTGCCCTCGGGAACCCTGTTGGTCGGTAAAATCACCCATCTGTCCTGCACCGACAATGCGTCCACGATCAAAGTCGCGCAGATCACCACGTTTATCCGTGTTCATCAATTGTGATACACTGTTGGGAAGATCTGCTATTCGCCTATTTATCGCCTGCGTTCGGTTTGGGTCTGTTCCACTCTGCGCGGGGGGTGCCCATGTCAACTGCCCATCACCTCTATCTTTAATGTTTTGTCTACTGAGTGTATAAGAATAAACAAGAAACTATCAAATTTTATTTCACCCTTTCTCCGTCACTGGTGTTCCTTTGGGTGGGGGGGGCGACTACCATAAGCAACTCAGTGGACTATAAGCAGTCTCCCGTCCCTAATTCAGGACCACTGGTTCCAGGCAAGGGAGAGAACCAGTGCCGTAAGACAACTACAACATCCATGCGTCACGGGATTCGAGCCTGGACCTATCTCGGGCGAATGGTCAGAATCCATTGCTTACACCACTGGGCCACCGGAACGGCTTATGTCTGTTGTTCAAAGCAAATGTAGGCATAGGTTACTTCTAGGTTTGCTCCATCAATCGGTAAATCCTCAAACGCTCCTGCAAACGTAATGTACATCAATTTTGCAATTTTGAAACTTTATTTTTACGAGGGTATGATATACACTGAAGTGTCAGAAAAAACTGGTACAGACAAGCTTACGCGAAATACATAGCAACGTCACCTATGCGCGTACTCGGTTGCGTCCGCCAGTGCGTATATAAAGCGATAGACATCCTTGCCAACTGTCAGATCTGTTTTCGGCATGAGAATGACAAGTAATAGCGATTTAAGCGATTTTCAATGCGGTGTCATACATAGTTGGCGCTCGTGAGATGGGCAATAGTATTTCGGAGGTAGAAACAAAGTTCGGATTTTCACGGACGACCATTGCAAGGGTGTACCGTGACTACAAGAATTCCGGCAAAAACCTCCAAATTACGATACCAGTGTGCCCGTAAAAAGACATTGGGTGAACGTGACCATCGTCGGCTGTCAAGAATCGTTTCACGCGACAGGCGTGCAACACTCTCGCAGGTATCATTGGAATTCAATGCTGGAGCCTCAAGAAGCATCAGCGTCTGGACTGTGCAACGCACCCTGCACGATACCGGCTTTGGGAGCCGACGCCCAACTCTCGTCCCCTTGATGGCTGCATGGCACAGAGCTATTCGCCTCGTTTGGGCACGGCAACACCGCCACCGGGCACTTGATGACTGGAAACAAGTAGCCTGGTCTGACGTGTCGCGTTTCGAACTGTATCGGGCAGATGGAAGGATTCGTGTGTGGCACAAACGCCATGGATCCCGCCTGTCAACAGAGAACTGTACTAGCTGGGGGGGGTCTGTAATGGTATGGGGTGTGTTTAGCTGGACTTCACTGGAACCCCTGATACGTCTACAAACGTCTGTGACCGGCCAACGCTATGTGCGCATCCTTTCTGATGAGGTACACCCGTTCATGTCCTGCATTCATGCTGATGGGTTGGGTCTGTTCCAACAGGACAATGCACCTCCACACAAGACATTATGGTTAGAGGAGCATTCATCTGAGTTTGGGGTGTTGCCAATCCCACCCAAGTCCCCAGATCTGAACGTGATAGAACACATTTGGGATCCCATGCAACGCGCTATCATCGAACACAGGAATCCGAGGCCTCGGAATACACCCGAATTGTGGAACGCTCTGCAGGAAGTATGGTGCGCATTGCCTACAGCATATTTCCAGAAGCTAGTTGGAGTCCGTGCCCCGTGGTACAGTATTTTTGCAGTCCTGCGCTCTCGTGGGGGACCTACCAAGTATTAGACTGGAGTACCAGTTTTTCTGGCACTTCAGTGTGTGTATACATGACACGTTTATTTGGACCGTGGACTTCTAGTTGAACCATCCCGTTGAGGAAATTGTAGGAAGTGAGATTATTGGAGATCTGGGTTACACGAAAGTGTGTGCTGGTGGATGCCTGGACTGGTCAGTTTAGGTCCGAAGTGAAGGAAGCGAAACTAGAAACATCTCAACGATTACTCACAACGAAAGCGAAAGTTATGTTTTTCTCTACACTTGCATTGTCACAGGTGACGAGAGTTGAATGCATCATTATAATCGGGAAATGAAAAACAAGTCACTCTTCTCCCAGGAAGAAATAAATCAGGACCTAACCTTTCTTTGGAAAATGCGTGCTTATCTTTTTCTGGGACTACAGACGCTTCATTTACCCGAGGTCAAATGTACGAAATTCAACTACGAGACTTGCGTACACTTTGAACAAATTGAAACAAAGACACAGTCTCGTTTGTCAGGGAGACAGGTTCATGCTTCTTCAACATAACTCCAAACCCCGTTCTAGTACTGCCAGCCGCCTCGGTGGCTCAGTGGTCTAAGCGATGGCCTCTGATCATTCGTCCGAAAGGGGTCCGGGTTCGAATCCCGGTGAGGCATGATTTTGTGTTTGTCTTACGGTACTGGATCTCTCCCTTCCCTGGAACCAGTGACCCTAAATTAGGGTCGGGAGACTGCTTATAGCCCATTAAGTTGCTCACGGTGGTCGTTAAACCTCCAATCAAAAAAAAAAAAAAGTACTGCCACGTCAGCGGTAAAGAGCAGCATCTGATTCGAAGTTGTTCCACACCCTCACTACAGCCCGGATTTAGCGCCATCTAACTTCTGTGTGTTGTATTTGCAGCTCTCGAGGAACGTAATTAATTTCACACGTAACGAAGTTCAAGCTGCTAAAAAAAAGCTGGTTTCGAGATCAGCCCGAAGAGATTTACAGAGATGGTTTCGATAAACTTGTTCAGCGCTGGCGGCATTGTGTCAAACGGGAGGAAGACTGCATGTAAAAATAAGATATGAAAACTAATTACACGTTTTGATCTCTCTATATATTTTTTTCATTTCGGTAAATTTTCTAGAAGTAAAGATAAAAATATGGATTCATTACTTTCCGTACAGCCTGTAAGTTGTGAGCACTGGTGTCTCGGCATGAAAATGAGCATGGGAAAATAGGATCATAAAAATTAGATATCGTGTTCCAGCCTGTTCTGAACCGCATGTAGATTTAACACATCCTGGAAATGGTATATATGACAAATAGCCAATGTGCTTAAGAGACGGATATTTCAAATTAAGACGCATTAGCACAGAAATGAGAGCCACGAAATTCAAGGAAAAGTCGATACGTTGTCATAAAATGCTACAGTTCTCCAAGTTTATTGGGCAAATTGCTAAAAGAAATACAAGGTGTGTCAATTGAGTTTGGTGAATATTCGGAAAAAAATGAACAGGTAATATTTAAGCAAACTTACTTTACTGGCCTTTAAAATACCCCCCCCCTCCGCGGATACACTTTTGGTATCGTTCGTATAGCTACTGAAAGCTATGGGTAAAGGCATTTTTCTATCGTCTACAGCTGGGTTGTCGCGTCCGCTTGAATATCCAAAATGTCTGTATATCTCTTCCCTTGCATCGTTAATTTCAGTTGGGAAAACAAAAGGTAGTAGGCAGGTGACGGTTCAGGTGATTCGAAACAGCAACGGGGGATGAATTTCAAGCATAATTTTATATTGTTTTTTTGCCCGCTGACAACGTGCATCTCTTGTACATCAGCTGCCGCGACATTCTCTCTGTGTCACACTCTTACTCAGGGCACCTCGACGGTTACGGACATGTTTGCTCATGTACTTGACTGCGTCGTGCAAGTTACCGAACCTTTCACAACCTTTCCATTTTACGAATTACGACAGTATTTACTGAACTTAAAGGAAACACCTTGTATATTAGACTTATTCTAAAGCTGAAATGTGAATGTCGATGTATTGACGGTATCCTTGAAACTTTGCTTACCAAAGTAGGGAATAAAACCATGGACCAACGTGATTCACATAGCTGGATTCTGGGCAAGGGTTCTTCCATCTTTAAAGACGTCAATGGGAAGTGGGATGATATCTTAAGCGCTGAGGGGTACTAAATTGGAGAGGGGACGCAAAATACCTAAGAACATTGCTTATCTATATCGCCAACTGATTTCTCTAATGTTGTGGGTGGGGTTAATTCCCACAAAGTGAAATGCAACAAAGAAATATAGGTAGGACAGAAACTATGCGTCTTTTTGGACAAATATAAACTAAATGTTGTATTCAATACATAAACACTAACTGCATCTAGTCCTGTGGCTCAGTCGGAGCAGGAAGCTCCGAGCTAAAATCCCTATGTACAGTTCGGGGTTCGGTCAACTGGCCACAAAAGCGTTAGGGGTCGTATAAAAAATGCAGTTTCTTGGTCACTTGTTTATGTGTACATCTGATGTGCGCGGCAATTATCACTTACAAAATGAAAATTGAACTGATAACTCCAAATAAATTTCTCTTATACCCAGTGATCGAAATGTGCCAGTATACGCCGGTATGGCATACCGTCGCTTCTTTGATTTTTTGTTTTTTTGCCTAGTACAGGGTTATTCAAAAGTCCCCGAACTCTGAATTCAAATATTTCTACCACGAATATAGTGATGCATAATTATTTTTACAAACTGTTATATTGTCACTCATACTTACAGGTAATGAAAACCACTTTACAATAGATGCTGAAATTGTCCACCATTCTGTTGAAGACACAAATTCACCCGACGACACATGTTGGCGGACACTCTTTTCAGCGTGTTGGCTGGTATGTCCCTCACGGCTGTAATGATGTTGTTCCGCAGGTTCTGTACCGTCTTAGGGTTGTTGTGGTAAACTGTGTCTTTCAGATGGCCCCAAAATTAAAGTCTGGTGAGCGAGGCGGCCAAAGTCTTTTCGAGATTAATCGATCGTGGAAGAACTCATGGATCATCTCCATTGTGTCGTTTGATGTGTGGTACGTTGCTCCATCTTGTTGAAACCAACAGTAACGTTCGTGTTCTTCCAGCATCGCTACAAATTGATGGATGATGTCTGCACACGCAGCCAGCGGAATTTACAGTTGTGTCGAAAAAAAAATGGCCCTACAATTTGCCGTCTAGACATGGCGCACCACACACTCCAATTTTCTGACAGTGAAGTCCAACCTCATGCAATGCGTGTGGATTCACCGCAGCCCATATGCGAGTGTTTTGGCTATTGACATATCCATTCAAATGGAACCCTGCCGCGTCACTGAAAAAAGTGTTGTTAAGCTGGTTAGTCGCATTGTTGCGTGTGAAACTCTTAAACCATTAGCAGTAGTCAATGAGCTTTTCCGAGTCCAAATGACGGAGCTCTTGCACTACTCGAATTCTGTACGGCCGTAGCTTTAGACATTTAGTAGCCCTCTGGCAGGCTGAATACGATGCCCTTAACTCTTGAGACAACCGCCGAAGTGACTTCCGGGGAGAGCGCTGCAGGGAAACGTGAATTTTCTCCAGAAACGTGGTCGTCACCACGGACGGACGGACGGCCGGCCGCTTTTAGGCTTATCCTGAACACTGCCTGTCTTGCGAAACCGGTTCACAAGATCATGCACAATTGTTTTCCCTGGTATAGGAGCATCAGGAAACTTCCTTTGAAAGAGCTGGATGCAACATTGGTAAGATTTTTCCGCAAAATAAACTTCTAACAAAGCGACTCTCTGTTCTTGCGTGAGACTCATGGCTGACTGAACGTTACTGCTTGCCAACGCCCGCGTAAGCGTAGTGTCACGTGGGGCTATCACGTAGCGCAGCTCGTTCCCCAAGGTTACACACAACAGCCACAAGAAGCAATACTCGGATATCTTTTATGGTTTTACAGCAAATACGTTTTAAAATGTAGAGTTCATGGACTTTTGAATCACCCTGTATTTCATACCTACACATTTTTTACCCGGAATTTACATACCGGCTCTAATTTTAGTAGTGAGAACTGCAGAAATGATTTTTTTACCCTGGCTTACGTGCGCGTATTCTTAAATATAGAAACCTTATGTGCCTCGTGCCCTTAAGAAATAGATATGTGGGAACCGTAAAGAGAAGGGAGGTGCTGTACGCATGTGGAGGGCGGTGAGATTGCTATTAATTTAAGACTGAATATTAATTCTCATTGCGGAGGTTCTAATTGCCCGACTTTCTACTTCATGAAAGTCCCTATTGAAAGTAGGACTGCCTTCTTGGCTCGGGCCTTAAAGTTCTGGGTTCAAGTCCAGATGAATCACTAATGATTAGCCGAGGTTCGGAAATCTCGTTAATCCGTTGATCCTAGGGTAGAGACTCCTTCTTATAAACAAGTATAACCCCAGGGACCGCGGGTGGCCTAGTAGTCAACTTTTGTGACTGCTACGGAGAAGACCTCGTGTTCGATCCCAGGTAGGTACGAACCATCGAACGGTGTCCTCTCGCTTCCCCGATTATCGGTTCCCCTAATCGGGTGGTTCGTTGAGGCCCATTCTCCCTATGTATATATTCCCGATTCCCCTAATAGTATTGCTACTGCAATTTCCGTTTCCCCTAATGTAGTTGGGTCAGAAGTTACGATTCCCGTTTTCCCTAATAGTTCGGACAATGTTACGATTAATTCCACAACGTCACGTTCAGTTCTTATTTATACTGGTATTCCTATTTGAATTTGAAAAGGAAGAGCGTCATGCCTTTCTTTATACATATAGACTACATACATATACAGTATTTTGCCCTAACTGGTAGGCAGAAGCATAGCTACAATAACATTTATATACAGTTTGACATAGAACCGAAAACTTAAAAACACTTATGGCATTGAAAATAAGATACGTTGTAATAATTTGTTCAAGAACTAATTAAATCAGCATTTATTAAGCATTGAATGGCACTCAGAATAAGCCAACGCTAATGAACCAATGCTAACTGCCGCCTGAAATCCTTGTCCGGAAAGGTATTGTACGGAGTTTCTTGTTTGAATCTATCCGAAGTTGTCTACAAATGACCAAAATCGTAGATTTGCCCTTTTTCTCACCCCACCCTCAAATAAAGGATGGATGGAAAACGAGTAAGCCAGCAGAGGAAAGTTAAAGAACATTAGGGCAAGATTATGCATTAGGGGAAACGATATTCGGGGAAACGGAGAAGAACTCGTTCGGGTTGCTCGAACCACTAAATATCCACTGTGCGTCGGGTGGGCACGTGAATCCGTCGGGTACTGCCCCCCCCCCCCCGCGTAATAAATAGGGGCGTCTTCCACCCCATTTCTACCTCGCTTCCGTGTGACTTTCCTATTGGGTACTCTAGCCCAAATCTCCTAGCTTCCTATTTCTAAGGGTTGTTTAAGACATGGGGCCAAACACTCCCTTCCTAAAATCCTCTACATATGATCTGATCTGTATAAGTAACGCCTACTGGGGTCCACAAACCAACCAACTCTAATCGATAGCCATCGTTTCTAACTTATGGCGCAATAGAATTCCACAGAATTGTCAATTACATTTTCAAACAAAGGAGTTTTCCTGCGGGGGATTTTTTCGGTTTTGGAGATTTTCTGGCGAAGGTATTTTTTCCGGAGGATTTTTAGCTAAAAATGAGCATACCGGCACTTTCAAATTTTCATTTCGAGCACTGCATATACGAAGAGAAAACGTTCTGTGTAAAACAAGCGAGAATTGCACTTTCATTTGGGGAAACAATTTGTCGTGACTTAGTAGATTTTTTAAAACTATGGTGTTCGATGAAACAACGGAACTGCAGCATGATTTGTGCTATGTTAAGAAAACGATGATAAGGCGAGATTTTTTTAATAACCTTGCGCTTTTACTTAGGCAATAAATATTTACATAACATATCTTTTTTGCTTAAGGTGGTTCCATTTAAAATCTCTGCCTTTTTGTTTTCAATGGTAGAAACTTCTTTACATATTTTCTTCGCAATTAATATATTCCCAAGGATGAAAATTTGCACATCGATAAAACTAACTTTAACTTATAGCATGGGATACTTAATACTTGCTAAAACATAACCATAATTATATTAAAAACCAAACATTTTTCTTTGAGTAATGTTCAGACCTGTTAATAGATGGCGCGACATGTACATTGATGACGTCAGTAGACAAACAAACGTTGGATTGCTTAGTTACAGTTATATTTCAGCAAGTGTTAAGTATCCCATGCCATAACTTAAAGTTGGTTTTATCGATGTGCAAATTTTCATCCATGGGAATACATTAATTGCGAAGAAAATATGTAAAGAAGCTTTATCATTGGAAACATAAGGCAGAGAATTTAGGTGGAAGCCTTAGGCCCTTTTAACAATTTGTATTCTGCCGATCCCATATTCATAACATTTACATAACAAGTAAAGTTAACTAATATTGAGCGTTTACTTAGGCATCAAGCATTAATTAATACAGTTTTTATTCCGCCGATGACTTAAACCCCTTTAATAGCTTTCAACTATTCAAAACGTTTACCGTTTACTTAGGAATTAAATACGAGGGGGGGGGGTGCGATTTTTATATGGCCGCCTAACAGTTTTGCCGCCAGTTGTCCAAAATTCGTACAGTTCATTTCATTTGCCGGGTTATATTTCGTTTTGGGGAAAAAAAAAAAAAAAAAATGGCCTTAAAATTAGCTTAAGCGAAGTGCCATTTTCTGTCGTCGCTGTCTGGACGCTTTCCGTTTGTGGAATATTAACAATGATATTTTTTTGCTCACAGTAGCAAAAATTAGTTTGCTTGAAGAGCGACCCCACTTTGTTCGATAACAACCATTAAAGAAAATGAAGTTCACAAATCGTGGATAAGAAATGTATTTCCATTATGCGCTATTTTCCCAATGGAGAACGGGAGAGTGGTGATAAGTGATCATGAGGATTTTCCCTTTCACCCATAAGCTCGCCCGCAACAGTCACTTGATTTCTTTTCTGTTGGAGTGTATCTCCATTTTCCTGTTTGTGATATGAAAAGCGGCTCCCAGAGGATGCTACATGGCCTTTGTCTGGGTTTGATGAATGGGCTCAGGGCGGACCCGGGACTTCTCTTCCCCGGCCATTTACCAAGATTTCAGCGGAGATATCATCCCCGGGATTCCTCGGCGGCAAGTGTTGACCACTACAGAAGTCTTGCTCCCTCCCCCGGTTGTTTCTTAAGTTTCAGCACTGACCCGGTGAGTCTTGATAAGAAAAGCAGACGACTGAATGACTTGCCGACAGAAGCTGAAGAGGTTCGGCTGATAATTCTTCTAAGTTACCCTCCACTGTAAATAATCTCTGGGGAAATCACTACTGGGAGGATATAAAGCATCGAAAAGCGCTTCAAGTTTGAAATTAATATGTATACCTATTCATTTGCTTTATTTCAAACACAACAGTCTACTTTTTTATTCCGGATTTTGTTAAAAAAAAGTAGCGATCGCACTCAATTAGATGGCGACGAACCTTGTTGAAAACATTCTTCTAAGCCAGCCTTTGTTCTGTTTCTTGGTTTAACGACACTTATAAACGTCTAAAGCTATAAAGAATATTCCTTCTCTAATTTAGAACCACTGTTCCCGGAATGGGAGGCAACCTGTACCCCAAATACAAACACAACATCCATGTCCTGATTAGGAAGTCGAACCTCGACCCTAGCAATACAAGAAGGCCTCCCCTGTGACGCAGTGGTCTAAGCGTTGCCTTCTGACCCTTGGTCCGAGATGGATCCGGGTTCGAATCCCTGTGAGAAATGGGTCTTGTGTTTTTGCAGACAGATCTCTCCAAGTTTGACGGATAGACAAAGTTCCGCTCCTCTAACCACTCAACCAACCTTGGCAGCAAATTTTAAACGAAGAAAATAAGACAAATATTTTGTGTAGACAGCACGGAAATGAATTTACAGTCACTTTTAAATCGAAATCTTGGAACAGAAGCAACCCCCTACCGTGGTTCAGTCCTGGATGAGAAACAAAATACCACCACATCTCAAGGGCACAAAACTAATCTCGGAACTGAGGAAACTGAATAAATTTCGCATTGCAGAATCAGTTGTCATATATGAAACCGAAGACAAACATTTCGACTTCAGCTATCCGGAAGAAACCCCTACCGAATGGAAACATTACAAGCCAGGAAATAAGCTGTGAATATATAGTGGAACCTCTGTTACACCTTTTTCTAGGAGATGGCCTTAAAAATGTATAAATGTAAAAAATGTATAAATGAAATTTTAAAATATTAAATACTGATCTGAAATTTTGAATGGCTAAAAAAAAAAATATCGGAACCTAAGTCTCTTTTGACTTTTGTACTAATTATTTTATTCTATTTTCATTACAAAAACCAGGTTAAGACACTCCGTACGATTTCGCATTTTCGATACATGTAAAAAAATAAAAAAATAAAATAAAGAACAACAACCGTAGCTTTGAAATACTACGCAGTAAATCCGAATACATTTTAATGTTCAATGCCCTTATTACATTTTCTTTCCTTGTAGGATTCGCTCATTTCAAAACAGTTTCTCCACTAACTAATGCTGATAATATTTTATTGTTTACATTTTTTTGAATTCGGGGAAAATACAGAACTCTGTGAACGTTATGTAGTAAATTTTTAGTTGCATGACTTATTTCATGGCTGCAAAAATACAAAAAAAAAAATAAATAAAAAACCGCCCAAAAAAACCGCTGTTTCAGTTCATTCAAAGTTGTAATAAACCGGGTTAAGTATAAAAGAATGGAAGTACCGTGTATTTTTAATAATTTGTAATTTAAAATTTGAAATACAATCGCAATATATATACATCATCATCATTTGTCAACTATTAACCCTTATAAACTTAAGGTTACCTTTATCCACTGCTGGACGAAGGTCTCCCTAAGTTTCTTCCACAACGGTCTGTCTTGAGCCAGTCTCCTCCATGTCACTCCCGCATGCTTTCGAATTTCATTCACCCATCTCCCATGTGGCCTTCTTCTGGGTCTTTTCCTGTCCCTTGGAATCCATTCTAAAATTTCGGTTGTCTATCGATGGTCCGTCCTTCTGGCAAGAAGGACAGACCACTGAATGCACACCGATCTTTCCTGGTTCCTCGGTGTAACCAGAAAAGATAAGAAGATAACTCGTTCTTTATCCACGAGTTCCTCTTCGTATCATTTCTGGTTACACCATGCATGCGTCTCTCCATCAGGGACGTCGCCAGATTTTGAAATCAGGATGGGCGATGGGTGGGCGAGCATTATTTTTGGTGGGGCAAGCTTGATATCAATTTTTTTTTTTTTTTTTACGAAACAATGAAAGAATGAATTTTAAATGCTTTTTTCCTTTTTCTTTTTTTTTAATTGAAGGTTTAACGACCACCGTGAGCATCTCAGTGTGTGTGTGGGGGGGGGGAGACTAAGCAGTAGTCCGTTTCTAATTTAAGGTCACAAGTTCCAGGGGAGGGAGAGAGAGCTCGTGCCGTAAGACAAACCCAGCATCCATGCCTCACTGGGATTTGGCCGCCCCCAGTAGTGCAGTGGTCTAAGCGATGGCTTATGACCATTCGTCCGCGTAGGGTCCGGGTTCGAATCCCGGTTAGGCATGGATGTTTTGTTTGTCTTACGGCACTGGTTCTCTCCCTTCCCTGGGACAGGCGACTGCTTATAGGCCATTGAGTTGCTCACGGTGGTCGTTAAACCTTCAATCAAAAAATCAAAAAATCACCGGGATTCGGAACCGAACCCTTCTTGGAGGAATGGTCATAAGCCAGCGCTTAGACCACTGCGCCACCGGGGCGGCTTTAATGCTTTTCACTACCAGCTACAAAGGAATTCGTGCAATCCCTACCCCCTCCACCTGGACACATACACGGATCTGACTAGTTGCGCCTCTGGGGTAAGATACAAGTGTTGCTAGAATGTCGCTTTCAACTTTTTGCTTGCTCTGAATGCGTTGTCTTAAATTGCTTTTCAAAGTTTTGCATTTCTGCTTACGGTAGTACTGTACTTAAACATTTTATTTAAAAGACGACGTCGGTTTTCTTTATCTAAACCAAATTTTAACGTCGTGCAACGCAAACACAATACCTCCCTCCTCCTTTACTTCCTCCCTCCAAGCCAGTGACTTCGTCTTGCACTTCTTCCAGCAAAGCAGTCGTTAGCCACTTTCTGCACTTTCACTATCCCGGAGCACTCTTATGAGCGCTAGTGTAGCTTTAGACTCCACTTTCTGTGTTGAAATTTCCTATTTTGTAAAGAAAACAAACTAAGCAATTAGTAGTGACCCCTCAGTGAATTCCTATCCACTCTCCTCATTAGCGCCCTGTCCATACAAACTTGAAAAAGAGGCTTAAACTAAGTATAATTGGAAGAGTGGAGAACATTGAACATTTCGTGGCTCTCCTCATGCTATTTTGATAACCTTTTTTGGTGACGTAAACATCGCACATCTTAGGGGGTAATAAGTAGGGCTACATGAAATAAAACACATTACTTGGCAAAGTGCTGATTATATTTTAAATATATTGAAAAATGGCACATTTTGAACTGGGTGGAGGGGTGGGGGCACGGGGGCAAGACCAGCCCACCCTCGCACCCCCTTGGTGACGTCTCTGCTCTCCATGCTTCTTTCAGTTGTCTGCAGTCTTCGTATGTCTTTTTTAGTTAAAGTTCGCGTCTCTGCTTCGTAAGACTGGAAGGATGCATTAATTAAACACTTTTCTTTTAAGACATAATGGCATATTGCTCTTTAAAATTGTACTGTTTCTTCTAAAAGCTCTCCAACCAAGTTTTACAGCCGATTAATTTCCTCATCAATGTGACTGTAGGGTTGCATAAATTTCAGCCCCCAAAACTATTTGTGTACATAGCGATATTTTAACAATTATGTGAATACTTTGAATGTTTTTTTGTGCAACGTTCAAGAGTTTGCATGTGGTTCTTAGATAAGAGCCCAGAATGTGTAACCCCCGCTGCGATTAGCGGATAGCAGGTTCGCCGATTATCTACTGAGCGCCTGTACCCACCGAAAGTGCGCAAGGTGCGACCGGATGTGTCCAACGCTGTAGATCTTGCCCTTCATGGTTGGCGTGTAAGGAGTCGAGATTGGGTGTCGGACATTTGCCCACCCGCACAAGAGCCCACTCGGACACTTGCCCACCAGCACAAGAGCCCACTCGGACTCGGACACTTGCCCACCCACACAAGAGCCCACTCGGACACTTGCCCCCCCCCCCCCCGCAATTCCTATAAAACTCCTGTTGTTCGCTTGCATAATACTATACAAAGACCAACCCCCGAGTACAGAAATCACCGCCAGCAACTATGGCAGCCCATAGAATAGACTTGTTTAACTTGTTCGATGGCAGCCCATCGAAAAAAGCCCATGAAAAAGATTATATATTATAGTTTACATTTGGGGGTTAACTCCCCCTAAATTTAAACCTTTCCAAATTTTCAAGTGCGTTGTTCGTCTATTGATAGCGTTGTCTAATGATTTAAGTTTCAACTTTTTCATGGAATAATTTGGGTGGTTAACACCTGTGAAAATACAAGTTTGTCCCCGACGGGCACCGAAGCCGTGTCCCCTTCACTCCGGAGTAAGTCGCTCTCCCAAATGCGCTACGCGGACAGAATGTCACGCTGCAGGTTTGCCGACTTGACACATATTTTCACCTCTGTAGTGCGTCACCCCCCTCCCTAAATTTGAACTTTTCCAAATTTTCAAGTGCGTTGTTCGTCTATTGATAGCGTTGTCTTATGATTTAAATTTGAGCTTTTTCGAGCCCATGAAAAATATTATATATGTTATTTTACATTTAGGGGTTTAACACCCCCTAAATTTAAACTTTTCTAAATTTTTAAGTGCGTTGTTCGTCTATTGATAGCGTTGTCTAATGATTTAAGTTTGACCTTTTTGAACCCATAAGAAATGTGATATGTATTAGTTTAGGTTTGTGTGGTTAACCCCCTTAAATTTCAACATTTCTAAAACAAAGTGCAATTTCTATACGGTCCATAATATTTATGTTTAGTAGTTTCAGATCAGTTTTCCTACACTAGATCGGAAACGTCCTCCGACGTTAAGTATTATCTACAAATCATCCATAGTGGGCAAGTGTCCGGTGGGCGAGTGTCCGCATGGGCAACTGTTCGGTGGGCAAATGTCCGGACCCCGGCGAGATTATCACCCCCTGCTAGGTCGGGTGATCTCCACGAGAGCCTAGCTTCCAGAGACAGGGTAATAAAGGGGGAAGATCCTGATCATATGTAGAGGATGGCCTTGTGGTCAACGTTCGTGACTGCCGCGGAGAAATCTCAGGTTCAATCATCGGCAGGTACGAACTGTCGAACCACTAAACATGGTTCGACAGTTCGCCGACGGCTTAACGTGAACTACTACGGATGGGCACGTTAAGCCGTCGGACCCCGGTTTGCTGGTCCCCCGGTAGTAAATAAGGGCGTCTTCTACCTCGCTTCCGTGTCACTTTCCTATCCGGCACTCTAGAACAAATCTCCTAGCTTCCTATTTCTAAGGGTTGTTTAAGACCTGGGGTCAGATACTCCCTTCCTAAAATCCTCTACATATGATCAGGTCTGTTCGTGGCTTTTTGAGTTTTGGCGAGGCGGGGTGCCTTTGCTTCTTGGCGTTTGACGGACGGGGAAGTCGTCGCGAGAAGCTTGACGGACGACTACGGAGGTCGGAGGGGTTTAGCAAATAACCCCAGGAAGCCAATCTACCGGGCGTTTGTAGCGAGGCCACGCGGTCCAGCGTTGGGAATAGGATTTTCTCTCCGATAGGAAAGGAGAGGTTTACAGCGACGTCGATAGTTTTTCAACAGGAAATCTCCCATAAGCGCGGAGGAGTATAGCTGGTTCCTGGAAGCTAGGGTTCTACGGAAGTCAGTTGGCCTACCGGAGGTTATTTTCGTAACACATAAACCTTTCTTTCTGTTGTTGTTACAAATAGATTGGTTACTGGCGTTCTATGCTTTACGTACTTAACGAAAGTCCTACTACACGATAAAAGAATTTTCATCGGGACCCTTCGAGTTACAGAACGGTCGTCCCCAGAATTAGACCAACCCAGCGGGTCCCGACAGTGACCCTCGATTGATATCTGCTGTCCAATGTAAATATCGGTTATCTCCAGATTTCCCCCATCAATCGATAAATCTTCATTTCTTGTAAAAGCACTGTACACCAGTATTGTCTTCTGACAGTATTTTTTAATCCCATTTCTTTACTCTTGTCAGCAAGTTCCTGGATCATACTCTGTAGTTCTAAAGGAGAAGTTGCAAAAATGAATCAGCAAAACGAAGGTGAGTTAAATAATCTCCATTAATCTTTATTCCTTTGTTTTCCCAGTTCAATGATTGAAAGGTATTTTGCCATGTGGCATTAAAGAATTTGGGAGATACGGTGTCTTCATGTCTCACTCCCGTTCCAATTTTTATTGGTGCTGCGTCCTCAAATAGCCGTATCTTTGCACTTGCATTTTCATAGATGTTATTAATAATGGTAATGTATGCATCTTCAATACCGCAAAATTACAACCATTGTAACTGCTGATGGTTTCACGGAATCAGAGAACTTTTCATAATCAATAGAAGCCATAGAAAATGGGAGTTCTTATTCCCTCGTTAATTTAATTAGCTCTCTCAGTACATGTATACAATCTATAATAGTGTTGTAGCCAGTCCTGAATCTAGCTTGTTCTTTCGGTTGAGCCACGTCCAGTGTTACCTTCAAGAGATGTGAAAGAACCTTAGTGAAGGTTTTATGCACTACTGATAAGAGGCTGATAGGTCTGAAGTTCCCGAGATCCACCATGTCACCTTTTTTTATGTAGCAGGATCATTGTAGTTCAAATCCTCAGGAATCTTCCTTTCATTGAGACATCTGGTGAAAACTCGGGCGAGTTTAGTTTCAATTTCTCCACTTGCTTCTTGTATAACGTCCACGGTAATTCCATCTTTTCCTGGAGCTCTTCTTTCCCGCTTCATGCTCTTAATTGCATAAATATATTTTCTTTTTCCTTTTTTTTTTTTTTTTTTTTGAAGGGTGCTGTCCTACACAAAATTGTATGGATGATACATCTGTTGGAGGCATTAAGAAATATACGGTCATATCAGAATAATATGACCACCCCGGAATCACAGTGTACCCGCCCAGGCGCGTCAAATGTGCACGTGACAAGGTCAACCACACGGAGATATAAGCGGCCTGCCAGGACAGATGAGCCATAGTACGTAACGTGAGCACATGGGCAGAGGTGGTGATTTGACGGGCGTTCAGAAAGGAATGATCTTTGCCTACCGCGCCAATGTTGGAAGCATCTCGGAAACAGCAGGCTTCGTGGGCTCTTCGCGAGGTGCTGTAGTAAGGGTGTACTAAGAATAGACTACTGGCACACCGAGTACCTCCCGACGTCATAACTGTAGAGCCCCAAAGGCCATCGAAACCAGAGGAGAACGTCTCCGTAGACTGGTAAAGGGCAATCGACGCGTAACAGTGCAGCAATTGACCACGCAAATGAACGATGGGGCACCCAAGTACGTGTCCCCAATAACAGTAGACCGAACCCTGTTATGCATGGGTCTCCGGAGTCGACGCTGCTTATGGGTGCCCATGTTAACCTAGGTACATCGGCAACGACACTTGCAGTTCGCGTGGTACTGCCGTCATTGGACAGTGGAAGAGTGGAAAAAGGTTACCGACTCCGACAAATCGAGGTATCTACTCCACAGAAATGACGGGCGGTGGTGTATTCGGCGTCAGACACAAGAGAACCAACACCCTGACACGCTTGTCGGTTAAGTATAAGCCGACGGTGGCAGTGTGCATGTCTGGGGGATGTTTTCCTGCTATGACCTGGGACCGCTGGTGTTACAGGGCTTGGTGCCGAGTTCTATCACAGTGCCCTGTGTGGAGGGTTCGTTGATGCTTCCTTTGCAGTAAGTTCGGTATCGGTGGTTTAATTCGTAATTCTCCCAACTGGAGCAGATAAAAACAATACAAAGCATAGAAAAGTGAATCGACTGAGGCTAAATTTTGCAGTGAGGAAAACGTTTATTCAGATGTTACGGAGAATGTCATCAAGCTTTTGTCCGTCATTTTCGTGCTTTCATTCTTTCAGTTCTCCCTTAGTATTCTACATGCCGAATTCTGCCTATCTCTTTCCGGCCATCCAAACTTCTTCCTGGTCCGTTGCGACAAACCCCGAGGTTTTTCTGAGCTTCCTAAAAATATTCACCTCTTCTCCCGAGTTTTCGCCACCGAGTCTCCCTCATGCCCGGAGAGAGAAAATCCCCTTGGTCCGTCTAATTCCAAGAAAGCGCAGCCACGCCTTCACTCTCAAAAGTGTTCTCAATTGCTTTTCCGTCACCCCTGTTGTGACCCGGGGGAAAGGAAATACTTTGCTTCCGCTGGCCTTCCGTCCAAATGGCGGGAATGAAAGAAAATGACTACAGAATCTCGCTTCTGATAAATATGGAAGCCCCGGTTACACTGGTGCCAATGGATGGGTCCCTGAACGCCAATGGCTACCTGTCCATCCTCGATGATCACACGCATCGCTTCATGTTGGACGTTTACCCTGGTGGCGATGGTGTCTACCAACAAAACAATGCGCCGTGTCACGTCGCTAATGGGCTGCGTGTCTGGTTGCAGGAACACGACAGCGATATCTGCGTTCTCCCTTGCCCGGCGAAATCGCGCATGTCCAGGACCTCCGTGCTCTGCTGCTGTCCTTGTCAAGTAACGACAAGAGTTGAAAACTGTTGTGGGAACTTGTTTTGTAAATACATTTCGGGAAATGGACTCACCCTCGCAAGTAGGTCGCAGCAGATATTTAATAATAATTAAAAAATGTGAAGCACAACTCGTTATTATAAGGGCCAGTCTCAAATCAAAATCAGCGATTAATGGAAAGCTGACAAATATAGTTCTTAGAGAGATTCTGCCTCCTTGATTTAAATCAAGAAGATCTAAAAAGAAAAGTGCACATACGAAGTTATATTGAATAGCAGTAATAACCTTACAGTGAGGAGGTATATCGTTTCTTTCACGTGAAAACTTTAACATACGCCAATTGTTCTAAAAACTACATAAAGCGATGAAAAAAGTAACGCTTTATTTATTTCTGACGGCAGTTCTTCAAATGTCATTGATACCTCCCTTTTTTACGCTTTCCAACCGTAGGTTGAAAAAGCGTATATGCTCCAGCTTTGTCCGTCCGCACGATAACTCGCGTAAAACTGGTTTGATTTCGATGAAATTTTAGTAGGTGGTAGGGGACCACCTGGGGACGAACCCTATTACAAATGGACGAAATGAGGTGAAAGGTCATGATATAGGAGCGGGATTCATTCCATTGCTCTTGTGCTTCATAACTTGCGTAAAAATGGTTCGATTTCGATGAAATTTTAGTACGTGGTAGGAGACTACCTGAGGGCCGCCCCGGTGGCACAGTGGTCTAAGCGATGGCCTCTGACAATTCGTCCGTAAGGGGTTCGGATCCCGGTGAGGCATGGATGTTGTGCTTGTCTTACGGCACTGGCTCTTTTCCTTCCCTGGAACTAGTGACCCTAAATTAGGGACGGGCGACTGCTTATAGCCCATTGAGTTGCTCACGGTGGTCGTTAAACCTCCAATCAAAAAAAAAAACTACCTGAGGAAGAAGCCTATTGGAAATGGGGTCAAAGGTCACGACACAGGAGCGGGATCCATTCCATAGCCCTTATGCCTCATAACTTACGTAAAAATGATTCGATTGCGAGAAAAGTTTAGTATGCTGTTCCGGGGATATACTGAACCAATTCTGTTTAATATCATCGAAATGGAGTCAAATATCAGGACACAGGGGCGAGATTTATTCCACAGCCATTATCCTCATAACGTGAGTAATAACTTGAGTAATGATTTCTGATATGTTGGAAAGCGTATCATAACAAATGCATTGCATGATTTTACTAACTTGGTATTCTCGCAAATACGTTTGTGAGACATCTTGCCCCGCACGAAACTTTCTCATTTTACGAAATACTCTGGAAAAAAAAAAATCTGAAATTCACGAGCCACTTTCCGTGATTCCTTTTGTGAATTAACGGAGCATATTTCTGTTACAACCTTTTCCGTCAAATGACGGAAAGAAACGTGAATTTCTCGGATTTTTCGTATTCCAAGAAAACTCCGAATTTTCAGAAACCTTTCCGCCATTCCTTTCGCATATTAACGAAGAAACTCCGTTCCCATTTTTTTTTTTTTTTTTTCTGTTTCCATATGACGAAAAATTTCCGGTAATAGGAGAGATTCACGAAAATACTTGAAATTCGATTCTTAAATTTCCACAGTCTGTCGAAGAATCTGATTTTGAAGTTCTGTAGCGAGATCGGATATTGTAGATAGCATAATCGCATGAATTTCGGTCATTGTTGCACAGGATATTTCTTCTCCTCTCCCCCAATTTGTGCACAAGCTATTAGGTATATTGTGTTACTGTAAGGCACCGGGTAGTTAAATTATTGTACAAGTGATTTGTACGATGTCTATGTATCAGTCTGTGGATTCCTTAAGACAAAAGCTATTATAGCTATCAGGAATAAATTTTACATTTAGAAGTTTTATGAAATACTATAAAACATTGCATTTCACCTTTCCTTAACCCTTTAACGACCATAACGCCCAAAACGCCTGTACGTACAAACGGCCATAGCTACCCGAAACGCCTGTCCAGAGTGAGTCAAATTTTCTATTGTTACTTGTTCTTCAAATTTTCTTGACCTATGAATGATCATCAGGATTCACCCTCAGTCACTATTGACGTTATTAAACAAAGAAGTGAAACATCAGACAGTTTCGAGAGTTCTGGTATTAAGAGTAATACAAGATTTTTGGGTCATGGTCGTTAAAGGGTTAAAGATAATTAAAAGTTATTGTCATTTAAAAAAGAGACCTCAAGTTCGAAAGCATTCTGCTGCTTCGAAAAATCACGATAAAAAAAATACTGAATTTGTGATAAGAATCCTACAGAAAAGGTAAAATTGTTACAAAGGTATTAAAAAAACAGCTCTAACAGGAATTAAATGACTAAATCACTCGCATTAATGGGGGGGGAATCATCGCGCAGTTAGTTTTACCTTGAACGTGAGTGCAATTCCAAAGATATTCGGGCTCAGTGGTTAAGACGAGCGGTTGCTAACCCAAACAACCTCAGTTTGATCACACGACCTATGTCAAAGGATTCTATGGAGTAGCCGCCCCGATGGCGCAGTGGTCTAAGAGCTGGCATATGATCATTCCTCCGTGAAGAGTTCGAGCTCGAATCCCCTGAGGCATGGATGTTGTGTTTGTCTTACAGCACTGGCTCTCTCTCCCTTCCCTGGAACCAGTGGCCCTAAATTAGGGACGGGCGACTGCTTAGAGCCCATTGAGTTGCTCACGGTGATCGATAAACCTTTAATAAAAAAAAATCTCTGAAAAATTCAGCGTATTCGATTTTGCGAAATTTCTGTATAAATACGGAAAAAACTTGATACGAACTTTTCTGAAATAAACAGAATTGCTGACTACGGAAAATATGTGAAAATATGGAAGTTACAAAACAAAACAAAAAAACACTGGCACTTTTAAAAACGGAAATTTCGTTAAAAGACTGACATTTACCGGCGCCGCCCCGGTGGCGCAGTGGTCTAAGCGATGGCTTCTGATCATTCGCACGGAAGGGGTCCGGGTTCGAATCCCGGTGAGGCATGGATGTTGTGTTTGTCTTACGGCTCTGGCTCTCTCTCCTTCCCTGGAACCAGTGGCCCTAAATTAGGGACGGGCGACTGCTTATAGCCCATTGAGTTGCTCACGGTGGTCGTTAAACCTCCAATCAAAAAAAAAAAAAAAAAAAAAAATTTACCGGCAACTTTGCTGCACGTTATTAAAAAAAAAAAAATTCGTGAATTCACTGTTACCACGCCAAGCCCCGTTGGGGAATTTGAGGGCATAAATTTTGTTAATGATTTTCGATCGACTAGATGGCAACAATGACATTGGGTTTCTTAGTATAGGCGACCCAGTCTCATCGTTGGGACTTAAAAGCGTTGTGTTTCATACCAGCTCGTACGAGGTTGTCGCAAGAACTCATATGCCGCAAAGAAATTAAATTTAAAAGCTAGCATTTCAGTTTTATGCTTGAATGAGGGTATCTTTGAAGACAGAAAACTATTACTTTAAATTAAACCAGAACACCGACACTCGTACTCATTTGCAGAGCAGCGAGAAGAAAAACACGTTGTTTAAAGAAACAAATATAAAACTTATTTTGTGTATAATTCTTAATTTAGGTACAATTTAATGGTGGGGCCAGATTAAGTTAAAATGTCAGCCATCTGCTGAGCATCTCTACAAAAAGAAGTTATAATTTAGCCTGAGAATTATCGAACTACAAACGTCCCTATCATTCCAACTAATACAAGGTGAGCAAAAATATTTCATTTCTAAACTTCCAATGAATACTCGGCATGCAAGGGATTGAAATAATTGGATGATGTCTTACCCTAAAAACTTCTGCTTTGCTACACCGATCTGGCGGTCGAGGAAGGCGCTTGTCGTCTGGTGGCAGTGGGCTTTGGCTGGGCGCTCTCGACTAATTCCAATGCTTATGTTATTCTCTTTGGGTACAGAGCCTTGTTGCTTGCCTGGAATCCGACTTCTTGACCCACGTACAGCTAGGCATTTCTTTGCCAACCGCTGACGTCGAGCTGCGACTTCCAACCAAAATGACAACAACAACCCACTCTAACCACAACACTGCGACCGACCCTGATTTCGCTAAGTTTTTCCATTTTATTTTAGTTTCGCTTTCAGCCCTGCTGCTAGACATGTCCTTATCTAGGGAGGACGTCCCTTGTCCCCTTTATTGGTTTCTAGATCCCCCTCCTTGTTCGGAAGGTTAACTACCGTCCAGTTGCTGCCGGCCAGTGGCTACTTCCAGCAGATGTTCTCCGTGCCAGCTGGCCATCTGCTGAGCTAAGCCCTTTAAAAATTTATTTGGCCGTAACTGTCACCCCGTTATTGAGTTCTATTATCGGAGCATCCGAGAAAACCCTTTTAAAACTTTAAGCCTGCTCGAAGGCACGTATGCCCGACTGAAATATGTTCTCCGACACCGAGCTTGGGTGACATTTATTTCCTAGCCTTACCTTCTTACAGGATTTAAGATTTTTTCTTAGACTTCCGCCGTATAGTCACCACTGCGCCAATGTTAGTTAAGGAAGCATTATGTAATTCGCAGTACTGTTGCTTCGCAAATGCCGGGAAATAGAAGAAAATACCTTTCGCTTCGTTTGCGAAATTTTGCACCTGGCCTAGCGTTTGCGTTTTCGATCCTCTTCCCACGCGAAGGGAAAGCAAAGAGAAAAAAAAAAAAAAAAAAAGAAAGAAACCAGCGAATCATTATGCGGCCTTTGTCGGGATAATATTTCTTGCCCCTAATTACGAATTACTCCAATTAAGAAATTAAATAATTAATTATGTTAATTAATGAGCGTAATCAAAACAAATAATTGGGTATTTGAATCCCGAATTTGGGTATTTCTTTACCAAAAGCAATGTGCCCGAAATTAGAAGAATTTTCGCGGAAACATCATACCACTTATTTTTTATAGTATAAGGCGGGGTGCGCTCTCGCTAGCCATAGCGACGACTGCCACTCACCGTAGCGTAAGGTTGCAGTGGTGCAATACCAGACATGTATGGTAGGACGAATGGAACCATGTCAGATTCAACGACGAGTCTCGCTTCTGTCTCAGCGACTGCAATCGCAGGTTCAGAGAGTGGGGACGACGTGGTCACCGGGCTGCGCTTATTGGCAGCCGTGAGCGCCGTATGGCTCCTTAACCTGGCTTCATGGTTTCGGGTGCCATCATTTTTAACAGCCGTTCACAGCTCAGAAGGTACAATGAAAGAACGACGATACGTTGATGAGGTGCGACATCCCGATTTGCTGCCGCATCTCCGTGATGCCCAGTTTTAAGAAGATAACGCACGCTCGCACACTGCCAACATAAGCAGACAGTGCGTACAACGTGTCCAAGTGCTGCCCTGGCCAGCAGGATCCCTAGACTTTCCGCCAATACAGAGCGTGTCGGACGTAATTGGAAGACATCTTAACGTCTCCGCACGACCCCCTCGCAGTGTCGATGAATTGTAGGCACAGGTCAGCGACGCATGGTCAGTGATATTTCCATCCGGGAATTTTCCACTCGATGCCACGCCGTGTTGCCGAATGGGAGTAGGTCGTAGCTCAGCGTGGCTGTCATACGACCTGCTGACTGAGGCCATATTATACTGTTTCCTCTCCCATCGCTTTCATGTAATCTTTGAGAAATTAAATCACTTCTTTCCCGCCGTTTCGTCTCATTTCGTGCATTCTTTCGTTGTGTGGCGTTTTCTATGTTGAGCAGTGCATATTTATTTGGTTTCAAGCTTTTGAAATGCGTGTGTAACTGAAAAGTATAGAGCAAGAAATAAAGGAAAATTAAAAACAGATCAAAGAAGGGATATTTAATATCAAAACTGTTAAGCGTTTTGCTACGAAAATCACAGAAATTACTGCACGAAACTGCTTTGTGTGTAAAGCATAAAGAACAAAATGAAGTATCCTCGCCGTTGAAGAGCTCAGCTGAAAAAATGGCGATCCGCTCTGTCGGCTCCATCTGCGTGTCTGACGGTTGTTGTCATTTCACAAACAATTCTTCTTTGAGTATAAGTTCGCTGTAACGCTCATTGCGTGTTGAAGTCACTTTTCCATTCCCGAAACAATTTTTATTTTCTTTCAGCAACTTGTTTTATTTTCTTGTCTTTCGAATTAGAAAGGGTCGGGAAAGTGGAAAATGTTACACTATACGGTGTACTGCGGCCTACATTCAAGGCACTCTGACTTTTGCGAGACGTTGCTGACAAATTAGTCTTAGCTACGGAACGCATATTGGATAGCTCTACGTCCTTTCAGAAATGATTTGATGCTAGTTATAACAATTGGTTATGTTTGAAGTGATTTTGTTGCACATAGTTCTCGGTAATATATTCTACACCGATGAGACATTACATTATGACCACATACCTAATAAGCTGTACAACACCCTTTAGCCCGCAAAACAGCGGTCACTCGGGGAGGTATCGATTCGGTGAGGTGGCGATAGGTATCCTGGGTTATCTGGTATCATAATGTCAATAGCTGATCCTCCTGTTCCCGTACATTTCAGGGTGGTGGTGATTTAGCGCGATCCTGCTTTTCTAAGTCGAACCACAAATGCTTGATTGGTTCATGTCAGGTGAATTTGGAGGCCAGGGCATTAACAGAAAAGCACCAGCATGTCCCTCGAAGCACTTCTTGACGATTCTGGCAGTATGGCATGGCGCATTATCCTGTTCGTAATGGCCATCACCAGCAGGGAACACAGTTGCCATGAATGGGTGAACTTGGTCCGCAAAGATGTTCAGATACCTGACAGCTGTCAGGGATTGTGCTATTGGGGTAATGGGGCCTAAAGTGTACCACGAAAGCATCGCCCACAGCATAACACCGCCGCCGCCGGCCTGTTTCCGCCCAACAGTGCATCCAGGGGCCATAGTTACCGTTGGTAATAAGCGCATCCGCGCTCGGCCGTCTACTTGATGCACCAGGAACCTTGATTCGTCAGACCAAGCCACTTTCTTCCAATCATCCACGGTCCAATTTCGATGATCTTGGATCCATTTCATGCGTTGTTGGCGATGACTTGAGTGAGCATAGGGATCCGGCTGGGTCTTCGGCTACGCAGGCCCATGCCAGAAGGCTGCGATGAACTGTGTGCTATGACACATTGCCTTGATCCATCCCCACTATTGTAGCTGCGTGTGATTTATCGCACTGTGGCCCTGCGGTCGCAGTGAACAATGCGCGGCAGTCTCTGCTCCCTTCTGGTATCAATGAGCTGCGGACGAGACACGGATGGACGACGGTTCGTCGTTTGGCCATCTGTGTACCACTTTTGATACGTACTCACTACAGCGGCCCGTGAACAACCCACAAGCCGCGGCGTTTCCGAGATCGTAGTTCCGAAGCGCCGTGCCATCACAATTTGTCCTTTATCAAACTCCGATAAATCGGTAGTTTTCCCTGTTCTGATTCCGAACAATCTACTAACCGAAAGCTGGTCCTCGGGTTGTATATAGACTGCTCTGTGAACTTCACCTACGCCACCGTTCGGTCTTCAGGAGCGCTCATTTCTCTAGGCTGGGGGTGGTCATAATGTAATGACTCATCGGTGTATATGTATAGTTTACTAAATTGGGTACCAAGGGACAGTAAAAGATCCAGATGAAGACCACGTGAGAGATGGGCTGGTGAAATTCGAAAACATGCTGGAGTGACTTGGAAGAGACTGGTTCAAGATAGAAAGTTGTGGGAAAGACTTGGGGAGGTCTTCATACAGCAGAGGATTGATAATGGTTGCTGCTGCTGATGTAGTTTTAGTTAAAGCACTGTTTTTTGCCTCAAGCGAATGCTGTATCTCTGTTAGTTTTCGCCCCTGTTAATGCTGTATATCTGTTATTTTCATTTATATGAATAAAAGTTGTTTTCTATATTTGAGATTAGGAGCCCGCTAGTTTCATATTTTTTAATATGCATTTGGTGATCAGGACCGCTTCGTTCATTTGGCCTCATCTTTAGGGTATACGAAAATGTTTGATAACTGGAAAATAATTTTTAAAATAATATACGAAAAAGAAAACCGCTGAAAAATCGAAATTAATAAATGTTTAACTGAATGTCTACAAAGCGTAAAGTTATACAGTGCTACTTCCTTTAAGGGATACCTCTATTTAAGGGACAATTCTCCTAGTCCCAGTCCCTTGGTGTAGGGATCCTAATATATTCACCTCTGAATAAGGAACAATTATAGAAACCAAAAATTCGTTTAAAAAGAAATTGTTCCACTCAAAAATCAAAAATTTAGAACTGTAGTGATTTTTTTAAATGCTGACTGCTGAATAAAACTGAATAAAATAATTAAATAATTCACGGTGTAGAGGATTTTAAAAGAACGCTGCATGCCGTCTGGTGTTAAACAGCTCTTAGGAATAGCCAGCTGGGAGATTAGGATTAGGGTTAGGGTATGCTATAGGAAAGAAAAATGTTAGATAGTTAAAGCGTAACTGCGCAGTTAGCTGCCCGAGCGCCGTAAAGCAGGAACAGAGCCCACAGGGACCAAACTGAGAAACATCCCCCCAACGGGCAATAATTCCACGCTCCATTGCTAAAGGCATAATGGGTTCGATCTCCCCGCAACCTAAGGGGAGATTGAAACATACATGGAAGCTGCAGCTTGCCTCACATGGAACTAAACTTTTAACTCCTTTCTTTTCATTTAAGCATACATCTGTACCAACCGCAATCGAACCCATTATGCCTTTAGCAATAAATATGATTTGTCCCTATCTTATCCCTCTTGCCGACGTACCGAAGGAACTACGTAAAATCCAAGGGACGGGGTAATTAATGTCCATTAGATCTCCTTCTGGCCGGTCTGGGGAATCCGTTCATCCCCCCCCACTTTTTTTTTTTTGATTGGAGGTCTAATGACCACCGTGAGCAACTCAATGGGCTATAAGCAGTCGCCCGTCCCTAATTTAGGATTACTAGTTCCAGGGAAGGGAGAGAGAGCCAGTGCTGTAAGACAAACACAACATCCACGCCGCACCGGGATTCGAACCCGGACCCCTTTAGGATCATCGCCGTTAAGAAGTTCCGTTGTTTGGAGGTTATCGTTAATGTTATCATATGGAAGTCGTTCGGTACCAACCAAAACTTACCGTTGTTCGGAGTTGTCCGTTAATGTAGGTGGAGAGAAGAGATAATAGAGAGAGAGAGAGAGCGGGGGGGGGTCGTTTTATAAAGAGGTGCATCCACGGAAGCTATAGAATGTAAGTAAGCGTTTAAATTTTGTCCACGCTCATATCAGATTATACATAACATTCACACTTTATTTTTCACGCACATCAATAACTTTAAAGTTTCTATCCAAATCGAGAACGTTCTTCTTTGGCGCGCCAAGGTAAGAGGTAAACGAACGAATGCAACTCACGGATGTTACTGTTCTCTGGAAGAAATTTCGGATAGTCGAGAGTTTTGCCACTTACTCACTCCATTAATTCTTTTCTATAGTATCATAGGTGTAGAGTTCCGTAAATCTCGGGGCAGGCTGAACAAAAAAAAAAAAAAATGGTATTTGTGCACTACATTTTGTTAAAATAAATAAGAAAATCAATAAAATGTGGTATTAATATTTATATACAGTACTGTTTATGAAAATTGCATCAACATGAAGGACTGCCGGTATTAGCTTGAAACTTACAGGAAATGTACAACAGGTTAGGACATGCAAATGATTAAAATGTCAGTGAAAATGCGCATGCGGTTTCGGAGCAGCTCCCTATGAATTGTCCGGTCTTGGGTGTAAAGTGCTGACTCAAACGAGATGTTGCAACCAGGGGCCGCAGGTGGCCTAGTGGTCAGCGTTCGTGGCTGCCATGGAGATAACCTCAGGTTCGATCCTGGGCAGGTACGAACGCTCTAACTACTAAATATCCGCCGTGCGTCGGATGGGAACGTTAAGCCGTCGGACCCCGGGTACTGGCCGCCCGGTAATAAATAAGGGCGTCTTCCTCTCCCTTTCTATCTCGCTTCCATGTCACTTTCCTATCGGGCACTCTAGCCCAAATCTCCTAGCTTCCTATTTCTAAGGGTTGTTCAAGACCTGGGGTCAGACACTCCCTTCCTTAAATTATCTACATATGATCTGATGTCGCAACCAGAGAAGAGCCGACATTGAGTCGAAAGGGTGCGTTTCTTGTATCGCACAATGCCCCATCGCCGAAGAAGGTCGCATTATGAATACCTGACGGACTTTGAGCGAGGAAGGATGAATGTTGGGATGAGAGAAGCTGGATTTTCCTACCGCGAAATTGCCACTCGTACGGGACCAAACGCCAGCACAGTGATGAGAACGTGGCGTCAGTGGACAGACGAGACTAGAACGCGCAGAAATCAGGGAAACGTTCGGCAAAATCGCATTGCTGCAGGGGGATGACAGACACCTCTACCGCATGTCAGTGATCGATCGTACAGAGACATCCGTGGTGTTAGAGCAGCAGTGGAGCACTGCCACAGATCAGGCTTTGTCTTCCAGCACAGTTCGACGTCGTCTGCGTAACAGAGGAATGGTCACTATGCAGCCCATTGCTGAGCATCCCTTTGACGTTCAACCACAGAAGCCTCAAACTGCAATGGGCTCTCGAACGCATACATTGGAGCGCTGATTGGCAACAGGTCGTGTTTTCTGACCAGTCACGATTTAACTTGACGCACCATGATGATCGCATTCGTGTTCGAAGACATCGTGGTGAACGGCACCTTGCAACGTGCATTTTTCAGCGTCATACCAGCCCAACGCCAAGCGTCTTAGTTTGGGGCGCCATTGAGTTCAATTCGCGATCTCACCTGATCCGAACTGAGGGAACCCTCAACAGCCAGCATTACGTCTAGGATGTCTAAGAGGCAGAGGTGATATCTTTCCTTTAAAGTTGTCCTGCCGCTGTAGTCCAGCAGGACAATGCTTGGCTATATGCGCCCCGGAATGTACAAGACCTCTTTCATGCACGACAGATACCACGCTTATCTGGTCTGCACGTTCGCCGGATATGTTCCGGATCGAACATGACTGGGACATGGTAGCTAAGCTACTGGCCCTTCAAGCGCCTCTACCAGTCACCACAAATGAACTCTGGTCACGCATAGAAGCAGCCTGGCTGGCTTTTCCCCAGGACGGTATCAAAAACCTCTTCCTTTCAATGCCAAGCCGTGTAGAGACTGTTATTGTTGCTTGAGGTATCTTCGCACGATACAGCGTTTCGAAGCGAAAAAATCTTTTATAGATCTGCAAATGTAATCAATTACCTTCTGTAACATGAGGAATCTGTGATATGAATTTCATTTGAATAGCGCGATTCTTTCTTGGTGTTGCAATTTTCACAAACAGTAATATAGTAGTAAGTAAGCTTTTGGACATTTTTGAGTCAGTGTTTCGTCGAATCCTCATGCTTGTGAGTAAATTTGAATAAATTACGGGCAAAAGATGTTTTTTGTTTGTTTGTGGGTTAAAAGACCATCGTGAGCAACTTATTAGGATACATACGCCGTCGCCCGTCTCTTCGTTGAGGTCACTGGTTCCAGGGAAGGAAGAGGACCAGCGCCTTAAGACAAGCGTACCGACCATGCCTCACGCGGGATTCAGACCCCGATCTATCTCGGGCGAACAATTTATAGCTCGCACCACTCGGCCGCCCGGGTACTTCGTGTTTTCTTTCATATTTTCTAAATAAATATTTCCTGTCTCAATAGTTCTGAAAAATGTTTCTTGTATTCAATTCAGCACAAAGTTGTAACTGATATATTACAGAATTTCTTTATATGCTAAAATAATATATCCAACACACACCATTTCAAAAGTGTGTCTCTTATAAGCCCACCGGACAAAAAATTAGTCACCCCTAACAGAAATGACAGTCGGAAGTTACCGGTTGCACAGAGGACGCCGTTATAGCATTGTTGGGAGATAAATAGCACTGACGTGATCTACAGGATAATTTCTGTCTCGTGCAGTGGTAAAGAGCAACGTGTGTGTTGGAAGTACAAGTGAACTTCATGCTATATACAACTCAATAATACACACCGTCAATGCACGATGATTTAATACTAAAAAAAAACGACAAATATTTAAAATTTAAAACCCCATAAGCACTTTCGGGGCGACAATACCCCCTTGATGGATACATCCACTGGTGAACTTGTAAGCAATTACGTAGGATCCACAAAACGAAGCCTTGGCATTCGAGTGCAGGAGCATAAATACGACATTCGTGTAAACCATAGCAACACAGCACTCGCCAGAAAAGTTGTATGTGGGATTGTTCAACCGGACTGGAATAATGTCAAATTGCTAAATACTACTGCATCTACACACTCATTACACAATACTGAAAGCTTGTACATCGAAGCTTTTGGGGACCACTGTTGCAATGACAACAGCTCTGTTGACTTACCTAGAATATGGAAATGCCATATTGCGGCTATGAACTTTAATAACAATAATCATAGTTAACTTTTGAACCTTAGCAGCTACATACAGGGTGCCCAGTAAAGTCCTTTCTCAGCCCCGTAACTTTTAAACGCCGACAGCTATAGCCATAAAAACGGTGTCTAGGTATAGTAAAGTGGCTATGCGCTATTCGATGAGACCGCTTACAGCGCCTCTTAGCGGCAAAGTCAGGAATTAGCGTGCCGATCTCAAAAACTATACAAGATACGGGAAAATAGTCAATTACGAAGTAGTAGAGCAGCATTGATTTAGTACGAAAAGACACCTTGCGCACATGAATGCTATAAGAATAGAACGCGTACAACGCTCGTTTGTTTGTTCGCGTTGTCGAACACTGTTACGTCACGAAACGCGTCAGAAAGGAGCAATTAGTTCTCACTAGGCACATTTACCGTCGGTGCTCAATGTGCTCTTTGTCACTCACAACACACATTTGGACTCTAGACTGAATCTCACGCTGCACATTTTGCAGCATGTCAGGTGACACGCTGGAACAAGAATCAGTTATACGGCGTCGAAGGTCCTGAAACGTTGTCGGAGGGTCTGATGCACCTGCTCTTTGAGGTAGCCCCACAGGAAGAAGTCCAATGGGGTGAGGTGCGGTGAGCGTGCAGGCCACTATACGCAACCACCATAGCCGATGATTTGTTGCTCGAATGTCTCGACCAGGTACCTTCTTACGTTTCCTGGCTGGTGCGGTGGGGGCCGTCATGTTGGAACCAAACATTCCGCTGTTGAGGCAACGGCAGGTTGTTCAAAAGATGGGGTAATACGTACTGTAGAAGCTCCAAGTATCGGGCTCCCGTTAACGTACCCTCGTAAAACACAAGTCCGATGAGGCTGTCCTTGAAAATGGCGCACCAAACATTAATGGACCACCGCACCTGATGACGAACTGGTAGACCACGTGCAGGATTTTCCAGCGCCTAGTAATGGGTGTTCTGCCTATTGTAGACGCCATTACGCCTAAAGCACGCCTTCTCTGTCCAAATAATGTCGGCAAGGAATGTTGGCTGGGCCTCTAATTTGTCCATGACGAAGTTACACCAGTCGTAATGTCGCTCAGCATCCCCTGGTTGTAGTGCCTGCAACGGTGTTGGACGTAACGGATGAGCACCTGATAGCCGCAGGATTTGCCATACGCGGCTTTTTGAGAGACCACATTCGGCACTAACCTCTTTTGTGCTGCTCTCAGGATTGTTGAGGACGTATACTAAGACATCCTCTGGTTGCACTTGACGGCCTACAGCAGCTGGTCTGCCTGATCTAGGTCGGTTGGTCACGCAGCCCGTCTCCCTTAACCTATTACCAGCATTGAGGATGGTCTTCCATGACGGATTCGGTCCTGCAGGAAAACGTTCACGATAAAGCCGATCTGATTTCTTGCATTGCGACCACATTCACCGTATAGGAGCAACATCTCGCAATACTCATCATTGGAATATTTCTCCATGACCGAGAGATTTGACATACACCTCGGGAACTATCTTTTATACCTGCCGAAAAGGTATTACGTTCCATGCTTATTTGCATATCACAGAAATTGCATGCGTCTCGCATACCAATCGCGGGTTGAGTTGAGTTGGTTAGTCGATGCGAGGCGATTTGTCACGATCGCCATCGAGTCCACTCGTTTTTGTTTGTACTCCAATGATTGGAGGCGACGAGTACATTGCAGGCCCAATGACGCCTTTAATCCGGATTGTGTCGAAGGTGTTGTTCAAGCTGAAGGGGCTTCTGTGATAATTTGGGGATGTGTTTCTTACCACGAAATGGGCCCTCTGGTTGCAGTTACGATAAATTTGAACCAGCATGCGTACCTCCGCATTCTGAATGACGAAGTGTTGCTCTTTGACCTACATCTCCAGGAGAAACACCACATTGCCACTCCTGTCTTCCAAGACGACAAATTTGGTCTGCACAACTGTGTCTGAGTGGCACGACGAACAATGAGCAACACTGTCTCACCTCGACTGGCCCGCCAAATCCCCAGATTTAAATCCTATTGAAAATCTGTGGGATCATTTAGAACAGAAGGTGAAACGCCGGAATAGACACTCACGTAATCTGGCGGAACTTCGGGACCACATTGACGCACGAGTGACTGCAAATCGATGTTCAATAGATCCACAACCTCGTGGAATATCTACCATACGGGATTGATGCTGTTATCAAGGCAAAAGGCGCCATCACCCATTATTAGGTAAGTCCTGACAAGGGTGACTAATTTTTTGTCCGGTGTGCTCTATCAATTTTGATTTTTAGTAATCTGTTGCTGATGTGATAGAAACATCTTATATTCCACATATTACAATATACAAATTGTTACCAAAAGATAATTTTTGGTTGCTCCTACAGAAATCAGGACATGCTAAGCATGCCCTTTTTTCTACGGGGGCATACTTCAGCAACCAAGCATGCCTGTAGGCAGATCCTGTATACAGTAATACACTGGTGTGCAAAAACTAAGGACGAAGAGGAGAAATTAGCATAACAGCGGAATGAGCAGGCAGAACGGACCGAAAGACCACTCAGGAGATACACTAGGGTCCGGTACGGTAGGGCATGCGCATATATGTAGCATGACGGGGGAGTGTCGGAAGGGTATAAAGCACACTGGCGGTGTACGCTCAGCAATTCGGTGAAAACGACGTCGAGTTGCTACCACCGTGTGATATGGGCAATAGACACTCCAGTAGACGACATCTGGATGACTTTACCCGAGGTCGCGTAACTGGGAAGTTGGAAGAAGGTCGAAGTGTGACTAGTGTGGCCGAGGAGTTCGGGATCGCTCACAGCATCGTTTCACGAGCTTAGAGATCATTTCAAACGACAAGAACAGCTGTCCGAGAGTGTAGCAGTGGTCGTTCACGAGCAACCACAGCGGCGGACAACCAGTATATTGTCCTAAGGCGAGAAGAGACAGACGCCAGACAGCGGGAGAAATTGCAAGTCACATGCAACAGACAACTGGACGTCCATTATGGCGTTTTACCGTGGCCAGGAGGCTGCACAGATGTGGTCTATTTGCACGACGACCAGTACGGTGTGTGCCATTAACGCGTGCTCATCGGAGACGGCGGTTTCTGTGGTGCCAGGAACACAAGAACTGGACACATCAGCAATGGGGTCGAGTTCTCTTTACGGATGAGAGTCGATTTAGTATGATGAGCGATTCTGGACGTGTACACATCTGGAGAGAGCAGGGAACACGCAATCTCACCTCCCACATAAACGAAAGGGGCCGGTTTGGAGATGGCGGAGTTCTCGTTTGGGGCGGTATCATGCTTGGTAGCCGTACTGACCACATCTTCCGAGGAGGTTCAGTCACTGGTGTCCGCTATTGTACCGAGGTTCTCCTGCCTCACGTGCGTCTGTTTAGAGGTGCTGTGGCTCCTGAGTTCCTCTTCATGGACGACAACGCTACACCTCGTCGTACAGTGGCTGTCGCAGAGCTGTTGGAGAGTGAAGATATTCAACGCATGGATTGGCCCGCAAGGTCCCCGGACATAAATCCAATCGAACACGTGTGGGACCTTCTCGGGAGACGCTTGGCAGCACGTCACCAGCCGCCAGCAACGATTCCGCAGCTGCGATTGGCGCTACAAGAGGAATGGGCCGCGATGCCTCAACAGCTCCTTGACAACCTCGTCCTCAGCATGGACAGACATTGTAAATCCTGCGACGCCGTCAGGGGTGATCATATCCCCTACTAAAGGCTGGATTTTTCTTGGCAGCCGCCTGTCACATGGACGTTTCTGTCTTCTGTCCAGTTGTGCTCGAAGTTACCTTTTCAATAACGTGCCTTTGTATCCTTTGGATTCCTTGTTTGGACGGTTTTGCTCACTTGTCCCATATTCTTACATCTTGGGGATCTTATGGTATGATTTGAGTCGATGTGGAGCACTTCTGCATGACGTTAAATTCGAAAATCCGTCTCGTCCTTAATTTTTGCACGTCAGTGTATTATTATTTTCAGGAAAATCAAAAGTGAAATCCTGCTAGAGCTGTTATTTTATATTACTGCTATGTTGAAAGAGTGGGGGGGGCTGGAACGGTGAGAAGGAGCGGAAAATAAAACGGAATTGATAGATGAAATGGTTCTGAACAGTACGTAGAAATTAAATCAAATGAATTTTGCTTATGAACTACTCTGCGGAAATAAATTTCACCTACGTAATTTTCCGATTTTGAGTGCTGTTTCATTTATTCAATAGAACTAGAACTTTGTCTGCTGGTAGCTACGGAGAATACTTCCATTCGATTTTTTTTTCGTACAATTCCCTGCATTAATTCACAGGGGGAATTATTGAACTGTTACGGATGTTACTGGAGAACTTCAGAATACAGAACTCAAAGACGAAAGCGGTGCATTAGTTTCCATGCAGTATTAGATAGAGAAACAGTAAAAGAATTTAATGTTTCCAGGAATGTTTATCTGATCCAACATTGCCATATACCGTATTTTTCGGCGCATAAGACGAGACCTTTTTTTTTTTTCAGAATTCTGGGTCTCGACTTATGCACGGTCGTATCAGAATGATAGGACCACCCCGGAATCCCATTGTACCTGCCCAAGCGCGTGACAGAGTGCACGTGACAAGGTCGATCACACGAAGATATCAGCGGCCGTCCAGGACAGATGAGCCATAGTGCGTTAGGTGAGCTTGATGGTCATAGGTAGTGATTTGATGGACGTTCAAAAAGGAATGATCATTGGCTACCGCGCTAAGAGTGGAAGCATCTCGGAGACAGCAGACTTCGTGGGCTATTCGCGAAGTGTTGTAGTAAGGGTGTACCAAGAACGGACCGCTGGCACACCGGGTACCTCCCGACGTCATAACTCTGGAGCCCCAAAGACCATCGACCTTAGAAGAGAACGTCGCTGCCGTCGACTGATAAAGGGCAATCGACGCGCAACAGTGCAGCAATTTACCACGCAAAATAAACGCCAGGTACGTGTCCCCGATAACAGTAGAGCGAATCCTGTTACGGAGCACCCAAGTACGTGTCCCCGACAACAGCAGAGCGAACCCTGTTACGCATAGGTCTGAGGAGTCGATGCTGCTTCAAGGCGCCCATGTTAACCCAGGTCTATCGGCAACGACTCCTCCAGTTCGCATGGGACTACCGTCATTGGACAGTAAAAGAATGGGAAAAGGTTGCCCTCTCCGAAGAATCGAGGTTTCTACTCCACAAAAGGGGCGGGCGGTGGGGGTTACGGCGTCAAACACACGAGAACCAACACCAGGACACGCTTGTCGGTCAAGTACAGGCCGGCGGTGGTAGTGTGCATGTCTGGGGGTGTTTTCCTGGTATGACCTGGGATCGCTGGTACCAATGGATGGGTCCGTGAACGCCAATGGCTACCTGTCCATTCTTGCTGACAACATGCATCCCTTCATGTTGGACGTTCACCCTGGTGGTGATGGTGTCTACCAATAGGACAATGCGCCGTGCTGCGTCGCTAAGGGGGTGCGTGACTGCTTGTAGGAGCACGACAGTGATACCTCCCTGCCCAACCTCAATCCCATAGAGCACTTGTGGGACTATTTGGATAGACAGGTGTGACGTGCCGACCCACAGCCACGTCAGCACAGGGACCTCCGTGCTCTGCTGCAGTCCGAATGGGCACGTATGCCTCGGGCAACCTTCCAGAGCCCCATTGCGTCCATGCCACGCCGTCTCGCCGCTGTCATCCGGGCCAAAGGTGGTTATTCGCATTATTAGGTAGGTGGCCATATTATTCTGATCGACTGTGTATCATGATTGGTCATTGAAATTTCTCAACGAGAAATTTATGTTATTCATTATATAATAATGACTTGTTTTATTTATTGTATACTGATTTATATGTATTTCTCAATGAGACAATTTTATATATCATTGTCAACCATTATCAATCCACTGCTGGATGAAGGTCTCCCCAAGTTTCTTTCACAACGGTATATGTATATCATCATCATCATCATCATCATCATTGTCAACCGCTATCAATCCACTGCTGGACGAAGGTCTCCCCAAGTTTCCTCCACAACAGTCTGTCTTGTGCCAGTCTCCTCCATGTCACTCCTGCATACTTTCCAATTTCATCCACCCATCTCCCACGTGGTCTTCTTCTGGGTATTTTCCTGTCTCTTGGAATCCAATCTAAAATTTCGGCTGTCCATCCATGGTCTGTCCTTCTGGCAGTATGCCCAGCCCATTGCCATTTCAGGGATTTAACTCTGATCATGATGTCTTCCACTCTTGTCATTTTTCGGATCCACGAGTTCCTCTTCTTATCTCTAATGGTTACACCAAGCATGCACCTCTCCATGCTACTTTGAGTTGTCTGCAGCCTTTGTATGTCACTTTTAGTTAAGGTCCACGTCTCTGCACCATACGTAAGCACTGGAAGGATGCATTGATCAAACACTTTTCTTTTAAGACATAATGGCATATTGCTCTTGAAAATTATGCTGTTTCTTCCAAAAGCTCTCCAGGCAAGTTTTGTACGCCGATTAATTTCTTCATCAATGTGACCCTCACTTGATATCTGTTGTCCAAGATAAACGTACGTGTCTGTTATCTCCAGCTTTTGTTCATCAATCGATAAATCTTCATTTCGTGTAAAAGCATTGAACATCACTTTGTCTTCTGAAAGTTCATTTTTAATCCCACTTCTTTACTCTTGTCAGCAAAATCTTGGATCATACTCTGCAGCTCTGATGGGGTAGAGGCAAAAATGACTATGTCATCAGCAAAACGAAGGTGGGTTAGATAATCTCCATTAATCTTTATCCCTTTGTTTTCCCAGTTCAGTGATTGAAAGACATTTTCCAATGTGGCGTTAAAGAACTTCGGAGATATGATGTCACCTTGTCTCATTCCCTTACCAATTTTTATGTGTGTTGTATTTTCAAACAGCCGAATCTTTGCACTTGCATTTTCATAGATGTTATTAATAATATTAATGTATGCATCTTCAATACCGCATGATTTCAGAGCCGCCGCCCCGGTGGCGCAGTGGTCTAAGGCGTTGGCCTCTGATCATTCGTCCGTAAGGGGTCCGGGTTCGAATCCCGGTCAGGCATGGATGTTGTGTTTGTCTTACGGCACTGGCTCTCTCCCTTCCCTGGAACCAGTGACCCTAAATTAGGGACGGGCGACTGCTTATAGCCCATTTGAGTTGCTCACGGTGGTCGTTAAACCTCCAATGAAAAAAAAAAAAAAAAAAAAAAATTCTGAGCCATTGTAACTGCTGATGGTTTCACCAAATCAAAGCCTTTTTCATAATCGATAAAAGCCATGCACAATGGAAGTTCATATTCCCTCGCTCTTTCAATTAGTTTTCTCAGTACGTGGATATGATCTATTGTGCTGTAGCCACTCCTGAATCCAGCTTGTTTTCTCGGTTGAGCCATGTCCAGTGTTACCTTCAAACGGTGTGAAAGAACTTTAGTGAAGATTTTATAAACCACTGATAGGAGGCTGATAGGTCTGTAGTTCCTGAGATCCTCAATGTCACCTTTTTTATGTAGCAGGATCATTATAGCGTTGTTCCAATCCTCAGGAATCTTCCCTTCATTAAGGCATCGAGTGAAAATTTGGGCGAGTACTGTTTTGATTTCTCCACTTGCTTCTTGTATGATGTCTACAGTAATTCCATCTTCTCCTGGAGCTTTTCCCCGCTTCATGTTCTTGATTGCATGTGCAACTTCTGCTGGGAGGACTGGAAGAACTCTGGTACTGGTACCTTTCATGATGTCTGGAGTACATGCATCATCCCTTTCATATAACTTGGAGTAGAAATCTTTCACTCTTGTCAAAATTTCGCCTCTATTTCTTGTTACAGAACCATCTTCTTTTCTCAGTGCCATAATCTGTTTTCTTCCTTTACTGAGATGTCCCTTTGCTATCTTTAGGCTTTGATTGTTTTCAATTGCTTTCCTCACTAGTTCACAGTTGAATTTCCTTACGTCTTCAGTGATACTTTTTCGTACTGTCTTGCATAGCTCTATGTATTCCACTTTGGAAGTCACATCTTCTTTAGTTGTCCTCATCTCTCTTCTTTTTTGCATCAACATTTTGGTTTTTCCTGATAATTTGTTCACATGCAACTTGTTCTTAGACCCAGCTAATTTTGTTGCTGTTTCCATAAGAGCTTTGGTTATTTTTCTGTTAACTTCAGAAATATCCACTTCTTCCGATGTTAGGCCTTCTAAAGCAGAGAATCTGTTCTTGAGTTCCAACTTGAAGATATTATGGTGTTTTTTAAGGTTGGTTATGTCAATACATTTTGTTTGTCTAATGAGCTTGCCACGTTCGAGTTTAGTGTTGAGGTGCATTTTACATCTCACCAATCTATGGTCACTACCTGTGTTGAACTTGTTTAGCACACTGCAGTCTTCTATGATGAATTTTTTGTTACACATAATAAAATCAATTTCACTTGTCGTCCCATTTGGATGTCTCCATGTCCATTTTCTGTGTGGCTTTTTCTTGAAGAAGGAGTTCAAGATGAAAAACCCTTCTGCCTCTGCAAACTCAACGAGAGTATTTCCACGCTGGTTTCTGTTGCCGTGACCGAATTTACCTACTGAAGTTTCATTCTGTTGCCGTTGCCCTATTTTTGCATTGAAATCTCCCATAATTATCTTCAAGTGCTGCTTATCTTTATTATTTAGATGACGAATTTCCTCATAAAATTCTTCAATTTCTTCTTCAGGTTGACTTGTGGTGGGTGCATAAGTTTGAATAATCTGAGCCTGGTATCTATCTTCTCGAGAGTTGGATAACAAGTCGTGCAGCTCTGTCAGAGGAACTTTCAACTTCTACAACTTTATCCTTCAGTTTCTTGTTTATTATAAATCCAACACCACTAGTTCTGCCAGTATCTGTCCCACGATAGTAGAAGAGATGTCCACTTTTCAGTTCAATGAGATCTTCTCCTTTTCTCCTTACCTCACTTAGCCCGACGATGTCCCACTTGATTCTACTGGTGGCGTCAGTTCATAAAAAAAAAAAAAATGCAAAATTCAACTCTTTGCCGAAAAGAGAAATGCGGGACGTCTCATTTCGTCTACCTTTTAATGTTTACTGAGACATTAAAAACAGATTTACGGAATTTCGAAACATTAACTGTATTCGCTCTAGCCTCGTCTCATGATCAGAATGGACTTTTTTGTGAGATAAATAAGGAAGTGGACAAATTAAACCCATTCGACTTATATATATTCTATATCGATTTAGCCAAAAAATACGGTACATTTGTGGCATAACAGCCCCCCTCCAAATATTTCCAGGCTTTTAACAATGCCATCCCCCAAAAAGATTCATCAACTTTCACGCAAGGCACCACTAAAATGGCAATGGACCCAAACTGTCTAGAAGAAAGACTGGCTTTTATGCATACATTCCTTTTTCCGAAACATTTTCTGTTCCTTTAAATTAATAAAGAAAAGAAATGGGAGATCAAACATCAAACAAAGATCTTCGCTCTTTCCACGTTTATAAGTGAGCCACGGAAAAATTCTCATAGGCCGCCACCGGGAGTCGAACCCAGGGTCTTCCAGTTACACGCCGGATATGCTTCCGCTACACCACAGCGGCCTCGAATTGAGAATTTTTCCGTGGCTCACTTATAAACGTGGAAAGAGCGAAGATCTTTGTTTGATGTTCCTGGTCTACGTTAAATGTCTGTATTAATTAGAAATGGGAGAGCTGAACGTGAATCCCCCCCCCCGGAAAAATTTACCTTTACAAGGCTTATGTAATTCAATGAGGATTTTGCGTTTTTAACAAAATCCTGTTAATTTATTTTTTCAAAATATTGAAATCTTTACAGATATCATCCGGTCCAAAGTTAAGCCTTCGTAGAGTTCAGGCAAAAACAAATCGCCTTTCGGAAAAATAATTAAACAAAATATCATTTCTTCGTTAATTACTTCAGGTTGATAAATCTTTACCTGAGTGTGAGACATGTGATGAAAGTTCACAGCAAGGAACATCACTTATTTTCAGTCTTGATTGCTATTTAGTACAAACAGTGTTTTTGTTTGTTTTTCCTTCAGAAGAAAAAAATCCAATACCTGTAAATCATTCACAGAAAATTTATTTTAGCGCAACCAGATGCATACAAGTTCTCCTTACGTAAACCAGACTTCATACATTTTTCATAATCTAAGAAATTAATCTGACATGAAAGATGTTTCTTTATGAAATAAATTAAGGAACAAAGCCTTTAAGGAAATATATATAACTCTATTTTCCACACAGAAGACTAATGAAGCCCTTTTATTAAGAGGTTCAATGGAGAAATGACCTGAAAAACGGCCCAATTTGGGAGTGCGTACAAAAGTAAGGCATCTGTGTAGATTAATTGATTCAATTAATGAATTTATCAATTAATCACTCTTCGTTAAATTTTACATCGGCGCTGCTTTTTTTTTCGCGAGTTTTAATTTTCTCGCCTGAAAAACTGACCTCTGGAAAAAAAAAAAAAAAAATCGTCACTTAATTTCGTTCCCTACAAGATCATGGCTTTTTATTAATGAATTAAAAATTAATAAGTTAATTATGCAAATCCTTCAGATAGGAAATTAAGAAAACTTCATTGCGATGTATATCTATCCCGAAAACACGAAGCTCATCATGTTCTTATTTAAACATTCTTGAAAGTTCAAAATGAGATGATGTGTGATCAGCGTTTAAGACCATGAAATGGCATTTTAGCACGTCCTTTTACCAACCAAGTATGCGAAAATTCGTGCTGTTTATATCGCGTAGGTATCGGTTCATCCATTTGTTGATATGTCTCTGCATTTATGACTTGGGTGTGGAAAAACTGTTTTCCTTCGGAGTGCTTGAACGGTAAGAACGATAATCCGTAACTTTTGTTATTCTTCCGGTGCAGCTAGGTTGTAGACTAATTTCAGCTGGAAAATTCTTTTGGTGTCGGATACCTGTCACTATGACAAACGTATGCGCACATCATCTACTTCTAACGATACAGTGTTTTTCCTGGGGAAAAAAAAAACAATGTGGTCCAAAAGTTTTGCCCAATTTTAAGAAAAAAATATAAAAAAAATAACTTCATCATTTACAGAAAAGGGATTTGCTGCGTCGGAAAGGCAAACGTCTACTTTTTTTTTATAATACAAACTAATAGACTTCTACTCGATAGAGTCACATTATTGTGATCACCAGCTAATATCCAGAGTAACCGCCGTGTTCAGCGCGGACAGCAGCTGGACGGGCTGGGAGTGACTCACTAAGATGCTGAAAGGTGTTCACAGGTATGTGGAGCCATGCTGACTGCAGTGCATCTGACAGCTGCTGGAGGGTGCGTGGTGGAGGATCCATAGAGCAAACAACATGATCGAGGTGGTCCCACAGATGCTCAATTAGGTTTAAGTCTGGGGAATTAGGGTGGTCAGGGAAGTACTTTGAAGTCTTCATCGTGCTCTTCCAATCACTCTCGGACATTTCTAACAGTGTGACACGTCGCATTGTCGTGCTGGAAGAACCCATCCACCCCAGGGAAGACAATCAGAATGTATGGGTGTACGTGGTCTGCAAGAATGGATTCATAACGAATTTGGTCCATAGTGCCTTCAACAGGTATGAATGGATCCAGAGAATGCTGCGAAAACATTCCCCACACCATAAAGCTGCCCCCACGAGCTTGTGCTCTTCCAGCAATGGTTGATGAGTGTTTGTTCTCCGATGTTTCTCGCCTTATGCGCCAATGCCCATCCGTTCGATAAAACAGAAAATGTTACTCATCGGAGAAGGCAATCCTTTGCCAAATAGCGGAGGTCTAATTCCGATACTGCCGTGCAAATATAAGTATTTTCTGCCAATGCACCTTCGTTAGCATAGGTGCAGTGACCATCCGTTTGCATCGGAACCCCATATGCAGCAGGGTTAGCTGAACTGTCGTTTTAGACACACTTCCGGTAGCCCCCTTGTTCATTCGGCCAGTGAGTTGCTCCGCTGTAGCGCGTCGATCGACCCTCACGCACCTTCGAAGCCGACGTTCACCTCTCACATCAATGGCACGTGGTGCTCCGCAATTTGCACGTCGCTTATTCGCAATGGTGCTATTTCTCCAATCACGATACACTTTAACCTCAGCAGCACGCGAACAGTTCTCAAACTGCGCTGTTTCCGAAATAGTGCCGCCCTTGGCCCGAAAGCCGATAATCGAATTCGGTCCATAGTGCCTTCCACAGGTATGAGTTGATTCAGAGAATGCTACGAAAACATTCCTCACACCATAACGCTGCCCCCACGAGCTTGTGCTCTTCCTGCAATTGTTGAAGAATGTTTGTTCTCCGATGTTTATCGCCTTATACGCCAAGGTTCATCCGTTGGATGAAGCAGAAAACGTGAGTCATCGGAGAAGGCAATCCTTTGCCAATCAGTGCACGGAGGTTCAATTCCGATACTGCCGTGCAAATGTAAGCCTTCTCTGCTGATGCACCTTCGTTAGCATAGGTGCAGTGACCATCCGTCTGCATCGGCGCCATAATAGGCAGCAGGGTTCGCTTGTCCTTTTAGACACACTTCCTGTAGCCCCTTGGTTCATTCGGCCCGACCCTTGCGCCATAAAAATCAATCAACCAACCAACCAACCAACCATTCGGCCCGTGAGTTGCTCCAATGTAGCGTGTCGATCGGCCCTCACGCACCTTCGAAGCCGATGTTCACCTTTCACATCCATGACACGTGGTGCTCCGCAGTTTGCACGTCGCGTATTCGCAATGGTGCCATTTCTCCAAGTACGATACACTTTAACCACAGCAGCACGCGTACATTTCGCAGAATGCGCTGTTTCAGAAATACGGCCACTCTCATCCCGGAAGCCGATAATCATCCCTTTTTGCAAATCTGATAAATCGCTCCTTTTATCCATGACAGCAACGAGTGATATTTTTTCAGAATGCATACAGCACACCTTATATACCCCCCAAGCCAGCTCACGACACGTGCCTTCTTTCGTTGGCTACGGGCTGTTGACGTCAAAAGTTGGAGGTGGTCACAATAATGTGACTCGACTGTATATATGTGCCCTTTAGTTGCAGGGAGGATGTCCAGTCTGTGCTCAGCATCTCACCATGTTCGTTTTAATGAATCCATAACAACAGCATCAATGGCTTTCACGATCCGTTCCCCTTGGTCTTTTAAATCACTCACCTTTGTTCTGAATGCTGTCTTTGACAAATCCCCATAAAAAAATCCAGTGGGGTTATATCGGGTGAATGGGATGGCCACAGAATCAAGCCAATCTAGTGTCCATAGAACAACCATAGAACACCTTTGGGATGAACTGGAGTGACGATACGAAAACTATCACAATGATTTGCAGTAGCTTTGCAGGACGAATGGCGAGCTATTCCTGCCGAGACCTACCGGAAGTTGGTTTATAGCATGCCTCGACGTGCTGCCGCTGTCATACAAGCAAACGGTGGGCCGATTAATTACTAATTGCGGTAATAAAGCCATTTGTCCCAAAATATTGTGGTGTCCTAATACTTTTGATAATATAGTGTATGTCGGCTCGCGCAAATCATCTGGCTCAGTGAAACTTTATACCCACTTTGCTATCAGAGCCCCTAGGTTCGATTGACCGAATAGCCGCATTTGCATCAGAATATCTAGGTTTACCTGACCGAATAGCCACATTTGTAGCCTAGGTGGTTAAGGCTCTGAAACCTCGTCTTTCAAGGAATCCTTACATAAAACCCGATCATCGGTGTACGGTCGTTAGTGACCATCCGCAGTACCAGGTGTCTTCACCTGGACTATGAAGCCTCTGTTCTCAATCGTAGTTAGACACAGGTGAATTCGGTATTGACGTCCATCGCAATGATGGCACGCTCATGATTAAGGGCCATTAGTTTGGGGAATGCGGGGTCATATAGTGACTTTTCGATACCTTTAATAACAGGAAACCATTTTCATCGCATGAACTCAACAACAGCAAAATAATAGTAATACCTACTCTGTAAGAAGTATGTACATATACTAGTAGCAGGTATTTAGGAACACCTGCCTACAACGTGTGGGACCGTTCTTGGCCTTTAAAACAGTCTCGACTGGATGTGGCATGGATTCAGCGAGGTGCTGATATCGTCCCATATGTTCAGCCAAGCAGATGTGATGACGTCCGTCAATTGCCGGGTGGTCGCTGCAGGAGGATCTCTGTTATGAAAAGCTCTATCGATCTCTGTTATGAAACGCTCTATCGATCTCTGTTATGAAAGCTCTATCGATCTCTGTTATGAAAAGCTGTATCGATCTCTCAGGAGGATCTCTGTTATGAAAAGCTCTATCGATCTCTGTTATGAAAAGCTCTATCGATCTCTGTTATGAAAAGCTCTATCGATCTCTGTTATGAAAAGCTCTATCGATATCTCAGGAGGATCTCTGTTATGAAAAGCTCTGTCGATCTCTGTTATGAAAGCTCTATCGATCTCTGTTATGAAAAGCTCTATCGATCTCTCAGGAGGATCTCTGTTATGAAAAGCTCTATCGATTTCACAGGAGGATCTCTGTTATGAAAAGCTCTATCGATCTCATCCCACAGGGGTTTAATTGGGATAATATCTGGAGACTGCGGGTGCCATTTCAGCATTTTGAAGTCACTGTCGTGGTACTTGAACCACACTGTGTGACGATGCGAGACTTGTGGCATGACGTATTATGCTGCTGGGATTTGTCCCCTCCGTGAGGAAACACCATGCGCATGTAAATGGTGTGTATGGTCTGCAGTGATGTTAAGAAACCTTGTGATATTCAAATGCTGTTTCAGAGATATTAAGGAACCCAATGCCAGCCATGAAAACAGAACCCAGATAATTGCACCATCTTCAGTTAAATCTAGGCAGCTGAGATCCATCGACTGGTGCTGTTGAAGCCATATTCTGGCCTGCCCATCGGCGTGTATTAACCATCCATCGAACCAGGCGACCTTTTCCCAGCACTCAAGGCTCCAGATTTGGCACTCCCCTGCAAGCTGCAGATGAATTTTTCGATTTTCAGCAAACGCGGGTGGTACACAAAGAGAATGTCTGCTGTTGTAACGCATTCGGGCCAATGTACGGCGGGTTGTTTATGCTAAATTTATCTTATCTACACCGCTGCTACACTGCACGGTTACTTAAGCTATGGAGTTCATCTCCAGCAGGCGTTGTCTCTTGAGTCCAATGCTCTCCACAGCCGCCATTGTCTCCTGAATCCAATACTCTCCACAGCCGCCTTTGTCTTCTGAATCCCATACTCTCCAGCCGCCGTTGCCTATTGAATCCAATACTATCCACGCAGCCATCGTTGTCTCCTGAATTCAATACTCTCCGCGCAGCCGTCATTGTCTCCTGAATCCAATACTCTCCACACAGCCGTCGTTGCCTCCTGAATCCAATACTGTCCACAGCTGCCGTTGTCTCCTGAATCCAATACTCTCCAGCCGCCGTTGTCTCCTGAATCCAACACTCTCCACACAGCCGCCATTCCGCCATTGCTGCTGCTGAATCCAATACTCTACAGCCGCCGTTGTCTCCTGAATCCAATTCTCTCCAGTCTCCATTCCTTCGAACATCGATCAGTCGTTTCCGTGCACAGGAAGATCGCTAACTGCATGCTTTGCTGTTTGTGTACCACTCATTGTACACCCTCGATGCAGTTGGTCTTCCATAGCTGAGAAGGTTTTTCGTTTCTGAGTTGTTTGCACCTGCCCGCCCAGCGCTCCCTATCGTTCCTCTTTCAAAGTCGCTTAAATCAAGAGTCGTCCCCATGTTGCAGCTTTTTACGCTTCGTACACGTCCGAATCCTTTGCAGTGAGCTGTTTATAAAGCTATCTCAACGCCATGGTTACGTACGTGAGTATGGCATGTGTTTCTTTGCTATTTGGTGTTCCAACTAATTTGCTACTTCAGCGTATAATAACAAGCTGATCGTTACCAGGAAATATGGAGGTAAATCAGCAGTAGTTAATTCACATTTTGAAGGCAAAAGATTGGATTATTTATGCGTAGTTTATTGTAAAAGGTGTGGTGAAATAAGTGTTCTATTGGATATCGAAAAAAAAATAGTCCCACAGGGAACAAAAAGGGTGGATAGTTAATTCATAATATAAATGTGCTACTCAGCTTGGAGTAGTGCAGCTATACAGCAAGTAACCCTAAAAGTGTACTGTTGTTAAAGGTGGGAGAGACTTATCACAACTCTCCGTGGAACGCAAGAACGGTGTCCATCCGCGTTACAGTGCATTCCTGCTGTTTCCTACCTGGCAAACATTTATTCTTGCACTGACCTCCCACACATCACACAAGCAGCGAGAATTGTGAATGGTGCTGTGGTGAAGTCCGAAATTCTTCCCCTGCTGCCTGTTTACGCAACCTTCCTGGAGTTTCCTGGATTGTCAATTTATTGTCTATGAATGTTGAGGAGGAGTGGCCTTCCAACACACTTCCCTCATCTCAGAGTTATTTCCCGACTAGACAGAAGCAGCCGAAAGTGCGGAGCTCTTGGTTGAGTAACTTGTTACAGCAAATTTATTTCTAAAAGCGCTCTAAATGTTGGAAAATTTGTTTTAGATTGCAATTTTTTCTGATAAACTGCTGATCAAAGTATTAGGGGTATGCAAAAGTTTCCGCCGTCCCCACTAGCGGGCGCGGTAGGGGTCTAACAGGCTGGCGACCCCTGCAGTCAGTTCGTACATGAAGCCAAGCATGGCGGTCGATAAAGTTCATTTGCGGCATTCTTTGTTATTCATGTTGAATTTAGGGAAAAGTGCGAGTAAGGCATACGGTTCAATATGTCAGGCGCATGACAAAACGGTTATGGGCGAGAGGACGTGTCGAGAATGGTGTGCCAGGTTTAATAAAGGTGATCTAAGCTTGGAAGACAACCCACGTGCAGGTAGACCGCAGGAACTCGCAGACGGGAGCTGGTATCGCTGTTGCAAGAGGATGCCACACAATCGACCACGTAACTGGCGAAACGTTTGAAAGTGATTCAATCGACGGTGGTACGGCGTCTATACAGGCCTTGGGGAAGATCCAGAAGATTGGTAAGTGAGTTCCGCATATTTTAACGGAACGTAATTTTGGTCAACGATTGGGCATCTGCATGTAGACTTTCTTGTGGAAGGTTTTCACCAGGGATGAAAAGTGGGTCTATTGCGACAAACCCGTACGCAAGCAATCCTGGACCGCCCCAGACCAGCCAGCAACATCCACTGCAAAACAGGATATCCACGGGGAAAAGGAGTGTGTGGTGGGATATGCATGGAGTGCTGTACTTCGAACTGTTGAAACCGGGAGAGACAATCACTGCACAACGATATAGCGATCAGTTGATGAAACTGAACGCCGCAATCAAGCAAAAACGCCCACGGACAGATAAAGGACGCCGCCCAGTGATTCTGTTACACGATAATGCCAGACCACATGTCGGTGCCACCACGAAATCAACCCTTGAATAGTTAGACTAGGAGGTTTTACCACACCTGGCTTACTCCTTGGACATTGCACCCTCAGACTTTCATCTATTTCGCTCTATGTAACATGCCCTAGCCCAGCAGCCGTTCACCACAGTTTCAGAGGTGGAAAATTTCGTCACTGCATTCTTCAGCTCAAAACCTGAGTTCTTCTATCACAAGGGCATTCATTTGTTGCCTGAAAAATGGCAAAAGGTCATTGATGCTAACGGCCAATATTTCGTTGAATAAATGTGTACTGGTTTCCTGATTGTTCCTGTCCTCTGTCTCCTTAAAACGGCAGAAACTTTTGCATACCCCTAATAAAATGGATTCTGAGCAATAATTCTGCTGGTTTACACTCCAAACGCTGGGGACTATTTTTGTAGCGGAGGTAGCTGTTTCTTACCCTGCATAGTGGCACACTATTAGGTTGATTCCGGGGTGTAGTTTACACAGAAAAGGGAGTTGAAGGTTCCTGTAAAGCAAGAGACGGAACCTGTGCCGTAAATCCAGCATACCTAGCCTGCCTCAACAGAGACTCGCGCCCGGCTCAACATCTTCGATTAGCCAGAAGCCCTCGCCTCTGACCACTCATCCACCAAGTGTGTTACAGTGATGGCATAAATCATTCCTTCTTGCGGATTCCTTCATCATTCACGCAAAAGAGACATTCGCGAAAGATCCAATTTCCAGGTTGTCACCATGTTCACTGAGTAAATCATTCGTTGCAGGAATCCCGTGTTGCTCTTTCAAAGCCACAACTGTTTTTAGTAAACTGCCCATGAGAGCGCGAACTCTTCACACATTCACTGCTCACAAGGAATGATTTGCCTCGAGCCGGATCGTGGCGAGCGATTTGAGCACACCAGGACCGTAGCAAGCTTTTCTTATCTAGGAGCGGGAGACTTGAACTTACGTCCCTTCGAGTTACACGCAAATAACACGAGATTTTTACTTTCTCGCACACCGCCGTTACAGGGAAGTATTATAATCGTTCAAAAATCACATTTCAGGTTTTCGACATAATTTTATTCAAAATGTAAAAACTGACTTGTGAGTAAATATCCAAGAACCACGGGTTTTAAATACCAAGTAAAGCAAATTTGCGCAGTTACAAAAAACAAGATGCGCAAAAAATAGATAAATAAAGGCGCTAGAGATTAAACGTTTCTATATTTTTATTTATTAATTTTATTTTTGATAATTGCCTTAAACATATCACGTAAACATGTCAAACACAATACGACGGGGCTGAGTTTCTTATCAAATGAGCAACGCTAAATATAAGAAAAAAAAGTTTTTACTTATTTTGTAATTTATTATTATTATTATTTTTTTTTTTGGAAATAATCTCATAAGTTGGAACTTGGTCCATTTTATAAAGAATAATGAATTTCTATAAAGGAAAGAAACGTATTTTTTGCAATTAGCACAGCAAATGATAGCCTCAGTACGGGAAAGCATTTTTTCTCTCTAAAAATATTTCCACTCACGCATTTCGAAAATGACATACGCGCAAAAAAAAAAAAAAAAAAAAAACTTATTTAGTTAAAAAAATATTGGGTGGGCACTGCCCCTCTAGTAAAATTATTGGAGCGGCAAGATTGACCTTGCCCCCTGTAGTAGTCGGCGCCTATGGTTCAAGGTTAAACGCTCAGAGAACTTTCTGCGACAGAGCACAGAGATTCATTAGCTCTTCACCCCAACAAAACGTTCGGAAAGGTCATGGAGGTTAGGCATAATAGCATATTGCTTTTTATGCCTCCATTCACTGTTTCGGAAAATTCCCTTCATAGATATGAGATGTTCGCACCTCATAGTGTATGTTACTCTACCCTGGTTAGCTGCATGGAATACTGTGTAAGACTAACTAAAGTCTTTAAAAGGAAAATACTGAAGGGTATAACTTTCTTTTTTAGTTACAATTCACTTTCTTTTTTAGTTGAAATTCGGGTTTATGGCTTTGCCGCCTCTAGGCCTAGACAAATTTGCCGCTCCTATACTCCCCTTTGAAATAAAGAATTTGATGGCTACAATTTCATGTAACTCATTCGTATCCGATCTAAGAGCAAAACAAAATTTTAGGGGGGAGGTGGGGGAGAAACGTCGCCTATTCAAAGCAAAGTACAAATGAAAACAATAATTTGAAGCTTAATATAGTGAACCAATAAACAAGAATTATTCTTATACTGTCACAATTAATAATAAAATTTCGTCTATCGTTGACAAAAACTCCTTACTTTTGACTTCCGCCATCAATTCCTAAATTGATTAAATATTTGTTATTAATCAGTTGCTTTAGTAGAAGTTTCTGTCTTCTTTCAATTCTTTCTCCGCATCCCCCCTTTTTTTTTACGATTTTTAATCTTTTGATACATGGCAGCGAAAAAGGAACCTGTCAGGCAGGAAAATAGGACGTATGCTACATACCATTCGTTGTGACATGTTTGTTTTAATGCAGTGAAGTAATAAATAAATCTTGAATTTGAAATAAAAGCGAATTGTAGAATTCCTGCACCAGTGCTACATTATTTAAAATTTTAACGGTGTTGGAATTTGAAAAATTGCCTAGTTTTAAGGAAGTTCTAAAAAGATAAACGTACACTATATTGACAAAAGTCACCAGATACCCCTTAAAAAGCAAATGAACGGATCCGCTGCGTTGTTAAGATGCGCAGTACAGCTACAAAATATGGCCTCTGATCATTCGTCCGAACGGGGTCCGGGTTCGAATCCCGGTGAGGCATGGATGTTGTGTTTGTCTTACGGCACTGGCTCTCTCCCTTCCCTGGAACCAGTGACCCTAAATTAGGGACGGGCGACTGCTTATAGCCCATTGAGTTGCTCACGGTGGTCGTTAAACCTCCAATCAAAAAAAAAAAAAAAAAAAACAGCTACAAAATGTGTAAAAACAAGCCTGCAGCTGACCGCGATCATATTGCACTGTGAGGTTGAGTGAAAATGTCGCGGCGGGAAAGAACTGACTTTGAGAAAGGAAAGATTGTTGGGCGTTATGTTCATATCAAGCAAAAATAAATTAGTAGGCAACGAGCATGATATCAAGCAAAAATAAAATACTTGAAGACATTGACAACTGGAAGAGTCCTCCACATTAGAAAATTCGTGTAAAATGCAATTTGTGCACAGTACTTCACTTGAAAAGGGTGAATGACTTTTCGTGGAGGAGTTTTCCTGTGGCGAACAATTCCCTAAATCGAAGAGATTCAGTCGTCCATGGTAAAGACTAATGCCAGGGACCAAGAAAGCTGGACAGTAAGAATTTCATCAGTCAGTGCAGGAAAGCGAGAATGTAAAGAGTTTCTTGAAAGCATTTTTTATTATTATTTTATCGGAAAATTGAGAAGGTCTGCATTTTTCTTTATTCCGTCAAAAAGATGCGGGACATTTGTTTTATACCTGCACTGCAGTTATCAGAAACGGAAACATAAGAATTAAATGCACAAGATCCGGTTTGAAAATGGAAAAGTAAGAACCATAGGTTTTTGAATAAGAGTATTATTGAAACTTTTTAGCGTAATTTCAAAAGTTAGTTTTAATTTAGTCAACAGCAGGAATAGAAAAGGTGAGAATACTTGATAATTATCAGTATTAAACCAGGGGAGAATAAAGTTATAAGAAAATGTTATGGCAATGCAATATAAATTACTTTTAACATTATTAAATAAGAAAAAGATAGATAGTGTGATATTCTTGAATTTCTTTACTTTTTCAGCCTAAATATTAACAGTTTCGGTTTAGGCTGGAAGTAACATGAAAGCAATTTATAGCACAGCAGGCCAGTTAAGGCTTTACGAGACCCGCCATCTTGTATTGCTGCCTTCTCTTTTTAACCAACGGGCAAGCGTATTTCAAAAATTTCTCGGGCAATTTTGCACATTTTGGAACACCGTTTGTGGCTAACGCAAGATATATGATAAATAAAGAGTTCCCTGGTTTCAGAATTTTTATTGACCTTTCCCTTCATTTTTTATCTGCAGCGAAAGTCGTACCAAGGCGTCTTGCATAGTTTTATTAATTAATAAACAATGCTTAAAGAGTCCAAAATGAAAATCTGAAACAATATATTTATCATGTATCTTACGTTAACCACAAACGGTGTGCCAAAATGTCTCGAGCAATTTGTGAAATACGCTTGCCCGTTGGTTAATAAGAGAAGGCAGCAATACAAGATGGCGGGTCTCGTAGAGCCTTAAGAATTTTTTTTTTTTTTTTTTTTGATTGGAGGTTTAACGACCACCGTGAGCAACTCAATGGGCTATAAGCAGTCGCCCGTCCCTAATTTAGGGTCACTGGTTTCAGGGAAGGGAGAGAGCCAGTGCCGTAAGACAAACACAACATCCATGCCTCACCGGGATTCGAACCCGGACCCCAGACGGACGAATGATCAGAGGCCAGCGCCTTAGACCACTGCGCCACCGGGGCTGCCCTTAAGAATTCGCCTTAAACAATGAAAAGTGTGGAAAGCGTGAATGCTTCTTTATCTACCACTAAAAGGAAGGCAAAATTATTTTAACCATTCCTTTTAAAATAAGTGCATCGAAAAGAACTCGAAAATTCGGATTATCAGCAACAGCAAGAAAAAGTATGTTACTAATATGAGAAAGTAAAGTACCAATTGACAATACAAAGTAGTCTCTTCACAGATTGATTTGTTTCGGTCCGTGAAAACCAAAACAAAACTGGGAATCCAGTTATACGTTTTCGGTGCCCCTCAAGCTGCGGGGCCCTAGGCGCGCGCTCCTAGTCGGAAATCCGCCCTTGGGTGGCATACCTCTTGTTAGCATTAAAACACTGTATACGGCATTTTTGGAAAACAGTAAATTCATCTAAAGCAGATATTTGTTTCTTGAAAAATGGCGTGGATTAGCAATGTATAAAGAGTTTCCCCATGTTTAACAAATTAAGACATGTAACGACTCCTTTGCTTCGGCTTCCACGGAAAGTCTATGAATAAACATAATTACTCTCAAGAGAAATCGTGGATTTTCTTGTGCACTGTGTGATTACCGCAATTATTTCCTCAAAACTTGTTTTTCAGGAATTAAGATCCTGAACGCGAACATTATTGAAACATAATTATATTAGAAACTAATACTTTTAGGGGGAACGGTAATTGGTGTTGAATTAGCGTTTGCAAATTGAAACCGCCTTTGTTAAGAAATATCACATATCCTTGTTTCGATTCAGATGCTTAATAAAGTTGGTTGTCTAAAGACAAGTTTAAGAAGGGTCTTCGGGTTTCAAAACGTGCAAATATTTATTTTAAGTGAAATACAACTCCAAACGTAATCAACACCGTAAATTTATTATCAGATTTCGAGACATAATTAAAAAATGCACCTTAAGTCGTAATGGCACTGATATGTATTTATAATGTCAAAATGGAGCATCGACTTCAAACCACACTATTTGAGATCCGCTTTCTTCGTTAAATATTTATCACCTATTTTTTGTCCCTATCATCCAAATCTTTGCCTTTGCTAAACAGAAAAGGCTTGAATAAAGTATATTTTTCTTTCTTATTAAAACAGCACGAAGGGAAGTCTTGTCTAATTTTTTATGAGGAAGAAAATTGGAATTCATTTTTTTTTTTGTTAAACTCTTTCACCTCTTATGTTCTGGGACATGCATCCCACGTAGCTTTGACATCCCTCTCTTCTTTTTCTGTTTCTCCTCATTTTGAGAGATTTTAGTTTTTACGTGTCGACAACGTAATAAATGTGAAAAATCTTTTTGAAGTTCTTAAGTTTAAAAGCATAAAATAAAGCAGAGAAAGAGAGAGAGAGAGAGAGAGAAGCACAAATTGTTGTGTGTTACTTTGAAGCTCGTGGACCAACTTTAACTGTATAATTTCTTATTTAAATTCACTGACGCTGTAAGGCAAACTATTTGATCTCATCCATTCAGACGTTACACTGTAAAAATACTTTCAAATAGCCAAAATGAAAGAAAATTCTAGAATAATGAATCAATCAAAAACTATCAAAATGACACAGAGAGATTTAAATTGCAGTGAAGTTTATGCCGGTTGTGCTCGTCTGAATACATTCATCACCAAAAATATTGCCTCACCTAGAAGGAAGGTAGTGTATTCTGTAAGATTCGCTAGCCCCAGGTCATAAAAAGTAATTGTAAATATGCATGCCTATGTACATTCCCACGTGGAATTTCTTTGTTCACGCCATTTTCGGGCAGAGCGGATGAAATCGGCATGTTTAAGCCTGTTGCTGTCAGATGCACGCGATTATCCGCATTACTATCGGCTTAATACATAAGTATTTGAAGTGTATTGTACCTGGCTTGTGTGGCGATGGGATTATCTATACTCCGAGTCAACCTAAGAGTGAACCACTATGAAGGCTACGAAACAGCTACCTCCGCTACGAAAAAATAGTCCCCATCTTTTAGAGCGAAAGACATCAGAATTATTACTTAGAATCCATTTTTGTTTGCTCAACAGTTTATCGGATAAAATTGCTATCCAAAAAAAAAAAAAAAAAAAATTCTAGAAGTTAGAGCGCTTTTAGAAATAAATTTGTTCTGAGAAGTTGCTAAATCAAGAGCTTCGCACTTTCGGCTATTTCTGCCCACTTGGGATACAACTCGGACAAGGAGAATGGGTGGAAGACCTCTCCCAACATTAACAACACAGAGGCAATAAATTGACAATCGCCGAAACTTGAAGGGTGTGTTACTTAAACAGGCAGTAGGGGAAGCAGTTCGGCCTCCACCAGACCCCCACTGCTTGTGAGATGTGTGGGTGGGTGGGTGCGTTGGGGGATCAGAAAGGAAACAGTAGAAGAGTACATTGACGCGGGTGGATGCCGTTCTTGCGTTCCACGACGAGATGTGATAAGGCTCTCCCGCTTTTCCCAGTAGTACACTTTTAGGGTGAATTGGAGTACAGAGGGCGCACTAATAAGTGAAACACAAGATTAAAGGCGTTTGCAGGTAGCTCCAGGCAGGGAAGATTTTAACTTAGAAATCCGATAGTGGAGTTTTTCTAAAGTTTTAAGAGAGGCCGGACACTTTTTATTTTGGTAGTGAAAGCGAGTGAGACGGGACCTTGAGTTTGAAGTTTTCCATGTCTCACAGCCGAAGTGACAGTTTTCGGGAGATACGAAGTTCGGGTCTAGTGTCGATAGCACGGACGGGTATGCAATACATCAAGCATTCCATTAACCAGCCCTAGAGAAGTCCCAAGCCACATCGTTTCAGCGGAATAAACTGTCTGTTTGATATTGTTTTACAAATGTTCCTGATTCTATAATTTTTTAAAGCAATGATTCTTTTGGGAACGAACCAACAAAATTATGTGACGGCTCTCGCTGGATCGCGGCTATTTTGAGTAAGAGCTAGAAAGGAGCGTGGGTCGTTACAGTATACCGTACAAAATAACATGATAAAAGGTAGTTCTATAAGTAATAATCGCATTTCAGCCTATTTAGTGAGGAGAATATATGGGTATTAGGATAACATCAGTACGACGTACGGAAACCACCCGCGGCAATACCAGAACTAATGTGATTTAACAGTGAGCCAGAAAGCAGCGGCGTCGGAACTGCGGTGGTGCAGTGGTCTAAGCGATGGCTTCTGACCATTCGTCCAAGATGGGTTCGGGTTCGAATCCCGGCGAGGCATGGATGTTGTGGTTTTCTTAGCTCTGGTTCTCTCTTTTCCCTGGAACCAGTGGCCCTAAATTAGGGACGGGCGACTGCTTATAGCCCATTGAGTTGCTCACGGTGGTCGTTTAAACCCCTAATAAAAAAACAAAAAAAAACTGCAGGTGCATAGGGGGCAGCTGCCCCCGCACTCATTTGTGTGCGGGGGCAGAATATCACGTTTGCCCCTTTACTTGTCTTCCTTTTTAATTTTGTTTGTACCCAGAAATGGGATTAATACTTGCTTTTTTCTTTATTTCCTGCCCTTTAAAATTCCTCCTGATAAAGCAAAACATTGTTTTCTGCTTTATTAATTATCTAAAAGGGAGAGTTAAATGAAAACCATAAATAATTTTTTCTCACAATTTATTGAACAAAAGTGGTACACACCTGCATCATTTTTCAATGTGATCTCCATTCTGTGCAATACAAGTCTTCCAGCGCTTGGATTCCTGTAGAAAAAATTATTTCAGCCGCGTGTGCAGCCACTCATGCACCACCTGCTGCACCTCTTCAGCGGACCTGAAAGTCTTTCCTCCCATCGCATTTTTGAGTGGTCCAAATATGTGGTAATCACTGGGGGCATGGTCTGGTGAATAAGCTAGATATGGAAGACACTCGTCTTGTATGGTTGCAACCGTTGCACGGGCAGTACGGGGGCCGAGCGTTGTCATGTTGTAACAAGATACCAATACTCAGAAGTCCACGTCGTTTGGATTTGATGGTAGGCCGAAGATGATTCCTGATAAGATCTGCATACGTGTCACTGGTTGCAGTATTCTCCCTGGGCATGTAGTGCTCTAAAATTACGCCTCCTTCATCACAAATGTGATCTAAAATTACGCCTCGGCACAATGCTGTATCTCCATACGCTTCTTTTAACATTGTGTAAGTTTCAGAAGCTGATTTACCCAGTTGCCAACAAAAACGGATGTTTACTTTCTGCTCTTCTATGGCTAAAATAAAATGGGATGAAAACGCTTGCTATGACTCCCTCAATGCCCGTCTAACGCCTGTCTGTACCGGTGTAAATCGGTTTCCAGCTGTTCGCTGATTGGCCAAGGACTATTGTCTTTTAGCACACACGTGGTATTTTGTATCCCACTACAGTTACGCGGTCAGTCCTGGAACTCTTCGGGCGCAGGTTATATAATCAGATGGCGAAGATCACCGAGTGAAACGAAAGCCATGGAAGTACATCCCCCACATGATACGTTGATTAATTGCCGCTAAAATTGGCAAGACGAGCTGGCTGTAAGATGAGAGTCTGAATAGCCAGTTTATATGTTTAAATGTGTTAATCAAATCCCGTTTTCACTTCATTGGCTTTAACGACTGAAACACGCGGCTTTTACTTTTCCGAGAAATGTTGACATAAACAGACTTTTAAGCTTCACGAAACCAGATGACCGAACTTCTGGTGCGATTCGTTGCTACAACGGATACGAGGAAGTTCGAAGTATTCGTTTACATATTTGGGGATCGAAGCTACGTTGTGGAAGAGGAAATGCGTTTACATTTGTAACAGAAGTAGGTAGTCAGGTCTAAACCTCATCTGTGGGAGGAATTCCTACGAGAAATGTTACGTCTCTATGCGTTACATTCCGTTTACTACTGTGATAGTCCAACTCAGCAGAGCAGCTTTGTTTCTTCACAAAAAAACCTTGTGTTGTTTGGAATAAGTAGTGGAGAAGGCGTAATAAAGATCCGTAAGGGGACGGAATGACTTTTCAAATGAAGGCCCGTGCAGTCTTCTAGTATATGGTTAAGATCTCTATCTAGTAAAGATGATCTTTACTAGATGTGTTCAATCGCGACAGATCCAGCGATCTGGCTGGTCATGACTGTATTACTGCGTCAAGGCCCGTTTGGGAACTTGCGAGCACAAATTTTACTAATTAATTTAGATCGTCTAACCGTGGCAACGATGGCATTGGGTTTCCTAAAAATTGGCGACCCAGTCTCATCGTTGGAGCCTGTATGCGTTGTCGTTGTGTTTCACACGAGCTCGTACGAGGTTGTCGCAAAAACTTATATGCCGCAATGAAATTAAGTTTTAAAACTAATATTCCTGTCATCATCATCATCAACAACAACCATTATCAACCCACTGCTGGATGAAGGTCTCCCCAAATTTCTTCCACAATTGTCTGTCTTGGGCCTGTCTCCTCCATGTCACTCCAGCATACTTTTGAATTTCATCTATCCATCTCCCATGGGGTCTTCTTCTGGGTCTTTTCCTGTCCCTCGGAATCCAGTCTAAAATTTCGGTTGTCCATTGGTTGTCCGTTCTTCTGGCAACATGTCCAGCCCATTGCCATTTCAGTGATTTCACTCTGGTCATGATGTCGTCCACTTTTGTTATTTTCCTTATCCACATGTTCCTCTTCTTATCTTTCCTGGTTACACCAAGCATGCATCTCTCCATGCTTCTTTTAGTTGTTCGCAGTCTTTAATATTCTTGTATCATGTTTTTAATCGTGGTACTTTCAAAGAAAGAAAACTGTTTACCTTAAAATAAACCTGCTCCCCACACTCATACTCATTTGCAGAGCTGCAACGAAGAAAAACACGTTTGTTGTTCTTTAAAGAAACACCTATAAAATTTATTTTGACGTATTTCTTAATTTAGGTACAAATTAATGGTGGGACCAGGTAAGTTATATTAAATCACATCATTTTAACCATAGTTAAGTTAAGCCTAAGTTTCATAGAACCGTTTCCTAGCAATCCAAATAGTACGAAGTGAGCAATAGTATTTCATTTACAAATTTCATTGATTACTCCGCATGCAAAGGATTGAAATATTTGGATGATGTCGTACTCTGAATCCTATCTTTCCTTGAGCTGATGATGGTGCTTCACTGTTGGTCCTGTTTCCATTCTTCGGGGCTGGTATCCTCCGAGGAGTAAAACGCAGCCCGGATTTACTTAAAGAGACGTCGGTACTGGGCGAGTTACTCCACTAATACGTTTTCCTCATTCTGCATCCTAACATACTTCGCGTTTTTCATTTTTTTATTTTTCCCCTCTCCCTAACATATTTGGCAGTTTTTCTACTTTGACCGCGATTTCCCCAAGTTTTCCTTTTTTTATCTTCTCCGTCGGTTTCGCTTTCTGCCGTACTCCTTGGCGTGTTCTTAACTTCTGGTTCACCTCCATTGGTTTCTGGAGGTTTCTCTTCAAACATTAAGGGTTCGCCCTCCGGGGGACGATGGCCAGTGGGTATCTCGAGCAGATGTTCTTCTGGCTAGCTGACCATTTGCCGAGCTAAGCCCTTTAAAAATGTATTTGGCCCTAACTGTCACCCTGTTTCGAAGTTCTATTATCCTGGCATACATTTCTAAATCTTAAAGTACAATCGAATGTAGGTACGCACATCTGAGTTATGTTCCCCGACACAGAGACCGGGTGACAGCTAATGCATAAGTTTTACCTTCTGACCAAATTTAGCCAGGGCTTCTATTGCGAACTCGAGCCTCCTAGTCGCCGCTGTGACCCATTATTAGCTGAAGCTACGGCATTTAATCCCTGCTCTACACCGCCGTACTTGTTCTTTGCAAACGCCTGGCAATGAAAATACCTTTCGTTTCGTTTTCAGAACTTTGCACTTGGTCTGATGTCTACGTTCCGGTCTACCTTCCCACGCGAAGGGGAAGCAAGAAAAAAAAAAAAAAAAGAAAACAGCAAAATCTTCATGCGACCTCGGCGGGATAATAGCAACCCCAATCGGGAATCACTCTAATAAAAAATGATTAATTAATGAACATAATTAATTGGGTAATTAAATTACGAATTTGGGTATTTCTTTACCTGAAGTAATGTGCCCGTAATGAGAAAGAATTAGAATTATTATCATTCTCATTACTATTATTTTGTTATCTTCTTCACGTACTTGAAGATAACAAAATAATAGTAATGAGAATGATAATAATTCTAAGTAATAGGTAATAAGCAAATAATTCTTGCGATCCGTAAATATGTCTAAGAAACTTTTACTCTTCTCTTCATTTAATTCCTTGCAAAGGTTGTCCGTTAGCTGTGCTATGTTTGCTCGCTGTTCCGCTTAAAAACTCCAATTCCTCTACTTATGTCCTGCTTTCGTTCCTCTCTCTGGATGTCCAGAAATCCCTATCCTGTCGGTCAGCCTAAAACCTCCCAGCCTCGCCTGGGGCAATTCCCTTCTCGTCTTATTTTGCGACCGCTTGCTTTGAAAACCAGAGACAACTGTCATCTCGCCTCCTCTTCCCTCGTGACCAAAAAATGCCCTTAAGCATATTCCGAAAATTCCCCGTGAGAAACAAACACACCGTCCTCGATAAATCTAAAGCCTCAAAGTAAAATGTGAGGGACTAGTCCATTAGTCGGCCGCATTGAAATAGAAACCTGTAAAGCATCAAAAGAGGCGCGATAGAGTTAATCTCCATTCAACATACAATGTGCAAATACTAAGCTCAGACAAATTGTCGTCTCAATGAATAACCGTGCTTCCGGTGTCTAATGGGGAACTGACTCTGCGAAATTTCTCTCACGCTTTGTGGAAACAAAGGAAGGGGAGCACGAGATGGAATAAGGTTGCAATATTGAGATTTTATATGAAATCCTAAAACCTAGTATAAAATCTCTGTAACAATGCGTTGAACCAGTAGTAAGACGATAGAGGGGATCATGTGTTCACCCACCGCTGGGTGCGTGAGAGGGAGGTGTAAAATCCCTCGATGACAACGAGAGATTAACCTCTGAAGTAAGAGACGGCCCCTACACCACGATCCCAGCTGTGAGTGCTGTATGGCTCACAGCACTACACTGAATAGAAGATCATCCTCCGAAACGTAGCTCTACGGGAGTACAACAATCGATCTGTCCCAGAAAGACGCAGGCCTCATCACTAAATACGATATTTGAATTCGTCACACCAATGCAATCTTGCATGCTCGTAGCTTAGAGCAAGCAGCATGCAGAGGCGAGATCACCTTCCTCATGCAACATTTGTAACCATGTATGTATACACTGAAGTGCCAAAAGTCTTGGGATACATAACTAGTATCGTGTAGAACCTACTCTAGCCCAGCGAAGTGCAGCAACTCTACGTGGCATCGATTTTACATATGGCCGGAAGACTTCTGGAGAGATGTTGAGCCATGCCGTATGAACAGCCGCCCACAGTTCCCTGGTGTTTGTAGGTGCAGGATCTTTGGTGCAAATGGACCTTTCCACCAAGTCCCATAAGTGCTCTATTCGGTTCATGTAGGGCGAACATGGTGGCGATACCATCCGTCGGAACTGTCAAGAATGCTCCTCGAACCAATTTGGGACAACTTGGGCCCGATGACATGGCGCATTGTCCGTCTGGAAAATCCCATCGTTGTTGGATTCCATGGAGGGCTGCAAATGGTCATCCAGCAGAGCAACAAAGCGATTACTGGGGAATGACGTATTTATTAGAACCAGAGGACCCAAACAGTGCCACGTAAAGACACCCGACAGATGTACGGAACCACCACCAGGAAGCTTGCACAGTGCGTTGTTGACAGCTTGGGTCCATGGCCTCATGGGGTCTGCGCCACACCCGAACCCTACCATCAGCTCGTAACAACTGATAGCGTGACTCATCGGACCACGCCATATGTTGCCAGTCTTTCAGAGTGCAATAACCGTGTTCACGAGCCCAGGTGAGGCGCTGTGTCCGATGTTGTGGTGTCAACAGAGGCACTCTGGTATGTCTTCTGCTCCCATACCCCACGGACGCTAAATTACACTGCACTGTCCTGATGGATATGTGCATCGAATGTGGATGTTATTTGAGTCAGTGCCTCTTGTCTGTTAGCATGGACAATCATGGTCAGACGCAGCTGGTCACGGTCATTCAGGAGCCGTGGTTGGCCACTGCGCTGTCCTCGGTGGGTGGTAATGCCTTCCATGAGGTTTTCTAGGTACACACGTGACACAGTGGATCCAGGAATGTTGAATATTCGCACAACTTCGGAAATTGAATGTCCCATCCGTCTGGCTCCCACTACCATGCCTTTTTCAAACTCCGATAATTCATGTCGGCTTGCCATAATCCTACCGGCGGTTGTTCAACCTGACTTACAAGATTACGCCTCGCAACTCATTAAAATCGTGGCGTGCGTCGAAGCCTTTATACGAGTTAAAATTAAAATTGTTAAAAATTTGCATACTGCTTTCCCATGACTTTTTTTTTTTTTTTTTTTTGATTGGAGGTTTATCGACCACCGTGAGCAACTCAATGGGCTATAAGCAGTCGCCCGTCCCTAATTTTGGGTCACTGGTTCCAGGGAAGGGAGAGAGCCAGTGCCGTAAGACAAACACAACATCCATGCCTGACCGGGATTCGAACCCGGACCCCTTACGGACGAATGATCAGAGGCCAGCGCCTTAGACCACTGCGCCACCGGGGCGGCCCATGACTTTTGGCACTTCAGTGTATGATGTAATTAATGTCAATGTATCTACTGGAATCTTTTTGTTAACTTCATTGCTAATTATGTTTCAAATCATTTTGTCATTAAAACACCATCGCAAATGTGTGAAAATTTGTTAACTTCACATGCGTTCAATGAACCAGCGTGCTCGTCCTGCTTGGGGTTATGTGTGGATTTTTTAGATACAAAAGTTGGTTTTAAGAGGTGCTTTTTAAAAATGGCTTCATCTAAACTGGCTTTCTGTGTAGGTTTATTTCTAGAGCGCTTGGAGATATGGGTTTCCAAAACTATTTTTCCTGCCCTGTAACAAATGAGCAAAGGAAAACAGACGGCCTTTGGAAACTACCGCCAATAAAAAACAAACAACTCATTAATGGATAACAACATCCGAAAGGAAGTGCGTTGAATTTGTGCTTGGTATTGATTTTACATGAACACTTTCTTTTGCGCAAATTTGCGTCTTTAAAAGAACAAACACCAGCAGGAAACACTAGAAAAAAAATCCATGTTTCATGATCTAGCATATTAATTTTACAAGTGATAGACTTGAGTAAAAAAATCTTCCTCTAATCACCGGAAAAATTATTAATGAAAGGAAGATGGTAGAATTAAAGCGGAGCGCTGAAGCTAGATAATTTTTCAAAACAACATGATAAATTTCGCAGAGCAATAGAGATTTATAAATATGAACTCTTCTTTCATTAATAAACCACGAAAAATGAATAAACTAGTTTTTCGCACAAGGAATAACGCATATACCATTAAGCACTTCAAGTAATTAGATTCTAGCATTGAGAGGGTGTTTAATTATTTATCATCGATCAAGATTCTGGCCAGAAGCACAATGCAGTACACGAGAGAAAAAAATTACAATGCAAAGCGAATAATGTTCTTGACATTGAATTTTTAAACCAAAAAAGAAAAAAAAGCTCAAGGTTTGCCTCATCCGTCATGGTTATATCTCTAACAAATTAAGATGCATTTCGGAAATTTGTCTGGGAGTGAAAAAAACAGCAACAGTAAAAAACAACATATGATTTAAAACTGAATTGTACGTTTATGAGCAAAAATATTCAAATCTGCGCAGCTTGAGAGAGTGCTTCATCATGAGAGAAATCGATTTCAATTCAAAATTTTTGTTTGTACACACTGGTTTTGTTTCACGAAGTTCACATTCATACATCTAGTAGTTTTGACTACCAAAGCTTGCACTGCAGACTTGAGTCTTTTGTGAAATTCCAAATTCTGTCTGTTGTGTAATGCCCATTCTCGCAACTCGCCTGTGGTGACTATTACAAAGTTTTCTGACGTCCGGAGGTAGAACTTATGCGTTCGATAAAAAAACTCGCTTTATTATTTCTAAAAACTTGTTAGGACAGCTACACAAGCTTCCTGCCAAATAACACAGTGATATTGACAGAGAGAGATTAAAATACATATACAGTAGTGGCCAAAATTGTGGAAACCTTTTGGAAAAAGTGTATTTTTGAGGTTTGATGGCTCATAACACCACTTGTTTATGGAGTAATACCATAAAATTATATATCAATGGAAAGATAATTTCATCAAGACTGTAATGCAACAAAGTTTGTTTAATTATATGTATCCTATGAAAAGTTATAGCCTAATAACCAGAAAAAGGAAGCACAACTTGCTTAGGTTGATATGAAGTAGCTTTCCTTCATTTGAATGTAGCCAATGAGCATGCGTGTTTAGAGAGCCAATCAGGTGTCGTCTTGTTTTGGCAATGTGCCAGTCAGGTCACAGTAGGATTCAGCTATTGATGTCATGTATTGGAGCTGAGAGGAGGACATTTGTCAGTGTGTTATGTGATTGCTATCAAGTTTTTTTTTGTTTTGTTTTTTGTGTTCTTTCATTTAGTGAGCTTGTAAAACGTAATAAAATTAAAGAAATGGCGCAAAGAGTTGACTGGTCACCTAGAAAGCGATGTAAAATAGTACTATTAAGTGAACAAGGCTTCAGTTATGAAGAAATTAGAAGAAAAATTGGTGGAAACTTAACCAAAGGTGGCATTTCTAAATTTTTGAAGAGGTATAAGGAGACTCAGTCACTACAAAACCAGACTGGTAAAGGCAGGAAAAGGTGCACAACAGCAAGTGATGATAGAAGAATTAAGAGATTGTGCCAAGGTGACAGAAGAAAATCATCTGGGTGTATACAAGAGGAAATGGCGCAATGCAATGTGAAGTTAGTGCAAGGACTGTTCGGCACAGACTGCAGGAATTTGGTCTAAAAGCTAGAATTCCACGAAAAAAGCCATTTTTATCTCTCAAACAAAGGTTGAAAAGATTAAACTAAGCTAAAACCCATGTTAACAGGACAGCGGAACAATGGAACAGTGTTATTTGGAGTGATGAGACCAAAATCTCCCTGTTTGGTAGTTATGGCATAAAATACGTAAGGAGAAGAATCGGAGAAGATTTGTATCCTGATTGCATTACATGTACCGTAAAACACCCAGTTAGAGTTATGATCTGGGGTTGTATGACATCAAAAGGTGTGGGCAGAATTTGCGTGATTTATGGGAATATAAATGGCCAAAAATACATTAATGAAATACTTGAGCCCAAACTGAAGCCATTCGCACGTGATCTTTTCCAAGATAATGAAGCATTTATATTTCAACAGGATTCAGCTCCGTGTTATGTTGCTTCTGTTTGCAAAAAGTGGTTTCAATATAATCATATTCCACAGCTGGAATGGCTTGGGAATAGCCCAGACCTTAACCCCATCGAAAATCTATGGAGCCGACTAAAGAAACTTGTTAGTCAGAAGCAACCCAGCAATAAGACCCAATTAATAGAAGCAATACTTCATCCTTGGTTTCACATTATAACAGCTGCAGAACTAAAAAACTTGGTTCACTCCATGGGAAGGCGTTGTAAGGCCGTCATTAACGCTAAAGACAACAGAAGGGCAACAATGCAACACATTACAGACCATCTTAATCAAGGATCCTCTCAAATGACCTCTGCACGCACTGTTCGCCGTACACTGCAACGGATGGGATATGGCGGCCGAAGGCCTGTTTGAACACTTTTGCTGTCTGCAGTTAACAAGAGAAAACGTCTCCAGTTCGCACAGGAGCACAAGGATTGGACAGTCGATAATTGGAAACAAAATATGTGGTCCGACGAATCACGTTTTCAGTTGTACCATGCCGATGGCCGAGTGAGAATTTGGCGGAAACAGCACGAAAGCATGGACCCCAAATGCATTGCTACAACCCTTCAAGCTGGTGGAGGCAACGTTATGGTTTGGGGAATGTTTTCCTGGTATGCTTTGGGCCCTTTAATTCGTGTTTGTCAACGTCTGACTGGCACATCATATCTAAACATCGTTGCGGACCAAGTGCATCCTGTCATGTGGATGGTTTATCCCAATGACGATGGCTACTTTCAAAAAGATAATGCGTCCTGCCATAGTGCTCGTACTGTACAGGATTGGTTTCAGGAACATACCGGTGAGTTTACTTTGCTTGGGTGGCACCCACAATCTCCAGATCTCAACCCTATTCAGAATTTGTGGGATGAAGTTGAACGAGTCATCCGACAGCTGGATCCACAACCCTGCAATCTCACACTCCTGGAAAGTGCTGTTCATCAAGCATGGTCTCATATTCCACAAACCACCAATCAACATCTCGTGGAGTCCATGCCACGAAGAATCGGCGCAGTATTAAAGGCAAAAGGTGGGCCAACGAAGCACTGAGCGGGTGGTCATAATAAAGTGGCCACTCAGTGTATATATACATATATCTGAATTATTCGTAATTTTCACTTACAACATACTTGGACTAGTGGTTTGCCTGAAAAACTCGGGGCCCCCCGCAAAAAAAAAAAAAAAAAAAATATTCAAGGCCCTTTTGCGAAAATCTATTAGCTTTCAATTACTGGGTTTTTTAATTCTACATTACACTGCGTTCTGTAATTAAAATTCTTTAGAACCTAATCCTATAAGTATTTTTCCTAAAACCAGAATTGTTACACTTTACTGTGTGTAACACAAATGTTATACGTTGTAATTAAGATGATTACCCTAGTTTTATACGAATACAAAGTATTACAAGACACTTACGCCAAAGCTAATCATATCATGAAAATTTTATTCTTTATACACACAGAACACGTAACAGCCGTGTGGTAGTGTGTAATGACCTTTTCCGATTTATGCAGATGCACATAACATAAGTAAGCAACTTAAAAAGTAACAATTCAGAATTGTGGTACAAAAAGGTCAAAATTGCTTAAATTATTTTCTCTTGAATATAAAAAAACATACACACTTCACATAACGTTAGAATGTTTTGCACATAGTAAAAGTCTGTTCCTTTGGCTCTGTTATGAAAAAAAAAAAAAAAGACCCAGGTCTCTACATTTTCCGTTCTCGCGAAGAACTACTTTTATCTCAAAATGTTCTAAAGGATGCGTAGTTATGTGCCAACAAGTGTAATATACAACGCCCTATCCTCATTGATATAAAAATTTTATTTACTCAACCCAGCAAAAACACAAGTGCTGGGAAACTGCTGGCCACCAGCTATCATTGATGGGTCACTGCTGGCTGAAATCTGCCGCTCACGGCCCGGTAGTGGTCCGTTGGTGGCAGCGCTATCGGTTGGTGAGCCATTGATGGCCCTGCAGCATCGCCGTGAATTGTGGGCCTCCAAGCAAGTGCCACTAGTGGCCCGTTGCTGGCAACCAATGCAACCCCCAACAGCAGGTGGAAGCATCGGGACTGCGCATGCGCAGAAGCAACACTTGCTGTGTCTCTCATGGTACCAGTTAGTTGAAGACGACGCTATCGCCATCGTGTTATTTTAGTGGATGTTAAGAAAAAAATCCATATGTGGAGAGGAGAATTAATTTCCTAATGAAATTTTACGTCGACGAAGATATCAGATTAAACCGTGAAATACTAGATTACAGCCATGAAATACACCCACTCCATTCCCATGAATAACAATTCATGGAATGGAGTGGATGAATAACAAGAAAAAATTTGAAACCGCTTGAAACACATATCCTGGAAAACCATTCAAATAGCGTTTGTTGAAAAAAAAAAAAAGAATTATACGCGTACAAAATTTATTAATTATTTGAAAGAAAAAAAAAAGCAACGCTATGTGGTGTACTCATCCAGGGGTTGAATACACAAGACTAGGAGGAATTCGCTTTTAAAAATAACAAGTAAAATAAAATATCTTTTACTCTTTAAAACAAATGTAGCTTCGGACAACGGAAAGGAAAGACACAACGTTAAAAATGTAACAGAATGTGACATGAACCCGGGTAAATATATATTTATTCAACAATCCCTTTTCAAGACGGCAAGGACAGTACAAAACTTTGGAAAGCGACTCTAAGTATGTACACGCCTTGAAAATGAGTGAAGTTCCCTTAAGGTAAAAAAACTATCGTTACGTTGAAAAAATTAATTTATCAATTATGTGAAACTGACTTTTATGAAAAATACCTCGCAATATTATAAAATGAAAGAGGGAAGCATTCGATTACAAATTGCATATCAAACAAATAGCTTCCAGCACATACCCGAGCGTCGTGAATTAGTCCGGTCGGTAGCGAGCGTGGCTTCCATGTAAACGGCCCAGGATCGAATCTGGTCAGATGCAAACGGCGTTTTTACGGCCTGTCGAGAAAATTTCCCCAGCGTAGTGCGTTAATTCACAAACTTCGTAAGGGTAAAATGAAAAAAATTGTAGATTTAGGGAACTGCGGTTATCCTTTTTTTTTTTTTTTATTTATTATTGCTACTACTGGGAAATTGCCGGACAAGATTAGGCAAGCCACCAGTTACGTCACGTGGTTGCTGGCTGCCACGAACGGCCCACTAGCGGACCACATTAGGCTAGCCATCATTTCGGGCAAGTACTTGCAGGGCCACTGAAGGGCCACTTGTGGCAGCTACTGCCTGTGATGGACCACTGATGGCCCTGTTGTGGCATATGACAACTGATGGGGTGCCAACTGTTGGCCAGCTGTTGGCCTGAACTGCCGGCCCTTCTGTTGGCCGCCCGGACATTTTATTGACGGTTCGGCAGCGGCAACATAGTGCTGGGCCATTGCTGGCAGTGCTGGCTGCCAGTAATGGCCCACTGCTGGCCCAGCAATACTGTTTTTGCTGGGAACTGATATTTCATTCACATTCTCTAGTTAATACACATAAAACTACTGCTATCAGAGACGACTTTAGATCTTTTGGAGCCCTAGGAGCTAAAAAGTTCAGGGGCCCCCTTCCCTTCTTATCGCCGCAAAAATTTTCATCCGTCAGGATAACAAAAAAAAAAAAAAAAAAAAGAGGAGGGTCAAGAAGCAGGTTTTTACGCTTTTTAAAATGCAATTTTATTTTCCCATTATTAGAACGCTCTGTAAGAAACAATGCTAGTGTAATCATTTTGTCTGTCCGTGCACATGTATTTTTTTGTTTTTAGAGATATTTCAAAATTTCATTTTGTGGCAAATAGAAATTTAAAGGACATTAAGTTTGGCACTTTAAATATCCATATACTTCACGAATTTACCGCTAAGGGCTGTCAAAGTCAAAAATTCAAAAAATTAAACTTCTATTGTGAAGAAACTGTTCAACTTAGAGGAATAAAATATTTGTGTGTCTCTCAGGTTAAGCTGAGCTATTCCTTCTCAAATATTAAAATTTCCGAATTAGTTCCTTAATTTCCTGCTCGAGGCGCCAAGTCCAAAGAATTTGGTTTTCACAGATTTTTGAAACATTATTTTTGCGAATGGTAGGACATTAACATTCATTAAATTTTTGCCCATCTAAAATTTCACTCCTTATTGTGTTCTGTATAAATTTTGCTCATTTAAAATTTCACTACTTTTTTCACATCTGCGTTAGAACCAGCTTCGGTCCGTGAAAACCAAAACAAAACTGGAAATCCAATTATACGTTTCGGGGCCCATCAAGTTGTGGGGCCCTAGGCGCGCGCCTAGTCGGAAATCCGCCCCCGACTGCTATGGCTGTGAAAAAGGCCTCGAGTCCTCTGGAATATCGACTTTCTCGTCACCGTTTTAAAAAATAAAGAGAAAATGACTTCTCGAAGATTTTATTTATTTACTGAAACAAATACCAAAAATTACGTTTCTTTTTAATGCTTCATTCAAAGCTGCCGTCAAAAATTCCTGGCTATTTTTTTAACCAGTTTCATATGAAGTTCCCCCAAAGTTTTGAAAAATCCTTCTGCTGAGGCTAGAGGCCCTCTTAGCCGTGAGCTTCCCCCCCCTTCCTGCACTGTGGGGGTTGCTTGGCTATCAGTATACCCATGACTAGAACTTTAGCATACATTTTTAAATTTTAAGTCTTTGTTTTTAAGTTGCGAGATTTCATCATCCCTATGAATTTCTGAAATTATTTTTATCATTGAAAGTAATAACATTTTACATGAATTTTCATGCAATTGCAATGGTTTTTCTCATGAAAAAAAAAATCATGTGTAAAACTAACCTTCTGATCACAAATTGGTGATTAAACTTCTCTTGTAGGCATTCGGGTCTTCTGAATGAGGAAGTTTCGGAGCTAAACTCCGCACTCTGATAAACCGGAAAAACACGAGTTAATCATTTCTTCTGGTCTACCATTACGGGAAATTCAGAATCGCAGCTTTTGTTGCTCAGTAGTTATTGTAGACAAGCTGAGGAAGACAACGTTTCATTACTACAATTGCTACATCGCAAAGAATGCAAGACGTCACTGACGCGTTACTTCATTTTATTAAAACACAGTAAGTGCCCAACTTGCCCAGTGAAACAACATTTACAAATATATATATATATATATATATAAAGAAGATACCTAAGCAAAAAAATACATATATAATTTTGACTCACACCTAGTACAACATAGAAAAGGTTATGTATCTACCTGTGTGAGTAAAAGGAGAAAAGATAAAAAAATAAAATAAAACAACTGAATGTAGAAGGTGTCGAGAATACTGAGCCTTGGCTTTATCAAGGACCAGCAAAAACTCTGCATTTTCTCACTTCTACAAAGACCTAGTTGGAAGTGGGTTTCTGCAAGGTAATAGATGCAAGAAACATTCCCACCTAAAATAGTTTAAAAAATATATATATATAAGTCATGTCCTCCGTAGAGTAGCATGACCTAGCACTAGTTAACAATTTCGCTTGCATCCATTAACCTTCATGGCCCGACCCATGCTCTTCATCTGTTACTATTAAACAGAGAGAAGAAGATTAAAGAGAACTCAAGCTGTGAGAGTGACATAATAAATAGAAATGATTTTCAGCTATAACGAAATTCCAAGTTCGTTTGAGAGAGAATTTAAACCTGAAAAACAATGCAAAAGAAATCCAAATTTTACATTGCAATTAAAAAAGGAAATGTTAATTTATAACGAACAGATTTTTGAAAGAAAACTTGAGTCTAAAACCCCCTACTCTACAACTTATGACAGCACGAAAACGAGAATAAGTTAAAGATAATAATTAACTAAAGAAAACTTTGTGAAAGTTATATACCTTAAACAGTTAGTTGCAATATGTACAAAGTATTTCAGCAGTGCTTTAAGTGCATAATTAATTAGTTATTAAGAACTTTACTACTTTGAAAAAACAGCGCATAGACAGCGCATAGAAAAGGAACAAGCTTAGCCATCTTCTGTTCCTAGGTACCCCAAAAGACGCTCAAAGTTACAAAGAAAAGTAAGAGTTAAAACCCGCATAAATGTTAACAGACAAACCAATGCTTAAAAGCTGAAAAGCTAAAAAACGACAGAGAAAAGGTACATAAAGTACAAACATTGAACTTATAAAACCTAGAACCCAAAAACAAGGAAGAGAGCTTACCTCTTGTGTGACAAAAACTTTTCTCCTCACAAGAGGAGAACATGGCTGACCTCTTCCGCCACTCCCTAGACGCTGGGGGGCAGTGAGGGTGGGGCTGATGGCCTCCTCATACAGCAAGAAACCAACGCGCGGAGATTTTAACCAGAGAAAAAAATATATAAACTTAAGACTGTGGATCTGTATGATCAGAATGAGCAGAATTAACTCTCCAGAATACATGAGAAATATTATAAAATACACGAGCAGTTTATTTAATAATCTTTGCATGTATTAAATCACCTTAGTGAGCTTCTATAGATTAATCAGAATCTTATTAATTTTAATGTTGGTTTTACTATTTTTAGTATAGCTATCCTAGTGATGAATAACTAGTTTTCTTTTTTATTTGTTTTTATTTTCTTTTATAAACAGATTTTTAAACTTTTTTTGTGATTTTGTTTATATTATTTAATTTTTTGTTTTAATAGGACCGTCATATCCATAGCACTAAGGTTCCTTTAGGTAGTTAATAGGCATCCTCTAGCCAACTTCCTTACGGCTTTGATTGGTCAGAATCATATTATTAACTGTAGAAAATTAAAGCAGATCTGCCAACCTTACTCTATTATTCAGAATAATTTTTCTTAAAGTTCTTTTGATGAAAGAAGAAGGAATTTCGTTCTCTAGAAAACTTTCTAATAGTATATTAATGTGGTAATTGAAATCCAAATTGTTGCTGCAAATTCTTGAAATTCTTAGGACCTGAGAAATTAGTACATTCTCAATTACTTTGGTTGAAATGTTATTATTCCAGTGTAGATATTTAATTACTTTGAAAGGAAAATTAACTCTTTTATCAAAGAGGCTAATAGATGGGTTACCTCTGTTGAGCTTAATGCTTAAGTCTAGGAACTCAAGTTCCTGATTACTGTGGTTGGTTTTACATAAGTTAAGAGAGCTAGGATAGATATTATCAAAATCACTCTCTATAACTTCTGAATTATTGATACACAGCAGATCATCAATATATCTAAAAGTGTAAAGGTAGTTATCTGAGCAGGTGGGGTGATTTTTAATGAATTTATATTCCTTAAAGAACAGGAATAGATTAGCGATATTTGTGGACGTTGATGTTCCCATTGGAATACCGTTCACTTGCTTATAGAGAGTATTATTATATAAGATATGGTTATTTTTTATGCAGCAATTGAGATAAGAGTTCCAAGTTCCTACATCAACAAATTGGTTAAGTTTAAATTCTGCATACAGCTCTTTAAAGGTAGTGATTATATCTGATAGAGGCAGATTAGTATATAGGTTTTCAAAATCATAACTTTTAATATCTAGGGGACAAACTTTGAGTATAGTAGAAATTACTTCTGCATTATTATTAATTATCCAAAAATCTCTGTACATCAAGTTAGAACAGTTTCTAATGTGTTTCAAAACCTTCTTTAAGACATCTTCAAAAGCAAGATCTATTTTCTTTTTATGACTCCTTACTCCACTAGCTATGAACCTGAACTTCACAGGATCCTTATGAAACTTAACCGTTGCAAAAAGAAATGGAAATTCAGGCCCATATCTTCTAGTTTGTGGAATTTTAAGTTTCTTGAAGAATGCCTTAAACCGATTTTCTAACTGCTTGGTAGAATAACTTACGGGCTCGTATGTTACTCTATTATTGAGTTCCATAGTTAACAATTCAAAATAGAACTTCTTACAGATAATTGCAAAATTATTGCTAGCTTTATCCGTAGTGGTAAAAATAAATTGGTCTTGTAGTTTGGAGAGTGACCTTTTAGCTTCTCCAGAGAAAAAGAGATTTCTGTCGAAACAAAAGTCCAGACCTGCCAACTCACCGGTGAAGCTATTGATTATATTATATTTCCATTCTGCGAAGGCCTCAATAGGCTGATTGTACGTTAAACTGGTTTTTACGATGTACTTATTTACATCTTGAGTGAAGCTCTCAAGTATCCTTTCTTTGGAAATTATGAAGGAAGGTCTGAATTTAGAGCCATACTCTAATAAATTCCTAAGCTTTTCATTTTCAACATAACTCAAGTTTCCGGTGATAATATGGTTGTAATTCTTATCATAGTGAACTGTATCTTTATGTTCATCACAAGAACAAGTAGTAATTACAGGAATGTAGCTCGAAGAGTTAAGTTTGTAGTTTTTAACTATTGACCCTAAGGTCTTAACATATTTAAAACTTACAATAGACTGGTGCCTGTGGATGGGAAAAAAAATTGCATTATTGTAGAACAGCTTCCTTACATTGAGATTATCGTAGGCTTTATTTAGGAACCTGATGGTAACAAAATTACTGGAAAATTCTTTAAGAGAAATTTTATCTTTAAGAATATGTTTAAGAATGTCCAGAACCAAAGCAAAAACATGCTTATCAACATGGTCAGCAGTTTCATTCCAGAATTTGAAAAAACATTTAAGGACAGAGTGCTTGAAGGACTTGAGAATTTTGTAAGTATTTTTAACAAAATTAGTGCCAGTTTTAAAGCTTTCCAGAGTTTTTAGCAAGTTAGCAAAATCAACTTTGCTTGATGTGCGAAATAACCTCTGTCCTCTATTACCTCTAGAGCAGCTCTTATTATTAACAAGAAAGAAGAGTTCACGAATTGAAAATTTATGCTGATTATGCTTATTGTCAGATAGAGTGGAATTAAGGCCATAGGGATAAAGAGACTGATGCTGCAAAATTTCAAGGGATTCAGTTTCTAGCCGAGCATAGAGGTCAGTGTGTGCCGCGGATGGCCTACTAGTCAACGTTCGTGACGGCAACGAAAACGTCTCAGGTTAGATCCCAGGCAGGGGTGAACGCCCGAACCACTAAATATCCACCGAGCGTCGGATGGGCACGTTAAGCCGTCGGACCCCGGGTACTGGTTCCCCCGGTTATAAATAAGGGCGCCTTCCTAGCTCTTTCTGCCGCGCTTCCATGTGCCTTTCCTGTCGGGCGCTCTAGGCCAAATCTCTTAGCTTCTTACTTCTAAGAGTTGTTTAAGAACTAGCATCAAACTCTCTCTTCCTAAAATCCTGTACATATGATCTGATCTGAAAGATCAGGTTTTTTTTTTTTCAATCTCACAATCACCCCTGCTTTTGGCAATGTAATATAAAAGAAAAAAAAGGTTATTTGTGTGTTATAGACTGAGAGCGACCTGAGCTAGTAGGATCGTTGGCAGATAATCAGTGCGAGGAAGAAGGGTGCTTTATCTTCAAGACTGCAGTACGTCTGAGATTTTGGCATGCGAGTATGCTAGGACTCATTAAAAATTACAAAACCGGCAGCCTCCCGGAGGGAAATGTGGCCCAAAACGGGCCGTTGATATTCTAGGTGAGGAGGCCAGTGAAGGAAGTGTAATTTTCTGGCGCGTGTTTACGTGGGCCCTTTGAGGCCCTTTGTTGTACCTCTTGTGTCTTTTCCATCGCACAGAGGTACTCGCCGATCATCTACACTCGTTGGTCGCTATCCATTTCATACATAAAAATGCCTTCTTTCAAGAAGACAGGTCGTCTCAACACTCCCGCTTGGTGGAGAGCTGGTTGGAGGAGCATTTAAGTGAATTCGCAAACTACTGTTGGCCGTACCACTCTCCGGATATGAATCCAATTGAGCATCTGTGGGGCAAAGTTGAAGGATGCATTCGAGTACGAAATCCACCACTGACAACTCTCGGAGCTTTACAGACTGCTGTCTAGAATCATGGGTCGCAATACCTCTCAAACGTTTCGAACATCTGGTAGAGTCCATGCCCACGAGGTTTGTGATGCTGTTGTGAGGAATAAATGTGGGGCCACACGTTATTAGGTGCGTATGAAATAAATATCCTTTATGTATACTCTACGTAGAGAGGCATATTCGCACACCTAGCTCGAACGTGAAAATGAGCATTTATTTGCCGATATCAGTACATAGTCGTCCCACATTTGGCTGTTATAACTCCAGCGACCCTTCTATAGGCATGCTTTCCACGAGATGTCGATAGATCCGTCCCAGAATTTCCCTTCATTTCTAATGCAAAGTTTCCTCCGGGAAGGTTGGAAGGTCTTAAAGGTCAGTACCGGATTTGGGGTTGCAGTTCGTCCCATCATACTCCAAAACATTATGGCCACCTGCCTAATATGATGTTGGTCCTCCATGTGTAGCCAAAACAGCTCATACCCGGCAAGACACGAACGCTACGAGATTTCTAAGCCTGTCTTTCGGTATCTGGTACTAACACCTTACCAGAAGATCTGTTAAATCATGTAAGCTATTTGGTTGAGCACCCGCAGATCGGATTTGCTGTTCCAACACAAACCACAGATGATCGATTGGATTTTTGTCTGGGAAATTTGGAGAGCAGGAGAAGTCTTCCTCATGTTCCGCTAACCATTCTCGAGCAGTCCGGGCAACGTGTCACGGCCCATTATCTGCTGAAAAAAGGCACTACTAGAGGGGAATACTGTTGCCCTGAAAGGATGTACCTTGTCTGAAACGATGTTTTAGATAGGTGGTAGACGTCATAGTTTCCTGCACATGAATGACTAGACCCAAGGTTTCTCAGCAGAACAATGCCCAAAGCAGTATACTTCCTCCACCGGCTTTGTTTTCGTCCCACGGTGCATCCTGGTGCCAACACTTCACCAGGTAAACGACGCACATGTACCCGGGACTGTCGACATGGTGCTACAAGAAACGAGATTCATCGGACCAGATGACCTTCTTCCAATCATTCAAGGTCCAATTTTGATGCTCGCGTGAACACTTTTGGCGTTTTCGACGTTGAACCGAGGTTACCATGGGCACTGCGAGCGGCTTGATGCTACGCAGCCCCGTTTTCAGAAGGGCTCGATGTATTTTTTTTTTTTTCAAATGTAGAGGATTTTAGGAAGGGAATGTCTGACCCCAGGTCTTAAACAACCCTTAGAAATAGGAAGCTAGGAGATTTGGGCTAGAGTGCCCGATAGGAAAGTGACATGGAAGCGAAGTAGAAAGGGGAAGGAAGACGCCCTTATTTATTACCGGGGGCCAGTACCCAGGGTGCGACGGCTTAACGTGCCCATCCGATGCACGGCGGATATTTAGTGGATCGAGCGTTCGTACCTGCCTGGGATCAAACCTGAGGTCCTTTCCGTGGCAGTCACGAACGTTGCCTACTAGGCCACCCGCGGCCGGGTTCGATGTACTGTGTGTTGTGACACATTATTCCCTTCACCAGCATCAAATTACCGTTCAGTTGCGCCACAGCATCTCTTCTGTTTGCTGGCACCATACGGGATAGCCTTCGCTCGCAGCTAGCGTTGATGAACCGTGGTCAGCCCAAACCCTGCCGGCGGCGGTTCGTGGCTTTTTCCTTCCTGGTAGCACTTTTTGAAGGTACTAACCATCGCCGACAGTGAGCACCCCACAAGCCTTGCCGTTTCCGAAATGCTCTGACTCAATCGTCAGGCCATTACAATTCGGCCTTTGTCAAACTCGCTGCCTTTCCCATATGAAGAAGAAGAATAACAGTGATTAACAGAGCTCAGTATCAGGTGTTATTTATACATGCGATGTCTTTTACCTGCAGTTACTTCGATTTGCATAAAGACGCGCTGGTCAAAATGTTTTGGATTTTTGGTGTATGTTCTACTGCATTTAGATCTGCACTTTGAGCCCGCCAATCCAACACCTGGACGTCCTGCTCCTCAAGAAAGGCCTAAAAACACCTTGCAGTAGGTTAAGGCGCACAATCGTGTTGAAACAGGCACGGGTCGGTGCCGAAGTACAGCGACGGCGTAGGTATTGCGTCGCAATTATTAAATGTCATAGCGTTATACAGTATTTGACCTGAAAACCTCTGCGAACCTTTCAGTGTCTGGACCCTGAACCATAAACCAGCAGTCCTTTGACTGTCGCAATGAAGCGTTCCTTTACTTTTATATTCTCATTCTTTTTCTGGTATTCTGAAACGTCGTCTTCCTCCCCAACTTCGTTTTGCAGGAAACGTGGCACAGCAACAGTTCATTGAAATAATCTTCTTTCAGTTCTATAACCCAAATTCCTTGTGCACTTCAACGAAGTTGATCATTGTGTTTTGATCTCTTGAACTTCCACAGAACCCTGATCAGCTTTTCTCAAACAGCATCAAACAGATAATGCAACTTCATGCCAAACAGCATTCGCAGCAGATAATGCAACTTCATGCCAAACAGCATTCGCAGCAGATAATGCAACTTCATGCCAAACAGCATTCGCAGCAGATAATGCAACTTCATGCCAAACAGCATTCGCAGCAGATAATGCAACTTATAATGAATAAACTCTTTTACCAGCTAAACTAAGCTAGTAATGTTTTATAATGCTTCTACTACTGAATTATATGCTTGTACTAAGCTTCTAATAGTGAATTCAAACGGTTGTTGTTACTAGTTAATTAAGATCATGAATAAAGTCTCCTGCTAGTAGTGTAGTAATAGTATTGAACAAACTTATAACTGGTAGTAATGTTGTAGCAGTAATTAGGATGAATAAAGTCTTAACGCTGGTTGTTAATGATAATCAACTAATAACATAAACCTAACAGCCAGACAGAGATCTGACAAAAACTATGAATTGAGAAAGACGTTCTTACGACAAAGCTCTTTTATTATATAACTCTGGAATCATCCAACGCACACACACAACTCGTTTCACAATAATGAAGAATCAAACTAATCACATAGAACGAAGCTCTCAATACAACAACAAACTCTCTCCTTCACATAAACCAACGCTCTCCGTACAACAACAAACGCTCTCCTTAGGTATCGTTGAACGCGCCTATTTATACTGGCTACCACCACGTCATGACTTACACTCATTGCCAGATCTCATTCAGCGGGTGAAATAACATCTCGTTCAGTAAGAAGATAATTTACATAGTAAAATAAAATAACCAGAGATAGTAAAATCAAAAGGAAAGTGAATATAGAGTATACGTTACAAACTTCATACCAAACAGCATTCGCAGCAGATAATGCAACTTCACGCCAAACAGCATAGATGTTCTCTTTGGTTTGAAAATGTGTTCTTACCAGAACTAATTCAATGCTATTTCATTCTGTTGTTCAGTAGCTCTGATTCTCTGTCCGAGTATTTTACATTGGTAAAGATTTTAGTATGTATTTGAAAGAAAAGGACGTGCTTATGTTATCGCATATCGGTCCATCCATCAGCGTGTGGACACCATCTCTCTGCCCGTATTAGAGATCTGTACGGTTCTTTATTTGGAAAACTCGGACCTGCTCAGGCTTTCTAGTTTACCTCCCTGCCAGTTTCAGAATTTCATCCTGCGTTCTTTTCTACTTATTGCAAATAACGCAATTCTTCCTCTGGAGAAACAAAGCTGCTCTGCTGAGCTGAACTACCTCAGTAAACTGTAAAAAATAAGTGGCGTGAATTCACGGAAAATTCTTGAAAATAACGTGCAGCAAAGTTCTCGTTAAATGTCCGTCTTTTAACGAAATTTCCGTTTTTAAAAGTACCTGTTTCTTCTAACTTCAGTGTTTTGACAGAATTTCCGTTGTCAGTAATTCCATTTATTTCAGTTCGTTTCGAGATTTCCCGTATTTATACAGAAATTCTGCAGAGTCTTCGGTTTTGACTTTTTCAACACTTTTACGAATCCCTTTCCTTTGCCCCTTATTGGTTTCAAACCAGGGACCCATGCTACGGGAAACGCGCGTGCTCATGGGCAGTGTTGGAAACGGGTCAAAAAATTTTACCCGGACGTCACATAATTGAACTCGACCCGGACAAATCTGCTTTGAACTATAACATATATACCCTATATTGACAAAAGTCACCGGACACCTAGAAGAGAAACACAACATAGCATTTATCGTCCAACAGGAGTGTCGAAATGACTTGAAAACCATTTCTCTTTTACTAGAAATGCAACTGGGATATATTAAATATTCATGTTTCCTTTGCGAATGGGACACTCGCGCTAAAGAGAAACACTACCATGTAAGAAAGTGGCCTTCACGGCGGTCACTGGAGCCCGGTGCTAAGAATGTAGTGAACGAACCTCTTGTACCAGCAGCGGACATACTTCTTCCACCACTGCACATCAAACTTGGATTAATAAAAATTTATGTTAAAGCTTTGGACCGGCACAGCGAGGCATTTAAGGTTTATCCGAGGTTTCTTCTCTTCCACATCGGAGGCTTAAATAAAAGAGGGAGTATTTATTGGACCTGACATTCGGAAGCTCATGCAAAATGACCGTTTTGAAAGTGTTCTTCAGAAACTAGAAAAGGAAGCATGGCTGGCATTCAAGAATGTTATGCAAACTTTCCTTGGAATTACTAAAGCTGCAAACTATATAAGAGCATAGTACAAAAGCTGGTGAAAAGTTTTCAAAAGTTGGGTCGTCACATGTCTTCAAAACTACATTCCCTTCATTTTCACCTAGACTCCCCCCCCCCGGTAATATGGGAGGAGTTAGTGACGAATATAGTGAACGATTTCACCAGCAGATATCTGTATGGAGAACCGTTACCGTGCACAGTAGAGCTGAGTTCGGGCTCAATTTTCGAAGCCCGAGCCGTGGTATATCAGATCGAGCCTACCCCAGCCCGAATTGTATATTGCAAGATAGAGCCCTGGCCCGAACGAGCCCAAAAACTGACTAACCTGTTCAACCATTAATAAAAAACATCTCCTTTTCCACACTTCCACTCTCTCCTCCTGCAATATGGGCAATGAAGAAGAAACCTCTATCTATTTTTATGGTGTAACTGTGTGAGTTTCTTTGAGCGTTCGTTTCCACCTGAAGTGCTTCGGGCTGCCAGGCATTCCAAAATGATCGGGCGGCGCTGCAATTATATGTTGCTCAAATAATGCTAATATTATCATGCCATAATGCGCTGCAATATGGATGTTGCTAAATACACTGCTGGCCACCCAAAATGCAACACCAAGAAGGAAGTATCCGATTGGCCTGAAATTCGCAGCATGCGCCGCCGGCGAGAGGACATGCAAACGAGTAGCATTGCAGGGCATATGCAAATCATGTGGAATCGGCACTCCACCGAGAAGCACTATAAGAAGGGTGCACAGAAGGCGGGGTGTGAGTAGTGAAAGTGTGTTGTGCTGCCGGACCTGTGCGTGGGAAGCTTTCTGATGCCTCGTCGCAGAATACGGCAGTCATTCCAGCACGTTTCGGAATTCGACAGAGGACGAATGGTGGCTTATCGCGACAGCGGTTTATCGTACCGAGACATCGGCGCCCGTGTGGGACGACATACAGTCACAGTGAGGCGAGTATGAATTCGGTGGGTGCAGGAGAGACGGACGGACCGACGTGAGCGATTGCTGCAGCCGCGGCACACCACCGAACGAGAGAACCGGCATGTTGTGCGGCGGGCACTGACGGCTCGCACCGCCACTTCACGAACGTTAGCGCAGGAATTAGAGTGTGTTGCGCAACAACCTGTGTCAGCACGTACCGTTCGACGTCGTTTGCAGGAGCGGGGACTTGTCACACGGCGTCCATTGCTCCGATTACCATTGACGTTACACCACCGGTGAGTGAGGCGGCAGTGGGCCGTTGAACGCCACACTTGGACTACGGAATGGCACGACATCGTCTTCTCCGACGAATCCCGCTTCTGCCTGCAACACCACGATGGTCGGATCCGCGTGTGGCGGCACCGCGCCGAGAGACTGTATGACGCCTGCATTATGCATCAATATACCGGTCCGTCGCCTGGCGTTATGGTTTGGACCGCAATTGGATATGACACCCGCACCCCTCTGGTACGCATTGCCGGTACACTCAACAGCCACCGCACCATCTCTGACGTTTTGGAGTCTGTAGTCCTCCCTTGCCTGCAGGACCTGCCAGCGGCCACGTTTCAACAGGACAATGCGCGCCCGCTCGTGGCACGCATCGTGCAACAATTCTTCACGGCCCACCAGGTGTCACTGCTGCTGTGGCCCGCCTGTTCTCCCGATATGTCGGCCATCGAACACGTCTGGTCGCTGATCGGCAGCCGAGTGACCCGGCAAGCACCACCCGCGGCTACGCCTGATGAACTGTGGCAACGGGTGAAAGCAGCCTGGACCGACATACCCCAAGCCCACATTCAAAGCCTCTTTCGTTCGATGCCGCGGCGTGTAGCGGCCGTTATTGCCAGCCATGAGAGCCACACGAACTATTGATGTCTGCGTGTTCCGCAAGTCGCACGGGCCTGTAAGCTCAATCGTTTCATCTTTGTATTTCTTGTTTTGTGTCCAGTAAATCTGGCTTTGCTATCTCGTGTCTTTCTTGGTATTGCATTTTGGATGGCCAGAAGTGTAGAATTAGCAGGGAGCTACTGCGTGGAGATAGGGGCTAAATGATCATCGGCATGCTATCAACTATCCAATATCTATGGTTCTTGGAAAAGCTTTTTCTACTTTGCAGAGACACGCAAATGCGCTTCCTACGGCATTTTCTACCAAATCCTGGAATATATAGCCATCTCAAATGTCCGCTACCCGACCAGAACCAGTTGCCGAAGAAATCCCTTTACCAACTATAAAGGGTCGGATTTGCTAAATCATATAAAATCACATTTATATGTAAAAAAAATTCTCTCGCTCTCCTTCTCTCTAAGAGCCCGAGTCCGAACCGCAATAAATATTCTACAGCCCGAGGCCGATTCGGGCCCAGGCTCTGCTTCGGGCTTTCGGGCTCGGGCTCAGCACGTCTCAGCTCTGGTCCACGGTGGAATGAAGCGATGCTTGCTGACTATTGTTGGTCCATCAAGAGAGATGCTCCTGAACAACAGTATAAACGGAAAAGCATGTAATGTAAAAACTTTGCTAATATTGCACATTAATACACTTATAATGTGTTCCCATTGTAAAATGTAAATTAATTGTAATGTAACGTATAAAATACTATTACATTATAGTAACGTATAAAAACAAATCCTCTGTTGTATATTTTATATATCCTATTGAAGAATTAACTTATGCATATATAGTAATAATGCATTGTGTTAATGTATTATTTTGTAGTAACGTATAAAAACAAATCCTCCATTAAAACAATAAGAACCAAGTAGAGATTTTTTTTATCATCATTTTTGTGTGCTCTACACCGTATGTAATTGAAATATTAGCTTTAAGTCTAAGGAAAAATTACAATGTTGAATTTTGTTGATCAATGTAATTAAATTAAATCAGATTCCACAGTTCTTTCAAAATTGTTTTGAGGGTATTCTTCCCGGGTTGTGGTTTTCTAATCCGTTCAGCGCTAAGGCACTTTTTTATTTACAACTACATCACTACATCGAAGTTTTTTACTTGGGATTTACTTTACTGCTGTCGAGAAAGATGCATAGGATTAAAAAAATCAATACTGATTTTATCTTTTCTTTCGTGATGTTACAAAACTAGTAAAAGTACAATTTTAATTAACAATTTTCTTTGTATTCAAGCGTTTGTTGCTCAAAACAGAGCAGCGCTTCGACTTTTTTTATGCGCGTGTCCTACGGTGGTTGATTTTAGGTACTCTTGGTAATAAAAAAAAAAATTAATAACAGTAGTTTCGCCTCTGCTGCTGCATAATACAAAGCTAATAAGAAGACAGTAATAAATCTGAGGGAATAGCGATATAACGTGCTAATGCTTTGCCAGAAAAAAAGAAAAGAAAGAAAACAGAGCTGGACTTTCGGAATGCTGCCAAAATAGAAGAATGATCGCAGATGACTTCTGAAGTTAAATAATACATGCGTGACATTGTTACGCCCTGTGATCTGACACATGCTTCCCTCGTGCAACGTCGGTCAGAGAGACCATCACCCATAATCACGCACATGAGCCACTAAATGATGAAAAGTATCCATTCACTTTTGAAGCGACGACAGCTATGACAGTGGGTGGTATTCGAGGCATCTCGGTGAAAGGAATCACGTTTCACTCTTTATAAATAAAAAAGCAGAGGGTAGGGGTCAAAAATTGTATTTCGTTTTCCTCTACAAAGTATTACAGAAAGAAAAAATAATCACAATCACCTGAGCTTTTGTTGCTTAATAATAACCGAAAGACGTAAAAAATTCTGTGCGAATTCTTCTCGTAAACGAATCTTGCTTTCGAAAACGTAAAAACAGCACAGAAGAAGGCAGATCACATAAAACATTGCAAATGCTGATAGTTGTTTACATAAGTAAACAGGTATTTATCATCATTACATTTAAAAAAAGCCGAGTGAGATGCACACACAAGACTAATGTGACAGTTTCAGAATTTTACATTTTGTGAAAAGCACGCTTATGTACAGAACGCGTTTTATTTTCGCTAAGACTCACGAATACTTTTCGTCACATGCTACCTAGATACAGTGGCGTAGCCTGAAATTTCGTAATGGGGGGAGGTCCGGGGATATGGCTCATTGGTGAAAGCCTCATGTGTGCTCATACTGTTTATCGTTTTTAATTCGTGCTCAGTCCTCCTCAAGGGGTGGGTGTCCGGACCCGAGAACCGACCCCCCTCCGCACGCATACACTTTGGCTACGCCTCTGCCTAGATGTGTACGTTTTAGTTCAGACTTTACGTATTTTGCTCGATCAAGTTCTTTGTGTTAACTTCCGTGAAAAACGTGAAGGCAGTCAGACGGTTGATGATGCAACATTTCTGGGTGTGCCGCCGCATTTGCAACACGACTGTGCGTGGTATCGTTTTAAAGTTCTCGACGAGATCTATTCAAATACAAAAAAGAACGTATCGCAGTGGTTTAAACTAAAATTAAAAACAAAATGTTTTCGTGTGAACGGGTTAACACTTTCGACAATGCCGCGGAATTCGCAGAATGAATGCAAGCAAAAGTGGAGAAAATCAAAACGAGAGGCAAGAGTAAATGATGAGGAACGTAAGAAGCCCAAAAGGACAGAGCACCACGTTGGGTAATTCGTCTATCGATCCGCGTTGCGTTCGCAATGTATCCAGTATTATTTGTATAAATAATATAAGCTGCTTTTCATATCATAGACCTGTGTTGGCTATAACAAATTAAATAAATGCTTTGAAACCATACTCGACTAGCTCATTTCAACTCTCCGATCTGCAAGTCGTAGTCCTACGTTCCAAACTTACGGCTTAATCAGTACTGAGAGTACCTGTATTTTTTACTTTTATTGTTGCAATGTTCACTGTCGTAATATTCATGAAACATACCTTCACATTTAAATATCAAAACAAAAAGAATACCCGGTCACTAAAATATTACTATACAGATCTTATCTTTCACCGTCATTATTGACGGGCTCTCACCTAGTTTATAAGTAAAACTTTTTTTTTGTAGGGATGACACCGAGTGTATTACAGGGCCCGGAAAAAAGCTGTTTGTGGCACTGGCGACAAACTGTTGAAATGTTATTGGCAGGTGTTTAGCTCACCGGGCCGACAAGGGCCCTGGAGAACTTAAAAAATAAACCCAAAAAAAAACGGAGATTCTGAATGGGAAATGAAGATGGACGGACACATGCCCAAGCTTTTTTTTTTTAATTTTTTTTTATTGGAGGTTTAACGACAACCGTCAGCAACTCAATGGGCTATAAGCAGTCGCCCGTCCCTAATTTAGGGTCATTGGTTCCAGGGAAGGGAGAGAGCCAGTGCCGTAAGACAAACACAACATCCATGCCTCCCCGGGTTTCGAACCCGGATCCCTTTCCGGACGAATGATCTGAAGCTATCGCTTAGACCACTGCGCGAATGGTCTAAGCGATAGCTTCTACACAAAATTGCCAGCTTGGGGCGGCCATGCCCAAGCTGGCAATTTTGGGGAAACGTCTTCAAGAGAGAACGTAGCAGAGAAGAATGATATTACCGTTGTTGCTCTTACGCACAATAGCAAAAATGGGTCGGAACAGTCTTGCCAAAGCTACATCTGTGTAATTATTGATTAAAAACAATTGTTAATTAGAACTGGAATTAAAAATTTATTAGCTGGCCTTTTCTAGCCCCTGATTCGATAACTAAATAATCAAATATGGTACATGTGAACAAGGAGGATGCGTGGAAAAGAAAGAGGACGAAGTACACTATATTGACAAAAGTCAAAGGACACCTGGAAGAGAAACACAACATAGCATTTATTGACATACATTAGTACGGTGTCGGTCCACCTTTGGCCTTAATGCATGCACTGACCCTTCGAGATATGCTTTCGACAAGATTTTGGAACACAGCGATAGGTATGCACTGCCATTCAGTACATAATGCTGCCGCTAACTGTTGCTTAGTAGTAGGCCTTGGTTCCAAACTTTTTATGCGGCGCTCTAATTCATCCCATAGGTGCTCTATGGGATTAAGATCAGGACTCTGTGCTGGCCAGTCCACACACGATACGGAATTATCGTCAAACCACGCCGTAACAGACTTTGCTTTATGACTCAGTGCATTATCCTTCTGATACCAACAAGGCTCGGGTCCATAGTATTGCCACAGAGTTGGTAGGGCAAAATTGTCCAGAATATCGACGTAAACGTGCTGGTTAATAGTTTTGTCCACGATAACCAATGGGTCGTGACCATACCACGAAAAACACCCCAACACGAGTACACTGCCAGCTCTAAACTTGACCGTAGGAACAGTACACTGTGGTAAATGGCGTTCCCCCGGCTGCCGCCATACCCACACACGACCATCAGACTGATGGATCGTGTATCGGGATTCATCACTCCATAGGACCCGTTTCCATCAATCTACGGTCCACGATAAATGTTCTTAATACCGTGAAAAACGACGAGTAGCATTCCGAGTGAAGATGAAAGGCTTATGAGCAGCCGCACGACCACGGTAACCCATGGAATGAAGTTCTCTGCGAATGGTACCTGCGCATACCGAGGTTCCAGCATTGTTACTCACCTGTACACTGAGGTCTTGTGCAGTACTCTGCCGATTAGCTGTAATGACTCTCCTGAGGCTTCGACGTCCTCTGTCACTGATTTTCTTTGATCTGCCGGTACGTTTTGCTGCTTCAGGCACGCCATGTGTCTTTCACTTATTCGGTACATCCAAAACAGCTGACTTTGGTATGTTTAAACGCCTCTCGATTTCTCTGCTAGATCTCCTCAACACATACACGAGCAGTCGTCAGAGCTCCCAGATTTTTCGAGTGTCCATGAGGTAATAGGCCGTGTGGAGTGGTTTGAAGTAGTGTGACATGTTTGTGAATGTTCCGTGCTTCATTTTATGAAGTTTCAGAGTGTTAGGTAACATAGTTTGCTCTTACGGACAGTTTTATTTGGTGGTTGGGTTCGCCGTTGACGAGTTTTGCAAATGGCGGTTTCCGCCAGCCATGTTGTACGTAGTCCTCACCCGGAAGTTGATCGACGTGGAGCAGTACCTGCTGATAAGGCTTCGTCAAATCCATAGAGTGCTTCTACAGTGACCTCTGAAGGGGTTGCCTGGTAACCGATCCGTGCTCTTCAGGAGGTAAGAATTCACCTAGTCGACGTGGTTCTGGAGGTCAACAGAGTTCATCTTCGCTAGTGTCTGCTGTTGGGATTTCTTCGACGATAAGGTCGCCAGGTGTTTCTACTGATTTGACGGAATCTTTCAGTTGGGCATCTGTAGTAGAAGCAGCAAATCCAGATGAAACAAGTGATCGACGCTGTACTACAGAGACGGAGTTACAGAGAACACGTTTCTGTATCAAGATTTCAGATGACTCAAAGGTATGTCATGAATTTCATGATCTTTTAGAACGAACGATTTTTTTTCATGCGTTACCACAGACACCGTTGCCTGTATGCATGAAGGCTTCAGAGGAGCGAGTACCAAAAGAAGCTATCGAAGGGATTATGCCTTCGATAGCTTCAAATCGTTCTGTTTTTCAGTTTGCAGTTTCTGTCTAACTTCCTTGAAAAAGCCATCTGGTTGATGTGCGAAAGCTTGGAAACGCTTATGTATATATTCCTACGCTAGCAAATCGGATCACTATGTAGTTTTACTATTGATTTGGTCACTGTCCATGAATTAAATGAAAATGAACGAAGGTGTACTTGAAAATTTTTGAGTGAAACATCACAATAGGAAATATTTCTCAGACGCATTAATCAAGACTTGCTAATATTTTGTCAGTTACAAAAAGAATCGGGGACGAAAGAGGTTTCTTTTATTTGCTTTAAGTAAAAATGTGTTGTCAAAGCTCTAATCAGCGTTATCGAACGAAACCCTATACATCGTCAAAGTGCTGTTTCATTCATGCTCATCAAATAATTTTCTTCAATACAGTAATTAATTAAATAACAATAAATAAGCTGCGCAGTGGTCTAAGCGATGGCTTCTGATCTCTCGTCGGAGATGGGTCCGGGTTCGAATCCCGGTGAGGCACGGATGTTGTGTTTGTCCTACGGCACTGGCTCTCTCACTTCCCTGGAGTCAGTGGCCCTAAATTAGGGACGAGCGACTGCTTATAGCCCTTTGAGTTGCTCACGGTGATCGTTAAACCCTCAATCGGAAAAAAAAATTATATATATATATATATATTTGCCTTTGAAAAAGTAATAAGAAATAAGAAGCAGCATAACTTTCTTAAGCCCCCCCCCCACACACACACACACTAGGTTTGGACGAAACAGAGCGGAACGCAATTTTGTTCGCGCACTAAGTCTCAACTACACAGATGGAAACGGAAAGACTCATCTGATAGACGTACATTGCTCTCAAATTGGTGTTGCGCGTATTGTAATTACAAGTACTGTATTATCTTTTTAACGGGTGATATAATTAAAGATTCTTGATCTCAAACATCAAGAATCTGTAATTATATATATATTTTTGATCAAAGTCTTGTGACGATTATATATATTAAGATAATTTATAAGTTTAAAAACACTTATATATGTTAAGGAAATTTATAAGTTTAAAAAACTTATAAATTCCATTGATCCTCACATTCAATTCAGCTACGAAACGGAAAATAACGGATGCCTACCATTCTTTGACGTCCTGGTTACTCGCCAATTGGATTTCTCGCAACCACAATTTATCGGAAGCCTTTCGCTGTTTTCTCATCTCCACATGCCAAGTCCAATCATCCTTGGCAGCAAAAACTCAGCGCCTTTTGCAGTTCCGTATATCGCGCGATACATACATATTCAGATAAAGACAGTTTGGAAAGAGAACTTTAATTTCCTTAAACGTGTTGCAGTACAGCGAGGATACAACCCTTCCATTATAGACAAGGCTGTAGCAAAATTCCAGAAACCAATTCTCCACGTTAACTCCTGTGATGCGCCCATTGCGAGAGAATTATGCCATTATTCCATTTTTCCGTGACATTGCTTTCAAATTTTCAAAAATTTTCAAAACCTTTCACTTTAAGGTGATTTTTAAACCCATAAACGAAATGAACTTTTTAGTATCAAAGGACTATGTTGAAGACAAAAACTCGTGGGGATTTTATCAAATTCCATGTGAATGTGGCGCTTCGTATAATAGGACAGACCCGTAGAGCCTTGCGTTTTCGATTGAAGGGGCACAAGTCCTACATTCGGAACTGTGACTTAAAAAAGTCATCGATGGCTAAACACTGTTACGAAAAGGACCATAAATTTCTCTTTGAAGAAGCAAAACTTGACAAGCCAGATTCAACCACCAAACTTGATATTTTGGAAGCTTTTCATGTATATCAAGTTTTCGTAACTTGTTAATGACATGGCATTCACCGCATTTCTGTCAAACGCGTGGAATTCTCTAACCAAAACACGTGACTGTAAACACAATTTATGATATCATATACAATTTGAATATTTCCGTGCCATTCGTCCTGATGAAGCTAGGTCAATACCCAGCAAAACCATGGTCGACTTGAAAAAATAAATATTTGTGACAAACCACGTTGTATTCTCTTAATAGATATAATTACAGGTTCTACATTTAGCAAACAGCCTGATTTTAACAACAACCTACTTGTGTAATTTCCTAAAACATGAAAATCACATACATCAGTTTTTTCCATTCGTACCAACCTGGAGAATTAGAAAGCCAAGAGCTACTTGCACAAGGACTGGCCGGAAATGCGGCACTTGAAGCTTTCAACATTAGGGAAACTTTCAAAGAGAACTTTAGTTCACCAGAAGTCAGGATAGCCTGGCAACATGAAATAAACAATAGAAGAAAGTGAAACACAGAATAAAGTGAAAATATGTGGACATGTAATGAAGTAACATGTATGTTTTTCTTTTGTTGATATTAAAAACTGTGGACTTAAAATATGTAATAGCATTGTACCTCGATGGACATAAAACAAAATACCACTCTAAATAAATTCATATAAAATTCATAGAATAAGATGATCCTATAATAGCAATATGCTATTTCTTATGGACGTTATTTTCCTTGTGTATGTATTTTTTAGACTAAACATGTTTTACCATAGATTGTCTTTCATTTCATTGTGGCACTATTGTTTGTGATTAATGTCATACAAAACAGGACTTGTTTGCACCGCATTTATTAACATTTCGTGAACAGACATTTCCGAAACAATAATAGAATAATGAACAACTTCACAGTAGACGCAATGGAAATGCGGAAGTCAAATTACGCCAATTGCTTGCTGTCTGATTATGCAATAAAGTTAACAAGCAAGTGACTTGACGTAACACATGGGCAACGCTGTGGAAAGTTTCAGATCGGTGGGAAATATTGTCAGCGAGAAATCCCCCAAATTTTAGTAACGATCTGAACCGTTGATTTGGTTCAGTTCCGATCTAGTGTTCGGGCTCCCATTAGAAATTATGGTTATTAGATCCCACCCCCTTCGTTTCTTTCCTAGCTAGTGCACGGCGACTTTAACCCTTTAACGACCATGACTCAAAAATATTTTATGATTCGAAATACCATAACACCCTAAACTGTCTGTCTGTTCACTTCTTTGTTTAATAAAAACAATTGTGACTGCGGGTGACTCCTGCTGATCCCTCACAGTTCGAGAAAATTTCATGAACATGTAAGGGTATAGGAAATCTGACTCACTTTAGACAGGCGTTTCAGGCGGCTATGACCGTTTGTATGTACGGGCGTTAAAGCGTTAAACAGCAGGGAGAAGAGATAGGGTATGCAGCAGAATTTCTTCCAACCAGACGTACGTGGTCAGTGTTCATGCTCCTGCCGCTCGCTAGCCGTGTCAGACGAACCAAAGGTTTTATTCTGCGGCTTCCGCAGAAGACGAGCAGTGCTCAGTGTTCATGCTGCAGCAGCTCGCTAGCCGTGTCAAACTAACCAAAGGTTTTATTCTGAGGTTTCCACAGAAGACTAGCTGTGGTCAGTGTTCATGCTCCAGCCGTGTCAAACTAACCAAAGGTTTTATTCTGCGGCTTCAGCAGAAGACGAGCAGTGGTCAGTGCACATGTGCCATGCGGAAGCAGTATAGTTGTTGTTTACCTACCTCGGCCAAACTGGAAAATGAGTGTCGTGAGAAATAAAACAGCTGAACGCGATCGATACGAAGTGACAAAATGCACCTGAAGAAGTGAAATTATATTAAGAACTACTGCACTTTTAAGAGCAGAAGGACTGTAATGCTGAGTATACACTGAGCGTACAATGAATTACGGTCACCCCTAAGCAAAGTGACTTACACCATATGCTGGTGTAACGAGGAGGAGAGCTTAGCTGAAAGGGTGTATAAAAGTCTGGTGTGGTTCAGTTAAGAGAGAAGTTGCATTCCTCTTTCTCTCTGATGGGTAAAACCAAGAATTTATCGGAGTTTCCGAGAGGCCAAATTGACCGCCGCGGTGACGCAGTGGTCTAAGCTGGTTCTGACCATTCGTCCGAGTTGAGTCCGACTTCGAATATCAGTGAGGCATGGAAGTTGTGTTTGTCTTACGGCACTGGATCTCCGCATTTTCTGAAACCAGATGACCCAAATTAGGGACGGGCGACTGCTTATAGCCCCTTGAGTTGCTCACGGGGTCGACAAAGGCCAAATCGTGGATGCACGAACCGTTGAGCATTCATTTTGGAATCAATGACACTTGTGGTTTGTTCGAAGGCCTCCGTGGTTAAAGTGTACCATAAGTGGGGCCAAAATGGGGAAACAACTGTAAACGGCAGCGAAAGGTGAACGACGGGTGCGTCGCCCTGTACAAGGCAATTGGCGGAGCACAGTTTTGCAGTTAACGAAGTACAATATGGACCAACCGGAAACAGTATCCTGTTCTACTATGTGTTGCATATTGGCACGGATCGGCTACAACAACTGACGCCACCCTCATTTAACAACAGTCCGTCGACGTGAAGAACTGTCCTGGTGCTGACAGGAAGCGGGTTAGACGAGAGAAGACTGGGAGAAGGTGTGTTAGTCTGATGGATCACGATATATACTCGATTATGCCAATGGTCGAGTCAGTATTTAGCGACAACAGTATGAGGATTTGGATCCCTCATGCATGGTATCGACTATCCAGGCCCGTGTGATGGTTGTATGTTATGGGAAGTATTTAGTTGGCATGAACTGGGACCCCAGGTGTGTGTGGACCAAAGTACGGACGCCGGCAACTACCACGGACTGCTTGCGGATCACGTACAGCCCACAGTGTTGTACGTCCACGCAGATCAGAATGCGTTATTCCACGACGATAATGCCCCATGTCATTGGATCAGCTTTGGGCAGAAATGGTTCCACGAACATACTGCTGATATTGAATGGCCCCAAAACTCGCCTAGCCAGAACCCAACTGAACATCTGTGGAGTGTTGTGGAACTCCAGGTGAGGCAGTTGGACTCACTACCCGCTCCATACGAAAACTGTGGAACGTAACACAAACAGCTAGGTTGTCCTAACAACTGTGCCGGCACCTCGTGGAGTCGATGCCATTGCTGGTGGTGGCCGTTATTCGGGCAAAAGGTGTTACGTCGATTTTTTTTTTTTTTTTTTTTTTTGATTGGAGGTTTAACGACCACCGTGAGCAACTCAATGGGCTATAAGCAGTCGCCCGTCCCTAATTTAGGGTCACTGGTTCCAGGGAAGGGAGAGAGCCAGGGCCGTAAGACAAACACAACATCCATGCCCCACCGGGATTCGAACCCGGACCCCTTTCGGACGAATGATCAGAGGCCATCGCTTAGACCACTGCGCCACCGGGGCGGCCTTACGTAGATGAGACTGTCTAGCTGAGAGTTTTTTTTTTTTTTTTATTGGAGGTTTAACGACCACCGTGAGCAACTCAATGGGCTATAAGCAGTCGCCCGTCCCTAATTTAGAGTCACTGGTTACAGGGAAGTGAGAGAGCCAGTGACGTAAGACAAACACAACATCCATGCCTGACCGAGATTCGAACCCGGACCCCGTTCGGACGAATGATCAGAGGCCATCGCTTAGACCACTGCGCCACCGGGGCGGCTAGCTGAAAGTTTCATTTATACTTTATCGCTGGGGTGGGTTAGCTGTAGAGTTTCTCCTAGATTTTAGTGCAGCCACGTTCATTTGAGAATTTAAACTAGACAATACTGGGTCTAGAGCATATTTGATGATTTCAGCTAGACATTACTGAGGGTCTTTCTTCCATAGTTCTGTTTCTACTAGATTTCATTAAGGTCATGTCAAGTTGTGAGTTTCAACTAGACTGTTTTTTGCGATCTTGCCCATTTGAGTTTATTGGAACAGTATTTTTATTGTATATCCTTTTTCTTCCTAGACATACCTGGTCATTAGAACTATCGGTCATAACTGCTTTATGTCGCTTTTCTGAAATTCGCTTTCAGTAAGACCCCAATAAATGCATTTTCAGCAGCGTTTTCCTATCAGAATGATAGTATTTTCCTGAGCAGCTAAAACTTTTGTGCTTAATGATGGTCAGTTATTCAGTTGCGTAGCTTATTCGTGGTAGTTCATCCCAAAAAGTGTGGTACGGATGCGACAAGTGTTAGATCTGTGTACAGATCAGGTCTTTAAAAATACTCTGAGACATAACATATGAGATAATTAGCAAAGTAAAAACATACCAACGTGGAAAATCTTGCGGTTAAACACTGGACAGCTTGGCATGTGAATTTAAATCTCCTAGTAATGCATTTCCAGTTTGATGCGTGAAGAGCGCTTTAAGAATTTTACTTTTTAAGTCTGGTGAGTTCGTCGGAAGGGAGAAATAACTCTTTCTGCAGTTCATATGAGACCAAGGGACGACGAAGACTGCGAAAGGATACAGAATAATAACTGCAGTGTATTTTTATGTTGATCTCGCAGTGTTTTGTATATGATGTGAGCAAACTGCTATTCACAGCAGTGGGGTATCTTGGGTCCGAGACCCGGGCTCTCCCCCCCCCCCAGTACTTCTTTTTTTAAATTGCAAAGTTTTATTTCTAACTGTTAAGTAATAGAAGTACCTTAAACTACTGCATGCTATTGCTAACATGATACCAAATAATTATGAACTACTACAAAACATTACAGAATTACTACATGCTATTGTTAACATGATACCAAATAATTATGAGGATTAGGATTTGAATACTTTATTTGTGCATGAACTCCATTCTCCTTTTCTTTTGTGTGAACTTGAGTATTACGTTTTCATAAAAAGTTTCTTCCGAGTAGTTTTCCATATTTTAAAAAAATGTTTTTTCTCTATTAATAAATCAGCCAAGTTGTTCGAATGTACATGTCTTTGTGTGGTTTTAAGATATATTTTGATTCTTTTTAATGCAGAAAAACTTCTTTCGGCAGTTGTTGATGGAAACTTTAATATTAGGTCTACTAATTTGTACACCTCACTAAACACAATGCCGAATTTATTCAACTTTATGTAACATGTAATGTCTCTTACTGATTAGTTTTTCTATTCATCAAGGGAATAAAACACTTTCAAAGTGAAAATCCTCCAAATACGGGGCGTCAGTGAATAAATAAAGACATCGCTCTTTCCACGTTTAGTAACAACGCCGCACAGCAACCGAAAAATTGTTATTCGGCCGCCGCCGGGGAAGTGAATCCCGGATCACTAAGACAATTAAGAAAGAGGTTGACTTTTGTACATTTACTGTATTCTTATTCAGTTACTATTAAGGTGGACGTCAAGTAATTTTGTTTCCTATACTTCCAATCGAAAAACTTCTGTACACATTTTCTTTACAATTAATACGTTTCCAAGGATGAAAATTTGAACATCGATTAAAATAGCTTCACTTTATAACTTGGAATACTTAATATTTTCTAAAACATACCCATAATTATGCAATCCAACATTTGTTTGTCTACTGACGTCATCAAAGTACAGGTCGCGCCATCTTTTTTCTGGTTTCAACACCACCAAAGGAAAAGTTATTGATTTTTAATATCATTATGGTTATGTTTTAGAAAATATTAAGTATTCCAAGTTATAATATGAAGCTATTTTAATCGATGTTCAAATTTCATCCTTGGGGACACACAATTGTGAAGGAAATGTGTACAAACTTTTTTCCATTGGAAGTATAGGAAGCAAAATTACTTGACGTCTATCTTAATGTTACAGTACAAGAAAGTTAAATGATTAGAAAAAGCAGTAGATTAAATTATTTTTCTGTTTCGATTTTTCTAAATTTATTTAGCAGAACTACTTCCTTATAATTATTGTATGTTATAATTTTACGGTACATGATTAAGAAGTATATGTAGATCGCGTATCGTGATTTTTTGTATCAAACTTCGACGTAATAATTTTCCGCTCTGTCAGCACAAACAAGGAGGGAGGGGAGCTATCGGCCCACCCCGTGGGTGCACCAATGGCTGGGACAACCTGTATATACAGAATGTATAAGAAAGTACCGCGTTGTGTTTCACCCTTACTCAGTCACTGGTGTGGGAAGATAAGGGCGCCTCCCGTGAATTGTTACTGTGACTATTTTATCAAAACCGTGTGTATCTTTTGACTAAACATGCGACATGTCTGAAAATAATTATGTAACTCCCGTTAACAATTAACAAGTTTTAATATTGAGAACTAGCGGAGATACCCGGCGATGCCCGGGATAGACATAAAGTTCGTTTTCAAGTAACAATGTAAATCGCACTATAAAAAAATCCTACCATGATGAACAACGCTGAAGTCTGGCCTCACGCTGTTCCAAGGTCTTTGCCTCCCTAGATACACTGGCTCTTCCCCGCTGATCCACAAGTCTTCGATCACGTTATTCGGTTGTCTCACTCTCTCGAAGTAATTTTACTTTCTTTGTTTTTGGCTGAACTTCTCCAATGGGTTTGCGTTTTTTTTGGAGGCATTTCACTACACTTTATGAAAATTTTATTATAAGAATCACAATTTATAATGGCCGTTCTAAGCCCTAAAAACTCGAAATAGCAAACATGCACAACAATGCACTTCCTGTACTCCGCATTCAGCTTTCTAGAGTGTAGATATACAACCTGATCACACCCAAAGTGAAAGAAAGTAGTTCACGATAATATACGAATTTTTTTACTAATCTCGAAAACTAAACCCATTCGGATAATTCTTTCACTGTTAGAAAGCTTACCGCTTTCCGGTAGACATAGGCTATTTCTTTTATCTATACTAATACCAATACTAATCTAGTATTTAAATTTTATGTATGAAGAAGACCGCCTGTTTTAACTTCAGCTTAACCTTGATGCTATTTGAGAGGACCACGCCTATTGGGTGGGAAGCTGTAGCTCCACCCATATTTGAGACGCCTGCGCCAATTGTTGGGAGTCTAATGAAACCTAATCCTTACAAAGAAAATGCCATGGTAACATAAGCAAAAAAATTCTTATGAAAATATGTTCCGCCGGTGCGTTGTGTTTTCAAAAAACGGACTCTTCCCCGTATGCCTGAACCACGGAAGCTGGCGAGGAGTGAGGTGTCACCTGACGACCGTTGCTCTGACACGCGGAGTAATACCGTAGCATTCGACTTGCACCCAATCTATAGAGGGCCCCGTAAAAACACATTTGACCCCCTTAGGGATGGAATTTCTAAAAATGGTCCCGCCTGTATTTTAATCTGGGTGATGAAGAGTATGATGTATGCCAGTTTTGGTGCAAATCCATCAAACCGTTTAGGAACGTATGCGGAACAAACATACAAACTTTCATTTTTATATATAGAGAGATTTAAAATATACGGGAACACGTAATTATGGCTTATGTGGGTGTGACCGACGTTAAGAAATTATAATAGCTTCTCTTTAACAAATAAGCACTTTTATCGTAACTTACTGAGATTTTCAAAAAACACCTTAATCATTGAGACCCTTATTAGAGTTCAAAAGTACAACAGTTATTATATTTCATCATATAAAAATTGCTTGTTAACTTCATTGTTCAACTTTTCTACTGACATTCATACATAAATCTGTTTTATTTGACACCACTCATGTTATGTTACTCCGCCTCTGTTGTACAGACACTGAGATTTGTAGATTTCCAATTATTATTATAAACACCTTAAACTTTTCCATATTCATGAAATACCAAATTAATTTAGCTCCGTAATATAAGTTCAACAATTTGTGTATAAACCAGATAATTACATTTAGAAAACTAAACAGAACAATATCAAATTTATTTTTGGGCCATATACATTCAGTGACTTAAAAAAAAGTACTGGAAATTTTAAGAAGAAAAAGCAATTTCCATACATGTGCGCTTGTAAAAGATATAAAAAGTCACTAATTCGTTAATTATTCCACCTTGCATCAAAAATGAATCACTAAAACATGTACCAGGAAAAAATATGTTAATAAACGAATTTATTTAAGACGGATCATTAACATTCGCTATGCAAAAATTTTTGCTCTGTAAAAATATTCTCCATGCAGATTAGTTAAAGTTATCTTGCTTTCGTTTTGTGAGAAAGTTTTTTATAAAAACCACAATGCAACATAAACTCTCCTCTCCCCGGAATTTATTTTTTATATTTTAGCATTTTCACTCACTTTCGTTCTCTCTCTCTCTCTCTCTCTCTCTACTGTATGATCTTTTTTTTAAGCTCACATCAATTTGAGATAAGCATTTTTCTTTAGGATATAGTTTTCTTCACGTAAGGACTTTATTAAATTATGAGATTTATTATCTAGAACCAACAATGAAATTTTGCTCCGGGCCCCGCTATGACATTTCGCCCCTGGCCACGCAAAAGTTCCGTCCGGCCCAGATACTGTCTCTGACCGACTAACTAACTGTTATTCGACACTGTTTGAAATAATAAAATCCCACTCCGCCTATTAATGCAATGACAGACATGAATTTACATGCACTGGAAACAGGGAAGAAAAATGACATAGCTCTATTGTCCTGGTCCTCGGTTCCATGGCTTGTGGCACCTGGTCATCGTGCGCAGTCCTTTGAGAATTTTCGTACCATGAGCCACCTCGCGCCTTATATGGTCGCGTCATCGTGGCTGTGGTACAATTCTTTTTTTAATTTTTTTTTTATTGAAGGTTTAACGACCACCGGGATCAAATGATCATATGTAGAGGATTTTAGGAAGGGAGTGTCTGACCCCAAGTCTTAAACAACCCTTAGAAATAAGAAGCTAGGAGATTTGGGCTAGAGTGCCCCATAGGAAAGTCACACGGAAGCGAGGTAGAAGACGCCCTTATTTACTACCGGGAGCCAGTACCCGGGGCTCGACAGCTTAACGAGCCCATCCGACGCACGGCGGATATTTAGTGGATCGAGCGTTCGTACCTGCCTGGGATCGAACCTGAGGTCCTTTCAGTGGCAGTCACGAACGTTGCTCACTAGGCCACCCGCTGCTCTAAAGACCACCGTGAGCAACTCAGTGGGTTATAAAGCAGTCGCCCGTCCCTAATTTAGGGTATCTGGTTTCAGGGAAGGGTGAGATCCAGCGCCGTAAGACAAACACAACATCCATGCCTCAACGAGATTCGAACCCGGACCCATCTCGGACGAAAGATCAGAAGCCATCGCTTAGACCACTGCGCTACCGGGGAGGAGACAATTCTTTGGAGCTCAGCTGCATCCTTCTTTGGACTACTATGAAAACCTCTTCAACGACTTTTCTTACTACGCAACTTCTTAGGGAACTGCTGGGATCTGAACTTAGTAAAATATCTACATTTTCGGGAATTTTTGGGATTTGACCAAGTTCAATTTTTCCTTTCACCCTTATCATCTCGCAGGGTGGGGCTCTAAAAAGTTACAATCCTATCGTATTGAATCGTGGCTCCGAGCCATCTCTATCATTGGATATCTTCTTTAATAGATGTGAACCGTGGTTGACTCTAATAGGCTCCCGCACGTACTTCTACGCCGCGGATCTGTCGGCACGCGGTACAAAGCATCAACGGGTTATGATCTTCTGCCAAACTGTATAGATCCCTCTCACACGAGAGTGCGCATTAATTAGATTAGCGTCATGCTCGTTGTCTTCTGGCAACTAGGTGTCTGGACTAGAGATGAGCACGGGCCTGGGCTATGACAAAAAGCTCGAAAATGGATCCGGTCTCACCCCCGGGCGCTGGCGGGATGTTATCCGAGATGGGAACGGGTCAGCGGGTAGACAGTTTCTTGGGGCTCAAACGGGTCGGGTCAAGGTTTTCATGATCCGATTTCGACCCAGTTTCATTTCCGTTTTATTTTTGAAAAGAAAAAAAAATCGAAGAACCCTTCAGAGGTCTTTGAAATAATACTTCAGAGCTGCAGAGTATGATCAGGAACTTCCTGAGAAGGGTAAAGATATAGGATTAAAAATGAACTTTCAGATGACCAAACTGATGTACAATGCTTTTAGAATGAATCAAGATATATCAATTAATGGCGAAAAGCTGGAGATAATCAATTCTTACATTTACCTTGAGCAGCAGATATCAGACGAGGGTCACATTGATGAAGAAATTAATTGCCGTATAAAACTTGGAGAGCTTTTGGAAGAAACAGTACACTTTTTTAAAGCAATATGTCATTATGTCTTAAAAGGAAAGTGTTTAATGAATGAATCCTACCAGTGCTTACATACGCAGCAGCGGCGTGGACCTTAACTAAAAAACACACACAAAGACTACAGACAACTGAAAGAAGCATGAAGAAATGCATGCTTGGTGCAACCAAGAGGGATAAGAAGAGGAACTCATGGATAAGGAAAATGACAAGAGTGGAAGACATCATGATCAAAGTAAAATCACTGAAAGAGTAATGGTTTGGGTTTTGGTAACTGTGGGTACCAAAGCTGCACCCAGTTTATTGCGATAATGGGATCACAAACATAAGAGATATCGCCGAATATTGCGGTACAGAAAACATAAAGGGGAAAATACAGGTATATCCACAATGCAACACAAACCGGAGAGAAAACAGAAAGAGTACATTACCATGGCGCAGTGAAATTGGTATCTACAGCGGCGGAATCAGTATGATAACACCAATGCTACAGAACAGTTCAGCGTGAAAGATAAGCGATAAGAGGTCGGACCATAACATCAGGGATTTGCACATATGGTAAAAATTCGATGCACACAAATAAGGGATAGCATAAGGGCATATTATTCGACACGAAGCAGCACAAGTACAGCATTATGAGCAGATGTACAAGGGTATGATAACACACCAACCGATTAATACATAATGAAGGTCAAAATGCAAGGCACAGTACAGGGATACAGTAACTACTGTACATTATGAGAACAAAGTTAACAATTGTAGCACTCAAAGAAACCGCAAAGGAGGAAAACACTAGAACAGCAAGGACGTACAATGAGAGCAAAAGAAAAACCCAAGACACAATAACAAAATCAGGAAACAACATTGCAATACAAGAGCAGTGACATAAAGGACACAGCACACCATTAGCGGAACAGTAGATGAAGAAACGCGAAACCAGAAAATCCCAGGCGACCACAAGGTGGAAAAAGTCGCAGGAGAAAACGAAAAGTGTTGGGTTGGGAAGGGGCGCTAAAGTTAATCGGCTTGAGGAAGTAAGGTACCACAGAATTTTTTCTCAGCGAGGTCTTTCAAGGAGGAGAGGCGGCGAGTGTATCGTCTCACGAAAACCTTGTACCTAGAATCTGGGACACTCTAAAGATTTGAAAAATGACACATAAGCTTCAAACTGCATCACCGCCGCACACAGATCAAGATCAGGTAAGTGGAGAAATTCTTCAGTACAGACAACCGTAAGACCAGATTGGAAGAGGCGTAAGAGTTGCTGTCTGGACAGTGGTCCAGGAACTAGAGGAAGCTTATCAATGGTTTGTATAACCTCATCATCTGAGAGAGGATTGACAGGACCAGAACGGAGATACCTACTGTTCCAGAAGTCATCAGGCGGAGAAACATCGGGAGCACTAGATGAGTCCACAGAAGGAGTAGGAGAAAGATGTTTTACCTTTTTCTGCTTCACAGAACCTTTGGAAGTTCCAGTCTGTTTTGAAGACGAAGTTGAGGTGGATGAATCCATTTGCGGATCTGGAAGAACACTCGAAACGGGAGACGAGAACACACGTTGCGCCGAGGAATCAGTATGTACCCGATCAGAATCGGTGGACACTGGAGCATCAGCCGACGCAGCAGGAAAGTGGGGCAATGGGAGAACAGCAGACAGGGTCGTAGTTGGAGATCCGATATGCGAAACACACGGAGGAAAGCCAGTCGGCCGAAGTAAGGAAGTACCACTCGACACATCCGAGTCGAAACACTCCGCCGGAGACACATCAGTAGTGGAAGACATCTCTGCTAACCCAGAAGGAGGATGCACTACCGTACGGTGCGGAAGAGGAAGAAAGTGATAATTGTCCTGGACTGGAAGGTACTTCTGATAGAGAGAAGGATTGGCCGCGTCAGGCAAAACACCGAAAGAGGGTATGGTAGAAGGAATAATGTGATCGACATTGAGATGCAAGCTGGAAGAAAGGCCATGGCGTATGCGCACACAGGAGGCAGCGGTGTGATCCTGGGTAAGAGAGTGAGTACAATAGTGGGTGGTGAAAAACTTCAAACTACGTGCGTGGGCCAATTTCAACAGTCGCTTCTGAAGGACAATCCGCCAAAGCGTTCTCAGTGGGAATGGCGACCAACAACTGACGGCGAGGTCCTGTGGCATGTGCAAATCGAGTTCCGCGTGGAGCGTCAGAAAGGCGACGGACCTTGCCCACAATTTTACAAACATGTTTGACAAGGAAAAGAAGCGCAGTAACAGGTACTTCCTGAGGAACATGATAGAACGCAATGTTCACCGGACGCTTGGAAAGAGGCGAAGGGATGCGATGATTTGTTCCAATCGAAAGTCCGAGTGCAAGAAAAAAGTCAGCATCCTCCTTGCGCTGGAACTGCTCTGAGATACCCCGAGAGGTACGAGAAATTCCGGCAATGAACGCGGACGGTACATAACCTGAGAGGGCCTCTATGTAGCGTGGCAAAAGAGTATTCGGTAAGGCATGAAAGAGCACACCTCTATCCAGGTGATTATGGAACTCACGGCCAATCTGCGAATTTTCATCAATCGTTACCTTCACCTTAGGGTTGGATACCTGAATAATAGGTGTTGACTGCTAGGGACCATGAGGCTGAGAAGAAACTGACGGAGAAGCACAGCCTCCCTGCAATGTGGAGGCAAATGACGTCCTCGGAAGAGAAGTCCGTGCTGCCGCCCCGGTGGCGCAGTGGTCTAAGGCAATGGCCTCTGATCATTCGTCCGAAAGGGGTCCGGGTTCGAATCCCGGTGAGGCATGCGTGTTGTGTTTGTCTTACGGCACTGGCTCTCTCCCTTCCCTGGAACCAGTGACCCTAAATTAGGGACGGGCGACTGCTTATAGCCCATTGAATTGCTCACGGTGGTCGTTAAACCTCCAATCAAAAAAAAAAAAAAAAAAAGAAGTCCGTGCTGAACCGGCTGGCCTTAGAAGGCAGTGAGGGAAGCGGTAGTCCCAGCCGTACACAGGGAGTGCACCGAGGCATCGGCAAAAGCAGAAGAAGGAGGCGCAGCCAAGTCAAGTGAAGGCACGGTAGCAGGAGTACCAGGCAGCTGGGAAGGTACCTGAGCAGACACATCTGAGGACGAGAGTACGTCAACGTACATGAACGTGGGAAGTGCGACGTGATGTGCATCCGCCACGCCCAGAGATGATAAGGATAGGCCGAAAGCCGCCATGTTGGCAGCTACGAGCTAACGAAATGCAAACGGAGGAATATGAACAAATACAAGGATGATACCGCCAGAAAAGTAGCTGAAAACATACACAGTACCTTTAAACATGCGAGGCATGCATCAGGTGAGTTCGGGACGAGGACACTAGAATGCATAAAATGTAGGAGCCACCATCACAACGTCTGTCAAGAACGAGCAATGGACTGCACATATTTGCCAGAAGAACGGACCACCGATGGACAACCGAAATTTTAGACTGGATTCCAAAGGACAGGAAAAGACCCAGGAGAGGAGAAGACCATGTGGGAGATGGGAGGATGGAGGAGACTGGCCCAAGACAGTCCTTTGTGGAAAAACTTGGAGAGACCTTCATCCAGCAGTGGATTGATAATGTTTGACAATGATGATGATATATATTCGAATTTATAGTTCAAAGTCAGGTCAGCCGCCCCGGTGGCGCAGTGGTCTAAGGCGCTGGCCTCTGATCATTCGTCCGTAAGGGGTCCGGGTTCGAATCCCGGTCAGGCATGGATGTTGTGTTTGTCTTACGGCACTGGCTCTCTCCCTTCCCTGGAACCAGTGACCCTAAATTAGGGACGAGCGACTGCTTATAGCCCATTGAGGTACTCACGGTGGTCGTTAAACCTCCAATCAAAAAAAAAAAAAAAAAGTCAGGTCAATTATGTCCCCGTCGAGTCCGGGTCCAAAATTTTTGACCCGTTTCCAACTGTGGCTGTTATACTTTATTAAATCTTTGACTAAAACCCGGGCCTGTACGGGCGCGAACTCAAGTTAATTTTCCATTTCACTTTTTTAACTAATTTTATTTAACACCGCTAACCAAATTAACTAACGCCATGGGAAACGACAACTAAACGGTTACCTATATAGTCTCTCTTTGCCTAAAATTTTTAATTATTGTTTACTGCGTGTTTCGCGTGCATTGTAACTCAAAAACGTCTTTCAGTGTTTCAAGTAACAGCCAAGTATTATTTCTTAGATACGATGAAAACTGATAGTATAAAGTTTTCTCGCGACTAAAATTTAAAGTTCTGCTAGCTACAATACGAAAAATGGGAATTTCCGGTCATTCGGTGAAAACGTGCTTGAAGGTGAGCCCAGGTAAACGAATTAACTTGATACAAACAAAATGAGGGACATTTTGTTACCTAAATATGATGCACATAATAATAATTCTTTCTATCTTTTTTTTTTCGGGGCGGGGCGGGGGGGGGATTGTCGAAAAGCCCTTACATTTTTATCTGATGATGAAAATATAAATAGAAGTAAAACAATATTCTTCGTTTTTTCCTTATTCACATGGAGAAAATCTGCACAGAGGTTCGAACCCGGGCCAGTCATAAATCATGAAATAACGGACCGGGACCGGGCTTTAAAAAAGGAGCCGTGCTCATCTGTAGTCTGGACGTCTTAGGTGAGACATGAAATCACCTGCATTTCTAAAAGCAAATATGCTACTCCTCATCCACAAGAGAAATTGCAGAATAACAACTGGAATTCATAAAGGCCAACCCTGAGAACCTAACCACGTTTTATGACAAAAGGTTTTCCTTTGTCTCCTAACCAAAATTCACGCTGCGTATGTTGTGCAAATTTATTTTTAAAAATTTTGCGTACAACAGTTACGTCTCTGGACAAGATATTTGACCACAATTGACCGGACACTAATTGTACAAAGAAACCAGTGGCGTGTATTCGAGGCTAGCTAGGCTAGCTGCTAAGCCCAGAGAATGCACAAATAAAAGTTAATTAAATAAACACTAATAAAAGTCAATTATCAACGGTATTAAGCTATGTCAATGCTTTCGGTGCGAAAAAAAACATGAGCGGATTCGCTTTTTTCGATTATAAGAATCAGTCTGCCTAGCAATGATCAACGGCGTAACGCAAGTAGGTCTTCGAGAGACTTCGCTGTTCTGATGCGAAGAGCTTCAATACTATCTCCTGCTAGCGTTTCCATGACAACATGAATGAGCTATGGAGCTCGTGAGTGGCCAAAGCAATGGCCACTCACGAGCTCCGTAGCTCAAAAACCGAAGATTTCGGACTACCTCAGTCCCTCCATGCTTCCAGCTCGTGTTTCGCGAGAGTTGTTTCAGTTTGTGTTAAGTGTCAATGAAATAAACTCAGTGATATTATATCTTAAATTCGTGGCTTTGTTGGATTCGAACTGTTTTGATAAATTTTGTGAAAGCTTCTCTGAACATCTACTGTCAGAGCTTAAAGAACCCTATGCTTCAAATTTTGATGATACAGCTCGATTAAAAAATGAACTGAAGGTGTTTTATTCCCTTGATGAATACAAAACAAATCAATAAGAGACATTATTTGTTACATAAAGTTGAATAATTAGACATACTGTTTATTGAGGTGTACAAATCAGCAGATCTAATATTAAACTGTTCATCAACAACTGCAAATGCCGAAACAAGTTTTTCCGTGTTTAAAAGAATCAAGATATATCTTAGAGCCACACAAGGACATGCACATTCGGGCAACTTGGCTGGTTTGTTAATAGAGAAAAACATTATTTTTAAATATGAGAAAGTACTCGGAAGAAACATTTTTTGAAAACCTAACACTCAAGTTCACACAAAAGGAAAGAAGAATGGAGTTTGTGTACAAATAAGTGTTCAAATCCTAATCCTCATAATTATTAGTATCATGTTAGCAATAGCATGTACCTAGAATTTAGAAAAAAATGTTACTTCTATTACTTAACAATTAAAAAATGAACTTCACAATTTTTTAAAAACAGTACTGGGGGGGATAGCCCAGGTTTCGGACCCAAGATACGCCACTGAAACAAACAAACAGACAAAAATAAAAACTGAAGAAAACGCCTAATGGATGTAGCAGTTCCATTAAAGAGAGAGAGAGAGGGGGGGGGGGCGAAATATAGAACAGTGTCTGAGAAAATCTCGAAATACAAGAATCTGAGAATGGAAATCGAAGGGATCTGGAAACGGAGCGTAACACATCATATCTGCGAATGGAAATCGAAGGGATCTGGAAACAGAGCGTGTGCCCGATACTTTCAGGGAGTTGGTCCCTCCCTGAAATTATCGGGATACCGCCCGATAATTTCAGGGAGGGAGCAACTTCTCTGAGAGTTAAAACATAATAAAAAAAAAAAGGAGAAAGAAAAAAACCGTAGTTACATCAAAGTACTCTAACAAATCATCATCAGCTATTTATCAGTCCGATGCTGAATGAAGGTCTCTTCCTTTTTATCTTAAGCATATCTCTTCCAAGTCACTACAGCATGCTTTCGAGTTTCATTAACCCATCTCCCGAGTGGTGGGATCCTCTCCTTGGTCAAATCCAATCTAATATCTCAGTTACTTACCGATAGTCCTTCCAGCGATATATCCAGCCCATTGCCATTGGAGAAGTCTTTAACGATCTTCTTCAAAGTGAAAAACACACCGGTAAGTTAACTTTTCAACTTATTTATGAAAAATCAATTTTCAAAGTTGTACTTGAAGCGTTTTCCAGAAAACTGCGAAACGTGGTGACGGCTCCAGGAAATTTTCATAAAAAAAAAAAAAGTTAGAGCGCATGTGAACTACAAATTTTTAAGATTCTTCGTACGAAAACCCTACTCCAGTGAGGGGAACCATGAAATTCCCGAAGGGGGGGTGGCTCCGGACCCTCGTGTAAAAAAAATCTCGAAAAAATGGGATTGCCGCAGAAAATGAATGCTTCCCCCAATCCAAAAGGAAGCCATTCTTTAGATCTATCATATCACTAGAAAATTCCTAAATTTCCAGGCTAGCGGTTAGTATCTCTACCTTTACAAATAGCCTCTGCCGAGAAAGTCAGATCTGTCACATCAGTAGCAAATTCCTGAATTTCCAGGCTTGAGATTAATATCTCCGCCGAGAAATTCGACTACAACGGTAAAAATAAGGCCGACCGATGGTTGAGTAGTCTGAGACTCGTGCTACAGAACTCTCGTCCGAGTTGGGCACCGGCAACCGTCTGCCTCCCCGCTGTAGTCCGTGACCCGCCATCCCAGCTGCGCGCTTAACCAACAAAGCGACCCCACGAAACAGCTCCTCAGCAATGTGATGCCTTGGTGGCACCCGTGGGGCCTCATGGCCTTGTATGGGTATGAAGAAGAAAAAAATAGTATCACTATTGTTATTATCTATGTTGTCTTATTTTTATTATCAGCGCATTTTAATGACTTCGGATTATTATCTTATTTTTGTTATCAGTGCAAATTTTGATTTTCGATAATAATTAATGTTGCCTTACTTTTAGTGCATATTATAACTTTCGATTATTATTATTCATATTGCATTAATTTTATTGCCAACGCATATTATGACTTCGGATCTCCTGACCCTTCTGAAGGTTGCACTTGTCTCCCTCATGGGAACATTACAAAAAATACGCACCGTGTAATTTTGGGATTTTTTTCATTTTAATTCGCTAATAAGGCTTTCTTCTTAGTTTTACCCTGGGAAGGGGAATGCCTCTGTCAGCCCGTTAGACATTCCACTATTCATTGACGTAATTAAGGACCTCGTCCTGTTTTTCTTCGCTAGTTCCATCGCTTGTCTAACACAGACCATCTCAACTCCCAGATGGCAAGTTGCTTTGGAACGCCTTCGCTACGTCGAGCCTTGTTTTTCATTTGGCCGTTCCCTCAGGTCTTAAGGGAGAAAAGTAGAAAAAAAAGGGAGGGGGGAGAGCAGTGGGGTTGTTAATGGTATGGGGACGCGAGGGCCAAAGGGGAAGGGAGTTCCATTTGGGTAAAGGAACGAACACGGGGTGCATTTTTTCCCCCTCTTCGTTTTTCATAGTTTTCGTCCCGGAGTTACTTTCGACAGCCGCCGCTAGAGGGACGCGGATCCCGGATGCTTGTCGGGCGGTTATCCAATAGCGTCGGATGCCGAGCCCAAAAGCCGCATACCATTGAGCGTCGAAACCAATGCTCTGGCAAGACGCGCGTGATCGGAGGTCCTGTTGAACACCGTGGTTTGTGTTTGTTGAAAAAAGTTGTGTGCCGTCGGCGGCTCTTCCGTAGAAGTTCTGCTGACGTTTTTCTTGGTCCATGGAGATAATCTCTATTTGTGCGAACCTATGGGATACAATCAGTGGGGGCTGGAGTCTCTGGTAAACCAGAGAAATATCAAACGTGGTAAGTAAACTTGTGAACTCTGAACTTTTTTACGATAGTTACTGTAACACTGTGGTGTCAAGTGTCGTCTGTGGGCGAGGTTGCGTTCCTGCCAACAGTCGTTAAGTCCCGTAGGAAATATTCGTTTTGTGTTAACAATGTACAAAATTTAGGAAACACTGTTGTTGAAATATTAATTTGTAACTAATAATACGCAAATTAAAACCGTGGAAAACTGATCGGAAAATCAGTTTCGTTGAATAATAATACCAGATGTAAAGCGAATTTATTGTATTTTTTCGTTAATGAAGTCTCGCAGCATTTTTCATTTTCGATAGAATATGATGTACTTACGGTTTCAAAATCATTTTCCTATATATATTCATTAAACACTCTGAAAGTGAACAGAACTAATAATTCGGTTTAACATTTGGTAAATTTTCACCTCACTCGCAAAACAATTCCCGGCGTGGCTTATTTCGTTTTTGCTGAATTTGTTTTTATTGCTGGAATTCTTTTTTTTGTAGATAAAAGATTATTTATACGTATTTTCACAAACACACGCGTGCGTCATACTTTAAAAAAGATATTTTTACCGTCTGTCTAACACTGAGCAATTCCTTGATAAATTCGTTTTTGTAATCAAGACCTGAAAATTTATCAGAAAGTCAAGATATGAATGTTAAATTCCAAGTAAATTATTATTTATTGTAAGAGTTAAGATAAATTTAATTTTGATAAATTTAAATTGAATCGTAATACCCATTATAGTAAAATCCGCTTTTTTATTTTGGATGACGAAACTCGTCGTACATTTTTGAAGCAGCAAAACTTATAATCATTGGCCTGAAGTCTCGTAAAATTTGAGTTTTACAACTTGAAGCGCTGTTTGTGGTTTTGATATCAAAGAATGCACAGCTTATGTTACGTCCTGATCACCTAAAGTTAAAAAGAAAGTTTTTTTTTTTTTTTCAATGCATTTCTTTGCAGACAACGTATTTATTGCTTGCTTCACTGTGATAAATATATAAACAAAATGAACTTTATGTACTTTTCCCATGATGATGATAAAAATCGAGGGCAAATTGTTTTCATCATTGCGTTTCACAAAGGACATGGAAAATGAAATTAATATGCTCTCATAATGTTCTTAATTAATTTCAAGATACAGTTTCAGAAGACGTTAAATTTTTTATTGTATCTAAGAGAAAGTTCCAGATAAAAATCACTATCAAAGCGAAATAATGTGATTCGGATGCCGGGTATTTTTCAGTTTACATAGTGTAAACTTGTTATTCGTGTGTTAATGAAAACTTGTTTTTCGTGAAATTGCGGCTATTGACAAGACTTAGAAGCTATTCTTTTCGGGTATTGACCGCCGTACCCATTTGTACAGAATCTCAGAGACAGGTTTCCCCGAGTACCAGATATATTTTATCCAACACATTCATCAAAATTCTGGAATGTTTTGCTACGGCTGTGTCTTCCAAATAAAAAAGTGAATCTGAAAAATTAATATTTTAAGCGCAAGTTGTAGTTTTGATTGCAATAAACAATATTGATACTTTCTCGAATTTTGTAAAGACAGGCTTAAAACTGATAAAGAAATAACTGTCCTGCGTGTCTGAGCTTCAATAACTTAGAACTTCTGTACATAAAGTTCTTCGGGCGTCTTAAGAAGTCAGTTTAAAAGCACTTGTGATTGTGAAGATACGTCTTGCTGGGACATTAACATGAATACGGAGGTACTTCCGTGCAAAGACCGTTCTGAACCGGAATTGTAGGACATCAAAAATGGCGTTAGTTTTTGTGTGCTTATTAAAAATTTTGAAGCATCAACTGTGAAATTCTTAAAATGCATTTTTTTACCCGCTTCGTACGTGTCCATGACTCGTTTGTGAGGAATATTATTTGGAATACTTATCTGTTGCTGTGACCCAGTGGCGCATTCAGTAGGGGTGGCCCAGGGGCCCGGGCCATCACCATGAATTATCACTCGGACCTTCGTTCTTTGTTATGAGTTATTTATTTTTAAATAGATGCTTTTAAATATATATTTTACGCATACTTGGAAAACCACTTTATTTAATATGGCGGATATATTTTTATCCCTTCCCAATGTTCTGGGATATGTTTTCTCCGGTGTATTTTTATTAACATCTTCAGTATTTTGGGCCACCCCCATAAAGCAATCCTAGGTGCCACTGTTGAGATGTGCAGCATTGTTTCAACAAAAGCAAAAGCGCACGGTTTCTGAGGTCTTTCTGTTCTGAGACATAAGGAAGCCTATTATGCGGTGTGGGTTTGCTTGAAACTTAATTATATCTTTACAATATTTAAAAATTAAAATTCCAATGCACAATGTTTCACCCCGCCGAAGGCAAGCCATAGTAGATTGAAACAGTTTTGAACTGCAGGTGAACTGATTGCTATTTGAAGAATGAAGGACTCTTCACAAAATTTTAAATTTCCCAGGCATGGTAAAATTCAGATTTCAGTCCTGCTAGTTCTTGAATGAACAATCATGTATTTATTGTACGAATTTTCAGAAATGCCTCAACAGGAAAATCATTACGCAATCAATGTAGCCAAGATCTTAATACAGTAAAACTTCTCAATAGTGAACATCATGGGACCGCAACTTTTGTCCAATATTCGGAAATTTGATTTCAGAGCCCACCTGGTCTCATAATACGAAAAACTATATACTAAACGTATACGTACAATGTTTTTCGATTATTATTATTTTTTTTTGCTATTATTTAAGAGTAAGAAACAATACAGTACTTGTACATTGAGTACATGTATAATATTTGTATTTTAAAATAGAGTACATACAAATTACGTACATATCGATCAGCTATGGTACACCCTAACTTTAATTCCTGCTCATGTATCAGAAGGCATCTAACATTGATCTTCTTTGATCGGACTGAATTGAATCAATTTGAAAAGGACAGAATCAATTGCACCACGTTCAAGTTTTGCGAACTTTTACAGGCTTGCTGATTTCTTTGGTGTTGATGACCCAGTTTGCTGGTTAACACCACCTTTCTGAAAAGTACATTTATTTGCATTTTTGCCTGCTTTGAAGCTTTCGGTTAGAATCTGCACACTTAAAAAATCATTGTTACGCTGAAAGAATAGTTATATTTATCAACGAAACCAGATAGTGAACTGATTCATTTTAAGAAAAGGATGGTGGACTACATTTACCCTTCATGTCATGCTCGGTCTTCAAAGAGGGGGAAAAAATTTGGTCACACAAAATGAACTCTTTACCCCATTGAGCGTAACTTGCTGGCGTTGAAGAGTGGGGTTTGAGGCAGTGGATTTAGTCACTTTTAGAATACAGCAAAGGAGTTTCAATGTAGGCGTGGGGTCAATGTGAGAATCAAAGACAGCTGTTCTGTCTAACTCTCAGAAAAAGTCGATCCTATTGATACCACAGACCAGTAGATTTGTAATGGGTATCTTCAGGACAAAAAGTCATCCTGCTTTCATCCAAAGAAACTAAAGAAATTCCTATTGGCAAAAATTTACAGATTTGATCCCTTGAACGTTCGCGTTTATGACCAGGATCAGTGGCCGTTTATTCGGAGGGTCCGCTATGTGGAGGTAAATATACAGAACCGTATATACCTTGGGACTGGGATCACGAAACTTCAGAGGGTCCGCTATGTGGAGGCATTGGCGGTTCCAGGATTTTCGTGAGCGGGGGAGCAAGTGTCGGGAATAACCGGGGACCTTTCTGATATTGTTTTCTCAAAATAAAAAAGTGTTCTTAGTATGTCTATAAATTCTCCCCTATGTGGAGTTAATTAAGGAAAGCAATATACTTTTAAATAACACTTTCTTTCACGAAAAATTATTCAATTTGTTATTAAAACCTAACGAATCGAAACTTTTGCTTGGCCCTGAGGGAAGGGCGCCCCCTCTGGATCCGCCCCTGGTGGCTTACACAAAACGGCGGCGGGGCCCCACAGCAAAATTTTTATTTAGAACCCCTTGTCCCGACAAAATTTAGTTTTGCACACTTTCGATTGTTTTGAAAAAGCCGCGACAACTTTTAATCACATATAGGGGAATGCGTTGCGTGTTAGTATATATTATAAATTATAAAAAAAATAATCAGGGAATAGGGAAGTTACGCTGACAAAAATGACCAAACGAACAATGGCTTAACAGGACAAATCGATTGGTGAAGGGGAGATTTGCTATATTCAGTAGCTCAGCTTTGGTTTCGGAAACCGAAAGAAGATCCTTATTCCTACACAGATCAGTAATAATGAGCTTTTGAGTGACGTCTTAGTTCTCCAGGCGTCAGTGGGACAGTCAACTGGGAAAGGAGCAAACCCACTAAGAGACAGATTTTTTTGAAGTCATACTGATTTTTGGAAGTCCATTTAGGGAGTTTTCCCAGGAGTCCGAAACCTATTTTACAGGAGTCGACGGTGACATCACAACTGGATTTTTAAATGAAAAAGAAAAAGTGTTCTTAGTATGTCTATAAATTCCTTCAATTAATTAAGGAAAATAATATACTTTTAAATAATACTTTCTTTCTCGAAAAATTATTCAATTTTTTATTAAAACCTAACAAATCGAAGCTTCTCCTTGGTCCTGAGGGGAGGGCGCCCCCTCCCCCTGGATCCTCCCCTATGTGGAGGTAAATATACAGAACCTTATACACCTTGGAACTAGGATCACAAACTTCGGAGGGTCCGCTATGTGGAGGTAAATATATAGAATCACATATACCTTGGGACTGGGATCACAAAATTGTTCTCTAAATGGGGGTTTCTCTATTCGGGGGTGTCCGTTACAGAAGTTTTACTGTAATGTGAAATAATTTTATAACAAAGTGATGATATGAAACCCACGCGTTTGTGCCACTTCTGAATTTTTTTAACGTGTAATGTTTCATATTAAATTGTACGCTATGAACAACACCTGTTTATAAAACTGAAGCACAAAACTACGGCGCCGCAAAAGGCTCAGCTTCATATTAACGCTAGGAAATCTGCCAACATTTGTTAAATTCTTAAACGCATGTTTCGTAATTTGATGGGAGTAACATTTTATGCCGTAGATAGTATGCGCACGGAAAAGCTGCATTAACGCACCTCAAAGATAGAATTGTGTACAAATCGCTAACTTTTCGTGCTGTTTTAAACACTAGCATGCCTAATCAAAATGCAATTTCAACTACAAATCTATGAATTAATGTTTGGCTACAAAATGAGAGGATGTTATTCTGTTCGAAATTTCCGCTCATTAAATCTGAAGTGAAGAGAGCCAACAAGAATAAAATCATATCATTTTGTTTATTCAAGCTGAATCAGATCTTTTTTTCCGGTAAAGTTAAACGTAGCGTTACGATTCGAACATCTTAAGCTGTTATTTGTATTCTCGTTATAAAGTGTCATGACTTTAGCTCATGAAAAATTTTGAATTGGATCTTGTCAGTTTGGAGTTCTGCTTCATTTCCAATGTGTATACATGTCAGTTTTATATCAAGTATATGTCGAGTTTTCAAACGTTTTTTGACTAACAATTTTCGAAATATCATTGATAGTATACGCTGAATTACCTGACGACAGGGGTGCTCAGTACGCATTTAGTGCAGTGAGTGAGCAGCGTGCTCACTGAAACGCTTGTAGCAGTAATTTTGCGGTTAGATTAAAGAGCCGCATCGGCGAGCGAGTGGTCAGGGGCGTAGGTTACTGTTTTGTCGCAGGAGCTGGGTTCGGGCTCGAATCGCGGACGCCTGGAAGCAGTGGTCTTAAATTAGGGATGAGCGACTGCTTACAGCCCTTCGAGTTGCTCATGGTAGTCGTTACCCCCCCCTCCAAGAAAAAAAGGAAAGTAAAAATTAAGGGGTCTTAAATCCTATTTTCGTTTGCATTTTAATTAAGTGGGCGCGTCAGAATGCTGGGATTTTTGAAGCGGCGTAAAACTTGCGTGAGTGTTAAAACGGTTTGAAAAACGTTTTACAAAATATGTTTTTTATTCGAGCTTCATTGTGAACGAAGAAACCCCATTTTCTGTCGTCTGCGCTCATGGTCAGTGCACATGGAGAGCTATGCACGTAGGCATTTCACCAACAAATAATCTCTACCAAACGCGATAACGGACGGCCTATTGCTTGCACAGATCATGTAAATGGCGGTTGGGTTTCCGCTCGCCGGATTGTTTATCAGAGAGGCGTTCGATTTAGGCGCTCAGAATGACAGCACATATACGCATATATGTGGAATAGTAGAAATGACGCAGTAGGGTTGTTCTCTGTTGCTGCCTTTGCCGAAAGAGAAAAAAATTATGAAAACTCAAAAACATTTCCTTAAGGGTGCAATTGATAATAAGCCAAATTAATTTTCACGGCATGTTCTTTTCTTTCTTTTCTTTTTTTTTTTTTTTAGCAAATCATTTGAACTAGTGTGAAGATACAAATTGTAGCGCTAGGATTTATATTAGTTAATGTGAAGTTTTTTCAGTCTATCCTGATAAGTTCTTGACTTACGTTATAGAAACAATTTAGAAAATATGTATGTTTAATGAAAAAAAGGAAAATGAATGTAAAAAGCAAAACTTTTGATGTAAGTGTAAGATCTTCTAGTTAAATGTCAATCTTTCTTATTTCCAAGACCAACCTTTTTATTTTTTTTTTCGCTTAAAGGATTTAGTTTTATGTGTTCCATGTTTCGCAGAAATAACAGTACCTTTGAGAAACAAAATAGAAACCTGGTTGCATATGTAACTTATATTTATCCCGTGGCTTCCTCCTCCAAGGCACAAGGTGTGTCAATAAAATTAGATGAATACACGGTAAAAAATGCACAAATAATCCCCTACCCCGGTACAGTACCCTATCGTTCGTATAACTGCTGGAAGCTATGAGAAAAGTCCTATTTAGTTATTGTCTGCAGCTGGGTCGTCACATTCGATTGAATGTCCGAAATGTTCGCAAATCAGTTCCTTTTCAATGCTAATTTCAGTCGGGGAAGCGAAGAGTTGTCAGCCGGTGCCTGATCAGGTGAATACAGTGGGTGATTCAACGCAGCAACCGCCCAGTTTGATGCAGAATTTGATATCAGTTATCTGTTCTATTTTGGCGCACTAATAACGTGCACCTACATTGGATGTCGCAACTACCTTTCTCATAGCATCGTGACGATTACGGACATGTTAGATTATGTACTTGCCTTCGCGTGCAAGTTATCCCAACTTGCGCAGCCTTTCTTTTACGTGTTAGGATAAAAATTAAAATATGCCCACGCTTTGTATGCATTTTAATTTGAAAAACCAACCTAATAAAAACAAAACAAAGCGAGCTGTGTCTTAGAATAGTTCTTTAACATTTCAATTGCATGCGCGACTATTTTTCCACTTTTACCCACAAACTAATGGTTCAGAGATAGACGGAAGTTTTATGCCATTTTATGGTACATTCTGTTGCATAGCTTTGAGCATTTTTATTCTCATTTCCGAAGAGAACGCAAAAAAAAAAAAAAAGTGGAAGATGTAGAAAGATGAATGGCTTTCATTGTTTGTACTACTCTTTCCGTAAAATAACTTTCTATACCCTTAAAACAAAAAATTCTCCTACAAAACATGTCTTTTTTTTTTCTTGTATTCTGAAGCAAAAGGATTGTGTTTTGAAGTGGTATGATATAACTGCAGTTGCTTTCTCGAAATAGCATTTTCGTATCGAATTCTTCGAAGTTCGGCCAAATCCTTAACGTTCTGCTCAATACAAACGAGTTAAAGCTTAACTGATACTAAAATTCAGAATTATGTCTTAATAAATTGCTGTAATCTTCTTTCGAAGGATATTGATTATAAATATGCTCCCAATGGGTTTCAATTTTCGCAGTGACTGAAACGGCAAACTTTTAAAATGTATTAGCAATCGAGAAGGACGGCACGGTGTTTTGTTTAACCATAAACCGTCTCTTAGAAGGAATGTTGTTTTGAAATGGGGTTTTTCAATATTGCAAACGAAATTTCAAGCTCTCAGGACAACAATATAAGGCACATTTCTTTTAATCTCCTGTAAACTTTTAATTCACTCACAACTGTGGAAAGTGAGGGGAGTATTTACATCTTAAACTAAATACCTCATTTTTGTAAGGAAACTCTTAGGATTACTATTGTTAAGGCAATTAGAAAGCCGATGGCATGACAGAAAAATTGGACTGAATAAACTCTGATTAGAGTTTTTAGGTGTTATAGTTTTGTAGGATGGCATGGTGTTAAATGTTTATGCAGCAAAAATCGTTGAAACGACCAGCTGTAGAGCAAGCTCAGACAAGTTTGAAATGATGTTTCTTAGCAACAGTGAATTAAAAAAAAAAACACGTTGAAAAAAGTAATTGCAAGCAGGGCATATTTTCGAGAATATCATGCATATTTTCGAGAATATGCAAGCAGGGATCAAGAACGTCCAAAATATGATTTATTTTCTTTGATGGCTGAATTTCTCTTCAGACTGGTGTTCACTAAGATTTTAAAAAATCAGCATCTACAGCCTGGATATACGGAAAACAGATATCGTGTGTTTAGGGTTGTGAATTGTAGTATTAAATGACATATTTAAGCTTCACAATTTCGTATCATAAATAACTGGCACTAAAATTGCCCAGTTTGGACAGATTGTCAAAAATTGTTGCGAGTGAAACGCTTTGATTGTACAGTCTACTTTTCAACTTCATTATTCAGGTACACGCTACATATTTCTTCAACGACTGAGGTATTTTCATGTTTCGTCTGTGCAAAGACAAGCGTATAGTTCAGGATCAACTAAAATAATAGTTTCTTGAAAAAAAATCCTTTAGGGATAATGTGGAAAAAAACATTGTTATCCGGCTCCTTCGAAGAATATGACAAATTCAAAAATACGAAATTTAGCATCTATCTTGAAAAGTGTATCTCTGCTTTGCAGCAAGCAACAGCAAAGCTACTGTCCTGATGGTTTCACTCAATGTTAAATGTACGTAAATAACAATATTTCAAGATTGAAAATATTTCTTCTTTTACAGAAATAATCTAGCATGTTCAATGAATAATAAATTAATTAAATATGGAAGCTATAACGTAATTTCTTTTTCATATAGATATATTGGTTCTTACGTTATGTCTAAACCATCAGATAAGAATACGATGCAATTGTTCCTAACTGAATTATTACGGCCAGACGAATCATAAAACAGAAGTCAACTTACGGGAATTTTCTTTATTCCAGCACCAACTCAGTATTTTTCCTCAATAAGACAGCCGATACCAAATATCAGATTACATACTTTTAAATGAACGTCTACACCCACACATCCACCACGTATCCACACCAGCAACTCTTATCTCTTCCTTTTATCTATCGTTCCTATCTCATACATTCATACGTCACTTTCACTCTGACCTCAATTGTGTTGCCAACAGTATTCTCGTGAGAGAGAGAAAATGTCACGTTAAGTTTGGAAGTGTAACGGAGAACAAACTCAATATTTACATAGGGAAAGAAACTAAAAATGAAAGTTAATTTAGAATATATGTCACAAAGCTTTAGATATTATAATTTTCAGACTAACTTTTCACTATAGGGAATTTTTTATGGGTGGACGAGACTGTTATTTTAGAAATTACGGAGTTTTATACGGCAATATTACAGAAGAAACATATGTACCAAATTTTTGGCAGCATAGTACATATGCATATAAATCGATACATAACATTTATGATCAGATCAGATCATATCTAGAGGATTTTAGGGAGGGAGTGTCTGACCCCAGGTCTTAAACAGCCCTTAGAAATAGGAAGCTAGGAGACTTGGGCTAGAGTACCCGATAGGAAAGTGACACGGAAGCGAAGTAGAAAGGGGGAGTAAGACGCTCTTATTTATTACCGGGGGCCTGTACCCGGGGTCCGACGGGTTAAGATGCCCATCCGACGCACGTCGAATATTTAGTGGTTCGAGCGTTCGTATCTAGCTGGGATCAAACCCGAGGTTTCTCCGTGGCAGTCGCGAACGTTGACCACTTGGCCATCCGCGGCCCCACATACATTTATGAGTACATGCATAGGTTTTTAAATGCCTCCATGAGAATGTAAGTCGAAGAGGAGTTGTCCGTTCCTAAGTTAGGGCTACCAAATTACCAGGAAAAAGATTATACTGTCGGGGTAATGCGAGCGAAAACCTCACTGTGACACGGCCGGGATTTAAACTTAGGGTCTGCAGTGCAAGGAACGATAAGCTTGAACCCCTAGACTACTGAAAAAAAAAAAAATACATGCATGCGTACATGTGCTTACGTGTATGTGTGCATCAAAACGTGAGTCATGTTTGGCTTACTTTTAAGAGTTATACCGTATTTGAAAAAAGCATGGCAAGTAGAGTGATGTTTCATACGCTATTCGCCAAGTGTTTGAAGTTTATAACTTGTATTGTCGGAAGTTCTTTCATTTAGTTACCTTTAGCCAAACATTCGGAGCTTGGAGTATAGAGGAAATGATGACCAGCAACTGGACAATTTCATTTCAAAGCTATTGTCCATGGGTATGTTACAAATCCGCGTGTTCCGTTCCGTGCCCGCGTAAAGATCTGTAGGAGCTTGAAGTTTGTTATGTGAACAGTTGCAAACTAGCAAAAGTTGGTATTTTTAAATGAATTCTGCGCACATTCCCGCGAGAAATAAATGAATAAATATAAAAACTAAAAGCTAACTGGTGAAAAAAAAAAAATCAGTCTTACTCCCATCGGGCAGTAAAAACATACAATTTACTAGGCGTCCACGTTCTTACTGTGTGAAAGCTGTGGTTTTTAATTCGCACAAGATTTAAATTCGAGCGTAGTAGGCCCGTTCAGCGGTTCATCATGACCGAATTTCATTGTTTTATTTTGGGTTTTGGTGGGTAGTCACTATGGAACGATCTTCTTTCACCCAAACCAATTTGTGGTTTGCCTCTAAGAAATGACTGCAGGCCACACCTTTCGAAAAACCTTGCGTAAATTGTGGTTAGAAGTTAACCAATACTACAGAGTCCTTCCGGGTGCTAAATGAAGTAAATGAAGTGTTGAAAGAATTCATTATCACTCACTTTCTAAAAAATGCCTCCCCCCTAAGTCTCCTATCAGAGTGTTAATACGGACTTAATTAAAGAAGCAGATATCATAATATGGTACCCACATATAGCTTCCTTTTTTAAAATATAAATATTACCCAGCAGATACCAAAGGCGCGTAGTTTTATTGCTATCATTTTCAAACATAATCTTACTTTAATTCTTTTAGTAGTGTTTGAGGATGCAGGCGAACTTTCTTTGCCCCAAAGCATTCGCATTTTAAGTGTCGAAATGGAAATGTGCTTTCAGAGCCAAAACTGATATTTAAAAGCTTTAAAAGAATAGATAAACTCGAGAGGAATGAATAAATAATTACTGTTCCACAAAAATTTTGGTAACGTTAAGACTCTCAGTTCTAGCGTAACAAATGTATTCATAAAACAAATAAATTGTAATTTGGTGATTTAAAAAAAAATTATAATCTTATTAAAAATGAATCTTCGGAATTATTTAATGTTTGCCCTGTAGTCAGCTTTGACGGACAAAATCAATTTTTTCATTGCTTTGGTTAAATATAATCAGTACGATAGGAAGATAAAAAAAATATAAAAAGTGTGGTCTGTATATTGCGCATTTTTACCCAATAACTGGATGGACAGAAAAAGCAAAACAAAAATAAATACGACTATAAAATTTAGAATATTCTTTTTAATAGTATTTGAAACTACATAGACATAAAGAAAAAAAGATAATAAATGTACTCAAATGTGTTATTTAACTTTGAATTTTAATCATTAGTCATGGCAGGAATTTCTCTAAATTTTCAAACAGATAACTTCGGGTAAATTATAGCTTATTGTTACAAACACAAAGATATGTTCCTTAAAGTTCTGTACGTATTATGCAAGAGTTATTGACTCGCCTATCACGATTTTGTGTGCTTTAGACTGTGTTCACCGCTTACGGAAATATTTTCGCATGCTATCAACGCGTTGGTTTCCTTAGGAACACCTATCATTTCAATCCGAATCAGTTTTTTCCCTTAATCCAAATAAAACACGTGAAACATATTTTTGTTTTAACTTAATTAATTAAGTAGTATGATGCTATATTGGCCACTGTTCGGTAATTTCTTTTCGGAATGTAACAAAACAGTTCAGAGAAAAAAGAAACAGTGTAAAGAGACAAAATACAACTAGGGGAATTGAAAACCAACCGTTGCCGGTAAATAGGCGTACCTGTGTTAACTGTACTATGATAAGTACGAGAACATAAATTTGAAAATATTCAAAACAGGAGCAGCTGTTTCAGAATATGGAATACAATTTCTTTTTCATCAGTTTGTTGAAAACGAAACCATAAATGATTCTGTTTATAACATTAAAGAATATTTTGTGTAACCTATTATTTCAGTGTTTTCATCTATAAAAAGAAATCGGGAATTTTATTTTTCAAAACTATAGAAAAACTGATGGTGACAAATTGAAGGTGCAATTTAGGAAATAAATGATTAGAATATTAAGTAAAGGCTCTTGAGCAAAATGTTCAGAAAAATTCGTATAAACACTTTTAGCACGAAAGCGTTAGTTTTACCTTTTCGACCGAAGGCATAAAAATTCAAGCACTAAACACAGATTCGATTTTGAATATATTCCCCTTCCATTTTTAAAAATTAAAGTGAAACCATCCGTGTGCAGTCTCATCAAAAGGCTCTCACCTTTTATAGTTTTTTTTTTGTTAGTAATTTGAGTGAAGTATGTGATGTACCATTTCCGTTTATTTATTTATTTATTTTTTGCATCTCTTTTCTTTAATATAATCTTTTCGCTCTCTCCCTAAGTGTTCTATTTTTGGGAAAGTGAAATGCGACGGTAAACTTTTTAGTTTAGGAGAAAATGTTTCTGAGATGCGTTATTATTTCGCCTTCTCTTGCCCGTGATTATTTGCACATTTTCGATGTTTGCGTGGCTCATATTAAAACTGTTGAAGTCAGTTTCTGAACATTCTTTCTTTTTTTATTTATTTTTTGGACCTTTTTCCTTTCTAATTGCCATTTCGGAACTTAGACTATCATGTTCGTTAAAAGCCTTATACAGATTTTTCGCTAAGCCATTCGTGAAAGTGCGTCACAGGCCTGGAGTAATACTGCAAAAACATTTTCACTTGTACTTTTAATCAAATTTCCATTCCTCAAAGTCAATTGAAAGGCTGCATCTCTTTCATGCTTTTATTTTCTCACTTCGGGCGCGCGGGGGTGTGTGGGTGTTTTTTAATCTTTTTTTGGAACAGCCTGACTTGCGAAGATAGATAAATGCAACAACTACTATTTTACCGTGCCCCAGAAATCTTTAAAGTTCTTTTTCAGTTTCGCGTTTTTTTCTCCCGTCTGCTGTTTTTCATTGCTTATACAAAAGAGTGCTCTCTTTTCTAAGCATATCGATTTAGAAAGCCACGATGTTTTGTAAATTCCTTTGAAAAGTTTTCACTAATATTTTTCTCGCGTTGCCGTCATTTATGACGGAGAAAAAGTGCATTACTTTTTTATTTTCATAAAAAAATATAAAAAATAAAACAGTAGTAAAAATGCCTTTACCTCATGGCTGAACTTTTAAGTTACAACTTGAATTGACTGAAAGTGGCGTCGGCATGCCGGCTTGAGCGATGTTGTCGGTTTCAATAATAGTTACTCGGTGCTGGAAGACCAGCGCACAGGAAAAAAAAAAAAAAAAAAAAAAAAAAACAGTAATAAAGCAAAAATTCTATTTTGATGGAACGTACGAAATGTAGAGCTTTCTGTGAGTGCGAAAATTTTCAAACTGTTGATAGGAATTTGCTGTTTAATGGAAGGTTGTATCCGCACTTGTCACTCACTGGAGGTGTTTGTTTGGATTTTTTTATGCGTGATATTTTACGTAACTCTCAAATGGGAATAGAGAACGTATAGTCCGTCTAAATAAAGAAGAACTAGGGATATCATTGACATCAGTGAGACCAATGGCGCATCATTAATTGGACGTAGAGAGCCAGTTCGTTGCTTTTGAGCTCTGAAAAGTTTGGACTGATTTGGTGCTTAGAAAATTAGTGATTTCCAGGTTTGGGGCTGAGCCAGTATTTGCTGGAAGGGGAAGAAAATAGGAATTGCAATGCTTTCGGTTTCAATATAAAGAGGATTCCCTGTGTGTAACATTACTTCTTATTTTCGTTATTGTTTGCTGAAAACCCCAGAAGAATTCGGAGATAGCGCAGCTATACTGCAAGTCAACTTATGAGTGTTTTACTGTGGAGGGTAGTTTATCCGACTAACAATGTCTTCGGGGGGAATGGAAGAGCGGTATCAGTGCTCATCACATTCTATTCCTGCTGTGCCCTTGTTGTCAAGCATTAGTCCTGCATTAATATCAGTTTTCTCTCTACGGCTGCTTAAGTACACAGCCATCGCTTTTCCCCAGTTGTCAGTTCCTTGTCTATGTGTTGCGAATACTGGGAGAAGTCCTCAATCCCATCCACCCCGTCCCCTCCCCTTCAAAGTTACATTTTCCAGCTGGACAGTCAGCGGTCGAAAGTGCGAGGCTTTTGATTCAATAACTTCTCGTATAAATTTATTCCTAAAACGCTTTGCCAGTTCGAAAAACTTGTCTTAAATAGCAATTTTGCCTGATAAACTGGTGAGCAAAGAAAAATGACGATTCTGAGAAATAATTCTGTTGCTTTTCTCACTAAACAGTGGGAACTATTTTCCATAGCAGAGGTAGCTGTTCCGTATCTTCCACAATGGTACACTCTTAAGTTGACTTGCTCTGCGTGGTTTCGAAGGCGTGGTTAAAATGTAAAATGTTAGGCCATCTGCTCAAACGCCTCCCGAACGTACTGAGTTAATATTATTATTATTATTATTATTATTATTATTATTATTATTATTATTATTATTATTAGATAAAAGCTGAAGCAAGAAGTTGCTCGTCATTAATTTAAGAGTTACTGAAAGAAAAAAAAAAAACGCTGTGCTTGAACAAGTACGTACATGTCCTGGTGACAGTGATGACTTGTAAAAAATTATCTTAAGAGTGATGGTGCATATTTTACTGCGCTACAATTTCTTTTAAGAGTAATGGTGTAGTGTGAATGGAGATTCCAGAAAACGAATAGTGAATGGAGATTCCAGAAAACGACGTAGTGTGAATGGAGGATTCCAGAAAACGAATTTTATTAAACAACGTTTTGTTTTACAAAATAGTAGTACTTCTGGGTATCATAGTGCGTGAAAATGCTCGTAGTTTTTCCCATACCTGATGTAAACGCTGGAAGCTGCATCATTTAACATTCATGTTCAACACGCAAATACGTTCGCAAGTAATCTTACATCATTTTCTGTCAGTGAGCCTGTATATTTATTTGAGTATTTAAATTTCTGCAGTGACGTTTCAGATTTTTTTGTTTCCAATGCAGTATTTCTCTTAGAAATACCGTGTATGATGTCATGTTTTTAACAATTAATTTTCCATTTATGTTACCTAGTTTTGATTACTGACCTTTGTTTAACTAATCCTTTGCACACGTGGGTTGGCAGTAAGCGTGCAAAATTTTATTTTCGTAAGAACAGAAAAGCACGATTTAGAATTAATTCAAGAAGAGTGCACTCCGTCCATCCGATTTTCACTGTTGAATCACTTTTGTGTAATGAATATTAACTGTTTCAAATGTAACAGAGAGTGGGAGTGAGAACCGAATTTATCGCACAAGAAAGTTGGAGCTTAGTGTTTTTTTTTTTTGTTTTTTTTTTTTAATTACTCATAGAAAAACTGCTATGAAGAAATTCCAAATGAATTGTAATGTGATCTTTTCTTCAACATCCAGAACTCGGTGAAAACTGGGAAGGAACAGTATAGGTGTAATTTATTTATACTATGATGCGTTTTACTTAAAATCAGAAAAATTCCTTGCGATGGAGAAATCTAACTACTTTTGTAGGTATGAGTATGAATGATCTCCTTAGTAGTTCATCCGACACGCTCTACAGTTAAAGCTTATTTAAATGGTTTTGTAAAACAATTGCAGTAGATTTCTATCTATTGGGACACATCGGGGCTAGAACACTTTGGCCCAATTAAGCAGCTGCCTCAATTATGAGAAGCTGTATCCTAAAGAGCTAATTTGGGATGCTCTTCAAGAATTGTACCAAATAAACGGCTGCCCCTATTAACCGGTGGCCCAGTTAACCAGAATCTACTGTAGTTTGATTCTTAATTTCTTCATTAGTATTCTACCTCGAGTTCTTTTTTTTTTTTTTTTTTTTGTTCTCAAGAATTACTTTTTTTTATTTTTTGTTCTCAAGAATTATAAGATTGGAAAGCGTTAATACAGAACCATGCGCGTATCTTGAGTGAATGAACAGAACTGAATCCAAAAGTAAATAGTGAAAGGTTTCTAAAAAAATACACGCACGCGCGCGCACACACAGTTATTCATCTGTGTACCATATATTCGCTGTATTTACCAGTGCATCAGTGAATATGTGGTACACAGGTGAATGTCGACCTTTTAAATTCACATAGATGTATTTGAAAGAGAAAGCCCCCCCCGGTAGCGCAGTGGTCTAAGCTGTGACTGCTGGATATTCGGCCGAGACGGGTCTAGGTTCGAATCCCGGTGAGGGATGGATGTTGTGTTTGTCTTTTGATATTGGCTCAGTCCCTTCCCTGGAACCAGTGGCCCTAAATCAGGGACGGGCGACTACTTACAGCCCATCGAATTGCTCAGGTTGGCCATTAAACCTAAAAAAAAAAAAAAAAAAAAAAAAAGAAGAGGGAGAAAGGGATTGGCCACACAAAATGAAGATTAATGAAATAATATCAAGATAAGTTATTTCATGTGGAAATTTCGAAATGAAAACACAATATAGATCGTTTCAAGATGGCCCGAACGGAACTCGTTTAAGGATTTCACTTTAGTTTGTTTATCTGTGATAATTTTACAAATTCAAATATTTTACAAATTCAGTATTATAGACACAAAAAAGTATTAGTTTGCTGCAGATGAAATGTCGGATTTTTCAGACTCGAGCAGTTGACATGTAATTTAGGAATTAACACATCACGCGATATGACATCTAAATTTAAAGCTTCAAGGTTGCTACCTATAAAGCACTAGTCCTTTCGTCAGTGGCATGAATTCCATTGAGATTGTGCTAAAATGAAGTGAACGATGGATTAGTTCCAAATTCGTGTCATTTTCTTATGAGTTCAAACTCGGACACCGTGTATTAAAGGCAGCTGGCAATAATAATACAGCATTTCGGGAAGGTACCGTTAGTGAACGCAAGACACAACGTTGATTTGCTAAATTCCAGTCCGACGATTGGAACTTCAGAAATGAGCCACGCGGTAGACCAGAAGGCGCTATCAATGATGCTTGGTTGGAGGCCTTGATTGAATCTGATTGACGTCAAACAGGGACAAGAACTTGGCGAGAAACTCGTAGTACACTATGCAACTATTTTCCGACATTTAACTGCCGTAGGCAAAGTGCAGAAGATGAATAAATGAGTCGCATATGAATTGATATAACAGTAGAAACCACAACGATTTTATGTCTATTGCTCTCTGCTTATTTGTAACCAAACGAATGACATTTCGAGGCGCCTCGTCACGTGTGATCAGACATGGATGCTGTATGACAATCGTAAAAGTTTGGCGCAATGGCTCGACCTCAGCAAAGCTTCGAAGCATGCCCCGAAACAGGTACTCCATCCCAGGAAGTCGATGCTCAGTGTTTGGTGGTCCGCAGATGGTGTGATCCACTCCTCTTTCGAAAAACCGGGTCAAGCTATCACGGCGAACTTGACATTATGTATGGAAAACTGTGAACCCAACACTCGGCATTGGTAAATCTCCATGGGCCCATACTTCTCCATTTTAACCCGAGACACCACTTTGCACTCCTGACGATCCAAAAGTGGTACCAGTTGAGGGAAGAAATCTTTCCTCCTTTACCTAATCTGTCCCCCTACGGACTGTCACTTCTTCAAGCGCTTGGACAGCTTTCTACAGGATAAATCGTTTCCTAATCCATCATCAGTTGAAACCGCATTCCATGAGTATGTGGCATTCCGAAGCTTGTCATTTTTTCTTGGCGGCATGCAAAATCTTGTGTCTTGTTGACAAAAGTGTGTTACTGCTGGCAATGAATATTTTGAAAGTTAATTATGCACCATATTTTAGATATTCCCTCAATATTCCGACATTCCATTTGCAACAGCCTAATATATTTTTTTCTCCAGACTCTTGCAAACTTACTTCGGGAGATCGAAGAATTAAAGAAACCATCCGGTAGTGTTTCTAGAACAGTTGCTGTAATGGTGTGTGATATGTGTAAAATAAATTTCGTGGAAAATATTCGTGTAATACTCTGTGAATGACAGTGTAGAGTAGGACTGAAATTTAGTTAGCATTCTCTAACGGGTGCTTGATATGAGAAACTGCTAATTATGCACTGAGGAATATCATTTACAGTTTCACATTTTTACCACGTTTTGCACAATGATAACTCTTTTAAGATAACCCTATTAATGAAGTCTATTCACGAAGTTATCAAAAGGACATACGCACATACAAGATGTATCTCGCGTCAGAGGCGCAGTCAGTGTAGGTGGCCAAGGGGCCCGTCCCTTACTCATGAGGGATCACGTTTTTTCTAATTGGCTGCTTGTTTTTATATATATTTGTACATGGTTTTTAAATATATGTATTTTACGAATGTATTGGAGATACTTTTATCGCTTCCCAATGTTTTGGGAGATGCTTTCTCTGGGATATTATTTTTGCATCTTGAATATTTTGGGTCACCCCACATAAAGAAATTCTGGTTGCGCCATTGCCCCATGTGAGTGATATTCAAGCATTTGTGACAGCGTATGTAATACAGCTGCTGAATGACTGTTTGATGTAAAAATTGTCAAAGTTAATATTAACAAATTTAGGAAGAGAAGATTGGCATAAGATTCACTTTTTAGACAGCTTGTAAAAATTCCAATAGGAAAGTTTAGGGAAAGAAGCAGATTACTCAGTTACGCCGAAAAGAATTATTAAATTGAGCAAAGAACGTTTTCGATGAAAAAAAAATCATGTTAAATGATATAAAAACTAATAGAATATACGTAGAACTCATAATTGAAGAATCGCACTTACGTTTTTTTCCTTGATAAATTCTTTCCTTTTGCTAAAAGTTACATCAAAATTTTAGAGTTTCAAGACGTTCACTGCTTTAACAAAGTTTTCGCGTTCTTTTCTGTTTACACCACCTGTTTTTTTTTTGTGTTTTCTTTCTCAAGGAGGCATTTTTTAAGCTCCTACTGAGAACACATGAAATAAATATTCTCTGCAAAACACGTGTTTTAAATGCAAATAAGAACAAACACAAACAGCTCTAAGCTTATGTAACCGAGAGCGTTAAAATCTCAGAGTTTCAACGTATTAAGATCTGTTTTGTTTGCTTTTTTATTTTTATGTCGGCATTAGACGCGAGTTCCGTAGCTCTCTTCATTTCTCTTTTGTGACAAACATAAACGTGACTTCACGACCTCGGAGCTCGTAATCTTTCATACTCTGGCAGCTCATTTCACTGGGAAGATCAAGAGATATTCTCTCTCCTCTCTCATATTTTCTTGTCTTTTCTACTGCTTTTCATGTGATATTCATTCCACAATGTCTCTGACTCACATTTTTACGAAGTACTGTTCAGTACAAGCTTTTCTTCTGTAAATACGAAAAAATCTTATTATGGTTAAATCCCACAACGACCAAATTTAATTAAAGGGCTCTTCTTTTCCGGCAAAAGTTTACTTATTCATTCCTACTGAGTTTACTAGTTCGGATTTCGTTTTAAAAATATGACAATTTCTAGGCTACACCACAAACGCGTGACGCTGAGAGGGAGGAATGAACTGTGTATGTGTCATCCTGCAGCGAATGTTTTCAAAATTTAAAAAAAAAAAAATCAACTCAAAGTTGTTCCTGTTGACATGCCCACAGATTTTGCGTTGTTTATACCTCGTATGTACTTTATCAACAGTAGCATGACATACCAACTTTAATTTGTGTTGGTGTGCTATGGGAATAAAACCGAGGAAGAAAACTTCTTATCGTAAGTGGAAATTAATATTGGTCTAGAATTCTAGAAACAGTTTACTTCATGTTCCGTGTCTATATGGATTTTCTTTAAAGTAAGTTATTGTGGTAAAGCCGTTCCAAAACACGTAAAATATATGAAACATGCCTTAGCCAGCACAAAGTGAGCAATTTTCAAGTAGAAGAAACTGCGAAAAGGAAACGAAAATAAATGAGGAAAGACCTGAAAGTATGATATTTTCGCTTTTAACGTCTTAATCTTTGAGTCTTATAATTTTTTGTTCGCCTAGTTAAAGGCATGACCATTTGTTATTATTTTTTTCCGGTCATGCGGGGTCTGACTTTATACCTCGTGTTAACCACTCTTTACAGGAATATCAGACTTGGTTCCATTGTAATTTTTTAACTCTTAACATTACAGATACAAAGTTTTATTCTAGACGATATCTGCGGTCCTGATACACGTCACGGCCGCCGCCGCCGTTGAATATCGTGTGGGGAAACAACAACGCAACCAGTCGCATGCAAGATGCCACGCAGTTCGGAGCTCTCTGATTACGAGAAAGGTGTAATCGTCGGGTATCACAGAGATGGCCGATCCATACGTGACATATCCAGCGAGTTGAAGTACCCAAAATCGACAGTGGCCAACGTGATTGGCAAGTGGAAGATGAGAGGTGACTGTTGGAATGTGCCCCGACCCAGCTGACCCACAAAACTGGGAGTTAGAGACCGACGGGTGCTGGCCAGAGAAATTCGGAAGAACCGCACCAAATCAATGGGCCACATCCGCGAGGAGTTTCAACAGGCATCCGGGAGTGTTCTTTTGATGAATATCATCCGTAAGGAAGCCCATCTGTTCGGTTATCATGGACGTGCTGCCGCCCACAAGCCTTTGATCACCAAGTCCAATAGCGCTGCTCGGCTAACGTGGTGCAAAGAACGTCGACAGTAGACCGTTGAACAGTGGAAACAGGTTCTCTGGAGCGACGAATCAAGGTTCACCCTCTACCGTTCGGATGGCAGGGTCTGGGTTTGGCGTCTGCCTGGAGAACGCCTCTTGCCGGAATGTATTGTGCCAACTGTGAAGTTCGGCGGCGGTGGAATTATGTTATGAGGGTGTTTCTCCTGGTATGGCATGGGACCCTTGGTCGCAATTCCTGGTAGACTTAACGCCGAGACCTACTGCACCATTTTGGATGACCATGCGCTTCCTACGTTGTGGCAGTTTTACGGGGTGGACCCATGTTACTTTCAGAATGACAATGCCACCTGTCATGATGCGAGGTCCACCATGGCATGGTATGGTGACAATGGGGTTAATCGAATGGACTGGCCTGCGCAGAACCCGGACCTTAACCCTATCGAGCACCTCTGGGACGAGTTGGAGCGTAGATTTAAGGGGTGCCCCCACCGTCCGAAATCGGTGAAGGAGCTGACCTGTCTTCTCCAAGCCGAGTGGAAGAAAATACCGCTAGCCGTCGTACAACGCCTGGTTGAGAGTATTCCCCGGAGGGTTGCAGCTGTAATCGCCGCTCGTGGAGGCTCCACCAACTATTGAAGGTGAATGAACTTCGTTTTCCTTTGCTATCACAGGTGTCCAATTACTTGTTGGTAGATAGTGTATATATATAAACAAAATTGCCGGAGGACCACCTAATATATATATCTCGGTGAAGCATGGATGTTGTATGTGCCTTTGGACACTGGCTGTCTCCCTTCCCAGGAACCAGTGACCCTAAACAACGGACAGGTTCCGTGTTCATATCCCGGTGAAGCATGGATCTTGTGTTTGTCTTACGGCACTCGCTGTCTCCATTCCCTGGAACCAGTAGTCCTAAATAACGGACGGGGACTACTTATGGCACATCGAGTAGCTAATGGTACGCATGAATCCCACTCCAAAACAAAAAACAACAACACAGAATTAACGTCACATCACAATGCTATCTCTGTGTGTGAGGTACCTAAAATCGAACTGTGCAAACTGTGACCGTTTGTAGAGATTTCCCAAACTGCTTCGGTGTTTAAACATTCGGTATCACATCAAACGGATCGTATGCAGCTGGCAGTCGTGGCTTGTAGTCGTAGTAATGATCGGAGAATCTTTAACAATAGCCCCCAGAGAATCGTTAACAATGTGAATAACATATTTACCTTTCAACATACATGTAATTGCGCCTTCATTTCTGAATGTGAACAGCTAACATCTCCAGACCCTTTAGAGAGAGAAACGCAATTTTTTTCTTGATTGAAGGTTTAACGACCACTATGATCAACTCAATAGGCTATAAGCAGTCGCCCGTCCCTGATTTAGGGTCATTGGTTCCAGGGAAGGGAGAAAGCCAGTGCCGTAAGACAAACACAACATCCATGCCTCACCGGGATTCGAACCCGAACCCCTTCACGGACGAATGATCATAAGCCAGCACTAAGGCCACTGCGCCACCGGGGCGGCTAATGCAAATTTTAAGCTGTCAAAGTTACCGAGGCTGGTGAAGCATATTATAAGCAAAGACTGTCAGTGGAACAATAGCAAAATATGGGGCGAAAAAACTCTATCATAAACTGGTGCAAAAGTTTCAATTTTAATCAGATTGTAAGCAGAGATTTTTGCGCCCTCTCTTGAGCTGCGTCCCGGTGCAGTCGCCCCATCTGCCCCGCCCTTGTTACGCCAATGAGGTGCTCTATCTGGAATTTCGAGTCTACCTATTACCACTAAAGATTAAATTAATATTTTATTATTCTTTCATTTATCCCCATTTGCCTTATTGTCTACTTGCTTGGGGTAGGACAACTAAGAGAAATATTGATAAAGTTTTTTCTTTATGAAAATTTTTTGTTCGTTTATTGAATCCTTCTGAGAAGTTAGTTATCGACTGATGTTGTTAATGCACGAGCGTGTTTATGCCAATAAACATCCCAATCCCATAAATATATCTCATCCTGCACACAGTTATCAAACTCGTGGATATGATAACCTTTTGATTCCTAGGACTCGTACGAATGCGCATAATAATATTAATGCTCATTGGCCACGGCTCTTTAACTGGTTGCCGATTTATATAAAATCATCGTCAGTTTTGCTTCGTTTTAAAGAGCATTAAAGGAATATTATGTTTACAGTTAAATTACATTCACTTCAATTATATTTTATTGTGATTATGTGCATATAAGTTGAAAAATATGTAAATTACTTGACATTTTTTTTTACTTTAGGGGCTAGTCAGGCTAACGCTAGCCATTTCCTCTGGTTCCCTGCTGTATTGCACTATGGGTGTTTATATATGTGTTTCTCAATAGTATAGAAATGTGATTTTCATTTGAGTTGTTTATTTCTATTTTATCAAGGATTTGTAGTTTATGTTCTTAACTGACTGCATGTAACATAGCTGTGTTAGAATTAGGAATAAATCTTCTACTAGGCCAGCGGACCACTGGAATTTGCAAACCACTGGTCCACCAAAATGCCCACTGGTCAGTAAAAAAAATAAAAATAAAGAAATCTTAGAAATTTACAATATATGTAGAAAATAACGTATCATTTCAATGGAATTATCTTCCAATATTTGTTTTTACACCTATCATTAGTTTGCAGCCTGAAAACAAAACCATACAGCAAGGTCAAAGGAATAGAAATTCATTTTTTAATTTGTGACAAATTAGAAAATTAAACATACAAACAAACTTACTAGCCATCCAGACCAGTTCATTGGTCCGACGGAAGTTTTACTGGCCAATGGCGAGCGGACCACTGTGTAATTCAAACGCTGCTGATAGTAAATAAATAAATATATAAATAAATAAATATATAAATAAATAAATCTAGGAGGCTACATTTCGCCGCTCGTCGTAAAATTCACATGCTACGTGAAATTATGATACCTTGCAAACAGGTTCTTATTTTCTGACCTTTGCTCGTACTGTATTTTGGTTTTCTGTACCTTCAGTTCTTTTGTCTGTTTGAGGAACTAACTTCGTTGCCGGAAGTGTAGTTCAGAGTTTTCGCTTGTACCATAATAAGAATTTAGAGGTTTCCTTCTTTCTCAGTATCTCTGTTAGCATAATAAAATGTACAACATTTTTCTAAAACGGTATGCGTCAGAGAATTTAGTTTTCCCCCATAGCAAAAAGTACGTGATCAGTCTGCGACAGATATCATGGCGCCACAATAAATCTGCGGGTGATCACTGGGCAAAATAACTACTAGATGTGTAAAACAATAAAAATTTGCGGGTGGAGATTAAAAAAGAAAAGAAAGGAACTCAAAACCTTATATTTCTTCAACCTGAATAAGAAGTATAGCCTAAGTACTACAACTATTGCAATTATAACTATGCTGGTAAAAAAATCTACTTAAAAATGAGAACCTGAAACTACTCGGTTTTTTTTTAAGTACAATCGTATCGTAAGCAAATACATGACATGCTCAAATATAAGGAACCATACGTACTTTCAATTAATTGCGCCAATAAATATAAATATAATCTCGTATTACTTCATTTTAGATGTTGTAGATTTCAAGAGAAACTGTTTAATAAATGTGTAAAATGACACACATAAATAATTAGTACAACAAAGTCACTGATCACAAGTAAGCTGAAACTAACATTTACGCAATGAAATGATATTTAACAACACTGGGCAAAGGGAACACCGGGGGGGGGGATTACGGGAGAATCTTCACTCCGTCTAACTTCCGTTTTCGGAAAATTTTGAAAGACGGATAATTTGCGTCCACGACCGGGAGTCTGCAAGAAAGGATTTAATACGGATTCTGGGATATCGTTTTTACCTGCAGGACCAAAATAAAATGTGCGGCGTGCGTCGCCGGTCGCCACGATTCTGCTACAAGGTAGTTTTCTTTTTAAAGACTCTCTCAGTTAGCATCGACATACCTTAAGTTCATGGTCCTCACTTTGCCGACGAATAGACAAATCTGCAATCAGTCAAGCTTTTTAATTTTTCGATAAGCATTAAATACTGCGTCGTTAGCTTTCTGATTTTGCGAAAGTGTCATTTTGCGTAATTTAAATGCCTGTGATTTTCTAGAATTGTACTGCAGATAGGAAGAGCTAGTGCATTAGATGAATTAGGAAAATAATTTAGGGTACAGTTTCTGTTAGAAGCCTATCGTGGGATTGAAATTTTGTTCTTACTGCAAATTGGTACAAGACATACTCGTTTTAATGTACACAATAATGAGGCAAATCAAGGGAGCTCAGCCTAAAGTTGAAAAGGATAGGATTTCAGTACTTAAAATTATTTGTAAAGTACATTCGCGAAACAGACTGAGATACTTAAAGAAAACCGTAATGATCGTTATTTTGACAAAAAGAACTTCACTTTGTAGCTGGAACTGAAAGCTGGTTCCTTTTTTTTTTTTTTTTTTTTTGAAATGTTTTGAGGAAGATTTTCCGTCGAACTGAAATGCCTCAGAAATTCAGTTAATTTCTTTTTTCTTTTTTTGCTGGGCTTTGTAAATGTTTCCGGATTTTTTCCCCCTATAAATGGGATTGAGAAGTAACGGTTTTTCTTCACTGCGAGTTGAGTTTTTAAAGGTAGATATTTTGTGATATCTTGATTTTTGGCCCGTCTTCACTGATTTCACAAAACCAAAATGGAAGTGTAGAGCAAAACAAGAGAAACCGTTGCCAGGTCCTCAAACGTAACATTTAAAAATATCGGAATTTTTCATTGGATCGTGAGCTCCGAATTCACTCTGTTCGCAAAATACTTGGCAGTTCAATAGCCCATTGAAAATATAACTAATGGATTTTGAAGTTTCCTTGATAGCTGTTTTTCAATTAAAATTTATTTAATATGTTTCTCCTTATGAAAAGGTTTATGTTGAAATATCTGTATTTGATTCCAATGGAGTGTGTGATTCCCAACTAGACTTCTCTGCCTTCTCCTTTTTTCAACTTCCTGGCTGTTTGTTCGGAATAGTGATTTTTACAAGTCCATGGATTTTCCATATCTTTCTTTTAATTTTCCTTTATTGGTCGATTCACCCCAGAAGTTTTTGCTGTGTTTACTTATTAATTTTGATCTTCTGAAATTCTTATTAAGATTGTTGTTGAGATACTTAAAATTTGCGAAAAGACCATGCCTCAGTTAGCTTTTGGCTGGCTTTTATTTTTTTTAATGTGCTAAACAATTTTTTTTTACCTTGTTAAATTTTGCACGATCTACGCAGTATTGTTTTCAGATAATCATTATGTAATAGTCTTTTTTGCCATGGGTAACAGTGTCTGCTTTTGGAATGGGGTGAACATAACCAGTGACGTACTGGACCCCCCCCTGCAAATATCTTCGATGCCCTTTTGCAAAACCTATTAGATTTCATTTATTGAAATTTTTAAATTCCGTTTTATTAATATTATTAACTGGGTTTTATGGGCGTTTTAATAATGAAAATTCTTTGGAACCTACTAGTATTTTTCGTAAAACCAAAAGTGTTATACTTTATTTCGTGCAACGCAAATGTGCTCGTTGTAGTTAAAATTATTGTCCTAGTTTGATACCAATACAAAGTACTGCAAAACACTTTCACCAAAGTTAATCATACCATGCTAATTTTACTGTTTTAGAGAACTATGGTCAGCGTCTTTAAAATGCCTCTCCATCACACGAAAAAAAAAAAAAACACGTAACTGCCGTGTGATATCGTCTGACGACCTTTTCCGATTTATACGAAAACACAGACCATAAGTATGCAAATAAGTAACAATTAAGTATTGTGGCACAAAGAAAGCAAAACTCCTTAAATTATTTATTCTTGAATATAAAGACACACTTAACATAATTCCACACTTTTGCACTTAGTAAAGAATTTTCTCTTGACTGTTATAAAAAAAAAATTGCTCATCTCATCGTCCTCGCAAAGACCATCTTTTTTAGTTCATTACACTCTAAAGGACGCGTAGTCATGTAAAAAAAACAAAAAAAAAACTGTAACACATAATACCTTTCCTCATTGGTACAAAAGTTTCATTCATTGAACTAGTATTTCTTTCACAGTCTGTTGTGAATATACATGTATATATGGCTGTGAAAAGAGAAGTGCTCTGGAAAAAATTGGATGCGTTCCCGTCATCCAAGTTTTATAAACTAAAACTACGAAAATGATTTCTAAATATTTTACTTATTTATTGGAAGAAAAAATGCCAAATTAGCCGTCCAAAATTACTTGCTATTTCTTCATATAAATTTTTTTGCAAAAACTCTATGCTAAGGCCAGAGGCCCTCTTAGCCGTGAGCCCCCCCCCCCCCCGCAATGCGGAGGTTGATGGGGCTATCAGTACAGTAGAACAGAACGCCCCTGAAGATAACAAACATCTGTTTTAAACATATTGTTGGCTGTGCTAATATTTCACAGATGTGCAGTCAAAATACTGTTCTTATTTTGTACTTTGATTCATTCGTTTTGCTAGACTTTATAGTAGTCCAAGAACAAAGTCAAACTAATGTTCCAAAATTTGTTTCCCTTTCAAACAAAGGCCGTTTTTTTATTTCTCACAGTGCACTGCAGATTTCACGTAGTCCTATTTCTCCCCCTCCTGTTACTGGTTGGTGCTTTCGCAGACATGGCAATCGGTTTCACGAGTTCAATAAATATCTGGTTCCCCGAAATCGTGATAAGCCTGACACAAGTGGTCGACGCGTTTTTCTGATTGCGTTTCTGAAAGGATTCCCCTCACCCCATCTAACGTGTCTCGAAACAAAGCGGAATGGTCTAATTCTGCTATCTGGGGAAGCTATTAATTACACTTTGTCATACCAGCTGATGCAAGATAATAGTTTAAATGAATTATTTCGAATTTGCTCTTTGGAATTTATTAGGTTTGCGTGGTTTTCAGCTAATTAAATCGCTGGCTTTCTCACAGACTCAAGATAGCTTGTTCCACCTGCTTTCCTTCCAACTTTCTCGTGACTGGCTTTTGTAGGGTGTTAATTCCTTCAGCTCATTGTTTATTAAAATCATGCACGAAGTGAATTTTTACAAGGAAGATGAAGTCAGCTCTCTCTTAACCTCAGAAGATCACGAAAGAGCATTTCTTTGTCCTGCCTGACGGTCTGTGATGAGTATATTCGTTTATTTAAATTTTACCAGCAGAAACTTCTGCCCCGAGGACATATGTGGCTGAAACAGTTAAGTGTGTAAAATGGCACAGTAACTGCTATCGACTTTTTTACATGCGAACTGTACAACTATTCTGATAACTGCTACTGCACCGACAACGGACTGGATGTTTGAAGGTGGAAAAGCTTACGTCCTACACCGAACAAACAAAAACCTAAAGGAACTCAAATTTTAAACTGGTTTGCCTAGTGATATAAGATTCTCGAGGCAAGACATGAATGCTGTGTTTGTTCTTCCTGTTCTGGTTCTTTCCCTTCCCTGGAATTAGTGCCCCAAATTAGAGACGGGCGACTTCTTGCAATCTTTGGTGCTCGTGGGACTCACACAACTCCGAAAGATACAAATCCATTTTGTAGGGAGCTGTGTTTTATAAGTGCATGAGAAAGACAATAATTCCTTTGAGAGAGTTTCTTGTTATAGACGGGGGTTTTGCTATAAACATACAGGGTGTGTGCAAAATAATGTAAGCACACGTGAGAAGAAATAGGGACAGTGCAGTTGCAAAAATTTGAGGAAGAGGGCACCTTACTACCATTATCAATTCGATCGAATGAGAAAGGACACATCAAGAGTTGCCCTGAGTATTTTACAAGCTTAAACGGAACCTCAAGAGAAAATCTATTCTATACCTTCAATGTTAATTTGTTTTATATACATTTCCTCAAACTCTACTGCGTTCTGGTTTTCAAATTTTCGAGCGCAAATAAATAAAGTCCTTAGCTAAGATATGCCCTAGCTGTGATTTCGAAAAATCTGCTAGAAAGTTTTTGTAAAATTCAATTTATTTCAATCGGAAAGCACTCCGATTGTGATAAATTAATCGGAAGTACTCCGATTGTGATAAATTAATCGGAAGTACTCCGATTAAGATAAATCGAATTTTAAACAAATTTCTGGCAAATTTTTCGACATACAGACCTGTTTTTCATCCGGGTGTAGCCTGGAATTCTGAGTTTTTGTAATATTCTAAACCCGGAAATCCGGTTTTAGAAGTTTTGTATAGAAATTTGGGAATCCTAAATAATGCCATTTCTGAAAATGCTATGAAGTGGTAATTAAAAGTGCCTTTCCAGATTCCAAACTGTTAAGCATGTTAAGCAGGCTACTTCTATGATTTTGGCAGCTGTATTCCCTTCGTTTTAAATTCTAAAATTTTTTCCTTAGTCTTCAGTTTTGCTCTTAAGTACCAAGTAATTTCTATATATAAGATTCAATGAATCTATGAGCGAATTGCATAATTGACAAAAATTACTTTAGAGTGTAGTATATCATAGTAGCTGGGCTTCAACAACCTGAGCTGAACTGATCTCCATATAGTTTGCCTAAATGTTCTGAAGTGCAAAATTTGACTTGAAGTCGCATTACACGATTTTTGAGAGATTTGAACTGATCTCCATATAGTTTGCCTAAATGTTCTGAAGTGCAAAATTTGACTTGAAGTCGCATTACACAATTTTTGAGAGATTTGAACTGATCTCCATATAGTTTGCCTAAATGTTCTGAAGTGCAAAATTTGACTTGAAGTCGCATTACACAATTTTTGAGAGATTCTAGTATCGCAAACAAAGTTCGAAAATGCAATTTTTGAGAGATTCTAGCCTCGCAAACAAAGTTCGAAAAAGACAATTTTTGAAAGGTTTCTAACATACTAGGAAAAAGAAAAAAATTAGTGCAGGAGTATCTGTAATTTAAGAAATTCCTGGATGCTACGCTAATTTCGTGGTAGTGTTTTGCAAGAGGGAGGGTAATCTGTGGAAAAGCGAATGCGTGTGTTGTCCAAGGTATGAATAAAATATTTGTTACCTCTGCTTTCGCGATTCAAATGTGGAAATCAACCTCATAGGTGTATGAAAAATTGTATAGCCACATTTATTAACTCAGCATTGAAACATTCCTGTATTTACTGTTCATCACGTAATATCAATGACATCAGAAAACTGGTAAATTACATCGCCCTGGACCGGGAATCGAACCCTCATCTCCGATTTCCTTTAGCATGCTATCCGTTACACCACACAGGCCGATGAAGTCCAAAGTATTTGAGTGTTAAGAATAAGAACCTTTTCATATTTTCTCCAGTAGAAGCAAATTGTGCTGCGTTGCGTAGTTAAGTGAAATCACCAATTTCTCAGGCGTAAATTATCTGGAAGAAATATTCTTCTGTTGATACGTGAAAGTACACCAGAATGCGGGTTCAGTTCCCTTCCTGATGTGATTGTTTACACTGTAAAAATATTTCTGAAATTCACGAGTCATTTTCCATCATTTCTTTCGTGAATTAACGAAGCATACTTCTGATACAACCTTTTCCGTGAAATGACGGAAAGAAACCTGAATTTAACGGATTTTTTCGTACCACGGGAAAATTCTGAATTTTCAGAAACCTTTCCGCAGTGTCTTTCTTACATTAACGGTAAATTACCGTTTTAGAGATGTGCTTACGGAAAATTCTGAATTTTCAGTAACCTTTCCGCAATTCCTTTCGTATAAATCTCCGTTCTCACTTTTTCCGTATCCGTATGACGAAAAATTACCGGTAATAAGAGTGATTGATGAGAATACTTGAGGTTTGATTAACTTTTAAATTTCAATCGTCTGTCGAATTTTGAAGTTCCGTAGCGAGATCGGATATTGTGGATAGCATATCGCATGAATTTTGTTTATTGTGGCACAGGATATTTCTTCTCCTTTCCCCTATTTGGTGCACCAGCTACTTATTATAAATTGTGTTACTGTAAGAAACCGGGTACTTACCGTATTGTACAGATGATTATATGATGTCTGTGTGTCAGTCTTTGGACAACTTAAGACAAAAACTATTATAGCTATCAAGAGTAAATTTTATATTTAGGTTTTTTTTTTGTTTTGTTTTTTGAAATAATACTATAAAAGTACATTTTACCTTTTGTAAAGATAACTAAAAGTCGTTGTGAGTTAAAAAAAAAATCAAGTTGCAAAGCATTTTGTTGCTTCGAAAAATCACGATTAAAAATGCTTAATTTGTGAAAAGTTCTCCTACAGAAAATGAAAAATATTACAAACCTATTCAGAAAAATAATAAACTCCAACAGAAAATAAAATGACCAAATCACTCACATTAACGACAAAGAAACGAAATTTCATCGTCGTGGAATTCGTTTTACGATGTACGTGACTCCGATTGCCGAGCGTTTGTGGTTCAGTTGTTAAAGGCGCGAGCTACCTGTTGAGCCAGCTCTGACGACGGGGGTTCGATCCTGACCTCAGCAGAAGGATTATCTGGTGTAAATGCTGCACAGGGTCATCAGTTTTGCAGAATTTCAGTTTAAATACAGAAAAACCTGAAATGGCATTTTCTGAAATAAACGGAATCTCTGTCTACGGAAAATCTGGAAGTTAAAATAAACGGGTACTTTTCAAAACGGTAAAAAACACCGTTACCTACCGGCAGCTTTGCTGCACGTTCTTTTCAGAAATTTTTCGTGAATTCACACCACTTATTTTTTACGGTGGACGTGATGAACCGTAACTACAGACAATTCAGGCATATCTGAGTGTTGAGTTAATAATTCTGACGCACGTCCACGCAATAAGAGAAGAACATTTCGTTCACAGAATTTATACCCGAGAAATTGTATGCGGGCAGCCATCACTGTCTGAAGGTAATGTTTTTCGAGATCGGGCTAATGATCGAGGAAACAGTTTTTACCAGATAATTTTATTTTCGCCAGATTTCGAATTCATTTGAAAGAAAAGTGTGGATTGATAATTGTGATTAAACTCCCACTAGTTCAAATTGAAATATAATCCGACGTGGAAGAGAAAACAAGGTCTCGGTGCGACATTCTATTTTAAAGAGGCTGCGCGTGTTTTCTTCAGTTTTTTAAGAGCTAAAATCATTACCGCAAAATATTTGAGAGCCTACTTCATTACAGACTCGTAGAGTGAGGTGGTATTGCCTACACCGAAAACCAGAGAGCTGAGTATCAAAGCAAATGACTACTGTCTCATAAGAGTTCCGTTTGTTCTTAATTGGAACAGTAAGCGATTTCCAAGACTGGTCGAAACGCCTGGTTTCTTTCGCGATGGGAAGTTTAGATAGAACTCGCAGTCAATCAGCAGATGCTGGATGATTGCCCGGGTGATAGTTCTTTCACTCTTGCTGTTGCTTTTCATTCACCAGTAGGAGGTAATTAGGACCCGGGCTTCTTCGTTCGTGCTGGGAGGCCCTGTAGGTTCCACACATTCTCACTCGAGGGACTCGTTGGAAGAGAGAGAGAGAGAGAGAGAAAGAGAGTGTTTGCTTGTTTCCTGTTCTTAGAACTTTTTCTGTGTACACAGATACCTATCTGTTCGAGCCTGAGCATTTGTTGCTGAAGTATTTGGAGATAGGTCACGTGTCAGTTAGAGTTCCCTTTCTTAATAATATCGTATGATTTCTTTATTGTTATGAAGAGACTACGTGGACGATGTTGCCAGGCAATTTTCTCAGGAAGGTGGATGATTTTTCTTGCCGAGGTATCTTGCTACAGTAGATCGAATCTTGTGTTTGCTGCTCAGTTTCTTTTCTCACTGTATCTCTCTGTTCTCTTATTTTTGCCTTTTCTTGTCTCTTTTTCACTTTTCTGTTCTCATTCGTTTTATAACAACTTTGCGGATTTTTTTTGTTTAATTCAATCTTTCTGTTTTGTGCCCAGATTTTTATTTCATTTCTCATTTTTTCTAATTATTAATCATTAAAAATTTAATTTTAAATTCGTTTTGTAATAAATGCTTCTATTGATTTCCTCCCCCTTCCGGATTTTGCTATGGTTGCTAAAAGGAACTGTCCATTTTTGTTTTGTATTTGAAATTTCTTCCATCAGTACTGTTCAGCTAAATTTTTACGCGAAGTCAGGAATTAAAGTATTTTAACAATCTTTTCTTATAAATTATTAGACATCAGCATTGCGCCGCCCCGGTGGCGCAGTGTTCTCAGCGAAGGTCTCTGATCTTTCGTCCGAAAGAGGTCCGGGTTCGAATCCCGTGCGGCATGGATGTGTGTTTGTCTTGCGGCACTGGCTCTTTCCGTTCCCTGGAACCAGTGACCCTAAATTAGGGACGGGCGACTGCTTATAGCCCATTGAGTTCCTCACGGTGGTCGTGTTAAACCTCCAATCAAAAAAAAAAAAAAAAAAAAAAAACCGTCGCATTGCACTAACATCAGATTAACCCGTCGTTAGTCACTACACGTTGAATAACGCCAGTGAGAGTTTTTCGCACATTACCTTTTTCCGCTGTCTTAAGTAGTCTACTCAACAATAACACTTCAGAATTCCTTCTCTGCAAAAAATAGTAGGCGATAAACGCACTCGTATCATCACGTTATCTATAAAAATACAAAATATAAACGCCATTGGTTTGATGAAAAAAGCTGTCACGTGACGCAAACGTCAGATGTCGCTTGATGAGAGAAACGTTCATACAAATCACACGGGAGCAAAGCCCAGACTGTATGAAGGTTAAAAGCGCGCCAATCCGTATCGGAACTGATGAGATTGTTGAGAAGATTATAAAAAGTAGTTAGAGCGGAGCTGTGTCCGCAGGGTGACTTCCAAATAAGTGACGCTTTTTACATGCGAAGCGTGAGAGAAATGCTCATAGTGCGACGAACGACGGTTTAAAAAAATTTTACAGCACGATACTTTCATTTCTTTTCGCCTGTTGAAGTTATGCGGAAGCCATGGTATAACGTCTTTTGTACAAAACATGGGTAATTTTTGCAACGAAACAGTGGTAGAAAAAAAAAGTTCCTGTGGAAAAAACTAAACAAAACTTTTCGTAACGAAACTAAAAAAAAAATTAAAAAAAATCGAAGTACTATGCTTCTGTAACAGGGTGCGATCCGAGGTCGCGGTGGTCTAAGCACTGGCCCGGATGAGGCATGGATGGTGTGTTTGTCTTACGGCACTGGCTCTCTCCCCTTCTTGGAACAAATGGCCCAAAATTAGGGACGGGTGACTGCTCATAGCCTTTACAGTTGCTCATGGTAGTCGATAACTTGCCCTCTTCCCACCCAAATGAAAAATTACAACGAAATGAATGATGCATTGTGCTTTTTAGTGCAAAAGAAGCTGATCTAACTGCAATACAAGGGAAGGGTTGATGTAATTTACGTAGTACCGAAACTGGTCCATTTGCACAACGAAACTGCAGTTTAGGAAAATGCGGTTCAAGGCGTTTACTTTTTTTTTTTTTTTTTTTTTTTTTTTTTTTCGTGTTTCAGACAAAATTTACATCCAAGTTCCATTGCGTAGCGCTCTGATGTTGTCTAAGGATTATGGCCAAAAATGTCTGAGGCCTTTCACGCTTTCGGTTTTTTGCATCCTTTCCTTCATTCTAGTTGTGCCTCTTAATTACGTACTGGAACTAGTTGTGCCTATTAATTACGTACTGGAACTAGTTGTGCCTATTAATCCCGTACTGGAAGAATTTGATAATCGCTGCATCAAAGCCGTAGTTTGAAACTTAAGAGTTTTAAAATAAAGCAGTTATTTTTCATTAGGAAAATTGTTTCAATTTGAAGGACGTAGTTTAAAAGTTGAACTGGTGGGAAGTTATAAGTTATGAAACACGCTTCGGATGTGTGCATTCGTAGTTGAGGTAGCGGCTTTCCTTTTATCTAACGCTGATAATAGCAAAGAAGTAGTTCAATTAAGTCTTAAAAACGCATATCCGTAGTGGTGTTTTTTGTGCAGTTGGTATCTTGGAAATTTACAGAGTTACAATAATTTCAGAATAAATTTTAAGAAAATAAATGAATGTGCGATTCCTTGTTACATTTTCGAACGTAACTGGCAATAATACAGTAGTAGGCTGGCTACAATATGATTTATTCTTTTTACTGCTGCAATTGTCTTTGTTCTTCTTTCAAAGATTCTGAACACATGATAATAGTGGTCTTGTTTAGGAGCATAGATGTTTATAAGGAGTTTTGGTAAAAAAGTTTTTTGATGAATCCAGGAATGAAGGCCCATGACGTATTACAGAGGTGAAGCACATGTCAAGACGGTGAAGTTGCAGCGATAAATTCCGTCGGTGTAGCTGAAATGGTGAAGCATTCCGCTCCGGAGCAGAGGGATGCAGATTCGATCCTCATCATCGGCAAATTTGTGTTTTGTTTTTTTTCACGTTGGCGCCCGATTGTGGAAATGGATCCGCTGGACGTTGGGTTCTTCGAAAAGTGTGTAATGCTCGTTCCACACATCGTCTGGAATTAATGAAAATTCCTCCTTCGCTTAAAAGAAATAAAGAGGGAAAAGATATGACGTACTACAGAGGTGAAGTACATGCCACGATGGTGAAGTTGCAGCGATAAATTCTGTCGCTGTAGCTTAATGGTAAAGCATTCCACTCCGGAGCGGAGGGATGCGAGTTCGAATCCGTTACAGGCAAATTTGTGTTTTCACATATGTTGTCGTAACAACTTCACTTTTAAGCAGTGTCAAAATGGCAAGAAGCAGTGATATGCTACGGAGATTTAATATTAGAATTTTAGGCAAAGATATTAAATCTCATTTCGCAACTTTTATCTCGCTCTAGTACTCCATTTCCTTTGTTTTCCACGATGCGCGAGAAAATTTTGCTTGTTCACCCCGCTATGAAACATCGGAAACACGGGTTATTTAGAGACGCCAGTTTGTCGCATCTTAGGGTCTGGGCCTTTGCACTTCGCAGACGCATTGGTATTGGCCAGATCATTTGATCTTTTCTCTTCTTAATTTCAAAGTAGACGACTGAAAGTGCAAGCCCTCTTAATTTTAATTTTGATGTTTTGTGAAGCCGACGCCGGCGTTTTCCCCCAGGGATTTGGGGAAGTAAGGGGATGAGTTTTGCGGGGACAGAGGGGGTGCTAGGACAGTCGACCCAAGGAACTGAAAGCGAGCGGTCGCAAGAGGACAAGGGGAGGAAACGCCTTAGAAGTTGGGAGGCACGTCTTAAGCTGACGGGGGGGGGGGCGTCTCCACAGGTGCAAAAGGGAGACGAAGGAATGACCGAAGAGCGATTGAGAGAAGGAAATTTTAGTTTCAGAGGAACGGGAGGAAGATTACTAAGCTGAGGACAACCTTCCTGCGATTAAGTAAAGAAAAGAATAAAGTGCCTTTTAAGAGATATTTAAGGACTGCATAAAAATTATTACCTATTGCTATTTGTATTATCTTCTACCACGCAAGACTATGGAAGTTAACAAAAGCCAGTTAACAGATAAGCCTTGTCGGCGTAGCTTAATCGGGAAAACATTTGGCTCCGGAGCAGAAGGATGCGCATTCTAGTTCTACCACTGGTAAATTTGGGTTTTACGTTGGCTCCCGAACGTAAAAATGGATCTACTGACCGTACGTACGGTTCTTCGAAAAAAAAAGAATGTATGATGCTTCTGCCACAATCGTCGGGAATTAGTCAGAATTCCTTCTTCTACAAAGAGTGTGCTTTGCGACAGATCAGAAACCTGCGATTTCTTGCCTCTGCCTTTCTACTGAGGGGGGGTGACGTACTACAGAGGTGACACACACGTCAAGATTTCAAGTAGCAGTGATGCACCCTTGTCGGCGGAGCTTAATTGAGAAAGCATTCGGCTTCGGAGCAGAAGGATGTGGGTTCAAGCATCGCCCCCGGCAAATTTAAGTTTCAGAGGAGATGTTATAACGCACCATGAACATACTCACGTTTTGTACATTTCAGTTTTGTTGTTTCGGACGATCCAGAAATATACGTGAATGATAGAGAAATGTTATGGAAATTTATTCTCTGATATGTGAGAGACAGAAGAGTAAGAACTTAGTTGGGCACCCAGAAAAGGCAGTTCGTTGATTAAGCCAAATAATGATAGCGTTTTAGAAACTTAGCGCATATGCGATTCGAAGTGCAAAGGATTAAGTCGAGGGGGAGATAAAAAATGAAAGTGGTTGAGCTTGATCCAGACGTTAGGAAGGAGGTGGAGAATGGCTGGATTGATGTGTAAGAACCATGTGCTCATGAGAATCCGAAACGCATGAAATTATTCTACGTGCAGCAACAAGAAAAAATTATACATGTAGTCATGTAAATAAATTAAAGGTCCGCTGACTTGCCATTGGGGTGACTGATAAACTAATTGGGATGCAGGGGAAATGTAAAACATAACAAAAAAACTTTCACGAGAAAATCATGAATATGAATAGGCGAGCAAGGAGGTGATTCTCATGCATATTCATGATATGTGTGAAACTATGGCCAAATACTTTATAAGGATTGTAGAAAGAATGTATTAAAAGCACAAACGCGTAATCTTCATAGAGTACACATTTTTTAAAGCTTAGCGCTGCTTTCCTTCCCATTATAACTACAGACATCGTGTAACGAATTGATTATCATACAGTTCTTGAAGCGAACAGAAAATCATATACTTTTGGCTTGCTTTGATTCTGGTTAATAAATAAATAAACGAAAATGATAAGAAGCAATCAGAAGTTTAATACAAAACCGCATATGATTGAATTTTGCGATGCTGTTGAAGCAAGTATTTTTTTTTTAAATTGTTAATCCTTTTCTTTCCTGTCATATGACGGCTTCCCGCCCATTCATATATTTCACTGTAGCTAATGTTATAGGTAATAGAAATTCCGAAACCAATTGCCTTCCCAAGCCGGTGTCCTCCTTGAAGCCCTCAGCTTTGCCGTCCCGTTGTTACAAGAAACTAGTTCGCACGTTTCTAGGGCAAGAACTGGGCATTGTTGTATCTGAAATAATCACATTTTACATCATAATGCCGAAGCAAGAAGAATTCTATAATGACATAATTGTTTTGTCACGACTAGCAGTGCTAAGCTGAGTGAAACGATGCCGAGTAAAATGGAAAGGATTTTATGGCATCTTCAATTTTGTATAAATTGGGTGGTTGTGCTTGCTCACATAATAGCTTCTGTTGAATATTTTCTCTCTTAGTGTCAAGGGTCCAAAAAATGCTTACATTGGCATATATAATTGAAGCAAATGATTCTGTTCTCCTAAAAAAGAACTTCTTTTGGTGATATAATACGTATTCACAGTGGCAATCAATTTCACTGCAGGAAAATAATTACCTCTGTGAATTATTCTGGAATACATTAAGAAGCTTTTGTTGCGAGACAAATGAAAGTACCGTTTGTGTGGTACAGAAATTCGTAAGAGAGCATAAAAACTTCCGCATTCTTTCTTCTCTTTCCTTAAACCTAATTTGCGTATTATTGTGCGTGGCAGAAGAGTTATTGCTCATTTTTATTGATCAGTTCACGCTTGGGATGTAATTTTTCGCGCTACAAGTTCGTGTCAGAGTACAGCATATTTATGTACCAAAACATCGTGTTGAGCATCCACTTGGAAATTCATTGTTTTGACTTGAGAGTTATTTAGACAACACATACGATCTAATAAGCCCTCAAACACAAAAGACAGCGAAACTTCAAACACAGCTTTGGCAGAGCCTGTTTAAAAGGGGGTTGGGGGGCTGCAACACAGGGCCCTGGATTTTCAAGGGGCCCCAGAATTGTGCAGAATGCTTGAAGAATTGACAGAGTTCTACAGTTTTTTTTTTTTTTTTTTTTTTTGGTGATAGCACAGCAAAAACTATAAGAAACTGCCTTGTGAAAAAACAAAATTCTATTTCTTTCCGCTTTTATAGGAGAATTCCACAAAAAATATAGTCTCCCCTAGTCCATCCTTAAATCTCTCGAAAACATTATAGGCGTTTTTTTTGGCACGCATCTGTAATTGGGTGAAATTTTCATACATTAATAACTCGCTTGAATCATGATACCTGGATCATATTATTTTGCCCACTACTTCGATATAATTTCAACAAGCTGAATCCAACCGGGGGGGGGGTGATTAAAGCAGAACTGAACTGGTATCCATTTTTCAACCATGCATTTTTACATTTTCTTGCTTCATCCATGGATCATGGGTTACACACTTCAACACTTAGGGATTTTTTTTTTTTTTTTGGCTTCCTCATCATATTATGGGAATGTTTTCTCCTGGGTATTTTTATTCATCCACCCATTGTGAAATCCTAGATGCGCCACTAATACTGGGGCCCCAAAATTCTGTCCAGACCTTGGGCCCTCTGTCTCCTTAAATGTGCTCTGCATCTTGGGCATGAGGAGAGGTGTGTGTATTTATTTCGAAATCCGTTCTCAGATATACTATGTTGGAAACAAAAGTTCCTATATATCTTTTAAAAAAGGGGGTGAGTGGGTGGGGAGAAGTGTTGGCTTGGTTTATTTTATGTATCGTGGTAAACGCCAACTCATCCGAAGAATCGGTTGCAGGTTCCTGTCATTGGAGCAGGGAAACAAATAAACAAGTAGTTAGACAAACTGAATGTAATGACAAATGATCTCGACTGCACTTCTCTTTATTCTTCAGATTGGGGAAGAAAAGGGGAATTATTGGAATAATAGTTGGTCTGATTGAATAGTAAATACTTCCAGCGGGAGTTGGGGGAGAGGAGGTGTTCTTTTGTGCGTGGGAGGTCCTACGATTGACGGAAGAATGACGTTTCTCCGAAATAAATCTGTGCTAAGCGCATTTCTGACTGGGGAGGTAATTTCTCACTGTCGTTGGCACACAAAAATAACCGAAGTTAAAATTTAAATAAAGTTTGAATATTTCCATATAACAGAAGTATTAAAAACTTGCCGAAACTCTGACCGCACTACAAAGATTTATGGCTCACATTTCTTGATTCTGTCATAACCACAGTACGGCTCATATTTGTTTTCTGCCAAACAGCTTCTAGTGTTGAAGACAAATCCTTAATTTGCCATAGATTATCAACCGCTGAGAAATTTGAACTCATTTTTGATAACTGATAAGTTTCCTACAGAAAAGCGGAAGATCATTGGCATTATTTTACGGCTATATTTGAATATTCACCGTTGAGCCATTACATTGCGACCACCTACCTAATAAGCTGTAGGACCTTCCCCCACTTAGCCCGCAAAACAGCGGATACTCGTTGAGGCATCGATTCGGTGAGGTGGCGATAGGTGTCTTGGGGTATCTGGTACCATAATGTCAACAGCAGGTGCTCCAGTCCCCGTACATTAAGGGGTGGTGGTGATTTAGCGCGATCCCGCTTTTCCAAGTAGAACCACAAATCTTCGATTGGTTTAATGTCAGGTAAATTTGGAGGCCAGGACATTAACAGAAAGTTACCTGCGTGTTCCTCGAACCACTTCTTGACGATTCTGGCAGTGTGTCATGGCACATTATCCTGTTGGTAATGGCAATCACCGGCAGGGAACACAGTTGCCATGAATGGGGGAACTTGGTCCGCAATGTTGTTCAGACACCTGAGAGCTGTCAGGGATTGTGCTATTGGGGTAATGAGGCCTAAAGTGTCCCAAGGGAACCTTGCCCACATCATAACACCACCACCACCGCCGCCGGCCTGCTTCCGCCCAACAGTGCATCCAGGTGCCATAGCCTCCGTTGGTAATCGGCGTATCCACGCACGGCCGTTTATGTGATGCACCAGGAACCTTGATTCGTCAGACCAAGCCACTTTTATTCCAATCATCCACGGTCCAATCTCGATGATCTTGGGCCCATTTCATGCGTAGTTGGCAATGACGTGCAGTGAGCATGGGGACCTGGCTAGGTGTTCGGCTACGCAGGTCCATGCGCAGAAGGCTGCGATGAACTGTGTGCTGTGACACATTGCCCTGATCACCACTGTTGTAGCTGTGGGTGATTTGTCGTACTGTGGCCCTGCGGTCGCTGTGAACAATGCGTTACAGTCTCCGCTCTCCTCTAGCATCAATGAGCTGCGGGCGACGCACGACACGGCTGTACGACGGTTCGTCGTTTGGTCATCTGTGTACTACTTTTGATACGTACTCACAACAGCGGCACGTGAACAAGCCGCGCCGTTTCCGAGATCGTAGTTTCGAAGCACCGTGTCATCCCAATTTGTCCTTTATCAATCTCAGATAAATCGGCATCTTTTTTCCATTCTGACTCCGAACATTCTACTAACCGAAAGCCAGTCCTCGGGTTGTATATATACTGCTCTGTGAACCTTACCTGCGCCACCGTTCGGTCTCCAAGCGCGTTCATTTCTCTAGGTTGGGGGTGATCATAATGTAATGGCTCATTGGTGTATCTTCTTATTACTTAATATTATAAAACCGTGCCGTTAATTTCGCAACTTAGGTAAGAAAACAGCGCTTAAACCTTATTGAAGCAACCTAAAAGGGCGGGGAGAGATCCCATAAATCCTCAGATACCATTCAGCAGAGAATGACCTTTCAACCACCCCTGCTTTGTGACGTACTACAGAGGTAAAGTCAAGTCGACAAATCTGCAGCGATCCATTACGTCGGTGTAGCTTAGTCGGTTAGAGCAACTCACTCCGGAGCGAGGAGACGGGGCTTCGATCTCCGTCTTCGACAAATTCCTGTTTTCACACCTCCACCGAGGAAACGGACAGGCTTCCGTTCTGCAATATGGAGGAGACATGGCCACTGTGTCAGTGTGTGAGATAATAAATTACCATCCATTGGCAGAAAACGCCGTTGAAGAAACTTTTCCTCGCGCAGCCGGCCAACCAAAATGTACACTCCCTCGAGAAGAAGAACGTAAGAAAGAAGGCGGTTATATAGAGTAGTGTCAGAGTTAGTCAGTTGATCCTCGATGCTACAGGATTTTCCTGAGATGTAAACATAAATGAGTGGCCTTGCACGAAAAGTTACGCGGATGCAAAGAAAGCCTTTAATGCCCAGCTGGAATTATATGTCTGCATATTACGTAAATATGTTCCCTCTAATCAGAAAATATAAACATTTTAAGTGCGATTTTACTATTAGTTTTTTCCCCTCTCTGCCCCTAAGCGTTTGAACGTGCAGTCTTCTAGTGTTTACAGAATGAGCATTGGTCATTATCATACCATCCCAACACCCCGTGCCAACATCTGTTAAAGAAAACTTTAGAATATTTATGATGCAATGGTAGGTGATACAATTACATTTTTTACTTTGAGTTATGATTTTAGAACCGAAGACAGCTATTTTCCCCTGCTTTAAGAAATCTCTGGGAAACAATTTCGTGCCCCCATAATATTTATCTATTGTGCATTGTTTAAGGAGTAAGATAAGTGTTCTAAAATTTCTCTCCATGTTGGAGTTTTGCTATCAGATCATGTGTTTTAGTCCCAAGTTCCAGTATTTCGTGAAGTAGTAAGGGGAGCACTATGGCGGTAGAAGTGACGATACAGGTGGGAGTGTCCAACTTTCGGAAGTGGCTAAGGATGAATAGGGACGGCGTTGCCTAAGTGCCTCCATGAAACTTCCGTGACATATTCAGCGTTTGTTCGGTGTTGAGTTTTTTTTTTTTTTAATCTTGCAGAATCAGTTGTGTTTGACTATAATAGAGTCGAGTTAGCTTCAGTTGTCGTTATTTATAATAAGTGTACGAAATGATGTGACAAAGAATTATGATAGTGCTTTCTTTAAAGGAGTAGAACCAGAGCCGTAGGGCAAGCAACACCCATCCCTCATTCCGGGTTCAAATCCTAGCCCAACGCGGATTATCAGTCGGAAGCTCACGCTTTTGACAACTGGGCGGAGTTCAATCCCTGTTAAAAACATAATTTGGTTCTAAGTGTGCTTCTGTAGACAAATTGGCATGTATTATTTCCGTTGTAATTCCGTATGTAAATGTTGTTTGCTGCCATAACAGCGAACAATTCATTGCCTCATAAACGACCTTTTGGGAACGAACACATAGATTTATAAATAATTAAATGCTGTGTTTCCGTTTTCTTCTTTTGTTCTCGCACGTGGGAGAGAGTGGGGGTCAATAAATACGCTGAATTAAGGTCCGCCCGTGTTTTTAATAAGGCATTAGCTTAGAACTACAACTGATTCACTGCGGAACTGAATATTTTAAAGTGGTTTGACAGAAGGCTAACACATGTTTACCTGTATTTATTTATATGTGGATTCATTGACTTAATATATATAAGATTTATTTTTGTTTAATTATAAGCACTGATAACAACACGAAACATATTAAATTGCCTACGTCATACAGCTGTTATGTCACAAGTTCGTATAATTTCATCAGGGAAGCAAATTCCAGTCGAAAAGCTAAGTGTAATGTCACAAATATATATATATATATGTAGGGGTTTAACGGTTGCCATAAGCAACTAACTCGTAGGGATATAAGTACGCGCCCCTCTCCAATTTGTGGCCACTGGCTTCAGGAAACGGAAGAGAGCCAGTGACATTGGACAAACACACCAACCATGCCTTATCCGAGACTCGAACCCGGACCTATCCGGGGCGAATGATCTGAAGCCAGCTCCTCAGACCACTCAGCCATTGGGGTGGCTCACAGGTATGTATATCTTAGTTGATGCTAACGGTAATGGCATGTGTTAACGCACGTCCACCAAAAAATGTAGTTGTTAAGCAGTTGTTGAATTAATTGTATTTCATTCTGTTTTAAACAGGGGCCACGGATGGCCTAGTGGTCAACGTTCGTGACTGCCACGGAGAAACCTCAGGTTCGATCCCAGGTCAGGCAGGTACGAACGCTCGAACCACTAAATATCCGCCGTGCGTCGGATGGGCACGTTAAGCCGTTCGGACCCAGGGTACTGCCCCCCCCTCCGGAAACAAATAAGGGCGCTTCCTCCCACTTTCTACCTCGCTTCCGTGTCACTTTCCTGTCGGGCCCCAAATCTCCTAGCTTCCTATTTCTAAGGGTTGTTTAAGACCTGGGGTCAGACACTCCCTTCCTAAAATCATCTACATATGATCTGATCTGCTTTAAACTGGTCATTGCCAGTGGCTCAGTGGCCAAAGCAATGGCTTCTGATCATTCCTCCGGGATGGGTCCGGGTTCGAATCCCATGAGGCATGGATGTTGTGTTTCTCTTAGATGTTGTGTTTGTCTTGGATGTTGTGTTTGTCTGGCTCTAACCCGTATCTGGAAGCAGTGACCCTAAATTAGGGACGGGCGAATGCTTATAGCCCATTGAGCGGCTCACATTGGTCGTTGAACCCCCAATCCGCAAAAAAACAAAACAAAAAAAAAACAGAAAAACAAAAGTCCAAACTGGTCATTTTTGACGTGACGTGCCTACTTCTTATTAAAAATTTTGTACTCATATCTTGATACGTGTTTTATATTTGTTGTTGAAAGAGGAATAACATTTCTAGCTTCAGTGTGCTAGGTGTTTGTTACAGAATGCCACGCGTAGAATGAATGATAAAGCTACGAAAAGCATAGTGGTCAGTCAGGAGAGTTAAAGCACCACTTTCCAATTGACAAATTGACTGTCTTCCACGTTACTTTAATACCCCCGCCCCTCCCCATCTATTTTCTTGAGATACTAACGATTTATGGTCTTTAAGTACAGAACAGCAAACATGAAGTTATCATTCAAACAATAACTTACTGCATCTTTTTAACGAGTGAGTAAACACTTTATATTATATTTGTGTTTTATTATATTGTACGCATTCATTTTCAACGCAGGCAGACACGAAATGTATCCTGTTTATCGCACTTCCGGCTTCTGGAATTTTAGAAAGTAATTGTGATCTGTTTTTTCATCAAAGAAGCTGCGAATATTATGCTTCGAAAACAAAGGCACTTTTCTTCTCCTCACATAATGACACAACCGAGCTCTTCTTAGACTTATATCGTGGACGAAGTTTCATCCCAGAGAGAACAAAGAAATCTCTGTATCCACGCTCTTGGACTGCTCAAAGGGCGGGAACTCTATTGTTGACGAACACTTCGACCACGCAGAAAGTTTTTTCTCGTGGAAAGTTGAGTGATTTTATTGGACCCCCTATTGTTTCTTCAACGTCTTCAGTCCGTCCGTCGTGTAATTGCTTACAGCACCTACGCAGATGTTGAATTCGTGACTTTTGGCCATGTTGCAAACTAAAGAAAGAAATGTTTCCCCCCTTTTTTTTCTCATTGAACTTATACATTAAAAAAAAAAGGGTGAAAAAAGAACATAGCACGGAATCAATGCAATTTTATCTCTGTGACACAAAACGTGACGCACAACGAGCAGCGAAGCGTTATACTTTCGTGACTTCAGCATTACCTTAGCTTAGGTAGGTTAGGAGGTTCACGCAGGTGGCGGACGTGTTGCAGCTGTTTCGGGTAAAAATCTATACTGAGATTTCTGATCGCCGTTACGCATTTCGTACCTTAACAATGCTTCGTGTATCACAAAGTAATGTAGTTACTATACAAATTTGGGGGGAATATTGGAAAAAACTGGAGTGCCCTACTTTGGGAAACAGGGCATCCACTTGCGATTGAATGGATGTATATAATTATTTACAGAACTGGGGTTAACTTTTTCTGCAAAGTAGCGATGTTTTTGATAAAAATCAAGCGTAGAATGTTTTTCAGCTATTGAAGTATTACACCCGTATTTACTATATCTGTCATCTCGAAACCCACATGAGGAGGGAGATGCAATTAAAAAGGTTGATGACACAAAGTCGTTGGATGTGTACTTTTTTTTTTTTTTTTTTTGTATGGACGACCTACAAAAGGAAAATACAGATAAACTAAAATCATGGCTGAGTATGTTATTTAGCGTAACGATTCGGAGATGTGCGTTGGGAAGCGTTTCAATTTGGTGTTAATACCTTTCATTTATGCGCAACGCTAAGGGAAATCAGCATGCGACGAAAATAAAATAATAATCATCTGTGGCCCAGCTTTATGTCATCGAACATTGAGGTTATCTCTTTATAATCTTAAGTCAGTACAGCCGTAATTAAACTTGAATTCACACTGTTTAGTTATACAGATAGTTTGTTTGTTAGCATGTTGGAACACAAAAATCATGTGTTTGAACTGCTGAAGCTTACTTAGATTTCTCATATTTCTGAACCATTTCTCGTAATTTACACCACCAAATTTTTCATTATTCTCGCACCCTACTGTGGAATTCTGGTTAAAAAGAATTTCCACTTGACTTTAGTTCAAAAATACCTTCGTTTATTAGATGAAGTTTAAAAATTCATCCGTTGCCAAGGAACCTACTGGAAATATGTATAAACTTCCAGCATTTGAGGGTCGAATAGATGTTGTACTTAAACAAGCAGGGCGCATTTAATTTAGTAATATTTCCCATGGCATTCAACCGTCGTATCACAGTCAATTGATTCACATTTAACTGTATTGCCAGTTCTGTGGTTGACTTTGTCCAGAAGAGTCTGCGGTCTGCGTCTCCTTCGGCCGTCCGCTATGGTGTTTTTCTCTCACGCTGCAATCCCCATTTCTGAACTTCACGAACCATTCGCAACACGTACATACTTGCTCCTATAGTTTTCGTGCTGCATGCCGAGCAAATCCACTCGCGTGCTTCTGGAGCGGTTTTCCTGAGATTAAACATTAAGAGGCAGTGACGAATATGCATCTTGCTCGTCATGTCATAGCTCAACCAACCACACGTATGGGCTGGCCGCCAACTGTAAAAGCGTGGCCAACTTGTGTCGTTCGACGAAGCGTTGCCACCTTGTCCCCACAGCCCGAAATTCTAACAAAAATTTGACCATTTCGCTTTTACAGCCTTCTACATTAGAGGTTGGCATGGCCGGGTCGGGCTTTTTATCGTTTAGAGAACAACTCGACGGGCCGGGTTTTTTCCCCAGACTCTTGCGGACGGGCCTAGCCAAGTCGACGTATTCTTTTTATCGCATTGGTAAAGAACAAGAAAAGTCGTGTTTCCCGATTTCTTGGTCTGTTTAACTGTTTAGCTGGCTTTACTTACGTCCATGACATAGCCCAGGGCATCATCAGAGAGGCAGGGAAAGGTACTCTCAGTGTTTTTACCATTTGTAGGTATTAAGATGGTAAAACCACTTTGGGACTTGTTGACAACAAATAGATTCTACCCCGAGCGAGTGTGAGTGTTGTGTGGAGCGGGGGACGGTGGATGTCTGTAGTGGGGTGGGGTGTGTATGAGAGAGAGAGAGAGAGAGAGAGAGAGAGAGCGGGACGACATCGATTTTTCTCCTATCCTTAATCTGTATGGGGATTGACTTTTGCAGTGTTACCGCTTACTAGTTCAGAGAAAGGGAAATTTTGAATGCTCTTAGTCTTCTTTTTTCTCTCTCTTTAAAGGTTATATTTTTCGGTAGTTGCCAAAGTTTAGTTAATATTTTTAGACTTATATTCAACTAAATATTTTCAATAATATTTCATTATTAAATTTTCACAATTTAATAAAATGCAATAGAAATAGAAAATGACATATCACGGCCCGGGCCGGCCACACAAAATTAGACCCGTGCAGATCTCTACTCTACATACAGGCCGCACCGGTGGCGCAGTGGTCTAAGGCGCTGGCCTATGATCATTCGTCCGTAAGGGGTCCGGGTTCGAATCCCGGTGAGGCATGGATGTTGTGTTTGTCTTACGGTACTGGCTCTCTCCCTTCCCTGGAACCAGTGACCATAAATCAGGGACGGGCGACTGCTTATAGCCCATTGAGTTGCTCACGGTGGTCGTTAAACCTCCAATCAAAAAAAAAAAAAAAACTCTACATACAGCTTTTGAAACTTATGTCTAGACTTAATAAAAAGGTCATTTAATGAACAAAGAAATTTGGAATTTTATGTAAAGTCAAATGCATATTTCAGTCAAGGACAGAACGTGCATATATTATCACTAAGTATATGAAATATTTCTCAAAAAGTATTGCGGGATTTTCGATGAGCGATAAATGCAACGTTTCTGGATGCCTGAAGATTGGATGACAGTCAGTGAAAAGTGAAAGAAATGCGTTTCTGTATTACTGAATTTAAAAGTTTTATTACTCAGTCCTTACGACATCATTAGTATTATTGCTGTACCTAAAGCCACATGCAGATAGATTACCTTTCACTTTTTCGAAATACCTTAAGTTTCTCCAACGTGATGTTTCTTTCATTTTCGCCTTTTTGCTTTGGGATATATCATTATGCTAAGCTCGAAAAATGCTTCACGAAAGGAAAAAATTGTCCGCCCTGTTGAGTTTCTGTGAAACACACACACACACACACACACACACACACAAACAGCCAAAAAGTCATTGATCTAAAACACGGTGTGTCACCTTGATCGCTAACATTAAAATTACCTGCTTTAAACCGTCTCAACCCAAACCACGTGCTTTTCGACACAATATTCTCCCCAGAACAGATCGATGCACATGCTTTTGCAGCACTTTTTCCTTGGTGAAATTCGTAACGAATGCAGTGTCGAATAAATGCAATATCGCTTGCCATCTTTCACCTACCGATGTGCAAGTGCGTTTGACTGTTGGGCAAACTTCTGTGCCACATTTTATGCTCTGGACCAGTTACGGTCACATGACAACAACGCAGGGGAATGTCAGATATGTAAATTAGTGGTATACGTCACACAAAAAAATCGCTTTAAAAGAAGTTTCAATTTTAATCAGATATGATTTTTCTCCCTCTCGTGAGCTGCGTCCTAGACAGCCCGTCTGCACCACCCTAGTTACGCCTCTGCATTCTATCCTGATCGCCATTTTGAACTGCCACAACGAGTACTGTTGCCATTCGGGCACATTACTATCTATATTAACGGTTGTTGGAGTTCCAGCAGGTGCGCTCATAGAATGTACAGCTATAATTTTTGATCAGCAGTCCTACGAAGTTTTTCTGGAACGGATTCCATGAAAGGGTTTCGCGATGGTGAACGTGCATTGCAAGAGAACTGGATTACTTGGAAAAAGTGAATGCTCTGTTGTCTAAGGTATGAATAAAACATTTGTTCTTTCCACTTGCGTTGTTTTCGTGTGAATCACTCTCGTGCATTGACAAATATAAATAACGGTAAAAGCAGAGAGAGAGAGAGAAAGAGAGATCTTCAGCTCGTGCAATCGCTGCTAAGACAGAAAGAAATTCGAAAATAATGGTGATAGGAAAGTAGAAAATAGTCAACAGAAAAACTAAAAGAACAAAAAAGCCGTTCCCGTAAGGAGCCCTCGAATTAATTAACGATCAGGTGAAGTCTTATCAACGGGAGACAACATCAGATCGCTAATCAAGACAGGGGAGACTAAGAAATTTGGTTTTGACAGACTGGCATGTAAGGGGCGTTTTAGCAGCGCAAAAGCTAAATGAAAATTAAATTAAACAAAATTAAATAACATTCAAAGTTTAGAGACCTGGGGAATAAGTAAAAAAACGATGAAAAAGTTCAAGCCAGTCTAATCGCCCAGACCAAATGACTAAAGGCGATAAACAACAGAAGTAAAGTGGGAATTAAAAAACAAGAGAAAGTAAATAATTAGGGAACTTTTAAATACCCTTCGGTAAAATGCTACATGCAGGAACGAATCCTAATGGAGAGATTAAATGCGTTTGCAATGAGATTTTGTAAACATTTTGTTTCTGAAAAATATCCAAAATCTTAATAATAAAGAATAGTATTCAGAGTACAAACATTACAGGGTGATTCATAAAAAAGTATACAGTTTCAACGCACTGTAAAACAAGAACAATGTAAGATATTTTATGTTATCTGTAACAGAATTGTAGGGGAATGTTTCAAGTTTTTTTAGTGACAGTCACAGATGTTCTATGTGTGCACCCTTAGTCACAAGACACACATCGAGCCGGTAATCTATTTCTTTCCAAACGCGAGGTAAGATATCTGAATCAAGAACGACATGTAGGGCTATAAATTTGAGTTTGCACAAACAGCCCGTAGTTTCAAATTTTTTATGCCAATCGTAGATAGATTTTCTGGTTGGAGGTTCTTTTCCAAATCGTGATCGAAAATGCCGTTGCACAACAGTTATAGATTCCGTTTTGCTCAATTCAAGAACACAAAACGCCTTCTCCACTGCAGACGCTGCCATTTTGACTGACTAGTCACGTGACACGCGCGCTATCGCCTACGTCACTTCCCTCAGTAGCGGGACACAAACTTTATGAGTACATCTACCTAACGGTTCGTAGTTGTGGTCCGTGTCTTCAACTGTTACTGTTTTACAGCATCTGGAAACTGTATACTTCATTATGAATCACCCTGTACATTTATACACTCAGTAGAGAAAAACACATAAGAGATAAGGGTGATGATCAGTTGACATGGGCGTCCCCCGCGCAGAGTGGAACAGACCCAAACCGAACGCAGACGATAACTACAAGGACAGCAGGGCTTCTCAACAGTGTATTGCAATCGACGAACATGGGTAAACGTGGTGATCTGAGTGACTTTGATCGTGGACGCATTGTCGGCGTAAGACAGATGGGTCATTCTATCGCCCAAGTGGTAAGAACCATAGGGTTACCGAGGGCAACCGTAGCAAGGGTGAACCGCGAGTATACCATCGACGGACGTACCAGCGCCCAGAGAGTAAGCGGTGGCCGACCACACGTCATTGATGACCGGGGTCGACGTAGACTGTCCAGGCTCGTACAGACCGCACTTGGCATCGGCGGAGCAAATCACATCCAGGTTAAATGTCTGGGGCCCAAGCAACGTCAGCGAGCGATCGGTACGTCGCACGCAGAATACCTTGGGCTACGGGAGCCGACGCCCAACTCGTATGCCCCTGTTGACTGCTCATCATTGAAAATACGCCTCGTCTGGTACCCGGAACATCAAAACTGTACCCCTGCAGAGTGACGCCGCGTCGTGTGGTCAGATGAATCCCGTTTTCAGCTGTTCCGAGCTGACGGGAAGGTACGGGTGTGGCGTCGACATCATGAGGCCATGACCCCGTCGTGCCAGTTCGTCTCTGTTCAAAGCGGTGGTGGCTTTGTGATATTTTAAGGAGCGTTCTTATGAGACACATTATCTCCCTTAGTGTGTCTGAAGAGTTGTGACGTGCCTGCCCCGCAGGACGCACACGAGAAAAAGGCAGATAGCAGTCAGAACACCTGCCGGTGTAGTATAGTGGATAGCACTCGGAGCTCCGGAGCCGAGAGTTGTGGGTTCGAATCCTGCCCCTGGCACAAAAATTATGGAGAAATTTTCTTCACCATATTGGCGCCAGAACTTCCAGGATGGTCTGGCTGTTAGGTTTCTCGCAATGCTCTGATGTTCTTTCCCCACGGCGAGATAGGAAAAATGAGAATCCCTTCCTTTCAGTGCTTCGAGAAAATAAATCAGTGTGATGTTACGTTCCTCACACCAAATTGTTTTGGATTTCTCAAATGCACGTTCTTCATCGGATGACTGCCTACAGCAACACATGGTCCCAGCTAACCCGTAGGCATGCCTCCTACCCTCTTGGGGGGGGGGGGGGGTGAGACGTGCCTGCCCCGCAGGACGCGCACGAGGTAAAGGCAGATAGCAGTGAGAGCACATGCCAGTGTAGTATAGTGGATAGCACTCGGAGCTCTGGAGCCAAGAGTTGTGATTTCGAATCTCGCCCCTGACATAAAAATGATGGAGAACTTTACTTCGTCACAAAGTTCCTTAACCGCTGCACTCTACCAGCATGTGCTGGCTGGTCACCACACTTTCACGGCCTTCGCGCATCCTGCGGCCGATGGTCTGTTTCAGAGGGACAATGCGCCGCCATATGCCGACGCAATAGTCATCATTTCTGATGAGGCAAGATGAAATACTAAACAGGATGCGAAGAAAAGAAATACAGTGTGACAACGAGAAAACAAACAAATATCCTACTTATAAAAGGAAAATTTGATGAATATATATATATATACATATACACTGACGGAAAAAAAATCCCAAAACCAAGAAGGGGTTGTGTTAGATAAACGACAGTTGGTAGGCGGTGAGAGTACATCTGTAAGATGACGTCTATGCAAATTTCGCGCTCGGCGCATACGTGTGGCGCTAGTAGCGCCCCTCGGAACAGGCAAAGCAGGTTTGCTGTAAATACGCGCTGTAACGTTCGTGAGCGTTAGTTATCGTTGAGATTCGACGTAGGGTGTTGATGTTAGTCAAGAATGCCTTTAAGAAGACGAAGAAGCCATTATCAACAGCTCACGGAGTTTGAACGAGGTCGTGTAATAGGGCTACGAGAAGGTGGATTTTCTTTCCGCAATATTGCTGAACGACTTGACAGGAATGTAGCCACTGTGCATGATTGTTGGCAGCGGTGGTCAAGGGAAGGTACTGCCTCAAGAAGACCGGGTTCCTGCCGGCCACGTGGCACTACTGAGAGGGAAGACCGCCGTGTACGGCGTATGGCCGTGGCGCATCGTACTGCGTCTGCGGCAGCAATTCGAACTGCAGTTGCCACCACAGTGACACAACGAACTGTTACAAATCGGTTACTTGAAGGACAGCTCCGAGCCAGACGCCCTGTAGCGTGCATTCCACTCACTCCAAACCACTGCCGTTTGCGACGTCAGTGGTGTCAAGCTAGAGCTCATTGGAGGACGGAGTGGAGATCTGTTGTGTTTTCTGATAAAAGCCGGTTCTGCCTGGGTGCCAGTGATGGCCGTGTGTTGGTTAGGAGGCCAGGTGAGCGCCTGCAACCAACCTGTCTGCGGCCGAGACACACTGGACCTACACCTGGAGTTATGGTCTGGGGAGCAATTTCCTATGACAGCAGGAGCACTCTCGTGGTTATCCCACGCACCCTGACGGTACAGTTGTACGTCGGTCTGGTGATTCAACCTGTTGTGCTGCCATTCATGAACAGCATTTCAGTGGGTGTTTTCCACCAGGATAACGCTCGCCCGCATACCGCTGTTGTAACCCAACATGCTCTACAGAGTGTCGACATGTTGCCGTGGCCTGCTAGATTACCAGATCTTTCACCAATCGAGCACGTATGGGACATCATTGGACGAAAACTCCAGCGTCACCCCCAACCAGCATTAACCGTCCCTGTATTGACCGACCAAGTGCAACAGGCATGGAACTCCATCCCACAAACTGACATCCAGCACCTGTACGACACAATGCATGAACGTTTGCGTGCTTGCATTCAACATTCTGACGGTTACACCGGTTATTAATGTACCAGCATTTCACATTTAAAATGGCTCTTCTCGCGTTTACAATAAGCTGTGATCTTGAAACCTTAATCGATTAAATATGTTACCTATACAAATGTATTGCCGCCATTTCAATCCTCTACAACTATTTTTTCGTGGTGTTGGGATTTTTTTCCGTCAGTGTATATATATAGATGTTTATAAAATAGCTTTACTTTTGTTTCGTATGATTTTCTCTTGGCCTGAAACAAAGGCTGGAAGAGGGACAGATTCCAAAGCAGTGACTGTTCAAGGCTAAAGGTTGCATGTAGATATGTACAGCGGGTCGGCAAGACGGTTTCAGCTTTCTCACTACCATCCAACCACACCTCCCAATTTGCACTGGAATCGTTAATGGTCGAAGTTCCCTGTGGCTTCACATTGCATTTAACAAAAGAGATGAACTGAGAACGGATACAAAGATAAATCATTAGAAAATCCATGGCAAAATCTAGGAACCTTAAGCTTTTTACACATGTTCTTATGAGAACAATGAAAAATACAGTGGCTTATTATGTAAACTCTGCAGATAATTTATTAGTTTGAAAAATGCCTTGCACGTATTAATTATTACTAGCATATTGCTACAGTTTCGTGTTTTAACAGACTTCATAATGATTCCCCGTCATAAGTCCTTTGGGGACCCACTCAGATGTCTTACCCTTGGGGCCTACACAAATGCCTTAGCCTAGGAGGCCACTAAAGCCTTAATCCGGCCCTCATTAAACTCTTTTTCGTAAATGTTAGCTGGAAAGGGCCGCGGGTGGCCTAGTAGGCAACGTTCGTGACTGCCACGGAAAGGACATCAAGTTTGATCCCAGGCAGGTACGAACGCTCGATCCACTAAATATCCGCCGTGCGTCGGATGGACACGTTAAGCCGTCGGACCCCAGGTACTGGCCCCCGGTAATAAATAAGGGCGCCTTCCTCCCCCTTTCTACTTCGCTTCCGTGTTACTTTCCTATCGGGCAATGTAGCCCAAATCTCCTAGCTTCCTATTTCTAAGGGTGACCTGAGGTCAGACACTCCCTTCCTAAAACCCTCTACTTATGATCATTGATAGCTGGAAAACAGACCATCTTTCATTGAAGTGAGAAACGTGTGGCAAAAATGCAAAGCAAGAAATTAGTAAAAAAATCACTGTATACGAAATGTGTGCATCTATGCAACATGGAAAAATAATGCTGAAAATATTTCTTCCTTCCACTCCGCGCAGATCACCATCTGTCTGACACATAGTGCACCCCTTCATCAATGTCGAATGCCGTGACCCTTTTACCATAAATTAATCATTAATATGTACATGCTTCTTAATTAAACGAAAGAAGCAGTTCTTAATGACATAGCTTTCACGAAAATTTGTAGAAACTTGAAAGCAGTAACTTAGGTCGAAATTAATAGTCGAATGTTCGCAGACCTCTAATAAGCACGCGGTTTGTTATATTCTAATCGTGTGGGTACTAATCTGTTAACCACAGTACAGTCCAGACTGAGACTTCGTCTTGTTATCACATGATTTCTGAGACCTTAGGGAAATTTTGTCAAATGTGAGTAGTTCAGACAAGTTCTTTACAGGAAGATATTGCAGCATGCTGTTTTCACTAATGAGACGCCAGGAACAGTAACCACTGCCACCGTAATTTTCCCATCATGGTCATAATTGTACTGCAGTGTCATGCTAACACCTATTATTATGCAGGCCAACTGTTCCAACGTAGTTTGCTATGTGTACAGCAGGCCGATTAAACACGCTAAAAGAGAACCTCGCCTCCTCCAAGAGTTTCTAATCTTTAGACGAACGCAGAACGACTGAATTAACAAGGTCTTAAAAGACCAAGACTTCCGTTGTAATTGAGCCTTTTCAAGTGAATGCCAATTGAATTATCTCTCTTAACGGAGTTAAAAGTTGCTTTCAAATCGCCGGGAAAGATGAACCCAAATTCAGAGGCGTAATTTGGGGGCTAAAGCAAGGAATTTTAGGCGAAATATTTTAGTCTCAAGCAGAATTCGTAATGTGCTGACCCAGGAACTTAATTAAAGTATCGTTGACTCACTTACGCATTTTTTGCGATCGTCTAAATGCTGGGCTCGACTTCTGCAGAGTCAGTTTCCGGGCGGGCATAACACAAGATGAGACAGACCCTCACCGTCGATCTTGAAAGCGTAGATACAATTATGTCGTTAAAAATGTTATTATAAATTTACTTAAAGATTTATTTAATAAATGGGATAGTGTGTCAAGGAAATAAGAAATAGTACTAAATTCTAAAATTAACAAAAACATTTAGGATTAAAATTACGAGGGTTGGAATTTTAATAGGGCAACTGCATAATTACTACAGATACAAATCACATACCTGTTTCAAATTTTTACTCTCCTTCAATGTAGTCACCAGTGGCATGCCTGAGGATAACACCACCGCAGTCGTGCACGAAAATAACCATAGCCTTCACATTGCTGGGGTTCCGACGAAATTTGGATTTGCGCGGTGACCCGTAATGATGCCACTCGTTAGATTGGCGTTTCATTTCTGGCTCCTATGATCTAGTCCATGACTCATCCAGCGTGATGATACGGCAAAGGAAAGCTTCTTCTTTGCGCTTGTAGCGTTCCAAATGAATACGAGCAGCCTCGTATCTTTGCCATTTCTGGATCTCAGTCACAGCGTATGGGACCCAACGCGATACAATTTTTCTCATTCCCAGGCGTTCCTTCACAATGTGTAGCACAGTTGTATGCGACACTCCTGTCTGATTGGCTAACTGACGAATCGTGATGCGCCGATCTGTCTCCAATAACGCGGAAACAGCACTCACTTGTTCTTCACTTGCACTGGGACGACCTGGCCGAGGCTCATCTTTAGAATTTTGGCATCCATCATTGAAGGCTTTTACCCATCTTGCAACTGTTCTGTATGGTAATGCAGATTCTTCACAAGCCTTTAAATGTCCTTCATGACACTGTCGTGCAGTACGACCTCTAGCACTTTGAATTTTTATTCAACATCTCTGCTCCAATTTCAAAAACAGCGTGACTAGACCGACGGGTAGCGTAGCGACAGCTCATGTTCTTCTCGTTACTGCGCAGGCGCATGCTGTTGGGAGGGCGAGTCCCTTTCATAATGAGGGGTGCTAGGTATCCAACCAACATGTGGCGCAAGCAGCATAAACCTGATGCGTTCCGCTTCGATTCCACAGATGTGTGGCCACTACAAAAATTCCAACTCTCGTATAAGCGAGAAGTAAAATGCACTGCTGAACATAGAAAATGACACAGCATGAACAATACACGGAATGAAACGAAACGTACCACTCATGTAGGCAAACAGGTGGGAAAGAAATGTACTGATGGATTACATGAATGCTATGGGCGAAGAGTCAGTGTCGTGTACCATGAGTCAGTACGTCGTATGATCTCTATGCTGGGCTATACATTCGGTAACACGGTGTGGCATCGAGTGGAAAAATCCCCGGATGGTGCCAAAATGTATCGTTGACCCCTGTCCACAATTCATCGACATTACGAGGGGTTCGAGCACAGGCGTTAAGTCATCTGCCAATGATGCCACACATGTTCTCTATTGGAGAAAAGTCTGGAGATTTTGCTGGACGGGGCAACACCTGGACACCTTGTACGCACTGTCTGCTGATATTGGCAGCGCGCCGGCAAACGGTTACAGCCCCAGCATCCAGATGGACTGGTCCGCACTCGACACCACTTCGGCGAACAGCTGCAATCAGACTGCCCAGTTAGATGGCATTAGGTGGCCGCCTGCGATTGTGCACAGGGACGTTACTGGGTTCCCTCATCGCTGTTAAACACACCCTCACCTCCGGATCTTATCCAGGCATTATTTAGGACCACGTGTTTCCCCACGTTGTTATTCGGGGTTGAACTGGTCTTTCAGAAAGACAACGCCCTTTGTCACAAGGCCCTTATTGTGCAGGAATGGTTTGAAGATCATATCCAAGCATTTCGCGGGTCTCAGTGGCTGGCAAACTCCCCTGACCTGAATCTCATTTAACATTTGCTTAATGCAGTGTAACGCAGCAGCGCCTCGCTCCTTCGCCGAACTCAGGGATGCCAATCATTCCGGCTGGTAGAGAATTCCTGAGTACACCATTCCCGGTCTAGTTCAGTCGATGCCACTACAGGCGCAAGCGCTTATTGAGGCTAAAGGCTATCCAACACGCTAGTAGGTAGTTGATCATAATGAGTGTATAGAGTGAAACTTATCTAGCAATTTCATCCATGGTTCTGTTAAAAAATGGCAGCCTTCACGGGTGACCGCCAAACAGAGTGTTTCAATTTGCCAAAGTATCTTCTCTCCCCACTTGAAAATAAAATGAAAAAGGTTTAAATTTTTTACTGTAGCCTGCTGGAAAGTGTTTGTTCTTTCTTCCCCGCTATTTTGTTATTTAGAAATGTTATTCACTAAACCCAAGAGCCAGAAGTAAGACTAAGAAGTGGGGTAAGGTATTCTGAACATACCTGCGTTGTCGCAAATTAGGCTCTTCTACCACAAGTTCTTCCGGAGGAAATGGAAGGTAAGGAGATGCTTAACGCAATAGCAGCATTACTGGTGCTGAGCTTTGAAGCCACTTTCACCCTCACCCTTCTTTCTTTTTTTTAAAGCCAGTAATGAGTTCTTTTGCAATCTGGAGCAGACCGTTAAGCGTGCTTAAACAATACGGCCGCTATGTGAAAAGGCTAGGTTCTTTGGAATGAGGGAGGTAACTCATACGTGGGTTTCACGCTCTCATTTAGGACAATTAAAGATCGAACATGTATTCTCTATTAATCATAAATCTTTCGTGCAGCTAAATACACTGACGGAAAAAATCCCAACACCAAGAAGGGGTTGTGTTAGATAAACGACAGTTGGTAGGCGGTGAGAGTACATCTGTAAGATGACGTCTATGCAAATTTCGCGCTCGGCGCATACGTGTGGCGCTAGTAGCGCCACACGTATGCGCTCTGAACATGCAAAGCAGGTTTGCTGTAAATACGCGCTGTAACGTTCGTGAGCGTTAGTTATCGTTGAGATTCGACGTAAGGTGTTGATGTTAGTCAAGAATGCCTTTAAGAAGACGAAGAAGCCATTATCAACAGCTCACGGAGTTTGAACGAGGTCGTGTAATAAGGCTACGAGAAGGTAGATTTTCTTTCCGCAATATTGCAGAGCGACTTGGCAGGAATGTAGCCACTGTGCATGATTGTTGGCAGCGGTGGTCAAGGGAAGGTACTGCCTCAAGAAGACCGGGTTCCGGTCGGTCACGTGGCACTACTGAGAGGGAAGACTGCCGTGTACGGCGTATGGCCGTGGCGTATCGTACCGCGTCTGCGGCAGCAATTCGAGCTGCAGTTGCCACCACAGTGACACAACGAACTGTTACAAATCGGTTACTTGAAGGACAGCTCCGAGCCAGACGCCCTGAAGCGTGCATTCCACTTACTCCAAACCACTGCCGTTTGCGACGTCAGTGGTGTCAACCTAGAGCTCATTGGAGGACGGAGTGGAGATCTGTTGTGTTTCCTGATGAAAGCCGGTTCTGCCTGGGTGCCAGTGATGGTCGTGTGTTGGTTAGGAGGCCAGGTGAGCGCCTGCAACCAACCTGTCTGCGGCCGAGACACACTGGACCTACACCTGGAGTTATGGTCTGGGGAGAAATTTCCTATGACAGCAGGAGCACTCTCGTGGATATCCCACGCACCCCCTGACGGCACAGTTGTACGTCGGTCTGGTGATTCAACCTGTTGTGCTGCCATTCATGAACAGCATTCCAGGGGGTGTTTTCCATCAGGATAACGCTCGCCCACATACCGCTGTTGTAACGCAACATGCTCTACATAGTGTCGACATGTTGCCGTGGCCTGCTAGATCACCAGATCATTCACCAATCGAGCACGTATGGGACATCATTGGACGACAACTCCAGCGTCACCCCCAACCAGCATTAACCGTCCCTGTATTGACCGACCAAGTGCAACAGGCATGGAACTCCATCCCACAAACTGACATCCAGCACCTGTACGACACAATGCATGAACGTTTGCGTGCTTGCATTCAAAATTCTGGCGGTTACACCGGTTATTAATGTACCATCATTTCACATTTAAAATGGCTGTTCTCGCGCTTACAATAAGCTGTGATCTTGAAACCTTAATCGATTAAATATGTTACCTATACAAATGTATTGCCGCCATTTCATTCTCTACAACTATTTTTTCGTGGTGTTGGGATTTTTTTCCGTCAATATATAATGAGATAAATTAACCTGTTCTTGCACGATGGAAATGAAGTGATATTAAAACACTGACACTTAAAAGCACTTTAATCATCAGTATCCAATAAAAGACTTCCAATTAAAAACTACATAGGACCTTTCTGGTTCCGTAGCGGGATCCCATCATCAGATGAATTAAAACCAAAAGCCGAAGCAGGTTACAACTGTCTTATATGGTGGTCGCAATGTTACATTGGTGTGCAGGTGCAATGCACAATGTTACAAGCGCGTCGTTGTATTCGTATACAGGTGTTATTTGAAACCAAACCCCACGAACTCAAAGAATAAAAGGAAAGTTTCTAAAAGAAAAGTTCTTAAAGAATAAAGTAAAGTTAAATAAGGAAAGTTCTTCGCAATTGGAGTCACATTGCGACCACCATATAAGACAGTTGTAACCTGCTTCGGCTTTTGGTATTAATTCATCTGATGATGGGATCCGCCGCGGAACCAGAAAGGTTATGTAGTTCTTAATTTGAAGTGTTTTATTGGATACTGGTGATTAAAGTGTTTTTAAGTATCGGTGTTTTAATATCACTTCATTTCCATCGTGCAAGAACAGGTTAATTTATCTCATTATGTGTTCTCTAGTTAGCAGGAAACCAGACCGCGGGCAAACAAAATTCTAAGAAGCTGGCAAATACCAAGGACTACCCAACGTTTTATAATCCCGTGAAGTTTGGGGACAGAGAGATAAAAGAGAAACAGGTGTTTCATATTTTTATCTCAGTCGTTTCGTTATCTTTCTAGAAATTTCTAAACAATATTTTTCTGTTAGTTCCGCATGTTGATGACTGCAAAATGCAGGTATGTTCTCATAGCCGTTTCGAAGATGGCCGCGTCCTGCAGGTGGTTGCCAAATATAAGTCTCTAATGCATTGCTCCTATTGGTGATAAAATCCGTGCCAGACAAAAGTGCCGGCTTTGACTGGTGACTGCCAACACAAGTTTCACTGTATATCAAGGTTTGTGCAAACTCCTTATAACTGGTTCAAAGGTCATTCTGTGAACGATGCTGAATTTATACGGGGGCTACATAGACATATCGAGAAACCCATTCCGATATTGGGGGTGTGGTTCATTTGCCCGACGTTTACTTCACCGAAGGGTCACTTGACCGAAAATCACTTCACCGAAAAAATTGGTTCACCGAAAAATCACTTGATCGAAACGTTCATTTCATCGAAGGGTCACTTGATCGAAAGGTACATTTCACCGAAGGGTCACTTGATCGAAAAGTTAATTTCACCGAAAGGTCTCTTTACCTAAAAGTTCATTTCACCGAAGGATCAGTTTATCGAAAATTTGGATTTCATTACAGGATATGTTGAAGCATAGTGCCAGTTTGGAAGACAGACCACACCGAAACGTTGGGGAATCATACTCAAATTGCACTTTTGATTTCTCCGCGTCACAAAGAATGCAAAGATTTAGTTTTAAGATAAAAATAATTAATTTTAAGTCCCTATGCCTCGGCTTAGGCATTTTTAGCAAATTTTAATCGTGCATGCTCATGTTCATATAGGATTTACATAAAAAGTCAAGTTAATAATGTTGCACATTTTTTCAGGCAAAAAGAATCAGTTTTAGGGCCTTAGGCCTCGGGTTAGGCCTTTTTAGAAAATCTTAATCGTGCGTGCTCATGTTCATAAGGTTTACATAAAAAGTAAAGTTAAAAATGTTTCACATTTTTTCAGACAAAAAGAATAAACTTTTAGGGGCCTAGGCCTCCTCCGCTTAGGCCTTTTTAGCGAATTTTAATTTCTTATGTTCATAAGCTGTACATAACGAGCCATGTTAATAGTGTTGCGCTTTTGCTCAAACACAATTTGATAAAAAAGGCCCAGATCTAGGCCTTATAGTTAATATTATATTTCGAAAAACCTACTCATGAAGAGGTGTTTCACAGAAATTAAAAGTGCATTTTTTATACAATCCCATAATGTTTAGGTGGCCAATTTTTCAAAAACCCGCACCACTCTCCAACAGATCTCTAGCAACAAAATTCTAAGTTTTCGATAAACTGACCGTTCGGTGAAATTATCTTTCGATATAATAAACTTTTAGGTAAAGTAATCCTTCGGTGAAATAAACTTCTCGATCAAATATCCTTTCGGTGAAATGAACTTTTCGGTCAAGTGACCCTTCGGTGAAATGTACCTTTCGATCAAGTGATTTTCGGCGAAGTGATTTTCGGTCAAGTGATCTTTCGATCAAGTGAACGATACCCCCGATATAGACTTGTAACTTCTGAATTATCTGAGGTATTACAAGAGAAATACTGAACGTATTTCTTTCTGACTAATCGCATCGGAGTGTGTTGAATGATCTAATGCAGGGTGAGCTGCAGGAAAAATTTTAATGATTCCAATCAGGTACATCTTGTTCACTAGTTGTATGGTGACGGTACTCACACAGAGGTGACTTTTTAGCTGAAATATCGTTTCACCTTTTTGTTTCGGGCAAAAGAAACGCTTGCAAGTTTTTGGCTGCACATTGCGCCATGAATCCCATTCCGCAATGGAAGAAATGAACTGTAGGAGCTTTTAATCTTTCCTTTTTGAGAGAGAAAAAAAAATATGGATTGACAGATTTAGTGGGCTTTATTTGTACATACCCCTTTTGTATTCTTAGAAAGTCTTCGAAATTCATGTCACTAGGAAGGAGAAACATGAATCATTTCAAAAGCGGTTGTGTCAAAGGGAATGATTTCAGTTGGGAAACCTCATGCTTCCAACAAAACTGTGCCTTAATACTTATTAAAGTTAATAACTCATACTGCCTTCATGAACAACATTGAAAGTAAATCAATAACTGCCGCTGTGTATGACTCGGTTGAGGAGGTTCTGTATTTTAGTCAATATGTGTTGAATGATCTAATGCAGGGTGAGCTGCAGGAGTAGAGCTAAAGTACTTTCTCGATTTAATAAGTATTTCTCCTAATTCTTCCCCGGCTTTTGATGTGTTTTGTGTCCACCCATGAAAATTTATTATATGCCATAAAAAAGAAGACATTCTTCTTAAACAAGTTCTGGTGTTGGGAAGAACGCTGTAAAGTTCAGTCAACCTTCTCTTGAGGCGATGGAGTGGATACCAGGGTGGGATGTAACATTACCCTCTGCCTCACGAACGATTAAAGTTAAATTATGACTTTAAAGCCTTCGCAGGTATTGGGACGAAATTTTTTATCTTTTTATATATGGCCCGCAGCTTCCTTTCCGAAAGTACCACAGGCGGGGAGAGGAGTTGAGGCCAAGCAGGTCAAGTGTTTTGAAAGAAGGTGAGAAAAAAGAGGGGGATAAAAAAAATGTTTGCCGGCATTGCATGAAAAAAGTTCCTTACCAGCCAAATTTTGAATTCGGTTATCTTATCCTTTGGCACCTTTTCGAAGCAATGTGCTAGTTTTTATATTGTACTGCTGTGGTGGTGTTCTTAGGTTTTAAGAGTGTAACTATATGTGCAAAATCAGTTTATCTACTGTACCATCCAGAAGGTAAGTGCCGTTATAAAAAAAAATATGTAACTGATTTTTAATGTGCAATGAAGTCTGCACTCCTTAATCTACTTTTCAACATATCCCCCGTGGATGTTAAGGCACTTGACATACCATGGCACAAGTTTCTGGATACCCAGCTCATAGAAGTCTGCCGCCTGGGTTTTGAGCCACCGTTCAGCCATTCAGGTCATCGTCGAACGAATTATGGGTTTGCACTGCAGGGACTGCTGTTTTGATTCAGGTGTGATGTGACAGACCGAAGTCTCATCTCCCATCACTATACGGCTTAAAAAATTGCTTCCCTCCTCGTACCACCCGAAAAATTCCGAAGCAAATCCCATACGCTGCGTTTTATGCTGTTCTGTCAACATCGTTTTCACCCATCGTGCACACACACTTTGCGGTACTGAAGCTTTTCTGTAATCATTTCGTCAGGTAACGATTTCAAAGCTTCAGGGAAATTTTCCGAAAGATCAGAAATTGTGAAGCATCGGTTCTCCCTAATGTTTTCATTCACTATCTCCACCAAATCTTCCGTAACCAGAGAAAGCCTACCACTGCGCAATTCGCCATGAAGGATCTGTCGTCCTTCATTAAACATTCGAACCCACTTCTGCACCATTTCTGCACTCATTGCGTTTTGTCCGTAAATTTCGCAAATTTCCCTGATTCTAAAGAATTAGTTCTTTTAAGTTTTTACACAAACCAGATTGGCTGTTTTCAAGGCTGGGCGAGAAGTTGTACTTTCCAAAGGAGAACGTCGCAAGGGACCCGTGCTTTTCTTTCCTTTTTCTTCATTTCAATTTCCCTTTAAAGATATTTGTTGTTAACCATGTCAGAAAGATAACTCTGAGATAAACCATGAAATACAGGATTATACCAGTATACGATACAAATTTGAAGTTGTGGTTCCGTCTATTGGTGTAAATTTGGTCGTTCTAGGTGGTGTGGTGGGCATACTTGGGCGCAAATCGGGAGACGCGGGTTCGATTCCCGCTCCAGGACGATGCAATTTTCAAGTTTTCAGATATTATTTGACTTACCACTTTTGTCACAATTTACACCAATAGACGGAATCACAACTTCAAATTTATAAATCTGAAAATAGCGTATCTGTCGAAAGATAAAAATTTGCTAGCGCTCCAACTTTCTTCGAATTAAGAGCATGCATCATTTCTACATTTTTTCTAACTGCTGTTATGAATCTCTGTCCTCCAATTTTGATCGAATATTTTGAAGTGCTATGTGTTGTTTTCAGTGTTTCCATGAGAGAAACGTAGCAGTAATTGAACTCTCCTCTTTACATCTGATATTTCAAAAATTGCTTTAAAATGTTTGTTTTGCGAAAATTGCTCAAAGTTGCGCTCAATTGCTGCAATTTTTTTTTTTTTTTTTTTATGTTGAAAGATAAACACATACTTTTATTGTTGGCCAACCCCCGGCCGATCATATTGGACTTTTCGTTCTACGACCTGATGTCGATTGTTTCAGATACCAGCAAAAAAATATTAGTACTTCGTTACACGGGCGCCAACTATAAGCATGTTCGGTTGTTTCAGCATGTCCCCGCAGAAAGCAGAACATGAATGCTACTGGGGCAACCAAAATTATCTTTTGGTAACAATTTCTATATTGCAATTAGAACTTATGAAATAAGATTTTTCAATGTTTACATCAGTCATAGATTAACAAAAATCAGAATTGATATATTCTACACACACTTTTGAAGTAGTGTATGTTGAATACATTATTTTAGTATAAATAGTTCTGCAATATGTTATATCAATTATAATTTTATGCTGAATTCAGTAGAACAAACATGTTTCAAAACCATGCAGATGTGAAACAGTTATGTAGAAAAATATGAAAGCAAAAAAGAAGCCTTGAGTGGTACGAGGCGTCGGCTTCTAATCGTTTGTCTGAGATTGGTCCGGGTTCGAATCTCCGGCGAGGCATAGAAGATACACCGGCCCTAAGAGGCCGTCCAATAAAGTACGTCCGAGATTACAGGGGGGGGGGGTGTTCCTGACAACCGGACCAAATGTGACATTGGGGAGGGAGTAGGTTTAGTAATTCAGACGTCCAGCGGCAAAAATATAATGGATGGTATGTTTTCATTTTGTTTTCTCCTTTTTCTTCTTTTAATAGGTACAAAAAGGTATGAAATATTTCAGATTTCTGATGATATTTAGCTAAATCAGAATATTTAGTTCTCAGAATATTAGTACTACCCGAATGATAAAGTTCGGGTAGCATTTGGGAGTAAATTAATGGCTACAAAAACTATTTTCTGAAGAAAAAGTATAAATATATGGAAGATTCCTTTAAATAATTACACGTTTTCTTTCTGTTTCTCAACGGACTTCTAAAAGCAGTTGTTAAAAATAAAGGGGGTTGCAGCAATTAGGACGTACTTTTTAGGGGGTGGGAAGGTGTCAACAATCGGACAAAATGTGACATGGGGGAGGGGGGAGTCTAAAAATAGTAAAAAATCACGGACGTACTTTATGGACGGCCCCTAACGCACTGGTAGTCCCCCTCCCCCCCCGAGCCAGCAGCAAGCCCAAATTCGGAATGCATTATTGCTTCTTTAGCCCACTGAGTTGCTCACAGCGATCGTTAACCGCATGGCTCCCCCCCCCTTCCAAAGCCTTTTTCAGCCTGTAATATATTCATCTTTACTCGCAAGCATGAAGACAGAATAAAAAAACGGGCACTATTTCAAACGTGCTCAAAAGTTTACTACTGGCTAACTGTTAATAATACCACATTTTTATTTATTTTCTTAATGAATTTAAAGAAAAAAATTTTATAAACGCCATTTTTTTTCCGAGCATTAGCTGAGATTTACAAAAGTCTGCGGACTATACTTCGTTGTACATTTAAATTTCTTTTGTGAACTCTAAAGCTGAAAGTATTCGATAAACTTAGTTCTAAAAAAAACTGAACAGAGTTTCTGGGGAACTAAAAGAACTCTTTGTAAACAGTGGTACAGTCAGGCTTGGATCCATCGGGGCCGGACCGTCCCTCAGCCCACGGAACATTTTTTCTTTTTACTTCATTCAGTCATAGCTAAAATATCGTTGTAACGACAAAGAAGAAATTGTGTTGATGTTGCTGGTTTAGTCTAACGGCTGTCATTTTATGATATAGGCAACGGCTTCTTGTGAGAAGGAGAGAGAGAAAGAAAACAAAATCCATATGTGAACAAAACGCAACACTTCAATGATCTTTCTATTTCATTTCCACTTTTTCTCGACTACTGTCGCTTCTTGAAACCTAGGCTGTATAAACAAGTGACAAGTGTTGTTTTTGTTTTGTTTTTTTGTCCACAATTCACGTTCTGAAAGTTCCATGAAATATATATATTTGGGGGGGGGCTCTCCCTCTTTCCCCCTCTCTCGGTCCTGATTCCAGCTAGATTGGACCGCCCCCAAGCAGAACTCCTTGTTTCGCCACTACTTACAAATGGCGGGAAGGTTTTAATTGCTGTACTTACTGCGAACTCGAGTTTCAAAGGAAGTTATTTGTTTTTTCATTGGGATATTTTCTTCTAACCTGTCTTGATAGTAAATATGTTTGCACTACGAAATGTGTTTCTAGAAATCGTGGCCTTTTTAGAACTAGTTGACCTGTTTCGGTCTTGACTTACCTGCACGCCACACACACCTTGATAATTCTTTTCAAACGATTAAGATTTGAATCTGCTCATAACAACGAAGTAATGTCTCGAATGATTATCACAACCTTCAGTTTACCAAGTCTTATCACAAAAATCTTTTTTGATGAATTCTGTTTTGTGAAGATTTGATTGTTGTTTTAAAGCATTTCCCTTTGCGGTTCAGTTGCCGTTGATGGAAAGCTCAGGCCGGTATTTGGGGGGGGGGGGGGACGCTCGCTGACGTTGAGCGCATTATTGAAGAAATTTTGGAAGTAATGAACCTGTGTGTTCTACTGTTATGGATTCTGGTTCTGTTATATAGTATGTACTACTATATAAGATAGTACAACTATACTAGTTATCCGAATTTATTGGCGTATATAAAATCAAGGTTTCCAAGCTTTCGCGCATCAACCAGATGGCTTTCTCAAGGAAGGTAGACGGCAAACTGGATAATAGAACGTTTCAACAATTTGAACGCGGTGAGTTGACTTGACAATAAACGAAGAGATGCGAACGTAAGTATTCAATAAAAACACGAGACATCATGTTCGTATTGCACGCGGAATCCTTGGAGGAAAACAAAAGGCATTCATTATTTGAAGAATTGGTTCCAAATTCATGGTAATTCTAGCGAGACGCTATCATTGCAGGCCTCATCGTTGGTAATGATCTCTAACGTTTTCCGAATGGCAGTGGATTTAGGAGTTGAGTAGGCAGCTAATTTCTTTATGTCGTCCCATATAGGATCGGCGGACTTGAACTGGACTTCTCTGGATAGGGCCGTGGTTAATTTGCCGTTCTTTATGTCCCTCTTATGCTCGTTGACTCTAATTCTAAATGAACGTTTAGTCATCCCAATGTAGTATCGCTTGGAGCCATCCTGATATTGTAGAGGGACGGCATAAACACCTGCTTCGTTGGAAAGTGGGAGCTCGTCACTTAGTATGCACTACTGTTGTGCATTCTAGTTCCGAATGTACAAGTATATACCACTGTTTTGGAGTCTGGTTCCGTATGCACCACATTTCTGGATTCGTGTTTGTGATTTGTTTCAGTTATTAGTTCTGAATGAACAGATTTGTCTTCTATGCGTTATGTTATTACTACTGATGTCCATGATAACCACTCGGCGCTGCATAGTAAAACCTTTTAATACGTATCCAAAATATATGATGTGCTTAGAAACTTAGTGCTTTAAGCAGCATTTATTTGTTGATGCATAGAAAATTCATTAACGTTGGTTCTGATTTTTTTTTTTTTCATACTGCTGCATGCTGTAAGTTTTAATTTGAATGAAGGGAAATTGTATAATGTTTCAGGGAAAATACCTGGAGGGAAATGCAAATAGATATCTTAAACTGTGAATGTATTTCTTTAGAAATCTGTCCAGATAGATGTTGAATAAATTATCATTATATAAAACATTACCTGTAACGGACCTGAAAAGTGCAGTTAGTTCACTTATATTTCAGGTCGTCTGGTTTTCCTGTGGTGTGGGAAGGACAAAAATTAGGATCCCTCTCTGGAAGATCCCTTAGACTTTGGCGTGCTTGATGCTTCGAGTGGTATGTTGACACATTTTTCTTGCTGTTACTGTATTCATTGTTAAGGAAAGACAGTTTAATATAGTGCAGGAAAAATGTATGTTTACAAATATTTTATTCAACAGAGAATAAAATATTTCATCTGATCTGTGCGCGAAATGATTTTGTGTAGCATTTCTATATTACTGAAGAGAGTTAAGGGGCGTTATTGCTCATGCGAAAATTGGGGTGTTGCACAATTAAATTTTGATTATTGAAATTTTCTGTGGAACTGTGATGAGAAAAGGTGAAATTCGTCAAACGCAGTGAATATGTAAGTCAGCATCACACGGAAAATTTTTTTTAAGGACTTCCTCAAACAAAAGAGTAAGATCTTCCAATCTGATTTCACAGGCTGTAAAGACAGTGTATGCTACATTTATTAGCGGATCCAGTAACGGTTATCCATTCCAAGATCGTCAAGAGTTAACTTTGTGGTTATTTACTTCGTTTTCATAATTTCGTAAAAATTTAAAAACATTTCTGTGAATTTAGAACTAAAATATTCTCTTGATCGAGCTTCAACTGAAAGAGAAAGAACCCACACAGCACAGAATATTTCGTATATGTTACAAGTACGTAGCACTGAAACATAGAGACTTTTCAGATACGTTGCGCAATGTAACAATAATGTTTCAGAAACCTTACGGTTACGTCAAAATGTCCTCAAACATTACATAACTTTGAAACATAACCGATACGTTACAGTGAAAGGTCTTTGTAACTTCAACATACCAACTTCATGTTACTGTTGCTGCGTATTTGAAAGATATTTGTAACTTCGTTACATTACTGTTACGTATTTAAAAGATATTTGTGACATCACCATATTACTATTACGTATTCACTACGTTGAACATTATAGTTTAAATAAACCTTGTAAAATCACAATAAAAAATATTACATTCGACAGCTGTTTCAAAAGCAACGACAGTCGTTACAGGTTAAACGCAGTCCGCTGTCCATTAGGAACAGTGGCGGCGTTTATATATTGATAATAAAAGAAATAAAAATCGGTCCTAAATGAGGGTGTCGAATTTCTACTATTATACATGTGGAATAGACTTTATTTCAGCGAAAAAAAGAAAAATCAAATTCCTTATTTCTCTGAAAACCTACCAATATCAAATTTCTCAGCTTCGAGGGGAAAAAAAAAACATGCTGGTATAGTATACTAAATACAACAACACAGCCATCTACTTAGATTTTATAAAATGCTTTTCAGAATTTTAAATTTATAATAATCAAAACAATTACTTACTTTCAGATTATCTTGAATCACACACACAAACAAAGGATGGAATATTAAATCAACTAACTTGAGTACGACAGAAACACCAAAGAATATCCCAGTAGCACGTGGAAATACGACTACGAGAGTGCTTCGGTGAAATGGCATAAATGCGCATGCGCATCCACGCCGTTGCCAAAACAAAATCTTAAATATCGCCGGAATGTAACATGAAGGTAGCAATTATGTACAATGGAAACTATAAAACAGTGGTATCGGTGAATGCTATTTTTAACGTAACCGTAATATGTACAAAGAGTTATGTTCCAAAATAGATGTTGCTGAAACGTAATTGTAAGATATCTATGAAAGTGTAACGAAAATGAGAGATTGTAACATTATTGATACATATCTGAAACGTTTTGTGCTGTATGGGAAAATAGTACATTTTTTTGAGGCTCATTTTTTCTGGAATGACGTTTTTTAGCAGTGTTTAGGTTTTAGACTCTGAATGAAAGTCAAAGCAACATAAATTCTATTCTTTGATGGGAAAACCTAGTGTGAAATATATGCAAAAATATTTTTTTGTTTAATTCAGTACATTTAAATGATTAAGGTCATCAAGGATTAAATCGAGGAAAAAAAAAATCTTTGTATGTTGTCATTTATTCCCACATGTCTCTTCCTAGTCCTATGGCGATTGGCTGGTAAATTTTCCATATGGCTGGTAGTAGTTACACGCACGCATGTTTGCATAATTATGTAGGTTGCAGGTAAGCTCACAGTGCATGTTGTGCACCTGTTTAAATAGAAAACAAAAATAAGTTGACGTTTTCAGAATTTTACAGATTTATACAAGCATGAAATATTTTAGGAAATATTTCCTCACACGTCAGAAAATCGCCTGTATGCCAATGACGATGCAGGAAGGGCTTCAGGAAATGGAGTGAACACAAATAATTCCAAGATAATAAGAATCGGGTACATTACACCAAAATAATCATAAAAACGAATTCTGAATCCGTTTTAATGGTGTAAAATAATAAATGTCCTTATGTCCCAGGTTTCACGTTTTTCCTAAAAAATGCCTTAAAAACTAGGATTTGGCATAGGAATAAAAGCGCCTAAATCGATTTTCTCCTAACTAACAACAAATAAGCAATGTGGCACAAACCTAACAGATGCAGGAATTTATGCTATCCCCTTGCAATACCCAGGTGGATCCAGGAGAAGGTACATAGGAATGATTAAGCGCTCCCTTAAATTGTGACTTTCAGAACGTAAATGTGATGTCAAACTAGGAAAGCTGTGATGTCAACCACAGCTCTAGCAAGAGAGGTCAAGAACAATGCATCTAAACCCGACTGGAAAGAAATTCGAAAAATAGCTGCTTACATAATTCCCAGGGCCGCAGCAATACGAGAATCAGTTGAAATAATAACCAGCACGGATGCCTGCAATGAAGAAACATCAACTGATCTCCCCTATATCTGGCGCATGCTAATAAAAGACCCACGTCATCACCCATGCCAGCTTACGGGTTCTGCATGAGACATATCTACAATGTTTGATGATTTCACGAGACATGACATAAGCGATTATCAACTTTGATTGTATATTTAAGTTTAAGTTACTCAGAGTTTATTTACTTTCTGTTTGTTGTTTACGGTGTTTATCTCAGTTATGCCTGATGATGCCACACGTGAGTGGTGAAAGCTGTCTGTTTACTTTATAATTTTACACCATTAAAACGGATTTAAAATTCATTTTTGTGAACAAATAATTCCATTTGAAACAAGTGGCAAACATACATAATGATGCATTTCAAAGGGAATTTATTTGCACTTGCTTCCCCTTATGCATCAATCAAACTCATTTCTTCCGGATGCAGAGAATCGACCGCCGTAAAACTAATGGCGATTTTCCAGCTGTTGATCGTATTCTTTGATTCAGTGATAATTTCGATGCAGAAGTTGTTTTAAAGGTGTACTCCAAGTGAAGATAGAACTACCATGGACATTGTACAAGATTCCAGTGAAGAGAAAGAAACTACACTCCCCCCCAAGTTTTTACAAATGTTTCAACAAATTGAAGATTCATGAGGACTGAAACACTGCTGTAGTGGTGGTCCTGGTACGTAATAGAGAGGACATCGAGGATCTACAGACCATCAGCCTCGTACCACTTGCTTACAAAATCTTCACTAAGGTGCTGTAACATCTTTCGAAGGAAACACTGGACATGGCCCAACCGAGAGGAATATGAACTCCCACTAAGCATGACTTTTATTGATTATGAAAAGCTTTTTTTTTTTTTTTATTTCGTGGGTCCATCAGCAGTTATTTGTCTGAAATCCTGCGTTATTGAAAATATTTACGTTAATATCATCAATAACATCTGCACAAGTGTGAAGGTGAGAATGTTTGAAGACACGGCACACTTTTAAAAATTAAAAAGGGAGTAATACAGGGTGAAACCGTATGTCTCAAGCAGTTCAGTGCCACAGCTCAGAATGTCTTTCAATCACTGAACTGGGAAAACAAGGTGATAAAGACTAATGGAGATAGTTTAACCGTTTTTCGTGTAGCTGACGACTAGTCGTTTTTGAATGTGCTGCCCTCAGAGATGTAGAGAGTGCTTCAAGAACTTCATGCCAAGAGTAAAGATATGGGGTTAAAGATAAACCTAAAGAAAACAAAACTGGTATACAGTGCTTCTATAAGAACTGAAAAATCAGAGGTTGAAGGTGGAAATTTAGAAGAAACAGATGCCTCGGCCACTTCGAAGAAGAAATTTATAGGTGTACAAACTTGACTATTGTGCATTTGGAAGAAACAGAGCAATTTACAATTATGTCTTAAAAGAAAAATGTTTATGTGATAATCCATCCGGTTCTTACTTACGAATCAAAGACTTAGCTAGAAAAGAATCTGCAGACAACTCACAGAAGCGTGGAGAGATGCATTCTTGGTGCGACCGAAAAAGATAGTTAGAGGAACACGGGGGGGTCAGGAAAATGATGAGAGTGGATGACCTCACGAAAAAAAATGAAGTCCCACATGTTGGCAGTGAACTGGATATATTGCTGGAGGAACTGACTGCCGTTGGACAACTGAAATACCAGACTAGATACCGAAGGAAAGGCAGAGATCCAGAAGTCCACGTGGATTAATACGTGAATTGAAGAGAATTGTTGAAGACAAAATGTTGTGGAAAAGATTTGGGGAGACCTTTATCTAGCAGTGGATTGAAAATGTTTGATGATGATGATATCCCTTTCATAGAACATATCTGTCTGTTTCACTCTCGCTCTTTTTTTTACAGGTCCAACCGTTCCTCACCCTAAAGTACACTGTTAAAAAATTTTGTAGTACAAAAGTTGTAGCTTGCACTAAAATGTGGTGCTAAATTAGCTGCACCACTTTTGGGGCAAAAGTAAACCATTTCGTAATGCATAAAACATACATAAACATGGCGCATTAGGTGCAACTTCGCACAATTCAGATTGGATACCATACTGTGGTGCTTACAATTGGATCATGTTTTAGTGTATTTCATGAAAGTGGTGCAGCACCACTTTTTGGTGTAATTTACTAAAAAAATTTTAAGAGTGTAAGGCAAGTTTCTGGGTTCTTCACTGAATACAGTCTCATCGGTTTCGAATTTCAGCAGAGTACTAAAAGAAAAAATATTAAAAATCAGTCAGTATTTCAGTTAAAATATTATGTTCCTAAAATTTGCAGTTTTGCCTATCCTAGTTTATTTTGGTGAAATGTGTAAACTGTTAACTCTGCTTTGTAAGTGGCCTTCATTAAAAAATATGCTTTAAATATTTAAACGCGTTTTACTTTCATCGTACCGCAGATTTCACATGACAGTCGCACCCTTGTTTGAGCAAGGCATTAACTCTTTTAGTGGATCAACTCTAGTATGCTGTTTCTACTATTTTTCGAATAAAAACCTGTGTTTCTGACTCTTTTTCATTGATTTGCATTTATGTTTTTGAACTCACTCGCTCTGAGGCTGTCATTTATCACCTGTAGTACTCCACAGCATGAGGTTATTCTTTTACACAAGCAAGTTTACTATATTACTCGTGTTTTAACGAAAGATCGAATTTTTTTAGAGAGAGAAGATGGCATGTGTTTAAAAAAATGGATAGTTCCTGAGTTTCTTCACTGATGCGCTTCCCATCGTCGTATAGATGTATTAAAGTCCAAAATTACTTAGGTATTGAAATACGTATTTATTGCTTTGTAACGAATGCACAATATGTGATATTCTGGCACGATTCAAGAACTGGAATGAAGCGAAGCGTTTTGGGAATCCCGACAGTTTCCACGTAAAGCTCGGCTGAAGTAACTGTTAGAATCGCTTAGTTTCAGTGGTTAAGTCAGTACTTGTGGGAAATGCACCGCCTTTAATTTAATTAGACTTGAAAGCGGGATTTTGCCTGGTGGCTGTGAATAAACGTAGTAAATGCATTTAAAATCGAGAAACTAACGGCACGTAAAGCGTACTGATGAAGCTTATTACATTTCTTTTCATCTCAGTGTATTACTGAACAACCCAAAGTCAAATACAATTATAATGATCGGTGTTATCATCGTTCATTTCAAATAACAATATCTCGAGACACGTCTGATTTAATAATTAGTGCACTAACAAGGAAAGGGTCGGAGGTCACATAGACCGATGTTTTGGAAGTTTATAGAGCAAACGATTTTGAAGTCCTAGAATTCAAATATCTTACATTTCGGCTATTTACGAGGCAGCAATTTTTGATAGGTTCAATCAACTAACAGTGCAATTAAAAACCAAATCATTTAAGCACTAATGTTTGGAGATGATATAGTACTTATAGCTCAGGATCCTCTACAGCTTGAAAAAATGCTTCAGAAAATAAATGACGCCTGTAACAAAATAGTTCTAGAAATTAACCCTGATAAAACCAAATGGATGAGAAATAAATACTGTCAAATTCCGTCATCCAACCAAATAATTTCACTATAGAAAATGTTGATTCCTTCCTACACATACCTCGGGCAAACAATAAATATGGACAATGACATCTCTAAAGAAATATCTAAAAGAAAAAGAGCGGCATGGACCTCCTTTAACCGTATCAAAATCACAATCACAGATCCAAAGCTAGATATCAACGTAAGAGCTAACATGTTCAACAGCTGTATCCCCCCAGCTCTAACATACGGCTCTGAAACATGGAGCACCACTCAAAAAGAGGAACTTAGTCTTCAAACCATCCAGCATTCCAGGGAAAGAAGAATCCTGGGGATAAGTAAAAAAGATCACATCACAAACACGACTATCAGAAATTTAACTGGAGTAAAAGAAGTAGTAAAAACGATTTATAAAAACAAAGCACGATGGGCAGGTCATATCGCCAAACTCACCGACAACAGGTGGACCTACCGTACCGTGTCACATACTGGTGTCCAAGATCAACCTAGAGAAAACCTGGTAGACCTCCAACTAGATGGGAAAACCCTTTAACCAGAGCAATAGGAAACAACGGGATAAGACTGGTTCAGGAGGATGTAGGTAAAAATACCCCTGAAAACTGAAAAATCCCCCTGGAGGAAATGCCCCTAGAACAAACGGTTCACTGTAAACATCCACACAGGAACACTGATGTGTGGCAGTATTCCGGTGTGACAATTTACCGGCAACCTTGCCACACATCTTTCAGCAACTTGGCCACAAAAGTTCGAGGGGGGGGGTATGAAGATTGCCGTTTTTGGGCCTATATTGAGAACTGAATTGGGAACTCCATACGAATTTCTCGAAAACGTTCCACGTAAGCCAAGTGAGAATTGTACTTTAATTTGAAGAAATAAATTGTCGAGGTTCCGAGGTACAACTTGGTTGGGGGTGCTACCCCCAACTTCCGTAATGTTATTTTCTGGGCCGCTCGCTTCTGTCAGTGTATCCAGGAAGTTCCCCTGGAAGTGTCCGCGAGGTTGGGGGAGGGGGGGGGCTTTCCACCTAAATGTTAAAATGGACGTAGAGCTGTAAACATTAGTACCATGCTTTATATAATGATTCTGTACACGACCATGAATTTTCAGGAGGGTGGGGTGAATCCCCCCATCAAGTTTCTAAGAACTATTCTGGAGTAACATCGAGGTTACACTGGCAGACTCTAAAAGTCCAGAATATAAAATTACGGAAGTTGGGGGTAGAGCTCCCCCCCTCAAACCAAGTGTACCTCGGATCCTCGGCAATTTATTTCTTCAATTTAAAGTACAATTCTCGCTTGGCTTACATGGAACGATTTCGCGTAATTCGTATGGAGATCCCAATTCAGTTCTCAATATAGGCCCAGAAACGGCAATCTTTGTAGCCCCTCCCCCTCACTTTGAACTTTTGTGGCCAAGTTGCTGAAAGATGTGTGGCAGGGTTGCCCGTAAATTGTCACACCGGAACACTGCCACAGATCAGTGTTCCTGTGTGGCTGTTTACAGTGAACCGTTTGTTTGGGTCTATTTCCTCCGGGGGTATTTTTTCCGCATTTCAGTTTTCAGGGGTATTTTCTCCGGGCGTATTTTTACCGTTTACCGGTTCAGGATCGCTCTCGCTGGAAACTTTGCGACCTGCATTCATGGAGAAATCCTAAATAAAGTAACAGGTCCATCTAGATAATCTAGGTAATTTAAGCACTTAACTTTCGTGATAATGAGGTTCAGAGAAAAGTGATCAGGGAAAATCATACTAATTGAGCAAGCAGTTCTTATACAAACGTCTAATAAAAGCGATTTCCTCATAAATTGTCCATTTTACGACTAATACCTATTTAGTAATAAGTTCGGAAAAACATTTTCAAATTGGGTCATCCAATATCCCGATTTTTGCCAAGCATAGGCTTCAGTGGAGCTGCCGAAAATTGATGGTATACTACAGAATGAAGTTTCATAATGAATGTTGTATCGCGTTCTGTTGGGATTCGTCAGCAGTAAAGTATTTATTTTTGAAATTATCATCCAGTTTTCTAATTTCTAATTTGTATTGCCTAAAGAAATAGACATGCAACGGCTGCACGAACTTCGTTGTTTCAGGAGGAATAACTTCAGCTTTAATAGACTTATTTTGCTTAGTATTTCTTGCGTGTTCGTCTTGAAACATGCCAGAATCTGATTGTCCCATCCAAAAATCTAGGATTCATAGTTTTGTCATCGGCATCTGTACTAAAGACATTTGTTATCTAGGATTTTACAGGACCTCTTCACATTTTCCGTGATTTACTGCAGTCAACTGTACTATTAAATGATTTACGAGCTTCAGTAGTTTGTGACTGTCGCGGACCAATCTTTCCCTTGAATTATGGAAAGCAAATGTAAAGATTACTTCTTAATTTCTTGCTAACGACAAATGAACTGGAAATCCTCTACCTAAAAACATTATTGTAATTCGCAGATGGTATTTATAAACTGGCTTAAGAAACTAAAACAGATGGTATTGGTATATAAACAGGCTTAAGAAACTAACGCAGATGGTATTGGTATATAAACAGGCTTAAGAAACTAACGCAGATGGTATTTATAAACAGGCTTCTAACCTTCTAATGATACTGAAACTTCACACCAACACTCACTACCTTAGAAGAAGGGGCTACGTCTGAGTGGCGCTTTGTGTACAGCCAACTTTGTTTTCTGACCAACGTCATATTTAACGGAATTGCCGTACATAGTTGATACGAGGCTCCTTCCCAGCTTTGCTAAATATATCATCTAATTCTTTAGCAAGTTCCTGCAAAGAATGTAAATTAAAAGATAGTTTTTCCGAACGTTCCGGAAATGACAGTCTTTAAACTAAAACGTGCCAGTACACTAATAGAGCCAGTCTCAAATTTTCAATATTTTCGTTTCCCCCGACAGTTAGTTGATTTCTTCGATGTTTCATTACCAGAATTATGTATTTGATTCACAGATAGTCAGAAATCGGGACATTATTTTCTTTTTCAGGGCAAGAAAATGGGCAAGTACATCAAGCATAAGTCTTCGTGCAGAAGGTGGAATTTGTCTTAGTGCCAAACCTGTGGTAATTTTCTGCGTAATGCATATTTCTTTTTGGGGCTTGTTTACCTGATTTCCCATAAAATTTCTTATCGTGATGCGAGCAATGAATATCAATTTGTGACAGCCTCTATGCATTTTCAGGGAAAAAAGAGAGTAATTGTTGTTCTAAAAAATGTATTAGAAATGAAATACTGAAACAAGCTCCAAAATATCCTCCGATCTTGTGTTCACACTGAATTCTTGAGGACATTTTGAAACTTGTAAAGACTCTACGCTTTTCTTTTATAAAACATTTTTTTTTTATAAGTACATGTAACGATGGAGTGAAAACAGTTACTCTTATAAATGTGCCTGTCAAAGGGTTCTGCAGCTGCTCTTTATGTTGGTGTCAACTTTCACAGAGGCCGCCCTCGTGAATACACTGTGGCATAACATCAGGAATTCAGAGAACGAAGAACTGTATGAATGTGTCAGCATTTATTAGTCGCGTGAAGCAGGATGCTTTCAGCCGAAGTCATTGTAGCTCTAGGACATAAGGAATAGAAATCATCTGTTACTAATTGAGCAAGCAGTTCTTTTTTTCAGTATATTGCGTTTGCTCTGAAGTAAGACAAGCCTTACTTGTCTTACTTCAGAGCAAACGTGTGTTTTCTCGTTCTCCTTTTGTATCACTGCAAATGAGGGACAAACACTAAGTTCTACGAAGTAGGATCCAAAAGTTAGGGGAATTGGCTTATAGTTCTTTATCTTGAATACTTTAAAACACCGATGCACAACCACCTTCAAAATAATCCCCTTGGGCGACGATGCACTTTGTCAGCGCTCGTGAAGCTTCTGGAAGCATTGCCGAAAGCCATGTTTTGCAACCCCTCGTAATGCCTCCTGCGTTGCTGTTTTTACCTCATTTGTTAACACAAAACGACGTCCCTGCAGATTTTGTTTCAGTAGTAGAAGGAGGTAAAAATCGCAAAGGGCCAAGTCGCGTGAATAGGCGGGATGTGGAAGCACATTAGTACGATCTCTGGCGAGAAACTCCGTGACCAGTAGGGACCGATTTGCATGCACGTTGTCAGGGAGAAGGTACCATTGTCCACTTCGCCACATCTCCAGCTATTTACGACGGATTGACTCCCGTAAGCGACGTAAAATGTCCAGATAACGTTCCTTGTTAACTGTTATGCCCTCAGGAATAAGTTCGGAAGGGACAATGCCGTGAGAATCAAAAAACACCTCCAGCATGACTTTCCTTTTGCTGCGATGTTGCCTGAATTTCTTTGATCTCGCTGAACACGGTGATTTCCACGATGAAAGAGCACGCTTTGGCTGAATATCAAACAAGTAGCACCACGTTTTATCACCTGTGATGATGTCATCCAAAAACGTAGGATGCTGCCGGCTTTGTCGATTAATTCGCCCGATATCCGCATCCGTTCATCCTTTTGTTCGGAGGTCAAAAGGCGAGGGACAATGTGCTGACACACGCGGTGCTGGCATGTGGTTCGGCGACGATCTTGACGAACACACTGCGCCTCCATCGTAATGTTTTCCTCACTCCGTGCATTGACAGGCCGACCACATCGCTCATTATCTGCGATGGATTCTCGGCCTTCTTTGAAACGCCGATACCACTCGTACACCTTTGATCTCGCCATCGTAGAGTGACCGTACACCTTCGAAAGCATTTTAAGGTCTCTGCAGCTGTTTTACCCAAACGCTGACAAAATTTAATGTTGCAACACGTTGCTCTTCAAAAGCCATGTTACTTACATCGCAGAAGACAGAAGACTAACCACAGCAGCAAACGTCTGCGCGCGCATTACAATTACTTTCCATGGGCCAAACCATTCTGACTACGGAGGGGAGGGATGGCGGGATGCATATCAGACGCCGTAACTTTAACTACAGGCTTGCGTTTTCACGGGTAGGCGCTGCCCCCGAACTTTTGGATCCTACTCTGTATGACTGGCTTCATTTTTGAATTGCAGTGGTATATGAATCAAATTTTGTTGCTTCAACATTCAATTCTTTCCAATCAAGCATAACGTCTGCGCCTGTGTACAAATTCTGTAGTTTCCAGTGTACGGGGGCCCTAACAAAAGTTCTGCACACTGTCCATTTTTGAGAAAAGTGTGAAGTAACGGAGAAAACTTACCTTATTGCCGTTCAATGAGCTCCCCTCTGCTGCTAATGTCAGCTTGCCAGCGGTGAGGTAGGTTCTAGATGCCCCGTAGTACGCCATTTTTTGTTCAGGTGTCGTATTACTCGGGTCACGTCCAATGACAATTCGTCTAGCCATTCGTAGCGGATGCCACGCAGCCGATTTTTTAACTTCGGCAAAAGATCAAAGTCGGGTGGACTGAGATCAGGGCTGTATGGAGGGTGGAATAAAGTTTCCCAGCCATATTTCGACAAAAGTTCCCGTACCGATGCTGCACCACGACACGATGCGTTGTCATGAAGCAAGATAGCTCCCGCTTCCAACAAGTTGGGGCAATTTTGACGAATTTTCGGTCTCAACTTTGTTCTCAGAAAGTCACGATAATATTGTGCGTTGACGTTTTGTCCTACCGGCACTAGATCAGAGATCACATCACCCTGGGTATTCGCACGCACAAATCATCATTTGGTTCAGTTTGGATTGTTGCCGACGACACTTTGTGGGGCGTGTGGAACTTGGATGTCTCCATTCCGCTGATTGTGACTTCAGCTCCGGCTCAAAATCACGGGCTCAAGTCTCATCAATTGCGACAATTCTGTTGAGGAAGTTGTCGCCCTCCCTTTCGAACCTGTGGAGGTGATCCTGTGGGATGCTCACTGTGGCTGCCTCCTGCTCGGGGGTAAGTTAACGGGGGAAACCCAGCGCGCGGCGATTTTTCTTGTTCTCAGTGAGTTGGTCGGAATCCGGTGAACAGACATGATGGACAAATTTGCCTGATGGGCAATCTCCTCGACTGTCAAACGGCGATTCTGTTCGAAAAGCGTTGCAACAATGGTGACATATGTTTTGTCTGTCACCGTTTGAGGTCGGCCTGAGCGGTGATCAACCTCGATGCTGCTTCGGCCCTCCCGAAAGCGCGATGCCCAGAAAAATTGTGCTTCGATCAAGAGTTCCTTCCCACAAACTTCTTGCAAGGCAGTGGGGATCTGTGTCGGATTTTTCCCTGCAGAGTTTCTATTTTCACGTACGAGAGCTAGTCTAACGCTGTGACTCGACCTGAGGAGCTGCACGCTTCCTTTTCCAAACCCTTCCACGTCCACACAGCAAATGATAGCTCGTTGTTCTGGCACCACTGCGTTGCTGAGAGTCTGATCTTGGTATGACGCAATCATTTTCCCGATTGCATCATCCCCTTCCGTTTTAGATTAACGTGTGCAGAACTTTTGTTATCACCCTCGTACAAGCAGTATGCATGTTGGAGATGTCTGTTGGAACTTAATTCTTGTGTCAATCTTCTCTGATTGCGGAACGAAGATGTGTTGCACTTGTGCTGTGCGAAGCAAAATGTTATTAGTAGGGTGGAGACAAATATTTTGAGGTAGTTTGGTCTTGCGGGAAGAATGAGTGATGAAGTACTAACTAAGGCAATGTATTCAGCCCATGTAGATTGAAAGATAAAGGAAGTCCTAGAGAATCATGCGACGACCAGATTCAGGAATGCCTACAAGTGAAAAAAGTAATGAGTATGAAGTATAAAAGGTCTTGTGTGAGTCGTGTCGTGATTGTCAGAGAGACTCGAGTTGTGTGCTAAGATAGCTGTAAACGGGAAGGTTTGATACATTCACAGCAAGTAAAATTCAACAGTATCAGTATTTTTGATTTGGGAGATGATCTAGCTTAAAGGAGCTAAACGTTTGCACTCAGAAAGCAGCTTAGTGATACGTATTTTTTTTTTATTAGAATGCCAGAGGATTGCAGACGTTTCTTAGATTAGATTAGTCTTCTGCTCACTGAAGCAGATGTACAGATCAAATGAGGCAGTGTAGTTCTTGTTTAACTGTGGCTTTTTAACATTTATGATATTTTATAAAGAATTTCGGTGGTGCTATTTGGTATGCTCCCTGGTGCAGTTTTCTCACAAACATCTTCCGTAAAATTTCAAAAGTATGGGTTTAAAGATTCAGCGTAATCTTTATCAACTTTTTCACGAGTGTTAGTGAAAACTGCGGCTCACACAGCACTTATTTCATTTTGAAGCATAGGAGGAAATATGAGGTGTTCTTGTTTCTTTGTTTTATGTTTCATGCCCGACTTTAATGAAAGCCGACCATCATGAAGAATTGTTAGGGATTTATTTTTTTTCCTGAATCATATTTAAACACAACATTTACTCGCTTTCATACCATTTACTTAATTTAAAGATTTATCTAAAAATGCGGAATTTATTTAAGCTACTATTTTGCAGAATAGATAGGTAAGGATCATTATAAACGGGTTCCTGGGTTTAAAAACCAAAGAACACCAAGTTAAAATATTTCTCACAGATATACTATTTAAATTAAATTTCATTTGGATCGAAGAGACAAAATTTCACAATAAGTACTTAAAAATGATGCAATATTCTTTCACATCTTTCATACAGATCTTTCACTACATTTTTTTGCAAGGGGAGTGGGGGTGCCCGGTAAAACCCACCCGAAACAGGTTTAATACAATTTAAGTGATTATTTAAAAATGAGATAAAAAAGAAATAACAGTGAAAGTACGATAACAACATGAAGAGAAACAGTTTCCAACACATGGAAAATGAAAATTTGACTCTGGATCCTACTATGAATTTTTGACTTATTCAATTTTATTTTATTCCAATATTTTATTAAGAATGTCATTACCTTTTCTATAAACTAATGGTTTGAATGCTATCCACTTTTTAAAAGCTTGTTTGCACCATGTTTCCTATTTTCAAATTTTAGAACACTTTGAAAATCCCATTTTATTGCTAATTTTATTTGCTACGAATTTCGATATTTCTGATTTAATTTAATTAAATTTCTGTTCTTTCACAGACTATATTTTGTAATTGCTATTAGATAATGAATTGCATTACTTTTTAAATCACTATATTTTAAAGGTGCATGATATAAGATTTGTTTACTGTCAAAACCCTGCTTTAAATTTAAGTAATTCTTTAACCATATCCAAATGTTTTTGCAAAATCACATTCAACAAAAATGTGTTCAGTTTTCTCCAAAAGACCGCAACGTTTACAATACGTATCATTTGACACATGCACTTTATGTAACCATTTACGATTAGGAATAATGCTGTGTGAAATTTTTATATTTAGATCGCGGATGTGCGTACTTAATTTAATCTGAAGTTGTTGTTTCCAAATAGAATTTATAATGGAGATTCATTATGGTTTCTGCTTTTTTAAATTTAAGGCATTATAGATATCTCTTAATTTATCGCCATAAGTAATATTTTCTAGAATATATATTTCATTTATTTTTTCCCATAGCTTACGAAGATCAATATGCCTCCCTCCCGCCAAAAAATAAAAATAAAAAATAAATTAGGTGTTCTGGTTTGCAGATTTCAGCATTTCCAAGTGGAAGAAGATTTAAATAAAACATAAAATAAGAAATCCCTGTAGCCGATATTCTTTAAAATGATTATGAAAGCCAAGTGGTAAAATGCACAAATTATTTGTACCTTCCAGTTAACGGTTGCTAGTATGAGACTGATTTGAGAACAAAGTAATACTGCCGTTAGTAAGCCTTATGATGCCTTTTGGTTACCTGTGTACGGTGGTTGTCATGTAAGTTGCCTCTCTGCAACATGTTTTTTTTTTTTTTTAATTTAATGAAAATTCGTAATGAGTAGATGAAAGTTTTAAGATGTTTTTATGTTTTCAATTTTAATAGTGAATTTGAGTTCCTTACACGTGCACAGTTTCTAAATGTATTCGTTAAAAGAATAAGCTTAGAGCGCGAAAAAAAAAAAAAAAAACATTCTCACAACGCCATGGTCTCAGAATCTTAATTCCAGAAAGATGAATATAATTATTTCACGCTTTGGGAGTACGGAAAATGACGAGTGGGATAACATTTTCTTCAATCTGAGTTCAAATCGAAATCATTAGTAAGATATCTAAGTTAAATTGGCTGTCTTTTGTTAACAACTTACTGTGGAAGGTAGAGTTTACACAAGAAGAAAAGATAAACCCATATTTCAATGTAAGAAATTACATATACTGCGGTAGGTAGTTAGCTGCTCCGAATTGGAATCGTCCCTTCCGTTACACGCTCATTTCCATTTTAATTGAAAGACATGCGTTTAAAAAAAGAGCATCTCGGGAATGAGTAATCGGCAGTAAAATGAATTGCGTGTACTCGCTATGAATAAATAAACTAGGTGTACACATTTGTCAGAAGGTGGTAATTTTTAGCGTGTGTCAGATACCATGAATAGAAGTTGCTAAACGCCGTAGCATCTCAGGATCAAGCAGATTTGGTCACCGATAAAACAGAACCTGAACGATGGAAGGTAGCTCTGACAGAAGCGACCCCCCCCTGGTAAATTTTGAAGCGTCTACCACGATTTCCCGATATATTATGGCCGACATACACTGAAAAGCAATTTAATTAGAGATACCTGTCTAGTAACGTGTAGCACCACCTTTCGTCCTGACGACGGCGGCGATTCGTCTCGGCATGGACTCGACAAGACACCGGAAGCTTTGGGAAGCCATACGGATCCACGACCCCTGAACAAGCTCCCACAGTTCACGAAGATTTGATGGAGGAGTCAGAGCCTCGAAGATCCCTCTCGATGGCATCACAGATGTGCTCGTTGGGATTGAGGTCAGGTGACCTACCTGGCCAAGGAAGCGAGGTCACATCGATGGAGTGTTCCTCCAACCATTCGGATACAATTCGTGAGCGATGGCACGGTGCATTGTCTTGTTGCAGGATGAGGTCCCCAGTGGGATGTTGAAGACGCACAAAGAGGAGCAAATGGTCGTCCAGGATATCCCGGTAACGTTGACTTGTGAGGGACGATGCCACATGTGCCAGGGGTCCCATTTCAGTCAACGTAAACAGTCCCCAGACGAGAATGCGACCCCCACCAGCTTGAAGAGTACCCTGCTGGCAAAAAGGATCCATCGCTTCATGTAGTTTGTGCCGTACTCGTATCCTGCCATCCGCATGTACCAACGTGAATCTCGACTCATCAGTCCAGGCAACATTTTTCCGCATGTCTAGAGTCCAGTGGTGATGTTCCTGCACCCATGCTAATATTTGCGCCCTGTGATACGCGGTCAGCAGCGGTACCGTCGTGACGCGGTGGCTTCTGTACCCCATAGGGAGGAGATGGGTCTGGATGGTGTGGCTGCTTACACGTTTTTGTGCACCAGCGTTAAATTGCCGAGGGATTTCTTGCACTGTGGCCTGTCTATCCGCTGTTATAATGCGAGCTAGTCGACGATGACCCCTCTCATCCACACGCTGTTGTCCACGGCAGTTGGCACTTGCAGGGATGGTTTTACCGGATTCGTTGTACTCACGGTGCACCCGTGACACAGTGGCTCGTGAAAATCCCAGTGCCTGCACGACTTCCGAGATGGAGTGACCCATTCGTCGTGCCTGACAATTTTTCCACGATTAAATGCGCTTAGATCCTTCATCTTACTCATACTGCATCCTACTCTTACCGATTCCCGTCGCATCACTCCTTATATTGTCGGTCGCTGCATACGTCATGTCGTTTCCGTTCACAGGGCCGCCCACAGCGCCACATTTGCATAACGCCAGCTGTCTCTAATTCAATTGCTCTTCAGTGTATAACGACACTTTCTTTCATTATTATAAATATAGATGTGTATACACTGGGATGCCAGTTTATTTTGTACACCTACCTGGTAGCCGATTGCGCCTCCCTTGTCTTTCAAAATAGCACAAATTCGTCGGGGTGTGGGCATGCCAGATTCCGGAAGCCTCGTGATGGAATGTTGTAACACGAGGAATTTTCGCATTCTCGAAACACTCTGGACACTGTAGCACGAGAAAACCCGAGTGTGTTGACGACTTCCGAGGTGAAGTGACCCGAGGGCACCTACAATACGCCCTCTGTTAAAAGCATCTAAATCCCGCTGTCCTCGGTGGCGCAGTGTTCTAAGCGATGGCTTCTGATCATTCGTCCGAAAGGGGTCCGGGTTAGAATCCCGGTGAGGCATGGATGTTGTGTTTGTCTTACGGCACTGGCTCTCTCCCTTTCCTGGAACCAGTGACCCTAAATTAGGGCCGGGCGACTGCTTATAGTCCATTGAGTTGCTCACGGTGGTCGTTAAACCTCCAATCAAAAAAAAAAAAAAAAAAAAAAATCCTGCTTCGTACCTATCCCGCCTGTATTCGATCACTATTGGAAAAGTTGTGGGCGATGGCTGTATTTAAAAACAGTTTCGGCCGGGCATGCGGGATAACGTGTGAATAGCAGCAAGCATTTGCATAACTTCCGTTATCTCTAAATTCTTTATTTATTTATTTATTTATTTATTTATTTATTTTTTTTTTTGATTGGAGGTTTGGCGATCACCGTGAGCAACTGAATGGGCTATGCCGCCGCGGTGGCGCAGTGGTCTAAGCGATGGCCTCTGATCATTCGTCCGAACGGGGTCCGGGTTCGAATCCCGGTGAGGCATGAATGTTGTGATTGTCTTACGGCCCTAGTTCTCTCCCTTCCCTGGACCCAGTGACCCTAAATTAGGGACGGGCGACTGCTTATAGCCCATTGAGTTGCTCACGGTGGTCGTTAAACCTCCATTCAAAAAAAAGAATGGGCTATAAGCAGTCGCCCGTCCCTAATTTAGGGCCACTGGTTCCAGGGAAGGGAGAGAGAGCCAGTGCCGTAAGACAAACACAACAGCCATGCCTCACCGGGATTCGAACCCGGGCCCCTTTCGGACTGATGAGCAGAAGCCATCGCTTAGACCACTGCGCCACCGGGGCAGCTATCTCTAATCCAATAGCACTTGTGTGTGTGTTTGTGTGTGTGTGCCGCATGAAACGGACAGGTTGCAACGGGCAGTCGTGGATCGCAGTCGCAGTAATGATCGAATTAACACTAGAGAATCTTCGACAATGTAAATACCATCCGTACTTTTGCAACGTACATACAACCGCCCCTTCATATTTGAATATGAGCATCTTGAACATTTTGTGGAAGAAATGCAAATTGTAAGCTACCAAGTTACAAAAACTGGTGAGACATACTAAGATTCTTCTGCAAATGGATACATGGCAAAGCATGGCGCGAAAAAAAACTATACCAGAAACTGGTGAATAGTTTCACAGAACTTTTACCAGCCTACATAGAAAAACTAATATATGTAGTTTTAGGGATGAAATTCTATTTCCACTTGGTCATTTCTGATCGCTTATTGCTTCCCTGTTGTACCAAATGTTGTGTTTGTTAAAATCTATAGCATCGGATTTCATTAGTATGTAATGAGAGATGAGATCCTACATTTCAGCAACTGCTGAAATTCTTCTTTTGCCTTCCGGCTGTTGTTGCGGAATGAGTTTGCTGCTGCTGCTGCTTAATTTTGTGTCTTGCCCTTAAATACAGTACATTGCAGGCTATTTAGGCTTTAGGGAGACAAGGCCCAAAGTTCAGCGACCTCTTCCAATAGCGAAGTAAACAAATTTTCTGATGTACTGAGATGTCACGTTGTTGATGTGCCTTGCTGGACTTCCCAACTATTTGTTTTGTCGACTATTATCTGTGCTACCCTTGGAGTGTGTCGTGGTTCAAATGTATGTTTTCCGTCGAATGTGATTTCAAAGTTCACGGGGAGCGGCTTTTCGCGGGGACCTTCTTGTTGACGATGAATGTTTGTTCAATCTGCTTGTTTATCTTTTCCCTTGCTTTGCTGATCTTCTGGGCTGTTTGATTTAGCTGGCGTTTAATGCAAAGCGGCGTGACTTAAGATTTCTGCTGAGAAATCTTAAACGTTTCCACTTTTTGTTTAAACTTTCTGAAACCTCGCTTAAAATGCTGGAACAATGAAAAGCAATTCGAGTGTCCTCTGCTTTAAACGCAACCATAAATATCACTCGTAAAAATAACTGTGGTATTATTGACTGCAGTACCGGACGAAAATGATTGTGTCGGTGGTTTGGTGTTTATTTCACGGAATGCCGGTATTCAGGCATTGATAGCTGTTTTATTTTACGGTGTTCATTAAGCAGATAATATTTATAGGTAAGTGTTGTTTATTAAGTATTAATTAAACAAAACTAATTTTAAATAATGGCGTTATCATTTGATTGCTGTATTCTTCTTAATTGTGCCTGATGTTTTATGACACGGACTCACTTTGGTCGCGTCCTGGCCGTTGCGTGAGAACATATTTTCAAATGCATGTAAGCTAATTTTGGTCATGATACAATGTCACTGAAACGTCTAAACGCAAAAAAGACTTGCAGATAGGACGAGGTTGTCAGAGAATGTAATGCAGAGGCTCTTGATTATCAAAGAAGTTACTACACCAGACCTTGCAGTGTGTTTTCAGTTTATGCGAGTTCAGGGGTCGCATAAAATACATTCTGGTTGGTCTTCTGCCTGTCTGCTCTCTTAAGAAGTGCTGGAGAGCACACCGGAGGCACCCAGCATTTTTTCTTAATTTACACCCAAATGAAAGTTCCAGACGCAACTACCTGTGCCTATGGAACATTTGTGCTGCGTATCAGAAACGAAGTTACATCAGATTAAACTGACAGGTTCAGATCTGATAGAGTCGAGGGGTGACAGATTGAAAATGCGGGTCGACATAGGTACATAGGTAGTAGTGCCAGGCTATGACGTCACAACGTCTACTTCCAATGAGAGAGCAAGACCGGAGCGAAAGAACAGATGACCTTATTTCTAATGGTTGGTTCAATACCCCGGGGCTGACGGCTTGATCTGCCCATCCGACGCACGGCGAATATTCAGTGGTTCAGGGCAACTCAACGTACTGGGATCGATTCCGCGATTATCTGGTCGGAAGGAGGTTGCTCTAATCACTATGCCACTCACTGCCCCAGGTTGGTCTCCTGTTAGACGTAAAATGGAATAAATAATATTTTCAATAAATACAAGTATTTCGGTACGTAAATATGTCACGGTGTACCGATATTTTGAGTACAGAAAAATAAATCAAACTATTGCTTTTATTCCGCGAAAAGTTTTTTTTAACTCCGAAGTGGCTATAACGAACCGAATTTTACATCTCCGGCTGAAGCTGTTTAGAAAGTGACAGGGTTTATCATCACTGTGTTTTACCTTTTCCTGTTTTAGTCCACCGAATTCTCTGGGAACTACAAGACCGATAGCAAAGCACACCGTGCATGTTGAAAGTGACGTACATTTGTCGTCAGCAAACATCACAAACAATAATGCCCAAATAAAGGAAGATGTTTTGTTTCTCGTGATGTACAGGCGACAGGAGCATTTTGCTGCCTGTCGCAGCGCACGCAAGGTCACGTAGTCATTCCGAGCTGTCTCGTTCCCAACATCATTGTTCTCGTAGTATTTCCTAGCATGGTAAATACTTTTTCTTCTTGTACACTATCCTTTTGAAATTACAATTTGAAACTAGCCAGTGCAACATAAACAACAACGAAAACAAATCTACCAAGCTTTGAAGTGCCTACCACGATTTATAGACGATTTAGGGCTCTCACTCATTCTCTCTCTCTCACACACACACACACACAAAGGCGTGCGCGCGACACACACCTTAATCTTCGGGACAAGCGCCGCTCCTGACGAAGATCGCTATTTAAGAAACACATTCATTGTTAAGACCCGCTCTGAAGTTAGACAAATAACGTCGTTACACGCTTGGATCCCTACTGAACTATCTTCGCATCTTCACATTTTTAAAGTCATTTTCCAGTATTTCATAATACGCATTTTTAGTTATTTTCGGTAATTTGATGATACAATAGAAAATCGATGTAGATGATGGCGGTGAAAATCCCAATTGTTCTTTCCTTTATTATCTTATTCATTTATTTGCCTTTAATAATCATTCTTAGAGGTTGATGGCGATTATGAATTCCAGCTTGTAAATACAATTTTCACGGCATGAATTACCGGTGTTATTTTTTTGGTGAAAATAACTGATCTGTGCGGTCAAAAAATATCTGAACGGAAATAAAGAGAAATATTAAATTGCCATTCCTTGTAGAAGAATGTTCATGAGCAAAATATAAATAAATGAAGCAGAAACCTGCTGGAAAGAAGAAAATAAAATCATTTCTGTTTTCAATTTCAAGTACCTTTACTTTCTGTGTGAAAACTATAAACACAATTTTCGATAACAGTTTTAGCCTTATTTTGTGGAACGACACTAAATTCTCAGAAGTGCTGCAGGCTGTGACATCATAGAAACGTTTGGGATCACTGCTACAAATTCCTATTATTTATATTTGGCTTTTAAACTATTGCTGACAATGTATTAGAGAAATATTCCCCAACACCATCATGCTGTGCCTTTCTCATTAATATTAGATTTCGTAACAATGAAATCTAATATTAACAACAACGCTGACATAACAAAGCTGAATTTCAATACTTTTCATAGATTTATTGTGCTCTAAAACTTTTGCACAGTGCAGTTTTGCAAGAAAAGTGGAAAAGGCAAATCATTGGGGCGGAGATAGGAGTGATGGATTTCCCTCTCATTGTGAATAACCTCGCAGAGATGAACGTATAGTTCAAGGTTAGAGGAAAATTCATGATATTTACTTAGAGTTTTGTCACAAACTTAAAATTGATGCTTACTGAACAGTTGTTTGAAAAAGAAATTCGAGGTTAGCACCATTGATTTGTTCGTTAAAAATGATAAAATTATCAGCCGTTAACAATCCACTTCCACTGCTGGATGGTCTCCTTAAATTTCTTCCACAATTGTCTGTCGTGAGCCAGTCTCCTCCATGTCACTCCGGCATGCTTTCGAATTTCATCCACCTATCTTCCACGTAGTCTTCTTCAGGGTCTTTTTCTGTCTCTTGGTATCCAGTCTAATATTTCAGTTGTCCGTTCTTCTAGCCATATGCCCAGCCCACTGCCATTTTCAGGGATTTTATTCTGATCATGATGTCTTCCAGCCTTGTCAGTTGTTTTATTCACGAGTTCCTCTTTTTAGCTTTCCTGGTTACACCAGGCATACATCTCTCCATGCTTCTTTTGGTTGTCTGCAGCCTCTCTGTCTTTTTTTTTTTTTTTTTTTTTTTTTCCATTAAGGTCCATGTCTCTGCACCATACGTTAAAACGGGGAAAGGATGCACTGATTAAACATTTTTCTTTAAGACGTAATGAGAAATTGCTCTTGAAAGTCATTTCTCTTAATGAAGAATTTTTTGGGCATTCAGCAGAATTTTTATCTTTAAGTCCTTAACTTTCTGCTTCACATTTGTAGCACAAGCCAATGCTATCCAGTTCCATAGTTGGTGTTGAGAGTAAGGCGAAATTGATTGTTCTTCGATTAAGCAGTGCTCTAAAACTGCGTATTTTCTCAGTTCTGAGTTCATCAGGGTTACTTATATATGATTTATGAAATAAAAATTTAAGAGATTTGTCGTGGTTATGAAAATATATTCAGAAGAAGCCGGCTTATAACGAGTAGCTCGGGACCGACGAAAATCCAGCTATTCCGTTCTGAGGTAAAAACTTCCACCGTGTTAAAAAAAAAAATACGTACGTGGTAAAATGCGCACACGCTCATATTATTTATACAAAACAATTGGACTTGAAATTTAATTAGTTGACTACAGTAGTGAAAATAAAATAAACGCTGACATGAATGCGTAATAGCAGCAAATCCCGAAGCAGACAACACGTGGAAACATTTCATGAAAAAGATACAGACGTCATATGGGAACATTTAAAAAAAGAAACTCCCTTGGAGTGAGTGATGGAGAGGGTCTATCTTGCACAACTCACTTGTTGAACGTTTGATGTACCCCCTACCCATTGAAATTACATTATACCAAACAAATGTTCCGTTTTTGCTCGTATAGTCCCAGATCTCGCTGAATACAGGCTCGTTACAAGTATTATACTAATATAAATAAAACTCATGTCATATAACCTCTGATTGCCTACAGCGATCAGTTACCAAATGCATCTTAAATGTATGACAGAAATCATAGCACGGCATGCTCCGTTTTTAGTGCAGGGAAAAGTCGGAAATAATTTGCATTTTTGAATAATAATGAGATAAAAAATTGTAATGGGATTGATTGGAAGGAGAAGAATAGAAAATAGTCTTAAATGTAAATAAATGAAGCATGTTAATCAAATGAAGAAAAAAGAAACAAACAGCTGGCTGAGCTAACGAAATCATTTAGGAGCTTTCGACATTTATTTTTAGCTATTTTTTTTATTATTATTCATGCGTGAATTCCCAGCTGCACTGAGCAGGACTGTAGCCAATCATAACATTTTCGATCGCTTATCCAATGATAATTTTCTGACTACACACTAATTTACGTCTTTCACTCTTTGTGTGGCCTCCACTAATGGGTTGAAATCGTACGTTTTAGGTGAATGGCTATCCGATTGCGTCCAATCAGCGCTATCCGTGGTGAGAGAGAAAGGTCACCAGCTGACGAGCGTAGGCCCACCTGTAATTAGATTTTTTTTGTTCCCCTTCTAAAAGAAAAAAAAAAAGGTTCTGCTGGTACGACACTCAACCCAGTTTTGTTAACATTTGTTTCTAACGTAAGTTATACTTTCTCATTATCTAAACACCTGGCCAAAATTATTCAATTTTCAGACTACTACTACAAAACCGAGCGACCGACGTATCGATAAAATAGTCAGTGACCGTATGAGAGAATTAATCAGCATAAAGCCCCCGTATTGATTTCAGATTCGTGAACGTACGCGCATGCATCTGTCTGAATGCGGAAGCACAAAAAAAAATCGGCTGAAATTAAAGAATGTAAGATATAATAGAGGTGAAGTAATCTATATTGAAAAAAACTGACTTGAATATTGAAAACGCCTGCATTAGCGTCGATGGTGAATTCAGTCTTCTTGTTTAGTTAATGCGCCTGAGGTTGTACCACCTCCACTTAACGTATATATATATATATATTTTTTTTTTTTCATTCGTGTGCGGAAAGAAGGAATAATTGTTTTTCCAACGTTTGTTGGCTAATAATAGGGGAAATGTTAAAATATCTCTATTTATTTGCGGAATTAAGGTTCGACTGTTCGAGGCACGTATAAAACATTGGAAAGAAAGTGAGACAGAGTGACAATGTATCTTCCAAGGTCTTCATTGCCACGTTGCAGAATGTCTTGTAATCATTGAACTTTGAAGGCAAGGGAATAATGGGTAATAGAAATATATTAACCCATCCTCGTTTTGCTGACAACATATTCATTTTTGCGAGTCGCTCCTCAAAGCTCCAGAATATGATCCTGGGATTTGCGGGTAAAATAGAAAAGTGACATTAAGGATGAACTTACAGGAAATAAAATTGGTACACAATGCTTTTTCAAGAACTGAAGTTCAGAGGTTGATTAGAGCAAAGGCGTAACAAGGCATTTCTGCGCCGGAGCGAACATTAGCTCCCACGTGGCCTTCTTCTGGGTATTCACAGATATATCATGAACCATTATCAATCTACTTCGATGTGAGGGTCTCCCCAAGTTTCTACCACAACTTTCTGTCTTGAGCCAGTCTCCTTCATGTTACTCCTTTCGAATTTCAGCCGCCCACTTCCCACGATGTTTTCTTCTGGGTCTTTTCCTGTCCCTTGGTATCGAGTCTCAAATTTCAGTTGTCCAATGGTGGACCGTTCTTCTAGCAATATGTCCAGCAGGACCGTAGCAATGTTTTTTTAGCTGGGATGGCGAGACTTCAAATTACACCCCCTCGAGTTCCACTCAAATAATATGTGGTTTTTATTTTTCACACACCGCCGTTATAGGAAAGTACTATGATGCACTTCAGGTTTTTGACATAATTTTATTCAAAATGTAAAGCAAATATCCAAGAACCACAGGTTGTAAATACCAAGTAAAGCTTAAACGTTATGGTGAACGCCCACAACACAACACTCCATAGAAGTGCAGAACGAAAAACAAACCAGCGCAAAACGATTGAGTATCTGATAGTGAACGTGACAATAGGAAGAAGTTTTAGGGGTAGAATATATTTGGAATTCAAACTGAGTATGAATAAGGCGAGAGAAAAAAAAATCATTGTTTTTTGACCGAGAAACTACAGAATACAAGGTCAGTCTAAATAGAATGGAGTTAGACCAGATCAACGATTTTGTGTGTCTAGGAAGCATTTATGACAGGAAAAACGTATTAGATGGTGCAATCAGTAGATGAGTGAATTTAGCTTTCGAAATCATTGCTGCTTTAAGAGATTCTCACAGCACCAGTGGATTGTCAAAAGTTCACGAACGACCATGTACTACTAAAGTGCAATTATTCCTATTCTGATGTACGGTAGTGAAACCGGGTTTGGCCGCCCCGGTGGCGCAGTGGTCTAAGCGATGGCCTCTGATCATTCGTCCGAAAGGGGTCCGGGTTCGAATCCCGGTGAGGCATGGATGTTGTGTTTGTCTTACGGCACTGGCTCTCTCCCTTCCCTGGAACCAGTGACCCTAAATTAGGGACGGGCGACTGCTTATAGCCCATTGAGTTGCTCATGGTGGTCGTTAAACCTCCAATAAAAAAAAAAAAAAAAAAGAAACCGGGTTTGTTGCGAGTTTGCGAGGCAAAAATGCTGCAATGATTTCCCGTTTTTCAAAATACACTGAAAGAAGAATTTATTCTGTATACCCATCGAATAATGAGTGGGCCAACCTTTTGCCCTTACAACCGCAGCAATACGTCGCGGCATAGGTTTTCCCAGGTGTTATTGCTGACTATAATTCCAGCACAGCCATCCATAAAGCTCGGAGAGTTGCCATTGGTCAACTTCGGGGTCGAATGCATCGTCTCACAGATACTCAGTTGGGTTCAATTCAGAATGTGAGGGGGGACAGTCGAGGACTTTCTGTGGAATGATCCTCAAACCCGTTTTTCGCCAAATGGAAGCAGTAAGAATTGGCGTTTTCTTGTTGAAAGAAGACGGCCTGTTGTGGAAAGTGAAGAACGTTAAACGGCTGTAGGTGGTCGGTGAGCACATCAACATAGCCTTATGCGGGGATGGTGGTCTCAGTAGATACAAGGTTCCCCACACATACACGCCGTAGAACATTATACAGCTTTCACAGGCCTTTTAACACTCCAATTTGACAGTTGAGGTCCATGACCTCGTGTGATCTACGTCTGAGACGCATCCTACCGTCGGGGTGTTGTAGTTAGAGCCTTGATTCGTGGGACTAAGCTCTCCGTTTTCAGTCTTTCACGGTTTAGTAGAGATATTTCCTTGCCAAGTGCAGCTTCACAACCCGGTGATGTGCAGTTAACATGGGTACTCGATGTGGGTGTCGACTGCATCTCAGTCGTGACGAATGATCTTTGCACGAACCTTTGTAGGTACGCAGTCGTTGAATTAAAACGTCATCCTTTGTACTGCGATCCTGTGTTCCAACATTATGATATGCAAGAGATGAGGCTGACCACGTACATCAATGGCCAGTTTACAGCCACGTTTCTCCAGGCGGCTGTCGGTTTTGCCGGGATGTAGTCCTGGTACACAGACATGTGACTGTCGCACGCGGAAATTCAGGACGTTCCGCAGGCATGGAGCACCTCCACCTTCCTCGCACACAGTCACAATGTTTACCCATCATCTCAGTCGTTTACATGCTGTACTGAATGAATGATGTTGAAGAGGATTGTAGGAAGAGAGTGTATGACCTTCCATGTCTTAAACAGCCCTTAGAAGTGGGAAGCTAGAAGATTTGTGCTAGGTGACCGAATGGATGGGCACGTAGAAATTAGGTAGAGAAAGCTAAGTGTCTGTCAATCATTTCTGTCCTCCGCCCAGATGCAAGCGGGTTAACCCTTTAACGACCATGACCCAAAAATCTTGTAGTATTCTAAATACCATAACGCCTGAAACTGTCTGTGGTTTCACACCTTTTTTCAATAACAACAATAGTGACTGAGATTGACTCCTGCTGATCCATCATAGGTCGAAAAAATTTGAAGAACAAGTTAGGTGAAATCTGACTCACTCCAGATAGGCCTTTCGAGCGGCTACGGGCGTTATGGTCGTTAAAGGGTCTTGATTACGAGTCTGTAGATCGCAAGGGAAGGAAACAATGTTGGCAATGTATCTGGAAAAGAGGAGAGACACCCCACTGTCATTGTAGTTTATATAAAACCACTTAGGGCCACGCTGTCGAAGTATGTGTTCATCATTTCAGTACTCACTATCTACTGATCCAGTTGATAATACTCACATCAGATCTTGGTCTGGGGGAAAGGATGTGTGGAAGTTGCCATTGCTCTGATATCCGTCTCAGGGGAGGATTAGGTCTGCCAAGGCTGAACAGATCCGATCAAATCATATGGAAAGGATTTTAGGAAGAGAGTGTCTGATCCCAGGTCTTAAACAACCCTCAAAAATAGAAAGCTAGGAGATTTGGGCTAGAGTGCCCGATAGGAAAGTGACACGGAAGCGAGGTAGAAAGGGGGAGGAAGATGCCCTTATTTATTACCGGGGGGCCAGTACCCGGGGTCCGACTGCTTAATGTGCCCATCCGACGTACGGCGGATATTTAGTGGTTCGAGCGTTCGTACCTCTACGGGATCGAACCTGAGGCTCCTCCGTGGTGGTCACGAACGTTGACCACTAGGCCACCCGCGGCTCAATGCTGAAAACCAAGTAGGCATCTGACCATATATAGCCCGCAGTGGGGGGGGGGGGGTCGCCTGGTCGCATTATTGCGGCGGGGTAAGGCAGGCAGGCAGGCAGGCTTGTGGTTTGGTGCTGTATGTATAATCAATTATGTTTTCACTGTAAATGGCGAACACAGAACGAGAAGGGGAAACAACTGGGCAAGTTTTACATCCCGCAGTTGTTTAACAAAGGTTAATAAGAACTGTGGTAAGGTTACTGTGTTTGGTTTAAAAGAAAAAGCAGTAGATATCCAAACAGCAAAACCATTCCCATGATTCACGGAGAAGATGAATTTCTAACGCAAACAAATTTTAGAAACCCTTTTCGCTCTTCTTGAGAATATTACAGCGCATAATTAATAGTTACTGCTCTCTTAGCTGGATACATCTTGTTGAATATTTAATATGTTAAAAACGTGTTGTTCTCGACGTGGAGCACCGTGTCTTTTTCCTGTACCTCTTTTCATTCGCTAAGTTAAAGAACTAGTCTGCGGGATGTTGTCACGCCCCTATTCAAGCACATGTATTGACCTCATTCCTTGTAAATCGAACTCACGACTTCGGTTTCAGTAGCAGAAAGCTCCGGCTTGTCTATCACGACCGACCTTAATAAAACCTCGGGGAAGAGATCAATTAATCTTTACGCACTGTATGTCGAAAAACTGAAACTCCGTATTTATCAGAGTTGTCTGGAATATCAGATTTAGCCGTCTTTCGTTCTGACGCGTTGAAATGATGCTCTTAAGATTTTGAAATGGATGCCTTCGTATTCACAAAAAATGCATTCATTTCTTTTGTGATGGGAATCAAGGCAACTGATAGTAACTTCGAAAATTGCCTGTGGGAGGTTTTGATTTGCAGGAAAAGAAACTGTTCAAGATAATTAAATTATTCTTGACATCCACGGTTTATGGAGAACGACAAAGACTTTTCATCTAATCCGGCTTCGGTCATGAAATTTTTTCGACCTGATTCATCGCCTTCTAAAGGGCAGAAATACACTCATCGTCAATAAAATAGTTGCACCCAGAAGCACGTGTCGGTTGCAATGTTATTCGGGAGGAAGGTAAAGGTTACCAGGAACAATAAATGATTAAACATTGAGATTAATATGGGCAATATTTATTGAGCTACACGCCAATAAGTAGTATATCTCAGTATGGCATCGGGCCACCAGGTTTGATCACACATCATGCCAGACGTCACGGCATGATTTGTACAGGTTCCTAATGGTGTCCTGCGATAAGCCATCCCATGCAGCTTGAATCTTCTCACGCATTTCCTGCAGATTATGCGGTAGGGGTGGAGTGTGGATAGCGCGTCCAATAGCATCGCACACATTTTCAATCGGCGATAGGTCTGGCGATGCTGCTGGTCATGGCAGAGTGTCAGTGCCTTGAAGGCAAGCTCTCGAGACAGAAGCAGTATGCAGACGAGCGTTGTCCTGTTGGAAAATCGTACCGGAAGGAGAGTTCTGAAAAGGTAGGGCCACTGGTTGCAAGACCTCTTTAACGTAACGTTGGACTGTTAAAGTTCCTGTAATGAACACCAAAGGTGATTTGGCATCCTAGGCAATTGCACCCCACACCATGACACCAGGCATTCTGGACGTGTGACGCTCGACAACAAACCGTTCATCTTCGCGCTGACCACGGTGCCTCCACACACGGATTCGGTGGTCGTCGTCTCCTAGACAAAAGCGGGACTCGTCACTGAAGATCACCCGCTGCCATTCTGAGTGGCTCCATGACTGTCTGGCACGGCACTGTTGCAGTCTTTGGCGACTATGCATTGTTGTTAAGGGCAGTCGTCGTAAAGGTCTGCGTACGTGTAGTCCTACATCGCTACGTCGTGCATCCGTCTGCCAATGGTGCTGGCACTAATCAGACGATGCATGGAGGGCACCACTGCTCGCTGAATATCCACAATCGTGGCTGTTGTGTCACTCCGCGCATGTTGGACAACCCCTGAGTCCCCCCCTCTCTCTCTCTCTCTCTCTCTCTCTCTCTCTCTCTCTCTCTGTGTGTGTGTGTGGTTTGTCTTGGTCTCCCAGACGCTTCCTGTCGCTGTTGCGTGCCTTGTTCCATCCACTGCAGCCAACAGTGTGCTATGGTGATATCCGCACGACCAGTATGGCGGGCAATACCGCGATAAGACCATCCCGCTTCCCGGAGCCCGACGATGCGGCCCCTCTCGAACTCCTCCAACTGCTCCAATTGCTTCCGAACTTTTCTCCGAGGCATACTTCACTTGCCAAGCGTGCAACCAACACAACAGTACCAGTCAGAATGGCAAACACGCGCTACGGGACGACCTTATATTGTCGGTCAGGCACAGCGTTACGATCCCTCCTTTGCTTGGGTCACATGCGCGGCCGAGCGTGATACTTGAATCATTTGTATATCGCACGATGCCAAACCTGCCCACTAAATTTGTTACGTATCGGTTGTTTCCTTCTGGGTGCAACTATTCTTTTGACGATGTGTGTATTTCCGTGCTTCTTAAGCAAGCTGTTTTCGAAATATGAGTTATATATCGCACAACAGAAGAGAGAAGATGTGTAAAGAAATAGAAACTTCTTTTTTTTTTTTTTTTTTTTTTTGCTCTGTTCTACCCAGATGAGAGTTGAACGGATTTCTTCTTTATTTCCTGAAAAGATTACTTTTTGTTATGGATGAATCCCAAAACATGCTTGGCCCTGTGACCTGAACGAAAAGAGATACCTTCAATATAACATGCTTATGTACTTGAATATAGTCATGTATGTACTTGAATATAATCATTTATGTACTTGAATATCCAAATCCCAAATAGCATTAATTAGTTGTTGTTTTTTCAAGTATTTCGTTTCGTAAGCGGTTTTAGTGGGTATTCAAACTCAAAAGGTGATGACATGTCACTTGGCTTCTCTGCAGTAGAAGTGGGACTGAGAAAATGGCGTCACGTATTTAAACGCTGCGAGAGGTGCACTCATTTGAAATTCGGCCGCGGGTGGCTTAGTGGTGAACGTTGGTGACTGCCACGGGAAAGTCTCAGGATCGATACCAGGCAGGTGCGAACGCTCGAACCACTAAACATCCGCCGTGCGTCGGATGGGCATATTAAGCCGTCGGACCCCGGATACTGGCCCCAGGTTATAAATAAGGGCGTCTTCCTCTACCTTGCTTCCATGTGACTTTCCTGTCCGGCACTCTTGCCCAAATCTCCTAGCTTCTTACTTCTAAGGATTGTGTAAGACCTGGGGTCAGACATTCCCTTTCTAAAGTCCTCTACATAAATCTCCCAATCTTTAAGTCATTTGAAGCGCCGATGGTGGTTAGCGCGCGTGAATTGGGAACAGAAGATGCAAGTCCCGTGCATGCTCTTGTCAAACGCAATCCCCACTTATACCGTTGGTCCCAGGATAAGGACTCCTTGATATGCACAACTTTGTGTACGTTATTTAAAACTCTGATTCTTACGTAATATGGTGATTGAGTTTACATATTTCTCCATTCCTGCTGGTACTTTGCATTTGGAAATTGGATCTCCTCTTTTGGCCGATTTACTGTCTAAATTTAAAAGTTGATCTTTTTCCGTGACATCATGCGTAACTGAACTGCTACGTGTATTGTGAAGCATGCAAATAGCACTTTTGCCTAAGTACTACTGCAATTTAATTTCCTGGGATACCGCACGCAAAGGAGCTGTTACCACTTACGTGAAAGAAAGTCTGGCAGACAACCATAATCATATTATTGGTACACTGGAGTAGCAAATTATTGGGAACACCTAGTAGCAATTAGGCAGGTGCCATCCTCACTGACGTACCCATAAATATGACGTTAAGATAATTTTACAAACAGCTCACCGCAAAGCATTCAGACGAAACGATGATAACGGCAATATGCAAAAGACTCGTGATTTACGTGACTTTGAAAGAGGCATGATAGTGGGCGTTAAGCTGGTAGATGCAAGCATCCGGCTTTATTTTACTACATAGAATCTTTTTTAACTTCCCAAAAGTTGCCCACCCCATTTTTATTCTTCTGTCAATTTCTTCTATAATTCCCTGTTTCTTTGTGGTAATTAATTTTCCTAGGTACATGTATTCTTCCACACATTTAATTTCTTTATCATTTATTCTAATATTTTCTTGTGGTTTGCTATTATTAAGTCGGTTTGACATTATTTTTGCTTTAATCCAATTTCTTTTGATAAATCTATTAGTTCTTCTATCATTTCTTTTCTTTTTTTATTTTCTGAAATGAGGACTATATGTCGTCTGCAAATCTTAAATGGTTCAACCTTACTCCGTTTATGTTAATCCCCTTTTCTAACCAATTTAATTTGCTCATTATGTATTCCAGCGTTAATGTAAATAGCTTTGGCGAGATAGTTTCTTCATGTCTTATTCCTCTATTTATTTTAAACTTTTCACTTTCTTCATTTAGGATAATATTAGATGTTGCATTCTGGTAGATATACCTGATTAGATTTACTTGTTCAAGCCGTAAATTTTCAGGGCGTCTATTATTGATACTGTTTTTATGCTACCTTTTTTGAAGTCTATAAATGCTAAATGTAAAGGGATGTTGTATCCGTTGCATTTTTCAAAAGAACACTTATTGTTTGTGTGTGATCTATTGTACTAAAACATTTTCTAAAGCCAGCTTGTTCAGGCGATTGTATGAAATCAAATTTGTAATGGTCTACGGTCTGTTTTCATGTCTGGCATTGGGTTCCTTAGTACCTCCGGAACAGCATTTGAATGCCACGAGGTATCATAAAATCCCTGTGAACCACAGACACACACGTATGTATGCATCGTGTTTCCTGATGGGGATTGTTACTCTCAGCAGGATGTATTGTTACTCCCTCGGTGGTTCGAGGACCACGACATCGACTGGAAAAAATGGCCCACACAGTCCCCAGGACTTAACCCAATTGAACACTTGTGCGATGAGATTGAGAAAACCACTCGTAACAGAGATGCTCCTCCAGGGAACAATCATCACAACCACTTTGCATAATATGCATGCAAAACGAGATCAGCTCCTCATTAAATCCATACCGCATCAAGTCGTGGCTGTTTTTCAGGCCAAGGGCTGCTCAACCGTTTTCAGGCAGGTGTTCCTACTAATTTGTTTCTTCAGTGCAGATAGATATCGTGCGTGGATGGTGGGAAATAACTTACAGTGGAACCATCGTTTATACGTTTTTCAATAGACCAACTAAAATTAACGTGTACTTGAATAAAAAATATATATAAACGAAACGGGGGAAATTTATTTAACATTAAGGGCAATTCAGAATCTTCGGATCGGCGACATTTTACCTTAAATGAGGAAAACGTGTAAGTGAGAAACGTATAAACGAGGATTTGCTGTATTTCTTTTAGCGGTGCTTAGAAACTACACTATCTACCAACAAGTAATTGGACACCTGTGATAGCAAAGGAAAACGAAGTTTATTCACCTTCAATAGTTGGTGGAGCCTCCACGAGCGGTGATTACAGCTGCGACCCTCCGGGGCATACTCTCAACCAGGCGTTGTACGACGGCTAGCGGTATTTTCTTCCACTCGGCTTGGAGAAGACATGTCAGTTCCTTCACGATTTCGGACGGGGGGGCACCCCTTAAGTCGACGCTCCAACTCGTCCCAGAGGTGCTCGATAGGGTTAAGGTCCGGGCTCTGTGCAGGCCAGTCCATTCGATTAACCCCATTGTCACCATACCAAGCCATGGTGGACCTCGCAACATGACAGGTGGCATTGTCATCCTGAAAGTAACATTTGTCCACCCCGTAAAACTGCCACAACGTAGGAAGCGCATGGTCGTCCAAAATGGTGCAGTAGGTCTCGGCGTTGAGTCTACCAGGAATTGCGACCAAGGATCCCGTGCCATACCAGGAGAAACACCCCCATAGCATAATTCCACCGCCGCCGAACTTCACAGTTGGCACAATACATTCCGGCAGAAGGCGTTCTCCAGGCAGGCGTCATACCCAGACCCTGCCATCCGAACGGTAGAGGGTGAACCTTGATTCGTCGCTCCAGAGAACCTGTTTCCACTGTTCAACGGACCACTGTCGACGTTCTTTGCACCACTTTAGCCGAGCAGCGCTATTGGACTTGGTGATCAAAGGCTTGTGGGCGGCAGCACGTCCGTGATAACCGAGCAGATGGTCTTCCTTACGGATGATATTCATCGAAAGAACACTCCCGGATGCCTGTTGAAACTCCTCGCGGATGTGGCCTATCGATTTGGTGCGGCTCTTCCGAATTTCTCTGGCCAGCACCCGTCAGTCTCTAACTCCCAGTTTTGTGGGTCTGCTGGGTTGGGACACATTCCGACAGTCACCTCTCATCTTCCACTTGCCAATCACGTAGGCTACTGTCGATTTTGGGTATTTCAACTCGCTGGATATGTCACGTATGGATCGACCATTTCTGTGATACCCGACGATTACGCCTTTCTCGAAATCAGGGAGCTCCGAACTGCGTGGCATCTTGCATGCGACTGGTTGCGTTGTTGTTTCCCACACGATATTTAACGGCGGCGGCCGTGACGGGTATCAGGACCGCAGATATCGTCGATTGCTGGGGTGTTCAATTACTTGTTGGTAAATAGTGTATATGTTGAAACGAAATTTTAACCGCAACTGCTTTTCTAGCTCAAACTTACTAACTGAGGATCTGTACCTGTTTCGAAGATGATTCCAAGATTACTTCTAGCTTGTTGTGCTCAACATGTTCCCTCTAGATAAAATCGTGTGAGAATCCTAGACGCTGTTTCATAAATTCCCGAGGTCGAGTCCGACGTTTCATTTGAGAACTGTTTTATGCCATTTGACGAACTAGTAGTCCGCGATTTTCTTAGATTTTTCGGCTTTGGGTTATATTTAGAAGTTTATTTCGTAGCAAATGCTCTTTCTTCGCTTCAAATAAAGTATCTGTTGTCCTCCTGTATCGATAGAAGCAGTAATTATCAGAATGACGTCAAAGTTAAAGTATGCTGTCATGCAACGATACACGCGCACACTCTCCCGAGTTAAATATTTCGTTCGTTCTGTTTAAAAATTTCGCCTTTGCGTGCAAAATGCAAATAAATTTTCGCATAAAAGTGTGCTTTTCGTTGCACGAGCCACACTTTTGCACCATTCTGCTTCTGACGCTCCTTGCAACTAGCAATATTTCATTAGCATTTGTAAGCAAAATTAACTGCGAATGTGAAAAATTAGCTGGCGGCAATACAACGAGAGGATTCCTATAATTTTTGCCAACATAGGCCAAAATAATGCATAACGACTGCGTCTCCTGATGTTAAACAAAAGGTACAGATGTTCTGTATTTTGTATAATGTGTGTTATTTGGGAACTCAAATGTAAATCACTGGGGAAACAATGCTTTAGGCTCCACGGAGTTGCGGAAATGCCTGACACATTACGGCGCCACTCTCTTAGTCAAATTAGAGTTGTTTCTTTTGCCTCCGGTTGTGACAAGCTAGCTTTAGACGGATACGAGCTTCACAGTTTGTCTCCAGGCGATGTGGAACTTGTGTCATTTGAATATGTTATTTCTTTTTTTTTTTTCTTTGATGTTTCTATTGCATTTCCTGTTCAAATCAAGTTCTACGAAGAACCCTGATTCAAAACAATTCCTTGGTTTTGCAGTAGAAATATCGACACATGCATGCAGCGGTAGAATTTTTCCGCAGAGCAGAGCTTTTTAAAAGATAAAGGAAAATTAGATCTCAAAACATTTATAATGACTACTGTGACAAATATAGTACGCAGCATAGCTAGCTAGCTTTTCGGAAAACAAATGAAGCTGTTAGTTAAGAAATTAGTTGTATTTTCTCGATTCTTTTATTTATAGTTTCGGATATCTACCAACCCCATGAGCATCTAAGGTGTTCCTAATTTTGGGACACTGGTTCCAGGGACGAGTCAGAGCCGGCGCCGAAGTAAAGTCATCCCACTGGGCCCTGGACCGGTGGGATGTCGACTTGCCAGAACTCCCGCTTCTGACCACTCGGTCACCGAGGCGGCCTTTCCTTTAAAAGAAAAAAAAAATGTTGAAAATTATTACTGCGTAAATTAAGCGCACTTACTTATTTGCATTTCAAAACATGGCAGTTTTCTTGTTTACATCTTTGTCAGCAAGTAGTACGGCGTATGATATTTTTTAATGTGTGCGTGGTTTTGAATTTAGGGTAAGCAATGGATGTTTTCCGGTGGGAGGGTGTGGTGTCACTCCTATAGGGGTCTGTAAATATACACTTCCCTCCCCCAGTAAAAAAAACATGCCCCCCCCCCCCAAGCGGGAAAATAATGCATCTGAAAAGTGAGCAACATGTGAGAAATATTGTGGTCGGTTAGAACTAGCTAGTGCTAGAAAAACTATTTCCGATCCGTCTTGTAAAAGCTATGTCATTGTTGAAGAAAAATCATCAAACTTGTGCTACCAGACGAGGAAATTCTGCATTAAAGAAAATCTGGTAAATGTACAGAAAATTATATTAACGGTCGCATGCACATTTTTTTTTCTGAAATCAGATACTTTTTTTTGTAGAGAAGCGCAGACATATTTTGAAATGATAATGCGGCCCCATTGAGTGTGAAAATAATGCAGTTAGGAAATCAAGCAGTGTCTGCTATACAGTATTGGTCCTAACTGGCCGATATTAAAACTTTTTTTTCCAAATCAATATATTGCGGAACATAAAAACAAAGTTGGCACCACCTGGAGGGAATGCTTTACATCAGAAAAGATTTGGAAATGCAAGAAAACTGGGTAAACGGAGCTATCAAATGAAAAAGGAATTTTTTAAAAATGACGCGCAGAAGTGGAGATATATATTGTCAAAGGCTAATGTGTAAATGTACTCTTACGCCATCTAGAGGGGAAACTGCTCATCATACATTGCAAAAATGCATGAAAGTTTTGCATGCAATTTCTACCTACCGAATGCAAAAAAAAAATCTTTTAATCTGACTTTTAGAATCATAGATATTATGCAAAATATAAAAAATACCTTAACGCCACCTAGCGGAAAAAAACTATGCGTCATGGGAAATAGCACATACAAACTACGTGTGTATCTTAAGAAATGGTCAAAATCCAACCTCACAGCTGGGGACTATGTGTTTGACAAGTTATAGCACTTCAGATACGTGGGTGTAAACATCAATAGTAATACAGTCAAACCTCGATTTAACGAACTTCAAGGGACAATAGCCTTGTACGTAAAATCGAGGAAGCATTTCGAATGAAACATTCACATTAAGCTAGTGTTCATAACAGAATACATAAGCAGCTAAGTTCTTTCTTTCAGTGAAATTTAAATTATTTTCAATTACAAAATTTATTATCAAAAATGCTATAATACATATTCATTTACTTTGCATATTAAATTACATAATTCGTAGATATTAGACTTCAATATGTAGCATCAAAATTAAGCGTACTTTAAAATTGCGAGAAAAATATTTTAGTTGATTTTTTTCCGAGCATTTACCTTCTTAAATTATAACGACTTCAATATTATAAACTGCATGAAACAGAACATCAATTAGTACTAATTAACTTGTAAAACAAAATATGTGTTAATTACCTTTTTACGCTGTTGAAAAGAAATGCTTTAGAGAAGATTGCTTATTTTATTTCTGAATGTTTAGCTTCATAAATTGCAGCTTCAATTTTATGAAGTGCATGAGAAACATCATCATTAATATCGAAGCGCATCAAGCAGTTCTTAGCACACTCTATACCGTTAGCAGCATCACTAAAGCAGCTAACTTTCAGTTCTGCTTCATCTTCTTCATCAGAATCTGATGCATTTAGTCCTATATGTTCATCCAAAACATCATCAAGGGATCGCATTTGGCAGGTATGCACATTTGCATTACAATCAACATAATCGGAAAACACAATACCTGATGAGGCAATTTTATTGCATTCTGAAAGATCGTCATCCGCAAAATTATCAGCAGGATTTTCGATATTGCACCCACTTTCTTCTTGTTCACAATCTGAGGAGCTTGCTTTATTAAAAGTAAACAGAACATCAGTTGGATCTAGTTCATTTGCCCGACGTTTACTTCACCGAAGGGTCACTTGACCGAAAATCACTTCATCAAAAAGATTGTTTCACCGAAAGATCACTTGATCAAAACGTTCATTTCACCGAACGGTCACTTGATCGAAAAGCTAATTTCAGCGAAGGGTCTGTTTACCTAAAATTTCATTTCATCGAAAAGTCATTTCACCGAAGGGTGAGTTTATCGAAAACTTTGGATTTCATTACAGGATCTGTTGAAGCATGGTGGCTGTTCGGAGGACAGACTACCGAAACGTTAAGAGATCATACTCAAATTGCACTTTTGATTTCTCTGTGTCACAAAGAGTTCAAAGATTTAGTTTTAAGACAAAAATAATTAATTTTAAGTCCCTACGCGGCTTAGACATTTAAAAAAAATTTAATCGTACGTGCTCATGTTCACAAGGTTTACATAAAAAGTCAATTTAATTATGTTGCACATTTATACAGGAAAAAAATAATTAATTTTAGGACCCTGGGCCTCGGCTTAGGCCTTTTTAATCGTGCAGTGCTTTAATTTCATTCGTGCGTGCTCGTGTTCATAAGGTTTACATAAAAAGTCAATTTAATTATGTTGCACATATATACAGGCAAAAAAGAATTAATTTTAGGACCCCAGGCCTCGGCTTAAGCCTTTTTAATCGTGCAGTGCTTTAATTTTATTCGTGCGTGCTCATGTTCATAAGGTTTACATAAAAAGTCAAAGTAATAATGTTGCACATTTATTCAGGCAAAAAGAATCAATTTTAGGACTCTAGGCCTCGGCTTAAAATTTAGCAAATTTTAATCGTGTGTGGTTCATAAGGTTTACATGAAAACCTTATGAACATTAAAATTTTCTTAGATGTAGGTCTTAAGGCCTTAAAATTAATCTTTTAGGCTTGAACAAGAGTGCAACATATTTTACTTTAAATATTATGCAACGTTTAGGAATATGACTATGAGTAAGGTTAAAATCTGTTGAAATGGCCTGTATCTGGGCCTACGGTCAAAAAATTAATGTTTTGTGGTTGAGTAAAAGAGGAACATCATTTATTTGACTTGCTATGTAACCCTTATGAATATGAGCTCGGAGGATTAAAATTTGATAAAAATCCGTAGTTATATTTCGAAAAACCTACTTATGGAGAGGTGTTTCATAGAAATTAAAAGTGCATTTTTTATACAATCCCATAAGATTTAGGTGGCCAGTTTTTCAAAAACCCGCACTACACTCCAACAGATCTCTAACTACAAAGTTTTCGATAAGTTGACCATTCGGTGAAATGATCTTTCGATATAATGAAGTAATCCTTCGGTGAAATGAACTTTTCGATCAAATAACATTAAATGAACTTTTAGGTGGAGTGACCCTTCGGTGAAATGTACCTTTCGATCAAGTGATTTTCGGTGAACTCATTTTCGGTCAAGAAATCTTTCAATTAAGTGAACGATACCTGTTTTTAATGGTATCTGTCGTAACTGCATTCCACTACTTTCGCACGAAATGCATTGCATCGAGAATGTTAACTTTAACTGTGTACATGCATCGATAACATAAAGTACTTTTCACAAGAGAAACTTTCGGTAATGGGCTTTATAAGACCTAATGACATCTAAATACAACGATTGCAATTCTGTAGTACAATTTACTGAAAAAAAAAAAAAATGGCTTGAACATTTTTCAGATTGTTTACCTGCGGATGCGCAAAACAGTGATCAATGAATAAGAGGAATTTTCTCTTTTTTGCCTGCATCTGAATATCCAAGGCTTCTACATATTTTTTGAATAAAGCTGGGGTAACCCACGACCTTTTATTTGCTTCATATTTGGTGGGCATAAATTTCACATGCTTGAAGCAACGTGGTTTAGCAGATTTGCCTAAACTAATGGCTGCAATTTTTCTGACCGGTCTCCATTGGCAGCTAGAAGAACAGTGATTTTGTCTTTTGATTTCTTTCCTCCATGGCAGGTGTCGTTTCGAAAACACATTGTTTTATCTGGCTGCAGGTTATAAAACAGTCCAGTTTCATCAGCATTAAAAATGTCACATAGCATGTACCCTTCAATAATTTGTGGCAGCTGATCATTTTTCCACGTTTGTGCCGTCACTGAATCAACACTTTTACTTTCGCTGAATCGAGCTGTATACACTATGTTATGGCTTTGCTTAAAATGATCAATCCATTCATTTGAGGCTGTGGATTCCTTTATTTGTAGTCGCTGGGCAAGATGAACTGCTTTTTCCTTCAGAAGTGATCCACTAGTAGGCAAATTACCAGCCCGTGTTTATTGGAACCAAGTGATGAGAGCGTTTTCCAACTTAGGTGCGATGCTTTCATAGATTTCCTCTTACTCGAAAATTGCCCACACTTTGATGCACAGCTTTTCAATTTCTTTTCTATTTTTCGCTATGGTACACATCGTTGACTTGGAAATTCCGAGTTTCTCTGCTACAGCCGTCTGTGATCCTGGGTTCGCATCAGGCAACCACAAAATGCCCATTTTTTCATAGATTGAAAATCTTTTCCGCTTTTTTTATTTTGCTGCAGTCATTTTTTTAATGCTCTCATAAAATGCACCTTTGTGTACTACTGTGATCAGTAAATTTCACTTCTAACTTTTCTAGTTCTATCTATGTTCATCAAAATTTTATCCGGAAAAGAGTTGTGTTGTTTAATTTGACTGTAGATTTAACACTGAGAAGAAAAGAAGCGCAATTTGGGGAAGAATTCCAGAGGTTCAGCAATGGGTACGCACAATGTGCGTCCCCCTGACTTCAGAGAAAGCTATCGTTCTGTCTGTAGCAAAAAACAAAAATCCCCACGGTATTCTAGATTTCCTCCCCCACACCGCCTTTCTTTTTCCTGCTTCCCACCCATACAAGAAAACGTTGCACTCCTGCAGAACTTGTTGGTCATTTGCTTCCTCCTGTAAGAAGCTTACGCTTGATAGTCGGAGGAAAGGCGAACTGATTTATAATTCCGTCAAGCTGTGTCGTATTTGGTGTTCTTTAAAACGCTGGTTAACTGCATGCGTAAAATCTTCGTGTTACGCGAGGCTATCTTTCTAGTTAACTTTTAATATGAAAATGCTGGTTGACATAGTTTGGTGGTTTGAAAAGAAATCAAAATGTTCGCTAAATTGAGGAAACGTGTTCGTTAAATCGAGAAACGCCGAGCATTAATTTCAATGTGGTTCCGGACCATAAAAAATATATGTAAGATCGAGGAATTTGTTAAATCGCAGTCCGTTAAGTAGGGGTTTGACTGTAATGTTATGCATCCGGAAATTGTAGTAAGGCTGACTAGTGCTAATAAGTGTTCCTTCAGCATTATGAAACTCGGGAAATGAAAAGTATTATCAAAAGGATTAAATGAAATATTATATGTAAGTATTATCTGTGCTTACCGATCAGAAACTTGGTCGACTACAAAAGCTGATGACAGACGTTTTATGACGTTTGAAAGAAGAGTACTGAGAAAGATATATGATACCTTGTACAATGCAGAAACGGAAAGGTATGAGAGGAGACCTAATGAGGAACTTCAACAGCTCTATAAAAGGCCAAACGTCCCCTTACTTGTCTAAAGAAAGCGATTAGAAGGGTTCGGACATGTGTCGAAAGCGAATGGACAAATTGTGAAGGAGAAGGTGGTAAACAAATAAATAAAGCAAGACCGAGAGGAAGACCTTGGAGTAGGTGGATGAACGTGGTGCTTGGGGCTCTGAGGATGAATGAAGTTAAAAATCCTCCAAATACGTGGCGTCAGTGAATAAACTGTGCGTTGCTAAACGTGGAAAGAGCGATGTCTTTGTTTATGAATGCAGTTCCTGTAGAGACGTATGATCGAGAGCGATGGAGAGGCTTGGTGGTGGCTTCGCTGTGTCCAAATGGACTATTAGGCTGTTGATGATGACGGTGAGTTTAAATTAATTCCTCGGAAGTTTCCAATTATGAGTGCTGGCTAAGGGGGAAGGTGAACATTAGAGCCTCTTATGAAATAAAACACTCACATCAAACTCATAATTGTAAGCGAAATTTTGTCATGGTGAGGTACGAAACGTCAGCTATGACATAGTAATACTCTACCAGTTCTTCATTCTTATATGCTTTAAAAATTCAGCGAAAACATGAAAATGACAATTGTGTGTATATTTGGTGAGTTTGTTTAGGGTGCAACTATGCGTGAATAACCCTTTTTTTATACCGCTCCGCTAACAACGATAATCTTTCTAATGGTGACTTTACACGTTTCCCAAAGCGTACATTCTTGTTATAAAATTAGAAACAGATGTTCGTTTCGAAGTTTGAGATAGACCTTGCAATTTTCAACAGCTTTTCTTCAAGAATCCATTCGAACCGAAACGATATTTAGTAGCAGAACGAAGTTTCTTTTATTCCATTTCCGACCTTGTAATTAAATGTTGTGGAAAGTTACAAGTCACGCTATGACTAAAATAATAATGTGAAGTTTGACTAATTGGCAGTGGTAACAAATTGTAAAATGCAATATTGACAGTAAGTCGCTTGTTGGGGATTATTAATAGAAATTCAGACACTGAAACAACTTCGCTGGTAGCCTAGCGTTTTCGCAGGAATTCGGAAAAAAAAAAAAAAAACTGTAGTAAAAGTGAGAGGTAAGATATTTTTTTTGTCAGCATAAATGCAATAACGAATACGTATTTGTTAGTAAAGTTTTCTGGGAAAAAAACCTATAAATTAATTCATAATTTCTATGAGAAAAATTTCGGCCCAGTAGTTAGCGCGCGATTCTTCTTCACTAGATTCTTCTTCCACAGCTGTCAGACCCCTTCCGTGGTTCGGCCACCAAGTTAAGCTGCTGGCCACTGGATAGAGACTCATCGTTATAAGCAAATCTGCAATTAACTTTTGCCTACGGCTACGAAATCTTTTTGTAGTGCCGAAAACTCCTAAAATCACGCAAAAGAAAAAAAGAACAAAATTTATTAGTCAATTTCTTCAGGATCGAATGTTTCCAACTTCTCTGGAGCGAGTGGCTCTAAATTAGGGACGGGATTTGCTTATAGCCCTTTACTCATGGTGGTCGTTGATAATGCGAGACTGGTTGACGAAAATGTGGAAGTGAACACCTTTCGCCGAATGGAGTGGCCCCAGCACGATTCTCCGATCTCAATCCGACGGAGGATGTTTGGGATGCTCAATGGAGACAAGTTGGTGCTTCCAACACCAAACGCAGTCTCTCCATGAGCTGGCAGATGCTCTTGCCAACCAGCAGCTTTTGGACAGAATAGTAAACAGCATGCATAATTGCTGTGAATTCTGTGTTGCAGTCAGGAGTGACTACCCCTCTTATTGTCCTTCATCTTCTACTCCACAAGATATGCCGTATTGCGTCTTTTGTCGGCAGCGTTGATTTTTGGGTGCTTTTTGATTTCATAGCAATAACTGTTTTCCAGTCCATGGTAGTTATGTACATATTATTACCGAGTCAATTTTGAGCTAGGTGCTTGCAGGGGAATCCAAGATATGGCCATTTTTTACTTGCATGTATATATATACCCTCAGGCTCAAAACTAAAGCAACAACCAGAAAAACCTAGTTAAAAGAGGAACCCTGTCCCGAAATCTCACGTAACTGGTTCACAAGAAGCCGGTTACATAAAGCAGAAAATGCTGTTGTCAATAAACTCACAAAGGCACCCACAAGACGGAAAATTTGGCACATGCCGCACACAAGTGGATTTCGTATATACCCATGTAAACTATTGAAGTCGAGTACATGGACAACCAGTCTAGGAGTTTGCACTGCCAGGTTCAGTGATAAGACGTCTTGGGGAGTTTGTTTAGATTACTCATTGCGGTGGAGAGCTATAGAGATATTAAAGCGGGACAGTCTCAAGCCGAGATGGTTAAATGTGAATCGATTCGTTGTCTGCTGCCGCTGGAGACAGTTTAAGGGCAATGAAAACTTAGTGAGAAGATCTGGGCAAGAACGTCGGATGGTCACTTCTGTTCGACAAAGCTGCTAATTGGTGCTAACCTATACGCGTAATCCAAACAACACGGCACGTCAATTGGCCTAGAAGCTCACTGCGGCAACTAGAAAGACTGTATCCCGACATACGGTATGCCAATGATTGCATTGCAGAGGTCTGTATGCAACACAACCTTTTGTGTGTGCTCCCTCCAGCGTATCCCAGAGAAGAGCTCGCTTCGAATGGTGTCTTCCATGTGTTCATTGGACCCGCTTAGAACGAAAACGCATACTCTTGACCGATGAGAGCAGATTCTGTTTTCAACCAGGTCCTTAGAGAGCATTGATATGGCGAAAGCGTGGGGTACAGTATCAGTCGATGGACGTTCGGAAACAGGACTATTTCGGAGGTGGTGGAATAATGGTTTGGACCAGAATCTGTATCAATGGCCGTTCGCCCGTATGCGTAATAACTAGGGGAAATAAATCATCAAGCTCGAACGCCCTATGTCACGACGAGGTCCTGGATATCCTCATGTTCGTCTTTTTAGTGGTGCAATGGATCCGGATTTGCTGTTAATGAACGACAGCACCCGACCTCATAGGGCTGTGCTCTTCAATGAATATCTTGAAAGTGCGCGTATATATTGGCCAGTACGGTCACCAGATCTTAAACCGATCGAACATGTTTGGGACACTTTAAGTCGACGAAATGTTGCTCGCTGCCTCTTCATACGTGCTGTTCTGGAAGAATTGGACTTAATCCTCCAGACCCTTTAGAGCACCCTCATTGAAAGCATGGTTCGGCCCTGTGACGCTAGTATAGCTGTCCGTGGTGATCACATTCTGTATTGAAGACTATGGTACCATTTTTTTAACATTTTTTTTTTTTTTGCTGATTTGTGTGATATCGTTTCATGCTTTATTTCACTGAAGTTTTTCATAAGCCCATAATTTGGGTGTATTTGCATACATCTTAGTCCTTTTTTTTTTTTTTTTTTTTTTTTTTTTTGATTGGAGGTTTAACGACCACCGTGAGCAACTCAATGGGCTATAAGCAGTCGCCCGTCCCTAATTTTGGGTCACTGGTTCCAGGGAAGGGAGAGAGCCAGTGCCGTAAGACAAACACAACATCCATGCCTGACCGGGATTCGAACCCGGACCCCTTACGGACGAATGATCAGAGGCCAACGCCTTAGACCACTGCGCCACCGGGGCGGCCATCTTAGTCCTTTTGCGGTCACAAGTGTGATACACTGTACCGCACAGAATACATAAAGTTCCTTTCCTTATGTTGATTGCATTGTCACGCATTGGCTGCTAACTAGGTTTTTGTAGTTGTTGCTTTAATTTTGAGCCTTATGTTTGTATGTATGTATGTATGACCACCACAAATCTCTCCTGGTAGTTGAGGGGTTCGAGATGCTGCGCAACCGAATGCTAATTTGAGTCCTGTTAAGACGTGTGTTGGAGTTGTTTACTCCTTTCTTGAAGCTGGGAACCGTAAATCACAAATTATACAAAAAAATGGACTCACCCTAACCTCTGATACGCGTGAGGTCGTGGAGAAAAAAATGATCACCTCGAAAGATTTCATTAAAACATAGATTTACAATGTGATTGATATGATTCTGGTTCAGTTAGCTAGCCTTCAAACCAGCCCCCTGCCCTTGTCCTATTTCACCCTTCTTAAAAATGAGCGTTATCTCACCTGTCATTTAACTTTTTTGTAAACGCTCCCACATGATTTCTTTGTCCATCCAAATGCTTTGTTCCAAGTTGTAATTATTTAGATTCCCCAGAAAGAGGAAAAACCAAGAAGGTATATTTAGCTTCTCGTGTTACGGCGTGAAAGGATGTAATGCCGCAGCACAATAAATGGGCGTTGTCCTGATCGGTCTTAATTTTTCGATCAGGACAAGGGCAAATCAGTACCAACAATTTAGCCTCGTGTTCTGAATAAAAGGGTGGCACACGAATAGCAGATATATTGTAAACAATTTGAATACATGATTAATCGATTTGGTTAAAGACTTCTAGAGGAGTGTTTCTCTGAAGGAAGGTGTAGCCCGTCGGAAAGCCGGTCCGAAATGAGCGCTTTTGATTAGATCCAGCTAAAACTTGACGCAAGAACATATCTGAACGTTGATAAATAAGTGCCATTATAAAAAAATCTGACGCGCGGTGGTCAATTGAAATACCTTGCGAAACCGCCTTTAGTCATGCCTGAATAAGTGAATTGAAACTTAATGGGTGTCTGCATAAGGATTCATGATCAGTATTTTTAGTTCTATCTAATACGTATGGAAATGTGAAGAGAAAATTGAAATTTTATTTCTTCTGCGCTATATACTTTATTAAAAATGTATTAGAACGTTAGCAGTTTGCTCGAAATTAACTTTTAGGCTCCGTAAAATGTCTTGTTAAGCTGTTGCTGTGGTAGCGAAATGTTGTACCAAGAGAAGCAGTACACAAACTGAACAGACATCATCCAAAATAAAATAATTTACTGGAATTTAGATGGCTCATCGAGGAAACATTTTTTAAATTGTAGATGTTCATTTTTTTTATGATTTTTTTCACTTGTAGATGTTTTCTGCGACCAGAACAGACAGAGTTAAAAAAAAAAATAAATAAATAAATAAACGCTGAATATATAGGCATGGAAGGCCAAGACCAAAGGAAGTAAATAACTTCAATCTGGCTTTATTTCGAACATATTACTGTTTAAGAAGGATTATAACTTGCCTGGACATGACACTGAGCTGTATGGAATCGCTATGGCTACAATGTAATGAAACTGGAAGACCCTGGGTTCGATTCCTGGTAGCCGCCAATGATAATTTTTCCGTGACTCACTTATAAACCTGGAAAGAGCGATGACTTCTGTTTGATGTTCCTGGTCCACGTCAAATGTCTGTATTAATTATTCATTCGCCTTCTAATTATTTGTTCAGTTGCTGCTTACCATCTTTGGTGAATCTCCAGCATTGTGCGGGGCTCCAAGAAGCAATCTGCCAATTTTTTTTTTTTTTTTTTTGATTGGTGGTTTAACGACCACCGTGAGCAACTCAGTGGGCTATAAGCAGTCGCCCGTCCCTAATTTAGGGTCACTGGTTCCAGGAAAGGGAGAGAGCCAGTGCCGTCAGGCAAACACAACATCCATGCATCACCGGGATTCGAACCCGGAACCCGTTCGGACGAATGATCAGAGGCCATCGCTTAGACCACTGCTCGACCGGGGCGGCTCTGCCAATTGGCTTGGCAGTTAGTGTGTGTGAGTCTGGAGAAATTCGAGGCCGCTGTGGTGCAGTGGAAGCATATCCGGGGCGTAACTGGAAGACCTGGGTTCGATTCGTGGAAAGAGCGATGACTTCTATTTGATGTTCCTGGTCCACGTCAAATGTCTGTATTAGTAATGAAACTGATTTATAAAACATTTCGGGTTTAGATACTCAAATAAATGTTGTCTTCTTTAAAGTGACAACCTTTAGAGGCTGCGCACATTTTAGGGGCGTTACCATTGCTTAAAACATTTCAAGAAATCTTCTTTTGGAATATCTTTGGAACCATGCACTGTAAAAAGAATTCTAAATTCAAGAGCCATTTCCCGTTATTTTTTTCCTGAATTAAAGAAGCATATTCTTGTGACAACCTTTTCCGTAAAATGACGAGGGAGGGGGGGCTATTATAAATTTCACGGATTTTTTCGTACGCCAAGGAAATTTTGAATTTCCCGAAACCTTTCCGCAATTCCTTTCGGGTAAATTTCCGTTTTAAAGAGGTGTTCTGTTGGAAAATCTGTCAAAATACTGAAATTGGAAGAAACGGAAAGCTTTAAAAACGGAAATTTCATTAAAAGACTGACACTTACGGGTAACTTTGCTGCACGCTGTTTTCGTGAATATTCCGTGAACTCACACCACTTATTTTTTTACAGTGTGCGTCGTATTTACATCATTGTCAACCATTATTCCACTTCTTAATGAAGAAGGTCTCACCAAGGCTCTTCCACAATTCTCTGTTTTTCTCTTCTATGTCACTCCTCCATGCTCGGTAAATGTATTCCTGAAGGTGCAGTAGCGTACACATACGCACGCATATTACAAATACCAGCTGTTCCGATTCCAGAGGGAAACGCGACGCATCCGTTAACACTAGATTACGTCTCTGCTCTAAGGTCTAGTCGGCATGATCGTAACTCTAGTTTAAGTCGGCGAGCCTGCAGTTGGTACAGTTCTGCAGGCATAGTATTGATACAAAGCCAGTACTTCATAGGCATTTGTGGTACTGCCGTTAGCAATGGCAAACAAACTGAGGTGTCGGGGGTGATTAATAATCAATACATCACCTGGTGATCCATCTTGTTATCTTTAACATTCAGCATATAACACATCGTATGCAGTAGTGAAATATTTTGCTTAGATCAACAAAGGTGACTTGAACCCCCTCCTTCTCAATACGAACCGATTGTTTTTATTTTAGTATATCACTCCTGCCCCCATGGAAAGCTCTCTGCCGCTTCGTTGGCCGATGGGTCACAAGTTTGAGGTTTTGGCTGGTCATGTCAGCGTTCTCCGGGTTCGAGTTACAGATGGGTAATTTTGTTGTTTTGGGGGTTTAGCAACCACCGCGAGCAGCTCAATGGGCTATAACAGTCGCCGCGGCTACTGGTTCCCGGGAAGGGAGAGAACCAGTGCCGTAAGCGAAATGCACCATCCATGCCTCAGTAGGATTCGAATCCATAGACCCATTTCGGAAGAATGATTCAAAGCCAACGCTTCATACCACTCGACCGCGTGGTGTGTTTCTCTTATGGCACTGGCTCTCTCCTTTCCTTTCCATAGAATCAGCGTCCTTAAATTAGGGACGGGAGACTGCCTAGGTCATCACGGTTTTCGTTGACCACCGGGGCTGTGCGGTTACGGATGGGCATGTGGGGTGTGTTTCTCTTACGGCACACTGTAAAAAAATTGCAGAATCATATTACGGTAGATACACCGGCAGCTGAGTGGCCAGTCAATAAACAGTAATTTTACAATACCATATCGTAATGTTCATTAACAGTCTAATGACCGGGAAATACAAATGTGTTGCCCACAGAGGTGTTACCAGTCGACTGATTGCACGTGAAAAAACAGGTATATAACCACTTTAAGAAGAACGTTGCCAGATTGTCAAGATTAAAATACAGTAACAGTTCAAACAGTTTAAACACCGTGAACATGCAGTTTATATACCGAAAATTTATGGTTGACAGCCAGGTGGCGTTCTTAAGACCTGTAAACCGTTTCAATCCGGATGAAATACTGACTATTCACGGCGATTTTTTACAGTGCACTGGTTCTCTCCTTTCCATGGGATCAGCGTCCTAAATTAGGGACGGGAGACTGCTTGGGTGATCACCGGGCGGCTACGGATGGGCATGTGTGGCGTCTTTCTCTTACGGCCCTTACTTTCTTCATGGAATCTCCGTAAATTAGGGACGGGTGACGGCTTAGGTGATCACGGTTTTCGTTAAGCCCAGGGAAAAAAAAAAAAAAAAACAGCCAAAAAGAAAGCTACTACTTTTATCGCGTGTTCTGATTTGCATAACACTCCCTGTGGAAATCGCTATCCAACACCTGTTTTGATATTTGCATATCTTAACACAGCAACTGAGCGAAAATTTTGCATAAGTATGTACCGCTTAATTTTTTACTCGCACTTTTGTATTTCGTGTTTAACTTTTGTCGGGCAGTATGTATTTAAATTTATTTATAAAATTTTGGAGCTATAAACTCATTTCAAGCTAGATGTGAAAATCAGTGTGCCGGTGGTTTAATAATAATAATGCAAAAGTTCATAACCTGAAATATGTATATAAAAACAATCTGGTAGGTGATAAACTTTCGATGGGATTTCACAGGAATCCATGCCGGATGGGTATGCATGCATGGGCGCCAGCTTATATAAGCCCATGGGGCCCGAGCCCACCCAATAATTTGCCGTGTTTCATTGCGATTACTAGATTAGATTAGATCATATGTAGAGGATTTTAGGAAGGCAGTGTCTGACCCCAGGTCTTAAACAACCCTTAGAAATAGGAAGCTAGGAGATATTTTCTAGAGTGCCCGATAGGAAAGTGACACGGAAGCGAATTAGAAAGGGGGAGGAAGACGCCCTTATTTATTACCGGGGAGCCAGTACCCGGGGTCCGACGGCTTAACGTGCCCATCCGACGCACGGCGGATATTTAATGGTTCGAGCATTCGTACCTGCGTGGGATCGAACCTGAGGTTCTTCCGTGACAGTCACGAACGCTGACCACTAGGCCATCCGCGGCCCTATTGCGATTACTACTATATTACGTAGGACTATACTAGATTTTTTTAGAGAAATTACTTTATGAAAATATTTAACCTTGTGTTATATGGAAAACATAAGTATAGAATGTATGTTTCAAGCGACAAGGCTAAACGAGTTTCAAATATCTGTTTTTTCCTTTTTGAGTTCAAATATAATTATTTACATATAATTTACAACACTTAGGCGATTCAAAGCAACATGAACCATTATCGGTTTTCCTCATTCGAGACCCAACCTCTTTCTCTGAGTTCCCAAACGGGCCGCCCCGGTGGCGCAGTGGTCTAAGCGATGGCCTCTGATCATTCGTCCGAACGGGGTCCTGGTTCGAATCCCGGTGAGGCATGGATGTTGTGTTTGTCTTATGGCACTGGCTCTCTCCCTTCCCTGGAACCAGTGACCCTAAATTAGGGATGGGCGACTGCTTATAGCCCATTGCGTTGCTCACGGTGGTCGTTAAACCTCCAACAAAAAAAAAAAAAGTTCCCAAACGAAGTCCAAGAAAAATCTCTTATTTTCACACGTGGTGCTTCTTTTTTTTTTTTTTTTGTATCCTCTTGCAGCGTTGTGAGAAATACTTGTATGCAGTCAGGAGAAACACATTTGCGAAACACATTTGCAACACGCTGTGCTAAAGGATGGTGATTGGTGAGGTCACGCTGTATTTTATTTTAGAAAGATGTACAGTCTCCAAGTTTAAAAAATGTTTACATAATTATAAACTTTCAATCATTTATGTTAGTTATCCTAAACGACACCTTTGTGACGATTTAACCCTGCAATGCATGAATTTTATTTTCAAAAAACTTATTTTCAAAGTATCATTTGGTATTTTATATTCTTGTATGACATGGAGGAGACATGCCCAAGACAGACAATTGTGGAAGAAATTTGGGGATACCTTTATCCAGCAGTGGACTGATAATGGTTGTTGATGATGATGATGATGATCTTTTTAATTATTAGTGTAAACATATTTTTATACAAATAAGTAATTTTATTTATTTTTCTTTTTATTCACATGAAAAATAATAGTAGGGTTAATTACTATTTGTATATATTTTAGGTGATTGTTATTTTCAAAATTTGAGAATCTTTGTGTTAGATCTCCAATTTGCTATTTTTTAGCTACCTATATTATATACTATCCGTAGTCATATCGATGGTATGAAAGTAAATATCTCTATGTAAAGGAGGGTTTATGAGATTTTTTTTTTTATAAAATCATAACTCAAGTCTTTGAGCCCACCCAATATTTTTCAAAGGTCGGCGGCACCTCTGTATGCATGCATGGTCAGAATTGTTTGCTATACTATTTTCTGACTTTTTTTTTTTAGCGTGATTCGGGTAAAAACTTTCGGGGAGAATGAATTTCAACTGGCATTATGGTATCTAATGCAGCAGCTCAGTATTAACGTCGATTTGAAATTCCCGTCATCCGTCACAGCCATTAGAGGGGAATTCGTCAAAAGCTCTGATTTCGGAGAAGTTCAAATCAGTGTCATATTAAAATTGAAAAGGAAAAAATATCGCTGCTTTGCACTTAGTTAATCAGGGAGCTCTTACGGCACGTGTGATGCGAGGGGTGCATATCCCCGGTGCACTTCTTATCATAGAAATTTGGCACATACGGCAAATGGGATTTAGTTGTTGCTTGTTTCAACGAAGACGTGCTTAGGGGGAGGTGGGGGATTGTGTTATTGTGCACCGTGATGTCATCGCAATCGGTGAGTGCTCTCTTACGGTGTAAAATGAGTTTTCTAATATCTCACAGGATACTTTGTCACAGCTGGGGATCAATACGAATAGGAAAACTCCTATCCCATCGCAAAACGAAATTAGGTTTTCTCTAGCGATAACGAAGAACGGCAACTTAATGCTCGGGAACTCTTTGCTCGAAAGAAAGCCGAACAGCGCATAAAACACCATTTCCGTCATTAAATTTTAACGTTTGGAAAGAGAGGGAAGAAGTAGGATGAACGAAAAAGCTCCATGCTCTGACTGCGCTATAAAGTCAGGAAGGGAAATTCGCCAAGCGAGAACTGAAAATTTCCGAGGGCTTCAACCGATTTGAAGGAAAGGAAGATCGCTTGTTATGAAACGCGAGGATGTTTCAGCATTGTCGGAAATTGATTCTTAACTTTTCACCTCTTCAATTTGTGCTACTTTTAAGTTGCATCAAAACTGCTAAAGGAAAGGAAATTATTTTTTTTTACCTGACGCTCTTTTGATGTTGCACTCTAAAAATGCTAAAGGAAAATGCTAGAAACCTGAAACAAAGGGAATTTTTTTTATTAAACTCATTTTTGTTAAAACAACAACCGGATGATGAATCAAAACGTAACGCATTTGAGAAAAACAGTTTAAATCTGAAGATTATATATTTATTTCCTTATTTCAGAAAAATGGAATCAAGCGCTAAGCTGATCATTTTTATTTGTGAACATTGAACATTTTCATTTTAGTACATATAAAAATAAATAAAAAAACAAAAAAAAAATCACTTTGCATTTCGCGTATCTTCCAAATCTGAGAGTGCCTACGTTTTCCAATTTCCGATTCAATCTGGAAAACTGGCGCTGTAGAAAGAATCAGTTCTGAGAATAGAATTCACGAAAGAAGTATTCCATGAAAATTCCTGCCATTTTAAGGTCAGCATTTCAATTAATATTAGAACAAATTGTTGTAAAAAAGTTCCCTAAGATTATATTTTTCATTGCTTTTCTGGGAGTAATCTGTGTAATGCAGCTTTCCCCTCCTGATTTATCTATTTGAAGTAAGTTCCCTTTGTTTGCTGGACCATACATCTTGATAACCCTTTTGTGTAATAAGGCCAGTATCGTGAAAATAACGACTTGTAGGGCATACAGATAAGCGAATTTGTAGGCCATACAACTGCGGGGAGAAAATGAAGGCTGTCAGTTGTTTTAGGTTTTTCATATCTGTAAGTTTGGTTCTTCAGTTTTTGTTAAAATCTTCTCTATGCACAGCAGTTCTTGGTGGGTTGCATGTGTTAAACGGGAGCATTTTTGCTTTTCTCGTCAACGCCGAAACAACGCAAAGTACTGTTTTCATTGACCTGACCCAACCCAGCGCCCAGTAATATCACTGTCCTGTCGAGCGGCTATCCAATTAAGCTGCGAGTGGATTTGTACACAAATCCAAGTAAATACCTATCGCTAAAATATTACACCACGAATACGAAATAGTATGTATCTATAAAGTCAAGGGCCATATGATAATACTTTAAGGTCGGAATCAGAAATATTTAGGAGAAGCATGCGTTTTTGAAAAATAATAATAATAACAACAACAATACAAACTGTTGAAAATCCAGATAACATTCCTGACAGATTATTTATTCTTACGAAAATAAATTTGATGCTTCTCCTTAATCATGCTTTCCTCTTCGTTGGCTAAAACTTCTCGTGTTTCAACTTTTTGGCCCTATTGCACCTCATACTTCTCCTTATCCGTGTCGTGTTCGAAGTTCCCTTTTATTCTTTCATTATTTTTTGTTTCTCCGAGGTTTTTTGTGATGGTTTGTGCGTGTGTGTGTGTGTGTTAATTTCTGTTGCTTCAACGACAAATCTTACACTTTCGATCAACATCATCATTAGAATAGCTGGCCATTCAGGCCAAACTCTGCCACCACCAAGCCTTTCCACCTCTCTCGATCATACGAGTATGTCTCCTCAGGTCTTGCATTCATTCATATCAGACCTCCAAGCACGACGTCCATTCATCTAGTCCTCGGTCTTGTATTATTTATTTTGTTTCCCAGTAATACCTTCTTCACAATTTGCCCGTCTGCTCTCCGCACAGGTCGAAATCATTCCAATCGCTTACTTCCGACAAATGACTTGCCCAGAGTTGTATAAAAATAAAATGTATCTGCGTACACAACCACTGAAACAGAAAACTTGCTTCAAACTCACGAACCACGATAACAATAGAATAAGATAATTTAAAGAAAGGTTAGTAAAACAATAAATTATTATTAGAACATTACGGATTCCAGTGAGGACAAAATAAGTACATTACAATTGAATGTGCAGCAATGGGTGTGAAATGGACCTTTATGGCAACATATTAAAATTTTGGACTATGGACCTCATGAAAACAAGAGACTAAATAAAAAAGTTTTTATTTTTATATCCAGAAAAAGAAGTTCCATTAATGAACCTTCAATAATTATAAATAGCATTTTAACAACTTAATTCAAAAATAGTAGACTTACAAAGTACACGAGAAAAGATTTTAATTTGATAACTGTTATAAATTTTGAAGATGACAATCCGTTTTATTGGTGTAAATGTGACAGGGATGGTAAGTCAGATAATTTCCGAAAACTTGAAAATTTCATCGCTCTGGAGCGGGACAAACGGATTGTCATCTTCAAAATTTGTATTATATGGTGCAATCCCGTATTTCATTCATAATAACTGTTAACTGCAAGAGGAACCTGTCAATAAAATTTAAATTCTTTCTGTGTAAAAGAAACTTCTGATTCAGTTTCCTATACATTGAGAACAGGACTTATAAAATCTAGAGGCCAGAAAACAAAAGTGCAAAAAAAAAGTAAACGTTCAAGTTAAAATAGAATTACGTATAATAATAAGAGTAAAGCCTTGAGTGAGTATTTTGATTGCAGTAAATATATTTTTTACTTATTTTAATCTACAAGCAAGAACTATATGCAGCATCTGCTAATGATTTGGAAACTATCCGCGTACAGCGTACCCGCGTACGTCTACAATCTGCAACTCTAGCCTTGCCTTTTATAGAGCTGTTGAAATTCCTCATTATGTCTTCTCCCATATCTTCCCGTCTCCATATTGAATAGAGTACCATACATCTTTCTTACTATTCTTCATTCAAACGTCATAAGACGTCTGTCATCATCTTTTGTAGTTGACTAAGTTTAACAGCAGGATGTCACGCCTTCGATGAATTGGAATAATTTATTTGTGTATGCTTACAGAATTTATACACGTGATCACACATGTTAATGAATGCTGAAGACAGTTCGCATTATTTTTCACGTTTCTTTGTATTCTAATTAGTATAGTTTTTTGGGTCGTTACGCGCCATTGCGGGTATTTCCCCTCATTTTCTTTTACTCCTGCAGTTTTCGGCAGACTCGTTCTCCAACCTTCCGCCCTTTTTTTTTTTTACATCACACCAATGATTTTGTCTTTCTCTCCATGATGCTCATATGCCTTATCGCTAAAACACTTCTTTATATACAATAAATGCATAGATAAATATTTTGTGGCCGTCCCGGTAACACAGTGATCTAACCGAGGGATTCTAACCTTTCGTCTGAGTGAGACTGGGTTCGAATTTCGAATGAAGCATGGGTGGTGTGCTTATCTTATGGCACTGGCGTTCTTCCTACCCTGGAATTAGTAATCTAAATTAGGAACAGGCGACTGCTTATAGGCCAAGTACGATGATCGTTAAAACCCGGAAAAAAAAAAAAAAAAAAAAAAGAAGGAGAAAGAAAAGAAAAATGAATAGCTTGTGCTTTGTAAGGAAAGATCTATTAAATATTATGCCTCCTTAAATTTTGTCGCAAAGGCATTGTTTTTCTTAAGCTTAGCTGTTGAATTTAAAAGCCTGAGATGATCTTTTTTCTTTTATAAAAAATGGATGTCTAAATAACAGCATTTGAATGTAGACGTCTTTTTTCACTTTGTTTCCTTTGTAAAACATGCAGATATTTTGCTAACTCAACACGTTCTTTGCAAATATTGCGATTGACTAAACGGACTCTTGTGTTTATAATTTCGCATGTTTCTGGCACTTTTGAATTGCATTTATAAATGATGTAGAATGGATAAAAAGCGTTGTTATTCGCTATGGAGTACTAAAACATTTTTCTCCTTAGCGAATAAGTTCGGGTCAAACTGAACTGCGCTTGCGCAAGCTCCACGGAATGCATTTCGTGTATTTTATTGCATATGAGCAAAAGTGTTAAAAAGTGTAAAACTGTGTATTTTTGTTGCATGTGATTAAAACTTTCATTGAGAATTGAAAGTCACAGAAGCATTTTAGTCAAACCCAGACTAAACATTTCATGGAGAAAACATTACAGCTTCTTTTGGTTTCTGTAATTGTTGTACGTGGTTGACAATTATTATTAACTATTGAAACCTTTGGTTAGATTTTTTGGATTCATGAAAAATTTCGTAAGGGTAGCTAATTAACGAAAATTTAATTTCGTAAGGTACCTTCCTGGAGAGAGATTGCTTTATCTGGCATAGTAGTATGTTCTTTATGCATGAGAATTGTTCTGAGAGGGTAATTTTTATATTATTACTTCATTAAACAATAGTTTTGGCAGTGAGAATATCAAAAATCATGCAAGCAAACATGATACAGTCTTCCGTAAGTGTACTTGATGTACGGAACACCAATAACTTTATTTCGTGTGACAGAAGTTAGGAAATCACGCTTTTATCATCTCATAACGAAGAGCTATTACACTCTTAGCTTAGGATCTAATATTACTTTCATTCTTCTTGTGTACTTGGGCACTGTTCTCTCTGTGTCACGCCTCAAGAGTGCGAAAATATTTACCCGCAAGTTCCGAACATGGGAAGACGGGGAACCCTTGCAGAGGAAAAGGAGAAAGAAAATGTCTTCTGTTAGCTGCCCCAATATCTCCCCATGGCCTCTTCACTGTTTTCTTTGAGCAACGCCACATGTTGGCTTTTCATTGACTGTGACTTCGCTCCGAGTTATTGCCCACAGACGACGCTACCAGACAAGTAGCCAACGAACTCTGAAGCCCTTAAAATGTATTAGTTTTTTTAAAGTGGCATCCATGGATTTCATTTCGGCGATTTATAATAATACAGTTTAACTGGGTTAACTCCCACGAGGTTTTACTACCTTACATTCAAGAAGAAAAAAAACGAATAAAAAATATTGGAATTCTCGTACTCAGCGCTAATGATGCGGACACGTAGCAACTTCGTTAATTTTCTACGCCAAATCTCTTGTTGTGCATTGTTTTTTAGCACGTATGTAAAAAATGACATAGTATCAATCTGTCAGTCCACCTGTGGACACCATATATCTGCAATTAGTACTCCGATTTGAAAAACTCCTTTTGCTTTGGGAATCCCGAAATGTGAGAACGATCATACTTGTTTTTAGGTTTTTCTCCGTTGTACAATTTTGCCACTAGAGGGTGTAAACGCCAATGCTATCGAATTCAAAACTCATTATATCCTGTAACATTGCTTCTGAATATCCGACTGAAAAAATTCTTTCTTCCATTCAACACCATTTACAACGAATACTACACTGCTACCCAAAATGCAACACCAAGAAGGAAGCATCCGATTGAACTGAAATTCGCAGCATGCGTCGCCCGCGAGAGGACATGCAAACGATTAGCATTGCAGGGCATATGCAAATCATGTGCGCCCGGCACACCACCGGGAAGCACTATAAGAAGGGTGCACAGAAGGCGGTACCTCTGTTTCTAAATAGTCGATCTGAAAAAAAAAAAAAGAAATGCATCGGATAGATCTACTGGCAGGAAATGTTTTGCATATAATTTTTTATTTTTGGTGTGCACCGGTTTCACCACTAGGGGGCGTAAGTATATATCTGTTTCTGATGTATTTGCAGTAATATCTGCGCTTTTGAACACTGGATTGAAAAAATTCTTTTGTGGTCTGATACCTCTCATTACGAATAACCTTTTCAAAATTTTCTCTGCTTAAAATAATGCATAGTTTTTTTGCCAAAAGGCGTAGATATATATCTTATTTTTCTCAATATGCGATTTGAAAATTCCTTTCATTGTCTGAGAGCGCGAAATGTTTTGCATACTATTTCAAATTTTTCTTAACGAATTTGCCACCAGAGGGCTTAAGTTCAAGTTCGCTCGTACTTTTCCTACGACGTTTGGCACATCAGCAATAAGTAAAATTCAACATCATCAGTAACTTTGATTTGGCAGATGGCATTTTTCTTGCTGTCGGGAGCTAACCTCTGAACCTCAGAGAACATGTTAGTTATATGAAATGCAAAAGGTTTTGTGTGAGACGTCTGATGGATAACAGTGAAGCTTGAGTTGTGTACCAAGATTGCTGTGAGTCGAGACCTTTGGTTTATCAACAATGTCCAACATCAAAAGTAACTTTGATTTGGCAGATGGCATTTTTCTTGCTGTCGGGAGCCTTTTGGTATATCGACAATATCCAACATCATAAGTAACTTTGATTTGGCAGATGGATGGCCTTTTTCTTGCTGTCAGGAGCTAACCTCAGAAAACATCTTAGTAATATTAATGTATCTGCATAAACTCTTGAAATATGGTGAACTCTTTCGTTACTTTATTCTCCTAAATGGCGGCACGTTTCGACTTGTGAATGAGCCGCGTAATTCGTATTCGTTAAGCGAAATGTACAAAAATCCAAATACAGAGGGTGAGTCAAAAGTTTTGTAATATTTGTATAAACGCATGTGCTGCGACGGGTAGGTCACGTGTTTAAACTAGTTCAAGTCTCGCACTGCAGTCAGTCAAAATGGATATAAAGTGATAGTTGTTGCTGTTAACAGCATTGCAGTCGCCGTTCTGTCTGTGGTTGGGACGCCTGAAAGATGAACAGCCACAACCGGCTAATTAGGGAACTTTTGCTCTACGAGTTTGAACTCGGCCATAACGCTGCTCAAGCAACACGAAACATTTATCATGCGAAAGGGGAAGGTTCCGTGGACCACAGCACCCCAACCAAATGGTACAAGAAATTTCGCTGAGGTGACATAAACCTCGACGATCAGCCAAGGTCAGGTAGGCCGCGATCCGTGGATTCGATGGCCGTGCGCCAGGCCGTAGAGCCAAATCCGACAACCAGCACTCGGAGATTTTCAGGCGAGCTGGGCATATCACAGACCGCCGTGGTTCGTCACCTTCAGGACCTCTGCATGGTCTACAGGAACTGCCGCATTGTCCCTCACGAACTGACTCCAGCTGAAGCAAACTGTCGAGTGGAAGTGTGCGCGAAACTTCTAGAAAACCCGCGCGATGTGCTGCGTTTCATCAACAGAATTGTTACGTGCGATGAAAAGTGGGTCTGTTTCCGTAATCCAAACACACAACGACAGTGGCCGCCAGCTTCCTGTACCTGTTGCCAAACGTGGGCGCTTCGAGCACAAGGTGATGCTCTGCGTCTGGTGGAATTTCGAGGGAATAATCCATTACGAATTTATTCCAGACAGTCGGACCATCAACGCCAACCTCTACTCTGAACAGCTGGAGCGGATGTATGCCGTTTTGAAGGCGAAGTATCCTTCACTGGTGAACAAAAAGCGCGCTCTCCTGCAGAAGGACAACGCTCGGCCTCATACCACGCGAACGACCCGGACAAAACTCTAGGAACTTGAGGGCATCGAACTGATGCCACACCCAGCATATAGTCCGGACCTTGCCTCGTCGGATTATTACTTGTTTCGGTCGTTGGCCCACTTCCTTTACGGGAGGCACTTCAACGACCAAGAGGAGGTGGCAGCTGCCCAGCAAAAACAGTCTTGTTGAGCTAGCAGTGCCAGCACTGGCCCATCACTATGTTGCCTTTTCATGAACCGTCAATACAATGACCCGGTGGCCACCAGATGGGCCAGCAGTTCATCACAAGTTGTGGCTGCCACAAGCGGCCCTTAAGAGGCCCTGAAAGTACGTGCCATAAGTGATGGTTAGCCTAATGTGATCCATCAGTGTCAGCCGGCGATCACGTGACGTAACACTGATGGCTTGCCGAATCTTGTCCGTCAATTTCCCACTAGTAGTAAAAAAAAGAAATAGATAAACACAGTTCACCAAAGGCACACACACACAACTGCTTTTTCCCCCAACGAAACTCCTACATGATGCCATGGCGCTGAGGAAATTTGCGCAACAGGTCCATCAAATTTCCCGATGGATCTGACTGGCATCGAACCAAGGACTGCTTGTGTGCGAAGCGAATGCTCTAAGCACTATACTGGTTTGCCACGCGTAGCCGTCTGCTTGGAGGTGAGCCTCTTTCCTGCGCGATGTAAAACTAAGAGTTCTCTTTAATTTCGCAATATTGCGAGTTCGTTTTCGTAAATGTACGCTTCATATAATTCATAAATTTATTTTTTCAACGTAACGATATTTTTTTTTATTTACTTTGAAGGAACTTCACTCGCTTTCATCGAGTGTATCAATTTAAAGACGTTTTCCAAAGTTCTGTGCTATCCGTGTGGTCTTGGAAGGCGATTGTTTAATTAATATATTTACACATTGATGTCATATTCTGTTACATTTTTAACGTTGTACCTTTTTTTTCCACGGTTCGAAGCTACATTTGTTCTAAATAGGAGTGATATTTTATTGTACTTCCGGTTATTTTTAGCAGCGAATTCCTCCAATCTTGTGTATTCAACGCATGGATGAAGTACATTATATTCACATAGCGTTGCTTTTTTCTTATTTATTTTTTTCAAATACTAGATAATTTTGTAAGGAAAATACCCGTTTTGTACTCGTATAATTCTTATTTTTTTCAACACAACGATTTTTTAATGTCTTTTCGGGACTTCTGTTCGAAGCGGTTTTGTGTATGAAGATTATACAGAAATTATTTCATGTTATTCACGGGAATGGAGTGAGTGTGTTTCATGGCTGTTTGTATTCTCGATTCTTCGAATGTTAGTGCAGAAATGTTGCTACGAAATGAGTTTCTATAAACACGATTAATTGATTATTTCTTACAGTTCATTAATTATTCATATAATTTTCCTCCGACGGTAATCTTTTCGTCGACGCGGTATTTCGTTAGGAAATTAATCCGTCTCACTACATATGGCTTTTTTTAACATCCACTAAAGCAACACGATGGCGAGGGCGTCGTCTTCAACCAACTAGTACCGCGATAGACTCTACACGTGTTGCTTCAGCGCATGCGCAATCCCTCTGCTTCTACCTCCTGTTGGGGTTGGTTCGGTTGCAAGCTACGGGCCAGTAGTTACACTTGCGTAGAGGCCCGTAGTTCACGGCGGTGCTCTAGGGCCATCAATGGCTGCCAACGGATGGCGCTGCCACCGACGGATCGCTTCCGTACCATGAGTGGCAGATTTCAGCCAGCAGTCACCCATCACTGCCAGCTGGTGGCCAGCAGTTTCCCAACATTTGCGTTTTTGCTGGGCTGGGGTGAAGGAGTTATTCGCCTCGAAGTACAAGAACTGGTACCGCCGCGGAATCGAAGAACTGGCAAACAGATGGCTAAAGACGGCGCAACACGATGGCCTGTACTTTGAATGCTAGTCAGCTTTCGTCGTAAAGGTACGTATGAAGAAATAAATGATCCAAATATTGCAAAACTTTAAACCCAATTTTCTAATTTTGCTCTTGAACATTTGTACTATACAAAGGCATTTCAGTCATTGTTTTTATAGAATATTTGACTATCAAGCTGTATGGATAAATGTTTGCTTACTTAAATGCTTTTTGTTTGATCAGTATATGAAATCATTTCAAATGAACGATAAAAATTTTGTCGCATTTTTATTTCTTTTGATATTGTGCTCAAAGAAAACTCAAACGTTTCGTAAATCTGTTTGCGGAGAATTTCTGCAAAGAAAGCTTAAATACATATGCGAGGTGATTGAAAAGGAAAAAAATAGATATAGGAATTAAATACATATATTCATAAAATTATGAATGATAATTTCACAACTGAACTAGAGTTACGAAAATTGGGCAAGAAGGCATATTGTAGTGCATTTTTAAGCATGGAAATTTTGTAAAAGCTCCCTTAATAAACTAAAAGGTTATAGCGTCGCCTTTAGAATGGAAGAATCGTATTAACAGATGTTCTTTATATGAAGATCTGATCTGGAAACGAATACAGAGATTCATATATAATGCTCCGTTGAAGAGGTAGGTAACAGCAAGTTATTATCTTGCAGCCGGCCTACAATGAAGAAGTGATGAGATAGATTGGCATGAAACTGTATCGAATGTGTATTCCCATGAAATGTTGCTTACCGTTGCGCTGGTACCTTCAATACTCCTCTCCTAATGATTGCACTTTCCGTTTGTCACGTATGCGTGAATAAATGATATCCGGCCGTTTCTTTATCTTCTAGTTTTATGTGCTTTTACTTTCTTGTGTTAGTTCTTTTCATATTCGGCAGCTAGGTCTTTTGTTTCCTACGTGTTTGCCAATGTGGTGTGTCTAATCCTGTTTAACATTCCCCTAGCTCGTTATATCATATTTTGGGGGAGGAATCCGAACACGTCCATTCAGTTTCATCAGGTGATATTCAAAGAAATTAAATCCACATTGTGTTCTCACTAATTAATTATCCTCTATGTATTCAAATACCACCGGTATAGTGCATTTGGCTGACGCGCTGTGTGAAAGGCTGAACTTTCTGCCGGAAGTTCGAATCCTAGTCTGCTTTAAGGGAAGACCGTCGTCGTGCTCGTTTTAGTCTAAATGAAAAATACTGATCATGATCATATGTAGACAATTTTAGGAAGGGAGTGTCTGACCCCAGGTCTTAAACAGCCCTTAGAAACAGGAAACTAGGAGATTTGGGCTAGAGCGCCCGATAGGAAAGTGACGCGGAAGCGAGGTAGAAGACGCCCTTTTTTACTACCGGAGGGTGGGGGCGGGCAATACCCGGGGTCCGACGGCTTATCGTGCCCATCCGACGCTCGGCGGATATTTAGTGGATCGAGCGTTCGTACCTGCTGGGATCGAACCTGAGGCCCTTTCCGTGGCAGTCACGAACGTTGCCCACTACGCCACCCGCGGCCGAAAAATACTGATGAGAAAAGTCGAAAAATTTATATCGGTTCATCAGGGTTGTCTACCCGCCCAAAAAAACCCGGGCGGTCTTTTTTTAAAAAACCCAACAAAACCCACTTTGGAGTGGGTTTTATTGTTTTTTTTTTAAACTAGAGTATACTTTGGAGTTTTACTGCAATTTTGGGATATTTTCTTCCAAGAGTTTCAAAAGTAACATTTTAAAATGGGAAAGCTTGGTGCTCAAATTGTTTTTAATTATGCCTATTTTTTTATTATTACATAGATGCATTATACCTGTTTGCTAAGCACTCAAATGATCTGCAAATTCCCCAAACATAAATAAAATTCTAGAGAATGTAATCATTTACAAAGATGCAGTACACATTCTAAACCAGCTAAAAGAGGTTAGTAGAGTACAAGACATTCTCCAGGCTGAACAAACAAACATTTCTGAGGCAGTGGAACTGTGGCAAGATCTTATGGAAAACACAGATCTTGAATCGTATACACCGGTAAAAAAAAAAAAAAAAAAAAAAAAGATGGATCAAGCACTTCAGCCTTGCCACTACTTGGCAAACTTAATGAATCCAAAATACCAGGGAAAGAGAATGAGCTCTGAGCAAGAAGAAATTGCTGATAACTGGGTGTTAGAAAAGAAACCTGAATGGATAATTTTTGTAATGGGTTTTAAAATATGTGACACAAAGTACCATCCAAAGTCTATGTTTGTAAATTATGTACAAAACTTCAGTGCTGCCAAATGGTGGCAGCTGATGGAGCGACCTGCAAGTGTGACCAAAGCTGGAACCCTGAAAGATTTCTGCTCTTACATGTCAAGTCTATGTGTTTGCCCAGCCAGTTCATCTGCAGTAGAAAGGATATTTTCTACTTGCAGACTAGTCCGGTCAAAACTTTGCAATCGCTTAGGTGATGATAAAGCACAGAAATTTGTCAAGAACCACAAATATTTAAAAAACAAACAGTAAATTTGTCACAAAAAATATTGATATTTGTGGTTTTACCCAAATTTAATTAAACATCTCCGAAATGTTTGATGAGGGTTTAGAGTTTGATCAAATACTAGTTTATAGATTGCAGTGAATGGTGTGTAAAGTATTTTAGCCATTGTGTAGATTTAAATAAAATTCTTTTAACAGACTACACAAAAAAGGAGATTTTTGTTAACCGATGGGTAAGTTGCATGGATTTTTCATTAATAACACTTAATCATTTGAAATCTTACCAAAAGGATATAAAAACCAAATAGAACCCCCTCCCCTCCACGTTGAAACTCCATAAACCCCCCAAAAAACAATAAAATCCATAAAGCCCAATAAAACCCAACCCACCCGGTTGGGTTTTTTTTAAAAAGCCCGGGTTTCTTTCAACAATGTGGTTTATAAGTGTGTGGGGTTTTATATGTCCATCTACATTAAGAATTATGAGCGAAACAATACCAGAATACGTAATGAAGGTTCTTAGATTTTATTTTTTCCACTAATGAACAGTATTTCGTCAGTGAAGCGTCACTAACGCAGTTAAGAAAAGAACGAAACTCTAAATTCAATGGCTGATAAAAAAAATAATAATAACCTGAAGAAACAGCAGTGTTTTCGAAATACCTGCTAACCTCCATTTTGTCAGATCCCCTGGAATTAAGGAAAAGTCCTGGAATTTGATTTCCAGGCCTGGAAAGGAATGTATGAAGGAATGCTCTGTAGTTCCCACTTCTCGAAAATAGGAAAAAAATGACCACGTCTTTAAAATGAGATACTGTTAATTATTTCAACCCAGTTTGCAAAATGCAAAACTACGATTCTAGCAAAAACTTAAGCTCCTAGATTTTTTAGATAAACTCCTGGAAAACTCATGGAATTTATTTTCTGTAAATGTGTACGAACCCGGGGTTCAAATTGACCATTCTTTCGCTGAAATATGAAAAAAGAAAAAAAAAAAAAATTCTATGAGAGCGTAAGGATTTTTTACGCCGTTAGCTGATAATTTCTAATATACATTAAGTAAATCCAAAAACGTTCATCCCAATGGTTTTCTGTAAAAAAATACAGTAGTCCCTTTGCCAATTGCAAAAGGATCCCGTTGCGGGAAAATCAAGCGGTTAGTAACAGTGCCGGCCATGGGCGAGCAAGGCGGCTACCTAAGGTCTGTATTTTTAGGGGCCGAGAATACGTGAAGCATGAAGACCTACATCCATTTGGTGTGAATCTGATTAAGCGCAGTGCTCGAAATAGAAATTTTGAAGTTGCTCATATTTAGCTAAAAATCAAGAAAAAAATACCTTCACCAGAAAATCTCCAAAATTAAAAAAGGAAAGAAAAAAAAATAACTGAAAGAAAAACTACTGTGTGTGAAAATGTAATTGAGACAATTTCGTGGAATACTATTGCACCATAAGTCAGAGACGATGGCGGTCGATTTCAGTTGGTTGGTTTGTGGATCCAGCCGGCACTTAATGCTACACAGAGGTCTGGGGTTAGACGTGTTTATAACTAGGAGTCTTTACCTCGGGACCAACGGATTAACGAGACTTCCGAACCTCGCTAATCATTAGTGATTCAGCTGGACTTGAACCCAGAACTTTAAGGTGGACGTCAAGTAATTTTGCTTCCTATACTTCCAATGGAAAAACTTCTGTACACATTTTCTTCATAATTAATGCGTTCCCAAGGATGAAAATTTGAACATCGATTAAAATAGCTTCATTTTATAACTTGGAATATTTCATATTTTCTAGAACATAACCATAATTATGCAATCCAACATATTTGTTTGTCTACTGACTACATCAAAGTACAGGTCGCGCCATCTTTTTTCTGTTTTCAACACCACCAAAGAAAAAGTTATTGATTGATTTTTAATATCATTATGTTTTAGAAAATATTAAGTATTCCAAGTTATAATATGAAGCTATTTTAATCGATGTTCAAATTTTTATCCTTGGGAACACACTAATTGTGAAGGACATGTGTACAAATTTTTTTCCATTGGAAGTATAGGAAGCAAAATTACTTGACGTCCAACTTAAGGTTCCGAGCCGAGAAGACAGTTCCCTTTCAATAGGGACTTTCAAAAAGTAGAAGGTCGGGCAATTAGAATCTCCGCAATCTGAATGAATATTAAGTCTTAAACTAATAGCAATCTCACCACACACACACACACGCCTGAAGTGGGAAAAGGTTATGTACTTATTGCTGCAAAACTAAAATTTGGGTTTAATCTGTTACTCCCAATTCTTCATTCTATTAAGTTCTTCAAATTGAACATTTTAAATTAATGATATAACAAAAATTACAAACATCTTCAGTGGAATGATGTGGGGTTTGGCAAGATGTGATCATGCGCTATGGGTAGCTTCATTTCCATCCTTTGAAGGAATGAACTTATAGCTCAAGTGTACACCAGTGCTGAGATGGGCCGAGCCCGAACCGGGCTCGGGCTGCATAATACTTACTGGAGTTCGGGCTCTGGCTCTGAGAGAGGGAGAATTTTTTATATTTTTTTCTAAATGTAATTTTGTATGATTTAACACACGAGACTTTTTTACACTTTATAGTTGTTAAATAGAATTTTTCGGTAACTGGGTCTAGATGGGGAGTGGGAACTCGGCAGGGTTCTTCATTCCGGGCTTGGATAACAAATACCATAGGCTGTAAATTACTGGATTTCTGCGAAGGAAAAGTTTCTCTAAGAACTATAAATAGTAGATAGCAAGCTGATGAAATTTTGCTCCCTACCGCAACGGGGCAGCTTCTTGCTGATTCTATTGAGCAACGCACGAAGTACATTGTGCCTCCTTATTTTTCCTGATAACCTGGCCCCCGAAACGTTTCAGGAAGAAATGAATAGCCAAATAAACTATAGAAATAGATAGACATCCCTTCCCCACTCCGCAGTTGAGAGAAAGACATCAGTTAATTGACCGGGGGGGGGCAGTGGAAGTCTCGGAGAGGAGTTTTTTTTTAATGCCTAAATAGGTTAATCATAGTTTTCGGGTTCGTTCGGGCCCAAGCTCTCTCTTGCAATATAAAATTCGGGCTCGGGCTGACATAATTCGGGCTCGGGCTCTTAAAATTGAGCCCGAACTCAGCTCTGGTGTACACCACTCCCCTACCCTTTACGTTTCCCATACAGCTATTTCTCAAGGGCACGAGGCAAATAAGGCTCCTATGTTTAAGAACACGCGGTCATAAGCCAGGGACAAAAAAATAAAAAAAATCCATTTTTGCAGTTCCCACTACTAAAAGTATTGCCGGTATGTTAACTCCGGTTAAAAAAAAACTGCCGGTATGAAATTCTAAAAAAAAGAAATGCCGGTATGCCTTACCGGCGTATACCGGTCCATTTAGAGCACTGATTAAGTGTCTCACTATTCGCTTTGCCAAAGCATTCGTTCTTGCTACGTCGAAACTTTGGAATTCCGTACTAAAAGTTTGATCTTCAACTGATTAAAATCAGGAAATATGAACTGCTGCTGCGAAACAGGAAAGCAAAAAATTGGGCAAGCGCTGTACTTTTTGTCGTTCATGAATCCCCCCCCCCCCTATCCCTGAAATAAAAAAAGAATAGCAAGAGAGGGTGGTATCTAAGAACAACAGTTATCTTTAGCCGGTGCTGCAGTTTCTCTAAAAGCAGGGGAATTCAGTTACATACCTATGGCGAAATCCTCCGCCCCTCTCTCTCTCTCTTGCGTTATACATGCGACTACGGTTGTTTTTCTGCGCAAGAAGAACATGTACTGGGGATTCTATCTTACGAAACGGCTATTCTTAGCACTAGGCAAATATATTTAATTGAGTAGTACACCGGTAGGCGAGTTCTTCATTGTTATGTACCGTGAAACTGAGTCATCTTCTAAAGCAGAGAAATGTCTGAGACTGAGGTGGAAAACGCTTTATTCTCGTGGGTCTGAAGTGCGACCATTCGGAACTCTCCAAATCCCTTGGAGCGCTTTTGTTGACGGGGAAAACCACCTACAGATCGTGTGAAGGAAGTCATTGCATTGAATGATGAGGCCCAGAGCTTGGGTGGTTGTTGTGACATCAGTTAGAGGAGGGGGAGGGAAAGGGTGCGATCAGCCTTTGGCAGGCGGACATGCCCATGTGGCCACCAGAACCTATCTGTTCTGTCTGCAGGCAAACATGGGGGAGGAAAGAAATTCAGGGATGTGACAGGTGACGAGTCTATTTGGACTACGCAGTTCATCGTTGGGACCTGGTTGCAAGACTATTCTTGGGTCTTCAGAACGGCGATTTCCATCGCCGTCCTCAACTAAGATGTCTTTTCTTTTGGCACCTGGGGCGAACTCAGGGAGGGATCTGTCTACCTTTTCCACATCTGCGTGAACCCGGAAAGTGTAGATCATAAATGACAACTGTCGACTGTCCCACTCCCACACAAATAGGCACCGTTGAACTTCAAGAGCTTTTGTTGGTTTCTTACAATCCAGTCTTGCTTTTGTCAGTCAGAGGTATTGTAGTGCTGCCCGTGTTTATTTGCGCCTCGCCTTTCTTTGGTAAAACTCCTTTCCCATGAAAAAACTTCCTGCGTCTGTTTAATATTACGTCCGTAGAAGGCGCCATATCCTTGGTAAACCATCTTTTGCTGGGAAGGTCTGTAACAAAATCAATATTTGCAGAAGCATGGTAACAAAATATTTGAAGTGCTTTGGGGTGTGTTAAAGTAAGGCCGGTGGAATGTTACTAAACTTTCCAGGTATGATTTTAACGACGCTAATGTTCAAATAGTATTTATTGTTGAAGAACTTTCCAGGAAGAAATAACGACACTAATGTTATAATTGGACATGAAAGGTACTCTGCCAATGTTATAATTTCAATTGCGTTAAAACTGATATGCTATAATTAACAATTGGATGAATTTGTGATTGTCTATATATTTTTGTTTGCTTGCGTTGTGTGTCCAGTGATGTCATTAGATAACGTAACAAATACCAGTACTGACGAAACAATAAAAGAAAAGAATTATGGTTAAACTTTAACTAGGCATATTTTAATACTAGTTCAAAATATGCTTGAGAATTCAACACTTTAAGGGAATGAGCATATTAATTACTCTTAAAGTAATCATTAACTTTTAAATCAAAATATATCAGCTTACTTACTTAAATTAACCCTGACTTTTGCTTATGAATTACTATATTAAACGGATCACTATAACATCATTTCGTGCTGTGCGTAACGTATAAAAACATAGCACATGGAACCAGAGTTCTTAAATAGTCTTAAAAACTCTGATTCCAAAACACAAGAGCTTTCGCAGTAGCAGCTACCGCATCATCAGGTGGCACATAGCAATGGAACCAGAGTTCTTAAGACTATTTAAGAACTCTGGTTCCATATGCTATGTGTCACCTGATGTGCGGTAGCTGCTACTGCGAAAGATTTTGTGTTTTTAAATTTTGTATATAGCTTTTTTACCTGATGTAATAAATGTAGTAGAATGCAATACTTGAGGATATTTTTACATGGGAATGAATCATGCAATGACTTGGGTCTATGTTTTTATAATATACAGTATTAAAGTCAAGATAAGGTTTCGAAATGAAGGAGTAAAATACTGAAAACACTGCACTAAAAAGAGAATATACTAAAATGCTACACTAAAGCATGTTAAGCTGTCGCGGAAAAAATTATTTTACTGACTACCACGTCAAAGGTTTTGGCTTTAGTGTAAATTTTTGGCCCTACCGACTCACTATCACGTAGACATGATTGAGAAATGAGAACAAAATCATAGCTTGCTGTTGCACGCTGACATCTTAAAGGGAAGGGGTAGTACTGCTTCTGTATCACGCGTTTAGGACGTAGCGACATCTTCCTTTCTACGTTAGTTCTGTGCTGTGCTGACGCTTAAGCCCGCAGCCGTGACACTGTGGTCTGAACGAGTGGCGTTAAACCCCTACAGTTTCTTCTGCTGCTAAGAAAACTGCTACACAGCGGAAAATTTCCGCACCTGTAGACTGCTTCACTTCGGAAAACTTCTACACCGGTAGACTCCTACACCGCCTCGGATAAGGGGATATACCCAAAAGTAAACAGTAAAAATACCCCCGGAGAATACTCCTAAAAACTGAAAAGCGGTAAAAATACCCCCAGAAGAAACGGTTCGCTGTAAACTGCCACACAGGAACACTGATGTGTAGCAGTGTTCCTATGTGGCAAATTACCGGCAACCCTGCCACACGTCTTTCAGCAACTTAGCCACAAAAGTTCAAGGAGGGCGGGCTGTGAAGATTGCCGTTTCTGGGCCTATATTGAGAACTGAATTGGAAACTCCAAACAAATTTTGAGAAAACCTTCCATGTAAGCAAAACAAGTATTGTACTTTAATTTACAGAAATAAATTGCCGAGGATCCGAGGTAAATTTGGTTTGGGGGAAGCTCTACCCCCAACTTCCGTAATATTATATTCTGGGCCGCTGGAGTCTGTCAGTGTATCCAGGATGTTCCCCTTGATGCATCCGCGAGGTCCGTGAGCTTGGGGGGATGCTTTCCCCCAAAATGTTAAAATAGACATAGAGCTGTAAGCATTAGTACCATGCTTTATCTAATGATTCTGTACACGACCACGAATTTTCAGGAGGGTGGGATGAATCCCCCTCCCCCAGTTTCTAAGAGCTCTTCAGGGGTAACATCGAGGATACACTGACCGACTCTAGAGGTCCAGAATATAAAATTACGCAAGTTGGGTGTACAGCCAAACACCTCGTATCCCTTTTACAGACTTCACCAAATTTCTGGGGGAGAGGGGAGGGGAGGGGGCATATAGTCTGCTACTAAACACAACATGATGCATAAAAATTGCGAGCAAATCCCTTACCTTGAACACTTGTCAGCGCTCTTAGAAACTTGGAGGAGGATGAATTCACCCCACCCTCCTGGAAATTCGTGGTCGTGTACAGAATCATTATATAAAGCATGGTTCTAATGTTTACAGCTCTACGTCCATTTTAGCATTTTTGGGGAAGCCCCTCTTCCAGCTCACGGTCTTCGCGGGCGCTTCAAGGGGAACATCCTGGATATACTGACAGACTCCAGCGGCCCAGAATATAATATTACGGAAGTTGGGGGCAGAGCCCCCACCAAGAGTACATCGGATCCTCGGTAATCTATTTCTTCAGATTAAAGTACAATTCTCGCTTGGCTTAACATGGAACGTTTTCTCGAAATTCGTTTGGAGTTCTCAATTCATTTCTCAATATAGGCCCAGAAACGGCAATCTTTATAGCCTCCTCCCCTTGAACTTTTGTGGCTAAGTTGCTGAAAGATGTGTGGCAGGCTTGCCAATATATTGCCGCACCGGAACATTGCCACACATCAGTGTTCCTGTGTGGCAGTTTACAGTGAACCGTTTGTTCTGGAGGTATTCCCTCCGGGGGTATTTTTACCGCTTTTAAGTTTTTAGGGGTATTTTCTCGGGGGTATTTTTACCTACATCCATACCCAAATCGTGTTTCGTTCGAAGTGCTGAGATGAGAGGAATAGTTTTCCTAGTGGAACAAAGCGAAATGTACGAGTTTCCCTAGTGATATAAATGCACACGTAAGATCATAATGACACAAGGTTTATGTAGAAGTTTTCCGACTCACTAAATCTTGAGTTGTGAATTTAATGTTTGGCATGTAGTAACATGCAATAAAAGCTAATCAAAAAAGAGACTCAACGAATCGGTCTTCAGGTGCTGACCAGGGACCTTGGCTGCGGGCCTTTTTGGAAGAGTTTAAGTTACAGCCTAAATATTTTATATTTATAAACATTTTATTAAGGCGATCATTTCCCTGCTGTTTACAAGGCACCTAGGCCGCGGGCCTTTTTAGACTATCTTAAGGTAAAAACCTTGTGTCAATCTTTACATATACATTTATATCACTAGGAAAACTCTCACACTTCGACAAGATCTCCAAACGAAACGCGATGTGTATGCATTTCCTTATAGTATGAGAAGGTGTAGGAGTTTACCTGAATCCGGTCTAAACCGCAAGCTTCGGATCAGTTGTCCATGATAGGCCCTGGCTTGAGTACCGGATAAAACATGAGTAGTGGGCTTGTCGGGGCCGAAATAAAGAAATTTAGGCTCCTCCTGGAGCCAGTGGGCTTAAATTAGGAAAGAGCAGCTGCTTATATATAGCTCTTAAGAGTTTTTCATCGAGGTCGTTAAACTCCTAAAAAAAGCATGTACAGTTAAACTCCGAAAAAAAGCATGTACAGTTAAACTCGATTATATGTTTTTCCAGGAACCAAAATAAAAAACGAGTAACTGCGAAAAACGTATAAGCGAAACTTTAAATTTCAACGATATTACTGTAGAAAATACGAACCTCTACAGTTTCAAAATACAGTATTTAACAGATGTTTGATACGCTTACCATTTATGGAACTTATTCCTTCATTTTATCGACTTTCTTTATCATACAGACATTTTCTGAAATAGATACATGATGTATCGTCTTTTTATATATACGTAGTCTAACTCAGTTTAACAGCAAGCAATTATTTTTCAATTACAGTTTTAAAAGAGTGTATCAGTTTAGCCTGAGATTTTTTTTAACGCAATGCATTAAGTTCATCGTACACTGTAGCATTTTGAGTATTCTCGTTTCTATCATGACTGGTAAGAAATGTTTTCATCACATCAGTGGCGCACCCACGGGGGGCCGATGCCCCCGGGGGGACGGAGCGGAAAATTATTTCGTCAAAGTTTGAAACAAAAAATCACGATACGCGATCTACATATACTTTTTTAATCATGTACCGTATAATTATGACATAGAACAATTATAAGGAAGTAGTTCTATAAAATAAATTTAGAAAAATCTAACCAGAAAAAGAATTTCGTCTACTGCTTCTTTTAATCATTTAACTTTCTTGTACTGTAACATTACTAGTAACTGAAAAAGAATAAATGTGCAAAAGTCAACCTCCTTCTTATTTGTTATGGCTCTTGATTATTTTCCCCGGTAAATTTAGAGGGGTCACCCCCACCTTGGGGAAATTCTGGGCGCCATAGCTCCCCGTCCCCTTGGGAAATTTCTGGGTGCGCTACTGCATCACATAGGCAGCAATAGCTTGTGCAAATTTGGTGTTGGTAGAGTTATAACACATTCTTCGTCATCAGTTGTCAAAAGTGATGACGCTGCAAGTTCGGAATTGCAGCTGGCATAAACCTCAAAACTTCCTGTGCTTAAATTCGACCAAATTCCGACTGATTCCGAATTTTTCAGTCTCGAGGGACCTTCATACGAATGGAATCCAATATAGTCAAACAGTTTTTTACCATCTGCGGTAAACCTTTGCTGGCTACAAAGTTCATAGCTTTCAAAACGCCAGTTTTCGTTTCAACCAATTCACCCTGTTCAAAGTATTCCGCGACAGATCTCTGTCCTCCTCACTAGATGCCTGTAGCAGCCATTGACGGAAAAGAGGAAATGGAAGTTTACAATAAAAAAGCAAGTGTCTCTTCAAAGGCTCAAAAATAGAATTTTTACTTTTAGCTAGGAAATGAAAAGGTATAAAAGAAATTTATAGTCTGAGGAATAACGTATAACTGAAAGAATAAATTAACGTTAACACATATGGGAGTCTGCAGGGGCTACAGGAATTTAATTAATTTATTTGTAATAATTAATTATTTAAGTCTGTAAGCATTTCTATACAGACAATGGGTCTAGTTACAGATATTGCTATAACATCATTGTGCGTTAACACCGTAGTGCATTAAAAGTGATAATTACAACCTTGCAAAACATGCTTTACGAAGGAAATCATAACTTACATTAAAAATATCCGAACATCCATCAAGTGAGTTGTGATATCTATACATTTTGTACATAAGAGAATATTCCCCAGCTTCAGTTCTTCAGAATGGCACCGAAAGTACTTCACATTTTGTCTTTGGTGAGCGTGTCACACGGAAACTTAATCAATTTATAATTAGAATATCATTTATCTATCCCTTGATGGTACCGTGCAGAAACTTAAGTTGGAGAGCCTTCTGGAATGTAGAGAGGTAATCTTGAAGAATGAAAGAACGTCAGAAGTCGGGTATGTTCGCGAAATTAACTCCAGTAGTTGGGGAGACTACTGGACTTTTAAACTCCGGTAGACTCCGAAGTCCTGGACTGTTTGTCCGGTGAAGAGTATAGATTCAAGCTTTAGCTTTGTAGTAAAAAAAAATTGGGTTTCTTTTCTGCGAAGAGGAAATGGCATGACACTTGGAGATGTTGAAGTGGATATGGTTTAACGTACACCACTGAAGCAAGTTATTGATGTCAGTTTTCAAGAGTCTGTACATTGCGATATAGCTTGTGATCATGAGCGATCAAGAGACAAGGACCATCAGTATTAAAAATTTGGTCATGGGTGTTTATGGAAAACTAAAGCGGTCCTAAATTAGAGTCTTAGGGTTCGCTATGTTGCCACGTGTGGGAACTCGTGGCAACATAGGGATCAGAAGCATGATTGTTATAAATAACAGACTGGGACCGTTTAGAAAGACAGGACTGTAACAGGGACAGCAGATTACCGCTGAGATCAAGACAGTTTAACATTTTCGGCAGAACACCATGATGAACCTTGTTAAAAGCTTTAGCAAAGTCAGCGTAAAACGTATAACCGAAAAACGTATAATAAGTGCTCTGCTGTATGTTACTGAATTGAAATTGTTATATATAAAAAAAATACCTTGCAACTGTTGCAGCAATAGTGACGTAGCAAAAATGACCGGCGCTCTAGGTTAAGATATACACGGTCGTATCAGAATCATATGAGCACCCCCAGAATCACAGTGTACCCGCCCAGGCGCGTCACGAAGTGCACGTGACAAGGTCGACCACACGGAGACATAAGCGGCCGGTCAGGACAGATGAGCCATAGTGCGTTAGTTGAGTGCAATGGGCAAAGGTAGCGATTTGACGGGCGTTCAAAAAGGAATGATCATCGGCTACCGCACCAAGGGTGGAAGCATCTCAGAAACAGCAGACTTCGTGGGCTGTTCGCGAGGTGCTGTATTAAGGGTGTACCAAGAATGGACCGCTGGCACACCGAGTACCTCCCGACGTTATAACTATGGAGCCCCAAAGGCCATCGACCCCAGAGGAGAACGTCGCCTCCGTCGACTGGTAAACAGCAATCGACGGGCAACAGTGCAGCGATTGACCACGCATGAGCGCTGGGGCACCCAGGTACGTGTCCCCGATAACAGTAGAGCGAACCCTGTTACGCATGGGTCTCCGGAGTCGACGCTGCGTCAAGGCGCAGGCGCCATGTTAACCCTGGTTCATCGGCAACGACGCCTGCAGTTCGCACGGTATTACCGTCATGGGACAGTGCAAGAATGGAAAACGGTTGCCTTCTCTGACGAATCAAGGTTTCTACTCCACAGAAGTGACGGGCGGTGGCGGATACGGCGTCAGACGCACGAGAACAAACACCCGGATACGCTTGTCGATCAAGTACAGACCGGCGGTGGCAGTGTGTGCATATCTGCGGAATGTTTTCCTGGTATGACCTGGTACCACTGGATGGGTCCCTGAAAGCCAATGGCCACCTGATCATCCTCGCTGACCACATCAATCCCTTCATGTTGGGCGTTTACCCTGGTGGTGATAGTGTCTACCAATTGGGCAGTGCGCTGTGTCACGTCGCTAAGGGGGTGCGTGGCTGGTTCCAGGAACACGACAGCGATGTCTCCATTCTCCTTTAGCCGGCGAAATCGCTGGACCCCCCAATCCCGTAGGGCACTTTTGGGACTATTTGGATCGATAGGTTCGACGTGCCGACGCACAACCACGATATCTCCGGGCCCTCCGTGCTCTGCTGCAGTTCGAATGGGCACATGTACCTCGGGCAACCGTCGATGGCCTCATTTAGTCCATGCCACACTGTCATCCGGGCCAAGGGTGGTTACATATTCCCATTATTAGGTAGGTGGTCATATTATTCTGATACGACGGTGTACTTTCATACTATAAATTACTTGGTATGGAACGTTTCCAACTTCAGCAGCATCATTATTTCAACCTTTTCGGTACCCCTATAGACTGGCGCTCGCGGTCAGGCCACTTCCTGTCCCCCTATCGCTACGCCTCTGTGTAGCAGGGTTTTTTTTTTTTTTTTTTTTTGTTGTTGTTGTCAAAAGACGTGCCCCCGAGAATTCGCTGTCTTCCCCCCCATTTTACTTCCTTTCGTTCCGCGTAATTTGTTAACATCATCATTTATTTAATCTAGCGGTACTTGATTTACACCTATACCGGCTGTATTTTTTGCTGTTGTTTATTTTGTCTTGCAGTACGAGTTCTCATAAAAATGATTTATGTAAGGCGTATATCTCCCCCTCTGTTTCTCTTCTGTGCGACGCATTTCTTTGTGTCTTGATTCCACATCTTCATAATTCTTCCAGTTCGTACTCTTATTATGAGTCAATCATTATTTAACTTCAGATTTCCTTTTCACATGATCAGCCAGGATTTCTTCGTTCCACTTCTCCCGCAAGAACGTTATTTAACACAGTATTTTCGCTATTAATTCATAGTGTATCCGCATATATTTGCAGCTGTTATGAATTTTTTCTTTGTGCCATAAACTTTCCTTCGCAAAGTACATTTTTATTCTCTGAGCCTCAGTAATTTATTTCATCCGAGTCCGTCGCACCACATTCATTTACATACTTCAAGTTCTTTCGTTTCATTTTCATTTGTGCATATACCCACTTTTCAATTTTATTTTTCCTCAATTTGCACTCAGTAGTTCAGTATCTTTAAGAAAGGAGAAGGAATAATAAATACTCTGTGAGTCATGTCTTTCATTTTGCTAGGCCTTCAGCTGCTTTTGTTTTTTATCCTTTCTTCTTTAAATATGTCTTTCTTCTTCGTGATATAGTGATACAGTTAGTTAAGTTTACTCCCTTCATCTAAAAATGTTTCTTTTTAATAACTTTTCTTTCTTTTTAATATTTGCTTTCCAGTGAATCATTCTTGCATAACACTAACAATAAAGAATTAACTATGCATCGTTAATCATCGTTATGTAGCTGGCATAAATCTGCGATAAATTGTGACGTCTGATCCCTATCATTTTTGGTGCCAGCTTGTGTGCTTGATAGTAGTAGGACAGCTTTATGCCCACCGAAATAACTTTACAGTGTAAAAAATAAGTGGTGTGAATTCACGAAAAATTCCTGAAAATAATGTGCAGCAAAGCTGACGGTAGGTGCCCGTCATGTAACGAAATTTTTCGTTTTTAAAAGTTCCTGTTTCTTTTAACTGCGGTATTTTGACAGATTTTCTGTAGTCTGTAATTCGTGTTTACTTCAGAAAAGTACGTTTCAGGTTTTCTCGTATTTATTCAGAAATTTTTGCAAAACCTTCAATTTCGACATAGTCAGATCCTTTCCGTTTGCGCCAGGTAGGAACCGAACAAATCTCTTTTTCAACTGAAGGCGCGCTTGTGCTATCTGTTGAGCCAGAAAGCTACGTAAAGCGCCGTCGCGTATCAGATTGAACTCTAATCGCGCAAAGATGAAATGTTTTTTTTTTTTTTGCTACTTTTTGTGGGGGGACTTATTACAAATTACGAGTTTTTTTCATCGGGATTTTTCGAAGCAATACTATGCTTTGAACTTGAGATTTTTTAAACTGGTAATGACTTTCAGTTAGCTTTAAGGAAAAGTGCAATGCACTGTCTTTATAGTATTATTTAACAAAACTCCTAAGTATAAAATTTCCTCTTCATAGCTGTAAGGACTCTTTGTTATAATATTGTTATTATTTATTTTTGGGTGTATTAATGTTAGCTGTACTTGGCACATTCGCTAAGTTTCATTGACGTCAGCGCTGAGTCGGGTGATCTCGTACGCCTGAGGGGGCTTAGGGACATTCCCGAAGGAAGAACCGGATTGGTCTTGAGGAGATTATCGTGAGACACCGACTCGAAAACACGGGGCAAAAAGGTGCTGGTCGATGTGCAGTTACGGTTATATATATATATATATATATATATCATCATCATCATCATCATTGTCAACCATTATCAATCCACTGCTGGACGAAGGTCTCCCCAAGTTTCCTCCACAACGGTCTGTCTTGTGCCAGTCTCCTCCATGTCACCCCTGCATACTTTCGAATTTCATCCACCCATCTCCCATGTGGTCTTCTTCTGGGTCTTTTCCTGTCCCTTGGAATCCAATCTAAAATTTCGGCTGTCCATCGATGATCTGTCCTTCTGGCAGTATGTCCAGCCCATTGCCATTTCAGGGATTTAACTCTGATCATGATGTCTTCCACTTTTGTCATTTTTCGGATCCACGAGTTCCTCTTCTTATCTCTCCTGGTTACACCAAGTATGCACCTCTCCATGCTTCTTTGAGTTGTCTGCAGCCTTTGTATGTCTCTTTTAGTTAAGGTCCACGTCTCTGCACCATACGTAAGCACTGGAAGGATGCATTGATCAAACACTTTTCTTTTAAGACATAATGGCATATTGCTCTTGAAAATTATGCTGTTTCTTCCAAAAGCTCTCCAGGCAAGTTTTGTACGCCGATTAATTTCTTCATCAATGTGACCCTCACTTGATATCTGCTGTCCAAGATAAACGTACGTGGCTGTTATCTCCAGCTTTTCTCCATCAATCGATAAATCTTCATTTCTTGTAAAAGCATTGAACATCACTTTTGTCTTCTGAAAGTTCATTTTTAATCCCACTTCTTTACTCTTGTCAGCAAGTTCCTGGATCATACTCTGCAGCTCTGATGGGGTAGTTGCAAAAATGACTACGTCATCAGCAAAACGAAGGTGGGTTAGATAATCTCCATTAATCTTTATCCCCTTGTTTTCCCAGCTCAGCGACTGAAAAACACCCTCCAATGTGGCATTAAAGAGCTTCGGAGATATGGTGTCACCTTGTCTCACTCCCTTTCCAATTTTTACGTGTGTTGTATTTTCAAACAGCCTAATCTTTGCACTTGCATTTTCATAGATGTTATTAATAATATTAATGTATGCATCTTCAATACCGCAGGTTTTCAGAGCCATTGTAACTGCTGATGGTTTCACCGAATCAAAGGCTTTTTCATAATCGATAAAAGCCATGCACAATGGAAGTTCATATTCCCTTGCTCTTTCAATTAGTTCTCTCAGCACGTGGATATGATCTATTGTGCTGTAGCCACTCCTGAATCCAGCTTGTTCTCTCGGTTGAGCCATGTCCAGTGTTACCTTTAAGCGGTGTGAAAGAACTTTAGTGAAGATTTTATAAACTACTGATAGGAGGCTGATAGGTCTGTAGTTTCCGAGATCCTCAATGTCACCTTTCTTATGTAGCAGGATCATTGTAGCGGTGTTCCAATCCTCAGGAATCTTTCCTTCATTAAGGCATCGAGTGAAAATTTGGGCGAGTACTGTTTCGATTTCTCCACTTGCTTCTTGTATGATGTCTACAGTAATTCCATCTTCTCCTGGAGCTTTTTCCCGCTTCATGTTCTTGATTGCATGTGCAACTTCTGCTGGAAGGACTGGAGGAACTCTGGTACTGGTATCTTTCATGATGTCTGGAGTGCATGTATCGTCCCTTTCATATAATTTGGAGTAGAAATCTTTCACTCTTGTCAAAATTTCGCCTCTATTTCTTGTTACAGAACCATCTTCTTTTCTCAGTGCCATAATCTGTTTTCTTCCCTTACTGAGATGTCCCTTTGCTATCTTTAGGCTTTGGTTGTTTTCAATTGCTTTCCTCACTAGTTCACAGTTGAATTTTCTTACGTCTTCAGTGATACTTTTTCTTACTGTCTTGCATAGCTCTATATATTCCACTTTGGAAGTCACATCTTCTCTAGTTGTCCTCATCTCTCTTCTTTTTTGCATCAACATTTTCGTTTTTCCTGATAATTTATTTACATGCAACTTGTTCTTAGACCCAGCTAATTTTGTTGCTGTTTCCATAAGAGCTTTGGCTACTTTTCTGTTAACTTCAGAGATGTCCACTTCTTCTGATGTTAGGCCTTCTAAAGCAGAGAACCTGTTCTTCAGTTCCAACTTGAAGGTATTATGGTGTTTTTTAAGGTTGGTTATGTCAATAGATTTTGTTTGTCTTATGAGCTTGCCACGTTCAAGTTTAGTGTTGAGGTGCATCTTACATCTCACCAATCTATGGTCACTACCTGTGTTGAACTTGTTTAGCACACTGCAGTCTTCTATGACGAATTTTTTGTTACACATAATAAAATCAATTTCACTTGTCGACCCATTTGGATGTCTCCAAGTCCATTTCCTGTGTGGCTTTTTCTTGAAAAAGGAGTTCAAGATGAAAAACCCTTCTGCCTCTGCAAACTCAACGAGAGTATTTCCACGCTGGTTTCTGTTGCCGTGACCAAATTTACCTACTGAAGTTTCATTCTGTTGCCGTTGCCCTATTTTTGCATTGAAATCTCCCATAATTATTTTCAAATGCTGCTTACCTTTATTATTTAGATGACAAATTTCCTCATAAAATTCTTCAATTTCTTCTTTAGGATGACTTGTGGTGGGTGCATAAATTTGAATAATCTGAGCCTGGTATCTTTTCGAGAGTTGGATAACAAGTCGTGCAGCTCTGTCAGAGGAACTTTCAACTTCTACAACTTTATCCTTCAGTTTCTTGTTTATTATAAATCCAACACCACTAGTTCTGCCAGTATCTGTCCCACGATAGTAGAAGAGATGTCCACTTTTCAGTTCGATGAGATCTTCTCCTTTTCTCCTTACCTCACTTAGCCCCACGATGTCCCACTTGATCCTTTGTAGTTCCTCTTCCAATTCAAGAAGCCTTGAATCAGAAGATAGGGAGCGTCCATTGTACGTAGCCAAGGTCAGCATCAGATGGCAGCCTAGTCCGGTCCTCCGGGGATTCTTAGCACCCTCTGCCTTCATGTCGCACTGGCCGCTGCCTTGGCCAGGTACATTCCAGCTGCCGGAGACTGAGGGCCAAGATTTAAGTTGTGGAATCATTTTGGAGGGGTTTGGCCATAACTCACCACGCTGGCCAAGCGGGTTGGTGAGTGTGGGATAGAATTTCCTCTAATCCCGATGGTATAGTTATACCGCTATTGGCGGTCGTCAGAGCCCCTTTAGTGGGAACAGGATGTACCACGAGAAGGCGGGGTTGACATTTGTCAAGGAGAGGCTGTGATGTTACGCATCACCTGACCTTACATATATATATATATATATATATATATACGCACACATTGATGAGCCAGTACATTATGACCACCTCAGCCCAGCGACAGGAGCACGCATAGAGACCGAACCGTGGCGTAGGTGAAGTTCACAGAGCAGTATATATGTACAACCCGAGGACCGACGGCTTTCGGTTAGTAGAGTGTTCGGAGTCAGAATGGGAAAAGCTGCCGATTTATCGGAGTTTGAATTAGGACAAATTGTGACGGTGCGGCTTGTCGGTTATTCACGTGCCGCTGTAGTGAGTACGCACCAAAAGTGGTACACAGATGGCCAAACTACGAACTGTCGTCCGCAGCTCATTCATGCCAGAGCGGAGAGGAGACTGTCGCGCATTGTTCAGAGCGACCGCAGGGTCACAGTGCGACAAATCACCCGCAGCTACAGCATTGGTGATCAGAGCAATGTGCCACAGCACACAGTTCATCGCAGCCTTCTGCGCATGGGCCCGCGTAGCCGAAGACAAAGCCGGGTCCCTATGCTCACTGCACGTCATCGCTCACAACGCATGAAATGGGCCCAAGATCATCGAGATTGGACCGTGGATGATTGGAAGAAAGTGGCCTGATCTGACGAATCAAGATTCCTGGTGCATGACGTAGACGGCCGAGCGCAGATACGCCGATTACCAATGGAAGCTATGGCACCTGGATGCACTTTTGGGCAGAAACAGGCCGGCGGTGGCGTTGCTATGCTATGGGCGATGTTTTCTTGGGACACTTTAGACCCCATTATTCCAATAGCACAATCCCTGACAGCTGTCAGATATCTGAACATCGTTGTGGACCAAGTTCACCCATTCATGGCAACTGTGTTCCCTGCTGGTGATGGCCATTACCAACAGGATAATGCGCCATGCCACACTGCCAGAATCGTCAAGGAATGGTTCGAGGAACATCCTGGTGACTTTCTGTTAATGCCCTGGCCTCCAGATTCACCTGACTTGAACTCAATCGAACTTTTGTGGTTCCACTTGGAAAAGCGGGTTCGCGCTAAATCACCAACACCCCGAAATGTTTGGGAACTGGAGGACGTGCTGTTGACATTATGGTACCAGATACCCCAGGATACCTATCGCCACCTCATCGAATCGATGCCTTGCCGAGTGGCCGCTGTTTTGCTGGCTGAAGGGGGTACTACAGCTTATTAGGTAGGTGGTCATAATGTTATGACTCATCGGTGTATGTCGATATATTTTAATCAGGACGTTGGTCGTGGAATAAAGTTGTTGATTTACCTATGCATGTATTTACGAGTTGAGAATTATGGTTATTCATAAATCTTGGCGGATTGATGAATGACATGCGGTAATGAAAGACTTACTGAATGCAGTGGGAACATGACAGCAGAAACGAACCCGGGAGCTCAATTGTACGGGTCCGTTACAATAGCTATAATAGCTTTTGTCTTAAGGGATGCACACACTGTACAATCACCTGTACAATAGTTTAAGTACCCGGTTTCTTACGATAACACTATATAACAAATGGGAGAGAGGAGAAGGAATATCCGATGCCACAGTAACCAACATTTCATGTGATACGCTATCCACAATACTGCCTTGCGACAGAACTTCAAGCGAAAACAGAATTTTCCCGGTAATGTACGGAAGGAATTGCGGACAGTTTCTGAAAATTCAGAATTTTCCGTCAGCACATCTTAAAAATATCAAGGTACCATTGATATAGGAAAGGAATTGGGAAAATTTTCCTGACGAACGAAAAATCTGTGAAATTCATGGATTTTCCCGTCGTCTCACGGAATAGGTTTTATCGGAAATATGCTTTGTTAATTCACGAAAGGAAACACAGAAAGTGGCTCGTGAATTTCAGATTTTTTTTTTTTTTTTTACAGTGAAGTACTGTAGAATCCCGATTATCCGAAATGATCGAGTAGGCGTCGGGTATATGTAAGGCTAATTAAAATATTGAAAATTATTACGGGTCGCGGCTGGCTTAGTGGTCAACGTTCGTAACTGCCACGGAGGTAACCTCAGGTTCGATCCCAGGCAGGTACGAACGCTCGAATCACCAAATATCTGCCGTGCGTCGGATGGGCACGTTAAGTCGTCGGACCCCGGGTACTGGCCCCTCGGTAATAAATAAATGCGTCTTCCTCCCACTTTCTACCTCGCTTCCGTGTCACTTTCCTATCGGGCACTCTAGCCCAAGTCTCCTAGCTTCCTGTTTCTTAGGGTTGTTTAAAACCTGGGGCCAGATACTCCCTTTCTAAAATCCTCTACATATGATCTGATCTTGAAAATTATTACATATTAACAAAAGATTTTATATTTTTCATTTTCTATATTCTTTACTAGCATATGGCTTGGAGTGGCCCTGGTTTAACTGAAAATATGGGCCATTTTTGGGGTTTCCCTAAAATTATCAATAGGTCATTTTTTACCTGAACGTTTAATTGTAATGCCTGATCAATATTTAACGCTATAACGAGTTCGACTGTATTTATCATTGGAAATGGCATCTTAATTAGTGCTGTCAAAAACCGGATATTTTGAAATCCGGATTTCGAATTTCAAAATATTCGAAGTATCATAAATCCGAAATCCGGATTGCTGCATGAAATCCGAATTTTAAAATCCGAATAGCTCTTTCCATCTTTTCTTTCTTTCTTTATTGCCCCAGTGGCCTAGTGAATTAATCATAAACACTATAAGTGCCAGTGAGTGGGAGATACCTGGTTTACTCGGTTCAGCAATAACAACCAGCCATCGTTTCTTTTGTTCGTTCTTTGTAAATTTTTGTTTCCGTCTTCTTACCCAGAAAATTTTTCTCCTTTCGAACGTGAAAGAAAAAAATGCTTGGAGTAATTTTTCGAAATTCTACTTTCTGTAGTAAGAAATACATCCGAATACCCGAAGTTCGAAATCCGGATATCCGGAGTTCGAAACTATTCGAATGCTAAAACCCGGTTTTCGGATAGTAAAATATCCGTAAATCCGTAAACAGCACATCCGAAGTTCGAAATCCGGATATCCGTAGTTTGAACTATTCGAATGCTAAAAATCCGGTTTTCGGTTACCGTTAGGTATCCTTCTTTTTCAGAAATTTCCGTTTTTAAAAGTGCCCGTTTATTTTAACTTCCGTATTTTCACAGATTTTCCGTAGACAGAAATTTCGTTTATTTCAGAAAAGTCCGTTTCAGGTTTTTCCTTATTTAAACTGAAATTTCGCAAAATCGACGAACTTGTTCTTTACTCAGATAAATCCTTTCGCTGAGTCTGGATCGAAACTTCGACGTTGGAGCCGGCTCAACAGGTATATCAGAAATATGCTTCGTTAATTCATGAAAGAAATGACGGAAAGTTGCCCATGAATTTCAGATTTTTTTTTTTTTACAGTGAAGATACGTTTAGACAACAATCCAATGGCATCGGAAGTATCTCAGAAAGTTCATTACGAAATTTTAGAACTATTTCACCTGTGTATTTAACGTTTTTTTTTTTCTTTTCTCGTTAAATTTCATTGACTATTTTCTTCCCTTCAACGAGTCAGTCAAATAACCTGGAACAACATGCTGATGTTGTTGCTTTCGAAATCTTTACTTGAGTCTGCTGCATTCTCGGGAAACTGCAATAGTCTTCGCCGATCCGCCGTTCTTTTGAATCGCGTGCATGGAAGCTGAAAGCTGAAACAACATGAACACGGCAATGCTAATTGTGCAGTTTATTATAGCCTAACACGAACTTAGCGAGTATCCGAGGAAGCTGTCAATAGAGAAAGGAATCTTAAAGGGAAAATAATAATGACACATACCTCCACCCTGAAAGGCGAAGAAAGGATTTTTTTTTCTTTTTCTTTTTCCTTCTCTTGTAGCATGCCATTACATGTCATCCAAATGAAGTATTCCCCAGAATAGTGGCACCAATTGACGTCGCCGATGTAACAAGTTGCTCCCCCCCCCCTCTCTCTCTTTTTAAAGCCTTTCTCTTCTCATTACCTGTTGGCAAGTCTTTCAAAAGTGCTCGTGCTCGATGATAACGGATGTGGTTTGACCGACCGTAAGTGGCGATAAAGTCTACCGTACAGAGACAAATTCCATAAAGCGATTAGACAGTTAGTTTAGTAGGTCTTCCTGTTAATGATATCTAAGGTTTCATCGGTCACTTTCATTTCGAATTAGCATTGAAGATAGCATATGTAAACGTTCGCGTTGTTTTCAAGTTGGTAACAGAGAAATTGAAAACATCAACAGCATTGTTTTTCTGAGGGATTTAATGAGCAATACAGCGATGCTTTCTCAAGGAGACTAATAACAGCAATTTAACCACAAAAATGTTTAATGGTCTCAGCAATTTAGTTGATGAAATTCCTTATTTATTTATATATATATATATTTATTTATTTATTGTTTCAGAAAACTTGCACTAGTACATCGCTTTAAGTAACAAAATTCACATCTCTTCGAATATTAGAGATAGACAGTATTAGTTCGTCTCTCTAAACATGGTATATTTTTAGTATATGTATAAGCACGTAAAACGCGCATCTGTTCTTCCACATAATTTGCTCATAGAGATTCTCTGCAGATTTATCTTGAACATTGCAATACTTCAAAACCGAATGCACTACGGAAATCGAAGTTTTCAGTGAAATACAGGGCTATCCAAACTGACTGTCGGGGTTTCAGTTCTTGTTTGTGGGTAGTAAATCTAACATACAACAGTTATAGCTGTACTGGTGGATAGTGAAAGGGTGGCCCACCCCAGCCCACCTGTAGCGTCGCGCCTGGATGACTCAGTAATTCTTTCTTGCCATTTCCCTGAGAAAATGTTATTTATACGCGAAGAATTGCATTTACTTTGGAAAGAATAGAATAGCGTGAGGAGGTTGCGTTTATGTATTCGTCAACAATATGAGTGGCGATTCGATCGCACTGATAAGAATCAAGTAGACACTGTACTTCGATTCACCCTAAGATGACACTGAAAGGGAAGGTACGTGAAACTATCGCCGCGACTAAAAGTAGTTCCCAACATTTTCCGTGAAAACCAACGCATTAATTGCCCAGAATCATACTCTATATTGTCCTAGCTGTTTACCTATAAGTACATATAGTTATTTTAGACAAATCTAAAAATGAACTATTTTCAGAAATTAAGTTTTAAAATTAGACCAACACACGCATGCGTAGATATGCAGTGTTTGAGAGACGAGGATGCCAAGGAGTTGATGTGGGAAGTGATTGACAGCTGCTAACAACAGGATACAGTGGGGAGTGACGCGGATGGACATAACTCTCGACCGTCCCCAAAGATTCAATGAGGGCGTAGGCTCGGATGTAGGTAAAAACACCCCCAGGAAAAATATCCCCGGAGAAAATACCCCTGAAAATTGAAAAGCGGAAAAAATGCCCCCGGAAGAAATACCCCCAGAACAAACGGTTCACTGTAAACTGCCACACAGGAACACTGATGTGTGGCAATTTACCGGCAACCCTGCCACACATCTTTCAACAACTTAGCTACAAAAGTTCAAATGGGGGGGGGGCTATAAAGATTGCTGTTTCTGGGCCTACATTGATAACTGAATTGGGAAACGAATTTCGCGAAAACGTTCCATGTAAGCCAAGCGAGAATTATACTTTAATTTGAAGAAATAAATTGCCGAGGATCCGAGGAACACTTGGTGGCGGGGGGAGGGGGGTTCTACCCCGAACTTCAGTAATATTATATTCTGGGCCGCTGGAGTCTGTCAGTGTATCCAGGAAGTTCCCCTTGAAGTGTCCGCGAGGTCCATGAGCTGAAGGGGGGCGTTCCCCCAAAATTTTAAAATGCACATAGAGCTGTAAACATTAGTACCATGTTTTGTATAATGATTCTGTACACAACCACGAATTTTCAGGAGGGTGGGGGTTTCTAAGAGCTATTCAGGGGTAACATCGAGGATATACTGACCGACTCTAGAGGTCCAGAATATAAAATTACAGAAGTTGGGGGTAGAGCTCTCCAAACCAAGCACCTCGTATCCCTCTCACAGGCTTCACCAAATTTCTGGGAGAGGGGGAAGAGCATACATAGTTTACCATTAAACACAACATGAAGCATAGAAATTGTGAGCAAATCCCTTACCTTGAACACTTGTCTGCGCTCTTAGAAACTTGCACCCCACACTCCTGAAAATTCGTGGTCGTGTACAGAATCATTATGTAAAGCATGGTTATAATGTTTACAGCTCTACGGCCATTTCACCATTTTGGGGGAACCCCCCCCCCAAGCTCACGGACCTCGCTGGCGCTTCAAGGGGAACAGTCTGACAGACTCCAGCGGCCCAGAATATAATATTACGGAAGTTAGGGGTTGAGCCCCCCCCAGTGTACCTCGGATCCTCGGCAATTTATTTCTTTAAATTAAAGTACAATTCTCGCTTGGCTTACATGGAACGTTTTTGCGAAATTCGTTTGGAGTTCCCAATTCAATTCTCAATATAGGCCCAGAAACGGGGCAATCTTTATATCCCCCCCCCCCTGAACTTTTGTGGCCAAGTTGCTGAAAGATGTGTGGCAGGGTTGCCGGTAAATTGCCACACCGGAACACTGCCACACATCACACTGCCACACATCAGTGTTCCTGCGTGGCAGTTTACAGTGAACCGTTTGTTCTGGGGGTATTTTTTCCGCTTTTCAGTTTTCGGGGGTATTTTTTCCGCTTTTCAGTTTTCGGGGGTATTTTTTCCGTGGGTATTTTTACCGTTTACCCGTAGGCTCTTGTACCTCAAACTACAGTGTCATCTTAGGGTGAATCGAAGTACAAGTGACAAAGTGAAATTAATTAAAAGTTGATTCTTGACGCAGACACTAGGGTATAAAACAATTTATTGAACTAAAAAATCGTGAGGTATAATAAAGTAAGTGATTTAAAATTGGAAATCTGTAAAGATCACATAACGATCCTTCTTACCAGCAAAAATTTGCGTGTGGAACTTAAATGCCTCCTGTAGAGAAACCTGAATTGGATAAGATACGGTCATTGAATACTAAAACATAGTTAATTACATTTAGACTTTGATTTCCCTTTGTGCGGTATATATCGGGCAGTGGCGTATCTTGGATTCGACACCTGGGCTATCTCACCCCGCCCCCAGTACTTTATTTTAAAAATTGCGAAGTTTATTTTTTAATTGTTAAGTAATAGAAGTAACATATTTTTTTTTTTAATTTTAGGTACACGCTATTGCTAACATGATACCAAATAATTATGAGGATTAGGATTCGACCACTTATTTGTACACGAACTCCATTCTTCTTTCCTTTTGTGTGAACTTGAGTGTTACGTTTTCACAAAAATGTTTCCTCCGAGTACTTTTTCATATTTAAAAACAATGTTTTCCTCTATTAACAAACCAGCCAAGTTACTAAATGTGCATGTCCTTGTGTGGCTCTAAGATATATCTTTATTCCTTTTTAATACGGAAAAACTTCTTTCGGCAGTTGCAGTTGTTGATGAACAGTTTAATTTTGATCTGCTAATTTGTACACCTCAATAAACACTATGTCCAATTATTCAATTTTATGTAACAAGTAATGTTTCTTACTGATTTGTTTTGTATTCATCAAGGGAATTAAACACCTTCAGTTTATGTTTTAATCGAGCTGTATCAAAATTTGAAGCATAGAGTTCTTTAAGCTCTGATAGTAGATGTGCAAGGAAACTTTCACAAAATTTATCAAAACAGTTCGAATCCAACAAAGCCACGAATTTGAGATATAATATTTCTGATTTTAATTCATTGGCACTTCACACAATTGAAACAACTCTCCCGAAACACGCGCTGGAAGAATAGAGGGACTGAGGTAGTCCGAAGTCTTCGTTTTTTCGGAGCAAACCCTTGGCCAAAGCAATGGCCACTCACGAGCTCCGTAGCTCATTCATGTTGTCATGGAAACGCTAGAAGGAGGATAGTATTGAAGCTCTTCGCATCAGAACAGTGAAGTCTCTCGAAGACCTACTTGCGTTACGCCGTTGATCATTGCTAGGCAGACTGATTCTCATAATCGAAAGAAGCGAATCCGCTTGTGTTTTTTTCGCACCGAAAGCATTGACATATCTTAATACCGTTGATAATTGACTTTTATTTGTGTATATTTAATTAACTTTTATTTGTGCATTCTCTGGGCTTCGCAGCTAGCCTCGAATATACGCCACTGATATCGGGGCATTAACGAAAACAAAGTTATTTTTTGCTGCTCACTCCCACTGTAGAAATTTTCTTTAATTGCCGCTCACTGTGACAGAAAAATGGGCTTTGAGTGCCACTTGTTTCTTCTATCAGACGTGTAAATGCCAATTCTACTTTTATTTTATCGCTGTGCAAGAAAGAAGTGAACTGAAACAGTTCAAATGGTGGTTTTGTAACTTCAGATACTACGTTCTCCAAAGTACTATTTTGTGTCACCGCGATCATTATCGCCACGTCACGAAGGAAGATTTTTTTTTTTTTCACTTTTAAAGTTATAACCTCTATGCTTTTGTGGTAGGGGAATATTCAAAATATAATTATAAAATCATTTAGAAAATTCAACAAAGTGATCGGGTAGATAATGCAATCAAGATAAAGTCCAATTAGTTCTATTACGGTATAAACCGCGCCATACAGGCAGAAAAGACGATATAATTAGAAGGTGGACGAGATAATATAATTAGATGAACTCGAAAGATACGGTGCAAATGAAGCCGCGGAGTGTTCGTAAAAAAAATGGCAACCGAAAACAACTGATAAAGGCCATATCCTCGGGCGAAGTAGCTGCGGAACAGTAATAAAAATGATCTAAAGAATAGTGAGTTACGAAGAGCTTGAGGATGCATTCCCTCAGGGTAGGAATTGTGAGCGACGAGTTAGTTATCCCTGAGTGATGTCAGTCAGTACGGGAATCGGAAACATTGTCGACTCTATTCTTAAAAGAGGGCTTCGCAGCGACGAGCGGAAATGCGTTGATGCGCAGCACCGATAAAAACTCTTTGAGGAGTCGAGTCAGGTGGTAAGTGCTCTTGCAGGAGGAGACGACATTTTTGACTTTTGTTTAGGTTGCTACTAGGAAAATGATTTATTTTGAGCGGCTTAATTGTTCGTTTCGAAACCTCGGGCGGGGACACATTTGAAATCACACGGCTAACTTAGCACGCTGTAGTTAATTTGAAACTAGTTCTTTTTCTCCTCTTACTTTTTTTTATTCACTTTTTCTTCTTTTCCGTACACTGTGGCCTCAGCTGTTTACTGTGGTTAGATGAACGATGCAATCTTTCCCTTTTTCTTTGCAAAAACCCCGTTAATGGTTTTAGCCCAATTAAGGCAGACTTCTTCGCGTTTTTGTTCTTTTATTTTTTATCTCACGTATGCTAGGACTTAACGATTAATAACTCGTAAAATGCTTTTTTGGAACCAGTTTCACATCAACCCAAAGCACAAAGAAATGTCTCGCTTGCCCTATAACAGAACTAAAATTATCATACTAATTTATTCAGTCCGTCAGCATTAAATGATGAATTTTTATTCGGAAAATTTTGAAATTTGAGGTGTATTTTACACAGAAATCCTACAGCGCTGTTAGAATACATCATGCTGTGTGAGCAAAAATGTAACCCTCAGCGCAAAATTTAGTTCTAAGAACATCAGGATTTCAGCACTTCAAATATTCACCATCAATAAGTTGTAGTAACTAAAGTATAGGATATTATCCGCACATACAACAACAGTCTTTCGTATCACATAGATATAACTCGCTTAAGTTATATCTCCACAATAGTGTGATAACTAGTGTAATCTCTACTCTAGCTCAATGTGTAGAACTTCGTATAATAAAAATTCGTTCTTCTCTATCAACACCTAAACTACATACCACACTGGACAGTGCTCACGCAAGCTCTTATCACTTGAGTCTTACTACGTAGTTGCTCTTTGACCTGATATCAGGTTGTTGCCAACGTAAAATTCATCGAGAAAGAATCTGTGGCGTAAGTCAGAAAAACGCTGTAAAGAGAAGAAACAAAATTGACATATAAGAACACAGGAACTCAAAAGGAAGGATAAATTAGGAGTATACGTCACATGATAATAATAATCTCTCAATTTTAAAATAGTAACTGCCGCCGCTGTTTTAGAAATTTCGCGACACTCTTGCTTTTCTAGCTCGCAGCGCAAAACGTATTGAACACAAAAATATGAAATTTACATCGTTTGTAGCAAATTGTTTGGAGAACATGCTGAAATAAACCGTTTTTCGATTCTAACGATACTTCAAGAGCTATTGTATTTCAAAGTTAAGGTAAGCAAAAAAGTGTTATCATGTCGCGTTCCGGACCCACTAACAGCAACAGAACCACGAAACTTTGTAGGCATGTAGTGCCATGACCGAATTTTTGCACCTCGTCGCCCCTTTTTTTGAATTTCGATTTAGTTTACGCGAAATTAAATTTTTAAATTTCACAAAATTCTCTATTTCGCGATGGAATCCATTTAAAAAAAACGGATATATGGCAACCTATAAATCATAACATGAGGAAATTCGTCATCTAAATAATAAAGGTAAGCAGCACTTGAAGATAATTATGGGAGATTTCAATGCAAAAATAGGGCACCGGCAACAGAATGAAACTTCAGTAGGTAAATTCGGTCACGGCAACAGAAACCAGCGTGGAAATACTCTCGTTGAGTTTGCAGAGGCAGAAGGATTTTTCATCTTGAATTCCTTTTTCAAGAAAAAGCCACACAGGAAATGGACATGGAGACATCCAATTGGGACGACAAGTTAAATTGATTTTATTATGTGTAACAAAAAATTCGTCATCGAAGACTGCAGTGTGCTAAACAAGTTCAACACAGGTAGTGACCATAGATTGGTGAGATGTAAGATGCACCTCAACACTAAACTGGAACGTGGCAAGCTCATAAGACAAACAAAATGTATTGACATAACCAACCTTAAAAAACACCATAATACTTTCAAGTTGGAACTGAAGAACAGATTCTCTGCTTTAGAAGGCCTAACATCGGAAGAAGTGGATATTTCGGAAGTTAACAGAAAAGTAACCAAAGCTCTTATGGAAACAGCAACAAAATTAGCTGGGTCTAAGAACAAGTTGCATAAAAACAAATTATCAGGAAAAACCAAAATGTTGATGCAAAAAGAAGAGAGATGAGGACAACTAAAGAAGATGTGACTTCCAAAGTGGAATATATAGAGCTATGCAAGACAGCACGAAAAAGTATCACTGAAGACGTAAGGAAATTCAACTGTGAGCTAGTGAGGAAAGCAATTGAAAACAACCAAAGCCTAAAGATAGCAAAGGGACATCTCAGTAAGGGAAGAAAACAGATTATGGCTCTGAGAAAAGAAGATGGTTCTATAACAAGAAATAGAGGCGAAATTTTGACAAGAGTGAAAGATTTCTACTCCAAATTATATGAAAGGGATGATACATGTACTCCAGACATCATGAAAGGTACCAGAGTTCTTCCAGTCCTCCCAGCAGAAGTTGCTCATGCAATCAAGAACATGAAGCGGGGGAAAGCTCCAGGAGAAGATGGAATTACTATAGACATCATACAAGAAGCAAGTGGAGAAATTGAAACAGTACTCGCCCAAATTTTCACTCGATGCCTTAATGAAGGGAAGATTCCTGAGGATTGGAACAATGCTACAATGATCCTGCTACATAAAAAAGGTGACATTGAGGATCTCAGGAACTACAGACCTATCAGCCTCCTATCAGTGGTTTATAAAATCTTCACTAAAGTTCTTTCACACCGCTTGAAGGTAACACTGGACATGGCTCAACCGAGAGAACAAGCTGGATTCAGGAGTGGCTACAGCACAATAGATCATATCCACGTACTGAGAGAACTAATTGAAAGAGCGAGGGAATATGAACTTCCATTGTGCATGGCTTTTATCGATTATGAAAAAGCCTTTGATTCGGTGAAACCATCAGCAGTTACCACGGCTCTGAAATCCTGCGGTATTGAAGATGCATACATTAATATTATTAATAACATCTATGAAAATGCAAGTGCAAAGATTCGGCTGTTTGAAAATACAACACACATAAAAATTGGAAAGGGAGTGAGACAAGGTGACACCATATCTCCGAAGCTCTTTAATGCCACATTGGAAAATGTCTTTCAATCACTGAACTGGGAAAACAAAGGGATAAAGATTAATGGAGATTATCTAACCCACCTTCGTTTTGCTGATGACGTAGTCATTTTTGCAACTACCCCATCAGAGCTGCAGAGTATGATCCAGGAACTTGCTGACAAGAGTAAAGAAGTGGGATTAAAAATGAACTTTCAGAAGACAAAAGTGATGTTCAATGCTTTTACAAGAAATGAAGATTTATCGATTGATGGAAAAAAACTGGAGATAACAGATACGTATGTTTATCTTGGACAGCAGATATCAAGTGAGGGTCACATTGATGAAGAAATTAATCGGCGTACAAAACTTGCCTGGAGAGCTTTTGGAAGAAACAGCATAATTTTCAAGAGCAATATGCCATTATGTCTTAAAAGAAAAGTGTTTGATCAATGCATCCTTCCAGTGCTTACGTATGGTGCAGAGACGTGGACCTTAACTAAAAGAGACATACAAAGGCTGCAGACAACTCAAAGAAGCATGGAGAGGTGCATGCTTGGTATAACCAGGAGAGATAAGAAGAGGAACTCGTGGATCCGAAAAATGACGAGAGTGGAAGACATCATGATCAGAGTTAAATCCCTGAAATGGCAATGGGCTGGACATACTGCCAGAAGGACAGACCATAGATGGACAGCCGAAATTTTAGATTGGATTCCAAGGGACAGGAAAAGACCCAGAAAAAGACCACATGGGAGATGGGTGGATGAAATTCGTAAATATGCGGGAGTGACATGGAGGAGACTGGCACAAGACAGACCGTTGTGGAGGAAACTTGGGGAGACCTTCGTCCAGCAGTGGATTGATAATGGTTGACAATGATGATGATGAAATCATAACACATTGCAATTTTTACAGCATAAACTTACATCAATTTTGTACAAAAAATTGTTTTAAGAAAAAAGTCATTTTCTGAATTTTAAGCATTTTTTAAAGATGCAAAGGAAAGAAACGAACGGCTTGTCTGTCTTCACAATAACCACAGAGGAACGTTCTGGGCCCGTGACCTGTCGCCATGGTGACACAGAGAATTTGTTCTGCATATGTTTTGTTGGTAAAGCTATCTCAGTTGTTTAATGGTTTAGCATAACGGTTTACGGAAATGCTTTTTGGACTGTTTTTGTTTTCCTTAGTGGTAAATTTAGTAAGTGCTGTAAGTTCAAACGACGAAAGTCCGCCCTTCCAAAAAATAACGACAGTAAAAAAACTCTGAAACTTCGAAATGGCGGCGGACCGAATCAATAAAAGTAAAAGGAAATTGAAGAAAGTTCCGCGAAAATCCAACAGGGAGTTCACCAGGAGCGAAATAAAAACTGTAAACAAGCCGCCATCTTGGAATCGATACAGCGCAAAAAGTATTGAACAATTGGGAGAACATTTTAATTTCGTCAGTATGTGTGTGGTACTAATAACGCGATTGAAAAAATCCTTTTAGTCAAGTACTACTAACTATGAAAACTCTGCGTGTGTTTTCTTCTCAAAATAATGCACAATTTTGCCCCTAGGGGACGTCAATGTTAAATCTGTTTTTCTCAATATCTCTGCTTCTACAAAAGCATTTTCAAAAATTCTTTCAACACTGGATGCCATTTACCTTGTAGCATTTTAGGTTAGTATATGAGGAGTTTTATAGTTTACAGTTGTGTCACCAGGTGGTGTTTTCCAGTTTTTATTTTATGTGATATACTTGAAGATTGGGCTGCAGGGCCCGAGCGCTACTCTGGACACGAGCGTAGCGAATTTAGAGGCGCAGCCCCTAGTAATAGTAAAAAAAAAAAAAAATATATTAGAAATCAGATGACTCCGAATTTTCGGATGTAATGAGCATATCTTTTGACAAAAATCTCAAACCAACTTCGCAAACATTATTTCGACGTTATTTTTTTTGTTTCAACTGTGCTAACAGTAGAATTCTGTAAAAGGAAAATCGAATATTTCGCCACCTTGCTGTAAAATGCATTGAAAATTTTCTTCGCGGTTACAGCAATTGGACACAAAAAGAATTTTGATAATAGGTCAGATGTAAATATACTGGAGCAGTATATTTGTGTATTGGATCAGTGGTCTACCCTCTAGCTACTGACCGAGATGGGTCCATGTTCGAATCCCGGTGAGTCATGGATGTTGTGTTCGTCTTATGGTACTGGCTCTCTCCCTTTCCTGTAGCCAGTGGCCCCAAATTAGGGACGGCCGACTGCTTATAGCCCACCGAGTAGCTCACGGTGGTCGTTAAACGCCCAAACAACAAAATAAACATGACGGTGGCGGGGTTGCTCAAGGTCATTAACAGTTTTGAGTTTGCACCTGCTTTCATTTCCGCCCGTTACTCTGCTCAGCGCTATATGTTAGTGGTTTGGCGGATTTTATAATGACCGTTGTGAACGAAAAGCGAGTGTGCATCAAGTCTCACCTAAAACTTTTCAACTGCCTCGGAAACATTTGAAATGTTCGGTACAGCATTTGCAGAAGAAGCTCTATAAGCCGTTCAAATTCCTTTTGAATGATTTAAGAGATTTAAAGAAGTTTGAACATCGATTGAAGATGACCCTCACTCTGGACACCTCGCCTTCATCGCTCTTGTGAGTGAAGCAACCAGAAGAAACACGCGATTGACTGTTACGAAGGTGTCTAGCGAAACTGGCATCTCAATTCCGTCGTGTCACGCGATTTTATCTCTGGCTTTGGGGATGAGATGAGTAACAACAAAGTTTGTATCAAATCCTCTCACCCATGATCAAAAGGAGCACTGCTTTGCAATTCGCAAGGACCTTAAAAATCGTGCAACAATGGACCCACGGTTGTGTTGAATCTTGGGTCTATATGGCCACGATCCCGAAACAAAATCCCAATCATCCGGATAAAAGACAAAAGCCTCTCCTCGACTCCAAAAAAGCCTGGCAAGTGAAATGAAATGTCAAAGTGTTGTTGGTTGTTTTCTTTGATGTTAAAAGTCTGATGCATTTTGAACTTTCTCCGACTGGGTGGAATTATTAGAAAGAGGTTTTGAAAAAAAACTAAAAGAAAAACTTTGGCTCAAATAGCCATAAAAACGAGACTCTCAATCTTGCCTGTTTCATCCACCTACACATTAAACACTATAGATCCCCTGAGTTTATGACTAAATATCAGTGGTACCACAGCAGCCTTATTCACTTGATTTGGCACCACGGAGCTTCTACGGCACGGAGATTTGGGAGTGTAGACAGCATCATCGAGAATGCTACACAAGAACTGAACATGTTCCTAAAAAAAAAACTTCTAAACGTGATTTAGAAATAGCAGAAAAGCTGAAACCACTGTATTAGCTCAAAAGGAAAAGTACGTATCTCGAAACAGTGTTTTTCAGCACTCCTTGTGGTAATATTTTTTACGGCTTATGCCACTTCTTTTTGTGGATCATTAATATCGTTTAATATCATAATGTTTTTCGTGCAAGAAAATTTAAACTTAATCGAGAAGTTGTAAACTACATCCCCTTCGAGCGTCTCTGTTACTTTATATCTGGATCTCACAAGCAGGGAATTATCACATGTTAATCCGCAGATCCACGCGTCTAAGGTACACGAAAATTCCGAAATAAGACTTTTATAGAAGAAAGAGAAAATCATAAAAACATACCTCAAATATTTTGGGCTGTTTTATCACGGAGAAAAATATTTTCTTCTATACGTAATCATAACTCCAGCAATATTCCTATAGATTTTCACTGCTGTCAAAACAGACTGTTATAATATCGCTGAATTATTTGTTTGAGTGGAGTTCCGAAAAACTTGTTTGATCGTTTTAAGGTAACATATTCTTAAAAGTTAGTAGTAAAACTGATAACAATAATAAAAAGCCTGATCAACAAAACCAAAAAATTCAGTATTGATATATGTAAGGGATTCTGCCTCAGAAAAAGCGCTATATTAACAAAAAAATTTCTGTGGTGCAGAACCAATCGGCTTCAAAGAATTCTAAATATCTGATTGTGCTGTCGAAATTAAGTAACTCTTAGTATCTCTTGAGCCGTACTTTCATTAACTTACTCTCTTGGCATTAAATGGGTGCTAACAAGAGCTTAACTTACTTCGAGACTTTTAACTTATAGAGATCTCATCCAAACTTATCATTTAATATTTTATACCTAATAAGAACAATGGAGCTAAACGATTGATCAGTATTTTAGATCTCTGCAAAAAAAAACAAAAAAAAAAAAACTCGGACAGTATTTCTTGTGGAGAAAACACTTCCTCCCTGCTCTTGCGGCATCAGCTAAAGAACGTTGCACATAATTAAATAGCACAAATACTCAGTTAACTCTTTTCTCGGAAAAACTATCGAGAACCACCGATAGTCCGGAAATACAGAATTATACAAGGAGAATATCTAAACTGCCTAGGACTGGGAAAACTACAGTGGCTAAAGAATTACCAGCTTTATCCAAAAGGTGACTGATAGGGTTTTCAGACAATGTCATAGAAATACAGAATTACAAAAAACACATGGTATAGATTGTCGAGAATGTTATCAACAGAGAGCGTGGTAACCCCCCCCCCCCTTAAAATTATAAAACACGCTGAAAGAATGCCACTAAATAAATGTCCAAGTGGGTGTGATCGTTCAGCAAAGTCTTGGAGTTAAATATGGCCTAGCAAAAGAATTTACTCTTCTGTACTGCAATTTTTTACATATTTTTTACCGAACTTGTCCTTGGAAATCAGAATTACATCAGATACTGGGACAGATCTATTATCACAAGTGTGACCACTGATCACAATCGATTGGACACTACAGTTTTGAAAAAAAAAAAAAAAACTGAGGAAGACACACTTAATTGATGCAACATTCCTCTCACAGAAAATATCTTAAAACAATAAGAATAAAAAGTGTCTCTAGATGAAATTATAGGAATGGAAATCCAAATGATCTGGAAACAGGACATAATATGAATCATATCAGCGCCGCCCCTGTGGCGCAGTGGTCTAAGCGATGGCCTCTGATCATTCGTCCGAAAGGGGTCCGGGTTCGAATCCCGGTGAGGCATGGATGTTGTGTTTGTTATACGGCACTGGCTCTCTCCCTTCCCTGGAACCAGTCGCTCTAAATTAGGGACGGGCGACTGCTTATAGCCCATTGAGTTGCTCACGGTAGTCGTTAAACCTCCAATCAAAAAAAGAAAAAAATAATAATAATCATATCAGCTGTCATTTCGGCGACTGCTGTCAAGTTCCCTTAAAGAATTGGGCTTGTTATGACAACTGCTACACTCAATCAAAAAGGCTGTCGCTTTGCAGACTTGCTATATCAGTGAATAATTTTAAACGGCCAGGCCTGAAACGAATTTCTCTTGTTCATGTTTTCCTTCCTATGACGAGAAAATCAAAAAGGTAGCAACGAACTGATGGAAATCTTGGAAGACTTTAGTTAGGTTGTTTCAAATCTTGAAACTTTCTGTTCTGCTCTGTTTCTTTATGAAACTTGCACTAATTTAGTAGTAACTGTGCGTGTAATTTGTTTTTCACCGATTTGGTAAGAAGAATATATTCTGATTTTTTCGTGCAAGAAATTGATGAAAGTTATCGTGCATGCCAAGTTTATAGAAAGGTACATTATAAAGCGTTATAAGTTTTTAAAGATAATTAGTTCTAAATGATAATTCGAGTCTTATATGTTAAACAGAATGTATCAAAGGTAATATTTGTTTTTCATATCAGTGCAATATGGTAAGTGTTCGAACACATCATTCTGCACCTGATGAAGGACACATGCTTTGTTGCTGTCTTCGAGAGACAAAACAGCGAAATTGCAGTACCAACATCAATAATTATTTCTTTCGTCTGGTAAATATTGCCGTGAGAACTTCTGCCAGATTTCAAGTTGGAGAACATTAAACAAATTTGCCACATTTCAAAGATTATTTTCCTGTACCATTTGTCCATCAGTAATCATTTGTTCACGACAAAAGTGCCATCGAATTTCCGAGATCGCGATAATGGAAGTGTATCAGAAAGTACAACCGAATAGATGTTATCGAAATGAAGCAAATTTAGTTATTCGTTTAGTTGATTTAGTCGTCAAATGAATGATGGACAGGAAGGATGCTGTAATAAATTACCCCTGAGATCTTTTTTATTTTATTTTTTTTTATTTTCTCGGGTATCTGCATTCTATCGCAAGCATGCCTGGGAAGAATGCTATCTGTGAATAAATGCTAGTTGCTTTCAGTGTGTTGATAAAGCAAAGTCCTGGCTTTTCCTATCACAAAGATTATCTAATTTAGCCTTGACAAGGAACGAAGACAAATTTTACCATCGCCAAAGGACTCAAAAGAAGGAAAAAATAGTAAATGAAAGAAGCATGATCTCCAGTTTCCTCTCTGATATTTTTAGCAAGCAAAGAATCAGGACTTGTTACTGGCATCTTTCTAATGTCATCTGTTACGGCACGATAGCAATCTGTGGACTTATCAGATTTTGAATTTGTGCTGGGAGACAGGGAGGTATCACATTTCAGACTAAATCTTTTTACGAGGACCATTAGTCGTATTATTTCCTGACTCACCTTTTTCTCCGACACCCTTATAATAGCAGCTCTGCTTTCCCCTTGACAGTGATCCACCTTCTGTAACACCCCTCGGAAAGTGAACCCTTGTGTTGGCTGCACTGAAAAGGGACAGGCGGTTTCCTCTCCTTCAAGGGAGGAATAGCACCTTCCCTCCTTTTGAAGCACGGTAATGGATGCGGTAATTGTTTCCATTAGCAGAAGTAACGGTTAACTAGCATGTCCTTCCTACATCAACAGTGTGGGTAGCAAGAGCCTTCTGCGGTTTTGCTAGAGACTCCCTGTTAAATTGATATCGGGCGGTTCTACTGTAATTTTACAGAATAATTCATGTGCTACCTCCGGAGTGGATGCAGTGTTTCTTGGGTGGATATAGAAAGCAAAGTAGGAAGAATGGCAATTGTGACTCTCAGAAATGTTCGTCTCCTACCGCCCCCCTTTTTTTTTTCATTTTCTCTAGACTCGTTTTTGGAACGTGGTTTCCCTCTATGCCCATTAAAACCTTGGCAAAATGTAATTACCCAGTTTTGAATCATCGTATAAGCTCAACAAGAAATGTCAGGACAGTTTAAATAAGGTACCAAACCCCAAGAACTAATTTTGAAGCCACGTTATCCCATGGGCATGCGCGCCCATAGCTTAGTTCTCAAGAAGGGGCGAACAGAAATTGTAACTACAAATGACATACACAAACACCATCTACAAATTTTCACTGTGCCGTCTTGTGACCTAACAGTCTTTACCACATACTCAACAGATAACTCAATTTAAAACTAGAAGGCCCAAAAACTAAATAAAAGAGATGGGTAAATGAGATTAAGGAGCTATTTGGGGACAACGAGAAAATTTATTTGTTGTCCTTTTGAACATTCGTGTCACCTGAGCCACGAAATCCCAGCGATAATTCAATCGGTCATCCAAAAGAAATAAAAATCACATGAAGTTCTGGAAGAAATTTTTGGAGATCTCTGTCCAGAAGTGGATGGCTGCTGCAGAGGATGGTATCAGCGTTTTCCATTCCTTCAGCTTTCACGGCGTGTGCACTTCCACATTCAATGCAAAAATTCAGTAATATTACGTTCCACCGCAAATTTTGACTTTTTCTTCCGTAAATTCACTATATTTTTCCTATTTTTAGTGAATCCACATGCATCGAAAATATGCAACAGAAAAATTAGCAATCAAAATTTGTGTAATAGCGAAAATATTTGTGTTTCCTTCTCAGAGCAGAAATGAGAAATAGCTAGATTTTCAGGGTAGGGCAAGCGACCCCTCTTGCTCCACCATATAGGCGCCCATGCCCATAGACTCTATCTATCACATACATACAGAAGTGTACAGTAACTATGCTGGGGCAAAGAGGGCGGTTGCCCTGGGAGCAGCTCAAGGGAGGGCACAAAAACCACTGCTTGCAATCTGATTAAAATTGGAATTGAAAATTTTGCACCAGTTTCTGGTACTTTTAAAATTACAATTTCTTTCTCAAATTTTTAAAGAGATGCTTACCGCTCACTCTCAGTAATGAAAGAACCGTTTCACAGTCAGTCCAACTAAAGAGGAACTGACGACAATGGGGGCCCACGGTTTTTCTTTAGCTGGATGGATAAGAATGTTGTTTTTTGTTAGTTGGATGAATAAGATAAGTATGTCGTTCACATTATTGAAGATTCTCTGGGGGCTATTCGAATACTTCTGTGACCGCGAGCCATATAGCCAGCTAGCTCCATTTGGTTCGTTTGACATCTGGAGCTCAGCCAAACTCCGGCATGGGTGAACCAACGTTATAGTGCAATGCCAAGGGGAAGAGGCCCAAGCTTGAGAACCTGATAACCAGAAAGGAGAAAAATAGCGTCAGGATTGAGCGCGGATGTCCCATCCATGGCCACGCACATGAGGCAACATATTCCTGACAGAAGCCCGGAAAGGGGGTGGTGCCCCGCGTGTACATCCCAACCACAGGGTTAGTCCCTGAGTCGTGACCATGCTTATCTTAGTGCATAACAGCTCAGCCGTATTCCTTCATTACCACACCCAGTAGAGTACAAGGCATAAAAAACAAAATGCCAGTACAGCACAACTCCTTACCAATCGTAGCCATAACATTGCTGCGATTCCTAAGAAGTTAGCCCCTAAACTCAAGAGAGAACAGCTCTAACATTGGGTTCTGGTTTTAAGTTTGTTTTGTCGAGCAGTGTGTATGCTTATCTTATATACAGAAACTATTATAAATAATTAGTAATATACACGGTCGTGTCAGAATAATATAACAACCTCGGAATCACAGTGCACTCACCCAGGCACGTCAGAGTGCACGTAAGGAGGTCGGACACTGAGATACAAGCGACGGCCAGGACAGATAGCCATAGTGCGTTACGTGAACGCAATAGGCAGAGGTGGTGATTTGACGGACGTTCAAAACGGAATGATCATCGGCTACTGCACCAAGAGTGGAAGCATCTCAGAAACAGCAGACTTCGTGGGTTGTTCGCGAGGTGCTGTAGTAAGGGTGGACCGCTGGCACACCGAGTACACCCCAACGTTATGAGTGTGGAGTCCCAAAGACCATCAGCTCTAGAAGTGAACGTCACCTCTGTCGACTGGTAAAGGGCAATCGACGCACAACAGTGCAGCAATTGGCCACGCAAATGAGCGCTAGGACACCCAAGTACGTGTTCCTGATAACAGTAGAGCGAATCCTGTTACGCGTGGGTTTCCAAAGTCGATGCTGCATCAAGGCGCCCATGTTAACCCTGGTCCATCGGCAACGACGCCTGCAGTTCGCATGGGACTACCATCATTGGATAGTGGAAAAGTTTTAAAAGGTTGCCTTCTTCGACGAATTGAGGTTTCTACTCCACAAAAGTGACGGGCGGTGGCGGATACGGCGTCAGACACACGAAAACCAACACCCAGACATGTTTGTCAGTCAACTACAGGCCGGCAGTGGGCATATCTGGGGGATGTTTTGCTGCTATAACCTGGAACCACTGGTACCACTAGATGGGTCCCTGAACGCCAATGGTTACCTGTCCATCCTCGCTGACCGCATGCATCCCTTCATATTGGACGTTTACCCTGGTGGTGATGGTGTCTACCAGCAGGAGAAAGCTCCGTGCCGCTTCACTAGGGTGACTGGTTCCAGAAACACGACAGTGATGTCTCCGTTCTCCCTTAGCCCGCGAAATCGTCCGACCTCAATCCCATTGAGCACTTGTGGGACTAGTTGGGTCGACATGTTCGACGTGCCGGCCCACAACCACGTCATCACCGGGACCTCCGTGCTCTGCTGCAGTACGAATGGGCATGTGTGTCTCAGGCAACCTTCCAGGGCAACATTGTGTCCAAGCCGTCTCGCCGCTGTCATACGAGCCAAGAGTGGTTATTCCCATTATTAGGTTAGTGGTCATATTATTCTGATACGACTGTGTATATAACTAATAAATTAGTAATGCATATATATATTAGTAATTTTTAATAATATTATTTTTATAATGATACTCGGACATAACGTCTTACATTTAGCGATAACTGGGCTGAAGATGTAACGAGTTCTGCTGTGCAATAATGTGAATGTGTTTTGCAGTATCACGAACTCAGTGAAGATATGTGAATGATAATTAACTCAAATTCTGCACGTACGCCCATATTACAAGTGCAAGAAATGAGAGTACACAAAATGTATGTGCATATCATAAAAATATCCCATAATCCGCTAATAACTGACTTTCTTCCTGTAATTATGAGCAAATAGAACAATAGTTTCAATTGCCTGCTTACCCACAAAGCTTCTAAAAGTACTAAAAATCGCCAGCATACTGCTGAACGGATTACAGAAGTCCCCTTCTCTTATCCGAGAATGGGATTCCCCCTCCTTCATTAGGGGCAGTTCGCATTTCATTCATTGAATGGGACTGTCAAAATGATGAGAAAAGCAGCAGCGTTTCTTTTTCTTGTTAAAATTACTTTAGGGGAATTTTGTAACGTATAACAAAATAGAAAGTTTAATTTTTTTCTGCGGCAAGGTAAAGAAATGGTAATCTTGAAAGGTTTTACGTACACATCACTAAACCGATCTCTGTGATTCAGAGGTTCGTTTCTCAAAGAAATCTCATCCTCCAAATGAACATTGAAAACTGATGGTTTATTTAGTGTTGATGTATCAAACGCATCCATTTGCAGCGATCTTGGCATACAATTTGAGCTTCACTGACATCGCTCACACAAGACCTTTTGTACTTCAGTCATCACCTCTTTCTCATGCAGACATTCCTGAATCTGGTTCTCTCGTGATCTCCTAGCTGTCTCTTTCCCGCAGCTTGGGCTGAATAAATTCTCTTAAGTAAACTCCTCTCGCCACTCATTCTTTCAACATGGCCAAGTCCTCGGAACATTTACCTCCACCTTACTAATAATATTTTGCTCCACACTGCACATTTTCGTTCCTCACATGGTCAGAACATGTCTTGTCACACACTCCTTTTTTAAGTAAGGCATCTCCCCAGCACAGAAACGACTCCAGTGTCTTTTCTGCAGTATCCGGGTTTCACTGCCGTACACCAGAGTGGGAACAGTTGTACTTTCATACACAGCCATTCGGGACTTTTTGGAAAACCATCATTCCCGTGAAATTCTCCTAAGGCAGCCATTTCTTTCAAAGGCGCTTCTAAATTAATAGATTTGCGATAGTTCCATTCGACCATCGGCATGGCGCAGTTGTTTAATCAGCAGGTTAGTGTCTATGTGGAATGCTACTGCTGCGGGCTCTAATCCCGCTGCTGACTCTCCAGTTTGCGGTTTTCCAAGGTTTTCGCAGACGTAATGTGGATTGATCCCTAGCCGCAGCATCCACCCTTTCTGGCGGTCGCCTCTTGACACTTTGATGAGGAAGGCAGCGAGAAACCATCTCATCTTCATCTGCTTTCCTCAAGATATTCGTCAGCTGGATTGTGCGCAGCTCATGTTGATCAATTACTTAAGTCCTTGTGGATGTTGCACCTGAAGAAGAATTTCCATTTGAACGTGTCATACTATGTAATCACTTCAATAGTACGTGTCATACTATGTAATCACTTCTTATATGTATGTATCTTATATCAGAATTGCAGGAATTGGGTAAGTAACCCAACCCGCCCAGGAGAGGTATTAGGGGCGTCTCTCCCATTATTCTCCAAAAGCAAACAAAGGTTCCACCACTTCTTGAAATACAGCAAAATAAACCTCGAAATTATTAAAATTACCCCAAAGAACTTTGCGTACGGGGGAGCATGTTTCATATGAACTTCCGTTTTTGTACATGCGTACTGGGTTCATATGTTGTGTGTTTGGTTAGGAGATGACATGTATTAGATTATGGTGCATTAGATCAAGATGTCACTTTTACGTATTTATTGTTTTGCCTTAAAGCAGTGATGTTTTTCGGGTCATACCAAGGTGAGTCAAAAGTTGACGGTTCGAGCTACACATAATTTTGGGTCTCCATTCCTGTGCGAAACGCGCACCAGCGTCGACTGGGTTCGCGATGACGTGGAACAAACGAGGTTGATGACGTGCATTTGGCTCGGAGTCACATTTCGTTATCAGATTAGCGGTTGATCGAGGTCGTTAAACATGCTGTTCGGGTGCTTCCACTCCATTATTGGATAATGGTGTTAGACGCGGTAACAGCAGCGAGAGAAATTTGTGCAGTTGAAGGCGAGGAAACAGTGGACAGCGGCCCAGCACGAAAATGGTTCCTACTTTTCAAAGCTGGAGACACCCTTTTGGAAGACAAGCCGAGATCTGGACGTCCAATGACCGCCAACACTGATACCGTAGTCGAAGGTGTGACAGCGAACCCAGGTACCAGTACATGACAATTGACAGCTGAGGTGGAGTCTTCCCAATCCACCATTGTTTGTCAACTCTACCAGCTTGGCTTGTCCTCCAGGCTACATGGTTTTCCATGAATTGACACCCCCAATAGGCAGAACAACGAACTACATGTCTCTCTCTGTCGCAGCTTGCTGTCGAATCCACAAACAGTAGGTTTTGGGGTCGTACCCTAACAGATTATGACAAATGGATACTCCTACATTATCCTACCACTGGGAAGCAGTGGCTGAAGACATACCAGGAAGCACAGCCAGTGGTGCAAAGAAGGCTGTTCATGAGGAAAGTTATCCTGTGCATTTAGTGGAATTGTGAGGGTTCCTGTCTTCTGGGAACTCGTGCCAGATGGTCAAGCTGTGTACGGGAACTTCTATGCCAAACAACTGCTGCGGGTTCGTGATGCTCTGCGCCAAAGCTACCCAGCGCGCATCAGTAAGAAGTGAGTATTGCTGCTAGTTGGTAATGCCCCAAACCATGCCTCCAGGATGGTTCACCGAAAACTACAGGAACTAGAAGGGGTTGGGATCCTACCCCCATCCTCCATACAGCCCGGATCATACTCCATCCGACACCACCCATTCTGTTCCATGGCACGTTTCTTATGAGGAAGGTACTTCCCTTTAGTGGTGGATGTGGGTTCTGGCATCAGAGAGTTTCTGTCCTCAAAACCTGCCTATTGGTACCGCCGTGATTTCGTGGCTCTGGTGCAACTTTGGCAAAGAACTACAGATAACAACAGGCCGTACTTTGCTGAATGCGGGGGAGCGTGGATGGCTTTCTTGCATCAATAAGCATTTTAGCTGCAAACGGAACGAACTTTTAAATCATCCTGATATGACAGACATCCTTGATATATTTCGCTCATTTAATTTCCGCTACACGATTTAATCGAATATTACTTTTTGTGGTTCTACTTTTCTAGAGGCTCTCTTGGATATAACCCTATAATCTGATGTTTATTAAAAAATATTTTTCTGTAGCATTTCTATTGTTTTGTGTTACACGGCTGTTGAGTTTTCTTTCACTACGACGGGATCATTTTTTTTTCACCATGAAAGTATTTACTTGTTGTGACACATAAAGTTCTGGACATGTCAACAGTAAGGTTATAAAACTATTTATCCCGCTTACAGAGAAAAGGGTCTTTCGCTTTGAGGAAAAGTGACGAGACGTTCTGATCTAAGAGACAAGCTTTTAGTGCAAATTGATAAATCTGTGTTGGAGGGGAGACTGGTCCTACCGGCCGAGTGATCAGTTAGAAAGAAGTGACTGCTACAAGTCTTCCAACAGAAACATCGGATATGGAAGCTGACATTAATTTACTCCAAAAATTTTAGGTTGGCTTGCAACTGCTCTAACACTTCAGATGTTATTTTCGGAACCATGAAAGGAAATGCAGTTGCGCTTGTTTGTAATTAAGTCCAAGGGACCTGATGGAAACTTCGTTATAAAAAAACTACTGATTAAGTGCAGTAATAGTAGTATGTACACTAGGGGGTTACGCTGGCTTTTAAAAAGTTTTCGCCAATTTAGTCGCCAAATTCAATTTGTTTCCGCCAAAGTGTTATAACACTATAAAAAGGTAATCGCCAATGGGTTTTTTTCATCACCAAAATGATTTCTTTTTCGCAAATTGCGAAGATGGCGAGCGATCGGCAGCGCGACACCTGTGTGTACACACACACACACACACACACACACACACACACACACACACACACACACACACACACAGTAGAAAAAACATTAGAGATAGAGGTGATCGACAGTTGACATGGGAATCCCACGTGAAGAGTGGAACAGAACCAAACCGAACACAGGCGATAAACAGGCGGACAGTAGGGCTTCCCAAGAGTGCATCGCAATAGACGAACATGGGTAAACGTGGTGATCTGAGTGACTTTGATCGTGGACGCATTGTCGGCGCAAAACAGGTAGGTCATTCAATCGCCCAAATGGTAAGAACCCTAAGGTTCCCGAGGGCAACCGTATCAAGACTGTACCGGGAGTATACCATCGACGGACGTACCACCGCCCAGAGGGCAAGCGGTGACTGACCACACATCATTGATGACTGAGGTCGACGTCGACTATCCAGACTCGTACAGACCGACTGCTTGGCAACGGCGGGGCAAATCACATCCAGGACGGGATGGTGCGGGTGTGGCGTCGACATGGCTCCGTCGGGCCAGTTCGGCTCAGTTCAAGGTGGTAGTGGCCCTACGATGGTTTGGGGAGTCTTCTTATGGGACACATTAGGTCCCTTAGCGTGTCTACAGAAGTTTTTAACCTGTGTGCGCTACCAGCATGTGCTGTGTTACAAAGTTGGTAGTTGTAACCTCTTAATTGTAATAATGTTCGGTTGATGCAATAATGTGTTGTTCTAGACGTTACTCTATATCTAATTCTAAACCCGCGGCACTTCATCTCTCCCTGCCTGGGAAACACAGCGCTCATCTCCAGATCAAAGGTAGAAGCACAGAGGGCTAAGGAAAAACGACCTCCCTTTCGGAAAACGCATCAAAGGACCCGAAAGACGGGAATGGCTTCCTATCACCAAAAGTGTCTATCCAAAACAAAGCCAGTACCTACCGAAATACCTGTCTCAATGGTTAATCCCTAAGAAGGTGTCTGCATGTGGGACAAACAGGCGCCTACCCAAAGGTCGCTTTATCCTGATAAGGGAAATGAAAATGTTGTTCCCAGGCACAATGAGACAAAAAATAAATAAATTGCGATATGGAAAAGGTGTTATGAATATGAATTTAATATCACAATCTAAACCTCCTATATTAAATCCACGTAGCAGTTGGCTCATCACCTACACGCTTTCATGGTCCTCGCGCATCCTGCGGCCTATGGTCTGTTTCACCGAGCGGCAACCACCTAGGCATGGCACGAGGAACACTCATCTAAATTTGGAACCATCCAGTTGCGCCTAAGGTTTAAACCCTATAGAAGCTGTCTGGGATGCTGTGGAGCGAAACATCAGATCCATGGATCCTGAACCGACGTTTCGGGCGGAGTTGTGGACAATGCTGTAACAGGCATGGCTGGCATTACCTTCAGAAACCTTACGACATCTGGCAGGTGTCAATACCTCGGTATGTACAGGCTTGTTATTCGCGCTAGAGGAGGACCAATACGCTATTAGATAGGTATCTATAATCTTTTGTCCCTTGAGTGTATATAACAGCGGTACATACGTAGTTCAGCTAGATAGGAAAACTCGTTCTAAACTCTTACTTTTCTAATATCCACGAATCTAAAGAACATTGCTCTCCTTCTTCGCAACTCAGGACATTATTAATTTTTCTACGGAATTGTTTTACTGATGCGCTAGAAGTACACACGTTGTGTGACTTTAAAAATCTTGCTATGGTGTTCAATGAAAATATTGCAGATGCAGCCGATAATGGCGGTCATGTATAGTTGCACATCTCTTCCGTTCGGTTTTGGGGCACGATCTCTGCATTTTCTAAAAGTGGACTTGATAACGTCATTGTCAGCAGTAATAGGAATCTGTAAAATGTTTCAGTAAGATAATTTATTCAAGTTTTAGTATATTTAATATTGGAATTGATAAGTCTCTCTCAACTTGTCCACCATCATTACGGATGCAAAAATACGATACGATTTTGAAGTTCTACAAACACGTCGTGCATTTGGGTTACGGTTACGGCATTAATCGCATCAGTTACTCTAGTACGAAGATCGTATAAGAAGCGAAGTGCTGACGAGTAAACGGTTCACTGGAGACAAGTCCGGTGAGCTTGCTGGCTAGGAGATTGATCCACCTCTTCCAATCCACCTGTCTGGGAAAACCTCGTCTACAAATCGCGTAAAGCTACGAACAAAGTGCGAAATTTTGCTGAAATTATTAAAGTTAAAACAAATAAAAAATGGATATTTTATGGGAAACAGTGAATTTTTTCGTAATTTAATTTTCCGTTTAGTTCTCAAATGTCACAATAGGAGCGCTTAAAGTCATGGGCATTTTTGATTGCGTGCTGGAAGACTATTTTGATTTCAGCTGTAGGTCGTTTTGCTCCTAAAAGCACTTGCAAGTAAACAAATGCTGTGCGTTTTTGAAGGTATTAAATTTTTATTTACCTTGCGAATTTCCAGTTTCGAACGTAGCGTAGTAATTTTTTTTTTATTTGAAATGAACGTGTTAAGAAGCTTAATTTTTATCCACTGCAAAAAATTTCTTCGATTTTAAAATATTCACATGTTTCATAACAATGTATATCTCATTCATAAATTTAACTCCTGGACAGACCTCTAAGTACGAATCCCGATTAATACTTTTGTGTAGGAACGGATTATGATAGGAGGTCTGTTGATTGATTCAGGACAGTTCAGCTTTCGAGATTCTTGGATTCTTATATATATATATATATATATATTTCATCTTCATTGTCAACCATTATTAATCCACTGCTGGACGAAGGTCTCTCCAAGCCTCTTCCACAACGATCTGTCTTGTGCCAGTCTCCTCCATGTTACTCCCGCATACTTTCGAATTTCATCCACCCATCTCCCACGTGGTCTTCTTCTAGGTCTTTTCCTGTCCTTTCGAATCCAATCTAAAATTTCGGCTGTCCATCGATGGTCTGTCCTTCTGGCAGTATGTCCAGCCCATTGCCATTTCAGGGATTTAACTCTGATCATGATGTCTTCCACTCTTGTCATTTTTCGAATCCACGAGTTCCTCTTCTTATCTCTCCTGGTTACACCAAGCATGCACCTCTCCATGCTTATTTGAGTTGTCTGCAGCCTTTGTATGTCTCTTTTAGTTAAAGTCCACGTCTCTGCACCATACGTAAGCACTGGAAGGATGTATTGATCAAACACTTTTCTTTTAAGACATAATGGCATATTGCTCTTGAAAATCATGCTGTTTCTTCCAAAAGCTCTCCAGACAAGTTTTATACGACGATTAATTTCTTCATCAATGTCACCCTCACTTGATATCTGCTGTCCAAGATAAACGTACGTGTCTGTTATCTCCAGCTTTTCTCCATCAATCGATAAATCTTCATTTTGTGTAAAAGCATTGAACATCACTTTTGTCTTCTGAAAGTTCATTTTTAATCCCACTTCTTCACTCTTGTCAGCAAGTTCCTGGATCATACTCTGCAGCTCTGATGGGGTAATTGCAAAAATTACTATGTCATCAGCAAAACTAAGGTGGGTTAGATAATCTCCATTAATCTTTATCCCTTTGTTTTCCCAGTTCAGTGATTGAAAGACATTTTCCAATGTGGCATTAAAGAGCTTCGGAGATATGGTGTCACCTTGTCTCACTCCTTTTCCAATTTTTATGTGTGTTGTATTTTCAAACAGTCGAATCTTTGCACTTGCATTTCCATAGATGTTATTAATAATATTAATGTACGCATCTTCAATACCGCAGGATTTCAGAGCCATTGTAACTGCTGATGGTTTCACCGAATCAAAGGCTTTTTCATAATCGATAAAAGCCATGCACAATGGAAGTTCATATTCCCTTGCTCTTTCAATTAGTTCTCTCAGTACGTGGATATGATCTATTGTGCTGTAGCCACTCCTGAATCCAGCTTGTTCTCTTGGTTGAGCCATGTCCAGTGTCACCTTCAAGTGGTGTGAAAGAACTTTAGTGAAGATTTTATAAACCACTGATAGGAAGCTGATAGGTCTGTAGTTCCTGAGATCCTCAATGTCACCTTTTTTAAGTAGCAAGATGATTGTAGCGTTGTTCCAATCCTCAGGAATCTTCACTTCATTAAGGCATCGAGTGAAAATTTGGGCGAGTACTGTTTCGATTTCTCTCCACTTGCTTCTTGTATGATGTCTACAGTAATTCCATCTTCTCCTGGAGCTTTTTCCCGCTTCATGTTCTTGATTGCATGTGCAACTTCTGCTGGGAGGACTGGAAGAACTCTGGTACTGGTACCTTTCATGATGTCTGAAGTACATGTATCATCCGCTTCATATAATTTGGAGTAGAAATCTTTCACTCTTGTCAAAATTTCGCCTCTATTTCTTGTTACAGAACCATCTTCTTTTCTCAGTGCCATAATCTGTTTTCTTCCCCTACTGAGATGGCCCTTTGCTATCTTTAGGCTTTGGTTGTTTTCAATTGCTTTCCTCACTAGTTCACAGTTGAATTTTCTTACGTCTTCAGTGATACTTTTTCTTACTGTCTTGCATAGCTCTATATATTCCACTTTGGAAGTAACATCTTCTTTAGTTGTCCTCATCTCTCTTCTTTTTTGCATCAACATTTTCGTTTTTCCTGATAATTTGTTTACATGCAACTTGTTCTTAGACCCAGCTAATTTTGTTGCTGTTTCCATAAGAGCTTTGGTTACTTTTCTGTTAACTTCAGAAATATCCACTTCTTCCGATGTTAGGCTTTCTAAAGCAGAGAATCTGTTCTTCAGTTCCAACTTGAAGGTATTATGGTGTTTTTTAAGGTTGGTTATGTCAATACATTTTGTTTGTCTTATGAGCTTGCCACGTTCGAGTTTAGTGTTGAGGTGCATCTTACATCTCACCAATCTATGGTCACTACCTGTGTTGAACTTGTTAAGCACACTGCAGTCTTCTTTGACGAATTTTTTGTTACACATAATAAAATCAATTTCGTGGATCCGAAACAGGACAAGAGTTGAAGACATCATGATCAGAGTTAAATCCCTGAAATGGCAATGGGCTGGACATACTGCCAGAAGGACCGATCATCGATGGAGAGCCGAAATTTTAGATTAGATTCCAAGGGACAGGAAAAAGACCCAGAAGAAGACCACATGGGAGATGGGTGGATGAATATCGAAAGTATGCAGGGGTGACATGGAGGAGACTGGCACAAGACAGACCTTTGTGGAGGAAACTTGGGGAGACCTTCGTCCAGCAGTGGATTGATAATGGTTGACAATGATGATGATGATGATGATGATATATTGTTGGTAAAGTTAAGGCAGTAACGTTTAGGATTTTAGTTTCCTCCATACACGTATTTGTTAATGATAACATTGGCACCGTAAACATATCTAAAAAAAAATCTTGTTTATAACATCTGTGCCGTTCCAACACGTTATAACATGTATCTGATTTTTGCTGACTTGACAAAGATTAGAGATATGGAGAGTGAAATATTCTAAATCGAGTTTTTCCGTGTACCACGAATTATAAGACACCCTGTATATGCATTTGCGTATTTTGTTTCGATTGGATTTTTTCATCAAGCGTTACAGACTCTCCTATTGAGTTCAAGAATTGACATTTTCCTTTCTATGGTGTTCGGGCCAAAAACAGACAAACAAACTCTCGAACCCATCTACGTTTCTCAGACTTCGTAATGGAATACAGAGGGCAGTTTAGCGAGGAACACCTCTCTACTGTGGAATGGGTCGTTGGCTTCTAAACCGGTTGAACATGATGATCAGGCCACACGCCCCAGACCCCTGCCAGTAATAAGTGCCCCTTAACGTGTCCGTTAATCAGTGCCTTCAGGACACGGCTGCGATCTGGAGGAAGTGCTCCTTTTTCTGAGTCAGGCTGGGACTGGTCTTCCACTCTTGTTTAAGGCTGCTTGCTAACAACTGCACTTTTTCCCCTGGCAAAGCTTTCTCCCGTCTTCGTTCAACCGTCTGAACCTCTCTTCCTTTCTCTCTCTTCATTTTTTCCCCCCTGCCATCTTTCCAGTCGGCTCTTTTGCTTTTGTATTCTTGGAGCTCTCTTTGTATGAGAAGCTGACCTTACGTGTATGCCGCCGGGCAAACGTGGGTCTGCGTTCTGCTGTTGACTGGAATAACTTCACTCACTCCAGTCGGTTGTTTCGAAAATCTTGTTTCACTCTAGGTACTGAGACGAGTTTCGGTCTGTATTTGCCCAGTGATTTAACTATTGATTATCTAATGGGTGTTGCCTCAATTGCTGAAAAATTTCATTTTCATCGCGATGCTACAACCTTATCTTTTTATGAAAAAAGAAGGGAAAAGAAAAGGAAAAAAAACAATCACATATTGCTTTAAGAGGGGGGCACCTGACCACAATGCATTGTATGTCAACTGCTGCATTTTTATTTTTAAATTCGATACACATTTATTCATATTTTACTCCGTCGAAGAAGTTTGAGTTAACTTGCAATGGATTAAAGAAGCACTTGTGCTACAAAAGGATTCTCAGTTTTGTGCTGGTTGCTATCACGGGGACCGTAATGAAATTATCTCAAACCTCGCCATCACGAATCCATTTATAACTATTCTTCTCAATTGTCCCAACGAAAAAAAAAATGGGATAATTAATATAATCAGTTTGTAAATATAACTAACACCTGGCGATATCCATCGCATTTTCAATGAGCGCAGTGTAGTTTTATCTCGTTTATAACGATCTCAGTTCTATTTATTTATCGTCGAGTGTTTGTTAAAGCTCTTGGAAATTTCCCATTCGTGGAAAGGAGGATCTGTGGGCCTGATGGCGAAGGTTGGGGGCCTCAGATTCTTAGTTTGCCTTACGAGCAATGGCATACCAATGTTATAACGGTATATTTTGGGAACTATATGGGAACGCCAATTTTAAACTACCCCAATGTTATAATATATTTAAAATTATACTCTCCGTACCGATATTATGATAAAATATTTTTGACCTAAATGGGAATCATGTAATTCGCATCAGCGTTATCGATAATAAAAATGCCCCTTTATATACACTGAGTGGCTAAATTATTATGACCACCCGGATAGTACGTTATTGTGCCCCCCATTGCCCTTTCTTAATACTGTTTGAATTCGTCTTAGTATGGACTATTAAATGTCGAAAAAGTGGCTTGGGATATATTAGCCCAAATGCGATGAATTGCACTCTCCACCTCTTGAAAATTTTGATGGTAGCGGATCCTGCTGTCTGAAGCCCTTTCTGACTTTATCCCACAAATGCTCCATTAGATTGAGATCTGGTGATTGAGGGTCCACGCCAATGCAGCAGGGGAAAGTCCTCCGTGACGGTCCTCAAACTATTCACAATGTGAGCACTATAATATGAAGCATTGTCTTGCTGGAAGTATTCAGTTCCATTGGGATAAACCATCAACATAACTTGGGTGGACTTGGTTGGCAACGACAACGATATTTAAATACCTTTGAGGGGTCAGATGTTGCTCCACACGAATAAAAGGGCCTAAACACTACCACGAAAACATTCCCCAGACGTGACGTTGCCTCCGCCAGCATGAAGAGTTGTCACGATGCAAAATAGGTCCATGTTTTCGTGCTGCTGTCTCCATATCCTTACCCTTCCATCTCCATGGTGTAGTTGAAAGCGTGATTCATCGGACCACATTACCCCTTTCCACTCATTTACCCTCCAATTCTTGTGGTCCTGAGCGAACTGGAGGCGTTACTCCTTGTTCGCTGCAGATAGCAATGGTTTACGGATAGGCTGTCTGCTTCTGTAGCCCATAGGGTGAGTGTTCGCCAAACTATACGTTGATAGGCCATCGAACTTGGTCTCTGATTCAGATTATCTGTAATCTGACGAAGTGTTGCCCATTTGTTGGACTGAACAAGTCTGCTTATTCTCCGCTGAGCTCGCGCATCTCTAGTAGCCGCTGACAACCACACGCCTTGCGCTCAGATCCGTTTTTTACGCTTTCCAACCGTAGGTTGAATAAGCGTACATGCTCCAGCTTTGTCCGTCTGTCCGTCCGCACGATAACTCGCGTAAAAGTGGTTCGATTTCAATGAAATTTTAGTATGTGGTAGGGAACCATCCCCTAAGGACGAACCTTATTGAAAATGGGCGAAGTGGGGTCAAAGGTCAGGACATAGGAGCCAGATGCATTCCATTGCCATTATGCGTCATAATGTGCGTAAAAATTGTTCGATTTCGATGAAATTTTAGTATGTGGTAGGGACGAATCTTATTGAAAATTTTAGTACCTGGGGACGAATCTTTTTGAAAATGGGCGAAATGGGGTCAGAGGTCAGGACATAGGAGCGAGATCTATTCCATCGCCCTTATGCGTTATAACTTACATAAAAATGCTTCGATTGAGACAAAACTTTATCATGTTGTTCCGGAAGTATACTTTACCGGTTCTGTTGAATAACATAGAAATAGGGTCAAAGGTCAGGTCATAGGAGCGAGATTTTACAGCCATTATCTTCAAAACTTGAGTAATGATTTATGGTATGTTGGAATGCGTATCATAATCAATGTATTGCATGATTTTACTAACTTGTTTTTTTGACTGGTGATCCACTCTCTGTAAACTTGAACAGGTCTTCCCTCGAACATTTCACAAATGCAGCCGTTTTGCTGACGTTCGCACCAATGTTTCGAGCACCTGCGATCATTCCACGATCAAAGTCAGTAATCGCATCTTTCACCCATTATTTTATATGCAATGCTGGGTCCGGACTAAAGCTCACCCGGACAGTTGCCCACCGGGCACTTGCCCACTGTGGATGATTTGTAGATAATATATAATGTCGGAGGACGTTTACGATCTAGTATAGGAAAACTGATCACATAAACATTTATTAAAATTCCTTCTGATAGAACTAAATATTATTTTTTGTTTCAGTGTTTAATCATCTAGAATTCTGAATCTTTTACTCCCAGAACTTGACCTTTTTTTTTTGATTGAAATCTGAACGGCCGCCGTGAGCAACTCAATGGGCTATAAGCAGTCACCCGTCCCTAATTTAAGGTCACTGGTTCCAGGGAAGGGAGAGAGCCAGTGCCGTAAGACAAACACAACATCCATGCCTCACCGGGATTCGAACCCGGACCTCTTTCGGGCGAATGATCAGAGGCCACGCTTAGACCACTACGCCACCGGGGAGACGAACTTCAACCTTTAATCCCTGGTACGCAGGTTAAACTATCCTAGCTTATCCAGTACGAGAAAAAAAAAAAAAAAACCCCACAACGTATCTGTCTTATAGTTATCAGCAGCATAAAAAGGAAAACGTCTCTCACAAAATACCAGCCTTAACAACAACAACAAAAAATGTTTTTCTCGAAACTCTTGAAAAGTGTTGTGCTTTTGTAAGAAGGGTAGAAACTGTTTCTGTTTCAATTAAGTATAATAAAATCAGTCTCTCTTTAAAGAAAGGAAATACAAGGCGAAAGGGAAGAAAGGAATGATATATTTTACACGTATATTGTTTGATGTATAATGTAAGAGTTACGGTCCTTGTGCAATTTATACTAACGTAGAGATATCCAATCAATACCTTTTGACATTGTTTACTTTAGAAATACGAAATATCTAGGTTGTTAATTGAAATCTTCTAAAAAGACGCCCGGCCTAGGTGCCTTGTAAAGAGCTGAGAACTGATCCGTCGAGTGCCTTTTATTAGGTTTCATAATATGTTTACAAATACCAAATATCTAGGTTGTAACTCAAAATCTTCTAAAACGGTCCGCGGCCTAGGTGCCTTGTAAAGAGCTGAGAAATAATCCGTTCAGTGCCTTTTTATTATGTTTTATGAAATGTTTACAAATACGAAATATCAAAGTTGTAATTTAAAATCTTCTAAAAAGGCCCGTAGCTTGGGTATCTTGTCAACACCGGAAGATCGATTCGTTGAGTCCCTGTAGATTAGCCTTTATTGCATGACATGCGAAATATTAAAATCATAACTCAAGATTTAGTGAGTCGCAAAGCTTCTACATAAACCTTGTGTTGTTATGATCTTACATACGCATTTGTGTATCCCTAGGAAAACTACTAGTGCATTTCGTTTTGTTCTACTAGAAAAACTCCCACACTTTGAGAAGGTCTCTGGACGAAACGCAGTTTGTCATTTATGCAATTTGTATACGACCCCGTAACGTCGCAGACTCAGAATTCGAATTTTTTTAAAAACGTGCGTTGTGTCACACTGCATACAAATTTAAAATATCGGCGGGTGTACAAATCCGGTGGGTGTACATCATGTCCCAAACGTGCGTTCGGTCACACGGTATACAAAATTTAAATTTTGGCGGGTGTACACCATCTCCTCAAAATCAAAACAAGTCATGATGCTTAAATTTCAAAAATATGGTAGCGATTATTCCTAAAGTTACTGTGCTAAGTGTGCTCAAGTTCAGTGGGCTCGTGACCAGTGGGCAAATGTCCGGGTGGGCAACTGTTCGAGTGGGCTCTTGTCCGGATGGGCACGTGTCCAACACCCGTGCAAAGCACTTCATTAGTCTCTGCATGCCTTCAGCATTTCCTTTCTATGCTGATTCAGCCATCTTGCGTCAGGCACATCTGCGGAATAGCTACTTTGCATAAAATGGTCTGGTGAGCAAAAGAATTTGGCCACTCAGTGTATACGGTAAGATAATACGAGAAAGTACCACGTTGTATTTCACCTGTTCTGCGTGCGGCACTGGTAGAAAACTGGCAGAAAACGAAACGCCCTCAGAAAGTCGTTCGATCCGGATGAAACTCCTCAAGCAATATGCAAATGATTAAAAAATAACTCCCAATGACTAAATAGTGCCCCGCCACAGCTCATGGGAACCGCGTATCGCGGAGGGTATATCAAGAGCAAAGCTCGCATGTAGGGACAATTTTGACAACTGACTGTGTGGATCTATGCACAATAGGAGCAGTTGAGCGAGTTAGAGAAAGGACATATACTCTGCTGGCATCACCCACTGGCGGTGGTTCGCCGAGATCTGCAGTTATATGCATTTTTGTAGAATATCTTATAATTTTGAGTACCAGTGTATTAAACTAGTGTAACTCGTTCGGTAGGTTCTTGGAATGGCATCTTTAACGATTAGACAAGAAAGACTCAACAGGCGGAAGAGTTCTTTCTTACTGATCATCATTGTCAACCATTATCAGTTCATTAAAATAGATGAAAAGTTCGTGCTCAGTTAGTCATAAAATAAGGTTGCCGTCTTATGCACGATTAGAATAACTAAAAGTTAAAAGAACTGACGCTCCTGTGCACACCAAATGTGGTGAAGGTGATATGAACACTTTCATTCATATCACCTTCACCGCATTTGGTGTGTACAGGAGCATCAGTTCTTTTAACTTTTAGTTATTCTAATCGTGCATAAGACGGCAACCTTATTTTATTATCATTATCAGTTCACTTCTGGCTGAGGGTCTCCTCAAGTTTCTTCCACAATGGTCCATCTTGCGGCAGTCTCTTCCATGTCACTCCCGCATGCTTTCGAATTTCATCCACCCATCTCCCATGTGGTATTTTTCTGGGTCTTTTTCTGTCCCTCGGAATCCAGTCTAGAGTTTCGGTCGTCCATCGGTGGTCAGTTCTGGTAACATGTGCAGCCCATTGCCATTTCAGGGAGTTTACTCTGATCATGACGTCTTTCACTCTTGTCGTTTTCCTTATCCATGAGTTCCTCTTCGTATCTCTCCTGGTTACACCAAGCCTGTGGCTTTCTGTGCTTATTTCAGTTGTCTGCAGTCTTCGTATGCTTTTTTTTTAGTTAAGGTCCATGTCTCTGCCGCGTATGTAAGCACTAGAAGAATGCATTGATTAAACACTTCTCTTTTAAGACATAATGGCCTATTGCTTTTAAAAATTGTACTGTTTCTTCCAAAAGCTCTCCAACCAAGTTATATACGTTGATTAATTTCTTCATCAATGTGACCTTTGCTTGATATCTGCTGTCCAAGGTAAATGCAGTAATCGGTTATCTCCTGCTTTTCCCATCAATCGATAAATCCTCATTACTTCTTAAAGCATTGTACATCAATTTTTTCTTCTGAAAGTTCATTTTTAATCCCCATTCATTACTCTTGTCAGCAAGTTCCTGGATCATACTCTGCAGCACTGATGGGGTAGATGCAAAAATGACTACGTCATCAGCAAAACGAAGGTAATCGTTATCCCTTTGTTTTCCCAGTTCTCCATTAATCTTTATCACTTTGTTTCCTCTGTTCAGTGATTGAAAGATATTTTGTAATGAGCCATTAAAGAGTTTGGGAGATATGGTGTCACCTTCTCTCACTCCCGTTTCAATTTTTATTTGTGCTGTATCCTCAAATAGCCGAATTTTCATGCACTTGCATTTTCATAGATGTTATTAATAATGCTAATGTATACATCTTCAATACCGTAGGATTTCAAAGCCATTGTAACTGCTGATGGTTTCACGGAATCAAAGGCCTTTTCATAATTAATAAAAGCCATGCATAATGTAAGTTCATATTCCCTCGTTTTTTCTATTAGTTCTCTCAGCACATTCCTTACTAATATAGTTTTAATAATTGAGTTACTTCGCTTAGCCTTTATACGATGTGTAGATTCCTAGGTAAATTCTGCTAAAATGCTTCGCGTTGCCAATCCTTGCCTCCGAATCTCTGTCCATAATTTCTGGTAAAACAACGCGTCTCTGTAAAATGAACACCCCCCCCCCCTTTTTTTTTTGACGTTCAGTTTGCTCAACTGCTATAGGTTTTACAGTAATTTGTGTGGCATCGTATTAAATTCGTTGGCTGTAGCATCGTCAGTTTTAGGGCTCACGTATTACTTTTCTGTTATCTTTACCGGAATGCTGATAGAAATAATGATTGCTTGAAACCTACAATTTATGAATACGTTAATTATCGTCACTTATCTCTGAATTATATGGGCTTTTCTATCGAAGACGTAACCCACCAGAAGAGTTACCTGGCATAGCAAATATCAGTAATTCCTTGTTAAATTCAACTGGATGTATAAAACATAAAATAATCTTACCACGTGAGTTGAGTCCTGATAATTATGTGGAATGCCGCAGACAGAAGTTTGTGGGAAGTTAGTGAAGTCAAATTACACTTGGGGAGATAAGGGAAATCTTTTCGTGAGCATTTTTCGGTCGTTTACTCGCGCCACACCCAAATGAGAAACCGAGATGATTTTGTTGCTGTACACATGGAGACGTATATGTATCATTGAACAACAAATGAAGGAACAATGCTCTCATAGGTTATTTGTGACTTAGTTTCCGTGATTGAAGCCTCATATTTTTTATATCTTTTGTTAGAATTTTGGATGAGAAAGTCTTACCTTTGATGAGAGTAGGAGATGAGGTTTATGCCATGCATAGTCATTAAATTTTTTTCGTAAGATTTCTGGCTAATATACGTAATCAAGAATGTCACTAAGTAATTTCAGGTTCTTGAGAGTTGCTATGTTCTGCATTAGTTAGCTCAGAATTCAAACATACAGTAGCACCTTGCCAACCGCGAAAATTCTATTCTTGCGAAACCTCGCCGTTGGTAAACTTCTTAAAAGAGGGTTTGAGAAACAGAAGTCACAACTCAACCTGTTACAGTTCCTCGAATGCTTTTTCGCGCCTATGATGTAGTCAAACAAACAGCACCAGAGTAAAGAAAAGTGTTACATATGTTGCAAATAATAATGTACAGGTAGTTTTCCGAATTGTTTCTGTACATAATTCTCACCCTTACTCAGGGCCGTAGCTAGCTGGGGGCTAGAGGGGGCTCAGCTCCCCCTACAAGGCTAGCGAGCCCCCCTGGAAAATTGGCGCTGTCAAAAATGATTTAAATTTTTATTTCGATTGCTTACGTAAATTACTTTGATATTTCATCACAAGCATAAATACTTTATTCGTATACTGGACTTTTTAAAAAGTTAAGTAACAGTAAAACGACGCAGTATGAATGTAACTCAAAAGAAAAAGAAATTTCGACTTTTTGAATTGTGAATTAGTTGTAACGGCTGTATTAGTAATTTTAGTGATTCTCTACTAGTGGTAGGAGTTATAAGGAACAAGAAACGTATTTTAGGAGGGGGGGGCGTTAAATTTAGAAGAACAAGCTAAAAGAAAGTAATAAAGGGTGGAGGCGTACTTGCACTCGGGACCGGATTAAAGGTAGGTGGGAAGCTTTGGGGCCTTAAGTCCCAGGCTGCATCCTTTGTAGTTTTAAGGAGACCATTGGATGTTGCCCTTGATGACGAACGAAGCTCTTTAAGACCACATGGGATCCTATTGCCGTTGGGTCTGTTCCGTGCCCTCAAAGGGAAGGTCCCTCATTATGCTGGAGGTAACAAATTCGTACATTTCTTTTGCTTTTCTTGGCGTGACACTTGCTAACACATATGGTGACGCGAAGGGGCTCCAAAGACGGAAACAATTAAAGGTGAGAAGTTCTGGAATTCTAAAGCATACAAAACACAATCTGATAGTTCTACTGACTTCAGTAATTTTCTCATGGGAAGTTTTCTCATCAACAAAGTCTCCTCGCCCATGTTGCTTTTAACTGCCGTCTGCCGGACAGACTGGAATATTTAAAAACAGTGCTTAGTGTAGTTGATTTTTCCGTTAGCTGTTATCTTAAGAATTCGGCTGATTTTTTTTTTTTTTTTTTCGAATTTGTAGTGTGAGCTATTTTTATATGGAAAAATACATAGTAATTCGTAAGCACGCAAATTCTTCAATTTCTCCATTTACATCTTCAAAGCATTCAGTGACATTGAAGGATTCTACCCAAAATTCTGGAGAGAGTCAACCACAGAAATATGTTGCTGACGATATTTCGAAATCAGGCGAAAATATCAGGCAAGTGATACTTGAAAATTATCCCAAGAATTCGTCAGGAAGAAGTTTTCAGAGTGATTGGTTCAGGAAGTTTAAATGGGTGGAATATTCCCAATCACTGGATGTTGTTTTCTGCTATGCCTGCAGACACTTTCAGCACTGCGGCAGTAAAGAAAATGCTTTTACTGTAAATGAATTTGAAAACTGGAAAGCTGCTCCGGAAAGGGGAAAGGGATTGCATATTATAAGAATTAAAAATCACGGTTATGGAAACTACGGAACTGAAGAAATTTCAAGTACAACATTTTAAATGTTTGAAACCATAAATGTAAAAAGTTACTGAAATCGTTTCAAAACATTAAAAAATCCGCTGAAAAAGTCATAAATCTGAAAAACAATATGTCTGCCACTAACTCCATTCTGAAATCTCCTGAATTTAATGAATGTCCCCAAGTCGGCGAAACTGCGTGACCGACTGTCCTCTTTGCCCACGCCTAGCAAAAATTTGAGTCTCCCCAGATGAGCCCCGAGCCCCCCCCCCTAGTTCTGGGACCTAGCTACGGCCCTGCCCTTACTGCTGTAATGATGCACGTGTGGATAGTGTACATGAGGAAGGCAAGAGTTCAATTATTTTTAGGAACAAAGATAATGAGCGTGAAGTCGGTTTGTATGGCTTCACGCACATGATTCTTGTTTCCAATAACGTAACGTGACGTCAGTTTGTATGGTTGAAGACGTTTTCGTTAACAATCCCCCCCCCCCCACACACACACACAAATGCTTTGCGAACATATGATTTTACTTTGAATCCACCGAGACCACGTCAAACATTCCTTAAGTTGTGCATGTGTGCTGAAAAATTTCTATATTGTCTTTACGCATGTGCAGTCTGATGGATTGCTAATAACAGTAAAACCTTTCCTAAAAGACCTGCAGTCCTCGCCGAACAGCATGCGTTAAAATGGACATTACCCCTCTCTTTTGCGGACTCCCTCAGGTACGGGCACTAAAATCCACCAGAACATCCTAAATGCGAATTTTGAATCTCCCAATTCGGACCATGAGACATTAGTTCGCAAGAAACAGATCCGTCTGCGTCTTCTCCGCCATCGACACCCCTGTGAGAGATGAACTGTCCCAAACTCTTGGATTTGATTCCAGCTAAAGGTCTCCATTGTCTTTTTTGGGTGGAGGAGTTAACGACAACCATGAGCAACTCTGATTGTTATAAGCAGTTGCCTGTGCCTAATTTAGGGCCACTGCTTCCAGGGAAGTAAGGCGAGGACACATCTGGGATTCGAACCCGGGCTCAGCTCGGACGATTAACCCGAAACCAGCGCCTTTGACTACTCGGACATCTGTGTTTCGCGTTTCCTTACCATGCTGCCATTCCTCTTATGTTAGATTGCTTGCGTCATTATTTGTACTAGTGGTAGTAAACATAAGACGCTAAAATTGAGAGTAACGTAAAAGGGAATTTTCATTATGTTCTACTCGTACCTGAAAGTACAAAATAAATGTCTCGAGAATGCCCATAAATGAGAGGTTTTACTGTATTAAATTTTTTATCCACTGGGGGAAAAAAATGCTGTTGCAAAACAGCACGTGAGTAAATTTTGAAGAAATCTTGTATCCAAAGCTTGTACTCCCAGTGTGTGCCTTGCGCCGAAACAGCATTAGTTCGTTCGTTGATTGCTTAATCTAGTTTTTTGGTCCTGTGACCATGCGTGGCTAAAGGTCGCCACACCTAGGGCCAACAAAAAATAAGAAGCTGGGGGCCAGCGGCAGGCCACCCGCAGAGCTAATTGTGAATCAGGTGTTTCCGTGAAAGAAGCGTGTGGCTTTTGCAGTACATTTTCAGAATATGGTTCCTCTCAAGTGATCAATTTTAACGCCAGTTATTTAAGTCGTAGAACACCCAATTCTGTGGGAATAGTTTCATTGATGCTAGGAATTTCACTTTTGCGTTTGATTGTATTATCTTTAAATAAGTAGGTCATGCACTCACTGGTGCCGTTTCTTTGCTATCTCAACCACCTTTAGATTAGTGTTTCCTTAGATGGAGAAAGGCTTTTTTATGTATTTGAAGTTCGTCATACCTGATAAAGCACGCCTGCTGGATTTCCTTCATGATAAAACTGAAATTTTAAAGATCGTTCTGCTTGTTGGATTTCTTTGTTCATTAAAAATAAGGACATATCCTTTGTTTTATGCTTTCGTCTAAGAATGCGCCTGTACCTGAATTTGGAGAAGTTCATAGAAATTCTAGCTGTTTTCTGTTGTTCGAATTATAGTTCCGCTCAAAAAGCCTTCTACGGCAGATACACTGAGTGCTGGTAGAATTAGGACACGTACCTAACATTTCGTGTGCCCTCCAGTCATCCGGAGAACAGCCGGTACCCTGGGTGGTATCGGCTCCTCGAGGTGTCTATACCATTGTGTGGAGATCTGCAACCGAGATGTGTGCATTGCGGTCCGCAGTTTCGGTATGGACATGCATGAGATTCTTCGGCGGAATTTCGGTGTTTTAGTCATGATTTTGGATCATTGTCGAGAACGATGGAAAACTGAGGAGAAATTTTGGGGGAATTAGTGGGGGACGGAGGTCGTCTTCCGTCTGGGGACGGTATTTCGCCTTTCAAAGTTTTCGAAAACGGAAGTTTAAACGGTGTGACGCACTACAGAGGTGATACACATGTCAAGACGCCAAGTAGCAGTGATAAGCCCTTGCCTGCGTAGCTTAATTGGGGAAAGCATTTGGCTCCGGAGCAGAGGCATTCGAGTTCCGCCACCGGCAGAGAACGGTTGTGCTTTTACATTGGCTCTCGAACATAAAAATAGATCTACTGGCCTTTGGGCTCTTCGAAATTTGTGTGATGTTCATCGTCTGGAATTAATGAGAATTCCTTCTCCACATTCGGCTCCGGAGCAGAAGGATGTAGAAAGGGTTTATGAATTTCACAACGGAAAGAAGATTTTTCCTGTAATCGTAACTTTTTTTCTCACAATGTTGCCTCTGACCGGTATTGTATATAAACGTTTGTATTTTAGCTTTGAAATTGTTAGCAACAATTTCCGAAAACGGAATTTTTTCGGTGCGAAAATTTCCCTGTAATCTTCAGGCATGAGATCCTTTCTCAGATTAAAGAAATTCCTCCTTTCCCGTTTGCATATCGGTTATTCATGAAATCGATGTACAGCTGAACATAGACTTTCTGGGTAGGGGGGGGGGCTTTTGCCGCACGGAGGACAGAATTCCATCTTTCAAAACTTTGGAAAACGGAAGGTAGGTGGAGTGAAGACTTCTCCCGTAATCGCTATTTTTTGTTCTCGAGGTGTTTCTTCTGCTCAGTTTTGTAAGATATCATATTTTATTCCATAAATATTTGTATTTTAGCTTGAAAATGGGAAAAACATTTCCGAAAACTGAAGTCGGATGGAGCGAAGAATTTCTCCCGTACTCATAATTTTTTTCCCGCGATGTTTCTACTCTCCAGTGTTTTTGTTAAATGCTATTTTCCGTCAGAAATGTTTGCATTTAAGTTTGATAAGACGGACAATTTTTCTGTAATGGAAGTGAAGTTGAAAAATTTGTAATGCATGGTGTTCAAAAGTAATCATGTTCTCAATAGTTACACCGTTTATCTAAAATAGTAAAAGCTTTGATATCATGCATTCATGGTCCTCACGATGAAAGCTCTTTCAGTGTGGTGGATGAAATTATTGTCATCTCGTGGCATATAAAAAAGCAAAAAAAAAAAAAAAAAAAGGAAGAAAAGCAACAATGAAGAATTGGGTAGGAAAAGGAAGAGAAATTAAGCAACGGATGCTGTGCAACCTCAGTTAACAAAAGACAAATCTTGCTGTGGAACTTGCTGAGAAGAAAGCAAGGCTTGCTCGCAAGAGGATGAAACAAATCTGGCTGTGTAGGACAAAAGACAAATCTGGCTGTGTAGGACAAAAGACAAATCTGGCTGTGAAACTTGCTGAGAAGAAAGCAAGTCTTGCTCGCAAGAGGACAAAGACAAATCTGGCTATGTAGGACGAAGACAAAAAACAAATCTGGTTGTGTAACTTGCTGAGAAGAAAGCAAGGCTTGCTCGGCAGAGGAAACTTGAGCCAATTTTCTAGCAGTACGACAACAATACAAAACGAGAAAAAAAAATTGTTTGAAGCAGTGTCTTTTAAAACCATTCCATTTTGATTTTGATTCAGTTATTTTATATTGTGAATACAGTGGTGTGCTCTAGTTTCATATTTATATAAATAAATTACGTGGAACAATTCCGTCTTGCTTGTGCTGCGTTATATTCGCGCTTCCTCGCCGCGTTTTTTTTTATTTTTCACCCGGTTAAAAAGTTCAGCTTCCACCACCCCATTCAGCTAATCTCATTTATGTATGGAGTGGGGCGGTGTTTCCAGTTGCATCACCTGTCATTACACAACATATCACAGATGTTCAATTGGGTTGAGATCAGGTGAGTTTTGGGCCATTCGATATGCCTCATTCCTGCACAAGGCGGGCCGGATGACATGGGGTATTATCGTCCTGGTAGAACCCATGCCCCCTCTAGGTGGATAGGTGGAGATACGAGTACAACATCGTGAGATGTACATGGTTCGCAAGAGGTTCCTGATAGTAGCCAGCATCCATACAGTTATTCACACGTATTAAGAGTACCAGTTCATTCCAGCTAAACAAGCCCCATGTCATACAACCGCTTCCACCGGCCAGGGTAGTCAATACCATACGTTAGGGAACCATAGCCTTTTGCTGCTGACACCAAATATGGACTCTACCATCTGCAGAATGGAGAACAGAAAGATGTTTTCGTCGATGTACTGTTGTTGAGAGAAGATGCCATATAGGGCGTTGGCATGGTTGGCGTATGCGTGCCAGCGTGCGACGCGTAGTCGTGCGGGATATTGTATCCGGTTGACCCATATTGTATTGGGCCGTCAACTGCAAAACTGTGCTGCGCCGATTGCCCAGTTCTAGGCGACGCATCCTTCGTTTACCTCTGGATACCACCTTTTGTCGATCTTTACAGTTGGTTGTTTCGCCATTTTGGCACCCTTCCTGGTTCACTTTAACCACCGAGGTCCTCGAACAACTCCACAAGTGTCTCCTATTCCGAAATGGGCGCACCAACTCTTCGTGCATCCACAATTCGGCCGTTGATAAACTCCGATTAATCCTTGGACTTACTCGGGCACCGAAGGGCTTAGTGATCAACGTTCGTGACTGCCACTTAATAGTTTCAGGATCGATCCATGCTGGCAAGAACTAAGGCCGTCTAGAAGTACAAGGCCACGACATTAGGGAGGTGAGTTTCCTCCCTAATACCCTAACGCTGCTCCCGCCAGCTTCTGTTCTTCCAGCAATGATTAAGGAGTGTTTGTTCTCCGATGTTTCTCGCCTTATACGCCAACGTCCATCCGTTCGATGAAGCAGAAAACGTGACTCATTGAAGAAGGAAATCCTTTGCCAATCAGCGAAGGTCCAATTCCGATACTGCCGTGCAAATGTAAGCCTTTCCTGCTGATGCACCTTCGTTAGCATAGGTGCAGTGACCATCCGTCTGCATCGGAGGCCCACACGAAGCAGGGTTCGCTAAATTGTCGTTTTAGATACACTTCCGCTAGCCCCCTGGTTCATTCGGCCACTGAGTTGCTCCACTGAAGCGTGTCGATCGGCCCTCACGCACCTTCGAAGCCGACGTTCACCTCTTATATCAATGGCACGTGGTGCTCCGCAGTTTCCACTTCGCTTGTTATTCGCAATGGTGACTTTCTTCAATCACGATGCATTTTGACCACAGCAGCACGCGAACAGTTCACAAACTGCGCTGTTTCAGAAATACTGCCACCCTTGGGCCGAAAGCCGATAATAATCCCTTTTTGCAAATCTGATAAATCTCTCCTTTTATCCATGACAGCAACGAGTGATATGTTTTCAGATCATGATCATATGTAGAGGATTTTACGAAGGGAGTGTCTGACCCCAGGTTTTAAACAACCCTTAGAAATAGGAAGCTAGGATATTTGTGCTAGAGTGCCCGATAGGAAAGTGACACGGAAGCGAAGTAGAAAGGGGGAGGAAGACGCCCTTATTTATTACCGGGGGCCAGTACCCGGGGTCCGACGGCTTAACGTGCCCATCCGACGCACGGCGGATATTTAGTGGATCGAGCGTTCGTACCTGCCTGGGATCGAACCTGAGGCCCTTTCCGTGGCAGTCACGAATGTTGCCCACCAGCACACCTTATATGCCCTCCAAGCCAGCTCAATCGTGCCTTCTTCCATTGGCTACGTACATGCTGTTGACGTCAAAAGTAGGAGGTGGTCACAATAATGTGACTCGACTGTGTATATATATATATATTCATATTTTTTTATTTTTGCGAGGATCCAAGACGGTATTTTTCATATAACCCGTCCCATTTTTTTTCGCGGCGGTTTGACGCAATAAATTGACTGTGAAAACTGTGGACACTAGCGAATTTACATTTTTTATCCTGTAAAAAAAAAGGATTAAAGTAATGTGGACATAATATATTTTGACGCGTGCTTTTTGTAACTTTGAAATTTATTTGAAGAGAAAATACATTAAATGCTGCTTTTCCGAGAGATAAGAATCATAATTTTAGCACGACAGATTTACCAAATGCCGTTTACGTTTTTTTAGTAAATAAGAAAAAAGTCTGGCGATTACAGAGTGAATAGAAAAAAAAAAAAGTCTAGCGATTATGAAGAGAATAACTGTGCTGTTCCAGTCAAAGTTTCCGATGGAATTTACCTAGATTATTTTGGAAACAAATGACGAAAAAAGAAAATCTTGAAAAAAAAAAAAAAAAAAATATATATATATATATATAAAGTTGAGTTACTTTATCATCCTAATTTCACCTGTGAGACTGCATTTGTTAAAGTGAAATAATATCGGAGCCGAGAGAGAGAGAGAAAGAAAAAAGTTAACAAGACTTTCCTTTTTTTTTTTATTCTTCGGAATTCGTTGGCGTCAAAAAACTGCAAGAAAATGCTGTGACTTCAAACATTCCTTCTGATGCTTGGAATTTATTTTCTTTAGTTGCTCGGTCTTGCGAAAAATTACAGAATCATTGTATCCGCGTAAATCGTGCGTCGTTGATCCCCCCCCCGTTTTTGCGAGAGAGATTTCGCTTGTTGTGAAGATGGAATGTGTGGACTATGATGGGTATTTTACATATCATTTTCGTTGCTCTGCTGTAATTATGGATAGGAACAGCTATTCAGAAATCTTAGGCTTCCGAGTACATTCCTTTATTTATTTATTTTTTAAACTGGCATGAACATATTTATTGCCAAAGTGAAACGTGATGTTTTACTTTTTCTTCATTGTTTATCTGACAGAAACTTTGACATTATGTATTTAGCACGTGCCATGTTATTTCTTAGGAAAGGCCGGTGTTTATGACTATATGCAGAGCATGTGAAGTGAATTGCGACATGTTCAAACGTATGGGTAATTTTTTTAAAGTTCTGAATGGCGACAAAATTTCCACCTGTTTTTTTCCCCATCGGTTGATATATTTTTAACTGTTCCCATCTTGAAGGAAATCCTTACCTAGAATCGCATTTCTTAGAGTTTCGATGCGACTTGGTACAGTGGATTCCAAATTTTTCAGTAAGAAAATGGTTAGGCTTGCATGACGACGTTTGTTTCTAATAAGAAACCTGTTTTCGGTCTCCATTCCCCACAAATGGACAGCTGATTAGCTAAATATTTACTTAGTAGGGTGTCATTCTCCGAGCTAAACACGTGACCAAGAATCGCGCTGCCGATCGCATTCTTCGCAATTTGTAAAATGATCAAATTATCATATGTAGGGGATTTTAGGAAGGGAGTGTCTGACCCCAGGTCTTAAACAACCCTTAGAAATAGGAAGGTAGGAGATTTGGGCTAGGGCGCCCGATAGGAAAGTGACACGGAAGCGAAGTAGAAAGGGGGAGGAAGTCGTCCTTATTTATTACCGGGGGGCAGTACCCGGGGTCCGACGGCTTAACGTGCCCATCTGACGCACGGCGGATATTTAGTGAATCGAGCGTTCGTATCTGCCTGGGATCGAACCTAAAGCCCTTTCCGTTTTCCGTAGCAGTCACGAACATTGCCCACTAGGCCCCCATAATTTGCGAAAAATAAATCGTTTTGGTGATAGATAAAAAGTTTTTGCGAAAATATTGGTGCTTACCTTTTTTAATGACGTCCGAGCAAAACCAATCTTTAAAAAAGGTAGCTTTTACTCGGACGTCATGTCAAATTTTGCTGCGGTAAAGTCAAGGATATTTTAAAATTTAATGCAGAATCTTTTATTTGAGATCATATTTCTGGATTTCTTATCTTTTGATGTAAACCAGAAACCAGTATTGCACAACTTATATGAAATAAGTAATAAAGTGCAAAATTTTCAACATTTGTATTTTTTTACTCTGGCTCTTTTAGAACCAAGCCACAGAATAAATGTAATACCCAATTTTTCAATTGATTTTGAAATTTATTTTGTCCGTAATTCTTTGTTTAGAAATCTTATAGATAGTAATAAATTCAAAATTGTAAAGAGTGTATATGATTCGCGATTTGTAACATGATATTTTGCTGCTTAATTGTAAAGAATCTATAACCCATTGTATTTTTTTTACTATTATAACACTTTATGGTTTCTATATTTCCAATGGAGGGTGAAAAAAAATTGGCGACTTCGAATTGCATTTGGCAAAAAAGAATTTAATTTGGCGAATGGGTTGGTTGGCGAAAACTTTAAAAAAGCCAGAGCAACCGCTGCATGACAATACTCTTGACTGGAATTTCTTAGTCCCTGATGTTAATGGTTTTCGAAAACATCTATTCAAAGAATGCTTTTTAACGCTTTCTAATCGTAGGTTGAAGAAGCGTATATGCTATAGCTTTGTCCGTCTGTCTGCCTGTCCGCACGATAACTCGCGTAAAAATGGTTCGATTTCGATGAAATTTTAGCATGTGGTAGGGCACCACTGGGAACAAACCCTATTGAAAATGGGTGAAATGGGGTCAAAGGTCAAGACATAGGAGCGGGATCCATTCCACTTCCCTTATGCGTCATAACTTGCGTAAAAATAGTTCGATTTCGATGAAATTTTAATATGTGATAGGGAACCATCTCGGAACGAACCTTATTGAAAATGGGCGAAATGGGGTTAAAAGTCAGGACATAGGAGCGGGATCCATTCCATTACCCTTATGCGTCATAACTTACGTAAAAATGCTTCGAATGCGACAAAACTTTATCATGTTATTCCGGAGGTATACTGAACCAGTTCTGTTGAATATTATCAAAATGGGATCAAAGATCAGGACACAGGAGCGAGATTTATTCCACGGCCATTAGCCTCATAATTTGAGTAATGATTTCTGGTATGTTGGAAAGCGTATCATAATCAATGCATTGCATGATTTTACTAAACTGTTATTTCATTTTTTGAAATTCGATGTTTTTTAAGAATCTACACTGAGTTACAACTCCAATAGGAACACCCCCTGTTTTACATATTCCCAGGAGTAACGAAATACTGCATGATATCAACGTCACGTGCGGCTACTGTAAACTGTGCACACCTATCCTCTGTGCGTAAATCAGTAAACGTTTGCCAGTAATGGGAAAACGTGGTGACTTGAGCCAATTTGACCGTGGCCTGACAGTTGGGGCCCGAAAAGGGGCAGGTGCCAGTATTTTGGAAACAGCCGCAATTGCCTCTTACGTATTATTGTATCAAGCGTGTACCAGGACTGGGTTAACCCATGCACAGATATTCAGCGGAAGGGCCCGCATCGGTCAGCCACGAGCGGTTGATCACAGAGGTGAACGTCGGGTGTCACGACTGGTATCTCAGCAACGACGTGCAACAGTCACCCAGCTCACCCACCAGTACAACAAACAGTAGTGCAGTGCTACCTATTTCCACATTCACTATGCGCGAACCGAAAAAAATAGTGGAAACCTTGCTTCGCCTGGGTTTCCACAGCCGGAAACCAACAAGGGTAACCATGATGACCCCCAGTCATCGCAAACGCCTTCCATGGGCCAAAGAATATCTAACGCTTGAAGTAGGTCAACTCTGCATAGAGATAACGTAAAACAGGCGGCAACAGTGCCACCACATCTTAAGGGGTAATATGCTCTGCGGGAAAGTTAACATTCAGGAGCAAAACACGTTAGGGAGACTACGGCAGTGAAGCTTTTCTTTGATCCACGATGGTTTCCTTCGGTTTGATGACTATTTGCTTAGAGCAGTTTTTTTTTTTTTTTTTTTCTGATATCCCGCCCATCCCTTATTTTGGTGAGAAAAATATGCAATAACATTAGTATTACTATTTAAATTAAATTTCAGCAAATGCTGCAGTTAGGCCTAAGGATCCGTACAAAATGCACACATTCCCATTCCCTAGTATTTGGCATTACTGAAAATGTTTCTGAAAAACTGAAAAACAAACAAAAGACTTAACTAACCCGATTGGCGTAACAAAACTAATATATCCGATTTGCGAAGTGATTATGCTACTGAGAAGGTAACAATCACGTGCTGTGAGTAGCTTGGCTGACTATTCTTTACCCAAAGAATTGAAGTCAACAGAAATACGCACGCGCAGTCTGCTCTGTCTGCTCCGGCATCAGCCTGTATACTGGCTTCTGTGCACTGCATTTTTTCTCTGAAGATATGGCGGCGCTAGTTACGTCTCGCCGAGCCTTAACTTCTTCTTTTAGATATTCTTTGCATGGGCCAAGGAACGTCTGCAATAGACCCTCGACAGATGGAGGAAGGTCGTCTGGAGTGAAGAGTCCCGTTTCTTGCTGCACTATGCTGCTGGCTAAGTTCACATATGACGTAAACAGCACAAAGCTCTATCCCCTGGTTGCACAGTTGGGGTTCAACAGGCCGGTGGAGGTGATGTTCTTGTCTAGGGAGTTTTTTCTGGCAAGACCTAAATCCATTGGGTATCATCCCACAAACACTGAAAGCTGGACGCTACAGGGACCTGTTAGCCGACCGCCTATCTACAGGAGGTTTACGGGGATCACAGTGCCATCTTTCAACAAGATAATGCACCGTGTCATTGGGCTCGTATACCTACTGAGTGGTTGGAGGAACACGACAACGAATTCACCGCATTGCCATGGCCCCGAAACTCCCCTGACTGTAATCCAATGGAATATTTGTGGGATATGCTAGAATAGGGTGTGAGAACTGCTGATCCTCCTCCACGAAATGAGCGTGAACTGATGGAGCAGCTGCCGCGGTCATAGGTCAAGTCACGCATGGGTGATGTTCGACACCTTGTAGAATCTGTGCCTAGGCGTCTGCAAGCCGTGATTGCTCAAAAAGGTGGTAATGCTAACCCAGTGTATAATAGATGTATTAACTACTTAATCGCATAATGAGATAGCTAAATTTGATGCTGAGAGCTTATGTGAGAAGGCGATTTGAATTATTAGGGGGTTTGCTGGTGATTGCGTAAGTGTGAAAGTTAGTTTTCACTAAAGCTGGGACTGAAAAGTCCGACATTTTGCCTGGGATCTATAGCCCAACACGTTTGACTCCGGAAAGTACGACGATTCAATTAAATGCCACGAAATTTTATTTTTAGATGCTCGGGTAGCCGAGTGGGGCTGACACGCGGCAGCATATCTGTCGTCCAGGTCCGTAGAGGGAAGAGAGGGGCGTAAATTCACGCTCTGAAGGACGTAATGAAAGATACGTACAACGTATGAATACATTTTTTGAACATTTTAAAGAGTTGGCCGCGTTCTGTATTTCGCGCAACCAACCGGGCCTGAATAACTTACTCTGTTATGTGTAAACCCCTTATATGCGCGAAAGAAAAACAGCGGAGATAGGCATATAAAACAATATGCGGATATTACTACGCTGAAAGCTCCATGTCCTTTCCCAAAAGGCTGAACATATGAACAGCAGTTAACTGTTATATCTTTTATTTTGAACAAATTTATTATAAGAATAATCATATGTTATAAACAAATATTTAACCAATTCACCATAGTTATCTTCAAACGTTAATCGGTACCAACGTTACATTCTAATACGGAACACGTGTTAAAGTTACGAACAATGGCACACGTGTTAATGCTATTCACTGGGACACGTGTTACTGTCATCAATGTTAAATACAAGGTGTTAATTTTATTGTTATATTTATTATTATGAACAAATTATAGGTGCATCAATTACAGATCATTTACCGATTAAATTTACTTTATTGTGCCTTTTTATAACTATGGGACTTTTGTTCTACAGTGATCGTATATGGACAAAAACGTGCTCCTTATATGTACTGGCATATAATAAAGCACGGCGTTGTGATTCACCTTTATCCCGTCACTGGAATGGTGGGGGAGTAAAGGTGCCGCTCGTGAAAGAAATCAGAAACATAAACACACATCTTAGTTTACACATACCTTAACTTATGTCTTGTGTGGTTATAAGGAAAACAAACAGGAATCTTATGTGGAAGTAATCAAAATAGTTTAATACGAGAGAATTAGGAACACTAAGGTACCACGTGCGTGGGTGCAGCCGTTAACAATACCTTACACATAAAATTTACTCTTATTACGATTTTTCTCTATAACGTCTCCGATCATTTCTGCATACATCTATCTATATATATAAGTGCAAAGCTTAGTGATTCATTTTTCTTCCAGTTCCTTTTCTCCTATGCTTTACCTAAATGTTTTACCTAGCTAACTGGGTTTTCATTGTTTTATCATGACCAATACACACGCCACGTGCTCTAAATAGGGTTATGAATTAATTTAAGCAAGTACATGCAATAAAAGGGAAAAGGAAAATAACTTATCTGGTATCTCCATATGTCTTTCAGGTTTTCAACACTGGGCATATACACCTAATTGAGCTGACTGGCGCTATCCAAACTCGGCTCTCCGTTTGACAACGTTGGGCATATTTCATTTCTCTCTCGTCATACTCGGCACTCAATACCCACGTCTGTTCCTTGTCGCTACACGTACTCCACTCCTCTTGACCAGTGAAGACCTTCTGAGCTTCACCTTGTCCGCGGATGCCAAGGTCACTTGACCAGTCTGGAATTCATCTAATCCGTCCGGGGAACGTCACTTCGCTCCCTCCTTGGGAACTGACCCTTCAACTTTTCCGACCCCCTATATCCCCTGGGGCCTAAGTATCGTCACAAGGCTTGAGATTGCCTCCCGCTATCCCCTGGGGCTATCTATGCACGTGCATGTTGGACTAAATTTATTTTAAATAATTTTATTTCCAACATAACTAGTCGTCTGTGTTTTGTCGCAGAAAGCCCATTGAGCGTTTAACCCTGAACGGAAGTTTTCCAAGCCCTATCCCGAAAGTATCTTCCTATTATTACATTTACTATCTGATATTCCGCCACGCTGGCTCCTTCCTGACCATTCGTCCGATATGGGTCTGGATTCGAATCACGGTGAGCGAGCAGTGGCCCACCCAGGAATTCTTGTTGGAGGGGGCTGTATATATATATAGTATACGTACACAATGTGTGTACATATATATAGTGTATGCCTATAGTTTATATACGGTTGTGACGTACGTCGCTCTTAATATTTTTGGGGCTTTAGGAAGAAGACACCCTGTAATATAGAGGACACTATGTGATTTTTTGAACATGTAAAATAATATTTGTGAATGTTTAATTTGTGACGTACGTCGCTTTTAATCTCTTTGGAGCTTTGGGAAGAAGACACTATGTAATATTTTGAATATGTAAAATAATATTTGTAAAATAATATTTTTGAATGTTTAATTTGTGACGTACATCGTTCTTCATCTCCTTGGAGGGCTTAAGCCCCCAAAGCTCCCTCCGTGGGTGCGCCAATGACGGTGAGTGAGGCATGGATGTTGTGTTTGCCTTACGGCGCTGGCTCTCTCCCTTTACTGGAACCAGTGATCCAAAATTAGGGACGGGCAACTGCTTATAGTCCATCGAGTTGTTCACAGTCGTTGTTAAACCTCAAAACTAACTATCTGATGCAAATTCGTCCCGTGCTGGTTCATTTATTCATTCTGCATTTCTGAGGAGTGCTGTGTTTTTGGCATTCACATAATTTTCACGATTTTGTTTGACGCTAGGGTATTTACTTAGTTTTCACATTTTTAGAAAATTGTGCCATTAATCGGTAGTACGATTTCTGAACGATCATAATACTTTCCTATAATACATGTATGAGGAAGTAAAAACTGCACTATTTGAGTGGAAGTGGGGAACTTTTAAACTAGAGGGATGTAATCTCTAATCTCGCCCTACCACATAAAGAAAAAAATAAAAAAGCTTACTTTAACCCTGATGCCGTGCGAGTTGGGCGCGTGGCAGATCCCGGATGAGATATGGGTGGCGTTTGTCCGATTTGCAACTGAAAATATGGGTTGCTGTCAGGACCGTAGCGAGCTTTTCTTATCTGGGAGGGCGAGACTTGAAATTACGCCCCTTCGAGTTCAAAATTACGCCCCCTTCGAGTTCCACTCAAATAGTACGTAGTTTTTACTTTCTCACACACCGCTGTTATAGAAAAGTATTATGATCGTTCAAAAATCGCTCTTCAGGTTTTTGACATAATTTTATTAAAAATGTAAAAACTAGGTAAATACCTAAAACCATAGTTTGTAAATACCAAATAAAGCGTAAATGTTAAGTGAACGCCGACAGCACAACCAGCGCAGAACGAATTAGTATCTGATAGTTAACGCTACAATAGGAAGAAGCTTTAGGGGTAAAATTCCGTTCAAGGTCAAATGCTCAGAGAACTTTGTGCGACAGAGCACAAAAGATTAATTAACTCTTCAACCTAACGACATGTTCGGAAAGGTCATGGAGGTTAGGCATATCAGCATAGTGTTTTCTATGCCTCCATTAACTTTTTTTTTTTTAATTCCCTTCATGGATATGAGATGTTCAAACCTCATAGTGTATTTTACTCTGTACTCTGGTTAACTGCATGGAATACTCTATGAGTCTAACTAAAGTCTTTAAAAAGAAAATACGGAGGGGTGTAACTTTTCTCTTTTAGTTACAATTTCTATTTTTTACATACCCCAAAGCATGAATTTACGCCCCAAGAATGACCATTCTGGGAAGGCAACCGCCCTCCCGGTACGTACGGCCCTGGTTGATATGCAGTATACCAGAAAGTGGGAACAAGAATTTCCACTTGCTTCCGAGAAAGTTTCAGATTACTTGATCTACTATCTATCTACTGAAGATCCACTATGTCTGTGAAAAAACGTCCTTTACCTCTGGTTTTCAAGCAGAGCAGGATCTATTGTTATCAAAATCCTTAAAGACTACGTATTTCTATAAATGCTTTTTATTTTCAAAAATTGAGCTTGCGTGATAACTCTCAGTTGTCTCCCCTTTATTATTTTTTTTATTTTTGCGTGTAGATTTTCTGTCGATTTGTTTTATCTTCATATTTATTCACTGCGTATTCTGCCGTTGAGTTACGTGTGGATTTGATATGCGGTTTTATGGAGTGGTACTTTGTTATGAACATCTGCTGCAGCTAAGGATCTATTGATTTGAGCAGACGTCTGGAATTAAAAGTTTCCCTAATACCTTTCTTTCTTTTTCAGTAATGTGCGGAAAGCCTTTGTGTGTTGAAATAAGAATCATTTTACGTTGGAGCTTTCATTGAGAATTTTATTGGATTTGCAGCCTTTCAACTTAACAGGGACTCTTTAATTTGCAATCTAAGTGGCTTTGGGGAGGGACGAAACATTCAGTGGATGGATGCATATTGATGGCCCCCTTTAGATATTTCCTTTCCTTCTCTCAGAATGTAAATAATACTCAGGGCATTTATTGTTCTTGGGCAAATATCTTTTCAGAAGACTAGAGGATTGGAGTATAGTAGAGCTCGCTTTTCGGTGTCTGCAGCGCTTACGTTGTTTGCAGAATTCAGACAGTAGTAGCTCTAGTTGTTCATTAAAAATAAGATTCGATTGTTGAAAGCAAGCGCATCGATTCTCAGCGAACGTGTTTTCGACGATGTGAAAATTTGGCTGTCGACATATCATGTTCAGGACGGTTTTCAGTCATGATGCAGTCTAGGTCTTAAAAATATTTGGCAACCTTCTGAAACTGAGTTTACTGGACTACGTCCGTGGTCACGTGCATTTCCACTCAACATTATGTGCAAGCCATTTCAGAAAATATCACGTGTCTGCTGAAGCAGATCAGAATTATGTAAGTGATAGAGTTTTTCTTTCCGGTACATTTTGTATCAAGAATACTTCCAAAATGGTTAGTGACTGCATATACATATACAGTAGGGCTGCACCACCGCAATAGCTTTTAAAAAGTGGTAAATCGTAGAATACATCTAGAATATTCTACAAATGGTTCTCTGTTAGTAATACAAAGAATATTTAAAACATTGTATAAATTGCTTTTTTAGTTTTACGAGTGGACTGAATTAACATTTGTTCAGCCTTCATATGTAAATCCAAAAGGAAGAGTGCACGTGATGCAATTCCTTGCATAGACAAGTGAGCAAGGTTCAACATGTTTTAACTTGCTTGCTGCATGTTTGATGTCATTTTTCATGTGTATAGAAGTGCTGAGTTCGGGTTCAATTTTAAGAGCCCGAGCCCGAAAACTATAACTAACCTGTTGAAGCTTTAATACAAAAATTATCATCTTCCAGACTTCAACTCTCTCCTTCCCCCTACAATTAACCGATGTCTTTCCCAACTGGGAAAGGGACATCTATCTGTTTCTATAGTATAGCGTCATGATTTTCTTTGACAATTGGTTTCCTCCCGATATGCTTCTGGCACCCGGGCATGCAAAACGATACGGATATTTTTAATGTAAGTTATTTATAATTTTCTTCGTAAAGCTTGTGACGTGCCTGCCCAGCAGGACGCACACGACATAAAGGCAGATAGCAGCGGTAACGAACGTCCGCGTAGCTGAATTGGTAGAGTGACTTATTCCGGAATGAGGGGACCAGGGTTCGAGCCCCGGCGTGGACAAAAATGACTGAGAAATTTACTTCGTTATAAGCTGTTTTGCAAGATTGAAGTTATCACTTTTAATGCACTACGGAGTTAATGGTCAACGATGTTTAGCAATTCCTGTAACTAGATCTACCATCTGTAGGGATGTGCTTACAAAATAAATTTAAAAAAATATCGAGTTTTTCATGTTAAAATGATACAATCGTTACAATTGTATTTAATGACCATATTTTTTGTCCATTGGAAAAGTATACAATATTTTCGTAACTTTCTTTATCCTTCAAAGATGTTAATTAGTTTCATTCGGATGATTCAGATATCAGTAGATCAAAACTTTGATCTTAGTGGGGGATTCTTTCGTTCTTTCTTTCTTTTCGTGTGCAGAGTGAAATTCCAAGATACGTAGTGGCTTCTTTAACTCCACCCAAGTTGTGTTCTCTGTTTTATTTGAAGCAAGCTCTTCTATTTCCTACGATTCCTTGCATCCAGGCATTTTATTTGGTATTCCTAGCCACACGTTTTCTCCATAACGACGCCAGGGACCGTATTGGTAATGTTTCGTCGGGGAAAAGCAGACCGACCCGGAAAAATCTTGAAGACGTAGCTACGCTATTATCATCATCACAAACAAAAGACAGGGTAAACAAAAATCCTCCATCCTCTTCTAAGAAAGAAGAAGAATCATTGGAAAGAATTTGAAAGTTCGCTTCGACCTGTGGTAGGAACCGGTATTTCAGGACTTTGAGGAGCAAACTTCCAAGGCTTCAGCGAGGAGAACATTGTGATATTTGACTTGCAAAATGTGGGGGTCGCTGTTGCCGGAATTTGAGAGGCATCGCAATAAAGGCTCGTCTTCTGAAAACTCCTCCGCCGTTCCTCTCATGCTTAGCATGTGCATTTGAAAGAAAACGTCATGCATGTGAAAAGGTCGACCAACTCGTATCTGATAAGGGACACATGGTTGTTTTCCTTTTTCTTTTCTTCTCTGTGCCTTTATTTTAGGGTTTCCACCACTATTTTATCCGAAAAGGAAAAAAAAAAGTTAAATAAAACTTGCACTTCCGCGTTAAGGTATGCCAACAGATTGTAATGACGCTGCTCATCAAATGTGATGTTTGCATGGATAGTGCAGAATACGAATGTACTGATATTATAATTCTGCTCCAATCAATAAAGGACAATTCTCTTTAATGCCAATCCACCGCAGATATGTACTTAAAGCACAACAACGTTTGAAATAGTTTTCTTGAAAAACTTAAGAGAACTGTACTAGTTATAGGAGAACTTTGTGCAATCCAATTTAGCGTAATTTCTTTTTGAAATTCTATAAACACGGTAATTGAGACAGTGCCACATGATTAAGCTTTTATATCCTACAAAAGCAAGAAGTCATTAAATTCGATTATTTTGATGGAGCTCTTCGAATTTTGTTTAGCGAAGTACCTTCGGTTTTGTTTCCTAAGTGATTAATCTGAAGATTACCTGTCAGAAGACCTAACTAACGCTTGAAGTGCTGTTGAAGTGCTTTGAGCAGAGAATTTTTATTATTGAAGCATAGGGGCAACTAACCAAACAAAAATTATCAAGTTGTGGATAATATTATCTTAAAGAAATAAAGAATTGCTTTACTATCCTTGCTTGAGATTTCAACATGGCTAAAAGACATTTGTGGGCTATTATTAGTTCGGTATCTACAATAGAAATTTTATTTGTTTAATTATCTTTCCTTATTTTAGCTCCCTAGCACTGTCGAGTAGAGAGACGAAAATGAAAAGTATAGGGATGATTTAACTATGACTGATTTATTCGTATCACCCAGGTACTGAAATGATAAAGAGCTCTGTGATTGTGTTCCAGGATAATGAATTTATATTCTCGTTTTTCTACATTCTTTATAGTGGGAATAGGATTGATTCCCTCTTGGAAATGACCCAGAATTGGGCTCAGTGATAAACACATGTTAAAAGCAAAATTCATTTCTTGAGTATCATAAACTATTTAACCCTAGAAGCGCTTTATGATAATTTAGGTACTATATTTTGCAAATGAAGATTACAAGATAAATTTTAGTAGGATTGACGAATAATGCGCAAAAATGGTGTTACGTTAGCAATACGCTTCCCATCAACCCCAGTTTAGGTGTTTGATGGGAAAGTTGGTGTCAGAATTTAAATATTCGGTTGTGAAGACAATATCAATAGCATTTTCAAAATTTTCATTAAGGTGTGCTATGGCAATGATACAACCACCAGCTGATCCATTTTTACCGTGGGATGCGTGGAGAAGTTAATTTTAATCAGTAGGACTAGGTACATCAAGCTAACTAAACTGACACTACCTTTCAGTTACTGTGTTCGGTTTTTAAAAGGAGAGTAAACTATATTTTGCATAAAATATATAAAATTTAATAAAATTTAAATCCGTAAAATGGGACAGTTTCGAAACCTTAAGGAATTAACGTTTCGAAACTGTCCCATTTTACGCAATGTACAACTTCACGTTTCTTTAGACAATTAGTTGTCAGCTTAATGATATTTAATTGGCACATTTTAAACATGACCATGAATCCTGCCCCCTTACTTTTTTTGTTCTTAATCGCAGCTACACCTGCTGTCAGGATAAAACATTTGTATATACTCCCTTACCACTCTCTGCTGCATATCCTGGATTCAGAAAGGACTCTTGGTTCTCAATCATCTGATATCTATCTATCTATCTATCTATGTCTGTCTGTCTGTCGGATAGAGATATATATGTAAAATTGTATACAAACATTTGCAACGGATGCTATGTACCGGTCAACGATTCTGAACCGGCTGACAATTTTCCATCATTGTTTATGAGTCACGGCGTAAAATAGTATAAATAATTATCATCATCATCATCTTTGGATAAAATATGTTTATTCACTCTTTTGTTCGATGTCATCATTGATTTTAATAATGGACGCCTTTTCTTTCTTTTTTCTTTTTGAAGCGTAAAACAAGTCATACTATACTAACTTGTTAATTCTAATAACTGTTTCAGAAGCTTGTTCATTTTAAGTATCAAATGCACCGTGTTTTCATGTTTGAACAAAATTCACACTCCGCTATATTTATTTGCTTATTTTTATTTTATTTTTTTCTATTTGCAGGTGAGTGAACTCTTTCATTCATGAAGCGCAAGTTCAGAATTAAAACTTAAAGATAATCCCTAGTCAAATCCTTTGCTAATCGATGGACTGTTGAAGACATACTTCCAAAACAAATCACGCAGAAACAGGAACTGAAAAATCTGCTTCTTTAATAATAAGAACAGACCAGAAGAGGGTAAGTACTCAAATTTCATTTCTCAAGTGCAGTAGCCGTTGTGTATTGAGACACTCGTTTTCGATGGCACCACGAACACACGAAGTGCTAAAAGTTTTGGAGAAGTTTTCTTATTTCGTCTGTGTTGGAAGTGACATTCGAAATCCCATGCCACCAAAATTTAATACCAGTCTTCATTCACTTTCCATATTCTTTAGAACGGGAAAATTAAACACATGAAATGTGTTATGCACCCTCTAAGGCAACTTACCTAAATTAGATTTTAAAATTGGAAAGGAGAGGTTGATGATGCCGCCCTTGTCTGAATTAATTTCGTGAATGTTTTAAGTGTTTCAAAGGAATATTGGAACAAACATTTCCCATTCTTTGGTAATTTAAATTTGTTAAGATAATTTATGCCAGATCTTAGATTCTCTCGATAGATTTCGTTGGTCTGACGACTTTTGTTCTGGGCAATTGTATTTTTCTTTTATTATGGATGTGTTACTTTAGAACTCATTCGATATGATTTCCGATAGAACGAAATGAAGTTTCACGATGACTATGTAGGTTAAATCATTTTTTTTTTACGTACATTGAAACTGAAAAAATTAACGAGTGCCTTTCAACAACGGCTTATTGCACATTTCCTTCCGCTTTTTTAATTGTCGAGAACGTGTGCTTACTGAGACTATCAGTCTATTCAAAGATTAGAAACTCTACTTCAGGTTCTGTTAGAATGCTTCGTGTTTTTGTAATCGGTTTGAATATTTCGCAATTTATAAACATCTTTAAAGGATGTTTATACAGTTTTGGATAAATCTCATAAATCACGCAGAGAATAATCTCAATTTGATGTAGTTACTTTGACAGGGATCTTTAAGGACATGTATATCGCTCGGGCCAATTCTGAATTAAGATAACCTTAAATCCGTCATGTAGGTAAGCATTATGACCACGGGTGTGGAAATATTATCTCCTGCCTCTTGCCTGTGTGGTAAGAGACTGTTGTGAGATCAAATCCCGTTACCGACCATCCAAATTCTTCGTTTTTCGACGAATTTAACGCAAATGTGTTGATGGATCCCCGAAAATCGGTGGTTTGCCCGGTTGCTCCCTGAGATTTGCACAGCATTGTACTAGCCACCCAATCCGGTGTATTTCAGGCTTAGAAACCTCATGCGACAAGGGCGAGAGCCGCGGATGGCTTAGTGGTTAGCGAGTCAGACTATCAATGCAAGGTCCTCAGGTTTGAACCTGGGATGATCTTTCAGAGATGGTGTGATTTACTAACAATCGCTGAATATCCGCCGTGCATCGGACGAGGACGTTAAGTGACGTCCCCCAGGCTGGACCCACTGGTTAAATGGGTATCCTTTCCTATGCCCCCCTGAAATTCTCTCACCCCTCTGTGTGCAACATCGTACTTGTACGGTGGCGCCATCTACTGTACTCTAATCTCACTACAAACTGTTCTGTCAAAGTCGCTAGACTAGCTCTCATTCCTTCCGTTTCTGTGTCCTGCCCAAAAGGCGATCTTGCTGTAGGTGGCTGGGACCTAAACTCAACTCACTGAAGTCCTACAAGAAAATGACAAATACTGCGACAAGGTCGGGAGGTGCATTTGCTGTTGCGCCGCGTTTGTTTCCGAAATTCCACGTATGTAGAAGATGCTTCACATTACTCATGAAATTATTTTTTTATTCACCCGTCTTTTTTCTTTAATAGTCTTGACCAGGTAGTGAGCCTAGAACAACGAAGTTCGTGATTTGCTTGAAACTAAGCTTTGTTCGATAATTACTAAGGCATGAAACAAGTAATTTTCTGCGCCACAGTACGAAATAAGTTCACATGAGGAAAGTAAAATTAGGGAACTTAAGTATCCTTTACTATCGATATATTTGTATAGGGAAGAAATAAATTATCATTAATTAGTAATATTAGTTACTTCGTAATTTGGCTCTTCGAGGAAAGTTTTTTTATTATTTTTTTACAAAATCATTTGCTGGAGCTCCACGCTGTAAAGCAGTACTGTACATTTATTTCGCACATCAGTGTGCTTGAATATTGTATAGTATATTTAGTGTTTATACTGAATTTTGGAATCGAACAGTTATACCCTGCCGCCTTGTTGGCGAAATTGTAGAATGTCCAGCCTTCTGGCTAATTGTTCGATTCGAGTTCTAGGTGAGGAAGGGGCATTGTGTTTGCCTCACAGAGCTGGTTTCTTCCATTCGCTGGAGCCATTGTCTTTAAGATAGAGACGGGTGATTACTTAGATGCTCTCGCGGTACGTTGCACACCTAGAAAAGTTATACACTACATTACATTGAGTCTACGGAAATGCCCAGTAACGTTTAAAATAATAAAGAAAAACAACAACAGCAGCGACTCCGTTTCTATTGAAATATTGCAAAATTAGTCAAAAGCACGGTATTTGTAGTCGACCCGTGGCCAAGCTTCTAAAAGACCAACTTCGCAAGCTACAGTGCGGAGCATACATGTACATTTTACCTGTTTGGTTCTTTTTCGCTCCTATTTGCAGAGCCTGTTACTGACTTCAGGATAGATACTGCATTTGACATCGAAGCAGATCGAAATCCGTACATATATCATTTATTTATCAAAGTGTATTAGCCCATGGAAGATTAAACAACGTAGATTTTTTTCTAAACCCAATGAATCATTACGGTGCGAAGCTACAAATTTCTGTAAAATATGCGTTCTGGTAGACATCGCGTGGAATTATGCTAATCATTTGGACACTTGTTTGTCCCTAATGTCTTACAAATTTCTTTGTATTGTGTTACTCAGAAACTAGGGGGGAATAAACGTTCTCATGGGATTCGATGATTTTGTTATCATTTACTAAGAATCGGTAACTCATTTTATCGGTTATTTGTGACTCGCTAAGTATTGAAGTGTCTTCTGCTTTATCGTTTAGGAACTTGCGTGTCGTTACCACATCAAGAAATTTCGACTAGAGGATCGCCGAATGAAATCTTCGTGTTGTTCGAAAAATGGAAGAAAAACGTTTACCTGCGATTCTATTATTTGGTTATCATTTACGAGCGATTCGTTAATTTTGTTATCCCTATCACGTGAATCAATAGTTCGTTTTCAATTTTTTTTTTTTAATGTATGTGGAGCTTCTAACATTTCTGTTTTAGAGTTTCTAATTTTTTGCCCCAAACTTCTAAGTGCCTCATCCTTTGGAAAAATGGTAAGTTTTACAGAACCTTCCATTATACTTGACCTTATTTGTAGTTTGTGATGCAGATATTAAGAGCACGTTATGTTAAGAAGGAGCTGCAGGAGTATTATAAATTATGCCTCCCTTTTTCTGTTAAAATTCTCTAGGAACATTTTGTCTTGTCTTATCCACAGTAATCCGACTTATTTTATTTTCGGCTGAACAATTCAGTCTTAACTAGCACTCGGTATTCTTTACCTCAACCACCGAATCGCAGGTGGTCATCCTTTTTTTTTTTTTTTTTTTTTATTGGTGACATAAAGAAATATCTTATCTGGCAGGCGTAATCACGTGGCTTCACGGATGGTTTATCGGTGAGATTATGTGTCTCAAGGAAGGAAAATAGCATAACAGACAGATTGTAACTTTTCCTGCTGGTGATTTTACCCGACTTCTGAAAAGGCTTAGAACTGAAGGTTGAGAAACACCGGAAATAATGAATTCCCTTTCCCTCCTAAAGTCCCTTTTCTTGGGCCATCTGAAAATTTTCTTTCATGAATTATTCAGTAGACATCAGGATGTGAAACCGTCTTAAGTTAGTAACTCGAATTAGGTTCGCACCCTTCTAGTGCTTGGCATTGTGCTATATATAATACCAGGACGTGAAGTACCAGTTTCTCCAAACTTCGGTACGCTACTAATAACATTCAAAATGGGGGAACGAGGCAGATTTGCTTTTGATAAGCTATTCTAAGGCTGTATCTTAGTCACAAAAACGAAAAACATAAGTTGCCTGGTTCTTGTTAAAACGTTGATGAATAGGAGAAACCTATATTGTACATAAGAGAAACCCTATATTGTACGTTATCTTTAAAAATAAGAAAAAAATGAGCTACATATGGCTGATAAAAATTAGCTTTTTTTTTCAATTTTCTGGGCAGTGCATTACTGAAATCAAAAGTAATCTGTGACAACATACGCTTTTGGAGACAAGTACAGAGAATACCTTTCCGTGTACATTATTTCTTCATTAAAAGGTACGTTACCGTTTTAAGTGAGACTTAAAAGGAAGCCGTTAAACAACACGGGGTGAGCCAAAATGGTAGGTAATTTCAAAACAAATGAAGTTTATGTATGTGTCTGTGTGTATAGAGTGTGTTTTTAATGATAGCTTCGTCGTCCAGTGAGCAAATGATTTTACTACGCAAGTTTCTGCCTTAGCTTTAACACTGGTCTGGGGGCGAACCCGCGGTTGATATGCCTACGGTTTTGTCTTTACCCTGGAACCAGTGGCCTCAAATTTGGGAAGATGCTTACGAGTGGTAGAAAATCACGAACCTAAACGAAAAAAAAGATATTTTCTTCCAGTTCAGCTAGAGCTCTTGGCTAGCAGTGACGCAAAATTAGCTGTATGAGGAATATATATGGCTGAAGATGCGATGGGACAGGTGAGATGATAATTCCTCGTATAACGCGAGAGTGCTTTTGTGAAAATCTTTATGCCATGATTGAACAATTTTCCTTTAATAGATGAAGAAAACGGAGGAGTAACGTTATAGCCGTCCTGTCATACATAGATGCATTTTCGTTTCCGTTACTTACAGGTTTCTTTATTTATAAAGGCATACATACAGTATGTTGATATACACTGATATTAATATAAAATAGTACTGTATTGGTAAGGTCAAATGTTTTGCGGATTAATAAGCAGGTGAATCTACTTATAAACTCGTTTGTGCGTTGATAGAAAGTACGTCTTTATAATTTGAAAGTAAAGAACGAAAGAAGATATTTTAGAAATTCGTTAAGTTAGATGGAACAAGGCTGTCATGTTTACTGGCTAATGTTTTTGGAATGAACGTAAAAGAAAAAAAAACGCTTACTAAAACTAAAGAGTTTTTTTTTTTTGGAATGAACGTAAAAGAAAAAAAAAACGCTTACTAGAGATAGCTGTATGTCTATTTTTTACGCTTTCCAACCGTAGATTGAAGAAGCGTATATGCTCCAGCTTTGTCCGTGTGTCTGCCTGTCCGCTCGATAACTCGCGTAAAAATAGTTCGATTTCGATGACATTTTAGTATGTGGTAGGGGACAACCTGGGGACCAACCCTTTTAAATGGGGTCTAAGGTCAGTACATAAGAGCGAGATCCATTCCATCGCCCTTATGCGTCATAACTTACGTAAAAATGCTTCGATTGGGACAAAACTTTATCACGTTGTTTCAGAGGTATACTGAACCGGTTCTGTTGAATATAATCGAAATGGGGTCAAAGGTCAGGGCACAGGAGCGATATTTATTCCAGAGCTGTTATCCTCATAACATGACTAAAAATGCTTCTATTGCGACAAAACTTTAGTATGTTGTTCCGGAGGTATCCTGAACCAATTCTGTTGAATATCATCGAAATGGGGTCAAAGGTCAGGGCACAGGAACGAGATTTATTCCCCAGCCATTATCTTCATAACTTGAGTAATAACTTGAGAAATGATTTCTGGCATGTTGGAAAGCGTATCATAATCAATGCATTGCATGCTTTTACTAACTTGTTTTACTTCAAGCTGTATATTTACTCGAATAAAGATACATGCATTCTTAGTCTTTCGCCGTTCATAATCCGAATCACTTTTGTCAAAAATATTCTTTGCATCTCATAGAAGCTTAAATGATCTAGTCATAACTTTCAACGATAATGTTCAAATATGTCTGGGTTCTTTATTTTTCCGCCGTTAGTCACCCAGCTGCCTCATCTCTTCGATAGGTTCTCCATAAGAGAGTCCAGCGAGTGAAGAACATTAGTAGCGTCCATCACTGCTAATCCTGCTTTATGGGCTCAAGCAGGATTTGAGCAAAGGGATTCTACTGATGCGCGACAGATCTTATCAGCTTTTCAGCGTCAGATAATTCAGGGTCACTTAACTGGAATCTGTCTCCCTTACGATCCTGGCTAAAGTGAACGGCGGTAGTACGCCTAGAAAGCAGCTACCACACCTTGAACAAGAGATTGAATTGACGAGCACTTGAAAGTTTCGCGGCTGCTCGTTAAGGCAAGAAGGATGGCCTAGTGTATCATTTAGAACAAGTAACATCTTGAAAGAAAGATTTTCTTTCAAGCGAAAATCTCTCCACTCAGCTGGCAGGCTATTGCGGAGGTAGTCTGTAGCAGTTATTAATATTTTTGCGTTGAAATCTCGGATCAACATGAAGAAGATCCTTTCAGTATGCATTTAAAGCTCTCAGGTTGGCCTAATGATAAACCGATACCAGTTCAAATCTACATACCACGTTGGCAGTAGCTTGCTTAGTATCATAGTCAAAAGATCTTCGGTGGTTTTCAAGACAGGCGAAGGAACACATTTACCTTAATGGTTTTCATGACAGCCTTGGTAATCAGTTCAGTTTTCGCTGATGTAAACGGTTTTCCGTGCTTCTTGCTTTCATAACTTTGCTCAAGTTTTCCACTCCTGGTAAGGGATAACGACGTGTGTGATCTATGCACTTAACAGTACGTTATTTGACAAGACGGTGATTTTCCATTGTCTCCAGTCATAGGCGTAAACTTGTCACAAAAGTTGGGGGGACGGTTGTTGTGATTAAATGAAATATTTCAAGTAATCTGTATATATATGAATATAATTTTTATTGAAGAACTATTTGTATGTCATATATTTGTAAATATCTTACATTAAATAATTAGTTTCGTATCATATATCTATAATGATTTTTCATTAAATAATTATTTTCATATATCTGTAATTATTTTGCATTGCAGAATTATTTTTGTATCATATAGCTATGAATATTTTTCATTAAAGAATGAAAATTACCACTCAGCCCTGCGGGCTTTCTTCTCACTGTGCTTAACGGTGAGAAGATAATCGAGCGGAGGTGCTGATTGAATGATATGCCATAGAATTGGGGAGACACTGTGGGTCTGCAGATTGCATAAGTCATCCGGAGCAGGCAAGGAGGATTAGCAAGGGTACAGTGACGGAAGGTGGAGGTGCATAGCTCGGACGCCCTGCCCACCCACGTCATCAAGCGAATGGTATACCCGTGCGATTACATTACATATATTGGTATGAAGACAAAAATGATCTCACAACGATTCATTTGGTTTTAGAAAAATGTTTTGAATTATTCTGAATCTTAATTTAAATTCTGACAAATTAAAGCCAAAAGTTGAGTGGGACACGCCCCCTCACACACACCTCCCCGTACGGTTCTACTCCTGTGTCTCCACTTACAAACGCAAATCATATACCAGCCAGATCTCCATGGCTTAAACAGATAGTCTCGGCAACTCTAACGTGTTCACAAGGTTCTGTCATATCATTTATCTTCCATTTTTGCAGCATGTAATGGAAATAGCGCAGTGATCTAAACGATAGCTTTTGGTAATTTGTCCGGGTTCGGATCCTGGTGTGGCATTGTTGTTGTGTTTGTCTTAAGGCACTGGCTCTCTCCCTTCCCTGTAGGCAGTGGCCCTAAATAGGAACGGGCGACTGCTTATAGCCCATTGAGTTGCTCACGGTGGTCGTTAAACCCCCAATCTCTTCTCTCTATATATAACAGTGAAAGTTTGTATGTTTGTTCCGCATACGTTCCTAAACGGTTTGATGGATTTGCACCAAAATTGGCGAACATACTCTTCATCACCCAGATTAAAATACAGGCGGGACGATTTTTAGAAATTCCATCCCTAAGGGGGTCAAATGTGTTTTTACGGGGCCCCATATAGACGGGGTGCAAGTCGGCTGCTGCGGTATTTACTCCACGTGTCAGAGCAACGGTCGTCAGGTGACGCCTCACTCCTCGCAAGCTTCCGCGGTTCAGGCATACGGGGAAGAGTCCGTTTTTGAAAACACAACGCACCGGCGGAACATATCGTCATAAGTATTTTTTTGTTTATGTTTCCATGGCTTTTTCTTTGTAAGGATTAGGTTTCATTAGACTCCGAACAATTGACGCAGGAGTCTCAAATATGGGTGTAACTACAGACTCCCACCAATAGTGCGTGGTCCTCTCAAATAGCATCAAGGTTAAGTTGAAGTTAAAACAGACTGTCTTCTTCATATATAAAATTTAAATACAAGATTAGTATTGGTATTAGTATAGATAAAAGAAATAGCCTATGTCCACCGGAAAGAAGTAAGCTTCCTAACGGTGAAAGAATTATCCGAATGGGTTTAGTTTTCGAGATTAGAAAAAAAAATTCCGTATATTATCGTGAACTACTTTCTTTCACTTTGGGTGTGATCAGGTTGTATGTAAACAAAGTGGAACGATGCATTGGAAATTGGAAACTACTTGAAAGCGATGTTATTCGGTAGTACTGCCGAAAAAAATAAAAAAAAAAAAAAAAAAAAATAAGCGAAATAGCCTATGTCCTCCGGAAAGCTGCCTAACAGTGAAAGAATTATCCGGCTTTCAAGAACAATGAAAACATCCAGGCTGTAAAGTGTAAAACACGTTTTAAAAATAACAAATATTATTACAAAATTGGCCATATTTTCCTTCTCCTCTCTATTTGGAAAATCCTTCATTACAATAATATTCTTGGGAGACAATGAAAAAGCCCAATGCCCACAGAGAAAGTGGGCTAAAAATGCTAACAATCTCATATCTCATAAGAACTGAGCGTTGTTCATCATGGTAGGATTTTTTTTTTTTTTTTATAGTGCGATTTACATTGTTACTTGAAAACAAACTTTATGTCTATCCCGGGAAACGCCGGGTTTCTCTGCTAGTAATAGTAATAATAAAAAATAAATAATAATGGAAACAGGCGGGGAGAACTATGCCATGTGCACGCCCCCCTCCCGTGTTATTTTGGGGGAAGTTGTGTTATGATGGAACGCTCCCTAAAAGATAAATCATGATATTGCTAAAGCGGGTTCATCTATGCGAGTGAAAAACATTTGAGGATGGTAAATAACTGCGGCAACTGGTATTATTGGAATGCCACTTTTTAAACCAGCGTGAAAACTCTACGTAGGATCAGCTGCTTCGTTGTTGGACAGTTTACCACAGCAAAGACTTCTAAGGTCGACTTAGTCAAATGACTGATCACCCTTTTCTTTGGCATCTGGCCTGTCTGCAGTTTGCCGTTTTTGTGGCCACATTCGGTTGATGAGCCTGTAAACCAAACTAATCATCGAAAAGGAAATCTATTCATCCTCTATTATGTACGTGATACGGACACACATGTTATGCAACGTGAAGGTAAGACGTGGCACAAGTTCTTCTTACATCTCCTGCACTGGGTGAATCCTTCCAGGATAACACTCGTTTGGAAAAGCCTGAAATGAAAAAGAAGAACGTATATACTTTTAAGAAAGTCTTCGCTAAACATGTTAAGTTTTAGCAGCCCAAAACTTTGTGTTTTTAATGTCCAATTTAGAAATTAACAAGGTATTTGATAGATAAAATCTCTGGGAAAGGTGTTTTTGAAGGGGTCCGGATTAAAGCCCACCCGGACACTTGCACACTATGGATGATTTGTAGATGACACGTAAAGTCGGAGGACGTTTCCGATCTAGTGTAGGAAAACTGATCACATAAATATTTATGGAGCGTATAAAAATTTAACTTTGTTTTAGAATGTTGAAATTTCAGGAGAGTTACCTTCCAAACTCATATATGACACCTTTCTTATGGGCTCAAAAAGCTCAAACTTAAATCATTAGACAACGCTGTGAATAGACGAACAACGCACTTGAAAATTTGGAAGAGTTTAAATATAAGGGGTGTTAAACCCCTAAATGTAAACTAACATGTAATCTTTTTCATGGGCTCTAAAAAGCTCAAACTGTTCGATGGGCTACCATCGAACAGGTGAAACGTGTATGTTCGATGGGCTGCCATAGTTGCTGGCGGTGATTTCTGTACTCAGGGGTTAGTATTATGCATGCGAACAACAGGAGTTTTAGTCTGTTTTCTATCCTCTAGGGGTCAATTCTAAATTAGTTACGAATTTGCCGTTTCGCGTAGAGATCTGATGTGTCGCTTTTGATATGCATGCGGCGTGCTTTATTTTGGGAACTTTCCATCCGCCCACCCCTTCAGTTGAGACAATTCGAATTCTTTTCAAAACGTGCGTTGGGTCACACTGCATACAAATTTAAAAATTCGGCAGGTGTACATCATGTCCCAAACGTACGTCCGGTCACACGGCATACAAAATTAAAATTACGGCGGGTGTATATACCATCTCCCAAAATCAAAGCAGGTCATGATGCTTAAATTTCGAAAATATGGTAGCTTTTATTCCTAAAGTTACTGTGCTAAGTGTGCTCCAGTTCAGATGGGCAAATGTCCGACACCTGTTTTTGAAAAATCGCAGAAGCGACTAATCGTATGGACACATTGCATACCGCCTCATGCACATGTTTCTTCGTAAAAATGTACAACAAACTATAATTTTGCAACTGCATTCAGCCCTAACCCAAAAGTGTATTGCAATTAATTAAAAAGGCATTTTGCATGAGTAATATTCTTGTGAATATCCACATTCTTGTCAGCGTGAACTGAGAGCCCTGGAAAACAGGAGATTTAAAATGCGACGCGAGTACCAGAAGGATCAGGGATGTGTGGAGTACTTTGATATTGATAATCAGAGGTTACTGCTTTCGATTTATATATCGAAGATATTAATGCCTAACTTTTGTAAACGCACAACATTAGTTGCTCGCAGTCGTGAAATGGAATTTCGTAAAAGCCGTTGTGTTACCGCGATTCAGATAAAATCTTGCTCAGTCAGTCAAAAGAGAGTAGGTTAGCAAGTAATTTTCGTTTCAACAAGGTAGCCAAGTACCATTTACGGACATCCAGCGACGAACGTGATTGTGAAGTAATTTTGGATTCCGAATATTATCAAAGGTGAACTAAAAATTGTCGACGACTGAAACCTTTTCATTAAGCATCATCATGCGTTTAAATCACGTTACTTGGAAAGCAGAACATACTTATGAACCCCTCAGCTTGCCATTTTAGTTATCAGTTAAAATGTTAAGATAATAAGCATTTATATGCTCGACTGTCTTAATTATTTGTTATACCTAAATCTGAACTATTACGATCAAAGAGAAATTTGCTTGAGCAAAGAATTGGCGGCAGTTTGATAGTATAGGATTTCAAATATATATATATATATATATAACGCAAAAGATTAGTATATTTGAAAATAGTATAAAAATGCAAAAAATGATTTCTAGTTTCTCCTATTGTAGACAGTACACTAGTATTGAAAAAACGTAATGGTCATGCGCAGCTGGCAAATAGATGTGCCTTTTTTTTTAGTGCGTAAATTGATTTGTATCAGTCAATTGAATGACACTGACACAAAAGTTTCAATCAGTGTATTTACAAATAACAGCTTTGTTTCTTCGAATATGTAAAAATGTTTTTCAATATTTCTGTCGTCTCGATTTGCTTATTTCCAGAATCATCAAATATGAGCTCGAATAAATTAGATTAACATGAACACATTTTTAGAACTTTTTGACTCCGCAATGAAAATTTTAATCTAAATGTGTGTGTGCGTGTGAGTGCGTGCATGTGGTGTTTTAACGACTACCGTGTGCAACTCAATGGGCTATAAGCAGTCGCCTTTCAAAAATTAAGGGACGCTGGTTCCAAGGAAAGAAGAGATCCAGTGCCGTAAGCCAAACTCACCATGAATGCCGCACTCGGGATTCGAACCCGGATCCATAATGATTAGAAGCCTGCGTTCGTACCATACGGAAGCCTTTAACCTAAGTCTGCATCATACCCCAAGAGGCATCTCTCTAACATGAGTGAAAGTACCTTTGTAAAGGTATTTTCGTTAATGATAAATACTTACTACTCGTTCCGAGATGTTTTATTTCCCAAGTGACATATATACTAGAAGCTCGAACGAGAAGTATAGTCCATTCAACTAAAGAAGGACCACGGATCTCATTGACCTCAGTGAGGTCCGCGGTTCTTCTTTAGTTGAATGGACTATACCGTAGCAAAATGTAGGTGAATGTAAAGTTTTCTCTTCTTAATATGACCAGGCTACCGAGTGGCCGGGGGTGGGCAAAAGATTGGTATATCTGCCAATATACCAAGTTGCGCTCTCGCCCGAGTCTCAGATGAAGCGTGGGTAATGGCACCTGCCCCACGGCCCTTAGCTTTGTCTCCTACCTGAAGGCAGTTGCCCTAAATTTGGGAAGGACAAACGCTTCGTACCACACGTTTAAACTTAGATGCTGATGGGAATCTTTGAAACCCGAAAAAAAAAAAAAGAACTGTTGTGGTTGAATGTGCCAGTAGAAGGGCATTTTTTAAGCAGGAAAAGACCACATATTATTGGAGTGATAGACAGGTATAAGGTCACCCACATTTCTGTGAAAAATCAACGTCTTGCAGGTGGCAGCCAAATACGAGTAGATAGGTCCAGTTTGTCAAAATGTCTCCCATCTCCACTTGAAAATAAGACAGAGTTACTGTTTTAATGCAGCCTGTTTTCTTTTCAGCCTGCAGCCTGCTTTCCTTTCTTTCGTAAGGTGTTTGGAACATATGTACGTTGTCGCAAGTCCGGTGCTTCTACCACATGTTTCGCCCAAGGAAATGAAAGATAAGGAGATGCCGAATACAATAGCAGCACTACTGCGGTTGAGCTTTGAAGCCACTTCCACGATCCTCCTCATTTTTCTTCCTTAAAGTCAACGATGTGTTCTTCTGACACCTGGTGCGGATCATAAAGCCTGCTCAAACAATACCGCCGCTACGTAAGAAGACTAGGTTCGTTGGTATGAGGGGGTTGAACTCCTTCGAGGACAATTACAGATAGAACAGGAGTTTCCTGGTTAACAGAAAACCATACCATCTGCAAACAAAATTCTAAGAACTTGGTTCCCAAGGACTACCCATTATTTACAGTCTCGCGAATGGTGGTTTCAGAGAGATAAAAAGAAACCGGTGTTTAATATTTTCAAACTCGCAGTTTTTTCGTTACCATTCTAGAACATCCTAAACAAGATTTTTTCTGCCTCAGGTGGGTGACCGCGAAATGCAGGTATATTTGCTTATGCTTTTCAAAAATGACTTTCCGTGGCCGTGTCCTGCACGTGGGCGCCAAGTAAAGATCCCTTATGCATTGCTTCTATTGCTGATAACATCCATGCCCGACAAAACTGTCCTATTCGGTAGGTGACTGAGAACACAGGTTTCACTGTATGTGTGTGAAGACTGTTAAAATAAAAATGGAACAAAATTCAGCGAAAAAGCAGCGAAGAATAAATCTTAGGGAAAATAGCTAATTTTGAAGATGCAAAATTGCTCTTCATGTCAAACATTGATGGCACCAGTGATCCAGGTGCTGAAGAAAAATACATTAATTCACATATATTTTTCAGTAGAAATACATTCATTCTTCATGGAAATTATATATCACTCTATACTCTTGTGCAGGCGTAAGCTTGAAAGGAATAAATGTCGTTTAATGTGAAGTCACTTAATAAAATGCCCACATTTAGTGTGTTACATGCTGTTTGCTAAAAAGGAAATTCTTATTTTCGGTTTTCGTTCAACAATTCTCGTTTTACAAAATTCCTAGTGCGATGACATTTTCGGGAGACCTATTTCGCGCTTAAAGAGTTGCCATCATTTTTATTACATCGTTTCGGTGATATTAGCTGTTTTTTTTTTTTTATCAATCTCTTCCGCTTGCACTTGACTCCTGAAAACAGTAGAGCTGTGAAAAATGCATTAATAAACTGTGTGAACGAGCTCTTTCTTTTCTAAACGTTTCTCCCCTTAACTTGAAATTTTTGGAGTTCATGGAGGCTCCTAATGTTTTTTGGTATCACACAGAAGGAAAAGCCTTTCTCTTAAAAGGTGGTGGTCCTGTGGTTGAAACTAACTGCACCACAGTGCGCGCGCGCGCACGTACGCACATACACACCCGCAGTGATCTCCCAAATCGGTCCCCAGTGTTTTGTTGCTGTCCCCAACTGAGTTCTTTCTAATGACACAATCGATCGACATAAAGAATGTTTCGCATTACCGTCCTGACTTCTTCTAGGCTGCCGTTGAATTTTTTTCGCACCTATGAACCATTTACTCGAAGCTCTTTTATTTTATTTTTTCTTTCGTTGATATGCCAACTGTCATTACAATGGAAAAGGGTAATTTAGTTACACCGATACTTGTCTTGTTTTTAACTTAATAGAGAGATAAAATACCGTTGCCAATAACGTTCAAAACTAAATTAAACATTCTTACAAGATCCGTTACGAACAGATTTTGATTGCAAACCTAGTGGTTAAGTTATATCAGCGGCGCATAACACATATCCACATTCGAAGCAAACTTAAAAACTTAAAATAGATGAGAACCAGCTTTTTTAGTTACAGTTGGGGGGGGGGCAAAAGTGTGATCAGACGTGAAAACGACGAAGAATTTAATTTTGCTGTTTATTTAAACTTACTAGTTATTACAAGGCATTTATTGTAATTGGATCACTTTATTGCTTTCTTCAATAATGTGATCCCAAAGAAAATTACTTTTTATTGGCACATACCAACTTTTATGTCTGGAGCAATGGAAGATAGCTTTATCATCAGATCTGGTTCAACATTCAGTCTGAGCCTCGTTTTTTAAGAAAGCTACAGAAGCAAAAAAAAAACAAAAAAAAAACAGCTTCTTATTTGCATGTAGTGACGAGCGGTGTTAGGAAGCTGACACCTATCTTAGATAAAGGTGAATACTCACTTCCATAACCCCACCAAACACCATTCCAAGAACCAGGCCTTTCTAGGAATTTCAAATTCGGAAGGGGGGTTAAAACAATTAGAGAAGGGTTGAATGAAAGCAAATTTTTCGAAGGCTGAAAACATTTTTTTTTTATAGAAAACTAACTATGTAGACTTTAAACCTAGGATTAAAAATGAAGAAAAAAACTTCAAAAATGCTGAACTGTTGAATTTTTTATGGTAAAGAATGGTTAACACCGGATATCATTTTTTCAAAATTTCCCACAATTATTTTGCCCTTTGTGCTGATTTTATTTTTTTATCTCTGAAGTATAAATGCTTCCTTAAACAAGGCAACAACAACGAAAGCAACTATGTATTAATTTGAATTGCTAAAACAGTAGGGTTGAGATTTTCACAAATCTTGTGCATGCTGAAATCTCTTCAGTTTATTTGTAGCTGAATAAAATGAAGAGATACGCACATGCGTCAGGTGGTTGAAGTGCCTGACTTTAAACATACGCTTTAAGCAAGAAAAACTGAAAAAGAAACATTCTACTGCTCTGTATACACAGACTTCAGATTGAAACAAAAAAGAACAACTATTGCATTATGGTAGAAGATACTTCAAAGTAAAACAGAGAAATTCACGTAAATGCTACCTGCTATTGACAACTGTGCTGTATGATAATAACAAAAAACGAATATTTATTGAGTGCATACATACGTGTTTCTGTGTGTTTCACACTTTCAAATGGAGGTGTGTTGAGATTTTTTATGGGGCGCGTTGAGGAAATTTGGGGGGTGTAGGAGTGGTGTTTGGGGTGAGTGTATGAATCCCTGTCAAGGAAAGTTTACCCAATTTTCGATCCTGCCAGAGCCACATGAAAGTCCAAGTAACGAATCCACCCTCTCAATTTCAACATTTCATTTCCAACATCCATTGTAAAGGATTATTAATTTACAATTTACTAACATGTCAGTAAAATGTAGCCAATGAAAGAAAGTCAGGTTCAGGGTCGTACTGATAGCCCCCGCAGTGCGGGGAGGGGGAGGGGAGCTCACAGCTAAGAGGGCCTCAGCAAAAATATTTTACAAAATTTTTGGCGGAAATTTCATATGAAGTTGGCTAAAGAAATAGCGATGAATTTTTAACGGTAGCTTTGAATGAAGTATTAAAAAGAAAAGCACTGTTTTATTTTCAGTAAATAAAGTAAAATATTTAGAAATAAATTTCGCGGTTTTAGTTCTTAAAAACTGGATGACTTAAAAGCAGCTACTCGAGTTGTCGTGAAGCCCCTTTTCACAGCCATAGCAAATATGAAAGAAACAACAATTCATTGAATGAATTTTTTATAGCAGTGAGGATAGAGTTATGTATTACAATCGTTTGCACATACCTACGCATTCTTCAGTATATAATGAACTAAAAGATGTTCTTCGCGGGAACTTTCTACTAAGTACAAAATATTGTGGTATGATGTTAAATGTGTTTTTTATACTGACGATTAAATAACTTAAGAAATTTTGCTTTTTTGTGCCACAATTCTTAATTGTTACTTATGTTCTATATTTTCGTATAAATCCGAGAAGGCCCTTAGACACGTTTTTCGTTTTGTGTAATTCGTTGTCTGATTGTCAGCCATGCACATCGTTTCTCGTCATGTTTCTGTGTCGTACCTTACATTTTGTTATAGTTTTGATGCCGCTTTTGTTTCTGATGTAAACCGTTTGACATGGCTCTCTTTGGCCCATTGGGGACCTTGCGCCAGTAAACTCCGACCAACCGCAGTTGGTTGGAGTTTATTACGGGTTTTTATGTGTGTGCTCGTAATGGATTTCAAAGTGGATAGCCTTGGCTCCGTAAAAGAATAAAATATGCATATATTACCTACTGCCTTTGACATAAGTATTTTGTATTTGTATAAAACTAGGCGATCATTTCAATTACAACGTGCACATTCGTGTTACACACAACAAAGTGCAATAATTTTGATTTTACGATAAATACCTGTGGGGTTCAATAGAATTTGAATTATTGAAAAGCTCATAAAGCATAGTTAATAATATGGAATTAAAAAAAATTCAGTAATTAATAGCTGATACATTTCCGCAAAAAGGACCTCCAAGATATGGGGGGGGGGGGGGGTAGCTTTTCCGGTACACCATTGGTCAGGTTCCGCTTGTGAACGCGAAGACTGATTTTGATGCTTACATCCGTATCTTAACAAATTGCCCTCTGAATCATATATTTGAAGATATTTTGAAGCTCATGCCGGAAATTATGATTTTTTTAAGCAGAAGTTAAGAAGCAGATTGGTGAACTTCATATACTTTTACAAAACAAACAACTTCGATGGATTATTATACATCCGTTCATGAATGAATGATGTTTTGTACCACGAATGTGCACGTTGTAATTGAAATGATCATCCTAGTTTTATGCAAATACAAGGTACTACAAAACACTTACCTCAGAGGTAGTAGGCAATATATGCAAATTCTGTTCTTTTACGGAACTAAGGCTTTTGAAGTCCATTACGAGCACACTCATTAAACAGGTAACTGCCGTTGGTTGTTTATTCGCACAAGGGCCTAAGTGGGCCGTGCCAAACGATTTACATCAGAAACAAAAGCGGCATCAAAACTATAACAAACGGTAAGGTACAAAACAGAAACATGACGAGAAACGATGTAAATGGCCGACAATCAGACAACGAACTACACAAAACGAAAAACACTTCACGTAATTGACAAGTGACAGTATCTAAGGGCCCTTTTCTTATTTATACGAAAATATAGAACATAAGTAACAATTAAGAATTGTGGCACAAAAAAGTAAACCTTCTTAAATTACTTAATCTTGAATATAAAAGACACATTTAACATCATACCACAATATTTTGTACTTAGTAAAAAGTCCCCTCTAACATCTTTTAGTTCATTAAATTCTGAAGAATGCGTAGATATGTGCAAACGATTGTAATACATAACTCTATCCTCATTGGTATAAGAAATTCATTTACTGAATTGTTGTTTCTTTCATATTTGCTATGGCTGTGAAAAAGGGCCTCAAGTCAACTCGAGTACCTGCTTTCCCGTCATCCAGTTTTTAAGAACTAAAACCGCGAAACTTATTTATAAATATCTTACTTTATTTACTGGAAATAACAAAGTGCTTTTCTTTTTAATACTTCTTTCAAAGCTGCCGTCAAAATTCCCCGCTATTTCTTTCTCTTCATATGAAATCTCCGCCAAGAATTTTGTAAAATATTTTTTCAGACGCTAGAGGCCCTTTTAACCGGGAGGTCCCCCAACACTGCGGGAGTTGCAGGGACTATCAGTACGTCCCTGCACTTACACACACAGGTTAGTTAAACATCCCCTAGGAAGCTGGGAGATTTGGGCTGGTTGCCCGGCAGGAAAGAAAGTGGGATAGAAAAAGCTAAGAGCAGACGACCTTATTTTTAATTGGGGTCCAATTCCCCGGGACCGCTATTAGCATGCCGTCCATGGCACGACGGATATTTAGTGGTTTGGCAATCGAGCTGAAGCAACCATTTGGTTGGGAGGTCGGCTACTTTATAGACACATGATTACACGCTGCGCAAATCCGTTCATGAATAATAGTTAATGTGAGTGTATAATTTCTATTTTGACCATACACTGTACGAGTATACATGTATTAGTAACAATAGCTGTATGTACAAGCGTTATACGTTGCTGTAAACTAGGCAAAAGTGAAATATTTTCCCGTTGTGTGTAAAAGAAAAACGCTGACGTTTACGAATGCGGTAGTAATAAAATTACTTATTAACCTGCATCTTAGATACCTTGATTTTATAGCATGACTTGGAGCAATATGCATGCGTCTAAACTGTCCGAGTATATATAGAACTGAAGACCGAAAAGGTAGTGCAGCTGACGGGATCCTATTAATTAAAAATAATAATAATAATAAACTTTTCGTGTAATCATGAAAATTTTACGAGATTTAATATTCGTTGTCTGGTTTCCTGTCATACCAGTTGAAGAATTTCCTTTTCTTACAGCTGAAATCTCGTCGGTAATCAAATGCGTCCTGGGTCATATTTCGAAGTCGGGGAATAATTAAAAAAAGAAAAGAAAAGCGGGATACCAATTCTACGGGATCATTTGCATGATCATGGGTGCTGATGATGTAAAGGCCTCGGGTACTTCGTCTTGTACATGTGCGCCCGTTTTCATGCAACAAAGCTGAATCAGCGAGCCGCTCCTATCTTCTGTTAACTCGTCGCACCAGTCCAACCGCTTTCTCATCTATAGCACTGCCTCTTTTAGCATAGCGATAGACATAAATTAACACGGCTCGTACTCCATGTGGTGCCATTTATGCCCTGTCTTAATCTGTTCGGTTTTTTTTTTTTCTTAGTCTGTTTTCCACCCCCATTACCCCTACTGGAAAGGGTCTTGCGATAAGAGAGTAACTTCACTTAATGTGGCACTCGATTATTTTTGTTTTACTGCACTTTTTAAGGTGAACGGAACGGTGCATCAGCGTGTGGTTTTGCGGTGGAATGCAATTTTATTCCGCCCACATTATTCCTCTTTTGTAAACCTGAGACAACCCGTCAAAAGAGACGAAACTGCACTGATCGTTTCAACGTCTCATGAAGGGAAATTTTTAATATAAATTTTGCCTGTCCTTCATGTGTGCTCACTTTTGAAAGCTTTAGGACGACTCCCACTGGATGAAAACTGAAACTGCCAGTCTGATTTCAGAAAAATTAAAAAAAAAAAAAATTACACTAAGACGCGAATGAATAAAATAAGTTTTGCGTGTTTGTTCTATCGTTTCGAAAACTTAGGCAATTCCAGATTAGTGCATTAAAACCTGACAAACGTGAAGAGCCAAGCTTGTTTTAAAAATCAGTGGGATCAACCCAAGTTTTTTTACGAATTGTTTTTTCTAAAATTCGATTGAACATGTTAGTAGCTAAGCTGAAAATTACTTTTGTTATTTTACCCGATTCTCATCTTAAGAATCAAACTTGTCTTAAACATCACTGGCCTAAACATAGGAGTTTTTTTATGAAGTGATTCCTTTGAAGTTCGTTTTAAAATAAAATAATAGCATTTAAGCTGAAAACTGTTTTTGGCGGTTTTTTTCCCCGGCTTGCCTTAAGAACCGAACTTATCTTCAAAATCAATGGCATTAACCTGAGAATTTTTACGAAGTGCTTTTTTTTTATTCTTTTAAAGATGTTATATATACATATATATGGCATGTTGCCAGAAGAACGGACCACCGATGGACAACCAAAATTTTAGACTGGATTTTTTTTGATTGGAGGTTTAACGACCACCGTGAGCAACTCAATGGGCTATAAGCAGTCGCCCGTCCCTAATTTAGGGTCACTGGTTCCAGGGAAGGGAGAGAGCCAGTGCCGTAAGACAAACACAAGATCCATGCCTCACCGGGATTCGAACCCGGGCCCCTTACGGACGAATGATCAGAGGCCATCGCTTAGACCACTGCGCCACCGGGGCGGCAGACTGGATTCCGAGGAACAGAAAAAAAAAAAAACCAGAAGAAGAACCCATGAGAGATGGATGGATGAAATTCGAAAGCATGCCAGAGTGACATGGAGGGGACAGGCTCAATACAGAAAATTGTGGAAGAAACTTGGGGAGACCTTCATCCAGCAGTGGATTAATAAGGGTTGATGATGTGATGTGTGTGTGTGTGTCATTGCCAACCATTATCAGTCCACTGCTGGATGACGGTCTCCCCAAGTTTTCCACAATTTTCTGTCTTGAGCCTGTCTTCTCCATATCACTCTGGCATGCTTTCGAATTTCACCCACCCATCTCTCACGTGGTCTTCTTTTTTGGTCTTCTCCTGTCCTTTGGAATCCAGTCTAAAATTTCGGTTGTCCATCGGTAATCCATTCTCCTGGCAATATGTCCAGCCCATTGCCACTTCAGGGATTGATCATGATGTCTTCCACTCTTGTCATTTTCCTTATGCACGAGTTCCTCATCTTATCTCTCCTGGTTACACCAAACATGCATCTCTCCGCGCTTCTGTCAGTCATCTGCCGTCTTTTTATGTCTTTTTTAGTTAAGGTCCACGTCTCTGCTCCGTATATAAGCACTGGATGGATGCATTGATTAAACACTTTTCTTTTAAGGCATAATGGCATATTGCTCTTAAAAATTGTACTATTTCTTCCAAAAGCTCTCCAACCAAGTTTTATACGTCGATTAATTTCTTCATCAATGTGACCCTCCCTTGATATCTGCTGCCCAAGGTAGTAAATGTGGGAATCGGTTATCTCCAGCTTTTACCCATCAACTGATAAATCTTCATTTCTTGTAAAAGCACTGTACATCAGTTTTGTCTTTTGAAAGTAAATTTTTAATCGCACTTCTTTGCTCTTGTCAGCAAGTTCCTGGATTATACTCCACAGCTCTGAAGGGGTAGTTGCAAAAATTACTAATAGGGTGTCACTTTGCCTCACTCCCTTTCCAATTTTTATTGATGTTGTATCCCCAAATAGCCTAACCGTTGCAGCTGTACTTTCATAGATGTTATTAATAATGCTAATGTAAGTATCTTCAATACCGCAGGATTTAAAAGCTCTCGCGGTATTGAAGATGCATACATTAGCAAAGATTCTGCTATTTGAGGATACATGCAGAGCATTTGAGAATAATTTTCCGCTAAGCTGCTATATATATATATATATATATAGCAGCTTGGCGAAAATGTGTCGAGTTTGAAAATGTTTATCCTCCATTTTAATAGTTGTGAAGATTGTAATGTCCTGAGAAAATGTAACCGGGTAAGGATTTTTTGCCCTTGCTTCACGTTTGAATAGCTGAAGGTTTTAATTCCGTAGAGAAATGTACCCGGGCACAAAATACAGATGTTTTGATGCATCTGGAAGCGATTAGTTTCTTTAGTATCTCATTGTTTAACAGATAGCTAGCGGCCCGCACAACATAGAGAATGCTTGAGCACTGTGTAACTTGCGTAGCAGGTTCTACAAATCGTTCCTGCTGGTAAACGTATAAGTCTGCGTTTAGTTTGAATGCGAATTACCAATTGTAATGGAAGAACTCGATAAAATTTAAGCAGTTTTCCCTTGCTTAATTGATAGATAAGTTAAAAATGAACTTCTGTCTGAGTATGAAAATTTGGGTGATTTTGGGTAGACTTTGAGGCCTCGTAGAAGATTCACCGGCTATCGCTTTTAATCCAGAGCAAAGGTACCAATAAGAACATTTTTTTTTTCTTATGAGTAAGGCATTCGGAAGGGTAAAGCCGCTTGGCTACCAATATTATAAAAAATGAAAAGAAAAGTTCACATATGTTTAATACACATCTGTAAATATGAAGATCACCTCAGTAGAGCCTTCTGCGGAATTTTGAATGTAACCCCCATACGGTTTTTCCCCCTCACTCTCTCACACGCACACACTACCAATTCACAACATAACTTGTTAACTATGTGTTGAAACTTTAATTTCATGTAGTGTTTCTTATCTTCCATAAATCTCGTATTTACGATATGCGTGTGTAAAATTCAGGGTTGTGACACATATCGTTTTAACCACCGTGTATAGATAGCACTGATGAAATTCACTATCGTTGGCTTTTCACTTCGGACAAGTAAACTTTTACCCCAGTAACACATCCTTTTTCCTGTATAAATAAATATGATTTAATTAGGGGTAAAACAAATAATTTCAATTACAGTCAATTTTGAATTTATGCGGCAATAAGAACTTGCTTGTTAGAAACACTGTATTTTACACGCCCCGCCCAAGTAAATACTTTTCACATGTTTGGAATTTTGTACGTGGTGCTTGTGTATGTTATTCGTATTTACAATTTCTGTTGTTGTTTTTTTATCACTTCCTGAAAATACAGCTACAGGCACCCATAGCCTTTTCATTTATTCTGGCTGTGTTTATGCAATCTGGCAAACAGTTCTCTAAAGATTATAAACATAGATCACCTGCTGAATCTTCATGCTCTAGTTCTAACAGCAGCTTCATAACGTATATTACCTATTCTTTTTGCAGTCTGTGAGTTTTTAAGTGCTATTTTCCCGAAACAGCTTTTTGCGAGCGCTTAACTAAAGTCATAGTTTTGTTGTTCTGTGAAAAAGACCGTAAATTTTGTTGCTAAGTTAAATCATAAAATGATTTCGAAGGACTGGCCCAACCTGTGATCCCTGAAGTTGCTTTTGGGACACCCCGCAGAGATCCATTTTCCTACTTTGGTATGTACCAAGCGTTCAGCTTAAGCATTATCACTTACTTAGTAGGAGGCAAATCAAAGAAGTTGGAAAGCCATCATCGACGTCGGCGGTTTGAGTCTCCGTTGTTAAAGGTCTCCAAGTGAACTGGACTCCCTGGGTTGCCTCAGCAAGGTTAATTTTCGGTGGCTCTGTCTTAAGTGCAACCATATCTCTTCCCGGGTAACCGCCCCTTCGCTAACTGCCTGGGTTTATGGCAGCATTCCATTTAGAAGTCCAGACACTGATAGCATCGACAAGAGACGCACCTTCGACAGCGAGACATCAACCCAAAGAGGGTGGAGATTTTAAAAGAGAATCTATTTGCTCTTATATCCCTTCTCGATCTTTTCCCTTCTTTTTTTTTTTTCCTCTTCTGTTTTCTTTCAACCTCTTTTTGTCATTATCCTTGTTGTCATGTCAGTAAGCAACTAAAGGATGTGAATTAGTCTTACTTAACAAAGATGCTTCAACTTATCAACTTCTTAATTTGTTATGAAATCTTCAAGTGCTTAAAGTAAATACATCACCTTAAAATATGCAGGGGAAAAAAAAAGATATAGAATTCTCCTTTTACTTCATGAATTTTTATTAGCCAGGCTGCAAGGTGGATCTGTCATGCGAAAAAGAACTTTTTTTAACAGTTAATGCTTTTTTTGAATAGGACGGGCGTTCAAAAAGTTCGTATTCTTATCCATTTCTAGTAAAGATGTATATGCGGTACTTTTTATTTTTATTTATTTATTTTTTGCAGGTAGGGCGTATTCCGGTGTGCCACTGTACCAGTTTTCAACGCTGTAGAACCATTCATTATTTTTTAAGGGGATTTTGTGAACTAAACTGTGAAGACTGTGAAATGGGGGAGGGGGGAACGGGCGGTGATAAAATAAAATACCTGTCTTCGTAACGCCTGGTAGGAGGTTCACGATGATGTGGTGCACACATCGGGGTATAAGGTCCCAAGCATACGAGGTTTGACAATTTATTTCCCGGAACAATCGCGTTATGTCACCCTTGTGGAGATGCGAGAAAAATCACGTGAACGTGCGCGTCTCGATATGTTTAAAATAGTACATGCGTTAACCGTAGACCACTAGAACCATTCGTGAGTGCGTAGTTGCGAAAACAATGCAAGTGTCTGTGTGTGTGTGTGTGTGTGTGTGTGTGTGTGTGTGTGTGTGTGTGTGTGTGTGTGTGTGTGAGTGAGTGAGTGAGAGAGCGAGAGCGAGAGAGAGTTTTTAGGTAAAAATGAGTGATAGAAATTTAAAGCAGCGCATCAACATCAAAATTCCGTGTGAAGATTGGTAAAAGTTCTACTGAAACGTTAAAGCTATTTAAAGTGGTGTATAGTAAGGATGCTATGCAAAAGTCAAGTGTCTTTGAGTGGCATAAGAGCCTAAAAAAGCACACATATCCTCGCAGTTCAAAACCATGCTTGAGTGTGTTTTCGATCATCACGAATTCATTGAACAGAGGCAAACGGTCAACCAACAATGATATTTAGAGGTGTTGAAAAAGGTCACGGGATTCTATTCGAAGGAAAAGAGCTGAACCGTGGCCTGACAATGCCCCGAGCCAGGATGTGCTCATTGTTCGCGAATTCCTGGCTAAGAAATCAATTACCGAATTGGATCATCCTCCATATTCACCTGACTTAGCTCCTTGTGATTTCTGGCTCCCCCCCCCCCCAAATAAAACTGCTGTGAAAGATCGAATATTTTCAGGTATTTCTGACATTCAGCGTAACGTGACAAAGGAACTCAAGAGTATTCCAGAAACAGAGTTACAGGTATGTGTTTTCAGCAATAGCAACAGCGTCTTACTAAGTGCATAGCTTTGGAAGGATATTACTTCGAATGTGGCAGTAGTTGCTTGTGCGCAGATGCGCATATATTTTTTCTACAAATGCATTCCGGGAATTAAATTCCCACATCTCGTATGCATCAGTTGTGTAGTGGTACAGAGAATTGTGTTGAAGCAGGAAATTTTGCGATGATGCGGATCGTTTTAGACCGACCACCCGCTTCTGAGGGAAACCTCATGCGCGTGCATGACATCGGGATGCAAAGCAGACGAGCTGCAGAATGCACTATCATGACTGACTACCTGGAAAAGGGCATCACTGCCACTGATGCATAGTACGCCAACCATAAAAACCAACTCCATGCGGCTACCGAGGAAAAGAGGCGTTGAAGACTTCTAAGAGGTGCCTTCTTCCTTCAAAGCACCGCACCGAGTCATTTCCAGATTGCAAAGACCACCATATACACTGACGGAAAAAAATAAAAAATCCCAACACCAAGAAGGGGTTGTGTTAGGTAAACGACAGTTGGTAGGCGGTGAGAGTACATCTGTAAGATGATGTCTATGCAAATTTCGCGCTCGGCGCATACGTGTGGCGTTAGTAACGCCCCTCGGAACATGCAAAACAGGTTTGCTGTAAATACGCGCTGTAACGTTCGTGAGCGTTAGTTATCGTTGAGATTCGACGTAGGGTGTTGATGTTAGTCAAGAATGCCTTTAAGAAGACGAAGAAGCCATTATCAACAGCTCACGGAGTTTGAACGAGGTCGTGTAATAGGGCTACGAGAAGGTTGATTTTCTTTCCACAATATTGCAGAATGACTTGGCAGGAATGTAGCCACTGTGCATGATTGTTGGCAGCGGTGGTCAAAGGAAGGTACTGCCTCAAGAAGACCGGGTTCCGGCCGGCCACGTGGCACTACTGAGAGGGAAGACCGCCGTGTACGGCGTATGGCCGTGGCGCATCGTACTGCGTCTGCGGCAGCAATTCAAGCTGCAGTTGCCACGACAGTGACACAACGAACTGTTACAAATTGGTTACTTGAAGGACAGCTCCGAGCCAGACGCCCTGTAGCGTGCATTCCACTTACTCCAAACCACTGTTGTTTGCGACGTCAGTGGTGTCAAGCTAGAGCTCATTGGAGGACGGAGTGGAGATCTGTTGTGTTTTCTGATAAAAGCCGGTTCTGATTGGGTGCCAGTGATGGCCGTGTGTTGGTTAGAAGGAGGCCAGGTGAGCGCGTGTGTTGGTTAGAAGGAGGCCAGGTGAGTTACGGTCTGGGGAGCAATTTCCTATGACAGCAGGAGCACTCTCGTGGTTATCTCGCGCACCCTGACGGCACAGTTGTACGTCGGTCTGGTGATTCAACCTGTTGTGCTGCCATTCATGAACAGCTTTCCAGGGGTGTTTTCGAACAGGATAACGCTCGCCTGCATGCCGCTGTTGTAACCCAACATGCTCTACAGAATGTCGACTTGTTGCCGTGGCCTGCTAGATCACCAGATCTTTCACCAATCGAGCACGTATGGGACATCATTGGACGACAACTACAGCGTCACCCCCAACCAGCATTAACCGTCCCTGTATTGACCGACAAAGTGCAACAGGCATGGAACTCCATCCCACAAACTGACATCCAGCACCTGTACGACACAATGCATGAACGTTTGCGTGCTTGCATTCAACATTCTGGCGGTTACACCGGTTATTAATGTACCAGCATTTCACATTTAAAATGGCTCTTCTCGCGCTTACATTAAGCTGTGATCTTGAAACCTTAATCGATTAAATATGTTACCTATACAAATGTATTGCCGCCATTTCATTCCTCTACAACTATTTTTTCGTGGTGTTGGGATTTTTTTCCATCAGTGTAGCTGCAGGATTTGAGTTGCTTCAGCAGCCACCCCATTCTCCAGACTTTGCCTGCAGTGACTTTAATTTGTTGTGGAATAACATCCGTGGGAAGGGATTGGCATCCGACTCTGAGAAGGTCGCAGCTAGCTGTGCTTGCGTACTTGTAAGGCCAAGGGAAATATTTTTTTTTTCTACTGGGACGAAGGCATTAGTCCCGAATGAGAAAAAAGTGGCGCGTTTGTTCCATGGCGCTGGTTCTGCCTTCTTCCTGGAACAACCAGCTTTAAATTAGGGAAGTGCAACTCTATGTGGCACTGACCATTCGTTCGAGATAGGCCGAGTTCGAGTATTGGACAAGACCTGAGCCTGGTGTTCGTCTAATGGCTATGCCTCTTCCCTGGAACCAGTGGCCCTGAATTCGAGACGGGCGACTGCTTGTAGCCCTCAGTGTTGCCCATGGTGATCGTTAAACCCCGAAGTAAACGAACGAACAAATGACTCCCTGTAGCCTTCGATGTTCATGGGAGTTGCCGACCTTCCCCCCCCGAAAAAAAAAACAAAAAACAACTCTGCTTTAGTAGAGGACTGGCGATCCATAAATGGTCCTGGAAGATAATTTTTGTGGCCGCCTCTGTGGGAAGAATTAAGGTACTCCAACCTTAAAATCATCGGTATGTCACCATCATCATATCGTGTTTTAATGTCTTTTGAACACAAGTCTACGAATTACTGCCATGTTGCGGCAGTGATTAGTGAACTACGTGGTACTCATTTTTATGGACCTTTGCTTCAAAAACAGTTTTTGGCCGAACAGACCACTTGCAACATAAGTTTATTATTAGTTCGAAGCCGTTAAAGTGGTAAAAACCTTGTCTTTTTTGATTAACTCGATGTTTTGTATAAACATAACGAACTACAAAGAAATCATGCCCACTGACTTCTTGGATTAGCGTGGAAGTTACCGGCCCAAAATAACGCCGGCCCACCGGGAATCCTCCTGGTGTCCCAGCGGCCCAGTCCGCGCCTGCTCAACCTTTCAAAATTTGTGTGAGTGTTGAATAACCGAGCGGCATTAAGAACTTCAGCCGATTTAATGAACTATTTGATGATGCTGATGCTATCCATTCAGTCGAATTCGACTCTTGGCGATTCTATAGGCTGCGACCCTCCATGCCTCACGGTCTTGGACTCTCTCCCTCAGCGGTTCCATGTGCAGCCTAGTGTTCATTTTTTGATTGTATGCAGCCAACGTGCTCTTTGTCGTCCTCGTCTTCATATTCCCTCCACCATTCCAAGCAGCATATCTTAATTAACTGAAGGCTTTCTCTCCGTTGCATCACAAGATCCCGGATTACTTGCAAGTGGTCCTTGCTCTTCCCCAGTCACTTTTTGGCTACTTATTGGCCAGCAGGGCCCACCATTCAGTACTATATCTGAAGCATTTGAGAGGCTTTCCATAGAATTTTCGTGGCAATGTTTTTACAAGGTAGGATGCCAGGTCTTTCTCCCAACCCTCCCCATTTATGCGGGCTTGGGACTGGCATACAAGATTAACGTCCATAATTGGGTTGATGAACTGTTTAGGTAAGTATAAGAATTATTTTCTATTGTAGAAGTGGCTGTACTTATACGTACATGCGCGAAATGTGTTTTTTTAAGAGCTACTTTTAAGAAAGTAGTCATATTAATTGCACGCATGAAAAGTATTTTCGTCTGTAGCTACCTTTTGAATTGATGTGCATGTAGACTCAACTAGCTATTTTCGAAAAGAAGTTTGCTTGGAAAGTGAATTTTACCAAAAACTAGTCATACTTACTGATTTTCAACATTTCCAGCCTGAGTTTCACTTATTTATTGCTTATATTTTGTATAGCATAATCAAATATATTCTTAAATTCTTCCCAAAAGCGTGCTGGAAATGGTTCGTTTGTTTACCTTCAAACGAGGTGTTTACTTAAAAGAGTCGTACGATCGGCGAAAATTTTCGGTATTTTTTCTTCTTCTTTAGTTTCTGTGTTGAGTTTCCGTGACTCTAGCGAGATATTTCAGTCACAGCAAGATTATTTTCTACTTCGGGGGACGGTTTCCTTCTCCCTAGGTCTCTTCTGAAAGGAAATGCTCCTCTGATTACCTTTTTCTGCAGTGGTAAGTCTTCTTCGCGGTCTTTGCCTAAATCGTTTCTAACTCCCGAATTTCCTTTCCGTTTTTTTTTTTTTTTTCCTCCCACTCTCTTTTCCCCTCTCCCACTCTCTTACTGGTTGGTGAATTGGTATTTTAGAATTCCTGGTTACACAATATGCGAAATTGCTGAAATTAAATACCGTGTTATTCTTCAGGTCTATATTTAGCTGTCTTTCTAGAGTAGAAATAAAGGTAACAAAGCCCATTACTTTTCCGTTGCAAAATGAGTAGTAATTATCCGAGTTCTCAGAATGATTTATGCGTTTTAGTCTTTTCCACAACACAAAAATGTGCTCAACAGTTATTTAGTGCTGTAATATTTTATAATCGTCAGGCAGTATGACACAAAAGTGATTAACGATCCCTTGCGCAGGGAAGAAAAAAATCTTATTCGCAAAATAAAATACCGAATCTCTCTTAAGCATTTTCAACAATAGTGGTGTGTTTCACGACGAATGCAGAGAGAACTTTTACCTCATTAACACTTCTACTTTAAGCGGATTAATTGCGAAGGCTCATGATAAGGTTGACACTCTTGTTAGAATAAGACAGAACAGATGATCTGGAGAGTTGTATTATTTATATATACAACTGCCGTTCCATAAAAACTGAGAGTAAAATCACACAAAATGAAGAAATATAGGCACAGCAAAATATATATTATTCTTTCTCAAAGTATTTTCCCTCGGATGATATGCAACGGTCCCATCGGTTCAGTCCACTTTTCAAAGCATGTGGCGAAGGCATTTTGTGGAAGCTGCTTTAGCGACCCCTGTGCAGCTTGAATAACGTCAGGATCTGTGTTGAATGCTGCGCCACGGAACTTCTCCTTCATTGTTGGAAACAACCAATAATCGCACGGGGCGAGGTCAGGACTGTAGGCAGGCCGTGGCATGATTTCAGTACTGCATTTCGTAAGAAACTGTTGAACACAAGGAGCTACATGTGGGCGGGCGTTATCATGGTGTAGGGTCCACTTGCCCACCAGTTCCGGTCGCTTAATCGATATGTGCCGTCGCAGACGCTTCAAGACTCATATGTAATACTCAGCATTGACCGTAATTTGTGGAAAAACGTCATGCTACTGTTGCGTGTTGTCTGAGAAAGTTTTACAAAATTCGTTTATAATGGAAGGCCAAAGGCTATAATAAAAGTCAATCCAACTGTCTTAGGGAATTCATTCAAAATGAGAAACGCAGCTGCAGTTAAAGCATTCGAAAGCAATGTCCGAGCTAGGCATTATTTCGAGTCCCGGATGAGTCATGTATGGTGTGTTTGCCTTATAACGCTGGTTCTTTCCCTCTCCTGGAACCATTGTCCCTAAATAAGGGACGGGTGACAGCTTATAGTCTTTTGAGTTGCTTATGGGGGTCGACAAACCCTTCAAAAACCCCGTCTGTGTGTGAAGTACCCTGTAGAAGAAATCCATTGTCACTGTTCAGTAAAATGTAATGAAATCAAAAATAAACTCCAGAAGATTACGAGCAGTATTCGAAATTTCAGTGTAGAGTGGCCTATATTTATAGCACAGTAAAAACACGTGAAGAAGATCTTCCCATAAAGCCAATGACAAACTCTCACTTTTCAGACAATATTATTATCTTCCTTTTCGTCTTGAAAAGTTGTTGAGAGGTCCTCCTTCTCTAGCGTTAATATAAGTTTACGTCTTATCAGAGTTGTCATATACACGTTGATAATTTTCTTTTGTCCAAATTTCTAAAATTCGTACAGGTCTTTTAGTTTTGTTGTAAACCGTAACCGACGAATTTTAAGTGTTTGAATCAAGCACGTCAACCTGTCGATCCTATATCGTTTGTAATCGACATTTTGTTCGACCGATTTCACACGTATTCAATGACCCGTCGGTGAGTCATTTTATATTTTAAATGCATGAAATTCTGTGTAAACGTATCTTTTATTTATTTTTTTAATGTTTTACAAGTGCGTACTGATTCATGTTGTAGGATGCACGAGCAAATGAAATCTTTCCAAGTGCATTACACATCGCTCCTTCAATGCGCAAACAGGCAGAGAAATTACTTCGTAGCAAGTTCTAAAATACTGGGAAGTGCTTGATCGCGACCAAGCCGAGAAAGGAATGCATCATTTGCATTCATGTAGCGCAACTTCACGATATTTATTATGAGGGGAAAGTCTTTCGGTGTCTCTTAATTGACGCACGGTTTCCGACCTCAGGTTTATGGCTGCAGTTATTCATCAACGGCAGCCTCAGCGGCAGAACGATTCATGCTGGATGAAGATTGGGTTGGCCTGTCGTGTCTTGTGTTGTCTGCCCGCCGCCCAATTGCGAATAAGGCAACCGCAATGCATTTTAATCGCTGCTGGAGGCTGCACATTGCTTCAGCGTTGGTATTGCGCGAGTTCCTCGCTTATGACGACTCCTAAGCAACTACATTTTCCTTTCATCATTCTCACTCACCTTCGTTCTTTTGACATTTTTTTTTTAACCCTCTTTTGTTTGTGAGATATCCCCCACCATTTCTGTATTACTAAGCTGCGGAACATTTTTTATCTGTGTGACAATCTACAAAATGTTACACATTAAAAGATCTTGCACCTGATAAGTTTCAGAATCCTTGAAAAATCTCCGTCTTTTCAAAACTGCGCTTCTTACCGTTAATGTGTTTCTTGTGGTGTCTCTACACTGCAAAAAAAATTCTGAAATTTACGAGCCACTTTCCGTGATTCCTTTCATCATCAACCATTAACAATCCACTGCTTGACGAAGGTCTCCCAAAGTTTCTTCCACAACGGTATGTCTTGTGCCAGTCTCTTCCATGCTACTCCCGCATGCTTTCGAATTTCACCCATCGATGGTCTGTCCTTCTGGCAGTATGCCCAGCCCAATGACATTTCAGAGATTTTACTCTGATCATGATGTCTTCCACTCTTGTCATTTTTCTGATCCACGAGTTCTTCTTATCTCTCCTTGTTAAACCAAGCATGCACCTCTCCATGCTTCTTTCAGTTGGCTGCAGTCTTTGTATGTTTTTTTTTTTTTTTTTAGTTAAGGTCCATGTCTCTGCCCCGTACGTAAGCACTGGAAGGATGAATTGATTAAACACTTTGCATTTAAGACATAATGGCCTATTGCTCTTAAAAACTGTACTGTTTCTTCCAAAAGCTCTCCAAGTAAGTTATATATGTTGATTAATTTTTTCATCAATATGACCTTTGCTTGATATCTGCTGTCCAAGGTGAATGTAGGAATCGGTTATCTCCTGCTTTTCCCATCAATCGATAAATCCTCTTTTCTTGTAAAAGCATTGTACATCAGTTTTTTCTTCTAAAAGTTCATTTTTAATCCCCATTCTTTACTCTTGTCAGCAAGTTTTTGGATCATACTCTGCAGCTTTGATAGGGTAGTTGCAAAAATGACTGCGTCATCAGAAAAACGAAGGTGAGTTAGATAATATCCGTTAATCTTTATCCCTTTGTTTTCCCAGTTCAGTGATTGAAAGACATTTTACAATGTTGCATTAAAGAGTTTGGGAGATATAGTGTCACCTCGTCTCACTCCCTTTCCAATTATTATGGGTGCTTTATTCTCAAATAGACTTGAGCTCCCCCCTCCCCGCGCAAAAAATATCTTCGAGGCCCTTTTGCGGAAATATATTAACTTTCAATTACTAAAAAATTTTAAATTCCATATTAGTAACTAGGTTTTATGGGAGTTTTAATTATTCAAATTCTGTGGAGCCTACGGTACTTATCGCCAAAACCAAAATTATGGCACTTTATTGCATAAAACACAAATGTGCACGTTGTAATTAAAATGATTGCCCTAGTTTTATATAATTACAAAGTACTACAAAACACTTACGCTAAAGTTAATCATATCATACAAATTTTATTCTTGTAGAGAACTAAGACCACCCTCTTTGAAATACCTCACGATCACACACAAAACACGTAATTGTGGCGTAACAGTGTCTAATAGCCTTTTCCGATTTATGAGAAAATATGAAACATAAGGAAGCAAAAAAGAAATAGTGACAATTAAGAATTATGTACTCTTTAATGTATAAAAAATAGCATTACATTATTTACTCTTGAATGTATAAATAACGCAGTTAACATAATGCCACAATGTTTTGCACATAGTAAATTTTTTTCCCATTGACTCTGTTTTGTATAAAAAATGACACTGGTTTCTTTACCTCCCGAAGAACAAATTTCAGTTCGTTGTATTCTCAATGATGCGTAGTTATGTGCAAAAAATTGTAATATATAACATCTTAGCCTCAGTGGTATAAAAGTTACATTTATTGAATAGATATTTCTTTCACATTCTCTTGTTAATATATGTGTATATATAGGGACTATTGCTATGGCTGTGAAAAGGGGACTCTAGTTGTCTGGGATAGCTGCTTTCCCGTCATCTATAAACTAAAACCGCGAAAATGATTTTCAAATGTTTTACTTATTTAATGAAAAAGTACTTAAAATTCCTTTTCGTTTCAATACTTCATTCAAAGCTGCCGTAAAAAAATTCCTGTCTTATTTCTTTAACCAACTTCATAAGCAGTTTCCGAAAAAGAAATTTAAAATACTTTGCCAGAGGTTAGAGGCCCTCTTAGCCGTGAGTCCCCCCTCTACAATGCGGGGGTTACAGTACGCCCCTGTGTGGAACCGGGTATTCCTCTCCTTCTTCCCCATTGTACGCACCAGCTATTGTATAGTGGTATCGTAAGAAACCGGGTACTTAAATTACTGTACGGGTGATTGTAGGATGTCTAGGTATCACTTTATGGACCTTTTTAGACAAAAGCTATTAGAGCAATCAAGAGTAAATTTCGTATTGAGGAGTTCTATGAAATACTATAAAACAGTACATTTCACCTTTTCTTAAAGGTAATTGGAAGCCGTTGTCTGTTTAAAAATATCTCAAGTTCCGAAGCATTCTGTTGCTTCGAAAAATCACGATGAAAAAAATTACGTAATTTGTAATAAGTCCTCCTATAGAAAAAATAAAATTATTACAAACCTGTTCAGAAAAATAATGAGTTTCAACAGAAAATAAAATGAGTGTAATGAATTTATGTATGTGTTATACGTAAGTGTTATAAATTGTGGGGAAAAAAATCCTCAGAAGACTTGTTTCTTGTTAACTACACCAAAAGATTTTCACTTGGTTTACAGGAGGCTGATTTCCACTGTTGCTAACTATATATCAATTTTTTTCGATAGGCTCATATGATACTCATTTCGTGTTGCTAAATGTGCCGAAATATTTTCGATGAGGTTTGAAAAGTTAAATGCAACGTTTGTTACACCGTACATAAAATATATCTTGTCAGTTCGGCAGTTTAATTTATGTATCGCATCTTCACTGAATGAGGCAGTCTGAGAAAAAGACTGATAAATCTCAAACATTAACGTCAATTTAGGATGCAAAACGTTATTAAAATGGCCTTCTGCTTTTCTTTCCTTCTTTCTCTTATATGTCGATGTGTCAGTGTCTCCGACATGTAATACTATAGAAATCTGTCCCAAAGGAGGGGAGGAGAATTTGCTAATTCGGCAGGGTCATCCTAAAGATGTGTAATCAAGACCTTCAGCAGCAGTAGTTATCACAAATGGTATGTTATTTTCTTTATGTTCTTTCGCATCTAAGATTAATAAATGGAATAACGTCAGAGCTCGTCTATTTTGTAGAATACCGGACAGCCTGTTGAAGTACCCTAGAGAGCTAAAATTCCATGTAGGTGGTCCAGTAGGGTGAAGAAAGACTTCAGCTTTTGAAGGATGCTTTCTGCCGTGATTTGTGACAATTTGTATTCCAGAATGGGGTCCAGAAACGAAACAAGACAAAAAAGGACAACCAGCAATTAATGGCGTATCTTTTCCTTACGTGCTATAGGCGGAAAAGAAATGAAAAGAAAAAGGACTGCACTTGTTTGGAGACACATTAGACGATTTTGCTATCATTAAAATTTACAGGTATCGTGGGGAGCCTTGCAAATGGGTACGAAATAAAAGAAGAAAAAAAAAACAACTAACAATAGTAACGTTAACAATATATTGTCAACAATGAAAGAATGCCAGAACTTTTCCGTGAGATCTACTGTGGAACCTAGAGGTACCAGTTTCTTTGTACTTTTATTGCACTTTAGCAGAGGGCATTTCTTTTTTTAAAACAATCTTCCGCAACTAATTTAGCTAAAATTCAGCAATCAAGCAATTTTTTTATGATTTAGTATATTTCGGCCTAATGTTTTTTTTATTTTTTTTATTTTTGACGTTCCTAATCGGAAGTCTTTGATATTGTGGAAGGAACCTTGATAAGACAGGGTTGATCTTTTGTGATGAGCTAATGCGTTAATTCTTTGAAACCTTAATGAAAAACGAATTCCCCCACAAGCAAACTGTTTTACAAATGACAGTCTTATAGAAACTGTCTCAAGCAATTGAAGCGCAGCAATTAAAATTCAGTACTCAAGGAATTTTTTTATGCCATAGTTTGTTCACGCCTTAGAATTTTAGTCATTTTTTTGTTGTTGTTTTTGTTGATGGTCTTTAATATCATTGAAAAAACCGTGATTGAAATACGTCTCACTTAATATGCACATTTGTTAAACCACTGATAAAAAATGAATTTCGCAACAATAGTAAATGATTCAACACCAGACAACCTTTAGGAATCTTCCACAAATTGTTTAAATTTCTAGTGTCTTGATGGCTCTAGGTTTTTAGAATTTTATAGTGGTTTGTAAACATTTAAAATATTGTTTTAAGTCAAGTGATATTAGATAGAACGCCAAATCTAAATACGTCCTTCAGTGAAACATTTTATAAAGTTCCAGTGAATGACGTATTTAGAAATTATATAAAAAATAGCAAGGTTAATGTGTGTTGAAGAACCTTGGTACATAGGATTTTTACCAGTAAAAGTAAGTAGTGTTCTGGATTCTCGTCTGATCATGTCAAAAACGGAATGAAATGTTCGAAGTATTGTTGAAACTCTGAAGTATCCAAGACATTTGCCATTGAGAAAAACTATTATCTGATAAAAGGGTATTTTGACGTAAAACATCCTATTTACTAAAATAAAAGAACTATCTTGAAATAAACTTACAGATGGGATTGAATGCATAGCTAGAAAATAAAATGTTTGAAATGCAGTCATCATTGATTTAATACTTCAGTTCATCCTAAAAGCAAGCGTGATAGGAACAGAAACGCTGGCGTTGGCGTTTTGAAACTTAAAATGGTGCCATTATGACCGAATTATTGCAAAACGAAAAGGATTTTATTTTCAGTTTTAGAATCTGAATTACTTGTACTATATAAGTATTAGAAATGATGAATAAATGAGTTCTTTTATGTACAAATTAACTTCACGGGGTGGGTAAAGGAGACCATTTACAAAAATTGCCATTTTTGTGGGTGGGTCATTGTTTCTGCCCTAGGAAAACCCGGAAATGATTTTATGTGGTTTAAAAGCAACACGTTTTTTAATGGTTATAACGTAACCCTTTTTCGTGTGCGTGATTGGTCTTACGCTATGTCTAAAACCATGACTAAGGAAATGCTAAACTAAATGAGAATACGATGCAATAGTCCCTAATTAAACTTTTACGGCCAGGCGAAACATATAAAGAAGTGAGACTTACGATAACCTTTTATTGGTCCAGCACGAATGATGACATCCACAATATAGCACTGCTAATATTAAAATTCACGTATCTCTTAACAGCGATCGAGCACCTCCACACACACACATGCACACTAAGCAACTGCTGTATCATCCTTTTTTATCTATCGTTCTTATCACATTCATACGTCACTCACTCTGACCTCAATTGTGTTGCTAACCTCATTCTTGTGAGAGAGAAGATATCACGTTAAGTTTGGAAAGTGTAAAGGAGAACAAACTCAAATTTACATAGGAAAAGGAACTAAAAATGAAAGTTATTTTAGAATATACGTCACATAGTTTATAAGCAACATTTAGCATCGATATTGATACTTCGAAAGCTGTTACTACCACGAAATCGTGTTTCGGAATAACAACAATATGCACAGTTCCTGCTTGCGATGATTTTAATACGAAACGGGAAGAAAATTTGTTTAGGAAAATCGCTGAACATCTAATGAATATTAACAGCTGTAACATGCCCACGTCTCTTTGGATTTACCAAACTAATTAAGTTTTAATTGTGAGTATTGCACCTCACATGTGTGAAATAACATTTTTTAACTCCGCAGATACTTGGCCATTTTATGACCTATACAATTTTGAAGTATGCGTTCATGTGTGTTATGACATTAACGCACTTTAATGTTGGATATTTTCGTGAAGGATGCAGACATTCGAATTATGCGAAGATTATTAAAATTTCGAAGTGTAAGACAAATTACATAGAAGATGCAGGAATTTATACAGAGGTTAAAGACACTGTTGCGTTTGTGACAAAAAACAATAATATCAGGTTTTTTACTTGAATCAATATATCAGACAGCAGAAAACAGTTTTACGCGTATTCATGTTAAATCACATTGAATGCACATCTGCTTTAATTTGTTTACTTGCTTATTGTTTCAGGTCAATCTCATTTTGAAGATTTAGGCTTTCCTTCGTGTTTTTATCGTGGTATCTTGTACTATGATTAACTCGATAGGAAGTCGAGATTAAAATCATATTGTTTCTGTTTTATTATCTTTATTTAAAATGTACATTTTCTTGTAGCAAGTCTTATGGATATTTTCTCAACGATTTTTTCTTTTTTTTTTTTGAGTGGCTTAACAAAAACCACAAGAATGTTTCATTCTTCAGCCTTGTTAGAATTGGCGTACCAGTTTACTGCTAATCACCCAACATTCAGAGTATTCTTGCGCAGAGACTCATTTAAACCACCAATCTTGTTATTAGCGGAAAGGATGTAAAAGGCATTCTTCTGTTGCCAAAGAAGGTGTTCTGTCGTCGGCAATTGGGTGTCTTCTGTGGTGCTGAATCTCTATCAACCAGAATTTGGTTTTGGGGGGACAACCAAAAATTGTAGATTGTGTAAGTATGCGGATTGTAAACAGCATAGCATGTTACGAGTTTCAGTTGCTGCTCTTGCCACTTTGAAGAACTTAATGTTTGCGAGCTGCTTAAATATAGCAAAAAGAACTGAAAAACAACACGATGAGGAACTTTACTTGTTTATCGCTTACGCCAAACTTGGTTGTGATGTTCTGCAGAGTAATGGCAAACTGCAAAAAAAAAAAAATCCAGCCTGTACTTCATCATATGAATTTATTCATCAGACCACAGCGACTTTGTGCAGATAATTCTGAGAGATTTAAATGACCGTTGCCGAATAGGTGCTAGTTTGATATAAATATTGCTTTGCATCTGCTGTTTACCATACTTTTTATCACATTCGTGTGTCACTGGAAACAAGCAAATAAAGAATGGTACCTTAAAACGAAGTCATCACCTGACGTAATATATGTAAAATTTCGTTTACTTAAAACAGAGACTTTGGGTAGGAAGACGTTCTTTATTCCTCATGAGTGCGTTTGCCGCGCTGTAGTAATGAGTAAGTGCAAGACCCGTTGCACTGTCGGTTTTCTAGATTTGAGATTCGATAAATTTCTGCATTGCAAAATTTACCTAATGTTTGACCACCGGGCAAACGGTGTATACTTTTGAGCGTGAATCCGAATCTCACTTAGTACATTGGCGCTATTTTCGTTTTTACCACCCTTGTTCTTTTCTTGCTCTGGAACCAGAGGCCCTTTGTGAGGGACTGACCAATCCCCTAACCTTAAATATTGATAGCCTTCAAACAAAACAAAAGTAGCTGTGAAATTACATCATTTTCCTTTAGAGATAAAGTTCAAGCAATTGTAGAACTTGTGATATCAAATGGGATATAGTATATTATCCGAAACGTCATTTTTTTTTATCATTAATTCGTATCTACCGCTATCTATACAGTAGAACTCGCTTACAAGAAGCTCGGGACCGACGGAAATTATCGCAAAATCCGTTTTGGAGATGGAACGAGAACCAGGATTTTAACATGCATACGCGATAATACGGATACACTTTTATGTTACTGTATATATCCATTACAATTGGATGTACTTGAAAGATGTAATTAATTAAATACTGCAGTACACATTAAAATACATAGTATAAGATTTTACGTGAATTCGTGTCAGCAGCGAATCCTAAAGCAGACATCATATAGAAACATTTTTTGCAAAGAAATATGTTCTTTGTTTTGTTTTACATTTATGTTAGCTTAAATTTAGCCGATAACGCTTTCATTACTCCCTTATCCGTCTCAGCAATCGTCGCCCAGAAATTCACTTAATACACGTGCGTGAACCCCATCCATTTTCCTTTTGCCTTAGGTCTCCTGTTTTCAATTTTGCTGGCGTGGTGTTATTCCTTTCCTCTAAGTGCTGGCTCCTGACCATTCGCCGTGATGGGTCCAGGTTCGAATCCCGGTGAGGCATGGATGTTGTGTTTGTCTTACGGCACTGGCCTCTCTCCCTTCCCTGGAACCAATGACCCTAAATTAGGGACGGGCGATTACTTATAGCCCATCGAGTTGCTCACGGTGGTCGTTAAACCCACAAACAAACCAACAAATATTATTCCCTTTGAGTGCGTGGTGGTGAGAGTTTCCTGGACAACTCGCTTGTAGAGCATTTAATGTACTCTCTCCACATTGCTTTTCTATCAACATTCTTCCACTAGCACACTAAGATTCTCTTGCTCCATTGTAGTTTAGAGTTTAGTCCTCTATGCCACCATTTTTATTCCTCCTTTCACGGACAGTGCGCAGCAGATTTTCTATGCCTCGATAAGTACATATGTAGTTCCATTAAATTTTGTTATATTGCCTGTTAAAAGTGACCATATTAGCTTTTCTTTCCTTCATTAAATCCAAAGATTTCATTAAATTTTGTTCGTTAAAAACGATGAAATTAGCTGTGAATTAACATTTACCAAACAAAAGTTCCTATTTTTCTCGTTAAATCCGGGATCATCTAAAGTACGGATTCATTATAAGAGGGGTCTATTGTATGTTGTGTCTGTAGTAATTTTTGAGCATGACCTTTCCAATGCGTGCTGTTTTGTGAGGTTGTCAAAGAACCCAACATTATTTTATCGGTACTAACTTTTCACTGTAAAGCCACAAAGGATCAGCTATGTGGAAATTCCGATTTCTACTGTGCCTCTTTGAGTGCGACTTAATAGTTGGAAATCACTCGGAGCGAAGTCCGGGAAATATGGAGAACATGGTAAAACTTTAAAATGTAGCTCCTGAACGGCGCTGTAAGTTCACGTATTCTCATAATCACAATTATTTACGTCTCAGGTCAGATTCCTCCTTTCGTAAAATTTCTTACGTCATGGTTTTGGGATGTACGTGTATAAAAGAGAATACGTGGCTGAATTCATTGTAAGAATAATTGAAGAGTGATAAACGTGGGTAGTTCAAATGAAAGCAACAAAAATAAAAAGAATAAATGCTTTACTTATACACTGGACAACAGAGGCATTAATTTTTTCACTTCCCTTGTAATGCACGTTCGCCATCGAACGGTCAGTAAGTGGATTCCGTCCGAGAAAAATTTCCTAGTTTTAGCCACTGGTGCAACTAAAACGTCTGGCGCACTGCTTGTTGCACCTCTCACTTGAGACCGAATTGTTTTTCCGGCAGTGCCTCTTTGAGTGTGACCTAAAAATTGGAAATGACTCGGCGCCAAGTCCGGGAAGTATGGAGAAAATGGGGAAACTCTTCAAAATGTAGCTTCTGAACATAGCTGTAAGTTTTACACGGGAACTGTGACATCCTTGCTAAAAAATTTTCTGCGAGTTCCGTTGAATCTGCAGAATGTGGATTAGAAAACTGGTTGCAATGCTGAGAATCAATTATAGTAACATGATTTCTAGGAGAACGTGCTATTTCATTGGCTCCTGCCACTTCTCAGTTTGTATATCTTAGTAAATGTTTCTTTTCATTTCTGCTGTTTCTGTTTGTGATGTAAAAATCACTTTTAATGTCTAAATGTTTCATTTTAATACAAATTTTATGAGTGAATAAAAGAAAAAAGTCTTTCTAACTGATATACAGTATAACATTTAATAAAGTATATGTTTACGTTCAGATTTATCATTTGGAATTCTTCAATACAGGTTTCATAAAATACAATAGAAAACTGGACAGAGATATACATTGTTGGTTTTATTATATATGATAAACTTGGAATTGCAACATTTTCACATTTCGAGAATAGCAAAATTTCATTTGAGGTATTTTCTTCTGGTGGGTGGATTCTCCCTCATTTAACGCTCTTTTTTTATTCTTTAGAATTCTTGTTTGAGTAATCAAACATTTATATTAAATACTCTTAGCTTGCTCCCACCCACAGCCTTTTTCTATCTATTTCTTTTTTCAATACTTATCCTTAAATTAAATTCACTGTTTTCTGAGTGCGTATGGTAACGAACTGTAAGAGCGCTTTCTTTCTGAACAGAAGAAAAAATTAGAGCAAATATCAAGGTTTGGGAATGAGTGAAGTAAAAAGAACTTGAGTTCTGAAATCAAGCAACGCGAAATTGGGCGCTCAAGAAAAACAAACAAAATCTGAAAGAAAATAATGCAAGCTTAAAGGAAAGAAATAAAACGCCAGAAAATGATTTTATAGAATGGCAAGGGATTTTTTTTTCTTTTTCTCTTCCCCTTATTTTTTTCTTTGTGTTTGTTTATTTTTTTTCTTACAATTGCAGTAGTAATTGTGCTTTTGGCCCAGTTGTTATATTATTATCGTCCGAAATTGCTTGTGCAGCAATTCTTTCCGTTCTTGCTCCACTTCTCCGCCTTCCGGATCACTCACCCCTTGAAATCTCAGAATTTTTCTGATGTCTTTGTAACGAAAGGGCCATTTCCATTTTCGAAGGAAATGCGAAGCAGGAAATTTCTTTTCCGCATCAGTTTTATTTCGATCAGTTTCATTTCTGCATCGTCTGCTGTTTCAATTTTAATAAAGCTAAGATTTTGATTGCAAGAGAAATCGCTAAACTCCTTCCAGCGCTTTCGTGGTGGTCTTGGAGCAGTTTTCTTTTCATTAAACAATTTGATTGCATCAAATATAGTTCGAAAATGCAGGGGTGAAACTGTTGGTTCCGGGCACTTACAATAAATTTTAAATTCGACTGCTACTGACACACAAAGCTGAAAAATTTCTATAAACAACAGATCCAGGTTTATTTTCTAAAACATTTCCTCTGCATCGAAATCTAATACTGAATATTTATTCTTTAATCCGCCCCTACTAGCCCCCTTATTTCAAGAAACGTTAATGGTTCTGTTTCATTGTGGAAGGTTTGACGAGAAACCGGAGAAGAAGGTGTGAAAACACAAGTTTGAGTTTGTCCGCATCGAACCTGTATCCCCTCACTCCGGAGTAAGTCGCTCTCCCAACTGAGCTACGCGGACAGAATGTCTCGCTGCAGATTTGTCGTCTTGACACATGCTTTCAGCTCTGTAGTACGTCACAAAGGAGTAATACGGTCTTTCTTTTTTTAAGATCCAGCATTCTTTCTTTTCGGGGGTTAATAACCCACATGAGTAACTTAAGTCCTTAGGAATCCCCCCGTCTGAAATTTAGAGCTACTAGTTCGAGGGAAAGCACAGAACCAGCACCGTAGGACTAACGCATGCCTCGACCGGGACTTGGGCCAATTGGCCGCGCCTCTGATCATTCGACCATGGGGAAGCAAACCAGCTTTCCCATTATATACCTTGTAATTAATTAATAACGAACTTTCTCCCATGTGAAGAGCCTCATTAAATGCCATATTAGTACAAAACGTGGTGTAGAACAAAAGGTTTGCAACGATAAATATTATGAATTTACGCTGGAAGAGTGATTCAATAATCGAAAAATAATCGGCATCGAATAGGGTCTTGCGGTCAAGCGGTTATGTGATCATCATACTGTACAGAAAATCTGGTATAGCCTACATTAAGTGTTAATGGATTTCCAGTTTTAGCACGAAAATAACCCTGGGGAACTTCCTAATCTTCAGTGGGGATCAGGCGTGACTCCATGGTGCAAAGTGATAAAGGCATTAGTGTCTTTTCCACTTCTCCTTAAGGATGTCAAAATAACATTGCTTCTATTTGGATGTTGCAAAAACACGTTCAACTTAATATACAAACACAACGAGGTGTCTGAAGTGTTCTAGTTACAGCAAGATGGAAGAACTTCGTTGAGAACATCGCCTGCACGGTTACTGTCAGGCGATGTTCTCAACGTTGTTTTTTTTTTTTTTTTTTTTTTTTGATTGGAGGTTTAACGACCACCGTGAGCAACTCAATGGGCTATAAGCAGTCGCCCGTCCCTAATTTAGGGTCACTGGTTCCAGGGAAGGGAGAGAGCCAGTGCCGTAAGACAGACACAACATCCATGCCTCACCAGGATTCGAACCCGGACCCCTTCGGACGAATGATCAGGGGCCAACGCCTTAGACCACTGCGCCACCGGGGCGGGGGCTCAACGTTGTTACCTCATACGCCAAGTAAACACATAGATCGCGAGATTAACAACAAATGGTGCATTTCTTATGCCAATTTAAAGATTCAATAGAATATTCAAAGCAAACTGAATTTGCTTGTACTTCTTACTGGTCATCCATGTAACACTTCTCAGAAAACTTAAAAATTTTATCATCCTGGAATATGAATCGAATCCCGCGTCTCCCGATTACTGGTCGAATATGAATATTCTGTCGATTTTCTATGTATTATGAAGAATGTTTCTTCCTTCATTGATTTATGTGTTTAATTGGTGACCTCTGACCTACATTAGTCCTGATGGGAATTGGGTCAAAGCGCTGTGAGCAAGCAGGGATGCTTCGACTGGCGAAAATCTGAAAACTTTCAGATTCCTATGTTTCAGTGGCTTGGAACTTCACTGTCCTGGATGGTGTAATGGTTAGCATACTCGACCGGTAATAGGGAGATGCGGGGTTCGATTCCCGCTCCAGGACGATGAAAATTTTCAAGTTTTCTTAGAAGTGTTACATGGATGGGGATACAAACAAATTCAGTTTGCTTTGAATGTTCTGTCGATTTCCCATGTATTATGAAGAATATTTCTTCCTTCATTGAATTAAAAATTCAAGATTATGATTCTTGTCGTAAGAATCATTTCTAAATATTCTTCAGGAAACTGAGGTATCTTTCTCTTTGAGGCTATTTTTTGCCGAATTAGATCCAATATGAAAACTAATGTTCGATCGTTCTTTGCTTAAGAAGGAAAATCTACCTGCGATTCATCATTTTGAAATGATAATATAGTTCAATAAGAAAATCAAATTCCTGTTTACCATTATATATACACATACACTGGCGGAAAGTGAAAAAAGAACACCAAGAAGAAGGCGTCTGATACCAACGAAATTTATACAGCATAATAACGGAATACAGAGGATAACGTGATCAAAACATTATGGCAAAATACAGCTGTATTTGCTGGTAAACTGAAAAATAATATTTCCATGTAACATGGTTAGTACGAGGTTGAACCGCCATGAACTGGGTCACACTGTGCAATTCTGGCATGGAGTCTGTCGTACAGATGTTGGATGTAAGTTTGGGGTATTGAGTTCCAAGCATCCTCAACCTGGACGCGTAAATCGGGGATGGTCGTGGCTGGCCGTGGAGACCGGATACGTCGCTGTCCCATAAAATCCCACACGTGCTCAATGGGGGACAAATCCAGTGAACGTGCAGGCCATGGAAGTAGTCTCACACCCTGAAATGCATGTTGCGTTGCACGTGCCGTGTATGGGCGTGCGTTATCTTGCTGGAAAACACCACGATGGGCCGACCTTACAAATGGCACAGCAACGGGCTGAGTGATGTTGTTGATGTAGGAGGTGCTGTTTAACGTACCCGGTACAAACACTAGTTGTGTACGGGAGTGATAGCTGATCGCTCCCCACACCAGAAGACCAGGTGTAGGCCCTGTGTGTCGCTGGCGGATGCAAGAAGGGTGGAGACGCTCCCCTGTGCGTCTGCGAACACGCATACGGCCATCGGAGGCTCCCAAGCAGAATCTGCTTTCATCGCTGAACACGACAGATCGCCATTGCGTTCTCCAGTGCAGATGTTGGCGACACCACTGCAGCCGTCCCTGACGGTGGGCTGGAGTCGGAGGTACACATTCCAGAGGCACACGTGCACGTAGTCCTGCATCCAGTAGACGGTTGCGGATTGCTTGCACAGTCACCTCAGGTGCAACGGCAGCTCGGATTTGCGTCGCAGTGGATGTTCTGCTTGACAACGCCGCTTTTCTTATGCGTCGATCGGTCCGCTCATCAGTCCGTCTGTGACTCCCGGTTCCACGTCTTCTCGTGTGGGAATGTTCCTCGGACCATCTACGCCACCATCGTACCACCACCGATACTTCCCGTCCAATTCGCTCCGGAATACGACCACCCGGCCTCGAGGAGTCCGACTAAACGACCTCGCTCAAAGTCCGATAACTGCTGAAATCGTACACGCCTTCCATGTCCAGGCATTGCAGCTTCTTCAGGGTCTTCGCACGTGTCCGTACGCCGACGAGTGATTACATTCACTTCGCCGTACTCCTTAAATACCACCGACGATAATTTGATATTATGCCGTGCTGTGGCGTAAGCGCTCACCGGTTGGTCCCGAAATTGCAATCACACCTACGCAAACTCTACCCCATTAACATTTGTAAATTTCATGATCGTCCGCCAATTCCTTCTTGGTGTTCTTTTTTCACTTTCCGTCAGTGTATATACTGTATAAGTAATATAAGTGCATTTTTTGATTCCATCACACCGTGTTCTTCTAGTCGCCCTCCTTCGTTTTTTTCTATTTGATATACATACCATAGCAATTTTGGGAAGTCTTTCATCAGTCATCCTTCTTACATGACCGTACGAAATCATCTGTCTCTTCTGCATATCGTCCAGTGTAGATTCCTATACACTCATCTTTTCTAATCCTTTAATATTCTTTCTCTTCTTGATACTTTACATGATCTTCACAAAGCATCCATATCTACTGCCGTTATTTTTTCTTCTGTCATTCTCTGAGAGTCTCCAGTTCCATAAAGCAAAGTACTCTAGACAATGGTGTTATAAATATTCCATTTCCTATTTCCAGTTGTTTCTTCACTCCACCAAACTCCATGTAGCGTTTTAACAGCTTCATTTCCCTATGCAATGACGTTCTGCGATTCCTGTCCCTTGGTAATTACAAAGTTCGTGTAATGCAACTTCTTCATCGTCTTCCAGTTTTAAATTTGCCTCATTATATTCGTTGATAATCTCCATCTTTCACATTCCTCTTTTATTGTTCTTGTCAAACCTTCTGCCAACAAAAATTACGTCATCTGCAAAACTGCAAAGTAAAAAACGATCGTTCGACTGAGATTAAATCTTACCCCCCCCAGTTTACTTTTCCATTTTTTCAATGCGTATTCTACATAAATCGTAAAAAAATGACAAGGAGATGCAATAACTGGAGATTTGAAGATTGGTGTGGCAAATCTAGAAGTAACTGATGCCTGCATCTACCTTGGGAAACGGATATCAAGCGAGATCTACATCGAAGAAGACATTAATAGGTGTATAAAACTTGGTTCGAGAGCATTCGAAAGCAGCAGTACAATTTTCAAGGGCAATTTACCATTCTGTCTCAAAAGAAAAGTATTTAATCAATGCATCCATCCAGTTCCAACCTGTGGATCAGGATCTTAATTGAAAAAGACATACAGAGGCTGTACATAAGAGCATGGAGAGAGGCTTAACATCATGCAACCAGGAAAGGTAGGAAAAGGAACATATATGAGTGGATGATATCATGAACAAAATGAAGACCCTCAAGTGGCAATGGGCTATTCATATTGCTGGAGGAACTGACCACACAGCGTTGGACAACTGAAATACCAGACTGAATACCAAGGGACAGGAAAGACCCAGAAGACGACCACGTTGGGAGGATTAATACATGCTGGAGTGGTATCCCAGGTAGCACAGTCTTGCAATTTAACGTAGGCCCAACACTGATCTACCGTCTTTTAGAAATAGAAAACGAAGCTCAGTGTTGGGCCTACGTTAAATTGCAAGGCTGAGCTACCTGGAATGGGAGGGAGAGTTGTGAAAAAGATTTAGAGATGCCTGTGTCTATAAATGGATTGATCATGGTTGTTGTTGATGACGAGGAAATGCATGCAACACGTGCATGGAAGACATCCGTTAAGTTCAACGCGTGGCGTAATTTTCCCTCTTATTCTGGAAAAATTGTGCTATTGCTTTTCGACGTAGCAACTTCGTTGGAACCTCTTTGATCCTACTGTCCTAGTCTTTGGAAATAAGAGTTCTTCTTCTGTGTTTGGTAAACTACTCCCTCTGGGACTTCCTGTTGTCGTCACGTCATAGTCCTTGAAACATATTCCACGGCATCAGTGGCGATGAAAATTTTCAAGATGACTTAAGACTGTGTACGTTCTCAGCAGACTGTAACATACGCTCGTGAATATTGTCTGATATAATGCCATCTTTCGTTTAAAATTCTATTACTGCCGAATGTGCTTCCAATTTACTTGCCATTCCTGGCTGACGTAGTAAATCAGCTTATAGAACTCCGACAAGAGTGACTTCCACTCCGTTTTTAAACCGCCAAAGAATGGCATAATACTGGCATGCATTACATCACACTCGAACTTAAAACTTATTGAATGCACTCCATATGTACTGAACGTATTGAGACATTAAGTTTCTCTTATGGATAAAGCACATGCAAATTAAATTCCCAATTTATAGGCCCGCCAGATCCAAGGCAGAACCAACAATCGTGGTATGCGATAGGCCGGTGTCGGACTTCCAATTTGTAGCATGGCCAGATGATTTTGGTCGTAATTCATGAATACGCCCGGTTCGTGACGCACCGCCACGTCTCTTGTTTCAAACTATAATCTTCGTAAAACACTTGTAAAACTACTTAACAACAGCCAGTGCCAACTGAAAAAATCACAGAGGGAAAACGGAATTTCATTTCATCGTTTCAGGGTTCAGTGTCTCAATTGGATGAGAATAGGTTAATCAGCTGTTTAATTGATTGGGAGCGGGGAGAATAAATGTCTCACTGAGCCTCTTCAACAACTCTGTCTTGGGTTTTCTGCCGTGTCATTCCTGCATGGTTTGAAATTTCATCCACTTTCTCCCACGTGTTCTTATTAAGGGTCTTTTCCTGTCACTTGGTACCCAATCTAGTAGTATTTCAGTTGTCAATTCTTTCAGTAATATGTCCGGCTCATTGCCATTTCAGGGTCTTCATTTTTATCATAATACCATTAATTCTTGTCATTTTCCTGAGATCCATGAGTTCCTTTTCCTATCATTTGTGGTTACCCCATAGCATGCATCTCTCCAGGCTTCTTCCAGCTGTCCGCAGTCTCTGGGTGTCATTTTTAGTTAAGGTCCACGTCTGTGATCCACAGGTAAAACTGGAAGGATTCAGTGATTAAACACTTTTCTTTTAAGACATAATGGTGTATTGAAAATTGTACTGCTCCTTACACATTTTCTACGGCCAAGGTTTATTCGCCTATTAACTTCTTATTCATTGTGAATAAGTGTTTTCCAAAGTAGACGTAGGCATCAGATACCTCTAAATTTGCTCCATCAACCTACTAATCTTCAGTTCCTGTTAAAAGATTGTACATCAATTTTATTTTCTATAAGTTCGTCTTTAATCGCCCCTTTTTTACTTTTGTCAGCAAGTTCCTGTGTCCTTTTCTGCTGTTCAGAGAAGGCAGCTGCCAAAATGATTATATCATCAGCAAAACGAAGGTGGGTTAAACAATCTCCATCGATCCTTATTCCCTTGTCTTCACAGTTCAGTGATTGAAAACTAATCTGCAGTGTGGCGTTGAAGAGCTTGGGAGATATGGTATCACCTTGTTGCAATCCCTTTTCAGTTTTTGTATGTGCTGTGCCCTCGAAGAGTGGGTCCTTTGCATTTTCATTTTCATAGATGTTATAAATTATACTGGAATATGCATCTTTAAAACCTCAGTTGTTTTATGAGTACTCCTAGGGCTGGTTTGAAGCTTAAAGAGATGTGTGCGGCTGCCCAGAGATATACCTTTCTACTACCACCATAATTGTCATTTTATAAAACATTTAAACCAGTGGTCTCAAACTCGCTGCCCGGCGCCAAATGTTTTGCGGCCCGCATGAATGATTACAAAATAAAAATAAATCACCCTCTTTTCAAGTATATTATAATATATTAAATATAATATGAACATAGTAATGTTTAGCAAAACCATCCTCTTTATGCGTAACAAGTTTTTGGGATCTGAGAGATGAAATAAAGAATTTCCTTGAAAGTAAAGATCAAGACGTCTCGCTTTTGGATGATCCAAAATTGTTTCATGATCTGGCATTCAGCACAGATATAACTGGATAATCAGCTAGTCACTGATATTATTGATAATATTAACGCATTTCAAAGGAAACTTCAGCTTTGGGAAACTCAGCTCACTGCAGGAAATCTTGCTTATTTTTCCTGAAGAAGAAATCAACTTCGGTGAATTTTCTACAAAGGTAGTTATGTTAAAAGAGGATTGTAACAGGCGGTTTTAATATTTCAAAGACACGGAAAATATGTTCAGTATATTCAAGTCTCCATTTTCCTAGAATGCTTACAACGCACCCGAAGAACTTCACCTTAAATTAATAGACCTTCAGTATGATTCTTTGCTAAAAGAAAAAATCAACAGTTGCAGTCTACTAGTTAGTTTCAAAAGACAAGTACGTAAACACTCATAATCTAGCTGCACGGGTTCTGTGTATGTTCGGAACAACACTCATGTAAACAGTTGCTTTCAAGAATGAACCAAGTAAAATGTATTGAAGAGAATAAGTAAAGTAACGGTCACTCATGCTCACTTTTAAAAGTAGCATGTTCAAAGGGCATTATTCCAAATATCAATAAGTTAGTGACACAAAAGCGAGCCCAAATTTCTGGTCAAAACATGTCATACTTTCTGTACCGTATACCTTGTTCAGTAGGTAAAATGTTATTGTTTAAGATTTAAGTGAAAATAATTGTTACGTAAAATTGATTGTTTTCAGCGATTGATGTAGCATTTGTTTTTACTATTTACCGATAATTAGATATAATATGCCACTCTAGTGCCAAACCATTGGAGTAGTTTTATAAAGTTTATATTTATTCATAAGAAATTTATTAACATTCATGCGGCCTCCTAAGTTCCTTAAAAACTGGAAAGTGGCCCTTCCAATGGACTGAGTTTGAGACCACTGATTTAAACGATGATGGCGTGTTCTTAGTTCTCTTCAGATAGTACTTGTCTAAAATAACTCCAGAGTGCAAATCTAGCTTCTAAATCTGAACAGAGCTTCATTGACCGTCAGTCCAAGCGACATGACTGTGACACAAATTGAGACGTCCTCTTTTGTGACGAGAGGTACACACAGGATTTGTTTCCTAGCGTAAAAACCATATTCATGACGCCTCCGGCGCACCGTGGAACAAGATACCATTTTTCCTGTTGCTGCTGTAAGATCCGAACACAACACAGCTAGATTAGTGTGGCAGTGTTTCTTTTTCGAGCATTTGGCTGCAAGATAACGTTATCTCTTGAAGTTGTTGCCCGAGTTCTTCCATTACTAAATCGTTTCGATGTTGTGTTTGTCCTTTGGAATGTGTCCCAAAGCCGATGAACTGTGAAACGACTCGCAGTGAGCCGTCTAGCTACTTCCGCACGGGACTGGGTATCTCCTAGAATTCCACACAGTGGCTCTCCATCTCAATTCTTCTTTTCAGTGGTGTCTAGACAATGTCTCCATAACAGTAAAACGTAAACTTTCAAAGCAACGCGTTCTGATTGCAATGCAAGTCCGAAATGACTAGACGCCCTCAACTTCCTTCTTTTAACCTAAAAATGATTTGCATAATGAAGATTACAATCCGTTTCATGGTGCAAACATGACAAGAACGGCCAGTCAGACAATATCCAAAAACCTGGCAACCTCGCCGTCCTGGAGCGGGAATCGAACCCGTGTCTCCCAGGCAGCACCCGGGTATGCTAACCACTACACCACACAGAACGACCAAGTCTCAAGCTTCCGGTCTCAAGTATCAAGTGTAACTGCTCTTCCAGGCGGTCACGGGATGGGATTCCTAACCTCCAGATTCGCTAAACATGAATGCCGGTTGCTTCGACTAGCGAATCTTGTGATGGTTGTATTCAAATTGACCGAAAACTTGAGACTTGGTCGTTCTGGGGGGTGTAGTGATTAGCATTCTCCGGCGCTAACCGGGAGACGCGGGTTCGATTCCCGCTCTAGGACGACGAAATTTTCAAGTTTTCGGATGTTTATATGACTTACCATCCTTGTCATATTTACACCAGGAAACGGATTGTCATCTTCATTGTATTATATGGTGTAATCCCGTATTTCATTCATGATTTGCATATTTAGACGCACTTTATTTCAATATGCTTATTATACTTGCCATTGCTGTGTTAAGATACAACGCTTATGTTAGGTCCATCTACTTTCACTGTGGATTTTTTTTTACAAGAGTTCCAACTTTCATGTTGTTCCTTAATTTATGGGAACAAGTGTATTTGAGGAAGAGGACGGCAAGAAGTGGAAAGACAGCAGTTGTTTAACAATTTGAAGTCACCAGCCAGTTTTGTGGGAGGGGTATGCATTGAGTTCCTCTTTCAAAGACATGTTAGCTGGGCTGTTGTTGGTGGGATTTATACTTCCCGTTCGTTTACAAGCCTTCTTCAAGATCGATACTTAATCTTTATTGTAGCTCATTGCAGACAAATATATATCAAAGGAATAGATGAGAAAGTTGCAGTTTGAATTAATTTATTATCTGCTTAAACTTATAGTGCAGGGTGTTCCGGATTGACCATAGTAACTTATTGCACTAAATGTTTTCTGCCCTCTCGCTCTTATTCTGTTTCCTAGTTATTCGCGCTTTCGTACTTACGCTAATTTCACGTACCTTTTCATTCTCTTACGCTGCCCTCGAAGACTGTGTCCATATCCGTTCCCTTCTCAAAGCGTTCTCCCCTTAACCCTTTAACGACCATAACGCCCGTGCATACAAACGACCATAGCTGCCCGAAACGCCTGTCTAGAGTGAGTCAGATTTCCTACCCTTACCTGTTCTTTAAATTTGCAGGACCTATGAGAGATCAGCAGGTGTCACCATCAGTCACCATTGTTGTTACTAAACAAAGTAGCGAAACAAGAGACAGTTTCCGGCGTTATGGAACTTAGAGTGATTCTAGATTTTAGAGTCATGGTGGTTAAACGGTTAAGTTCTGATTTCCTAGCGTGACCTTTGTGTCCTCGGACCTCTCCAACGCCTCCTGAGCAGTAAACTCATTTCGGTCGATGTGCTTTTCGGATCATAATGTACATGATTGCAGCGTAGACCAATAAAACAATAAAAACACTTAGTCCACGTACTAACACTTACTAATTCTTATTGCCGTCCTGATAGATAACATCTTCGAATATTTCCATGCTGACTGAAAAAAAAACTTACCAGTGAATATTCCTTCTTGGAGATAAATTAATTCTGAAATCTTATGAAATCCGTGTAACAGACGAATAGTCATTCAGCCGACGGCAGCAGTCCTCTGTCACGTGGCTCCAGCATTCAGTGACTCGCAAGGCTTCTCAAACGAGTACGTTTTTGTATGAAACACAATATTTTAATGAGCTTTGAGAAGCACCTTTTTCTCTTCTTCTTCCATTGTATATCTCCAGCGGCTTAAAGATGAATGAGATACGCCAGAAATTTATACAAAAGTTCTACGTGGTAAGCATGAACTGTTACTTTCTGCGTTATATTTACTTCGCTGCGAAGTAATTTTTATTTGAGCCGTTTGGTGATAAAACACAGCAGCATTTTTTTACCCTACATTATTTTCGCTTTTGCAAAGAGCAATCGATATTTTCGTAGCCAGAAAAATTACCCCCGCTTTCTTCTTTTATTTACCTTTACGGATAAAAACTAGCGGAAGAGGTTAAAAGGAAAAAACAACAACAACTCCAAAACACTTAAGATTGATGCATTTGTGAACTATCGCAAAGCCTGTGTTTAATTGCTTCGGTTTTTAATTATCAGTGAACGCATTTTTATATCTCTTTTCTATTAATTTTGTATCAGTTTTATGCACAAGAAATCTCAGTTCCACTTTACAGATAATTACTTTTTTTTAATTTTTAAAGCTAACTTTATGCGCTGAGGCTTTAACTGGAATGCCAATAAAGAATAGATTAAATGCACAGTGATAAGTTATTTTTTTTAGGCTGTTTATGTAATCGCATCTGAAGCATACATTCTTTCCCATCATTTAAAGTATAAATCTTAGAATACGGAAGGGAAAAAAATATCTTGACATTTTCTGTAAAGCCACAGTCCGTTCTTCTTAGGTTCTGTCAGACGAGAACAAAAATAATTAAGAAAAAGCTATTTCGCTCATGAATTTTTGTCATTTCTTTTTCCAGAGTTTACCTGCTTAATTTGCCTCTGATGTGATTTTTCTCAAACGACTGCTTTAAATATGTGTTAAGTCGTGTTCAATAAATTAGTAAATTAGTACATTCATGACAAAAGGTTTAATTTGTCCCAGAGTAAACAGATGCATAAGTGTGTTAATGCGTAAAAAAGTTATATCTCTGCTAAATAATAACAAAGAAAAAAAACGGTATATACCAGGTGATTGTAAACTCCGTCAACAAAACAAGAGGGGTGATAGTAAACATCAAGACGAGCAATATTTGCAATGGAACTTAGGGACGCATTCCACTCCTAGTGCCAGAAAAGAGCACACTCGAAAAACGTCCAGCAAGCACACGGAGTTCCAACCAGTGCACGAGAAGCACAAGATGCAAATCAGGCGCGCTGAACACGTGCGTAGCTTATGAGGAGCAAACATTTAAAAACGCAGCCGAACCCGTTCAGCGATATTACCGTGCGAACATCACATGAGAATTGACGTATGAACCCGTTCAGCGATATTACCGCAGCCGAACCCGTTCAACGATATTACCGTGCGAACATCACATGAGAATTGACGTATACGTCTGACCAGCGAAACGTACCGTGTATTCCTGGAGGAGAAGCACTTCCTGGAGCAAGTGCTTCCCGGTCTGTTGCAGGATGTTCAGCTCGCCACACGGAGGGACATGTGGTTTATGCATGATGGGGCCGCAGCACATTTTGCCACCGAGGTCCGATACTTCCTAAATGCGACCTATCCCGGGCGGTAGACATGTGGCTTGGCCTCCACTCACCCCGGACCTTAATACACTGGACTTCTTGTGAGAGCTCATGAAAACATTGGTGTACGAGACACCTCTGGACTCCCTGGAAGATCTTGTCGCGCGAATCGATGTTGCTCCGGACAAGATCAACACCACACCGAGAGTCCACGAGAGGGTGCGACAGTCCTTCATTCGCTGGTGTGGAACTCATAAATTAGGTATGTCACTTTGTTTTCATTGTTGAAGGCTCAACGTGGTAACTTTACTCTTTTTTGGCACTAGGAGTGGAATGGGGCCCTAGGTTCCATCGCAAATATTGTTTGTCTTGATGTGCACTGTCACCCCTCTTGTTTTGTGGAAGGAGTTTACAATCACCCCGTATAAAGGTTGGAGATGCACAAAAAAATCCAAGTTTCCACAAGCTCGAAAGTTTGTAGTTGGAGGGATGAACTTTTTATGTATGTATTCTCTGTTTAAAAGTTCAGCGCGTCCCTCTAAGAACATGTAAGGTGATCTCCATTCCCAATTTCGAGCCATTGGTTCTAGGGAAAAGGGAAGGCCAACGCCGAAAGAAAAATCACAACATCGAGTTTTTGCCTCGAGATTTGAACTCTCCAGTTCTAAACGTCAGAAGACCACTCTTTTCTCCGTTGACCACTCGTTTCTAACTGTTCAAAAAAGCACGAGTACTCATGCACAGGTAAAGCTGAGTTGTTCATTGTTTAGCTGATCACACGTTCTTTGTTTCCTTACGCGTACTGCATGTGATCCTCTTTATATAGTCATAGAATTATTTCTTATCAAATCAGGTTAATTTACAAATCAGCGTAGGCAATAATACCCGGAAGTATGTTCTACTACAGCTTTTCCAATACAGCTGCAACTTCTTTCATATTCACCAGCAGAAAACTGAAATTTTAAAACAGCACTTTCTTCGACTGCAGTCTCTAGCAATTAATTTAGTGTTTATTCACTGTCTTGAGCAAAATCAGCGACACATACACTGAGTTAGCTTTGCATTAGGAACACTCCCCCCTCCCCGTTTTACATATTCGGAGCGGTAACGAAGTACCACATGATATCAATGTCTCGTGTAGCCACTCTAAATTGTGCGCACCTATCCTCTGTACGTAATCAGTGAACGTTTGCCAGTAATAGGGAAACGTAGTGACGTAAGTCGATTTGACCGCGACCAGATAGTTGAGGACCATGTGGCAGGTGCCAGTGTTTCGGAAACAGCCTCACTTGTTGTCCGCTCCCGTACTACAGTACTACTATATCAAAGGTGCACCAGGACTGGGTTATAACTATGCACAGACATCCAACAGAAAGGCTCACTTTGGTCAGCCACGTGAAGTTCATGCTAGAGGTAAGCAACGAGTGTCATGACTGTATCTCAGCTCACCCACCAGTACAACAGCGGCGCAGTTTGACATGTTTCTACATGCACCACGCGCCGTACCTTGCTCCTCCTGGGGTTCCACAGCCTGAGTCCAACCAGGGTACCCATGATGTCATCCAGTCGTCGCAAACAACGCCTCGCATTGTCCAAGGAGCGTCGGCAATGGACCCTCGACAAACGGAAGAAGGTCGTCTGGAGTGATGAGTCCTGTTTCCTGCTGCACCATGCTGATGGCTGGGTTCGCATATAGCGTAAACATCATCCCCTGGTTTCACAGTTGGGGTTCAACAGGCCGGTGGAGGTGGTGTTCTGAGCTTTTTCTTGGCAAGCCTTAAGGTCCGTTGGTTATCATCCCACGAACACTGAATGGTGGACTTTACAGGTACCTCTTAGCTGATAATCGCCATCCATATCTGCAGAAGGTTTACTCGGACCACAGTGCCATCTTTCAACAGGACAAAGCACCGTGTCATCGGGATCGTATAATAGCCGAATGCACCACATGTCCGATCGTGGCCCCCAAACAAAATACATGCACCGAAAATCCTACTTTAAATGTACAACTAAGTATTCCACGTGAAGTTGGAGTGTAGATCCAGGCGTAATTACTTCGTGGAACTATTATTCCCTTCAGTTTTCCGGCAGCTCATTTCCTATTTACTTCCTCACATCTTTGAATGTTCATCTCGTGAATCTTCTAGAAGAGTAGAACCAAGCGTTGGCAGACGCTGTATGAAAGAAGACTCGCGTGGCAAATAGCTGTCTGCCATCATCACTGGCGTATATTCGAGGCTAGCTGCGAAGCCCAGAGAATGCACAAATAAAACTGAATTAAATATGCACAAATAAAAGTCAATTATCAACGGTATTAAAATATGTCGATGCCTTCGGTGCGAAAGAAAACGCGTGCGGATTCGCTTCTTTGACTCAATCTGGCGAGCGAAACCCAACGGCATAACGCAAGCAGCTCTTCCAGAGGCTTCGCAGTTCTGATTCGAAAACCTTCCGAACGATCGCCTGCTAGCGTTCCCATGACAACATAAATCAGCTGGTAGAGGGGATTGGGCCATTGCTTTGGGCAACGGTTCGCTCAGAGAAAAGAAGACCCCATAAGAGTGTCTCGCGGGAGTTGTTTCAGTTTTTGTGAACTGTCAGTGTGAATTAAAATCAGAGATATTATGTCTTAAATTTGTGGCTTTGTTAGATTCGAACTGTTTTGATAAATTTTGTGAAAGCTTCCCTGAACATCTACTGTCAGAACTTAAAGAACTCTATGCTTCAAATTTTGATACAGCTCGACTGAAAAATGAACTGAAAGTGTTTTATTCCCTTGATGAATACAAAAACAAATCAGTAAGAGACATTACTTGTTACATAGCGTTGAATAAATTGGACATAGTGTTTTGTGAGGTGTACAAATTAGCAGACTTCATATTAAAGTTTCCATCAACAACTGCAACTGCCGAAAGAAGTTTTTCTGCATTAAAAAGAATCAAGATATATCTTAGAGCCACACAAGGACATGCACATTCGAAAAACTTGGCTGTTTTGTCAATGGAGAAAAACATTCTTTTTAAATATGAAAAAATACTCGGAAGAAACATTTTATGAAAACGTAAAACTCAAGTTCACACAAAAGGAAAGAAGAATGGAGTTCATGTACAAATAAGTGTTCAAATCCTAATCCTCATAATTATTCACTATCATGTTAGCAATGGCATGTACCTAAAATTTTGAAAAAAGTTACTTCTGTTACTTAACAATTAAAAATTTAACTTCGCAATTAAAAAAAAATAGTACTGGGGGAGGGGGCGGGGGGAATAGCTTAGGTCTCGGAACCAAGATAAGCCACTGGAATGAATAGATTTGTGCAATAATAAGTGAATACAATTTGTCAAAACCCATTTGAATAATATATTGAATATGCTCTGAATGTTTCGAAAAGAAATAAAGAGAGTTTAGGAATCGTCTGTGGCTTTAGGGCTTAAAGCCTTCAGATTAAAATATACTGCAGGTATCTGTATAACGCGATGATCGCCTTGTCCCCGTACACCCGCGTTATATCATGCTTGCACTGCACTGAGTGGTTGGAAGAACACGACAACAAGTTCGCCGCATTGCCTTGGCACCCAGACTTCCCCGATTGTAACACAATTGAACATTTGTGGGATATGCTGGAACGCGGTATGAGAACTGCTGATCCTACTCCGCGGAATGAGCGTGATCTGACGGAGCTGCTGCAGCAGACATTTGTCAAGTTACGCATGAAGGATGTGCGGCACCTTCTAGAAACTGTTCCTAGGCGTCTGCCAGCCCTGATTGTACAGAAAGTGGACCGACGCGTTATTAGGTAGGTGTTCCTAATACAAAGCTAACTCAGTGTATAATAGCACTAGAGCAAGTTGCAAATGCTGGCTAGAGATTTGTGGTGTGGCCCTTCAAGGACAAAATTTAGGCTTTCTTCTGCACGTTGCTTGCTGTGCTTGTTAGGGCCTGAAGTCCAAGAAACATACCGAAATGTTGGTAGACGTTACAGCTAATGCACGCTTGCATACTCGAGGCAAGTCAATCCATTTTCGTACCAGTCTCGATGCTGTCTGCACCACAGTACCCTGGCATTTCTGGAGTGAGGGCGATGCAAACTGCAGGCCTTTTCACATTTAGTCCTTGTTCGTTGAGTCGTCTTTATACTGTGCCCTTAAAATAGCTGGTCCACTAGCCGCAGACAGCTCTACAGCAAACGCTTTCCCTGACGTCGACCTGTTAAGTCTCACTGTCAGTGCCACATACCTATCATCCTGAGCCGTTGTAATCCGTGGACGACCGACCACAGGATGACCATTAATATCCCCGCTGTCCTGGTACCTTCTCCAAAGTCTGGATGCGATGGATTGATTCACGCTAGTGTCTCTGGCATCATTACCCTGCGGCTGGCCAGATTCCAACATTCCGACGATCCGACCAGGTGTGAAAATATCCGTTTGTCGTCTTTCTGACATACTGTTTTAATAAAAATAAATTCTGCTGCTAGCAGGCTGCATTGACGACAAGAAATGTCACTTTCCGCATTTTTGCAGCTCTTTCTCAGCTCTACAAATGTGCTGTTTCGCGTTTTATGCCAATAATCGCTCGTCACAAGGTCATGATTTCCATATTTGAATATTCCCATGTTCTCTGTACTCCACTTTATTACTTTTCTCCCCCCCCCCCTTTCGTTTCTCCTAAAACAGTGGTCTTCAACCTGGTCGCTACAGCTCTCTAATGGGCGATTCAAGCTTTCATGGTGGGCGTTGGGTTTTTTTGTCCGTTGTTACAAATTTCGTTCTTCCGCCATATATCGAATCCATTGCTAACAACTTCGCGAGTTTGACTTTTTAAAATATGCTTTTGCAAATTACTTTTGAATTCCATCTCTAAACTTTGAATATAGATAATAATTAAAACAAGGCAATCCGTAAATACAGAGTTTTGAGGATAACAGAAAACACGTTTTATTAATGATGTCGATCACGTACAAAATAATATAAGAAGAAATTAAATGCGAAAAAACTTTTTCTATTCTTGCAGAGAATGTTATCTGTAGAACAAAAACAACAGAACATTAAAAGTCGACGACACAAACACCTATGTGAAAGCACTTAAAAGTAACACATAATAATTCCTGTGCGATTTTTATCACTACAGAAGATCAACAACATAAGTGTTTTTCCTGAGGTTGATATAACTTGCCAAGAAGGACTATTAGAACTTAAATATGATGAAGAGATCAAGTATAATTTCGATAGTGGTATGGATACCAAAAAATCTGGTAAAATGAAAAAATGCCTGCGATGTATCCAAATATATGGAAAATGATATTTAATTTATTGATACCTTTCCCTACCTCATATCTTGTAGAATCAGGCATTAGTGCTGTTAATCATATTATCACCAAATAGAGAAACCGTCTGAATATCACGGAAAGAGACCTTCGTTCGTTCCTTACGAAAATCGAACCAGATATCAAATATTTAGTCTCACAGCATCAGCCTCAAAAATCTTATTAATCATTAATTAAAGGTAATTTCAATAAACTTTATTGTTTTCACATTTAACTTTCATTTTCTTCAATTTAAGCAGCTCCCTCACTAATAGGCGCTGTATCGATGGAGATGCAGGAATTCATTAAATTGAAATTATCTATGTATTAACATACATAAAGTATAAATTAAAAGATCAATTTAAGCACATATTTTTTTACAAACCCTCTCCTCTAAAAATTACTTGCACTAAATTGTGTTACTGCTGCACCAGTGGACGGTAAGGAAATTTTACCATCAACAAAGATGCAAAAGTGGGCGATAGGTGTTAAAAGGTTGACGAACCCTGTTCTAAAATGTTAACTATGCTTAATTTTTGAACACCAGTGTATTAATGCTCCCTTCTCCATCATTGTTCTTGTTATTACCCGATCATCGTAGCATAGAACAAATGTAAAGAAAGTAGTCTAATCGTGCAGTTGAAAAGTTTCAAATCATGAGGTACAAAACTGAAGACATTTTGCCCAGGAATTTTCAGTGGTTAAAATACGGAGCGCTTTGTTGTTTGAGGTCATATATTACTCGTAGATTGAAAAGGAAACGCAGAAACATCGTTTCGTTTTGTAATGCAAGGGTTAAAGACCTGAGTAAACATCTGTTCCGACTGATTTCTCTTTGCCAAAAAGCTTCACTTTCATTCGGGCTAATTTTCAACTCGTCCGCCTGTAGCGCAACTAAGTTGAGCTTGTTTTTGAGGTCAGGGACAATTGAACTCATTCTTAGAACTGATTGATGCGGAACGATTTGGGTATCAATCAGTGAGGTGTTAAGCCCCCCCCCTCCCACCCCAAAGCGAGAACTGGTCTTGCTGCTGAACGCAGTCAATTCTCAACGTTCGAGGAAACAGCCAACGCCTTAACAATGCCAAAGTTGGTAACATGGAGATGAGATCAGGCATTAGTATTATTTTTTTTTGTTACTCTTCATTGTTCGAATAAGTGTGACAAAATATCTGTAATATAGGTTGTCGATGCAAGAACTTTATCATGACTCTGCTAACACCGCAGCTGCGGTTTCAAAGATATCGAAATAATCAATATAAATTATTGGCTTTGCGACACTCAATCCGACATTGTTCATGGAACATTAATGACAGGCTACAGACGCTATTGATTATGAATGGATACTTTGGGGGGGGGGGGGCAGAGCTGAGACTGACTGAGCCCGAAGCAGAGCCCGGGCCTGAATCGGGCTGTAGAATATTTACTGCTGTTCGGGCTCGGGCGGGCTCGGGCTCTTAGAGAGAGGGAGAGCGAGAGAATCTTTTTTTTATATATATAAATGTGATTTTATATGATTTAGCAAATGAGGCACTTTATAGTTAGTAAAGGGAATTCTTCGGCAACTGGTTCTGGTTTGGGAGCGGGCATTCGAGATGGGCATTTATTCCGGGCTTGGGTAGAAAATGCCCCAGGCCGCGGATTAGTGTGTTTCTGCAAAGAAGAAAAAGCTTTTTCAAGAACTATAGATATTGAATAGTTGATGGCTTGCCGACGATAATTTACCCACTATCTCCACGCAGTAGCTCCTCCCTGCTAATTCCATTTAGCACCGTACATATTGCAGCGCATTACGGCGAGGTAATATTAGCATTTATTTGAGCAACATACAACTGCAGCACTGCCCGATCATTTTGAATGTTCGGCCGCCCCAAGCACTTAAGGTGGAAACGAACGGTCAAAGAAAATCGTACAGTTACATTGTAAAAATAGACAGAGGTCCTTTTCCCATTCCCCATTTGAGAAATACAATGGTTAATTGCAGGAGGAGGAGAAGAGAGTGGAAGTGAGGAAAATTAGATTTTTTTAATTAATGGGTGAACAGGTTAACCAGTCTTCGGGCTCGGGCTCCGAAAATTCAGCCCGAAGTCAGCTCTAGTGGGGGGGGGGTGACATGAGGCGGACAAACAGGGAGCTGGAAGCTAAAACCATCTGGCAAGTAATGTCATTCTGCAAATAACATGAAAGTCACTTCCACTTGAATCATCAGTGACTGGAAAATGGTGTACATCAGGTGCGTCTTAGTTAAGGACCCTTATTTAAACCATTCAAATCCTCTGAAATCAGCCTTTTCCGCAGATAGTATCGGCAAACACGTTTCTTTTTTGCGTTAATCTGACATGTTTATACCGTAAATTTACGGTAAAAGCCGTTAAGTATATTGCGTATTTTAAATTATACGCAGTTTTTTTTTTCTACAAGAGGCGTAAATGCATTCACTTTTTCGCTGCTTGTTTTTTTTTTCTCTTAAAATCTGCTCTGAAATATTTTTTCGTGTCAGAATGAATTCAAAAGACTCATTGCACCCGAGAATTCGGTGTCATCATTCTTGTGTAAACTCTTGATCAATTAGTTTGCTAAACGGAAAAGAAGCAACTGTGAACTAATTGCAATTTAAAACCCTATGAAACCTCCATTTGTTTTGTTGTAAGATATTACCTTTACTATATTACCTTGACTTCTGTTTCCAGCTTGCCTGTTTCATACTGCGTGCTGTTCCTTGACACGCACGATCTGAGGTAGTTTCTAGACGTGTTTTGGTCGTCGAGACTCGCAAAAGTTCCCGAGAAGATTATTACCACACGTCGCCCCCTCCCCCCCCCGTTCCGTTATTTAATCGATGGCGAAGTCAAAAAATACCGATGTTCGAGCTCATGTACTATGTACCGATTGCGTGTATTGGAAAAAGTATCGCAAAGGGAGCTTCCATAATGTATGTTTTGCTCTTTCAGAGTCCTACAGATTCTGGCAACACGAAACTTGTCTAAAGCCTTGGGGAAATGGTTGAATTGTTTTGTGTGGGAAGCGGGCGCTTTTGGCGTTCGTTCAGAATGCATCTAGTGCATATTTTAACCCCTAAGCCTTAGCTAGAGCTTTCGTAAATGTACATCGATCTACACACTGCATTTTTTTTTTTTTTTAACTTGGATGTGAAACGACTGTTGCAGATATTTCTAATCTCTGTTGTGTTTATCATTGCATTAGTTCAATTGAACGTGAGAGCAGTTTCTGTGGAAATTTGTTTCAGATTGATTCCGGGGATTCAGTAACAGCACACAAACAGGACATTCAGAAAGTGAATCAAATTCTTATGGGAAAAGTTCTCATCACGAGAGCCTTTTATCAGATCCTCACATGTTATATTCGATTCCTTTCTTTTGTTACTATTATAATGAAGCAAATCTCGTGTGGATTGCTGGGTGTACTATATCCCAAATTAAGATTTTTTTTAAAAAAGAATAGTTCCCCCGAAAAGGCAAATAAATGAGCGCCCTACGCTCCATTGTTTGCCGAATGAATCAGTTGATAGCACGTGTTAGGGTCTTAAAAAACGTTTGCCAGCCGTTTCCAAACACTTTGTCGCGCACTTGTCCACATCTACCATTGCTTTGTTTGTTCTGTTCCTTCTGGTCAAAGTTTGTGCAAACGAAATGCATTGTCTGCGTTGAGAAACCCTTTCTGTCACCCCTACGTTCTGTTGCCCTGTGTTTCCACGCTGACGAAACCATTATTATTCGCCGCGAAACGTTTGTTTCCCCCCCCCCCCCTATGTGTACATAACTGGAAAAAGAAAAAAAAACGAGTGGGGGAGAGGATAGGAAATCATAGCCAAACATATATATCTCTTTCAGTGTGGTACGCGGTATAGCTGTTCGGGTTCTTGCTTGCAAGTTTGGAGGTCAGGTCATACGGCCTAAAACCGAAGCCACACTTGTACGAGGTGAGATTGAAGGGGAATTGTAAGTAGAGAGGTCGCTCTGTTTCCTGACCTTCAACAGCTGCTGAACGAGACCTAGAAGAGAGAGAGAGAGAGAGAAAAGGGGCGTCCGGCCTGCTATTGAAGCAACAATCACAGCGCAGTTACCGGAATTGGCTTCTGAGTAGACGTGAGAACTACTTTATACCAGCCTCGGAAAAACTACTCGTATTCTTTTTTTCCCCTTACCATTAAGCTTATTATTTCTTCTGCATCGTTCTGCGCTTTTTTTTTTTTTTCGTTTTTATGCGCCCAGTGGTCAGGACTGGAACTTTATGATACAGAGAAGAATCTTGGTGATAATTATTTTCATTTCTACGTATCATTAAAGAGAACTAGGTATGTGATCGTTACAAAGATATCATTTTGGTAAGGCCACTATAGTTGATGATGTGGAGCAACTTCCTGCTGGTGGTAATCGTCAGGCACAATTGTTCTGCTATGAAGGAGAATGTTGTTCGCCAGGTTGTAAAAATGTTGTTTTATGATCCTAGTCCGAAGAGCTCCGTGAGCCGATGAACATGGCAAAGTGCAGTAGCGTATTTGTGATATAAGAGGAACTTGAAGTCCATTCCAATTTCATCGCCGCGCAGAAAATTAGATGGGCTTTAAATTATTGTGTTGTAACAACAGAAACAATGGCCATTCTACTTCGAGAAATTTTTCTTCGGAAAAGTGGCAGTTTCGGCTGAAAGTTTCTCATGGCTTTACTGCACACTTAATCTACAAGTTCTTCAAGAGAAACAAACAAACAAATTTTTTTTTCTCCTTTTGATTTTCACAACCGTAAATTGTTTAAACGAGTGTGAACAATTTTCGTAGGACACTAAGATATGAAGGAATGAGGAAACATTTGTTAAAATGTTTCCGTACTTATCGTTAAAAACAAGAAGATATAAAAAGAAATCGGTATTTTGCATCCAAATAACATTAAAAATCTAAAACAATGTAGTATTGTTGCTCGGTGCAAACTGGCGCATGCATATACGTGCATACAAAAGTAAAAAAACACGCTATGCTTCTGAAAAAAATACGATGCCCAATAAGGAAATAAATTTTCACACGAAAATACGAAGGCAATAAACTTTAGTAAAGCCAAATGCTGCGTAAGGCACGACATACACTATATTGACAAAAGTCACCGGACACACCTTGAAAAGCAAATGAACGGGTCCGTTGCGTTGTTAAAAGTTGTGATACAACTACAAACGGTATAAAAACAAGCCTGCGGCTGACCACGATCATATGATCGCACTGTGTATTTGAGTGAAAATGTCGCGGCGGGAAAGAACTGACTTTGAGAAAGGAAAGATTGTGGGTTGTCCATAAGAGAAACCGAGAGGCGTTTAAACATACCCAAGTCAACTGTTTTGGATGTACTGAATAAGTGGAAGACACATGGCGTGCCTGAAGCAGCAAAACGTACCGGCAGACCAAAGAAAATCAGTGATAGAGGACGTCGAAGCATCAGGAGAGTCGTTACAGCTAATCGACGGAGTATTGCATAAGACCTCAGTGTACAGGCGAGTAAAAATGCTGGAACCTCGGTATGTACACGTACCATTCGCAGAAAACTTCATTCCATGGGTTACCGTGGTCGTGCGACTGCTCATAAGGCTTTCATCTCCACTCGGAATGCTACTCGTCGTTTGGCATGGTGTAAAGAACATTTATCGTGGACCGTAGATCAATGGAAACGGGTCCTATGGACTGATGAATACAGATACACGATCCATAAGTCTGATGGCCGTGTGTGAGTATGGCGGCAGCCGGGGGAACGCTATTTACCACAGTGTCCTGTTCCTACGGTCAAGTTTGGAGCTGGCAGTGTACTCGTGTGGGGGTGTTTTCCGTGGCATGGTTCCGGCCCATTGGTTATCGTGGACAAGCCTGTTAACCAGCACATCTACCTCGATATTCTGGACAATTATGCCCTACCAACTCTGTAGCAATACTGTGGAACCGAGCCTTGTTTGTACCAGCAGGATTATGCACCGAGCCATAGAGCAAGGACTGTTACGGCGTGGTTTGACGATAATTCCGTATGGTGTGTGGACTGGCCAGCACAGAGCCCTGATCTTAATTCCATAGAGCACCTATGGGACGAATTAGAGCGCCGCATAAGAAGTTTGGAACCAAGGTCTACTATTAAGCAACAGTTAGCAGCAGCATTATGAACTGACTGGGAGGGCATACCTATCGCTGTGTTCCAAAACCTTGTCGAAAGCATGTCTCGAAGGGTCAGTGCATGCATTAAGGCCAAAGGTGGACCCACACCGTACTAATGTATGTCGATAAATGCTATGTTCTGTTTCTCTTCTAGGCGTCCGGTGACTGTTGTCAATATAGTGTATATATACATCGAAGAGTCAAAACATTCGGACCACCTGGCTAATATGACGTTGGACCTCCACGTGTGCCAAAACAGCTCTTACCCGGCGAGGTATAGACGGTACAAGATTTCTAAAGGCGTCTTGTGGTATCTGGTACAACACATTACCAGCAGATCCTTTAACCTTTGTAAGTTACGTGGTTGAACCGCCGCAGATCGGATTGGCTGTTCCAACACAAACCACAGATGCTCGATTGGATTGATGTCTAGGGAATTTGGAGGCCAAGGCAAAACCTGGAAGTCTTCCTCATGTTCCGTGAACCATTTCCGAATAATCTGGGCAATATGACATGGCAAGCTATGCTGCTCAAAGGAGGCACTATACTAGAGGGCAATACCGTTGCCATGAGAGGATATACCTGGTCTGCAGTGATATTTAGGTAGGTGGTAGACGTCATAGTTTCCTGCACATGAATGACTGGAGTCAAGAGTTTCTCAGCAGAACATTGTACAAAGCATTGCGCTTCCTTCCCTTAGTTGTTTTCATCCCACGGTGCATCCTGGTGCCAGCATTTCCCCAGGTAAACGACGCACACGTACCCAGCATTCCACGTAATACAACAGGAGGCGAGATTCTTCGGACCAGACGAACTTCTTCCAATCATTCAAGGTGTAGTTTTGATGCTCTCGTGCACGTTGTAGATGGTTTCGCCTGTGAACCGAGGTTAGTATGGGCAATCGGAGTGGCCTGCGGTCACACAGCCTCGTCTTTAGAAGGGTTTGATGTACTGTATGTCGTGACACATTACTTCCGTCACCGTCATTCAAATTACAGGCGAATTGCGCCACAGTATCTCTTCTGTTGGCTCGTACCACACGAGATAGCCTAAGCTCAGCTGTAGCATCTATGAACCGTGATCGGCCCATACCTTACCGGCGGTCCATGGTTTCCACTTGTTGAAGCTACTACTAACCATGGCGATTTGTGAGCACTCTATAAGCTTTGCCGCCTCTGAAATCCTTTGTCGAACTCGCTGAAGTGACCTGCCTTTCCCGTCTAAACAACAAGAATAGCACTGATTAACAGAGCTGAGTATCAGATGTTATTTATATCGTATTATGGTCTTCATGTGCGCCATGCTTTACCTGCTGTTACTTCAATTTGCATAAAGACGCGTTGGTCTTAATGGTTCGGCTCTTCGGTGTATGTAAATATACATGTATATAATCAACCAATCTCATGGCATGCTTTCGAACTTCATCCACTTATCTCCCCGGTGTTCTTTTTTTGTATCTTATCCTGTCCTTCGGTATCCAGTCTAATATTTCAGTTGTCCAACTTAGTCAAGTATTTCAGTTTAGTTCCTCTTTCTATCTCTCCATGCTCCTTATCAGCAACCTCTGAATGTCTTGTTTGATTAAGGCCTATGCTTCTGGTCTGTAAGTATCTCTTCTGTTGGCTCGTACTAGACGAAAGAACTGGACGAATGCATTGATTAAACACTTTCCTTTTAAGACATAATGGGAAACTGCTCTTGATTATTGTATTGTTTCTTCCAAATGATCTCCAGAGAAGCTTTTTACAGCAATTTAGTTTCTTCTTGATGTGGCCCTCACTTGGTATCTGTTATTCAAGGTAAATGTAGACATCAGTTATCTCTAGATTTTCCCATCAACCAGTGAATATTCCATTCTTGTAAAAGTATTCATTGTAGGTCCATTTCGTTTTATGGACGTTCTTCTGAATCTCACCTTTTTTACCCTTGTCAGAAAGTTCCTGGATCATACTCTGCGGTTCACAGGCGGTACCTTCAAAAATAACTATGTTGTCAGCAATACGAAGGTTTGTTAATAATCTCCATTAATATTTCTCCCTTTGTCTATCCAGTTCAGTGACTGAAAAGCATTCTGCAATGTGGCTGTGAAGTGCTTGGGAGACATGGTATTGTAACCTTGTCTCACTCCCATTTAAATTCTTTTCACGTGCAGTGTCCTCAATCAGTCGCACGTTTGCACTATCATTTTCATAGATGTTAATAATAATAATAATAATAATCGCCGCGTATGGATCTTCAGTACCGCAGGATTTCAAAGACATTATAATTGCTGATGGATTGATGTAATCAAAAGCAACTTCATAGTCAATGAAGCCTCGAACAATGCTGCAGAGATCCTGCTATATAAAATAAACCTCGAGGATCTCGAGAAATATAGACTCATCAGCCTCCAATCAGTTGTTTACAAAATCTGTAGTAAGTTACTGTCGTATCAAGTAAACACTGGACATGACACAAACAAAAGAACACCCCAATGGGGCAGTGGTCTAAGCGCTGGCTTCTGACCATTCGTCCGAAATGGGTCCGAGTTCGAATCCCGGTTGAGGCATGAAAGTTGAGTTCGTCTTACAACACTGGCTTTCTCTCTTCCCTGGAACCAGTGACCCCAAATTAGAGACGGGCGACTGCGTATAGCCCAGCGAGTTGCTCACGGTGGTCGTTCAACCCCCAAACAGAAAAAAAAAAAAAAAAAAAAAGAAGCGCACACACACACGCACAAACAAGAGAACAAGCTAGATTCAGGAGTAGCTACTATCTACAGCGCTGTCTATTAATCATATCCATGTGCTGAAGAAACGAGGTCTCTAATTGGAAAAGCAGAGGAAAATATATATCTCGGATATTCTGTATCTGATGATGGGTTCTAGGGAAACCCGAAAGTTCTTATATTTGTATATGCGATGAAATCTTTAAATTCAGCCAACGGATTTAAATTTGTATTGTGAGTGACTCTTGTTATTAAGATCGTGCATTGAAGGCAACTACTTCGATTACTTTGGACTATTTCTGCACGAATTTGAATTCTCCTAATATCTCGGATATATTATTTAAATATCTTTTTTTTTTTTTTTTTTTTTTTTTTTTAAATATGAGAGAGAGCACAGAGTCACACGCAACATCTCTTACTTTTTCCTTTTTTACTTCCTCAGCGGAAGGGAATTTTTTTGTTGATTTGATTTTAAAGTAAATATCGGTGTGGTCGAAAACTAAATGTGTGTTTGTGTGATCCATTTAAAACATGACTGGCAACCAGTTGAAATTTGTTTCATTAGCTGGGATGATCGACATTTTATTTTGGGCCTACAACAGATCAACTATTTCTCCTAGATACTGGAAAAGTAATGCAATTTTGAAGTTTCTCTGTTTAAATTTCCTGTTCTGTACGTTTAAAAGCAAAGGTCATCTTCGAGCGTCGTTAGAGTTCACGAAATTTTGTTCATCACCTTGTCCTTTGGCGGCCCTTCTCCTCCTCAGAGGAACTTGTTTTTTGATCGATAATCCGCGTTAATTTTCACTTTTTTTTTTAGTTTTTATACCGCCGTCTAAAGATAAAGATACGAATTTTTTTCTGATAAACTAAAGTTTTTAAGTCAGTTCAAGGTGAAGCGTACAAAAAAGATATGGATGAGTTACTTATTTTCCCCAAAAATGGATTAAAGTCTAAAGCCTTTAGGAAACAGGATTTGATAGTAATTGTTATTTTAAAACAATACTATGAACCAGAAAAAAGGGTGTACATATCGCCCGTTACCCTCCTCCAAAGACGAGGTAAGTCGTAGCATAGTTGGGCCACCGGAAGGCGGCCCAAGAGTCATGAAAAGCTTTAAAGCAGTTCATTTACACTGAAAAGACGGACACGAGACCTTTAAAAGCCTGATATCAAAGCTAATTTTTTTTATCCCACCTCTTATTTGGCTATCTTTTAACTGAAAAGGAACCTCTATCTCTTTTAAAGAAATATCATGTACCTTTAGTATCAGGGTTTTTCAAATAAAATCTCTTTTTAGATTCTCCAGAGAGGGGGCGAGCTACTTTAAAAATTTTAGCATGTTTCATAATTCTAAGGAATTTTTAAGTAGCTGTGATATGCTTAACACGCCCCCTGCTATCTGGTAGAGACAAAAAGTTAAATTACTTCAATAAATTAAAGAACAAGCTTTAATTTATTTAATCTCTTCAATCTTCTTTTCATCCCTAGGATTAATAGTGTCCATTGAGTTTTTAAACCTCACTCCTTTCTTTTCGTTAAGTTTTTATGACTCCCTTATTTTATAATAATGACAATGAAAAAACAAATAAAGTTTCAACCCCTCGGTTCTATAAACAGATTATAAACACTCTTTACTATTTTTTCATGAACTAAAGAATTAACTGACTGTTTACCAAAAACATCTCTAATTGAAATAATAATTAGTAAGGCCTGCTCAATGAAGAGATGACATCCACAAGCGATGGACGGAAAAAGTAGCAGAAAATTTTCGTAATTTAAATTTCGCCTATCGCTGTAGTGATTTCAAAAATTATCCAAAAAAATCTTCAAATGCCGAAATCCTGTGGACATTCGGTGTTTTAAAAAATAGATTGCATGCTGCTAAAATTACATATCTTTATAATTTGATTAGTTATTATTACAGGTTCTGGGCTTCTGACGCATTTTTTCCTGTTCGAAAATATCCTTTCTCGCGTGAAGAATAGTTACTTCACAAATTAATGTGCATTTCTACCTTCCCAGATATATAACGACATACTGCCAATTTTTGAATTTGTATGTGCGTGTTAAATAAATATCTTTTTTTTATTATTATTTATTTACGTCAGCAGCCCGCACGAAACAGTCTAGTCCTTTGTAACTGTAGCGACATTTCAATTTTTCTATGTGTTTGCCGTTGTATTTAAAACTCGAGGGGTGTTTCCCTGAAATTCCGTCATAACGGCAATTGTTACACTGCGGTGATGAAATGTGAGGGCAAAATTTGTTAGCGGTTTGATGATAGGGGAAGTAGCGGTGTTTACAAAGGCTTGCCTCTGGGAAATCTATTCACTATGCCTTTTCACTAATGGGTTCATGTACATTTCACTATAGTGTTGCAAATCAGGAATCATGCGAATCTTACCAGCGGAAGAAAGAAAAAAAAAAAAAAAAAGGAGCGAAGGTCCCTTTATTGCTCAGAGAAACGGTTTAGTTGCGCACACAAGGTTTATTTAGTTAACTGTAGAAACCGGGCTCTGTACACTCCAAATTTATGTATTTTAGCGCACGTGCTAAATTTGAGTGCTTTCAATAGATTCTATTCTATTCAAACTGAAGTGTTTTTATGAAATTGCGTTCCCAAAGTCATTAAAGTGAATATGCTTCCCAATGCATAATACAACGCGAAGTTTACCCTAGTTATTTAAACAGCGTACTAAATAAAAAGAAATAAAAATAAATAAATAAAAATATAGAAGGATAAATAAATAAAACATTTGGAAAAAAAAATACAAGTAGGCTCAGTTCTGATTAAGCCGTCAGTTTGGAACGTAGGACTGCGACTTGCAGATCGGAAAGTTGAAATGAACTAGTCGAGTATGGTTTCAAAGCGTTTATTTAATTTGTTATAGCCAACACAGGTCTATGATATGAAAAGTAGCTTACATAATTTTTACAAATAACGCTGGATACGCTGTACACACAAAGTAGATCGATACACGAATTTCCCAACGTGGTGCTCTGTCTTCTTGAACGTCTTACATTTCTCATCACTTTTTCTTGCCTCTCGTTTTAATTTTCTCCACTTTTGCTTGCGTTCATTCTGCGAATTCCGCGGCATTGTCGAAAATGTTAACCCGTTCACACGAAAACAATTTTTAAAGATTTTAGTTTAGGCCACTTTGCGGTATGTTCTTTGTATATTTGTATAGCTCTCGTCGAGAGCTTTAAAACGATGCCACGCACAGTCGTTTTGCACTCACGGTTGTCCCGATAAACCGCGATATTGTCAAAAGTGTTCACCGGTTCACAAGAAAACAATTCTTAAAATGTTCAGTTCAAACCACTGCGAAATATGCTTTCATGTATTTGAATAGATCTCGTCGAGAGCTTTAAAACGATACCACGCACAGTCGTGTTGCGCTCACGGTTGCCGAGATAGACTGAGTCAAACGCGGCGGCACACCCAAAAATACTGCATCAACTCTCTCGCACACAGGGAGCGAGGGGAGCTTCGCGCGCACGATGCATTGCGCAGTACGCGAATTGGGAACCATGCTGTTTACGAACATGCTAACACGATTAGTGTGTGGCACGTATTTTTCACGCTTAATGATTTGAATTGGGGCCTATTTTTGTCACAGGCCTGTCGGCCGTAAGTCGCCCCATACTATCCGCGGAGTTAGACGTAGACCTGCGTCAAAGCATTAACACACAAAAACTGAAAATTATGCAGCGCTCATGTTTGAAATGCGCTCCTCTTTGACGTTTAAATCTTTAAAGATGTGCGAGTATATGAGTATAAAATAGGTGATTATTGTTTTAAGTTTGTAACGTACCAGGAGATGTGACGTACCTGCCAGAAGGACGCACACGACATAAAGGCAGATAGCAATTAGAATCAATGTCCGCGTAGCTTAATTGGTAGAGCAACTTATTCCGGAATGAGTGGACCCGGGTTCGAACCCCGGCGCGGATAAAAATGACGGAGAAATTCACTTCGTTATAAGTTATGCAACATACGACGTAACATGACTCAGACGGCGTACAGCTACATTGACGTATGGGTCAAATCGGCAAAGTTTCAGCGAAAAGCCTTTCCGGCGTGGTTCATTTGAGAGAATAGCCGCCTCTGGAAGAGGAGAATTCCAACCCCACCTCCAGCAGAAAAGCTTTAATATTATATTGACGCCCGAACGTTAGTGAATCTCCTGGCGCGGTTTATTAAGTACCCGATTTATTATAGTAACACATTATATACACTATATTGACAAGAGTCATCGGACACCTAGAAGAGAAACACAACATAGCATTTATTGACATATATTAATTAGTACGGTGTCGCTCCACCTTTGGCCTTAATGCATGCACTGACCCGTCGAGACATGCTTTCGACAAGGATTTGAAACACAGCGATAGGTATGCGCTTCCATTCAGTACATAATGCTGCCGCTAACTGTTGCTTAGTAGTAAGCCTTGACTCCAAACTTCTTATGCGGCGCTCTAATTCACCCCATAGGTGTTCTATGGGATTAAGATGAGTGTTCTGTGCTGGCCAGTCCACACACGATACGGAATTACACGCCGTAACAGTCCTTGCTTTATGGCTCGGTGCATTATCCTGCTGGTACCAACAAGGCTCGGTTCATAGTATTGCCACACAGTTGGCAGGGCATAATTGTCCAGAATATCGAGGTAGACAAGCTGGTTAACAGGTTTGTCCACGATAACTAATGGGCCGGGACCGTACCACCGAAAACACCCCCGCACGAGTACACTGCCAGCTCCAAACTTGACCGTAGGAACAGTACACTGTGGTAAATAGCGTTCCCCCGGCTACCGCCACACCCATACACGGCCATCAGACTGATGGATCGTGTATCTGGATTCATCAGTCCATAGGACCCGTTTCCATTGATCTGCGGTCCACGATAAATGTTCTTTACACCATGCTAAACGACGAGTAGCATTCCGAGTGGAGATGAAAGCCTTATGAGCAGCCGCACGACCACGGTAACCCGTGGAATGAAGTTCTCTGCGAATGGTACGTGTACATACCGAGGTTCCAGCATTTTTACTCACCTGTACACTGAGGTCTTGTGCAGTACTTAGTCGATTAGCTGTAACGACTCTCCTGAGGCTTCGACGTCCTCTATCACTGATTTTCTTTGGTCTGCCGGTAGGTTTTGCTGAGTCAGGCACGCCATGTGTCTTTCACTTATTCAGTACATTCAAAACAGTTGACTTGGGTATGTTTAAAAGCATTTCGGTTTCTCTTATGGACAACCCACTAATATAACAACACCCAGTAATCTTTCCTTTCTCAAAGTCAGTTCTCTCCCGCAGCGACATTTTCACTCAACCTCACAGTGCGATATGCTCGCGGTCAGCTGCAGGTTTGTTTTTATACCGTTTGCAGCTGTACCGCTCATCTTAATAACGCAGCGGATCCGTTCATTTGCTTTTGAAGGGGTGTCTGGTGACTTTTGTCAAAATAGTGTATAAATAAATAGCTGATGCACAAAATAGGGGAGAGCAGAAAAAATATCCTGTGCCATAATAAACAAAATTCATGCGATATGCTATCCACAATAGAACTGAGTTCGGGCTCAATTTTCGGAGCCCGAACCCGTGGTATATCAGCCCAAATTTTATATTGCAAGATAGAGCCCGGACCCGAACGAGCCCGAAAACTGTTTAACCTGTTCAACCATTAATAAAAAACACCTCCTTTTCCACACTTCCACTCTCTCCTACACCTGCAATTAACCGATGTATATCTCAAATGGGGAGATCTATAGTTCTTGAAAAAGCTTTTTCTTCTCTGCAGAAACACGCTAACGCGCGGACTATGGCATTTTCTACCCGCAAGCCCGGAATAAATATCTATCTCGAATGCCTGCTCACTAACCAGGACCAGTTGCCGAATAATTCCCTTTACCAACTATAAAGTGTCTCATTTGCTAAATCATATAAAATCAATAAATTTATATTTATAAAAAAAAATTATCTCGATCTCCCTCTCTCTCAGAGCCCGAACCCGAACCGCAGTAAATATTCTACAGCCCGAGCCCGATTCGGGCCCGGGCTCTGCTTCGGTCTTTCGGGCTCGGGCTCAGCCCGTCTCAGCTCTGATCCACGATATCCGATGTCGCTACGGAACTTCAAAATTTGACATCCGATTGAAATTTAGAAGTTAATTAAACCTCAAGTATTCTCACCAATCGCTCCTATTACCGGTAATTTCTCATCATACCGATACGGAAAAAGTAAAAACGGAGTTTTTTCGTTAATATACAGGAAGAATTGCGGAAAGGTTTCTGAAAATTCTGAATTTTCCGTTAGCACATCTCTAAAACGGTAATTTAGCGTCAATATAAGAAAGAAACTGCGGAAAGGTTTCTAAAAATTCAGAATTTTCCCGTGGTACGAAAAATCCGTGAAATTCAGAATTGTTTCCGTCATTTCACGGAAAAGGTTGTATCAGAAATAGGATTCGTGAATTCACGAAAGAAATGACGGAAAGTGGCTCGGGAATTTCAGAATTTTTTTTACAGTGTATGGTTTTTACAGGGAATTTAATGAATGTCGGTTACGGGGACTTTTTATTTTTATTTTTATTTAAATAAAAACCGGAAACTCAGATTTCGGCTTATACTTCATAACGGAATGTGCATCAATTTGCACTAACAGCCGTGAAGAAGTTAATAAAGAATAAGCAGAATCTTTAAATTACTAGAATCTTAATCTTTTAATGCTGAAATTCTATAGAAGAAGTTGATAAAGAATAAGCAGAATCTTTAAATTCAGAATCATTAATCTTTTAATGCTGAAATTCTATGCAAGTAAACTGCGCTACTAGGGAGCATCTCCGAATAGCTCGACCGGAGTTCTTGCACCACGATAAATGTAAAAATCCTAGATTTGACAAAGACTAAGTTGGGTCATCTGGTATGTTCACTTGTTTCAGTGAGCGGAATGCAAATCTCAGGTGTTCGCTGTCCTGTTCTTTGCGTCAATCATTCAGAGAATATTATACATCCATATCACTAAGCTGTTTTCTAAATGTCAGCGGTTAGCGTCTTTTAAAGCAAGATCACTTCTAGATCTTAGTTGCTGATGGCGTTGGATTTTATTTACTGGTGATGTATCAAACGTCTTCATTTACAGCGATCTTGGCACTAAACTCGAGCTTCGCTGACACCCACCACACGACTCATGCAAGACGCTTTGTACAGCATACTCATTATTTCTTTGCCTTGCAAGCATTCCGAAATATTTTCCTTTCACGATTTCTTCAGAATTTTTCTGCCTTTCTCTCCTACCACTTGAGCTGAATAAACACTCTAGTTGGCACTGTGCCAGTCTATAAACTTTCTTTTGCCGGCAGTGAGATTCGAACCCTCATCTTCCTACTCCGAAGCACCTGTTCTCCCAACTGAACTATACCGGGAAGCTTATCGATGGTTCATTGTCCATTTGACACATACAGGAGTTGGACAGAATAATGTGAGCACCTAGGAAAATAACGTTTTACGTACCTAATAGGGTGTGGGACCACCTTTGGCATTCAAAACCGCCTGGATCCTCCTTGGAATTGACGAATACAAATCCTGAATGGTGGTTAGTGGGATGTTACACCATTCTTCATGCAGAAACTGCTCCAGGTCCTTGAGAGATGCAGGAGGAGGATAACGGAATCTTATTCTGTTTTCCAACACAGACTACACTGGCTTGATGATGTTTAAGTCTGGTGATTGGGGACGCCAAGGAAGGGGTGAAAGTTCGTCCTCATGTTCCTCAAACCATGATTGGACATTCCGAGCTCTGTGAACTGGGGCGTTATCATCTTGACAGATGGCATCCCCTGCAGGAAACAATGCGTGAGCCATCGGAAGGACTGAGTCGGCCAAAATGGTTTCATACGCCCTGCCAGTCATCCGTTCTTTCAAGGTGATCAGGGGACATGCTGGAAACCACGATATGACAGCCCAGAGTATGACAGAATCACCACGATGCTGTACTGTTGGGAGCAGACACTCTGGATTGTACGCTTCTGACAATGTTCTCCACACGTCCTGCGGTGGGGAATAGTGGGAATGTGGATTCATCCGACCATATTACACGCTTCTATGCATATAGGCAGTCCACGTTGTATGCTCCTGGTACCACTGCATTCACCAGGATCATCAGAGGTTTTGCAATTGCAGCTGTGCTATGAATATCTTGTTTATGCAGTTCCTTGAGCATTGTTTTCGTTGATACTGGGGTCTGCAGATGCAGATTGAGCTCCGCAGTAGTTTTTAGCGCAGTGGTCTTCGTATTGTGGGTAACAATCCTCTTTAATTATCTCCTGTCTCTTATCAGTCAGGGTCGTTTTCCGGCCGTTCTTGTGTTTCGCAGACGAGGTTTTGCCACGAACACGGTATGCTGTCATAACGCTAGACTCGGTAGCTCTCGATACCTCCACTACCCTTGGCGACAGTTGTCACGGAGGCACCAACTAGCCCGTCACCAACAATTAGCCTTCTTTCGAAGTCTATTAAATCGCACATTTCGTCGTCAACCTGAAAGAAATGTTGCAACAAGACACTTTAAATGTACTAAAACAGGACGTTGAGGTTCTAACCAAAGCACCAAAAAATGGTGGATACCTTTGCGTATTGCGATGTGCATTAAAAGTCACGTCTCTGAGCGTGGTGTTCACATTATTCTGTTCAACCCCTATATGTTACAATTCATTCTTTCAACATGGCGAAACCACCTCCAAATATTTGTCCCTAACTTACTAACAATGTTTTGCGGCACAATGGCAAATCTACAACACATTTTAATTCCGCATCAACTATAAGAATTCCATACACAGCCATTCAGGACTGTTTTGATTAATCATCAGGCTTGTGAAAAATTCCCTCTGTGTCCACTATAAAAGACGTACAGAAGAACTCCTAAATTTCTTTTTTTACGCTTTCCAGTTGAAGAAGCGTATATGCTCCAGCTGTGTCCGTCTGTCTGTGTGTCCGTCCGTCCGCCCGCACGACAACTCGCGTAAAAATGGTTCGTTTTCGATGAAATTTTAGTATGTGGTCGGGGACCACCTGGGGACGAACCCTATTGGAAATGGGGTCAAAGATCAGGATATAAGAGCAGGTTCCATTCCATTGCCCTTATGCGTCATAACTTACGTAAAAACGCTTTGATTGCGACAAAAGTTTATATTGTTGTTCCGGAGATGTACTGAACCGGTTCTGTTGAATATCGTCGAATTATGGTCAAAGGTCAGGGCACAGGAGCGAGATTCATTCTACAGCCATTATCCTCATAACTTGACTAAAAATGCTTTTATTGCAACAAAACTTTATCAAGTTGTTCCGGAGGTATATCGAACCAATTCTGTTTAATGTAATCGAAATGGGGTCAAAGGTCAGGGCACAGGAGCGAGATTTAGTCCACAGCCATTATCCTCGTTACTTTAGTAATAACTTGAGTAATGATTTCTGGTATGTTGGAAAGCGTATCATAACCAATGCATTGCCTGATTTTACTAACTTGTGTATACTACGGAGGTAAATAAACTACAAAATGCATGGTTCGTTCGCTCGATGGAAACCTTGAAAACTCCTTGAAAAAAAAATTTTTTCAAGTCCTTGAAAGTATTTGAAAAAGTTAAACTCCGTAAATAGTACTTGAAATTTTTTATGTTTTTTCACGTAATGATATGAAAGAGCATGTGTAAAATAATTCTGATTGCTAAAAAGTTGTATAGGAGATTTCTCTGTAGTTCTGATAAAAACACCAAGCTGATCAAATAGAGCTGCAGAACTCGCGTTTAACTCAAGGAGGCGCGTGGAGAGTTGGTATCTTGGCTGTGACGTCACTACGGAGTAAAACGTCAGCTGTGGGAGTAAAATAAATGGAATGATGTATTCGTGATGGTCTTCTAATGAATGGGCTAGAGACGCGTTCTTACAGAAGGGTGAATACGAAAATAATGTACCCTTTCAAAATATTCCCCAAAATAAAATAATTTCGAAAAACACTAAAACAGAGGGACAAACAACGGGGGGGGGCAGGTCATTGGAGGTGTGCCCATCCCAGCACAGTTTAAAAGTTTGAACTTTCTAAAATTCCTACTTGTGACCGACCAACAGCACACGCATATGATAATTCGGTTTAAAAAAGTCCTTGAATTTATTTTGCTTGGAAAAGTACGAACCTTGAAATGGCTAACTGGTAATAATAACGACTTGTTTCTTTTTAGCCATTTGATAAGAAGTGTTCCTGAATTTGAGAAAGGTCACAGGCTTCTATGCATATAACTGCTGCAGCTCACTACATATTTTCACTGAAAAAAAAAATTATATGAGATTCCTCCAACATGTTGTTTTACATAATGATCCCGACACACATTTGTCTGAGCAAATATCCGAAATATGCTGAACATATAAGAGCTTCTGTTAATCTTGTGACTCGATTTCAAAAGCGATGCGTGCGCCTTTTTAAGGAATTCGATTTCTGATGAAAACTTCATAAGCCCATTTTAGATTTAGGTAACGTATTAGGAAAATGGCTAGAGCTCATAAAAATGTAAAAGTGACTGGAAATTTGCGCAATTCCAAATTCTGTTCGATGTTTGATTTTCCTAAAAATGTAAGACATTGTGCAGGATTTTTTTAAATTGACGGAAAAAAAGGAGGCAAATGCAGCAAAACCGCAGCGCTATCAAGATAAGTCCTATTACATCAGGCTTGTATCCATGTAACTGTCAATATTGGGAGAAAAAGGAAATAAGTTAAAGGAAATCCAGAGGTAGTCGGAGGCAGTTTGGCGTAAATGCACATTCGGTGCATATTCTTGAAATTGCAAATGCATAAAATTCCACCCATGCGTTTTCATTGCCGAAAAATCCGTCTTTGCTGGAAGTGGAATTTTTTCGAAATGGCTTTCTTTAAGATTGGAAAAAAAAAAAAAAAAAAAAAAAGAAAAAAGAAACGCTAGTGCTGCAAGTTTGTGGGAAATAAAACGTGCTGCTGCTCGGAAGTGACAAAATAAAATAATCTGTCGCGGTTGTTAACAAAATTAGTATTTCATATGCCACATACACAGTACAAAGTTATAAAAGAAACGTATTTATGAAACTGTTAGCTAAGAAAGGCCAACAAAACATAGTTTTTGTGTTACTTGAATATCATACTAATAGTTTCGATTCAATATTTCTCGTTACTGTAGTTTAATGAACTTTGATTAATTGAACCAATATATTAAAATATTTTTCAGTACTTTTTCTGTGAGTTAGCTCGTGCAAATTGAAAATACGGTATGTATTTAACATACACTCTCTGTGCTCACTGAATTACGACCACCCCTATGCAAAATGAGTTTGACCCGATACTGGCATAACAAGGAGGACGGCGAGGCTTGTTGGCTGAAGAGGTTTACATAGGAGGTTCAGTTGAAAGCGAAATTACAGAAGTGTGATCGTTGAAACCAAAGACTTATATCAGTGTTGTGGATTTATGGAAGGGTTGGTGCATCCATTTTGGGAAACAGTGACCACTTGTTGGTTGTTCAAGGGCCTCTTTGATTAAAATGTTCCAGGAGTGGTGACAAAAATGGGGTAACAGCCAAACGGCGACTCAACTACTCTTATAAAGGTCGGTGAAAGGTGGATTCCAGAGGTGAACGACGAGTACGTCGCTTTGTACGAGGCAATTGGCAAAGCACAGTTTCGCCGTTGACAGCCCAGTACAATATGGGTCAACCAAAAATAATATCCTGAGCTACTGTGTGCTGCACGTTGGCACGAATGCGCTACAGCATCAGACGCCACATGCGCTACTCTCTCCTAACAACAGTTCGTCGACGTGAAGAACTGTCCTGTTGCTAACAGGAAGCGGATTGAACGACAGAAAACTGGGAGTAAGTGATTTAATCTGATAAATCACGATATGTACTCCCATCTGCAGATGGTTGAGTCCGTATTTGGCGTCAGCAGCATAAGTCTATGGATCCCTCATGTATGGCATCGCGATCCAGACCTCAGGGGGAGGGCGGTTGTATGTCACGGGACATGTTTAGCTTCCATGATGTGGAATCCTAGGTGCGTGTGGACCAACGTATGGACGCCAGCTACTGCCACGGACTGCTTGCGGACCATGTACACCCCATAGTGTTGTACCTCCACGACGAAAATGCACCGTGTCATTGGATCGGCCTTAGGCAGGAATGGCTCCACGAACACTGTGCTGATATTGAATGGACCTAAACTCGCCTAATCTGAACACAACTGAACATCTGTGGAATGTTGTGCAACTCCTGGTGAGGCAGTTGGGCACACCATCCTGCTCCATACCAGAACTCTGGACCGCAATACAGCTTGGTTGCTGATCCGCACAAAACTATAGAGATACCTCGTGGAGTTGAGGCCACGGCGATTGCGAACGTTTCCTCGGGCGAAAGGGGGGCCCGCGAAGCAAGGTAGGTGGTGGTAATTCAGTGAGCACGCAGTGTACATCGAGTGACAAATGTATCTGGACCACCTTCTAAATAATGTGTTTGGACCATCTCTAACCTTCAGAACAGGAGCGATTCGCTTCGACATCGATTCGATTAAGATTTGGTAACTGACATTCCGGCTGAATGTTCGCTCAGAAATGTCGAATTACATCTTCCACTTCGCGCAGATTGCATGCTACTGGATCCAAACGTCTGATGTCGTGTTCGACTTCATTCCGCGTGTGTTCCATGGGATTGAGATTGTAGGGGCATGTGAAGCGGGGAACAGTTTCCATCGTGTGAAACCACTCTGAAATAATGTAGGCGCTATGTCGGGCCCAACTCGGACGATTAGATAGAAGCCGCTCTCCTGACACCGATCTACAACCCCAGCGTGGTTGCGCAGGTTATACAGTACTATCTGTACTTACGGCTGTTTCATGTTCTGCAGGTAGGCTCGGCTGGCTTATAAACACTGAAATGCCGTGAAGCGAATTTGGCACGTCGTAACGCATATGCTCTAAAATTAGTTAAGAGCATCCAACGTCAAAAGTCATATTTAATGTCATGAAGAAAGAGTGTAACATTGAGCATTTTTCTGGTACTATATTTTATACAGAGCAACTTTTCTAATATGTTTCCAAATGTTTTCCTAATTAATACTTTCTTGTAATATATCATCATGATCACTCATTCTCAGTCCACTGCTGGACGAAGGTCTCCACAACCCTCTCTGTCTTGGACCATTTTGTTCTATGTCACTCCAGCATACCTTCATCCACCCATCTCACACGTAGTTTTTTTCCCTGTCCCTTGGTGTACAGTCTAGTATTTCAATCATCCGACCGTGGTCAGTTCTTCTAGCAATATGTCCACCCCATTTCCACTTAGTATTTTTAAGGAAAGCTTTGTTACTGTTTCTGAGCAAATATTTTGGGTTAGTTTCTACATCTTTAAATTATACTTTTGTATTTTTATTTTTAAAATTTTGTAATTTAACTTGTTTTTTCTAAAATAACGTGCTGCAAGTTTGCCGGCAAGTGCCCCGTCTTTTAACGAAATTTCGGTTTTTAAAAGTGCCCGTTTTTTTGTTTTTTTTTCAACTTCCGTATTTTCAGTAGACAGTAACTCCGTTTGTTTCACAGAAGTCCGTTTTAAGTTTTTCTGCATTGATACAAAAATTTCGCAAAATTGAAAACACTGAATTTTTAAACTTTTATATCAGAGAATCCTTTCTCGCCGGTGGTAGGGATCGAACCGAGGTGATAGGGCTGGGTCTTCGCAAGACGCGCATCTTAACCACCCAGCCAAGAAAGTCTTAGGAATGTCACTCACGTTCAAGGTAAAACTAATTACTCGACAGAATATTCAAAGCAAACAGAATATAAATTCTGAATATGCTTCTACCATATTGCTGGTCATTTATTCGTGTATTGTTACTAGTGCCACATCTTTCTGTTGTTTCGATGTTCATTGGTTAGCAAATTTCCAATCAGGCTGGCAGAATTTACGTGAAAGCGCACATATGTATAACTGTGAAGCCTGCCACGCGTACACATTCTCTATAAAGCAACCATTCACAGCATTTCGGTGGCCGATTAGTCAAAGGCGTAGGTTTCTGGGTAGTCGTCCTAACTGGGCCCGCGCTTGTTTGGGGGATTTAATGACCACCATGAGCAACTCGATAGGCTTCAAGCAGTCCCTAATTTAGGGCTAATGTTTCCAGGAGATGGAGAGAGCCAGTGCCGTAAGACAAACACAACATCCATGCTTCACCGAAATTCAAACCCGGGCCCATCTCGGACGTGGAATGAGTGTTGCGCTTCCCTTACGGCGCTGTCTCTCTCCCTTCCCTGGAACCAGTGGCCGAACATTAGACTGGCGACTGCTTATAGTCCTTATAGCTGCTCATGATGGTCGTTAACCTCTCCCCCGCGCGTAAAAGACCCAATTCAAACAGGAAAACACACACACATGGTTTCTCAGTTTAAAAATTGTGCAGAGTTTATGCAATATATTCATGAGCATCTCGGAGAAGATCGTCAGTAAGTTAGTTGTTACCCAGAAACCACTTGAAGTAAAATTAACACAGAATTTCAGTGTGAAGAATTATCCTCCATACAACTTCAGTACGAGCCTAACTGAATGTTTTTCGTTTTTTTTTATTATTAAAATCACGATCCAATTAGTTAGTAGTAATAATATTTTGTTAGACACTTACTTTAAGGGACGTGTAAAACACACGATAGGGATATCGCAGGTAGAACTTCTATTTATGTAATTGTTCTGTGAATTCTCTCTCTTTTTTTTTTTCTTGAACCGATGCAGTCCCCCCCCCCTGCCTTCTTCGTCTTTGAATTCATCCTTGTGTGTGAGGAAATAAAGCAGGAATAGTTTTACTTAGTGGCGCTCTCCAGAAATTGCATGCACTATGCTGAACCGAGAAATAACGTTATTTTCCGATCATATGCTGCAATATCTTTCGCTTTGTTAGCATTGCTGCTTTCCTTTCCTTTTAAAATTGCACGCGCATGATTCATTTTTCAAATTTTTATAAAACGAAATTGATGTTTTGTCGATTTAAACTGCAAAGAAACGAATTCTTAATGAGATTTGCTTCAGGGTTTTCTTCAACAAAATACTGGGGTGTACTCTCAGATGAATAACTTCGTATCTCTTTTCTCTTAAGCTGAGTCGGATTCTCGATCACAAAGCCGGGCGTCCAGCTTCATTAATTAAAATAGTGGATAAGGCATGCAGTTGTAGCTTCTATAACGAGTCATTGTTTTACTAACTGAATTGGGACTTCTTAATTAACTTAATCTACCGAAAATCCACGATAACGTGAATATTAATGAAGACGAAGTCTGCCGACGAATTAGAGAGAAAATAAAAAAAGATACGTCGCGTTACGATTGCATTTGAAGCCATGCTTTCAACTTTGTTACATTTTTAAAAAAGAACTGATTTTACTTTCCATGTTGTGTTTTCTTTTTTATTAATCGCTTTACCGTTACACCATTTAACATCTTTTTCTCTTCTTCTTCTTCTTCTTCTTCTTCTTTTTTTTTTTTTTTTTTTTTTTTTTTTGTCTTTAGAAGCTACAATTGAAGTGCGGCATAAAATGAGGAAAACTTTTCTAGCTAAAAAAAAAAAGAAAGAAACGAAAGGGGAATTCAAAATCAATTTTCGTGTAATTTATATTAACACAAATTGATGCGAACGTTCGGTGCATTTTATTTTTCCAAATAAATGGGCACAAAATTTAATAGTTTGACTGCACACATTTTGGAATTTATATTCCTTTAGGTGGTGATTAATTTTTCAATCTCTTTTTTCTTTTTCTCATTGTTTTGAAAACGGTGCATGTGCTTTTCACTGTTGAAATAATAGGAGTATGGGGAGTGCGAATGTACTTAGTTTGAAATCCATTTTATACTTATAGCAGAAGTTCTTCAATTTTTGTACCTAAATTACTCGAAAGGGACAAACTAAATCCCCAGTAGTCGCATACCAATAATTTATAAGAAACGGACTGGTACCATTTCAGTATTTTTATTTTACATGCCGTCAATGGTAGTAACGCCATACTTGACATAGGTACAACGCAAAAATACTGAAGTTAGATAAAAATATCATTAATCCTACGAATAGTTAACCAAAAAATTTTAGCAGGAAAAATAACAAAATGTTACAGATAAGGAATGGAAACGAACTCATGATGTCTCAAGGCTATGTTTTTCTCCTCGTTTTCAGCCAGTTTTGGTCAACTGCCGAACGTAAGCCGTTTTTCTCCCTGGTTTGTATTTTTCTCGTTATCTCCGTTCTCTCTTTATACAGTTTGTTCTGTCTCATCCATCGATCTTATCCTAGGTCTTCTTTGTGTTCGGTGTCTCAAGTGAGGGTTCCATATAGTCAATTGACTGTACCATTTTTCCTTCAGAAAAGGGGAGCTACCTGCCCATTTCTCATTAGCTTTAGAGCGTTAATACCTTTCCCAGGCACGTTTTTTTTTCTTCTATTTTTCAGAATTATGCTTAATATTTTTCCTTTCCAATTTTTTTGAGTAACTTTTACTTTTCTGGTTTACCCTGCATTCACTGTCGTTTCATATTCTTGTGTGTGTGTGTGTGTGTGTGTGTGTGTGAGAGAGAGAGAGAGAGAGAGAGAGAGAGAGAGAGAGAGAGAGAGGAATGTGGTTCTTAAAATTTCCCCAATGCCGCCCCGGTGTCCGGGTGGTCAGAGACGTAGGTTTCTGGCTAGTTTTCCGAGCTGGGCCCAGGTGTGAGTCATGAGTGGTGTGTTTGTCTTACGCCGCTGGGTCTGTTTTCTCTGGAATCTGTTTCCCTAAATTAAGGACGGGCTCACACCCCGGCCCAGCTCGGAAAACTGCTTATGGTGATGATTAAACCCCGAAACAACAACGAAAAATTTCCTCAATTCTGCCTAACATTGCTGAACTCTGTCTCTTTTCCCTCTTTTTTTTTTTTTTTTTTTTTAAACCTTTTTGAAAGTAACGGAAATGAGATTAAGTTCCATCGCCTTCTAAATCTGCCCTAGAACCTCATTCAGTTACTCACGGGGGAAAATCAAAGGTGTGCTTACTTCGGTTTTGCATATTCCAAAAGAGACACATCAGTTTTGCATATTCCAAAAGAGGTTTCATAGTACCTTACAAGCATTCATTTGGTGTGTCTGATGAGTTCAGAGTAGTGTGCGATAGGAGGATGTTGCAAACAGTATCGAAATTTTCTACAGGCTGTTTCTGGTTTGCATAGAGCATTTCTGCTGAAGTGACGCTGCTGAAGAATTTTGCTTTCACATCTTCAAAAAAGCTGGAGCACACTTGAGAAATACATTATGGTGGTAATGAATCATTCGTGATGTGTACAGGATTATTCATGGGTGGAAAATGCCGCTTTAAGTTCTTGAAGAGATGAATGGCTTCTGACCATTCGTCCGACATGGGTACGGTTTCGAATCCCAGTGAGGCATTAATTAATGCTGTGTTTTTCTTACGGCACTAGCTCTTTCTCCCTTCCCTAGATCCAGCGACCCTAAATTAGGGACTGGCGTCTGCTTACAGTCCATTGAGTTGCTCACGGTGGTCGTTAAACCCCCAATAAAAAAAAAAAAAAAAGATATTAATGTTTTAATAGCACCAGTCCCAAAATGCAAAAGAATCTTCCACTCCAGTGTATTGGCGAATACTGCTTTCGCGATGACTTAACAAAATGTTATACTAAGCGTAGATGCCTACTAGTGGAATTTTGTTTTTGCTCGCTGAATGCGAATGACTGTACTCACGTATCCTTATAGCACTTCCAACAATATATTCGTCTTTCCCAATTTGCTCATGTACACACACGGAATGTTTTGGCAGATGTTCAAAGGGTTCCGTTTACCGACGCTTCGTGCTCTTGACACATGCAGTTTTTTTAACTAATTTTGTAATATGACTGTCATGCACGTATATACTTAGGCTGTAATGCAGTGCCTCGTAGGTAATAATAATAATCTACGAGGTCTTTATTGTAAAGAACGAAAAGTACAAAAACTACCCTTCCAAGTAATCTTCGGCACACTCTCCACCACTTAAGTCTAAGAGTGGAATCCTGTAAGGGAAAAATATAGCAAGCAGTATCTGATCCATTAAGGAGACTTTGACAGCCTCGACCTCTTTAAATCTTGTTCCACGGACGCCTTTCATCGTGCAGAGCAGATGAAAGTTTGACAGTTTCAAATCCGGCGATGTGCCATAATAAACAGCGCTGACCGCAGGCTTCTTCGCTGCTGCATGAGTTGTGGTAGAAAACGTGAGGTCGAGCATTGTTATAGTGAATCCCAATGGATGGCAGCCTTTTGTTTGTGATAGCTTTTCGAAGTCTCATGAGTGTTACAATATATCGCACGCTGGAAATCCATGAGAAAGTCACCTTTGTCATCCCAGAAGATGTGACCTGTGCTGATCGTTGAGGTTTGAACATTTTACGTATACGGGTCAGTTGCTGTGCAGGCACTGCATCTAATGATTCTTGATCACTGGATCATGCAGGTGTACCCATGTCTTCTTCTTTTATCACAACATTGAAAAAAAAAAAAAAGAAAAAAGGAAAAGATGTATTCTTAGTCTTCAAACGTCGCCAACAGGAATAAGCGCGCAGCTCCAACCTCTTGTCTTTCAAACAAGACGTCAACTGACAAGAAGAACCCATTTGGCACCCACCTTGCAGCATCATAATGTTGCTCCACGACATAGTAATTTGAATGCAAGTGATCATTGGTCTCCTGGACGAGTAAGCGTCTGTTCGTCCTAACCGTCAGTTGTCTGCTACCGGCTGTCATCAATGGCTGCAGTTGACGGCCGCCCACTTTGTGGTTTTTCTTTGATGGTTGTTTCTCCTTCATTAAAAGCGTTCACCAACTTTCGTACATTGCTGACGCCGACCATCTGCGCACTCTACACCTTGGTTTGCCTGAAACCTTTCCGTACCAGCAGAACGCCACACTCACCATGACACCACCTCCAGCACCTTGAGTTGTGTTTACAATGCAAGCTGGGTCAATTGGTTCATGGGGCTCCCGCCAAACTCGCTGCCTACCGTCGGTGCAAAACAAAGTTTACCGAGACTCGTCGATCTGCTTGACTTTTTTACCTGTCTTCCAGTGTCCAGTTACGGTGTTTCTAACACCACTGTAGACAAACTTCCCGGTGCTTCTCAGAAATCAGTGGTTTCCGTATAGGCACGTGTCTGCCGATACCGTTCCTCTTCAGATCCCTGCGCATAGTTCGCCGAGATGTCGGTCGGGAACAGCCTCCATTGAATGAGTCAGTCAATTGCTGCACACAGGAAGTCGTGTTTCTCCGTACAAGCCTTCTAAGACGACGGCGATCTCGTTCGTGACAGACTGCCGTCGCGCCACAGTTGAGCCTCTTAGTTTTCTACTGATTAAAGACCCGGGACACCTCACCTTTTGAGAAACCAGTCAGATCTGCTGTTTACAAAATCGTTGTCCCAGGCAGACGGGCAGCTACACTAAGCCCTTTCTCGAACTCCGAAAGATCCTTCGATTTTTCCCATTGTACTCAACACTACCGACGAGCAACAGTTTAAAACGTTGCCTAGATCACGTGCACATTTAGAAGCAGAGATGTTGAGAAAAACAGATGATATATTTTCAACCCCTAGCGGTGAAATACTGCTTTATTTTGGGAAGAAAATACGCACAAAGAGTTTTCATAGCTAGTAGTATTTGACTGAAAATGAATCTTTTTCAGTCGGGTTTATAGTCCCGCAGATATTTCTGTAAACGGAAACGTGAACTTACTCCCTCTAGTGACACACTTGTGCGTTAAGAAAAATTTGACTATATAAGAAACATTTCGCAACGGAAACGATGTCCAACAAAGAATTTTTCAAATGGGACTCTAAGAAGCAGAGATATCGACAAAAATAAGATATATATATATCTACGCCCCCTGGCGAAGAAACTATGCACTATTTTACGCTGAAAGTATCCTCAAAAGGTTTACGGAGGTGAGCGGTATCGGTCGAGTTTCCAGAAGCTCAGAATTTGCTGGAAATACATCAGAAGCAGAAGTAAACGCTTATGCCCTCTGGTGGCCAAACCATTCTTTACCAATAATTATATGCAAAACACTTCCCATCAGAAGCTGTATCCGATGCAGGAATAACTTTTGAAATCGGACTTTTAGAAGCAGAATTATCGGGGAAAACGCAGTTTACCTTTACGCTCCCTAGCGGAAAATCTATGCATTACTTGAAAAAGAGACTGCGGCTAAAATATCATTCGATATAAATGACATCGAAAGGAAAAATAATTTTTCCAATGAGATATTTAGATACAAATGTTCAACCCCGCCTTCTCGTGGTGCATCCTGTTCCCACTAAAGGGGCTCTGGCGACCGCCAATAGCGGTATAACTATACCATCGGGATCAGAGGAAATGCTATCCCACACTCACCAACCCGCTTGGCCAGCGCGGTGAGTTATGGCCAAACACCTCCAAAATGACTCCACAACTTAAATCTTGGCCCTCAGTCTCCGGCAGCTGGAATGTACCTGGCCAAGGCAGCGGCCAGTGCGACATGAAGGCAGAGGGTGCTAAGAATCCCCGGAGGACCGGACTAGGCTGCCATTTGATGCTGACCTTGGCTACCTATAACGGACGCTCCCTATCTTCTGATTCAAGGCTTCTTGAATTGGAAGAGGAACTACAAAGGATCAAGTGGGACATCGTCGGGCTAAGTGAGGTAAGGAGAAAAGGAAAGATCTCATTGAACTGAAAAGTGGACATCTCTTCTATTATCGTGGGACAGATACTGGCAGAACTAGTGGTGTTGGATTTATAATAAACAAGAAACTGAAGGATAAAGTGGTAGAAGTTGAAAGTTCCTCTGACAGAGCTGCACGACTCGTTATCCAACTATCGAGTAGATACCAGGCTCAGATTATTCAAACTTATGCACCCACCACAAGTCATCCTGAAGAAGAAATTGAAGAATTTTATGAGGAAATTCGTCATCTAAATAATAAAGGTAAGCAGCACTTGAAGATAATTATGGGAGATTTCAATGCAAAAATAGGGCAACGACAACAGAATGAAACTTCAGTAGGTAAATTCGGTCACGGCAACAGAAACCAGCGTGGAAATACTCTCGTTGAGTTTGCAGAGGCAGAAGGATTTTTTCATCTTGAACTCCTTTTTCAAGAAAAAGCCACACAGGAAATGGACATGGAGACATCCAATTGGGACGACAAGTGAAATTGATTTTATTATGTGTAACAAAAAATTCGTCATCGAAGACTGCAGTGTGCTGAACAAGTTCAACACAGGTAGTGACCATAGATTGGTGAGATGTAAGATGCACCTCAACACTAAACTGAACGTGGCAAGCTCATAAGACAAACAAAATGTATTGACATAACCAACCTTAAAAAACACCATAATACTTTCAAGTTGGAACTGAAGAACAGATTCTCTGCTTTAGAAGGCCTAACATCGGAAGAAGTGGATATTTCGGAAGTTAACAGAAAAGTAACCAAAGCTCTAATGGAAACAGCAACAAAATTAGCTGGGTCTAAGAACAAGTTGCATGTGAACAAATTATCAGGAAAAACCAAAATGTTGATGCAAAAAGAAGAGAGATGAGGACAACTAAAGAAGATGTGACTTCCAAAGTGGAATATATAGAGCTATGCAAGACAACACGAAAAAGTATCACTGAAGACGTAAGGAAATTCAACTGTGAGCTAGTGAGGAAAGCAATTGAAAACAACCAAAGCCTTAAGATAGCAAAGGGACATCTCAGTAAGGGAAGAAAACAGATTATGGCTCTGAGAAAAGAAGATGGTTCTATAACAAGAAATAGAGGCGAAATTTTGACAAGAGTGAAAGATTTCTACTCCAAATTATATGAAAGGGATGATACATGTACTCCAGACATCATGAAAGGTACCAGAGTTCTTCCAGTCCTCCCAGCAGAAGTTGCTGATGCAATCAAGAACATGAAGCGGGGGAAAGCTCCAGAGAAGATGGAATTACTATAGACATCATACAAGAAGCAAGTGGAGAAATTGAAACAGTACTCGCCCAAATTTTCACTCGATGCCTTAATGAAGGGAAGATTCCTGAGGATTGGAACAACGCTACAATGATCCTGCTACATAAAAAAGGTGACATTGAGGATCTCAGGAACTACAGACCTATCAGCCTCCTATCAGTGGTTTATAAAATCTTCACTAAAGTTCTTTCACACCGCTTGAAGGTAACACTGGACATGGCTCAACCGAGAGAACAAGCTGGATTCAGGAGTGGCTACAGCACAATAGATCATATCCACGTACTGAGAGAACTAATTGAAAGAGCGAGGGAATATGAACTTCCATTGTGCATGGCTTTTATCGATTATGAAAAAGCCTTTGATTCGGTGAAACCATCAGCAGTTACCACGGCTCTGAAATCCTGCGGTATTGAAGATGCATACATTAATATTATTAATAACATCTATGAAAATGCAAGTGCAAAGATTCGGCTGTTTGAAAATACAACACACATAAAAATTGGAAAGGGAGTGAGACAAGGTGACACCATATCTCCGAAGCTCTTTAATGCCACATTGGAAAATGTCTTTCAATCACTGAACTGGGAAAACAAAGGGATAAAGATTAATGGAGATTATCTAACCCACCTTCGTTTTGCTGATGACGTAGTCATTTTTGCAACTACCCCATCAGAGCTGCAGAGTATGATCCAGGAACTTGCTGACAAGAGTAAAGAAGTGGGATTAAAAATGAACTTTCAGAAGACAAAAGTGATGTTCAATGCTTTTACAAGAAATGAAGATTTATCGATTGATGGAGAAAAACTGGAGATAACTGATACATATGTTTATCTTGGACAGCAGATATCAAGTGAGGGTCACATTGATGAAGAAATTAATCGGCGTACAAAACTTGCCTGGAGAGCTTTTGGAAGAAACAGCATAATTTTCAAGAGCAATATGCCATTATGTCTTAAAAGAAAAGTGTTTGATCAATGCATCCTTCCAGTGCTTACGTATGGTGCAGAGACGTGGACCTTAACTAAAAGAGACATACAAAGGCTGCAGACAACTCAAAGAAGCATGGAGAGGTGCATGCTTGGTATAACCAGGAGAGATAAGAAGAGGAACTCGTGGATCCGAAAAATGACGAGAGTGGAAGACATCATGATCAGAGTTAAATCCCTGAAATGGCAATGGGCTGGACATACTGCCAGAAGGACAGACCATAGATGGACAGCCGAAATTTTAGATTGGATTCCAAGGGACAGGAAAAGACCCAGAAAAAGACCACATGGGAGATGGGTGGATGAAATTCGTAAATATGCGGGAGTGACATGGAGGAGACTGGCACAAGACAGACCGTTGTGGAGGAAACTTGGGAGACCTTCGTCCAGCAGTGGATTGATAATGGTTGACAATGATGATGATGATATGGATTAAAATCTATTTTGAATTCGCTATCATCTGCATTTACGGCCTGTTACGGCGAAGTTGTGCATCGGGGAAAAAGCGGAACGAAAGGATCAACATTCTCAGATTTCAAGCTTCCCAGTGCAGAAAGAATTTTTTAAATCGGATTAATAGTTACAGAGATACGGGACGCCCCGGTGGCGCAGTGGTCTAAGCGATGGCCTCTGATCATTCGTCCGAACGGGGTCCGAGTTCGAATCCCGGTGAGGCATGGATGTTGTGTTTGTCTTACGGCACTGACTCTCTCCCTTCCCTGGAACCAGTGACCCTAAATTAGGGACGGGCGACTGCTTATAGCCCATTGAGTTGCTGACGGTGGTCGTTAAAACTCCAATCACACACACACACACAGATACGGTGTCCACAGATGGACGGACGGAAAAAGTGATGACAAATAAGCACGATCTTTTTCTTATAAAAGACGTGCGAGAAAAGTCGTGTACCCAAGGAGGAGGCAGTCAATGCCTTATGCATTAGGCAATCAGCTACAAATAAATATAAAAATTAATTACGTAGGAAAGTTGCTATGTGGCATGTGAACATTTCAATTTTCAGAATGATCTTCGTGGCGTTTTAATTGGAAATGGGGTCTTCAAGAAACTCCCTTTTTTCCCCTAACCAAAGTTTTTAAAGGAAAAGAATTGTCTGGTACATCAGCCTTTTCTCTGAGCAAAGTTTGATGCTACATTTTATCCCGTAAGCGGGTTTTTTTTTAATTTTATCACCAGTAAATTGTTGCTAACATTTGTGCATGACTGAATTCGTTTTTACGATGCATATTTCAATAGATCTTTGTCATCCAAAATCTAACAGTATTTCTTCGTGAGGTTACTTATGAGATGATCCAGTGTAGGTACGGATGTTGTTCAGGTAGACAAGACTAAAATTACTAGTCTGGTCCCCCCCCCCTTCCTGTTGCATACTAGGAAATTTTCTATATTTAACAAAGCTCACAAAGCTCGTAGTTCAGCATCGCTCTCTCTGTTTTCTGTTTCTTTTTGCGTAGTTAGATATCTCCAGAGTAACGGCTACTTGCTCGAATTATGTGAGGAATAAATTGACGGAAGTTCTTTTTTTCTTTTCTTTTTAAGCTGTCATTATGATTTCTGTAGGCCATACTATATTCTCTGCTTTCGGATCGCCTTCCTCAAAGAAGATGGTTAAAGATTTTGTTTTGTGTATTACTCACAGTGGTAATTTGTGCTGGGCACAGCGCTATCATTCCCAGCTTAGCCGGTCCAGTTTGCGGTCGGTCATTCTTTTCCCACACGTGCACCGAAAGTCAGTTCAGCGCAGTTGTTTGACCGCAGTGCTAAGGAAGATCTGCATCCGCTATTACTCATGAATCACCATGTAATATTTTTCAAACGAGATGGATTACGTGGGAGTAAAATACAGTGACTCAAATGCGAAACTACGAAAGCTTCAAATGTCTGTCTTTATATCTTAGATATTGGCACGCCATTATTTTACACTTCCTACCCACAGGTTGAAACGTACATTTTCCTCTTCGCTCCTCTAGCTCTGAAAACGCGTAAAATGTAAAATTGCTTTTTTTTTTTTTTTGAAAATTAAAGTGTTTGTGTAACACAAAAATGTTAACCAATTTCAGATTTTGTGTAGTGTTACGGGAGTGGGTGAGTTGCACCGGAAAGATAGCGAAACGGGTGAGTTGCACCGGTGCAACTCGCCCCGCGGGGAGGGGGGTGAAGCAAGGTTCTGAAGACTCTGAATCTAAGAACCATAATAATGAAGCAAGGTTAATAAGGGTTTTTTTTTCATCCGCATAATTTTCCCTTCACACTTTTTTCAGGCTTAGGACTGGCAGGGGCTAATAATAGCTTCTGGCTTGTTAAAAAAAACTGCGGAATGAGTTTCCCTTGTCTTTGTCTTAAAACAAGATTGTGTTCTCTTGTCTTTTTTCATGATCTGTCTTTTACCTCTTTGTCTTATTTCTTTTTATCCCTCTTAAAACCGTAATAAGAAATAGCTTTTAAAAATTGAAATCTTGTAAGTTCTTTATTCTTGTACTTCTGCTTCCTTCTTTCCATATTTCCCATCCTCTTCTTCAGATTTTGCTGTGGTTGCTTTATGACATTTCCACAATTTTTCAATGCATAAACATCAACCTGGATTTGTTTAATTACTTCGACAAAACCATAAATATTTGGGCTAGGTGTACTGAAATTAAAATTGAATTTTGCATGCATTGATTCACAGGCATTAGTTGTTCTCTTTCCTTCTATTCTATCCGAAGACCATGTTACAGTATGGTTGGGAATTTGGCTTCTTCAGTTACATATGTATCTGTCATATAATCAACGTATTTTTGCATCCTTCCATCCTGTGAGATATCCAACATTAAATCGTCTACGAAACAGTCTGCAACTTCCTCGTGGAAGGGGAGGGGGGGTTCGGTGCAACTGACCCTCGTCCAGTGTTACAGCACCTTACGAGCAACAGAACGAAGTCCCGTGACTTATTTTCAGCGACAATCGTACTGTCGTACCCCCTCCCCTCAGCGCAAGAAATATTTTCGAGGCTATTTTACGAAAATCTATCAGCTTTAATTTCCTAAAATTTTTAAATTCCATATTAATCAGGTTTCATTGGCGTTTTAGCAATTACAATGATTGCCCAAGTTTTATCCCAATAACCTACAAAGCACTACAAAACACTTTTGATCATGCAAATTTTATTCCTTTAGAGAACTAATGCCCAGCCTCTTTGAAATGCCTCTCGGTCACACAAAACACGCAACCGCTGTGCGACAATGTCTAATGATCTTTTCCTATGTATGGAAAATGCAGAACATGCAACACTTAAGAATTCTGGCACAAAAAAAAGTAAATCACTTAAATATTATTTGCTTTTGAATAAAAGAAATACACATAACATAATGCCACAATGTTTTGCACATGTTAATTATTTTCTCTTGACTATTATACTTGTAAACAAAATAACATGGGTCTCTGTCTCTTCGTCCCCGCGAAGAACAACTTTTAATTCAATATATTTTGAAGGATGTGTGGTCATGTTCAAATAATTGTAATACATAACACCTTATCCTCATTGGCATAGAAATTGCATTCATTGAACTGATGTTTCTTTCACATTCTCTTGTTAATATACACTGCTGGCCACCCAAAATGCAACACCAAGAAGGACACGAGATAGCAAAGCCAGATTTACTGGACACATAACAACAGGTACAAAGATGAAACGATTGAGCTTACAGGCCCATGCAACTTGCGGAACACGCAGACATCAATAGTTCGTGTGGCCCCCATGGGTGGCAATAACGGCCGCTACACGCCGCGGCATCGAACGAAAGAAGCTTTGGATGTAGGCTTGGGGTATGTCGGTCCAGGCTGCTTCCACACGTTGCCACAGTTCATCAGGCGTAGCCGCGGGTGGTTCTTGCCGGGCCACTCGGTTGCCGATCAGCGACAAGACGTGTTCAATGGGCGACATATCGGGAGAACAGGCGGGCCACGGCAGCAGTGACACCTGGTGGGCCGTGAAGAATTGTTGCACGATGCGTGCCACGTGCGGACGCACATTGTCCTGTTGAAACGTGGCCGCTGGCAGGTCCTGCAGGTAAGGGAGGACTACAGGCTCCGAAACGTCGGAGATGTAGCTGTGGCCGTTGAGCGTGCCGGCGATGCGTACCAGAGGGGTGCGATTGTCATATCCAATTGCGCCCCAAACCATAACTCCAGGCGACGGACCGGTATGGCGATTCCAAATGCAGGCGTCATACAGTCTCTCACCGCGGTGCCGCCACACGCGGATCCGACTATCGTGGTGTTGCAGGCAGAAGCGGGATTTGTCGGAGAAGACAATGTCGTGCCATTCCGTAGTCCAAGTGCGGCGTTCAACGGCCCACTGCCGCCGCACTCTCCGGTGGTGTAACGTCAATGGTAATTGGAGCAACAGGCGCTGTGCGACAAGTCCCCGCTCCTGCACACGACATCGAACGGTACGTGCTGATACAGGTTGTTGCGCAAGACACCCTAACTCCCGCGCTAACGTTCGTGATGTGGCGGTGTCAGCAGTCAATGCCCGCCGCACAACATGCCGGTCCTTTTGTTCGGTGGTGTGCCGCGGCTGCGGCAATCGCTCACGTCGGTCCGTCCGTCGCACCTGCACCCACCGAATCCATGCTCGCCCCACTGTGGCTGGATGTCACCCCACACGGGCGATTATTTATCTGTACGATAAACCGCTGTGGCGGTAAGCCACTATTCGTCCTCTGTTCAACTCCGAAACGTGCTGGAATGACTGCCGTATTCTGCGACGAGGCATCAGGAAGCTCCCCACGCACAGGTCCGGCAGCACAACACACTTCCACTACTTACACCTCGCCTTCTGTGCACCCTTCTTATAGTGCTTCTCGGTGGCGTGCCGGGCGCACATGATTTGCATATGCCCTGCAATGCTAATCGTTTGCATGTCCTCTCGCGGGCGACGCATGCTGCGAATTTCAGGCCAATCGGATGCTTCCTTCTTGGTGTTGCATTTTTGGGTGGCCAGCAGTGTACATGTATAGGAACTATTGCTGTTTCTGCGAAAAGGAACGTTAAGTCCTCTGGAGTAGCTATTTTCCCGTCATCCAGGTTTTGTGAATTCTAAAACCGCGAGAATGATTTCTGAAGATCTTTCTTATTTACTGTGGAGAAAAAAAAAGGAAGTAATAAAGTCATAAATGACTTTATTACTTCATTCAAAGCTGCCGTTAAAAATTTCATGGTATTTCATTAACCAGTTTCACATGATAAACTAGTTAAAGAAATAACCAGGGATTTTTGATGACGGCTTTGAATGAAATTATTAAAAAGCAAATCAATTTTTTGGTAGTTCTTCTTTTTCTCTTCGGTAAATATGTAAAATCTTCTGAAATCATTTTATACAAACTAGATGACGAGAAAGCAGCTATTTTAGAGGACTTTTGAGGCCTCATTTCGCAGCCGTAGTATTAGTAAGAAGAGAATGTGAAAAAAATATATGAGTTCAATGGATGCGATTTTTATACCAATGAGGATAAAGTGTTACGCATTACAGTTGTTTGCACATAACTACGCATCCTTCAGAATATCATTAAGTAAAGATATTCTTCGAAGGGACGAAGAAACAGAAACCATTTCCATCTTTTTTCTAAAAGAGTCAAAAAATAAAAATTACTATATGCAAAACATTGTGTGGCATTATATAAAATGTTTTTTTTTAATCTTCAGGGTAAATAATATAAGCAGTTTTACTTTTTTGGGCCAAAATTCTTAATTGTTATCTATCTGTTTGCTGTATTTTCGTATAAATCGGAAAATATCATTAGACACTGTCACGTGGGAGTTTTGTGTTTCATTTGTGTGATGGTGAAGCATTTCAAAGAGGCTGCAGGCCATAGTTCTTCTGAACGGATAAAATTTGCATGGTAATGGTATGATGAACTTTGACGTAAGTGTAAATTTATATTGGTATAAAACTAGGGCAATCATTTGAACTACAACGTGCAGCACATTTGTGTTACACGCTATAAAGTGCAATAATTTTGGTTTTACAAAAAGTATCTTTAGGTTCAGACAATCTGAATTTTAAAACGCCCATAGAACTTAAATAATAATATGGAATTTAAAAATTTCAGTAATTAATAGCTAAAAGATTTTTTGCAGAAGGGCATTAAAGATATTTTTGTGGGTTTTCCGTACGCCACTAGCACGCACTTAAGGTAGACGTCTAGTAATTTTGTTCCCTATACTTCCAATGAAAAATATTTCGCCCCTATTTCCTCAGCGTAGAAAGATTTCCCTTACATCAAAATTGACCTACTGATAAAAAAAAAACCATCCTAACTTAGATTTATACAATCAGTGTTTTTTGAAAAAAGCATTTCTGAACTACACTGCTAGCCACCCAAAATGCAACACCAAGAAGGAAGCATCCGATTGGCCTGAAATTCGCAGCATGCGTCGCCCGCGAGAGGACATGCAAACGATTAGCATTGCAGGACATATGCAAATCATGCGCGCCCGGCACGCCACCGAGAAGCACTGTAACAAGGGTGCACAGAAGGCGGGGTGTAAGTAGTGGAAGTGTGTTGTGCTGCCTGACCTGTGCGTGGGAAGCTTCCTGATGCCTCGTCGCAGAATACGGCAGTCATTCCAGCACGTTTCGGAGTTCAACAGAGGACGAATAGTGGCTTACCGCCACAGCGGTTTATCGTACAGATAAATAATCGCCCGTGTGGGGTGACATCCAGCCACAGTGGGGCGAGTATGGATTCGGTGGGTGCAGGTGCGACGGACGGACCGACGTGAGCGATTGCCGCAGCCGCGGCACACCACCGAACAAAAGGACCGGCATGTTGTGCGGCGGGCATTGACTGCTGACACCGCCACATCACGAACGTTAGCGCGGGAGTTAGGGTGTCTTGCGCAACAACCTGTATCAGCACGTACCGTTCGATGTCGTGTGCAGGAGCGGGGACTTGTCGCACAGCGCCTGTTGCTCCAATTACCATTGACGTTACACCACCGGAGAGTGCGGCGGCAGTGGGCCGTTGAACGCCGCACCTGGACTATGGAATGGCACGACATCGTTTTCTCCGACGAATCCCGCTTCTGCCTGCAACACCACGATGGTCGGACCCGCGTTTGGCGGCACCGCGGTGAGAGCGGTGAGAGACTGTATGACGCCTCCATTATGCATCGCCATACCGGTCCGTCGCCTGGCGTTATGGTTTGGGGCGCAATTGGATATGACAACCGCACCCTTCTGGTGCGCATCGGCGGTACATTCAACAGCCACCGCTATATCTCCGACGTTTTGGAGCCTGTAGTCCTCCCTTACCTACAGGACCTGCCAGCGGCCACGTTTCAACAGGACAATGCGCTCCCGCACGTGGCACGCATCGTGCAACAATTCTTCACGGCTCACCAGGTGTCACTGCTGCCGTGGCCCGCCTGTTCTCCCAATATGTCGCCCATCGAACACGTCTGGTCGCTGATCGGCAACCGAGTGGCCCGGCAAGCACCACCCGCGGCTACGCCTGATGAACTGTGACAACGTGTGGAAACAGCCTGGTCTGACATACCCCAAGCCCACATCCAAAGCCTTTTTCGTTCGATGCCGCAGCGTGTAGCGGCCGTTATTGCCAGCCATGGGGGCCACACGAACTATTGATGTCTGCATGCTCCGCAAGTCTCACGGGCCTGTAAGCTGTATCGTTTCATCTTTGTATCTGTTGTTATGTGTCCAGTAAATTTGGCTTTGCTATCTCGTGTCCTTCTTTGTGTTGCATTTTGGGTGACCAGCAGTGTATATCAAAAATCAATAACATTACTTCGATATAGTTATGATACTTGCTTACATGTGGCGCCACTCTTCTTTACCAATAAATCGAAGTAAATTTATTGATTTTTTATATGGTTCACGGAAGTGGTTTGCAAAAAAACACCGATTTCTTCAATTATTTTTCACCGTAAGGTTCTCTGAACGCAGTTTCCCTGTCGTGGAAAAATGTCTTTCAGGAGGGGACCCTGAATGCAGAAATTCGACACCAGGGAGAAGCGCGGGGGGGGGGGGTCCGATCTGTTTGCAATTAACCCATGCACTGAGAGATGCTCTGAGTGCAACTGACCAACACGCTTGGGTATTGATTGTGATTGGGGGTTTAAAGACCACCGTGATCAACTCACTGGGCTATAAGCAGTCGCCCGTTCCTAATTTAGCTTAACCACTATGAAGGATACGAAACAGCTACCTCCGCTACGAAAAATAGTCCTTAGCGTTTAGAGCGAAAATCATCAGAATTATTGCTTAGAATCCGTTTTCGTTTGATCAACAGTTTATCAGACAAAATTGCTATCTAAAAAAAAATTCCAGAAGTTAGAGCGCTTTTAGAAATAAATTTGTTGTGAGAAGTTGCTGAATCAAGAGCTTCGCACTTTGGGTTATTTCTGTCCACTTGGGATACTACTCGGACAGGCAATAAATTGACAATCGGGGAAACTCGTAGGGTGCGTTACTTAAACAGGCAGTAGGGGAATCAGTTGGGCCTCCACCAGACCCCCACTCACAATCCCCACTGCTTGTGAGATGTGTGGGTGGGTGAGTTGGGGGATCAGAAAGGAAACAGTAGAAGAGCACATTAACGCGGATGGATACCGTTCTTGCGTTCCACGACGAGATGTGATAAGGCTCCCACGCCTTCACCAGTAGTACACTTTTATGGTGAATTGGAATATAGGAAAGGGAGAGAACCAGTGCCGTAAGACAAACACAACGTCCATGCCTCACCGGGATTTGAACCCGGAGCCTTCACGGGCGAATGGCCATAAGCCAGCGCTTATACCACTGCGCCACGGGGGCGGCCCTTTGGATATAAAATCGCTGCAGACAGGTGCGCGATTCGTCTTTGTCAAATTTGTTAAATGATCAGATTAGGACATATGTAGAGGATTTTAGGAAGACAGTGTCTGACCCGAATTTAGAGACCTGTAGAGGCAATATTTTTAGGCCCGGGCCCACCTGGTTAATGCCAGGCCCGGCATAGGTTTCATTTGCGTAAATGTCACTTGCTTTAACGTAGACAGTATTTGTACGCTAACTTTTTGGAATAACTCGAAACTCGTGTAAAAAGCCGGCATAAGCAAGTTAACTAACCCACCAGTAACCAGAAATACGGCAAATGCAATAAATAGTATTCAATAAACTGAAGTAAATTATCGTCATTTCATAATCGAACCTTTCTTAGGGTCAGATCACTGTTTATGCGAGTCAAGTACTGTCTTTTTTGACACTTTTGCCCAGAACATATTGTAATATAAACATATGCTCAGTAATACACACGCACACACACTAACATCATTAATGGTTAATAATTAGTACAACAAACTCTCGTACGCATAATATGATTTCGTTCTGTTGGTCCGACGTCTTTGATTTTAATTCTTCAGGTTCAAGATATAACTCCCAAAATCCAAATGTAACACAATTTTCCGATTGATTTGCTCCTCGAAACTCTAATTTACCCAACCCAATATTCATCCATATTTAAAACAAAGCAAGTAACACATCAAGATTATAAAGACAGAGCCTAAGAATAGTTTACTGGCGCATATTGAAGCTTTAATTCATTCCTAATTCCTATAAAGGCAAAGCATCGTACGGAGCTAGTGTTTTTTAGGTGTAAACTTTCGAAATAAATGGAATATGGATTTAAAGGCGTGAGAGATTGCCAAAAGTCAAAGACGAAAAGACGCGGGCAAAATACACTGGCGGAAAGTGAAAAAGAACACCAAGAAGGAATTGGCGGACGATCATGAAATTTACATATGTTAATGGGGTCGAGTTGGCGTAGGTGTGATGTTAATTTCGGAACCAACTGGTGAGCGCTTACGCCACAGCACGGCATAATATGCAAATTATCGTCGGTGGTATTTAAGGAGTACGGCGAAGTGAATGTAATCAGTCGTTGGCGTACGGACACGTGCAAAGACCCTGAAGAAGCTGCAATGCCTGAACATGAAAGAGGTGTACGATTTCAGCAGTTATCGGACTTTGAGCGAGGTCGTCTAGTCGGACTCCGCGAGGCCGGGTAGTCGTATCGTCGTATTGCGGAGCGAATTGGACGGGAAGTATCGGTGGTGGTACTATGATGGCGTAGATGGTTCGAGAAACATTCCCACACGAGAAGACGTGGAACCGGGAGTCACAGACGGACTGATGAGCGGACCGATCGACGCATAAGAAGAGCGGCGTTGTCAAGCAGAACATCCACTGCAACGCAAGTCCGAACTGCCGTTGCACCTGAGGTGACTGTGTGAACAATCTGCAACCGTCTACTGGATGCAGGACTACGTGCACGTGTGCCTCTGGCATGTGTACCTCTGACACCAGCCCACCGTCAGGAACGGCTGCAGTGTACTCCAGCCCACCATCAGGAACGGCTGCAGTGTACTCCAGCCCACCGTCATAGTACTCCAGCCCACCGTAGTACTACAGCCCACCGTCAGGAACGGCTGCAGTGTACTCCAGCCCACCGTAGTACTCTAGCCCACCGTCAGGAACGGCTGCAGTGTACTCCAGCCCACCGTTAGGAACGGCTGCAGTGGTGTCGCCAACGTCTGCACTGGAGAACGCAATGGCGATCTGTCGTGTTCAGCGATGAAAGCAGATTCTGCTTGGGAGCCTCCGATGGCTGTATGCGTGTTCGCAGACGCACAGGGGAGCGTCTCCACCCTTCTTGCATCCGCCAGCGACACACAGCGGCTACACCTGGTCTCCTGGTGTGGGGAGCGATCAGCTATCGCTCCCGTACACAACTAGTTTTTGTACCGGGTACGTTAAACAGCACCTCCCACATCAACAACATCATGCAGCCCGTTGTTGTGCCATTTGTAAGGTCGGTCCATCGTGGTGTTTTCCAGCAAGATAACGCACGCCCACACACGGCACGTGCAACGCAACATGTACTTCAGGGTGTGAGACAACTTCCATGGCCTGCACGTTCTCCGGATTTGTCCCCCATTGAGCACGTGTTGGATTTTATGGGACAACGACTTATCCGGTCTCCACGGCCAGCCACGACCATCCCCGATTTGCGCGTCCAGGTTGAGGATGCTTGGAACTCAATACCCCAAACTTACATCCAACATCTGTACGACAGACTCCATGCCAGAATTGCATAGTGTGACGCAGTTCATGGCGGTTCAACCTCTTATTAACCATGTTACATGGAAATGTTATTTTTCAGTTTACCAGCAAATACAGCTGTATTTTGCTTAATTGTTTTGATCACGTTATCCTCTGTATTCCGTTATTATGCTGTATAAATTTCGTTGGTATCAGACGTCTCCTTCTTGGTGTTCTTTTTTCACTTTCCGCCAGTGTAAATAAATAAAAAAATAAATAAATTAGCACAAATCGGGAGAGAAGAATGATTGCGATAAACAAGAAATATGATCACGGGAAGGGTAGGACAGGGACTTCAAAAACAGAATGACCTAAATTTATCAATAACCTGACTATACGGTACACATGCAAGTGCAGGCCCGTCCAATCCCGCCTACGAAATTGTAGGCCCGACCCGTAAGTTTTAAACTACTGAGAATGCCCGGCCCGTAAGTTTTAAGCTACTGAGAAGGCCCGGCCCGTGCTGGGCTCTACCACAGGTCTTAAACAACCCTTAGAAATAGGAAGCTAGGAGATTTGGGCTAGAGTACCCGATAGGAAAGTGACGGAAACGAGGTAGAAAGCCTGGGATTGAACTTTAGGTTTCTCTACGGCAGTCACGAACGTTGACCACTAGGCCATCCGCGGCCCCAATTTGCTAAATTTCTTGAATGTTTACTACTTATGTTTAAACACCTGGCTGTATAAAACGGTTCAAGTAGGAACATACTACCATTGGTGGAGGTTTCTTTCTAAATCTCAGCACGAGGGTCTTATAACGAAGTAAACTTCTCCATCATTTTTATGCCTGGAGCAGGATTCGAACTTGCAACTCTCAGCTCCGGGGCTCCGAGTGCTATCCACTATACTACACGGGCATGTGCTGTCACTGCTATCCGCCTTGATCTCATGTGCGTGCTGCATGGCAGGCACGTCCAGTCTCTGTAATTTTGTGCACCACCTGTATATTTGAAATTTTCAACTTTGCCGGAGAATTTTTGACTACGATAGTTAACGAGAAGTGATAAATAATTAAGCACTTCAGTACAGCTGTCAAAAAAATGCGCGTCTTTTTGAGGAAAAGTGGGCGGAAATTAAGAAAAAAGAATACGAGGCAAAAAGAAAAGCAAGAAGTGTTCAGAGAATCTAGCCGGCAAACAACTTCTTGGCAAATGAAGTGTGACGTTGCGCTTGAAAAGCTGAGCGACTCCGAATTCCCTAGCAGCATGAGGTGCAGGGTGGAGCGCTCTACTCTCAGGGGGAGGCATTGTCGTCAGCATCGGCGATTAACGTGATGAATGGATGGAGTGGCCAGGAACCTACTGATGATTGCCTCCATGTCCGATATCGAACAGGCGGCTGCTTTGGTCCTTGTGACTTTTCTACCCCCACGCCATCTTTGCTCTCTCCTAATGATTTCGCAGCGTTTACTTCGCTCCAAGAATGATGGGACGCCAAGCTATCAATACCTTGTTTCTTCGATATTTTTTACAACTTTCAAAACCCGTTCAAATTACTGCTGTAGGGTAAAGCTCGTCGATTTCGCAGAAGGGATATTTATTCCGTTAATTGACCATTAAATATGTGCGTTGTCTGGTTTTGTTCGCTACAGCGCAGAATGGACCATGAACACAATAAAAAAGAAGAAAAAAAGGCAGCTATGTCAGAAGTAAACACTTCAAACTTTCTTGGCAAACATCCACATCGTGTTGGATGCTACGAGAACATAACTAACCTAAATTACAGCTTAAAGGATTTTCGAAGTTTTTTTTTTTTTTTTTTTTTTAGATGTATTTTTCAGCATTTTGGGATATCCGGTTAAACGGAAGAGAAGATCCTGCTAAATGGTCATGCATTACAATAATTTGAAAGGACTAACTTCCACTAAATCTGTCAAGTACTCCAGTATGAAATAAAGGTTGTGCATTTTTTTCTGGTATGTTAGGCAGAGAAAACATAACCTTAACGCAAACACACAAAAAATGTATTTTTTTTTTTTTGAGCTCGCCATCGATCTCTCGTTTTCTTGTATCATCCACATCTATCCTATCTTTTCCTTTTCTTTTTTTTTACCACCACGTTTTTACATTTTCATCTTTTTTGCCGCTTTACAACTCAACCTTCCCTGCCAATCCTTTTACTTCGCATTTTAGTTTTATCTTCGCTTTCCCTTTTCCCGTTCGACTTTCTTTCACGTTCTTATTTAGCTGTGTTTTGCTTTCTTTCTCCACATCATTTGGTTAAGATTATTTCTCACAAATTTTTCTTTCCTCGTTCTCTGTACCACACGGTTGTTTCATTCTTTAATCAATCCCAGTACTTTATTCCTGTGAATCATTTCCCTCTTATTTTCTTTCAGGGTGTTCATTTTTGCAGTAATGCTTCGTACGTGAACGCATGAAAAACAGAGCTGCAACATAAAGTACTGCATGATTCAAGAACGTACGTTTGACCTAACGGCGTACAACTACTGTTCAACATCATTTATTCGATTCTAACTCAAAAATTGTTTTCGCTGCTGTACTTCGTTATGCATGATGAACCGAAATAATCGCAGCTCCGAGAGAAAGAGAGAGAGAGAGAGAGAGTGTGTGTTGCCTGGTCTGTTCGAAACAACATTCAACCGCAATTTCAAGCTATAGAGGTCTTCAACCGCAATTCCAAGCTATAGAACCTTCAACCGCAATTCCAAGCTATAGAACCTTCAGCCGCAATTCCAAGCTATAGAGGTCTGCACGGCTCAGCATTTTTCCTTTCTGTTTCATCAATTGGAAGTGAAAATTCGGTCTCAGTCCTGGGCTAAAAAAATTCGTATTTTGCTGCTGGACTGAATAAACGAGAGAGACGACGCCGAATTTTCGTTTGTAATGAGCACGTCTTCTGAATCCTTTCCGAATCGAATAATATTTTTCAAACTTATTCGTAGTCAGTGCAAAGACGGATTTAGGGCTTTGTCGCTCTTACTCCCCTTTAAAATAAAGAATTTGATGGCTGCAATTTCATGTAACTCATTCGGATCCCATCCAGGAGTAAAACGAAATGTTAAGGAAAGACAGGGGAGGACTGTAGCCCATCTAAAGCTAAGTACAAATAAAAATAATAATTTGAAGCTTAAATGTGGTGAAACTATAAACAATTATTTTTCTTATAACAATTAATAACAAAATTTTGTCTATCGTTCACAAAAATTCCTTACTTTTGACTTTCGATATCGATTCCTAAGTTAATTAAATATTTTTAATTAAACAGTTGCTTTAGCAAATGTTTCTGTCTTCTTTCTTTTCTTTGTTTCCCTTTTTTTTTTCTTTTTTTTTTTTTTTTGCTTTTTAAGAATTTTTAATGTTTTGATGCATGGTAGCGCAATTCAGAGTTTGTCCTGTCCGTCCCCTACTATTAGTTTGTTGAGATGTAGGTTGAAAATGCTGAAAATCTCCCGATCGGACCAGAAATACTTTATATTTTGGGTATCATACCCCCTCCCCCCTCCCCTCCCCACACACACGTACACGACGTTTGCTGAGTAGGCACGTGCCCTCAGATAATGTATACAGTTAGAGCTTGTAAATGCTGAAAATCTCCCGGTCGGACAAGAAATTCTTTATGTTTTACAATTCAGGTATCCCCCCTCCCCCGAAAGGTTTCCTGAGGCAGCACATGCCCTCAGATAATTTATTGACTTGTAGGTTGTAAATGCTGAAAAAATCTCCCAATCGGACGAGAAATTCTTTACGTATTACACCTTTAGTATTTACCCCCCCCCCCCCGACAGGTTTCCTGAGGCAGCACATGCCCTCAGATAATTTGTTGATTGTATTCATTCTAAGGGGAGATGAGACAGCTTCGCGCGAACATCCGGCAAATGCCCATTCTAAAGCCCAAAGCGGTCTTCCTTTATCTAAGCCCGAAAATTTTATAAGGCTCCAAAAAGCAACTTTCACACCCCATTCATTCCACCCCACCCAACAGTTCGTATTCATTTCACTTATTAAGTATAGTCTAACAGATGAACATATGTTTGTCAAGTCGAAGAGGAAGGCGATTACGGGAATTGGGAAAAAAATCTTGCATGCCGCCCCAGTGGTGTAGTGGTCTAAAAGCGATGGCTTCTGATCATTCGTCCGAGATAGGTCCGGGTTCGAATCTCGGTGAGGCATAGATGTTGTGTTTGTCTTACGGCGCTGTTCTCTACCTTCCCTGGAGCCAGTGGCCCTAAATTCGGGACGGGCCGACTGAGTTGCTCACGGTGGTCGTTAAACTTCCAAACAAAAAAAACAAAAAAAATCTTGTATACAGCAGTTTTCGGATTAAATGTTAGTTTCCACTTTTGTTTTAATTTTAAGCGTTTCTTTCATTATTTTTATGGGGTTTTAACAAATTATTAATTTTTACTACCACTAAAAGTTGCCGTCTCTGAAATTTGCCGCCATATGTCCTGGCCTAGTTTACCTATTGGGAAATCCGTCTCTGAATCAGTGGAACCGGTTGGGAAAAAAATGAATTTCTACAATCGATAAAACATCCAACAATAGAAACAGCTATTTACTTCCACTAGCGGCTACTAACAAGTATGTTGCGAAAATAAAAAAATTATGCACAAAAAAATTCTCATACCAGAAGGAAGGTATCAGAGACAGAGATTTTCAAATTGAACGGATTTATCGTAGCACGGGGAAATTCTGAATTTTCAGAAACCTTTCCGCAATTCCTTTCGTATATTAACGGAAAAACTCCATTCTCACTTTTTTCGTATCCGTATGACACCTTGGTGAGAATACCCGAGTTTTGATTAATTTTTAAATTTCAATCGTCTGTCGAATTTTGGAGTCCCGTAGCGAGATCGGATATTGTGTATAGCATGTCGCATGAATTTTGTTTATTGTGGCGCAGTGTTTCTTCTCCTCTCCTCTATTTTGTGCACCAGCTATTTATTATACACTATATTGACAAAAGTCACCGGACACCCCTTCAAAAGCACATGAAAGGAACGGCTGCGTTGTTAAGATGCGCGGTACAGGCTGCAAACGGTATAAAAACAAGCCTGAAGCTGACCACGATAGTATCGCGCTGTGAGGTTGAGTGAAAATGTCGCGGCGGGAAAGAACTGACTTTCAGAAAGGAAAGATTGTTGGGTATTATATTAATGGGTTGTCCTTAAGAGAAACCGAGAGACGTTTAAACGTACCAAAGTCAACTGTTTTGGATGTACTGAAGAAGTGGGAGACACATGACGTGTCTGAAGCAGCAAAACGTGCCGGCAGACCAAAGAAAAACAGTGATGCACGACGTCGAAACCTCAGGAGAGTAGTTTCAGCAAATCGACGGAATACTGCACAAGACCTCAGTGTACAGGTGAGTAAAAATGCTGGAACCTTGGTATGTACACGTACCATTCGCAGAGAACTGCATTCCATGGGTTACCGTGGTCGTGCGGCCGCTCACAAGTATTTCATCTCCACTCGGAATGCTACTCGTCGTTTCGCATGGTGTAAAGAACATTTATCGTGGACCGTAGATCAATGGAAACGGGTCCTATGGACTGATGAATACAGATACACGATCCATCAGTCTGATGGCCGTGTGTGGGTATGGCGGCAGCCGTGGGAACGCTATTTACCACAGTGTAGTGTTCCTACGGTCAAGTTTGGAGCTGGCAGTGTACCCGTGTGGGTTTTTTTTTTCGTGCTATGGTCCCGGTCTATTGGTTATCCTGGACAAACCTGTTAACCAGCACGTCAACATCGATAATCTGACAATTATGCCCTACCAACTCTGTGGCAATACTATTAAACCGAGCCTTGTTGGTAACAGCAGGGTAATGCACCGAGCCATAAAGCAAGGACTGTTAAGGCGTGCAATTCCGTATCGTGTGTGGACTGGCCAGCAGAGAGCCCTGATCTTAATCCCAAAGAACACCTATGGGATAAATTAGAGCGCTACATAAGAAGTTTGGAACCAATGCCTAATACTAAGCAACAGTTAGTGGCATATGTACTGAATGGAAGCGCATACCTACCGTTGTGTTTCAAAACATTGTCGAAAGCATGTCTCGAAGGGTCAGTGCATGCATTAAGGCCAAAGGTGGACCGACACCGTACTAATGTATGTCAAAAAATGCTATGTTGTGTTTCTTTTCTAGGTGCCCGGTGACTTTTGTCAATATAGTGTATATTGCGTTGCTGTAAGAAACTGGGTACTTAACCTATTGCACAGGTGATTTTACGATGTCTATGTATGTATCAATCTTTCGACAACTTAAGACAAAAGCTGTTATAGCTATCAAGAGTAAATTTTATGTTTAGGCGTATTTTTGTGAAATAATACTATAAAAAAGTACATTTGACCTTCTGTCAGTTTATTGTCAGTTTAAAAAAATCAAATTGCAAAGCATTTTGTTGCTTCGAAAAATCACTACGAGAAATGCGTAATTATTGAAAGTCCCACAGAAAAAAAAATTCGCAAACCTATTGAGAGAAATAATAAGCTCCAACAGAAAATAAAAACACAAAATACTCGCATTAATGTCAAAAAATATATATAAAATCGTCGCGTAATTTGTTTTACGATGTACGTGAATCGAATTTCATCGCGTTTGTGGCTCAGTGGTTAAAGGCGTGCATTACCTATTGAATCAACCCAAACGACGGGAGTGCGATCCTGACCGGAGCGAAAGGATTATCTGGGGAAGGGCTGACAGATGCAAGGTCGTCGGTTTTTCGGAATTTCAGTTCAAATACCGAAAATCTGTGAAAATATGGAAGTTAAAATAAACGGGCACTTTTCAAAACGGAAATTTCTGATAAACACGGACACCTACCGGCAACTTTGCTGCACGTTATTTTCAGAAATTTCCCATGAATTCACACCACTTATGATTTGCAGTGTATGCACGAAATGAAATGTCCAAAACAGTGGAAAGAGGCACATGGAACAACATACAGAAATGGCTAACCTCCGTGACCTTTTGAAATACATCAGAGGGATGAAAAGCTTATTAGAATTCTGTACTTTGTCTCAGAAAGCCCCTCTGGGCGTTGAACTTTGAACGGAATTCTTTGCAAGCTCCACCCCAAAAGCGTGTTCCAATCGTTACGTTCACGATTTAATACTCATTCCATCTTTTCTGGTTTGTTTTTCGTTCTGCATTTCTGTGAGCTGCTGTGTTTTCTGCGTTTACATAACTTTTACCTTTTACTTTATATTTACAACCACTGGATTTTCAGTATTTATCAAGTTTTCACGTTTGTAGTAAAATTGTCAAAAACCGGAAGCGCAATTATTGAATAGTCGTAATACTTTCCTATAACGGAGGTATGAGTAAGTAAAAACTAAATGCTATTTGAGTGGAAGACGGGAACTTCTGTACACGAAGGGGCGTAATCCCCCCAACCCCCGATAGGGTAAGCTTGCTCCGGCCCTGCCCCCGTAAGTAACGTGCAGTAAGTTCGCCCGGCAACTTTACTACACATTATTTTTAAGAATTTTCCGCGAATTCACACCTTTTTAACAGTTCATGCACATACGCGAATTTCGATGTAATTAACAAATATTTAGTGTTGGTCTTTTACACTAGAGCGAATCTCTGTAGTTTGCTACTCATTGAGCAGTAGAATTTACATTTATTACAGCTAGTTATTAATTTACTAATTCCTTATAAACTGTTAGCGTTATTTCAGCACCATCTCTAATAATACCACTTAGCAAACTATTTTGTGGAAATCTCTAAGATTGAAGACTTGATGGAAATTACGGGTGCTTCTCCCGACTCCTGAATCACTTAATGAACAGGACGAATTCCTGAGACGTCTTTAGCAAATGCCCACCCAAACAAGGCTGGAATTAGTTCCATTGTCGTCAAATATTGTGCATGGCAGTCCATTAATGAACCTTCCTCAGAGATCAGATCATGTTCATTATCATGCAGTGTCATAGAAGCGATTATTCACTTTTGCGTTCTGAGGCATGGTCAACTGGTCTACGGTTGACGTAGCTGGAATCTCCGTGATAATTACGCGTGACTACAACGGTATGACGGTTCAGTCGTACTTACTGCTTCCGAATTACTGCATTTAGACTACGACGAAGTAGACCTTGGGCCCAGCTGTAAGCCACAGAAGTCAAACAAATATGCATTAATCGCAGTCAGTAAACAACCTTCTCTCTCTCTCAGTACTGTGAGTTCGTGTCTGGTACTTAGATTACTCAGCGTAGTATGAATAAATGATACATGTACTTAAAAGACTAAGAAGGTTTTGCTTATGAACACTTTTAATGTGCTTCTTACCTTAACGAAACTGTATGTGATTCATCGAACTTCTTGGCAAGGATCAAGATTGTCCGTAATGCAATATTGCTCATAAAATTTACGGTATTTACTTACACAAATTTGAAAAAAAGTTATACTTGCGGAAGTAATAGTAACTGAGAAGACAAAGAAAAAAAAGTAATTAAATAAACACTGCAACACCATGAATAACCTAGGTATCTCACTTGTATGGGGATAACTAATTCAAGAAGTAAAAGAGAGGAAACTACAGAAAACCCCGAAACACTGAAGTAATACATCTTTCACACTGGTACAAACTCAACACAGACGTAGCTAATTAGTCATTTCCAAATATCTGCATACCCTGATGAAGGCACATAAGTGTACCTCTATTTTAAATACACCAGAGTTGAATAATAATGAAACGCATATAGCATATGAAATCCGTTTATTTTTGTGGTGTAGTCAGCACAAATATTTGCCAAGCTTTCGCACTCCACTGGAAGGCTTTTCAAAGGCAATGGTAGACACAAAAATGTAGAGAATTGGGACATGTAAAGAACGAAGATGGTTTTTGAAAATAACGCGGGTGACATCACGAGCATATTACATGAATTTTTATTGCGTAATTATACAGTGCGCCGTGCTGTGTTTCCATCTGTTAATAACGCATGCCAAACCATTGGTAGTTCAGTAGAGACTATATAATTGCATGCGACTTTGCTGGGTAGGATTTCCACTGTTTCCCTGATGGCCGTCTTTTTGAAATTCGTGTAAGGGGCAATTCTTCTAATATTATTCCATACAGGAGCGGCCGAGCAATGCATGACTTCTCTGGCGATGGCTGTATTCTGCATGTCCTGGTTCACACTTCGTACATTTGCGCGTGAAAATCCCAGGAGGACGGCCGTCTACACTGTAAAAAAATTATCGTAAATTTCACAGTTTTGGACCGTTAATAAGGTTGCCATCCTTTGACTGTAAAAAAAACAGTTTTGTACTGTATTAATTACGGAAAACAACTGCGAAAGAACAGTCAGGAACTGTTATTTTGACAGTTTTGTACCGTATTATTTATGGAAAACAACTGCGAAGGAACAGTCTGGAACCGTTATTTTTACAGTTTTGTACTGTATTATTTACGGAAAAAACTGTGAAGGAACAGTCAGAAACCGTTATTTTTACAGTTTTGTACTGCATTATTTACAGAAAACAACTGTGAAGGAACAGTCAGAAACCGTTATTTTTACAGTTTTGTACTGTATTATTTACGGAAACAACTAATTTTTACAGTTTTGTACCGTATTTTTTATGGGAAGGAACAGTCAGGAACTGTTATTTTTACAGCTTTGTTTTGTACTGTATTATTTACATAAAAGAACTGTGAAGAAAGATTTACAAACAGTAATTCTTACAATTTTATACTGTTGTTTACAGAGAGAAGAAACAGTCAAACTGTAAATCTTAGTTTTAAGATTATTAACCTAGCAATCAGATATGCCTGAATCGTGTGATTTTTTACTGTTCAATATGTAATATCACATCAGAAAACTTGAATATTACATCTCAATCCAGGGTGACAATTTCTAAGTTTTCGTACATGATATTACATATTGAACAGTAAAAAACAGGCAATTCAGGCATATCTGATAGCTAGGTTAATAATCCTGTGACCTTGTTCCACATAATAAGGGAAGAACGCATCTTCAGCTGAATGAATAGTAAAACTTGCTTTAAATATTGTGTTATTTTAATACAAACACTTGTGAAACAGGTGAAGTAAACAGTGTGCTCACAAAAAAACTTTAATGATAATGTATAACAATGAATACACACTTGTTTTATTGTGCTTATATTAAACAAATGCTACTTATAAGCTTACTTGTTTTGTGTGCTGGCAAATTCAGCATCATCAGTCAGTTCTGAACATGATTCAGTGAAAGTGGTCTTATAAGTAGGATATGTGTGATATAAAAGCAATAAAAATGTGTTCTCTGAGAACTGCAGTCAGTGTGGCGAGGTGTGGAAAAACACATATGACGAAGTAAATTTCTCCGTCATTTTTATCCGCGCCAGGATTCGAACCCGGGTACACTCATTCCGGAATAAGTTGCTCCACCAATTAAGCTACGCGGACGTTTTATTCTGATTCCTATCTGCCTTTATGTCGTGTGCGTCCTTCTGGCAGGTAAGTCACATCTCCTGGTACGTTACATCATCTCCCCCTTTTTTTTTTTTTTTTTTTTTTTTTCGAAGTGCTGGAGAAAGGATTTTCTTATTTTTCCTATCTCGCGGTGTGGAAAGAACATCACACCAATGCGAGATTTTGAACGGTCGGGTCATCCGGATAGTTCGGGCGCCATTATAACGAAGTAAATTTCTCCGTCATTTCTGTCCACGACAGGATTCGAACCCGAGGCCGCTTATTCCGGAACAAGTTGCTCTACCAATTAAGCTACGCGGACATTTTATTCTGATTCCTATCTGCCTTTATGTCGTGTGCGTCCATCTCCTGGTACGTTACACACAAAGGTTGAAAAAACAGCTGAAGCTCAGATTTTCAGACAACATGGAGGGAAAGCACAAACGAATATTGAGCTGCCAAAGGATGATCATTGATTACATCTGAAATGTTAGAAGTATCTAACTTGCTACATAGACCACAGTCACAGCATGATGCAATAACACAAGATAATAGACATATCTGGTCAGTATTGCATTACAATTTGGCAGCCTGAACATGGTTTCCCTCTTCACAAAATAACACAGGAATGATAGGGAATTGTTGGCCCTCGACAACATAACACAGGCTGCTTTATGGTAATAGGGACTTCATCCTTTCTATTCTCCAGACCTTGCCACAACTTACCTTTCAGAATGTTTCAAAGATAAAGAGCTTTTCAAGAAAGCCACATAGGCATGGCTATAAGAGCCTCATACATATTTTACTGCCACATAAAGTTAAAGAAAATATTTAAAAAAATTGTCCCAATGGTTTCCCTCTTTACAAAATAAGATGTTAAGCTGTGTTTTCTTATTTATATACTGTCATTCATAAAGAGCAATAAAAGGGCTACTTTATTTTTTTTAAAAATGGCTCTTTACTGAGAAATACTTTTGAATTTTCATCACCAAATCATAAAGTTTGTGATTACCATCCAAACCATTATACCACGAGGCACAGTAGAATTCCAGAATTTCAACCTGTCATCAGTACAGCTTGTTCAAAGGATTATGCATTAAAAATTACTTTTACATTGATTGGTTACAATTTTAAAAAGGTGACAATGCTGAAAGGCCCAAGAAATCAGCAAGGATAATTGCTTTTTATTGCTGTCAAAGGTATGTTTTTATTCCCACAATAAAGATGTAGACCACAGATTCAAAATAGTTTCTCTTTTAGAGAAGTCGTATAACATCAGTAACTAAGCAGACTAGATATTAAACATGAAATAGACTATCTTTTACAAATAACGTTTTTATTAAATAAGTGGTAAAGAAATTGTGGTACACAGCTGAAATATTTGTTTTAGTGCTCATTTAACAATATTGTTTTGTCCACTCAAAGTCAGTCATTCATTAACAAAAGAATGTTTGGACTGTATGGGTCATTTTATCTCTCAATTTTGATTCCATGCTCAGGGTTGATGTTGAGAAGGCACCTATACAAAAAAGTATCAAGTTTAGGAAACATATAGAAATATATATTCATTTATTTTATATCTAAATGCTTACATCTAGGAAAATAGCACATAAAACATTAGCAAATGTATAAGCATTGCAATCTGAGCTGCACACTTGATAACAAAATGAATTTGTTTATCAAGGTCAATTAACAAATATTTAAATGTTTATGCCCAATTATATACTAAAGAAAGACAAAAAATAAGAAAATCTCAGGAATACAATACCCTTGCAACTACACTCACGGACAATGAAATTTGTGCACTTAGAAGAAAACGTCGCATTGAACTGAAATTTTATGGACTTAATGATACAGATGGATACAAATGGCAAAAACAGAGCTGTAGGACAGTTACAGAGGGATCTGTGGCACGCAGTCCGACCTGGAATCCCCGCCAGGAATGGGAGCACATGGGGTGGTAGGATCTCATCCACAAATCGCTGGCACGTCAATGATCCATATACTAGCAGGGCTTGAAAAATACCATGCCAGAGATGCCCGAGGCATGTAAATTATTGGCCTGGGTAAGTAAAAATGAAATCTAGTAGCCCGGTTGGGCAACTAGGTTCAAAGAAAAAAAAAGTTTGGAATGGAGAATTTTCTACTCTAGAAAAAAAAAAAAAAAAAAAAAAAAAGACTGTCGTCGCGTGTTTTTTATTTTACTGCAAAAATCACCAGAATTTGTTTTATTATTATGGGAGGAAGTGCTTCTTCAATTATATTATGCTCTACATCCAGAAATTGGGGCCATACATAGTTTTGCTCCAGATGGCGTTTACAGTTAACGACAGGATGCATGCCTGGATTGAAACTAGCCTCCGGTGTTTAGTGACAAAATGCGTAAACTGCCCTGAAACAGGAGGACGCAGACTGATGGGCAAAAAAGCCGTGCTTTATGAGGAGGAAGTGACCACAGAATATTTATTGCACAGCCCCGGGTGGGGTTGGATTTCTGATACAACTTACGCGAGTGAGGGAGGAGAAATAATGGAAGCCACCCCCACACACACACACAAAGAACAGCGGTACTACTGAAACAAAGCCTAAGTTTCGTTTAAGATTTAAGAATGAGCCTGTACACTTAGCCGGGAGAAGAGCAAAATTACCGACACCGATAGCTTACCTAGTTTGTCTGAGAGAACAGTAGTTTGTGTTAGCTGCGGATATAAGTTTTATTTATAAATGAATATGATTTGGGGGGGGGGGAATCCAGCAATGAGAGCATATCTCATGGTAAGCTATTATGTGGAATTTCCGATCTGTCAGCGGTTGTTACAAATTCGTCTTCTGCATTGTTGAGTGATGTAATTTCAGAATCTGAATCTGTGTCGTTGGCAGAATTGAAACTTACGCAAGCGGACTATGATAAAGTGTACGCAAATAAACACCGTTGGACAGTTCAGGAATCTTGGATAAAAACATTTAATTGGCTAAAGTCAAATTATGACAAGACTATTATGTGGTGCACTGCTTGCCAAAACCATTCCTAAATTGCCAATACCACCAGCAATTTTTTCAAGAAATGGGGGGGGGGCACACAGGAGCAGCTACATTTGGCTGTATAGCGGACCGGGTCCCCGTGGAATCCATTTGTGCCTGGCGCATGATCCGTCGATCCTCTCTACCAGTGGTCCCCCTGGTCCGCCCGGAGCCACTCTGCCGTGTGGCAGTGCAGTCACGTGTTCACTGCTCTCAACAGTCAGATGATATGGTCAGAATGGTCCAGGCGGTGTATTTTTTAACATTTCAAAATAAAAATTCTAAAACATAGAATTGAATTCACTATTACACAAGTACAATGTCATCACGGCCCCACAAAGACCCAGTGAGTTAAACCTGACCTTCCAGTGTGCAAGGAACACTTTTTTCCAGATTACTTTGCAGTCATCGTTGAAAATTTTCTTGGAAATTTCACCTAAAATAATCCCCTCTCTAGGTCCCAGGGCTTGACAAATCCCAGGTGCCTAGAAAACTGGCACTCACATTCGTTTTTTTAAAAGTTCTGTAATGTGCACTAAATACCATGATTTTTGTCATATGATCCACAGAGCATCTGTTAAAAGGTTTTTAACCCTACATTGCATACATTAGTCCCCCCCCCCCCCCATTTTTTTAACCTAAATGTGTACATACAGTATAATGCTTACAAAAATCACACGAAATTCTGAAAATCATTATTGAGTCGATAGATTATGAAATATAGGTTGGTGACAAATTTGGCACTTTGCACGAATAGGGTCTCCATCCAATATACTGTAATAGAAAATTAATGTCCTTTTTCATGAAAATATTTTTACATGTTTTGAATATCATATTATTATTAAGGTATGTATGCATTGACGATATTTTCCAATGCAAAGCAATCAATAAATCACTTATATTGTCATAAAATTCAATCAATAATCATTGTTTGAGCAAATAACATGAATTGTAAATTACTACAGTCTTATGATGTAAGAAATTCAACAAAATAATTACTGTGCTTATTTAAATAAAAATGCAGATTGCATTTTATAATATATTTTTTTGTTTTGAGGTTTAACGACTATCATGAGCAACTCAATGGGCTATAAACAGTCGTCTGTCCCTAATTTAGGGTCACTGGTTCCAGGGAAGGGAGAGAGCCAGTGCCGTAAGACAAACACAACATCCATGCCTCATCGGGATCCGAACCCCTTTTGGATGAATGATCAGAGGCCATCGCTTAGACCACTGCGCTACCGGGGCAGTTTTTATACATTTCACTGCCAACTTTAATTTCCAGTTTACAAATTTACCATTACAACAAAAGCTCATTGCTAGTACCGCACATCTAAGGCCCTTGTGTTTCTTTAGCTGGAGTTCCTGTTTTTACACCATTGCTTGGCCTTCCTGCTGTAGCCCAGGGCATGCGCCGTACCATTTGCTTACTCAGGATGCTTGGGCCTTCGATATTTAACCTGGATGTGATTTGCTTTTAAATCATTAAGTGGTCAGTATGTATGAGCCAAACATCACCTCATTTACCCACTTTTTTTTTTTTTTTTTTTTGATTGAAAGTTTAACGACCACCGTGAGCAACTCAATGGGATATAAGCAGTCGCCCATCCCCAATTTAGCCGCCCCGGTGGCGCAGTGGTCTAAGGCGTTGGCCTCTGATCATTCGTCCATAAGGGGTCCGGGTTCGAATCCCGGTCAGGCATGGATGTTGTGTTTGTCTTACGGCACTGGCTCTCTCCCTTCCCTGGAACCAGTGACCCTAAATTAGGGACGGGCGACTGCTTATAGCCCATTGAGTTGCTCACGGTGGTCGTTAAACCACCAATCCAAAAAAATCCCTATTTAGGGTCACTGGTTCCAGGGAAAGGAGAGAGCCAGTGCCGTAAGACAAACACAACATCCATGCCTCACCGGGATTTGAACCTGGACCCTTCACGGACGAATGATCATAAGCCAGCGCTTAGACCTACGCATTTACCCACGTTCATCAATTCCAACGCACTGTTGAGAAGCCCCGCTGACCACCTATTTATTACCTGCGTTTGGTTTGGAACTGCTTCACTTCGCGCGATGGAGGCCTACGTCAACTGCCCATCACCCTTATCTCTAATGTTTTGTCTACTGAGAGGATATTTAACACACTGAAAGCTCTTCTTAGTGAAAAAGTTGCACAGTATTTGTAATATTACAAAATATTGCTGTACAGAAAAATCCCAACGTGGAATGTCTTCCCCCCACACAATACAGAACAAGCTTTGTTGATACTGTCAAACAGCTGATTATTACACTATTTTAAACATGTGAAAATTTTTAATACTATAAAGCCAGTCTTTATTAAAGATTTTAACTTTAACAGTTACAGAGTTAGTCTTATTAACATTCATTGAAATCTTCAGTCAATTTCATTGATACCATTCTCAATTTAAGTAATTTAATATATTTGTATAACAGTACTGTTAGAAAACATAGATAATGTACATTTCTAAGACTTCAAACCTATATAAAATACAACAATATTATCTAAGAGAATTTTACAGATAAGATTTTGAAGAATTTTTTTGGTGGGGGGGGGGGGGGCTTGAAGCACAAAACGTTTTTCAGACTCATCAGAAATAACTTTTCTGAACACACTGTAAAATGTTTTCATCAGCAAAATCTATTACCAATTTTGAGTATAGGAAATAAAAATAAAATGAGCAGAACTTAAACACAGAAAACCTGTTCACTAAATGGAATTTTAGAACATTTTTAAAACTCAAGCCCCCCCCCCCCCCCCCACACACACACACACACATTACTTGCAAAATAAATTTGCTAGCAGATAAAACTACGAGAAATTTTAGTACCGGTTCCACAACTGATGTACACATCAGTGTGCATAGAGCATATATTTCTGCAATCTGATTGCCAACCTAGATGAAAATGCTGTTTGCTCACTACACAAGTTTGAAGCCAATTTAGTGTTCACATTATAATGGAATTTTATTTCCACACCAAAACCTTTGCTCGTCTTGGCTTTCTCTACAGGAACAAGAGATACCGTTTTTTGAAAAAATGCTGAATGATCTTCGCTTTTTTTTAAATGTCAGAGCTATTTTAGTTTTATTTATTGCAATTTTGCAAGAAGGATACCAGACTTTTTAAGACTTAATTTTCCAAACGACCTTGAACATATTTTATTTAAACAAAAGTTCCGAAAACAATTTCATATGAAGTTGGCAATGAACTATTCATTCTATAATAAGATGAGCACTAAACTAGCCATGCACACAAAACTAACAATTCAAAACTAAGTTGAAGCCTCACCTCTAAATGAATTCCAAGTTGGCAGCAGCATAGCAAATTCCTTTTCAGAACTTGAAATTCTGTCTATTATTTTTTGATCAATGCTGAGCATGAGTGTTGGGTGAGAGTACAAGTTTCTTCTGAAATGGATTAAAACAAGAATCTTAAACATAAGAATTAAAAAGCTGTTAAAAGTTGACAAAAATATCCTACAAGGTATTTTTCTTAGTGTTCTTTATCTTAGCTTTTTATGCATTAGATACATCTCACAAGAAAGAGAGAAATATCTATTGTAAATGATGCTTTAAAAATAAAGCTTCCACCATGGAACTTATTTTAAAGCACCACTTACAATAATTTTGACACAAAAATTGATTTTAAATAATTTGACACTTTTTGATAGAAGGAAATTTATACATATTCAGTTACATATGCATGAGGCTATCAGAGGTTTGAACTTTGGATTTGCTAATGATCTGTTGTTGGCATTAGTAAATAAATACTGCACAGGACCACTAAACTACTTATTTTACTGGTCCTGTTGGAGAGTTGTTTATTTACGTAAAACTATAACTTTTCTTCTCATCCAGAAATTAGGTAGCAGTTTTTGGCTGGACTTCTGAATCTCAATGTAACACGTAATTTAATGTATCAATTCTTGCATGCATGCTTCATAAGAATTTTGTTTGTTTGGAGGTTTAACAACTACCATGAGAAAGTTGAATAAGCAGTAAATGTGAGCAACTTTTCCATGAGCAACTTAATGGGCTATGAGCTACATAATTTCGTGCCACTGGTTCCAGGAAAGGAAGCCAGTACTGTAAAATAAACACAACATCCATGCCATACCGGGATTTGAACTTGCACCCATTGTGGACAAATGGTCAGAAGCCAGCGCTAAGCCTACTACGTCACTGGGACAGCGGTAAATTTTATGCTATGTACTTAGAAAAAATTTCAATGCTGTCGTAACATTTTTTAGTGCTAGCTTCCTTTAGCAGCTCCATATAATTTATCTGAATTTTTTTATAAAACTCATGTTTTCCCATTATTTGTGATCTCATGATACTATGTTTCTGCAGAGCATGCACTTTTGGAGTTTAAATTTGGTTGCAAAATGAAAGAAAATCGGTACTTACCCACTGCGATGCTTCGGCAACCACCATTTGCAATAGCACGTAAAGTTGTTTTCACAGCACAGGTAATTCTTGGCAATTCAATTGCTGGTTGCCAACCGATCAGTTGTGGATATGTAAACCTCTGAGCCGCATGCTGTCATATTACAGCTGAGCAGAAAGAGCTTTTTTTTTTCTTTAATTTTATTTTGATTGGAGGTTTAACAACCACTGCGAGCAACTCAATGGGCTATATGCAGTCGCACTTCCTTAATTTAGGACCACTGGTTCCAGGGAAGGGAGAGAGCCAGTGCCATAAGAAACTCAACATCCATGCTTAATCAGGATTTGAACTCTGACCCAAGTCGGACGAATGATCAGAAACCATTGCTTAGACCACTGCGCCACCAGGGCAGCGAAAGAGCATTCAACTACCAAAGGTCACAGGAAAATGGATTGTTTCTCCCAGCTGAATATTAATCTATATATTCATCTTTTTGCCACGCGTGTCTGTTCTACTTTACGAATAGATCTTGCGAAGTTTAAATAAGATAGGATCAATGCTTTTAAAAATCAGTAAATATTTCCTTTCGACTGCAGAAAGTGCGTGGAAGTTGAAATACTGGAAGTTCTGGTTGCTTTGGGAATTCTTGCTGTGCAAAAGATCATCTTCAAGTCTTTTGATTTGCGATATTATGTGGCGCAGTTTGACTGGGCGATTCTCGCTTCCCACCAAAAGCTTCGTATTTTGTGGGCTGTATATTCAGCTACATTTTGTTTTGAGCTTTTCGAAATTCTGCTTCATTATGCCATCTTGCCAAGGTTGTTCGTGGAAATTGCTGCAATAACATGGAGCTTCGAGTTTTACCCATACACTGCTTATCAGTTGGTAACCAGAAGTTCCATGTAGCAGAAGACACCTATGCCGTGAAAACAACTTGATGTGCTATATAGCAAATGATGGTTGCCGCTGCGTGTAGGTACCAATTTTCAAATTTCATTTTGACAATTTTAAACACCAAAAGTGTGTGCTCTGCAGAAACATGTGCTATTATATGGCCACAAATAATGGGAAAACATGGGTTTTATAAAGAAATTCGGGTAAATTACACAAAGCCGTTAAAGGAAACTAATAGCTACCCGTTTTTTATAAATAGAAATGCAAGTTCTTTTACACAAAGGAAATACCGAATGATAATAGAACAGTTTGGTTTTAGCCATCAGCCTGCTGCTTATCTTCTGCTGCACATTAAAAAAATATTACTGAACTATGTTATTCACCAATAATTTTATTTCAAGAGCTTTCCACCTGTTCCAGGTGTTATTCATGGCTGGCAGAGGTAGGGTGCCCTGAGGATATAACTGATAGTTCACAAATCTATATCAGTTACTATTAAAGGGGAAAACAAACTACTTTGCAGCTAAAGAATGTCAAAAAATATGGCCAAACGCAATTCGAAATTGTTTTTATTTTAATTTTTTAAATAGAGCTATTACAAACAAATACATAAAATGAAAAAAAAAACCCTGAGGCATGAGGAAGCATAGGCTGTGTGTGCCAAATGTTTTGATGTGCAAATGTCCCCAATGCTTGCTTTAGAGCTCTCCAATTTAACATGATGTTTTGGGGGCATGCTGTTATTTGAAAAAAGAACAGCTTTTTTTGTTGTTTAAAAAACACATAACAGCACCTTAATTATATCATTCTAACAAATGCACTGCACAAAGTGTAACAGTGGAGCTAATTTCTGTGGCCCGTGATTGTGAGTGTGTAGAAGTCTAATGCAAATGTTAGACTACTTGATATACTAAAATTTGAATGCCTACCCCAGTATTTTACTGAGGTATGTATAGAATTTTTTAACTAGAATTGAGATATATATGTATGTATGTATGTATATATATATATATATATATATATATATATATATATATACATACAGCACTTGACAAATATGTTCCAGATCTAGAAGCCAGATGAATGAAGTCAAATTTAAAAAAAAAATGCATGATGTCTGTTGATGAAGCTAAGCCAAAAAATAATAACTACATCTGTTGTCAATTTCCTTTTTTTTTTTTTTAAACCCAAAGCACTTATTTGCAAAACAAAGTTTCAATTTGCTTCATAATTTTGTTTTCCCACTCATCCATTGCTGATCTCAAAAAATTAAATTTTTTTTTTGATTTTATTAAAATACTATTTGCAGAAGTCATATTTTGTACATATTAATTCAAAGTACTGTACTTTTACCTTTGTGTAACCTGCAGACCACAAAATTCACACAAAAAGTTTCTTTCTAAGATCCACGGTGGTATATAATACACAAGGCTGTGAAAAAAAAATGTGACATATAATCCATAGAAAATGTGCCACCATCTGTCGTGTTAATCATGAACCATAATTTCCGGCAGAAAAGCCACGATTCACAGGATGACTGACTCAAAAGTCCAAAGATGAAGAAAAAAAAACTATCAGCTTATAAAAAAGTAACTAATTTTTAAGTACTTTTGAGTTACTTTTAAATAAACAAAGGAACTCATATACCTGGGTTTTGCAACATTACTGTAGTTCATTAGTTAGACCTAATAAATCTGTAGTATTTATCTTTTTTTTTATATGTCTCAAAATAAAAAAATAAAAAATAAAAAAAAAATATATGAGAATGTAATATTGCAAAATGGTTAAGTGCCATGGAATAGCTCTGTGTGCTGCTCACAACACAGACTCCCACATGCAAAAATATATAGACTTCGTTGCATCATATTTTATGTCAGAATGCTTGTAACTAAAAAAAAAATCTTGCATCTCTTGGCGGTCCTCTATTGCGGCGTTTGTGTTACGTTTTTCCTGTTACATTTTTGGTACTTTTCCAATCACACCTCTCCTGACAATACCCTCACATATTTTTTTAAATGCTGTACCAATTTTTTTTAAATTATTTTACTCTACCAGTATTTGCAGTACCTAAATTTATTACTTCTTAACAGATAATCTGCAAATTATGCAACACAAATTACATTATTTACTAGAAATTGTAAAGTCTGAAATAAATAATATTTGCTGCCAGGGACAAAAAACTAAGTGCCTGGCACCTAGGATATGTCAAGTATGGATATACATATATATAGCAACTATGTTATTACTAAGCAGGGGTTGCACTGGCTTTTCTAAAGTTTTTGCCAATTTAGTCGCCAAATTCAATTTTTTTTTCACCAAAGTGTTATAACATAATGAAACGGTAATTGCCAAAGGTTTTTTCCATCACCAAAATGATTTCGTTTTGCGTAAATTGCTAAGATGGCAATCGGCAGTGCGACCCCTGCTAAGTTTACATTATAAAAAGGAACAGATTGCTCTAACTATTCAAATTTGCACGTGGTCAAATCTTTATAAAACATAGTTAAGGCACTAGGATACCATATCGGAGGTTCCTGGGTCAATTTCATCTAGAAATAGGATTTGATTTTCCTAGGGCACCACCAGACGTAGACAAAAATACCCCTCCTCTAGAGGTCTGCAAGGGCCTAATTTGGTGAGCCTGGCCCAAGCACTGGCATTCAAGACCCAGCCCGTTTCAAATATCAGACATTCAGCCCGGGCCCATCAATTGCCTCTCTTATTTAGTTTTGGCTCGGCTTGTGATGTGCCATTTGGTATTATTTTGTTTTTCTATTGTATTTTACGAAAATGTGAAAATTAAGTAATGAAATGGGATATTATTGAAAATTTTAAGTTGAATGTAGTAAGCCTAAAAATATTAACTAAACTTTAACAATTACCAAAAAATATAATTAATTAATAACAAGGAACTGTACACCAATTACAATTAAAATAGTACTAGAGATCCAAATTTCTTGGTTTAGAATATAAATCAAAGTTTCCAAGCTTTCGCATATCAACCAGATGGTTTTTTCAAGGAAAGCAGACAGCCATAAACTTTAAAAAGAGAGAAAAAGGAAGACTAAATGCATTCAGAATATCCATTTCTCTGAACTAGTAAGCTGTAACACTACAAAAGATCAGAATAGGGATAGGAGAAAAATCCATGCCGTCCCACCGTCATAGAAAAACACCCTCACCCCACTGCAGACACCCTCTGAGCCCCCCCCCACCCTACAGAACACTCACGGAGTGTGGCAAATCTTTTTGCTGTCAACAAGCCCCAAAATGGTTTTACCATCTTAACTTTAGATTGGTAAAAACACTGCATGCCTCTGCCTCTTGTTGCTTTTCTTACGACGCCCTGGGCTGTCATGGAAGTAAGTAAAACCTTCGAAACAGTTTAACACACCAGGAAATCCAGGAATTTTTTTCTTCTTTACCATTGCGATAAAAGAATGGGTCGACTTGGCCCAACCCGTTGCTTTGTTCTCTAAACTACAAAAAGGCCTGATCTCGCCTGTGCAGACCTCTACCCCCTCGCCCCAATTTGTGCCACAGGGCTAAGTTTACAGTGAACTCTAACTTCACAGTCTGATTGCTCACTAAGAATAAATACAGAGAGGGCTCTCCCCCCTCATTATACACAAAAATCAATGGTTCCCTTTTTCAGAGCTAGTACATTAAGGACAAGCTTTTTTTTTTTGGCTAACCTTCCGAAAGTGGCCCGCTCCGATAGATGGCGCTCTGGCTACGCACATTTCACAGTCAACCACTCCCTCAACTTCATTGATCCCATCACAGGGGCGCATACACAAGGAGTAGAGAGCAATTGGCGTCCCCTTAAGCATCAGTTAACACAGGGCAACCACAAAATGTACTTGGCAGACCATATTATGGAATATTTATTCCGACGGAATTGCCCAATTTCCTCAGAACACTGCTTTGAAGTCCTGATTCGTGCGATCAGGCAGTTCTTCCCCGGCAGATAAAGGTTTTCTGGCTTTTATTCTGCTAAGTAGACAGTTTCAGATTCATGAGGAAAACTCACTCTTCTGTCGTAATAAATATTTTACACATATGCAAGAATGTACATTCATAAAGGCCCTTTTAAGGGCCACCTAAAATCCATATTATTCACTTCCTTTGCCTATTTCATAACGTTACGTTACGCTACGCTTCACGATTTAGCGATAACGTGTCGCCATCTATCGTCGCTTCAGAAACTACTTTTGGGCCACTTTCTGAAGGTTTACCCTTTTTTTTTTCCACCCGTGGGGAAATAAAGATTTTTGTGTACCACTGATTAACAAAATCTGGTGGTCCAGTATGAAGTTTACTAATAATGCTAATTGATAGTTCACTCATAATACTAATTATCAGGTTGTTCAGAAAATAATGGCAGATTTTCTGAGATGCCATATTCAACTTTCCCACAATGCTTGCAAAGTTTCATTCCAGTGACATTAGCCAACGAGATAAGGAGGGCTGAGGAGTGAGTACGGCATTCGGTCACTGACAACAATGTTCTGAAGGCAAATTCCAACATCAGTCAGTGAACTCACCAAACAGTACAAGGTGTTGGTGCCAATCATTTCCATCAAATTGGTAAGGCCAAGAAGCTCAATAAGTTGGTCCCACACAAACTAATGGAACATCAGAAACAATGGTTCAAAAAGTGCAGTAACCTTCTGCTTCACAACAAAAAGGAGACCCTACTTGATCGCATTGTAACTTGTGTTGAAAAGTGGGTGCTATGTGACAACTGTAAGCAATCTGGACAGTGACTGAACCTTGTTGAACCACCAAAACATTATCTTAAACCAAGGTTGATGCAAAAAGTCTTGACAGTGTGTGGGATTGTTCAGTGTTATACACTAAAGGTTCTGGAATGCTGATGAAAGCATTACCTCAGTTACATACTGTAAAGAAATTGACAATGCACTAGAAGTTGTGTTCCAAACAGTCATCTTTGGTAAACAGGGAGGGTCCTTTTCTCCGCCATGTTAACGCAAGACCACATGTGTCACATATGACAAAACAGAAATGATACGAACTGAGGTTCAAACCCTTCCCACATCCTGCCTACGCGCCTGACTTGGCACCTACGGATTTCCACCTGTTCATGCATTTTAGCAATTACGTCAAGGACAGGACCTTCAGGAACCGAGAGGAGGCTGAAATTGCATTCTGGGAATTTCTTGTATCCAGGAGCCAGATATCTTTTGGACTGGCATTAAAGCACTTGTTCCACAACAAACGCTTGCGAAATGGTTACTTTCGAAGGTGCAGAGCAAGCATGTTGTGTGTTTTGGTTTGAGGAAACAATGTCTGCGACACAAAGTTCAAAGGAATTTTCGCACACAATATGGCAAATAACCTCTGAATAGGGGCACATTCTGTGTGTGTGGCACAATAATTTTGTGGAAACGGGCTGTTATATTCGTCATTTGATGGCGTACCCAAACACCTGTTTTCCAGATGGGTGGATTGGTAGAGGTGAGCCAGTAGCATAGCCACCTCATTCCACAGTTATTCCAGATATGCATAGTTGTATAGCCCCATTCAAAACACCCTGTATTTTTTCAACAGAGTAGTTGAAAAAAAATACAGTCCTAGCACTAGGAAGTAATGATCAGACTGTAAGGTAGAAAAGAAACTGCAAATGGTGGCATTTTTTTCCTTGATCAAAATGTCAGTTAAGGAACAGTTATTTCACTTTGTAAATATTTGTTTACGTGCCCCATGAAGGGTAAATGTCTAAGTAATTGCACGCATGTATTTGTATTCAGATACCTTTATTAAGCTTTTCAGATTTAAATTATGTTTTAAAAGTATAACAAGGAAAAATAATAAAAAAAAATATTAATCAGCTATGTTATTGTGGGCCTCCTTTATTTAAACAATCAAGTTTTATAAACCAATGTTTTTCTTTCTTCATAATGATTACACAACAGAGTAAGAAAGTATGATTTATTCACTTATTTCATTAAATTAAATTTATTTTCTAATTCTTGTAACTTTCAGTCATGGTAGTGTCAAACGGGAAGTAAAACAGGAGTGTTTCTAAAGTGTGATAGTTTTTCTCTGTGCCTACATTTTTTCAAGGTAAAATTGCATTTTGAATGTTTAAATTCTCATCTACATTTGATCATATATATATCTTATGATTTATTCAGACTCTCACAACTTGTGGTTTTTGTAATTGTTTTTCTGTTTTTTGTGGCAGATGACGAGCGTGGGTTGAGCAAGGAAACTTATAGATGCATGCAAAACTAAGTGATTCATCATGCAACTCTGAGGAAGTTATGATAATAAAAAAATTTTTGGTGGGCTTTTTTTTTTTTTGATTGGAGGTTTAACGACCACCGCGAGCAACTCAATGGGCTATAAGCAGTCGCCCGTCCCAAATTTAGGGTCACTGGTTCCAGGGAAGGAAGAGAGCCAGTGCCGTAAGACAAACAACATCCATGCCTCACCGGGATTTGAACCCGGTCCCCTGTCGAATGAATGATCAGAAGCCATTGCTTAGACCACTGCGTCACCGGGGCAGTGAAAACAGAAATAGAGTCAAGTAGTACAAATTGTGTATGCATCTGCTATCGTGGTCACAATATCTAGAAATATTGTTCTCACAATAAATTTATCACCTGAGTAAAACCATTTTTCAGATGGTGCATGTTATTCAATTGCATTATAACCCTTTTGTATTTTGTTAAGTAGGTTTTTCTTAGTTTGGAACTGAACATATAATTTTGATATTGAAAAAAAAAAAAACACTAAAAGAAACTATTTTAATAAGGGTATATTTTTAAAAGGTTACTAGACAAGCATACTAAAATTTAGAATTGTTTTAAGGCATGGATTAAGTACTTTCTTCAGAAACTTTCATTCAGCAAAACTTTAGGCATGTAACTACATTCTGTACAACATTTCAAAAGTTTAGCAGCAAAAACTATGCTTACCTGTATCATTATTCCAGGCTTTGACTTTTTTGGAAGGTATTCCATGCTTTCTTCTTCTTCTAATAATTTTCACATTCAACTAATGAGTCACGTAGAAAGCAAAACTACATGGTCATGTTATTATACAAAGCTGATATTTGAGACTATTCGGACAGAGCAAAAGTAAATTTCCGTCTTTACTGGGTGGTATGTAAAAAGGTTATGAGAAGTAAATACAAATGATCAACAAGTTGTTTTTTTCAATTTTCCTTGAATAAGCCAGTTGCCTGGATGAAGCAATTTGTCAGATGATCATGCATCCCATAAACAAATGCACTGCATCCTGGAGAATTAACCAAGCAACAAAATTATGGGTAAATGTGTACTTTAGCGTCCTGCAAAGTTACGTAGTAGAATTCGTTTGTTTCTCACATACAATCCAAAATGTCACCAGTCCAAAAGTTATGAATTTATCGTAAAATTCCATCACTTACACGATAGTACCATTAATAGTACAGGTAGTCGTTAAAAGTACTTTATATCTGTTAGAGGCAAACATACGCTAAAAGCAGATAAGTGCCCAGTCTTAACTCATGCCTAGACCAACGTGTAACCGAATAGTTAGCATATGTCCACATGAACTTTCCTGTTAAACTGTAATCAAAAAGTTTCCAAATGAAAAAAAGCACTAGTCTCCTACAGTACAAAAAACTTTGGACAAACAGATACAAAACGTTAGGGAAAGATATTGAATAGGAATAAAGTGAAGTGATATGCAGCGAACTTAACGTAGAAATTAAGCCTAACATACAAACAATCCGGCGAAGAGCTCAACGCCAAATAAAATTACCTGAAATTGAAAGAAAAACAAAGAATGATAAATCTCGGAAGTGGAACACGGAAATTCTAACCTCGTAATAATAATTTAGTGGAACTGAGAATGATTAATATGTCTTGTAATGCTGAGATTACAAATCCCGTTTGCTCGTTATTTTGCTAAGTTCTACCAAACTACTTCGAAACGCGAGGCTAAGTGTTTGAGCATGCGCGTTAAGTAGTTCAGTAGCTCGGCGCGTTGCCATCCCCAAAACTGTAGATTTTACAGTTTTAAACTGTTAAATGTGGTTACGGCATTTTTCTGTAGCGATTTACAGTAATTTTCTGTAAAAACTACAACTTTTTTTTACAGTGTAGAAGATGATCGAAACGACTCGCCCGGCACCAACTATCATGACACGTTCAAAGTCTTACAGATTTCGATCCTCAGTCAAACCCTAACTGTTGCTCGACGATCTGCACTTTCTGATTGGTACCGCGCTCAAGTGGCTCCTTGTTGGTTTTAGTGCATGTCGAAATCATGAGCCATTATCAATCCGGTACTGGATGAAGGTTTCCCAAATCTCTTCCACAACTCTGTCTTGATCAGTTATCTTCCATGTCACTCCGACAAGCTTTTGAATTTCATCCACCCACCACGTTGTCTTCTTCCGTGTGTTTTCCTGTCCCTTGATATCCAGTCTAGTACTTCAGTTATCAGCGGTGATCAGTTCTTCTAATATATCCAGCGCATTGTCACTTGAGGGTACATATTTATGTATATCATCATCGTGAACTATTATCAATCCACTGCTAGATGAAGGTCTCGCAAAGGGTTTTCCACAACTTTCTGCTTTGGGCCTGCCTCTTTCAAGTCAAACCAGCATGCTTTCGAATTTCATCCTCCCATATCACACGTGGTCTTCTTCTGCGTCTTTTCGTGTCCCTTTGTGTGTAATCTAGCATTTCAGTCGTCCAATGTAGTCAGTTCTTTTAGTAATATGTCCAGCCCATTGCCATTTGAGGGTCTTCATCTATTCGTGCATTCCTCTTCCTATCTTTCCTGGTCATACCAAGCATGCTTCTTTGAGTTGTTTGGAAGGGTGCATTGAGCTAACACTTTTCTTTTAAGACATAATGGTAAACTGGTCTTGAAAACACTGCCGTTTTTTTCCAAAAAGCTCTCCAGTTAAGTTTTATACGCCTGTTTATTACTTCTCCTATGTGACCCTCGCATGATATCTGTTCTCCAAAGTTAATGTAGGCATGGATTACTTCTAGATTTGCCCCATCAATTAACAAATCTCCAGTTTTTGTAAAAACATTGTCCATCAATTTTGTTTTCTGTGAGTTCATTTTTAAACAAACTTCTTTGCTCTTGTCAGCAAGTTCTTGGAACATGTACTCTAACTCTGAGGTGTTCTTACAAAAATGAGTGTCATCAGCAAAATGGAGGTGGGCTAAACAATATCCATTAATCTTTATCCTTTTGTTTTCCCTGTGTGTGTGTGTGTGTGAGAGAGAGAGAGAGAGAGAGAGAGAGAGAGAGAGAGAGAGAGAGAGAGAGAGAGAGAGAGAGAGAGAGAGAGAAAGAAAGAGATATGCTTTCATGTTTCTTCTTCTCGGACTCAGAGAAACTTTTGTACTCAAATGGACCGTTTGTCTTACCCCTGGTGATTTTTGCAGAAATACGTGTTTCGCTCTCAGCACTTCTGAATTTTTGCTTGGATTCGTCCTAATTACACTCGATTTTATTAGCAAGTTCTTTTTATTTCATTTTGTGACTCACCGCACATTTCATTCCATCTCAGTTTAGCTAATTTGGTGCAATTCTTTTAATAGTCCAGGAAGGGTTGTTTTTTTTTTTTGGTTTTTTTACCGACTTCTTCTAAATTACTGCAGTGTGCACTCCATTTAGTCTGGCAAATATTTCTTTCTTGCCAGCAGCAAAAACCTGCAATTAGTTTCCGTATTTCCCTCTTTCTTTGTAACTTTCTTTTTTTTTTTTTCACTCTCTTTCTCATCTCTCTGCAGGTCGTGCTGTTTTTCCTTTATTCTATTTGTTCCGAGATGTGCCTGTTACTTTTTCCAGCGTAACACGGTTAAAAAGCCTGTGAAACGGAGGGGAGCAATAAAACTGCTACGCTTCCGTCGGTAAATATTACGTAAATTTTGCAATAAGAAGTTTGCCTCAAGGGTAAATGCTACTGTGCGGTAAATCTGACATAAATGCTTTATAAGTGGAATTTGCTGCTTTCGGAATAAATAAAATAACCTCCTTTTTTTTTTTTTTATTGAGAGATACATTTCGGGGTTGTTTTTTTTTTTTTTGGTATTTTTTCTTTTTTGCAAATGATGTCAACCTAATTCACGTATCATATTAGATATTTATTTTTGGAATGGACTTGAAATTACCAGTATCAAAACAGTAATTCGAAATGATAAGAAAAAAAGCGGGGGAGGGGCGGGAGGTGCAGAGGTCTCTGAAACTTAATCTACAGCCCCAGACAGTGGCGTACGATGATCTTTCCCGCTGGGTATTCAAACCCAGTTCTATTATTTTATTTTATTTTTTGCATAAAATCTCTTTCGTCCAAACGGCATTTCAATAGTTGTTCCATCTAAAAATATATTAGATCGTTATTCAGGAATTAAATCAGAATATAGGTAATCTCATAAATCTGAAAAATTCTGAGTGCAAAATCACAATACAGTAATGCTCTAAACGCTGGCTTCTGACCATCCGGGTTCGAAACCCGGTGAGGCATGGGTGTTGTGTTTGTCTTACGGCACTGGCTCTCTCCCTTCTTTGGAACCAGTGATCAAAAAAAAAAAAAAAAATAGACAGGCAACGACTGCTTATAACCCGTCGAGTTGCACCCCCCCCCCCCCATACGTACGACATTTTTGAGACGTATGATGATTGAGGTTTAAAATGACGTAAGTTTACATGCTCACGTGCTTATAAATATGTGCCTGTTGCTAATGTTTGTTGTGAACTCGTTGAACACACATATATGTTTATATGCAAGTTTTAATGAAAAAATATCATCTCTTTATCAAAATTATAATCAAACGACTGGGAAAAGAATCGATAAGATAACTTACTAATAGTTCCACATCTTTCATTCGTCCACAGCTGGAAAGTCAGGCCAGTCAATATATTATTCAGTGATTATATTCGTTCGTCGATCACATTAATCTCTATAGCAGCACTTAATAATATACTCTCTTACAATAACAACACATGCACATAAATCTCGTCACATGTAAATTGCTGTGTCTCTGTCATGTACCGTAAATCTCTCGACAACTCTACATCAACTACTACGCTTCAACTCTCTTTTTTTACGTTTCATGTTGACATTCTTATCTATTCGTTTTTATCTCGCTCTGACTCAGTGTCAGTATTGTCAATTTGCAAAAACTCTTTGGGGAAGTAACTGGCGTTCAGTGAGAAAACGTTTAACGAGAAGAAAAATAAAATTTACATAAGGAAACAGAAACTCCAAAAAAAAAAAAAAAAAAAAAAGGGTTAAGTAGAGGTATATGCAACAGAAGCATTTAACAAAGTTCACAAATCGATAACGAGGAACAGTACACCAATTATGTAGAATATAGTAACACTATACTAGTGATCCAAAATTCACAAATTTGGGTCCAGAATAGTAGCGTTTTCGTTTGCTCAAATTAAAACCGTTTTATCGAAAATGCGTTGTGGGACAACGTAAACGCAAACATAACGCATTGCGAAAAGCGCAAAAATTGCAGTACGTATTTTTTTCATCAACATACATAAAATAGTAACTTCTGGAGTGCAATAATAAATGCGATGTTTATAGGCAAGTTACAATGAAGCAATAATAATAATAATAAACAGAACAAATCTTTAGCGGCACAGAGGAGCAAAAATAAGCAGACATCTTTCCGCTTACTTCTAAGCCACTAGAAGACGAGGTCGGTGCGCATGCCCGCAGTAGAGAAGCCAAGCCACTCGTTGGACATGGCGAAGTAGAACGCTTTCTGCTGACTAATGTTTCAACGCACACAATTTAATGTTTCTACGCGCACATGAGTTGTATGTAGTTGTTGCTCGGCAGGGCGAAATAATGGGGCTCTTTCTGCTTATCTACATCGACAATATTAGCAGATATCGAGTAGTAAAAAGAAAAATCAAAACCAAATACCCAGTTATGTTAAGAACTGCTGGCATTTTTTGAGTAAGAAGACCGTAATTCAAAATAAATGTGTATAGAAACAAAACTAAATATTTAAGAAATTATGACACTGATTCCTAGGAGGGTTTTCTTAAAATTAATTCCTCTTTGCGAATAACTCCTTTGTCAGTTGTTTTATTTTGAAATTTTTTACAAAAATACGTTGAAATCTGCTGAATGTATAATGATCTACTGAAAATAACCTTCCGCTGAAATCAAGCATTTTCGCCATCGTGTTCAACCCAACGCGTGTAAGCAGTTTGGAAAATTTTCGCGGACTGATGTTTGACCCAGGATCTCACAGGCTATGTAACTTCATCTGTATCCTGAAAAATAAAAGTCACAAGTTGCCAAATCCTGGCTCTATGGTGGATATGAGATTACTTTCAAGTGAGGTGTATGGTCGCTATGTTGTTTCTTGATCTATTTAAGTTCTCGCTGCGTTGAGTGTCTCAGTGTAGCGAGAACTGTGGACAGTACACCTTGTTTAAGAAAATCAACAAGAGTATCTTTGATGTCCAACTTTTTTTGTTGTTCTTTGATAAACGTTATGCTTTGAACTTCTTAGGCCTAAGCCGAGGTTTTGTGTTGCCATTCCGTATACTTGGTTTCTGTTTCCGGGTCGTAAAAGAATGTCCAGGTTTCAACTGCAACAACCACCTTGGAAAGTAGTGTGTCCTGGTTGGCTTCAAACATCCCCAGCGAATCGCTCCACACTTCGACCCTTTGGTCCCGATGTACCTGGGTAAATTGGCGCGGAAACCACTTTGCTCACACTTTCTGATATCCCGGGTCATAAACCATTGTTTCCATAGCACTATAACCACAATGCAGTGCATCAAATACCTCCCGAATGGTCACCCATCGATCACTCCTAATGAGTTCAACTTGCCGTTGGTTCTCGTCGATGACTGCAGTTGAAGGACATCTGCTCCGTTGGTTTTTCGGCCATTTTCCTTTTTAAAACCTGTTCATCCACCTTCTGCCATCGCTGGTGTCGATTGTTGTATTTCCATAAACCTTTTTCACCCTGGTATGGAGCTCCATCACTTTGTAACCTTTCATTTCCTAAAAATACATCAATGGCTCTATGCTTTAGGCGAATGTTCATCCTCGTTGGCTAATCTAAACCACAAAAGGTGTTACTCAGACGATAAATCTAGGTTTATACAAACTTTCATGTAAATACGAGTATTTCCCAAATTGTAGGAGTTATTAGCAAAAACGACAACACTCGTAAAATGAACTTGGTATGGCAGTGCCTACTGCTGGTCTTAGAATATGTCCTTAAAGACTTTTATTTGGGCTACTAACGTATCGAAATGGGAAGGATAAAATTTACCCGCTTAAAATGTGCGATGAAATTGTCCTCAGTTGCGAAGTAGAAACTCAAGTTTGAAAATAAATGAAGGTATAGATAGTGAGAAACACAGATGGACTGTGCAACTGATGTGATCACCCTGTAAGGGAAAATCGTAGAACTAAGTTTCTTCAACCTGTCTCGGGCAAATAATTAAAAGTTGCGAAAGTCTGGTAAAAAAAACAAAACAAAAAAACCCGGCAGAATCGAAAGTTTCAACAACCCTTCGGTTCGTTTTGGAAAATTGAGGGATATGTTCAAAACAACACATTCCCATTATCTCAAAGGGATGACTTCCAGTCAAAGCATATTTTCGGTTTTGGCATATAATGGAGAGACATGGACTCGAAATGTATAGCAATCCAAAAAAGTTTATGATGTTTTAACGGTTTCCAATTCGTTAGTTCAAATGACACTAAATGTTTAAACACAACACATATACAGTATTACCACTAACGGTCTCTTGGATCGAGACAGCAAGAAATGGAACGGCTCGTTTTATTGGCTTCCTGTTGAATTTCAACTCGCTCGAAATCGCAATTACCCTTTGAACTGTAAAAGAGCTTCGTTATATCTAAAAGAAATTCGTGATATCACTGTTGAAAGTACTATTTCAGTGTGTAGATCATTAAGACAGCATAAGTCAAAATGTATGTCGTACCATTATACACACACGCACGCACTTTACTCTCGACGTGACTTTTTTTGTTTACCCACACTGTAAAAAATAAGTGTGTGAATTCACGGAAAATTTCTGAAAAAACGTGCAGCAAAGTTGCCGGTAGGTACCCGTGTTTTTCAGAGATTTACGTTTGTAAAAGTGCCCGTTCATTTTAACTTCCGTATTTTCACAGATATTTCCGTAGACAGAAATTCCGTTTATTTCAGAAAAATCGATTTCTAGTTTTTCTGTACTTAAATTGAAATTCCGCAAAATCAACAAACCTGCACAGCACTTACCCACAGAGGTCAGGATCGAATACCCGAAGTTATAGCTCGCCGGACAGGCAACTTGTGTCTTTACCAACTGAACCACAAACGCTCGGCAACCAGACTCACGTACGTCATAAAACGAATCGCACGACAAAGAAATTTTGTTTTATGTCATTAATGTGAGTGATTTAGTCATTTTATTTTCTGTTGGAGCTTATTGTTTTTCTGAATAAGTTTGTAATTTATTTTTTTTAGTATAGGAGGACTTTTCAAATATTAAGCATTTTTCATCGTGGTTTTTCGAAGCAACAAATTGCTTTGCAACGAGATTTTTTTAAACTGACAATGACTCATTTATCTTTAAAAAAAGTGAAATGTACTTTTTATAGTATTATTTCACACACACACGCGCACACACACACACACACACACACACACACACACAAAAACTAAATGTGAAATTTACTCTCGATAGCTATAATAGCTTTTCTTTTGTCTTAAGTTGTCCAAAAACTGATACACAGACATCGTATAATCATCTGTACAATAAGTACCCGGTTTCTTACAGTAACACAATATATAATAAGTAGCTGTGGTGCACCAAATAGGGGAAAGGAGAAATATCCTGGGCCACAAAAAACAAAAAAAAAAAAAGTGATATGTGCTATCCACAATATCCGATCTCGCTACGAAACTTCAAAATTCGACAGACGATTGAAATTTGAAAGTTAATCGAACCTCAAGTATTTCCACGAATCGCTACTATCAGAGGAAATTTCTCGTCATACGGATACGGAAAAAGTGAGAACGGAGATTTTCCGTTAATATACGAAAGGAATTGCGGAAAGGTTTCTGAAAATTCAGAATTTCCCGTTAACAGATCTCTAAAACGGTAATTTACCGTTAATATAAGAAAGAAATTGCGGAAAGGTTTTTGAAAATTCAGAATTTTCCCGTGGCAAAAAAAGTCTGTTAAATTCAGGTTTTTTTCCGTCATTTCACGGAAAGGTAGTATCAGAAACATGCTTCGTTAATTCACGAAAGAAATGAGACACTTACTTGTTCGTGAATTTCAGAAATTTTTTTTCAGTGCACTTACTATCAGTTGCTGCCAATCTATTATATACATAAAGCAGAGTGGGAAAATGCGAGTGTTTCCGTCTACGAGAATTGTTCGACCACTTCTAAATGACCGAGAGATCTGAAAATTGGCATGTTGATAGGTCTTTAATGTCTTGATACCTCAAAGGAAAGAAAAAATTCAGAAAACCAAAAAAATAAAAATGGCGGCTCTAGAACATTGTCTCCTTGAATTTTTCGCGAATTGTTCGACCACTTGTAAATGACCTAGAGATTTGAAAAATTGGCAGGCTGATAGTTCTTAAGGTCCGGGTACCTAGAAAAGTCCGAAAATCAAGAAAATCAAAATGGCAGCTTTAGAATAATGTCTGCTTGAATTTTTCTTCCACTTCTACAACTGAAAAAAATCAGAAAACCAAAAATTCAAAAGGGTGCTTAGCTTTACTGTTCGAAATGCTGATAGGTTTAAAAATAATTATGCCAGAAACGTTGAAATGCTGTAAAAATTCCATGAAATTTTGATTGAAAATCAAGGGGCGACAAAGCATGCTACCGTTTTACGTCAAACCGTATGCATTGACGTCACGACCCTGTTCTAAATCGCAAAACAGTTACGGATCTTAAATTACTTTTCTTTCCCTTAATTACTTTTCCCTTTGTTTAATTTTATGTTCAAAAAATGATTTTATAGGTTCACTGTTCGGAGAATGGACATGATTGCTATAAAGTATAAGGAAAAAATTCGGGGATGAGACGTGCTGTTCAGAAGGAAATTAACGGAGAAGTAACATAATTTGCACAGGAACAGAAACTGTATAAAGAAGTTTAAATTAGAGATATATGCCACAAGGTACAAGTTGCAAAAAGAATGCACCGGTACCCGAGTGGTCTGAGGCGCAGGTTTCTGATAGTTCATCCTATTTGGACCTGGGTTCGAGTCCAGGAGGAAGTATGGGTGGTGTGTTTGTCCGATTGCGCTGTTTCTGCCCCTAACCTGGAACCAGTGGCCCTAAATTAAGGGCAGGCGGCTGCTAATAGATAGACCCATGAGTTGCTCATGGTAGTCGTTAAACCTTGAAACAAAAAAGTAATGTTAAGAACCCCGAAACAAAAATAATATTAGTTGATGTGCATTAATTAGCATGTAAAAAAAAAAAAAAAAAAAAAGTCTGTAAATGGGCAGATCATCCAGGCTCAGGGGGAAATAGAAATAGCCTTGTAGAATGACTCTGCGGAACCTTGAACTTTAAGCCTGAAGAAGTCCCAGGAAGAGATTACTGGATGCGGTAGAAAGAACTAGAGAAAGAGAATGGAGATCAAGAGACAAAGAGAGAGAGAGAGAGAGAGAGAGAGAGAGAGATAACTGGAGAAAAGAGAAGGGGGACTTTCGTTCAGCAGCTGACACAACCAGGATGCCCATGCAAGTACCCCCCCCCCCCCCGCAATAAAATTATTATTTTGTTCTGTGAGTGTGCCTTTTTTTGTTTTCTTTTAAATTCACTTCTTTCTACTTGAACTCAAGTATTCAGTTACTTGGCTTATCGGATAACAGCCACTCCTGTCGTGGAATGGTGTAGAGCAAGGGCTTCTGACTCCTCGTATTGCCTGTGCCACGTCCCTTGGAGCTTCGTTTTGCCTACTGTGTACCGTAAACAGTGCTTGGTCGGGGACGAACAACCGACTTCTAACGAGATTTGCGGCTGTAAGTTCTCGGTCTCGTGCAGTCTCCAGAAACCTCTCTTCTCATTAAAATCTCTATTTAAAATAATAATTCCGTTCGCAAATTATATCCGTGTTGCGTGGGGGATTGGGAGATTAAAAAGAAATGTCAAACAGTTCAAAAAATGAGCCTTTAGGGGAAAGAGAAAGAAACGTACGTTTCTGTTATTCAGGTTTTAAGTGAAATCCTGTATTTACCAAGGGTGAACAGTGAAAGAGGAGTCGTAGGCGATGCGTTCAAGGGAACAAAGGTTGCCGATGATGTAAAGGGTTTTCCAGCTCAACAGAGTCATCGTTTTTCTTTTGTTTGGAGTCTCTCTATCTCTTGTTACGCATCCTGACGGAAAAAAGTACGGGTTAATAAAAAGACAATCGGTAACGGGATCCTTTTAATGCTGTCTTTCTGAGTTGTATTGCGATATCATAATTTGGTATTTCCATTTAGCGAGAAACTAGCACTGTGCTGGAGGATTTAACAACGGGATTAGTCCCCGAGTATAGATTCCTTCGGGAGAAGGGAACTAAGCTTGTTTAGCAGTGTTGCAGAAAATTAAATATACCAAAAAAAAAAAAAAAGTAAAATCCTTTTTTCTTCCTCCCGGTTCGAAGTGAGGGACATTTTAAGTACACGGAACATGTGACTGTTGGTGGATTGTGTTTCACTGCAGACATCATTATCTTGCTTCTGTGCAATTCCCTTTGTCCATCGTGTCATAGAGAAAAAGCATTCAGTGCAGGATTGTAAGACAATATTTTTACACTTTAAAACCAAGAAATTTGTTATGAAAGGAATTGATTTTTTGTACTATGCTTTGTGCAAAGTGCGTATAAGGAACGAAGCGCGTGCTGAAGAGTAACAGCTGTTTATTTCTACAAAAGCTTTCCTAAAAACTTGCCATATGTTCTTCAGTGAAAATGTTCTGTTAGAGTTGAGTTTATTTGTGCTGATAAGAGAGAGAGCTCCCATTTGTTGAACTCTGTTTGTTTCAGTCCTCTTAAGTGAAGCAAATAAATCCTTTGTCTCTTTTCTTTCTTTTTAAAAATCTCGTCTTTTGAAAAAGAAAAAAGAAACGTGCTTATAGTATCACTATATGTCCGTCTGTATGTCTCGTTCACCATATCTCAGCAACTATTAGCCCGATTTGAAAAATTCTTTTTACAGATGAAGGCCTGGCCTATGAAAACGACGATCCATATTTTTTGGACTTTTTCTGATACATAACATCGCCGTAAATGCAGGTGTGTTTAAATTCAAAATATATTTGACTCTGTACAGTTGTTTGAAAAACAGCTAACACAAAAAATATATATACATATATATATATATTTTCAGCTTTCCATTACCTTTTACCACGAAGGACATTTTACGTGCAGTTTCTATTTGAGATAATGTATGGTGTCAACACTAAGAGGCTTAAATATGTATTTTATTTTTACCGAAATCTCTGCTTCTAAAAAGCGGATTAAAAATTTTTTTGCAATATTTATCATGACGAGATGAATTTTTGCATACATTTGACAATATTTTGTGACGAAATGCTTTCCCGTTAAGGCGCGTAAGTGCATACACCAATGAGACATTACATTATGACTACCTACCTAATAAGCTGTAGGGCACCCTTTTGGCCCGCAAAACGGCGGCCACTCGGCGAGGCATCGATTCGATGAGGTGGCGATAGGTATCCTGGGGTATCTGGTACCATAATGTCAATAGCAGGTCCTCCAGTTCCCGTACATTTCGGGGTAGTGGTGATTTAGCGCGAACCCGCTTTTCCAAGTCGAACCACAAATGTTCGATTGGGTTCATGTCAGGTGAATTTGGAGGACAGGGCATTAACAGAAAGTCACCAGCATGTTCCTCGAACCACTCCTTCACGCTTTTGGCAGTGTGGCATGGCACATTATCATGTAATGATCATCCCCAGCTGGGAACACAGTTTCCATGAATAGGTGAACTCGGTCCGCAACGATGTTCAGATACCTGACAGCTGTCGGGGATTGTGCTATTGGGACAATGGGGCCTAAAGTGTCCCAAGAAAATATCGCATACATAATAACACCGCCGCCGGTGGCCTGTTTCCGCCCAATAGTGCATCCTGGTGCCCTAGCTTCCGTTGGTAATCGACGTATCCACGCTCGACCATCTACGTGGTGCACCAGGAATCATGATTCGTCAGACCAGGCCACTTACTTCCTACTTCCTAACCGAAATCCACGGTCCAATCTCGACGATTTTGGGCCCATTTCATGCGTTGTTGCCGATGACGTGCAGTGAGCATGGGTACCAGGCTGTGTCTTCGGCTACGCAAGCCCATGCGCAAAAGGCTGCGAAGCCGCCCCGGTGGCGCAGTGGCATAAGCGATGACATTTGATCATTCGTTAGAAAGGGGTCCGGGTTCGAATCCCGTGAGGCATGGATGTTGTGTTTGTCTTACGGCACTGGCTCTCTCCCTTCCCTGCAACCAGTGACCCTAAATTAGGGATGGGCGACTGCTTATAGCCCATTGAGTTGCTCACTGTGGTCGTTAAACCTTAAAAAAAAAAAAGGCTGCGATGAACTGTGTGCCGTGACACATTGCCTTGATCACCATTGTTGTAGCTGCGGGTGATTTGTCGCACTGTGGCGCTGCGTTCGCTGTGAACAATGCCCGACAATCTCCGCTCTCCTCTGGCATCAAAGAGCTGCTGACGACGGTTCGTCGTTTTGCCATCTGTGCACCACTTATGATACGTTCTCACTACAGCGGCACGTGAACAACCCACAAGCCGCGACGTTTCCGAGATCGTAGTTCTGAGGTGCCGTGCCATCACAATTTGTCCTTTATCAAACTCCGATAAATCAGCAGCTTTTCCCATTCTGACTCCGAACACTCTACTAACCGAAAGCCGCTCCTCAGGTTGTGTATATACAGGCTCTGTGAACTTCACCTTCGCCACCGTTCGGTCTCCAGGCGCGCTCATTTCTCTAGGCTGGGGGTGGTCATAATGTAATGGCTCATTGGTGTATTTCGGTTTTTAACATGTTTGCAATCGTATTTTCGCTTCCAAAAATCCACCTGAAGATATTTTTTTTAGTCACACGCCACTGACAAAGCTCATTTTCCTTCCTTTGCAATCATTATTTCTTCCAGTCGGTACGTTTTCTGTCTTTTCTTTTCTTTACCCGGGAATCCATTCCAGAATCATTTTAGCTAACCTTCCCAAATTCGTACGCTAAACATGGCCGTACTATCTTAGTTGTTTCTCCTTGATAATTTTAATTTCATTTCTAACGATTCCCAATATCATAACTCCGCTTTCTTAGTTTTCTTCTAACCTTTATGTTTTGCTGCGCATCACCGGAAGTCCATCTTTTCAGACGGTAACTTGCTTTGCTGGCGCTTTATGACTGTCGGAGGCTTCCACAAGAATAATACTCAGTACAATAGCATCAAAAACAGGCTTTTTTATTTTGTTTCTCCCATGTTGTTGTTTTTTCCCAAAAAGAACCGGATTCAGCATTTCGATGACTTTTTTCTCTTTATTTCCTTTTCTGATGATTCATCTATTCGTGATTTCAAGCATTTAAACTTGTCCATTTTGCTTATTTTGAATTTCATGCTCTTTATTTCTGGAGTCTTATGTTTGTGCTTAAACTTTTTGCGTTTTTTATATTCACAAACGGACCTCACACACGGTTATTCCTCCAGAAATTTCAGAGAGAAATAGTTTTCGCTCTTTCAAATCGTGAGCAATTTCCCCCTGGTCATCAACAAATCAGCAGATGGTATAAACTGGAAATTGGCTGCGCTTTTTTACCATACAGCAAGAGCATTTCGGTCCCAAAAAAAAAAAAAAAAAAAAAAAAAAACTTTTAAAGAGCTGGTGAAGTACTGTGCATGTATCCTTAGAGCAGGATCTTTGTCGTGTAAAGATATCAAAATCGATTAGCACCAACTTTTAACGCACATGCATTACATTTATATATATATTTAATGACTTTGATAATTAATTGCATGATTAATGTCCATATTCCCCAAGGCGTTCCAAAGTAGATTTCTAGGCAGATTTTAATGAGCCTTTTTAAGATATAGAAAAATCATCTCTATTTTCTTTCTTTGAATCTTTCCCAGAATTTGTTTTTGTTTGACCGTACGTGTGTATGTGGCCAATGCAAGATCTCCTACCAATAAATCCATTCCGCTCCTCTGAAGTACGTTATTCTTTCTCTATCTTATTTTTTATAATTTAAATAAGAATTTTTTTATGGGAATTAACCACTCCCACAGCATTTAATTAGGCGATAGATGATCGTGAACCCCTAATTCGGGTCCACTGGTTCCAGGGAAGGAACAGAACCACCAACCAGCTCAGCCAGGGTTCGAACCCAGGCCCAACTGAGACGCTTAGCTAGAATTCCGTGCCTGTGACCATTCCATCACCGCGGTGGCTTAGCAAAATGTTTTGTTAAGGGGCAGATAACTTGCCTTATTTTAGCTCACGAAAAACCATGTTCTATGGAAAAAAATATAGTTCTTTCGAATCCATTTACTAAAAAGTTTGTTCGCTTCATATTTCCTTTATTTTAGTAGGTTTTCCTTAAGTTCTAATTTTACATCTCCTTTCCTTCGTGTATCCTGCAAAAAAGCATCACAGTTACCAGGATGTACAAATAGGTTTACTACTGTTGAACCGCATTTGGGAAAAGTTTGACAATTTGTGTTATCGTTTCTGTACTGTTTCGAAAATGTTCGAATCGTTCTCTGATCTTGTAAAGTGATTTTGGGTTTCTAACTCCCTCATTCACACACTCACGCCCGCCATATTTCACTTCGGACCAGCCACACCCACACATGTGCATCGTTTCTCTTGATGTTAGGAAAGACATCAGGAAACACTTCATCAGGAAAGATCTTGCACTTGTACAGGTGTAACCTGGTCCGTAGTAATAGATACCTCCTGTATTCTGTTTCAGTAAGGAACCGAATACCCGCAGTCTGAAAACAAACCCCAGATCATTACACCGCCTCCATGAGCTTGTACGGTTAACGATAGGCAGTGGGATCCATAGATTCGTGCTGTTGACGCCATATTCTGTCCCGTACATTGGCGTGTATCAACTAAAAATGTGATTCATCGAACCAGGCGACCTTCTTTTTCAATCCTCAAAGACACAATGTTGGCGCTCACTGCAGACGACTGTGTTGGTTTTTAGAAGAGAGAAGTGGTACGCAAGGAATCTTCTGTTATAGCCCATTTGTACCATTGTATGCTGAAATTACCCTCTCGATACAGCTGCTGAATTGCGCGGTTAATTGAAGCAAATGAAGCTCGTCTGGTATCTCTTACAATCTTCTGCAGCCGCCGTTACCCTCGAACATCGACCAGTCAGTTCCACCCCTAGGAAGACCACTGACTGCTTGTTTTGTTGTTTATGCGCCACTCATGATACACACTGAACACAGTTGTTCTTGTATAACCAAGAATACTTGCCGTTTCTGAGATGCTTGCACTTACCTGCCTAGCGCCCATTGTCAAGCTTTTTTCAAAGTCGGAGTCTATGACGTATCTATTGATAATTTAGCTTTCATTTTTCGTTGTCTTTCCCTATGTCAATTTTGAGTTTGTTCTATTTTAGCGTTTCAGCCTGAACGTTATATTTTCTCACTCACTGAATGTCATGTAGGCAGCAGTCTTGAGGTCGTGAGTGAATGACGTGTACATGTTTGACAAGCTAAGAACGATATATAAGGTATGAAGCTAGCAGACGAAATGTGGTGTAGTATTCGTGGAAGCTGTCTTACGCTGAAGCCTGTTCTTGAAGTTTGCGTGTTCGAGCAGGCGCGACGCTACACCCAACTTTTCTTTGAGGCCACCTTTTACCTCACCCCTAGGAAGACCTTCCCAGTGTTTAGGCTGTTAGAATATATGGCTGGTGCAACCGTCAAAAATTTTAGGGAACTTAGGTAACCGTACCTGAATTTTTCGAATTCACAGAGATTTTGTTATGTAAAATGAACTTTTTGTTAAATTTAGTGTTTGTACTTTTGTACTTCTGGGAAATGGAGGGAGCCTTCTAAGCGAATTTCTAAGAGAGTAGTGGAAACACATCATTTTTGTAATTGTAGTTTAAAAAATGAGAAAGAGAGACACACACAGACAGACAGAGAGACAGAGAGAGAGAGAGAGAGATTCCTTGTCAGGTTACGAACTAATATTCATAAACAACCTTATGATAGAAAAAGAAAAGAAAAGAAAAGAAAAAAAGAAAAAAAAAAAAAAAAACGTAAGTAAGCTTAAATTGCGAAGAAATGGTAACTTGCCATAGAGATTGGTATCCACGGTTCCCATACTACATACGTTAACTAAATACTACTTAGAGTATGCACCGGAAAACTTTTTTTGACTTGGGATAACATTATCGGCGTCGAGTAAAATCCGCATGAATGGAAGTTTTTGCCAAAATTTCTGCCTAGCATTTCAACATTTATGGCCCACCCAGTTCTAAGCTGCTGGCGTCGCCATTGTGTTCCAGTGATGTTATAATCAGGTTAAATTATTCGTGCTGTTAAGAATTAGTTCTTAATGTGTGTTAGTTATCCAGTGAAGTGCCTATGAGGTATTGTCGGAATAAAAACAGAACTGTAACTTCTCTTGAACTTTATTTGAGTGACTAGTATTTCTCTTAAAATGAGCGAATAAGAACAACGAGCTTTACGTAGTGCTTCCTAAGCCATATATACACGTTTTAAACATTGAAGGGACATTACAAGTCTTTGAAAGAAGCTTGATTTCAGGAGTCTTTCCGATATTCTCACCATCTTCACGTCTGCAGTGAGCTGTTTATGAAGCTATCCCAACGTCATATAGTTTTGTACGTCGGCACGTATCTGATTGCTATTGGATGTTCCTAATAATTTGCTATTTTAGTGTATTTTTCTTAATGTACTTTCTACGACATTGTTCAGTTGGATGGATTTGGCCTGCAAGGAACCTCTACGAGACTTATTTTTTAGGACTGTGACCTTAATAAATAAGATCTCTTCGTATCTGAGCGTGCGCTTGACACTGTGGGACTTGTTTTTTAAGACTGAGTTAACATGAAACCTTTTACAAAACAAAACAACTTCGTTCGTTTTGCATTTTTCAGAAAGCAGAAGCTTTTATTTTGACCAATTTGTTTCATGGAAAAGTTGACTTATTGTCGAACGGATTTTGTAAGTTTTTAGAAATATTTTGAGCTACAGTCTTTGCATGCTGTCAACTTTTACGTAAACTATCTAGAGTGGAACATGTGAACTTTGTCACGTCTTAATAGAAATCTTGTGATTTCATTGTTTCCGCAAAGTGAAAAAATAAAATAATATCTCTGATGAACCTTCACTTCATTTCTCACGAACACGTTCATTGAAAAGTCGATCAATCTAAAGCAATAACGAAGATGGAGTATTTTATTGAGGAAGGGGGCGGAGTATTTCTCAATGGTTAGGCATCTTAATTGCATACATTTTGCAATCGGTAACTTTTGACTTGCAGAATTATTAAAGAAAAGTTTAAAAGAAACAGATAGTTTATGAAAGGCTCCACTAATTTTATGAAATGTGGAATTTCAACTAAACAGCAACAGTTCTTCAGATATAAGTTTTCTTTCAGAGCTGGGTGTTTACGTTTCTTAGCCGCCCCGATGGCACAGTGGTCTAAGGCTGTAAGAGCTGGTTTCTGACGGTTTGTCCGAGATAGGTCCGGGTTCGAATCCCGATGATGCATGGATGTTGTGTTTGTCTCACTCCACTAGCTCTCTTCCTTCCCTGGAACCAGTGGCCCTAAATTAGGGGCAGGTGACTGCTTGTAACCCATCAAGTTGCTCACGGTCGTCGTTAAACCCCCAATAAAAAAATTCTTAATTTCGTTCCTTAATTAATTAGGAGGAATCAAAAATGCTTCCAAAGAAATACAAACTTTTTTAGTGGACTTGTCTAGTCTCTCCATGATGTGATATTTCCCAAAAGGGTGTAGATCAGATCAGATCATATGTAGAGGATTTTAGGAAGTGAGTTTCTGACCCCAGGTCTTAAACAACCCTTAGAAATAGGAAGCTAGAAGATTTGGGCTAGAGTGCCCGATAGGAAAATCACACGGAAGCGAGGTAGAAAGGGGGAGGAAGACGCCCTTATTTATTACCGGGGGGCCAGTACCCGGGGCCCGAGGGCTTAACTTGCCCATCCGACGCACCGCGGGTGTTTAGTGGTTCGAGCGTTCGTACCTGCCTGGGATCGAACCCGAGGTCTTCACCATGGCATTCACGAACGTTGACCCCTAAGCCACCCCCTCCCTCAAATGGTGGTGCAATTGCGGGTTCTAATCTTTATAGGGCGCAAGTTGTATTTCATATTTGAGGTTTATTACCCAATATTCTGTCTAAATTGCTTTAATATCGGAAATTTTCGGAATTTGTCTAAATAATTCATTTGAAAATTGTAGAAGAGTTTTTTCTTTGAATCATATGGTTTCAAAGTTTGAGATTTAATTTGCCTTCTTATATGAAATAAATATTGCATTTGTAATTGATTATCTGCATTAGCTAATTCAGTGAGTCCCTTCCCTTAAAAAAATGCATTGTAGTTAAACAAGCTGGTTATTTTTATGAGTATTACCTAGTATTGCCATTCTCTATAGTTTGTTTGTTGTTTGAACTCAAACCGTTTACTTTTCGCGTTTTTCTTCATGTCTTTACTAGCTTGATTTATTTCGTTTACTTCGTCCTCTTTGGTTCTTTGTTTATTCGCATTATGATGTTCAAAAGCACTTTTCTTTCACCCCCCCCCGAAATGGCGTAGATGCTCAAATGGGGTGTAAAATGATATGACCCCTAATCAGACCACTAGTGTGCTTCAAATTTAAATTGGCAGGACTTTTATCCTGTTTGGGCGAGAATGGTTAAGGCATTAAGAGTTGCGGAATAATTTTTCAATTTCGAGCAGCTAGTGAGAGAAGTGGCGATTGAATGGTGCTCTGGAAATCATCAAATACGGATGTGGTCATCAATCTGTGTAACGTGGGACCTTTTGTTCTTTTCTGACTGTGCATTTGCTTCGCTGCTTTCAGGGAAGGAACTATAATTTTCCTTCCTTATCGATTGGTGACGTTTTCGGAACCGAGCGTTTCCACGTTCAGCGATCTTCAGAATTATTCCTTCTTCCTTTGTTCAGCCGAAATATAACTTGTGGGAAACCAAACGATTTCTCCTGTTTACTTTTCTTTATGTTGTGTATTATATCGCTATTTAAATATATTTACTGTCATGAATAAGTGCACGCCAAAGTTTCAGCCAACGAATAAGGATTTCCCAAGGTACTCCAAATATAATCCCTTCAAGTAAGATATAAAGTAATACATTTCGTTTTAAAAGACACTGGTGGATGTGAGAAAAATATAATGCATTTTTTGAGAATTATATTTTAAGAAAAGGGAAGTAATCTAACTCTGAAATTAGAAATAATATTCCCCCCCCCCCCTTTTTTTTTTCAGGATATTATCGTCAAATAATACATTTGTTAAACACATAAATTCCATTTAATATGAAAAGCACAGGCGGATATGAATTAATATAATTATTTTTGAAGAATTATCTTTTAAGCAAAAAGAAGTAATCTGACTCTAAAATAAAAAATTATATTCCATTCCTTTTCCCTTTTTTTTTTTTTTTTTTTTTTCAGATCTATAGCTAGTATCATGGGTAGAGATTTATAAGGAAATTATCTACAATTCTGTCTCATTTGCATCAATTTACAATAATATATATATATATATATATATATATATCTCGTAGAAATCTTGCTGATTTAATTTTCAATGTAGTCTCCTCCTGTTTTGATACACAGTTTGGATCGTTCCAGAAGTCCTTCAGTTGCTCTGGGGAAGTCATTTTTTTTTTTTTATGTTCTTCAGGTATGTTGTCACCGCCATTTGAATATCCGGAATGGGCCCGTATCGTCTTCCTTTCAGAAGTGCTTTGTGTTTTGGGAACAGAAAAAAGTGTGCCGGTGCAAGAGCCGGCGAGTATAGGGGATGCATGATCATTGTCACCTGGTTTTTAGCCAGAAACAAGGTAAAAATGGTTGAGGTGTGCGATGGAGCATTGTCATTCTCTACTTAGATGCTCGTCGAATTCTTTTGAGAAGACGACCCGTGACTTCCTTGTAGAATAAGCCACTGACTGTTTGTCCTTCAATCGGCATCCTTTTTGATTTTCGACTTCACAGCTCTCACCTTCTTTGGTTTCGGCTTTCCCGGACTTGACCATTCGCTAGTTTGTCGTTTCATGGATCGGTCTTTCTCAAAACACCATGATTCATAATCTGTTATTAACTTGCTGAGAAAATCTGGCTTGTCATTCACCATTTCCACCAAGTTTTGCGAAGCAGCTCTCTTTGTTCCGGAGTAAGAAAGTGTGGCACGAACTTAGCGCACACCTTCCGCTTCCAAGAACATCACGAATAATGTTGTGCACTACTGTCTTATAAAAATTCAGACTGCACATTTTCATCAGTGTTGCTTGTTGAAGGTTGTCCTCTCCTGTCATCATCCTCCAGTGACTGTTAACCATCACGAAAACGTGAATACCATTCATACACCCTGGACTGAGAAAACATTCATTACTGTATGCTTGTTTCATCAATTTTTACGTTTCTGATGCACATTTAAAGCAGAACTTAATGTTGGCCCATGTTCCATCCTCTAAAAGTGTGAGAAGGTCGAAATTCCAGCGTGAAAAACACCTGCACTGCTCACCACGGCCAAAGCGGAACTGGGTGAAAAAATTACAATAGCTTACTGAGGGTACGTGGGAAGTAGTTCATGTGTTGCTCAAGAGATGGCGCACATAGTACGTGCAAAAAAATAAATCATTCCTGGAACTTTCCGGATTTACTTTCCCGTTAAGACGAAAAGTGGAATAAACTTGTCCTTGTGAAGCCGTCTAACCAGGGTCGGGGCTTCTGTATAACCCTCTAGGGGAGGGCCACATGCCTAACCGTAGCTGTTCTATCCTACTACGCTAGGGTACCATGAAGGAATTTGAGGATATTCTGTTACCGACCTCTCGGCAATAAAATTCGTCCGGCAGCGTGGATGACTGTGGTCAAGCCTCCAAGTCCATGATCAGCATTCCCCCTAAAGTAATTATGAGCATTTAACGAAACATACCAACAGGACAGTAAAAGTGAAACGCAGTCGTCATTGGTCATTCAGATAGGAGATAGATATCCCGAACAGAAGACAGACATTTCTTGTTTATGATAATTACTAGGTGAAAGCCCGTCAACAATGACGGGGGGGGGGTTAAGATATGTAGAGTAAATTTTTAAGAATATTCTTTTTGTTTGTGATGCCCAAATGTGAAAATATGCTTCATGAACATTACAACAAAAACAACAAAAAAACAAGTTAGTAAAATCATGCAATGCATTGATTATGATACGCTTTCCAACATACCAGAAATCATTACTCAAGTATGAGGATAATGGCTGTGGAATAAATCTCGCTCCTGTGCCCTGACCTTTGACCCCATTTCGATGATATTAAACAGAATTGGTTCAGTATACCTTTGGAACAACATACTAAAGTTTTGTCGCAATAGAAGCACTTTTAGTCAAGTTATGGGGATAATGGCTGTGGAATAAATCTCGTTCCTGTGCCCTGATCTTTGGCCCCATTTTAATGATATTCAACAGAATTGGTTCAGTATACCTCCGGAACAACATGATAACGTTTTGTCGCAATCGAAGCATTTTTACGTAAGTTATGACGCATAAGGGCGATGGAATGGATCCCGCTCCTATGTCCTGACCTTTGACCCCATTTTCAATAGGGTTCTTCCTCAGGTGGTCCCCTACCACATACTAAAATTTCATCGAAATCGAACCATTTTTACGCGAGTTATCTTGCGGACAGGCAGACGGACAAAGCTGTAGCATATACGCTTTTCAACCTACGATTGAAGAGCGAGATTTATTCTTCAAATACGCTTTATCATTGCGTAGCTTTGAATTGACAATTAGAAATCGTGCGTCATCAGGTTATCGTAACAGCCAACTCATATAATTTTAACATACAGAGCAATCTCCACAATATATTCACAATATCTGCTATTTTTCACCTCTTTAATAAGGATTCTTCGTGCGCTAAACTTCATTTTGATTAGATAAGCCTTCACTGCACGATTACTATATTTATTAAAACTGCCTGTACTTAAAATAACATTTTTAAGGTACAGCAACTTACAAGATCTTTCAACGCACCAAGTGTTCCATCGTCAGGTATTTCAATATACATAAACAAAATAACGGATAAAAGCAAGAAGCATTTTCAAATTACGCGAACACGTGATAACAATGACCAGGTTTACAATAAATATAGTGGAAGCTTGGTCATGCCCGAAAAGGATTCTACAAATAATAATACTATGAATCGCTATTACATATGCGAAGAAACATATACGTACAGGATAATTAATAAGTTAACATTAATCGTCAAACTGTAAGTGAATTATCAGGAGTTAAGTGTTGTTGGAGAGCAACATGCTTTTCTGGCTGCATTAACATGGGCCAAGACACTGGAACAAAACGTGGAGTTTCTTCATTACAGCAGTCAGAACTGTGCGATAAAATACATAAACTTTCAGCGAATCGGAGGGATTACATTTAACATTTTAAGTTGCTGTACAATATAACATTTTTAAGTTGCTGTACCTTAAAAATGTTATTTTAAGTACATGCAGTATTAATAAATATAGTAATCGTGCAGTGAAGGCTTGTCTAATTAAAATGATCTTTTTCAACTCTTCACGCGATTCGTATTTCTCCACACACAACATCCTCGACCTTACTTTTTACTTAGATTTGACTCACTGTCAGCATTGGTAACACGTACAGGTTGTTTGGCGAAATAATGTGCCGTTCAGTAGGAAAATTTTCATCCGAGAAGTAACAGAATTTGCATAAGAGATAGAAAGTTAAATTAGTGATATACGCCACTATTCTTACCAGCAATAGGGCCTGATGTTTTCAAAAATGATGAATGGGTTACTTCTTACCAGTGGCGTATATTCGAGGCTATCTAGGCTAGCTTCAAAGCCCGGAGAATGCTTAAATAAAAGTCAATTAGATATACACAAATAAAAGTCTATTATCAATGGTATTAAGATATGGCTATGCTTTCGCTGCGAAAAAGATGTGCGGATTCGCTTCTTTTGACTACGAGAATCAGCCGGGTGAGCGAAAACCAACGCGGGGCTCTTAGTGGAGGTATGATGTGTTATCGTAACGCAACTAGCTCTGCCAGCGTCTTCGCTGTGAGATTCGAAAACTTTCGATATGATCGTCAGCTAGCGTTTCCACGACAACATGAAGGAGCGGGTGAAGGGTAAATGGGCCATTGCTTTAGGAAACGGTTCGCTCAGAAAAGAGTAGACTTAGGACTGCATTAGCCACTCGCATGCTCCCGCCCGTAACATCACGTGTTTCGCGAGAGTTGTTTCAGTTGTGCGAAGTGTCAATGAATTAAAATCTGTGATATTATATCTTAAATTCGTGGTTTTGTTGGATTCGAACTATTTTAATTAATTTTGTGAAAGCTTTCCTGAACGTCTACTTTAGAATTTAAAGATCCTATGCTTTAAATTTTGGTACAGTTCGGCTCAAATATGAATTGAAGATGTTTTATTCCCTTGATGAATACAAAAACAAATCAGTAAGAGACATTACTTGTTACATAAAGTTGAATAAATTGAACATTGTGTTTAGTGAGAAATACAGATTAGCAGACCTAATATTAAAGTTTCCATCAACAACTGCAACTGCCGAAAGAAGGTTTTCTGCATTAAAAAGAATCAAGATATATCTTAGAGCCACACAAGGACATGTACATTCGAGCAACTTGGCTGTTTTGTCAATGGAGAAAAACATTCTTTTTAAATACGAATAAGTACTCGGAAGAAACTTTTTATGAACACGTAATACTGAAGTTCACAAAAAAATGAAAGGAGAATGGAGTTCATGTACAAATAAAGTATTCAAAAGATAGTGTGTTAAAATCCTAATCATCATAATTATTTGGTGTTATGTTAGCAATAGCATGTACCTAAAATTTAGAAAAATTACTTCTATTACTTAATAGTTGAAAAATAAATTTCGTAGTGTTAAAAAAAACAGTACTGGGGGGCCGTGGAGGGTACGGGTAAGATAGCCCAAGTCTCGGACCCAAGATAACCGACTGCTTTTTACTTTAACATTTAATTGTGGTGTCTTCCTATAGGCAAAGAAAAAAATTAAACTGTAAGCTTATTTTTTTTATATAGCACATTCGTCTGATAAGTAAGGGTTTCATATGCAACTTCATTGATGAGTTTGATTTTTTTTTACCCAGATGCCATGACTTCCGCTCCATAGAAAAAACAATATGAAAAATTATTGCTGTTCACACATTGTGACGCACCACAGCCTACCCCTTAAATCAAGCAAAAAGAAATATGGCTTTTCTCCTTACAAATTAAAAAGTTAAGCCTGCTTTTCAAGAGAACTAGTGTGCTGCCGTCTATCCGTTGCGTTTGTTTTAAAGCTGTTCAACGTTCCTACGGACATTAATTGAAAATCAATTAAAATTTTAGAAATTTGAACTTAAAAAAAAATGGGCACGGGCACCTCAGAGTGTACACACGCGCTGCCAGTTTTTGTCGAATTTCAAAGCTTTAGGATAAGTAGTCTTTCCGGTAGGAAACAGACCATCATTTTGTTATTATAGATTTAAACTGCAGAATGCTTGTAATCAGCTAACTTCTGTATTCATTTGAATTCTTTGTTAGGATTTTCTGTGTCCATTATGATGCTTTTACGGGCAGTATACACTTGTATCTACGTTGTTTCCACAGGATGAAGGGCCTCTTACATCATCCTGAAAGTTCCTTCGAAACAGCATCCCATAATCTCACAAGGACACGCTATTAGAACTTTCGACGTATAATTAAGGGCGATGGCCAGGTGCTGGTAAACATGGTCAGTTGCCGTCGAAACAATGCCTCCATGGTTATTGCTTGTAAAACCTTAGGTCTTTATTCTGGAGGGACTGCATTCCTTTCCGAATAGTGACCTTGAAGTTAAGGATGCTGTGCCTAGTAAAGTCAAAGGAGATTAATATTTACAGGAATTTTTGCTCTAGAATTTTAAAAGGTTATGGCGTTTAAATATTCGAGTGTTAACATGTACTTATTTTCAATATTTTTTTTATTAACCTTCCGTATTATCCAACCTCCTCTTACTTTCCATATTATCCTATCTCCTCTAGGCTGAATAATCGAGGTTCAATTGTAGAACTAATCGTTGCTGTCTGAGATTCTGTTTGCTCTTCTGATTTTCTGAATAGCTAATGTTAAAACTTCACTGCTTTACATAAATTTGCTGATCAACTTCTAGGACTTTTTTTGCAATTAAAATGTTAGCTCAACTGCATTTGTGTAGAGTCAATGATTCCGTGTGCTTTTTAGGGAACAGCATGAATAATTCAGTCAAAAGTGCGCTGAAACGCACTCTCGTATTAACACCCAGTTTACTTTGATTGACGTGGGACAGCTTTTATCAGTCGTGACCCCGGTAATGTTTTAAGAGCTTAAATACTCAGATCTTGCTATAATCTGTGGAAACCTGGTTAAGTACGGGCTGATCTATTATGAAAGGGGATTCAGATTTTCCCATGATCTTCTCGTATCGCGAACTATCAAACGATCCTGCTGTCATCCATTGTGACGTGGTGAAAGAGCACCGAAACAAATGGCAGCATATGCAAGGCCAGCGCGAATCAATGGTATTTCGCGGTGAACAGCCGTCGCTGAGTGGGGGCAATAATACCCAAAGCGTGTCAGGAGTTCCAACTGCCGTCAATATGACGCTCAGTCCCACGAAATCCTCCAGCTCTGCGTCAGGGGAAATGTCACACTGTGTAACCGTGCTTATCGTCTCGGAAATAATATCAGTAAATACAAAATGCTTCTTTAATAAAGAAGAAAAACGTAATGAAGCAAGAAAGATGACTCTGAATTCTATGGTGTAATGAGCACGTTTCTGAATTCTTTCCGGCAAAAAAAAAAAAAAAAAAGAAAAAGAAAGAAATTCAAAATACAGTTCTAGAAAAATCGATAGTCAACGAAAAAGATAATGCATTTAATGCTCCATAGCGAAAAGCTGCGCGGTAATTAAAACACAGCATGCTCGCATTGGTCTTCATGGCGAAATTGGAACCAGTTAGAAAATTAATTTTTTCTAGAAACGGAAAAACGTTTCCGAATAGAAGTTGCAGTATGCTCCGAATAGCGGCATAAAGGTGCGTTACGAAAACTCACCAAATCGTCGTCATACCGGAAGAAAAGAGAGCGAGTTTTTTTGCAGGAAACTATGATTTCTGCCACCTACCTAAACATCATTGCAGACCATATACATCGTTTCAATCCAACGGTATCCCCCCCCCCCCCCCCCGTTGTTCTTTCAGGAGGATAATGCGTCATGCCACACTGCCCGGATTATTCGACAATGGCTCGCGGAACATGAGGAAGACTTTCAGGTATTGCCCTGACCTCCAAATTCCCCAGATGTCAATCCAGTCTAGCATCTGTGGTTTGTGTTGGAACTAGAGGTCAGGCCAGGCCGGGCCGGGCTAGGCCGCCAAGTCCGAGTCGGGCTTTTTTTAGTTTAGAGAATAAAGCAACGGGCCGGGTCGTGCGGGGCTTCCTTCCAGACATCTACGAGCGCGCCAGGACGGTCCGGGCCAAGTCGACCCATTCATTTTATCGCAAAGGTAAAGAAAGGAAAAAGTCATGTTTCCCGATTTTCTAATCTGTTTAACTGTTTTGCTGGCTTTACTTACTTCCATGACATAGCCCAGGCTGTAATCACAAAAGCAAGGAGAGGCACTCACAGTGTTTTTACCATCTGTAGGTATTAAGATGGTAAAACCACTTTGGGGCTTCTTGACAACGAAAAGATTAGACCTCGAGCGAGCGAGTGTGTGTGTGTGTTGTGCGGAGCGGGATACAGAGGATGTCTGTAGTGGGGTGGTGTGTGTGTGAGAGAGAGAGTGAGACGGCATCGATTTTTTCTCCTATCCTTAATCTGTATAGGGATTGCCTATTGTAGTGTTATCGCTTACTAGTTCAGAGAAAGGGAAATTTTGAACGCTCTTAGTCTTCTTTCTTCTCTCTCTTTAAAGGTTATATTTTTCGATAATTGTCAAAGTTTAGTTAATATTTTTAGACTTACATTCAACTAAATATTTTCAATAATATCTCATTTCATTATTTAATTTTACAATTTAATAAAATAGTATAATAAAACAAAATAATTTCAAATGGCACATCACGGGCGCGGCCGAGTGTCTAATATTTGAAAATGGCCGGGCTTGGGCCAGGCCAGACTCACCAAATAAGGCCCGTGCAGACCTCTAGTTGAAACAGCCCCTCCGATTAGCGTTGGCCCAACCACGTAACTTACAAGAGTTAAAGGATCTGCTGGTAACGTGTTGATACCAGATACCGCAAAACACCTTGAGAAATTTTGTAGCGTCTACGCTTCGCCGGGTAAGAGCTGTTTTGGTGGCACGTGGAGGACCAACATCATATTAGGCAGGTGGCCATAATGTTCTGGCTCTTCAGTGTATGTTGTGAACAGAAGAGTACTCTTACGCCCTCTAGAGGAAAATTTGTGCGTTACAAGAAACTGGAAATTTTATGCAAAACATCCTTCACCGTGAACTCGATCCGTCGCTAAAAATTTCTTTTTGAAATTGGACATTTAGAAGCTGAGATATCGGAAAAGATGTACACCTTTGCACCCCCTAGTGGAGAAACTGTACGCGGTTTTAATGAGGAACTGGGCCCAAAGTTATTCTCCTTGTCAGCGGTGTTTCAGCAAAGAGTTTTTTTTTTTTTTTTTCGATTGGGCTCTTAAAAACATTAAAACGACGACAAACGTCGCCACTTTCTACTATTTTTGAGAAGCACAAGGCAAAATATTTGCTAGCGTCCAGGGGTGAATGTTGTTTATTTGTTTCTGTTTTAACTTTCACCGTGAGCTACTTATAAGGGCTATACGTCATTGTCCGCACCTGATTTAGGGCGGAGGAACACCACCCATGCAGGCTTCATGCGAATTCAGACCACTAACCAGAAACCTACCTCTCTGACCACTGGCCACCTGGACTGCGTAAATAGAAGATAACGTCCATTGTAGAGGGTAGTCCTCAAATTTATTTCATTGCTCGGAGAAAAAACTGCAGAGAGAAATTATGCAGTCATTAAAGCTAAGTGATAAGAGTTTTATGCGTTCAAAGAATATTTTTACTAAACTACCCTTTCTCCTATTCCTTAAGAGTAGCACAACAGATAGCTTCTACAATTTTTAGAAAAATACATATTAGTCACACTGTGGAATAGTTGTGACTTTATTAGTTATATTTATTCAATGTTACTATATTAATTAGATATATTCAGTGTCAATCAAGTAATCACACTGAGCATTTATAATCATGTGAAATGGCAGAGCATCACTTAAAAAATCTCTCTATTTTTAGGTTGTGACTAGCAAACATTTTTTGCTTTATTAAAAACTGTGATTTAAATAAAAACAATTAGTAATAAAATTTTATAAAATATACTGAACAATAAAAACAGCAAATCAGAATTTCTAGAATTCTCAATGTTTTAAAAAACTTCTCCTTTCCAATGCCTTTTTGCCTAATCAGTTCACCGCTAAGGTACTTTTTTAATTAGAACTTCATCACTGCCAGCGTCCCATCTTGAAATCAGACTGGTGAAAATGTTATCTTATCTGAAACAACAACTTATGGACTACGTAAAGACCGATTTGAAATAGCAGTCAATTTTAAAACCACAAAATACTGCAATGAACTCGACGAAATATGATGTTAAAGAATCCGAAATCAGTATGGTATGAAATTTTACGGAAGCTTAAGGAATTGACATCGAATCCATCATCCCGTAAACAGTTCTTATTTTAATCTATTTAAAAACAAAACTAAAATTAAGAAAAAAGAAAAACACTTACGTTGCACAATTTTTTGGATCAATAATTGAATCTTAAGTATGAATACATAATGATTTAATAATCAAATTTTGAGGACTGATACTTACGCTGGACAGAACACTCCCAAACGTTTAAGCTTCGTATTTTTGTCATTTGATGAATGACGAGACTTAGTAATTACGATGCTTTTGATGGATTTCCTGGAGTTCTGTAGCTTTGCTTTAGAGTAATTAATCTTTTCTTTCGTAAAAGTGTAACTAAAATCTTACTGGTCTTTAAATATGTCTTTCGGAAGATTTAACACAAAGATTGTTGGATAAGTATTTTTTACAATCTATTACATTTTAGGATCTGCAGTACTCTCATGCAAAAATGCATTCTCTAAGATGTTTCGCCAAACTGATCCGTGCTAAACCACACTTTTATTTTTATCAGAGGAGTTACAAAAAAAAAGTGTGGATTATTTTTATTTGCTTCATCTTATAAAAAATATATTGATTTTTATTTTTTATTTTCATCAGAGTACTTTAGATTGGTGATTTCAAGCTTGCGCATGTTTGGCTAACAGGTCCATGCGTTCCTGCATTTCATTTGAATTTATAGGAATTAATATTATGTTTTTTTGTTTTTTTTTTATCGGGATTTTCTTCTGTCGCTTTGGGTTCGATTTATTTGCAACTTTTATCTTGACAGAAAAGTATGACGCCAAAAAATGTAATGGATAAATTATATTTCTCAACCTGTTTTACTATCAGATAGGGATTGTTATACTAGCTACAGCGTGTGTCTTAATTATTTAATTGCACTTTCACTTATCCCACAATTCCGCACGCGTTTCGATTTCTCGGGAGCGTCGAAAGACCTCCTCCTTCGCCTCTACGCCTTCACATAATCTTAAGCTTCGATTCTTTGTTCTGGACCCTTTGCCTTTACTTTCATCTTGTTCTGAATAAAACAGCTAGTGACCCCGCAAAGGTTGTAAACTCATTATCTACTACCCGGGACACTTACTTTCCATGCTGCCGTGGTTAGAGACACAGTTAAAATGATTACTGATTATTGGTGCTATGAAACTCTTTGCTCTAAGAGCTCTTCTAACGTACAATGCCCGATTGCTGTGGGAAACGCTTTTGAACAGTCAATAATGAATTATTAGCGTTGCTAATGTGCCCTTGATGGCTGTTGTAAACTTCCCTTCTTGATGACTGTAAGATGGAGATAAAGTAACCTTATATTCTTGATAACAAGTATTTCCCAATAACAGCGTAAAAATCATCAGTTTGAGGCTCCTTCTGAGCATTTTTAGTTGCTATGCTATTTTTTGAGTATTGTTCTCGTGCAGTGGGGTAGGGCCCTAACTCGTTGCTTTATTATGGCTGACAAAACAGGATACTGGATGCAAAGTGCATTTTCCGAAGATTTTGGGTGGGAGGTGGAGCCTAAAAGCTACTGACTGCTTTCTGTACAAGGGAACCATCTTTGTATTCAAATAATTAAAGAACAGATTTTTTTTTTTCGCTTCGAGGTTTGACAACCCTCGTGAATACCTAAAGCTATAGGACTCACATGTTCCCAATTTGATGCCACTGGTTTGGGATGGAAGGGGGGCGGGACCAGCGCTATAGGACAAATACACTGCCTGTATCTCATCGGGGCTTGAACCCAAGCCCCTATTAGCCAGAAAACTTGCCTCTGACCACTATGCCGCAGGGATGGCAAAATAGTATTTTACGTTATTTACCAGCACCTGAATCTGTATCTTCACTCTCTTGACACTGCTAAGGCCAAAGGCCATTATTCAAGTTTCTTTCTCTCTTGGTGATTTCTTGATGTATTCTGCCAGGAACCTGAAAATCCACCATCTGAAGTTCAGATTATAAAAAAACGTATGTGATGAAATTTCTATTTACAATTGCGGAAACTTGGAAACTACGTTTAAGGAACTGCTTTGCGTAAAGAATCGGGAATTGCTTCACATAGAGGGAGCAATTCCCGCGCGCTTTTTGTTCAAATCAATTCTTGATTTCTCAAAAACCTTTCTGTGAGTACTACATTTGGCAGCAAAGTAACAATAGTTGTGACCTGCTCTTTGAAGACGACCATGGGAATGGGCGAAACTCGAGTCGCAAGGTATTTCCGATTCTTTCCAGTGAAATTCCAAGATGTATGGCGAGGAGAATCAAGAAAGTTTTCCCAACAGTAAACAAAGATGCTTTGAGCGTTTGTTTTTGTTTAAATTGTGCTGTAACAGGGAAGGAATATTTCAGAAGTTTTTAAGCTTTCAACTGTGAATGGCAATATCATTTTGACCTTTTAAAACTCATCTCTAAAGTTGTGGACTTCCAAGACTATATCAAGAGAGAGAGAAGGGGAAAAAAACAAAAAAACACGAACAAATTTTTTTTTTTGATTTTACGACTGACTACCAAGAGTTACACCCGTATCGCCATTTTAAACTCTGAGCTTTAAAGGTATTTCGTTGATTTTTTAACACGTTCAATTTGGTGATAATATTTAAGAATCCTAAGGAATTCCTAATAATGATTGCTTGTATCATTATCAGGAATTCCTTAGGATTCTTAAAGATTTCTTAAAAAGTCACTATCAGGGTTCGACTGGTGCCAGTTTGCTAGTAAGTAACGTGAATAATGTATATAAATATGCAAATCGTGAATTGATAGTGGGATAAAAATAGCACTATCTTGCACTACTAGTGCAGTTTTTAAAGGCGCAATTTCATTTATTGTGTCCCAGTCTTCAATTCAATGGTAAAAATTTTTTCTCAACATTTTGTTTCGTAGGATATGGCATTTTGTATTATGCCAGAAGTCGGGAATTCTCATTTATCAGACATGTAAACTGTTGTATATTGATTTTTGAACGAAGTAAGGAAACTTAACAAATTGTTATTGCTACTGAAAGTTAATTAGTATATTATGGGTGTATAAGAAGTTCTTAGATTTTTGATTTATGATTTACGGATCTATGAAGGTACCGAAGCCCGGCTATAGATCTCTCTCTAGAATATTCCGGTAAAAATTGCCCTCTGCCTTCTCTTCCACACACATACACATACATTTTCCTGATCCACGAGTTCTTCTTCCTACCTTTCCTGGTTATATTAAACATGCTTCTTTCAGTAGTCTGCAGCCGCACTATATCTGTTTTGGTTAAAGTCCATGTGTTTAATCCATAAGTAAGAACTATAAAGATGCATTGATTAAACACTTTGCTTTTTAGAAATAATGCTAAACTATTCGTGAAAATTGTTCTCTCTTTTCCAAACACTCTCCAACCAAATTTTATGCGCCTATTAATTGGTTCTTCGATGTGGCCCTTCACTTGGGGTTCATTGTCCATCGGTCACTTTGTCCGCTGTTCATTTAGCCCACTGTTCATTTCGTCCCCGTTCACTTTGTCCACATTAATTTATTCCTCAGAATAGATGGAATACCGTGGAAATTTTCTGTTTCGATGGAATTTTTGTTACTAGACAGAAAAAAAAAAGGTAATCGGACATTGCTTTTATACGATTTTCTTTCCTGTTTAAGTTTTTCGATTAGAATACAACGCTTTTAAATGTAAACGAGGAAATGAATTTGAAGAGCTTCTTAACTCTTTCGAGTGGTACGATGTTAATCACTATGACATAAATCGAAATCTTACAAAAGTATTTTAATGTTTTGAAATACGTTTTGTATATTGTTTTCATATAGTTCTTAGCTTTTCAGTATATTTATTTATTTTGATTATTAATTGCTTATAATTTCGCATTACTAATTTTCATACGAATGAACTATATGCGTCATTGCTATTTAAAGTGAGAAAAACATTAATAAAAGTATAATGGTGAAAAAAGTTTAGATTGATACTTACTGTGAATTTGCGGTGTGAGAGAAGGAAAATAGAGACTTTTTACGCGAAGGGACTCTAAAATTTTCCTCTTCAATTCAAGGCATTTATGACCATTGGAATAAATTTTGATTAATGTTATAGTGATTGACATCGTACCACACAAAATAGTTCTTCAAAGTCCAGTTCCTCGTTTTACTTTAAATAACATTTAAAATCGTTATATTTTAAAATAAAGTCTTAAACAGGAAAAAAAAAAAATCGCATGTAAGCAATGTCAGTTAAATTTTTTTTTCTGCCTACTAACGAAAGTTTCGTCAAAACAGAAAATTCTTACGGTATTCCATCCATTCTGAGGACGAAATGAATGTGGACAAAGTGAACGATGGACGAAATGAACACGGATAAAGTGATAGGAAACCGTTAATAATATGGAATTTTAAAACTTCAGTAATTCAAAGCTAATAAATAGATTTTCGAAAAAGGGCCTCGGTGGCATTTTCTGGGGGGTCCGTTACGCCACTGGCCAAGTGCTTATTATTTAAAAAAAGAAAAAACGACAACCCTTCGCAAAGGCAAGAATTCTAATAACTTGCTTTAAGATAAAGACCCCCCCCTCTGTTGAATCTAATGTCGTTACTTCTCCAACTTATACAGTGTAAGGGTAAGCTATCTCGCGTTGCGTGCATGAGTTTATTGAAGTTTGACTCAAACTTTGTTTCGTTTTTTTTTTTTTTTTTTTTTTAGTAACCTTATTTGTTGCCCCTTACAGATATCTTAATTGATTTTCAAAGCAAGCAAATTTTGCCTCTAAAAAGTTGAAGGACATACAAAACTAATTTATAAATTGTTTGCGCTGAGATTACGTTGATTGATTTATGAATTAGAAAAACTGATCAAGCCAATGTAAGGAAAACAAAAATTGTTTCGGCTTGACTATTCTTTATGAAACTAATAAATTTTAAGCACTTAACTTCGATATTTCATGCAATCCATCAACAGCAAAGTTCACAAAGCTACACCGATACGCAGGCCAATATTGATCAGCTTTCTGTTATTTTTGCTTTTGCGTTACATATCACTAACTTGATTAATCACCCGAGTTTAGAGCGACTACATATTTTTTTGCTATCTTCGGTTAGAGAAACGAAATAGAAGGGAAAACTTTTAGAAACAGTCATTCTCTCTTTTCATACAGCTTATTATTTTTTACGTTTAATTTTGTTTTTAAAGGTTTTTCTTCGTTTTTTCTATTGTGTGTAGTCAGTCAGTGCTTTCTCCTGTACGCTCCATTCGAGTGAGACAGAAGCTTCATAAGCAAATCACGGTTGGATGCATACGCAATCGAATTCCTGGGATATCTAAAACGGTGGGGGTATTCTGACTTACTGAGTGTGACTGCAAAATATGCTATCGGCCGTACCATTGTGTATGGATTCAGAAGTAATAAAAACAATAACAGATTTTGCTTTGTTTTTCATAGTCATGTGAACTTCGGCTTTTTTTATTTTTTTGTATTTTTTTTAATTTAATTTCTACCTTTCTTTCAAAATGTGCTTATGTAAGGACGGAAGAGCACACACACAAACACCCCTACGTTTTCACGTACATTGGCAAGGAAAAAATTTGACATTGAGTTTTGTGAATGTTTGAACATGGAAGCGGTGAAGTTTCATTTTGCTACACACTGATGCGCCCAGAACCTAAAATACACAGTGCGCCAACTAAGAAAGGAGACTGATTTTTTTTAAATCCTGGTAAAACACACGGGTGGCGAAGGCATGGCTTTTTGATAAGTCATTTATCACACTATTAAAAAATCTACTTAAAAATGAGAACCTCAACCTACTCGTTTTTTTTTAAGTACAATCGCATCGTAAACGAGTACATGACATGCTCAAATATAAGTAACCATACGTACTTACAAATAACTGCGTCAATAAATATAAATATAATCTCGTATTACTTCATTTTAGATATTATAGATTTCAAGAGAAATTGTTTAATAAATGTGTAAAGTGGCACAGGTAAATAATTAGTACAACAAAGTCACTGATCACAAGTAATTTAATTATGCATAAAGTACCTTTGTGTACGTTTTTACATTAACTATATTTGTGTCAATCTCATAAATAATATATTGTCGCCTCATCACTATGTTTGTCATAAAATTGTGCGGTCCATTTGTCCAGCATATGACAACGGGTATATCTATTATCCCAGTGTGCCATCGAATAATATACTTCCAGTTGATTCTATGAATAAATGAGTATGTATGGAGTACACGTATTCCAAATTATGTGGAACAACTTGAGAAGTATTTCTTCGATTGGAAAATCGAAATCAACACTGAAAACACTCAAGCAATTCTATTTTCTAGGATTAAATGCAACCACAATCCAGACTTTGAAATAGAAATGTATAAAAGAAAAAAAAAATACCTTGGGTAAATGATATTAAATATTTAGGACTTTTTATGGACCACAACCTAAACTGGAACAAGCATATTAAAGAAATTCTGACCAAATCTCTTAAGATCAGAGGAAGTCTCCAGCCAATAATAAAAAATAAAAGGCTTAGCAGGAAAAATAAAACTTTGATATGGAAAGCCTGTATCAGCCCTGTTATTACTTATGCCTGTCCTATCTGGGATAACTGCAACAAGCAGCAGAAAAATAAGATTACCTCATTTCAAAATAAAACCCTACGTTACATGGTTGGACTTGATGGAAGAACTTCAAACCATGCTATCCGGAGCATGCTAAATATTAATTCTATCCATTACACGATGTATGACTTAGCTAAAAGATACTATGAAAAAGCTAAGATTCATCCTAATCCTCTGGTCAGAGAGGCCATTAACTATACTGTCAATGAAGCTGACAGATATGAAAGGCCAAAAGCTATCTTGAATAAAGTTCCAGAAATGAACCTAATTCACAGCTACCCTAGCAAAAAAAAAAAAAAAAATAACAATAATTGGGACTAGTGTTCAGAGGGTATTCTTCACATGAGAATAATTTTTGTTAAAAAAAAAAAAAAAAAAAACTGCTCTTTTAAGGTCCGAACTCTGGTTTGCAAAAAGAAATACTTCACACACGTGAAGAAATTTTGTTAAAAAACAAAACAAAACAAAACAAAAACGGCTCTTTTAGGGGCCGAATTTGTTTTGCAAAAAGAAATATTACAGTCCACATATATGAGACTGGCCCAAAAACAAGGTACTATGGTTTTAAAGAAAAAAAGAAAAAAGTACCAAACTCCCCTCCAGCCAGTGGAAAAAAAAATGAAAAAAAAGTATTTCCTCTGAAAAGCCGACTCCTACACGGGAACTGAGCAAACGACAACTGTGTGGTTTTAGGTGCCTTGCAACACATGGTTTTGTGAGAAAACTGGGTGTTTATCTGTCGAATTTTTTTTTGTGTGGTTCTTTTCTTTTTTTTTAGGCGCCCCTTTTCCCTGTCCTTTCCCCGATTCCTTGCGGCCTGGCGTTGACTGCGGGATGACTTGCTTTGATTGATTTGTTGCAGGTAAGTATGTAGGGTAGCTTACAACTTCAATACTTAACGGGAAACCGTATACCCCTTTTACTCTAATATTTCTGTACTTTTCTTTCATGCTGTCCTATCAGGGAAATCTGTTCGCAAATATCTTATCTTTTTCTTTTCCACCTGACAAAAGGCGCAGAGCGCTGTGGGTTCGGGTCTCTCAACCTCAGATAGGAAATTTCTATTCTATTCGGAATTCCAAATTAGAAATCTAGCCGCTGATGGCTTGGTGGATAGCGATTCAGGCTACTGATGGTGAACCTATCAGGCTAGGTTTGAACCTGTGGTCCCCCCCAATCGCTATATATCCGCCGTGCATCTGACGAGCACGTTAAGTGACGGCTCCCCGGTTACACAAAGGTTCGTAAGGCCCCGTAACTTCTCTCTGCTTTCTGGGGGAAAAAATCGTACGCTTATACGGGGGCGCCATCTAATGTGCTCTCTCTCACTTACAAACTATCCTGTCAGAATCGCTCTAATTTTCTTCAGTTTCCGTGCCCTGCCTGAAAAGGCACAGGAACTGAATGAAGTTAGAGCACATATATTTGAAATATATGGATTTTTTTTAGTACATACACTGGCGGAAAATGAAAAAAGAACACCAAGAAGGAATTGGCGGACGATCATGAAATTTACATATGTTAATGGGGTCGAGTTTACGTAGGTGTGATGTTAATTTCGGGACCAACCGGTGAGCGCTTACGCCACAGCACGGCATAATATGCAAATTATCGTCGGTGGTATTTAAGGAGTACGGCGAAGTGAATGTAATCAGTCGTCGGAGTACGGACACGAGCGAAGACCTTGAAGAAGCTGCAATGCCTGGACATGGAAGACGTGTACGATTTCAGCAGTTATCGGACATTGAGCGAGGTCTTCTAGTCGGACTCCGCGAGGTCGGGTGGTCGCATCGTCGTATTGCGGAGCGAATTGGACGGGGAGTATCGGTGGTGGTATGATGGTGGCGTAGATGGTCCGAGGAACATTCCCACACGAGAAGACGTGGAACCGGGAGTCACAGACGGACTGATGAGCGGACCGATCGACGCATAAGAAGAGCGGCGTTGTCAAGCATCCACTGCGACGCAAATCCGAGCTGCCGTTGCACCTGAGGTGACTGTGCGAACAATCCGCAACCGTCTAATGGGTGCAGGACTACGTGCACGTGTGCCTCTGGCATGTGTACCTCTGACTCCAGCCTACCGTCAGGAACGGCTGCAGTGGTGTCGCCAACGTCTGCACTGGAGAACGCAATGGCGATCTGTCGTGTTCAGCGATGAAAGCAGATTCTGCTTGGGAGCCTCCGATGGCCGTATGCGTGTTCGCAGACGCACAGGGGAGCGTCTCCACCCTTCTGGCATCCGCCAGCGACACACAGGGGAGCGTCTCCACCCTTCTGGCATCCGCCAGCGACACACAGGGCCTACACCTACCTGATCTCCTCGTGTGGGGAGCGATCAGCTATCACTCCCGTACACAACTAATGTCTGTACCGGGTACGTTAAACAGCACCTCCTACATCAACAACATCATTCAGCCCGTTGCTGTGCCATTTGTAAGGTCGGTCCATCGTGGTGTTTTCCAGCAAGTTAACGCACGCCCACACACGGCACGTGCAACGCAACATGCACTTCAGGGTGTGAGACAACTTCCATGGCCTGCACGTTCACCGGATTTGTCCCCCATTGAGCACGTGTGGGATTTTATGGGACAACGACTTATCCGGTCTCCACGGCCAGCCACAACCATCCCCGATTTACGCGTCCAGGTTGAGGGTGCTTGGAACTCAATACCCCAAACTTACATCCAACATCTGTACGACAGACTCCATGCCAGAATTGCACAGTGTGACGCAGTTCATGGTGGATCAACCTCGTACTAACCATGTTACATGGAAATGTTATTTTTCAGTTTACCAGCAAATACAGCTGTATTTTGCCATAATGTTTTGATCACGTTATCCTCTGTATTCCGTTATTATGCTGTATAAATTTCGTTGGTATCAGACGCCTTCTTCTTGGTGTTCTTTTTTCACTTTCCGCCAGTGTATATTTGAAATATATGTACTCAAAAATGAGTACATATATTTCAAATTATAAATACCAGATATACTCACAATTGATTCCCTGTGTGTACTTAAAAATGAGTACGTGTCTTTTTCAAAAATGAGACTCAAGTACTCGGAGCTATTATAAGCCCAGAATGTACTCAAAAACGAGTACATTTTGCTTATTTCTAAGTACCAATTTTTAACAGTGAAAGAAGATCAGGTTACAGAAGTCCAAAATCAAGACAATGCTTGTGTGCATTTTCGACAGCAATGAAATTTTGCATCATGAGTTCATTCCTGAAGGTGCAACTGTCACTGGCAATGCTTGCACATCCATTTTGGAACGACTGTGGAAGAGGATTGTTCGTGTTAGGCCAGAGTACAAAAACTGGCACTGGTTCCTTCTTCACGTTAACGCACCCGCACACAGAAGAACCAGTAGCGTACAGCAATTTCTGGCACGGATACAATTGTGTATACTCAGCCATTCCCCCTGTTCTCCGGATTTGTCACCGTGTGACTACTTTCAATTCCCTAAATTATAGCTGCCTTTACAAGGAAACGTTTTTCAAGACACTGAAGACATACAAAGAACTGTGACATCAGCTCTTCACTCCATATCAAAAGATGACCTCTGCAAGTCCTTCCGTTGGTTGGCTGATTGCGCCACTTCTTGTATTAACGCAGAAGGAATGTACGTCGAATAAAATATATTCACGTAAGTTTTGTTGCTTTTCCACTTTAAAAGAAAAAATCCAGTCTCATTGCTTAACCGTCGCGCTGTATATAAGAGCAAAATTAAATAAAAATATGACGTAAGTCACACATCAAGCCTGGGCCATGTACAGCCATGATTATTTTACCAAACAAGCAAGCATTTCATGAATGGAATACGGGATTACATCATACAATACAAATTTTGAAGATCTGAATCCGTTATTTTATTTTATTTTATTTTTTTATGTTTTTGGTGTAAATATGACAAGGATGGTAAGTCATAAAACATCCGAAAACTTGAAAATTTGGTCGTCCTGGAGCGGGAATCGAGCCCGCGTTTCCCGGTTAGCGCCCGAGAATGCTAACCACTACACCACACAGAACAACGAAGGGTCAAGTTTCCGATTAATTTGAATATAACCATTACAGGATTCGCTAGTCGAAGCAATAGGCACCCATCCTTGTCATATTTTCACTAAAAAGAAACTGATTCACATCTTCAAAATTTATATTGTATGGTGTAATCCCTTATTCAGTGGCGTAACCATGTTTCAAAACCCGGGGAGGGGGGTACGATCACACATACACACATTATATGTATACTTAAATATACAATATTATATACATACTGTATAAGATAGAGTTTGGGACCCCGTCCCCTTCACACACACACACGCACACGCAGGAGCACAGCAGTTGCTGAGGCCTGTTCTAATGGTCACGACATGGGCGCCTCTGTTGGCAAATTGTGGAACTTTGCGAACACAACTGTAAAACTATGATAGATAGGGCAGAAATGTAAATCACAAAGTTGTAAAACTGACTTTGCTTATTAGGAATCGATATCGCTGTTTTATTAAGTTCACATTATACACGTATTTGCGTTCTACGAAAAATTACAATGTTGTATTATTAAATTTTGTTGGTTCACAACATAAAAAAGTGTGCATTATATCATTATATTCCCGAAAAATTGGGGGAGGGGGTACTTTACATTGGGGATCCCTACTCTGAAAATCTGAGGGGTCAGGACCCCCGACCACCCCAGTAGTTACGCCTATGCCCGTATTCCATTCGTGATTTATCTGCTCCCTCGGCCAATCACGGAATAGAATTCTTAACTTCCAGATTCGCTAAACATGAATGCCGGTTGCTTCGACTAGCGAATCCTGTGATGGTTATATTCAAATTAATCGGAAACTTAAGACTTAGTCGTTCTGTGTGGTGTAGCGGTTAGCATACTCGGCCGCTAACCGGGAGAAGCGTTTTCGATTCCCGCTTCAGGACGACGAAATTTTCAAGTTTTGGGATGTTGTATGACTTATCATCCTTGTCATATTTACACCAAAATAATGGATTCACATCTCCGAAATTTGTAAACAAGCATTTGTTTTTTTCAAGATATTTAAAACTTCAAAAACACGTTTAAGCGTTTTTCAGATTAAAAGATATCAAACCTCTGTACTTGGACAGTTCGGTCTACCTGATAACTTACATCTTGTCCGTATTGACTCCGTGGAAACTATTACCGAGTTCAGCTGTGAATGAACTTCTTTTGCGGAGCAAAAATAATTTAAAACGAAAGATAAAAAAATCTTACATTTATGGTTAAGGACTTTAATTAATGAAAGGTAGGAAGAATTATGAAAGCTATAGCGCAAAAAATATTCAAAAAATTGTAAAGCCTCAGAGAAAAAAAAACTAAATTATAAAAAAACGGAAGTGTGAAAATCCGATAGAAGTTGCGACAGCTCACGTTGCCGAAATTGTACAGTTAAATTACGGCAAAGTTGCACTAAAGGGCTACACCATTAAAAGGTCGTTAAAGCGCAAAAGTGTGAACCTCCTAAGATGACTTTTGTAACGGCTCTCGCACCTTTGCGTCACCTTACGTACGGACTAAATTAGTTTGGGGATCTAGTGAGAGCCTTTTTTCCCCGTTCGTTCCTTCAGTGACAGATGCAGTTAATCCCTCTTTTTGTAAATGTATCTAAGGAGACTAACTTCTTTCGGCAAAACCGAACTATAAATATAAAATAATCCTCTGGTTCAAAACTTAACAAAGAAATAAAAATATTTCCAAGCACAGTCTGTCTAGCTTCAGTTCTTATCGTTCCGCCAGCGAATGAAGAAACTTCAGCCGATCTCTGCGTCTCTCTCTATTATTAACAGCATGGACCTTGACCGCTCTTTTCCGCGAGCGTTATCGTTTTCCGCCGCACTTTGCTGCGAAGCATCCTGGAAATATCCTCTTACGTCTAGCCGGTAGTTATAAGGGAGAGCGTCCTGTCTTAGCTTCGGGAGGGCCGCTAGTGGCCTAGTGGTCAACGTTCGTGACTGCCACGGAGAAGACCGGGTTTGATCGCAGCATGTACGAACGCTCGAACCACTAAATACCCGCCGTGCTTCGAATAGGCACGTTAAGCCGTCGGACCCCGGTAGTAAATAAGGGCGTCTTCTACCTCGCTTCTGTGTCACTTTCCTATCGGGCACTCTAGCCCAAATCTCCTAGCTTCATATTTATAAGTGTTTTTTAAGACCTGGGGTCAGACACTCCCTTCCTAAAATCCTCTTCGTATGATCTGATCTGATCTTAGCTTCGGGACGACACTGACGTTCAAATCAAACGACGACCGAAACGCAAAAAGCGCTTCAGACCCTCTGAACAATGTTTTTATACACTCATGAAGCCCAAGAAGCTTTTAATCCCTTTAACTAACGACGTTAAGAAGTTAATCCTTTCGCCGGATCTAATTCGAAGATCTCGACAATCCGCGTTTCTTCCATCCACCAACACAGACCGATAGACATCGGCTCAATCATATTAATACACATTAGCGTATATCGCTGTTCTTATCCTGATACTCAAGTATTGTTTACATGTTTTCTAGGATTGCTAATCTTTTGCTGTTCGGCGACAACCTGCCTAAAGACCTTTCTTGTCACACGGAAGCTGCGGAAAATTTTGCTAACAAAGAACCTTCGCTAGAGAACGTGGGTATGAAAACATATTTATAGTATTTATTCCTAAACGGAGCCTGAGAAACCTACATATATTGCCCCGTAGTATTTCCCAGCTGGGCTGCAAATTATGGGAACGATATAGATGGAGTATTGTCATTCCCTCCAATCAACTAAGAACCAGGTGCTCAATTGCCCGAAATCTTTACATCTGCATATCATATATAAACTGCCTCGTACATTGAGTGTCACGTTTTCAAGTGTTAGACTATCCCCTCCAACATCTATATAACCGTGTACATCAGCTGGCAGATTGTTAAACACTGACCAGAACACTAGTTACCTTACACAGGGGGATAAATGTCTAAATGTCCCATGCCTTTCTACACTTTCTTCTTGGTACAAAAACAGCGATATGCGATTCAAGAAGGTATAAAACTTTTATAACAGGCTACGTCTGTGCCTGACGCTCTGACGTCAGTCATTGCTTGCAGTGCCATCTGCTTTTATCCGGTGGCCGAAATCGGAACTAAGCTCACCGCTATCTCTTGATACGTAAAATTAAGGAGAAATACCGGGAAATAAAATAAGGTTAGTAAGACAAACTACTTCATCTGTGACAACACGCACGTGCTCGAACAACTAACTGCCTGCGACGTTTGTTCTGTAACGTATGTGTTATGTCGTGTTTTATTTCATTTTCTTCGCATTGCAGAGTAATTTCATAAAAAGGAAACCGTTATTTTATTTCATAAAAGGGAACAAATAAAATTTTAAGAAAGTAACTGCAGGCGTCGTTTTGATTTACTATGATGGAAGTTTAAAAAATTATGGGTTCCACGGAATTTTTTCTTTGTAGTAGTAGAAGATGGAGGAAGATAAAGCTGAAAGAAAACGTCGCTTAAATAAAAAACGACAACGGAGATGGCGTTCAAACCAATATTCATAAAACCTATGAAACTTTTGAAGAAACACAAGCCAGACATATTAGAGACTTTATAGGTTTTATGTATATGTATTTTACGTCTTGTGTTATAAAAATTTGAGTCACAGCTTTTTCACCCGTGCATGGCGTGGGCTATGAGCTAGTTTTAACACATTTAAAGAGCTACGGCTTTCCTTACAAAGGCCTAGAAATCATACAGTAGGTAGTACGTACTTCATCAACGAGGTTGACATCATAAAATTACTTGAAGCACCCACGACGTCACAAGACACTAAAATCCCTGGAAAATCTACAGCAATATTAATCACAAATGCTTTCAGAACTACATCCAGTTTCTCGATTTACTAAACCAAATCGCCAACCGTGATGTAACCGTGTTCAACTAAAGCCTCAATCAATGCTTATGTAGGAAGACTTCTGATCACAGTATGAATTTTTCAAGTTTGAATCAGAACCACACCCTAAACTCAGAGCTCCATTTTTCAAAGAGTTGACATGTGGATGGGTGAGCGTGTTAATGGGAAAGTTCAGAAACAAACCGTTATTAAAGACTATTACAAGAACTATTTTGTCTTTAATAAGCTGTTTAGGCCTCTGGCAAAAACTCACACCCTATTCATCAGCATTGGGATCGCGAGGAGGCTGGGATGCCTTCGGTTCGAACCGTGTTTTACCTGCCTGCTGTCTACAAAGTTGCTGTTATTTCTGACTGCCATACGACGCTTGACAGATCATTACTTCATTATTATTCGAAACGAGCTTCGGTGCACGTCCACCATGAGATCATTGACGGACAATAAAGCAGTTTTGAGCGAAAATTGAGAGCAAAACAAATTCTGCAGATATGCCACTTTTTGATGTTATGCGTCTTTCCCGAAATTGGCAAAGTAAATCTCTATTGAAAACAATCTATATAACATAAATGAGTAACGGAAGTAGCAAAACCGTTGTTGAAATCTGATCGTGCCGCCTGCTGTGCCATGTTACTGAGCAATATATTTTACGAAACTATCGCTGTGCATCATTTCATCATGGTTTACATAAACGTAGCAATATCTCATCGCAGTCTCCATAAATTACGTGAACGTGATAAAAGCTAAATGTGGTAAAAAACCGTTACAAAATTGCATTTTGATGCAATTTTGTTAAGGAGGAAGGAAGGTTCTTTCGAATCTCCCACCCCCAAGTGGCGGTTCTAGATAAAACAATTTGGGGGAGCGGGCACAAATTCCTGCATGTGCGACAAGCCAGAGGTGGCGACACCGATTATTAGCTACATCGACGCACCTTGTACGTATGACACCGAGATGCTAATCATTTGTTCTGTATTACCTAATGAACATATACAGCAGGTGATACAAGCCAGAGGTGGGTAATTAATTAAAATTAATATGTAATTTCAAAAAAAAAAAACTGTTATATTTGGGGGCCGCGGCTGGCTTTGAACCGACACTGCCCCCTCCACCTTACTCAAGTAGGAGTTATCTGCTATTGACGAAAGCTTTAAAATGTTGTATAACACTATGGGGGTGTAACGTGTACATATACTAGAGCAATGTCCCTCACTAACACACTTGCGATTCAGCTTTTCTTTCTATCTTGAGGTCACATTTTAGCTTGCGCATGCGCAGATGGACTTTCGTAGCTACATCGTATTTCATCCGTGTCAGATCTGAATAATATATAATAATAAAAGTATTGTTTTTGAAATACTAAACAGTCGAAATACATACTGTTTGCCGCCGCCATTTTATGACTCGTGCATCTTCTTTCATTGGTTTTACGACAATAACATTCATTAATCCACCCACCTAAGTGCTGCTCAACGTCAGGAATTTGTAAACCTTATACTGTCTGTTTTCACGCAGTATGTACCGGACTGTGACTCGTGAGTGACGCGAACAAATGATCAGAGCAGATCATATGTACAGGATTTTAGGAAGGGAGTGTCTGACCCCAGGTCTTAAATAACCCTTAGAAATAGGAAGCTAGGAGATTTGTTCTAGAGTGCCCGATAGGAAAGTGACACGGAAGCGAGGTAGAAGACGCCCTTATTTACTACCGGGGGACCAGCACCCGGGGTCCGACGGCTTAACGTGCCAATCCGTCGTACGGCGGATATTTAGTGGTTTGAGCGTTCGTACCTAACTGGGATCGAACTCGAGGTCTTCTCCGTGGCAGTCATGATCGTTGACCACTAGGCCACCCGCGGCCTAAAGCCCCGAGCAGATCAGATCAGATTATATGTAGAGCATTTTAGGAAGGAAGTGTCCGACCCCAGGTCTTAAACAACCGTTAGAAATAGGAAGCTAGGAAATTTGGGCTAGAGTGCCCGATAGGAAAGTGACACGGAAGCGAGGTAGAAAGGAGGGGGGGGGCGCCCTAATTTATTACTGGGGGGCCAGTACCCGGGGCCCGACGGCTTAACGTGCCCATCCGACGCACGGCTGATATTTAGTGGTTCGAGCGTATCGAACCCGGGGTCTTCTCCGTGGCAGTCACGAACATTTTTTTTTTTTATTGGAGGTTTAACGACCACCGCGAGAAACTCAATGGGCTATAAGCAGTCGGCCGTCCTTAATTTAGGGTAACTGGTTCCAGGGAAGGGAGAGAACCGGTGCCATAAGACAAACACAACACCCATGCCTCACGGGATTCGAACCCGGACCCCATTCGGACGAATGATCAAAGGCCATCGCATAGACCACTGTGCCACCGGGGCGGCCACGAACGTTCACCAATAGGCCATCCGCGGCCCACGCGAATAAATGCAACGTATTGTACGTAAATAAATGTATACTCTCGAATCACTTGTTTTATGTCACACCCACAAAGATCTTGGCATGCGAAAGTTACATAGCGTAAAGTATCTACGAAGAGTACTAGGATACTCGGTCAATTATTTTTTTTTCAGAAGAAAGGAAGTATTTATTTTTACAGTTCTATTTCAAATTCTAAGACAGCAGGAAAAATTTCCAAAATCGCACTAATAGAAATTGAGATACAACACTGCTCTAACAAGGCTATTGATACCCAACTGGATTAGCAGTTGACGTCAGCGTAACAGGAGAAGCGTTGGCCACCGAGCAACAGTTTTACTCTCTTTTAGTTAATGGGAGTCGGGTGACTATCTTCCCCATGTTGATTTGCACAATTTTAGATTCATTTATTTCAGAAACTACAACAGATATAAGCTTAATTTTTTTCCATTGCAAAACACACAATGTAAATAACATTTTAAGCAGAGGGTTTTTTTTTTTTAAAGTTTAGATGAAAATTTTATGTTTGTTTAACAATTGCTCAAAAAAAACTACAAAAAATAAATTGTAAAGTAATATATTTTAAAATCCCTGTGCTCAAAATGTAGATTTAGATATGAGGAACAAAACAAGACAAAATCATGCAGATATCCGCTGTGGTTTCTGAGAAAAGTGTAACTATATGTTGAAAACATGCTTTTTCAGAAAACGTGCTGAAAGCTGTCACTGAGGTAATTAATGCAGCTAATCTTACCTTAATGCATCCCAGCTCCATATGAAAGATATTCTGGGTCCTCTGGCTCTTGGTACATGTCCTCCAACTTCTTTTTGGCTAGGCTGGCCTTCTGGAGACACTTTTTTCAATTTCTTGAATTGCTTTTTCAGCTTTTGCAATTCTTCGTTCATCAGTTTTTTCCATTGTGTCTATACAATTTGTGCCAAGAGAAATTTCCAACTTTTTCAAAAGTTCATTTCCCTTATTAAAAGTAGCCACAGCCTCATAAACACCTAATTCTAATGCTGTTTTGATTACAAAAGTAGATTTCGGAATTCTTGACCAAATTGTGCTGTTTAAGGACTCGCAAGAATTTTGAGTGCCACCGTGTAAACAGTTCTGGAGGAGCTGCTGATTGGCTAAATCGCTAAAAATGGGTTTAATTTCCTCCATAACAACTCTTGGTAGGTGTGTATGGGCATTATGGTCATATGGTTAATTCTTATCTACTGCCTTCTGGAACTTGCAGCAGCTTTCAGCGCCTTTTGGGCACAACCCATGATGAAGCGATTTCACTGCGCTCCTTCATACAAATGCTCATAAAGTGTGATCTACTGCACAGAATCACATAAATTTGGTATCAAATTAAACCTAAAGGTGCATAGAATAAAAAAAATAGAGCTTAAAACCTGAAATGCGAATTTTTTTGCCTTTTGGAACCACCCGACTCCCCTTAAAGAAATGATGCTGACGTCATTTCCGTAACAAGACGAAGTTGACGTGAGAACAAAATTTGGGGTATCGCCGAAAAAGATGTTTCACATCGAAATTGCTTGTAGTATCAACATGCTATCTGACTACATATAACATTTTTTCTTATATAGCCTCTGAATCTTCTGGTATTTTTATGAAGTGGTTGATTTTGGTTGCTTGCTTTTAGTGGCTCAAGGGCGTCAATCGGACAAAGATCGCCAAGCACCACTGAGGTGGGAGAATGTCACGTTTGAGTAAAGAAATGAGAAGAAGCAATACAGTGGGAAAGTTTGACTCGGACATTGGGGTCGCCACTCACCAACAGCTGTATGAACGGCCGTGGTAAGACATAAGAATGAAATGACCAAAACAGGCTGTCATTCACAAGGTCAGCTCGGGCTGTGCAACTGCCCACATTACTGGAAACAAGGAGTGAGAGAAGAGTTTCATCATGAGCATATGAGACTATATTGAGTCTCTGCTCTATAATTTAGAGCCAGTGGTTCGGGGGAAGAAAAAAATAGAGCCCGAAGGAGAAAGGTGCAGCCACCATGTCTTGCTCCGATATTTACACCCAAACCCAGCACTATCCGTGTCATCACATGTCTGAGGATTAAAGCATATAAAAGAGTTTAAAATGAAATCCAGGAAGTAGTCTCTGTCTGCTATTATCTGCATATTGCATTAATTTTGTCTTCATGAAATGTAAATATCGCAAGACTTACTTCTATGTAGTTCGTACGAACAGTCTTCCGAGCTAGATTTATGGCTCATTCACGCTTTGGCACGGAACGATTAACGTTCGATTAGATTGCAATCCGAAAGAGAATGAGTTTCCTCAAATATATGAACAGCCAAGCAGAGAATATTTCATGGCATAATAAATCTTTGAGGTAAAACAAGGAAGATCTCTATATAACAATAAAACAAACAGAAAATGATTTGTGCGTGGAGCACTTGTTGATTTATTTGTTAAGTGTAGGATGAAATTTTCAAGTAGCCGCAAGTTATCAGCTAATACTGCCAGATCTCACGAAATCTGAAGAATTACTTACCCCCAATCCCCCTTCAGTCGTTTATCTGTTATTCTTAACCCTGGAGGACCGGCATAATATTATCCGAGAAGTAAACCAGTTCGACTAGTATGTGTATTCGAACTTAGGAAATCACGAATCGGAGCGGAGGCAGTCGATTCTCTGTTGCTATGCCATGTATTTTGAAGAAATTATCTCAATAAATCAGTTACCCTTCACGATAAGCAAAGAAACACTTTCCCCAAGTAATTTTTGTCTGTACTTCAAAAGTATGACGGTGAATGGAGTTTGCGGAGGGAAAATATTTCTTCACTTTCAAGAATAGATATTCACACATTCCAGGAGTATCGATTACATTGCCAGTGACACACAGTATGAAATAAGTGGATGCATTTTATTCAAATCTAGCGGATGTAGTTAACGGAAACACATACACACTCACGCACGCACACATTCAACATTTATGTATATAAAGCAAAGTGGGAAAATGAGAAAAAATGCGAGTGTTCTGCGAATTGTTCTCAACGACTTCTAAATTACCTAGAGAGCTGAAAATTAGCATGCTGGTAGGTCTTAAGATCTTAATACCTAAAACAAATCCGAAAATAAAAATAATAAAAATGGCGGCTTTGGAACATTATCTGCTTGAAATTTTCGCGAATCGTTCGCCCACTTCTAAATAACGCAGATATCTGAAAATTGACATGTTAAGGTCAGGATACCAAGAAATGTCCGAAAACCAAAAATTTCGAAAGAATGGCTTTGGAATATTGTCTGCTTTAATTTTACTACCACTTCTACACCTAGAAAAGTCCGAAAACCAAAAAATTCAAAAGGTTGGTTCAGCAGCTTTACTGCTCAAAATACTGATAGGTTTAAAGATTATTATGCCAGAAACGCTGAAATGCTGTAAAAATTCCATGAAATTTTCTATTTAAAATGAAGGGGTGCCAAAGCCTGATACCGTTTCACGTGAAACCACCCTTTCTTTAATTTTATGTTCAAAAATTGATTTTATAGATTCACCGTTCGGAGAACGGGCGTGCCTACTAGTTGTTTCCATAAAAGTGAAACAGTTTAAGTATTCGAACAAGATGTGAACTGAGCGCGATTTCACTTTTTTTCCTTCTCAACAGCGCGCGCTGGGAGGGGCGGTAACGCCACCGGCGTCGTGACCGCAGGGACAGAGGGAGCAGTTGCCCCCGCACGCAAATGAGTGTGGGGGCAAAATATCACATTTCCCCCTCAGTTTTCTTTCTTTTCGAATTACATATGTTCGTGATTGGAAATCTGAAACATTCGGGTTTTATTTGTAAGTTCATTTTGATAGAAATTGAGTATTGCTCTTCATATTTTACCATGAAAATATGATTTTTTTTAATGCAACTCCTGAGACTTCAAGAAATGCTAGCCCCATTAAACAGTCCAGTGAGCTGATTCCCGTTTGAAGACCAGCAACGGTTTGTGTCTCATTAAGTGTAAAAAAATTAGTCTTCCTCTAAAAAAATAAGTAAAACTAAATAGGGAAATGGAAGCAATGTGAGGAATGAGATATAGGTTCCTTTAGTGTTTAATTATAGCGTCTACGGCTACAGTTATTCCTGCGGAATTGGTACCAATACGGACGTGTTCAAGGCCGTTTATGTGTACAGTTAGTTTAGATTGAAAAACTATATGAAAATGTTTTTTTTAAAGATGATGTTTAATCAAAAAAAGAAAACTTACTAGCAAATTTTCGTAATGAAGTTAGCACGTTTTCTTTTGCAGTAGTACGATAAATTTTATGAAATGATAAAACACTTTTTTCTCCGACATCTTGCCCCTGTTGTCAAAAAAGAGTTCCCACGCCACTGGGTAACGCCCTGCTAGCTACGGCCCTGGGTGAATGGACTCTTCTATTCACTGTATTTCTTTCAGTGCCCTGTCGCTTGGGTTCGTTAGACTTTCGCTTGTAGGAAATTTGGAAGTTCCAGGGTTTCTAACTGTATTTTACCTCGATGATGAAACAAAATTACAAGCTAAAGTAAAGACTCGCTCTTTTGCAGTGAAGAGCACTTTTGCTAAGTGATGAATTTGGGGAAGGCCCGCTTGTCCCGATTTTATATTATCTCATATTCACTCTCTTTATTACTAATACATTGATCTTTTCTTGTTTCCAGACTGCATTCTTTTGTACTTATTCCATCTCGGCCTCATAGAAATCTCTCCCTGTCCTGCGGAAAATGGAGAAAAATCTCCAAACCCTACGACCTTCGAGTCCTATAAAATGTGTTACTTACCGTGTCTTCTCCCTTTCTCTATTTTTCTCCCCGGACGGAGCGATCTTCGAAACTCCCTCTTCAAGAAGCTAGATCAGAATTCCCTGCTTTTTGTTCGCCCTCTCAGAAAAAGCGTGGGTTACTTTTTCATTACTCCTAGACCACTTGAATCCTACTGTGAACCCCGATCAGCTCCACTGTCACTTTCGGAGCTATTATGGTCGACTAATTTCGGTTCCTAATATCGCACCTTCGTTAGCAATTTACATTGCATCGCCACTTTTACCCATCGTGAGAATTCCCTTGTTAAAACCTGAAGATGTAAGAATAGCTATGTGTTTCGTGTGATAATTCTGATAAGAAGAATTCAAAGCTGTCGAAGCTCGGTAATACCATTTTTTTCATGAAGCAGCCAAAGCACACATACCGCATTCTAAATATTCCTTCTAAAAACGTAGGATCTAAAAAATGTCTTTATTTACAATTAAAAAATTATGGTAGATAAAAGCTCTGGCGAGCACTTTTGCGATCAGTATGGCCGCATCGTCAGTCCATTAAGTGAAACCAGATTAGAATGGCACAAGGTTAAATAGTAACAGGCAGGAGCATAAGTAATACGCATTATGTAAATGAACACATAAATCATAAATGAACGTCTTATCTACATCTCAGCACGAAATACCTTTAATCTTACATGATAATTCTGTTATTATGTAGCAATAAAGCCATAAAACTCCATAAGTCCCTCTCATCAGAGAGTAATAGTGTTCGGAAACGAAACAGGGGAGTGTTCTCCTCTTTCATTAACACGGCTCGTAGAGAACTAGGAAACGGACCATCTCAATGTTTCCCCAAAGCACTAACTAAAAGGGGAAGCGATCTTACCTTAAAATATAGTAAAAAAAGTTATTAACGTTAACTCTCGCAGAAACCAATGAACCCTGCGTTACAGGACAGGACGCTTGCTATAGAACGACGAACAGGCGGTTTGCATGGTCAAATATTTGCATTTCATAACGAAACCGTTAATCTCTTGTAAATCGTTGTTGTTGGAGCTTATGTGGAAAATATCTGTAATGTGTAATAAAACTAATGTTTAACTGGTGCATTAAATTGCAGATAAAAATATTTGCTGCCTAGGGAACTTAATGTTTTTTATAAGGCGTTGTGCAAACCCTGTAAGTTGTGATTACATCGCTAGAATTATTTTGTTTCATTATCATTTAAAATGTCTACCATCGATCCAGAGCATATGAATGACTTTTGGACGATTTGCCACCAGTAAACAAACAAAAGATTGCTATGATGTGCATGATATATTTATTTTTAACAGTGCTTTTCGAGTTGATAAATAGTCTAGCTATTATGGTCGACTAATTAAAAAATTTAAAATTTTAGTGAACTGCAGATATTGTATGAACATTATATGTCCAGTTTTGTTCGAAAAGCCACTCGGGGAAACTTGATGTTCTCCAAACATTTTGCATTTTGCGCTCGTCATGTGACTAGCCATTTTGTCTTTATTCTCCTAATGATTCTTTGCTGGGAGTTCTAAAACATGTATGTCTTTCCATTCTGAAACATCACTGAATAAACATTTATTCAAGAAATTAGTTTGAAAGCGTAGATGATATATTAGCCTAAAGAACTGGCTAAAACGCCATGATTAAATTTCGATAATGTTTCACATCGTTCAATAAGCTTGGGAAATCAGTTTAAATTGTCCACAATTCTTTAAGATTCTACGAGCGAAAGATTTACGGTTGAAAAATTCTTTCGTGAACTCAGTTACGGTGCAATTCATTTTGAAATTCTCTTCAACTACGTTTTCATGTCGGCTAGTTAAGTGGAAAATATTTTCTTAACATTAAGAGAGAAATATTTGCTAACTACATTTCAAAGGAAATCTCTCTCTCTCTCTAAAACGTCTCCTCTTTCAAACTTTGACTGAAGTGAGGAACTGGTAACTGGAATTCTAATTAAATGTCAACAAGAAATGACGTTTGAGTCCTGTTTTAGAAGATTCTGCACTCTCCCGGAATTTATTTTAGCAAATATCTCGAACTAATTCACCACGTGATTCTCCTATTGGAATTCAGGCTCCGATTTGAAATCGAAGAATCTTCGTTGCAGGTCTTCGTCCCAAAGGACCAGCCAATGAATTATGTCACCGAACTATTTCCGGTTTTGGCATCAGATTAAAGGTTTTTAAATTAAAGCATTGAGCTCGTAATTACTTTCGACATTTCAGTTTTATCTGTGCAACCATTTATCCGTCTCTCTTTTTATGCAACCAACCTTTGAAATCAGCTGTTGAATGAACACTTTTCAGAAGTTCCTCTCTGGTTTTCTCGAGAGCGCTCGCCTGTATAACTCTCTCTGTTATTAATTCCATATCGCTGAATTTTCAAGTATCACAAGAGTAATGCTATGCAGCGAGGGTGACACATAGCAGGAGAGAAACTTGAAAGCCTGATAATCAATGAAAAAATGTATCGATCCTGTTAGACAAAAAAAATAATAATAAAAAAGTGTGTGATGCAAAAAGGGTCTTCTAATCGTGGAGCATGGGAGTGCAACATCCCCTGCTTTCGATTATCAATATATGAATACAGTTGGAGTTCATAAAAAGATTCAGTTGGTTGACTACGTTTGGAATGACCGTCGTTGGTTGGGAGAGTTGTTGTTTAGGTGATGGATGCCTTCAGTGGTCTCCCGGTTCCCTTATTATCTTTGGAAAATCTCTGGCGGCCTTGCCTTTGCAAGTGTTAAATGACCCCTTGCGCCGACGCCCTGCCCCCAACACGCTGGGGGATATGAGCATGGGGTTGTTGATGAGTTTCTCTCCCTTCCAGTGGAGCGTGATGGGGCAGTTGGAGGAAGGTTGTCTTTGTTCCCCAAGCACACCCCTGTGCGAAGTTTCTTCGCCTCCTCTGTCACCTTTTGTGGAAACAGTTGGCCTCCAAGACGAAGTGTCCTGCTTCCAGCTTTACTTCTTAAGGGAATGCACAGAAGGTCAGGAAGTACGGAAATGAATGAGTGGACGTTGTGCATTGCGGCGGGTGGTCGGTGTTAGCTCCTGACTGCCTAGTGGAGGCAACGTAAAATAAATGGTTCGGTTCCAGTAGCCTTCTGTTTACTAACGGAATCTACCGTGCGGGTTATGATTCTTCGCGGAACGTGCTTACGGACTTGTGGTGCTTCGAAGAAAATACGGATTTTGGTATCTCAACACTTTTTTCCAGCAGTGCGCCTAATTAACTGCTGATGTTTCTGACGTAAACTCGGAAGGGATTAATAAACATTTAAATTAAATTGTGCAACTCGGATTGTTGGATACCGTGAGTGATTCGTAAACAGTTGTCGCACTGGTGTTTGCTGCTTTTATGGTAAGCTGATCATTCGTTATTTTTAAGGTATTCTTAATTACAGTTAGCCCGAATATAATAAGATCTTCATAATTTTGGTATGATTTCTCACAAAAGTGGTAATGGGTGGAACAGCTTTTAATGGAAATTTATAAAAAATCTTATATTCAGAAACTAGACATTTTTTCACTAAATATGATTTTGTACTGATCATTGCGTTTATGCGAACATGCATCACGTTCTTTAAGGTCTTACATACATATAAGGCGAGTATCATGCATTTATTGACTGTTAAAAAAAAACTAATCCGTTACAATGTTCGAATTACCTAGTGGTCCGCTGGCCATTGGCTAGCAAAAATTCCCTCGGGCCACTGAAAATTTTATGTTATGCCCGAGTGGCCAGTAAGCTTTTCTTGTTTTTTTTTTTTTTTTTTTTTTACTTTGTTTTGGAATTTGTAAGCTTATAAAGAATTGAACCATAGATTTCAAAGAATCCAGGCTTTGCGCTATGGCAGTTTTCAGATTTTTGAAATTCAGATATTATATTCAAAAACTGAATATCAGAATTGCAAACCATACTTCCGTTTTCTGAAAATTTTGGACTGAAGGAAACTAAGGTGAGACTCAAAATATTTGGATTAAGACAGGCCACTTTTTTGCCCAATGGTGATTGTAGAGTATGGATGGATCTTTATATTGTTTCCCAACTGGAGGTTGAAGAACCATTTATGCTGTGACTTTGCTAAATTTTATTTCTGTCTACATGGGTGAACCTCCTGCCTTTCACACTGAAGCAAGGAATTCCATGAAGGTGGCTTTTGGTATTTTGCAAAGTGCTTCATAATGAGTGCACTGTATGAAATGCATTGATAATGCATAGTGCTTCATATCAGTACTCTTATAATCAAGGTACTTCCCCAGATACTAGCACCATATGCATACAAAATGTATTAGTATTTGTACCAATCCTGGACCAGTAAAAATGAGTGAACTACCAACGATTTCGTATATACTGGTCAGGGTTTTTTTTTTTTTTTTTTTTTTTTTTTCAAATTTCTACACTGCATAGCATGTTTTGTGTTTTATTTACTAGTACTATTTTCGTACTTTTGATTTTGCACGGACCAGTAGGCATTTTGGTGGACCAATGATTTGGGAATTTGAGTGGTCCGCTAGGCCTGTATAAGATTTATTTCTAATTCTAATACTCCGGCCAGGGGCGTTTTTAGGTCAGTACTTAAAATCAGTTTTTTATTCATACTTCAACGTCCTTTTTTTAAAGCTCATAGTATAAGCACATAGCATTTCTGTGTACGTTTATGGGCATTTTTTAAATTTTTACTTTGGTTATTCATCTCATACGAATACCTTGGAAACTGACACTTGTTTCAGATGCGCACCAGAACTTATTTAGTGCCTTTTACACATACATCTCGTTCACGTGAGATGTGTTTTATGTGCTGCTGTTTTTGAGTATCATCAAAAATGGTGGAATGCATAGCATTGAAAAGGTCGGTACATGCGGATTCGAACTGATATCGTATACATAAAACACATGCATGTATAATTCACTTAATTTAATATTCATAGTAACTGTGCACAAATTTATTATGTGTCAACAAAAAGATGGGCATGGCAAGTCTTCGGAAGTCATTTAATTGAATTTTGCTGAGTTTTAAATGTTAGCAAAACTGTTAATTGGAATTATTCTGAAACTCCATTCCACCTGTGTGGAAGTCACGTACGAACATTAGTAAGAGGTAAATCTATATTACATGCAATTTAATATTGATGGTAGTTGAGCGAAGTGGCAATAACTTACGCAACCTTAAAGGGGTGAATTTTTGAAAAAAACTACTTTTGTGTTAGGGTTGGGATATTTTTAGTTACCTGTAGGGCAGTTTCAGTCATTCTGATGCATGCACCTTCGCACATGCGCAAAGAAAGTTGAATGCTATTCCGTAAAGCTGCGAAACTTGATTACCAAGGTTTTACTTTACTTAATTGATAATTAGATTTTGGCTATTTTACGCTTCAGGTGATTTAAATATGATTTTGGTTTTGAGAATTTGCAGTGTCAACTAGTCACAGAGGCCTCTTTGTCATGTGTTTCATATATATTGTATTTAGATAGGGAGGAGAATTTGCCCATATATTTCTTATAGTAGCGTTGCACATCTTTAACACAGTAGAGAATTATGATGCCATATGTTTTTTTACCCTGGTTCTTGACAGGCTTTATATTCCATAACTCAGATAATTTCCTCACTATGGTTGAACATGTATATAGATGCTTATCGTGAGTTGCGCCCGGGTTCGAGTCGCGAGGAAATTCGGCGGTGTGTTTGTCCTACGGCGCTGATTCTACCTCATGTCTGCAACCAGGGGCATTACATTTAGCACGAGCAATCCCCTGGTGCCTTACAGTCTAATGGGGGTCGTTAAAACCAAGAAATAAAGTTACGAGATTTAGGGCCACTGTTGGCCGTCCCCGCGGCTCAGTGTTCAGAGAAGTGGGTCTCTGGCTTGTCGTTCAAGTTGGGTCAGGGGCGTACTTGCCGCATAGCGGGGGAGGGGAGGGGGTCCTCACGGATAAGAAGGCATCTAGCCTCAGCAAAAAGATTTTACAGAAGTTTTTATATCAAGTTTTTTAAAGAAATAGCAAGTATGTTTTTTACAGCTGAAGAGTATTGAAAAGCAGTTTTTAGCATTCATTTTTTCCCCCTGAATAAATAAGTAAAATATTTAGAAATCATTTTCGCTGTTTCAGTTTTTGAAATCTGGATGACGGGAAAGCATCCAGTTTTTTTTTCAAAGTACTTTTTACAGCATTATTATACATGTATGTTAACAAGAAAATGTTCAATGAAGGAAATTTTTGTACTAAAGAAGAAAAGGTGTTATGTATTACAGTTGTTTGCGCATAACTATGCATCCTTCGTAATGTAATAACTAAAGGTGTTCTACGCGAGGACAAAGAAACAGAGCTTATCATTTTTTTTCTTAAAACAGAGTAACGCGAACAAATTTTTATCCACAAAATATTGTAGAATAATGTTGTTTTCTCTACATTCAAGAGTAAATAATTTAAATAGTTTTTTTGTGTGTGCCACAATTTTTTATTGTTACTTATTTGACTAATTATGTTATATACTTCCGTATAAATCGGAAAAGGCCATCAGACGTTTTTTTTTTTTTTGTATGTGTGTGCGTGAGGCATTTAAAAAAGAATGGCATTAATTAATTCTCTAAAAGAACAAAATTTGAATGGTATGATTAACTTTGGCGAAAGTGTTTTATAGTACTACTAGTGGCTTGGTAGGGCAAAAGTCCCAACCTAATAAGAAGTATTTTTCACAGTTTTCAAAAAAGTGGTAATAAAATTGCATTAATTTTTATGCTTTATGTATTCTGTAGAAGGGATATAGAGAATGTGTAAATACATATCATCATCATTAGTGTTTTGTCTCTTGGCAGGTCCAACGGTAACTCAACAAGTTCTGTTCCTCCAGTTTTCTCTCCCCGCACGGGGATAACTGGTTTTCCAGTTATTTGGGGAGCGGCGCCCCCACGGCCCGAGCTGACCTTGTGACTGGTCAACATCTGATGTCATGCCACCGCTTGTTTTTTTTTTTTTTTTTTTTTTTTTTCGGTGCTGTTGGAGTTTGCAGGGACGGCTGTTCATCCAGCTGTTGGGGAGTCGCGGCCCCACGATCCCGAGCTGGTCTTGTGTCTCGCTTTTTCGTTTTTATTTATTTTCTGCACTGGCCAGTTGCCCGTGTTGTATACTCTACCTAATCGCTACCACGCTATGTACTAACATCCTGGTCTTGTGGTTTTGTTACCCTCCACTACTAACTGTTTATATTAACAACTCAGTTCGTAGGTTGCTGAGATTCCGTTTAGGTTCCACCCCAGGGTTTTGTCTTCCTTGGATTACTTTTTTCCTTTTAGCTGGTTTGGGTGCTAGACCTACCTGCATGTTTGCCGCGTGCGGAGACCCGTGAGGCGGAAATGGGATGTCTGGCGGCTGAGGTCGCAGGAGACCGGAGAAGTGCCTCCTGTGTACCAACACTCCTCTTCGACCCCGGCTTCGCTGTAAACGGGAGGCTAGAGACTAACCCACCTCTAGTCAGAAGTCCTGTTCCAAGTTGTGTACAGGGTTTTAGCGGCTTTATTGTCGTATAGCACGGCTGGGTAAGCCCGGGGGCTGTGGGATCATGCCAAAGGCGTTGGCATGACGGTACCCGGAGGCCGAAGTGTCCACCGAGTGCGTGTGATCACAGCCAACGGACTATATCTGCAGCGTATAAGCTCCAAAACTGTGTCCAGCGTCATTTTCTTGGCTTGCAGACCTCCAGTTCTCCCTTGTAGGGCTCGGTGATGAGTGGAGTAGTCTGCAGACGAATCCTCCTCCTTTTTTCCATGGCTAAAAACAAAAACTCCAAACTCAAGTCACCTGAGAAAATGATAGTTGACAACGACTCTCCTTCGTCTTCTCAACCTACCAAGTCCCATAACCTTAAACGATCTTTAGATCATGACCTGGACCAAGAACGTGGAACCTCTTCTTTGTCAGCTGTACCAGTCGCTCCGAAGCGTCGTCTCCCCTCGATTGCTGTGAATACGCATGCTACACACTTAGTTGTAGAATCCATCGATCCGAATGAGAGACTGTCCACCAGATCTCCCTTTTTCATTTCTAAAGCTTTGGACGCTGCGGTTGGCTCCTTGAAGTCTGTGAGGAAGCTTCGCTCTGGGGACCTGCTTGTCCAAACTTGCAGTGTTTCTCAGAGTAACACTCTTCTGCACCTCACTATTCTTCAAGGCATTCCTGTCAAAGTGACACCTCACCCGTTTCTTAACACCTCTCGGGGTGTTATTTCAGAGTTTGATCTCTTGCCATGCAGTGAGGACGAATTGGTGAGTGAACTTGCAGATCAGGGTGTTATTGCTGCACGTCGTATGATGTTCCGGCGCGATGGTTCTTTGATTAAGTCTAAAAATGTAATCTTGACTTTTAACTCCCCGAAAGTTCCGACCGAAATCAATGCTGGCTACTTGGTCTGTGGAGTTCGCCCGTACATTCCCAGTCCTCTGCGCTGTTTCAGGTGCCAGAGGTACGGGCATTCACAACGTTCATGTAACAGTTCCGCTCGTTGCGCAAATTGTGGCTCCAGTGAACATGACGGGGAAGGTTGCACTTCTGCGGCCTGCTGTGTTAACTGTGGTGAGGCCCATGCAGCTTACTCCCGCAACTGTATGAAATGGAAGGACGAGATTGCGATCCAGCGCCTCAAGACCCTGGAAGGCCTCTCGTACACCGCTGCCAAGGCCAAGTTGGGTATTCCCAACAACCGACAGCGTACTTTTGCCGCAGTAGTTCAGTCTCTGCCACAATCCGTGCAGCCCTTTGTCCCGCACCCTGTAGCTCTCGCCGGACTTGCCAAGAGATCTACAGCTGAACAAGCGACACAGGTGGATTTCTCCGAGCTCCAGCTTATTCGACCAGCTGACTCTGCGCCTTCTCTTTTGAAGACGACTGACTCTTCCAGTTCCCAGCAGAAAGCCTGCACGTGTGGAAGACCCGGCCCTAAATCCGCAAAGGTGTGCAGTGTCCATTCAACTGTCGCGGTCCAACTGACCAACATTGCAACTGTCCCAGACTCAGCGAGGTCCCCACCCTCAACCAACATTATAGAGGAACATAAGGGAGGTGAGTGACAGTTCGTCCCTCTCCTGTGCCTCATCTTATGTGTAGTTGTGTTCGTTTTCGTGATGTGTTTTATCATTCTCATTCCTCAGTTTTACTTAATCGGCTAGTTTCTAACCATTGTACCATGTTTTTAATACTGTTTGTTTCATTGTCTTTTTTGGCCCTTCCATCATTCTCATGGTTTGGTTTTACTTGATCAGCCAGATTTTGGGATTTATGCCACGTTTTTTTTTTTTTTTTTAATACTGTTTGTTTGTCTTGTGTCTGGCGCTCTTTGGCCAAACATGGCCCTTGCGCCATAAAAATCAACCAACTAACCAACCAACCAGTTTTCTCTGTCCCTTGTTTCCTCCTTCAATACTTGATAGCTTTTTGTGCCCATGATATCATCAAGCATCATTAGTCGTCTCCTTCCGTAAATACATATATTATCAACAAAACCGCCGGTGCATGTTCTGTCCTGCTACTTCATGTTCAATTGCCTTAGGCGTTTTGTATGTTTGGGCGAAAGGATTGTTAGCCAGAATATCTGCCAGGGCTGTCAACATCGATCGCTTTAATTCTTTATTTTCACTACGACCAATACGTATATTAGTAGCTGCCGAGGAATCTATAAAGTTCAATTGGCCGTACGAAGGGTTTTCACCAGTAAGTGGTAATGAATCCGAGATGTACCCGTGATCATGATCATATGTAGAGGATTTTAGGAAGGGAGTGTCTGACCCCAGGTCTTAAACAACCCTTAGAAATAGGAAGCTAGAAGATTTGGGCTAGAGTGCCCGATAGGAAAGTGACACGGAAGCGAAGTAGACGCCCTTATTTATTACCGGGGGCCACCCGGGGTCCGACGGCTTAACGTGCCCACCCGACGCACGGCGGATATTTAGTGGATCGAGCGTTCGTACCTGCCTGGGATCGAACCTGAGGTCCTTTCCGTGGCAGTTACGAACGTTGCCCACTCGGCCACCCGCGGCCCTGAGATGTACCCGTGAATCTGTCTCTGAATTTTAAAGCAGTACTGATCATCGCCTGGAATCTCCTTTTTTATGGCCGAGAGGGAAGGGAATGACATTGAGCTATTGTATTTCCGGATGTGTTGGACAAAATTAGGACTCTTCAGTAGTAAGTCTTTCAGCCCCGTATTTATCTGTAGTTCTGGAAGGTGAAATAAGGCCGTTATGACAACAGGAATTAAAATGGCCATTAGTTTCGTCATTAGCGAAATGCAAAGCGTGGCAGTGCGCACACTCAATATTCATTGCACCCAATCTGTGCAAATGCATGGTAGTTTCGTCCAATAAATCTTTTCGGAAAGATAGGTTGCCGCGTGTAGTACTGCTATAACACTCATTACGTGTGCTCTCAAAATTCCTTCCCTGACGTACATTACGAAAAACGCTCTCTTTTGGCTGGAACGCTACTCATAATAGAACCCTGTTTCTGTCCTCACTGTAGCACAGTTTATAGTTGAATGGCAGTGGAAGCATGTGTAGAGGAGGGCAACAGAGCTGTCACTGACAATAGCCAGTCAGCTTACTTTGATTCACCCTAACATGACACTGAAGGGTAAGATACATGAAACCTATCGCCGGGACTAAAAGTGGTTCCCAGCATTTTTCGTTAAAACCAACGCATTTATTACCTAGAATCATACTTTATATTGTCCTAGCTGTTTACTTATATTATAAGTGCATAGATCATTTTTAGATTTGTCTAAAATATCTATATATCTTCAGAAATTAAGTTTTAAAATTAGACCAACATGCGCATATTGGTCTAATTTTAAAACTTATTTCTAAAATAGATCATTTTTAGATTTGTCTAAAATAATTATATATGCAGTGTTTGGGAAACAAGGATGCCAATGAGTTGATGGGGGAAGTGATTGACAGCTGCTAACAGCAGGACAGAGTGGGGAGTGACGCGGATGAACATAACTCTCGGCCGTCCCGGCAGGCTCAGGGAGCGCATAGGCTCTTGTACGTTAAACTGCAGTGTCATCTTACGGTGAATCGAAGTATAGTTGGCCTGCTCCGTGGCGCCATTTCTCAAGGTCTTAGACGTACCCGGGCTGCCTGCGTTGCAATGAGACGAAGTGAGAATACTTGGCGTACCAAGCTGGACCGGGCGTCACGTACAGCAGTCAGCTGATTAAATTTAGAAGAAAGTTTCTTTTTTTTTTTTTCTTTTTTTTGCCATTATTCCTGGGATCAGGATCTGTAAAGTGAGACATCTCCCAAGGTCGTACGATGTACCTATGTCCCACAATTTTGTGTTGTACTACGGAATTATATATAAGATGTACTAGTATAAGACTAGGGCGTTAATTTTAACTACACTGGTGTGCAAAAATTAAGGACGAAGAGTAGAAATGAGCATAACAGCGGAACGAGCAGGCAGAACGGACCGTAAGACCACTCAGGAGATAGACTAGGGTCCGCTACGGTAGGACATGCGCATATATGCAGCATGACGTAGGAAGATGGGGGTCGGAAGGGTATAAAGCACACAGGCGGTGTACGCTCAGCAATTCGATGAAAGCTATTGCACGGTGTACATCAGTTTGAACGACGTCGAGTTGCTGCCACCATGTGATATGACCAACAGGCAATCCAGTAGACGACATCTGGATGACTTTAACCGAGGTCGCGTCATTGGGAAGTTGGAAGAAGGTCGAAGTGTGGCTGAGGAGTTCGGGATCGCACACAGCATCGTTTCACGAGCTTCGAGAGCAGTTCAAACGATAAGAACAGCTGTCCGAGAGTTTAGCAGCGGTCGTCCACAAGCAACCACGGCGGTGGACGACCGGTATATTGTCCTACAGGCGAGAAGAGCAAGGCACATGCAACAGACAACTGGACGTCCGTTATCGCGTTTTACCGTGGCCAGGAGGCTGCACAAAGTTGGTCTATTTGCACGACGACCAGTACGGTGTGTGCCATTAACGCCTGCTCATCGGAGACGGCGGTTTCTGTGGTGCCAGGAACACAAGAACTGGACACATCAGCAATGGGGTCGAGTTCTCTTTACGGATGAGAGCTGATTTAGTGTGACGAGCGATTTTGGACGTATACACATCTGGAGAGAGCAGGGAACACGCAATCACACCTCCAACATCATCGAAAGGGACCGGTTTGGAGGTGGCGGAGTTCTCGTTTGGGGCGGAATCATGCTTGGTAGCCGTACTGACCTCCACATCTTCCAAGGAGGTTCAGTCACTGGTGTCCGCTATTTTACCGAGGTTCTCCTGCCACACGTGCGTCTGTTTAGAGGTGCTGTGGGTCCTGAGTTCCTCTTCATGGACGACAACGCTACACCTCATCGTACAGTGGCTGTTGGAGAGTGAAGATATTCAACGCATGGATTGGCCCGCAAGGTCCCCGGACCTAAATCCAATCGAACACGTGTGGCACCTTCTCGGGAGACGCTTGGTAGCACGTCACCAGCCGCCAGCAACGATTTCGCAGCTGCGATTGGCGCTACAAGAGGAATGGGCCGCGATGCCCCAACAGCTCCTTGACAACCTCGTCCTCAGCATGGACAGATTTTTTAAATCTTGCAACGCAGTCAGGGGTGATCATATCCCCTACTAAAGACTGGATTTTTCTTGGCAGCCGCCTGTCACATGGACTTTTCTGTGTTCTGTCCAGTTGTGTTCGAAGCTACCTTTTCAATAAAGTGCCTTTGTATATTTAAGGTTCCTTGTTTGGACGGTTTTGCTCACTTGTCCCATATTCTTACATCTTGAGGACCTTATGGTATGATTTGAGTCGACGTGGAGCACTTCTGCACGACGTTATATTAGAAAAACCGTCTCGTCCTTAATTTTTGCACGCCAGTGTACAATGTGCACATTCATTTGTGTTACACGAAATAAAGTGCACCAATTTTGTTTTTACGAAAAATATTTGCAGGTTCCAAAGAATTTGTATTTAAATAGCCACAGAGCCTAGTTAATAATAATAATATGAAATTTGAAAATTTCAATAATTGAAATCTAATAGATTTTCGCAAAAGGGCCTCGAAGATTTTTTTTTGCGGGGGAGCCACAAGTTTTTCTGGGACGCCACTGGTATGGGATGGCTGGCTTTGTTCCCTCCCTGGAACAAGCGGCTCAATAAATTTGAAACGGGCGACTACGTATTGCCCACAGAATTGCACATAGTGGTCGTTTAACCCTTGAAACTATAATTAAAAAAAGGAATAAGGCCATGGTGGCATTTTGGTTTCACTGATGTGTTTCACGTATTTGGGAATAACTCATTTGTATATATAACATATTCTGGTACAATGTAGCAAAAAAAAAAAAAAAAAAAAAAAAATTACTGTAACCTAAAATCATTCAGTTAAAAGGCAAGCTAAATAGGAGAGATTAAATATCAAAATGCCTAATGCCAGTAATCGAGAAACACGTGTAGAGAAGTCAATGAACATAAAATGGGTAGAGCAAAATTTGGGAATGTCGAAATAAACGCATCAAACGTTTCCATCATGACGCCATTACTGCGGAAAAATGTTTTTCGAGCCCAGTTCCAGAAACGATATTGATTGATGTTAAGGCAGAATCACAGAATACAACTGTAATCTGTGTATTGTATTTTTTTACTTCTATATACTAGTGTTAACTTCTTTTTAATGGCAGGAAAAACTAAACTCGGGGAGACAACGATTCATTAACTACAGTCATGTACATAACTTCACAATATGTGTTTTTATTCTTTTATTTTTATTTAAAATTCATAATTTCCTTTCTCAAAATCTAAATTTTCTATAACTTTAGATTGTGAACAGTGGTGTTTTAATAAATTAACAGCTGGAAAAGTGAAGCCGAAAAAAGCGTCTCTCAATAAATAGCACAACCAAGCCACGACGGAAAATGAATTTAGCAAACACATTTCAAAATTTTGCTCGACTTGCTGTGGCAGTTCATAAAATTTAACAGAGTGCTTGCTGAATAGTTTTCTCTCACGTGATTTCGTCGAGACATCTCATGATTTATTTACGAAGCAGTGTTTTCCAGACCTCCTCTCCCTCTAGTTGGCTTTATTTAATAAGTCCCAGAATATTCAGCAAACATGTTCATTATTAAGGCATTTGTCTTTCATCTCTGGAGCTCATTGCTTCTCGTCCTAGTTGAATTTATTTTTGAATATCCTAAAATAAAATACACTACTGCTCTATGCAGTGAACTCTAGCTAACTCACGTCGAGCAAATTTGAGTTCTGTGTGCAGGCGGCAGCTCATTTTTATTTATTTATATTTTTTCAGTCAGCACAAGGATACAAAATGTTTAAACAACCAGTTTGGCGTTTTTTTTTATTTTACCCTGATGAATGGTTTTTTGTATATCGATCTGAGTTTAATATAAAATCAACGTATTATAACCGTAATACACAAATGAAGAAATTTCATAGTTGAAGCACCTCAAAAACACCATAAAAACTGTACTAAAAACTGAAAACTCGAGAACTGCACTAAAAGCGCGACAAAGTTTCAAGACGCTTATTAAATGTCATCTGGTAATCAGATTTTATTAACTTCACTCAAAAAAATTGCTGAAGCGCTTAACATTTTTTTTAGATTGAAATTAGCAAAACGCGTGAGCTTTTGAACAAAAGAAATATCTTTGATTAACGAAATAAGTTCCTTGAAAAAGGTGCTCAATTAACTAACCCATCTTCGTAAATTAGTTTTTCAATTTTCTTTTCCTGGAGAAACCGATGACAAAAAAAGAAAAGCTGCTTTTTTATCTCGCCATGCCTCGAGGTTTAAAATGCCAACTTGCAAATTAATTGAGTAGCATATTTGCTTTGAGTAGTGGCGCATTCAGTGAGAGTGGGCCAAGGGCCCGAACCCTCCCCATGAGGGATCGCTTAGTTTGCTGCTTATTTTTAAATATATTTCTATGGATTTTTATATAGTTAAACTTTTAGGAATATTGAAACCGCACTTTATGGAGGAAATATTTTTATCGCAATTTATTTTCGGAGATGTTTTCTGCGGGGCATTTTTTTTTTTTTTTTTTTTGCATCTTCAATATTTTGGACCACCCCCGTAAAGAAATCCTGGGTGCGCCAGTGGTTCGGAAAGTTGGTTGCCGTCAAATTTGAAAATGCATAATCTGGCAGAAAATTACATCTCGATGTAGAAAGGATGATTGAGCCCGTGACCGATTTGTTATGATTCTCTGTTCTCACTTCGAAAGCACTGAAAAAGGCATTTTATTTGCATCTGCAATATTTTGGGCTGCCCCCGTATAGAAATCCTGAATGCGCCACTAGCTCGGTAAGTTGGTTGCCGTCAAATTTGAAAATGCATAATCTGGCAGAAAATTACATCTCGATGTAGAAGGGATGATTGAGCCCTTGGCCGATTTGTTATGTATGATTCTCTGTTCTCACCTCGAAAGCACTGAAAAAGGCATTTTATTTGCATCTGCAATATTTTGGGCCTCCCCCGTATATAAATCCTGAGTGCACCACTGGATTTTCTATGAATTTATATATTTCTATGAATTTTTAAATTTATATAATTAAAATTTTAGGAATATTGATATTGAAACCGCACTTTATGGAGGAAATATTTTTATCGCAATTTATTTTCGGAGATGTTTTCTTGTCTCTCTTGTCTCACAAAAATACGCATTCCGTTTTAGAATGCGTATTTTTTTGTGAGACAAGAGTGAGAAATCATGTTGGTGTACAGACATATCCAAATTTCATAGGAAATGCAAAAATTTCTGTACAGCGTCTGCGTGATCCAAACGGGGAATTGAACGTCGAGGTTCGGTTCCTATCTTGCAAGAACACCTACCGAAACAGCCTTTCTTTTGTTTTAATGACAGTTAGTGGGAGGGGGGAAATGAATTTGTGTTAGATATTTATGATTCATATCCTAGGAGGAGAAAAGAGAATGCATCCCACAAAAAAAACAACAACAACAACTTTTCGATGAGGTGGCATGACCTCATCCTAAAATGGAATTAGTAGAACATTCTATCATAGAGATTTCATGCTATAGCAAGATTACTAACACACAGATTTCTTGTAACCGATTGCTAACATTTCCTTGTGAAGCACTGGGACGAAGAAGATAGATCGACTGAAGCCGGAGGGAGGCAGTTGTGATTGGAGTTAGTGTTGTTGCAATGTGTTTTTTCAGAGTGAAACAACCCGTAACTGACAGGTCTTTTCTGCTTCTTTCTCTTTGCAGTGTCATCGGGACCATGGTGGACCGGTGGGCCCCCTGACCTCTGCATTGGTCGTAGGCCTCCTCCTAGCATTGACATCTGCCCGACGTGGAGGTAAGTAAATCCTGTTCCTTCTCGCTAGTTTGCCATGGAGTAGAAATTCTTTTCAAGGCTCTTTCTTACTTTCCTTTGTGTGACCTCCTTTCACTTCCCCGTCCCATTTAAATCATGACATCTATTTTGTTGGCCCACCACATGTCACTCGGAAATACATAAAGAAACCTTTGATTCTGAACTTAGATTTTCGTTAGGTTATGAACGTACATAAAACACGAACGCGCGCGTGTGTGTGTGTGCGTATATGCCTGCACCATATACAGCTATGTAGCTGTTCGTATATCTTTGTCATGTATGTATGTATTACCTATCTATTATTTTTCTGTTTTTGCGTTCTGTGTATGCACGCATGTATGTATATATTTATATGTGTACGTATTTAGACAGAACCTAAACCAATATCAAGATATAACTATTTAATATTATAATAATAAAATTGTCATAGTGAATTATTTCACCTAGACTACAGCATAACTTAAGATGGAATCGACATATAGAGTACTATTAATAAAATATCTAGAAACATAGGAGTAGTTAGCCGAGTGCTTAATAATCTAACTTACAAAACCCCTAAATTGTTATACTACACTCTTGTGCATACACACTTTAACTATTGTCTATCCTGTTGGGGACAAACAACACAAACTAATATAAAAACTCCCAAGTACTCCAGAATAAATTTATTCGACTATTATAATTTAAACTACACACTATATACGTTATTCAAATATTTATAATTACTTGCGAGTAGATGTTAATCACATAACATTTTGAATATGAAACAATTATATCAATATATTTTGGGATTAAATACGTTTAAAAAGATTAAACAAAATATCAGTATAAATATCATGGATATAAATATTGATATCCATAACTATGAAACTAGAAATAGATTTCAGATAAAGCCATACTTGTGTTACAGAGATTTTATACTAGGTTTTAGGATTTCATATAAAATCTCAAAATGCAACCTTTTTCCATCTCGTGCTCCACTTCCTTTGTTTCCACAAAGCGTGAGAGAAATTTGTCAGAGTCAGTTCCCCATTAGACACCGGATGCACGGTTATTTATTAAGACGACATTTTGTCTATGCTTAGTATTTGCACTTTGTATGTTGAATGGAGATTAACTCTATCACGCCTCTTTTGATGCTTTACAGTTTGCAATTTCAATGCTGCCGACTAATAGACTAGCCCCTCACATTTTACTTTGAGGCTTTAGATTTACTGAGGGCTGTATGTTTGTTTCTCACGGGGAACTTTCGGATATGCTTAAGGGCATTTTTTGGTCACGAGGGAAGAGGAGGCGAGATGACAGTGGTCTCTGGTTTTCACATATAGGACGAGGAGGGAATTGCCCCAGGCGAGGGTGGGAAGTTTTAGGCTGACCGGCAGGATAGGGGATTTCTGAACAACGCGAGAGATGATCGAAAGCGGGACTTAAGAAAAAGTAATTGGAGTTTTTAAGCGGAAACAAGGAGGAAAAGTAATTGAGCAAACGGACAACCTTTTCAGGAGATTATGGTGAAAAGAAGAATAAAGGTTTCTTAGACATATTTACGGATCTCAATAATTATTTGCTTATTACCTATTGCATACAATTATTATCATTTGCTTATTACGTGTTAATTACTATCATCATCAACCACTACGTACTTATTAACAATTACATATTAACAACAAGAACAAAGATAATACGAACATGATAACACTTGCCTGGAACACAACAAATGAAACAAAGTATCCACTATCAGGGACCAACTTTTTGGAATCTCTTACCTGAAGAACTAAAATACATTAACAATTAAAACTTGTTTCAAAAAAGACTAAAAACATATTTGAAAAAAAAAACCCTTAAATTAATATATAACATTTCAATCCTTTTTTAATTGCTACTAATATTTACTAACAACTAACTGGTCTACTGCATGACCCACCTGCTACTTATCTTCATTCTTTGACAATTTTTATATGACTTGGATCTATTATTACAAGGCTTTAGTCAGGTCATATAAAGACCTTTTCCCTGATTTCCCTGACTGTTATAATAATTACTTTTTAGACTCAAATGTAAATACAAACTTGATGAAGGTATAATGCAACAGCTAAAACAATAAGATTATTATTATTATTATTTTGTATGTCTGTCGCTGTCTTCGATGTGTGCATATATGTATGTGTCGTCCCTGTAACTATTTATATATTTGTCTTTTATGGGTACACGTATCATTCATCTGTATAGCTGTCTTTGTCTTCAATCCGCGTGTCACCTATTCGCAACTTTCTCTATGTCTGTCGTTATCTTCTGTGTGTATGTGCTTTGTTATTTTTTCAGCTATTTATGTGCATACGTATGTATACATGTATCAACTCCGTAATTATTTGTCTATTTTTGTCTTCTACGTTTGTGTACGTGGGAACGTGTGAATCAGTCTTATTCGTAATTATCTGCCAGTCTTTGTCTTCTATGTACTTATCATCTATCTATGAAGCTGTATGCAAGTCTGCCTTTGTTATCTACATATGTATCTACGTAGATATGTATATATAAGTCTGTATGCTCGTGTATGCTCGCGACAATATGTGCCGGTTCCAGCTCCTTCAAATTTTCCCACACCGACTTTTTAACCCTTAAAAAAAATCACACGTCTAGAACACTACCGCATGCAACGAACGACCTTAGGTTTTAAGATTCTCGGGTGAATGTCCATAATTTTTGCAGGTAACACAGTTCTCTGTAGTTATAGTTGATAATTTACCCTGGAAACTTCTTTTTCCCCTGAGAGTTGTTAGTTTACTGGTCAACCCGAAGCGTTGCCTATTGCACAAGCAGAGGTCTCACCACTAGAAAACTAACAATAATTTTCACATCTTTTTAACTGTTTTCATTGATCGATTGCGGTAAATTCGCTTTCAGTCTTGACGACTAGGTCATATTTGCTTTTTAAGTCCTGACTTTAAATCATCCAATTATGAAAGTTGAAGTATATTTACAGAAATTTAAAATTTTACAGTCATCCCGTACATAATAAATAAACCAAATCAACAAAAGCATCAGTAGCTTAGAAACAAATGACAGCATATTGCTTCAGCTTTATTCATTTATTAATTGCTATGTAATTAATAAATGAATAAAGCTGAAGCAATATGCTCGGAAGGGCTAAGAATGCATTAACTACCGAAAACCCCGGACCCGGGCTCGGAATTACACGTGTTGAATTTCAATGTGGATTTGTTACCATGGTGGAAGGATTTTCAATTTCCTAAGCTAGCTGCCATTGCAAGACATATTTTGCTTAGCAAGACTTGCATTATGCATTGTCCAAAGCTATGGCCCAAGCAAGGATTCGTTTAAGGAGGTCTGGTATCGAAAAACTGGGAAAAGATCACATGCCCATTTTTTGTATTTTATTAAAAATCAAGAATCTTATCTTTAAAATGATGTATTAATTTCCAAAATTGTGCAGTTAGAAGTATTATTTATTTTTAAAAATTTCCTCACTCCCCCGATTTTTGGGACGACGTTGGTTTTTAGTGCAGCAGGTCAAGTTTTAGAGGAAAGATCAAGTTGAAGCGCTGAGACATTAGATGCAATTCTCTCTCTTTTTTTCATGATGAACTTGATCTGGAAACTGTTCACACATATGATAATATTGTGATTATTATACTATTAAGCGCAAAGCTTTGTTAATGTTACAAAATGCAGAATAATCTGGTCTGGAATGCTTTTACGTTCTTTTTTTTTTTTAATTTTGGAAATTTCCTAACATGCTTTTTTTTATATTCTACTACATCACTCTAAACTACCTTTACCAATTAGCATATATGTAAATTATATTGCAAAGATTAGTTTTCTAGAGTAAAATTTCAAACACTTGCAACTGTCTGTACGGCGTGCACGTTTTACAGTACAATTTATACAAAATAAAAGTAATTTAGAAATCAAAGAGAAATAACGAATGGAATTTTTTGTTTCTAAACAATTTTCTTTTCTTTAGCTTTTACCAAAATTACTGATTCCCTTGATACGGTCGAAGGGCACGTTGATTATTTATTTATTTTGAAATCCACATTCTAGAACATTTTGGCTCAATGCGTAGTATTTCTAAAAACATTAATATTGTGAAGTACATTAACTGAACTAAACTTTTTAAACTAATGATTTTTAAACTAATCCTTGCTTGTGCCATATCTTTGGCCAGTGTATAATGCATAAATACAAGCATTGTTAAGCAAAATTTTCCAAGATCAGGGTCCGGGTGTACCCGGGCTCAGCAAACACATGTAAATAAAAAAAGCGAGCCGGGTCCGGGCTCAGCAAACACATGTAATCAAAGAAAGCGGGCCCGGGCTCCTAAAATTGAGCCCGAACTCATCTCTAATTTACCGACCATCGTGTTGCTTGACATTCTTGTTTCTTTAGAAATCATTCGGCACCGTATAATATTTTCTGAAAAACGTTTTTTATAGGAACCAGATTCTTGAGCTGCGTTTTGATTTTCCCGATTTAATTTCCGTAACGTGAAATTAAATATTTAAGTATGCAATCGGTGCATATCACAACAAGAATTTTGAGGGGTGTTCAGCACTCAACAAATAATTTTTAAGAGGTGCACAAGCTTCCGAGAACTTGAACAATAATAATTTTAAGAGGTACACAAGCTTCCGAGAACTTGAACAATAGTTTTAGGAGGTGCACAAGCTTCCGAGAATTTGAACAATAATTTTAAAGAGGTGCCCAAGCTTCCGAGAACTTAAACACATTTAAGAGATACACAAGCTGCTGGCACCTATGCTGTGCTCCCTATTACACGTTACTTCATCTCTTCCTTGACTCGTGATGTTTATTTAATTGAGTTACTTGTAGACGGCGTACTCGATTATGACATTTAAAGTTATGAAGTATAACAATCAAAACCCCCTCTAAAAGTAAGAGACAGGAATTCCTTTTACTTATTTTAACTTCCGATGTGTTCCATTGGGCTTCTAGGTTCGAAAACATCTAACGCCTGCAACATAAGCCAGTAGCGTGTATCTCTAAGTTTTCGTTGAATATTGTCGGAATTTTCATTCTTGGGTTCAGCAAGCTCCATTTCGTGCCTCCGTTACACCTACCTACCATTTTAGTGACGTGATCAATTCTGCTTGAAGCGAGTTTCGGACGTTGTCTGGTATTTCTGCTGTGTATCAGAAGTTACGAAGTCGCCTCCAAGCCTTGAACGGTTCATTCGTTGCCTTCCGCATGGTCAAATCAATCAACGCACGAAATTTCAGGCGTCTAACAGATTTATGTCGTAGTTGTTCGAGCGCGGAAAGTGTCGGTTGCAACTACCGTTGGATCAGTGATGTACACCTTTAAAAATCGCCCAGCTTAAGGCTGAGCTCGGGATTCAAAAAAATCATGGTTGGTTTGTTTGCACGTGGATCCATAAACATGCGTCGCGATATATGCTTGGTAAACAATTTTTTTCTTTGCTTTTTAGGAAGGAACTTCTCATCCTTTTTACATGAACACCTCGCTGTTACTGCTGTACGGAAATTCATGTAAGCAAAAACCTTCAACGGTGGCTACGTTATTCGCTTAAAATCCTCTAAGCTGTAAACATAATTTCATTTTTTAATGACATGATAGGAATATGGATAAATCCTGAACATTTCTTTCTTTCACTTAAAAATTGGATATTGGCTTGTCTATAAACGAGTAATGGCTTTTTTTATTAAACAGCAATGGGTAAAAATTCTCTTGAGCCAGAACGACCGAGTTGTGATGTTTAGTGGTATATGGTCCTCACACTTATTACAAAATAAATGCAGGGCTTGAAAAATATCTGAAAAGGGTTTGAAAAGTATCTAAAGTTACATGATGTGCAGAAATTATTTACCTGCCCAGGTGATGCTGGATGCCCGAGAAAATTTAACTTTTAAGAAAAAAAAAATGATGGTTCTGATTTGTTAACTTAAAAAATATGATTAACTTTCTTTACATATGTTTTGCATTTCCGTTTTAATGTTCTGCATTCAAAATGTTCAATGTACAAAAATGTGTATCTCAAGTTTTTAAGATGCTGATGATGAAATTGGTATGAAATGGTATGATGATGAAATTAGTTGCCTATTTGAGAAGTTTAGTGATTCTGCCATGTTCTTTTCGTTGAAGTTTTCGCCCTTTGCACGAAACACCGGAGTCTAGTTCCATCAGAGGCATCATGCACATCCCGTCGCTAACTATTTGGAGCAAAACTATGTATGGTACGAATTTCTGAACCTAGAGCTCAATATTATTAAAGAAGTGATATTCTTCTGTCCTTGGCACTCCGTAACAATAATACAACTTCCGGTGATTAGCAGGGAAACGAAACACGACCTGCGGCAACTGGCAGGTTAATAAAAATAAAAATTTTATTAACCTGCCAGGGCCAATAATTTACATGCCCCAGGCATGGTATTTCTCAAGCCCTGTAGATGTAACTGTTCTTGTAACTGGTAAAAGTAATTCTGAACCGTCTACAGGTGGCCGAGTGAAGAGTGAACAGACGCACGGGATTCTTTTTAATTATCCCCACTAGATCCATATCCCGGTCCCTGATCAGACATGAGCCCGCCTGTCCCAGGGCGCCTCCCGAGGGTATAAGTGGTCTCAAATTAGGGAAGGGCGAATTGTCTTAGTTCCAGGTGGTGACTGAGATCTCTAAGCACACCCCCCCCCCAAAAAAAAAGAAGAAAGAAAAAAGAATGCCGATTCAACTGTTGTCTGGAGAAATAAGACCATTTCAGGGTATGCATCTATAAAGACAACCTCTGCAATCAACTCCAGTTCTGGAGCACCGCTGATGGCCTAGTGGTCAACGTTCGCGAACTAATACGGAGATGTCTCAGGTTCGATCCCAGGCAGGTACGAACGCTCGAACCACTAAATATCCGCCATGCGTCAAATGTGGGCACGTTAAGCCGTCGGATCCCGGGTACTTGCCCACCGGTTATAAATAAGGGCGTCTTCCTCCCCCTTCCGTGTGACTTCCCTTCCTAATTTGGGGCCACTGGTTGCAGAGAAGGAGCAGAGCCATTGGACAAACACACCATCTGTGCCTCATCCAGGACCCGAACCCGACTCCAATTCAGACGCATTATCCCAAACTAACGCCACAGACCGCTCAGGTTATTTTGACCAATGAACTAGTGCCGTTAAATCCTTGTGTGTTTTAATATAAATGTGGGTTGGACACGATTTCCGGAATACCTTTGCGAGAGAATCCCTTTGTGCTCTGTGACCGTCAGTGAATAACGGGGTTGGGAAAATGAGCCATCACAGTGGGTACAACTGTCTCCTTCACGATTATTAAAGGAGCATAGGTCGTACCCATGACCCTGGGCTACAAGTCCAACAACGTACGACTGTAGTTAGCTTTAGCTTAATTAATTTATAATAGTATTTAATTTATAACAGTATTGATGATTACTATTTATAAGTGCCAAAATTTGTTCGTTCCAAACATTTTAGACAAAAGGAATGTGAGAAATTGGGCCGTTTCTCGAGTGGTCCACCAGGAAATATCCCGGTGTCCCAATAGTCCCCTGGCAACTGGTATTTTTGACGTAGAACTAGGTCTTCCTCCGCGTTGGGTAGGGGGTAACATCTGGAGCAAGGATGCAACGACAACATGCCACAATTTCAACGCTTATATCTTCCAAACAAATAATCGTAGAGTAATAAATAATACATTATTAAATAGTTTATAGAGTCCTATTTATAACAAAGCAAGTTTCAACACTCCACCCTTTAACCCTTCGATACAGTAGCGTTAGAATGGTAAGCTAACTTTCGCGTGATTTTGTTTCGCCGCGCGCCGTTTTAAGGTTGATAACTAGTGAATAGGCAATGATAGCAATGACCTCAGCCCCGCATTCCGTAGCTGACGGTCAGAGCTAACGGACGCATGTAATAAATCGAAATAAAGTGGATTTAAAATTTATTTATTTTGTAGATAAAAAAAATTGTGACGGAAATTTAGAAATGCCGCGAAAATCCAGGGAAAATTACTATAAGAACCGACGAAAGTTGAAGAAACAGCTAAAGGAGAACAAGAGGAATCTGAAAAGGCCCGCTAAGTCATCAACCGAAAGGTCACAGGAATGTAGGGAGCGTCAAAATTCCGCGCGCCAGTATGCGTTTCACCCGACTTCGACTCTTGAGCCACAACCTTCCATTTCAACGTCACAAACTGAGCCTGAACAGCAAGAACAGATGAAGATTGATGTCATCGATCCAAATTTTAACAGCGAGCATCTAATACCAATGTACATCGCCAGTCTTCACAACTGCACTGGATAATGAATGTATTACGTCTCAAACCTTTTAATCGCCGATGCATTCTGAATCTAGACAAGAACAAGAGCAACAAGAAGAAGAGTACATTAGGCCCGAGACGTATCGCCAAATTTATAACAAGGCAACTAAGGAGATTGAAAAATTGTTTCTGAAGATCGATTTGTTCAGAAATAGTTTTTTAGCAATAACTACTGACAACGATGGTACTACGCCTTTTACTTCTACTAACATTAATTTAAAGTCAGCATAAGTTACTATGAGTTGTATATGCTTTTAAGTAAATAAAGTAAAACATTTCTTTCGTTTTATTTCTGAAAAATTTTATATCTGAAAAAAATCAAAGAGGCACAGTAGCAACTGTGCCTCCACCTATAGCGTAGCGCTACGTCAGTTGTCCTTCGCTGAATAATTTAAGGACGTAGAACTAGTGAGACAGTGCCATGACATAGTGACAGTTGACAAATCAAAGCGGCAGAGTTGCTACTGTGCCGCTTTGATTTTTGGTTCTTAATCGTAGTAATTAAAACTTCAGTTAAGAAAAATAAATAAACCTGATGTCCGTGTTTCCGAAAACTTTCACATTTTCGTTACTCGGGAAAGAAAGTTATGGGAACGTGTTCAGCATTTTATTTTTTGATGTGATATGACATTTCCCTACCTATCTCCATCATGTCCGCGTAATGACGCAATTCCATAAGATAAGGGAATAGGCAGGCACTTACCCGTCAGGAGCAGCAGGTGTCTTCTAAAATGACGGAACATGGCTACTACTGCCGGAGGTCAGAATCAGAGTCTGTTCGGAAACAGAACCCCCCCCTCCTCACGGCCCCAGAAGCCGATCCATTAGTGTGAACGATGATCTGTAGAGACAGGGGGCGTTGACTACACCCTGTTTTTATTAGTGTTTTGTTTACCGGGTACCATTTTTCTTGATCTCAAGTGGAGGTTGGAATCGATGGGTGTGGATGGTTACTACATGACAATGCAGCAAACAACGATGCATTTTTTTTTTTTTGTTTCTTCTATTCTCCTTTATCAAATTATAATCATGCATGCGTATCATGGAGTGAATAGTAGAAGAATAAAATACCTATTTAATAATGGTTCTACTTAAATGGGTATATGAAACAATAATGAATCTGTATAATGTTCGAATTCATTCCCTTCCCCCCCCCCCACCACTTACTAGAAGGTACTAAAAATTTAATTCCTTGGTAGAAAAGTAGCTGAAATGCCAGCCCGGTGACTTTTGACCATTCGTCCGGGATGGGTCAGGTTTCGGATCCCGAACGAGGCGTGAATGCTGCGTTTGTCTTACGTTACTGGCCCTGTTCCATCCCTGAAACCAGTGACTCTAAATCAGGAAAGGCCGCCCATCAAGTTGTTCATGGGGGTCGTTAAACCCACAAACAAACGAAAAACACCAACAGAAATCCGTCCCTGCTCTGACCCTATCTTGTAGCTATTATAACAGGTTGCAGATTAAAAGTCTTTTCTCTTTGGACCTCCTCTACACATGTATTTTGGCATTCATTTCTCTCTATGTATTTCAGCATTCATTTCTCTCGTATGTATGTATATATATATATATATATCCTCTAAAGAGCATAGCCGAAAACAAAAGAAAACTTTAGAATTTAAAACGAAAGTTGCAAAATAACTTGAAGATCAAAACGCGCAATGCAGCAGTTATGAAAATTCAGAATTCACATTCTATTAAGAAGCGACTGAAGCAAAAAAAATTTTTTGACTCATACCAAGTACAACATAGAAAAGGTTATGTGTTGACCGGTGTGAGTAAAAAGAGAAAAAAATAGAACAACTGAATGTAGAAAGTGTCGAGAATACTGAGACTTGGCTTTATCAAGGACCAGCAAAAACTGCATTTTCTCACTTCCACAAAGACCTATCAACCCCGCCTTTGCCGCCCCAGTGGCGCAGTGGTCTAAGGCGTTGGCCTCTGATCATTCGTCCGTAAGGGATCCGGGTTCGTATCCCGGTCAGGCATGGATGTTGTGTTTGTCTTACGGCACTGGCTCTCTCCCTTCCCTGGAACCAGTGACCCTAAATTAGGGACGGGCGACTGCTTATAGCCCATTGAGTTGCTCACGGTGGTCGTTAAACCTAAAATCAAAAAAAAAAAAAAAAACCCCGCCTTCTCGTGGTGCAGATTCTCTGCTCTAGAAGGTCTAACGTCGGAAGAAGTGGACATCTCTGAATTCAACAGAAAACTAACCGAAAGCTCTTATCTTACGGAAACAGCAAAAAAAAAAAAGAAAAAAAATTAGCTGGTACTAAGAACAAGTTGCATATGAACAAAATAATAGGAAAAACTAAAATTCTGATGCAAAAAAGAAGAGATATGAGGACAACTAAAGGAGATGTGACTTCCAAAGTGGAATATATAGAGCTATGCAAGACGGTACGAAAAAGCATCACTGAAGACGTAAGGAAATTCAACCGTGAACTAGTGAGGAAAGCAATTGAAAACAACTAAAGCCTGAAGAGAGCAAAGGGACATCTCAGTAAGGGAAGAAAACAGATTATGGCACTGAGAAAAGAAGATGGTTCTGTAACAAGAAACTGAGGCCAAATTTTGACAAGAGTTATAACGAAGTAAATTTCTCCGTCATTTTTATCCGCGCCAGGATTCGAACCCGGGTCCCCTCATTCCGGAATAAGTTGCTCTACCAATTGAGCTACGCGGACATTTTATTCTGATTCCTATCTGCCTTTATGTCGTGTGCGTCCTTCTGGCAGGTACGTCACATCTCCTGGTACGTTACATCATCTCCCCCTTATTTTTTTTATTTTTTTTTCGAAGTGCTGCTCTTATTTTTCCTATCTCGCGGTGTGGAAATAACATCATACCATTGCGAGATTGTGAACGGTCGGGTCATCCGGATAGTTCGGGCGCCATTATAACGAAGTAAATTTCTCCGTCTGCCTCTATGTCGTGTGCGTCCTTCTGGCAGGTACGTCACATCTCCTGGTACGTTACAGAGTGAAAGATTTCTACTCAAAACTATATGAAAGGGATGATACCTGTACACCAGACATTACAAAAGGTACCAGTACCAGAGTTCTTCCAGTCCTCCCAGCAGAAGTTGCATATGCAATCAAGAACTTGAAACGGCGAAAAGCTTCAGGAAAAGATGGAATTACCGTAGACATCATACAAGAAGCAAGTGGAGAAATCGACACAGTACTCGCCCAAGTTTTCACTCGATACCTTAATGAAGGGAAGATTCCTAAGGATTGAAACAATGCAACAATTATCCTGCTACATAAAAAGGATGACATTGAGGATCTCAGGAACTACAGACCTATCAGCTTCCTATGTGGTTTATAAAATCTTCACTAAAGTTCTTTCACATCGATTGAAGGTAAAACTGGATATGGCTCAACCGAAAGAACAAGCTGGATTTAGGAGTGGCTACAGCACTATAGATCATATCCACGTACTGAGAGAACTAATTGAAAGAGCGAAGGAATATGAACTCCCATTGTGCATGGCTTTTATCGATTATGAAAAGGCCTTTGATTCGGTGAAACAATCAGCAGTTACAATGGCTTTGAAATCCTGCTGTAATGAAGATGCATACATTAATGTTATTAATAACATCTATGAACATGCAAGTGCAAAGATTGGGCTATTTGAGAATACAGCACCTATAAAAATTGGAAAGGGAGTGAGACAAGGTGACACTATATCTCTCAAACTCTTTAGTGCTACATTGGAAAATGTCTTTCAATCACTGAACTGGAAAAACGAAGGGATAAAAATTAATGAAGATTATCTAACTCACCTTCGTTTTGCTGATGACGTAGTCATTTTTGAAGCTACCATATCAAAGCTGCAGAGTATGATCCAGGAACTTGCTGACAAGAGTAAAGAAGTGGGATTAAAAATGAACTTTCAGAAGACGAAACTGATGTACAATGCTTTTACAAGAAATGAAGATTTATCGATTGATGGAGAAAAGCTGAAGATAGCTGATACCTACGTTTATCTTGGACAGCAGATATCAAGTGAGGGTCATATTGATGAAAAAATTAATCGGCGAATAAGACTTGCTTGGAGAGCTTTTGGAAGAAACAGTATAATTTTCAAGAGCAATATGACATTATGTTTTAAAGGAAAAGTGTTTGTTCAATGCATCATTTCAGTGCTTACGTATGGTGCAGAGACGTGGACCTTAACTAAAAGAGACATACAAAGGCTGCAGACAACTCAAAGCAGCATGGAGAGGTGCATGCTTGGTGTAATCAGGAGACATAAGAAGAGGAACTCATAGATCAGAAAAATGACAAGAGTGGAAGACATCATGAACAGAGTAAAATCCCTGAAATGGCAATGGGCTTGACTTATAGCCGGAATGACAGACCATCGATGGACAGCCGAAATTTTAGACTGGATTCCAAGGGACAGGAAAAGACCTAGAAGGGAGATGGGTGGATGAAATTCGAAAGTATGCGGGAGTAATGTGGAGGAGACTGGCACAAGGCAGACCGTTGTGGAGGAAACTTGGGGAGACCTTCGTCCAGCAGTGGATTGATAATGGTTGACAATGATATATATATATATATATATATATATATATATATATATATATATATATATATATATGATCCTGAAAGGTGAATTAAAATAGTTAAATACAAAAAGGTAGAAATCAGAAAAATCCATACATTTTAAGGTATGGATTTATACATTTTAAGGTATCGTCTTTCCCTGATGAGTGGTGTGGTGCACGCCGTAGCACCAGACCACTCATCAGGGAAAGACGTCCGTAGCCCCGAGGCAAGAGGTTCATGTTTCGTGGGAGTGAGGAATTTTTCGTAGCCAAAAAACAGACGTCTTAAGTAATTTAGGAATTTTCGTAGCCAAAGGACAGACGTCTTAAGTAATTCAGCTGTGATCAAGTGACAAATTTTAGATACATAGATGAACTTATCAGTTTCAAGGTCGATAAGGAGGATTTCCCTCTGGAGAGTTATTACCCTTCGGGACTAGTCCTGGAAAAAACCAGCAAAGGTTCCAGAGTTACCTTCCTGGATTCGGAAATTGTTCGGACTCGTGAAGGAATTATTATGGGATTATTTAACAAAAGAACCGAATTTGATTTTGTCCCTCAACTTTTGAGTGTCTGGAATTCAAAAATGCCGAAAACAATTCACAGGAATATTTTAAGTTCACAGTTCCTACGAATTTCGCGTATTTGCAATAATAAGGGTAGTACCACAAAATTTCTAAAGTCACTGTATTCCAAGTTGTTGAATAATCGCTATCATCTCAATTTCTGCAAGTTCCACTTTCAAAATCTGTTGTCTTTTAATTCTAATTCAAGTTTTACAATTCGATTATGTAATATTACACCAACCTAATTTCTATCTTAACCACTTCTTAGGGTTACAATAAAACTTTACTCGCCGTGCGTCGGATGGTCACGTTAACATACAATTTTGTGAATAAAATATGCTGCGTGACTGGGGTGTTATGAACAAATATATTGACATGGTTTCATTGGCTTTACCATGCACGCTTAGAACGGAGAGAGAGAGAGAGAGATCTTAATGATCACATATTTATTTGGACCGGGAATTCGTTTTTCTCGTGTAGGAGGAACCCTTCAAATAAAATGGCTTTAAAAATTATTTCCATCTTGGAATTCCACTCACATTCGTTCGTTGCGCTCAATTACTGAATAATTTCGAATCATAAATAATCTGTCTTTTTTGCCGTTGGTCCCAGTGTATATATTGTGGTTTCTCGAAATCTTTCAGTTTCTGATGAACATCTCCGTGAAGCGAAGTCTCCTAATTTTGCTCTAGTTACTTAAATTGATTGTGAACCTCGACTCGTTTTGAAATGCTGAATGCATCTAAAGAACAGATCTCATCTTTTCAGGAATATAATCGTGATGCAGTTTTCAAGTACACATGACATGCCTTTTTTTTTTATTGGAGGATTTTCTATGAAATCAACAGAAGTGGGAGCTATTACTGGTTTTCGTTCCTTATTAATCTCATATTTCCATCTTATCTCTAAATATTTTTTTGTTATGTGTTTGCCGTCCTACTACCACGCTGGCAAAGTTCTGTTTATTTTAAATCACATGTTTTTTCGTCTCCTTGTTTTTTTTTTTTGTTGTTTTTTTTTCTTCAGGATTGGCTTTCCCATTAAGTTTTTGTTCATTTTCTTTCTCTTCTTTGAAAGCAGTCCTGATAAGGACTTCTTGATGTAGCTTAGTGTAACCGGGGCTTACATATTTATCAGAAGCGAGATTCTGTAGCCATTTTTGTGATACTGAATTGGAATCATTTCCTTTCAATTCCCGCCATTTGGACGAAAGGCAAATGAGTATTTCCTTTCCCACGCGACGCAGCAGATGGCAATTAGGGAATCTTGCGATTTTCGGAGAAGAGACATCTTAGGGTGTAGCCGGAGGGAACGCGGTGGCAATGGGTCGACGAAGCAAGATAGTTTTAGCAAGGGAGGCAGTATGCTTCGGGTCGAAAGGGACGGAGGAAGGAATAGTTTTTGAGTGGCCGGAAAGAGAGAGAAGGATTTTCGGCGGTGTAGAATACTGAGGGAGAACGGAAAGAATGAAAGCACGAAAAGGACAGAAGCTTGGTGACATTCCCCGTATGATCTGAATAAACGTTTTCCTCACTGCAAAATTTAGCTTCAGTCGATTCACTTTTTTACGGTTTGTATTGCTTTTATCTGCTCCAGTTGGAAGAATTACGGATTGAACCACCGATACCGAACTTACAGCAAAGGAAGCACAAACGAATCCTCCACACAGGGTGCTGTTATAGAATTCAGCTCCAAGCCCTGTAACATTAGCTGCTTCCTCGAAGCTTATCCATGCATTTTAAGGTGCAGTTGGCCCCGCTTAAACTCTTACTGATAATTCCAGGTCATTCCAAGCAATTAAACAGGGTTGCTCCGTTCAGGTCAGAGCTTACTACTATTACTGCTTGATTTAGGAACGTAAACGTGAATTGTGGTTCCCTTTTTAAATGCAAAAGAGAAACGTTGTTTCATTTTTGCGTACATTACAGCAACATATGATGCTGATTCATGCAATTATCTTTCATAGTTATACATACCTGCTGATTATACAGTATACTATTAAAACAGTGATTTTGTACTAGCATGTAATACTATTGCAAACATTTGTGAGTTTCTGCGAGCCGAATTGTTTTTCCTTAGTGGAGAGGGAGACCGTTTAGGAAATTGTGTTTGTTTTTGGCAGACGGCTACGAGCTGGGAAGTGTGTTTTTGTGTGCTCCCGCGAAAGACAAAGAAAAAAAGGATGATTATGTGACGTACTCGCAACTCTTGAGTGTTTGCCCGTTTTAATACCTGGAAGAAGGTACCAAGGTGTGAAAGTTTCTTTGTTTTTCTTTCTCTGTCACCGAAGATTTTACAGAAGCAGAGAAGTGAAGAATTTCTGGCCTTCACTTTCACTAAGAATGTCATAAATGAAATCAGGGGAACTTTAAAGCCACTGAAGTCTTTCACTTGTCATATATGATTCTAGTTACCATTGAAAACTGCAATCAAGTCACTTAATCAAGAATGCAACCATCCATGTTGAAATTGCAATTTTTCGTTCCATGAACTCAAAGATCTCAAAGAAATATGGCTACAACTTCATCAAATTGAATGAGAAAAAAATATTTATATAAGGGCCACAGTAGCAACTGTGCCGCAACCTACAACGTAGAACTACGTCAACTGTCACTATTTCATGACACTACCTCGCTAGTTCTACGTCCTTAAAATATTCAGCGGAGGACAGTTGCCGTACCCCTACGTTGTAGGTTGCGGCACAGTTGCTACTGTGTCCCTTTGATTTTTTTAGATATAAAATGTTTAAGAAATAAAACGAAAGAAACGTTTTACTTTATTTACTTAAAAGCAACTTATACTACACTGCCGGACAATTCCTAAGGACGGATGACAATAGCAACGATAGCAACCATAAAATGGAAGGCAGGAAAATGTGGAAATTAGCATAAGTGCGGGATACAGTAAGACGTGTTGTGCGTATGCAAATTTTGGATTGCCGAACTTGTTCGTGACTTCATAGCGCTGATAAGAGATATAAAGGATTTGACGCGTATTGACCGTTGTTGTTCAAACGCAAAGTTGAAAGAGAAAGAATCAATTGACGAACTTGCAATTTTCAGTATGTCTTCCCGACATCACCTAGATGAATTTGCGTGTGGTCGTATTATTGGCAAGATTGAAGAAGGGCGAAAAATAACAGATGTTGCCAGGGAGTTCGACGTCAGCCACAGTGTTGTTTCAAGGCTTTGGAAATCATTTCAAACAAATGGAGAGTGTAGCAAACGTCACGGGGGAGGTCGAGTTCGCAGTACGGCACCTGCAGAAGATCGGTACATAGTGCTATCAACAAAAAGACACCGGCGCAGCACAGCTAGTGAGGTAGCAAATCAGTTTATGGCTGCTACTGGCAAGCGGATCTCCCAAAAAACTGTCTCCAGACATTTGCATGAAGGTGGACTATACGCCCGCCGTCCTGTTGTGTGCATCCCATTGTCCAGACGTCACCGTACCGCCCGTTTGCAATGGTGCCATCAACATCGCAATTGGACTGATAACGACTGGTCTGCTGTCCTCTTCTCAGATGAGAGTAGATACAGACTATCGTCTGATTGTCGACGACAACTGATCTGGCGTGATAGTGGTACTGCATATTGTCCAGCAAACATACAGGAGAGGGACCGATATCCGACATGTAGTGTCATGGTATGGGCTGGCATCATGATCAATGGCCGTACGTCCCTCTATGTGCTTCCAACTGGGACTGGCCAACGATACATTAATGATGTTCTGCTACCTCATGTTCGCATGTTCCGTGGTGCTGTCGGTGATAGATTCATTTTAATGGACGACAACGCAACATGTCATCGAACAGTCGCTATCCAGGAATGTCTTGAGAGCGAGGATATTCAACGCCTCGTATGGCCAGCACGTTCTCCAGATCTGAATCCCATTGAAAATGTGTGGGATGTTTTGGGGAGGACTCTTGCTGGTCGCCAATGCCCTCCAATAAACAAGGACACCCTCATCCGTGCACTGACAGAGGAATGGGATAAATTACCCCAACAGCTGCTTGATAATGTAGTGCAAAGCATGACACTTCGTGTGGAATCTTGCATCGCCCTCGATGGTGGCCATATCCCGTATTGACATCTTACGCCGGAACGCCTGTGGACGGTAATTGCATTTTTTCACGTTTACGTATTCTGCACAAAATGGCCTGTTTGTCCCTTGAACACGTTCCAAAGCCTTCTGGATTTCAGAGCACAATAAACTGTCTTTCTTGTAATGTCCTGGCATTCTGACATTATTTTATTTCACCTGGCATCCAACCACACTTACTTTTTTATGCGCTATATAGCCGTTTATGATCCGTCCTTAGCAATTGTCCAGCAGTGTATATACGACTTATAGTAACTTATGCTGATTATAAATTAATGTTAGTAGAAGGCGTAGTACCATCGTTGTTAGTAGTTATTGCTAAAATTGTTCCTGAAGAAATCGTTCTTCAGAAACAATTTTGTAAACTCCTTAGTTGCCTTGTTAATAAATTTGGCGATACGTCTAGGGCCTAATGTACTCTTCTTGTTGTTGCTCTTGTTCTTGTCTAGATTCAGAATTTGTTCTTGTCTAGATTCAGAATACATCGGCGGTGTAAAGGTTTAACATTCATTATCCAGCGAAGTTATGAAAAACTGGCAATGTACATTGTTATTCCATGATCTGTGTGAAAATTTGGATCGATGACATCAATCTCCATCTGTTCTTGCTGTTCAGGCTCAATTTGTGCCGTTGAAGTGAAGGTTGTGGTTCTAGAGTCGAACTTGGGTGACACGCATCCTGGCTCGCGGACTTTTGACTCTATTCTCGTGACTTTTCGGTTGATGGCCTTTTCGGGTTCCTCTCGTTCTATTCTAGCTGTTTCTTGAACTTTCGTCGGTTCTTATAGTAATTTTCCTTGGAATTTCGCGGTATTTCAAAAATTTAGTCACCAAATTTTTTTGTATCTAAAAAATAAATAAATTTTAAATCTACTTTATTTCGGTTTACCACATACGTCCGTTAGCTCTGACAGTCAGCTGCGGAATGCGAGGCTGAGGTCATCGCTATCATTATCTATTCACTAGTTATCAACCTTAAAACGGCGTGCGGTGAAACAAAACCAGGCGAAATTTTAGCTTAACTTTCTAACGCTTCTGTATCGAAGAGTTAAAGGGAGGCGGGTTAAAATATATTTTGTGGTAAATGGGACTCTATAAACTAACTAATGATGTATTATTTATTACTCTACGATAATTAGTTTCGAAGATATAAGCATTCAAAGTGTGACATGGTTTCTTTACATCCGTTCTCCCGATGTTACTTCCTACCCAACGCGGAGAAAGACGTAGTTCTACATCAAAATGGCTTGCGCTATAGAAATTGACCATACACATCCAGTAGAAAGAAAAGTAAAACTACAAGCAGTAGTTCACTCTTCATTCGTATTTTCTTGCTGACTCCATCATAGAAAGATTAGGTGATATAGCTGCTGCGGAAATATGTCAGAAAATTTATTTTCCTTGAAAGTAGCCATATTAACTTGTTGCAGCTTTTGTCCAGAAATTTGCTGTGTTCTACGGTGGTAACGTACTGCCCAGGGAACTAATTGAGGACATAAAAAAGTGGAAACATCTAGGAAGCAAATTTTCGGAGATGAACTCGAGACAGCTTGAACCGAACTGTGCAAGATATGTAAATATTGCCTTAGCTGAGAGAACTTTCAGCAAAATGAAATTAATCAAGAATTACTTCCAATCAGCAGCGTCACAGAATAGGTCGTTCGATTTGTTCGTTTTGAGTATTGAGGCTAATTTCGCCAAACTCATTTTAAAAATGTGATCATTGAATTTTCAGTGGGAAAAACTCGCAAAATGTATTTTTGAAGGGAGGAGGTTTCACTTCCCCGTGAGCGTCTAGAGTCAAGGAGTCACCTGTTCTTTTGAGGCCACTGATTCCTGGGAGGTGGCGCAATGGAACCCCTTCTACGAGATCAACGTCACTTCACTGTGGCCTTATTCTGAACAGCTTGCAAGACAACATATGAAGTTATACATATGTACACTTCATGTGTTGCTTCACCGTTTGACCAGCTGCTGCATGCCCTACCTTCGGACGTAAGCTATTTTATCGTTTATGTCTTGTTTCTGTTTAGTTTTTGGCCGTTATAGCTTTAACTCGTTTTATGCTATATGTACACACACACAGTATATTTATATGCGGGAGTAACATGGAGGAGACTGGCACAAGACAGACCGTTGTGGAAGAAACTTGGGGAGACCTTCGTCCAACAGTGGATTGACAATGGTTGACAATGATGATGTTATATATATATATATATATATATATATATATACACACAGTATAATTAAATACAAAATAAAAATTAAAAATTATTTCCTAACTACTGAAATTCCGTAATGAACCATACTAATTGAGAACTTAATGAAAATGAACATTAAGGACTGAAAAAAAAACAGAAAGAACATTAAGCTAAGAATAAAATTAGGTTATACAAAAACTCTGAATATGAGCCCAATTAACAATGGAAGTGCGTTGATCCATCCCAACAGGCTGATGTCCACCATTCTCATCAGTGGGATACTAGTGCACAGGGTGACCTTTCGAATCGAGCAAAGACCTGTAAGTAACTAAAGTCGCTCGAGTATTCCCTAGGTCACCAAGCCAATAAAAGAGGTAAAACAAACTTGTAGAATAACAAGTTATAACGAAGTAAATTTCTCAGTCATTTTTATCCGCGCCAGGATTCGAACCCGGGTCCCCTCATTCCGGAATAAGTTGCTCTACCAATTGAGCTACGCGGACGTTTTATTCTGATTCCTATCTGCCTTTATGTCGTGTGCGTCCTTCTGGCAGGTACGTCACATCTCCTTGTACGTTACAAAGTTACCTCCTACAAGGAAGTCCAATGGAACTGTACAACGACTAAACGAGCAATAATGTACCACCAAACAAATAAAAGAGATAAAAGAAACTTATAAAGTATTATAAGTTTAGAAAAATAAGAAAATTCATAGGAATCATAGAGAAACCCTGCAAGCATTAACTTTGCATTCAACTGGAAGACCATGGCATGAAGACAAAATAGGGACCCTGATGAGAATGGTGCACATCAGCCTGATGGGATGGATCAACGCACTTCCATTGTTAATTGGGCTCATATTCAGAGTTTTTGTATTACCCAATTTTATTCTTAGCTTAATGTTCTTTCTGTTTTTTCAGTCCTTAAGTTCATTTTCATTAAGCTCTCAATTAGTACGGTTCATTACGGAATTTCAATAGTTAGGAGAGAATTTTTATTTAGTATTTAATTCGTATATTATATATAATTAAATCACTATTATGTCAAGCTGCATTGCGCCGACATATGGAGATTTTTGATTTTCAAAATTTGACTTTCGATTTTTAACCTTCGATTCTTTGGTATTGCTTATTAATGTTTTTGAAAGCATATATATATACTTAAAGAAGCAGGAAAGATAAGAAGAGGTACTCATAGATAAGGAAAATGACAAGAGTGGAAGACATCATGATTAGAGTAAAATCCCTGAAATGGCAATGGCTGGACATGTTACCAAGCGAACGGACCACAGATGGACAAGTGAGATTTTAGACTGGATTCCAAGGGACAGAAAAAGACCCAGAAGAAGACCACGCGGGAGATGGAGGAAGTTCGAAAGCATGCCGGAGTAACATGGAGGAGAGTAGCTCAAGACAGACTGTTGTGGAAGAAAGTTGGGGGGACCTTCATCCAGCAGTGGGTTGATAATGGTTGACAATGATGATGATGATGATATATGGTGAAATCCGAAAGCATGCTTAAATGACACGGAGGTGAGAATACTAGCTATATAAAAACAGATAGTTTTGGAAGAAAATTGGGGAGAGAGAGTTTTGGAAGAAAATCCATCAGTGGACTGATTATGGCTGATGATAATGGTAAAAAAAACCTTATGCAGGTAAATAGTACTTATGCTGTTTGTTTGAAATTTTCATGTCACTGTAACCATTTAGTTAGGAAGACTAATTCCCTCTTCCATGCTAATCCTATGGAGATACACTTTTTAAGTTCAAGAATGTTTTGGAGAAATTCGTAAAAGTACTGAAATTTATAAAATGTTGTGTGAAGGCCGTTGGACGAGTATTAATTTGGTTTGAAATCCTGCAAATGCGAAAAAAAAAACACACTTTTTTTCCCCAAATTTTTTATCCCAAAAAGTTTTCCATTGTCTTTTTATTACAGTCATCCGAAAGAGACAATATCATCATTAGCTACGCGTGGTTTCCGCAATTTATCAAACCGTATGTATGTTCGTTTACCCGACACTCGCACACAGATATGTTCAATTTGAAGTATAAAATACTTAATTTAATACATGCCGACGAACTGCAGAAACCAGGAGTACGCATAGGCTCGTACATTCCTTGGAAGAAGCTTTCAGTGAGAGCGCATGCTCAATAAGGAAACGGAGAAATGGAAAAGAAGGAAGAGAGAGCATTAGTTTATTAACTTCGTTATAGTCTTCTGGGAGCTTCCGCCGAGACAAAGCAATTTAATTTCTTAGTGTGCTCGAGAGGTTTTCTGGGAATTTCAGGAATACATTTCCTTTGAATGAATGAAGTCGAGAAAATACTTGAAATCCTTGATTTTGACGGCAGAGAAAAGGGACGCAAGAAAGAAGAACTAATTAATGCGGGTTGCTTTCTCTCTCACTGCGTGAGTAGAAAACGAGCCTGAACCTGTGTGTGTGTGCCTGAACATATATCACAACCGAACCCATTATTTTAAACCAAGTGTTTTTCCTGTTCGTATCGACCCTTCCTTTAAAACATAAGCGTAACTGTTTCTTTTCTGAGCGCCAAAATCAGGTGGTTAACTTTTGATAGTTTGCAAGGAAATATTTCATCTCTCGTGTAGAGAAGATAAAGTTTATAATGTTACTGCGGTCCATGGCTGCTATTAATTAAAAAGGGCGTACAGAGGTTTCGAAAAGTATCTCGGAAGTATGCTTCGTGGTCTTACTCTTTTCAGGGTTGTGCTTTCCGGATTATTTTATTTATTACTGAGAATATCTATTACCCGGGCGTTTTAATTAGGCTTAATTGGTATTCCGTGAATATCTGGCTTTTGTAGAGAAATACGAAACATTGGATACTGAAAAACAAATGAGCTGTGTTATTCCATACATTTCTCAGATTAAAAACTCTATGCACATTTTTTCACACGATAGTTCCATTTTAATGGTGGTAACCCAAAGCTCGAGAACTAACACAAGAAAAGAGGGTGGAAGTAACAAAATTGAAGCACTTTGAAAGACAAACAGTATATATGCTAGAAAAGTACCTTAAGTCAAAACGGCAACATAGTTTTGTATAGATGTAGCACAGTCCAACACAGCTCCGTATCACTTCAAAAGCCTAGGACTCACAGTTGTAACTTGAAATATGCAGACAGTTTGATAGTTAAAATACTTAACAGATCACATCTAAATATACATTTGGCGCAGCAGTATAAAATAGATGAAAGCTAAAAAAGAGAATAATCCCCCACTTGGCTATAAAAGTCGGAACTCCGCTTCTTCACAAAGTGCAAGAAAACATCTGTGCGATATTGAGGCACACGCTATGCATTTCGGTATATGTTCATGCCATTATCAAGCAGTACTTTGGTAGTTTCGCTGGTGGAGCAGCTAGATATATCTGGAAACTGCCAATCCGTGGCTGTCATGCTACTGCCTACGTCATCATTGGGGTCACATGTTGAACTCGCCCCATCAAGCATTTCGTTAGCAAGTTGCTGTAAGCCGACTCGGATCCGGATTATCGAACGGAGGTTGAGGTTTGCTAAATCGAGTGTCATGTTGGCCGGATTCACAGCTTTTTCTATATTTACAATCTACTGCATCTTTCATAATTTACTTCCAAGGGTATGGGATGTTGACAAGGTTAACTTTGTTGCAGTTATTCTCCGATGTCTTTTCAACAATCAAAGCCTCAGAGAATCTTATCATTTGCTCGGAATTCTGGTCTGTAATAATTTTGGCATTTTGAAAACTTGGAATACATTTATTATCGATACAATATTCAACCAAAATGGATACTGATGTTTTCCCCAGAGACCAAGTGGTGAGGTATACATGGTTCGTATGCTCCTTGAAAACCTTAGAAAAGTCCTTGAAAAAGAAAAGTTCGTTTTGAAGTCCTTGAAAGTATTTGAAAAAGTTTAAGACTCCGTAAAGAGTACTTGAAATTTTTTTTTGTTTTGTTTCTAAGTAATGATATAAAAGAGCATGTGTGTACAAAATAATTCTTTGTGGTGAGAAGTTGTATAGGGGACTTATGTGTAGTTCCGATAAAAGCGCCAAGCTGATCAAATGGCTCAGAACTTGCGTTCAACTCAGGAGAGCGAGTGGGCAGCTGGTACCTTGGCTATGACATCACTATGGAGTAAACGCAACATCAGTCATGGGAGTAATATAAGTGGAATGATGTATTCGTGATGGTCTTCTGTTGAATGGGGTTAGAGACGCGTTCTCACAGGAGGGTGAGTACGAAAATAATGTAGCCTTTGAAAATGTTCCACAAAGTAAAATGATTTAGAAAAACACCAAAACAGAGGGGCAATTCGAAGTTAATAAAATAGCAAAAAAAAAAAAAAAAAAAAAAAAAATGGTAGACAGGTCATTGAAGGTGTGACCATCCCAGCTCAGTTTAATAGTTTGAACTTTCTAAAATTCCTACTTCCGACCGACCAACACATGATAATTCGGTTTCAAAAAGTCCTTGAAAAGTGCTTGAATTTATTTTGCTTGGAAGAGTACGAACCTTGGTATAGATGGGCGGGCCTTTGGATAATCGTCATCTCTAAGCACGGGTCGAGTCCCATATGAAGCATGGGTGTTGTCTTTTGTCCTGACTTTGGTAGTTGTCCTAATCGGTACATGCGATTTACGCACAAGTTGAATTTCGTGCTATTTCCGTAGAAGTGCTTTTAAAATTTCTTAATTTCATACAGGAGAAGGCTTTCCTCTAACAAAGGTAATGTTACAGAGTGTATCGTAATATGGGCAGTATACATCACAAATTCATATAACAATATTAATGTAGATCTGATTGATATTAGTAGAATGCACGTAAAATATAATATTCAACTTCAGGATAAGATGGCAGTGTCTTTTGCCAGAACTGAAAAATACAGAAATGCATTGTTCTGTTGTATCCTTTAGTGGCACATTTCATTTGTACATAGGACTATGTGCCGCATGCCTTTACAGGATTATATACGAATTTCCTTTATAAGAATACATTCGCATTTTCTTTATGTATAGGAATATACACGGTCGAGTCACATTATTGTGATCACCAGCTAATATCCAGAGTAATCGCCGTGTGCAGCGCGGACAGTAGCTAGACGGGCTGGGAGTGACTCAGTAAGGTGCTGAAAGGTATTCACAGGTATGTAGAGCCATGCTGACTACAGTGCATCTGGCAGTTGCTGGAGGGTGCGCGGTGGAGGATCTATAGAGCGAACACGATCGAGGTGGTCCCACAGATTGGCAATTGGGTTTAAGTCTGGGGAATTATGGGGCCAGGAAAGTATTTTTAAGTCTTCATCGTGATCTTTCAACCACTCTCGGGCATTTCTAGTTATGTGACACGTCGCAATGTCGTGCTGGAAGATCACATCCGCTCCAGGGAAAACAATCAGCATGTAGGGGTGAACGTGGTCTGCAAGGATGGATTCATAACGAATTCGGTCCATAGTGCCTTCCACAGGTATGAGGGAATGCCACGAAAACATTCCCTAGACCATAACGCTGCCTCCACCAGCTCGTGTTTTTGAAGAGTGTTTGTTCTCTGATGTTTTTTCGCCTGATACGCCAACGTCCATGAAGCAGAAAACGTGTCTCATCGGAGAAGGCAATCCTTTGCCAATCAGCGGAGGTCCAATTCCGATACTGCCGTGCAAATGTAAGTCTTTTCTGCCAATGCACCTTCGTTAGCATAGGTGCAGTGACCATCCGTCTGCATCGGAGCCCCACACGCAGCAGGTTTCGCTGAACTGACGTTTTAGACACACTTCCGGTAGCCCCCTGGTTCATTCGGCCCGTGAGTTGCTCCACTGCAGAGTACGCGGTCGGCTCTCACGCACCGTTGAAGCCGCCGACGTTCGCCTCTCACATTAATGGCTCGTGGTGCTCCACAGTTTTCATATCGCTTATTCGCAATGGTGCCATTTCTCCAATCACGATGCACTTTAACCATAGCAGCACGCGAACAGGTCACAAACAGCGTTGTTTCAGAAATGCTGCCACCCTTTGCCCGAAAGCCCATAATCATCCCTTTTTGCAAATCTGATAAATCGCTCCTTTTATCGATGACAGCAACGAGTGATATGTTTTCAGAATGCCTACAACACACCTTATATACCCTCCAAGCCAGCTCACGACATGTGCCTTATTTCACTTGCTACGCGCTGTTGACGTCAAAAGTAGGAGGTGGTCACAATAATGTGACTCGACTGTGTATATTTCATTCCCTTATTGAGATATATGCGCATTTCTTTCATATATTCCATGTTGGCTTCATACCTAGAAGTCCACAGGTTCCCCACCCCTGATCTAGGACTATAGGGAATCGTCCATTCTCGTACATTGGATCACTGGCTCCAGGATGGGGGCTATATGCCCATACCTCATCTGGGGCATGATCCCCCGTCCCTAACTTGGTTATTTGAACGTTATCCCACTTCCCCAGCCAGTTTTCTACCTGAGCGACCCTTCATCATTATAATTGCGCCGATGTGTGAGACGTGCAATTGCCGGCTCACTGTCACTCATCTTTCGTGTAGTTGTGTTCGTTTTCGTGATGTTCGTTTTCATGTCTTTCATTCTCATTTGTTGACCGAGGACGCCGCTACATTGCAGCGGCTCCTAAATGACCACTGCGATACTGATGCTGTCTTTTCATTTTTTAAAGGAATTGACTATTTTAAACGTATCTAGATTTTAGCCCCATCATCATTCTCATTTCTCAGTTTTAACTAAATCAACTAGATTTTAATCATTGTACCACGTTTATAATACTGTTCGTTTCATTGTCTCTTTTTAGCCGTTCAATCAGTCTCATTATTCAGTTTTACTTGATCAGCCAGATTTTAAGCTTGATACCACGCTTTTTTAATACTGTTTGTTTGTCATGTGTCTGGCGCTCTTTGGCCGAACATGGCCCTTGCGCCAATAAAAATCCATTAACCAACCAACCAATCATCATTATAAAAATAATTAAGGTAACAGACTGAAGCCCTTAACTCCGCTCCTGTAGAAGATTTATTTTCGTGGGAGGTGGGAGAAGTGGGGGGTGTGTGTGTGTCAAAAATTATTTTTTCATATGAGCCATTGGCAAGGGTGCCTAAAATTTACGTTGCGCCGGTGTTTGTAACTCAGTATGAAAATCGCCGCGTTGAATGCGTTTGATACCATATCGCGTTTACAAAAGTAGCCGAAACTAACAAAACATTAAGCCAATTACCTGATTCTTCTTCATCATTTTCAGCTAGTGACCCCTTTGGACCACACCCTCGTATCAACTATTAGTTCCAGGTAGGGAGGGTAGACGATGGCTCTACGCCCGTTTCTGTCAACCCCACCATCACCTCGTGCCACATGCAAATTAAGCTTTGCTGAAGAGAGCACGTTTTTGTTCAGGGTAACAAAAGTGCCAAAACGACAAATGCTGGAACAGCATCACAATGTTACGAGGAACCCCAAACGTTTGATATTAATTATCCCTTTGACGTCCAGTAATGGTAGTGAGGAATATTGGCGGAGGGGCGAAAACTGCTGATAACGAACAATGTAAGGATGTCCTTTCAGAGGCAGCTTCTAGCAGTTATTCGAAAGGAAAAGATGGCCTTCCCCATCTCGTGCTTCTATTAAATTCGCCGCCGCCTGTTCGGCATTGTTGCCAGAACCGGGATGTCAACATTGTTGACGTGTTGAATGTAGTCGCACAAATTTCTGTGTCACCGTGAATTTACTGAGCACAAAGCATCCCGATGTGTCATAATAAATACCGTGCCGATAAGCCGTACTATTGCTTTAATAGCTTTGCTCATTTCTATGAAGCCCAGTTCGGCTGGCGCCATAATTGGATGTTGAGGGCCTTTGTTCGCGATTTTAGAGAGTTGCTTTCCTTTGACCTCTTCACCCTGACCCAACTCACCTTATCTTTTTTTCCCTCCTGATCTCTCTCTCTCTCTCTCTCTCTCTCTCTCTCTCTCTTTCAATTGCTTGGCGTCTTTGAAGTATAGTGGAAATCCTCAACCATTTTTATTTTCCTCATGTTCAGCTTTACATCCCAAACGAGTGAAGTCTCGGTAATGTTACATACTCGTTATGTGAAGTATCTCGTCTTAGCCAGAGAGGAGGTTTTTCGATTTCTAGCGACATTAATTTCATAGAACTGCCAAACGAGCTTCCGTTTCATGACCTTTTCTCCCTTTATTTCCTCTGAATACACACTTTTTTTTTTCTTTCCGGCCGTACCCTCCTGGTATTGTTCTGCGCCCGCCTAATCTTTCTAATTCTCTCCCTTTAATCTCTTTCTCTCCTTCAGGAAGTGAGTAAGAATGTTTCGCGGATTCACTATTGACTGAGAAAGAATGCCATGCATGTATTTGCTCTTGAATGAAGGAAAAGATATCGATACAGACCCTCTTTGGAGAAGTTCCGTTCTGATGACTAGGTCGTACGACGCTGCGTGTACAAATTGCTTTACCGTAACTTAACAACAAAAAAAAAAAAAAAAAAAAATAGACAGTTACTAATTGCTTTACCGTTGCCATACAATAGAAACGCTTCTAAAATTAAAAAAAAAAAAAGTTAATTTAGAACTCAATCATCATAAAGTAATAACAAAAGTTCAACTGTAAAAATAATACTTACAGAAAAAATTATAATAACTGTTTTCTCTTTTAAACAACATAGGTATAGTTTTTGGTAATGAAAATACTTTATTCCTATTTTCAATTTAAATACATTACAAAAGCAAATAACTATCTACAAATTAAATAAACTTTTGGTGCCTTTAATTGTACAGAGTCATCAGTAAACATCGCGCAAATGTGTTTTTATGCACAGGTTATTTTAGGAAGCATCCAAAAGAAAATCCATCTCCGTTACGTGTATAACTCACGTCCACCCGATCGTTTAGACTGGTCTCCTCTCCCCCCATCCCCTTGTCGGGAAATACAAAATACATACCCGATCCGCGGTTATAAACCGGAACTATATCAACTTGGTTCAACCGTCAAGAAAATAATTAACATTTTTCCCGTGGCGTTGTGACCGAAGGGACTGAGGTCTAATTCTTGTGAAATAACATCAGTTAATGTCGCCTCTGAAATGCATAATTCAAACATACGTCGAAAAATGAAAATATTGAGGTTTGTAGGTTGATCTCGCTGTTGTTTAAAACCACTATCTCAAACCCCCTCAGTCGCCTGCGTGTAATTAGCGCTTATGGCAAGGGGGGGCGCACTGACCATACGTACCCTTGTCACGGTGCAACCAGTGGCACTAAATTCGGCTCATGGGGGTCCTTTAGCATTTAGATGCTCACTGAGAGTTGGTAGATTTCGAAACAAACAAAAATCTAACAGCAAGTAAATTTTACTTACTAACACACATGGATTAATTGGAGGAAAGAACATCGACATATGACCATTTTCGGCAGTTTATTTTGCTGGTAGAATGCATCTTTTCCAGCAGCTAAGCTGGGTTCTTTAAGGTAAGATATCCATCAAACAAAAGATCTTTGCTCTTTCCATGTTTATAAGTGAGTCACGGAAAAATTACCATTGGCCGCCACCGGTGGCGGCCAATGAGAATTTTTCCGTGACTCACTTATAAACATGGAAAGAGCAAAGATCTTTGTTTGATGTCCCTGGTCCACGTTAAATGTCTGTAGTAAGATATCCAATTTGTTCTGTAAATCTTTCTTCCTCTTCTCACTAAATTATTGTGCAACAGGCGTCCTATATACCTTGAGAATCTTTGAATTTGTTTTTGTTTTTGTTTTGCTTTGTTTCGGTACCTGCATCGATTATGTGACCACAACTTTTAGATGGGTATTTAGTTGCACTGATATTGTTTTTACGCTGCGAAGTACGGTATTTTATATTGGTTAATTTGAGAAGGGTGTGAACCTAGTCATCTACAAAAGCTGATGATAGGCATCTTTTGACGTTTGAAAAGAAGAGTACTGAGAAAGATATATTATACCTTATACAATGTAGAAGCGAGAAGATATGAAAGAAAACATAATGAGGAACTTCAACAGCTGTATCTTGCCAGACGTCCTCGCATTTGTCCGAAGAGAGAGACTGGAAGGGTTTGGACACGTGTCGAAAGGGGATGGCCAAATTATGAAGGAGGAGGTGATAAACAAAATAAATAAGGCAAGACCGAGGACTAGGTGGACGGACGTGGTGTTGGGGGCAGGTGGTCGGAAAATAAATGCAGGACCTGTACAGACGTATGATCCAGAACGATGGAGAAACATCGTGGAGGCAGCGCTGGGACTAAACGAGCCGTTAAACTGCTTAGGTCGATTAATTGTGAAGGCGATGATAATACGCATTACCCTTTATAAAGAGAGCTAGGCTTATTAAGAATGTTGCCTACTTTCAGTAAGCAGTTCTCAAGCCCTCAAAATGTAAATATGATTGTTACTGCTGCTGTATATTTCATTATCAGCATATGTGAAACGCCTTGGCTCCGCCCCTGTAGCCGAGTGGTCTGAGGCGCTGGATTCTGACCATTCGGCGGAAATGGGATACTGTTGAAGACTCGGGTGAGGTACGTATGGGCGGCGTGTTTTTTTTTTTTTTTTTTTCTCTATGGAATATTTAAGGAGCTGGCCCTTTCTCCTCCCTTGAACCAGTGGCCCTAAATTAGGGACGGGCGACAGCTTATAGCTATCTGACTTACCGTTATTGGTCATTAAACCCTAAAAAAAAAAAAAAACCCCGCCTTGACAGGCAATCATAAAACAACTGAACGCACAGAATTCTTACAGGTAACATAATTACGAATACTTGAAAACCTCTAGTAAACATAATTAGGCTCCCTGTTCCCAAATATATCGCTTATATGCAACTAAAATTTCAAATACTTAGCTGGCATTATAACGGTTGATAATACAAAATCTGGAATACACACCCGAAAACACCGGGGGGGGGGGGGGTCGTTCTTTTGTTCTGCACATCTCCTTCCTTCGAAGATAGGTCAAAACTTTGTATCAGCAGAGCAATACTCGCACACGCTGGCATCTGAAAACTGGGTCACCACAAAAGCGAACGAAGATAACTACAGCACTTTGAGAATAAAATGCTAAGCAAAATATTTGGTCCTGTGAAAGATGATGTTAGTGAAGAATGGCGAATAAGAACTCTGCGATTTTATGTACAAAGATGCGAGATGATCCTCGTAGGTATCTCAGAAACGATGTTTCAGAAGAAATGATGCCGGAAAGCGACAAAAGGCAGACCTCGCAGAAAGTGGGTGGGTAGCGTGGAAGTAGACTTAGAGAAAATAAATTCCAAACTGAACTTAAGTAAAGAGTTGTGTTTGCAGTTAAAAACCTTTCATAAAGCTAAAGAATATAATTTCAACAAACTACCGCAAACTATACTCTTAATGCAAGTGCAATCACTCCCATTTGTAACGAAGGAACTGTCATGCCCATCTCTTTAGGTAGAAAAATGCATGATAGATTATTTATTTATAACGAAGTCGAAATTCCGGGTAACGAAAATTACGAAATAATGAAAATCCTTTGCTGTGCTGCCCAAAACGGCGGAAAACGGAAAGGTAAAAGCTTGAAAAATAAATCCAGGAATCATCTCTAATTGCTTTTCACAGAAGGAGTTTTTATCGGTTTAAAACTGTAAGTATGTCGAGACATACCTAGTTTATTAAAAATTAACAAATTGAAAAAAAATCACAATATACAATAAAATCAAATAATAACTCAACAAGCATGCAAATGAGTTTATGGCCGTAACCTGGTATTCTGATATAGCTTGCCAGCAACCAGGATTGAATGACTGAACCCATGGAACAGAAGAAATAACATTGGCTTAGGTTGTGTGGAAAACAATAGCATGTGAATGAGTACAAGCGTTTTAATCAATAAAACAGTATTAAGGATTGCGTGTGAACGGCACGCGAGAAAGCATATGAACAGGAAGTAAGGTCAAGGATCACTAAGAAACATTCGAACGGAACATTATTCAAATCATATTAGCAAGAACACTGTACATTACGCAATCTATCCATGACGAATGGATTAACGCGCTTTTATTAAAGAGAACAGATCGAATAAGTACAGTCAAACGTCGAGACAAAATACACAAAATGACAAGGGTTATTAATAAGAAACAACTAGTAGCTATTTACAAGAAGTTGTGTAGGTAACATTAAGCTCTGAAAAACAAATGTTATCGAAGAAAAGAAGGTGCTGACATGCATTGAGCACCCGCTCGCCTGAACGGCAACGAAAATACAGACAGATAGTACAAATAAAGCCAAAATAGATGGCTTAACACATAGCGCCAACAGAGATGGAGAACACATAGCGCTGAGCAATGCAGAGATAGTTGTTGAGAAAAGCAGATCTTGAACTCGTTAATGTGGGACAAAATTGTGCAAACGACGGAGCAATGTTCCAATACTTTTGGAGTGCCGACGATGCCATTGTTATACACTATAATCAGGCTTATTCGGACTCCACAATATTTGGGGACAAATGACCTTAATCGCAATTAGTAGTTAGTCGGTCCACCTTTTGTTTGTATTACAGCGGCAACACGTCGAGGCATACTATCAATCAATTTCCGGTAGGTCTGTACAGGAATGGCCGCCATTCGCCCTGCAAAGCTGCTGTCAGAGTGGAGAGCGAAGACGGTCGTTGTGGTCGATTTCGTATCCGTCGCTCCAGTTCATCTCAGAAGTGTCCTGTGTGATTAAGATCAGGACACTGAACAGGCCAGTATAACAATTCTAGCTCATTTTCAAGAAACCAGTCCTGCATTCACCGCGAAGTGTGACAGGGAGCTCGATAGTGTTGGAAGAGACAACTGTAATTTCCATAATACTGCCACATTGTTGGAAGGACAGAATTATCCAGAACGTTGAGGTGCACTTCAGAGTTTATGGTTTGTGGTATAATAATGAACGGTCCTAGTCACATCCACTAAAAACTCATGACGGAGCCTCCGCCGAACTTAACAGTTGAGAGAACACAGTCCGACGAAAATCCTTCGCCGGGCTGTCGCCAAATCCAAACGCACTCATCAGATTAGAAGAATGAAAAGCGTCACTAATCACTCCAAAGAGCAGATTTACAGTCGTTCATAGTACAGGAACGACGTGAGACACACCTCTCCAAACGGCGATTCGCATTTATGGTAGATGTGTGGCTTCTTGTGCGCTGCTCCTGTGCCCTAATAACCCGCACTGTGCAACACTGCAGATAGTTATGGTACTAACCGAGCTATCACAAGCATTTCCTACTTTAGCAGCGATGGAAACGGCAGAGGAAGAAAGGGAATTCTTAACATTTCTCACCACGGCACTTCTATCACATTCCGTTAGTTTGTGCTGCCTTCCTGAACTTTTTTTTTCTTGCTGTTATTTGCACCGTCATTCTTCCATCTCCTCAATACATCACTTACAGTAGATTTTGGTATGTTTAGCTTTGCTGCAAGGCTATGTATGTAAACGTTACTCAAATGACATCATGTGACCAGCTCACACTGGAACGCGGAAAATTCACGTCCACGCGGCATATCCTCTTCAAAGTTACTGATAACACTACAGAACATCTCAGCTTTATATGCGTACCTCCCCACACACAGCGTATCTTTCTGAGCAACCGTTCTTTGTACTTGTGCAAATATTTGGTAGTGTCAGAATACTTTTGATAATATACTATTAGTCCACTTTTACAAGATGCTGAAATCGTATATCAAATCCAACGGAAGAGGACTAACATTTCAGGCTCGGACACTGAGCAAAAAGTTGCAACTGCAGGACCGACATTATCCGCATTGAACACCGTAACAAGGTTTTTGATGGCACACAACATGTGTATTTCTAACGCAGCAGTAAAACAATTCCATAGTAAAAATAATAATAATATACTGTGATTGAAATAGTTGAACTACAAGCATTGCATAATCATATTACATTTAATTCAGAAAACAACGTTTATTAATTCAATTTTCACTAATTAAAACCTACTATAGTTTCGCTGAAAGCTGTGGTTCAGCTTCGTCAGGACTGAGCGTTCTTATTTCTTGTTTCTGACGATGTTACCAGTGTCACGTGTCAAGCGCCTCGTACAGCCATCAGATTGCAGATTGATGAGTGCTTTCCATGCGCTTGATAGGCATGGAGATGAAGATAAATCATTTACCAGGTTATTACGGTTTTAAAATATATAAAATACCTCTAAAAAGACTAGGTCAAATATTGATTTAGGTCTGTATAACAGTTTGGCGTCATTAAACAGAAATTGGTAATTATTTTCCCAACAGTGCTGGGCTATGGACGATTTTTTGATATCACACATTTTAAATACACGGTCGAGTCACATTATTGTGATCACCAGCTAATATCCAGAGTAACCGCAGTGTTCAGCGCGGACAGCAGCTAAACGGGCTGGGAGTGACTCAATAAGGTGCTGGAAGGTGTTCACAGGTATGTGGAGCCATGCTGACTGCGGTGCATCTCACAGCTGCTGGAGGATGCGTGGTGGAGGATCCATAGAGTCACAATCGAGGTGGTCCCACTGATGTTCGATTGGGTTTAAGTCTGGGGAATTAAGGGGCCAGGGAAGTAGTTTGAAGTCATCATCGTGCTCTTCCAACCACTCTCAGACATTTCTAGCTGTGTGACACGTTGCGTTGTCGTCTTGGAAGATCCCATCCGGCCCAGGAAAGACTATCAGCATGTATGGGTGCACGTGGTCTGCAAGGATGGATTCATAACTAATTCGGTCCATAGTGCCTTCCACAGGTATGAGTGGACCCAGAGAATGCCACGAAAACATTCCCCAGACCATAACGCTGCCCCCACCAGCTTGTGTTCTTCCCGCAATGGTTGAAAAGTGTTTGTTGTCCGACGTTTCTCGCCTTATACGACAACGTCCATCCGTTAGATGAAGCAGAAAACGTGACTGATCCGAGAAGCAATCATTTGCCAATCAGCGGAGGTCCAATTTCGATACCGACGTGCAAATGTAAGCCTTTTCTGCCGATGCACCTTCGTTAGCATAGGTGCAAGGACCATCCGTCTGCATTGGAGCCCCATACGCAGCAGGGTTCGCTGAACTGTAGTTGTAGACACAGTACCGATAGGCCCCTGGTTCATTCGGCCAGCGAGTTGCTCCACTGTAGCGTGCCGATCGGCCCTCACGCACCTTCGCAGTCGACGTTCAGCTCTCACTGTAATGGCACGTGGTGCTCCGCAGTTTCCACATCGCTTATTCGCAATGGAGCCATTTCTCCAATCACGATGCACTCTAACCACAGCAGCACGCGAACAGGTCACAAACTGCGCTATTTTAGAAATACTGCCACCCTCTGCCCGAAAGCCGATAATCATTCCTTCTTGCAAATCTGATAAATCGCTCCTTTTATCCATGACAGCAACGAGTGATATGTTTTCAGATTGCCTGCAGCACACCTTATACTCTGCAAGCCAGCTTACGACACATGCCTTCTTTCATTGGCTACGCGCTGTTGACGTCAAGAGTAGGAGGTGGTCACAATAATATGAGTCGACTGTGTATGATTCGTGTTTTTTTAGTCTGAATTTAAGCGATTTCCGTGTCTGACCTATGTATGACAGACCACATTGACACTGGATGTGGGAGATTCCCCGGGTACTTAATTTATTGTACAGGTGATTGTACGATGTCTATGGATCAGTCTGTGGAACCCATAAAGTAAAAGCTATGCAGCTACCAAGAATAAATTTTATATTTAGAAATTTTGTGAAATAATATTATGAAACAGTGCTTTGCACCTTCTCTGAAAGATAATTGAAATTTATTGTCAGTTGAAAAAGAAAATCTCCAAATAATTCTGTTGTTTCGAAAAATCAAGTTGAAAGAAATACGTAATTTGAATAAGACGTCCTGCAGACGAAATAAAATTATTACAGAACGTATTTAAAAAAATAAACTCCAATAGAAAATAAAATGACCAAATCACTCGCAGTAATGAAAAAAAAAAAATTATCTTCGCCCAATTAGTTTTACCTGGAGAAATGTGTGTCTGATTCCTGTGACTTTTTGGCTCAGTGATTAAGACCGGACGTTTGGGTTCGATCCCCACCTCTACCCGGACGTTTGGGTTCGATCCCCACCACTGGCTTAAAAGGATTCTTTCGCGTAAGGGCTGAAATATTCGACGTGTTGGATTTTGTGAAATTTTTGTTTAAATACGGAAAAACTTAAAACGGAATTTTGTGAAATATTATTTTTTCTATGGGATTGTTTTAGATTTTCAGTTCGTCGGATTAGCCTTTTTTTCTCTGCAGCATCGGCTTCATTATAGTATCAGAAATTCTTTCTAATCCATGTCACTGATTTGTTTCAGTTTGATGGTAGGAAAGTGGAACTGACACCTCAGTCCAAAGAAAGTTGACTATTCAGTGTTTTAGGAATATGCCATTAAAGTCTACTACGAAGAGAATTAGCAACATCGCGAAAACTGTCACAATTTGCATCTAGCAACGCAGACGCTGCGATCCAAACGTTTTCTTCTAAACATCTTATTACAGGGATCGTACAAAATGCTGTATTAGTGAAATGTCTTTGAAACTGACATGTTGTGCAATCAGTCTAAAATATTTCAACTCCAGTTCCTGTGAACTTTTATTTATGTCGCTAGCAACATGCAGAGGTCAAACTTTCGGTAACCGTTCTGTTGTTTTTCTCATGTAATTTATGGAATATCGCTCCCCCCGCCTCCCCTTCTTTGTTTTTGATAGAGTTATGCTCGGAGAAGTATGTTATCTGTAGGGTATAGGTTACAGGATACCCTAAGGCAATTGCTTTAGTGTAAGGGATCAACAACAGAAACGGAGTAATCCGATGAACAGCAGTTTTGTGTCTTGTTGGCTGTCAACTTAATTCGCTGTTGATTTTTCTTCTGGTGCTTTTCCCCGTCAGCTTCGAACATCTCCCAGACCCCTCTGCTTTTTTCCTCCAAGGAAAGATGATCTCTTTCTCCAGTAGCCAGGTGGTAAACCGCTTTCCTAATGTTCAGCAACCACAGCTCACTTGAGTCTGACGGCGTAAATAGATAACACAGAAGTTGTCGGTAATATTTATGGCTATAAATAAATGGGCAATGTTACGGAAATTAGTCAATTTATGCAGTTGGTATGAGGTCATTCGAATCTGAATGTGCGGTATTCTTTTTTTCTTATGTTACTTTATATATATATATATATTTTATTTTTTTTTTATTTTTTTTTTCGGTGTTTTACCACCTTTTTTGAGCGTCTTAGGCTGATAAGCAATAATTATATTGCCTGTTCCTTATTTGGGAACAGAGCCATCTCCGTTAGACAGCACACCACCCTGCGGCATCCGGTAGTCGAAACGGGGGCGAAATTCGGGCGATATTAGTCCCCCCCCCAGTGAATTGCATAATTGTATTTGAGGTGCTCAGAGAAAAAGCCCAAATGTTTCAGAATGCCTCACTACTGTCTTCGTGAATCTGAACGAAAATTTCCTATGGCATTCCGTAACCAGTCAGATTTTATATGCCTTGAATCTCACTAATTTTTGTTTCTTTTGTTCGTATTTCGTTCTACACTTGCATGAGCGTAGTCTGGTTATTACAAAAGTGTGTGTGTGGGGGGGGGGGCAGTTTTATATATAATAATTTTTCATTAAAGAATTATTTTTAGTTATTCCATGTGAAACTATAATTATTTTTCATTACAGTGTGAAAATGACCCCAACGGCCATTCTCACTGTGGTTAACGGTGAGAAGATCATTAAACGGAGTGTTAAATTGAATGCCATAAAATAGGAGGATCATTCTAGGTCTGCATAATGCATAAGACATCCGGAGCAAGGATTAGGAAGCGTACAATACCGGAAGGCGAATGCTCAGAGCATGCATGCCGCACGCCATCCAGCAAAACCCGTTCCCATGCAATAATATTACACACATTAGTCTGTAGCCAAAATATAATCTCACAACAATATTTGGTATTAAATGTAGTAGTCTTTTTGAATTTTAATTTAAATGCTAGAAATAATGGGTATTTGAAATTGCAAAAAAAAAATTGGGAAGCATAGTATTTTGAGTGACAAATTAATGTTAATGAGGGGGACACATCCCCTAGTCCCCGTACGATTCTACTCCTGTGTACACATGGCTACCTATAAGCGGAACAGCCCGTGACTGGCTCATTCACTGATTTCTTGCATGCGTGTTTCTGAAACTCGACGTTTTTCACTAAACGCGAGGTCATTTCGAAGACTTTGAGCCATTTTGTTTCAAAGTGAGAAACTCTTTCATCGATTTTGATCAAAATTAGCAAGAAGAGGAAAACTTGGAAGTGCCAAACATTCCAAATTTTCAATTTATAAATATTATTATTTGCTCTTTTAAGGTTAAAAAAATATAATTACAGAACAGACTGTCGCATGTGTGTGCATGCATGTGTATACAGATTTTTTCTGTAGCAGTTCAGTAACCTTCTTCAGCATTCAAGGCTTGGAGTACTCATGAATCAGTAATAAAATGTTACTGCCTCCAGAGGAGGAAGAGAACCCGCATCAAAGCACAAAAACAATAGCAATGTCTCATCGAATCTATGCCGACAGGGCAAAAAAACTAGTATCTCAGCTGCGAGGCTACGTCACTTTACGTGTAAATCTTGCTTTCTTCACTGCACTCATTGCCAATAGAGTTTCGAGTCGTTTGGTGCCAGTCCGACTTATGTATATAAATGTAAGATAAAGAAATCAATCAATAATACGTACTGCAAACTGATATTTGTTATCCCGACCGAGTTTCTCCCTCTTTCTCGTTATTTCAAAAAAGAAATTTTCTGAAGTATCGTTTGAATTCCATATCAACACTTCCGTGTACAAACCATCGAAAATCATTTGCAAGTAATGATCTTTGATAAGCATTCTATGAAGTTCAGGGTATTTTGGATTTCCGGATGCAGTAAAAATAGAAGTGTCTTGCAGCAAGGTTTTTTTCTTCCTTTCCTTCGTTTTTTTTAAAGGAAGGAAAGGGGAGGTAAAGGGCGAATATTTCTCAGGAGTTTATTGATTTCTCGTTTGTACTGATAAAGGGGAACGTCGGGCTTAGGAGAGATCTCGCAAAGACATCGCTAGTAGCGCTTGTCCTCTGAACAGGCTGGATAATGGCCGTTGTTGACCATTGCACAATACCACAAATAATGACAGCACTTCTTTTTTCGGTGGTCATAAAAAAAGGGGGGGGGAATCAAATCCATTTTCGCCATTTTTGCTCGTAGTACGCTGGTATTCGCTCACTTCTTCAGGCTGACATTTATTTAGAAAAGAAATCCCCCAAAATTTAGAGAAAATGCATCTTTCTTCAAGTTCTACGGAAAGAGCACTGGTTGTCGTGTAGTACTTAAACTAACGTTGCACCTAATGGGTTTAAAATTATCCCTCTTTGTCATCTCTTGGACACTAAAATAAACCGTTACGTCCTAGTGAGAGAGAGAGAGAGAGAGATGGAGTACGCCAACCATGAGTTATCATGCTCCACACTTAATATAAAACAGCAAAAAGCTTCCCGGTATTTTATTAAACCATTCTTCAATAAAAAAAGAAACTGAAAAAAAAAGAGGGGGGAGGGGGTAAAGGATATGGGGTTGTTTCGGCAAAAAAATATAAAAAATATAAAGTGTAGCCGAGTGGTCAGCAGCCGGACTTCTGTCTTATCGTCCGATTTGAGCCTCGGCGAACGACATACTGAAGCCTGAGGTAGCCACGGTATTTGTGACGTCAGCAACGCCGTCCTCCGTGGCAAAGAACACAGCCACCTTTCAGAAAGTTATTCTTTGTCTGCACTGAGTCTGGCACACGGGTCAACAAGAAAACAATTTAAACACAGAATTTTCAAGTTAACACTAGAGACAATGTCTCAAAACTTGAACATTCCTGCAGTTTTTACATGATTACTTTTGTGATCGAAATTAAAGGAATCTCACTTAACTGTGGCTAAATACGAAAACGTATGTGATACACTTTTGAAGGAGCTAATTAACTTCAATTATTTGTATATATATACACGGTCGACTCACATTATTGTGACCCAGCTAATACCCAGAATAACCGCCGAGTGCAGCGCGAACAGCAGCTAGAGGTGCTGGAAGGTGTTCACAGTTATGTGGAGCCATGCTGACTGCAGTACATCTCACAGCTGCTTGGGGGTTCGTGGTGGAGGATCCATAGAGCGAACAACACGATCGAGGTGGTCCCACAGATAATGAATTGGGTTGAAGTCTGGGAGCCAGGGAAGTACTTTGAAGCCTTCATCGTGCTCTTCCAACCACTCTCGGACAGTTCTAGCTGGGTGACACGTCGCATTGTCGTGCTAGAAGATCCCATCCGCCCCAGGGAGGACAATCAGCATGTATGGATGTACATAGTCTGCAAGGATGGATTCATAACGAATTCGGTCCATAGTGCCTTGCACTGGTATGAGTGGACCCAGGAAATGCCACGAAAACATTCCCCAGATCATAACGCTGCCCCCACCAGTTTGTATTCTTCCAGCAATGGTTGAAAAGTGTTTGTTGTCCGATGTTTCTCGCCTTATACGCCAACGTCCATCCAATCGATGAAGCAGAAACGTGACTCATCGGAGAAGGCAATCCTTTGCCAATCAGCGGAGGCCCAATTCCGATACTGCCGTGCAAATGTAAACCTTTTTCTGCCGGTGCACCTTCGTTAGCATAGGTGCAGTAACCATCCATCTGCATCGGAGCCCCATACACCGCTGGGTTTGCTGAACTGTCGTTTTAGACACACTTCCGGTAGGCCCCTGGTTCATTCGGCCAGGGAGTTGTTCCACTGTAGAGTATCGATCGGCCCTCACGCACCTTTGAAGCCGACGTTCGCCTCTCACATCAATGGTACGTGGTGCTCCACAGTTTTCATGTCGCTTATTCGGAATGGTGCCATTTCTCCAATCACGATACATTTTGACCACAGCAGCACGCGAACAGTTCACAAACTGCGCTGTTTCAGAAATACTGCTACCCTTGGCCTGAAAGCCGCTAATCATCCCTTTTTGAAAATGTGATAAATCGCTCCTTTTATCCATGACAGCAACGAGTGATATGTTTTCAGAATACCTTCAGCACACCTTATATACCCTTCAAGCCAGCTCACGACACGTGCTTTCTTTCATTGGCTACGCGCTGTTGCCGTCAAAAGTAGGAGGTGGTCACAATAATGTGACTCGACTGTATATATATATATATAAACCACCAGGATTAGAAGAAATGTTATACCACACTCACCAATACGCTTGGACAGTGTGTTGAGTTCTGACCCTCCACAATGATTCCACAACTTAAAACTTGGCTTTCAGTTCCCGGCGCAGGTGGAGTATCTGGCTAAGGCATTGAGGATGTAAGGTCAGGTGATGCGCAAAGATAAAAAAAAACATGGAGGAGACTGGCTCAAGACGGAGAAATGTGTAAGAAACTTGGGAAGACATTTATCCAGCAGTGGATTGATAATGGTTGATGATGATATATATATACCAAATTTCTTAAAGTAGCCGAATGCGTTTTATTTTGAAATGCATAGTAACTAATACACTGCTGGACAATTGCTAAGGACGGATCATAAACGGCTGTATAGCGCATAAAAAAGTAAGTGTGGTTGGATGCCAAGTGAAATAAAATAATGTCAGAATGCCAGGACATTACAAGAAAGACAATTTATTGTGCTCTGAAATCCAGAAGGCTTTGGAACGTGTTCAAGGGACAAACAGGCCATTTTGTGCAGAATACGTAAACGTGAAAAAAATGCAATTACCGTCCGCAGGCGTTCCGGCGTAAGATGTCAATACGGGATGTGGCCACCATGGAGGGCGATGCAAGATTCCACACGTCGTGTAATGCTTTGCACAACATTATCAAGCAGCTGTTGGGGTAATTTATCCCATTCCTCTGTCAGTGCACGGATGAGGGTGTCCTTGTTTATTGGAGGGCATTGGCGACCAGCAAGACTCCTCCCCAAAGCATCCCACACATTTTCAATGGGATTCAGATCTGGAGAACGTGCTGGCCATACGAGGCGTTGAATATCCTCACTCTCAAGACACTCCTGCACAGCGACTGTTCAATGACGTGTTGCGTTGTCGTCCATGAAAATGAATCTATCACCGATAGCACCACGGAACATGCGAACATGAGGTAGCAGAACATCATTAATGTATGGTTGGCCAGTCATAGTCCCAGTTGGAAGCACATAGAGGGACGTACGGCCATTGATCATGATGCCAGCCCATACCATGACACTACATGTCGGATATCGATCCCTTTCCTGTATGTTTGCTGGACAATATGTAGTACCACTATCACGCCAGATCAGTTGTCGTCGACAATCAGACGATAGACTGTATCTACTCTCATCTGAGAAGAGGACAGCAGACCAGTCGTTATCTGTCCAATTGCGATGTTGATGGCACCATTGCAAACGGGCGGTACGGTGACGTCTGGACAATGGGATGCACACAACAGGACGGTGGGCGTATAGTCCTCCTTCATGCAAACGTCTGGCGACAGTTTTTCGGGAGATCCGCTTGCCAGTAGCAGCCATAAACTGATTTGCTACCTCACTAGCTGTGCTGCGCCGGTGTCTTTTTGTTGATAGCATTATGTACCGATCTTCTGCAGGTGCCGTACTACGAACACGACCTCCCCCGTGACGTTTGCTACACTCTCCATTTGTTTGAAATGATTTCGAAAGCCTTGAAACAACACTGTGGCTGACGTCGAACTCCCTGGCAACATCTGTTATTTTTTGCCCTTCTTCAATCTTGCCAATAATACAGCCACGCGTAAAATCATCTAGGTGATGTCGGGAAGACGTACTGAAAATTGGAAGTTCGTCAATTGATTCTTTCCCTTTCAGCTTTGCGTTTGAACAACAACGGTCAATACGAGTCAAATCCTTTATATCTCTTATCAGCGCTATGACGTCACGAACAAGTTCGGCAATCCAAAATTTGCATACGCACAACACGTCTTACTGTATCCCGCACTTATGCTAATTTCCACATTTTCCTGCCTTCCATTTTATGGTTGCTATCGTTGCTATTGTCATCCGTCCTTAGCAATTGTCCGGCAGTGTATGTATCACTTAAAAAAAAATTTTATAAACTTAATAGGTAATTAATACAGACATTTAACGTGGACCAGGAACATCAAACAAAGATCTTCGCTCTTTCCACGTTTATAAGTGAGTCACGGAAAAATTCTCATTGGCCGCCACCGGGAGTCGAACCCAGGGTCTTCGAGTTACGCGCCATATATGCTTAACGTTATATCCGATCCACCGAGAGTGTCTCACTATGTGGCAACTACTGCCATCGAGTCAGAAAGTAAAAAGACTGTGTTATGTGAGCGAGAGGTGCCTGTTAACAAAATCCTACGTGGTATTATACTGTATTACGTTAAGAACTGGTGTTCGTTCCAATATTGTTCAAGTTTCAAGGTGTTAAAGTTTGAATATATATGTTTTTCTGCCGATGTAGTTGCACTTCATCAAGAATCTAAAATAAAGCTGTGATTCATCTGTTAATCTGTAAGTGCGTTTCCTTAGTATCCTGAATCCTATGACCGTTAGTGTATTTACTGAATTACATACCACTTGTAGCATTTCGTAGCTATTATTTAACCGCAAGAGGCAAAATAACCATTTCTTGAACAAATTAGTGCCTACTAGTTACCGCACCCCGCTGCCAAATGAACCAGCCGCCATTTTTACTTATGATATGGTACTTTCTATTCTTGATAACGGTGTGGCATTCAAAATTGCGCGCTACGTGTTTCCGAGATTCCTATTTTCTGATCCACTATAGACTACTAGAATTTAGTTTTTGCATTTCCGCATTCAGTCATCTTTTCTTTCTAGGTGAAAAAATCTGCCGAGTAGAATTCGATGTCAACACATAACAGATGACATCTGAAGAGTTTGTTTCATTCAGCACGGCGTTAAAGGGCTACCCTTTTCCTGTGCGGTCAACCGAACTGTTTACTGGCAGTGGGTCATGGTTGCCAATCCAAATGCATTAGTGCGTAAAAGAGATTGTGGTTGTGATGTAATTGGATTTTCGTGTCTGATTAGTTGCTCAGGTTTCTGTAGAAGTCATGAATGTGGCGCCACAGGATCACCAAACTGCTCTATTTTTAGCTCTGCATTTTGCAAAAAAAGATGCGCGTTATAATTATGGACAAATGCTAACCTTGAGCTGGGAGGAACAGTTTAGAAGTTTTAAGGAACTGCTTGGTAAAACGCATTGTGATAGCGACAAATACGCGACCTCGAAATTTTGGCATTTCGGAATTTTTCTTCTTTTTGCAGAGAAAAATGTGCTTTTTTGGAGACATCATTATAGTTTGTCGGCGCGTAAAACAAATAAGCGGAAAGAAAACGAAGTAAAACAACTGTAACATGTTTCTATTTTTCTGCTGGAGTACAAAACTATCTCATCGTAAGAATTCCTCCTCGGGTGTAAAATAACTGTTTGAGGGGAGTTGGGGTTATTTGATGAAACAACAACAGAAAAAACAAAACAAAACTGGCGTCTTGTGAGGGGCGGACGTTTACTGCTATTTTCAGGAGCTGTTTGCCCAACACCGAGCCGAAAGTTATAGAAATGGAACGTCTTGAAAGCTGTTAATGATTATCTGAATCATATAGTAATGTAAACAGCGAGATATCAGTGGATAATATACACTATATGGACAAAAAGTCACCGGAAATCTAGAAAAGAAACACAACATAGCATTTATTGATGTACATTAGTACGGTGTCGGTCCACCTTTGAGACTTGCTTTCGACAAGGTTTTGGAACACAGCGATAGGTATGCGCTTCCATTCAGTACATAATGCTGCCGCTAACTGTTGCTAAGTAGTAGGCCTTGGTTCCAAACTTCTTATGCGGCGTTCTAATTCATCCCATTGGTGCTCTATGGGATTAAGATCAGGACTCTGTGCTGGCCAGTCCACACACGATACGGAATTATCGTCAAACCACGCCGTAACAGCCCTTGCTTTATGGCTCGGTGCATAATCCTGCTGGTACCAACAAGGTTCGGTTCCACAGTATTGCTACCGAGTTGGTAGGGCATAATTGTCCATAATATCGAGGTAGACGTGCTGGTTAACAGGTTTGTCCACGATAACCAATGGGCCGGAATCATACCACGGAAAACACCCTCACACCAGTACACTGCCAGCTCCAAACTTGACCGTAGGAACAGTACACTGTTACCGCCATACCCACACACGGCCATCAGACTGATGTATCGTGTATCTAGATTCATCAGTCCATAGGACCCGTTTTCATTGATCTACGGTTCACGATAAATGTTCATTCCATGGGTTACGACCACGGTAACCCATGGAATGAAGTTCTCAGTGAATGGCAAGTGTACATACCGAGGTTCCAGAATTTTTATTCACCTGTACGCTGAGGTCATGTGCAGTATACCGTCGGTTAGCTGTAACGACTCTCCCGAGTCTTCGACGTCCTGTATCACTGATTTTCTTTGGTCTGCCGGTACGTTTTGCTGCTTCAGGCACGCCATGTGTCTTCCACTTATTCAGTACATCCAAAACAGTTGCCTTGGGTATGTTTAAACTCTTCTCGGTTTCTCTTATGGCAACCCACTAATATAACACCCAACAATCTTTCCTTTCTCAAAGTCAGTTCAGCGACATTTTCACTCAACCTCAGAGTGCGATATGATCGCGGTATTTGTCATTTTCTTGTAGGACTTCCGTCCACAGTGAGTAGAGTTTAGGTCTCAGCCACCTACAGCGAGATCGCCTTTTGGGCAGGACATAAGAACGGAAGGAATGAGAGCAAGTCTAGCGACTTACAGAACAGTGAGATTAGAGTACAGTAGATGGCGCCACCGTACAAGTACGATGTTGCACACAGAGGGGTGAGAGAATTTCAGGGGGGGCATGGGAAAGGATATCCATTTAACCATTTAGCCTGGGGGCCGTCACTTAACGTGCTCGTCCGATGCACGGCGGATGTTCAGCGATTGTTAGTAAATCACACCATCTTTGAAAGATCAGCCCAGGCTCGAACCTGATACCTTGCATCGATAGTCTGACTCGCTAAACACTAAGCCTTCCGCGGCTCATATGATCGCGGTCAGCTGCAGGCTTGTTTTTATACCATTTGCAGCTGTACCGCACATTTTAACAACGCAGCGGATCAGTTCATTTGCTCTTGAAGAGGTGTCCGGTGACTTTTGTCAACATAGTGTATCTTAATGAATAAGTGTTGGAACTACCTAGAACTTACAGCGAACCTTTTATGAGCATTACGAACTTTGTTGCCATTCAGGGAATTCTGCTATAGACTACAGTTCAGGTGAAGCTCTTCGAGACATATGGTTGCATCATAGGGAACCACTTATTTAGTTGACATTTCCAAATTAGACTTGTCACAGAATTTCTTGCTTGAATATTATGAATATAAATATATAGTTGTGTTTGAACGTAATAGTGTATGTACATATATGTTTGTAAATCATTCGTATAAATTACAACATGTTACAATGACAATAGCAACGGATAGAACGTACATTTTTAAGCATATAATTTCTATATATATATATATATATATCAGTTGTCATCCATTAGACTTACTATATTTCAATGTCGTGTGGTCCTTAGCCACTCAAGAGCAACGTATAAAGAGTTTTTCTATAAGCATGCACTTCTTTTTTTAAGGTGTATTATATTATTATATATCTCCATTGCGCGTTTAATTTAAACGATACTACAAACGTAACTATCGAATTTAGTGAATTCCCGTTTTGTGAAAAAAAAAAAAAAAAAAAAAAAAAAGATTTGGACACTCTGCTACCTTCAAAGAAAATAATTAAAAGGGAATTAGATTGTGTGTTTCTGTCGTGAAAAAAAAAAAGTTTAATTTTTTATCGGCTAAACTCAATTGTGTGTGTGTATTGTACCGGTGTTAGCAGGAAATGGCGTTTACAAGTTCGGTGTGGTATTCTTGTAGTGCTAATCAGATTCCATATTCTACCGATGACCACTTACTCCAAACAGGTCTACTTCCGTTAACAGTAATTTTTAAACAAATTGCAAGCACATATGCCGGAGTTGCTAACATCGTTTTGAACGAGACTAGGATTTGGGCTTCATCGCGTAAACTTGTAAATAGAGTTCAGCGACACTTTTGCAATTTTTTAAAGATTCATCGAAGATCGCAGCGTTTATTTTTACCTGTGAATTAAGTTAGCCAAGTGGTTTGATTCGTAGATTTCTGGCTAGTCGTCCGATTTCTGTCCTGGTTGAGGCATGAATGGTGGGTGCGCTTGCCTCAAGGCGTCCTGGCCTTTTTTTCATTTCCTGGAACCAGTGGCCCCAAGTTAGGGATGAGCGACTATTTATAACCCTAAGAGTTGCTCATGGTGGTCATCGTACCCCTAAAAAAAAAAAAAATGGTAACTGCTGTAAAAATTATGAATCAACTTTTTTTTACTACATTTCACTTAGTCTTCTCTCTGTATGTCTTCGTGAATGAGTCGTGAAAAATCTGCCAAGATATATTAAAACAGATAATTTATTGAGGATTCTCGCTGCTAAGAAAGACCCATGCATATGTGGCCTAACTCTACTCCAGCACCGTAGGTTTCAGATATGTCTTGAGAAAGATTTTGATTGTTTCTGTTGAGGTTATCTGAACCAAAATTTTTCGGTAATCCGTTGAATTAGTTCTTTCTCAAATCATTATAGTAATTTCGTAGGATAATATCTTCTAGAATGTTGCCTGTCAAACTTTTTAAAAGGTGTTGCTCTAAGAAGACAAATTTTTGCTGTAAACAGGATTTGTTACGCTATCATTTTATTTTTTGGCCATAAAGCGAGTAGAATTCATATGGTAAGCCCCACTTGTGGAATCTGACAACATATATTATGCATATGGACTTCTCTTGAAGTACTGAATCTTAGAAGATATAACATTTCCTTTGTGGGATGGGAAAAACGTTATTCCACTAGATTTCCATAAATATAGAAGTACGTTCTGCAAATTTTTTGTGTCGTTACTGCCGTGTCAATATATTTCCCTATTTTGTTTTGTTTGAGGGCTTGTAAAGTATTTTGCATTGACAAGTCTGTATATGCAGATAGCTAGACGGCTAGATTGTGTAATAACCAAGAGAATGTTTTTTAGATGTTTGCAACTGAGTCTCGAATGCTTCTCTGTAATAGCATGATAAGCGAATACGTTCTTCCGATTTCATGTTTTTTGTGACTCTACAGCGGATAAGCAAGTCCTGGTCCTGTTAGTGGTTCTACTTTTCCCCTCTACTATTAAACATATGGACATCTTTTACTATCATTCCTTAAATCACGCATATATGGATTTCTTTTTATCGTTGTTTAAGTCATAACTTCTTATTAGAATGAAATGGTGTGCTGAAAACCTCAAAGCTTGGACAAACTGGTAGAGCACGACTGCTTGGGCGATACCTACTGTAAAGGTTTTGAAACATGATCACGTGATAACAGAAACTGTTTTTTAGTATTGTAAGAGTTGATCCTGCTGTATATATGTTTGCCTGATCGCTTTTGACAGGACAAAATATCATTCTGTTCCACACTTTAAAATTAAGCATGCGATTCTAAATATATAAAATCAGTTTGAAAATAATAAATAATAAAAAAAGTAATAAGGGTTAACAATGTTATGATTGTTTTTAAGATGCTTTAGGTTCGTGCGTTAAAATGCTCTAAATATTAAACACAAAGCATATATTACCACTACCAGGGGCGCCGGAACTATTTTTTGACAGCCGGAGCAAGATGTAGGAATACAACTTATTTTTATCTGAACATAAAATTTACCGCACTGTTGTAATAAACCAGGACGGGCTAACGTCCTTCGAAAAAGCTGCAGGAAAAACAATTATATCAATAAAACATTCGCATATATATATATATATATATATATGGGGGGGGGGGATGTATGTATCTTCAATACCGCAGGATTTCAAAGCTCTTGTAACTGCTGATGGTTTCACCGAATCAAAGGCCGATTATGAAAAGGCCTTTGATTCGGTGAAACCATCAGCAGCTACAATGGCTTTGAAATCCTGCGGTATTGAAGATGCACACATTAATATTATTAATAACATCTATGAAAATGCAAGTGCAAAGATTCGGCTGTTTGGAAATACAACACACACAAAAATTTGGAAAAGGAGTGCGACAAGGTGACACCATATCTCCGAAGCTCTTTAATGCCACATTGGAAAATGTCTTTCAATCACTGAACTGGGAAAACAAAGGGATAAAGATTAATGGAGATTAACTAACTCACCTTCGTTTTGCTCATGACGTAGTCATTTTTGCAACTACCCCATTTGAGCTGCAGAATATGATCCAGGAACTTGCTGACAAGAGTAAAGAAGTGGGATTAAAAATGAACTTTCAGAAGATAAAAGTGATGTTCAATGCTTTTACAAGAAATAAAGATTTATCGATTGATGGAAAAAAGCTGGAGATAACAGATGCGTACGTTTATCTTGGACAGCAGATTTCAAGTGAGGGTCACATTGATGAAGAAATTAATCGGCGTACAAAACTTGCCAGGAGAGCTTTTGGAAGAAACGGCATAATTTTCAAGAGCAATATGCCAGTATGTCTTAAAAGAAAAGTGTTTGATCAATGCATCCTTCCAGTGCTTACGTATGGTGCAGAGACGTGGACCTTAACTAAAAGAGACATACAAAGACTGCAGACAACTCAAAGAGCATGGAGAGATGCATGCTTGGTGTAACCAGGAGAGATAAGAAGAGGAACTCGTGGATCCGAAAAATGACAAGACTGGAAGACATCATGATCAGAGTTAAATCCCTGAAATGGCAATGGGCTGGACATACTGCCAGAAGGACAGACCATCGATGGACAGCCGAAATTTTAGATTGGATTCCAAGGGACAGGAAAAGACCCAGAAGAAGACCACATGCAAGATGGTAAGATGAAATTCGAAAGTATGTGGGAGTAACATGGAGGAGACTGGCACAAGACAGACCGTTGTGGAAGAAACTTGGGGAGACCTTCATCCAGCAGTGGATTGATAATGGTTGACAATGATGATGATGATATATATATATATAAAACAACAAATGCTACATCATATAGATGTGTAAACGGTACACATTAAAGGTGTTAATGTATATTGATTCGAACACTTCCGCATTGGTACGAGTTCTACAAGAACTGTAGCTGTAGACGTCATAATCAAACAATGAATAAAGGCATATCTCATTCCTCACCCTACTCCTTTTTCTTTTTTCTTTTTTTAGAGGTAGATTGAATTTGTATACCTCATCATCATCATCAACCATGGGTACAATTCCCGTAGGTGTCTGTTGTCATTTTAACAATATTGTCCCATTGAAGTCTGTTCATTGCACAGTGGCTCAGTTTTTGAAGAGTTCCATCGCACCAGTCTTTAATATCGTCAGCCCACACACGGTGAGGGCGTCCTCTTGCATTCCTTCCGCTCATTAAGCCAAACACCAATGTCTTTATCTTTCTGTCGTTTTTCATTCTGCAGATGTGTCCGAAGAGTCTTAGTTTTCTCTGTACGATTTAGGTGTTTGTTGCCATTTCAATTATATTGTCTCATTGAAATTTGTTCATTGCAGAGTGGCTCAGTTCTTGAAGAGTTCCACCGCACCAGTCTTTAATATCGTCAGCCCACACACGGTGAGGGCGTCCTGTTGCATTCCTTCCGCTCATTAAGCCAAACACCAATGTCTTTATCTTTAGGTTGTTTTTCATTCTGCAGATGTGTCCAAAGAGTCTTAGTTTTCTCTGTATGATTTAGGTGTCTGTTCCCATTTTAACTATATTGTCCCATTGAAGTCTGTTCATTGCAGAGTGGCTCAGTTCTTGAACAGTAGATGTCTGTTGCCATTTTAACTATATTGTCCCATTGAAGTCTGTTCATTGCAGAGTGGCTCAGTTCTTGAAGAGTTCCGCCGCACCAGTCTTTAATATCGTCAGCCCACACACGGTGAGGGCGTCCTCTTGCATTCCTTCCGCTCATTAAGCCAAACACCAATGTCTTTATCTTTCTGTCGTTTTTCATTCTCCAGATGTGTCCAAAGAGTCTTAGTTTTCTCTGTATGATTTAGGTGTCAGTTGCCATTTTAACTATATTGTCCCATTGAAGTCTGTTCATTGCAGAGTGGCTCAGTTCTTGAAGAGTTCCGCCGCACCAGTCTTTAATATCGTCAGCCCACACACGGTGAGGGCGTCCTCTTGCATTCCTTCCGCTCATTAAGCCAAACACCAATGTCTTTATCTTTCTGTCGTTTTTCATTCTGCAGATGTGTCCGAAGAGTCTTAGTTTTCTCTGTACGATTTAGGTGTTTGTTGCCATTTCAATTATATTGTCCCATTGAAATTTGTTCATTGCAGAGTGGCTCAGTTCTTGAAGAGTTCCACCGCACCAGTCTTTAATATCGTCAGCCCACACACGGTGAGGGCGTCCTCTTGCATTTCTTCTGTTCATTAAGCCAAACATATCTTTATCTTTCTGTTGTTTTTCATTCTGCAGATGTGTCCAAAGAGTCTTAGTTTTCTCTGTATGATTTTTTTGGAACAGGGTCTCTTTTAGTTGTATTCTTCTGTACACTTCTTCATATACTCTAGGTCCATCCGATTCGTAAGATTTTCCGATGGCACTTTGTTTGAAAAAAACAAGTATCCTTCTCTCTGACTCCTTTGTCATTGTCCAAGTCTCGCATCCATATAGCATGCTGCTGAATATGCATGTCTCGGGAATACTTAACTTAGTTTGTTTTTTTTATACCTAATGAAATACAAAACGCTACTTTCCTTCTTTGTGGACTATTTACCGGGTCTAGTATTTCGTGAAACATTTTTTCACTACGGGACAGAGAGAGGACAGTTTAACCCCACGTCTCAGAAGTGGCATTAATAAAATCAGATTTCTACATAGTTCTAGGAAAAAGTGGAGAACAATACTTAATTTTATCAAAAGGAACTTTAAATAGGAAAAAAATCCAAATGTTTATCAGATTTCCAATCACGAACATAAATTGAAAAGGAAGAAAGTGAGGGGCCAAATGTGAAGTTTTGCCCTCGCCCTCATTTGCGTGCGAGGGCAGGTGTCCCTCTGAATTCAATTGAAAAAGTCTATATTGATACATTATTAAAAAAGCGAACAACGCAATTGTGTTCCATAATACAGAACTAATTGAAATGGTCGTGAGCAGTGATGAGTCTGGTTTGCAAAGTTATACATACATATGTACGTAAATACACACATAATATATATCATCATCGTCAAACCATTATCAATACACTACTGGATGAAGGTCTCCCCAAGTTTCTTCCACAACGGCCTGTCTTGCGCCAGTCTCCTCCATGTTATGTCTGGTTTCTTTTGTTAGTTGTTAAAATTTTCGTCTTAAAGTTTTTTTTTTTTTTTTTTGTGTGTTGTTATTCATTCTAGCATTCTTAATTTTAAGCTGTGTATATCTACGTATCCTAAATTTAGCTTTTTCCTCTTCGTTATGGATCAAATCGCCCACCCTGTTCTCTAGTTCTTCTGGATCCTCATTTGCAAAGCGTATAATGAAATTCGGGGAAGTGATGCCACGTTCAGAAGGAAAGTCTAACGGAGAAGTAACAACATTTATTACAAATTCAAAAAGGAAGGTTAACTTACAGATATATGTCACAGGTTCTGTTTTGGTGTTTTCGTTTATACGGAAAAGGAACAGCAGAATATTTTGCATGTACTTCCTTTGAACACAAACCATTTAATTTTAGCAACTCGAGTTCATGTTTTACGTAGAAAAATAAAAAGCAGTAAAGCATCAGGGATTTAGTAACGCATATGTATGTAATTTTTGAGTAAGCACGAAAAAATAACATTTTGGTTATTGTTGAAATTACCGTTTTTAAAAGTCTTTCGTACCATCATTTACTGACACTACAAAAATTAAGTTCGGTGTTTCTTTCGCGATTGAGTTATAGCTATACCCAATCTAATGAGGTTCATTACTATCCACTGTCTTCAAAAACCGCGTAAACCTTATCTTTTAAAAAAAATTCAATCCCCAAAGGAGATGTTTTCAATTCATTGTTTTCAGCTGTCGTGAGATCATTAGAGACTGTGTGATCCTTCCTTATTTGCAGAAACCAGTTCATGAAATGACATTGCACTGTCATCGGTATCAGCAAGTGATCATGATAAAGTGCTCATGTTCTGTATAATGGCTCGGTCGGAATTCCATTGCCGAAGTTGCAGGTATGTTATCATTCATCAAGGGCCTGTCACTCCTTTCAAAGTGTGACCACCCACCCTTCTAAATCCACTCTCTCCTCTACTATTCATCATTTCCACTCCCCAATTTTTAATTAAGGACTCTCCGGCTCTTTATGATTAATAAATAAACACAGACGGCTCTCCAGATAAAGTTTTCTCCCTTTCACCAGCAGCGAATTTGAATGTTAATGTCGATGGGTGAAGCGAGAAAGAATGCCTCTGCGACTCACCTACGGTGCGCACTCCAACACCTAAGTTAACATTTCTCTCTCTGAAATCGGAAAGCAATAGCTGATCGTAAATATTTCCAGAGTATATATATTTCTAAGTAGTTGAGATGTAACAAAGCTCAGTTGGAGAATTTTTTTTTCTGAGAAATACAGGATCGACAAGAAGTCTTTCTCATTAAGAAAGTTTTTATTAAAAAAAAAAAAACTGTGGTACAGGCGGTTTGTGGCATGATGCATGCAAAATAGTACAGTTGTCTTTCTACGTTGTTAGTATACCTCCACATGAGCGCTGTTCATAGCCTGGAGCGCATCTAGTCAGTATTCAAGTTCTCTCCATGTGTTGCATAACATCTCTTTAGAGACTGTAGCAATAGCATCTGTTATACTCCTCTGCAGAGTTTCGATATCAGACACTGGTGTTGAATATACTTTACCTTTGGCATAACCCTACAGGAAAAAGTCTAGGGGTGTTATGTCGGGTGACCGTGGTGGCCACGATGTTGGACCGTCCCTCCCCAATACATCTGTTGGGGAACGTGGTAGTGAGTAATTTTCGAACAATTAATCTCCAAGTGGTGGGAGCACCATCCTGATGGAAAATTACCCATGGTTGATATTCGTACAACTGAGGTGCAACAAAAAGCTCCATCATGTCCGGGTACACATTTGCTGTTATTGTGCCCTCTCAAAAAAAAAGAGAAAGGTCCGATGACTCTGTTGTGCATGAGACCACACCAAACATTCATTTTGGGGCTGTCCCGCTGCTTTTTAGAGACAAAGCTGGGATTTTCCGACACCCATATACGCACATTGTGTCTCTTTACTTCCCCAGAGGAGTGAAAAGTGGCCTCTTCCTGAATTGTCTTCGATGAGGCGTAAAATCTCAGTTGCAAAAGCAGCACGACTAGGGTGGTCTTCCATCTACAAAGCTTGAACAATCTGCACTTTGACACATAAAAGCGAAACCTTTTGTGTAAAATTTTCTTCAGTGTGCAGCAGGGGGCTTTCGAGCTCAGATGAAGCTCGGCTGGTGGATTTCGAGGGACTCTGTACGAAAGCTGTCCGCAACGGTCTCTTCACTGGCACCCAGTCGGCCGATTCGTTTTCGGTCACCAACACTTCGTGTCTCCTTGAACTTTGCATACCAATCTGTTATGCTTTTACGATCAGGTGGTGGACGTCCGTATTCTCTTCTGAAATTACGCTGAAGAGTTATCGGTGATTTGGTCTCGTGGTACGAAAGAAAACCTCCCACGGTACATGGTCAGTACTTTGCAAGAATGACTCGAGAATAATCATGGTCAAGCACTTCTTCCCCCGCCTCCTCCTGCGGCCGCCAAACTTCCATGATTTAAATCCCATGGAACATTTGTGGGATGAAGTATAACTTCTATTTCACCAGTTCATGCCGAACTCCGGTTGTAGCTGGTTAACATATACGGTCTAGTGGAGTCAGTGCCACTCCGGGTGCAAGATGCTATCGCGCCGAAGGTTGGCTCAACCAAGATGATTTAGACAGTACAACGCCATGACATTAGAGAGACAAGTTCCCTCCGTTTGTGACGTCAGTCTCATGTGACACAGACTGATACGTCTGTGTCGTGTTTGACTTCACGCACAGCAGCGTTGGAAATCAATCGGAAGCCTTGGTTTCCGCGTGACGTTACTTAAAGAGGGAACTGATCTTTTTAATGTCATGGCCTTGTATTTTATAGACGGTCTAGGTTCAACGCGCTACTTATTATAGGTAGGTAAGGATCATGTTATCAGTAAAAAAGTGCATAATGAATTTTTGTTACACTGTACGAATAAATACTGTAGAAGTGTTGTTTGTGAAAGTCACCTTTTGCAACTATCGTGTACTAAACCCGTTTTTTGTGTGTTTTTAATCATGTAAATGACAAATAACCGGATACAAATGTAACGTATCTTCTTTCTCCATTTGTATCTCGTCCGTTGAAGTGTTCGCTAATCGTCACGATGAATAGGCGTACTTCTTCAGCGTGAAAACCGTTCTTTAATTAGCAATGGGAAAATTCCAAGCCCTCTCTTCGAAAGAAAAGAAAAGAACAATAAGAACACGAACGGAAATGTTTATTTTCCGCCCCCGATTTAATTAATTCATATAAATAGATAAATTTATTCGTTATATTGTTTATCTTACTCCCTCCCATGAGCCTTTGCACCTTGTTATTCTGATGCTGCTCGAGTTAGAACACAGATTTAAACAAAGCTCACACACTCCCTCTTCCAGTATTTGGCAGAAAAAATTTATTTTCTTGGCGTGGTTTAATTTTCTCTGTTTAATTGCGTGGAGCGAATTAATGAAGTCGCAGTTTGTTTCTCAACTGAAGTGTAACTTTCAGGGATCCATTTCTCGTTGGAGATCTGGTGCAAGGCACAGTTCCCTAATCAGTCTACCACCCCTCCTGCTCTCCTCCCCCGAACTATTCCTTTTCAAATCCAGTGCGTCGATTTTGGGAGAAAAATAAACAAAACCGACAAACGCCCTAGTGACTTAACGTTCTTGCTGCGGTTTGGTGTGTCATCTTGTTTTATCTGTTCCCGTTAAATGAGTTTTCCCCCTAATCAGATTTATATGCAAATGGAAGTAATCCTATTTTAGTTGAGCGAAACACGGTTGTTAATCGAGACTTCCGTGGAGCGGAGAAGGATTATTTTCAGTGAAGTTTACTCACATTTCAGACTGCTGTTTGATAAAGGATCTTTCTTATTACAGAGCCTTCATCGGCGCAACCAGATTCCTGTGGCGAATAATGACTTCAGATCCCGAAGAGACACGTAAATCCGCAGTCGAAGCTTCAAGTCTTTATTTATTCATTTGTACTACTTTTGATCATATATCACTGTCTTACTATTCCAGATCATAATCATCATATAACTAAAATTACAAAGAGAATCTCAATATCCTCATATAATGCGTATACGTATTTTCAGTTGACCTTTTTCAACTTTTGTGACTTACGTGATTCTCTGGTTTGGTTCGTTGGAGATACGGACCATACATATTAAGCATCAATTATAACAACAGGTCAATAACACACCTCCTTTGTCATTTTTTTTTAAAAGTGTGTCTCAGCAGCAAGCTTAGTAAGCAGCTAAGAAAGTCCAGAATTAAAATGGCTGCCTCAGAAAAAGCCACTGGGGATGAAGTGGGTTAATATCGCCAAGTTAAAAGAAACGAAAGATTCAGCCGAACCTCTCTATCACGAATATCGAAGTAGAACTCGCTTACAACGAGCAGCTGCATCAGTAGAACCCGCTTACAACGAGTAGCTTGGGATCGGCAGAAATCCTCGCTAAATCTGTTTTAGGGTGAAAAATCCCATTATGTAAAAATATGCATATGTGATAATACGTAATGTCTGTTCGTTTATATACAGTATATCCAACACAATTTAATTAACTAACTACAGTAATATGAATTACAACAAAATGAAAACACATAGTGGCAGCGAAACCCAAAGCGGACTTCACGTGGAAACATTAAATTTTAAAACAAGAACCTAATGTTCTTCGTTTTAATGTATCGGGTGATCCAAAAGTCTTACACATTTTGAAAACGTAATAGCTCGCGGAGTTTTGAGAGTAGGACAACGCGGTTTGCGTACATATGATCAGAATGACATCGGGTTTTTTTATGAAATCACATACATTTTTACTCATTTTACTTATATTTTTCATCGCTAGATGGCGCAGCAACCATAGGTTGGAAGTGTCGAGAAAACTAGACAGCTCATTGTACCAGGTGTTCAATGTGATGGCCGTCCTATTCCAGTACTGCCTGCAGGCGAGAGAAAACAACATGAACGGCATTGAAGAGCATGTCCGGTGGTATAGCTGCCACATGGTGTCGAATGGCATCTTTCAGAATGGCCAATGAAGTGGGGCGACATCTGTACACTTGTCATTTTAGGTAACCCCAGAGCCAGAAATCGCAGGGTGACAGGTCTGGTGACCGAGGTGGCCAGGCCTTCGGAAGGTGTCGGCTCTCAACACACGATTTGCGTCAAACGTCTCTTGCAGCAGTTGCTTAACGGAACGTGCGATGTGGGGTGGTGCTCCATCCTGCACAAATGTGCACAGATTCACTGCATCCAGCTCTTGCAAGCTGTGAATAACGGGCAGGGCACGGAAACTGTAGGAAATTAGAGCGAATCTAGCGATCCTGACAGGATAGTTTGTAAGTGAGGGAGAGAGCACACTAGATGGCGCCACCGTCCAAGCGTACGGTTTTGCACATAAAAGACAGAAAGAAATTAGGGGGGGGGGGATGCTTAGGAACTTTAACCGGGGATTCCTACCCGGAGACCGTCACTTAACGTGCTCCTCCGATGCACGGCGGATATTCAGCGATTGCTAGAAATTCGCAGTACCAGGCTAGGTTTGAACCTGGGGTCCTTCCAACAGTAGTCTGAATATCTAACCACTAAGCCCCCGGCGACTCGATTTCAAATTCAGATCAGATCAGCTGTAGAGGATTTTAGGAAGGGAGTGTCTGACCCCAGGTCTTAAACAGCCCTTAGAAATGGAAAGCTAGGAGATTTGGGATAGAGTGTCCGATAAGAAAGGGACACGGAAGCGAGGTAGAAAGGGGGAGGAGACGCCCTTATTTATTACCGGGGAGCCAGTACCCGGGGTCCGACGGCTTAACGTGCCTATCCGACGCACGGCGGATATTTAGTGGTTCGAGCGTTCATACCTGCTGGGATCGAACTTGAAGTTATTTCCGTGGCAGTTACGAACGTTGACCACTAAGCCGCCCGCTGCCCATGATTTCAAATTTGGAATACATGTACTCCATATGAACTAATTTATTCATAGAATCAACTGGAAGTATATTATTCGATGGCACATCTGCGATAATAGATATATATATATATACTCGTTGTCACATGCTGGGCAAATGGACCGAACAATTTTACGACAAATATAGTGATGAAGCGACGGTATATTATTTATGAGATTGACACAAATATAGTTAATGTAAAAATGTACACAAAGATACTTTATACATAATTAAATTACTTGTGATCAGTGATTTTGTTGTGCTAATTATTTATGTGCCACTTTACACCTTTATTAAACAATTTCTCTTGAAATCTATAATATCTAAAATGAAGTAATACGAGATTATATTTATTGACGCAGTTATTCGTAAGTACGTATGGTTACTTATATTTGAGCATGTCATGTACTCGTTTACGATACGATTGTACTTAAAAAAAATAGTAGATTCAGGTTCTCACTTTTAAGTAGATTTTTTTAACAGTGTAATAAGGTGACGATTCGTCAAATTTTAATGCACGATTTGGAGAAAAATAAAAATGGGGGCTCGTTTTGTTCCCCATGCTGTGTCAGACGACCAGAAATATACACGAGTGGTCTGGAGACTTCAGAAACAATGCAAAATGTTCTCCAAAGCATTGTGGGGAGACATGGTGTTTTCGTTAGGATCCTGAAACGAAGTGTCAGAGTGCTCAGTGGAAGTCGCCACAGTCATCCGAAGGAAAGATGATGAAGTTACCGAAGTCCAAAATCAAGAAAATGCCTGTGTATTTTTTCGACAGCAAGGAAATTCTGCATCACGAGTTCATTCCTGAAGGTACAACTGTCACTGGCAATGCTTGCACGTCCATTTTGGAACGATTGTGGGAGAGGATTGCTCGTGTCAGGCCAGAGTACAAAACCGGGCAGTGGTTCCTTCTTCACGTTAACGCACCCGCACACAGAAGAACCAGTAGCGTACAGCAATTTCTGGGGCGAAAACAAGTGTGTCTACTCAACCATCCCGCCTGTTCTCCGGATTTGTCACCGTGTGACTACTTTCGATTCCCTAAATTCGAGCTGCCTTTAAAAGGAAACATTTTTCAAGACATACAAAGAACTGTGACATCAGCTCTGCACTCCATACCTAAAAATGACCTCTGCAAGTCCTTCCTTTGTTTGGCTGATCATGCCACTTCTTGTATTAACGGAATGTACTTCAAATAAAATATATTCACGTAAGTTTTCCTGCTTTTCCACTAAAAAAAAAAACAGTCTCATTATTTAATTGCCTCACTGTGTATAACGTTAAAATTGAATTTATTTTGGGTGCCCTTATAAAAAATCTTTTACTTTATTCATGTAAATGTGATTTAAAAAAAAATACTCACGTAGCTGTGAATCAGAATTCTTCGCTCAGGAATTTATTTGAATCAGCAATGTTGCCAAAACTTTAGTGAAAAGATTTTGATCATTTCCAGGAAATTATATCAGCGCTTTTTGGTCGCGCTTAATGTTCAACATTGAAACAGGAAGTTTTCTGAATTAAAAATGGTGCAAGGAATAGGGAACGGGATGTACAATTTAACTGAAAGATTGTTTGAATAGGACTTCAGGGCCTTGTAATTAAAACACGTCTTGCTGTTGTTTGAACGATCTTCTGCTGTGGCTGTCATTTGATTTGAAAGAAATTCGTTAGCCTTTGTTTTGCCCCGACTTGTCAGATGAGTTGAATTAGATGAAGATGCAGTTTTCTGCTAGAAATGTAGTTTGCTTTCTTCTTTCATGACTTCCTTGCCTCTTTTTATGCTTTTAATTATTAATCAGCCGCTTTCAACTACATGCCGTCAACAGCTGCGACATACCATGTCAACATTATGTGTACTTCGGTGAATGCGCTTCTACAGAATCCTTTTTCTTGCTTCTTGAAATTCCTTTTTGTTGCGCAGTTCTTTTAAGTAATAGCAATTTCTTGCTTCGTTGGAAACTGATATTAAGAACATAATGGAAAATTAAATCGTGGACTCGGATTTTGCGAGGAAAGTCAAGAGCTTGATGTTCTCGAGGACTTGAAGTCATCAGAGTCAGGAACTGGATTAAAATTAATCTATTCAAATCTCTTAAGAGACGACTTCCGAATGCAATAGGCTTTCGTAACGAAAGTCCAGCTGTCATGGAATTTATTTCTTAAACTGTTAACCAGAATCGAGCGCTTCAGCACCACTTAATAAAGCAGAGCATTAGATTTTAAAACCATTTGACTCGGAGGGGGAAAAAAATCGTGCTAAAAATTCATAAGTTATAAAAAAGCATCTTTCTGTAGTGCGATTAAATATGCCAAGAGTGGCGATTGAAATATCAGTATTTCGATACTCAGAGTGTCGGTATATCACATTATATTTGCGTACCAAAATACCGGTATTTATTGAAATATGTTTGATTCACAGTCATGCTTTAATACCGGTATTTATTAAAAATATGATTGATTCAAAGTAGGCTTCGAATATTCCTTCGCTAACATAAATTAAAATAAACAAAGCATGTTGTTAAATGAAAATTCTCTCTAATTCGGAAAAATAAAGAATCATCTATGAAAAATTTGGTATAATAAAACAAGAAGAATTTGCAAAAACTCACACTCTGTAAAATTTCCCAGGGTTGAAAATGAAGCTGGCCGGGAAAACATGATGTCATCCACCAGAACAGTGATGTCACATAAAACAAGAACGTATGTAATTATTAATGAGATACGTTAGTGACTGCCACGGAGAAGACCTCTGGTTCGATCCCAGGAAGGTACGAACACTCGAACCACCAAATATTCGCCATGCGTCGGATGGGCACGTTAGGCCGTCGGGCCTCGGGTACTGGTCCCCCGGTAATAAATAAGGCCGTCTTCCTCCCTCTTTCTATCGCTTCCGTGTCACTTTCCTATTATGTACTCTAGCCCAAATCTCCTAGCTTCCTATTTCTAAGGGTTGTTTAAGACCTGGGGTCAGACACTCCCTTCCTAAAATCCTCTACATATGATCTGATCTGATCTATTAACGAGAAATTACAATGTATATTAAAAATTCGTTAAGCAAAACAAATTCTTTAAAAAAAAAAAAAGAAAAAAATCATTCAAAATTTAAAAACTACCCGAAGGAAATAAAAAGAAAAATTCACAAGACGAGGGATTGAAATAGTTTCCACTCGTGTTTAAATAAAAAAAAAAATGAAACATTTGTAGCGTTATCCATCCTGCGTACCCAGATAGCATCGTGAAATACTAATTTAACCATAATGCCATCCCCCACCCCTCTAATGTCATCCACTCACATGTTAAGGTGGTGCAGTCTTATCTCACAACCCCCATGACGTTATCAGTCCCACGCAATTATCCAAGATGGCGGACGATGTGACCCTCCACCACTCCATGACTCTCCACCTGCCAAAGTGGAGGATCCCATAGGTTAACATTGACCCTCCACTGGCGTAGGACCGCCCTTTTATACACTACTGAGGCCAGACACTCCCTTCCTAAAATCATCATCCAAGATGCCGGATGACGTGACCCTCCACCTGCCAAAGTGGAGGGTCCCATAGGTTAACATTGACCCTCAACTGACGTAGGACCGGAAATCAGCGGTTCCTTGGATTTTCCTGACAAAGAGGGGCAAGCGGTGGAATTTGCTGACAGGTAGAGGGAAGGGGTTGAAGTAATACTGAGTTGACGATTGGGAATTTTTGTGGGACGCCCGCTTCTGCAGCGTGTTGAAATAAACTCTGAAAAACATTTGCATTCTTCTCCCTAACCGCTCGTCGGATGGAGAAGAATCATCAGATCAGATCATATGTAGAGGATTTTAGGAAGGGATTGTCTGACCCCAGGTCTTAAACAACCCTTAGAAATAGGAAGCTAGGAGATTTGGTGCCCGATAGGAAAGTGACACGGAAGCGAGGTAGAAAGGGGGAGAACGACGCCCTTATTTATTACAGTACCCGGGGCCCGACGACTTAACGTGCCCATCCGAAGCACGGCGGATATTTAGTGGTTCGAGCGTTCGTACCTGCCTGGAATCGAACCCGAGGTCTTCTCCGTGACAGTCACGAAAGTTGACATCTAGGCCACCCGCGGCCCCCATCGGACTCTAGGTAATAGCCCCCGATTATAAATAAGGGCGTCTTCCTCCCCATTCTACCTCGCATCCGTGTGACTTTCCTGTCTGGCACTCTAGCCGAATCTCTTAGCTTCTTACTTTTTTTAAGGGTTGTTTAAGACCTCGTGTCAGACACTCTCTTCCTAAAACCCTCTATATAAATCTCTAGAGTGGTTTACTGCCAGATCCGGACATGGCACTTTCGTACATCGAAATTTCAGTGTTACTTCCGTACAATTGTAATGATAATTACCCATCGTATTTGAGATCTACGGCCCTACCGTTTTTGTGTCAGTTCCCTACAAAAAGGGATTTAACTCTCTCATACCCAGAAGATGCGTGTTTATCGTCTTTGCCCTTGCTCCCCTTGTGTGAACTAGGGCTTTAGAAAGGGAAGGGTTGGTTCATTCCTTTGTTCTAGGACGAGTATCTTAAGCCCATTTGCTAATCTTTTGGCAGTAAATGCCTTCATTTTGTGCAGTGGGTTTGTGGCCAGTTGTCGAAATATAAGGAAACCGTGGACGTTTGGTTCATCACACTTTCCCCGTTAATAACAACGGCACTGTAAAGGAACAGATTCTGAAGTTTGTCCACGATTTCGTACTGAGGGGGTGCTGAATTTTTTGTTAAATATGATGAAATATGTGAAAAATAATTTTTTACGATGCAGGTCGTATCGAAAATCATTGAAGACAGCACAAGGCTTGCCTTTTGACGTTTCAGACAACACTACAAGATCCATTTTGTATATATAAATAAAATACATTTTTACGATGCAGGTCGTATCAAAAATCATTGAAGACAGCACAAGGCTTGCCTTTTGACGTTTCAGACAACACTACAAGATCCATTTTGTATATATAAATAAAATACATTTTTACGATGCAGGTCGTATCAAAAATCATTGAAGACAGCACAAGGCTTGCCTTTTGACGTTTCAGACAACACTACAAGATCCATTTTGTATATATAAATAAAATACATTTTTACGATGCAGGTCGTATCAAAAATCATTGAAGACAGCACAAGGCTTGCCTTTTGACGTTTCAGACAACACTACAAGATCCATTTTGTATATATAAATAAAATACATTTTTACGATGCAGGTCGTATCAAAAATCATTGAAGACAGCACAAGGCTTGCCTTTTGACGTTTCAGACAACACTACAAGATCCATTTTGTATATATAAATAAAATACATTTTTACGATGCAGGTCGTATCAAAAATCATTGAAGACAGCACAAGGCTTGCCTTTTGACGTTTCAGACAACACTACAAGATCCATTTTGTATATATAAATAAAATACATTTTTACGATGCAGGTCGTATCAAAAATCATTGAAGACAGCACAAGGCTTGCCTTTTGACGTTTCAGACAACACTACAAGATCCATTTTGTATATATAAATAAAATACATTTTTACGATGCAGGTCGTATCAAAAATCATTGAAGACAGCACAGGGCTTGCCTTTTGACGTTTCAGACAACACTACAAGATCCATTTTGTATATATAAATAAAATACATTTTTACGATGCAGGTCGTATCAAAAATCATTGAAGACAGCACAAGGCTTGCCTTTTGACGTTTCAGACAACACTACAAGATCCATTTTGTATATATAAATAAAATACATTTTTACGATGCAGGTCGTATCGAAAATCATTGAAGACAGCACAAGGCTTGCCTTTTGACGTTTCAGACAACACTACAAGATCCATTTTGTATATATAAATAAAATACACTTTTACGATGCAGGTCGTATCAAAAATCATTGAAGACAGCACAAGGCTTGCCTTTTGACGTTTCAGACAACACTACAAGATCCATTTTGTATATATAAATAAAATAAATTTTTACGATGCAGGTCGTATCGAAAATCATTGAAGACAGCACAAGGCTTGCCTTTTGACATTTCAGACAACACTACAAGATACATTTTGTTTAAATAAAATCTCCAGATGCAACTGTGCTGCATAAATTTATAAGAACAAACTAACAAAATAGTGAACCTCACCCTTTGTACTTAAGTAACACACGATCAGTTTGCCTCCCTACAAGGTTAGTGTCTATTAACCTTGGCCTCCCTATACCCTTACGAAAGGATTAGCTGGACCCTTTGTACTAAGTGACATCAGTTGCCTCCTTCTCTCATTTGGGGAGACGCAATGGAGGAATGCTTTCTTGTACGGATCTGATACAAAATTTTCATTGTACGGAAGTGCTACATCCGGATCTGTCACTACACCCTCTAGAGTTGACGATTGCTTTAGCTTCAGCTAGCAAGTTTCTAAAACCGTCAGCTATTCCACATTCTTATAAGTAATAATTTCCTACAATTGCATTATGGTCGGTGTCATCACTTGAGATTTTTACGTTAATAATCATTATTTTTCAATATCATACTAAATCACTATGGAACATATAAATTTTATATGATTTTAGTTTTTAACAGTGAGAAAAGAATCTGCTAAATTTCTTTTATCATCATCTCAAAAAGTATCGCCGGTGAGTTAATATAATGAATCATATGTTGCATCGAAAGTATAGCGCAATACCTTTACAGCATTGGTCCTGTTTTCCCATCGTCTTTCAGAGAGCGGTTTTATAGTCAATGTTGGGATTGCGCTCCCGCTCTGCATGTCCCTGATCTGGACGATCTACCAGTGTCAGCGAATTCCACTAGTCTCCCCTCTTTGTGCGCAAAATCAACGTTTGTCCAATTGCTCGCGAATTCCACACTACCAAATCAGCTCGAACAAATGTATTTGCTGTCTAAGAAATGGGCGGAACGTGGCTGAAACGAGTGAACATTTATTAAATCATGACGTGCGCTTTTAATTAAGTCTTAAAATAGCTTACAAATTAACCCGGCTTTTGAGAGAACAAATGCCCTGTTATCTACCGGTGGCGTATGTTTTAGCTGTTCGGCGTTCCATCAGAGATTAATGAAAATTTCAGAAATCTGAATTTCGAAAAAGTACTTGTACGTGGTGCTTCAGGGTGTTTGTCCTAAATTTAAAAAAAATTCTGTTAATCAGTTTTCTAGCGACCGACAAACACACAAACCATTTTATAATACACAGTCGAGACACATTATTATGACCACCTCCTACTTTTGACGTCAACAGCGCGTAGCCAATAAAAGAAGAGCTGAGCTGGATTGGAGGGTATATAAGGTGTGCTGTAGGCATTCTGAAAGCATATCACTCGTTGCTGTCGTGGATAAAAAGAACGACTTATTAGATTTGCATAAAGGGATGATTATCGGCTTTCGGGCCAAGGGTGGCAGTACTTCTGAAACAGCGCAGTTTGTGAACTGTTTCGCGTACTGCTGTAGTTAAAATGTATCATGATTGGAGAAATAACACCATTGCGAATAAGCGATGTGGAAACTATGTAGCACCACGTGCCATTGATGTGAGAGGTGAACGTCGGCTGCGAAGGTGCATGAGGGCCGATCGACACACAAAAGTGAAGCAACTCACTGGCAGAATGAACCTGGGGGCTACCGGTAATGTGCTTAAAACGACAGTTCAGGGAACCCTGCTGCGTATGGGACTCCGATGCAGACGGATGGTCACTGCACCTAATCTAACGAAGGTGCATCGGCAGAAAAGGCTGACATTTGCATGGCAGTATCGTAATTGGACCTCCGCTGATTGACAAAGGATTGCCTTCTCCGATGAGTCACGTTTTCCGCTTCATCGAACGAATGGACGTTGGCGTACAAGGCGAGAAACATCGGAGAACAAACACTCTTCAACCACTGCTGGAAGAATACAAGCTAGAGGGGGCAGCGTTATGGTCTGGGGAATGTTTTCGTGGCATTCTCTGGGTCCACTCATACCTGTGAAGGGCACTATGGACCGAATTCCTTATGAATCCATTCTTGTAGACCACGTACACCCATACATGCTGATTGTCTTTCCTTGGATAGAATGGAATCTTCCAGCACGACAATGCGACGTGTCACACAGCTAGAAATGTCCGAGAGTGGTTAGAAAAACACAATGAAGACTTCAAAATAGTTCCCTGGCCCCCTAATTCCCCAGACTTAATCCCAATTGCCCATCTGTGGGACCACCTCGATCGTGTTGTTCGCTCTATGGATCCTCCACCACGCACGCTCCAGCAGCTGTGAGACGCACTGTAGTCAGCATGGCTCCACATACCTCTGAACACCTTCCAGCTCCTTATTGAGTCACTCCCAGCTCGTCTAGCTGCTGTCCACGCTGTACACGGGGTTACTCTGGATATTAACTGGTGGTCGCAATAATGTAACTGGACCGTGTATTATTGTTTGTAAAACTTTCAGGCGTTGGTATTTTGTTTAAAATATCGCAATGTACACTGAAGAGCAATTGAATTAGAGATACCTGTCTAGTAACCTGTAGCATCACCTTTCGCCCTGATGACGGCGGCGATTCGTCTTGGCATGGACTCGACAAGACACACGAAGCGTTGGGAAGCCATACTGATCCACGACCCTTGAACAAGCTCCCACAGTTCACGAAGATTCGGTGGAGGCAGGTCAGCGCCTCGGACATCTCTCTCGACGGCATCCCAGATGTTCTCGATGGGATTGAGGTCAGGTGACCTAGCTGGCCAAGGAAGCGAGGTCACGTCGGTGGAGTGTTCATCCAACCATTCGACTACAATTCGGGAGCGATGGCACGGTGCATTGTGTTGTTGCAGGATGAGGTCCCCAGTGGGATGTTGAAGGCGCACAAACGGGAACAAATGGTCGTCCAGGATATCCCGGTGAGGGACGATGTCACACGTACCAGGGATCCCATTTCAATCCACGTAAACAGTCCCCAGACGAGAATGCTACCCCCACCAGCTTGAAGAGTACCCTGCTGGCAACAAGGATCCATCGCTTCATGAGGTTTGCGCCGTACTCGTATCTTGCCATCAGCATGTGCCAACGTGAATCTCGACTCATTAGTCCAGCCAACATTTTTCCACATGTCTAGGGTCCAGTGGCGATGTTCCCGCGCCCATGCTAATCTTTGCACCCTGTGATGTGCGGTCAGCAGCGGTACCCTCGTGGGATGATGGTTTCTGTACCTCATAGCGAGGAGATGGTTCTGGATGGTGTGGCTGGTTACACGTTTTTGTGCACCAGCGTTAAATTTCCGAGTGATTTCTTGCACTGTGGCCCGTCTATCCGATGTTACAATGCGAGCTAGCCGACAATGACCCCGCTCATCCACACGCTGTTGTCCACAGCAATTGGCTTTTGCAGGGATGGTTTTACCGAATTCGATGTACTTACGGTGCACCCGTGACACAGTGGCTCGTGAAAATCTTAGTGCCTGCACTAATTCCGAGATGGAGTGACCCATTCGTTGGGCGCCGACAATTTGCCCACGATCAAATGCGCTTAGATCCTTCATCTTACCCATACTGCGTCCGATGACCTGTCGCATCAATCCTTATATTGTCGGATCGCTGCATACGCCATGTCGTTTCCGTTTACAGGACCGCCCACAGCGCCACATTTGCATAACGCCAGCTGTCTGTAATTCAATTGCTCTTCAGTGTATATTGATTGCCGTTTCTTCACGTATTTTGATTCAGTACAGCTGGTTAGGCATTATGCTTGCTCGTGCATCAAGTAAGAACGTAGAAAAAGGGGGGAAAAAAGGTATAGAGAGCAAAATAAAGGAGGTAAAGAAAGTGTAGAGGGAAAGGGAGAATGGGAATGAAAGGAATTGAAACCACAGCGCTCTCTTTGTTTTTGTCTAGTTGCGGTACAGGGTGTTGATGAGGAAGTCCTTATTATTATTTTTATTTTTTTAGATCTCATTAAAATAGGCGAGATATTGCCCAGTCATCTTCACTTCTTTGTAGGATGAGAACGCGACACCCGAAAAGTTTAAGCAATATGGAATTTCTCTACTGGAAAGAGAGCCTATTGATCCCAAATCCACACAACGCCGCTTTTTCAACCCATGTCCCATGACACTTAAGAGGCCCTTTCAATTCCATCAAGTGCTCCGTCCCTGAACGTATTTAAATAAGCCTTCTTGTTGAGAGTGTCAAGATCTAGGATCCTTCTTTCCTCCCTGTTCTTCTTTCAGTCTGATTTTTGTCTCCAAGAAGAAAAAGGAAAAGAAGTGAAGTAAATCTGCTTCTAGATAGAGCACGATTTCTTGCTGGAGATTTTTCTTTTTATATTTTATTTTGTTTTTTACTTTCCCATCTTAGGTGATTTGAGAAGTTTTGAAGAACAGAAAATTGTTGATCCATTTCATTTTACCAGATTTTTATTGCGTTTTTAACTTGCGAATACTTTTGTGACCGAAGGTGTTTTGTACTCAAATGCTGTTAATAAAATTCAAAATAGTTTTCTGGCAAAAAAGCTTTGAGACACAAAAGCCTCGATCTGCATTAAAATATTGCTTTTTAACTTTGATTAAATCGATGCGAGCGATTGCGTTTTATACGGAGAGCAACAATGACATGTTATACGCATTTTCATTACAGTTGTAAATCGTAATGTATAGTCGATTTCTCTGTGGCTGATATAAAACTATTTCCTTGCATTTTTTTATTTCGTTGAAAATGCGGATCGCCGGCGATTATAGAAATGAATTCTCGGCTGGCCTCCTCTTGTGCTCTTTTGGGCAGTTTTACAAAAAGAGCTGCGAATGTTCTCTCGTGGCGAATCATTCATTTTAAACGGTGAATGGTAGAGATCTGCTCTTTCGGGCAGTTTACCGTTTTCTGCTTGTCCTCGCAGGCGCTTTGAAACAAAGAATGATTTGTGCAGTGAGTGTATAGTGAAACAACCGGCCGTAAGTGGATGCAAAGTGAATGACCATTCATTTGAATGAGATTTCGTAAATGATTCTTGTAACGAACCTAGCTACCTCTCCGTCTCTTTATGATTATATTTGCGACCTCGCAAGAATCATTACATCTATGTATTTAAAACACATGACCGTTCCTTTCTACAATCCGCCATCGCTACCCACTGGAGAGAGATTTTCATTATTTTTTTAAAATGAAAGCTACTCAGTCACAGATTAGTCATCACTAATTTTTATTGTCATAAGTAATTTTTTTTTATGTTACCATGGCTTTTTCTTTGTACAATCCGTCGTTAGTTATTCTGGCGTTTGTTCTCCCATTTCGGTACTTGCAGAGCCATCTGCCTTTCTGCGGTGGTCGGACTTCGAACTAAGCCCTGAGCTATCAACTACGTATCCAAATCGGTTCAGTAGTTTTCTAGATTAGTAAAAAATAATTCCGTATATTATCGTGAACTACTTTCTTTCACGTTGGGTGTGATCAGATTGTATGTAAACAAAGCGGAACGATATACGGAAACTACTTGAAAGCGATCGGATTCGGTAATACAGCCAAAAATAGTAAAAAATAAGAAAAAAAAAATGAGAAAAAATAAACGAAATAGCTTATGCCCATCGGAAAGAAATAAGCTTCCCAACGGTGAAAGAATTATCCAAATCGGTTCAGTAGTTTTCGAGATTACCTCAAACACACAAACAAAGTTTATCTCTTTATATATTATTAGTATAGATAAACGAAACAGCCTATGTCCACAGGAAAGAAGTAAGCTTCCCAACGGTGAAAGAATTATTCGAATCAGTTCCGTAGTTTTCTAGATTAATAAAAAAAAATCCGCATGTTATCGTGAACTACTTTCTTTCACGTTGGGTGTGATCAGATTGTATGTAAACAAAGCGGAACAATACACGGGAAATCGGGAACTACTTGAAAGCGATCTGATTTGGTAGTGATACCAAAACATGAAAAGAAAAAAAATTCAGTCACAGCTTTTTCAACCATACATGGCAAGGTACGGACTAGTTTTATTTTATTTTGGTTCGTATCCAGCTCAGGCCAGTTGCTGCTAGTTTCACTTTATTCTTTTAACGTCTTCGAGGAGATTAAGTTGGTTCGATACATAGAATCACACACGTGAAAAGATCCAGACCCCCCCCCCCCCTCCTTTTTTGTAACAGTAACAAATAAGTGGTTTAATTCGGTTTAACTCTGGCTTAGGATTTGTGCTGTATGAAAGACCTTTCGTAGACCTGGTCTCCGTCCTTTGACTGACCCCTACCGAACTTAATGCTTTTCGTAATCAGTCATATGGCTGCGCCAACACAAAAACTGGAGAGCTTTTTTAAACTCTCTGATGCCCAAAGACGTCTCCCAGTACAAACCCAAGTCTTCCTCCTAACCAACGAATTTCTTCACTCTTCTCCTCCGAGGAATCGTCTCCTTTTTACTAATTGCGTTCAGGCGTTGATCCTTACTAGCCTGAGAACATGTAAAAATCCTCTAAATACGTGGCGTCAGTTTAATAAATAAATCCACCGCTCTATCCACGTTAAGCAACGCACAGCAACCGAAAAATTTTTATTCGGCCGCAGTCGGGGTATTGAATCCCGAATCTCTCGATATCTAACGGAGCGCGTTAGCCTTAACGCACTCGGCTAGATATCAGAGATTGTTGGCCGCTGTGGTGTAAGGCTAACACGCTCGGCTAGATATCGAGAGATTCGGGGTTCAATTCCCCGGCGGCGGCCGAATAACAATTTTTCGGTTGCTGTGCGTTGCTTAAAGTGGAAAGAGCGATGGATTTATTTATTCATTATTGACAACATGTATATTGCCCTTAAGCGCACGTCCCTCATTCACACAAGAACTGTACTGAGGTTGTCTACAATTCCTTGTCCAAAAACCTCGGTACAATACATTTCAAAACACCTTTGCATGCTTATGTTCTCAGCCGAATCTGATGCGGCTACTCTCTTGCTGTTGAACGCCAGCAGATTCAAACATGCTTATTTCACTAGCTGTGCCCAAAAATTGCGCGAAGAAAGGAATTCCACCTGGCAATGAGCAAATGAATCCATATTTACAAAGATCAATTCTGAACCCCGGTTTAGAGAATCTCTTAACTCTTTTGCGTGAATGATAAATGAACACCCAATAAATAGTGCCGTCACCACACACACAAATATTCCGGTCATTCTTGTAGCGCAGAGGGCGGTAACGTCGCAACCACTCGCGAATCTCTCAGCAACTGTTCAAGGAGCTTTTTAAGGCTCATGGAATGTTATTTGTAAATCGCTGGTTTTGAAGTTATCATCGTATTTACACAGCCTCTGTGAGAAACACCGTGAAACTGAACTGGCGGAATCGTCTATCTTTGCCATCAGATAATTACATCATATTTGTGGCTTTCTGGAGATTTGCAATACGTGACAAAGATCCGCAACGAAAATGATAAGAAAAATTGCTGAAAATAAACTCTGAGATGCTTATCGTTGAAAAGAAAAATGAAGAAATGTAACATTGTGTGCGTAATATGTCAGTCCCTCGAAGATGTTTCATATCAATTTAAAAAAAGAAAAGAAAAAGAACTTTCACGTTGAGGAAATGAATCCCTCCCTCCTTTAGAAGGCAAACAAATCGGAGATCAAAAGTAAACTTACGAATGACGCTTCGCCATTCCTAGTCGCTCTTATTGATCCAGTTATCAGACTTCAAGCATTCTTGGTACCGAAGTGAGTTCGTTCATTTTCGTCCTATCTGCCTGAAGACCCGCGGATGTGTACGTTTACGAGACTGTTCGCACTGACACATAAAGCTCGTCAAAACATTTGCTTCAATGCTTGAGCAGACAGCGATTTCCCAAAATCGTTAGCATCACCTTCGAACGACGAGTATAACTATGAATTCGTGTCACTCAAGAAGTTCCTCTCTTGTCAAGTATAAATTCTAAACCGAAAATTTAAATTCTTCTGGCCTTTTCCTACACAAACTCGCTTATTTATTTTCTCTTTTATCTACCACTGATGCTTTCCTTTACGTCATCAGTTTATTCATGAATTTACCAGTGGCTCGCGGTGGGGTAAGCAAGCTAAATATTACACTAAGAAATCAGTATCATAGTTTCTTCAATAGCTGTATGTATATAAAGAGTATCGAGAAATTATTACCCTTATTATAGTATGCCATAGTTATTTAATAACGAGTCACACATCCGCTTTCGTTTTACAGGCAATTCGTACACGCATAGAATTTATGTGCTGGGCTGTTTCGTCTACCGCATTTGCCACTAGAGCGCTGTAGCAGCTGTGTAGTTATGATGGCGCCTGTGACAGAGAAGTCCAAATGTATTGTGTGGCTAGCAGAAAGAAAAAGCGAAAGTTCAGAACAAAGTAGAAAGAAAGGCACCTGATCTGAAGTTAATTAGTCATGGATTTCAAAACTTTTGAAAATAATAGGAACAATGGAATAGGAAAGGAGCATTGGTAGACCATCAATTTTGGATGAAACGGTGGAAATCGTTCGAGCTGCTTTCACACCATCAGAATGAAATCGGTGAGACAGTCTTTACGTCAACAACAGATTCCGAAGTACACAAGATGTTTCACAGTCTTTTACAATTACACGCTTACAAATTATTATACAAATTAATCAAAAATGTGCCCTGATGTTGAAACATTAAATATTAAACGGGTCTGGAAAGATAAATAAAATGGACACGTAGCGTGGACCGTTCTGAGATGCATAGACATACCAGAGCTCCCAGCGTCTGCTAGTTGATCATGTGCCAGACCGTAACTGAGCCTGCAATAGCCTCCAATAGCTCCTTGTTCGCATGCTGAGTTCATCGCTTTGCGCAGTTTCCGCCAGATCCGCACACCAGTTTCCGCCAGATCCTGCTTGAAATAACTGGAATCGACGACTTGTCACCAATTATGCAGTTTTCAATGCCGATGTTCTTTCGCCAAGTTGAGATGTACATTACGGTGATGTGGCGTTAGCAAATGGGACTTTGGTGATGTCGGCGGCTCTCATAACCTATACGGCTAGTGATCGCCTGATGGTCTTAGTAGAGACACTTCTGGGAAGATGCCATCTCTCTCGTTGAAGTCGGCTGTGATTAGTGCCACTGTCGCTCTCCTGTTGGTTGCAACTATGCGAGACAGAAATCTATGAAAACGTTCATCCACCACCTTTCTCAACCCACAGCGCTGTCCACGATGCGATGTTATTCCAGAAATGGCGTATTCCCGATACACTCTTGATGCTGTCAAATGGGGATACTGCAATTCCTCCGCGATAGAGTGACCCATGCGTCTGGGACCCACAATCATCCGTCTTTCAAACTCTGTTAACTCACGACGTTTATCCATACTGTCTTCAGATTAACGTCCACGCGAATGCAGTGATGTCCTTCTACGTATGTGCCTGCCAAGCGGTGGGTTTGACCGTTAGCGAGAGCTGTGACAGTGTCGTGTTGCCCAGGAAACAGGTATCTCATGATTTCTGTCCTCTCAGTGTACCTGATGTTGAGTTGTCGAGAGATTTATACTACTACGTTCAAAAAGTTCCGGAACTTTTTGAATATTTGCCAAACGTCAGTGAATTACGTCATTCCCCTCTGAGCAAGCGAAGAGCATGATGTGTCCGACCAGCCAGGACCGGTTTGATCCAGATCCAACACGTACAGCTTATGTGCGTAGTTCGTGATTACAGGCATTCGAGGCTCTCCGTCGCGAGGACAACGATGCCGAATTTTGAACAGCGTTCAAGTGTAAAATTTTGTGTTATGCTCGGAAAATCTTTCGCTGAGACTTTTCAAATGATTAAGTCAGCGAACGGTGCGAGTGCAATGAGCCGAACTAGAGTTTATGAATGGCATCGACGATTCGAAAACGGGCGACAGAGTATCGAGGATGATGAGAGGTCAGGACGACCTTCAACATCCACAACGGATGAAAAAATCGCCATTGTCAAAGAAATTGTGAAAAATGACCGTCGAAAAACTGTTGCAGCCATTGTAGAAGTTGTCGGCATCTCAGTTGGAAGTTGCCATGCCATTTTAACAGAGAAACTGGGCATGCATCACGTGTGCCAACAAATTGTTCCCAAAAACCTGACACAACAAAAAATGGATGAGTGCATGCAAGTTTGCGGGATAACATCGATGCAGTGGATTCATATCCTGATCTCTTGAATCGAATGATCACTGGCGATGAGACTTGGCACTTTCTGTACGACCACCAATCCAACCGACAGTCAAAAGTGTGGAAATCACCGTCGTCACCACGACCAAAAAACGTTCAAGGCTGAGAGTTCCAAAGGAAAAGTCTTGTTAACAGTTTTCTTTTATTACAAAGGCGTCGTACACAAGGAATTCCTTTAACATGGTTGTAAAGTTACTAAAGAAATAAAGAAAAGAGTACGTCAACGTCCTGAAACGTCTCCGAGAATCAGTGAGACGCAAGCGACCCGATCTTTGGAAGACCAACTCGTGGGTGCTCCATCACGATAATGCGCCGGCTCACAGATCTCTCCTAATGTCCGATAATCTGTCCAAACATCACAATCCCGTTCTTCCAAAACCAGCTTATTCCCCTGATCTCGCCCCGTGTGACCTTTTCCTTTTCCCCCGGATGAAGTATTTGCTTAAGGGTCGACGCTTCTCAAGTTTCGAAGAAGTGCAACGAACTGCGACGGAGGCACTGGAGGATGTGGCAAAAGAAGGCTTGCAATCTTCATTTAAATCTTTGTATGAGCACTGGCAAAAATGCATAGTTGCACAGGGTAACTACTTTGAAGGAAACACCGCATAAACAGGTATTATATATCTGTACTCATTCTTTTTTAATATAAAAAGTTCCGGAACTTTTGAGCTTAGTAATATGCCAGAGAGATATAACGCTTTATATTAGGTGTGTGTGCAAAACTTTTACTCGTTTTCCATGATGCAAATTCCAAGTACAAAAGTAAAGTAAGAAGTGCAATAACAGATAGCGCGTGTGATGGCCAAAATGCTGGTAGGAGTAGGCTATAAAATGACACCAAGTATTCAGGTGTATCTCATTCGTAAAGAAGTTACACAAGGGTTAAGATTTCCAGCAATAAGGATCACATTAGGCATTTTTTGCCTTATGAGTTCGACAAAGGCAAAAATACAGCTGAAGTCTGCTGCAACATTTGTGAGTTGTATGGCGAGGATGTTGCAGAAGAAAGCACATGTCGCCGTTGGTTCCCGAAATTCCGTGAAGGAGACAGAAGCTGCAGAGATCAACCAGGAACTGGAAGTCCATTAGAGGTTCCTGAAGAGGATCTCAACCAAGCCATATCAAATGATCAACATTTAACTATTGAAAATTTGTCAGAATGATTTTCTGTACAGAGAACAACAATAGAAACGAGGATGCATACGCTTGGGTTTATCACAAAGTTCGACCAGTGGGTGCCACATGACCTATCCGCAAGAAATCGATCGGTCAAAATGACTACCTGTCTTTCTTTGCTTGTGCGTCACAGAAATGAACGTTTCTTCAAACAATTACAGTAGTTACGGGTGATAAAAATTGTGTCCTTCACAGAAATGTAAAGCATCAAAGGACTGTATGCTGAGTCAAAGGATCTGCTTTATCGACTTCAAGAGGAGGATCCAAAAAAGGTCTTGTTAAGTGTATCGTGGGATGTTAAGGGGTTAATCCACTGTCGTTACCTAACCGAACGATAAATGTTGACCTGTTCTGCCAACAGGTGGAAAGGCTCAAAGAAAAATTGAAATCTAAGCGTCCAGCACTGCACTGTAAAAAAATTTCTGAAATTCACGGACAACTGTCCGTCATTTCTTGCGTGAATCAACGAAGCATGTTTCTGTTGCTACCTTTCCGTGAAATGACGGGGGAAAAAAACTGAATTTAACGGACTTTTCGTGCCACGGGAAAATTCTGAATTTTCAGAAACCTTTCCGCAGTTTCTTTCTTATATTAACGATACAATACCGTTTTAGAGATCTATTAACGGAAAATTCTGAATTTCAGAAACGTTTCCTCAATTCCTTTCGTATATTAATGGAAAATTTCCGTTCTCACTTTTTCCGTATCCGTATGACGAGAAATTTCCTCTAATAGTAGCGACTCGTGGAAATACTTGAGGTTTGATTAACTTTCAAATTTCAATCGTCTGTCGAATTTTGAAGTTCCGTAGCGAGATCGGATATTGTGGATAGCACATATCATCACATAGACTTTGTTTGTTTTTTGTGGCCCAGGATATTTCTCCTTTCCCCTATTTGGTGCACCAGCTACTTATTATATATTGTGTTACTGTAAGAAACCGGGTACTTATTGTACAGATGATTATACGATGTCTGTGTATCAGTCTTTGGACAACTTAAGACAAAAGCTATTATAGCTATCGAGAGTAAATTTCATATTTAGTTGTGTGTGTGTGTGTGTGTGTGTGTGTGTGTGTGTGTGTGTGTGTGAAATAATACTATAAAAAGTACATTTCACCTTTTTTAAAGATAAATGAGTCATTGTCAGTTTAAAAAAATCTCGTTGCAAAGCAATTTGTTGCTTCGAAAAACCCCGATGAAAAATGCTTAGTATTTGAAAAGTCCTCCTATAGGAAAAAAAAAATTACAAACCTATTGAGAAAAATAATAAGCTCCAACAGAAAATAAAATGACTAAATCACTCACATTAATGACAAAAAAAAATTCTTTGTCGTGCGATTCGTTTTATGACAGACGTGAGTCTGGTTGCCGAGCGTTTGTGGATCAGTTGGTAAGGGCACAAGTTACCTGCCGGGCGAGCTATAGCGTGAGGTGTTCTATCCCGACCGCTGCGGGTAAGTGCTGTGCAGGTTTGTTGATTTTGCGGAATTTCAATTTAAGTACGGAAAAACCAGAAATGGATTTTTCTGAAATAAACGGAATTTCTGTCTACGGAAATATATGTGAAAATATGAAAGTTAAAATGAACGGGCACAAACGGAAATTTCTGAAAAACACGGATACCTACCGGCAACTTTGCTGCACGTTGTTTTCAGAAATTTTCCGTGAATTCACACCACTTATTTTTTACAGTGTGGTTAATCCCACAGGCGTTATCTTCGAACACCACAACGCAAGACCTCATACAGCTTTAGCCACTCAAAGAATATTACTGAACATTGGATGGGAAGTGTTACCTCAACCCCCGTATTTCCCAGACCTTGCACCTACGGACTACCACCTTTTTCGATCTCTTCAGAACAACTTCGCTGAAAAAACCTTCGATGAAGTTGAAGATGTCGAAACGCATTGCAAATTTTTTGACTCCAAAACGGAGGAGTTCTGCAGAAGAGAAATTCAATTACTACCAGAAAGATGGCACAAGAGGTCATAGATAATAACGGATATTATGTAAAAGAATAAAGATGTTATTTATTCAAAAAAAGATCTTTTTTTTCTTCTCTTCTAAACAAACAAAGGGGTAGAACTTTCGCACACACCTAATATGAGTCAAAGTTTATGTACGAGATTTGTTGGAAAGAAGATTCTTCAACTAAAGCTGTTGAAACCGATGTGATCGAAGAACGAATACAGTCGTTGATGAATATAGTGTACGGGTAACGTAACTTTCCACTGGTGAACAAGTAAAGAATAATTCAGAATTTATATACAAAAACACGTACATACACACGCGCACGCACACACACGTACGCAACAGACATTTGAATTAAGAAACCCAAATTTAGACACGTTTGAAAACGTTTCGCTGCCTCATTGATCAAGTTTTCCCGTAAATCGCTTTTAAAAATAGCGAATTTTCAAGTGTATGCTAATTGTGGAAAACATTGCTTAGAAATATTCCGAATTAGATAATGATCTTATAATGAGGCATTCCATGTGTGGCAAGTAAATATTCTTTTTGCTTAGTTACAAATAATTTCTGCCAAGAGACGCAGCTTATGTATTCATAAATGATAATAATCTCAATATGAACCGAAGCTGAATTTGTTTTATTCAGTCCAACAGATTTAACAGTATCTTTTCCCCTTCTGCTATTTCATTGCATTTCTCTGCTAGGATTATCAGTACATAATAACTAACATCTTTTATCTGTACTTTCATCAAAAATAAAATATAGCGGTTGGTTATGTAACTATTTGAAATAATGTTTGCTTTCATTAGTATAAATACTTGGTATGATCTCTTTACTGTTCTAGGATGGAGAATATAATTTTCCGTTGGCATCATATTTAATAAAGTGTTTTATTTGCGAATGGTCTTAATTTGGTTCTTGGAATGTTAGCCACTGAAACGCCTTTGTTAAATAATTATAAAATGATATGAAACTCTTTTTAATATTTTAGTGAATTTAAAAGAAATCTTGGTAGTTTTAAAAATTGTTTCACGATGCAGTTTTGGTGAATTACGTTTTATGAACGACTGTTCTTTGTACAGGATTGTGATTAAAATTGTTGTGGCATTTTACACAGTGACTTCTTTATGAGAATTACTTAGCCGCATACAGACGGAAATTTATTGTGAATATTGATGAAGAATGGATCTACCTAACCGACTGTAACAAACAAGCTAGTAAAATCATGCAATGCATTGTTTATGATACACTTTCCAACATACCAGAAATCATTACTCAAGTATAAGGATAATGGCTGTAGAATTAATCTCGCTCCTGTGGTCTGACCTTTGACCCAATTCGGTGATATTAAACAGAATTGGTTCAGTATACCTCCGGAACAACATACTAACGTTTTGTCGCAGTCGAAGCATTTTTAGTCAAGTTATGAGGAATACATCTCGCTCCCGTGCCCTGAAATTTGACCCCATTTCGATTATATTCAACAGAATTGGTTCAGTATACCTCCGGAACAACATACTAAAGTTTTGTCGCAATAGAAGCATTTTTAGTCAAGTTATGAGGATAATGTCTGTGGAATAAATCTCGCTCTTGTGCCCTGACCTTTGACCCCATTTCAATTATATTCTACAGGACTGGTTCAGTATACCTCCGGAACAACATACTAAAGTTTTGTCGCAATAGATGCATTTTTAGTAAAGTTATGAGGATAATGGCTGTGAAATAAATCTCTCTCCTGTGCCCTGACCGTTGACCTCATTTCGATGATATTCCACAGAATCGGTTCAGTATACCTCCGAAACAACGTGATAAAGTTCTGTCGCAATCGAAGCATTTTACCGTAAGTTATGACGCATAAGGGCGATGGAATGGATCCGGCTCCTATGTCCTGGCCTTTGACCCCATTTCGCCCATTTTCAATTGGGTTGCTTCCCAGGTTGTCCCTTACCACATAATAAAATTTCGTCGAAATCGAACCATTTTTACGCGAGTTATCGTGCGAACGGACGGATAGACAGATACACGGACAAACTGAAGCATATACGCTTCTTTAACCTACGGTTGGAAAGCGTAAAAAGATCTTAAACTAAAAATCATTTTATTGCTTCGAAAAATCACGATGAAAACAATGCGTAATTTGTAATAAGACCTCGTGCAGAAAAAATAAAATTATTAGAAACGTATTCAAAAAAATAACAAGCTCCAATATTAAATAATATGACTAATCACTCGCATTACTGAAAAAAAAATCACCATCGCACAATTAAGTTTCTCCTTGAATGTAAGCTTGGATCGTGTGGTATTCTAGCTCAGTGGTTAAGACGCGCAGCTTCAACCTAAAAGACCGGGTTCGGTCGACACTACCGGCGCAAAAGGATTCTCTCGTGTAAGGGCTGAAATACTCAGCGGGTTGGATTTTGTGAAATTTCAGTCTAAGTACGGTAAAACTTGAAACGGACTTTTCCGAAATAAACAGAATTACTGACTACGGAAAATTTGTGAAAATACGGGTTAAAAAAAAGGCGAACTTTTAAAAACCAAAATTCCGTTAAAAGACGGACAGTTACCGGCAACGCTATTTTCAGAAATTTTCCATGAATTCACACCACTTATTTTTTACAATGTATTGTTATCGGGGTGTGTATAAAAATTTGTCCATTCAGTGTATGTTCCTATTCCTGACTTGATTGACTGCTGATGAATTCCTGAAGAAATAAATTTCTCGTGAGAGTTCCGACGTGACGTTCAGTTTAGAAAGTATAACGAGAGACAATAAAAAATTTACATAAGAGGCACTAAACGAAAACGGAAAGTTAAATACGTAATATACGTCACTGCTTGCCCTACGATGAATTCAGCGTTTGATGATTTCGTTTTCAGGGATTTCGTCGTCAGAGATTAGCATGCGGTGATTTCCTTTTCGATATTTCCTTTGTCGATTATTTTAGCTAGAGCCAATATCGATAACGCTGTTTTGATGTGGCTCTAGGTAAAAAAATCGACAAATGTTTTTAGTCAAAGCAAACAAAAAGAGTCTTTCATTCCACATCTGTCTGTAACTGACAATTTGTGAAATCTTGACTAGTGCATCAAAAAAAAAAAAAAAAAAAACATATCCCATCGTGATTTGTAAGTCGAATTGCTTCTGTTCTGAAAGATGGAGGTGGGCTTACTACATTTTAATGAAAAGTTATCCACAAATAGTGTTTCTATTATACATGAGCTCATTTTGAATTATAATTCCTGAGTAATAACAAAATAAGTTCTTGTGACAGAACAACTGTTACAAACACCGCAGCTGTAAGCATTTAATAGTAGAACAAAAATAATCTGTTACAAACGTCGTTTGTGCACAAAAAAGGTTCGGATTACATACCCTGTGGCAAAGATTACCTCACTCCACTGGAATTTAGTTTGCGTGTTTCAGTTACATTCATTAAGCTGTTAAATGTAACTACCACGGTCTTCATTACAAACAGGATTTTGAGGGTTGATTGAATGTATTCTCTAAATAGTTCCGTGTGCTCTCGGTGTAACCTTATTTGAAAAGGAAGCTCTCGCAAAGCTTCCTGTGCACTGCACTCTTTCTCTGTTTAATCATGGTGCTTTATTAAAGCTTCTCTCGAAATATGCATTCTGTGATCTCTGTAATAATACCCGCGATAATAGACAATGAAGTTCCTTTTCCAATTATTTTTAAGGATTCGATATCTGCTACTCTGAAGAGCCTGTCGTTTTGAAAGTCCACCTGGAAACCTCAGTGAGCAATCGATTAAGGGTCAGATTCAATCGTCGAAGAGGAAAGAATTCATGTTTTTTGGTTCTTAACGTTCTGTACTTTCTACGAATTTGTCAAACTACATGTTTCGTGCATCTCTTTATAATTACTCACTATTCGTAGATATTGCAATCGTAAAATGATCAGCACTCAACGACTTATTGAAGGAAAGTATATGAAAAATGATGTTGGAGAGGGGGAGGGTATACATGTTGAGGAAGTTGCGATATTTAAAAGAGATTCCTGGGGCTCAAAACAGAACTAAACTGTGGCATAGTTAATGGTTAAAAAATGTGGTTCAAATCGTACTATATTTTTTATCAAAACGAATGTTGGTTGGTTGTAAATCCATGTTAGTTCAAAACTTAAATTACATAATTAAATAACCAGAGCCGAAGCCCCAATGTAAATGGGATAGATTTGTTTAACTTAGAATTTTTATCCCGGGACGAACAGCTTGACATGATTATCCGACCACGGCTTCTGGACACGAACCCTCGGTCCACAGGCCAAATTTACAACTGGGCCACATACACTAGCGTGAGAGTTTCCCTAGGAGTTCCGCGTTTTTCGTCGTCATTTGGAATGTTTTTGAGATCGATGCAGAACGGAAGGCAAATTTTTGAGGGATTGTGTAGGGGTTGTGGGGGTTCGTTTCACACAAAAATCATCATTACGGATGAAATTATAGACAAAAAGTAAGGAGGAATGAATATCGAAACCCGTTCAAATTTCCTCTTGTGAGCAAGAGAAAATTTGAGCTAATATACAAGAAAGTACATCAACAACGAAATGAAAAAATCAGTGCTTTTGGAATAATCTCTTTAAAATCATAGCTCTTCTATCTTTTATATTCTTTGCTTTCGTATCAATTCGAATATGTATTCAAGTTAACGTTTAACAATTTTATCAGTGAATTTAACGTACTTGCTGCAAATATTGTGACCTTGGGACATACTCAGAAAATGTTATCTAATTTCTGAAAAGTTTATTATACCAAACGGCAACTAAGCCAGTAAAACACTTTGGCTTATCTCTTGTATTGCTATGTCTGGCCGAAACAAATCAATGGACATATGTTTTTAATTTCTGCAAGCTTCTAGAATTACTTTCGCAAATGAGCAAAACTTTACTAGGCAAAAATATTTCACCTCAGGATTTAACAACTAATGATTCACATCAAAGTTCTAAATCTCATTTTTGAGCATATCGCATTTTATTTTATTTTGCATTCAGGAATTTTATATTGCGAATACAGTGATGTGCACCAGTTCAATGCATACATATATAAATTATTGTGAATAATTCCATCTCTGCTATTTTAGCTTAAATAATGTATGCCCTATATTCAAATGTTTTCTCTGCGTTTCCCTATTTCTCACCCCGGGAAAAAAAAATCATCCCTTTTTTCTTGGCCAGTCTTATATATGCACTCGTTGTGTAAATAACTGTTGTTATATTAATTTAGTTGTAGATAGTATGGTATATATAGCAAAACACATATTTGCGCTTTTCAAACGGTAGTAAGTGATGCGTGCTTGGTGTAACCAGGAAAGATGAGAAGAGGAACTCATGAATGAGGAAAATGACAAGAGTGGAAGACATCATCAAATTGAAATCCCTGAAATGGCAATGGTCTAGACATACTGCCAGAAGAACGGACCACCGATGTACAACCGAAAATTTAAACTGGATTCCAAGGGACAGGAAAAAAAAAAAAAAAAAAAAAAACACTGAAGAAGATCACATGGGAGATGGATGGACGTAATTCGAAAGCATGCCGGAGTGACATGGAGGAGGCAGGCTGCAGTCAGATCGTTGTGGAAGAAACTTGGGGAGACCTTCATCCAGCAGTGGATTGATAATGGTTGACAATGATGGTGATGATAATGATACAGATTAACCGTCCCTCATGAATTTGCTTAATATTTGTTGGGGTTGAATCTGTTCTTCTAGAGTAGTTACATGGCGCATTCGTGAATTGATTCGGGATTGGCATGTTTACTTCTGTTCAAAATTTTACCATTTGTAATTGCTCATTAAAAATTTAATTTCCCAATGAGATGCAACGCAGACTTTTCGTTGGAAAAGGGCTAATTCCAAGAAGCGAGAAATTACTCACTTGAATCACATGCCAGATTTTTTTTATTATTTTTTTATTTTTTCTCCTTTAATAATTCGTCTGGTTGAATGCGATACATAGAGCCACTGGCCTGAACGTTGGAGCAAGACACGCCGCGTCGTGTTTATTCAGAAGCCGTTTGAGTCTCATGCTAACGTAAGCTCTGTCCTGCTGAACAAACACAAAATTATCCATATCTGCCACAGGATTCGGGAGGTAATTCAGAGAAAACAAAAATATGGGAGAGCAGGGTCAAAGGCATGTCAGGAAGTTTGTTCAGAGGTATAACCACTCTTACGGTTGTGGTTATGCTTTCCGGACTTCACGTGGTGATGAAGAAATTGGCTTGAAATTCGTGTTGAAAAGGTGAATTTGAACAACCAAAGCAGTCACTTCCATGCGATTACAGTTTCCTTTTTTTTTTTCTTGAATATCTTTTCCCGAAAGTTCGCTTTTCATGAAATTTGAAGTTTCTCGATAAAACGCAAGCTACTCGCTAATCCCAACAGAGTTGGATGCGGGTACGAATCCAGATGAGGCATGGGCGGTGTCTCTCTTTGTCTTATCCGTGGAAGCAGTGGCCCTGAATTTGGGACCGGAGGTGGAAGAATGTGGTGATATCCCACTCAGTTATTAAGCAGTGGCCCTGAATTTGGGACCGGAGGTGGAAGAATGTGGTGATATCCCTCTCAGTTATTAAGCAGTGGCCCTGAATTTGGGACCGGAGGTGGAAGAATGTGGTGATATCCCTCTCAGTTATTATTGAAGGTTTAACGACGACCGTGAGCAGCTCGATGGATTATTCGCAGTCGCCTTTCACTAATTTAGGGCCACTGGTTCCAGGGAAGGGAGAGAGCCAGTGCCGTAAGACAAACACAGTACCCATACCTCACTGGATTCGAACCCTGACCCAACTCGGACTAATGGTGATAAGCCAGCGCTTAGACCACTGCGCCACCGGGGCGGCTCCCTCGCAGTTACCTGCGAGCTATAGCTTTATCTTGTATTCTCTTTTCTCAGGAGGAATAATTAAAAACAAATGCCGCTCGGGTTGCCGAGGGGTCTGATGCGCTGACTCTGACCATTCATCCGAGAAGTGCCCCGGTTTGTGGCCTGAATAATATGGTATGCTTCTCGGTTAAAGATTTTCCTACTGAACGGCATGCTATTTCCCTGAACAATTTGTGCGTTTCTGCAACGCTGACAGTGAGTCAAATGAAAACGGAAAGCAGGGTCGTGGAGAAATGAAAAACGTGTAGTCGATATATGGTGGGGATTGCTATATTTCTGGATAATACATATACGAGCTTTGTGTCATCTGATGAACAACGAATCGATGATTTTCAGCGAAAAGTGTGTTTGGGGCGGCGACTTCATTGACAACAAAGCAGTTAACGGTTACGTGTGTGCTGAATATTTTGACCCGAGACGTTTATTTTAAATTATTTAGTAGTTATATGCTCAACAAGTTTAGCAAAGGACATTTATTAATCACTTAATCACTGCTTTAAAACCCCAAAAACATTATACTTGTCTGGTGGGGCGCGGCCTCACCTAAAACCAGTGGCCCTAAATTAGGGAGAGACGACTGCTTTATAACCCATAAAGTTGCGGTCGTTAGACCACGACACACACACACACACACACACACACACACACACACACACACAAAGTATGATTCTATTGCCCGTTTAGTAACAATCGAGAAACAAAAATGTTTTGAGGTGGGCGACCTATCTGAAGCACACCCACGTGCTTTTTCTGTTTTTTTTTTTTGTTTTTTTTTTATTTCACAATGAGAAAAATAATTGTATCGTCCCTGCTCGAAGCAGAGGACTAAGGGACCGTATGCATAAAAATTTTGAGCGCTTCCTTGTTTCCTAATTTTTTACCGTTGTCATGCAAAATTAGTGCCGCATGTATGAGATCCTCCCATTGCATTTTGTAATAAATCGTTGGGAGTTCTTCGAAGTATTCATTATCGCATAACATACCGCTTCGAGGGAAGTCTTCCAATAAATCACAGTGACAAGAGTCAGATATTCCTATGGTACGACTTGTCCTGGGGGAAGTCTCGGTCTTAAGGATGGTCTGTACTGCAAGGCAAGATTCCATCTCGCCTTGCAGCTTTCTTTCCACAATCTCTTAAGCCTTTGAAAAAGAGACAGCTACATATCGTGGTGGATGCTTAGAATTTCGGCTGCGAAAAACGCTTTGCTGAGGGGAAACACTGTTATTGTGTATGATTTATATGTGTCATAGCCTCCGGCTACTCACCCAACCTCATATTTCATGTGGATGCCTGGCCTTGAGCAGCTGTTGACTAATAAGCATGAACGAGATCACTGTTGCTGTCTGTGTTTAAAAAATAGTAATAATGTAACTTCAAGGTTGAGGTTTATTTTAGACGGGAAATTTCGTGTCAGCATGTAACTGCAATAAATGTGTTTTAGAAAGGAATAAATATTTCACTGCGTGGTCATTCCGCGTGAACGAATAAATTGAATTTACGATGATGTTGTTTTCATGCATTACCCAAAACTTCCCTGCTTTCTTTATAGGGCGCATCTTTAAATCATAGAATAGCCGTTGTCTGGGGTTTTTAACTTGTATTAGTGTGCGATGCAGTAGTACTTTCTTTTGCCAGTTTATATTTTCTTTCTTTCCTTTTTCATTTTTTGGATGAGCTCAGCATCAAGGATTTCTCTCGGCACTGAACATAAAGTTCTTTAAAAAAAAGAAAAAATTCTTACGCGCTTTTAAGATGAAATAGTTGGTGTCGCAGTGGTCTAAGCGATGGCCTCTGATCATTCGTCCAAAAAGGGTGCGGGTTCGAATCCCGGTGAGGCATGGTTGTTGTGTTTGTCACACGGCGCTGGCTCTCTCCCTTCCCTGGAACCAGTGACCCTAAATTAGGGACGGGCGACTGCTTATAGCCCATTAAGTTGCTCACGGTGGTCGTTAAACCTCAAATCAAAAAAAAAAAAAAAAAAAAAAAAGAACTACCAGAAATCAGAGAGATGGGATGGGGAAAGTAATCGGAAAGTTGGAAAAAATATAAATATACACTTAGTAGACGAAACATTAAAGATGGTGGGCCGCGGGTGGCCTAGTGGGCAACGTTCGTGACTGCCGTGGAAAGGACCTCAGGTTCGATCCCAGGCAGGTACGAACGCTCGATCCACTAAATAACCGCCGTGCGTCGGATGGGCACGTTAAGCCGTCGGACTCCGGGTACTGGCCCCCGGTAATAAATAAGGGCGTCTTCCTTCCCCTTTCTACTTCGCTTCCGTGTCACTTTCCTATCGGGCACTCTAGCCCACATCTCCTAGCTTCCTATTTCTAAGGGTTGTTTAAGACCTAGGGTCAGACGCTCCCTTCCTAAAATCCTCTACCTATGATCAGCTGATCAGCTATGAATAAATGAGTATGCATGGAGTACACGTATTAAAAATTTGAAATCGATGGGCCGCGGATGGCCTAGTGGGCAACGTTCGTGACTGCCGCGGAAAGGACCTCGGGTTCGATCCCAGGCAGGAACGAACGCTCGATCCACTAAATAACCGCCGTGCGTCGGATGGGCACGTTAAGCCATCGGACTCCGGGTACTGGCCCCCGGTATTAAATAAGGGCGTCTTCCTCCTCCTTTCTACTTCGCTTCCGTGTCACTTTCCTATCGGGCACTCTAGCCCACATCTCCTAGCTTGCTATTTCTAAGGGTTGTTTAAGACTTGGGGTCAGACACTCCCTTCCTAAAAATTCTCTACATATGGTCATTTATGATCATTAAAGAAGGTGATGATGCTCAGTTCGCATGGGCACCCCCGCGCAGCCTGAAACAGAACCAAACCGAACGCAAACAGGCTGGCAGTAGGGCTTTCCAACAGTGTATCGCAATAGACGAACATGGGTAAACGTGGTGATCAGAGCGACTTTGATCGTGGACGCCGCATTGTGCGCGCAAGACAGATGGGTCTTTCTATAGACCAAGTGGTAAGAACCCTAGGATTCCCGGGGGCAACCGTATCAGTAGCGTACCGCGAGTATACCATCGACGGACGTACCAGCTCCCAGAGATCAAGCGGTGGGCGACCACATGCCACTGATGACTGGGGTCGACGTAGACTATTCAAGCACGTACAGACCGACCTCTTGGCAACGGCCGTTCAAATCTCCTGCAGATCAAATGTCGGAGGCACAAGCAGCGTTAGGGAGCAAACGGTACTGCGCACACTGCTTACCTTGGGCTACGGGGTCCGACACCCTACTCGTGTGCCATTACTGACTGCTCGTCATTGGAAATTATGCCTCGCCAGGTGCCGGGAGTATCAAAAGTGGAACTCTACGGAGTGGCGCCGCGTCGTGTGGTCAGATGAATCCCGTTTCAGCAGTACCGAGCTGACGGGAGGGTGCGGGTGTGGCATCGACAGCATGAGACCATTGCTTCATCGTGCCATGTTGGCTCTGCTCAAGGAGGTGTGGCTCTGTGATGGTTTAGGAGGCATTCTCATGGTCACATTAGGTTCCTTAGTGTGTCTGGAGAGGTCCTTAACCGCTGCGCGCTACCAGCATTTGCTGGATGATCACCTACACTCTTTCATGGCCTTCGCGCATCCTGCAGCCAATGGTTTGTTTGAGCAGGACACGTGACTCGAACACTCATATGAGTTTGAAACCATCCTGTTGCTCGGTACCAGTACGAGCGATAATGATTTTTGGTACCAGTACGAGCGACAATGATATTTTAGTGTGGATTTCACACATTTTCAGGACTTCCACGCTGAAAACAAATCAACAGTAGTGGATGTTGGGTAAACTGTATTAAATTATACAAATGTCCATTTAAATCTATACGTCCACTCTAAAGGAAAGCATAAAATTGATAATGTACTGACGATCCCGGTTTAGCCTCTGCAGGGCTACAAAGAACAATCCTTTCTGTGGTTAATGGTTCACGTGTTAGTTGGTGTTCGACATCCCATACCTTCAAAGAAAGCTTCAGTGACTGACTTGAAGTTGCGTGCATAGAGTTTATATTTGTTTTTCTTGTCTGTGTACAAATTAATGAGTCCCCAAATCTGACCACAAGCCCTGAACGCCCACCATTAGTTAAGTGATGCGGACTATTTGAGGTTTCATGGTCGGCGTGCAAACGACTGGGTAGGTCAACCACAGGCCGCGGAAAGGGAATAGGACAAACGGACCACTCATATATCTTCTCGAGAACTGCAATTTTACAGTACAGCAGTTTGCTCATTACCCTAGGCACATGTCAGCTAGTACCCGTGCGTAGACAATTACTTTTGCGTCTCGAAACCTCGTGTTTATCGCTTGACCTAATCTGGCTTATAAGCTCCTACAACTCTTCTTCAATGTCCTCTTGCTGTCACTTTCCTATTAGGAAGCTGTGACCCGCATCTCAATTCTTCGTTCTTTGCATCGCCATCAGACGCCCGAGCTTCACCTACGACTCACACTACCACGAGCTAGATTTTACATGTTTGCTTATCTGGGACTCGATCGAGTAATCCCGCTCTTCTGTCCACTCAACTTCAGCAAAGACGTTTTTTCGTTTTTTGTTGTTGTTGTTGTTGTTTTTTTTATAGGTGAATAAATCACAAACGAAGGTGAACTGAAGAGTAGGACAGCAGGATGAAAAAAGGTACTCAGTCAGTAAACGTTTAGTCTTCAGAAAAATTTTGCAGTTCAGCCTTTTATATGATTGATCGCTACTTCTAATTTATTTTCGATAAACAAAAACAAATAATAAAACAAAATACTTGAATGATGCACATGGAAACAAATCGAAAGAGCAGGAGCGGATTGGAACGACCAAACCAGACCAGGAATTTTAGTCTTGCACTCAACTGTCAAAACACACCTACATACATACATACAGGGGAATACGTCATAAATTCCCTCATGAAAAAAAATCTGTTAGGTCTTGAATGAGGTAGAGCTGTTGTAATATGCATTGTAAAACGAATTCAATTGTGAAAAAGTGTTAACAACAATTTAACAGGGCAATGTATATGCTGTAGTATAAAACCACGCTCAAAACGGGGCGTTGTACCAGGTTATTATTAAAAAAAAAAAAAAATCTGGTCTCCCTTGAAGACCCTGTTTCCAACTAAATCACTAGGAAGATCATGTTGAAAGTTAAAATGTCCACATGCAACCAGAGATGGAAACGGGTCACGGGGCGACAGTTTCTAGCGGGTCAAGGTCTTCTGACCCGATTTCGACCCGGTTTTATATCCGTTTCACTTTGGAAAAGAAAAAAAATGTATATGTGTACATTTTTTTCAAACTAAAATGCACACTGTAGAACTTTGTTCTCAATACTGGTACCCGCGGACTGAAAAATTATTTCTCATGCAGTATGAAGGAAAAGTGTCCTCAGAAAGAAAATTGTACCTTCTGAGGGGCAATGGTGAAAACAACATCCACATTTTGGAAACTTTCAACTCTTCATAAACTTGTGAAAATTGGTATTGCGGTGAAACATATTCTGAAGTTTCATATGTTATCAAGAAAAGAAAACAGCAAAAACTGAAATTAAACATACAACAAGTTGCTTAATTCAAAAGTTTTGACTGTAGCGCCATCAAAATTAGGGGAGCAGCCTTAAGATTACTGCGGAGAGACTTTTTGATTGTCGCAGATGTGTTTGAAAGTATGTGTAAAACAGTTAAGTTGTGTTTTGCGAATGAAGGACGACAGTGTCAACATTTCCTGTAAGTGAGTAAATTACACGTTCCTATAATGCATTTGTTTGATTTCCATATAACCTGAGATACCCACTGCGGAGAAACTTTTTGAACGCCCTGTATATATATAATAGTTCCAAACATATTTGCCCGGATCGGGTCAGGGTCAGTCACATATCCGTGTCGGGTCCAATTATGTTAAGTCCGGGTCGGGTCCGGGTTAAAAAATTTTGACCTGTTTCCAGCATGCATGAACATGGCAATTTCCCTACGCAATTAATTTTTATATTTATTTGTTTACTAATCACCTACTGCGCAATAGTATTTTTATTTTATTTTTTTTATTGGAGGTTTAACGACCACCGTGAGCAACTCAATGGGCAATAAGCAGTCGCCCGTTCTTAATTTAGGGTTACTGGTTCCAGGGAAGGGAAAGAGCCAGTGCCGTAAGACAAACACAACATCCATGCCTCACCGAGATTCGAACCCAGACCCCTTTCGGACGAATGATCAGAAGCCATCGCTTAGACCACTGCGCCACCGAGGCGGCCAATGGTATTGGTATCTCCTCCTTGAGTAGAGGTCTTTTCTAAGTCTACCCATTATTTTGGCCCATGAGTTAGTACTGGTAAACCTTAGTTTCTTTTAAGATACATATGTGGAACTGATTTCAGAATATCGCTACCCGAGAAAGTATGCTCGTCAGTCAGTGGATTAGCGTGTGGGGACTATGAGCTATCACATGACGGTGGGGCACACTAATGAGCCTGCATGGGTTCCAAAATCCAGCGACCTACGTCTAGCTGTAGGAGTAGGTACCGATTCATCCTTTCCCGTTTTGTTTAATACATAGATTGCGAAGTCAAACAATGTAATTACCATTACGACCAATTTCTATGACGTAAAGTTCAAAATTTAGGTCTAACATTCCAATACATAAACAATGAAGACATCAAACGTCATATACGAATGTTTGCAGTTCTTGCATTCATTCCACCCACTTGTGTAGATGATGAATTTTTAGCCATAATGGAGGATGCGCCCACAAATCATGCTGTTCAAGAGTTTAATAATTGTATGGTAGATTATTGGTCGAATATGGAACTGTTATAAAGAGCGTCACAGAACGACAAATTCTGTAGAATCGTGGCACAACAGATTAAATAAATATGTAAGAAAATCACATCCAAATGTATTGGAACTTTTGATTAAGTTAAAAGATCTATGACATTCAAAGAAAACAACATAAACTTAATATGCCTACAAAAAAAATCTAAATTTGGATAAAATAATTGAGAAAAACGTTCATGATTTCGAAACCGGAAAGAAGACACTAATTGAATGCTTATGTGCTTTGGCATATACAGTGAAACTACAATAATATGTTAGATGAGTTCTTAAAATTGACAAAGTGCTACCAATCACTGCAATTTTCACTGCATTTTTCTGACAAAGATTTTTCCTGCATTTGTGACAAGAAAAATTAAAAGAAAACGGAGTAGTCTCAGAAATCACGATAATAATTTTTGGGGAATGCAGTTCTCTGGATACGCAATATGCGGCTTAAACTCTGAGCAAAAACTAAATAACGATTAAATAACACGAACTCAAACAACACAGTTTATTAAGCGACTGGGAAAATGTAGGGGGTGGGGGGATGAATCGCCACTCCTGTTAAAACCCGAGGATGAAACGGCACGATTTTGAGCAGAGGATGAAACGGGAAAGGATGAATCGGGACGTCTCCAGCTGTAGTTAGCCTTAGCTTAATTAATTTATAAACAGCTTGCTTGGTCAGAAGGCACTTTTCTCACAGATGTGCAGAGAACTTTTCTGTTTTATTTTGGAACCAACGCACAACATAAATAGAAGGGAAAGTTGTTGTTCCCTTTTTATATGTAAATAACCTTTCACCAATGAAGTTTACCATTATATTATTCATAAGTATCAAAATAATTATTCGTTCTTTGCAGAAAATCCGGACAAAAAGAGTAGGAGAAAGTGGGGGCCATTTCTCGAATGGTCCACCGTGAAAGGCCACGAAATCCTGGTGTGCCAATCCGCCTCTGCGAGAGACTCTTTGTTGATAATTTATACTATGCTTTTTTCGCACGCCAAGATCTTTGTGGGTGTGGAACAAAACGCGTGATTCGAAAGCATACATTTATTAGTATCACTCGCAATCACACTGAGCCACAGTATCTTATCTCAGAACACTGTTTTTACGTTGATTGCCCTTTGACCCGCAGTCAGGATGCCAACTTCAAATTCATCGGAAGGAACATTGTTGGCATTAAGTTAGAAAATATTTAACGAGGAGAAACCAAATTTACGTAAGTACATAGAAACTCAAAGGGGGGGGGGGGGGAGTACATTAAAACCTAAATGAAATTATCTGTTTTAGCTGAAGATAACCTCTAAGTTCTGTAACCAGTTGCAGCTGAAACAAAGTTTTCAAAACGCCACGCCACTTCAAAAATATCAAGAGTTTGACTTTTAAAGTTCCCGGGGGGAAATTTACCAACTGCATAGAAACAAACACACTTTTTTAAAAGCGTTGGATATTTTGCTACATTAAGTTTTTAGATTCTATGAGCCACAAAAATAATTTTTGAAAAATTTAATAGGAAGGAAGAAAAGTGTTTGATGTGCGCAGATGGAACGACGGTTAGACGAGCCACTGAGGTTAGAAATTTTTTCCTAAACGAGCGGAAAATGGGCAGCAAAATTAAAATATAAATTGCCCTTTCGTTTTCTTATTCTGTCCTCTTTTCATGGGGCAACAAATAAAAAAAAATATTGAGGAAATGGTGTGGCCAATGCTGAGCGGCGTCAAAAAGCCAAATGCGTTTCTGTTGTTGGGTAGACAAGCGAAGTCTTAAAACATCGATCTGGGAGAGCACAGCTTTTATCTATCAAACAGAAGAATCGTTACCTCGCATGCTAATATACGTGTAAGCATATTTAATATGCAGGAAGCAAATTAACAGAACAGCGTGCTAATCGCGTTTAAATCGCCGTTTACTGTTTACCAAATCTTAGTTGAGAGGGGGGGGGGGACACGTATGAGTAGCCATAGTTCAGTGACAGGTGAAGTTGTTTTTGTGGAGAACAGTGGGTTGCATCAAATTTGGGTGTGACCTTGTCCTGCGAGAGTGGTTGTATTAATGATTATGTGACACTACAAGCAACTCATTATGAATGGTGTTGTACCGCCCCAGGAAGACGCTACAAAAAAAACAAAAAAAAAAAAAAACACGTTCCTCGTTTGCTTAAAAATCTCACGTTACAATCGTGTCAGATCTGCTGGAGTAAAGAGAAATTGCTTGACACCGGACCCTATCTAAAATGCTTTCAATAATTTCATTGATGACTAACTTGCTTTTCGAGTTCTGCATTCTTATATTCCACGCATTGGGTGCTATTGAACCATCTCCGCCCGAAAAGAATTGGAACTTATCAGGGTATCGGTTTTCTTGGGGAAGATCGGAATGCTGGCCGCGTGATTTACGGCCTCGGAAGGTAGCTATTTCTTTAACAATGGGAGGTTTTGATCCTCATGGGGTGCGATCCCCGAATAGCCCTTTTTGGCCTGGGGATATTGTTTGCAACAAGTACATAACAAAATAACAAGAGGTGCGGCTATCAACAATAGACCTGTTATTTAAAATTTCTAAGATCTTACAGAAGCGTACCATTCTAGGGGGTGGCCGAACAAAGGTACTTAGATCCGAAGCTGATAGAGCCGTTTTTGAAAGGTTAAGCGCTTTGAACCCGTATAGGTCACGCCTTTTTGTACGCTTGGTGTATAATTTACCAGAAAGCCTACCATGCAATCTAAATAATAGGCTTAGCTTCATATTGATTTGAGGCAGTTGAAATCAGTTACACTGAGGGATGTGAATCCGGGAAAGCGTAGTGTTTGGTGGTAGTCTAAATAACAGGTTGATCTGACAGAATTATTTGCAGTAGGGGATACGAATCTGTAAAGCGGAATACGTGGTCTTCCTTTCACGAACTTAGGTGGTCTGTAATCTCTTATTTTCCTAGGTATTAATTATTTCATTAAGTATGTAGATGCTCATAGGGTGACGAAACAACACCTCGCGATGCAAGATTCGCATATTTTAAAACCATACTTCCCTGTAAAAAAAAAAAAAAATCTTTGTGTTATTACCTCAACATTTTTTAAAACACTATGCAAGAAATCCCAACAAATGTTTCATGCATTTTTGAAAAACTCTTAAAAAATTTATTTCGTGTAACGTTCCACAATAAATGTGGAAAATTTCGGCACAGTGGTAAGGAAATTAATTGCACACACTTTCACCTTGTGGCGTTTAGCTCTGATTTAACCTACTTTTGAATTCATGTTTTTCGCCGCCCCGGTGGTGCAGTGGTCTAAGCGATGGCCTCTGATCATTCGTCCGAAAGGGGTCCGGGTTCAAATCCCGGTCAGGCATGGATGTTGTGTTTGTCTTACGGCACTGGATCTCTCCCTTCCTTGGAACCAGTGACCCTAAATTAGGGACGGGCGACTGCTTATAGCCCATTGAGTTGCTCACGGTGGTCGTTAAACCTCCAATAAAAAAAAAAAAAGGAATTCATGTTTCCTTATGAAAATTCGATATTTCGCGGTTTAAGATTTCCTCGCCGAATGGCACATTACTTCCCCGCAGGTGCGCAACAAATATAAGGTGTTAAGGGTTAAAACCCCCCTCCAGAGTTTTTTTTTTTTTTTTCAGGATTCGCGTTAGGAGTGCTATTTTACTATATCCTATGTCTCTGTCCCAGTTTGGCTCAATTTTCTTTTTCATTGAGATCTCGCTGACAAAACTGCAGACGTTTTTGTAACCGGATCCCTACAGCACGGGCGACAAAATTCCTAGACGTTTTTCACTGCACATATATCCCATTGAATCAAAAAGTGGGATACATTGTCCTTGGACGCTCGTATAGGGGGCCAAGAAGGGGCATTTTCTCTCCCCTAGAAATCGGACCATTTTCTTTCTGTTCTTAGTAGGAATTACAGAGATTTTCGGGATAACACTTACTCAAATTGCTAATTTTTGTGCAGAACATTTGGACGTGTATGCAGTAAAAATAGAAAAAAACTTGTTGGGAATTTCCAGTACAAACAGCGAAAATTTGCAGTAGAAAGTACTAACGGAATTATCCATTGTATGTTGGAGAACAGCGTACATACTGTATGTACAATACAGAACAGCGTAAAAGACGAAGAAATAGAAAATGCAGCATCCTCTGAAGCAGCTATTCACTGATTAACAAAGATATCTGTAAATTTCCCCCAGAAATTTGTCTTGAGTATTTTTTCATTCATTGTGAGCAACTGAGTGATGATCTCTGAGATTTTTTATTATTATTGGTGGTTTAACGACCACCGTGAGCAACTGAATGGACGCCCGTCCCTAATTTAGGGTCACTGGTTCCAGGGAAGAGAGAGAGAGAGAGAGAGCCAGTGCCGTAAGACAAACACAACATCCATGTTTCACCGGGATTCGAACTCGGACCCTTCACGGACGAATGGCCATAAGCCAGCGCTTAGACCACTGCGCCACCGGGGCGGCATTTTGATTTCATGGCGCAAGTAGCCAAAAGGATCAAAAGAACGACAAAGAAATTTCTTTATTGTCCTAATATTCTGTCTAATTTCATATATCCATCTTTTTTTACGTAGTTTTTAGGAACATCTGACATGTAGATGAAAAGAATACTTGTGCAATGGTTGTTGATGTCTGTTAGCGTGCGTTATTGTTGTTGTTTGTGTGCAATTAAGTATTATAAATAAAAGATGTTATCAAGGTAAGATATATGAAATATCTAGTCAACTGCAGGTATAAAATACAACATCCCCTACTTGAAAAAATTTCTAGTTGCACGCCTGCTTTCCCGAACGGCTTTTACGTTTTGGCAACACTGACAGTGAGTCAGAAAAAGTAAATAGACTACGGTGAATGAAAAAATGCGGAATGTATATACACTAGCGATATATTAGCGAAAGATTTGGAGGTTTGTTGTTGAGGAATAGCGCATTGTTGCTATATGGTTAAGATCTGCATTATATGTTTTAAGTGTCAGCGGATAAATTTCGACTGGATGATTATAGTATAGTGTATTATTGACATGAAACATCCAGTGCATGGAAAATAAAGAACAAGTTGCTGTTAACTTAAGTACTGATTTTTTTACTCTGGCCGTTTACACCCGTATAGTAATTTTTAGTGTGAGATAACTGTATGTTCAACAAGTTAACTGAGGAGTAGTTAAGGACATAAAACTGCACATGCGCCTTACACCAAAGAAACTGATTTACAAGAATTCGAGCAGATTGTGTAGTGAAATTCCGAAACATTGCACAAATATACCGTGAACTTTTGCACGTTTCTTAGTGAAGGGAATTGATATTGCCAACATTCTTAAAAGTTACGTGAAATATTTTGCTAAATGGCTGAGCATTAGCCTTACTTCAAATGAACTGAAATTCTAGGAAAAGTCACTCGCAACTCTGAAGCGCCACACAAATTCTGAAGAACGCTGCTCGTGTGCCTTACACCAAATAAATTAACAATAACAAAATTCTGAAATATTACAGAATTTAGTGTTCTCCCTAGAGCCTTTTTTTTCAGCCCGTCCAGTTAATTTTGTCTGCCGCCCAGCTATATTTCCTTTAATGAATGTTTTCATAATGCACATAATAGTAAGAATGGGAAACTTATTCCCACATGCGCCATCAGTGTTGATGAAAACTGGCAGAAATCTGTGTCACCGCCCTGGTGGTGCAGCATTCCTCTGAGAAAAGTCCAGGTTCGAATCCCGATGAGGCATGGATGTTGTGTTTGCCTTACGGCACTGATTCTCTCCTTTCCCTGGAACCAGTGGCCCTACATTAGGGGCAAGCGACTGCTTGTAGGCTATTGAGTTGCTCACGATGGTCGTTAAACATTCAATCTATTAAAAAAAAAAAAGAAGAAATCTGCGTCGAATATGATTTGTTAGTAAATACTCATTTTTTAAAACATTTTTGTGCAATTTTCTAACTTTGTTTATCATGTTATGTTACATTAATGCAACCACACCACTAAAGACGTTTAAGAAGTATAATAATGTTAAGCAAAACATTTTTTTTTTTTTTTTTAGATTGGGGAAAATGTCTTTGAAAGTACCACCCAGCTAAAATTTCTTGCCGCCTGGCTGTAAAAAAAAACTAGGGAGACCACTAGAAATCCTACAGAGGTGCCTATGCGACTTTCAAACTCCGAAATGTTACACACTGTCAAAAAAGTATTACGGTTATTTTGGAATGTTATACCATTCTCCGAAATGTATTAGCTTGCAGAAATTTAAAAAAAGAATGTGTGAACTTAAAATTCGGAAAACCCCAAAACGTTACAGAGATTTTCAACCGCGTTCGATCGATTTTAGACAATAGATTTGTGAGCCTTAAATCGAGGATTCCCTTGATGGCCGTTCTTGACTTGAAGCTTCTTTTCCTGACGAAATTTGGTTTGTAACTTGGCGAGATTTTGCCTTGTTTTCAGTAGTATCATTTCCGCGATTTTCGAATCTGTTTTATTGCTTTTGCTTTCCTCACATCTTACACGCTGGGCATCTTCAAATGGGGATACTGGTTTAAATACGCTCGAATCCGGTTAGAAACCATGAGTTATAATACCGAATGTATGTGTGTGTAGAATAAAGAAACAAATGTGTGTGTGTTGTTATGGCTGTTAAAATCACGCGTGCATCTGAATGCATTTTTATATCTGCTCTCTGATTTGCTTAACTTAACTGATTAGCTAATCAAAATCTTTTTCCATTCATCTACTTAAAAGGAAGTTGTCTAGCAGCAATACTTTTAATGTGTTCAGCTCCTTTTTTCCGCTCTTTGTCTTTCTCTCTCTTTCTTCTTTGGTTCGTTAAATAAATAAACTGTGCGCTGTCCGTTAGTAGGCAAACATTTGTACGCTTAATTTAATGATGACTTTTTGTCACACGAAAGAATTTTTTTTTCTTTCGCGGTGTTTTTTTTTTTTTCTTTCTTCCTCGACCGTTCAAATAGTTGTATTCCCACTGTTTTCCCAAATTCGTATGATCTTGAACGGATTTTCTTCCTCTGTCTGGTTCATGTCCAATGCACTGGCATCCAACCGTGAAATTACAAATGAGGTCCCCTGTATCTTTTGACTTGCCCTCGAAAGACGCTGCAGTCACGTCGTCAACAACAGTCGTAGCAGAGCTGGAGAATATAACAGGCTCTCATCTTCTCGCAGTTCTACAATCAGGAATTTTACTTTTTTTTTTTTTTTCGCTTTCTTAAATCGAATTAAAGTCGTGGGAATGGGTTGGACCAACTGCCTTATTTGTTAGGAGGGCCTTGCTTTGATCTTCCACTTCCCCTTTATTTTATCTTATTTTTTTTTTTAGTGCGAGTTCTTTCTTTTACCCCTTTTTTTTGTACTTTTGTTTTCAGTCAAGGTTAAAAACAATAAGCACAAATGCCAGTCGCTTGAAATTTTGTCTGGTATACTAAAATCATAATAAATGATACCACCTATCTGAGAAATAGTGTTTTGTTGCTTCTTTACGCTTTTTATTTATTTATTTTTAATGAGACGGTATTCATTCCTTAAAAAAAATTGTAATCGCTAGCTTCAGAGGACGACTATTAAACTTTTAAAAAACAGATGCGAGTTTCTCGTGCTGCTGCTGTATCTGGTTGTGACACATACCTCTAATTTAACCTAACTTTTGAGTTTCTGTTTTCTTATGTAAATTTCGTTTCTTCTGGTTAAACATTTTCTGACGAAAAACGTTTAACCAGAAGAAACGAAATTTATAATAAGGCACATTACTTCCAATGTTCCCTCTAAGTTGCAGGCGCGCGCGGCAGCGCAGCGACTTAGCTTCCTCCGCGCAGCTAAAATATCTTCCGCGCAGTAAGCATTGTAGATTAAAATTTCCTAATCCCTAATTAATTTTCATAAATCAAAAATCAATTACCTGCAAAAATAAAAAATAAATAAAATTCGGCCTCCTAAAAGTCAAAACAACACTTTTCTTAAACGCCGTTCACCTCCTTCTAAGTTCGTCTCATTGTCCTCTTTATTCTCAAAGGCTTCTTGCAAAGTAGCCTCGTGCCAGCAGATAGTGAACGCGTGAATGCGGATTAGTGATTTTTCCACGCTGAGAAAGAGGCAGATATTGATATTAAAAAAAAAAAAAAAATTATATTAGATATTAAAAAAAAAAAAAACGTCAGCGTAAGCCAATCACAGCAAACAGTAACCAAGTTCGTTGTACTAACATATGCACCCGTGCTACTTGACGGGGAAAGGCATTCCGGTCGGTTAAATTGTAAGCCGCTGGTAAAAGGGTTTTGCTCCAAACTTTGTCAGATAATAAGGCATATTTCTTGCAACATTAAAGACGTTGAAAGACGCCTTGTGTTTGCGTTCAAGTTTGTTTTTGTGCCGCATTTTTGTTAAGTTTAATAATGTCTAAACGAAAGAATCAGTTGTTTAGAACCACTAAAAAGTCTAAAAAATAAGGGTTCCAAACTAAGTACCAACTTTTACTGCATTAGTAATAGAAGCTGAGAAAATACATTTTTTTGCCCAAGTGGTTTTGATGCATGCCCAGCTCATAGGGTTAGTCGCGCATTGCCCATGACCGCTTAGAAGGAGTATTGATTTCTTCCCCGGAGAGCTTTTTCAGTTTTGCATCACTGACAATTGGTCAGAGTTCGATATAACGTCAACATTGAAGGGTGTTGTTAGAAACTCATGTCACGATTATACGCAGATTTGTTGAACGAATGTTACTTATTATAAGAATTATATGCAGTTTGATCGAGAAGTTCCCGAACTCTAATTTGGCCAATTTTTATTCGCGTTATAGAGGTACTTAAAAGTTTACTTACAACTGTAATACATCTTCCATCGGCTTTGAGCAAGTGACCTAAAGAAGGTGCTGGAATGAGACCTCCGTGTTGCTGGAGGCAAGTATTCACGCGACGGTACTTGCTTTTGGTAACGCGTTAAATGGGCGTGATTTCCGCTAAAGCCCGAATAATGTTTGTTTTCAAGGACTGCATGTCATGTGCATTGTTTACATAAAAACTGTCCTTTAAATATCCCCAGAAGAAAATATCAGGAGGTGAGAGGTCCGGTGAGCGTGGAGGCTCTTGTTGTTGTTCAGTGCGGTTTTCTCCATCAGAGTTTAGATGATTTGTGGACACACCAATTTGTCCATGACGGGCATCGAACTTGCGCCCCATCACTCCGGAGTAAGATGCTGTCACAACTAAGCTACCCGGACGGAATGTACCGCTGAAGATTTGTCGTCTTGACATGTGATTCACTTCTGTAGTTCGTCACAGATTAATTAGATGTTCCTCGCTACGGCGTATTCAGAAAAGCCATAGAGGTTAGATATACATGGTTCGTACGCGTCCTGGAAATCCTGAAAAGTCCTGGAAATGTCCTAAAATTCTGATACATGTCCTGGAATTTTATCCATTCCGGCCATTTTGTCACTGCGCGATGTTATGTAGTTGAAGATTTTTCTACTGACATAACTTATGTCTGAAAATTTTCCCTCTCTACCCCCCGTAAAATGCGCGAGCGGGGAGGGGGGGGGTGGGCTGTTGGTTTTCTTATCTGTTGGGGGGACTGTAGCTGCGTTATTAGCATCTTTTGGCGTTGTGCTTATGTTATCACTTTGTCTGTCCGACCGGGAAGACCATATCTCAGCAATTATTAGTTCGAATTGTAAAATTACTTTTGTATTGGGAAGCTTAAAATGTGAGAATGATGATCCATTTGTTCCGGGTTTTTTCTGATGCACAACTTCGCCGCTAGGGCGCGCAAATGAAGATCGTATCGAATTTAAAATGCATTTCCTTTATACATTTGCTTCTAAATATCCAATTGAAAAAATTATTTTACCTTTCGATGACATTTATATCGAAGACTATTTTAGTTACAGTCCCTTTTTCAAATAATGCATAAATTTTCCGCTAGGGGGCGTAACGGTAAATCGCGATGTTCCCAATATCTCTACTTCTAACAGTCCGATTTGACAAATTCTTCCTGCGTTGGATACAGCTCTTGAGGAGAAATGTTTTGCATATAATTTCTCATTTTTGGTAAAAAATGGTTTGACCGCCAGAGGGCGTAAGTGTTTATTTTCGCTTCTGATGTATTTGCAATAAAATCTGAGCTCGAAACTCGATTGAAAAAATTCCTCCGTGGACCGATAACGCTCACCTCCAAAACATTTTTGAGAATACCTCCTGCTTAAATAGTGCATAATTTTCCCACCAGGGGTCGTACACGTATAGCTTATTTTTATCCATATCTCTGTTTCTAGGAGTACGATTTGAAAAATTATTTCTTTGTTGTAGAACATTTTCGGTGCGAACCGTTGTGCTTGCAGTGTCGTGGAAATTCCAGATTCATTACACAGGTCTAAAAGATGTTACCAAGTTGTTTGAGTTATTTTTGGCAAATGTTGCGCATAATTTGCAGTGCTGACTGCAAATGCAAGCTTAGTTAGTTTTGCTCGATCATAAGGATTTTTTTCTACAAAATGATGTAACACCGTGAGCAGAGTATGGGGAAAATGTAGGAAATGTGATTTCAATTATTGAAGGCACGTCCAGCTCATTTATAACATTTATAAATATTATTTTGTTCCTACATGTTATAAGTTTCAGACTCCCGTTCTTGTAAACTCTCTGTTCTTTCCCTTCAAAACTCAGCTTCTTGTACTTCCGTTGAGTTTCTTGTGGTGTCTCTCTGCGCAACATCCAGGAGCAATCGCCCATCATAATTTTTAGTGTGTACCTTTATACATTACATAAACAAAAGTAGCAGTGATTACTGTGATTTTCTTGGTTTCCTCCAGACCACTGGCACACCAAAACGAGTGGATTTCTTCTCATCTTTTATCCATTGCCATTTCCTAATCACAAGCACAACAGACCTTTATGTGGGACCCATTATTTGACCTGGTCCACAAGTTTCACTCCTGAGTATCAGGGCTCGAAAAATACCATGCCCGAAACATGTAAATTATTGGCTTGGGCAGGTAAATGAAAAATCTAGTTGCCTGGTCCGGGCAACTAAATTTAAAAAAAAACTTTGGAACAGAAATTTCCTACTACAAGAAAAAAGACAGCCGACGCATGTCGTGTTTCATTTCACTGGTAATCTCAAAAAGTTGTATTATTGTTACGGAGTGCCTAGAACAGAATATCATTTGTTTAATTACGTTATGCTCTAGGTCCAGAAATTGGAACCATATGTAGTTTTCCTCCTAATGTCAGTGGCGGGATGCATGCTGTGACGTACCTGCCAGCAGGACGCACACGACATAAAGGCAGATAGCAGTCAGAACGAACGTCCGCGTAGCTCAATTGGTAGAGCGACTTATTCCGGAATGAGAGGACCCGGGTTCGAGCCCCGGCGTGGACAAAAATGACGGAGAAATTTACTTCGTTATAATGCCTCTGATGGAACTAGCCTCCGACATTTAGTGACAAAGGGCGAAACATTTATCGAAAGGAGCATGGCAGAATCACTAAATTTCTCAAATACCAATTTCAGCGTCATCATCTAAGAACTACAGATACACTTTTTTGTGCATTGAACATTTTGAATACAGACCCTTAAAACAGAAAAGCAAAACATGTAAAAAAAGTTCATGTTTTTTACCTTAAAAAGTGAGGGTTCTGATTTGTTATCTTAAAAGATAAATTTTCCTGGGCATCCAGCTTTTATTACGTGGACAGGTAAATAATTCCTGCACATGTCCAGCTGGGCATGTAACTTTTCAGATATTTTTTCAAGTCCTGAGTATGCATGATAAGGATTTTTTACAGTTTGTGATATCCCTTGCTTTTAGATGACAAACTCCCCACAAATGAAACTGTTTGGGCAGTTAACACACTCTTATGTGGCCACTGCCACAAAAAATACAGTTCACTACATTAAAACCAAACACAAATATAATTGTTTAGGGCAGAGACACAACTGCACAACTACAACTGGCAGCTTCATATAGGTGGAAATGAGCTCAAATGCAAGTTCAGGCGGGTTTGAACTCTTGTTTCCAAGTGCTTCGCTGTCCCTCAGTACTTCTTCTTCTCCTCCTCTAGCGTTCTTACATTCGTGTTCAAACCTGCTACACAATTTTGAGTGACAACATTTTGATTGGACAGAATCAATTACTTAGAAAACATTTATTTATTGGAATAAATCCCAGTCGTTGACCATTGCTTTCTGTTGATGGTTCTTCGTGAGTTTTCGGGGTCGTTTAAGTGATTAGCAATGTAGTTTTCCTTCTGAGCGTAGAATGAGTTACATGCAACATTATTAAGTTGTGATGCGATGAGCGTTGCCAATGATGAAATTTAGGGAATCGTGTAATTCAATGAGGCTCGACTTTGAACATAGATATGGGAGCTATATATAGCATTATGACGTAAAAATAATTCAATCAATGAAATGTAGCATTAAATAATTGGATAATGAGGACGATGTAGCTTTTCCTGATCATTTTGCTATTTCGGCCAGTCGATTGAAATTATTACCAAGCCATTAGAAATCATATCCAGTCTCATGTTCAAACTGTGATCTAATTAACGTTGAATGTATGTCATTAATAGTGATAATTGCTGTCGTAAATCTGCATTGAAAATTTAGCAACTAATCCTAAAAATATCTGCTTAAAATAACTGCGGAATAATTCTCAGTTGAGAGTCAATAATTTTTGGAACAGCATTTTGACAGAAAAGCCACTCTGAATCCAGACGAATTGTTATATTTCAGATATAAATCTTCTCCCTCCGTTTGAAACTCTTTTAATTTGAAAAATGATTGATGGTAAAAAATGCTGGATGCATTCCACGGATTCTTTCGCCTTTTACAGCGGCAGAATGCTTTCGTATATATAATATGCGCTGTTTCTGTTCCCCACCTCTTTAAAAATGTTTTTATTTTAGACATTTACGTCTACTCCCTTAAAAAGCAAAATACTAAATGCAGTAAAATGTTAGGTTTCAAAAGAAAGTCTTTTCCTTCCGTCTTTTAATTTGATAAGTGATTGATGGTAAAAAGTTGAATACTATCCACGGATTTCGTCGCTTCTTTTGCAGAGGCCGAAAGATTTCGCATAAAGGTGACGAGTCAGTTTTTTTTAAAGGTTTTTATTTAAGCATTTATAGTTAGCTCGTTATTATTTTAAACATTTTGCCTTCGCGCAACAAATACAATGGAACCTCTGTTTAGCGAATTTCTCCATTTAACGAATTTTATGGGGTGATCTTGAAACTTGAGCTAAACTGCGTTCAAAAATACCACCGTTTAGCAAAATGATTTTCAATTTAACAAAGTCCTTCATACAAGTTCCATTTACATCCGTTTGTTGTACTCGAAATTTGTAAGGAAGTTGCTATTGCTGATCATCTTATTCACGAAGATATTCTACAAAGTATTTAGAAACGTTTTGATATTGCTGATGACTCTGAAGATTAAGACTGAGAATTATACAGCGTGTTTAAAAATGATGGGAACACTTTCAATAATTTATTGCACATGGAGTAAGAGAGATACCATTTACTTATCTATACCATGTGAAAGAGAAAATATGGAAGTTTCCCCGTTGTTACTGCCAAGGCCTGCATTTCCATCATTGAACACCAGTTGGCATTACCTGTCGTACGCCTAACACGCTTAGCCTTGTTGAACGATGGCGGTTTCAGTTCCCGAGAAGACATTTTGTGGACTAGGGTTCGATAAGAACAAGTGTGCAACAAACGCTCAAAGGAAATTTCGAAGTGCGTACGGTAAAGAGTTACCAACCAGGAAGAGAACATGAGCGTGATTCGTTCGCCGAAGTTGAATGTTTTCTGTGCCTTGTCATGCCGAAAGCTGTATGGACCTTTCTTTTCTGCCAAGGCCACTGTAACTGAAAATTCCTACATCAATATGATGCTGCAATGGTTGATGGCTCAAGTTAAGGAAGATAGAGATTTCTTTATTTACCAGCAAGACCCTTCTTCACTTCCATAATCTCGGTGTTAAGGTAGGCCCGAACGTCATTATGGAAGTGAAGAGGGGCCCCGCTTCACTTCCATAATGACGTTCGGGCCAACCTTAACACCGAGCTGCACAGCGCTGGATTGGACGTGCTGGAGAAAGGGACGAATATTTTTTGTAATGGCCACCGAAATCACCAGACTTAACTCCGTGTGATTTCTTCTTGTGAGGCTACATAACGAATCGTGTTAATGTACCACCTTTGCCACGTGACGTTCAAGAACTAAATCAGAGAATTGAAGATGCTACCACCACGGTCATACAGGATATACTGGACAGGGTGTGGCAGGAGTTCGATTACCGTGTGGACATTTGCCGTGTCGCACTTGGTTCCCATCACATTGAATCGTTGTGAAGTGATGTGATGTAAAAAAAGCTTGGACATTTTCTTTCTTTCACAAGGTATGTGTATGACACTGATATCTGCTCTAGTCTTTGTGCAATAAGTGTTCCCAATTGTTATAATCACCCTGTAGTAACAAAAGTGAAAAGTTCCACAATTTTTTGTAAGAACATTTTTATGAAAAACTATAGTCTAAATGAAATGGGCAGTGGCGAAACGTATGAATAAAATTAAACCAAGGTAATGAATTGATTTTGATGCTTAAATATTTAAGAAAACTTGGTTATGGGGGGGGGTCCTCTCTGAACTCGGGAGATTATTAAACTGATGCGGTTATAAGATCCAGTTATAGTCTTTTCTTTTCTGAGAAGGAATTTTTGAAAATGTATGTTTTGCCGGATTTCTAAAGTAGATTACAATGTTTCCCTACTAGATATTATTCCACGATTTCTCTTTGTCGTGTTAATAAAACAGGACCCTTCGTCTACAGAAAGACGGTATGGAACACGAGTAAACACTCATAAAATTCTACTGAACAGGGGTTTGTTGTATATGCATTTTTTAAATTATTATTATATCCGGCTGTGAATTTTTAAGCCTCTATTTCATAGGGATTATCTTTCAATAACGTCTCGTTAAGATTGTCGCTTTGAGAGCTTTTGTGGGAGTGTATCTACGCTCTGTTTGAACTAGCCCGAGCTGCGATGGTTTTACGCTTATTCACTCGATGAAATATTAATTCTTATTAATGGGTTTGGAGAATGATACAGCAGTTGAGGCTGAGACTGTGAAGTAGAGTGAGCTCACCGGATTGATGGGATTTATCAACATCTGGTCTTCAAAAGAATATATTCTCTAACTGTCATCGCAGATTTACAGAAGGGAAAAGGGGTTAAGGAAGGAATTAACGTGGAAGATGGCATTGTTTAGTTAGACTTGATTGCTGCAGAAAATTCTGCAGTAGGAAGTATTTGAAGTTCTTTTTGCTCGCGATTAACTGAAGCCCGCTTCTCTCGACATCTAGACACAAGAATCTCCCTAAAGGAACTATCACTTTCTCTTTTAAGCGGATTAGTCCCGTTCGATGGGGAAAAAGGAATAAAAAGCATTAATCTTCCTTCGGGCTAAGCCATTATTGCTTATTATTGTCTGATGCCGTTTGTTTATTTTACAGCCAAAGGATGGAATTTATTTTGAACTCAAAAAACTTGGGGGGGGGGTTGGTATGGATGCATTGCAGTTGTGACCTTTCATTAGTGACGCAAAAAAAAAAAAAAAATGCTTTTGCATAGCAGATATTGCTTGTAGAAGTGATGTTGATGATAGCACTCCAAGCATAATTTTAGTTCAAAAAACTCGTTGAAGGTCAAGGAATACATCCACAAATTTGGGATGCCAATATTAAATTACAAAAACGACGACATTGTAGTTCGTTGGTCCTGGACTAAAATCTTTGATATGATGTGAGTGTTGTGCTTGTTTTCACGCCAGTAGTTATCTCCCTTCTCTGGAATCAGTCGCCCTGAATTCGAAACGGGATGCGTCTCCTAGCATTAGATGCTCATGGAGGTCACTAAACTCCCATGGAAAATCTCGGCTGTAACAAAGAGGATAGAAAGGGAAAAATCCGTTTCCATCGGATGGAATTTGCATAAAAAAATTTTTTCGGAAATCTTTGGCATTGGAGAAACTGTTGAGAGATTGCACATTTAATATACCTTTACAGTGCAGACTTTCAGGATCTTGGTGACAGACATGCCCGTTACACCTAAGAATTCTGTGGCATCGTTCTTGTTTGACATGTATTATTCGGAGCTTTATGTCAAAATTGGAAGAAAGCGAAACCCGACCATCAAAAACAAAATGCACGTGGACAAAGGCATGCAATCTTCTCCAAAACGAAGCACACACACACACACACACACACACACACTACAACTACTACTACTAAGTCCTGCGCAAATCTGTGCACTCGGGCAATCCTCTCGAAGATAAACATTCCCGATGCAAACTTCATTCCTGTTTTAGGTAAGCAGACACCATCACTAATTTATAGTACAGTTCAGTAGATGCGATGATACTTTACCGGTTATCACAAAAAGGCGAAATTCCAATTTATCGTTTAGCGAAGTAGACAAAAATTGAAAACTCATTGCCTTCGTAAATATATCCGGCTTCAGAGGTTAGTTTTCTGGCAGCCTGGAAATCTTTTTTTTTTTTTTTTTTTTTTACTGGGGGTCTAACGACCACCGTGAGCAACTCAATGGGCTATAAGCAGTCGCCCGTCCCTAATTTAGGGCCACTGAGTTCAGAGAAGGGAAAGATCCAGTGCCGTAATACAAACACAGCATCCATGCCTCACCGGGATTCGAACCCGGACTCATCTCAGACGAATTATCAGAAGCCAGCGCTTAGACCACTGCGCCACCAGAGCGGCACTGGAGATCTGCAGGGGCATTGGTTTGGGAAGCCCGGCCCTGCCCGATAACCTGAACGTTTTAAGGCTGTGCCCGTTGATTTTAGCTGTAATTAATGGACGTGATCGGTTCTTGTTGCACTTCCATGTCTTCTTCTTTTTTTTTTTTGTTTTAGCTTTGCGATCTTCAGTACCCCTACGCCTTCTTAAAGCCAAAACGATAATTGGCCAGAGTAATGAAAGACTATCTCTTGACTCGGGTGATGAAAGACAATCTCCATGAAACAGAACTAATCCGAAGCCCAGACAAAGAAAGATGTAAATCTAGTCTGGACTTTGGATTAGCTGAGATGAACACATTTCTTGGCTCATGGAGAAGTGGTGAGTCGGGAATACGTTTCCTCATATCCTTTTGTTACACTGCCTCTTGGTAGAACAGACTGCACTTTAGGAAAGCGGGTTTTCCAGCTGACTTAGAAACCTATATATATTTTTGGTCATGCGTCAGTTGCACTCACTCCAATATACATCCTTCTCTGATGGGTCAATTCCACTCAGAAAGGGAGACAACAATAGCGATCGACCACACTCACCGAGCCGTAGCTTACTAGAGGGGGAATCTGAAAAAGCAGTAGTGGAACAGGGATCGTGTGGCATAAGATGCTTTCTGCTGGACAATGCTCCACCGACTTCCTGCAAAACAATCCTATTATTGCATCATTCTTCAAACAGCAATTACACCGAAGAGCAATTGAATTAGAGATACCTGTCTAGTAACGTGTAGCACCACCTTTCGCCCTGATGACGGCGCCGATTCGTCTCGGCATGGACTCGACAAGACACCGGAAGCGTTGGATCCACGGCCCCTGAACAAGCTCCCACAGTTCACCGAGATTTGATGGAGGGGGTCAGAGACTCGAACATCCCAGATGTGCTTGATGGGATTGAGGGACCTAGCTGGTCAAGGAAGCGAGGTCACGTCGGTGGAGTGTTCATCCAACCATTTAGATACAATTCGGGAGCGATGGCACGGTGCATTGTCTTGTGCAGGATGAGGTCCCCAGTGGGATGTTGAAGACCCACAAACAGGAGCAAATGGTCATCCAGGATATCCCGGTAACGTTGACCAGTGAGGGACGATGTCACACTTACCAGGGGTCCCATTTCAGTCTACGTAAACAGTCCCCAGACGAGAATGCCGCCCCCACCAGCTTGAAGAGTACCCTGCTGGCAAGAAGGATCCATCGCTTCATTTGGTTTGCGCCGTACTCCTATCCTGCCATCCGCATGTACCAACGTGAATCTCGACTCATCAGTCCAGGCAACATTTTTCCACATGTCTAGGGTCCAGTGGCGATGTTCCCGCGCCCATGCTAATCTTCACCTTGTGATGTGCGGTCAGCAGCGGTACCCTCGTGGGACGATGGCTTCTGTACCCCATAGCGAAGAGATGGTTCTGGATGATGTGGCTGCTTACACGTTTTTGTGCACCAGCGTTAAATTGCCGAGTGATTTCTTGCACTGTGGCCCGTCTATCTGCTGTTACAATGCGAGCTGGCCGACGATGACCCCGCTCACCCACACGCTGTTGTCCACGGCAGTTGGCCCTTGCAGGGATGGTTTTACCGGATTCGATGTACTCACGGTGCACCCGTGACACAGTGGCTCGTGAAAATTCCAGTGTCTGCATGACTTCCGAGATGGAGTGACCCATTCGTCGGGCCCCGAAAATTTTCCCACGATCAAATGCACTTAGATCCTACGTCTTACCCATACTGCGTCCGACTCTTACTGATTCCCGTCACATCACTCCTTGTATTGGCGGATCGCTGCATACGTCATGTCGTTTCCGTTTACAGGGCCGCCCACAGCAGCACATTTGCATAGCGCCAGCTGTCTTTAATTCAATTGCTTTTCAGTGTATAGAGGTAACATGCATTTTATGTACAGCATCATTCTTCAAACAGCAATTATAGAGGTAACATGAATTTTAGATAGATAGATAGTGCAACTGACCAACACCCAATTTTTTCACCACTACCCCATTGGCGGATAACAGAAGTTTCGTGCCGCATATGTTTCATATATTCATTACGAGTTGCATGTTCGAGCTTTTTTACTATGTATTTACCTCATAATCTTCCGGAACTTGTCTTTTTTTGAAGCATGTCAGCTTTGAGTACGTGTTTATGTGTGAGAAAAATGCTTGATTTGGAGGGCAACTGCTTTTTTTATTGTTGTTGTTGTGAAATTGCTGATTCATTTTAATCGTTCTTTTTTTTTTTATGTCGTTTTCCGATCTTCATAAGCGCCTATTGACAAGTTGCACACTGTCACAGGCGCTTATGAGGATCACAAATTTTTCTACTGCTCCTGAGAAGAGAAAAGTGAGAGATTAACATTAGCCATATTGGAAAACAAGCTTATTTGCTGTTTCTAAAATCTAAATTAACGCGTGTAGGTAGTGCAGTTTCAAACTTTAAAGGGTGACGTAGTAGTTCATATTTTCTCAGAATTCCCTTTTCAACTTTTTCTGAGAAATACTGCACCTACGCGCATTTGGAAATCAACACGCGAGCCGTGGTCACCCCATTGAGAACAAACATTTCGTTGCTACTAAAGAACAATTAATGGGAGGTTTTGTGATGTTGAATCCGGCAGTTGGGTTTAACAAGTTGCTTCAGGGTTTGTTCCAATTTCACATCTGCCGGCTGGTCGAGGCCTTGCACTTGTACGTGACAGTTAAGAGTCATTCCTTGGGTTAGCCTCCTCATAGTAACCTGTAGGTCCCCAGGGTGCAGTACAGAGGAAGCTCTTGGCTTGTCTCCAAGGCCTGTTGCTCCGTGATTACCGTGGCGGGTTGAGTCTTAGTAATCACAGGGACTGCAGGGAACCTCTGCCAGCTGCCAAGCGCGGAGCACCAAGGTTGCCTTGATTGATGGAGTAGGGTGGTGAAGGGAATGTATAGCCTAGGGCAAGACCGGTCTCGGCAGCTGCCGTTGACCAAAAGCCGTCACTCCTCATGTCAATCTACACTACGGCTTTACCCCATTGGCTACCAGGAGGGCCTGGGTTGAATCTACTGTCTCTTTCATCTAAGGCGGAGCTCTGTGCTAGCATTTAATGTCGCCGCAAAACTTCAACTCCTCCCCCTTTGTCTGCCTGTGTGGTGAATAATTTCTGTCTGCCGCTCATCCTTATTTTTTTAATTCTTTGCCTACTCAAGTTGCCGTCTCAGTGATCTTTCCGTTTTGTTTTTCAGTTTTTTTATTCTTTCTTCGGATTTTCTTCTTTTGTTTTGCTTATTTCAATAAGCCCTTCCCTCGATGGAGTCCAAAGAACACACCCGTTGTAGTTAAAATGGTAATCAGCCTCCTAATCGTGTTCTTTTCTTTTTCTTTTTATGGTTGTATCTTATTGGTTCCATACTGTGAATTGCAGTCTCTGATTTCAGTAAAATCTTGCTGAAGGAAAACAGAGATCCCATGCTGAAGGATTTATTAAGTGGTTAGTTACTCATTCTGGAAGGGTTCTCGTATTTCTCCTATTGATACCTATTTCTACAGGTGAACCAGTGACATACGTTCTTCTCATTTATTGACGTTCTTCTCATTTATTTATTTTTTAACTGAGCACGTATATAAGCGGTATTCTATCTAACTCCGATATCGATGGAGCTATACCAAAAGGATTTTCCGAAAAATCAATTTTATGAAGATAGAGAATTATGTCTGGCAGTGAATCTTTGTCAATTGATCCATCCAAAATAGATTTATGTTTCAACCGGATGAAAAGAGAGTAGAAAGTGCGGTAGCAACATTACAACAACTGTCCATTCTGGAGTTTTGTTGAAAAGCAGTGAATTCATTGAAAGACATAGAACAAATGTGAAATAAACCGTTGCCCCGCCTTTCTGTATTGCAGAATGACCTTGTTTCTCTTCGTTCTTCATATTCGCTATTTTGAAAATTGTTTGAAAACGCATTTCCTTTCAGAAATAATAATAGAAAGGAAAGTTAAGCGAATTCGTTTTAGCTTTTGTGTATCTCGAAACTTATAGACATATTTCATTGCTAGCAGCATCACGTTAAATGGAAAATATCATTATTTATTTAAGTAGTGATTTATTTTTTAATCGAATTTTAAGCACACAAAATTAACAGTTGGTTTTATGAAGCTGCATATCGGACGCTAAACTAAAACTGCTTCTCCATTAAGATTAACAGATATTTTACAGTTGATGTATGTGAAGCTATGAAAATAAAAATAAAACCACCTCTTTTTTAAAATGGCGACTTAACAGAAAGACATTATTAATTATCAGCGAAGCATTTCTCAACGATTTCCAAAACACTGAGATTTCAATGCGGCTCGTTAGTCGAATGGTTACAGGCGCGGTGTTCTGGTTACATGTAAAAGGTAGGCCCAATCGTCTTGACCCCCTCCCAGGGACCTGTCGCTGAAACCTCACATCAAATTGTAGTGGACTTCAAAGCTTGCGTAAGCCTGTTGCGGGGGAGGGCGGAGGAGCTAATAAAGTGCTTATTCTTCGGTCACATTTTGGCTTACAACATTTCGCCGGTTGGTGGAAGACCGCCACACAGAGGAAGACTGCCACACATCTTTCAGCAACTTAGAAAACTGTCACACATCGGAAAACCGCCACACAGGAAAACTGCCACACGCTTTTCATTAAATGGCCGGGCACAAATTGCTATTCTTCCGAGGAACACTTTGATTATGTGGCAGTTTTCCAAATTTCCGAATTATGTGTGGCAGTTTCCCAAGGTGCCTAACGATGGGAAGGAGCTCTTTTGTTTCTCTGAATTTTCATGTCGGTTCATACTTACGGCAACTAGCCACAGAAGTTCGAGGGGGGGTATAAAGATTGCCGTTTCCTGGCCTATATTGAGAATTGAATTGGGAACTCCAAACAAATTTCGAGAAAACGTTCTATGTAAGCCAAGCGAAAATTGCTGTGTTCAGGAAAGGACAATAAGGTGGGATTTTTAATGACGCTGCACTTTTACTTAGGCACTAAATGTTTACATAACATGTCAAATTTGTAATATTTTTCTTTTACTTAATTAATGCATAGGCCCTACACCTCGGCCTTTTTAACAGCTTTTAATCAGCCGACTTCATATTCATAACGCTTACGTATCAAATCAAGTCAATAGCATTGTGCTTTTACTTAGGCACTTAAATATTAAAGTCATAGGCCACAGGTATAGGCCCTTTTAATAGTTTTGACTCTATCAATGCCATATTCACAACGTTTACACAACAAATTAAGTTAATAACATTACGCTTTTACTTGGGCGCGAAATAATAATTCATAGGCCCAGACCTAGGGCCTATGAACGAATATTTCGTGCCTAAGTAAAAGAGCAATAATATTACATTTATTTTTTTGTGTAAACGTTGTGAATATGGCATTGATAGAGTAAAATCTATTAACAAGGCCTAGGACTAATGAATTAATATATTACGTGCCTAAGTAAAAGCGCAATATTATTACATTTATTTGTTGTGTAAACGTTGTGATTATGGCATTCATAAAGTAAAAACTACTAAAAAGTCCTAGGGCGTGTGAATTAATATTTCGTGCCTAAGTAGACCCTAATATTATAAACTTGATTTGCTGTGTAAACGTTGTGAATATGGCATTGGTAGAATAAAAACTATCAAAAAGGCCTAGGGCCTATGAATTAAAATTTCCTGCCTAAGTAAAAGCGCAATATTATTACATTTATTTGTTGTGTAAACGTTGTGAATATGACAATGATAAAGTAAACACTATTAAAAAAGCATAGGTCTAGGGCCTATGAATTAATATTTCGTGCTTAAGTAAACGCCCAATATTATAAACTTTATTTTCTGTATAAACGTTGTGAATATGGCATTGGCAGAATAAAAACTGGTAAAAGGGCCTAGGCCCTGTGAATAAATATTTCGTACCTAAATAAATGCGCAATATTATTAACTTGATTTGGTGTGTAAACGTTGTGAATATGACACTGGTAGAATAAAAACTGTTGAAAAGGCGCCTGTGACCTATGACTTTAATATTTAGTGCCTAAGTAAAAGCGCAATGCTATTGACTTGATTTGATACGTAAGCGTTATGAATATGAAGTCTGCGGATTAAAAGCTGTTAAAAAGGCCGAGGTGTACGGCCTATGAATTAATTAAGTAAAAGAAAAATATTACAAATTTGACATGTTATGTAAACATTTAGTGCCTAAGTAAAAGTGCAGCGTTATTAAAAAATCCCACCTTATTGTCCTTTCCTGAACACAGCAACTTTTGCTTGGCTTACGTAGAAAGTTTTCTCGAAATTTGTTTGGAGTTCCCAATTCAATTCTCAATATAGGCCAGGAAACTGCAATCTTTAAACCCCCCCCACCTGTCAAACTTCTGTGGCCAGTTGCCCTCAGTATGAACCGACATGAAAATTCAGAGAAACAAAAGAGCTCCTTCCCATCGTTAGGCACCTTGGGAAACTGCCACACAAAATTCGGAAACTTGGAAAACTGCCACACCACAAAACTACCACACATTCAAAGTATTCCTCGGAGGAATAACAATTCGTACCCGGCCTCTTAATGAAAAGCGTGTGGCAATCTCCCGGTGTGGCAGTTTTCCTGTGTGGCAATCTTCCGGTGTGGCAGTTTTCCTGTGTGGCAATCTTCCGGTGTGGCAGTTTTCCTGTGTGGCAATCTTCCGGTGTGGCAGTTTTCCTGTGTGGCGGTTTACAGTGAACCCATTTCGCCAGCAGAAAGGAGAAGCATTCCGTATATTTTAATCATTCCGTTTCTTCCTCATTAACACGTTTGGAACATCTTCTCTTCTCCCACTGGAGCCAGTGACCTCAAATTAGGCATGGGCAACTGCATATAGCTTTAGATGCCCGCCGTGGAAACAGCAAACTCCCACTCGACAGATTCATACGTAGGAGACAGGTGCATTTCCAAGTCAACGATGTTGCGTCGTCGTTACGGAGGCGTATACAAGCTACGTTAATGGCAACTCACTAACTCCTTAGTGCACCTAAGCGAGTTTGGGGCACGTGGTCACCGGACAACTGGCCACGTACACTTCAGGGGGCTGTATAAATAAAAATTGCACTTTTTCTTGGCCACTTCCCTTACATAAGACTATTTTGTACGTAAATCTGACGTGTAGAATAAATATTGATAATTGTCACGTAATAATAATGTCAATATTCATTGTCACTTGTAAAATGTATCCTTCGCGGCTTTGTAGTCATTTTACATGAAAGTAGACACGAAGAAATAAAAAAGGGCAATTTTTATACGACCCCCTAGCGCTTTTGTGTCCGCTTGTCCGACCCCTCCGAGAATACAGTAATCAACAACGAGTCACCAAAGATGAATGATCTTCCATTTATGCAGTTGGTTTACGCTTCCTTGGCTTTAAAATTAGGAATTCTATGGGCACCAATTGAATCCAGGTGAACTTTCACATCGGAAAACTCCCACACTGGTAAACTCCTACACCTTCTCATACTATAAGGGGATACATACAAATTGCGTTTCGTTCGGAGATGATGTCAAAGTGTGGGAGTTTTTGTAGTGGAACAAAATGAAATCTACGAGTTCTGCTAGTGATATAAATGCGTATGTAAGATCATAATGACACAAGGTTTTTAACATAAGATCGTCTAAAAAGCCTCGCGGCCTAGTTGCCGTGTAAACAGCTGAGAAATGATCCGTTGAGTGGCTTGTACGCAGCGCGATCAAAAAGTTCCGAGACTAGGTACGTAGCGCGCCAACACATAGCAGTACGCGGATGCGCGAGCAGCTTGCGAAGGCAGTGACCTTCATGAGTCATTGTGTCGACAGGCGTCGTTCTGTGAACATAGGGACCTGTGCTACACGATATTTGGTGACCACGTGCAGAACACAGCTGCAATTTCGGTATGGACTGCAAACTAGAGCAGCGAGCGAACATCAAATTTTGCGTCAAACTCGGCAAATCGGAAACGGTGACACATGAAATGTTCCTGTCGCGGGTCATCACTTACGACCCGGAGACCAGACAACAGTCGTCGTAGTGAAGAGCCCGGCATCTCCACGAACGAAGAAGGACCGAGAGGTCCGGATCGCAACCAAAAGCATGCTCATAGTGTTCTTCGACATTCGTGGGGTTGTGCACCGTGAGTTCATCCCCCACGGCCAGACCGTCACTGCCTTTTTTTACTGCGATGTTCTGCGGCGTCTCAGGGAGGACATTCGCCGCAAACGACCTGAAATGTGGCGCAGGGGCGATTTCCTGCTCCATCACGACAATGCAGAAGCTCACAGAGCGTTAGCAACACGCCAGTTTTGCAGCCGCAACAGCATGGCTACCCTTCCTCACCTGCCTTACTCGCTGAATTTCGCCCCCCCTGCGACTACTTTCTGTTCTCGAAGATGAAGCTGAAATTCAAGGGTCGCCGCTTTGAAACCGTGGACGATATCCAGCGCGAATCGCAGACGGTGCCTGACACGATTCGCGAACAGGACTTCCAGGGAGCGTTCCAACTGTAGCAGAAACGCTGGCAACGATGTATCGCTGCCCAAGGAGACTACTTTGAAGGAGATCATAGCCAGACTTAAGTAATGTAAGTACTTTGTTGTATATTGGCCTAGTCTCGGAACATTTTGATCGGACCTCGTATTACCATTAATAAAATGTTTACAAATATAAAATGTTTAGGTTGTAACTTAAGTTCTTCCCAAAAGGCCCACAGTCTAGGAGCCTTGGCATCACCTGAAGACTGATTCGTTGAGTCTTTTTTTTTTATTATTAGCTTTTATTGTATGTTATCACATACTAAATATTATTTGCCGCCCCGGTGGCGCTGGCCTCTGATCATTCGTCCGTAAGGGGTCCGGGTTCGAATCCCGGTGAGGCATGGATGTTGTGTTTGTCTTACGGCACTGGTTCTCTCCCTTCCCTGGAACCAGTGACCCTAAATTAGGGACGGGTGACTGCTTATAGCCCATTGAGTTGCTCACGGTGGTCGTTAAACCTCCAATCAAAAAAAAAAAAAAAATACTAAATATTAAAATCACAACTCAAGATTTAGTGAGTCGAAAAGCCTCTACATAAACCTTGTGTCATTGATCTTACGTATGTATTTTAGCACTAGGAAAACTCGTGATTTCGCTTTGTTCCACTAGGAAAACTCCCACACTTTGACAAGATCTCCGAACGAAACGCAATTTGTGTACATCCCCTTATAAGGGAAGGTTTAGGAGTCTACCGGTGTGGAAGTTTTCCGTCGTGTAGCAGTTTTCTTCTTAGCAGCAGAAGAAAGTGTGGGAGTTTACCGCCACCAGTACCAATTTGCTGTGTAGTTTGTAAGTTTGTTCTAAATAGGTTAGTTGTGTCTTCAGAAAAGTGTTTGAAGTTTTAGTCTTACCCACGTGCCTTTCGTAAAACCATGTGAGACGGAGTTAGACTGCGTTGGAATTCGTATCCCAGCTCTCGCTGTGGAATCAGTGTTCTATCTGTTAGCAATTAAGAACGAAAAGAAGTAAAAAAAAAAAAAAAAAAAAAAGGCTTTTTGTAACTTTATCAGACGGATGGTTGAATTTTCAAAGACTAGAACCCGAGCACCGACATCACCAGATTATTTGAAGATGCACGCGTGGATGGGAGGGTATACTTTTCCCATTGCCAGAAGAAGAAAAAAAATGTGAAAAAGGTAAACTATACGAGATTCGAGAGACGTACATTTTACTTGAAAACGTAAGCATAATATTCTTACTGAGCATAAATATCCTTTAAAAAAACATGTGATCTTATGAAAATATCCACCAGAGAAACGTTATTTCCAAACGTTTGTAGAAATTGTTGATTATCATTGATCCCCGGACCTAAAAATATAGGGTGTATAAGATTCACCTTTCTTCCACGGCCGGCGCTTCTAAGACTAGAACACAAACTAAGAGAATTCGTTATCATAAATCGCAGATTTAATGTAAGAACGATGAGATGTTGGAAACGTTTCGTTTCTCTTAATTCGGAATAATTTGAGTCGTATCTGCTTTTTTTATGCATGTGGTGATAATGATCAGATGAAATAAAAATCGCAAGTTATATATTTAGTTAAAATTATTTGAAAAATTTATTAATTAATAATTGATCCTACTGTGATCAAATTCAAACATAAGGCACATAATTCTTCATTGAAGTTGAGTTCAAGTTATTTTGTTGGATATAACGATTTTTTTCCATTTTTTTTTCTTTTTTGAAAGGAAATGTGCAGGCTCCATTTTAAAATTTCCAGGATCTACCATTGTCATACTTATATCTTTTCGTCAAAATGTTTTCGTCTTAAGCCATTTCTTTTCTTAGCTTTTAATTGAAAGGTATGCAAAACTTTAATTTAAGTACGTATTTTTATTCAAGATGATATGTGGACAAAATAAAAATAAGTGGGTGTTTGGTGGACAAAAAAAAAAAAAAAAAGCGGGTGTTTGGTGTAACTTCTAAATATTTTGGAAATATCAGTTTCTTTCATTACGGGACAGGCAAACGTTTTTGTAGATTTGTACAATGTTTCGGAATTTCAATATACAGTCTTTCAGAATTCTAGTAAGTCTGTTTTTCTGATGGGAGATACATGTGCACCTTTCCGCACCACTTTTTGAAATTTCCCATGTTTATTGTGGAGCGTTTCACAAAATCAGCCTGGTACGATGTTTCAGGCATTTTCAAAAAGGCGTGGAACATCTGTGGAGATTTCTTGCATAATGTGTTAAAAAATGTCGAGGCAGCTAAGTTGATCCGCTCCTCTCTTGTGCGCGCATGTATGTGTGTGTGTGTGTGTGTGGTGTGTGTAACGTACCACAGATGATTTTTTACAATAAAAATGTGCGTTTGATAGTTCCCCTTAATTTGATGTCCAAGGCGAGTGATTCTGTAGCTTCTTTCGTAAAATCTTTCTCAGTGGTGCAAATAGACGGTTTGTTTTGGGGGAATGCAATGTTTGGTGTCTAAAATCTGGGCGGATTCTCTCTCCCTCTCTCTCTCTCTCTCGCGCGCGCGCACACACACACACACACACACATTTTATACGTCTGCGTTCTTTTACATGCATATAAATAAAACTAAAAAATATTTCAGTGAATAAAAACTAAACCCTAATAAATACACTATATTGAAAAATCACCGGACACCCCTTCAAAAGAAAATGAACGGATTCGCTGCGTTGTTAAGATGCGCGGTGTGGCTGCAAACGTTATAAAAACAAGCCTGCAGCTGACCGCGATCATATCTCATTGTGAGGTTGAGTGAAAATGTCGCGGCGGGAGAGAACTTACTTTGAGAAAGGAAAGATTGTTGGGTGTTAGATTAGTGGGTTGTCCGTAAGAGAAACTGAGAGACGTTTAAACATACCCAAGTCAACTGTTTTGGATCTACTGAATAAGTGGAAGACACATGGGGAGAGTCGTTACAGCTAATCGACGGAGTACTACTGCACAAGACCTCAGTGTACAGGTGAGTAAAAATGCTGGAACATCGGTATGTACACGTATCATTCGCAGAGAACTTCATTCCATGGGTTACCGTTGTCGTGCGGCTGCTCATAAGCCTTTCATCTCCTCTCGGAATGCTACTCGTCGTTTAGCATAGTGTAAAGAACATTTATCGTGGGCCGCAGATCAATGGAAAAGGGTCCTATGGACTGATGAATCCAGATACATGATCCATCAGTCTGATGGCCGCAGCACATTTTTATTTTATTTTTTTCAAATATTGTGTACTTTAGTTCACCTCTATTTAGGGGAACGCCGTTCTCCATCTTTCCCGCCCACTTTCACGAGTAGCAGAATGTAGACGTACGAGTGTACGGTTTACGCGGATAGTTTCCAAATTATCAGCAGGTTTTGCAGATAGGTTTTGCCTGTAGATTTAAAAAAAAATGTTATTTACAGCAACTATAATACTTACCGAAAGCTTTGCTCAGATTAATATACTTAATTCAATTTTAGCCTGAACTTTCAATTATTTTTCACATCTTTTGAGTTCTTTTGTTTTTGCAGACGCTTCTGACCTCTTGATTTTTTCAAGGCCTGCTCTTAATCTGTAGGAACTGTATCAAAAGTTTCGTTTACAGAGAAGGAATTTAAATTGTTTTGCCATGTTCCTCTTGCAGTTGCCAGTCATTAAATTAAAATATTTTCCTTATGTATTTTATAAGTTCACAATTTTTTTTTTTTTTTTTGATTGAAGGTTTAACGACCACCGTGAACAACTCAATGGGTTATAAGCAGTCGCCCGTCCCTAATTTAGGGTCACTGGTTCCAGGGAAGGGAGACAGCTAGTGCCGTAAGACAAACACAACATCCATGCCTCACTGGATTTGAACCCGGACCCTTCTCGGACGAATGTCACAATTTTTAAATTAAGCTTTTGAAAATGCTATTTATAAATTTTGAAGTTCCATTAATGGAACTGTTTCTGGATATAAAATTTTGATTTAATTAGTCGCTTGCATTTATGAGGTTTATAGTCCAATATTTTGCAATAAAGGTCCGTTTCACGCACATTGCTGCACGTGCAGTTGTAATGTACTGATTTTTCTGCTCAGAATATCATGACTGTGATCATTCAAGCCATCATTGTAAACGTCCGAGCTTTCATACAATACTGTTACCGTAATTCTAGTAAAAAAAAAAAAATTATGATAAAAGAAAGATGAAAGGCGGATAACACGTTGTAAAGAAACATGTCGCCATCGTAGCTGAAAAATCCAGTCGAACTTTGCATCGGAATGTGTGTTTGCATAAGCGTTGCTTGCACGCGGTTACGTGCGCGCGTGTTTATTCTTAACTTGCGCTGTGACTGGTCAAAATTAATTAACTTCCACATCAGGATGCCATATTGCGTGAGCTCGTGCAGTAGTTTTATTCCGGTCACTGCTTTTATTAGTGTTTTCACTAATCCTCATGGCCGCGGTGATTCAAAGACCCGTCCGCCTCTCACGAGTTCCGGTTCTTGTCTATCTTTCTGGTATGACTGCCCTAATGCAACTCATTGCTACAAGTTTTCATGCTATTCAAAAATTCGTAGCGTTTATACGTGACTGACGGTTTTTGTTAACCAAAGTTCAAGGTCTATTTCTCTCTAGGTACCCGAAAAATCAAATAATATAGTTACTGTCCCATAGTTCATATAAGAGGTCGTCGTTTACTTCTAAGAAACTTCAAAGCTTTAACACACTTATTCCTCTAACAGTAAGAGGAACGTACAGATTTGTGATGACCATGACACAAAAATTCCTCTTGTCGTTCACTGGGTGAGGCATCGAAAACTGACATATTCAAGAGGTTAAGGATTTTATTCTTTCACGTGATTGCTAGTCTGCCTTGATTCCTTTTCTTTAAAATTGTCCTTCCAGTATTGTCTTTCATAAATAAAGCTTCCTCTTGTTCTATGCGTCCGAAAAACGCAAAGCTTTTTTCCGGACGAAGAATATTTAATCTTCCATGTTATCTTAACACTTATTCATGAATTTCTCGCTAGACCGATAATCCGTAACTGTGACTGCATATAATCTCGGCAGTTTTTTTTTTTTTTTTTTGGTCTATCTTTCTATACACACGGGTCGCATAAAGTACACTGTTAAAAAATTTGCGGTAGGTTGCACCAAAAAGTGGTGCCACATCAGCTGCACCACTTCCTGAGAAAAGGCATATCATTTTGTGATGCAAATAAAGCCAACAACATGGTGCAAATTTGCACCATGTTGTTGGTTTTGTTTGAACCTCAAAATATATCTCAGTAAGTGGTGCAGCTGGTGTAGTACCACTTTTGGAGCAACCCACCACAAAAGTTAACTGTGTACGCTGTTATCGTATCCTAAAAAATATTCTGTCATTCCTAAATGATGCAAAATATTTGCGCGGCTGGCGTAATTCTACTTATTACACAAGCTCACTACATTCATTACCAGCCTCAGAAGAATTTGCAAAGGTTTTATGCTCGGACGACAGTGGCGTAACTACCACCCCCGCAGCGCTGCGGGGCGAAGGGACGCAGGTAACGAAGAAGCGTGCTGCAGCTCCCAGTTTTATGAAAAAATTCGAATATGCACAATTATTAACCCAAGTATTCGTATTTTGCTTTTGTATTAAGCTTTAGCCTAAATAAATGCCTAGTTTCACTTTTAAAACACTGAATGTCCTACAGATTGAAAGTGTTTGGCTCTTTGACTTCGGGTTGTAATACGATTGCTCTGCAGGGGGTTGTAAATAATACGATCGCTCTCCAATCGCCCTCTCTCTGCGCTGCTGAGGAAAAACGCGAGGCCACAGTGGCATTCCCCGTGGAGGATGTGGGAAAACAGTCAGTTACCTAGGATTACGTGCACGACAGGCGTCAACATTTATTCACAGCAGCCGCAGATCTACCATGTGTAAGAGGGTGATTTCTTCAAGTGATTTATTTTAGTTTTGGACAAAGCAATTACACGTATTGTCAAATCTATTACTTAAAAAGTTAAAACTACAGGGCTCTAGGTACCGCCATTACTTTTGCAGACACTCTCCCTGAGCTCCTAAACCCTCCCCCTCCCTCCAACCCGCACACACAAACCGCGAAAAATGCATCCTCCCTCGTGTTCGAAATCCTGGGGAAATTACTGTGCTTAGGGGTGCTGAAGTAAATCTTGCTGGGGGGCGCACGTTGTGCTAGTTACGCCACTGTCGGACGATGTTCATATTGATGCCCCTGTGGCTGTAAGCAATCTCCCGTCCCTAATTTAGGACCACTGTTTCAAGGGAACGGAGACAACACACCACCCATGCCTTAACTGGGATTCGAACCTGGTCTCAGCTAGGATGACTCACCAGAAACCTGCCCCTCTTACCATTCGGCAAGGAATGGCGCCGCAGAATCAGCACACCACCCGTGCCCTGGAGAAGCCACGGGTGGTGTGCTGACTCCGCGGCGCAGGTTCTCTCCCCTCCCTGAAGTCACCGGCACCAAATTAAGAACTCCTGTGACTGCTTACAACCCTAAGAGTTATAAATCCGAAACCAGAAAACGAAGTTCATATTCTGGTCAGAATTAAAAAATTTGCCACGCAAAACATTTTGGTTTATAATGCCTGTAGTTAAATCAAGGTCAGACTTCTGTTTCGAACAGGGTGATTACGCCTTTTTTTTTTCTCTTTTGACCCCATATATTGTACCAGCTAGTTTTTCATTTTTTTTTTTCAGAGGTGGGTGTTAACGAACTACATGAAAATCTAGGGCTCTAAGAAATCGCCCAATATTAGCTTATAGGCATTAGTTCCACGAAGGGAGATAATTAATACCGAACGACAAATCTGGGACTCAAACTATTGGCCAAACGCCCATGCTACTGAACACTCGTCCACCATGCACATTTTCTGCGTAAAGATTTAACCACTTCATGCTCAAGACTGCCCATTTGAGTTTTTGAAATGGCACTGATGTCTTTGAACACGATGGATGAAGAAATGGCTACTGATTAAAATTACTAAGTGGAGAGCTCTGATGAACAATCTTATTTTCCTCGAAACTTAAATCAGAAGTCCCGGTGGCGGAGTGTTAAAATGCGCAGGTTTCTGGCTAGTCTTATGACCTAGGCACCAGTTCGAGTCTTTGCCGAGGCATAGGTGGTGCGCTGGTCTCTTCTCTCCCTGAAACCAGTGGCACTATCAAATAAGGGACGGAGGTTGGGTCGAAAGTTTCGCAATAATTGAATCACTTTATGTCTTCATACGTACCTTTACGACGGAAGCTGACTAGCATTCAAAGTATAGGCCATCGTGTTGCACCGTCTTTAGCCATCTGTCTGCCACTTCTTCGATTCCGCGGTGGAACCAGTTCTTATCTTTCGAGGCGAAGAATTCCTTCATCCCAGCTGCCACCTCCTCTTGGTTGTTGAAGTTCCGCCCGCGAAGGAAGTGGGTGATGGACCAGAACAAGTAATAATCTGACGAGGCAAGATCCGGACTATATGCTGGGTGTGGCATTAGTTCGATGCTCTCAAGTTCCTGGAGTTTTGCCCGGGTCGTTCGCGCGCTATGAGGCCGAGCGTTGTCCTGCTGTAGGAGAGCGCGCTTTCTGTTCACCAGTGCCGGGAACTTCTCCTCTAAAACGGCATACATCCGCTACCAGCTGTTCAGAGTAGAGTTTGGCGTTGATGGTCCGACCGTCTGGAACAAATTCGCAATGGATTCCCTCGAAATCCCACAAGACGCAGAGCATCACCATGTGCTCGAGGCGCCCACGTTTGACATCAGGTTCTGGAAGTTGGCCAGAGCTCAACCACTGCCGTTGTATGTTAGGATTAGGGAAATAGACCCACTTTTCACCGCACGTAACAATTCTCTCGATGAAACGTACATCGCGCTGGTTTTCTACGAGTTTCGTGCACACTTCTACTCGACGGTTTGCTTCAGCTGCCGTCAGTTCGTGTGGAACAATGCGGCAGCTCCTGTAGACCTTGCAGAGGTCCTGAAGGTGACGAACCACGGTGGTCTATGATACACCCAGCTCGCCTGATAATCTCCGAGTGCTGGTTGTCGAATCTGCCTCTACGGCTTGGCACACGGCCTCCGAATCCACGGTTCGCTGCCTACCTGACCTTGGCTGATCGTCGAGGCTTCTGTCACCTGAGCAAACTGGTTGCGGTGCTGTGGTCCACGGAACCTTCCCCTTTCGCATGACAAATGTTTCGTGTTGCTTGAGTATCATTATGGCCGAGTTCAAACTCGTAAAGTAAAAGTTCCCCGATTAGCCGGTTGTGGCTGTTCATCTTTTAGGCGTCCCAACCACAGACAGAACGCTGGCATGCAATGCTGTTCACAGCAACGACTACCACTTTATATCCCTTTCGACTGACAGCAGTGCGCGACTTGAACTAGTTTAAACACGCGACGCCGCCCCGGTGGCGCAGTGGTCTAAGGCGTTGGCCTCTGATCATTCGTCCGTAAGGGGTCCGGGTTCGAATCCCGGTCAGGCATGGATGTTGTGCTTGTCTTACGGCACTGGCTCTCTCCCTTCCCTGGAACCTGTGACCCTAAATTAGGGACGGGCGACTGCTTATAGCCCAGTGAGTTGCTCACGGCGGTCGTTAAACCTCCAATCAAAAAAAAAAAAAAATAAATAAAATAAACACGCGACATACCCACCACAGCACATGCGTTTATTCAAATATTGCAAAACCTTTCGACTCACCCTCTGTATTATAAGCCTTTGAAATTGAAATGTTTTAAGTAGTTTTAGTAAGAGTGTCTGACCCAAGGTCTAAAACTGCCCTTGAGAAATTAGAAGGTGGGAAATTTGAGTAAAGGAACTCAATAGGAAAGAAAAATAGAAATTGAAGGATTTAGGGACAAGGAGAGAACTAACAAACAAACCTTAGGAGCAATGTGCCGCCGTTTGCAGGGAAAGATAGGGAAAGCACCCAGCAGGGAGGACCCCAGCACCCAGGACACAACATCCAACCATCCATGCCACTCCAGGGAAGGAGTGAAACTACAGAAAACTACATCCGGTGCTGCAGCACACCAACATGAAAAAGAAAGAGAGTGGTGGTCCATCTAGCAGCCACCTAAAATGTTCACAATACTCACAACTCTATCCGATCCATTTCTCCATCTGATCCAAGGATTCCAGCTCAAGAATCAGTACTCAATAATGCTGCTATCCTTTTTTCCTGTCGGTGGAGGGGGCGGGGGGCGGGCGGAGGGCATTGACCGCCTCCTTAGTTCCTGGGCGCCTAAGGACAGCGTTGGAATCATAGTCAACCGCACCTCTGACAAGTTCATAAGGATGAGCTTCAGCTTTCTTGAAGAACTTTCTTGGCAAGCCTGATGATAAAATCGTGTACCTTCTCAACTCCAAGTCTGTCCCTCAGGTTCCAAAGTGAAGTCCACGGCGGGGCTCCTGGTTATTATTCGAATACTCGGCTCTGCACTCTCTCCCGCTGAAACTTACTAGCACCTACCCAAATTGGGGGGGGCGCAGGTGAGCACCGACCTGACGACCGTCTTGTACAGCAACACTTTGTGCCGTGTTGTCAAGAAACTTCTCCCATGGGATAAAGAAGCTAGCTGCCTAAGGCATTGTCTAGCTTTATTCGTGACGTAGTTGGTGTTGGCTACTTACGAAAGTCTACAATCTATTTGCAGCCCCAGATACTTAGCAGAAGTAGCCCAGGGATTGAGAATTATCAATACTGGGTGGAGAGATCCATGGAACAACAGAGCACTGCTCCGCCTGCCTTACAGTTGTTTACAATATTTATTAAACCCTCAAGGGGGTGGGGCTAAAGTTGTACTTTAAATGGATAGAATAAATCTTGTTTTACTGGTGAGTTATAAGTTATGCAGATCCATCTTTGCGGTGCTGCTGTTAAACGTGTAAATCATAAACTGCTGCAGCACCCTTTAAAGCACCCTTTGAAGTTTCGGAAGATGTTGTTTCGTAGTTGTTTTCAAACTTTTCTTTAGTTGGTGTAGAATGTGATGGTGATGTTACAGAGGTTACTAAAAAAAGGTGCATGTGATATTTTCAGCACTTTTTTTTTTTTTTTAATTATTTCTCGTATGTTTCTAATTTACCGATGGCAGGTTTGTCGGTGTTTCGGAAAGGCTACTTTTCCAGAATTGCATTTTTGTTCGCTCTGCTGATCGGTAGTACTGTGTTATATGTGATGAGTAATGCTATTCAATATATATTTTTCTCAGATTTCTATGCTATCCAATATGTACTGGGAATTTTGGTCCTGTGCCTTATTTTGCATTAAATCTAGGTAAGGAGAGGCACAGCCGGAAGAAACTGCCCGTTTGAATTAAAAATTGATTCTAAATACCTACTTCACTGTGTTTCCTGTGAATAATATTTCATGTTTATTATGCTGACTCTACTATCATAATTTGATTTTGAGGTGGGTTTCACTCCTTGAGTACACACACTTCTTGGTACCACAACGGTGTGTTAGGGCTCTTTATTTCCCCCTGGGGTCTAGTAGAATGGGAGGAGCAACTCAATTTTTTTTATTTGAACCTTTTCTTGGGGGCGCTGATTCATAAAGTGTTCCCCTGTCCATTATGTATGGCAGACCTGTTTGTGGCCTTCATTCCCGACAGGCGATGCAAAATCAGCGAGAAAATGGAGCCTACTTTGCTGTTAACCGTGACAATCAGCAGCAAAACACACTATTCTATGAAGTCATGGTTTACTCTCCCCCAGAGATAGCAGCTAGCCCATTTTGCACAAGACCGAGTTGGTATTGATCTTCCGAACAGACTATTTCTGATTGAAGTGGCCTTAGGTGGTCCAGCGGGATGTGGTGAGGAAAATAAATGAATATTTCCCTTTCTTTCGTCCTATTTGTTGTAGAGAATCAGTGCTTTTTCTCCCGCTCCCTTACGAAGCCTCACAGTACGATCATTATGTATGACCGTATGTATGCAGGTTTGTAGATTCTTTTTTTTTTTTTTTTTAGGCGTGTAATGGAATTGAGAAGCTTTTTCCCGAATTTAGAGCTCGTAGTTCGTCACTGTTAATAAAAAAAACAAGGGAACATTAACTACTTAAATTTTCACTTTTGACTAATCGGTACCAAACAATGAAACGCAATACAGGATATTTTTAACGTACCGATGTTATACGTCTTGATTTCTTGTTGAATTGTTCTTTTTTTAATGTTCAGCGGACCTCGTGAGCACTTAAGGCTGTCGTCCTTTCCTAATTTATGCCCCCTGGGAACGCACAGCAGACACAGGCTGCAGGACAAATACACAGCTTACATGTTTCTCCCGGTATCACCGTTAAAAAAAATGTGGTAGGTCGCACCAAAAAGTGGACCAGCTGCACCACTTTCTGGGAAAAGATACACCACTATGTGGTGCAAACAAAACCCACCAGCATGATGCAACGTTGCACCGTAATGCGGTGCAACCTTGTACCTCAACGTGGTGCAAAGTTGCACCATATTGTTCGGTTTTGTTTGCGCCACATAGTGGTGTAACTTTTCTCAGAAAGTGGTGCAGCTTTCAACCTTGGCACAACTCGGACAATGATCTTAAAAAGTGTACGCGATTTCTCGTGCCATCAAAGTAAATTTTGAAATATTTTGTTGATACATGAAAACAAAAGGACAGCAGAAGTGTTATTTCCTAATATCAATAAAATGCCTGCATGTTTAACATAAACTGCTGTTTTACTGGAATCTGGATAAGGCATTTTTTCTGTTAATATGCATGCACCCATTGTTGTGAAACCTAGTATAGTATTGGTGATAAAAATACCGTGATGCATCGTTCTTTGCAGAACGCTAATGTTGAAATTGTGGGACTCGTGAAGAACGATTAATGCCATCAGCCTCATACGATCCTTCCTTCTTAGCCGCACACACACACACACACACACACACCGCCACCACTATTCTTAATACGCTGCTGGACCAAAGTCTCCCCAAGTCTCTTCCACATCTCTCTGTCGTGAGCAATTCTCTTTCTTCTCACGCTAGCTTGTTTTCATCCACCCATCTCCCACGTGGTCTTTTCCTGTTGGTTGGTATCCACTCTGGTTGTCCAACGGAGTGACGCCACCCCGGTGGCGCAGTGGTCTAAGTGTTGGCTTATGACCATTCGTCCGAGATGGGTCCGGGTTCGAATCCCGGTGAGGCATGAATGTTATGTTTGTGTTACGGCACTGATTCTCTCCTTTAACTGGAACCAGTGGCCCTAAATTATGGCCGGACGACTGCTTACAGCCCATTGAGTTCCTCACGGTGGTCCTTAAACACCCAATAATAATAATAATAATAATAATAAAACTAGTGTGATCAGTTCTTATAGCAATATGCTCAAAGCCCATTGCGCCGCCCCGGTCGCGCAGTGGTCTAAGCGATGGCCTCTGATCATTCGTTCGAAAGAGGTCCGGGTTCGAATCCCGGTGAGGCATGGATGCTGTGTTTGTCTTACGGCACTGGCTCTCTCCCTTCCCTGGAACCAGTGACCCTAAATTAGGGACGGGCGACGGCTTATAGCCCATTGAGTTGCTCACGGTGGTCGTTAAAACTCCAATAAAAAAAACACACACACACACACACACAAAAAAGCCTATTGCTACTTGATGTTCATCACTTCAAACATGATGTCTAAAACCCTTGCCATTTTTCCTGCGACTCATGAGTTCCTTTTCCTACATTGCTTGGTTATACCATGCTTGCATCTCTCCAAGCTTCTTTCAGTTGTCCTTAGCCTCTAAATATGTTTTTTAGTTTAGATCTATGTTTCTGACACTTAAGGAAGAATTGGAAAGGATACTTTGATTAAACACTTTCTTTCAAGACATAGTAGTGAATTGGTCTTGGAAATTGTATATTATTTCATCCAAATGCGCTCCAGCCAAGTTCTATACACCTCTTAATATCTCCTTTGGTGTGGCCTTCGCTTGGTATTTATTGTCCAAGGTAGAAGTATTCACATCATCTACTTATAGATTTGCCTCCTAACTTCTATAGATCTTCAGTTCTTGTAAAACCATTGGTACAAATATTTTGTTTTCTGTTACTTCATCAAGAGAAAACGCAGCGTTCGGCGACTCTGGTTCTTTGAGAATGGAAGAACTTCAGATGATAAGGCCAGGAAAAATTGCTACCATGTCAAGATTGTGGAACCAATTTCTGGATTCTCAGATGGTGACGTTCGGGGCGCATGGCGATTGAATTTTACTGTTATTTTACTTCTAGGTTTAGCCACTTCTGGTTTCTTAGATGGTGACCTTTGGGGCATATGACGATTAAATTTCATTAGACAGACCGTTGTGGAAGAAACTTGGGGAGACCTTCGTCTAGCAGTGGATTGATAATGGTTGACAATGATGATGATACACACATATTTACAAACACACACACACACTGAAGAGCAATTGAATTAGATACAGCTGGTGTTATGCAAATGTAGCGCTGTGGGCGGCCCTGTAAACGGAAACGACATGACGTATGCAGCGATTCGACAATATAAGGAGTGATGCGACGGGAATCAGTAAGAGTCGGACGCAGTATGGGTAAGACGAAGGATCTAAGCGCATTTGATAGTGGGCAAATTGTCGGGGCCTGACGAATGGGTCACTCCATCTCGGAAGTCATACAGGCACTGGCATTTTCACGAGCCACTGTGTCACGGGTGCACCGTCAGTACATCGAATCCGGTAAAACCATCCCTGCAAATGCCAACTGCTGTGGCCAACAGCGTGTGGATGAGCGGGGTCATCGTCGGTTAGCTCGCATTGTGACAGCGGATAGACGGGCCACAGTGCAAGAAATCACTCGGCAATTTAACGCTGGTGCACAAAAACGTGTAAGCAGCCACATCATCCAGAACTATCTCTTCGCTATGGGGTACAGAAGCCATCGTCCCACGAGGGTACCGCTGCTGACCGTACATCACAGGGTGCAAAGATTAGCATGGGCGCGGGAACATCGCCACTGGACCCTATACATGTGGGAAAATGTTGACTGGACTGATGAGTCGAGATTCACATTTGTACATACGGAAGGCAGGATACGAGTATGGCGCAAAGCACATGAAGCGATGGATCCTTTCTTGCCAGCAGGGCACTCTTCAAGCTGGTGGGGCTGGCATTCTCGTCTGGGGACTGTTTACGTGGACTGAAATGGGACCCCTGGTACGTGTGACATCGTCCCTCACAGGTCAACGTTACCGGGATATCCTGGACGACTATTTGCTCCCGTTTGTGCGTCTTCAACATCCGACTGGGGACCTCATCCTGCAACAAGACACTGTACCGTGCCATCGCTCCCGAATTGTATCCGATGGTTGGATCAACACTCCACCGACGTGACCTCGCTTCCTTGGCCAGCTAGGTCACCTGACCTCAATCCCATCGAGCACATCTGGGATGCCATCGAGAGAGATGTTCGAGGCTACATATATATATGTGAATGTTGTGTTTGTCTTAGGGCACTTGTTCTCTCCCTTACCTGGAACCAGTGTCCCTAACTAAGGGACGAACTCTTTTATTAGCCCATCGAGCTGCTCACGGTGGTCCACACCTCCCCCCCCCACACACACAAATTACGTCACATTCTGAGGTTACCTTTATGTATGAGGTGCAACGGGCTGTGCACACTGTGACTGTTTGTACATGAGTTCCAACCTGCTTCGGAGTTTTTTAGGTGGGATATATATGTCTCAGTAATATTATATACAGGAATTTATAGCAATAATACTGCATACTTTTTCCCATTCCGAGGTACGTTCGATATTTACCTACCTATGTTCCAATATTCCTATAGGTATGAAATTTCACTGTATTTTAGTATATTCTGGGATATATATGTCTCTATGGAAGTGAAAGGACTAAGTACTCCAGAATTTAATTTACCGTTGTCATCTTTTTAACTTTGTCTTTAAAAATTATCTTAGTTAAAAGCGAAAAATTAATGTTAATTGGCTTTGAATAAACTTTCAAGCCGCTAGTTAAGAAAAGCAGAATGTGGGTTAATAATAAAATAATAAATATGATTCTACGGGGACAATGATAACAGAACAGTGATTTCTTTCACATTACATTACCCCCTGCCACCAACAAAAATAACCTTAGAATGTTTCACTAAAAATAATTGATAGCAAGGAAACGTTTTCTGAAAGGGGATACGATTCAGTGCCAGCCCCGTGACACAGCGTGACATAATCCGCCCCCTGCATAGGAGCGCTGAAGAGGTTGGAATGATGTTGCTGTTCAAGTTGGATGTGTGCCACGGCAAGAAATTTTATAGTACCGAAACACATGCTTTTCACATGAAGAAATTTCGTTGCGATTGAATGTTCACCTCTTTTTTCTTTCATTCTTCTTTTTTTTTTTTTTTTTTTTTTAGCGTTTAATGACTATCACGAGCAACTCTAAGCGCAGCAGTCTCCCGTCGTTGATTTGTAGGGCAACTGGTTTCATGGAAAGGAAAGAGCCAACAGTCATGTTCCAATCGGGGCTCAAAATCGAGCCCATATCTTGCTACTGGTCAAAACCCAGCGCCTCCGACCGCTCGGTCACCGGAACGGCAAAAAATTTCTCAAATTTTGTTTTTATTTTCCCATTTTGTTAGGTGCTATGCGTTTTTGCTGCTCCTTAATTCAGCTCGTCCCTCATTCACAACATTTACTGTTTTTTTGCTGTCTAACTAAGGTTAAAGTTAATGCGTAATTAAATTTGCTTTGAATAAACTTTCAGTATGTATTTAATATAGAAATATAAAATGCACATGTCTCGGGTAGGTGCTTACCGAAACTCTTCCGAAATCACTTTCACAATCGTCTGTGTTATTGTTTCCCAAAGGGCGCAAATTATATGTTCTAGTAAATATCTTTCAGGAACCCAAAAATTTTTGCTTCCGGGTTATTTTTTTTATTTTTTATTTTTTTTTTTTGATTGGAGGTTTAACGACCACCGTGAGCAACTCAATGGGCTATAAGCAGTCGCCCGTCCCTAATTTAGGGCCACTGGTTCCAGGGAAGAGAGAGCCAGTGCCGTAAGACAAAAAAAAAAACATCCATGCCTGACCGGGATTCGAACCCGGACCCCTTACGGACGAATGATCAGAGGCCTGCGCCACCGGGGCGGCTTTCCGGGTTATGCATTGATTATTCACACCAAAAATTCTATAGTAACAAATAAATATCCACTAATGGACCTAAATACTATTACGTACCCTATAACCCATAGTCGATACGAAGCACATTATTGGTGTGTTAATTCACTTTCTTTGTGGACACACTGACGAATCTCAACCACGTCGCGATTCTTCAACTATAACTCCATTGGGAGGTGAAACATCTGGCTTTATTCTCTCATTCATGCACAGTATTGCACTTTGGTTCCAACACCCTAAATATTAAAATCACTGTGTACATGCTGATAAAATGTCTTATTCCATCGATGTTCACTTGCACTTGTTGCACAACCAGTTAAATTTGAAGTTTAAAAACATTTCACCATTAAAATCCAATAAAAAGTTTAAAAACACGCGATGCTCGAGATCACCACTATTCCACCATCAAACTCCCACCAAACTCTCGTTAAAGCTTTTCAACTTTTCTAAAGCCGTCATCAGAACCTTCATCTGGTACACGATGTTGCAGGCTGACCATGTGCGCTAGATGATTCCACTACGGGGTCCATCTACGTGTACGAAAGGGCTAAAGGATCATAGATGGACCAGATCGTAGATCGCACACGTAGATGGACCCCGTAGTGGAATCATCGAAAGGGCTAAAGGATCATAGATGGACCAGATCGTAGATCGCACACGTAGATGGACCCCGTAGTGGAATCATCTAGCGCACATGGTCAGTCTGCAACATCGTGTACCAGATAAAGGTTCTGATGACGACTTTAGAAAAGTTGAAAAGCTTTGACGAGAGTTTGGTGGGAGTTTGATGGTGAAATAGCGGTGATCTCGAGCATCGCGTGATTTCAAACTTTTTATTGGATTTTAATGGTGAAATGTTTTTAAACTTCAAATTTAACTGGTTGTGCAGCAAGTGCAAGTGAACGTCGATGGATTAAGACGTTTATATCAACATGTACATAGTAATTTTAACATTTAGGGTGTTGGAACCAAAGTGCAATAATGTGCATGAATGAGAGAATAACGCCAGATGTTTCACCTCCCAATGGAGTTATAGTTGGAAGAATCGCGATATGATTGAGATTCGTCAGTTGTGTCCACAAAGAAAGTGAATTGACACACCAATAATATGCTTCGTATCGACTATGGATTATAGGGTACGTAATAGTATTTAGATCCATTAGTGGATATTTATTTGTTATTATATGTCTTGTATATATCGCAAATTATATCCGAGCGCCAGTGACCCTCGCTTCGTCGCTCCCAGTAGCCCACCTGTCATACCACTAGACTACCTTGGCCGCTAAGTGACTTTACAAATATTGCCCTGTAGGAAAATGAATTTATAAAATTAATTCACTGCTGGATGAAGGTCTCTCCAAGTTTCTCCCACAACGATGTCTTGAGCCAGTCTCCTACATGCCATTCCCGCAAGCTTTCCAATTTCATCCACCCATCTCTCACGTGGCCTTCTTCCTGTCTCTTGGAGAATCCAGTCTAAAATTTCAATTGTCCATCGGTGGTCCGTTTTTCTGGCAATATGTCCAGCCCATTGCCACTTCAGGAATTTTATTCTGATCATGATGCCTTTCACTCTTGTCAGTTTTCTTAATCACCAGTTCCTCTTCTTATCTCCCCTGGTTACACCAAGCGTGCATCTCTCTATGCGCTTTCAGTTGTCTACAGTCTTTGTATGTCTTTTTTAGTTAAGGTCCACGTCTCTGCTTCGTACGTAAGCACTGGAAGGACGCATTGATTAAACACTTTTGTTTCAAGACATAATGGCATATTGCTCTTAAAATTGTATTGTTTCTTCCGAAAGCTCTCCAACAAAGTTTTATACGCCGATTAATTTCTTCATCAATGTGAACCTTGTTAGATATCTGCTGCCCAAGATAAATGTAGGTATCGGTTATCTTCAGCTTTCCCCCATCAATCGATAAATCTTCATTTCTTGTACATCAGTTTTGTCTTCTGAAAGTTAATTTCAATCCCACTTCTTTACTCTTGTCAGCAAGTCCCTGGATTATACTCCGCAGTTCCGAAAGGGTAGTTGTACAAATGACTACGTCATCAGCAAAACATCGGTGAGTTAAATAATCTCCATTAATCTCAATCCCTTTGCTTTCCCAGTTTAGTTGTTGAAAGACATTTTGCAATGTGGCATTAAAAAGTTTGGGAGATATAGTGTCGTATTGTTTCACTCTCTCTCCAATTTGTATTGGTCATATACAGTACATATACACACACTGTAGATTCCGGTTAGTTGCGGCACCGGTTAATCGGGAGCCAGCCGTTTATTTTGGGACAATTCTTGAAGAACATCCCAAATTAGCTCTTTGGGATTAAGCTTCGTATAACTGGGGCAGTCGCTGAATTGGGCCAAAGCTTTCTAGACCCGATAAATCGGACTCTGCTGTATGTATATATAGGGTAATTCAAATTGATGCCCCTATTACAAATGACAATGCCTGGTTTATGAATATAGATACAGAGATCACATTGTTGCACAATAAAGAAGGATGTTTAGAATTTTGTTTCCATACCTTACAAATGTTCTGTGACTTCCTTGGGTCACGCGGACAACATCTAAACGGTAAAGCATTTCACGCCGTACATTATGAAGCATGTCCGTAGTCACTGATGCCAATGCAAGCTGAATGCGCACCTTTACTTCGTGCAGTGTTCTCTGCAAAGGTGGCACATACACATGGCCTTTGACATACTCCCACAAAAAGAAGTCACAAGGAGTGAGGTCCGGAGACCTGGGGGAGGGGGCACTTGCATAAAACTCTGTCGTCCTGTCCACAACGACCAATCCAAGGAACACAGCAGAACGTCACCATAGCAACACAGCAGTAGGTTCCAATAAAATTCTAAACTTCCTTCTTTCTTGTGTAGGGATATCAGCTGTCTATTTATCTTCATAAACACGTTATGTCATTTGTAATCAGAGCAATCATTTTGAATTACCCTGTATACATATATACACTATACTGACAAAAGTCACCGGACACCTAGAAGAGAAACACAACATAGCATTTATTGACATATATTAGTACGGTGTCGGTCCACCTTTGGCCTTAATGCATGAACTGACCTTTCGAGACATGCTTTCGACAAGGTTTTGGAACACAGTGATAGGTATGGGCTTCCATTCACATAATGCGGCCGCTAACTGTTGCTTAATAGTAGGCCTTGGTTCCAAACTTCTTATGCGGCTCTCTAATTCATCCCATTGGTGCTCTATGGGGTTAAGACCAGGGCTCTGTGAGGGCCAGACCACACACGATACGGAATTATCGTCAAACCACGCCGCAACAGTCCTTTCTTCATGGCTCGGTGCGTTATCCTGTTGGTACCAACAAGGCTCGGTTCCATAGTATTGCCACAGGTTGGAAGGGCATAATTGTCCAGAATATCGAGGTAGATGTGCTGGTCAAGAGGTTTGTCCACGATTACCAATGGGTCTGGACCATACCACGAAAAAAAAAACCCTCACGAGTATATTGTCAGCTCCAAACTTGACCGTAGGAACAGTACACTGTGGTAAATAGCGTTCCCCCGGCTACCACCATACCCACAGACGGCCATCAGACTGATGGATCGTGTATCTGGATTCATTAGTCCATAGGACCCATTTCCATTGATCTGCGGTCCACGATAAATGTTTTTTACACCATGTTAAACGACGAGTAGCATTCCGAGTGGAGATGAAAGGTTTATGAGCAGCCGCACGACCACCACGTTAACCCATGGAATGAAGTTCTCTGTGAATGGTACGTGTACATACCGAGGTTCCAGCATTTTTACTCACCTGTACACTGAGGTCATGTGCAGTACTCCGTCGATTAGCTGTAACGACTCTCCTGAGGCTTCGACGTCCTCTATCACTGATTTTCTTTGTTCTGCCCCGTATGTTTTGCTGCTTCAGGCACGCCATGTGTCTTCCACTCATTCAGTACATCCAAAACAGTTTTCTTGGGTTTGTTTAAACACCTCTCGGTTTCTCTTACGGACAACCCACTAATATAACACTCAACAATCTTTCCTTTCTCAGAGTCTGTTTTCTCCCGCCGCGATATTTTCATTCAACCTCACAGTGCGATATGATCGCGGTCAGCTGCAAGCTTGTTTTTATACCGTTTGCAGCTGTACCGCGCATCTGAACAACGCAGCGGATCCGTTCATTTGCTTTTAAAGGGGCGTCCAGTGACTTTTGTCAATATAGTGTATGTTCCATTTTAGTGACCCGCGTGAGCATTAACGGCTATAGGGAATCTCCAGGCCTTAACAGGAAGGAGACAAAACCAGCACCATGGGATAAATACACCAATCGCCCACCAATTATCTTTGTTCCATTCCGTTACCGGTGAAAGTAAAAATTCGTCTTTTTTAATTTTTCCTGTTTTGTCAAATGCTTTTGGCATTATTTTATTAAAGAAGCTACTTTACTACTGCGAGGTGGCCAGAATACACGCACGCATTTGTTTCAAGTGTTTGTAAATGCTATTCACCGGTGTGTAATAATGATGCATTAATCGATTTTAGTTCGTGGGGATATTAAATCAATGAGACACGTAGCATCAGCCATCTTAACGGCGCACGTGTTGATGACGGCATCATCGACTATCTGGCTGTTCGTACCGTTTCCTTTCCGGAACACCAGTGCTCCATGAAATTAGAGCCGGCCGGCTCGAAAGATCTTACCTACCCCCGACGACTGCGTGGATTTTAACTCTGCCTCTCCACGAGCACGAAGAAGAGCTACAGCTTTCTCTCCGGCCTTCCCCTGCCGCTTGGTTAGCCGCCTAGGAAAGAATCATCAGCCGGCAATGCAAGCATGAATCTTGGTTCACCATCTAAAGAACAAAATGTGTTATCCTTTCTCCAGCTGATCTGTGAACCATGTAACAGCTCGGCAAACTTAACCTCCTCTTACCGGATGTTCTTATAGATATATGCTTGGAGTTTCTAGCCTTAGCTGTCAGTGGCACGCTTGTGTCATGCTCTAGGTCTTAGTCTGGTTGACCTGAGACGCTTCTCTGGAATGTGCTTGCAAACGACACGGTGTCATAGTAACTGGAAAGGATTATATGCTTTCAGAATTTATCTTCTCCATTGACGTCTTCAGAAACTTGTCTCTCGCAATTAATCGCTTCCCGAGTTGGGTTTTGTGGTTTTCGTCCTCCAAAATTGAGTGAACTATTAAAGCTGAGAAACATTAATAAAAATTACCATTCCATCACTGTTAAAAAAATACTTAAAAATGAGAACCTGAACCTACTAGTTTTTTTTGTTTTTTTTTTAAGTACAATCGTATCACAAACGAGTACATGGCATGCTCAAATATAAGTAACCATACGTACTTACAAATAACTGCGTCAATAAATATAAATATAATCTCGTATTACTTCATTTTAGATATTATAGATTTCAAGAGAAATTGTTTAATAAATGTGTAAAGTGACACACATAAATAATTAGTACGACAAAGTCACCGATCACAAGTAATTTAATTATACATAAAGTATCTTTGTGCACGTTTTTACATTCTCTATATTTGTGTCAATCACATAACTAAGATATTGTCGCTTCATCACTATATTTGTCATAAAATTGTGCGGTCCATTTGCCCAGCATGTGACAACGAGTATATCTATTATCCCAGATCTGCCATCGAATAATATACTTCCAGTTGATTCTATGAATAAATGACGATGTATGGAGTACTTATTCCAAATTTGAAATCGATGGGCCGCTGATGGCCTAGTGGGCAACGTTCGTTACTGCCACGGAAAAGGATCTCAGGTTCGATCCTAGCATGTGCGAACGTTCGATTCACTAAATATCCGCCGTGCGTCGGATGGGCACGTTAAGCCGTCGGACCCCGAGTACTGATCTCCTGGTAATAAATAAGGGCGTCTTCTTCCCCCTTTCTACTTCGCTTCCGTGTCACTTTCCTTTCGGGCACTCTAGCCCAAATCTCCTAGCTTCCTATTTCTAAGGGTTGTTTAACACCTGGGGTCAGATACTCCCTTCCTAAAATCCTCTACATATGATCAGATCAAATCACAATTTGAAATGCAGCCGCGGATGGCTTAGTGGTTAGAGATTCAGACTGCTCATGGAGGGGGCCCAGTTTCGAACCTGGCGTGGTGGTGTGAATTTCTAATAATTGCTGAATATTCACCGTGCATCGGACGAGCACGTTAATTGACGGCCCTCGGGTAGGAATCCCTAGATTAAAGTTCCTAATCCCCCCCCCCTCCCCGAAATTTCTCTCTCCCTTCTGCCTGCAAAATCGTACGCTTGTATGGTGTGATATCTGTCACTTACAAACTATCCTGTCAGAATCTCTAGATTCGCTCTAACTTTTTTCAGTTTCTGTGCCCTTTGAGTACATATATTTGAAATATTCACAATTGATTCCCTGTGTGTACTCAAAAATGAGTACGTGTCTTTTCCAAAAATGAGACACAAGTACTCGGAGCTATTATAAGCCCAGAATGTACTAAAATTAAAAAACGAGTACATTTTGCTTATTTCTAAGTACCAATTTTTAACAGTGATCACGCAAATCTTCAGAACCATATAATGAATTATTAAAGCTTTCACATTTTTGAAAAATTTCTCGTTATATCATTGGTGAAGCGTTCTACTGTACTACATAATACGATAAGTCTCGCACAAATCTTGATTCCGGTAAACTTGTATCAAAAGCTATTATTTCGTGAACTTCTGAGGAGTGCACGTAAAGCTTACGTTTGCTACGATGCTGTTCTCCTCAGTCTGAAAACGATATTTTCTCTGGAAAAGTAATTTCTGGTGAAAGGACTGAAAAATTCAGAATCTTCGATTTTGCGAAATTTTCCAAGAAATACGGAAATCCCCGAAACGGGATTTTCTGAAATAAACGGAATTACTGACTACGGAAAATCTGTTAAAATACGGAAGTTAGGAGAAACGGAAATTTCGTTAAGAGACGGTCAACTGCCGGCAACTTTGCTGCACGTTGTTTTCAGGAATTTTCCGTGAATTGACACCTTTTATTTTTTACAGTGTACTACAGGGTGAAAACGCAGCCCAAAAAGCAATACCTCCTACCCATCAAGTAGCTTTTCGCACCTTCTACGGAGGGAGCATGTGGAACTGAGATGGAAACGGGTCAACGGGTCGACATTTTCTTGCGGGTCCAACAAGTCAGGTCAAGGTGTTCCTGACCCGATTTTGACACGGTTTTATTACCGTTTTATTTTTGAAAAGAGAAAAATATATTCCAAGGAAAAATGCGTGTTGTGTAATTCTGTAGTCGATACTGGTGCCCACGGAGTGAATAATGGTTTGCCATGCAAAAATATTGTCGTCTCTTTCTTAAAGCAACGAAGATTTCCACCGACCGACGTCAGACACCGCGCAGACTCCATATCGTAGAAAGATCTTTCCTTTGCGTTCTTTTACAGTGAAATCGTCCAGGCCAAGGTACAGGCAAACGCTATTCGCCTGCTTCTCAGCTGATTCACTCTCTCCGTGCGAAGATCACTGTATATTAAGAGTTACTTTTCACATCACATCTTTTACATTGAGCATTCAGAGGTTTTCGATTGATGTGCTAACATCCCGTTCCCATGACATGTCATGTCGAAATTAACTCCTTATTTTTTAATATGGATAGATTTAATATTAAGGAGGTTGAGAACGACGTCGAGGCCAACAATTACGTGCTTGTTCAAAATCACAAAGGGAAGAGTGAATGCTGGAAATTGTTTCGGCTCATTAAGGAACCGGTAAATAGTTCTGTGTTGTTTACTCTTGCTTGTTGTTCAAAATGTGGAAAGTGTATAATTACAAAGAAAGATGTCGGCGGTGTAATAAAAGATTATGAAACCCAAAATCGAACGGACCATGTGAAAGTGAGCGCACCTCCATCAAAACGTGGAAAGAGCGAACAATCTAAATACATTAAAAAAAAATGCATTTGTGTAATCGTAAATAATGATTCCCATTTGTAATATACTCCATGGTCACGGCCATAGTCAGCCATTACTTCTGGATTACGCAAAATAGTGGCACTAAAATTTAGCAAGTAACCAAATTTTATTAATACAGGATTTCAGTTATTAAATATCAAGCAGTTATTGGGATGAATACATATATTACGTTTATATATATATATATATTGAGTTTCGAATTTATAGTTGAAAGTAGATTTGTCCGAGTCAGTTACGGGAGCGGGTCGGTTCGGGTCGGGTCAGGTCCAGTTATGGGACGTCCGGGTCCGAAATATTTGACTCTTTTCCAACTCTGATGTGGAAGTGCCTCGTTCATTATTTTGTGAAACTACGGTGTCATTCGGAACGAGAAAATAGACTAGGCCCTTGGATTTCTTTCAGTTGATGTGATGTACACGCACCAGATTTGCACCACTGCGACAAGTCGGGCCAAGCCTATGGGATCTGATATCAGAAACTTGAAAATGGAATTTCGCCTTCGTTTGAAGACATTTAGTTACTTGCAAAGCATATAAATACTTCTTTTGGGGAGCTCGATTTAGGCTTAGTGAATTGTTCATGATGAGTTGATAATCCGCGTTTTCCTCGTCGTATTGTTTTCTGTATATCTTAAATGCCATTAATGAATTGCCATTTTTTTATAAATGCTATTAACTGTTCGGATGTGCTGGACTTATTTCTTGTTTAATCCATTGTTTATTGCTGTGAAATACTCTCCTGCTTGATGTTTTTTCGATCAGCAGCATAGTAAACTTGTAAAATCCCATTTCGTACATACTCAGCAATATTTTTCAGCTTTCCATCTGGTAAAACAAAGCTTAAATCTCAAAAATTATTTTTCCGTGAACTTTTTAGTAATAAACAAAAATGCTGATAAAGCTAATGAAACAAAAATGCCTTAGAATATAGTTTGTTTGGGGATAAGGAAGTCTCTCCCTTTTGTTTCAGAACAAGATCGATTATGTTGATTACTATTGTTTCCAATATACGACGTGCGGTAATTTTAAAGTCGTTTTCTTTTTTTCCTTCTTTTTTCTTTCTTGAGTTTTGCTCTCTTTCAAGTTGCCTCTTTCGAAGACACAATGGCTGTGTTGTCTGCCAGATGCTTTATTGGCTTACGTCCCGAAAGAGATTTATGATCTCCAAGAACATTGCGATTTCGGCCATTTGAAGGATTAAAGTTATTTCGTCATTCGCAAAGGGTCGCGGAAATAATTTCTTCTTTGCCAGCTGGCTTGCAGATCAGGTAACCTCGAATGACAAATGGCAGCGAAATGTGACATTTTTTGTAATAAAGAAAAAGCGCACGTATACCGTTGTAATTACTTTGGGTATAGAAACGTTCGGCGTCCTCATATTTGACTACCCATTGTTTTCAGGTTGATAGTCTCATGAAGTTTCCTGACTCTTCGTGCATGCGATCTTCAAAGAGGTTTTTACGAAATATTAGGCCCATCTTAGCTCTACAGCACATTGTGCTTCTAGGTTCTACTACTTCCTTTGTTGTCATATATTTCCAAGAAAAGGATTGACATCGGATTCTCGGGAGTACTGAGCACGGGCAAGCCTATAACTACACACCCATATTATCAAGGCTGAGCTGCAACTGCACACCGGATTAAAAATGGTCCCTAATCGGACCTGCAGCTGGGGCTTTCACTGCATCTTGACGAATAACCAAATAAAAATGAAGAAAATTCCAGCACCTTCATTCGAAAAAAAAAAAAAAAAAAGAAAAAACCCCTTAAAAATCCCATAAAACATTTTAATCAAATATATAGTGTAGCCACCATCTTTCGCACGTCCCCTAGAATTCTGGAAAAGTGCTGGAACTTTATTTCCTTTTTTTCCAGGCCCGTAAAGTCCTTAATTTTTCATATTTTTGTGAAAGGTCCTGGAATAGTCGTGGAATTTTTTCTTGCATTGGAGGAGTCGGTCGAACTGTTTGGATTGTGTCACTTTGTTCTAGCTCCCTGTGGGTTCTGCTCGCGACGACGTCACTTCTTTCCGTGGAGTGAGGAGACGTGACGTCATCTCATGTGACGCTACAGTGCAAGACGTTTGAGTGCCATATTTCCAGCGACCTTGGTTTGTAGTGTAGCAGTCGCATGCAGTTGGAGTCGCAACATCATCTACAAACCTTCCCGCGCGTCCAGGGTCAATGTTCTTTCTAGGATGCGCTTTCTTCAATGAAGAAGATTGATATCTGGCCTCCCTGTCGCCAATGTACGTGGGAATATATGACTGTAAAATGGGGAATCTTCAGTGTCGTAGCAAAATTGTTTTGTGTTATTATCATTGTACTAATTTTCAGATTGCTTCATATGAGTTTTATACAGAGCAATTTTTGTACGGGGAAGTTTTGCCACTTCATTGAAGAAGGGATGTTTTACATAGAGCATATCTGTTGTGGGATACAAGGGGTGGAACTATGAGAGGGTATTGGGTAAATCGAGGGTTCACTGTACTTTTTTTTTTTTTTAAGGAAATAGCTTTCCAGATGGAAATGAAATTTAAATGAAGTTAACGATTATTATTCACAAGTACCAAAGTAATTATTCGTTCCAAAAAATCCAGACAAAAAGAATACTGAATGTGAGAGATTTCCCGAGTTGTCGTTCCCGGTGGACAAAAAGCGAGAAATGTTCCCTCTATGCTTTTTGAGAAAATGTATTCTATTTATTTATATGCCTGTTCTCCTTTAACTTTTTGCGCATAAGAACATTCTCAGCTAATTTAAAATTGTGGTAACAAATGATTAATCATCAATTAACTAGAAAACTGATTTCGAAATGTTGGATATTTGTTATCCACGAAAGCATCCCATTACCAGAAATGAAGAATATCACGGATGCATTCTGCGGTCTTTCATATATTTGCGGTCAGAATGAAATCGAATCATAGAAAGATAAAAAAAAAAAAGAAAAATGGAAATCCTTGGAAGCGTTCAAAAACCGCAAAGATCTATTCAAAATCAGAAAACATTTCTTTTCTTCAGCAGGCATCGTATTTTTCAAGGTATGTAGTGTAGCTGTTGTTTGTGACAGGATATTAATGCCTCAGTAATTTTCTCTACGGGTGCGGTTTCTTTCTTTTCTCTTCCAGATCTAGTAATGATAATTTCTCCGCAGTTGCTCGTCACGTAGAAGGTTCGTACATTTGTCTCAATCGCTATGCCTACAAGTACAGACTTCGTGGCAACGCCGGAAATGCAATCGCCTGTTTGAAAAAGTTCCTTTCGCAGAAACAATCCGTTCAACGTGCTGGAGATAATTGAAAGGAACGGCCTTTAACCGCTACATAACTTCATTTGTCTCGGAAGATAAGTAATAGGCTGCCACAGATATCGCGTCAATTGAACTTGACTTGTTTAATACATGACCTTTCCAGAATTTTTCATACAGAGGGCACGTTGTCTCTCCTCCCTCTTTTTTTACCGCAGATTTTAACATTTGATGTAACGCATCCTGATTCCTGAGAACTTTTTACAGGTGCTTTATGTAATATTTCTCAGTAGAACACTAATTTGTTCGACTTCATCTTGAAGGATTTACTCTGATTTCTGAAGAACGCAATTACACTGCTGGACAATTGCTAAGGACGGATCATAAACGGCTATATAGCGCATAAAAAAGTAAGTGTGGTTGGATGCCAAGTGAAATAAAATAATGTCAGAATGCCAGGACATTACAAGAAAGACAATTTATTGTGATCTGAAATCCAGAAGGCTTTGGAACATGTTCAAGGGACAAACAGGCCATTTTGTGCAGAATACGTAAACGTGAAAAAAATGCAATTACCGTCCGCAGGCGTTCCAGCGTAAGATGTCAATACGGGATATGGCCACCATGGAGGGTGATGCAAGATTCCACACGTCATGTCATGCTTTGCACAACATTATCAAGCAGCTGTTGGGGTAATTTATCCCATTCCTCTGTCAGTGCACGGATGAGGGTGTCCTTGTTTATTGGAGGGTATTGGCGACAAGCAAGACTCCTCCCCAAAGCATCCCACACATTTTCAATGGGATTCAGATCTGGAGAACGTGCTGGTCATACGAGGCGTTTAATATCCTCGCTCTCAAGACACTCCTGGATAGCTACTGTTCGATGACATGTTGCGTTGTCGTCCATGAAAATGAATCTATCACCGACAGCACCACGGAACATGCGGTAGCAGAACATCATTAATGTATCGTTGGCCAGTCATAGTCCCAGTTGGAAGCACATAGAGAGACGTACGACCATTGATCATGATGCCAGCCCATACCATGACACTACATGTCGGATATCGGTCCCTTTCCTGTATGTTTGCTGGACAATATGTAGTACCACTATCACGCCAGATCAGTTGTCGTCGACAATCAGATGATAGACTGTATCTACTCTCATCTGAGAAGAGGACAGCAGACCAGTCGTTATCAGTCCAATTGCGATGTTGATGGCACCATTGCAAACGGGCGGTACGGTGACGTCTGGACAATGGGATGCACACAACAGGACGGCGGGCGTATAGTCCTCCTTCATACAAACGTCTGGCGACAGTTTTTCGGGAGATCCGCTTGCCAGTAGCAGCCATAAACTGATTTGCTACCTCACTAGCTGTGCTGCGCCTGTGTCTTTTTTGTTGATAGCACTATGTACCGATCTTCTGAAGGTGTCGTACTGCGAACACGACCTCCAAGTGACGTTTGCTACACTCTCCATTTGTTTGAAATGATTTCCAAAGCCTTGAAACAACACTGCGGCTGACGTCGAACTCCCTGGCAACATCTGTTATTTTTCGCCCTTCTTCAATCTTGCCAATAATACGGCCACGCGTAAAATCATCTAGGTGATGTCGGGAAAACATACTGAAAATTGCAAGTTCGTCAATTGATTCTTTCCCTTTCAACTTTGCGTTTGAACAACAACGGTCAATACGCGTCAAATCCTTTATATCTCTTATCAGCGCTATGACGTCACGAACAAGTTCGGCAATCCAAAATTTGCATACGCACAACACGTCTTACTGTATCCCGCACTTATGCTAATTTCCACATTTTCCTGCCTTCCATTTTACGGTTGCTATCGTTGCTATTGTCATCCGTCCTTAGCAATTGTCCGGCAGTGTAGTTTCCGCAGTTTACAAAGGAGAAGATCCTGGAGGAGTCAGCTGAGTTCAACGGCATCTAGTCCAGACTTGAATTAGAAAATATGCGGCTGAGAATTGTGGTGCAAATACCGCATTATCAATAAATAAATCGCTTTGTGGATTTTCCACGTATTTGTATAATAATCTACTAATGATTATATAATAATTACAATTTAATATACCATCTAATTTTCTAAATGCAGTTTACACGGCATCAATTACCGGCGTCATTTTTAGCTAGAAAAACTGGTTTGTGCTATAAAAAATAATCTGAACAAAAATAAAGTGTGGTACACTATATTGACAAAAGTCACCGGACACCTAGAAGAGAAACGCAACATAGCATTTATTAACATACATTAGTACGGTGCCGGTCCACCTTTGCCCTTAATGCATGCACTGACCCTTCGAGATATGCTTTCGACAAGGTTTTGGAACACAGTAGGTATGCGCTTCCGTTCAGTACATAATGCTGCCGCTAACTGTTGCTTAGTAGTAGGCCTTGGTTCCAAACTTCTTCTGCGGCGCTCTAATTCATCCCATAGGTGCTCTATGGGATTAAGATCAGGGCTCTGTGCTGGCCAGCCCACACACGATACGGAATTATCGTCAAACCACGCCGTAACAGTCCTTAATTTTTGGCTCGGAGCATTATCCTGCTAGTACCAGCAAGGCTCGGTTCCATAGTATTTATTGCCACAGAGTTGGTAAGGCATAATTGTCCAGAATATCAATGTTGACGAGCTGGTTAACAGGTCTGTCCACGATAACCAATGGGCCGGGACCATACCCCGAAAATCACCCCCACACGAGTACACTGCCAGCTCCAAACTTGACCGTAGGAACAGTACACTGTGGTAAATAGCGATCCCCCAGCTGCTGCCATACCCACGCACGGCCATCAGACTGATGGATCGTGTATCTGGATTCATCAGTCCATAGGACCCGTTTCCATTGATCTACGGTCCACGATAAATATTCTTTACATCATGCTAAACGACGAGTAGCATTCCGAGTGGAGATGATAGGCTTATGAGCAGCCGCATGACCACGGTAGCCCATGGAATGAAGTTCTCTGCGAATGGTATGTGTACATACCCAGTTTCCAGCATTTTTACTCACCTGTGCACTGAGGTCTTGTGCAGTACTCCGTCGATTAGTTGTAACGACTCTCCTGAGGCTTCAACGTCTTCTATCACTGATTTTCTTTGGTCTACAGGTACGCTTTGCTGCTTCAGGCACGCGATGTGTCTTCCACTTATTCAGTGCATCCAAAACAGTTGCCTTGGGTATGTTTAAACGCTTCTCGGTTTTTCTTATGGACAACCCGCTGTACAACACCCGACAATCTTTCTTTTCTCAAAGTCAGTTCTCTCCCGCGGCGATATTTTCACTCAACCTCACAGTGCGATATGATCGCGGTCAGCTGCAGGCTGGTTTCTATACCGTTTGCAGCTATACCGCAGATCATAGGAACGCAGCGGATCCGTTCATTTGCTTATGAAGGGGTGTCCGGTTACTTTTGTCAATATGATGTATATTAAATAGCCATTGCTCATAGAAGAATGTTCATGAAAAAGTTCAAATAAATGGACGAACGAAGCAGAAACGTCCTGGCAAGAAGAAATAGAAATCAATTCTACTTTTATTTTCAAGTACTTTTACTGTCTGTGTGAAAACCACGAATGCTATATTTGATAATAATTTTAACCCTATTTTCTGGAACAGCACTGAATTCTCAGAAGTGTTGTGGGTTGTGACATGTATCTGAGAAAGGTCCCCCAACTTTATCATGCAGTCATTGTCCTAACCTCGCACACAGGGAGAGGACAAAAGGGAGTCACCCGATGGTCACCAACGTCATATATTAGTGGACAAAGAGAGAGAGAGAGAGAGAGAGAGAGAGAGAGATTACCCATACACTAAAACATTTTCTGAAATTCACGATCAACTTTCCGTGATTCCTTTCGTGAATTAACAAAGCATATTTCTGATATAACCTTTTCCCAGAAATGACGGAAGGAAATCTGAATTTCACGGATTATTCGTACGACAAGAAAATTCTGGATTTTCAGAAACATTCCCGCGATTCCTTTCTTATATTGACATTAAATGTTCGTTTTTAAGATGTGTTAACGGAAAATTCTGAATTTTTAGAAACATTTTCGCAGTTCCTTTCGTATATTAACGGAGAAACTCCGTTCTCACTTTTTCCGTATCCATATCACAAAAACATTCTGGTAATACACTGCTGGCCACCAAAAATGCAACACCAAGAAGGAAGCATCCGATTGGCCTGAAATTCGCAGCATGCGTCGCCCGCGAGAGAACATGCAAACGATTACCATTACAGGGCATATGCAAATCATGTGCGCCCAGCACGCCACCGAGAAGCACTATAAGAAGGGTGCACAGAAGGCGGGGTGTAAGTAGTGGAAGTTTGTTGTGCTGCCGGACCTGTGCGTGGGAAGCTTCCTGATACCTCGTCGCAGAATACGGCAGTCATTCCAGCACGTTTCGGAGTTCGACAGAGGAAGAATAGTGGCATATCGCGACAGCGGTTTATCGTACCGAGACATCGGCGCCCGTGTGAGACGACATCCAGCCACAGTGAGACGAGTATGGATTCGGTGGGTGCAAGAGGGACGGACGGGCCAACGTGAGCGATTGCCGCTGCCGCGGCACACCACCGTCCGAGAGGACCGGCATGTTGTGCGGCGGGCATTGACGGCTCGCACTGCCACATCACGAACGTTAGCGCAGGAATTAGGGTGTGTTGCGCAACAACCTGTGTCAGCACGTACCGTTTGACGTCGTCTGCAAGAGCGGGGACTTGTCGCACGGCGCCCATTGCTCCGATTACCATTGACGTTACACCACCGGCGAGTGCGGCGGCAGTGGGCCGTTGAACACCGCACCTGGATTACGGAATGGTAAGACATTGTCTTCTCCGACGAATACCGCTTCTGCCTGCAACACCACGATGGTCGGATCTGCGTGTGGCGGCACCGCAGTGTGAGACTGTATGACGCCTGCATTATGCATCGCCATACCGGTCCGTCGCCTGGCGTTCTGGTTTGGGGCGCAATTGGATATGACACCCGCACCCCTCTGGTACGCATCGCCGGTACACTCAACAGCCACCGCTACATCTCCGTCGTTTTGGAGCCTGTAGTCCTCCCTTATCTGCAGGACCTACCAGCGGCCACGTTTCAACAGGACAATGCGCGCTCGCTCGTGGCACGCATCGTGCAACAATTCTTCACGGCCCACCAGGTGTCACTGCTGCCGTGGACGACCTGTTCTCCAGTTATGTCGCCCATCGAACACGTCTGGTCGCTGATCGGCAGCCGAGTGACCCGGCAAGCACCACCCGCGGCTACGCCTGATGAACTGTGGCAACATGTGGAAGCAGCGTGGACCGACATACCCCAAGCCCACATCCAAAGCCTCTTTCGTTCGATGCCGCGGCGTGTAGCGGCCGTTATTGCCAGCCATGGGGGCCTAACGAACTATTGATGTCTGCGTGTTCCGCAAGTCGCACGGGCCTGTAAGCTTAATCGCTTCATCTTTGTATCTGTTGTTATGTGTCCAGTAAATCTGGCTTTGCTATCTCGTGTCCTTCTTGGTGTTGCATTTTGGGTGGCCAGCAGTGTAGGAGAGATTCATTAACTGTTAAATTGCAATCGTTTGTCAAAGGAACTGATTTGAAGTTCTGTGCCGCCCCGGTGGCGCAGTGGTCTAAGCGATGGCTTCTGATCGTTCGTCCGAAAGGGGCCCGGGTTCGGATCCCGGTGAGGCATGGATGTTGTGTTTGTCTTACGGCACTGGCTCTCTCCCTTCCCTGGAACCAGTGACCTAAATTAGGGACGGGCGACTGCTTATAGCCCATTGATTTGCTCACGGTGGTCGTTAAACCTCCAATCAAAGAAGGAAAGAAGTTCTGTAGCGAGACCGGATATTATAGACAGTATATCGTATGCATTTTTGTTACTGTGGCACAGGGAAGTCTTCTTCTCTTCCCCGTTTTGTGCACCAGCTATTATACAGTATCAGACCTATTTGTAATTCGGGTGTAGCCGGGAATTCCTGGTTTTAGAAGAATTTGAGATGCTTCGGACATTTTATTTCTAAAAATGCTACGAAATGATAACTAAAGTACAAGTTCCCTTTTCTTTGGGAATTACAGTGTTTGAAAAAAAACACAGCATGTCCGTGCGGATGGCGAATGTAGACGATTTGTGACACCTTGTGTGTTTCTCAGGGGCGCGCCAAGGGCATTTGCTGCCCCATGTAAGAGAATGTTTTTCAATTTTTATTAATTTTTTGCATGAAATAAATACCTTTAGCAGCATCATTTTCTATTTCCCATAAATTAAGAATTTTCATAAAGCACGACTGTCTCATATGAAACTGAAGGAAATAAAATCTTTAAAACTCTACTTTAGATGACGCTGCATATAACCCAAGAAGTCAGCTTCTTCTCTATCAATTTACACAAATGTTCACAATTTCTAGAGAAATTGTTTCGTCGTTAGTTACGACCAGTTTTAAAGTGTGAGCCATTTCAAAGTACATTAAATGTAGGAGAGTTTTACGCCGAAAAATCATGTTTTTTGAAGTCCACTGTGTTTTTTTCCCTTCACATTGGCCCTACTGTCATAGCGCTGGCCACGCATATCATGAATGCTGAAATCTTGAAGATTTGAAAAAAAATATTTATGAGGCCTTTGCCCGCGGTATCCGTTACTGAACAAAGACAAAAATTATTCTCTGATTTCAAGTCGTTTTGTATCGTATAATGAATTATTGTTACTTAAAAAATTAACGTGTCACCTAGCATTACGATTTCTCACAGTAAAATGTTTTCTTAACTTCTCCCACGTTACTGATATTAATTTATCAACCGTAAAATTTGATTCAGGCATCCTGCCGCCCCCGGATTCTGGCGCCCGGGTTCTTAGCACCCTTTGAACCCCCGCTTGGCGCGTCCCTGGTGTTTCTTTTGTTATCAAACAAGCTCTCAAGATAACAGCCTGCTGAAAGGAAGGCTTTTTTGTATTGTTTTGAAAGTTGCATCTACATCAAATAATTTGATTATAATAGATTCGGTTAAGACTGCTCAATTAACAATATGATATGAAGTGCGAAATTTGATTTCAGAGATGCAATGCCTGAAGAATTTTGCACAGTGAAAGAAAATTGGGTACAAGAAAAGAGGCGAAGTTTAACTGCACAAGCACTAGGGCCTATTTGTTGTGTAGCTAGTTTATATGTGCGTAATATATATAAATATTCGTAATATGCATTATATGTACATATATTGGCACTGAGTTGAGAGTTTCAGGGTTTCTTGTAGCACCTCACAATCACCCCTGCAGTAGATTGTGTTACCGTAAGAAATCGGGTACTTAATTTATTCTACAGGTGATTGTGCGATGGCTATGTATCAGTCTGTGGAGTCCTTAAGACAAAAGCTATATAACTATCAAGAGTAAATTTTATATTTAGAAGTTTTGTGAAATAAAACAATCCATTGCGCCTTCTTCTAAAGATAATTGAAAGTTCTTGTCAGTTGAAAAAACTATCTCAAGCTCCAAGTCATTCTGTTGCTTCGAAAAATCACGATGGAGAAAATACGTAATTTGTAATAAGACCTCCTACAGAAAAAATAAAATTATCACAAACGTATTAAAAAAATAAGCTCTAATAGGAAATAAAATGACTAAATCCCTCACATTAATTAAAAGAAAATCATTATCGCGCAATTAGTTTTTACCTTAAACGTGAGCCCTATTCCTGTGACTTTCTGGCTCAGTGGTTAAGACGCGCGGCTTCCACCCAAACGGCTTGGGTTCGATCCTCACCACCGGCGCAGACAGATTCTCTTGCGTAAGGGCTGAAATATCCAGCATGTTGGGTTTTGCGAAATTTCTGTCAAAAAACGGAAAAACTTGAAACGGATTCTTCTGAAATAAACGGAATTGCTGGCTATGAAAAGCTGTGAAAATAGTTAAAAAAAACGGGCACTTTTATAAACGGAAATTTCGTTAAAAGACTGGCTCTTCCCGGCAACTTTACTGCACGTTATTTTCAGAAATTTTCCGTGAATTTACACCAATTGTTTTTAACCGTGTAGGAGTACTGTTTAGAAATAAAATTCGAGGTAAGCTCGGCATAAGAGGCCAAGGGCGGTAAAACCGAACTGTTTTTCTTTCTTTTTTTATTACCATAAGAGCTCTAGCGGTTATTCCGAAGATTGGGTATCCCGAAGATTTAGACCAGGCTTGGGGAAACTGCGGACTTCTAGGACATTGAGTGCGGTCTTTTGAGTGAATCCAAATTTTGCAGAACAAATTCTTTTACTTTTATTAATATGTTTTTGTTAGTCTTTTATTATTTTTATTTTAATCTTAAAATGATTGTATTTAAAATACCAAGGGGTAAAATAAGATTCTATGAAATAATGCTCCCTTACTGAGGGCCGCAATTAAAACATTAGTAAGCCATAAGGGCTATTTTGACACTTGCTACGCTCATGATTTCGTTCTATGGCTCCTGAAGAACCACAAATGGATTTGATTGAGCTCCCAGCAGATGCCATTTAAAGTCCTTATTTGGTGCTAAGAAAGATCCAGTTGAAATGTGGAAAAATGCAATAGAATACCCACGCCTTCAGCAACATGCACGAAAATAGGGCCGGGGGTGGCCTAGTGGTCAACGTTCGTGACTGCCACGGAGAAGACCTCGGGCTCGATCCACTAAATATCCGCCTCGCGTCGGGCCCCGGGTACTGGCCCCCGGTAATAAATAAGGGCGTCTTCCTCCCCTTTTAAACTACCTCGTTTCCGTGTCACTTTCCTATCGGGCACTCTAGCCAAAATTTCCTTGCTTCCTATTTCTAAGGGTTGTTAACATCTGGGGTCAGAAAACTCCCTTCCTAAAATCCTCTACATATGATCTGAACATGCACGAAAAATGCTTTCTTGCTTTTCAGCCACTTATTGCTGTGAATCTACATTCTCCTATCTAAATCAAATCAAGACGCCCTTTAAGGTAAGGTGACCAGATATTGAAACACTGATTTGAGGACAAAAAGGCTTCCCCAAATCGGCAGTTCATTTGGGGGCACATATGTACTAAAAATAAATATGCAAATCTTTTTATCACAAAACTGCAATGCTTCAACAACTGTGATATTTCATATGAAAATTTGTGCCTTAAAAGGATATATCTCGTAGAATGTTGGTAATTCGTATTGACAAAATAGAACTACGATGGCGAGAACATATTAGCAAAAGTGAAATGCTTTACCTTAGGTATATGTGCCGAATTAAAATCAAGCTGCACACCAAAGTAATTGCATGGCGAATTTTTCATTCGCCAAAGCTTTATGAGAAGTTAGTACAGTCGAAATTTGACTGCGCCAGTGGTGCAGTGTCCTAGTGCTGACCCCCTGACGATTCGTACAAGTTGGTACGTGTTCGAGTCTCGAATGAGCCATGGGTGGTGTCTTTGTCTTATAGCACTTTCTCTTTCCCTTGCCTAGAACGAATGTCTCCAAATCGGAGACAGGTGACTGCTTATAGTCCTTAGAGTTCCTCGTGGTGGTCGTTAAACTCTAAAAGAAGAAAAAATACAGTCAAAATTTGTTTTCACAAAAAGCATGTTGGAAAATTAGTGCAAACGAAAATTATTTTTAAAAAACATTTTTCATTAGAAATCTAACGAACTAATGAGAATGTGTAAATTCGAGGACATTTGAGGACAAACATCAAAATTTGAGGTCAGTTTCCTTCCCCAAAGGCATCAGACGTTTCTGGGAACAGTAAGCTAAATTCCAGGACTGTCCTCAAGAATTGGGGACTTCTGGTCAGCTTACCTTAAGGTTGCCTATCTAAGGTATCAACTGAAAGTGCGGACCTCCATGTTGCAACCAAATATTCAAATGCTTTCCAACAAAAAGCAGTCAAAACAAAGTCATTAAAAAGGTTTGTTAACTTTAGAATTAACATTCTTTTTTGAAGTTAGTTAGTACATAGTAATATTTTTACAAAATAATGTACATTTCGAAGTATATCTAATTGAAGTTTCTTGAATGCGGCCTTGTTAGATTAAAGCTAACTGAATTCGGCCTTCCAACAGGAAAAGGTTCCCCACCTCTGCACTGTATTGTGCCGTAACTAAATGGATAAAATTGCTTGAATACACGGAATCTCTATTTGTGAATATCTCTCTCGTGGAATTTCGCATTCAGCGTGTCAGTTAACCCTTCTGAAAAATTATCCGTCTTTTAAGCCGCTGTGCTAGCTGAAGTGTTTTACAACGGCACATATAATTGATTGGTGGTGCTTAGTCAAAGTGAAAGCCTTGAAAACATTGAGGCACGCCAAAATGATTAATCTGTTTCCTACGCAGGGCCTACTTTCGATTTCAATTTACAGATTCCGATATCCATTAGAACGTAGGAATAAATTTGGCTCTGAACTAGGCTGTGTATCACAGTAATGACATCTGATGTATCGCCACCGTAATTGCAATGGAATACAATACAAGTGCAATAGCGTTCCTCACGTAGACAATTTGCAAGTATCCAGGATGTTTTCCTCTTGTTTTTCACCTTATTTATTCCATCCAGCTTGCATTTTGCAGGGGTGGAAAAACTGCATTGGGTAATAAACCTTAAAACCCCCGCTCAGACTGTCGGGAAGCTGTTCATATTGGCGCAGCTGGGGTCACAGAGAAAATCCACGAGGATATGATTGAGCTCCATCGGCTTCTGTAAATAATCATTACCGATAATTCAACGTGCTAATGTTCCTGGCACGAAATGTAGTCATGACTCACTCAGTATATTATACATAATGTCCCCATGTCAAAGTTTCTCTCGTGAGAACACAACCATGTGTCGTTTTTTTATATTTTGTTACGTTTCGTTCGTGGCGGTCAGTCACTAGACAGATCTACTCTTTCTGCTGGAAATTTCACTGATCAGTCAGTGAGACCGAGTGCTCAAGTTTACATCTATAATTCTCTAAAATATTTTGGGACAGAAGCAACTGATCATTTATGTGAGTTAACTAATCAAAATTTTGAATCAACAACTTTCATTCCAGTATGTCACAGAACTATTTTTTGTCAGTTGTTTGAACCAATCTACTGCAGCAAAGTTGTAGTAGACCAACAACATATTGCTTTTTGAGTTGTAGACCAAGACTTAAAAGTGTTTTAATGTTTCGAAGTTGACTGATGTCTTTAGCAAAGTATTTGTTGAACAGATAATATAGTCACTTAAGCCTAACAAAATGGAAAACGGCCTGGGTACATGTGAATGAAACAACTTACATAACAAGTACAAATAATTTATTGTGATCCACTTGTCGAAGTCGTTTTAGTTGAAGATTACGTTAATGTGAATAATAATCTTCAGTACTCACGTACAGTCAGCGAAATTTCGTGGTATCAAGCTTAACAATGCTCATTTATTGCAGATCGTGTCATGACGCTTGTCATAATCACTGCCAACACTACTATAACTACAGTCTCTACTTCCGCACAATTTTTGTTCCCGACGTAGTTTTTACTTACATTGACGTATTTTCGTGGTTGCCAGAACCATGGTTGGCGAAACCCAATAATTTCAGGGGGGGGGGACCAACTTCTCCGAGAGTTAAAACAATAAAAAAGGGAGGGAGAGAGAGAGAAACCAAGGGGCAACCGATCGAAAATGGAAGTTTTTGAAATCCATCAGGACAAAATAAAAGTGAATGAAAAATAGAAGAAAAAATTAAAGCACTGTTTTCTATTGTAAGTTGGTGCATCTTTATTAAATTAAAGCATTTTTTCTGATGTAAGTCGCATTTTAACAAAGTAATGAAACACTTTCGGAGGGGAGCCTTGGCTCCCCTCTAAATACGCCCGTGAGAAAAACCGTTATACGTATATGCAAGTATTCGTACAAATAATCGTCAATTATCCTCAATCCACTGCTGGATGATCTCTTCTATAACTTTATGTCTTGAGCATATCTCTTCCAAGTCACTCCAGCATGCTTTCGAATTTCATCCACCCATCTCCCAGGTGGTCTGCTTCTGTGTCTTCTCCTGCCCCATGGTGAAATCTAATGTAATATCTCAGTTGTTTAATTGTAGTCAGTTCTTCTAGCAATATATCCAGCTCATTGCCATTTGAGAATTCTTTAACGATCTTCTTCAAAGTGAAAAACACAACATTGAGTTAACTTTTTCAATTTATTTGTGCAAAATAAATTTTCAAAGTTGTACTTAGTGTGGTGACAGTCTCCAGGAAATTTTCATTAAAAAAAAATCACGTTACATCATATGTGAACCACAACTTTTACAGATGTTTTGGACCCCCAGGGAGGGGACCATGAAATCCCCCCCCCCGGGGGGGATGGGTCCGTTCCGCCGCCCGTGGCCAGAACGTACAAGGAAATTCGGGGAAGTAATATGCCAGCCGTGTGACGCAGTGGTCTAAGCGCTGGCTTATGACCGTTCGTCCGAGATGGGTCCGGGTCCGAATCCCGGTGAGGCATGGATGTTGTGTTTGCCTTACGGCACTGGCTCTATCCCTCCCCTGGAACCAATCGCCATAATTTAGAGACGGGAAACTGCTTACAGACCCTCATCAAGTTGCTCATGGTGGTCTTTAAACCAACAAATAAAAAAAAAAAGTAATGTGCCGTTCAGGATGGAAATCAAACGGAAGAATAGCCAAATTTTCATAAGAACAGGCATTCAAAAGGACGTTTAAAAAAGGTATATACATCACAGACATGTGGAGCTGCAGACAAAGACCAAATTATGTAATGTTCCAGCAAATCACATTAATGTAGTCTTTGGAATGATACCTTAGAATTAAAGGCAATTTTTTTCAAAACACATTGTGTGGTTTCCGCCTTTTGGTCTTTCCCAAGCGTGGATCTTCATTGGTGGTACATAGCTCTTTCTTTGGCCTATGAGATATCACTAATCAGTTTTCCATTTAACCACGTGGCAACATACATTCTACGTAATCAAATTTTTTGTGTGTGTGTGAGAGATGCGATTGTCTCACTGTGCTTACACATCACCCATTTGTTTTTGCCATTGGCTGTTCGATTTCACCTATTTCATTGTGTGCGAAATATCTGAATGTAAGACATCCTGTACAAGGCACATAAGATTCGTTTCCCGGGTGCAGACAATGTAGTATCTTTGATGCACAGTCATGTTATCAGAGAGACAGGTGAGCATGAAACTTATTAGAGACTTACGTGAACGACTTGGCGTTAAACAGAGCAGGCTTAAAGAATACTATGGAACTTCACCGTATCTGAATATACACTATATTGACAAAAGTCACCGCACACCTAGAAGAGAAACACAACATAGCATTTATTGACATAGATTCGTACGGTATCTGTCCACCTTTGGCCTTAATGCATGCACTGACCCTTCGAAGCTCAGTGGTTGGGTTTTTAAGCTCCGTGATTTTCGTTGCTATAAGGTGTTTATTGAGTGCTTTAGTTTCTGTGGTTGCGTGTATCTTCAAGTTGAAAGTCCACGCTTTACGTTCGTGTATCTCCCAGGTTGGTGAGTGCCATATTTTTTCATTATTCACTGTTTTATTTTTCAACCGAGCTGGTCTTTTTTCGTTAAAGTCTCGCCATTGCTTCGATGGCAGAGGCAGACAAGGGTGACGCCCACATCCTTATCTTGGCAGATCAGCCAGCACCCTCTTCTTCTTCTACGGCGGCAGCTCCTGCTCAGCTAAATGAGGTGGCTCCCGAGCGTCATTGCGACGTCATGGATACCTCTTCTTCTCCAGCAATAACTTCCTCCCTTCCCACCAAGTGCGGTGGTGCCAAGTCTCCTATCTACATCTCAGCAGATGATGACGTCTCCGTGATCAGCGATACTGAGCTCATAGCTTCTACTTTTCATCAACTTTCTGATCCGCCCTCACTGCTAAGAGCCGCTTCATCGAGTTCTCGACCCATGCCTGTAAGCATCCGCATCCTATGCTTCTGCAACTTCTGGGGTCCTCACACCCCCAGTTTCATCTGCTATGCCTTTTCCTGAATCCTATGTCACTGTCGTCGGTTCTACTGCTACAATTGACATACCAGAGGATTCCCGAGCTGGTCACCTTTTTTCCTCCACTATGGAACGGGGCGTCTATTTTGATGCGCTTCCCGACACTAAGCTGTGGCAATATAGCCGAGCTCTCAAAACTATCTTACCAAAGGATGCAATAGACTTTGTAGCTCGAAAACCCAGATCTGTCTTGGTCTATTTTAAGGATAAAGCGCATGCTGACCAGGTCCTTACGGAAGGTCTAACCATCAATGACGTGCATCTGTTAGCACAACCGGTTGCGCACCGCCCGGTGCAGGTGACCTTCTACCCCCGTACCACCAGAAGTATCCGACGCTGCACTTTGCACCTTGCTCAGCAGGTACGGCAGAGTTGTTGGCTCCATAACAACTCTCTCTGCGGCTCCCAGAGATCCTGAAGACAAATCGATTCGAGGTTTTCGCCGCACTGCTCGAGTCCTCTTTTCATCTGATGCTCAGCTGAAAGCGGTTCCGAATGTTTTGCACATCCGCTGTGGACAGCAACGCCGAAGAGTTGAGATAATCACTTCACAGTATTGCACTATATGTCAGAGCGAAAGTCACGCAGGGCTCAGTGCCCACGTGCATCCCTGCAAACAGCTCCACACGCTACATCTTCTTCTACTTTGTCCACCAACGCTTCACAGACTTCTTCCTATTCGAGGAAAGTCGCGGAATCAAGATCTTCCAAAAGTCAGCTTACTGCCATTGGTCAACAAACGACTTTGATGCCTCCACCTTCTGCTGATCCTAAGAATTTTCCCAGGCTTCCAAAATCGACTCCCCCTTGTACTTTTACAACCACTGCTGATGTACATGTTGACCACTCCTCAGCTTTTACCGTTGGCTCCATGACACGAGTCACAGGTAACGCTTCGGGTTCAGACTCTCCAGACGATCATGAAGCTTTAGTGGTTGCTGGAAAACGCAGTGGTGCTACTCGCTCCAAGACGAAGAAGGCAAAGACTCTGGCATCCCGAAGATCATCTCGCTCTTCTACCCGCTCATCCTCTCGCTCCGTCAGCTCTCGACGACCGTTCTCCGGTCGCCTCTACACACTTCCTCTGAGACAGCATGTGAGGGTGCTTTTCCCTCACTAGAAGAATTCACAACTTTTCTTGCTGAAAATGCTTTCCCTGCTGAGCCTCTGCCATACGAGGACGTGCTGGATTGCCTTTTAGGGTCCTCTAGCCCTTCCTCAGCACGCACTTCCATTCAGCAGTATGAAGCAGCTCTTCCACAAGTGCTGGTTCAATTACACTCACTTGAAAACACTCTTCGGCGCACTGCGGATGAGGTCCCGTGGAGTGCTTGTTTTCTCCGTCGACTCCACTCCATCACTACAGCCAGTCAATTCCTACTGCATCCCACAACTAACCTAGACATTCAAGGTGGTGTCACTTAATTGTCGCGGTTTTGCGACACCTCTTGCGAATGCGCTGGTACGAGAGGATCTTGCTCCGCTGAATGCTGATATATTACTTCTGCAGGAAACAAACTGTACTTCCACCACTCAATTTCATCAATGGCGTCAGTGGGATCATACTTTCCATCACGCCTACAGCCAACTGTCGCGTGGTGGCATGGCAGGTTGGTGTTCACTCACGTTTTCGTTCAACTCTTTCCTCCTTCTCAGTGAAAAACTTATGTCGAGACTTATTACAACGAGTCTCTTTCACCGTCGCAGCTGAAAAATTTCATGTATTCAACATTTATGTTCCTTGCACTCCTACTCACGTGCCAGAGTTGTTTGCAAAACTTCGACGGGCTCTGTCACGTATTCCCATCACCGACCGGGTACTTATCGGAGGTGACTACAATTGCACTCTACATCCCCTAACTGATCGCTCTTCTTCTTCCAGAGAACACCGCACGGAAGTAGTACATCTCTTACAGTCTATCACTTCAGACTTCTCACTAGTAGATGTTCAACGCCATTTGTCACCAACCCTGACTACACATACATGGCGTGCACCAAGAGCCATTGATCCTCCTACAGCAAAATTGGATCGCTTTTATGCAACTTCTCTTCTTCTACCAGCAATATCAGATTCATGCTGTACACCCACAGCTTCCTCGGATCATTGCGCCATTGCCATAACAGTTTTTGCTACTTCAACACAGCCACGTACAATCCGGCCTTGGACTTTTGACGACACTCTTTTAGATGACTCAGCCTTCTGCTCATCGGTGCGAGATTTTCTTGCGGATTGGCGTACAAGGCTTCATTCTGCACCGTGTCCCCTCAACGTTTGGTTGGAAGTAAAACGCCACCTCATATTACTGGTACGAAACCTGTCATACTCGATCATGACACAACGGAGGATGCGACTTGATCATACTAGGCAAATGCTTTCTTTGCTCAATCTTGCTGATCCCTATTTCAAGTCTACCAGGCAGAATTACATTCACTTTTGGTGCCACTTGCAAAACAAGCCCTTCAACGCCTTAAACTACAACACCTGAAACCTGATGCTTGTTCGTACGAATTCCTTACGTCACTTGAGTCAACTCGCCGATCCTCTTCTGTTCTGCAGCACCTTCGTCTTCCAACTGGAGTAGTTTCATCCGAACCAGTTCCAATTTGTTCTATGGTACGTAATTACTACATTTCAAAATTTTGTGAGAACTCCTCCTCCCTCCCCTACGGCTTCTGCTCTTCTGTTCTCTTCTTTGCCTCAGGTCCCTTCTCATCTTTCAGCCAGCCTCCTTCATCCTCCCACTTTAACTGAGCTCTCTGACACTTTCTCGTCCCTCAACCCCCGGGCTTCACCTGGCCCGGACGGTCTCCCCTGCTTCTTTCTATAAGGCTTTTCTTCCTGCCCTCCTTCCATTTCTCCTCTGTGCCTTTTCTACTGCCATGCATCTTACATCTCTTCCAAGGAGTTTCACGCTCGCACATGTTGTACTTTTCCCCAAGAAGGGTGATCCGCTTGACTTGGGGAATTGGCGTCCCATCTCACTCTTAAATACTGATTATAAACTCTATACTAAATTTCTGTCCCGACGGCTTAACCCCATACTCCCTCATATTCTCTCCACTAATCAAACCTATACTGTACCCGGGCGCTCCATCTCCCATAATATTCAGCTTCTTAATGATCTAATTCACCTCGCCCGCTCTCGCTCAGAACCCCTTGCTCTTCTTTCCCTCGATCAACGCTCAGCGTTCGATAATATTTCTCATGATTACCTTCTTGCTACATTACTAAATTTCGGATTTCCTCCTTCCTTTGCTTCTCTTCTCATCTCCCTCTACCGGGACGCAGTTTTCCACGTCAAGCTGCTCAACCTTCTCACAGCTCCCATACCCTTTCGTCGCGGCGTGCGTCAGGGTTGCCCCTTATCCGGGCAGCTCTTCGCCCTCGCAATAGAACCTTTTTTACGCGCAGTCCATCGATCCTTCTTTGCTTCACTACCACCGGTGGTAGCCAGCACACGTCATCATGTTGCTACCTATGTTGCCTACGCCGACGATATTACATTCTGCATTCGGCAAGACTCACAATTTCACGATCTCCACAATCTCTACAATACTTACGCCTCATGTTCCGGAGCAGCGCTAAACACAACGAAAAGCACAGGCCTATGGACCGGTTCGTGGACTAACCGCACTGACTCTCCTTGGGGAGCAGAGTGGTCCAACACCTCTCAACGATTCCTAGGAGTCCACCTTGGAAAACCAGCAACTGCTTCACTCGTCACCTGGACGACTCTCCGGCCACGCCTACATCGCTCGGTAGCAATCTGGCGGCGCGCACAATTCTGCACCTCCGTCTTTCAAGAGAGCACGTCTAACGCACACTTACCTGCTTTCAATGTGCACGTATTCCTGGTTGGCTTCGAAGCAACCAGCACTACGTCTTCTTGAACTCACCCGCTGTCAAACTCAGGTTATCTGGCCCGGCCATCACTGGGTCGGAGCACCTCAACTCAGCCTGTCTCCTTCCAACGGAGGCATTAGTCTACCGACGTCCAGATCCTATTACAAGGCTTATCGTGTGTCTACGTTTTTACGATCACTTGCGGCACCTGCTCCCTCTGCAGTTGCTGCTCGTGATGTCATAGTATCTCCGCATAACCCACGCTTTACTCTCCTTTCGTTCTTACTCATGGACCACTGTCCCCTTCTCACACTTTTCCTCCTGTCTACAAAGAGGCTATTTCCTTTCTTCGTTCCCTCCCTCTTTCTCGCTCTCTCCCTGCCTCCACAAATGACCTACTTTCCGAACCTCTTTTTTTCTTCTCTGCTACACCCTCCCCATCTCCCATGTTTTGCTTTTCCTTCATGGCTCAGAGCTGGAGTCGTTACTGTCAGCGATCTTGTTAACACCGATCTTTCCTGGCTCCCCTTCTCTTCTCTACCCTCTGCTCTCCGTTTCAATGCCAACGCTCACTTTGTTCACAACTCTCTTATTTCTACTATAATCTCCCTGTTCCCTGAGCTTGCTACTCCCTCAGGCCTCATTTCTGTTCACTCTGCCTCTCTCCTTCTCCCATTTTTTCTGTCGTCCATTGGTCCACCTCTTCCTCTTGTCTCTTTCTCAACAGCTGATCTCTACCGTTTTCTCTCTCGCTCTTCCGCACCTCTTCCCATTTCTGGTATTCCACTTTCTTCTACCTCCGCAGTGTGGTCCGCTGCGCTTTCCCCACTTTCAGCACCCCTTGAAGTCAATTCACATTGGCTTTTCTTACACAACCGCCTCCCTGTGCCGTCGATTTTACATCGCATGACCATTTTATCTTCACCCTCCTGTCCGTATTGTGGCGAGGAGGCTGACGTTCAGCATGTCTTCATGAATTGCACAGTATTATTGCCAATACTCCATCTCGCTTTCACGCTAGCACAACGATCCTGTGAGACCGTCCTCACCTTCAGCGCCTACCGAACACTACTTCTGAACTCTTCTCGCCCTATTCACCTTCCGGCAGTCTGCTCCTACATCTTCGTGCTTGTAAAACATATAATTCACGTGTATCATCTTCAGCGTCCCCCGAAGCTTCTACTGACATAAATAAAGTCAGTACTGCGTTACTTTGTCATTTTCGTAATCGCCTACTCTCCCGCCTTCGACTAGAACTTACCACTGCAGTTGCACGCTGCAGTGAACCACAGTTCCTATCAACTTGGTCACCAGCAACCACTTGGTTTGCAGGGTCGCCCACAACGCTTCACCTTACAGTCGGAACTTTTGTTTCACCTAACTCCTGATAGATACAATTTTTGCCATGCTGATTTGTCTTCAATCTCTGCTTCATCAGAGACTATTTTTTGTCTTTTCCGACAAATTATCATACATAAACTGTATTCTCTCACCACTATATTGAGCTTTGTGAATAGGTCGTTGCGTCAGCTACAAGCACCTGTAAATCTTCTTTTCATATGTCATTTTGAGACGATTTTTCTATACACATTTCCTGTTTTTTTTTTTTTTTTTTTTTCTTCGCAACTGAGTGCAATCTTGTTCCTCAACATTCACTGCACTATATTATTTGTACTCTCTATTTTATCAGAATTTTTTTTGTTTGTCTCACTATTGTACATAACTTTTAGTAGATCAATTATTGTATAGAATCCTATGAATTGTTCGAAGCATGAGCTACTTATAATTGTCAATTTCTTTTCACGCTTTTTTTAAGACTCTGTTCTCATCCTCTTCACATGTATCATTTCGTGTATAACTCATGTGTAAATTTTTTTGTTTTTCATTACTCATCTTGCTGAATTATGTATTCTCTCTGCGATGTCAGAGACTATTTCTTTACCACCTCTGACAAATCAATATATATAAATTGTAACTTCTCATTGTACAGAATCATGTATATAGGTCGTTTCACGAACCACAGACATCTGTAAACTTTGTGGTTTTTACAGTATATTCTTATCTTCAATTCCTGATTCAACAGTGTAATTTTACTTTTCAGCTGTGTAAATTTGTGTTCTCCAATACTCACTGTGATGAGTTGTGTCTTCTCTCTGTATTTTCAGAGATTATTTTTTCTTTTGTATTCTCAGGAAAATTATTGTATATAACTATTTTTCATATCACCGTTGTATGTAACATGTAGTACCGCGAGCCACATTCATCTGTAAATTTTTCATCATCTGTCTTTCGAACTTTCGATTTCATGTTTGTCCCTTGATCACCTGCAACTTCCTGGTTTTCCAGGTCACCCACAATGTATCACCTTTCGGTCAGAACGTTTTTTTTTTCATCAATATTGTGTAAAATTTATACTCTATAGTGCTCATCATTCTGGATTGATTTTACTCTCTGTATTACCAGAGATTCATATTGCCTCGCCAGATTTCTACTGCACTTAACTGTTGTCATGCAAACGTTGCACCGAATCCTGTAATTAACGTAGCGCAAGCTGCACATTCTGTTAATTTCTCATCACCTGTCTTTTGAATCTATGTCTGCAAGCTCGAATTCTGTATTATTCCTTGCATCAATACTGTGCAAAATTAATATTGTATAACGCTCTTCTAGCTGAATTGTTCCTATTCTTTGCTTTGTCAGAGACTTTTGTTGCCTCGCCTGACACTCGAGTGTAATTAACTGTTTTTTTACTATCATCAATGTACAGAACCGTGTAAATAAGCAGTAGCGTAAGCTACAAGCACCTGTAAATATTTTCTTTTGTCATACATCATTTGAGATGATTTATTCAAGCACATCTCCTGTATCTTTCTTCTAATAAATACTGTGTGAAAACTGACCCTTCGAGACATGCTGTCGACAAGGTTTTGGAACACAGCGATAAGGTATGCGCTTCCATTTAGTACATAATGCTGCCGGCAACTGTTGTATAGTAGTAGGCCTTGGTTCCAAACTTCTTATGCGGCGCTGTAATTCATCCCATTGGTGCTCTATGGGATTAAGATCAGGGCTCTGTGCTGCCCAGCCCACACACGATACGGAATTGTCGTCAAACCACGCCGTAACAGTCCTTGTTTTACCGCTCTGTGCATTATCCTGCTGGTGCCAACAAGGCTCGGTTCCATAGAATTGTCACAGTTGTTGGTAGGGCATAATTGTCCAGAATATTGTGGTAGACGCTCTGGTTAACAGGCTTGTTCACGATAACCAATGGGCCGGGACCATAAAACGAAAAACACCCTCACACGAGAACACTGCCAGCTCCAAATTTGACCGCAGGAGCAGTACACTGTGGTAAATAGCGTTCCCCTGGCTGCCGCCATACCCACACACGGCCATCAGACTGATGAATCTTGTATCTGGATTCATCAGTCCATAGGACCCGTTTCCATTGATCTACGGTCCACGATAAATGTTCTTTATACCATGCAAAACGACGAATAGCATCCCGAGTGGAGATGAAAGGCTTATGAGCAGCCACACGACCACGGTAACCCATTGAATGAAGTTATCCGCGAACGCTACGTGTACATACCGAGGCTTCAGCATTTTTACTCACCTGTACACTGAGGTCTTGCGCAGTACTCCATCGATTAGCTGTAACGACTCTCCCGATTCTTCGACGTCCTCTATTACTGATTTTCTTTGGTCTGCCGGTACGTTTTGCTGCTTCAGGCACGCCATGTGTCTTCTACTTATTTAGTACACCCAAAACAGTTCACTCGGGTATGTTTAAACGCCTCTCGGTTTCTCTTACGGATAACCCACTAATATAACACCCAATAATATTTCCTTTCTCAAAGTCAAAATTCTCTCCCGCCGCGACATTTTCTCTGAACCTCACAGTGCGATATGATCACGGTCAGTTCAGGCTTTTTTTTTTTTTTATATATATACGGTTTGCAGCTGTACCACGCATCTTAATAACGCAGTGGATCCGTTCATTTGCTTTTGAAGGGGTTCCGGTGACTTGTCAATATAGTGTATACTGTATGACTCTTAGACCTGTCGTTATTTTTTGCTATTATATGGGGCAGGAGAGGTCTCTCTCTCTCTCTCTCGTCTCTTTTTATCGGCCGGTGCTGCTTGGTAAAAGTGCATGAAATCATAACGTGGGAAACAGTGTTGTTGCGATACTGCTAATTCTTCAAGATCAATACAATATTATTCCTACTTCCTCTGTTGTTTAGAGGCGTTTATGACCTCAATGGGTATTAAGCATAGAAGAGTTTTGATTTAAAAACATTTCCTGCTGTAGGTGACGCAATTTAAATTATTTTAGACTGTAGAAAGAGCATTTCCCTGCGGTTTTGTTATTCAAGAAAGTTAAGTGACCTAACTAAATACCAGTACACGGCAATAAAATTTTTCTTTGCTATTATTAATGCAAGCGCTGTATTTTTTTGGTTTTTTTTTTATTTTTTTTTATTGGAGTTTCAACGACCGCCGTGAGCAACTGAATGGGCTATAAAGCAGTCGCCCGTCCCTAATATAGGGTCACTGGTTCCAGGGAAGGGAGAGAGTCAGTGCCTTAAGACACACACAACATCCATGCCTCACAGAGATTCGAACCCGGACCCCTTTCGGATGAATGATCAGAGGCTTTGTTTGTTTGTGTTAAAGGCATTGCCGGGAATCTACCCAAGATGTGTTGGCAATGTAATAAGGGTATAGGCCAGCTTTTCTCCGGAGTTGCGCTTTGTAAAACTGATTTCTCAAAATTTTTGAACAGTTTTTCTGATGTAATTGGAACATCATTTTGCTATTTTTGGCGTTTCTGTTTTGGTGCAACTCTAAAAAAGTAATCGTCTTCTACTTTTGGATTCGTTGTATGACGGTATGTCGCAGAACGTATTTATTTATATAAGTTTTTTTTTTATGGTATTTTGTTTTTAAAAAGTAACTGCTGTGTAAGATCTTATTATTTGCGAATAATCAGCAACTGTTCGTGCACCGTAAATCATTCTTTACCTTGTGGGTGGGGAGGGCTTAGTAGCCTCTCCCAGAAAATGCATCTATGGATATAAAGGGGTGCACGTCCCTAATTTGAGGCCATTGGTTCTAAGGAGGGAACATTACCATCGCTGTTTGGGAAACACACCACGCATGGCTCTTTTGGCACTCGAATCTGGACCCAGATGTCGCATCTTTGTTAACTCGGCAAACATTATTTAAATTCGGGTGCAAATATGTGTCGTAAATTGTCAAAAGAACTGATCAATAGTGGAAGACGTGGCAGATTTTGAAATGTTTAACGTGATCATTGTTGTTAGAGGAGCACTGCATTATGTAAATATGTGAGAAATATTTTTTCAATGTACGCAAGAAAATAAACCGTTTACGACAGCCTTCAGTCATTCCTCCATCCTTAACGCTACCGCAACAAAGTAATATATGAGAGACTGCACTAATAGAACGATGCTAGGGTGCGTCTAAGGTAAAAGTGCCGATGTCTGAGGTGATGATATATCAGTTGGTTTTTAACTACAGGCCTCTGTTTTGTTATTTGAGATATGGGAAACTTTTATTTCACGGACGAGAAAAGGAAAGTGCGTGTAAATCGAGGTTTTCTCTTGACCCCAGTTGGGATATCCAGGGTGGGTCAAATGATTTACAGATGCTTCTTCTAAAACGCCTCCTACTGCGCCGCATGTTGCATTCCGCGATTTTTTCAGTTCTGAGTTATCGCTGAGTGGCATTCGTTTAGGCAGTAAAGCAGCTTGTAGGCTGACATTGACGAAGGATCTTGAGTTATATAGCTGACAAATGCTAATGCAGCCACAGAAGTTAATTAAACGGACTAAGAGTATTCAGTATGCGTTCACAATCCAATTATTGTGGTTATTATTGGTGACTCCGCGTATAATCGGTACTCTCGGTCATCTGTAGGAATAACCCCAGCGCAAGTATTTTCTGTTGTGTACATGGAAACAAACATTCCTTAAGTCTGATTTGTTAAATTGCGTGCCGTGGTGTTTCACTTTTTAAGTTCTTTCATTATAAATGAATCACGTCGAAATTTTAAATATGATTTCGTGATAAATTTGGTTTTCACAATAAGCTTTTAGAACGGTCATGCTTTCTGAAAATCGTAAGCAAATGTTGCAGTCGGTCAAACTGAAAACAGGGAGATCTAAGCAAATCAAACAGTTGTTGAAGCACGATAAAAAATATACGATGCAGGTCTCAAAGCATTTAATAAATCCTAAAATATATGCATGATAAAAACGCAAGATCTTTCAGGTGTGTCGCACATGCATCATCATTCTGTGAACTGATGATACATGTGCAACACATGTGAAAGATCTTGCGTTTTTATCATATATATATTTTAGGATGTATTAAATGCTTTGAGACATGCATCGTATATTTTTTATCGTGCTTCGACATCTGTTTGGTTTGATTACTATTCAGCACGGAATTTTAAATACTTGTATACAGGGAGATCTAGGTGTACTGGGGTTAAGTTATCAGCATACGAAGAACACAAAACTTTCACACATTAAATTTTTGACGCTTAAATTTCCTTTCGTACAATAAATTTAGATTTTCGTGCATAACGATAGATGTGGCGGAATTCATTGCATGCCATTCGCAGTCTATGTCCAGCGAAGATTTAACTGACATATACTAGTAATACAAGAGGCTTGATGCTGAGGAAACTAAAGCCTTCTCGTACCTTGACAAGTTCTTAATGATGAACATCCTCCAAATACGTGGCAATAAACAAAGACATCGCTCTTTCCAAGTTTAGCAACGCACAGCAAATGAAAAATTGTTATTCCGCCGCCCCTGGGAATTGAATCCCGAATCTCTCGGGGTTCAATTCCCGGATGTGGTCTAATCCATTGCGTATGTCATTCAGAGTCTATGTCTAGTGAAGATCTAACTGACATACATAAAGCTTATAATAACTATCTATCACGAATCCATGGTGTGGGTATTAACGTGGTATGTAAACTTTCGTTAGACTACACAAACGAGTTGTGTTGATATACTGTTACTCACGTTACACAACATATGCGAACATCAATGGCAGAGCAACAGAAGTACGGTACTGAATTTCATTAATCTGATCCCATACATTAAATCAGCCTCGTGGCTTAACATACACTCCATAGTTAAAATGTTAAAAGGTTGAAACTAAAAGGTTCTAAGTTCACTGTATCCGGAATGCCTAATAGTTGTTCGGAGGGGGGGGGGCATGATTCCTGCAGTGCGTACACAGTCAATCCAAACTGGAGTACTTTATAAGGCATCCCTTCTTCTTTAAACATTACTTGATATTAATACATAGATGCAAACACTAGTACTTACATTCATACCGAATTCACTGTATTCCTTTGCAGGATATTTCAACATTCGCTGTGCATTATAAATAAGGTGATGACTAGAGTTAAAAAGTAGACACTCACGGTTCCTGATGATTCACCGGCCATTCTGTTTCTTCTACCATCGACAGCACATTTCCGTAGATGTTTCGGGACTGACATCGCACATTTTCAACGGTAGCCTGAGAGTCTTCTTGCGTGGCTTATATTCTGCCTTCTCATTCATAATCATCGCGCGGGAGCTCTCGTCCTTTCCCTAGCTGCGAGGTTAAAGCCAAGGACATCGACTACATGATGAAGTTGGAGGATATTCCTCCAATACATGTCACAACATACAACACTTCTGAGAATTGAGTGTTGTTCCAGAAAATAGGGTTACATTTTTTTCTTTTATTTTCGTGGTTTTCACATAGGTGCTTAAAATAAAAACAGAATTGATTTCTATTTTTTCTTGCCAGCACGCTTCTGCTTCATTCATTCATCTATTTATTTTTACTTTTTTCATGAACATTGTTCTCTGAGAAATGGCTGTTTAATAATATCTCACTTTATTTTCGTTCAGATATTTCTTGATAGCACAAACCAGTTTTTTCAACTAAAAATGGCACCGGTAATTCCAGCCGTGAAAACTGTATTTACAATTTGAAATTCATAAATAAGATGATAATTCTGGGAAAGAGCATTCGGGATTTTCAATGCCATCATCCATTTGATTTTAGCTTATTAAATTACTAAAAATAACAAATTATAAAATTATGGGAAAATGACTTAAAAATATGCAGGTAGTTCCGGTAGTGATCCAAATGTATTACGATGTTATTTGTCGAAGCTCTGATATCGAATGCTCTGAAATTCCAAAAAAAATGGGGGGGGGGGTAAGTGCAGAGCTTACGCCGGTGCTGCTCTTTAACGAATTTGTTTCCTTAATAGCGATTTTGGTCAGGTGCAGCGGCTGTTACGCCGATGCAGCGCGTAGCCCGAAAATTACGGTAAACTTGTCGACGTGTCGTTACATTGCATTTATATATATTGATTATTTCAGAATTTTTACCATTGTAGAGGGTTGTTATATCTAAGTAAAACACATGACGTGTTGAAATTCACACTTACGGTTCCGAAATCCGCGGTCATGTGAATTACTTTCCGCTCAACCAAGAAGCTTCAGAAATATTTTAATATTTCATTCCGCCGCGCAAAAATAAAAGAGACATTTTTGCAGGCCGAGCAAATATTCTTTCACGCTTTCGATTACTGACGTAATATTTTTTCCGCCAAAAAGGAAGATAAAAAAATTATAATAACAATAAAAAACGTATTGAAGAGGATAAATAAAATGAAAAGTAACAGGTCAGCAATCTGCCCGAAAGTAATTCCGCGCAGACAACCCTTATATATAACTGTGGAAGCAGGAGGAATGTTGCTAGAGTGAACGTTTGTTCTCAGAATCGCTCTCTTGTCATCAATATACATGAATGCAATGTCGTTATATTGCATTCATGTATATTGATTATTTCAGAGTTTTTGCCATTGTAGAATGTTATATCTAAGTAGAACATATGGCGTGTTGAAATTCGTACTTAAGTTTCCAAAATCCGCGGCCATGTGAACTTACTTTCCACTCAACCAAGAAGCTTCAGAAACATTTTTTAATATTTCATTCCGCCGCGCAAAAAAAAGAGACATATTTTTGCAGGCCGAGCAAAAAATCTTTCACGCTTTCGGTTACTGACATAATATTTTTTCCCCCAAAAAGGAAGATAAAAAATTATAATGACAATGAAAAACGTATTGAAGAGGATAAATAAAATGAAAAGTAACAGGTCAGCAATCTGCCCGAAAGTAATTCCGCGCAGACAACCCTTATATATAACTATGGAAGCAGGAGGTATGTTGCCAGAGTGAACGTTTGTTCTCGGAATCGCGCTCTTGTCACGAGCAACTCCGCTGTCTGTTGCCTTGCTCGGCTCTTTTGTTCATAGACTTCGAAAACTGCAGCGTGAGCAGTTCTGGACGAAGAAGGGTCAGAGGAATTGTCTTCGGCAAGGTGGCAATTTTCTCCCTCTTGATGCTTAAGAAAAATGCATTTTGCATTTTGCGTGTGAATGGCGTGGAACTTCTTCTGGGCACCGAGTCAAAAGCGCTTATTCTCTTTGAACAACAATATCCCCCCTTCCTTTTTTTTTTTTTTTTTTCATTTTCTATTCTCTTCCATGGTATTATCTTCAAAGAACTTTGGCATATGGACCTGCTGGAAATACAGGGTGAAGGATGAAGGGAGTTGATGTTGGTGGACATTTGCTTTTGTTGTTCGACTTTCCTAGTGCTGGAACGGGGTTATAAATAAATCTATTGTTATCGAAAGAATGAAGTCGGAATTAAAGTGAATTTAAATAGCTCCAGTAAGTGGTTTCCACCTGACATATGGGAAACCCACTGACATTTCACCTCGAAATTAAAAGTCCTTATGAATTAAAACATTCGACATCAGAGCCAACAGGTTCTTTTTTTTTTTTTAAGTTTTCTTCGGTGGATTTTTTTACCTACTGCTTTATTTCCTTTTTCGTTGAATATGTTTAAAGACGCGTCATTATCAGTGACGCAAGGCGTGAAGTTAAAAACGTAGTCCATTGTGCGCGCGAAAAGCCTACGTACGCATGAAATAAATTAATTTTTTTTTCGTTTTTTGGTGGCGATAATGGCACATGCGAATAGTCCTGATCATAGAGATAGATATTTCGTTTATAAAAATTAAGATATGTATTCATTGTTTTGCGGTTTATCGTGCATGCTGCCCTAATAAAACAAAATGGAATGCGAAAGCTTGTGGCACGGAATTCCATTCAAACATTGGAGTCTTTTACCTTTAGATGAAGGCGCGGTTAACGACATCCTTGAGCATCGAAGCCTATACAGTGTCGCTTGCCAGTAATTTAGTGCTAGCGGCTCCAGCGAAGGGACCGAACCGGCATGCGGGACAGAGAACGAGCCCAAATTGGAAGATTAATCAGAAGCCCGCTCTTCTTACCACTTGGCCACGTAGATGGCTAGCAACTGCAAAATTGTTGGTGGTACAAAGCTTCAGGTTTATCAAAGCCTCTTAGATGCTTGTTGTGGGATCCAGCCTCTCAGTCAGGGTGGGTGCAACCGGAAGGTGGGGGTGGGGGGATTAGGATAGCCGGCAGATAGGGTGCGCGATTTCATTCGAATTAAAAAAAACATTATAATAACACAGTACTATATTATTATTATTTTTATTATTATTAGTATTATAAAGAGATGAAATAGATGATTCCACCTCTTCCTGACGTTTTTCTCTTCCTTCCGGGACGGGTGCGACGCAGGGAAGTGGTGTTTCTTTTTCTTATTTGTCCAGGAACGTCCTTACTATCCTACAAGTGTTCAGGATAGCTGCCTTCTGTAGTTCCATGTAGGTGTTAGGTAAGGTCTAGTTTCTGTATAGAGCTGTGAATGGTCTTAGGTACAACTCCTGTATCGTAGGTCGTTATACTTTGACAGCTTCACTCCGTGCGTCTTCTGGATGTTGCACGTGTTGGGAACGCCTATGCCAATGAGGTATGTTGACTTCTTCTTGTCGACCAGGGCGATGTCGGGCCGATTATGGGGGATGGGTTTTATCTGTTCTGATCGATCTGTCCCAGTACATTTTGTGGGTGTTGTTCTCTAGAAGCGTTGCTGGCTCATACTTGTAGTAGGGGTCAGGCTCAGTTGTAATGAGGTGGTGCTTTCTGGCCAATTTCTGATGGACGATCTTGGCGACTTGATTGTGCCTGTTCGTGCACTCTGTTTGTGTGAGGACTCTGCACCCTACTGTGATATGTTGGTCTCTGGCGCTTAATAGCATTGCCTACATGTGTCGCTTTCCAATAATAATAATAATAATAATAATGATAATTATTATTATTATTATTATTATTATTATATGCAGTGATTAGAGGAAAATTTTCATTGGCGAAAATTTAATTTTCAAGATCATGAAACATTTTATATTTCATTGTAGACATACTAAACCACGTAATGTACTTATCTTTACCCCGTTAGTTTCCATTCTCTATTATGTACATTTTTTTCAAAAATCACGAAGTACGCGAACAGTAAAATATTTTTTTCGTGAAAGCTTGGTGTAATGTCATTTGACGTTTTATTTATATATATGTATATATATAAATTACCAAAAGTCCTGTACCAGTAGACCGAATATATATATATATATACACACAGTCGTGGCCAATATATATATATATACAGTCGTGGCCAAAAGTCCTGCAACAGTAGATCGATTCGGTGAAACCATCAGCAGTTACAATGGCTCTGAAATCCTGCGGTATTGAAGATGCATACATTAATATTATTAATACCATCTATGAAAATGCAAGTGCAAAGATTCGGCTGTTTGAAAATACAACACACATAAAAATTGAAAAGGGAGTGAGACAAGGTGACACCATATCTTCGAAGCTCTTTAATGCCCCATTGGAGGGTGTCTTTCAGTCGCTGAGCTGGGAAAACAAGAGGATAAAGTTTAATGGAGATTATCTAACCCACCTTCGTTTTGCTGATAACGTAGTCATTTCTGCAACTACTCCATCAGAGCTGAAGAGTATGATCCAGGAACTTGCTGACAAGAGTAAAGAAGTGGGATTAAAAATGAACTTTCAGAAGACAAAAGTGATGTTCAATGCTTTTACAAGAAATGAAGATTTATCGATTGATGGAGAAAAGCTGGAGATAACAGGCACGTACGTTTACCTTGGACAGCAGATATCAAGTGAAGGTCACATTGATGAAGAAATTAATCGGCGTACAAAACTTGCCTGGAGAGCTTTTGGAAGAAACAGCATAATTTTCAAGAGCAATATGCCATTATGTCTTAAAAGAAAAGTGTTTTATCAATGCATCCTTCCAGTGCTTACGTATGGTGCAGAGACGTGGACCTTAACTAAAAGAGACATACAAATGCTGCTGACAACTCAAGGCAGCATGGAGAGGTGCATGCTTGGTGTGACCAGGAGAGATAAGAAGAGGAACTCGTGGATCCGAAAAATGACAAGAGTGGAAGACATCATGATCAGAGTTAAATCCCTGAAATGGCAATGGGTTGGACATACTGCCAGAAGGACAGATCATCGATGGACAGCCGAAATTTTAGATTGGATTCCAAGGGACAGGAAAAGACCCAGAAGAAGACTACATGGGAGATGGGTGGATGAAATTCGAAAGTATGCTGGAGTGACATGGAGGAGACTGGCACAAGGCAGACCGTTGTGGAGGAAACTTGGGGATACCTTCGTCCAGCAGTGGATTGATAATGGTTGACAATGATGATGATGATGATGATGATACAGTCGTGGCCAATATATATATATATACACAGTCGTGGCCAAAAGTCCTGCAACAGTAGACCGAAAGCCAAATTTTTAATGTTGAAATATTTGAATTCAGCATAAAAATTCCTTTAAAATGATATGTATATATATATATATATATATACATTTGCCATGAGCTGTTGACTTGTCGGTGCACATATGTTGATAGTAAAGCAATAGTGCCGACGAAACCCATTGTCCATCTGCTAGTGTAATCTGAAATAGCCCAGAAATGACAACCAATGTAGTCAGTCCTAATTGAATCCTGCTGGCGCTTGTCAACTTCTTAACTTACGAATCGAAAGGCATTCACTTTTGTTTAATTGAATAGCAGTCAGACTTAAAAAACTTTTTTTTTAGATTTTTTATTTCTTACCTTGTCTACATACCGCATGAAGGCACCACAGCAATATGCGCCAACACTTGAGAGGAGGGGAAGGCAAAGGCTGGTTTGAAAGAGTACAAACCGTAAACTAGGCGTAAATACAAGCTGATCATTTTTTTTATCGATTTGAAAAAAATTGGGTTGTTCCATTGGACGTTAAGTTTAATGCTGGGAACGAAGTGGGAATAAAATGGTGCTGGGGGAGGGGGGGGGGCTGAAGCTGGTTGAGCGCCGTCGTCTTTACGCTCCTGGTGGTGGGATCATTAATATCCTGAGTTCAGCAGTCGTGTATGTGACTAAAAATTTAAACAGCAAACAGTACGGAATGTTCGATGTTGCCCGGTGTCAAAGGGGGGGGGGGGGTGTTGTGCCAGCCTGCCTGTAATAATTTAAAGTTTCGGAAGAAGAACAGGGAGATATCAAAAACCGCGGAAGAACATCGCCCATATTGTACACAGACTATTCTTCCTCCGAAACCTTAAATTAGGAATAACCGACACCTGTTAACCTTAGGTGTTCTCCCTTTTAGAAAATTATCCACACCAGCGCCCGAAAAATAAACAAATCAATCGACATCTGCAAGCTAGTGCAATTTCTACGTTTGTTATCACATGGATATGGTAGAGAAATACAGGTAATAAATGCTTTCAACAGTTGGAATTGAGTCAAGCGGGCTGAGGCGCGACCTCCTGACTGATGGTCAAAGTTGGGCCTGGGTACGGATGCCAAATGAGATACACCGTCGAATCACATTATTGTGACCACCAGCTAATATCCAGAGTAACCGCCGTGTGCTAGACGGGCTCCGAGTGACTCAATAAGGTGCTGGAAGGTATGGGTATGTGGAGCCATGTTGACTGCACTGCATTTGACACCTGCTGGAGGATGCGTGGTGGAGGATCCATAGAGCGAACAACACGATCGAGGTGGATGCTGAATTGGGTTTAAGTCTGGGGAATTAGAGGACCAGGGAAGTACTTTGAAGTCTTCATCGTGCTCTTCCAACCACTCTCGGACATTTCCAGCCGTGTGACACGTGGCATTGTCGTACTGAAAGATCCCATCCGCCCCAGGGAAGACAATCAGCATGTATGCGTGTACGTGGTCAGCAAGGATGGATTCATCAGGTATGAGTAGACCCATGGAATGCCACTAAAACATTCCCCAGACCATAACGCCGCCCCCACCAGCTTGTGTTCTTTCAGCAGTTGTTGAAGAGTGTTTGTTCTCCGATGTTTCTCGCCTTATACGCCAACGTCCATCCGTTCGATGAAGCAGAAAACGTGACTCATCGGGGAAGGCAATCCTTTGCCAATCAGCGGAGGCCCAATTCCGATACTGCCGTGCAAATGTAAACGTTTTCTGCCGATGCACCTTCGTTAGCATAGGTGCAGTGACCATCCGTCTTCATCGGAGCCCCATACGCAGCAGGGTTCGCTGAACTGTCTTTTCAGACACACTTCCGGTAGTCTCCTGATTCATTCGGCCAGTGAGTTGCTTCACTGTAGCGTATCGATCGTCCCTCACGCACCTTCGCTGTCGATGTTCACCTTTCACATCAATGGCTCGTGGTACTCCGCAGTTTCTACTTCGCTTATTCGCAATGGTGCCATTTCTCCAATCACGATACACTTTAACCACAGCAGCACGCGAACAGTTCACAAACTGCACTGTTTCAGAAAGACTGCCTCCCTCATCCCGAAAGCCGATAATCATTCCTTTTTGAAAATTTCATAAATCGCTCATTTTATCCATGACAGCAAAGAGTGATATATTTTCAGAATGTCCACACCACACCTTATACACCCTCCAAGCCAGATCACGACTTGTGCCTTCTTTCATTGGATACGCGCTGTTGAGTTCAAAAGTAGGAGGTGGTCACAATAATGTGACTGGACTGTGTAGTTGTTGTGTTTGGCCTGTTATTGGTTCTTGGTACTAATGACCCTAAACTAAGGATGCGAGAAGCCATAGATGTTAATGGAGGCCGCTAAACCTCGAATCAAAATGAAAGAATAACAACAAAAAAGGAATGAGAGTAATTGTGGACATCATTTTTGACGCTCACTTGAGCAAACCAAAATGGCTGCTCCAGAGTTTAGCTTGGGTGAAGATAAAAACAACTATCCTGCTGTTTGAACTAACTTTGCTTTCAGATGAAACCCAAGTGACGAGAAACACCTATTACGCATTTCTGTTGTCTTAAACAAGAAGCCATCGTGGGGCATATCGTCCTGCTAGAGGCATGTGAGCACGCAAGCCTTCCGATGGCTCAAGCAAGATGTGCGACGAGGGAAATGAGTCAACCTGAAAGGAGGGACGTCTGGGTGATACAGTATTAGCTCAATAAAAGGGACAATAATCAAGATAGCCGCTGTCATCGCGCAGGAGAAGGGGAGGATAGCTGTGAAACGTTGATGATTCTCTCTGGCATATTGATCATATCTTCGTATAATAACTATGGCCCTGTGCGTGGCAGTTTGGACAGGAGGTGGGTATAAAGGTTGTTGACGCTACTTCGAAAATTGATGCACGAAAAGATATAAAATATTCGGGAAACTTCGAAACAAGACTAACCCCTCCAGGGATTCTTCAGTTGACATTATTTGCCAGTGTATTTTAAAGCCTGACACGTCTGGGTGCTTGTATGTGCGCGAGGAATGATGGTGATAAACTCCGCATATATAGGCATCTTATTGTTTCCGTGTTCAATCCAGCTTCGTGTCCGTACCAGGAGCTTCTGAGCTTCAGATTGCTTTGTAACCGAAAGAGGAGATACAAGATTCAGTTTCGTTACAATGATTCCGAAAGCAAGTAAATAAGAAGAGGAATCAACGTGTTACGTGCTCTGTGCTTTTCATGTAGACAAGACTTTTGAAACATCTGAATGAAGATCGTGTTTGTGTACTGAAGGTACGTGCACTCGATAATATGCAGCAAAGATTATAATAGAGTGATTGATACCTTCGAATAACTGTCACTGGTCGGACCGGGAAAAAGTGACCGTTTGTTAGTGGGTTACCGTAGTTCGGAGGTTCGATCGAAGTTAACATTGCTAGGCCGTTGCGTTTCTGCAAAAGCAGAATAAATATGTGAAGCTTATTCACAATAAAGAAAACGTTGTAGTTCTTTTTCCAAATGCTGACAGCTGCTGCCGCGCTCTCTCTCTCTCTCTATTTGTGTCATATTCTTCAAGTCTCACTCGACAACGAAGGCTCGAAATCCAAACGTTACTAAACATTGCTGCACGCCGAATGAGTCTAAAGAAACATGACTTAGAGATTAGTCACATGCTGAGTGTCGACCTATAAAGAGATTTAAATTCAATAGTCTCAAGATACAGAAAAGTGCGTTTTATGGCCACTTCCACAGTTATGGTTGGTTGCTTAAGATTCAATAATACTCAAGGCAAGATCGGGAAGCCTGAACTTGAAAAGTCAAATGACTCCACCGTAACTCTAAGAAAATGTTAAGGCATTTTTATGACTATCGTATCTTTCATCGAAATTCCGCGAGATAGTTTCATAATATTTCCTTTGGGTCTTATGCTTATATTAATAGTATAATACATGGATTTACCATTGAGGCAAACGTCAAAGAATTGTGTGTTTGGTGGTAATTACGGCTCTAATTTTGTACAGCAATATGGAAGTGCTCTAGATGAAGTACGGTTGGACATGTGGCAGTCTGTAGTGTCTTTAACATTACTGAGAGCTTGCAAAGTTTAGGCTTTGTTCGCCTTGCCTTCCTTAGGCGACGAACTTGGCAAAATGGCTGGTTGCAGATTCCCTAAGCTTAAAGAAACAAAAGTTGAATCTCCTGAAAAAAGAGAAAAGGTTACTAGAGTAAATTTTATTATGCCAATAATGCTCATATTCGAAAGTGCTTTTCGTGAATTAAACTCCCTAGTCGTTTCGCGAGGCCTTGTGCATTCGTGAGGCTAATTACGCAGCCCGAATAATATTAGCTGGGGAAAGACAATTGAAAAAAGAGCATTCAGAGCTTGTGTCAAAGGAAAGAGGATTTTCTCTGCGATGTGAGAGACGATCGAAACGCCCTGCGGGGATTCAAAAATTATGTTTCCTCTTTCTGCTCTCTCTCTCTCTCCTTTTTATTTATATTTTTACTTATTTCCGATTTTTTTTAAGCTTGAGTGTGCTTCCGGGGATCACTTTTACCCTTTATCATCTTATTGTCTCGGGTTGCAGATTTAGTTTTTTTTTTTTTTTAAAGATTTTTGCGAATTTTCATTTCGCTTCTTTTTTTTTTCTCTTTTTTTCATCTCATTTTGTCTACGGTAAAGGCGCTTTGACGAAACACCAGTGTTGGTGAACAGCTAAGCGGAAATGCCTTTAGGAGTTAATACATTTCTTCGTTTATGATGCTTGTATGTGAGGCTTGTTCTATTTTTTTTCCCCGAGTGCTATTTTGCTACAGTACCTTGTTGCTATGAATTATAAGTCACGTATTATTTTTATTACTCAGGATGCACATTTCTTTTTATTGACTTCAAGATTTTACTTTGTGTTTCCCGAAATGAACCGTACGCAGTTCATAAATAGGATTTTCTCAATTTATGATATCATCTTTTGGCTTGTGTCCTTGTTCACAAATGTTATTTTTTTGCCATTTCAAAACTATGTTTTCTTGTTTAACGACTACCATGAGACACTCTTAGGACTATATAAGAAGTTGCCCATCTCTGACTTGGGACCACTGTTTCTGGGGTGGAACAAGCGCACCAACCATGTCTCATCCGGGACTTAGTCCCGGCCAATCTCATATGACTAAGTAGAAACAGGTGCCTCTGACCACTCGGCCAATGGAGCTGCCTGCAAAACTATACTTATAAGTAAGAGTATAGCTCAAGTGGTCGTATTTTCGAGAGCAAGTATGTTAAACTTGTAATGCTGTCCAGTGGCGCAGTGGTCTAAGCGCTGGCGTATGACAGTGGGTGTGGGTTCGAATCCTAGCGAGGCATGGATGTTGTGTTTGTCCTATGGCACTGGCTCTCTGCCTTCCCTGAAACCGGTGTCTTCCAGTTTTGCCTTTACTCGCTGTGCCTTATTAGTGGGGTCATTAGTGATTATAAAACGGGGGACGAAATTTTAGACTGAGAAAAGATCCCGTTTTCCTTTTCAAATTCTGCCTTATACGGCGGCCATAAAACGGGGGAAAGTTACCTGCTGCAACGGAGAAGTACACCTTTTAAGGGCAATTCACCTGAACGGTTTCAGAGTATTCGGCGACGTGTAAATCTGTAGAAGAATTGATCCCGCTCATGCACTCTGTGTATTAAACCGATTTCAGCAATTTTCAACACATTCCATCGATATGGACCATTTTTTTCCCAGCGAATTTTTAAATAAAGAAATGCCTTAATTTAATAAAAATGCATCAACTTACATTGGAAAAAAATGCTTAATTTTTCTGGAATTTTTCCATTTCCGTACTATTTTTTTAAAGATATAGGGAAAGACATAGTTGCTTACATAATAAATATTTAGTGCATATTATTAACTTGACGTGATACGTAAACGTTGCAAATATGACATCATTAGAATAAAAACTGTTGAAAGGCACAGTATATAATTAAAATTTAGTGCCTGAGTAAAAGCGCAATATTATTAACTTGAGTTGATATGCAAACGTTATGAATATGACATCGGTAGAATAAAATTTGTTAAAAATGCCCAGGTCTAGGACCTATGAATTAATATTTAGTGCATACGTAAAAGCGCAATATGATTAACTTGAGTTGATTCGTAAACGTTATGAATATGGCATCATTAGAATAAAAACTGTTAAGAAGGCCTAAGCATAAGACGTAGTAATTAATATTTAGTGCCTTAGTAAAAGAGAAATATTAATAATTTGACGTAATATGTAAATATTTAGTGTCTAAGTAAAAGCGCAGCGTTATTAAAAAATCCTACGTTATCGTCCTTTTCCGAACATAGTATGAGTCATGCTGTAATTCCTTTGTTTCCTCAAACACCGTAGTTTTAAAAGATGTACTGTACTAAGTACTTTATTTTGCATTCACGAATGAACTTTTATTTCCCCAAATTGAAGTACAATTCTCGCTTGGCTAGAATACTTTCTCGATTCATTTCACATTATAGGACCAAGAAACGACGATTTTTGTACAACCCCTAAAATTTTGAGGCTGGTTGTCCAAACACCGGAAAATAATGGTCCACGTCGATGGAATGTATTGACAATGGCTGAAATCGGATGTACTCAGAGCGCATGAGCGGGATCAATTCTTCCACAGATTTGCACGCCGCTGACTGCTCTGAAACCATTCAAGTGAAGTGCCCTTAAAAGGTATACTTCTCCATTGCAGCAGGTAACTTTCTCCTGTTTTATGGCCTCCATACAAGGCAGAATGGGAAAAGGCAAAACGGGATCTTTTCTCCGTCTGAAATTTCGCCCGTCCCCCTGTTTTACGGCGACTAATAACCCCGATATGAGGCACAGCGGGAAAGGGCAAAACAGGTATGAAACTCAGGAACCAGTAGCCCTGAATTAAGGACGGACGACTGCTTATATATAGTTCATCGAGTTGCTCACGGTGGTCATTTAACTTCCAAATAAACAAACAGAACAAAATAAGCTGGTAGCCCGCCTGTGGTCCTTATTTTCGCGCCCGCTTGTAGTCTTCATTTACGTGTTCCATAAACCCGCTTGTGGCCTTCATTTACACCTAGAAACATGACGATGGCCTGTTTGTAAACCTGCTCGCTTGCGGGTTATTTTACTTGGATGGTTGTAATATCGTAGCTCACAAACTCTTGGGTTTCCTTGTGAAAATGCATTGGAAATTTTTTCGTTTGAGTAAAAGGAAATTTCCGTATTTTTCGTCACTTGCGAATTATCTGTTAAAAAAAATTATGAATTTAGGTTCTGCGGGTTATCCGCCAATGTGGATAATCATCATCATCATCATTGTCAACCATTATCAATCCACTGCTGGACGAAGGTCTCCCCAAGTTTCCTCCACAACGGTCTGTCTTGTGCCAGTCTCCTCCATGTCACTCCCGCATACTTTCGAATTTCATCCACCCATCTTCCATGTGGTCTTCTTCTGGGTCTTTACCTGTCCCTTGGAATCCAATCTAAAATTTCGGCTGTCCATCGATGGTCTGTTCTTCTGGCAGTATGTCCAGCCCATTGCCATTTCAGGGATTTAACTCTGATCATGATGTCTTCCACTCTTGTCATTTTTCGGATCCACGAGTTCCTCTTCTTATCTCTCCTGGTTACACCAAGCATGCACCTCTCCAGGCTACTTTGAGTTGTCTGCAGCCTTTGTATGTCTCTTTTAGCTAAGGTCCACGTCTCTGCACCATACGTAAGCACTGGAAGGATGCATTGATCAAACACTTTTCTTTTAAGACATAATGGCATACACCGCTTTAAAAAAACAAAGTCGTTTTTGAGACAATTCGGTTTTAAAAAATCCACGGCGTAATTTTTTTGTTTTAATAACAGGAAAACCACCTAACGCGATACAAAGACGGAGGTCCGCAAACAGTTCGAAACAAGTTTTTTATTTACTTACGAGTATTTTGACAGAAAATACGCTGCAACTACGGCGATACTATTTGCTCTCGCGAACGATCACGTGATGTGGGAAGCTAAGCATTAGACACGTTCGTGGGTGCCATAGGTATAACTACGGAACTACGTACTACGGAATTTACATTATGGAACTGTCAAGTTTAATTACGGAACTCTGGTAATGCTGAAACAAAAATCATATTTTTTGCTCTTTATGCACTTGAAAATAACAGAAAAACATTTAAAAATGACAGTTATTTTTTAATGATATTTTTCCCCCTGTTTCTTTTAAATGCTGAGTCATTTCGTGAATATTGACTTTTCTGTAAGAAATAACGGTTCGGGATCAACATAGCAGGTACGGATTATACGGCGATTTTTTTCCCCTTGAATTTCGCGAACTATGGACAATTTGTCGCCGCGGATTATACAAAGGATTTTTTTTTTCTTTTCCGGAATTTCACCGTCTGCGGATTATACGAAGAAAAACTCGATACTTCTTCCTCAGAATTGGTGGAACAAGATGATGTCTACGTAAAAACCGTTAAACCTTTTGTACATTTCCCCTTCTTTGTTGAAATCACGACTTTTCATGAACTGAACAACATGGCCGCCCCGGTGGCGCAGTGGTCTAAGGCGCTGGCCTCTGATCATTCGTCCGTAAGGGGTCCGGGTTCGAATCCCGGTCAGGCATGGATGTTGTGTTTGTCTTACGGCACTGGCTCTCTCCCTTCCCTGGAACCAGTGACCCTAAATTAGGGACGGGCGACTGCTTATAGCACATTGAGTTGCTCACGGTGGTCGTTAAACCTCCAATCAAAAAAAAAAAAAAAGTGGTATTTTTCATGTATGCTGGAGTAAAAATTCGTCAAACAACGCTGACAGATTCAAGTGAAGAGTTGTGACTTGGAGCTTTGCAAATTTTGAAATAGCGTGTGCCAGCCAATTAGGATTCACAAGCCATCTCGTTTAAACGATACACACTAGTCATCAATACAAGAGCGTTATCAACGCAGAAAAAAAAAAATATTTTTTTTGATTGGAGGTTTAACGGCCACCGTGAGCAACCCAATGGGCTATAAGCCGTCGTCCGTCTCTAATTTAGAGTCACTGGTTCCAGGGAAGGGAGAGAGCCAGTGACGTAAGACAAACACAACATCCATGCCTCACCGGGATTCGAACCCGGACCCCTTTCGGACGAATGGTCAGAGGCCATCGCTTAGACCACTGCGCCACTGGGGCGGCAAAATAGATTTGATGTCCTGGAAGTTAACTACAGAAAAAATGCTCAAGTTTCTGTAAAATCAGTAGATTAATTGGTAAACATTAAAAGCCTTTGCAAGCGTGATTAAAGTTAGTAAACGTTAAAAACATGAGACAGTTTGTCTGGGAGTGGAAGTGTTGTCTACTCTCGTGAGCATCTTAGATTACGAGAAGTCCCTTGTCCTTGATTTTTGGCCACTGATTCCAGGAAAGGGATAAAGTCATCGTGGTAGTACAAACGCACTAGGCATGCTTGATTCGAGACTTGGACCTGCGCGTAACTAGAATGACTAGCCGGAGCCCATACTGTTGAATAAATCGTTTGTAAATACTCTTAAAAATAGTTTCTCATCATACTTAAACCCCAAGGAAAATAAATCAAAGGTGGGGGGATATAGAGGAATGAAAAAATAATTTCGTTTATGAAAATGAATTATCTTAATACATGCTATCTGCAGTCCACTTTGCAGATTTATTACTTGAAAACTCAGGCGTGTGACTTCTCACAATTCTGCGCACATCCACGCTCTCAGTCTATATACTTTCATGGAAGCAGTGGCTCTTAATCAGGAATGGGCGACCCCTTATAGACTTAGATTCTTGTGATGAGTTGTTAAACTGCGAAACAAACCCGTTGGGTGCGGGTTCAAATCGCCGGTATGACATGAAAGTTTTTGTGTGTTGCATTCATCCTCGTAACAAGCGAACTGGCTAACCCAACTGTGTTTATCGCTGGCTTTAAAATCTCATTATCCATCGAAGGGGAAATATGTTGAGCTCATTAAGGGCACCATGGATTCAATATCCAGTAGGAAAATTCAACAGCACAGCTGCACATGAGGTGGAAATTTCGAAATACAACCTTATACTACGATATTTTTGTGTGCATGTGCTACTCACCTTGAAAACTGTAGGAAAAGACTTGGCTGGAAGTTTGTTAAATGCCACTTAATGTTTTTGTTTATGCTACTTGTGTGCTTATTTTTCAAGTACGTTGTCAAATTTTTAAATTGCTAAAAAAAATGAAATTCAGATCAGAAAGAACCTTTTAAAGCGCCAACTACATAAATACTTCTGATGGTTGTATTTTGTGTTCTGTCATATTTGCTATATTGTTGCTTCGTTACCAATAAACTTGCCTTCTATTCTTGATACTTTCTCTCTATAACTTGATTTCTCATTTCTTTTCAGATGGTTACCGATACAAGACGGCATATGCCTGCGAAGGCAGACAGCTTCACATAACTTGTGACGAAGGCTTCCTTATACATTTGGTTCGAGCCAACTACGGTCGTTTCAGCATAAGCGTCTGCAACGAACACGGTAGTTTGGACTGGAGTGTGGACTGTACGTCACCTCGTTCGTATTACGTCATACACGAACGGTAAGTGCGAAATACCTACCTTTTTATGCCTGTCAAAAATTATGATACTGCACTAGGTTATCTGAAATAATATTACAAAAGAGAAATCTACTAATAAAAATTCAGACCCTACCAAGCTTTCGCCGCCCCGCTGGCCGAGTTATCTTAAGCAGAGTTGGAAACAGGTCAACAATTTTGGGCCCGGACCTGACCCAGACAAATCTGCTTTGAACTATAAATTCGAGTATATCATCGTCATCACGGTCAATCTATTATCAGTCAACTGCTGGATGAAGGTCTCCCCAAGTTTCTTCAACAATGGACTGTCTTCGGTTAGTCTCCACCCACCGCGCACGTGGTCTTCTTTTGGGTATTTTCCTGTCCCTTGGAATATAGTCTAAAATTTCGGTTGTCCATCGGCGGGGTCCGTTTTCCTGGCAGTATGTCCAGCCCATTTCCATTTCAGGGATTTTACTCTGATCATGATGTCTTCCACTCTTGTAATTTTCCTTATCCACGAGTTCCTCTTTTTATCTTTCTTGGTTACACCAAGCATGCATCTCTCGATGGTTCTTTCAGTTGTCTGCAGTCTTCGTATGTCTTTTTTAGTTAAGTTCCGCATCTCTGCTCCGTGCACTGGAAGGATGCATTGATTAAGCACTTTTCTTTTAAGATCTAATGGCATATTGCTCTTAAAATTCATATTTTTCTTCCAAAAGCTCACCATCCAAGTTTTATACGCCAGTTAATTTCTTCATCCATGTGATCTTTGCCTGATATCTGCTGCCCAAGGTAAATGTAGGAATTGGTTATCTCCGACTTTTCCCCATCAACTGATCACTCTTTTATTCCTTGTAAAAGCATTGTACACCAGTTTTGTTTTCTGAAAGTTCATTTTTAAACTCATTTCTTTACCCTTCTCAGCAAGTTCCTGGATCATACTCTGCAGCTCTGAAGTATTGTCTCAAAAACCTCTGAAGGGTTCTTTGAAATATTTTTTGTTCTTTTCAGAAATAAAACGGAAATAAAACCGGGTCAGGAACACCTTGACCCGACCCGTTTGACCCGCAAGAAATTGTCGATCCGGTGACCCGCTGACCCGGAAATCTCTGATCTTAGGCACTGGCTTTTGACCATTCGTCCGAGATGGGCCCAGGTTCGAATCCCGATGAGGGTTTTTTGATTGATGGCGCTGGCTCTGACCCTTTCCTGAACTCGCGACCGCAAATTAGCGACGGAAGACTGCTTATAGTCCTTAGAGATGCTCGTCATGATGATTAATCCTCCATCCCAATACTTATGAGCCTTCGATCTAAAAACTATGAGCTGTGATTTCTAAAAACTATGAGCTGTGATTTCACAGAAAGTAATATTCCTACTTCGATTTTTGTGTTGTGCTGTACAATATCGAGAGTTCGAACATCATATTTATATGAGAGCTTATGTCCCGATTGATAGTTAAAGAACGAGCACTGGCTCACGAGTTTCACAAAAGTTCGACTGGATTAGCCCTTCTTGATGATCAGTCTTAAACAACCGTTTCTTAATATGTGGGTTTCAGCATCCGAGGTACTTTAACGAATTTAAGTTTACACTTGTGATGCGCAAAGGCTGCTTATAATTTAATTTAAAATCAAAACATCTTTTCTGCACGATGAAAACACCTGTTTAAGCTAAAAAAATGTCTTGGGCGGATTTATAAGATTACAGATCGTATGAACAGGTAACTGGACGGCAGGGAAGATACTTTTGTTCTTTTGGTTTATCAACTGAAGATGCGGAATATCAATGCTGGTTCCAGTTTTTCACCATTACGATACAATACTTTGTTAAGGGAGTGGAAAATTGTTTTAGTTTCACTTTGCAATGCATGCCGTCAAATGAATTCATTAGTACTTCAATAGGGCTCTGTTTATATTTACAGTTGTCTTAAACATAGAGATCTTCTGGGGCTTTTCTGTAGTGCGGTGCTAATGATTGCAGTGAAATAATTTTCTCCACTGTTGATGACCGAGCGCGCTGTGTCGGAGTAAAGTTTCCATCTTACAAAATCTGTCAACATATCGACGATTTGGTTGTTGTTGTTGTTGTTTGTTTGTTTTAATCCTTTGCGGTATGACTGTGAATCCTGTTTTGAAATAGAAATCCGTATTATTGGGTTGATACATAAGTTCGTGCCGATTTCTTCACCGCACTACAGGAATGTACTTCATCAGATGGGAAAACGGAATCAATCAACCATGTAATTCCCGTCATTGTTTACGATGGTGTTCCAACGTCTGGATAGGTCTGCAATGCCATTCTTGGAAAAACCTGCAGGTTTTGCTGCGAAGAAATCATCAAGGAAATTCTGGAGATCAACATCATTGTTTTTGAATTTCTGCCACGAAGTTCATTCGACAGAGATCGGAACAGGAGATAGTCTGAAGGATAGGCTGGATGTGGAAGGATCTCCCATTTCATGTCCTGAATGGCCATTTTGGTCATGTTTGCACTATGAGGGAGTGCGTTATCATGTTGGAGAAGGACACCAAGGGGTCGATGTGGCCGTTTCTGCTGAATTACTCTCTCCACACGGCGGAGTTGCTCACAGTAGGGTGCAGCGTTGATGGTCCGATTCCTCGGCAGCATTTCCCAGTGAATAATGCCTTCCATGTCCCACCAGACACACAACATTATCTTTGCAGGATGAAGGTGTTATGTTTTGGACGTGATGTGGGCGTCTTGTTTGAGGTTAACCATTCCCTTCGATGCCTGGAATTCACGTACAGGCACCACTTTTCATCTCCAGTAACAATACGTGACAAAAAGGGTTTGTGTTGTTGAGAACATTCGCGATAACGGGCAAGCAAGGAACCTCATATGGCATCCAAGATCCCAATTTCTGGACCTTCCCCATACCTTCCAGGTGTCGCACCACTGTGGACTGATCACAATCCATCTCAGTGGCCGATTCGCGTGTGGTTTGACGCCGATTCAAGTGGGTGAGATGGTTCAAACGATCCTCATCAAAGTGAGATGGACGACTTAAGCGTAGAGAGTCGTTGAGGTCAAAATTGCCACCTCGGAACCGCTCAAACCATTTGCGGGCTGTCCTCGGAGCAATAGCATCCTCCCCATACACAGCACAGATTTGTCGAGTAGCCTCGGTGGCGGTGGATCCCTTGTTAAACTCGTAGAGGAGCAGATGTTGGAAATGTTCATTCTTATCTACTTGACACTCCATACTTCCGGACCTGAAAACCAAAAAAACCATTAGCCACAATCACACAACGCGATGTTATTTTAGATACACGATATTACTGGCTACATTTTGATATACAACTGGCCATCTGCAGCGTCACTACTGACCTGGGAAATAAAACTGCATGAACTTATGAATCAGTCCAATATTTTGCAACTAGGCTCAATTGTAGAAATTCAGAAGTCATCTGAAATAGAGATAATGTATTTGGTGCATTTTCACAGCAAGCACATTTTACGTAGTGTCAGGTTTATAGAAGACAACCCTAATTTAGTAAATTAATATTATCTTAATTTTTTTAAATACTTTAGCCTTTAAAATAGTGCTTTTGTTCACGTTGATGGTGAGTTCCTGAAACATTGGTTGCTGTCGTATTGTCAGATAATTTTTTAATATCTATAGATTTGAAAATAACTTTGTTGTTGTTTCGTTGGACTGATTCTTCTTAAGTAGCTTAGATTTTTCTTTTAGCTTCAGATTTCCTAATCTAACGAAACTATTTCCCAGAATTTTGTCGAGCGATCGGCACACAAGCGTCTTGAGAGAACAACGTGATGTACTGTTTTTAAAGTATCTTTAAAGTTTCATTTTTAACCAAGATTATGCACCATTCTTCGGCGGTAATTCATCTTTTCTTTCTAAAAACTAAAATACGTCCTTAGAAAAATTCAGTTTTGAGTATAGTGTTTCGTTTAGTGTAATTAGAGCTCGGTAGTACAATATTGCTAACAAATGCACTAATGATTTTAGCATTCAAACACGTAGTAGTCATGTGTTTTCTCCAAAAGAAGTAATAGATTTTAACTTTTCATGTTTGCGCCGTTTTCTATAGTGTTCCTTATGCAAAGATCTCAACTGTCGGTCTATTACCCTAAAACCGGGCAAAATCCTAATGTTTCTGCGAAAGCGTGAGCTCTGAAACTAATTAATATTCATTAGGTGGAAACAACAGCGTAACATATGCTTTATGTCAAAAATTACTTTGTGCAGGAAAATGACCTCATTATTCTAAATGATTAATGTTCGTTGATGTTTTTATCATGCAAGGGGTTTGCCTAACGAAACTCCACGCGATGAAATTTTTAACGTACATGTATATGCACATATAAATGCAGAACTAAGCGTCTTAAGCGGTGTTGCTCGTATTGATTAGGAATTCTTCTCTCAAATCTTCATCTACGGCAATTTTTCAGATTTTTCATCATCTCAACTGTTTCGCATGACAAAACAAAAGACGCAGACGTATGCACGAAAAGAAGCAGCGAAGAAAGCTAAAAAAAAAAAAATTGAATGCAGAATAATAAAGTTAAGTACCATATTTTGGTGGTAGGTAACTAGAAAGATTTTTGACGTAAAATTCTAATTCATGTTTTAATATGAATCATATCTGTGTAGTTCATTAAGCGTAATGTTAATCTGGTCTAGATAATCAGGGGAAAATTAGACCAGGCCGGAAATTTTAGTCTTGTGGTCCACTATAAAGACACGCTTCTACAAGGGGAACAAATACCCTCATGGAAAAAATTGTTAGATCATGCATGAAAGGGAACTGATGAAATATGCTCTGTAAAAAGAAAATTCAGTCATGTACAAATTCTAACAATTTAACCGCGAATTTTAAGAACAGGTGGGCTACTCGGAGAAAGCCGCCCCGGTGGCGCAGTGGTCTCAGCGATGGCCTCTGATCAATCGTCCAAAAGGGGTCCGGGTTCGAATCCCGGTGAGGCACGGATGTTGTGTTTGTCTTACAGCACTGGCTCTCTCCCTTCCCTGGAAACAGTGAACCTAAATTAGAGACGGACGACTGCTTATAGCCATTTGAGTTGCTCACGGTGGTCGTTAAATCTCCAATCAACAACAACCACTCGGAGAAAACACGAGTGGAACACATCAGTACGTTGTAGCGCCACCTCTGGCTCGGATACATGCACTTAGTCGCCGTGGCACAGACGCATACAGTTCACGGATACAGTTCTGAGGTATAGCATACCAGATGGTGTCCAAATTGCCGGGCCACTTCGCCGTTATTCCGAGATGGACGTAGGTGGCTTCCTATCATGTCCCAAACATGCTCCGTGGGTGAGATGTCGGGCGATCGGACTGGCCATGGAAGGGTGTCGACATTACGGAGGCAGGCATGTGAGAGCCGTGCCGTGTGTGGCCGGGCATTATCCTGTTGAAAAATTGCTCGGTGATACTGCGACTGGAATGGCAACACAACAGTTCGTCGACGTACTGTTGAGCCGTGAGAGTGGTACGGAGGACTCCCAAGGGTGTATCGCAGGAAATTACTCCCTATACAGTCACTCCCGCTGTGCGAGCAGTGTGCTGTTCCAAGGTAAAGTCAGGATCCGTGCGCTGGAAGGCTATTCTCCAGACTCGTATACGCTGGTCATCGGCGCCAAATGCAAACCGTGACTCATCACTGAAGACAACACAACGCCACTGGGCACTAAGTCACGTTGATATACGGCGACTTGACCAGCCGGCCTCTCTCAGCCCAATTATACGTCTTCTCTCAAACTCGCTCAACTGCTCGTAATGTGCACGGATCCGACGTCGACGCATTCTGCCTGTCCGTGGAGTTTAATGCAACCGCAGTCCGCTGTCACAATTGTCCCTGCGTTCGAGCTTTGCTCTTGATATACCCTCCTCGATGCGCGGTTCCCATGCTATGTGGCGGGCAACTACTTAATCGCTGGTCCTTATTTTTTAATCATTTACATATTCGGCCCTGAGGGACTTGAATGCGGAGTTTCATTCGGATTGAAGGACTTTCTTCGGGGTGGTGCTCTTCTTCTTCTTTTTTTTTTTTTTTTTTTTTTGGCAAAGAGGATATACACTGAGTGGCCACTTTATTATGACCACCCCTCAGTACTTCGATGGGCCACCTTTTGCCTTTAGTACTGCGTCGATTCTTCGTGGCATGGACTCCACGAGATGTTGATAGGTGGTTTGTGGAATCTGAGACCATGCTTGATGAATAGCACTTTTCAGGAGTGTGAGATTGCAGGGTTGTGGATCCAGCTCTCTGATGGCTCGTTCAACTTCATCCCACAAATTCTCAATGGGGTTAAGATCTGGAGATTGTGGGGACCACCTAAGCAAAGTAAACTCACCGGCATGTTCCTGAAACCAATCCTGTACAATACAAGCACTATGGGAGGACGCATTATCTTGTTAAAAGTAGCCATCGTCATTGAGATAAACCATCCACATGACAGGATGCACTTGGTCCGCAACGATGTTTAGACATGATGTGCCAGTCAGACGTTGATGGCCCAAAGCATGCCAGGAAAACATTCCCCAAACCATAACGTTGCCTCCACCAGCTTGAAGGGTTGTAGCAATGCATTTGGGGTCCCTGCTTTCGTGCTGTTTCCGCCAAATTCTCACTCGCCCATCGGCAGGGTGCAACTGAAGACGTGATTCATCGGACCACATAATTTGTTTCCAATTATCGACTGTTCAATCCTTGTGCTCCTGTGCGAACTGGAGACGTTTTCTCTTGTTAACTGCAGACAGCAAAGGTGTTCGAACAGGCCTGCGGCTGCCATATCCCATCCGATGCAGTGTACGGCGAACAGTGCCTGCAGCTATTATTTGAGGGGATCCTTGATTAAGACGGTCTGTAATTTGCTGCACTGTTGCCCTTCTGTTGTCTGTTACTAGTCTGGACACTCTCCGTTCCACCCGAGCAGTCACTAGTCGATGACGACCACACGTTGCACATAGAGACCCAGTTTTTTGGCTGACAGTCCAGTCTTTAAACACTTTAACAACAGCTGCTCTGGAACATTTCACGCACGTGGCTGTTTCGGTGATACTCGCTCCATGGCTCCGAGCTCCTACAATCATACCACGTTGAAAGTCCGTCAAATCGCATTTTTTACCCATCTCGTCACCCCAAAATCTCTTCTACTTTTGTCGCAAGCACTAAGCTTTCCCTTTTTATACTAGCCTCGCCCTCTGGCGGCAACAGCGTGCAGCCATAGCTCATTTGCTTAAAACTGTCAGGTGGTCATAATATAGTGGCCACTCAGTGTATATACACAAAGACACTTATTGTCAATATCATTTTGTTTTGTGTGTTCGAACACACAAGGCCAAAATTCTTTTTTAGAAAGTATATTTTTTGTAAAAGTTGAGTGTACAGTGTACGTGGTACTTGATATTAGCAATTCAAAACCTAAGAAACAGTTTGGTGTATCGCTTTTTGGTTGCGTCATTTTCTAAGCAAACAGCACCATAATTATTTAGCATGGAAATAAAAAATACCATTGTGAGGTTCCGAGAAATCGGATAAAGCCCAAATGGGAATTATTTTGTTTAGTAAACGTATTATTAACTGTGCGTTGGGTATCGTTTCTCAAAGAACAAACACCACGAAAGATGTTTGAGAGGGAAAAACGTATTCACCTGGACTATTGAATAATTTAATGAATTTTGAACATAAGGGAGGATACAGAAAATAAAATGAGATGAATTATACTGTTATATTTTTAACTGTGCTTTTTTTTCTCCCCATTTTAAACGCAATGAGCACACATGTGGAAAACCTAATACTGAAAACACAAAGAAATGTATTGTGTTCATGCAAAGAAAAAATATCTTTAATATCCGAGCTAGTAAGTTCCGTAAATAATTAATTAACATCCTTATTTGAAAATTGCTGGGGATAAACCCTTTTGCACTTGACTGAATAAGCTTGGGAACATTAATTATGAAAAGCAAACAGCTTTGAAGCAAATACCTTTACTGATTACAAGTTACTAAAAAATGTGTGCTCTTTAATAAAATGCAATAACGTCGTAGCCACTTCATAAGGAAGTATTTATAAACTGATTTGATATTAGCCTGCTTCAAAAATTACATTACAGACAAATTACATTCGAGTGGTTATGCGAAGTGAGACATTGTTTTGTGGAGAAACTTGGCCTTTAGCAGTTTTTTATTATTATTTTTTTTTTTATTTTGCCATATACTGATCATTTCCAAAACCCTCATTGGGAAACTTCTCAGTAAACTGGCTTTACTGAAGGTACACTGCTAAGACTTCTACGAAAGTTGACATTAAAGATTGTGAAAATTTAAACACAACGGAACATGGTAAAGCAGAAATTGGATGCGCGATAAAGTTCACCAATGAGTGATTTAAAAATCGTGTTACTGAAAGTGGATGGTATATTTGGAATAATCGTTATGGGGCTTTCACGCGAGGAAAACATAAGACTGCTTTCAACCTTTGCGTGAAAATGCTTTCTGTTTTGGTTATGAACTCATTTTGCACGTCCGTATGCAAGTCACACAGTTTTGTCTTTCCTATTAGGTGTTAAAGTTTCACTGGTTTGTGTTTCGGGGCCGTTTTTGTTTAAGAGCTACCACGTACACTAACCATTGGAAAACCTTTAAAGCTTTGCGAGCAGTGCACGTTGGCTTGGGAATCTAACCAGCAAAGTCAGTGAGCAAATACACGGCCTTTGTGAGCAGTGCAAGTTGGCTTGAGAATCTAACCATTCAAAAGCCAGTGAGCAAATACACGGTCGTATGAGAATAATATGAGCACCTCCGGAATCACAGTGTACCCGCCCAGGCCCGTCACAGAGCGCACGTGACGAGGTCGACTACGCGGAGATGTAAGCTGCCTGCCAAGACAGTTGAGCCATAGTGCGTTACGTGAGCACAGTGGGCAGAGGTAGTGATTTGACGGACGTTCAGAAAGGAATGATCATCGGCTACCGCGCCAAGTGTGGAAGCCTCTCAGAAACAGCAGATTTCGTGGGCTGTTCGCGATGTGCTAAGAATAGACCGCTGCCACACCGAGTACCTCCTGACGTCATAACTGTCGAGTCCCAAAGGCCATCGACCCCAGGAGAGAACGTCGCCTCCGTCGACTGGTAAAGGGCAATCGAGGCACAACAGTGCAGCAATTGACCACACAAACGAACGCTGGGGCAGCCAGGTACGTGTCCCCGATAACAGTAGAGCGAACCCTGTTACGTATGGATCTCCGGAGTCGACACTGCGTCAAGCTGCCCGTGTTAACCCAGGTCTATCGGCAACGAGGTCTGAAGTTCGCATGGGACTATCGTCATTGGGCAGTGGAAGAGTGGGAAGAGGTTGCCTTCTCCGACGAATCAAGGTTTCTACTCCACAGAAGAGACGGGCGGTGGCGGAGGATACGGCGTCAGACACACGAGAATCGACACCCGGGCACCCTTGTCTGTCAAGTACAGGCCGGCGGTGGCAGTGTGCATGTCTGGGGGGTGTTTTCCTGGTATGACCTGGGACCGCTGGTACCACTTGATGGGTCCCTGAAAGCCAATGGCTACCTGTCCATCCTTGCTGACCACGTGCATCCTTTCATGGTGGCGATGGTGTCCACCAATAGGACAATGCGCACTGCCATGTCGCTAAGTAGGTGCGTGACTGGTTTCAGAAACACGACAGCGCTGTCTCCGTTCTCCCTTGACTGGCGATATTGCCCGACCTCAATCGCATAGAGCACTTCTGGGACTTTTTGGATCGACGAGTTCGGCGTGCCGACCCACAACCACGTGATCTCCGGGACCTCTGTGCTCTGCTGCAGTGCGAATGAGCACGTTGTTCCTCGGGCAAGCTTCCTGGGTATCATGGCGTCCATATCACGCCGCCTCGCTGTTGTCATGCGGGCGAAGGGTGGTTATTCCCATTACTCTTATTAGGTTGGTGGTCATATTATTCTGATACGATATATACACTGCTGGACAATTGCTAAGGACCGATCATAAACGGCTATATAGCGCATAAAAAAGTAAGTGTGGTTGGATGCCAAGTGAAATAAAATAATGTCAGAATGCTAGGACATTACAAGAAAGACAATTTATTGTGCTCTGAAATCCAGAAGGCTTTGGAACGTGTTCAAGGGACAAACTGGCCATTTTGTGCAGAATACGTAAACATGAAAAAAATGCAATTACCGTCCGCAGGCGTTCCGGCGTAAGATGTCAATACGGGATATGGCCACCATGGAGGGCGATGCAAGATTCCACACGTCGTGTCATGCTTTGCACAACATTATCAAGCAGCTGTTGGGGTAATTTATCCCATTCCTCTGTCAGTGCACGAATGAGGGTGTCCTTGTTTATTGGAGGGCATTGGCGACCAGCAAGACTCCTCCACAAAGCATCCCACACATTTTCAAAGGGATTCAGATCTGGAGAATGTGCTGGCCATAAGAGGCGTTGAATATCCTCGCTCTCAAGACACTCCTGGACAGCGACTGTTCGATGACATGTTGCGTTGTCGTCCATGAAAATGAATCTATCACCGACAGCACCACGGAACATGCGAACATGAATTAGTAGAACATCATAATTGTATCGTTGGCCAGTCATAGTCCCAGTTGGAAGCACATAGAGGGACGTACGGCCATTGATCATGATGCCAGCCCATACCATGACACTACATGTCGGATATCGGTCTCTCTCCTGCATGTTTGCTGGACAATATGCAGTACCACTATCACGCCAGATCAGTTGTCGTCGACAATCAGACGATAGACTGTATCTACTCTAATCTGAGAAGAGGACAGCAGACCAGTCGTTATCAGTCCAATTGCGATGTTGATGGCACCATTGCAAACGGGCGGTACGGTGACGTCTGGACAATGGGATGCACACAACAGGACGGCGGGCGTATAGTCCTCCTTCATGCAAACGTCTGACGACAGTTTTTCGGGATATCCGCTTGCCAGTAGCAGCCATAAACTGATTTGCTACCTCACTAGCTGTGCTGCGCCGGTGTCTTTTTGTTGATAGCACTATGTACCGATCTTCTGCAGGTGTCGTACTGCAAACACGACCTCCCCCGTGACGTTTACTACTCTCTCCATTTGTTTGAAATGATTTCCAAAGCCTTGAAACAACACTGTGGCTGACGTCGAACTCCTTGGCAACATCTGTTATTTTTCTCCCTTCTTCAATCTTGCCAATAATACGGCCACGCGTAAAATCATCTAGGTGATGTTGGGAAGACATACTGAAAATTGCAAGTTCGTCAATTGATTCTTTCCCTTTCAACTTTGCGTTTGAACAACAACGGTCAATACGCGTCAAATCCTTTATATCTCTTATGAGCGCTATGACGTCACGAACAAGTTCGGCAATCCAAAATTTGCATACGCACAACACGTCTTACTGTATCCCGCACTTATGTTAATTTCCACATTTTCCTGCCTTCCATTTTATGGTTGCTATCGTTGCTATTGTCATCCGTCCTTAGCAATTGTCCGGCAGTGTATATACCTAAAAAGTGAAATATTTCTATAACACGCATATTCAGGAAATTTAGGAGGTTAAGAACGGGGTAATTAACCCCATCGAAAATTTGTAGACACGTTTAATGACAAGGTAGCAGAAAAACAGCCATCAAATTCCCAAGTTTTGATTGACGCGATAAAGTACTTGTGGTGTAAAGACATTTCAAGTGACTACTGCTAATCCTTCAGAGATAGTATGCCACATCGTAATCTGTCCGCTATAAAAAAACAAAAATGGCCACACAAAGTACTGATTTCAATCTTTTTGTGTTCTAAAGAATGTAGGTATTAATCTGTGGTGTCATTTTTTCAAATATCTCTGACTAATAATTGGTTCTTTCTTTGAAAATCTGCGTTTTCAATAAAGACAGGTGGTCTTAAACATTTGCAAATAACTCTAATAGTTTTATCTTTAACTGGGTATGACTGTATGGGATGCAACAACTTTTTAGTGTTCTCAACTAGTTGTTATACGGAAGGCGCAGTTCCGTTCAGTGTGTCAAAAGAGAAACCAAGTCAGGTCCGCGTTGTCACCAACATGTGACGCTTTCATTCAATCTAAATGAGAAAGTTTTATCTCTTTCCCAAAATAGTTGGATTTCGAAGAAACAGGTTTCATAGCAACTTCCGTACGTCAGAGTACAGTAAACAAAGATTCTTTGAATGTATCCGCATGGGGACTGTTAACTGTAGGAAGATCCTTGTTTGTAACGCACGCGGTTTAAAAGCTTCTTGTTTTCCAACCATTCCCAACGAGCAAAGAAAGACACCTGTAATTGTAGTCCCTAAGGAATCCCCACTCCCTTAGCACTAGCGTTGGTTATCTTGCAACTCAGGAAACTCGTAGACCTGCCATTTTAGAAGCCAAATCATCTTCTAATGACGTTCAGTATGTGTTTTCCGCAGATTCCTTTCCCCTTGAGTTAGAAACAACAACAACAACAAAAAGAAACCTTCTATACTTCAATTTGCAGTTTGAAAGAACGCAGTAAAAAATGATGGTCTTGGACAACGATCTCTGGGTTTCATCTGCCCCCCCCCCCCCAAAAAAAACCCCAACAACAACAACAACAACAACAGTGTTTTTATTTAACAAATCGGCCGATTCCATAACGTTATCGACGAAATTTTTTATTTTTTTTTTATTGGAGGTTTAACGACCACCGTGAGCAACTCAATGGGCTTTACAGATATAAAACAGCGAAATTATTATATCTTTAGCAAAACCTTCTTCACAAAACCATAACTTAGATAAAAAACTAGGTTTAGACACCCTACTATTGCAGGTTCTAAAAAGTAATATCCGTGAGAGAAACCTTTACCCTTTGGTGGCCCTTTTGCTCCTTAGAAGAACTTATTTCTTTATCGACAAGCAGTCACCCGTCCCTAATTTAGGGCCACTGGTTCCAGGGAAGGGAGAGAGCCAGTGCCGTAAGACAAACACAGCATCCATGCCTCACCCGGATTCGAGCCCGGACCCTACTGGGAAGAATGGTCATAAGCCAGCGTTTAGACCACTGCGCCACCGGGGCGGCAAAAATTATTTTACGAGTGTGTTGTTTACGACTTAAAATTGACGTTACTAGAATGAAATTTCCATTCAGTTACTTTCTCAGGAAAATTTTCCATTGAAGATTGACGACTAGACCGTACAGCGTGCTTGAGCTTCGTGTGTGTGTGTGACTGTGTGTGTGTGCGCGCGCTTCTTAGTCTACATTCCTCTATCATTAATATTCGGACACAAATGTCTACAAAATATCTTTGTTTACAATTATTTAACGTTAATTTCTGAAACCTTTTTGTTGCTCGTGACTGCCTCTAGTCTTCGTGGAATATTCCTCACCATTTTTTTTTTTTTTTTGATGGCCGATGATGTGTTCCGTCATTCGGACTTCAAAGCACTGCCCAGTCCAGCTCTGTTTTTCGTGCGATCTCGCTTCGCCCACGCATCTAAAGATCCAGTTCGATCATCGGGTGCACCCTAAATACAAATTTTCCAACAGGGGTTTCAGAAGCAGAGTTGCAAACAGAACAACTCACTAACGCCGCCTAGTGTCAAAATCGAGCAATATGAAAGATCCGAGAGTATATGAAAACTGTTTTCCGAAGTGAATTGTATAAAATGTTAAAAGGATATTTTAAATCGGGTTTTCAGAAGCAGATATATCAAGAGAAATAAAATATACATGTGCGCCCCCCTGGCGGGTAAGCAGTGTGTTGTTTTGGGCAGGAAACACACACAAAATGATTTTGTGGCATCTGACCGAAAGGGAATGTATTTTCAGTTGGGTTTTCAGTCAAGCAGATAAGGCTTCAAATATGTTGTTAACAAAAATATGCTCTTACATCCCCTTAGTGGCAAACTTATGCATTTAGAAAAATTAGAGATTACATGAAAAGTATAGAACGCTGTCTGGCATAATAAATTTTCAAATCGGACTATTACAAGCAGCTACTGAGAAAAATATTATACGAATTTATGCGACCAACGTAAAAAAACAAAAACAAAAACAAATGCACTATTTTGAGCAAGAAATATGCGCCAAATGTTTTCCGCCGTTTGATGTATCTGACTTTAAAGAAGTTTTAAGAGCGCAGTTACTGCTGCAGCTAGTATGTCGAAAACAGAAACAAGAACTTACGCCCCCCCCCCTCCCACGGCCAAGTTGCACGATACAAAAAAATTCAAAGCGTTCTTCACCACATCCTATTCGACGCAGAAAGAATTTTTCCAACCGGGTTTTAAAGCAAAGGTATCTAGGGGAAATGCAGTGCACGTTTACGCTCCCTTGCGGGAAAACTCAGCGTTATTTGAAGAAGAAACTGCACAAATTTTGTCTGTTGGCAGGGAAGGTGAGAAATAATTGTTTCAGTCGGATTTTTAAAAGCAACGATATGAAATATATTATTTTATAATGTATAAAACTTATTTGAATACATATGCTATTTTGAATTCGATAGCAGTTGTGTTTGCGCTCCCTAGCGGCGAAGTTATGCATAAAGATGGGGGAGGGGGTGTAGGATCGTTATTACCACAGTTCAGGCTTCCCAATGCAAAAAGAGTTTTTTAAATCGAACGAATTAGTGCAGAGTTATAGTGTCCATAGACGGACGATTGGCCAAAGTAATAACACATCCCCCCCCCCCCCCCCTCCTTTTTTTTTTTTTTTTTTTTTTTTTTTTTTTTTGAAAAGACAGGGTAAACAATTTTGCTTATTTTATTCTTTACTAAAAAATAAATAAGATAAGTAAGAACATTTTTAAATTGCTTTTTCGTTATAAGGTAGATCCTATATCAACACATTTCTATAAAGAAAAGAAATTTGTTATTTGTAATAAAATGGTCGGTGTACCATTTATTTCAAGGGAGGGCCCAAGTCTGTTTGCCTCCGCTTTTATATTGCATGTACAAAGAAGAGTCACAAAGGCTATTGCTAAACGCTTAGTATTTTTAGTAATCAATGAATCGTCATTATTGAATAAAAATGGTCTAATTCACTCGATGTGACGTACCTGCCCCGCAGGACGCACATGAGAGCACATGCTAGTGTAGTATGGTGGATAGCCCTCGGAGCTCCGCAGCCGAGAGTTGTGGGTTCGAATCCCGCTCCTGGTATAAAAATGATGGAGGAATATACTTCGCCATAGGTGGAGGTGACTTCTGATACTCAGGGTGTACTTTATGCTAAGTGCAGGGGGAATAACTTTCCTCCCGGCTCACAGTGAACATAGGGATGAAACAAGGGGTGGTACTGCTGTGGTAATGGGTCGTAAAATCTTAGCCCCGCAAGGAACAAGTTACTGGGGAAGTTTTCGCCTTTTGCGTCTGAGTATCAGAAGTCACCTCCACCTATGACGAAGTAAATTCCTCTATCATTTTTATACCAGGAGCAGGATTCGAACCCACAACTCTCGGCTGCGGAGCTCCGAGGGCTATCCACCCATGCCAAGGGGTGCTAGTGTAGTATGGCTATCCACCATACTACACTAAGCAGCCCTTGGCAATCGGAAGCAGCTTGTAATGACGGGTAACTTTTGGAATTTGTACTTTATGTTTAAAAATTTCACAGCAGTAGTAAAATTGGCAAACTACTTTCGTATTGCATAATAAAAAAAATATTTGTCTGATGTAATTTTTTTTTTATACAGTTGCTTATTTTTGGTGCTTGGATACTATAATGTAGAAATGTTAGAGTATTTGTATTTTTTTTACATGTTCGATAATCCGAACACATCGAAAATCCGAACTACCAGTGGTCCCAATTAGTTCGGATTTCCAACGCTCTGCTCTACCTGGTTTCTTACAGTAGCACAATGTATAATAGCTGTTACACAAAACAGGGGGAAGGAGAAGAAATATCCTGTGCCACAATAATCAAAATTTGTGCGATAGGCTATCCACAATATCCTATCTCAGTACAGAACTTCAAAATCTGTTCTTTTGAAAGAGGATTGAAATTTAACAGTTAGTCAAACCTCAGGTATTCCCGCGATTCTCTCCTATTACCAGAATGCTTTCGTCATATGGATACGGAAAAAAGTGAGAACGGAGTTTTCCCGTTAATATACGAGAGGAATTGTTGAAAGGTTTCTGAAAATTCAGAATTTTCCGTTAACACATCCTAAAAAAGGCAATTTACCGTCAATATAAGAAGGAATTGCGGAAAGGTTTCTGAAAATTCAGAATTTTCCTGACGAACGAAAAAACCCGTAAAATTCAGGTTTCTGTCATTTGACGGAAAAGGTTGTATCAGAAAAAGCTTTGTTAATTCACAAAGGGAATCACGGAAAGGACCTCGTGAATTTCAGAATTTTTTTACAGTGTAACGATAGCAATTTGAGGCGGCGAAATCTGCAAATAGTAAATAAAAAATATTCCGATTTTCTAATTTCGAGAATCAAGGCTTATGTAATTAAACAGAAGGAAAACTACTGGAAGGGCAGTGCCGCACCCCGGAAAAATTATTGGGTAGCTAAGATTTCCCTTGCTCTTCCATAATCGACGCCCATGTTCAGCAGGCTCCCTTGTATGAAACAACTAAATGCATAGATCCTGCTGAAAAACGAACAAAATGAAGTTTTGCCGCAAAGTTGGAACATTTCCACTAAGTCCACTTTCGGTACGGAAATTAGGATGACAGACTTTTTAAGAAACTCTTCAAATACCCAAAACAACGACTTTATGTTTGGGTTTTCCCAGAATGAGCCCACAACGTTATTCGTGAGATGGGTGACATGACCAAAACAACGCCAATCAATCTTTAATGTCAAAAACCGCGCTGATGAATATTAATGAGCCTGGGAGCTCAGTTAGTTGTAGAAAAGAAGTATCGATATTCCCCCAGTTTAATTTTTAATGCATTCAATGAGAGTTGATATGATTTGACTTTAATATATCTTCCTCTTAGTGAATAATAGCAGTATGCGAGTGGAATTAAGAAGAATTAAAAATTAAAAGAAGCTGTTCTCAAACTCGTAATCGGAATCGGCATTTAATTTAACTGTATCATGATTTTTACAGTTTTTTGGCATTGTAAGTTCACATTTTTTTGTTAACTTTTGGAAAGAAAACAGTAATACGTGTACACTGTAAAATCTCTGACTTAATTGTTTACGGTTTTGAATGAGTTAGCGAGGTTGCCATCACAAAATCGTAAAACTAATAGTTTTATGCTGTATTATTTACTTATAACAAGTTTGAAATGCACCGTAAATCCTAGTTACAAAGCGTGTAATTTACTGTGAGGGAACAATTTTAAATCATTAAAACTGGCAGTTACATACCGTTTAAACTACTTCATATAACATTGGTGTTTCACTCTTAAAAAATACGTGGTCTCTATATATATGAGATTTAAGTGATTTATAATTTTTATATCTTCTGCCGCACGATTTTACGGTACAAGAAAATATTTCGGTCAAGTTTCTGGTGATACACGAAAGCATTACCACACGTGCTGGTAAAAGGGCCGATTTCACAACTCTGTACATGATCTACCCCCCCCTCTGAAATATTAACAACAATTAAATGCGTCTCACACCAAATGAGAAAGAAATATTTCGTCACGTGCCATTTCCATCGTCTTGCTGTTTTTGCTCCACTAATACTTCATAAAATATACACCACGGAACGCACACGTTATTATCCACAACAACAGTTCAAGCAATCAACGAACATGTGCAGTTTCCCATGTGTTGCCAGCCCCATAACTGTAAGTTCTTCACTTGTAAACTGCTTTTTTTTTTTTTTTTTTTTTTTTTTTTTTTTTTTTTTTCTTTTTTTGAGGTTTAACGACCACCGTGAACAACTCAGGGCATCCGGCTATAAGCAGCAGTCGCCCTTCCCTACTTTAGAGCCACTGGTTCCAGGAAGAGAGAGAGAGAGCCAGGGCCGTAAGCCAAACACAGCATCCATGGTTCACCGTGATTCGAACCCGGACCCATCTCGGACGAATGGTCAGAAGCCAGCGCTTAAACCACTGCTCCACCGGGTCGGCCAACCGTTGAATATGAGTACGACTTTTTTTGTAGCGATGTACAGACATTTTCCGTAAATACTACATACTTTACAGCGTAGTTTTGAATATCATACAAGCCAGCAGTATTTTTCTGTTACCCCGTGAGCAAGCGTACTTAGCTAGGGCGTTTGAACAGTAAAAAAATTTAAACTAGTTTACGAACAATCAGTCATTCGTGATTTTACTCTTAATCAGTGACCTCAGGTCGACACCCGGATCCGGGTCGCGGCGGTCTGTCGCAGTGGGTTTTAATGGAAAAGACGACACAATGAAAAAAGTCAAAATTTCTGTCTGAATTCAAAGAGAATGATTGGTGATAGGCAAATTGCCGAATCATCATCACCATCATCATCATTGGCAACCATTATCAATCCACTACTGGACGAAGGTCTCCCCAAGTTTCCTCCACAACGGTCTGTCTTGTGCCAGTCTCCTCCATGTCACTCCCGCATACTTTCGAATTTCATCCACCCATCTTCCATGTGGTCTTCTTCTGGGTCTTTTCCTGTCCCTTGGAATCCAATCTAAAGTTTCGGCTGTCCATCGATGGTCTGTCCTTCTGGCAGTATGTCCAGCCCATTGCCATTTCAGGTATTTAACTCTGATCATGATGTCTTCCACTCTCGTCATTTTTCGGATCCACGAGTTCCTCTTCTTATCTCTCCTGGTTACACCAAGCATGCACCTCTCCATGCTACTTTGAGTTGTCTGCAGCCTTTGTATGTCTGTTTTAGTTAAGGTCCACGTCTCTGCACCATACGTAAGCACTGGAAAGATGCATTGATCAAACACTTTTCTTTTAAGACATAATGGCATATTGCTCTTGAAAATTATGCTGTTTCTTCCAAAGGCTCTCCATGCAAGTTTTGTACGCCGATTAATTTCTTCATCAATGTGACCCTCACTTGATATCTGCTGTCCAAGATAAACGTACGTGTCTGTTATCTCCAGCTTTTCTCCATCAATCGATAAATCTTCATTTCTTGAAAAAGCATTGAACATCACTTTTGTCTTCTGAAAGTTCATTTTTAATCCCACTTCTTTACTTTTGTCAGCAAGTTCCTGAATCGTACTCTGCAGCTCTGATGGGGTAGTTACAAAAATGACTACGTCATCAGCAAAACGAAGGTGAGTTAGATAATCTCCATTAATCTTTATCCCCTTGTTTTCCCAGCTCAGCGACTGAAAGACACCCTCCAATGTAGCATTAAAGAGCTTCGGAGATATGGTGTCACCTTGTCTCACTCCCTTACCTACTTTTATGTGTGCTGTATTCTCAAACAGCCGAATCTTTGCACTTGCATTTTCATTGATGTTATTAATAATATTAATGTATGCATCTTCAATACCACAGGATTTCAGAGCCATTGTAACTGCTGATGGTTTCACCGAATCAAAGGCTTTTTCATAATCGATAAAGGCCATGCACAATGGAAGTTCATATTCCCTCGCTCTTTCAATTAGTTCGCTCAGTACGTGGATATGATCTATTGTGCTGTAACCACTCCTGAATCCAGCTTATTCTTTCGGTTGAGCCATGTCCAGTGTTACCTTCAAGCATCGTGAAAGAACTTTAGTGAAGATTTTATAAACCACTGATAAGAGGCTGATAGGTCTGTAGTTCCTGAGATCCTCAATGTCACCTTTTTTATGTAGCAGGATCATTGTAGCTTTCTTCCAATCCTCAGGAATCTTTCCCTTCATTAAGGCATCGAATGAAAATTTGGGCGATTACTGTTTCGATTTCTCCACTTGCTTCTTGTATGATGTCTACGGTAATTCCATCTTGTCCTGGAGCTTTTCCCCGCTTCATGTTCTTGATTGCATGTGCAACTTCTGCTGGGAGGACTTTATTTATATTAAACATACTGGAGCATTTAAATTTTAAAGAACTAATGAACACCTTTTATTATTGCACTGTACAACGTAGTTGTACTTCGAGCCATACTGCTACAAGTCTTCATTCCACGTTGCTGTAATATTGAGAGGAAAATTTTAGGCACGGACTACGGTTGCTAAGTAGCTGCAGCGAAGCCTCTTGCAGTTCACATTTTCCTCACATAAGTAGGTAGGTAGGTAGGTAGCTAGCTTGTTGCTTGCCTTGCTGTTGAATCTAGCGCCTTTTTTATATCTACAAGTGTTAAGAGGTGAAATGTGGAAGCCATTAATAATATTTATTTTAAATAAATAAAACATAATTTATTATCATTTACTCAGTTTTTCATATTATCATTCAGTTCTTTTCATGTGAAGTATCCGTATGTCTAACACTTTCGGCATTTTTCCCGATTTTAAATTTTTCTTTAACTATATATAATGTTAGTAATAAGTTTAATTTAATAATAAGGGACTATATATCAACTATACTTAAAACAGTGTAACTATAGAGCAGCGAATGGCTGAGTGGTTAGTGGTTCAGACTATCAATGCAAGGTCCTCAGGTTCGATCCTGGGCTGATCTTGCGGAGGTGGTGTGAGTTGCTAACAATCACTGAATATTCGCCGTGCATCGGACGAGCACGTTAAGTGACGGCCCCCAGGTTGGGCCCACTGGTTAAATGGGTATCTTTCCTATGCCCCCCCCCCTCCCTGAAATTCTCTCACTTCTCTATGTGCAACATCGTACTTGTATGGTGGCGCCATCTACTGTACTCTAATCTCATTACAAACTGTTCTGTCAAAGTCGCTAGACTTGCTCTCGTTCCTTCCGTCCCTGCCCAAAAGGCGAACTCGCTGTAGGTGGCTGGGACCTAAATCTACTGGATATAAATATATATATATATATATATATATATATATATATGATATAAATCTACTCACTATATGGGATATATATATATATATATATATATATATATCCCATATAGTGAGTAGATTTATATGTGGACGGAAGTCCTACAAGAAAATGACTCGTACCTTACAGTGTAACTATACGGACCGCGGGTGGCCTAGTGGGAAACGTTGGTGACTGCTGTGGAAAGGACCTCAGGTTCGATCCCGGGCAGGTACGAACGCTCGATCCACTAAATATCCTCCGTGCGTCGGATGGGCACGTTAAGCCGTCGGACCCCGGTACTGCCCCCCACGATAATTAATAAGGGCGTCCCCCCCTACTTCGTTTCCGTGTCACTTTCCTATCGGGCACTCTAGCCCAAATCTCCTAGCTTCCTATTTCTAAGGGTTGTTTAAGACCTGGGGTCAGACAAAATCCTCTACAGATGAAAAAAGTGTAACTATACTAGTAATCCGAAACAACTAGAAACACTTTTCATCCTAAATCCTCTACAGATGAAAAAAAAGTGTAACTATACTAGTAATCCGAAACAACTAGAAACAGGACAAAACTAGTTCCAATGCTTCCCCAGGTAGAATCGGCTAAAACGAATATAAACTACTCTGGTCCTAAATTGTGGAATTCATTGTCTGTTGACCTAACATCTGTAAATAACATTGACCTATTTAAGAAAAACCTAAAATGATATCTTATGAGAAAAATTTAAATAAATAATAATTTTGGACGGAATCACAGAAAATGCCAAATTAAATGTATTAACACTTTATCTAATAATCTCTGGTCTCTGGTTGAGTGTTCGGATCTGGGAGGGTTTGATCGCGAATCGAAATTAACTCAGGAATCAACTTGGTGTAATACTAGTATTAGATGGAGATCTTATGTATGCGTTTCACTTTCTCATATTATAACACTGTAAACCATCGTCGGTTGGACTGGTTTTGACTACTGAGAAATATAGGGGGGAGGTTAATGGCGGGGAGGCGGGCTATGGTGAGGGGTGGTGGTGGTGGGGACTAATTCTCTTTATGTAATTAAATGTTGTCGCATGCTGGTTTGTCTTAGTGTTTGTAACTATTTCTTTCAGGGAGAAGAGGGGTATGACAGGCCTAATGGGCTTTTCCCTCTTTCATCCAATTTGTCAACAATCATTAATTGTCACGATAGTATATATGCTATGTATCTTGATGCGACAACTAAATAAATGAAATGCAGTTTCGTGTCGTAGAATAGAAATCAAAGTTTCCAAGCTTTTACACAGCAACCAGATGGCTTTTTCAAGGAAGTAGACAGAAAACAGCAAACTGCATAATAGTAGAACACTTCAACAATTTGGACACGGTGACTTGACTAGATAATAAATGAATAGACGCGAATGTGATTATTCATTCGAAGAAACGAGGAGTAACGTTGGTTGGGCACGCGGCACCGTGGTAGAAAACGCAGCATTATTTGAAGAATTGATTCCAAATGCGTGGCAACGCTAGAGAGACTCTATCATTGCAAGCCTCACTGTTGATTATATTCTCTGAGGTTTCGCGAGTGGCAGTAGATTTGGGTGTGGAGTAGGAAGCTAATTTCCATATATCATTCCACAAAGAATATTAGCTTCCTACTCCACACCCAAATCTACTGCCACTCGCGAAACCTCAGGGAATATAATCAACAGTGAGGCTTGCAATGATAGCGTCTCTCTAGAGTTGCCACGCATTTGGAATCAATTCTTCAAATAATGCTGCGTTTTCTACCAAATCACATTCGCGTCTATTCATTTATTATCTAGTCAAGTCACCGCGATTCTAACAATCACATTCGCGTCTATTCATTTATTATCTAGTCAAGTCACCGCGTCCAAATTGTTGAAGTATTCTACTATTATTCAGTTTGCTGTTTTCTGTCTACGATAAAGCCATCTGGTTAATGTGTGAAAGCTTGGAAACTTTGATTTATATAATCTACGCCATAAAATTCGGATTACTAGCACAGTTATACTACACTATATTGACAAAAGGCACCGGACACCTAGAAGAGAAACACAACATAGCATTTATTGACATACATTAGTACGGTGTCGGTCCACCTTTGGCCTTAATGCATGCACTGACCCTTCGAGACATGCTTTCGACAAGATTTTGGAACACAGCGATAGGTATGCGCTTCCATTCAGTATATAATGCTGCCGCTAACTGTTGCATAGTAGTAGGCCTTGGTTCCAAACTTCTTATGCGGCGCTCTATTTCATCCCATAGGTGCTCTATTTGATTAAGATCAGGGCTCTGTGCTGGCCAGTCCACACACGATACGGAATTATCGTCAAACCACGCCGTAACAGTCCTTGCTTTATGGCTCGGTGCATTATCCTGCTGGTACCAACAAGGCTTGGTCCCATAGTATTGCCACAGAGTTGGTTGGGCATAATTGTCCAGAATATTGTGGTAGACGCTCTGGTTAACAGGTTTGTCCACGATAACCAATGGACCGGGACCATATCACGAAAAACACCCCCACACGAGTACACTGCCAGCTCCAAACTTGACCGTAGGAACAGTACACTGTGGTAAATAGCGTTCCCCCGGCTGCCGCCATACCCATACGCGGCCATTAGACTGATGGATCGTGTATCTGGAATCATCAGTCCATAGGACCCATTTCCATTGATCTACGGTCCACGATAAATGTTCTTTACACCATGCTAAACGACGAGTAGCATTCCCAGTGGAGATGAAAGGCTTATGAGAAGCCGCACGACCACCACGGTAACCCATGGAATGAAGTTCTCTGCGAATGGTACGTGTACATACAGGTTCCCGCATTTTTGCTCACCTGTACACTGAGGTTTTGTGCAATACCGTCGATTAGCGGTAACGACTCTCCTGAGGCTTCGACGTCCTCTATCACTGATATTCTTTGGTCTGCCGGTACGTTTTGCTGCTTCAGGCACGCCATGTGTCTTCCACTTATTCAGTACATCCAGAACAGTTGACTTGGGTATGTTTAAACGCCTCTCGTCAGTTCTCTCCCGCCGCGACATTTTCATTCAACCTCACAGTGCGATATGATCGCTGTTGGGGAGAGAGAGCCAGGCACATTCATGTAGGACTTCCGTCCACAGAGAAAGTTTAGTCCCAAACCACCTGCAGTGGGTCCGCCGTTTTGGTATGATCGCAGTCAGCTGCAGGCTTATTTTTTTACAGTTTCCAGCGGTACCGCGCATCTTAACAACGTAGCGGATCCGTTCATTTGCTTTTGAAGGGGTGTCTGGTGACTTTTGTCAATATTGCGTATTTTAAATAAGTTTCATTTAAAATAAATAACACGTATTAATTTTTTTAGAAAATGACATAAAAAGTTCAAGAACTGAAATTAGTACTAGTTCTTTTACAGTAAATATCACTGGCTATTGCCGTTTCCACGGTAGGGCCGTTGGTCACATACCATCTGTGAATTTATGGTCACACACATATAAGATTGGGAACCGCTGCTGTAAAGTATGCAATTAAGTTTCCAATTCCGTGTTTCATTGGTGGGTGTTTGTCAGCCTTGGCAGAAATTTATCCGTATTTAGAACGAAGGAACTATTCAAAAATTAGGGCAAAACCATATCGTTTCGCCTCAAATGCCGTTTGAAAATTTTCATTTGGCAAATTCTCGTCTCTCACAAAACTTTAATTCATATTGCATAACGTAATTAGACTTGTAAAAAAAAAAAAAGAAGTTAGAATTAGAAAGCGAATCACAAATGTTTTCAGTTGTACAACCTAATTAACGTAGGTCCACTGTTGTCGCACCCTCCCCCCCCCCAGTGGGATTTGTATATTATACGAATAATGCTCAATACTTTTCTGCAGTCAAGCTGTTTACGTGGCTTTTTATCTCCCGATGTTGCGACAAATATCGTATATTACTTTCATTTGAGGGAAATAGAAAACGACTTGCTCTCTTTCTCTCAAACGGTTTTGAATTTGCGCTTCAGAAACGGGCTCGTTCCGCATTTTTATTTCATCGAATACATCATCATCATCTTGATTTCTACTAATTTGCATAAAATAAGTGATCTTTCGATCCACTGTATTAGATCTAATGAGCTGCCACTACTGCTCCACTGCAGTTTGCCCAAAGCGTTGTGTGTTTGGCAACGTTAACTGAAAATCTTCATTAGTCTGGTAATTTGCTGCAGAAGGCGAAAGACTTCATGCAAAGAAATGTCCCACATCCTGTTCCTACCATTCCGGAAGAGAAAAACATACCTTATCTGCTTCATCGCTCTTAATACCTCGGGAAATTATGCATGCATTTATTTCCTTTTAATGCCAAAGAGAGAAAAATTCAGAAAGTAGTTCTTACATAATCGCAAAAAAGAAAAAAGAAACTCGAAAACTGATTCACACGTTAAGAATGAATATAAGAATGAAAATACGCAACCTGTTTTGCATGTTGATTGACTGTAAAAAAAATTCTGAAATTCACGAGCGTAATTCATTTTGTGAATTATCGAAGCATATTTCTGATACAACTTTTTCCGTGAAATGACGGAAAGAAACCTGAATTTCACGGATTTTTTCGTACGCCTGAAAGATTCTGAATTTTCAGAAACCTTTCCGCAATTCCTTTCGTATACGTAGTGCTATTAAAAAGTTCCGAGACTAGTTCACGTAGCGTGCCAACAGATGGCAGTACGCGGATGCCTGAGCAGCTGTCGAGGGTAGTGACCTTCATGAGTCATTGTGCCGAGTGGCGTCGTTCTGTGAACATCGGAACTGTGCTACACGATATTTGGTGACCACGTGCAGAACACAGCTGCGATTTCCGTATGGACTGCAAACTAGAGCAGCGAACAAACATCAAATTGTGCGTCAAACTCGGCAAATCGGGAACGGAGACGCATGAAATGTTGCGGCAGGCTTATGGCAATGTAGCAACGAGTCGTGCGTGGGGTGTTGAGTGGCACTCGCGCTTCAAGAGCGGCAGAACGGAACTGGAAGACGACGAGAGGTCAGGGCGACAGTCCACGAGCAAAACCCCCGAAAATGTAGACAAAATTAGGGAACTGGTGCATGAGGATCGTCGGAGAACCATTCAAGACATTGCTACCATCGTCAATGTGTCATACGGAACAGTGCAAGAAATTCTGACGTCGGTTTTGAACATGCACCGCATTGCTGCAAAGTTTGTCCCAAAGATTCTGAACCCCGATCAGAAGGCGCTCTGTGTCGAACTCTATCAAAATCTTCGTCAACAGGTCGTGAAGGTGGCTTTGCAGCCGCAACAGCATGACTAACCTTCCTCACTCGCCGTACTCTCCGGATTTGGCCTCCTGCGACTTCTTTCTGTTCCCGGAGATGAAGCTGAAGCTCAAGGGTCGCCGTTTCGAAACCGTGGACGAGATCTAGCGCGAATCGCAGACGGTGCTTGACACGATTCGCGAACAGGACTTCCAAAGAGCTTTTCAACAGAGGCAAAAACGCTGCCCAAGGAGACTACTTTGAGGGAGATTATAGCCAGACTTAAGTCATCATCATCATCATTGTCAGCCATTATCAATCCACTGCTGGACGAAGGTCTCCCCAAGTTTCCTCCACAACGGTCTGTCTTGTGCCAGTCTCCTCCATGTCACTCCCGCATATTTACGAATTTCATCCACCCATCTCCCATGTGGTCTTTTTCTGGGTCTTTTCCTGTCCCTTGGAATCCAATCTAAAATTTCGGCTGTCCATCTATGGTCTGTCCTTCTGGCAGTATGTCCAGCCCATTGCCATTTCAGGGATTTAACTCTGATCATGATGTCTTCCACTCTCGTCATTTTTCGGATCCACGAGTTCCTCTTCTTATCTCTCCTGGTTATACCAAGCATGCACCTCTCCATGCTACTTTGAGTTGTCTGCAGCTTTTGTATGTCTCTTTTAGTTAAGGTCCACGTCTCTGCACCATACGTAAGCACTGGAAGGATGCATTGATCAAACACTTTTCTTTTAAGACATAATGGCATATTGCTCTTGAAAATTATGCTGTTTCTTCCAAAAAGCTCTCCAGGCAAGTTTTGTACGCCGATTAATTTCTTCATCAATGTGACCCTCACTTGATATCTGCTGTCCAAGATAAACATACGTATCTGTTATCTCCAGTTTTTCTCCATCAATCGATAAATCTTCATTTCTTGTAAAAGCATTGAACATCACTTTTGTCTTCTGAAAGTTCATTTTTAATCCCACTTCTTTACTCTTGTCAGCAAGTTCCTGGATCATACTCTGCAGCTCTGATGGGGTAGTTGCAAAAATGACTACGTCATCAGCAAAACGAAGGTGGGTTAGATAATCTCCATTAATCTTTATCCCTTTGTTTTCCCAGTTCAGTGATTGAAAGACATTTTCCAATGTGGCATTAAAGAGCTTCGGAGATATGGTGTCACCCTGTCTCACTCCCTTTCCAATTTTTATGTGTGTTGTATTTTCAAACAGCCGAATCTTTGCACTTGCATTTTCATAGATGTTATTAATAATATTAATGTATGCATCTTCAATACCGCAGGATTTCAGAGCCGTGGTAACTGCTGATGGTTTCACCGAATCAAAGGCTTTTTCATAATCGATAAAAGCCATGCACAATGGAAGTTCATATTCCCTCGCTCTTTCAATCAGTTCTCTCAGTACGTGGATATGATCTATTGTGCTGTAGCCACTCCTGAATCCAGCTTGTTCTCTCGGTTGAGCCATGTCCAGTGTTACCTTCAAGCGGTGTGAAAGAACTTTAGTGAAGATTTTATAAACCACTGATAGGAGGCTGATAGGTCTGTAGTTCCTAAGATCCTCAATGTCACCTTTTTTATGTAGCAGGATCATTGTAGCATTGTTCCAATCCTCAGGAATCTTCCCTTCATTAAGGCATCGAGTGAAAATTTGGGCGAGTACTGTTTCAATTTCTCCACTTGCTTCTTGTATGATGTCTATAGTAATTCCATCTTCTCCTGGAGCTTTCCCTCGCTTCATGTTCTTGATTGCATGAGCAACTTCTGCTGGGAGGACTGGAAGAACTCTGGTACCTTTCATGATGTCTGGAGTACATGTATCATCCCTTTCATATAATTTGGAGTAGAAATCTTTCACTCTTGTCAAAATTTCGCCTCTATTTCTTGTTATAGAACCATCTTCTTTTCTCAGAGCCATAATCTGTTTTCTTCCCTTACTGAGATGTCCCTTTGCTATCTTAAGGCTTTGGTTGTTTTCAATTGCTTTCCTCACTAGCTCACAGTTGAATTTCCTTACGTCTTCAGTGATACTTTTTCGTGTTGTCTTGCATAGCTCTATATATTCCACTTTGGAAGTCACATCTACTTTAGTTGTCCTCATCTCTCTCTTTTTTGCATCAACATTTTGGTTTTTCCTGATAATTTGTTCACATGCAACTTGTTCTTAGACCCAGCTAATTTTGTTGCTGTTTCCATTAGAGCTTTGGTTACTTTTCTGTTAACTTCCGAAATATCCATTTCTTCCGATGTTAGGTCTTCTAAAGCAGAGAATCTGTTCTTCAGTTCCAACTTGAAAGTATTATGGTGTTTTTTAAGGTTGGTTATGTCAATACATTTTGTTTGTCTTGCCAGACTTAAGTACTTTGTTGTATATCAGCCAATCTCGAAACTTTTTGATCGAAACTCGTATTAACGGGAAAACCCCGTTCATCCCTATGCCGAAAAAATGCCGTTAATAGGAGTGATTCGCGGGAATATTTGAGGTTCAACTGGTAAATTTCAATGGTCTGTCGAGAAATCTGATTTTAAAGTTCTGTAGCGATGTCGGATAGTTTGGATAGCATATCGCATGAAATTTTGGTTATTCTAGCACAGGATATTTCTTCGCCTCTCTTTCTCTCCCATTTTGTGCTCTATTATATATTGTGTTACCGTAATAAACCGGGTATTTAAATTATTGTACAGGTGATTGTACGATGTCTGTGTGTATCAGTCTGTGGAATCCTTAAGACAAAAGCTATTCTAGTTATCAAGAGTAGATTTTATATTAAGAAGTTTTCTGAAACAATACTATAAAACAGTACATTTCACTTAAAGTTAATTGAAAGTAATTGTCAATTTAAAAAGATCTCAAGTTCCAAAGCATTCCGTTGCTTCGAAAAATTCTGATGAAAAAAATACTTAATTTGTGATAATCCTTCTTACAGAAAAAATAGAATTATTACAAAAGTATTAAAAAGGAACAATAAGCTCCAACAGAAAATACACTCACGGACAATGAAATTCGCGCACCAAGAAGGAAGCATCGGATTGAACTGAAATTTTATGGACGTAATGATACAGATGAATGATACACATGATGGCAAAAACAAAGCTGCAGGACAATTACAGAAATGGGATCTGTGGCACGCAGTCCGGTCATCTTCAATAGTGCGTCGCACCGCCTCGTGCTGCAATACACGCTACAATATGATCCAGCCTGGAGGCGAACAGACGCCTGATGTTGTCCTGCGGCAGACTGGCCTACATGTGTTGGACGGTGTGCTCCAAATCCCGGATAGTGCGGCACAGCGGTAGCCGGCGTTTCAACTCGTCCCACACATGCTCGATAGGGGACATGTCCGGGGAGTGGGCAGGCCTTGGAAGTATCTGGCCATGACGTAGGCAGTCCTGAGCAACCCGAGCTGTGTGCGGGCGGGCATTATCCTGCTGGTATACCGCATTTGGAATCCCTACCAGTAATGGGAGCACATGGGGCCGTAGGATCTCATTCACATACCGCTGGCCCGTCAATGTTCCTCGTACCACTACTAGAGCTGATTGGCTATCATAGGCAATGGCTCCCCAGACCATAATGCCTTCAGTGGGGGAGGTGTGGCGCTCGATAGCGATGTTGGGATTGTGCCGTTGACCCGGGGACCTCCACACTCGGACACGATGATCATCTATCCCCAAAACGAAGTGGTACTCATCTCTAAACACACGTTTCACGTCGCTCTGGCCTCGCACCTCTTTACACGGAGCCGGCGATGTTCCGGTGTTAATGGCAGCACACGTAAGGGGCGCTGGGATCGCAGATTCGCTTCCGCGAGGCGTCGGGAAATGGTTCGTGGGCACACAGGAGCCGCTACATCTGCATCTATAGTGGACCGGGTCCCCGTGGGATCCGTTCGTGCCTGGCGCACGATCCATCGATCCCCTTCTACCGTTTGTCCTCCTGGTCCGTCCGGAGCCACCCCGCGGTGTGGCAGTGCCGTCACGTGTCCACTGCTCCCAAAACAGTCGGACGGTATGGTCAGAACGATTCACTTGGCGGGCTATACGGCGCACCGACCACCCTGCGGTTTTCAGCCCGATGACCAGGACTCTCTCTCAAAGCCCGTAAGTTCCGTAAATCGAAGTCTCTGGCGTCTACCGGGCATTCTTGTCACTCTGTACTCTTGCTTGCGTCGGACTGTGCTTTTCGTTTTCATGGGGGATCGACTACACGCCGGTTTATAAGGCTACTGGTTGGTGCTCACAACGCCACCACAGGGTGTGCGGTCATGTGCAATCGCACCAAACGTGGTTCATTTGCATAACAGCACGCACTCTAGCTATTTGCAAAGTTTCGCGGTTGTAGTATGTTTTCTTCTAAGTGCGCAAATTTCATTGTCCGTGAGTGTGTAATGACTAAATCACTCGCATTAATGAAAAGAAAAAAAAATATAACATTGCGAGATAATTTTAACCGTGAACGTGGGTGCAATTCATAAGAGGTGCTGCTTATATAGGCCTAACCCCATGGACCTGAGCTCGAACCCAGACACCGGCGCTAAAGGATTGTCTGGTGTACAGGTTGAAATATTCAGCGTCTTCAGTTTTGCGAAATTTCTGTATAAATACGGAAGAACCACAAATGGTGTTTTCTGAAAGAAACGGAATTACTGACTGCAGAAAATCCGTGAAATTGCCTATTTGGGAAAGGCAGTTTACCAGAGGCATGTCAGACAACACCATTCTGATATCCCAAAGGAGTTGCCTATTTGGGAAAGTCATCACTTTGGTGAAACCTCTTGAACAACTAGAAAACACATACTGCGTACCTGAGCATCCTTTTGTGATATCAGAATTGTTGTCTGACATGCTCGCTGTAACAGAAAATGAGTAGGGTACCTGAGCTGAAATGGAAGTACGAAATACATGTTACACTGAGCAGCAGCATGTAGTTGAGCCTTGCTAATCGTGATTGTGACATCACGTGCGCGATTCAGCTGTTGCTACATACATGAAATAAAGTGCGGCATGCAACATCGGCGTTTTTTATGTATAGAAATTTACATAGCAGCGCCCTGAATAACTGAGTTCAGCGACAGGAATCCTGAGTGTACTTGAAACTGTGCACCCTTGAAGATCAGAAAGTGGATAAGAACCTACCAGGTCATCCTGGTGTCCGATTTAAAATGAGCTGATTTCTGGCCAGTTGGCAGAGCTGGGCTGGGGTTCGAGTTCCGGATGAGACATGGATGGTATGTTTGTTCTATGGCGCTGACTGCAATCTTTCCCTGGAGCCAGTAGCCCCAAACTGGGGACGGGCGATTTCTATACTATAGCTCTAACAGTTGTTCATGACCGTTATTAAACCTCGGGAAAAAAAGATCTTACCAGTTTTCGTCCAACTGTGCTAACTTTTGCGCAAACGAAATAACGCATTTAAGAGAAACGATAACAGTTATTATTCTCCCTGAAGCAGCCCATGTTAATCCGATAACAAAGCGGAAGATCAAAAAACTACCTTTTTGAAATGAATAGGTTTTATGAAAATTAGTTTTATTTGATTTCTTTAGTATTTGTAAAATGCATTCGATGTAGCAATTCCCTAAGCTGCAGTAATCCGTGTGATTTTTTTTTTTTTTTTTACCAAACAGAATATTGTAAGCGTGTGCGGATGTTTTAAATTTGTTGATCACCTTAAAAATGAAGGAACAGTTCTTACAGAAACCAGCAAAATTGTTGCTAGTGGCTGTAAAACTGAAAGTAAAATCTAAAAAGAACTCTCACGTATTATTAATAACAGTTGAAGTAATATGGGGAAAAAAGTTTGCAAAAACACCTGATGCTCAAAATAACTTCCTTAGGTAAATTGGAATCCTAATTTTATTAATTAAACGCGTCGCGATGTGAAGATCAATATAAGTTTATTAAGTTTTTGTGCTCGTGTGTAAGTGATTGCATCTTGTTTCAGTTGGTTTTTCCACTTTAAAAACTTCATCACCGTAGTTGCAAGTTTCTTTGTTTCAGCTGCTTTTGAAACCTCAGAGTTTCTTTAAAACTTGATTATGAAGATACTCGTAAGCAATCTTAGTTTCCGTCTCGCTACAAAAACCTTGAGAGATTTTTTGAAATGGAAACATACTCCTGGACATTCTTAGGGACTGATTTTAGTTGATACGTTTTGTTTTAAGTATGTTGTGTTAAATTATATTTTGGGAGGCAACGATCTCGTTTTTAATAATAATAATGATCAGCAGTCTAATTCAGCTTTAGTAGCAGCGTTCTTCGTGCCTGTGAAAAAATGAAAAGCAAAAAGAATATGAATAGGAGGAAGAAGCTTTGCGTCTAAATTCATTAGAGCACGTGTCATGCCGTTTATCATTTTAATTAACGTCTCAATGAGACAGTAGCCAGGAATTTTTAATTCTCTCGTCAGAAACAGGATGGCAAAAGGAGATGGTAATTGTGTTTGTTTAAGTGTTCTTCGCCTTTGTTTTGCTAATTTCTTGAGAAAGGAAGTAAATAGGAGCATCGTACTACACGCTAAACATAATTACCCCACAAGCACAAAGCATTTATGCCTTAGTTTTGTTTCTTGAATGTAAATTTTCTCTGAGTGCAGCTTCTCGAAATTATCGGTGCTTTTACCTAAGATGGGGAAAAATGCTGTGCGGAATAAATATCGAGAACGAGGTTTCGTCAGGAGAAATGCATTCTACCCGATTCCTGGGCCAAAAATGCCACCTTTCATATATCTTTCGATTTTATTCTTCACTTCGATTGCATATCTTTCTCTTCTTTTTAATTGATTTCATAATACTCAAGTCTTTCAGTTCGTTAACTTTTTCTCCTGTCCTCGTTCTCCTTCTGATTTCAGCTTTCCTTCTGGCACTTCCGTAATATTACTCGTTTCTGTCTGTTTTCACCCTACCTCTTTCCCTAGTTTTCTTAATTTTTCTCTGTTTTTGTAGTCTTTCGGTTTTGCTGAATAATTAATCACTTCTTTTTACTTTTCTATAGCATCTGTCTCTAATGTCTTCCACTTCCACCACATTTGCTCCCCCAATTTCTCCTTGGTTCCCTACTTTTCCATATCTTTCTTTCAGTTCCTGAAATCTCTATCTCCCGTTCTCTTTCTGAATTCAGTGTTCTTTTTCACTTCTGCAACACTTTCACATCCTGCCTGTCTTTAACTCCGTTAGTTTCCTCACTTCTTCCTCTTCCCTTACTTTTCTTCATCCCCCCCCTCCCCTCTCTTTTGAATGTCTTTCGCCTTATTATTTCTCCCACTTCTTCTTATTCCGTTGCTTTTTTTTACATCTTTATGACAATTTATGTATCTTTTTTTCTGAACTCAGTTTTCCCTTTGATTCATCTACAGCAGCGTTCTCCTATCTTTACCTTTCTGTACTCTCTCTCTCTCTCTCTCTCTCTCTCTCTCACACACACACACACACACACACACACATACATTCATTCATTCATTAGTTTTTAACTTTATTCTGTTCCCCAACTTTTCTTCATCTGTCTGTCGTTTCCGTCTCATCTGTCTCTCATATTATTAGTTTTTACCTTTTTTCAGTTCCCCCACTTTTTTTCAGTTTCTGTGACAATTTATGTAATCTCTCTTTTTCCGAAGTCAGCGTTCTCTTTGATTCGTCTCTAGCAGCTTTCTTCTATCTTTACCTCAAAAGCAGCTTTCTCCTACCTATACCTTTCTATCAATTCCTGTATTCTCCCTAACTCTTCTGAATTGAGCTCTCTCTCTCTCTCTCTCTCTCTCTCTCTCTCTCTCTCTCTCTCTCTCACCTTATTAGTTTTTAATTTTATTCTGTTCCGCAACTTTTCTTCATCTATCTGTCGATTCCTGTAGTATCTGTCTCGTCTGTTTGTCGATTCCTGTAGTATCTGTCTCGTCTGTTTGTCGATTCCTGTAGTATCTGTCTCGTCTGTTTGTCGATTCCTGTAGTATCCGTCTCATCTGCCTGTCAAATTATTAGTTTTTAAGTTTTTAACTTTTAGTTCCCCTGCTTCCTGCAGTTTCTGTAGTCTGTCTCTTTCTAAATTCAGCTCTTCCTCTTATCCGTCTGTTACCAAATTATTCTTTTTACTGCTCACATACTTTTTTTTATCTTTCTGTCAATTTCTGTACTGTACGTCACACTTAAAAGGTTTTATGCTTTCCTGTTTTATCTTTCCATCTTATTTTGCGGTTAAGATCGTTTGACTCCTTTCTGGGGTGAAAAATCCTCCTCCTATAAAAATATGTGTACGTGATAAAATGCGCACGCGTTCATATTATATATACATAATAATTGGACTTGAAATTTAGTTAGTTAACTACAGTAGTACAAATATAAATAAAAAAAGCACTAACATGAATCCGTTGTAGCAGCGAATCCCGAAGTAGACATCATGTGGAAACATGTATTTTAAAAGATACAGACGTCATACGGATACAAAAAAAAAGAAAAAAGACTGAGCCCCAGCATTTAAAAAATTTTGACACCCCCGATCCACCACCTGTTTTCATCTACAGGATCTTCGAATGCAGGAACGTTTTTGCGTGTCGCGTCATTCACGGTAAGTTCTTGCCACGGTTGTGCGTGGAAAGCCCAGGAGGACGGCCGTTTGGGAGATGCTCATACCAGCACGCCTGGTGCCAACTATCGTGCCACGTCCAGTGTCGCTCAGACCACTCGTTTTCTCTAATCCGACCCTCAGTTAAACGCTAACTGATACCCGACAAGCTGGTCTGTCTGATTCATACTTCTCTCATGCGTTGAAGTGAGCCATGTATGCGGCGATGGCAGGTGCACTTGATAAAATGGCATTGCAGTGTATATTTGCATTTATGGATAAAACATTAGAGATACCTACCTAAGAGTGTGTTGATACTCCTCTGGCGCGAATAACAACCTGCTTACGTCGAGTTATCGACTCCACCAGATGCTGGAGGTAATGCCAGTCATGCTTATTGCAGCATTGTCCACAACTCCGCCCGAGACGTCGATCTAGCAACCGTAGATGTCATGTTCCGCTCTACGACATCCCAGAGAGCTTCCTCAGGGTTTAAATCTGGGGACCTTTTGGGCCACTGGATAGTTCCAAACTCAAATGAGTGTTCCTTGAGTCATGCCTTGGGTGGTTGCGGCCCGGTGGGGCTGCACATTTTCCTGCTGAAACAGGCCATTGGCCGCAGAAAGCGCGAAAGCCAGAAAAGCTTGTAGGTGATCACTCAGCACACCGTGGTTGCGCGCAGCGGTTAAGGACCTCTCTAGATACAGTAAAAGACCTAATGTGTCCCATAAGAAGGCTCCCCAAACCATCACAGAGTCACCACCTCCTTGAATAGAGCCGACCTGTCACGACGGGCCATGGCCTCATGCTGTCGACGCCACACCTGCACCCAGTGCCGTCTTAACACTTTTGGGGGCCCTGATCTTATATATACAGAACATATACATCATATGGTATTATTACAATATGTGGTTCTTTTTTTATTCACATATGACATTACATTATATACAACATATGGATATATATACAACGTATGGGAATTATTATAAACACCACCATCACCATGTTATCCCTATGAGAAGAAGCATTCAATATCCAGTAACTTCTTAAATACCACTTGAATGAAAAATGGTTAATGACAGAAATTGTAGAACTCCATGAAGTGTAGGGAATGCATTCACAATTTGTTGCTTAGCAAATTACAAGAAAATGGGTGCTGAAATACATAATGTTTCTTCCCCATTCTACAAATTATTCAACGAAAATTAAATTAAAACAGAAGAAATAAATAAACCAACCAGCGCTGTTTCCATACAATACGACGCACAGGACAGAAATGCTAATATGGGGCCCCAGTCATTGTTATTTGTTTAAACAGCGACGACTGAAAGAATTTATGTATAAGTAACCCAGGTGGGCAAACCTCAGTGATAAACATACGTGCACTCCTTCGTGTGGACAACATAAACGACTGTTTAAAAGGAAAAAAATGCGGTTCGTGCGTGGCCCTCATGGCCCTCGGAGCTTACCCACACTCATGATCGGAAAGGAGGTCGGCTTTCTTTGTTTCTTATTTTGTCACTAAAGATCCACATTAACACCTGATTTTCCTCTTGCTTCCTCGGGAAATCGAAGCTACGAGCAAGGTTTAAAAAAAAAAAAAAAAAAAAAGGCAGAAGAACTTCCAACTTTCTGGATTGATGTCTTTTTCTTTTCCTTAAAAAAAAAAAAAAAAAAAACTGCCTGTGAGTAGTCAAAGAGTTTGACTCTTTGTAACCCCATAAGAGTCTTGGGGCGTTGGGGGCCCCTGGGCACCGGCCCCGTTGGCCCACCCTTTAAGACGGCCAGTTGAAAACAGGATTCATCTGACCACACACAACCCGGTATCAACCTGCACAGGTCCAGTTTAGATGTTTCCGGCACGAGACGAGGCGTAATGTCTGATGACGAGCAGTCAACAGTGACACAAGAGTATGGCGTCGGCTCCCGTAGCTCAGGATATACAGTATGCGCCGTATCATTCGCTCGTTTGACACTGCTTGGGTTTCCGACATTTAACCTGGATATGATACGAGCCTATATAGTCTACGTCGTCCCCAGTCATAAATGCGTGGGGTCGGCCACCGCTTACTCTCTGGGCGCTGGTACGTCCGTCGATGGTATACTCGCGGTACACCCTTGCTACGAGTTCTTACCACTTGGGCGATAGAATGACCCATCTGTCTTACGCCGACAATGCGTCCACGATCAAAGTCACTCAGATCACCACGTTCGTCGATTGCAATACACTGTTGAGAAGCCCTGCTGTCTTTCTAGTTATCGTCTGCGTTCGGTTTGGGCCTGTTCCACTCTGCGCGGGGGGATGCCTTTGTCAACTGACCATCACATCATTCCTCACTCTAATGTTTTGCCAACTGAGTGTATATCGACGCTTCTAAAAGACCTATTTAAAGTTTCTTATTGCATTCCATCGCTATAACCACGATTAAGGTTTTTCTTGCGTTTCCCCAGTTTTTAAATACGTAGTTTACCGCTTCGTAGCCCAACATCCAATGCTTTCATGAAATCTTGCTAGTTGCTAACTTTCGGAATAAAAGCACACCTTCAATAAAACACTGATTCACGATTCGGATTAAACTTTCGGATTAAAAGCACACCTCCGAAAACACTCATCAAAGATATCCGAGGTTTTTTTTCTATTTTCGTTTAACATTTATTTTTAAATTGAACGAGAAAAGTGTTTCTGTGAAGTGGGTAAGTAAGTGTTTTCAGTTGCATCACATGTAGTTTAAAATTTATTTTATAATTTTTGGACATCTTTTTCATTCACTGACGTAAGCTTTGTATTTGTTGTGAGATATGGTTACGTAATAATTCAAAAGTAGTATGTTGTGTAAGTTCATTAAAGGACGTGCAGCCAGCGTAGCAGCAAAGTAGTTTTTTTTTATTATTATTCCATTGTATTGCAGTATAATTATTGTACTTAAATGCGAAGAACATGGGCACGAATTTCCACGTTGAGTGTACAGCATAACTCCTATAAGCGCTGCGATATATTCTCTAGAGTTCTTGTTATTCTTTTTTTTTATTTTTTTTTGTTGTTTTTTTTTCAAATCATTTTTTTTGGGGGGTAGAGAAACAGTGGGAGATACCTTTTTTTCTTCTTTTTGATAGATGCTTGAGAAAATGGTAGGTAGGTGCGCATAAAATGAAAAATTTGATACTGCAGCAATTTTTTTTAAGTAAATGACTTACTATTACTGCTTTTATTGTGTTCAGATTTTCAGCGGCATGTTGCCTGCCATATCTGCTGAAAAAAAGTTGATTGTTATCACTGTATTGCTATTTGTGCATATGTTTTTGTTGCTTTTTAAATGCGTTCAATGTTTTATTTTCGATGTATGAGAAACATTTCATTAGTGCCTGTTTCCAGATATTTCCCCCATACTGTTGCAGTGATAATTTAATGAAAAGCGAGTTGTATGCAGTTTAACAAAATTTTGTGCTTGTGTTTTAAAGTTGTTCGCTATCGTTTTCATTTTTGCATGTTACTTTCAATCTGTAGACCGTGTTGTGCCATTTTATAACTGTAACAGAGAAAAAATAGTGCGTCAGAGATTACATATGTTATACATCAGAGTAGATATGTCATTTTGCCTTTTCGGTAGATCCCAGTTTCAGCAAAATCGTAAAACTGAGTAAATTTTACTTGGCTTCTTTGTAGCTCATATTAAATAAATCATGCTCAGTTACTAAATAAATCATGTATTGACACTAAATGAAGAACGCATAACAGCCGTACTGACTCATGCATAACCCGATATATTTTTGCTTTCACGAGACATGGAATGTTATTATAATGCTTCCGCTAGACGTTTTTCAAAATATGCACTTAACAAACACGTTAAGCTTTCTGTACAGCTGTATACCTGCAGTTATTCTTAGTTTCAGTGTTTTAAAAGTCTCCCAATGATAAGAAATCCATTTTCTTTTTGACAGACACGCACATTTTACGAAGATTAATGAACCATTTTTTAACTGGAAGTGTTGTTTAATGCGCTCCCTCAACCATGTAAGCTTTTTTGCACAGTTCTGTACCTGCAAAAATAACTATTATTTTAGCGGTTTCCCAAGCATCAGAATTCCCATCCTTGGCAAAAGCACGCATTTTTCAAAGATTAATGAAACATTTTTTAATCGAAAGTTCTTATCAATGAATTTAAAAAGTTCTTATCAATGCATTTAAGAAACGCGTGAATTTTCTACACAGATCTAAAAATTGCAAGTTTTACGAGGATTGTACCGAAAGTATTGCAAAAGTGGGCATAACCTTTTTATTGACTGACACAGGTAGTTCAAGTGTACATGCTGATAGAGTAACTCTCCCTCTATTCACTGAGTGGCCACTTTATTATGACCACCCCTCAGTAATTCGTTGGGCCACCTTTTGCCTTTAATACTGCGTCGATTCTTCGTGGCATGGACTCCACGAGATGCTGATAGGTGCTTTGTGGAATCTGAGACCATGCTTGATGAATAGAACTTTCCAGGAATGTCAGATTGCAGGGTTGTGGATCTAGCTGTCTGATGGCTCGTTCAACTTCATCCCACAAATTCTCAATGGGGTTGAGATCTGGAGATTGAGGGGGCCACCTAAGCAAAGGAAACTCCCCGGCATGTTCCTGAAACCAATCCTGTACAATACGAGCACTATGGCAGGACGCATCATCTTGTTGAAAGTAGCCACCGCCATTGTGATAAACCATCCACATGACAGGATGCACTTGGTCCCCAACGATGTTTAGATATTATGTGCCAGTCAGACGTTGATTAACACGAATTAAAGGGCCCAAAGCATGCCAGGAAAACATTCCCCAAACTATAACGTTGCCTCCACGAGCTTGAAGGGTTGTAGCAATGCATTTGGGGTCCCTGCTTTCGTGCTGTTTCTGCCAAATTCTCACTCGGCCATCGGCATGGTGCAACTGATAACGTGATTCATCGGACCACATAATTTGTTTCCAATTATCGACTGTCCAATCCTTGTGCTCCTGTGCGAACTGGAGACGTTTTCTCTTGTTAACTGCAGACAGCAAAGGTGTTCGAACAGGCCTTCGGCTGCCATATCCCATGCGATGCAGTGTACGGCGAACAGTGCGTGCGGAGATCATTTGAGGGGATCCTTGATTAAGATGGTCTGTAATTTGCTGCACTGTTGCCCTTCTGTTGTCTGTTACCAGTCTAGACACTCTCCGTTCCGCCCGAGCAGTCACTAGTCGATGACGACCACACGTTGCACGTAGACACCCAGTTTTTTGTCTGACAGTCCAGTCTTTAAACACTTTAACAACAGCTGCTCTGGAACATTTCACGAATGCGGCGGTTTCGGTGATACTCGCTCCATGGCTTCGAGATCCTACAACCTTCCCACGTTGAAAGTCCGTCAAATCGCATTTTTTACCCATCTTGTCACCCAAAAATCACTTCTACTACTGTCGCAAGCACTAAGCTTTCCCGTTTTATACTAGCCTCGCCCTCTGGCGGTAACAGCGTGCAGCCATAGCTCATTTGCTTAAAACTGTCAGGTGGTCATAATAAAGTGGCCACTCAGTGTACAAAAGTACTGCTCAACATAGTCTCCATCACAAGCGATGCATTTGCGTCATCCTTGAACCCAACTCTCCAATCCTCTGTGAAAGAATTCAGGTGTGGGCTGTTGTACCCACTTCTTCACAGCCACTTTCACCTCGTCTGTGTCATCAAATCGTTGTTCTAGCAGACTGTCCTTTGTTGGACCGAACAGGTGGAAGTCGGAGGGCGCCAGATCTGGGCTGCACGGTGGATGGGGGACTACTGACCGGCCTGATTTGTTGCCAAAGATGTGTGTGGTCTCGCATTGTCAAGGTGAATGTGGATCCATTTCAGATTTGTGTTCGGTTTCTTCCTCCTTATGGCTTCTCTCAGCATCTTGAATGTCTCAATGTACCACTTGTTGGTTACGGTACGGCCACATTTCAGAAAATCAAGGAGAATGACACTCCTGTCATCCCCCCCAAAAAAACCAGTCACCATGACTTTCTGTGCCGATTGCTGGCTCTTGAACAGGGTTTAGTGAACAGGTGTGACGCCATTCCATGGATTGATTCTATGTTTCCGGATCATAAAGGTATGCCCACGTTTCATCCCCTGTCACCAGATTGGAAAACAATGTGTCTTCATCGGCTTCAAACGCGTGCAGCAGATCAGAGCAGACTTCCACCCTTCTGTCTTTCAAATTGAGTGTCAACTGCTGAGGTACCCACTTTTTACACACTTTCCAAAACTCTAAGTCTTCCACCATCTTCTGTACGGCATTGTGACTACAGTCCAGTTGTGCAACAAGCTCACGGATTGTGACTAGTCTCTCCGCGTGAATCAATTCATCCACTCGCTGACGATTCGTGTCAGTGGTCGCAGATGCATTGTTTGTCTTCAATGCTGGTTTCCCCTTTAAACTTTTTCGTCCATCGGTGCACATTGGTCTTGTAAATGGTGTAATCTCCATAAACATTCTGTAGCCTTCTGTGGATGTCGGACAGCCTGCAACCTTCCTTCGTGAAGAACTCAATGACGGCACGTTGCTTCTGCTTGGAATCCATTTTTTACCTACAATGAAGAAGAAGGGTTACTATAGAGGAAGAGTTACTCTACTAATATGTGCGATTTGAACGACCTCTGCCAGTTAATAAAAAAAGTTCGTTTGCATTACTTTCGGTTTAACTCTCGTATAATCATCAGAAACCGCTTTCTTTCATGACGGAAACACATTTTAAGAAGATTAGTTAAAGGTTTTCGAATTAAAAGAATTGACCAAATCTGCAAATGATAAAACACGTGTAAGTTTTCTGCACAGCAGTGTACGTGTAACTTTTAGAAGTTTCTCACTGTTCAGAAATCTCTATTTTTTTCTTGATTGAAACGTACCTTTTACGAAGATTTGTGCGCCAGTTTTGAGCAGCCTGGGTGGTCAGAAGCCTAGCTTTCTTGCTGGTCGTCTGAGCTGGGTTCGAGTTCTGGTGGAGGCGTGGATGATGCGCTTGTTTCACGGAACGAGCGGCTCTTAAGTGGGAACAGGCAACTGCCTATAAAGCCCTTCGAGTTGCTAATTGTTGTCGTTAAACCCTCAAACAAACAAAAAAGAATAAATTTCAGATGGTAAGGACACTTTACATTTGATTTATATATAATATATAGGGTTCGAAAAATTTCATACAGGTTCACCAGTCTGTCAAATATGTCACTCTCCAGCTGAAAATAGACAGCCCCGCAGCACTGTCGATTTTGTTAGGTGTGTTTTAAAGCTTGATTTATTAAAAATTCATATACATCTCCCGAATATTTTATCGCCAATCTAATTTAAACGCAATAATCCTTTAATGTTTTAGAACTTTCCTAACAGCCCCGCAGAAACACGGATTCTTGTGTTTACCCGTTGACCTGCTACAGCAATTGGCTAAACGGCAGCTCGCGAGGCGCATGTGACTCTTACACTGCCTATCTTTTTACACAGTTTGGGGAAATCATTCTATCGGGTTGTGGCTTCTTGCCTCGTGTTCCTAGTTAAGTACACAGTGCTCGGATGGGTTTTTTTTTTAATTTCATTTCATTTATTTCGTTATGGGGTTCCATTTGACTATATTACATTTCGAAATTAATTTCATAACAGATAGTATTAAGAAAAACAACATATATAATGTGAATACTTATGTACAGGGTAACCACAGAACAGGAAATTGAGGAAAAGGCTATATATGTATAGCCTGAGTGAATCCCAATTCCCCTAAAGTACGTAGTCAAGTCAAACGTCCTGCACATATAAAATTTACTCATATGTGGTCTGATTAATAAATTTTACCATAGAATTTTATATTTTAATTTGTGAGCAAATATTTTTATAGTTGCTTTCGAAAATAATTGTAATTATTAATATGTGTTAATTGACAAGGTAGGTTATTCCATAACATCAATCCCTGGTAATCAATAAATCTTTTTTGGGTAAAAGTGTTTGGCATTGGTAACAAAAATGCATTTCTATCTCTTGTTTGATAGTCGTGACCTACAGTGTTTAGTTGAATTAAATGTTGATACCTATTCTCTTTTGACTCACGGCATTCGCTGTCCAATTTCTTTTGCGGACAAAACCGATTTCCCATGCTAGCGCACAATCACGCATCAATTCTGTGAATTAAAATAAGCTTTATTAAGAAACTAATAGTTTTACGTAACCAACAATAGGTATAATAACGTATAAATAATTGCCGATAAAAGCTAAACAGCCCTACTGAATTTTTTACTCGTCAACTAAAACTTTTCACTCGTCACAGACAAGCAGATGACCGAAATTTTCATTTTAAGCCCTGTATATATATATATATATACACTGGCGGAAAGTAAAAAAAGAACACCAGGAAGGAGACGTCTGATACCAACGAAATTTATACAGCATAATAACGGAATACAGAGGATAACTGATCAAAACATTATGGCAAAATACAGCTGTATTTGCTGGTAAACGGAAAAATAACATTTCCATGTAACATGGTTAGTACGAGGTTGAACCGCCATGAACTGCGTCACACTGCGCAATTCTGGCATGGAGTCTGTCGTACAGATGTTGGATGTAAGTTTGGGGTATTGAGTTCTAAGCATCCTCAACCTGGACGCGTAAATCGGGGATGGTCGTGGAGACCGGATAAGTCGCGGTCCCATAAAATCCCACACGTACTCAATGGGGGACAAATCCGGTGAACATGCAGGCCATGGAAGTTGTCTCACACCCTGAAGTTCATGTTGCGTTGTACGTGCCGTGTGTGGGCGTGCGTTATCTTGCTGGAAAATATCACGATGGACCGACCTTACAAATGGCACAACAATGGGCTGAATGATGTTGTTGATGTAGGAGGTGCTGTTTAACGTACCCGGTACAAACACTAGTTGTGTACGGGAGTGATAGCTGATCGCTCCCCACACCAGGAGAACAGGTGTAGGCCCTGTGTCGTTGGCGGATGCAAGAAGGGTGGAGACGCTCCCCTGTGCGTCTGCGAACACGCATACGGCCATCGGAGGCTCCCAAGCCGAATCTGCTTTCATCGCTGAACACGACAGATCGCCATTGCGTTCTCCAGTGCAGACGTTGGCGACACCACTGCAGCCGTCCCTGACGGTGGGCTGGAGTCGGTGGTACACATGCCAGAGGCACACGTGCACGTAGTCCTGCATCCAGTAGACGGTTGCGGATTGTTCGCACAGTCACCTCAGGTGCAACGGCAGCTCGGAGTTGCGTCGCAGTGGATGTTCTGCTTGACAACGCCGCTTTTCTTATGCGTCGATCAGTCCGCTCATCAGTCCGTCTGTGACTCCCGGTTCCACGTCTTCTCGTGTGGGAATGTTCCTCGGACTATCTACGCCACCATCGTACCACCACCGATACTTCCCATCCTATTCGCTCCGCAACACGACGATACGATCACCCGGCCTCGCGGAGTCCGACTAGACGACCTCGCTCAAAGTCCGATAACTGCTGAAATCGTACACGTCTTCCATGTCCAGGCATTGCAGCTTCTTCTGGGTCTTCGCACGTGTCCGTACGCCGACGAGTGATTACATTCACTTCGCCGTACTCCTTAAATACCACCGACGATAATTTGCATATTATGCCGTGCCGTGGCGTAAGCGCTCACCGGTTGGTCCCGAAATTAACATCACACCTACGTAAACTCGACCCCATTAACATATGTAAATTTCATGACCGTCCGCCAATTCCTTCTTTGTGTTCTTTTTCCACTTTCCGCCAGTGTATATATATATTTCAATCGGTTCAAGTCGTCAGCAAATGATTCGTTCGAAAGGAACGAAGGAATAAGCAAACTGAGTTCTTCGCGAACGATTGTTTCCTGAAAAGAATCGAATCTGCAAAAAGAACCGATTCCCTCAATTAATGGATAAGAACGAGTTTTCACTAGACATCAATTGTTCAACAACGTGTCTCGATGAGGTGGTTCATGTTCCGGTCAGGAAACATAGCCTTATTCAGAAGTGCAATAAATTTCATGAACGATTTTTGAAATCAACTTTTTAAAACCGAAGAAAAAAAAAAAAGTCTGTACGATTTTAAAATAAATTTAAACTGAAAATCGCTCAATAAACCGGAAGTGTCCACGAACGGCACAGATGGATCCGACTCGGAACCGATTCGCGACAGTCATTCCAAGCGGAAATCATTCACAGGAAATGTCAACGAACGAATTACTGCGAACGAATTGTTTTACTGAGTCGAATGGAAAGAATCGGTTTACCCATCACTACAACAGAACAGAACAGAACCCCACCCAGGGTATTTGAGGTCATCTGCCGTAACGGTTCGGGTGCGCAAAGACCTGAGCAGCACCTGGAAACTTTCCCAGAGCCTTCTGGAATTTTTGATTAGTGACGTCATGTTGCTCCCGAAAAACGCTAGGGATTTCGTGGTTTTTCGGTTTGGGGATTTTCGAACAAGGGATTCTCAACTTGTAGTTTTTTTTTTTTTTTTTGGTTTAGCGTGCTTGTGCATAAGTTAAGAATTTTTTTAAATCTGGAAGCAGAAAAAAAAAGCTATTTCAAAAGAATGCAACAGCGGTTTAGGTTGATAAAAACACACACACAAAGTAAAGTGCATTACAAGTATGTTATGCTAAACAGACATGATTAAGTCCTTTCTAAGCAATACCACCTGCTTTAATTTTTTTTTCGGTGGGGAGGGGCACAACGCGGGCTACAGATTGATTGATTAGTGTAAGTAACATTTTAAAGATGTTTTGTTGTGTTGCTTGTATTGCTGCATTACTGCTTTCCCTCACCCCTTGTGGCTTGTGCTTCATTGCGTCAGCTTTTGCATTGTCGACGATGAAATGAAAAGGTCATTAGGATGTTCCACGTGATTAAAAATAAACAAATGAAAAGAGGAAAGAAATTTTGCGGTCATAATTCAGTTGTTTTGTTCTCCATGATAAATACCTGTTCTCTACACCTTTTGCAAACTTTGCCGCGTCCATCGATCGAGGCAGAAAACAACTGCAGACGTTTCGGAGCCTTTTAATATCTTCCTTATGTTGGGTACTATTGATATTTCAGATTTTTGGTTGATGATTTTCACGCAAAAGGGACCGAATTAGTAGCATTAGGATAATAAATGGAAATATTCTTTCTCTGGTGAGTTATTTGCCTTTTCCTCTACTTCCTCAAGCTTTCTTCAAGCCCCACTAAATATCAGAATCGTTTATGAAGTTCATAATACTTAAACGGAAGGACACATAAACTTGTTTTTAGGAAGATAACTTCTTACTGTATCGGCGAGTTAAAACAGTAAAACAATTTCTTCTCTGTTCTGCTTTTTGAAGTAAAAAAAAATGCTTTGATACTTGGATTTAATGATTTAATATCAGAGCTTACATCATGAGCTCTTGAGGTAAAGACGGATTTCTTACTCTAGGTAACTGCTTGATCGTATGTTGTTCGACGAAGATTGCGAAATTCGCCAAATATTAAAAAAATTAAAAAACATCAAACAATTTCTTTGCGTCCAACAAAAAAAATTTCATTTTAAATCACCTCGTTATCCCCGATCTGACATTTCGTATACGTTCGTAATGTTTTTAATCAGCCAGGTCCAAAACCCCCTTGTTAATTTAATTCTCTGATTTTTCTAGTCATTATGGCCAAATTAATGACCTGACGAACATGTCTGATATCACAAAAGAATGAATCTATCGTGCACATTTTGTTACTTTCGGAAAAAGATTCGCAACAGTACGCTCATTATCGACGATGAAAGACCGTGCTACATTTGAAGGTATACTCTTCTAGTAAATTTGCTTATCTGGAAGCTTTAAATTTTGAACGAAAGAGCAACATTGGCAATGATTTGGAGATAGAAACCTACATTTTGTGTGGGAGAAAATAATTAATTTAGAATTTATGCAACCAGATTTTTCTAGAAATCTTTTTTTTTTCCCTACATATATTGGCACAGCGGAACTCAGTTTCGGAGAAAACATAAAAGGTACCGATGTCCAAAATAATATTATTGATCTTAATTAAATTTCTGTATAACGCACATAAATCTTACCCAATTGCATGCAAATCCCTGTTTGTAGTTTTGGAAGTCAAAGTAAATTCTATCCCTAATTTACTGATGCTTCGATCCATTTGCTAGTCCGAAGAGTCGTGTATTATATAAGAAAGTTACTTGAAATTTAAAGATCAAAATTTCTTTTTTTTTTTAATATCTGTTTTTTTTTTTTTTCGTAACTCAATCATCCTCTCATTTTCAAAGCTGAGAAACTTAAGCAGTAAATAGTTAGAAAAAAAAATACCAGCTAGAGGTTATTTATGAAAGTTGGGCCGGCGGGTGGCCTAGTGGTCAACGTTCGTGACTGCCACGGAGAAGACTTCAGGTTCGATCCCAGGCAGGTACGAACGCTCCAACCACTAAATATCCGCCGTGCGTCGGATGGACACGTTAAGCCGTCGGACCCCGGGTACTGGCCCCCCGGTCATAAATAAGGGCGTCTTCCTCCACCTTTCTACTTCACTTTCGTGTCACTTAGCTATCGTGCACTCTAGCTCAAGTCTCCTAGCTTCCAATTTCTAAGGGTTGTTTAAGACCTGGGGTCAGACATTCTCTTCCTAAAAGTCTCTTCATCTGATCTGATCTTTATGAAAGTTGCGCGTTTTCAGGAACATTTATTTATTAATTTAGTATTTCAAACAAGAAGAAAACCATAAAACTGTGTATCGAAGCTCGTAATAAATCACTCCGATTTCAACGAAAACTAAAAAAGAAAAAAAAATACAACTGTAAGGTTCTTCAGTTTATAAATTTGCTATTCGATTTAGTAATTATATCCTCGCCTGTCTCCACGCTTCTAAGGTTTTGAAGACATCAGTTTACTAGGAAATAAGTTGATAAGCCGGAAGGAAATTGAAGCAGAAAAGAGTAAACGTTGACTGCTCTTAGGAAAAGAACAAAAGCTGAAGGGAAAAGAAAAAGGACGGCTAGGTGGAGGGAAAAAGAGGGAGTCTGCTAGACTCAAGACTCCGGCGATCTGTTTTGACTTTATTCAAAGCATTGCGTACATTCACTGTGATATCTTTGGACAGAATCCTTCGACGCTATGGTAGCCATGCGCACTGGCAAATCCCATCAGTGGCACAAACTGATCTCTGCCATTCATAAGTGACGTCCAGTCCACGAGAGATACCGACAAAGTATCGGCAAGTAAAATTCCCAGTGATCCCTCTTCCTGGCTTTAAGCATTCTTTTCGACGGAATAAAACCAGCTGCGAGGCCTCCTGGTTCTAGATGAGTTTCGACTTCCTTTCATTCATTTTATTCCTCCTGGCGCTGGGTAATGCAGGCAATGAATATCCGTACCTGAATGAAAAGCACTGTTTTTAGAGTTGCTGTCGACCTGTAGTAATACCCTGAGTCGTTTCTTTTCCTCTCTCTCTCTCTCTCTCTCTCTCATATACTTTGAACCAAATTACTTTTATTTTGTTCTACAAAACATTCGTTTTATACCAGTAATCCTATGACATGGCCAAGAAAGAAAATCACCGTGATAATTCGTGCTTAAATTTCGGTTATGTCTTTGATACATTTCATGGCTTTATTTGAAAACAGTGAGAGTTTATAAACCAGTTCAAATGGTAACTCTTATCCCTGAAAATATTCTGTTTTCGGTAATTCGTAGTGGGCTCTTTTTTTTTTTTTTTTTTTTTAAGTTTTTTTTTAATGAAACAAAAGCAAAAGTTTACCGTTATTTTTTATTTAAAAGGTTGCATAACTACTTCTCCGCATAATCACCTCCTTCTTCAATGCATTTCCTCCAACAACGTGTCAATAGTTTTCAAAGTCCGTCCTTAAAAAAAAAAAAAAAAAAAAAAAAAATCAGGATTTCGCTTCTAAAACCAGTAGCGTACTGCTGAATTCGCTTTTTCGGCAGACAACTATTCCTTTAGTTTAGAAAAAAAAAGTAGAAATATCTAGGAGCGAAGGCTGAGGATGTGGCAGCACATCAAACCATAGGCGCGGCAACTGTTTGACCACTCTATCCTGCTTTCCTTCGGATACTAGTTTTCAGTTTCTTCCTAGTTTAAATGTAATGTTAAGAATTTATTGTAACCCCGACTTCGGTTTTTCACTCAAATTTGCTTTTCCCACTTCTTTATATTGCCTTACCGACGTCTCACAGTACTCACGTCAACATACTGATCCTCATCAACTGCTTTCAATCTTCGATGAATGTCGATGGGAGCAACTTTTTCTGCACTGAGATATGAATTCATTGACGGCTCGCCGTCTGAACTGCCCTCCGCTATGACTCATACTAAGCAGGAACTGTATAAAGCTGGATTTGGCCTCTGATCAATCGTCCGTAAGGGGTCCGAGTTCGAATCCCGGTCAGGCATGGATGTTGTGTTTGTCTTACGGCACTGGCTCTCTCCCTTCCCTGGAACCAGTGACCCTAAATTAGGGACGGGCGACTGCTTATAGCCCATTGAGTTGCTCACGGTGGTCGTTAAACCTCCAATAAAAAAAATAAAAAAATAAAATAAAGCTGGATTTCTCCACTTTTATCTCGAAAGTTGCAGTTTAGGAAAAACTTTTCAGCGCGCCCTCTATATTCAAGCTTCGTTCATGCATCAGCACAATGTAAATAATCGACTTTTTTTTTTTTAATTTTCAATTCTCATTTCTACGTGATATAACTTCAGCTGAATGCAGTAGATTCCCCTTCCTTCGAGATCAGTGGCGGCTTTGGGAAGGAAACAAGAGAGGCAGTACCTCCTCAGAATTTTAAGACTGTTTGGATTATTCTTTTTGTTTGTTTAGAGACGTCAATTTATGCTAAATATATATATTTTTTAATTGTCCACGTTCACACAGTCTTTTAAATTGAGGCTTTCGTTTTACGAAAACAGAAGGAAGCTCGTAGGTCCAGCATCTCATCTATTTACGACCTCTGTCAATGAGGCAGAGGGCCCATTACAACTTCACCGTATACTCCTAAAAAAAAATTTCTTTAGGATCTTTCCTATCAGGGCAAACGGTTTCCGCTCCTATTCCTTCTATTTTTTCAGCCTCTTCAAGAGACAGCAAGTTGCAGTTAGAAAAGCTACCTTTTGAGGTTTTCATCGTCATCAGTAGGGATTGCGTCTCTGATGGAAGCCCCGCCAAGCCTGTTTGTCTTCATTAACTCAACGGAAAGCGATGGAACCATGAACAATGTGCTCACGCGCAGCATGGTAGGCTGGGTTTCGGCAGTCCTTAGTTTGCCTCTCTGTAACAGCTGTTTGGGTGAACTTCCGCATCCATCTATCCATCCATCTCGTCCACCCACGGCAGGTTGAGTCCCGCAAAGACGACTATGCGCCCTTGAAGGTTACTGGCAAATTAATGCAGCCGGCTATTTCTCTGCTGCATACGGATAAGGGACAAAGTGCGTCCGGGGCCGACTTCACTGGGAACCATCTACGCATTCGCGTCCCCAACCACAGGGAGCCTGCGGAAAACCCCGGAAAAACCGCAGACTAGATGGCCGGCAGGGGACAAAGGAGCTAAAGGAGTAATAAAAACATAAGACAGAATAAATAAATCTTACGTTTGGAGCGTTTTTGTTTTCGAATAGAATTTAAAAAAAAAAAATTGAAGTTTATGAAATGGAGAACAAAGTGTAGACATTATAAGTCAATATAAGGTATGATTTTTTTCTTTGCTGCATAGGTGAACGTTGTCTTCAGAAATTTTTAATACCCTTTTTCTTATTCTTTTTGGCGTCAGTTGAGGAAGAGGTGTGTATAGAATTGCATTTGAGATGAAACAGATGCTCATTTCAGCCTTATTTTTAATCTGTAAATCTCTTGAATAAAAAATCGATTTCAATGCAGTAGATTTTGTACTGAATGTAGCTTGGCCATTCCTGAATGGTCCGAGAGAACAATAGTGATACCGAAAAAAGAATATTTGGGTGTAAGGCTTACAAAGCAGGTTCTGGGTCTGCCTTAAGGACACATAAAACGCGCTTCACCGGTGAAACCTTGATGAATCTTTTCACGATACGCGTTTACGTGAGAAATTAATAATTTAATCAAATGACGTAGGGATAAATAAATTTATTTGTATCCAGGCAGAAAAACAGTTTGCCTCCGCAGTAAGTTTGGTTAATGGGCGCCACTTCCCGATGTCAAATTAGAGCAATGCTTTTTAGCACTGATACGTTTATAGCCTCAAAATTTAGGTACCGAAAACGCTCTCAGCTGCTGCTATCGGTATGACTGTTCAGAGGTTTGAAAAAATGATGATATTAGATATCCTCATATTTTTCATATTTTGGAGCCAAATAGTACTTGTCAATCTAAAAGTAGCATTCAAATCTATATAGTACATTCAGTATGCAGAAAAAATGTTAGAATCCTTCTCATTTCGCTATAGTGTTATGAAGTCAAATGCACATCTCAAGAAAGAAAATAAAATCAGATATAACAATGATGGAATTGTGTTTTCCAAGTTACTTTGAACTGTGTATACGAAACTGTAAAGGGAATGCGGTGAATACAGTTGCACATAGTACGATTAATTTTTGATTTAGTACCTAAACGTGCTTCGCTGGTGATTATGGAAAAGGATTTTGGCTCTAGAAATCCTTGATGTAGCTAAAAGCACTTACACATCTTTATGCATCGCTTTGTGAGTACTTTTACTCTGGGGATCTATACCGTTTGGATTCATTTTTGAGACAAAATTGTTCATCGGTGTAAATCTTATTTTGGTCAACGTTCTTCAAATCGCATTCTGAAAGTATCCGTCAAAGTTTCAAAAGCTTTCTCATTCTAGAACAAGAAACCTTTTCTGAATTCGTTTGCAGTTACGTTTTATAATTTAGTTAAAGCAGTGAGGAAATTGTAGGCTTTTATTCACCGTTGACAGTTTGATTTTTCCTCCTTGCAGGTGTGAGCGAGGATGAATATGTACTCAAGAATTTTTAATCCCATATGTCATAAACGGCAACACATTTCAAGCATCGGTCATTAGACAAAGTAGTTACTGAAACGCCTTTTGCTAAGTTATGCTGAGGATTCGGAATAACGGTATTATGCAGCAACAATGCTTGCCATTAATACAGATAGCTACAATGAAGTAGGTTTGGATGCAATACGTAGTTCCCATCATTATCATTTTTAAACTATTTTGATTCATGCATTCATAAGTCTTTCTTTTTTTTTTTAAGTGGAAGCAAAACAACTGCTCAGATAGAATATTTTAACATTCAGATGTGATCCAATGCCAGCTAAAAATATAAGACATTAAAATGGATCTGGTAGATTTTTTTTTTTTTATCGTATCCGGTTGCATTTACATTTTAGTTTTGAGATTCAGCTGTTCCTCTCACCTTGACAATGAACATCCTGTTGACTCGTTTCCTCACATAGACAGTCAAGGCTGATGCTTTTGCAACTGCATGCTGTGTATGCTTTCTTTTTGCTTTCTCTACTAAAAATAGTAAGAATGGATCTGAGTAAAATTTAACAGCAGGGACAGCCTCAAAGACATTCGAGTTTTATTTTTTTTTCTAAAAAATTCAATTTGCTAGTTTAGTATGTTACATAGATCCATTCTTACTCATTTAAGGAAATAACCTTCGATGGAGTTAATTAGGCATAAAGTTTTCAAATATCTAGGTAAGAGTCCAAAATTTTATCATCGAAGGTTAGAGCATATTCTTTACTTTTCGGAGTGGTGGTAGAAGGCTGTGTTGGTGGTGGGTCAAGCTCGACTAAATGGAATTTTACGAAATAAATTATGCTTTCATTGATTTAATACCTTCAGAACCCATGGAGCTTAAATTGCAGTAAATTTTATTTCAGATGCAATCGTATGTCCAGCTGTATCGTCAGTGTCACCAGCGACTCATTTGGGGATCCCTGTCCGGGGACATATAAATACTTAGAAGTGCAATACAACTGCATGCTAGGTTGGTTGCTGTCTTTTGTATCCAGTTTTGAATGACAACGGGACCACAAAAGAAATGGTCTTTTCATAGATCATATTTCTTTTGTTTGACCGTAACCTGAAACTGTACTGGGCACGAGTAATAGGTTTTGCTTGGCCAAAACTAAGTGTGTTTTTTATATTTATTAATATATATTGAGTTAAAGTACAGCGCACGATTTTGCAAGGCAAAATTTAAATCAAAATATAAATTTCAATTATGACCTATTACTTTTTTTGCTGTTGTCTCCAATGTGGCTAGGGCTACAATTATCACTTCCAAGCGTACGGAAAGCAGTTACCTTCTGAAAAATTTCTATAGGCTTCGTAATTGTTTATATTTTGTTTCTCCCTTTCTTTTTCGTATCTCAAATTGACTTACACTCTAAAACATGCACTCCACTGACAAATATTACATATGAAAAGTAACATATTCTTTCAGCAGCAGTAAGTAAAGGAAAAAGTGTGAACAAGAGCTTCATTTGATAAGAGGCACTGTTTACATAGCAGGAATTGAAGAAGCACACGCACACGCGACAGCAAAACGTGGTGGTCAAGTGTTCGAATATGACGTAGACGTTACGTATGTGCTTATGACACTGCTTTCTCTTCTTTCGCTGAAGCCACTGATTTGATTTAGGGACAGACTGCTTTTCTTATGCTGAGTTAGAGATCAATCAAAAGAAAAGAGAAAATCTAAACTCAACCCTTTGCTCAGGTCATCTTTCATCTACTGTCATAAATTATGAACAGATAGACATTTGGCTTTTTCACGACGTCTTCTTCCTGAAAAATGTTTCGTATTTCTAGTATGAACCACTTTTTCTTCTTCTTAAACCATCTATCGGTGTAGTTCAGCGAAACTCGTCGATCTTTCCTTCCAGTTTTAGTTAAAGGTAACCAATTTTCATTTCTCATTGTATAACCTATCAGTATTCTCTTTAATACATTGAAATAAAAGATTGTTCATTCTTCAGATAATCATTTCGTTTCGCCCTCTTGCTGTCCATGTGATCTTCAGCTTTCGTCTCAAAGCTTTTAGTTGTTTGATTCTTTCTTTAGTGTCCATGTATTCACACCATAAAAGAGGGCCAACCGCACATGTGCTTTGAATCACTCATAATCTAATTTCTAGATGTAAGTCGTCACTATATAGCAATGACCAACAATGCCAGTATTTCGCAAAATAATAAACTTGTACTTTCACTAAACTGACCAGAGCACAATTTATTTTATGATTTCGAATAATTGCTCTCAAAGTGTGCTGTAATGCGTGCTGTTTTCTATATTCGTAGGCTGAAATTTATTGTACAGGCGTTCGAAGTCACACGAGTTTCTTTATTCACCAGTCGGTGGCTATTTTGAATTCTCGAGATGGTGGCAGTTTCAGAGTACCACTATAAATGCTCGGCCTTCAGAAGACTTTTGGAACATCTCATTATCTTTTAGTGTACAGATGCATGCACATAAGCGCATTCTAAATTCTCGAGGGGTTTACACCCATAGGGAAGGCTTAGACGCAACTACCTTTGCACCATGGGACTTTCGTGCGGCGTAGCAGAAACGAAGTTATATAAGAATGAACCGAGTGGTTCAGATACCACAGAGAGGAGACGGGTAAGAGAAATAGCAGTGCCAGATCTAAATTGCGAGTCGACAGTGTGCCGAACTATGACGACACAACTCGCACTTATTACAGGGAGAGGAAATAAGGGCGGAGCGGGGGGATGGAACAGGTGATCTTATTTGTAACGGGGGGGGGGGTCCAATACCCCGAGCCCAACTGCTTAACGTGCCCATCCGACGCACGACGAGTATTTAGTGGTTCAAAGCAACTCAACCTACCCTGGGATCGATCCTGACCATCTGGTAGGAAGGCAATTACTCTAACAACTAGGCTATTTGAGGCCCGAGAGACAAAGTGCGTACTCGGACTTATTTATACATATACATTGCTTCGCATGAGTTATATTCGTTTCAACTGTACTTTTTTTCGGAAGCGTTCAAGGAAAGAAGCATCAAAAATCCATTCTTTTTCAAAATTTAAATTTTGACAGCACTGGTCTGAAAGTTTTGGATGATTGATTGCTTTAAAGCAATGTATGACAGTTGCAGATCGAACATTTTGTCCGATGTCTCTCTTAAACGCCTTCATTCATTTTCTTTCCTTGTGTTATTAATAATACGATGTGAGGTGGCTTTTTTTTTTTTTTTTTTCTTAAACCCGTTTTTTTTTTCATCCCAGTTTTTACGCCTTCGCTTAGACACGCAGCACAACTAAAAGCAAAACGTTCATGCCACATGATTCTTTTTATCTTGAAATATATCATTTCACTATACGGGTAAAATTAAATCCTTCGAAACATTGGGGCATCGGATGCGATAAGTTTTAAAATACAGGACCTGCAACTAATGCTGACACAGTGAAGCACTTAAGAAATGAAATTTCATAGCTGTAATTCTGATTACTGTTTGATTCTTTCTCTTGCCCAGTACAGTGTTGAGGTATGAAGTTAAGTTGCTTTTTGTATGGATGAATAGTATAAAGTGTTATGTTCCATTTCAAGCTGTGCGATGATGAACAGCTGCGTCGTTTTAGCTGAAAATACAACATTTGATGATGACCCTTGTCCAGGAACGTACAAGTATCTGGAAGCACATTACTATTGTGTAGCAGGTAGGACAAATACTTTTCAGTGTGTGATGATGTGTTTAATGATATATGCATGCTGTATTATTCAGATCATTTGCGTACCCCGGGGACGAGTGGTCAGAGGCGCTGGTCTCTGACTAATCGCCTGTTTTGGGCCAGGGTTAGAGTCCGGACTGGCACGATACTTTTCTTTACATCCAGTTGCCCTAAATAGAGACGAGCGACTGATTTATATGCTTAAGTGGACCGTTACACCCAGAAATAAATAAATAAAAACGGTCCTTTTAATATTTTTATTTAGATAACAGTTGCGAAAAATTGTCTCCTGTTACTAGTTGTGTATTTGAGGCACAAAATAATCATACAAGAAAGGAAAGAGTAGAACGAAAATCTGTTTTATTGTTGATCAACTATGATTTTACCCCAGTGTTGACATTTTTCAACAAGAGTTGTGATTATCTTAACTGAAGCTATGTATTAAAAAGTAATAATAGCTTGATTTGCATAATTCTGTCTAAATGCAGATACCAGTTTTAATAATACGTATTGGGAGATTTATTAGGTCTATGCGTAAGTTTCCGGCGCTTCAAGTGGTAAGCTGCAAAAACAAAATGTTTGAATTTTTGTCAGAATTTCGTCCTGTGGGCGTAAGGTGGCAACGCTACATCAAACGATAGGTGTTGGCGGGCAACCCGCACATACGATTGCTGAGCTAAGACATAGCGATCGACAAAGTGCGTATTCACCACTGTCTGTTGTGCTTGTTTAATCTCGGGAAACCCGTTGCTGGGATACGAGAGTGGATTTGTTCGGCATGCGACGAGAAGGCTATGGGTGCAAGCACGCGTCGTGAATGGTGATTACAGTGTGGGGGACAAGCAGCGTGGCGGACGGCAGAAGGAGATGCAGAGTGCAGATCTTCTTGGACGAAGATGTCACCCACACAACTGGCAGTGCAGTTATACAGCTATAGCGCGGGGGCACATTCTGCGATAATGATTAAATACTACCTGTCTGCCATGTGTATTCGGCCAGAAAATGTTGGAAACATACGCATAGACCTAATATTTTATGGAGATTTGTTTAAAATATATTGTACTTATTTCAGGCAAAGGACCCTGTCATATATTAACACTGGTGCAATTTTACAAGTGGACCCCAATCTCAAAAATATTTGCATTGCAGCTGTTTAACTATTTGCTGCGGTTTCTTACTTCGAGCACAGGATGTCATGAATGCAATCTGCTATCATTAAATGAGAACTTCTGTCCCATGTTGTGAGAAAAGCCGTTCATGTGCGGAGAAGCATTGTCATGGGTTCAGCTGATCAAATGCCAAACGGACTTAAATGTCTTTGTTTTTCTGCATTGTTGGACCCCACGAAACCTTTGACCATTGTAATTTTCTTGCTGCGCTGTCATTGAACCACATTTATAAAGTGACTATGATGCCTCGTTTGTTGAGTAGTTACAGGCGCTGCCTTCTGACGGAGATGGGCCTGCGTCTAGCCCTTGGCGCTGGCCCTGCCCCATTTCTGGAACCAGCGTTCCCGAATTAGGAACGGCTGACTGTTTACAACTTTAGATCCTCACTGTGGGCGTTAAACTCTCCGATACATTAAAAATGTCACATATGAAATAGCAAGATAGCACTTAGCAATAATTTCAATAAAGGATGCAAAGCTGGGTTTAATATACCAGTATTTGAAATTCGCAACTCAGGAATAATGAAAAGTAATCGTGCCGGTTAATAGCAAGAAAGTGAGTTCTTAGTTCTCGGAATTGTTTATGAACAAGCCCGAAAAGTAGCAAATTCTCTTCAGTTATTATTTGGACATTCACTATCTGATCAAAAGTATCCAGACACTTGACTATCCAGAAACTCTCTGTAATAGGAAAGAAATTAATATTGAGTTGGTCAACCCTTTTCTACAACTATCACAGCCTTCACTCTTTTGAGAAGACTTTCCACCAGACTTTGGTACGTTGCTGCGGAAATTGCATCCTGTTCTCCCACAAGAGCATTTGTCAGGTGGATCACCGATGTTGGGCGTTTTGGCCTAGCTCGCAGCCGGCATTCCAATTCATCTCAAAGATGTTCCATTGGGTTGAGATCAGGACTCTCAAGTTCTTCCACACTCACTCCATCAAACCATTCCTGCACGGACTTCGCGTTGTGGATTAGGACCGTGCGCTGATGGGAAAAGAAACGGCCTTCACCGAACAGTTGCTGTAATGTTGGGATCACAGAGTGGTCAAGAATGTCATTATATGCCTCAGCATTAAGCTTCCCGGGCACTGGATCTAAAGATCCCAGCCCAAACCTTGAAAAACATCCCCAGGACATGATGCCTCATCCACCAAACTTGAGAGTTTGCCAGGCCACGTGTCTCTTTTTATGCCTGCATGAGCCACGGCTGTGACGTATATGGGCAAATTCGCTACTTAAAAGGGGTGTCCGGATACTTTTGATCATATTGTGTCTCTAAGATGAACCGTCCTTATTCCCAAGGACGAAACTTAACTTTTCAGCTTTGAGTGCATTGAGTATTTTTATTGATACTGTGATCATGATGCTAATTTTATCATCATCATCATCATCATTGTCAACCATTATCAATCCACTGCTGGACGAAGGTCTCCCCAAGTTTCCTCCACAACGGTCTGTCTTGTGCCAGTCTCCTCCATGTCACCCCTGCATACTTTCGAATTTCATCCACCCATCTCCCATGTGGTCTTCTTCTGGGTCTTTTCCTGTCCCTTGGAATCCAATCTAAAATTTCGGCTGTCCATCGATGATCTGTCCTTCTGGCAGTATGTCCAGCCCATTGCCATTTCAGGGATTTAACTCTGATCATGATGTCTTCCACTCTTGTCATTTTTCGGATCCACGAGTTCCTCTTCTTATCTCTCCTGGTTACACCAAGCATGCACCTCTCCATGCTTCTTTGAGTTGTCTGCAGCCTTTGTATGTTTCTTTTAGTTAAGGTCCACGTCTCTGCACCATACGTAAGCACTGGAAGGATGCATTGATCAAACACTTTTCTTTTAAGACATAATGGCATATTGCTCTTGAAAATTATGCTGTTTCTTCCAAAAGCTCTCCAGGCAAGTTTTGTACGCCGATTAATTTCTTCATCAATGTGACCCTCACTTGATATCTGCTGTCCAAGATAAACGTACGTATCTGTTATCTCCAGCTTTTCTCCATCAATCGATAAATCTTCATTTCTTGTAAAAGCATTGAACATCACTTTTGTCTTCTGAAAGTTCATTTTTAATCCCACTTCTTTACTCTTGTCAGCAAGTTCCTGGATCATACTCTGCAGCTCTGATGGGCTAGTTGCAAAAATGACTACGTCATCAGCAAAACGAAGGTGGGTTAGATAATCTCCATTAATCTTTATCCCCTTGTTTTCCCAGCTCAGTGACTGAAAAACACCCTCCAATGTGGCATTAAAGAGCTTCGGAGATATGGTGTCACCTTGTCTCACTCCCTTTCCAATTTTTATGTCTGTTGTATTTTCAAACAGCCTAATCTTTGCACTTGCATTTTCATAGATGTTATTAATAATATTAATGTATGCATCTTCAATACCGCAGGTTTTCAGAGCCATTGTAACTGCTGATGGTTTCACCGAATCAAAGGCTTTTTCATAATCGATAAAAGCCATGCACAATGGAAGTTCATATTCCCTCGCTCTTTCAATTAGTTCTCTCAGCACATGGATATGATCTATTGTGCTGTAGCCACTCCTGAATCCAGCTTGTTCTCTCGGTTGAGCCATGTCCAGTGTTACCTTCAAGCGGTGTGAAAGAACTTTAGTGAAGATTTTATAAACTACTGATAGGAGGCTGATAGGTCTGTAGTTTCCGAGATCCTCAATGTCACCTTTCTTATGTAGCAGGATCATTGTAGCGGTGTTCCAATCCTCAGGAATCTTTCCTTCATTAAGGCATCGAGTGAAAATTTGGGCGAGTACTGTTTCGATTTCTCCACTTGCTTCTTGTATGATGTCTACAGTAATTCCATCTTCTCCTGGAGCTTTTCCCCGCTTCATGTTCTTGATTGCATGTGCAACTTCTGCTGGAAGGACTGGAGGAACTCTGGTATTGGTATCTTTCATGATGTCTGGAGTGCATGTATCATCCCTTTCATATAATTTGGAGTAGAAATCTTTCACTCTTGTCAAAATTTCGCCTCTATTTCTTGTTACAGAACCATCTTCTTTTCTCAGTGCCATAATCTGTTTTCTTCCCTTACTGAGATGTCCCTTTGCTATCTTTAGGCTTTGGTTGTTTTCAATTGCTTTCCTCACTAGTTCACAGTTGAATTTTCTTACGTCTTCAGTGATACTTTTTCGTACTGTCTTGCATAGCTCTATATATTCCACTTTGGAAGTTACATCTTCTTTAGTTGTCCTCATCTCTCTTCTTTTTTGCATCAACATTTTCGTTTTTCCTGATAATTTATTTACATGCAACTTGTTCTTAGACCCAGCTAATTTTGTTGCTGTTTCCATAAGAGCTTTGGTTACTTTTCTGTTAACTTCAGAGATGTCCACTTCTTCCAATTCTTCCAATTTTATATATATATATATATATATATATTTTGTCTCTAACTACGAATGAAGTTATCTAAGCTGAAAACGTTCCTGTTGTCAAAAATCATAGTTTAACAGTTCTGAATAGTGCATCATAAACACGAAGGAGTTACTTTAATACACTCATGTGCAAAAAGTTAAATTACAAACACAAATAAATACCAACACTGTGAGAAAATGGTTAGCGATGTTACACCGAAACGCGCCAGAACGATAAAATGGACAACAACGCGTTATATACTACAAAATGAGGATAAAGCACCGCATGCATTCCAAATAAACCGAGTAATTTGAGAAAAAACAAAACAAAAAACACAAATATACAAATTAATAAAAATTCCAGGACTTACTTTGGCCTTAATATCTTGTGTGCTTGCCTCTCCTGGTGACACGTGACCAACAGCGTCGCGGCAGGCTGTCCAAAAGAGAGTCAATAAGTTCTGAGAGCAGTCTGTCGTATTGTTGTACAAAAGCACTTCGCTGCTCCTGTACATTTCTTGGACGGGGTCAAAGAGCAGCTACCCGTCTCCCTAAAGCGTCCAACATGTGCTCTATAAGACAACCATTCGAGACAAGGTCCAGAGACTGTGCTGGCCACTTCATGACCGCAACATCTTCACTTTCAAAATATTCCAGCACCACCAGTCAAGTGGTATGGATTTGGGTATTGTCTTGCATTAAAAAAAAATCTGAGCCAATAGCATCTGCGAACGTAAGGTGCTACGATCTCATATCAATAGCGGACAGCATTGATGGAATCCCTGGAAAACAGGTGCAGTCGGTTAGTACGTTACGCATTATGCCTTCCCACGCCATACAACCACCACTTCGATATGTATCCCTCTCAAGTGTTTGATGTATGGTAACGCATACCACGTTCTCTCCAGATGAATACACGTCTGGAATCCGTTTGCAATGAGAGACACCGCTCATCCGTGAAGAGAACGTTAGACCACTGCTCACGTGTTCAGTGCAGATATTCCCGAACCTAAAGTAATCGTTCTCTCCTGTGGGAAGATGCAAGCGGCACGCACACCACATGTCTTCTGGCATAAACGCCGCTTTCCTGAAGCCTTCTGGTCACTGTCCAGAGGAATACTGATCGTCTAGTTGCTGCTGTCAGGTCTAAAGCCAGCTGACGAGATGTCATGCTTCTGTTGCGTCTTGCAGTTATGTCAAGAAAGTCGTCGTCACGGACGGAAGTTGACCTTGGACTACCTGGTACCTGTCGTCTACGAACATTTCTTGTATTTTGGAACTGTCTCCAGAGTTTGTTGACAACCATTCGAGACACACGAAGCCAGCTTGCCACCTCTGTTTTGGATTGCCCGGCTTCCAATCCCTAATCGTCAGCGATCGCATATCATCGTTTAAACGGTGTCTGTCTAACATTTTCGAGACATGTCCTGTACTTGCAGTTTGACAAACAGCAAATATCTTTTATACCCTTGTTCCTGTCCGCCCTTCACGATTATTGGCTCTTCGAGTCTATGTGCAACGCCTAAAGGAACTTCTTATGCGTGTCATCATGCGGTCATGCTTTACTTTACATACCCGTCACAGTCTGTTATACTCCCTGTAAAAATCTCAGACCACATGTCTCATTTCTTTTCTTACTACGATGGAAAAACCTTTGGCAACTTAACTTTTACACAGCTCAGAATTGGACCTCACTTCTCAGAAGTAATTTTCATTTTATTTATTGTTCAGTAGCACTGTAATTGCTGTCCCGGTGACACATTTGTCTAAGCGCTGGCTTCTGATCATACGTCTGAGTTCGAATCCGAGGTGAGGCATGGATGATGTGTTTGCCTTACGGCACTGGCTCTCTCCCTTCCCGGAACCACTGGCCCAAAATTAGGGATGGACGACTGCTTATATGCCCGTTGAGTTGCTAACGGTTATCGCTAAATCCCCGAATCAAACAAAGCACTGTAATTGCAGTGATCTAGCTGTCTTGCTCAAAAATATTATTAAACTCTTACTCTCCCGCCGTCTCCTTCTGCTGCCAAATTTTTTTATTGTCGAGGTTACACAAGTCTTAAGTCATTAATGAAAACCGCCTGGATTTATGAAATATTACAGCTAAACATTTCCTTATATTTTGTTTTATTGCGAAGATTACAGGTTTACGTAGTGCTGCCGATTTAGGAAATGAGCGTAGTAAAAAGGGGAAAACAAATTAAAATTGCAGAATTTCATTTTGGGTGGAAACATTCGTTATGTTTACCTTGTTAGCTACAACTGGGTGTCAAATTTGATGGTCAGTTATTTTTTTACCTTTCAAATGTGCTTGATCTCATGTAATTGCCTATTTTTTGTACTTTGCACGTTTCAGAATCTGTGACGACGATTAGAACTTCAACGACATCAACTACGACAACCACCACTACTACAACAACAAGACCGCCTATTATAATCCCTCTTACGAGGTACCAAAGGCCAACAGCTCAAAGTGTTTTCACCTCATCATTTGCAGTTTCGACGACGACGGCTCCTCCTTTGGTCACGTGGCCAGTGACAATAGTGGCCGACCAAGCGGCAGAAACGCTGCAACCTTCACTGCCCCCTTCACCAGAAACACAGTCACCTGTATTATATCACCAGGCTGTGTCTTCTTCATCAACTACTGGTAAGTGCCCGTTAGTTGTGGTATATTTTGTAAAACTATATACAAGCATCTGACGAATGCTCATAAAATTTACCCTTCTGCTGAAGTTTGTTACGTTCCAAGGCATTGATTTCACGTGCAAATGAACCTTACTGATGTGAAACCCGAAACGAAAAAATTGCGGCGACAATGTATGGGATTCACCAGTAATACGCTTACCATTTCGCGAGAACGACCCATGTCACATACCACCAAGAATCTGCAGGTCTTTTAAGGGGTTCATCATTGCCCTCTCTGATTTTCAGTATTCCTGGTCATAACGATGTGCAAAGCCAGGAGATTTAATATTTACTTTACGTCGAAAAAGCGTAGTCTTGTGTCACACTTTATTAAATAGATGAGCAGAATGGTCAGTGGATGGTCAATGCAACAGGAGAATGGTCATCGAAGCCAAGAAAGTGTCGCATTCGACTGTTCATAATATCATACGAGAAATGTTTCGCTTACAGAACACGTGTAAGACCCGTGTCCACAAGTCGCTGCCTCGTCACGTAACAGATCGTCCTGCTAGCGTTAGATGGAGCATGACGAGTGGAAAAACGTGGCCACAATAGACGAGAGAGAGAGACGCATCTACAGTGCTGGAAAAATCTTTAAGGCCATTCGAAAAATCGCAAATTTTGGAACACCAGAGGCTGGCTGCACATTATGCAAATGACATGACATTGACGTGAGGCAGAAAGGAATATTTCTCGCTAGTATTTGTTTTAAAACATTTAAAATTGTTTTAAATATAGCATTTTATAATTTGCGGATCCTACACAGCTTGGAAACAAATATAAGACCAGTCGTTTATATTGACGTCATAGCCTAAATCGTCAGATTTTATCGTGCTGGGATCCTAGTGTCGCGTGTCGAGAATCGTATGTAGTTGGTTGCGCAATACTCTTTACAATGCCGAAAGCGAAACGGTTATCGAAGATTGAACAAGACAAACATCCTTGCATGCGAAGCACGTGGAATGAGTGGACGTGAAATTGCACGCCAAATGAATAGATCTAAGTCTGTTGTAAATACATTTCTGCAGCATCCCGGGATTTATGGCAAACGAAGCAGCACAGCTAGGTAGGTCATCAACTGTTACCTCTCGTCAAAATATAGCCATTTTCTACCACGATTGTCATAAAAGCCAATCATCGTCCCATATTAGTAGGGATTTAGGATTTCCTTGTCCCGGCCGAACGGTGCCTAATGTGTTACTGAAAAATCCGAAGAGCCTGTATTCAAAAATAAAGCGCAACTACCTCTCACAAAAAAAAAAACATAAAGAGTGTCGAGTTCCATTTGCTAAAAAGCATCTTGACTCTTGGTATTAGTGGGAAAATGTTGTGTTTTCCGATAAAAAGAAATTTAATCTAGACAGTCCGGACGGTTACGACAAAGCTTATTTTTCAAAGCGACAATCAGGTGGTGGTTCTGTGATGGTCTGGGATGGTTTCGTAGCTAAAGAAACTACTCCGCTTTCTTTTCTGCTTCCAAGAAGAAATTCTGAAATCTATCAGAGTATGTTGGTCGAACATTTGTCACCTTAGGCACCGCTCATCACATCTGGGAACTACATCTTTCAACAGAATAATGCTATGATTCATGTGTCTACTTTCACGTAGTTTCAGGCCAATGACGTAAAGCTGCTTGACTGGGAAGCCAGAATACCCGATTTGAACCCCATGTAAAATTTGTGGGGGGCATATTGGTTCACGAAGTGTACAGAAATGGACATCAGTATCAAAATAAAGAGGAGCTAATTGCAGCCATCAAACGAGCCTGGCAAAACGTTCGGAAAAATATTTTAACGAGACTTATGGGTTCTCTGATTACACGAATGATCCAAATCATCTCGAAACTGGGCAATTTTGTTCATTAGTTTATCTTTGGCCAAAATCCTTACTGGCCTTATATATTGTTTTTCATAATGTATTATCAGGAAATTATGTCAACAACAATATGTCTCATACAGTGTTGCAATTCAGCTTTAAAATACTTTAGATTGATTTCTTGTATATTTTGCTCTCTCAACACATTTATGCCACCCCGGTGGCGCAGTGGGCTAAGCGATGGCCTCTGATCATTCGTCCGTACGGCGTCCGGGTTCGAATCCCGGTGAGTCATTGATGTTATGTTTGTCTTACGGCACCGGCTCGCTCCCTTCCCTGGAACCAGTGGCCCTAAATTAGGGACGGGCGACTGCTTATAGCCAATTGAGTTGCTCACGGTAGTCGTTAAACCCCCAATAAAAAAAAATTCATTTGCGCCACGTAATGTTACTCATTCTTCCAGTAGCCTTAAGGTTTTTTCCAGCACTGTACGTAGTCTTACTGAAACAAGTCCCGGTCAGTATGCAGTAGAGCCTGTTTATAACGAAGTCCAAGAGACCTGATGAAAAGTTCGTTAAAAAAAATATTGACTAAATACAGTAGCAGTACGTATATAACAACACTACGTACGTAGTTCATATAGACAGGAAAACTCACTTTATTAGACTCTTACTTTTTTAATATCCACGAATCTAAAGAACTTTATTTCTTCTTGGCAACATAGGACATTATTATTTCTTCTATGGAATAGTTTTTCTGTTGCACTAGAAGTATACATGTTGTGTGACATTAAAGTTCTTGATACGGTGTTCAATGAAGGTACTGAAAATGCAGCCGATAATGCCGGCTCTGTAGTTGCATTTTCTCGCTCAGTATTAGAGCCCGTAATATTAGTCCTCTTCTGTCGGATTTGTTACACGATCTCATCATGTTCTAAAAATGGACTTAGTTACAACCAGGTCATCGTCGGCAGTGCAAAAGTCTTGGAACATTGCTCCGTCGTCTGCACAATTTTGTCCCGCACTAATGAGTTCAGGATCTGCTTTCTCAACTTCCATCTCTGCATGCTCAGCGTTATGTGTTCCTTCCACTGTCGGAGACATCCCTTAACTGCTTTATTCCCACCACAACCCAATTAAAACTCCTTCTGTGGAAAGCAATTAAAGATGTTTGAGGTATGGTTTTCCTTGATTTATTTTTCAGACGTTGCTCTTTCATTTCTTTGCCGTTTTGGGACCACAGTAAAGTATTTTCAACACTTCGTAGTTTCCGTAAGCGGGAATTTTGAGTTCGTTTTATAAAATGATTTGGTCTATCATGCAGTTTTCTATAAATAATGAATTACTTCGGGTCTTTGTCCCTTTCAAGCATCAAGGGTAATAGGTAATAATATAAAAATAAAAGAATTAACTTTCAAAAATACACGGAGGCCATACAAACATTCTATTTTGCGATATAACAAAGATATTTTTATCATAGCGCTGCTTTGTAGCACGTAAATTACCCCCCCCCCCCGCCCTCCTAAAAAAAGGGACCCATAATTACAAATTCTGCGCGTCCTTTGGGACCCACATTTTATTTCGGATTTTTTAACATGTCATTTGGCAAAAGTCAAATTCGTGAGGATTTCGGAAAGAACGAAAACAGACTAAATGTGCCATCCCTCAAGATCATGTAAGTACACAATATAAGATTATGTAAATATACAAATGTCCTGATTAATTTATTAAACCTTTCAGCTCTTTTAATCAATATTGTTGGAACAGTTGAAATTTAAAATTTGAAAAACGAACAAACTTACATTTACATAATGAGAGCACTAGGAACGATTATTCTCTACTAAAAGTTGTACATCTAGTTCAATGATTGTTCGTTAAAAGTCAGAAAAATTGTTCAAGAGTAGTCATCACACACTTCCTGTATTTTGAGAAATGAAAACCGCTCTGGTGTTCTGAGCTGACTTAAAATGCATTGTTTTTGTGTAGTTCCATTATGATAAAGTTTAGTTGAAAATGATAAAATTTAATTCTGTCAGTACTTGATTTTTTTTTAATTGCTTTCAAAGAGCATAAATTAAAGTGTCGAACAATGTATATTACGTTTATTTTTCATTTGCTTATGTAGGTATAAATATTCATTATCTCTTAATTCTTTTGATTTTTCAAAGGACCCAGAATATCTCATAAAGTACCCACTTATGAGATATTCAACGGCAGCTCTGTAATCATGTAGCCATCTTCTCAGACAGCTAAAAAATTGCGTCCTCCCGGTGAGATGCTGATCAAGGATAATACAATTTCAAGTTTTCATGGAAGATTTTCTTTACATGGGGTAACTGCGGCATTTTCTATGCCCAAAAATATTGAACACTTGGTTGCTTTTGCGTAAACGCAAATGTAGTGAACCTTAGATACACATAAAACAGCAGTGTCAGAATATGTATCTAGATGTTTGAATTGTTACATTATTTCTTAAAGCTGGTACGCTTTTTAAAAATGCCAAATACATTGTAGCCACAGAATTCTTTGCTTCATAGTTTCTGCATATCATCATCATCATCATCATTGTCAACCATTATCAATCCACTGCTGGACGAAGGTCTCCCCAAGTTTCCTCCACAACGGTCTGTCTTGTGCCAGTCTCCTCCATGTCACTCCCGCATATTTACGAATTTCATCCACCCATCTCCCATGTGGTCTTCTTCTGGGTCTTTTCCTGTCCCTTGGAATCCAATCTAAAATTTCGGCTGTCCATCTATGGTCTGTCCTTCTGGCAGTATGTCCAGCCCATTGCCATTTCAGGGATTTAACTCTGATCATGATGTCTTCCACTCTCGTCATTTTTCGGATCCACGAGTTCCTCTTCTTATCTCTCCTGGTTATACCAAGCATGCACCTCTCCATGCTTCTTTGAGTTGTCTGCAGCTTTTGTATGTCTCTTTTAGTTAAGGTCCACGTCTCTGCACCATACGTAAGCACTGGAAGAATGCATTGATCAAACACTTTTCTTTTAAGACCTAATGGCATATTGCTCTTAAAAATTATGCTGTTTCTTCCAAAAGCTCTCCAGGCAAGTTTTGTACGCCGATTAATTTCTTCATCAATGTGACCCTCACTTGATATCTGCTGTCCAAGATAAACATACGTATCTGTTATCTCCAGTTTTTCTCCATCAATCGATAAATCTTCATTTCTTGTAAAAGCATTGAACATCACTTTTGTCTTCTGAAAGTTCATTTTTAATCCCACTTCTTTACTCTTGTCAGCAAGTTCCTGGATCATACTCTGCAGCTCTGATGGGGTAGTTGCAAAAATGACTACGTCATCAGCAAAACGAAGGTGGGTTAGATAATCTCCATTAATCTTTATCCCTTTGTTTTCCCAGTTCAGTGATTGAAAGACATTTTCCAATGTGGCATTAAAGAGCTTCGGAGATATGGTGTCACCTTGTCTCACTCCCTTTCCAATTTTTATGTGTGTTGTATTTTCAAACAGCCGAATCTTTGCACTTGCATTTTCATAGATGTTATTAATAATATTAATGTATGCATCTTCAATACCGCAGGATTTCAGAGCCGTGGTAACTGCTGATGGTTTCACCGAATCAAAGGCTTTTTCATAATCGATAAAAGCCATGCACAATGGAAGTTCATATTCCCTCGCTCTTTCAATCAGTTCTCTCAGTACGTGGATATGATCTATTGTGCTGTAGCCACTCCTGAATCCAGCTTGTTCTCTCGGTTGAGCCATGTCCAGTGTTACCTTCAAGCGGTGTGAAAGAACTTTAGTGAAGATTTTATAAACCACTGATAGGAGGCTGATAGGTCTGTAGTTCCTGAGATCCTCAATGTCACCTTTTTTATGTAGCAGGATCATTGTAGCATTGTTCCAATCCTCAGGAATCTTCCCTTCATTAAGGCATCGAGTGAAAATTTGGGCGAGTACTGTTTCAATTTCTCCACTTGCTTCTTGTATGATGTCTATAGTAATTCCATCTTCTCCTGGAGCTTTCCCTCGCTTCATGTTCTTGATTGCATGAGCAACTTCTGCTGGGAGGACTGGAAGAACTCTGGTACCTTTCATGATGTCTGGAGTACATGTATCATCCCTTTCATATAATTTGGAGTAGAAATCATTCACTCTTGTCAAAATTTCGCCTCTATTTCTTGTTATAGAACCATCTTCTTTTCTCAGAGCCATAATCTGTTTTCTTCCCTTACTGAGATGTCCCTTTGCTATCTTAAGGCTTTGGTTGTTTTCAATTGCTTTCCTCACTAGCTCACAGTTGAATTTCCTTACGTCTTCAGTGATACTTTTTCGTGTTGTCTTGCATAGCTCTATATATTCCACTTTGGAAGTCACATCTACTTTAGTTGTCCTCATCTCTCTTCTTTTTGCATCAACATTTTGGTTTTTCCTGATAATTTGTTCACATGCAACTTGTTCTTAGACCCAGCTAATTTTGTTGCTGTTTCCATTAGAGCTTTGGTTACTTTTCTGTTAACTTCCGAAATATCCACTTCTTCCGATGTTAGGCCTTCTAAAGCAGAGAATCTGTTCTTCAGTTCCAACTTGAAAGTATTATGGTGTTTTTTAAGGTTGGTTATGTCAATACATTTTGTTTGTCTTATGAGCTTGCCACGTTCCAGTTTAGTGTTGAGGTGCATCTTACATCTCACCAATCTATGGTCACTACCTGTGTTGAACTTGTTCAGCACACTGCAGTCTTCGATGACGAATTTTTTGTTACACATAATAAAATCAATTTCACTTGTCGTCCCAATTGGATGTCTCCATGTCCATTTCCTGTGTGGCTTTTTCTTGAAAAAGGAGTTCAAGATGAAAAATCCTTCTGCCTCTGCAAACTCAACGAGAGTATTTCCACGCTGGTTTCTGTTGCCGTGACCGAATTTACCTACTGAAGTTTCATTCTGTTGCCGTTGCCCTATTTTTGCATTGAAATCTCCCATAATTATCTTCAAGTGCTGCTTACCTTTATTATTTAGATGACGAATTTCCTCATAAAATTCTTCAATTTCTTCTTCAGGATGACTTGTGGTGGGTGCATAAGTTTGAATAATCTGAGCCTGGTATCTTCTCGATAGTTGGATAACGAGTCGTGCAGCTCTGTCAGAGGAACTTTCAACTTCTACCACTTTATCCTTCAGTTTCTTGTTTATTATAAATCCAACACCACTAGTTCTGCCAGTATCTGTCCCACGATAATAGAAGAGATGTCCACTTTTCAGTTCAATGAGATCTTCTCCTTTTCTCCTTACCTCACTTAGCCCGACGATGTCCCACTTGATCCTTTGTAGTTCCTCTTCCAATTCAAGAAGCCTTGAATCAGAAGATAGGGAGCGTCCGTTATAGGTAGCCAAGGTCAGCATCAAATGGCAGCCTAGTCTGGTCCTCCGGGGATTCTTAGCACCCTCTGCCTTCATGTCGCACTGGCCGCTGCCTTGGCCAGGTACATTCCAACTGCCGGAGACTGAGGGCCAAGATTTAAGTTGTAGAGTCATTTTGGAGGTGTTTGGCCATAACTCACCACGCTGGCCAAGCGGGTTGGTGAGTGTGGGATAGCATTTCCTCTGATCCCGATGGTATAGTTATACCGCTATTGGCGGTCGTCAGAGCCCCTTTAGTGGGAACAGGATGCACCACGAGAAGGCGGGGTTGACATTTGTCAAGGAGAGGCTGTGATGTTACGCATCGCCTGACCTTACATCCCGCACCGGCAGTATAGTGATAATTATTTATTTTACGGTTATTTTTGGTGGGGTGATAAAACATACTCAATCTCCGAGTGTATCGTTTGTGGTGAAAAACTCAGTAATGCTGCTATGGTTCCCAGTAATTTGAAACGACATTTGTCAACAAAACATTCTTCTCTGTCAAGCAAAGATATCAATTATTTTCGTCGGTTGTTGGAACCAAACAAAAAACAAGCAACGTTCATGACTGCGACAGTACGTGTTTCGGAAAAAGTACATGAAGCTAGCTATAAGGTAGCCGAACTTATCGCAAAGGCTAAAAAAACACACACAATAGCTGAAACGTTGTTAATGCCTGCTTGTAAAGAGATGGTGAAAATAGTATCGGGTTCAGAAGCTGCTAGTGAAATTTCAAAAATTCCTCTCTCTGCTGACACAATCAGTCTCCGAGTTAGTGACATGTCTAGTGACATTGAAGACATTATGAAGGAGAAAATCAACAGCAGTCAGAATTTCTCACTTCAGATCTACGAGTCCACCCATATTAGCGGTCACGCACAATTTCTTGCCTACATTCGGTACATCGATGGAAATGTAATTGCAACTAATTTCTTTTTTTGCAAAAAACTTCCCGAGTGAGCCACCGGTGAAGAAATATTTCGTGTGACTAATGAATATGTGCTCCATAATGAATTAAAATGAAAGGATTGCGTTAGTGTTTGTACAGACGGAGCCGCTTCTATGACAGGCCAAGTGAAAGGATTTGTAGCTAAAGTACGCGAAGTAAATCTTATCGTACGACGCGATCAGTGTATCATTCACGGCGAAGCCATTGTTGCTAAGTCTCTGCCATCTTTTCTGAAAGTTGTGCTGAACGAAATAGTAAAAACCGTGAACCTCATCAATTCGCGACTTTTTTCCGTTTTGTGTCAGGAAATGGGATCAGAACACACTGCACTCCTGCTACATACAGAAGTACGGTGGTTATCACGAGGAAAAGTGCTAACGCGAATATTTGAACTTAAAGAAGAGGTACATGCATTTTTGACTGTTGAGGGGCATGAGTACGCGGATTTATTTGCAGATGATGAATGGGTTGGGTATGTAAATTGGCATATCTTTCCGACATTTTCGTACACTTGAATGAGCTGAACAGAAAAATTCAAGTTACGAACGAAAATATTCGGACTACTATGGATAAGACTCAAGGTTTTGGGAATAAGCTGAATTTGTGGATACAGAGAATTGAAAATGGGTCGTTGAGATGTTCCCGACTGTATGACCACTTGCTGACGGTAATAAAGTGGTGATGGACTTAATTAAAGAACATTTAGAAATCTTGCAGCAGAAGTTCAAGAAGTACACTGAAGAGCAATTGAATTAGTGACAGCTGGCGTATGCAAATGTGGCGTTGTGGGCGGCCCTGTAAACGGAAACGACATGACGTAAGCAGCGATCCGACAATATAAGGAGTGATGCGACGGCAATCAGTAAGAGTCGGACGCAGTATGGGTAAGACGAAGGATCTAAGCACATTTGATCGTGGGCAAATTGTCGGGGCCCGACGAATGGGTCACTCCACCTCGGAAGTCGTGCAGGAACTGGGATTTTCACGAGCCACTGTGTCACGGGTACACCGTGAGTACATCGAATCCGGTAAAACCATCCCTGCAAGGGCCAACTGCCGTGGACAACAGCGTGTGGATGAGCGGGGTCATCGTTGGCTAGCTCGCATTGTAACAGCGGATAGACGGGCCAAAGTGCAAGAAACCACTCGGCAATTTAACGCTGATGCACAAAAACGTGTAAGCAGCCACACCATCCAGAACCATCTCCTCGCTATGGGGTACAGAAGCCATCGTCCCACGAGAGTACCGCTGCTGACCGCACATCACAGGGTGCAAAGATTAGCATGGGCGCGGGAACATCGCCACTGGACCCTAGACATGTGGATAAATGTTGCCTGGACTGATGAGTCGAGATTCACGTTGGTACATGCGGATGGCAGGATGCGAGTACGGCGCAAACCACATGAAGCGATGGATCCTTCTTGCCAGCAGGGTACTCTTCAAGCTGGTGGGGGTGGCATTCTCGTCCGGGGACTGTTTACGTGGACTGAAATGGGACTCCTGGTACGTGTGACATAGTCCCTCACAGGTCAAAGCTACCGGGATGTCCTGGACGACCATTTGCTCCCGTTTGTTCGTCTTCAACATCCCACTGGGGACCTCATTCTGCAACAAGACAATGCAGCTCCCGAATTGTATCCGAATGGTTGGATGAACACTCCACCGGCGTGACCTCGCTTCCTTGGTCAGCTAGGTCACCTGACCTCAATCCCATCGAGCACATCTGGGATGCCATCGAGATAGACGACCCCCCCTCCATCAAATCTTCGTGAACTGTGGGAGCTTGTTCAGGGGTCGTGGATCCGTATGGCTTCCCGACGCTTCCGGTGTCTTATTCTCGAGTCCATGCCGAGACAAATCGCCGCTGACATCAGGGCGAAAGGTGGTGCTACACGTTACTAGACAGGTATCTCTAATTCAATTGCTCTTCAGTGTACTTTGGGAAGAGTGATAAAGATTTCGGCTGGGTTCGTGATCCATTCGATGCGAATTCAAAACCTCCTCCGATTAATATTCAAGAGGAACTCGCAGATTTAAAAGCAGACAGAACATTGAAATTAAAACTTCGCGAAATGCCTTCAGACACATTTTGGTTGGCAGATAAGGAGTGAATACCAGGCTATAATGTGTTATTGTTATTCTCAACTACATATTTGTGTGAACTGGGCTTCTCGACGTTTACTGAAATTAAAACACCAAAGAGGGAGAGGCTCAAATCCGTCGATGAAAAAATGAGACTAGCATGTTCAAGGATTCTGCCACGAGATCATCCGCTTGTGTGCAGCTAGCTAAGCAGGCGCAAGTATCACATTGAAGGCATGAGTAGAACTATTAACTTTAATAGTAATAGAAAAGTGTATTTTCTACAGGGAATTAAAGTTCATAAATTGTTAATAAATGCACGAAATCAATTTCTGCTTAATAATAATAGGTTGATTACATTACGTATTTATATTAATATTGTCATATCATACGTATTATTACATTTTGGTGTGCCGTGTTGAGTCATGGATAATTTATGGTGTGCCGCGAGTAGAAAAAGGTTGTGGAACACTGACCTAGACCGTGAGAGCGCGTGCGCCGTACAGGTGATCAAGGCAGTAGCGCTGCAACGATCGGTCAATTATGTTTCCACCCCGGGAAACCCTGTTTTGATAAACTTTGTACCAGTGTCTTTATTCTCCGTATATCAACTAGATGTGACTGAATGTAGCAGACGTTTCCTGGCCTGTAAGCCGCAACACGCTGTGAAAGTAAACATTTCTTCTCTTGAAAACACAAAGTTAAGGTAAAAAATTTCAAGCATTACTTAATGCTTGTAAATCCACTAGTACATTATAGTCATTTGTTTTGTACAAGCTTTTGGTTATCTAGTATTGTGGTCTGTAGCGTAAAAGTCTTTTCGACTTCTACGCTGTTTTAACACATCAATATACTAAGAAATAGTTCCTAAATGAAAGAAAACCTTAACGGCCAGACGAAACAACAGAAGTCAACTTACGGAAAAGCTTTATTCAGGCTGTAGAAAACACCTCGTAATAGGGCATACTGCATGCAGTAAACGCTCCACACACCACACATTATCACAACACTCCTATCAATAATCAGTTTACAACCCAACGCTTGTAATAATCGCTCTCTTTTTTTTTTTTTTTTTTTTTATTGAAGGGGGTTTAACGACCACCGTGAGCAACTCAAAGGGCTATAAGCAGTCGCCCGTCCCTAATTTAGGGTCACTGGTTCCACGGAAGGGAGAGAGCCAGTGCCGTAAGACAAACACAACATCCATGCCTGACCGAGATTCGAACCCGGACCCCTTACGGACAAATGATCAGAGGCCAGCGAAGCGCTCTCTTACAACGCTCTCTTGCAATAGATCAGTCGTCGTTTTTATCTCTTGCTCTTATCAAGATCAGGCATACGTCACGTGCATTCAACTTCAATTGTGTTGCCAAACGTATTCGTTTGAGAGAAAAGATATTTCGTTAAGCGTGAAGAATACTGAGAATAAACTCAAGATTTACATAGGGAAAGAAACTAAAAAAGGAAAGTTAATCTAGAATATACGTCACAGGCCATCAAAAGTACAGGACATTTTTCATATTCTTTTTATGTGGCGACCTTACCCAGAAATTTCGTTTTTGGTGTAGTTCACAAAAAAATAAATAAATTAGAAGTACTTTACTAATCAAGCATAAGAAGCTTCGACTAACAAAATTTTCTTAAGAGTGAACTTTGATTGAGTACCGTTTTTTTTTTTTTTTTTTTTTTTTTTTCAAAATCCTCACCTGGGGTTAGAGTCCTGGCTCTTCAGTCGTTTACAATTGATTGATGATTCATCATTCCGCGAAATCTTTAGAAGTTAAACCTAATTTGTTGACTCACTAGCGCCATTACCTGCAATTTATTTCTTTGCAATCATTGCAGGTAAAGAGCAATATTTCAAATGTGAAGAAGTAAACCTTGGGGAACTAGGAACTCGATAAGACTTCGGTGGTTTTAAAATATTTGTACTTTTTTGTACCGAGTTAACTGATATACAGCACAGTGACAAACTGGAAGAAAAAGTGTTAACTTCTTGATGCTTGAAATAGCATATCTAACTAAATTAAAGTTTCCATACTAGATGCTGAAATTTCTGAACATTATGGTTGATCCCACAGAACATTTCAACATCCGACTTTGGTGATACCTGCAGCTCAGAACTCGGGGGTTAGGGGGGGGGGAGCTAAGCATCGTATGGGAGGTGGGCACACATTTTGAAGTACTTGGCAGAAATTTCGGCAAAAAAATCCGTTCTTACCCGATTCTGATGATGATATCCCCAGTAAAAAAAAATAAAAAAATCAGGTACATGCTATACGTAGTATTTACTCAATGTATGTAGTATTGGGAACCATGGACACGAATCTCTGTAGCTTTTAACAAGTTACCATTTCTTCTTTATTTTAGCTTGCTTACATCATTTTGTTTAAATTAATATTTGCTGTCATAAGGCTTTTTATGGATTTCAGTTTGTAACCTGGCAAGGAATATTTCTTTCTCTATATATATGACACTAAAGTTCTTTCACACCGCTTGAAGGTAACACTGGACATGGCTCAACCGAGAGAACAAGCTGGATTCAGGAGTGGCTACAGCACAATAGATCATATCCACGTACTGAGAGAACTAATTGAAAGAGCGAGGGAATATGAACTTCCATTGTGCATGACTTTTATCGATTATGAAAAAGCCTTTGATTCGGTGAAACCATCAGCAGTTACAATGGCTCTGAAAAACCTGCGGTATTGAAGATGCATACATTAATATTATTAATAACATCTGTGAAAATGCAAGTGCAAAGATTAGGCTGTTTGAAAATACAACACACATAAAAATTGGAAAGGGAGTGAGACAAGGTGACACCATATCTCCGAAGCTCTTTAATGCCACATTGGAGGGTGTTTTTCAGTCACTGAGCTGGGAAAACAAGGGGATAAAGATTAATGGAGATTATCTAACCCACCTTCGTTTTGCTGATGACGTAGTCATTTTTGCAACTAGCCCATCAGAGCTGCAGAGTATGATCCAGGAACTTGCTGACAAGAGTAAAGAAGTGGGATTAAAAATGAACTTTCAGAAGACAAAAGTGATGTTCAATGCTTTTATAAGAAATGAAGATTTATCGATTGATGGAGAAAAGCTGGAGATAACAGACACGTACGTTTATCTTGGACAGCAGATATCAAGTGAGGGTCACATTGATGAAGAAATTAATCGGCGTACAAAACTTGCCTGGAGAGCTTTTGGAAGAAACAGCATAATTTTCAAGAGCAATATGCCATTATGTCTTAAAAGAAAAGTGTTTGATCAATGCATCCTTCCAGTGCTTACGTATGGTGCAGAGACGTGGACCTTAACTAAAAGAGACATACAAAGGCTGCAGACAACTGAAAGAAGCATGGAGAGGTGCATACTTGGTGTAACCAGGAGAGATAAGAAGAGGAACTCGTGGATCCGAAAAATGACAAGAGTGGAAGACATCATGATCAGAGTCAAATCCCTGAAATGGCAATGGGCTGGACATACTGCCAGAAGGACAGATCATCGATGGACAGCCGAAATTTTAGATTGGATTCCAAGGGACAGGAAAAGACCCAGAAGAAGACCACATGGGAGATGGGTGGATGAAATTCGAAAGTATGCAGGGGTGACATGGAGGAGACTGGCACAAGACAGACCGTTGTGGAGGAAACTTGGGGAGACCTTCGTCCAGCAGTGGATTGATAATGGTTGACAATGATGATGATGATGATATATGACAATAACTATAAAACCGTGTTATACAAAACAAAAATATTATCACGGATGTTTTTGATAAAAGATTACAATTTAATTTCAAAACTAAAATTCTTAGTGATTGGAACTCCAATATATCGAAACATGTATTTTTAATATTATTATATCTCAATGTATCCGGATTACCAGAATATGCAATAACAAACACAACAGTACCAGACAATTGAAAATACTTTTCTCTTCCTTTTTGACAAATCACTATCCAAGGAGGTACTGCTTATTCCACTTCGAAAACTTATTAACCTCTTTTAATTCTAGAAATCCATTTAAAATCAGACTTTGCAATATCACCACTTCTGATACTTTGGACTAATTATTTTCGGGCCTCAAACTTAAATCTCTTCTTACGAGCCGCCCCGGAACCATTAACACATTTTTATGGCACACATTAGATTACCAACATCTTGTTTTATTTTATTTTATTTCATTTATCCTTTTTATTAGTTCCGACAGGAGTCGCCACACGGCTCCTTAGGTTTGTGAGTTCCATTCCACAGGGAACAGACATTTCAAATTCAGTAGGGGAGGGACATGTTTTTGATAAGAGTTAGTTACCTACCGTCCACACTGGAGATGATATTGGGAGGACTAGGTAAGATAGTTATATTTCATATATTGTATATTTGGTTCGAGTAGGGAAGACCAGGTGTCCTAAATTAGTAAAAAGTTTGGTAAAAAAAATTATTTATTTTTAACCCTCGTTTCGAGAATTCGTTTTAAAATTTTCTAACCTGACACCTACACGAAACTCGAACCTAACTCGGATGTCGCGGGACGTCTTTCCCTGATCAGTGGCCTGCGGCACCCGAGTTTTTATATTTCTTTTTGTGTTTTTTCTTATTATATTTCCAGTGTTACTTTTGGTTAGTGAGATTTTATACTTTGGTTCATTCTCATATACGTTTCGAGTTCCAAACCAAGAAAATATGCAGGGGGGGTTCCAAATGAAGGTTCTTAGCGGGAAATGAGGTATGTATATATATATATATATATATATATATATACTTAAGAGCAAAACTGAAGACTAAGGAAAAAATTTATATATATATATATCAAAACTACGAAAGCGAAATTTTGTAGTTTGAATTATCGCTATTCAAAAATTAAATATCATCAAAGAATCACTTCTGCAATTACATCAGACTGTTCAAGCACTATACATAACATTTACATCAAGTTGCATCTGTATTATGCATCAGTGAGTAAAATTTTATATGATGTCCAGTCAACAATTGAAAAATTCTCACATTCTTGGTTTTATCAGTGCAGCTACGATATCATTCCTTCCTAAAGTGATGAAAAAAATGTGCATGAAAACAGGCATTTTTATATTTCTCAAATGCTATTGATTACAAAGTAATGTTCATTCTACGTTTTAGTTTTCCTGCTATGGTATGTACTCAAGATAAAAGGCTTACCCCCTCCCTCCCCAAAGCCCCCTAGCCCCAACCATTCATTAGTCTGACGCCTTCACCGCTACAAAATACAACACCAATTCGCTCTCTTCTTCCTTGGGTGGCATACGAGTGGGGAACGCTCACGGGGGGGGGGGGGTTAGGCATTAGCAATAGACATATGTGACCTCGCCTGACCATTCCAAATAAAGAAGCAACTAGGGGCAATTTGAGGAAGACCAGAATGGCGACACTAGCAAAATAACGTCACCCACAATTGTTTTCATTTTTTTCTAGACAAAATTATTGGGGGGGGCATATGGCCCTCTGCACCCGCCTAGGTACGCCACTGTTATACAAATAATAGAAGACATTTTAATGACTTCAAACACGTCCCAACCATCCCCGCGCGCAGTTGCAAGGTTTAGGGGCAGGTAAAATACAAATATATACTGTACATACAAATAACTCAATCAAATCAAGCTCATTCAATCAATAAATAAAATAATAAGAATATCAAGAAATAAGTACAAAATCTGGTAGTCAGCCACCAGGTGCCAATCATCAAGGAAAGATATATCCAGTAGCTGAACCCCTAAATCAGACAAGTTTCATGTGGATGCAAAATTTAGACCCATACCAAAAGATTAAAAAAATAATTAGGAAAGACTGTGGATGCCTTAGTTATTTTTTTAATCTTTTGGCAGGGATCTAAATTTTGCATCCACATGAAACCTGTCTGATTTAGGGGTCAGCTATCGGGTATGGCTTTCCCTGATGATTAGTACCCTGTGTCTGACTACCAGATTTTGTATTTATTTCTTGATATTGTTGTTATTTTACTTATTGATTGAATGTGCTTGATTTGATTGCTTTATTTGTGTGTGTGTGTGTGTGTGTGTGTGTGTGTGTGTGTGTGTGTGTACAGAGAGAAATTAAATTAATATTTTTCCATATATCCTGAATTTTTTTTTTAATTCATAAAACAGGTTAAGTGATGTTTAGATGTAACGATTTAATAGCGTCTGAGGAATGGCTGTGTTATCAGATACCTCAGCGTTGAGAACTAATGAAATGCGTATCATTACAGAAGCACCTGTTTGGAGGCCAGAACTCACGACACAGGACAGTTTCTTGAAAGACGAAGGATATTGCCCACCTGCGCAGTTTCGAAACTTGTCTTGGGATTGGACAAAAGCCGGCTCTGTCGCAGTGCAGAAGTGTCCAGGAGGAACCGTTGGTAAGTTGCTAAGAATTTAGATTTTATTGCACGCTCTCCTTCTTTTCTTCCTTTCCGTACTTATATACAGTGAATATCAGTGCTGAGACGGACCGGGCTCGGGCTGCATAATACTTACTGGAGTTTGAGCTCTGGCTCTGAGAGAGGGAGAGAATTTTCTTTCCTTTTTTTAAATGTGCTTTTGTATGATTTAGCACACGACTTTTTTTTTTTTTTTTTTTTATACTTAATTAGTTGTTAAATAGAATTCTTCGGCAACTGGGTCTAGATGGGGAATGGGAACTCGGCAGGGCTCTTCATTCCGGGCTTGGGTAACAAATACCATAGGCCATGAATTACTGAATTTCCGCGAGGAGAAAGTTTCTGTAACAACTATATAGATAGTAGATAGCAAACTGACGAAATTTTGCTCCCTACCTCAACGGGACAGCTCCCTGTTAATTCTATTGAGCAACGTACGACCTTGATTGTTGTACCTCCCGAGTTTTCCTGCCCGGTCCTCCGAAACATTTCAGGAAGAAATGCTTTGTCAAAGAAACTATAGAAATAGATTGCCATTCCTTCCTAACTCCGTAGTTGAGAAAGACATCGGTCAATTGCTATAGAAATAGATTGCCATTCCTTCCTTACTCCATAGTTGAGAAAGTCATCGGTCAATTGCTATAAAAATAGATTGCCATTCCTTCCTTACTCCATAGTTGAGAAAGACATCGGTCAATTGCACAGGGAGAAAAAAGTGTAAGTCTGGAAGAGGAGATTTTTTTTAATAACTAAACAAGTTAATCATAGTTTTCGGGTTCGTTCGAGCCCGGGCTCTATCTTGCAACATAGAATTCGGACTCTGGTTTGACACACTTCGGGCTCTTAAAATTGAGCCCGAACTCAGCTCTGGTGCATACAACTGAGGAAGAACCACGGGTTGCGTTGATGGATACTTGGTTCTTTTTCAGCTGGATGGAATATACATACTAGCAGTTACTCTAATGACGATAAAATTGAGATACATTTGTGGATAAAATATAAATCTCAGGTTTTTGAAAAGCTAAAAAGGAAAGAAATAAGATTGTTTTCATTACTTCGATTGTTTTCTTAAAAACTGTGTCGTATATTTTTGTTGTAGGAAAGTCACAAACACAGATAAATAGATGAATCGTTTTGTTGTAGGAAAACTCAGGTGGGTAGGTGCATAATTTTGTTGTAGGGAAGACTCAGATAGATCGATATATACATTATACACAGTTCAATTATATAAGATAGCTTATAAAGAAGTGGGATTAAAAATGAACTTTCAGAAGACAAAAGTGATGTTCAATGCTTTTACAAGAAATGAAGATTTATCGATTGATGGAGAAAAGCTAGAGATAACAGACATGGACGTTTATCTTGGACAGCAGATATCAAGTGAGGGTAACATTCATGAAGAAATTAATCGGCGTACAAAACTTGCCTGGAGAGCTTTTGGTAGAAACGGCATAATTTTCAAGAGCAATATGAAATTATGTCTTAAAAGAAAAAGTGTTTGATGAATGCATCCTTCCAGTGCTTACGTATGGTGCAGAGACGTGGACCTTAACTAAAAGAGACATGTAGAATGGAGAGGTGCATGCTTGGTGTAACCTGGAGAGATAAGAAGAGGAACTCGTGGATCCGAAAAATGACAAGAGTGGAAGACATCATGATCAGAGTTAAATTCCTGAAATGGCAATGGGCTGGACATACTGCCAGAAGGACAGACCATCGATGGACAGCCGAAATTTTAGATTGGATTCCAAGGGACAGGAAAAGACCCAGAAGAAGACCACATGGGAGATGGGTGGATGAAATTCGAAAGTATGCGGGAGTGACATGGAGGAGACTGGTACAAGACAGACCGTTGTGGAAGAAACTTGGGGAGACCTTCGTCCAGCAGTGGATTGATAATGATTGACAATGATGATGATATAGATTTGTACGTTTGTTGCAGAAAACACTTTCGTTACGTTTGCAAAGAAAAATCTACGTTTGGAAAACGTTGCTGTGTGGTGAAACGTTCAGTTCTCTAATCTGAGCGCTTTAGATTTAGATTCGAACACTGAGTAAGTCCTGGGTGTTTTGTTCAGAAGGAGAAGAGTGAAAAACTACCGTGTAATATTAAAACCTCAGCAGTGTTGGAAATTTAGGTTTCTTCGTACACTGCCTGTCTGTGCAGCCAGGCAACTGAATATTTAAACTTTAAATAAGCATTTGTGAAATAATTCAAATAATTGTCAATAGAGAAAAAAACAAATTAATTTCACTTCGAAGCCATAATGTTTTAGCCAAAATCGTTGTTAAAGAAAGAAAATGAAAGCCCGTCCAGAGGCAGTATCTCTTGTTGATGAGTTTTACTTCCAGCTGTATCGTCGATAATAACTTCACGGGGCAGTGAAGTGAGTAATTTTATCAGAAAAATTTCGGACGTTCGCGTCAGCAAAGAATGTAATCTTTTTTACTAGCTCATGTTAGCTGCCGTACATCCATTTTGAAACTTTTCACGCATATGTGGTTACGGAAAAGGGAAAAAACGCGGAGGGAAATTAAGCAAGCAAAGAGAAAGAGAGGGATGACAAGAAAAAGATTGAGGAGAAGAAGAGTAATAATAAAAAAGAAAAAAAAACACATGGGAGGGGGAAGTATGTATTCATATAGAAAACTGCGCGCTCGCTCGTAAGTAAATACTACCTGCCACGGACATATTACACTGCTGATTCTATAAAAACTGGTGCTTACGATATCTGTTTTTGATCTGATTGAAAAACAGACTAGGAAAAAATCTTTAAAATGGAGGCTGCTTCAGATAAATATTGTTCTTTTCTTTTCTTTCAAGCTTGTCAAGCAAGAAATTGAAAAGAATGATCCCGTGGATTTTCATAAGATAAAAAGCCACAAGTTTAACGTCTTTATATTGACATCTCCATCCTTTGATATAAATTCCAGTGAGCGCATTTTGAAAGTGAAAGCTGTTGTGCATTCATGTGAACATTTCCAGTCTGAATATGGAACCGATAGAGCATTCTTCTTTCTTATTATTGTTATTTTCACTTTCCTCGGGCAGTTCTTTCTTCCCTCAGTTTCTATCCGTTTAGTAAATCACAGGGGGCAATTTAAAATTTTGAAGCGACTTTCTCCCGTTTTGATATGGAGACTGAAAAAACAACAACAACCCTGCAACGGAATGGTTTTCATACGCCGAGTTTTCTTTACTAACGTGGTATAGTAGATCCTTGGTTGCGTATCTTATGATAACATTTAACTCTGGTGTTTGAGGATTTAATGAAATATTTCAGTTAACATTAAACAGAGATATGAGAATTTAGTAAAATATTACGGATGTTTCAGAAATTTTTCATGCATTATTTTAGTGAGCTTCACTTGGTTTTTTTTTTTTTCAGTATGCACCCTTTTAAAAATAGTGCTGTAATAATAGCACATAGGAATAACTAACTTTTAAAAATCTCAAACAATAACTTATTTCATATTTTACTTTATTCTTTGTCTGATATTATTATTTGAATTTATAGTTTACCAAATATTAAAGTTTTGATCCGTGGATGACAAGGATACTGTCCAAGAATCAGCAAGAATTCTTCGAATGATGGAGGGCAGGTTCCGCGTAGTGCCAATTTTTGCAACTGTTCTGTTGTAACTGTTCATAGCAAACAAAGATCGAAGTGTCGTGTAGAATGTTCTAGAAGAGGCAAGAATGGGTTAGACGTTTGTAGAATGTTCCTGAATGATCGCGCAGTGGGAAGTTGGAGAGCTTTATGCAAATCAAGAATATTCCAGAAGGTTCAGGTCCTGTCGGGAAGTATACATAAAGGAGTCAGTCGCTCGCTAGTCCAGTGTTCGTATCGTATCGGACAAGTAATGGACAACAACACTTGAGAAGTTCAGCAAAAATGTTAAGAGTTCACACATTTTTGTAATATTCGGCAGTGCACCCCGCGTTGCTGAACTGTGAGTGTAGTGCTAATATGTGTCTGTGGCTATAGTGGGGTAATTATTTTGGATTGTGAAAAGTATGTAATAGAAGAGAATACTGTTCTGGAGATGGACGAAATGAGTATCTCTAACCGAAATAAACATTCATTCGTACTTACTTCTTATGTATTATTTCGTTCAAATGTATTATTTCGTTCAAATCACTTTACTTGCGGCGAAGACGGGGCAACTGCTCATGTCATACACGTACAATCTCCAATACGTACATACACGCATTTAAGGTCCGAGGGGTGGAACAATTGTCAAATAACCTACACAACGTGTAACGGTGTACTATTTGCTGGTTTATTCACGTTGAATTGTTACCCATAAGTTATTGGTTAATTACCAACATATAGTTAACCATTACGATTATAATGGGTAACTGCTACATGTCATTAAAAGTACCATGTTATTCTAATGGCCAGTTTATCATTACGATGTAATGGTAACGCCAAGTTCTTGCTCCCATTATCATTACGCTGTAATGCATTATCGATTAATTCAATTACGATTTTGCCCAATTCTGCTACTCATTGAAGTTGTCGCAATCCAGTTATTTGAAACGTTTTACGAAGTTGTTAGACACTATTGCAATTGTCCAAGAGACAACTGGCGCGATCAATATGATGTTCTGTTTCTATTTTAGTTCCCCTAGATTTAGGTTCGATGAGTCCCGAATATGGAGATTTTCTGTGTAAGAGAAAACTCCACATTAGTTAATTATGATGTATCTGGAATTATGATTTCAGGACTGTTGTGGTTAATGGTCTTACTTGTGATGATACAATTGTCGATACGATTTAGTTGGCGCTTACAATAGTTTTGGTTTAGGCCATATTTAATCCCAAGTAATTGATGGAAGATCTTGGCAACCTGATCTTATCCTTCTAAAAGTTTAGTTGGTGCAAGGCCTTGGTTAGTGCGAGGAGAAGGCGGCCAGCGTAAATGAGCTCTATAATTTGTTTGCAGTGGCTATATCACATTTTATTTAGGCGTCATCATCCGCCAATGTGTTTTGAGAAACCTCAGATGAAAAAATCTCTTATCTCCTGAAAGGCTTCTTCACTCGTGTGAAGTTCGAAAACACTGAGTGCACGTGAATTCAGGAGTTAAACGACCTGGTGGTTCAGTGGTCTAAGCGCTAGCTTATGCCTATTCGTTCGAGATGGATCCAGGTTCGAATCCCGGTGAGGCACAGATGTTTTGTTTGTCGTAGTGTCCCCAATTTAAGAGACGGGTGACTGCTTATATCTATTGAGTTGCTCACGATGGTCGTTAAACCTCCAAACAAAAAACAAAAAAGAATTCAGGAGTTAGAAAACACCACCGAAATGTGTTTGAGCATTAATGTGAATATTATGATCGAAGTAAAGAAGACAACGGCACACCCTTGTTATCAAATTTAGAATGCTTCACAATGTTCAGTAAGCTTTTCGAAACCTCGAGGCAACGGAAATATCGCACATTTAATTTAACATCGCTGCTAACATTGTTGTTAATTTTGTATTTAAGTTTTAGTTTGTTTTCAGTGATTAATTTTGATGTTTGACTCCAGCAATAAAAAAAAAAGAAAGAACAACTAAAATGAACTGAAAGTTCTATGGCAATACATATAAGGAATGGCCTTTTAATTTCTCAAAATACATATAAATTTGCAAATTTCGACTCGTAAAGTATTCATGTGGAATTTAATTTACTGCAGAAAACAGCTGTGCCACAAAATTTCGTGCTAAGAAAGCAACAAGCATGAGTCGAAAATTTGTATCTACTGAAATTTTATGTGTACTATTTGCAACTACGGGAAATATTACAGGCTAAGACATGGATGCTATCCACTATTGTCCCGCCTAGTGAGAAAACCGCAGTTTGCTTGTTTCAAATAGAGATCTAATGATGCCCACGTGACTTTCATCCCAAATCCATCTGGCTATCTTGTTCGCCATTTCTCCGTTAAGTCATTTGCATAAATATCAAAATCAGTTCCCTCACACACATCGTAGTCGCTGGTTGAGCTGCCCCCGAAATCATAAAATTAAAGTAAGGCGAATGCTTTTAACTGTCGACAAGGGAACTTTTAAACTGTAAGCATCTCATACCAGTCCAAAACATTAAAGAAATGCACAAATTGTGAGCATATGGGATGTTCATTAATTTCTAGGGACAGATATTTCTTAGGAAGTTTTCCTGAACATCTTCAGATTTCAGCAAAAATGTACCTGAAATGGAAAAGTTAAAATTTATTTCATGAACAACGAATCATCGTTTTCCAAGAAAGAGTTTATTTCATTCATTGAAAAGATGCTGTACTGAAATATTACCGAAAAATAGACTAAAGAACTATTAACTCCAGTGTTAGACTGTGGGGAGAAATATATGCAAGTTAGTTTTAATCACGCTGATGAAAATTTGTGTGCGAACTGTGAACCCAGTTTTCTAAAAATACGATTTTTTGCCCATTTACATTTTAACCACACATAGGGCGTTTCAACTAATGTTTGTCAAAAATTCCACAGATGGATTTGTGTCTGTTAAGCAGAATAATTATGGACCGGATTTAATACTTCTTACGTGATTTGTATTTGAAATCTGAGAAGAGCATAACAGGTGACCTGAATGACTTTGAGCGTGGCATGGTAGTTGCTAGATAGATCATTCCCCAAACGACAGTCAGACAGACAGATCATACGTAGAGTATTTTAGGAAGGGAGTGTCTGACCCCAGGTCTTCAACAACCTTAGAAGTAGGAAGCTAGGAGATTTGGGCTAGAGTGCCCGACAGGAAAGTCACACGGAAGCGAGGCAGAAAGGGGGAGGAAGACGCCCTTATTTGTAACCGGGAGGAGAGCGCTACCCTGAGTCCGACGGCTTATTCTGCCTATCCGACGCACGGCGGATATTTAGTAGTTTGAGCGTTCATGCCTGCTGGGGATTGAACCTGATACTTCTCTGTAGCAGTCGCGAACGTCCACTAGGCCATCCGGGGCCCATCTCCCAAATGGCCGACCTTGTGGGAATTTCAAACACAACCATTCTACTAGGGTTTACCGTAAATGGAGCGACATGCAAGAAACTTCCTGCAAATCGCGACACTGTGGACGAAAACAGCTGGAGTATGACGGGATCAAAGTAGATTGGCGAGAATCGTGCAAGTGAACGGTCTACAGCCCACTGTAGAATTCAATTTTCGTGTGTCAAGGGTCACCTCCGAACGCACTACATGTCGGATCAGGTGGCGAGTGGACCAGAGCCGACAATTATGTCGCTAATCTCGTGTAATCCATCGGCTATTTCCGTTCACAGGATGTCCAATTGCCGGAAGTTCTTTCCATGACTCACTATTCACGGTAAACCTTAAATATTGTTGTGCATGCGAGAACCGGGAACGCCTGGCAGGAACTATCACGCCGCGTTCAAAGTCGCTCAGATCAGTCGTTTTGCCCATTACCATCCTCCGTCAAACGCTAATTGATGCTCGACGACCTTTCCCTTCTGATTTATGGGCCGAGGGCAGGTGTACCTTATAAACTGTCAACTCGGTGTTGATACAGTACAGTAGATTACGATTGACTGGGACGGATCGTAACTAGAACACAATGCCCCAATAAAGCGGCTGTCCCAATTATGCAAAGCTGTATTTCAAAGAGCTAATTTGGAATGTTCTTCAAGAATTGTCCAAAATAAAAGGCTGTCCCGATTAACCGGAATCTACTGTAAATATGTCTCTTTCAGTCACCCAACTCTTTCTTTTTCTTATTTTGACAGTAGCAACCGCCCTTCACTCCCCAATTTAAGATCTTGGATCTGTCAGTGGGTTAAAATTAGTTGTTGAAATTGTGCTTTCTGGAATGCGAATACAAACAGGAGAGTGTTTTATAAAACATCATTCTGAAAAATATGCATTATTGTTTTTTTGTAGCTGTAATCACAAATTTATAAAAATTATCGAAGCAGTTTTTTAAATGAAGGTAAGACTACTGTTTCTTAAAAATGATCGCTTGTGGCTGTTACAATAACTACTTTGAAAGTTTCGTTTGTACATTCTTTCTTTCTCTCTTTTTTTTTCTTTTAGGCCTAGCTAAATGGAGATGCGGCATTGCCCCTGTCCGTTGGATTCCCGACACCCCAGACCTCAGCCAATGCAGTTCACTTTGGGCAGACAACATGCGAACAAGAGTGAGTATCTTTGTCTAAAACCATGTCGTCGCTTCTCTTTCTGTGAGAAGTGGCCTTGTCAACACCCGACTTTGGTTAACTTAATCACAGAAAGATTTATCTCGCTAAGGCGCCTGCTGTTTGCTGGGAAAATGATTAATTTTACTAATTCATCTTAATGGAAAAAGAAGTAGAACTGGTTCGATGCCAGGTGCTGCAAACCGATTGATTTATAAAATGCTGATCTCAAAATCAAGTGACCTTTCACTTGAAAAATATATCATTGTATGAAGAAAGACTATTAAGAAGCATGCGAAGTGTCAAGCATTTCAGGGGGGGGGGTAAAGACAATCTCTGATAGCCTATTTAGAAAAAATGAGTTCTCTTCTGATGGACCGCGAGATTCCTTTATACTGTAACCGCTGCGTATAAGTCCATCTTTCGATCTGTGAAAAATCGTCCTAAAAAAGATAGGTCGACTTATTAATACTCCTAATCGAAAGAGAAAGAAGTATTATTTAGTAGATTTTTAAAAAACTATATTAAAACAATGTGCAAAAATATTCTTTTATACAGAGCTGCAATCAAAAATGTAGATTTTACAAATATACCTTTAGAACGTCGTCGCAGTTTACAAGTGAACTGCTATTCCTTTATTTCAATGTTGGAATCGGAATTCCTTTATGTTGTCTTGCGCCATTTCCGCTGTCACAGCATCAGGACACATGAAGTACCAGATGCTGAACATCCCTCATCCGATTTCCAAAACAATAATAATCAACCTCTTTTTCCATCCGTCGAAATTCCATATTTCATCACAGTTTCGGTTTTGACATAGTTCCAAGGCTTGATAATGAAATCATATAGAACATCAAAGGGAGCAAGCAACTCATGTATTGCCTTCAGCTGCAAAACGTTTCTCCCCCCCCCCCCCCACTTCACATCTAGTTATTCACATGTAGAACAGGGAATTAGTTAAAAGATTCTGCTTCAATGGAAAGAGTATGTAGGAAGAATCAACCGGAATAATGGTAATACGAGCTAGCTGCTGTCCTACAAATACTTTGAAATACATGTCTTTTTTTTTTTTTTTTAAATTACTTTCAAGCTTCTTGAAGCTCATTCTGAACTCCTCTACCCAGGACGGTAGTTAGTAGGAGGCTGGATGGGGGCCTCAGATTCTCACCTCTAAAGGCAAGAAAGTAAGTCTATCCCTAGGAAAATGGAAGTTGTCGTAAATGTTATTATCTTTCATTTTTGGTGTTATATGAAAATTTATTTTGTATTTCATATGACGTATACCTCTAAATTAGCCTTCCTTTTGAGTTTTTGTATTCTTCTGTAAATTTAGTTTCTTCACGTTAAACGTTTTCTGACTTAACAGCACATTAATCCTCACGACGAGTTTCTAAAGTTGGCATCACTGGCAGTGAGTCGACGTGGACCTTAACCATAAATGACATACATAGGTTGCGGTCAACTCAGAGAAGCATGAAGAGATTCATGCTTGTTGTATCCAACAAAGTTAGGAAAAGGAGCGCGTAGATGAGAAAAATGGCAAGAGTAATCGACCTCACAATCTAAGAAAGGATCCTCAAGTGAGAATGGGTTCGACATACTGCGGGAACAACTGAAATATTACACTGGCTACAAAAGTGTCAGGAAATGACCCAGAAAAAGATCGGTGAAATTAGAAAGCATGCCGTAGTGACATGGAAAATGATTATTCAAGAGAGATGGTTGTGGACAAGACTAGAGGAGACCTTCACACAGCAGTAGATTGAGAATTGTTGATTTTGATGCTGATATAACCGACATAATTAGATTTTGTGTTTGGGAGATGATGCGGCACATATTTCAGAAGTTCATCAAGTTCTTTCATGAGAGTAGGTTGTAATTTCTGGAAGTTATCAAACTCGTTTTATGCCGGATACTCCAGCTGAGTCGGTTTAGAAAAGAAAGAGGAAAAAAAGGGAGGGGAGAAAAAAAAACTAGAAAATTTCTGTACTCTATTCTTTATTAGGATATTACTTTGCGGTAACTCGTGTTTTTATATCCTTCCATAAAAAGGTCTCAGTTGCATGTAGTGAAAGGAAGTTCATCCGCTTCTGCATTTTCCAGTGCCCATTAGCTGTATTTTTATAACACTTTAATCTTAATGGCTAGTTACCTTACACAAAAGCATGGGTTTCAAACAGGCTTTAATTATACCATTTTCTATTTCTTCCTCACTAGCAAATAGGCTAAGGGTATAACAGCTTCTTCTTTTCTAAATCTTTTTTTCCCTCCTAACTCTTTTGTAACACTTTTACGAGGAAGGTTTCACTATAGTCTTAAAAAGCTTTCTTTTGTTCTCGAATGTTTAGGTATTAAAGAAATAAAAGGCTCTTCTTCAGAGGGGATATTGATTTTTCGCGTTCTTGTTCAGATTCATTGTTTTGAATTAATGTGAAACTTCCCCGAATGTTTATGAGTAAAATTCGGATTATAGGCATAATTTGACTTAACAGGGACATTTTCCTGGTGATAATTTCATTCTCTCTTTCTTCCTTCCTGTTTTGTTTTTTTTTTTTTTGAAGGTTTAAGCAATGAGAGGAGTCATCCGAGAAACATTTTAACATAAAGCGGTGGCCGTACGTCTCTTTAATAGATCTGAGCTGTAATGTAAAAAAAAAAAAAAAAAAAAATTATTTTTCTTGATATAGAGATGCTGTTTAATAGCATTGATTCAAATTTTCTTGCGTGATATCCTAACAAGGAGAATTTGAGTGATGAGTTTCTGCAGCTAGGAGAATGAAAATGTTGAAAACAGTGAGCAAAACAGATTTCCATGTACCGATTCAGCTTTATCTATTGCATGAAACGCTATTTAAGCTATAATTTCACAATATATATTACGGAATATTTTGTGTACTTACTTCTTGTAACAGAGTGTTTATCTTATTCCTTAACATAAATTATGATTTTCTATTATTGTTATTATTATTATGAGACACAGGTGATAAAAATCAAGCGATATTTCATTGAAAAGCCATATATAAATTTTAGTGCTGCTTCAGAGAACTTTTTTTAATTAAAAATTCGTGTTGAAGATCATTTGTCGAAAACGAAGAAAATCCTGCAACTCGCAGTATTAGTATCACGTTAGAAGAACATCGAAACCTAAAGTACGAAATATACGTAGTTAGTTATTCCTAAGACAAGTATCAAAAGTTCGCTTTACGCCACTTTGCTTTTGCGAAAAACCTACATTAGTACCTGTTTTCTCTAAACGAAAGAAAACCGAAGAGGATTTTGACTTCTACGAAAAAAGGGCGAAAATCGCGTTCAGCGTTTATTTTGCAGCGAGCCGTTATAGAGGCAGCGCTCACCCCTAGCAGCGAGAGTGGCGCCGCCAAGCTCCTTCCCCGGGAACTACTCTTAGCATCTCAGTGTCACCCCGCCATAGCTTTGAACTGTGTCCGTAAGCATCTGTGATTTATGCAGTTGATTTTGTGCACCCGGTAGCAGATCAGATCATATGTAGAGGATTTTAAGAAGGGAGTGTCAAACTCCAGGTCTTAAACAACCCTTAGAAATAGGAAGCTAGGATATTTTGGCTAGAGTGCCCAACAGGAAAGTGACACGGAAGCGAGGTAGAAAGGGGAGAAAGACATCCTTATTTATAACCGGGAGGCCAGTACTCGGGGTCCGACGGCTTAACGTGCCCGCATCCGTTAGCAAGATCTATCCTAAGGTATCAGAATAGCCTAAGAGAGCTCGTAAGGGTGTTACGTTTAGCGTAAAACTGGACGTTATTAAGTGTTTCGATTGTACGTGCTTTGAGCTTGCCTGCGTCCATCATTCCTACTATTTACACGTAGAGAGGAAGTATCGTGAAAGCTGATTAAGTTACTATTGATTCTGCTAGTAGCTAAGTGGTCTCTTTTAGTTGGTATCCAATAACGTGTATTTATCATTATGCTGTGTATTTATCGTATCATTCCTGCTTTTACTATATGCTAGCGTTATTTTACGCTTTATGTGTTATTTGGTATGATTTAGTAGGTTATTTTTGGAGTTTGGGAGTGCTCAAAAATTTTCCCATATAAATTTATGGTAATTACTTCTTCGCTGTAAGCCATTTAAAAAGCAGAGCGTTCTTAGGAATCCTTTTACGAAATGTTTCATAGGAACGCTCTACTTTCTGATAGTAGGGGAGACCTGTATACAGTTGCAAAATTATTTTTTCATTGTAGATGTTAATATCTCTTGGGAATTTAACATCTACATTGAAAAAATAATTTTGTTTTCCATGATAAGAAATATTTTAACCTCGGGTGGACGAGTCCAAGACGCTCGGTCGCAATGGCCCCTGAATTTTCAAATTCTATTCTGAAAACTTTGTATTTCAAAATTCGGATTTCTGTTGTGAAGTGTCCATTGCTATAATGAAGCAGTAAGTACAGTTTACGGATGGTTTTCCTCTTTGTATATTCTTGTTGACTACTTAACCTAAAACCACAATAACGAAGACACCAGTATCTGTTTTTGGCACTCTCGCCAGCAGAGTTATGCATTCTGCCACACTAGTGAGTCTGTCTGAAGTTCCGCTGTGCTGCCCAAGGAAGAAAAGTGCACGCATTCAGAACAAGCATGTCTGTACCTATCGCACTGATTTTACGTGGAGTGCTTATAAGTACATATTTATTCATTAATGGTGTCATTGAATTTTATACACCAGAAGACAAAGATGGATTTTCTCAAATGAAAATCTATTTGGAAATGCAATTAATACAAGTGCATAATATGTTCTCTAGCTTTAGTTGTGGATATTGCACTGAATTATTGAACAATCTCTGAAAACCTGCGGTATTGAAGATGCATACATTAATATTATTAATAACATCTATGAAAATGCAAGTGCAAAGATTAGGCTGTTTGAAAATACAACACCCATAAAAATTGGAAAGGGAGTGAGACAAGGTGACACCATATCTCCGAAGCTCTTTAATGCCACATTGGAGGGTGTTTTTCAGTTACTGAGCTGGGAAAACAAGGGGATAAAGATTAATGGAGATTATCTAACCCACCTTCGTTTTGCTGATGACGTAGTCATTTTTGCAACTAGCCCATCAGAGCTGCAGAGTATGATCCAGGAACTTGCTGACAAGAGTAAAGAAGTGGGATTAAAAATGAACTTTCAGAAGACAAAAGTGATGTTCAATGCTTTTACAAGAAATGAAGATTTATCGATTGATGGAGAAAAGCTGGAGATAACAGACACGTACGTTTATCTTGGACAGCAGATATCAAGTGAGGGTCACATTGATGAAGAAATTAATCGGCGTACAAAACTTGCCTGGAGAGCTTTTGGAAGAAACAGCATAATTTTCAAGAGCAATATGCCATTATGTCTTAAAAGAAAAGTGTTTGATCAATGCATCCTTCCAGTGCTTACGTATGGTGCAGAGACTTGGACCTTAACTAAAAGAGACATACAAAGGCTGCAGACAACTCAAAGAAGCATGGAGAGGTGCATACTTGGTGTAACCAGGAGAGATAAGAAGAGGAACTCGTGGATCAGAAAAATGACAAGAGTGGAAGACATCATGATCAGAGTTAAATCCCTGAAATGGCAATGGGCTGGACATACTGCCAGAAGGACAGATCATCGATGGACAGCCGAAATTTTAGATTGGATTCCAAGGGACAGGAAAAGACCCAGAAGAAGACCACATGGGAGATGGGTGGATGAAATTCGAAAGTATGCAGGGGTGACATGGAGGAGACTGGCGCAAGACAGACCGTTGTGGAGGAAACTTGGGGAGACCTTCGTCCAGCAGTGGATTGATAATGGTTAACAATGATGATGATGATGATGATAAAATAAATTAATTTTGACCGTTGGTCACAATTCTGTATGTGTGGTTTTTGTTTAGATCGGTCGTGATTCTCTTCTAGTATCTCTTGGGAAAACTTGCTGGCTTCAGAAGAAAATGAGCTGGCGCGTGAAAATTTTGGTGTTTTGTCTATCCCTGTTTATACCCATTTCATTACGCTTTCCAACCGTAGGTTGAAGAAGCGTATATGCTCCAGCTTTGTCCGTCTGTCTGTGCGATAACTCGCGTAAAAGTGGTTCGATTTCGATGAAATTTTAGTATGTGGAAGGGGACAACTTGTTGACGAACCCTATTGGAAATGGGGTCAAAGGTCAGGACATAGGAGCGGGATCCATTCCATCGCCCTTATGCGTCATAACTTACGTAAAAATGCTTCGATTGCGACAAAACTTTATCATGTTGTTCCGGAGGTATACTGAACCGGTTCTGTTGAATATCACCGAAATGGGATCAAAGTTCAGGGCACAGGAGAGAGATTTATTTCACAGCCATTATCCTCATAACAAACAGCATAATTTTCAAGAGCAATATGCCATTATGTCTTAAAAGAAAAGTGTTTGATCAATGCATCCTTCCAGTGCTTACGCATGGTGCAGAGACGTGGACCTTAACTAAAAGAGACATACAAAGGCTGCAGACAACTCAAAGAAGCATGGAGAGGTACATGCTTGGTGTAACCAGGAGAGATAAGAACAGGAACTCGTGGATCAGAAAAATGACAAGAGTAGAAGACATCATGATCAGAGTTAAATCCCTGAAATAGCAATGCGCTGGACATACTGCCAAAAGGACAGACCATCGATGGACAGCCGAAATTTTAGATTGGATTCCAAGGGACAGGAAAAGACCCAGAAGAAGACCACATGGGAGATGGGTGGATGAAATTCGAAAGTATGCGGGAGCGACATGGAGGACACTGGCACAAAACAGACAGTCGTGGAGGAAACTTGGGGAGACCTTCGTCCAGCAGTGGATTGATAATGGTTGACAATGATGATGATGATTCTCATAACTTGACTAAAAATGCTTCTATTGCGACAAACCTTTCCTATGTTGTTCCGGAGGTATACTCAACCAATTCTGTTTAATATAATCGAAATAGGGTCTAAGGTCAGGCTACACGAGCGAGATTTATTCCACAGCCATTATCCTCATAACTTGAGTAATGATTTCTGGTATGTTGGAAAGCTTATCATAATCAATGCATTGCATGATTTTACTAACTTGTTCTACTGTGTAGTCACTGAATTAATTAAAGCACTCATTCCAGCTGTGGTCTTAATGCTTCACCTACAGCATTAATTTCTCAGCTGGAGTGTAAGTCTGTTACCTAATTGCTTCATATTTCGTGAAGCTTTGTATTACTTTGTGTCTCTTCAGTTAGAGAATTCTTTTAAACTCAGTTGGAGTCATACTCAGGAATGGAGGAATTCGTACGCAAATTTAGGACACTTGAACCACAAATCCGCACCGAATTGTTTATCTGAAACCTCCTCTGCATTGAGCATTTATTTTGATCTTTTCATTCGGTCGTAACTTTTGAGCACTGCCACGGTAGTAGTGGCATTGTCTCACCTGTGACTTTCACTGCAGACGGCAAACACTCAAAGATTCCTTTATATGAAGACAGCTTTTCTTTGTCTGTAGTTATCACGGGGATCACTGATCTGTTACAACATACAGTGGTCCGACCTGACAAGTACTCACAATAAGACGTTTCCATCCTTTGTCTTTGTGCAGGTTGATCAGAAAATAAGATAACAAAGTGCGTATTTCGTATTAGTGTATTTAATGATTTTAATACGATGTGAAATATAAAGCGCCCATTCATACAGAGACGTTGCGACGGGGGAAATTGCCCCCCCTGGTGTCAGTCCATGGGGACCCCGAAAAGGTTCGAATGAAGTTACTGCCACAGCTGGAAATGCACCACAGCTGATTTTATTGTATCGAAATATACACTTTTCGCGCGTAGAAAATGTCCTTGCAATTGAATCATCACCTCCTTCTAATTTGTTGCATATGTGAAAGAGACATGCCACGTCATATCGGTTTCAGATCGTGCACGTGATTTGATCAGCTGAATTAAGTTTCAATTTTTTTTTTTTTTTTTTTTTTTAAGATTTCGCATCGTTGGGTTTGAGAGCATATAACTCTTGTTTTCCTAGAGGATAACATACGTTCAGAGGGCATAACAGCAGTCTCTGTTTGGGTGTTTATACTCTACGGCAACAAGTATAATTTAAATTTATACGAGTGCACAACTTTTACGAGAACGAGTACTATAAAATGTAACCGTATCAGCATAGGAAACTGGAAAATGATGCTCATCGTATAAAGATAAATTTTCTGATATTCTTCACTTGACACTTTGTTAGGTGCTGTGCATTTTTGACGCTTCTTGGTTGGTAACATTTACCCTTTTTTTTTTTTTTTTGGCTGCCTAATGCAAGTTAGAGTTAATGCTTTTAAGCATATTATAATACGAAATTGTATCTGTATTGAATAAACTGTGTGAATATATTCAATATAGAAATTGACCAAAATTTTGTCGAGTAGCCGCTTACTGATATTCAAGTCACTTCCCAAAACCACTTCCTCGATTGTCTGTATTGTTTCCCAAGGAGGGGTGGGGGTGGGGACTGTTTCTTTCTTTCACCGACGGTGGCGACTCAGTGTTTACGTGTTTTGAACTTGTTTATTCATTCCGTATGAAATTCTTGACTCTTATGGGGAAGCACAGCAATTTTCAGTTCTTTATATGCAGTGCAGCGACGCCCTTTCATGTGACCTTTTAACTGTGGAAATCCCTAACTGCAAGATTTCATTTGTTCAATTCGTGCTGTGCTGATTTCTGTTGCATAGTTACTTGGACTTCCAGTTGCGCTTGTCGTCGGTTAGATTAGATTAGATTAAATGAAATTAAATTAAATTAAGTGGTTTTAGGAAGGGGTGTCTGACCCCAGATATAAAACTGCCCTTGAGAAATCGGAAGCTAGGAGGTTTGAGTAAGTCAACTCAATAGGAAAGGAAAATAAATATAGGGAGAGGAAGGAGAGAACTGGTCCTTGAAGCAACTTCCACAAAAGCTGGGGAGGTTGTAGAGTATCTCTACCAGTTTTTATACTATTCATCAACATACTGACACTTTACATTCTTCATACACCGTAATAAGTTGTCAACGACGAAACCTCTTTTGCCCACACAACTCGAACCTCCTCGCGTGACCAACGATCCAGCTTAATCGCCATTTTTAACTTTCACAGCAATATGCGCATGCGTCTTCAGTCTCTCAGCGATCGTACTCACGGCTGTTTCACTTCTTACAGATAAACGCGTGGAACGTTCAGCCTTGTAGCGTTATTTTTTGGGCAGCTCGATCGTCATTTGAAGTAATTTTAAAATGAATTCTTCGGAGTTATTTCGTCGGGTTTCACAACTTTATTTCAGCCAGATTTCTTCAACCAAATACAAATTGCAGTATGTCTTGTATAGATAGACTGCACAACCTGAAGACATCTTATTGAAAGAAATAACTAGAACAATGCATTTCTATGAGTATTGGACAATTGGTTATGAAATTTAACTTTTGTACTTAATATGAGGATCATTTCATTATTATAAGTAAAATTAAAAATCTTTCGCACGCGAAGTATGTTTTCTGCACATTGTTTTGAAAATGGCAATAAAAAAGCTAATTCTTTTTATATTGAGCAAACTTTTCCATTGCCATATCTGACTAAATACTCGTAATTTATAACGTTCTTTGTAAAAGAGTTTTTACTTACAGCTTCAAGGGTGCCTTCATGAATGACACTAAGTTTATTTCGTCCTTAGGTTGATGGTGACCACGATTCAGTTGTCACCATAGCTGCGGAGCTAGCAGTTGTGACCCATAATAAGCCTCTCTATGGTGGAGATGTAAGACATGCCTCAGAGATCGTTCAGAGGCTAATAACTAAGATGGCGGACAAAGTACAGGGAATCTCTGACGACAAGCAGAGGCATCAAGTATTACAGGAACTATTAGAGGTAAGCAGACGCAACGTACTCATTTCTGTTGTTTTGTATAAGTCAATTCATGAAATATTTTGGTATAGTCTGAAACAGTACTTTCTAACTTCTGTAAAGCAGTGGGCCAGGATTTTAGAAGAATTAGATGGCAGGCCAATATTTGTATGATATAAATATACATCGAGTGATAACTGAGTTATGACCATCCTTATCAGAAATGGGCGCAGCCCGTTGACCATGTGATTTTCTTTAATAAAGTGGGAAAGAATTGGATTCATCTAAAAATGTTTTGAATTTTCTATGCGTAAGATTACGAGTTCTGCCACTAATTAAATTCGTTATTTTCACTACCTCGTTCATTGCATTGTATAGTCCCAGCGAAGACCCGTATAGTGCTTGTTTGTATGGAAGGGAGTGCAACATTTCAGATTTGATTCCATCTCTTTTCAGTCAGAAATGAAATTTGGTTTATTCGTCGTTTGCGGGCCACAAAATTTCGTCCTGGGGATCGCCAGATGGAAAGCACTGGTCTTTCTTTCTTTTGATTGGGGGTTTAATGACCACCGTGAGCAACTCAATGGGCTATAAGCAGTCACCCGCCCATAATTTAGGGTCATTGACTCTATGAAAGGGAGAGAGCCAGTGCCGTAAGACAAACACAACATCCAAGGACCCATCTCGGACGAATGATCAGAAGCCATCGCTCAGACCACTGCGCCGCCGGGGCTGCACTGATCTAGAGAATACGGAATCTGACCAGTCTGAAATCGTTTTACGTCAGTTATCAAACTCAAGTATTTTTATAACATGGCAGCAGCGTAATATTAGCATAAAAACTAAAATGTATTTCATTATTTTTTTGTATGTACGGATGACGCACTTCAACGGCTAAAAAATGTGCAATGAAAAAACGGCCTCCGTTTAGTCAACAAGGTGGAAACAGCTAGCTGACAAATTAATGATATTAGAACTGTTTTGGTAATGGTCTATCTTATTTAAAATATGCCTTTGTCAGGCTGGTTAGGTCCACTTCTGAACGGATTTTCTGCATTTGTCTTTCCTTGATGCAGTTCTTTTTTATCTCATCAAACCACTTCTGCCGTGGTTTTTCTTTTTTTTTTTTTTTTTTTTTTTTGGTGTGCTAGTTCCAAGATTCCACATAGACAATCACCCCTTCGGGATAGGGAGCGAGCTGTTTGTTTCTTTAATGTGACGTGCATTAATACAACCTGTGTTTTAATTCACCGTCACAGGAGCCGACTACGGGCATGCCTCCGCAGAATTTTCTTTTGCTAACAAGTTGTATATTGTAATTAGAACTTATGGAATAAAATGTTTCTATCAGTTAACATCAGGAAAAGATAATCAAAATTAATATGTTTAACTACACTTTTGAAATAGTGTATGTTGAATATATTATTTTAGTATTAATACCTAGGTAATTCTGTAATAAGTTGTATCAGTCATTGTTTTATGCTGAATTCAGTACTTAAACCTTTTCAAGTACTTTCAAGGACTAATTTTCAAGTCCTTGAAAGTACTTGAAAAGGTTTAAGACCCCATAAATAGTACTTGAAAAATAAATTTTGTTTTTAAGTAATGATATGAAAGAGCATGTGTAAAATAATTGTTTATGCTGAAAAGTTGTGTAGGAGATTTTTGTAGCTGATGAAATAGCGCAGAACTTGTGTTCAACTCAGGGGAGCGTCATCTGGTAACTTGGTTAAGAGTTTAAGACATCACTACAGAGTAAAACATCAGCCATGGGAGTAAAATAAGTGGAATGATGCATTCATAAATTGCAATGGGCTTCTGTTAACAGGGGTTAGGGACATGTTCTTGCCAGAAGACGAATATGAAAGTAATGTGCCCTTTCAAAATATTCCACAAAATAAAACTATTTCAAAAAACAACATAACAGAAGGGCAATTCAAAAGTAATAAAATAAACAAACAGTGGCCATGGGGGTAACAGGTAGGTCATTGGAAGTGTGGCCGTCCCAGCTAAGTTTAATGGTTTGAACTTACTGAAATACCTAACTACTGTCCGACCGACAGCACACACGTATGATAATTTGGTTTTAAAAAGTCCTTGAAAAGTGCCTGAATTTATTTTGCTTGGAAGAGTACAAACCTTGCAGTAGAAAAAAACATTTTTTCAAATCTATGGAGAGATGAAGCAGTTATTAAGAAAAATACGAAAGAAAACAATAATTTTCACCAGTGTGGTACGAGGCGTTGACTTGTAATCGCTCGTTCGATATGGGTCCGGGTTCGACTCTCAAGCGAGGAATAGATGGTGCGCTTGCTCTACCGTACTGGCCCCTTCCCCTCCATAAATCTATAAAATTGGAACCAGCAGCTCCAATTTTAGTGATTTATGTAGAGGATTTTAGGAAGGGAGTGTCTGACCCACCAAGTCTCAAACAACCATTGCAAGTAGGATGCTAGGAGATTTGGGATACAGTGCCCAACAAGAAAGTCACACGGAAGCAATGTAGAAGGGGGAGGAAGACGTTCTTATTTATAACCGGGGGGAGGGGCAGTTCCCAGGGTCCGACGGCTTAACATGCCCATCCGACGCACGGCGGATATTTAGTGGTTCGAGCGTTGTAACTGCCTGCTGGGATCGATCCTGAGACTTTACCGTGGCAGTCACGAACGTTGACTACTAAGGCCATCCGCGGCCCGCAACCCTAAATTAGGGGCAGTGACTGCTTATATAGTCCAGTGAGGTGCTGACAAACGGACAAACGTTCATTAAACTCCAAAACAAGAGATTATTTTGCCCGTTATGTTTTCAAATCTACTCCCAGGCATGAGAACTGAATGAAAAACAGGCACTGTTCAGAAGTTTACTGCTGGATGCCGATTAATATTACCATATTTTTATTTATCTTAAAGAAAATTAGTGTATAAACGCCATTGGGATTTTTTTTTTTTTTTTTTTCGAGCATGCCCTGAGATTTATAAAAGTTACGCCTATCTTTGGTGGTATTTCTTTTTCAGTTTTTCAGAGTCATATTTTACGTTATTCTTTCCGTCCATCTTTGTATAAATTGCATCTTTCCCGATTGTTTTTGCATTTAGTGTCTATATCTGTTCAACGTATGCCAGGACTGTGGAGGTATGCATTGATTGAAATGCTTCCTTTTGAGAGAAAGGATTAGGCCTATGTGTTATTATTTATTACTAGATGAACGCCTTCAATAATTGGGGGAGGGTATAAGATATGTAGAGTATTTTTTTTAATAACCAAGTATTCATTTTGTTTGTGATGTCCAAATGTGAAAGTATGATTCATGATCATTTTAACAATAAATATATATATAAGTTGAGGCAGGGATTTGACAATTAAAACAGGCAAGTGCTTTATCCACTGCGCCACTGAAGTGGGACAAACGTTCAAAGAAAATTATATTTTTTTGTGATATCTCATAATATTCCGAAATCGACTCAGGACAGGTGAAATCTGTTTTCTACCTCGTTTTTCAAAACGTTTCCGTTGCTTCTAAGGGGTAGTCTTATGTTGTAATTTGCTTCTTCAAGGTAAATGTATCCACTGTACTTTGTTTATCATGACTCTTATTTGTAATTCAACTTCACTTTCAGACATGGATTTCTCGTTTTCTCATCATTCATTTGCACTTCACGGTCATTTAAAATAAGGATGTTGGTCATTATAATTTGTGGCTGTTGGTATGTAAAAGAAGTGAAAAAAATAACGCTTAAGCTTTAAAATATCAACCAGCGCATAAATTACGACGCAAGTTTTCGAACTGATTTTCTGTATCAGTTTTATTAGCTAAATAAACTATTCAAGTAGAAGATAAAAATGCAAAAGTGATACGTAGTATGGTTTGCTGCTTTAGAAGTAACGCCTCTTCTGTTCAGCAAAAACTATGCAAATTGAATTTTCACTAAAGACCCCAAATGTTGTTTAAATAGATAAATATTAAAATTCAGTACCAATTCATAGACTTTCTCAGAATTTTTTTTTTTTTTTGTTCATACTGTGATTCAAAAGTGTGATTAAGAAACACGATGATTACTATAGTATTTCGTGTTCTTAGGATTATCCAAGCCTTCTGCTGATCGATTGTTTCATTTTATTTTTGTCAACCGATGTATGCAAGTTTAGAATAAATTGCCTTCAAAAAAAGAAAAAAGCGCATTAGGATTTGAGATTGCAGAAGATAAAATGATTCGTCGCTTATTTCACCAGAATCATAAACACTAGTGATTGTATAGTGGTCACGTTTTTAAGCCTCCCGGGTAAAGTTTCCTGATAACCATGATTATTCAGTGGATGAATATATATTTTGTTGCCGAGAATGTGTGTTTCAAGTCATTAGACTAATGATATGTTCTTTCTTTTTCTTTGTCTTGACTAGTCTGTGGTAGATGTAACGAATAATCTACTTGAGGCATCGCAGAAAGCTTCCTGGGGGATCTTCCTGCTGGAGAACGACGCCATGTTGCTTCGATACTTTTGGAATCTTTAGAACACAGTGGATGGTTGCTTGCTTCCGGGCAGAGAACATCCTATTATTTTCGTAGAGCTGACAGCAATGTGTGTAAGTATTCCATTTTTTTCTTCGCGATTTTTTTTATTTGCTTTCCTTATTGATTCCTTCGGGATTAATATTACTTTGTTCTAAACAAAGGTTAATTTCGATGAAGTGGGAAAATCACTAAAACTGGAAGGTTGCAAAATTATTATGCCAATTAACTTTTAGACAAATTACGTTGATTCTTCTAATTTGGTATTGCCGTATAATGAATGTCCACATAGTGCATACCTGTTTTATTTCTGATCTGATTTTTCAAGTTTTGACAGCAGTGTCAAAACTTGCTTGTGATTTCTTTAAATAATTAAGTTTCTCCTCTGGAGTGTTGACAATTTAATGGATTGTAAAGTTATATCCTTGATTGGAACGTTATTAGTTTTAACAGCCCGGACTTTTCTAATGAGAAATCTCGCACAGTTAATCTCAAACATTAAAGCTCTTACTCTGTATGTAAATAATGAATTACGTATGCGTTTATATTTTCTTTTATTTCGCTAAATACGTGTGTGTTTGGAAGAAACAGTATAATTTTCAAGTGCAATATGCCATTATGTTTTAAAAGAAAAGTGTTTGATAAATGCATTCTTCCAGTGCTTACACATGGTGCAGAGACGTGGACCTTAACTAAAAGAGACATACAAAGACTGCAGACAACTCATAGAAGCATGGAGAGATGCATGCTTGGTGTAACCAGTAGAGATAATAAGAGGAACTATTGGATCAGAAAAATGACAAGAGTGGAAGACATCGTGATCAGAGTAAAATCCCTGAAATGGCAATGGGCTGGACATATTGCCAGAAGGACAGCCGAAATTTTAGACTGGATTCCGATGGACAGGAAAAGACCCAGAAGAAGACCACATGGGAGGTGGGCGGATGGAATTCGAAAGTATGCGGGAGTAACATGAAGGAGACTGGCACAAGACAGACCGTTGTGGAAGAAACTTAGGGAGACCTTCATCCAGCAGTGTATTGATAATGGTTGACAATGATGATGATGCACTTAAAAGAGCAATTGATTTGCCAAGTGCGTTGTATGCTGATTAGTGTACACCAATTAGGCTCGCGTAACTTTTTTTCTTTCTTTTTTACGGGAATATTTTACATGCATGATATTTATTATGTACGACTCCTTCCCAAGAATATTGAGTAGCTTAATGGTCAGTGAGCACGAGGCCTTCCCGGTTGCGCAGTGGTCTAAGTGCTGGCCTCTGACCATTCGCCCGAGATGGGTCTGGGTTCGAATCCCGTGAGACACGAATGTTGTGTTTGCCTTACGCGGCTCCGGAACCAGTGGCCCTTAATTGCGGATGGGCGACTGCTTTTAGCCCACTTAGTTGTTCACGGTGTTTTGAATGGCGAAAGAATTTTCCAAATCGGTGTAGTAGTTTCCGAGATAACCTCTTACAAATACGCAAACTTTTTCTCTTTATAATATAGTGTACCGATTCAGAATTGTATAGGAAAACGCCATCTATTGGCAAAGAAGTTGCTGGTAGTATTTCTTCGGATTTTATAAATTATGCCAATGTGATTTTATAGAACGTGACAGTGTAGCTCATACTGAAACTATCGAATCCAATTGGAGAGCTCTCAAGCAAAATCTCAGAAGCCATTATTATTTTAATATAAATTCCGTTTATTTTCGTGAACTACTTTCTTTCACGTTAGGTGTGATCAGGTTGTATGTAAACAAAGCCGAACGATACACGGAAGTACTTGAAAGCGTTCTGATTCGGCAGTACAGCCAAAAATAATAAAAAATAAACGAAATAGCCTTTGTCCATTGGAAAGAAATAAGCTTCCAAACGGCGAAAGAATTATCCAAGTCGGTTCAGTAGTTTTCGAGATTACCTCACCTTAAACACACAAAGTTTCTCTCTTTATATATTAGTATAGATTACTTTAATAATTACTGCAGTAGAATTTATGCCATAAAACTAACTCCTTTGTCGAAATATTTAATATTTGCTTTACGTTGTTCCATAAAATAAAATAAGAAGTTCATTTTTATTCAAAAGACAAATTGAAAAATACTATGAGCAATGCAATTCTTTGTTATGTCTAAAAATTTTGCATGTAGTACGACTAGATATAGTTGCAATCTGTATGTGAACAGAATTACTAAAACTAAAGTACTGACATTTTTTGTTTCAGTGTTTTCTGTGCGAGTGGTGGAAGCATGGGCTGCATCCGAAGTGAAATTTCCATCCTTTCGAGATGTTAATGGCACTACTTGGTCAAAAATTGAAGACTTCGTTCGTCTTCCCACACAAGCTCTCCTGGCATCCAACGGTATAAATATCCCTTGATCAAATGATGTTCTTTTGTTATAATGATTATGTATTGTTTAATGTAGTTAGAGTGAATATTCACAAAGAAAGTTACGAAGATACACTGACCTAGATGTTAGATTAAAAAATAAATCTTAGAACAAAGGATAACGTGTTAAATCTGTATAATCTGGTGGGAGTGAAGTATAACGAATTGTCACATTTAGATGTGCCTTGGATAAATGTATTTCAATTCAGGGCAGCGCATTGTCCTTTGTGTACGCATCTCCACGTGCGGCATTTTTGTCATTGCTACTAGTGTATCCCGTCGATATCAGTTATGCAATTATTTCGCAAAGTATAGCACGAAGCACCATTTAAAAAAAGTAAATACATAAAAGCGATAAAAAAGGAAAATAAAAAAAACTTACTTTCCGAAGTAAAGAGTTGAAGTTTTCCTTTAATGCGTCTAATGTGAAACCGAAATGCGTTTCGTTCCAGCGAAGAAACACCATTTGAGTGAGGTCCCATTTACTGCTGTCGAAGTTGGTGACATATTTCCGATATGCTGTCACAAGAAGTGAGGCGTGATTTCGGACTGAGGCAACATTAAAGCATTTGACAGCCCGGAAATTCTTCTAATAATGAAGTGGAAGGAACAAAGATCCTTTTCTCATAAGTTTCGGAAGTTGCAATTACAGTCAGCTTTTGTATAGATTTTACTCAAGTGACTCGCAACCGCAATGACGGCTGAGCTTCTAGTTCGATTGGCTCCGGACCAAAAACGATGTCGCCAAGATTTTGCTCTGTTTTGCAAATACACTGAAATTCTTTATAGCCGGTGAAAAGGGAAGAAAATATATTGCCGAAATATCGACTGAAGAAACGTATCGTTGAATTTTATTGAAGAAACGGCAACAGAAATGCAAAGCGTAATTTACCAAAATTTTCAATTGCAAAAAGAGTATCTGTGAAAACTATCAGCTCTACCCTGATTGACTTTTAGGTGGTCCTAATTTACAAATGAATGCAATGAATGATATTGACTTCCCACAGCAGAATCGGTGATTTTATTTTGGTCCTGCAGTCAAAAACGATGTTTCAGAACCCTTTTCAACCCTCTCGATCATGGAGGAGAATTTTCTTTCTGGAGACGGAATTTCTTTTTCTAAACCTTTTCGAAGTTAGATGGAATGAAGATTTCTCGCGATATTCCCCTTGCCCACGTTGTTGTTAAATAGTTTATTGCATAAATATTTCAGTTTAAAAAATGGAGGCAGCAATGTCTTAAAACGGAACTTAGACGGAGACCTGTAATCATAAATTATTTTTTCGCGATGTACCATCTGCCCTCTATTTTTTGTTGTTAAATATAATTTCATTACACAAATGTTTGCATTTAAAATTGAAAATGAAGGAAACATTTTCGAAGACGGAAATTAGACGCGGCAAGGATTTATCCCGCAAACGTGATCCCTTCCCCCTCCCCCCGGTGTGCTCCCTTTTCTGTATTGTTATTAAGTGTAATTTTGCTCCAAAAACCTTTATTTTCAGTTTGAAAATCGAGAAAAAAATTCCGACAACAGGAATCTTAAAGGAGCGGGAATTTCTTCCGTAATTGTACTGTTTCTCGCGTTATTTCCCCTGTCTTGTATTCTTGGTAGTTATCATTTTATTTCAACTTGAAGATGGAGGCAAAAATTTCCGACAACAGGATCTCAAAGTGAGCGGAGATTTCTCCCGTAATTGTACTTTTTCTCGCCGTATTTCTCCTATCTTGTATAATTATGATTTTATTTCAGCTCCTGTCTTGTTGGTAATTATGATTTTATTACAGCTTGAAAATGGAGGCAAAAATTTCCGACAGCAGGAATCTTAAAGGGTACGGGGATTTTTCTTGTTATCGTACTTTTTCTCGCGGTATTTCTCCTGTCTTGGTAATTATCATTTTATTTCAACTTGAAAATGGAGTCAAACATTTCCAACAACATGATTTTAAAGGGAGCTGGGATTTCTCCCGTAATTATACTTTTTCCCGCGTTTTTTTTTCCCTGTCTTGTATTCTTGGTAGTTATCATTTTATTTCAACTTGAAGATGGAGGCAAAAATTTCCGACAACAGGATCTCAAAGTGAGCGGAGATTTCTCCCGTAATTGTACTTTTTCTCGCCGTATTTCTCCTATCTTGTATAATTATGATTTTATTTCAGCTCCTGTCTTGTTGGTAATTATGATTTTATTTCAGCTTGAAAATGGAGGCAAAAATTTCTGACAACAGGAATCTTAAAGGGTACGGGGATTTTTCTTGTTATCGTACTTTTTCTCGCGGTATTTCTCCTGTCTTGGTAATTATCATTTTATTTCAACTTGAAAATGGAGTCAAACATTTCCAACAACATGATTTTAAAGGGAGCTGGGATTTCTCCTGTAATTATACTTTTTCCCGCGTTTTTTTCCCTGTCTTGTATTCTTGGTAGTTATCATTTTATTTCAACTTGAAAATGGAGGCAAACATTTCCGATAACAGGATTTCAAAGTGAGCGGAGATTTCTCCCGTAATTGTACTTTTTCTCGCCTTATTTCCCCTGTCTTGTATTCTTTGTAATTATCATTTTATTTCAACTTGAAAATGGAGGCAAAAATTTCCGATAATGGAAGTTGGAGCGATAATTTCTCCCGAAATCGTATAGTTTTCGACCCTCGCGATGTTTTCTCTCGTCTATTATTGTTAAATATTATTTTATTCCATATATGTTGGTATTTCAGCATGTCGGTAAGTCGAAAGATCTTTCATCGCACTGAGGGCTTTGAAAACAGTACTAAATGATCCATGATTTGTGCCGTGTGCCTCTAAATTCTAGTTTCAGAGACCAAAGTGCTATTGATCTATTGATCCTAGTTATCATTGCAATTTCTGTAGTGCCTAGACTAGCCTATTTTTTTTTTTCTCCACCTAGCCGTTGTTTTGCCTGCACCATGATATCCGCGGAAGATTAATAGGAAATTTTCTGCTCTGTGGTGGAATATCATGTCAAAGGATTAACGCAAAAAAAAAAAAAAATAAACAAAAATACTGAAAGATTCAATATGCAGGATATTTTTAAAATTGTTATTCAGATTTCGGGAATATCTTCTGATGAAAAAACGTTCCTATGAACACCGAAGAGGCCGGAAACGCACTTTTTCCGAATAATAGCACATTTTAAGATTACGAGTACGTACGATGTTCTTGAGTCCCAAGCGCTGAAGAACATGTCAATCGTACGCATTTTTGCCGTTGGATTGTTATATGAGGTACGCACATTAAAATGATCATATAGTGCTTAAAGCTGTACGTTTCAATTGTCTCATTTTTGTCCTAGTTTGCAGAATATATGTACTTATGCATAATGTATGAAATGTTATTTTTGTTGCTAAATATTTATCCCAAATTGAAATTTCCTTTTTACAGGTGTCGTTAAAATGGTTTTTACGGCCTACAATAGAGTGGAAGACTTTTTGGGTACGGTTTCTTCAAGCCGTCGAGGTATCCTCCATAACTCTTCACACATTATTAATTCCAGGGTTATCGCCGCTTCTACAGGAAGATATCCAGTTGTCAAGCTGGCGGAACCAGTTACCGTAGTTTTTAGATTAATACAGGTAAATTTTTTCGATTAGTAATTTTATAAAAAAATAATAAAAAAAATGCTGTTCTCAATATACCATGTAGCTGTGTTTCTGTTCGTAAGAATTTATTGATGCTTTTGTAAATGTTCGTTACATTTAGAAGTTTTGTACAAAGTAGTCGCGGACTGAGCCGCCGGGATTCCGGGAAAATTCCCGGTGGGCCGTCATGTTCTGGGCCGGTAGGATTCATGCTAACTCAAGAAAAAAATAAGTAAATATATTCTTGCACTTGAATATTCTTGTAAAAGAAAAGAAAGTAATGTTAAACGAACAAAGTTTGTCTACAATCTTGATGTCTTCGAAAAGAAAAAAAAACACTTAGCAAATGTTATGTTGAGCCAAAACCCTCTTTCAGTACACCCCCTTCTCGAATTCCTAATTTAAGCCCCGTCCCTTCGGGCTGTTATCCTCTACTATGCTATCAATAATCTTTGATGGAGACTACACATTCATTGTGTACGGTAATATACAGTATTGCGGTTCACCTACTGTAAATTTTTTGGGTTGCTGCTTTTTATATATGTATAATGCATTTTCATTTTCTTTGAGTACCTTTATAATTTCCCCCAAAAGTGGGCCGCTCAAAATCAACTTCCAGGGCCGTTTATGGAGCGCTAGTCCTCCACTGCTGAGTAGCCAAGAAAGTGGCGACGGAGCGATGCACTAGTGTGGGTGTACGAATAATTCTACGTTCCGGTGCATCCCGCAAGTGTTCGATGGAGTTCAAGTCAGGGAAATTCGGCAATCAGGGGAGCATACGAAATGACGGGATATGATCCTTGAACCATCCTTGGAAAATGCTGGTCTTGTGACACGGAATGTTGTCTTTGGGAAACAAAACAGTGCCATCTAGATACACTGTCACAATTTTAGGATAACTCCTGGCTCGAAAAGGATCTGGTGGTGATGGTGGGTTCAACAGTGATGATGGGACCCAGTTATGTCCTTCAGAACAGCCCTGATACCGCCTCCCTGTTTCCTTCCGCGCTGCGTCAAATACGGATCCGTCAATTAGCATTTTGCAGCTGAAACCTGGACTCATCGGACCAGGCGACTCTTGTCCAGTAGTGGCACTCCCATGTTCAACATGAGCACCTCAACAGGCTGCTGACGCATTAGGGCCATCCGCAAGGACGTCCGTTGGATTGTGTGCTCGCAAACGTTTCTTTGTAGTCTGTCGTTCATTCCACACATCACTTCCCAACCTGCAATCACCCAGTTGTATGAATTGATCTTTGTGATATTATCCTGATGTTCATGTTTCCACTCTACTGTGTTAATTACTTATACTAGTTTACTACATATGACAATATTTGTAATGTTTGTGTTTTGTTAAACCTTGATGTCCTGTGTTGTATAGCAAAAATTGTCATTAAATTCAAATTCAAATATTTCGACCAAAGTCCCCGTACGGGCGCTGCACCATGACACGATGCGTTGTCATGTAGCAAGATCACTTCTGCGTCCAACAAGTTGGGCCGATTTTGACGAATTTTAGGTTTCAATTTTGTCCTCAGAAAGTCACGATAATACTGTGCGCCAGCATTTTGTCCTACAGGCACTCGATCAGAGACCACAACACCCTGGGCATCGTACTCAAAATTCATCATTTTATTCACTTTGGTTTGTCACCGACGACAATTTGAGGGGCGTGGAGAATTTGGAAGCCTCCATTGTGCTGATTATGACTTCAGTTCCGGCTCAGAATCACGGGTCCAAGTCTCGTCGATTGCGACAATTCTGGTCAGGAAGGTTTCGCCCTGCCTTTTGAACCTGTAGAGGGTTATCCTGTGCGATGCTCACTCTGGCTGCCTTTTGCTAGGGGGTGAGTTGATGGGGCACCCAGCGCGCGGCGATTTTTTCCCCCCAGTGAGTCGGTCAAAATCCGGTGAACAGACATGATGGACAAATTTGCCTGATGAGCAATCTCCTCAACTGTCAAACGGCGATTCTCTTCTAGAAACGTTGCAACAATGGTAATAGATGATTTGTCTGTCGCCGTATGAGTTCGTCCTGAGTGGTGATCATCTTCGATGCTGCTTCGGCCCTCCCGAAAGCGCGATGCCCAACGAGAAATTGTGCTTCCATCAAGAGTTCCTTCCCCACAAACTTCTTGCAAGGCAGTGTGGATCTGTGTCGGAGTTTCTCTCCGCAGATTTTCTATTTTCACGCACGAGCGCTGGTCTAACGCCGTGACTCTACCTGAGGAGCTGCATGCTTCCTTTCCAAACCTTCCCATGTCCACCAATTCACACAGCAAACGATAGCGCGCCGTTCTGACACCACTGCGTTGCTAAGAGTCTGACCTTGACATCCGCTTCCATTTTAGATTAACCTGTGCAGAGCATTTGTTATGACCCTCGTGGTGACAAAGGTTTCCTTCATTTTCAAGAAGCTTACGTTAAATTAAACCGAAGCATTAGCCAAATGTAAGTAAGGCAAAATCTTTCTCAGATTGGGAAATTTTCTTTTTATCTCCATCGTTGTCATGTACGAATCGGGGAGCGAGTGACGATGTGTTTAGCATGCACGATATGGGAGTAAAGTCTCCACCCGTATCCTGCTCTGAAATTGAAAAGCATCCACTTACAAAATTGATCGATATTAGGTATTAAATACCCTTACACTTAGATATTATTGTACACTACTTTCGCCTTCAGTGGCAGAATAGGTGGAATCAACAGACTGAGAACAAACTCTTTAAATTGAAGCTAGAGATCGGTTTATGGAGATCAAGTCTTCGTGTTCATCGTCGTGAGGAAGTAATCTTGGCACGTCCTCGCATTGGGCATTGTCGCTTCACTCACCGCTATTTGCTGTGTGGCGACACTGCCCCTATGTGTGAGACGTGCAACTGCCGCCGACTTACTCTCATTCATGTTTTATGTGTTTGTGTTCGTTTTCAACATTTCCGTACTCACCTGTTTGATGACAGTGCAGCTACGCTGCGGAAGATTTTGGGGGACCGGTGCGATACGTTCGCTGTCTTTTCGTTTTTTAAGCATATCGACTTCTTAAAACTCATCTAGCTTTTAAATTGTTTCCTACATTGGCCTGATTTTAAATTTTCTACCACGCTTTTAACGTCTTTGATTTGTTGGTCTCGTGTCTGGCGCTCTTTGGCCAAATTTGGCCCTTGCACCAATAAAACCCATTAACCAACCAACCAACTTAGATATTAATACTGATATTAGGTATTAAATACTCTTACATTTTCGTATATAGCCATTCGAAAGTCCCGAATGGCTGTATATGAAAGTGTAATTGTTCCTACTCTGATGTACTGCAGAAAAGACATAAGAGTCGTTTGTGTGCTGGGGAGATTAGTTACTTACCGGGGGGGGGGGGAGTTGTGGCAAGACACGCTCTGATCATGTGAGGAATGAAGATGTGTTGCAGATGTGTAATGTGAGGCAAATTGTTAATAAGGTGGAGTAGTGATGAGGTGCTGCCTAAGTGGAAGGAAAGAAAGGTAGAGAAAGGCCAAGGAAATCATGGGAGGACCAGATTCAGGAATGTCTGAGTGAGAAAAAGATAATGAGTATGATGTACAAAAGGTCTTGTGTGTGACGGATATCAATGAAGCTCGAGCTGTGTGCAGAGATCGCTGTAATTGGAGACGTCTGATACAGCAACAGTGAGTTCTTTCTGTGAGGAGATAACTTCTGAATCTCAGAGAACAGCTTAGTGGTGTGTAAGTATGTATGTTTGTAAAAATACTCAAAAGCCACTACATTATCTTCTACGGTTCCAACAAAATTTAATAAAATTGCTATTCATTATCAAAAACAATTCCAACGTGGACATAATGCAAAATTCTTAATGGGAAAGTATAGGTATGGTATGGTCTTTTGGCATATATCGTTTTTCAAACGGTTGGCGATCGGGTGGTAATAAAATAGAATTCTCAGAACCTTCTTCAGCGGCAGGTGTTCCATATTACCCTGAGACTTGCCTTTTTCACAACAAATCCACAAAATAAGAAATAGGAGAAATAAAAGTGGGAAAGAAATTTTATAGGGAGCGAGGTAAATAAAACTTGATTGCTTTGGGTCTGCTGAAAATGTTATGAACGCTGAACATACTTTTGATTTCCTTTTCCTATGCCAAAGCGAATGGAGTGGGCAAGAAATTGCTTTTATTCTGCAGTCCGTCAGCTTGCGAATTCCCCTCCTCCCCCCTTCGTTTTTCTCAGCCTTAGAAAGGCAGCAGCACGTTGAGCTTTAAACTGATGCGTCCTCGAATTTTCCTTCATCGTGCGTGGTTGTAATAAAAAAGAAAATTCTTTTTGAAGAACTTCTGAAGAATATGTAACGGGTTTTTTGGAAGTTCTTAAATACATTCAACTGCCAGAATGAGTTGCACTAATTAAGAAGATATTTTCTCTTGTTCTTTTAAATGTGGAAGTGGCTGCACTATCCGTTTTTTTTTTTCTTTTTTTCAAGTATACCACGGAAGATGCATTTCGTAATTAGTTTAAAACATTGTTAAAAAAACAACTTTAAATTCTGCACATTTAGAAACATGTTTTCCGCTTCATAGCATGGCCACCACACGCTGCCATTCGCAGCAACTGGCGTTAGAAATCACAGTGGGATTTCTATCTGGGCTAAAATGAGTTTAATATGGAATTAGCAGGAACCCCGTGGATCAAGACTACTCGCATGATAGGAAAGAATAAAAATATTATTTAACAGCCGGACCTTATCAACGTAAACTTTTTCATTTTTTCTATTGGAGGTTTAACGACCACCGTGAGCAACTCTGTGAGTTATAAGCAGTCTTCGTCCCTAATTTAGAGCCACTGGTTCTAGGGAAGGGGGAGAGTGCTGTAAGGCAAATACAACATTCATGCCTCATCAGGATTTGAACCCGGACCAATCTAGGACGAATTACTAGAAGCCAACGCCGTAGGACAGGCGTGCCACTTGTGCTTTATCCGAGACTCAATTCCGGGCTTCTGACAATTCGGCCGAGATGGGCCTGGGTCATACATGATGGGTGGTGTGTTTTGCCCTACGGAGCTAGCTGTCTCCCTTTCCTGGAACCAGTGGCTCAAAATTAGGGATGGGCAACTGTTTCTAGCCCTACGAGTTGCACATGGCAGTCGTCAAACCTCGAAGCGGGCCAACCTTGGATGATTGTTCAGAGCGTCCTGGCCTCTGACCATTCCACCACTGTTAGCTTGTTGGATAGTCTCACATCTCATGATCCTAAATTTGATTGAACGGGAATTGACCATTTGTGATGATACCCACCAGCACAGCGCTTTTGGCTAACGCTAGCTGTGTGCAGTGTGGGAGGTGGACGCTTCTAGCTGGGTATCGAATCTCGGTTTGCTGGTCATCTAAAGATTTCCGAAGACTCCCCAGGTGTGGGGGTGTGGATGGTTCCCTCTGAAGTCGGCTACGTACGCATTTTGCCCTTGGTCCTTCCCAGCTTTGGACTAGGCACCCAGGCTTGATATTTTCGTCTCATCTTGCTTCGATGGTGGCGGCAGTGTATCAAAATCAGTCCGAAATGCCACTACATTAAGTATATGGTGGTGATCCTAATAAAGTGGCCGTTTTTCTGATGTGGACCAGAGTTGGAAACGGGTAAACATTTTTGGACCCGGATGTCACATAATTTGACCCGACCCGAATCTGACCCGGAAAAATCTGCTTTGAACTATAAATTCGAAACTCAATTGGCTGTCGCACTTAATTTTGATGGTGCTACAGTGTCAAAATTTTTGAATTAAGTAACTTGTTGTATGTTTAATTTCAGTTTTTGCTGTTTTCTTGATTGTATATATCAAGCTTCAGAATATGTTTCAGGGGTCGCGCTGGTTTTTTTAAAGTGTTCGCCAATTTATTCGCCAAATTCAGTTTTTTTATCGCCAAAGTGTTATAACAGTATAAAAAGGTAATCGCCAAAGCTCTTTTTACATTGCCAAAATGATTTTTCCCCCGCAGATTGCGATCGGCAGCGCGGCCCCTGTGTTTCACAGCGACACCAATTTTTACCAGCTTCTGATGAGTTGAAAGTTTCCAAAATGGCGATGTTGATTTCATCATTTCCCCTCAGAAGTAAGGAACACTCATGAAATCAACATTCACATTTTGAAAACTTTCAACTCATCAGAAGCTTGTGGAAATGACTTTGCTGTAAAACATATTTTGGTTTCTTAATGAGACGAAGCAACTTCCAGCATTCACTCTTCCCCTTTTTGTTTTCGGCAAGCATGTATTTGTTGGCCTCGACGCCATTTTCAGTCTCCTTAATATTGAATTCATCCGTATTAACAAATAAGGCATTGATTCCGATACGACATGCAGTGCAATAGGATCTTAGCACCTCAAACGTAAACCTCTGAATGCTCAATGCAAAAGATGCAATGTGAAAAGTAACTCTCAGTCTTACAATGGACACACAGGGAGTGAATCGCCAGGAAAGCAGGCGACAGGCGTGTTTGCTTTTATCTTGCTCCGAACAATCGCACTAAATCGAAATAGGCGGCAATATTTTTGCATGACAAATCATTTTTCACTCCGCTGGCACCAGTATCGAGCACAAAATTCCACAGTACGTATTTTTATTTGAAATATATATATATATATATATATATCATCATCATCATTGTCAACCATTATCAATTCACTGCTGGACGAAGGTCTCCCCAAGTTTCCTCCACAACGGTCTGTCTTGTGCCAGTCTCCTCCATGTCACTCCCGCATATTTACGAATTTCATCCACCCATCTCCCATGTGGTCTTTTTCTGGGTCTTTTCCTGTCCCTTGGAATCCAATCTAAAATTTCGGCTGTCCATCTATGGTCTGTCCTTCTGGCAGTATGTCCAGCCCATTGCCATTTCAGGGATTTAACTCTGATCATGATGTCTTCCACTCTCGTCATTTTTCGGATCCACGAGTTCCTCTTCTTATCTCTCCTGGTTATACCAAGCATGCACCTCTCCATGCTTCTTTGAGTTGTCTGCAGCTTTTGTATGTCTCTTTTAGTTAAGGTCCACGTCTCTGCACCATACGTAAGCACTGGAAGGATGCATTGATCAAACACTTTTCTTTTAAGACATAATGGCATATTGCTCTTGAAAATTATGCTGTTTCTTCCAAAAGCTCTCCAGGCAAGTTTTGTACGCCGATTAATTTCTTCATCAATGTGACCCTCACTTGATATCTGCTGTCCAAGATAAACATACGTATCTGTTATCTCCAGTTTTTCTCCATCAATCGATAAATCTTCATTTCTTGTAAAAGCATTGAACATCACTTTTGTCTTCTGAAAGTTCATTTTTAATCCCACTTCTTTACTCTTGTCAGCAAGTTCCTGGATCATACTCTGCAGCTCTGATGGGGTAGTTGCAAAAATGACTACGTCATCAGCAAAACGAAGGTGGGTTAGATAATCTCCATTAATCTTTATCCCTTTGTTTTCCCAGTTCAGTGATTGAAAGACATTTTCCAATGTGGCATTAAAGAGCTTCGGAGATATGGTGTCACCTTGTCTCACTCCCTTTCCAATTTTTATGTGTGTTGTATTTTCAAACAGCCGAATCTTTGCACTTGCATTTTCATAGATGTTATTAATAATATTAATGTATGCATCTTCAATACCGCAGGATTTCAGAGCCGTGGTAACTGCTGATGGTTTCACCGAATCAAAGGCTTTTTCATAATCGATAAAAGCCATGCACAATGGAAGTTCATATTCCCTCGCTCTTTCAATCAGTTCTCTCAGTACGTGGATATGATCTATTGTGCTGTAGCCACTCCTGAATCCAGCTTGTTCTCTCGGTTGAGCCATGTCCAGTGTTACCTTCAAGCGGTGTGAAAGAACTTTAGTGAAGATTTTATAAACCACTGATAGGAGGCTGATAGGTCTGTAGTTCCTGAGATCCTCAATGTCACCTTTTTTATGTAGCAGGATCATTGCAGCATTGTTCCAATCCTCAGGAATCTTCCCTTCATTAAGGCATCGAGTGAAAATTTGGGCGAGTACTGTTTCAATTTCTCCACTTGCTTCTTGTATGATGTCTATAGTAATTCCATCTTCTCCTGGAGCTTTCCCTCGCTTCATGTTCTTGATTGCATGAGCAACTTCTGCTGGGAGGACTGGAAGAACTCTGGTACCTTTCATGATGTCTGGAGTACATGTATCATCCCTTTCATATAATTTGGAGTAGAAATCTTTCACTCTTGTCAAAATTTCGCCTCTATTTCTTGTTATAGAACCATCTTCTTTTCTCAGAGCCATAATCTGTTTTCTTCCCTTACTGAGATGTCTCTTTGCTATCTTAAGGCTTTGGTTGTTTTCAATTGCTTTCCTCACTAGCTCACAGTTGAATTTCCTTACGTCTTCAGTGATACTTTTTCGTGTTGTCTTGCATAGCTCTATATATTCCACTTTGGAAGTCACATCTACTTTAGTTGTCCTCATCTCTCTTCTTTTTTGCATCAACATTTTGGTTTTTCCTGATAATTTGTTCACATGCAACTTGTTCTTAGACCCAGCTAATTTTGTTGCTGTTTCCATAAGAGCTTTGGTTACTTTTCTGTTAACTTCCGAAATATCCACTTCTTCCGATGTTAGGCCTTCTAAAGCAGAGAATCTGTTCTTTTATATATATATATATATATATATATATATATATATATATATATATATATATATATATATATTGCTTTTAAAAAATGAAAAGGATATAAAACCAGGTCAGGAACACATTTACCCGACCCGTTCTATACGCAAGAAATTGTTCACCCGTGACCTGTTTCCATCTCTGATGTGGACTCGAGTATCTTTTCTTCCAGATGTCGTATTCGAAAAATTCTTGCTTAGAATTTACCAAAAAGTGATAGTTCTACTAATAGTGTCTTCTTCTTGGTTACTCAGCCCAAGGACAGATTGTTCAGTAGACGTACTCTGCCTCTCCATTCCTCTCTGTTCTCCACCGTTATCTTCAAGTCATAATATGTCCTACTGTAGTTCTGGTGTCTTGGAGTAACTGTGCCTCAAAACTATTCCTTCGCCGTCCTCTCTTGCTTTGAATTTTCCCTTCCAAAACTTTCAGAATCGGGCCTTCATGGCGGGCTATGTGTGTCCCATCCATAACATTCTTCTCTTTAACGTGTTGATCAGATTCCTGGGTTCTCCCACTCTCTCCAGAACCTCCTCATTAGTATTTCTATCGAGCCAACTTATTCTCTCCATTATTCTATAGCTCCACATCTCAAATTCTACAGCCTTTATACATCCGTCTTGGTCAATGCCTATTGCTCAGAACCGTAGAGAGCTACTTGGCCAAGCATATGGCTTTAAAATTCTCTTCCTCATTTTTAGATCTATATTTTTGGCTGTCAGTAGTCTTTGATTCTCTCTAAAAGCCGTTTTTGTCATCCCCAATCTCATTCTAATTTCCTTTTCACATCTCGCATCTTCGGTAACAATTTGACCCAAATAGCGAAATGATTTAACTTGTTCGATGTTTTATCCTTCCATGTTAAGGAAAGTCTGTTTTGGAACCTTCTCTATTACCATTAGTTTTGTCTTATTTTTTATTTATCTTCATTCCATAGATTTGTGTATTTTTGACGACATACGCCGTAATGATTTGGCTGATCCTGAAACTATTGCCTGGTCGTCAGCAAACTTAATGGCCTTAATTCTCTATAATAGTGTGCATATCAGAAAATAATGGCAAGCTTATGTTGTTGGTTTTCTGCCCGTCCGTATGCGGACAATCTTTTTAAAATTGTATTTGAAAACTTCCTGCATGAGAATGCTTTTGAAGATTAAAAATTGTCCACCGACAACATTTTATTCTCCATTTTCGGCTGCAAGATTACAAATTTGAAAAAGAGAAAATTCTTGTCGTGGCATTTATAAGACTTATGGACTGTGCGAGCTTTGTTTCGTCAAATATATCAAATATTGTGAAATATCTGTCGAACTTAGGACCGGAAATACCTGACTATAAATAGACGTTAGAATTGAGAGTGTACAAGCATGAGCTTCTTTGTGTGAGGAATACCAGCGGTTCTTTCGCAACTGTACAATTCTGCAGCGTTATCAAATGTTTAATGTGTATAGCATTAATTATCAGACGTACAGTTAGTATAATTTTTTTAAATTTGCTCGTAGAATTTACCGTATTGCGGATCAAACATATATAGGTATTTCGAGAACCAAATCCTTATGTTATAGAAATGCATATTGTGCGACAGTGGACGTCTGAAGACAAACCTTGTAGCAGAATTTTGAACTAAGCAAAAATCTATCTTATTATTTGTGAATAAAGTTACAAGAACCTAAATTGTTAAAACAGCAGGGTTATTTTTTCTGTGGAAAAAAACGACTTTTCTTGTGTTTTGGAAAAAGTTTGTGATTTACGCGCCCGCTCTTCATACGAGAGTGAATGCAGACTTTGGGGGAAATAGAACTCCTGGTATTGAGCCCGAAATATAGTGGTTTGGATTTAAAGCTCTTTCCCGCTTATAAGACTAGACGAATTTATTAGCCAGAAAGTAAGTATTGTAACATTACTTTTCATTCGATAAGCAAAAGAAGCGCAAAATGGGAAGAAGAAAAACAAGATTTTCCGCCTTTTTAGCGTTCACAACGGAGTTTCAAATATCTTCGGTGCCCAGTTTCCCATCTTTAATTTAGAAATTTACTTGTGAATGCGCCTTTATCAATTGGAATGCTGTCTAAATGTAAGAAAACCGGTGTGTTTTTCGTTCGCGCCAGGTTCGAATTTTCTATGAGCCAACAAAGTTATAATGTGAATTTATTAAGATTCTCTGTTTTGTTGATTTAGCCGTGAATTCTTGCAAAAGCAATTCTTTGTATTAAGTTGCATTTTCTGTTTGCTGAAAAAAAAAAATATGAAATAGTTGTATTAGGACATTTAAAAAACAAATTTGTTTTCATACCTGTGAATTAAATCAGAATTTTTTTTGGTGCCATTTCGTTCCTCTATTCTTTTTTTCATGATGCTTAATGCTGAATCGCTTTATTATGACCCCCCCCCACTTTTTTTTTCTTTGGTGGCTTTAATCTGATCGTCTCTATGCTGTATGCATTCGGTTCCAGCGGGAAAGCAGTGTTGATGCTAAAAGCTCCACTTAGACCATATCCATGCAGTTTCGTAGGGGATCAGAGTTTGCCCGTAAATACCAGAAGAAAAAAAAAGTTTGTTGGACATAAGACAATGATGAAGACTAGTTAACCTCTTGACCTGTCGTTATCTCGGACACGAGAAATAACGATAATGATAATGACCCTATAAATCAGGATGTCATCGCAGAGCTGGTTCCTCTGCAGGCACTTCACGATTTCTCATCATTCCGAAGGATTTTTCTTTGCCTTTAAGGTATCAGACCTTCTGAGGATGTTTAGGGGATTCGAAGACTGCCTTTGCTTTGCCATCAGACGTGTATTTTAAGCATTCTGTGTTTCGCACAAAAGATTATTCTCCCATTTATATCAAGCAGGGATAATGGTAGTAAGTAACTTTCATGTGCATGAATTAGTGCTTGGTAGTAGTTTACTTGATCGAATGTGTTAACCAATGTTAAAAGGAAGGGCAAAGCAAATTGTGATAGTATTATAAGAATGGTAGGATCATGTATTTGAAACTTTTAGTTACATGAATGAAGGTCATGTGACAGTAAAATTGTAGCTTGTAAATGCAGCCGCAGAAATATAAGTACAGTAGAACTCCAATTATCCGGATTAACTTGGACAGCCCATCCGGTTATTCGAAAAATCCGGATAATGGGTTGTTTCTTTTCTGTAGGCCAAATACGTATTTATTAATTGAAGTGAGGGAATTTAATTTTTTCGTTTGTCCTACTTTATAATAACAAATGTTATACAGTTTAAAAAATAAATATCTGCTGTACTGCAATATAATTTTGTATTATTTAAATGAACGAAAAAACTAAACACTCGTAAATAAATCAACAAAAAACTTCATTTTATTTGGCCCTAAAAGAACAAGCGATCCGGATAATTGGAGTTCCTGATAATCGGAGTTCTAGTGTACACCGGACAAAAAATTTGTCACCCAACCATAGACGGTGGCATTACTTGATACATCGACAGATGTCGCGTTTGTAATAGTGCCGCGCTTTTTGCAGTCAAATAAGCAGTGCCATAGCGGTGCCGTTGCACTTGGGCCCCGCCGCTTGAGGGGCCCATTGCCGGTTATGGATAATGTTCGGAAAGGATGAAAGCAGCAATGAAAAAAATTATAATACGAGATAATTACCTTAGTTTCTTTCTGGTTGCAGAACGAATTTTGTATGAGATTCTCAAAATTTAAACTTAGCTATGAATTGCAGGTATCTTGTCAACAAATGACATTTTTGTAGGGGCTACACTTTGGTATGAAAAAAGTTCTAGCGCCATATTTTTTTTTAAAACGTGAGATGAATTTATTCTGAAATTTGAGATATCGACAAAAAACGTATTTAGTGAAGAATTACTGTTTTACTGATGGTTTTAAGCTACTTCATAATGACAATCATATTGAATTGTTTCTCTTTAGGAAAGTTATAAATTTGCATTTATTTCGATGTTTCCCATATAATATATTATTATTATTAGCACATACACAGTCGCATCAGAATAATATGATCACCCCGGAAACACAGTGTACCAGCCCAGGCCTGTCACAGAGTGCACATGACATGGCCGACTACACGGAGATATAAGCGGCCGGCCAGGACAGATGACCCATAGTGCGTAACGTGAGCACAATGGGCAGAGGTAGTGATTTGACGGACGTTTAAAAAGGAATGATCGACTATTGCGCCAAGTGTGGAAGCATCTCAGAAACAGCAGACTTCGTGGGCTGTTCGCGAGGTGCTGTAGTAAGGGTGTACCAAGAATGGACCGCTGGCACATCGAGTACCTCCCAACGTCATAACTATGGACCCCCAAGGGCCATCGATCCCAGAGGAGAAAATCGACTGGTAAAGGGCAAACGACGCGCAACAGAGCAGCAATTGACCACGCAAATGAATGCTGAGGCACTCAGGTACGTGTCCCCGATAACAGTAGAGCGAACCCTGTTACGCATGGGTCTCTGGAGTCGACGGTGAGTCACGGGGTTAGTGTTAACCCAAATCCATCGGCAACGACGTCTGCAATTCGCATGGAATTATAATCATTGGACAGTGGAAGAGTGGACAAACGTCGCCTTCTCTGACGAATCAAGGTTTCCACTCCACAGAAGTGACAGGCGGTGGCGGATACGGCGTCAGACACACGAGAACCAACACTCGGACACGCTTGTCTTGTCAAGTACAGGTCGGCGCTGGCAGTGTGCATGTCTGGGGGATGTTTTCCTGGTATGACCTGGGACCGCAGGCACCACTTGATATGTCCCTAAACACCAATGGGTACCTGTCCACCTTCGCTGACCACATGCATATCTTCATGTTGGACGTTTATCCTCGTGGTGTCTACCAACAGGACAGTGAATCCTGCCATGTCGCTAAGGGAGTGCGTGACTGGTTCCAGAAACACGACCGCGATGTCTTCGTTCTCCCTTGGCCGGCTAAATTGCCCGACGTCAGTCCCATAGAGCATTTGTGGGACTATTTGGACCGACAGGTTCGACGTGCCAATCCACAGCCACGTCATCACCGGGACCTCCGTGCTCTGCTGCAGTCCGAATGGGCACGTGTACCTCAGGCAACTTTCCAGGGCCTCATTGCTTCCGTGCCATGCCGTCTCGCCGCTGTCATGCGTCCTAAGGGTCGTTATTCCCATCACTCGCATTAGATTGCTGATCATATTATTCTGGTATGACCGTGTATATATGTGAAAAGTTAAATATTTCTATAACACGCATATTCAGGAAATTTATTCGTATAGTGTATGTCTCTGTTATTATAAAAAAATGTGTATGGACTTTATTAAGGATAGTCTTAGGTACATGGTAAAAAATTGAAGTGGTCTGTGCAACTTAAGCAATTTTGGGCATCTTACCCATATCTTATATGAAAATCGTCATGTTTAACAAATGAGATTTTTCCCTCTGAAGCACTTGAACGGTACTGCGGACAATTTCCAGGATGTCCTACATGCAGATCAAATCAAATCATATGTAGAGGATTTTAGGAAGGGAGTGTCTGACCCCAGGTCTTATACAACCCTTAGAAATAGGAAGCAGGGAGATTTGGGCTAGAGTGCCCGATAGGAAAGTGACACGGAAGCGAAGTAGAAAGGGGGAGGAAAACGCCCTTATTTATTATCGGAGGGCCAGTACCCGAGGTCCGACGGCTTAACGTGCCCATCCGAAGCACGGTGGATGTTTAGTGGATCGAGCTTTCTTACCTGCCTAGGATCGAACCTGAGGTCCTTTCCGTGGCAGTCACGAACGTTGCCCACTAGGCCACCCGGGGCCCTGTCCTACATGCAGCTGCAACATTTGATATGTATATGAGAGTGTGAGGTGAGACAAAGGGATAAATCCATCCAACCATAAAAGGGCCTTTAATCTTATTGATGTGTATGAAGCTTGTGCTTCTTTAGTTGGACAGACTGCACACAATGTGCTGTGAGGGGGTGAGAACTAAGTCGTTGATATCTGGTTTCCACTTTTTACTAAATTCTCATGGCAGTACTCCTCTCGTCACACCAAGTTACTAAGCGTGTGCCGTAAAATATAAGAGATTGAATTGGGGATGAAAGCTTTTTCTGTGCTTGCATTTGACATCATGCCGGCAACAGATTACATTTTAAAGCATCCAAGACATGAACATTCGATGGTCCGCAATCTGGCTTTCATGTTGAAGGGATGCGTAACATATTCACATTTCGTGACGCTTACGGATCCTGTCTGGGCTCCATTTTACTGCTCGGAAAACCAGTAGGAATTTTGTTGATAGCATAGCGCACGTGTTTCACTGTTGGCCATGCGATGAGTCCACATCTTTATCAGACCACGTGCAGTGACTTAGCAGTGTGTGCGGAGAAGCAGTAACCTTATGAATGATAAAGGCAGCAGTATGCATCGAATTTCCTAGGTTCTGCTTGCCCATTAGATTTTCTAGGCTCTGCTTCCAAGCAGTTACCTAAATTTTGGGTATTCAATGCCCATCGAATTTCCTAGGTTCTGCTTGCCTATTAGATATTCTAGGCTCTGCTTCCAAATAGTTTCCTAGATTTTGCGTATTTAATGTCCATCGAATTTTCTAGGCTCTGCTTCCAAATACACTGCTGGCCACCAAGAAGGACACGAGATAGCAAAGCCAGATTTACTGGACACAAAACAACAGATACAAAGATGAAACGATTGAGCTTACAGGCCCGTGCGACTTGCGGAACACGCAGACATCAATAGTTCGTGTGGCCACCATGGCTGGCAATAACGGCCGCTACACGCCGTGGCATCGAACGAAAGAGGCTTTGGATGTGGGCTTGGGGTATGTCGGTCCAGGCTGCTTCCACACGTTGCCGCGGGTGGTGCAGACGTGTTCGATGGGCGACATGTCGGGACAACAGGCAAGCCACGGTGACACCTGGTGGGCCGTGAAGAATTGTTGCACGATGCGTGCCACGTGCGGGCGCGCATTATCCTGTTGAAACGTGGCCGCTGGCGGGTCCCGCAGGTAAGGGGGGCTACAGGCTCCAAAACGTCGGAGATGTAGCGGTGGATGTTGAGTGTACCGGCGATCCGTGCCAGAGGGGTGCGGGTGTATCCAATTGCGCCCCAAACCATAACGCCAGGCGACGGACCGGTATGGCGATGCATAATGCAGGCGTCATACAGTCTCTCACCGCGGTGCCGCCACACGCGGATCCGAGCATCGTGGTGTAGCAGGCAGAAGCGGGATTCGTCGGAGAAGGCAATGTCGTGCCATTCCGTAGTCCAGGTTCGGCGTTCAACGGCCCTCTGCCGCCGTACTCGCCGGTGGTGTAACGTCAATGGTAATCGGAGCAATGGGCGCCGTGCGACAAGTCCCCGCTCCTGCAGACGACGTCGAACGGTACGTGCTGATACAGGTTGTTGCGCAACACACCCTAATTCCTGCGCTAACGTTCGTGATGTGGCGGTGCGAGCCGTCAATGCCCGCCGCACAACATGCCGGTCCTCTTGTTCGGTGGTGTGCCGCGGCAATCGCTCACATCGGTCCGTCCGTCCCTCCAGCACCCATCGAATCCATACTCGCCTCACTGTGGCTAGATGTCGTCCCACACGGGCGCCGATGTCGCGATTAGCCATTATTCGTCCTGTGTCGAACTCCGAAACGTGCTGGAATGACTGCCGTATTCTGCGACGAGGCATCAGGAAGCTTTCCACGCACAGGTCCGGCAGCACAACACACTTCCACTACTTACACCCCGCCTTCTGTGCATCCTTCTTATAGTGCTTCTCGGTGGCGTGCCGGGCGCACATGATTTGCATATGCCCTGCAATGCTAATCGTTTGCATGTCCTCTCGCGAGCGACGTATGCTGCGAATATCAGGCCAATCGGATGCTTCCTTCTTGGTGTTGCAGTGTAGTTTCCTAGATTTTGCCTATTCAATGCCCATCGAATTTCCTAGGTTCTGCTTAGCCATTAGATTTTCTAGGCTGTGCTTCTAAGCACTTTCTAGATTTTGCGTATTCAATGTCCATCGAATTTTCTAGGTTCTACTTGCTCAATATCCATTGAAATGCTCAAGTTCTGCTTGTTCATTGCTTATTGGATTTCTTGGGCTCTGTTTGCTCCGTGGCAATCGCATTCTTTAGATTCTTCTCGTTCAAAGACATTGAATTTGAATTTTCTTAGTTCTGTATGCTCATTGCGCATAGAATTTTTTGTTACTCGGTGCCCGTAGAATTTCCTTGATTCTGCCTGCTCAATGCCTATAGAATTTTGTTTTTAGAGTCCACGAGAATTAATAGGTTATGGTTGCTAAGAGCTTACTAAATTTCTTGGTTCTCCTTGCTCCGTATCCACTTCATCTCATTTGAATAAAACCTTAAACCCGCTTTGTAAAAAAAACTACTTTTGAATTGGAAATGATTACACATTTCAGTGCATTTTATTTTACTTTCGCTTGCTCCATTAAAAATTGGACAATTAATACCTTTTCTCCGAAATGTCGATTAGTTAATGTGGCGACGCACTTTTGATTTGCGGTTTTCCGTCACATAACTTTATTTTAGCTTTATTCTCAGTTTTAGGTTTCGCCTTTTTTTCATCCTTTGTTTACCACATTTCAGTTTTAATTTCATCGTTTGCCATATAATGAGCCCACATTTCTCCCTGCTTGAAATATATCGTCTGCTGAGTTACGGCCACAAGTGCTTTTTCCCATAAATAAAGCAATTGAGTGTTTGTTACCTTGGAGCGATAGTCAGCGGGGCTGCTGCTTTTCCCCAGGATATTTATGGCATCCGGTTAAAAGCATTCTGCAACACATTTGTGAATGTGCTTTAAATGCTTGATATGTATGCTGATGTCTTTTAAGAAATAAGACTGTTTATGGAGATAAAATTCTTCCTTTATCCCCTCGGAACCAGGAAATGGGGATAATTTTAATGGCGTGAGGAGAATGAAAAATTGCTGCAAAGTCTCTTGTTACAGGACCTAATTACGAAAGCTTCAGCTACTGTTAAAATATTTCTTTTTAGTTTGTGAGATCACAATTTCCCTAGTAATGACGCGGTTTTTTGTTTCAAAAAATGCTGGAGATTATCATCTTCACTTATTATATTTTAAGTTACTTGGAAATATTTTATGTCAGCTGAGAACAATCAGTGTGAAATACTAGTCGTTAAAAACCTAGCAATAGCCGACTTGGGATTCATGTTTTTAAATAGTCGAATGGTGAACTTTGACTATTTCGAAGGTATTACAACTTTAGATGAATCTGGAGGAAGGATATTTGCTGTTCGAGAAATCTTAGTAGCTTAGCTGATGCGTTTCTAGGTCCATTCTTCTTGGGTCACGTTGTAAACCTCTCACACATCTGTTGTGCTTCCTCTATCTTTCCTACACTGTAAGCAAATGAGTGCTGTGAATTAACGGAAAATTCCTGAAAGTAAGAAGCATCAAAGTTGCCGGTATGTCTCAGACTCTTACCGAAGTGTTGACCGATTTTCCGTTGTCACTGATTCTTTTTATTTTATTTTGTTTGTTTGGTTTTAAGAAATGTCAATTTACTGATTTTTCGTTTTTATGCGGAAATTTCTCGAGATTCCAAAAACTTGTGTTGAGACTTTTTTCAGTCCTCTTAACAGGATAGCGCGGTGGCCCAAGCACTGGCTTATGACCATCCGCCCGAGATGGGTCCGAGTTCGAATTACGGTGAGGCATGGATGTTGTGTTTGTCTTACGGCGCTGGCTCTCTCCCTTCCCTGGAACCAGTGGCCCTGGGTTAAGGAAGAACAACTGCTCATAGCCTATAAAGTTGCTCACGGTGGTCGCTGACTCCCCTTCCCCCACTCATTTCATTTATTATTTCTGCTGTTTACAGATTCATGATTTATTGTTACATTATTATTTATCTATTTTTATCACAACAGTAAGGAAGCTCCGGTAAAAGGCCTCACAGAGGCCTGACTTGGCCCCGAGCTCCTAAGTAAAGTCAACAATCCAAGACAGCAATGAAATTAGATTACTATTGGTATACCATGATCGCTCTTGCCCTCCAACTTTCCGATTACTCTCCCCATCCCATCTCTCTGATTTCTGTTAGTTCTCTAGGTAATGAATTCCAAAATCTTGGTCCACGGTAATATAGACTTTGTTTTATGGTTATAGTTTTAGGTAAAACTGGTATTAATATATGCTGATTTTTGATATTATATTGATGTGTATAAATAGTTATTTGTATTAGATCATGTTCTATGTAATTTTTTATTTTTTTATACATAATTTTGCATAAGTTAAATCGTATGATTGCTTAGCAGTCATTATATTATATTTATTAGGGAAAACTGTTGTAAATCCATGAATGCCCAATAGCATATAATTATTACTGTTAAAGTTGTATTCTAAATCTATTAGTATAATAAATTTATTTTGAAGTATTTGCAGTTTTTTAATAATTGATTGAGTTGTTTGACCCCATGTTAATATGCAATAATTAAGGTGGGTGTGAATTAAGGTAAAATATAATAATTTTAATGTTTTAACCGTAAGATTTATTAAAACATGGCTTACAATTCCTATATATTTTGATATTTTAGAAGATTTTCTATGTGTTCATTCCATTTTAAATCATATTGAGTATAATTCCAAGGTAAGTAAAGTTACTTACTATTTCAATTGATCTTTTATCCAATTATAATGGTATATTTATATTTTGTTTTGTTTTCTGTCTAGAAAAAATTACCGCTTTAGTCTTATTTGTTTTTGTTTTTTTTATTGGAGGTTTAACGACCACCGTGAGCAACTCAAAGAGCTATAAGTAGTCGCCCGTCCCTAATTTAGGGTCACTGGTTCCAGGGAAGGGAGAGAGCCAGTGCCGTAAGACAAACACAACATCCATGCCTCACCGGGATTCGAACCCGGACCCCGTTCGGACGAATGATCAGAGGCCATCGCTTAGACCACTGCGCCACCGGGGCGGCTTAGTCTTATTTGTATTTAATACCAGTTCCATTGGCTCCCAACCACTCCGTATATTTCTGTAATTCTATATTACCTTGTAAATTATTCCATTTGGGTCAGTTTCACTGAATAACAAAGTATATAATTATGCGCATAGTATAAAGAGGCACAAAGTATTAAAAAAATTAAATTCTGTTTTCTTTAAAGCCGCAGCAGTACACTCTGAAAAATATTTCTCAAATTCATTCGCCATTTTCCGTGATTCAACGAAGCATATTCGTGATATACAACCTTTCCCGCAAAATGACGGGGAAAAAACCTGAATTTCACGGATTTCTCGTAGGCCAGGGAAATTCTGAATTTTCAGAGACCTTTCCGCAGTTTCTTTCGTATATTAACGAAAAAATTCTGTTCTCACTTTTCCGCATATGACGAAAAATTTACTGTAATAGGAGCAATTCATGGGAGTATTTGAGGTTTGATTAACTATTAAATTTCAATCGTCTGTCTGAGGATCTGATTTTGAAGCTCTGTAGCGAGATCGGATATTATAGATAGCATATCGCATGAAATTTTGGTTATTCCTTCTCCTCTTCCCCATTTTGTGTATCAGCTATTTTATTTTGTGTTACCGTAAGGAACTGAATACGCAAATTATTGTACAGGTGATTGTATAAAGTCTATATATCAGCCTATGGACACCGTAAGACAAAAGTTATCAAGAGTAAATTTTATATTTAAGAGTTTTGTGAAATAATATTATAAAGCCGTACATTTAACCTTTTCTTAAAGATAATGGAAAGTCATTGTCAGTTTATAAAGATCTCAAGTTTCAAAGCATTCTGTTGCTTCGACAAATCACGATGAAAAAAATACGCATTAAGCCCTCCAATAGAAAAAAATAAATAAAATCATTACAACCCTATTTAGAAAAATACGAGTTCCAATAAAGAAAGTGATTAATTCACCTGCATTAATAGCAAAAAAGGAAAAAAAGAAAAGAAAAAGGCATTGCGTGGTTAGAGTTTTACCTAATACGTAACTGTGCTTTATGGGTCTTTCTGGCTGAAGGATGGTACGTGTGCAGGTAAAGACGAGCCCATCTCGATTCCCATAAGGGACAAACGAAAAGGACTGAAAAAGTCAAAATCGAAGATTTTGCGAAATTTCAGAAAAACCTGAAACGGACTTTTCTGAAATAAACCGAATTACTACGGGAAATTTATCAAAATACGGAAGTGAGAAGAAACGGGAGCATTTAAAAACTGAAACTTCGTTAAAAGGCGCATACCTACTGATAAATTTGGATCACCTTATTTTCAGGAATTTTCCGTGAATTCATACCACTTATTTTTTACAGTGTATTGAGTGGTCTGTAAAAAAAAAATTATCTGCATTTCGTCAAACATTTTTATTTGAAAATCGTAACACTACGAAAAAGGTGATTTATCTTCCTTTCAAATATACCCCGCTTTCTCAATTTTAATCACTGTCTTGCAGTGACCATCGTTTTTTGGCAGTTTTCCAGATCTAGAGGTACTGCTTTATTGTTCTATGTCCGAAGAAAACCGCATAATAAGGGAACCAAAAAAGTTATGAGATGCCTAAACATTTCCCAAGATGCTGCCAGTGAGTGTTTCGTACAGTATGAATATTTCATTTTCAGTCTGCGATGGAAACAACAGTCACGTATTTTGACTGAACTCTGTGAATCTAACTTGTTTAGAGACATTTAAAATTATAATCAAAAAATGATTTTTTTTTTCTTCTTACAGGAAGAAAACGTTACCAACCCACAGTGCGTCTTTTGGGATTTGGATACAAGGTAAGCTTCATTTTTAACTTTCATCTTTGCTTTTATGGCTATCTGTATGTCATTTTATATGGAGAAAAAAAGGATTAAATCAGAACTAGTCGCTAACTGACTGATTAAGTTTCCAGTAAAAAAACTAAAAATGCGTTCTCTCAGTTTGCTAAACTGTGATTTTCAAATGTGAATTAGCAGTGAAATATTCTAGAGGGCAAAAGCGCCGGTACTTGGGGAAGGGGGCATGCTTGGAACACCTTGCCTCCTAAAATTTTGATGAAATGACAAAAATATCTAAACATTTACCCATGAAAAGTTGGGAAGGTTAATCTCCAAATTATTAAATTCTCCCATTCAAGCGCTATTGTTATTTAATTTTTGTTTGTTTGTTGGTTTCTGGGTTTAACGACACCCAGGAGCGTATAAGGTATCGCCTGCCCCTAATTTATGGTTATTGGTTCCAGCGAAGGTATACAATAAGTTCCGTAGGACAAACACAGCACCCATGCATAAGCGCAACACGCATCTGAGCCAAACTCAAACGTTTAGCCAGAAGCTCGCACCTCTCAGCAATGAAAGCTGCTATATTGTTATAAATAATACAGGACTTCCAGTGTGCAGCAACTGCCCGAAGCATTCAATGAAAGCTGTTCTTGACTCCTATCTCAGCGAACTATGGGCAAGGAATTGAAGAGGATCGGTATCGGCAGTCGCATGACTGTACAGAAACTACTGATTTCTGCGAAGTACCGGAAAGTTCATCAACAGTGGCTACGTCCAGTGTCTACCATGACTGGACACTGGAAGTAAGTATGTGGTCTGACGAGTCGCGGTGCACTTTTTCTGTATCAACGGCAAGGTTAGTTAGTAGATGACAAGGTTATGCTCAACCTGCACTTCCGGTGATTGCTTTTGTGACGTCACTCTCCAAATCGTTATCGTAAGACTACCTAATCGTCACTTTTTTTTTTTTTTTTTGTATCTGCATTATGGAAGCGTGTCGGAATTATTATTCGTAAACCAGCTGGTATAATCTTTATAAATTCTACCAGATTTTCTAATGCATAATGTTTTCAATTCTTAATTTAAAAAAATTGGCGAACGTTGCCGAGACGCCTTTCCTATTTCTCATAAATAAATTCTTTTTTATATGGCAATAATATGTCCTGCTGTGCGTTTTTCCTTCTAAATTTATATAAAAACAGCAGAATTTATTCCTTGTAACTAAATAAACATTTAAAAAGTACAACCGTTTCCCTGCTTTTTACGTAACAAAAAATGTGCGTGAAGTATTTTTAAAATCTCCGCTACTAAAGTATTCACACGACTGTGACTTTGTTCTGTATTTAATTTAAATGTGCTTTTGTTCTGTGTTTGAATTGTAAAAATTGTTGACAGGACATCTTCCCCTATAGCTACAGTTCGGATCTACGATTCACATGTTAGGACGTTGATGTCACTCGGTGACGTCACGATTATTCATCTGCGAGGAAGGCGGGATGAGGAAACCTTGCTGTCTATTAACCTTGTACCAACGGTAACCCCATGAAGCAATGGACTCAGCTTGCCTTGTAAACATAACTCACGCTTCTGGAGGTAGCGTCATGGTGTGGGGGCATTCTATTGGTACGGAACAAGTCCCGTGATATTGCTGGAAGGTCGGGTATTTTTCAAGAGTTATCAGAACATTGCTGCCGATCAAGTCCTTCCTGCAATTTTGACTTTTTATCCAGCAGGTGACGGCTGTTTCATGGACGACCATGCTACTCTCCATTGTGTTAAAGTTGTCTTCAGCAGTGGTTCAACGAGCATGACAGCAACTTCCACCATCCACCCTGAACCCCAATGAGAATGCATGGAGCATGTTAGAAAAGCAGATACGGTGGGGGCGGCAAAGTCTTGTTCCGACAAAACTGAGCCAGTTAAAGGACTGGCTGGTGAACATCTGGTACGTTATAGACTTAGCTGCAGTCCAGCATCTTGTGGGATCTGTGCCAAATTGCATACGTACTGCAATTCGGCCTAAAGGAAGTCCAACCCCGGTACTGAATAAAAGTTTCTAATTCAGTGGCCTGTACGTGTATATAAGAATAAAATAATTCCAATTTCACCGCGCCAGAGAAATTCTTACAGATGACATCAGGTTTCTGTAGTACACAGAATAACTTGCACGAATGGAAAGGCAGGAGGAACAATAATAGTAAGATAGTCTAATATGGTCCACCATCAGATGCAGCAGGTTGAAATTACAGTTTGTTTTGTGGCATGCAGAATGTTTCGGTGTAATTCTGGCGATACAAGGCATCATACTCCATTTTGAATAAGTAATGGTGTCTCTGTGGGCATTGGCTTTCAGAAAGACAAAAAATGAAGGAGCATAGAGCGAATGCAAGATAATAATCATACGTGCACTATGTTGAAACGAAAAACAAAACCGTTTATGTACGTTACTGACTAGTAAAAGAACAAAAGATTACTAGCATTGAAATTATAAAACACTATGTACAATTAAAAACTCAGATGTGAGATCTTTCGGGACACTATGTTCGCATCTTCAGACAAACCAAAATGGGGTTTTTTTTTCTCAACCATGTATATACAGGGTGTTTGTAAACTGTTTTGACAAAAGAAGAGGGGCGATAGTACCCATCAAGACGAACAATATTTACAATGGAACCTAGGGTCGCGTTCCACTCTTGAGTGTCAGAAAAGAGTAATGTTAGATGTGTTGAACTTTTCAACAGTGTAAAGAAAGAGAATTAACGACATCATAAGTTTCACAATCCCATTTATGGAGATCAGGGACAGACTCAAAGTAGATGCTTAAAGTGGCAGCCACGGGTGCCGTTGCACAATTCACACCGGCGAATGAAAGACTGGCGCACCCTCTCGAAGACTCCTGGTTTCGTGTTTATCCTGTCCACTGCAACAACGATTCTCACGACTAAATCTTCCATGGAGTCCACAGGCGTCTCGTACACCAATGATTTCATGTGCCCCCAGAAGAAGAAGTCCAGTGGGTTTAAGTCCGGTGAGCGTGGAGGCCATGGCACAGGACCGCCACGTGCAATCCATCGTGCGGGATATGTGGCATTCAGGAAGTGTCTACTGCACCTTGATAAGCCAATCAGCTGCAACTGTCGATGCTGCGTCTTTTCTCTGGCAATTTGCATACGGTAAATGCTTGACGGTGATGTTCTGGCGATGTGCTACTTCTCCGGCACAAAAGAAATGACGTCTGAGGTGACAACTTGTGCTTGTTGGACGTATTTCGAAGTTACTCTTTTCTGACACTCAGAGTGGAATGCTACCCTAGTTTGCATTGTAAATATTGTTCGTCTTGATAGGTACTATCACCCCTCTTCTTTTGTCAAAACAGTTTACGAACACCCTGTATGTACAAGTCACATATGAAAGTCTCACCTACTCTTTACATTGGCTCTACGAAACGTTCACTTCGGACTCGTGAGTGAACATAAATATAATGTGCGAATGTGCTCTGCCAATACAGCGCTGGCAAGAAAGACACTTAGTGGAACTTATTTCCCGATTTGGGACCATACCCGTATTCTGTGTACCCCTCCTCATTCCTCTTTGCTTCTGGAGGAGAGCTTTATGCGTCAAGAGAGGTGTGCTGTAACGATTCTACACCATACGAAATCCCCCACCCTTGGCGGCACCTGTTATACAGAATACCCGGGATTTTGTGACACCCTCCTTTTTACCAGCTAATTTTGCTCACTTGCCTGCGCATCTTCCATTGCGCTTTTCTGGTCACCTTTCATCATGTGACTTGCACATATATACCTAGTTGAGACATTTTTGGGTTGTCTGAAGATGGAGACATAGTGTCCCCGAAAGATCTCACATCTGAGTTTTTAATTGTATATAGTGTTTTATAATTAATTGCAATGCTAGTTAATCTTTTGCTGTTTTACTAGTCCGTAACGTGTATAGACTGTTTTGTTTTTCGTTTTCATAGAGCGAATGATTACAGTAGACGTTATTTGACTGCTTGAATGTCGTAGTCTTAAGGCCAAAGGTGTCGGATGTAGCTACACTGGAAGATTTGAGAGGTGAATGAAAGTAACCTCACGACTGTTGTTTATGCAGTCAATTCCATCATGACGAACGTGTTGTAATCGGTGCTAAAGGAGGTCCTACCCGCTATTGAACAAATGTTTCTAATTCATTTGCCTGTATGTGAAATAGAATGAAACGTATACAGACAATTTAGACGGCAGTGGACGTAAGAAGTAGCACTACTTTTTCATACATGAAATAGGTTTTGATAACAAAAAAAAATGCCTACTCAAGGAATGCACAGGTAAAAAGAAAATGTCAAATATGGTAAAAATATATCCGTTTTGTGTGGTTATGATAAATCTTTAAAGTTTGATTTTTTTAACCATTCATTTCAATAGTTTAAAATTTAATGTGCCATTTAAAAAGTATATATATATTTTGCAGACTTTGGTCTCAGGAAGGCTGCTGGCTGAAGACATCAAACAAAACGCATGCTGTTTGTGCTTGCAATCACCTTACCAACTTCGCGCTTCTCATGGAAGCACGGGCTTCGGAGGTAAGCGTTTAGAAACCATATCATTGCTTTTAGTATTTTTGCAGACTGCGGACGCACTCTTTTACGATCTCTACGTATGTATAGATTTTATCAGGAACACCATTTTACGATGTCCTTAGATGTTTTCATTTCAGAGCGCTTCAGTGATAGTTAATTTGTTTTTCTACTCATATAAACGTGTCATTAACACAAGTAATCCTTTATTCTAGAAGATTGAAAATAGCCGTTGAATCAGAGGGCGTCAAAGGAGACTGGCGACGTGGTCACCAGCTGTTGTAGCTCATTCTAGATGCTTTCGGACTGCATTCAGCACACTAGTGTTTAGTGCTGCAGTGATGTACCAGATTGTAGCTGGTGTGTGAGATTCAATCGCTTGCACGATTCTCGCATGTGTTATTTGACTCCGCTGATCTGCCGTTGTTGTCTACAATAGTGATTCTGAATTTGTGACTAGTGGATTTTTACAACTGGGTTGCTAATCTATCTCCACGAATATTATGTGACGTATATTCTAAATTAACTTTCCCTTTTAGTTTCTTTCCCTATGTAAATCTTGAGTTTATTCTGTTATTCTTCACTCTTAACGTGATATCTTTCTCTCAAACGAATACGTTTAGCAACACAATTGAGGTTGAATGCACGTGACGTATGCCTGAGTTTTTTTTTTTTTTTTTTTGATTGGAGGTTTAACGACCACCGTGAGCAACTCAATGGGCTATAAGCAGTCGCCCGTCCGTAATTTAGGGTCACTGGTTCCAGGGAAGGGAGAGAGCCAGTGCCGTAAGACAAACACAACATCCATGCCTGACCGGGATTCGAACCCGGACCCCTTACGGACGAATGATCAGAGGCCAGCGCCTTAGACCACTGCGCCACCGGGGCGGCACCTGAGTTTTGATAAGAACAAGAGATAAAAACGACGACTGATCTATTGCTTGAGAGCGTTGGGTTGTAAACTGATTATTGATAGGAGTGTTGTGATAATGTGTGGTGTGTGGAGCGTTTACTACAATATGCTATGTTATGATGTGTATGCTACATCCTATTATGATGAATATGCTATGTTATGATGTGTGTGCTACTATGTTATGATGTGTGTGCTATATCTTTACCGTAAATTGACCTGTTATTTACATGTTTCGTCTGGCCGTTAAGGTTTCTTTCATTTAGGAACTATTTCTTAGTATGTTGATGTGTTAAAACCACGTAGAAATAGAAAAGATTTTTACGCTATAATTAACATAATGTAATATCTTACCAACTGTAATTAACAGGGTTTCTACGGTCATTATAAATTGTTGAAAGTCTTTAAAATGTGCTTAGTTTTTGCCAAAAAGCACTAATTTTTCGAAACTGGCAGCTCGAAATTACGATGTAGCGAATGGAACTTCTACCGTTGACGATGCCAGCTGAAAACACAGGGCAGTGCGAAATAAGTAATTCGCTGAAAAAAGTGAAGAACTCTGGGCTAAATTAAACACTTCGAGTAGATTCCACCTGACAAGTCCCATCACAGACAAGGTTGTGTCTTGTCAACATGGCTGTTTAATAAATTTATGGATGCGTGATGGCAGAATAGACAATGTTGGAATACGCCGATGAGTCATTACATTATGACCACCTACCTAATAAGGTGTAGGGCCCCCCATTTAGTCTGCAAAACAGGGGCCATTCAGGGAGGCATCGATTCGATGAGGTGGCGATAGCTATCCTGGGGTATCTGGTACCGTAATGTTAACAGCTGGTCCTCCAGCTCCCGTACATTTCGGGAGTGTGGCGATTTAGCGCGTGTTTCTCGAACCACTCCTTGACGATTCTGGCATGGCGCATTATCCTGTTGGTAATGGCCATCACCAGCAGGAAACACAGTTGCCATGAATTAGTGAACATGGTCCGCAACGATGTTCAGATACCTGACAGCGATTGTGCTATTGGCATAATGGGCCTAAAGTGTCCCAATAAAGCATCGCCCACAGCATAACACTGCCGCCGCCGCCACCTTGTTTCCGCCCAACAGTGCATCTAAGTGCCATAGCCTCTGTTGGTGATCGGCGTATCCGCTCTCGGCCGTCTACGTGATGCACCAGGAATCTTCGTTCGTCAGACTAGGCCACTTTCTTCCAATCATCCACGGTCCAATCTCGATGATCCTGGGCCCATTTCATGCGTTGTTGACGATGACGTGAAGTGAGCATGGAGACCTAGCTGGGTCTTCGGCTACGCCGGCCAATGCGCAGAAGGCTGCGATGAACTGTGTGCTGTGACACATTGCTCTGATCACCATTGTTGTAGCTGCGGATGATTTGTCGCACTGTGGCCATGCGGTCGCTGTGAACAATGCGCGACAATCTCCGCTCCCCTCTGGCAATCAATGAGCTGCGGGCGACACACGACTGGACGACGGTTCGTCGTTTGGCCATCTGTGCACCACTTTTGATTCGTAGTCATTGCAGCGGCACGTGAAGAATTTACGAGCGACGCCGTTTTCGAGATCGTAGTTCCGAGGCGCCGTGCGATCACAATTTTCCCTTTATCAAACTCCGATAAATCGTCAGCTTTTCCAATTCTGACTCGGAACACTCTACTAACCGAAAGCCAGTCCTCGTGTTGTATATATATATTATATATATATACTGCTCTGTGAGCTTCACCTACGCGGCCGTTCGGTCTCCCTAGGTGCGCTCATTTCTCTAGGTTGGGAGAGGTCATAATGGAATGAGTCATACGTGTATATGTGACGCACATGTCAATAGGGCAAGTAGCAGTAATTAGCCCTTGCCGGCGTAGCTTAATTGGGAAAGTTTTTGGCTCCGGAGCGGAAGGATGTGGGTTCGATTCTCGCAGAGGCTTGCTTCGCTATAAGCTTAGCTGTTGTTGTAGCTTACAAAGCCTAGGAGAACGGTCGTTTGTGGAAGATGCTCAAACAGGCAGGCACGTGTAGCACCAACTCTCATGTCACATTCGGAGTCACTCAGATCACTCGTTTCGCCCATTCTGACTCTCAATCAATCGCCAGCTGACGCTCCACGAGCTGGTCTGTCAGTTTTATACTGCTCACTTGTTTTTGTCTTTAACGACCACCGTGAGCAACTCAATGCAGTCGGCCGTTTGTAATTTAGGAACACTGATTCCGCGAAAGCGAGAGGGTTAGCGATGTAAAACAAACATGCCATTCATGTTTCAACCGGGATTTGAACCCGGACCTACCTTGGCGCTTAGACCACTGCTCTACCAGGGCGGCTCTTACGCGTTGATGAGAGCATTTATGTGACTAGGGCATGTGTACTTAATAAATTGGGATATCATTGTACATTTGGAAAATTAAAACCATTCTTTTGTTATCGACAGTGTCATACATTATTCCATCTAAAAACCCTAAAGATATCTTTCGAAATAAGCGTCAAATCTAATAATGTTTCATATACTGCATGCTGTACCTGCCTTTAAGTGGCTCCTGATTCGAGCAGGACTGCTTTCAACAAAATGCACTTAAAGGAGCGAGAAACGTCGCGGTAAATTTATTTGACTTGCAGGCAATTGGTTTTATACTTATTCTCGCTTTATAAGGATATGATAAAACTGCTTTTAGTAAAAGTGCAACTTTATTGGTAGAATAAGCAAAAACCACTTTTTGAAGCTGACGTCTTGCGCATCGGCGTTTTATTTTTATGACTTTTTTATTTTAATTTTGTTTTTTTATCAAATGTGGAGAAGAAATGCGATGAAAGAGATGACGAAATTGAAATTTGATGCGCTGAAACACGGGTCAGATATGAACAAATTGAATGCTTCCAGCAGAAATAAAGGGGAGGGAGGAAGAGAAAGCTCTGCTGCTTTCCGAAGCTCTTATAAAAACCATACGTCTTCTTACTTCGAAAGCTAGGAATTTGATTTTCGCTTCTTTAAAATTTAGAAAGGCATTTTTTTTTCAGTTGAAAGCTTCGGATCTTGCCTTCATATCCATTCCTCCGCCCTTTTCCTCCCTAATATTTGCAGACGTGAATAAAGCTGGCGAATGCCTCTAATGCATTTTTGGTTTATGTTGAAAATATGAGCGCTACCTATAGAGTCCTTAAAAGTCTTGTGACTTCTTAGCTTCGGAAAGTCAAATCTTAGGGGTTTTCGTCATATTTGCTTTAAAAAGCATCGGGAAGAATATATATGAAGGTGTTCTTCTTTCAAATTGCATTTTTCTGCCAAAAGGAACCGAAAACACTCAAGAGGTGGCTCAACCACACAAGCAACTTTTGTTTCAGTGTATATGTAGAAGCAATACACATTGCTTATTTAATTATTTTAAGTGAATAGTTTAAGAGTTATTGTGAAATACAAAATTCGTATTAACGAATAACTAAGTTCACCTGTATCATTAGAAATATTTCCTTTAGCACCAAGTCGAAGAATCAACAAAATTTTAAGGAAATAAAGTAAAAGATATGAAACAATTCAATTTATTTTTAATGGATCACTAAGCACGTACCATACGTATAATAAGAAAAAAAATCTACGGGCACCCGTTCTTGTGTTATGGAGTCATTTCTGTCTCGTCCTGGTTTAGTTAATATTTTTTAGGCTTACATTCAACTAAATATTTTCAATAATATCTCATTTAATTTTCACATTTTAATAAAATACGTACAATAGAAAGACAAAATAATACCAAATGGCACATCACGGGCCGAGCTGGGCTCACCAAATTAGGCCCATGCAGACCTCTAATACAAGCTACCTCTTGCCCGTTAACGGCCTACAGACGATACATTTTTCATCGCGAATATCTCCGTGAGTTTTGCAAGTAGAACAACGGGGTTTGTTTTTTTAGACTAATTAGGACATTGTGCAACTTTTTTTTTCTGCGAAGGCTATATAAATAATATATTTTTTTATTTTTATGTAAATGCCACCCACAGGGGTGGAACTGCCATGTGGTAAGCAGAGATTGAAACGGGTCGACAATTTCTTGCAGGGTCCAACGGGTCGGGTCAAAATGTTCCTGACTCGGTTTTATTCCCGTTTTGTTTTTGAAAAGAGAAAAATATATTCCAAGGAAAACTGCGTGTTGTGGAATTCTGTAGTCAATACTGGTGCCCACGGAGTGAATAATGATTTGCCATGCAAAAATATTGTCTCTTTCTTAAAGAAACGAAGATTTCCACCGACCGACGTCAGACACACCGACACCATATCGTAAAAAGATACTTCCTTTGCGTTCTTTTTCAGTGCGATTGTCCGGGGCAAGGTGCAGGCAAACGCTATTAGCCTGCTGCTCAGCTGATTCACTCTCTCCGTGCGAAGTTCACTGTATGACTAAGAGTTACTTTTCACATCGCATTTTTTACATTGAGCATTCAGAGGTTTTCGATTGATGTGCTAACATCCCGTTCCCATGACATGTCATGCCGAAATTAACTCCTTATTTGTTAATTTGGATGGATTTAATATTAAGGAGGTTTGAGAAAGGCGTCGAGGCCAACAAATACATGCTTATTGAAAACCACTAGAGGAAGAGTGTATGCTGGAAATTGTTTCGTCTCATTAAGGAACCCGTGAAAATTGCTGTTGTTTGGTTTTGCTTGATGTTCAAAATGGGGAAAGTGTATAATTACAAAGATGTCGACGGTGTAAGCAAAGATTATGGAACCAAAAATCTAACGGACCATATGAAAGTATGCGCACCTCCATCAAAGCGTGGAAAGAGTGAACAATATAAATACATTTGTGTAATCGTAAATAATGACTCCGATTTGTAATATACTCACGGTCAGCCATTGCGTCTGGATTACACAAAATAGCGGCACTAAAAATGGGACTAAAATTTAGCAAGTAACCAAATTTTATTATTGAAAAAGGATTTTAGTTATTAAATATCAAGCAGTTATTGGGACGAATATATGTATTACGTTTATATATATATATATATATATATAAATTGAGTTTCGAATTTATAGTTCAAAGCAGATTTGTCCGGGTCTAGTTATGGGACGTCCGGGTCCGAAATTTTTGACCCTTTTCCAACTCTGGTGGTAAGACTTTACGACATTTTGAGTATTTTTCTAGTTGAAGGTAGGTATCTGTGATCAACTGTTGAAGAGATAAAAGCTTGTTTCAGTCTTTTTTGAGACACCCGGTAAACTTTCCCGAAGGACAAAGTCGTCAGGAAATGTCATAGAGAGAGAGACCCTTATATATATACTGTATTACGCATATGATTCTGTGTGTCGAAACAAGTCTGTTTCGTCAGAGGCGTTAACAGAATGCAGAACAGGCAGCTTCTTGTCGGAGGTTGACTGAACCGAACTGAAATAAAATGTGATGACTCACGGGATCGCAAGTATAATCATAAAGAGGTGCGAGGATCGTCAGTTACGTAAAAGTGTGTTGCTTAAGTTTTGCTTTGGAGTCGCAGTGAAACCCTAATTTTTAGATTGTGTAAATACACAGTGTGGCAAAGAATTTTTAAGACTGGGTCTGTAAAATTAAGTAGAAACAAGAAATTATAATTTTTTTTGGTTTGTTATTCAAAATAAGTCCCTCCGGCTTCAATACACTTGTTACAGCGATTTAATAATGATTCGAATGCCTGTTCCAGTTCACTTTGTGGAATTGCCTCCAAAGCACGCGTCGAAGCTGTTTGTATGGTCAAAATATCATCAAAATAACACCCTTTAAACGTCATTTTAAGTTTTGGGAATAAAGAAAAGTCGCAGGGTGCTAAATCAGGCGAATACGGTGGATGATTCAACACACAGACGTTATTTTTCGCCAAAAATATACGAACAAGGAGTGAGGTGTGACTGGGTGCATTATCATGCAACAAACACCAACAGTTTTCATCCCGATATTCTGGACGAATGCGACGAATTCTGCCCATCAAACGCCTCAAAACATTTAAATAAAACTCACCAGTAATTGTTTGTCCACTTGGAACAAATTCTTTGTGGATAATACCCTTACTATTGAAGAATGTAATAAGCATTGTTTTGATTTTCGATGGAACTTTTCTTGTTTTTTTGGCTTGTGGTGAGCTTTTTGACTCCCATTCCGCACTTCGTCGCTTTGTTTTACGATCATATTTAAAACACCATGTTTCATCACCTGTAACAATCGATTTTAAGAAGTTTGGATCATTTTCAGCGGCTGAAATGATGTCTCTGCAATGTGCACTTCTCCTTGATTTTTGTTCATTGGTTAACGTGTGTGAAACAAATTTAGCACAGACTTTTGTTTTGCCCAAATCTTCATGCAGAATGGTTCGAATCGTTTCTTTGTTGATGTTTAAAGACTCTTCCATCATTCTTAGGGACGCACATCGATTGTTTTCCACGAAATCACGCACTTTTTCAGTAATCTCAGGTGTCCTAGATAGCTTGGTCTTCCGGTATGCTTATCATCTTCTAGCGTATCTCTTCCGTCCAAAAAACGTTTGTGCCACAGGAAAACATTTGATCTACTTAAACAAAACTCACCGTAAACTTGTTTCATCATTTGGTACGTTTCCGAGGCACTTTTACCAAGTTTTGCGTTAAATTTAATAACAGCCCTTTGTTCCATCTTAATAACTCAACATGAAAATTTTTTTATTTCTCTAATGAACGGCCGTTTCATTTGAGTTACTTTAACAACTGCGCAGTACTTTTGGCAGAAAGCAAGCAGATGGTCACGGTTTATAACGCATTAGCGATTACACTGGTGGCGCCATCGTAGGCTGAAATCTAGCGCCAGTCTTAAAAATTCTTTGACACACTGTGTATATGAAAAACGATGCCGTTTAGTTATAAGTGCAAATTTTTCTCTTTTCAGAATACGTCGCAGAGTAAGCGGTTGTCAAAAATCGCAGTCTTCGTCAGTTGCGGCATTTCTATGCTGTTGTTCCTTCTGACCGTGATTTTGTTGCAAATTTTTAGGTAAGCTATTTTCTTGATAAAATGCTTAATGAACTTATGCATTATTTAGTTGTTTTCTTTTTGTTAAAAATATCTTTTACTACTTTGGTTTTATAATCTAGTAAGTAATGAACTGCCAGATAGTTTTGCTTACGTGAAATATGATATGCTTTTCTGTAATAAATGCAAAATTTGGACGGTTCCATTTTTCTTGAAATTCTTGATTTTACGTCTTTCAGGAAAGTCAGAATATCATAGGATTAATTCCCTAAACGTTAATAATGAAAAGATCATTGTTGCTGAAAGCTGTGTAACTAAATTTCTTTCTTTCATTCATTAAAATAAATTTCATAAGAATCGCTAAATATTCGGGTACTATTCTTTGTTGAACAGTTTTGTATTTAAAGTGCAACAGGCATACATTATTGGAATTTCTCGATTAATTTTTAATTCCTATCCAGCTTCATAAAAACAGGTAATTAAAAAGATTTCTTTTTTCTCCTTTTGAGTTCACTCTTTCGAATTCTCAGGAAGACAGTTGTCTGTTATATTTCATCACAGATTGTTGCGAAAGAAGACGAAAAAACTCTGATTAAATAGAAGCGAAATATAGTTATGTACGTTTCTCTTTTGCATGTTCAGAATTTCAAGAAATGCTTCCTCTCTTTTGAATAATTGCACACTTTTACAGGACACAAAAAGCTTCGTGAAACGCCGATAAGACAGTCTAATTAAAAGCGCTTAAATTCCTCGCTTTTTCGCAACTTAATTTCTAACAGATGTAGAAATGCGTATTAACACTAGTCCTTTATTATTCATTAGTGTTCTTTCCTTTTATGTCACAACTAATATCTTGTTAAACATTTCTTTCAGAAGAAAGTGTAACAAAGGTGGTCTCACTGATGCATTGCTTTAACGTTTTTTTGTTTTGTTTTTTCAAATTTCTGCAATTCACTTCTCGTAACTTCTTATTCTTTGGCAGTATAATATTGTGCATGGGATTCCTAACTTAATTGGTGCAGTCAGTTGTGTTTCCGCTGCGAGTTCTAACAGTTTGCCCTGCCCTTTTTCTGCAGCAAAATATGAAACGAAAAAAAAATAGTAAAACTATATATAGAGTATATTGATAAAAAAAAGTCACAGGACATCCCTTCAAAAAGCAAATGAACGGATCCGCTGCGTTGTTAAGATGCGCGGTACCGCTGAAAACGGTATAAAAGCAAGCCTGCAGCTAACCACGATCATATCGCGCTCTGAGGTTGAGTTAAAATGTCGCGGCGGGAGAGAACTGACTTTGAGAAAGGAAAGAATGTTGGGTGTTATATTAGTGGGTTGTCCATAAGAGAAACCGAGAGGCGTTTAAACATACCCAAGTCAACTGTTTTGGATGTACTGAATAAATGAAAGACACATGGCGTGCCTGAAGTAGCAAAACGTACTGGCAGACCAAAGAAAATCAGTGATAGAGGACGTCGAAGCCTCAGGAGAGTCGTTACAGCTAATCGACGGAGTACTGCACAAGACCTCAGTGTACAGGTGAGTAAAAATGCTGGAACCTCGGTATGTACACATACCATTCGCAGATAACTTCGTTCCATGGGTTATCGTGGTCGTGCGGCTGCTCATAAGCCTTTCATCTCCACTCGGAATGCTACTCGTCGTTTAGCATGGTGTAAAGAAAATTTATCGTGGACCGTAGACCAATGGAAACGTGTCCTATGGACTGATGAATCCAGATACACGATCCATCAGTCTGATGGCCGTATGTGGGTATGGCGGCAGCCTGGGGAACGCTATTTACCACAGTGTACTGTTCTTACGGTCAAGTTTGGTGCTGGCAGTTTACTCGTGTAGGAGTGTTTTTCGTGGTATGGTTCCGGCCCATTGGTTATCGTGGACAGACCTGTTAACAGTACGTCTACCTCGATATTCTGGACAATTATGCCCTAACTCTGTGGCAATACTATGAACCGAGCCTTGTTGGTACCAGCAGGATAATGTACCGAGCCATAAAGCAAAGATTGTTACAGCGTGGTTTGACGATAATTCCGTATCGTGTGTGGACTGGCCAGCACAGAGCCATGATCTTAATCCCATAGATCACCTGTGGGGTGAATTAGAGCGCGCCTAAGAGGTTTGGAACCAAAGCCTACTACTGAGCAACAGTTAGCGGCAGCATTATGTACTGAATGGATGGGCATAGCTATCGCTGTGTTCCAAAACCTTGTCGAAAGCATGTCTCGAAGGGTCAGTGCATGCGTTAAGGCCAAAGGTGGCGACACTGTACTAATGTATGTCAATAAATGCTATGTTGTGTTTCTCTTCTAGGTGTCCGGTGACTTTTGTAAAGATATAGTAAACTTAGTATATAATATATGTATATTTTGAATGATCACTGAGTTATGACTACCTACCTAATACTTCGTAGGTGCTCCTGTCGCCCTCAGTATTGCAGCTATCCGAAGTGGCACTGATTTAATTAGAAGTAGTTTGAAATTATGGCCAACCAAGCTGTGTGTAATGCGGCCATCAATGCAGGTATGGAGGTGATTGGTGTATCCAGACGACTGATACACCGTTCCGTAATGTCCCACATGTGCTGTACGGAATTGATATCGGGGGTTTCGGAAGCCAATCGATATACTGGAAGTCTGAACTGTGTTCCTCAATCCATTCCTGCCCAACATTGGACCTGTGACTCGGTGCTTTGTGACCTTGGTAGGCCCCGTTTCCATTCGGGAGAAAGTGCAACACTCCTGGGTGTACAGTCGGCAAGCAATTCACGATAGAGGGTCCAAGTTCCTTTCAGGTAATCATAACCCCATGTTGTTTGTGCCAAATACTTACACGACCTTCCATATAGTGGAGTGAAAAATGCGGCTCGTCAGAGCAGCACACTTTATTCTAGTCATCCGACGTCCAACTTGCACCAGGCGAGTTTTTGCGCCGATGAACTGTGGTCAGGAGAGGATGTCGTCTTATGTATACGTTCGACGCATGGTCATGACAGATTCCGGATTGACCTCTCTTGTATCCGGTAGTCAATTGAATAAATAAATCCATCGCTCTTTCCACGTTAAGCAAAGGCACAGCAACCGAAAAATTGTTTTTCAGTCGCCGTCGGGGAATCGAATCCCGAATCTCTCGATATCCAGCAGAGCGCGTTGTATGTTGCAGGCATGAAAACCAATTTTTCAGTTGCTGTGCGTTGCTTAACGTGGAAAGAGCGATGGATTTATTTATTCAACTGACGCCACGTATTTAGATGATTTTCACCTTGGGTAGTCATTTGTTGAATATTTCTGCGTCTGTTGACTTGTACGTGTCTTGGGACCCACCCGTTGCTCACATCAACCTTTCGCTGTCCTGTGCAGGTTTGCTTCCGGGTCGTTGTTTGACTATTTTCACGCCAGTCCTGATACATTTAAACTACAGCGGCTCGCGAACAGCACAGCCGTTTCAGAAATCGAGTCACTCTTTCCGAGCTCCCACAAATAGTCCGATAAATCCTTCAGTTTATCCATCGCGCTCCGAATTTTACTACCTACTGCTCCTCTCACAGCTTATATATATTTAAAAATTAGTCCTTCCAGTGTTTCGTTAAAAAAAAAAGGTTTGTACCGAGCTTGCCCCACCAAATAATGCTCGCTCATTCAGATTTCGAGGTCTGGCGACGTCCCTGCAATGAGATATTGTTACGTTTACGTAAAACGCGATGAAATAATGTTCGGTGATAGTTTAGTAAAATATATTGTTGAGTAACAATTAAATTAACTTTAGTTGCGGTACGACCAGGTCTCAACAATGGTTTTCACTACTTCCGTTACCCATTTTCGTTGCATCGAAATTTTTTTACTTGACAAGTGTGCATAGCATAAAAAAACAAAACTTTCCCTTTTGTTACAAGCTTTTCAAATATCAGAAAAAAATCGTTCGTTGTTTCTTCGATACACAATACGAAAACCACAGACCAGTAAATTTGTAATAGAGGTCTGGAGGACAGTTTTTATTTGACTTCTATCTAAACAAAATCGTCGGGAAGAACACTTGATTCCCCCACCCCTTGAACATTCGCGTTTTTAACTAAATTCTGACAAATATCACTTTCCGCTCTATCGAGTTAAATATACACTGAAGAGCAATTGAATTAGAGATACCTGTCTAGTAACGTGTACCTTTCGCCCTGATGACGGCAGCGTTTCGTCTCCGCATGGACTCGACATGACACAGGAAGCGTTGGGAAGCCATACGGATCCACAACCCTTGAACAAGCTCCCACAGTTCACGAAGATTTGATGGAGGGGGTCAGAGCCTCGAACATCTCTCTCGATGACATCCCAGATGTGCTCGATGGGATTGAGGTCAGGTGACCTAGCTGGCCAAGAAAGCGAGGTCACGTCGGTGGAGTGTTCATCCAACCGTTCGGTTACAATTCGGGAGCGATGGCACGGTGCATTGTCTTCGACCTGTGAGGGACGATGTCACACGTACCAGGGGTCCCATTTCAGTCCACGTAAACAGTCTCCAGACAAGAATGCCACCTCCACCAGCTTGAAGAGTACCCTGCTGGCAAGAAGGATCCATCGCTTCATGTGGTTTGCGCCGTACTCGTATCCTGTCATCCGCATGTACCAACGTGAATCTCTACTCATCAGTCCAGGCAACATTTTTCCACATGTCCAGTGGCGATGTTCCCGCGCCCATGCTAATTTTTGCACCCCTGTGGTGTGCGGTCAGCAGCGATACCCTCGTGGGATGATGGCTTCTGTACCCCATAGCGAGGAGATGGTTCTGGATGGTGTGGCTGCTTACACGTTTTTGTGCACCAGCGTTAAATTGCCGAGTGATTTCTTGCACTGTGACCCGTCTATCTGCTGTTACAATGCGAGCTAGCCGACGATGACCCCGCTCATCCACACGCTGTTGACCACGGCAGTTGGCCCTTGCAGGGATGGTTTTACCGGATTCGATGTACTTACGGTGCACCCGTGACCCAGTGGCTCTTGAAAATCCCAGTGCCTGCATGACTTCCGAGATGGAGTTTCCCATTCGTCGGGCCCCGACAATTTGCCCACGATCAAATTAGATTAGATTAGATTCTTCGTGTTAAACATACTGCGTCCGACTGGTACTGATTCGCGTCGGATCGCTGCATACGTCATGCCGTTTCCGTTTACAGGGCCGCCAACATTCAATTGCTCTTCAGTGTAAAGAATAATATATATTTTGGGGAGTGCTGATCACAAAACTGCCCCGCTATTTCCGAGTGTCTGTTAAGGAGGTGTTACTGTACGAAATTATAACGGTATTTTTCATTTCCGAAATTATTCTGGCTAATCATGTCTTTTTCATTCTGATTTACCTACGAGGCAATTCTGTAACAAAGTTTTAATTTATCCTTTAAATATACGCCATTAAAAGCGATGACTGCATTTTTGACTCATATAATCGTCTCTGTTTCAGAAGTTTTCCCAGCGATCACTCGACAATTCACAAGCATTTGTCTGTGTGCCTGTTATTAGCTGAAGCTATCTATGTGTCTGGTGCAAATCAGATGGACAGAACTGTCGTCTGTTCCCTTCTTGCTGGAGCCCTGCATTTAGTTCTTCAGGCTGCTTTCGTGTGGCTCTTCTTAGCTGCATTCCAACTGTATGTGCTTCTTCTTGGTCCATCACACACTGGACGAACCCGTATTCGATGCTATTGCCTTGTCGCTTATGGAATGTCGGCCGTCATTGTTGCAGTTGCTGCAGTGATTGATCCTCGAAGTTACGGGACCTCTAACTACTGTTGGCTCAGAGTGGACAACTATTATGTCTTCAGCTTTGTAGGACCTGCAGTTGCATGTGTTTTGGTAAGTCTTTTGTAATGATGTGTGTATGTTCAACTAATGTTTACGATGCATTCCCTAATATATCCGTAATTACATAAGTTGTTTCTGTATTAAATTACTTCTATGAGCATTCAAATAGTGAGCCATTCCAGAAATGACCGTGCATGGAGACTGAACGGTGGCTCAGGTGAAGTTCACAGAGCAGTATATATACAACCCGATGACCGGCTTTCGGTTAATTGAGTGTTCGGAGTGAGAATGGGATAGCTGCCGATTTATCGGAGTTTGATAAAGGGCAAATTGTGATTGTACGGCACTGCTTGCGGGTTGTTCACGTTTTGTTGTAGTGAATACGTTTCAAAAAAGGTGCTCAGATGGCCAAACGATGAACCGTCGCGTGTCGTCCGCAGCTCACTGATGCCAGAGGGTAGCGGAGTCCGAGACTGTGACGCATTGCTCACAACGACTGCAGTGCGACAAATCACCCGAGCTACAACAGTGGTGATTAGGGCAATGTGTCACAGCACGCAGTTCATCGCAGCCTTCTGTGCATGGGCCTGCGTAGCCGAAGGCCCAGCCGGGTGCCCATGCTCACTGCACGTCATCGCTAACAACGCATGAAATGGGTCCTAGATCATCAAGATTGGACAGTCTGGAAGAAAGTGGCCTAGTCTGACGAATGAAGATTTCTGGTGCATCACGTAGACGGCCAAGCGCGGATACACCGATTACATACGGAGGCTATGGCACCTGGATGCACTGTTGGGGGGCGGCTTTGTTATGCTGTGGGCGATGTTTCCTTGAGACACTTTAGGCCCCATTATCCCAATAGCAGAATCCCTGACAGCTGTTAGGTATCTGAACATCGTTGCGGAGAAAGTTCACCCATTTATGGCAACTGTGTTCCCTGCCGGTGATTGCCATTACCAACAGGATAATGCGCCATGGCACACTGCCAGAATCGTCAAGGAGTGGTTCGAGGAACATGATGATGACTTTCTGTTTAATGCCTTGGCCTCCGAATTCACCTGACATGAACCCAATCGAACATTTGTGGTTTGAGTTGGAAAAGCGGATTCGCGCCAAATCACCATCACCCCAAACTGTACGCAGACTAGGGGACCTGCTGTTGATATTGATATTATGGTACCAGATACCCCAGGATACGTATCGACACCTTGTCGAGTAGATGCCTTGCCGAGTGGCCGCTTTTTAGCAGGCTGAAGGGAGTCCTACAACTAATTAGGTAGGTGGTCATAGTGTTATGTCTCATCGGTGTATACCTTAAGTAGGACCCCTACGTAGTAACGTGTAGACTCACCAGGACAAGAGCAATCGCATGACGAGTCATCTAGGTCACAAAAGCGTTCTACAGGAATCTCCACCCATGTTTGCTGAAATGCTGTTCATAATTCCGTCGTATTTCTGGGTGAAGGATCCAAAGCTTGAACGGACATTTCCACAGGGTTCACATCCGGTGAAGGGGGAACTTCTGCGGAATGCTCTTCTAGTCACCACAGCTTTGTCCTGCTGGAAGAGTCCATCGTCGCCTTGTGTAGGTGCATGATGACCACTTAACGTGGACCGTTCAGAGATGCATCTAGACGCACAATGGATCCCGACGTGTGCTAGTTGTATACGCCCAGACCATAACTGTTCCTTGTTGACATGCTGGTTCCATTACTTTGTGCAGGATCCGCGTCCTATAGTTTACGGGAAATAACTGGAAATAGGATTCATCGAACCGGGTTCTCTTTGAGTGTATACGAAGTCATTAGTGAGCAAAACTACTTTTTGTGTTACTAACATACTGTATCAAAAATTCCGCGTTATGTACTGAAAATAAGAGTAAATAAACACCGACGTTTTATTTCTATTAATACATGTACCCCCTTTTCTCTTGGAAGTCATAGTCAATCACCAGGACCTTTCCCTCCTAATGCTGCCACCACATGTGCCCTAAATGTAAAAGTACAGTGCACTTGATGAAGTAATAAAATGGTATGCTCGCAGATGCATATAATCATTTCTGTTTGTCGAGAATAGAAATCGTTAAAATAAGACAAAATATTATAGTGGAAATTTATATCTGCATTAACTATGCCGTACAGGTGTGGGTTGTTTAGAGTATTATTACGAAATAAAACTATTTTTGCAAGTAATCGTAACAATTGTTTCACTTTTTTCCCTCTAGGGCGCTGTGATGTTTTTGGGGTTGACTGTATGCAGAACCTGCTGGTTTTCAACTAAATCTTCTTCAGCCAAAAACAAAGAACTTGTCAAGGCCAATACTGCGAAGTAAGTTTGAAGTTTTCATTTTTCTGATCTAGAGTGGCATATGTCACGGTTTCGTGTACAATAAATACAATCATTGTCATAAAAAAAAACGTGCGATTAACGTGAAACTCTGAATAGCTACGGGGAGGGTAGACATGGAAATAATTTAAGTTTCATGCGATTCTGCGCGTCCAAGACTGACGCTGCAATCGCAATCCTTGGGGCGTATAAGGCGCCACGCAGGGGACTCCACATTCGTGCCGAAGTGAACGGTAAGAGTCAGGTGAGATCCCTGAGCGATAGACATGCCGAGAAGCCGTAGTAGATGTGCGTACGAGCAACTGGCGGAGTTTAAACGAGGCTGTATCGTCGGTATGAGAGAGACAGGGTGGCCGGCTCGCCGAATCAGCCGCCTTTTGGGTCGGTCGGACGATATGGTGCGATCGTTTTGGAAGCAATGGGCACGGGAAGGCACCCAGACACCGCGGTCTGTCTCTGGACGACCCAGACACACCACCAGCAGAGAAGATCATGCGAGCGGTACGCACAGATGCAACGATGCCCTTGTCCAATATCCAGAGACATGTGGCGGCTGTACAGGGAAATCCTGTGTCCGCCAGAACCATTTCCAGACGCCTGGCAGAGGCGAATCTGCACTCTCGACCGCCCTTACTTTTTCTGCCATTAACATCTGACCATTGTCGGCGTCGATTGCAGTGGTGTAAACAGCGAGCAACGTGGAATGCTACGGACTGGCGACGTATAGTGTTCAGCAGCGAATCCCTCTTATGTATGGAAACGGATGACCACCGTGTCAGAATGTGTTAGACCTCAGGTGAGTGCTACAATCCCGACCTCACTGTACAGTGGCACGCGTCCCGAAACTGCAGGCGTGATGGTCTGGGGAGCCATCGCGTATGACAGCCGGAGTTTCCTCGCAGTAATCCGTGGGACGTTGCTAGCCCGGCGCTACGTACAGGAGATCCTGCGGCTGCGTTCCCATGTGGGGCGACCCGGAGCCATTTTCCAACAAGATAACGCCCGTCCGCACACGGCTCGGGTTTCCCAGGACTCCATGCTTCGACACTTCCGTGGCCTGCCTGATCTCGCCCATCGAGCACGTGGGGGAGCAGATGCGACACTAGCTTTCTCCATATCCCGGTGTTCGTGATTTAGTGCGTCAGTTGCAAGAAGTGTGGGCCAATCTGTCCCAGGACAACATACGGCGTCTCTTTGCCTTCATGTCGGACCGTATGTATCCGAGTACGATGTGGTACTAACGCTGACCGGAATGCGTACCGTATGTCTGCGGGAAATCGCCCTGCTGCCGTGATATTGTAATCACTTCTGTCCTTCGTATGTACCATGTGACTACAATCCGACGCCTCCTTTTCATGACAATGGGTTTAAATATAAACTGAACCACGTGTTTAGATGTATTCGCTCGAATAATTATTGTTTCCGCATTTTATGTTATCTCAATCCTAAATTTGTTTAACTTTGTACTCCTTAAGAAAGATTACTTTTTATTTGCATTGGATGAAATCTTAAGTGTAATAACTAGTTGTAGTCGCATGGTTCGTCAGTCTATTTGCATATTAGGTCGTTCGGTAACTCTTTAATTGATAGATGGGCTAGTGGAAGTTATAACACGGGGAGGGAGGGGGTGAAGCAAGTGTTTTTTTTTTTTTTTTTTTTTTTGATTGGCGGTTTAACGACCACCGTGAGCAACTCAATGGGCTATAAGCAGTCGCCCGTCCCTGATTTAGGGTACTGGTTCCAGGGAAAGGAGAGAGCCAGTGCCGTAAGATGCACACAGCATCCATGCCTCACCGGGATTTGAACCCGGACCCCTTACGAACGAATGATCAGAGGCCAGCGCCTTCGACCACTGCGCTACCGGTGTGGCCCAGAAAATTTTCTACGGACAGCAGTTGGAGGGAAAAATAAATAAATAAATAAACTGCAGCACACAGTGAAAAGATATAAGGAAAGTAAAACATCGCCTAAATATATTCCAAGGTGCGCGGTTGACCGATTTTGACTTCCAGATTACGCATCGGAGAGGGCTTAGAGAGTCTTGTAATGACCTTTCCATACAATAGTTTATACCGTGCTGACGGAAGATTTAGGCCTATTGAGCAAACTGACTGCGCACACGCACTCTGTGCAATAGTGTTCACAAGGTTCCTCTATTTAGGTGTAATTTAATGCACCTAGGCAGCAGTTGAGGTTCTCCACCCACCGGATATGAACAATTGTTTCGCAGTGGTCTAAGCGACGGCTTCTGAACACTCGTCCGAATCCCGGTGAGACATGGATGTTGTGTTAGTCTTACGGCACTGGCTCTTTCCCTAAATTAGCGACGGGAGACTGCTTATAGCCCATTGAGTTGCTCACGGTGGTCGTTAAACCTCCAATCAAAAACAACCCTTATTTGAAAAGGGGAGATGTCTGGTACTCGCTACAAGAAGAAGCAGGATCTTCAAATCACAGACATAATGGTGTATGGGAACGTACTATTGAGAATGAGAGGGGGAAACTCCTACTAATAAAAGTCCTCAATTATTGTGATCATTGCTTTGCTATTAAGGGAAGTCATATCTTCAGGGACTGTCTGGTGCCATTTATCAGTTGGATGATGCGCGGTCCCCGGATATGTGGTCTATAATCGCAGGACGACTGGTACGCCGGCGACCACCCCCAGCTACAACGGAGGAACAGTATTGAAGCTGCGTGGACGGACATCCCCCCAAACACAAGGTCTCTTCCTCTCGATGCCAGGCCGTGTAGCAGCTGTAATTGACGCCCATGCATGGTGGCTACACCAGATATTGATTGCTATGTGTTCTACCTTATGCAAAACATATGACTTTGATGTTGCTCCTTTTAGTGACCAGCAGTGCAATTGTATGCATGAATGACAATTAAGCTAAAACGTTGGCGTTTCGAAGTAAGTTTACAGCTGGTAACGGAGAACAAGCGCAAGAAATGATTCAGGACAACAGGAGTGTAATTTTCCAACATATTGTATATCACCATTCATTAACAAATACAGGGCAGTTTCACATTGCGCCAAACAGAAACCAGGGTCAACTGTACTTCACACTAAAAGAAGTTTTAAACGGGCATCTTTTGGAACACTGGAGACGTGGTTGGTTTCTTGTGAAGTTGGCCTTGGAGCTAGTCACCTGTGTACAGTTGAAGAAAACAAAAGAATCTTAGATTAGGATTATTAAAAGCACGTGAAACATCGGCACTCGTTGCAAACAACAGTAACGCCTGTTTCACACAAGCGACAAAACTTCAGAGAGATTTGTTACAAACCGGTAGGCGGAAATACATTCAAAATTTAGAGAAACGTAGGTGTAAGGCAAGATGTTCACACAGGCTGCCATCCGCTCCAGTGAGTGGTGAACAAAATCCTACCGCTTTGGTTCCCGCCCTCCGGTTTTTGTCTCCGTTCTAGCAATAAAACCGCACTGCGGGAGTTTTATTGCTTCGGCGGAAAAATCCACTAGTGTGAAACGGGCCTAATTAGGCTCGTTTCACACAAGCGGTTTTTTTTTTTCTGCTGAAGCAATAAAACCGTCCCGCAATGCAGTTATTGTCTAGCTTTCACTGCCAGAACAAAGGAAAACCCTGAAGGATAAGCTAGAACTATCGGTGGTTCTTTGTTTTATTGCAATAGCGGCTGCCCACCTGTGTGCAAATCTTGCCTTACACCTACGTTTCTCTATATTGAGATGGTATTTTCGCAGCGAACCCTGCGAGTCTGAAGCTTTATAGTCCTTTTTAAAACAAGCGGTTAGACAGCAGGAAGATTAATGCATTACGTAGAACCAACCGCCACCAAATAAATGCACGTGTCAATTTCTTGCTCACTTATTTGTTAGATCAGCAACCTTGTTCTCCCCTAAGCTGAAATAGTGTACGGGTCATTGCTGTGCTTCCATGTTGGTTTGTTAGGCTTCATCGGAGGACAAGGTTGCTGATCTAACAAATAAGTGAGCATGAAATTGACTGTACTAGAAGAGACAAGTGCTTTTATTTGGTGGCGGTGATGCAGCTTGGTTCTACGCCATGCTCATGCGACCGCCCCGATGGTCTCTGATCATACGTCCGGGTTTGAATCCCGTATGTTCCCTTTCCTGGCGACTGTTTGTTGTTCACGGTGGTCGTTAAACCTCCAACAAAAGAAAAAAAAATATGCTCATGCGTTTCGTCGCTTTACAGAAACTCAGTACTGTGTAAATTGTTTCAACGCGATTGCTCCTAGTTATTTCAAGGGTGCGAAATTCCTCGCACCCTTTAAACACCGTACTAACTAGGCTCCTCGCGTCTTCCCCGTCATAAACTGAATCACGCATGCTTGCTTATTACGGGCCGATAACATTTGGTTATGGAAAAAAACAAAAAAACATCTTTTCTCTTCCGATGTAATTATTTCATGCTTTGTTTCTTAGGATTCGAAGCCGAGAAGCGTGGTTTGTGGTGTTGAGCACCAGTGCAAGTTGGACCTTCTTTGTGCTGTACATGGATCAACGTACTCCGACTCTTGCATATCTTTTCACAACTCTGAACTGCCTTCAAGGGCTTGCCGTGTTTATTTGCTTTGGACTCCGAAATGATGAGGTAAGTAAAGTTTATTATCTAGCAACAAAACTTCATTTTGTATCTAATTAATTGCATTCTTTTAATTTCGGGACCACATTTTGTAAAGATGAAGGTATCCTTTCCGACCAGTTGCTCATTTGTTTAGCGAGCAACTGGTTCCAGTGCTGTCAGACAAACCTACTATTGGTAACCATCTCGGACAAATGATTACATTAGGTGAAGACACCACTAGCTCTGCCGCCGCTTTGAAACCAATGGAGCAAAAGCTAGGCGTATAGACAGATAAAATGAGGAATTGAAAAATCTTTTATCAATTGTATAATTGAATTCTTTTTTGCCTGTATGTGACTTCACGCCAACGATTAGCTGTGACCTATGGCGGCTGAGTCAGTGGTGTCTCCATCTAATATAAGCTCAATGGTCACAGCTAAACTTTGGAGTAACGTCACATACAAACTAAATTATACAGTTGATAAAACAGTAAGATTGTATAACTGATAAATATTATTAGTCGATACGCAGCGAAGCTTTTTTTTTCCAGTAGTTTCTTGCCTGGATATGACGTCACGTGCAACACTAGCGGTGACTCCACCTAATATAAACTCGATAGATTAGAAGCCGGTACGATAAATAAACATCGGAGGCAGTTTCTTGATTAACGCATGCGCTATCCTAAATTCCGATCTAATATGTGGGCTCCATTGTTGTTACTGAACCAACCAACAGACAGTTTCAGGCGTTATGGTATTTAGAGTAATACAAGATTTTGGGGTCATGGTCGTCAAAGGGGCACAGTAGGAACTGTTCCGCAACCTACAACTACGTCAATTGTCACTAAATCTACAGCGAAGGACAGTTGCCGCAGCCCAACGTTGTCCCCTTTGAATTTTTGTTTTTATTTAAAAAATCCACTTATCAGTTACGGAATGCGGGGCTGAGATTATCTACTCAACCTTAAAACTGCGTGCGGAGAAACAAATCACACGAAATTTAGCTTTCTAACGCTACTGTATCAAGGGGTGGAGACTTGATTTGTTATAAATGGGATTCTATAAAGTATCTAATAATTTATTATTCAAAGTATGACATGCTTTCCTTGCTCCCGATGTTACCCCTACCCAATGAGGAGAATGGCTTACTTCTACGTCAAAAATCTCGCGTTCTTTTGAGCAGTGTGCCAAAAAAAGAACTTGAAGTGCAACATGGAATCCTTGCCTGAGTAATAGTGACAACCTGGGAATTGTATAAATTCTCAAGAAAGGTAATGATTTATGCCATCACTAATTTCTGTGTATTTTTATGACAGGTTCGCCAGGCTTATCGGAAGTGGTTGGACCGTGGCACTAACGCAGGTGGATCTCAACAACAGCAGCCAAAGAGTGGTGGCCGCCAACCTGGACAATTTGTGCTGCCGACAACTTCGAGCCTTCATAGTGTGGGTACTCCATGCCTTCACACTCCCACTACTGTTTCTTCTCTCTCCACAGGTACTGAACCAACTGTTGCTCTCCACTTGATTCATTCCCACTTCTCCCACTCTGCATCTGTCTGCCATTCTTTCTCTCTGCCCAAGCAGCCTCTCAGCTATTGATTTCTTTTCCTACGCCCTTGCATGCCTTCTTAGCTATGGGCAGTCTTCGCTGATAAAATATCAACTTAAGCACTCTTCTGTCTTCTTTATTTTAAGCACAATTTAATAAATATTAATATTGTTATCGTTTTTTATTTTACTCTGAGTTAAGTTTAAAAAAAAAATTATGACCAAAACCTAGAAGCTGGTGGCTAGTCGATCGGAGAAAGTTCGTGGGACGAAATTTTGAACAATTATTTGTAGCAGGAGCTTAGGTGCGTCCATGCACCCTGCAGAGAAGGTTCTCCGAACACAAGTAATGAAAGGAAACGGACGGAACAATGTGAGAAGTGAGTGAAGCTGGTAGTGCCTGTCCATAGGACACTGCAATGGTTCAAGTACAGGAATCGACAGCTTGCTAATGATAGATTAAATCAACTGCAGCTAGGTTAGGTTAGAGCACCAGCACTGCGACTTATAAGGCTAGATATCTGCTCTGCTGTATCACGAGTACAGTAGGTTCCGTACCTGCTTTCCAAGCAATTTACCTTAGCCGCTTATTGCACAAAGTGGTGAGGTATATTTGATCAAGTTCCAACTGCATAGTCCACCCCCAGGAAAAACTAAAATGTAATACCTACTATTTTGGGGATCGCTTAGACGAGCTCTCAGGCGATGCAACCCCACCAGCAGATTATAAAATGTTTTGTGTGGCTGGACATTGCACGACTAAATGCCACGGTTCTGTGTTTCTAGGTAAGTGGTCATAATTTTTTTGCTAACTGGTAAATATGATGAAATATCTTTGCTGGTGCTATGAACTCTTAACTCTTCTTGTGGTCAACGGATTCGCTTCCGCTCGTTCTTTTGCATTTCTAATATCTTTGGGGAGTATGGGTTTGTCAGGTATTGCAAAGATTTCTACATGAATATAATGGTAAAATCAGCGGTACAGTTTTGAATAATTTCTTGAAGAAACGAAAGTGCATTGATGTTGTTATTATATAAGAACAGCGATAATCAGTCTATTACGCAGGGTAGAGTCAAATTGAATTCCTCCTACCTGCTAGAATATGTTTAGAGCACTGATTAAATGGGATTTCAGTATTACATATACACTGAAGAGCATTTGAATTAGAGATACCTGTCTAGTAACGTGTAGCACCACCTTTCGCTCTGATGATGGCGGCGATTCGTCTCGGCATGGACTCGACAAGACACCGGAAGCGTTGGGAAGCCATATGGATCCACAGTTCCCGAAGATTTGATGGATGGGGGGTCAGAGTCTCGAACATCTCTCTCGATGGCATCCCAGATGTGCTCGATGGGATTGAGGTCAGGTGACCTAGCTGGCCAAGGAAGCGAGGTCACTTCGGTGGAGTGTTCATCCAACCATTCGGATACAATTCCAGAGCGATGACACGGTGCATTATCTTCGTCCAGGATATCCCGGTAACGTTGACCTATGAGGGACAATGTCACACGTGCCAGGGGTCCCATTTCAGTCCACGTAAACAGTCTCCAGACGAGAATGCCACCCCCACCAGCTTGAAGAGTACCCTGCTGGCAAGATGGATCCATCGCTTCATGTGGTTTGCGCCGTACTCGTATACTGCCTTCCGCATGTACCAACGTGAATCTCGACTCATCAGTCCAGGCAACATTTTCCCACATGTCTAGGGTCCAGTGGCGATGTTCTCGCTCCCATACTAACCTTTGCACCCTATGATGTGCGATCAGCAGCGGTACCCTCGTGGGAAGATGGCTTCTGTACCCCATAGCGAGGAGATGGTGTGGCTACTTACACGTTTTTGTGCACTAGCGTTAAATTGCCGAGTGATTTCTTGCACTGTGGCCCGTCTATCCGCTGTTACAATGCGAGCTAGCCGACGATGACCCCGTTCATCCACAGGCTGTTGGCCCTTGCAGGGATGGTTTTTACCGGATTCGATGTACTCACGGTGCCCCCGTGACACAGTGGCTCTTGAAAATCCCAGTGCCTGCAGGACTTCCGAGATGCAGTGACCCATTCGTCGGACCCCCACAGTCAAATGCGCTTAGATCCTTCGTCTTATCCATACTGCGTCCGACTCTTACTGATTCCCGTCGGATCGCTGCATACGTCATGTCGTTTCCATTTACAGGGCCGCCCACAGCGCCACATTTGCATAACGCCAGCTCTTCAGTGTAGTGGAAGCAAAGAAAGTCATCTCAAGTATTCCGGTAGTAAAATAAAAATTATGGCGACTCAAGAATGTAAGTGTTTCAAATAAGTTTTGACTACGTACAAATGCAGTGATCTGACGAAATTTGTAAATTAATCGAATGTAGTGAACTTAAATATCATTGAGGTTTTTTCCAAAGGGTGTCCAATGCATACATTTTTTTTTCGGGTTTAGTAACCCGTATGGAAAAATAGTCCACTATACGACCAAGGGGCATGTTCTGTTTCGACAAAATTTAGTTATACATGGTGATTCAGCTAAGGGTGTACAAACTTCTGGAAGGGGTGGGGTAGGTTGCACAAAGACAAATCGGAATCACATAGCAATGCAGGGTCAGAAACGCCATCTTCATGCGGTAGATGGCGTTGTTCAGCCTCGAGACTGCTCATACGTTCTTTCAGGATGCTGCCATTTGTAAACCGCCCGTAGAGGTAGGCTGAGTTCACGAACGCGGAAATGGCTGATATGCACCTCGCATACGGACGAGCCGCCATGCGACTGCACCAAGAACGGTACCCGACGAGATTTCCTGCTTCTGTGCTGTTCACAGACGAAACGTGCTTTACACGGGAAGGCTGCTTCAATGCACATAACGCGCATGTATGGACGGTGGAGAACCACGTGCAGCACAAAACCGTTTTGCCGTTAATGTTTGGGCCGGCATTATCGGGGACCACTTAAATGGCCCATAACCTCATGCCTCCTCGTCAGGACATTTCTGGAGGACGTCTTGCCAGAGCTACTGAACGAACAACATGTCCCTCAGTCGCTGCAATGGGATTCTAAACATAGGGGGGCGGGGCGGCGCCCATTTCAGCAATTACGTTCATCATCACTTAAACATGCCGTTTGGACATCAGGCGTGGTGGTCAAGTTCATTGGCCTGCAAGATCGCCGGACTTAACAGCTTCTTCTGGGGGTTACATCAAAGGACTGGTGTACGATACCTCAGTTGAAAGTGATGAGAACCTTGTAGCAAGCATCTTTGTAGCTGAAACACGCCAGGAATTTTCCAAAATGTACGTGATTCCATGCGCCGACTATGTCAAGCGTTTGTTACAGCTCATGGTCGGAACCTTCTGTAGCCTCAATACATTTCGCAAATGGCTTGTGAGTAATAAAAAGCATTTTATTCTCTTACGTGCTGCTCTTTCATTTCTTGTCCTCTCTGTACACTAGCACATGAAGATGGCATTTCCGACCCGGCATTGCTATGCGATTCCGATTTGTCTTTGTGCAAGCTTAGCTCAGTCACCCTGTATATAATTGAAACAAGTGTATGATCAAGCCTGCTGACTCGTAATGATAGTACTCCAATTATAAAATTTGATCTAAATCGGCTCACCTAGCACTAAAGCGCGCGACGGTGGCCTTTATACTTTTTTTTTTTTTGATTGGAGGTTTAACGACCACCGTGAGCAACTCAATGGGCTATAAGCAGTCGCCCGTCCCTAATTTAGGGTCACTGGTTCCAGGGAAGGGAGAGAGCCAGTACCGTAAGACAAACAACATCCATGCCTGACCGGGATTCGAACCAGGACCCCTTACGGACGAATGATCAGAGGCCAGCGCCTTAGACCACTGCGCCACCGGGGCGGCATACTTATGTTCAAGTTGTTAGGTTACAGACCTGACTTCGAAGACTGAATGAAACAGGTATTGTAAAATGCTGTATATATACGGATTCAACTTTATAAGCTGTGTGTATTAGATATGGCGTCAGTAACCTTAAGTTGTCCTAGACTCAAAGGCATAAGATAATCGTTTTTTCGGAGGGGAACAATTTTTGACATCCACCCGAAAGAAAAATATTAAAGCCTTTTTTTTTCTAATGTAAGTCGCATTTTAACAAACCATGGGGGGGGGGTAGGAGGCCTATGACCCCATCTAAATATGCCCTTGCTTATAAATGCTGTTTCAGAACATTTTTTTCCCCACAGGCCGTTAACAACCTCATTAGTCGTATTCATTCATGTAAGTGCATAATTACGATAAACTTGTCCGCAGCCTCAATACCTTATTTTTTTTAGTTTAGACCATAAGTAAGAACTAGAAGGATGCATTGATTCGACACAGTACACTGTACCGTTTTTTTCTCCTTAAATGTTGGCATCTTCCCTTGTGATAGAGCAGCAGAGCTAGTGGCTGCACGTAAGAGATAAAACTAGCTCACTATGACAAACACACCATGTCACAAGACTCATCAACGACTAACCCGGGCCCAGATTAGATTAGATTAGCCTGCTCCCCTCCCTTTGACACTTTTGATCGTGTGTCTCTTTGAAATAGCAACAAGATGATACTGAAAGTCGCCCAATTCTCAATGCTTGGTTGATCTCTCGCGGACAGAGTAATCTGATGCGCGATCTTCAGTTCTTTCATCCGAGTTGAGCCCGGACTCGAGGCGTGCTGTGTTTGTCCTGCAACAGCTTCGTACTTACCACCCCAAATACATGCATTCCTCGCAAAGCAACCTCACAAATTAGGCTCGCAGTGGAATCAGATCATATATACAGGATTTTAGGAAGGGAGTGTCTGATGCCTGGTCTTAAACAACCCTTAGAAATAGGAAGCAAGGAGATTTGGGATAAAGTGCCACGGAAGCGAGGTAGAAAGACGCCCTTATTTATTACCGGGGAGTGGCAGTACCCGGGGCCCAACGGCTGAACGTACCCATCGCAGTGGCCTAAGCGCTGGCTTATGACCATTCGTACGTGATGGGTGCGGGTTCAAATCCCGCTGAGGCATGGATGTTGTGTTTATCTTACGGCAGTAGCGACTGCTTATAACACACTGAGTTGCTCACGGTGGTCTTAAACCTCCAAAAAATGTACCATACAATGTCGATTGAAAGTGTGTATGTACCCTTCGATACGAGTGGCAATCAATATTCCCTCTAAACGGCCATGGGCAATGCGCGCCTAACCCAATGAGCTGGGCAGGCATCAAAACCAATTTTCTCAGCTTCTCTTACTAATGCAGTTGGATTGGAGCCCTTATTTTTTCTAATTCCTCCCATTTTCACCGCAATTGATTTTAAATTAAAAAAAAAAAATACTAAAAACATTTCATTAAAATTTTTATTTTATAAAAAGTGAAGCTCAAACTTACTTCTGGAATAAAAACACTGGAAATTAGGAAAAGCGTGTTTACGTATAATACAGTTTCTTTGCATATCAAAATACCAAGGATAATAAGAAACAAAAACTAACTTGAACGCAAGGCGTCTTTGATGTTGGAAGAGAGCTGCCTTATTATCTGACAAAGTTTGGAGCAAAACCCTTTTAGCAGCGGCTTATTATTTAGCTGACCGGAATGCCTTTCCCCCGCCAACTAGCATGGGTGCATTAGTTAGTACAATGAACTCGTTTGCTGTGAATGGCTGATGTATTGTTTTGAGAAAAAAACTCAATGTCTTCCTTTTTCTCGGCATGGGAAAATCACTAATTCGCGTTCACTATCTGCTCGCACGAGGCTACTTTTACAAAGAGGACAAGGAGACGAACGGCATTTAAGAAAAGTGTTGTTTTGACTTTTGAGAGCCCGAATTTTATTTATTTATTATTATTATTTTTGCAGGTAATTGATTTTCGATTTATGAAAATTTTAATCTAAAATGCTTAGTGGCAAACACCAAGGTTCTTAGCCAATATTTTTGCTCTCCTTCTCTTTTCAGATGGTTGTATTTTTAATTCCCTTGAATGAAAATCAGTAATTATTTGTCTTTTTTTTTTTTTAAGCCTCTAGGGAGTAATTCTGATTGTCTGGACTGGCATAGGCTGTTCGATGCCAAGCAACGCATGCTCACTGTGACTTGGCTCATTTGAAAGAACCCATGCTTGGTTGCTGCCAACGAGGGAGTTGACTAGTCTCCTCACGCATGCGCACCTACCACGTAGTTGTCTTCGTGTTAAACATCGCAGACTACGTTTTGAGCCTTTCACCCAGTACCACCGGCGTGGTTCAGTTGGCTAATCGCCAGCCTCGTGTCTGTGTGGTAGACAACTGTTGTGGGTTCAATTCCACGTTGTCGCCCATCCAGTTCAGAGGTTATCCAGGGTTTCCTCTTAACATGACGCGAATGCGTGGATGGTTCCCATAAAATCGGCCCTGGACGTTTGAGCCATTCTGGCGGAAGCCCTTGTGACATATGCGGATCTGTACTCCCCTGAAGTGGGGTAGTACAGATCTATTTGTACTCTCCCCGTTTAGGGGAGAGTACAACTGGATCTGTACTCAGAGGAGAGCCGCAGTAAATGCCAAATGAAGAATAGGCATTTCCACTTAGGGGATATATATTTTTTTCTGCAGAACAAAATTTTTCAAATATATGTACTTCATAATTTTTTTTTCTCGCTTAACAACACAATTATTTTGTATGATAAAAAAGTTACAGGAGCCGTTTCGAAATAAGAGTTCCAATGGAAAAAAAAATGGATTTTCATTCTCTCCGCGAGATATACTCCCACTACCAGCCAACAATATGACTGCAACCTTTCAACTGTAATATCACATCAGCTATTCAGAAGGTTCTTGCATTTAAGTTCTTTTAGTAAAATCAGCAGTGGTCGGTATATTTTCCTGAATGCTATAACCAGATGTTAACTTTATCTGTGTTGACTCCTGAAAAAAAAAGTGCGTTTTTTACACTGAAGGCATGAATTATTTCGCAACTTCATGGAATGTAGACGAATGTGTTCATCGAGAGGAATATTTTGTGCAGTCTCATCCCCCCCCCCCTTTTTTTTTTGTCACAATTAAATATTGACGAAAGGGGCGTTGAGAAAGAGATAGACAGGCATGTTTTTTTTTTCATAAATAAGCAGTACAACCGAAATTTCAGGCGCTTCTCTCTAACAACAAAAAACAATGTTCAAGAGTTTCACAACTTCCTCGAATACGAAAAGAATTTCTTGTCGCACAGCGTAGCGAACGAAAATGTTCTCTGTGCGCTTAAAAATCAAGCAACAATATTTAATTCTTACTGAATGAATTTCTTGGGTTTACTTCTCATCGGAGTTGATGCTGCACTCTGGAAGTTTTAGCCACGTGAAAATAAGCTGAATAAATATAATTTTATCTACTTCAGGACCTGAGGAGAAACACTGTTAGACCGGTTTTTGCAATCAATAAAAGGCTACAGCGTGCCAACTCCCCCCCCCCCTAATATAATACAAGGGTTGTCCCAAAACAACTGAGAAAGTTTTTATAAAAAAAAAAAATATGCATACCTTAATTATCGAGGAAGTGGGTATCTTTTTCGAAATACTGTCCATTACATCAAATAGACGTTCCTCCCACTTTTTTAATGTTTTCTGAAGCACCCCTGCGCTGATGTAATAAGTTGATCAGTCTCAAATTGTCGTCCCCGAAATGCCTTTTTTTTTTTTTTTTTTAAATAAAGAAAAACCAGAAGAGGCATGGTGACAAATCTGGATTATATACATGTTGGGGCATCAACTCAATATTAGTTTTCTCCAAATAACAAAGCACAGAACTGGCCATGTGTGGCCTTTCTTTGGGCTGCACAAGAAAAGAAATAGGGAACCCAAGTTGAACAGCCGCCCGGTGGCACAGTGGTCTAAGGGATGGCTTCTGATCATTCGTCCGAGATGAGGCTGGGTTCGAATCCCGGTGAGGCATAGATGTTGTGTTTGTCTTACGGCGCTGGCTCTCACCTTTCCCTGGAACCAGTGACCCTAAATTAGGGACGGGAGACTGCTTATAGCCCACCGAGTTGCTCACGATGGTCGTTAAGCCGCCGATCTCCCCCTCCAAAAAAAAAAAAAAAACAACTCGTTTCACGTCCAAATGCTCTGTTAAAATTCTGTGAATTGATTATTGATTTTGAAATGTGAACAACCATATCTTTTTTTTTTTTTTTTTTTGATTGGAGGTTTAACGACCACCGTGAGCAACTCAATGGGCTATAAGCAGTCGTCCGTCCCTAATTTAGGGCCACTGGTTCTAGGGAAGGGAGAGAGCCAGTGCCGAAAGACAAACACAACATCCATGCCTCACCGGGATTCGAACCCGGACCCTTTTGGGACGAATGATCAGAGGCCATCGCTTAGACTACTGCGCCACCGGGGCGGCGAACCATATCTTTGATATCTCTACTAGATATGTGTCTGTCTCCCCGTGTAACAGCACCTATTGTATTGATGTTTACCTGTGTAACGCTCGTTGAATGTCTTCCTCCATGCCCGATTAAAGCCGCTGACTCGAGACCCTCTATAAATTGGTAATTTTCCTAGACATCCATCTTCATAACACGAAAAGTCTCTCTGACAGACTTCTTAGGTCGAATCTTTGTTAATCTTTCACATCCCATTTTTCAAAAAATCACAGTGTGAAAACACTTGTTAGGGGCTCACAAATCAACGCTTATTACACATGCCTTATCGGTTGCTATGGTTACTACAACGACTACCGTTTTTTGGATACCCACGCCAAGTCGAACACAGTATTGCACATTTTTTATAAAAACATTTTTAATTGTTTTTGGTCAAGCTATGTATGTACAGTTACAAATCGCTCGAACATTAATGTCCTTTGCAGCATATAATGAACGCTTTTGCAACAAATAAGTGGTGCTAAAAGCCTCCATAATTATTGTTTTTTGACGGAGTGGGGTTAACAACCACTGTGAGCAACTCAGTGAGTCGTCGTCCGTCCCTAATTTAAGGCCACTGGTTCCAGGAGGGGAGACAGCCAGTGCCATAAGAAAAACACAACATCCATGCCTCACCAGGATTCAAACCCATCTCGGACGAATGGTCACAGCATTCTATTAGACCATTGCGCCTGCATAATGATCGAAGTCGCTCAATTCTACCAGGAATTATTTATATACAGTGTGATCAAAGCTAAAGAGGACGTGTTCAGAGCTCTCTGTAGAAAGAACTATTACATAAATCTCAACCAAATTTGGTGTACATACTTTCCTGAGTATGCAGTTTTGATTTTCGAAAAGAAAAAAAAAAGTTAAATTCAGCCACTGGGTTGATATACACTCACGGACAATGAAATTTGCGCACTTAGAACAAAACATGCTACAACCGAGAAACTTTAAAAATAGCTAGAGTGCGTGCTGATATGCAAATGATACACGTTTGGTGCGCATGACCGCTCACCCTATGATGGCGCTGCAAGCACAAACTGGCAGCCTTATAAACCGGCGGGTAGTGGATGACCCATGAAAGCGAAAAGCACTGGCCTAAGCAAGCAAGAGTACAGAGTGACAAGAATGTAGGGTAGATGCCAGAGACGTCGATTTACGCAACTTACGGAGAGGAGTGATCATCCGGCTGAAAACCGCAGGTTGGTTGGCGCACCGTATAGCCCGCCACGTAGATCGTTCTGACCATACCGTCCGACTGTGTTGAGAGAAGTGGACACGTGACGGCACTGTCACACGACCACCGGCAGAGAGGATCAACGGATCCTACGCTAGGCACGAACGGAGCCCACGGGGACCCGGTCCACTATACAGGCAGATATAGCAGCCCTTGTGTTGCCCACGAACCATTTTCCGACGCCTCACAGAAGCGAATCTGCGATCCCAGCGCCTCTTACGTGTCCTGCCATTAACACCGGAACATTGCCGGCTCCGTGTGTTGTGGTGACAGGCCAGATCGAAGTGGAACGCCACAGACTGGCGACGTGTGGTATTTAGCAATGAGTGCCGCTTCGATTTAGGGACAGATGATCATCGTGTCCGGGTGTGGAGGTTCCCGGGTCAACGGCACAATCCCGACCTCCCTATCGATCGCTACACCTCCTCCACTGCAGGCATTTTGGTCTGGGGAGCCATTGCCTACGATAGCCGATCAGCTCTAGTAGTATTACGTGGATCATTGACGTGCCATCCGTATGTGGAAGAGATCCTACACCCCATGTGCTCCCATTTCTGACCGGGACTCCAAGTGAGCTATACCAGCAGGATAATGCCCACCCGCACACGGCTTGGGTTGGCCAGGACTGCCTACGCCATGGCCTGCCCACTCCCTGGACATGTCCCCTATCGAGCATGTGTGGGACCAGTTGAAACGCCGGCTATCGCTGTGCCGCACTATCTGGGATTTGGAGCACACCGTCCAACACATGTGGGCTAGTCTGCCTCAGGACAACGTCAGGTGTCTGTTCTCCTCAATGCCTGACCGTATTGGAGCATGTATCGCCGCACGAGGCGGTGCGACCAGCTATTAAAGATGACCGGACTGCGTGCAACAGATCACTCTGTAATTGTCCTGCAGCTCTGTTTTTGCGATAATGTGTATCATTACGTCCATAAAATTTCAGTTCAATCCGATGCTTCCTTCTTGGCCGTGAGAGTATTTGGCGCTGCTGTCCCCTTAATTGGCATATTAAGTAGGTTATTAAACGAATTTGGAGATTAAATCATAATAAGGTTCGGTGTGTCCTCCATGCTCTGAACAACACACTCGACGGCGGAATGCAACTGTCCTGAGTGGAGTTGTCGCACATGTTGTGAAATTCTGTCTTTTAGCACAGCTAAGTTGTGTAACCGGGGCTTATATATTTATCAGAAGCGAGATTCTGTAGCCATTTTTGTGATACTGAATTGGAATCATTTCCTTTCAATTCCCGCCATTTGGACGAAAGGCAAAAGAGTATTTCCTTTCCCACGCGACGCAGCAGATGGCAATTAGGGAATCTTGCGATTTTCGGAGAAGAGACATCTTAGGGTGTAGCCGGAGGGAACGCGGTAGCAGGGGTCGACAAAGCAAGATAGTTTTAGCAGGAGTGCAGTATGCTTGGGGACGAAAGGGACGGAGGAGGATATAGTTTTGAGTGGGCTCCAAGCCCTGTGACAGTTGGAAACTTCGCCTTCATAAACCAGGCTTTTTAAGAATTTCTATAACCAAAAATGACAGCGGTTCAGATCTGGTGATCGGGTAATCACACTCTCGTTCCAAAAATGCCGCTGCAGTAAAGCACATTTAACCCTTTAACGACCAGAACACCCGTACGTACAAACGGCCATGGCCACCCAAAACGCTTTTCTAGAGTGAGTCAGATTTTCCTACCCTTTCTTGTTCTTCAAATTTTTTCGACCTATGAGGGACGAGCAGAAGTCAACTTCAGTCAATATTATTGTTGTTATTAAACAAACAAGTTAACCAACAGACAGTTTCGGACGCTATGGTATTTAGAGTGATACAAGTTTTTTGGGTTATGGTCGTTAAATGGTTAATCCGATTGAGGGAGGCGGGGGTGCACGATCTTGCAAAAATATTGTGGTGTTCACAAAATTTCTCTACTGAAGTGCTTTGGGTGGGGTATTGGGTTTAACGACCACCGTGAGCAAATCGGGCTATAAACAGTCGTCACTGAAGTGTTGGAATGATGAAGTATTGGAGCATATCTCCCTACCTAGTGGCATTAACAGAACATATCACTTGCCCAGATGTAGAGTTTTCTTAAAGGAAAAAAATAAATAATAAGGACCAATGATGTGAAACCACACCTTACAGTTACTTTTGACGAGTGCAAAGGAATTTGTTGGTGAACGTGCGGGGTTTCGTCAGGCCAAATACGGCAATTATGAGTGTTCACAGCACCATTCAAATGAGAATTTGCCAAAGCGCATAATCATCATCATCCGATCTTAATAATGTCAAGGCAAATACACTGACGAAAAAATCCCAACACCGCGAAAAAATAGTGTAGAGGAATGAAATGGCGGCAATACATTCGTATAGGTAACATATTTAATCGATTAAGGTTTCAAGATCACAGCTTAACGTAAGCGCGAGAAGAGCCATTTTAAATGTGAAATGCTGGTACATTAATAACCGGTGTAACCGCCAGAATGTTGAATGCAAGCACGCAAACGTTAATGCATTGTGTCGTACAGGTGCTGGATGTCAGTTTGTGGGATGGAGTTCCATGCCTGTTGCACTTGGTCGGTCAATACAGGGACGGTTAATGCTGGTTGGGGGTGACGCTGGAGTTGTCGTCCAATGATGTCCCATACGTGCTCGATTGGTGAAAGATCTGGTGATCTAGCAGGCCACGGCAACATGTCGACACTCTGTAGAGCATGTTGGGTTACAACAGCGGTATGCGGGCGAGCGTTATCCTGTTGGAAAACACCCCCTGGAATGCTGTTCATGAAAGGCAGCACAACAGGTTGAATCACCAGACCAACGTACAATTGTGCCGTCAGGGTGCGTGGGATAACCACGAGAGTGCTCCTGCTGTCATATGAAATTGCTCCCCAGACCATAACTCCAGGTGTAGGTTCAGTGTGTCTCGGCTGCAGACAGGTTGGTGGCAGGCGCTCACCTGGCCTCCTTCTAACCAACACACGGCCATCACTGGCACCCAGGCAGAACCGGCTTTCATCAGAAAACACAACAGATCTCCACTCCGTCCTCCAATGAGCTCTAGCTTGACACCACTGACGTCGCAAACGGCAGTGGTTTGGAGTAAGTGGAATGCACGCAACAGCGCGTCTGGCTCGGAGCTGTCCTTCAAATAACCGATTTGTAACAGTTCGTTGTGTCACTGTGGTGGCAACTGCAGCTCGAATTGCTGCCGCAGACGCGGTATAATGCGCCACGGCCATACGCGGTGGTCTTCCCTCTCAGTAGTGCCACGTGGCCGGCCGGAACCCGGTCTTCTTGAGGCAGTACCTTTCCTTGACCACCGCTGCCAACAATCATGCACAGTGGCCACATTCCTGCCAAGTCGTTCTGCAATATTGCGGAAAGAAAATCCACCTTCTCGTAGCCCTTATATACGACCTCGTTCAAACTCCGTGAGCTGTTGATAATGGCTTCTTCGTCTTCTTAAAGGCATTCTTGACTAACATCAACACCCTACGTCGAATCTCAACGATAACCAACGCTCACGAACGTTACAGCGCGTATTTACAGCAAACCTGCTTTGCATGTTCCGAGGGGCGCTACTAGTGCCACACGTATGCGCCAAGCGCGAAATTTGCATAGACGTCATCTTACAGATGTACTCTCACCGCCTACCAACTGTCGTTTATCTAACACAACCCCTTTCTTGGTGTTGGGATTTTTTTCCCCGTCAGTGTATTTTCCGCGTATCATTATCACCAGAAACCAGTTCTTGACTGTGGGATATCTTGTAAGGGAAAAAATGCAAGATATTTCGCATAACTTTCCACACCGTCGTGTAGGGAATGTCCAATTGTCGTGTACGTACACTACTGCTGCCTTGAGAATTTTCCATTCCGTTCTCCACTACTGCAGTTCAATCGGTTTGGGACAGTGTCCTGCTTTCACAGCGAAAGTTCCAATTTCCTCAAAATCATTTTCCTAAGATTAGTAATAGTCAGAGAGGACCTCTTAGTAAACCTTTTAACCGCCGAAATTCCTGAAGTGCAAAACTGGCATTGCTGTTTCGTTGATAGATCAATTGAACGAGTAACACGCGATCAGGTGAAGTGAGCACCACGAAGTCTTCACCTTTCGAAGATTTGTGAAAAACGTTTTGAGACTCCTTTATATACTCGAAATTCGTTTCATAACCTACGTAATATGCAGGTTAATGGGACAGCAATTCCAAATTTGACCCTAGCTGCTGAATTATGATTTCTTTTTTTTCGAAAATGCGTACCGAATTTGGTTGAGATGTGCCCAATGGTTCTTTCTACAGGGAATATCTGAACACCTTTAATTGCGATTATCAGAGCACGGATGTTGATGACCTACAAATATGAAGATCCCATCCCGCCCCTAGAAACAGGTGGTATATTTTTTTCAAAATTATAAATAACTCCAATCTTAGACAATTCATAAACTAGAATTTTGTATTTTCTTTATAAAATATACTATGGAAAAAAGTAAGTTATTTACTTACTTTATATTTTCTGTATTTCTTTTTAGTAAATATGTATTTTTTATTTTCTTTTATAAATGCACTAAGGAAAAAAGTAAGTAAATACCTGCCAGGTAAGTACAATAAAGGGTTTGAAATGTCAGCAACGGTACAAGATAAGAAGCTATGAATTTCAATTCTTTTGTTCACTACCCTCCCTCACAGTACCTTTCAAGAGTGGACAACGTGGGATTCTCATTCTCCAAAACTAGATAGCACTAAACAGTGTCTTGAACAGAGTTGCCAGAATAAGCTGCTTTTGAAGGTTTTTTGCTTTGGCAATTTGAAAGCATAATTCTTACGAATTTCTTTTTTTATTATTAAAAACAAGATAGAGAATGCTAAAAAAAAAAAAAAAAAAAAAAAAAAAAAAAAACGTGTGCCCCAAAAATATAAGAAAACGCCCCCAAACAACAAATGCTTTTAAAAATGCCCTACAAGAGAAAATAAGGTCCAAAACTGGAAACGTCATCAAAATACCGGCCCTGTTCCTCAAAAAGGCAACATATCGTCCACTAACATTTATAATGTAGTTCTGCCCAAGAAAGCTTTTCCAGTTCGAATCCTAGGAATTGTCCCTATACAACATGTTAGCTGGGTAAAGCTGAATATGCGTTAAAAAAAATATAGCAACAATAATAGCAATACAGTGATTTCTTTTTGATTACATCACCAAATTATTGCCCTCTCAATAATTTGGTGAAGTCGGCGCCTATGTACACAGACACCATAATATCCCCCTACAATATACAACAGCCGGTGCATCAAGAGAAGGGAAGGAAGGAAGGAATATACGTTGTCACCGTAACCTAAATATCATGCTATATACAATCCACAATATCTTATCTCGCTACAGAACTTCAAAATAAAATCCTCCAACAGACGACGGAAATTTAATAGTTAATCAAACCTCTAGTATTCCCGCAAACCGCAGCATCTGTTACTGGAAATTTTCCGAAACGTTTCTTTTATTTATTTTGTTTGCCATTGTAGCGGACCACCGTGAGCAACTCAGTGGGTTATAAGCAGCCGCCCGTCCCTAATTTAGATCCACTGGTTTCAGCGAAAGGAGGGAGTCAGTGACGAAAGACAAACGCAACATCCATGCCTCACCGAGATTTGAACCAGGACCCATCTTGGCCAAACGGTCATAATACAGACATTTTTTCTGAAAATTTAAAATTTCCCGTTAACTTCTCAAGAACGGCAATTTTCCGTTAACGTCTCAAAAACGGCAATTTGCCGTTATTAACAAGAGAGAGAGAGAGCTGAACCCAAGTATTTATGTCAAATCACGTACGAAAAATTCGTAATTTCAGGAAAAATTTTTTAGAGTATAGCCTTCGTTTTTCATGTTTTCTTTATTGAAGGTTTAACGACCACCATGAGCAATTCAGTGGCTATAAGCAGTTGCCGTCCCTAATTTAGGGTCACTGGTTCCAGGAAAGAGCCTGTGCCGTTGAAACAAACAACATCCATGCATCACCGGGATTCGAACCCCGACTCTTCTAGGACGAATAGTCATAAGCCAGTGCTTAGACCACCGGGCTGACCGGTACATGGAGTTACTACATCTCGAAATAAAACCGCAAATCAATTTTATTTGTATCAGTTGATGAGATCCTATCGCGAACAAACAGTTTGTTTATTTCATAAAATTGAATGTGCTATTTATGGATTCCTTATTATTACTGTCTGTGTGAACACAGTTAGATCGATATAAATTCCGTCTAGGTTTACAAATAAACAAAAACCCTTATTATTTGTAATGTATGAAAAATACGTTCATAACTAGCGTATACCTACTTTAATGATGAAACTCTTTCTGTTCTTTAAACTGTTGGAATATGTCGACGGTAGAAGACAAATTTAAATGTACAGTATAATATCACAACAGAAGGCGTAACAGTCACAAGAAAAAAATTCAAGGGCCATTACAGGAAAAGTGCAAGACATAAAAATCCACTTTTCAGTTTCTTGAATAAATTTAAAGACATCACGTTAGTATACGAGATACGCCCACGAATGTATTAAATCAGTAAAGATAAAACTCTGTTCTCGTGGAAGGAATATTGCAAAGGAGAAAGAATTTAGCTGCAATATGCCATTTTGTATATGAACATGCACCTATTAAAAAAACTGCATGAAATTTTCACTGTGCTTTAACAGATTTTGGTACAGTATTTACTTGAAACTATGATTTCAAAAGGTACTAGGTTCTTCTGAATCCTTTTCATAGAAAACAAAACAAAACTGCCCCTTAATTTGGATACCAGTTTATGAAGCTTTAATATGATTAGGTTGAAACCTAAGTCATGTTATAATTTTTTCAAATTTTCTGAAAAAATAAAAATTACAAATGCCTCAACAAAGAGCGAGGAAGATAAAAACAAAAACTGTTAAACCTAAGTGACGTATTCGGAAGTTTCTCCCGAACATTTTTGAAAACAAAATAAAGCATCATTAGATTTCATGAAGTTCAAATATTTTTGAGAAAAAAATTGCGACAGCCTTCTAGGAAATGATAATATGGAGATATTCTAAGACTTTGTTTTCTTTTGACACATATAATTATGTTCCGTAACTTTTTCAGAGCGAATAAATGCATTACCATGACAGCGCTCACAAATAACTTCGCCGTGATAACACTGTTGTTTTTGCTGACTGACAGTGCATGAAAAATGCGGTTAATTTTTGTTTGCTAAATCAGTTTCTTCGCCCTCCGGCACAAGAAAGTAAAGCAAGAATTATAAAAATGCTCTCCTTGTAGTTTTGTTTGTTGAGAAATGAAAACATGGCGGCAGAGAAAAAGGCAAGATGAGCAATCAAGTTCCCGGGAAAACATAGAAGAGAAGAATTACAAAAAATAATATTGAAAAGAACAGAATAGGTTTCTTAGATTTGCTTTGAGTTTATACAGCATTCTTTTCAGTGCGCAAGCCCTGTTTTGATTTCGGCGAACTAGTGCATCTGCGTGTTTTGATGGAATCGCATTGTTCAGCGAACGTGTCTGCTGAGTTTTCCTTTCCTTCAGACTTCGTCGAGAATTTTTCTTGCCCAAAATGGACAAGCTGGTGACTATGAAAGCAATCTGTTGCATGTAACTTTTTCATTTCTTTATACAGAAAACTTCTTTGGCTTCGACGTGAGAAAAATGACCAACAATCGTTGTTCATGAGGACAAAAGTGCTCCTTTACTCTTCTGCATGCTTCTGAGTAACAAAGCGACAATTCTGTATTCGTTGTACCGCTACCCGCATTTTTGGCTACGTTCCTATTCTTAAGAAATCGCAGTCTAATACTGCTATGGTTTATTTAGGTTTGAAAGCTTGGATGGTGGTGCTTTTGGCGTGTTGAAAAGGGAAATGTCTTAGTCAGACATATTTGTCAGTACGCATTGATGTTCCAGTTTACTTTAACGAAAAGCAATGAATTGTTTTGATTGAAAACAATTTCTTTTTTCCATGCTGACAACTAGTTAACAAGTACATTGCTCATGATCAGGTTGCAAAGGATCAAGGATAACACTTGGGTATTCAACAACAATCGTGAAAAAGAAAGAGATTGTGCGATTTTTTTCTGAATTTTAACGACTCCAGTGAGCACTTAAGGCTCTAAAGAAGTCGCTCGTCCCAATTAAGAAAGAGAGAGAGCCAATGTCTAAAGAACAAGCATACCACCTGTAACGACCTTTGCACCTTTCTGTCACATTACGCGAGACCAATCTTCCAATCTTCGGTTCTTGCGGCAGGGATAGCATTTTATTCAGGCTAGTCTCTTCTACGATAGGATGCCATTAGTCCCTGTTTAGCTAAACGTATCTGATGAAACTTATCTCTATCGTCAACGCAGGACAATAAACGGCAAAATAAGTGTTAAGACTCCTTTTCTTTAAAAACTTAAACTTTAATAGAGGCTCCGAGCACAATTAATTTGACTTTGGCGCTTCTCCTTCTGACAGCAAATGGACAAATTTCTGCGGATTCCTTCTTCGCGGTCCCGTTCACTCTTGGCACCACGGGCCTTGACCGTTCCTTATAGCTAACACAGTTGAGCTCTGCTGCAAAGTGCCAAGAAAATCACACCCCTTAAAAAAAGTAAAAAGTGAGTCGCGTCCTGGCTTCGGGACGACGCTTTTACGTTCGACTCCGAAGGTTTATCGGAACGTAAAAACCCTTTTTTTCCTGCCTAACAATGCTTTTATATCTCCCTGAAGCCGTAGGAGCTGTTATATCAGATTTAACTAGCCGACGTAAGTAGTTAATCTTTTTACCGCGCTGACTTTAAAGATCTAATATATCCCAGTTTCTTCTATTCACTGACACAAAACGATAAACATAATTGAAAAAAAAAAAAACCCAATACGTTAGAAAGTACACATTAGCATATACCGCTATTCCTATTGTGGTACTCAACGCTGCTCGGTTGTTTACCAGGATAGCTAATTCTTTCCTGCTCGCCGTCAACCCGTTGAATTACAATTCTTGTTTCATTGACTCTGCTGAAAATGGCGCGAACAAAGAAATTTTACGGTTGAATATGGATATTAAAGCATATTTATAATGTTTAGCCCTGAGTGATGATCCTATACCTCATCCAGCACAGCACAAACGACTAGCCATACTCCCTCGCCTTGACTCTGAAAAGCTAATATATCTGAGCCAGTGACGACAAAAGATATACACTATATTGACAAAAGTCACCGGATATCCCTTCAAAATCAAATGCACGTATCCGCTGTGTTGTTAAGATGCGCGGTACAGCTGCAAACGGTATAAAAACAAGCCTGCAGCTGAATGCGATCATATTGCACTGTGAGGTTGTGTGAAAATGTTGCGGCGGGAGAGAACTGACTTTGAGAAAGGAAAGATTGTTGGGTGTTATATTAGTGGATTGTCCATAAGAGAAACCGAGAGGCGTTTAAACGAACCCAAGACAACTGTTTTGGATGTACTGAATAAGTGGAAGACAAATTGCGTGCCTGAAGCAGCAAAACGTGCCGGCAGACCAAAGAAAATCAGTGATAGAGGACGTCGAAGCCCCAGGAGAGTTGTTACAGCTAATCGAGGGAGTACTGCACAAGACCTCAGTGTACAGGTGAGTAAAAATGCTGGAACTTCGGTATGTACACGTACCATTCCCAGAGAACTTCATTCCATGGGTTACCGTGGTCGTGCGGCTGCTCATAAGCCTTTCCTCTCCGCTCGGAATGCTACTCGTCCTTTGGCACGGTGTAAAGAACATTTATCGTGGACCGTAAATAAATGGAAACGGGTCATATGGACCGATGAATCCAGATACATGATCCATCAGTCTGATGGCCGTGTGTGGGTATGGCGGCAGACGGGGGAACGCTATTCACCACAGTGTACTGTTCCTACGGTCAAGTTTGGAGCAGGCAGTGTATTCGTGTGGGGCTGTGTTTCGTGGTATGGCCCCGGCTCATTGGTTATCGTGGACAAACCTATTAACCAGCACATCTACCTCGATATTCTGGACAATTGTGCCCTACCAACTCTGTGGCATTACTATGGAACCGAGCCTTGTTGGTACCAGCAGGATATTGCACCGAGCCATAAAGCAAGGACTGTTACGGCGTGTAATTCCGTATCGCGTGTGGACTGGCCAGCACAGAGCCCTGATCTTAATCCCATAGAACACCTATGCGATGAATTAGAGCGCCGCATAAGAAGTTTGGAACCAAGGCCTACTACTAAGCAACAGTTAGCGTCAGCATTATGTACTGAATGGAAGGACATACATATCGCTGTGTTCCTAAACCTTGTCAAAAGCATGTCTGGAAGGGTCAGTGCATGTATTAAGGCCAAAGGTGGACAGACACCGTACTAATGTATGTCAATAAATGCTATGTTGTGTTTCTCTTCTAGGTGTTCGGTGACTTTTGTCAATATAGTGTATATCTACATATAGAACACTATGGTTATCTCCCACATAAACGGCAACAGGTCAAATGCGCATTTTGTCGCGTTTTATCACGTCGCAATGGGTCATATATGTTTTTGCCAGCAGTTTTTCTTTCAATTCATGTAAGTAATATTTGTTTTTCAGTTTTTTCTCACGGGCTTTCGACGAGGTGGTGTTCCCAAATACGCAGTCTGAAAAGCAGCTGGAAAGGAAAAGTTTGAGGAAAATAGACGAACACAGAAAAGACGCAAATGAACCAGAAAAAGAAACCCAGAATAAAAATCGCTTAGAGAGCGAAAGCAAAACAAAATGGAGAAGATTAAATAACTGAATTTCCCAAGTGCCAGTAGATAATTCGGCTGCTTAATCGACTTTAAATGTACGTTTTGTAAGGTGAAATGTTGAAACTCCGATATACGCATTACGGGAAAACATGCCTGGAGCTCAAAATTTCTTTATAAAACGAAAAATATATGCACGTGACAGAAGACGGAAAAGCCACGTATTTAGCAGAAGCAAATCAGAAGTACCATGAGAAATACAACACCTACAGTCAGAGGTGTGGGTTTCTGAGGAATTGTCGTCCCAGTAGTTTTCCGGATGAAAAACGGGTGGTGTCTTAGGCAACTGGTTCAGTCGATGATCTGTTTTGGGGAAACGTAGTGTTCAGCGTTTCAAGTCTGGGCGAATTTACTCAGAAGGGGCATAGATGGTATGTTTTCCCTATGTGGCACCATTTCTCTCTCGTGCCTAGAATCACTGTCTCTGAATTAGGGACTGATAATTCCTTAGATGCTCATTGAGGGACTGTTAAACCCCTCACGTGTTGATTTTCGTTTCGTTCATCTCACGTGAACCGTAAGTAAAAAAAAAAATTATGAAATTGTAACGACCGTTTACAAATAATCTTCAGACTTTTCCTATTCAAATAATGTTTAATCGGATGTTTATTTGGTTCGTAAGCGCAAGTTAGCAAACAGAACAAATGGGTTTCGTTGGAGGATTAACAACCGCCGTGAGCAACCCAGTCGGCGGTCCCTAATTTAGGGTCACTGGTTTCAGAGAATGGAGAGAGCTAGGGTCATAGAACAAACACTCCATAAAGTCTTTATCCAGGATTCGAACCCGGACCTATCTCGAACGAATGATTAGAAGCCAACTCCTCATACCACTCAGCACGGGGGACGGCTCAACACCACGTGTTTCGATGAATCACAAGATTCAACAATGATTTGTCGTGTTCTGTGTTTTCATATTCCTGGTGACACAGGAAAATCAAATGTAGTAACTATTCGATCTAATGAAATACCAACTTTGATATGCAGAGTAGTAATTCTGGATTGGGAGGTTATTGAGGTGCAGAAGCAGAAGATGTCTGCAAATTTAAATAAGTCAATTCACTATGTTTAAGGAAACTAAACACTGCTATTTCCTATCACACAAAATGTATTTTCACGCAGTTGAAAAACGAAGAAAGAACTACTGGGACATTAGATTCCGGTTAATCGGGACAACCTTTTATTTAGAGAAATTCTTTAACGTCCGAAATAATCTCTTTGGGATAAAGCTTCGCAGGAGTACATGGGGTAAGACTCATCACCGCTGCCATCTCCGGTATCATGAGATGTAGTGAAATCTGGAGAAGCAGTAGAAATCCTCATCCATTCAGTGTCCGGCGGGATAGCTCTACCATTCTGAATGATATCCAGATGCGATATGTCAGCCATGATTGAGCAGCCTCTTAATAGGGCCGAAGTGTTCCAAGCACGGATGTGTCCCAATTAAGCGAAATCTACTGCAATAAAATATTTTGCAACTATTCTTTCCGTAGCACATTTTAGATTACAGTGAAAGGGTATGAGAAAGAAAACAACTTAACGCGTCGTCAACTGCGTCTTTCTAAAAAAGATGTACTTGAACTACGCGAGGAAGGCAAATTCTGTTAGTGAAGAATTTTTCGGGCTCAGCACTATACGAGTTTAAACGCATTTTCTCATTTAAATGATTAAAAAAATATGTGACGATATTAGAAAAATCCTATTTTTAAGTACCCATCTGAGCATAACACTTAATTGCACCACAAATCTCCTTTTAATATAATCACGAATCAGATTCTTCAACGTGATTAGAATTTTCTCTTTCTTTACAGAAAATTCTAAAATGTGAAGGTCATAACGCGTTGCATTTTACTATACTTTTTCTATAAGGAGCTGTCAACTACTCTAAACTGAACAAAAATAGTTTCGGAATATGCCTTCAACAACCTAGCAGTTCTCCTTGTTAAAAAAAAAAAAAATGGTGACATCTATTTTACAAGATCTGTAGATACTACCACCCTAAGGCTATTGAGATTTTCCTTTTCATATAATTATTTGAAAATTTGTTGCCGGTAGAAACTAAGTAATGAAGACTTTCATAAATGTGTGTTTGTGTGAAATTTTTGCTCTGTTTATTCTTATAGTTACAACACCTGAGCTGGAATTCAACCAGGGACCCCCACCTCCCAGTCATCACTTCCACCACCCCGACATGTGTCACACCAGGTAAGCTATTAGAACTTTTAATTCGAATTACCGAAATGGTAATGATGTTTGCCAACGAGAAGTTTAATTCGTTTTGATTTTTGACATGAAAACATTGCAAACCAATCCATTTACCTACCTCTGCAAAGAACAGGAACATTTTTAAGGTGATAAAAAAAACAACATCTACAGCATTTAAAAAGATTAATGACCCCAAATCATAGAAATAAATGCTGGGTTATCTAGCAGGTCAAACTCAGCTTTAAGTCAAACTCAGATATCAGATGTGTAGCAATATTCCCTCTGCGCACCTAACTAAGCCAGGCATCAAAACCACTTAGGCAAAAAAAAAAAAAAAATATATATTTTCTCAGCTTCTCTTACTAATGCAGTATAGAAGTTTGATTCGTACCCTTATTTTTTCTAGTTCCTCCCATTTTTATCACCGTTCATTCCGCAATTGATTTTAAATAATAATAAAAAAAAGCGTCTTTAATGTTGGAAGAAATCTGCCCTTATTATCTGACAAAGTTTTGAGCAAAACCCTTTTACCAGCGGCTTATTAATTAACTGACCGGAATGCCTTTCCTCCGCCAACTAGCATGGGGGCATTAGTTAGAACAATTAACTTGGTTACAATTTGCTGTGATTGGCTGGCTCTGATTTGTTGTTTTTTTTAAAAAAAAAGACTCAATATTTGCCTCTTTCTCGGAGTGGGAAAATCACTAATCCGCATTCTCGCGTTTACTATCTACTCTCACGGGCCTACTTTTCAAGAAGCCTTTGAGAATGAAAAGGACAATGAGACGAACTTAGAAGGAGGCGAACGGCATTTAACACTTTCACGTCCACAGTGCCCTTACCAACAAATTACCACAAGCGCCCGGATAGCATGAGTAGGATTTCCTAACCCCATGTTCTTTGAATATGCTCGGCTTTCGAGGGATTAGCAGAAGTCACTTTCAGTGGTCATTGTTGTCGCCAAGCAAAGAATTGAACCCCGAGTTGGTTTGTCCTGGGGCAATGTCATTCAGCCTTTTGCCATCGCTCAGTTGAACACATGCTTTGTTTTTCCGCGATATTTTGCATTTTCCGAAAGGCGGAGTTTATGTGGGGAAATTTGTCGTAAATTTTTTTTCACTTCGCTCAATGCACATAAACAAACTGAGAACATTGCAAGAAAGAGAAAGAAACGGGGTAGTAAACAAGATTATCAAGTTGTTACCACTCCCTCCTATCTGCCTGAGCATCTCAGAGGTCGAAAATTTCGAGTAATGACCCAGCACTAATCCTTCTTTTATTATTGCATAAGGGAGGGGGAATGAAATTCGGAAACGAGCAGCAGACGTTTACGGGCGTTATGGTATTTTGAGCGAAAAAACATTTTACGATCGTGGTCGTTATAAGGTTAAGAAAAGTGTTGTTTTGGCTTTTGAGAGCCCGAATTTTATTTATTTATTATTTTTGCAGGAAATTGATTTTCGATTTATGAAAATTAATTAGGGATTTGGGAATTTTCATCTAAAATGCTTACTGCGCGGCCGCGCGCGCAACTTACAGGTAACACTGTTGTGTAGTACACCGCACGGGTTACAGTGTGATTACTGATTATTTGGTATGAAATTAGAGAACAGAATCAGCTAAAATGTTATTTTAGGAGCTAAGTAGCCAATAACACGAGACTTGTGAGAGGAATGGCAGGAGAAATTAGATGGATTCAATGGCAAAAGTGATTTAGTACCGCAGACTTTCGGTACTGTTTCAGCAGAAGAAAAAGTTAATGAGAACGTACAGTGGCAGTTTGGACGTGTGTCACTCGGGAAACGAAGATTACCCAGACAATTCTGTGGTGCCAAGCCACAGATCATAAGGTAGACACCTGCAACTAAATAGACAGATGTCATGAAATTAGCCATTTACAACCAGGGAAACAAGTGTTAGAATATTGTAATAGATAAAAAAAAAAAAAAAAAAAGATGTTTCTTGCGAACAGGAACTAGCCGAATGGTAGAGGCGCGGCGTTCTGGCTAATCATTTGACCTGGGCCCTGGTTAAAGTCCCGGATGACGCATGGGGCGTGTGTTTGTGTTCCACGGCCCTAGTTCTCTCCCTTTCCAGGAAGCAGTGGCCCTAAATTAGGAATGCACGACTCCGTATATGAGCACCATACTGGTATAGAAGTGGGATACAATGCTGCTGCGGACTACAAAACAGGATAATGAGGGATGGAAATTCACTGTGGGCAGTCTTGGAGTTTGCAGTGTCACATGCATGCCCTTTAGACGTCATTATGTCCCACAGAGTTAGTTTTGATGATGGAGAGCTAGAGGGAGATTAGAAGCAGGAAGTGGCCAGATGGTTAAATGTGGATCGGTCCATTGTGTGATCCCCAGGAGACAATTTCAGGACAATGAAATCATCTCGAAAAGGACGCCGGAGATTCCCTTCAGCTGAAAAAGACTATATGATTCTAACAGCTAGGTGGAATACAGTCAACACTTCTCGTCAATTAGTCAAGACGCTCAGAGTGATAACTGGGCGAACTATATCCCGACATATAGTGTACCAATGATTGCTTTCCAGTGGTCTGTACACAAGATTGCATTTATATGTGCTCCCTTAAGCGTAACCCACAGAAGAGTTCGCTTTGTATGATGCCGTCAACGTTTTCATTGGATCTACCAAAATTGGATGAGAGCAGATTTTGTTTGCAACCAGAATCTCGTTGACACATTCATATAGCAAAAACGTGGGACAAAAAATGAGCCGATGTACGTTCAGGAACGGGACTTTCTTCAATGACATTTAGGACCGTTCCATTATGGCTACCATTGCGAAATGCTATCTACACTGCTGGCCACCCAAAATGCAACCATCCGATTGGCCTGAAATTCGCAGCATGCGTCGCCCGCGAGAGGACATGCAAACGATTAGCATTGCAGAGCATATGCAAATCATGTGCGCCCGGCACGCCACCGAGAAGCGCTATAAGAAGGGTGCACAGAAGGCTGGGTATAAGTAGTGGAAGTGTGTTGTGCTGCAGGAACTGTGCGTGGGAAGCTTCCCGATGCCTCGTCGCAAAATACGGCAGTCATTCCAGCACGTTTCGGAATTCGACAGAGAACGAATAGTGGCTTATCGCGACAGCGGTTTATCGTACCGAGACATCGGCGCCCGTGTGGGACGACATCCAGCCACAGTGAGGCGAGTATGGATTCGGTGGGTGCAGGACCGACGTGAGCGATTGCCGCAGCCGCGGCACACCACCAAACGAGAGTACCAGGTGGGCATTGACGGCTCGCACCGCCACATCACGAACGTTAGCACAGGAATTAGAGTGTGTTGCGCAATAACCTGTGTCAGCACGTACCTTTCGACGTCGTCTGCAGGAGCGGGGACTTGTCGCACGGCGCCCATTCCTCCGATTACCATTGACGTTACACCACCGGTGAGTGCGGCGGCAGTGGGCTTTTGAAAGCCGCACCTGGACTACGGAATGGCACGATATTGTCTTCGACGAATCCCGCTTCTGCCTGCAACACAACATGGTCGGATCCACGGCTAGAGACTGTATGACGCTTGCATTATGCATCGCCATACCGGTTCGTTGCCTGGCGTTAATGGTTTGGGGCGCAATTGGATATGGCACCCTCTGGTACGCATAGCTGGTACACCAACAGCCACCGCTTCATCTTCGACGTTTTGGAGCCCTTACCTGCCAGCGACCACGTTTCAACAGGACAATGTGCGCCCGCACGTGGCACGCATCGTGCAACAATTCTTCACGGCCCACCAAATGTCACTGCTGCGCATCGTGCTACAATTCTTCACGGCCCACCAGGTGTCACTGCTGCCGTTGCCCGCCTGTTCTCCCGATATATCGCCCATCGAGCACGGGCCTGTAAGCTCAATCGTTTCATCTTTGTATCTGTTATGTGTCTAAAAAACTGGCTTTGTTATCTTGTGTCCTTCTTTGTGTTGCATTTTGGGTGATCAGCAGTACAGTTTGGATAGCTAGTTTAAAGCTGGGGTGCCATAAGGGCAAAGTTTATCGGGGGCCAACTCCAGAGGGGAAAATCCAAGCATTCGTATCCCCAAGCCCACGAAATCTGTGGAAAACCACGGAAAAACAGCAGAGTGGATGACCAGAAGACTGTGTTCGAACCTCTGTCTCTCACAGTGCGCGCTATGCCGGTGGTAATACATGTGCTATCTTCTAATTGACCTTCACTAAGGCTGTACAGTAACCATTTAATTATTAAGGTGCTTTATATGTACAGGCGAAAAAGAATGAAAGCTGTTACTTTGGAATCATATATTCTAAAAGTTATATGCTGTAATGAAGCGAGTTAACGAAATGCTACGTGAAAGATATTAAAATTATTAGAAATCATAAAACTAGAGATGAAAGTTTTTAGAATATTAAATATAACTTCCATCTTTTCTAATGTCGAATCTATCAACCGAAATCGTAAGATAAATAAATGAAAGATGCATCAGAGACAAGCAATGATTCAGGAAGAACATTTTTTTCCTGTGAATAAATATTTGCTTCACGAATTGTGAAATTACCTTCATTCATTTGTGTTTTGTGCGAATTGATTTATGTTAGAATGCAGTTTAACTGAATGTGTATACGTAGATCCCATGCAAATTGTCTAGCTGCATAATCCATCGATAGGCACGATTTTTATTATTCATTTTTATTTATGTTCCCGCCCAGAAAATTTCCCTTACAACTTCCCGGTAGTTATTGGCCTTAAGAAGACACAGTCACACATACAGGATAAGGTGGATAGCATGGAAAACGGAAAAAAAAAAAAAAAAAAAAAATTGCTTTCTTTGGGATTTTTTCACCCCCATTCGCAAAGAAAGTGAATGCAAATCACCACTGCATGCTATCGGTTCCTGTTTTGCATAAAGGAACGTGACAGCGTCGAGTTTTCTAAATCATTTTCTCTGCCTCTTCTTGGTTTGTCAGGATAATTATTAGTTGCGGAGTAGAATTAGTCGGCTAATCCTTGCGCTATCGGAGATGAGTCGGTCATTGCGCTGTCCTTTTGACCTGCGTTCGTTAATCAATGTTGTCACAGTCATTAAGGCATTCTCATCCTCGGGCTTTGCGACAGAACCGGTCAAAACAACACACACACACACACACACACACACAAACTCTCCCTGTCTTTCTCGTAGTGGCGTCTGCCTTCGAATGGCGAATACTCGGCAACAGAGATTTCAGAGGCTTATTCGGTCCTGAAAGATCAAGAGCCAGTGGATGCATAAAAGCACGAGGAGAATGTAGACTTCAGAAGTCAATAAAAAGGTAGATAAATAAAATGAAATTTAAATACATAAATAAATAAACGATTCACCGAAGAAAGGAGGAAGAGAACGAATAATCGGGGACTTCATTTTGTGCCCTAATGGTCCCAGAGAAAGGCTTCTAGTTTACAGTCTGAGTTGGGTTCGATTCGCGTCTCGAATCAGGCATGCAGTGTGTTTATCGTGGCTGTATCTTACCCCTGTAACCAGTGACCCCCTTATAACCTCAGGTGTTCATGGAAAAATAAAAACTCAGATACTATAGTACCCAATGATGAGTCAGAAACTGCGCGTTCAGAAAAAATAGTCGTTCATCAACTGGCCGGCTATATCATACATAAAAAGTAAGCTTATGCTTCCGTGGTTAGGAAAAGTTGTCGGAGTTCGCGTCATATTGTTGGAAAAAAGCTTTTTCAATCAGTGGCTTAACCGTGTTTCAAAACCTGAGGGGTTCCGGTCACACACATTATATACACTGACGGAAAAAAATCCCAACACCACGAAAAAAATAGTTGTAGAGGAATGAAATGGCGGCAATACATTTGTATAGGTAACATATTTAATCGATTAAGGTTTCAAGATCACAGCTTATTGTAAGCGCGAGAAAAGCCATTTTAAATGTGAAATGCTGGTACATTAATAACCGGTGTAACCGCCAGAATGTTGAATGCAAGCACGCAAACGTTCATGCATTGTGTCGTACAGGTGCTGGATGTCAGTTTGTGGGATGGAGTTCCATGCCTGTTGCACTTGGTCGGTCAATACAGGGACGGTTAATGCTGGTTGGGGGTGACGCTGGAGTTGTCGTCCAATGATGCCTCCCGTACGTGCTCGATTGGTGAAAGATCTGGTGATCTAGCAGGCCACGGCAACATGTCGACACTCTGTGGAGCATGTTGGGTTACAACAGCGGTATGCGGGCGAGCGTCATCCTGTTGGAAAACACCCCCTGGAATGCTGTTCATGAATGGCAGCACAACAGGTTGAATCACCAGACCGACGTACAACTGTGCCGTCAGGGTGCGTGGGATAACCACGAGAGTGCTCCTGCTGTCATAGGAAATTGCTCCCCAGACAATAGGTCCAGTGTGTCTCGGCCGCAGACAGGTTGGTTGCAGGCGCTCACCTGGCCTCCTCCTAACCAACACACGGCCATCACTGGCACCCAGGCAGAACCGGCTTTCATCAGAAAACACAACAGATCTCCACTCCGTCCTCCAATGAGCTCTAGCTTGACACCACTGACGTCGCAAACGGCAGTGGTTTGGAGTAAGTGGAATGCACGCTACAGGGCGTCTGGCTCTGAGCTGTCCTTTAAGTAACTGATTTGTAACAGTTCGTTGTGTCACTGTGGTGGCAACTGCAGCTCGAATTGCTGCCGCAGACGCGGTACGATGCGCCACGGCCATACGCCGTACACGGCGGTCTTCCCTCTCAGTAGTGCCACGTGGCCGGCAGGAACCCGGTCTTCTTGAGGCAGTACCTTCCCTTGACCACCGCTACCAACAATCATGCACAGTGGCTACATTCCTGCCAAGTCGTTCTGCAATATTGCGGAAAGAAAATCCACCTTCTCGTAGCCCTGTTACACGACCTCGTTCAAACTCCGTGAGCTGTTGATAATGGCTTCTTCGTCTTCTTGATTAACATCAACACCCTACGTCGAATCTCAACGATAACTAACGCTCACGAACGTTACAGCGCGTATTTACAACAAACCTGCTTTGCATGTTCCGAGGGGCGCTACCAGCTCCACACGTATGCGCCGAGCGCGAAATTTGCATAGACGTCATCTTACAGATGTACTCTCACCGCCTATCAACTGTCGTTTATCTAACACAACCCCTTCTTGGTGTTGGAATTTTTTTTCGTCAGGGTATATGCAGTACATATATATATGAGGATCCCAGACTCTGAAAATCTGGGGGTCCTAACCCCCGCCCCCTCAGTGGTTACGCCTATGTCTTCAATGCTTCTCCCGTTTTCCTTCATCCTCTTACCTTCGGTGCTTCCCTTGGTCTTGTGCTTCTTATGGGACACCATTCAGTAATTGCCACATGTCTGGCCCATCTTGAATCTTTATATGTTACTCTGAGGTTTTAAGTTCTGTGTAAATGTCCAAATTCCTGCTTTTCCATCGCGAATTTTAAATTCTAGTGCTGGTATCCGGTAGCAAGTTTCTGTAGCTGCGTTTAAAAATCTTGCTACACTTCTGTTTCTGGTTTTTACTCACGTAGCATTGGAACTGTTGGTTTCTTAAATTCGTTCAGAATCTGACCCAGTTATTAATCAATATAAATTCTAGGAGGGAGATTCCAGTGTGATAGACTTTCCTAACGGATGAAAATGTACCTCTTATGTTATTATTACTGTATTTATTTAATTTTTGGTGCTCAAATTTCCACTTTTCTGCATTGGTATGCATACTAAGATGCCAGTTTTGTAAGTGCACCTGTCCTTGTCGCATAAATAGCTCACTCGAATATATAAGACGTCACAGGTAAGCGCGGTTATGATAAAAATCACGTAGATCAGCTCGTTGGACAGCAGTTACCGTTTTGTTTAAGGTCTGAATGGGCAAAACGAATGATCTGAGTGACTTTGAACATGGCATGGTAGTTGCGTTTAGCCATACTATTTTGAGCATTCATGTTTCTGGGCTTTTCACTCATAGCAGGAGCAAGGGCTGATGCGAAAGGCAAAAAGCTTCCAGAAACTTGCGATCCTGTGGACAAAAACAGCTTTTGGTTGAGACTTGTGACATGGTCGTTATCTGTTGTCACCCATTGGTGCTCTCAGAGATGACAGTCGTCCTACCCATATTGAATTCTGCGGTGATTTGCCGAGTTGTGTCCCTTCTCTTCGCTTGCAGAATCGCGGCCGCTTAAGTCACGGATTTTATTTTGGTCCTGCAGGTAAAAGCGATATCCATAGAACCTTATTAAATTGTCTCATGCAGACTCCCTATATCACGGATGCAAGTTTCCCGTCTTCGGACAGAATTGGGTCTTTCTAAACTTTCCGAAAACCGAAGTTAGATGGAGTGAAGAATTCTCCCGTACTCGTAATTTTTTCTCCCTCTGTCCGGTATTGTTAAATATAATTTTATTGCATAAATGCTTTTAGCGAAGATTTCTGTCGTAATAGTTTTTTTTTCTTTTTTCGCAGTGTTTTGCCTGCAGTGTATTTATTATTTAAATATCATTTTATTTGATACATTTTTGTACTTATGATCGAAAGTGGAAATAGAATGAAACGAAGATTTCCCCATTAGAGTTTTTTTTTTTTCAGCGATGTTCCGTCTTGTACCATCCTGTGGTACGAAACGAAACTGCATTTCTCGATTTCCGTCCGAGTGTGCTACCTTTACAGCACGTTTCCAAGCATTAATTTCCTCAGCATTTTCCAAAGAATTGATGAGCCTCCCCGTTGCACGAGGGGTCAGAGACGTAGGTTTCTGATGAGTCATTCCAGCTGGGGGCCGGATAAGACATGAATGGCGTTTTTATCTTTCGGCGGTCGCTCTCATCCTTTCCTGGAACTACTAGTCCTTAGAGACTTTCTCATGATGCTCGTTAAACCCCTATACAATAAAACTCAAAAAAACTGGTGCTTCCTGGCTAGCTTGTTTTTTTGTTTTTTTTTTTTTTTTTGATTGGAGGTTTAACGACCGCCGTGAAGCAACTGAATGGGTTATAAGCAGTCGCCCGTCCCTAATTTAGTGTCACTGGTTCCAGAGAAGGGAGAGAGCCAGTGCCGTAAGACAAACACAACATCCATACCTCAGCAGCAATAAGCTGCATTCTCTCAAACCACGGATCGGACTATGGAAGTCTAGTTTGCGGAAGAACCGTCGTGAGGAAGTTGTTCTTGCACGTCTCCGCATTGGGCACTGTCGTTTTACTCACCGCTTTTTGCTGTGTGGCGAGAGTGTCCCGGTGTGTGAGGCGTGCGACTGTCGTCTCACTGTCCTTCATGTTTTGTGTACTTGTGTTCGGTTTTGTGATCATCGTTTTCGTCATTTTCACTCTCATCTGTTGGACGAAGGAGCAGCTACGCTGCAAACCATTATTGGCGAAGCCTGCGACATGAAAGCAGTGTTTTCGTTTTTACAAGATATTGACTTTTTTAAACTTATCTAGCTTTTAACTTGTTCACTATCATATTTCATTTTTACCACATCAGCCTGTTTTTAACCTTGTGTACGTTTTTTATTGATTTTGTTTTGTTTTGATGTCTTTTGTTTGGCGCTCTTTGGCCAACCATGGCCCTTGCGCCATTAACATCAATTAACCAACCAACCATCCATACCTCACCAGGATTCGAACCTGGACCCCTTTTCGGACGAATGATAAAAAGCCATCGCTCAGACCAGGGCGACCTCGATTGTTTGGTAGCCTTTAACCTATAGGACGATGTCTTAACTTTATCAAAATCTGGTAGACATTTTTTTTTTATTTATTGCTGCGGTTTTAATGACACTTGGCCTCAGAGCTGTACATGTATGTTTTTTACCTTTTTGAAACATGAAGCGTTGGCACTCCATATTTGCTGCCTTATTATCAGTTAGCATTCTGTTCTGAGAGGATTTCGGAAAGCTCCATAATAGCTTTTATAAATTCCTTTAGATAGTTCTCTCTTTTTTTTTTTTTTTTTTTTTTGAGGTTTAACGACCACCGTGAGCAACTCAATGGGCTATAAGCAGTCTCCCGTCCCTAATTTAGGGTCACTGGTTCCAGGGAAGGGAGAGAGCCAGTGCCGTAAGACAAACACAACACCCATGCCTGACCGGGATTCGAACCCGCACCCCTTACGGACGAATGATCAGAGGCCAACGCCTTAGACCACTGCGCCACCGGGGCGGCTTAGATAGTTCTCAATGCAATACAATACACCTCATTGTTGAAAAGTTGTGTGCAATTGCGATTTTCTTTCCAAACATTTATGCAGTAAATGGCTGAATTCCACACGACTCGTAATTTGAATTTCATATTACTCTTCTATTGTGGTGTGATCCCATTAAGTTCATATCAAAACGTGCAGATCAATTAAATCACAATGTCACTTAAATAATGTGGTTCTGCCTTTTGAGTCCATATCAACAATATATTTCACATAAGAAATTAACGCGAATGTACTGCATGCTTAACATTCATAACCGGTGGGAATGTTTTCGGCAGACGGATTGATGAAACTCCCGTTTCTAAATCTTTGGTGTTTAAAATACTATACTGTATAGGTCATCCAACTAAAGAAGAGAACCACGGATCTCCTACATTTCCATTTACGCAGCGTTCAAGTACTGCTACAGGCAAATGAAACACTACCAAACCACATCAACTCACCGTAGGAGAGTGGAAGAAGTTACTTGATGGTGAAAGGCAGACTATTCCTCTGTCATAACATTGAGTTCAGTGCTATTGGGGTCGTACTATTACTAGTGTAAACTACACATTCCCTACCAAACTTAAACTGAGCAGAAATGAGAAAAAGGAATACCTCCACACCATCATATAGTCTTCCTCATGGGAAGTTGATAGGTGAGAGAGGTCTCTTACTCTTTAGCTTGAACATCGTAGTGCTCTTTAGCAACATCACCGCCGTACGGAATGGAAAAACTCAATCGACAAGATCCCTGGTTTGTGTTTGGTTCGATGTACTGTTCTACAATGCTCGAATTGCTTATCTATTATTTAATGTGATATTAAAGCTTCCTGTTTCTACCTTTTCAGGTCCCCAATCTATTGCCACACGGAGCAATTGGTCACGTGAAAACGTGCAACAACAGGATCCCTATCTGTGGCAGTCCGGATGGCAAGGGGAGAATGAACGGGATTTGGCCTTTCTGGATTTGCTTTGCTCGTCTCGCCAGTCACATATGGATGGCCACTTAAGTGCGGAGCACATTTACGAGTGCATTGATGACACGACTGCCGATACAAGTCATGATCTCTCCCTTACACCACGTGGCCACAGAGTGTACCCATGGGGCCATCGTCATTCTCGGCAGCACTTTGCCAGATGGGATCCTCAGGAATTAGATGCTGCTGCATCTTCATCATCTCTCCGGATTCCTAAAATCAGGACTGATATAACGCATCTGGATATCATTCAAAAGGGTGGGGCTATCCCTCTGGACACTGAATGGACTGATATTGCTACTGCTTCTACAGATTTCACTACACCTCATGATACCGGAGATGGCAGCGATGAAGAGTCTACCCCATGTTCTCCTACGCTTCGTTTATGGGGAGGATTTTCGTCTGCCCTCTTTTCGCAGATGCTCAAGCTCCATGGGAGTGAAGATGCACAAGCTAATATACAACATTCCTCATCCTGATAGTTACCAGTTTGTTCATTAAGGGTAATGCTAGTCAAGTGTGAACGAGCTCGCTGCAGAGGAGCATTAGTGTTCTCAATCGAAAAAACTGTTCGTGCGTAATTTTTCGTGTCACATCAATGGATTATATATCTGTGACTTATATCGTGTGATCGTGTCTCGTTCGCTGTCTTCGATCTGGTTTTCCTCTCAAGTGATGGAAGAAAACGATTCTACGTTTTGTGATCCTGTTGTTCCCAAACATTCGCTGTAAACAATCTACAGTAACTGCTCCATTTTTAAAATTGGTGTTTTTGTAAATTGTTCATCAGAATACACTTGCTGATAATGTTTTATGGAGTCAAGTGTTTTATCCTTTTTAACTATGGTAAACCACACAGTGCAACTTATGAACGGATGTTCATATATGATTTTTTTGTTAGATGTTTCGCATGCTAGTGGTGATGAATGACAAGCGCTTTTACCATTTGTGTTTCAATGAAATATTCTTAAAACATTCCTCAGGCTTCTTTGGATGACGTGTGCAGGACCTTTCCCTCACTTACTTTATTAAAAACAAGTACTAACAAAAGCAGTTAACAGGTAATTTTCATAACCATTTGCTGACATTCTTATTGCAGACTCAAACTTTTGCAAGTAATTAACTGAAAATAAAAAAAAATAACGATTTGCTGTGCTGGATTTAACATGTCTTTTGTATTTGACAAAGAAAAAAACACTGCCTCACATCTCACAGCGCATAGGTTTGGCAGTGTGCCAAAAATGTGCATCTCACAGCATTTGGCAGTGTGCCAAAAATGCTCAGGGGGACATTTTCCCACGTGTAGAGGCAGCGACAATGTCTCTCGTCTGGTAGCAATGCTATTGTCTATGGAAATAGTTTCAAAATTTGCAAATTTGAATTAAAAAAAACAAAAAAAAAAAAACTCCATGTACACATCATTAGGTGCAGATTTATGCAAAGCTTCCAAACCTCTGTTTTGTAGCTTTTCCATGGGAGACCGGCACTATATTATTGTAAAAAACCATTTAAGAGTTACATTCTGTACACACGTTACCTGAAAGGATACAGCTTGGGAAATAGGATTTTACTTAATTCCTTATCACCATACATAATTTGAAATAGCGAATATTTAGAAGCGAAAGTGAGAGAGAAAGAGTTAATGCTGTTTGGAAACAAATCCACCACAAAGTTTCACAAAAAATAATACAAGTAGTGATATTTTTTTACCCTCCCTTCTTTATAAAAGTTTGCTATAAATTCCACAGCTGATCATTTTTCTTGAGCATTTGACTTCAGAAAACGTTTCTGCAAAAAGTAATTTTATGTAAAACGAAAAAAAAAAAAGTAAAGTGTTGTGATGATCGTATCAGCAGACTGTGTAATATTATTTGTATAAATGGCTGTACATGTTAAACAATATGTATGAAATGCCCCCCCCCCAAAAAAAAATCTGCACGTGTGTATATACATATGAAAGGAACTGAGATTTTAAAGTAAAAACTGTGCCAAGTTGTAGGGATTATACAAAGTAAACTGACTTTTGGTTACTCCTGTGCCTAAAAGGAAATCTAAACTGAAAATATCATCGGAAGTATAATACATATGGGCAATTTCTTTGTTGAAGACGTGCAACTCGATGTTTGTATCTTGCAGTTTTCAAGTGTTCATCAATGCTGGTTCTAATGGATAAGAAAGTTTATTCCTTCAGAATGGCTACTGTAAAAAAAAAAAAAAACTCTTTAAGTGACTCATATTTGGTTAGTGTGTGTATTTACTGTGTCAACAATTAACTACCAACTAATGGAATGAAAGCAGAGGGTGTAAACAGCATTTGTGTAAACCCCTCCCCCTCCCATAGAGTAAATACATCCACACCTGTGGGTCCTGTAAGTCCATTTACTGTGGTTAGGACAAATTTGTGTTTGTCTGTACCCAGCCCATCCTGTGTGGTGGCTCCTGTGATAACTATTTGCTTGGGGTTTCCATTGGAACCTCTTGTTCGCTGTAATAGCAAAGGAAATAAAATGGTTTATTTATATAACTTGTGTGTTTTTATTCGTGTTTCCCATTAATACAACATGGTAAATGATGTATATCACCAGCAGTGGCGATGCCAGCCACTTAGAATTGGGTGGACTATTAAGGGGGCTATGCATAATGTTAGGGGGCTCAAATTTTGAAGTGTTTGGCAGAAATTTTGGCAAAAAATTCCGTTCATGTGCACTTTACACGACGCTGATAATGTTATCCCTAGTAAAAAAAAAAAGTTTTCAGATGCATGCTGTACGTAGTATTTACGAATCTCTACGACAAGTTACTATTTCTGCGCAATTTTTTTTTTTATTGGAGGTTTAACGACCACCGTGAGCAACTCAATGGGCTATAAGCAGTCGCCCGTCCCTAATTTAGGGTCACTGGTTCCAGGGAAGGGAGAGAGCCAGTGCCGTAAGACAAACACAACATCCATGCCTGACCGGGATTCGAACCCGGACCCCTTATGGACGAATGATCAGAGGCCAACGCCTTAGACCACTGCGCCACCGGGGCGGCCTTCGCAATTTCATCTTACTTAGGTGGTATTTTTTTTTCTTTGCTTTCATGATGCTGTATATGAATTTTAGTTTGTAACCTTTCTCTCTTATAGTTTTAAACTATAATTACAAAAATGGTGTATATCTGTTACCAGCAATGTGTGAAAAACAGGTACTGTACAGAATGCCTAGGAAATCTATAGAATGCGTAACTTTTTTTAGACAAAGCATGAAATATTTAGGTTATTTTAATATTGTATGTACTTTTCCTAGGTATTTTATATAAATCCTAGGCATTATATAAAACGACAAGGACTATTTAGAGAAAGTATGAAAATAAATACATGAAAAGGCCTTTATTGAAAAGACTTATAGGAAAATCAAGGAAGAAATACAAAGTAAAGTAAACGACTTTCTTACTGAAAGATCAAGAGAAAAAGACTAGCACTGACCTACTTGTTGCAACAAGGAAGGCTAGAATGGCATTTTGAATTACATTTGTCTTTTTTACACAAGAGCTCTTGGTATTGCACATATACCTCACGAATCCTTGACCACTTCCTGTGGACTGAGCGATAACAGCTGATCTAAGATGAATTTCGTGGTCGGAAACGTCTTCAACTCTGAATAAGTCCTTTGGAAATAAAGTGAATTGTGACCTGGCATAGAGTTGCTTCGAAATTCCTCAAGGAGTTCGAAGTCGGTAAAAACAGTCTTCTGTCACACTCATAATAATTCCAACAGATCGCGCGAGTGACACCACCACCCCCCCGTCCCTTATCGACATCAGGTATAGGAACTTGGACAGTGGCCCCAAAGATGCAGGAGGAATTTGTTTTGTTTCAGTCCATTTTAATTTTTTTTTTTTTTTGGCCTGTACTTCCAGATTCAATTTTGCGAGAACTGAAAGTCACGTGCCTCGCCACATGAAGAATAAAAAAGTCACTGGCGGGAGTATTTTATACTTTGCCATTTGGCATTGCATAGAATGCGTAAGACATGTGTGAAATATTAAGCGTTTGATGTTTTGACGTCCCATTTTCGGCATTCTGTACAACGCCTAATTTCAGACACTGCTGGTAACAGATCGACTACTCTCTTAGAAATTCTTTCATAGGACTCCCTCCTTTCCCAGAAGTACAAACACTAAATTTAGCAAAGAATTCATTTTCTATAATAAAATTTCAGTGAATTCGAGAAATTCCAAGTTCCCTTAGAATCTTAGTTGGTTGCACCGGTAATATGTTCCAACTGTTTAAATTCTTTTGAGGGGGTGGAGGGCTAAATAGTGGGCCCAAAGAAAATTTGGATGGGCTGAAGCCCACCCGTAGTGTCGCGCCTGATCGCCAAGCGCAACGCTACGGGGGAACGCCCACCCTTTAGCACCCCGCCCCCAATATTTAAGCACTTAGCACACAAGACGAGTGCAACCATTTAAGATTTTATGGAATTGGATAAACGTATGGGAATTTATTTTTCAGATTCAAAAAGTTGTGTTACATTAAAACCAATAGTTTGTTAAATTTATGTACTATTCTGTTAAATGGAGAGAATTCTCTAAGGCAGTGGTTCTCAACCTTTTTATGCTTCACGTACTCCCTGGAAACGTTCGACGCGATAAAAAGCTGGCACATATATATATATATATATACACTGGCGGAAAGGGAAAAAAGAACACCAAAAAGGAATTGGTGGACGATCATGAAATTTACATATGTTAATGGGGTCGAGTTGACGTAGGTGTGATGTTAATTTCGGGACCAACCGGTGAGCGTTTACGCCACAACACGGCATAATATACAAATTATCGTCGGTGGTATTTAAGGAGTACGGCGAAGTGAATGCAATCAGTCGTCGGCGTACGGAAACGTGCGAAGACCCTGGAGAAGCTGCAATGCCTGGATATGGAAGACGTGTACGATTTCAGCAGTAATCGGACTTTGAGCGAGGAGATCTAGTCGGACTCCGCGAGGCCGGGTGGTCGTATCGTCGTATTGTGGAGCGAATTGGACGGCAAGTATCGGTGGTGGTGGCGTAGATGGTCCGAGGAACATTCCCACACGAGAAGACGTGGAACCGGGAGTCACAGACAGACTGATGAGCGGACCGATCGACGCATAAGAAGAGCGGCGTTGTCAAGCAGAACATCCACTGCGACCCAAATCCGAGCTGCCCTCTGACTCCAGCCCACCATCAGGAACGGCTGCAGTGGTGTCGCCAACGTCTGCACTGGAGAACGCAATGGCGATCTGTCGTGTTCAGCGATGAAAGCAGATTCTGCCTGGGAGTCTCCGATGGCCGTATGAGTGTTCGCAGGCGCACAGGGGAGCGTCTCCACCCTTCTTGCATCAGCCAGCGACACACAAGGTCTACACCTGGTCTCCTGGTGTGGGGAGCGATCAGCTATCACTCCCGTACACAACTAGTGTTTGTACCGGGTACGTTAAACAGCACCTCCTACATCAACATCATCATCATCATTCAGCCCGTTGTTGTGCCATTTGTAAGGTCTGTCCATCGTGGTGTTTCCCAGCAAGATAACGCACGCCCACACACGGTACGTGCAACGCAACATGCACTTCAGGGTGTGAGACAACTTCCATGGCTTGCACGTTCACCGGATTTGTCCCTCATTGAGCCCGTGTGGGATTTTATAGGACAACGACTTATCCGGTCTCCACTGCCAGCCACGACCATCCCCGATTTACGCGTCCAGGTTGAGGATGCTTGGAACTCAATACCCCAAACTTACATCCAACATCTGTACGACAGACTCCATGCCAGAATTGCACAGTGTGACGCAGTTCATGGCGGTTCAACCTCGTACTAACCATGTTACATGGAAATGTTATTTTTCAGTTTACCAGCAAATACAGCTGTATTTTGCCATAATGTTTTGATCACGTTATTCTCTGTATTCCGTTATTATGTTGTATAAGTTTTGTTTGTATCAGACGTCTCCTTCTTGGTGTTCTTTTTTCACTTTCCGCCAGTGTATATATATTCACTATAAATAGTGAATATAACACACTGGGGAGGTATCCTCCAAACCAGAAACGCCATAATTACGATGATAATTCATGTGGGTACAGTGTTGAATTTTGGTTAGCAGTGCCATAAAGTTGAATAATAAAATACAAAAATGCATGAATGCCACAAACTGGTGTGTCACTCCCATTTTCTTGTGTGTATATATATATATATTGCAGTTTTTTATTTCAATTCCTACAGCTGGCAAACTAATCCCAGTAATTAATTACTCACTGTGCTCTAAGAATGGCATTTCCGTATTGGAGGGGGCGGAGCCCCAATTAGGTCTGTTCCTGTATTTTATGTTACTTTCGCTAACTACAGGGACATTTCACCACTGTACATGAGTGTCCTGAAACTAGCATTTCCGGGTCACAGGTTGCGTTCGATGCGATATAAAGCTGGCGAAGTACAGTCTTTAGGTACCGTCGCTTAATGACTGTGCTGTGCGGTAAGGTCGTAGACTCCAGCAGCCTAACTACTGTGGGTAAAAGAGACGCCACTGAGTCGAAGTCTTGAGCTTCAGGGGTAAACAGGACACTTTCTTCCGCTTAATATTTCTTTCATTTGGTTTCTGAGTCATTCATTTGGTTTGCGGATCAGTAATGCGGTTTCTGAATAACGTATTCCGTTTCCGAATACTGTTTTCTCTTAACAAATGAAGTATTCGGTTTATGACTAAAGTATTCGGTTTCCCAATAAAGTATCCGTTTCTGAATAACTACTCAATTCACGAATAACGTAATCGGTTTATGAATACTTTTTCCCCCCATCACTATTGCAAACACTTGAAAAATTGCCAGCAAATGAACTTTGAGATATTACAGCATCGTCCGTGCGGCCCTTCCAACGCCCCTACGAGCTGTCACCAGTTTGGTGCACTCAAAGATGCCATAAGGTGCTACCGACCTACCACAGACCATGAAGCAGAGGCGCATGGATGGCCAGTCTTACAGCAAAAATAATATTTTTATTGCAAAATAAGACACATAGTACGCACATCGAAGTCCATTAAATAAATATCAAGAAGGCTATGTTGAAAAATGTTCAGGCTCTCAATTGTGGTTACAATATACACTAAAGTGTCATTGAATTAGAGATACCTGATAGTAACTCGTTGGGCCACCTCTTGTCCAAATGACGGCGGCCACACGACCACGCATGGGCTCCACGAGCTTGCTACGTAAAATGCTCTGCAGCTACCGCCTGCGACGCCTCCTCCAAAGCTTTCTATAATGACCTCAGGTTCGTAGCCGATGGGACATATTTCCGAACAGCCTGTTCGACAGGATACCGAAGATTTTCGATGGAGTCTAAATCCGGGCTTTTTGGTGGCTACTGAAGCGTTTCAAATTCACTACAATGCTCTTGTAAACATGACGAAAAGTAGGTGGTATCTGTGGAGTACCAACTATCTTGCTAGAATGCGCCATTGCCACTGGGATTAATCCTGGACACGAATTGGTGTAAATGGTCGGCTAGAATGTCCACGTATTTGGGGACACTCAAACTCGTCTGTACTGGTACCAAATGTCGCGAAAAAGCATTCCATCTGAAGACATCCCAGACCATTATTCAGCCACTACCAGCCTGTGCTGTTCCATCTTGACATGAAGGGACCTTGGCTTCATGAGGTTGACGCCAGATTCACACTCTCCCATCTGCCAGATGCAGTTTAAATCTGGATTCATCACTCCAGGCTATCCACTTGGAGTCCCTCTGTGGTCCAGTGCCAGTGAGCTTTTGCCTAGATAAAGCATTGGGTTTGGCAGCTCCCAAATCATAGATATTTATTAGTACGTTGAACTGTCCTTGCAGTAACATGGCTACTTCATCCACTGTTTAAATCTGTGTCGATTTGTGATATTGTCTAGCGCCTGTCAGGTCGTACAATGCGGCCAGAACGGCGTACACCACGAGCTGTCAAGGGTGGTACACCTTTGCAATTCATTCGAGAGCTTGTTCTTTTGCTGGAATTTTCGTGTTTCCGAAACACTAGAAACTGTAGCACGGAAAACCCAGTGTGTTGATGCCTTCCGAGATGGAGTGATCCATCCTGCGCGCACCTACAACTTCACCCTCTACAAAAGCATCTAAATAACTCGTCTTATCCATCATATGCCTGTAATCTATCACTACTGACGAAACTGTGGGCGATGGCTGTATTTAACCACAGTTCCGGCCGGACATGTGTGATAATGCGGGAATAGTAGCCAAGTATTTGCATAACTTCTGCTATCTCTAATTCAATGGCACGTCAGTGTGTATCACAAATAATTATCTGCAATTATATATATACAGTCAACGCTTCCTGTACCTCCACCGTTTGTTACATTCATTATGGAGTTACAGCAAGGGTGGCGTTATATCAAATTTAACAGTTATTTTTAAGGAACCCACATTTTATTAATAATGGTTCATTGAAAACAACTAGCATCAAAGTAAAACATATTAATTAGAAACAAAATGCAGTTCTGGTTAGTAGTTTCCATTTCGGAAGCTTCTGGTATGCATTAAATGCGAAAATTTACTAATTTGCGTAGCACGAATACAAAGTTATTACAGTTAAAACTCGTTTTAACGAAATACGATATAACAAAAAGCACGTTACAACGAAAAAAATAAATCCTGGACTTGTTTGTTTATTGTATTCATATAAGAAATATTAAACGTTATAACGGAATAGTTTACAAAGAAAAACACCTTATTACTAAGCAAAATTCTTGGGGAAAATGCTCAAGCAAAACACTAAACGTAGCGAATTTCTCCCTGTCTTTGAAATTCTAAACGATTAAGCTGCCATGGAACGCCAACAAAAGTGACTACACGTTTCGCCAAAAAACTTTGAAGAAAATGAGGATTAACTCAATGAAGAAGATACGGAAAATCTGAACTTTTATTCTGACGTTTCTCCAGTGGATGCAATTGAATGTTTGGAGAAAGTTGGTTACTACACTGCTGGCCACCCAAAATGCAACACCAAGAAGGATACGAGATAGCAAAACCAGATTTACTGGACACATAGCAACAGATGCAAAGATGAAACGATTGAGCTTATAGGCCCGCGCGACTTGCGGAACACGCAGACATCAATAGTTCGTGTGGCCCCCATGGTTGGCAATAATGGCCGCGGCATCGAACGAAAGTGGCTTTGCATGTGGGCTTGGGGTATGTCGGTCCAGGCTGCTTCCACACGTTGCCAGAGTTAATCAGGCGTAGCCGCGGGTGGTGCTTGCCGGGCCACTTGGTTGCCGATCAGCGACCAGACGTGTTCGATGGGCGACATATCGGGAGAACAGGCGGGCCACGGCAGCAGTGACACATGGTGGGCCGTGAAGAATTGTTGCACGATGCGTGACAAGTGCGGGCGCGCATTGTCCTGTTAAAACATGGCCGCTGGCAGGTCCTGCTGGTAAGGGAGGACTACAGGCTCCAAAACGTCGGAGATGTAGTGGTGGCTGTTCAGTGTACCGGCGATGCGTACCAGAGGGGTGCGGGTGTCATATCCAATTGCGCCTCAAACCATAACGCTAGGCGACAGACCGGTATTGCAATGCAGGCGTCATACAGTCTCTCGCCGCGGTGCCGTCACACGCGGATCCGACCATCGTGGTGTTGCAGGCAGAAGCGGGATTCGTCGGAGAAGACAATGTTGTGCCATTCCGTAGTCCAGGTGCGGCTTTCATTGCCGCCGCACTCGCCGGTGGTGGAACGGCAATGGTAGTCGGAGCAATGGGCTCCGTGCGACAAGTCCCCGCTCCTGCAGACGACGTCGAACGGTACGTGCTGACACAGGTTGTTGCGCAACACACCTTAATTCCTGCGCTAACGTTCGTGATGTGGCGGTGCGAGCCGTCAATGCCTGTCGCACAACATGCCGGTCCTTTCGTTCGGTGGTGTACCGAGGCTGCGGTAATCGCTTACGTCGGTCGGTCCGTCCGTCTCTCCTGCACCCACCGAATCCATACTCGCCTCACTGTGGCTGGATGTCGTCCGACACGGTACCGATGTCTCGGTACGATAAACAGCTGTCGCGATAAGACACTATTCGTCCTCTGTCGAACTCCGAAACGTGGTGGAATGACAGCCGTATTCTGCGACGAGGCATCAGGAAGCTTCCCACGCATAGGTCCGGCAGCACAACACACTTCCACTACTTACATCCCGCGTTCTGTGCACCCTTCTTATAGTGCTTCTCGGTGGCGTGCCGGGTGCACATGTTTTACATATGCCCTGAAATGCTAATCGTTTGCATGTACTCTCGCGGGCGACGCATGCTGCGAATTTCAGGTCAATCAGATGCTTCCTTCTTGGTGTTGCATTTTGGGTGGCCAGCAGTGTATTTACAGAACCGAGGACTTTATACTGAAGAAATTAGCAACTATTTTTTTTTCTTTTTTGATTGGAGGTTTAACGACCACCGTGAGCAACTCAATGGGCTATAAGCAGTCGCTCGTCCCTAATTTAGGGTCACTGGTTCCAGGGAAGGTAGAGAGCTAGTGCCGTAAGACAAACACAACATCCATGCCTCATGGGATTCGAACCCGGACCCCTTTCTGACGAATGATCAGAGGCCATCGCTTAGACCACTGTGCCACCGAGGCGACAAAAAATTAGCAGCTATCTAAATGTTATGAATACATGTTATTACTACAGACATCATGGAAAAATTAAAACAGGCTGAACTTACATCGTATTTCAAAACCCAGTAGGTATGTCTGAACAGTTTTACAGTTTGCCGTATATAAACATGCTTTGCAACAAAATAGAACTAAATAAACTGCTTTAATTACACTACATTAAATTTAAAGATACGTAATGCCAATATGTATGTGCATTTTTTCTTAAAGTATATGACAGGATTTTATGAAATTGTTTAAAAGAGGAAGTCATAATTTTTTTTTTTTGATTGATTGAAGGTTTAAAGACCGCCGTGAGCAACTCAATAGGCTATAAGCAGTCACCCGTCCCAAATTTAGGCTCACTGGTTCCAGGGAAAGGAGATAACCAGTGCCGTAAGACAAACACAACATCCATGCCTCACCGGGATTCGAACCCGGACCCCGTTCGGACGAATGATCAGAGGCCATCGCTTAGACCACTGCGCCACCGGGGCGGCATCATAATTTCGGCTGGAGGATAAATAACAAATACAGTATATACGTATATGAGTAAAATATATACAGTACCTAATTTCATACTTATAAATTGATTGGAGCTTGTACACAGGCGAGTAACATTTTGACCACCTCCTACTTTTGACGTCTACAGCGCGTAGCCAGTGAAAGAAGGCACGAGTCGTGAGCTGGCTTGAAGGGTGTATAAGGTGTGGTGTGGACATTCTGAAAACATATCACCCGTTGCTGTCATGGATAAAATGAGCGTTCTATCAAATTTCCCAAAAGGGATGATTATCGGCTTTCGGGCCAATGGTGGCAGAATTTCCGAAATAGCGCATTTTGTGAACTGTTCGCGTGCTGCTGTGGTTCAAGTGTATCGTGATTGGAGAAATGGCACCAGTGCGAATAAGCGACGTGCAAACTGCGGAGCAGCACGTGCTATTGATGTGAGAGGTGAACGTCGGCTTCGAAGGTGCGTGAGCGCCGATCGACAAGCTACAGTGGAGCAACTCACTGGACGAATGAACCAGAGGGGAGGGGGGGGGGGGGCTACCGGAATTGTGTCTAAAACGACAGTTCAGCAAACCCTGCTGGGTATGGGGGCTCCGGTGCAGACGGGTGGTCACTGCACCTATGGTAACGTAGGTGCGTCGGCAGAAAAGGCCTACATTTGCACGGAAGTATCGGAATTGGATCACCGCTGGATTGCCTTCTCCGATGAGTCATGTTTTCTGCTTCATCGAACGGATGGACGTTGGCGTATAAGGCGAGAAACATCGGAGAACAATTACTTTTCAACCATTGTTGGAAGAACACAAACTAGTGGGGCAGCGTTATGGTCTGAAGAATGTTTTCGTGGCAATCTCCGTGTCCAATCATACCTGTGAAAGGCACTATGGACCGAATTCGTTATTAATCCATCCTTGCAGTCATTATACACCCATATATACTTAAATGTCTTTTCTGGGGTGGATGGGATCTTTCAGCACGAAAATGCGACGTGCCACACCACTAGACCACCTCGATCGTGTTGTTCGCTTTATGGATCCTCCACCGCGCACCCTCCAGCAGCTGTCAGATACACTGCAGTCAGCATGGCTTCACATACCTGTGAACACCTTCTAGCACTTTGAGTCATTCCCAGCCCGTCTAGCTGCTGCACGCGGCGGTTTCTCTGGATATTAGCTGGTAATCACAATAATGTGACTCGATCGTGTATATTTCTTTGCTAATTTAGCAAAAATTTCCCATTACAAATAAGTTATTTTTACTTGTTTCTATGAACACTATTATTGCGTTGCAATCTTATGCGTAATGAAAATTTCTGTAGTACATAACCAACTTTTTAAAGAAAATTTCGTAATAACGTTTTAACGAAAATACGTTGTTACGATTTTTTTCTGTCCCCCTTGAATTACGTTATAACGAGTCCCGACTGTATTTTAATTATAAGAAAATGAATAAAAGATCGGTGTTACTAAAGTTGATTAACTTTATCAAGTAAAAATTAATAGCCTTACCAAAACCTTTTTACCTACTTTAGTTACCTTTAAAAAAACACGTCTGTTTTTATTTGTGTTTTAGATTTCAATCCTATTATTTCCAGAGCACAACCTAAATTACAAGTGCGTTTGAAATACCGTCATCCTGAGAGTTTGCTTCGAAGAATCTTTTTAAATATTAAACAAGTTAGTAAAATCATGCAATGCATTGATTATGATACGCTTTCCAACATACCAGATATTATTACTCAAGTTATGAGGATAATGGCTGTGGAATAAATCTCGCTCCTGTGTCTTGACCTTTGACCCCATTTCGATGATATTCAACAGAACCGGTTCAGTACACCTCAACATTAACATACTAAAGTTTTGTCGCAATAGAAGCAGTTTTACGCAAGTTATGAGAATAATGGCTGTGGAATAAATCTTGCTTTTGTGCAATGACCTTTGACCCCATTTCGTTGATATTCAACAGAACCGGTTCACTATACCTCCGGAACAACATAACGTTTTGTCGCAATCGAAACATTTTTTGGTAAGTTATGATGCACAAGGGCAATGGAATAGATCCCACTCCAGTGTCCTGTCCTTTGACCCCATTTCGCCCATTTTCAATAGGGTTCGTGCACAGGTGGTTCCCTACCACATACTAAAATTTCATCGAAATCGAACCATATTTACGTATGTTATAATGACGCATAAAGGCAATGAAATGGATCCCGCTTTTATGTCCTGACCTTTGACCCCATTCCACCCATTTTCAATAGGTTTCGTTCCCAGTTGGTTCCTTACCACATATCAAAATTTCATCGAAATCGAACCATTTTTACGCAAGTTATGACGCATAAGGGCAATGAAATAAATCCCGCTCTTATGCCCTGTCTGACCTTTAAGCCCAATTTGCAATAGGGTTCGTGCCCAGGTAGTTTCCTGCCACATACTGAAATTTCATCGAAATCGAACCATATTTACGCATGTTATGACGCATAAAGGCAATGAAATGGATCCCGCTCTTATGGCGTGACCTTTGACCCCACTTCACCCATTTTCAATAGGGTTCGTCCCCTACCACATACTAAAATTTCATCGAAATCGAACCATTTTTACGTGAGTTATCGTGCCAACCGACCGACGGACGGAAGGACGGAAAAAGCTGGAGCATATAAGCTTCTTCAACCTACTGTTGGAAAGCGTAAATAAAAAAACACTGATTCGCAGCTTTGATTGAAAAAGTGCCTTTAACATTTAAGTTTGCCACAATTTTTTTTTTTTTTTTTTGATTGGAGGTTTAACGACCACCGTGAGCAACTCAATGGGCTATATAAGCAGTCGCCCGTCCCTAATTTAGGGTCACTGGTTCCAGGGAAGGGAGAGAGCCAGTGCCGTAAGACAAACACAACATCCATGCCTCACGGGATTCGAACCCGGACCCCGTTCGGACGAATGATCAGAGGCCATCGCTTAGACCACTGCGCCACCGGGGCGGCAATTTGCCACAATTGAATCACGTTCCCGAAAAACGGGAAGGGAATTCTCACACAGCTCGGAAGTGACGGTACATCAGATATTTTTTTTTTTTTTGATTGGAGGTTTAACGACCACCGTGAGCAACTCAATGGGCTATATAAGCAGTCGCCCGTCCCTAATTTAGGGTCACTGGTTCCAGGGAAGGGAGAGAACTAGTGCCGTAAGACAATCACAACATCCATGCCTCACCGGGATTCGAACCCGGACCTCGTTCGGACGAATGATCAGAGGCCATCGCTTAGACCACTGCGCCACCGGGGCGGCACATCACATCAGATATGTGTTGTGTTGAGAAAGACAGGTTGGTGCAGTAATGTATATTAACGGTTGGCGAATGTTAAAGGTGTGGCAGTATATAAACGGGACCAAGGGGTATTTTATAGAACATATTTACACTCGTAGACAAAAATAGTTGCACCCACAAGGACGTGTCGGATTGCAATGCTATTCGGGAGGAAGGTAAAGGTTACCAGGAACAATAAATGATTAAACATTGAGATTAATATGGGCAATATTTATTGAGCTATACGCCAATAAGTAGTATATCTCAGTATGGCATCGGGCCACCAGGTTTGATCAATCATCATGCCAGACGTCGCGCCATGGGGTTGTACAGGTTCCTAATGGTGTCCTGCGATAAGCCATCTTATGCAGCTTGGATCTTGTCGCGCAGTTCCTGCAGATTGTGCGGTAGGGGTGGAGTGTGGATTGCGCGTCCAATAGCATCCCACACATTTTCAATCGGCGATAGGTCTGGCGATGCGGCTGGCCATGGCAGAGTGTCAGTGCCTTGATGGCAAGCTCTCGAGTCAGCAGCAGTATGCGGACCAAGGCTGTCCTGTTGGAAAATCGCACAGGAGTGAACGTTCAGAAAAGGTAAGGCCACTGGTTGCAGGACCTCATTAACGTAACGCTGGGTTGTCTAATTGCCTGTAATGAACACCAAAGGTGATCTGGCATCGTAGGCAATTGCACACCACACCATGACACCAGGCCTTCTGGACGTGTGACGCTCAACAACAAACCGTTCATCTTGGCGCTGACCACGGTGACTCCACAAACGGATTCGTTGGTAGTCTCCTCCAAGACAAAAGCGGGACTCGTCACCGAAGATCACCGGTGCCATTTTGAGTGGCTCCTTGACAATCTGCCACGACACCATTGCAGTCTTTGGAGACGATGCAATAGTGTTAAGGACAGTCGTCGTAACAGTCTGCGTGCGTGGAGTCCTATGTCGGACATAAGTCTGCCAATGGTGCTGGCACTAATCGGACGATGCATGGAGGGCACCACTGCTCGCTGAATATCCGCAATCGTAGCTGTTGGGTCAATCCGCGCATGTCGGACAACCCGTCGGTTCTCTCTCTCTCTCTCTGTGTGGTTCGTGTAAGTCTTCCAGACCCTTCCTGTCACTGCTGCGTATCTTGTTCTATCCACTGCCAACAACAGCGTGCTATGGTGATATCCGCACGACCGGTATGGTGCGCAATACGGCGATTAGATCATTCCGCTTCCCGGGTGGCCGACGATTCGGCCCTTCTCGAACTCCTCCAACTGCTCGAATTGCTTCCGAACTTTCTTCGGAGGCATACTTGCAAAGGATGCAAACAACACAACAGTTTGAGTCATTTGCATGTCTCACGATGTCAAACCTACCCACCAAGTTTCATTCCTGTCAGTTGCTTCCTTCTTGGTGCAACTATTTTTTTTAACGATGAGTGTATATAGGTGTGCGTCTTTTAACAAAATTTCCGCTTTTCAAAGTTTCAGTTTCTTCTGACTTCCATATTCTGACCGATTTTTTGCTGTTAGTAATTCTATACATTTCAGAAAAGTCAGTTTTTTTTTTCTTGTTTTTTTTTTTTTATGTATTTATGCAGAAATTTACCAAAATATTCGATTTTGACTTTTATAGATCCTTCCAGTTTGCCCCTATTGAGAATCGAACCTGACCCGTTCAGTTTTGTCTTCAACTGTAAATGCTCGTGCTACCCCGTTGAGCAGGCGGAACGCTACGGGTGGGCTATGGTGGACTGCCTCCCCAATATTTAAGCAGTTAGAATACATGGCGAGCGCAACCATGTAAGATTTTACGAAACTTCGATAAAAAAAAAAAAATGTGGATTTTTCGAACTCACAGAAATTGTTATATAAAATGATTTTTTTGTTAAATTTAGTGTTGAACTGATCTGTGAAACGGAGATAACTTCCTGAGCGCATGCCTAAGAGAGTAGTATAAAAACACCAACCATTTTTGTAATTATAAGTTTAAAAAGATGAGACATTCCTTGTTAGGTTACAAACTAAAAATTATAAACCGCTTTACGACAGCAAATGTTAAAAAATATTTAAAAAATGACATAAGTTAGCTAAAATTGAGAAGAAATGGTAAGATGTTAAATGTCATTAAGGTTCGCATCAACGGCTCCACACTGAATAAATACTAGGTACAGTATGTACCTGAAAACTTATTTTTTATACTAGGGATAATTTTTTTTTTCGATTGAAAATTTATCGACCACCGTGAGCAACTCAATGGGCTATAAGCAGTAGCCCGTCCCTAATTTAGGGTCACTGGTTTCCGGGAAGTGAGAGAGCCAGTGGCATAAGACAAGCACGACATCCATGCCTCACCGGGATTCGAACCCGGACCCTTCTCGGACGAATTATCATAAGCCAGCGCTTAGACCACTGCGCCACCGAGGCGACATACTAGGGATAATGTCATCAGCGTTGGATTACGTCTACATGTACGCAATGTTTTGGCAAAATATCTGCCAAACAATTCAAAATTTCTGCATCACTCAGACCCCTAACAGCCCACCCAGTTATGAACTTCTGGTGTCGCAACTGCCGTTGAGCCAGAAAGACACCTTTACAGCAATCACGTATTAAGCAAAACTAATCGCGCAGTGATTTTTTTTTTTTTCGGTTAACGCAGGTGAATTAGTTATTTTATTTTCTGCTGGAGCTCATTTTTCTGAGTAGGTTTGTAATGATTTTATTTTTTCTGTAGAAGTATTTATTACAAATTAGGTATTTTTTTCATCGTAATTTTTCGAAGAAACAGAAAGCTTTGAAACAACTTGAAGATCTTAAACTGTCAATGACTTTCAATTATTTTAAAGAAAAGATGAAATGCATTGCTTTATAGTATTTATCAAAACTCCTAAATATAAAATTTGCTCTTGATAGCTGTAATAGATTTTGTCTTAATGAGTCCATAGACTGATACAGACATCATACAAAAGCATGTACAAAAATTTATGTGCCCGGTTTCGTACGTTTACACAATAAAATAGCCTATGTACAAAGTGGGAGTGAAGGGAAGAAATATCCGGTGCCACAATAACCAAAATTTCATGCGATATGCTATCCACAATATCCGATCTCGCTACAGAACTTTAAAATCAGATCCTCCGACAGGCGATCAAAATTTAACAGTTAATCAAACCTCCTAATCCTGAAGCCTCTGTTACTAATCCAATTAGTGGTTTGCGGATGTGTGCTTGTGCAGATTCCGCGATTCAGTATACCATTGGAACGTACGATTATCCTATTTGAGTTCCTGAGAATCTTCCTTTTGATTTAATGTCTCCAGAATGTATGTTTAAACCATCATATGAGACATCGTTACACTCCTTTGAGGATGATGCTTCTATAGTCTCTACACCATGTGATAACCGGGGTGAGACATATTTTTATGTGGCTCCTTACCTGTCTTTTCAAGGCAAGATTTGCAGTAGTTATGAATGTCAACTAGAGGAGCCTATTTTGTTTGGAGGTCCGACTCCAGTTGAGTTCTTTGATTATCTCCGTATATATTTTACCTATATGTTTGGCATTTTCTATACACTACGGATGAGATGCAAGGTGACGTTTATCATACTTTTTGGGAATTGGTAACTGCATATTAGAGGGCTGCATGGGCCGGGCCCGTCTTTGCTCATTTTTTAAGTTGGGAAAACAGGCCGGGCCCGAGCCTTCCATATTTAACGTAAAACAGACACGAGCCGAGCAGGTTTTTTTTTTTAATGAGCAAACCAATCGCTGTATGGTGCCTTTCTCGTTTGCAAATCTCACAACATACAGCAGCAGGATAAGATTCACTAATTTCCGCTGTTGGAAAAACTAGAAGTTTTACGACATCCCCCCTGCCTTCCTACAAAACAATTGGAGTGGGGCAGATCCCTTTGTTTTTCAATGTGAATGTGGTCCCTTCTCTCTCTCTCTCTCTCTCTCTCTCTCTCTTAACTTCCACATACATGAGATTCTTACGCGGATTTACGGAATTCCGCTTTTTTTTTGTCATCATTTGGGTTATTCTCAAGATCGATGCAAAACTGAAGAGAAATTTTGGAGGATTAGTTGGAGGGGTTGATCTGGGGATGGTATTTGGTTTTTCAAAACTTTCGAAAATGGAAGTTAGACGGAGTAAAATGTTTTCCTGTAATCGTGATTTCTTTTTCTCGCGATGTTTCTTCTGCACAGTATTATTGTTAAATATAATTTTATTCCATAAATATTTGCATTTCAGCTTGAAAATGGAAGAAAACGTGCGAAAACGGAAGTTGCCGCGAAAATTTCCCTGTGATCTTCAGGCATGAGATTCTTCAGTGGATCAGAAGAATTCCGCCATTTCCATCGTTATTTCGATGGTTATCGAGATCGATGCAGAACTGAACAGAAATTTGGGAGGGATTGGTAGTGGGGTCGGTTTCCGTCGGTGGGCAGAATTCAGACTTTCAAAACTTTCAGAAACGGAAGTTAGACGGAGTGAAGGTTTCTCCTGTAATCGCAATCCTTTTTTCTCGCAATGTTTCTTCTACCCAGTAGAGTTGTTAAATGTAATTTTATTCCATAAATATTTGTTTTGCAGCTTCAAAATAGAGGAAAACATTCCGCAAACGGAAATCGGACAGATCGTAGATTTCGCCGGTAGTAGTACTTTCTTTTCTCCGCAATGTTACATTTATCCTGTGTTGCTGTTAAATGTAAATAATAATAATTATTATTATTATATTTCGAATACAGTGATGTGCTCCAGCTTAATATTTACACAATAAATTTCAGTGAACAATTTTGTCTTGCTCACGCCGCGTTATATTCAAGCTGTTTCGCGGCACGTTCTTATTTTTCATCCGTGTGATTAAAAAGTTCAACTTTTTTATCCTTCGTCAGGCTCATGTATGCTTCCACCCTCCTCTCATGCTTAAGGGCAGGCTATTAACTGCAGCATTTATAAACCGAGCTACCCGCTCGCAGAAGATCTTTTTTATTGTTCTGGTCGGGGGCACTTTGTTCTCTAGATGTGTGAAAAGCTTTTAAGTTGTCTTAAATGGCAGTGAAGAAATGGGCTGGGAGAAACTTACTCCTGTGTATAAATCTGTGCCGTATTTTTCCCCATTTGAACTCTCAGGGAGTCAGCAGATGGCAAATGAACCCTTAGGTATCCCAGCCCAGCCGTTTTCAAAACTTCTGTGACACTGGTTAGCTGGGCAGTCTGTCGTTGTTTTCCCTAGCATATGCTCAGTTCAGTGTTGCTGATAAATACTCTTCCATACTTTTTATGGAGTTTAAGGAAGCGAAAGATTTTAGCGAAAACAAAACGCTTCCGGAGAATATGTGCTTGTAGACAATGTAAAGTAGAACGATCGGACTCGTAATTCTGGATATTTCGTACTTTTCGAAATAACCCTCCCTCCTTATCCCCAAAGCTATTCCAGGCCCGGCGTAGGCAATGATAAAAATATAATTTGAAAACCCAGACAATTTGAAAGGCATGGAAATTGTCGTTTACATGCAATATTTTTGAGTATACAACTCCCCCCTCCTCAGACGTCACGTGACTTATAGAGTCACAGAAATATTCCGAATTAACGTTTATTGTAATTGAATACGTGTAACAATTAAGAACACGAAAACTCTGCAGGAGTCGAATGACCTGCACCAGGTGTCAAATTCGTGCTTTAGTAATTGTGTGCATTTTACAGGCCGGGCCGGGCTTCCCAATTTAAGGCCCGTGCAAACCTCTACTGCACATCGCACGCCTCGAAGGCACTACTGCTCGACATTGCCCTTCGATGCCTATGCTGTTGTTGTGGGTATCTTACTTCACAGGGGATGTACTTATTTTAAGACTGTGTGTTTGTCGTTTACTTCTCGTATTAATACTACACTGCTGGCCACCCAAAATGCAACACCAAGAAGGACACGAGATAGCAATGCCAGATTTACTGGACACATAACAACAGATACAAAGATGAAACGACTGAGCTTACAGGCCCGTGCGACTTGCGGAACACGCAGACATCAATAGTTCGTGTGGCCCCCATGGCTGGCAATAACGGCCGCTACAAGCCGCGGCATCAAACGAAAGAGGCTTTGATGTGGGCTTGGGGTATGTCAGTCCAGGCTGCTTCCACACATTGCCACAGTTAATCAGGCGTAGCCGCGGGTGGTGCTTGCCGAGCCACTCGGTTGCCAATCAGCGACCAGACGTGTTCGATGGGCGACATATCGGGAGAACAGGCGGGCCACGGCAGCAGTGACACCTGGTGGGCCATGAAGAATTGTTGCACGATGCGTGCCACGTGCGGGCGCGCATTGTCTTGTTGAAACGTGGCCGCTGGCAGGTCCTGCAGGTAAGGGAGGACTACAGGCTCCAAAACGTCGGAGATGTAGCTGTGGCTGTTGAGTGTACTCGCGATACGTACCAGAGGGGTGCGGGTGTCATATCCAATTGCGTCCCAAACCATAACGCCAGGCGACGGACCAGTATGACGATGCATAATGCAGGAGTCATACAGTCTTTCGCCGCGGTGCCGCCACACGCGGATCCGACAATCGTGGTGTTGCAGGCAGAAGCGGGATTCGTCGGAGAAGACAATGTCGTGCCATTCCGTAGTCCAGGTGCGGCGTTCAACGGCCCACTGCCGCCGTACCCGTCGGTGGTGTAACGTTAAAGGTAATCGGAAAAATGGGCGCCGTGCAACAAGTCCCCGTTCCTGCAGACGACGTCGAACGGTACGTGCTGACACAGGTTGTTTCGCAACAGACCCTAATTCCTGCGCTAACGTTAGTGATGTGGCAGTGCGAGCCGCCAATGCCCGCCGCACAACATGCCGGTCCTCTCGTTAGGTGGTGTGCCGCGGCTGCGGCAATCGCTCACGTCGGTCCGTCCGTCCCTCCTGCACCCAACGAATCCATACTCGCCCCACTGTGACAGGATGTCGTCCCACACAGGCGCCGATGTCTCTGTACGATAAGCCGCTGTCGCGATAAACCACTATTCGTCTTCTGTCGAACTCCGAAACGTGCTGGAATGACTGCCGTATTCTGCGACAAGGCATCTGAAAGCTTCCCACGCGCAGGTCCGGCAGCACAACACACTTCCACTACTTACACCCCGCCTTCTGTGCACCCTTGTTATTGTGCTTCTCGGTGGCGTGCCGGGCGCACATGATTTGCATATGCCCTGCAATGCTTATCGTTTGCATGTCCTCTCGCGGGCGACGCATGCTGCGAATTTCAGGCCAATCGGATGCTTCCTTCTTGGTGTTGCATTTTGGGTGGCCAGGAGTGTATAATTGCACCATTCATGGTTACGACTCAGCGTATGGACATGTCATTAACGGGTTTATATGATTTTGCTGTTTAATTTATATGATAATGTTTTGTTCCAATTTTTTTTCGATTAACGTGTTTTATGAGGAAATATTAAATTTTGTCAATTTTATTTTATTTTCATTGTTCTATTTTACAATAAACCAGGTATCTGCTGCCTATTTTTCACACATTCAAACCTCAAGCATTCCTGCGTATCGCTCCTATTACCAGAAATTTTCCGTTATGTGGCTACGGGAAAAGTGAGAACAGAATTTTTCCGTTAATACACGAAAGGAATTTCGTTAAGGTGTCTGAAAATTCAGAAATTTTCCGTTAACACAGCTTTAAAATGGCAGTTTACCGTGAAAGGTTTCTGAAAATACAGAATTTCCCTGGCGTACGAAAAATCCGTTAAATTTAGGGTTTTCTCCTTCATTTCACAGAAAAGATATCAGAAATATGCTTCGTTAATTCACGAAAGGAATTACGGAAAATGGCTCGTGAAGTTCTGATTTTTTTTTTTTTTTTTTACGGTTCAACGGGTAGCGTTATGCAAGAGTAGCTGTACGTAGATTGTTGCCTATTTACCAGCTAACCTTCATACGCTGGAGTTTCGGGAAGGCATGCGTATAGTGTTTACTCCATAGATCTGATTCTTTCCGTTTGCTGGAGAGAGTAGCCCAAATTTTAGGGTTAGAGTCTACTTTAGAACTTCATTGGTTACAGGGATTCTCAAGCTGTAAACAAATGAGGAAAACTTAAAGATAGCATGCATGTGACCCGGTCTTTCTCCAGAGACATATTTTCCTACCCACGCTGCGTGTGCCATTCGTTTCACATTCTGTGTTCCACATGCAGCTGATATAAAACGAAGCTTCAAGGGCACATTTGTGTTGTTACTCAGCTTTTGGTTTCCCAAATTCCACATTTCTTTTTCACGGAAAAACACTGGTTCCTCACAACCCAAAGCTTACTTGAATAACAAAGGATTCTTGGAAAGTCCTTATTTTCAAGAATGAAGTTTATTCTTGATTATCTATAAGGACCTAGTTATCCTGTTCAAGTCTTCGTATGTTTTTTTTTTTTTTTTTGTGTGTGTGGGATCAAAGGGGGTTTCAAATTCCATGTCACCGAAAAATACGTGTCCAATTTGCAACAACCAAATGGTTGAACATTTGAATGGAAGAAGATACTGTTCATAAGACCCTTAATTCTTATTTATGAGCTTACATAGTTTTTCAAACTTTATTTTGATTAGGGGCAAAACTCGTTTTTCAAAACTTTACTTCATTTCCTTTTCGCTCGTTTTTTTTTTTTAATTTTATTGTTGTTTTGTTTTAAGGTTTTAAAATTTCCACCGAAAAACATAAGATCATATTTTAAAAAAATGATATATTGAATGCACAGGGATTCTTGGACAGGTATTTTTGTTCGCAACTTTAACCCTTATTCCATTTTAATCTCGATTTTTGAAAAGGATCATTTTAAAGTCTTCGTATTTTCTGATCTTTCTTACTGTTGAAACGTACAATACGTAACTATTAATTAGGACCTGATGGAACTTTTGCAGCGCCCAGGACGAAATTTCATAGCGGGCAGAGGCGTTCTAATAGCCCCTGCAACCCCGCATCGCAAGGGACCTCACGGCTAAAAGGGCCTTTAACCTCAGGTAAAAAGATTTAAATATATTTCGGAAACTGCATATGAAGCTGGTTAAAGAAATACCCAATGTTTTTTTTTTTACGGCAGCTTTGAATGAAGTATTAAAAGAAAGGGTTATTTTCGGTATTTTTTCATTAAATAAGTAAAAAGTTTGAAAATCATTTTCGCGGTTGAGTTTATAAAAACTGGATGACGGGAAAGCAGATGGATATTCCAGACAACTGGAGGCCCCTTTTTATAGCCATAGTCCCTATACATGTATGCATGTTCACGAGAGAATGTGTAACACTTATCAGTGAATGTAATTTTTACACCAATGAGGATAAGGTGTTATGTATTATAGTTGTTTGCACATAACTACGCATCATTCAGAACGTAATGTACTGAAAAGTGTTTTTCGGGGGAGCGAAGAAACAGAGACCTATGTCATGTTTTCATAACAGAGTAGACAGAAAAAAATTTTACTATGTGCAAAATATTGTGGTGTTATATTATTTAGTTGTTATGTATACATTCAAGAAGAGTAAATAATTTAATGCATTTTCTATATATTCAAGAGTACATAATTCCTAATTGTCACTTTTTTTTTCTTTTTGCTTACTTATGTTCCGTATTTGCGTATAAATCGGAACAGGTCCTCAGAAACTGTCACACCACAGTTTGATGTTCTGTATGTGCGGGATCGTGTGGCATTTCAACAAGATTGGCCTTAGTTCTCTAAAAGAACAAAATTTGCATATGACCAACTTTGGCCTAAGTGTTTTGTAATATTTTGTAATGGTATAAAACTAGGGCAGTCATTTTAATTACAACGTTCGCATTTGTGTTTTATGCGATCAAGTGCAATAATTGCGGTTTTACGAAACATAGCTATTGGTTGCACATAATTTGAATGATTAAAATACCCATAAAACCTAGTCAATAATATGGAATTTAAAATTTTCAGTAATTCAAAGCTAGTCGATTTTTGGGCTTCGAAGACATTTTTTGCGCCCCCCCCCCCCCCAAGTTTTTCCTGTACGCTACTGATAGCAGGCCCTGGAAAATACATCCTGTATTTTAATAAAGTCATTACACGAAAACTATCATAAAGACAAAGTGATTATATATATCTTAAGAAAAAGACCTTAATATGGATTGAAAGTTCAGACAGACAGAGAGAGAAAGCAAAAAGTGCCAAAATCTACGACTTTCTTTTTGAAAGAGACAAAGCATGCGCAACTCTACAGGGGGGTTAGAGTGCGTTTCAGCTCACCCAACTTTACTTTGAGCACTGCTTAAAAAAAAAATAAGCAGCTAGAACACATGGCAAGTGCAACCATCTAAAACTAGAAAATTTTAATCATTTTCGTCGTTATGGTTTAAATATGTGTGTTTGTGAGAGAGAGAGAGAGAGAGAGAGAGAGAGAGAGAGAGAGAGAGAGAGAGAGAGAGAGAGAGAGATTCCTTGTCAGGTTACAAACTGAAATTCATAAACAGCCTTATGACAGCAAAGATTTAAAAAAAAAAAAAAAAAAAAAAACGTAAGCTGAAATTGCGAAGAAATAGTAACTTGTTAAAAGCCATAGACATTTGTATCCATGGTTCCTAGTATAGAGGGTGAGTCGACAGTTCCGCAATATTTGCATAAACACATGTGCTACGGCGGGTATGTCACATGCTTAAACTACTTCAAGTCGCGCACTGCAGTCAGTCGAAAGGGATATAAAGTGGTAGTCGTTACTGTGAACAGTATTGCATGTCCTCGTTCTGTCTGTGGTTGGAATGCCTAAAAGATGAACAGCCACAACCGGCTAATTTGGAAACTTTTGCTTTACGAGTTTGAACTCTGCCATAACGCTGCTCAGGCAAATACGAAACATTTGTCATGCGAAAGGCGAAGGTTCCGTGGACCACAGCACCGCAACCAGATGGTTCAAGAAATTTCGCTCAGGTGACAGAAACCTCGACGATCAGCCAAAGTCAGGTAAGCCACGAACCGTGGATTCGGAGGTCGTGCGCCAGACCGTAGTCGCAAGTCCGACAACCAGCACTCTGAGGTTATCCGGAGAGCTGAGCATATCACAGAGCACGTGGTTCGTCACCTTCAGGACCTCGGCAAAGTCTACAGGAGCTGCCGCATTGTCCCTCACGAACTGACGCCAGCTGAAGCGAATTGCCGAGTTGAAGGGTGCACGAAACTCTTAGAAAACCCGCGCGATGTACGTTTTATCAAGAGAATTGTTACATGCGATGAAAATTGGGTCTATATCCGTAATACTCACACACCACGGCAGTGGTTAACCCCGAGCCAGCTTCCAGAACCTGTTGTCAAACGTGGAAGCTTCGAGCACAAGGGGATGCTCTGCATCTGGTAGAATTTCGAGGGGATAATCCATTACGAATTTGTTCCAGATGGCCGGACCATCAATGCCAACCTCTACTCTGAATAGCTGGAGCGGATATATGTTGTTTTGGAGGAGAAGTACCCGGCACTGGTGAACAGAACGCGTGCTCTCCTGCAGAAGGACACCGCTCGGCCTCATACGGTGCGAACGACCCGGGCCAATCTTCAGGAACTTGAGAGCATCGAACTGATGCTAAACCCAGTATATAGTGCGGACCTTGCCCCGTCACACAGGTGGACAAAATGCAATTTATCAACTTTTCCAGACGTTCGAGCCCGTTGTAGATTTCGATAGTAAGATCTCTACAACACATGAGAGCGGAGTTAGTTTCCCCAAAGATCACAAGAGGTAGCGGTAGTGCGCGTCGAAATAGGCAGCGACGTGCACCACACAGCTATGACTCAGTCATCTCAACACAGCGAGTTCGCTTGACCTGTGTGCGTCCCCAGCCACATGTAAAGCTTTACCGAACTTCAAAGTGTAATTCCTATGGTTATTCGTAGTTACTAGTGCCTCTCACAGGTAGCTAGTGTCGGCTGGTGAAAATGTGGGGAATTTATATTCAATGTAAAAGCCATGTCGTAACTCCTTAGTGTATCGAAGGTTTGAAAGTAGATTCACCGAGTTCCTCTTTGTGGCTCGGTAGGTATTAAAAGTTCGATCATCTGGGAATGTAAATCGTAAAAGAATATTTGCGAACAGAACGGTTTTTGCATGCTTTACAGAATGAGACATTCGATTTCCGGAGGGCGCTGTTCGAGATATCGGATGAAAATTCGAAAGAGTCGAAGTTAAACGCTGTGATGGCATATGTTTTGCAAGAACTAGGAAATCTTGCGACCTCTGAAACTGTTTTCAAGTGCTTGCAAATGAAAACATAAAAAAATTCTGCCTAAAAGTTAGTAGCAAATAGGAAGGCATAGACAGCGCTTTCTGCATTACAATGCATCTTGGCTTAACGAAAACATTACTTTTGCGGAAGATGTATTTAAGGCTGTCCCAAGTACAATAGGAACTACCATGATTGGACCTAGACGGCCAACAAAGCCGTTCAGTGCCTTTGGTCCGAAGGCTAAAAGACGAAAGGTACACCTCCTGCAGTCAAGCAGCGAAGCGATAGCTGTGTGCAGCCACCGAAATTCAGTTGCGGAAGTAAGGAAAAAGTGATTCTGCAGCACCTGTTAAAGAACTCTCTACTGCATCTCCGAAGCAGGGCACGACTATTAAGAAGGCTCGAAGGTTCTTGCTTTAAAATCCAACGTCATTGTCGCCTGAACAAGCGCTTGCATTAATGGTGGATCATAATTTTTCCACTCGTAAGAACCAACGGATACGCGAGCAAGCCGAAAGCTTAGATTGCAAATTATATCCCCCCTATCACAGAGTTAAAGAAGCCAAGCAGTTATTTTACCCACAAGGTATTCTCATAACGGAAGTGCCAGCGGAAATACCTCTGCAGTCTCTCATTGACCACAAGGTTGCTCGCCTATGTCAGAATTGACGAGGTCCACGAGAAATTGCTTCTGTCACAAACGTCTGCATTTAACGTCATCATGAAATGGAGATGTGATGGAACAGAACAAAACCGGTACAAACAGAAGTTTGCCGAAGAACATTGCAGTGATGAAAGCCTATTTAGTATTTCTGTGGTTCTTTTACAAATGTATTGTGGTACAGACGAGTCAAGAACCGTCATTTGGAAAATCCCAGTCCCATCTTCCACGAAGTACTGCCGCCAGATCGCATTTGTGTTCGCCAAAGAATCCGCCAAATTAGTTACCACAGAAGTTAGGATAAGATATCAAATAGAACAACTTGCCCCCACCAAAATCTCTGTGGATGTCGGAATTATCGTAACGACGGCTTTGATATTTTGAATGGTGGACTGCAAAGTGTGTAATGCCGTATCATCATGTTCCTCTGCCCTGGGCGAAACCCAGTGAAATTAATGTTAACGTCATCTCAAGAAAAGAAGTAAAAACAGAATTCCTTTTCTTTGGTATATCACCCCTTCACTCGTGAATCAGGCTGTTCGAATGCATGCTCTAAATTTCGTACCTGCTAGAGATTAAAACATGGCAAGCAAGGGGTTACGCAAATAAAGCAACTGTTTCTCGGAATAAGAAAGAGGTCCAGGAGATGTTCCGACGCGATTTAGGCCTTTTAATTGACATGCCGAAGCAGAACAGTGGCAATACAAATGACGGCAACTCCACCCGCATGTTTTTCAGAAACCACGAGAAGGCTGCAGAGATAACTGGAGTGAATTTGGACTTGATTAAGCGTTTAGGAGTTCTTCACGAATGTATAAATTGTGACAGACAAATTAATTTAGATAAATTTCACGACTTTACTAAAGAGACACAGGACCTATACCTCCAACACTACAGCTGGTATCCAATGCCTGTAAGCCTTCATGAAGTTTTATTTCACGGGAGAGACATTATTGAATCGTGTATTCTACCTTTTGGGCAATATTCGGATTAAGCCCAAGAAGCCAAGAATAAACACAATAACCGGTATAGAGAACTGTGCACAAGGAAGACTTCCAGAATAGACACGAATACCGACTTGCTGATATCAAACTGCTCATTACATGATATAGCAAGTTTACGGGAGTCTCCAAAACTCAGAAAACTGAATCAAGAAATGATTAACTTGTTAGAATTCGATGCATCCGTACCAGAAGAAGACGATTCAGAGGACTCATTCGATGCGAGCAGTGTAGTGATTCCGAATAATCGTTCTGTCATTCTATTTTACAGGTAAAATATTTGTTTTTTCGCTTCTGTTTCCTGATCTGAGTCATCTTTCTGTATTATTTCAGGCTAAGCATTGCATTCAAACAATACGTAGTTGGGAATTCCAGCTACATTTCGGCTAAACTGCTGTATCCTATCGTACCCCGGAAGCCGGACTTCAGTGTTAATTTACTTGGATTCCGGCTTTCCGCATATCATCTTGCGTTACAGTGTAGCCCTTTGGCTCGTTTTCATTTGAATGACCCTTATAATACTCTTCATGTTCGATTTTGTTGTCTCTAAAATGTGCGATATATAACATTGTATATTTACACATGTATGTACGTATTTGTATTGATAATAAACCCGTTACATACAAAAAAAAAAAACTGGGAGCAATAATATTGTCCTCCCAGATTTCATAAGAATCACACTGTGCGTCGGATTATTACTTGTTCGGGTCCATGGCTCACTTCTTTCGCGGGTCTTCGCCTCCAAGGATAAGAACTGGTACCGCCGCGGAATCGAAGAACTGGCAGACAGATGGCTAAAGACTGTGCAACACGATGGCTTGTACTTTGAATGCTAGTCAGTTTTCGTCGTAAAGGTACATATGAAGACATTAAGTGATCTAAATATTGCAAAACTCTCCACTCACCCTCTGTACTACGTACAGTATATACCCGAAAACTTTCTTTTATTGTGGATAACATCATTAGCGTCAGGTAAAATCTACGTGAACGGACTTTTTTTTTTTCCAAGCACTTCAAAATGTATGCCTCCACCCCAGAATGATATTTAGCCTCCCTCCCCCAGTTCTGAACTGCTGGAGTTCCCACTGATAGAGGGAGAAGTGTCGAAATATTCGATTTCGCTTTTAAGACAGCGAGAGAGTAAAAAATGTCAAAATCTGCGCGCTTTTCTTTCTGCGGAGAGGGAGTAGAGTTTGCATTGTGAAATTAGTAAAAACTTCCTCACAATATGATAAAAAGATAACTTTAATCTCTGTTGCGAATATTTTTAGAGGGATCGTTGTTATAATAATAACAAGAATCCCTCTAAAATAAAATTGTTTAAATAGTTTGCTTTTCCCCCTGATACATGTTTCAGTGATCGATTTTTGATGCAAGGTGTAGCAACTGACAAATTAGTGACCATTTTAACTTTTTATGAGGCATGATCAAATGAAACACGTTCGTGTTTCATTTGATCATGCCTCATCAGAAGTCAAATGAAACCGGCGCACGGGGAAGCACGATGACGTCAGAGCTCGCGTAATAAGCACAGACCAATTAACAAGCGAGCACGCGTTAATTCTCCTTTCATGTGTGGTTTTGTGCTGCAGATCGCTGACAGCATGGCCGGTGTGATTCCGAATCAGTCCTAGGTGGATCAGCGAGCGGCGATTCAGTTCCTAACAGCGGAAATATGTCGACCAGTCGACATTCATTGCAGAATGCTGGTGGTGTGTGGTGACAAATGTGTGTCGAAGACAACAGTAACGGACTGGGCACGAACGTTTGGGGAAGAACGTGAGGAACCGAAAGATCTTCCGCGGCCGGGCCAGGCGCATGTTGTTGAGACAGACGAAGCCATCGCCAAGATTGATGCAGCAATATGGGTGGACCACCGTCGGAGCTTGCGTTTGCTAGCGGAGGAATTCGCCATGTCATTTGAGACAGTTCAAACGGTGGTTACGAAGACACTGCAGCATCAGAAGGTGTGTTCACAATGGATCCCACGAATGCTGACCTACCACCATAAGGAAGAACACATGGGTTGGAGTTTGAACCACTTGCTGCGTTACGAAGCGGAGGGTAATGCATTTCTGTCGCGCATAGTAGCAGGCGAAGAATCATGGTGCCACCACTTTGAGCCATCCAGCAAACCAGCGAGCATGCAGTGGAAACATCCCGGATCACCAAAAAAAAAAAAAAAAAAAAATCAAGTCACAAGCTTCCGCCGGTAATGTTATGCTGACCGCATTTTTTGACCATGAAGGGCTTTTGTTGGTGGACTTTAAAGAGCTTCACGTGAACATCAATTCGCCGCCGCAGTGGTCTAAGCGATGGCTTCTGATCATTCGTCCGAAAGGGGTCCAGGTCCGAATCCCGGTGAAGCATGGAGGTTGTGTTTGCCTTACGGCACTGGCTCTCTCCCTTCCCTGGAACCAGTGGCCCTAAATTAGGGACGGACGACCGCTTATAGCCCATTTAGTTGCTCACGTCACGGTGGTCATTAAATCTTCAATAAAAAAAAAATACAACATCAATGCCAACCGCTACTAAGACACAATGGACAAGCTGCATAAAGTCATCAAGAATAAGCGACCCGCCATGCTTTCACGTGGTGCGATTCTGTTGCACGATAATGCTCGTCTGCATGTTGCGAACACTGTGCACGATGCGATAGCACGGAAAGGATGGGAGGTTCTGCACCACCCAGTCTATAGCCCCGATCGATCATCAAGTGACTTTCATTTGTACGGGCCCTTCAGAAAAGCTCTTAAAGGGACAACTAATCTACTCTGATGCAGACGTCACGACCGCGGTGACCAAATGGTTCAAGGAGCAACCAAAGTACTTCTTCGCGGACGGTATCAGTCTCCCCAAGCAGTGGGATGCATGTCAAAATGCCTACGGGGACTTCTTCTAACGAACACTGGTACATTCTCGCTTCCTTATACTACAGTATATTGCTCTGCTTAATTCTGTCACTCCTACGGATGTACCTTTTCGTTCGTCTTAATAAAGCCACTCGATCGGGTTTCATTTGATCATGCCTAATATGCATGCGCGCATACATGAAAATTGCCATTTAAAAAAAAAAAATTTACAGTACTGTTTTAAAAGCCACTGAACAGTTGGTTTTCATATATAGTCCAAAAACAAGTTTTCGATATTCTTTTTATTTATTTTTCTAATTTAAAAATCTGGTTTACACACACATATTGTTGAATATATAAAAGTATGGAACCACAAAACGAACGAATTTACGATGGTTATAAATATTCATTTGAAATCTGCGAATCTCGACGTCTGTACAACGAAGGGTGGATTGTACAAGGAATGATTCATTTGAAATCTGAATATCTGGAAGTCTGTACAACGAAGGGTGGATTGTACAAGGAAGGATTCATTTGAAATATGCGAATCTCGACGTCTGTACAACGAAGGGTGGATTGTACAAGGAAGAATTCATTTGAAATCTGCAAATCTCTACGTCTGTACAACAAATCATTTTGGGTGTAGTTTTTTTTTGTTTTTGTTTATCAACAACTATTTGAAATTGGGAGGATTCGAAACGAAAAAAAAATTATAGAATATCTCAAGATCTTAGAGTCCTAATACTTAAAAAAATGACAAACATAAAAAAAAAAACTCTACCCAAAATGATTTTGTTTCTATTTCCTAAACTGCGGGGCACTCTGAAAGCTCCCCGGTTGCTCCTATGGACCATATCCTGCCCTTCTATTAACTTATACGGAGAAGTAAATAACGACTTGGTTAAAAGCAAGCAAGAGGTGCCAAAATAAGATTTTGAATCTGAAAAGAAGCAGATTTTTATTGCTACAATGATCACTTAATAAAAGGACAGCCACCAGTTCTAACATCACGTGTTAAAAATAAGAGTAATGAGAGATTCCAAGAATAAATAAAATATGTCCTCTTTTAGCCTGTCTACTATTATATAGGACGTTTCCTACGGATGAAGACAGATGACATTCAAGTATTTACTTATTCAACTCACGGGAGTAAAGTGGGAGTCAAATCAAAACCGGAAAAAAAAGCAAGAAAACAAACGAACAACTGAGGGAATTAAATGCGTTTAAGATAAGATATATGTCATAACTCACAAGAACCGGGCTCCGCGTTGTATTTCGAAATAAATTACATTAAGGCTATAAATTCATCAGCCTTACGATTCAAAAAACCCACGTACGAAAGCACTAGGGACCAGCAGAAGCCATCAAAAAGTTTTGTTTCGAAATGAAGATAACTAGATCGGATTTTGCAGCTGCACCTGTGCTGATACAGAACACTGTATCCTTCATAAGATAATAATATAACTCTGCTCATCAAATATTGCACCATTGGAAAACTTATGAATTCTTTATTTCGCTGTTCTATTTTTTTTTTTTCACCTTTTGGCATTAAAAACAAGCTTGAAATAAGTCCTCTTACTTTAGGGTGTGTCTGTTCCTCTGAGATTCATTCATAATTCATTGGCAGGATATGGGGAAGTGAAGTAAGCAATTCACACTCGTGCATACCAAATATTGCAAATACCATAGCGGGTCAAAAGTTCGTTCCGTTTGCAGCTAAGAAGTTTAATGATGCAAGAAAAACGTACATGCTCATCTCATTCTGCGAAGTACAGGACGGTATTTTCTACACTCCTTTGCCAAAGTTCCCAGTGCGATACTAGAGATGTGTCTTTCGCGAACGGTTCGTTCAAAAGGAAGGAATCAGCAAACTGCGTCATTGGCGAAGGAATCTTTCCTGAGAGGAATCGATTCCGCAAAGAGCAGATTCCTTGAATGAATAAGTCAGAATTATTTTTTACTGGACATCAAAATTTCATCTTGGTGTCACGGTGAGGTTCATGTTCTGGTCAGAAAATCTCACCGTGTTCAGGAATGTACAACTGCAATTAATTACGTGAACGCTTCGAAACGAACTTATAAGAAAACCGAGGAACTAATTCTTCGTAAGAATCAAAAACAAATTTAAACATCGGCCACTATACCCGAAACTATCAACCAAAGGAAGACTCAGAATAGTTTCCCTAGATATGTTCTCCAAACCAGAAGAATCACTGACCGAAACGAAAGAAAGCAGGAGACTCAGAATCCGAAGATCATACGTAGAGGATTTTAGGAGGAGAGTATCTGACCCCAGGTCTTAAAAAACCCTTAGAAATAGGAAACTAGGAGATTTGGGCTAGAGTGTTCGATAGAAAATTGACACGGTAGCGAGTTAGAAAGCGGGAGGAAGACGCCCTTATACATTACCGGGGGCCAGTACCCGGGGTCCGACGGCTGAACGTGCCCATCCGACGCACGGCGGATATTTAGTGGTTCGAGCGTTCGTACCTGTTTGGATCGAACCCGAGGTCTTCTTCATGACAGTCACGAACGTTGACCACTGGGCCACCCGCGACTCAGAATCGATACCTTAGACATAAATCATTCTCGAAACCGGAAGAATCGAACTACCGGAACGAACGAATTTATCCGAACGAATATTTTTAGTGAGTCAAATTGAAAGAATCGGCTTGCCCATCTCTATGCGGTACTACTGGGTAGGTTTCGAGGACAGAAACTCTGATCCCAGATTCCCCATCCACCACTGAAGCGAAATGAGCTTTGCAGCAAAACAGGTGGCAGTCGGAATGGGGAAGTTCCGGACTGTACGAAGGATGGGTTAGAATCTCAAAATCCTTCCGATTCCTGTAGTCTCCGGTGAACTACTCAGGAAGTGTGACATGGCGCATTAACCTCTTGAAGAAACGCCCGGTTCCTGTTGCTGAGCGCTGTTGGTGCAGGGCGTCGTGGATCAGCAGCACTTATTTGGCATCGAGGTTCCCATCCACAGCCTTAGCATCTGGCACAAGTTCCCAGTGAACAGGACCCTCACTATTTCACCAAATGCACAAGATGACTTTCCTCTCGAACCGCCCACTTCGCACTACTGGCTGTGCTTCCTGGCGTGACCTCAGCCACTGGTTCCCAGTAGTATGATGACGTAGGAATATCCACGTTTCATCACCTGTGACTATACAACTCCATATCCTGTTCTCATGGGGATTTGAGAGCAATCTGCAAGAGAGAGACGTTGTTATGCCTGTTGTGGCGTCAATTCATGCGGAGCCATTCCACACACACACACACACACACATGTCGCCTGGAGGAGAAACCAGGCAAGTGAACGATGTTGGATTGGGAACACCCCCCACCTCAACTGACAACTTTTGTGTATTGGTACGGAGGTTAGCTATCTCAGCTTCCAACAGGGTGTCAGAGCTGGTGGTCGTTGGAAGTGCTGGCTGGTCTCTGGTTTCCTTCGAGTTTAGTGTCCCCAATATTGATACGCTAGAGCCATTTTCATGCAGTACTCCAGTCCAGTGTTTCCTCGCCTTCAATTGCACAAATTTCTCTCGCTAAACCATTTATTTTTTCAATAATGGCGTAGAAGCATCCGTCCGAATAGCACCTTCATCAACCTCCATCCCCCGCTCACATGATAACGCAATGTGCCCCCCCCATGCAAAAATGCACGGTCATAGGCCTCGTGTGTTTGTAACGTACCGAGAGATGCGACATACTTGCCAGCAGGACGCACACGACATAAAGGCAGATAGTAGTCAGAACAAACGTCCGCGTAGCTCAATTGGTAGAGTGACTTATTCCGGAATGAGGGGATCCAGGTTCGAATCCTGGCGTGGACAGAAATGACGGAGAAATTTACTTCGTTATAATGGCGCCCGAACTATCCGGATGACCCGACCGTTCAAAATCTCGCATTGGTGTGATGTTATTCCCACACCGCGAGATAGGAAAAATAAGAGAATCCCTTCTCCACTCCAGCACTTAAAAAAAAAAAAAAAAAAAATTAAGGGGGAGATGATGTAACATATACTCTAGATTCAGTTTCCTTTTGATTTTACTATCTCTTGTTATTTTATTTTCCTATGCAAATTATCTTCTCACTTAACGAGATGTTATTTCTCCCGCTGAATGATATGTGGCAACGAGTGTAAGTCATGACGTGGTGGTATGCAGTATATATAGGCGCGCTCAACTATACCAAGTGAGCTTCGTTTTATGTGATAGGTTCTTCTTAATTATTGTTATGCGATTCTACGAAAGTTCGGATATTCAGTAGTAGTGTGATTTGTTGAGAGTGTGTTTGATAATACCAGGAGTTCTCCAATAAAAGGTTTAAAGTGAGTACGTTTTCTCAGTTCATATTATTGTCAGACCTCTGTCTGGCAGTTAAGTCTCTGTCATTAAGTGTCTCCATTAAGTCCAGGGTATATTGTGTTTACCGCTCTAATAAGTTCAAGGTACTAATGTACTAAAACCGAAGTTATAGTACTGATATTCAAGATAATAAGGCACGCTGAGTAAAAAGAAGTTCCATATTCAATGAATTTATTGCACGTGCGAGTCTTACCTAAACAAACTCTAGCACTTTGAAGATTAGGTACACTTTAGCTACGTCAAGTAACCTTCCATTAACCCTAACGTGACTTAACGTAAACTTCCCTGCACTACACGTCCAGGCGTAAAACTTTATTCATTATATGTTCCACGTTATCGCGGTATACCTAGTCGACGCTGGCGCGCATTTCGCACAGAAATGGAGGCCCAGCATTGTGTGTAGCTCAAAACGAGAGGACCTTTCGACCCATCCTTGTATGAGTGTAGGATTCGCAGGACCCATTCGTATTTAAACATAAAAATATATTTTAATTTTCACTTTTGAAAAGAAGGTACTATTGTTTGCGCCATTTTCTGCAGCGTCCGTGAGTACGGACAGAAAAATTCCAGACAGAGCTGGTGCAAACCTACAACGGATTAAAAACCCTTGTTAACATATTAACCACCCGCTGAAAATTGGCAATTGGTTCGGTGTCATGGTAATATAGCGGTAGACTAACATGTTATCCACAGGTTTTGTGCTAATGTAGCCGTCGCCTGCTTGTCGTTTTCATGCCAGTGGATAGAAAACAAACGAGTAAAAAAAGGCAAGGATTAGGGTCTTCAAAGACACCTAAGTAGAGAGATTATCTTCGCAAGGGTCTCTGTTTGGCGGAAAAAGGGATCTTGTTTCTCTGCCCTCGTTAACGACAGATTGTTGTAGTCGCAAGTCCGTAAAGGGGCCTAGACGCTTTACTGTGACCAGCTGATAGCTGCGGGTGTTTGGACCACAAAATCGAAGTGCGAAGAGAAGGGTATTCGCGCCGTAAGAAGTGGACGGGGGTTTGCTAAGATTTAAGAAGAAACCGCTGAAAAAGAATCAACTTCAATTCTCCATTCGTTGACGAAACAAAAGACACGGAAGCCGAAATTATTATTCTTGGTGCAACCATTAAATTCCACTGTTGAATTTATATAGCAGAGACCTGACGTTTTATTATAATATATAATCCTATTTTGAGAAAAATTACTTTCTCAGATATATGATATTTGAAAATAAGAGGAACTAACTGCGTCCTACCTAACTCAGAGGGCCGCCCCTGTGGCGCAGTGGTCTAAGCGGTGACCTCTGATCATTCGTCCGAACGGGGTCCGGGTTCGAATCCCGGTGAGGCATGGATGTTGTGTTTGTCTTACGGCACTGGCTCTCTCCCTTCCCTGGAGCCAGTGGCCCTAAATTAGGGACGGGCGACTGCTTTATAGCCCATTGCGTTGCTCACGGTGGTCGTTAAACCTCCAATCAAAAAAAAAAAAAAAAAATAACTCAGAGGAAACGAACCAACTCGTGTATGATGGTTACCCCTGGTTTCCAGGCGCGACGCTACTGGTGGGCTTTAACCCACCAAACTGTTCTTTGAGCCCATACTACATACATCGAAAAATTCTACGTTAGCCCTCCCAAAAATATTTAAGCAATTAGAACATATGACTGGTGCAACCGTCTAAGGTTTTGGGTTACATGGATAAACGCACGTGAAATTCTCAAATCCACAGAAATTTTGTTTTATAAATTGAATATTTTTGTTAAATTTAGTGTTTGTGTACTTCTGGAAAATGGACGGAGTCCTCTGAGCGAATTTCTAAGAGAGTAGTAGAAACATACATTTTTTGTAATAATACCGTTCGTAGTTTAAACAAGAAATATGACACCGAATTTTCAGATGTAATAAGCACATCTTTTGAATCCGTTCTGACGCGAATTAAATTTATCAAACTATTTAAAGTCAATGGAGCCGGTTTGAAAAATAACCAACCGGTTCCGAAAATCGATAAAACACCCAGAAATAGAAACATCTACTTAGTTCCATAGCGGCTAAAAAGCATGTTACGAAAACTAACAAATGGCGAACAGTTTCTCATAGTACAAGGAAGGTACCAGAGAAAAAGATATTTTTAAATCGACAAGTTAGGAGGAGAAATATAGAAGGAAACATCATATGTCTGCTTTCGGAAACATTTTGGATAACGGAAAAGTTCAAAATAGCCGAAAATTATCCTTAATGGTAAAAGCTATGCTAAGGGAAAAATAACTTTTCAAATACGTCACCCGGGAGCAGAGATGGCGAAAAAAAAAAAAAAAAAAAGGGGGTTTCTACCTTTACGCAGCTAGCGGGAAATCTTTGCGTTATTCAATGAGGATAATGCTCCTCATATCTGTTGTAGCGAATTCCTCATATACTAGCCTAAAGTGTTCTACAAGGTAAATAACATCCGATGTTGAAAGGATTTTTTTAAATCGCACATGTACAAGCAGTGATTTTGAGAAAAATAGTTAAGCATTTGCGCCCCTAGCGGCGAAAGTATGCACTATTTTGGGAACGAAAAGACACACAGTTTGCATAGTTAGTAGTATCTGACAGAAGAAAGTTTTTCAATCGGGATTTTAGTCCCGCAGATATTGCTGTAAATGGAAAAATGAACTTACGCCCTCTGGTGGCAGACAGACCTGTGCAATAAGAATTTTTTTTTTTTTTTTTTTTTTTTTTTTTACGACCACCGTGAGCAACTCAATGGGCTATAAGCAGTCGCCCGTCCCTAATTTAGGGTCACTGGTTCCAGGGAAGGCAGAGAGCCGGTGCCGTAAGACAAACACAATGTCCATGCCTCACCGGGATTCGAACATTTCGCGGACGAATGATCATAAGCTATCGCTTAGACAATTGCGCCACCTAACTGCGCTAAGAAAATTTTTAAATTATATGAGAAACATTTCGCAGCGGATACGTTCTCCTACAAAGAAAGAATTTTTCAAATCGGACTCTTAGAAGCAGATATATCGACAAAAATAAGATATGCGTTTACGCCCCCTTGGGGAAAAACCATCCATTATTTTAAAAAGAAAGTATTCCCAAAAGGTTTTTCGATTCGCGCGGCATCGGTCTACGAAATAATTTTTTTAATCGAGTTTTCAGGAGCTCAGATTTTGCTGCAAACACATCAGACGCAGAAATTAACACTTCCGCCCGCAGGTAGAAAACCATCCTTTATCAAACATTAGAAATTTTTATGCAAAGCATTTCCCATCCGGTGCAGAAAGAATTTTTCAAATCGGAGTTTCAGACGCAGAGATATAGGGGACAACGCAATTTACCTTTACGGCCCCTAGAGGAAAGTCTACGCATTACTTGAAAATTTTGAAATTATATGAGAAACGTTTTACACCGGAAACGCTATCTAACAATGAAGGAATTTTTCAAATGCGATCTTAAAAGCAGAGATATTGACAGAAACAAGATGTATATCTACGCCCCTGGCGGAGAAACCATGCATTATTTTAGGAAGAAAATATTCTCAAATGTTTATCGATATGAGCGGTATCGGTCCACGAAATAATTTTTTCAATCGATCTTTTAAAAGCTCAGATTTTGTTGCAAATACCTACGAAGCAGAAATGAACATTTACGCCCCCTGCTGGTCAAACCATATTTTATAAAAAAAATTGAAATTACAATCAAAATGTTTCCCACCAGGAGCTGTATCCGGTGCAGGAAGAATTTTTCAAATCGGGGTTTTATTAGCAGAGATATCGAGGAAAACCCAATTTACCTTTACTCCCTCTAGCGGAAAGTCAATGAATTACTTGAAAATTTTGAAATTATATGAAAAACATGACACACCGGAAACTACCCAACAAAGAAATTTTTCAAATCGGACCATTAGAAGCAGAGATATCGACAAAAATATGATGTACCTTTACGCCCACTGGCGGAGAAACCATGCATTAATTTAAGAAAATATTCCGAAAAGGTTTTCCCACGGGAGTAGTATCGATCCATGAAAGATTTTTTTCAATTGAGATTTTAGAAGCTCAGATTTTTCTGCAAATACATCAGAAGCAGAAATTAACGCTTACTCCCCCTGGTGACCAAACCATTTTACCCCAAAAATTAGAAAATATATGAAAATTTTTTCCCACCAGGAGCTGTATCTGCTGCAGAAAGAATTTTTCAAATCGGAGTTCTAGAAGCACAGATATCGGGGGAAACGCAATATACTTTTACGCCCCCTAGCGGAGAAACTATGCTTAACTTGAAAAATTTACTAAACCTAAAACTATTCTTCGACATAAATGGAATCGAAAGATAAAACATTTTTTTGAATTCGATGTTTAGAAGCAAATATGTGGAATAAAATGTATTTTGAATTCGATATCATCTGCATTTACGCCCTCTAGCGGCAAAATTGTGCATCGTTAAAAAAAAGCGAATGAAAGATCATTCGTACATTTCAAGCTCCCTGACGCAAAAAGAATGTTTGAAATCGGACTATTATTTTTTTTTTTTTATTGGAGGTTTAACGGCCACCGTGAGCAACTCAATGGGCTATAAGCAGTCGCCCGTCCCTAATTTAGGGTCACTGGTTCCAGGGAAGGGAGAGAGCCAGTGCCGTAAGACAAACACAACATCCATGCCTGACGGGATTCGAACCCGGACCCCCTACGGACGAATGACCAGAGGCCAGCGCCTTAGACCACTGCGCCACCGGTGCGGCAATCGGACTATTAGTTGCAGAGATATGGTTCTACAGACGGACGGACAAGCCGATAACGTAAGCACGATCGTTTTTTACGAAATACGTGCTAAAAATGAGAGAGAGAAATTTCTTGTCACATTATAAACTAAATTCATAAACAGCTTTATGACAGCACAAAAAGGAAAAGAAAACTACATAAATAAACTAAAATTGCGAAGAAATAGTAACTGGCCATAGAGATTCGTATTCACGATTACCATACTACTTACGGTGAAAAAATTCTACGTACAGTATGCACAAATGGTGCGTCGTAGCGAAATTTAGTTTCCTCTGGATCCCCCTTAAGGTGGTTCCACCTAAAATCTCTGCCTTTATGTTTCTTATGGTGAAACTTCTTTACATATTTTCTTCGCAATTAATGTATTCCCAAGGATGAAAATTTGCACATCGATAAAACTAACTTTAAGTTATAGCATGGGAAACTTAATACTTGCTACAACATAACCACAATTAAGCAATCCAACATTTGTTTGTCTATTGATGTCATCTATGTACAGGTCGCGCCATCTGTTAACAGATCTGAGCATTACTCAAAGAGAAATAAATTGTTGATTTTTAATATAATTGCGGCTATGTTTTAGCAAGTATTAAGTATCCCATGCTATAATTTATAGTTTGTTTTATCGATGTGCAAATTTTCATCTTTGGGAATACTTTAATTGCAAAGAAACTATGTAAAGAAGTTTCACCGTTAGAAACATAAAGGTAGACATTTTAGGTGGAACCACCTTAACGAGAGCTTTAAAATGACGTAATGTGTAGATATCCTACACCAAAAATTACCAAATACCAATTCCCTCTCATTAACACACTTGCGATTCAGTTGTTTTTTTCTGTCTTGAGGCCAGATTTTAGCTTGCGCATACGCCGATGGGCTTTCGGAGCTACATCACATTTCTTCGGGGTCAAGGTCATTTCTTACGTTCCTCTAAATCTGAATATATTAATAATGAAAATAAATATTGTTTTTGAAAAACTAAGCAGTCGAAATACTATTGCCGCCTTCATAGTTTAGTAAATACAGGGCGATTCAAAAACTCTTGGGACAAACTTTACGGAGTGATAGAACACACCTACACAAGCACTTTTCGTCATACAATACAGGGTCGTAATTCAAACGGTGAAGCGCTAGGGGTTAGCACTTAATGTGTCCTGAAACGCTGCAACCCAAAAATGACAGAACAAATGTGATTGAGCAAATTACAGAACAGAATTTTATTGACAGCAATTACAGAATTTTATGGAACAAATTACAGCAACTGCTCAAAAGAGCGACCCCCAACATTAATGCAGGCTCCACACCTTCGACGCAGTGATCGCCGTACATTGGCTAAAACACCTGGCATTTTGCGCACAGCGGCAACAGAAATCCGGGCAACCAGATCCTCAGCGGAATCGATGGGGCTATTGTAGATGAGGCTTTTTATATGGCCCCCATATAAAAAAGTCCAGACATGAGAGATCGAGCGAGTGTGCCGGCCAAACTGTGACCACCACGACCAATCCAACGTTCTGGGAATTTAGTATCCAAGGCGTTCCGCACATTCACGCTGAAATGGGGTGGCAATCCGTCATGTTGGAACCACATACGTGTTTTAATGTTTGCTGGAACGGGGTTCAGTAATTCTAGCAAGACTTCTTGTAAAAATACGAGGTAAGTTCTCCCGTCCAGTCGGCCTGGTAGAAGATATGGACCAATCAAATGGTCATGGACGATTCCAGCCCATACATTTATTGAGAATCGCCGCAGGTACGAACGTGGACGTGTAGCGTACGGATTACTGGTTGCCCACACATGAGAATTGTGGGTATTAAATATTCCCTCACGTGTAAAGGTGTATTCGTCAGTGAATATGACATGTGCGGGAAACTCCGGCTGCGCTGCAGTTTGCTGAAGGAACCACTGTGCAAACTCGACACGAGGCCGGTAATCTACAGGTGGCAAAACTTGCACCCGCTGTGCATGGTAGGGGTGTCAGCGTTCGTCTCATAGTACTCGCCACACCGTCGGTTGGGGCACACGTACGGTATGGGTAAGTGCTCGCGTGCTGCATTCGCGACGATCTCCAACCATACACAGAATTTCCTCTGTAACACGTGGCGTTCGCACACTCCTTGCACGACCTGTGCCCTGCAAGCCGCTGACAAAGAAGCCCGTGTCGCCAAGATACTGGTGCAATCGCTGAACGGTTTTACGATCTGGCACGTGTTTTGTAGGAAAGCGCTCCCGGTACAGTCTTTGGGCTTTCCTCGCATTCCCGTCAGCAGCTCCATACATGAAATGCATGGACGCCTTCTCCTGATTCGTGAAACAACACATCCCTTGTGAAATTCACGGAAGAAATCACGACGATAATATGTAGAGGATTTTTTTAGGAAGGGAGTGTCTGACCCCAGGTCTTAAACAACCCTTAGAAATAGAAAGCTAGGAGATTTGGGCTAGAGTGCCGGATAGGAAAGTCACACGGAAGCCAGGTAGAAGACACACTTATTTACTACCGGGGTCCGACGGCTTAACGTGCCCATCCGACGCACGGCGGGTATTTAGTGGTTCGAACGTTTGTATCTGCCCAGGATCGAACCTGAGGTTATCTCCATGGCAGTCACGAACGCTGACCACTAGGCAACCCGCGGCCCAGAAATCACGACGAGTGCGAAAACCAGGGCTTATATGGGTTCACTGGACAGCGCCTTCTAGCGCTTCGCAGTTTGAGTTACGACCCTGCATTGTATTGTATAACGAAAAGTGCTTGTTTAGGGGTGTTCTATCACCCCGTAAAGTTTGGCCCAAGAGTTTTGAATCATCCTGTATTTACATTTACGACTCGCGTATCTTCTTTCATTGACTTCAAGACAATAACATTAATCCACCTACCCAAGTACCGCTCAATGATAGGAATTAGTAAACCTTATTATGTTATGATTCTATTCCACTTAGTAGTACCGGTCTGTGGCTAGGCGTAGTCCTGAGTTATGCGAATAAATGCAATGTCTTGCACATAAGTAACTGTATACTCTCGAATTACTCGTTTTATTTTAAACATACAAAGATCTTGGCATGCGAAAGATGCATAGAATAAATTGCCTACAAAGAGTACTATGCCTACAAACATCGATTTAACGAACTTCAAGGGACCAACAGTCTTGTGCGTAAAATCATAAAATTCGCTAAGTCGAGGAAGCCTTTCGAATGCAGTATTCAAATTATGCTAGCGTTAATAACAGAATACGTAAGCAGCTAAGTTCTTTTTCTTCCAGTGAAATATAAATTTATAGTATTTTTAATTACGAAATTTATTATCAAAAATGTTATACCTACACATTTACTTTGCATATTAAATATATAATTCATAGATACTAAATTTCAATATGTAGCATCAAAGTTCAAGAGAACTTTAAAATTGCGAGAAAAATACGATAGTTGATTTTTTCCCGAGCGTTTAGCTTTTTAAATAACTGTTTCAGTATTATAAGTTGCATAACGAGATATGTTGTTAATTTGACCTGTAGATTTAACACTGAGAAGAAAAGATGACGCGCGATTTGGGGAAGAATTTCAGAGGTTCAGGAATGGGTACGAACAGTGTGTTCTCTCTGTAGTTGAAAACAAGAATCCCCCAGGATACCCTTGATTTCCTCCCCCACACAGTCTTTCTTTTCCCTGCTTCCCACCCATGCAAGAAAACGTTGCACTGCTTTGGAATTTGTTGGTCATTTGCTTCTCCTTATAAGAAGCTTACGGTTGATAGTCGCAGAAAAGGCGAACTGATTTATGATTCCGTCAAAATATGTGTCGCAGATAGTGTTATTTGAAACGCTGGTTAACTGCATGCGTAAAATTTTCCTGTTACGCGAGGCTCTCTTTCTAGCTAACTTTAACGTGAAAATGCTGGTTAACATACCCAGGTAGACAGCCTTACAATTTAACCTAGGCCCAACACTGAGTCACCGTCTTCTATTCCCGACAGTCAATGGCTCAGTGTTGAGCCTACGTTAGATTGCAAGGCTGAGATACCTGGGTAGTTTGGTGGTTTGAAAAATGTTCGCTAAATTGAAGAAATATGTTCGTTAAATCGGGAAACACCAAGCATTAAGTTCAATGTGATTCCATCCGTACCATAAAAAAAGTACGTAAAATCGCGGAATTCGTTAAATCGCAGTCCGTTAAATAGGGGTTCGACTGTATTCCTATGGGAGACATACAGGGTGTGTATCAGATCCCACTAAAAAGCTATTGATACACAGGATATTGACATTATATATCGTATCGACCACCGGGACCTTAAATCAAAGACTGAGTGAACACAAATATGACATTAGGTCACATTCATCTAACACGGCACTTGCGAGAACTGTAAACAAGGGCACCTACCTACCTGTGTGGGAAGATAGCCGGATCCAAACTAGCACCCGGACAAAAAGCGCTACACTTTTTACTGAAATTCTCCGTATCTTCCATAAATCATGATTCTGTTGTAACGATGAACTTCCGAGGTACATACCTTTGCCCTGGAGAAGTGTGACTGCGAAGAAGAAAAGGGAACCCGGTAGAGAAGACTCTAATGACATTACTTAAAATTATAATTCCATGACTTGGATTCTATTCGGTTGACCACGTGAACTGACTATACCAATCAGGTTCACGTATGCGGCAAACAAGACTATATAAGACAGACCTCCTCAGCTGCTTGCTCCAGGGGCCGCGGGTGGCCTAGTGGTCAGCGTTCGTGACTGCCATAGGGATTACCTCAGGTTCGATCCTGGGCAGGTACGAACGTTCGAACCACTAAATACCCGCCGGGCGTCGGATGGGCACGCTAAGTCGTCGGACCCCGGGTACTGCCCCCGGTAATAAATAAGGGCGTCTTCCTCCCCCTTTCTACCTCGCTTCCGTGTCACTTTCCTATCGGGCATTATAGCCCAAATCTCCTAGCTTCCCATTTCTAAAGGTTGTACAAGACCTGGGGTCAGACACCCCCTTCTTAAAAATCCTCTACATATGATCTGATGATGATCTGCTTGCTCCAGGCCAGAAGACGGACCAATAGTTGGTCCGAAAGTAATTGTATTTTAATTAAAAACCTTTTTAGCTTTGTGGATGCTGTGAGCTCCATTCTACATCTTGGTTAATTATCGTGCTTGGAGGGATTAAGTGTCTACTCAGACACAGGTCTTACATTATAAATTAGCGTAATACAAAATTATGTTTTTTTTTTTTAGGCATTCAAAATTTTCCAGCAGTACTTAACATTTCGATATTTCTTTTATACGTTTTTCACATTTATACGTCTTGTAACGCCATTCCCTAGAAAAACGTATAACAGAGGTTCCATTTCACAATATATATTTTGTTCACAACATACACTCGCGTTGTAGTAAATCGTTTAAAGTGTTTAAATTCTGAAAAGAAGGAAATCAAAGTGTTAGCTCACTAAAAATACAAAAACCATAAATCTAAGTACTTTTTCAGCGGAAGGGGGAGCTTATTTTAAAATTAGGGGGAACCTATTTTAAAATACACATCGACATTTTTAAAAATCTCTATGTGTGCCTTGGTTCCGAAGCGCCCACATAGTCAGCGCATATGGCTGACAGAATTCCTCCACCTCCAATTTCCTTTCTCTTTTGTTGCTTTAATACCCTTTCTAAATTTTTTTTTTCGCCAATCACATGAATCTCAACCCCACGGAAAAAAAAAAAAAAAAAGGATTGAAATTGAATGGAGACTTGAAATGGTAACAGATATTGATCGTTCACGATTACATTCGGATTTCGTCGTGGTCAAGCTCGGAGCCCCACGCGGTTTCTTAAAGGTCAACCGTTACTTCTGATTTCTTTTCCATTCTTTCTCTTCCCAATCAGATAATCTCTATACAACTTCAAACTTTTAATTTTCCAGACACAATCTCAGAGATAAATATTCTATCTAAACCACCCTCTCTAAATAGACTCACGCGTACTCACAACGGCAATGTAAGGAATATGAATAACATGATATAGTTTGTTTTTCTAATTTCAGTTGCAGAGATAGCAGGAGGAAAATGTTCCCTTAGGTGAGCAAAGTAAAATAAGTTTTCGTTTCGTTTTGTTTTTGGGTAAACGACCCCACACCATGAACATCTAAGGCTATAATGCGTCTCCCAACTCTTATTTAGGGGCACGGATTCCAGGCAAGAAAGAGAGCCAGTCTGAAGTTCAAACACATCTATGTCTCGCCGCAAGATTCCTACCCAAAACCGGGATAACGATAAGTCAGAAAACCACTCTGTTGACAAAGTAATTTTGCACTCAAAGACTTAAAAAAAACAACAACAGAAAAATGAAAAATTACTTAAAGTTTTCACTATAACACAGATTCGGTTCGCACTGGTAAGAACAATTTTTTTATTTCTTCTCTCATTTTTATTCTTTTAATTTTTGTAGCATCACATGAAACAACAGGTTTTGCAGCCTACTCATCTCAACCAATATCTTCCGGTGTTCTTAAACTAGATTTTCTCCTAAAATTTTAATTTATTGTTCTATACTCACGGAGAAATAGTTTTACATTTTTTTAAAAATAAAACAGGCAAACTGTCCTCCTCCTGCCTTTGCTCCTGTAATTTTCATTTCTTTTCGGACTTGACCCATACGTGGCAGTAACTATCACACTTCCTTATTTTCGTGGAACGAAATCCACTGCTGACTTCACTGTCGTGAAATTTTATTTCCTTTTGGTCTGTACTAATGAAGTTAAGAAATCTATGGCCAAGATTTTACAGTTTTTTCTAATACATTCTCCTGACCTCAGTATGATCGCAATTTATGGTAAAAACGATCTCATTTGACCATAAATTATATTTATTTATAACTGAAAATACAAATACCTTGATACTAGCCATTGTAATAAAATTTGATACGTTGTGGTGTTACACAGGGCATATTAAGTTATTACTACAGAAAGATGTAATAAATAAGCTGACTTACAGGCAAATGGCCAAATTTATTCGACGATTCCAATGCGGTACACCACACTTGATGAATCAGACAACTCTCGAGGATCGACGACAGAGCCCATTTAAGGAAACACGGGGCCCGGAGGCTGGAATAGAGGCTTTCACGGGCCGGGCAAAGTCGACCCATTATTTTTATCGCAATTGTAAAGAAGAAAAAAGTCGTGTTCCCCGATTTGCTGGTGTCTCTTAGATCAAACTTCTGAAGCGTACAGATCAAGATAACAGACGGTCCAAATTTAATCAGTAAATCATTTTTCGTCGTACCACCACACCATAGTCCTCTGTACTTCCGGTGTGGCTTTTTTTTTTCTTTTTATATCTACCTTCGACTCACTGTCAGTCGTTGCCAAAAAGTATAAGGGAATTTGGGGCATCCGATGTGCCATGTTTAAAGAAATCTATTGAGGAAGTACGGTAATTTACATAAGAAACCAGAAAAAAAAAACGAATTTTAGTTATGAGATATGTCACAGAAGCAAGAGACATTTGCGATTGCAAACTACACTGACGTGCCAAAAGTCATAGAGTAACAGTATTCATCTTTTTAACGGGCGCTGCCGTCGTATAAAGGCTCTGACGCACGCCACGATTTTTTCAATAACAAGATGTATTCTTGTGAGTCAGGTTGAACAACAACCGCCAGTAGGATTATGGCAAGCTAACGTGAATTATCGGAGTTTGAACGAGGCATGGTAGTGGGTGCCAGACAGATTCAACATTCAATTTCCAAAGTTGTATGAACATTCAACATTTCTCGATCCACGGTGTCACGTGTGTATCAAGAATATCTCATGAAATGCATTACCACCCACCGTGGCCGACCACGGGTGCTGAATGATCGTAACCAGCGGAATCTGACCAGGATTGTCCATGCTAACAGACAAGCGATACTGGGTCAAATAACATCCACATTCAATGCAGGAGGTACCAGAGACATATCCATCAGGTCAGTACAGCGTAATTTAGCATCCATGGGGTACGGGAGAATAAGACCCACCGGAGTGCTTTTGTTAACACCACGACATCGGACACAGCGCCTCACCTGGGCTCGTGAACACGGTAATTAGACCCTGGAAGACCGGCAACATGTGGCGTGGTCCGATGAGTCACGCTACCAATTGTTACGAGCTGTTGGTAGGGTTCGGGTGCAGCGCAGACCCCATGAGGTCATGGACCCAAGCTGTCAACAAGACACTGTGCAAGCTGGTGGTGATTCCATACCTGTGTGGGGTGTTTTTAAGTGGCACGGTTGGGGTCCTCTGGTCCTCGTAAACACGTCATTACTCGCTTTGTTGCTCTGCTGGGTGACCATTTGAAGCCCTTCATGCGCCCAACAACGATGGGATTTTCCAGGCGGACAATGCACCATGTCATTGGGCCCAAGTTGTCCAAAATTGGTTCGAGGAACATTCTGGATAGTTCCGACGGATGCCATGGCCACCACCTTCGCCCGACGTGAACCCAATAGGGCACTTAGGTGACGTGGTGGAAAGATCTATTCGTACCAAAGATCCTGCACCTACAAGTACCAGGGAACTGTGGGCGGCTGCTCATACGGCATGGCCCATCATCTCTCCAGAAGTCTTCTGGACACTTGTGGAATCAATGTCACGCGGGGTTGCTGCACTTCGCCGGGCTATAAGAGTTTATTTTTTTATTTTTGTTGGAGGTTTAATGAACACCGTGAGCAACTCAATGGGCTATAAGCAGTGTTTCTTTCAGGAATTTTTGGCGGGGGGGGGGGCAGTGGAACCCTTGAGGGAGGGCAAGTTTGTCATTTGCTTATATATATATAATTTTAACTACTATATTTATATACGTATATAGAAGTAATTGCTATATATCTAGGACAGAGGAGCATTTAGAGAGGGCCTTGCGTGCCCCCCCCCCCAGAAAATGTGACATTTGTTTGGTTTTTGGTTAAAAAGCGACTTACATTAGAAAAAAAAATCCTTAATTTGATAAAATGTATCGACTTACATTAAAAAAAATGCTTTAATTTTCCTTCAATTTTTCACTTTGATTTTGTTCCAGATCGTGGATTTCAAAAACTTCCTATTTTCGTCCCCCCCCCGAAGAAAAATTCTATATACATCTCTGATAGTTATTACTTCTTCAAACATTTCAGGAACAACAAACTTTTTTCAGCTAAAGGACGGAAGGGGGAGGTCCGCAGGCTTGAAATTTTCATCTATTAAAATGCATTCCACGCACTCTTGCTCCTGAATCACGATTCCCAGACAATTAGGTATAAGTAGTCTACTTTTTATATTTTGAAGAATACCATGCGTCGTAATACACTTTTTAATAAAATAAACTATAACTAATACCATTTGAACAAATATTTAAAAATATATAATTGGAGAAACATTTGTAGCATAAAAAGAAATGAAACTTCCTTTTTAATCATAACCTGAATTTATTAAAATTTGGCTCGGTAACCTAAAATGTCTAGGGGGGTCGTTTCCCTGGATGTATGCCTGAAAGAAACACTGGCTATAAGCAGTCTCCCGTCACTAATTTAGGGCCACTGGTTCCAGGGAAGGGAAAGAGCCAGTGCCGTAAGAGAAACAACATCCATGCCTCACCGGGATTCGAACCCGGACCCATTTCGGACGAATGATCAGCAGCCATCCCTTAGGCCACTCCGGCACTAGAGGAGGTCCTGCACGACACTAGGTACGTATCCCGTCACTTTTGGCACTTCTGTGTAAATCGTAACATTGACAAAAAATGTGTAGGTAATGATTGGGTTGCGTCGACTTTAAACCGGTAGCAAAGTCAAAACAGAACAGACTTCGACAGTATCACGCTCACAATCAGCAAACTGTGGGATCTGATATCGTTTTCGATGGCTTAAACTTGGCTATGTTAGGAAATCCATTAACCTATTGTACGTCAAAACACCTGCAATAAATTGCCTTACAATTTGTAGAAGTAATTATTAATCTATTTACTAACTCGTTGGCAACGAGTTGGTAATTGAATTTACATTACGAGGGTTTTTCTTTATTTCTCTGTTCCGGGATTTAACCGTGAACATCTAAAAGCTATAGCAGTCGCCCGTCCCTAATTTGGGTTTATTGGTCCCGGGCAGGAGGCGCACCACCGATTTATCATCCGGGACTCTAACGTATGAGTCTTTTTTTTTTTTTTTTTTTTTTTTTGAGAGGTTCAACTACCATCACGAAGTCGTTAAAAGCAGATGCTGTTTAAAAGCAGTCTCGTCTGTCTCTGATTTAGGGACATTGGTTCCAGGAAAGGGCAAGAGCCAACATTGTAAAAAAAAAAAAAAAAAAAACCGCCTCCTACGGATCATCCGAGACACGAAACTGGGCACAATTAGAACAACTAGCCAGAAATCATCTCATCTGACATCTATCTCAGCTTCTAAAATGTCAACTGAAAATATAAATTCAATCGGCAAGTCACTGTTTTCCCACCAGAGGGCGTAAATATATATTTCTATTTGCAGCGGTATGTGCGCTTCCAAAAGTGCTACTGGACTCCCCCTCCCCTCCCCCATACGTAAGCCGGCGCCCTTTACATAAACATTTTGTATGTATCTTCTACTTCGAGTAATGTACTTCGTATGTTTTTTGGCAGTTAGAAAAAATAATTTTTGCATCGAACTCCACTACTTCACTTTGTTAGTTATAGAGCCTTTGCACGTGACGTCACAAAACTGTCTGCCAGACTTCCGAGGGGTTAGAAAGTACCCGAGCTGGTCTCTCTCCATGCTTTTCAATGGCTGCTGCTGCTGTAAATAGAGGTAAAAAAACTGGTCTTTCTGACCAAGTTTGCCATCTTAAATGTAGTGGAAAAGCAACGTTACGAAGAAAAGCTTAGAAATAACGGCATAGAAGATCCATATGACATACCTGAAAGATATTTTTATCGTTTTGTGTTGCTGCGGACCTCCCTGGTCTGAACTATCACGACATTTATAAACATTTAGTCAGTTTTTCGTGTTATATCGAAAAAGCTCTGAAAGTTTACAAAAAGCCTTGATGCATATAAGTATTTTACCAATAGGGTGGGTTAGAAATGTATTAATTCTGAAGACTGAAAACGACATTTTTTTTCATCCCGTCTAAGGTAAGTTGTTACATTTCTGGCTGGTTCCAGTGTGTATGGGTGGTTCCAGAGTGTATTGCAATTAAAAAAAAAAAGAACATACCGACTTATCACATCCCGAAAAACGGATTATCTTTTCCCAAAAAAACAGAAAAGAAAAAACAGATCCGGGACTGGACGACACAATGTATGACAGCACCCTCTAATTCTATATATGTGGAAGTATATCCTTAAATTTCGGTTCGGAAAAACAGGCATCTGTTTCAGTATTTAGAAATCAGTAACAGTACAAAATCTTGAAAGTTCACAAAAGCTTAGCAATTTCCGATTCGACCGCAAAGTAAATCCGACATGCATTCAGAGCATCAAACAAAGATCCTCGCTCTTTTCACGTTTATAAGTGAGTCACGGAAAAATTCTCATTGGCCGCCACCGGGAGTCGAACCCAGGGTCTTCCAGTTACGCGCCGGATATGCTTCCGCTACACCACAGCGGCCACGAATTCCTCCAGACTCACACACGCTAACAGCCAAGCCAATTTGGCAGGTTGCTTCTTGGAGCCCCGCACAATGCTGGGGATTCACCAAAGATGGTAAGCAGCAACTGAAGAAATAATTAGAAGGCGAATGAATGATTAATACAGACATTTTACGTGGACCAGGAACATCAAACAAAGATCCTCGCTCTTTCCACGTTTAAGTGAGTCACGGAAAAATTCTCATTGGCCGCCACCGGGAGTCGAACCCAGGGTCTTCCAGTTACGCGCCGGATATGCTTCCGCTACACCACAGCGGCCACGAATTCCTCCAGACTCACACACGCTAACAGCCAAGCCAATTTGGCAGGTTGCTTCTTGGAGCCCCGCACAATGCTGGGGATTCACCAAAGATGGTAAGCAGCAACTGAAGAAATAATTAGAAGGCGAATGAATGATTAATACAGACATTTTACGTGGACCAGGAACATCAAACAAAGATCCTCGCTCTTTCCACGTTTAAGTGAGTCACGGAAAAATTCTCATTGGCCGCCACCGGGAGTCGAACCCAGGGTCTTCCAGTTACGCGCCGGATATGCTTCCGCTACACCGCAGCGGCCACGAATTTCTCCAGACTCCCACACGCTAACTGCCAAGCCAATTTGGCAGGTTGCTTCTTGGAGCCCCGCACAATGCTGGGGATTCACCAAAGATGGTAAGCAGCAACTGAAGAAATAATTAGAAGGCGAATGAATGATTAATACAGACATTTTACGTGGACCAGGAACATCAAAGATCCTCGCTCTTTCCACGTTTATAAGTGAGTCACGGAAAAATTCTCATTGGCCGCCACCGGGAGTCGAACTGGGTTAGACTGCCGGTGGTGGCCAATGAAAATTTTTCCGTGACTCACTTATAAACGTGGAAAGAGCGAGGATCTTTGTTTGATGTTCCTGGTCCACGTAAAATGTCTGTATTAATTATGCATTCAGAGCATTTTAAACAGAATAACAACTATTTACGTAAAAACTTGAGAATAATACTTAAGAGTGAGCAAGAAAATGTACCGATATAAACTCTACTTTTAACGTAGTAAAATATGCAGATTTACGATACCTGAAATGAAGTGTTTACTGCAGATCCTGTCATACGTCTGGGCGACCATGACTTCCGATTTACGGCTGTTTTCCACATAATCAGGCGTTTTTCTGCCGTTGGAAAGCGATAAAAGGAAAGTCTACCTTACCCGCACTTTGAGAAGCACCCATACGCCACTTAACTTTTAACCATTTCTAAAACTTCAAACACAATCGAGTTAGAGAGGGTCCAGAAATCGCTACCCCATGTTAATCCTATGGGAACCTTAGCAGCCGAACTTTCTCTTAACCACCCGGAAGTAACCGTGACGTCAAAAATGACGTCGGTGCAAAGGCTCTATGCGATTTCGTGTGAAAATAAAGGTTTGTTCATTACTGCATTTCATATTATTACACCTCTTTTAAAGGGAGAGGCAAACGTCTCATTACACCAGAAAACTCATTGGAATACCTTCTCTTAGTAGTAGTTACATTTAAATAGTTTTCCTTAAAGCTTCTTATGGATTTGCCTTAAAGATTAAAAAATAATAAATCGCAGCTCCCAATTTTCTTCGAAACAAAATACGACTGAACAAATCTGAGGAACACAGAGCGAGACAGCATCTGAAAAAGGGAAAGAAAAGAGGAAACAATGCTGGGAAAGCAGTATTATTTTTCGTTACAGAGATTTATTCAAGCAAGCTCACGATTTTTATTCAAAGAAAATCAGATTTCCTCTGAGGACAGAAAAGCAGTTTTAAAAAATAAGAAAAAGTGCATACAGAAACTCTTCAACCAAAGACGAACTTGGAGGTCCTTTCAGCAAAAACCGCTTAAGAATTACCGATAACGGATGGAGCAAAAATGTGCCAAAATTAACAAGCTATAAATCTTCTCTAAGCAAAAAAGTTGAACATCCCCCACCGAATTCAAAGATTTTCCCAGCCCAACAACAGGAAAGTTATGCCAAATGTCATAAGCCTAGAGTGCAGCTTTTTGTCTTTTGGAACAACTTCTTTTCTAAGACCTATACTATTATATGATATTCGTACTAACTTGATTTAAAATAAGTACCGTAAGAATTTCAAATGGAAATTCAAAATGATAACTTTCCAAGCTTCGTAAGTTTAAGTCAATTTTCTTATTGCAATTGAAATTCGAGGTAAACAAGCAAGACGTCACCGGATTATCGGGTATGAAGGATGTGTGATAATATGAAATTCAATAATCATCGAGCATTCAATGGGCATATGAAATTTTAAAGCAGCGTTTATGATCACTGAAAATGTCTTGGTCATAAAGAGTTCGATGCAAGAATCGAGATAGCGTTTTATTTTTTTATTCAAAATACGTTTTTTTTTTTTATCTGTCTTTACGAAACAGAACGAATGTAAATAGAGAACTATTTGCCAGAAAACTGAAACACGATGGAAAATTCATGCAGTATGTTACTGTAGCACAGACACAGAAACCCGTTTCTCTAGGTTGATGAAGAAATACCGGCACATTACACGTATGTCGCCCATGAAGAAGCTACAAGTCATGGCTCATGTATTTCCGATATTCTTCGGCCTGTTTTTTTTTTTTTTTTTGTTTTCCTGTCATCTGTTTTGAATCTTCCGACTAATTCATTCTTTGCGTATTTTTGGCGCCGGAATTCACGTTACGAAGACCTATATACAAGTGGAACCTCGGCTACATGTTTTCCGGTTGTACATTTTAAACATAACTGTGGGCAAGTTCAGATATTTTACTGCAGTTTCTATCGCTTATCAGTTCGGTTACACGTAATTCATTTATACGCATTTTGCGATTATACGTTAAATTTTTGAATTTCAGATTATCGAAAATGCGCGGTTTTTTTATTCTTTTATGCGTAATCCGGTATGTTACGTCTTTAAGAAAATCCAGACAGCGTTCTATTTTATTTTTTATAGCAATAAAATAGATGCAACAAAAAAAAATGCGCTAAGAAACGTTCGCAATTCTCTATCTTCTCTGAATTCAAGAAATCTGAAACAAGCAAACCGTTAGTAAACATTTTAGTCGTCACTAAATCAACTAGTGGACAAACTGCTTCGAAAAGAGCGGTGCTTATTAAGTGACGAATGTGTAATAGGAGTGTTAAATATTAAACAAAATGGTATTCGGATTTACTAACTAGTATTTCAAAAGTTAAGGTTTTTTTCAGATACTGAAAATGTGAAATCTTATAGAATTTCTAAACCTAGTTTTTATAATGAAGTTAGAATAAAAAATTAATACGGAAGTCAAAACAGACATAGGATTAAGATAGCAAACAAAATATGTATGTATACATGTCTTATATTATAATTTAGCGTAATTTAAAAATTCCTACCCTTCTTTTTTTTTTTTTCTTTTTGGAGGCTTATAAAATTTAATAATAAAAAGAAATATTTAGTCGAGTTTTCAGGAGCCCAGATTTTGCTACAAATACATCAGAAGCAGAAATTAACACTTAAGCCCACTGGTGGCCAAACCATTCTTTGCCAAACATTAGAAATTATGTGAAAAATATTTTCCATCAGGTCTTGCATGCGATACAGGAATAATTTTTCAAATCGGAGTTTTAGAAGCAGAAATAACGCAGAAAACGCAATTTACCTTTGTGCCCCCTAGCGGAAAGTATGATTTACTTGAAAATTTTGAACTTATAGGAAAAGCATTTCGTATCGGAAACACTATCCAACAAAGAAGGAATTTTATAAATCGGAATCCTAGAAGTAGAGATATTGACAAAAATAAGGTATACATCTACGCCCCCTGGCGTAGAAATCATGCATTATTTCAAGAAGAAATGTTCCTAAAATGTTTTTCGACACGAGTAGTATCGGTCAACAAACCACTTTTTTCAATGGAGATTTTAGAAGCTCATATTTTGCTGCAAATACATCAGAAGCAGAAATTAAGGCTTACGCCACCTGGTGGCCAAACCATTTTTTACAAAAATTAGAAATTATGTGCAAAGTATTTCATATCAGGAGCTGTATCCGGAAGATGGGAGGATGAAATTCGAAAGTATGCAGGAGTGACATGGAGGAGACTGGCACAAGACAGACCGTTGTGGAGGAAACTTGGGGAGACCTTCGTCCAGCAGTGGATTGATAATGGTTGACAATGATGATGGTGATCCGGTGCAGAAAGAATTTTTCAAATCGGAGATTTAGAAGCAGAGATGTAGGGGGGGGGCAATTTACCTTTACACCCCCTAGCAGACAGTATGAATTAATTGAACATTTTGAAATTATATTAACGGAAACACTATCCAACAAAGAAGGAATTTTTCAAATCGGACTCCTGGAAGTGGAGATATTGACAAAAATAAGATATACATCTACGCCCCCTGGCGTAGAAACCATGCACTATTTTAAGAAGAAAATGTTCCTAAAATGTTTGTCGACATGAGCACTAACTATCTACAAACGACGAATTTTTTCAATCGAGAATTTAGAAGCTTATATTTTGCTGCAAATACATGTACATCAGAAACGGAAATTAAGATTTACGCCCCCTGGTGGCCAAACCATTTTTTTTTTAATTAGAAAGTATGTGTAAACGATTTCCCACCAGGAGCTGTATCCGGTGCAGAAAGTATTTTTCAAATCTGAGATTTAGAAGTAGAGATATAAGGGAAAACGCAATTTACCTCTACGCCCCTTAGCGGAAAGTCTATGAATTACATGAAAATTTTGAAATTATATGAAAAACATGTTCACACTGGAAACACTATCCAACCAAGAAGAAATTTTTCAAATCGGACTCCTAGAAGTAGAGATATTGACAAAAATAAGATATACATCTACATCCCCTGGCGGAGAAACTGTGGAATATTTTAAGAAGAAAATATTCCGAAAAGGTTTATCGATGTGAGTGGCAAGAGTCCATAAAAGAATTTTTTCAATCGATATTTCAAAAGCTCAGATTTTATGGCAAATACATCAGAAGCAAAATTTTACACTTTCGCCCCCTGGTGGCTAAAGTATTCTTTACCAAAAATTTGAAAGTATATGCAAAAGATTTTCCATCAGGAGGTGTATCCGCTGAAGAAGTTTTTCAAATCGGAGTTTTAGAAAAAGAGTTATCGGGAAAAACGTAATTTACTTTACGCCCCCTAGCGGGAAATCTATGCGTAATTTGAAAAAGGTAACTATATCTAAAATACTCTTCGACATAAATGGAATCGATAGATAAAATATTTTTTTCAATCGGATGTTTAGAAGCAAATATGTGGAATAAAACGTACTTTTGAATTCGACATCATCTGCATTTACGCCCCTAGCGGCGAAATTGCACATCGTAAAAAACAAAACAAAAACAAAAACGAAATAAAGGATCATCATTCTCATATTTCAAGCTTCCCAATGCAAAAAGAATTTTTCAAATCGGACTAATAGTTGCAGAGATATCGTGGGTACAGACGGACAAACCGGTAACATAAGCACGATCTTTTTTTACAAAAGACGTGCTGGCTGAAAATAGGCAGTTTAAGATGCATTATTTTAAAAAACTAGGGGCTGCGCCTGTAGGCTCGCTACGCTCGTTTCCAGAGTAGCGCTCGGGTCCTGCAGTCCGATCTCCAAGTATATCACATGAAATAAAAACTGGAAAATTCATATAAATTTCAATTTTTATTGCAAGTCTAAGCACATAAGGCTTGCTATTCCGAAATTTCAGAGTTTTCAGAGTTTTTTTTACTGTCGTTAATTTTTGGAAGGTCGGACTTTTGTCGTTTGAACTTATAGCACTTACTAAATTTACCACTAAGGAAAACAAAAGCAGTCCAAAAAGCATTTCCGTAAACCGTTCTGCTAAACCGTTAAGGTGGACGTCAAGTAATTTTGCTTCCTATACTTCCAATGGAAAAATCTTTGCACACATTTCCTTCACAATTATTGTTCCAAAGGATGAAAATTTGAACATCGATTAAAATAACTTCATATTATAACTTGGAATACTTAATATTTTCTAAAACATAACCATAATTATATAAAAAATCAATAACATTTCCTTTGGTGGTGCTGGAACCAGAAAAAAGATGGCGCGACCTGTACTTTAATGACGTCAGTAGACAAACAAATGTTGGATTACATAATGATGGTTATGTTTTAGAAAATATTAAGTATTCCAAGTTATAAAATGCAGCTATTTTAATCGATGTTCAAATTTTCATCCTTGGGAACGCATTAATTGTGAAGAAAATGTGTACAGAAGTTTTTCCATTGGAAGTACAGGAAGCAAAATTACTTGACGTCCACCTTAAACAACCGAGATAGCTTTACCAACAAAACATATGAATAGCAAATTCGCTGCGTCACCATGGCAGTAGGTCACGGGACCAGAACTTTCACGTGTGGTTACCGCTGAACACAGAGGAAGCCGTTTTTTCCTTTCCTTTGAGTCTTTAAAAAATGTTTAAAAATCCGAAAATATTTTTTCTTAAATTTTTTTTTAAAAGAGGGATGATAGTTGTGAGTTTATGCTGTAAAAATTACAATGCGTTATGATTTATAGTTTGCGATATATCCGTTTCTTTAAATGGATCCCATCGTGAAAGAGAGAATTTTGTGAAATTTAATTTCTCGTAAACTAAATCGAAATTAAAAAAAAAAAAGGGCGACGAGATGCAAAAATTCGGTCATGGTCCTACATGCCTACAGAGTTTCGTGGTTCTGTTGCTGTTAGTGTGTCCGTTCCGGACACACTAACAGCAACAGAACCACGAAACTCTTAGACTTGAAACTCTTAGACTTGAAACTCTTAGACCACGAAACTCTTAGACTTGCAATAAAAAGCGACCTGATAACACTTTTTTGCTTACCTTAACTTTTGAAATACAATTAGCTCTTGAAGTATCGCTAGAATCGAGAAACGATTTATTTCTGTGTGTTCTCCAAACAATTCTCTACAAACGATGTAAATTTCATATTTTTGTGTGCAATACGTTTTGCGCTGCGTGCTAGGGAAGCAAGAGTGTCGCGAAATTTCTAAAACAGCGGCGGCAGTTTTTTTTTTTTTTGAGAATAGAGAGACATGATTCCTAGCTTCAGGGTAAAAATTTCATGAATTTTTAGAATATTTAGTTTTAGAAATAATGGGTTTGAATGAGACATGTAATCTGTGTTCAGCATATAGCGAACAGATTTCTTCTGTAATTTGAGCAAGCATAACTTATTGTTTGCACTTATATTTGAATACCAGGATTCCAGACAATAGGAGAGATGGGTATAAATAAAAGCATAGTAAAATGTTTTTAGGACATTGATAGTGAATACGCATCAAAAGTGGTGATGACCAAACGATGAACCGTCATCCAGACGCGTCTCATCCGCAGCTCATTGATGTCATAGGGGAACGGAGACTGCCGTGCATTGTTCACATCGACCGCAGGGCCACAGTGCGACACATCACTCGCAGCTGCAAAAGTGGTATTCAGGGCAATGTGTCACAGCACACAGTTCATCGCAGCCTTCTGCGCATGGGCCTGTGCAGCGTAAGACCCAGCCGAGTCCCCATAATCACTGCATGTCATCGCCAACAACGCTTGAAATGGGCCCAAGATAATCGAGATTGGACCGTGGATGGTTGGAAGAAAGTGGCCTGGTCTGACGAATCAAGATTTCTGGTGCATCACGTAGACGGCCAAGCGCGAATACGCCGATTACCAAGAGAGGCTATGGCACCTGGATACACTGTTGGGCGGAAACAGTCCGGCGGCAGCTTCGGTGTTAAGCTGTGGGCGATATTTTCTTGGGATACTTCAGGCTCATTTTCCCAATAGTACAATCCCTGACAGCTGTCAGGTATCGTTGCTGTCCAAGTTCTCCCATTATTGGCGACTATGTTCCCTGCTGGTGATGGCCATTACCAACAGGATAATACGCCATGCCAGAATCCTCAAGGAGTGGTTAGAGGAACATTTTGGCGACTTTCTGTTAATGCCCTGACCTCCAAATTCACCTGACATGAACCCAATCGAACATTTGTGGTTCGACTTGGAAAAGCGCGTTCGCGCTAAATCACCACCACGAAATGTAAGGGAAGTGGAGGACGTGCTGTTGACATTATGGTACCAGATAACCCAGGTTACGTATCGCCACCTCATCGAATCGATGCCTCGCCGAGTGACTGCTGTTTTACGGGTTAAAGGGGGTCCCCTACAGCTCGTTAGTTAGGTGGTCATAATGTAATAACTCATCGGTGTACAGAAAATAACCTTTTCTATCTGGCGGACTTTTTTTTTTTTCGATTGGAGGTTTAACGACCATCGTGAGCAACTCAATGGGCTATAAGCAGTCGCCCGTCCCTAATTTAGGGTCACTGGTTCCAGGGAAGGGAGAGAGCCAGTGCCGTAAGACAAACACAACATCCATGCCTCACCGGGATTTGAACCCGGACCCCTTTCGGACGAATGATCAGAGGCCATCGCTTAGACCACTGCGCCACCGGGGCGGCGGCGGACTTTTGGAACTGCCGCAAATAAAGTTAAACACTCGCGCCTGCTACTGCGCATTCTTGTGGGAGAAAATGTAAATAAAACTGTCACAGAAATTGCTTTGCATCCAGAAATAAATTTTCCAGTCGATATTTCAGCAGCGATGCTCTATGATTCCAGATGTAAATACGTTCTTCTTCTTCAGAGGCAAAACTGTGCATCATGAAAAAAGTAAAAGGTGAGCTCGAAACTTTTCGACACAAAAATAATTTTTCAAATCGGATTTTCGGAAGAGGAGTGAATCATACAAAAAGAATGAAGATTTACCCCTCATTAGTGGAAAAATAGTCGCAACATTTAAAATACACAAGGTGCCAAATGCTGTTCGTAGTGAATGATACAAAGTCATTTTAGCCAACTGTTTTTTGGGGAGCTTGTTTATTTCGGCGTGTCACGACCATCGTGAGAAGCTTCAAAGGCTGTAAGTAGTCCCCTGCTCCTAATTTAGTGCCACTGGTTCCAGGAAAGGAAACGAGCCATCGCAGTAAGACAAAGGCACCACCCATGCGGCATCTTAGTTGCCCCGGTGGCCTGAGCGCTGGCTTCTGACCATTCGTCCGAGATGGGTCCGGATTCGAATCCCGGTGACGTATAGAATTTGTTATTTTTTTTTTTTTTTTTTTTTTTTTTTGTTTGGAGGTTTAACGACCACCGTGAGCAACTCAATGGGCTATAAGCAGTCGCCCGTCCCTAATTTAGGGTCACTGGTTCCAGGGAAGGGAGAGAGCCAGTGCCGTAAGACAAACACAACATCCATGCCTCACCGGGATTCGAACCCGGGCCCCTTAGGGACGAATGATCAGAGGCCATCGCTTAGACCACTGCGCCACCGGGGCGGCAATTTGTTATTTGTCTTGAAGGCTCCTTCTCTTCCATGGAATCAGTGGCCATAAATTTGGGCCGGACTATTGCTTATAGCCCATCAAGTTGCTCACATTGGTCATTAAACCCCCAAGCAAGGAAAACAATGCCACACTAGAGGCGCAGCTTTGACTGGCCAGAAAACTGCTCCTCTGACAAATCAGTCACCGGGGCTGCAGGATATTTGGAAGTTATCTTATGAAATAAATTATGTTATCTCCCTCATTTGGGATTTCTAAACTTCAAGGTCAAGTACACTGTAAGAAATAAGTGGTGTGAATTCACGGAAAATTTCTGAAAATAACGTGCGGCAAAGTTGCCGGCTGGTGTTCGTCTTTTAACGGAATTCCCGTTTTCAAAAGTGCCCGTTTATTTCAACTACTGTATTTTCATAGATTTTCCGTAGTCAGAAATTCCCGTTTATTTCAGAAAAAATCCATTTCAGGTTTTTCCGTGTTTAAACTGAAATTCCGCGGAATCGACGACCCTGCAATTTCCAGCCCTTACCCTCCTATAATCTTTCCGCTGCATTCAGGATCAAACCTCCACCGCTTGGGGTGGTTCAACAGGTAGCGTACGCCTCTAACCAATGAGCCACAAACGCCCAGAAATCCGAATCACGTACATCGTAAAACAAATCCCGCGACGATTAATTATTTTTTTTTTTGTCATCAATTCGAATGATTTAGTCATTTTATTTTCCGTTCGAGCTTATTATTTTTCTTAATAGGTTTGTAATATTTTTTTTCTGTAGGAATACTTTTCACAAGTACTTTTCATCGTGATTTTTCGAAGTAACAAAATGCTTTGCAAATTCATTTTGTTTGAAACTGACTATGACTTTCCAGTTATCTTTAAAAAAAGGTGAAATGTACTTTTTCATAGTATTGTAAAAAAACTAAATATAAAATTTACTCTTGATAACTATAATAGCTTTTGTCTTAAGTTGTCCAAAGAATGATACATATATACGTCGTATAATCACCTGTACAAAAACTTAAGTGCCCGGTTTCTTACAGTAACACAATGTATAATAAATGGACGGTGCACAAAATAGGGGAGAGGTGAAGAAATATCCTGTGCCACAAGTGTTAACAAGTTCGTTGCTATCTTTGTTCTAGTTGTTAACTTGTAATTGCTAATAACTCCGAAGTGGTTGATGATAGTAATTAACACGTAATAACCAAATGATAATTGTATGCAAATAATTCTTGCGATTCGTAAATATGTCTAAGAAACTTTTATTATTTTTTTCTTCATTTAATTGCCTGCAAAGGTTGTCATTTAGCTGTGCTATATTTCCGAACTCTCCCGCTTTCGATCATCTCTCGCGCTGTCGTGAAATGCCCTGACCTCCCCGTCCACCTAAGACCTTCCCGGCCTCGCCTGGGGCAATTACCTCGTTGTACTTTTCGTGACCGCTCGCTTCCTAAACCTAGAGAAAAATGCCGCTCGCTTCCTAAACCTAGAGAAAAATGCCGCTCGCTTCCTTCCCTTGTCTCCAAAAAGTGCCTTTAAGCATATCCGAAAGTTCCCCGTGAGAAACAAACATACCGCCCTCGGTAAATCTAAAGCCTCAAAGTAAAATGTGAGGGGCTAGTCTATTAGTCGGCAGCATTGAAATTGCAAACTGTAAAGCATCAAAAGAGGCGTGATAGAGTTAATCTCCATTCAACATACAAAGTGCAAATACTACGCATAGACAAAATGTCGTCTTAGTAAATAACCGTGCATCCGGTGTCTAATGGGGAACTGACTCTGAGAAATTTCTCTCACGCTTTGTGGGGACAAAGGAAGTGGAGCACGAGAGGGAATAAAAGTTGCATTTTGAGATTTTATATGAAATCCTAAAACCCCGTATAAAATCTCTGTAACACAAGGAAAAAAATTCATGCGGTATGCTACCCACAATATCCCATCTCGCTACGAAACTTCAAAATTCCACGGACGATTGAAATTTAACAGTTAATCAAATCTCAAGTATTATCACCAATCGCTCCTATTACCGGCAATTTCTCGTCATACGGATACGGAGAAAGTGAGAACGGAGTTTTTCCGTTAATAGAGGAATTGTGGAAAGGTTTCTGAAAATTCAGAGTTTGCCATTAAGACATCTTAAAAACGGCAATTTAGCGTCAATTTAAGGAAAGGAATTGCGGAAAGGTTTCTGAAAATTTAAATTTCCTCGAGCACTAAAAATTCACGAAATTCAGGATTCTTTCCGTCATTTCACGGAAAACGTTGTACGAGAAATATGCTTCGTTAATTAACGAAACAAATCACGGAAAGTGTCTCGTGAATTTCAGAATTTTTGTTATAGTGTGTCGGAAAAGGATCAAACATTGTGGGTCTTCCTTCTCACAATTCAAGCTTCCCAACGCGAAAAGGGGTTTTTCAAATCAGACTGTAACAGGTGATGAGAGATGGTATCCAACAGACAGGCGGACGGCGAATATAGTGACACTTCATGCATTGTTTCTTTTTATCTCCAAGATGTGCGTTAAATTTCTAAGGCAAGTTTCAGTTAACTGAATTCTTCAGCCTTTTATACGCATGTGTACCTTCATCTTTCTTACAGCAATCATTTTACTCACTGATACCTCAGGATGTCACTGTTAACACAATTTCTGCATGAAACATTCCTCAAGCATTGCAACTATGAATCTTTAAAGCAGTTTAATAAGTACTGTATTTAAAAAATTATGTATTATATTCTAATTGATTTGACTGTCAAAACATCTCATACATTCATAGGTATGTTCATTTTGCAGCGAACAAAATAGAAGTAGAATTTCATGTTCTGCTTGTAGCAAGAATCACCGGAGATCCAGGTTTTTTTTTTTTTTCTTTAAATAATGGTTTCACAGGAAAAATGCTGAAAAAATAAGTTGAACTTCATAAAAAATATTTCTAGCGCAACCAAATTAAAATTTAGTCATTCATTATGTCATATGAATATGAAAGTTAAATCTCAGATTTTCTTCAGCCGGAAGCTGTCTTTTTCTGAGTGCGATTAAAACCTGAAAATCTCTAGTACATAAAAAGGACGCAGAATCCACGTATTGTACCAGTAATTGAAAATTACGCTGTCCCTTTCTCGTTTTAGGAAAATTCAGAGACATGTATGCTGTAACTCATTTATTTTATAGACCGCTGGATGCCCCTGTGTGTCGGCTTCCTTGAATAAAATTAACATATACATAATGAATTATGTCATTCTGTTCAGAATTTTACATAAGTTTTTCAGGAAAAACTGCGAGATATATATCTTCAAAATTTTTTCTCTCTTTGCCCCCAGAAATTCACAAAGTCTTGGATCGCCAAAAAAATACATTTGTGTTCCCATGCCACCAGCTTCAGTTCTATATGCATTCTTACTTCTACGACTGCATAATCTATTCAGTAATTTTTTTTTTCTGAACACGTGGTAGAAAGCTGAGCCGTAATTAAATCAAGTCATATGAGGGTCTCTAAGGCCCCAAAGTCGACCGTGAACGGAAAAAAAATATGCAATATGGAAGAATTACATACTTATCTTTTAATAAATCAGAAAACTAAAAAGCATCGCCACCGACGGTCAGCACCACCGAGTTTCATCATGATGTCATCGTCATGATGAAACTTACTGACGTCTTGCGCCAATAGTATGTTTCCATTCACGCCAAGCAAATGATAGTTCTGAACGGCATATTATTCTCTGACATGGTCTCGGAAACAGAAATCACGTACCTAAGCAGAAAACTGAAGACCACTACGTGCCACACGTACGTAACTTTATGTTATGTAATGTTTGAGAGTCGAAAAGAAAATTTATATGTATTGGGCTGGTGCGAATGAAATGTCCGGCAAAGGACCAGCACACGTGGACGGCGAGAACGAAAAAGTAGGACAACTAACCTAGGTAAAATAATTTCCCTCGGCATCGACACATAGTTGCCATCTGTCCGGCAAGGCCATGATCTCACAACCAAAAAAAGTCTTGCTGCTGGGAACCGAAGAAGTCATCAACTGCACGTTGAACCTCCTTGTCTGTGGTGAACTGTTTCCCGGACAGGAAGTGATCCAGGCGACGAAACAGACGATTGTCTGTCGGAGAAAAGTCCGGTGACTAAACAGAATGAGGCAGAGCTTCATAGCCAAAGGCACTTAGCGTCAGCATCGTTCGCTGTGCGACATGAGGGCGGTCGTTGACCTGCAGCAGAAGAACGCCATGTCTGTTGACCAAAGCCGGTTGTTTCTGCAGCAATTTCCGGTGCATCTGGTGTAATTCAGCACACTAACGTTCTGCAGTGATGGTTTGGTCTCTTGCCAAGAAACTCCGATGAATTATCCCGGCTGTGGACCACCAGACAAGGAGCATCATCTTGGTATGTAGGGGTGGCTTAGGATGCAGTCCAGCAGGCTGTGCCTTGCTTAAGCATTGTGCAGATAGTTTTCGATTATCGTAAAAGACCCACTTAACGTCGCAGGTGACGATTCGATGAAGTTCCTGGTTATTCCTGGCAATCAGCGACGTGCAGACTTCCAAACGCCTAGTCTTGTTGGCAGTTGTCAACTCATGCGGCAGCCACATGTCCAGCTTTTTTACCTTACCCACCGCAGCCAGACGCCGAACAACTGTCGTGTGGTGGACAGACACCTACCTCTACTTCACGATAAGTTTTTCTGGGGTCCGCTTCAACCACACGTAACAGAACATAGTCAGAAACAGCAACAGGTCGTTGACCACGTGTTTTGTTTTCCAGGTCCGTATCTCCACTTCGAAACTTCAGAAACCATCGACGAATGGTTCGCTTGTTGGATGTATTCTCCCCAAACGCTTTGTTATCTTTTCGAGCGGCAATTCCTGCAGAATGGCCGTTTAAATTCATTCAGGAAGATTACTCTCAAACCCAGCGTCTGCATGTTTCCTTTGCAAGCTGCATTACGTCCAAACAAACCACGCCTGAACCTTGTTCTCCACACACGTGGTAGCTATTTACAGTAACTCTGTGACGTAATACCCGCAACACCTGTGGGTGGTTGCATTCCGCTGTGGTGGGGGCTTGTTACTCCCGCACCACCCCAATAGCAAGGCACGTCTATAACGAGCTTGGAACGTTGTCTTACTAGAACAGTAAGAGCTAGTGGTGTAGGGCGGGGCGTGATTAATGGTTCGAATCCCAGAGTAAGCCGCGGATGTTGTGCTTTCCCTTTTGGCTCAGGTTTTATACAGTCCTTGGATAAAACGACAACACCGCAAGTATGGGCCTCCAAATAGGGGGAACAAGGAGGGGGCATTTACCCTTCCCTGGAAATCGGACTATTCCCTTTCTATTCTTAGACTGTACTACAAGTATTTTTGCGATAACACTAATTCTGATTGCTACTTTACCTGTAGAACTTTTGGAGGAGTTTGTATGCCGTAAAAATTGGAAAAGTATTGGAAATTTCTAGTAGAAAGAGCAAAAATTTCCAGTAGAAAGTAATGATGAAATTTCCAGTTGCATGTTGGAGAACAGCTTACATACGTAATGTATGAAAGGCGAAAAAATGAAAAATACATCATCCTATACAACAGCTATTCACTGAGATCTCTCGAAATTTTTCCGAGAAATTTGTCCGATTGAGAGATCTCTTCAGTTTCGTGGCCCATGTGACCGAGAAGATCAAACATACTTTAGCCGTATCAAACTTCTCCATTTACAGCGATCTTGACACACAACACGGGCTTCACTGACATCCATCATACGCCGTACACAATATCTTCTATACTGCATACTCAATCTTTTTCTCAAGCAGCCACTCCTGAATCGCATCCTCCCATTACTTCCTTGGCATTTCCTTCCTGCCACTTGGGCTAAACATATTTTCTTAGTAAGCATCTTATCACTCATTGTTTCAACATGGCCAAACCACCAAAGCATGTTAGTCTCCACCTTGCTAACAATATTTTGCCTCACATTACACAACTGCAACAAATCATCTTCCTCACACAATCAGAACGAGTCTTGCCACAAACCAGCCGTAAGTAACGCATTTCTCCAGCACACAAACGACTCTTATGTTTCTTCTGTAGTACCCAGGTTTCACTGCCATACATCAGAGTAGGAACAATTACACTTTCATACACAGCCATGCGGGACTCTCTTGAGAACCCATTATTCCTGTGAAAAACCCCAAAGCACCCACGACTTTCAATGAAGAATTCACTCGCTTAGTAATTTCACCATCCAATTTGTTCTTGGTCCTAACACGTGTTGTCTAATTTCATTTGTCCATCTATTTTATATAGATATCGGGTCTTCTTGTTTCCAATTAAAATTATGCGTTGAGAATGTGGGAAAACGATAAATCTCAGTGGAAATTTGCGTATTGTTGATACATGTTATTCGGAGTTAGTTTTCTGGATGGGACAAACAGAAATTGTAAGTTATGGACGCCCATGATTACAGGATGGACTTGATCGGCAACAATGTTAAGTTAATCCCTGGAGGATACCTGACCTTATAGCAATATCGGGGGACCTGTTCCGCACTAACGGAACGTTCCCCTCACACCACCTCTAGCGCCTTGAGTTGTGTTTTCAAGGCAAGCTGAATGCACTGCTTCAAGGGGTTCCCATCGAACTATCTGCCTACCGTCAGTACAGAACAAGATGTACCGAGACTCGTCGGACCACATGATTTTTTTCCAGTGTCCAGTCACAGTGTCCCTGACACCACTGTCGACTAACATTCCGGTTCTTCGCAGAAATCAGTGGTTTCTCTGTAGGCAAACGACTCTCAGTACTGATCTCTTCAATTCCTTGCACATAGTTCGCTGAGATTTGGGTAGGGAACAGCCTTCATTGAATGCTTCGGTCAACTGCCGCACAGTTTCCCCGTAAAAGCCTTCTCAGATGACTGCAATCTCGTTCCAGACAGATTGTCGTTGCGCCACAGTTACGCATCTTAGACAAGCTAATTTGGGTTATTTTTCAATTGATTGAAGACAAGGGATATCTTACCTTTCGAGAAACGACTCAGCTCTGCTGTTTTCAAGATCGTCGCTCTAGCCAGACTGGCACTCACAATAAGCCCTTTATTGAACTATGGAAGTTTCTTTGTTTTTCCCATTGTGATCAACACTACTGACAAGTAGCTGTCTTAATATTTGCCTAGATCACGTGGTGATGCAGGTGACCACATATTCTGCACATACGCTGCTTAAGTCACGTTTACGTGCGTCTGCATGAAAGTTTCTAATTAAGTGGCCGATGTGTGTATTTACGACCATATTTACAATACTAACAGACAAACTTAGATTTTTTTTTTCAACCCGTCAGGTAGCTTTTCTTATGTATTAGCGTTGGTTTTTTTATTGCTGATGATGCAAAGCTTAGTGCCGATATAAATTTCTGTTCGAGACTGTTTTTGCTTGTAAAAGACCAATGTAAGCGATTCTTCGTGGTGCTATCTCTGCTCGAAGGGCGGATCCAGGACTTTCGTGAGGGGGGGGCGCAGAAATGCATCTTGAAATTACCGTATGGAAATGGAAAATACATATTAGTTCCGAATGATAAAATCTATCGTTGATATCTTCCAATTAAGGAAAGTAATGTACTTTTAAGTAATACCTTCTTTCACGAAAAAATATTTAATTTTTTATTAAAACCTAACAAATCGAAGTTTTTCCTTGTTTCCCGAGGGAGGGGCGCGCCCCCGCCTCTGAATCAGCTCCTGCTCTGCTCTGTATGACCAACATTAAATTTATTATTTATCCCTATATAATAAATTTAATGAATCATGTGGATAAGCATTTATTGGCAGTGAGATTTCACTTGCCAATAAATGCTTGATCGCACTGTAAAAAAATGAGGTATGCTGCACCACTTCTTGGTGCAACATTCTAACGCCCTATTGTTGAGTGCATCACAGCACAACACGATGCAATTTTGCAACACGTTATAGTTCACTAAAAATTTTTCTGAAATTTACGAGTCACTTTCCGTGATTTCTTTCATTAATTAACGAAGCATATTTCTCATACAATGTTTTTCGTGAAATGGCGGAAAGAATCCTGAATTTCACGGATTTTTTGGTACTCGAGGAAAATTCTGCATTCAGAAACTTTTCCGCAATTTCTTTCTCATATTGACGCTAAATTGACGTTTTCAATATGTCTTAACGGAAAATTCTGAATTTTCAGAAAACTTTCCAAAATTCCTTTCGTATATTAACGGAAAAACTCCGTTCTCTCAGTCGATGTTCTAGTCATATGGACATATGGAGAGAGCATTCCGGTAACAGAAGAAATTCGCGGGATTATTTGCGGTTTGATTAACGGTTAAATTTTAGTCGTCTGTCAGCGAGATCGCTTATTGTGGATAGAATATCGTAAGAAATTTGGTTTTTGTGGCACAGGATATTTCTTCTTCTCTTCCCCATTTTTGTGCACCCGATATTATACATTCCGTTACCGTAAGAAACCGGGTGTTAAAATTATTGTGCAGACAGCTGATTTTACGATGTCTACGTATCAGTCTGTGGAATCTTTAAAAAAAAAAAAAAAAAAAAAAACTATTATAGCTATCAAGAGTATATTTTATATTTAGAAGTTTTGTGAATTCTGTACTATAAAACTAAAAGCCCTCACTGACTCATCACCGAATCTCAGAAACTACTGAACTTAGAACTTTCATATTTGGCAGGAATGTTTCTTTTACAACACAGAGGCGCGCTAAGAAAGTAATTTTTTCTACGATAACTTTAAGTGGGTCGAAATGGGTTTTCTAAATAACCCAGCTTTGATAACGCTAGGACGTTTTGCAATGATCAAACCATTATTGCCCAGCAACTGAAGTCCCGTCCTAAGTTTTGAATGGCTTGAGTTGACCTGCTCAGTATATACACTGCTGGCCACCCAAAATGCAACACCAAGAAGGACACGAAATAACAAAGCCATATTTACTGGACCCATAACCACAGATGCAAAGATGAAACGATTGAGCTTACAGGCCCGTGAGACTTGCGAAACACGCAGACATCAATAGTTCGTGTGGCCCCCACGGCCTCTACACGCCGCGGCATCGAACGAAAGAGGCTTTGGATGTGGGCTTGGGGTATGTCAATCCAGGCTGCTTCCACACGTTGCCACGGTTCATCAGGCGTAGCCGCGGGTGATGCTTGCCGCGGCACTCGGTTGCCGATCAACGACAAGACGTGTTCAATGGGCGACATATCGGGAGAACAGGCGGACACCACTGCAGCAGTGACACCTGGTGGGCCGGGAAGAATTGTTTCACGATGCGTGCCACGTGCGGGCGTGTATTGTCCTGTTGAAACGTGGCCGCTGGCAGGTCCTGCAGGTAAGGGAGGACAACAGGCTCCAAAACGTCGGAGATACAGCGGTGGCTGTTGAGTGTACCGGCGATACGTACCAGACGGGTGCGTGTATCATATCCAATTGCGCCCCAAACGATAACGCCAGGCGACGGACCGGTTTGGCGATGCATAATGCAGGCGTCATACAGTCTCTCATCGCGGTGCCGCCACACGCGGATCCGACCATCGTGGTGTTGCAGGCAGAAGCGGGATTCGTCGGAGAAGACAATGTCGTGACATTCCGTAGTCCAGGTGTGGTGTTCAACGGCCCACTGCCGCCGCACTCGCCGGTGGTGTAACGTCAATGGTAATCGGAGCAATGGGCGCCGTGCCGGAAGTCCCCGCTCCTGCAGACGACGTCGAACGGTACGTGCTGACACAGGTTGTTGCGCAACACACCCTAATTTCTGTGCTAACGTACGTGATGCGGCGGCGCGAGCCGTCAATGCCTGCCGCACAACATGCCGGTCCTCTCGTTCGGTGGTGTGCCGCGGCTGCGGCAATCACTCACGTCGGTCCGTCCGTCCCTCCTGCACCCACCGAATAGATAATCGCCTCACTGTGGCTGGATGTCGTCCCACATGGGCGCCGATGTCTTTGTACGATAAACCGCTGTCGCGATAAGCCACTATTCTTCCTCTGTCGAACTCCGAAACGTGCTGGAATGACTGCCGTATCCTGCGACGAGGCATCAGGAAGCTTCCCACGCACAGTTCCGGCAGCACAACACACTTCCACTACTTACACCCCGCCTTCTGCGCACCCTTCTTATAGTGCTTCTCGGTGGCGTGCCGGGCGCACATGATTTGCATACGCCCTGCAATGCTAATCATTTGCATGTTCTCTCGCGGGCGACGCATGCTGCGAATTTCAGGCCAATCGGATGCTTCCTTTTTGGTGTTGCAGTTTGGGTGGCCAGCAGTGTATTTTTTGTTCTAAATTTATTTGTTCTGAATTTATTAACAAAAAACTTTAAAAATCACGTAAAAAGCGCTATTTCATAATATGCTTTGCATTTAAACATTTATTATCGGTTCACATATCGAATGCCAAGTTTTTTTTGAGTCATAATCGAATTACCAACATTCCTTTTCACCGAAGCAACGGTGACGTCATATAAGTGGTAAGGTGACTGCAATAAATATAAATAAGCGGGTAGATTTTCATAGTAATTGAAATTTGAAAAAAAAAAAATCCCCCTTAAGATATGAGTGATGGCAACACAATTTTGCTCACGCTTCCAAAAACATCTGACTTGCTAGCTTTCAAATGTAGTTTCGAACGAAATTGTTTATAAGTAAGGTTCGTTTTACATTTATGCTGTTTTGTTTTCTATTATTATTTTGTTCTATTGTGTATTGAAATTTTAACAATGAAAGTGAACAGTAACGGCGTATTTTGATTTGTTTCGTGTAGGCTTGAAGTTTTAAATTTACAGTAAATTCACACCACTTATTTTTCACAGTGTATCAAACCTGACTGGTGCATTTTGCACCAATTGTACCATGTTTTCACGTGTTTCATGCAGCACGCAGTGGTGCAGCTGGCATAGCTCCACCTTTGGGTGAAACACAGCTCAGAATTTTTAACAGTTCTGTAATTCAGGAAAGATAGAGGAACTAGGGATGCAATTGGTGTGATGAGGACTATATGAGAAAGGAAAATAGAAGTAAACAAAATTTATTTATGTTTCATCGACCTAGAAAAAGCATTTAACATGGTGAATTGGGAAAAGCTGATAGAAGTGCTAAGAAAAATAGGATTTTTTTTTTTTTTTTTTTGATTGAAGGTTTAACGACCACCGTGAGCAACTCAATGGGCTATAAGCAGTCGCCCGTCCCTAATTTAGGGTCACTGGTTCCAGAGAAGGGAGAGAGCCAGTGCCGTAAGACGAACACAACATCCATGCCTCACCGGGATTCGAACCCGGACCCCTTTCGGACGAATGATCAGAAGCCATCGCTTAGACCACTGCGCCACCGGGGCGGCAAAAAAAATAGGATTAGACTGGGAAGACCGGAGGTTAATAGCTGAATTATACATGAACCAGACCGCCATAATAAAGACAAAATTAGGAAAAACTAAAAAAATGTTTGATTGGCAGGGATGTAAAACGAGGATGCTGTCTCTCACCAACGCTCTTCAATATTTTTGCAGAACAAATGATAAAATAAGCATTCGATGAAGAGAAAAAAGGAATCGCTGTTAGAGGAAGAACAATACAAAGTATTATAATAGATTTGCAGATGACCAAGCGAAATTAGCTAATACTGAAGATTAACTACAGCATCTAATGCAAAAATTTGAAAGTGTATGCATAAAATATGGTATGAAAATTAACACAAAGAAAATAAAAACGATGAGAGTCTCCAGGAGACCAGGAAACGTTGAGGTGGTGATGAATGAAGATAATGTAGAGCTAGTGAGACTATACAAATACCTCGGTAGCTTAATCCAAGAAAATGGAAAATGTGACATGGAAATAAAAGAATAAAAGAAAATATGCATTTTACAACAAGAAAAATTTGTTTAGTAATAAAATGAATAAAAATTTAAAGAAAAGGCTTATTAAGTGCTATATTTGGAGTACAACTTCATATGGGGCAGAAACGTGGACAATCGGGAAGAAAGAAGCTAAAATGTTGAAGGCATTTGAAATGTGGTTATGAAGAAGAATGGAAAAAATGAAGTGGATTGAAAAAATTACCAATGACGAAGTGTTGCAAAGAGTTGAGGAAGAAAGGAATATTTTAAAGACCATGATAAAAAGAAAATATAACTGGATAAGGCATGTGTTAAGAGGAGACAGCTTTTTGAAAAGAATGACAAAAGGGAAAATTGAAGGAAAGCGACCAAGAAGGATACGACTAACGATGCTTGATGATATCATGGGCACAGGAAGCTATCAAGTATTGAAGGAGGACACACGGGACAGAGAAAACTGCAGGAAGAGAACTTGTTGAGTTACCGCTGGGCCTGTCGAAAGACAGAACACTGATGATGATGATGACTACATCTTTCACACTTCCTTCTTTTTGTTTGAGGCGCTAGATTCTGATCATACGTCTGATACCCTGGAACCAGTGGCCCTAATTCAGGGAAGCGCGACTGCTTACAGGCCTCAATGTTCATCATGGTGGTCTTTAATGCCCCGAAAAAAAATATGATAAAAACACATGCTCATTGCTTCCAAATGTTCGTTCGATGGCACATCCCTCTCATTTTTTATATTAATTTCCTTCCGCCGATTGAGTTGCGATGTCTGACTACTTACAGTACCAGTTTATTTGGTTTCCTTATTTTCCTAATGCATCCTGTTTACATATTTCCATGATCGCATTTGTGCACTGTACACGCAGCACAAAAATATAAAATCCCTTCCAAAGCTCTTGAAGTCTCCTCCGTTAAAAGTTAATTTAAACTGTTATTAATTCCAGCATCTTTTAACTTGGCATGAGTTAGATTTATTCAAAATGTCTTCTTTTAGCTACGAATTAATTTATTCACTGAGGTAAACAGCATTCCACATACTGGCGAAATTACCACTGATTTTTTTTTATATATGTAAATATTAAAGTGAATTAATTGAATTGAACGTTTGGGATTTTTTTAAGCCCGTGCACTCTAACTTCCCGGGCTTCATTATTCTTAATACCGGGAATCAACTCTGTTAAGGCTAAGTTTACTTCCATTTGATACTTTCCTCCCCTTCATGTTTTATTTGCATTAATGCGCTTATATTTCCTGTTTAATTTTGCGGCATTAATCTGCTTTTTATTTAATTACTTCCATTCATACTGAAAAACTAACGATATTCTTTAAAAACAAAGTCTAAATTCTTCACACATGTGCTACAGTAAATCATAATTTTGAATTATTACCATCGGTTATACACTCACGCGCCGGATCATTATGACCAACCTTGTTCGAAACACGAGAAAATGACCTCACCGACCGGCGTGGAATTGACCGGATGGTTATAAAATAAGTATTCCTTTTCTTGGATATCTAGAAAAGCGAAAAATGGAAATACCACGACAAAAATCGGTAAGTAGCTTATTGAAGGCACGGGAGAACGATTTATTGGAAAATAAATTTATTTCAAAATTGTGCCGCTAGGGATGCAGTGGCACTGAAGAAGCAAGAAAGGAACAGAGTGGTGGCCAAAATCGTGGACACTTTTTGAGAATATGTTTTGCAACTTTGCAGACTCATAAGGAAATGCAATGTTTCACTAAATGCAAATGTTTATATATCATTTAAAAGAGAATTTAATGCTGAATTCAATACAAAAATGGAATCCAGATATCTGCAGTGCAAAAAAAATTATGCTTACTTTAGTCTAAAATACAGAAGTGTGATTCAGATAGGAAACAGAATGTGGGTGCAAACCCTATTGGCCAACCACAGTCCTTGTTCTGTGGACCAATCGAATGGCAGTAGCTGCAATACATCATGTGTTTAGTTGAGGAAAGTTAATTTTGCTGCTTGTTTTGTACAACAGAGATGGTTATTGGTTTAAGTGAAGCACAATTGGAGATTGTGTGCTTACTTTTAGTATTTCCTGAAATTTAAAGTATAAATAATAAATGGAGCAATGGCACCCAAGAAAAGAGTTGATTGGACACACACACACCCAAAAAAAGCAGGATTGTTGTACTACGTAGATCGGGTCATTCCTATACTGAAATTGCAAGGCAAGTAGGTGCTACAGTGACAATATCTACAGTATGAAAGTTGTGTTTACGATATCAGGAAACAAAGTTGCTGAAAATCAAATCAGGAAAAGGCTGAAAAAAGTACACAAAATCTATTGATGGCAGAAGAATAAAAAGGCCGTGTCTCAAGAATAGAAGAATTTCATCTCAGCTCCTCAGAGATGAATTAAGTGCAACTGCTGTTTCTGCCTTTCGCCTTTATTTTAGGTTTAACGACCACCGTGAGCAACTCAATGGGCTATAAGCAGTCGCCCGTCCCTAATTTAGGGTCACTGGTTCCAGGGAAGGGAGAGAGCCAGTGCCGTAAGACAAACACAACATCCATGCCTGTACCGGGATTCGAACCCGGACCCTTACGGACGAATGATCAGAGGCCAACGCCTTAGACCACTGCGCCACCAGGGCGGCCTGCTGTTTCTGTCAGCTCAAGAACAATAACATTATCAAGCATGGGAGTAAGAGGTAGGATTCAGAGAAAAAAGCCATATCTGAATCTACACGCTGAATGCAAGAAAATACATTGACACCATCCTGGAACTAAGACTGCTACCTTCCATCAGGTATCTCTTTCCCAACACACACAATGCACCAGCAGAATTCAGCTCCCTGCCACACAGCGCAATTATTTTTTTCTTTTTTGATTGGAGGTTTAACGACCACAATGAGCAACTCATTGGGCTATAAGCAGTCGCCCGTGCCTAATTTAGGGTCACTGGTTCCAGGAAAGGGAGAAAACCAGGTCCGTAAGACAACATCCATGCCTCACCGGGATTCAAACCCGGACTCCTTTTGGACGAATGATCAGAGGCCATGGGGTTGGACGTGCCACGATTTATGACATCAACAAAAAAAACCGGAACAAAATCGAGGGGTTTTGTTCTAGATTTGGACAGCAGGACAAGTGATAGGAAAGTTGTAAGATCTGGTGAGTACCCTTTAGTTGAAGATGTTTTTTACGCATGGTTTCTCCAGGAACGTAACAGACACACTCCTATTACTGGTGAAATTATTAAAGAGAAAGATACTGGCTGGTTTGATAAAGAAATAAAAACGATTTGGAATCCATTTACTAAGAACGACAGGTGAGAAACTCTTATGACTTTGATGCCGTTGAACCTTATAAATTTTTTTTTTTATCAAGTTGGTACAAGAGTTAAATCTTAGCCCCGATCAAACCTATAATGCTGATGAGAATGGATTATTTTGGAGTTTTTTTGCCGAAAAAAAAACATTTGTTCACCGAACAGAAGCCAGTGCTCCTGGTCGGAAAATGGCAAAAGATCGAATCACGTTTATGCCGTATTCAAATCCTAGCGGTACACATAAGCTTCCGTTATTAGTTATAGGCAAGTCTAAAAATCCAAGGGCGTTTAAAAATGTCAAAAATCTTCCGGTTTTATACAAAAACCAACGCCGGGCTTGGATTGTTCACAGACTGGTTTCAGGAGCAATTTGTCCCAGCAGTTGAAATTTCTTTTTTGTTACCTTTAGATAATTGCTCGGGCCATGCAGAAGGAGATGAACTAGCATCTACAGATGGTTTTGTAAAAGTTATGTTCTTACCACTAAACGTAACACCTTTGTTACAACCAATGGATCAAAATGTGATACAAACTGTTAAGATCCAATACAAAAAAAGTCTACTCTACAATGTGATAAGCAAAGAGCAAAGCATTCTCGATTCTCTGAAGGCCATTAATAACGTCAGAGATGTTTACAATCTTGCTCATGCATGGGGAAATGTATCGACTAATGTATTGGTCACCTCGTGGGGGCAAATTATGTTAGCTCAGTAAAAAAAACTAAAAATAAAGTTCAAGAAGTCCCTGGCAGTGATGATTCGGCTGTTACAGACCTCCAAGAAGCCATCGCCGTGCTGTGCAGTGATGAATCTGAAAGCCTGACTGTAGTTGACGTAAACGATTGGCTCATTGGGAATGAAGAAGAAAATTTCCAACTGATGAAGAGATCATCTTAGATGACAGTGACGAGGAACAAAAGGGGGCCAACTGTACAACAAGTTCATGCCGTACAACACAGCAGTGCAGTAAGTGCATTTACCACATGTATCATGTGGGCAGAGAAAAACGGCGTAGTAGCTGCTGACGTACTTGTTTTAAAAAGACTTATGAAACTGTCTTTAAAGGCAAAAAAAAAATTGAGTTTCTTGCACCCTCTACTGCGTGATTAACTGTGTATTTTGCTAACTTGTACGTATAAGTATATTAATAATCAGTGATTCGTTCCTGTACATACTATGTACAGTACGCACTGTAGTTTTATTTTTATTCAAAATCCAGTATTCCGACACCCGCCAGTCGGATCACCGAGACTCCACTGTATCTGATATTTTATCGGATTATAGTGTATGTAGATTTATCATGATTGCAGTATTTGCAGCATAACGTTTTTTGTACTGCAAATATTTGAATTCCGTTTTTTTGAAAGGAATTCTCTTTCAATTCATATACGTAGTATAAACATTTGCATTTAGTGAAGCGTAACATTTCCCATAAGCCTGCGAAGTTGCAAAACGTTTCTTCAAAAAGTGTCCACAATTTTGCCCACCACTGTATGCGTGCGATTTTACTGGTTATTGACAGCCCAAACCTATCAAGCCAACAGCTGCTCAGTATGCTGATCGTCGCAAGGGTACAGGCCAACAGCTGCTCAGTATGCTGATCGTCGCAAGGGTACAGGCCAACAGCTACTCAGTATGCTGGTTTTCACCTGTGATGCTTCTCCTGTGATACTCAGCAGAAGCATCACGGGTGAAATCCAGGAACTTGGTTGTTGTTCACATGTTTCGTATGCAAATATTCACATTCAAAAGTGGCATGCTGCCTCTGGCAGGATAAATACGGCAATGATCCGGCCGCCGCACTGTGTGAAATTTCGGCAATCTAGGAGAACCTTATTCCTATGGCTAAGTTTACTTCAGGTTGTGGGTTTAGAAGGTAATGCAGGCAAAACTAATAAGTACTTAGGTATTTCTACATTTTATTTGGCATGATTTACATATTACATTTGGCATTATTCACATTTACTTGTATGTGGCATTATTCACATTTACTTTTATGTGGTATCATTGCATACTTCGACCAAAATACAAGTCATAGGTCAATTTCGTGTAACAAAAAGGAGAACCACACATGTTACGCATAAGCTTGTAATACGTACGTATACATGTATCGTACATACAACGACCGCAACTGTATAAGTAAGATTGTAATGTAAAATATAGAAGACTCAACCGGCAAATTTAATCACAATCACTGTTCGAATAATCTTACGTCTGCGAATCATTGAAAAAACATTCTGTCAGTTATACCTCGGGCATGATGTTTGCATGTTCCGTTTTAGACTAAGCCCGCAGGCTACAGATAAGAGGAGCAGAGGTGACAAGCAATCGATGCAGTAAGTCCGTGTCAATTCTAGAAGTCTTCTTAGCAAACAGTTCACGGTATTTCCTGCTGTCTTTATTTCTTGCCTCTTGGGCTTCCTCGGGAAACGGACCGATTGGCAGTATGGCTGTACCTATAATACCTCTGTCATGGATAAGTACTTTATGTACGCTTATGGGTACAGAATACCCCGAATACTCCTTCAAATATAAGTCCAAATTGTCGGTAGTGTAGTCACCAAACTTGTCTAAATCTATCGTAAACCCACAATGCAGGCATTCTAATATCACGCGAAATCGCTTGATCAACTTTACATTGACACCAGTTATTTCAGCAGATATTTCTGCATTTCTGAAAAACTTTGCGGTATTACAATCATTCGTGTTTCCCGTTTGGGCATATCTACGAGTAAACAGAGCTCGTGACGAAATTCATTCTTCCACAAGCTTTTTTTTTTTTTATTTGCTGCGCCGCTGACTTACCACGATTGAATCTCAAGTATGTATGAAATGTGCAGTACACATAAAAAAAAAAAAAACGAATCCAGGAATGGAGAGGAGACAGTCCAAAAGTTAAATTCTTATACACACATAGCGCCGTGGATTGCTGACCGCCGTGGTGTGAGGCTAACGCGCTCGGCTAAATTCGATGGATACGGGATTCAATTCCCCGGCGGTGACCGAATAACAACTTTTCGGTTGCTGTGTGTTGCTAAAACGTGGAAAGAGCGATGTATTTGTTTATTTACTGACGCCAGGTATTTGGAGGATTTTCACTTTTAACAAATTCTTATCTACATCCTTATAGAATACTGAAATTGTTAATCTCTCGCGGTTTCGCTCCGCACAAATAACATGTTTGGCTTGATACACATGACGACACAGCATTGCATATTTTTCCATCGATCTTACGAAAGATCATTGTGGCCTTAACTAGGAGTTCCTTATAATCTACGACAACTTTCGTAGGAGAAAGGCTACCGATTTGTTTCTCAATGTTCCCAACTTCCATTTTAATTACTTCCACGGATTCCTTTTCAAAAATGATCTTAATGGGCCGACAATAGCGTGTGGAAGAGGGAGCAGTATTTTTCCTAATTACGGTTTTACGGTCCTAGTTACATGGTACATTTGCATAGGTACCATAGTAATGCTAATGAGAAAATTTCTGTCGATACCTACTCTGTTCGGCACAGTCACAGCCCCGTTTAATAACAGCCTTTAGATTCTTATCCTCGCCCAACGTTCGAAGGACTTCTTTCTGGACTTTGCATAACCGACTGCATTGGTATTTCGGCTGACGTTTCTAATATAGCTGTATCGGAAGGGTAACACATTTGTTTAGCTTCTTTTACTCTATAAATGCGGGGCATACAACTTACACTTACGCTCCACAGCTTGATCATGAACCGATTCGTCGAAAGATTAGCGTCAACCATTAAAGCGAGTGCTTGTTCCGAAGATAAAATTGCTACACTGTTCGCAGAAGATTTCTGAGCTTTCTTGAATTTGGTGCTTCTCGTAGGAGACGCAGAACAGAGCTCTTTTATAATTGAAGCTGAGTCGCGTTTTCCGGCCTTTCGCAGTTTCAATTCAGTCGCCTTTGACAATTCTTGACTTGATGACTAATCAAGGATTTTGTTTTTTCGGGTTTAAACTTTCGGAACACAATCTTTGAAAGACTTGTGGGGTCTGCCTCTTTTACAGGGGTCGCTGTTCGAGCAAGTAGGCAGGGCTTGACTTACAATCTCTGCAAAATTGATGTTCTTTTGTCGCCTAGACGCGTTGTCAGCGAGGAATCATTTCCGATGTCTTTGCACTTTCAACCAACTCTGTTCGACTTTATAAGCAAAACATCTAACGGTTGCTTTTACGCTGTTTAAGGCGTCATTTGGCAAATCTGGCCTTCCTCATTTGCCAAGATATACGCCAATATTGCGTCCGCACGTTGTTTTGGAGGATGCTGATGCCATTTTTCAACAAGAAAGATTACACCGAATTTTCGGGTGTAATAAGCACGTTTTTTGAATCCGTTCTGACGCAAATTAAATTTATCGAAGCTATTCAAAGTCAATGGAACCGGTATGGAAAACAATAGTATCTGACGGAAAAAAGTTTTTCAATCTGATTTTTAATTCCTCAGTTATTGCTGTAAACGGAATCGTAAGCTTACGCCCTCTGGTTGCAGACTTGTGCGTTAAGAAAAACATGAATTTATATGAGAAACATTTCGCACCAGAAACGCTCTCCAACACAGAAAGAATTTTTCAAATCGGACTCTTAGAAGCAGAGATATCGACAAAAATAAGATGTGACTTTACGTCCCATGGTGGGAAAACCATGCATTATTTTAGGAAGAAAGTATTCTCAAAAGGTTTATCCATATGAGCGGTATCGATCCAAGAAAAAAAAAATCTAGTCGAGTTTTCAGGAGCCCAGATTTTGCTACAAATACATCAGAAGCAGATATTAACACTTATGCCCCCTGGTGGCCAAACCATTCTTTACCAAACATTAGAAATTATGTGAAAAATATTTTCCATCAGGTCTTGTATGCGATACAGGAAGAATTTTTCAAATCGGAGCTTTAGGAACAGAAATAACGCAGAAAACGCAATTTACCTTTGTGCCCCCTAGCGGAAAGTCTTATTATTTACTTGAAATTTCTGAATTTATAGGGAAAACATTTCGCATCGGAAACACAATCGAACAAAGAAGGAATTTTTCAAATCGGACTCCCAGAAGTAGAGATATTGACAAAAATAAAATACACATCAACGCCCCCTGGCGTAGAAACCATGCATTATTTCAAGAAGAAAATGTTCTAAAAGGTTTGTCGGCATGAGTAGTATCGGTCAACAAATGACTTTTTTCCAATCCAGGTTTTAGGAGCTCATATTTTCCTGCAAATACACCAGAAGCAGAAATTGGGACTTACGCCACCTGGTGGCCAAACCATTTTTTGCAAAAATTAGAAATTTTTGCACATCAAAGGATTTCTCATCAGGAGATGTATCCGGCGCAGAAAGAATTTTTTAAATCAGAGATTTAGAAACAGATATAGAGGGAAATCAATTTACCCTTACGCCCCCTAGAGGAAAGTCTATGAATGACTTGAAAATTTTGAAATTATATGAAAAACATGTCACACTGAAAACACTATCCAACAAAGAAGGAATTTTTCAAATCGGACTCCTAGAAGTAGAGATATTGACAAAAATAAGATATACATCTACGCCCCTGGAGGAGAAACAAATATTTTAAGAAGAAAATATTCCGAAAAGATTTATCGATATGAGTGGCATCAGTCCGCGAAAGAATTTTTTCAATCGATATTTTAGGAGCTCAGATTTTATGGAAAATACATCAGAAGCAAAAATTAACACTTTCGCCCCCTGGTAGCCAAAGTTTTTATTACCAAAAATAAGAAATTATATGCAAAATATTTTCCATCAGGAGGTGTATCTCCTGAAGAATTTTTTTTTCAAATCGGAGCTTTAGATGAAGAGTTATTGGGGGAAACGTAATTTACTTTTACGCCCCCTAGCGGAAAATCTATGCGTAATTTGAAAAAGTAACTATATCTAAAATACTCTTCGGCATAAATGGAATCGAAAGATACGAGAATTTTTTCCATCGGATGTTTAGAAGCAAATATGTGGAATAAAACGCATTTACGAATTCGATATCTGCATTTACGCCCTCTAGCGGCTAAATTGTACATCGTAAAAAAAAAAACGAAATAAAGGATCATCATTCTCATATTTCAAGCTCCCCAATGTTAAAAGAATTTGTCAAATGGGACTAATAGTTCCAGAGATATCGTGGGTACAGACAGACGGACGGACAAACCGATAACATAGGCACGATCTTTTTTTACAAAGGACGTGCTAAAAATGGCGAGACGGGATATTTGAGGATTTATTCTGACACATAACGACAGGGTGTAAATGCGCGAATTTGCGCAAAATTTCACTTTTCAGTTCAATAGTGCAGAATTCTAGCTTTAATCTGGTTGGATGAATAACACTGAACAACACGGAATAATGTCTTAAAAGTTTCGTTATAAAGTGGCAACAACTGTTTTGTCACAATGTAAATACCCTTTCTTTAAAATTCGATATTTTGCACTATTCTATAGGTAAAAGTAAATGTTCACGCACGTAATTTTACCTTGAAACACTGACGAAGATATTCCCACACCGCACAAACCGCCATGTATCACCATTACTGCACAGAGCACACTCATCCACTGAACTGGAAGCAATGATGCGCTTCCGTTCGTCTCGCTGTCTGGCTAACGCCACTTGCGGTAGTTTGAGCGGCATGTGATAAATGTTCAGCGCTATTATTGGCTAAACTGCTGTTGAGGTCATTTAAAGGCCATGTTTAGCTATCGGAATTCCGTGTTTTTAATGATATCGGTCATTCGCAAAATTCAATTAAGTTCCCCTAGATTGCCGAAATTTCACAGTGTTCGTCGATACCTGATCATTGCCCATGAAACGCATATAGCGTATTTAATCAGTTTATTTTTGTGGTGTAGTAAGCACAAAGATTCCTCAAGCTTCGGCACTCAACTGGGAGGCTTTTTAAAGGCAATGGTAGACATAAAAATGCAGTTAATTGGAACACGTAAGGAACAAAAATGATTTTTGAAAATAACATGGGTGACATCACGAGAATATTACATGAATTTTTATCACGCAATTATGCGGTGCGCCACGATGTATTTCCATCTTTTAATAACGCATGCCAAACCATTGATAGTCCAGTAGAGACTATGTTATTGCATGCTAGTTTGCTGGAGAGAATTTCGACTGTTTCCCTGATGTCAGTCTCTTTAAAGTTAGTGTAAGGGGGAATTCTTCTAATACTATTCCATACAGGAGTGGCCGATGAATGCGTGACGTCTCTGGCGCATTCGTGGACTGCAACCAAAACACAAAGAAACGTTTCTGAGCACGTGATACGGCTATTGAACCGAAGTAATCGACGGCCACTTTTTTGTGCCGATGTTGACAAACCTAGAAGCTCTGCACGGAACTTAATTTGGAAAGGCCTGGGAGAGCCATGCCGTGTGTGGCCGGGCATTATCCTTTTGAAGAATTGCTCGGTAATGATGCGACGCAACAGGTCGTAAAATATCGCTGACATTCCACTGATCCGTGAGGGTTGTACGGAGGACTACCAAGCGTGTCCGGCTATTGTAGGAAATATCTCCCCAGGCAGTCACTCCCGGTGTCTAAGTCATGTGGCGTTTCACGGTAAAGGCAGGATCCGCGCGCTGGCCTTCTCGTCTTCAGACACGTATGCGCTGGACATCGGCGCCAAGAGCAAACCGTGACTCATCACTGAAGATAACACGACTCCACTGAACACAATCCCACGTTGATCGTGACCAACACCACAGCAACCGGTGCCGGCAATATTCGCTCGTCAGTGGTAAATGGCGGAGTGGCTTCTTCGAAAGTAGTTCCCGGACTGCAAGTCGTGTGACAACAATTCGGATGGCCACTACCGTACCTGTACAGACGACGCAACATGGCCCAGGATGGTTGAGAGAGACGAATTCGATTCTGTTCGTGCGCTTATTACAACCACTATCCTCGTGTTCTGTCGTTGCCCTCGGCCCACTGGCGTCAACATCATCTGATCACCGCATCTCTCAGACATAAAATGCCTGGCCATACGGCGACTTCTCCAACCTGCCTCTCTCAGCTCAATTATACGTAGTCTCTCAAACTAGCTCAACTGCTCGTATTATACGCGGATCCGACATCAAGGCGTCTTGCCTATCCTTGGAGGTTAATGCAATCGCAATCCGCTGTCACAACTGTTCCTGCATGCGAGCTTTGTTGTTGATACACTCTCCTCGACGAGCGGTTCCGATGTGTTCTGACGGGCTTTTATTTTGTCACTGGTCGTTATGTTTTAATCATTCGCATATTTGGCTCTGCGGTACTTGCGCATGCGGAGTTTCATCAGGATCGAACGACTTTCACGGGGTGCTTCGGTTCTTTTTTTTTTTTTTTTTGCGAAGTGTATAAGAACTTTCACGTGTCATTTGCGCCATTCTTTATGCAAATTAAATCATTTTGCATGGCACCCATGAAAGAGAAAACAAGAAAGGCGACACCGAACTTTTTCGGGTGTAATGAGCCCGTCTATTGAATCCGTTCTGACGCGAATTAAATTTATCAAAGCTATTCACAGTCAAAGAAACCGGTATGGAAAACTGTGGTATCCGACCGAAGAAAGAAGTTTTTCAATCGGGTTTTTTAATCCCGCAGTTATTGCTGCAAACGGAATCGAAGTCACGCCCTGTGGTTGCAGACTTGTGCATTAAGAAACATTTGAAATTATATGAGCCGCCCCGGTGGCGCAGTGGTCTAAGGCGCTGGCCTCTGATCATTCGTCCGTAAGGGGTCCGGGTTCGAATCCCGGTCAGGCATGGATGTTGTGTTTGTCTTACGGCACTGGCTCTCTCCCTTCCCTGGAACCAGTGACCCTAAATTAGGGACGGGCGACTGCTTATAGCCCATTGAGTTGCTCACGGTGGTCGTTAAACCTCCAATAAAAAAAAAAAAAAAAAAAAAAAAATTATATGAGAAACATTTCGCAGCGGAAACGCTCTCCAACAAAGAAAGAACTTTTAAAATCGGACTCTTAGAGGCAGAGATATCGACATATTTAAGGTATACATTTACGCCCCCGTGGCGGGAAAGTGTACTGGTCGTTGTCACGGATATTAGCGGCGTTGCGTTTTTTTTTTTTTTTTTTTTGGAGGTTTAACGACCACCGTGAGCAACTCAATGGGCTATAAGCAGTCGCCCGTCCCTAATTTAGGGTCACTGGTTCCAGGGAAGGGAGAGAGCCAGTGCCGTAAGACAAACACAACATCCATGCCTCACGGGATTCGAACCCGGACCCCTTCGGACGAATGATCAGAGGCCAACGCCTTAGACCACTGCGCCACCGGGGCGGCCGTTGCGTTTTGGAATGCGTATGATGAGAATATTAGCATGACCCCGGAGCGATATAAGACATTTTCTGGGGGAGCATATCACGGCGTTTACTGTCTGTTAACAGTCTTATCACAAAGTTTCTGAACGTTCTAGCCATTGTGTGTAAAAACACATTTGTAATCCATTTTGTTGTGAAGAGACTTGCTAAAACACATTTACTCTATCTGACAGGAACACTGATAAATGAGTGCTAGTTGTCAAATGCACGCCAAGAGGTTCAAGGTTGAAATTGACTTCTTTTCGTAAAAAAAAAAGCGATCAGGAATACTCTTACCAAACTATGGGTCCTTCTTTAAGCACTTTCCTTAACATCAACACACGTTCTTCATATCTATGGAAGACTATTCCAGCTGTGTAAAAGAATTTGGGTTGCTGTCGTAGCCATTGTATGACACACTCCTGTAGTAGTTTGTCACTAATGAATTTATACGAGGGTGATAACAAAAGTTCTGCACACGTTAATCTAAAACGGAAGCGAATGATGCAATCGGGAAAATGATTGCGTCATGTCAAGGTAAGACTCTCAGCAACGCAGTGGGGTCAGAACGACGCGCTAGCATTCGTTCTGTGGACGAGGGAGAGTTTTGAAATGGAAGTGTGCAGCTCCTCAGGTAGAGTCACAGCGTTAGACCAGCGCTCGTACGTGAAAATAGAAACTCTTGATCGAAGCACAATTTATTTCTGAGGCCGAAAATTCGCCAAAATCGCTCCCAACTTGTTGGAAGCGAGAGCGATCTTGCTGCATGACAATGCATCATTTCATGGTGCAACGTCGGCACTGGGACTTTTGTCGAAATGACTGGAAAAAATTATCCCACCCACCATACAGCCCTGACCTCAGTCCACCCGACTTTGATCTTTTCCACAAATTAAAAAATCGGCTCCGTGTCATCCTCTACGAATCGCTGGACGAACTGTCATGGGACGTTACCCGAGTAATACGACAACTGAACAAAGATGGCATACTACCGGGAATCCAGTACCTACCTCACCGCTGGAAACTTCTCTCAAAATTGACACTTCTCTCAAAAATTGACAGTGTGCAGGACTTTTGTTAGGGGACCCGTACCTTCCTAAATTCTCCTGAAGTGGATTTAACAGGTGGAAATCATTTGAAGCAAAGTCACGACTGTTGGGTAAGAGGCTGAGCATTTCTCAGCCCATTGATGCCACAGTTCCGTCGTCTCGTGAGCCGTGTGTGGCCTAGAATTGTCATGCAGCTGTATGCCCAGTTTCGACAATTTTCCTGGCCTTTTCTCGAGGATAACGGATCGAAGGTTCTCTTTTACAAGGGTAACGTAATCCTGTACATTCACTGTTGTTCCCTGTTCAGAAAATTTCACCAAGAGTAGTACCTCGATTGCATTCCACAATACAGTAGCCATTAGCTTTCCTGCTGACTGCACTGACTTTAATTTCTTTAGCCGAGGAGAATCCTTGTTGCGCCATTCACAAATATCTCGCCTGGTTTCTGGAGTAAAATAATTAACCCGTCTCGTATATGGTCACGATTTGCTGCAGAAATGCATCTCCATCAGACTTGACGACACGAAACGTCTTCCGAGGAAATGTCATAGCCATCTGTACCCATCATATATGCACTTTTCTGAACAGCAAGCGCCCATGCGGTATTGTTCCGCACTACCAATACTGATGTAAAATATTGCGTATATGTCACGTACTGTTACCCTCCTGTTTTTCAAATATAACCCGTTGCACCGATCGATGTTCATTTTGGTCGCAGCAGTAGATGACACATGTTCATGCGGTTTATTTGTTACACATTCTCGACCCTCGGAAAATTTGCTAGCCAATGCATTTCTAGCCAATGCAAAATTTGCTAGCCAATGCATTTCGGTGGAGCAGTGGTATAAGATATGGCTTCTGACCATTCGTCCGAGATGGGTCCGGGTTCGAATCCCGGTGAGGCATGGATGTTGTGTTTGTCTTACGGCACTCTCTCTCTCTCTCTCTCTCTTCCCTGGAGTCAGTGGCCCTAAATTAGGGACGGGTGACTGCTTATAGCCCATTGAGTTGCTCACGATGATTCGTTAAACCTCCAATAATAACTAAAATATGTTGTACGAATAGCAAAAATTTGCTTCCGACAGCTTTACATAATCATACTGTGCTTGTAGTGGCAAAATTTCTGCAGGTTTCACCTTCAAAAGAAATTGAATAATATAATGTTGTTCCACATTCAAAGAAATCTCGACGGACTTCATGCTATCCACAAAGCACCGCGAGGATAAAAGCACTATTGCTGTAAAGGAGAGGCTCACACGTATATTCGTACGGATTCTGTAGCAATTCACAGTTAAAAAGTTTGTGGTAGGTTGCCCCAAAAAAGTGGTACCACACCAGCTGCACCCCTTTTTGAGAAAAGGTACACCATTTTGTGGTGCATCAACAGTTAGTACAAAGGCGGTTCCATAAAAATTGAGAGTATTTTTTTTTAAGTTGGCAACAGTGTGAAGGGGGAAATAATCACGCAGACGATTAACTGAATTAAGGAAGTATCTATGGCAACAGTTATTAGCCGTGGCAGACGATTCTAGTTTTGTTATTGTGCAGTTGTTTAAGGAACGTCTGCATTTCGCCATGCAGCTATGTAAGTGAGTGATTCAGACTTAAGAAGTGAAATGCGTTGTGCGATGAAATCTTTCTATAGTTTGAGTAAAACCGGCTCCAGAAACAGTTGATTTACTGAAAAACACATACAAAGATAAATGTTTGGGTGAGTCGACGATTTTTAGATGGCACCATGATTTCAAAAAAGGGCGTTTGTCGGCCGAACTCGCTCCTAGGCTTGGTCGATCTGTAAGTGTTGTTACGGAGAGTGTTTTTAACATTGTTTGGGCAATCCTTCAGGAAGATCAACGAATGACGTGTGAAGACATAGCCGCGTAAACTAACATTTCAAAAACGTCAGCATTCCGCATTTTACGCGACAACTTACTGCTGCATCGTGTGTGTTCCAGATGGGTACCTCATCACCTGACTAGAGTACAATTGTTAGCCAGAGTTCAGGTATGTCATGAGTGGAAACAAATGATTGCAAAGGATCCAATTTTCCTAAACACAGTAATAACTGCTGATAAAACATGAGACCACTATTTCGATCCTCTCACGAAGCGCGCAACGAGTATCTAGAAACACACAGGCTCTCCTCCTCCGAATAAAGTGCGCCAAACCAAATCAGCTGGGAAGGTGGTGATAATTTTATTTGATCATAAAAGGTGTAGTCAGTCTACCAGCATGCCGTTCGTCTACAAACTACTGTCAGTATTACAATTCAGTCTTGAAGCGTCTGCGACGACACATATTGATTAAGCCACCGGACCTGGTGGGCAAGTGGACCCCACTCCATGATAACGTCCGCCCACATGTGACTCCTTGTGTTCAACTGTTCCTTATGAAATGTAGTATTGAAATCATGCCACAGCCTGCCTACAGTCCTGATCTCGCCCCGTGCGATTTCTGGTTGTTTCCAACGATGAATAAGTTTCGTTGCGCAACATTCAACACAGATGCTGACGTTATTCAAGCTGTACAGGGGTCACTAAAGCAGCTTCCACAAAATGCCTTCGCCACATGCTTTGAAAAGTGGACTGAACGATGGGACCGTTGTATATCATCCGAGGGAAGATACTTTGAGAAAGAATAACATATTTCGCTGTACCTATATTTTTTCATTTTGTATGACTTTACTCTCAGTTTTTATTGAACGGCCGTTGTACAAACTCGCACCATGGCGCGGTTCAACCTTGTACCACAATCTGGTGAGAAGTTGCATCTTGTTGTTGGGCTTTGTTTGCATCACAAAATGGGTGTATCTTTTTTTCAGAAAGGGATATAAGCTGGTGAAGTACCACTTTTTGGTGCAAGCTACCATAAAATTTTTAACATTGTAGTTACAGAGCTTGATAGTTACAATGTAAAGTCTTGGTCAGTCTCGAACCACCCTCATAAAAAATCATCTTCCGAATCCCATTTTTAGACAATGATACTGCGCCTGAAGACAGATACATAAAATGGTACGGAAAAAAACCTAATTATAATAAAAATAAAATGACTAACCCACACTCAGTGAAAAACATTTCGTAATTGAGCGAATACAGTTCTCTTCGTTTCTATCTTAAAAATCACCTAATGGTAACAGTCCTGCTAGCTCAGTCTGTAGCGTTCAGGCCATCGCTGGCTCGATCCCAACTACAGGCGATTTTCTTGCGCTTCATACGTCAGGAGAAAGTCCCGCAATGCATGTAGGCTTAAGGAAATAGAGACGAAAGTTACTTCTGTGAAGGGAAGGAAAACGACAGAATCGAAGCATTTGGAAACTCGAGAAATGTCTGCATAGCAACGGAAAACAAGAGGTTCAGATTTCTTAAATGAAACTCAATTAATTACGACGAAAAATATATCAAATTACTGAAGTTTCGTTAAAAATAGGAAACCCACCGGCAACCTTGCTGCATGTGATTTTCAATGAATTCACAACAGTTATTTTTTAGAGTGCGCTTTGTTACGCGAAGATGAATGCAAACTTTCATTGCTCTCCAAAATGTCAAAACTGCCAAACAATTAAGCCATATTTCTTTTGTTCACTGTTTTGAAGTCTAAATATGATGCTAAACTGCAGTTTGTATTCTTCGAAACTTCTTAAAAATAATACAGTGGAATATAATGAACAGAACATACTCGTTATCTTCTCTCCTGCTTTAACTGGAAGTGCTTTTTAAAAATGGCAAAAAGCGCTATTACATAAGGATTTTCCCAAAAGGAACTGCCATTAAGATGCCAACTGATTTCAAAAGAAGCAAAATTCCTCGAAGAAAGATAACAGTCAGCTAAACGCTGAAGTACATTTCTTCGTCTAATGGTTCTCGATAATGATTTTAGTGAGCAATTAAGAAAGTTAAAAATTAAAGTGGCCAACACATCAAACGCTACTGTTGTTAAAATTATTAAAAAAGGACAATTTAAAAAACGATATAATGAAAAAAAAGAACATGGTTCTATGAGATTTAATCTGCATGTAAAAATCTCGGTATTGAACAAAAAATTTGAAGATTAAAATAATGAAACATTAAATATGAAACAATGTATAGCGTTGAAAAAAGATGTTAGTGTAGTGTGAATCCCATAAATGAATGAGTATTACCATACAGAATCTGTTTGAAAAACTGCTTTAAGCATTTTTCTAAACAAGAGTTTCTTCAGAAATGGCTCGTAAATGCATTTCTAAAAGCACAACAGATAAAGGGAACTTACTTTACCAGATAAACATGTCTTCTCTGTGAACAGTCAAATTCTATAAGCTTTATTTTCAATGGGTTATTGAAATGACAAGTCCCATTAACACACAGAAAATTCAAGCGGGTTGTTTACCACAGCTCATCATCCAGTCAGCAAAATTTAAATTCTGCTAAGTTATACTCGACGTTCCGGGAATGACTTACTGTAATGTTTTTTTTTTTTTTTTTTTTTTTGCAGTCCATTTCGAAAATGGCTTCGTAGTTGAAGACAAGACTTGAAGGAAAACAAAACGCCTGAAACATCTGCTTTCTAACAAAGTCAATTTAGAGGGAATGAATGAGAATTGCATTTCTCACCTCTGTTTCAGAACCAATGTTGTCAGCACCTATTTGTGGCTAAAACCTAAGTGTAAAACTTCTGTTACAGTCACCCGCGCTTAATCTGGTAAGGGATAAATAGCATACCCAGCTTTTTATGATCAAAAGTATGAAAAACTAAAAGGTGTCCCTATAAAGTACATTGAAGTGCCCAAAAAACTGACATAAAGCTCTAATACAGCGTTGGTCCTATTCTCGATAGAATAAAGGCAGCAACGCGACGGGCATGGAATCCACGACGTCTCTGTAGTACTGTGGAGACAGTGCACACCATACTTCCTGAAGAGTGTCCCAGAATTCCGTAATAATCGCCGGTGGAGGATTCCTGGCATTGACCGCAAGTTGAACAGCAGCCCAAATGCGTTCGATGGTGTTAAAATCCGGCAAACCAGGGGGGCCAACTCAGGTTGCCGAACTCTGTAGAACGTTCCGCCAGCCATAATAGGGCGACTGTGTACGTGTGCGGTAGCGCATTGACGTGTTGAAAAAGGTCGCATGCCATGAACGGGTGCAAATGATCCCCAAGGTTGGTTACGTATCCGCCACTGGCCAGAGCGGTCTGCAGACGTATGAGGTGTGCTTAATGTGGGCCAGCTGAAAACACTTCAATCCACAACAGAACCACCGCCGGCCTGAACTATCCCTTGTAGGCATGCCGGATCCATTGCCTCGTGGAGTTTTTGCCACACTCTGAGTCGGCCATCTGCCCGAAACAGTTGGTACTATGATTCGTCAGACGAGGTACACGTTTCCAGTCATCTTGCGCCCAATGGCGGTAATTCTGAGCCCAGACGAGACGCACAGCCTTGTGTTGTCGGGTCAGCAATGGCACCCGCATGGGTCGTCGGCTCCGGAAGCCTGTAAAACACAGGGAACGTCACATTGTTCGAACGCTGATGCTACTATTCGCCCCCAGCATTGAATTGCGCTGCGATTTGTGGCAATGTTGCACACCGGACGGAGGTTACGATGCATGCCACACGCCGCTGTCCACGACAGTCCATGGCTTTTCTAAGTAGCATCATCAGTGGAAGTTAAACGAATTATGCAATCTCAAACGGCTCCAGGGGAATTAATCGAAAACTAATTCATCAGAAGCGAACTAATCGAAAACGACACCATCGGCTTTACAATTCACAGTAAAGCCGATAATGTTTACGGTGAATTTACATCATCGGCATTACAATTCACAGTTTCTTGGGATTCTAAGTTGCCATGACAAGTGGGTAAGGAAATCTTCACAGATGGATCAAAGTTTCAGAAACATGTTGGAGCTGGTTTCTGTGCAACCTCGGATGGAAACTTATCGTGCGAGGGAAATTTTTTTTTTTTTTTTTTGATTGGAGGTTTAACGACCACCGTGAGCAACTCAATGGGCTATAAGCAGTCACCCGTCCCTAATTTAGGGTCACTGGTTCCAGGGAAGGGAAAGAGCCAGTGCCGTAAGACAAACACAAAATCCATGCCTCACCGGGATTCGAACCCGGACCCCTTTCGGACGAATGATCAGAGGCCATCGCTTAGACCACTGCGCCACAGGGGCGGCAGGGAAATTTTCGTATCTCGGACAATGCTTCAGTCTTTCAGGAGGAACTATTAGCAATTTCAAAGGCTTTGCAGTGGATTTCAACAACATCTACAGATTGCAAAGTACATATACACTGCTGGCCACTCAAAATGCAACACCAAGAAGGATACGAGATAGCAAAGCCAGATTTACTGGACACATAACTGATACAAAGATGAAACGATTGAGCTTACAAGCCCGTGCGACTTGCGGAACACTCAGGCATCAATTATTCGTGGGGCCCCCATGGCTGGCAATAACGGCCGCTACACGCCGCGTTATCGAACAAAAGAGGCGTTGGATGTGGGCTTGGGGTATGTTGGTTAAGGCTGCTTCCACACGTTGCCACAGTTCATCAGGCGTAGCAGCGGGTGGTGTTTGCCGGGTCACTCGGTTGTCGATAAGAGACCAGACTTGTTCGGTGGGCGTCATATCGATAGAACAGGCGGGCCACGGCAGCAGTGACACCTTGTGGGCCGTGAAGAATTGTTGCACGATGCGTGCCACGTGGGGGCACGCATTGTCCTGCTGAAACGTGGCCGCTGGCAGGTCCTGTAGGTAAGGAAGGACTACAGGCTCCAAAACGTCGGAGATACAGCGGTGGCTGTTGAGTGTACCGGCGATGCACACCAGAGCGGCGCGGGTTGTCATATCCAATTGCGCCCCAAACGATAACGCCAGGCGACGGACCGGTATGACGATGCATAATGCAGGCGTCATACAGTCTCTGACCGCGGGGCCGCCACACGCGTATCCCACCATCGTGGTGTTGCAGGCAGAAGCGGGATTCGTCGGAGAAGACCATGTCCTGCCATTCCGTAGTCCAGGTACGGCGTTCAACGGCCCACTGCCGCCGCACTCGTCGGTGGTGTAACGTCAATAGTAATCTGAGCAATGGGCGCCGTGCGACAAGTCCCCGCTCCTGGAGACAACGTCGAACGGTACGTGCTGATACTGGTTGTTTCGCAACACACCTAATTCCTGCGCTTACGTTCGTGATGTGGCGGTGCGAGCCGTCAATGCCCGCCGCACAACATGCCAGTCCTCTCGTTTGGTGGTGTGCCGCGGCAATCACTCACGTCGGTCCGTCCGTACCTCCTGCACCCACCGAATCTATACTCGCCTCACTGTGGCTGGATGTCGTCCGACACGGCGGCGATGTCTCGGTACGATAAACCGCTGTCGCGATAAGCTATCATTCGTCCTCTGTCGAACTCCGAAACGTGATGGAATGACTGCCGTATTCTGCGACGAGGCATCAGGAAGCTTCCCACGCACAGGTCCGGCAGTACAACACACTTCCACTACTTACACCCCGCCTTCTGTGCACCCTTATAGTGCTTCTCGGTGGCGTGCCGGGCGCACATGGTTTGCATATGCCCTGCAATGCTAATCGTTTGCATGTCATCTCGCGGGCGACGCATGCTGCGAATTTCAGGCCAATCGGATGCTTTCTTCTTGGTGTTGCATTTTGGGTGGCCAGCAGTGTATATTCAAACTCTCAGGCGGTATTATCTGATTATGACTGTCCGGAGGAGTTGGTATTGGAAATTCAGGAATTACAGAAATTGGACGTGAGATTCTGTTCTTTCATTGAATACCTGGTCATCGGGGGTTCCCAGGTAATGAACTGGCTGATGCACTTGCCCGAAGAGGAACTACGAAGACAGTTATTGATTATTTCGTTAAGACTTCGTTTTGAACTCTTAAGAAGGGTCTTCAGACTAGTCTAAAAAACGTTTGGCATCGCAGATGGACAAACGCAGACACAGGGAAATATACTTTCTCGATTTCTACAACAATATCAGAAAAGAGATGCTTCTGCGACAGATATTTGAACGAGTTATTGATAGAACATGAGTCATGCCCGTCTTATTATCATAGATTTGGTTAAAAGAATTCAAGATGCAAATGTGGATTGACATCAGCTACGATGTTTCACCTGGCCCTCGAGTGTCAAGGACTCTCAGGTTTGCGATCAAACTACTTTGGAACATTGACTGAAAAATCAATTGGTGGTTTACTGGGAGTGCCTCGGATTTGTGAGAAAGTATCTGAATTCATAACATAACTCAAGTTTCATGAGACGGAGGCTATGAATGTTTCTCAAGTGCAAAATACATCTTCAGAATTTGAGCTATGATTTGTTTGTAAATATTGATTGCCTCGTTGTCTTTTCATTTACATGAATTACTTGAATTTCAATTGGTATTCCATTTTATTGGTATGACGCTAAGATATTTTGCTTACTTTCGCTTACTGGTACAAAACAATGTTGATTTTGTTTTGAGATATAATTCATCCATAATAAATTTGGCGACAGATGTCTGACTGTTGCTTTTGAATTATTTGTTTTATTGACGTGTAAACTACATTGTTTGGTGGTGAAGATATGTATTAGTGTTATCGTGGAATTATAATTGTGGAATTGTAGTTATACACGGCTGGCCACCCAAAATGCAACACCAAGAAGGAAGCATCCGATTGGCCTGAAATTCGCAGCATGCGTCGCCCGCGAGAGGACATGCAAACGATTAGCATTGCAGGGCATATGCAAATCATGTGCGCCCGGCACGCCACCGAGAAGCACTATAAGAAGGATGCACAGAAGCCGGGGTGTAAATAGTGGAAGTGTATTGTGCTGCCGGACCTGTGCGTGGGAAGCTTCATGTCTCGTCGCAGAATACGGCAGTCATTCCAGCACGTTTCGGAGTTCGACAGAGGACGAATAGTGGCTTATCGCGACAGAGGTTTATCGTACCGAGACATCGGCGCCCGTGTGGGACGACATCCAGCCACAGTGAGGATAGTATGGATTCGGTGGGTGCAGGAGGGACGGACGGACCGAAGTGAGAGATTGCCGCAGCCGTGGCACACCACCGAGCGAGAGGACCGGCATGTTGTGTGGCGGGCATTGACGGCTCGCACCGCCACATCACGAACGTTAGCGCAGTAACTAGGGTGTGTTGCGCAACAACAGGTATCAGCACGTACCGTTCGACGTCGTTTGCAGGAGCGGGGACGTGTCGCACGTCGCCCATTGCTCCGATAACCGTTGATTTTACATCACCGGCGAGTGCGGCTGCAGTGGGCCGTTGAACGCTGCACCTGGACTACGGAATGGCCCGACATTGTCTTCTCCGACGAATCCTGCGTCTGCTTGCAGCACCACGATGGTCGGATCCGCGTGTGGCGGCACCGCGGCGAGAGACTGTATGACGCCTGCATTATGCATCGCCATACCAGTCCGTTGTCTGGCGTTATGGTTTGGGGCGCAATTGGATATGACACCCGCACCCCTCTGGTACGCATCGCTGGTACACTCAACAGCCACCGCTACATATCCGACGTTTTGGAACCTGTAGTCCTCCATTACCTGATGGACCTGCCAGCGACCACGTTTCAACAGGACAATGCGCGCCCGCAGTGGCACGCATCGTGTAACAATTCTTCACGGGCCACCTGTACTATCGATATGTCGCCCATCGAACACGACTGATCGACAACAGAGTGACCCGGCAAGCACCACACGCTGCTACGCCTGACGAACTGTGGCAACGTGTGGAAGCAGCCTGGACTGACATACCCCAAACTCACATCCAAAGCCTCTTTCGTTCGATGCCGCGGCGTGTAGCGGCAGTTATTGCCAGCCTTGGGGGCCACACGAACTATTGATGTCTGCGTGTTCCGCAAGTCGCACGGGCCTGTAAGCTCAATCACTTCATCTTTGTATCTGTTGTTATGTATCCAGTAAATCTGGCTTTGCTATCTCGTGTCCTTTGTGTTGCATTTTGGGTGGCCAGCAGTGTATGTTGCTTTTATTGTTTTTAGTTGTTTCTGCTGTTTTGTATCGTTGACTGTTGCTTTTTCTTTTAGAATTTTGAGTGAGCAGTTGTATTTTCAGAGATTTATTGTGTTATACAGAGTTTAAATATATCTGATTAACGATTAGTATTAATTTGAAATTGGAATTTATTTGGAACCCAAAATTGTTGGTGCCAACGGTTTTTGTGAAAAATTGTTATTTGACTTTGTGAAGAATTGCTATTCTTCGTATTTGTTTTGAGAGATTATTTGTTGCAAAAAGAGTTTAATAATAATAAAGAAACAATTATTACAAAGGATAAAGGTGATCCCGAACGTTGATACGGCGACGTCTCCCGGGGGGGGGGAGGTCCAATTCGGATGGGTTTAATTTAAATGAGTTACATTAATCACTGCTATGCTAACGCGGCGCAGTTCATAACTCATCGGAACTAAGGAACATCATCATTGGAAGTTAAACTAATCATGCAGTCTCAAAGGCTCCAGGTGAATTCATCGAAAACGAATTAATCGAAAACGAATTCATCGAAAGCTAATTCATGGTAAACGAATTTATCGAAAGCGAAATCACCGAAAGATACAATATCGTAGGGTAAGCTATTGTCGAAAACTTTGACTACAATTGGAATACGGCTAAGTGGCCACATAAACGTTTGGGGAACCTATAAAAATTCCTTTTTTTATTTCTTAGATTACACTTTCAATTAGGATGACCACAAAACAGTTAGGGAGTCTAACAAGGATCAAACTTTTGATTTCATCGTGTCTACTTTTCTCGTAGACCGCCTAGGCAGTGGCCTTTTAAACAGTTTTTTTATGGACGTGATCATATTTATAAGGTTTGGACACCCAGACAGGTTAGTGATATTACGCTTTTTCTTTGGCACTAAAAATAAATTTAGATGCCTAGGCCTTTTTAACAGTTTTCATTCCATCGTGCTCATATTCATAAAGTTTAGACACCAAGTCAAGTTAGTATTATTGCGCTTTTACTTAGGCTTTAAATATTAATGAATAGGCCCTAGGTCTACGCCTTTTTAAAGTTTTTTTCCATTGTGTTCATACTCACAAGGTTTAGACATCTAGTTAGTATTATTGCGCTTTTACTTAAGTATTAAAGATTAATACATAGGCCTAGGCTTTTCAACAGTTTTTATTCGATTGTGCTCATATTCATAAGGTTTAGACACAAGGTCTAGTTAGTATTATTGAGCTTTTACTTGGGCATTAAATATGAATACCTTGCCCTGGGCTTAGGCCTTTTTAGCAGTTTTATTCTGGCGTGCTCATATTTATAAAGCTTTGCATCAAGTCAAGTTAGTAATGTTGCCCTTTTACTTAAGAATAAATATTTCACACACTTGAACAAAATCTGTTAGAAAGGCCTATTTAATAATATTAAATATCTAAGTAAAAGCGCAATATTACTAGCTGAACGTAATTGTCCGAACTTTACGAAAATGAGCACGACGGAATAAAATGTGTCAAAAAGGCCAAGGCCTATTTATTAATATTTAATGCCTAAGTAAAAACGTATTTATACTGACTTGACTTGGTGCCTAAACTTTGTATGTACATGATGGAATAAAAAGTGTTAAAAGTGCCTAGTTCAAGGTATTATTAATATTTTATGCCTAATTAAAAGCGCAATAATAATAATAAATTGACTTGGTGTCCAAACCTTGTGAATATGAGCACAGTGGAATAGAAACTGTTAAAAAGGCCTAGGACAAGGTATTAATATTTAATGTTTATGTAAAAGCGCAATAATATTAACTTGACGTGGTGTCTGAACCTTGTGAGCAAGAACGGGATGGAATAAAAACTGTTTAAAAGGCCTAAGCCTATTTTTTAATATTTAATGCCTAAGTAAAAGCGCAATAATACTAGCTTGACGTAGTACCTAAACCTTATGAATATGAGCAGGACGGAATAAAAACTGTTAAAAAGGCATAGGCTTGTATATTCATATTTGATGCTTAAGTAAAAGCGCAGCATTATTAGCTTGATTTATTATGTAAACGTTATGAATATATTCCGTCGTGCTCATATTCACAAAGTTTTGACACAAAGACTAGTATTATTGCCCTTTTACTAAGGCATTAAATATTAATAGCTAGGCCTTTGCGCACGTCTGAAACCAAGAAACTGCAATTTATACGGCCCCTAAAGTGAGTGTCCACTTGTCCATGCCCAGTTGTCTTGTGGTCATTTCGATGAATTCGTTTCATCTTTTTCGAAAAAGTTGTCTTTCGGTAAAGTGCTCGTTCGATAAATTTGTTTACGATGAATTCGCGTTCGACGAATTTGTCTTCGATGAATTCGCCTGCTACTTCTCAAATTAACCCATCTAATTTACAGATAGGAATTAAAAACATGAGAAGAGTCAACAACGGTGGGATAATGGTAGAATGTCAGCAGAAAGCAGAAATTCAAAAACTGGAAAGCGTAATCCAAAACAATCCCTCAACCACGGAAGATCTCAGCTAACGCAGGTAAACAAGGAAATCACCAAAAATCATTATATATGGATTAAAGGCAGACTTCACAAAACAAGACAGAGACTAGCCTTAATGAACAAAACCAAACCACCCAAGACTACAAATTTAAAGCAATTTTCCTAATAAAAGCGAAAGGGAACTCAAATAACTGGGTAGTGAATATAGACCCACTTGCCTGAAAAGAATTAAAGAAAACAGGAAAACTGAATATTGTATGGATAATTCACCCCTTCAGAAAATACTTAAAACCGACAAGGTGTTTAAAATGTAATGGCTTCGGGCATTTACGAACCAAACGCAAAGAAGAAACAGATTTCTGCGCTAAATGCGGAGACAAAGAGTACAAATACTGGAAATGGACAAACAAAGAAAATTTATTAACAACTGTGAGAAGGCAAACACAAGGTTTAAATTAAATATGAACACCAACCCCTCCGCTCTAGATAAATCATGCCCAAGTTTGCAAAGAGAACTAACCAACCTAAGAAACAGGATCAACTATGGATAAAAACAACCCAAACAGCCTAAAAGGGATCCAATGAAACAAGCACATGCAAAGACGACCATTCTACGTCTCCAACAGGTAGCGACCATTCTACGTCTCCAACAGGTAGCGACCATTCTACGTCTCCAACAAAGGCGACGATTCTACGTCTCCAACAGGTGCTCCTGGTCCAGGAGCCCTACTCGGTAAAGAACGGCTCGGTGGGCTTCCCCAGAAGCTTCCGCTCCTTTCATGCATCAAAAGAGAAACCTCTTTCAGCGATCCTGATTGATCACGGCAATCTACAGGTTCAGGAAATAAGAACATCCAAAAATGAAGCAGCTATAAGCCTGTCCTTGGGACCCAGAAACATCCTCGTAATGAGCGTGTACTGCGAGCCCTCTGGGGAAATTTCTCCAGTCTTCCTTGAAAAAGAAACCTATCTCAGCTCTTCCAACCACTCAGAGTTTCTTATAGCAGGAGACTTCAATGCCAAAAGCCCTCTCTGTGGAGACCAGGTGGAAGATCAGAGAGGCAGGAAAGTCTTTGACTTCCTAAGTGCCAATGGACTGTCATGCGCTACCAATCCGTAAAGCGACCAAACCTTCCAGGAAGCCAGATGCTCGTCTTGGGTGATATCACGCACTTCAGAGTCTTGTCTCAAAACTATCTCCGTAATTGGGAGGTCCTGGAAGACCTCTTCTACAGTGACCACCAGCTCATCTCTTTCAACTTGGGCCACACTCCGAGGCTTTACATAAGTATTACCAGGTACAGTCTGGAGAACTTGAACTGACTCTCCCTCAAGTCGAAACTCTCAATGCTGCTTGGCTCCAGAAAAGCAGAGGATCTCCCCTCATAGATCTCGACCTACACATCCAGGCCTTAACGGAAGACATCCGCTCCATCTGTGGGAAATGCCATACAAAAACCACGAAACGTCAGGGTCTACTGGTGAACAGATTAGCTAAGTACTCTGAGATCTGGAACTAGAGCTCTCAGGAGGAGGATGCAGAGAACCACAGATTCCAGGGGAGAGATAATTAAAAAAGGAAGAATACAAAAAGTCAGAAGACCTGTATATAAGAGAACTGATATATTCAAAGGAAAGCTCCCGGTTGGAGATCTGTAGCAAAGTTAAACCAAACAACCCATTTGACATCTCTTATAGGTACGTAAGCGATGCACTGGGAAATCCACTGCAGATAAGCTAAATCATGAAAAGTGGTGGAACATTTGCAACATTCGAAAAGTATTTGAAAAGTGATTGAACATTTTCCTGCTCTATCACTTCCCGGAGGAATATACCGCAGAGCAAGAAGAAATTAGATCATACAGGATCCCTCCGGACACGTCGGACGACGTTCCCTTCACATAGGTTGAAGTGGAGAACATCTTCAATACCCTCAATACTGGCAAGGCCCCAGGAAGGGATGGCCCGCACCTGGGGGTCATTCGGGAGGTCTTCCTGGCCAACAAAACTTATTTTTGGAACTCCTTAACGAATGCTTAAGAAGAGGCCTATTTCAACCGTTCTGGGAACAAGCACATATAGTTCTCTTTAACAAAAGAGGGTAAAGACAAACAAGATCCCTCTACCTACAGGCCTATATATCTCTTGACAGCATGGTTCTTGATGAGCTGGTCAACAGGCTGGTACATTTTCATATCTCTCGAACAACTATAACGAAGCAAATTTCTCCGTCATTTTTTTCCACGCCGGGTCTCTTCATTCCGGAATAAGTGGACTCGGGTTCGATTCCCGGCGTGGACCAAAAATGACGGAGAAATTTACTTCGTTATAATGGCGCCCGAACAGGGACTGGATGGCCCGGCCGTTCAAGATCTCGCAATGGTGTGATGTTCTTTCCACACCGCGAGAGTGGAAAAATAAGAGAATCCCTTCTCCAGCGCTTCGAAAAATAAATGTGTGTGGCATTGCATTCCACACACCAGATTGACTGGGAGTTCTCAAGTACGTTCTACAGCGGATGGCTGCCTGCGACGATTCATGGTCACGGCTGACCCGTGGGCCATGCCCTTGGCCCTCTTTCGGGGAGGGGTGTGTGACGTGCCTGTCCAGCAGGACGCACACGACATAAAGGCAGATAGCAGCAAGAACGAACGTCTGCGTAGCTCAGTTGGTAGAGCGACTTGTTCCGGAATAAGTGAACTCGTGTTTGATTCCAGGCGTGGACCAAAAATGACGGAGATATTTACTTCTTCGTTATACAACCTACAACCTTCTCTCAGGATCCCAATATACTCATAGTTTATTCCAGGCAGAAGCACAGCCCAAGCAATATCAGCTATAAAGTCAGAAATCCTATCAAATAAAAAAAGGACTTCATACATGTCTCGTCTCGCTTGATATTAGAGGAGCTTTCGACATCGACTGGTGTTCAGCAATTTTAAATGACCTAAAAGAGAAACATTGCCCAAAGAACATCTTCAACATAATCAGCAACTTTCTAAGTGAAAGACAGCTGTTGTACCACAAGGAAATCATCCATATTCTCAGAGAATACTACAAAGGCTGCTCCCAGGGCTCAAATTCTGGCCCCCTTTTCTGGGAGATCCTAGCAAACTCAGCTTTAAACGGAGCCCTCCCGAAAAAGATCCAGAATCTAAGCTTATGCCGACGACTTTGCTCTTACGGTCACAGAATCGGGTAGGTGTAGCTATACAATTGAAGCAAACATACATCAATCGCTTTCAGTCCTAGAAGATTGGAGCAAAGGGAGAAAACTCACCTTTGCTACAGACAAAAACGTTCTTAGAAGCCTTCGCAAAAAGCAGGAGACATGAAGACGCATCCAAAATGCCGCTTCAAATGGTACACCCACCAGAGAGCTGAAATATCTAGGTATAGTTTTAGATCAAAAGCTCACAGGAATACCCCATCTCCAGAGAGCAAAAACAAGATGCTCTAAAATCTTGAACAAGATAAATAATCTAAACTTAAAAGGAGAAGCTGTCAAGGCAATCTACCTATATAGGCAAGCATTAGAACGTATAGCGACTTATGCTTGCGGAGCTCGGCGGTCAGGAACAATCCGCGTGAAAATAAATCTTATACAAATACACAGAGCCGCCTTTCTAAGTATCACCCGTTGCTTCATAATGACTTCCACAGCAGCCCTACAGGTCCTCGCAAACTGCGAACCCCTGGATCTTGTAGTGGAACGTGAAGCAACCATTTTACTACTAAAGAAGAACAATAAAACTTTCTTTCAGGGAGAAATCCTGCAGCCCACAACCTTTGAAATAAGCAAGCAAGACCGAATCATTCACCCAATCGAGGAAATCTTCCCGACCTGGGATAAAAGCCCCCAAAATATCGGAGACATGAGATCTTCACAGACGAATCAAAAGTTGAAACCGGAGCTAGGCGAGCTACTTCGCAGTCTCTAATAGTAACATAGCCAAGAAGAAAAGTCCAAGACTCTCAAACAATGCGCGTCCGTCTTCCAGGCCGAACTAGCAGCCATTCACAGCGCCCTGGCATGGGCGGCAACCTCATTCAGCAATGATCCAGTAAACCTGTACTCAGATAAACAGTCAGACTTGCAAGCAATATCATCTTTTAGAAGCAACAATGGCCAAATGAGATCCATGAAAAACCTACTGGTTTAATCCCCATGATAGGTATTCCTCCATTGTGTAAAGAGCCATGTCGGCACCCAAGGATATGAAAGAGCGGACTCTTCAGCGAAATAAGCAACAAGCCTCCCCCATATCCACTTATAAGTTAAAACACCTCTTCAGAGCCTAAAATCTCAGCTAAAGGCGAAAATTTTCTTAGAGGGGCAACACAGGTGGGAAGTAGAATCTAAAGGAAGAAGACTACACTACACCTACAGTAAAGTCTCAACATCCCTCTGCCAAAGTGACAGACATATAAACCTTGCCCTGACAGAACATGGTCCCTTCCCAGCCTACCTTAACAGATTCCACCTTCAAAACTGCAAGTGCGCCTGAGACTACTTTCAAGACGACGCGGATCACATTATCTTTCACTGCCTGACTCAATCAGCACCCAGAAAGAAGTTCCAGAACTTCAACCTTAGAAACAAGGACATCTCTGCCCTGCTCTAGACTCCAGCGTACAGAGCAGGCCTGTGTCTTCCTTCCTTAGAGAAATTCTCTCAAATAAGGACCCGCTTTATGGCTCCATTCAAGCTTCTCCTGTGTACAGCTCTTCAGATTGGTCGGACAGACCGCCCATCAGAGGTTTTCCTCCATCACAGTCGGTCTGGCCATCCATCTCTTCTCCTTTCTAGAAGTGACCAGTCTTCAACCCGTAGAGTGCGCGCTCTTCTGGAGGAATTCCTTTCATCACAGTTTTCACCTCATCACCCGAGCTCACCCACTGCATCATCTTCATTGGCCTCATCCTTTTTCCAGTGCTCCCACCATCTATAATGTGTGAGTGTGTCTTCAAAGGGACTAGCTTATTTTGAAGGTCGGGGAGCCGATCAAAAGACCAATGCCTCGTCTAGAACTCTTATCTTTTAGCTCCCCTGACCGCAACCCAAGAGATAAGGCTCTATCATTTTACAGTCCTAGTGTATCCCAGTGCCTCAGGAAGTCACTCCTCTATAGGACTCTGGAACTTTACACAATACACACTTAATGACTCTGGAAGGATTGGTGCTTACAGCACAACTTCCCAGAACTCTAGTCTTCAAACAAAAAGTTTGAATTGTGTCATTTTTAGCCGAATAGTAACTAAGCTATGAACATTTATAAAATTTAGACTTTTACATTTAGGAAACAAGAGGAAGCCATTTTAAAATATGAGAATAGTGTTCAAAGATTTTTCTGTCATATTCACTTGAACACCTATACTTGCTATATGCAATCAAAATGTAATCAAGAATCCTCAAACGCATTGTATAAACCTTTTGTTAACAATAGAGATATGAAGAAAGGAACTACTCGCGGGTCAGCATATCTCAGAGTCATCGCCTTCGTGTCTCAATTTCCCAGGCTACTGCACTTTCAGGGAATGATGAACAAGTGAAGCCTGTATGTGCCATTTACCAACGAAGTTCAAGGAAATCAACAACGATGGGGGTCCAGAGTTACAAATTCCACAACAGACTGCTTAGAAGATTTTGAAAAAGCGGCTGAAAATGACTCCTTACAAACTGCAATTATTGCAAAGTCTAAGTGACGATGACAGAACTACGAATTGCAATCTCTGTACAGAATGCAGGAGCGTTTTGAAGATGGCTTTAGAGAGCATCTAATTTTCAGTGACGAACTGATATTCCACATAAATGGGAAAATTAACAAACATAACTGAAAATCCTACAGCAACAGTTTAGCATGTGCGGAATTCCCCGAAGGTTAATGTGTTCTGTGCTGCATCCCTTAAAAAAAGTGTATGGTCCCTTCTGTTTCCAAGGAAACATTGTAACTGGAAATTCTCATCTCAAAATGCTAATTAATTGGTTGATGCCTCAACTGCAACGCAGACAGTGACAACTTCATTTTCCAACACGATGGAGCATATTCTCCACTGGTATCGGGAATTCAATTTACGATGGAGCATCATTTTCCAACAAGATGGAGCATATTCCCCACTGGTATCGAGAATTCTGAAATTACCTCAACGAAATTTTTCCACTGAGCTGGATTGGCCGCGTAACAGGAGACATTTTACTCACATGTTGGCCACCATGAAGTCCGGATCTAACACCCTGCGGCTTTTTTTATGGGGGCTATGTAAAAGACAAGGTCTTCGTCCCTCCCTTTCCTGTTAATTTAGCTGATCTGAAACAACGTATCTCAACAGCTGTTGCTGGAGTTTATGAAGACATGTTAAGCGTGTTAGGCAAGGATTTGACTACCGCGCCGTTTGACTAACGGTTCACGCATTGAGCATCTGTAAGTTGCTGTAACAAACTGCTGGTTTCCCTACAAAACGGTGCAAGTGAGTGTAAATATCTTAAATACTAGGGAGGATCTAAAAGTAACGCACAACAATTTTTTCCTCTTCGCAGGATGCAAGTAGCAGGTTGGCAGACAACGAGCTTGAATATCCCGCTACAGACCGGTTTGGCTAGATCAGGTGTCGCCGTTGTGGAAGGCAAAGTGAACGACGGCGCAAAGATGTCGCGTTTGTTAGCATCGTCTACGAATGAAGAGCAACGCGGTGCAGTCCGATTTTTGTGAACTAAACGGAAAACTCAAACTGAAATTCACAAAGAAATGGTCGAAGTGTATAATGGTGATACCCTGGACCGGAGCAACATCTCCAGATGGTGCAGTTTCTTTGCAGAAGGCCGTGGCAACTTTACCGATTCTCCACGTTCCGGTCGACTTGTAACCGCGTCATCACCTGCCACTGTGAGAGGCATTGAACAGGCAATTCTGAATGACCGGCGGATCCATCTGCTAACATTGGCACAGAAGTTCAACATTTTGTAATGTATGGCGTACAATGTGGTGCGTGACAAATTGCATTTTCGCAAGGTCAGTGCGCGATGGGTGCCAAAGAACTTGACAGACGACCAGAAGGGACCGATAATGATGTCATCCTTGGACCACTTGATGTGTTACTCAGAAGAACGACAAATTTGTGAAAGGTGTAGTGACGGACGATGAGTCCTGGGCGTAACACTACACTCAAGAAACAAAGGCCAGTATGGTGTGAAAACATTCCAACTCCCCGTCACCAGAAAAAATTCAGGGTAACCCAATCTGAACAAAGAGTTCCCATGACGGCGTTCGCCTGGTGGAGTTTCATCCAACGTGGACCACTGTGAATACCAAAACCTACGTTAACACATTGACAAATTTGCGTCGCTCGCCCACATGTTGCACTGCACGTTCGTGATAAAACTGCGCAATTTGGCAAGGAGGTGCTCTAGCACACACCGTACAGTCCGGATCTGGCTCCTTCGGACTTTCATCTGTTTGGTCCCATCAAAAGATTCTTGACGGCCAAAGCTTCGATTTTTTTTTATTGAAGGTTTAACGACCATCGCGAGCAACTCATTGGGCTATAAGCAGTCGCTCAGTCTCTAATTTAGGGTAACTGGTTTCAGGGAAGGGAGAGAGCCAGTGCCGTAAGACAAACACAACATCCATGGCTCACCGGGATTCGAAATCGTACCCATTCCGGAGGAACGGTCGTAAGTCATTGCTTAGACCACTGCGACACCGGGGCAGCCAAGGCTTCGATTCAGCTGACGAAGTCAAATCGGTTTTCCGCAGGTGGCTATAACGCCCAGAAAACGGGCTTTTGTGAACAAGGTATACTAAAACTGGTAACACGCTGGGATAAATATCTCTAGCGTCTCCGTGCTTATGTTGAAAAATAGCTAAGAAATGTAGTTTCACTGTGTATATGTTTTGTTTTGCCCATCTATTAAACTGCCCCCTCCCCCCAAAAAAGAACAGTGCGTTACTTTTGATCCATCCGGATAGTTTGGTTTCATAAAATGTTGAAACTAGTATTTCATTTGTAAAAATCATGTATGCTGTTTCATAGGCGGATAAGTTTAAGCTAATTCTAAGCAAAAATGAAGCATTTCCCCTTAGTTTTTAAACGGAAAACACAACGTATATTGTTCGTTTATCTTTCATTTCAAATTTAAGAATTGGTCAGTAATAATAGTATGTATTATGCCTAGGATAACTTTCGCTTAATTTCCCACACCGTATAATTTCACAGAATGACCTAGAACCAACCATCTGTAAAGTATTTAAGCACAGCCTATTGCATTTTTTGCAAATGAATTTGTGACGGATCAACGGCATCGTATTATTTCACGGACCTGTAAGATGATGATTGAAACAAAAGAGCCTAGCTATGAAAGCGTCTGTCGGATTACGGATAAGCAACAATAAAAGGAGTGCTGCACAAATAACATGCATGGAAGGCCTCAGAAACAATAAATAAAGACATAATTTTGGGCAACACGCCGACTCTCAAGCAGACTCTCAATCCGTAATAACAATCCCCCCCCCCCCACCCACACACACACAACTAACGATGCTACTAGCAAAGAGCATAAAAGTATAGTTACGATACAGAGGGCTAAAAAAACTTTCTGCTCACATAAATATGGATGTAAGCGCATGAACATCACATACACATCTAGCCTCTTGTTAATCTGCAGTTTCGAGGTCTAACGTTTGTATAGGAATAAAATCCTAACGTTACATAAAAAATCAGAGCTAGAAATTGTTTTATCTTATTAACAAAACTCTATACCTTTTTCCTTTATGTGAGTTACATCTATCGGTATTTATCGTACTGAAAATTAAAACTGAAAACTTTTTTATACTATTTATTTATTCATTTAAAAATAAATCCCTACATGTTAGCGTAACATATTTTATAAAAAATAACTACATTTTCCGAAAAAAAAAAAATCGTGATTAGCATGGGATTGTTTTACGCTTTTGCAAATCTCTTTAATATTCTCGTATCTGCTTCCACATTCTGTCTGTTGCATTATGTTTTGGGTTGTAGTTTATAAACAAAATTCGGCTTCACACACATACACCACAGAGCCAAAACATTATGTTCAGCGCGTCTTTAAGGTATATCGAATCTTGGTCTTCAAGATGGGAAAGGCAATGGACTTGAGCGAGTTTCAATATCCAAATTTTCTTGCAGACAGGTAATCGCAGATAATAGGGCATCCCATTCCCATAGCACGATATAATTATCTCCATAGGTAAGAGAGACACATATTACACTTCATTATGCTTTGTTAAATACTTTAAACACAATTTAATAAAAAAAGGTTAAAGAATGAAAGTTAAAAAAAAAAAAATCGTGAGACCTTTCAGGTCCACCTTGGACCCATCTTCAGATGAATAAAACAACAGTCCGGGTGAGAGTAACATATGTATACAAGAGAGGTAGGGCACGTGATGTGACATCTGTGCTAATGGGACTATGCCAGAGTTCACAGAGTGAAATTGCAATTAACAGATAACTTTCAGTATTCCAGCAATGAATTAAACCTTATATCGCAAGCATGAGCAATCACAAATGTTAGTACTAACATAAGCTTTCAATAAATTAAGTATATAAAAAGAAGAAGTAACAGAATCCACCCCCCCCTTTTTTTTAGCTGAGGAATTAGCAAGTATATCCAGTCAATATAAACCATTACCTCATACAATAACAATAATAAACACATCTAATGCTCAAAAGTTTATACTGAATTAAATAGAGATGTGCATATCGCGATGGTAATTCTCCTAATATGGCAAGACTAAGAAAATAACCTCTGATGCTGATTGGAAAGAAGTATTGGGGAAGATTTAAATGATTGATAACCAATGAGAGAGTCATACAAGATTTTAAGGTACATTTAGCTTTGCCTAAATAAATGTCAAGTTTCACTTTTAAAGCACTGGATGTCTTACAGATTGAAGCTATTCGGCCCTTTGGCTCCGGGTTGTCATACGATCGTTCTCCAATCGCCTTCTCTGCGCTGCTGAGGAAAAGCGCGAGGCCACATGGGTATTCCCCATGGATGATGTAGGGAAACAGTCAGTCAGTCACCTAAGATTACGTACACGACATGCGCCAACGTTTATTCACAGCAGACGCGGCGGATCTTCTATTCACAAGAGGGTGATTTCTCCAAGTGATTTACTTTTTTTTTGGTTGGAGGTTTAACGACCACCGTGAGCAACTCAATGGGCTATAAGCAGTCGCCAGTCCCTAATTTAGGGTCACTGGTTCCAGGGAAGGGAGAGAGCCAGTGCCGTAAGACAAACACAACATCCATGCCTGACCGGGATTCGAACCCAGACCCCTTACGGACGAATGATCAGAGGACAGCGCCTTAGCGGACGAAGATCAGAGGCCATCGCTTAGACCACTGCGCCACCGGGGCGGCAGTGATTTACTTTAGTTTTGTTCCAAACAGTTACATGTATTGTTAAATCTATTACTTAAAAAGTTAAAACAACATAGCTCTAGGTACCAGCATTACTTTTCCAGACACTCTCCCTGACCCCCCGCCCCTCCTCCCGTCCACCACACACCCGCGAAAAACGCAACCTGTCTCGTGCTTGAAATCCTGGGAAAATTACTGCGCTTAGGAACGATGAAGTAAATCTCGAGGGGGGGGGTGCTCACGTTGTGTTAGTTACGGCACTGATGCAGAGGTATACACGGTGGTGATGCAGACCACTATATAGTGATATTACAAATCCATTTAGGTCATATAATTGAAGAGCCTAAACACCAAACTGTCGGCTTTAAAAAGTTTGCAAAATGCATTAAAAATATACCCCCTCCTACGAAAATTGCAAAAATAAAAAAGGAATTGAATGTACTTGTTCAGAGATTCGCTTTATGTATCAAAAAAGCGATGGCACTCAGCCTACGTAAATCCATACCAGCATTTAATCCATATTATCTGCCTCAGAACATTAAGAACATAATAAATAAGAAAAACAACAACGCCCGATGCATTTGGCAGAAATACAGAACGAAAGAGAACAAAAAGATATAATTTAAATCGAACACGGCAAAAAAAAGATTGCAATTTTGCAGCATCAAAAGGATTCATGGTACAACACAACACAACAGGTAAACTGGTTGCTGATCAAGGGCAATCTCTTTGGGAAACGTGTAAGATGTTAAAGGACAAATACAACAATGCAATAAGTGGTCCTCTATTGACAAAAAATGGAAAATTGGTATACAGTAATAAAGGCAAAATCCTAGTTTTCTGTAGAGCACTTAAGGAACAGTTCTCTGTAAATGATAAAACCATACTTAACAGAAGCACTACATATTAAAAACAGTTACAAAAAAATTATGCAGAAAGATAGAAAAAATAATGACCAAAGAATTATTTGGCCCCAAAACAGCAGTAAAGATAGAAAAAATTGTGATTATCGTCAAAAACCTAAAGAAAAATAAAGCGCTTGGTCTCGACAACATAAATAATGCAGTAATTTAAAAAACTGCCAATTACCTATACAAAAACTTTAATATAATAAACCAAGCTCTTAAACTAAAGTTCATCCCAAAAGATTGGAAAAAAGCTAAAATTTCACTAATTCCTAAACCACATACATATCTATGTAACCCACAAAACCATAGGCCTATTTCACTACTTTCCTCCTTGGGAAAAATACTTGAAAAAGTGATTGCTGATGAAATTGTGGAGTTCTGTAATGGTAACAATATAAGTCCAATTTCCAAATGAATAAAGTGGATTCGGACACGTACAGTCATGTACTCAAACTAGTAGAATAGTGGAACATATTCAAAAAGTTTCAATAACCACAAAGACACGGCTGCGATTTTTCTGGACATCTCAAAGGCCTTTGACAAGGTATGCCATGATTCGTTAATATATATGCTTATAAAATTTAAATTTTTAGCCTGGATAGTACATATCATTACTTGATGAATCGTAAATTTTGGGTATATTACCAGGGAAATAATTCAAAATTCTAAAGAATTAATGCTGGAGTACCACAAGGCTCTATTCTTGGCCCATTGTTATATTAGTATATCATTTACACAGCTGATTTTCCAATAGGCAATCTTAAAGATATCAGGATAATAAAATTTTTTGTTGCTTTGTATGCAGATGACACTGCACTTTTGAGTACCTCGATGAATCAAGCCCATGCAATCGAAAAATTACAAAGGTTTCTGAACAAAGTAGTTACATATTTTAAGAAATGGAATATAACAATAATTCCCAATAAAACACAGGCAATTGTTTTTACCAAAAGACATTGCAATAGTATAACAGAGGAAGAAATTAGTTATTGATAATGTAAACATTTTTTGGAAAAATAAAATACAAATACATTCCTTGGCCTAACGATGGACAAACAACTCACATGGGCTAAGCATATTGCTAACTTTTCAAAAAGCAAATAAAATACACTCTCTCTTAAAACCTTTAACGCAGAAAAATAGTAACCTTATACTCAAGTATAAAATCAGACTCTGGAATGCGTACATCGAACCTATTAACCTATTATTACATATGGTGCAGCTGTCTGGGGATACTGTGCAAAACTCCATGTTGATAAATTACAAAAACTGCAAAATACATTTCTTAAACTCATTCTCTCCCCACCAAAATGCACGAACATGTATAAGCTGCTAGATAAACACAATATCCCTGCAATTGATGAAGTCATTCTAAAATTGGCAATTAACTCTTACGAAAAAAGCCAAAAGCATCCTAATGCTCTAATCAGAGAAATACTGGATAACTGCGGTTATCCTCTATTTTTATGGCAACTACTGGGAAATTGGCGGACAAGATTGGGCAAGCCATCAGTTTTGTCACGTGATTGCCGGCTGCCACTGCCGGGGAAACTAGTGGACCACATTAGGCGAGCCATCATTTATGGCACGTGCTTGAAGGGGCGCTGAAGGGGCACTTGTGGCAGCTACTGCCTGTTATGGATAACTAATGGCCCTGTTCTGGCATATGACAACTGATGGAGGTGCCACTGTTGGGCCCGCTGCTGGCCGCCGGGACATTTTATTGACGGCTGGGCGGTGGAAACATAGCGCTGGGCCACCGCTAGCACTGCTGGCTTGAGTACTGGCCCAGCAACATTGGTTTTGCTGTTAACAGCCACATACTTCTGCATTTCGAACTGAGCGACCCTAAATAGTTTTTCCATATTGATCACAAACAAATGGGGAGAGTGGCTTACTCCAGAGTTAATTTGAAACCACTTAACAGTGTTTCCTTCCATCCTGATTGTTGAAAGGCTCTTGGTGTACAAGCCAGTGATCTAACCTAAAAGCACTTTACAGTATCTCCTTCCGACCAGATTCTTGATGTACATGCCAGTGACTGAAACAAATAACCTGGCATTCACTCCATAACTTCTTAGCACAGTAAATACTGTAATTGGTTGCAAGGTGCTCGGTCAAGTGCTTTATCACACTCAATGAACAGCATATATTAACTCTCATGAAACTTTGAGTGCAACACGTAATCGTGGTATCCACTATCCCTCCTGAAGCCATAATATATCTTTTACTCGGGTATCGTTCACTTGATCGAAAGATCACTTGACCGAAAATAACTTCGCCGAAAATCACTTGATCGAAAGGCACATTTCACCGAAGGGTCACTTGACCGAAAAGTTTATTTCACCGAAAGATTACTTCACCTAAAAGTTCATTTCATCGAAAGGACATTTGATCGAAAGGACATTTGATCGAAAAGTTCATTTCACCGAAGGATTACTTTACCTATTTCACCGAATGGTCAGTTTATCGAAAACTTAGAATTTTGTTGTTAGAGATCTGTTGGAGTGAGGTGCGGGTTTTTGAAAAACTGGTCACCTAAACATTATCGGATTGCATAAAAAATACACTTTTAATTCCTATGAAACACATCCCCACGAGTAGGTTTTTCGAAATATAACATTAATTATAAGGCCTAGATCTGGGCTTTTTTGTCAAATTTTTATCCTCCGATCTCATATTCATAAGGGTTACATAGAAAATCAAGTAAATAATGTTCCACATTTACTCAACCACAAAACATTAATTTTTTGACCGTAGGCCTAAATACAGGCCATTTTAACAGATTTTAACCCTACTCATATTCATAAGCATTACATAAAATGTAAAGTAACTTTTTTATGTAAACCTTATGAACATGAGCACGCGCGGTTTAAATTTGCTAAAAAGGACTAAGCCGAGACCTAGGGCCCTAAAATTGATTATTTTTGCCTGAAAAAATGTATAATATTATTAACTTAACTTTTTATGTAAACCTTATGAATATGAGCACGCACTTTTAAAATTTGCTAAAAAGGCGTAAGCCAAGGCGGCCTAGGGACCTAAAACTGATTCTTTTTGCCTGCCTGCAAAAATGTGCAACATTATTAATTTTACATTTTATGTAAACCTTATGAACATGAGCACTGAACATGACTTTTATGTAAATCTTATGAACATGATTAAAATTTGCTAAAAAGGCCTAAGCCGAGGCCTATTGTCTTAAAAAAAATTGTCTTAAAACTAAATCTTTGCATTTTTTGTGACACGGAGTAATCAAAAGTGCAATTTGAGTATAATCCTCTAACGTTTCGGTGGTCTGTCTGCCGAACTTGCACTCTGCTTGAACAGATCCTGTAATGAAATCCAAAGTTTTCGATAAACTGACCCTTCGGTGAAATGACCTTTCGATGAAATGAACTTTTAGGTAAAGATACTTTTCGGTGAAATGAACTTTTCGATTAAGTGACCCTTCGGTGAAATGTACCTTTCGATCAAGTGACCCTTCGGTGAAATGAACTTTTCGATCAAGTGATCTTTCGGTGAAACAATCTTTTCGGTGAAGTGATTTTCGGTCAAGTGACCCTTCTGTGAAGTAAATGTCGGGCAAATGAATCAGACCCCTTTTACTGCGCTGGTTTTCACCACTTTTTCGGAGTTCGTTACTCAAAATACTTGAATAAACCTTACAAAACATATTAAGATGCGCCGGTTTTTAAAATCTTTACCTGTCCCCGTTATAATACTAGGTGTGCAACTTAATTCTCGGCCCCTAACAGCAAGCTATCATAGAACGTCGGCAAATGCAAATAGCTGTATGCGATAATGGCCGATTGCAGCGCCATCCAACCTCTTTCCAGGCAACTGTAACCGCTCACAGCTGTAGTAACAGAAGGGACGAAAGTTGACTGCGAAAGCAATGTCGTTCCAGAAGTGACAATTGAAGCACTGCCTCCTGTTCGCGTTTCAGCTGAAAAACAGTGCCGCGGAAGCCCAGCAAATGATCTGTGCTGCTTTGGGTGAGACTGCTGTGTCCTACAGTACGTGTAAGAAGTGGTTCCAGCGGTTTAAGCAGGAAAATTTCGATCTCCGTGATGCAGAACGTCCGGGGCAGCCACAGAAAGTTGACGATGATGAACTGGAAAAACTGTTGGACGAGGATCCCTGTCGCACACAGTAGTCAGAGCTTGCCCAAGAACTCGGAGTAGCACGGCAAGCCATTGCAAAGCGCCTGCACAAGCCTGGTCGGATTCACAAGGAGGGCGGTTGGGGGCCCCACCAACTCACAGCTGCGAACAAGTTTAGGCGCTACGATGTGGCTGTGTCCTTGCTCTCCAGATTCAAGAAGGATTTCCTCCACAAGATTTTGACCTGTGATGAGAAGTGGATCCTCTACGATAATCCTAAGCTGCGCAAATCGTGGGTTTATTCATTTCAGCCTACCACCAGTACCGCCAAACCGAATATCCATGCCAGGAAGTTGTTGCTGTGCATATGGTGGGATCAGCGCGGTGTCGTACACTATGAATTGCTCAAACCTGGTGAAACGGTCAATGCTGAGCGTTATTGTCAGCAAATTATTCGTGCGAGTGACGCAATGAAGGCGAAAAGGCCATACACTGCAAAGGGCAGAAAGTCGGTGCTCTTGCTTCAGGATAGCGCGCGTCCTTACACCGCGAAAACGACCTGCGATGGGAGATTTTGTCCCACCCGGCGTATTCTCTCGACTTCGCCCCGTCGGATTATCACCTCTTTCGCTCCCTGCAACATCACTTGAGTGATACGCACTTCACTTCTGTCGAAGAGGTCCACACAAGCATTGATGACTTTATCAACTCGAAACAGACCTCTTTTTTCCGCAGTGGTATTCGGCAGCTCCCTGACCGATGGCTCAAATGTATCCAACACGACGGGGAATATTTCCCTGATTAGGTACGTATTCGATTTGCTATAATTTGCTGTCAACGTGTCGTGCCTGTGGCCGATAATTAAGTTGCACATCTAATACACTGAAAACAATTTATTACACCCATCTACAAAAATTTCCCAAACCGAACACAAAAATGCACCCTGCCAAACCCACTGGAGGCAATAAATAGGTCAGACATCTACCAGAGTACTTGCGAATATGGTGATGGATAAACAAAGCTACCTTAGCTAGCTGGATCGTGGGAAGATAGTCGCTGTGGGGAAAATTGGAGCTCTATCACCGCGACTGCAGAATGTACTTAATTTCAGCGTGCGATCATCGCACGCTTGTGCAAGGACTACATTACAACCGCCAGCCGCCGGGGAAAATATTGTCTATGATCGAGCAGTTGAAGTAGGAAGTGAGGGTTGTCTCTCCCTTATCGTAACTGAGAGCCACAGTGAAAAGGTTTAGGTCGATGTTTAACGACAGGGGCCCTACCAAGGTTTGTGCATAGACATTCAACGTAAAATGGCAGGACCGAGCTACACGGCAGTCGACGTTCACATCGAGTATCCTTGTTAACAGCACTTTCCAGGGCTATGAGGTTGTAGTGGGTAAAGGAATATAGTCATTGAACCGTGGAAACTGATAGCTAGATTCGACAAATCAAGGTTCCAACTAAAACACGTTAACGAGCTGGTGCACGAGTGGTGTAGACCACACGAGACCATGTACACCATCTGTGAAGTAGTGAGGTTACAGACCAGTGGCGGCGGTGTAGTCTTCTGGATCTTGTTTACGTGGTATACCTTGAGGCCCCTTGTACATATTGAGACCACCATCCCTGCACAAGGCTATGTTGACGTTCTCCTCAAAAAACTACACCCGTTCATGGCAATCCATTACCAACAACAGAGAAGACACCCTGTTTCAACAAGACAAAGCTTCGTCTCATCGCTCCCGCCTGGCGATGGATTGGTTTGAGGAACATTTTCAGTGAGTTAGCAATAGACCTCCTAATTCCGGATTTGAACCTAACTGAACATTTACAGGGCAAATGCCCAAAATCCACTCTCGGCTTTTTGCGGACGGCTGTCCGTAAATCATGACCCCACACCTCTGACCACTCTGCCACTGGGCCGCAAAATGCTTGTTCGCCAGCTGATGTACGAATGGAAATTTAGGTGTGCGAAAGAATATATTCATTAATTATTCCATACTGATTTTCATGTGATCACATAGTACCAAAATATTTTGTTACATCTTTTCGAGAATACCTACTTTGACTCGCTCTTAAAATAAATGCACTTATGATTTTCCCATGCTGAAAAAAAAAGCTATGTATTTCTCTCTAAAACATATGCATAAAATCTTTCTTGATTTTGTGCTTCCATGAAAGTACATCTTGCACAACCTTTTTGGAATGATATATGTCTTCAATTATCCTTACGATATTTCTGGTCTCCGAAACATGCAAGGTGGATTTGCTCCCTCTATATCTCGTCCAAAGCAAACGGCATGCAGATGTTGATGATGTGATTGGTTTAGGACTTTGTAAGTCAGTGTTTCTATTCTGCGCCGAGGATATCTTCCAACAGATGATTGAAAACTATTTATTCCCCTTCCTCATCGATTTTTAACTTCGCCCTCTTACGTCGAGTATACTCCACACAGGTGAAATCTGTGAGCAACATTAAAATTTCAGATTGGGAGGATATGCTTGCGTGACAAAATAGATTTAAAAGGAGGAACATACAACAACTGTCATTAGGATGAACCGATTAATGCACCATGCCGAAATGATTGGCACTTGTTCTCACTTAGGTAAAATTGGACAGGAAGAGGATTTCTAATTGTGTTAGACAAACTTTTCTAAGATGTGTTTCGATGAATTATCCAAAGCTGGCGTGAATAGATCTGTCTTAAACGCCGTATGAGGTATTTTTCAAGGTTTCTAAAGATTGATATTAAGTTGGAAAGGCAGATATGGGCATCCGTAAATTAAGATAACTTTAAAATATAAAACTTACAAATGAAATCGTACTCTTAATTTGTTTTTATTCAGCTCGGAAATAGTTTTAGATTCACTATCGAATACTATATTGCAGTGGGGACTATTTGGAAAACACTAACATCGAAAATAAATTTATATTAAGAAATGTGGGAATATCAACCATTGTTTACAGACTTCAAATGAAATCTTAGTGAGAGAGGTACTGCATGGCGTAAGTATGAAATGGTAATGACCTAAAGCATGCAAAATTTATCAAAAATCACGGAGATACGTCAATGTCATGTTATAACAACAACTTTCTGAAACCATGAGATCTGACATCACGAATTCATGCAACTACACTGGTCACAAAAAGTTAAGAATGTTGCGGTTTCGAAGGGAAAACCTGCTGATATGCAAATTTAGCGACTACTGGAGCCTTGCGTGGATAGTACGTCATATGTAAATCAGCATTACGACACCGCAGCAGGTGGCGCGCCAGCTCCGATAAAAGTACCCTGCGGGAGAAGTGGAAAGCAGGTCGTTTCACCGCTTGGTCTAGATGTTTGCTGAATGTATTTGACCTCAGTGTGGGATTAACCTGAAATGATGTGCAGACGTTTAGGCATTGACAACAGAAATAGGGCTTGTTTGCACGTTACAAGGAGATGTACGGCAGATCGACGTGGCTGCTGCTTTAGGAGCTTCAGAAAGTGTAATAAATCGGCTGCACACAGGATTTCTACTGCATGGAAATGCTGCAGATCGACTCTAGAGTGGTTGCCCGAGGATAACTAACAGGAGGCAAGACAGCTACTTGACTAAGTGCTTGGAGAAGGCCTAGTATCACCAATAGCCAACTACGGGAATCACTTCGAGCTACTTCTGGTGTACTCAAACTGTACCAAACAGTCTTCACGAACACTGATTCAAAGCGAGGAGGCAAATGAGATGGATAGCACTGAAATCAGTTAACAGTCGTCAAAGATGTACTTGTGTCCACCAGTACATGTCACGAAATACAGAGTGGGACAATGTACTTTTCACAGATGAATCCCCCTGCGTCGGAGTGAGGGTGACAAGTCGCATGATTTTAATGATCCCAATATCCCTGCGTCGGAGTGAGGGTAGCAACACAGATGTCGATCGGACAAGTCGCATGATTTTAATGCTCCTTGATTAGTGTTCTCGTTTGTTTTTTCTTTTTTTCAGGCATCGGGGGATATTGCAGTTGCTGCATGTGTAAGCGTCTTCATCTTAGACTTGCTACTGGCAAAGAGAGATGTGACATAGATGACTGGATGAAAGTGAAATAAAAAGAAACAATAATACCATCTTTTTAATGCCACATTGGAAAATGTCTATGTCACTGAACTGGGAAAATAAAGGGATAAAGGTTAATGGAGATTATGTAACTCACCTTCGTTTTGCTGATGACGTAGTCATTTTGTAACTACCCCATCAGAGCTGTTCCTTACACCATGCTAAACGACGAGCAGCATTCCGAGTGGAGATGAAAGGCTTATGAGCAGCCGCACGACCACGGTAACCCATGGAATGAAGTTCTCTGGGAATGGTATGAGTACATACAGAGGTTCCAGTATTTTTACTCACCGGTACACTGAGGTCTTGTTCAGTATTCCGTCGATTAGCTGTAACGACTCTCCTGAGGCTTCGACGTCCTCTATCACTGACTTTCTTTGCTCTGCCGGTACGTTTTGCTGCTTCAGGCACGCCATGTGTCTTCCATCTATTCAGTACATCCAAAACAGTTGACTTGGATATGTTTAAACGCCTATCGGTTTCTCTTATGGACAGCCCACTAACATAACACCCAACAATCTTTCCTTACTGAAAGTCGGTTCTCTCCCGCCGTGACATTTTCACGCAACCTCACAGTGTGATATGATCGCGGTCAACTGTAGGCTTGTTTTTATACCGTTTGCAGCTGTACCGCGCATCTTAACAACACAGCGGATCCGTTCATTTGCTTTTGAAGGGGTATCCGGTGACTCTTGTCAATATAGTGTACATAAAAGTCTTCTAAAAAGCCTAGGTCAAATATTGATTTCGGTCTAACAGTCTGGCGTTATTAAACAGAAATTGGTGATTATTTTCCCAACGGTGATCGGCCATGGAAGATGTGATTTCGCACTTTTTAATATATGATTGGTGTTCTTTTAATCCGAATTTAAGCGATCTCCCTGTCTGATCTATGTATGACAGAGCACATTGACACTGGATGCGATAGATTTCCCAATGCGATTGATCTTCTAGTGTCAATGTGGTCTGTCATACATAGGTTAGACACAGAGATCGCTTAAATTCAGACTAAAAGAACACCAATCATATATTAAAAAGTGGGAAATCAAAAATTCTTTCATAGCCCAGTGCTGTTGGGAAAATAATAACCAATTTTTGTTTAACGATGCCAAACTGTTGGACAGACCTAAATCAATATTTGATCTAGAGTTTTTAGAAGCCTTTCATATATTTAGAAGCCGTAATAACCTGGTAAATGATTTATCTCCATCTCCATACCTATCAAACGCATGGAAAGCACTCAATCTGATGGTCGTACGAGACGTTTGACACGTGACACTGGAAACAGTCAGAAACAAGAAATAAAAACGCTGTCCTGATGAAGCTGAGCCACAGCTTTCAGCGAAACTATAGTAGGTTTTAAATTGTGAAAATTGCATTCATAAACGATGTTTTCTGAATTAAATTAAAAATATAATTATGCAATGCCTGTTTTTCAACTATTTCAATTGGCTAAGTAGTTTTTTTTTTTTTTGAAGCCCTTAAAGTTGCAAACTTCAACAAGAATAATGTTGTACAGGCATATATTTACTTTTTCCTTCTTGAGTTAGCATAAGGCTTACCCGTCCCACTGGGAATTTTTTCGGTATCTCAGCGGAACAGTCCACGCCTGCTTTAGTAAACATTTAACAGAAAGATTCGTAAAACCACAATAAATTCGGTTTCTTACTGTAGAAGTAATCGAACTCGAAAGAAATGTAATAAAAACTCAAATTAATAATTATTAACATAAGATATCAGTAACAAAAACTCGTTTCTTCAGATTAAGCTGTAAACCATTGTAAAGCTGCAAAAGAAATGAAAGGTGATCACACATATCTCATCGTCTTCAGATCACACAGTCTTCTTTGCTGTCAGCCACGGATGGTTTTGTTCTAGGCCAATATAATGCGCTGATATCAACTATTTTAATAACTAAAGTAGCTCTGAGAGAATGGCTGCGCAAGCTACAGAGACAACTTAAAACTTAATGAGCGAAACCCTTGGGCAAAAACTTGAGTGAAGGGTTGAGTACTCTTCCATGTAAATTCCTTTCAAGTAGATCCTCCTCTTCCAAAATATTAATTCCACCCGTTGATGAAATTCTTTTGCCAGATGATTTATTTTGCCAGAAGCAACAAGAAATGAGAAAGCATAATAATCAACGATAATTCCACTTTTATAAAGTGCTCCGTCCCCAAGCACGTTAAGCGGGATAAAAATGAAAAAAAAAATGTATGCATGAATGTTTGAAAAATAAGAAAATTATCAAAAGAAATTATATATTGATAATTAAAATTAAAAAAGTGGAGCTGCGAAAACGCCTGAAGAAAAAATAAAAGGCGCGAAACGAATTGAACTAATCTTTAAAATGCAAATTATGGAAGAAATATACAGGGTTGTCCAAGAATTATTGGACACATTACAAAATTATATAAAACAAAACATTAAACAGATAGAAACTGACTGTACTAACTTACAATGTAACTACACAAGTTAATAAATTTCGATGTGAGATCCCTTGGTTGCTCGTAGTACGTCCAAGCGATACTCGATTTCTTTATTTTTTTTTTTTTTTTTTTTTTTTATTGGAGGTTTAACGACCACCGTGAGCAACTCAATGGGCTATAAGCAGTCGCCCGTCCCTAATTTAGGGTCACTGGTTCCAGGGAAGGGAGGGAGCCAGTGCCGTAAGACAAACACAACATCCATGCCTGACCGGGATTCGAACCCGGACCCCTTACGGACGAATGATCAGAGGCCAGCGCCTTAGACCACTGCGCCACCGGGGCGGCATACTCGATTTCATGCCATGTATTGGCAATCATCTGAGGAGTTATGGAATTAATAGCAGCTGCGATACGCTGCTTCAGTTCCTGCAAATCAGCACAAGGCGTCTGATAGACACGATCCTTCCCATAACCCCACATGAAATAATCCAATGGAGTTAGATCTGGAGAGCGAGAAGGCCGCGGAATGGGACCACCACGCCCAATCAATCTGTTGGGGAAATGCTCATTTAGGCACTTACGTACACACGTTGACCAATGCGGAGGGCGCAGTCTTGTTAGAAAACGACGTTGTCATATCTTTTGATCTGGAGTATAGCAAAATTTTCAAGCATATCCAAGTAAATGTCACCATTTATGGTTTTTTCGCAGAAGAAGAAAGGGCCAATCACTTCTCTTTTTAATAGGGCGCACCACACATTAACTTTTGGAGAATCACGTTCCAGTTAAATAGCAACATGAGGCGGTTCACTGCCCCATATCCTACAGTTGTTACGATTCACAATACCTGATACATAAAATGTGGATTCATTACTAAAAATTACAGTACTGAGAAAGTTTTCGTCGTTTTCCACTCGATTCAGCATATCCACAGCGAAATCGTATGTATCGCAGAGTATGATAATTTACATGCATCTTTTGCACTATTTGAATTTTATAAGCATGAAACTTTAATTTCTTGTGCAAGTCATCGTGAACTGTCGATTTTGGAATGCATAGTTCTCTGCTTGCTTTACGAAGGTTTTCCTGGGCTTCGTCGGAAACTTTCATTAACTTGTTCAACCGTTTCACCGCTGACGCTAGGCGTACCGGCTCCTCCACGATGTTCCACATTGCCAGTTTCTTTAAACTGTTTCATCTACCATTTAATGGAATTCGTTGACGGAGGATTACAGCCACTCTAAACGGTACCGTCTTTTAACTTTAATGACAGACTAATTCCGCAAGCCATAACACACACATCGCCTTCTGCTGTACGGATGACATGACTACTGATTCCGCATTTCTCATACATTCCTCATCAGGCCACACCTAGCGCCATCTATCGGATTCTGGGTATAACAATTCTGCAAAAAAACAAAAATATAGAAACCGTGTTATTAATACGTGACATAGAAAAACAGACAATGCTCAGTTTTTTGGGGTTTTTTTTTTTGTACATCATTTTATAATGTGTCCAATAATTCTCTTATACCCTGTACTTCAGAAATGCTGCAAACGATTACAGGATATCCCATGAATTGGCTAGTTTACTCTTCAACATGTAACATCATATTAGGAAACGTGAAAATTATATGTAATTTTCATGTTTCCTGATACACGTTGAACAGTAAACCAAGCAATTTAGGCTATTTTGATTCCCGTGTTAATAATTATCTCAAAGGATGTTGCTGTAAGAGGTTCAAATTAAATTCACTCAAAAAGTAAAGCAGATGCTCTACTAGGCAGCCAGCAAGCCAAACGATAGTTTATAGAAACTCGGATGGACACATTGCCATTCTTTTTTCACAAGATAAAGGTGAAAAATACTTTGATATAATGAGAAACACCAAAATTATTAAAAACTTCGTCCACTAAAATTGAGAAATCCATGGGGAAATTTGTTTCGAAATAAAATTTGGAGAAACAGTCAATAAATTTTCGATTCATGAATAGCTTAATTGAACCCCTTAGTTGGCTTATAACTACAGATGGAACATCGCATGGTGAAAATTTAGAGCGTAGTTTTTTACCCAGGTAAGATTTATAAAACATTCGTTGAAAGCTTTTCAATATAATTTTTACGGGTAAATGTCCTGTACGTAGGAATGGGCTACGGGGGAATGGATGAAGAGAAAAGGCGCATACACTGAGATGCCAAAAAACTGGAAAGGGCGCTACCATTTCCATTACAAGCCACCACACCCATGCGGTAAATGGTATAGTCCGCAAACGACATATACACTGAAGTGCCAGAAAAACTGGTACACAAGTCTAATACTTGGTAGGTCCCACACGGGAGCGTAGGACTACAGAAGTATGACGGGGCATGGACTCCACTAGCTTCTGGAAATATGCTGTAGGCAATGCACACCATACTTCCTGCAGAGCGTTCCACAATTCGGGTGTATTCGAGGTCTCGGATTCCTGTGTTCGATAGTGCGTTGCATGGCACGTTCAGATCTGGGGACTTGGGTGAAAATGGCAACATCCCAAACTCAGATGAATGCTTCTCTAACTATAATGGGGCGTCCCGACACTTGTGTGGAGGTGCATTGTTCTGTCGGAACAGGCCCAACCCATCAGCATGAATGCACGACATGAACGGATGTACCTTGTCAGAAAGGATGCGCACATAGCGATGGCCGGTCACAGAAGTTAGTAGACGTACCAGGGGTCCCAGTGAAGTCCAGCTAAACACACCCCATACCATTACGGACCCTTTACCAGCCGGTACAGTTCCCTGTTGACAGGCGGGATCCATGGCTTCATGGGGTTTGCGCCACACACAAATCCTTCCATCTGCCCGATACAGTTGGAAACGCGACTCGTCAGACCAGGTTACTTGTTTCCACTCATCAAGTGTCCAGTGGCGGTGCTGCCGTGCCCAAGCGAGGCGCATAGCTCTGTGTCGTGCACCCATCGAGGGGACTCGAGTTGGGCGTTGGCTCCCAAAGCCCATATCGTGCAGGGTACGTTGCACAGTCCGAACGCTGATGCTTGTTGAGGCTCCAGCATTAAATTCCGATGACACCTGCAAGAGTGTTGCACGCCTATCACGTGAAACGATTCTTGACAGCCGACGATGGTCACGTTCACCCAATGTCTTTTTACGGCCACAATGGTATCGTAGGTTGGAGGTTTTGCCGGAATTCTTGTAGTCACGGTACACCCTTGCAATGGTCGTCCGTGAAAATCCGAACTTCGCTTTTACCTCCGAAATAGTATGGCCCATCTCACGAGCGCCAACTATGATACCGCGTTGAAAATCGCTTAAATCGTTATTACTTGTCATTCTCATGCCGAAAACAGCTTTGACAGCTGGCAAGGATGTCTATCGCTTTATATACGCATGCACTGGCGGACGCAACCCAGTACGCGCATAGGTGACGTTGCTATGTATTTTACATAAGCTCGTCTGTACGAGTTTTTCTGGCACTTCAGTGTATATAGAGGTAGATATCTACGCAAGCTCAAGTAGTAGCATTCGCAGTTCAGATGGCAGCTCAACAGGATGTAAGAGATTTCAAAAGTGGAGTGATAGTCTGGGCCCGGGAGATGGGTCACTCCACATCAGAAATAACCACAAAACTTTGATTTACAAGGTCACCAATTTCAAGTGTGTACCTGGTCTACACCAACTCGTGGAAAACATCCAGAGTGTGTGAACAGTGCGGCTGAAGAAACGCCTTGGCCGATCTTGGAGAGCGGCGTCTGTACGCATCGTAACATCCGCTCGGCGTGTAACATTGCTACAAATCGCAACGCGATTCAATGCTGGGGACAGTATCAGCGTTCGGACAGTGCAATGTTCCCTGTGTTAATTGGCGTTCCGGAGCCGAGGACCCACACGGATGCCATTGGTGATCAGACGTTACAAAGCTGTGGGCCTCGCCTAAGCTCGGGAACACAGCTATTGGACGCAAGATGACTGGAAACGTGTAGCCTGGTCCGTCGAATCGCGGTACAAACTTTCGGGAAGATGGCAGACTCCGGGTGTGGCGACAACCCCACGAGACAATGGATCCCGCATGCCTACAAGGGACAGTGCAGGCAGGCGGTGGCTCTGTTTTAGTGTGGGGTGTTTTCAGATGGCGCTCGTAAGAATCCGTCGTATGTCTGCAAACCGCTATGACTGGTGAAGGCTACGTAACCATCCTTGGGGATCATTTGCACCTGTTCACTTCATGCAACCACTCCGACCTCTTTCAATACGACAATGCGCCGTCGCACACGTCCACAGTCGTCCGATTATAGCTGGAGGAATATTCCTCGGAGTTTGGCATTTTGACTTTGTCCTCCTCGTTCACTGGATTTAAACGCCATCCTAATACATAATTTGCTAGGACCCTCCTCCTCCGTGCCACTTTTTTCGTCATAGCAACAACCGAGAGATAAATGTTTGTGACGTCACGCTTAGCTTTTCGTGTAGGTGACGTCATCCCCTACACGCGCACAGTCCACGCGTATATCACTGTTTTGTTGTCATAGCAACAAAGAACACAGCTTCTGGTGTGACGTCATCTAATCAAGTCATTCTCACATGACGTCACAGATGCGTTACGTCACACAGTCAACTCTTTAGAGATACGAAAACTTTACATCAGGAGTTTAGGTTCACTACCTGAACCGGTGTTTAGCCATCTGTATGTGGCAACGCCAAGAGTACGACGATCTGACGACGTCGAGAAAGAAATAGTACACGGAAAAGAACAGGGAAAATTGATACATGGTTCACAGTCAGTGTATACAAAAAATGTTGTGTACAAGGAAATGTTGACGAAATAGGGACTAAAGGTTTTACAAAACACATAACAAATAGACAGCTCGTCGTGTCAAATTCCATAACAGACTGCTTGGGAAATTTTCAGAAAGTGTGAGCCAACGTCGCCATCCATTGACGTGGAACTCAAAAACACAAATAAATAAATGTCTATAATTTCTGAATCATAAATTTTATTTTCCCCTGTCATTGTTGACTGGCTTTCATCTAGTCGAACATATTTGTGATGCTGTTCAACGTGCTATCAATGCCAGGAATCCGACGAGTTTGCGGAATTGTGAGACGCTTTTCAGAAAGCATGGTGTGCACTATCTCCATAGTACAACAGAGAGCTCGTGAAGATCATGTTCCGTCGCGTCGCGTCGCTTCCTTTATCCGATCGCGAGGACCAACACGGTATTAGAGAGGTATTTCAGTTTTTTTGGCACTTGAGTGTACAGCAATGCTACCAGTTATTTTCATTTGGAATTCAAAACAGCAGATAAACTTCCTACTGATCTCAGAGGTTTGATTTTAAAAATACACTGCTGGCCACCCAAAATGCAACACCAAGAAGGACACGAGATAGCAAAGCCAGATTTACTGGACACAACAACAGATACAAAGATGAAACGATTGAGCTTACAGGCCCGTGCGACTTGCGGAACACGCAGACATATATAGCTCGTGTGACCCCCATGGCTGGCAATAACGGCCGCTACACGCCGCGGCATCAAACGAAAGAGGCTTTGCATGTGGGCTTGGGGTATGTCGGTCAAGGCTGCTTCCACACGTTGCCACAGTTCATTAGGCGTAACCGCGGATGGTGCTTGCCGGACCACTCGGTTGCCGATCAGCAACCAGACGTGTTCGATGGGCGACATATCGGGAGAGCAGGCGGGCCACGGCAGCAGTGACACCTGGTGGGCTCTGAAGAATTTTTGCACGATGCGCGCCACGTGCGGGCACGCATTGCCCTGTTGAAACGTGGCCGCTGGCAGGGCCTGCAGGTAAGAGAAGACAACAGGCTCCTAAACGTCGGAGATATAGCGGTGGCTGTTTGTGTGTACCAGCGATGCGTACCAGAGGGGTGCGGGTGTCATATCCAATTACGCCCTAAACCATTACGCCAGGCGACGGACCGATATGGCGATGCATAATGCAGGCGTCATACAGTCTCTCGCCGCGGTGTCGCCACACGCGGATCCGACCATCTTGGTGTTGCAGGCAGAAGCGGGATTCGTCGGAGAAGACAATGTCTTGCCATTCCGTAGTCCAGGTGCGGCGTTCAACGGCCCACTGCCGCCGCACTCGCCGGTGGTGTAACGTCAATGGTAATCGGAGCAATGTGCGCCGTGCGACAACTCCCCGCTCTTGCAGACGACGTCAAACGGTACGTGCCGACACAGGTTGTTGCGCAACACATCCTAATTCCTGCGCTAACGTTCGTGATGTGTCGGTGCAAGCCGTCAATGCCCGCCGCACAACATGCTGGTCGTCTCGTTCGGTGGTGTGCCGCGACTGCGGCAATCGCTCACGTCGGTCCGTCCGTCCCTCCTGCACCCACGGAATCCATGCTCGCCTCACTGTACCTGGATGTCTTCCCACACGATCGCCGATGTCTCGGTACGATAAACTGCTGTCGCGATAAGCCACTATTCGTCCTCTGTCGAATTCCGAAACGTGCTGGAATGACTGCCGTATTCTGCGACGAGGCATCAGGAAGCTTCCCACGCACTGGTCCGGAAGCACAACACACTTCCACTACTTACACCCAGCCTTCTGTGCACCTTTCTTATAGCGTTTCTCGGTGGCGTGCCGGGCGCACATGATTTGCATATGCCCTGCAATGCTAATCGTTTGCATGTCCTCTCGCAGGCGACGCATGCTGCGAATTTCAGGCCAATCGGATGCTTCCTTCTTGGTGTTGCATTTTGGGTGGCCAGCAGTGTACGACACGTGAAACAGGAAATTCGTTCTGCAACAGGATCATGAAAAATAAAAACTTTTCCATTCCTATTTTAAATTAAGAAAGTTGTCCATGAACAAGCAGCAGAACCAATTGAAAAATTGCTATATTCCTGTAAAAACAATTTTTCAACGAGCAATGAAGCGAAGTAAAACCAACACAAAATAAGGCCTACACAGGAATACTGAGCAACGCGCGAAGTCCACACTTTTGCTTTTGTAGGAAATATGTTATGTCAGCTGCATTCACATCTGGTTGTTACAAACAAGTCGGTGAAAAAATGATGAAAATCAAGATTTTTTTTTTTTTCTTTTTTTCATGTCTTCGTTACACCCACGTAATTCTCGATTTTTTTCCCAAGATATACTTGAATCCGCAGTGTTATTTTAAGCGAGTTTCTCTTTAGCTCTTACTTTAGAGATCAGAAATGCCTCATACTTTCTAAGAAGCAATCTTTTTCAACTTGCTTGCTTAGTATAAGATAAACAGCAGACAAAACAGTTTCCGAAACAAAGAACTGATAATAACGGCTCCATTCCATACCGAAAACTATCGCGATGAAATATTTATTAGTGGTGAATGACTTTACGGATAAAAATATGCGTCTAAATTTTGTATCAACAGTGAGCAACGTTACAGTAAGTTTCCACCGATGTCACTGAAATTCCTTCTGGGTCAATCCAGAACCCTCTCCGGTGGTTGAGTGGCTAGAGGCAAAAGCTTCAGGCTAGTAGTGTATGAGGGGAAACACGTGAAGTGCGTCAATCCCCCGGAGCTAGTTCCGAACTCCTTTGCCCCCCAAATTCAGGGCAGTAAATACGGCCTTAGATTTTATAAATTTGGGGGGGGGTTGCCAACCCCCGAAATCGAAGCGTATTAGCGATTTTCACCCTCTGATAGCATAATTCATCAGCCATTCTAAAAATACCTTTCTTTACGCTTAACATTGTTGTTTAATTTCAAACTCCATACGCACGATATCAAAAAAACTAACATGATTATATGAAAGTTGGTTCTGACCCATCAATATTATAAAACAATGGAAATATTTGTCGATTTTAAAGGAACCTCGTGCTATTACTTACTTCAACAGAAAAACTTTCAGAAAATTCCATACACGTTGCACATATTAAGGAGCAGGAAGAAGAACGAGTTCTGAATGATGACAATGTTAAGCAGCTTTGCTGAAAACTTTACAAGTTGCTGTAGCCGAAAATAATCGAGCAATAACTATCCATAACATTTAGGTAACACATCTCTTAGAATGTTAAGGAGATTTATCAATTTGGTAGAGTTCCTCCTTTCAAAACCATGACAATATTTTTTTATGCATTTCTGAAAATTTGTAAGATATGACCACCCCTAGCCTAGAGAAATGAGCGCGCCTGGAGACCGAACGCTGGTGCAGGTGAAGTTCACAGAGCAGTATATATATACAACCCGAGGACCGGCTTCCGGTTAGTAGAGTTCAGAGTCAAAATGAGAAAAGCTGCCGATTTATCGGAGTTTAATAAAGAACAAATTGTGATGGCATGTCACTTTGGAACAGTTATACGATCTCGGAAACGGCACAGCTTGTTATCGTGCCCCTGTAGTGAGTACGTGTCAAAAGTGGTGCATAGATGGCCAAACGACGAACCGTCGTCCAGTCGTGTGTCGTCCGCAGTTCATTGATGCGAAATGGGAGCGGAGAGTGCCGCGCGTTGTTCACAGCCACCGCAGGGACACTGTGCGACAAATCACCCGCAGCTACAACAGTGGTGATCAGGGCAATGTTTTACAGCGCACAGTTCATCGCAGCCTTCTGCGCATGGGCCTGCGTAGCCGAAGTCTCAGCCGGGTCCACATTATTCACTGCACGTCATCGCCAACAACGCATGAAACGGGCCCAAAATCAACGAAATTTGACCGTGGATGATTGGAAGAAAGTGGCCTATTCTGACAAGTCAAGAATCCTAGTGCATCACGTTGACGGCCGCGCGCGGATACACAGATTACCAACGGAGGCGGTGTTCTGCTGTTGGCAGAACACCGACGAGCTGGCGTACCCAATTTGCATACCAGACACCGAGCTCGCGTATCGTCACAGGAGCAATTCTGGAAGAGTGTTCTTAACTGGCATCTCACTGTATATTTTAGTACTTAACGGGATTTAAACCGCCATTTAACAATTCAGTCTTCGGTATTAGATGAATAAAATACACTTAAAACATGTATTAATTTAAAACAGATGAATATTTCGATATACGGCATTACAACATGACACGTATTAAATTCTCAAGCAGCATTTCTGTCAAATACAGAAAAATATGTTGGTGAAAAAATTAACATCCGTAAAGAACTGGCACCTTTTAATTCGGATATTTCACAAAATGTGATATTACTGTCAAGAACTCTCACATCGTGAACTTATTCTCGCCGCATCTTAAAAAGTCAGACATTTATTCAGTTTTTAAACAGTTGCTATGCGGCTTTCACGTTCTTTTTAAATCATCGCGTGGAAAACAAACTTCGATTTTCTGCTATTGTTATTCGCAATTTTTAGTTTTTTGAGTTGATATTCCAGGTTTTCTGTAAGCATTTGCTCGCATAAGCAACGATACATATGAAACACGACGCGGCCTTTTCTGTCAGCGAAAATGATGTTCTTTAATTTAATTTTTTTTTTTTTTTACGCACAGCATTCATGTGAAGATATATTTTCTAAAAAAGGAACGGGAAAAATAAGTTATTTCTCTTTTTGAAACTTCATGATATTTATGGCTGACTCCAGAAAACTGTTTATGCAAAAGAGAAGTTTCACTCTCAACTTTAATTATCTCCCCTTCCCCCTTCCCTGCTTGCTGAACGCAACTGAAATGAGTGCTTCTCTGAATACTACTATTCGGTCGTTCGGGAAGAACGTGAACTCTTTAAAATTACCATAATTCCTGCAATAGCAAAGCAATGATCTCACTATTGGAGGGTAAGTATTAGCAGTTCCTCTTATTATCAATAACACATTTATTATTATTTTTTTTTTGGTTGGAGGTTTAACACTACCATTGTGAGCAACTTAATGGGATATGAGCAGTAACCCGTCTCTAATTTAGGGTCACTGGTTCCAGGGAAGGAAGAGAGCCAGTGCCGTAAGACAAACAACATCCCTGCCTCACCGGGATTTGAACTTGGACCCCTTTCGAACGAATAAGAGGCCATGGCTTACGCCACTGCGCCACCGGGCCGATTCAATTCAATTCCTGTTTGTTGGTGAAGCGAGTACCCTTTTCAAATGCCTAAAACAGTTAAAATCACAGGGGTTCGCTCCTGTGAATATGGTGGGGGAGGTAGCTATACCCCGGCCGTGCGTCGTCGCGTATCAGGACAAGCCGCTCTAAATGATGCCTCAGTGCCCAATGCAGTGATATGCTCTGACAGAAATGACTTATACCACTACGATGTCATCATGATCTAATCATACGTCTCACCCCCCCCCCCCCAAAAAAAACGCCGAGAACATACATACCAACTACCAGTAAGATATTAGGCCCAAGCAACTTTGCACTGGGTAAAGACGCCGCAAGAGCAGAAGGACCGACTCAGCGGCGCACCAACGGGAGGACCTATGGGGCCCGACCCCCCCTGGGCTGACGGAGCGGAAAATTATTACGTCGAAGTTTGAAACAAAAATTCACGATACGCGATTTACATGTACGTCTTAATCATGTACCGTATAATTATAACATGCAGTAATTATAAGGAGAAGTAGTTCTGTTAAATAATTTAGAAAAATCTAACCAGAGAAAGAATTTTGTCTACTGCTTCTAATCATTTAATTTTCTCGTACTGTAAGATTACTAGTTACTGGATAAGAATAAATGTACAAAAGTCAACATCCTCCTTAATTGTTATGGTACCTAATTATTTTGCCCGGTAAATTTAGGAAGGTGTCACCCCTCCTTCGAAAAATTCTGGGCGCCACGGCCCACGCCCTTCCTCAACCCCTTGGGAAATTTCTGGGTGCGCTACTGGACCGGCTTCACCACATCATTGGGAGGGGGGAGGGGGGCCCAAGAAGATAAACTACGAAATTATGGGCCGCGGATGGCCTAGTGATCAACTGTCGTGACTGCCATGAAAGAACCTCATATTCGATCCTGGGCAGGTACGAACGCTCGAACCACTAAATATCCACCGTGCGTCGGATGGGCACGTTAAGCCGTTGGACACCGGGTACCGCCCCCCCCCGTTAATAAATAAGGGCGTCTTCCTCCCTCTTTCTACCTCGCTTCCGTGTCACTTTCCTATCGGGCACTTTAGCCCAAATCTCCTAACTTCCTATTTCTAAAGGTTGTTTAAGACCTGGGGTCAGACACTCCCTTCTTAAAATGCTCTACATATGATCTGATCTGATATAAACTACGAGATTTGACGTATATTTAAAAACGCAATTGTAATTTCTCATCAGCATATGAACAAAGAAACAACTATTCTTTTGCTGAATATTAATATTTTAAAACGTAAAATTCAGCCTGTGATTTCATAAAAATATCCAGAGAGATTTAATTTCCAAACGTTTATAAACAATACGATAAATTAGCGCGGTTACTCAAAGAACGAGAAGCGCAAAAAATAGATAAAGGCGCTAGAGATTATAAGTTTTTGTATTACATTCATTTTATTTTTGATAATCGTTTACCACATATCACCAGAACATGTCAAACACAATACGGTTTCTAATCAAATGAGCAATGCTAATATGTGAAAGTTTTTACTGATTTTATTTATCAAATTTCTGAAAAATAAATCGCTTTGGCTTCATAAGGTGTCCATCTCACATAGAGAAATACATTTTTATTAAGGAAAGAAACGCGTTTTCGGCAATTTGCACAGCACAAGATAGCTTGAATAACATGGGAAAACAATTTTTTCTCTATAGAAATATTTCAATTCACGAATTTCGAAAATGACATACACAAAGACAAACGTATTTAAACAGGACGAAAAATATTAAGTGGGCACTGCACGCCTTCAGTAAAATTATTGGACGGCAAGATTCACCCTGCCCCCCATAGTCAGCGCCTATGCGCGGAAGTATCTTGTTCAACCAAAGACTGATGCCGTTGCCTGGGTGCGTAAAATTGCACCCAGTTTTTATCTAAGCAGAGAAATCTTGTTAGAACTATTATTAAGACTTTACCAGGCAAGATTACCCCGTGCAATTTCTTAAGGAAATTCCTTCTGTTTAGTGCATGCGGTACCTACGTCGTTAGCATGCTCATTAGGTTTAAATCTTACGTCAGCACGGTAAAAGCCGTTGTGTGAGGTTTACCCGATTGTACGAAAGGTCATTGAAACCATCCTAACTGCTGTAAGGCCTCTTTGGATGCGACGTTTAGCTTCTTTGTCTTTAAATCAAAATCGGCCTACTACATCTCGGAGCATCTTTGGGTGATGCCTTACCTTCTCTAAATCCTTCCATACAATTGTACACCGCGGTTTCCTTGAAAGCATTTCAACCTACTGCTGGTCGCAGACGTCCTTGTGCAACGCCACAGTTCTGCTGCTCCATCGTTATTACAACTTTCTCCCTAGCCGACCGGCGGGAATGCACTCAGTCCTTGGTATGGCCTACGCAACCCCCAAATATCGCATATGTTGCCACTTCAGGTTTCTGAAATGTACGCCACTGAAGGTGTTCACGTACTTCCTTAACATTGGGCTATTGATTCCAGGAAAGAGAGAAAGCCAGAGCCGTAAGACAAACATACTACCCGTGCCCACTCCGAGCGAATGACCAGAAGAGGAGCCTCAGACCACTCTGCCATCGGGACTACCACGAAATGCTTGGACACTATGATCGATACCTTGATTGATACCTGCAACACTGTCACCATGTAGCGGAGCACTTGGTCAGAAACAATGCCTGACGACCCGGTGGCTGAAGCGTCAGAACCTTGCTCATCTAATTAATCGTCCGAGTTGAAGTTAAAGATGTGGGTGTTGTGTTTGTACCAACACGCTGGATCTATGCGTTCCCAGGAAGCAGTCGACCTAAATTAGTGAAGGGCAGCTACTTATGTCTTTAGATACTCATGGATGTTAGTTAAGAACGAAAACAAGAAAGATGACACCGAATTTTCGGGTGTAATGAGCACGCCTTGTAAATCCGTTCTGAGGCGAATTAAATTTATCAAAGCTATTCAAAATCAACGGAACCAGTATGGAAAACAGTAGTTTTTGACAGAAGGAATAAGTTTTTCAGTCGGGGTTTTAATCCCGCAGATCTTGCTGAAAATGGAATCGTGAACTTGCGCCCTCAGTTTCCAGACTTGTACGTTAAGAAAATTTTGAATTTATTTGAAAAACATTTCGCAGCGGAAACTCTCTCCAACAATGCAAGATTTTTTACAAAGCGGACTCTTAGAAGCAGAGATATCGACAAATATAAGATATGCATCAACGCTCCCTGGCGGGGAAAAACATGCATTATTTTAAGAAGAAAGTATTCTCAAAATGTTTTTCGATGTGAACGGTATCGGTCCAGGAAATAATTTTTTCAGTGGAGTTTTCAGGAGCTCAGATTTTGCTGAAAATAAATCAGAAGCAGAAATTAAAATTTATGCCTCCTGGTGGCCTAACCATTCTTTACCAAATATTAGAAATTACACGAAAAAGATTTCACAACAGGAGCTATATGTGATACAGGAAGAATTTTTAAAATCGGAGTTTTAGAAGCAGAAATATCGAGGAAAACGCAATTTAACTTAACACCCCGTAGTGGAAAGTCTACGAGTTACTTGAAAATTGTGAAATTATATGAAAAGCATTTCGCACCGGAAACGCTATCCAACAAAAAGAATTTTTCAAATTGGAATCTTAGAAGCAGAGATATTGACAGAAATAAGATATACATTAACGCCCCCTGGCAGAGAAACCATGCATTATTTTAAGAAAATATCCCGAAACGGTTTATTGACGTGAGTGGCATCGGTGCACTAACGATTTTATTCAATTGAGATTTTAGGTCAGATTTTGTGGCAAATACATCAGAAGCAGAAATTAACACCATTCTTTAACAAAAATTAGAAATTATATCCAAAATATTTCCCCATCAGGATCTGTATCAGCTGAAGAATGAAGTTTTCAAATAGGAGTTTTAGAAGTAGAGATATCGGGGGAAACGAAATTTACTTTTACGCCCCCTAGCGGAAAATATGCGTAGCTTGAAAGTGATTATACCTAAAATATTCTTCGACATAAATGGAATCGAGAAGTAAAAGAATTTTTTCAATCGAATGTGAATAAAATGTATTTTGAATTTGATATCTGCATTTACGCCTTCTAGCGGTGAAGCTGTACATTGCATTAAAAAAAAAAAAGAAACGAAATGAAGGATCATCATTCGCACATTTCACGTTTTCCAATGCAAAAAGAATTTTTCAAATCGGACTAACAGTTGCAGAGATATGGTTGTTCACAGACGTCCGGCCGGACGAACAAACCAACAACATAAGCACGGTCTTTTTTTTTTTTACAAAAGATGTGCTAAAAAAAAAAAAAAAAAAAGAGGGTGTATTAAACTGGGATGATGGTATTATGGTACGAGAACAATCCCCATATCATGACACCGCCGCCAACGGGGCGGCCCGACTTCCTGTTTAATTTCCTTTGCTGGTTTTTATTTTTATCAGAAAAAAAAATCTAAATAGTAAAAAACTATTGGCTTGCTTTGTATTTATGCTCATGAATGACTTTCTTTCTAGTAATTCACGTTGTTTCTGTTTAATATAAGTTCCTTCTCGGTGGCTTTTTGTCTTACACTAAGGTTTGCATATCTTCCTCATTTAAAGTACTGCAGCTGCACAAAAGGATTAGGCTCACCGTAAAAAATCTGTAGTACGTCACGTCACGCACACATACAATACGGCAGCCTAGCAGCATCAACAACGTTTGAAAACGTTGTAAAATAAGTCCCAACATGAGGAACGTCGCTAGACTTCGAAATCAGGACGAACGACAGGTGGGAAAGTATCATTTTTGCTGGGGGGGGGGCAAGTTTGATAGCAACTTTATTTACAAAACCCTGAAGGAAATAATTTTTTGTGCTGTTTAATACCGGCTATAAAGGAATTTGTGCAGTCCCCGGTCCCTCTCGAGATACGTAAACATTAATTTTGGAACTGTGTTGAAGTGTTTGTACTTTTTGGAATACAAAAGAATTAAAAGACTGGGGTCTCCTTTTGTTAATGTTCCATCCATCTATTTTTAATAAAAATTAGTAAAACCTGAAGAGTTACATACCAGCGTAACAAACATAACACTGGCACCAGCACTACTAGCACACACTGATTAAAAGAAAATGTTATGCCTAAGAAAAGGGCCCGAAAGCAAATGATTTCGTAGATTAGGGATGAAGGGCAATAAGGACAGGCAGACAATACCTTCCCCTCCTAACTCCATTCCTTCAAGCCAGCAACCTTGTCTTGCACTAATCTCCTCGAAAGTCACGTACTCTCACTGCCCGGGACAGGCTAAGAGTTGGTATAGCTTTAGACCCCACTTTTCCGAGTTGAAATCCTATACTTAGTAGCACAAACAGCAGAGCAATTAGTAATGACATCACTCAGAGTATGTGTCCGTATTTTAACGGAATTTCAGTTTTTAAAACAGTGCCCGGTTTTTTTTTTTTTGATTTTTTTTTTCCTTCCGTATTTTCACAGATTTTCCGTAGTCAGTAATTCGGTTTATTTAAGAAAAGTCCGTTTCAAGTTTTACCATACTTAGACATTTCGCAAAATCCAACACGCTGAATTTTTCAACGCTTACGCTAGAGAATCCTTTTGCGCTGGTGGTGGGGATCGAGCCCAGGCAGTTTGGGTTGAAGCCCCGCGTCTTAACCAACACCACAGCCAGAAAATCAAAGGAATCGGCCTCATGGTAAAACTAATTGGGCTATGATGATTTTTTTTCATTAATGCGAGTGATTTAGTCATTTTATTTTCTACTGGAGCTTATTTTTTAACACGTTTGTAATAATTTCATATTACAAATTACGTATTTTTTTCATCGTGAGTTTTCGAAGCAACATAATGATTTTTATCTTGAAAGCTATTTTCAACTGGCAACAACTCAATTATTTTTAAGGTGTAATGTACTGTTTTATAATATTTCACAAAACTTCTAAATATAAAATTTTCTCTTGATAGCTACATAGCTTTTGTCTTAAGGACTCCACAGATTGATACATAGACATCGTACAATCACCTGTACAATAAATTAACTACCCGGTTTCTTACGGTAGCACATTATATACCGTATTTTCCCGTGTATAAGACCATATTTTTTTCCAAAATTTTTAGACTAAAAATTGGAGATCGTTTTATAACACGGGTAGTAACCGGTTGAGAGAAACCTGCGGTTACCGCAGCGAAAGTGCCATTACCGCTTATCCCCTCTCCGACTTACAACTAGTTATTCCTGGTGGTCTTAAAGGTCAGCTACAGCCTTTAGATATTTCCATCAACGAAGCCCTTCAAAGCCCTGATGAAAGAAGAATGGAATAAATGGATGCAAAAAAGCAGGTAATAACTTGACACCGACAGGGAGATTGAAACAAACCATTACCGAGGTCTGCAACTGGAAAAGCATTACTGAGGTCTAAACTTATGTAATGGAGACAAGCAAGAGGTGGTTGTGAAGTCCTTCAAGAAATGTGGAATCAGCAATGGCATGGATGTAGCCAAACGTCCAGAGATAAGAATCAGCATGAGCGAAAAGATTTACATTGAACTGAGGATGATCTAATTTATATAGACAGTGACTCAGGCGACAGCAGTGTTGCAGTTGAGGTTGAAAAAAGTGAGTTGTCTGGAACTGATAGTGCTGAAGAAAGTGATGCAAAATTTCATAGTTTGTATCTTAAAAAATATTACCTAATTTCTAAATAATATAATTTTCCAAACTGTTTTTTTATATATTACCACACACTTTGTGATATTACCTAATCTCTAAATGTACTTCAACCTAATTTCTAAAAAATATCAAATGTGCCTTTTTGTGTAATAAAAATATTAATTTCTTAATTTTCGGTTCGAAAAAGTAGGGGTCGTCTTATACACGGAAAAATACGGTAATAGCTGGTGTACAAAATGGGGAAGAGAAGAAATATTCTGTTCCACAGCAACAAAAAGTCTTGCGATATACTATACACAATATCCGATTCTCGCTACAGAACTTCGAAATCAAATACTTCGACAGACTATTGAACTTTAACAGTTAATCAAACACACAAGGATTCCCGTCAATCTCCCGTATTACCAGAAATTCTTCGTCATGTGGATACAGAAAAAGTGAGAATGCAGTTTTCCATTAATATACAAAAGGAATTACGGAAATGTCTCTGAAAATTCAGAATTTTCCGTTAGTTAATATATATTGAAAACGGTAATTTACCGCCAATATAAGATAGGAATTGCGAAAAGGCTTCTGAAAATTCAGCATTTTTCTGGCGTACGAAAAATCCGTGAAATTCACTGTTTTTTTCCTTCATTTATTGGAAAAAGCTGCATCAGAAACATGCTTCGTTAGTTCACGAAAAAAAAAAATCGCCTAAAGTGGCTCGTGAATTCAGAAATTTTTTTTTACAGTGCAGTTTCTCCATACTCCACAGAACTGCTCAAAATCAATGAGTGAACTTATTCAGAAAATCTCAAAAATGTACAGATTTCTAATCGTGTTAAGAAAATTCTAACATTTATGATCAAGAGAAATGCTTCATTTTGATGTGGGAGGTCAGGGAGATGATTTGTCAAAATAAATATGTTGTCGAATAAATTACTTTTCAGTAATGCTCTGCGAAAACGTTAAAAGGGGAGAAGCCACCTGTAACAACAACAAAAAGAAAAGTTTTAAAATCTTTGTGCATCTGCAACATTGTGCGGTTCCGTTCGACAATGCAAATAAGTACCCAGCAAAATTACGATGGGTGGAAGCAAATTGCTTAAAAAATTCATAAAACCAGTTGCCCGTGACAGTTCGAAACCGATGACGTAACACAAGACTCATATGCCAACTTCTTCCCCACTTAATAAAACACCAAGCCGCTGTTCTCAAAAGCGCTCATGATTTCCATATCACAGCGAGCTTCGACAAAACCGCAAGAGAGAGGGAGAGATAGCACTGGCTGCATTCCTCTCTTTAACAGCTAAAAGTTATTTTAAAGTTGATTTCTTCTGAGCTCCACTCTTTTTTTTGTCAGGTCCGCTAAGAAACTAAAATCACCTCCAAAGTGATAGAAAAAGAATCACTCAGCCCCAGCCGTACTTTTTCTTCTCGCTACCTACTTAAAATTCAGATTACAAAGCGTTCGCCTGCGTCCTTTTAATTTATGTAAATACTGGCGATTAGCATTCCGAAGAGGCCCGGCTTTCCTGCTATTGCTTACCAGCTTAGGCGGTTTTTATTCTTTCTATTCCTTCTTCCTCCTCTTCTCTCTCCTATTTCCTTGAATCAAAACAATGTGACGTACGCGTATTGTGGTGTGAATAAGAAAAGGCCTTGAACCCTGCAGAAGGGAATCACTATAGACAGAACTTTTCAGGGGTTTGCTAACGTGGACGTTTTGCTGAAACTGTTTCCTAAAAATGTCATTCCATTAAGTGCAAAGTCAAAGGGATATTTACTTACTGAATAATTTTTTTTTTATTCTTTTGAATTCCAGAAGTCAGATATTATCGCTTGATTTGCCTGGCGGAGTTTATATTCAAAAGCAACGCGTTATGAAGAAATACCGCAAAATTCAATTAATCTTCCCAAAATGAAGTTACGTTCCTTCAGTATAGTTTCGCCTTAACGTTTCAAGTCACTGACCGAGCAACAAACATGCTGCTTCTAAACTCTCGATGGGTGAGCTTTTGTGCGAAGTTTCTGTGCAACACCTGCGACCTCTGGTTTCTTTCTTATCGTCCAAAGTGGACCCGGGTTCGAATCCCTGATGATGCATATGGGGGGGGTTGAGCTGTTACTGTCCCTACCTTGGAAGTAGTGCTTTCAAGTTAGAGGCGGATGACCGCACGTAACCGTTAAACCCCGAATATAATAACGGGAGAACAAAGTCGCTTCTATTCCGCCCATTCTAACAAATTGGAAATGGCAGAATTGTAATTCGGAAGGATTTTTTTTTATAATGAAGGTGGATATGCACGATTTCGTTTCAGGTTTTTTTATTTTTTTTATTGAAAGTTTAACGACCACCCTGAGAATTCAGTGGGCTATAAACAGTCACCCGTCCTTTATTTAGGGCCACTGACTCCAGGGAAGGGAGAGAGGCAGTGCCGTTGGACAAATGACATCCATGCCTCACCGGGGCTCGAACCCGGGCCCATCTCAGCTGAACGGTCAGAAGCCAGCACCTCAGACCACTCGTCCACCTGGGCGGCAGAGTTTTTCTCATGTTGCTCGACCAGTTCGCCAGCAGATACTGTGTTATCACTAATCGTTTTCTTTTCATTTTGGTTTCCTGCGAGAAAAGTAATGTAAATACTTTGTTGTATATCGGCCTAGTCTCCGAACTTTTTGATCGGACCTTGTATTTTGTCTTACGACGACACTGTAGCCAGTAACATAACCCATGTTCTTCCTTTGTTCACTGCTCAGTTTTACTGTAAGCACACACACACTTCTGGTATGGCTTTACTTCTGGCATAGCTTCATCAGCAATATCTGCTGTTCTGAATATTTTATGAAAATAATTGTCAGATACCACTCCCGAGGAAAACCTGCAGGGGCATATTTTGTGCTCATAATAATGCACAGTATTTTCGCGATGGGTGGGTTAGACGTATACCACATTTTTCTCTATATCTCAGCTTTTAAGTCAGTCAGTTTCGAAAAATCCCTTCTTTGTCGAACAGCTTCTCTAGCGAGGAATGTTTTTCAAGTAAGTTCTAACATTTCGTACCGACACTTTTTCCCTACAGTTTTTTTTGTTTACGGAATATTTACGGTAGTATCTGTGTGTCTGAAAACCAGACTAAAAAAGTTTTTTTTTTTTTTTTTTTTTTATCAGATCCAGTTAACCACAAAACAAGTTTATGTGGATTTCCTGCCCCAAACACACACTAACTGACTGGGGCGCAAATATATCTTTTTATCAATATTTCTGCTTATAAAAATATCCTTTTGAAAAATTCTTTCACTATCTTATCACTTACTGTGGGTAATATTTTTATCATACTTTTAATTATTTTTATAATGCGTAGTTCTGCTGTGAGATGTTGTAAGTGTGCATTTTGGTAACTATTTCCTCTTCTAAAAATCCCATTGAAACAGTTCGTTTCGTAATGTATGCCATCAGCTACGATAAAGATTGGAACATTATCCTTGCTAAATAATGCACAATTTTCCCGGTAGGAACATATATGTAAAATTCTTTTTCTCGCCATCGCTTCGTGCAAAAGTCGCATTCGAAATTATTTTTTTCTTTCGCATAGCTTTTGCCATGAAGTATATTTTGTTATTCACAATTCTGCCACCAGGGAGCGTCATCGTATATTTCTATTTAAAAGAATCGCTCATTCTAAAAATCGCTTGGGGAAAACTGTTTGTAAATACTCTTCATTGTGAAGATTTTTTGCATCCATTTACTCCTATGTTTATATGAAGCGCAATATTCCTGCTAGAAGTCGTAACAAATATCCCATTTTGCTCCAAATCTCTTTTTTCTCATTGCTCGATTTGAAAAATGCTTTTTGCCTCCGATATCTCCGTCTACGAGAAATGTTTTGTCCACAATGGGATTTTTCGCTGCATACATTGGAATTGCTAGTTTCCGCCACTAATGGCAGAAACTAACAATTCCTATTTTGCACTTTTTACCGGTTTTAGAAACAGAGTTGATTTTCTTTTCTTTCGTAACTAGTTCCATTCACGGCGAAGAATCACTGCTCACATTTCGTGTCTTAAATTATGCTCTTTCATTTGTGCTAGGGGGCATTGGAGGGGGGGGGGTTAAGGACCACCGTAAGCAACTCAATAACGTCGTTGAAGTGTGACGTCACAAGAGGGCGCTGGACGTAAATGTCTGTTCCTCCACGATTCCCCATAGCGTTTCAACGTGATTGGTGAAATGTGCTCTTATTTTGCAATTTCTTCATTTTTTTTTCTGACAATCTGAAGCTAATTCAACGCGGTAAAAATGTGAAGTCCTCTCGCATCCGACCATTTTATTATGAACCGCATAGGGGAAACACGTGGCCAAATTCATGCTTCTGTGAAAGATAAGATATACAGCATCGAAGTACTGTCTGCTTTTTATACTTACAGTATTTTTCATAAATTATAAAACTGAAAGAAGTAAGAGAAAGTATATTTGAACTGACCACCCAAAAAGCCCACAACTTTAAGGCTGGACCGTTTCATGTTTGTAGTAAAGCTGGAGGAAATGCCCACTCAGGTTGTAATTTCGTAGGAGCATCTGCTGATTCACACTGGCGAAATGGTATGCCAGAAGACATTTTTACAGAAAGGTAGTCTGTTATTTGCTGATTCACACATGTGAGAAATCTCACCAATGCACTGACTGGATTTAACCTTACAGTACTTAAATACCTAATGATTTAATTCCAACGCATTTTGGTAAATGAATTTTTATCTTACAGTACTCTTATTTTAACTTGCAAAAATTGTAGTTAGATTGCTTCTCAGTCACACACACGCCACATAGTTTTCCACACTGGTGAGAAACTTCACCAATGTACAATATGTAACAAGTCATTTATCAGCTCATCTATGGATTCACACTGGTGAGAAACCTCATTAATGTGACCTTTGCAGCAAGTCATTTACACGTAAAGAAAATTTGACAAGTCATCTGCTAATTCCTCTCCATTTACATGCTTACATTGCAAAGTGTGCATTTTATGGATGCTCTTCAACTGTGTCAATGTATTTTAACATTTATTAGTGAAATTTATATTTTTATACAGGGTACGTAAAATCTCCCAAAGATTTTACGTACCCTGTATAAATATAAATGTTATAAAAACTTCGCATGAATTTACCCGTAAATCAGTACGGAATTTGATATAACAGCCTCGAGGGAAAACCTAATGTTCTGAAAACGATAACAAACCAAAAAAGGAAGGGATCCCAATCAATATTTTACACACAACAAAAAATATGCTTGTTCACAAGAATACATTTTAGTCCACAGGGCATGTTTCCCGGAAATCTATAAAATGAACAATGATTTTTGACCGTCTGGTGATTACAATACGCTGCAAAACATAAAATCATATCTAATATATTCAGTTTCACCTTAAAAAATCAATTTTACAGGACTATCTACAGCCGCCAACGATAAAAAATAACGTTAGCTAACATGTAAACAACGTGTGTTCATGCCCCAGTCGCCATTCTGTGACGTCATGACTTCGATGACGTATTGACTATAAGCAGTCGCTCATTCCTAATTTAAGGCCACTGCCTCCAGGGATGTGAGATCATATGTAGAGGATTTTAGGAAGAGAGTGTCCGACCCCAGGTCTTTAACAACCCTTAGAAATAGGACGCTAGGAGATTTTGGCTGGAGTGCCCAATAGCAAAACCACACGGAAGCGAGGTAGAAAGGGGAAGGAAGATGCCCTTATTTATAACCGGGGGGGGGGGGGCAGTACCTAGGGTCCGACTGCTTAAAATGCCCATCCGACGCATGGCGGATATTTAGTGGTTCGAGCGCTCGTACCTGCCCGGGATAGAACCTGAGGTTTTTCCATGGCAGTCACGAACGTTGACCACTAGGTCATCCGCGGCCCACCAGGGATGTGAGACTGCCAGCACCGAAAGACAAACACTTCCATGCGTCAACGGAATTCGAACCAGGACTAGTCTCGAACGAATGGACAGAAGCTAGCGCTTAGACCACTGCGTCACCGGATCGGCTGCTAGGGGCATAGAGTATTTTCTTTTTCGCGTATTTTTGTTTCAATAATTTTTTTAGTATTGGAAAGAATTCAAAAACACGTGCTCATTATACCAGATATTTTTGGAGTCATTTTTCTTGTTCTGAGTTTAACGGAAATTGTACGGGAAAGTGGTGGTCTCAGAATCCTGATTTCACTTTTTGGGGAAGCTTACCCCACCCCCTCCCCATGTGCATAAAGAGCCCCCGGGCGGTGAACATAAATAAGAGCATCTCAGTCGACTAGTCAAAAGACCACACCTCTGACCACTCGATCAGAGATGCAGCTCATATATTTTCTGTCTTTTAAAACATTAAGCGAGAACAAATTTCCTAAATATCGCTAATTTCCGGCCTCTACGATGTTTCGGTTTATACGCGTGCTTTTAGCATTATATGTTGCATCCAACCTCTGCTTTTCTATTAATTCTTAATCTCTTCGCATCATAAGGCGTTCGGTCATTTAGCCGCCTACAATGAAGATGCCCTTATTTATAACCGGGGGGGGGGCAGTACCTAGGGTCCTAGCCGCCTACAATGCGAAAGAAATAATGCGCTATTGATTTTCAAAAGAGACTGTCCCAACAGAAAGAATCAAAGGTGTTAAAAGCAAAGCCTGGAGGGTTTAGCTATTAGAAGCACCAAATTCTCCCGTTCCTTTGAAGCTCATGCAGACAAGGTCTCCAGTGAATATTACTCTCGCTGAGGAGCAGAGATAGTACACCATGTTTCGTAATCTCGCCAAAGCCAATACAATTATCAATTATTCAAAATCAAGCTAGCGTCAATGGGTTCTTCTCCCTTATGACACATCGTCGACCAACACAGCTTGCTTTTAGACATGCCGACCACACCCTATTAGTGACGTCACGTGACCATGCTCTCCTAAACACGCAAGTCCCCTTGTGATTGAAGAACGTGATTTCCTCATAAGGAATAATGAATATTAGGCAATAATTAGAGGTAATTGCATAACACAGACTCCAAGAGTATTTCTGTATAAGCTCACATGGACTGAGCTTTGACGATGCGAATTGCTTAGAGCAGCCGGACAAGTTTTGTCCGCAGCAGATGTCCAGCCCCCTCTTCTCTCTACCTCACTAGACCGATGCTGATTATTTATTATTCACTACAGAAAGTCACGAATAGACCTTTCAAATTAAATTAATTATTGAAAGTTTTTCCTCGCTAATTTCGTTTGGAAAATCCAATTATCGCACTAACTGCACTGCAACAAAGTAATTTTGAGTTTCTGAACTATTCTCTCTTAATTAAAGGTTCAGATTTGCGTGTTTGTGTATTGAGGGGTGTAACCAGCATCTGGATTTGAACTATGCCCGCGATGTAGATCAACGTCAAGTGCATTATTATCGGATGATATCTAGTTTTCATGATCGGTAAGAGTCTGTTTACGGAATGGACGTCAGCTGTTAGTAATCAGGCAATGGTTAGGTTAGTAATTTTTTTTAATTGGCGTCGGGGTATTACGATCCTCATAAGAACCTAAGTAGCCCCTCCTTAATTTAGAGGCATTGTGGTTCCAGGTACGGAATTTTTTTTTTTTTTTTTTTTTTTTTTTGTTTCGAAGTTTAATGACTGCCATGATCAACTCACAGGACTACAAGCAGCCACCCGTCCCCAGTTTGGGACCATTAGTTCCAGGGAAGAGACTGAGCCAGCACCTTCGAACAAACCCACCAACCTTGACTCATATGGGCTCTAATCCTAACCCAACTCATGGTTATTCAGGACAATGCTGCTTTCACTACTGTCTCACCGGTAGAGGTAGATACGTTCCTTAATTTGAAACACCCGGCCAGGCCCGAATGCAAACTTTAGGGAGCTCGTCCCGGCCTGTCTCAGACTTTCACCCCGTTTTCTCACATACTTATTTGCAAATAACGCAAGGCTTTCTTTGAAGAAAAAAGGCTGCAGCTGCTCTGCTGAACTAAACTACCTTAGTAATAAAGGGAATATAATGCAGAAAGATGTGCTATTTCTCGCAGGAATTCCTCCCACAGATGGGATTTAGATTTGACTTCCTACTTCTACAAATGAAAACTCATTTCCTCTTCCGTACATAAGTATGAACAAGGTAGCCTTTTGTTCCCAAATATGTGAACCAATACTTGGAACTTCATCTCCGTTGAAGCAACGAATCGTGAAGCTGAAAACTTAACATTTTTCGAAAAAGAAAAATCCAAGTCACTAACTCTGCGTTTATAAGCATCGTTGGAAAACATTCCGGTGTTGAATGGTATCTAAAGACCCTAACTAAGGTCATATCCTCAGTTATAATCGCATTTTACATGAAATTTTTATAGCAGTCAAGCTGCCGCAGTTTTAGGTGTAAGTGGAAATAACAGTTATTTTTCCAAATATGAATTTCAAAAAATCGCACAAAAACCATGAAGTAAATGTATTGTGTGTAACAATTGTGCGTAGGATGCTCACTTAAATCCTGAACACTGTCGCGGTCATAATAGGAAATTAAAACAAACGAAGGGAAAATGGAATTTGATTTCAACTTTAAAGAAACAACGCTGCCTGTTTCAGATTCTCAAGTACTCTGGCTGACGTACTTTGTATTTCGTTTCACACGGTGGTCTTAACCATCAGATTATTTAACAAGCCAGCCTTCAATTTCTGAATCGAAACGTTTATCTTTAAGTCCAGGAGCAAAACCGCTAAACCTTCCCAAAGTTCGAAAATTTTCACTTAACTGATGAGAGAATAAGAAAGCCCTTCCTGAGGGCTGCGTGGGGCTCAGGCTTTACGACCTCTACTCACCAGGGCGGCATTCTAGGGGTTTTTTTTTTTTTTTTTGATTGGAGGTTTAACGACCACCGTGAGCAACTCATTGGGCTATAAGCAGTCGCCCGTCCCTAATTTAGGGTCACTGGTTCCAGGGAAGGGAAAGAGCCAGTGCCGTAAGACAAACAACATCCATGCCTGACCGGGATTCGAACCCGGACCCCTTACGGACGAATGATCAGAGGCCTTCTAGGGTTTAACAACTTTCCATGAACAAAGGTTACAAGGAGTCGCCTGTCCTTAATTTTAAGCCAGGGAACGGAAACAACCAGCGTCGAAAAGATAAACACAAAAACCAGATTTTGCCCAGAGGTTCGGACCTGCACCCTTCAATAAAATCAAGAGTGCTTGCCGTCGGCTTAATTTGTTGTCCTGGGCTCCCTTCGTACGCTTTTTTTTTTTTTTTTTTTTTTTTTTGTGGGTTTAACGACCACCGTGAGCAACTCAATGGGCTATAAAGCAATCGCCCGCCCCTAATTTAGGGTCACTGATTCCAGGGCCGTAAGACAAACACAACATCTATGTTTCACCGGGATCCGAACCTTTACCGAACTCGGACGAACCGGTCGTAAGCCATCGCTTAAACCACAACGCCACCGGGCGGCATCCCCCTTTTTTGATTGGGGGTTTAACGACCATCATGAGCAACTTGGTGGGCTACAAGCAGTCGCCCGTCCCTTATTTAGGGCCTCAGGTTCCAGTGAAGGTAGAGAGCTAGTGCCGTAAGACAAACACAACCTCCATGCCTCATCGGGATACGAACCCGGACCCATCTTGGACGAACGGTCATAAGCCAGCGTTTAGGCCACCGCGGCGGCCCTGCTTACGTTTGAAAGTTTTAGTTGGATGGAAACGAAGACTTTAAAACAGGATTGTAACCATGTCATGTAGAAATTTTTCAGGCGCACAGTTGGTGGTTCTAGACAAAAAAAAAAAAAAAAAAAAAAAATTAGGGAAGGGGGCTACAAGTTCCTGCATGCACCGGTAATTAAAATTAGGTAATTTCAAAAAATATATGTAAAATCCGATAATATTTGGGGGGCACCCCCGGCTCTGGCCTAGAACCGCCACTGCAGGCCCAACAATATTTCTTGCACGCGGTTTTTTTATGAAGATTATTTCTGAGTTGCACGCATTCGGAGCAGAGGAGACGTACTTTCTTGTCCCCCCTACTGATTCATCGCGCAGACTGGTACCACACAAGGGACTAAGATCTGCTCAAATTTGGTATTCTTGTAGTTTGACTAATAAGGTTTATTTATTTAGTTATTAGGCTTAACGAATACCTTGAGCAACTGTAAGGGCTATAAGCATTTGCTCGGCCACAATTTAAGGCCACTGGCTCCAAGGAAAGTACAGAGCCAGCGCTATAGAACAATCACACTGTCCACGACTCACCTGGACTAGAACACGAGCTCATCTTGGTCAGATGACAGCATCTCGGACCCCTCGGTCATAGAGAGCGGCGTTGAAGTAATGGATGGATATGGACCTTAACTAAAAGAGACATACAAAGGCTGCAAACAACTCAAAGCAGCATGGAGAGGTGCATGCTTGGTATAACCAGGAGAGATAAGAAGAGAAACTCGTGGATCCGAAAAATGACGAGAGTGGAAGACATCATGATCAGAGTTAAATCCCTGAAATGGCAATGGGCTGGACATACTGCCAGAAGGACAGACCATAGATGGACAGCCGAAATTTTAGATTGGATTCCAAGGGACAGGAAAAGACCCAGAAAAAGACCACATGGGAGGTGGGTGGATGAAATTCGTAAATATGCGGGAGTGACATGGAGGAGACTGGCACAAGACAGACCGTTGTGGAGGAAACTTGGGGCGACCTTCGTCCAGCAGTGGATTGATAATGGTTGAAATGATGATGATGATACTAATTATAACTACATATATACGCAGCGTTATTCACTTGGTAATGGTTTACAAGTCGGACAAACATTGTTTTAAACATTTTTTCCACTGCTATTTTCTTTCCATTTCACACGACGGAATAGATATTTTGCGTGTTTTTTTTTGTTTTTTTGTTTTTTTTTTACTCTTTGTACAAAAGCCAACGAATTCGTGACGTGCTCAGGGTGAAAGCCAATAACCAGTTTCTTTACGTTTGTACGACTATCGAAATTACCGACTGGCATTACGTCATTGTTTTTTTGTTTTTTTTGGATTGGAGGTTTAACGACCACCGTGGCAACTCAGTGGGCTATAAGCAGTCGCCCGTCTCTAATTTAGGATTACTGGTTCCAGGGAAGGGAGAGAGCCAGTGCCGTAAGACAAACAACATCCATGCCTCACCGGGATTCGAACTCCGACTCCTTTCGGACGAATGATCAGAAGCCATCGCTCAGACCACTGCGTCACCGGGGCAGCAGGCATAGGCCAAACTTACCACCGGTAGCTTCGCCAGCAGCTTTGGTATCCCTGGAGGGTGCAAGGTCACAAAACTTCCGTAGAGATAAAACCCTGGAGAAACTCACGGACGCATATATATGTATATATATTACGAATTCATATGAATAAAACAGAAAACTAACACGTGAATTATATTTGCTGTTCGAAATGGGAAGTGTCTACCGTAATAAAAAGCACTCTTACTCATAAAAAAAAAAAAGCAAAATCCAGTGCTCCTGACTTGAACATTCACCATTTCTTTACTTAAATATACTAGCACAAGATCAATAGTTAACCCAAAGAACACTACATATGTACACAAAACGATCGGCTTGAGACGCATATCAACTAAGAAACGAGCTTACCTGTGCGGTTAAAGCAGGTATTCCACTTCGTTATAGCAATATGCAGATGAAAAACACTTCTGTTTGTAGTCGGACGTCATTTTTTCCATAACGTGATAACTTATACTTGTTATCCTCTTCAAGAAAGTCAAGACCCGTAGCTTCCGTTTGTTTCGTCAGGTTCACCCCGGCGTACCGCGGAACCAAAATAACGTCTCCACTTGATAGCATAATACACGAGAAATTGATATATCTGACCCAAAATTTCCTCACGGGCGCAGATTCCAAAGAAGAATAGCCACTTCAACGGCACCAACATTGACATGCTCATAAAGAACGCCCACAGAACCTCGAACTCTTCACTGTTTCACGCTTTTAACAATCGGCACTCAACCTGTACCATAATCTCATGTACATAAAGCCCTTTTTGGAGCATTAGGCACGAAAAACTCGCACAGCACCTCATCCTGGTCCGACACAGGAAGTAGTTCTTCACTCTCTTGTGCGCAGGCACCTTCGTCCTGACACTGAGCATCGAAACAATTTGCAACCTGGTGTCCCAGTTTAGCACACCTTCACAGTTCCAGTGTATGCAATCTTCCCAATTACAAGAAGTTGGGCACTTCCTTCTTCACACGGAGCTTCACAACACGAGTCACAGAATTCCAGGTTATTGATATTTTCCCCCACTGTTAGCCTCATAGTTATCTCTTTACGTATAAAGCGTTGTACAGTGTATCCCAGAGTAAACCACTGTCACGTCTCAAACGTGAAATAAATTTTTAAAGCTAAGGGGAAAATCTTAAGGCAAAGTTCGAAAACTCAGCTTCTATAAAGTTGCCAAAGAATTTCTTGTGCAAGATTTAGGTTATTCACATTTCTACATTGGCCTGCAGCATACATTGATCTACGACCATTCATAACTGTAACAATAGCCCTCAGAACACTCTCTGGACGTTTTGCGACCACCACAAGCAAATCGTGGTGGTCGCAAAAAAAAAAAAAAAAAAAAAAAAAATTGGGGCTTTCGTCCCTAGTTCGGGAACACCGGTTCCAAGGAAGTAAGAGAGCCAGCGCCGTACAACAAGCATGCGACCTATGCCTCATCAGACTCTAGCCCAGGACGAGCAAGCCAGAAACCAGCACTTTGACCACTGTACCACCACAGTGACTACTCGCTGGACGTACTAGGAGACTGCCTAATTCGAACCGAACGCAAGTGGTCTAAACTCTGGATTCTAACATTTGTCCGAATGGGAGTTCCGGATGAGACGTGGGTAGTGTTTGTATTACAGCACTGGCTCTCTCTCTCTTTCCTGGAACCAGTGCACTGAAATTATAGACGGGTGACGGCCTATTGAGTTGCTCACGGTGGTCGTTTAACTCCAAAACAAAATAAAAAGAACCGAACTCAGTGGATGCTGCATAAGTAATCTTAAGAGACAAGAAGTGTGCATGATACCAAAACTTCGACTAGAAAATCTTATCGCGACAAAATCAGTTGTTTTTCAGCTATATGATAACAATATGTGGGAGATCTCTGGAAAGTGGCAATCCCCATTTTACGTGACAAACTGGTGAAGTTAATAGGACTTGTGCGATTTTTTTTCGAAGTTTGAACTGTTGCAGCTAAATAAATCATTCTTAAGTAACCAATTAAAATAATTATTCTTTGAATAGCTGTTTCAAAATCCTTTCAATAAAAGAATTTCATGTCAGCTACTGTTTTTGCACCTCAAAAACCGTAGTGCATGAAAAATAAACATCATGAGGAGGAGCGGTAATTGCCCGTGAAGTCCAATGCAATATTTTGCGTCTGACTGTCTCCAGTGATCACATCACCAAAATATTCACACGTTTACCTCCCTTCAACTTAAGTGTATTAAGAACGCCAGTGTCCTTGACAAATCTTTGTTGTCTGACTCAAGAGCTTCTTTTTTCATGTTCGTTAATGATTGTTATAAAAAAAAAATCACATACGAAAACAGCGAAGCAATGAAAAATTCGGAATTATTTTACAGAAGAGCAAAGCCCAACTGCTTTAAATATCACATTGAAGTTCCAAGAATCAGAAAACCTTATAAGAAATAGTCTCATTAAACCCACAAGGAAAGAATACAACAACTTTTTTGTTTCTAACCAAACTTAAGTACCCGTCACGTCACAGGTGGTATAACTAATTTCAGATTTCCGAACTTATACTCGCCTTCTGATCAAATTATCTGCTTTATACTTCGCTGCACAAATGCTACAAATCCGGGACAGCTAAACAAAAATTAGTTAAGACCGATGCTCGTCTAAGGATTGCATTTACTCTGATGTGGATCTTAGCTTTGTTTCCCCAATATGGAGGGGGGGGGATACAAATTATAAATACAAATAACATATGCGAATCTCTTCTAGGCCTTTATGCTGTCCGATCGTTTACACACCGCACACATGCAACAGAAAAATTTAACCGATTACTAGATGACCAAGAAGCTACACAAAATTGAGCGGTAAAAGAAATTAGAACTCACATTGAACAAACAAGAAAAATTTCTCGCTGTATATCTTACTTTTAAATTTTGTACTTGGTCACTTTTGTCCCTTACGTCACAGAACTCCAGAGAACCATCAATCAATAAGAGGAAAATCATTACTGAAAAGAATCAAAGAAATTGTCTTGAGGAATTCACTCGATGTTCCAAAGCACGCGAGCGCATAGCAATTTGAGTTTTATTCGATTTTCCATAGTTTCACAGACAAATATTAAATTTGGGCACTTTAGAACTCCTTAGGTTTAAATATTCTTCAGTGCACTAGCGTCGTGAAACTTGTTACAGATGCTGGTTGAATGTGCTTGTGTCTTTCTTTAAAACGCCACAGATATTTCCAGACTCTTCTGCAGCGCTGCGCTATCAGCTATGTTCAATGAATTACTCATAGCCCCCATTCGAACAGCATTGTGGAAATTCCTAGTGACTATGAGCATGCGTGATATGGACATGAAAGTACAGGCAGTCTCCAACAGTGGCGCCTAACCCGTGTGGGCACATGCCCCAAAGACTTAAAAGGCTGTGTGGGCAGGTACATGAACATATTAAGCTCGCTTTTGTATGTTTTTGTTTCCCATTTGTTATGCTCGCACCAAATGGAACACCAACATGCTTTAGGTTGATGCTACGAATCTTTTATTCTTACGTAGGCATACTCAGGTGTGAGACTAGAACTTAAAAGTAAAGACGCTTTCCCTCTCACGCGTCGCAGGATCCCATCTACTTGTGTGGCTCATTATTATTATTTTTTTTTATTGAAAGTTTAACCACCGTGAGCAACTCAATGGACTATAAGCAGTCGCCCGTCCCTAATTTATGGCTACTGGCTCCAGGTAAGGAGGGAGAGAGCCACTGTCGTAAGACAAACACAACATCCACGCCTCACCGGGATTCAAACCCGGACTCTCCTCGGACGAATGGTTATAAGTGTGGCTTCATATGAGTATATGTACATAACCTCCACATATATAAGGGTCGCATAAACGAAACTGAGACTGTCGGTTTTTGTGCCGTAAAGGTTTATAGGTTGGAATATGTGAACATACAGGAAGTAAAAGTGATACATGGGCTACATACCCGCTACAAATAGTCGCCTTGTCTGTTCAAGCAAGTGTCCCAGCGCGGCACGAGATTGTGGATACCCTGAGCAAAGAACGTCCGTGGTTGGCTGTGGAACCAGTCTTCAATAGCGTCCCGGACATCAGCGTCGTTAGCAAATCGGCTGCCCTTGAGAGCTTTTTTCAGTGGCTCCAAGATGTGGTAGTCGTGGGGCAACAGGTAGGGAATATAGCGGGGATGGTCGAGGACCTCCCAGCTAAAGCTCCGCTGCAAATCTTGGCACGCTGTCGCCACATGCGGGCGAACATTGTCGTGCAACAGAATAACCCCATTTGAACACATACCGCGTCGCTTACGCTTGATGACCGTTTTGAGGTTGCGTAACGTATCGCAGTATGTGGATGCCTTGACCGTACTGCATGCGCCCAGCCAATCCAACAACAATGGGCCATTCTCATCGAAGAAAACCGCGAGCATCACTTTTCCAGCTCTTAAGGAGGACTGAGCTTTTTACAGGCTTGGAGAGTTGGGATGCCACCTTTCCATATACTCATCCGTTTTGTGGCCGGATCGAAGTGGTGGCACCAAGTTTCATCTACGGCCACAAGCTTTGAAAGAAACTGGCCACCTCTGCGTTTTAACAATGCAGATGCACCAGGCAAGCACCCATTCGCTGAGTCTTCTGCTCCTCCTGAAGATGCTTGGGGACCCATTGTGCGCAAAACTTGATGTATCACAATCGGCGATGGAGAATGGTGTTAACAGTTCCCTTACTCACGGAAAATGTTTCCTCAAGCTTGCGCATGGTGATTCGGCAATTCGCCTTCACAAGGTTCTCCACGCGAGCAATCAATTCCATGGTGATGGCCATGCGCGCTTGCACAGGTCTCGGCATGCACTCCGTGCTCGCCCGTCTCTTAGGAAATTCACTACACTAGCAGAACATTGAACACCGTGACTGATACTCATTCCCATACACATCTTTCATACGACGAAGAATTTCGGCTCCACTAACACCTTCTGCCGTCAAAAAATTGCATAACTGCCAGCTGGGCCTGTTTGGACGAATCCATGTTACGACTCTAGGTAGTCAAAGTTGCCTCTGCACGTGCAAACTGACACGTGCCACCGATAACAGCGTGCTTCCTTACATGACACCACATCTACCGGCGCAAATGCATGGGTCTGTATAACTATACAACGGCGCTATTACACGAGTGTCTCTTTCATTTGGGCGACCCTTATATATATAAAGTGATTATCCGTTTGCTGCCCAGACCCGTAGCCAGAAAGCGTCTGGCCTGAGTTTTTTTTAATTTATATTTTGGCCCGTCCTAGCTAATATACACACTTTGCAAAAAAAAAAAAAAAAAAACAACAACCCCAGAACGAACCATTTAATCGAAATAAAAATTCGTATGTGCAATCTACATGGACAGGAAAATAAATGATTGTAATTCCATAGCAGTTGGGCCATTTATTGGGATAAAACAGCTACACGAGTGGAACAAGTCAGTACGTTGTAGAGCCACCTCTGGCTCGGATACAAGCAATTACCCGACGTGTCATAGACGTATACAATTCAATGATACTGTCCTGAGGCATGCCAGAGAGTGTCCAAATTGCGGGCCTGTTCGCCGACATTTCGAGATGGGCGAAGGTGGCGACATATCATGCTCCAAACATGTTCTATGGGTGAAAGGTCGGGCGATCGGGCAGGCCAAGGAAGGGTGTTGACATTATGAAGGTAGGCCTGGGAGTGCTCAGCCACGTGTGGCCAGGCATTATGTTGAAAATTTGCTTGGTGACGCTGTGACAGGAATATCAACACAACAGGTCGTAGAATGTCGTCGACGTACCGTTGAGCCGTGAAGGTGGTACGGAGGACTACCAAGGGTGTCCAACTATCGCAGGAAATGGCTCCCCAAACAGTCTCTCCTAGAGTGCGAGCTTTGTGCCGTTCCACGGTAAAGACAGGATTCGTGTGCTGGCCGGCTTATCTCCAGACACGTGTATGCGCTGGACACCGGCCTCAAGTGCAAACCGGGACTCATGACAGAAGACAGCAAGACGCCACTGAACACTATCCCACGTTGATCGGGCCCGACACCACTGCAACTGATGCCGGAGTTGCTCGCTGGTCAGTGGCAGACAGCGCAGTAGCCCCCTCGAATATAGTCCCCGTGTCGCAAGTCATGCGTATGACAACGGTCCGGATGGTCACTTCCGTTCCTGTGGACGACGCTACATGGCCACGGATGGTTGGGTGCGACGAACCTGGTTCCGTTTGTGCGGCTCTAACAATCGTTCGATCCTCGCATTCTGTCGTTGCCCTCGGCCGTCCACTGCTCACGTGCAACTGATGTGTCCTCCTCGACCCATTGGCGCTAACATCTACCGATTGACGCGTCGCTCCGACCCAAATGCTTGGCAATACGGCGACTTGACCAACCGGCCTCTCCCAGCTCAATTATGCGTCCTCTCCCAAACTGGCTCAACTGCTGATAGTGTGCACCGATCCGACGTCGAAGCATCCTGCCTGTCCGTGGAGGTTAATGCAACCGCAATCCTCTGTCATAATTGTCCCTGCGTGTGAGCTTTCCTCTTGACATACCCTCCTCGACGCATGGCTTCCACGCGCTGTGGCGGTCCACTATTTAGTCATTGGTCATAATTTTTTAATCATTTGCATTTTCGGCCCTGCGGTACTTGCATGCGCAGTTTCATTAGGATCGAACGACTTTTTGGGGTGCTTCGTTTATATAATGCATATATAATAGGGTGGGTCGAAAAAACGAATTTTCGAGTATTGAATTCTAATAGTGCGGAAAAGTTGCGTATTTGCATGCTAATAAACGGAAAAATATTAAAAAATTCCTATGTTTAATCTTTAGTTCGCGCAAAGGGCCTAAAGTTTGAAAAACATGACAAAAAGCACCAAATATTACATTGACGCTCAAATTTTAGAGATTAAGTTTTTCGACTTCTAATAGCGTGAAAGTACTTCATTTTAGTTGCCTGATAATAGAAAAAATATTTTTAAAAATCGCGCGTTACATTTTGAGTTCGCGCATAAGGCCTATAAAGTTTGCGAAATTTGGTCAAAAATTGATATTTCTACAGTTTTACAAACAGACGCACTGTTGTATGTATTAAAAATATATACAAAACCATTTTTTTTTTACTAATTTGTTCCTACATACTATATATATAAATACATACATACATATCACTAAGCTGTTCTCTGAGATTCAGAGGTTAAAACTCCACAAATAAATACAAACTATCAGATAATTTTTCCTTACTGTTGCTGTATCAAACTTCTCCATTTACAGCGATCTTGACATACAACTCTGGCTTCACTGACATCCATCACACGCCGTACGCAAGACCTTCTATACTTCATACTCATAATCTTTTTCTTATGCAGACCCTCCTGAATCTGATCCTCCCACGACTTCCTTGGCCTTCTTCTGCCTTTCTTTCCTGCCACTTGGGCTAAAAATATTTTCTTAGTAAGCATCTCATCACTCATTCTTCCAACATGGCCAAACCACCTAAGCATATTAGTCTTCACCTTGCTAACAACATTTTGTTTCACATTACACAACTGCAGCACATTTTCATTCCTCTCACAATCAGAACTTGTCTTGCCACAAACCCCCTTCTCCAGCACACAAACAACTCCCATGTTTCTTCTGCAGTACCCAGGTTTCACTGCCATACAAAGAGTAGGAACAATTACACTCTCATACACAGCCATGCTGGACTCTCTTGAGAACCCAGCATTCAAATTCTTTCAATGAAGAATTCACTCACCTCCTACTAATTTCACCATCCAATTTGTTCTCTCTGTCAAACATGCTTCTTAAATACACAAACTCATTCACCTGGCTTATAATCACTGTGCCATTTAGACTTATATTACATTCAGTACTACCAGTTCCTTTCTCAAAAACCATAACTTTGGTCTGCCCCTTATTTATACTCAGTTTGAATTTCATGCAAACTTCGTACATCCGGGACAACATACTCTGCAATTCACTTTTGCTCTTTGCCAATAGGAGAGTGTCATCAGCATACAGCAATCTGCACACACGCATGTCACCAAGACATAAGCCAGTATTATCTATTTTGGCATCACGCATGCACGCACTATAAATAATGCCCAGATTTCCAGCTAAGGGCGTAAAGGTTAGTGCCTCTTTCTAGCTATCTCTGCGTCCGTGAGAGGTATTTGAAAAGTTCTTTTTTCTTAACATAGCTTTTTTCATGAAGAATATTTTTCGCCTGTTTTCAACTTTTCCATTAAGCAAAATCCTTCTGCTAGAAGGAGTAGAATTATATCATGTTTCCTTTTATATTTCTTCTTTTAACTGTTGGATTTGAAAATCTCTGTCTTTGATATCTTCCTTCTGCTATGAGAAATTTTTTGTGCGCCATTTGTTAATCTTCGTAACATACTTTCTAGACGCTGGTAGAAGTAAGTAGCTGTTTCTATTTCTGAATGTTTTATTGATTGTATGAATTTGGTTGTTTATTTTTTATTCTAACTGGTTTCATTAACTTTGATAAATTTTATTCGCGTCGGAAAGGATTCAATAGACCTGGGCATTACAACCGAAAATTCGGGGTCATCTTTCTTGTTTTTTGATGCTATACATCTTTTCCGATAGTAGTGAAGTAAATCCCAAGTAAAAAATTTGTATGTAACTAAAATGGGTAACGGAAGCAGTTGAAATCTGATTTTTTTAATGCCATCCCGCAAAGCGGCGCAACAATAATTAATTTCATTGATACTCAACAATATACAAGTATTTTACTAAACTATCGCTCAACATTATTTCATCACGTTTTACATAAAGGTAATAATATCTCATTGCAATCTGCGTAAATTACGAGAGTGTGATGCTAAATATGAAAGACCCATTACAAAAATGTATTTTTGATGCAATGAAAACGGTGCGAAATTTGGCTTCTTCTCGACATCCCTCAATCAAGGGGGTTATCTGCTATTGACGAGAGCTTTAAAATGATGTATAACACGATGGGGCGTAACTTGTAGATATCATAGACCGGGGGCGCAACCAGAAATTTGGAATGGGGGGGACGGCTCTGCAAGTAAAAATGCGCATGTATGTGCACTTACGCCACGTGACTGTTACAATAGATGTTTTGATCAGTGAAAGAATTTAATACATTGTATTCATGAATTATCCAGCTACAAATGGTATTTTCGTTGTTCTTACTTTTAATAAAAATACATATTTCAGAAAAGGAGTTAACCACAAATATAGTTATTTTATCTATTGCTATATTATAGCTTCAGAGAATGTATTTTAGAACAAATTCTATAATGCGTGACTTCAGCAATTATGAAAATTGAAATTCACCAATTAGGAAAATTGGAGAACAGTTAGAGGGTTAGGAATCTCTCGTGTCTGACACCATTGGTGCAGGAATTTCTCGTGTCGGACACCGATGGTGTAGGAATCGCGTTTTAATAAATCGTGTTTTTCTCGTGTCGGACACCGATGGTGTAGGAATCGCGTTTTAATAAATCGTGTTTTTCTCGTGTCGGACACCGATGGTGTGGAATCGTGTTTTAAAACAGTACAATCCCCAACAAGAATAACGCCCACAACGCAAACTGCGATTGACTTGTGTATTACTAATACACAGGTAGATCACATTTTTTCTGGTATCCTTGAACATCATATTAGTGATCATTTGCCAATCTTTTTGATACACAATTCCTCCCTTCAATACATTAGAACACATGAATATTATAAAACACAATTAATTAATGCAAGGAAGTAGGACTCATTTAAAACTAAACTTGGTGACATCAACTGACATGATATTGAAAATAATGACTCACCTACTACAATGTACATAGCATTTTATAAAATTTTCAAAGAACTTTATGATAACACTTTTGCTATAACTACTAATAGTAACAAACCACATAAAACATTTCGAAAGCCCTGGATAACAAATACCTTAATAAAAATATTAATAAAAAAACAGACTATTTAATTTTTCTTAAAACGAGGGAACAATCAGATTTTATTAGATTCAAAATATACAGAAACAATTTAAACTCTAAAATCAGGAAGGCCAGGAGTAATTATTATACAAATATTTTTTCATAAAATTCTTCAAAGCTCACTTGGAAACATCTTAACCTTTTACTTGGGAAGAAACCAAATAATACCTCAATAGAGTGCCTAACTGACTCAAACAATATTAAAATTCATGATAAATATAAAATAGTGACATTAATCAATAATTATTTTGTAATAATTCCAATAACTACCAAGCAAAATTTAGATACTGTTGATATAAATTTTACGCATTATCTCAAACAATCTTACTCTGTAAATACTTTTTACTTATCAAGCATTACCCGTGAGGAATTATTAAAAGAACTACATCAAATTAAATCCACATCTCCCCATGTTAATTAAACATGTGGCTGAGATCATAGTTGATCCACTACTTGTAATCTTTAATTTAGCATTTCAAACAGGAATATTTCCTGATGATTTGAAAATTACCAGAGTAGTACCTAAATATAAATCAAGGTCAAAAATGATATTAATAATTATCGACCCATTGCGAACCTTTCCATATTCTCTAAAATTTTGGAAAAACTACTTTATAACAGAATGGTTACACATTTAGAAAAATACAAAATTATTAATCAAAATCAATTTGGTTTTCAACTAAATAAATCTACGGAATTAGCAGTATTACACATTCAACAAATCATACAATTTTTTTTAAAATAACTTCATTACACTAGCTATCTTTTTGGACCTTACTAAAGCATTTGATACACTAAACCATAACATTGTACTGTCAAAATTACATAATCTAGGTTTCAGAGGGTCGACTTATATTTTGTTTAATAACTACCTTAGCAATAGATCACAATATACTTAAATTGGTCAATTTATTTCACCCATTACATATATAAAATCAGGAGTTCCACAAGGATCCGTCCTTGGTCCACTACTATTCAAAATATATATTAATGATATATTTCACTTTAACTTAGGCAAAATTATGTATGAACGAATTAAATTAACTTTGGACAGGAGCTCATAGAAAACCCAGATATCTTACCTATCTGGGTATTGTTTTCCACAATGACTTAAAATGGAATCTGCATATAGAAATTTTATAAAAAAAAATCCAGAAATATAGGAATTTTTAGTCATATTATAGTATTGAATCTAACTCAACCTTATTCTTTACGCTGATGACACAACACTCCTCTTTTCGGGACCAACTATTAGTGAAACAATATCCTTATCCAGTACTCAACTTTTGAAGTACACTGACTGGTTATTCTCCAATGAATTTGTAATTAACTACAATAAACTTTTTCCAGACAAAAAAACTAACCAAACTCTTAACTTTAACTACTCTCTTAATAATAGTCAGATTGAGTTAGTTAATAATCTTACCTATCTGGGTATTATTTTCCACAATGACGTAAAATGGAATCTGCATATAGAATTTTTTTCAAAAAAAAATCCACAAATATAGGAATAATTAGTCATATTTTAAAAAACCTATCTGTTAAAACATTAAAATTATTATATTACACATTAATTCATCCACATTTTGGTTACTGTTTACTATCCTGGGGTCAAACAACACTTACTAACATTAATCAATTACAAATTCTCCAAAATAAATATATTCGATTAATAGATCTTAAACATAACCTAAATAGAAGCAACTTACCAGGGCAAAATATGTTCAGATATCCCAGAGCCAACCCGAACAAATATAATATTCTAACAATTCAGCAACTCTTTAACTTAGTAAAAATTATGTATAAACGAATTAAAAGGAACTTGGGACAGGAGCTCATAGAAATTAATACTGCTACGTACCAATATAATATTCGAAACCAAGCTTTGCTGAGACTTACTACACCTAGAACACAAACTACTAAACAAAGCCTAGATTATTCCGGTCTAGAGTTCTGGAATTCATTGCCTGCAGAATTAATATCTATTAATAATTTTAATTTGTTTAAAAAGAAATTAAAACACTACCTACTTAGTAACTAATACTCACTCAAAAAATACAGGGTGGGAAGTTGATTGATACAGGGATTATTCGACTGAGGGAGGAAGGTAGGAGGATTTACCAGGTGAGAATTTGGTGACCAGGGGAGGGGGGATTTACCAGGTGAGGATTTGGTGACCAGTGGAGGGGAATTTATTTATTGACGATTGGGTAGGGGGGACAATTCATGATTGTCATTACTTTATATTATATTTCACTCGATATGCTGTCAATTCAATGTCATGCTAGATATTTAATATAGTTAACATGTTGTTTCTTATACTGTATATGTTACTCTATCTTACTTTTTGATTTTTTCTTTCTTCGTTCTCTTCTTATTTCTATGGTTTCTTTTCTGACTTTTTTGCGGTTATATTAATGCCCTTGGCTTGACTTATACCTAGGGAGATCAAGGCTCATTAAGGCCTTTTCCTTGATCTTCTCTGCTGTTATTTACATGTTTACGTTCAACTGTTCAGAAGTATTAACTTTAATATGTAACAGCAAGATCAATAAATAAATGAAATGAATCTCTCGTGTCGGACATTGATAGTGTTGGAATTCAGAGAATGTATTTTAGAACACGTTCTATAATGCGTGATTTCAGCAATTATGAAAATTGAAATTCACCAATTAGGAAAATTGGAAAACAGTTAGAGGGTTAAGAATCTCTCGTGCCGAACACCGATGGTGTTGGACTTCAGAGAATGTATTTTAGAACAAATTCTATAATGCGTGATTTCAGCAATTATGAAAATTGAAATTCACCAATTAGGAAAACTGGAGAACAGTTAGAGAGTTAGGAATCTTTCGTGTCGGACACCGATGGTATAGGAATCTCTCGTGTCGGACACCCTATGGTGTTGGAATTCAGAGAATGTATTTTAGAACATTTCTATAATACGTGATTTCAGCAATTACGAAAATGGAAATTCATCAATTAGGAAAATTGGAGAATAGTTAGAGGGTTAGGAATCTCTCGTGTCGGACACCGTCGGTGTGGGAATCATATTACAAAACACTTGGCCTCGTGAGGGGGGGGGTAGGTGCCAGGTATCCCCCCTGTCATAGACTAAAAGTTGTCAATCCTCATCACTAAGACACTTGTGATTCAGCTTTTCTTTCTATCTTGAGGTCAGATGTTAGCTTGCGCATGTGCTAATGGACTTTCGTAGCTATATCACGTTTCATCGGCGTCAGGGAGTTTCTTACGTTCGTCTAAATCCAGTGATCTAGTTCTAAATTAAAAAAAGTGCCTTAGCGGTGAACTGACAAGGAAAAAAATACCCTCAAAAATTTTAAAATCTGACTCGTTGTTTTTTAACAACGAATCAGATTTTTAAAAGAAGAGAATATGCTCCATTTTTGTCCGTCCGTCCGTCCGCACGATAACTCGCATAAAAATGGTTCGATTTCGATGAAAATTTAGTATGTGGTAGGGGACCACCTGGGAACGAACCCTTTTGAAAATGGACGAAATGGGGCTAAAGGTCAAGACATAGGACGGGAATGATTACATTGCCCTTATGCGTCATAACTTACATAAAAATGCTTCAATTGCGATAAAATTTTATCATGTTGTTCCGGAGGTATACTGTTGAATATCATCGAAATGAGTTCAAAGGTCAGGGCACCGGAGCGAGATTTATTCCACAGCCATTATTCTCATAACTTGAGTAATGATTTCTGGTATGTTAGAAAGCGTATCATAATCAATGCATTGCATGATTTTACTAACTTGTTATTATTTATTATTATTTTTTAATTTTCATTACTAATTACCAATATCAATTTATATTAAAACTGCTTAAAACAGTGTAATCTGAGCAATTTTAAATAACAGAAAGAATGTAACGTGAGAGACATATGCTAAGATTATAAAATTTTTGTTTAAATACGGCTCTGGGCCGTCTTATACGATTTTAAATATGCATTGGAAATATTTGTGAACTAACACAGTAACACCAATTCAATATGACTAATGCGCCGTTTTTACTGAGAATATGTTATACATGTGGAAGATTTTTGTATTGCTGGTAAGGAGTCAGAGAGTGAGCTCAGGAGATTACTTTTATTGGAGTCGATAGCAGTGGTCAGTTGTTTAATGCAAACGAATGTCCATCAGTACCGTTTTCTCTCTGAGCACTGCAATCTTAACCCTACGGAGTAGCCATTTCCTACAAATTTATTTTGACTGTCTAGACAAAGGAATTCACATTCTGTTTGTGATAGAATCTTAGGATTTGTTAGACACCCTATTGCGTTATCCAACTATGCAGATCAATATACACAGTGTTTTTCGGCTTGTTTGTTTCTGTGTTTAACAACTACCATGGGCAACTCGTATGGCTATAAGCAGTCGCTGGTCCTTAATTCAGGGTCACTTGTTCCAGGGAAGAGACAGATCCAGCACCTATGACTCATCCGCGGTTGGGACTTAGTCTTGGCTCGGAAAAATGGTCAAAAGCCTACGCCTCAGACCACTCTATCACACGGGCGGCCATTTTTGTACTAGGAACATTCAGTGAAGATACGAGTATGCTTGCAAATAGAACACAGTTTTACCTATTTTTGCATACATGATCATTTGAAAACGTTCCTTTGCCCACATTCTATTACCATGTAACCACGAAAAGTGCCTTAGCGCCGCTAAGGCGTGCTAAGCCCGTTCTACATCACTGTCTAAATTTGAATATTATATAGTAATAATGAAAATAAATATCGTTTTTGAAAAATTAAATAGCCGAAATATTTACTATTGCCGAAGCCATAGTTTAGTAAATATTTATTTTCATGAGTCATATACACTGGTATGCAAAAATTAAGGACTAAGAGGAGAAATTAGCATAACAGCGGAACGAGCAGGCAGAACGGACCGAAAGACCACTCAGGGGATAGACTAGGGTCCGGTACGGTAGGACACGCGCATATATGCAGCATGACGTGCTGGGGCGGGGAGTGTCGGAAGGGTATGAAGCACACGGGCGGTGTACGCTCACCAATTCGGTGAAAGCTATTGCTCGGAATACATCGGTTTGAACGACGTCGAGTTGCTGCCACCGTGTGATATGGCCAACAGGCAATCCAGTAGACGACATCTGGATGACTTTACCCGAGGTCGCGTCATTGGGAAGTTGGGAAAAGGTCGAAGTGTGACTAGTGTGGCCGAGGAGTTCGGGATCGCTCACAGCATCGTTTCACGAGCTTGGAGAGCATTTCAAACGATAGGAACAGCTGTCCGAGAGTTTAGCAATGGTCGTCCAGGAGCAACCACGACGGCGGACGACCGGTATATTGTCCTACAGGCGAGAAGAGACAGACGGCAGACAGCGGGAAAAATCGCAAGGCACATGCAACAGACAACTGGACGTCTGTTATCGCGTTTTACCGTGGCCAGGAGGATGCACAAAGGTGGTCTATTTGCACGACGACCAGTACGGTGTTTGCCATTAACGCCTGCTCGTCGGAGACGGTGGTTTCTGTGGTGCCAGGAACACAAGAACTGGACACATCAGCAATGGGGTCAAGTTCTCTTTACAGATGAGAGCCGATTTAGTCTGACGAGGGATTCTGGACATATACACATCTGAAGAGAGCAAGGAACACGTAATCATACCTCCAACATCATCGAAAGGGACCGGTTTGGAGGTGGTGGAGTTCTCGTTTGGGGCGGTATCATGCTTGGTAGCCGTGCTGACCTTCACATCGTCCAAGGAGGTTCAGTCACTGGTGTCCGCTATTGTACCGAGGTTCTCCTGCCTCACGTGCGTCTGTTTAGAGATGCTGTGGGTTCTGAGTTTCTCTTCATGGACGACAACGCTACACCTCATCGTACAGTGGCTGTCGAAGAGCTGTTGGAGAGTGAAGATATTCAACGCATGGATTGGCCCGTAAGGTCCCCGGACCTAAATCCAATCGAACACGTGTGGGACCTTCTAGGGAGACACTTGGCAGCACGTCACCAGCCGCCAGCAACGATACCGCAGCTGCGATTGGCGCTACAAGAGGAATGGGTCGCGATACCTCAACAGCTCCTTGACAACCTCATCCTCAGCATGGACAGACGTTGTAAATCCTGCAACGCAGTCAGGGGTGATCATATCCCCTACAAAAGACTGGATTTTTCCTAGGCAGCTGCCCGTCACATGGATGTTTCTGTCTTCTGTCCAGTTGTGTTCGAAGCTACCTTTTCAATAAAGTGCCTTTGTATCCTTTAGATTCCTTGTTTTGACGGTTTTGCTCACTTGTCCCATATTCTTACATCTCGGGGATCTTATGGTACGATTTGAGTCGATGTGGAGCACTTCTGCACGACGTTACATTCGAAAAACTCGTCCTTAATTTAACACAATAGCATTCTTTAAATCCACCTACCTAAGCACCGCTGAATGTCAAGAATTAGCAAACCTTATTGCTTGTTGTTATGATTGAATTCCACTTAGTACGTGCCGGAGTGTGACACGGTGTGGTCGTGAGTGACGTGAATAAATGTAATGTGTTGTACGCAAAGAAATGTGTACTCCCGAATCACTCGTTTTATTTCACACCAACGAAGATCTTGGCATGCGAAATATACATAGCATGAATTATAAACAAAGAGTACCAGGGTACTCTCTCGATTTTTCTTTTTTTTATTTATTTATTTATTTATTTATTTTTTGAGAGAGAGGTCGTAATTTATAACTTTTTATTTTCTGTTACTTCCCGGTTTTATGTATAGCGGGGGAAAAAAATATCAATTTTTTATTGTGTACCAAACATCTCCAGGTATTTGGAGACCAAGATTGTTTAGTGAGTAATCACCTTGCTACGATATTTACCTCATTAAATATGCTTTTCATTATCGTCCAGAAAGAAATGTAGCATTCGAGCGCAGCAGTTTGACGCTATGCGTGATTGACTAAAATGACAGAAATCCTTGGAAATGTGTGATTTCCATTACGGGGAATTCCATAACTGCACATAAGAATTTTTCAGAAGAGTCCACTGAACATACTTTTGGGACAACGAATTGCCATCTTGGGCATACTTAGAACGCATTCGGACATATGTCAAGCTTTAAATCCCCTTAATACCACCACGAAGAGGATCATTTCAATTCTGTTTATAAGGACTCACTATCATGGCTACATCTTTATCGTTCAACATTAATGGGTTTTAGTGGCAATCCAGTTGAAACGATGGTTCTCGTCCCAGTCGGATCATAACTCGTTAATCACGGGAGGACTTGAACCAGCTTACCTACTACCACATGCATAGAGAGAAGTTCTCGATATGTGCCTATGTATGATCGCCCTGAACTTAACAGCATTTCTGAATAATAGGAAATAGGAGAAAAGTACTTAATAGGGTAGGAGCTACTTGAGTTTATTTCTCTGCCTACTAGATACAATATCTAAACAACTGCGATGAAACTCCTTTCATAAAGTGGCTTCAACTCCGCTCCAGAATAGCCCGACTTCACAGAGTGGAATTTTAAGCGTATCAACAATCATTCACGCAATGGCTTCCGATGAAAGTATCACGCTGGAATCGGACATTAACGTCCGTTCAATTTGGATGAAATCTCTTTTTATTTTTCTTCTTGCTCGCATTCTATCTTTCTTTATTTCGTCCAGTTTCTTTCTTTATACCTCCCAGAAGAGAATAAAACCGTTACTAAGAAACGGGAAGACGGGGACAAAAAAGAAAAAAAAAAAAAAAAGGAGAGCAGAAACATTTCATCATTCGAGCTCTTTTAAAGAAAGGAAAGCGCCAATTTCTTGAAGACTTAGAGAAAGACTTTTCTTGAGCGCGATTTTTGTAATTGTATGGTATTCCCCTATTGGACCCAGTTGCTATCTTTTCGGCAGTTTAATTTCCCCTCCTGCCGTTATTTTAAGAGTTCTGCAAACTGAATAGGGTTTCTTCTAAAAAAGAATGAGGATTTAGAAGTTAAAGTGTTTTACCGTTCATCGCGGAAGCTATAACATGTAAAAAAATGTGCGGAACCAAGATCTCATGTTATGGCAGTACGTAATGAGAATTCCCTAAAGCATTTCCACTATTTGATGACGCAAAGGTAGTAATCATTAGATATTATTCAGTATACACACATAACGGATGAATACGATTAAAAACATCGGATTAAAAAGAACATTTTCCCACTCATACAGGTTCTTTGACACACTGGATTCCGCCTCAAGCCTACTCCACAAATCCTTTGTTGAATAAGTCTAGTTGGTCGTCAGGTGCGTTGGTCTTCGGCTGGTATTCCGAACTGGGTCCCGGTTCGTTTGACCTACGGCTCTAGTTTTCTCCCTTCCGTGAAATCCCTGACCCCAAATCGGTTCACACCCGCTACGCCTTTTCCCATTCTGCCTTATACTGGGGTCATTAGAAGTTGTAAAATGGGGAGACAAAATTTCAGATGGAGAGGAGTGTCGCTTTGCGTTTTTCCTGCTGTACCTTATATTGCGGCCATAAAACGGGGAAACTTTACTTGCTAGAAAAGAGAAGTATACCTTTTAAGAGGAAGTCACCTGGTTTTTTTCACAGTAATTAGCGGAGTGCAAATCTGTGGAAGAATTGGTCTTACTCATGCGCATTGCGTACGGGGGTCCTAACAAAAGTTCTGCGCACTATCTATTTTTGAGAAAAGTGTGAAGTAATGAAGAAAACTTACCTTGTTGCCGTTCAATCTGCTCCCCTCCGCTGCTAATGACAGCTTGCCAGTGGTGAGGTAGGTCCTGGATGCCCCGTAGTACGCCAATTTTGTTCAGCTGTTGAATTGATCGGGTCACGTCCAATGACAGTCCGTCCGATGATTCGTAGCGGATGCCACGGAGCCGATCTTTTAACGTTAGGAAAAGATCAAAATCGGGTGGACTGAGATCAGAGCTGTATGGTGGGTGCGAGAAAGTTTCTCAGCCATATTTCTACAAAAGTATACGTACTGACGCTGCACCATGACACGATGCGTTGTCATGCAACAAGATTGCTCCCGCTTTCAACAAGTTGGGGCGATTTTTCAGCCTCAACTTTATCCTCAGAAAGAAATTGTGCTTTGATCAAGAGTTTCTTCCCCACAAACTTCTTGCAAGGCAGTGTGGATCTGTGTCAGAGTTTTGAGTTATCATTTTCACGTACGAGCGCTGGTCTAACGCTGTGACTCGACCTGAAGAGCTGCACGCTTCCATTTCCAAACCCTCCCACGTCCACATAGCAAACGATAGCGCGTCGTTCTGACACCAATGCGCTGCTGAGAATCTGATCTTGACACGAAGCAATCATTTTCCCGATTGCATCATCCACTTCCGATTTAGATTAGCGTGTGCAAAACTTTTGTTATCACCCTCGTATAAATCTGATTTCAACCGTTTTCAACACCTTCTTTCGCTATGCACCATTTTGATTTATAAATTCAAATGTAACAGCACATAGTGCAAATATTTCTGCACTTATGGCTGTAGCGCCATGTTGCCGCCAATCCAGAAACGTTTTGAACGCACTTTGTATGTGTCTAAATATTGGGTTGGTGCGAATGAAATGTCCGGCGTGAACGAGCAGTGGAGACAGGCCCCCACCACAGCAGAATGGAACCACCCACACGTGTTGCGGGTGTTACGTCGCAGAGTTAAAATTAATAGCTAGCACGTGTGAGAAGAACGAGGTTCAGGCGCGGTTTCTTTGGGCGTGACGTGGCTTGCAAAAGAAACACGCAGACGCCGGTTTTGAGAGCCATCTTCCTGTATGAATTTAAATTGGACCATTCCGCTGGAATTGACTTTCGAAACGTTAACAAAGCGTTTGGAGAAAATACAGCCAACAAAAGAACCATTCAGCGATGGTTTAGAAGCGGAGATACGGACCTGCAAAACGGAGCACGTGGTCATCTACCTGTTGCTGTTTCTGACGATGTTCTGTTACGTGCGGTTGAAGCGGACCCCGAAAAACGTGTCATGAGATAGCGGTAGGGGTAGGTGTCTACCACACGACAGTTGTTCGGCGTCTGGCTGCGCTGGGTAAGGTCAAAAAGCTGGACATGTGGCTGCCGCATGAGTTGACAACTGCCAACAAGACTAGGCGATTGTAAGTCTGCGCGTCGCTGCTTGCCAGGAATAAACAGGAAACTCTACTGCATCGAACTGTCACCAGCGACGAGAAGTGGGTACTTTATGATAATCGGAAATGATCTGCACAATGGTTAAGCAAGGCACAGCGTGCTGGACGGCATCCTAAGTCACCCCTACGCACCAAGAAGATGATGCTCCTTGTCTGGTGGTCCACCGACAATTAAGAAAAGGAATATAATAGACACACATAATAATAAAACACAGATAACTCATCTTACTTTCTTGGCAAGAGGCCAAACCATCACTGCAGGACGTTATTGTGCTGAATTACACCAGATGCACCGGAAATTGCTGCAGAAACAACCGGCTTTGGTCAACAGACATGGTGTTCTTCTGCTGCAGGACAACGACCGCCCTCATGTCGCACAACGAGCGATGCTGACGCTAAGTGCCTTTGGCTATGAAGCTCTGCCTCATTCTGCTCAGTCACCGGACTTGTCTCCGACAGACTATCATCTGTTTCGTCACCTGGATCACTTCCTATCCGGGAAACAGTTCACTACAGACAACGAGGTTCAACGTGCAGTTGATGACTTCTTTGGGTCCCAGCCACAAGACTTTTTCGTTCCGGGATTATGGATTAGTTTGTTCTTAGGGATCAAGAGGAGGCTAACTTTTACTTAAAAACTCGGTGGGGAAAATGGTGCATAGCGAAGGAATATGGTGAAAATGGCTGAAGTCGGATTAATACGCAGTGGGCATGAGCGGAATCTATTCTTCCACAGATTTGCTACAACTAACTGCTATGAAAGAAACCAGGTGAATTCCCCTTAAAAGGTACACTGTTTTCTCGCAGGTAAAGTTTCCCACGTTTCATGACTGTAATATAATGTATAGCGGGTAAATCGCAAAGCTACATCTCCGCTCCGTTTGAAATTTCGTCTCCCCATTTTACAACAGCTAATGACCCCATTATAAGGCAGAATGGGAAAAGGCGTAGTGGGGAAAGGCATTGAGGGAACCCCCCCAAAAAAATCGGAGGCAGGAGACTGCTTATAGACATTAGAACAGTGATGTAGTTCTAAGGAAACAAATGCCTTAGTGGTGAACGGATTTGTTAAAAAACAACTCGGAAACAAGGCCCTCAAAATTTACAAAAACTTATTAAAGCCTGATTTGCTGGTTGCTGGATTCATCATTTTGCATTTTTTATTAATTTTTTATCAATTTTTATTAAAATTCCTTAATTTAGATAGTTTATAACAAAAGAATACTACGTGGTCACGTGCTAAGAATATGATTTTTTTTATTTCTTTAAAGTGCCTTAGCGGTGAATGTTATTCAAAATGCTTTCAAATGTTCAGTGTGAATAACATGATTCAGTTACACTGATATAAAAATATAACCTAGAGATGTCTTTATAAGGAATGTATGGACATACAACTCTCACAACAACGATATACTCATTACCAGGTTGTTGATGAACTCTGGAGTCAAAGTAGTCCTGTCCTCGATGAGGGCCGTGCGGAGGTGAGAAGGGTTCTGGGATGTGGCTGACGATTTCCTATGTATCGTTCCAGAACATCATAGGGTTGTCCTATAAGTGTCAGGTTCGGAGACCTGGCTGGCCAGTCCGTACGCCAAACATCCTCGCTCTGCGGGAAATCATCGATAAGCCGAGACCTGTGCGGGCAAGCGTTATCATCTATTGAAAGGGACTGAGGGCTAACAGTTCCTCGAAAAGTCTAACATAGGATCTCGTCCCAGTACGCAGGACGCTGTCTGACATGGGTAACCACGGTCGAACAGCCATCCACCAGCCGCTTATCACTTTGACTAATGCTACATGCCGATTAGCGTGATGTAAGGAACGTCAATCTTGGACTGTATACCAATGAAAAATTGCGCTTTGGACTGACAAGTTACGGTACATGTAGTCTACCGGTCTAATGGTCATTTCTGGGCATACAGAGGTGGCTTCGAGACTGTATCGTCCTTACTATGAAGTTTCGTGGAGATAGCGTGCTGGTTTGGAGCTGTTTTTGGTAGTTCGGTTTGGACTCAATGGTCGTTTTGGGTAAAACCAAAAATGTTGAGCTCTGCCTAAACGTTCTGCCTTACCAACGTTATGGCAGTACATTGGAGAAAGCTCATACTTCTATCAGAAGCCCAACGCACCCTTTTATCCTACTCGCCTTGTTACATATTGGTTTAAAGACATGGGTGTCAAAAATGTGAACAGGCCAGCCTAGAGTCCTGACCTAAACCCTATAGAGAATATCTAGGACGAATTGGATCGTCGGGTGAGTGGAAGACAAGATCTCTCCTCCAGTGGCGTAACTAGAACGACGTGCGCCCCCTCTCACGTAAGTTTTACTTCAGCTCCCCCTAGCACAGTAATTTTCCCAGGAATTCGAACACGAAGGAGGATGCTTTTTCGCGGTGTCTCTGTCTGTGTGTGTGTGTGTGTGTGTGTGTGTGTGAATGTATGTGGTAATCGATGGGGAGGAGGAAGTCAGGGAGAGTGTCTGGAAAAGTAGAAAGGGGGAGGGGTTCTAGAGCCCTGTAGTTTTAACTTTTTAGGTAATTTTTAGAACATAAGTACACATAAACTGCTAGGATATCAATCAGCCAAATAGGATTAACTAGGATGCCCGGACAGATGCATAAACATTATTTTTTCATTTCATCGCAAGAAACGAAATCGGAAAAATATATTTCAATGCAACTTCATAATCACCCATTTTACTTGTTTCTGAAGTGCTTGTTTTTTGTAAAATGTCTGCTTCTAAACTTTGAACAGCTGACGTGCTAAACGAATCATTCTTTTCATCAGAAACGGCACTTGAGCTTAATTGACTCTGCCGCAAAAAGAACTGGTCGAGTTTTGGAAGTTTCTGCCTGCGCTCTTCTTTTTGCTTTTGCCGATACTGTGCTCCACTTGGACGCTTTTGTGACATTTTGTAAATGAAAGTCGTTCGCTTATGTATTAAAGTTTCCTCACAGTGAATGAAATAGACATTTCTACTACAAGGAAAAACTAAAAGCAATAGCAACGTGCAATTGTTTTGTCCCAAACCAAAAAGAATACTTAAAGAAATCACCCTCTTATACAGTTCTGCAGGCTGCTGTGCGTAACTGTATAAGAGGGCGCCTATCGTCCTGTCGTGTACATAATCCTAGGTCACTGTGCACTTTTCCTCAGCAGCGCAGAGTGAGAGCGGTAGTAAGCGATCGTAAAATTTCAGTGGCGTAACCATGTTTCAAAATCTGGGGTGGGGGGTCTGATCACGCATTGTATGTATACATATATATGCAATATTATATCATCATCATTATCATTGTCAACCATTATCGATCCATTGCTGGATGAAGGTCTCCTCAAGTTTCTTCCACAATTGTCTGTCTTGAGCCTCCGGCATGCTTTCGAATTCTATCCATCCATCCATCCATCCATCTCTCCCATGGCGTCTCCTTCTGGGTCTTTTTATCAAGTTCCACGGAATCCAGTCTAAAACTTCGGTTGTCCATCGGTGGTCCGTTCTTCTGGCAACATGTCGATACATACTGTATAAGATAGAGTTTAGGACCCCGTCCCCCTACACATCACACACACACGCAGGAGCAAAGCAGTTGCTGAGACGCGATCTAACAGGCACGACATAAGCGCCTCTATTGGCGAATTGTGGAACTTAGCTAACACAACTGTAAAACTATGATAGATAGCGCAGAAATGTAAATGACAAAGTTGTAGAACTGACTTTGCTTATTAGGAATCGATATCGCCGTTTTATTAGGTGCACATGATACATCTGTTTGCATTCTACGAAAAATTGCAATTTTATATTATTAAATTTAGTTGGTTCACATATAAAAAAGTATGCATTAAATAATTATATTCCCGAAAAATTTGGAGGGGTCCTTTACATTGGAGATCCCCGACTCTGAAAATCTGGAAGGGTCCTGACCCCCCCCCAGTGGTTACGCCTATGTACTGTTTACAATCCTTTGCAGAGCGATCGAGTATATTGTAGCATTATAGTACATCACTCTGCAATGAGTTGCAGAGCGATCGTATAATACTACAATCCTTTGCAGAGCGATTCTATTACCGTATTTCCCCGAAAGTAAGACCTAACCGGAAAATAAGCCCTAGCATGATTTTTCCGGATGCTCGTAATATAAGCCCTACCCCGAAAATAAGCCCCAGTTACGATACGTAGTACCGTAGTCAGCCAGCCTATCACTGTTCAAACAAGAAAGATGACATCGAATTTTCGGGGGTAATAAGCACGTCTTTTGAATCCGTTCTGACGCAAATTAAATTTATCAAAGCTATTCAAAGTCAATGGAACCAGTATGGAAAATAATAGTATTTGACGGAAGAAAGAAGTTTTTCAATAGGGTTTTTAATCCCTCAGATATTGCTGTAAACGGAATCGTGAGCTTACGCCCTCTGGTTGAAGATTTGTGCGTTAAGAAAAACATGAATTTATATGAGAAACATTTCGCACCGGAAACGCTCTCCAACACCGAAATAATTTTTCAAATCGGACTCTTAGAAACAGAGATATCGACAAAAATAAGCTGTGACTTTACGTCCCATGGTGGGAAAACCATGCATTATTTTAGGAAGACAGTATTCTCATAAGGTTTTTCCATATGAGCGGTATCGGTCCAAGAAAAAAATAATTTAGTCGAGTTTTCAGGTGCCCAGATTTTGCTACAAATACATCAGAAGCAGATATTAACACTTATGCCCCCTGGTGGCCAAACCATTCTTTACCAAACATTAGAAATTATGTGAAAAATATTTTCCATCAGGTCTTGTATGCGATACAGGAAGAATTTTTCAAATCGGAGCTTTAGGAACAAAAATAACGCAGAAAACGCAATTTACCTTTGTGCCCCCTAGCGGAAAGTCTATGATTTACTTAAGAATTTAGAATTTATAGGAAATACATTTCGCATCGGAAACACTATCCAACAAAGAAGGAATTCTTCAAATCGGACTACCAGAAGTAGAGATATTGACAAAAATAAGATATACATCTACGCCCCTGGCGTAGAAACCATGCATTATTTCAAGAAGAAAATGTTCCTAAAAAATGTGTAGACATAAGTAGTATCGGTCAACAAACGACCTTTTTTTCAATCGAGATTTTAGAAGCTCATATTTTGCTGCAAATACATCAGAAGCGGAAACTAAGATTTACGCCCCCTGGTGGCCAAACCATTTTTTTTTTACAAAAATTAGAAATTATGTGCAAACGATTTCTAACCAGGAGCTGTATCCGGTGCAGAGAGAATTTTTCAAATCGGAGATTTAGAAGCAGAGATATAGGAGGAAACACAATTTACCCTTACGCCCCCTAGCGGAAAGTATGAATAACTTGAAAATTTTGAAGTTATATGAAAAACATGTCACACTGAAAACACTAACCAACAAAGAAGAAATTTTTCAAATCGGACTCCTAGAAGTAGAGATATTGACAAAAATAAGATATATATCTACGCCCCCTGGTGGAGAAACTGTGGAATATATTAAGAAGAAAATATTCCGAAAAGGTTTATCGATGTGAGTGGCATCAGTCCACGAAATAATTTTTTCAATCGATATTTTCGAAGCTCAGATTTTATGGCAAATACATCAGAAGCAAAATTTAACACTTACGCCCCCTGGTGGCCAAAATATTCTTTACAAAAAATTTGAAATTATATACAAAAGATTTTTCATCAGTAGGTGTACCCGCTGTAAAAAAAATTTTTCAAATCGGAGTTTTAGAAGAAGAGTTATCGGGAAAAATGTAATTTACTTTTCCGCCCCTAGCGGAAAATTTATGCGTAATTTGAAAAAGTAACTACATCTAAAATATTCTCTTCGACATAAATGGAATCGAAAGATTAAAGATTGTTTTCAATCGGATGTTTAGAAGCAAATATGTGGAGTAAAACGTATTTTTGAATTCGACATCATCTGCATTTACGCCTTCTAACGGCAAAATTGTACGTCGTAAAAAATAAACGAAATAAAGTATCATAATTGGCATATTTTAAGCTTCCCAATGCAAAAAGAATTTTTCAAATCGGACTAATAGTTGCAGAGATATCGTGGGTACAGATGGACGGATGGACGGACGGACAAACCGGTAACATAAGCACGATCTTTTTTCACAAAAGACGTGTTAAAAAACTGAAGTGAGTGCCAAAATTACTGGAGGATACCCTGTTCATGAGTTTAGTTTGCCTTGAATATCCAGAGTAAGAAAGAAAGCCGATTGACTTTGAACTCAACCGAGGATATGGTTTTTTGTAATTATGGCGCATGCATTCAGTTCCGTTCAGAGAGCTAGCGGGAGATGAAAAGAAGCTGTCTTTTGTTCGGCAGCTGTAACATCCAGTTCCGAAAAGGGAATCCGACGTGGGAAACTTTACCGGTGAACGCTATCTTTGGCTGAAAAGTTATTCATCAACAGGCGGTGTGTGTTTTTAGAAATGGGGGCGGGGGCGGGGCACATTCGAACTCAAAGAAAAAGTAAGAAGTGTTCTAACAGCCTTCAATGGATTACGAAAGGGGTTCGTCCCTGTCCAAGTTATTGTGTTGGCAACGGTGACTGAAAGAATTCTTTACAAATCAGGGAGTTAATATTTTGGGGCCGAACGTACATTCTTAACTGTCATCATTTTTGTTGCCACTCCTGTGTCGATTAACAATTAACACAGTCTTCAATTAACACTTGATTTAATGGTAGATTTAAAGGGAATAATATTTTCACCTCCAGACAAGATGAGTGCAAAAGAAAGAGCTATTCTGTCGAGTACAAGAAAGGAATCGTGGAGGACTCCCGGGGCAAGAATCTTACGGCTTTCTGCAAAGAGAAGAAATTGGATCTCCGAATGGTCCGAAAATGGCGAGCAGAATACGATAACCTCAGTCAACAGGTGGACGAGGGAAATGCTAAGAAACGCAAGTGTGAATCAGGTAGGCAACCATTATTTCCTGAGCTGGAAGACATCATCTGTGAATGGTTTGCTGACAGGAGAGCAAAGGCTTTGGTTGTGCGCAGGGCTGATTTCAAGCATTTGCCCTTGCAATGGCACCACAGTTAGAAATATCCCCAGAAGAATTCAAAGCATCACAACACTGGCTGGATGGCTTCCTTCAGCGATATGAACTGTCTCTAAGAAGATCGACAACACTGTTCAAGCTGGAAGATACTGAAGTTATTAAACGTGCACTTGCATTCAAGTCCTTTGTTGATGGCATCGACTTTTCTAAATACCAACTCTCCAACATGATTGCTTTGGATGAAACTGCAGTGTTTATGGGCCAAGGATCTCAAACAACAATTGATCAGAGGGGTGCTTCGTCAATCTACATTCCCTCCACTGGTTACGAAAGTGCACGTGTTACCTGTGTTTCGGCAATTCGTCTGGATGGAAAGAAAGCCCCACCTCTAATCATCACTAAGGGCAAGAAAGATAAGATTGAACGTGTTTCAGACATTTATGTTCTTCAAACCGAAAACGCCTGGTGCACACAAGCAGTTATAAGGAAATGGGTCGATTTAATGCTGCCACTTGTTTTGCGAGGTGGCCAAAGAGGTCTGCTAGTCTGGGATTCAGCCAGCACTCACCGCGCTAAAGACATGAAGAACTTCCTTGCAGAGAGAAGAATAGATCAAATAATGATTCCCGCAGGAATGACTGCCTATCTCCAGACTCTTGATATTGCAATAAACAAGCCATTTAAGGATCATTTGCGCATGGAAATCAATGACTACATTGAAAATAGAATGGAGAGAAATCAGCGTGGAAACTTTGTGAAGCCTAGCCTGCAAGAGTTCGTGACTTGGGTGAAGAATTCGTGGGATAAAATCACTGACAGCTGTGTTGCCAATGCACTACGAGTAGACTACATGGACAAGAAGTGCTCATTTAAGGAGAGCTTTATTGCTGGACATGAGAGCTTGGGGGTCAATGGTTCTACAGGAAATGGAGTCGCAAGAAATTCAGGTCCGGAATTAGGTTTGGAGAGTTATGACGATGACATGACTGTATTTGAATAAATGTAGATGAAAAAAAATTTGGTAGTACATGAAAAAATAAGATACCCCCTTAAAATAAGCCCAAATGCGTCTTTTGGAGCAAAAAATAATATAAGACCCGGTCTTATTTTCGGAGAAACACGGTACGACCCGACGACAAAGGGCCGATAGTTTGAATCTGTAGGACATCCAGTCATTTAAAAGTGAAACTTGGCATTTTTTTAAGGCAAAGCTAAATATATCTTAAAGGAAAACATAAATCTTTGGGCTAATTGTTTGATTGGTTTTGTGCGTGTTCGGATTTTTTTCAATTTTTTCATAAAAATGCAACTGGTAGCTGCAGCACGCACCTTTGTTGCTTGCGCGCCCCGCAGCTGCGGGGGTGGTATAGTTACGCCACTGCTCTCCCCCGCTCCCCCAAAAACGGTAAACTGGTCGCTGCTTTAAATGCCGAATGAGGGAACATATGAGCGGACATTTACTAAAAGTTTATACTGAGTAGTCCAAGGAGACTAGCGTTGTCATAAGGGCCAAAGGTTTCAGCACACAATATTAAATTTCCTCTAAATAAAGATTATTCGCAGACATGCTGAGATATTAATAGTAGGGAAGGGTACACTGAGAAAATAAGTTTGTTTGAAACAACAAAATAGTGTTGTTGAGCTGTTTTGTCGATTTATTTTGTTGCTTTAGCCAAACTCCATCAGAATTGTTTTGTAGGCAACACAAAATTATTTCGTTGGCTATATTTTGTTAATTCAGCTAAATGTTTTATCACGATAACAATACATGTTGTTAGATCAAACAAATTCCCAAAAATCGACCTAGGCATTTTGTTAAATGAACAAAACATTTTGTAATGATAACGATACATTTTGTTGAATCAACAATAATTTTCAGCAAAATACATTTGTAAATTCAACAAGCAATTTTATTCACTGCATATCGACAAAATTTTCTGGTTAATTCAACAATTTTTTTTGCAGAATTAATAAAACGTTTTGCTCAGTGTAGGTTGGTTTTATTTCTGAGGTACACCAAATTCGTTGAATATACCCCACAAATTTTTTCAAAAATTAAAACAGTAAATGTATACGGCGAAACCAAATAATCGTGAGCAATACATAAATATATATGCATATGTTATCGTGTCGATCAAGTGATCGATTCGACACTGTTGTTCTTCACACACGGAAACCGGATCTTGAAAGTTGCTTCCTTTTTGTTGGGAATTACCAGCTTCCTAAAGGCATACATCTCCTTTAATTCTCCAATATTTTGCCCGCTTCTAGAGGTATACGTTTCTCCTCAGCTAAATCTGGATGTGGTTTTCATCATCTTAAATTCTGTGCTTATGAAATCTTGGTCACATTATATATTGCTTTTCTGCGTTCACGCAACTACGAAACAGGTGATGGATAAAGCTCAGCCAGTGCCTTTTTCGCCAAAGGCTTATCGTTGGTGTTCACCCTGAAAGGGAAATTCTCCGACTGGTATTCTCAAAAAATAGTCACGTTCTTGCCATTCCGAGACAAACATGAAGTTTCGCCCATCGCCTTGGGACTGCAAGAAGCTTTTGTCTCAGAAAATAATCACGATATCCACATCGCCTGTTATTGCAGCAGCTCTTGTCTTGAAATAATAGGGGTCCTGGTGCTTGGTTACGTATAATCGATAAATTTATTGATTTTAGACTTACAATATGTATGGATCAGTGACGTGACTAGGTATTTCTGCGCCTGGAGCAAACCACAAAATATAGCGCCCCCATTTGCCTAACACACACACGCGCGCGCTCTCACACAAGCATTTATTGCTCGACAAAACTAAAATTAACGTCATACCCAAATGCTGTCTATAAGCAGGAGGCACAATCAAACTATGTTTGTACAACTTTTCGCAGTTCGGACCTTCGTTATCACATTTAACGGACCGAATGTAGCTGGCAGTCGTGGCCACAGTAATGACTGAATAGTCCGCAGAGAATCTTCAACAGTGTGAAAGACATCTTTATCTAGCAGCGTAAGTGCAGTCTCCATCCAACTAAAGCAATACCTCGAGCCCCATTGTTTTCGAGGAAGGCCGTGATTCTTCTTCAGTTGGACTACATATACGTACAGCCACACTTTCATTTCCGAATGTGAGCAACCATTAACCCCTGAATATTTTGAGGAAGAAATTCGAATTTTAAATGTACCAAAAATTCTATATATATATACACTCACGGACAATGAAATTTGCGCACCTAGAAGGAAACATACTAGAACCGCGAAACTTTGCAAATAGCTACAGTACGTGCTGGTATGCAAATGATCCACGTTTGGTGCGATTGCGCATCGCCGCACACCCTGTGGTGACGCTGCAAGCACGAACCGGCAGCCTTATAAACCGGCGTCTAATCGATGCCCCATAAAAGCGAAAAGCGCCGACCAACGCAAGCAAAAATATAGAGTGACAAGAATGCTGGGTAGACGTCAGAGACGTCGATTTACGCAACTTACGGACTTTGAGAGAGCCCTGATCATCAGGCAAAAAACCACGGGGTGGTCGGCGCGCCGTATAGCTCGCCACGTGGGTCGTTCTGACCATACCGTCCGACTGTGTGAGGAGCAGTGGACACGTGACAGCACAGCCACACGGCGGAGCGGCTCCGGACGGACAAAGAGGACCACCGGTAGAGATGATCGACGGATCGTAAGCCAGGCACGAACGGATCTCATGGGGACCCGGCTTACTATACAGGCAGATGTAGCGGCTCCGCTGTGCCCACGAACCATTTCCCGACGCCTCGCGGAAGCTAATATGCGATCCCAGAGCTCCTTACGTGTGCTGCCATTAACACAGGAACATCACCGGCTCAGTGTGCAGTGATTCCAGGCCAGAGCGACGTGGAACGCCACAGATTGGCGACGTGGAGTGTTTAGCGACGAGTCCCGCTTTGTTTTGGGGACAGATGATCATTGTGTCCGGGTGTGGAGGTCCCGAGCCAACGGCACAATCTCAACCTTGCTATCGAGCGTCATATCGCCCCCCACTGCAGACATTATGGTCTGGGGAGCCGTTGCCTACGATAGCCGATCAGCTCTAGTAGTGGTACGTAAATCGTTGACGGGCCAGCGGTATGTGGATGAGATCCTACGGCCCCATGTGCTCCCATTCCTGGCCGGGATTTCAGGTGCGCTATATCAGCAAGATAAGGCCCGCCCGCACACGGCTCGGGTTGCGTAGGACTGCGTACGTCTTGTCCAGACACTTTCATGGCCTTCCCGCTCCCCGGACATGTCCCCTATCGACATGTGTGGGAGTAGTTGAAACGCCGGCTGCCGCCGTGCCACACTATCCGGCATTTGGAGCACACCGTCCTACACGTGTAGGCCACTCTGCCGCAGGACAACATCAGGCGTCTGTTCGCCTCCATGCCGGACCGTTTTGCAGCATGTATCGCTGCACGAGGCAGTGCGACGCGCTATTGAGGATGACCGGACTGCCACAGATTCTTTTGTAATTGTCCTGCAGCTCTGTTTTCCCCATCATGTGTATCATTCATCTGTATCATTACGTCCATAAAATTTCAGTTCAATCCGATGCTTCCTTCTTTTTTCTTCTGTATAAATATATATATATACTGTATACAGGGGTCCAAAATTACACTTGTCCACTCGTCCGTGACGAGTCAAAAATTATAGCTGACGAGTGATGCTACAAGGCAAATATTTTTTTAAATTCCCAGCGAAGTTAAACCCACTGGTTTTAATCGTTGGCATAACTTTTTTTTTAATTTTCCTTCGTTTCTTCTTCCGTAACGTGCGTCAGAACAAGAACGTAATTAGTCATATCATCATCATAATCATCATCACTGTTAACCATTATCAACCCACTGCTGGACGAAGGTCTCTCCAAGCCTCTTCCACAACGCTCGGTCTTGTGCCAGTCTCCTCCATGTTACTCCCGCATACTTTAGAATTTCATCCACCCATCTACCATGTGGTATTCTTCTGGGAATCCAATCTAAAATTTCGACTGTCCGTCGATGGTCTGTTCTTCTGGCAGTATGTCCAGCCCATTGCCATTTCAGGGATTTTACTCTGATTATGATGTCTTCCACTCTTGTCATTTTTCTGATTCACGAGTTCCTCTTCTTATCTCTCCTGGTTACACCAGGCATATATAATGCTTTAACCCTTTAAACAGCCGAAGTGCCTGAACCATATACTGCCGAAATTTTTCTGCACTTTCCAAACAGAAATGTTCAAAAAGCGGCGGAGTTTTACGAAAACTACGGCAAAACTATTCCTGAGCGTTACAGACCATAGGCTTTTCATTCGTGATAAGATATCCACTCTAGTCCTATGTTCTTTGCTCCATGACCTAAGGCATGACGGAGAAGGGATAGTCCCTCTGACACGGACATCGTGCCAATGGGCAGAAACAAGTGACTGAAACATTTCTCTCCTTTCGTAGGTTTGTCGTCATTGTTATAGCCCTTTTAGTGGGTAATCACACAGAAAGGATAGGTTCACTTGTTGCAGTCTCTTTTCAGTCAGCGAATATATTCGTTTGAGCTGATTTCAGCCCATTTTCTTAACCCCGAGTTAATTCGTTCCAGCCGGTTAAAGGGTTTAGGCAAAGAATAAAAGTGGAAGCTCTGCTAATATTAACAGTTGTACCAGGAGAACCAGTCAGTTGCCCGGCGTCCTGAGCTGTGCATGTGGAGACGGGTTGAACCGGTCATGGGGGCCAGTCCTAGAATACAGAACAAAGAGCGCGCACGTGAAACGTTAAGGCTGGAAAGGGGGTGTCATTGGGGGACTGGGAAATTCTATAAGTTGATAGGGAGGGCAGTCAATCTTTGACTAGTGCCATTTTCTGCTGACTGGTGGACAAGTATCCTATTTTTTGCCCAATGAACAATGTGCATATTTGTACAACAAGAAAAAATGACTTTTTGATGGTGGTTGCTGACCTTAAGTAGGATGTGTGGTCCCCTCGAACAGCTAGGACCGCTGCACACCTGTGTGGGTTGAAACTGAGGTGGTTATCAAGGAGGTTTCCGGGGTATCTCCGCCACTCCTTAGTGAGAGCAGTCTTCAGTTTACGAAGAGTCAACGCAGGTGCTGGCCGAGCTACAATGTATCTTCCAAGAATGTTCCAGGCATGCTCAATAGGATTTTAGTCAGAGGAGCATGCTACCCACGCCATACGCTGGATTCCCTCCTCTTGAAGCATGTTGTCCACTAGCCCAGCTCTATGAGGTCAAGCGTTATGTCCATGAAAAGGAACGAATCACCAACGGCTGCAGCATTCTGTTTGATAATAGATCTGAGAATCTCATCCCTATATCTCTGGGCCGTCAGACTATCGTTTCAGATGGCGTACCGGTCCATACGCCCACCGATGCTTATGCCTACCCAGACTATCAATCCATGTCCGCCATAATGCGACGTTTCCTGCACAAAAGCTGGGCTATTTCATGTACCCGGTTCCCTCCAGATAAGAACTCGTCAATTGTCAGACTCCAGACTGAATCTCGACTCGTCAGAGAAGATAACTTGACTCCCCTCTTCGTGTTCCCAAACGCGCTGTTCCTCAGTCCGGTTTCTACGGGCCACACGGTGTCGTGCTGCTACAGAGACACACATTATTTGTCTACGTTCATAAAGAAGGCGATTGCGGACAGTTTGAGTTGACAACCTGCATCCTGTTGACACGAGAGGCTCTCGCTGGAGCTGATTAGCCCTTTTCCATTTGTTCCACCGGGTTGTTAACCATAGATAACGGTTGTCCCTTCCTGTAGTTGCTAACGGACGGCCTTGACCTTGACTTCTTCGAACACTTCCCGTATCCTGAAATCGTGTCCACACTCAGGAAATGACATTTCGTGACACTCCAATGGCTTCTTTTACCACCCGCTGTGTCTGACTTGCTTTACGCCGTTGATTTCTATAAATCATGCTCTTGAGACATCTTTCGAACCGAAGACGTCAAGAAACGAAATGTCACGATAAACGCGGCTGAATAAGTGAGCTCTTCCGGTAAGCCTTCGTTTTTATCCCAATCTATGATTTATGCTTTCTGACGTCAGAGACGTTAATTTGCATAAGAATGTGCATGACTCTGCTGTCTACGTCCTACTGGATTTGCATTTTCCACATTTCGGTAAGATGCGACACAATTGGCTTCCATAATATCGCCAAAGTCACGTACTTCTCTAATTACTTTGAGCAGTGTATATAATTTACAGTTGATAAGTTAGACAATATTGATCATTTTTAATATTTGGAGATACTTTCATCCAGCAGTGGATCGAAGGTGGTTGATGATAATACACTGGCGTGCAAAAATTAAGGACCAGACGGTTTTTCGAATGTAACGTCGTGCAGAAGTGCTCCACATCGACTCAAATCATACCATAAGATCCCCAAGATGTAAGAATATGGGACAAGTGAGCAAAACCGTCCAAACAAGGAATCCAAAGGATACAAAGGCACTTTATTGAAAAGGTAGCTTCGAGCACAACTGGACAGAAGACAGAAACGTCCATGTGACAGGCGGCTGCCAACAAAAATCCCGTCTTTAGTACGGGATAGATCACCCCTGGCTGCGTTGCAGGATTTACCACGTCTGTCCATGCTGAGGACGAGGTTGTCAAGGAGCTGTTGAGGCATCGCGGCTCATTCCTCTTGTAGCGCCAATCGCAGCTGCGGAATCGTTGCTGGCGACTGGTGACGTTCTGCCAGGTGTCTCCCCAGAAGGTCCCACACGTGTTCGATTGGATTTAGGTCCGGGAACCTTGCAGGTCAATCCATGCGTTGAATATCTTCACTCTCCAACAGCTCTTCGACAGCCACTGTACGATGAGGTGTAGCATTGTCGTCCATGAAGAGGAACTCAGGACCCACAGCACCTCTAAACAGACGCGCGTGAGGCAGGAGAACCTCGGTACAATAGTGACTGAACCTCCTTAGAAGATGTGGAGGTCAGTACGGCTACCAAGCATGATACCGCCCCAAACGAGGTCTCCACCACCTCCAAACCGGTCCTTTTGATGATGTTGGAGGTGTGATTGCGTGTTCCTTGCTCTCTCCAGATGTGTATACATCCAGAATCGCTCGTCAGAGTAAATCGGCTCTGATCCGTAAAGAGAACTCGACCCCATTGCTATTGTGTCCAGTTCTTGTGTTCCTGGCACCACAGAAACCGCTGTCTCCGATGAGCAGGCGTTAATGGCACACACCGTACTGGTCATCGTGCAAATAGACCACCTTTGTGCAGCCTCCTGGCCACGGTAAAACGCGATAACAGACGTCCAGTTGTCTGTTGCATGTGCCTTGCGATTTTTCCCGCTGTCTGCTGTCTGTATCTTCTCGCCTGTAGGACAATATACCGGTCGTCCGCCGCATTGGTTGCTCGTGGACGACCAGTGCTAAACTCTCGGACAGCTGTTTCTGTAGTTTGTAAAATGCTCTCCAAGCTCGTGAAACGATGCTGTGAGCGATCCCGAACTCCTCGGCCACACTAGTCACACTTCGACCTTCTTCCAACTTCCCAATGACGCGACCTCGGGTAAAGTCATCCAGATGTCGTCTACTGGATTGCCTGTTGGCCATATCACACGGTGGCAGCAACTCGACGTCGTTTAAATCGATGTACACCGTGCAATAGCTTTCACCGAATGGCTGAGCGTACACCGCCCGTGTGCTTTATACCCCACCGACATTCCCCCCCAATACGTCATGCTGCATATATGCACATGCCCTACCGTACCGGACCCTAGTCTATCTCCTGAGTGGTCTTTCGGTCCGTTCTGCCTGCTCGTTCCGCTGTTATGCTAATTTCTGCTCTTCGTCCTTAATTTTTGCACACCAGTGTATATGCACACACACGCACGCACACACACACGCTCGTGAAAAATCGTAAATGCCTATAGAAAAATACTCCACCAATAAAATTAGTTTCAGAATGCAAAAATAAATAAGTGACATTAATTTCACAATAAATCAATAAATTAATAAAATGAATCTTAGAATAAATTTTAGGTCGTTTCAGGAAGTACGCGAAAAGTTTTTTTGTTTTTTCGGAAACCTAATGTGGCCAATAGAAGCAAGCAATGTCTGGCGGTTGCGTAGAACGTACCTCGGGCTGAATGCGTACCTACCAATCGGCTGGTAAAAGTTGCAATAAAGATGGAGGTGCTGAGACGACAGTGACAGTGGAAAAACTGCTTGTTTTTCTGAAGTTTTGTGCTTTTTTGCTGTATTCATAGAGCGTGGCACAAATTCTTCTGCGAACAGCAGCAGATCAAAATGCCCTCAAAGAAACTGCCGTGTACAGTTGCATAAAATGATATAAAGGATGCAGGACATCATCGAAACATGCTCCACGATGCTCCACGATTTCCAAGAGCCCTTAGCAGACTTATTAGATGAGTGTCAGTGAACATTTCGCACAACGGAGTATCCCTCACACAAATGTTTATGCGTGCTGTGGAAAGGGTCGTGGTGAAACTTTCATCTTGTGTTAAATTTCTTACAGAAGAACATAACTAAGTTGGCTACTTAGGAAAACAAGGCATGTTGCTCATACATATTTCAACACAGGGTTGGAAAATCATTCTTTTCACTGCTGGGCTTGAAAAAAAAAAAAGATTCCCCACAACTCAGGGTTGCAGGCAATCTTTAATCAAACTGAAGTCATCGCTCTTTCCACGTTTGTACTTCTAGTTACGCGCCGGACATGGTACCACTGCGGCCTCGAATTCTCCAGACTAGCAAACGACTAACTGCCAAACCACATGGCAGGTTGCTTCTTGGAGCCCCCACACAATGCTGGGGATTCACCAAAGTTGGAAAGCACTTTAGTGAATCTCCAGCAGCGATGACTTCTGTTTGATGTTCCTAATCCACATCAAATTGTGTGTATTAATTCTTCATTCGTCTCTTAGCCATTTGTTCAGTTGCTGTTTTCCAACTTTGGTGAATCCACAGTATTGTGTGGGGCTCCAAGAAGCAACCAGCCATGTGGTTTGGCAGTTCGTTTTTTTTGAGTCTGGCGAATTCGAGGCCGCAATGGTAGCATGTCCTGCGCGTAACTGGAAGACCCTAGGTTCGATACCCGGTGGCGGCCGATGGTAATTTTTACGTGACTCACTTATAAAAACGTGGAAAGAGCGATGACTTCTGTCTTATGTTCCTAATCCACGTCAGTTGCGTGTATTAAGGCAATTTTTCTTTGGATCGCACATGTAGTTACACAATAGGTAGCGCATTGTATGCGTTGGCACTCGGGTAGCAGTAGCGAAGTGGTCAAAGGAGCGAGCGTCTGGCCAATCATACGCGTTGGGTCCTGGCTCGAATCCCAAGACATGGATGTTTTGCTTGTATTTCCGAGGGTAGACATGGAAGTTGTGCTTGTCCTTCCCCAAGGCAAAACATTTATGTTATGCTTGTCCTTCTGAATCAGGGGTCCTCAATTTGTAACGGCTGATTCCTCACAGGCTCAAATGCTCATTCAGATAACAAAACCTCTTAGCAAAAGAGAAAACATTTTTATGTTTGATACGGGGAAATATGCTACGAATGTGCAAAATATTTCTTCCCCATCAAATTCCATTATACTACTCGCCGAAGTAAGATTAAATGCTGAAACAATAATTGAAATTCAGCCTTTTTAAAACCGAGGCGGGGAGAGGAGATTTTCCCTCAAAAGTATGAACCACTGATGTAAGAGATGGTATGTGCACTCTCGAAGCACCATTTGTTTCGTCGTAGAACTATATCTTTCCCCGCGCTGGGTATGAGGTAACATCGGGAGCAAGGATGCAACGAAAACATGTCACAATTTGAACGCTTATGTCTTCGAAACCGATCGTCGTAGAGTAAAAAATAACACATATTTAGATACTTAATAGAATCCCATTTATAGCAAAATAGGTTTCAACAATCCATCCCTTAACTCTTCGATATAGTAGCGTTAAAAAGTTAAGCTAAATTTCACGTGATTTTGTTTGGCCGCACGCCGTTTTAAGCTTGATAACTAGTGAATAGATAACGATAGCGGTGACCTCAACCCCGCATTTCGTAGCTGACGGTCAGAGCTAACGGACGTATGTGATGAACCGAAATAAGGTGGATTTAAATTTCATTTATTAAAAAAAAATTGGTGACGAAAATTTCAAAATGCAGCGAAAATCCATGAAGAATTACTTTAAGAACCAATGAAACTTGAAGAAACAGCTAGAGGAGAACGAGAAGAATCCGAAAAGGCCCGCTAAGTCATCAACTGAAACGTCACGGAAATGTAGGGAGCGTCAAATCTCCGCGGCCCAAAATGCATTTCACCTGAGTTCGACTCTAGAGCCACAACCTTCCACTTCAACTGCACAAATTGAACCTGAACAGCAAGAACAGAGGGATGTCATAGATCCGAATTTTTAAATTTTGTCACCGAACATGGAATGCCAATGCACATCGCCAGTCTTCACAACTTCGTTGGATAATGAATGTATTACGTCTCAAACCTTTACACTGCCGACCCATTCTGAATCTAGACAAGAACAAGAGCAACAACAAGAAGTGTACATTAGGCCCGAGACGTATCGCCAAATTTATACCAAGGCAACTAAGGAGTTTGAAAAATTGTTTCTGAAGAACGATTTCTTCAGAAACAATTTTAGCAATAACTACTGACAACGGTGCTACTACGCCTCCTACTAACATTACTTTATAATCAGCAAAAGTTACTAGGAAATTTATATAGTATAATTTGCTTTTAAATTTCATTTATGCGACTAATAATGTTATAGTAGGTGAAAGACACGGCTCTGCGCGGGCCATGGGACGTATTTTGGTACAAAAGAACATCTTTCATAGAATAGAGAAAACGCATTTCCGTAGTTCACGCGGTGGTCGCAAATACTACCCTTTTCGTCACAACGCATCATCATCAGCTCTCTCCCTACCCCAACACATCTGACGACCTATTTTCTTTCTCCATCCCGCTGCGTTAAAGCCTGTCGCTTTTACTACCATTTCAATCCCGGTCGCTTTTGCGACGACACCATCTCGTTAGTATCAGTTGAAGAGAAAGGATGAGTACCAGAAGAGATCATTGGAATTGTCGGAATGCGTGGGAAAGCTTAAGAAGGTAGGGTCCCTTAAAGTCACATATATCTTAAAAGATACTTACCCCCCCCCTCCCGGACCAACGAATCAGTCACCCAGGGGACGAGAAGAGTGGAGCGTGAAAGGAAATCCACATACGGGGCCGTGATAGCCGACATCTGATCTGATCATATGTAGAGGATCTTAGGAAGGGAGTATCTGACACCAGGTCTTAAACAACCCTTAGAAATAGGAAGCTAGGAGCTTTGGGCTAGAGTGCCCGATACGAAAGTGACACGGAAGCGAAGTAGATAGGGGGAGGAAGACACACTTATTTATTACCGGGGGCCAGTACCCGGGGTCCGACGGCTTAACGTGCCCATCCGATGTACGACGGATATTTAGTGGATTGAGCGTTCGTACCTGCCTGGGATCGAACTTGGGGTCCTTTCCGTGGCAGTCACGAACGTTGCCCACTAGGCCACCCGCGGCCCTGTGATAGCCGACATCGTATTGCACTCCTTTATATACCTCACATCACGAGTGAAGTCATCCCTGTAATTTGCATAAGACGCATTGCGTGTACTCCAGTCATAGTCGGCGCTTCCGTTACTTTGATAAACCCCTGTATATTAGAGACCGGCAGCAATAATTTGTTATTGTGGCCATTTGTGGGGAACATGTTCACATTGCGTGGTGAAGTTTCATAACAGATAACTACTCGCGTGAATCGTTATGCTCCAAATGAAACTTGAATACCATCAAAAGTAGGTTGAACATTAAGATTAACACTCTTTTGTAAAAGTATTTAGTTTCTTAATCAATAAATCAATTCTTTCAGCGAACGACATTTGTAGTGATAAAATGTTCCATTTCAAAGGGTGTTTAACTTTAGTTAAGGAACACTAACTTTTATTCGGTTGGCAGGAAAAAGATTGTTTGTTTATTTCATCTTCCAAACAAGTTCTTTAAGTATGAAAGAATAAATTCCTCTTACACCAAAATAAAATGCCAGAGCAATTGCTTTAAAACAATTCCTTCGATTGTACAGAAAGAAACTAAAAATATTTCTTAAATTAAATAGAGTGAGTTTTCTATTATCTTGAGCCTTCTCTGATTTTCACTTTTTATCTTTAAAACACTGACGGGTTAGAGATCGTTAATGTTTTAGTCTATTTTTCTCTTTTTTGTTGATTACCATTGTTTACTGTTTATCAGCAGGGGAGTACTGATAGCTCCCGGAAACCCCGCAATGCGGGAGGGGGGGGGCTCACGACTAAGAGGGCCTCTAACCTCAGGAAATTTTTTTTTGCGGAATTTTCGGTATTTTTTCATTAAATAAGTAAAAGGTTTGAAAATCGTTTTCGCGGTTTAGTTTATAAAAAGTGGATGACAGGAAAGTAGATATTCCAGACAGCTGGAGGCCCCTTTTCATAGCCATAGCCCCTATACATGTACGTATGTTCACAAGAGAATGTAATTTTTATACCAATGAAGATAAGGTGTTATGTATTACAGTTGTTTGCGCATAACTACGCATCATTCAGAACGCAGTGTACTGAAAAGTGTTCTTCAGGGATCGAAGAAACATAGGCCTGTGTCATGTTCTTATAACAGAGTCGAGAGAAAGAAATTTACTATGTGCGAAACATTGTGGTATTATTTTATTTAGTTGTTATGTATACATTCAAGAGTAAATAATTTAATGCATTTTCTGTATAGTCAAGAGTACATAATAACTAATTGTCACTTTTTTTTTCTTTTTGCTTACTTATGTTCCGTATTTTCGTATAAATCGGAACAGGTCCTCAGAAACTGTCACACCATTGTTTGATGTTCTGAGTGATCCTGTGGCATTTCAAAAAGGTTGGCCTTAGTTCTCTAAAAGAACAAAATTTGCATAATATGATCAACTTTGGCTTAAGTGTTTTGTAGTATTTTATATTGGTATAAAACTAGGGCAGTCATTTTAATTACAACGTGTATACATTTGTGTTTTATGCAATTAAGTGCAATAATTTTGGTTTTACGAAAAATACCTGTTTGTTCCACAGAATTTGAATTATTAAAGTATCCATAATACCTAGTTAATAATGTGGAATTTAAAAATTTTCAGTAATTGAAAGCTAGTAGATGTTTGCAAAATTGCCTCAAAGATATTTTTTGCGCGCGGGGGGGGGGGTCGGTATGCCACTGTTTATCAAAGGAAACAATTTAAATAAACGTTCTTTAGCAACACGTTAGCAACATACTTTTTTTTTCAGTGTAAACAGCCCAAGATCTGCTATAATTTTACTTAAGGAGTTATAAATTATCTTTTTTTTGAACGAAACAGAGGATACATCGCAAAATACAATTCCTAATCCGATAGTTTTTGTTCCTATTCGGGAAGAAAATACACACGGAACAGAATAGGCATAATTTTTGCAATTCTGCTTATGTTTTTACTCTAGAGAAACCAATGCACAGAATATCATACAGTGAACTTTATGGTCTTATGCATCCCTTTTTAGCACGTCTTTTGTGAAAAAAGATCCTTACTTATGTTATCGGTTTGTCCTTCCGTCTGTACCCACGATATCTCTGCAACTATAAGTCCGATTTGAAAAATTCTTTTTGCATTGGGAAGCTTGAAATATGCGAATGATAATCCTTTATTTCGTTTTGTTTTTTACGATGTACAATTTCGCCGCTAGAGGGCGTAAATGCAGATGATGTCGAATTCAAAAATACGTTTCATTTCACATATTTGCTTCTAAACATCCGATTGAAAAAATTCTTTTATCTTTCGATTCCATTTATGTCGAAGAGTATTTTAGATATAGTTACTTTTTCAAATTACGCATAGATTTTCCGCTAGGAGGCGTAAAAGTAAATTACATTTTTCCCGATAATTCTTCTTCTAAAACTCCGATTTGAAATTTTTTTCCTTCAGCGGATACATCTCCTGATGGAAAATCTTTTGCATATATTTTTAAGTTTTTAGTAAAGAATACTTTGGCCACCAGGGGGCGTAAGTGTTAATTTTTGCTTCTGATGTATTTGCCATAAAATCTGAGCTTCTAAAATATCGATTGAAAAAATTCTTTTGTGGACTGATGCCACTCACATCGATAAAATTTTTTGGAATATTTTCTTCCTGAAATATTCCACAGTTTCTCCGCCAGGGGGCGTAGATATATATCATATTTTTGTCAATGTCTCTACTTCTAGGAGTCCGATTTGAAAAATTCCTTCTTTGTTGGATAGTGTTTTCCGTGTGACATGTTTTTCATATAATTTCAAAATTCTCAAGTAATTCATAGACTCTCCGCTAGGGGGCGTAGCGGTAAATTGCGTTTCCCCCTATATCTCTGCTTCTAAATCTCCGATTTGAAAAATTCTCTCTGCACCGGATACAGCTCCTGATGGGAAATCCTTTGCACATAATTTCTAATTTTTGTAAAAAATGGTTTGGCCACCAGGTAGTGTAAGTTTTAATTTCCGCTTCTGATGTATTTGCAGCAAAATATGAGCTTCTAAAATCTCGACTGAAAAAAAAAATCGTCGACCGATACTACTCATGTCGACAAACCTATTACGAAAATTTTCTTCTTGAAATAATGCATAAATTCTACGCCAGGGGGCGTAGATGTATATCTTTTTTTTTTTTTGTCAATATCTCTACTTCTAAAAGTCCGATTTGAAAAATTCCTTCTTTGTTGGATAGTGTTTCCGATGCGAAATGTTTTTCCCTATAAATTCAAAATTTTCAAGTAAATCATACACTTTCCGCTAGGGGGCACAAAAGTAAATTGCGTTTTCTGCGTTATTTATGCTCCTAAAACTCTGATTTGAAAAATTCTTCCTGTATCGCATACAAGACCTGATGGAAAATATTTTTCACATAATTTCTAATGTTTGGTAAAGAATGGTTTGGCCACCAGGTGTCATAAGTGTTTTTTCTGCTTCTGATGTATTTGTAGCAAAATCTGGGCTCCTGAAAACTCGACTAAATTTTTTTTCTTGGACAGATACCGCTTATATGGATAAACTTTTTGAGAATACTTTCTTCCTAATATAATGCATGGTTTTCCCACCAGGGAACGTAAAGTCACATCTTATTTTTGTCGATATCTCTGTTTCTAAGAGTTCGCAAGCTCACGATTCCGTTTACAGCAATATCTGAGGGATTAAAAACCCGAATGAAAATCTTCTTTCTTTCGTCAGATCTATTGTTTTCCATACCGGTTCCATTGACTTTGAATAGCTTTGATAAATTTAATTTGCGTCAGAACGGATTCAAAAGACGTGCTTATTACACCCGAAGAATTCGGTGTCATCTTTAATGTTATGTTTAGCACCTGTAACGTGCCTACTCCGCAGGAAAGCACATGAGATGTGCAATATAGTGTATGGACCTCTGAGCCGAGAGTTGTGGGTTTGAATCCTTCCCCTGGCATAAAAATGGCGAAATTCATTTCGTCATGCACTCTTCTTCCCGGGAAACGAAATGAACAGATTTAGTACTAATAATAATTCTAGGCAAAGTATACTGTGGCGTACTACAGAAGTGAAGGGCATGTCAAGACTGCAAGTATCAGTGATAAGCCCTTGTCGGTGTAGCTTAATTTGGAAAGCATTCGGCTACGCAGCAGAAGGATGTGGGTTCGATCTCTGCCAGAGATGGAAACGGGTCAATGGGTCAACAATTTCTTGCGGGGCAAACGGGTTGGGTCAAGGTGTTCCTGACCCGATTTCGACCCAGTTTTACTTCCATTTTATTTTTGAAAAGAAAATATTTCAAAGACAAATGCCATACTGTGGAATTTTGTGTTCGATGCTGGTGCCAGGGGAGTGGAAAATGATTTTTCATACAAAAATATTTCCACCGACCGACGATGCGATATCGTAAAACGATACTTCCTTTGAGTTTGTTTTCAGTGCGATTGTCCGGAGCAAGATACAGCCAAACACCTGTCGTCTGCTTCTCTGGTGATTCATTCTCTCACACCCCGCGTGTCACATTATAAGACTGAAACTTGCTTTCCACATCGCATCTTTTGCACTGGGCATTCAGAGGTATTCGTTTGCACTGGGCATTCAGAAGTAATCCATCATTATTTATAGAATTGTATCTCCTGGTACATTAAATGAGCAAAAGTAGCTGTCATCACTAGGACTTTTTGTGGTTACCTCCAGATTATTGGCACACCAAAACGAGCGAATTTATGTCTTACTTTTTGTCAAGTTTCACTACAAAGTATGCTTCTTTCAAAGTCAATGTTGGAGGAGAGCAAAGAAAAAGATCCTATATGCTCTCTGCGAACTGACTCGAAATATGCTCTCTGCGAACTGGGGTGGTGACGTCATGCGGTGCTAGGCTTCGGAGACAGAACATTGTAAGAGTAGGGAAATTATGAGCAGCAAAGACAGAGATCCAATGCAGAACAAGAAAACTAGCCCTGTCGCACCAAATTCAGCATACAAGATCGAAAATCTCTGAGCGCTCAATAGATGACCACGTCCACCAAGTGCATATAAGTGTTGCTTACTGTTGAAAAGAACCCCTATGGCGAAAAGTAAAAATAGTTACATACCGCATTACACTCCCGTCAATCCTCTGGGTTAAGCAAAAAGTGGTCCCTTACGCGTCCTTCGGTAGCATATAATGATAAAATGTAAATTAATTTGTCATTGACTTTTTTTTCTTTTCTCTATTTTTTGATGATCGATCATCGATTTAAAATAAATAGTAATAATATTCCGAATTTAGTAAAGGTTTAGAAATTTGTATTTTAACTTATAATCTTTGTTCAAGATTATTAAGATTATTCGAGCGCTTCAGCCCCCTGAAAAAGTCTAGCGACGCCCCTGTGTGCCAGTATTCGAAATTTTTTTGAACGATAATCGTCGATTAGGAGTACGGTGTTGAAGAACCGACGGACCAAAAAAGTTACACTATAATACCCCCCCCCCTTTTTTTTTTCAAAAGAAGTGCTAAAGAAATAAGTTTAATGTAGATACATGCCCTTCTGCGAAATGAAAGAAATCTTTCGCACACTTCGAGCTGCTTTTCTAATGTCTGTTTGTGGATAAACCGTGTCCGAACTAGAAATAAATTTGCTTCATAGGAGATTCAGTCGAAACCGAGGCCATGTGTGCAAGAGACTGACGCATCAGCTGTGTTTGACTCCCAAATAAAGCTGGGTGTGAACTCGGCTTTTGAATATAATCTAACCTGCTTACTACACACTATTAATGACATTAATCTCTTACCTGTTCCTCGCTTTGGGACCAAAATGGTTGTCATGGATATGATAAATTACAAAGTGCTTTCAGCGCTTGAAGCCTTTGTCCGTTGTAGAGAATGTCTCGTGCGCGTAACCCAGCTTTAATGTTTCTCTCAGAGCATAATGACTTTCTAAGTAACTATGACAGATTTTTAAAGTCACGAATGCTTTCGGAGGTTGATATTCACGACTTTAGAGTTCGTAATGGCTTAGACATATAAATTTTATCGCGTTTTTGCATCGTCTGTATTTTTTTTTTTTACTCAGTTTATGAGCTTTGCTGCAAAAAAAGAAAGCAAACGTATGAGCAGATGAATAGACTTTTACATTTCGATTTCAACATGGAGAGTACTTGTTCTTCTATCTGAGTGCTATACTTGATTCATTCAAAATGCTTAAACATATCTTCTTAAAATGTTGAATTTATAGAAAGTTTTTCTTTATTCTTTGTAGAAAATAATGCGCGACTTGATTCAAAAAAGCAGAAATCTTCCAATAGATAAAAGATGAAGAAATACTCATTAAAAGGAAACGCTTTGAGGATGAGGCATTGAGACTGTTAAGGGTGGAAATCTTTATTCAACTCTAGTTCTATTTTGATCCTTTCCCTTGTGCAACACGACCGCCGAAAATCTTCAAGTTTACCTTAAAAAGTTAACGTTTTTCCATTTAAGCAGGTTTGGGAATCTAAAAAAAAAAAAAAAAGGCTGTACGAAAATTTTATATTTTATAACGACTCAAGAAGTGCAAGCGAAGTTCAAGTACGTCAGAGGCATTGCTTTTTAAAAGCGTCAAATTTAAAGACAGTGCTACAATTGCTTGCATTCCTTTTGCCCATTTCTCTTTTTAGCACGTCTTTTGTAAAAAAAGATCGTGCTAATGTTACCGGCTTGTCCATCCGTCCGTACCCACGATATCTCTGCAACTATCAGTCCAATTTGAAAAATTCTTTTTGCATTGGGAAGGTTGAAATATGCGAATGATGATCCTTTATTTCGGTTTTTTTTTTACGATGTACAATTTCGCCGCCAGAGGGCGTAAATCCAAATGATGTCGAATTCAAAAATACGTTTTATTCCACATATTTGCTTATAAACATCCGATTGGAAAAATTATTTTACCTTTCGATTCCATTTATGTCGAAGAGTATTTTAGATATAGTTACTTTTTCAAATTGCACATACATTTTCCGCTAGGGGGCGCAAAAGTAAATTACGTTTTTCCCGATAACTCTTCTTCTAAAATTCCGATTTGAAAACTGTTTTCTTCAGCTGATACACCTCCTGATGGAAAATCTTTTGCATATAATAATTTTTGGTAAAGAATACTTTGGCCACCAGGGGGCGTAAGTGTTAATTTTTGCTTCTGATGTATTTGCCATAAAATCAGAGCTTCTGAAATATCGATTGAAAAAATTCTTTCCTGGACTGATGCCACTCATATCGATAAACCTTTTTGGAATATTTTCTCCTTAAATCATTCCACAGTTTATCCGCCAGGGGGCGTAGATGTATATCTTATTTTTGTCAATATCTCTACTTCTAGGTGACTGATTTGAAAAATTCCTTCTTTGTTGAATAGTGTTTCTAGTGTGACATGATTTTCATATATTTTCAAAAATTTCAAGTAATTCATCGACTTTCCGCTAAGGGGCGTAGCGGTAAATGGCTTTCCCTCCTATATCTCTGCTTCTAAATCTCCAATTTGAAAAATTCTTTCTGCACCGCATACAGCTCCTGGTGAGAAATCGTTTGCACATAATTTCTAATTTTTGTAAAAAAATTGTTTGGCTACCAGGTGGCGTAAAACTTAATTTCCGCTTCTGATGCATTTGCAGCAAAATATGAGCTTCTAAAATCTCGATTGAAAAAAAAGTCGTTTGTAGACAGATACTACTCATGTCGACAAACCTTTTAAAAACATTTTCTTCTTAAAATAGTTCATGGTTTCTACGCCAGGAGGCGTAGATGTATATCTTATTTTTGTCAATATCTCTACTTCTAGGAGTCCGATTTGAAAAATTCCTTCTTTGTTGGATAGTGTTTCCAATGCGAAATGTTTTTTCCTATAAATTCAAAATGTTCAACAAAATCAGACTTTCCGCTAGGGGGCACAAAAGTAAATTGCATTTTCCGCGTTATTTCTACTCCTAAAACTCCGATTTGAAAAATTATGTCTGTATCGCATACAAGACCTGATGGAAAATATTTTTCACATAATTTCTAATGCTTGGTAAAGAATGGTTTGGCCACCAGGGGTCATAAGTGTTAATTTCTGCTTCTGATGTATTTGTAGCAAAATCTGGGTTCCTGAAAACTCGACTAATTCTTTTTTTCTTGGACCGATACCGCTCATATGGGAAAACCTTTTGAGAATCTTTCTTCCTAAAATAATCCATGGTTTTCCCGCCAGGAAGCGTAGATTCATGTCTTATTTTTTTTCGATATCTCTATTTCTAAGAGACCGATTTGAAAAATTGTTTCTGCGTTAGACAGCGTTTCCGGTGCGAAATGTTTCTCATATAAATTCATGTTTTTCTTAACGCACAAGTCTCCAACCAGAGGGCGTAAGCTCACGATTCCGTTTACAGCAATATCTGAGCGATTAAAAACCCGATTGAAAAACTTCTTTCTTGCGTCAGATACTATTGTTTTCTATATTGGCTCCATTGACTTTGAATAGCTTTGATAAATTTAATTTGCGTCAGAACGGATTCAAAAGACGTGCTTATTACACCCGAAAATTCGGTGTCATCTTTTTTGTTGACTTTTAAAGACGCATAGTATTTTATTGCATCCCAAGGTTCAACTGACAGGGGCTTTTCCAAATAATGGAAACACTTAATTGCTTGTGGATAGCTTTTTATTAATAAGCTGTAAGCACACCTTGGGTTTCAGATCAGAAACAATTCGACTTGGAATAGACTTATAGAAGTCATACACATACTATAATGGAATTTGGGACCATTCTTCCTGTAAAATATGTCCCAACTGTGCCCGTGATTTTGCAGGTGGAAAGTGTGTTCTAACGTTTCGGTCAACTTTTCCCTACAAATGTTCAATAATATAAAAATCTGAAGTTTGAGGTGGCCAGCGCAGCTGCTGTACCACATTCTCATGCTCTGCAAACTACAACTTGACTTATTTCGCACATTGAACGAGTGCATTATCTGCTTGAAACCAGGGACAGCCATTAGGAAACAATGCCTACAATATTGGGTGCAAAAGAATGGACCCGTACGTTGCAGATGTTACACGACCCTGCAGAATAACCAATGGCTCTAAGGGATATCACAATATGACACCTCACGGCGTCAGGGATCCACCTTCATACCAAACAGTGGGGGTGGTACGCTTCTGCAGATTTTCGCCAGACGTACACTCAACCAGTGGTGAGAAACAAGATGAAGCACGATTCATCACACAAAATAACACGTTGCTAGTCTTCAGCGTCCCAGTTTTTATGTGCTTTTTTCCACCGTATACACCGATGAGCGATTCCATTATGACCACCCTCCAGTCTAGAGAAATGAGCGCGCCTGGAGATTGAACGGTGGCGCAGGTAAAGTTCCCACAGCAGCATATGTACAACCCGAGGTTGGCTTTCGCTTAGTAGAGTGTTCGGAGTCAAAATGGAGAAAGCTGCCGATTTATCGGAGTTTGATAAAGGAAAAATTGTGATGGGACGTAACCTCGGAACTACAATCTCGGAAATGGCACGGCTTATGGGTTGTTCACGGTCCGCTGTAATCAATGCGTATCAAAGGTGGTGCACAGATGGCCAAACGACGAACCGTCGTCCAGCTGTGTGTAGCTCATTGATGCCGAGGGAGGGGGAGCAGAGACTGTCGCACATTGTTCACAGCCGCCGCAGGGCCACAGTGCGACAAATCCCCCGCAGCTACAACAATAGTGATCACGGCAATGTGTCACAGCTCATCGCAGTCTCCTGCACATGAGCCTATGTAGCCGAAGACCCGGCCGGGTCCCCATGCTCACTGCACGTCATCGCCGACAACGCATGAAATGGGCCAAAGATCATAGAGATTGGACCGTGGATGATTGGAAGAAAGAGGCCTGGTCTGACGAATCAAGATTCCTGGTGCATCACGTAAACGGCCGAACGCGGATACGCCGATTACCAAGAGAGGCTATGATACCTGGATGTATTGTTGGGCGGAAACACGACGGCAGTGTTATGCTGTGAGCGATGTTTTCTTGGGACACTGTAGGCCCCATTATTCCAATAGCACAATCCCTGACAGCTGTCAGGTTTCTGAACATCGTTGCGGACCAAGTTCATCCATTCATGGCAACTGTGTTCCCCGCTGGTGATGGCCATTACCAACAGAATAATGCGCCATGCCACACTGCCAGAAGCATCAAGGAGTGGTTCGAGAAACATGCTGGTGACTTTCTGTTAATGCCCTGGTCTCCAAATTTACCCGACATGAACATTTGTGGTTCTACTTGGAAAACCGGGTTCGCGCTAAATCACCACCACTCGGAAATGTACTGGAACTGGAGAACCTGCTGTTGACATTATGATACCAGGCACCCCAAGATACCTATCGCCACCTCATCGAATCGATACCTCGCCGAATGGCCGCTGTTTTGCAGGCTAAAGAGGGTCTTACAGCTTATCAGGTGGGTGGGCTCATCAGTGTAAGTTTTGTTGCATTGATGTTGGTAATCGGAGGTTTGTGGATTGCAGCATGGCCATAAATACCTGCACGATGGAATTTCCAACGAACTGTGATGACGGAAACAGGATCATTCCGACTGGTGCAGCTATTTGCGGTGCCATAATCTTGTGCTTGCGTTGTACAATCAGTGTCAAGGTTCGCCTATGCCTGTCTGAGATCGTTCTATGGGGTCCACATTTTGCACGTTTAGTGGCAACTCCATGTCCTCTTTGATACAGCTCTTCGTGTTATACTGTACCTTCTATTTTTGCCGTTCTAGTTACTGAAGCTCTTGCACAACACGCACAATGTTCATGCCTTTTTTGAGGTAATTGAAAATTTGACATTGTGGACAACTGCTCCACAAGAGTTGTTTCACCTGCAACTGTGGTACTGTTACGTGACAGTCGAAATCTTACTGAACCTTTTTATATACCTCACGTTGCGAGTGACGTCATCCCTGTGATTTGTACACAGCACATTTGGTGTACTCCAGTCGCAGTCGGTACCTCCTTTATTTTGATAACCCTGTGTAACTTAACTTACCATGTGTTAACATTTGTTCGTTGTTGATTTCTGCTTGTAAGTAGCCTTAAGTAATTAGCTGATGATTTCTGAGCAGTAACTCGCTTGCATTTTAACATTCCACTTCCTTTAGTAGCGTTTATCCACAATAACAATGTCTTGGTGGAAACGCTCCTCGTGTCCATCACTGACTACTCAAAGATTTTGTGGTAACGAATCCAAATGTGAGTGTAGTAAGTGAATTAAGCGGAAGTGTTACATCCTATTGCTTCCTTGCCGAAATGAGTTTTCCACGATTCCTTTGTAGTTGTCTGCTTTATTAATCCCAAGGACTGTATTTCGATGAATCAATTAAAAGTAACCCCTCATCGGTTTTGTGATTTTGTCCGAATGCAATCATGACTCCATCAACACCTGTATATTAAACCAAATCACCAGATGAGGCAAAATGCAAAGCAAGATCCTCCTGCCGGTAACGAAAGATCGAAATATTTGCATTCTTCTGCAGCAGGCTCCAGCCTTGGAATGATGACCTTAACAATTCAGGTTGAGGCTTAGATAACTTCAAGTCCTGAACTAAGTCGTGGAGCTCATCCTAGGACAAGAGATGCTTCTCATTTGACGTTGAAGGATCAGAGTCATGGTCGGTGATGTCCTTTGCACAGGAACTGGCTCATTGTCACTGACGACATACGTGGCGTCATTTTTCGGATGGTGTGTGAACTGGCTGTCTTGATTGTTCGGTAATGGTCTGACGGCGGAATTCAATGATGGATATTGTATGCTACATTTCGATTTTAAGAAAATTCCAGATACGTTGCTAACCAGAAATAACAGTAAGTGAAATGATCTTTCTATTCACTCCAGACCATTGGAATAGCAAACGGCTTTAACTTCCGAAAACCGTTCAGTTACCCTCTCAAGTAGACGGCACAGGTGACAAGGACTACATGAGGAATCCAAACTTTATTCTGGTCACCCATTTTGCAGCCAAAGTAGAGCTCCTATGCTTCCTTAACTATTGGTGTGTGTAGCTTTAGGGTAAGATTTTGTAGTGAAGTCCCTACACTCGTAACAAAAGCCATCTACATGGTTAACAAACTATTGAGGCATAATGAAACGTTCTGACTCACTGATGTAAACAAACTGAAGTACTCGAAAGGAATAGCTTGTTACATTAGTGTGTAGAGATGGAGCACGACTGAATATGTGCAAGCCCATCCATATGCACATGCTGTGGCCACTCGAGCGCGGAAGAATACACTGCAGAGCTGAATACGGTTTGCAAGGGTTTTTCTGTTTTATTTTGTGTCCCATGCCCGACTTTAATGAAAGTCGACCATGAGGGATTCATAAAGAACTGTTAAGGATTTTTTTTTTCCTGAATCACATTAAAACACATCTTTTATTCACTTTCACACCATTTACTTAATCTGAAGATTTATCTAAAGATACGGAATTTATTTAAGCTACTATTTTGCAGATAGATAGGTAAGGAACATTATAAACGGGTTCCTGGGTTAAAAACCAAAGAACACCATGTTAAAATATTTCTCACAGGTATACTATTCAAACTAAATTTCATGTGGATCCAAGAGATAAAATTTCACAATAACTACTTATAAATTATAGCAATATTCTTTTACATCTTTCATACAGATCTGTCAAAACATCTTTGCGGGAGGGAGCCTTACCGGGGAAAACCACCCGCAGCAGGTTTAATACAATTTATTTAGAATCACTCCATCAGGGAACACTATGAAGAGACCTATATTGAAGTGATTCTTTAAAAATGAGAGAAAAGGAAAAAAACAAAACAAATAACAATATGAAAGAAAGTCAAAGTACGAAAACAATATTGCCATAGGAACAGATACAATTTCCAACACATCAAAAATGAAAATTTGATATTGAATCCAACTATGAGTTTGTGACCTATCCAATATTATTTTATTCCAATATTTTGTTAAGAATATCATTACCTTTTCTATAAACTATTGGCTTCAATGCTATCCATTTTTTATAAGTTTTATTTGCACCATATTTCCTATTTAAAAATTTTTGAACTCTTTCAAAATCGCATTTTATTGCTATTTTTATTTGCAAGGGTTTTTCTTTTGCTTACCTTTGCCACGAGAAGAATCCCTTGCGCATATGTTTCGTTTGCTTGGCTGACTAGTGGGGGCTATATGTACTGTGTTCACAATAGCGAAATAAAAATCTATAGAAAGGATTTATTTTTTCAGTTAAACGAATTAGTCAATAATAAACGCTACCACAGGCGCCTACTACGGGCATACTCGGCGCCTTAAGCATGCCCTGGTTTCTGATGTTTACATCAGTTAACATCAGCCTTAGAGTACAAAAAATCAAAACTGACATATTCAAAACACACTTTTGACAAAGTGAATGTCGAATATGCTATTTTAAGTACACTCAGTGTCATAAAAATCCGCGCACCAAGAAGGAGGCGTTGGATTAAAATGAGATTTTAGTAGTGAGATGGTATATACCAAGGACAAAACTGATTACAATATCACAGCAGCAGGACGATTTCCCGTTGACATACGGTACACATTCCGGTCAGCATTAGTACCGCGTACGACCGCCTCTTGCTCGGATACATGCGGTGATACGGTCCGGCATGAAGTCAAAGAGATGCCGTATGTTATCCTGAGACAGACTGACCCACACTTCTTGCAACTGAGGCTCTAAATCACTAACACTGGGACATGGAGAAAACTGGCGTCCCATCTGGTCCCACAAGTGCTCAATGGGCGAGAGATCAGGCGATCTGGCAGGCAACGGAAGCGTCGAAGTATGACGTATACGTCATACTTCGACGCTTCCGTCAGGCAGTCCTGGGAAACCCAGCCGTGTGCGGACTGGCGTTATCTTGTTGGAAAATGGCTCCGGGGCCGCCCCGCCAGGAAAGGCAGCACATGGGGCAGCAGGATCTCTTGTACTTAGCGCTGGGCTGTCAACGTTCGTCGGATCACTGCGAGGAAGTCCGGCTGTCATACGCGATGGCTCCCCAGACCATCACGCCTGCAGTTCGGGACGCATGCCGCTGTACAGTGAGGTCGGGATTGTAGCGCTGAACTACGGTCCTCCACACTTTGACATGGTGGTCGTCCGTTCCCATACAGAAGCGGAATTCGTCGTTGAATACTATACGTCGCCAGTCCGTAGCATTCCACGTTGCTCGCTGCTGACACCACAACAATCGGGGCCGACGATGGTCAGGTGTTAATGGCAGAAAACGTAAGTGCCGTCGAGAGTGCAGATTAACGTCTGCCAGGCGTCTGAAAATTGTTCTGGTGGACACAGGAGTCTCTTGTACAGCCGCCACATGTCTCTGGATATTGGGCATGGACGTTGTTGCATCTGTGCGTGCCGCTCTCACGATCCCACGGTCCTCCCTGATGGTGGTGTGTCAGAGTCGTCCAGAGCCAGTCCACCGTGTTTGGGTAATTTCCCGTGTCCATTGCTCCCAACACGATTGCACCGTACTGTCCAACCGGCCCAAATGGCAGCCGATTCGGCGCGCCGGCCACCCTGCCTCTCTCATCCCAACGACACGGCCTCGTTCAAGCTCCGTCAGCTGTCCGTACGCAGGTCTACGGCAACTCCTCGGCATGTCTATCACTCAGAGATCTCACCTGACTCGTACCGTGCATTTCGGCACGCATGTAGAGTCCCCTGCGCAGCGCGTTATAAGCCCCAAAGATTGCGATCGCAGCGCCGGTCTTGGACGTGCGGGCATGCGGAATCGCACGAAACTTTAGTCATTTGAATGTCAGCCCATCCCATGTAGCTATTCGCCGAGTTTCTCGTTAATGCACGATTTTTTACGCTTTCCAACCGTATATGCTCCAGCTTTGTCCGTCTGTCTGCCTGTCCGCTCGATAACTCGCGTAAAAATGGTTCGATTTCGATGACATTTTAGTATGTGGTAGGGGACAACCTGGGGACGAACCCTATGGAAAATGGGCGAAATGGGGTCAAAGGTCAGGACATAGAAATGGAATTAATTTCATCGCCCTTGTGCGTCACAATTTGTGTAAAAATGCTTCCATTGCGACAAAACTTTAGTATGTTGTTCCAAAGATATACTGAACCGGTTCTGTCGAATATCATTGAAATGGGGTCAAAGGTCAGGGCACAGGAGCGGGATCCATTCCATCGCCTTCATGCGTCATAACTTACGTAAAAATGCTTCGATTGCGACAAAAATTGTAGTATGTTGTTTTGAAGGTATACTGAACCAATTCTGTTTAATATCATCATAATGGGGTCAAAGGTCAGGGCACAGGAGCGAGATTTATTCCACTGCCATTATTCTCATAAATTGAGTAATAACTTGAGTAATGATTTCTGGTATGTTGGAAAGCGTACCATAATCAATGCATTGCATGATTTTACTAACTTCTTTCTTGGTGCACGGATTTTTATGACAATGAATGTATAAAGAAATTCGGTAATAAATCAGTTATAGTTTTATGCTGAATTCAATACAAGAAACATTTTACAAATCGATTAAAAAACCAAACAGCTATTAAGAGAAATATAGAGGAAAACCTGAAGTGGCCAAGTGGTACGAGGCGCTGGCTACCAACGTTCAACCCAAGATTGATTCTGGGCCAGAGTAGTGAGTTCGTCATGGATGGTACGCTTTTCTTACAGCACTGGCTCTCTCCCTTCCCTGGAACCAGTGACCTCAAATTAAGATGGCCGACTGCTTATATATCGCAATGAGTTACTCATGATAATAGTTAACCCCCCCCCCCCCAATGCATCTTTTGCCCGTAATATATTCAAATTTGCTCACAAGTATGAAGACTGAATGAAAAACGGCAGTATTTTAAATATGCGCAAAAGATTATTACTGGGTAACGATTAATTATAGCATATTTGTTATTTATTCTCTCATTTACTTTAAGGAAAATGAGTGTATAAACGTCATTGTTTTTTTTTAGTGAAGTATGCTCTGAGATTTACATTAACTGTACACTACTACATAAACATTTTAAAAAACGGCTTCCTAACTTTCTTTTTTTTTTTTTTTTTTTTTTCAAATCTGAGGGTGGCGGAAAATTTGTGGTTTCGCTTTTTTAATCAGCTGCAAAACACGCACTGAAATTATGTGTCACAAAAATTATGTTTATCAGTGTACTCGTTTGCCGCTCCAACTCAGACAATTCCTTTTCCTTTGCATGGTGTGCAAACAGGAATTTGTCGGTGAGGAAGATAGAAACCGCGTGTCCCAGTGAGTTGTGTGTCCGGAGTGAGTTGCTCTAACCAACTAAACTACACCGACGGAATGTATCGCTGCAGATTGATCGTCTTGGCACGTGCTTCACCTCTGCAGTGCTTCACCCTTTAGCTGGCGAACTGACCAGTGGGGTACCGGAAATACTCGAGCTCCCCACCCCTACCCCCACCCCGCAAAAATGTCTTCGAGGCCCTATTGCAAAAAATCTATTAGCTTTCATTAATACAGACATTTGACGTGGACTAGGAACATCAAACAGAGGTCATCGCTCTTTCCCCGTTTATAAGTGAGTCACGGAAAAATTCTCATATGCCGCCACCGGGAATCGAACCCAGGGTCTTCCAGTTACGCGCCGGATAAACTTCCACTGCACCACAGCGGCCTTGAATTTCTCCAGACTCGCACACACTAACTGCCAAGCCGGAAAATTTCTCATTGGCCGCCACACTAACTGCCAAACCGGAAAAATTCTCATTGTCCGCCACACTAACTGCCAAGCCGGAAAAATTCTCATTGGCCGCCACACTAACTGCCAAGCCAGAAAAATTCTCATTGGCCGCCACACTAACTGCCAAGCCAGAAAAATTCTCATTGGCCGCCACACTAACTGCCAAGCCAGAAAAATTCTCATTGGCCGCCACACTAACTGCCAAACCGGAAAAATTCTCATTGGCCGCCACCGGGAATCGAACCCGGGGTTCGATTCCCGGTGGCAATGAAAATTTTTCGTGACTCACTTATAAACGTGGAAAAAGCGATGAACTCTGTTTGATATTAGCTTTCAATTACTGAAATCTTTAAATTACATATTATTAACTAGGTTGTATGTGCGTTTTATTAATTGAAATTATTTGGAACCTACAGGTATTTTTCATAAAACCAAAATTATTGCATTTTATTGGTTTTAACACAAATGTGCACGTCGTAATTAAAATGATTGCCCTAGTTTTATACAACGTACTACAAAACACTTAAGCAAAAAGCTAATCATATTAGTACTTTATTCTTCTAGAGAGCCGTTTTTGAAATGCCTCACGATTACACACATAGATCACGTAACTGTCGTTGGTTAGAGTTTATCAGCGCAATTGCCTCAATGGTCAATGAGCGAAATGCAAAACCGGCTTACATCAGAAACAAAAGCAACATCAAAACAAACGTATAACAAAACGTAAGGTACAAAAAAGAAGAAACATGACAAGAAACAGTGTAATTGGTCGACAATCAGACAACGGACTTCACGAAACGAAAAACAACACACGCAACAGTCGTGTGACACTGTCAAGGGACCTTTTCCGATTTGTACGAAAATATAGAATATAAGTAAGCAAATAAGTAAGTAACAAGAATATTTTGGTACAAAAAAAGTAAAACTTCTTAAATTATTTGCTCTTGAATATAAAAAAAAACATATTTAACATTATGCCTCAATATTTCGCACGTAGACCCTGCGAAGAACATAGTTTAGTTCATTATGTTCTCAACAAAACGACTGTAATACATAACTCCTTATCCGCATTGCTACAAATATTTCATTCATCGACCTGATGTTTCTTTCATATTATCTTATTAATACACATGTACAGGAACTATTGCTATGCTTAAAGTCATCTCGAGTAGCTACTTTCCCATCATTCATTTTTTATAAACTAAAACCTCAAAAATTATCTCTGAGTATTTTACTTACTGGGAAAAAAAAAAAAAAAAGCTTTTCTTTTTAATACTTCATTCAAATCTGCCTTCAAAATTACCGGCTATTTTATTAATCAGCGTCATATGAAATTCCCTCTAAAAAATTTGTAAAATATTTTTGCTGAGACTAGAGGCCCTCTTAGCTGTGAGGCCCGCCCGTAATACGGGGGTCGTGGGGGCTATCAGTACGCCCCTGGACCTGACACGCCTTGCCTTATGCATTTTCCGCGCGACGGGAGAAAATCACCGCTGTGCGTTATGAAACACCCCCACTCCTGGCAACAGTGGTGGTCATGCTGATCTGGCTCATCAGTGTATGTTATCTCTTGTTGCCTACCTGCCTGCAAGTAATCAATTTTGAGCCTATGTTCAGTGCCTTAGAAAAAATAAATAAATAAATAAAGTGGAGGCTAAAATACCAGGTATTTCTTAACTTTAAAGACAAAATTCGTCCGTTCTTTTAGCTTCATGTTGAAACTGATATGCTTCTGTATTTCACCAATGCAGAAATTCACGGAATGGGGTCAACGTGAGCAGGAATATGTCGATTGTTAGAAAAAAGAAAAAATACAATCTGGCTGAGTACATGAGAAGAAAGGGCCCATAACTAAAGGATGATGCATTACTCGTGTCATCTTGCATCTATTCCCGTCTGATTTGCTCGGAATTGTCCTTTCCAAGATTTTTTTGTTTTGTTTTTTTGTTTTTGTTATTCCCGGGAAGGCTTCCTTTTTTTTTTTTTTTTTTTTTGCAATCCCTTTGATACATTATTGATGTCCGGTTTACCCGAAATTTCTCATAAAAAAGAACGGAATGTAGGATGGGTGCGATCAAGCTGCGCGTATTTATTTAAAACTTCAAACGTTAAGCTTCGGATCTGGTAAATCATTAGAGCAGCTATGCTGTTAAAAATTTTCTTCCTTAAAGAGAAGACATCTTTTTCCCTTTATAAATATATATCTATTTATTGAATTTTATTTGCTAATGACCAGTGCTTGCACAATTTTTCAATTTTTTCAGGAGATCTTGCATGCGTTGTTCACATCACACATTGGAAATAGCGAAGCATCAAAAGCAAATTTTTAATAAACAGTCATTGATAGAATGAATTGTTTTTACCTTTAAAAAATTACAAGCTCTTACGTTCGTAGTATTCTTTTAAAATTCCCCCCTTTTTTTAAATTTGGTTCAGGAGGGTTAAGAAGCAGTGATGTAGTTTTAAATGAGTAAGTGATTTAGACGTGAAGAGATGAAAACAAACAAAAACCGGAAAGAATATCCTCAACATTTTCAAAAGCCCTGGGAAATCTGATTTATTGTTGTTAAGTTATTCAGTATTTTTTTATAAAATTTTTATTACTAACTAGCGTATAGCCCGTCCTAGGACGGTTGATTTAAAGCTTTAAATAAATACTAATATATAGAGGATGTTGCCGTCCTGTGACGGAGTGAAAGTTTTAATTGAAGCAGATTGAAAACAAATAAAATAGACGCCGAATTTCTGTAGGTATACATAGTAAAAACTTATATAGTAAGAACTCATTCATGTTTGAACTAAATATTATATACTATCTATTTCCGTTTTTCAAAAGACCTCGCGATAAATAACATTCTGTGCAAAATATTTGTTGTTTAACAATTGTAGATTATAGTACAGGCGGGATAGGAAAAAAATTGCTTTTGCTGGAATTAATTTAAACAAAAACTATTTTTAGTTTATATTTATCCCCATGCCCTGTAGATTAACAAACTAAAAATCTACATTAATACGTTTGTGCCAACGGCCGCCATATTGGAAAATGGCCGCCAAAAAACATTTCTTTCCCAATATCTTGTGAACGAGTTATCGTATCATAAAAAAGTTTCAAATGAAAAATATTCCTTATAAAGTTCTCTAAACACATAGTGATTTTGTTTCTCGAACACTCGTAGATGAACTCCATAAATTTGGTTTCAGTGTATCATATGAGGAAGTTCAACGTCATGTGAAGTCTTCTGTAATGAGCGAGAATATGACTTTTTCTGTTGAACCTGGAAGTTTTTGTCAGTGGGTAGCAGATTAACGTTGATCACAACATTGCTACTATAGATGGACATGATACATTTCATGGAATGGGAATGATAATGTGTTCAACAAAACGAAAACAAAATTTGTCCACAGAAGATGATATCGTTGCTAGAGCACAGATACTATTCCATTTCTATCAGTCTGAAAATAAAGGTTTGAGAAACATTTGTTTTAAAAGGTTCTGACGAGTACTTTCAGTGACAACCTAATCGATCTTTTATGGAATACAAGCAGATTATTGAAAAACTCTCGTCCTGGATGGTTTGGATACATGCAAAGTGTTGTAGTTGGAGATCACACAGGAATATATTCATCAGAAATGCTAAGTTAACTTTCTTCCTATGATTGATATGAATCCCACAAACTACAGCTGTTGATTGATTGAAGGTTTAACGACCACCGTGAGCAACTCAATGGGCTATAAGCAGTCGGCCGTCCTTAATTTATGGTCACTGGTTCCAAGGAAGGGAGAGAGCCAGTGCCGTAAGACAAACACAACATCCATGCCTCACCACGATTCGAACTCGGACCCCTTCAGGGACGAATGATCATAAGCCAGCGCTTAAACCACTGCGCCACCGGGACTGCCAAACTACAGCTGTATTTATACTACTCTTTGCATTTTGTTTGTGCTGAAGCAAAACGACTAAAAATAGATGTTCCTATAATAACCTTTGATCAGTGCCTTTACACCGAAGCTCTGGAAGATGTGAAATCTGTATCTCACGAGTTTGCTAACATTGTCACCCGTTTAGGAGGCTTCCACACTATAATGTCTTTCTTAGGCTTAGTAGGAGTATTAATGACTGGTTCTGGCCTGGAAAAGGTGTTGGAACTTGTGTATGCAGAGAACACAGTACCACACCTATTGTCAAGAAAAGCATACTAAAGTGCAGTAAATGAACTGAAGTTTACGTGCTGATAAAACTACAAACTATGTACAAGAAACCTTCACACATGTAACTCACTCGAAGAAACTCCGTAGTAATTTTTAAGAACTTTAATAAAAGTCATACGACTTCACAATCCGTTAGATCTTTCGGGACACCTTGTTCCCATCTTCAGACATATTGCCTCAGTCTGGTGCGTCCCCTATATATACACACTGATGTTACAGCAATGACGCATGTCACAAATAAGCATGCGGACACAGTTTTACTCCCCCTACCCAATGTTCTCAGATTAGGTAGAGACCTAAAACATTACAGCCGCCCCGGTGGCGCAGTGGTCTAAGTGATGGCCTCTGATCATTCGTCCGAACGGGGTCCGGGTTCGAATCCCGGTGAGGCATGGATTGTTGTGTTTGTCTTACGGCACTGGCTCTCTCCCTTCCCTGGAACCAGTGACCCTAAATTAGGGACGGGCGACTGCTTATAGACCATTGAGTTGCTCACGGTAGTCGTTAAAAATCCAATAAAAAAAAAAACATTACAAAATTATAATAATTATAAACACACGTACATCACCCACTCAATTGAATGCCATCATTTTACAACACAGACACATACAAACACCAATCAAACACCTACTACAGAATACGCATACTACAAATTCAAACAATTCAAGCTATAAAATTAAAACGTACACAAAATCAAAAGTTAATATTGGTGTTGCGTTGCGGGAGGGGGAGTAAAACTGTGTGTGCATGCTTATTTGTGACATGCGTCATTGCTGTAACTTCAGTGTGTATATATAGGGGACTCACCGGACAGACAATCTGTCTGAAGATGGGAACAAGGTGTCCCGAAAGATCTAATGGATTGTGAAGTCGTATGACTTTTATTAAAGTTCTTAAAAATCACTACGGAGTTTCTTCGAGTGAGTTACGTGTGTGAAGGTTTCTTGTACATAATTTGTAATACTAAAGGGCACTACGTGGCCATTTGATTGTATCTGCTGCACTTCAAGCACTGATCATTGCTCATGTTTTGGATTATGACCTGAACTGTGAATCATATTCATCAGAAATGCTAAATGAAACTGATGAAAAAATGGAAACCACTGATATGAGTCAACAAAATTTTGTTGAACTGGTGCAACTGTTTGATGATGTGCTTGAAAAAAGATAACAGTTGATGTTGCAATGAACTCACCGGCCCTGAACAATCTTAATGAAAACCTGAACAACAAGAAGGGATGAACTTAGTAGCCAAAGCCGGACTGCAAAATTATGGCTAATGTATTTGGAAATGATGGATATTGCAAAAACATTCATTTGGGCAGAAAGAACAGGAAATTTCGAAAGGCATCTTACTGCGATTAAACATATGTTGCCATTTTTTGCAAGCTCTGGACATAACAACTATGCAAAATGTGCACGGGTACATCTACATCAAATGAGAGATTTGAAAAACATTCATCCAAAAGTATGTGAAAGGTTCCATGAAGGATATTTCACGATACGGCGATATGATAGACGATGGGCTGGTATATGGAGTGACATGGTCATTGTACAGACACTTATGAAGTCAGCAAAAGGTCGATCTGGGATGATATGTGGAAGAGGAATGACGGATAGTCAAAGGGCTTCATGGATTCTAAGTCAGCCTTCTTGCAGTGCTGTCACCATGGCAATAAACATTCTAACAGAGAATCACCGATTTGATGAACAGAAACACGTAGAACTTTCTTTTGCAAGAATGCCACGAGATTTGAAACATACAATGAAGGTAATACAGTTTCTAAAGCTGCACAACCCATTTGAAACAAGCCTTCCTCAGCTAAGGAACATAGTAAATGGTCAAATGGATAGTGAAGGTAAGGTGACTGCAGACAAAGCTGAACACATTGGCTGGGAAATTCAGGCAGGACTGAATGGGAAATGTCTCAGTTTAGTGAAGTTGAAGAAAAATGCCAAAACTGTAACTATGAAGGTGCTAAGAAAAGGTACTGTGATTGTGGGAAAGGAAGTTCATATCGATCCACGCTTGATGACTCAAAGAATGCTGGTTTGTTTATCCTTGAATCCAGACCCGAGAAATGCTAGTGATAACTTCAAATATGAACTTTGCACATGGCCTACATCTTTGTTTGATCCTCTGAAAAAGAGAATGAGGAAAGGTGACAAATCTGTTCTGGCAAGCCATTTGGATGGCATGGTACCAAATAATGATACCCTCAGCTGTAACTGCAATGAAACGTACTATTTCCTTGTTGGTGGAGCACTCATTCAAAATTTAAGTTGGTCTTCAACTGAAACTTTTGGTGACATCATTAGAATTACAAACGCCACATAGAAAAGCACTACGGCAAGGTTACAGTTGTGCTTGACGGGTACACGACCACTAGCACAAATGACATGGAACAGGAAAGGCGCACAAAGCAATCTTCTGTTACCACTTGTTTTAACCAAAATAAGCCAATAGTAACAAAAAAAGGAACCATTTTTGGGCAACAAGAAGAACAAGCAAAATTTTATACATAGCTAGGAAGTGAACTTCAAAAAGTTAACCATAATGTCATCTTCGAAAATTCCGATGCTGATACAAAGATAGTCAAAACAGCTCTAAAACATTCAAAGAAAAGACATGTGACGGTTGTGGCAGATGACACAAATATTCTGATGATGCTTCCACACCATACAAAGAAAAATGTTGTCATGCATTCATTCAAAGGTGGTGGAAAAAAACGGAATGTTATTGGCATGAAGTTCCATCTCGGTGCAAATATCCTGCTATTCTGCTTTTTACGTATGCCTTGACAGGCTGTGATTCAACAAGCTCGCTCTCTCGCTCTCTCTCGAAAAGGTAAAATGGCAGTTTTCCGTAAAATCTGTACACCAGAATCATTATGTGTATGGAGCTGCAAGTGTGGCCAGGAAGATATCCTTACAGAAGATGCTGTATCCGGAGCTTTGAAAATATTAGTATCTGTGTATGGAGGGGATCCTGAAAAAGACCCATTAGCCTCCCTACGTTATACAACATATTTAAAGAAAATCTGTGTAGCAAAGAACGAATTTGAAATAAGTCGTCTACCACCAGCTGAAAATGCAGCAAAGTATCACCTGATTCGAATTCATTATCAATGTACAATATGGAAAACACTTAATATTGATATTCTTAACCCAGCAAATTTTGGATGGAAATTTGTTGGTGGGAAACTCCAACCCATAACAACAGACCTGCCACCAGCTCCTGAAGCCTTACTTACACTGCACTTGTAAAACTTCCACAGTTGATCCATGTTCCAGGAACTGCAAATGCAGGCGGTATGGAACCCTGTGCCGTGAGATTTGCCAGAATTGCAGTGGTAAAAATTGTACAAATATAACAGAAAATGTGGACTGTGTTTAAATAACCTTGCATTTCAAATAAACACAGGAGAATATTTTTTTCTTATTTGTGCTAACATATTTAGAATCAAGAGCCATTTAATTCGTAATTTCTTTAATTCATTTCCAGTTTAAATAAATATATGTTTTCAATGTTCTGCTCTCATTAAGCCCTTTTTTTACAACATGCTATGCCACTAGAACGGTGTCACCACATGATTTCACGAAACTACCAGCCGTCACGTCACCACGTGATTTCATGAAACGATTCACGGTTCTAGGCAAATTTTATTAATAAACTTTTTTTTTTTTTTAGAGAATTTTATAAGGAATATTTTTCGTTGGAAATTTTTTGCGATACGATCACTCGTTCGTGAGATATTTGGAAAAAACCGCTTTTTGGCCGCCATTTTGCAATATAGCGGCCGTTGGCGCAAAGGTATGAATGTAGATTTTTAGTATGTTAATCTACAGGGTATGGGGATGAATATAAACCAAAAATAGATTTTGTTTAAATTAATTCCAGCAAAAAACCTATCCCTCCTGTACTATTAGAGCGTTTAGACAGATCGATATTTTGCAAAATATGTAATATAATCAGCACTAAACTCGGATAGTGGTTTTAGTAGAAGTTCAGTCTATACATACATATATTTGAACAATAAAATACGTGGGGGATAGGCAATGTATATTAGGACAAAGTCCTCTATAGTACTGTTACACACGTTGTAGTATATGAGCTCAGAAAAGACAAGTTGACTTCAATGATAATGGAATATTTATATCTGAACTTAAGAATATTTCTAAATGTACAGTATATTTACATTTAAATGTTGAAAGCTCATATAGGTTATATCCAGTGAGACATAAAAATCAGCATTGAAGTATATGGAGCAACACATATTGCGCTCAGCTTACTCCGGCTTCGGTCCCTCTGGTTTGCAATAAATCATGCTTTTTGCCCGGTGTCCATTGTTATACCACATCATTAAAGGTATTCCACGTTCAAAGTTCAACATAAACACGAACATCAGCAGAATTCTTACTCCGGCTTCAGTCCCTCTGGTTTGCAATAAATCATGCTTCTTGCCCGGTGTCCATTGTTGTACCACATCATTAAAGGTATTCCACGTTCAAAGTTCAACATAAACACGAACATCAGCAGAATTCTTACTCCGGCTTCGGTCCCTCTGGTTTGCAATAAATCATGCTTCTTGCCCGGTGTCCATTGTTGTACCACATCATTAAAGGTATTCCACGTTCAAAGTTCAACATAAACACGAACATCAGCAGAATTCTTACTCCGGCTTCGGTCCCTCTGGTTTGCAATAAATCATGCTTCTTGCCCGGTGTCCATTGTTGTACCACATCATTAAAGGTATTCCACGTTCAAAGTTCAACATAAACCCGAACATCAGCAGAATTCTTACTCTGGCTTCAGTCCCCTTGGATTGCAATGAATTATGCCTCTCGTCCGGTCTTTTCACCAGTGTTGTAGCTGCGGGTGATTTGTCGCACTGTGGCCCTGCGGTCGCTGTGAACGATGCGCAAAAGTCTCCGCTCCCCTCTGGCATCAATGAGCTGCGGACGAGACACGAGTGAACGACGGTCCGTCGTTTGGGCATCTGTGCACCACTTTTGATATGTACTCACTACAGTGGCAGGTGAACAACCCACAAGCCGCACCGTTTCCGCGATCGTATAACTGTTCCGAGGCGACATGCCATTACAATTCGTCTTTTATCAAGCTCCGATAAATCGACAGCTTTTCCCATTCTGACTCCGAACACTCTACTAACCGAAAGCCGGTCTTCGGGCTGTATATGTATACTGCTCTGTGAACTTCACCTGCGCCACCGTTCGGTCTCCAGGCGTGCTCATTTCTTTAGGCTGAGGGTGGTCATAACGTAATGGCTCATCGGAGTATGTCAGAGTGACGTTGAACAAAGATTTGTGGAAGAGACTGGAGGAGGCTCTCATACAGCAGTATCTTGATACTGCTTGTTGTTTTTTATTATTGGTAATCATGATTTCATATTAATAGGTCCGAAACTTCTCGTATTTTCGTGTTTTGATCGATAATGACGAATATAGCCCTAAGGGTATTTTTATTCACGTTGCAACGCTCCTAGACCCCCCTCTCGAATGAGGTTATGTTACCCGGCTAATATCTCGGCTTTTACCTGTCTTTTTAGGGTCCGAGTCAGGCTAGGACGCAAGATGCGGTTAGACAGACTCTTTCAAATAACCAACTCAAAAATTACTCATACACAGAAATCCAATTTGTAACTCTTTATGTAATTAAAAGGTAAGTCGGAATATTTCAATGTTTAAATTAGACAAAAATTGCAACATTATTGCAGAACAACTCAGCAAGCACTTGACATCTTTACCATCTATCGAGTTATTAGCAATTTACATCTAGCTAGGCATTAATCAAGTTAGCCACATCCACATAATTGCACAAATCATCTAACGGAAACTCAATTCGGTAAGCACTTAATATTTTCAACACACTTTATCCAGTTCGCACTATCAAGTTACGCAACAATAAAGTCTGACAATAACACAATAAGAGCAAGAAAATTTACAAATGCACAACTTCCCAATTTCTGTCCTACCCTAGATTTATCTAATCATATTTAATATCCTCTGCCAGTAAACTATTAAGAAGTATTAAATGTAAATAAATCATAACTCACGCACTGCAATCCGGGAAATCTCTTCACAGGAACCTGTTTTTGATACCAGTCCATGCAGCAGAACTAACCCTCAAACACAATATAGGCCAGGCACAACACTTCAGGAATCAGTTCCAAAACAGAAGAACATATTCAAGTAATTCCAGCATCGTGCAGCAGGAATCCAATCGAGCACCAGTAAGGCTTCACAGCTAGGTGGCACTTAGGACGTCGTACTGCAAAAGTAACCTCACAACCAAAGTTCTCAGAAGGCAGTTTCACGGCAGGAACAAAAATCACTCTCATCCAAGCACGGCACTTCAGGAATCATAGTTCCCTCCATGAAGACTCCAACAGAAGTATATATTCCGATATTCAAGAGTAATACACCAGTTGCACTGGTGTATTACTCGTTCCATTAGGACCTCGCCGGGAACAGTCAACTTCGCCCCTCAAGGCCGCCGGAAACCTCACACAGATTACCCAGGAAGGCAGCAACAAAACGAGCAAAAAGGCCGAGCGAAAGAACCAAGTAAAAAGGCCAAGTCAAGCGTCCAAGATCCGTGGAACTCGATATAAATAGTGAAGCAAGCCTCGGACCCCGACGACTTTAGATCTCGCCTTCCACAGACGCCATCACATCACACATTTACATACTTCTCACCCAGAACTCTTTTTACAACACACAACGTAAAGAACATATACATAGACAAAAATATATATATATATATATATATATATACACGGTCACGAGATGCGCAATATACTACAGCCTCTATTTGACAAATGCCAACCCCGCCTTCTCGTGGTGCATCTTGTTCCCACTAAAGGGGCTCTGAAGACCACCAAACAGCGGTATAACTATATCATCGGGATTAGAGGAAATGCTATAACACACTCACCAACCCGCTTGGTCAGCGTGGTGAGTTATGGCCAAACCCCTCCAAAATGAATCCACAACTTAAATCTTGGTCCTCAGTCTCCGGCAGCTGAAATGTACCTGGCCAAGGCAGCGGCCAGTGCGACATGAAGGCAGAGGGTGCTGAGGTTTAAATATGCATTTATTAAACACTCGGAGTACAGAATGAGAATGTGAGTCATGAAATGATTATGTACAAATGAGCGCCAGAACAAGTAGGCAAAGAAATAAAATTATATACATTTCCTGAGGGTAGGATAGAGGGGGAAATTAAACAGGTTAATTAACGATGTAATTGTCAACAAAAGGGTAGAGTATTCATAATAATTCAAACTGTAAAGGAAACGCTCAGGCCGTCAATCTGGAACCAGCTGAGGTATGGTATCCAGAGTTTGTAGAAGTTGGGAAGAGTTTCTGTATTGACAGCGTGTTCATGCGCTAACTGTAGACGGAACGTTAGTCGAACTGTGAAAGTGCTAAGAATCACCGGAGGACCGGACTAGGATGCCATCTGATGCTGATCTTGGCTACGTATAACGGACGCTCCCTATCTTCTGGTTCAAGGCTCCTTGAATTGGAAGAAGAACTACACAGGATCAAGTGGGACATCGTCGGGCTAAGTGAGGTAAGGAGCAAAGGAGAAGATCTCATTGAACTGAAAAGTGGACATCTCTTCTATTATCGTGGGACAGATACTGGTAGAACTAGTCGTGTTGGATTTATAATAAACAAGAAACTGAAGGATAAAGTTGTAGATGTTGAAAGTTCCTCTGACAGAGCTGCATGGCTTGTTATCCAATTCTCGAGAAGATACCATTCGGGCTCAGATTATTCAAGCTTATGCCCCCACTACAAGTTATCCTGAAGAAGAGATTGAAGAATTTTATGAGGAAATTCGTCATCTAAATAATAAAGGCAAGCAGCATGTAACGTACCAGGAGATGTGACGTACCTGCCAGAAGGACGCACACGACATAAAGGCAGATAGGAATCAGAATAAAATGTCCGCGTAGCTCAATTGGTAGAGCAACTTATTCCGGAATGAGTGGACCCGGGTTCGAATCCTGGCGGGGATAAAAATGACGGAGAAATTTACTTCGTTATAAGCACTTGAAGATCATAATGGGAGATTTCAATGCGAAAGTAGGGCAACGGCAACAGAATGAAACTTCAGTAGGTAAATTCGGTCACGGCAGCAGAAAGCATCGTGAAAATACTCTCGTAGAAATTGCACAGGTAGAAGGGTTTTTCATCATGAACTCCTTTTTCAAGAAAAAAGTGCAAAGGAAATGGACATGGAGGCATCCCAATGGATTGACAAGTGAAATTGATTTTGTTATGTGTAACAAGAAATTTGTCATGGAAGACTGCAGTGTGCTAAACAAGTTCAACACAGGTAGTGACCATAGATTGGTGAGATGTAAAATGCACCTCAATGCTAAACTCGAGCGTGGCAAGCTCATAAAACAAACAAAATGTATTGATACGACCAATCTTGAAAAAAAATCATAATACCTTCAAATTGGAACTGAGGAACAGATTCTCTGCTCTAGTAGGTCTAACGTTGGAAGAAGTGGACATCTCTGAAGTTAACAGAAACTAACCAAGGCTCTTATGGAAACAGCAACAAAAATAGCTGGTACTAAGAACAAGTAACATACGAACAAATTATCAGGAAAAAACAAAATTCTGATGCAAAAAGAAGAGAAACGAGGACAACTAAAGGAGATGTTACATCCAAAGTGGAAGATACAGAGCTATGCAATACGGTACGAAAAAGTATCACTGAAGATGTAAGGAAATTTAACTGTGAACTAGTGAGGAAAGCAACTGAAAACAACAAAAGCCTGAAGAGAGCAAAGGGAGATCTGAGTAAGGGAAGAAAACAGATTATGGCTCTGAGAAAAGAAGATGGTTCTGTAACAAGAAATTGGGGTGACATTTTGATAAGAGTGAAAGATTTCTACTCAAAAGTGTATGAAAGGGATGATACATGTACTCCAGACATTACAAAAGGTACCAGAGTTCCTCCAGTCCTCCCAGCAGAAGTTGCACATGCAATCAAGAACATGAAACGGGGAAACGCTCCAGGAGAAGATGAAATTACCGTAGACATCACACAAGAAGCAAGTGGAGAAATTGAAACAATACTCGCCCAAGTTTTTACTCGATGCCTTAAGGTGGACCTCAAGTAATTTTGCTTCCTATACTTCCAATGGGAAAACTTCTGTACACATTTTCTTCACAATTAATGCGTTACCAAAGATGAAAATTTGAACATCGATTAAAACAGCATCATTTTATAACTTGGAATACTTAATATTTTCTAAAACATAACCATAATTATGCAATCCAACATTTGTTTGCCTACTGACGTCATCAAAGTACAGGTCGCGCCATCTTTTTTCTGGTTTCAACACCACCAAAGCAAAAGTTATTGATTTTTAATATAATTATGGTTATGTTTTAGAAAATATTAAGTATTCCAAGTTATAATATAAAGTTATTTTAATCGATGTTCAAATTTTCATCCTTGCGAACTCATTATTTGTGAAGAAAATGTGTACAGAAGTTTTTCCGTTGGAAGTATAGGAAGCAAAATTACTTGACGTCCACCTTAATGAAGGGAAAACTCCTGAAGATTGGAACAGTGCTACAATGATCCCGGTACATAAAAAAGATGGCATTGGGGATCTCAGGAACTACAGACCTATCAGCCTCCTATCAGTGGTTTATAAAATCTTCACTAAAGTTCTTTCACACCGCTTGAAGGTAACACTGAACATGGCTGAACCGAGAAAGCAAGCTGGATTCAGTAGTGGCTACAGCACTATAGATCATATACACGTACTGAGAGAACTAATTGAAAGAGCGAAGGAATATGAACTTACATTATGCATGGCTTTTATCGATTATGAAAAGGCCTTTGATTCGGTGAAACCATCAGCAGTCACAATGGCTTTGAAATCATGCGGTATTAAAGATGCATACATTAATATTATTCATTACATCTATGAAAATGCAAGTGCAAAGATTCGGTTATTTAAGAATACAGCACCCATAAAAATTGGAAAGGGAGTGAGACAAGGTGACACTATATCTTCCAAACTCTTTAATGTCACATTGGAAAATGTCTGTCAATCACTGAACTGGGAAAACAAAGGGATAAATATTAATGGAGATTATCTAACTCACCTTCGTTTTGCTGATGACGTAGTCATTTTTGCAACTACCCCATCAGAGCGGCAGAGTATGATCCAGAAACTTGCTGACAAGAGTAAAGAAGTCGGATTAAATATGAACTTCCAGAAGACAAAAGTGATGTTCAATGCTTTTGCAAGAAATGAAGATTTATCGATTGATGGAGAAAAGCTGGAGATAACAGACACGTACGTTTATCTTGGACAGCAGATATCAAGTGAGGGTCACATTGATGAAGAAATTAATCGGCGTATAAAACTTGCCTGGAGAGCTTTTGGAAGAAACAGCATAATTTTCAAGAGCAATATGCCATTATGCCTTAAAAGAAAAGTGTTTTATCAATGCATCCTTCCAGAGCTTACGTATGGTGCAGAGACGTGGACCTTAACTAAAAGAGATACAAAGGCTGCAGACAACTCAAAAAAGCATGGAGAGGTGCATGCTTGGTGTAACCAGGAGAGATAACAAGAGGAACTCATGGATCCGAAAAATGACAAGGGTGGAAGACATCATGATCAGAGTTAAATCCCTGAAACGGCAATGGGCTGGACATACTGCCAGAAGGACAGGCCATCGATGGACAGCTGAAATTTTAGAATGGATTTCGGAAAACAGGAAAAGACCCAGAAGAAGACCACATATGAGATGGGCGGATGAAATTCGAAAGTATGCGGGAGTAACATGGAGGAGACTGGCTCAAGACAGACCGTTGTGGAAGAAACTTGGGGAGACTTTTTGTCCAGCAGTGGATTGATAATGGTTGACAATGATGATATATATAGCAACAATTTTTGAACTTCCAACAATAAACACACTCAAAGAATATAAATTATATAATCATACTCCCGGAACGCCAGCACGTTAGCTGTTACCATAGAAATAAAATACCCAGAATTTAAATTTAACTAATTTGTAATATTACTTTAAACTAATAATCTATCCTTTTTAAGGCAGTACATAACTCCAGTCAGTGACCTTAGGAAGAAACCCTACCAGAACCTCACAACGTTCTTTCATAACAGTGTATTTATTAGGTTGTTAAAATTATCTTAATGTCACATTAAAATAGAAGCTTGTTCTTTAAGAGAGTAAATGTACATCATTTCATTCCGTAGCTCCAACACGAGCATTGTGTCTAGGATGCAATTATCTGGTTCCATATTGTGCATCATGTACGTATCTCATTCAGGGACATAATACTAAAGGGAAGCATTTCCCTCGTTATTTAAGCAATATCTTTATTTCTTTGACGTAAAGAATTAGAACGGCTGATCTGCAATCCAGTACGATGCAGCTGAAGATCAAGCCATTAAAGGTTTCAGTGGCAGTCGAAATGGCATACAAATGAGTTTTGCTTTTAAATGACATTTTCTCGTGTGACGGAACAGAGCGACGCATTTTTGAAATTCAAATTTGATTGATCCTTTGGTCTCAGTTCTCCCGATGGGTCCTGATCTCCAGGCTGAATATATTTATTCTCTCGGGCATTTATTGCCATATAACTCTTTTTCTAAAGAGAAAAAAACGTACTTCTATTGTTACTAGCTCATTATAAAAGAAACGCAAAGGTTGATGCCGAAAAAGAGAAAAAAAGCTGTCGGCCATCTACTACATTTCTACATTTTAAGTATTATTGTCGTAAGTATTGATTTTTGAGTTGTTCTTCCTAGAGAAGATAGCTGTTACTGCGATATTTTGATAAAGTATAGGAAAAAACAAGAAAGTTGACACCGAATTTTCGGGTGTAATAAGCACGTCTTTTGAATCCGTTCTGACGCTAATTAAATTTATCAAAGCTATTCAAAGTCAATGGAACCGGTATGGAAAACAATAGATCTGACCAAAGAAAGAAGATTTGCAATCGGATTTTTAATCCCTCAGATATTGCTGTAAACGGAATCGTGAGCTTACGAACTGTTAGAAACGGAAATATCGACAAAAATAAGATGTGACTTTACGTCCCGTGGTGGGAAAACCATGCATTATTTTAGGAAGAAAGTATTCTCAAAAGGTTTATCCGTATAAGCGGTATCGGTCGAAGAAAAAAATTAGTAGAGTTTTCAGGAGCCCAGATTTTGCAACAAATACTTAAGAAGCAGAAATTAACACATATGACCCCTGGTGGCTAAACCATTCTTTACCAAACATTAGAAATTATGTGAAAAATATTTTCCATCAGGTCTTGTATGCGATACACGAAGAATTTTTCATATCAGAGCTTTAGGAGCAGAAATAACGCAGAAAACGCAATTTACCTTTGTGCCCCCTAGCGGAAAGTGTATGATTTACTTGAAAATTTTGAATTTATAGGGAAAACATTTCGCATCGGAAATACTATCCAACAAAGAAGGAATTTTTCAAATCGTACTCTTAGAAGTAGAGATATTGACAAAAATAAGATATATATCTACGCCCCCTGGAGTAGAAACTATGCATTTTTCAAGAACATTTTCCTAAAAGGTTTGTCGACATTAAGTAGTATCGGTCAACAAACGCCGTTTTTTTCAATCGAGAATTTAGAAGCTCATATTTTGCTGCAAATACAACTGAAGCGGAAATTAAGATTTATGCCCCCTGGTGGCCAAACTATTTTTTTTACAAAAATTAGAAATTATGTGCAAACGATTTCACATCAGGAGCTGTATCCGGTGCAGAAAGAATTTTTCAAATCGGAGATTTAGAAGCAGAGATATAGGGGGAAACGCAATTTACCCTTACGCCCCCTAGCGGAAAGTCTATGACTTACTTGAAAATTTTGAAATTATTTGAAAAACATGTCACACGGAAAACACTATCCAACAAAGAAGGAATTTTCCCAATCGGACTCCTAAAAGTAGAGATATTGACAAAAATAAGATGTACATCTACGCCCCCTGGCGGAGAAACTATGAAATATTTTAAGAAGAAAATATTCCGAAAAGGTTTATCGATGTGAGTGGCATCAGTCCACGGAATAATTTTTAATTGATATTTTAGTAGCTACGATTTTATGGCAAATACATCAGAAGCAAAAATTAACACTTACGCCCCCTGGTAGCCAAAGTATTATTTACCAAAAATTTGAAATTATATGCAAAAGATTTTTTATCAGGAGATGTATCCGCTGAAGAAAAACCTTTCAAATCGGAGTTTTAGAAGAAGAGTTATCGGGGAAATGTAATTTACCTTTACGCCCCCTAGCGGAAAATCTATGCGTAATTTGTAAAAGTAACTACACTGACGGAAAAAAAATCCCAACACCAAGAAGGGGTTGTGTTACATAAACGACAGTTGGTAGGCGGTGAGAGTACATCTGTAAGATGACGTCTATGCAAATTTCGCGCTCGGCGCATACGTGTGGCGCTACTAGTAGCGCCCCTCGGAACATGCAAAGCAGGTTTGCTGTAAATACGCACTGTAACGTTCGTGAGCGTTAGTTATCGTTGAGATTCGACGTAGTGTGCTGATGTTAGTCAAGAATGCCTTTAAGAAGACGAAGAAGCCATTATCAACAGCTCACGGAGTTTGAACGAGGTCGTGTAATAGGGCTACGAGAAGGTGGATTTTCGTTCCGCAATATTGCAGAACGACTTGGCAGGAATGTAGCCACTGTGCATGATTGTTGGCAGCAGTGGTCACGGGGAGGTACTGCCACAAGAAGACCGGGTTCCGGCCGGCCACGTGGCACTACTGAGAGGGAAGACCGCCGTGTACGGCGTATGGCCGTTGCGCATCGTACCGCGTCTACGGCAGCAATTGGAGCTGCAGTTGTCGCCACAGTGACACAACGAACTGTTACAAATCGGTTACTTGAAGGACAGCTCCGAGCCAGACGCCCTGTAGCGTGCATTCCACTTACTCCAAACCACTGCCGTTTGCGACGTCAGTGGTGTCAAGCTAGAGCTCATTGGAGGACGGAGTGGAGATCCGTTGTGTTTTCTGATGAAAGCCGGTTCTGCCTGGGTGCCAGTGATGGCCGTGTGTTGGTTAGAAGGAGGCCAGGTGAGCGCCTGCAACCAACCTGTCTACGGCCGAGACACACTGGACCTATACCTGGAGTTATGGTCTGGGGAGCAATTTCCTATGACAGCAGGAGCACTCTCGTGGTTATCCCACGCACCCTGACGGCACAGTTGTACGTCGGTCTGGTGATTCAACCTGTTGTGCTGCCTTTCATGAACAGCATTCCAGGGGTGTTTTCCATCATGATGACGCTCTCCCGCATACCGCTGTTGTAACCCAGCATGCTCTACAGTGTCGACATGTTGCCGTGGCCTGCTAGATCACCAGATCTTTCACAAATCGAGCACGTATGGGACATCATTGGACGACAACTCCAGCGTCACCCCTAACCAGCATTAACCGTCCCTGTATTGACCGACCAAGTGCAACAGGCATGGAACTCCATCCCACAAACTGACATCCAGCACCTGTACGACACAATGCACGAACGTTTGCGTGCTTGCATTCAACATTCTGGCGGTTACACCGGTTATTAATGTACCAGCATTTCACATTTAAAATGACTATTCTCGCGCTTACGTTAAGCTGTGATCTTGAAACCTTAATCGATTAAATATGTTACCTATACAAATGTATTGCCGCCATTTCATTCCTCTACAACTATTTTTTCGTGGTGTTGGGATTTTTTTCCGTCAGCGTATATCTGAAATACTCTTCGACATAAATGGAATCGAAAGATATAAGTTTTTTTCAATCGGATGTTTAGAAGCAAACATGTGGAATAAAACGTAGTTTTGAATTCGACATCATCTGCGTTTACGCCCTCTATCGGTGTAATTGTACATCGTAAAAAAGACAAAATAAAGGATCACCATTTGCATATTTCAAGCTTCCGAATGCAAAAGAATTTTTCAAATCGGACTAATAGTTGCTGAGATATCGTGGGTACAGACGGACTGACGGACAAACCGATAACAGAAGCACGATCTTTTTTTACAAAAGACGTGCTAAAAATGTGCAGATTTGAATTTATTCATAATTTTAAAGATATGTACTATGTTGGCAAAAGTACACAGATCAGTCATTACATTATGACCACCTACCTAGTACGCTGTAGGATCCGCTTTAGCCCGCAAAACACCGACCACTCGGCGAGGCATCGGTTCGATGAAGTGGCGATAGGTATTCTGGGATATCTGGTACCATGATGTCACAGCAGGTCCTCCATTTCCCGTACATTTTGGGGTGGTGGTGATTAATCTCGAACCCGCTTTTCCAAGCCGAACCACAAATGTTCGACTAGGTTCCTGTGTGGTGAATTTAGAGGCCAGGGCGTCAACAGAAAGTCGCCAGAATGTGTTTCTCGAAGCACGGCTTGATTGATTAGCGTATTTTTATGGCGCAAGTGCCATGTTTGGCCAAAAAGCGCCAATACCACTCCTTCATGATTCTGGCAGTGTGGCATGGCGCATTATCCTGTTGGTAATGGCCATCACCAGCAGGGAACACAGTTGCCATGAATGGGTGAACTTGGTCCGCAACGATGTTCAGATACCTGACAGCCGTCAGGGGTTCTGCTATAGGGATAATGGGGCCTAAAGTGTCCCAGAAAACATCGCCCACAACATAACACCGCCTCCGCCGGCCTGTTTCCGCCCAACAGTGCATCCAAGTGCTTAGCTCCGTTGGTAATCGGCGTATCCGCGTTCGGCAGTCTACGGGATGCACCAGAAGTCTTGATTCGTCAGGCACGGCCACTTTCTTCCAATCATCCACGGTCCATGATGATCTTGCGCCCATTTCATGCGTCGTTGGCGATGACATGCATTGAGCATGGGGACCCGGCCGGGTCTTCGGCTGCGCAGGCCCATGCGCAGAAGGCTGCTATGAACTGGGTGCTATGACACATTGCCCTGATCACCACTGTTGTAGCTGAGAGTGATTTGTCGCACTGTGGCGCTGAGGTCGCTGTGAACAATCCGGGACAGTCTCCTCTCCTCTGGCATCAAAGAGCTGCGGACGATACACGGCTGAACGAGGGTTCATCGTTTCGCCATCTGTGCACCACTTTTGATACGTACTCTCACTGCAGCGGCACGTGAAAAACCTACAAGCCGCGCCGTTTCCCAGATCGTAGTTCCGTGACGCCGTGCCATCGCAATTTATCCTTTATCTAACTCCAATAAATCTGCAGCTTTTCCCATTCTGACTCCAAACACTCTACTAACCGAAAGCTGATCCTCGTGTTGTATATATACTGCTGTGTGAACTTCACCTGAACCACCGTTCGGTCTCCAAGCGCGATCATTTATCTTGGCTGGGGTGGTCATAATGTAATTGCTCATCGATGTATTCGGACACTTCATTGATTACGCAAATTTTGGATTTATGCATTCGTATGCACTGCGCTGTGCATTAAAAGCGTGCATCATTTTGAGAAATAGCAGTGGGTTCAGTGCCACGCATAACGGAACTTGTAGAACTTTTAACATAGGATGGCGCTGGATGCCATGTAGGCGTCGACTTTGAAAAATTTGGGGACATTTTTATGTTTAATTATGTGCAAGGCCGAAGTGTTTAAAAAATTGTCGAAATGTGCTATGAATGCAACTTACTGAAAACGAACTACCCTTGCATTTTTCAAGGATTTAAGTAGAACTTCAATTTTATTTAATCAGGTTATCTGGCACTGTAACACTCAAAGGCTGCCTCAAATGCTTAAAAATTGTATAGGTAATTCCAAAAAGAATAGTGTTTGATTTCCTAGATATTTATTTCATTTATTTAGTTTCAGAAGAACAGCAGCATCGTCAAAATTCAACGTCTAAATTCGATTCAATTTCTACCACCCGAATATTAGCACAGTAGAAGTGCTTACTTCATTCTTTTTGAATCAAGGTAAATACTTTTCTTCGCGGATCATTCCTTCGGATGAACTAGTCTGACGAAGAATGCAACTTTGTTGTCTACTATACTTGAGGAAAGTTTCCCATATACACTATATTGACAAAAATCACCGGACACGCCTTCAAAAGCAAATGAACGGATCCGCTGCGTTTTTAAGATGCGCGGTACAGCTGCAAACGGTATAAAAAGAAGCCTGCAGCTGACCGCGATCATGTCACACTGTGAGGTTGAGTGAAAATATCGCCGCGGGAGAGAACTGACTTTGAGAAACGAAATATTGTTGGGTGTTATATTAATGGGTTACCCATAAGAGAAACCGAGAGGCGTTCAAACATACCCAAGTCAACTGTTTTGGATGTACTGAATAAGAGGAGACCCATGGCGCAGCAGCAAAACATACCGGCAGACCAAAGAAAGTGAAAATCCTCCAAATACGTGGCGTCAGTGAATAAACAAAGACATCGCTCTTTCCACGTTTAGCAACGCACAGCAATCGAAAAATTGTTATTCAGCCGCCGCCGGGGTATTGAACCCAGATCTCTCGATATCTCGATATCTAGCCGAGCGCGTTGTTAGCCTTACACCACAATTTTTCGGTTGCTGTGCGTTGCTAAACGTGGAAAGAGGGATATCTTTGTTTATTCACTGACGCCACGTATTTGGAGGATTTTCACTTTGGATATCGCCCTTTGGATTTAACTGCTATAATTAATATATAGTCAGTGCCGTTAATGCCCACCAGATGGAGACGTCTCAGTAGCTGAGCCCATCTTATGGATTTATAATGTCAGATGCTGACAGAAAAACGTACATAGCGCCGTGGATTGTTGGCCACTGTGGTGTGAGGCTACCGCGCTTGGCTAGATCTTGAGAGATCGGGATTCGTTTCCGCGGCGGCGACCGAATAACAATTTTTCGGTTGCTGTGCGTTGCTAAACGTGGAAAGAGCAATGTCTTTGTTGAGACCAAAGAAAATCAGTGATAGAGGACGTCGAAGCCTCAGGAGAGTCGCAACAGCTAATCGAAGGAGTACTGAACAAGACCTCAGTGTACAGGTCAGTAAAAATGCTGGAACCTTGGTATGTACACGTACCATACGCAGAGAACTTCATTCCATAAGTTACCGTGGTCGTGCGGCTGCTCATAAGTATTCCATCTCCACCCGGAATGCTACTTGTCGTTTAGCATGGTGTAAAGAACATTTATCATGGACCATAGATCAACGGAAATGGGTCCTATAGACTGCACTCGTGTGGGGGTGTTTTTCGTGGTATGGTTCCGGCCCATTGGTTATCATGGACAAACCTGTTAACCAGCACGTCTACCTCGATATTCTAGACAATTATGCACTACCAACCCCTGTGGCAATACTATGGAAGCGAGCCTTGTTGGTACCAGAAGGATAATGCACCGAGCCATAAAAAGCAAGGACGGTTACGGCGTGGTTTGAAGATAATTCGATATCGTGTGTGGACTGTCTATCACACAGCCCTAATCTTAATCCCATAGTTCACCTATGAGATGAATTAGAGCGCTGCATAAGAAGTTTGGAAACAAGGCCTACTACTAAGCAACAGTTAGCGGCAGCATTATGTACTGAATGGAAGCGCATACCTATCGCTGTGTTCCAAAAGCTTGTCGAAAGAATGTCTCGAAGGGTCAGTGCATGCATTAAGGCCAAAGGTGGACCGACACACGTCAATAAATGCTATGTTGTGTTTCTTTTCTAGGTGTCCGGTGACCTTTGCCAATATAGTGTATGTATATGCAAAATGGCTGCATCATCATGGCGGGTTTGTGCCAAGCTCAGTTTGGTACACGATTTAACACGATGGATTGGAAACGATCTCTCTGCTGGGTAGGTCGACAATGGCAGAAGCGGATTTACAGGAAAGCCGATGAAGCCCAGGCGCGGGGCCCCGCGATGCTGGGGTGCCTCAGAAATAATGATTTATAATTCTTTTTTAATTTTGCTTCCAAAACAAATGAGAACAGTCATAGGACGATGGATAAATTCGTTGTCCTGGGTTTGGGAAAATTTGAGGGCATAATTCCGTCCGAAATGGAAATCTACAAGTAACGAAGGCTCACTAAATATCGGTTTTGAGAGTAATTTTACTTAATACTATATACATTACAAAGGCCGTTTCATAAAAATTGAGAGTAATTGTTTTTGAGTTGGCAACAGTGCGAAGGGGAAAATAACCACGCAGACGACTAACTAAATTAAGGAAGTATCTATGGCAACCGTTATTAGCCGTGGCAGACGATTCTAGGTTTGTTATTGCGCAGTTGTTTAAGGTACGTCTACATTTCGCCATACAGCTCTGGAGGCGAGTGATTCAGATATAAGAAGTGAAATGCGTTGTGCGATAAAAGTTAGCTATCGCTTGGGTAAAACGGCTCCACAAACAGTTGATTTAATTAAAAAAGCGTTACAAATATAAATATTTCCGTGAGTCGACGATTTTTAAATGGCAACATGATTTCGAAAATGGGCATTTGTCGGTAGAACTCCCTTCTAGGCCTGGTCGACCTGAAAGTGTTGTTACGCAGCGTATTGGTAACACTGTTTAGGCAATCCTGCCAAAAGATCGACGAACGACGTGTGAAAACATAGCGGCGTCAAATAATATTTCAGAAACGTCGGCATTCCGCATTCTACTCGTTAAATTACTGCTGCATAGTGTGTGTTCCAGATGGGTACCTCGTCACTTGACGAGAGAACAATTGTTAGCCAGAATTCAGGAGTGTCATGAGTGGAAACAAATGATTGCAAAGGATCCAAACTTTCTGAACACAGTAATACTGCCGATGAAACATAAGCCCACTATTTCGACCCCTCACAAAGCGCGCAACGATGGGTCTGGAAACACACAGGCTTGCCTCCTATACGAAAAATCCGCTGGGAAGGTGATCATGATAATTTTCTGTGATCATAAAGTCTACCGATATGCTATTGCTCTACAAATTAGTGTCAATGCTGAGCATTACATTTCAGTCTTGAAGCGTCTGCGACGCCACATTTCGATTAAGCGACCAGGACTTGTGAGCAAGTGGACCCTACACCATGATAACACCCGCCCACATGTGGCTGCTTGTGTTCAACTGTTTCTTACGAAATGCAGTACTGAAATCATGCCACAGCCTGCTTACAGTCCTGACCTCGCTCCGCTTGATTTCTGGTTGTTTCCAACAATGAAGGAGAAGTTCCGTGGCGCAACATTCAACACAGATGCCGCCATTATTCAAGCTGTACAGGGTCACTAAAGCAGCTTCAACAAAATGCCTTCGCCACATGCTTTGAAAAGTGGACTGAACGATGGGACCGTTGCATATGATACAAGGGAAGATACTTTGAGAAAGAATAACATATATTTTGCTGTACCTATATTTCTTCATTTTGTGGGATTTTACTCTTAGTGTTTATGGAACGGCCGTAGTAATCTCGAAGTTAATTTGTTTTTGCGATTACAATATATTTTTATACATTAGTAGGAGAGAGTAGAAATGCGCAGTCATATATTTAAGGGTGCCTGGCAAAGTGAGGGGGGCAAAACCGTCACTGTGCGAAGGACCCCCGTAACTCTAAATCCGCCACTGGACATTGGTGTAGTTAAATTTATACGAATAAATTTGATTTGATAAACTCCGCCACTGGACATTGGTGCAGTGAAAATTATACGAATAAATTTGATAAACTCCTGTAGTATTGAAATCATGCTACAGCCTGGCTACAAGCCTAGGAATATATCCTTTTGAAGAAACTTACAACGCCGCCAAAACCAGTCACAGTCAGATTTCGATCTCGCGAAATGTCAAAGAACACGGATCTGTGTAACAACAGCCTTTTCTCATCCGTATATCATATGCATGAAAATCAATAATCTCTTCGGCTTCTTCATTTGTGGACTGCCCAATTACAAATTTCTCTATTAATTGATAAAGCTTAATTGAAGCACTGCCAGCTATGGATGCCAAGCAGGAAAAAACATTATCCAGAATGTCATGATTCTGGAGCTCTAATATGGACAAGGAATATCCCCCTCCATAGGGTCTCTTTAGAGTTTGCTGAAAGCGCCTTTTCGTGATTGCTTTCTGTCGCGTCAAATTTCATGCGCGCAAAAAAAACAACAAAAAAAAAAAAAAAAAAAAAAAAGAAAACGATAGTCTTTTTTTAGGGGCGGGGGGACAAATAAAAATGAATCGGAAATTTCTATGCAAACTTTGATAAAACTAGTAAATGAGAAATAAGCAGCGAAAATGTATGAGCATACCCACTCATGATACATGCATTACAAAAAATGCCCGAAATATTTGGGTTCGAGGAACCTTCAACAAAATTATTGGGAGTTCGAGAAGTTCGTTAGGCCCCTAAAGTCGGCGGCTATGCACATTAGTAATTTTTCTATAAGCGACGTGGCAAATCGTCTTTAATATACCAAATTCTGCTACAGCTGCAGGTCTCAAGCACCACCTAATTTGGAGACCCCCCCCTTGCTCTAAAAACTAAAGATGTGATCTGAATTGAAGAATAGAAAATTTATTGGTTTTTAGTTTTAAAAAACGCATTCATGTAAGAAAACGCATACTCGTGTAATAAGCTGGTGTGCGAAACTTACGGACGAAGTGGAAAATGTATTGGGTAGATGCATAAGTTCATGCCGTTTTATTGCACGAGTGTTTCCCAGGTCAGTACTGACGATGCAGATGGTCAATTGTATATCAAAATGTAGCCAGTAATATCCTGTATCTAAATCATATTCCGTTGTGTGATTGTGGCTAATGTTTTTTGGGTTTCAGGTCCGGAAGTATGTAGTGTCAAGTAGAGAGGAATGAACATTTCCGACATCTGCTCCTCTACGTGTTTAACAAGGGATCCACAGCCGCCGAGGCTACTCGACAAATTTGTGCTGTATATGGGGAGGATGCTATTGCTCCGAGGACGGCCCGCAAATGGTTTGAGCGGTTCCGAGGTGGCAATTTCGACCTCAACGACTCTCCACGCTCAGGTCGTCCATCTCACTTTGATGAGGATCGTTTGAACCATCTCATCCACTTGGATCCGCGTCAAACCACACGCGAATTGGCCACTGAGATGGACTGTGATCAGACCACAGTGGTGCGACACCTGGAACGTATGGGAAAGGTCCAGAAATTGGGGTCTTGGGTGCCTCGCACTCTCACCGAGGACAACAAGAATCAGCATGTTGCCATATGTGGTTCCTTGCTCGCCCGTTATCACGAATGTTCTCAGCAACACAAACGCTTTCTGTCACGTATTGTTACTGGAGATGAAAAGTGGTGCCATTTCGTGAATTTCAGGCATCGGACGGAATGGTTAATACCAAACGAGACGCCCACACCACGTCCAAAATATGACACCTTCATCCTGCGAAGATCGTGCTGTGTGTCTGGTTGGACATTTAAGGCATTATTCACTGGGAAATGCTGCCGAGGAATCTGATCATCAACGCTGCGCTCTATTGTGAGAAACTTCACCGTGTGGAGGGAGAAATTCAGCAGAAATGTCCACATCGGCGCCAGGGTGTACTTCTACAACATGATAACGCACGCCCTCACAGTGCAACCATGATCAAAATGGCCATTCAGGACATGAAATGGGAGATCCTTCCACATTCGGCCTATTCCCCAGATGTCGCTCCTTCAGACTGTCACGTGTTCCGATCTCTGTAGAATGCACTCTGTGGCAGAATGTCCAACAATGATGTTGATCTTCAGAATTTCTTTGATGATTTCTTCGCAGCAAAACCAGCACGTTTATTCAAGAATGCATTGCAGACTTACCCATACGTTGGAACACCATCGTAAGCAGGGAGAGGGAGATACATAGTTGATTGATTCCGTTTTCCCTTATGATGTAATACATTCCTGTAGTGTGGTGAAAAAAACGGTATGAAATTATATCAACCCAATAAAATAACGCCGTAAATACCAACAGCACCATAAGCTAAATGAACTCAGGATCCTGTCTGTGAACAGCAGCAACAGCACATGAGTAATAATGGGGCATGAAGTATGGTTACCGTGACTTGAGAACGAAATTCGTTCACGCAGCCTAATGACATCAGTTGAACGGAAATCATTGGACTGGACTGTGTGCATAAGTGTTACTCAATGTGTTTGTTGTGTGCTAGAGACGACGGAATGGCCCTTCGAGAACGTCTAGATGATTTTACTTGTGGTCAAATAACCAGGAGACTCGAGGACGGGCAAACTGAGATGAGTGGGCCCAAGAGTTTGGTATCACGTGCTTGGTCTGCCTTCAGGAGTAGAGGCAGTGTAGTAACCTGGCGAACTGAACATGAGTATCGCGGTTAACAGGGGCCAGGCGACTAAACAAATGTGGACTGTTCGCCCGATGACCAGTATATATACGCTTTATTAAATAAACAACTACTCGCCGGAGATACCATTTACAGTGGTCCAGAGAACATAAGAATTGGACAGCAGAGCAGTGGGGTACGGTACTCTCTACTTATGGGAGTAGATTTAGTCTCTCTAGCGATTCTGGACGTCAGCTAATCTGGCGTGAGGTAGGCACTCGGTACTGGGCCAAACCAGCCATGAAATACACTATATTGACAAAAGTCACCGGACACCCCTTCAAAAGTAAATGAAGGGATCCGCTGCGTTGTTAAGTTGCGCGGTACAGTTGTAAACGGTATAAAAACAAGCTTGCAGCTGACCGCGATCATATCGCACTGTGAGGTTGAAGGAAAATCTGGGGACGGGAGAGAACTGACTTTGAGAGAGGAAAAATTGTTGGGCGTTATATTAGTGGGTTATCCATAAGAGAAACCGAGAGGCGTTTAAACATACCCAAGTCAACTGTTTTGGATGTACTGAATAAGTGGAAGACACATGGCAAGCCTGAAGTAGCAAAACGTACCAGCAGACCAAAGAAAATCAGTGATAGAGGACGTCGAAGCCTCAGGAGAGTCGTTACGGCTAATCAACGGGGTACTGCCCAAGATCTCAGTGTACAAGTGAATAAAAATGCTGGAATCTCAGTATGTACACGTACCATTCGCAGAGAACTTCATTCCATGGGTGCGGCTGCTCGTGAGCACTTCATCTCAACTCGGAATGCTACTCGTAGTTTAGCATGGTGTAAAGAACATTTATCGCGGACCGTAGAGCAATGGAAACAGGTTCTATGGACTGATGAATCCAGATACACGATCAATCAGTCTGATAGAGGTGTGTGGGTATGGCGGCAGTCGGGGGAACGCTAGTTACCACAGTGTACTGTTCCTACGGTCAAGTTTGGAGCTGGCAGTGTACTCATGTAATTATATAATACGTATAATTATATTAAAAATCAATAACTTTTCTTTTGGTAGTGTTGAAACCAGAAAAAATATGGCGCGACCTGTACTTAATGATGTCAGTAGACAAACAAATGTTGGATTGCATAATTATGGTTATGTTTTAGAAAATATTAAGTATTCCAAGTTATAAAATAAGGCGCTATTTTAATCGTTGTTCAAATTTTCATTATTGGAAACGTATTAATTGTGAAGAAAATGTGTACAGAAGTTTTTCCATTGGAAGTATAGGAAGCAAAATTACTTGACGTCCACCTTAAGTTCAGCGAATTCATCAATTACAGATGCATAATCTAATGATGGAACAGCATTGTTTTCTACAAACATAAGTGACAAATCACTTAAATGAACTGACCTATTTGCAATCTGTTTAAGTATGGAAAATGAGCGTTTACAGCTAGCACTACGAAGAGGTTATTTTAAATAATTAAAAAATATATATATTTTTTCGAGGATTTAGTGAATGACTGCAAGACTGAATACTTTCGGTGATATTTTTTTACGAGCTTTGATTTAAAATTGGTAATTACATCATGTTAACCCTTGAGCAAGGTAACTAGCAGTTGCACTACCGCTGAACGCAATTCCGCTCATAGCGCACACTATGACAATAACATAGAACGCAACATAACTTGTCTTTATTTTCGCGCGCTTCCTGCGCTTGTGCGGTGATCAGCCACTGGCTGATGTAATTCGAAGTTGGAAAACTCACGGTACTACTACAGAAAGAAAAACTGCAATGGGAGGCCCTGCAAATTCACGGACCGGGCATGAAGAACACCGTTGATGAGAATCGGACCTTTCTGCTCATCTTGAAAATGCGATAGGAGCATCTACCAGCACTTAGCACTATCCCCTGAGAGTTGAATTTTATAGATTCCCTTAGTAGGTCAGCAACAAACAAGCCTAAAACCCTTCCTACAACTGCTTCAAGACGCTGGACTAGTTAGTGTTTTGCCTACTACCCCTGGGCACCAGAGCTTTGGTACAGGTTTTTGTGAAGCAATGAATCACGTTACACACTGTTTCGCCTAGATGGATGTACTTGTACTTTGGGTCTGGAGATTTCCGAAGGAATGGTTCTCAAGACTGCGTGAATCACACTGCCAAGTTTAGTGGAGGCTGTTTGAGATAGTTGGCTTTTGGTCCGTTGGTTATTGTATGTGGAAACATGAAGTCCAACTGCTATATTTTGAACAATTTTGCGCCATTTACACTACTTCTGCAAAACCGTTATTTGTTTCAGAACGATATTGCAATACAAAATTGGTTAATATTCATGTATAATGCAATACAAGATTGGTTAATAGAAAACAACTTTGAAATTTCAGATTGGCCAGCTTGAAGTCCGGAGCTCATCTAAATAGAATACCTACACTGTCCTACCATCAATATCTGGATACCTTCTGTTGACAGTGAAGTAGATCATACGCCAGCATTACGTCACAGACCCAACTGTAAATATGCTCGTAGCACGACTCTTAATGCAAGATGCAACCTCCATCGAGAATAAACTGATTTCCAATTCGTCAGATGGGAAAGGCAACGGACTTAAGCGAGTTTGATAAATGCGAAATTGTAATGCCTCGACGACTGGGTCAGAGCATTTCCGAGCAGGAAAGGCTTGTGGGGTGCTCATCGTCAGCCGAGGTTAGTACCTTTAAAAAGTGGTCTGAAGAGGGAAATTCTACGAACCGCCTGCACGGTGTGGGCCGACCACGGGTGATCGATGCTAGAGGTGAGCGAAAGATATCCCGTATGATACAAGACAACGAAAGGGTTACTGTGGCGAAAATCGCTGGTAATTTAAATGCTGGTGACGGGAGTAATGTGTCACAACACACAGTACATCGAACCCTGCTGAAAATGGGGCTGCTTAGCCGCAGGTCACTCCGAGTCCCCAGGGTAACCTCATTTCACCGTCGAAAGTATTAAAACTAGACCTCGAATGATTGAATGAAGGTTGTCTGATCTGATGAATCTCGTTTCTTGTTGCACCATATGGACAGAAGGGTACGTGTGCGTAGTTTACTTGGGGAAGTGTTGGCACCAGGATTCACAGTGGAACGAAAACAAGCAGGTGGAGGAATGGTAATTCTTTACCCAATGTTCTGCTGGAAAGTCCTGGGTCCAGTCATTAATGTGCAAGAAACTATGAAGTGTACCACTTATCTAAACATCATTGCATACCAGCTACATGGGATGGACAAAATTATGGAAACACCTGGTAAAAAGTATGGGTAAAACGACTAACGTTTTCCACATGAAAATGTAGATGGCGCCGGAGGTCTTGATAGTGAATGTGTGCTACGAAACGTGGCAAACCAGTAGGTAGCCACAGTTCCTGTCTAGACATTGATCTGTGAGTTGCAAGTGAATTATGTCGGAGCTTACAGAGTTGAAAAGAGGGCAAATTGTTGGATCCCGTATGGTGGGTGCTTCCGTGACCAAAGTAGCAAGTTTATTTGGTGTATCGCGAGGTACTCTATTGAAACTTATGACCGCATATTGTACTTCTGGAAAACCATCATCCGATAAACACCAGCGTGGGCAAAAGTGTGAGTTGAATGACAAAGAGAGGAGGGCACTGCGGAGGATTGTGATCACAAATAAAAAGACAACGGCTGCAAAAGTTACTGATGAGCTGAATAACGTGATTTCAAATCCTGTCTGAACAAAAACAGTGCGAAGAGAACTCCATGAGCAGGGAATTTATAATCGAGCTGCAATAGCTAAACCACTGGTTAAGAACGAGAATGCAGCATGCAGGAGAGAGTGGTACAACACTCATAAAGCGTTGACTGCTGTGCAATGGAAGACTCATCTGGTCCGATGAATCGACCTTTACGCTGTTTCCAACCTGTGGACGAGTTTACGTGTGGCGAACACCCGCCTAAACTTACGATCCGGCGTGCCCTTTGCCGACAGTGAAGCATGGCGGTGGGTTTGTCATGGTTTGGGTAGCCATATCATGGTATTCAGTCTGCCCCATTATTACCATGCGAGGTCGTGTCACTGCCAAGCACTATTCAAGCATTTTGAGTGACCAAGTCCCATCCCATGGTACAAACAGTGTTTCCTGCAGGCGATGCCATTTATCAAGAATGTAAAGCCGCAATTAATACAGCTCGTATCGCTCAGTCACGGTTTTCTGAGCATGCCTGATGAGGTTTCCCATCTTCCCTGGCCCTCTCAATCGCCAGACCTCAATATAATAGAGCCCCTTTCGGCTGTTTTGGAGAACAAGGTTCCAGCGCAATACCTGCCTCCAGCATCTTTACAAGAACTTGAAGGCGTGTTGAAGGAAGAATGGTATAACATCCAATTATCCACCATCCAAGACTTATATTTGTCATTCTCGGGAGAATACAGGCCGTCTTGAATGCAAAGGGCGGTCCTACACCATATTAGGTACGTAATTCCTTCTTTTACCAGGTGTTTCCATATTTTTTGTCCATCCCCTTTATATCCTTTCATGACAATGGTATTCCACTCTAGTAGTACCATCTTTCAGAAGAATAATGCGCCATGCCACAGTGCCCGGACTGTTCGAGAACGGTTCGCGGAACATGAGGAAGACTTCCAGGTGTTGTCCTGGCCTCCAAATTCCCCAGACATCGATCCAGTCGAACATCTGCTGTTCGTGTTGGAACAGTAAACTGGATCTGCGGCTGCTCAACCACGTTGCTCATAAAAGTTTAAAGAATCAGCTGCTAACGTGTTAGTACCAGATATCAAAAGTCAACTTTAGAAATCTTGTAGGGTTCATTCCTCGCCGGATAAAAGCTATTTTCGTGGCATGTGGAGGGCCAACGTAATATCAGTCAGGTGGTCAGAATGTTTTGGCTCTTCGGTGTACAAGGTTTGTAGGATGTTAGTTATAATAACAACTCTTTTCAAAATGTCCATCAATTGAATTAACCCTTTAACGACCATAACGCCCAAACCGCCCATGCATAGAAACGACCATAGCCGCCCGAAACACCTGACCAGAGTGAGTCAGATTTCCTGCCTTTTTTTGCACGCCATATGAAGAATCAACTGGAATCACCCCCAGTCACTATTGTTGTTATTAAACAAAGAAGTGAACCAAACGCCAGTTTGGGACATTATGCTATTTCGAGTGATACAAGATTTTTGGATCATGGGCGTTAAAGGGTTAAACATCACGATAGGGCAAAACATTCTGCTTCTCTGTCTTACGAATCAGAACAATAAAGCCAGCATATATTACGTCCAGTGAAGTCTCCAAGAACGATTCCAATGCTTATCCAAAATCTGATTGAGTAGCGTTAACTGGTACTGAGCGATATTCGAACGGATGACTGTTGTTCGCATCGTTGGAGGGAAAGTTGGAGGCAACAGGTGAATTTGGTTCAGTACTGTGAGGAGATTTTGAACCACATTAGATCAAGGGAGCGGTGTTGCTGCTCAGTAAGCCGACGACGTGGGACATCAGACGTAATGAACGCACACACATTCATACACCCTTTGTAACAGAAATTATGATGATATTGTAATTTCCACGTTTAGTGCGGTAGATCCAATGAGTTTCATTAAAATATGCCTGGAGTAATCAATGTAGCACATCTCCCCGAAATGTGCATTCGAGAATCTCTTTACTGAAACCAGTTATCTAACTACCGATTGTTAATTTGAGCTACGCATTAGATGAAAATCTGGTCGGTATTCCGAGGCAACTATTTTAACATGATTTCGCGGAAGGCTGGGTTTTACATTCACGATCAAGTGAATCGAGGACTGCCTGTTAATAAATTATTCAGATACGTCAATGAAAAGTAAGTGTTGAAATACATTAAGAGTCAACTTCAAAGAACCGTAAGACAAATAATTCATAGGTATATTTAGCATAAGGTGAGTTTTCGGTTTAATTTTTATTTAGATACGAGGCATAGCTTTAAAATAATGAGACTGACGCTATAACTTTAGTTTAATAAGAAACTTAAATTTTTAAATTCTTCTTACCTTCAATGTACCCCCATTCTCCATCAACACACCTCTGCATTCTGAACTTCCACTGAGCAAAGTTGTGCTGTAGCTCAAGTGGTGTGATCTCTTTGAGAAGTTTGGTCGTTCTGTTTTTCACCACAGTAATTGACTGAAAACGGTTCCCCTTGAGTACAGATTTGACTTTGGTTAAAAGAAAAAAGTCACATCTGGTGTGTAGGAATATTGTTCAAGCACTACAACTCGTTTCTCGGCTAAAAAAAGTGCTTCACTGAGATCGCTGAATGAGTTGGCGCGTTGATGTGGTGAAGGATAAAGCCATTTTCCCACAACTGTGTTCTCTTTATTCTGATTCGCTCACTCAAAGTCACCAGAACCTGTTTCTAGTAATGCTGGTTAACTGTTGCAACATCTGGAAATCACTCTGCCAAAATTACACTCTTAATATCAAAGAGAGCAATTAACATGGCCTTGAACTTGGACTTCCTGTGTTGTGCTTTCTTTTTCCTTGGTGATTGGTGTTGCACCAATTGTTTCTTCTTGTTAGAGTCGTATTGCAAGATTCGGATTTCATCACAAGTGATAACACTTTCTGAAAGGTTGGGGTTTACCTGAGTTTTTCCCAGAATGTCAGCATAAATTCGTTTACGGTTTCCTTTTTGTTCAAGCTTGACAAGCTTCGCCACCATCTTGGCACAAACCGCTGTCATGTTAACATTTTTATGTAAAATTTGCCAAACGTGCTCTTTAACGATATTTACCATTTCTTCTACCATTCTACTATCAGTCGTCGATCATTTAGAACAAATACGTACAATTTCCCTCAGTGCCTTCCGTTTTTGAAATGCTTGGAAGTCCCGGATGTGCGTTGTCTTCAATGCCTTCTCGGCCTACACTAAACCCCTTATGTCATGCAAGAACACGCGTATGCAAAACGCATTCTTCCCCGTACGTTTCACTTAACATACGAATAGATTCAGTAGGGGGTTTCTTTAATTTCACCAGATATTTTTTTTTTTTTTTTTTTGATTGGAGGTTTAACGACCAACGTGAGCAACTCAATGGGTTATAAGCAGTCTCCCGTCCATAATTTAGGGTCACTGGTTCCAGGGAAAGGAAAGAGCCAGTGCCGTAAGACAAGCACAACATCCATGCCTCACCGGGATTCGAACCCGGACCCCTTACGGACGAATGGTCAGAGGCCATCGCTTAGACCACTGCGCCACCTGTGCGGCCACCAGATATTTCACGTTTATCCGTTGCTTAATTCTTGAACTCGACATTTTCCCGACTCACAACGAACAACACTTCTCAAAAACACATACGTGGAAACGTATATCAAGGTAAACGCTGTCTATGTACGCTAAATTAAACCAATATGTTCCAATTGCATAATTAAATACGAGATTTACTTACAATTAAAACACAATTATTAAAAACTACTTGCAAGATCTTTCGGAACTAACTATAATCCCATCATCAAGAAGACTGTCACAGAAACAGTCTGGTTGGTATTAAATACAGAGACATCCCATGATACATTAAGCTCCATGTTGCCACAACATAGTGATCGATAAGAAGAAAAGGGAATAGCTGATCACGTAGCTTGTTCGTCATACGCCAGATCATCATTCGCAGAAAAAGTTCCAATCAGTAACCTCCGTGGTTGTGGAATAAAGGCTGGCAGGTCCTCATTGCAACAGTTTCGAGCATATAGAACTAACTATACACAAACTTTCTGTGAAGAGAAGAGAACGTCGATTATGTGCCGAAGCTATAATAGTGGCGCTTCCCAATCTGGTGTATAGAGTCCTTGATTAAGGGTTATAGTAGAAGAACTGGTCCTGATATTGTATTTGTGCTCTTTTATTCTAACAGCTAAAGTCCTAAGTGTAGAACCTATATACAACTTATTCGGCATAGTAGAAACCCCAGAAATCAAGGGGATCCTATATACACCATGTCTTTTGGTGGTCTGGATTGGGTCGCGATCCTTTTTGATAAAGCTATAAATATTATTCGTGCGGACCCCAAAGTTTAAGTTATGTTTCCTACAGAGATTTTTCAGGGTAAAAGGAACCAAAGGAAAATTATCTATAGAACCCACAAACATCATCTGTCCTACGTCTCGCTGTAGAGTAGCTTCAGACGTACGATGTTGGTTGCGGACAAGTTTATTAAAGAGATTCCTATAGTAACCGTAGGCAATAGCCATCCGGTTAATCTTCTCGAGTTCACCCCTACGTAAACCAACAGACGAAGAATGAGTGAAAGCCCGCTTTATCAAAAACCGTAGGGCTGAAAGTTTGTAGGAAGTCGGATGGGCAGATGCAGAGGGTATAAGGACCGGCACAAAAGTTGGTTTCCTGTAAACGGAAAAACTACTAACGTTAGATACAGTATCCAGGGTTCAAAGAAAATCATGAAACGGAAGAATACCATATTTCTCGAGTTCCAGAAAAAATTTCAAAGTAGGGTAAACAGAAGAAAGAGTTTCGGCCAACAAAACAAATTGTTCCACAGGGTGTGGCCAGATAACTAAAATGTCATCGACATAACGAATAAACAATGACGGTTTTTGAAGGAAAACTGACAGAACTTGATCTTCCAGGGATTGTAAAATGAATTTAGCTAAAATGGGGGGATAAAGAGGAACCTATAGGTGTTCCCTCCCTTTGTTGATAAATCACCCCATTAAAACGAAAGAAAGTACGGAGCGCAATTAGCTTAAGTGCCGAGAGAATTGACTGGGACTCGAGAAGTGAAATGGTTGGAGTATTGGCAAGTTTTTCGTCAATTATAGTGTGGACCTGATTAAGTGGAACATTCGGAAACAATGAAATCACGTCTAAAGGCGACATAATAAAAGAAGATGAACCTTTGGGAGTTGAAAAGGATTCAATCTTTCAACTCCCAAAGGTTCATCTTCTTTTATTATGTCGCCTTTAGACGTGATTTCATTGTTTCCGAATGTTCCACTTAATCAGGTCCACACTATAATTGACGAAAAACTTGCCAATACTCCATGCATATTGTATGGAGTATTGGAAAGTTCTTTTTCGTAAGTTCATATACTGAATATCTTATTCGTAAGTTCATAAGTAAACATCTTATTCGTAAGTTCATATACTGAATAATTGCCTATATGAACTTACGAATAAGATGTTCCTGTCATTTAACATCAGCCATTTATTACTAAATATTAAAATAGATATATTCAACACACACGCTTGAAATATTATATTTTGAATATATTATTTCAGTATGAAGAAATTCTATGACACATCCGTTATAATTTTATGCTGAATTATATACAACAAACATTTATAGGAGCTATTGATAAACGAAACAATTAATAAGAAAAAAAAAACCCCATGAAGGCAAAGAAGAAGTCGCCCGGGTAGTTTACAGAAAAGGAAATAATATTCTCAATAAAATACTGGAATAAGATCATACAAATAATAAAAAAATATATATAAAAACTTGAATTTTAAAAGAGGATCCAAAACCAAACTTTTATGTTGTGAATCTTTAATTTTCCTGTGGCAACTTTGTCTTCAAATGTTTGCTATCTTTCTAAATTTTATTTTTTATTTTTATTTTTTCCCTTTTTTAAAGAATCAATTCACTATGGAACTCTTTTTAGTGCTCCCTAAAGGAGTGATTCTAAATTAATTGTACAAAACCTGTTCCGGGTGGTTCTTCCTGGTCAGGCTCCCCCACAAAGTTGATGTGAAATAGCTGCATGGATGAATAATCGAAAATAATTATAACAAATTTCATGTAAATTTTTATTGGATCCATGAGAACTTGGATTTTGTAGTGGACGAGAAGTGGATTTCAGGTTGTGTTCTACTCTTTTTTTTTTTTTTTTAACCTGAAATCTTTTATTTTTAAATACTTATGATAGTTTTATCTAAATAAGTACGTGGTTTAAATTACTAAGTGAGTAAATGTTATAAAAGAGTGTAAAAGTTGTGTATAAACTTGAGGTCTGCATGGGCCTAATTTGGTGAGCCCCGCCCGGCCTAGCCCAAGTCCGTGCGTTTAAGGATCAGCCCGGTCCGACCCGTTTCAAATATCAGACACTCGGCCCGGCCAGGGCCCGTCAATTGCAGCTCTTATTTAGGCTCGGCCCGGCCCGGCCCGGCCCGGCCCATGATGTGAAATTTGGCATTATTTTGTTTTTCTATTGTATTTTATTAAAATGTGAAAATTAAATAATGAAATGAGATATTATTGAAAATATTTAGTTGAATGTAAGTCTAAAAAATATTAACTAAACTTTGACAGTTATCGAAAAATATAACTTTTAAAAAGAGAGAAAAGAAAAGACTAAGCGCGTTCAGAATCTTCCTCTCTCTGAATTAGTAAGCGGTAACACTGCAAAAGTTAATCCCTATGCAGATTAGGGATACGAGAAAAAAATCCATGTTGCCCCACTCTCTCGTACCCACACCCAAACCCTCACTCCACTGCAGACATCCTACCCCCCCCCACTCTACACAACACAAACACTCGCTAGGGGTCGAATCTTTTTGCTGTCAACAAGCCCCAAAATGGTTTTACCATCTTAATACCTACAGATTGGTAAAAACACTGTGAGTGCCTCTCCTTGCTCTTCTGATTACGTCCTGGGCTATGTCATGGAAGTAAGTAAAGCCAGAGAAACAGTTAAACACATCAGGAAATCGGGAAACACGACTTTTTTCGTTCTTTACCAATCCGATAAAAAAGAATGGGTAGATTTGGCCCGGCCTGGCCAGTTGATTTGTTCTCCAAACTAAAAAAAGCCCCGAACCGGCATGTGCAGACCTCTAGTATAAACGCGAAATTGGAAAAAAAAGTCATAAAACCTTACCAATTCTTTATTAATCACTCATGGTCGGCTTTCAATAAAGTCGGGCATGAGAAAAAAAAAATCTACGAAACAGAAGTCGCCCCGGTGGCCTTGTGGTACGAGATGCTGTCTATGAATCGTCCGCCGAGATGGGCCGGGACCGGAATCCCGAAGGCAAGGACAGTACGCTTGTTTAACGACACTGACTTTCTTTCTTCCTTGGAACCAGTGGCCTCAAATTAGAGACTGAAGACTACTTATATTTCCCAAAGAGTTGTCCCCCCGCCCCCACAGGAGCATCTTTTGCCCGAAATATATTTACATTCACTCACATCATGAGGACTGAATAAAAAACGGGCACCACTCCAAAAATGTTCAAACGTTTACTTCTGGATGAAGATTAATAATTATACACTTTTATTTATTTTTCTATTGTATTTAAAGAAAATTAGTGCATGAACGCTATTTTTTTTCTAGTATGACTTGGGAATTACAGAACAACACGTCAAAGTTACTTCTCTTTTTTGGAACCAGTGATTCTCAATTATGGATGTACTACTCCATTCATAATTCATGCTCTTGGGAATTCTGTTAAACCCCAGAAAAAAATATAACGGAAACGACTTTTAAACAACTGACTTTTTGAATATAAAAACGGTTCACCTATAATCAAAGACGCGTTGCTAAAATTTCATTCTAATACTTCGCCATTTTCAACAGGCGAAATGCACAGTGCATTCCAGATCTTACATGGAACCAAGCTGCAATCCGTGACCTTTACTGGATGAAATTCTATAAATATGTATATGCTTTTAAAGGAAAAAAAATGTCCTTTTAATATTTCAAACATTTCTGTAAAACGCTGAAGAATACTTCAATAACCGAGAAACTAAAAAGAAATTTGAAAGATATCTTTATTTTAATGCTTCGTATACATATCATTTCATGCATCAGTTCGAAAACTTTAGATAGCTATGTGTTCGGGAACAGTTCTTCCTCATCTTTTTTTAAGCGCTTTGTCGAATTTAATGAAGAAAGATTATCAATTTTGCTTTGACGGCATAAAATGTATTAAATAAATAATTGCTTGGTTCTGTTTGAAGACCATGTTCTAATTGTGAGCAAGTATTTCAAATATCCGAAAAATAAGCCAAATATCAAAATATAGACAAACCTCTTTTAATCGCCCCTCTTTAGACCTGCTCCCTTGCTTTTCGTCTCTTGTAACCCTGAAACGGATTTTTCTGAATACCTGCACATTGAAAATTCCCTCGATGAACTGCCACCTCGATGTCCTCCAACCGCTCATACACTAAAAGCTCAAATTGTTTCCAAACATGTTAAAAGCCCTTTTTAAACTGCCATCTGTACACCGAAAAAATTAAAGAAGCTTATTTGCATGTTTCTTTTGTTTGCCTTCATTCAAAGAGTTGTCCTCATTTACGCTTTCCAAACGTAGGTTGAAGAAGCGTATATACTCCAGCTTTGTCCGTCTGTCTGTCTTTCCGCGCGATAACTCGCGTAACAATGGTTCCTTTTCGACGAAATTATAGTATGTGGTAGGGGACAACTGGGGATGAACCCTATTAAAAATAGGCGAAGTGGGGTCAAAGGTCAGGATATAGGAGCGGGATCCATTCCATCGCCCTTATGTGTCATAACTTACGTAAAAATGCTTCGATTGCGACAAAACTTTATCATGTTGTTCCGGAGTTATACTAAACCGGTTTTGTTGAATAACATCGAAATGAGGGCAAAGGTCAGGGCGCAGGAGCGAGATTTATTCCACAGCCATTATCCTCATAACTTGAGTAATAACTTGCGTAAAAATGCTTCGATTGCGACGAAATACAATACGTTGTTCCGTAACGACTTTGGAAGCATCAGTTCCGCCAAGAAATGTTTTTTTGTCAGCAATTGCGGGCAGTGCGCATGCGTGAGATTCGTTAGCCATTATTTTCGCACGATTAACTTCCGTGAAAATTGCCCGATTTAAATGGGATTTTTAATTATAAAACGGCTTTTGTGTGGTAGATCTTTATGATAGAAATATATAACACGGTCACAAAGAGATTTAATTTTGATATACGTGAACCTCAAACGTTATACCATAGCTTAGTCCGCTCAAAACCAAGGCATTTTTCTATAATTTCTGGTATGTTGGAAAGCGTATCATAATCAATGCATTGCATGATTTTGCTAACTTGTTTTTATTAATTGTAGTGCAGTGGTGCGCAACCTTCTTATCGGTGCGACCCTACTGAAGAATTATTTTATTATGGAGATTCCCATGTCCCCATGTAAATAAAACAAGGGGTTAAAAATATAATTATGTACGCATTTTTAAAAGACATTTTATATTCACCAATATATTTTACACTTATTAAATAAAATTTTCAAAATATTTCATCCAACTAGTAATAATATGTAGGAAATATTAAAAAAAAAAAAAACAATTAGTGGAAGGGAAAAAAACCTACACAACCTTTGTTTGACAGTCCTAATGTGAAATTTGAGCTTGAATACTGAGAATTATGCTCTCCCTTCTTGGCTTTATAAAAAGAGAAAAAAGAGAAGGAAATGGAGACCCCTTAATAAACATTCGTGACCCCTAATGCTTCGTATACATATCATTTCATGCATCAGTTCGAAAACTTTAGATAGCTATGTGTTCGGGAACAGTTCTTCCTCATCTTTTTTAAGCGCTTTGTCGAATTTAATGAAGAAAGATTATCAATTTTGCTTTGACGGCATAAAATGTATTAAATAAATAATTGCTTGGTTCTGTTTGAAGACCATGTTCTAATTGTGAGCAAGTATTTCAAATATCCGAAAAATAAGCCAAATATCAAAATATAGACAAACCTCTTTTAATCGCCCCTCTTTAGACCTGCTCCCTTGCTTTTCGTCTCTTGTAACCCTGAAACGGATTTTTCTGAATACCTGCACATTGAAAATTCCCTCGATGAACTGCCACCTCGATGTCCTCCAACCGCTCATACACTAAAAGCTCAAATTGTTTCCAAACATGTTAAAAGCCCTTTTTAAACTGCCATCTGTACACCGAAAAAATTAAAGAAGCTTATTTGCATGTTTCTTTTGTTTGCCTTCATTCAAAGAGTTGTCCTCATTTACGCTTTCCAAACGTAGGTTGAAGAAGCGTATATACTCCAGCTTTGTCCGTCTGTCTGTCTTTCCGCGCGATAACTCGCGTAACAATGGTTCCTTTTCGACGAAATTATAGTATGTGGTAGGGGACAACTGGGGATGAACCCTATTAAAAATAGGCGAAGTGGGGTCAAAGGTCAGGATATAGGAGCGGGATCCATTCCATCGCCCTTATGTGTCATAACTTACGTAAAAATGCTTCGATTGCGACAAAACTTTATCATGTTGTTCCGGAGTTATACTAAACCGGTTTTGTTGAATAACATCGAAATGAGGGCAAAGGTCAGGGCGCAGGAGCGAGATTTATTCCACAGCCATTATCCTCATAACTTGAGTAATAACTTGCGTAAAAATGCTTCGATTGCGACGAAATACAATACGTTGTTCCGTAACGACTTTGGAAGCATCAGTTCCGCCAAGAAATGTTTTTTTGTCAGCAATTGCGGGCAGTGCGCATGCGTGAGATTCGTTAGCCATTATTTTCGCACGATTAACTTCCGTGAAAATTGCCCGATTTAAATGGGATTTTTAATTATAAAACGGCTTTTGTGTGGTAGATCTTTATGATAGAAATATATAACACGGTCACAAAGAGATTTAATTTTGATATACGTGAACCTCAAACGTTATACCATAGCTTAGTCCGCTCAAAACCAAGGCATTTTTCTATAATTTCTGGTATGTTGGAAAGCGTATCATAATCAATGCATTGCATGATTTTGCTAACTTGTTTTTATTAATTGTAGTGCAGTGGTGCGCAACCTTCTTATCGGTGCGACCCTACTGAAGAATTATTTTATTATGGAGATTCCCATGTCCCCATGTAAATAAAACAAGGGGTTAAAAATATAATTATGTACGCATTTTTAAAAGACATTTTATATTCACCAATATATTTTACACTTATTAAATAAAATTTTCAAAATATTTCATCCAACTAGTAATAATATGTAGGAAATATTAAAAAAAAAAAACAATTAGTGGAAGGGAAAAAAAAACCTACACAACCTTTGTTTGACAGTCCTAATGTGAAATTTGAGCTTGAATACTGAGAATTATGCTCTCCCTTCTTGGCTTTATAAAAAGAGAAAAAAGAGAAGGAAATGGAGACCCCTTAATAAACATTCGTGACCCCAAAAATGGTCCCGTTTTAAAGGTTGCGCACCTCTATTCTAGAGTATGGAATTTTCTATCAATCTCCGCCAGAGATGGAAACGGGTCAACTGGTTGACAATTTCTTGCGGGTCCAACGGGTAGGGTCAAAGTGTTCCAGACCCGATTTTGACCCGGTTTTATTCCCGTTTTATTTTTGAAACGAGAAAAATATGTTCCAAAGAAAAATGCGCGTTGTGGAATTCTGTAGGATAATGGTGCCCATGGAGTGAATAATGATTTGCCATGCAAAAGCATTGTCGTCTGTTTCTTAAAGCAACGAAGAATTCCACCGACACTATATCGTAAAAAGATACTTCCTTTGCCTTCTTTTACAGTGCGATTGTACAGCGCAAGGTAGAGGCAAACGCTATTCGCCTTGCTTCTAAGCTGATGTGTCGCCATTTTCCAGCTTCTGAAAAAGAGACTGGCCATCTCATTTTCGGAAAGGAAAGGAAAATAGGCTCCCATCACGCATCTTGATTCCTTTCGGGACAAGATGAAAAAAAAGGGGGAAGAATGATGCGCAGTTCTTTTGGTTTTTTTTTTTTTTTTTTTTTTGCCATCTACCCCCGAAAAATTTTAGTAAGGAACTTGAACCAAATTTCTATATCTTCTGAAGTTTTCAGTTCATTGTACCTGGAAAGTCAAGAAAAAAGTTATGAAATTCTTTAATTTCCATTCAATCTTCAAATCCTTTTTTTTTTTCTAGTCTTTCCTTACTTCCTCTTTGAGTGCTAGAATATTTTTGCCGTGTGTGTATGTTGAGTGAAGTTTGGGAATGACATGTACGTGTATGCTCTTTGGTTTATTGTTCTGGGGTAAGAACGTTATTTTGGATGTGCCGAGATTAAAGCTTTAGAGGTGATTGCTTTAAATGTTGTCAATCCTAGTGAGGAGTAATGTTTGTTCATTGGTTTCATTCCGGGAAGAATTGCTCCGATAAAGGTTTCAGTGTTGCGGTTCTGATAGAAAAAAATCATTTTTTGTCTTCGCATTTGTTATCAATCTTGCTTCGTGGTAGTGTTTTATGCATACCTTTGTATATTTTTCTTTTCCTTTTTGTACACCACGCAAAGTGAGCTCAGCGTATGAAATAAGGATAGGAGATTTTCATTTGTAAATATGAGAGCTTAAAATTAAAGTTAAAAGTGTTAATAGTGAAATAAACTTTTTCATCAGTAAAGCTACTTCAAAAAAAAAAAAAAAAAAAAGAATTAAGAAAAGGGCAAATGATTTTATAATTTTTTTTCTCTGTTCCGATCCATTTCTACTTGAAATCCTGGGCACGGCACCAAATGTTTTGTTGGGTTTTTCACCAATCAATCAATCACAGACTTGAAAACAAATATTAATCATAGATTTTCTGGGCACAGAGGCTCCACATGGTTTGTAGGTGTTTTTCTAACACTCTAAATTGTGAACATAACAGGTGTTAATCAATTTTGGGCCAATTTCAAATTTGGGAGATGAGTAGATGAAATTGGTAACACAATAAGAATAGTATATGGATAGACACACACAAAAAAAGGAAAATTTCTTTAACAAAGTTTATTTATTGTGTGTGTTGTTTGTGATTGTAGAATTTACAACCTGAAAGTGTTAAAAGGTGGTATTGTCACATGTGTAAGAAATATGTATCACTAAAAATTTGAGTGGCAGTAAATTTGTGAGTAAAAAGGGTTATTTCTTAACAGTTTTCTTCAGAACTTGTATCCACCTCAGCCTAGCCTGAAGGTGGAAACGAACTAGGTTCCTATTGTGGCATAATTGCTGTGTCCTTCGATCACTGCCATAACGAGTACAAGGCCACTTTAATTTTTGGTGATACATATTTCTTACACATGTGGCAATAACACCTTTTAACACTTTCAGGTTGTAAATTCTACAATCACAAACAACACACACAATAAATAAACTTTGTTAAAGAAATTTTCCTTTTTTGTGTGTGTCTATCCATATACTATTCTTATTGTGTTACCAAACCCAACAATACACAGCTGATTCACTTTCTTAGTGTGAAGTTCACTGTATGACTAAGAGTTACTTTTCACATCGCATTTTTCACATTGAGCATTCAGAGATTTTCGATTGATGTGCCAACATCCCGTTCCCATGGCATGTCATGTCGAAATTAACTCCTTATTTGTCAATATGGATGGATTTAATATTAAGGAGGTTGAAAAAAGCATCGAGGCCAACAAATACGTGCTTGTTGATAACCACAAGGGGAAGAGCGAATGCTTGAAATTGTTTCGTCACATTAACGAACCGGTGAATAATTCTGTGTTGTTTGGGGTTGCTTGTTGTTCAAAATGTGGAAAGTGTATAATTAGAAAAAAAGATGTCGACGGTGTAATAAAAGATTATGGAACCAAAAATCTAACGGACTATATTAAAGGATGCGCACTTCAATCAAAGCGTTGAAAGAGTGAACAATCTAAATACATTTTAAAAAATACATTTGTGTAATCGTATATAACGATTCCCATTTGTAACGTACTCCATGGTCATAGTCAACTATTACTCCTGGATTACGCAAAATAGTGGCACTAAAAATGGCACTAAAATTTTGCAAGTAACCAAATTTTATTATTAAAAAAGGATTTCAGTTATTAAATATGAAGCAGTTATTGGGATGAATATATATATTACGTATATATAAATTGAGTTTCGAATTTATAGTTCAAAGCAGATTTGTCTGGGTCAGTTACGGGTCCGGATCGAGGCTGATCGGTCCGAAATTTTTGACTCGCTTCGAACTCTGATCTCTGCCACACCTGTTTTGTCTTCTCCCTCCTCCTCCTGCAGCGCCTCTATTGGCACGTTTCACACTTCTCTTAGAAGAGTGCACTGTAAAAAGTTTTGTGAAATTCACAAGGCACTTTCCGCAATTACTTTCGTGAATTAACGAAACATATTTCTGACACAACCTTTTCCGTGAAATAACGGAAATAAACCTCAATTTCACGGATCTTTCGTATGCAAGGAAAATCCTGAATTTTCAGAAACCTCCTCGCAATTCCTTTCTTATATTGACGGTAAATTGCCGATTTTAAGATGTGTTAACGGAAAATTCTGAATTTTCAAAAAACCTTTCCGCAATTTCTTTCGCACATGAACGGGAAAACTCCATTCACACTTTTTCCGTATCCATTTTACGAAAACATTCTGGTAATACGAGAGATTCGCTGGGATACTTGAGGTTTGATTACTTGTTAAATTTCAATCGTCTGTCAAAGGAACTAAATGATTTTGAAGTTCTGTCGCTAGATCGGATATTGTGGATAGCATATCGCATGAATTTTACACTGGTGTTCAAAATTAAGAGAATTTGCACATTTTGTTGATTTTCACAAAAAGTACGGAACCAAAGGTACAAATTATGCCGCCGAATAAGAATGCAAATTTGTAGTGTCGAATACGTAAGTGTACGTGTGGGCGGAGCTGCGACAGCGGAGGGCATGAAAAGCACACGTGGCTTTTTCCGCGATTAGTTCGGTCGTACTCCTCGGCGACATTCGTTGTGTTTCTTGCTGGAGTTGGTTCAATTTCATAAGCAATCAGGTAAAATGAGTTGCCACGAACGTATTGATGACGGAATGAGGTGGAGAATCGTCGGTACATTAGAGACAGGGAAATCGCAAGTGCAGGTTGCTACAGAGCTCAATGTAACGCCCAGTGTAGTCTGAAATTTGTGGAAACAATTTAAGGACACCGGATCCATATCGAGAAGGCCTGGGTAAGGTCGTCCAAGAGCCACGACGGCCAATGAAGAACGTTATTTAGCACTTTCAGCGAGACTCCACAGGACTGCTACAGCTGCACAGCTATCTCATGAGCTGCATGCCGCCACTGGAACCCGAGTTTCAAGGGTTACTGTTTCCCGAAGGCTTCACGAGAGAGGGCTTTTTGCCAGAAGCCCCCGCTGCTTGCGTCCCGCTCACTTCAGCACACAAGAAAGCGCGTTTAGCATGGTGCAGACAACATCAGCCTTGGACCAGACTTCAGTGGGGTAACGTTCTCTTCACAGACGAGTCGCGATTCAGCCTGGATACTGATTCTCGACGTACCTTCATCTGGAGAGAACCTGGGACCCGATACCTTTCCTGCAACATTCGAGAAAGAGACTGCTGTGGCAGCGGAGGTGTCATGGTCTGGGCAGGCATCATGTTGCACGGCCGCACACCTCTCCATGTGTTTGACAGAGGCTCCCTGACTGATGAGAGGTATAGGGATGAGTTCTTACAGCCATATGTTCAACTTTTCAAGGGCGCAGTTGGCCCTCGGTTCCTTTTTATGGACGACAACGCTTGTCCACATAGGACTCACCTGGTCGACGATTATCTTGAAAGTGAGGATATTCACTGGATGGATTGGCCAGCCAGATCGCTAGACCTAAACCATATCGAGCATGTCTGTGACGCTCTTGGGATGGCAATTGCAGCTCGTCACCCCCTCCGAGAACTATCCAGGAGCTGAAAACTGCGTTGCTGAAGGAGTGGGACAGACTGCCACAGGGACTCATCAACTGCCTCTTTTCCAGTATGACGTCGTGCTGTGAGAGCTGCATGACTGTGAGAGGGGACCATATACCCCATATTAGAGTCATTTTATGTTCGATCTTGTGACGTGGATTTTGGACATTCCAGCGCTGGTGAGCCTTACTGACGATCATGAGTGCGTACCATAACTGTTGTATGGTATAATATTTTCTTTTATATAACTGTGTATCCATACCAAATTTCATTAAAATGTATCCATTAGTTTTTCAGAAATTCGACAAAATGTGCAAATTCTCTTAATTTTGAACATAACTGTAGTTTGTAACCGTAAGAAAACGGGTATTTAAATTGTTGTACAGGTGACTGTACGATGTCTCGTATGTATCAGTCTGTGGAGTGCTTAAGACAAAAGCTATTGTAGCTATCACGAGTAAATTTTATATTTAGAAGTTTTGTGAAATAATGTTATAAAACAGCACATTTTACCACTTCTTAAAGATAAATGAAAGATATTGTCAGTTTAAAAAAAATAGATCTCAAGTTCCAAAGCATTCTGTTGCTTCGAAATATCATGTTGAAAAAAGTGTTTAATTAGTAATAAGTCCTCCTATAGAAACAATAAAATTATTGGAAACGTATTAAAAAATCATACATAAATGGGAAACGAATTTTCCCGAAGAAATAATTCTTCTCAAATACATGGATAGAAGGCAATACAAAGGTAATCATTGGTACTGATGTGCCGTATTTTCAGTGTTGTCCATGTAGCCACTCTTTCAGAAAACTTGGAAATTACACTGCCCTGGAGCGGAAATCGAACCCGCACCTCCCGATTACCGACCGTTACACCACCAAGGACAAGAAAATTCCAAGCAACTGAAGCTAAGCACATGTAACTTATTGGATTGTCGGAAAAGTCATGACGTATTTTAGTAATGTTATGCAAAGGTCATTCATTGATAGAAAGAACAAAGATCAATCAATGATATAATGCCGGTTTCGTTCGATAACCTTTTGCCATCTTTCAGTGAGCTGCAGAATGCTTCGTTCATAGAAGGACCTGTCTTTCGCGGCGAAAAACTCTACAAGTTGGTGATTTACAGCCTCTTCTGAATTGAACCTTATATTACGCAAGGACTGTTGAACAGAGCGAAACAAGTGGAAGTCTGACGGCGCAAGATCAGGTGAGTATGCTGGGTGTGGCAACACATCCCAACCAAGCTCCAATAATTTTTGGCGGGTGATCAAACTTGTGTGTGGTCTCGCGTTGTCGTGACGGAACACAACACCTTTACGATGAACGAGCTCTGGACGTTTCTGGATGATGGATTCGTTCAGACTGTCCAATTGCTGACAATACACATTCGAATTGATTGTTTGGTTCCGTATTAGGAGCTCGAAAAACACGACACCTTTAAAATCCCACCACACTGAGACCAGAACCTTCCGCTGATGAATGTCTGCTTTGGATGTCGTTTGAGGCGAAGCAGCACGTCGGGACCAAGATCGTTTGCGCAGCACATTGTTGTACACAATCCACTTTTCGTCACCAGTTATCAGTCGCTTCAAAAAAGGATCGTTTTCCCAACGTTTAATGAGCATATCGCAGATGTTTATACGCGCCGTCAATTGAGCTTCTTTGAGTTCATGAGAAACCCACACATCGAGCTTGCTTACGTATCCCAGCTTCTTCAGGTGGTCGTGAACGCTTGAATGATGGATGTACAATGTGTCTGCAATCTTTCGTGTCGTGTAACGTGGGTTTGACTCGATCAATGCCTTGATTTGGTCGTCATCAACCTCGATTGGCCTCCCGGACCGAGGAGCATCGTTGATGTCGAAATCACCAGCACGGAATTTTGCGAACCACCGCTGGCACTGACGTTCTTGTAGAGCATTATCACCGTACACTTTACGCAACTTTTCACAAGCTTGACGGGCGTTCTTCCCTTTATGGAAGTAAAAGAGTAAAATATGGCGAAAATGCACAGTTTGATCTACCATCTTCAACTTGATGTCAAATCTCCGCAAATCAACCAAATCGCTCACTATTCCTTTTAGACTGCAGCTAAATTTGGCACCTGTCGAATACCATAGCAATAACAGAGCTGCGCATTCCTCTAGTATTTTCAAAACCGCCCAACCGCCATCGGGTGCCAAAATAGGTCATGACTTTTCCGACAACCCAATACAAATCTGAGAAATGGCTACATGGACAACAGTGAAAATACGGCACATCAGTACCAATGATTACATTTGTATCGCCTTCCATGTATTTGAGAAGAATTATTTCTTCGGGGAAATTCGTCTCCCATTTATGTATGATGTTCTACGAAGCACTGGAACTTAAAAGACCTACATCCGACCCCGGATGCGAGAAAATGTCGTTGGGACGCTATGATGAAGCATATAGTTGCTTCGACTAGCGCAAATCTGAAATGTTCTCAGATTTCTAAGTTACATCTGCTTTGTTTCAGTAGTATGTCATCTACGTCATGTGACATAGTACGTTACATCATTCCTCCCCTAGAAAGGCGGGAGCACAAAATCGCAGGTTTCGGGTCCGCACGCAACCATACTCGAAGAACCATCTCATTGCAGAAGAATTAATTTCTGGTACGGGTGTTGTGTGGAAAATTCATCACACAATTTTTTTAAACCCAATGGCCTGGAGATTCAGTTTCGTTCATACTCCAGTACAACATATAACCTTTTTGCCGGTGGTGGATTTCGAACTCTCGTCTTCCTATGCCGGAGCTGCCGTTCTTCCAACTCAACTACTTGGGCACGCTTATCGCTGCTTTATTGTCGATTTGACTCATGCATCGTCTACGTCATGTTACGTTGCAAACGATTTATCTCGGAGCAATGTTAATCGAGCGACTCATGGTGTGTGATGAGGATATATGCAAATGGAATGTTGAGAGAGAGGCCGATGTAAAAAGCGATGTAAGTTGAGATCGATATTGTAAAAGTTATGGACCAAGCTATGTTATGCAAGCTGTTGGACAAAATAATTTGAACACCATGACTATAAGGATTAATGCTATTCGTGTAGCCTACACTGAAAAATACAAACGTTGTGATTGACTACGTTTTGTGTACATGTTCTTTGTACACTATCTACCAACAAGTAATTGGAAACCTGTGATAGCAAAGGAAAAAGGAGTTTATTCACCTTCAATAGTTGGTGGAGCCTCCACGACCGGCGATTACAGCTGCGACCCTCCGGGGCATACTCTCAACCAGGCGTTGTACGACGGCTAGCGGTATTTTCTTCCACTCGGCTTGGAGAAGACAGGCCTGTTCCTTCACAGATTTCGGACGGTGGGGGCACCCCTTAAGTCGACGCTCCAACTCGTTCCAGAGGTGCTCGATAGGGTTAAGTCCGGGCTCTGCGCATGCCAGTCCATTCGATTAACCCCATTGTCACCATACCAAGACATGGTGGACCTCGCAACATGACAGGTGGCATTGTCATCTTGAAAGTAACATGGGTCCACCCCGTAAAACTGCCACAACGTAGGAAGCACATGGTCATCCAAAATGGTGCAGTAGGTCTCGGCGTTGAGTCTACCAGGAATTGCGACCAAGGGTCCCGTACCATACCAGGAGAAACACCCCATAGCATAATTCCACCGCCGCCGAACTTCACAGTTGGCAAAATACATTCCGGCAAGAGGCGTTCTCCAGGCAGACGCCAAACCCAGACCCTGCCATCCGAATGGTAGAGGGTGAACCTTGATTCATCGCTCCAGAGAACCTGTTTCCACTGTTCAACGGTCCACTGTCGACGTTTTTTGCACCACGTTAGCCGAGCAGCGCTATTGGACTTGGTGATCAAAGGCTTGTGGACGGCAGCACGTCCATGATAACCGAGCAGATAGGCTTCCTTACGGATGGTATTCATCGAAAGAACACTCCCGGATGCCTGTTGAAACTCCTCGCGGATGTGGCCCATCGATTTAGTGCGGTTCTTCCGAATTTCTCTAGCCAGCACCCGTCGGTCTCTAACTCCCAGTTTTGTGGGTCTGCCGGGTCGGGGCACGCCAAAGATAAAACAGCATGTAACCTTTGAGTAGGCACATTCCGACAGTCACCTCTCATCTTCCACTTGCCAATCACGTAGGCCACTGTCGATTTTGGGTACTTCAACTCGCTGGATATGTCACGTATGGATCGGCCATTTCTGTGATACACGACGATTGCACCTTTCTCGAAATCAGAGAGCTCCGAACTGCGTGGCATCTTGCATGCGACTGGTTGCGTTGTTGTTTCCCACACGATATTTAACGGCGGCGGCCGTGACGTGTATCAGAACCACAGATATAGTCGATTGCAGGGGTGTCCAATTACTTGTTGGTAGATAGTATATATATTCTTTAGGATCACCAGTTTAGTACAAGTTGTGTTCTGCATTGGTTTGTACAAGCGCTCGGTGAAATGGGTGACCTGTCAGACTTCTGAATGGATTAATCATGGAAGCCCTTTTAGCAGGCGCGTCTGCAACCATACCAGCCAAATCGTTTGGTGTTTCAAGAGCAACAGTCATTGCGGTTATATAACGAAGTAAATTTCTCCGTCATTTTTGGTCTACGCCGGGATTCGAACCTGAGTCCGCTTATTCCGGAACAAGTCGCTCTACCAACCGAGCTACGCAGACGTTTTATTCTGATTCCTATCTGCCTTTATGTCTTGTGCGTCCTTCTGGCAGGTACGTCACATCTCCTGGTACGTTACATCATCTCCCCCTTATTTTTTTTTTTTTTTTTTTTTTTGAAGTGCTGGAGAAGGGATTCTCTTATTTTTCCTATCTCGCGGTGTGGAAATAACATCACACCAATACGAGATTTTGAACGGTCGGGTCATCCGGATAGTTCGGGCGCCATTAAAACGAAGTAAATTTCTCCGTCATTTTTGGTCTACGCCGCGATTCGAACCCGAGTCCGCTTATTCCGGAACAAGTCGCTCTACCAACTGAGCTACGCAGACGTTTTATTCTGATTCCTATCTGCCCTTATGTCGTGTGCGTCCTTCTGGCAGGTACGTCACATCTCCTGGTGCGTTACAGTTATGACTGCGTACACAAAGCATGGCAAGACTTCATCGGCGAAGAAGAATTGTGGGTGAAAACAGAGATTCAATGAGAGGGACCATCGAACACTACAGATTGTACCTAACAACACAAAACTACTGCAGCAAAACCGACAGCAGAACTCAATACCCACCCGGAAGACCCTGTTTCCACAAAATCAATCCGTAGAGAGTCAACATCCGTGGAAGATTAATACAGGCATTTAACGTGGACCAGGAACATCAAACAAAGATTTTCGCTCTTTCCACGTTTATAAGTGAGTCAGGGAAAAATTCTCACTGGCCGCCACCGGGAGTCGAACCCAGGGTCCTCCAGTTACGCGCCGGATATGCTTCCACTACGTATAAAACGTGGAAAGAGTGAAGATCTTTGTTTGATGTTCCTGGTCCACGTTAAATGTCTGTATTAATTATTCATTCGCCTTCTAATTATTTCTTCAATTGCTGCTTACCATCTTTGGTGAATCCCCCGCATGAGGGGGGGGGGGGCTCTAAAAAGCAACCTGCCAAATTGGCTTGGCAGTTAGTGTGTGTGAGTCCGGAGGAATTCAAGGCCGCTGTGGTGTAGCGGAAGCATATCCGGCGCGTAACTGAAGGACCCTGGGTTTGACTCCCGGTGGCAGCCAATGAGAATTTATCCGTGACTCACTTATAAACGTGGAAAGAGCGAAGATCTTCGTTTGATATCCGTGGAAGAGTTGCAATAGCTAAACCTTTAACTACAGAAACCAACGCTACAATGCGAAAATGATGCTGCCGTGAACATAAAACCTGGACAGCCAATGACTGGAAACGTGTGATGTCCTCCGATGAGTTCTCATTTACAGTATTCCCGACAGTAGGTTGGGTTTATGTATGAAGAACTCCGAAGGAAGCGTACAAAAAGCGTGGAAGCGTAATGTCTGATTCCAACTGTCAATAATCGGTGTGGATCTGAAATTATTTGGAAGACCACACTTTGGTATTCGTCTGGCCCCATCATTACCCAACATGGTGGTGTTACTGCCAGCGAGTACTTGGATATTCTATGAGATCAAGTGCATCCAATGGTACAAATGTTGTTTCCTAACAATCATGCCGTTTTTCAAGAGGATAATGCGCCCATACACACAGCCAGAACAGTTCAGTCTTAGTCTGAGGAGCACCAAGGTGAATTTCAACATCTGACCTGGCCAGCTCAATCACCTCACTTGAAGATCATCGAACCAATGTAGGCAGTTTTGGAGAGCAGAGTGCGAAGCAGATTCCCTGCTCCAACACCTCGAAAGCATTTGACTGATGTTCTGATCGACGAATGGTACAGCATTCCACTGCAGACTGTCCAAAGCTGTATAAATCTATTCCAAAAAGGTTGGAAGCTGTATTAACGGCAAATGATGGTCCAACACCTTATTAATATTAGGTGTGCAACTTAATTCTCGGCCACAGGCGCGACACGTTGACAGCAAATTACAGCAAAGCGAATACATACCTAATCAGGGAAATAATCCCCGTCGTGCTGGATGCATTTGAGTCATCAGGCAGTGAGCTGCCGAATGCCACTGCGGGAAAAAGAAGGCTGTTTCGAGTTGATAAAGTCATCAATACTTGTGTGGACCTCCTCGACAGAAGTGAAGTGTGTATCATTCAGGTGATGTTGCAGGGAGCGAAAGAGGTGATAATCTGACGGGGCGAAGTCTGGAGGATATACCGGGTGGGACACAATTTTCCATCGCAGGTCGGTGATCGTGTTTAAAGTCGTTTTCGTGGTGTGAGGACGCGCGTTATCCTGAAACAACAGGACCGACCTTCTGCCCTTGCCGGTGTATGGCCTTTTCGCCTCCATTGCGTTACTCACACGAATGAGTTGCTGACAATAATGCTCAGCATTGACCGTTTCACCAGGTTTGAGTAACTCATAGTGTACGACACCGAGCTGATTCGACCATATGCACAGCAACAACTTTCTGACATGGATATTCGGTTTGGCGGTACTGGTGGTAGGCTGACCTAGATAAACCCACACATTTGCGCTGCTAAGGATTATCGTAGAGGATCCACTTCTCATCACGGGCCAAAATCTTGTGGAGGAAATCCTTCTTCTTGAATCTGGAGAGCAAGGACAGAGCAACATCGTAGCGCCTATATAGACTTGTTCGCAGCTGTGAGTTGGCGGGGCACCCAACGGCCCTCTTTGTGAATCTGTCCAAGCTTGTGCAGGTGCTTTGCAATGGCTTGCCGTGTTACTCCGAGTTCCTGGGCAAGCTCTGATTATGTGCGACAGGGAACCGCCTCCAGCAGTTGTTCCAGTTCCTCATCGTCAACTTTCTGTGGCTGTCCCGGACGTTTTGCATCACGGAGATCGATATTTCCTGGCTCAAACCGCTGGAACCACTTCTTACACGTACTTTAGGACACAGCAGTCTCACCCAAAGCAGCACAGATCATTTTCTGGGCTTCCGCGGCACTTTTTTTCAGCTGAAACGCGAACAGGAGGCAGTGCTTCAAATGCTGCTTCTCGAACGACGTTACTTTCACCGTCAACTTTCGTCCCTTCTGTCACTACAGCTGTGAGCAGTTACGGTTGCCTGAAAAGCTGTTGGATGGCGCTGCAATCGGCCATTATTGCACACAGATATTTGCATTTGCCGACGTTCTATGATCGCTTGCGGTTAGGTGCCGAGAATTAAGTTGCACGCCTAATAAATACGTATCGCCTATTTCCTAGGTGTTAACATTATTTTGTCCAACCCCTGTACGTGCTCATTGATCTTTGAAGTTGTATGGTCTTGTTACGAAGCTCATGGACACGCAAATATTTCTACATCATTCTCCAAGGAAACCACAAAGCACCGTGAATGTTGTGCTTCTAAGACTGCGAATGCCGTGTGTTTGATACCAGGGAAGAATTCTTGTGATACAATCCTAATTAGCGTCGCACAGGAAGAATTCACCGAGGAAAAGATCTAAGAGAAGGCGTGGGAAATCCGAACAATTAGAAAATTAAAGAAAATCATATGGCATAAAAAAAAGCATCGAAAATCTCTGCTAAAAATGCAATTAAATTAGAAAGCTGGTGGATTTGTATGAGAAAAAAAAACTCAGAAGGAAAGTCGAAAGTTTTGAATTGCAGGGTGTTTCCTGTTAGCGAAAGAATTCGTGAAAAAGTTCACAGATTTTCGTTTACAAGAATATGTACACAACGTATACACAATCGATGATATAGCTATCTTAAATTACTTTTAAGAAGATTATCTTCATATTTCTGGAATCCTTTGTGTGTCCAACATAATCATTAAAGTTCGAGCGCTTTTTCGTCATCGACACTGGAATTTCGCATTCAAATTTTCTTCTTCTTTTGTGCCACGTTTTCCAAGCTTGAAATTTTATCCCCACGCCATAAAAGCTTTTTATTATCATTACTTTCATTTTTTTTTTTTTTTTTTGCTTCTGAAAATCCCTTATTTCCTTTCCAATTAAGCTCCTAATAATTCGCCAAGAAGTAGACGCATTTGATGTTCAATATTTTTATCCATTCATCTAGAACAATAGGAAGTTGGCCAACTCTCGAGTTATAAAAATTGCACATTCGGATTTTTATATTAGACATTTCAGTGTACTATTTTTAGAGATTTCATTGTTGACAGGGATAAACTTTATCCGGACATTTTGGCAATAATTCTTGAAATTTGGAATGTACAGCATATTTAGACCATAGCGGTACTGAAGATGCATACACCAATGAGTCATTACATTATGACCATCCCCAGCCCAGCGAAATGAGCGTGCCTGGAGACCGAATGGTGGCGCAGGTGAAGTTCACAGAGCAGTATATATAACACCAAGGGCCGGCTTTCGGTTAGAAGAGTGTTCTGAGTGAGAATAAGAAAAGCTGCCGATTTATCGGAGTTTGATAAAGGACAAATTGTGATGGCACGGAGCCTCGGAACTACGATCTCGGAGATTGTGGGTTGTTCACGTGCCGCTGTAGTGAGTACGTATCAAAAGTGGTGCACAGATGGCCAAACGACGAACTGTCGTCCGCAGCTCATTGATGCCAGAGGGGAGCGGAGACTGTCGCGCATTGTTCACAGCGACCGCAGGGACACAGTGAGACAAATCACCCGCAGATGCAACAGTGTTGCTCAGGGCAATGTGCCATAGCATACAGTTCCTCGCAGCCTTCTGCGCATGGGCCTGCGTAGCCGAAGACCTAGCCGGGTCCCCATGCTCACTGCACGTCATCGCCAGTAACGCCTGAAATCGGCCCAAGATAATCGAGATTGCGCCGTGGATGATTGGAAGAAAGTGGCCTGGTTCTGACGAATCAAGATTCCTGTCGCATCACGTAGACGGCCGAGCGCGCATACGCCGATTACCAACGGAGGCTATGACACCTGGATGCACTGTTGGGTGGAAACAGGCCAGCGGCGGCGGTGTAATGCTGTGGACGATGTTTTCTTGGGACACTTTAGACCCCATCATCCAACAGCACAATCCCTGACAGCTGTCAGGTATCTGAACACCGTTGCGGACCAAGTTCACCCATTCATGGCAACTGTGTTCCCTGTTGGTGATGGCCGTTACCAACAGCATAATACGTCATGCCACACTACCAAAATCGTCAAGGAGTGGTTCGAGGAACATGCTGGTGACTTTCTGTTAATGCCCTGGTCTCAAAATTCACCTGACATGAACCCAAATCGAACATTTGTGGTTCGACTTGGAAAAGCGGGTTCGCACTACATCACCTCCACCCCGAAATGTACGGGAACTGGAGGACCTGCTGTTGACATTATTGCACTAGATACTCCAGGATACCCTTTGCCACCTGATCGAATCGATGTCTCGCCGAGTGGCTGCTATTTTGCGGGCTAAACGGGGGTCCTACAGGTTATTATGTAGGTGGTTATAATGTAATGACTTATCGGTGTGTGTTAATATTATTTATAACATCTCTGAAAATGTAAGGGCAAAAGTTTAACTGATCGAGAATACAATGAACTGCCAAAAGTTATGGGATAGCAGTATGCACATTTCTAACTAGCGCTGCCGTCGTATAAAGGCTTCGACGCACCCCACGATTTTTATCAGTTGCGAGGTGTAATCTCGTGAGTCAGGTTGAACAACCGAGAGTAGTATGATGGCAACCGGCATGAATTATCTGAGTCTGAACGAGACACCGTAGTGGCAGCCAGACGGATGGGACATTCAAGTTCTGAAGTTGTGCGAGCATTCAACATTCCTCGATCCACGATGTCACGTGTGTGCCGAGAATAACAGATGCATTACCACCCACCGTAGACAGCGCAGTGGTCAACCAAGGGTGCTAAATGACCGTGACTAGCGGCGTCTGATCAAGATTGTCCATGCTAACAGGCAGGCGATGCTGGCTCAAATAACATCCACATTCAATGCAGGAGGTACTAGAGACATATTCATCAGGTCAGTACAGCGTAATGTAGCGTTCATGGGGTGTGGGAGCAGAAAATCCACCACAGTGCTGCTGTTAACACCACGACATCGGACACAGCGCCTCACCTGGGCTCGTGAACACGGTAATTGGAGCCTGGAAAACTGGCAACATGTGGCGTGGTCCGATGGGTCACACTAGCAGTTGTTACGAGCTGATGGTATAGTTCGGGTGTGGCGCAGATCCCATGAGGCCATGGACCCAAACTGTCAACAAGGCACTGTGCAAGCTGGTGGTGGTTCCATACATGTGTGGGGTGTCTTTATGTGGCACGGTCTGGCTTCACTGGTCCTCTCAAACACGTCACTAACTGGTAATAGCTTTGGTGTTCTGCTGGGCGACCATCCCTTCATGGATTTCATGCGCCCCAACCACGATAGGATTTTCCAGGTGGAAAATGCACCATGTCATCGGGAACAAGTTATCCAAAATTGGTTCGAGGAGCATTCTGGACAGTTCCGACGGATGGGGAGGCCACCTCGTTCGCCCGACATGAACCCAATAGAGCACTTATGGGACGTGGTGGAAATGTCCACTCGCACCCACGATCCTGCACCTTACAAACACCAGGGAACTGTGTGCGGCTGTTTAGATGGCATGGCTCAACATCTTTCCGGAAGTCTCCCAGCCACCGGTGGAATCGCTGCCACGTCGTCGTGCTGCACTTCGCCGGCCTAGAGGATGTTCCACACGATACTAGGTACGTATCCCATGACTTTTGGCACTTCAGTGTACAGTACATACACGGAAATGTGATTGTACTGTAAATCGAAGCAACTGCAGGTAAACGACGGCACACGAGAAGGTCATAGAACGGTATAAATAAGACCTGATACTAAGCTCTGTTATTCTAGGTAGCGAACTTAAGCGAGTTTGACAAAGGCCATATTGTAATGGCCAGACGACTAGGTCAGAGCATTTCCGAAAGGGCGAGGCTTGTGCGGTGCTCGCGGTCAGACGTGGTTAGTTACCTCAGAACAAGGTCCGAGGTGGGAAAAACTACGAATCGACGGTAAGATATGGGACGACCATGGCCATCGATACTAAAGGTCAGTGAAGGATATCCCGTACGGTACAAGCCAACAGATGGAATACTATGGGCCAAATCACCGGTAATTTGAATGCTGGGGACGGAAGTAATGTGTCGCAACACACAGGACATCGAACCCTGTTCAAAAAATGGAGTTATGTAGCCGCAGGGCTCTCCTAGTGCCCATGCTAACCTTGATTCACCATCGAAAGTGCACACACTGAGCACGCGAGCATCAAAATCGGACCTTCAATGATTAGAAGAAGGTCGTCTGGTCTGATGAATTTCGTTTCCTGTTATCCCATGTGGACGGACGTGTACGTGTGTGTCGGAGGCATCAGGATCCACCGTGGGATGAAAATAAGCCAGTGGAGGCAGTATGATGCTTTGGACAATGTTCTGCTGGGAATCTCTGGGCGCAGTCATCCATGTGCAGGAAACAATTACTTATACACCACATTATAGGTCTGCACGGGCCTTAATTTGGAAAGCCCGGCCTAAGCCCGCACAGCCAAGGCCCGGCGCAAGCCCGGCCCGTTTAAAAATTTTTAATTAAAGCCCGGCCCGTTTAAAAATTTTAATTATAGCCCGGCCCGTTTAAAATTTTTTAATTATAGCCCGGCCCGTTTCAAATTTTTTAATTAAAGCCCGGCCCGTTTCAAGTTTTTTAATCATAGCTCTGCCCGTTTCAAGTTTTTTAATTTATAGCCCGGCCCGTTTCAAATTTTTTAATTATAGCCCGGCCTGTTTCAAATTTTTTAATTATAGCCCGGCTTGTTTAAAGTTTTTTAATGAAAGCCCGGCCCGTTTCAAAGTTTTTAATTAAAGCCCGGCCCGTTTCAATTTTTTTAATTATATCTCGGCCCGTTTCAACTTTTTTATTTATAGCCCGGCCCGGTCCGTATATTTCTCCTGTTTCCAAGGCCTGAGCCGGCCCATAAAATTTCAACAATTACCAAAACACGAATTTGACACCTGGTGCACTCACTCGGTCATTCGCCTCCTCAAGAGTTTTTGTTTTCTTAATTGCAACACGTATTCTGTTACAATAAACGTTAATTCAGAATATTTCTGAGATTCCGTATAAGTCACCTGACGTATGAAGAGGAGGGGGGGGGCGGCTTCTATACTTAAACATATTGCATGAAAAGGACAATTTCCATGCCTTTCAAATTTTCTGGGTTTTCAAATTATCATTCCCTACCGCCGGACCCAGAAATATCCTTGGGGATAAGAAGGGGGAAGCGATTAATTCGAAAAGTACGAATTATCCAGAATTATAAGTCCGATCGTTCTACTAGGAGAAGATTTTACGGATTTATAAACAGCACCTATCTCTACTGGCATATCATATCGCTGGAACCCAATATGTCTCTCGTGTGTGAGTGGGGAGCACATTTGTGCCGCTTAAGATGCGATGTTGCAGTCTTTGTGCTATCGTAACTCAACACGTTTTTACGTTTAGAGCACTGCCCAACGTTTACCGGCCGACTAGTTTCAGAACGGGACAGTAATTTAAAATATTTCCAAATATCGCTTTTCCCCTTTACATTGTCTACAACCACATATTCTACGGAAGCTATTTTTTCGCGAAAATATTTTGCTTTTTTACACTCCATAATAAGTATGGAAGAGTATTTATCAGCCCAGGCCCCCATATTCCAGATACACTATATTGACAAAAGTCACCGGACACCTAGAAGAGAAACACAATATGGCAGTTATTGACATACATTAGTACGGTGTCGGTCCCCATATGGCCATAATGCATGCACTGACTCTTCGAGACATGCTTTCGCCAAGGTTTTGGAACACACCGATGGGTATGCGCTTCTATTCAGTACATATTGCTTCCGCTAACCGTTGCTTATTAGTAGGCCTTGGTTCCAAACTTATGCGGCGCTCTAATTCATCCCATAGGGTGCTCTGTAGGATTAAGATCAAGGCTCTGTGCTGGCCCGTCCACACACGATAAAGAATTATCGTCAAACCACGCCGTAACAGTCCTTGCCTTATGGTTCGGTGCATTATCCTGCTGGTAATAACAAGGCTCGGTTCCATAGTATTGCCACAGAATTGGTAGGACATAATTGTCCAGAATATTGAGGTAGACGTACTGGTTAACAGGTTTGTCCACGATAACCAATGGGCCCGGTCCATGCCACGAAAAACATCCCCACACGAGTACGCACACAGCTCCAAACTTGACCGTTGGAACAGTACACTGTGGTAAATAGCTTTCCCCGGCTGTCGCCATACCCACACACGGCCATCAGACTGATGGATCGTGTATCTGGATTCATCAGTACACAGAACCCGTTTCCATTGATCTATGGGTCACGATAAATGTTCCTTACACCATGCTAAACGACGAGTAGCATTCCGAGTGGAGATGAAAGGCTTATGAGAAGCCGCACGACCACGGCGAAGTTCTCTGCAAATGGTATGTTTACATACCGATGTTCCAACATTTTTACTCACCTGTACACTGAGGTCTTGTGCAGTACTTCGCCCATTAGGTGTAACGACTCTCCTGAGGCTTCGACGTCCTCTATCACTGATTTTCTTTGGTCTGCCGGTACGTTTTGCTGCTTCGGGCACGCCATGTGTCTTCCACTTATTCAGTACATCCAAAACAGTTGACTTGGGTATGTTTAAACGCCTCTCGGTTTCTCTTACGGACAACCCACTAATATAACACCCAACAATATTTTCTTTCTCAAAGTCAAAGTGTTCTCTCCTGCCACGGCATTTTCCTTCAACTGCACAGTGCGATATGATCGCGGTCAGCTGGAGGCTTGTTTTTATACCGTTTGCAGCTCTTCCGCGCATCTTAATAACGCGGCAGATCCGTTCATTTGCTTTCGAAGGGGTGTCCGGTCACTTTTGTCAATATAGTGTATATTAATCCAGTCGAACATCTGTGGCTTGTGTTGGAACAGCAGATATGATCGACGGATGCTGAGCCACGTATCCTACAAGATTTAAAGGATCTGCTGGCAACATGTTGGTATCATATACCACAAGACACCTTTAAAAATCTTGTAACGTCAATGCCTCGGCGGAGAAGAGCTGTTTTGTCAGCAGGTAGAGAGCCAATATCATGTTAGGCAAGTGGTTGTAATGTTTTGGCTCTTCGCTAATATAAATCCTGGAAAGATAGTGAAACAAGGTGACATCATATCTCCCGAGCTCTTCGATGGAGAATGTCTTTCAGTCATTGGACAGGGAAGCAAGGGGATAATGATTAATGGAGATAGTCAACCCACCTGCGCTTTGCTGGCAACATAGTCACTTTTGCAAGTACCCACTCAGAGCTGTAGAATATGATACGATAGTGAAACAAGGTGACATCATACCTCCCGAGCTCTTCGATGGAGAATGTCTTTCAGTCATTGGACAGGGAAGACAAGGGGATAATGATTAATGGAGATAGTCAACCCACCTGCGTGTTGCTGGCAACATAGTCACTTTTGCAAGTACCCACTCAGAGCTGTAGAATATGATACGGTAGTGAAACAAGGTGACATCATATCTCCCGAGCTCTTCGATGGAGAATGTCTTTCAGTCATTGGACAGGGAAGACAAGGGGATAATGATTAATGGAGATAGTCAACCCACCTGCGTTCTGCTGGCAACAAAGTCACTTTTGCAAGTACCCACTCAGAGCTGTAGAATATGATACGATAGTGAAACAAGGTGACATCATACCTCCCGAGCTCTTCGATGGAGAATGTCTTTCAGTCATTGGACAGGGAAGACAAGGGGATAATGATTAATGGAGATGGTCAACCTACCTGCGTTTTGCTGGCAACATAGTCACTTTTGCAAGTACCCACTCAGAGCTGTAGAATATGATACGATAGTGAAACAAGGTGACATCATACCTCCCGAGCTCTTCGATGGAGAATGTCTTTCAGTCATTGGACAGAAAAGACAAGGGGATAATGATTAATGGAGATAGTCAACCCACCTGCGTTCTGCTGGCAACAAAGTCACTTTTGCAAGTACCCACTCAGAGCTGTAGAATATGATACGATAGTGAAACAAGGTGACATCATACCTCCCGAGCTCTTCGATGGAGAATGTCTTTCAGTCATTGGACAGGGAAGACAAGGGGATAATGATTAATGGAGATGGTCAACCTACCTGCGTTTTGCTGGCAACATAGTCACTTTTGCAAGTACCCACTCAGAGCTGTAGAATATGATACGATAGTGAAACAAGGTGACATCATACCTCCCGAGCTCTTCGATGGAGAATGTCTTTCAGTCATTGGACAGAAAAGACAAGGGGATAATGATTAATGGAGATAGTCAACCCACCTGCGTTCTGCTGGCAATATAGTCACTTTTGCAAGTACCCACTCAGAGCTGTAGAATATGATACGGAAATTTATTGACAATAGCAAAGAGAAGTGGCATCATAAACGATCTTACGTAAAACAAACTTGATATACCATTTTTTTTACAAGAACTGAAGAATTAGAGGTCGATGGGCCAAAGTTTGAAGCAACTGATTCCTACATTTACTTTGAACAACAGATATCAAACAAGGGTCATGTCGAAAAAGAAATTAACAGGCATATAAAACTTGATTGGGTTGCATTTGGAGGAAACAGTACAATTTTCAGAAGCAATTACCATTATGTCTTAAAAGAAAAGCGCTTAATAAAAATTAGGCCTTCCAGTTCTTACTTATGGATCAGAGACGTAGACCTTATCTAAAACTACGAAACACAGAAATAATTTTTAATGCTTATGTACTACCGGCTAAAAAGGAATGCGTCGCCCCCTCCCCGATATACACGCATAATAATGACTATTGGGTTAGTGATGTAAGATACAAGTTTTGGTACAATGTCACCTTCAATCTTTTTTCTTGCTGCGAATGCATTGTCTTAACTGCTTTTCAAAATTTTTGCATTTTTCTCATGAAAATGTAACTGAATATTTTTTTTTAATTTCTATTTATTTACCTAAATCAAATTTTAACGTCTCATGACACGCAGACACAACTTCTCCCTTCTCGGTAACTCCCTTCCGTTGAAGTCAGCGACCTTGTTTTGCACTCCTCACCTCCAAAGCAGTCGTCAGCCACGTCCCCGCTTCCTCACTGCCGCTGCTTAACCATACGTTCGGAGGTTTCTGGACCCAAAGCGGCAACGACGCAATAATACGTTCATCGAAATCCTATCCAAATGCCGCAAAAAGCGCAATATTGCGTCGAAAACAGTTTCAGACTAATAGATAAGAGTACGCATATTTGCGCATCTTAACGACGACGAATACTACAGAAAGGGAAGTCTTCTGTTACACATGTGAAAAAGTTTCGCATTGCCCCTTCGAATGCTTCTATCACCTGGAGGGTTAAGAGCGCTGGTTTAATACAAATTTAATACATGGTAGCGCTGATTTAGATTTAGACTCCACTTTCCGTGTTTAAATCTTCTATTTAGTCGAAAAGATAGCAGAACAATTAACAATGACCCCTCTCAGTGAATTCATATCCATCCTCCTCATTCGCCCCAGGTTATACAAACAAGAAAAAAAGGCTTAAACTAAGGTTTTTGGAGAGTGGACAACAATTACATTTTCCTGGTCTGCTGATGCTATTTTGTAAACCTTTCTACGGAGAAGTAAGCAACGCAGTTCGTAAGGAGAAATACGTAGGGCTACCCGACGAAAAATGCGAGACACGTTATTACTTAGCGCAGTTCAAATTACATTTTAAAGTAAAAGAAAAGGCACATCTTGAACTGGGTGGGTGGTAGGGTTGGCAAGAAGCCCCCTTGGTGACGTCCGTGACACACACACACGGCTCCCATAACCTATTGCGGCTAATGGTTTGCCTGATGGTCTTGGTGGGGAATTTTCTGGCCCCTCCATCGTTGAAGTCGGCGGTGATTTGTACCACTTTCGCTCTTTGTGTGGTTGCAACTGTGCAAGAATATGCACTAGAGCTGAATTCGGGCTCAGTTTTCGAAGCCCGAGCCCACTCAAGCCCGAATTTTATATTGCAAGATAGAGCCCGTGCCCGAAAACTGGCTAACCTGTTCAACCATTAATAAAAAAAGCATCTTTTCCCCACTTCCACTCTCCTCCTGCAATTAACCAATGTATTTCTCAAATGGGGAGTGATTGGAAGAGACCTCTATCTATTTTTACAGTGTAACTGTAAGATTTTCTTTGACCGTTCGTTTACACTTGAAGTGCTTCGGGCGACCGGGCATCCGAAATGATCGGGAGGTGCTGCAATTGTATGTTGCTCAGATAATGCTAATATTATCGCGCCATAATGCCCACGGTGCTAAATAGAATTAGCAGGGAGCTACTGCATGGAGATAAGGGGGAAATTATCGTCGGCATGCTGTCAACTATCCAATATCTATAGTTCTTGAAAAAATGTGTTCTTCTCTGCAGAAACACATTAATGCGCTGCCTATGGCATTTTCCACCCAAGCCAGGAATAAATACTCATCTCGAATGCCCGCTCCGGAACTAGGATCAGTTGCCGAATTCCCTTTACTATAAAGTGTCTCATTTGCTAAATTAAATAAAATCACATTTATGTATAAAAAACTTCTCTTGCTCTCCATCTCTCTAAGAGCCCGAACCCCAGTAAATATTCTACAGCTCGAGCCTGATTCGGGCCCGGTATCTTCTTGGGGCTTGGGCTCAGCCCGTCTCAGCTGTGATATGTATGTCCATGGCGTTCTTCATCCACTATCTTTCTCTGCCCACAGCGATGTCCACGAAGCATTGTTATTCCAGGAATGGCGTATTTCCAATACACTATTGATACTGTCGATCCTTTACCACCTCCGTTATAGAGTAAAACTATCGTCCCTTTTTCAAACTCTCTTAACACACGAGGTTTATCCATAAACTGACTTCGAATTATCGTCTACGTGAATGCAGTGATGTCCTCTTACAGGGGCAGTCAAAAAGCTAGTTGCATGCGCCCACAATTTTTTTTTTTTTTTGCATAAAAAATATATGGATGCGATGAGGGCGCGCCGATTGTACTTCGTCCTCGTAGCCGCCATGTTAATTATGTCGACGTGGCGGAAACAGTTCGTCTGTTATCACTCGTGAAAGATGTCATGTCCGTTGGAAGTAACGCCCAAATTTTAAATCCGCGCAGTGATCCATTTTCTGTGGGCCGAAATGTTGAACCCCACTGAAATTCAACGCCGATTAATCAAAGTGTGCGGTAACAAATCATTTTAACGGCAGATGATCGCAAAATGGTGATCGGTATTTGAGAATGGACGCACGGATATCGAAGACGATTACCGGTAGAGAAGGCCGTCAACTTCGACAACGAATGAAAACGTGGACTTCATTAACGAACTGATTCATGCAAACAGGCGAGTCACAGTGGGCGAGATCGCGGATGAATTGAATATTTCACATGGAAGTGTGCACCACATCATCACCAAGCGTTTTGACTTTCGAAAGTTTGTGCTCAATGGGTGCCTCGCTTATTCACAGAACAACACAAAGCGCAACGTTTTCAAGCAGCTCTCGCTTTTTTGGATCATTATCAGTAAAAAAAGAAATGAATTTTTCGACCATATCGTTACCGGAGACGAGACTTGGGTCCATCACTTTTCACCAGAAACGAAGCAGACTTCATTGAGTGGAAACATTCAGATTCTCCGCCTCCGAAAAAGTGCCGAATTGTTCCTTCCGCCAGAAAGGTTATGCCCACCCTTTTCTTTGACAATAAAGGTGGGTTGTGTATTATCAATTCATGCCGAAGGGCACCACGATTAATGCGGCATCATATTGTGAAACCCTAAGAGGCTGCGAAAGGCGGTTAAAGATCGAAGGCCAGGAAAACTGTCAAGAGGCATTGTCCTTCGGCATGACAACACGACACCACATTCGACACGCGTCACGAAGCCCCTGCTTGACAAATTCAAATGGGAGGTGTGGGAACACCCTCCCTACAGTCCAGACCTTTCGCCTTGTGATCTCCATGTGCTCTGCCCATGAAAAATATCCTTGCGAAGCGACGAAATCACTCCGATGAAGACGTCAAAAATGCAACACGAGAATGGTTATCGCAAGTTAGACGACAATTTTTCCAAGAAGGGATAAACAAACTCGTGCCGCGCTACGGTAAATATTTAAATAAACTAGGCGATTACATCAAAAAATACCTATTCTAATGTATTCCCTATAAAAGCATAAACCTTTCCCAAAATATTCCTTCTTTTTTTCAACATGCGAGTGAAAATAAATTTTTGACTGCTCTACGTATATAAACTATATTGACAAAAGTCACCGGACACCCTTTCAAAAGCAAATGAACGGATCTGCCGTGTTGTTAAGATGCGCGGAACAGCTGCAAACGGTATAAAAACAAGCCTCCAGCTGACCGCGATCATATCCCACTGTGAGGTTCAGGGAAAATGTCGCGGCAGGAGAGAACACTTTGACTTTGAAGAAGGAAAGATTGTTGAGTTATAACGAAGTAAATTTCTCCGTCATTTCTGTCCACGCCAGGATTCGAACCCGGATCCCCTCATTCCGGAATAAGTCACTCTACCAATTGAGCTACGTTTTATTCTGATTCCTATCTGCCTTTATGTCGTGTGCGTCCTTCGGGCAGGTACGTCACATCTCCTGGTACGTTACAGAGTTTTATATTAGTAGGTTGTCCATAACAGAAACCGAAAGGCGTTTAAACATACTCAAGTCAACTGTTTTGGATGTACTGAAAGACACATGACGTACCTGAAGCAGCAAAACGTACCGGCGGACCAAAGAAAATCAGTGATAGAGTACGTCGAAGCCTTAGGAGAGTCGTTACACCTAATCAACGAAGACCTCACTGTACAGGTGAGTAAAAATGCTGGAATATCGGTATGTTCACGTACCATTCGCAGAGAACTTCAGTTCATGGTTTACCATGGCCGTGCTGCCGCTCATAAACATTTCATCTGCACTCGGAACGCTACTCGTCGTTTAGCACCGCGTAACGAACATTTATCGTGGATCGCAGATCAATGGAAACGGGTCCTATGAACTGATGAATCCAGATACATGATTCATCAGTCTGATGGCCGTGTGTCGGTATGGCGGCAGCCGGGGGAATGCTATTTACCCCAGTGCACTGTTCCTACGGTCAAGTTTGGAGTCGGCAGTGTACTCGTGTGGGGGTGTTTTTCGTGGTACGGTCCGGGCCCATTGGTTATCGTGGACAAACCGGTTAACCAGCACGCCTACCTCGATATTCTGGACAATTATGCCCAACCAACTCTGTGGCAATACTATGGAACCGAGCTCTGTTGGTACCAGCAGGATAATGCACCGAGCCGTAAAGCAAGGACTGTTACGGCGTGGTTTGACGATAATTCCGTATCCTTTGTGGGCTGGCCAGCACAGAGCCCTGATCGTAATCCCATAGAGCACCTAATGGATGAATTAGAGCGCCGAATAAGAAGTTTGGAACCAAGGCCTACTACTAAGCAACAGTTAGCGGCAGCATTATATACTGAATGGAAGCGCATACTTATCGCCGTGTTCCAAAACCTTGTCGAGAGCATGTCTCGAAGGGTCAGTGCATGCATTAAAGCCAAAGGTGAACTGACACCGTACTGATGTATGTCAATAAAAGCTATGTTGGGATTCTCTTCTAGGTGTCCGGTAACTTTTGTCAATATAGTGTATATGCCAAGCGGTGGCTTCGTTTACTAGGGAGAAGGGTGACAGCGTCGCGCGTTGCCCAGAAACCAGGAATCCGATGATTTCTGTCCTGTTAGTGTATAGAAGTTTGGAACATTGCTGAGAGGAACGAAAAATCATTTCGGTGTTTTGAAAACAAGACTCTAAGAGAAATATTTGAACCTTTCACAGATGGGGAAACAAGTGCATGGAGATGCAGACACAACCAAGAACTTTATGTCACCTTTGGGGCTCCTTTAATAGTTAATGAAGTCAGTTCCGTAAGATTTAGATGGTTTCGGCATGCTGAAAGGATGGAAGAAGGGCGGAAAGTAAGTAAGTTATTTGAAAGGAAACCAACTGGCACAAGACTAAGAAGTTGACCTCGGAGAAAGTGAAGACTGATGTGGAAAGGGATTTGAATTCCAGAAAAGTGGTACATGATCGTTCTAGACAGAGAACAATGTAGCAAGATTGTGCTTACTGCCAAGGATCTTAGAGGTTCATCATGCTAAATAAAGGAAATTTAACACACTTATACATCAAAACAGTTTATTCGATCAACGTTGTTTTCTTAAAATATTCGTGACGGAAAAATATCTAAAGTGAAGACGGAAAGAGTGAAATCGTTGTTAGAATATTTAGTCCTTTCAATGCCAAACTAATAATTCCAGTTTTCGTCTTCTGATGAAATTCGGTGGGTTCTGTCCAGGAGTATTGATGCCTCAATTGCCTCAATTTGAAAGGGTTGGAATCGATTTAATGTATTCACAATCTCAACTTCGTTGATAATAAAATTTAATTTCAGATTACACTCCAGTCGTGAGAAGTTTCAAAATAATTTCGCATTGCAAACAGTAGTAGGGTGTGGACTTTTAACAAAGCAGGGCATGGATGTTGCATTTTCCCTTCCAATGCTGTTTGTCTACATTCCCTGGAAACAGTGGCTCAAACTTTAGGAAGAGCGACTCTTTTTAGCCTTCGCTGCTCATAGGGGTTGTTCAATTTAAACAGCGGTGCGATAGGAGAGATGTGCGTGCGCCAGAACAAATTTCATAAGTATGCATGAATGCATGCGTGCTTGTAAGTTCTGTTAGCCCTATGGAAAAAAATTTAATCACTCACCATCCGAAACGGAAAACAGATGTGACATGTGGCATAGGTGCCAATATATGGAAAAATATTTATCAGGCTACATAACCCTTGATGTAGTTATTTTAATTATAATTAATTACACGGTCGAGTAACATTATTGTGACCACCAGATAATATCCAGAATAACCGCAGCGTGCAGCTCGAACAGCAACTAGACGGGCTGGGAGTGACTCAGTAAGGTGCTAGAAGGTGCTCACAGGTATGTGGAGCCATGCTAACTGCAGTGCATCTCACAGCTGCTGGAGGGTGCGTTTTGGAGCGAACAACACGATCGAGTTACTGGAGGGTGCGTCATAGAGCGAACAACACGATCGAGGTGGTCCCACAGATGCTCAATTGAGTTTAAGTCTGGGGAATTAGGAGGCCAGGGAAGTACTTTGAAGGCTTCATTGTGCTCTTCCAACCACTCTCGGACATTTCTAGCTGTGACACGTCGCATTGTCATGCTGGAAGATCCCATCAGCCCCAGGGAAGACAATCAGTATGTATGTGTGTACGAGGTCTGCAAGGATGGATTCATAACGAATTCGGTCCATAGTGCCTTCCACAGTTATGAGTGGACCCAGGAAATGGCACGAAAACATTCCCCAGACCATAACGCTGCCCCCACCAGCTTGTGTTCTTCCAGCAATGATTGAGGAGTGTTTGTTCTCCGATGTTTCTCGCCTTATACGCCAACGTCCATCCGTTCGATGAAGCAGCAAACGTGACTCATCGGAGAAGACAATCCTTTGCCAATCAGCGGAGGTCCAATTCAGATACTGCCGTACAGATGTAAGCCTTTTCTGCCGATGCACTTTCGTTAGCATAGGTGCAGTGACCATCCGTCTGCATTGGAGCCCCATACGCAGCAGGGTTCGCTGAACTGTCGTTGTAGACACACTTCAGGTAGCCCCCTGATTCATTCGGCCAGTGAGTTGCTCCATTGTAGCGTGTTGATCGGCCCTCGCGCACCTTCACAGCCGACGTTCACCTCTCACATCAATGGCACGTGGTGCTCCGCAGTTTCCACGTCGCTTATTTGCAATGGTGTCATTTCTCCAATCACGATACACTTTAAACCACAGCAGCACGCGAACAGTTCACAAACTGCGCTGTTTCTGAAATACTGCCACCCTTGGCCCGAAAGCCTATAATCACCCCTTTTTGCAAATCTGATGAATCGCTCCTTTTATCCATGACAGCAACGAGTGATATGTTCTCAGAATGTCTACAACACACCTTATCTACCCTCCAAGCCAGCTCACGACACGTGTCTTCTTTCATTGACTACGCGCTGTTGACATCAAAAGTAGGAGGTGGTAACAATAATTCAACTCGACTGTGTATTGTAAATACCAGGGTGATTCAAAGCCATTGCCGTTTTCTGACAGTTAATGACAACATGTATAAATGGATAAACGTAAGAGTTTCATCTTTGGAATAGAGTCAATCGTACTCGATGGTCCTACACCATCGTGATGCCATGTCTTGAATCCCCCTGCAAAAAAATTCCTTTGGTTTCAAGACGAAAACGTCTTGGACCCTAAGTTCAGCAACGTGGAGGTTTTGGAAGTGTTTCCCACGTAGAAAATGTGCTATGGACCAGAATAAGTGGTAGTCCGAAGGCGCAAGATCCAGACTATTAACTGGGTGTGACATTAGTTTAAACCCCTCCAGATCCGGTATTTTTCTTTAGTTGACCGGGCAAGATGAGCAGGAGCATTACCCTGTTGGAGGATAACTCCTTTACGGTTCACCAAAAGAGGGTAGCTTCGGGTTAAAGCGGCATACATCCCTTCCAGCTGGCCAGAGTACGACTGTGTATGAATATCTCCACCATTTTAAACCAGTTCCCAATGTATGGGACCCACAAAGTTGCACCATACGCATAGCATAACTTTGTTCTCAAACCGTTCCCTTTTGGGGACTGGTTCTGGTGGCTTTTTGAGATGTAATCACTGTTTTCTTATGTCAGGATTCCGAAAAAATATCCGCTTTTCACCACATGTTACAATTCGCCTAAAGAAACGGTCGTTCTGGGGATTTTTTAGCAACTGGCGACACACATGCACACGCCACTCAGCTTGAGCAGCAGTCAGTCCTAGGGGTACTTGTCGACAGCTTGTGTGCGTCTTTCCGAGCTTCAGCAGTTCCTGAACAACTGTGGGCTGAGGTCATTTGAGAGTTATCTAATGTTTGTGCGCAGATTTAACTCTGTTCTACGGCTTGGCGTACAGCTTCAGAATTCACCTCTAAAGGTCTTCCAGCACGCGCTTTGTCTTCAAGGCTGCAGTCTCCATATTTAAATTGCTGAAACCAAAATCTTGCCGTTCTTTAAGACACTGCTCCTTCACCTTCCACAGCACAAATTTCCCTCGCTGCAGCTGCCAGCTTATTTTAAACGAAAAATCATAATAACACTCGGATCGTGTATTTCTCGTCCATAGCTTTTGACAGCAGACAATTTTCCAATAAATCACGGCAGCGTGTGCTTCTATTTATACTAACTAGACGATACCGGTTTTGTGGGCATGCGTTGCTTTTATCTGCATAGCGCATGCGCACGAAGTAATTGTCTGCCACAGGATCTCCTTTCAGAACGGCAGTGACTTTTGAATCATTAATACATCCTTTTTGTACAAATTTCACTTATTTTTCGCCGAAATCAGAAATCCACTGGGAGGGGGGGGGGAGAGAAGAAATGCATTTCTTTTTCTTCCCTTTCAGTTGAAGCTGGATCAATACATAACTTTATTTCCGAATTTCCAGCGAAATTGAGTTGTGAAATGTTTTACGAAAATGCGAAAACGCAGTAAATAAACTTAAGGTTAACTATACTGAATGGACAAAATTATTATATACACCCTAATAGCAATATACAAGGCAGAAGCATCTCGTTCAGTCACGTGGGACACTGAGATTTAGAGATTTATGTAGAGGATTTTTGGAAGGGATAATCTGTCCCTAGGATTTAAACAACCCTTAGAAGTAGGAAGCTAGGAGATTTGGGCTAGAGTGCCCGACAGGAAAGTCACACGGAAGCGAGGTAGAAAGGAGGAGGAAGACGCTCTTATTTATAACCAAGGGACCGGTACTTGGAGTTCGATGGCTTAACGTACCCATCCGACGCACGGCGGGGATTTAGTGGTTCGAGCGTTCTTACCTGCCTGGGATCGATCCTGAGACTTTTCCGTGGCAGTCACGAATGCTGACCACTGGGCCATCCGAGGCCCACGAGCGACACTGAAATTGGCAATGTGCAGAAACAGCAAGTTTCTACGCATTGGTAACCAGTCACGGAAAAGTGACCATCGATAGAGGCAGCGACGTAAGTTAATTTGACCGTAGCCGGAGAGTATCTGCGAATGAGACCGGTTGTTCAATCACCGCAACTGCTGAACTGTTGGAATTGTGACTTCAGACCGTCGCGCTAGCTGCGAGAGAGGCCGGTTGTTCAATCACCGCAACTGCTGAACTGTTGGAATATTGACCTTAGACCGTCGCGCTAGCTGCAAGAGAGGCCGGTTGTTCAATCACCGCAATTGCTGAACTCTTGGAATTTTGACTTCAGCCATCGCGCTAGCTGCGAGAGAGGTCCGTTTTTCAATCACCGCAACTGCTGAACTGTTGGAATTTTCACCTCAGACCGTCGCGCTAGCTGCGAGAGAGACCGGTTGTTCAATCACCACAATTGCTGAACTCTTGGAATTTTGACCTCAGACCATCGTGCTAGCTGTAAGAGAGGTCAATTTTTCAATCACCGCAACTGCTGAACTGTTGGAATTTTCACCTCAGGCCGTCGCGCTAGCTGAGAGAGAGGTCAGTTTTTCAATCACCGCAACTGCTGAACTGTTGGAATTTTGACCTCAGACCGTCGCGCTAGCTGCGAGAGAGGTCAGTTTTTCAATCACTGCAACTGCTGAACTGTTGGAATTTTGACCTCAGACCGTCGCGCGTGCGCACCCTGAAAAAAACATGTAGTTTTTATGGAAAATTGCTGTAAAACGCTACAGAAAAATGCTGTAATCATATTCAACAGTTTAAAACTATAGAATCTACAGCAATGGGGATGTCAACACCAACTGGTCATCAGCAGGCTCAGAACTGGGAATCTGCGCACGATCATTAATTGCTTGAATTGTTGTAGCCACCAGGTTGAGATTTGTGTTGTACCAAGAAGTTGCAGTCGTACCGTCTACGGTTACGAGCTCTCCGGACGTATCCCTTATCGTTCTTTAGTCGCAATATTTCATCGAAGGAACATAGGAACTGGGTTATTTATTATGATTATTTTTTTAATAATGAAGCGTAGGAGTGTATTTTTGTCGTGAAGCCTCATAGAAAGGTTGCCACTTCTCATTTTTTTTTTTTTTTTTTTGCTTTTTTTAAAGCATCAATAATCTATTCAAAACAACAACAAAAAAACAACAATCAGTTTACGTGATTCACAATAGCTATGTGACTGAGATTTTACGAATATATTTTGTGTGAATTTACACACTCAATGGATAAAACATTGGGGATACCTATCTAATTGCGAGTTGGTCCTCCTCTGTAGCGAATAACAGCCTGTACACGCCGATGCATCGACTCCACCGGATGGCTTCCGGAGATAATTCCAGTCAAGCATGTTGCAGCACTGTCTACAACCTCGCCCGAGACGTCTGTTCAGGATCCATGGATCTGATGTTCCACTTCACGTCATTCCGGAGAGCTTCCACAAGGTTTAAATCCGGGGACCTTAGGGGCTAGTGAAAGATTTCAAAAATGATGACTGCTCCTCAAGCCTGGGTGGTTGCTGCCAGGTGAGACGACAGAACATCGGCCGCAGGATGCGCGATGGCCATGAAAGAGAGTAGGTGATTAGCCAGCATATGCTGATAGCGTCCAGCGGTTATAAACCTCTCCAGTCACACTAAGGGACATAATGTGTCCCATGAGAAGACTCCCCAAACCATAACACAGTCACCACCCCCTTGAACAGGGCCAACCTGGCACAACTATTGTCACCACCCCTTGAACAGGGCCAACATGGCCACATATTGTTGACGCCACACTCGCACCTTCCCGTCAGCTCGGTACAGCTGAAAACGGGATTTATCTGACCACACGACGCGGCTCCACTCTGCAGAGATCTAGTTTTGACTCTCTCGGCACCAGGCGAAGCGTAATGTCCGATGACGAGCAGTCAACAGTGGCATAAAGTAGGGCGTCGGCACCCGTAGTCTTGGGTATGCAGCGTAAGTCGTACCGTTCACTCGCTGACGCTGCTTAGGCCTCCGACATTTAACCTGGATGGGATTTGCGCCGCCGCTGCCAAGGGGTCGGTCTGTACGAGCCTGGATAATCTACTTCGACCTCGGTCATCAATAGTATGTGGTCGGCCACCACTTGCTCTCTTGACACTGGCACATCCAACGATGGTATACTCGCGATACACCCTTGAAACGGTTGCCCTCGGGAGTTCCAGGGTTCTTACCACTTGGGCGATAGAATGACTCATCCGTCTAGCTCTGACAGTGCATCCACGATCAAAGTCGCTCATATTACCGCGTTTACCCATGTTCGTCGATTGCGATACAATGTTGCGAAGCTCTTCTGCCCACCTATTTATAGCCTGCGTTCGGTTTAGGTCTGCGCGGGGGATGTCCATGCCAACAACCCAGACTTCTGGAGATTCAGAAATCTCCAGAAGTCTGGGTTGTTGGCATGGACATCCCCCGCGGTAAGTCTGGGTTGTTGGCATAGATATCCGCCCGCGGTAAGTCTGGGTTGTTGGCATTGATATCCCCCGCGATATTTAGGGTTGAGAAGTCTGGGTTGTTGGCATGGACATCCCCCGCGGTAAGTCTGGGTTGTTGGCATAGATATCCGCCCGCGGTAAGTCTGGGTTGTTGGCATTGATATCCCCCGCGATATTTAGGGTTGAGAAGTCTGGGTTGTTGGCATGGAGATACCCCGGTTGCAGTATTTTAAGGATTTTTTTTTTTTACTTGGAGGTTTAACGACCACCGTGAGCAACTCAATGGGCTATAAACAGTCGCCCGTCCCTTATTTAGGGTCACTGGTTCCAGGGAAGGGAAAGAGCCAGTGCCGTAAAACAAACACAACATCCATGCCTCACCGGGATTCGAACCCGGACCCCGTTCGGACGAATGATCAGAGGTCATCGCTTAGACCACTGCGCCACAGGAGCGGCTTAAGGAATTTGCAGGCCCGGTCTTAGTACTTCGGCCGCTCTAGGCAAAGACTGAGTTGGCGGCCCCTAACAGCATTTTTTTTTACAAAGCTTGCATGGTTCTTAAAACTCTGGCATTAGTACTTGGTCGGCCTTAGGAAGAGATTAGTTTGGAGGCCCCTAATATTATTTTTGACTATAAAACGTGCATGGTTCTTACAAATCCGGCTTCAGAGCTTGATCGACCCCTGAGGAAGATTGACTCGGAGGCCCCTAATAGTATTTCTGAATATAAAACGCGCATGGTCCTTACTTCTCCGGCATTAGAACTTGGTCGGCAGTTGGAGAAGATTGATTTGGACGCCAAAACGTGCATGGATCTTACAACTCTGGCATTAGAACTTGGTCGGCTCTTGAGGAAGATTTACTCGGAGGCCCGTAATAGTATTTTTGACTATAAAACATGCATAGTTCTTATAACTCCGGCCTTAGAACTTGGTCGGCCCTTGAGGAAGATTGACTCGGAGACCCCTAATAGTATTTTTGACAACAAAGCTTGCATTTTTCTTACAACTCGGGCATTAGAACTTGGTCGGCTCTTGAGGAAGATTGACTCGGAGGCACCTAATAGCATTTTTGACTATAAAACGTGCATGGTTCTTACAATTCCGGTATTAGGGTATTTCGTATTTGAGTAATATACATTTTTCTCTCAATAAAACGAAACTAAAATTTAAAGGAAATGCATGTAACTTATTGAGTATGTGACTTACTTGTAATCTGTGAACTTTTCCCAATCTTGCCTAGCGTATGCTTATTTGCAAATACTGTTGTGCATTGCTCCCGTGATTAAGATTGCATTACGTTCATGCAATCCTCTGATAAAGAATATTTTAATGAGTACTTTAGTCAAACGATCTGCTGTAACCTGCAGTCAAAAGTGCGGAAACTGTTACCCAATTAAATTAGCAAAACTGAGAAGTTCTGGTTTTCAATCAACCCAGGAAACTTTAATCTGAAATTATGTTTATTAACTAGAGATCCAGCGCAGTAGGACAGGTGCACGACCCATGCCTCACCCGGAACTCGAATATGGTCCAAAACTGAGTGACTAGTCAGTAACCGACTCTACTGACCACTCTGTCATATTGAAGGTCTTTGTAACTTCTGTTGGAATAAATGAATTTTCGCTCGTAGAAATTCATCAGTCAAGTAGCCGCCCCAGTGATCGAGTGCTCTGAGGCGCGGTTTTCAATATCAGTCGTCCGAGATGGGCCCTTTTCGAGTGCCGGATGAGGAATGTCTTCTAATTTGGGATAAATTGTCCCAGGGAAGGTATTGCTTAAAGCCCTTAAGAGTTGTTCATAAGGGTCATTAAAAACCAAAAGACCAAACGAAAAAAAAATGGAAATTTATGTAACAGGTAAGTGCGGCTCTGTCACAGTCTGAGAAATAGGCATCGCAACATTTCCAAGATTTAATTGGAACTAGATGAAACCCGTCGGAAATGACAGGAAGTCTTATTTTACGCTTTCCAATCGTAGGTTGAAGAAGCGTATATGCTCCAGCTTTGTATGTCCGTCCGTCCGTCTGTCTGTCGGCACGATAACTCGCGTAAAAATGGTTCGATTTCGATGAAATTTTAGTATGAGGTAGGGGACCACCTGGGGACGAACCCTATTGAAACTGGACAAAATGGGGTCAAAGGTCATGGCATAGGAGTGGGATCCATTCCATTGCCTTTATGCGTCATAACTTGCGTAAATATGGTTCGATGTCGATGAAATTTTAGTACATTGCAGGGGACCACCTGGGAACGAACCCTATTGAAAATGGGTGAAGTGGGGTCAAAGGTCAGGACATAGGAGCGGAATGCATTCCATTGCCTTTAACCATCATAACGTGCGTAAAAATGGTTCGATTTCGATGAAATTTTATTATGTGGTAGAGACCACCTGGGAACGATCTTATGACGTCATAATCTCGCACTTGAGATGTTGGCGCACGGTCACGCCATCTGTCTCATTACGCCACGCATTGTGTGTGGATCCTATTAGAGTCTCATGACGTCACACTCTTGCGAGCAGATGGTCGCGATTCCCATCTGCCTCATTACGTCACGCGTTGTGTGCGTATGATCGTCCGCACGATAACTCGCGTAAAAATCATTCGATTTCGATGAAATTTTAGTATGTGGTAGGGGAATACCTGGGAAGGAACCCTATTGAAAGTGAACGAAATGGGGTCAAAGGTCAGGACATAGGAGCGGGATCCATTACACTGCTCTTATGCGTCATAACTCACGTAAAAATGGTTCGATTTCAATGAAATTTTAGTATGTGGTAAGGGACTACTTGTGGACAAACCCTTTTGAAAATGGGCGAAATGGGGTCAAAGGTCGGGACATAGGAGCGGAATCACTTCCATCGCCGTTATGCGTCATAACTTACGTAAAAATGTTTCGATTTGGATAAAATGTTAGTATGTTGTATGGACCTGCCTAGGGACAAATCCTATTGAAAATGGGCGAAATGGGGTCAAAGGTTAAGACACAGGAGCGGGATCTATTCCTTAGCCCTTATGCATCATAACTTACGTAAAATTGCTTCGATTGCGACAAAACTTTATCGTGTTATTCCGGAGGTGTACTGAACCAGTTCTGTGGAATATAATCGAAATGGGATCAAAGGAGAGGGCGCAGGGGCGAGATTTATTCCACAGCCATTATCCTCATAACTTGAGTAATGATTTCTGGTATGTTGGAAAGCGTATCATAATAAATGCATTGCATGATTTTTCTAACTTGTTTTTTTTTTTTTTTGAAAATAATAAACTGATACGAAACAACAAATGTAAACTTTATTTGATTGACAAATTCATTCAACCACTTCAGTAAAGAAAATAGTCGAGGTTCGTGATTTTTTTTTATTTTTGTGACTGAACATTTAACAACCACCTGTGAGCAACTCAATGGGCAATAAGCAGTCGCCCGTCCCTAATTTAGGGTCACTGGTTCCAGGGAAGGGAGAGAGCCAGTGGCGTAAGACAAACACAACATCCATGCCTCACGGGATTCGAACCCAACCCCTTCACAAACGAATGATCATAAGCCAACGCTTGGGCTATAAGCAGTCACCCGTTCCTAATTTAGGGTCACTGGTTTCAGGGAAAGGAGAGAGCGAGTGCCGTAAGACAAAAACAACATCCATGCCTCACCGGGGTTCAAACCCGTTTTTTTTTTTTTATTCTTTTCAAAAAGAAAAAAAATATTTTTGAAAAAATAAACTCATATGAAACGCTTATTTACATCTTTACATAATGGGAAACGTCTTACCTACGTGAATAAATTGGATCGAATTAATGTTAAATTGTATATATACATCCCACAGTCTAATGGCACAACGCAATCAGGTCTTCGAGTGTTCGCTGTTCCGATAAGAACTTTCAAACAAATTCCTGTTAGCGTTGTTTTGCACAACGGTTTCCTGTGAAGAGAGACTTCGGACTTTGGACTATCTGAGTCCATCCATAATTCCGCCTTCAACAGCGCGTGAGTCAACCGCACGCTTCTCCAATTGACTTTACATGGGAACTTTGCCGCCCTACAACGCCCGAACCGTTGCCCCAATCTTATTTTTCTCTTCGACTGGCACATCTACATGGCAAGACATTTATTTTGATACCTCAACCCTATGTTTACGTTCAGCCGTTCTCTCACAACTGGTCTTACAGTAAAAAACCTGATGGAATAAATATATAGATTTTCGTTGTCTTTCCTCTCTCTCTCTCTCTTCTGTATCAGGTTTTAAGGACAACCATGAAACTCTAAGTCTATGAGCAGTCGTCCGTCCCTATTTAGCGGATCCTTTTTCCGGCGAAGGAAGAGAGCCAGTCGCCGTGAGACAAACACACCACCCACGATATATTCTGGACTCGAAGCTGGGCCCAGTTCAGACAGTTAGCTAGAAACTTAGGCCTCTCTCCACTCGTTCACCGATGAGGCAAATTTTCTCCGTCTCAGCGCACATGTGGTTAAGGTGGTAAGGTCTGCACTATAATTCCGATCCGAGCTAGGAGATTTTTTTTTTTTTTTTTTTTTTTTTTGTGGTTTTGTTCATTTACTGCAGCAAATGTATCTCAGTTGCGATGGCTTTCTGGAAAAATTCATGGTAACAGAAAAATGCTTAATAAAACCTCGATTTACCTATATTGCATCACTGTTGAACAACTTATCAAAAATAAATGAGCAACAGAAGAGAAAAGGAACTTATTACATACATTAAATAACCTCAACTTCAAAACAGCTTGATTTTGAAAGAAGGAAATATTTTCTTTATAGAAAAAAATCACTAATTTAACACATCACGATTACACCTCACATACTCCATTTTTGAAAGCTATCTTTCACACAATGTGTTGTGTGACGTATATTCTAAATTAACTTTCCTTTTTAGTTTCTTTCCCTATGTAAATTTTGAGTTTGTTCTCAGTTATACTTCACAACTTAACGTGACAGCTTCTCTCTCAAACGAATAATGTTGGCAACACATGTGAGGTCAGAGTGAACGTGACGTATGACTGTATGAGATAAGAACGATAGATAAAAACAACGATACAACAGTTGCTCGTGTGGGGTGTTGGATGTGTGTTGGAAGATGTGATATGTGAATTATGTTGAAGCGTGATATCTGATTTATTGATGTAGTCCTGAAATAAAGCCAATTACCGTAAGTTTGACTTCTGTTTAAATGTTTCGTCTGACCGTAAATATTCATTTAGGAACTATTTCACCGTATGCTTATTTAGTGATTTAGACATAACTTAAGAACGACAATATTTCAACACGAAAAGAAATTACGTTATTAGTTGGAATAACTGATAGTTGTCTATAGATAAATGATATATGTTGTACGAAATAATATAGGTACTCAAGAAACGCATCATCATCATAATCATTGTCAACCATACCATTATCAATCCACTGCTGGACGAAGGTCTCTCCAAGCCTCTTCCACAACGGTCTGTCTTGTGCCAGTCTCCTCCACGTTACTCCCGCATACTTTCGAATTTCATCCACCCATCTTCCATGTGATCTTCTTCTGGGTCTTTTCCTGTCCCTTGGAATCCAATCTAAAATTTCGGCTGTCCATCGATGGTCTGTTCTTCTGGCAGTATGTCCAGCCCATTGCCATTTCAGGGATTTAACTCTGTTCATGATGTCTTCCACTAATGTCATTTTTCGGATCCACGAGTTCCTCTTCTTATCTCTCCTGGTTACACCAAGCATGCACCTCTCCATGCTTTTTTGAGTTGTCTGCAGTCTTTGTATGTCTCTTTTAGTTAAGGTCCACATCTCTGCACCATACGTAAGCACTGGAATGATGCATTGATCAAACACTTTTCTTTCAAGACATAATGGCATATTGCTCTTGAAAATTATGCTGTTTCTTCCAAAGGCTCTCCAGCCAAGCTTTATACCCCGATTAATTTCTTCATCAATGTGACCTCACTTGATATCTGCTGTCCAAGATAAAGGTACGTATGTGTTATCTCCAGCTTTTCTCCATCAATCGATAAATCTTCATTTCTTGTAAAAGCATTGAACATCACTTTTGTCTTCTGATAGTTCATTTTTAATCCCACTTCTTTACTCTTGTCAGCAAATTCCTGGATCATACTCTGCAGCTCTGATGGGGTAGTTGCAAAAAGACTACGTCATCAGCAAAACGAAGGTGGGTTAGATAATCTCCATTAATCTTTATCCCTTTCTTTTCCCAGTTCAGTGATTGAAAGACATTTTCAACGCATATAGCGTATTAAATCAGTTTGTTTTTGTGATGTAATAGGCACGAAGATTCGCAAAGCTTTCGCACTCCACAAGGAGGCTTTTTCAAGGCAATGGTGAACATAAAAATTATGTCTACCATTGCCTTGAAAAAGCCTCCCAGTGGAGCGCGAAAGCTTGGCGAATCTTTGTGCTTATTACACCACAAAAATAAGCGGATGTAATAATGCGTTTCTTGAGTATTAAAAATGTGGTGTATTTAAAATAATGTTATAATATAGGTATTTGGAGGGAGCCTTTTAAAGGTTTGAGTTTGGTGAAGAATGTAAGATCATTAAAATGGATCTATTTTAGTTTGGTAGAATCTCCCCCCTCCCCCCATTCCTTGCGAAATGAAACATTGGACATTATTGTTTCACGAGTAAAATAATAGAACTCATTAAATGTTCCTAATGATCATTTTGTGTAGGACCTAATTTAATTCATTTCTGTGTAATGGGCTTCTTTGCTCTCTCAATCATTATTATCTATAAAGATTAAAAAAGAAGAACATCCTAGGAAAATATAGCAAAGATAGACTGTAGCAGTTCAAAACAACAATTCCTTTCTATTAACGAAAAGTCATTATCAGGCGCACCGATCTTTCTTCAAAGCACTCGGTACTTAATTAGGAATTAGGAGCAGGGTATGTTTAATTTTCTTATCCTCCTTTGAAAATTCCTTTAATCTTAACTGATGCTGAGGAGCACAGCTTTTCTCTAATCGGCATTTTGTCGATTGAGATCTCTCTGTACGCGCCTTTGCCGACAAGCAATTAGATTTTACTGGGCTGTCTGATTGGCTGTTTAGTAGGATAATTAGACTAAAATGGGGTGATTCATTGGTTAGTAATTTGCTTAGATAACACCAGTTCAGCTAGTTCGAAGGTTAGACTATACAGTTGGAATATTCATTGGTTAGTAGAGTAATTAAATTGACTAGCCGATTACTAGGGAAATTATATAACTGTCAATTATTGCAGTTATATTATGAAACACTGGACTGGAACTTCAGATTCCGCGGAATTAGTAGCTCGGAAAACTAGCTCGTCACTTATCGAAAGGTTGATTCTTTTTAAAAATTTTGTAACAGGTCTAATATCCAAGTTTTTTTCGTTCAAACAGATGCTTTTTCTTTCGTATTATTTGCCTTATAAGTGGTATAAATATTAATAAGCATGTGAGTTGAGTTATCTAAAAAAAGTTCAGAGCTCCCAAGTCATTTTTTTTTTAATTTAGGTATTTTTTACTCAAATTTCCTTCTTAGAATTAGGGTGCGTGTTATGCACCGATAAATATGGTACGTGCTAATGTGCTGTAGCACGCTAAAAAATTTTGAATAGGGATTGGTATTGTTTATTTTATTGGAAAGTACATGTATAAAATTTGCTGCGAGCGCAAAATCAAGGCTAGGCCATTTTAAAGAAAGATCTTGTTCGGACTTTTGTGCTGTGTGTCAGTTAGCACGTCCATAATAGCGTGGCTCTCCTGTCGCCTCCACGAACCATCGGAGGAAGTAATGTGAAAATGTGATTATCATGAAGAATGAAAAAAGTGACTGATAAAATGGAGCCTTGAGGGATCCCCTGCTTCTGGGGCCACAGCGCAGAGGGTCGACCCGACGCGCACATGGAACATCCACTTCTGGAGAAAACCGGCAATGAAAGTTGGTAAGTTTCCCCGCAATCCGCAGTCGTGCAGATCACGGAGAATGCGGTATCTCCACGTCCGATCGTAAGCTTTTTCCATGTCGAAGAACACGTAGATCATGTGCTGACACCGGACAAACGCCTCCCTGATAGATGTTTCAAGGCGAAGATGATCAGTGGTGAAGCGAAATCGATGAAAACCAATCTGATGAGGTGATAAAATGTGATGAGTTTCCAAATAAAACATCAAACGAAAATTGATGATGCTTTCTAGCACTTCGAAAAGGCAGCTCGTCATAGCGATGGGACGGTAGTTCAACGGGTTGGTGGGATCTTTACCAGGTTTGAGAACATGTATGACAATAGCTGTCCGTCAAGAATAGTGAAAGACGTGCTCTTGCCAAATCCTGTTAAACAGAATTAGCAGACAGTCCAGAGATGATGGAGATAGGTGCTTCAGCATGTCGTAAGGAATGCTATCCGGTCCGACAGAAGTTCGGCCAGACGATTCAAAACAATCTTCAGTTCCACGGCAGTCAGCCGGCTGTTATAGTCCTCCGAGGAAAACGTACCGAAGGATATTCTTTTACTCTCACGCCGCGTCTGAAACTAGTGGAACAAAGAAGGATAATTGCTGCTGCTGAACACTGAAGAAAATGCAATGCCAAGATAGTCAACAATACCCTGAGCGTCAGCAACCGTTCGTCCATCACTCTCGAGAATGGAGATCTCCCTAGATGGGTACTTTCCCCGAACCTTGCGAATCCTGTCCCAAACGATCTTAGAGCTGGTAGCGGTGTTGATCACGGAAACATACCAGATCCAGAACTCCCCTTTATGTCGACGACGGACCAGGAGCGCATAAGCCTTGGCTTTCTTGAAAGCAAGAAGGTTAGCGTCGGTGGGAAAGCGACGAAACCGACCCCAAGCCTTATGCTGAGCCTGACGTGCTGCCGTGCAGTCGGAATTCCACTATGGCTTCGGACAATGAGGAAGATTAGTCGACGTCTGCGGAACGGAGAGTTCTGCCGCTTGCACAATACAATACGTTACCGCTGCAACAGCATCATTGATCGTACCTGAGGTCACCATTGTAGGGGTATTGGTGAAAATCCTCCAAATACGGGGCGTCAGTGAATAAACAAAGACATCGCCCTTTCTACGTTTCATCAAAACATAGCAACCAAAAAATTGTTATCCTAACAATTGGGATAATAATTTTTCGGTTTCTATGTGTTAATAAAAGTCGAAAGCGCGATTTCTTTGTTTATTCACTGATGCCACGTATTTGGAGTATTTTCACTTTGGATATCGCTCTTTGGATTTAACTGCTATAATTAATAAATAGCCAGTGCCGTTAATGCCCATCAGATGGAGACGTCTCAGTAGCTGAGCCCATTTTACGAATTTATAATGTCAGAAGATGATAGAAAAACACACATAGCGCCATTGATTGTTGACCACCGAAGCGTAAGGCTGACACACTCGGCTAGATATCGAGAGATCTGGGATTCGGTTCCCTCGCAGTGACCGGATAATAATTTTTCGGTTGCTATGTGTTGACAAAACGTAGAAAAAGCTATGTCTTTGGAGTAATGGTTGCCGAAGCAGTGAACACGTTCCACTTGGGTCGATCTATATCCCATGTAGCACGACGGGTGGAATGGCGGAATCCGTCTCCTGCTAGCCGTAGGAAGATTGGAAAGTGATCACTGCCAAGGAGATCACCAGACACGCTCCAGGACCAGTCAGGAGATACACTGAAGAGAAATTGAATTAGAAATACCTGTCTAGTAACGTGTAGCACCACCTTTCGCCCTGATGACGGCAGCGATTCATCTCAGCATGGACTCGACAAAGCACTGGAAGCGTTGGGAAGCCATACGGATCCACGACCCCTGAACAAGCTCCCACAGTTCACGAAGATTTGATGGAGGGGGTCAGAGCCTCGAACATATCTCTCGATGGTATCCCAGATGTCCTCGATGGGATTGAAGTCAGGGGACCTAGCTGGCCAAGGAAGCGAGGTCACGTCGGTGGAGTGTTCATCCAACCATTCGGATACAATTCGGGAGTGATAGCACGGTGCATTGTCTTGTTGAAGGATGAGGTCCCCAGTGGATGTTGAAGACTCACAAACGGGAGCAAATGGTCGTCCAGGATATCCCGGTAACGTTGACCTGTGAAGGACGATGCCACACGTACACAGTCCCCAGACGAGAATGCCAGCCCCACCAGCTTGAAGACTCACAAACGAAGGATCCATCGCTTCATGTGCTTTGCGCCATACTCGTATCCTGCCATCCGTATGTACAAACGTGAATCTCGACTCATCAGTCCAGGCAACATTTTTCCACATGTCTAGGGTCCAGTGGCGATATTCCCGCGCCCATGCTAATCTTTGCACCCTGTGATGTGCGGTCAGCAGCGGTACCCTCATGGGACGATGGCTTCTGTACCCCATAGCGAGGAGACGGTTCTGGATGGTGTGGCTGCTTACACGTTTTTCTGCACCAGCGTTAAATTGCCGAGTGATTTCTTGCACTGTGGTCCGTCTATTCGCTGTTACAATGCGAGCTAGCCGACGATGACCCCGCTCATCCACACGGTGTTGTCCACGGCAGTTGGCCCTTGCAGGGATGGTTTTACCGGACTCGATTTACTCACGGTGCACCCGTGACACAGTGACTCATGAAAATCTCAGTGCCTGCACGACTTCCGAGATGGAGTGACCCATTCGTCGGGCCCCGACAATTTGCCCACGATCAAATGCGCTTAGATCAAATACTGCGTCCGACTCTTACTGATTACCGTTGCATCACTCCTTATATTGTCTGATCGCTGCATACGTCATGTCGTTTCCGTTTACAGGGACACCCACAGCGGTACATTTGCATAACGCCAGCTGTCTCTGATTCAATTGCTTTTCGGTGTAAGGATGGTGAACTCAGTGACAGATCAATGCCTGAGTACGAACGGGTAGGTTCATGGAAGTAGGTTGTTGTTTGCGTGTTATGGAGACAGTGTGACGTGTTGGACAGGAGGGCCTCGACAACACGGCCCCTTGAGTCTTGACTGTTTTCACGCCATAACGGATTGTGTGCATTAAAGTCACCTAACAGGAAAAAGGAGACGGCAGCTAGCCAACTAAATCCTCCAAGTCGGAAAGGCTTACAGCTTCATCTGGTGGAAAGTAGATGGAACAGACTGTGATCAGAATGTTCACACAAAGTCTCGCTGCCGCTGTTTGCAGAGGCGTATGCAAAGGGACTGCAGTGACAGGAACACTATGAGGAACCAGAACGGCCACACCGCCGCACGCGATAACCCCGTCCTCATGTTATTTGCGAAAAAGAGATTGCCTGCGCAGCGAAAGAGTGTCCGTGGTGCGGAGTTTTGCGTCTTGGAGACACAAGCACACTGGCGCGTGCGAAGACAGCAAGCCCTTCAAATAATCAGTTCTTGGTCGGAGGCCACGGCAATTCCACTGGATGATGGAAGCAATAATGAAAAAAGGAAAAAAGAAAAGATGAGGAAAAGTGACAAAGACGCCTATAGGTTTTAGAGTCTATGAGTTCCTCCGGAAGATCTTCAGTAACCAGACGTGAAGGGGATTTTCCCGGAGGGTATATGGGACGGTGTTTGGTCCCCGGGTTCTTGGGAGGAATCTCCTGACCCTGATTTTTAGTTCCGGATTTTGGAGAGGAAGAGCTTTGATTTTGCTTCTCTGGTGTCTTTTTTGCAGTGCCCACAGCCTGAGTGCCAGTGTTAGTGGTTGATCTTTTTGGCGACGAAGTGGGTGTCGCTTTGGGAGCTTTACGGCAAGATTTGACAGACACTATCCTACCAACAACGATGTCCTCGAAATTGTAGGGACACCGCGCTGGAATGTGAACCTCAGTCTGGACCGCAACAGTAGCCTTCTGGACCACAACTGAAGCATATTATATGATCGCCGACCTGGTGGGCCAAGGGCGATCCGCCGTCTGGACTCTGGATAAGGGAGATATTCAAGAGTCTTCAGGCGCGTTGAATAGCCTGCTCCTCCATTCACTTTGGACATTGCTTAGAAGCAGGGTGGGACCCATCACAGTTGATGAGTGTTCAGAAGACGCCAGGCATTCCAGCAAAGGATGATCCTCAGAACCACAGCGACCACACCTAGCCACGTTACGACACGGCTGCTGGGAATGTCCGTAACTTTGGCACTTGAAACATGTCAGAGTATTGGGTATATAGGGGCAAACGTCAAAAGGTAAATACCCTGGCTTGATGGAAGACTGTAAGGTTGAGGTGTCAAAAGTCAAGATGATATTGCGAGAGGGAACCAGTTTCCGATCTCGCCTAAACTGAATCCGTCGAACAACATTGACATGTTGTTCCCCTAATTCCTCAAGTAGCTCCTCTTCGCTGTATTCAATTAAGTAGCGGGAGGTGCCCACGCCGCGAGAGGAATTCAAGTAGTCATACAGTGTCACTTGCACCGGAATACCCAACAGTGCGGCCGTGGTAAGCAGGATAGCACTATGTCTGGAATGAGATGTTTCGACAAGAAGATCCCCTGAAGGAAGCTTCTTGACATTCCTCTGAGAGCCAGCAACGGCCTGAAGAGCCTTATTGATCCAGAAGGGGCTCCTGGCACTCAAAGGTTGTGAAGGATCGATAGAATGTATCAAGAGAAACAGAGCATTGGAGGAGTCAGAAACAAGTTTCTTGGTGGAAGACATGGTCTCGTCCTCCATTGGACGATTTGATGTTGCATCATGCGAAACATCCTTAGAAGCCATAAAGAACGAAAGAAGATTCATCCGCCGAATTCCCTGATCACCACCGAGCGCTACGAGGGAGAGCCGGAGGTCCTCAAGCCCAGATGGACGCAGGACACGGCTGTAGGGTTACGCAGCGGATATAGTAAACTTGACAGGGCGGACATGCGCTCAGCGAAAAACGTGATTTTTCCGTGTTTTGGTAACACCGCTTTGGCATGCCCACATTATCCCCAGACTCACAATGTCGTACGCAACGACAAGCCGTTAGAAGACAGGACTCCACTCGGCCACTTACTTCATTGACTAGCAGTGGGTTAGTTCCCAGCCGCCCGTTTAGGGTGAAGCAGGGGACAAAGAGGAGTGTCGGTAACTGGCGACAACAACACCCAGGCCTCCAGAAACCTCAGCCTCCAGCATCCCCTTTTCTACCTTACGGGTCTCCGCACACAGCAAACGTGCAGGTAGATCTAGCTAATCAGCGCGGAAAACAAAGAGGGAAACGTAAAATGGGGAATAAAGGAAAAAGAACGATAAACCAAACTCCGACGCTGGCGCATAGTCACAACCTTAGCAGCCTACAACTGAGGCGGGTGCGTGGCATGGTAAAAACAAAAGGCTTAAAATTCGGAAAATATCAGACATTATATGTTGGCTCGGGCCGTGGGTTCGCCAGTTCCCATCAGCTGGATGAACAGCTGTCCCTGCGGTGATGGCATCGTACAAATACGAAAACACAAGATGTTCGGTCACAAGGTCAGTTCAGGCCGTGGGGGCGGTACTCCCCAAATAACTGGAAAACCAGTTATCCCCGTGCGGGGGCTCTAATTGTGGTTCGCAGAAAAATCAAGAATTGAGTTATTAACACAAACCTTTATAAATGTGAGGTAAGTTCTGTGCAACGATGAGTTAAATATTGAAATTAGACTACGTATTGTATGATGAAATACTATGTGTGGTGGATTCAGCTGCTTTGTGTTGAAACTTGGACGTTTAAGGCAAACACTGTCAAAAAGAAATAGAGATGTTCAGAAAGATATTAAAGAATCCTTGAATAGAAAAAGTAGAAAACGGTGAAATTCTGAGAAAAATAAATAAAAACCACGAGTTGATAAGTGTGGCGAAAAAAGGAAAAAACTGTTTATTTGGGACATCTAATGCGGAGTGCTAAATTTAACACATCTTAATTGGCATTAGAAGAATGGATCAATGCGAAACGAAGCGAGGGAGAAGAAGAATACCCTGACTTGATAATATAAAGAACTGGACTAAACTGAATGCAGAATCTTTAATCACTGTCGCTGTGAACAGAGCTGAATTCTTCAGTGTGGTCAAAGATCTCCGTTAAGAGAAGGAACCCAAAGCAAGCGAGCGAGAAAGAGAGAGAGATAATTTTATCTATTATACCTTCATAATTTTAATCATAATTCAGTTTATTTAAACGATTAAGCTAATTACATGAACGAATACGCTACATAAATTTCTTTGCGTATTTTAATTTATTTATTTCCATTTTCCAGACAGAAAGTCATCACCAACCATTCTCAATCTACTGCTGGATGAAGGTTTCCCAAAGTCTCTTCCACAATTCTATCTTGAACAATTCTCTTCCATGTCACTCCGGCACGCTCTCGAATTTAATCCATCCATCTCCCACGTACTCTTTCTTTGGGTCTTTCCCTGCCTCTTGGTATTAAGTCTAGTATTTTATTTGTCTAATGATGTGTTAGATCAGTCTCTCTTGCAATATGTCCAGCACACTGCCGTTTCGGGTATTATACTTTGATTAAGATATAATCAATATTGATTATGATAGAGGTCCGATCAAAAAGTTCCGAGACCAGGCCGATATACAACAAAGTACTTGCGTTACTTAAGTCTGGCTATGATCTCCCTCAAAGTAGTCTCCTTGGGCAGCGATACACCGCTGCCAGCGTTTTTGCCACTGTTGGAACGCTCCTTGGAAGTCCTGTTCGCGAATCGTGTCAAGCACCGTCTGCGATTCGCACTGGATCTCGTCCACGGTTTTAAAACGGCGACTCTTGAACTTCAGCTTCGGGAACAGAGAGAAGTCGCAGGGGGCCAAATCCGGCGAGTAAGGTGGGTGAGGAAGGGTAGCCATGCTGTTGCGGCTGCAAAACTGGCGCGTTGCTAACGCTCTGTGAGCTGCTGCATTGTCGTGATGGAGCAGGAAATCGCCCCTGCGCCACATTTCAGGTCGTTTGCGGTGAATGTCCTCCCTAAAACGCCGCAGAACGTCGCAGTAAAAACAGGGCGGTGACGGTCTGGTCCTCGGAGACGAATTCACGGTGCACAACCCGACGAATAAGGAAGAATACGGTGAGCATTCTTTTGGTTGCGCTCCGGACCTGTCGGGCCTCCTTCGGTCATAGAGATGCCGGGATCTTCCACTGCGACAGCTGTTGTTTGGTCTCCGGGTCGTAACCGTAGACCCAAGTCTCGTCCCCAGTGATGACCTGCGACAGCAACGTTAGTTTCTGATTTGCCGAGTTTGACGCAGAATTTGATGTTCGCTCGCTGCTCTAATTTGCAGCCGATACCGAAATCGCAGCTGTGCTCTGCACGCCGTCACCAAATATCGTGTAGCACAGCTGCTGATGTTCACAGAACGACGGCACTCGGCATAATTACTCATGAAGGCCACTGCTCTCGACAGCTGCTCGGGCATCCGCGTACTGCCATCTGTTGGCGCGCTACGTACCTAGTCTCGGAACTTTTTGATCGCACTACTTGAAAAAAATAGAAACGAACACTTGCACCTCCTAGTGGCAAAACAGTGAAGTACTAAAAGTGGCAAATGTATGGAAGGCATTCCTCGCCACAATATCAGTAGCAAAAACATATTTTTAAATCGGACTTCTAGAAACGGAAATAACATTTCAGAGATTTGCATTAACCACTCTAGTGGGAAAATTAAACATTATTTTGAGAAAAAAAAATGTACACATACATGATTTTTTCGCAGTCAGTGGCGTCTGTTGTTCAGTTAGATTTTTAGGCGCAAATATATGATTGCTAACATTTTTAAAACAGAAATGCCGTATGTACTTACGCACACTAGCGGTAAAACATTTTTTACAAATATTATGATATGCGTGCAAAATATTTATCGACGTAACTTCCATCTAACGAAGAAATAATTTAAAAATCCTATTTTTAGAAGCACAGACTTCAGAGAAAATGCGGTATGCATTTACGCCTCCTAGCGGTGACATCATGCATATTTCAAATAGGAACTGTACGTAAAATGGCTTCGTGGTAAAAGGTATCGAAATGTAAAAAGTTGTTTTGTAATAGTTTTTATTTATTGAAGCAAGTGTTAGAGAGTTATACGTACTTTTTTTTTTTTATTTAATACGTTGTACGATTATGCCTCCTAGCGGCGAGATTATACATCGGAAAATGACCAAAACGTATGATTGTTGTGCTCGCAGTTCAGACTTTCGACAGAGCATAGCATTTTTCAAAACGAACAAACAGTTGTATATATATATTTAACTAAATTACTTTTAATGACTAAATTAAAAAGGATAACAACTGTAAATTATATTCAAGGCATTTAAATACATTTTCTTAGTTCAGAAAAAAATGTTTTCGGTAGTATGATGTCAACGAAGCTTTTAGTTTATAATACAACGAATATTATCCTTTAAATGGATTTTAAGTACATTTTTTCATTTATAATTTTGTGTTGAAGGCTCCGATAAATAATGTGTGGTCCCCAGAAAACTATTCCATTGACAGCGTTTGCGTTCGCTCATAAGAAACTTCAATAACACAAGCGTTGTTTGATGACGTTTTGGAAGCAATCACAAAGAGAAAGAAAACAAAACAACAAAAGGTCCTTCTGCACAGAACACTAGACCAAATTTTCGAATATCATTTAACACTCAATCAAGGGAGTAAAAAAAAAAAAAAAAAAAAAAAAAATTCGGATTGCTATTTCCAAAGTTATTTTAAATCCATATGAAAGTTAAGCTTGAGTAAGTTCACACAACTTTTCTCTGAGCCCACCATTTACCCTACCCCCCTTCTCATATACACAGTCGAGACACATTATTGTGACCACTTCTACTTTTAACGTCAACAGTACGTAGCTAATGATAGAATGCACGTGTCGTGATCTGGCTTGGAGGGTATATAAGGTGTGCTGTAGGCATTCTGAAAACCTGGGGCCGCGGGTGGCCTAGTGGGCAACGTTCGAGACTGCCGCGGGAAGGACCTCAGGTTCGATCCCAGGCAGGTACGAACGCTCGATCCACTAAATATCCGCCGTGCGTCGGATGGGCACGTTAAGCCGTCGGACCTCGGGTACTGGCCCCCGGTAATAAATAAGGGCGTCTTCCTCCCCCTTTCTACTTCGCTTTCGTGTCACTTTCCTATCGGCCACTGAAGCCCAAATCTCCTAGCTTCCTATTTCTAAGGGTTGTTTAAGACCTGGGGTCAGACACTCCCTTCCTAAAATCCTCTACATATGATCATGATCATGCTCTGAAAACATATCACTCGTTGCTGTCATGGATAAGAGGAGCGATTTATCAGATTTTCAAAAAAGGATGATTATCGGCTTTCGGGCCAAGGGTGGCAGTATTACTGAAACAGCGCAGTTTGTGAACTGTTCGCGTTCTGCTGTGGTTAAAGTGTATCGTGATTGAAGAAATGGCACCATTGCGAATAAGCAACGTGAAAACTGCGGAGCACCACGTGCCATTGATGTGAGAGGTGAACGTCGGCTTCGAAGGTGCGTAAGGGCCGATCGACACGCTACAGTGGAGGAACTCACTGGACGAATGAACCAGGAGACTACCGGAAGTGTGTCTAAAACGACAGTTCAGGGAGCCCTGCTGTGTATGGGGCTCCGATGCACACGAAATGTCACTGCACCTATGCTAACGAAGGTGCATCGGCAGAAAAGGCTTACATTTGCACGGCAATATCGGAATTGGACCTCCGCTTATTGGCAAAGGATTGCCTTCTCCGATGAGTCATGTTTTCTGCTTCACCGAACGGATGGACATTGGCGTATACGGCGAGAAAAATCTGAGAACAAACATTCTCCAACCATTGGTGGCAGAACACAAGCTGGTGGGGGCAATTTTATGGTCTGGGGAATGTTTTCGGGGCATTCTCTGGCCCCACTCATACCTGTGGAAGGAACTATGGACCGAGTTCGTTATGAATCCATCCTTGCAGACCACGTACACCCATACATGCTGATTGTTTTCCCTGAGGCGGACGGGATCTTCCAGCACGACAATGCGACGTCTCATACAGCTAGAAATGTCAGAGAGTGGTTGGAAGAGCACGGTTAAGATTTCAAAGTACTTCCCTGCACCCCTAATTCCCCAGACTTAAAACCAATTGAGCATCTGTGGGACTACCTCGATTGTGTTGTGCGCTCTAAGGATTCTCCACCACGCACCCTCATGCAGCTGTCAGATGTACTACAGTCAGCATGGCTCCACATACCTGTGAACACCTTCCAGCACCTTACTGAGTCACTCCCAGCCCGTGTAGCTGCTGTCCGCGCTGCACACGGCGGTTACTCTGGATATTGGCTGGTGGTCACAATAATGTGACTGGACCGTGTATTTTAACATGGTGAGTGCAACCATTAAGATTTTAAAGGACTTGGATAAACGTACGATAATTTTTGGAATTAACAGAAATTTTGTTACATAAAATAATTCTTTAGTTAAGTTTAGCGTTTGTAAATATGAAAAACGGAGGGAGTTCTCTGAACAAATGTCAAATGTTTAAGAGATACCATTTTTGGTATCTCTAAACATTTGACATTTAAGAGATACTATGTTTGGAGATACCATATTTGTAATTATAATTTAAAAAGATGAGGGAGAGGGATACAGAAAATATATATATATATATATATATATCTTTCTCGGGTTACAAACTAAAATTCATTAAGAGCCTTATGATAGCAAATATTAACAAGAGAGATGACACCGAATTTTTGGGTGTAATAAGCACGTCTTTTGAATCCGTTCTGACACAAATTAAATTTATCAAAACTGTTCAAAGTCAATGGGACCGGTATGGAAAAAAATAGTATCTGACGGAAGAAAGAAGTTGTTCAATCGGGTTTTTAATCCCTCAGATATTGCTGTAAACGGAACCGTGAGCTTACGCCCTCTGGTTGCAGACTTGTGCGTTAAGAAAAACATAAATATGCCCCCTGGTGGCCTTATGCCCCCTGGTGGCCAAACTATTATTTACCAAACATTAGAAATCACGTGAAAAATATTTTCCATCAGGTCTTGTATGCGATACAGGATGCATTTTTCAAATCGGAGTTTTAGAAGCAGAAATAACGCAGAAAACGCAATTTACCTTTGTGCCCTCTAGCGGAAAGTCTGTGATTTACTTGAATATTTTGAATTTATAGGAAAAACATTTCGCATCGGAAACACTATCCAACAAAGAAGGGATTTTTCAAATCGGACTCCTAGAAGTAGAGATATTGACAAAAATAAAATATACATCTACGCCCCCTGGCGTAGAAACCATGCATTATTTCAAGAAGAAAATGTTCCTAAAAGGTTTGTCGACATGAGTAGTATCGGTCAACAAACCACTTTTCTTTCAATCAAGATTTTTGAAGCTCATATTTTGCTGCAAATACATCAGAAACGGAAATTAAGACTTACGCCCCCTGGTGGCCTAACTATTTCTTACAAAAATTAGAAATTATGTGCAAACGATTTCCCATCAGGAGCTGTCTCCGGTGCAAAAATATTTTTTTAAAATCGGAGATTTAGAAGCAGAGATATAGGGGGAAACGCAATTTACCGCAACGCCCCCTAGCGAAAAGTCTATGAACTACTTGAAAATTTTAAAATTATATGAGAAACGTGTCACACTGAAAACACTATCCAACAAAGAAGGAATTTTTTAAATTGGACTTCTAGAAGTAGAGATATTGACAAAAATATGATATATATCTACGCCCCCTGGCGGAGAAAATGTAGAATATTTTAAGAACAAAATATTCCGATAAGGTGTATCGATGTAAGTGGCATCAGTCCACGAAAGAATTTTTTCAATCGATATTTTAGAAGCTCAGATTTCATGGCAAATACACCAGAAGCAAAAATTAACACTTACAGCCCCTGGTGGCTAAAGTACTCTTTACCAAAAATTTGAAATAATATGCAAAAGAGTTTCCATCAGGAGGTGTATGCGCTGAAGAATTTTTTTTTAAATGGGAGTTTTAGAAGAAGAGTTATCGGAGAAAATGTAATTTACTTTCACGCCCCTAGCGGAAAATCCATGCGTAATTTGAAAAAGTAACTATATCTAAAATACTCTACGGCATAAATAGAATCGAAAGATAAAATAATTTTTTCAGTCGGATGTTTAGAAGCAAATATGTGGAATAAAAATGTATTTTTGAATTCGACATCATCTGCATTAACGCCCTCTAGCGGCGAAATTGTACATCGTGAAAAAAAGAAAAGAAATGAAGGATCATCATTTGCATATTTCAAGCTTCCGAATGCAAAAATATTTTTTTTCAAATGGTACAGAGATATAGTTGCAGAGATATCGTGGGTACAGACGGACGGACGGACAAACCGGTAACATAAGCACGATCTTTTTTTTACAAAAGACGTGCTAAAAAGGAAGATGAAAAAAACCCGACGTAAGCAAGCTTAATGAGCCAAGAAATAGTAACATGCTAATGGCCATGAACATCCGTATCCATGGTTCTAAGTATTATACACACTAAATAAATGCTACGCGTAGTATGTACCAAAACACATCTTTTACTGGGGATTATTACATCTGCAGGTCGGTTAAAGTCGACATAAGAGGAATTTTTTTTTGCCAAGCACTTCAAAGTTTGTGTTCCCACCCGTATGATGATTAGCCCTCCTAACAGCCCCCCCCTCTTCAGGTCTGAGCTACTGGCGTCCCCACTGCAAGTTCAAGGCACAAAAATTTCTTTTAAGGAAATCAGTTGAGACCCCGAGCTTCATCCCCCCACATCGCCCGCTTTAATCCAGCCCTCTACCTGCGACGTCCTGAGATGATTTCAGTGAGTAATATTTGGATAAGCACCTCATGTTATGACCAGTGTAGCCTACTAACATAGACGCAGTGCTACGCCATTCAAATACCGAGGGAAGGGGGGAATCTTTAAATCCGAAAGCAATAAAATCGTGCATAGTGAAGTTCTTTCTTTAAGAGCTCTTGTTTTTCACTCCTTTCTGACATCCTGTTAATCTAAACGATCCCAGACCCAAGGAGGTGAAGGGCGGACTGGGGTAAAGTAATTTGTATTCATAAAAAACTCTCCCAGTAGCTGTGGCGACAAGCCTGCTTCAACCCCTAGAATTTTCTCTTCGTAAAATAACACTGGCCAGCTCCTGGGTTAAGAACAAATGCCGAAGGATTCCTAATGATGCGTAATTAGCGGTGGGTAATTACGAGAGTTTCATTGAAGAAAACCAGAATAAGTACCTAGCCCTGGTGGACCACCCCAGAGAGTGGGCAATTTTGCTCCACGCCCTGGCTGCCGAATTTCATGACGCATCTCAACGAGAAAAACGGGTAGACAATGAACTATAGTAAAAAAAAACAAAAATGATAATACTAACTGCCAGACTCAGTAAATAGCAGCTTTACGAGCGAATTCTACAGACGAATAAAACCGAAATACCAGCTGATTTTGATAACGAGTGAGACCTACTCTTCCAAAACAGGAAGGTTGTAGTTTCTTTAATGGATGACGAATTTTAATTCAGCTTGCTTTAAGCTCGATACATACTAAATTTTGAATGCTTGTCTTCTCTTATCGTTCACTGGACATGAATAGTTTCTTGGAAAATAATTTAATAATCCAAGGCACTGTAATCTTGTGCTAAAATGTTGTGGAAGGTTGTTTTGAAATCAGATTTTGGTAATGTAAAAAGAATAAAAGACCCTTTAAAGTAATGTACGTTGTATATATTTAAGATGAACGCACGGCCTTTATCTCTCCCACGGTGTTAACTGACAAAGAACAAAGAATTGACCAAATTTACAAAAAAACATACAATGAAATTATTAATACCCTAAATTACATGTCCGCTTCCAATATGAAAACACGTAGCCATAAAGCTGATAAAAATAAAATTGACGCGTTTCACAACTTTCACATACACACACACACATTTATTTTGAGATCATATATTTTTCGTGTCCTTTTTTATTGTTTATTGTATAAATATCATCATCATCATAATCAACCATTACCATCAAACAGAAATCATCGCTCCATCCACGTTAATAAGTGCGTCTCGGAAGCATTCTCATCGGCCACCACCAGGAATCGAACCCAGGGTCTTCCAGTTACGCGCCGGACATGCTACCGCTGCACCACAGCGGCCTCGAGTTCTCCAGACTCACATGTGATTAACTGCCAAACTACATGGCAGGTTGCTTCATGGAGCCCCGCACAGTGCTGGGGATTCACCAAAAATGGAAAGCAGCAACTGAACAAGTAACTAGGAGGCGAATGGATAATTAATCCATACACTGGACGCGGACCAGGAACATCGAACAGAAATCATCGCTCTTTGCACGTTAATAAGTGAGTCTCGGAAAAATTATCATCGGCCGCCACCGGGAATCGAACCCAGAGTCTTCCAGTTACGCGCCGGACATGCTACCACTGCGGCCTCAAACTGGAAGACCTGGGTTCGATTCCCGGTGGTGGCCGATGAAAAATTTTCTGAGACTCACTTATTACCGTGGAAAGAGCGATGATTTCTGTTTGATGTTCCTGGTCCGCGTCCAATGTTTGAATTAATCAACCATTATCAATTCACTGCTGGATAAAAGTCTCCCCAAGTCTCTTCAATAACGGTCTATCTTGCACCATTCTCCTCCATGTCACTCTCGCATGTTTTTGAATTTCATCCACCAATCTCCCACGTGGTCTTCTTTTGGGTCTTTTCCTGTCTCTTGAATCCAGTCTAGAATTTCGGTTGTCCATCGGTGGTCCGTTCTTCCGGCAACATATCCAGTCCATTGTCATTTCAGGAATTTTATTCTGTTCACGATGTCTTCCACTCTTGTCGTTTTCCTTATCCATGAGTTCCTCTTCTTATCGCTCCCGGTTACACCAAGCATATATACTGTCTATACGGGGGCTGTACCAAAAGTAATGCAAGAGTGGGCATAGCTTTTTTAATTAACTGACAGAGGTCGTTTGAATTGCACATGATGGTAGAGTTACTCTTCCTCCATAGTAACCCTTCTTCTTCATTGCAGATAAATAATGGATTCCAAGCAGAAGCAACGTGCTGTGATTGAGTACTTGACGAAGGAAGGTAGCAGGCTGTCCGACATCCACAGAAGGCTACAGAATGTTTACGAAGATGACACCATTGACAAGAGCAATATGCAAAGATGTATGAAGAAGTTTAAAGAAGGGGAAACCAGCATTGAAGACAAACCACGCAGTGGGACACCATCACCTGCAACCACTGACACGAATCGTCAGCGAGAGGATGAATTGATTCGTGCGGAGAGACGAGTCACAATCCTTGAGCTTGTTACACAACTGGACTGTGATCACAATACCATATAGAAGATGATTGAAGACTTAGGGTATCGGAAAGTGTGTGAAAAGTGGTACCTCGGAAGTTGACACCCCATTTGAAGAAGAGAAAGGTGGAAGTCTGTTCTGATTTGCTCGAAGCGTTCAAAGGCAATGAAGACACGTTTTTTTTTTCGATCTGGTGACAGGTGATGAAACGTGATCGTATCTTTACGATCAGGAAACGTATAATCAGTCCATGGAATGATGTCACACCTCTTCACCAAGGCCTAAGAAGTTCAAGAGCCAGCGATCAGCACATGGTGACTGTTTTTTGGGATGTCAGGGGTGTCATTCTCCTTGATTTTCTGGAACATGGTCGTACCGTGACCAGCGAGCAGTACATTGAGACACTCAAGAAGCATAGAAAAGCCATAAGGAGGACGAGACCGAACAAGAATCTGAAAAGGATCCACACTCGCCGTGACATTGCGAGACCACACACATCTTAGGCAACAAATCAGGCGATCAGCAAATTAGGCTGGTCGGTGGTCCCCCATCCACCGTGCAGCGCAGATCTGGCGCCCTCTGACTTCCACCTGTTAGGTCCAATGAAGGACAGTCTCCGGGGACAACTATTTGATGACACAGACGAGGTGAAAGTGGTTGTGAAGAAGTGGGTACAACAGTGCACACCTTAATTTTTTCAAAGAGAAATTGAGAGTTGGGTTCAAAAATGGCGCAAATGCATCGCTTGTGAGGGAGACTATGTTGAGTAGTACCTTTGTACAGAGAAAGAGTTACTCTACCAACATGTGCGATTTGAACGACCTCTGTCAGTTAATAAATGTTATGCCCATGTACTCAGAAAACTAATTCTAAGAGCGAGGGAATATGAACTACCATTACGCATGGCTCTTATTGATTATGAAATGGCCTCTGATTCCGTGAAACAATGAACAGTTACAATGACTTTGAAATCCTGCGGTATTGAAGATCTTAGATTAGCACTATTAATAACATCTGTGAAAATACAATTGCAAAGGTTCGGGTATTTAAGGATACAGCACCAATAAAATTTGGAAAGGGAGTGAGACAAGGTGTCACCATATCTCCCAATCCCTTCAATGCCACATTGCAAAGTGTCTTTCAATCATTGAACTGGGAAAACAAGGGGATAAAGATTAACGGAGATTAATTGACTCACCTTCGCTTTTGCTGAACACGTAATCATTTTTGCAACTACCCCTTCAGAACTACAGAGTATGGTCTAGGAACTTGCTAATAAAAGCAAAGAAGTGGAATTAAAAATGAACTTTTAGAAGACAAAACTGATGTACAATGCTTTTTCAATAAATGAAGATTTTGCGATTGATGGAGGAAAGCTCGAGGTAACCGATACCTACATTTCATTTACCTTGGGCAACAGATGTCAAAGCAAATGTCACATTGATAAGGAAATTAATTGGTGAATAAAACGTGGCTGGAGAGCTTTTGGAAGAAACAGTACAATTCTTAAGAGCAATATGCCATTATGTGTTAAAAGAAAAGTGTTTAATCAATACATCCTACCAGTTCCTACATATGGAGCAGAGACATGGACCTTAACTAAAAACACATACAAAGACTGCAGACAACTCAAAAAAGTGATCATATGAACTCAAAAAAGCATGGAGAGATGCATGCTTGGTGTAACCAGGAGAGATAAGAAGAGGAACTCGTGGTTAAAGAAAATTACCGATGGATAACTGAATAGGAGACTGATATCAGTTATCCACCGATGGATAACTGATATCAGTCTCCTATCAGTGGTTTATAAAATCTTCACTAAAGTTCTTTCACACCGTTTGAAGGTAACACTGGACATGGCTCAACCGAGAGAGCAAGCTGGATTCAAGAGTGGCTACAGCACAAAAGATCATATCCACGTACTGAGAGAACTAATTGAAAGAGCGAGGGAATATGAACTTCCATTGTGCATGGCTTTTATCGATTATGAAAAAGCCTTTGATTCGGTGAAACCATCAGCAGTTACAATGGCTCTGAAATCCTGTGGTATTGAAGATGCGTACATTAATATTATTAATAACATCTATGAAAATGTAAGTGCAAATATTCGGCTGTATGAAAATACAACACACATAAAAATTGGAAAGGGTGTGAGACAAGGTGACACCATATCTCCCAAGCTCTTTAATGCGACATTGGAAAATGTCTTTCAATCACTGAACTGGGAAAACAAAGGGATAAAGATTAATGGATATTATCTAACCCACCTTCGTTTTGCTGATGACGTAGTCATTTTTGCAACTACCCCATCAGAGCTGCAGAGTACGATTCAGGAACTTGCTGACAAGAGTAAAGAAGTGGGATTAAAAATGAACTTTCAGAAGACAAAAGTGATGTTCAATGCTTTTACAAGAAATGAAGATTTACCGATTGATGGAGAAAAGCTGGAGATAACAGACACGTACGTTTATCTTGGACAGCAGGTATCAAGTGAGGGTCACATTGATGAAGAAATTAATCGGCGTACAAAACTTGCCTGGAGAGTTTTTGGAAGAAACAGCATAATTTTCAAGAGCAATATGCCATTATGTCATAGAAGAAAAGTGTTTGATCAATGCATCCTTTCAGTGCTTACGTATGGTGCAGAGATGTGGACCTTAACTAAGAGAGACATACAAAGGCTGCAGACAACTCAAAGCAGCATGGAGAGGTGCATGCTTGGTGTAATCAAGAGAGATAAAAAGAGGAACTCGTTAATCCGAAAAATGACAAGAGTGGAAGACATCATGAACAGAGTTAAATCCCTGAAATGACAATAGGCTGGGCATACTGCCAGAAGGACAGACCATCGATGGACAGCCGAAATTTTAGATTGGATTCCAAGGGACAGGAAAAGACCCAGAAGAAGACCTCATGGGAGATGGGTGGATGAAATTCGAAAGTATGCGGGAGCGACGTGGTGCAGACTGGCACAAGACAGGCCGTTGTGGAGGAAACTTGGAGTGACCGTCGTCCAGCAGTGGATTGATAATGGTTGACAATGATGATGATGTTGATGATACTAAAAGACCAAGTGGGAGATTTGTGGATGAAATCCGAAAGCATACAAGAGTGACATGGAAGAGGCTGACTCAAGACAGAGAGTTGTGGAAGAAGCTTGGGAAGGTCTTCATCCAAGCAATGCATTGATGATGGGGATGATGAATATATAGATATAGCCACCGTGGTTGTTCGGCAGAAGCGAAAACGACCCAGAAAACCGCGGGCTCCCAAGTGGTGGGCGCTGACAACTAGGCCATCGCTTGCTCTCCGATTTCAAAACACAAAAAAAATCTTTAAGTGTTTTATGTTATATCTTTCTCTGCAGCACAATCTTATTCACAAATCTTTTATTTTGAAGTAAGAGAACGAGAAATAACATACAGTTTGGTTGCAACAGTGTTTTTTGAAAGTACTCTCGTCAAAAGTTCAAAAAGTAAAAAAAAACAAAAAAAAAAACCGTTTGATGGCATCCTAAAAGAAACATTTGAAAAGTAAAGAAATGAAACTATACTTCAATAGAATCCTTTCCTGCTCTTCAAAAAACAGAACAGTTTTCATCGCGACCTAAAGGCAAATATTTAAAATGCTACACGGTATCACTTAAGGGAGTTTGATCTAACTTCATACGGCACAAGAGTGCACTGCAAATGTTTCTGATAGTGGTCTACCCTGATACTTTAAGAAAACTGTACTGGTTGTCTATCTTTTATCGAAGTGGACTACTTATATTTTAGTCGATAGCACATGAACTGTTTCTTCTTCGTACGAAAACCTTTAAAAGAATATTTCTCCTGTCTGACACACTTGCAGCGATATGTACAAGGATTTTACCCAAAAGCAGGAAAATAACAGTTTAAGGTTTAAACACCTTACCGCCCTCGAGTAGCGCCTAACTTCAATTTTTTACGTAGCGGCATATGCTTCCAGTAAAAAATAATACAAATATTTAGTTTCGATATCTCTTGGTCGAAAATCGTACTGTTTTATAAAGAAAACGTTTTAAGTGCTTTAATTCACGTGCATCTTACCAGTATAAACAAGTAAGATTACACCGAATTTTCGGGTGTAATAAGCACGTCTTTTGAATCCGTTCTGACGCAAATTAAATTTATGAAAGCTATTCAAAATCTATGGAGTCGGTATGGAAAACAATAGTATCTGACGGAAGAAAGAAGTTTTTCAATCGGGGTTTTAATCCCTCAGATATTGCTGCAAACGCAACTGTGAGTTTACGCCCTCTAGTTGCAGACTTGTGTGTTAAGAAAAACATGAATTTATATGAGAAACATTTCACACCGGAAACGCTCTCCAACACAGAAATAATTTTTCAAATCGGACTCTTAGAAACAGAGATATCGACAAAAATAAGATGTAACTTTACGTCCCCTGGTGGGAAAACCATGCATTATTTTAGGAAGAAATTATTCTCAAAGGCTTTTCCATATGAGCGGTTTCGGTCCAAGAAAAAACAAATTTAGTCGAGTTTTCAGGAGCCCAGATTTTGCTACAAATACATCAGAAGCAGAAATTAACACTTATGCCCCCTGGTGGCCAAACCATTCTTTTTTTTTTTCTTTTTTTTTTTTTTTTGAGGTTTAACGACCACCGTGAGCAGCTCAATGGGCTATAAGCAGTCGCCCGTCCCTAATTTAGGGCCACTGGTTCCAGGGAAGGGAGAGATCCAGTGCCGTAAGACAAACACAACATCCATGCCTCACCGGGATTCAAACCCGGACCCCTTTCGGACGAATGATCAGAGGACAACGCCTTAGACCACTGCGCCACCGGGGCGGCAAACCATTCTTTACCAAACATTAGAAATTATGTGAAAAATATTTTCCATCAGGCCGATACAGGAAGAATTTTTTTTCAAATCGGAGTTTTAGAAGCAGAAATAACGCCTAAAACGCGATTTACCTTTGTGCCCTGTAGCGGAAAGTGTTCCTAAAAGGTTTTCCTTGAAAATTTTGAATTTTTAGGAAAAACATTTCGCATTGGAAAAAATTTTCCAAATCGGAATCCTAGAAGTAGAGATACATCAGAAGAAGGAATTTTCCAAATCGGAATCCTAGAAGTAAGAGATACTGACAAAAATAAGATATACATCTACGCCCCTGGCGTAGAAACCATGCATTATTTCAAGAAGAAAGTGTTCCTAAAAGGTTTGCCGACATGAGTAGTACCGATCAACAAAAGACTTTTTTTTTTTTTTCAATCGAGATTTTAGAAGCTCATATTTTGCTGCAAATACATCAGACGCGGAATTTACGATTTACGCCCCCTGGTGGCCAAACCATTTTTTCACAAAAATTGGAAATTATGTGCAAACGATTTACCATCAGGAGCTGTATCTGGTGCAGAATTTTTTTTTCAAATCGGAGATTTAGAAGCAGAGATATAGGGAGAAAGTAATTTACCTTTACGACCCCTAACGGAAAGTCTATGAATTACTTGAAATTTTTCAAATTATATGAAAAACATGTCACACTAGAAACACTATCCAACAAAGAAGGAATTTTTCAAATCGGACTCTTAGAAGTAGAGATATTGACAAAAATAAGATATACATCTCCGCCCCCTGGAGTAGGAACCATGCATTATTTCAAGAAGAAAACGTCCCTAAAAGGTTTGTAGACATGAGTAGTATCGGTCAATAAAAGACTTTTTTTTCAATCGAGATTTTAGAAGCTCATATTTTGCTGCAAATACATCAGAAGCGGAATTTACGATTTACGCCCCTGGTGGCCAAACCATTTTTTTCACAAAAATTAGAAATGATGTGCAAACGATTTCCCCATCAGGAGCTGTATCGGGTGCCGAAAGAATTTTTGAAATCGGAGATTTAGAAGCAGAGATATAGGGGGAAACGCAATTTATCGCTACGCCCCCTAGCGGAAAGCCTATGAATTACTTGAAAATTTTGAAATTACATGAAAAACATGTCACACTTAAAACACTATCCAACAAAGAAGGAATTTTTCAAATCGGACTTCTAGAAGTAGAGATATTGACGAAAATAAGATATACATCTACGCCCCCTGGAGGAGAAACTGTGGAATATTTTAAATAGAAAATATTCCGAAAAGGTTTATCGATGTGAGCGGCATCAGTTGACGGAATAATTTTTTCAATCGATATTTTAGAAGCTCAGATTTTATGGTAAATATATCAAAAGCAAAAATTAAAACTTACGCCCCCTGCTGGCCAAAGTATTCTTTACCAAAAATTTGAAATTATATGCAAAAAATTTTCCATCAAGAGGTGTATCCGCTGAAGAAAAGGTTTTTCCAATCGGAGTTTTAGAAGAAGAGTTATCGGGAAAAATGCAATTTACTTTTACGGCCCCTAGCGGAAAATCTATGCGTAATTTGAAAAACGTAACTGCATCTAAAATACTCTTCGACATAAATGGAATCGAAAGATAAAATATTTTTTTCAATCGGATGTTTAGAAGCAAATATGTGGATTAAAACGTATTTTTGAATTCGACATCATCTGCATTTACGCCCTCTAGCATCAAAATTGTTCATCGTAAAAAAAAAAACAAGAAACAAAGGATCATCATTCGCATATTTGAAGCTTCCCAAATGCAAAAATAATTTTTCAAATCGGACTAATAGTTGCAGAGATATCGCGGGCACTGACGGACGGACGGACGGACAAACCGATAACATAAGCACGATCTTTTTTTACAAAATACGTGCTAAAATGAATGAAGGTATTTTACATGAATTATACAATGCTTTTCGCTACACTTTTTATTCAGTATTATCCGTATTTTGAAAATTTTTATGACAGGGAATAAAGTCGCTCCTGCAGACGAAAGCTTTTGTGCTACAAAAGGCGAGTCGAAAGTTGTGCACTACGTGGAGCACTTTATGTTTTCATACGCACGTTTACGACGAAAGCTGACTAGTATTCAAAGCATAGGCCATCGTGTTGCACCGTCTTTAGCCATCTGTCTGCCAGTTGTTCGATTCCGCGGTGGAACCAGTTCTTGTCTTTCGAGGCGAAGAACTCCTTCATCCCAGCTGCCACCTCCTCCTGGTTGTTGAAGTGCCGCCCGCGAAGGAAGTGGGTGATGGACCAGAACAAGTAATAATCTGACGATGCAAGATCCGGACTATATGCTGGGTGTGGCATTAGTTCGATGCCCTCAAGTTCCTGGAGTTTTGCCCGGGTTGTTCGTGCGGTATGAGGCCGAGCGTTTTCCTGCTGTAGGAGAGCGCGCTTTCTGTTCACCAGTGCTGGGTACTTCACCTCCAAAACGGCATACATCCGCTCCAGCTGGTCAGAGTAGAAGTTGGGGTTGATGGTCCGACCATCTCGAACAAACTCGTAATGGATTACCTCCTCGAAATTCCACCAGACGCAGAGCATCACCTTGTTCTCGAAGCGCTCACGTTTGGCAACAGGTTCAGTAAGTTAGCCCGGGCTCAACTACTGACGTTGTGTGTTAGGATTACGAAAATAAACCCATTTTTCATCGCACGTAACAATTCTCTTGACGAAACGTACATCCCGCGGGTTTTCTAGGAGTTTCGTGCACACTTCCATTCGGCGGTTTGCTTCTGCTGGAGTCAGTTCGTGAGAGACAATGCTGGCAGCTGCTGTAGATCTTGCGAGGTCCTGAAGGTGACGAACCACTAATGTCTGTGATATGCCTCGCTTGTCTGATAATCTCTGAGTGCTGGCTGATCGTCGAGGTTTGTGTCACCTGAGTGAGATTTCTTGAACCATCTAGTTGCGGTGCTGTGGTCCACGGAACCTTCCCCCTTTCGCATGACAAATGTTTCGCGTTGCTTGAGCAGTGTTATGCCCGAGTTCAAACTCGTAAAGCAAAAGTTCCCTGATTAACCGGTAGTGGTTATTCATCTTTTAGGCGTCCCAACCACACACAAAACGACAACATGCAATGCTGTTCACAGCAACGACTACCACTTTATATCCCTTTCGACTGACTGCAGTGCGCGACTTGAACTAGTTTAAACACGTGACCTACCCGCCGAAGCACATGCGTTTATGCAAATATGGCAAAACTTTCGCCTCACCCTCTGCATTAGAGCGGTTTTAATGAATACTTCAATAGGGTCAAGGCACAAATGAAATATTCTGAAATACAGCAATTACGTGTAGAATTTGCCGAATAAATGGTAAGAACAAAATGTTAGAATTTGCCTAACACAATTTTGCTAGGAACAGTTTGTGACACAAAGTTCCTGGCTACATAATGTAGTTAAATTTCATCTGTTCGGTCGTGGTAGGTGTACAGAAAATTTCCAGATTTGCAGCATAAGCAAGGAACCCAAAATAAATATGCAAAGTAGTTTCCGTTTTTGTTTTGTGGTTTGAGTGACTGCGCAAAATCTCCATTAAATGGGTAAAGGGTGAATATCATGATGGGTGAATATCCTGGCCATATAACGGCCAGGATATTCACTTTCGTTTTTTTTTTTTTTTTTTTTTTTGATTGGAGGTTTAACGACCACCGTGAGCAACTCAATGGGCTATAAGCAGTCGCCCGTCCCTAATTTAGGGTCACTGGTTCCAGGGAAGGGAGAGAGCCAGTGCCGTAAGACAAACACAACATCCATGCCTCACCGGGATTCGAACCCGGACCCCTTACGGACGAATGATCAGAGGCCAGCGCCTTAGACCACTGCGCCACCGGGGCGGCCACTTTCGTTTGAGCACCAATATAATCTTTCTTTGCCGATGATGGGATTTTCTTTGCCGGTGAGGAATGAACTACGCCGGCAGGTTTATCGCCGCTTCACTATCAATTTTACTTATGCGCCGCCCCGGTGGCGCATAAGGTCTTCTGACTATATATCCGCGATGGCGTCCGGGTTCGAATCCCAGTGAGGCCTGGATGTTGTGTTTGTCTTACCGCGCTGGCTCTCTCCCTTCCTTGGAACCAGTGGCCTAAATTAAGGACGGGCGACTGCTTACAGAAAAAAAATTGAATTGCTAACAGTGGTTGCTAACCCCCAAACAAAACAACAAAAAAAAATTTACTCATGCGTCACCTCAGTAGTGCGTTATCTGTGTCATGTCACGTTACAACTCCTGCTGCAGTTAGTATACCTGCCAGATAAGATCGAACGGTATGATCTACACCTATTACTGGCTAAAATGTTACCAGAATTTTCTGGCCTGGACGGCAAAACTTGATCTAAGAGTCTAAGAGTTCCAGTATATAGTTTCCTCTTAAAATGACAGGACAAAATGTGAAAAATTATCAAATAATAGTAACAATACAGAAAATTCTACCGCCCCGGTTGCGCAGTGGTCTAAGCGATGGCCTCTGATCATTCGTCCGAAAGGGATCCAGGTTTTTTTTTTTTTTTTTTGATTGGAGGTTTAACGACCACCGTGAGCAACTCAATGGGCTATAAGCAGTCGCCCGTCCGTAATTTAGGGTCACTGGTTCCAGGGAAGGGAGAGAACCAGTGCCGTAAGACAAACACAACATCCATGCCTGACCGGGATTCGAACCCGGACCCCTTACGGACGAATGATCAGAGGCCAACGCCTTAGACCACTGCGCCACCGGGGCGGCGGGTCCAGGTTCGAATCCCGGTGAGGAATGGTTATTGTGTTTGTCTTAAGGCACTGGTTCTCTCCCTTCCGTGGAACCAGTGAGCATAAATTAGGACGGGCGACTGCTTACAGCCCATTGCGTTGCTCACGGTGGTCGTTAAACCTCCAATCAAAAAAAGAAAAAAATTCTACTTCGCAAAGTGAGGATATCTTTACGGAAAACGAAATAATATCTAACCTTCCTTGTTTTACCCCGAGCGAAATTCAAAGAAGGATTTTACGTTACAATTCCAATTTCGCAACTTCAAAACAGGTACCAATATCCAATTTCGTGTGGATACATACAGTAAATGTACAGTATTTTCATTTTAAAATACAGCACACGCATTGTACATACTTCGATGCATGTTTATACGTACGTTATAATAAAATATGCTAGGTCTATAGATTTAAAACGCACATTCGTACTTACCCGTTCGTTATTTAATTAAATTAGTCAACAATTATTGGATGCAAAAAATATGATTAAAGCGGTTTTTTAATGCGTAGAATGTTTTCCAAAATGTATTCTTAAAGGGTTCAAAAGTGCTAATCCCCCCGTATCAACTTCACTTACCAAAAACTTTGTAAATCTTCATTACAATTTAAAACTTCTTTAAAAAATTGCAAACCTCTTTTACAACTGCATTATATGCTTTCTCAATCAAATCATTTTCTTTCGGTATTTTTATAGCAACGAAGTCGCGCGCATTACGTTTGCTCTTAGATAGACAGATCTTCGTCGACCGTAATGAAATCTAATCAATTTCCTTCAGCATTTAGACGCGTAATTATTTCGAAAATGGCGTTTAAATCTCATTCTGGATTGACAACGAATACCCTATTTTGTTTGAAAGAAGATTTTTTCGCAATTCAAAGGAAAGATCGGCGATGTTGAAAACACAGACCAGTAGCTTTTGTAATGGCGATCTGGAGGACAAAAAGTACCCTATACCCGAACAAAGAAGCTACACAAAATCTTTGCGGCAAAAATTCGCAGATTTTTTACATTGAACGTTCATATTTTTAACTGTCTTATGGCCAAGATCACTGTCCGTTATTTGGAGGTAAATATCATCATCATCATCATTGTCAACAACTGTCAATCCACTGCTGGATGAAGGTCCCCTGAGTTTCACCCACAACGGTTTGTCTTGAGCAACTCTCCACCATGTCAGTTCCACATGCTTTCGAATTTCATCCACCCATCTCCCATGTGGTCTCCTTCTTAGTTTTAACTTGTCCCTTGGAATCCAGTATAAAATTGCGGTTCTCCATCGGTGGTCCATCCTTCTGCCAATATGTCCAGCCCATTGTCGTTTTAGGAATTTTACTATGATCTTCCACTCTTGTCATTTTCCCTATCCACGAGTTCCTTTTCTTATCTTTCCTGGTTACACGAAGAATGCATCTCTCCATGCTCTTTTAGTTGTCTGTAGTCTTCGTATGTCTTTTTTTAGTTAAGGTTCGTGTCTGCTCCGTACGTAAGCACTGGAAGGATGCATTGACTGGACACTTTTCTTTTAAGACATAATGGCATATTGCTCTTAAAAATTGTACTGTTTCTTCCAAAAGCTCTCGAATAAGTTTAATATGTCGATTAGTTTCTGCATCAATGTGACTTTTTCTTGATATCTGCTGTCCAAGGTAAATGTAGGTATCGGTTATCTCCAGCTTTTCCCAGTCAATCGATAAATCTTTATTTATTGTAAAAGCATTGTACATCACTTTTGTTTTCTAAAAGTTCATTTTTAGTCCCACTTTTTACTCTTGTCAGCAAGTTCCTGGATCATATTCTGCAGTTCTGAAGGGGCAGTTGCAAATATGACTGTGTCATCATCAAAATGAAGGTGAGTTAAATAATCTCCATTGTATCATCATCATTGTCAACCATTACCAATCCACTGCTGGACGAAGGTCTCCCCAAGTTCCCTCCACAACGGTCTGTCTTGTGCCAGTCTCCTCCATGTCACTCCCGCATACTTTCGAATTTCATCCACCCATCTTCCGTGTGGTCTTCTGGGTCTTTCCCTGTCCCTTGGAATCCAATCTAAAATTTCGGCTGTCCATCGATGGTCTGTCCTTCTGGCAGTATGTCCAGCCCATTGTCATTTCAGGGATTTAACTCTGATCATGATGTCTTCCACTCTTGTCATTTTTCGGATTAACGAGTTCCTCTTCTTATCTCTCTTGATTACACCAAGCATGCACCTCTCCATGCTGCTTTGAGTTGTCTGCAGCCTTTGTATGTCTCTTTTAGTTAAGGTCCACGTCTTTGCACCATACGTAAGCACTGGAAGGATGCATTGGTCAAACACTTTTCTTTTAAGACATAATGGCATATTGCTCTTGAAAATTATGCTGTTTCTTCCAAAAGCTCTCCAGGCAAGTTTTGTACGCCGATTAATTTCTTCATCAATGTGACCCTCACTTGATATCTGCTGTCCAAGATAAACGTACGTGTCTGTTATCTCCAGCTTTTCTCCATCAAGCGATAAATCGTCATTTCTTGTAAAAGCATTGAACATCACTTTTGTCTTCTGAAAGTTCATTTTTAATCCCACTTCTTTACTCTTGTCAGCAAGTTCCATACTCTGCAACTCTGATGGGGTAGTTGCACAAATGACTACGTCATCAGCAAAACGAAGGTGGGTTAGATAATCTCCATTAATCTTTATCCCTTTGTTTTCCCAGTTCAGTGATTGAAAGACATTTTCCAATGTCGCATTAAAGAGCTTCGGAGATATGGTGTCACCTTGTCTCACTCCCTTTCCAATTTTTATGTGTGTTGTATTTTCAAACAGCCGAATCTTTGCACTTGCATTTTCATAGTTGTTATTAATAATATTAAGGTATGCATTTTCAATACCGCAGGATTTCAGAGCCATTGTAACTGCTGATGGTTTCACCGAATCAAAGGCTTTTTCATAATCGATAAAAGCCGTGCACAATGGAAGTTGATATTCCCTCTCTGTTTCAATTAGTTCTCTCAGTACGTGGATATGATCTATTGTGCTGTAGCCGCTCCTGAATCCAGCTTGTTCTCTCGGTTGAGCCATGTCCAGTGTTACCTTCAAGCGGTGTGAAAGAACTTTAGTGACGATTTTATAAATCGCTGATAGGAGGCTGATAGGTCTGTAGTTCCTGAGATTCTCAATGTCACCTTTTTTATGTAGCAGGATCATTGTAGCGTTGTTCCAATCATCGGGAATCTTCCCTTCATTAAGGCATCGAGTGAAAGTTTGGGCGAGTACTGTTTCGATTTCTCCACTTGCTTCTTGTATGATGTCTACAGTAATTCCATCTTTTCCTGGAGCTTTTCCCCGCTTCATGTTCTTGATTGCATGTGCAACTTCTGCTGGGAGGACTGGAAGAACTCTGGTACTGGTACCTTTCATGATATCTGAAGTACATGTACCATCCCTTTCATATAATTTGGAGTAGAAATCTTTCACTCTTGTCAAAATTTCGCCTCTATTTCTTGTTACAGGACCATCTTCTTTTCTCAGTGCCATAATCTGTTTTCTTCCCTTACTGAGATGTCCCTTTGCTATCTTTAGGCTATGGTTGTTTTCAATTGCTTTCCTCACTAGTTCACAGTTGAATTTCTTTACGTCTTCAGTGATACTACAGAACCTTATATACATTGGGACTGTGGATCAGAAAACTGTCCACTGAATTGAGTTGTAGGTTTTACTGTAATAAGAAAAATTCAACTATAGGAAATAGTACTTTTACAAAAATTAGAGTCGCTGTTTTTTTATCGTATAAACAATAATGGCATAATCATACTTTGTTACTATACAAAAACAAATAACTATCCACGAATTAAACTGTGATGCTGAGTTGCTGGTGGGATTGTCCCGGGGTAATTCACTATGAACTCTTGCCGCAGAACAATACTATCACAGCGGTTGCTTACATCCAAGAGTTGGACTGTCTCTATGCTACAGTGCAAGCCCAGAGTTGATTAATCGCCATGGAGTTGATTTTCACCGTGATAAACTCGTCGACATGTAGCTTTTCGGACTCAGCAAAAATTGCACGATCTGGAATGTTTTGCCGCATCCCCCTTATTTCCCGGAGCTTGCCGCGTCCGACTTTTATCTCTTCCGGTCTTTGTGTCGAATTTGTCAATGACGATGGTGTGAAACGTTGCATGGATGACTTCTTCAACTCCCGCTCGCCAGACTTCTAACGCAATGGTATATTTCAACTCGCAGATCGGTGCAATAAGGTCATCAGTTCCAATGGGGACTATCTGGACGATTGATGAAGAGTTTTGTACGATTTTTAAAGCTTGAAATACATGCTTCTCTATTTTCCGGATACTTTCTTTACAACAGGCCCGCAGTATCCTGCGTTACACACGCCACATACGATTTGATAACTTCACTTTTCATGCCTTCAAACTTTATAGATTCGTCAACATCGTCAAAATATGTTTCTATACACACATCATTTTGGGGACAATCCCAAAATCCTGCTATCTTTGTTACGTACGTAACTGACGCCCTGTACACCAGCCGTTTAGGTTGAACTTCAGCTCACAGCCTGACTTTCCACCAGACAAAGGAATACAAAATATATGGTCGCTCTGCGGATAGTATCCGGAACACACATCAGCTGGGTTCGATTACCACGAAAATAATTAATATATTTTTGTGGCCTTGTGTTCAAAAGACTTGCTGTCAACTTTTGGAGAGCCACCCCCAGTGGTGCAGTGGTCTAAGCGCTCGCTTCTGATCATTCGTCTGAGACAGGCGCGTGTTCGAGTCCCATATGAATCATGGGTGGTTTGCTTGTCCTACGGCACTGGCTCATTAGTTTCCCTAGAACCAGTGGCCCTAAATTAGGGATAGGCGTCGATATGCAGAAGTTCGTGCTACCGCTGCTGTGTTTTAAACCTTACGAATTACTGTTTATTGAACTTCCTGAAACTTCGAACGCCTTAGTTTAATAATATGGTCAGTGTGGCCAGTATGGCAGGGGCCACATTGGCCATACCCTAGTTACAGTCCTGGTTACGAGCTTTAGGTATATAACTTAAGGAACTTGTGTTTTCGAAAGTCGAACTTGAAATATTTCCTGAAGATGTCTCGTGGTTTTGCGTTATCAGACGGTAGTTTGTGAGCAATGAGTTCAGCGATTGTTTTCATGTGTTGGAATCGATCTTGCAATTTCTTACAGAAAGAGGAAAATCTTTCCACCAACTGGAATACGTTGAATATTTAAGTGATATCACATTTTACCCTGACGTTACAGCTCCTCTCCAGAATTTTGGAAGCATGGTCTAGAAATAAAATATGCTACAACAACAACAACAACAACAACGAGCACAATGACGGATTTACATTTTTGATATAACATATCCTTGTGAATTCCCGCGCCCAAAAGCAAAAGGTCAATAAATAAAAGTTCTACTCTGTTTTGACCAATGGATACTTGGTCAAAACAATGGATACTTGTTTCTGCGAACAGCTTTAACTACTTACCAGGACAACAATATTGGCCCGGCCACTGCACCAGGTACTCACAAGGCTCAGCAAGCAAGGAACATATGTGAAGTGGCCTTTCGTATTAACTGTTATCTATGGACAGTTAACGAAAATAATTTGTTTCTCGCTTTTTTTTTTTAATAATTTGTTCTCAAACAACAGCAAAAAATACAGGTAGGCTCAGCTCTGATTGAGCCGTCAGTTTGGAACGTAGGACTAAGACTTGCAGATCGGAGAGTTGAAATGAGCTAGTCGAGTATGGTTTCAAAGCGTTTACACTGCTGGCCACCCAAAATGCAACACCAAGAAGGACACGAGATAGCAAAGCCAGATTTACTGAGCACATAACAAGAGATACAAAGACGAAACGATTGAGCTTACAGGCCCGTGCTACTTGCGGAACACGCAGACATCAATAGTTCGTGTGGCCCCCATGGCTGGCAATAACGGCCGCTACACGCCGCGGCATCGAACGCAAGAGGCTTTGGATGGGGGCTTGGGGTATGTCGGTCCAGGCTGCTTCCACACGTTGCCACAGTTCATCAGGCGTAGCCGCTGGTGGTGCTTGCCGGGCCACTCGGTTGCTAATCAGCGACCAGACGTGTCCGATGGGCGACATATCGGAAGAACAGGCGGGCCACGGCAGCAGTGACACCTGCTGGGCCGTGAATAATTGTTAGACGATGCGTGCCACGTGCGGGTCCTGTTGAAATGTGACCGCTTGCAGGTCCTGCAGGTAAAGGAGGACTACAGGCTCCAAAACGTCAGAGATGTAGCGGTGGCTGTTGGGTATACCGGCGATACGTACCAGAGAGGTGCGGGTGTCATATCCAATTGCTCCCCAAACCATAACGCCAGGCGACGGACCGGTATGACGATGCATAATGCAGACATCATACAGTCTCTCGCCGCGGTGCCGCCACACGCAGATCCGACCATCGTGGTGTTGCAGGGTGAAGCGGGATTCGTCGGAGAAGGCAATGTCGTGCCATTCCGTAGTCCAGGTGCGTCGTTCAACGGCCCATTGCCGACGCACTCGCCGGTGGTGTAACGTCAATGGTAATCGGAGCAATGGGCGCCGTGCGACAAGTCCCCGCTCCTGTAGACGACGTCGAACGGTACGTGCTGACACAGGTCGTTGCGCAACACACCCTAGTTCCTGCGCTAACGTTCGTGATGTGGCGGTGCCGCGGCTGCGGCAATCGCTCACGTCGGACCGTCCGTCCCTCTTGCACCCACCGAATCCATACTCACCTCACTGTGGCTGGATGTCGTCCCACACGGGCACCGATGTCTCGGTACGATAAACCGCTGTCGCGATAAGGCACTATTTGTCCTCTGTCGAACTCCGAAACGTGCTGGAATGACTGCCGTATTCTGCGACGAGGCATCAGGAAGCTTCCCACGCACAGGTCCGGCAGCACAACACACTTCCACTATTTACACCCCGCCTTCTGTGCACCCTTCTTATAGTGTTTCTCGGTGGCGTGCCGGGCGCATATGATTTGCATATGCCCTGAAATCCTAATCGTTTGCATGTCCTCTCGCGGGCGACGCATGCTGCGAATTTCAGGCTAATCGGATGCTTTCTTCTTGGTGTTGCATTTTGGGTGGCCAGCAGTGTATTTACTTTGTTATAGCCAACACAAGTCTATGATATGAAAAATAGCTTACATAATTTTTACAAGTAATGCCGGATGCATTGAAGCACAAAGCAGATCGATACACGAATTACTCAACGTGGTGCTCTGTCTTCTTGGGCTTCTTACATTCCTCTCGTTTTGATTTTCTTCACTTTTGCTTGCGTTCATCCTGCGAATACCGCAGCATTGTCAGAAATGTTAACCCGTTCACACGAAAACAATTTTTAAAACTTTTAGTTTAAACCACTGCGATATGTTCTTTATATTTTGAATAGATCTCATCCAGAGCTTTAAAACGATACCACGCACAGTCGTTTTGCACTCACGGTTGTCCAGATAAACCGCGATATTGTCAAAAGTGTTCACCGGTTCACAAGAAAACATTTTTTAAAATGTTCAGTTCAAACCACTGCGAAATGTTCTTCGTATATATGAATATATCTCGTCGAGAGCTTTAAAATGATACCACGCACAGTCGTCTTGCGCTCACGATTGCCCAGATAGACTAAATCAAACGGTGCGGCACCCCCAGAAATATTGCATCGTCACCCCCGCGCACAGGGAGCGAGGGGAGCGTCGCGCGCACGATGTATTGCACAGTACGCAGATTGGACTCCATGCTGTGTACGAATATGCTAACACGGTTAGTGCGCGGCACGTATTTTTAACGCTATAATGATTTCAATTGGGACATATGGTCGTCTGTAAGTCGCCCCATGCTATCCGCGGAGTTAAACGTCAAAATATGCTATTATCAGCAATTTCCTCGTCAAAAATATGCTATTTCAGCAATTTCGTTAATCAAATAATGTGTGCTTTCTTGAAACTGAATTTTATATTATTGTTATCAACTCTGAAGATTTTAATAACGAAGTACCTCCTACAGAGATCCGTGCGGGCCTTAATTTAAAAAGGGAGGAGAGAAAGAATGGAAAGGCTTCCCTAGCAGATGCTTCCTCAGACTTTAGTGTAGGTGGAATATCTTCGGCATCTCCACATACATCTCTCTGTCCATCAGCACTGCTGTATCATCGTGATGTCGCCAACATGCTAGGATAGGGTGGATGGGCTCCAACTCTCCGTATTCTTTCACTAAGCTTGTTCAACATCGTCAAACCCGCGACAGCACTCTCTCAATTATTGCACTGACATGACACAGCAAAAGGAATCTGGCAGGAGTTCCAAATCTGTACTATTTCAATGCGTTAGCAAACCAAAGAATGTTAGGACTTCTTTCTTCGTCTGCAGACACACTCGAAACTGTCACAAGTTTTCGACTAAAACTATCCCAGCGCGTGGAATACACAACTTGTGAGGCTGGGTTGCCTGCTGGTGGATATCTTAGTTACAACATACTGCGGTTGTTTTTATAAGCCGGTATAAAATAAGGTAGCTGCACGACTGAGTATTTGTTTCTCTGATCAAATGAATTTTCGTAACACACAGTATTGCTGTTCCTGCGCTGCCCCGGAGGCGCAGTGGTCTAAGCGATGGCCTCTGACTATTCGTCCGAGATGCGTCCGGGTTCGAATCCCGGTGAGGCATGGATGGTGTGTTTGTCTTACGGCACTGGCTGTCTCCCTTCCCTGGAACCAGTGACCCAAAGTTAGGGACGGGCGACTGCTTATTTATAGCCCATCGAGTTGATCACGGTGTTCGTTAAACCTCAATAATAAAAAAAATGCTGTTCCTGCAATTTGCTGGGGAGTAACCGTAGATGAGTTAATACCACAGAAAAGTTGCGCAATTCTATCTTGCTTTTCCGCGCAGCATTGTGACGATAATTCTAATTAATAAGTCCAACCAATAAAAATATTTTAGTGATTGGATTGAGTCACTAGACAGTGTGGTGATACAACTGTTGACATTCGTTCGCTTGTTTCCCTTTCTAATGACTACCATGAGCATCGAAGTCTAGAAGGAGACACAAATCTCTAATTTAGAGCCGCTGGTTACGGAGAAGGGAGAGAGCCAACGTCTAAAGGACAAACACATCCCCATGTCTCTCCCAAAGATCCCTAGATCCGTATACCAATCCAGACCCAGGAATACGAGAAGTTAAATGCCTCAGACTTAGACTACTCTATCACTGGACAACCAACCATGGATGAAAAAGTGAGTCCCTGGGTTCGATCGTGAAGTTTGCACAAAGAGAGCTACGATTATGCATTTCGCAGTTATCTGCTACTGAAAGAACAGGAAATTAAGTTTTTAAGTGTCAATACGAAAGACGTTATTACTGAGTGTTACTTACTGTTTGGAATAGTTGACTGTGGTGACGCAACATTAATGCGAGTATATGTTGTTGTTGTTATCCCTCGATGGGAAGCGTGGTAAACAAACCTCTACCAGACAATGCTGAATCATGGGACCTAAAGGTGTCCTTTCGTATCAGATATCTTCTCTTTTAGCGTCTTCGGGCAATGTAAGAATGAATCTACAGGTGCTCGTGTTCTCAGATGGCCTTTCGAACCTAAAAGAAAAAAGGTGAATTTGATTACACTCCTGCAACAGCACAACTACGGTAACAATACAATGTTCTTCAAAGATTCGAGAAAAACCAACAAAATGTGTTGTTTTCTAGCAGGTCACCCATTTGCCTCTCAGTTTTTATATAATTTTAAAGATATACATGCTTACAAAATTTAAAAAATGTTTTACTTTTGAGTTTTATCCAAGACCAAAAGCCTCGGCCTTGGGATTTCATTCAGCTTTTTACGCTTTCCAACCGTTCAACGCTGGTGCGTATGCGCAACGGAGAGCGAGAACGTATCCGCACGGACAAAGCTGGAGCGTATACGCTCCAGCTTTGTCCGTCTGTCCGTCTCTCTGTCTGTCCGCGCGATAACTCGCGTAAAAACGGTTCGATTTCGATTATATTTTTAGTATGTTGTAGGGGAAAACCTGGGGACGAACCCTATTGAAAATGGGCGAAATGGGGTGAAAGGTCAGGACATACAGGAGCGGGATCCCTTCCATTGCCCTTATGCGTCACAATTTACGTAAAAATGCTTCGATTGCCACAAAACGTTAGTATGTTGTTCCGGAGGTACACTGAACCGGTTGTGTTTAATACCATCGAAATGGGGTCAAAGGTCAGGGCACAGGAGAGAGATTTATCCTACAGCCATTATTTTCATAACTTGACTAAAAATGCTTCGATTGCGACGAAATGCAATACGTTGTTCCGTAACGACTTTGCAAGCAGTTCCGCCAAAAATGTTCTTTGTCAGCAATTGTAGGCAGTGCGCATGCGTGAGTTTCGTTTGCCATTATTTTCCAACGATAGCTTCCGTGAAAATTGCCCGATTTAGATGGGATTTTTAATTATGAAACGGCTTATGTGTGGTAGCTCTTGATAATAGAAATAGGTAACACGCTCACAAAGAGATTTAATTTTGATATATGTGAACCACAAACGTTATACCATAGTTTTTTTTTTTTTAATTCCGTTGACATTAAATGTCCGTAAATACTGTTTCACACGTTATGCAAGTTCAGCTATCGGGAGATTGCAAAAGGACTTTAACATAGTATTGGCAATTGAAGTCAAGTATAATAATAATAAGTATCTGTACTTACAATATTCATAGTGGCTGTCGGGGCTTCATATGTGCGTCATCTAAGAATGTGAATTCCTTCAATTGTGAAGTTAAAATTCATGATATTGTAAAATCTGCACCAGATAAAATTAAACAAGATGAATTTTTTACAATGCAAAAAAATCCATTAACATCGATGAAATAAGAAACTGAATTAAAACCTTGTTGAATTTTTAAAAACGAACTACAATCCTGAAGAGGAGACAATCTTGACCGCGAAGCACCCTGATACATAATGAAAACTGAAGATGAATTATACTTTTGCCAAAACCTCAAAAATAAACAATCTTGAAAAAGAAAATACAAACATACAAATCTCCCGAAAAAGCAGAAACTAGTTTGGTGCTTCGCATTCGGGAGATTTGTATGTTTGTATTTTCTTTTTCAAGATTGTTTATTTTTGAGGTTTTGGCAAAAGTATAATTCATCTTCAGTTTTCATTATGTATCAGGGTGCTTCGCGGTCAAGATTGTCTCCTCTTCAGGATTGTAGTTCGTTTTTAAAAAATTCAACAAGGTTTTAATTCAGTTTCTTATTTCATCGATGTTAATGGATTTTTTTGCATTGTAAAAAATTCATCTTGTTTAATTTTATCTGGTGCAGACTTTACAATATCATGAATTTTAACTTCACAATTGAAGGAATTCACATTCTTAGATGACGCACATATGAAGCCCCGACAACCACTATGAATATTGTAAGTACAGATACTTATTATTATTATACTTGACTTCAATTGCCAATACTATGTTAACGTCCTTTTGCAATCTCCTGATAGCTGAACTTGCATAACGTGTGAAACAGTATTTACGGACATTTAATGTCAACGGAATTAAAATATCGTAGCCACGTAAAAAGTATGTTCATAGCAACTTAGCGTAAATTGAACAACGATATATGTTATACACTGCTGGACAATTGCTAAGGACGAATCATAAACGGTTATATAGCGCATAAAAAAGTAAGTGTGGTTGGATGCCAAGTGAAATAAAATAATGTCAGAATGCCAGGACATTACGAAGAAAGACAATTTATTGAGCTCTAAAATCCAGAAGGCTTTGGAACGTGTTCAAGGGACAAACAGGCCATTTTGTGCAGAATACGTAAACGTGAAAAAAATGCAATTACCGTCCGCAGGCGTTCCGGCGTAAGATTTCAATACGGGATATGGCCACCATGGAGGGCGATGCAAGATTCCACACGTCGTGTCATGCTTTGTACAACATTATCAAGCAGCTGTTGGGGTAATTTATTCCATTCCTCTGTCAGTGCACGGATGAGGGGGTCCTTGTTTATTGGAGGGCAATGGCGACCAGCAAGACTCCTCCCCAAAGCATCCCACACATTTTCAATGGGATTGAGATCTGGAGAACGTGCTGGCTATACGAGCCGTTGAATATCCTCTCTCTCAAGACACTCCTGGACAGCGACTGTTCGATGACATGTTGCGTTGACGTCCATGAAAATGAATCAATCACCGACAGCGCCACGGAACATGCGAACATGAGGTAGCAGAACATCATTAATGTATCGTTGGCCAGTCATAGTCCCAGTTGGGAACACATAGAAGGACGTACGGCTATTGATCACGATGCCAGCCCATACCATGACACTACATGTCGGATATCGGTCCCTTTCCTCCATGTTTACTGGACAATATGCAGTACCACTATCACGCCAGATCAGTTGTCGTCGACAATCAGACGATAGACTGTATCTACTCTCATCTGAGAAGAGGACAGCAGACCAGTCGTTATCATTCCAATTGCGATGTTGATGGCACCATTGCAAACGGGCGGTACGGTGACGTCTGGACAATTGGATGCACGCAACAGGACGGCGGGCGTATAGTCGTCCTTCATGCAAACGTCTGGCGACAGTTTTTCGGGAGATCCGCTTGCCAGTAGCAGCCATAAACTGATTTGCTACCTCACTAGCTGTGCTGCGCCGCTGTCTTTTTGTTGATAGCACTATGTACCGATCTTCTGCAGGTGTCGTACTGCGAACACGACCTCCCCGTGACGTTTGCTACACTCTCCATTTGTTTGAAATGATTTCCAAAGCCTTGAAACAACACTGGGGCTGACGTCGAACTCCCTGGCAACATCTGTTATTTTTGCAAGTTCGTCCATTGATTCTTTCCCTTTCAACTTTGCGTTTGAACAACAACGGTCAATACGCGTCAAATCCTTTATATCTCTTATCAGCGCTATGACGTCACGAACAAGTTCGGCAATCCAAAATTTGCATACGCACAACACGTCTTACTGTATCCCGCACTTATGCTAATTTCCACATTTTCCTGCCTTCCATTTTATGGTTGCTATCGTTGCTATTGTCATCCGTCCTTAGCAATTGTCCGGCAGTGTACCATAGTTTAGTCCCTTCGGAACAAAGGCATATTCCTATGATTCGTGGTATGTTGGAAAGCGTATCATTATCAAAGCATTGCGTGATTTTACTAACATGTGTCTGATTGAGCAGTCTTGTGAATATTTGTTTGAGTTGTGCTCGGTTTATAATCCCATATACGAGTGGTGGGATGTAAGGTCAGGTGATGCGTAACATCACAGCCTCTCCTTGACAAATGTCAACCCCGCCTTCTCGTGGTGCATCCTGTTCGCACTAAAGGGGCTCTGACGACCGCAAATAGCGGTATAACTATACCATCGGGATCAGAGGAAATGCTATCCCACACTCACCAACCCGCTTGGCCAGCGTGGTGAGTTATGGCCAAACACCTCCAAAATGACTCTACAACTTAAATCTTGGCCCTCAGTCTCCGGCAGCTGGAATGTACCTGGCCAAGGCAGCGGCCAGTGCGACATGAAGGCAGAGGGTGCTAAGAATCCCCGGAGGACCGGACTAGGCTGCCATTTGATGCTGACCTTGGCTACCTACAACGGACGCTCCCTATCTTCTGATTCAAGGCTTCTTGAATTGGAAGAGGAACTACAAAGGATCAAGTGGGACATCGTCGTGCTGAGTGAGGTAAGGAGAAAAGGAGAAGATCTCATTGAAATGAAAAGTGGACATCTCTTCTATTATCGTGGGTCCGATACTGGCAGAACTAGTGGTGTTGGATTTATAATAAACAAGAAACTGAAGGATAAAGTGGTAGAAGTTGAAAGTTCCTCTGACAGAGCTGCACGACTCGTTATCCAACTATCGAGAAGATACCAGGCTCAGATTATTCAAACTTATGCACCCACCACAAGTCATCCTGAAGAAGAAATTGAAGAATTTTATGAGGAAATTCGTCATCTAAATAATAAAGGTAAGCAGCACTTGAAGATAATTATGGGAGATTTCAATGCAAAAATAGGGCACCGGCAACAGAATGAAACTTCAGTAGGTAAATTCGGTCACGGCAACAGAAACCAGCGTGGAAATACTCTCGTTGAGTTTGCAGAGGCAGAAGGATTTTTCATCTTGAATTCCTTTTTCAAGAAAAAGCCACACAGGAAATGGACATGGAGACATCCAATTGGGACGACAAGTGAAATTGATTTTATTATGTGTAACAAAAAATTCGTCATCGAAGACTGCAGTGTGCTAAACAAGTTCAACACAGGTAGTGACCATAGATTGGTGAGATGTAAGATGCACCTCAACACTAAACTGGAACGTGGCAAGCTCATAAGACAAACAAAATGTATTGACATAACCAACCTTAAAAAACACCATAATACTTTCAAGTTGGAACTGAAGAACAGATTCTCTGCTTTAGAAGGCCTAACATCGGAAGAAGTGGATATTTCTGAAGTTAACAGAAAAGTAACCAAAGCTCTTATGGAAACAGCAACAAAATTAGCTGGGTCTAAGAACAAGTTGCATGTAAACAAATTATCAGGAAAAACCCAAATGTTGATGCAAAAAAGAAGAGAGATGAGGACAACTAAAGAAGATGTGACTTCCAAAGTGGAATATATAGAGCTGTGCAAGACAGCACGAAAAAGTATCACTGAAGACGTAAGGAAATTCAACTGTGAACTAGTGAGGAAAGCAATTGAAAACAACCAAAGCCTAAAGATAGCAAAGGGACATCTCAGTAAGGGAAGAAAACAGATTATGGCTCTGAGAAAAGAAGATGGTTCTATAACAAGAAATAGAGGCGAAATTTTGACAAGAGTGAAAGATTTCTACTCCAAATTATATGAAAGGGATGATACATGTACTCCAGACATCATGAAAGGTACCAGAGTTCTTCCAGTCCTCCCAGCAGAAGTTGCTCATGCAATCAAGAACATGAAGCGGGGGAAAGCTCCAGGAGAAGATGGAATTACTATAGACATCATACAAGAAGCAAGTGGAGAAATCGAAACAGTACTCGCCCAAATTTTCACTCGATGCCTTAATGAAGGGAAGATTCCTGAGGATTGGAACAATGCTACAATGATCCTGCTACATAAAAAAGGTGACATTGAGGATCTCAGGAACTACAGACCTATCAGCCTCCTATCAGTGGTTTATAAAATCTTCACTAAAGTTCTTTCACACCGCTTGAAGGTAACACTGGACATGGCTCAACCGAGAGAACAAGCTGGATTCAGGAGTGGCTACAGCACAATAGATCATATCCATGTACTGAGAGAACTAATTGAAAGAGCGAGGGAATATGAACTTCCATTGTGCATGGCTTTTATCGATTATGAAAAAGCCTTTGATTCGGTGAAACCATCAGCAGTTACCACGGCTCTGAAATCCTGCGGTATTGAAGATGCATACATTAATATTATTAATAACATCTATGAAAATGCAAGTGCAAAGATTCGACTGTTTGAAAATACAACACACATAAAAATTGGAAAGGGAGTGAGACAAGGTGACACCATATCTCCGAAGCTCTTTAATGCCACATTGGAAAATGTCTTTCAATCACTGAACTGGGAAAACAAAGGGATAAAGATTAATGGAGATTATCTAACCCACCTTCGTTTTGCTGATGACGTAGTCATTTTTGCAACTACCCCATCAGAGCTGCAGAGTATGATCCAGGAACTTGCTGACAAGAGTAAAGAAGTGGGATTAAAAATGAACTTTCAGAAGACAAAAGTGATGTTTAATGCTTTTACAAGAAATGAAGATTTATCGATTGATGGAGAAAAACTGGAGATAACAGATACGTATGTTTATCTTGGACAGCAGATATCAAGTGAGGGTCACATTGATGAAGAAATTAATCGGCGTACAAAACTTGCCTGGAGAGCTTTTGGAAGAAACAGCATAATTTTCAAGAGCAATATGCCATTATGTCTTAAAAGAAAAGTGTTTGATCAATGCATCCTTCCAGGGCTTACGTATGGTGCAGAGACGTGGACCTTAACTAAAAGAGACATACAAAGGCTGCAGACAACTCAAAGAAGCATGGAGAGGTGCATGCTTGGTATAACCAGGAGAGATAAGAAGAGGAACTCGTGGATCCGAAAAATGACGAGAGTGGAAGACATCATGATCAGAGTTAAATCCCTGAAATGGCAATGGGCTGGACATACTGCCAGAAGGACAGACCATAGATGGACAGCCGAAATTTTAGATTGGATTCCAAGGGACAGGAAAAGACCCAGAAAAAGACCACATGGGAGATGGGTGGATGAAATTCGTAAATATGCGGGAGTGACATGGAGGAGACTGGCACAAGACAGACCGTTGTGGAGGAAACTTGGGGAGACCTTCGTCCAGCAGTGGATTGATAATGGTTGACAATGATGATGATGATGATACGAGTGGTGTGTTTGATTGCGCTGGTCTTTGACCATCACGGTGAAGATGGCCTCTGTTTCTAATCCCGGTGAGGCACGAGTGCTGTGTTTGATGCCGCTAGTTTCTGGTCATTCGTCTTAGACGGGCCCGGGTTTAAATCCCTCATCAGGTACGAGTGGTGTGTTTGTTTGAGGGCGTTTGTTCTATCCTTTCCGTCCACTGAACCAGTAACCCCATATTAGGGACGGTCGACTACTTATAGTCCACAAAGTTGCTCATGATCAGGGGTTTACTGACAGCCCCCGCAACTCCCGCATTGCGAGAGGGGGAGGGCTCTGGGCTAAGAAGACCTCAAGAAAAATACAAAATGTTTTGCAGAAACTACAAATGAAACGGTTCCCAAATGCTTTGCCCATGCTCATTTCGTCCACATTCACGTGGTCCAGTTCATTTCGTCCACTGTTCACTTCGTCCACAGTTCACTTCGTCCACAGTTCACTTTTTTAGTGCACTGTTCATTTCGTCAACCGTTCACTTTGTCCACATTCATTTTGTCCTCACAATGGACGGAATACCGTGTAAATTTTCTATTTTGATGGAATTTTTCTTACTAAGCAGAAAAACAAGGTCAGCGGGCATTGCTTACATGCAGTTTGGTTTCCTGTTTAAGTTTTTTGATTATAATTCATAGTACCATTTTAAATATTATTTAAAGTAAAACGAGGAACTGAGCTTTGAAGAGCTTTTTAACTCATAAGCTGAAAGAAGATAATCGTGGGAATCAATATTCCCTCTAAGCTGGGCAGGCATCAAAACCACTTGGGCAAAAATTTTTATTCTCTCAGCTTCTCTTACTAATGCAGTAGAAGTTGGAACTTGGATTGGAACCTTATTTTTTCTAATCCCCCCCCCCAATTTTTATGAAAGTTCTTTCTGCAATTGATTTTAAATAAAAAAAATTATTAAAAACATTTTATTAATTAAAATTTTTATTTTATAAAAAGTGAGAAGCTCAAACTTACTTCTGGAATAAAAACACTGGAAATTAGGAAAAGCGTGTTTACCCATAATACACAGTTTCTTTGCATATCACAATACAAAAGAGAATAAGAAACAAAATAAAAACTAAAAGCAAAATAATTAGTTCAAATAGAGCAAGTGTAAAATCATTCTGATCTGACAATTCTTTGAAGGAAAAAATCGCCCCTTTTACCATCGGCTTACAATTTAACTGACCGGAATACCTTTCCCCCGCCAACTATCATGGGTGCATTAGTTAGTAAAATAAACTTGGTTACGGTTTGCTGTGATTGGCTGACGCTGATGTGTTGTTTTGAGAAAAGACTCAATACAGGGTGATTCATAAAGAAGAATACAGTTTCAACGCACTATAAAACAAGAACTATGTAAGATATTTTATGTTACCTGTAACAGAATTGTAGGGGAATGTTTCAAGTTTTTTTAGAGACAGTCACAGATGTTCTATGTATGCACCCTTAGTCACACGACACACATCGAGCCAGTAATCCATTTCCGCCCAAACGCGAGGTAAGATATCTGAATCAAGTGCAGTAGTAGTGGCTGTGATACGCTGTTTCAGCTCCGCTAGATCAACAGGAAGGGGAGGGGCGAATACATTGTCCTTTACGTACCAACACAGGAAAAAGTCACAAAGTGTTAAGTCAGGACTTATGGGTGGCCATTGGATCAGTAGCATGTTATAGTCCAATCCATCGGTGAGGAAGATGTTCATCGAGATAATCTCGCACGTCACTTCTTCCTCAAAATTTTTATTTTCAGCTTCTTTCTCAAAATTCTCCAGACAGTGGGCTGTGAAATCTGTACTTCACGACTCACCCTCCGCGTTGATTTTCCCGGGCTTCGTTGAATGGCGGTGCAAACACTATCGACGACTTCTTCCGATACACGCGGTCGTCCAGGACTTTAAGTTTGCACAAACAGCCCGTAGTTTCAATTTTTTTATGCCAATCGTAGACAGATTATCTTGTTGGGGGCTCTTTTCTGAATCGTGATTGAAAATGCCGTAGCACAACAGTTACAGATTCCGTTTTGCTCAATTCAAGAACACAAAACGCCTTCTCCGCTGCAGACGCTGCCATTTTTACTGATTAGTCACGTGACCCGCGCTCTATCGCCTACGTCACTTCCCTCAGTAGCGGAACACAAACTTTATGAGTACATCTACCTAACGGTGCGCAGTTGTGGTCCGTATCTTCAACTGTTACTGTTTTATTGCATCCGGAAACTGTATACTTCTTTACGAATCACCCTGTATTTGCCTCTTTCTCGGCGTGGGAAAATCACTAATCCGCATTCTTGCGTTCACTATCTACTCGCACGAGGGCACTTTGCAAGAAACCTTTGAGAATAAAGAGGACAATGAGACGAACTTAGAAGGAGGCGAACGGCATTCAAGAAAAGTGTTGGTTTGACTAGTGAAAGCGCGAATTTTATTTATTCATTATTATTTTTGCAGGTAATTGATCTTCGATTTATGAAAATTAATTAGGGATTTGGGAATTTTAATCTAAAATGCTTACTGCACGGAGAAAGTTAAGTCGCTGCGCGGCTGCAGCTTAGAGGGAGCATTGGTGTGAATGTCAAGAACTACCCATAATTGCTGCCGTCTGTACACGGCAACACTTGTACATGTTAAAAACACCACAAGTTAAAAAATTTATTAGGGTGATACAAGCTAAAAAACACTCATGATATCTTTGATTCTGCTGCAGGTTCATCCTTAGATGAAAGAACAGAGCAGAACACAGCAAGCCAATAAATAGTGGTTTATGACAGGAAAAGATGCGCAGTGACTACCACGTCATTGCGTAATCAAGGTTTTGAGTTAGAGTTCCAAATAGTTAATTATGTGGACGACGTGTAAAAAAGTCACTATTTAACTTAGGTATAAAGTATGCAGGGGTGACATGGAGGAGACTGGCACAAGACAGACCGTTGTGGAGGAAACTTGGGGAGACCTTCGTCCAGCAGTGGATTGATAATGGTTGACAATGATGATGATGATGATATATATATTTTTTTTAAATTAAAGGTTTAACGACCACCGTGAGCAACTCAATGGGCTATAAGCAGTCGCCCGTCCCTAATTTAGGGCCACTGGTTCCAGGGAAGGGAGGCAGCCAGTGCCGTAAGACAAACAGAACATCCATGCCTCACCGCGATTCGAACCCGGACCATTCTCGAACGAATGATCATAAGCCAGCACTTAGACCACTGCGCCACCGGGGTAGCTAACGTAGATATAATAGAAGTCCAAGGCTGCGGGATACGACAAGGAAGGTAGTCGTTACAACAATATTGTCCAAGTCTAAAAATGTGTAAGCCCCCTGTTCGATGCAACAGAGATTTCTTACCTGGTATTGTCAAAACTGTGGCATCGTTCCACACAGCCTTTCCTTTTCTTTTTCTTTTTTTTTTTTTCTTGCTTTTTAACTCTTTTGTGTAGTACGATGCCATTCGCTCAGATATAAGTCAAAGTTTTACAAAAAATCTTTTAATGCTTTGAAATACATCTTGTATGTTGTTTTCATATAGTTCTTAGCTTTTCAGTGTATTTATTTGTTTTTATTGTTCATAATTTCCGTATTTCTAATTTTCATACGAATGAACTGGAGTGCTCTCTCTATATGTGCTACAGCTATTTAACCTGAGAAAAAATTCGGTAAAAGTATAATGGTGAAAAAAGTTTAGATTGATATTTACTGTTAATTTGCGGTGAGAGAAGTAAAATAGATATTTCTTGCATGAAGTAGAAAGGAAGGGGGCGGGAGGGGGAGGAGGAGATCTAAAATTATCCTCTCCAATTCAACACATTTGTGCCCATTAGAATAAACTTTGATTTACGTGATACTGATTGTCATCGTACCACGCAAAAGAGCTAAAAATGCTCTTTCAAAGTTCAGTTCCTCGTTTTATGTTAAATAACATTTAAAATCGTTATATTTTAATTGAAAAACTCGAGCAGGAAAAAAAATCGCATGTAAGCAATGTCCGCTGACCGTTTTTTTTTTTTTTTTTTTTTCCTGCTCAGTAACAACAAAAATTCCGTCATAACAGAAGATTTCCACGGTATTCCATCGATTCTAAGGACGAAATGAAGTTGCACTAAATAAACGGCGGGCAAAGTAAAACGTGGACGAAATGAACACGGATAAAGTGATCCGTCACCATATGAAACGAGTTAAAGAAATAGTGGGGAATCAAGGCAGCTTTGAATGAAGTACTAAAAAAGAAAGCATTTTTCTTTCTATTCAGCAAATGAATAAAATCTTTAGAAATCATTCTCGTTGCTTTAGTTTGCAAAAACTGAGGGAAAGCAGCAATTCCAGAGGACTTGAGACTCCTTTTCACAGATACAGCATAGCTCCAACACATATATATTAAAAAGAGAATGTAAAGAAATATAAGTTCGATGAATGAATTCTTTTCACCATTGAGGAAAATGTGTTACGCATTACAGTTGTTTCCACATAACTATACACATTCTTCAGATTATTATGAACTATACACATTCTTCAGATTATGATGTCTCTATTCCTTCGCGGGAACGAAGGAACAGAGACCAGAGATGGAAACGGGTCACGAGTCAACGGGTTGACAATTTCTTGCGGGTATTCCTGCCATGATTTTGACCCAGTTTTATACCCGTTTTATTTTTGAAAAGAGAAAAATATATTCCAAAGAAAAATGCGCGTTGTGGAATTCTGTAGTCGATACTGGTGCCCACGGAGTGAATAATGATTTGCCATGCAAAAATATTGTCGTCTCTTTCTTAAAGCAACGAAGATTTCCACCGAACGACGTCAGACAACAAACCGACTCCATATCGTAAAAAGACCCTTCCTTTGCGTTCTTTTACAGTGAGGTTGTCCAAGGCAAGGTACAGGCAAACGCCATTTGCCTGCTTCTCATCTGATTCACTCTCTCCGTGTGAAGTTCACTGTATGACTAAGAGTTACTTTTCACATCGTATCTTTTACATTGAGCATTCAGCGGTTTTCGATTGATGTGCTAACATCGCGTTCCCGTGACATGTCATGTCGAAATTAACTCCTTATTTGTTAATATGGATAGACTTAATATTAAGGAGGTTGAGGAAGGCGTAGAGGCCAACAAATACGTGCTTGTTGAAAACCACAAGGGGAAGAGTGAATGCTGAAAATTGTTTCGTCTCATTAAGGAACCCGTGAATAATTGTGTGTTGTTTGGTCTTGCTTGTTGTTCAAAACGTGGAAAGTGTATAATTACAAAGAAAGATGTCGACTGTGTAATAAAATATTATGGAACCAAAAATCTAAAGGACAATATGAAAGTATGCGCACCTCCATCAAAATGTAGAAAGAGCGAACAATCTAAATACATTTAAAAAAATGCATTTGTGTAATCGTAAATAATGATTCCCATTTGTAATATATTCTATGGTCACTGTAATAGTCAGCCATTACTTCTGATTATGCAAAATAGTGCCACTAAAAATGGCACTAAAATTTAGCAAGTAACCAAATTTTATTATTAAAAAAGGATTTCAGTTATTAAATATCAAGCAGTTATTGGGATGAATACATATATTACTTTTATATGTACCTATATATAAATTGAGTTTCGAATTTATAGTTCAAAGCAGATTTGTTCGGGTCCGGATTGGGTTGGGTCCAGTTATGGGACGTCCGGGTCCGAAATTTTTACCCCTTTCCAACTCTGATAGAGACCTGGGTCATTTTTCTTTATAAGAGTCAAGAGAAAACATTTCTACTACATGCGAAGCATCGTGGCACTATGTTAAGTGTGTTTTTATATTTAAGAGTAATTAATTAAAAAAATTGTGTGCCACAATTCGTAATTGTTACTTATTTACTTGCTTACTGATGTTCTTTATTTTCGTATAAATCGGAACAGGGCATGCGACATTGTCACTCGGCAGTTATATGTTTTGAATGTGTAATCGTGAGAAGTTTCAAAGAGGCTAACATTAGTTCTCTAAAAGAATAAAATTTGTATGGTATGATTTACTTTGGCGTAAGTGTTTCGTAGTATTTTGTGTTAGTACAAAAGTAGGGCAGTCATTTATAAGTACAAAGTGCGCATTTGTGTGTCACGCAATAATTTTGATTTTACGAAAAAGAGAATGGAATTTTGATTTATTAAAACGCCCGTAAAGCCGTGTCACTGATATGGAAGTTAAAATTTTCTGTAATTGAAGGCTAATAGATTTTCGCAAAAGGGATTCAAAGATATTCTTTGCTGGGAGGGGAGGGGGGGGGGCAGTTTTTTCGGTACACCACTGCTCATGGTGGTCGTTACATCCCGACACAAAAACAAGCAAATAAACAAAAAAAGTCCATTACGATTTGCTTCTCATTTTTGTTTTTCGCTCACTGTTTCCGAACAATTTTAAATAAACCCAAAGGCCATTTATTCTCTGTAATTTAATTTTTTCTTCCTTTCTTACGACTTTGGAATCTCATTGGGGTGTTTCATTATTATTTAAAATCTTTCTAGGATTCATTCCAACGATTATACTCTCATGCACCATTTCTTTTTGATTCCAGAGCTATTTTCTTTCTTTGTTTTGTATTGTGCACGGCGTGCTCGTTTAATTTTTAGCTTCTTTTCTCGTCTGCTATTCAGCATGTCGCATATTCGGGTAGAAAGACCAAAGTATCAAACGTCGTCACATTTCATGATGTCGTTTAATTGTTGCTTTTCTCCTCCTCTGTCTCTAAACAAGCAAAACTGCATACCTGACGTGAAAGAAAAATCCGAAATACAACTCGGTGTAGTATATCGTGACGTAATTGGGCTTTTGCCAGATACATCAAAATATGAGTTTAACACACTTAGTGTGTGCATTATACAGTATACTTAGATGGCCTCACCGGTGGTGCGTTGATCTAAGCGCTGCCTTCTGACCATTCATCACAGATGGGTCCCGGTTCGAACCCCAATGAGTCATGGATGTTTTATTTGTCTGACGGAACTGGGTCTCTCCCTTACTTGAAGCCAATGACTCTAAATTACGGACGGGCGACTTCTTATAGCATAGAGAGTTGTTCACGATGGTCGTTAAACCCCCAAACAACAACGAAAACAACAACAAAAACCCAAGAAACACTTAGATGACGTTTATCATGCCTATCCATCCACTCCTTCGTCTTACTGAAATCAGCTTTTACACTGGAAAACATTTTCTGAAATTCACTTGATTTTTTTCGTTAATTAACGAAGCATATTTCTGATACAACCTTTTCCGTGAAATGACAGAAAGAAACCCTGAATTTCATGGATTTTTCATACGCCAGAAAAATTCTGAATTTTCAGTACCCCTTCCGCAATTCCTTTCTTGTATTAACGGCAAATTACCTTTTTCAAGAGGTGTTAACGAAAAATTCTGAATTTGCAGAAACGTTCCGCAATTCCTTTCTTATATCAACGGAAAAACTCCGTTCTCACTTTTTCCGTATGCATATGACGAAAAATAGGAGAGATTCACGATGTACTTGGGGGTTTGATTAACTGTTAAATTTCAATAGTCTGACGAATTATTTGTTTTTGAAGTTCCGTAGCGAGATCGGATATTGTGGATAGTATACCGCATGAATTTTGGTTACTGTGGCACAGGATATTTCTCCTCCTCTTCCCCGTTTTGTGCGCCAACTATTATACATTTACGGACATTCAAATTTGCGCACCAAGAAGGAAGCATCGGATTGAATTGAAATTTTATGGACGTCATGATACAGATTAATGATGCACATGATGGCAAAAACAGAGCTGCAGCACAATTACAGAGGGATCTGTGGTACGCAGTCCGGTCATCTTCAATAGCGCGTCGCACCGCCTCGTGCTGCAATACGGTCCGACATGGAAGCGAACAGACGCCTGATGTTGTCCTGCGGCAGACTGGCCCACACGTGTTGGACGGTGTGCTCCAAATCCTGGATAGTGCGGCACGGCGGCAGTCGGCGTTTCAACTGGTCCCACACATGCTCGATAGGAGACATGTCCGGTGAGCGAGAAGGCCATGGAAGTGTCTAGACATGACGTAGACAGTCCTGGGAAACTTGAGCCGTGTGCGGGCGGGCATTATCCTGCTGGTATAGCGCACCTGGAATTCCAGCCAGGAATGGGAGCACATGGGGCCGTAGGATATCATCCACATACCGCTGACCCGTCAATGATCCACGTGCCACTACTAGAGCCGATCGGCTATCGTAGCAATGGCTCCCCAGACCATAGTGCCTGCAGTGGAGGAGGTGTGGCGTTCGATAACGAGGTTGGGATGATGCCGTTGACCCGGGGATCTCCACACCCGGACACGATGACCATCTGTCCCCAAAACGAAACGGCACTCATCCCTAAATACCACACGTCACTAGTCTGTGGCGCTCCACGTCGCTCTGGCCCAGGCATCACTGCACACGGAGCCGGAGATGTTCCGGTGTTAATGGCAGCACACGTAAGGGGAGCTGGGATCACAGTTTCGCTTCCGCGGGGAGTCGGGAAATGGTTCATGGGCACACAGGAGCCGCTACATCTGCCTGTATAGTGGACTGGGTCCTCGTGGGATCAATTCGTGCCTTGCGCACGATCTGTCGATTCTCTCTACCGGTGGTCCTCCTGGTCCGTCCGGAGCCACTCCGCCGTGTGGCAGTGCCGTCACGTGTCCACTGCTCCCAACACAGTAGGAGGGTATGGTCAAAACGATCCACGTGGCGGACTGTACGGCGTGCCGACCACCCTGCGGTTTTCAGCCTGATGATCAGGCCTCTCTCAAAGCCCGTAAGTTGCGTAAATCGACGTCTCTGGCGTCTACTCGGCATCCTTGTCTCTCTGTACTCTTGCTTGCGTCTGCCGGCGTTTTTCGCTTTCATGGGGCAAAGACCGGTTTATAAAGCTGCCGATTCGTGCTTGCAGCGTCACCACAGGGTGTGCGGTCATACGCACTCGCACCAAACGTGGATCATTTGCATACCAGCATTCACTCTTGCTATTTGCAAAGTTTTGCGGTTGTAGTATGTTTTCTTCTAGGTGCGCAAATTTCATTGTCTGTGAGTGTATATTGTGTTACCCGTAAGAAACCGGGTACTTAATTTATTGTGCAGGTGATTTTATGATGTCTGTTTATCAGTTCGTGAAATGCTTAAGACAAAAGCTATTACAGCTATCAAGGGTAAATTTTATATTTAGAAATTTTGTGAAATAAAACAGTCCATTGCACCTTCTCTTAAAGATAAAAATTGAAAGCTATTGTCAGTTGAAAAAAAGTCCTCAAACTCCAAATCATTCTGTTTCGTCGAAAAATCACAAAAAAAAAAAAAAAAAATAAAAAAAAATGCGTAGTTTGTCATAAGACCTTCTACAGAAAAATTAAAATTATTACTGGCGTATTCAAAAAAAGAATAAGAAAGTGCACAAGATCAAAAAGAAACGCACAAGATCAACGATTCCTTAAGCATCAAAAGTACCTTTTTAATTTTTTATTTTGCGGAGGAACAACATCTGTGTGCATGATCTAGTGCTATATGAGACTGTATTTGTAATTTTCAGGGGGTCCTAATTTGGGGACACCCTGATGACTGGTGTACTGCTTTTATTGTTAAATATTTAGTCGTTTGAACATCAAAATGGTGAAGCATAACACTTTTCAAATGATGTGACCTAACAGCTCAAGATTTTTCTTTTAATTTTTGAGAGGAAGCTATAAACAGTCGTTCTTCCCTAATTTAGGGGCGTTGACTCAAGGGAAGGGAGAGAGCCCGTGCCGTAAGAAAAAACACCACCGACACCACACCCGGGCCTTGAACCCGAGTCCACTCGTCCAGAAGCCAGTGAGGCGGGTGTTCAAAATTTGGAAGTACTAGACGGTATTTGTTTTCGATCACTTTAAGTAAAAAACTAATGAAAATAGGAGCCACTCCAAATTTAGCATTGTCTATGGGAAAAAACTGTCTCAGAACCCCCATATTGCCATTACTCTAGACAATCAAAGTGAACTAGCGACTTTACCGTAGATAATCTCCGTTTGCTTCACTGACCACACACTATGACAGGAGCGCTGTCTTGCACACCCAATGATTGGCTCTTGTAGATTGAGCACGCTGACTACACGTTGATTCGAGGCATTTAACGCACTGAAAATTGAAAATTTTGACCACCATTAGTATGACATATAAGAAGCAGAACGTAGTATAATGGAACAAGCACAGGTGGTTTAATTCTGAAGATTGCTTATGGTGTTTACGGTGTTTACCTTTGCCCCGCTGCCAGTGTTGCCACATCGAAATAAAAAAATTTGGAGAACAGATAGGACGTTAAGTGCAGAAGTGTACACGAGAGATAAACAAAAGTTGAAAAAGAAACCGGAAAAAAAAACCGCTAAATAGTTTTATGCATCACAATGTTCTTTCTATCACGCCTTTGACAACCTGGAAAGCTCTTTTTAATTTCATTTGTGTCACCTCAGCAATTTTGGTTGCACGACTGAACTACACCGCTGGCCACCCAAAATGCAACACCAAGAAGGACACGAGATAGCAAAGCCAGATTTACTGGACACATAACAACATATACAAAGATATAACGATTGAGCTTACAGGCCCGTGCTACTTGCGGAACACGCAGACATCAATAGTTCGTGTGGTCCCCATGGCTGGCAATAACGGCCGCTACACGCCGCGGCATCGAACGAAAGAGGCTTTGGATGTGGGCTTGGGGTACGTCGATCCAGGCTGCTTCCATACGTTGCCACAGCTCATCAGGCGTAGCCGCGCGTGGTGCTTACCGGGTCACTCTGTTGCCGAACAGCGACCAGACGTGTTCGATGGGCGACATATCGGGAGAACAGGCGGAGCACGGCAGCAGTAACACCTGGTGGGCCGTGAAGAATTGTTGCACGATGCGTGCCACTTGCGGGCGCGCATTGTCCTGTTGAAACGTGGCCGCTGGCAGGTACTACAGGTAAGGTGGGACTACAGTCTCCAAAACGTCGGATATGTAGGGGTGGCAGTTGAGTGTACCGGCGATGCGTACCAGAGGGGTGCGGGTGTCATATCCAATTCCGCCCAAATCATAACGCCAGGCAACGGACCGGTATGGCGATGCATAATGCAGGCGTCATACAGTCTCTCGCCGCGGTGCCACCACACGCGGATCCGACCATCGTGGTGTTGCAGGCAGAAAGCGGGATTCGTCGGAGAAGACAATGTTGCGCCATTCCGTAGTACAGGTGCGGCGTTCAACGGCCCACTGCCGCTGCACCCGCCGGTGGTGTAACGACAATGGTAATCGGAACAATGGGTGCCGTGCGATAAGTCCTTGCTCCTGCAGACAACGTCGAACGGTACGTGCTGACACAGGTTGTTGCGCAACACACCCTAATTCCTGCGCTAACGTTCGTGATGTGGTGGTGCGAGCCGTCAATGCCCGCCGCAAAACATGACGGTCCTCTCGTTCGGTGGTGTGCCGCGGTCACGGCAATCGCTCACGTCAGTCCGTCCGTTCCTCCTGCACCCACCGAATCCATACTCGCCTCACTGTGGCTGGATGTCGTCCCCCACACGGGCACAGATGTCTCGGTACGATAAATCGCTGTCGCGATAAGCCACTATTCGTCCTCTGTCGAACTCCGAAACGTGCTGGAATGACTGCCGTATTCTGCGACGAGGCATCAGGAAGCTTCCCACTCACATGTCCGGCAGCACAATACACTTCCACTACTTACACCCCGCCTTCTGTGCACGCTTCTTATAGTGCTTCTCGGTGGCGTGCCGGGCGCACATGATTTGCATATGCCCTGCAATGCTAATCGTTTGCATGTCCTCTCGCGGGCGACGCATGCTGCGAATTTCAGGCCAATAGGATGCTTTCTTCTTGGTGTTGCATTTTGGGTGGCCAGCAGTGTATTTTTCATTTGGGTCGATTGGTAAAATTTTCGGCTGCATTTATTTTATTCGCCGGTTGGTATATAAAATTTAAACTGAACACAAAATAAAGAAGAAGAATAAATCAGAGTTCTTCTGCATTTCCGATTAGATTCCCAATTTCTTTTCTTTAATTGCGTTAATTCAAAGGCAAAACCATTTTTGAATTTTTTATCCATATCTCTTTTAATTTAATCGAAAAACTGATTGCACAGAAAAGAAAATGGCAACAAAAAGTCATAAGTCATATGTAAAGACGGTTAAAACTATATTTTAAGAAATAACATGTATTGCCGTAAATTGCGAAAGGGTATTTATTTCTTTAGGTTGTAATTTACTTTGGGAATCCAATATTAATTTTGCAAAATTAATATCAGATGCACAATACAATTTGAGATAAAGAAATGCAGCTGATATTTAAATATTCATCTCCGGACACGATGAAAGCAGCAACGCAATACAATAAAAATTCTGACGAAAAACAATTACCATATCTAATAAGCAAAACGTGGTCAAAACGGTTAACAACTGAGCCAAAGAAGTAGGACGATGTGATGATTTTATTAAAACAAAAAAAAAAAAACCAAAAAAAAAGCATTCAGTGCATCGACAGTAACGAGTAAGGAAAATAGCAGGGAATGGCACAGTGAGCATGCGCAAGAGCAAAAATCTGTCAAGCTATGTATATCAGGGGGAAATTGAATGACAGCACTTCTACTTCGCAAAAGACCTAGTGAAGCTAAGGTGGGCGTCAAAATCGTTGGACTGGTACAAAGTTATCAACAAATGCAAATGAAAAATAATGAACTCCAGCACTTTTAATGAATTGGGAATTACCTGAGACAATGAAAGGACTGCAAAAATCGTTGAGCACATTTTCAGTTCCGTGAAAGAATGACAGATCTCTTTATTTTATGGAGTTATGGTAATGCAATAAAATGTTCACGTAATTTAATTTTGCGATAAAGTCACATCAGCAGAATAGCACTATTAAGATGTTCTGTTAACTTAATGAATGAGTATGCTAAGCATTCCGATAATTTACAAGTGTTTTGAATAAATTCATGAAGCGCTTTCACAGAAACTGAATTACTTTTAACTGGATGAGCATGTGTTAAAAAGATCATCTACGTCAGATAAGTTCCTCATGTTAAATGAGATAGGAAGTATTAGGTGGGCAACTTAATTCTCGGCCATAGGCAATACACGTTGACAGCAAATTATAGCAAATCGAATACATACCTAATCAGGGAAATAATCCTCGTCGTGTTGGATACATTGGAGCCATCGGTCAGGGAGCTCCCGAATGTCACTGCGGAAAAAATAGGGCTGTTTCGAGTTGATAAAGTCATCAATACTTGTGTCCTGTTGCTCAGTCCTGGAAACACATAAATTTGGCCAATTTATGTGAATTTTCATTCAGGACTGACAACAGTCCAACGCATTTTCTATACGAGAACATGAGAAATTGTGTGATCATTTTTTTTTCTTAAGTGGTCTCTCATTGCTCTTGATTCTATGCAGGAGGAGGCTATACATATATATATATATATATATATATATATATATATATATATATATATATATATATATATATATATATATATAAGGGACAGGAAAAGACCCAGAAGAAGACCACATGGGAGATGGGTGGATGGAATTATGAAATTATGAAATTCGAAAGTATGCGGGAGTAACATGGAGGAGATTGGTGCAAGACAGACCGTTGTGGAAGAGGCTTGGAGAGACCTTCTTCCAGCAGTGGATAGATAATGGTTGACGATGATGATGATATATATATATATATGGGATGTAAGGTCAGGTGATGCGTAATATCACAGCCTCTCCTTGACAAATGTCAACCCCGCCTTCTCGTGGTGCATCCTGTTCCTACTAAAGGGGCTCTGACGACCGCCAATAGCGGTATAACTATACCCTCGGGATTAGAGGAAATTCTATCCCACACTCACCAACCCGCTTGGCCAGCGTGGTGAGTTATGGCCAAACCCCTCCAAAATGACCCCACAACTTAAATCTTGGCCCTCAGTCTCCGGCAGCTGGAATGTACCTGGCCAAGGCAGCGGCCAGTGCGACATGAAGGCAGAGGGTGCTAAGAATCCCAGGAGGACCGGACTAGGCTGCCATCTGATGCTGACCTTGGCAACGTACAATGGACGCTCCCTATCTTCTGATTCAAGACTTCTTGAATTGGAAGAGGAACTACAAAGGATCAAGTGGGACATCGTGGGGCTAAGTGAGGTAAGGAGAAAAGGAGAAGATCTCATCGAACTGAAAAGTGGACATCTCTTCTACTATCGTGGGACAGATACTGGCAGAACTAGTGGTGTTGGATTTATAATAAACAAGAAACTGAAAGATAAAGTTGTAGAAGTTGAAAGTTCCTCTGACAGAGCTGCACGGCTTGTTATCCAACTCTCGAAAAGATACCAGGCTCAGATTATTCAAACTTATGCACCCACCACAAGTCATCCTGAAGAAGAAATTGAAGAATTTTATGAGGAAATTTGTCATCTAAATAATAAAGGTAAGCAGCACTTGAAGATAATTATGGGAGATTTCAATGCAAAAATAGGGCAACGACAACAGAATGAAACTTCAGTAGGTAAATTCGGTCACGGCAACAGAAACCAGCGTGGAAATACTCTCGTTGAGTTTGCAGAGGCAGAAGGGTTTTTCATCTTGAACTCCTTCTTCAAGAAAAAGCCACACAGGAAATGGACATGGAGACATCCAAATGGGACGACAAGTGAAATTGATTTTATTATGTGTAACAAAAAATTCGTCATAGAAGACTGCAGTGTGCTAAACAAGTTCAACACAGGTAGTGACCATAGATTGGTGAGATGTAAGATGCACCTCAACACTAAACTCGAACGTAGCAAGCTCATAAGACAAACAAAATCTATTGACATAACCAACCTTAAAGAACACCATAATACCTTCAAGTTAGAACTGAAGAACAGGTTCTCTGCTTTAGAAGGCCTAACATCGGAAGAAGTGGACATCTCTGAAGTTAACAGAAAAGTAACCAAAGCTCTTATGGAAACAGCAACAAAATTAGCTGGGTCTAAGAACAAGTTGCATGTAAATAAATTATCAGGAAAAACGAAAATGTTGATGCAAAAAAGAAGAGAGATGAGGACAACTAAAGAAGATGTGACTTCCAAAGTGGAATATATAGAGCTATGCAAGACAGTACGAAAAAGTATCACTGAAGACGTAAGGAAAGCAATTGAAAACAACCAAAGCCTAAAGATAGCAAAGGGACATCTCAGTAAGGGAAGAAAACAGATTATGGCACTGAGAAAAGAAGATGGTTCTGTAACAAGAAATAGAGGCGAAATTTTGACAAGAGTGAAAGATTTCTACTCCACATTATATGAAAGGGATGATACATGCACTCCAGACATCATGAAAGATACCAGTACCAGAGTTCCTCCAGTCCTTCCAGCAGAAGTTGCACATGCAATCAAGAACATGAAGCGGGGAAAAGCTCCAGGAGAAGATGAAATTACTGTAGACATCATACAAGAAGCAAGTGGAGAAATCGAAACAGTACTCGCCCAAATTTTCACTCGATGCCTTAATGAAGGAAAGATTCCTGAGGATTGGAACACCGCTACAATGATCCTGCTACATAAGAAAGGTGACACTGAGGATCTCGGAAACTACAGACCTATCAGCCTCCTATCAGTAGTTTATAAAATCTTCACTAAAGTTCTTTCACACCGCTTGAAGGTAACACTGGACATGGCTCAACCGAGAGAACAAGCTGGATTCAGGAGTGGCTACAGCACAATAGATCATATCCATGTGCTGAGAGAACTAATTGAAAGAGCGAGGGAATATGAACTTCCATTGTGCATGGCTTTTATCGGTTATGAAAAAGCCTTTGATTCGGTGAAACCATCAGCAGTTACAATGGCTCTGAAAACCTGCGGTATTGAAGATGCATACATTAATATTATTAATAACATCTATGAAAATGCAAGTGCAAAGATTCGGCTGTTTGAAAATACAACACACATAAAAATTGGAAAGGGAGTGAGACAAGGTGACACCATATCTCCGAAGCTCTTTAATGCGACATTGGAGGGTGTTTTTCAGTCACTGAGCTGGGAAAACAAGGGGATAAAGATTAATGGAGATTATCTAACCCACCTTCGTTTTGCTGATGACGTAGTCATTTTTGCAACTAGCCCATCAGAGCTGCAGAGTATGATCCAGGAACTTGCTGACAAGAGTAAAGAAGTGGGATTAAAAATGAACTTTCAGAAGACAAAAGTGATGTTCAATGCTTTTACAAGAAATGAAGATTTATCGATTGATGGAGAAAAGCTGGAGATAACAGACACGTACGTTTATCTTGGACAGCAGATATCAAGTGAGGGTCACATTGATGAAGAAATTAATCGGCGTACAAAACTTGCCTGGAGAGCTTTTGGAGGAAACAGCATAATTTTCATGAGCAATATGCCATTATGTCTTAAAAGAAAAGTGTTTGATCAATGCATCCTTCCAGTGCTTACGTATGGTGCAGAGACTTGCACCTTAACTAAAAGAGACATACAAAGGCTGCAGACAACTCAATGAAGCATGGAGAGGTGCATACTTGGTGTAACCAGGAGAGATAAGAAGAGGAACTCGTGGATCCGAAAAATGACAAAAGTGGAAGACATCATGATCAGAGTTAAATCCCTGAAATGGCAATGGGCTGGACATACTGCCAGAAGGACCGATCATCGATGGACAGCCGAAATTTTAGATTGGATTCCAAGGGACAGGAAAAGACCCAGAAGAAGACCACATGGGAGATGGGTGGATGAAATTCGAAAGTATGCAGGGGTGACATGGAGGAGACTGGGCCAAGACAGACCGTTGTGGAGGAAACTTGGGGAGACCTTCGTCCAGCAGTGGATTGATAATGGTTGACAATGATGATGATGATGATGATATATATATATATACACGTCATCTTAGAAAAAGTTGAGAAAAAGTCACAAATCTTTTCTCGGAAATTTCTCTTTCAAACTTAATCTGTATCTTCCTGTTAGTGTTGCTCTGTGGTGTGCCCTTTGGGTAACTTTAGTTGTTTTTTCTCTATGTTATCAGTAGGTCGGCGTGAGGACATTGTACTTTAGGTGAATCGGTGTAACTTCACTTCTTCATAAATTTGTTTTCCTCTTTTATTTTTTGGGGGAAGAAGAAAATATACACTGAAGATCAATTGAATTAGAGATACCTGTCTAGTAACGTGTAGCACCACCTTTCGCCCTGATGACGGCGGCGATTCGTCTCGGCATGAACTAGACAAGACACCGGAACCGTTGGGAAGTCATACGGATCCACGACTCCTGAACAAGCTCCCACAGTTCACGAATATTTGATGGAGGGTGGTCAGAGCCTCGAACATCTCTCTCGATGGCATCCCAGATGTGTTCGATGGGAGTGAGGTCAGGTGATCTAGCTGGCCAAGGAAGCAAGGTCACGTCAGCATTGCCCGTTTCACCAGGTTTGAGCAACTCATAGTGTACGACACCGCGCTGATCCCACCATATGCACAGCAACTTCTTGGCATGGATATTCGGTTTGGCGGTACTGGTGGTAGGATGATCTGGATAAACACACGATTTGCGCCACTTAGCATTATCGTAGAGGATCCACTTCTCATCACAGGTCAAAATCTTGGGGAGGAAATCCTTCTTCTTGAATCTGGAGAGCAAGGACACAGCAACATCGTAGCGCCTAAACTTGTTCGCAGCTGTGAGTTGGTGGGGCACCCAACGGCCCTCCTTGTGAATCCGTCCTAGCTTGTTCAGGCGCCTTGCAATGGCTTGCCGTGTTACTCCTAGTTCTTGGGCGAGCTCTGACTGCGTGTGACAGGGATCCGCGTCCAACAGTTGTTCCAGTTCCTCATCGTCAACTTTCTGTGGCTGTCCTGGACGTTCTGCATCACGGAGATCAAACTTTCCCTACTTAAACCGCTTGAACCACTTCTTACACGTACTCTAGCACACAACAGGCTCACCCAAAGCAGTACAGATAATTTGCAGGGCTTCCGCGGCACTTTGTTTTCAGCTGAAACGTGAACAGGAGGCAGCGCCTCAAATGTTGCTTCTCGAACGGCATTGCTTTCACCGTCAACTTTCGTCCCTTATGTCACTACAGCTGTGAGCGGTTACGGTTGCCTGGAAAGCTGTTGAATGGCGCTGCAATCAGTCCTTATCGCACACAGATATTTGCATTTGCTGACGTTTTATTATCGCTTGCGGTTAGGTGCCGAGAATTAAGTTGCACACCTAATAACTTAATTCCTCGCGCAATTACTACAGATTTTATGTATAATTTTTATTCGGGAAAGTAAAGTGCAATCATTGTATAAATATTCAGTTGAAAGGTGAAATCAGAGTAAATGAATTCCTTAAAAATAACTTATTATTCAACTGTGTTTGGTACAATTCAGTCAGTATCTTCTTACCTATACGAGTGCATTCAGACTCCAGTTCATTATGAACACCTAGCTAGTAGCGTGTTTCACCGCTCTTGGCTTGCAGAACAGCCTGAATTCATCAGGGCATGGAATGTACTATACGCTGAAAGCGTCGTGCAGGCATGTTATACCAAGCGGAAAGGATTAATCTGCGCAGTTCCTGTAAATTGCATGCGGCACGGTCTAGTAGCGAACAGTCCGTTCCACCTCATCCTACAGATGCTCAGTGGAAGTTAAATCCTAAAACTGTGCCGGCCCCTGAAGCAAAGAAACTTGTCGGTATGTTTCTCGAACTATTCGGTGACAATACGAGCCTTGTAAGTAGATTAGACCGGACGCATCTCTCTGCTTGAGGATAAACCATAGTCATGAAATCCCCTGAAGCAAGGAAACTCATCGGCATGTTCCTGGAACCATTCGGTGACGATACTTGCCTTGTGAGTAGGTGAGTTCTCGTGTAGGACAAATACACCTGCTTGAGGATAAACCGCGGCCATGAAGGCTCTTGAAGCAAAGAAATTCGTTCCTGGAACCTTTGGGTGACGATAATAGCCTTGTGAGTAGGTGAGTTCTCCTGTAGGACGTATCCATCTGCTTGAGGATAAACTATAGCCATGAAGAGATAAAGGCCCCTGAAGTAATGAAAGTCGTCGGTATGTTCCTCGAACTAATCATTGACGAGCCTTGTAAGTAGATGCGCTCTTCTTCAGGACGTATCCATCTGCTTGAGAATAAACCGTAACCATGAAGGTCCCTAAAGCAAGGAAACTGATCGACATGTTCCTGGGACCATTCAGAGACGATACGAGTCTTGCGAGAGGGTGCATTCTTCTGCAGAACGTGTCCACCTGCTTGAGGATAAACGGTAGCCATGAAATGAAGAAGGGTCCTGAAGCAAGGAAACTCGTTGGCATGTTTCTGGGACCAGTCGGTGACGATCCGAGCCTTATGAGCAGATGTGTTATCTTGCATGACGTGTCTATCTACTTGAGGATAAACCGTGGTTACGAAGGGATGTACTGGGTCGTCGGAAAAGTCATGACGCATATTAGCCATGTTTTGCAAAGGTCATTTATTGATAGAAAGAGCAAAGATCAATCAATGATATAATGCCCGTTTTGTTCGATAACCTTTTGCCATCTTTCAGTGAGCTGCAGAATGCCTCGTTCATACACTGACGAAAAAAAATCCCAACACCAAGAAGGGGTTGTGTTAGATAAACGACAGTCGGTAGGCGGTGAGAGTACATCTGTAGGATGACGTATGCAAATTTCGCGCTCGGCGCATACGTGTGGCGCTACTAGCGCCCCTCGGAACATGCAAAGCAGGTTTGCTGTAAATACGCGCTGTAACGATCGTGAGCGTTAGTTATCGTTAAGATTCGACGTAGGGTGTTGATGTTAGTCAAGAATGCCTTTAAGAAGACGAAGAAGCCATTATCAACAGCTTACGCAGTTTGAACGAGGTCGTGTAATAGGGCTACGAGAAGGTGGATTTTCTTTCCGCAATATTGCAGAACAACTTGGCAGGAATGTAGCCACTGTGCATGATTGTTGGCAGCGGTGGTCAAGGGAAGGTACTGCCTCAAGAAGACCGGGTTCCTGCCGGCCACGTGGCACTACTGAGAGGGAAGACCGCCGTGTACGGCGTATGGCCGTGGCGCATCGCACCGCGTCTGCGGCAGCAATTCGAGCTGCAGTTGCCACCACAGTGACACAACGAACTGTTACAAATCTGTTACATGAAGGACAGCTCCGAGCCAGACGCCCTGTAGCGTGCATTCCACTTACTCCAAACCACTGCCGTTTGCGACGTCAGTGGTGTCAAGCTGGAGCTCATTGGAGGACGGAGTGGAGATCTGTTGTGTTTTCTGATGAAAGCCGGTTCTGCCTGGGTGCCAGTGATGGCTGTGTATTGGTTAGAAGGAGGCCAGGTGAGCGCCTGCAACCAACCTGTCTGCGGCCGAGACACACTGGACCTACACCTGGAGTTATGGTCTGGGGAGCAATTTCCTATGACAGCAGGAGCACTTTCGTGGTTATCCCACGCACCCTGACTGCACAGTTGTACGTCGGTCTGGTGATTCAACCTGTTGTGCTGCCATTCATGAACAGCATTCCAGGGGGTGCTTTCCAACAGGATAACGCTCGCCCTTATACCGCTGTTGTAACCCAACATGCTCTGCAGAGTGTCGACATGTTGCCGTGGCCTGCTAGATCACCAGATCTTTCACCAATCGAGCACGTATGGGACATCATTGGACGACAACTCCAGCGTCGCCCCCAACCAGCATTAACCGTCCCTGTATTGACCGACCAAGTGCAACAGGCATGGAACTCCATCCCACAAACTGACATCCAGCACCTGTACGACACAATGCATGAACGTTTGCGTGCTTGCATTCAACATTCTGGCGGTTACACCGGTTATTAATGTACCAGCATTTCACATTTAAAATGGCTCTTCTCGCGCTTACAATAAGCTGTGATCTTGAAACCTTAATCGATTAAATATGTTACCTATACAAACGTATTGCCGCCATTTCATTCCTCTACAACTATTTTTTCGTGGTGCTGGGATTTCTTTTCCGTCAGTGTAGATGGACCAGTCTTTCGTGGCGAAAAACTGTACAAGGTGCTGATTTACAGCCTCATCTGAATTCAACCTTATACCACGTAAGGACTGTTGAAGAGAGCGAAACAAGTGGAAGTCTGACGGTGCAAGTTCAGGCGAGTATGCTGGGTGTGGCAACACATCCCACTTAAGCTCCAATAATTTTTGGCTGGTGATCAAATTTGTGTGTGGTCTCGCGTTGTCGTGATAGAACACAACACCTTTACGATGAACGAGCTCTGGAAGTTTCTGGATGATGGATTCGTTCAAGCTGTCCAATTGCCGACAGTACACATTCGAATGAATTGTTTGGCTCCGTGGTAGGAGCTCGAAAAACACGACATCTTTAAAGTCCCACCACACTGAGACCAGAAACTTCCACTGACGATTGTCTGCTTTGAATGCCGTTTGAGGAGAAGCAGCACGTCGGGACCAAGATCGTTTGCGCAGCACATTGTTGTACACAATCCACTTTTCGTCACCAGTTATCAGTCGCTTCAAAAAAGGATCGTTTTCCTCACGTTTAATGAGCATATCGCAGATGTTTATACGCGCCGTCAATTGAGCTTCTTTGAGTTCACGAGGAACCCACACATCGAGCTTGCTTACGTATCCCAGCTTCTTCAGGTGGTCGTGAACGCTTGAATGATGGATGCGCAATGTGTCTGCAATCTCTCGTGTCGTGTAACATGGGTTTAACTTGATCAATGCCTTGATTTGGTCGTCATCAACCTCGGTTGGCCTCCCCGACAGAGGAGCACCGTTGAGGTCAAAATCACCAGCACGGAAGTTTGCAAACCACCACTACCACTGACGTTCTTGTAGAGCATTATCATCGTACACTTTACGCAACTTTTCACAAGCTTGACGCGCGTTCTTCCCTTTACGGAAGTTAAACAGTAAAATATGGCGAAAATGCACAGTTTGGTGTTCCATCTTCAACTTGATGTCAAATCAACCAAATCGCTCACTATTCCTTTTAGACTGCAGCTAGAACTTGCACCTGTTGAATGCCATAGCGATAATAGAGCTGCGCATGCCTCTAGTACTTTCAAAACCGCCCAACCGCCATCGGGTGCCAAAATACGTCATGACTTTTCCGACAACCCAATATTTTGTCGTCAGCGATGTTCAAATTCGTCGAGGCGTTACGACGTTCTTCGATGGGTATCAGAAAACATATTGCATGCCAGAAAAACATTCTTCAGGCCAACACACCTCCTCCGTCGTCCTATGCTATTGACACTTGATAGAGAATGGCTGCATAGCCTCATATTGCTTGCGCAAAATTAAGATCCTGCCATCTACATGACGCAGAAGGAACTTTGATTCTTCCATCTAGGCGAGCTTTTTCAATCGGTAACGGTCGAGAAACAACGCTCCCGCGTTTACTGGAGGAGCGCTTTCGTATTTTTCACTGACCATATAGGCACTTAAAGTGGTCTTTGGCGGTTGTAGCCCATTGACGATACATAGTAGGTTCGTAGATGGCCCTCAGCGCACTATTCATAGTAAACCCTTGCTACAGTTCTGTGTAAAAAAAACCAGGAGGATAACCGTTTAGGAGCCACCCCGGTGGCGCAGTGGTCTAAGGCGCTGGCCTCTGATCATTCGTCCGTACGGGGTTCGGGTTCGAATCCCGGTCAGGCATGGATGTTTTGTTTGCCTTACGGCACTGGCTCTCTCCCTTCCCTGGAACCAGTGACCCTAAATTAGGGACGGGCGACTGCTTATAGCCCTTTGAGTTGCTCACGGTGGTCGTTAAACCTCCAATCAAAAAAAAAAAAAAAATGTTTAGGAGAAGACCGAACCGGCACACCTGCGGCAAACAATCATGCCACGTTCAAAGCTTCTCAGACCACTCATTCTTCCCATTGCGACCCTCTATCGAAAGCTAACTTATGCTCAACACGCTGGTCTGCCTTATACCCGACACTGTCCATGTGATTTTTTTTTCTAAGAATCTGCTCTGAAATAAATTGTTCGTGTCGAAAAGGATTCAAAGGACGTGCTCGCTAACTCCCGAGAACTCAGTGTCGTCTTTCTTGTTTTTATATACAGCCGAAGCCCATGGAAGAGGCTGGCAAATGCTACGGATTACTTAAAAAAAGAAACACCGTCACTAAAATGTAAACGCACGACGACGGGGGACCTATGCTGCGCTTAGCATCACTTGAATTGAGAGTACACTGTAATGTACGAATCCTAACACATATTTTCGTATCTACTGCCGCAATCAGCTGGAAACCATATTCTTCGTATATGGCGTGCATTTACTGCTTTATTGCAGTTGTTACCATGCCCTATCCTGTGGCGGACCAAGCCCTTTAGCTGTAACTCCGGGCCCTGTGCAAGTTACACAATGAAAGAAGAACGGAATAACGTTAGGTATATCTTTGAAAAATGAAATTATGCACACGTGGATAAGGCAACAGATATAGGCATTTATATGAGTCCAAACTAATGAAATGGAAGCTAGTGGTCACCTAGGCAATAGGGAAGTTGAGAAATTGTCTAGTAAAATGACTGCTCTAAACTGGGACACCAAAAAGAAAAAAAAAGGACACAGATAATGAGATGAGACAAAAACAACTATATTCCAAGTCAACTTAAGGATGTGCTATTATGGAAGGCAGAAGAGCGGCTCACAGCATCTTTGGAGGAATTGAAGAAACCTGTCAATCCGCGTCACAATCCACTCTTACTGTGTCCTTGCTGTGAAGAATAATTCCATTTACGTTCGTACTTCAGAGAAATGTTTTCTCTACGGTTGCTTAAGTACATCCCACCTCGCATTTCCATCATTGTCAATTTATTGATTCTGTGTTGCGAATGTTGGGAGAAGTCATCTACCTTCCACCACATCTCCTTCCCAGCCAAGTTGCATTTACCAGCTTGGCAGTCAGTGGACAATAGCACAAGGCTCTTATTTGAGTAACTTCATATACAAAATCTCTTTGTAGAACACTCAGCCATTTTTAAAAATTTGTTTTCAATATAAATTTTATCTGATTAGCTGCTGAGCGAACAAAAAAGGCTGATTCTGAGAAATAATTCTGTTGTGCTTTTCCCTCTAAACTCTATGGGCTACTTTTCGAAGTGGAGGTACCGGTTTCATAACTTCCACAGTGGTATAATCTTAAGCTGAATGATTTTAGTTCAAAATTACCTCCAGAAGCGAATATTTAAACGTTCCTTAAGCATGTAGTCACATGCCCAAAGGGCTCACGGCCACCTAGGGCAGCTTGTGTTAGTCAATGAATTTAACCCCGACGATGATAGCACTTGATTGTACTGCTCCACGTTATGAAGAGTGTCGATGCACTGTCTATCAAAGTGCTGTTTGCCACTTACGTAACTCACTTCAGCAACTGCTTCTGATCAGCAATGTCAAACTATGATTGGTCTGAGATGCTTAGGGGTTTCACCTCATGTTTCGTCCCATGGAGAGCTCCAAGTTTTGTATCAGTTAACCTATCATAAATAGGTATTAGGACAGTGGAGTGATATGTAGTAATGATAATATACTTTGAGATAGCAAAGAATCGTAAAAGTGATAGAGGAAGATACAAAAAGAATGGATTAAGGGAAACCTTTGCTTGGCGAGTATTTTATGGCATAGTTAATGAAGCAGACGACTTTCGGAAGTGCATTCTCTAAATGTTTCACTTCAGAAGAAACTGAACAACATAGCATCTACCGACTTGGGAACTTCAATAGCAAAAAAAAAAAAAAAAAAAAAAAAAAAAAGGCAAAGGAGTTGGACAAATTGGGGACCGGATGCTATTGTAGAAGACTTCAGCCAAAAAGCGACTCTCTAGTGTAGGGCAAACGATGGCGAGCGTGGCGATGAGACCAAGCGTAAAGGGCGTTTTTTTTTTGTTTTTTTTTGATTGGAGGTTTAACGACCACCGTGAGCAACTCAAATGGGCTATAAGCAGTCGCCCGTCCCTAATTTAGGGTCACTGGTTCCAGGGAAGGGAGAGAGCCAGTGCCGTAAGACAAACACAACATCCATGCCTGACCAGGATTCGAACCCGGACCCTTACAGACGAATGATCAGAGGCCAACGCCTTAGACCACTGCGCCACCGGGGCGGCGTAAAGGGCGGTAAACACCAGGACTGGATGAATGCTTCGATTTCAGATAAGCGCATAAGAAAAGGTAATAAATAAAGACTAGATATTGACTTCAAGTATCCGAATAAACTTCTTTTTTTTTTTTCAATTTTACATAGAAAAGTTAAGTTAATGTCTTTGAATTGGTTACTTAAATATAAAATACTTCGAACTGTAAGAAGTGCTGTACGAGTTTTAAACTGCTATAGTCAAGAATGAAGGATTCCTTTTTAATGCAATTATTTTTGATTTTTAGCTTCTTTCTTCTGATTGATTATTTACACCATAATTAAAATCATCTGTGTGTGCTTGGTGTTAAAACCGAGTTTAAAGTTTGTTAATAACACTGCTTATCGATTAAACTGAATATTACACAGCAACCTGGATCGACCTTATGCACACATTGGTCAAAAAATGAAAAAAACGTTTATTTAGTATTGAGTAAGGCTAACTTTGTTACGAATGACACCACGTATGTGACACAGTGTGAATTCTATCAGGTGATTTAGTTCGTTGTGATGCAAAGATACCCATTTATGAAGCAAAATATCGTCCAACTCTGCCAGTATTGACGGAAGGGAACGCCTACACCGAACAGCTCTTCCCAATATGTCCCATACATTTTCAACAGGATTAAGATCTGTGGGCTGTGGAGGAAAGGGAAAATGATGGAAGTCTCAACGTATTCATAAATCCACCCGTGAACGAATCTGGCACGATGTGGTGTTGCATTATCATCCAACAAGATGCCATCACATGACAGAAAAATGTGTGGCATCACAGGGTGCATTTGGCCCGTTACGACACTAGGAATTCTCTGGATGTCATCTTCCTATGAACCGGTACCTGTGTACCGAGACCATATCAACAGAACATCCCACATAGTGCAGAGCGACTTCCATATACTTGTATAGTGTTCACAACGCATGGTGTGTCCATCACTTCACGAGGTTCTCACTACAGTCTCTGCCTACCATCGGTGCAAAACAATGTATACCATTATTCATCTGACTACTTTACTGTTTTTCATTGCTCTTCTGTCTATACACGGCGTTCTCGACACCAGTGTAAGTGGATTTTTCTGTTTCTGCTGAGACTAGTTTCTTCTGAATGGGCTGACGACTTCCAAGACCCAATTTCCTTAACCCTCGAAAGAATGGGCTTCTTCTGAACTTGGTTGAATTCAACACTCAGTTGCTACACACTGGCAGATCTGTTCTTCCGTACAATCCTCCTCACTGCACGACGGTCAGGGTCTCTAAGTCTAGTTTCCGAACGATATTTATACCTTTTGGATATGCAATATCTTCTTGTCTTCTTGCTTTTCTCTGAAAAGCAACCCTTTCAAAGGTGTTTAACGACACCGTTGAAATGGTTGCTTTTGAGAAACTACTACTACTTTCTTTGTTCTGTTAATCGTGGCTACCGGCAAATGTGCACCTACAATTGCACGTTTCGCGAATTTCGACAGATCCTGTTTTTTTACGTGCAGTGGAACAATCGCCACGTTCTTTGAAGAGTACAACGAAAAATGTCATCAACTAATGTGGTTGTCACATTTGCATATACAGTGAAACCTGTCCAGCAAGGTCATCCACTGTCCTGTTAAAAAAAAGAAGGACTGTCTTAACAAGTGACCGCCACGTTTCCCCACTACTGGTGAAAGTTTACTGATTCCGTACAGAGGATAGGCGTGCACAATTTATAGTAGCCGCTCATGACGTTGATATCACGTGGTACATCGTTATCGCTCCGAATATGTAAAACGGGTGGTGTTCGTAATGCAAAGGTAACTCAGTGCGAGTTCGGCATTTTGGGGTATTCTCTTATGAATGCAGGTGCATTCTCTTACACTTTTCAAAAATGACTGCCCGTTGCTGCGTCCTGCAGGTGGGTGCCAAATAGAGGTCCTTTATGCATTTTTTCTATTGGTGATAACATCCGTGCCAGACAAAACTGCCTTCTTTGGCAGGTGACCGCAGAATGCTAGTGGCCGCGATCATAAGTTTCACTGTATTGCTGTTTACTACCTGTGACTGCCTTATAACATTTGTAACATTTTGTCTCGAGTGTGTATACATGATATCTCATGAGTTTGTAACTGAAGGCAGCCCCGGTGGCGCAGTGGTCTAAGTGCTGGCTACTGATCATTCGTCCGAGACGAATCCGGGTTCAAATTCCGATGAGGCATGGATGTTGTTTTTGTCTTACGGCTCTCGCTTTCTCCCTCCTTTGGAACCAGTGGCCCTAAATTAGGGATAGGTGACTGTTTATAGCAGTCTTCTATCCAAATTTAGGGCCATTATTGCATACCGCTTAAGGCAAATGACCCGACTGATGTTGATAGATTTTATATCGGATCCACTGCACGTACGTTTTTAACTAGATTATCCGAACACAAATATGATGAGAGAACTGGATCATATAAAACTGCATTGTCACGTTTAGTTAACGAGGGCGCACATACGCCCACCTGGTGCGACTCTCACATATTGGCCAGACCTACTACCAAACGAACTACGTTGTTTACTGATAGCCTTTTTATTTATAAATACGGGGATGTTTGTTGTAATGATGATTCCCCATGTACCATCCATGACTATGGAAGTCACTAATCGGGAGGTCCGGGGTAGATGTGGTGGCATAGTACGCTCGGGCACCCCCGAATGTGATTTGGTTCTGATTACTGTGTTACCATGCGTATGTCCTCTGACCTTAAGCAGAGCAATGATCACGTGTCATAACTTTTAATTAACTTGCTATAAATAATGAATTCCTTGTAACCAGCTGTTGTACAGCACCTGATGATGGACCAGATGCTGGTCAGAAAGATCTTGTGCAATTTTAATGTTTCGTAATATATTTTATCTGTAAATAAAGTTTCTAACTTGATGATTTTAGCTTTATCAAGTTTTAAATCGTGCAGAAGACAGCGGCATTGTGTGTTTTGAATTCTTATAGCCCACTGAATTGCTCACGGTGGTCGCTAACCCCCCCCCCCCCCGTCCCATAACAAAAAAGTAATTGAAGGTGACACACGCAGAGTGTTTTAGTTTCTGAAAATTTTTAGAAAGTTGTAACAATTTTCGCTTTATAAATATGATATCCACTTAGCATGCGCATTTTTTTTCACAAGATGAAAAGATTTCTGTTTTGGAAAAATGCTGTGAAATTTAAGCCCAAATTGAAATGATCTTTTTTTGCCAAATCAAAAGGTCAGATAACAAACCGTGTTTCAGTAACCAGATTCTTCCCGGACCTTCTAATTAGCAACCACTGTTTAATCACGACATACTTTTTCTTCATTCTGTGAGCTACCCTTAGTTGAAAGTTGATTACTTGCGTCAAAGACTTTAATTTTAATTCTTCTTTGAAAGCATCTCTAGAAACTGGGATTCTGTTTCTTTTTTAATGCAGATATGAACACAACAAAAGTGGCGGTGTAGGTTTTACCTTGAGAATATCGAAATCCTTTGCTGAAGAAATAGAGTGAGAGGTCTACAAAAATGTGCATCCCTTAATTTGCCTGCTAAAAAGTAGTTAACGCAATACGTGTTTTCTCGGAAGCGGATTATGTACATAAATAAAGTAAAATGAAAAGGAATCCTTATAGTCGCGCAAAGTCTCTAAGGATTGTGTTTCCTCAAATTGAAAATTTTCAACGCAGAAGAATCTCATTTCTTCTGTTTGCCTTAATGCGTTTTACCGCAAGAACTAATTACTTGAAATTTAAGTATATATATATTTAAATGAATGGTCACCTTGACGACGACTATGTTAGCAGAAATAGCGAATTTCTCAATCACTTGGCCTTTTCACGCCTGAAACTTCCAAATTAAGGACAGCAATTTGTCGACGAATTTTCACGATCACCGAGCAAGAAGAACGCTCTTCGGAAAATTACAGTTTCTATATTTTTAAATGAAAAGCCGAACATATATCCCATAAAAACATTGCCTTAACATCTGTTGAACGGAAATTAAAATTTCGCTTAAAGACATGTCTTGCCATAGCAATATGATTTACACTAAAATGCAAAAAAAAAAAAAAAAAAACTGGAAAGGGCGCTACCATATCCATTACATGCCACCAAACCCATACCCATGCGGTAAATGGAATCTTCCACAGACGACGTATACACTATATTGACAAAAGTCACCGGACACCCCTCTAAAAGCAAATGAACGGATCCGCTGGCTACGTTGTTAAGATGCGCGGTACAGCTGCAAACGGTATAAAAACAAGCCTACAGCTGACCGCGATCACTTCGCACTGTGAGGTTGAATGAAAATGTCGCGGCGGGGGATAACTGACTTTGAGAAAGGAAAGAATGTTGGGTGTTATATTAGTTAGTGGGTTGTCCATAAGATAAACCGAGAGGTGTTTATACATACCCAAATCAACTGTTTTGGATGTGCTGAATACGTGGAAGGCACATGGCGTGCCTGAAGCAGCAAAACGTACCGGCAGACCAAAGAAAATCAGTGATACCGGACGTCGAAGCCTCAGGAGAGTCGTTACAGCTAATCGACGGAGTACTGCACAAGGCCTCAGTGTACAGGTGAGTTAAAATGCTGGAACCTCGGTATGTACTCGTACCATTCGCCGAGAACTCCATTCCATGGGTTTCCGTGGTCGTGTGGCTGCTCATAAGCCTTTCATCTCCAGTCTGAATGTTACTCGTCATTTAGCATGGTGTAAAGAACATTTATCGTGGACCGTAGATCAATGGAAACGGCTCCTATGGTCTGATGAATCCAGATACACGATCCATCAGTTTGATGGCCGTGTGTGTGCATGGCGGCAGCCGCGGGAACGCTATTTACCACAGTGTACTGTTCCTACGGTCAAGTTTGGAGCTGGCAGTTTACTCGTATGGGGGTGTTTTTTGTGGTAATGTACCCCGGCTCATTGGTTATCGTGGACAAATCAACACGTCTACTTCGATATTCTGGACAATTATGCCCTACAAACTGTGTAGCAATACTATGGAACCGAGCCTTGTTGGTAGCAGCAGGATAATGCAGCGAGCCATAAAGCAAGGACTGTTACGGTGTTGTTTGACGATAATTCCGTATCGTGAGTGGACTGGACAGCACAGAGCCCTGATTTTTTATCCCATAGAGCACCTATGGGATGGATTAGAATACGCATAAGAAGTTTGGAACCAAGGCCTACTACTAAGCAACAGTTAGCGGCAGCATTATGTACTGAACGGAAGCGCATACCTATCGCTGTGTTCCAAAACCTCGTATACAGGCAGTTATCTGTGCATGCTTCAAATAGTAGCATTCGCAGTTCAGATGGTAGTTTATCAGGATTTAAGGGACTTCTGACGTCGTATGATAGTCGGCGCCCGGGAGATGGGTCACTCCATCTCGGAAATCACCACGAAAACTGGATTTACACGGTCAACAATTTCAAGGATATGCTTGGATTACACAAACTCAGGGGGAAAAATCCTGAGTGCGAGACCCGTGTGGCCGTAGGTAAGCCCTAGACGATTGTGGACCGGGCGTCTGGCACGAATTGTAACATCCTCCCGGCGTGCAACATTGCCGCAAATTACAGTGCAATTCAATGATGGGGCAGTAGTGGCATCAGCGTTCAGACAGTGCAACGCTCCCTGTGTCATTTGAAGTTACGGAGCCGACGGCCGACCCGAGTGCAGTCCCTGACTCGACGACTCTAGGCTGTGCGCTCGACTGGGTTCGGGAACAACGTCATTGGACGCAAGATGACTTCAAACGTGTAGCCTGGTCCGACGAATCGCGGTACCAACTGTTTCGAGCAGATGTCAGACTCCGGGTGTGTGTGACAACCTAGACGTGCCAGCTGAAAACACCCCACACCATAACAGAACCACCGCCGGCCTGCACTGCCCCTTGTAGGTATGCGGGATCCATTGCCTCGTCTGGCTGTCGGTATTAATACCTTGACCAAGGCCTTTTTAACACATTTTTTTAGAAAGAAACTTAAGAGAATTAAAAAAAAACTACTTTATTTCAAATCGAAGTGCACATAACCACACGCAGTGCAACATCAAAATGGCAATTTTAAGAACCAACTCATGAATTTTTTTTTTTTTTTTTTTACTATTATTCTCTTTATAGTATAAGAAAGTATAGTGATCGGTCGAAATCAAACTTCTGTATTTACAGGAAGAAACAAGATTTCACCATTTGATTTCCTCAAACTTTTGGATTTACATTAAAGAAACAAGATTTCATTATTTTGATAAGGAAACACTGAAATGTTGGAGCCCAGATTTGGGCCGTTTTGGTGGGCAAAAACTAAACTCAGCCCCATTTTATCGAGTGAAAATATCGCTGAAAGCGGAAACTAATTTAGAGTGCAATGGTGAAAGCCATTTAGTACTGAGAGCCTTAGTTCTCGAGATATTTGGATAGGGGAAGTATGGGTACAGCACGAACAATTCTATAGGGTGTCGCGTCAATTCGTCGCCAGCGTCAATTCGTCGACTACGTCAATTCGTCGCGCGTCAATTCGTCGCGCGTCAATTCGTTGACTACGACATACGTCACGCATCAATTCGTCGCGGACCAATTCGTCGCCTATGTCAGTTCATCGCGGTCAAATTCGTCGGTTTTACAAATGTTGGTTACATAGAAATCGCATGCAGGAAAACGTACGATTTCGGTTGTCTTCCGCCGTGATCATATTTATAAGGTTTAGACGCTCAGACAGGTTAGTGATCTTACGCTTTTTCTTTGCCACTAAAAATAAATTAATATGCCTAGGCCTTTTTAACAGTTTTCATTCCATCGTGCTCATATTCATAAAGTTTACACACCAAGTCAAGTTAGTATCATTGCACTTTTACTTAGGCATTAAATGTTAATAAATAGGCCTAGGCCTTTTTAACAGTTTGTATTCAATCGTGTTCATATTTATAAGGTTTAGACACCAAGTCAAGTTAGTATTATTGCGTTTTTACTTAGGTATTAAATATTAATACCTTCGCCTAAGCCGAGGCCTTTTTAACAGTTTTTATTCCATTGTGCTCATTTTCATAAAGGTTAGACACAAGGTCTAGTTAGTATTATTGCACTTTCACTTAAGCATTAAATATAAATACATAGGCTTAGCCCTAGGCCTTTTTAACAGCTTTTATTCCATTGTGCTGATATTCATAAAGTTTAGACACAAGGTCAAGTTAGTATTATTGCACTTTTACTTAGGTATTAAATATTAATACATAGGCCTAGGCCTAAGTCTTTTTAACAGTTTTTATTCGATTGTGCTCATATTCATATGGTTTAGACACAAGGTCTAGTTAGTAATATTTCGCCTTTACTTAGGCATCAAATATTAATACCTTCTCCTATGCTCAGGCCTTTTTAGCAGTTTTATTCCGTCGTGCACATATTTATAAAGCTTTGCATCAAGTCAAGTTAGTAATATTGCGCTTTTACTTAAGAATAAATATTTCACACACTTGAACAAAATCTGTTAGAAAGGCCTCGACCAAAGGCGTATTGATTAATATTAAATATCTAAGCAAAAGCGCAATATTACAAGCTGAACGTCATGTCCGAACTTTACGAAAATGAGCACGACGGAATAAAATGTGTCAAAAAGGCCAAGACCTACTTATTAATATTTAATGCCTAAGAAAAAGTGCAATAATACTAACTTGACTTGGTATCCAAACTTTATGAATAACACCACAACGGAATAAAAACTCTTAAGAAGGCCTATTTATTAATATTTAATGCCTAAGCAAAAGCTCAACAATACTAACTTGACTTGGTGTCTAAATCTTATGAATATGAGCACGATGGAATAAAAACTGTTAAAAAAGCCTAAGGGTCTATTTATTATTTTTTAATGCCTAAGTAAAATATTTGGGCCCTAGGGTCTATTTATTATTATTTAATGCCTAAGTAAAAGCGCCTAAGGAAAAGCGCAATAATACTAACTTGACTTGGTATCTAAATCTTATGAATATTAGCACGATGGAATTAAAACTGTTAAAAAGGCCTAAGCTTAGGCCTAGGGATATTAATTTACTTTTAGTGCCTAAGAAAAAGCGTAATATCACTAACGTGTCTGTGTGTCGAAAGCTTGTATATCAGATAATCCCAAAAATACTGTCTTTTTTTTCAACGTGTGAAAGAAAAGAAAGAAAAACGTACCTGGAACAGACGTTTTAATCCATATAATAAGTGCCCCCGGTAGTTACAACATTCTCCCATCGATCGACAAGGTTTTGAATCCCAGAGTTTTAGAATTCCATGGGTTTCGATGCAAAAAAGGCAGAAAGGGTTCACCGTACCTCCTCCACATTTCTAAGTGTAGTACCAGCAAGATGGTTTTGCAGGTTGCGAAAGAGGTGGTAGTCGGATGGGGCGATGTCAGGGGAATATGCTGGACGCTGGATTTTTTCCCATCCGAAGTCCTGCAACGTGGCACTGGTCATTTTTGCTGTGTGTGGTTTTGCGTTGTCCTTCTGCAGCAGCACGCCTTTACGATTCACGAGTGCAGGACGTTTATCCTGCACAGCAGTCCGTAAAAACTGCAGGTACTGACAGTAGACTTCCCCTGTAATGGTTTTGTTGGCTGGCAGCAACTCGTAATGAATTATGCCTTGCATATCCCACCACACAGACATCAAAACCTTTTGTGGGGAAACGTCCTGGTTTCACCACTGCTGCAGGCATATTCCGTTTGGGAAGCCACTGCCGTTTACGCAATGTTGTGATAAATAATCCATTTTTCATCACCCGTGACAATTCTGTGCAAAACTGGCTGCCCTTTTTTACGGGAGAGCAAAGAAGTGGAAATGTCCACACGCTGTTGCAGCTGTTGTGAAGTGAGATCATGGGGTACCCACTTATCCAGTTTCGACACATAACCGAGGTCCTACAGGTGCCGGCGAACAGTGGAATGGGTTGAATGAACAAGTGTGGCTAATTCCTCGACTGTTGCTTGCTGATTTTTCCTCAACAGCAGCTTTCAGCACGTTGTTATCCAGCTCAACAGGCCGTCCGGGTCGCTGCATATCCTTGAGTCTGGTGTATGTCGAAATTTCTGGAACCAGCGTTGACATTTTCTGACCTCCAGGGTACCCGGCTCATATACGGCGTTGATGTTTCGTGTTGCTATCGTCGCTGAATGTCGATGGTGGAACTCATACAGCATAATGTGCCTAATGTGATCTTCTGACACTATCATTTCCTATGCGGTTTAAGTACACAACGACTGCACCTAGAACTCCCGTTTGCGGTCTCAAGTGACTTGAAGGTCTGCTCGCGTGATCCCTTTTATACTCACCGTGGTCCACGTCATAGTCTGGGCACCAGGGGAATCACCACTGTTGTGCTTGCGCAAAACGTCATTACTTCTGGGATGACCTGATATATATGATCACGGCGAAAGGCAACCGAAATCGTACGTTTCCCTGCATGCGATTTCTATGTAACCAAAATCTGTAAACGCGATGAACTGACGCAGTCGACAAATTGACGCAGGCGACGAATTGACGTATAACCTTCTATAGTCCGTCTGAAATCGAGCGGTACAAAAGGCTGGAGATTTATTGCTTCGACGGATTTTTTCCGCCTGTGTGAAACGGACCTAAGCTCCAGAGAGAAAAATAATCTTCTCTACTTCCGGAGTAATTAAAGGGTACTCGTAAGGGAACTAAATTCACTGAGACTCACAACTAGACTCCTTAATAATGACTACATTAATTGAATTCCGAATTACAATAATTTCCCCACCTCAAGGTTCTTAACAACAGTAGAAAAAGGAGTTTCAAGGGACTGCCAAGTGAGAACTGATTTAGAGACTAACTCTACTTTACTTTAAACAAACTTGGGACGTTAATTCCACTAATTGTGCAGTTTTACTGTTGCATTTTTTTATTATTGGAAAGGAATTATAGGAAATTCGGATTTTAAAAGAAAAGTACAGGAACGCCGTTCCTGCCCCACTACACCTCTTATGTCAGCTCCTTCTCGATGTTGCAATTCACATGTTGATCGGCGTGTCGTTTAAGTATGTCATAGTGCAAACTAATTATGCATGGAACTGAATATCTTTTATTACAAATCATCAAGATGCACTGTCGGCGAACGGAGCCGCAGTGCCGTTTGGATTCTCAGCTGCGGATGCACCAGATCTGGTGGCTAGCTCAATGAAAGAGAAGCTACAAATCGAACTGGCAACTACCGGAAGCGGTTCTGGTATCCACGACAGATTTCCTGGGACCAACCCACCCACGCATTCACGTAACGCTTGGGGAAAAACCGGAAAAATCCCAAAAACGCAGAGTTGGTAAGGGAGGAATCAAACCCTCAAATTTCACCTAATATAGGAACAAAAGGCTGACAATTTGCCAACTGCTTCACTTTGGTGGCTGATTTGCTCATTATTCTCAACGATTTCTCGCATCTTATTTTGAAAGGAGAAATAAATAAAATCTCAAAAATATCGGACTGATGTCTGTCGAGAATGCGTTGCAGAGTTTGTTTAAGTGCTATACATGTATAAACGGTATTATTTCGAATAGCTGCACAGTATCAAGATGACTCACAACACTCAAATGCTTCTTCTCAACAACTTTTCGTCATGGTGTGCCCTATAGTTCTTGCCTCGAATCATTAGTTATCGGTAAAAGAAGAATGTAAACGTGTAATTAGGTGAACGACCAAATAAAAAAAAATGGAATATTTCACTTGGAGAACTAAAGTCTTTTGATTCAGGATTGTGTGTTTACTCTGATCACGTCTGTGCAAGGTCAAGTTGCATCTCATACCCTTTAATTTACTCTTTCGAAGAAAGTTAATTAATCAAACTAAATCAACGTAGCCTACTAGCTTATGCGGTGCACACACAGAATAATTAAATGACTCGTCTGAATGTGGGCATCCCTCAATCCAACTCTTTGAGAATTTCGATTGCGATTTTGCTTCGGAAATTAAACGCCGTATCTCCTTTCTCTCAACTAAAATAAACTCACAGAAATAACTTAATAAATGCAAGTGATAAAAGGTATATTTTTCTAAATATTTGCGATATTTTGAAAGTTATTTTAGATCACGCACGATGAAATTCCAGTAATATGTAATGTCAAATTTCTTTCAGCCCAATCTAAGTTAAGCGTGTTATGTTTTTGTTTAAAACGGTAGTTTTGGGGTCCTTTTTAAAATACTAAATAAATATTCTTTATACAGTGAAAAACGTGGAGTGTACGAGTAGGTGTCTACCACTAGACATAAACGTCCCTCCATTTACTCTAATACGGTGGCTTCACATCGGACCGAGTTGACCTTTGCGTACATTGAAGTGTATGGCGAATTAAATCTCTCCATCATCTTTGTCCACGCCGGCCATCGCATTCGGTTCCCCTCACTCCGGAGTAAGTCGCTCTTCCAACTAGGGCTACGCGGACAAATGCTCTCGCTGCTATCTGCCTTTATCTCATGTGCGTCCTGCGGTGCAGGCACGTCACACCCTCCCCGAAAGAGAGCCGGGGGCATGGCCCACGGGGCAGCCGGGACCATGTGTCGCTGTGGGCAGTCATCGCATGAAGAACGAGCATTTTTGAGAAACCCCAATCAATTTGGTGTGTGGAACGTAACATCACACACATTCTATTTTTCGAAGCGCTGAAGAAGGGATTCTCAGTTTTTCTATCTCGCGGTGTGGAAAGAACATCACACCATTGCGAAGAATCTAACAGCCGGGTCATCCGGGAAGTTCGGGCGCCCAACGTGGGTCATCGAAGTCGGGTTCCCTCACTCCGGAGTAAATCGCTCTCCCAACTGAGCTACGCGGACATATGCTTTCGCTGCTATCTGCCTTTATCTCATGTGCGTCCTGCGGTGCAGGCACGTCAAAAGTGTCAAAAATATTATGACCACCTGCCTAATATGATGTTGGTCCTCCACATGCCGCCAAAGCAGCTCTTACTCGGCGAGGCATAGACTCCACAGGATTTCTAAAGAAGTCTTCATATCAACCCGTTATCAGCAGATCTTTTAACTCTTGTAAGTTATGTGGTTGAACCGCCGCACATCGGACTTGCTGTTCCAACACAAACCACAGATGCTCGATTGGATTGATGTCTGGGGAATTTGGAGGCCACGGCAGTACCTGGAAGTCTTTTTTCTGTTCCACGAACCATTCTCGAACAATCCGGCAAGTGTGGCCTGGCACGTTATGCTTCTGAAAGAAGACACTACTAGACATGAATACAGTGGCCATGAAAGGATGTATCTGGTCTGAAATGATGTTCAGGTAGGTGGTAGAAGTCATAGATTCCTGCACGTCAATGAAGGGGCCCTGTGGTTTTCCCAGCAGAACATTGCCCAAAGCATTACACTTCCACCACCGGCTTGTTTTCGACCCACGCTGCATACCGGTGATAACATTTCCCCTGGTAAAAGAAGTACACGTACCTGGCCATCCACATGATGCAACAGGAAACAAGATTCATCGGACCAGACGACCATCTTCCAATCATTCAAGGTCCAGTTTTGGTGCTTGTGTGCCCATTGTACGCGCTTTCGACGGTCAACCGAAGTTAGCATGTGCACTCGGGGAGGCCTGCGGCCACGCAGCTCCATTTTCAGCTGGGTTTGATGTACTGTGTGTTGTGGCACATTACTCCCGTCACCAGCATTCAAACTACAGGCGAGTTGCTCCATAGTATCCCTTCCGTTGGCTCGTACAATACGGGATAGTCTTCGCTCACCTTTAGCACTGATGAGCCATATGGTTTCGACCAGGCTCATCAATGCTATCGGCGAGTTGCGCCACAATATCCCTTATGTTGGCTCGTACAATACGGGATAACATTCGCTCACCTTTGGCATTGATGAGCCATGGTTTGGACCAGGCTCGTCAATGTTACCGACGAGTTGCTCCACAGTATCCCTTCTGTTGGCTCTTACAGCCTTCGCTCACCTTTAGCATTGTTGAGCCGTGGTCGACGCACACATTGCCGGCGGTTCGTTATTATTCCCTCCTCGGACCGCTTTTTGAAGGCACTTACCACGGCTGATCATGAGCACCCCACAAGCCTTGCGGTTTAGGACATGCTCTGACCCAGTCGTCTAGGCATTACGATTTGGCCTTTGTTAAACTCGCTTAAGTCCGCTGCCTGTCCTATCTGAAGAACAAGAATAACACAGATTAACAGAGCTCAGTATCAGGTGTTATTTGTACCCTTTCATAACCTTCACACGCGCCGTCGTTTACCTGCAGTTGCTTCGATTTGCATAAAGACGGCCTGGTCATAATGCTTTGGCTCTTCGGTTTATATCCGTAATATGTTGTGACCCTCTTTAGACAACCTTGTCCTTGCGCTTCGAGATTTTCTAAATAAACCAACAAGCCTCACATCTAGTCGGTCAGTGCGAGGTGGGTTTGACCCTTTAACCGGTTGGAAAGATTTACTCTGGGTTAGCCAAACGGGCTGAAATCAGCTCGAACGAATCAACTCGCATTCTAGGAAGTGGGCTGAAAGTGGCTCGAACGAGCGAACCTGCGCATCAGAATACGTTTCTCTTCCCTTAGCTCTGTCATTTAGGGTTATTATTGACACTAATCCTTTCTGGCTGATTACCTGCTGAAAGAGTATTGTTATAATAACAATGGCGACGAAATAAGAAAGGAGAGAAAAAAATGTTTGAGGCATATGTTTCTTGCCAATAGCATGGTGTCATTGTCAAGTGACTAGTTTCGTCACCGTCCCGGTGGCGCAGTGGTCTAAGCGATCCCCTCTGATCATTCATCCGAAAGGGGTTCGAATCCCGGTGAGGCATGGATGTTGTGTTTGTCTTACGGCACTGGCTCTCTTCCTTCCCTAAAACCAGTGGCCCTAAATTAGGAACGGGCGACTGCTTATAGCCCATTGCGGTGCTCACGGCGGTCGTTAACCCTACTACAAAGAAAGAAGACTAGCTTCGTCATCATGACTTGGGTCATGAAGCTGCGAATAAAAGGACTAGAAGGGAGCGCAAATCACCAGTGACAGGTTTATGGTCGGTACAGCTGAGATTAGAGGAGGAAAGGAACTGTGTTGGCATAGTTTTCCTAAAGGCGGACACAGACACACACGTTTGAGTGTCACGCCAGCAAATTGGGGAGTATTCTGCCCGAGGCGGCATGCAGCGTAGATTGAAGCAGGAGTGAAGCTCTTTAAAGCCTGCCTGAAATCCTCTTCACTCCACGCTACATGCCGCTTCAGGCACAAAACTCACCAATTTGCTGGCGTGACACTCAAAGGTGGGTGTGTCTGTGGCCGCCTTAAGACACGGCCGCTATGCGAATATTTCTGTTTGGGGCAGCATTTGATTGAGCCACGTCGGCCACTTAATCTTGTTTCTACTTACATCATGTCACTGTGCTCAGCTCCCAATCTCAATACCGATCCACTTCATTATCGTAAGACATTTCCTGTCCTAAAATAACAAACACTGAATGTTTTTTCATGGCATGAGAATGTCGAAACATGACACATACCTAACTGGCCAGCAACAGCAGGGAAATACAGCAAATAGAGTTTTCTGCCTGAGAAAATAGCAGTTAGGAAATAGCAGCTGAATTTTATCTAACATTTACGAAATTTTATCCTGGCAGAAAGAGTTTGCTTTGATGTAAGATTTTACTTCCAATACCCAGCAATACTCGTTTCATCCATTTTTTCTTTTATTTTTAGAGTATACACATGTATTTTACTTTTAGAAGGCACAAAGCATTTGGTTTTTCTTCAAATGAATGCGAAACGTAAATGGAAGCCACAAAGTCATGTTTAAACATAATACTTTCGATGTAAAAATTGTTGGAATTAAACTTAACGTTCGAAGGAAATGCGTTGCTAACAACATCATGTTTTTACAGCACATTATTTTCCTTTTTAGAATGATCAGCATAAGAAATTATTTCAGAAGCAATGCCGAACTTCTAAGCGACGAGTGGCATTCTCATTTTATTTGTTTCTCCTTCGTTTTGCAAATGAAAGGCTTGAGAAAAAATAATCACTTGAACAGATGGCCCAAGTAATGCTTCCAGGATGACGACCTTGATGCTTGACACTACTACATTACCTATTTATGTGCTTTGGTTTTATTTCCTCCGTAATCCGACCCGTTGGACTTCCTTTTTTTTTTTTTTTTTTTTTCTGGTTTTTTCTCTTACCAGAATTCCCCATAAATTCATTTTCTTCAAAACCATATATATGAGGTTAGTTTCCTAAGCTCTATGCGTAAAATACCTTTGACTTGCATTCCGGCATGTTTGTGACTGCTGTGGTAGAGATATACAGGATGTCCGAAAAATACATGTGCACTGAAAGTAACAACAACTACCATATCGAACTAGTTCCTACAGGAGGTGTTGGAAATGGGACCCACCGACGTCCAGACATGTCTTCTTTTGATTGAAGGTTTAACGACCACCGTGAGCAACTCAGTGGGCTATAAGCAGTCGCCCGTCCCTAATTTAGGGTCACTGGTTCCAGGGAAGGGAGAGAGCCAGCTCCATAAGACAAACACAACATTCATGCCTCACCTGGATTCGAACCCGGACCCTTCACGGACGAATGATCACAAGCCAGCGTTTAGACACTGCGCCACCGGGGCGGCCCAAAACTTTTGCTGTAGAAGAATCGCAGTGTATTAATGTACTTAATGATTTCCAGTTTCTATCCTAGAGTATTGATAGCATATTTGATTAGAATGTATTGGTTATTTAACTGCGAACGCAATTGGCAAAAGCTGTCTGAGGTACAGTAAAATACATCAACTCAAGGGGACGAAGCAAAAGTCCAGAAAGGTGAAAGCGGTGTATCAAAAAACAGCGTTTGGCTCAATAGAACATTTAAAACGTAGTTTTTATTTTTATTTATTTCTCTGAAGCCTCAAAATGGTAAGCAGACTTTGCCTTTAGTACAACTTGGTTTTCTTCTGCTGTAATATTGATATACAAGTACATATAACTTTTTTTTTTTTTTTAGCTAGCGTAAGGTCTACCGTCCCAGAATATGGCGGCCCATCGGGAATTTTAATTGTGTCCCGGCGGCCCAGTCAGCGCCAGTCCGTTACAAATAGATCAGTTTGCATGAAGAGAAGAATGCTCCATTTATTTTGTTTTTTTAATTTGGACTTCTTGTACCTCTCCCACTTTCCATACAGATTCTGGGCAAATACTGTCTTTCATCCCCTAAGCTTGCCTTATTTCAGATATTGAATATCTGCTCACAGGTTCCGAGGACCTGTTTTCATGGTGTCGGAGACTGGGTTAAAAGAATGTCCCGCTTGCGATATACACTCATTGTCATAAAAATCCTCGCACCAAGAAGGAGGCGTTGAATTAAGATGGGATTTTAGTAGTCAGATGATACATACCAAGGACAGAACTGATTACAATATCACAGCACCACAGGACGATTTCCCGCGGACATGCAGTACACATTCCGCTCAGCGTTAGTACCGCTTCGGACCGCCTCGTGCTCTGATATACGTGGTGATACGGTCCAGCATGGAGTCAAAGAGAGAGATGCCGTATGTTATCCTGGGACAGATTGGCCTACAGTTCTTGCAACTGACGCTCTAAATTACGAACACTGGGACACGGAGAAAGCTGGTGTCCCATCTGGTCCCACACGTGCTCTATGGGCAAGAGATCAGGCGATCTGGCAGGCCACGGAAGCATCGAAGCCTGACGTAGACAGTCCTTAGAAACCCGAGCCGTGCGTTGATGGGCGTTATGTTTTTGGTAAACGGCTCCGGGCCTCCCCACCAGGAAAGGAAGCACATGGGGCTGCAGGATCTCCTGTACGTAGGCGCTGGGCTGTCAACGTCCTTCGGATCACTGTGAGTGAAGTCTTGCTGTCATACGCGATGGCTCTCCAGACCATCACGCCTGCAGTTCGGGACGTGTGCTGCTGTACAGTGAGGTTGGAATCGTAGCGCTCACCTGCGGTCCTCCACACTCTGACACGGTGGTCGTCCGTTCCCATACAGAAGCGGGATTCGTCACTGAACACTATACGTCTGCAGTTAGTAGCATTCCACGCTGCTCGCTGCTGACACCACTGCAATCGACGCCGACGGTGGTCAGGTGTTAATGGCAGAAACCGTAAGGGCCGTCGAGAGTGCAGATTCGCCTCTGCTAGGCGTCTGGAAATATGGTTCCGGCGGACATAAGAGCCCCTTGTACAGTCGCCATATGTCTGTGGATATTGGACAAAGACGTCGTTACATCTGTGCGTGCCGCTCTCACGATCCTCTTTGGTGATGGTGTGTCTGGGTTGTCGGGAGCCAGTCCGCCGTGTCTGGGTGCCTTCCCATGTCCATTGCTCTTAACACGATCACACCGTACTGTCCGACCGGCCCAAATGGCGGCCAATTCGGCGCGCAGACCACCCTGCCTCTCTCATCCCGACGAAACGGCTTCGTTCAAACTCCGTCAGTTGCCCGTACGCACAGCTACGGCAACTCTTCAGCATGTCTATCGCTCAGGGATCTCACCTGACTCTTACCGTGCACTTCAGCCCAAATGCGGAGTCCTATGCGTGGCGCCTTATAGGCCCAAGGATTGCTATTGCAGTGCCCATCTTGGACGCGCGGGCATGCGGAATCACACGGAACTTTAATCATTTGCGTGGCCGCCCTCCCTGTAGCTACACTGTTAAAAATTTCACAGTTAGATTACGGGCAATGGCCGGCAACTGGGGCCCGGCCGTTGCCCATAAAACTACAGCTTGGCCCATTTTTGTGAAAGCCCATGAAATTACGGTCTGAACCCTAAATACTAAGCCCATAATCTGAAGAGCAACGCCCACAAAAAAATAAGTTTGACCGTATTGAGCTACGCCATAATTTGAAGGGCATTGCCCATAAAAAAATAAGTTTGACCGTATTGAGCTACGCCATAATTTGAAGGGCATTGCCCATAAAAAAATAAGTTTGACCGTATTGAGCTACGCCATAATTTGAAGGGCTATACCCGAAAAAATAAGTTTGACCGTATTAACTTAAGCTGTAATTTGAAATGCAATCCCTGTAAATATGAAGTTTGGCCATATTCGGTTAAGCCTCACGGCAAGTAGTCACCGACTTTTACATAAATGCATTTTTTGTGGAAGAGTGTGCAAGTAAATGCATGTTTTTTGTGGAAGAGTGTGCAAGTAAATGCATGTTTTTTGTGGAAGAGTGTGCGAGTGTGAAATTGTTGGATACTTACATTATAACTGAATCAATTCAGTTCTAAATGTGAGTAATGATATTTTCATATCTTAAAATCAGGTTTATTACAATATGATAAATAATGACATCAGTTACACACAGATTTGTTTAACATTAGGCTTTACGAACTCTGTACACACAGTTGGTTGAACAATACTTACGTTTCTTTTAGACATGTTTTAATTGGAGAATTATTTCTAAAGCACAGTTGGTTGAACAATACTTAGTTTCTTTTAGACATTTTAATTTGCACATACGTACTTATGTAGTATTTGCATGAATGAATACAAAGGGCAGTTATGTAGTAAAGATATGTACAGGCATATTCTTGTATTTATATGTTATATCAATGACAAACAGAACTACGAACTGGCATCCGAGTACATTGCGTCTATAAGGGTATTCAATCCACAATGGTGTCAAAGTTGGTTTTTCATGTAGGTTTTGGCTAGTATTACATTTGACATAGGGTTGAATCATGCTTTTTTTGTTTTCACATTCACTGCCTTGTGTGCTGGTTCATTTTACATTCTACTGAGCACTGTGTTGTCAGTGTTCCCAGAACTTTTACTGTCTTGTTTCCTATCTCTAATTTTCTAATTTTTGGATATTTACCTACTTTTCACATGTTTAGTAAAATTATGTCAAAAACTGGAAGTACTGCTTTTGAAAGATCACATTGCTTCCCCATAATTAAGGTATCAGAAAGAAAAGAAAACAAATACTTGAATGGAAATGAGAGCTTTTGAACTTGATAGGGCATAATTTCAAATCTCAGACCCCCACCCAAAAGAAACACTTGTTTAGACCCTGATTCTAACTGAGTCATTGTAGAACATTAATGCATATCAATATGTCTAAAATATTAAATTTTCCTGTTTGGAATGTTTTAGAAATGACTTCAGTGACTAAACCTGTTCTTTCATTGTTGTGTTGCCACAAGGAAACCATTTTGGAGCACAAATTTTTTTTTTGGAAAACTATTAAATAGTTGTATTTATAATATCTTGGCAATACCTGAAGATACTGAAACAATTTTTATTGATGTGCAAATCAGGTGTTTAGTGACAAAGGAAAAGAACACGGCAGAATCTTTAAATTTCTCAAAAAACAATTTCATCACACCATTTTACCAATTTCAGCACTATCATCTTAAAACATGAAATATATTGAACATTTTGAATAGACCTTTAAAATAGGAATTACAAAATGTGTAAAAAAAATTTCATATTTTTTAACTTAAAAAAAAAGTGGCTTCTGATTTATCTTAAAATATAAATTTTCCTGGGCATCCAGGTTTTACTACCTGGGTAGGTAAATAATTTATGTATATACCCAGCTGTGCATGTAACATTTCGGATATTTTCCAAGCCCTGCTTAAAGTGACACAGGTGAAAGATTTCACTCGCAGAAATTTAGAATGAAATCAATTCTTTTTTACATTTAACTTTAATTACTACATTTGCAAAGCAAAGAAACTGTTCATGATATATTTTCACTGTCATTTTCTTGGCCAGCATTTACCAGATTCAGTAAAAAAAGAATAACCGTCGAAACTCGTTATAATGAAATTCAAGGGGGACAAAAAAAATTGTAGCAACGTATTGTTCTTAAAACATTACAAATTTTTCATTAAAAAGTTAGTATGTACTACAGAAATTTTCATTACGCATAAGATTGCAATGCTGTAAAAGTGAAATAGTACCCACAGAGACAAGCAAAGGTAATTTTTTTTGTAATGGGAAGTTTTTGCTAAAGTAGTAATAATGAAATATATAAGCTTTAATTAATATGTATGAAATTATGTACTGTATATATTTTTACTTATACATATCAGGGTTTGAAAAATACCATGCCTGAGTCGTGTGAATCATTGACCTGGGCAGGTAAATAAATAATCTAGTTGCCCTAGGTGCCAGACTAGGCAATTAAATCTAAAAATGAAGTTCAGAATATAATTTTCTACTACAAGAAAAAAGACAGTCATCGCATGTCATGTTGCTTTTCACTGCTAATCACTGGAACTTGTATTATTGTTACGCAGCGCCAAGGACAGAAGAATATCACTTCTTTAATTATATTATGCTTTAGGTCCATAAATTGGAAGCATATGTAATTTTGCTCCAAATGTTTAAAGTCAGCGACTGAATGCATGCCTCTGATGGAACTAGCCTCTTGTGTTTATTGACAAAGGGTTAAAACTTCATATTTTTCATATTTTAATGTATTTCATATTTTTTCAGATATTTCATATTTTAAACGTGTTTTAAAGATTTTTATTGTAATATGGACCTGTGAGTCTGACACTGTGAAGAGAAGCTGCGATAGGAATAATGCATCGCTCCAGTGAAGATGTGAAGCTTTGGTCCGTTAAAAGGAAGGTTTGTTGCTGTGTGGAAATGACGGGTACAAGAGAAAGAGGACTTACGTTATTGGCAGAAGAGCAATAAATGTTGTAGTGATACGCTACAGAAAATAGGTCCACAGCAGCCACCCTTTCTTTTGTTGTATCCTGTACATTGTTGGCAGGAAAAACCGGATAAAACCTTTTCGATTTGCAAAAGATACATATGAGTAAGATAGAAACTCGCGTGCGAACAAGCTATTAACAGAAGAACCAAAAGTGCAGAGACACAGCAAATCTGTTCAAACCAAAACCGAAATTTATAGTTCCCCAGTTTTCTGTACAACATAGAAAAGCATATTAGTACTTTCGGTAAGTGTGTACTTCAGCGTCCTAAACTATTTCGTTGGAAAAATTTAACTGTGGGTGAAAAGTTCGATGCACACATTTTTTTAAGCATGCAAAATAATAGGGAAAGGTGAAAAATTATATTTTTAAATAAAAAGGAAATAATTTTTCTGAAGTATTAACCTGCGAGTACGATGGTTTGTAGCAGGTGGTGCGGGAGGCTTAAGCGATGCTAACGGCCACCACGTGAAGGTGCTGTGCGACGGAGCGAAGTACGAGTTGGTAGCAAATGCGTGGAAGAATACGACAGCAGTAGGGTATATTTTTCGGAAGAGTATCGTGTAATTGTGCGCAGAAGTAGTTCAAACCTGTTTTATTCATTTTTGAGAAAGATATGTGCAGAATGTCGTTATTAGTGGTTTCACAGTGTCTCCGAATGGAAAGAAATTAAGGAATGTAAAATAATTTATGTACGACAGAAGTTTTGAGGAAGACGTTTTGGTTCCGGTTGAACCCAAAGTTTTAGTTTTGGTTTGGAAGATGTGCACAGGTAGGTGATTTCTTCAAGCACTTCATTTGCAGTTCTGCTGTTATTCAGTACATCGTAGCTCACATTTTTTTCCTCGTGACATGGATATTTTTCAAAATAAGCAATTTTCTTCAATTCATATATCGCACTATGGCAGGGAGACAGCTTCTTGTATTGTGGCGGATAATGAAATTTTAAGCCCTGACGAAATCCGAAATGACTGACGATTTTGTACTTCCGCTTTCTCAAAATTACCCTTAAAAAAAACAAAAACTTACAATGCTGCACAAATTCAACCTCTTTCTTTCTGCATATGCCTACAAGACTTTTCGATGACTACGTACTGCTAAACCGCTTCCTTCTTAATTCTTCCGCCCGTTACTTGCCCTTCTCAACGAAGCTTCCATTCACCGGACTCCACCTTGATGCCGTTGCCGCTCTCTCGTCCTATGCCTATACCGCACGTACTCTTCCAAACCATCGCACTCTCAGGTAAATACTTTGGAAAACTTATTTCCTTTTATCTAAAAATACTATATTTTTGCACCTTTTCGCATTATTTTGCATGCTTAAAATATTGTATGTCACACTTTTCCGACGAAATAATTTAGACGCTGAAGTACACATTTACCAAACTTTCTATTTCGGATCAGGGAATCATATGCGAAAGAATGAAAAATTTCACGTCTGCTTTAAAAACAATTACAAAACATGAACAAACTATATTGTGTAGCATATGAGTATAAAATGGTTCGCTCTCCTGGCAAGAAGGTACTTGCTTGGACTTGTAGTCATCCGCACGTGAATTGCACGGCGAAGCGAATCTTCCTTTCAACAAAGCAAATCTTCACATCGTTGCCGTAGTGATGTGTTAGGCCTACCACAGCGTCGCACTCGCAAGTCAATATTACAAGTTTCCGACAAAATAATTTAGGACGCTAATCTACACATTTACCGAATAATCTGCCAATGATGAAGATTGGAGTGCCATTTCAGGTGGATTCAGTAGTTTTAAAGAGTTTGTAGAAATCAATGAAAATGCATTATTGGGGAATTGAGGGATATTCAAGAAATAGCCAATGAAATTCAGGATGATGATGAAGAGACATAACAAAGAATTAACAAAAGATCCCCAGACTGTCACGAAAGCAGTGTAGAAGCTTTGGAAACACTGTCACTACATACAACTCACCGATACATCTAATTGCCACACATTCCTGTTTAAACAAACTTGAAAAAGCTGTTTTCAATGAGAGGCAACAGCAGAAACAGTCTTCAATTTTACATAACTTTAAAAAGCCATAAATATAAAAAAGGTATGTAATTAAAATTTTGAGATCAAGTAATTTACATTTTTGAGTAATCTAAGCTTTAAAGTGTTAAATTTAACTAAGTAAATTCAATCATTGATATTTTTCTTATTTTGCATGTTATTCTCATGTTAATTACTTTTTAAACTTAATTTTGGCTGGAATTACACTAACTTTTACTTATGCTGCGCTCTTATTTATGCGTGCTTTGGTTTGAGCTGACATATATGTGAAATATTACTGTATACATGTGATGATGAGGTCATTATAGATATAATTAAAAAATATATATTTTTTAGCTCTTCTGGTTTCCAATTAAATTTATGTAATTTATGTGTTGAGTGGTAAAAAAGCTGTTTTCAATGAGAGGCATATGGGGTTTGTATATATGCAGATTTCCATTGTTTGCTTCTTCCTGCTGAAAACTAAGCTAGGGATGCCTATGAGTTAACTGAATATACCATAGTCACAAAATGATTGATAATTATATACTAAGGAATGTGAGTGAAATGGTATTCCTAAAAGCAATCAAAACCATGTAGCAGTCAGGGAGAATCACAAATGTGTTTCCTGAACGAAAATGTGACATTTCATCACATGAAACTTTTTTCCCGCCTCTAAATTGAGGCCACTGGTTCTAGGGAAGGAGAAAGCCAAAGCTGTTATGTTATGTAAAAAACAGGTTTCTTTTTTAAAGGTTTTAACGGCTAATGTGAGGAACTAAATGGGATATAAGCAGTCCCCGTCCCTAATTTAAGAGTCACTGGTTCCAGGGAAGAGAAAACGCCAGTGCTGTAAGACAAACACAACATCCATGCCATACCGGGATTCAAACCCGGACCCACTTGGACAGACAATCATAAGATGGTGCTTAGACCACTGCACCACCAGGGTGGCAAAACTAATGCCTCATATGGGACTCAAACCATATGTTAAATTGTGACTGCTAGCCAAAAACCTTGATGTACAACCAACTCTGATACCAGAACGGCTTGAACATCCTCTAGACCAATAGTTCTCAAAGTGGGTTTCACTAAAATAATAGGGGGGGCATATGCGGATTTGTTAGCAACCATACCGAGTCACATAGTGAACCAATTTTCAAAACAAAATTAATCTGAATTTATGGCTAGTGCTGGTAGGATGTGTGGTGAAGTTTAGCATATTTAGCTGAAATTTCTGAAAAATGAACTAGTGGAACTTCTCATTACAGGGTGAAAACAATCTGTTCAATGTTGAAAAAACAAAACACAAGCAATGACCAAAAAACTTTATGAGAAAACCAAATTACAGGGAACAGCTCTGACCAATTTTCATAACTGAATTCATTATCATCAGAAAATGAGCAAACAATTGGAAACTTGATGTTAAACAGCTAATAATCGTCCATCTCTGCACTCTCCAAACATTTACAAGGCAGTATTTCCCATTCCCACTGAATGAACTAGTTACTCATTCACATACAATGCAGAAATGTGTAATCTTCTATTGCCAAATAAAAAACTTATGAGACATCTTTTAACTCTGGTTGGTTTGAAAAGCATTTGTTCTTTGAAATCACCGACTAGTTTGTTTTTTTTTTTTATTGGAGGTTTAACGACCACCGTGAGCAACTCAATGGGCTATAAGCAGTCGCTCGTCCCTAATTTAGGGTCACTGGTTCCAGGGAAGGGAGAGAGCCAGTGCCGTAAGACAAACACAACATCCATGTCGGACCGGGATTCGAACCTGGACCCCTTACGAACGAATGATCAGAGGCCAGCGCCTTAGACCACTGCGCCACCAGGGCGGCGACTAGTTTTTGGATTCCAATGGAAAAAGAATTTCCAACATTGTCGAGCACTGCCTTAAGTATTTGTTGCCTTTTACAACTACATATTTATGTGAAACTAGTGTTTTATCCTTAACCACCATAAAAACTAAATATTGAAATAAGCTGGATGTTGAAGATAACTTGTTTGTACATAAGCAAGAAAACTCAAAATATTGATGAACTTTGCAAGAGTAAATGAGCTCATACATCTTACTGATACTAAACAAATGACTTGACCAGTTTTATTTGATTTTTTTTTTAGCCATTTGTGCAATTTCTGTGACATCAGTGTATGTAATTTTAGCAAATATACCTGTGTATTTGTATTTTTTATATATTTTATACCCACATAAACACACTGGAATAAACTTTTCATTAAAGAATATGCCTGTACATATCTGTACTCCATAGCTAATCTTTGTATTCATTGGTGCAAATATAATACTTCACAAGTTCTTAAGTACATGAGCAAATGAAAAGGAGTCTTAAAAAACCCAAAGTATTGTTCAGCCAGTTTGTGCTTTAGAAATAATTCTGTCTAAATTCAGGAGTTGAACACTATGCCGTAAAAAAAAAAAAAAAAAAAAAAGCAGAAAACGATAAGACAATATTTATGCGTGTTATATTGCAAAATGGAATTCATTTCAGACTACAAACATACGAAGAATGCTGCCCTACGTAATTCCCAAATCAGCATGTACAGATCGAATTTATTCGACATCCTAGTCAACGCTAGGTATATACCTGGCGATAAAGACTTGCACAGAAAGTAAAGCACTGTATCATATTTATGGTAAAACATATATGGATGTGAGAGTTATGCCCCTACCCCAGTCAAATGAAATCTTAGCTACTACATAGATTTTCCTGTGTGACAATGCTTCAGCCACCCTCGTTTGGTGGTGAAACTTTTAAAATTTTATATATATATATATATATATACGTACACAGTTCGTGAGCTTAATATCAAACAAAAATGTGTGTAATTGATTTCGTTACTTTTACATATCATAATAAACTTAATTTAAAAAAATGTCTACTCACATGTTTTCATGGCGTCTTTCCTGCACATGTTCGTGGCTTCGTGTTCGTCAGTTAGGGATGGGCGATATTTATCAATATCTCGAAATATCGATATTTTTGTCCGATATTTCGATATATAGTATTGATATCCAAGTTACGATATATCAGAAAATCACTATATCGGTGCGATATTCAATATATCAGCCCATGGCTGATGTGATTTAATTTGTGGAATGAAATCTGTGTTCTTTCCTCTGGCATGTCACGAAAATTATGTTGCTTGAGGACTATCAAACTGCGATCTCATTATCGAGATTCACATGATATTATGTCACCTTCCGATTTCTAGAACTTTACAAGGAAAAATATCTGCTGTGTTGAAAACCTCGATGGTTGAAAATTTTAACTATTAGTTGACAGTAGGCACCCAGAAAACAAATTTAACGAACGGTTGATAGCAGATTGTTCTTTTGCCTATGAGTATTATGTTTGAAGTAAACTGGCACTTTGACCAAAATTAAATACATACCAATGACACACAATTTGAAGTGAAGCATTTTTTTTGTTTTTTTTGTTAGTGATAAAGTATGTAGATCTTAACAGCTGGGTAAGGAAATGCAAAACAGCTTTTCGAGAGTTTTCTTGATGTCTTACAAGTTATGTAGTATAAAGTTTGTTGTAATTCAGGCTATGTATATATCAGACGTAATTTTTTTATCATCCTTTGACAATTATCTTGTTAATACATAGTGAAACTTCCTGAAGTAATTATATAATCTGGTAAAAATATGAGCATAACAACTTTCGTCTTGATCTGCTGATTTTTCCACACTTACAGCATGTTATTTCCTCTGATTGTCCATTCGTTTTTTTGTTATCTAGGAGAGACAGGCTTTCATACATTAATTAGTAAATATATACTTGATGAATTTGGATTATGATATTTTTTTTATGTTTTTCATACATTAATTAGTATGGCTTTCATTAATTAATTAGTAAATATATATACTTGATTAATTTGGATTACGATATTTTTTATGTTTTTATTTTTATAATCATATTTTAATGGAGGACTAATAATCGTTAGCATTTTTTTAAATATCTTTCTGGAAAAATAATTGCTTTCTATGAAAAGGCCATCACAAATTATTCGTACTCTAATTACTGTTTTTAACAAAAATGTCACTTGTAAACATATTATAAGCACTTTAATTTTTTTGCTTATGCCATGGGAACTATTTTTGCTTACACCATAGAAGTAATTATATCTGTATACTCCATTAACATTGTGTTCTGTCTTAAACGATAAAAAAAATAGCAAACATTGTTCACACCTTCTGAAAAATATAAATGTATACAAAATGCTCTAAAAATTACAATAACAAAGTTTTTTTAAAGATTTTTTTCCATAACATTTCCTTGCAAGCTAATATAATGTTAACTTTGACATTTGCATCCCAACAAAAATAGTTATTCTTTCTATAATTCAGTTATTCCCACGTTAATTGATGGTTAAGATTCCAGTCTGCTGGGATTAATAAGTACTTTTGTTTTTTTGTCATTTATGCCATACTGAAGCTTCAACTTACCTTTTCTCGAAATGTTGGAAATACATATTTCTCGTAATCTCACATTGATGAAAAACTCATGAAAACATTCCTTTGCAACTGGGATTTTTGGAAACTTCTTAGCAGAAACCGTATCCCTGCTCGTCGAGCAATGCCCACACATGAAACAAGAAAATCACCTTTTGGGTTTTGGAAAGTATATTCAGCATTTCTGCAGATTACAAGCTCACTTCTGTTGCATGATTTTTTTATTTATTTTTGCATCAAAACTTTCTGCTATATATTTTTTTTATTTTAGGATCTGAAAAACAATATTTTATGTGTTTTTCATATCACTAAAAATACAGCTTGAGAGCTGCAATCTTGCATAAAGATAGTTTTAAGCTATAAAATGTAATAATAAAGGACAAATAAAATTGCTCCCTTTTAGCAGGAGAAAGCAGCTCTTGAAAAAAAAATTTCAGCTGATGTTTCTAAGAAATTATCTGAGAAAACTGGTAGGATATTTATTCCCCACATTCACTGCCAAGCTTGTGTATTATAATTAGTTATTACTTATTACCAAAACAATTTTTTAAGGTAAAGAATATTTTTATGTCTTAAGAGACACATATGGTTGAGTCGTCATTAGACTATGTAAATGCTATCTGTGGAGAGTAGTTACTCAATTATGTTTGCTCATGCTGATGAAACAATCCTGTTGGCAGAGAGCAAAAGTGAGTTGCAGCGTATGTTGTCCCACATGTATGAAGTTTGTATGAATTTCAAACTTAGTATATGAAAGGAAAAACCCAAAGTTATGTTTTTGACAGATGAATTGCTAGTATTAAATCAAACAGATCAGTCTAAATGGCAAAGAGATTGACCAGGTAAATCAATTTACATATTTAGGAAGCATGTTTGACAGAGGAAACAAATTAGGTGGTGAAATTAGTAGGCTAGTAAATTCATCTTTGAAAGTCACAGCTGCTTCAGGAGGATTTTGAATAAATGATGAATGATAGGTTCTCAAAAAAGTCCCTAATAGTTGTGTGTGAAAAAGTACAGTAATTGTTCCTACTCTGATGTGCAGCAGTGAAGGTGGAGTACTGCAGATGAAACATAGGAGTGATTTGTGAGTTGTAGAGATGTGTTACTTATGGGGGTGGGGGCAAGATATGTTTTGATCATGTGAGGAATGAAGATGTTTTGTAGATGAGTAGTGTGAAGCAAAATATTGTTTGTAAGGTGGGGACAAATATTCTTTGGTGGTTTGGAGAATGAGTGGTGAGATGATTACTAGGAGAATTTATTCTGCACAAGTGACAGGAAGAAAATGTAGAAGATCAAGGGAGGACCAGATTCAGGAATTCCTGCATGAGAAAAAGAGAATAAATGTGAAGTACAAATGGTCTTGTGTGTGATGGATGTCAGTGAAGCTCAAGTTGTGAGCTGAGATCACTGTAAATGCAGATTTTTGATACATCAAGAGTAAATAAAATGTATTGCCATCAGTTTTAAACTTTAATCCAGCAGATAAGCTCTCATCAAGAAACTAACCTATGATCTTAGAGAACAGCTTAGTGATATATATGCATGTAAAGAGAAAATCCCTCATCTACAGCAAGTTGAATATAACTAGAGGTGAGAAATCAGTACTTATTTTTGTGTTGTTTTGGTGTTAATAAGTGAAACATTAAATGTTATATCCCATTTGAGTTCAAAACTGTAAAAAAAATTTTTAAATCTGCTGACTTCCTTAATTTTAAGGATAGACTCCACCAATGCGCATTTAAAATGTAAAAAAAAAAAAAAAAAATGATATGATATCGAAGATAGCTCCTCAGGCGTTTTAGACTTGATAAAGAATACTTCAGATATTTATTGTGTACAAGTTTTTAATGGAGATGAGAAATCCAAAGAAATGGACTGAGAACTGGAAAAAAATGCGTGAAGTGGTGTGTGTGTGTGTGTGTGTGTGTGTGTGTGTGTGTTGATCTCCATGAGCATCTAAAGTTGTTCCCGAATGTGTAGAAGCTCAATTCACCATAAGCAGACACATGTCCCTAATTTAGGGCGAGTGGTTCCAGGAAAGACAAGACAGGAACAACTTCTTTATGTATTTTACCACTTGGTAGGCACATTTTCCATGATTATTTAGATACTGAATAGTTTCCATGACATTTAATGAACATTTCATGACTGAATAGATTTTATTCATGACATTTAATAAATAGATTTCTTGACTGAATAGATTTCATGACATTTAATTGCTAAAACCTGGAAAGAGCGACATCTTTGTTTATTCACTGACGCCACATATTTGGAGGATTTTCACATTTAATGAACAGTGCTTCTTATTTTGAAAATTTGACTGTTTTCTAGCAGTTTCTGAGGAAGAAGTAATCTCTTTGTATGAGAATTTTCCTGATATTGATGCTGAATCAGTTGTAGCAGGTATAAAATCACATACAATTTTTGCAAACTTGAACAAATGTAAAACCGATGGGTGCAATGCAAGGTATTCATATAATCTTTAATGGTAGTCTAAGAACTCCCTTCCTACAGCTAGTGTCAAACATTTGGCACAATGTATTGCCTTTTAATCAAACCAAGAACCCATATTTATGAGTACAAATGCAATTTTTACATTGCACATTTATTAGATTTTAGCAGCAAAAGAATTTTGAAAAAAGTAACTTTGTATACTGTAAAGAAACACTAGAGAAATCAAATGAGGAAGAGCACTGCACATTAAAACTTTTCTGGACAACAGAATTTTGTTAATGCCATTCCGTTTAAGAATAACAGTTTTCACACACAAAAAAAAAAATATGTTCACAGTTATTATCAAGAGAGAAATAGACATAATGACAAAATGGATAACACTGGGCAAATTAGGCCGAAACCTGTTAACAAGGTTTGTTGTATTTTCAGTTTTTTTTTTTTTTTTGTTTTTTTTTTACAAAAAAAATAATTATATATGTATCTACAGTGTATATGCACACTAACTTTGAAATAATATATTTTCATGTATGTGTGCAAACTTCTTCAAAATTGCATTAAAAAGCTCTAGCCATTTACCTCTCAACAATATTATGACTTTGCAGAACATTCTGCATTAGAAATTGCAATTATATGCTGTGATTACAGGCTAAGGGGGTAATGTTTCAGACAGAAGTAACCCAGTGATTTTTTTTTAGGCATTTTACTCCGCTTTTGTACTTAAATAAACATTTCGAATAATGGAAAAACCTTAACATGTGTAGAATAATCAAATCAATGAGACTTATTTACCCAATTGCCTGTGGTTTACTGGTCTTCTATGTAGCAAAATATTTCTGCCACAAATTCCATTTCAAGTGTGTTTTTTTATTCATGTATATTCTTTAAAAAGATGTTGAGTGTGCTTAACAGGAAAGTTGACATCTAATTTGTTTACTTTCAAATGATAACCAAAACCTTCAAATATCGTTGGTGACAGTTGATACTATCCACAGCCACAGCCCCCCCCCCCCCCATTAGTGGAAGGGGAGTGCAGATGTTATATAAACACAAAAGTGCACAACACTTTTATGATTGCTTTTTGACTAATTTTGTCTCGCTGTATCAACAATCTTGCATAGGTAGCAATGTTAAGTACAGAGAATCATGATAACATGTTTTGGTAAAAAAAAACAGTTTCCGCATTTATGTTCTGTAAATTTATGTGACAACTTCCTGCCCTTTGGCCACTTTCATTCCATCTGTGCTCTGCCCCTTCATTAAGAAATGCAACAAGGGGCATATATAGATTTTTTCTGAGGGCGTGCCGTGCCAATGAAATGAAAAAAAATTAAATCCACCAGGACAAAATAAAAGAATGAGAATAGAAAAAAAAAAAAAAAATTTTAACGTAAATTAATGAATTTTTTTATTAAATTAAGCATTTTTGTTTCCAATGTAAGGCACATTTTAACAATAAATAAAACACATTTAAACACTTTGGGGGAGTGGGCATAAATATATGCCACCTTACATTACATAAATGTATAAAATATATAATATAAATACGCCCTTACATTACCATGGCTACGATGTAAACAACCCGATGTTGGCTTTCCAGCTCAGCATACAAGATATATTTTTAGCGAATTTTTATGAATTATAAAAACGTAAAATGTTAATTCCGCTGTCGAAAATATTTATTTACGTAACAAAACAACGTAAAAGGGCGAAATAAAAGCACTAAGTTTTTAACGAGTTTTAAAGTCGTAAAACCCATGGCGTCGGTCTTGTAAAAAAACGTTAAATATCAATTCCGCTATCGGAAATAATTATTTACACAACAAAACGACTGAAATGGCAAAATAAACGCACTACGTTTATTTCCAAGTACAGCGACCGTCTTGTAAAAGGTACGAAGTTAGTAATATACATTACTTTTCTGAGATATCACTATTTTAATGGTATTAACAAAACTTGATTGCAGCTATATTTTCAAGCTGCAGGATAATTTAGTACTGGCTGAGATTTGTGCGAACAAGCCAACAGCCAATTAGTCCCAAGTTCCCAATAGCCAATACTTAACACAACATTGGATCGGATTCAGTAATAACCCAAATGCAGTATGCAGTGAATAAACCGAAATATCAGTCTTATTGAGATCAGAAGTATTGAAAAATATCGAAAAATCAATCCGATATATTGATCTTTAAATACAGATATTTTCGATTCAATATATCGGTCTCAGAAATATTTAAAGATATCATACTTTTGAAAATATCGTCCATCCCTTCGTCTTGGTAAAAAAACGAGCAGCCACCGTAAAATCACGTGACGACTCGCTGACCAATAGCAGAAAGCGACGCATGCCGCATTCCTTTTCTGTCATTATCGTTCATTGGCTAGCCCGTGCCTCTTAGCAACGCCCGTAAAATTACGGTTTGGAACAGTTGTCCTACATATCCATGCCCGTTAAAATACGGGCATCGCCTTGAAACTGCAGAAACGAGCCTTGATCGTAAAAATACACGGGCAACAAGACTTTTTTTACGGGAATTTTTAACAGTGTATTTGCCGAGTTTCGCGTTAATCGCAAGGTTTTTCCTTGGTGCGTGAATTTTTATGACAATGAGTGTACTTCCTGACTGAAATTCCTTATCTCTTTGGAAAAGACACCCCCTCTTCAATGGGAGTAGTTCAGTGGTCTTCCGTTGTTCTCTCTGCAGTACGTCCAAGCGCAAACGCCCAGTGATAAATGGAAACAATCAGTTTGGTAGAGAAAGGAGGAATTGAAAATTTTGAAGTCGGGAAAAAGTTGGGTTGTAACGACCCTCGCTGCTATCTTTTTCTTTCTCAACATAGCTGCGATCACACGAGAGCCGTCACATAATTTTGTTGGTTCGTTCCATAAAATTACATCATGAAAAGTATAGAGTTCGGACCTTTCGTAACATTAACGAAAAAAGAAATAGTTTGTTTCACTAAAAACAATGAGTCTTGGGATTTATCGTAGGGCAGGTAACTGGAATGGTAGATTGACTTGGTCTCCGTCCGTACTATATGGACCCTAGACCCGAACTTCTTGTTTCACGTAATCCGCCACTGCAGCTATGCGACACAATGTAATAACTATGCTCTCCGAAAACACCGAACGTCAATTTCACGACCCGACCTCGATCTGGAAAGCCAAGGACCCGCCTGTCTCCCTTCCTTTCGAAGTGTCCCTTCTCTCTTGAAAACTTCAGAAAATCTCCACTCCCACTTAATCAGATGACGGTGTAAATTCTTACCTACGTGGGGGCTACCTTCAAACATCCTTGAACTTGCGTTTCTCTCATTAACGAGCCCTGGAAATAATATCATTGCCACACAAGACAGGTACGACACACTTCAAATACTTATGTACTTAGCTGACTGTAAAACGGCTAATTGCGTGTCTGATAGCAGCAGCCTTAAAAACATGCTGATTTCGTCCGTTCTGCCTCAAAAATGAAGTGAACAAAGAAATTCCACATGGGAAGAACATAAGCATACATATTTATAATGATTTTTTATGACCTGGGGCTTAGCGAATTTTATATTGGTATTCCACCATATTCTCTTTCAACAATTTAAAAAAAAATAACAAGAATGAATTAAACTGAAATTACCTTGATGGTTCGTCGAGTATTGATAGACAAGGGTTTTGAGAGGGAATTCACATATTTGTGGAAGCTCGTTGCTCAAGGAATTTCGTATAAGAAAAAATATTCCAGCAATGAGGCCTTTATTAAAGGTAATGGCATTAGATTACGCCAAATTCTTAGGAAATTCAATTTTCGAACAAGAGGTGAGTAGTTGCAGCGTTCTAAAAATAGTCATGGTATTATGTTCAAGTCTGGTTTTGGTGAAAGTGCTTTAGTGGAAGACGAAACCATCGAAACATGATTAAAATAAAGCAAGAGCTTCATTTCACAGAATTAGCACGGTAATATATAAGGCTGACGCGACTGAAATTTTTCACCAATTACTACCACGGTAAACTTGAGCTCTTAAAGGAGGAAAATGTAGCGGTGGGAAAAAAATCTAAAATCAAAATGACTTCGCTGCTGTGCACAATATGTATGGTCTAGACGAAAGAAAATCAAGAAATTCATGTTGTCTCAAGAAAATAAAAAATATATCAGCCCAATATAAAGCCAATAAGAAGTCCTGGATGATATTGGAGACTTTAATGGAATGGATAAAAGTAATTAATAAAATGAGCAGAAAAATAAACGAAAGATTCTTCTCATCGTAAACAACTTTATAGGCCCACACAACTAACGTAGTTTTAAAATCGATAATACCTCCCTGTCTTTCCCCTAACAGTACAAAAAAGCTGCAGTTAGTGAATCAGGGAAGAATAGAAACAAGAAAGATGACACCGAATTTTCGAGTGTATAAGCATGTCTTTTGAATACGTTCGGACGCAAATTAAATTTATCAAAGCTATTCAAAGTCAATGGAACCGGTATGGAAAACAATAGTATCTGACGGAAGAAAGAAGTTTTTCAATCGGGTTTTTAATTCCTGAGCTTACGCCCTCTGGTTGCAGACTTGTGCGTTAAGAAACACATGCATTTATTGTATATGAGAAACATTTAGCACCGGAAACGCTCTCCAACACAGAAATAATTTTTCAAATCGGACTCTTAGAAACAGAGATATCGACAAAAATAAGATGTGACTTTACGTCCCCTGGTGGGAAAACCATGCGTTATTTTAGGAAGAAAGTATTCTCAAAAGGTTATTCCATATGAGCACTATCGGTCCAAGAAAAATAAAAATTTAGTCGAGTTTTCAGGAGCCCAGATTTTGCTACAAATACATCAGAAGCAGAAATTAACACTTATGCCCCCCTTTTTATTAAAAATTATGTGAAAAACATTTTCCATCAGGTCTTGTATGCGATACAAAAAGATTTTTTTCAAATCGGAGTTTTACAAGCAGAAATGACGCAGAAAACGCAATTTACCTTTGTCCCCCTAGCGGAAAGTCTATTATTAATTTTGAATTTATAGGAAAAACATTTCGCATCGGAAACACTATCCAACAAAGAAGGAATTTTTCAAATCGGACTCCTAGAAGTAGAAATATTGACAAAAATAAGATATACATCTACGCCCCCTGGCGTAGAAACCATGCATTATCTCAAGAAGAAAATGTTCCTAAAAGGTTTGTCGACATGAGTAATATCGGTCAACAAACCACTTTTTTTTTCAATCGAGATTTTAGAAGCTCATATTTTGCTGCAAATACATCAGAAGCGGAAACTAAGACTTACGCCCCTGGTGGCCTAACTACTTCTTACAAAAATTAGAAATTATGTGCAAACGATTTCCCATCAAGAGCTGTATCCGGCGCAGAAAGAATTTTCTAAATCGGAGATTTGGAAGCAGAGATATAAGGGGAAACACAATTTACCTCTACGCCCTCTAGCGGAAAGTCTATGAATTGCTTGAAAATTTTGAAATTACATGAAAAACATGCCACACTGGAAACACTATCCAACAAAGAAGGAATTTTTCAAATCGGACTCCTAGAAGTAGAGATATTGACAAAAATAAGATATACATCTACGCCCCCTGGCGGAGAAACTGTGGAATGATTTAAGAAGAACATATTCCGAAAAGGTTTATCGATGTGAGTGGCATCAGTCCACGAAAGAATTTTTTCAATCGATATTTTAGAAGCTCAGATTTTATGGCAAATACATCAGAAGCAAAAATGAACACTTACGCCACCTGGTGGCTAAAGGCTTTACCAAAAATTTGAAATTATATGCGAAAGATTTTCCATCAGGAGGTGTGTACCCGCTGAAGAAAAAAATTTCAAATCGGAGTTCTAGAAGAAGAGTTATCTGGAAAAACGTAATTTACTTTTACGCCCCCTAGCGGAAAATCTATGGGTAATTTGAAAAAGTAACTCTATCTAAAATACTCTTCGACATAAGTGGAATCGAAAGACAAAAGAATTTTTTCAATCGGATGTCTAGAAGCAAATATGTGGAATGAAACGCATTTTTGAATTCGACATCATCTGCATTTACGCCCTGTAGCGGCGAAATTGTATATCGCAAAAAAAAACAAAAAAAAACGAAATAAGGGATCATCATTCTCATATTTCAAGCTTACCAATGCAAAAAGAATTTTTCAAATCGGACTATTAGTTGCAGAAATATCGTGGGGACGGACGGACGGACAAGCCGGTAACGTAAGCACGATCTTTTTTTACAAAAGACGTGCTAAAAATGAAAGTTCTTTAAAGAAAAATGTGTGTTTCGTAAAGTTCTAATTCACTAAGAAAACCATGAAGCAACAGCAATTACCGTTAGAATGGCAGGTGATAAGCTTTAGCTGGAAAGCTGTTACAAAAGAAACTACTAAACTACTGGAAACATGCCGGGTTTAGATAAGACTTTCAGGTGAACAATGCAGAAGCGTCTGCAAATAAGACAGAAGATAGACGAAATGGAAGTATTAAAGATGATGAAACCTGGAAGTCATCTAAAGGGAAAAAAGGAGTCATCTCCTCTGATGTTTATTTTCAAGATAAGTAAACATTGATGAGGGGCTCTCGGTGGAAAAGCTGAACACAGATGTGGATATACACGAAAAAAAAAAAAAAAAAGTGGTGTGAATTCACAGATTTCTGAAAATAATGTGCAGCAAAGTTGCAGGTACACTGTAAAAAATAAGTAGTGCGAATTCACGAAAAATTTCTAAAATTAACGTGCAGCAAAGCTGCCGGTAGGTATCCGTTTTTTTCAGAAATTTCCGTTTTTATAAGTGCCCGTTTATTTTAATTTCCGTATTTTCACCGATTTTCCGTAGACAGAAACTCCGTTTATTTCAGTTAAGTCCATTTTAGGTTTTTCCGTATTTGAACTGAAATTCCGCAAAATCGACGAACCTGTATTTCTCAGACCTTACCCCAGATAACCCTTCCGCTGAGGTCAGGGTTCGAACCCCTGACATTTGAGCTGGCTCACGAGATAATTCGCCCCTTTAACCACTGACCACAAACGCTTGGCAATCTGAATGACGTACATCGTAAAAAGAATTCTGCGACGATGGAATTTTGTTTTTTTGTCATTAATGCGAATGATTTAGTCATTTTATTCTCTGTTGGAGCTTATTATTTTTCTGAATAGGTTTGTAACATTTTTTTTTTTTCTGTAGGAGGACTTTTCAAAATTAAGCAATTTTTCATCCTGATTTTTCGAAGCAACAAATGGCTTTTCCACTTGATTTTTTTAAACTGACAATGACTTTCAGTTATCTTTAAAAGAGGGGAAATGTACTTATTTAAAGTATTATTTAACACACAAAAAAAAAAACTAAATGTAAAATTTTCTCTTTAGAGCTACATCAGCTTTTGTCTTAAGTAATCCAGACTGATACACAGACATCGTATAGTCATCTGTACAATAAGTAACCGGTTTCTTACAGTAAAACAATATGCACTGAGTGGCCACTTTATTATGACCACCTGGCAGTTTTAAGCAAATGAGCTATGGCTGCACGCTGTTCCCGCTAGAGGGCGAGGCTAGTATAAAAATGGAAAGCTTAGTGCTTGCGACAGTAGTAGAAGTGATTTTGGGGTGACGAGATGGATAAAAAATGCGATTTCACGGACTTTCAACGTGGGATGATTGTAGGAGCTCGGAGCCATGGAGCAAGTATCACCGTAACCGCCGCATTCATTAAATGTTTCAGAGCAGCTGTTGTTAAAGTGTTTAAAGACTGGACTGTCAGCCAAAAAACTGGGTCTCTACGTGCAACGTGTGGTCTTCATCGATTAGTGACTGCTCGGGCGGAACGGAGAGTGTCCAGACTGGTAACAGACAACAGAAGGGCAACAGTGCAGCAAATTACAGACCATCTTAATCAAAGATCCCCTCAAATGATCTCTGCACGCACTGTTCGCCGTATACTGCATCGAATGGGATATGGCAGCCGAAGGCCTGTTCGAACACCTTTGCTGTCCGCAGTTAACAAGAGAAAACGTCTCCAGTTCGCACAGGAGCACAAGGATTGGACAGTCGATAATTGGAAACAAATTATGTGGTCTGATGAATCACATTTTCAGTTGCACCATGCCGATGGGTGAGTGAGAATTTGGCGGAAACAGCACGAAAGCATGGACCCCAAATGCATTGCTACAACCTTTCAAGTTGGTGGAAGCAACATTATGGTTTGGGGAATGCTTTCCTAGCATGCTTTGGCCCCTTTAATTCGTGTTGATCAACGTCTGACTGGCATATCATATCTAAACATCGTTGCGGACCAAGTGCATCCTGTCATGTGGATGGTTTATCCCAAAGGCGGTGGCTACTTTCAACAAGATAATGCGTCCTGCCATAGTGCTCGTATTGTACAGGATTGGTTTCAGGAACATGCCGGTGAGTTTACTTTGCTTAGGTGACTCCCACGATCTCCAGATCTCAACCCCAATGAGAATTTGTGGGATGAAGTTGAACGAGCCATCAGACAGCTGGATCCTTAACCCTGCAATCTCACACTTCTAGAAAGTGCTATTCATCAAGCATGGTCTCAGATTCCACAAACCACCTATCAACATCTCGTGGAGTCCATGCCACGAAGAATCGACGCAGTATTAAAGGCAAAATGTGGCCCAAGGAAGCACTGAGGGGTGGTCATAATAAAGTAGCCACCCAGTGTATAATATTGGGGGTATGGGAAAGTTTTAAGGAGACAGGAACAATCAAGAAACCAGTACACATTTATTCAACGAAATATTGGCCGTTAGCATCAGTGACCTTTTGCCATTTTTCAGGCAACAAATGAGTGCCCCTGTGATAGAAGGACTAGGGTTTTGAGCTGAAGAACGCACTGACGAAATTTTCCACCTCTGAAACTGTGGTGAGTCGCTGCTGTGCTAGGTCATGTTGCATAGAGCGAAACACATGACAGTCTGAGGGTGCAGTGTCCGGGGAGTAAGCCGGGTGCGGTAGAACCTCCCAGTGTAACTGTTCAAGGGTTGATTTCGTGATGGCACCGACATGTGGTCTGGCATTATTGTGTAACAGGATGACTGGGCGGCTCCCTTTACCTATCCATGGGCGTGCTTGCTCGATTGCGGCGTTCAGTTTCATCAACTGATCGCTATATCGTTGTGCAGTGATTGTTTCGCCCGGTTTCAACAGTTCGAAATACAGCACTCGATGCATATCCCACCACACATACAACAGCACCCTTTTCTCGTGGATATCCTGTTTTTCAGTGGATGCTGATGGTTGGCATGTGTTAACCCAGGATCTCTTGCGTACGGGGTATCGCAATAGACTCATTTTTCATCCCCGGTGACAACCTTCCACAAGAAATTCTTCCCTTGAAACCTCTTCAGCAACGACATGCAGATGCCCAATCGTTGACCAATATTACGCTCCGTTAAAGTATGCGGAATCCACTTACCAATCTTCTGGATCTTTCCCAAGGCCTGTAGACGCCGTACCACCATCGATTGAGCCACTTTCAAACGTTTCGTCAGTTGCGTGGTCGATTGTGTGGCATCTTCTTGCAACAGCGATTCCAGCTCCTCGTGTGCGAGTTCCTGCGGTCTACCTGCACGTGGCTTGCCTTCCAAACTTAGATCACCTTTCTTAAACCTGGCAAACCATTCTCGACACGTCCGCTCACCCATTTAAGCATACGGTTCAATATGACAACCGTTTCTCAATACGCCTGACATTTTGAACCGTATGCTTCACTCGCACTTTTCCCTAAATTAAACATGAATAACAAACAGTGCCGCAAATGAACTTTATCGACCGCCATGCTTGGCTTCATGTACGAACTGACAGCACGTGTCGTCGGTAGGTTAGACTCCTACAGAACCCACTAGCGGGATGGCGGAAACTCTTCATACCCCAATAAGTAGCTGGTGCACCAAATAGGGGAAAAGAGAAGAAATATCCTGTGCCACAATAAACAAAATCCATGCGATATGCTAATCACAATATCAGATCTCGCTACGGAACTTCAAAATTCGGCAGACAATTGAAATTAAAAAAGATTTAATCAAACCTCAAGTATTCTCACGAATCGCTCATATTACCAGTAATTTCTCGTCGCACGGATACGGAAAATGAGAAAACGTAGTTTTTCTGTTAATATACGAAAGGAATTGCGGAAAAGTTTCTAAAAATTCAGAATTTTCCCATGGTACGAAAAATCCGTGAAATTCAGGTTTTTTCCCGTCATTTCACGGAAAAGGGTTGTATCAAAAATATGCTTCGTTAATTCACGAAAGAAATGACGGAAAGTTGCCCGTGAATTTCAGAAATTTTTTTACAGTGTCTTTTAAAGAAATTTCTGTTTTTAAAAGTTTTCGTTTTTCTCAACTTCAGTATTTTTACGGCTTTTTTTTTTGTAGTCAGTAAAACTGCTTAAAAGCTTGTTTAAGATTTTTCCGTATTTATACAGAAATTTCGCAAAATCAAAGACGATGAATTTTTCAACCCTTACACCAGATAACCCTTTCACGCCTGTGGGACTCGAACGAACCGTAGTCGTTTTGGTTGGCTCAACAGAAACCGCGCATCTTAACCACTGAGCCAGAAAGACTCTGAAATCACACTCACGCTCAAACTCTAACTGCCCGACGATTATTTTTTTTTATTGTTGTTATTAATGCGAGTGAATTAGTCATTTGATTTTCTGTTAAAGTTTTTTTAATACGTTTTTAATAATTTTATTTTTTCTGTTGAAGGATTTATCACCAATTAGGTCCATTTTTCATCATGATTTTCCAAATCAACGGAATGCGTTGGAACTTGATCTTCTTCAACTCACAATGACTTTCAATTATCTTTAAGAAAAGGTGTAATATGTAATATTTTATAGCATTATTTCATAAAACTTCTAAATACAAAATTTACTCCTGATAGCTATGGTAGCTTTTGTCCTAATGACTCCAGACTGATACATATAGACATCGTCTTTCACCTATACAATAATTTAAGTACCCAGTTTCTTACGGCAACACAATGTACACTATATTGACAATAGTCACCGGACACCTTGTAACGTACCACGAGATGTGACGTACCTGCCAGAAGGACGCACACGACATAGAGGCAGATAGGAATCAGAATAAAATGTCTGCGTAGCTCAGTTGGTAGAGCTGCTTGTTCCGGAATAAGCGTACCCGGGTCCACTCATTCCGGAATAAGTGTACTCGGGTTCGAATCCCGGCGTAGACCAAAAATGACGGAGAAATTCACTTCGTTATAATGGCGCCCGAACTATCCGGATGACCCGACCGTTCAAAATCTCGCATTGGTGTGATGTTATTTCCACACCGCGAGATAGGAAAAATATGAGCAGCACTTCGAAAGAAAAATAAGGGGGAGATGATGTAACGTACCACGAGATGTGACGTACCTGCCAGAAGGACGCACACGACATAGAGGCAGATAGGAATCAGAATAAAATGTCCGCGTAGCTTAATTGGTAGAGCAACTTATTCCGGAATGAGTGGACCCGGGTTCGAACCCCGGCGCGGATAAAAGTGACGGAGAAATTCACTTCGTTATAACCTAGAAGAGAAACACAACATAGCATTTATTGACATACACTAAAGAGCAATTGAATTAGAGATACCGGTCTAGTAACCTATGGCATCACCTTTCGTCCTGATGACGGTGGCGATTCATCTCGACATGGACTCGACAAGACACCGAAAGCGTTGGGAAGCCATACGGATCTACGAACCCTGAACAAGCTCCCACAGTTCACGAAGATTTGATGGAGGGGTTCAGAGCCTCGAACATCTCTCTTGATGGCATCCCAGATGTGCTCGATGGATTGAGGTTAGGTGACCTAGCTGGCCAAGGAACGAGGTCACGTCGGTGGAGTGTTTATCCAACCATTCGGATACAATTCGGGAGCGATGGCACGGTGCATTGCCTTGTTGCAGGATGAGGTCCCCAGTGGAATGTTGAAGACGCACAAACGGGAGCAAATGGTCGTCCAGGATATCCCGGTAACGCTGACTTGTGAGGGACGATGTCACACGTACCAGGGGTCCCATTTCAGTCCACGTAAACAGTCCCCAGACGAGAATGCCACCCCCACCAGTTTGAAGAATACCCTGCTGGCAAGAAGGATTCATCGCTTCATGTGGCTTGCGCCGTACTTGTATAATGCCATCCGCATGTACCAACGTGAATCTCGACTCATATGTCCAGGCAACATTTTTTCACATGTCTAGGGTCCAGTTGCGATGTTCCCGCGCCCATGCTAATCTTTGCACTTTGTGATGTGCGGTCTGCAGCGGTACCCTCCTCGTGGGACGATGGCTTCTGTACCCCATAGTGAGGAGATGGTTCTGGATATTGTGGCTGCTTACACGTTTTTGTGCACCAGCGTTAAATTCTAGGATGATTTCTTGCACTGTGGCCCGTCTATCCGCTGTTACAATGCGAGCTAGCCGACGATGACCCTGCTCATCCACACGCTGTTGTCCATGGTCAGTTGGCCCTTGCAGGGATGGTTTTACTGGATTCGATGTACTCACGGTGCACCCGTGACACAGTTGCTCATGAAAATCCCAGTACCTGCACGACTTCCGAGATGGAGTGACCCATTCGTCGGGCCTGGACAATTTGCCCACGATCAAATGCGCTTAGATCCTGCGTCCGACTCTTACTGATTCCCGTCGCATCGTCATGTCGTTTCCGTTTACAGGGCCGCCCACAGCGCCACATTTGCATAACGCCAGCTGTATCTAATTCAATTGCTCTTCAGTGTACATTAGTACGGTGTCGGTCCACCTTTGGCCTTAATGCATGCACTGGGCCTACGAGACATGCTTTCGACAAGGTTCTGGAACACAGCGATAGGTGTGCACTTCCATTCAGTACATAATGCCACCGCTAACTGTTGCTTAGTAGTAGGCCTTTGTTCCAAACTTCTTATGCGGCGCTCTAATTCCTCCCATAGGTGCTCTGTAAAACAAAGTAGATCAAAGGTTTTAAAACACTTTCTTTCTAAATTTTCGGAAGAGGAATTGAGCAGAATATCCAAATGCATGTGGTACTTAAATTCGAAAACATTATGCAAATTTTCCCCAGCGAAAAATTCACAAAGGCTCTTTTCAACAGGGTGCATGCATGCCTTCAGCCGGCGCTGTTGCTATTGCAAGTGAATTTATGAAAAAAATAATGATCTTATATTTCTTCGAGTTTACGAAGTAATAACCTTACATTTCTTCGATCTGATTTTATTTTGCCAATTTCTTTTTAAGAAATCCAACGGTAACTGTTTCATAAATGCAACTTTACGTTCTTTCGGACACAATTCTTCAACAATTTGTATATCACTTTTGTCTTTAATTAAACAGAATTAGCGACGCACTTGGTTGCTTAAACTCCCGACCGCGGGCAATTAAATCTGACAACCAGAAAACCGAGAATGGACAAAATAAAAAAAGATTACAGCGTGAGGGAATTTTGATGTTTTTTTTAAAAGACTTCCAAGAAATATACACGCCTATTAAATCTCTGTTTTCTTCTCTTAATTAAAACTAAACAAATAACATGCTTTTTTAAATCGAAGGAAAGGGGACAAAAAAAAAAAAACTCCATAAAAATTAACCGATGCCGCTCGATATACAATGGGTATATGTAAATAGCTGTCGTTTTAATGACTTGTGAACAAGGAATAAAAATAACCGGAAAGAGTATGAAGAACTGGATAATACAAATAAAATTTTATCGAGTAAGGGAAGTTTTGCTTGCAAAAAAATGTTTCTCTCTCATTTTATCCTACTTTTTTTTTTTTTTTTTTTTTTTTTTTATGGGGGAGCGACATATTTCCATCTTGTTAGGTTCCAGAAATGCGAACATGGATTGTTTTCAGACATCTCAATCAAACCTGGGTTTAATATACGTCGGCCATTGAATGAAGGAATGGTATTTCGAAACGTTCAAAGTTACTTTCTTTGACAAAACTGATGATATTAAAATTCTGTCATAAATTTTAAAGCAACAGTGTTTGAGAGCTTAATTTATTACGCAACAATGACAGACACTCATTCTCATAGAAATCCGCGCACCAAGAAAAAAACCGAGCGATTAACACGAAACTTAGCGAATAGGTACGCGGAGGGCAGACATGCAAATGATTATAGTTTCGTGCGATTCCGCATGCCCGCGCGTCCAAGACCGGCGCTGCAATCGCAATCCTTGGGGTTTATAAGGCGCCGCGCAGGGGACTCCACATTCGAGGGCCGCGGGTGGCTTAGCGGGCAACGTTCGTGACTGCTACGGAAAGGGCCTCAGGTTCGATCCCAGGCTGGTACGAACGCTCGATCTACTAAATATCCGCCGTGGGTCGGGTGGGCACGTTAAGCCGTCGGACCCCGGGTACTGGCCCCCGGTAATAAATAAGGGCGTCTTCCTCCTCCTTTCTACTTCGCTTCCGTGTCACTTTCCTATCGGGCGCTATAGCCCAAATCTCCTAGTTTCCTATTTCTAAGGGTTGTTTAAGACCTGGGGTCAGGCACTCCCTTCCTAAAATCCTCTACATATGATCATATGATCACTCCACATTCGTGCCGAAGTGCACGATAAGAGTCAGGTGAGATCCCTGAGTGACAGACATGCCGAAGAGCCGCCGTAGATGTGCGTACGGGCAACTGACGGAGTTTAAACGAGGCCGTATCGTCGGGATGAGAGAGGCAGTGTGGCCGGCGCGTCGAATCGGCAGCCATTTGGGCCGGTCGGACAGTACGGCGAGATCGTGTTGGGTGCAATGGACACGGGAAAGCACCCAGACACGGTGGACAGGCTCTGGACGACCCAATCACACCACTAGCAGAGATGACCGTGGGATCGGGACAGCGGCGCGCACAGATGCAACAACATCCTTGTCCAATATCCAGAGACATGTGTCGGTTGTAAAAGGGGACTCCTGTGTCCGCCAGAACATTTCCAGACGCCTGGCAGAAGCGCATCTGCACTCTCGACGGCTCTTACGTTTTCTGCCATTAACACCTGACCCTCGTCGGCGTCGATTTCAGTGGTGTCAGCAGCGAGCAACGTGGAATGCTACGGACTGGCGTCGTATAGTATTCAGCGACGAATCCCGCTTCTGTATGGGAACGGACGATCACCGTGTCAGAGTTCGATACTGACGTGACAATTTTTTGACTGACTTCACTCACGTGAGTGTGTAGTGAACGTGATTTGATTTCATCTTACAGTGCTAAAAATGATCGGAGCTTAGGCTCTCGTTCCTATTACTTTCGGTCCGTGAGTTGCCAAACGGTGCAAAATTTCTTGCCGGTCAATCTTGCGATTAATTATCAATCGAATTAACTGGTAACCTCGAAAATAAGAGTACATCTACATTTCTACTTGTACTAATAGCCACTCAGCCAGTAACGCTACATAGCAAAAAAAAGCTAATCAAGAGCATTCCAAACATCAAATTGTCATTCGTAGCTGTTTGCGAGAAATTCATCTGTTAGATCGTATTGCACAGACTTCTCGAGAAGTAATATTGTTATGTAAGTATTTGACTTTTTCTGCTGAGAACCTACGCTTACAATAAACAAACGTGGGTAAAATATCGTAGCGATACATCTACTCAAGTTTACAGAAACGGTTGTTAATTTCTTTTTAGATGGCGCACTACAGGGTATGTGGTCATATTATTATGGGGCATGGGTCATGACTGTATACACTACTGAGAGAGTGATTCTTATACAGTTCGAAAGTTTAATTTTAATTCAAACACAACGAAAGGAAATCGAATTAGTAATGAAATGAACTTTAAAGCAAAATACGAAACTACACACTGTTTTCACGACGTCTTGCAGAGATATTAAACAAAAGAACCAAAAAATCTCCCAGAGAGGAATGAATTCACCAATGACAGAAGAGTCTATGTTATGCAGAATTACATACAGACATCACTTTATGACGAATACACCACCTTCAGGCAAATTTACTTTTTTAGAGTGGTTTCTTGTTTCGGTAGTATGATAATTCAATGCATTAATACCGTGATGTATGAGCATTTTGAGTTGCTTTGCAATGCCAGTACAGTTCATGATGGTAATACTGATGTCGATGCCGTGGTACCTCAATCTCAGCGTCATTATAATTGATATTTATCAATGCAGCTAAAGGCCGAGGTAAATAATAGGTCAATCGTTATTTCTGGCTTCGAAGGGTAATGAATTGGAACCGCTAATTAAATAATCAATCACAAATCGAATCTCGTATTTTGTGGGGCCGCAGACATTGATGAGACGTGGCCAGTCTGGCAGGTGTTCAGATTTATGCTGACCTTATTGACTTGCTGACCTTTTTGATCCTTCTTTGAGAGAGAGTTGCATTTATAATGAGAAAAAGGAATGAACACGCTGTGTGTGGTTCTTTTTTCGTCCTCTATGCCTTCTGTGTCCTGGCCGCGAGTCGGTCAATAAACTTACAGACGGTTGCAGAAGAAGAATTTCGGATTTTGAGGGAAGGATAAAAATTGTATTAATTAGCATTGAATGCCAGTCCAACGAAAGAAATTTACAAAGGATTCTTGCTGAAGAAAACTACTATGACTATGATTGCAATCATCATCATTGAGGTTGAATCCATTGCTGGATGAAAGTCTCCCCAGTTCTCTTCCACAAATCTTTGTCTTGAGCAACAGCCTCACATGTCACTTCGGAATGCTTTCGAATTTCATCCACAGATCTCCCATGTGGTCTCCTTTTAGATCTTTTCGTGTCTCCTCGTATCCAGTCTAATGTTTCAGATGTCCAATGGTCCCTCAACTCGTCTCGTATCGAACAAAAAACGTAAGTGACGAACGTGTGAAGCAATATCGTCGGAAAATGACACAATGCACAGGCGAGGAAGCCGCGGGGACCCGCGGAAAAGCAACGGACCTTTCCTTTTACATCGGCCAAAATGGTAAAAAAACAATGTATTTGTTTTTTAAATTATTTATAGCAACAAATGCAGATTTCCGTAGTTTTTTTATAATGATTAAAAGTTGCTGTGAATTTGGAAGTTAAATGTTCTGTTCTAGTTTTAAAGACAGACAGAGAGAGAGAGAGAGAGAGCAGAAAGAAAAAAAAAACTAGAGTTTCAAAGACAAAGGAAGCTGAAAGCAAAAGGGGAAAGAGATTTTCGCTAATCACGAAAAGCTTTGGGGGTTCTTTGCTTAATGTAATCAATGAAGGTTGAAGACTCGTGCAAGAATGAATCACTGATACGAAAAAATTACCGTCTTTGGCACGATAGCGTGCCAAAGACAGTAATTTTTTTCGTATCAGTGGTTTAATGTAGTATTTCGACACATATCTGAGAAAAGAAAAACGCCAGTAAGACAATGAATTGTTACGGAGATTTCATACAAGAATTTTTAGGCAAAAATATTAAATCTCATTCGCAACTTTTATTTCGCTTTTGTGTTCCATTTCCTTTGTTTCCACGGTGCGTGAAAAACTTTTAGCTTCGTCACCCCAGTCGAGAAACATCAGGAAATACGGTCTATTTAGAGACGCCAGGCTGTCGTATCTTAAAAGTCTTGGCTTTGTATTTCGTAGCGGCATTTGGTATTGTCAAATTAGGGAAGGGACATTCGAATCCCTCGAATCTTGAATAAGATTCGAGATTCGAAAAACTCGAATCTTCGCGCTTTTTTTCTTTATTCGAATCTTAAACTAAAAAAAATGGCGTTTGGTGCTTGTTCGAGAGCGATATTTGTTCGAATTTTTGTCAGCATGGCGAGTTCTAACATTAAAAAACAATCGAAGCAGATCGTCAACAGTAGGGACACAGCTATTTGAAATAGCTCGTTACTTCCAAAATTTCAGGAAACTCTCTAAAAAGTTTTTAATCACACCACGGTCAACAGTAATGTCAGAAAGACTATTCAGCATATCAGGTGTCATAGTTGATAAAAACGAAGTCGGCTATACCCAGAGCGATTTCGAATGCTAGTGTTTTTAAATAAAAATCTCGATTAAAGGTTTCTGATTTTTTTACATTGCCCTGAAAGAGTTCGGTGTTTTTATTAACTCTTAAACAAACATGTTTTTGATTTTTCTTAATTTCCTGGAAAGAATTTACTCAATTTAGTGTTCCATGTTTAGTGTTTATCTTCATTAACTCTTGAAATAGTCCTCCCCACCTCTACCCCTACTTTGATTTAAAAAAGGTTTTGGAACTTTTGTTATTAAAGAAAAATGTCATAAGTGTGAATTGTTACTCAAATATTTTTTTGTCAAATTATGTTCAGAAAATGGAAATGAACCTCAAGACTCAAGAGTTATGTACTTCATTTAGTAAATGTAAATTATAAATTTCATGTGTATCTTCTTAATAAGTATGGGTATTTTTTTTTCTTTTTTTTTTAAAACTGTATTCTTCAATTTGTTTTTCATTAAACACAAGATTTCAAATTTTCCTTCAGTTAAAAACTTTTGATTTTAAGTAGAAGTATTTTCTTTCCCTTTTTTTCTAATATTATTCTTATATGAAGGATTCGAGAGATTCGAAGGGATTCGAGTACCATTTAGGATTCGGATTCGAGAAAATTTAGGATTCGTCCCACCTCTATGTCAAATGCGATTTGCACCTTTCGGCTCAATTTTCAAAAGGCACAGAAGAATATGCAGAAGAGACAATCCTCAGTTTCGAGGCTTTTATCTTGGAACGCGGCCCTTTTAATCCGCGGGAGAGGAAGTATCGCTGTGTGTGTTAGAAGGGGTTCGTCATCTTTCGCTTGAGGGCAAGGTGGCGGAGGAAGAGGGCAGTCAACTGGGAGGGATAAAAAGCGTAAGTCGTGTAAGAAGCCAGAGAGCTTTGTTACTAGGACAGAAGTTTCTTAGCAGCTGCGAAAAGAGGGTTTTTCCCTATACCGGGAAGAAAAGGCGTAGAAAGTAATCGGTAACGAGTATCCATAGGGAGTGGAAATATTTTATAGTGCTCGCAACAAGCAGGATAGCGGAATCATTATGACAACCTTCGTAGAAGTAAATAAAAAGAATAAATCGTTTTTTACGCTTTCCAACCGTAGGTTGAAGAAGCGTATATGCTCGAACTTTGTCTGTCTGTCCGCATGATAACTCGCGTAAAAATGGTTCGATTTCGACGTAATTTTAATACGAATCCTATTGAAATGGGCGAAATGGTTTTCCAATAAGTACGAACAATAAACACTCGTTCCTCCATAATATACCGATACATATTCACACGTACGCGAAAAAACACGAGCACTCACAATCAACAAACGTATTGTGTAGACACGCTCATCGAAATGACATAACAAAGCAGCAGAGAGCTGCGTCCGGCTGTCTGGCAGACAGCGCCGGGTTCAATGCTATCTGGACGCAAATGGTGGCTACTTCCAGCCCATGTTGTGATGTCATCACATTTCTCACGAAATGAGGTAAGATATTCCGCTTGAAGGCATTCCACTTCAGATTTCGTTGCAATATCTTCATTGGTGTTAATAATATTAAAGAAATGCCGGGTTCGGTAGCGAGTGGGACTACTTCTAGGTTTCCACATGTCTGTAGATGTAGTAATCAGCTACTTCTAGGTTTGCACCATCAACCTGTTTAATATACAGTTCTTGTAAAAGCAGTGTTCATCCATTTTGTTTTCGGTAAATCCGTCTTTCACCCTTCTTCATTATTGTCAGCAAGTTCCGGTACCACATTTTGCAGCACTAAGGGTGTAACTTACAAAAATAACTATATCGCCAGCAAATCGAAGGTGGGTTGAACAAACTCCGTTAATCTTCATCCTCTTGTCTTACTAGATGAATGAAGTACACTCAATGGATAAAACGTTGGAGATACCTGCCGAATAGCGTGTTGGTCCTCTTCTAGGGCGAATAACAACCTGTACACTCCGAGGCATCGACTCCACTAGATGCCGGAGGGTTTCCGGAGATGACGCCAGCCATGACTGCTGCAGCATTGTCCACAACTCCGCCTGAGACATCAGTCAAGAATCCATGGATCTGATGTTCCACTCTACAGCATCCAATAGAGCTTCCACGGGATTTAAATCCGAGGACCTTTGGGGACTGGATGGTTCCAAACTCAGATGAGTGTTTCTCGAGCCATATCTTGGTGGTTGCGGCCTAGTGGGGCAGCGCGTTGTCCTTATAATACAGACCATCGGCCGCAGAATGCGCGAAGGGCATGAAAGCGTGTTTGTGATCAGCCAGCATATGGCGGCAGTGGTTCAGGACCTCTTCAGACACACCGAGGGACCTAATGTGTCCGAGCCATCCCGGTGGCGCAGTGGTCTAACCGATGGCTTCTGATCATTTGTCCGAAAAGGGTCCGGGTTCGAATCGCGTTGAAGCATGGATGTTGTGTTTATCTTACGGCACTGGCTCTCTCCCTTCCCTGGAACCAGGGGCCCATTGAGTTGCTCACGGTGGTCGTTAAACCTCCAATAAAAAAAAATAAAAAATGTGTCCAATGAGAATGATCCCCAAACCATCACAGAACCACCACCGCCTTGAGAACAGTCCACTTGGCACGATGGAGTCATGGCCTCATGCTGTCGACGTCACGCCCGCAGCCTGGCGCAGCTTAAAACGAGTTTTATCTGACCACGCGGCGCCGCCCACGATGCAGGGGCCCAGTGTTTATGTTCCTGGAACCAGGCGAGGCGTCATTTCTGAACACGAGCAGTCAATAGTAGCACACGAGTAGGGTGTCGGCTCCCGTAGTATGCCGCTCGCTCGCTGACGCTGCTTGGGCCTCCGACATTTAATCTTAATGAGATTAACACACCACCGTTTCCAAGCGGTCGGTCTATACGATCCAGGATAGTCTACGTCAACCTCCTTCATCAATCGGATGTAGTAGGCCGTCGCTTGCTCTCTAGGTGCTGTTACGTACGTCGATGGTATACTCTCAGTGCACCTTTGATACGGTTGCCCTCGGGAATCCTACGGCTCTCACCACTTGGGCAATAGAATGACCCATCTGTTTTGCGCCAACAATGCGCCAACAATGCGCCCACGATCGAAGTTGCTCAGATCATCATGTTTACCCATGTTCGTCCATTGCGATAGACTTGGGAAATCCTGCTGTCCGCCTATTTATCGCTTGTGGCTGTTTTTGCTCTCAGCTGGGCCGCGGGTGGCCTAGTGGTCAGCCTTCGGGACTGCCACGGAGAAGACCTCGGGTTCGATCCCAGACAGGTACGCACGCTCGAAGCACTAAATATCCGCCGTGCGTCGGACGGGCATGTTAAGCTGTCGAGCCCAGGGTACTGGCCTCCCGGTAGTAAATAAGGGCATCTTCTACCTCGCTTCCGTGTGACTTTCCTATCGGGCACTCTAGCCCAAATCTCCTAGCTTCTTTTTTCTAAGGGTTGTTTAAGACCTGGGGTTAGACACTCCCTTCCTAAAATCCTCTACATATGATCTGATCTGATCTGCTCTCAGCTGTTTTTGCTCAGCTGAGAGCAATTTTAGCACGAATTTGGCTGAGGAATGTCTCATACCAAGTCATCTGTAAGAATCGATTGAACTAAACCGAAACTAGTGTTGAAGTTTCCAGATAACTTATTAATGGTGATTTTCCCCCACAGCTGTGTGCACAAGTTCGACATTGTTTTCCCTTTTGCTGGTTGATGGCCTCCCAAACTGTTTATCACTCTCAACGCTTTCACGACCATGTTTGAAACGTTTATAGCATTCAAACTTGTGCACGACTCATACAATCTTCCCCGTAATATTTTCTGTAACTTTAAGTATGTGTCTCTGCAAGATTCGTCAAGTTTTTGGAAAAGTCTGATGCAAATTTGTTGTTCAGTTTTCTTCCGACATGACAAATGCGACGGACAGCTTCACACATGTAAAAACAAAGCACCACTGTAAAAAAAAAAACACGAAAGACGGATGAGCAGTGGACGTAACTCACGGCACATGCGTGGTAGGTTCCAGGGTCAGCCTGTGCCGCACCGCTTTCCGCTGCGTCGCACGATTCCGAACTTATGCAACCAGTCTGGATACTTTTTTTTATCAATTTACGTCCCTAGCGGCGTACTGTGCATTACTTCGAATAGAAACTACACGTAAAATGACCTACGGGATAAAAGGTATAGGAAGGTAAAAATAATATTTTGAACCTTTTCCTTCCAGCAATTATATAGTGCAAAATAAATTTAGAATTCAATAGCATGTGTATCTACAACCCTAGCGACGAAGATATGCATCGGAAAAAGACGAAAGCGTATGGATAGTTGTTTTCACTGTTCAGGCGTTCGCCTACAAATCGGACAAATATTTGCAGAGATACGAAGTTTTCAGGCGGACGGACATAACGGTACTACAAGCACGTGTTTTCTAAAGGCGTTTCTCACTTTACGCGGCACCATCTAATATTGCTGCATCTTTCACCGGGGGCTGAGTCTTCTACAAAGGAGTGTTTGGAGCACACAGCCGTAATGCACCTACTGCCGTGGTGAGCACGCAATTTTTTGCGATAGTGTGTTCTCTAAGAGCCACCTATGGGTGATTTTGTGCACTACAGCTGTGTGTTCCAAGTCACCAGCAATTTTTCACTCAGTTCACAAAACATTAGAGATAGGGGTGATGGGCAGTTGACATGGGCATCCCCAACGCACAGTGAAACAAACCCAAAACAAAGGCAGGAGACAAGGGCTTCTCAACAGTGTATAGCAATCAACGAAAATGAGTAAGCGTGGTGATCTGAGCGGCTTTGGTCGTGGACGCATTGTCGGCACCAGACAGATGGCTCATTCTATCGCCCAAATGGTATGAACCCTAGGGTTTCCGAGGGCAACCGCATCAAGGGTGTACAGCGAGTTACCATCGACGGACGTGCCAGCGCCCAGAGAACAAGCGGCGACCGACCACACGCCATTGATAATCGAGGTCGACGTAGACTATCCAGGCTCGTACAGACCGACCGCTTGACAACGGCGGCGCAAATCCCATCCAGTTTAAATGTCGAAGGACCAAGCAGCGTTAGCGAGTGAACGGTATGGCGCACAATGCATACCATGGGCTCCTGGAGCCGACGCCCTACTCGTGTGACACTGTTGACTGCTCGTCATCAGAAATTAAGCCTCGGAAACATCAAAACTGGAACTATGAAGAATGGTGCTGCGTTGTGTGGTCAGATGAATCCTGTTTTCAGCTGTACCCAGCTGACGTGAGGTTGCGGGTGTGACGCCGACAGCATGAGGTAATGGCCTCGTCATGCCAGGTCGCCTGTGTTCAAGGTGGTGGTGTTTCTATAATGGTTTAAGAAGCCTTCTCATGGGATGCATTAAGTTCCTTAGTGTGTCTGGAGAAATCTTTAACCGCTAAGCACTACCAGCATGTGTTGGCTGATTACCTACACGCTTTCATGGCCTTCACGCATCCTCCGGCCGATGGTCTGTTTCAGAAGAACAATGTGCCGCTCCATCGGGCCGCAACCATCCAGGCATTGCTCAAGGAACACTCATCGGAGTTTGGAACCATCCAGTGGCCCCAAAGTTCCCCGGAATTAAACCCTGTGCAAGCTCTCTGGGATGACGTGAAACGTAACATCAGATTCATGGATCTTGGACCGTCGTCTTGGGTGGAGCTGTGGACAATACTGCAACAGGTATGGCTGGCATTACGTCCAGAAACTCTCAGGCATCTGGTGGAGTCGATGCCTCGGCGTGTACAGGCTGTAATTCGCGCTTGAGGAGGACCAACACGCTATTAGATAGGTATCTCTAACGTTTTTTTCATCTAGTGTATGTATACTTAACTAAGAGTCTGAAGCCTTACGAATCTGTCCGTTACGGAATCTGATCAGACATTTATGTTCCCTTGAATCAGAATCCCCACGGTGTTGTTCTAAACATATAGGATTAAAAAAAGTTTGAGTCTGCAGAAAAGAAACGACACCTGGCATTTATTGCGTTTAGAATGCAAAGGAACTAAGGCTTGGGAGGAGAATTCTGAAATTCCTCTTAAAAAAGTAAATACTGTATATTCTAAAGCTAAAGGCATAGAAACCAAACAACAAGGCAAAATAATTAACAACAATAAAACGAAATAAAAACGTATTTTGCTGACGGTCGTTATTTGTACTTGAAGTCAATTCTTCTGATTTTCTTGGTGGGAAAGATATCGATGACTGCATTATGAAAGTTGTGGCAATTTTTCAGCTACTTGAAGAATGCTCTCTCTATTGATATTGAAGCTAATTCACTGAGACGATCTTCAGCTGTTGAATTTCGACTGTAATTCTTGACACGTTTCAATGCAGAAAAGTTGCTTTCTTTATCACAGCACAACAATAAAAATACTGAAGAGTAAATTAAAACACAAAACAGAACAAGTTGAAACTTCAAAGAACCTAGCGGATCACAAACAATTTTTTTTTCTGTATACAGCTCTTCATTTGCGCTGCGCGTGAATCAGTAGGCATCACGTGACACTAGCTAATATTGTGTGTATCGGGAGAGGAGCCATCGAACATGGGAACGAGAGTAAGCGACGTGTAGCAGCTCGTAGGATGACTCGAGACGACCTCCGCGTACCGTCCATTTCTGTGACTTTCTGCCCTGTATACCCTCGACCCAGCCATCTGTCCACTCAATGGGCGGGAGCTCGTGAGCGAGGACGGTTGATAGAAATTCTATCTCTGTTTATAGCTTCTATACACGACCATAATGCGCCGCTTTGTACGCACGTAAAAGGCTTGAGGATGACCGCCACTGCAGTTGTGCATCATTTTCGCTTTTTCTTCTGTGTTTATAAAATGTGTCTTTTCAAATATTTCATTATGAGTGTACTTATCTAAAATTAAAGTGTAGGATGATCCTCACGTCGTACATGGAGGAGTCTCCACTGCTGTAGAAGAAAGAAAGAAAGAAGGAAACTCACGTCTTAATAAACTGCATGCAATGTTTGACTGCATTTCTTTTAAAATCGACATTCCTATTGGGAAGTCGAAGTGATATGTAGATAATGGCTCCGCCTTTCCCGATGCGTTAGAGTGGTCCTGTCTGACCTAAATTGTGCTCACAAAAGGTCGTACCTACTACGTACGCACTCAGCACTTGTCTAGAAAAGCATGCGGGATGCTCTCTTCACTGACTGGCTTCGCTTTCTTGTCAGCTGTAATTCTGAACGGACGTTTCAAGGGAATTCAGTCTGACACGATGATTTCCCGAGGTACAATGCACATGACCTATCATCCTCTAATGCTGTCATCACTGAATACTACAGCGCAAATGCTTCAGGGTGGTAATGTCTGTCAAAACATTTCACATATTTTCATAACAAAGAAGTTCATACACCGGTTTTTCTTTTCTTACTCTTGCAGAGTCTCTGCTAACCCTTTAACTGGATTTTATGAGTTTCATTGGATGCTCCTCATAATGCAAAATTTTAATACTTTCTCGTAGCATACAATTTTTATGTTAAGCATTATTTGCTCATTACTTTCCAAAACAACTTTAAAAAATGAGAGGGTCTTTTTTACGCTTTCCAACCGTAGGTTGAAGAAGCGTATAAACTCCAGCTTTGTCCGTCCGCACGATAACTCGTGTAAAAATGGTTCGATTTCGATAAAATTTTAGTATGGGGTAGGGGACCACTTGGGGACGAACCCTACTGAAAATGGGTGAAATGGGGTCAAAGGTCAGGCCGCGGGATGCATTCCATTGCCCTTATGCGTCATAACTTGCGTAAATATGCTTCGATTTCAATGAAATTTTAATATGTGGTAGGGGACCAACTGGAAACAAGCCCTATTGAAAATGAGCGAAGTGGGGTTAAAGGTCAGGATATAGGAGCGGGATGCATTCCATTGCCCTTATGCGTCATAACTTACGTAAAAATAGTTCGATTTCGATTAAATTTTAGTATGTGATAGAGAACTACCTGGAGACGAACCCTATTGAAACTGGGTGAAATGGGGTCAAAGATCAGGACATAGGAGCGTGATCCATTCCATTGCCTTTATGCGTTATAACTTACGTAAAAATGCTTCGATTGTGACAAAACTTTATCATGCTGTTCCGGAAGTATACTTTACCGGTTCTGTTGAATTTCATCGAAATGGGGTCAAAGGTCAGGTCATAGCAGCGAGATTTATTTCAGAGCCATTATCCTCATAACTTGAGTAATGATTTCTAGTATGTTCGAAACCGTATCATAATCAATGCATTGCATGATTTTACTAACTTGTTTTGTTTAAGACTGATTATTAACTTCGGGGCCGAAATGATTTTACCTCTGAGTTTTCTATACACCATTTCGGAAACCGTCCCCTATGCCAGAGTATTTTTTAATGACATTTGCTTCCAATAATAAAAATTTTATAAAGAAATTGGTCGCAATAAATTTTTCGCTGACAATTTATTGCAAACTGAAATACGTAATTACTCCACCAAGTGGCAAAATCGTGCGTTACGGAACACTGGAAATGACAGGCAAAATATTCTTCACCATGAACGTTTTCTGATGCAAAAGGAATTTTTCAAACTGGGCTTTTCAGTGCAGAGATATCGGGGAACTCAGAACTCACAATTGCCTTATCCTGTAGAAAAACTCTGCGTTATTTGGAGAAGAAACTCTACGCAAAATGTGACGAAGGCAGGTGAACTTAATAAAACGGCATCTCATGTATATTTTAAAATTAATGGGCCTTTTCCTCTTGTTGGCAACACGTTATGCATCGCGAAGGGACGAAATGGCATAAATCGTTTTTCTCACTGCTCGAGCTTTAAACCAAAAAAAATGGGACTTTTACGTGGATACGTGTTTGACAGTAAGGGGTTGGAGGTAGAAGTCGGTTGATAAATGAAAGAGGAATTCAGTTAGACTATAATTTTATTTATTAAAGGGCGGTGATATGATAAGTAACAAACATATGGCATACAATTCACATCTATGTTTCGTACAAAGGTTAAGTCGATACAAGTATTGCCTAAGGTAGTTGGTGGAGAATTTATATAAGTCAAGCCGAAAGTGTCTTTTGTAAACTTGAGTAAGTTGGTATTTTGTTGCGCATCAATGTTAAAGTCACCAGTGTGAATGATAGGCACTTGGGTATCCGGTATCATACTTGGTATGATTTTCTTGATGTTTTCAGAGTAATCGCATAGCATCCGGAACATGAAGACCTCTGGTGATGTTTGTGAAACGTTGGGATGAATGTAAACCGAAACAAGTATGAAGCGAGTTTGAGCAGACACTGTCACATCAACTAGACATGTGTCATGTCACCCACATAGTCATCTTTAATTCTCAATATGTTATTGACTCAGACATTTACGGGCTGGCAATCTGTTAGACTACTGATGTCTCTGCAAATGGCAACTCCCCTGCAGTTCGTTTTGTGGGCGAAGTAGAACGTTTGGAAGTGGATGATTTGTGTTGGACTATTACCCTATTTCTTTTCGCCTTCAATTCGAAACTGAGCAAATGTATGGGACTAGAATCATCCATCCAAATTTTACTCACGACCAAGTAGTCCATTGGTTCACATGTACTATCTGTAGAAGTGCTATGTTGTGGCTCCACGCGTTGTGCAGCTTCGGCTTTCTTCTTCAGTCCATAAACCTTACATCGTTCTGCATTAGTCGTTTTGGGCTTATTCGATTCCTTTTGAGTTCTTCTTTCTTTCTTCGTAGTATTTTGAGTTGGACTTTTGCTTCAAATATTTAGATTTTCTCAAAAATATTTTTTCGTTTATCACTTATATAAAGTACTTATTAAATGTTTGTGAATCCTTGGTTCTTAGATAGATCTCATCCAGACAAATCGTTTGAGACCAATATCATCAACCTACCTCTACGGCAGACACCATCCCCCTCCCCGCGCATCCGCATGACCTTGAAGTTGATTTTTATGTTAGTTATTAGATTTTAGCTATTTGTTATAGAAATTTAGAAATTATAAGCAATTGATCAACCGTAAGAAATTATGTCGGTCAAGTTTTCCTAGAGAGTATCCCCATGGTACCGACTTTAAAGACCAATCAACGTCAAAAATCAAATCGAACTAATAGGTGAAGAGACATGGTGTCCGCAAATGGAAGACCGTTGTGGTACTTACTGTAAGTGCGTTCTCTTTTTCAAACACGACTGGCAAAACATTGAATATTCAAATATTTACTGATTTTAGGTTTAAGTTATGAATTTTCTGTAGTAGGAAAATTGAGATTCTTTGAAATGACATAAATGGGCTTCTTTCTTTTGAAAACATGAGCCCTGTGTCATCTTCAGTCCTACTGACCGCAGGTACTCTTCATTGAGATTTTAAAATTTTTAGCACGTCTTTTGGGGGGGGGGGGGGGGAAGAACGAAAGAAAGAAAAAGTACCTGCTTTTACGTTATGTCCGTCCTTCAGTTCCCTATTTCTGCACCTATTAGCCCCATTTAACTCGAATGTACGAAAGAATGCCCACTGAAAATATCCCCACAGAAAAAATGCCCACTTTTCGAAAATATGAAAAAATGCCCACTTTTCGAAAATAGAAAAAAATGCCAACTTTTCGAAAAGAGGAAAAATTGCCCACTTTTCTAAAATAGGAAAAATGCCCACTTCTTGAAAATTGGGAAATACGCCTTCTGTGTTCTTACGGCTGTTAGAGACATGAGGTCTTTTCTTTAATTTCGTAAAGAAATATCTTAATTTCAACTAAGCAGTCGACAAAACTAGTGAGACACTTCTACTTAACCACACAACGTTAAGTAGCAAGACAAGGACATTGTAGTTTGTTCTCACAATGGCAGAAGAGTCTCATTGTTCGAATGAACACATGCTTGGCTCATCCACGATCAGTAACTACGCTCAAGGCAATTCTTTTCAAGGGAGTGGCGTATTACAAGGAAAGCAAGTTTATTTAAGCCCACCAACTCAATGAGTCTTAAATACATGGTAAAATAAAAAAAAATTCCACTTCACAAAGTATCACATAAGTTCTAGAGTAAAGTGCGCCAGATTATTAAATCTGTACCTAGGAAGGTATTTTGAAAATGCCAATTCATAAACCCACGACTTTCAGTGCTCCAAAGGGGGAAGTTACTTTGTAACCCTTTGGAGCACTGAAAGTTGTGACGTATATTCTAAATTAACTTTCATTTTTAATTTCTTTTCCTATGTAAATTTTGAGTTTGTTCTCCGTTATACTTCCAAACTTAATGTGACATCCTCTCTCTCACGAGAATACTGTTGGCAATACAATTGAGATCAGAGTGAACGTGATGCATGAATGTATGAGATAAGAACGATAGTTAAAAGGACGAGATAACAGTTGTTGGTGTGGATATGTGGTGGATATGATAGACCTTGATTGTTGAGTAAAATGTGAAAGTGCCATGTGAGATGTTCAATGACTAAGTGCTGGAATAAAAAGTATTCCCGTAAGTTGACTTCTGATTTATGATTCGTCTGGCCGTAATAATTCAATTACGAACTATTGTATCGTATTCTTATCTAGTGGTTTAAACATAACGTCAGAACGACAAGATGTCAGCACGAAAAGAAATTACGTTAAAAAGTAGAAAAAAAAGTTACAAAATAACTTCACAGAGGTCTGCAGCCTGGTCTCTTTCAAACACCCGATGGTTGATATATTGCCATCTGTTTATTACTTTTCTTATTTATTTAAACATGCCAAATACTATGACTGCAACAAAAATTCTGCTGAGAAGACCTGAGGTCTTTTTGGCAATGTAAGCACCTAAGGATAGATGTGCTGCTTCTCCTGTCTTAATTTTAGTATGCAATGTTTGCACAGTCCTTATCTTAGAATTCGACTGTAAAGGACTCGTTTTGTTGAAAAATTCTAGACTTAGGGACTTCGTAATCACTTTACGTTCAACGCGTTACTGGCTCTTGATAAAAAAAAAATTCCATGTTCACACTCACGAAATTTTAAAATTGTGTTCCTTCGAGAAGCCCCTTCTGTTATTTTGGGAACAAATTGTACGACGTCCTTGTAATGGTGCGTAACGCTCTGTCGTTCAGCACAGGAAATGTTCTGACTAGTTTTGTCTATTGCTCAGATGAAATCGGGATATCTCTTCACGAAATTAAAAAAGACATGTTTCTAACAGACGTAAGAACACATCACACAACACAGCTGCGTATTATCCTACTGTCAAGAAGTGCGCATTTTCGCTGTAGGCATTCTTTTCTGGTAACATTTAAGGTGGACGTCAAGTAATTTTGCTTCCTATACTTCCAATGGAAAAACTTTTGTACACATTTCCTTCACAATTAATGCGTTCCCAAGGATGAAAATTTAAACATCGATTAAAATAACTTCATATTATAACTTGGAATACTTAATATTTTCTAAAACACAACCATAATTATATTAAAAATCAAACCTTGTTCCTTTGGTGGTGTTGAAACCAGAAAAAAGATGGCGCGACCTGTACTTTGATGACGTCAGTAGACAAATAAATGTTGGATCGCATAATTATGGTTATGTTTTAGAAAATATTAAGTATTCCAAGTTATAAAATGAAACTATTTTAATCGATGTTCAAATTTTCATCCTTGGGAACGCATTAATTGTGAAGAAAATGTGTACAGAAGCTTTTCCATTGGAAGTACAGGAAGCAAAACTACTTGACGTCCACCTTAACTCAGGTCTAAAGAGTTTTGCACGAAACTATATGAAACAGACGATACGTCTATTACAGGCTCTAAAGTGCCACCAGTTCTATCGGCAGAAGTTGAACATGCAACTGAGAACATAAGCAGGGAAGAGTTTCAGGAGAAGATGAAATTACGGTGGACACTGTACAAGAAGCCAGTGAAGAAATAGAAACTACACTCGCGGAAGTTTTCACTAGATGTTTCAATGTAGGAAAGATTCCTAATGATTGTAGCAATGCTACGGGGATTCTGCTGCGTAAAGAAAGGAGCCGTCGAGGATCTCAGTAACTATGGACCGCATCAGCCTCATATCAGCTGCTTAGAAAAACTTCACTAAGGTACTGCTGTTGTCATATCGCGTGAAGGAAACAGTGAACGTGGCTCAACTAGAAGATCAAACTGAACTCAGGAACGGCGCACTACTGATCTCATCCATGTATTGAGATAACTTATTTGAAAGATCGAGTGAATGAATGGCTTTTATTGTGAAGAAGCTTTTGATTCTGTAAAGTAGTCAACAGTTATAATGTCGTTGAATTCCTGTGTAACTGAAGATGCGTATGTTATATACACCATGTAATCACTGAATTATGACCACCCTTATCAAAAATTGGATGCGGCCCGTTGACTGAGAGGGCGAGCTTAATCGACCGATGTAGCATGTGTAAGGTGCGAATGGAGCAGTAGGTAGTAAAATTCGGAGCGTGATGTGTGAAAGGAAGGATTTATCGGACTTTGAGGAAGGAAGATTGTGGGAGCTCGGATAGCGGGTTCATCGATTTCCCAAGTGGTCGAACTGGTGGGATGTTCGCGAGCCGCTGTAGTTAAAGTGTATCAGGGCTGGCGTGAAAATGGTCAAACAACGACCCCGAGGCAACACTGCACAGGACAGCGAGAGTTGGATATGAGAGGTGAGCGCCGGATCCGACGGCCAACAGACACAGCACTGTTCAAAACTTGACTATCCAATACAACAGAGGTCAATCCGGAACAGTATCTGTCATGACCACGCGTCGCATGTATAGACAATAACAGTAGACGACCCGACGACATCCTAATCACGGTTTGTCGGCGCAAAAGACTCGCCAGGCGCAAAGATCATGCACGTTGGACGCCGGATGAGTAGGAAAATGTGTGCTGGTCTGACGAGTCACGTGTTTTACTCCACTACGTGGATGGTCGTGTACGTATTTGGCGCAAACAGCATGAGGCACTTGACCCATCCTGCAGTGTATCCACAGTGCAAGCGGTTGTATAGTGTGGGGCATGCTTACCTGGCAGGAACTTGGACCCCTGGTGCATGTGGAACAACGTATGACTGGTGCCCACTATCGTTAATTGCTTGCTGAATCTGTACACCAGTAATATTGCACTTTTTCCCAAATGGCGACTGTGTCTTCCAAATTGACAAAGCGCCGAGCCACAGATCCAGTGTCGCGAAGGAATTGCTTGAGGAACACAGTTCAGACTTCCAGCATATCGAAAACAACATTGTCGAACTAGATTTCCTGTGAAACTTCTCACTTACGGATCTGTGCTTCTGATCATTTACGTCTTGTATCATACGCAGTGTACACTCTAAATTACACTTCAATATCTCTTATTGATGTTGCATTTTCAACAGACAGCAAGATTTTGACAGCACATTGACAGCACCTACCAGCCACTGAATTAGAAGCTTTTATTCAATACCGGGTTGTACTTCCTTTAGCTCGAATTACAGCACGTATGCGGTTTTGCATACGTTCCGTAAGGTGCTGGAGTGCATGTACGTCAACAGCATACCAGGCGACCACCGGATTATTTAACTGGCTCATTTTGAAGGAAGAGGACTTTGCTCCAGGATCTGTTTTTATAACTTGTCCCCCACATTCTCAACGGGGTTCAAGTCCGAGCTTTGTGGTGGCCAGGGAAGATGGTGGAAGTTACTGTCATGCTTACTGATGAACGCATACTGCTCTATGGACAGTAGCATTGTTGTCTATGAAAAAACCGCCACCTGCTGGATAAAAAGTCAACATTACAGGATACATTGGTCGGCAACAATGTTCCGATAATCCTTGGAGGACACCTGACCTTCCAGCAATATTACCCGTTCCATACCAACAGAAAGTGCCCCACATGGCACCACCTCCAGAACCTTGGGTTGTATTTACAAGGCAAGCTGCGTCCATTGCTTCATGGGGCTCCCTCTAAACCCCTTGCCTACTCTCGGTACAGAACAAGGTGTACCGCGACTCGTCAGACCACATGACTTCTTTATTTTACCAGTCTTCTGGTGTCCAGCCATGGACATCACTGTAGACGAACTTTCCGGTTATTCGCAGAAATCAGTGATTCACATACAGTTCCATACCAACAGAATGTGCATACAGTTCCATACCAACTCTTCAATTACCTGTGCATAGCTCACTGAGATATGAGTCGGGAACAGTCTTCATTGAATTCGTTGGTCAATTGCTGCTCATAGGAAGTCCCGTTTCTCCGTTCAGGCCTTCTCAGACGACGGAGATCTCGTCCCAGACAGACTGCCGTCGCGCCGCTATTACACATTTTAGACAAGCAATGTGAATTATTTTTCCACTGATTAAAGACTAGGCATATCCTATCTTTTGAGAAACCAAACAGGTCTGCTGTTTTCAAAATCGTCGCTTCAGCCAGACGGGCAGCCACGATAAGCCCTTTATCGTACTCCGAAAGATTAGTTTTTCCCATTGTAATCAACACTAAAGGCGAGCAGCGGTCTTTAATACAGTAGTTACCTAGATCACGTGATGACGCACGTGACCAAGAATAATATTTTGCATATATGCTCTGTAAGTGACGTTTACATTCATTTGAAGGTTTCTAATTCAGAGACGTGTATATGTTTAGGTTTTCGCAAGACCGTCACTCACTGTTCACGACAGTTTCAATTAATTTGCTATTATAGAACACAACTACGGTTTTCGCTTTTTTTAATATTATACACTGCTGGCCTCACAAATGCAACAACAAGAAGGAAGCATCCGATTGGCCTGAAATTCGCATCATGCGTCGCCCGCAAGAGGACATATGCAAATCATGTGCGCTCGGCACGCCACCGAGAAGCACTATAAGAAGGGTGCACAGAAGACGGGGTGTAAGTAGTGGAAGTGTGTTGTGCTGCCGGACCTGTGCGTGGGAAACTTCCTGATGCCTCGTCGCAGAGTACGGCAGTCATTCCAGCAAGTTTCGGAGTTCGACAGAGGACGAATAGTGGCGTATCGCGACAGCGGTTTATCGTACCAAGACATCGGCGCCCGTGTGGGACGACATCCAGCCACAGTGAGGCGAGTATGGATTCGGTGGCTGCAGGATGGACGGACGGACCGACGTGAGCGATTGCTGCACCCGCGGCACACCACCGAACGAGAGGACCGGCATGTTGTGCGGCGGGCATTGACGGCTCGTACCGCCACATCACGAACGTTAGCGCAGGAATTAGGGTGTGTTGCGCAACAACCTGTGCGTACCGTTCGACGTCGTCTGCAGGAGCGGGTACTTGTTGCAAGGCTCCCATTGCTCCAATTACCATTGACGTTACACCACCGGCAAGTGCGGCGGCAGTGGGCCATTGAACGCCGCACCTGGGCTACCGAATGACACGACATTGTCTTCTCCGACGAATCCCGCTTCTGCCTGCAACACCGAGATGGTTGGATCCGCGTGTAGCGGCACCGCGGCGAGAGACTGTATGACACCTGCATTATGCATCGCCATACCGGTCCGTCGCCTGGCGGTATGGTTTGGGGCGCAATTGTATATGACACCCGCACCACTCTGGTACGCATCGCCGGTACACTCAACAGCCACCGCTGCATCTCCGACGTTTTGTAGCCTGTAGTCCTCCCTTACCTGCAGGACCTGCCATCGGCCAGGTTTCAACAGAACAATGCGCGCCCGCACGTGGCACGCATCGTGCAACAATTCTTTACGGCCCACCAGGTTTCACTGCTGCCGTGGCCCGCCTGTTCTCCCGATATGTCGCCCATCGAACACGTCTGGTCGCTGGTCGGCAACCGAGTGGCCCGGCAAGCACCACCCGTGGCTACGCCTAATGAACTGTTGCAACGTGTGGAAGCAGCCTGGACAGACATACCCCAAGCCCACATTCAAAGCCTCTTTCGTTCGATGCCGCGGCGTGTAGAGGCCGTTAATGCCAGCCATGAAGGCCACCCGAACTATTGATGTCTGCGTTTTTCCGCAAGTCGCACGGGCCTGTAAGCTCAAGCGTTTCATCTTTGTATCTGTTGTTATGGGTCCAGTAAATCTGGCTTTGCTATCTCGTGTCTTTCTTAGTGTTGCATTTTGGGTGGCCAGCAGTGTAGTAACAGAAACTTGTTTCAATTGAATTTTATCAGGAAAATCATACATTTTATCTGTATATTTTCGCAATTTTTTTTAAGGCTGTTTATTTTTAAAAAACGAAGGGAGGGTGGGGGACGATTGCCCTAATTGTCCCACGTTGAATACACCACTAATCAACACACTTTTGCACTTATAGTCGTAACCTTGTATCGAAGGATGAGTGACGTGTCCTCGAAATATTACGCGGGAAATCTTATAATCATCACGTTTCCCGAAACCTAAAATTTCGTGCCCTCCCTCAAAATGTTAAATCCCAATTTCCAGTTTTGTCTGTTATGGTTAACTTGAATATTAGTTTATTTTTTGAAAAACTGCAAAGGTATATATACCATTTTGCTCGTGCGAGCGTGCAGTGTTGCATTCAGAGAGTTTTTTCGGGAGGGGGGGGGGCAATTACAAAATTTGAAAGGACTGACACTGAAATTTGCCTGATTTTATACATATAATCACAAATTTAACATTAATATATATATATATATATATAAATTTTAGAGTATAAAAATTTTCTTATGCACGTATATCGCAAATGAAAATTCCAAGTAATCTACACATATAAGTGATTGAAAATGTAAAAAGGTTATACCTTTGTTTTAGTTCAGTAATGTGCCATGGATTTCACCATGTGGAGGTGCCAAATATTAAAGATGCTAGTAAGATAACGCTGTGTCGGAGAAAAACCCTCCCCTCCCCAAAAAAGCATTAGAAGTGGTAAAAATATCATCTCTTACTACAAGCCTGTTTCTGATTATTAAGTAATCATTACAGTGTTACCTGAAAACGTATGGTGTAAATCATTCCTCTGCCGTTTGGTTTCAGCCCCTTTAGATTATTTAGAGTAGCACATAGTAGGAAAAAAAAAACTAACTACACGTTTGGATGCCAGTTTGAGGTGCCACGAATTTTTTTATTATTATTATTATTTTTTTTTTTTTTTTGTCACAGAATGTAAACCACCCATCGCCAGGAAAAAGAAGCTTTTTATGGGAACAATTTCTAATAATTTGCTATTGTTAAAAATTAGGTAGTACATATTTTGTTGTATTGGAAGCACTAACGTCACGTTAGCTACACTGAGACTTAACCGTATACATGGAATGTCGGCATCCAGAAGACTGAAATAAAACTGAATGCCAGCTTCCAAAATATGATGATGTATTGCATTGCAAACATCGCTACTCTGTGGTATAAGGTTTTTATTGCGGAAGTAGTCTGAGTTGTCAATGCTTGAAAAATTGACCCTTCAGCAAGGACAGTTTAATGTTTTATTGAAGGATGATAGAAATTTCAGATTGAAGTCCATGTGGGTGTTTTTCATTATTATTATTCCAATATTTTCCATCATTAATTTTTCCAAATATTCAGCTAAAAACGCAAACAATTTGGCTAAATATAAGGAGAGGTCGCCCAAAAACTGATGTTCATGGATTTTCGGGGGGGGGGACTAAGCACCCCCGAGAAGATGCCTGAATACATCACTGCGTGCGTGCGTTTCGATGCATTGGTGAAGGGAAAAAAATGTCGTTCGTGGTAGAAACCGGAATTGTACTGAACCCTGAGGCTGAGCAGTCACTTTTTATTTAATAAAAAGAAAAGAGCAGGGAAAAACTGATTGGATAAGTAGTCACACTATGTAATCGACTTTGAACCTATCGTTGGTTGAAGAACGGCAATCACGCCCCAGTGAGCAAATAAAACAGGTAGGAATTTTCTGTTTAGCCTCTTATTCGTTAAACTCGGACTTGCCATGATGGGTCTTGCGTTTGTGATTTCGTGAGGTGAAAAGTAAGGTCTCTGGAAAGGGGAAGAACTTTCACTTCTGTCGGTGATGTAATTAGCCGGTCATTAGTCCAAGACTGCCTGAGGTAACAGATAAAGGAAGTATTTTTCTGATAGGTACTCAGCAAAAAGCAAAACACATCGCTATACAATGGCGTTTCCAAAGCTCTAATTACATAGAACTTCTGTAGTTGTAGTAATCGTCTGTCTTGAGACCTAAATTCAGAACCGCCATAATAAGGAAGGTGCAAAAAAAATCGAAAGGATTATTTGGACAAAAGAACCGACAAAAAAAAGGCCGCCAATGGAAAAAAAAATATATAATTCAACACATGCTCTCACAATAAAGAATATCTCACCCTTTCTTTTCGCACAAAGAGTGGCGATTGTAACAAAAGTCTCAAGCTTCGCTTGAGTTTAGTTGCTTGTCATTTTTTTTCTCATAGGCCACATAACTACGTACTATTTCCGGTCTTCTCTTCGTCGTAACAAAGCGTGATTTCGTGCCCACTTTCACCATATCCTAGACAGGATTCTCGATAATTTAATATTCTCTTCGCCGGGAAAAACTTTCAGCTTTTCTTTTTTCTTTTTGCATTGATGTAGCTGCTTTCCTGTGCACATATTCCTATTTTTCGTCTGCTCATGTTTAAAAGTTGAGACATTCGCTTTTGGCACTTAATTTGAGAAACGTACGCCACATTTGATATTAGTAGGCAAGGCATTAATAATATAGCAAATATCTTCCTCTACTGCGCAAGAAATTCGATTTATTTTATTATGAGATTTGATCCCATTCCCTCGGAGCGCAAGCTTCGCAATTTATTTTTCGTTTTTAATTCTTGTCCTCGTTTGGCCGCCTCGGAGAAAGTCATAAATTCGTTTTCTCCGGCTTCCTTTGTGAAACAGAGGTGATTTGTTTCTGCTGCTTGCTTCGAAATTTTCTCTTTGCTACATATATAGATTACACCATCGCTTTCGACTCATTCAGGTCTCAAAAGCTCTAATGAAACAGATCATCACACGTAGGAAACAAACTAGAATTGATGCCGTTTCCTGATAAAAAAGAATTACAAGAAACGAACGAATGCATTTCTAATCTGGCGAAAAAAGCATTATGGAAAAAAAAACCACCTCTAGTTTTTATATCTCCTACTTTGCATTCCATGTGCGCAACTTAAGAAATAACTGCTATCTGCACATAAGACGCATCTGAAAGGAGTACAGTAAATTTAAAGAATCATTTGCTAGGCCGCAGAAGAAAAGATGCTGGCAATGAAGCTCCAGAAATATTTCTTGAATCAAGAATCGGAGTAACACGAAATTTAAGCTCAGAGAATTAAGCGTCGACATGGAAATATAAACAAATAAAAAGCAAAGGAAACGGAGATGCAAATGGGTAGAAAATGCGTTAGAAGTTGCATCAAGGAAACATCATCAAATTTGCTAGTAGGAAAAGAAAAACGAACGCCGTACGTTTTTCGCTGAAAATCTGATAACAAAAATGCATAGAAATTTCTATATTGATCAAGGTAAAAACGTTCTTTACTCTGATGTCCTGAAAGCAGGAGGGATAAATCAGACAAAAACTGAAACTTTCTGTCCTTGTTTTGATCGTATTTCCATCCCAGATTTTACATCACAAAGCCAATCACATAAGTAAGCAGACACCTGTCTTAATGTCATTTTTGCTATGTAGTAGAGTCTATATTGCATTGCAAGTTCAAATTCCCTTTAAAATATTTTGCAGGACAACGTCAATGAGTAGGTGACACCATACGAAGATGCCTTGAACCAAGAAACAAAGCGACTTTCAGAAAAGACGAATCATGGAGCAATCGGATTCCGGAGACAACCAGCGTCAGATAGGTACAAACCTGCTGATATCTCTTGCCACAGTTAATCGAGTGTTAGTGGAATTCAAAAAAGCACCACAATCACGTACGGATCGCCCTAGGCTATCAGGAAAGTGTCTTCGAGCTGCCAAGCGTTCTGTGGATTGGTTTAAGCCTCGTAGCAAGGCCGCTGAGATTGGAAAACAACTCCAAGCGAGTTCCAGAACAGCTCAAGGGTATCTTCACCGACTTGGCTATCATGGAAGAGCGGCTCGACGTAAAGCTCTTTTGAGAGAAGCAAGTATTCGTCGCAAATTGTCATGGGCAACAGACATGATTGACAGACCCTTAGCATTTTGGAACACTGTCGTATTCTCTAATAAGTCCCGATTTGCATACTTTTCAGACAGTGACAAGGCCTGGATGTGGCGATTGCCCAGGCAGGAAATCAGCGTGGAATACCTACAGCCAACTGTGAAACATGGCAGTATTTCAGTCATGATATGGGAAGCCATATGAATGACTGGGCGTTCAATCCTATTAGAATGTGAAGGCAACATCAATGAACATCAATATATAACCATCCTTGAAAAGGACCTGCTAACAATATTCTCCAGTGGTCAGATGTCAAAGCCTACCTCCTAGTTCATGGAGCACGGCGCTCCATGTCACAGGGTAAGACGTACCCAAAGGTGGCACAAACAAAACGCCATCCGTGACCAAGCCAGAACCCTGACATGAACCCAAATGAACACCTATGGGCCATAATGGATGGAACTCGTATATACACTATATTGACAAAAGTCACTGAACACCCCTTTAAAACCAAATGAACGGATCCGCTGCGTTGTTAAAATGCGCGGTACAGCTGTAAACGGTATAAAAACAAGCCTGCATCTGACCGCGATCATATCGCACTGTAGTGTTGAGTGGAAATGTCGCGGCGGGAGAGAACTGACTTTGAGAAAGGAAAGACTGTTGGGTGTTATATTAGTGGGTCGTCCATAAAAGAAACCGAGAGGCGTTTAGACATACCCAAATCAACTGTTTTGGATGTACTGAATAAGTGGAAGACACATGGCGTGACTGAAGCAGCAAAACGTACCGGCAGACCAAAGAAAATCAGTGATTTGGACGTCGAAGCCTCAGAAGAGTCGTTACAGCTAATCGATGGAGGACTGCCCAAGACCTCAGAGTTCAGGTGAGTAAAAATGCTGGAACCTCGGTATGTACTCGTAACATTCGCCGAGAACTTCATTCCATGGGTTTCCGTGGTCGTGTGGGTACTCATAAGCCTTTATCATCTCCACTCTGAATGCTACTCGTCATTTAGCATGGTGTAAAGAACATTTATCGTGGACCGTAGATCAATGGAAACGGGTCCTATGGACTGATGAATCCAGATACGCGATCCATCAGTCTGATGGCCGTGTGTGGGTATGGCGGTAGCCGAGGGAACGCTATTTATCACAGTGTACTGTTCCTACGGTCAAGTTTGGAGCTGGCAGTGTACTCGTTTAGGGGTTTTTTTTTTCGTGATATGGTCCCGGCCCATTAGTTATCGTGGAGAAACCTGTTAACCAGCACGTCTACCTCGATATTCTGGTCAATTATGTCCTACCAACTCTGTGGCAATGCTATGGAACCGAGCCTTGTTGGTAGCAGCAGGATAATGCAGCGAGCCATAAAGCAAGGACTGTTACGGCATGGTTTGACGATAATTTCGTATCGTGTGTGGACTGGCCAGCACAGAGCCCTGATCTTAATCCCGTAGAGTACCTATGGGATGAATTAGAGCGCCGCATGAAAAGTTTGGAACCAAGGCCTACCACTAAGCAACAGTTAGCGGCAGCATTATGCACTGAATGGAAGCACATACCTATCGCTGTGTTCCAAAACCTTGTTGCAAGCATGTCTCGAAGGGTCAGTGCATGCATTAAAGCCAAAGGTGGACCGACACCGTACTAATGTATGTCAATAAATGTTCTGTTGTGTTTCAATTCTAGGCGTCTGGTGACCTTTGTCAATATAGTGCATGTGTCATGACTTTTCTCCATCTTTTTCTGCTGTCAGGCGGCAGTGTTCATGCATGTCTTTGTATATTACCTTGTTTACAGTGAGATATTTTTAACGACTTAGTGATTGCTCTTTGTTTGGGTCGGTGGATTTTCTTTTAAGACCAGAAACTTTACTTTTGAAATAATCGTAAATGTGTGCACTTTCTTTGGCTATTCGTTTGGTGTTCTTTTTCCTGTCAAAGGCAATGTTTGACGTTTTTTCCCCCTCTACTATTAATAATATTGCTTATTTTACATTTAGAAATGCTAATTCCATGATTTTCACAGCCTTTTAAAACTTGGTTTTGTGATGTATTTCTCATTGCCTGACCAGATCTGCCGTTCGGGTCACGGTCTTTCTCTGACTACGTTTGTGTCATTGTAAATGCCCAAAGGCAGGGCCGGATTAAGGGGTGGGAGGGGGGGTGTCTATAGGAGCTATAGCTTTGGGGCCCAGGAGGCATGCCTGGACAAATCATTAGAGAGAGAGGTTTATAAAACAGTTTTACTTTTGTTTCGTATGATTTCCACTTAGCCAGAAACAATGGCTGAAAGAGGGACAGATTCCAAGGCAGTGACTATCGAAGAGTAAAGGTTGCATGTTGCTATGTACAGCGGGGTCGGTGAAACAGTTTCAACTTTTTCACTAAAATCCATCCACACCTCCCAATTTGCACTGGAACCGTAAATGGTCGAAGTCCCCTGTGGCTTCACATTGCATTTAACAAAAAGGATGAACTAAGAAAGGCATACAAAGATAAATCATTAAAAAATTCATGACAAAATCTAGGAACCTTAACCTTTTAACTGGTGTTCTTATGAGAACAATGAATAATACAGGGACTTAATATGAAAACTCTGCAGATAATTTATTAGTTTGAAAAATGCCCTACATGCAATAATTATCACTTGCATATTGCTACAGTTTCGTGTTTTAATGGACTTCATAATGATTCCCCGGCATAAGTTCTTTCGGGGCCCACTCAGATGTCTTAGAGCTCACTTAAATGTCTTAGCCTAGGGGCCCACTAAGGCCTTAATCCGGCCCTGCCCAAGGGGTATGCTGTACGGTTTCTGTGCTTTAGTATGTTTCCAAGTTCTGTCACCAGTGATGCATACTGTTCAGACTATTTTCCAGTTATCTGCTATTGATGGACTTGATTGTACCTCGCAAGATTTCTTTAATTTTGTGGTTCAGCAGTGCGTGAATTATTTTCAGTTTAACATTGTCTATTTTATATGCTGTTTGGTTTAATTGGGTGTGCGAGCGGAGAGGATTTGTCATATTGTATGCAGCAATGATGTTGATGTGTGTATTTTTCTTTTACTATGTGCGTAATATATATAATTCAAGACTACACACTTGTGATGTTCATTTAGAATAAATTATCAACGTTTATTCACAATTAAATGTTCTATTAAGATCGACTATAGTTTCGCAGAGCGCTTGGCTCGGCATCATCAGGACGAATGGAGCGTAAACATTCAAATCATGTTTACAATAGCCCAACATTGAATCATGTCATCAATAGCCCAACATTGTCACGAAAATAACCATAAATTTTTGTTTGGAAACGCTACGCTTATTGGTAAACCTGATTCGACTAACAAGCTTAATGTATTAGAAGCTTTCCACATATACCGGTATTCTTCACGACTTGTCAATGACACGACGTCTACGCCATTTCTTTCAAGCGCGTGGAAACAACTCACCAAAAACCGTGACCGTCAGAACTCTGATGATGTCACAATGATTTGAATGTTTACACTCCATTCGTCCTGATGATGCCGAGCCAAACGCTCTGCGAAACTATAGTCGATCTTAATAAAACATTTAATTGTGAATAAACGTTGATAATTTATTCTATATGTGCGTATTGTATGTCATATGTTTTTTCAGTGCTAATTAATGATATCTGTGCACTATTGTTTACTGGTAATTTGTTTATTATCCTGTTTTAATGTGATATACTTCCGATTGCTTGACCAGCTCTGCCGTTCTGATCATGTCTTTTCCCTGACTACGGTTGTGCTTTAGTTAATTTCTTCTTTCTCTTGTTCCTGGTACTGATTGTGTTCTTGTATGTTTGACGTACTACCCGAATTGTAAAGGGATTTTCTTTACTAAACTCCCTTGCAGTTATTCGTCATTTTATTTGGCTGTTCCCTGCATTTGCATTGTCTTGATGTGCATTATTGTTGCTTATATTTTCCCATGGGTGCTTCTTCCCTTATTATCATGGTTTTAGGTATACTTGACTGTACACTATTTGTTAATGCAACTCCTTATATGATGTCTATTTTTTTTATATCTTACTTTTTATATGGAACAACGTTCCGATGATTTCCGTTTATGCCATTGTTAATGCTCACAGAGTATATCGCCGCCCAAGTGGCGCAGTGGTCTAAGGGATGGCTTATGATCATTCGTCCAAATGAATCCGGGTTCGAATCCCGGCGAGGCATTTTTTATTGAAGGTTTGACGACCACCGTGAGCAACTCAATGGGCTACATATAAGCAGTTGTTCGTCCCTAATTTAGGGTCACTGGTTCCAGGGAAGGGAGAGAGCCAGTGCCGAAAAACAAACACAACATCCATGCCTCACTGGATTCGAACACAGACCCTTCACGGACGAATGATCATAAGCCAGAGCTTTAGACCTCTGCAAAATAGGGGCGGCCGGTGAGGCATGGATGCTGTGTTTGTCTTACGGCGCTGGCTCTCTCCCTTCTCTGGAACCAGTGGCCTTAAATTAGGGACGGGCGACTGTTTATAGCCCATTGAGTTGCTCACGGTGGTCATTAAACCTCCAGTAAAAAAAAAAAAATATGTCGTGCTATCTAAATGTTCAAGTATGCTCTCGCCTACCATATGTGTATGCGTATTGTTTAGCTTTTTCCCCATTGTCAGATACTTGTTTACTCTGTATGTTAATATATATAAATACGTGGAGATAATGTAAATGGACGATGTCATCGCTCTTTCCACGTTATTTTTTAAACAACGCATAGCGACTGAAAAATTGTATTCCGGCACCGCTGGGATCGAACCCCAGAACTCTCGATAACTAGTCGAGTGCGTTCGAATTTACGCTACGGGGCCAACAATTCTCAGCGCCATGCGTGGTTTATCAGTCAGCATCTGACTACACGAATACGTATTGATGGTCTCAGCAACTGAGATGGCGTCATCTGGTGGCGTTTAACGCAACAGCTGTTTAATTGTAGCTGATAAATTCAAAGGGCGATAGAAATGGTTATTAAAGTTCGATCCCAGCGGTGCTGGAATACAGCTTTTTCAGTCGCTATGCGTTGTTTAAAAAATAACGTGGAAAGAGCGATGACATCGTCCATTTACATTATCTCCACGTATTTATATATATAAACCATTTCTATCGCCCTTTAAATTTATCAGCTACAATTAAATAGCTGTTGCGTTAAACGCCACCAGATTACGCCATCTCAGTTGCTGAGACCATCAATACGTATTCGTGTAGTCAGATGCTGACTGATAAACCACGCATGGCGCTGAGAATTGTTGGCGCCGTAGCGTAAATTCGAACGCACTCGACTAGTTATCGAGAGTTCTGGGGTTCGATCCCAGCGGTGCCGGAATACAATTTTTCAGTCGCTATGCGTTGTTTAAAAAATAACGTGGAAAGAGCGATGACATCGTCCATTTACTCTGTATGTGCCTCTGAGGTGGTTTATGCACCGCATCTCCTACTTCAGCTGAGTTCCACGGTGGATCCTGCTGTGCTTATTTTCCCTTTCCTTTTGAGAATCGCAAGTTGTGAATCCTTTTAAGTTTTTATATGTTGTCTGTACATATTGTTGTTTTAATAACCTAGGTGTGCAATGCACACCTACAGCATTTTTACTCCATAGCTTGTTTACGTGGGCCATTTTCTTAGCAGGCGTTATTTAACTGCAGTAGATGCTTCTTTCGTGTTCATCTAACACGCTGTTGCCAGTTTCAATTCTTTGAACTTTTTTAATTTTTTGTAATTTCGTATCAAAAACGTTCTAAAAATGTGCGAACATTCACTGCAGAAATAACCAATGCCTATGCATTTACCTTAGAAAAGAGATATCAAGCGAGTGTCACATCGAAGAAGAAATTAAAAGGCGCATAAAACTTGTCTGGAGTGCATCTAGAAGAAACAGAACACTTTTCAAGAGCAATTTACCATCATGGCTTACAAGAAAAGTGCTTAATATTATTTCCAGCTTCTATTTGTCTTCTTAGTTTGCATGGACCTAAACTAAGAAAGGCAAATAAAGGCTGCAAACAACTATAAGGAGAAATGCATGCATGGTGAAACCAGGAAAGATAAGGAAACGAGCTCACGGGTCAAGAAAATATCAAGAGTGGATGGCATTCTAATCAAATTAAATTCCTCAAATGACAATGGGCTGGATAAATTGCTAGAACAACTAACTACCATTGGACAACTGAACTAGATTGGATACTAACGGACAGGAAAATACATAGAAGAAGACCATATGGGAGATAGGTCGATGGAATTCGGAAGCATGCATGAGTGACTTCGAAGAGACTGACTCTAGGCAGAGATTTGTAGGGGAGACTTTCATCTAGCAGTGGATTGTTAGTGGTTGATGATGATGACAGCATACACAGTCGAGTCACATTATTGTGACCACCAGTTAATATCCAGAGCAACCACCGTGTGCAGCGCGGACAGCAGCTAGACGGGCTGGGATTGGCTCAATAAGGTGCTGGAAGATGTTCACAGGTCTGTGGAGCCATGCTGACTGAAGTGCACCTGACAGCTACTGGAGGGTGCATGGTGGAGAATCCATAAAGCGAACAACACGATCGAGGTGGTCCCACAGATGCTCAATTGGGTTTAAGTCTGGGGAATTTGGGGAAGTACTTTGAAGTCTTCATCATGCTCTTCTAACCACTTTCGAACATTTCTACCTCTGTAACACGTCACATTGTAGTGCTGAAAGATTCCATCCGCTCCAGGAAAGACAATCAGCGTGTATGGGTGTACGTGGTCTGCAAGGTGGATTTATAACGAATTCGGTCCATAGTGCCTTCCACAGGTATGAGTGGACCCAGGGAATGACATGAAAACATTTCCCAGACCATAACGGCTTGCGTTCTTCAACTAATGGTAAAGAGCGTTTGTTCTCCGATGTTTCTCGTCCATCCGTTCGATGAAGCAGAGAACGTCACTCATCGGAGAAAGTAATCCTTTGCCAATCAGCGGAGGTCCAATTCAGATACTGCCATGCAAATGTAAGCCTTTTCTGCCGATGCACCTGCGTTAGCAGAGGAACAGTGACCATCCGTCGGCATCGGCGCTATAATAGGCAGCAGGGTTCGCTGAACTGTCGTTTTAGACACACTTCGGGTAGCCCCCTGGTTCATTCGGCCAGTGAGTTGCTCCACTATAGCGTGTCGATCGACCCTCACGCACCTTCGAAGCCGACGTTCACCTCTCATATCAATGGCACGTGGTGCTCCACAATCTCCACGTCACTTATTCGCAATGGTGCCGTTTCTCCAATCACGATAGACTTTAACCACAGCAGCACGCAAACAGTTCACAAACTGCGCTGTTTTAGAAATACTGCCATCCTTTGCCCGAAAGCCGGTAATCATTCATTTTTGCAAATCTGATAAATCGCTCGTTTTCTCCATGACAGCAACGAGTGATATATTTTCAGATTGCCTACAGCACACTTTATATACCCTCCAAGCCAGCTCACGACAGGTACCTTCTTTCATTGGCTACGCGCTGTTTACCTCAAAAGTAGGAGGTGGTTACAGTAATGTGACTCGTATGTGTATATACTGTATATCAAGGGTTACGCCGTCGATCGATAAATCAATAGTTATGATTAAAATTCTGAGTTGGCGATTTTACTTTTCAAATGGCTAATGTTAAAGAGACCGCCCAGGTAGCACAGCTTGCAATTTAACGTAGGCCCTGCACTGAGCCACCGTCTTTTATTCCTCAAAGACGGTGGCTCAATGTTGGAACAACGTCCCATTGCAAGGCTGTGCTACGTGGGAGGACAAGAAATTAGTTACCGGCAGCAATATATGTAATCGTTGTTCCTTTCTTCCTTTATTTATTTATTTATTTATTTTTGATTGGGGGTTTAGCGACCACCGTGAGCAACTCGATGGGCTATAAGCAGTCGCCCGTTCCCGATTAAATGTCATTGAGTCCACGGAAGGGAGAGTGCCAGTGCCGTAAGGCAAACACAACATCCATGCCTCACGGGATTCCAACCCGGACCCATCTCGGACGAATGATCAGAAGCCATCGCTTAGACCACTACGTCACCAGGGAGGCGTGTAATTGTTTAAAGTGGTATATTTATGAGGTTACAACTAGAATTTTATTAAAATATTTCTGGGTTATTAATAATAAAATACTTATTTCTACAGATAAAATTTTCAGCTGAAATTCTTGTAAAATTAAAATCAGTGGTCCGAAAAACAGATGTAAGTGACTGCCAAAAAGGTGTCATAGCTTTTGACCTATCAAAACGACACTACATCAAGGAAGTCTCTGAATTTAAAGGTGTCAGCAAAAGAACAATTCTACGTGTTTATAAAGTTTGGTGTAATTCAAACTCGACTGCAAATAAAAGGAACAAGTTAGTAAAATCATGCAATGCATTGATTATAATACGCTTTCCAACATACCATAAATCATTATCCAAGGTATGAGGATAATGGCTGTGGAATAAATCTCGCTTCTGTGCCCTGACCTTTGACCCAATTTCGACGATATTCAACAGAACCGGTTCAGTATACCTCCAAAACAAAATGATAAAGTTTTGTTGTAATCGAAGCATTTTTACATAAGTTATGACGCATACGGGAGATGGAAATGATCCCACTCCTATGTCCTGACGTTTAACCCTATTTCGTTCATTTTTAGTAGGGTTCGTCCCCAGGTTGTTCTCTACCACATACTAAAATTTCATTCAAATCGAACCATTTTTACGCGAGTTATCGTGCGGACAGAGAGACAGACACACGGACAAAGCTGTAGCATATACGCTTCCTCAACCCACGGCTGAAAAGCGTAAAAAACTGTGGACTGAACACCATTTTAACAGGTCGTGACCGGCTCAGAATTTCTCACCTGGTCAACGAAAACAGATTTCAAACCAGGCAGGAACTCCTCCGATCTGCTGTTAATAGACCTCACGCGTCTATATCTGTGGTGCAAACATTGCATAAATAACTTCATTTCATTTCATCTTTCATTTTTAGTTGTCACATCAAAATACGTCATATATTTATATTATCGTAACAATTAATGATTGTTGAGACAACTGGGAAGAAAGAGGAAAAAAGGCTTTTGGCCTGACATAGTCCTTTTCTCCCTTGAAGAGAAGATTATAATACATTCAGCAAAAGACAAAACCAGAATGCGATGAACAGTGAAAGATATGTGACAATGAAATATTTCCATACAAAAGAGATTTAGTATAAGTTACTCCCTCTCCATCACCCACCTCTTCGTAGTCCGACCCCCCCCTCCCCATTCATCTCTCCCCTATAATTATTGGTGCCAAAACGATCATATAATGGATATCTGCAGTAGAGTTGCAAGACTGAACCGCTGTTAACTTCGGCTGACAAGAAAGCGCGATTAGCTTTGGGCCAAAGCTCACATGACATGGACTATTGTTTAGTGGAAGGCTGTCATATAGTCTGATGAATCGAAATTTTGCCTTACTCAAATAACACAAGGAGTAGGGTGAACTGGAGGTCTAAAGAAACATTCAATCCTAAGTGTGTTCAAAGAATTCTTGCTAAAGGAAGTGGGTCTGTAATGCTGCGGGGTTGTTTAAATAGTTTTGAATTAGGCCCACTAGTAGAGGTGAAGAATACCATGAGTCGCATGCTTACAGAGAAATTTTACTTTTTGCACAACATTTGTAGGATTCTAATCAAGTAACTTATCCGATTTACCAAGATGACAACTGTAAGATTCATAAAGCTAAAACCATTACGGATTGGTGTGAAGAGAATGATATACTTTGAGACAGGTGGACTGGCCAGCTAAATCACCAAATTTAAATCCCATCGAGAATTTATGGGACAACCTTGAACGAAGTGTAAGAACCAAATTTCAGGATCTCAGGAATCACAATGAATTGCGAAATTGATTGCGAATCTCAACTGTCTCGCAATTCAGTTGAGATTCGCATTCAGTCGCGCAATTCATTGAGATTCCGGGGATGCTGAAGTTTGGTTTTTACACTTCGTTCAAGGTTGTCCCATAAATTCTCGATGGGATTTAAATCTGGTTATTTAGCTGACCAGTTCATGTGTGCCAAAGTTGTATCATAAACTGACTGAAGTTTCTAAATAATATCGTGGAATCTCGTTCTGCAAGAATTAATGCTGCGATTTCTGCACTAATATACTGCTGGCCACCCAAAATGCAACACCAAGAAGGACACGAGATAGCAAAGCCAGATTTACTGGACACATAACAACAGACATAAAAATGAAACGATGGAGCTTACAGGCCCGTGCGACTTGCGAAACACGCAGACATCAATAGTTCGTGTGGCTCCCATGGCTGGCAATAACGGCCGCTACACGCCTCGGCATCGAACGAAAGAGGCTTTGGATGTGGGCTTGGGGTATGTCGGTCCAGGCTGCTTCCACACGTTGCCGCAGATCATCAGGCGTAGCCGCGAGCGGTGCTTGCCGGGCCACTCGGTTGCCGATCAGCGACCAGACGTGTTCGATGGGCGACATATCGAAAGAACAGGCTGGCCACAGCAGCAGTGACACCTGGTGGGCCGTGAAGAATTGTTGCACTATGCGTGCCACGTGCGGGCGCGCATTGTCCTGTTGAAACGTGGCCGCTGGCAGGTCCTGCAGGTAAGGGAGGACTACAGGCTCCGAAACGTCGGAGATGTAGCTGTGGCTGTTGAGTGTACCGGCGATGCGTACCAGAGGGTGCGGGTGTCATATCCAATTGCGCCCCAAACCATACCGCCAGGCGACGGACTGGTATGGCGATGCATAATGCAGGCGTCATACAGTCTCTCGCCGCAGTGCCTCCACATGCGGATCCGACCATCTCGGCGTTGCAGGCAGAAGCAGGATTCATCGGAGAAGACAATGTCGTGCCATTCCGTAGTCAAGGTGCGGCGTTCAACTTCCCACTGCCGCCACACTCGCCGGTGGTGTAACGTCAATGGTAATCTTAGCAATAGGCTCCGTGCGACAAGTCCCCGCTCCTGCAGACGACGTCGAACGGTACGTGCGGACACAGGTTGTTGCGCAACACACCCTAATTCTTGCGCTAACGTTCGTGATGTGGCGGTGCAAGCCGTCAATGCCCGCCGCACATAATTCCGGTCCTGTCGTCGTTCAATGGTGTGCCGCGGCTACGGCAATTGCTCACGTCGGTATATCCGTCCCTCATGCACCCACCGAATCCATACTCGCCTCAATGTGGCTGGATGTCGTCCCACACGGGCGCCGATGTCTCGGTACGATAAACCGCTGTCGCGATAAGCCACTATTCGTCTTCTGTCGAACTCCGAAACGTGCTGGAATGACTGCCGTATTCTGCGACGAGGCATCAGGAAGCTTCCCACACACAGGTCCGGCAGCACAACACACTTCCACTACTTACACCCTGCCTTCTCTGCACCCTTCTTATAGTGCTTCTCGGTGGCGCGCCGGGCGCACATGATTTGCATATGCCCTGCAATTCTAATCGTTTGCATGTCCTATCGCGGGCGACGCATGCTGCGAATTTCAGCCCAATCGGATGCTTCCTTTTTGGCGTTGCATTTTGGGTGGCCAGCAGTGTATTAAAAGTAAATCTCTAGAGGTGACAAAGTCCTTGGCTGGTGTCTGTAGCATCAGCGTAAGTAGCTGTAAAAATAAAAAAAATTGGCTAAAGTAAAAACAAAACAAAGCAAGCCACCCCCACCCCCACCCCCAAAAAAACCCCAGGTAGGCTCAATTCTGATTGAGCCATCAGTTTGGAACGTAGGACTACGACTTCCTGATTGGAGAGTTGAAATGAGCTAGTCGAGTATGGTTTCAAAGCGTTTATTTAATTTGTTATAGCCAACACAGGCCTATGATATGAAAAGTTGCTGCACATAATTTTTACAAATAATGATGGATACATTGCGAACACAAAGCAGATCGATACATGAATTACCCAACGTGGTGCTCCGTCTTCTTGGGCTTCTTACATTCCTCATCACTTGCTCATGCCTCTCGTTTTGATTTTTTCCACTTTTGCTTGTGTTCATTCTGCGAATTCCGCGGCATTGTCGAAAATGTTAACCCGTTCTCATGAAAACAATTTTTAAAAATTTTACTTTAAACCACTGCGCTATGTTCTTTATACACTGGTGTGCAAAAATTAAGAACGAAGAGGAGAAATTAGCATAACAGCGGAACGAGCAGGCAGAACGGACCGAAAGACCACTTAGGAGATAGACTAGGGTCCAGTACGGTAGTGCATGCGCATATATGCAGCATGACGTAGGAGGGGGTGGGAGTGTCGGAAGGGTATAAAGCACACGGGCGGTGTACGCTCAGCAATTTGGTAAAAGCTATTGCACGGTGTACATCGGTTTGAACAACGTCGAGTTGCTGCCACCGTGTGATATGGCCAACAGGCAATCCAGTAGACGGCATCTGGATGACTTTACCCGAGGTCGCGTCATTGGGAAGTTGGAAAAAGGTCGAAGTGTGACTAGTGTGGCCGAGGAGTTCGGGATCACTCACAGCATCGTTTCACGAGCGTGGAGAGCATTTCAAACTACAGGAACAGCTGTCCGAGAGTTTAGCAGTGGTCGTCCACGAGTACCCACGGCGGCGGACGACCGGTATATTGTCCTACAGGCGAGAAGAGACAGACGGCAGACAGCGGGAGGAATCGCAAGGCACCTGCAGCAGACAACTGGACGTCCGTTATCGCGTTTTATCGTGACCAGGAGGCTGCACAAAGGTGGTCTATTTGCACGACGACCAGTACGGTGTGTGCCATTAACGCCTGCTCATCGGAGACGGCGGTTTCTGTGGTGCCAGGAACACAAGAACTGGACACATCAGCAATGGGGTCGAGTTCTCTTTACGGATGAGAGCCGATTTAGTCTGACGAGCGGTTCTGGACGCATACACATCTAGAGAGAGCAGGGAACACGCAATCACACCTCCAACATCATCGAAAGGAACCGGTTTGGAAGTGGCGGAGTTCTCGTTTGGGGCGGTATCATGCTTGGTAGCCGTACTGACCTCCACATCTTCCAAGGAGGTTCAGTCACTGGTGTCCGCTATTGTACCGAGGTTCTCCTGCCTCACGTGCATCTGTTTAGAGGTGCTGTGGGTCCTGAGTTCCTCTTCATGGACAACGCTACACCTCATCATACAAGGGCTGTCACAGAGCTGTTGGAGAGTGAAGATATTCAACGCATGGATTGGCCCGCAAGGTCCCCGGACCTAAATCCAATCGAACACGTATGGGACCTTCTCGGGAGACGCTTGGCAGCACGTCAAAAGCCGCCAGCAACTATTCCGCCGCTGCGGTTGGCGCTACAAGAGGAATGGGCCGTGATGCCTCAACAGCTCTTTGACAAACCTCGTCCTCAGCATGTACAGACGTTGTAAATCCTGCAACGCAGTCAGGGGTGATCATATCCCCTACTAAAGACTGGATTTTTCTTGGCAGCCGCCTGTCACATGGACGTTTCTGTCTTCTGCCCAGTTGTGCTCGAAGCTACCTTTTTAATAAAGTGCCTTTGTGTCCTTTGGATTCCTTGTTTGGACGGTTTTGCTCACTTGTCCCATATTCTTACATCTTGGGGATCTTATGGTATGATTTGAGTCGATGTGGAGCACTTCTGCACGACGTTACATTCGAAAAACCGTCTCGTCCTTAATTTTAGCACGCCAGTGTATATTTGAATAGATCTCGTCGAGAACTTTAAAATGATACCACGCACAGTCGTTTCGCGCTCACGTTTGCCGAGATAGATTGAGTCAAACGCAACGGCACACTTAGAAATATTGCATCATTTCCCCAGGGAGCGAGGGGAGCGTCGTGCGCACGATGTATTGCGCAGTACGCGAATTGGACTCCATGCTGTTTACGAATATGCTAACACGATTAGTGTGCGGCACGTATTTTTAACGCTATAATGATTTCAATTAGGATCTATTTTTGTCTCAGTCGGTCGGCCGTAAGACGCCCCATACTATCAGCCGAGTTAGACGTAGTCCTACGTCAAAAAATCCAAAGCAGGGCCTCAAATAAAATTATAAATATATTTACTGCATATTAATCAAAGGGAATGAAATATGTTATGGATCTTTAAATGAGTAAGTTAACAAGTGAAACATAATTTAAGAAACTGCAGGTCGTCTTTATATCTTTTTCAAACACACGAAGACTATCTAAGCGACAAACTTCTTCCATTTCCAAACTCAGCCTCTTCTCATCCTTAATATGAGGTTATAAAAAGTTCACTTAGAGTTTTGTTTTTTCAGACAGCAAACCTGGAAAGTTCTTTAACCAATCGTCTCTTCGAAGGAAGATGCGACATCGAGCAATCATACATGCCAGCGCCTTTGTTGACACGAAAGAAGAGTTCAGCGCCTGATTTTGTTCTTTCCAGAGTTTCTGAGCATAGAGGTGCACGCAATTTCCATCGCCTTTCTCTCTGCAGTCTGGATGTTCTCAGAAGTGGCGTCAAATAAATTTACTGGGCACACTAGCAACGTGAAAAAAAGCTCTCTTTGCAAACAAGACATTCTGATTTCGGATACAAAGCATGCACTAACCAAGAAAAACCAAAGAACTTCTTCTCTGCTGTTTTTGATTTTTTTTTTTTAGATGCACTAAATTTATCATTACTAGGTGTCAACGCAATAATTCATTCACGGATTAGAAATTTGTGTTGTATACATGACTGAACTGTGAAATGTTTCAAATACAGGGTGTCCAAATAATGACTGTGTACTGAATTTACAATAGAAGGGACCAGCCACGTGGAAGTGCTCTGTGTCTGGTAACCTTCATGTCTCCCCACCCCTAGGCGTCATTTCGAGCGAAGGTCATTCCCGAGCGCTTGGTCGACGGAGGTAGACGTGTCGATTGAACACTCGTCTCGGCACAAGGACATTGGTGTTGACGGTTGAACAGAGAGTATTTTTGGTGGAATATATCTTTCGCCATGACGACAAGTACACGGACGAAGTGCAAAAACAGTTCGCTAGAAAATTTCGTGATAGTTGGTTGGATAATTTTAATGGCGCAAGGGCCATGTTTGGCCAAAGGCCGCCGGACACAAGAACATTTATGAAAGATATCTTAAAAGCGTTGATGGTATCATACAAAACGAAGAGACAAGATGTTCCGTCACAAGGTTAGCTCGGGCCGTGGTGGCGCTACTCCCCAAATAACTGGGAAACCAGTTATCCCCGTACGAGGAATTCTGTGATGCAGACGTCCTCCACCGTAATGCGGTACGTCATCTCATAGCAAACTTTCGGGAAACTGGCGGTGTTCTGGATGCACCCCGCCCCAGTAAGCTATACACGGCAGGCAAGGCCGTACAGTAGGGCGGTGCGAAAAAAACCAAAATTTTAGATTCTCAGACACCCTAGTGTTTAAAAATTGTGGTTAGTGGTCAGAATGCCACAGCTCGAATCCCTTTTGATTCAAAGAATATCTTTCGTCTGCGCTTTTACATCGAAGTTTCGAATTTTTAGCCAAACAGCGAAATTTTTAACTAGAAGCAAATACGTTTGACTTTCGTAGGTTTTCCATTTATAGACCTCAAGTAAGCAAAATAAGACTATAAAAATGTTTCATGTCATCATAGAAGACCCCTGGGCTCAGGGGCGTAACATTCATTTCATTGGGAAACCAGTCAGTTTAAGTCAGATTCGGTGAGTGTTTCATGCTGCATTCTTAGCATTGTGCAGATCCAATATGCGGATTATTTGATTGTAATACGACGCAGTGCGTTCTTGCAAAACACCCCATTCGTCCCACCCCCAATCCTCAGAGTAAGCGCTGCTAAGCTGGGGGGGGGGTCATCTCGTGGGGGCTGTAGACAGGGAAACCTCCGGCCCTAAAGCCTTTCTAGGTCCTGTCAACAAAAACCCGATAAACTGTGAAAACCTGCTTGTGATCAAATTCAAAGCAATTTCGACCAATAACCCAGACGCCGATGCTAAACATCTCAGTGCAGATCAGAAATATCTTCATGACATATGTAAAGCAGTGTCATCTGAAGAATGCCCCGCCAACTTGGCGGAGAGGAATCTCGGAACTCTGCATCATGCCTGATGGTCACCACAGCCAACCGAATTTTGAGATTGTACATTGGAACCAGTGGACCTCAAAATTTCAAGATCTTGGCCGCTTTCATCATGAAACTGTACGCTCCAATGTGGTTTACCGTCAAATGCAGACATACGCTGATCGATGCACTCAGGAACCTGTGGGCAACCTGCAACTCCATCAAGTGCCTCTCCAAGAAGGTAGCCACTGTCGTTCAGAAAGTTCTACAGGATAATGGGTAATTTGTCCACCCAGAAAGCTTGCTAGTGTCCATGCTTCATGATGATCGCCCTGAAGTCCTCCAAGATGCTGCGCGGAAGATCTTTGCCACGAGAAAGAGCAAGACCAACGGGATCAGTTTATTCTCATTCACTAAACTGAATTTTAAAGCAGAGAGTTGGGTCGATTTGATTGGATGGAATGCTGAAGTTATCACTAAGTCTCCAGTGACGATGGATATCTCAGACGAAGAATTTCAAAATATCATCTCGCGCCCTGCATCTCCCGTCCCTGATAATGGATTGAGTCACCTACTGTACCATACACAGGCAGTGGAACGAACTGTTCAGGAGGTGACGCAAGTATGAAATAAAATCTGTGGGCCACTAGCTCGCGATGGGTACGTAAGACCAAGACTGCAGGACAGAGCAAAAATGCCCACTTTTGAAACGAAGGCACATTTCGAGCCATAGAAGCCAAAATGTCTAAAATAGGTGGAAGTTACCCCATGGTCGGGTGGTTGGGCGGGCATGAGAGGGACTCCATTGCGGCCGCCTTCGCGTGGCGAGTCCTGGGTACTTTTCAGTAGAGAAGAGCCGCAAATGATATCATTGCAATGCAGAGAATGCAGCATGTTCCTGTCTGAAGCAGTCCCCGAATCAGACGTACATTGACTGGTTTCCCAACGAAATGAACATTACGCCCGTGAGCCCAGGCGTTTTCTATGACGAAATGAAACATTTTCATAATTTTATTTTACTTTATAACGAAGTAAATTTCTCCGTCATTTTTGGTCTACGCCGGGAATCGAACCCGAGTCCACTTATTCCGGAACAAGTCGCTCTACCAATTGAGCTACGCAGACGTTCGTTATCGCTGCTATCTGCCTTTATATCGTGTGCGTCCTGCTGGGCAGGCACGTCACACACACACACACACACACACACACGAAAGAGGGCCGGGGGCATGGTCCACGGGTCAGCTGTGACCGTGAATCGTTGCAGGCAGCCATCCGCTGAAGAACGTGCACTTGAGAACTCCCAGTCAATCTGGTGTGTGGAATGCAACGTCACACACATTTATTTTTCGAAGCGCTGGAGAAGGGATTCCCTGATTTTTCCTATCTCGCGGTGTGGAAAGAACATCACACCATTGCGAGATCTTGAACGGCTGGGTCATCCGGGAAGTTCGGGCGCCATTATAACGAAGTAAATTTCTCCGTCATTTTTGGGCTACGCCGGGAATCGAACCCGATTCCACTTATTCCGGAACAAGTCGCTCTACCAACTGAGCTACGCAGACGTTCGTTATCGCTGCTGTCTGCCTTTATATCGTGTGCGTCCTGCTGGGCAGAGGCACGTCACAACTTGCTTGAGGTCTATAAATGGAAAGCCTACGAAAATGAAACGTATTTGCTTCTAGTTCAAAATTTCGATTTTTGGCTAAAACTTCGAAACTTTGATATAAAAGCGCAGACGGACAATATTCTCCGAATAAAAAACGATTTAAGCTATGGCATACTGACCACCAACCACAAGTTTTAAACACTAGGGCGTTTGAGAAACTTTTTGATTTTTACGCACCACCCTACCGTACAGGATATAGAGTAGCCAACACAAGTCCGTGAAGCGGCTATCACAACCATTCATATCACGAACTCACGGAACGGGAAATCAACGAAGGACGGTTCCAAAAAGACAGTGCAACTGCTCACACCGCTGGCGTATCAGGAGGAATTCTTCGGAAATCACATCATCTCCCGGGCCTGTGGCCTGCCCGGTCACCGGATCTGACACCGCCTGACTTTTTTTCTGTGGGAAGCACTGAAGGGGATGGTGTACGCAGGTAATTCGCATACATTTCAAGAGCTACAGGCTGCAATAACGATCCACATTCAACAAATCACCACATACCCCGAGAAAGGTCTTCACCAACATATATGTATGTGCACACATGTCTGGACGCCGGTGAGGCCCATTTTGAACACTTTCTGTGGGAACAAGTTCGACATAGTGTTACTTTCAGTGCACAGTTATTTTTCGGACACCCTGTACCTTGTGCATGGAGGAACGGTGTAGCGCATAAGAACGGCGTTAAAACAGTTCGCGTTCTAACCAACTACTAGCAAAAAATAAGACTATCTTTTTCTGCAGATAGTACATATTCTCTGATCAGTGTTTCTTTCAGGATTCATACATCCAGGGGGCGAAGCCCTCCCGGAAACGACCATTGGACCCCCTTCCCCCGGAGACATTTTAGGTTACCGAGCCAAATTTTAATAAATTCAGGCTACGATGAAAAAGGAAGTTTCGTTTCTTTTTATGCTACAAATATTTCTCCAATTATATTTTTTAAATATTTGTTCAAATGGTGCTAGTTATAGTTTATTTTATTAAAAAGTGTATTACGACGCATGGTATTCTTCAAAATATAATAAGTACACTAATCATACCTAATTGTCTGGGAATCGTGATCCAGGAACAAGAGTGCGTTCAATGTATTTTAATAGAAAAAAAAATTCAAGCCTGTGGACCCCCCCTCCACTCCACCTCCTTTAGCTCAAAAAATGGTTGTTATTCTTGAAATATTTGAAGTAGTAATTATTATATCAGGGATGTATATAGAATTTTTCTTCGGGTGCGGGAGGAGAAAAAAGGAAGTTTTTGAAATACACCACCTGGAAAAAAAATAAATATATGAAAAATTGAAGAAAAATTAAAGCATTTTTTTCTAATGTAAGTTGATACATTTTTATTAAATTAAGGCATTTTTTTCTAATGTAAGTCGCATTTTAATTACTTATATATATATATAAATATAGTAGTTAAAATTATATATATATATATAGCAAATGGAAAACTTGCCCCCTCGGCCAAAAAGTCCTGAAAGAAACACTGTCTCTGATACCTTCGTACAAATTTACAGGTGATTTTGTGAACTAAGCAGTACAGACTGCGAAAAGGAGAAAAAGAACCACTGACGGTGAAAAAATGCCTGCCTTTAAAAGCCATGTTCCCTCAGGTGGTTCATGATGATATTGCACAGACATTTTCGGCTGATATCGCTTCTGCATATTTCACCAATGTCACTTCGTTGCGTGATGAGACACATGGATGTTGACAGATGAGGAAAAGGCATTCAGCAAACGTATGTACTTCACCAATTTGAACATGCTTCGTGCGGATCCAATAAATTCCTGGTACCCTGTTGTTTCAAAGGATAAAGCACGGGTTCGCCACTTTAATCCACAGAGAGCAAAGTCCTATGTAGAATAACGCATTTTAACATCCCCCCAAGGAGTTAAGTCAACCGGCAAAATGATAGAATAAGTTCTTTGGGGAATGTAAAAGGTATCGTCATGATTGATTATCTGGAAAGGATCAGTGGAAAACTGCGATGAGGCAGATATATTAGAATGCGTACTTTTTGAGCGAAGCCCATATATGCGAGCATCTTATTTCAGGCGCTGTATACACTGAAGAGCAAGTGAATTAGAGATTCCAGTCTAGTAACGTGTAGCACCACCTTTCGTCCTGATGACGGCGGCAATTCGTCTCGGCATGGACTCGACAAGACACAAGAAGCGTTGGGGGGGGGGGGGATGCCTGCCTTTAAAAGCCATGTTCCCTCAGGAGGTTCATGATGATACTGCGCAGACATTGGGCTGATATCGCTCTTGCATATTTCACCAATGTCACTTCCTTGCTTGATGAGACACATGGATGTTGACAGATGAGGAAAAGGCATTCAGCGAACGTATGTACTTCACCAATTTGAACATGCTTCGTGCGGATCCAATAAATTCCTGGTACCCTGTTGTTTCAAAGGATAAAGCACGGGTTCGTCACTTTAATCCACAGAAAGCAAAATCCTATGTAGAAAACCGCATTTTGACATCCCCCAAGCAGTTCAGTCAGCCGGCAAAGTGATAGAATAAGTTCTTTGGAGAATGTAAAAGGTATCGTCATGATTAATTATCTGGAAAAGATCTGTGGAAAACTGCGGTGAGGCAGATATATTAGAATGCGTAGTTTTTGAGCGACGCCCGTATATGCGAGCATCTTATTCCGGGCGCTGTATACACTGAAGAGTAATTGAATTAGAGATATCTGTCTTGTAACGTGTAGCACCACCTTTCGCCCTGATGACGGCTGCGATTCGTCTCGGCATGGACTCGACAAAACACCGGAAGCGTTGGGAAGCCACACGGATCCACAACCCCTGAACAAGCTCACGCAGTTCACGAAGATTTGATGGATGGGGGTCAGAACCTCGCACATCTCTCTCGGTGGCATCTCAGATGTGCTCGATGGGATTGAGGTCAGGTGACCTAGCTGACCAAGGAAGCGAGGTCACGTCGGTGGAGTATTCATACAACCAGTCGGATACAATTCGGGAGCGATGGCACAGTGCATTGTCTTTTTGCAGGATGAGGTCCCCAGTGGGATGTTGAAGACGCACAAACGGGAGAAAATGGTCGTCCAGGATATCCCGGTAACGTTGACTTGTGAGGGACGACGTCACACGTACCAGGGGTTCCATTTCAGTCCACGTAAACAGTCCCCAGACGAGAATGCCACCCCCACCAGCTTGAAGAGTACCCCGCTGGCAAGAAGGATCCATAGCTTCATGTAGTTTGCGCCGTACTCGTATCCTGCCATCCGCATGTACCAACGTGAATCTCGACTCATCAGTCCAGGCAACATTTTCCCCCATGTCTAATGTCCAGTGGCGATGTTCCTGCGCCCATGCTAATCTTTGCACCCTGTGATGTGCGGTCAGCAGCGGTACCCTCGTGGGACGATGGCTTCAGTACCCCATAGCGAGGAGATGGTTCTGGATGGTGTGGCTGCTTACACGTTTTTGAGCACCAGCGTTAAATTGCCGAGTGATCTCTTGCACTGTGGCCCGTCTACCCGCTGTTGCAATGCGAACTAGCCGACGATGACCCCGCTCATCCACAAGCTGTTGTCCACGGCAGTTGGCCTTTTTTTTTTTTTTTTTTTTTTTGAGGTTTAACGACCACCATGAGCAACTCAATGGGCTATAAGCAGTCGCCCGTCCCTAATTTAGGGTCACTGGTTCCAGGGAAGGAAGAGAGCCAGTGCCGTAAGACAAACACAACATCCATGCCTCACCGGGATTCGAACCCGGACCCCTTTCGGACGAATGATCAGAGGCCATCGCTGAGACCACTGCGCCACCGGGGTGGCACAGCAGTTAACCCTTGCAGGGATGGTTTGACCTGATTCGATGTACTCACGGTGCACCCGGACACAGTGGCTCGTGAAAATTCCAGTGCCTGCACGACTTCCGAGATGTAGTGACTCATTCGTCGGGCCCAGACAATTTGCCCACGATCAAATGCGCTTAGATCCTTCGTCTTATCCATACTGCGTCCGACTCTTTTTTTTTTTTTTTTTTTTTTGATTGGAGGTTTAACGACCACCGTGAGCAACTCAATGGGCTATAAGCAGTCGCCCATCCCTAATTTAGGGTCACTGGTTCCAGGGAAGGGAGAGAGAGCCAGTGCCGTAAGACAAACACAACATCCATGCCTCACGGGATTCGAACCCAGACCTCTTTCGGACGAATGATCAGAGGCCATCGCTTAGACCACTGCGCCACCGGGGCGGCCGACTCTTACTGATTCCCGTCGCATCACTCCTTATATTGTCGGATCGCTGCATACGTCATGTCGTTTCCGTTTACAGGGCCGCCCACAGTGCCACATTTACATAACTCCAGCTGTCTCTAATTCAATTGCTCTTCAGTGTATATACTCATCGTCAAAAAAATAATTACACACAGAAGGAAGCAACCGACAGGAATGAATCTTGGTGAGTAAATTTGACATCGTGAGACATGCAAATGATTCAAGTATTACGCTCGGCCGCTCATGTGACGCAAGAAAGGAAGGGTCGTAGTGCTGTGCGTGACCGGCTATATGAGGTCGTCCCGTTCCTGGTGCTTGCCATTCTGACTCGTGCTGTTGTGTTGCTTGCATCCTTTGCAAGTAAAGTATGCCTCGGAGAACAGTTCAGAAACAATTCGAGCAGTTGGAGAAGTTCAAGACAGGCGGCGTCGTCGGACTCCGGAAAGCGGGATAAACTTATCGCCACATTGCGCGCTATACCGGTCGTGCGAATATCATCATAGCACGCTGTTGGCGGCGGTGAATAGAACAAGGCACGCAGCAGCAGGTAGGGTCTGGGAGACCTAGACGAACTATGGAGAGAGAGAGGACTGACGGATTGTCCGACATGAGCGGAGTGACCCAACAGCCACGATTGCTGATATTCAGCAAGCAGTGGTGCCCTCCATGCATCGTCCGATTAGTGCCAGCACCATTGGCAGACGGCTGCACGACGTGGGACTTTAAGCACGCAGAGCGTTACGACGACTGCCCTTAACACCATTGCATCGTCGCCAAAGACTGCAATGATGTCGTGCGAGACTGTCATGAGCCACTCAGAATGGCAGCGGGTCATCTTCAGCGACGAGTCCCGCTTTTGTCTTGGAGGAGACTACCAATGAACCCATGTGTGGAGGCACCGTGGTCAGCGCTAAGATAAAGGTGTGTTGTCGAGCATCACTCGTCCAGAAAGCCTGGTGTCATGGTGCCATTGCCTACGATGCCAGATCCCCTTTGGTGTTCAATACAATCACTTTGACAGCCTAACGTAACGTTAATGAGGTCCTGCAACCAGTGGCCCTACCTTTTCTGAACGCTCACTCTGGTGCAATTTTCCAACAGGACAACGCTCGTCCACATACTGCTGCTGTCTCGAGAGCTTCCCTTCAAGGCAGTGACACTCTGCCATGGCCAGCCGCATCGCCAGACCTATGGCCGACCGAAAATGTGTGGAATGCTATTGGACACGCTAACCCCCCCCAATCAGCAGGAACTGCGTGAGATGATTCGAGCTGCATGGGATGCCTTATCGCAGGACACCATTAGGAACCTGTACAACGCCATGGCGAGACGTCAGGCATGCTGTGTGAGCAAACACGGCAGCCCGACTAAATACTGAGAGACACTACTTATTGGCGTGTAGCTCAATAAATATTGCCCATATCAGTTTCAAAGTTTAATCATTTATTGTTCCTGGTGACCTTTACCATCCTCCCGGATAACATTGCAATCTGGGTGCAACGACTTTTTTTTTTTGACGTAGAGCACTGTTAAAAAAATCTACTTAAAAATGAGAACCTGAACCTACTCGTTTTTTTTAAAGTACAATCGCATCGTAAACTAGTACATGACATGCTCAAATATAAGTAACCATACGTACTTACAAATAACTGCGTCAATAAATATAATATCGTATTACTTGATTTTAGATATTATAGATTTCAAGAGATATTGTTTAATAAATGTGTAAAGTGACACACAAATAATTAGTACAACAAAGTCCCTGATCACAAGTAATTTAATTATGCATAAAGTATCTTTGTGTACGATTTTACATTAACTATATTTGTGTCAATCTCATAAATAATACATTGTCGCTTCATCACTATATTTGCCATAAAATTTTGCGATCCATCTGTCCAGCATGTGACAACAAGTAAACACTGAAGAGCAATTCAATTAGAGATACCTGTCTAGTAACGTATAGCACCACCTTTCGCCCTGATGACGGTGGCGATTCGTCTCGGCATGGACTCGACAAGATACCGGAAGCGTTGGGAAGCAATACGGATCCACGACCCCTGAACAAGCTCCCACAGTTCACGAAGATTTCATGGAGGGGTCAGAGCCTCGAACATCTCTCTCGATGGCACCCCAGATGTGGTCGATGGGATTGAGGTCAGGTGACCTAACTGGCCAAGGAAGCGAGGTCACGTTGGTGGAGTGTTCACCCAACTATTCGGATACAATTCGGGAGCGATGGCACGGTGCATTGTCTTGTTGCAGGATGAGGTCCCCAGTGGAATGTTGAAGACGCACAAACGAGAGCAAATGGTCGTCCAGGATATCCCGGTAACGTTGACCTGTGAGGGACGATGTCACACGTACCAGGGGTCCCATTTCAGTCCACGTAAACAGTCCCAGACGAGAATTCCACCCCCACCAGCTTGAAGAGTACTCTGCTGGCTAGAAGGATCCAACGCTTCATGTGGTTTGCGCCATACTCGTATCCTGCCATCCGCATGTACCAACGTGAATCTCCACTCATCAGTCCAGGCAACATTTTCCCCCATGTCTAATGTCCAGTGGCGATGTTCCTGCGCCCATGCTAATCTTTTTGCACCCTGTGATGTGCGGTCAGCAGCAGTACCCTCGTGGGACGATGGCTTCAGTACCCCATAACGAGGAGATGGTTCTGGATGGTGTGGCTGCTTACACGTTTTTGGGCACCAGCGTTAAATTGCCGAGTGATCTCTTGCAGTGTGGCCCGTCTATCCGCTGTTACAATGCGAGTTAGCCGATGGTGACCCCGCTCATCCACACGCTGTTGTCCACGGCAGTTGGCCTTTGCAGGGATGGTTTGACCGGATTCGATGTACTCAAGGTGCACCTGTGACACAGTGGCTCATGAAAATCCCAGTGCCTGCACGACTTCCGAGATGGAGTGACTCATTCGTCGGGCCCCGACAATTTGCCCACGTTATATACGATATATATATACTCAAAAAATGAGTACATACATTTCAAATTAGAAATACCTTATATACTCACAATTGATTCCCTGTATGTACTCCAAAATGAGTTCGTGTCTTTTCTAAAAATGAGACACTACTACTCGGAGCTATTATAAGCCTAGAATGTACTCAAACACGAGTAAATTTTGCTTTTTTCGAAGTTCCAATTTTTAACAGTGAGTGTATATATCACTTCCACTAATAGAAATGGTTAATATATATCAAATACGTGGAGACAATGTAAATGGACGATGTCATCACTCTTTCCACGTTATTTTATAAACAATGCATAGCGACTGAAAAATTGTATTCCGGCACTGCTGGGATCGAACCCCAGAACTCTCGATAACTAGTCGAGTGCGTTCGAATTTACGCTACAGCGCCAACAATTCTCAGCGCAATGCGTGTTTTTATCAGTCAGCATCTGACTACACGAATGCGTATTGATGGTCTCAGCAACTGAGATGTCGTCATCTGGTGGCATTTAACGCAACAGCTATTTTAATTGTAGCCGATAAATTCAAAGGGCGATAGAAATGGTTAATATATATCAAATACGTGGAGACAATGTAAATGGACGATGTCATCACTCTTTCCACGTTATTTTATAAACAATGCATAGCGACTGAAAAATTGTATTCCGGCACTGCTGGGATCGAACCCCAGAACTCTTGATAACTAGTCGAGTGCGTTATCGAGAGTTCTGGGGTTCGATCCCAGCAGTGCCGGAATACAATTTTTCAGTCGCTATGCATTGTTTATAAAATAACGTGGAAAGAGTGATGACATCGTCCATTTACATTGTCTCCACGTATTTGATATATATTAACCATTTCTATCGCCCTTTAATTTATCGGCTACAATTAAAATAACTGTTGCGTTAAATGCCACCAGATGACGACATCTCAGTTGCTGAGACCATCAATACGCCGTGTAGTCAGATGCTGACTGATAAACCACGCATTGCGCTGAGAATTGTTGGCGCTGTAGCGTAAATTCGCACTCGACTAGTTATCGAGAGTTCTGGGGTTCGATTCAGCGTGCCGGAATACAATTTTTTCAGTCGCTATGCATTGTTTATAAAATAACGTGGAAAGAGTGATGACATCGTCCATTTACATTGTCTCCACGTATTTGATATATATTAACCATTTCTATCGCCCTTTGAATTTATCGGCTACAATTAAAATAGCTGTTGCGTTAAATGCCACCAGATGACGACATCTCAGTTGCTGAGACCATCAATACGCATTCGTGTAGTCAGATGCTGACTGATAAACCACGCATTGCGCTGAGAATTGTTGGCGCTGTAGCGTAAATTCGAACGCACTCGACTAGTTATCGAGAGTTCTGGGGTTCGATCCCAGCAGTGCCGGAATACAATTTTTCAGTCGCTATGCATTGTTTATAAAATAACGTGGAAAGAGTGATGACATCGTCCATTTACATTGTCTCCACGTATTTGATATATATTAACCATTTCTATCGCCCTTTGAATTTATCGGCTACAATTAAAATAGCTGTTGCGTTAAATGCCACCAGATGACGACATCTCAGTTGCTGAGACCATCAATACGCATTCGTGTAGTCAGATGCTGACTGATAAACCACGCATTGCGCTGAGAATTGTTGGCGCTGTAGCGTAAATTCGAACGCACTCGACTAGTTATCGAGAGTTCTGGGGTTCGATCCCAGCAGTGCCGGAATACAATTTTTTCAGTCGCTATGCATTGTTTATAAAATAACGTGGAAAGAGTGATGACATCGTCCATTTACTTCCACTAATAATTACAGGAAGTGTGTGTTGAAAGGTCATTGGTTTCGACGCCGTTAAGCAGAAATACTCATTCGGTGTTTTCGTCACGATTACAAAAGTTGATTTAGCCTTACGGAAACCATTTGCGCATGACCTCATTTAGGCGCATTTGGTATGGGATCACGAGACGCATGCGCTACTGCAGAAAGGGTATCCTACCACGTAATAAGTAGATTTACCTTTTTTTTTTTTTTTTTTTTTTTTTTTTTTTTGATTGGAGGTTTAACGACCACCGTGAGCAACTCAATGGGCTATAAGCAGTCGCCCGTCCCTAATTTAGGGTCACTGGTTCCAGGGAAGGGAGAGAGCCAGTGCCGTAAGACAAACACAACATCCATGCCTCCCCGGGATTCGAACCCGGACCCCGTTCGGACGACTGATCTGAGGCCAGCGCCTTAGACCACTGCGCCACCGGGGCGGCAGATTTATCTTGAAAGCCATGGCCACGCAGATTAATCGGTGGTACAAAAGCTTTTCAGAACAGGAACGCTGCTATACAGCAACAGCGCAGAGATGTAAGATCAAGGACTTTCCCTTTATTTACGGCATGGAATCATGTTGCATTGCTGCGAACACCGTATTAGAAAACGTCAACACACGCCATGGAGAACACGGGACGTCGGAATATGCCTCAGCCGTATCCCCAATTGTCTACATCATATCGTCACGTATCTTCTGTACGGACATGCTTTTCAAGTACAAGTATCTTATCACAACTCATAGTTCTTTTTATTCTATTCCGCAGACTTAACGGTTTACTTTACAAAAATCTTTCGAAAGCACGCATGAATAGATCTGTAACATTTAAAATGGGTTCAGTGACGTGCAAGAATGTGCTACATGCAGAAAAAAATTCATATTCACTAGAAGTAGGTCAGCACACGAATCTCTTGAGCACCCCACATATGACCAAAATTTTGGTCCTGGACAGGATTCAGACAAGAAGCAAATTGTTAGGAACAGGCGACAGCAGCAGGCTTGTTTTTATACCGTTTGCATCTTAACAACGCAGCGGATCCGTTCATTTGCTTTTGAAGGGGTGTCCGGTGACTTTTGTCAATATAGTGTATGTAACTGAACGAAATGGTGTCTAACTTTTTTTGCGCTCTTCAAACATATGTTCACACCACGCCCGAGTTTTACGAAATCTACGGCAAAAACCATTCCTCCCTCCGCCCTTCATCTCATATGAGCAAGATGGAAAATAATCAAGTCAACGATAATAAAAGATACCTCTTTGTCCTCTATTCTTTATGATTCAAGGCACGATGGGGAAGAGCTAAGCACCCTGACATAGACATCATGTCACTGGGTATAAACAAGTGACTCAAACATCTCTCTTCCTTCTTAGGTTCGTTGCGATTGTTATAACCCCTTTTAATAGATGATCAGTCAGAAAGGACTAGTGTTTGTTTGCGGCTTAAAGACCACCGTGAGGAACTCTAATTTGGTGCCACTGGTTCCATGGAAGGGAGAAAGCCAGTGTCGTAAGACAAACGCAACATCCATGCCTCACCGGGATTAGAACCCAGACTTTTCTCGGATGAATGAGTTAGAAACCAGCTCTTTGATCACTGCGCCACCGGGGTGGCAAAAGGACTAGTGTCAACTATCTTCCTAAGCGACCACTTTGAACAACAAACCTAAGGGGAAAGCAATGCTTTCTGATGCACAGGCTCACTCATTCTAGCCGCGTTTCGCCCACTTCTTGGACAGCGAATATATTCGTTCCAGCTGATTTCAGGCACTTTTCTAACCGCGAGTAAATTAATTCCAGCCATGTAAGGGTTGAACCGTGAACACCATTATCTGCAATTTAATTTTCTTCAGAGTTTCTGTCTCATTGGCTTAAACTTAGACTACTGATTCTGTTGCACATAAGTATTAGTTTCAGGATCGTCTACTGTACAAATTATAAGCATTAAACACACACATATTACGGCAATATCCTTTCTGAAAGTGGGACTGCAAAGTGACACATATGGTCACTAAAGCTATAAATCATGCCCTTTCGCGTGATCAGATAGATTTGAGCGTACATTAATGTTCATATTTCAGCTAACGAATAAATTTTGTGAACGATATTAAAATCAAAATGCGCAGTTTCATTTTCCTTCATATTTAACTAGGTCAGTGTTAATGTAATCTAGGGAAAATATTGGAACGGTCGTCTTTTACGTTAACACAACTGGAACGTAGGAAACAAAGAAATTGCGTAATCTGCGTTTCTCTACACCGATGAACCATTTCATTATGACCACCCCCAGCCCAGAGAAATCAGCGCCCCTGGAGATCGAATAGTGGCGCAGGTAAAGTACACAGAGCAGTATATATACAACCCGAGAACCGGCTTTCGGTTACTAGAGTGTTCGGAGTCAGAATGGGAGAAAGCTTGTAACGTACCAGGAGATGTGACGTACCTGCCCGAAGGACGCACACGACATAAAGGCAGATAGGAATCAGAATAAAATGTCCGCGTAGCTTAATTGGTAGAGCAACTTATTCCGGAATGAGTGGACCCGGGTTCGAATCCTGGCGCGGATAAAAATGACGGAGAAATTCACTTCGTTATAATGGCGCCCGAACTATCCGGATGACCCGGCCGTTCAAAATCTCGCATTGGTGTGATGTTATTTCCACACCGCGAGATAGGAAAAATAAGAGAATCCTTTCTCCAGCACTTCGAAAAAAAAAAAATAAATAAGGGGGAGATGATGTAACGTACCAGGAGATGTGACGTACCTGCCCGAAGGACGCACACGGCATAAAGGCAGATAGGAGTCAGAATAAAATGTCCGCGTAGCTTAATTGGTAGAGCAACTTGTTCCGGAATAAGTGGCCTCGGGTTCGAATCCCGGCGTAGACCAAAAATGACGGAGAAATTCACTTCGTTATAAGCTGCCGATTTATCGGAATTTGACAAAGGACAAATTGTGATGGTACAGGGCCTCGGAACTACGATCTCGGAAACGGCGCGCCATGTGGGTTGTTCACATGCCGCTGTAGTGAGTACGTATCAAAAGTGGTGCACATATGTCCAAACGACGAGCCGTGCGTTGTCCGCTTGATGACAGAGAGGAGCGGAGACTGTCGCGCATTGTTCAGAGCGACCGCAGGGCCACAGTGCGACCAATCACCCACAGCTACAACAGTGGTGATCAGGGCAAATGTGTCACAGAACACAGTTGATCGCAACCTTATGCGCGTGGACCTGCGTAGGCAAAGACCCAGCCGGGTCCCCATGCTCATTGCACGTTATCGCCAACAACGCATGAAATGGGCCCAAGATTATAGAGATTGGACCGTGGATAATTGGAAGTAAGTGGCCTGGTCTGACGAATCAACATTCTTGGTGCATCATGTTGACGGCCGAGCGAGGATACGCCGATTAGCAATGAAGGCTATGGCACCTGGATGCACTGTTGGGCGGAAACAGGGCGGCGGCGTAGGTGTTGTGCTGTGGAAGATGTTTTCTTGGGACAATTTAGGCCCCATTATCCCATAGCACAATACCTGACAGCTGTCAGATACCTGAACGTCGTTGCGGACCAAGTTCATCCATTCATGGCAAGTGTTTTTCCTGCTGGTGGTTGCCATTACCAACAGGATAATGCGCCACTGCCAGAATCGTCAAGGAGTGGTTCGACTTGGAAAAGCGGGTTCGCGCTAAATCACCACCACCCCGAAATGTACGGGAACTGCAGGACCTGCTGTTCACATTATTGGACCAGATACCCCACGATACCCACGACTATCGCCACCTCATTGAATCGATGCCTCACCGAGTGACCGCAGTTTAGTAGCGGGCTAAAGGGAGACTTACAGCTTATTAGGTATAGGTGGTAATAATGTAATGGCTCACCGGTGTATTTTCTTGATTCGGGTTTTTTTTTTTTTTTTTTTGATTGAAGGTTTAACGACCACCGTGAGCAACTCAATGGGCTATAAGCAGTCGCCCGTCCCTAATTTAGGGTCACTGGTTCCAGGGAAGGGAGAGAGCCAGTGCCGTAAGACAAACACAACATCCATGCCTCACCGGGATTCGAACCCGGACCCCTTTCGGACGAATGATCAGAGGCCATCGCTTAGACCACTGCGCCACCGGGGCGGCTGATTCGGGGTTGAACGACCATCATGCGCAAATCTAACTCCTGTGAAGCAGTCACCCTTCCGTAATTCAAGGCCACTTGTTCCAGGGATCCAGGGATATGAGAGAGAGAGAGAGAGAGAGAGAAAAACACTCGACGTATGCGTCGTCGGATGCTCAAATCTGGACCTATATCGGATTAATGGTCAGAAACCAAGCAGTGCCTCTCAGCAGTAATCCACTGATACAGCAAACCGTGTAAAACGACCTTGCAAAAAAAAAAAAAAAAAAATGCACAGTTTTGCCATTTTGCTCTACTGTGATTTAATTCATTTGTGAAATAAAAATGTCAATCAAAGATGGATAGGAAAGCTCTTGATTCTCACGCGTTTAGCTAGAGTAGTATCTTTATTCATTTCCGGTAATATGGACTGAACTGGAGTCATCGAACCACTGTTGGAAACAAAATCATTTAAAATAAATTTAATCCAACATGCACGTGCAAAAGTGGATAGCCCCCAGGGGATATCGGGAGGCAATCCCAAGCCTTGAGACGATACTTAGGCCCCAGGGGATATCGGGAGGGTTGCAAGAGTCGATGCGGTCACAGTTGCCTAGACGGAAGCGACGTGACCTTGACCTCCACGGATTAGGTGAACTCCCCGGAAGGTCACGTGACCTTGGCATCCGCGGACAAGGTGAAACCAAAAAGGGCAGAGGGAGTTAGACTGGTCAAGACGAGAGAGGACGAGCAGTTGAGTTCTAGTGGCAGCGGGAGACAGACGAGAGCTCGGGGAGTTGAGTTCTAGTGACAGCGGGAGACAGACATTTTGGGTAGTTAGTGCCGAGATATGCCAAGCCAGAGCGATGAAGTATGCCCAGCGTTGAAAACCTGAGAACCAACCATATGGAAATTCCAGATAAGCTATTTTTTTCTTTTTCCTGTTATTGCATGTACCTGCTTAACATTATTCGTAACCCAACTTAGAGCACGTGGCGTGTGTAATGGTCATGATCAAACAATGAAAACCCAGTTAGCTAGGTAAAACATTTAGCATAGAAGAAAAGGATATAAAAGTGAAATAAATCACTAAGCATTGCACTTATATATACGTGTGCAGAAATGAGCGAGAACTTGGTAGAGAGAAAAATCATAATAATTAGAAATGTTTAGGTCAAAAGTATTGTTACGACTGCACCCACGCACGTAGTAACTTAGTGTTCGTAACTCTCAAGCATTAAACCAATTTGATTACTTCCACTTAAGATTCCTGTTTTTCTTTATAACCACACAAGACAAAAAATTAAGGTATGTTTTCATGTTTCTCCTTTCTATATCACGAGCAGCACCTTTATTCCCCCCCCCATTCCAGTGACGGGATAAAGGTGAATCATAACGCCGTACTTTATTATATGCCAGTACATATAAGGGGCGCGTTTTTGTTCTTATACGATCACTGTAGAACAAAATTCCTATGGTTATAACATTGGCACGATAAATTAAATTTAATAAATATAACCATTTAGGACCACTGGTTCTACAATCAGCGACCCCGAATTAGGAACTGGCGACTAAACGTAAGGTTGCCTTACATGCTCAAGATAGTCGTTGACCCCATCCGCACTTTCCAACACACACAAGGTCAGAGACACGGGCCTCTTTTTTTTTTTTTTTTTTTTTTTTTTTTTTTTTGAGGTTTAACGACCACCGTGAGCAACTCAATGGGCTATAAGCAGTCGCCCGTCCCTAATTTAGGGTCACTGGTTCCAGGGAAGGGAGAGAGCCAGTGCCGTAAGGCAAACACAACATCCATGCCTCACCGGGATTCGAACCCGGACCCCTTACGGGCGAATGATCAGAGGCCAGTGCCTTAGACCACTGCGCCACCGCACGGGCCTCTTGCTGACCGTCCGAGTTGGGCTGTGGTTCGAATATACACTACCTGATCAAGAGTATCCGGACACTTGCCGATCCACAAACTCCCTGTAATATGAAAGGAATTAATACCGAGTTGGTCCACCCTTTGCTGCTATCACAGCCTGCACCCTGCTGGGATGGCTTTCCACTAGATTTTGCTACGTTGCTGCGGGAATTGCCTTTCATTCTGTCACAAAAGCATTAGTCAGGTGATGTCGCGTAGTTCGGCCTGGCTCACTGTCAACGTTCCAGTTCATCCCAAAGGTGTTCCATGGTGTTAGGATCGCGGCTCTGTACAAGCAAGGCCATCTAGAAAATACAAGGCCATGGCATTAGAGAGATGAGTTCCCTCTTTCAGTAACGTCACGCAAAAACCAAGACTTCCGATTGGTTCCAATGCTGGCGTGCACGACGTCAAACACGACACAAATGTATCAAGCCGTGAAACATGAGAGTGATGTCACAAAGCGAGGAAACTCATCTCTCTAATGTCATGGCCTCGTACTTTCTAGACGGCCTTGGTACCCGCCAGTCAGGTTCTTCCACACCCATCTCATGAAACCATTCCTGAAACACCTCGCTTTGCAGACGTAGGCATTATGCAGTGGGCCCTTCGCGCAGTACTGTCAGAATGCTGAGAGCACAGGTTTGTCAAGAATGTCGTTATAGGTTTCAGCGTTAAGATATTCGGGCACTGGAACTAATGAATGAAGCCTTTATCTTCAATTACACGAAGCCTGTACCTTTGCTTTTCCTTTTTCATTGGCAGTTTATATTAAAAGGCTATTATCGGGGAGGTAAATATTATATAAGGCACAACAATGTTTACTACAGTAGCGGGTATGGATAAAGTGTACTCAAATTCATTTTTTCTAGTGATCTTTATAATAAAGTATTTAACGTGTAAATATGCGCAGTTAACAATTCCTCGCTTATCCTGCTGGAAGTTGTTTAGATTAGAAATCAATAGCGTTTTTCGCTTGATTGGCTCGATTTATTGGGTTTTATGGGGTAAGAATGGCTATAGATCGCTGCAGGCAGGCTTCGAAACGGGAACCCTCCCCCTCCGCCCCAGTTTCGTACAGACCCAGCTGACTACGTGCTAGATGGCTTAGCCGTAAGATAGTTTGAGAGCGTCAGAATGCGAGAAGCTTTTGAAGTAAAAAGTCGTGGATTTATTTTGAATGCGCGGAACGAAGAACGTAACATTTGAATCGTTGTGAACGAAACCTGCAATAAACTAATCTTAAAGATGCTGAGCTTTTTGTCCTCTCGCGAAAGAATTTATAATTCTTATCGTGCACACAGTTTTAAAAGTTCATAATGGATTTTCAGCATTTTCGCAGCTTAACGTTCATCATCCCAGAAAGGTGTTATTCAGAAATGACGCTCTCACTGAGAAAGGATTACATTGTGCTTGCTCCTGTTTGTCACATTTCTGACCCGTACTGAGGATTATCTATGTTTTCTCCAAAGACGTCTCTGAATTTCTAATTCCACTTTTGACTGTTGCTTCCCTGAAAAGGCACTTCCAACGTTTTTCATAGCCACTTTTACTTCGTCTTTTACAGGCCTAAAAAAATCAATACCGTCCGAACTTTCAAAGCATTAAAAATTCTAAATTGTTTTCAAGAGCAAAATAGTTTCTCATGATTGCTAAAGAAACAAGTATATGTTAATTTCAAAATGTACTGCAAAAGCTGAAATCATGGGATGAAATTCAATCAATTTAATGGAGCTTATTCATATGACACAAATAGCTTACATTCCAAATACCATTATCTTCAAGAAAAGCATTTTTACGCGTAGTTTTTAAAATTGAGATCAGACGATAGCAATAACATCTCATACTTAAAAAAATTATATTCCTGAAAAAATAAAAGCAATTTTGTAATGTTTCTTTGCCATTACAGTCGTGAAAATTAAATGGCATTAAGAAAAAAATATTTTGAGCTAGGGGAAAAACGCATCCGTTTTAGCATTTTTGAGTTCGTTTTATGTTAATAAATCATTCCAAATATCATAAAATGCCTTTTCTGAAGGAAATGTAAACGAATACATTACTCGAAATTTCCCGCATCGTCGAATTGCTTTCTGAAACACTAGTTAGTATCCAAAATCAGAATTCATCTAAAATCTAAATTATCTCAAGCCTTACTGAAAATGTTGGGCAAATGTAAACGCTAACGACAAAAAATAATTATATACGCATAGCATCTGTATATAAAGTTGAATGTTTGTGTGTTTGTCCGCTACGCAAATCTAAAGATTTCAATTTAGAACCACCAACCCCGCACGGGGATAACTGGTTTTCCAGTTATTTGGGGAGCGGCGCCCCCACGGCCCGAGCTGACCTTGTGACTGGTCAACATCTGATGTCATGCCACAGCTTGTTTTTTCTTATTTTGGTGCTGTTGGTGTTTGCAGGGACGGCTGTTCATCCAGCTGTTGGGGAGTCGCGGCCCCACGTTCCCGAGCTGGTCTTGTGTCTCGCTTTTTCGTTTTTATTTATTTTCTCCACTGGCTAGTTGCCCGTGTTGTGTTCTCTACCTAATCGCTACCACGTTATGTACTAACACCCCGGTCTTGTGGTTTTGTTACCCTCCACCACTAACTTATTTATATTACCCGCTCAGTTCGTAGGTTGCTGAGATTCCGTTTAGGTTCCCTGCCAGGATTTGTCTTCTTTGGATTTCTTTTTTTCCTTTTAGCTGGTTTGGGTTCTAGACCTACCTGCATGTTTGCCGCGTGCGGAGACCCGTGAGGCGGAAATGGGATGTCTGGCGGCTGAGGTCGTAGGAGACCGGTTAAGTGCCTCCTGTGTACCAACACTCCTCTTCGACCCCGGCTTCGCTGTAAACGGGAGGCTAGAGACTAACCCACCTCTAGTCAGAAGTCTTGTACCAAGTTGTGTACCGGGCTTTAGCGGCTTTTTTGTCGTATGGCACGGCAGGGTGAGCCAGGGCTGTGGGATCATGCCAAAGGCGTTGGCATGACGGTACCAGGAGGCCGAAGTGTCCGCCGAGTGCGTGTGATCACAGCCAACGGACTATATCTGCAACGTATAAGCTCCAGAACTGTGTCTAGCGTCGTTTTCTTGGCTTGCGGACCCCCAGTTCTCCCTTGTAGGGCTCGGTGGTGGGTGGAGTAGTTTGCAGACGAATCTTCCTTCTTTTTTCCATGGGTAGAAACAAGAAACAAAACTCCAAATTTAGGACACCTGTGAATATGATAGTTGACAACGACTCTCCTTCGTCTTCTCAACCTACCAAGTCTCATACCCTTAAACGATCTTTAGACCATGACCTGGACCAAGAATGTGGAACCTCTTCTTCGGCAGCTGTACCAGTCCGCTCCGAAGCGTCGTCTTCCCTCGATTGCTGTGAATACGTATGCTACGCACTTAGTTGTCGAATCCGTCGATCCGAATGAGAGACTGTCCACCAGATCTCCATTTTTCATTTCTAAAGCTTTGGACGCTGCAGTTGGCCCCTTGCAGTCTGTGAGGAAGCTTCGCTCTGGGGACCTGCTTGTCCAAACTTGCAGTGTTTCTCAGAGTAACACTCTTATGCACCTCACTAGTCTTCAAGGCATTCCTGTCAAAGTGGCACCTCACCCATTTCTTAACACCTCTCGGGGTGTTATTTCTGAGTTTGATCTGTTGCCATGCAGTGAAGAAGAATTGGTGACTGAACTTGCAGATCAAGGTGTTATTGCTGCACGTCGTATGATGTTCCGGCGTGATGGCTCTTTGATTAAATCTAAAAATGTAATCTTGACTTTTAACTCCCCGAAAGTTCCGACCGAAATCAAGGCTGGCTACTTGGTCTGTGGAGTTCGCCCGTACATTCCCAGTCCTCTGCGCTGTTTCCGGTGCCAGAGGTACGGGCATTCACAACGATTCTGTAAGAGTTCCGCTCGTTGCGCTAATTGTGGCTCCGGTGAACATGACGGGGAAGGTTGCACTTCTGCGGCCTGCTGTGTTAACTGTGGTGAGGCCCATGCTGCTTACTCCCCGCAACTGTATGAAATGGAAGGACGAGATGGCGATCCAGCGCCTCAAGACCCTGGAAGGCCTCTCGTACCCTGCTGCCAAGGCCAGGTTGGGTATTCCCAACAACCGTCAGCGTACTTTTGCCGCAGTTGTTCAGTCTCAGCCACAACCCGTGCAGCCCTTTGTTCCGCGCCCTGTAGCTCTCGCCGCCCTTGCCAAGCGATCTACAGCTGACCAAGCGACTCAGGTGTTTTTCCCCGAGCTCCAGATTTTTCGAATACCTAATTCTGGGCCTTCTCTTTTGCAGCCGACCGTCTCTTCCAGTTTCCAGCCGAAAGTCTGCACGTGCGGCAGAACCCGGCCCTCAATCCGCAAAGGTGTGCAGTGTCCATCCAACTGTCGCGGTCCACCTGACCAACATTGCAACTGTCTCGGCCTCAGCGAGGTCCCCACCCTCAACCAACATTCTAGAGGAACATAGGGGGAGGAGAGTGACAGTTCGTCCCCAGCCTCAACCAACATTGCAGAAGAGAGAGTGACAGTTCGTCCCCGCCCTCTGCCAGCATTGCAGAGGAGTGTGGGGGGAGGAGAGTGACGGTTCGTCCCCCTCCTGGTGAATCATTCTTTGTGTAATTGTGTTTACTGATGATCATTATATTAGTTAATTATTAAATACATAAATTTTTATATAACCCTAATTAACTAACGTGTCTTCACAGCTTTCATCATCCTCTTTTCCAACTTTTACCAAGCCTGTTTTCTCTTAATCCTTTTCCCCGCTTTTAAACATCTGTAGCTGATAGTTCTTTGTCTGGCGCTCTTTGGCCAAACCTGGCCCTTGCGCCATTAAAATTAATCAACCAACCAACCAACCTAGAACCACCAAATTTGGTGTACTATCTCAAGGTACTCTAACTTTAGACCGTAGACGGTTTTTGGAAGGGGTAGGGAGCCCGGGTTCAAGGGGCTCCCTACCATACAAAATTTTCGTAAAAAGTTCTATTTTTCGCGTTTTTTATTTTGAATTCGAATTTAATACCTTCCCGTTGTGATAAGTGCAAGAATTGATTTTATTGTCACAAGTGCTTTCCAGTGAAGAACTGCAACACAATTCAGCATCGGGACTGAAAGTAAGTAAACAACAAAAATCAAACGGAAAAACGAAAAATAATGTGTGCCTAAAGACTCTACAGAGGAAACAATTCAAATTCAATGAAGAAATGAAATACAGTATAAGGTATGGTTCATGCCGTAAAAAATTAATCGTTGTCATTTGATTTGTACAAAATTTAGATAGTGAATTATTGCCAAATTCTCCCGAGCAAAGCCTCGCAATTCAGTTAGTCCTCGGATAAAGTGAAAGCCGAAAAAAAGTATGTTTCAGAAACTGACACATTCTCATTTTTACGACTTGTGCCATCGTATCGTCAAAGTAATGTCCTAAAACTGATTCTCATCAATTGCCGTAACAATATTCAAATCGACACTTTTTATTATTTTTAATTTCGGGGTTTAACGACCACCGTGAGCAACTCGATGGGGGTTCCCCTCCGTTTCCCTTAATGCATAATCTTGCCCTAAGGTTCTTTTGCCTTCTCTCTGCCGGCTTACACGTTTCCCATCAATCCCTTCTTTGAGGGTGCATGGAGTGAGAAAAGGTCATTAGCAGACAACATCGTACTGCAACTTCGGACAGTTTCAAACAAGAAACGCCGTTCAATACCATTTCGGGCAAGGATTTCACACGGCAGTTAGCGTTTTAGCGTTGTTTTATTAGAATTGAAGTTTTCTTGGTTAGTAGTAAAACAAATAATAGCCGCGGCATCGAACGAAAGAGGCTTTGGATGTGGGCTTGGGGTATGCTGGTCCAAGCTGCTTCCACACGTTGCCACAGTTCATCAGCGGTAACCGCGGGTTGTGCTTGCCGGGCCACTCTGTTACCGATCAGCGACCAGACGTGTTCGATGGGCGACATATCAGGAGAACAGATGGGACACGGCAGCAGTGATACCTGGTGGGTGGTGAAGAATTGTTGCACGATGCGTGCGTGCAACGTGCGGGCGCGCGTTGTCCTGTTGAAACGTGGCCACTGGCAGGTCCTGCAGATAAGAGAGGACTACAGGCTCCAAAACGTCGGAGATGTAGCGGTGGCTGTTGAGTGTACCAGCGATGCGTACTAGAGTGGTGCGGGTGTCATATCCAACTGCGCCCCAAACCATAACGCCAGGCGACGGACCGGTATGGCGATGCATAATGCAGGCGTCATACAGTCTCTCGCCGCAGTGCTGCCACACGCGGGTCCGACCATCGTAGTGTTGCAGGCAGAAGCAGGATTCGTCGGAGAAGACAATGTCGTTCCATTCAGTAGTCCAGGTGCGGCGTTCAACGGCCCACTGCCGCCGCACTCGCCGGTGGTGTAACGTCAGTGGTAATCGGAGCAATGGGCGCCGTGCGACAAGTCCTCGCTCCTGCAGACGACGTCGAACGGTACGTGCTGAAACAGGTTGTTACGCAACACACCCTAATTCCTGCGCTAACGTTCGTGATGAGGCGGTCAAGCAGTCAATGCCCGCCGCACAACATGCTGGTCCTCTTGTTCGGTGGTGTGCCACGTCTGCGGCAATCACTCACGTCGGTCCGTCCGTCCCTCCTGCACCCACCGAATCCATAATCGCCTCACTGTGGCTGGATGTCGTTCCACACGGGCGCCGATGTCTCGGTACGATAAACCGCTGTCACGATAAGCCACTATTCGTCCTCCGTCGAACTCCGAAGCGTGCTGGAATGACTGCCGTATTCTGCGACGAGGCATCAGGAAGCTTCCCACCCACAGGTCCGGCAGCACAACACTTCCACTACTTGCACATCGCCTTCTGTGCACTCTTCTTATAGTGCTTCTCGGTGGCGTGCCGGGCGCACATGATTTGCATATGCCCTGCAATGCTAATCGTTTGCATGTCCTCTTGCGGGCGACGCATGCTGCGAATTTCAGGCCAATCGGATGCTTCCTTCTTGGTGTTGCATTTTGGGTGGCCAGCAGTGTAGGAATACAAATATAAATAAGAACTAAACGTGACGCGGTGGAATTAATCGTAACTTTGACCGAACTATTAGGGGAAACGGGAATGGTAACTTCTGACGCAGCTATATTAGGGGAAACGGGAATTGTAGTAACAATATTAGGGAACCGGGAATATATATTCATAGGGGGAATGGGCCTCAACAAACGACCTGATTAGGGGAAACGATATTCGGGGAAACGAGAGGACATCCTCGATGGGCTATAAGCAGTCGCACGCAAGGGCGGATCAAGAGGGGTAGCGGGACGCCGTCCCCTCGGGACCAAGGAAAAGTTTTCATTTGTTAGGTTTTAATAACAAATTCAATAATTTTTCGTGAAAGAAAGTACTACTTAAAAGTATATTACTTTCCTTAATTAATTGGAAGAATTTATAGACACATTAACAACACTTTTATTTTGAGGAAAAATATCAGCAAGGACCCCGGTTATTCTCGACACTTCCCCCCCCTCTCACGAAAATCCTCGATCAGCCCTTGATCGCCCGTCCTTCATTTGTCACTGGTTCCAGGGAAGAGATAGAGCCAGTGCCGTAACAGACAGGCACAACATCCATGCCTCAACTGGATTAGAACCCGGACGCTTCTCGGACGAATGGTCAGAAGGCAGCGCTTAGACCACTGCACTACCGGGGCGATGACACTTATTTTTAGCACGTCTTTTGAAGAAAATGTAAGTGCTTATACAGAGTCGAGTCACATTATTGTGACCATCTCCTACTTTTGACGTCAACAGCGCGTAGCCAATGAAAGAAGGAACGTGCCGTGAGCTGGCTTGGAGGGTATATAATAAGGTGTCCTGTAGGAATTGTGAAAACATATCACTCGCTGCTGTCATGGATAAAAGGAGCGATTTATGAGATTTGCAAAATAAGGGATGATTTTCGGCTTTCGGGCCAAGGGTGGCAGTATTTCTGAAACATCAGCGCAGTTTGTGAACGGTCCGTGTGCTGCTGTGGTTGAAGTGTATCGTGATTGGAGAAATGGCACCATTGCGAATAAGCGACGTGGAAACGGCGGAGCACCACGTGCCATTGATGTGAGAGACGAACGTCGGCTGCGAAGGTGCGTGCGGGCCTATCGACACGCTACAGTGGAGCAACTCACTGGCCGAATGAACCAGGGGGCTACCAGAAATGTGTCTAAAACAACAGTTCAGCGAAGCCTGCTGCATATGGGGCTCCGATGCATCGGCAGAAAAGGCTTACATTTGCACGTCAGTATGGGAATTGGACCTCCGCTAATTGGCAAAGGATTGCCTTCTCCGATAAGTCACGTTTTCTGCTTCACCGAACGGATGGACGTTGGCGTATAAGGCGAGAAACATCGGAGAACAAACACTTTTCAACCATTGCTGGAAGAACACAAGTTGGTGTGGGCAGCGTTATTGTCTGGGGAACGTTTTCGTGGTATTCTCTGGGTGCACTCATACCTGTGGAAGGCACTGTGGACCGTATTCGTTATGAATCCATCCTTGCAGATCGAGTACACCCATACATGCTGATTGTCTTCCCTGGGGCGGATGGGATCTTCCAGCACGACAATGCGACGTGTCACTCAGCTAGAAATGTTCGAGGGTGGTTGGAAGAGCACGATGAAGACTTGAAAGTACTTTGCTGGCCCACTAATTCCCCAGACTTAAACCCATTTGAGCGTCTGTGGGACTACCTCGATTGTGTTGTTCGCTCTAAGGATTCTCCACCACACACCCTCCAACAGCTGTCGGATGCACTGCAGTCAGCATGGTTCCACATACATGTGAACACCTTCCAGCACCTTATTGGGTCACTCCCAGCATGTCTAGCTGCTGTCCGCGCTGCACACAGTGGTTACTCTACATAATAGCTGGTGGTCACAATAATGTGACTCGACCGTGTAGTATGACTCTGTGCGCCTGTCTCTCTTTGAAGACACCACATCTCAGCGGCTATTAGTCTGATATGAAAAAAATGTTTTTGCGTTGGAAAGCCCAATATATGAGAATGATTATCCTTGCATTGCTTCTACTGTAAATTTCATTGTTTAAATCATCCATTGCTTCTTAGTATCTCACTGAGAAAACTGTTCCCTTTTTTTGATAACACTTACAACCAAGACTATTTTTAGTAGAGCTCTTTTTACAAGTAACGCATAGTTGTTTTTTCCGCTAGTTGTGTAAAGGTAAATTTCGATTTTCCCGATATCTCTACTCCTAAAAGTTTGATTTGAAAAATCCTTTTTGAGTCAGGTAGTGTTCCTGTTGGTAAATACACTGCATTGAATTCCTAATTTTGGGCAATAGCTGTTTTTCCAGCTGGGCGTAAGTGTATATTTCAGTTTCCGATGTATTTGCTCCTATGCGTGCTTTTCTGAAAACTCGATTGAAAACATTCCTTTGTGGCCAGAGAAAAGGTTTTGCGCATATCTTATGCTTAAAATAATGCAATTTTTTCCAGGGGGCGTAGCTATATATATCTTATTTTTCTCGATATCTCTGCTTCTAACAATCCCATTTGAAAAATCTTTCTTCGTCAAAAAGAGTTTCTGGTGAGGAATGTTTTGCATTTACTTTCGAATTTTTCTTAACAACACAACAACACGCTTGCCACTAGAGGTACACTGAGAAAAACGTTTTGTTAATTCAACAAAAAACTTTGTCGATATACAGTCAACAAAATTTTTTGTTGAATTTACAAAAAATTTTTGTTGAAATTCTCAAAAATTGACCTAATCATTTTGTTAAATGAACAAAACCGTTTTGTCGTGATACCAATAAATTTTGTTAAATCAACAATAATTTTCAACAAAATAATTTTGCAAATTCAACGGAAATTTCTGTTGGCTGTATATCGACAAAATTTTTTGTTGTATTAACAAAACGTTTTTCTCAGTGTAAGTTCAAGCATAGTTGCAGCAATATAAGCATATCTAAAACTCCGACTGAAAAATTTACGGCCCAAGATAATAAACAATTTCGTGGTTAGGGGGCGCAAATATGAAATCTGTTTTTCTCGATATCTCTGCTTCTAGAAGACCGATAAAAAAAAATATTAACACTGGATACCATTCACCTCGTCGAACATTTTGCGTGCACTTGTGGGGTTCTTTTAGTTCACAGTTCTGGTGCTAGGTGGTGCTGGTGTTCATTTCTGTTAGTAACTGAATTTCCGCTTCTAAATATCTTATAGGGAATTTCTTTTTCACTGTATGCCATTCGCTACAGTAAAGATTGGGAACCTTATCCTCTTTAAATAGTGCAGTTTTCCCGCTAGGAGGCATAAATGTAAAATATTTTTCTCGTTATTTCTGCTTCTAGAAGATGTATCTGAAAAATCCTTTTTATTTTTTAGCATGTTTTTTTATTTGAAGAATGCTTTTTTCGCATATCTTCTACTTACTTATCTGTTATTCAGAATTCTTCCGACAGGGTGGTGCCAGAGTTTATTCGATTACAAAAATCCCTTTTTTGGTAGGATGCCCTTCATTATGAAGACCGTTTTGCATCCATTTCCCCTTTTAAGTAACACACAGCTTCTCCGTTAGGGCTCGTGAAGTTTTTCCTGTATATCTCTTCTTCTAATTGTTCAATTTAAAAATCCGTTTTGTTTCTGATATCTTCTGCTATGAGAAATCTTTTGTGCAATTTTTTTTAATTTTCGTAACACACTTTTCAGCCGCAAGTAACTATTTCTGTTAGTGCAAATAAACACAACGAAAAAACAAATATAATTGGCAGATAGAAAAATCTGCTGCAACAGAGTTGGAGTTCATCAAGAATCGTCTAGAATAAAATTTATTTAGTTTTCTTCTAGACCCAGCAACAGCAGGTTCATGAAAATTTAAATACCAAGGATCCATGTTGAAGGAAAAGGGAGATGTGAAGGGAGAAATGCGTGGCGCAGTGGTCTAAGTGATGGCCTCTGATCATTCGTCCGAAAGGGGTCCGGGTTCGAATCCCGGTGAGGCATAGATGTTGAGTTTGTCTTACGGCACTGGCTTTCTCCCTTCCCTGGAACCCTAAATTAGGGACGGGCGACTGCTTATAGCCCAGTGAGTTGCTCACGGTGGTCGTTAAACCTCCAGTAAAAAAAAAGAACGGCATGGTGCAATCTGGGTAGAATAACTGGAGAAAAACAGAAGGTTTACGTCGCATAGAAGAGCGATAATGTGGCTAAAAAGTCGGATTAGACCAACAAAGCTACAGCTCTGACCAAGACAAAATGTTTTAATATAATGTACATATTTTTATACATACAAAATATTTGGACAGAAAGTTAAACGTTACTGAAATGAAAATGCTGAAGTGGATGTGTAGATATGAGAAGGTGAGGCTGACAACTAAGGTGAGAGGTTTCAAAGAAATCTCAAGAGGCGTAACTGTGCTGGTATGGTCATGGTTTCAGAAGGGACAAGAGACGCGTTGGCCGCAGAGTTATGGACATGGATCGAAGAACTGTGTCTACAATAACATCAATCAAATCAAGCGGTTAATTGCATGAATACTGCTAAAGATAAAAAATATAATTTATGACAGCGCTTGGAATGTTTCAGACGAATTTTATGAATTAAAACTCACAATAAGAAGCAAGCAGGCTACGACTGGCAAATATTTACTTCATTCTGCTAAAAATAAGGTTTATTTTATTTTAGTGCCCTTTAAAAATTCCTTGGAACTGGCAAATTTTTGAAGAGCCATCTTTGGAAATTGCATACGTAAAATGAAGGTGATTTTTTCTTTCATTTTGTTAGTACTTGGGATGATTTTATTACGGGACGGTTTTATTGCATCGACTGGTGAATACGTTTTTAATTTTTCAAACCGCGTTACAATGAATCGACATTGGCTGAAGTTGCGTTATCCGGAAAATGATGGGGAAATACTTTTTTAGGAAGAAATAATCTGCCCCAAAGCAGGGTTTTTTCGTTCAAGCGTGCAGAACGTTGAACTGTAGCTATATCACATGATATCGTGATGATTGCTGACGCAACAATCTCCGCATGGAGCTTGTAAAATCAAGCATCGGGCAGGAAAAACGGCGAAAAGTGAATATCCTACCAATTAGAGTCAATATTCAACACGCGGGACTTTGTGTTTCATCGTTTTCGGACCCCCATACTCTTCTTCCTCCTGCTTCTGCGTTATTCGGTCGGTCATTGTGAGCACTGGGTGAATTTTACGTCCGTTTTACACAAGCGAAAAAAAACCGATCGAAGCAATCCGGCTGTTTTACCGATCGTTTTCAGGCGTACTATAAAATTGTGCGTTGACTTTCAGACGCACAGAAGCAGAACAAATTTAGACGCGGCAGCAGCTGGACTACCGCGTGTTCCGCCACAAACCGGACGGAAAAAACGCTGTCCAACATTAGAGAGGCATATATGTGTAAGGCAAGAGGTATACACGGTTGGACAGCAGTTCGTCCACAACGGAAATAAAACAATTAATCACTCCTGTGAGAGAGGGTGGAGCCCAAAGTGCATGCTTTGGTTTCTGCTCATCCGTCGTTTTTTTTTTCACAGTTCTAGCAATAAAACGTCCTGTGTGAAAGCTCGCCAAAAATTGCACCGTGGGACCGTTTTAATTGCTTCGACGATTTTTTCCGCCTGTGTGAAACGGACTTTAAGCTGGGGCGTTCTGATATCCCCTCAGAGCTGCTGCTGCATTACTCTCAAGCTGGGTCCTAGGACCCACAGATTTTTAAAAAGTGGGTACTTTGTGAGATATTCTGGGGCCTTTTAAAAAATCAAAAGAATCAAGACATAATGAATATCTGTATACGTATATAAGCAAATGAAAAATAAATATAATGTACATTGTTCCACACTTTAACTTATGCTCTTTGAAAGCAATATTAAAAAAAATCAAATGCTGACAGAATTAAATTTTATTATTTTTAACTAAATTTTATCATAATGGAACTACACAAAGACAATGCATTTTAAGTCAGCTCAGAACACCAGGCGGTTTTTATTTTTCAAAACACAGAAACTGTGTGATGACCACTCTTGTACAGTTTTTTTTTTTACTTTTAACGAACAATCATTGAAGAAAACGTACAATTTTTAGTATCACTGTTAAAAATTTGGGAGTAGGTTGCACCAAAAAGTGGTGCTACACCCCTTTCTGAGAAAAGATACACCATTGTGTGGTGCAAATAAAAGCCAAAAACGTGGTGAAACCTTGTACCATAATGTGGTGAAACCTTGTACCATAATGTGGTGAAACCTTGTACCATAATGTGGTGAAACCTTGTACCATAATGTGGTGAAACCTTGTACCATGGCGTGGTGCAAAGTTTCACCATGTTCTTGGCTTTGTTTGCACCACACAATGATATATCTTTTCTCAGAAAGTTGTGCAGCTGGTGTAGCACCACTTTTTGGTGCAACCTACCACAACATTTTTTCCAGTGTAGAGTATAATCGTTCACAGTGCTCGCATTATACACTATATTGGCAAAAGTCACCGGACACACCTTCAAAAGCAAATGAACGGGTCCGTTGCTTTGTTAAGACGCGCGAACAGCTGAAAACGGTGTAAAAACAAGCCGGCAGCTGACCGCGATCATATCGCACTGTGAGGTTGGGTGAAAATGTCGTGGCGGGAGAAAACTCACTTTGATAAAGGAAAGATTGTTGGATGTTACATTAGTGTATTGTCCATAAGAGAAACCGAGATGCGTTTAAACACACCCAAGTCAACTGTTTTGGATGTACTGAATAAGTCGAAGACATATAGCTTGCCCGAATCAGCAAAACGTACCGGCAGACCAAAAAGAAAGAAAAAAAAATCAGTGATAGAGGACGTCGAAGCCTCAAAAGACTCGTTACAGCTAATCGACGGAGTACTGTACAAGACCTCGGTGTGCAGGTGAGTAAAAATGCTGGAACCTCGGTATGTACACGCACCATTCGCAGAGAATTTCATTCCATGGGGTGCTCGTGCGGCTGCTCACTAGCCTTTCATCTCCACTCTGAATGCTACTCTTCATTTAGCATGGTGTAAAGAGCATTTATCTTGGACCGTAGATAGTTGGAAATGGGTCCTATGGACTGATGAATCCAGATACAAGATCCATCAATCTGATGCCGTGTGTGGGTATGGCGGTAGCAGCAGGAACGCTATTTACCGCAATGTACGGAGAAAGCAATCCTTTGCTAATCAGCGGAGGCCCAATTCCGATACTGCCGTGCAAATGTGAGCCTTTTCTACCGATGCACCTTCGTTAGCATAGGTGCAGTGACCATCCGTCTGCATCGGAGCCCTATACGCAGCAGGTTTCGCTGAACTGTCGTTTTAGACACACTTCCGGTAGCCCTTTGGTTCATTCGGCCAGTGAGTTGCTAACTGTAGAGTGTCGATCGGCCCTCACGCACCTTCGCAACCGACGTTCACCTCTCACGTCATAGGTACGTGGTGCTCCGCAGTTTTCACGTCGCTTATTTGCAATGGTACTATTTCGCCAATCACGATACACTTTAACCACAGGAGCACGAGAACAGTTCACAAACTGCACTGTTTCAGAAATACTGCCACCCTTGGCCCGAGAGCCGATAATCATCTCTTTTTGCAAATCTCATAAATCGCTCCTTTTATCCATGACAGCAACGAGTGATATGTTCTCAGATTACCTACAGGACACCTTATATACCCTCCAAGCCAGCTCACGACACGTGCCTTCTTTCATTAGCTACACGCTGTTGACGTGAAAAGTAGGAGGTGGTCACAGTAATGTGACTCGACTGAGTATGTCTTAAAAGAAGTGTTTAATCAATGCATCCTTCCAGTGCTTACGTACGGAGCAGAGATGTGGACCTTTACTAGAAAAAACATACAAAGACTGCAGACAACTGAAAGCAGTATGGAGAGATGCATGCTTGGTGTATGCAATAAAGATAAAAAGATGAACTCCTGGATAAGGAAAATGACAAGAGTGGTAAACATTATGATCAGAGTAAAATCCCTGAAAAGGCAATGGACTGGACATATTGCCAGGAGAACGGCCCACCGATGGACAACCGAAATTTTAGACTGGATTTTAAGGGATAAGGAGGGACCTAGAAGAAGGCTACGTGGGAGATGGGTGGTGGAGGGTCTCCTCCACTTGGTGCAACCAAGAAAGATAAAAAGAGGCCCAAGGCAGTCCGTTGTTGAAGACTGGCCCAAGACAGTCCGTTGTTGAAGACTAGCCCAAGACAGTCCGTTGTTGAAGACTGGCCCAAGACAGTCCGTTGTTGAAGAAACTTGGGGAGACCTTCATCCAGCAGTGGATTGATATTGATTGACAATGATGATGATATACGCAGAAGGGCAATTGAACTAGAGACAGCTGGCGTTATGCAAATGTGGCGCTGTGGGCGACCCTGTAAACGGAAACGACATGACGTATGCAGCGATCCGACAATATAAGGAGTGATGCGAGGGGGATCAGTAAGAGTCGGACGCAGTATGGGTAAAACTCTAAGCGCATTTGATAGTGGGCAAATTGTCGGGGACCGACGAATGGGTCACTTCATCTCGGAAGTCGTGCAGGCACTGAGATTTTCACGAGCCACTGTGTCACGGGTGCACCGTGAGTACATAGAATCCGGTCAAACCATCCCTGCAAGGACCAACTGCCGTGGACAACAGCTTGTGGAGGAGCGGGGTCATCGTTGGCTTGCTAGCATTGTATCAGCGGATAGACGGGCTACAGTGCAAGACATCACTCGGCAATTTAACGCTGGTGCACAAAAACGTGTAAGTAGCCACACCATCCAGAACCAACTCCTCGCTATGGGGTACAGAAGCCATCGTCCCACGATGGTACCGCTGCTGACTGCACATCACAGGGTGCAAAGATTAGCATGGGCGCGGGAACATCGCCACTGGACCCTATACATGTGGGAAAATGTTGCCTGGACTGATTCACTTTGGTACATGCGGATGGCAGGATACGAGTACGGCGCAAACTACGTGAATCAATGGATCCTTCTTGCCAACAGGGTACTCTTCTACCTAATGGGGGTGGCATTCTCGTCTGGGGACTGTTTACGTGGACTGAAATGGGACCCCTGGTACGTGTGACATCGTCCCTCACAGGTCAACTATTTGCTCTCGTTTGTGCGTCTTCAACATCCACTGGGGACCTCATCCTGCAAGAAGACAATGCACCGTGCCATCGCTCCCGAATTGTATCCGAATGGTTGGATGAACACTCCACCGACGTGACCTCGCTTCCTTGGCCAGCTAGGTCACCTGAACTCAAATCCCATCGAGCACATCAGGGATGTCACCGAGAGAGATGTTCGAGGTTCTGACCCCTCCATCAGATCTTCGTGAATTGTGGGAGCTTGTTCAGGGGTCGTGGATCCAACGCTTCCGGTGTCTTGTCGAGTCCATGCCGAGACGAATCACCGCCGTCATCAGGGCGAAAGGTGGTGCTACACGTTACTAGACAGGTATCTCTAATTCAATTGCTCTTCAGTGTAGTCTAATTTATAGTTTAAAGCTGATTTGTCCAATTCAGGTCCGGGCCGGTTCTAATTATGTGACCCTCGAGTCCTGGTCTAAAAGTTTTGACCCGTTTCTAACTCTGATACTTTCTAGCTGCTGGTGGGAGTAAGAAGCTGTTTCTATTTCTGGATGTTTTATCGACTGTAGAAATCCGTTTAATTTTTTTCTGACTTGTTAGATTGACTTTGAATAAGTTTGATAAATTTCATTCGCGTCGGAAAGGATTCCAAAGACGTGCTCATTACAACCGAAAATTAGGTGTCTCATTCGTGCTTTTTTTTTATTACTATTATTATTATTATTTTATTTTTTGTCAGAAAACATGGCGTTTAAACGCTTTTGATAAAGAGACCGTAATTTTGTACCTCCAATGATGGGGGAACGCAGGAGTCAAATAACCTTTCAGAAAGGCAAAGAAGGCTATTCCGCGTTAAAATAAAAAACTGGAGCTGAAAAACATTTCGGTCTAAATAACTACCAGTTGGGTTGGGTAAAGAAGAAATATATATATTTCCAGTCAAGTTTTAATTAAAACAAGGGTCATATTCGAGTCTTCGCTGTAGTCTGAATTGCAAATTTTCCTTGAAGAAATACGAGAAAATGATGAAGGCACCGTTAAATAGTCGGCACGTAAGTCTCACATAGTAAGAAAACAAATTAAAAAGTCATGAACTGAAGAAACGTCTTAAACTCTTGTCGATAGAGAAATATAAAATTTCCATTAAAAAGAGGAATGCTGCAAAGAAGCGAATAAAAGAGTCAAATGACTTTTGGGCAAGGCAAAGGAGGACGTAAGTAAAAAAATTAAAGAAACTTAATTCCAACTCTTTCACAAACAACGCGAAGTAGACTCGTCAAGCAGCTAGTTTCCAAAACAAAAGACGTGCACGAAAAGCAATTTACTTAAACATTCCACAGGTGATATTATTGCGGGAGAAAACGAGGTGATGGAAAAAAATTCCATGGAAATCTGTTTAAACATGCCGTGCTTCAAGTTATTATTCGTAAGTATCAAGTTACACTATTAACAAGACCGGCCGATCTGTTAGTGGCCGGGGAGCGAGTTTTTATGTATTTGGACTGCATTAAGGCTCTACGAGACCCGCCATCTTGTGTTGCTGCCTTCTCTAATAAACCAACGGGCAAGCGTATTTCACAAATTGCTCGGGCAATTTTGCACATTTTGGAACACCGTTTGTATCTAACGCAAGATATACGATAAATAAAGAGTTCCCTGGTTTCAGAATTTTTATTGACCTTTCCCTTAATTTTTTATCTGCAGCGAAGGAAGTACCAGGGCATTTTCCATAGTTTTATTAATTAATAAAAAATACTTGAAGGGTCAAAAATAAAAATCTGAAACCAGGGAACTCTTTATTTATCATATATCTTGCGTTAGCCACAAACAGCGTTCCAAAATGTGCAAAATTGCCCGAGCAATTTGTGCAATACGCTTGCCCGTTGGTTTATTAGAGAAGGCAACAATACAAGATGGCAGGTCTCGTAGAGCCCTAATAACAGATTGCACTAGGGCGATTGCCCGTAGCGAACGCTGGGGAGTCTCACCACTCCCCTCTCTTTTTTTTTTTTTTTTTTTTGCGAAAAGTGTTTTAATGCAGTCTCTGTACTTGTACTGCAAATGCTCTTCTAAGGGCAAAGTCAAGTACAGTCCGCATAGAGATTTATCCGTGTCAGATTGCGGGTACTTGGACGCAGTGCCGTTCCGTGTAGTCCCTGGACTCTTTGCCTCGGGACTAGGCCAAAGTCTGTGCGCTCCCGATTTGCTGAATTTTGGCTAGAGCGGAGAGCCCCAGGGTGCCCACTCAGCAGTTTTCCCGTCATCCTCTCTCGCAGAGATGTCAACTGCCCACAAGGGTTCAGAAGTTCCAAAGGGGGCAACCCCTAAACCGTCCGGGCCAACCCGGACACTATAGGTAGTGGCCAAAAAACTACCGAGCTCTGCTGGTAGTCCTCAGGGGGATTCCCCCACCTCTTCTGAGCCTACTCAGAAGAAAGTGACCCGCACAAAAACCCTCGAAGAGGACTTCGAGGGATCTCCACCGTGAGAAGGTGGTGTAGACACAAATTTGCCATCCTCGTACGTGGCAAACAAGGGACAAACATTGTCCCAACCCGGGTCCATTCGGGTAAAAGAGGGATCTCTTGCTGGCCTCTCGAAGTCCCCTTCGGAGAATTACCAGCAACCTGAGACTTCCCCTGTGGCCATGGAATTTTCTTCCCTAATAAATTCATATTCAAAGGAGGTGGAGTCCATCCATCGATGACTCCCGGGTAACTTCTGCTAATAAGGAAAGATTACGGGCGGCTCTTAGAGGGGTTCGAACTGCTTGAGACGAACAAGTCATTGCTATGTCAACCGTAGGTGGTAGATTGCAGGAAGCGGTGGATGCGCGCAGGCGCGCCACTTCCGAGGTAGCTTCCTGCACTGAAGCAGCCAGGAGAGGGGCTAGTAAGGCGAAAGAGCCTTCGCTTGCCCCACGAAAGCAGAGCATGGGGAACAGGAGACACGTTCTCCTGGTCTATCCCACCGTCGAGAACACGTCCTCTGATCACGTGATAAAGACCCTTCAAACTGCAGTCACTTGGGGCCAAAGGAGTCCGTCGTATTAGGTGGAGTGGGGTTGCGGTGAGGTGTTCCCGTCCAGAGGACATCCTCGGCGAGGAATTGAAGAGCAATCCACTGACAAAGGATTGCACATTCCCCAAGACCCCACAGAAGAGACTCCCCAGTCGGATCGTCTATAGCGTCGACGGGTTAGCTCTCTCAAAAGGATTTCGAGGAAGGGGTTCGTGAGCAGAACCCCGACCTCAAGGGCAGGTACACAGCCCGTTTTCCCATTAAGGCTAAAGGAGGCCGGGCTCACTGGGTTGAAGACGTGGAGCCCCAGGCCTTCAAGCTCTTAATGAAGCGCAGAAAACTGAACCTGGGTTGGTCAGTCCTTCACCTTAAAGAATTTTTGCGTGAAGTCAGGTGCTTCCGTTGTAACTGCTTCGGCCATTACCAGAGCAACTGCAATGAGACTGAAGATCGGTGTGGCAGATACGGTAAAGTTGGGCACCAGCATCACAAGTGTGCAGCCAAACCAAAATGCAGCAATTGCTGGGCTACGAATGCCAAGTTCCGCCTAAAGTTGGATATCGCCCATTCCAGCTTCAATAATACGTGTCCTAGTCTTATGCGGGAACTTGAGCAAGTTAAAAACCGTGTCAACTATGGTTGAACAAATGTGTTTTGATTAAGAGGCACGTCGCTCTCGTTCTTTGAGGATTTGGGTCTCTTGACCCTGGGTTTAACGATGGCTCTGGCCCGGAGCCATCACCGCAGCATAGGCCCTAGTCCTGCGGGCAATGTAAATACACTCACGGACAATGACATTTCCGCACCTAGAAGAAAACATGCTACAACCGCAAAACTTTGCAAATAGCTAGAGTGTGAGCTGGTATGCAAATGATCCATGTGTGGGGGCGAATGTTCATGTCCGCACACTCTGTGGTGGCGCTGAAAGTACGAATGGGCAGCCTTACAAACCGGCGTGTAGTCGATGCTCCATGAAAGCGAAAAGCTCCGGCCGACGCAAGCAAGAGTACAGAGTAACAAAAATGCCGCGTAGATTCCAGAGACGTCCATTTACGGAACTTACGGACTTTGAGAGTGGTCGGATCATTGGGCTGACACCCGCAGGGTGATCGGCGCGCCGTGCAGCCCGCCACGTGGATCGTTCTGACCATACCGTCAGACTGTGTTGGGAGCAATGGACACGTGACGGCACTACCGCACGGCGGAGCGGCTCCGGACAGACCAGGAGGATCACCGGTAGAGAAGATCGACGGATCGTAAGCCAGGCACGAACGGATCGCACGGGGACCCGGTCCACTATACAGGCAGATGTAACGACTCTTGTGTGCTCACGAACCATTTCCCGACACCTCGCGGAAGCGAATCTGCGATCCCAGAGCTCCTTATGCGTGCTGCCATTAACTTATGTGTGCTGCCATTAACACCGGAACATCACCGGCTCAGTGTGCAGTGATGCCAGGCCAGCGCAACGTAGAACGCTACAGATTGGCGACGTGGGGTAGCGATGAGTCCCGCTTCGTTTTGGGGACAGATGATCATCGTGTCCGGATGTGGAAGTCCCCGAGTCTACGGCACATTCTCAACCTTGCTATCGAGCGTCATATCGCCCCCACTGCAGACATCATGGTGGGGAGCCGTTGCCTACGATAGCCGATCAGCTCTAGTAGTGGTACGTGAATCATTGACGGGCCAGCGGTACGTGGACGAGATCCTACGGCCCCATGTGCTCCCATTCCTGGCCGGGATTTCAGGTGCGCTATAGGAACAAGGTAATGCCCGTCCGCACACGGCTCGGGTTGCCTAGGACTGCCTACGTCTTGTCCAGACACTTCCATGGCCTGCCCGCTCCCCGGACATGTCCCCTATCGACATGTGTGGGACCAGTTGAAACGCCGGCTACCGCATGTATAGCCGCACGAGGCGGTGCGACGCGCTATTGAAGATGATCGGACTGCGTGCCACGGACCCCTAAGTAACTTTTATTTGCCATCATGTGTATCATTCATCTGTATCATTACGTCCATAAAATTTCAGTTCAATCCTATGCTTCCTTCTTGGTGCACAGATTTCATTCTCCGTGAGTGTATTTCTGTGAATTATTATTCTGATTTCGCTGTGAGAGGGATGGCATGAGACCCTTATTTGTTTTAATGTGCATGTACCTGTTTTTACTAAGATACCATTAAAGGGACTTTGTCCCAAAAAACCTCGCGTGGCGAGCAAATATCTCAGCCAGTAGCGAAATTTATTGCCCCCACCCATTAGCAGGTCGCACATGCGGGCTATGGTCGAAGGGTGTGTAGTGCCGGCCCCGTGGGGGCCACCCCTGCCGGTCCCAAGACCGATCCTGTCCGGGTGAAAGACTGTGGTTTCCGGATCCTGGCGGGATTGTTCGCGCTGCGTCGTCACTTAATAAACTTAGAGAGAGTTCCGCATATCCATGCGAAGTCCGCATTTGGACGGTGCAAGTAGTGTCATCAGCCTAGCTTACACTATTAACAAACCACAATGAAGAAAGAATTATACAGGGTGTCCCGGAACTTCGTGTACAAACTTGGAGGAGGTAGAGAACAGCGTTAGGAACCAGAATTAAATAGGAAAGCATGGGCGGAAACGTCACCCTCACGTGAGAAAGAGACACAACGACACAGTAAGGCCACAATACAAAAAGCAGTGATGAAGCAACCTTTTCACGTGATGGGGTGTTCAATACGCACAACGCGCACATGTGGGCCGACCACGAGCCGCACAACAACGCTTCACTGTTAATGTGTGGGTGGGTATCGTGGCGGACAGTTTAGTCTGGTCATACATCTTACCACCTCGACTGGACGCTCGCAAGTATCTCGTCTTTCTTCAGGAGGTTCTTCCGGAAATGCTGCACGATGTCGCCGCACATGTTCGACGCGGAATATGGTTGCAACATGATGGGGCGCCATCTCAGTACGCAAGGTGCGTACGTGACCATTTGGACCGGACATTTGGAACCAAGTGGATTGGGCGTGGCGGTCCCGTCGTACGGCCCCCAGATCACCTGATTTATCTCCTCTTGATTATTATCTCTGGGGTGCCATGAAGAGCATTGTGTACGACACGCCAGTAAATTCTGAAATGGACCTGGTGGCACGTATCTCCATCGCTGCTGCTACGATCCGCAAAACGTCAGGTATCTTCGACACTGTTCACCAATCCATGTCGCGTAGGTGTCATGCGTGCATCCAGGCCAACGGGCGCAATTTCGAACACTTCCTGTGATGCTTGTAAGTCCTACATTGTACTCTTTTGTTGTGTAATAAAGCGCTTTACACTGCTTTCTGTATTGTGGCCTTACTGTGTCTTTGTGTCTTTTTCTCACGTGAGGGTGACGTTTCCGCCCATGCTTTCCTATTTAATTCTGGTTCCTAACGCTGTTCTCTACCTCCCCTCCAAGTTTGTACACGAAGTTCCGGGACACCCTGTATTTGTGTGTAACACGGCAAAAGGGTGCACGACAAAAGAGCGACATGACAACCGAAACACCGAAAATAATCGCTAATCTAAGTTAATCAATTAATAAGCGTTAATTGTCAATAATTCATTATTTATAATATTTATATAAGTTCATTAATAAATAACCAATTTTATCGATGATTAAAATACTGATTTACAAAATTTTGTTACAAAGCCTTATGAAGGCTATATACTGTATATTTATTCAATATGGTTAATGTAAAATAGAGTACTTCTCTCTTAGTATTCAGTTTCCGGGGGTTATTTATAAAGGCGTGATTTTAAAATGAATTAACTTATGAAATAAATAATAGTGCAGAATATTGAAAATGTAAAGTTTTGCTAGTATTTTAATAAAATTGTACTTACATATCTTAGCATCACTGTACAAGGTAACTGCTATTTGCCGCCATTGCCTTCAAAATGTGGATCATCCTGTATTTACTTCTACTCTTGGATGAAAGTTCAGCAATGTAAGTTCAGAAAGTCGAGAATCAGACATTGGGTTTCGAAGATATATACATTTTCTAGCGCCTGAGAGTAGAAAATTTACTTTCCGGAGTGGTTGTTGAGACAGGAAGCGTTGACAGAATTTTTAGTAATTTTTTGATATTGGGGTAAAAAAACAAGAGAAAAAGCAAAAAAAAAAAAAAAAACCCCAAAAAGAACAGCAGCTTCATATGCTGCTGCAAAGACAGGCGTAAACCACTGTTAACTGCAAATCAAAGACAGCGTAGACTAAAATGTTCTTTTCAGTGATGAATCAGAATTTTGCCTTAATGGGAATCAGAGGCGTCTATGTAAGGAGATTCAAGCATGAAGAATTCCATCCAAGTTGCTTGGTGACTACTTATTTTTTTTTTTTTTTTTTTTTTTTTTGATTGGAGGTTTAACGACCACCGTGAGCAACTCAATGCAGTCGCCCGTCCCTAATTTAGGGTCACTTGGTTCCAGGGAAGGGAGAGAGCCAGTGCCGTAAGACAAACACAACATCCATGCCTCACCGGGATTCGAACCAGGACCCCTTTCGGACGAATGATCAGAGGCCATCGCTTAGACCACTGCGCCACCGGGGCGGCTGGTGACTACTGTTAAGCATCCAGTGAAGGTCATGATTTGGAGCACAGACCTTTTCTTTTTTTTTTTTTTTAGCTTGAAGGTTTAACGACCACCGTGAGCAACTCAATGAGCTATATGTAGTCTCCCGTCCCTAAATTAGGACCACTGGTTCCACGGAAGGGAGAGAGCCAGGCCCGTAAGACAAATACAACATCCATGCCGCACCGCAATGTAAACCCGTACCCTTCTCGGGCGAATAGTAATAAGCCAGCGCTTAAACCACTGCGCCACGGGGGCGGCGAAAAGAGTATTTTACGAACGGAGTGTCTAGCCCCAGGTCTTAATAAACAACCCTTAGAAGTACGAAGTTATGAGATTTGGGCTAGAGTGCGCGACAGGAAAGTCGCACGTAAGCGAGATTGAAATTCAGTAGAATAGATGGCCTTATTTGGAACGGGGGGGCGGTCCAATACCCCGGGACCTCCATTAGCGTGCTCTCCGAGGCACGGTGAATATGTAGTGGTTAGGCAGTCTGGCTGAGATCGAACTTCCAACCAAATGGTTGGAAGCCAGCTACACAAACAATAGTGCCCTCTGCGGCCGCAGTATTCTTAAGCCCTTAATTTTTATATTTATTTGGTGACTGACCGCCTATTGCACAATGGTATTGTTAACTTTTCCGTGAGTAGAAGCCTTTTTTTTTAAGGCAATCCATTACTTTGACCCGAGAATTATCATTTGGACCCATGGAACAATACTTGCAAATCGTTATTACTTTTAAGATAAATGTGGGTAGGACACGATATTCTGAATATCTCTACGGGAAAATCGCTTTGAGCTCTGTGCCAGTCTGTGGTTTAGGGGTTGGGGCGATGGGCGGTCCCAATGGGTACTAGTGTCTCCTTCAAGATTACAAAAGGAGGATTGGGTCCAGCAGTGACCCTGGGCTACGAGTAAAACAATGTGTCTAACAGTAACAGCGTGCATGGTCCAGCAACATTTTCTCGCATAAATACAAATAATTTTGTTATGTCATTTCATAGGAAGTGCCCAACGTATACACTTTTTGGAGTACGCATTTTGTTTTAATGAAATACATGGTGGACATACAGTCTTTCCCTCATTAAGAAAATTTTTCTTTAAAAAAACTATAACAGCTAGAGACAAGCGGTTTGTGGTATGATACATGTAAACTAGTAGAGTTTGTTTTTTATTTGTGAGTGCATGTTGAATAATAACTAGGTGGCGTTGCGAACGCAAGAAGTCGAAATGGCGTCTATGTAGGAAAAGGCGGAACGTGATCTGTGGTACCACAAGACCAAATCACCGATAACTCTTCAGCGTAATTTCAGAAGAGAATACGGACGTCCACCACCTGATCATAAAAGCATAACAGCTTGGTATGCAACGTTCAAGGAGACAGGAAGTGTTGATGACCGAAAACAAACGGGCCGACAGGGTGCTAGTAAAAACACTGGTGATGCAGTGCGGACAGCTTTCATAAGCAGACCCTGAAAATCGACTCACCGAGCTTCGTCTGAACTCGAAATCTTCCTGCAGTACACTGAAGAAAATTTTAAACAAAGGGCTTGGTTTGTATGCGTACAAAGTGCAGATTGTTCAAGCCTTGCAGGTGGAAGACCGTCCACGTCCTGCTGCATTTGCAACTGAGACTTTACAGCGTGTCGATGACAACAACAAATACCTGCAGCGTGTGTGTGTGTGTGTGTGTTTCGAATGAATCTATAATACTTTTCACACCTCTGGTGAAGTAAACAGGCACAATGTGCGTATATGTTGGTCGGAAAATCCCCATCTTGTTTTTGAAAAACAGCGGGACAGCCCAAAAAGTCATCGGACCTTTCTTTCTTGTGTGAAAGCAAAATAACAGCAAATGTGTACCTAGACATGATGGATCTTTTTATTGCACCTCAGTTGGACGAATGTCACCAATGAGTAATTTTCCAGCCCCCTCACATTTGGGGTTAATTGTTTGAATACCCCATTTTCCAGCAGATGGATTGGGAGGGGCGATCCAACATCATGGCCGCCACGGTCAGACGTTATAACACCACTATAGACTTCTTCCAGGGTATATGTCAAGGATAAAGTCTATTCGACACCACTGTCTGATATCGAAACTCTGCAGAGTAGGATAACAGGTGCTGTTGCCACAGTCTCAAAAAAGAGATGTCAGGCAAAACATGGCGAGAAACGGCAACTGAGACTTTACAGCGTGTCGATGACAACAACAAATACCTGCAGCGTGTGTGTGTGTGTGTGTGTGTGTGTGTTTCGAATGAATCTATAATACTTTTCACACCTCTGGTGAAGTAAACAGGCACAATGTGCGTATATGTTGGTCGGAAAATCCCCATCTTGTTTTTGAAAAACAGCGGGACAGCCCAAAAAGTCATCGGACCTTTCTTTCTTGTGTGAAAGCAAAATAACAGCAAATGTGTACCTAGACATAATGGATCTTTTTATTGCACCTCAGTTGGACGAATGTCAACAATGAGTAATTTTCCAGCCCCCTCACATTTGGGGTTAATTGTCTCAATACCCCATTTTCCAGCAGATGGATTGGGAGGGGCGATCCAACATCATGGCCGCCACGGTCAGACGTTATAACACCCCTATAGGCTTCTTCCAGGGTATATGTCAAGGATAAAGTCTATTCGACACCACTGTCTGATATCGAAACTCTGCAGAGTAGGATAACAGGTGCTGTTGCCACAGTCTCAAAAAAGAGATGTCAGGCAAAACATGGCGAGAAACGGCATACAGACATGTTATTGGTTCAAACCTCGACCGGCGCTCGTATGGACGTGTTCTAGCCATGTAGGAAAAAAAACTCTACTGGTTTACATGTATCATGCCACAAACTGCTTGTTTCTTCCTATCATGTTTTTTTAAATAAAATTTTTCTTAATGTGAGAAAGACTGTGTCCAACCTGTAAGTTTCATAGAGATAAAAAGCTTAAATATATTTAAGGATTATTGTTCATAAGTACCATAGTGATTATTCTTCTGTTTCAAAAAATGCAGACAAAACGAGTAGGAACAAGTGGGCCATTTCTCGTGAAATGTCCGGTTGTTCCGGCGAGCCAATCAACTCCCGGTGGTATTATATCGTAGTGAGCGGACCAAATCAGTAACTTAAAAAACCTGCAGTATTTTCCATGCCTAGCCCGATGATTTAAGAATTTCATTTTGTGAAAAAATTACATCAGCACATCAGAATCAACAAGAAAAAGGCACTAAATCTCAAACTACTAAAATTCTGCACACCTGTGCTATTGATTCCACGTCTCATAACCAGATCTTCACAAAAATTGAAAAGAAAAAATCGAACTCAGTCTCACAGTTCGTGTTCCTGCAGCGATATTGTGACATTATTTTGTAGCTAGGTTCCTGTAATGAATTTTTGGAATAAATGCATTTTTTTCTTATCCAAATCTCTGGATATTTTTATCATTTTCAGTAAAAGGATTTCGTTTGCTATCAAAGATGCACAAACTAAATCGGGAATTATCATCACTTTGCACTTATTGGAATGCAACATCAATTTAAAATTGATTTCACCCATTTGCCTTCTAGCTATTTGTTACGTTTCTCCGTCTTTGCATGCCGTGAAAATTTATCTTGAGTTCGTCTGCATGCTCACACCAGACTTAAGTAAATTCACTTCATTCTTATTTCGTCAATTACTGCACGAAGATGTATTGATCGAAACTTTAATGTAATAATTCGAAGTATTTTCTCATCGCTGTTTTCGCAAAAAGAAGATAGCTGGAATGTGATGATTACAAATGATGTTACAGAAGTGCTTGTATTAAAGATTTCAAAACAAGAAACGTTGAGAAATTTAAAGATGTAAATTTGATGTCTAGCATGATACATGTTTTCAAAACTTTTGTAAAAATGCGTATACCGCCCTACCATTAATAAATGCGCATGTTCACAAATATTCTTCATTTATAGAAAATTTAATATCGTGGCCTAAACTCTTTGGCCCTTACAACGGTCTGCAGGGTTCGTGGAATATTTTCCACCAGTTTTTTCTAAATGTCCGCCGATATGTTCCCCCATATTGCCTTCAAAACAGTTACCAGTTCATTTTTTGTTGTTGTTGTTGTTGTTATTGGGCGATCTCTTCTTCCACGCGCCCGACAATCCAATTCGTCCCAGTGATTTCCAACAGAGCAGTGGTTCTCAAAGTGGGACACGCGTAGTCTCGTACCCCTTGGGGATACCCGATTAGTCAGCAACCACACTAAGTCGCATAGTTTTATTAGATTTTTCTAACCATTCATGCAATTTCTGTTAGATCAATACACGCAATTTTTGTAAATTAATACATACACGGTCCAGTCACATTATTGTGACCACCAGCCAATATCCAGAGTAACCGCCGTGTGCAGCGCGGACAGCAGCTAGACGGGCTGGGAGTGACTCAATTAGGTGCTGGAAGGTGACCACAGGTATGTGGAGCCATGCTGACTGCAGTGCATCTGACAGATGCTGAAGGGTGCATGGTGGAGGATCCATAGAGTGAACAACACGATCGAGGTGGTCCCACAGATGCTCCATTGGGTTTAAGTCTGAGGAATTAGTGGGTCAGGGAAGTACTTTCAAGTCTTCATCGTGCACTTCCAACCACTCTCGGACATGACAAGTCGCATTGTCGGGCTGGAAGATCCCATCCGCTCCAGGGAAGAGTGTGTGTGTGTGTACGTGGTCTGCAAGAATGGATTCATAACGAATTCGGTCCGTAGTGCCTTCCACAGGTATGAGTTGACCCAGAGAACGCCACGAAAACATTTCCCAGACCATAACACTGCACCCACAAGATTGTTTTCTTCCAGCAGTGGTTGAAGAGTGGTCGTTCTCCAATGTTCCTCGCCTTTTACACCAACGTCCATCCGTTCGATGAAGCAGAAAACGCGACTCATCGGAGAAGGCAATCCTTTGCCAATCAGCAGAGGTCCAATTCCAATACTATCGTGCAAATGTAAGCCTTTTGTGCCGACGCACCTTCGTTAGCATAGGTGCAGCGGCCATCCGTCTGCATCGGAGCCACATACGCAGCAGGGTTCGCAGAACTGTCGTTTTAGACACACTTCCGGTAACCCCTGGTTCATTCGGCCAGTGAGTTTCTCCACTGTAGCTTGTCGATCGGGGCTCACGCACCTTCGAAGCGATGTTCACCTAAACGTGGTGCTCCGCAGCTTTCGCGTCGCTTATTCGCAATGGTGCCATTTCTCCAAGCACGATACACTTTAACTACAGCAGCACGTGAACAATTCACAAACTACGCTGTTTCAGAAATACTGCAACCCTTGGCCCAAAAGCCGATAATCATCCCTTTTTACAAATCTGATAAATCGATCCTTTTATCCATGACAGCAACGAGTGATATGTTTTCAGAATGCCAACAGCACACCATATATACCTTCCAAGCCAGCTCACGACACGTGCCTTCTTTCATTGGCTACGCGCTGTTGACGTGAAAAGTAGGAGGTGGTCACAATAATGTGACTCGACTGTGTATTTGTATGTATATGTATTTACATAAAACACACATAACCATAAACGCACTGGAGTCAAGTTTTTATTTATTAGTAGGGTGTATCCCTAATATGCAGGGTGTTCCATTAAGGTCTAACCAATTTCAAATCATCATAACAGTTTTAATATAAATGATCTCAATACACAACTTGTGTCAGTTGACAGTACCGATCATGAACTTTTACAGACATTCGACATGGGCCCCATTTTTCACCCGAACAATGTCTAAACGGTATTCTTCTTCAATTGTCCGCCTATCTTGTTTGCACGAGAGCCACTGATGGACGAGTGGTCAACATTCGAGACTGCCACGGAAAAGTCTCAGCATTGATCCCAGGTATATATGAACGATAATCCCAGATAGGTATACGTACGAATGCTCGAACCACTAAATATCTGTTAACTTATTTTCTCGAGGTTAACGTTGTAAGTAGCGATCAAAAAGCTACGTAGTTGATAATGAGCAGTACGCTAAAATATTTCATAAATGCTTCTTTACCTTTCAAGAACAACTTATTTCTCCTGAACTATTAGAGCAAAGTTGCCCATAGGCATCTCCGTATCTTACTATCTTTGTTCCGCAAACAATATATTTCTGATTCCTATAATATCTGCTTTCGATTACTTTCTCGTTTCTCTCCTGCGCACGGGGAAAAACTAGATCCTCCGGCTGGCTTAAAACGTCGTGCCCGAACAACAAGGCTCCCGCCGTCCACCCACGACCAAACTCTTTGCTCTCCTCGCGCTGACTGTTCTGGTCCCCTCTTTGTCCTCCGCAACCCCCCCCCCCCTCACTCCAACAAACACTGCAGTTTCTGCCAAGGATTAAAGGTGGCATAAGACTCAAAACTCAGAGCTGATTTTAATCGTTCCCCGCATTCCTTTCTGGAACTCTTGAAATAAAAATAGCAAAAGGTGCTAATTGCACTAGACAAAGCTTCAGGCACAAGAACGATGTTTGAAAATGGCTTTTACCATTGTGATACCGTTGGAGACGCAGCCAAAAATGCGACAACAAGGCGCCGTATACTTCCGGACTAGTGCGAAAAGATAAAACTTTTTCCCAAGCCCGAAGACAAAGAAGAGGGAACACGAGGCAAAAGAAATGTTATGAATGAGATTTAACATTTTTTGCCAAGAATTCTTGTATTAAATTTTTGTAGCATATAGTTCGTGGGTCGGATGCCGTCGGACCTCGGATACTGCCCTCCCCCCGGTTACAAATAAGGGCGTCTTCCTCCCCCATTTCTACCTCACTTCCGTGTGCCTTTGCCTTTCATGTCGGGCACTCTAGCCTAAATCTCTTAGCTTCCTCAGGGGCGGATTGGCCCGGTGGGCCCCTTCCGTTTATTTTGTCTCTTTCCTTCTTACTTTCTTAAAAATGTTTTTAGTTCAGTTGTTTTGAACACACAACTGAACCACAACACTTTTTTATAAACGAAATACACATAATGTAATTATAACAAGCGGAGAAAAAAAAAACTTCTATTTTGAATTAGGGAAAAAAATCCCCTCACCAGGCAACTGCCAGAATCCCAACTACAATAGATGGGCCATGTGTGTTAGCGAACTTCTGAGTTCACTTAATAGCTGAGGAACGGGAATGTATGTACCGTATGTTGCGGGAGGGCGGGGATGTGTACAAGATGTTCTTTATATTCTCCAAAGAAGGAAGGGGGTTAGTTTATTTTACTCCCGTTGGTTGTAGGAGGCATAAGAGCTGAATGCTGTGCTTATAAGAGCTGAATTCGGGATCAATTTTAAGAGCCCGAGCCGAAGTATGTCAGCCCTAGCCCACTCGAGCTCGAATTTTATATTGCAAAATAGATCCCGGGCCCGAAAACTATGATTAATCTGTTTAGGCATTTAAAAAAAAATCTTCCAAACTTCCACTCCTTTCTACCCGTGCAATTAACCGATGTCTTTCTAAACTGCAAAGTGGGGAAGGGATGTCCATCTATTTCTATAGTTTCTTTGACCATCCATTTAATCCTGAAACGTTTCTAGGGGCCCGGCATCAGGAAAAATCGGGAGGCACAACAATTTACGTATGTTAACAGAATTGGGGTGGGGGCTGAACAGGGCTAAATTGTTTTCACTACTTTAGTTAAAGTAGTGAAAATACGCGCCCAAGTTTGATAAAGTTGCAGAGCAATGCTAATGGTCATTATGGGATGTACTATCCACTATATGACAACACAGAATTCAGAGTGAAAGCTAATAATATCAAGAACTTATTCTGAAAAAGCTAAGATTATTTGCGGGGGTGTTCATATACGATCCCTTTTCCCCGAAATGCAGGAGGGAAAGGGATTGCTGAGGTACAATCTGTTCGCCACGATATTTAAAAATCTTTAAATTTCTAACTGTGATTGTCCACAACAGAAAAATTACAAAAATTGCAGTGCAAATAGAAAATTTTACAGTGTAAAAGTTCTGTATTTTTTTTTTCATTTATTTAAATTTAAAAATCATGTCTTATGCGAAAGGATTTTTGGTACAACTCCAACATAATTTTGGTAGAAGCAGTTCTGTCTCTCTCTCTCAAATATTTGCTGGAATTTCAGCCCACTTCGTTGAAATTTTAAGAACTGGAAGCTCAAAGGTATGAAAATCAAGACTGTTTTACGATCTGTCAAACATGAAAAGGCTATATAAGCATTTTTTTTTTAATTTTAATGTTCTTACTTCAGCGTTCTTAAGAAAATTTTAAACAAATATAAATATTGAGTGTATCAAAAATTAGAAGCTTTTCCAGCGCAGTTACATAGATAACTAACTAAACTAGTGATTTAAACCTGGTTATTCGCTTTTTCCACGTCGATTAGGTGAGTTTACCAAGATATTTAAATATCTTGAAATTTCCAACTGTGATTGTCCACAACAGAAAAATTGCAGTACATTTTTTCTGCAGTAGAATCTTGGCGTGGGCCGATGAAAATTTTTCCGCATCACCCACTTCAATTTAAGGATGACGGGCATACTTTTTAACTCCCCCCCAGTACTATGCTTGCCAGTGTTTCCAGAACAACTGTACTTTTGGTTTTGTTTCTTAAATAAAAAAAGTTATTTTCAGTTTTGGTATAATAGTACCGCATAACTACAACTGAACGGGCCCATTTGCAAAAATTTTCCCGAGCCCTTTTCAGACTGCCAATCCGCCCCTGAGCCTCCTACTCCTAAGGGTTGTTTAAGACCTGGAGTCAGACACTCCCTTCCTAAAAATCCTCCACCGAGATCTCTAAAATCTCTGTTAGCACGAAACATATTGTGCTATGACAGCTGTCTGTTTATGTCTGGAGGGCTTAATGCCCTTTCTTTATAACAAAAGATTTGTGCTTTGCACAGCAATGGCCATTAAATGTAAGAGTCACACAAATATATTAATATTCACCATAATTCTCCTCCGATGTTCGTTAATTAATATACATTTTGTATGTAGTTTACAATCACATGACGTAACTGATGTCTTGCCGAATCTTGTCCGCCAATTTCCCAGTAATAGCCATAAAAAAAAAAAAAAGGCAACAGCAGTTACTTAAAGACACAACTCCTCTTTATTTCCCAACGAAATTTCTGCATGATGATATGGCGTTGCACAGTGTGATATTTACGAGATGTGGGAGGACAATATTATTGCTCCCAGTTTTTTTTTTTTAACGGGTTTATTATCAATACAATACGTATACAGGCCCTGAACTGCTTTGTTGGCCGGCCAGGTCCAATCATGGTAGTTTCTGTCGTACTTGGGACAGCCCTAAATACATCTTTCGCAAAAGTTATGTTTTCGTTAAGCCAAGATGCATTGTAATGCAGAAAGCGCTGTCTATGCCTTCTTATTTTTTCCCCATTTGCTACTAACTTTTAGGCAGAATTTTTTTATTTTCATTTGTAAGCACTTATAATAAGCAGTTTCAGAGGTCGCTAGATTTCCTAGTTCTTGCAAAACATATATGCCATCACAGCGTCTAACTTCAACTCTTTTGGATTTTCATCGCATATCTCGAACAGCGCCCTCCGGGAAATCGAACTTGTCATTTTGTAAAGAATGCAAAAACAACTCCGTTCGCAAATACTATTCGCAAATGTTCTTTTACGATTTAGATTCCCAGATGATCGAGCTTTAATACCTACCGAGCCACAAAGCGGAACTCGGTGAAACTCTACTCTCAAACCTTCGATACACACTTACGACATGGTTTTTACAATGAATATAAATTCCTCACCTTTTCAAGAGACTTCTACCAGCCGACACCAGTTACCTGTGAGACACTACCGGCACTAATAACTACGAATAACCATTGAAGTTCGGTAAAGCTTTACATGTGGCTGGGGACGCACGTAGGTCAAGCGAATTTGCTGTATTGAGATGATTGAGTCATAGCTGTGTGGGGCACGTGCACGTCGCTGCCTGTTTCGACGTGCAATAACGCTACCTCTGGCAATCTTTGGGGAAATTAACTCCGTTCTCATGTGCTGTAGACATTCTACTATAATAATCTACAACGGGCTGTAACGTCTGGCCACGTTGGTAAATTGCATTTTGTCCATCCAGATTGCCGAAATTCCACACTGTGCGTTGGGGAAATTTTCACAACAGGCCCTGAAAAACCCCCATTTAGATTAGAGAAGCATCGAACCAACGACATCCTGTTTATGAACCGGACGCTTTAGCCACTACGCTAGTTTGCCACGCACGAGCGTTTGCTTGAAGGTGAGTCTCTTTCCTGCGCGATGTGAAACGAAGGGTTATCTTTTTAATTTTACAATATTGCAAGTTATTTTTCATAAATGTCCGTTTCATATAATTCATAAATTTATTTTTGTAACGTAACGATTTCTTTTATTTGCCTTAAGGGAACTTCACTCGCTTTCAACGAGTGTAATAACTTAAAGACGTTTTCTAAAGTTTTGTGCAGTCCTTGTGGCATTAGAAGGCGATTGTTTAATTAATACATTTGCCAGTTCATGTCACATTCTGTTACATTTTTAACGTTACATCTTTTTTTTCCACGGTCCGAAGCTACTTTTGTTCTAAAGAACAAAGATATTTTATTTTACTTGTCATTATTTTTAGCAGCGAATTCCTCCAATCTTGTGTATTCAACCCATGAATAAATGCATAGTTCCTCATTCACAATAAATTTATCAAATCCCGTTATAGGTGAACCAATTCTGCTGTACAAATAGCACAAATTTTTACATATTTCATACATCTGTATCTCCTTTTTGGGGGATGGGTTAACGACAACAATGAGAACTCTAAGGGCAATAAGCAATTGCTCCTGATTTAAAGCTACTAGTTCCCAGAAAGGGAACCAATCAATGCCATCGAACAAAGACTCCAGTAATGCCACATCCGAGGTTCGAACGAAAAGGAATGAAAAAAAAGGACAAATAGTCGGCAGCCAGCACCTCAGACCACTCGACCAACTGCACTTTATGCTGTTGTTGTTTCTGGCCAACAAGAGTACCGATTGAAACGCCTGCTTCCAACTTGTAAATATTTCTATCCATTGAAAATGGATTGAAACAAAAGTGAATTATTGTGGGGACCGGGAAGTAATGTCGTTTTTGGAAAAGAAGAGAAACACACTGTTTGTAACACAAGAAATTTATTTCTTAATCAATTATATAATCGCCATCATTATCGATCACACATGCCCACCGTGAAACCAAACTTCCAATGCTGTCTTTATAAAAAGACGTTGGCGTTGATGAAAAATAGTCCGAGAGCCCCGTTTTGACATCAGCAATATTGCAGAGCCTTTTCCCATTAAGAAAGCGCTGCAGAGATCTGAACAAATGGTAATCAGATGGTGCAGTATCAGGGGAATAAGGGGATGGGACAGAACTTCCCAGCCAAAATCTCTGATCGTCTGATCTGTTTCGCTGTGTGAGGTCTCGCTTTGTCATGCCGGAGGATGACACCTTTTCTGCTGACCAGTACTGGATATCTTACAGTAAGAGCTTGCTTCAAACGGTTCAGTTGCTGACCATAGAGGTCTGCCGTTACGGTCTGTCCGGGTTTCAAGAGCTCAAAGTGAGCTTTGCCAGTGATAGTCCACCAAACACAGAGCAAAACCATTTTGGGGAGTAGGCCTGGTTTGGGCGTAGGAACTGATGTCTGACCTGGAAAAAGCCACTGGTTTTTGCGCTTGTTGTTCACGTAAAGAACCCACTTTTCATCTCCAGTGACAATTCGATGAAGAAGTGGATCATTTTCCTGTCGACTGGGCAAAGACTTGCAGATGGTGGAACGCCGGGCTTTGTTGTCAGGTGAAAGTTGGCGTGGGACCCAAACCACTTGTCTATAGACCTTCCCTATCTGTTGCAGGTGCTCTTGAACAGCAGACCATGATGAATTAAGATGTTGGGATAATTCATCAATGGTTTGACGAGGATCTGCCTGAACGGCTGCACGCAGCATGTCATTGTCCAGCTCCATGGGCCTTCCTGCACGAGGCGCATCAGAGAGGTCAAAATTGCCCGACCGGAATTGGGCGAACCAACGCTGGCACTTGCGGACATTTAACGCATTCGGATAAACAGCGCAAATGTTATTGGTGGCCACGGTTGCATTGTTCCCCTTGTGAAATTCATACAGCATACAATGACGAACATTGCTCTCCTCGGGTTTCATGTCACTCATATTGTTCTGCAAATCTGGAAGACAAAAACACCTACATAATTTAAAGGCAAATAAGATTAGTTCATTCAGTTGTACATACACTTACTTTACGTTGAATGTACATAAACACCTCACAACTGCTCCCCAAATTTAGCCCCCCAAAAACGACATTACCCCCCCCCCCTTAATGCCTACACATTCATGAATAAGAAGTCTAAATACAGAATGCAGAGTTTAGAAAGATGGATTGAAATCTATATGTTTTCGTATTACACATGCACATTTCAATAACGAAACCGGGTTCGGAAAACTGGTCAGATTGCAATTTGGGAGCCGTAAGGCTGTTCTACATAAAAAAAAATATAGCGTTGCCTAATTTTCTTATACTTGGGTAATTACTGGGCACAAATTTTCATGTTCCATTATCAGTAAAAAGAAAGTATTTTTTATGATTTTCTGATAACAACAGCAAGAAACTGCCACAAAAAAATAGGGGTCGTATAAAAATTGCACTTTTAATTTCTTTTATTCAGTCAAAAACCACTAATTATAAAGCCTTTGTCCTTGGTCTCTTCAGCGATTTTTTTATTTTTTGAAGGTTTATGACCACTGTGAGCAACTCCATGGTTTGTGAGCAATTGCCCGCCCCTAATTTAGAGCCACTGGTTCCAGGGAGGGGAGGCAGCCAGTGCCGTAAGACAAACACAACATCCATGCCGGACAGGGATTCGAACCCATCCCGGGCGAATGGTCAGCAGCAAGCGCTTAGACCACTGAGCCACCGGTACGGTTTGCAATCCACAGCGCTCATATTCACAAGATTTACATAATTAGTGAAGTTAAAGTTGTCGTACTTTCATTGAGGCTAAAAAATAAAATAAAAAAAACGACTGTAAAGCCCAAAGGTATAATCCTTTTTAATAATATTTTACCCACAATGCTTCATTTTCGTAAGGTCTAGATAGCTACTAAATTTAATAATGTCACACTTTTACTTCTGTAAAAGACTGTAAAAGACACAGGTTGTGTTGCATGCAAAATTATTAATAAATTTGCACAACACGATGTGAATTTATTCAGGGGACAAAGAAAACGTCCTTTATTATAATAACGTGGTTTGGTACCCATGTGGTGCTTAGCTTTTCACTGATACTCAAACAAATGAGGTATAAATACAGAAGAAACATTCGTGCACATGAAACCATTCGGATGAATACCGTCTTAACACGATTTTAATGATCTTAAACTATGAATTATATATACACTAAAATACTTTAAAACACACTAGCACTTTTAGGGCGACGGTCATCATCAGGTGTGATCGGATTTCCCAAATCGTTCAGTATAAATATTAGTAGTGCACCATAACAGCAATGGACGTAACAGAATCTTGCGATATACACGTCACCTTTACCGGCGGTAAACCACGATCAAAGTGACACCACATCACAAATCAAAAACATTATAATTGCAATATTAAACATTAAAATCTTAAAAAGTATGTACTTCTGAGGATTGTCCAGCACGTGTAGACAAAAAAACGTCTCCAAACATCAGGTAGATCCCAAGGGAAATTATCATTACAGCAACATTCTTTGAACGCAGAAATGAATGAACTCTCAGTACCAGTAGCATGTGTGTAGAGGCGGTTACTGGAAATAAAATCCAAGGAAAAAAGATCCACGGGAAAAAAAAGCCAGGAAAAAAAATCCAACGGAAAAATAATCCAAGGAAAAAAAAAGCCAAAGGAAAAAGCCAAGGGAAAGAAAAGCCAAGGAAAACAAATCCATGGAAATAAAATCCAACGGCTACTTTCATGTTGGCTAACCAGTAGGAAACTTAGGTGTCCTAAAAATTTCCTGGCTTTTTTCGTGGATCTTAGTTCATATTAATTCACATATCCAAATCCATTTTTATAGTATAACTTTATATGAAGTTCATAATTTTTCTATAACCATATTTTGCCTACCCTTATATTACAAATAACGAGAGTGGGAAAGTTATATGACCTACAAAAAAAGTGCACGCATTTTTGATTTTCTGGTGTCCACTTCCATGTTGGGTGACCTTGTAGGAAATTTAGGGGTCGTATAAAAATTGCATTTCTGATTTCGTTGCGTCAATTCCATGTAAGAAGCTTAGAGGGTCGTATAACAATTTTCATTTGATTTTTTCCCTGGCTCTCTGTTTTTTTCCCATGGATTTTTTTAGCTTTTCTTTTGCACTAAAAATTAAGCAAGCCTTGCAAATTATGAATTCTCAGATGTAAGCATAGGCTCTGAGAAGTAGGTACCGATAAAACCATACTGAAGTGTACCTTAATAATGGAAAAAAAAATAAATGAATAAACACGATGTGCACGAGGAAATGCAGCAAAGAATATTCTAGTAAATAATATTCCAAGAACAGGAATGAAATATGTCAATCCAGGGCCAGATTAAGGCCTTAGCCCCCCCCCCCCCGGCTAAGACATTTGGGTGGGATCCCACAGAACTTATCACGGGGAATCTGTATGAAGTTCGTTAAAACACAAATCTGTAGCAATATGCTGTGATAATTAATACATAGTTTATTCTTCAAACTAATAAATTATCTGCAGAGCATTAATATAAGTGACTGTATTTTGCGTCGTTCTCATAAGAGCATGTGTTAAATGCTTAAGATTACTAGATTTTGTCTTTGATTTCCTAATGATTTTGCATTGTATGCTTTTCTTAGCGCATGTTTAATTAATTATACAATGTGAAGCCACACGGGACTTCGACTATTAACGGTTCTAAGTGCAAACTGGGAGGTGTATGTGGATGGTAGTAAAAAAAAGCTGAATGTCTCACCGACCTCGCTGTACAAAGCAACATGAAACCCTTTTACCCTTGGTGAGTCACTGCCTTGAAATCTGTTCGTCTTCTAGCCACTGTTCGTGACCAAGTGGAAATCGTACGAGACAAAAGCAAAACTATTTTATAAACCTCTTTCTCTCTTTATTATTTGCCCAGACATGCATTCCAAGTCATGGTGAGACCCCAAGGCTATAGACTCTATAGACACCCTCTCCCCCTTAATCCGGCCCTGTGTCAATCATGTAAATGGATAACTGTTTCGTTGGCTGGATTTTTTTCCATGGTTTTTTTTTCCTGGATTTTTTTTTCCCGTGGATCTTTTTTTCCTTGGATTTTTTTCCCCTAGATTCGTAGAGGCTGGGGTTTTCAAAATTTTAGCATTGTCCCAATCCGGGATTAAATTTTCCAAATCAATGCACTTGGTAAGCGCTGTACAGATTTGGCTTGATTTTAAACTATATTTATGTTCCTGCAGCCTGAGGCATTTTCCACCGAGTGGATCCTATGTAATAGTTAACAAGCTCATGCGATTCATTGCCCAATAGTGGGATATAATAAACACCCCACCTCTGTGAATCATCGGTTCTTGGGCGGTCTTTCTTCAAAACGGATGATAGGTTGTTAAACCCCACGTCAAAATGTAGCCGGTATTTGGAACAAATTTTAGACATTAAGATGGTATAGCCAGGCAGGAAATCCATTTTTAAAATGAGGTATAAAGAATTACTTATTTAAAAAGGGCATGTGACTTCCTGCACCATCTAGGGATCACAGACGAGTTTAGGACATTTGGGCACAAATCTTGAGGGGCCGTACAAAAATTGCAGGGTTTTTTTTCGCTGTGAGGGGAATTGAATGGAGAAAACGTTTCCAGTAAGACAAACGACAATTATAATTGAATTTAAAAAAAATATTACAATGCACAAATTTTGAAGATGACAATACGTTTTTTTGGGTGTAAATATGACAAGCATAATATCTGAAAACTTGACAATTTCGTCGTCTTGGATCGGGATTACATAGCTCATAATCATGAATATGGATTACATCATATTCATAATTACATAGCACCAAGGGTGCCTATGGGGGTGAGCCCCCGTTAATATAGCCACATTTTTGATAAATTTAAAACACTGAAATAGACGAAACCTTTTTTCAATGTTTGACAGCCTTGAAGGAGGTAAGGATTTTTCTTAGCACCCCCCCCCCAGCACACATAAAACGTCCGTAATTTCGTATTTTCTTATTTACGATATTTTTCTATAAACTATAACCAAACAAATTCTATGCTAGTATGAGCAAACCCAGGAAACTTGTCGGGTGGGGGGTGGGGGGTTAAAACCTAAAATATGAAATATAAAGAATATCTGGTTCTGGTTCGATCGGCAGATTTTCAGCCATTACAAGATACAAGTCATCGAATTGTCTGAGGGCATCTGCTGCCTCAGGAAACTAGTGTGTGTGTGTGGGGGGGGGGGGGGTACCAAAAGCGTAAAATATCAAAAATTTCTCATTTCTTTTCCGATCGGGAGATCTTCAGCATTTACAAGCTGCAACTCGACAAATTTTCTCAGCGCATGTGCACTCTCTGGAAACCTGTCGGCGATGGGGGAGGGGGGGGTCAATAGCAAAAGTGTAAAATATGAAAAATTCCTCGTCCGATCGCCAGATTTTTGGCATTTACAAGCTACAACTCGACATATTATTTAAAGGCATGTGCCTACTCAGCAAACCTGTGTGTGTGTGGGGGGGGGGCATACCAAGTGTAAAATATGATGCATTTCTCGTCGAATCGGGAGATTTTCAGCATTTAGCAGCTACAACTCGACACATTATCTGAAGGCATGTGCCTACTCAGGAAACCTGTCGGGCGGGGGGGGGGGGTTGTAGCTTGTAAATGCTGAAAATCTCCCGATTGGACGAGAAATTCTTCAAATTTTTCACTTTTAGTATACCCCCCCCCCCCCCCCCGACAGGTTTGCTGAGTAGGCACGTGCCCTCAAATAATCTGTCGAGTTGTAGCTTGTAAATGCTGAAAATCTCCAGATTGGACGATACATTTTTCAAAATTTACATTTTTGGTATTAACCCCCCCCCCCGCCACGTTTTCTGAGTAGGCACGTGCGCTCAGACAATGTTTCGAGTTAGATAATGTCTCCAGTTGTAATTTTGTAAATGCTGAAAATATCCCGATCGGACGAGAAATACTTCATATTTTACACTTTTGATATACCCCCCCCCCCCAACTGGTTTGCTGAGTAGGCACGTTCCCGTAAATATTTAGTGACTAAGTAACTTACGGCGAACATTTTCTCGGTCAAACTCTTACTAATGGGCCAAGAAACGGCAATTGTTATACGGCCCCTTAAACATTTGGGGAAATGTCCGGGTGCCCAAATGTCCGCCCGTCTTTCAGACAGAAAATCGTAAATATGTCTCAATTTCTTAATGATTATGATATATAAGTGAAAAAAATTTTGTGCACACCACTTGCTCAAGTAGGGAGAAATATAGGAACACTATAATTTTTAACGCAGCGCAATTTCATTGCTTTGAAAGGGAATGTGCCCAAATGTCTGGGTGCCCAAAAGTCCGAACCCCATAACAGACAGGGTGGCGCCGGATCAGGAGTAAACAGCGCTAATCCCTTTTTGCGCTCCCTTGTAAAAAAGATTACTCACTTGTTTGTGAAGCGACATTTCTAAGATGTTTTCGTCCGAAAGGTAGCGGCAATAAGTGTTGAAGAAATACGTATGAGCCTATCGTTGTTAACCGCGGATTCTTTTGATTAAAGGTTAAGACCAATGACAGAAATGGAAATGAAAGCCGACGAACCCACAGTCAGTCCCATACGCTCATAGAATTTTAGCTCCCCTCCCAACAGATCAGAATTTCTGAAAAAAAAAAATAAATAAATAAATAAAAATAACTTGCGTGTGTTAGAGCTGAGTTCGGGCTCAATTTTCGGAGCCCAAACCCGTGGTATATCAGCCCGAGCACACCCGAGCCCGAATTTTATATTGCAAGATAGAGCCCGGGCCCGAACGAACCCGAAAACTGGCTAACCTGATCAACCATTAATAAAAAATATCTCCTTTTCTACACTTCCACTCTCTCCTCCTCATGTGCAATTAACTAATGTATTTCTCAAATCGGGAGCACGGAAGAGTCCTCTGTCTATTTTTACAGTGTAACTGTACGATTTTCTTTGACCGTTCGTTTCCACTTGAAATGTTTCGGCCGGCCGGACATCCAAAATGATCGGGCGGTGCTGCAATTGTATGTTGCTCAAATAATGCAAATATTATCGCGCCATAATGCGCTGCAATATGTACGTTGTTAAATAAAATTAGCAGGGAGCTACCTCGTGGAGATAGCATACCGATGATAATTTACCCCCTTATCAACTATCCAATATCTATAGTTCTTGAAAAAGAAAGCTTTTCAAGAACTATACCCAAGCCCGGAATAAATAGCCATCTCGAATGCCCGCTCCCCAAACAGAACCAGTTGCCGAAGAATTCCTTTTACCAACTATAAAGTGTCACATTTGCTAAATCATATAAAATCGCAAAAAGCCCGCCCGAAGCGTAAAAAATATTCTAGAGCCCGAGCCCGCCCGAAGCGTAAAAAATATTCTAGAGCCCGAGGCCGCCCGAAGCGTAATAAATATTCTAGAGCCCGAGGCCGCCCGAAGCGTAATAAATATTCTAGAGCCCGATTCGGGCGCGGGGTCTCAGCCAGTCTCAGCTCTGGTGTGTGTGAGAGAGAGAGAGAGAGAGAGAGAGGATAATGGTATAGTTAGCAGACATCGGAGAAAAAACATGTAAAGTTTCCAGACCAGCAAGGGAGAAAGGATAAGAAGTTTTTAAGGACTTGAAGTCAGCTAAACGGGCGATGCCCCCCGGATGACAATGAGGATGTCAGCAAACGATCACGACCCTCACAGCAGACGATGCATACGGGATGCCCACATGAGTTAAAGACCAACGAATTAAGAGTCGAGGAAATAAGATGAGTCTAATATTCTTCCTTTTTCAAAATTCTCTCGTGCTTTGTTCCGTGTCCGTCATTTAACCGAAAAGTTATTTGTTAAAAATGAGTCAAAGTAATTTCCAGGTGTATGTCGTATGTTCACAGTAAAATATAGTATAACCAAAGGTCAAAAGAAATTCAACTTTTAAATTACAATGTAATTATAGTACAAATTCACAGGTGGTAGTGTTGTCTCCTTACACCAGTGACGAAAAAGGGTGAATCACAGCTAGGTGCTTTCTTGTATTTTCTTACTTCTATTTTTATAGACGATCACGTTTTGCAAATTTAAGTATATATGTGCATGCATGTGCAGTTCTTTTTTACAGGTCGTGAGGTTATCGATAACATTGATGGTTTATATACATTCCATTTATCATTTTTAAATTATAAAGTTACGTTCCAATCTCAGTTTACAACAACACACACACACACACACACACACACACACACACACATTTATATGGGTCTAAATCTTTTGTTTACATGTGTAACAAAGGTCTAGACCTTTTTAGCAAATTTAACCCACGGTTCCTATATTTTGAGTCAAGCTATATTTCTGTTGTTTTATCGAGTACAGTCAGTCATTTACTGATAGGCTTTGAACAATCTACAAGATGTCATAACATTTGTATCCACATATGAAAGTACAATTTTATACGGTCCCCTAATGAGGTTCAATAAAGCAACTTTTCCATTGGTATAGGAGTAACTCATTTATTTCGATGGAGCTTCTAGTACAGTTCTGATTTTATAAGTGGCAATGATATTTGTCACACACGTCAAATTTACACGGAAATACCGTTCGTATTGTGCCAATTGTGGAGAAGTATAACCACAGCAAAATTGGCCACGCAGAAAAGTGGCCAAGAAAGAGCAATTTTTTTTGATGCCTCAGAAAGTGTATGCGGCCATTTCTGCTGTAGTCAGGTTTCTTAAACTCTCATTATAGAAGTTTGTGGAGGCAGACATTATTAAACTGTGTGTTAGCTTTTCATTCATTACCCAGCAAAAACAGTCTTGCTGGGCCAGCACTGGGCCATTGCTGGCAGCCAGCACTGCCAGAAATGGCCCAGCACTATGTTGCCGCTGCCGAACAGTCAATAAAATATCCGGGCGGCCAACAGCTGGCCAACAGTTGGCACCCCATCAGTTGTCATATGCCACAACAGGGCCATCAGTGGTCCATCACAGGCAGTAGCTGGCACAAGTGGCCCTTCAGTGGCCCTGCAAGCACGTGCCAGAAATGATGGCTGGCCTAATGTGGTCCGCTAGTGGCAGCCAGCAACCACGTGACGTAACTGGTGGCTTGCCGAATCTTGTCCGCCAATTTCCCAGTAGTAGCCATAATAATAATAAAAAGCAAGGATAACCACAGTTTCCTAAAGCAACAATTTTTTTTTCTAACCTTACGCTTCCTGTGAATTAACGCACTGCGCTAGAGAAATTTTCTCAACAGACCGGAAAAACGCCCGTTTGCAAATGACTATATTTGATCCTGGGCCGTTTGCGTGGAAGCCGCGCTCGCTACCGACCGGACTAATTCACTACGCTCAGAGAGGTGCTGGAAGCTATCTGTTTGGTACGCAATTTGTAATCGAATGCTTCCCTCTTTAATTTTACAATATTGAGAGGTATTTTTCATAAAAGTCAGTTTCATATAATTGATAAATTAATTTTTTCAACGTAACGATAGTTTTTTTTTTTTTACCTTAAGGGAACTTCACTCATTTTCAAGGCGTGCACATACTTAGAGTCGCTTTCAAAGTTTTGTACTGTCCTTGCCGTCGTGAAAAGAGATTGTTGAATAAATATATATTTACCCGGGTTCATGTCACGTTCTGTTACATTTTTAACGTTGTGTCTTTCCTTTCCGTTGTCCGAAGCTACATTTGTTTTAAAGAGCAAAAGATATTTTATTTTACTTCTCGTTATTTTTAGAAGCGAATTCCTCCCAGTCTTGTGTATTCAACCCATGGATGAGTACACCACATAGCGTTGCTTTTTTTTTTTTCTTTCAAATAATTAATAAATTTTGTACGCGTATAATTCTTTTTTTTTTTTTCCAACAAACGCTGTTTTAATGGTTTTCCAGGATATGTGTTTCAAGCGGTTTCAAATTTTTTCTTGTTATTCATCCACTCTATTCCATGAATTGTTATTCATGGGAATGGAGTGGGTGTATTTCATGGCTGTAATCTAGTATTTCACGGCTTAATCTGATATCTTCGTCGACGTAAAATTTCATTAGGAAATTAATTCGCTTCTCCACATATGGATTTTTTTCTTAACATCCACTAAAATAACACAATGGCGATAGCGTCGTCTTCAACTAACTGGTACCATGAGAGACACAGCAAGTGTTGCTTCTGCGCATGCGCAGTCCCGATGCTTCCACCTGCTGTTGGGGGTTGCATTGGTTGCCAGCAACGGGCCACTAGTGGCACTTGCTTGGAGGCCCACAATTCACGGCGATGCTGCAGGGCCATCAATGGCTCGCCAACTGATAGCGCTGCCACCAACGGACCACTACCGGGCCGTGAGCGGCAGATTTCAGCCAGCAGTGACCCATCACTGCAAGCTGGTGCCCAGCAGTTTCCCAGCACTTGTGTTTTTGCTGGGTACCGAAAGATAAATTAAAAACTGTTTTAAAAGACAGGAAGAATGAGCAACTCTTCTGATAATGAAAACGATTATTAATTTTAATTCACTAGTGATCCAACTCTCGAGAAGATACAAGGCTCAGGTTATTCAAACTTATGCACCCACCACAAGTCATCCTGAAGAAGAAATTGAAGAATTTTATGAGGAAATTCGTCATCTAAATAATAAAGGTAAGCAGCACTTGAAGATAATTATGGGAGATTTCAATGCAAAAATAAGGCAACGGCAACAGAATGAAACTTCAGTAGGTAAATTCGGTCACGGCAACAGAAACCAGCGTGGAAATACTCTCGTTGAGTTTGCAGAGGCAGAAAGGATTTTTCATCTTGAGTTCCTTTTTCAAGAAAAAGCCACACAGGAAATGGACATGGAGACATCCAATTGGGACGGCAAGTGAAATTGGTTTTATTATGTGTAACAAAAAATTCATCATAGAAGACTGCAGTGTGCTGAACAAGTTCAACACAGGTAGTGACCATAGATTGGCGAGATGTAAGATGCACCTCAACACTAAACTCGAACGTGGCAAGCTCATAAGACAAACAAGATGTATTGACATAACCAACCTTAAAAAACACCATAATACCTTCAAGTTGGAGCTGAAGAACAGATTCTCTGCTTTAGAAGGTCTAACATCGGAAGAAGTGGATATTTCTGAAGTTAACAGAAAAGTAACCAAAGCTCTTATGGAAACAGCAACAAAATTAGCTGGGTCTAAGAACAAATTGCATGTGAACAAATTATCAGGAAAAACCAAAATGTTGATGCAAAATAGAAGAGAGATGAGGACAACTAAAGATGTGACTTCCAAAGTGGAATATATAGAGCTATGCAAGACAGTACGAAAAAGTATCACTGAAGACGTAAGGAAATTCAACTGTGAACTAGTGAGGAAAGCAATTGAAAACAACCAAAGCCTAAAGATAGCAAAGGGACATCTCAGTAAGGGAAGAAAACAAATTATGGCGCTGAGAAAAGAAGATGGTTCTCTAACAAGAAATAGAGGCGAAATTTTGACAAGAGTGAAAGATTTCTACTCCAAATTATATGAAAGGGATGATACATGTACTCCAGACATCATGAAAGGTACCAGTACCAGAGTTCTTCCAGTCCTCCCAGCAGAAGTTGCACATGCAATCAAGAACATGAAACGGGGAAAAGCTCCAAGAGAAGATGGAATTACTGTAGACATCATACAAGAAGCAAGTGGAGAAATCGAAACAGTACTCGCCCAAGATTTCACTCGATGCCTTAATGAAGGGGAGATTCCTGAGGATTGGAACAACGCTACAATGAGCCTGCTACATAAAAAAGGAGACATTGAGGACCTCAGGAACTACAGACCTATCAGCCTCCTATCAGTGGTTTATAAAATCTTCACTAAAGTTCTTTCACACCGCTTGAAGGTAACACTGGACATGGCTCAACCGAGAGAACAAGCTGGATTCAGGAGTGGCTACAGCACAATAGATCATATACACGTACTGAGAGAACTAATTGAAAGAGCGAGGGAATATGAAATTCCATTGTGCATGGCTTTTATCGATTATGAAAAAGCCTTTGATTCGGTGAAATCATCAGCAGTAACAATGGCTCCGAAATCCTGCGGTATTGAAGATGCATACATTAATATTATTAATAACATCTATGAAAATGCAAGTGCAAAGATTCGGCTGTTTGAAAATACAACACACATAAAAATTGGAAAGGGAGTGAGACAAGGTGACACCATATCTCCGAAGCTCTTTAATGCCACATTGGAAAATGTCTTTCAATCACTGAACTGGGAAAACAAAGGGATAAAAATGAATGGAGATTATCTAACCCACCTTCGTTTCGCTGATGACGTAGTCATTTTTTGCAACTACCCTATCAGAGCTGCAGAGTATGATCCAGGAACTTGCTGACAAGAGTAAAGAAGTGGGATTAAAAATGAACTTTTAGAAGACATACAAGAAATTAAGATTTATCGATTGATGGAGAAAAGCTGGATATAACAGACACGTACGTTTATCTTGGACAGCAGATATCAAGTTAGGGTCACATTGATGAAGAAATTAATCGGCGTACAAAACTTGCCTGGAGAGCTTTTGGAAGAAACAGCATAATTTTCAAGAGCAATATGCCATTATGTCTTAAAAGAAAAGTGTTTGATCAATGCATCCTTCCAGTGCTTACGTATGGTGCAGAGACGTGGACCTTAACTAAAAGAGACATACAAAGGCTGCAGACAACTCAAAGCAGCATGGAGAGATGCATGCTTGGTGTAACCAGGAGAGATAAGAAGAGGAACACGTGGATCCGAAAAATGACAAGAGTGGAAGACATCATGATCAGAGTTAAATCCCTGAAATGGCAATGGGCTGGACATACTGCCAGAAGGACAGACCATCGATGGACAGCCGAAATTTTAGATTGGATTCCAAGGGATAGGAAAAGACCGAGAAGAAGACCACGTGGGCGATGGGTGGATGAAATTCGAAAGTATGCGGGAGTGACATGGAGGAGACTGGCACAAGACAGACCGTTGTGGAGGAAACTTGGGGAGACCTTCGTCCAGCAGTGGATCGACAATGATGATGATATCATCTGTTTTAACCGCGTACCTTACCGCACATTAATATGCAAATGTTTGATGACACAAGTTTGATCAAGCAGTACCGTTAAATACTCCACAGGGTACCTTCAAATTGGGAATATTAACTATCTCGTTTATCCTATTTTAGGAGTACGTTGAAGTGTACATCAAGTAAATTTAACCATTGTGAAGCCCTGTAAATTATGTTCCTTCCCGAGAACTCACCACTGGTAGGATGTAATTGTTATCAACAAGTACCCCCTGTTGTGATGACAGCAGTCATCTCTGAGTTTTATCACCTGTGTGACGATAATTCAAGTCTCTTCCAATTACAATGCTCGTTACACCTTTACCGTGACAACGTTGCCACCTCACCCAGTAGAAAATGGTCAAACAGGTGAAGGGAGTCTAATGTTAGAGACCCCTCCGTGTGCTCAGATGAGTTTCTGAAAGCACGCAGAAACTATGCCTTCAGCTAGGGTTATTCATCAAGTGCAGGACACGAAGAAGCCCTACCAAAAGTGAACCGTTATCTCCGAGCGGAAACAAGGAGGGCTCGTTTTCGTAACCTCTGTTATGGAGGTCATTACCGGCTCATTAACGATCTTAGGGTGTGGAAGCGATACGATGTCAAAGATCAGGACAGTCGTTCGTGTGGGGGTCATCGTCATTAAGTCTCGCTTGAAGCCCTGCTGACACCGAGTCTGGCAGTATCCCCAAAACATCCATCATTGAAGACAAGAGTGAAGTTTCGGGGTCTGGTGACAAACGACGCAATGGTGACATCTCTCTCACCACTAATTGGTTCCTTCTTCGCTACTGTCAACAGGAAAGGGTAAAAATAACCTTAAGGGAAGTAAAATTACTCACTTCTGTGATACTCTTTCGGCTTCCAAGCTCTCTCAAAGGAGGAATCGTTCCGTAGTCGTGCCCGGAAATAACCAGGTAACGCAGACGATTTTGAAGCAGTCTGCAGAATTCGAGCTAACGCAAAAACAGCCATTATGGCACCTTTACAACAGCGGCCTCCGAGATTTATATGCTTTTTCCTGCTAAATTTTAATGGTAGCGACTTAATGATACTTTTCTTCGCTTCCACGTGATGCTCATTTAAGTGATAAACTTTCTAAGTACGGTCCAATTAAGACCGAAAATTCCCTTACTCATTTTTTTTTTTCGTACTTTCTTCACAAGAAAAATGGCTGCCTAACAAAACATATGCTTAACGGGGGACTCTAAAAATGAGTGATCCGCTAAGCATTTTCATTCGTTAAATGTGCTAAAATACAAAAAAAACAGAGTAAAATCACACAAAATGAGGAAATATAGGTACAGCAAAATATATGTTACTCTTTCTCAAAGTAACTTCCCTCGAATGATATGCAACAGTCTCATCGATCAGTCCACTTTTCAAAGCATGTGGCAAAGGTATTTTGTGGAAACTGCTTTAGCGACCCCTATACAGCTTGAATAACGTCCGCATGTGTTGAATGTTGCGCCACGGAACTTCTTCATTGTTGGAAACAATCAGAAATCGCACGGGCCGAGGTCAGGACTGTAGGCAAACTTTAACATGATTTCAATACTACGTTTCGTTAGAAACTGTTGAACACAAGTAGCCAGATGTACACGGGCGTTATCATGTTGTAGGGTCCACTTGCCCACCAGTTCCGGTCAGTTAATCGATATGTGTCGTCACAGACGCTTCAAGACTGAAATATAGTTCTCAACTGTGGAGGAACGGCATGCTGGTAGACTACACCTTTTTGATCAAAGAAAATTATCATCATCACCTTCCCAGCTGATTTGGTTTCGCGGACTTTTTTCGGAGGAGGCGAGCTTAACGGGCGACTCGGAAAAAGAGTGATCCGCTAAGCATTTTCATTCGTTAAATGCCCCAAAATACAAATTTGTACAAAATGAAAAGATTTCATCTGGCACTTGACAATATTTTCACAAGAAAACTTTAAGCATTTTGTAACTCAAACACAATTGGTAAGAATAGTGATTTGGAATGAATCATGATAGGCTCGGTTAAAATCTCGTCCGTGTGACGATAGAAGGAAAATTCCTAACTCCCCCACTAATTAAATTTGAATGATAACGGAAAAACAGAAATTATTAGTAGCTGTTGCCGGAAGTACATGCAAAATGAAATTACATGGAAACAGTACTAATAAATAAGGTAATATTCACTTAAAGAAGTTAGGTTGGAATGAATTGTAGAGTTCCATTGCGAAAGTGCCTATGAAACGACGGGTCCAGGAAAACTGGTACATCTTCTCAAGTAAGGGGATGTACACAAATTACGTTTCATTCCGAGATCTTGTCAAAGTGCACGAGTTTTCCTAGCTGAACAAAACGAAATGTACCAGTTCTAGGGATCTCAATGGGTATGTAAGATCAAAACGGCACAAGGTTTATGTAGAACCTTTCTGACTCCTTAAATCTTGAGTTACGATTTTAATATTTCCCATGTGATAACAAGAAATCAAGGCTAATTGACAGGGGCTCAACGAATCGATCTTCAGGTGCTGATCTTTTTAGAAGATTTTAAATTACAACCTTGATATTCCGTATGCCTAAACGTTTTATAAAACGTAATAAAAAGGCACTCAACGGATTATTTCTCACCTATTTACAAGCCACTTAGGCCGCGGGCCTTTTAAACAGTTTTTATTCTACCAATGTCATATTCAAAACGTTTACACAGCAAATCAAGTTAATAATACTGGACGTTTACTTAGGTTCGAAATATTAATTCATAGGTCCTAGGCCTTGGCTTTTTTGACAGTTTTTAATTCGTCGACTTCATATTCATAACGTTTTACGTATCAACTCAAGTTAATATCATTGCGCTTTTACTTAGGCAGTAAATATTAAGTCATAGACCCTAGGATTATTATTTCGTGCATAAGTAAAAGCACGATATTTTTAACTTGACATCATGTGTAAAAGTTGTGAATATGGCATTGGTAGAATAAAAACCATTAAACAGGCCTAGATCTAGGGGTGAATTAATATTTCGTGCCTAAGTAAAACCGCAATATAATTAACTTGGTTTGCTGTGCAAACGTTGTTAATATGAAATTGGTAGAATAAAAACTGTTAAAACGGCCTAGACCTAGGGCCTATGAATTAATATGTAATGCCAAAGTAAAAGCGCAATTCTATTAACTTGAGTTGATACGTAAACATTATGAATATGAAGTCGACGGATTAATAACTGTCAAAAAAGCCTAGGCCTAGGGCCTATGAATTAATATTTCGTGCCTAAGTAAAAGCGCAATATTATTAACTTGATTTCATGTGTAAATGTTGTGAATATGACATTGGTAGAATAAAAACTATTAAAAAAGCCTAGGCCTGGGGCCTATGACTTTAAGCTATAGTTCCTATGTAAAAGCGCAATTTTATTGATTTGATTTGATACGTAAACGCTATCAATATGAAGTCAGCGGATTAAAAGCTGTTAAAAAGGCCAAGGTGTAGGGCCTATGAGTTAAGTAAAAGAAAAATATTACAAACTTGACATGTTATGTAAATATTTAGTGCTTAATAAAAGAAAAATATTACAAACTTGACATGTTATGTAAATATTTAGTGCCTAAGTAAAAGTGCAACGTTATTAAAAAATCCCACCTTATCGTCCTTTTCTGAACACAGCGTGAGTCATGCTGCAATTCCGTTGTTTCGTCGAACACTGTAGTTTTAAGTCACCGCAATTTATTTCTTCAAATTGAAGTACAGTTCTCGCTTCGGTTACATAGAACGCATAGAACGTCGTCTCGAAATTTGTTTGGAGTTCCCAATTCAATTCTCAATATAGGCAAAGAAACGGCAATCATTATAGCACCCCCCCCCCCTCCTTTCCCCCGTTGACCTTCTGTGGCCAATTGCCCTAAGTATTAACCGGCATGGAAATTCAGACAAACAAAAGAGCTCCTTCTCGTCGTTAGGCACCTTGAAAAACTGCCACACATAATTCGGAAACTTGGAAAACTGCCACACATTCAAAGTGTTCTCCAGTTTCCCTGTGTGGCAGTTTTCCAATGTGTGGCAGTTTTCCAAGTTGCTGAAAGACGTGTGGCGGTTTTCCGGCAATCAAAGGATAAGCACCTGAAGATCGATTCGTTGAGACCCTGTCAATTAGCCTTGATTTCTTGTTATCACATGGGAAATTTTAAAATCATAACTCAAGATTTAAGGAGTCAGAAAGGTTCTACATAAACCTTGCGTGATTTTTATCTTACCTAGCCATTGAGATCCCTAGGAAAACTGGTACAATTTCGTTTTGTTCAGCTAGGAAAACTCGTATACTTTGATCAGATCTCGAAACGAAACGCAATTTTTGTACATCCCCTTACTTGAGAAGGTGTGCGAGTTTTTCACCCTTCGCATTTTGCTCAGCGGCATGAGAAAGTATACGAGTTTTCCGTTGTACCAGTTTTCCGGTGTACGAATTTTCCGCCACCCTGAAGCGACACTGAGAGGGCGGGTCCAAAATCAATGTAGCTGAAAATCAGGAACATGTGTGACAGGACAGTTTATTAGTATAAATAACATGGTGTGCTACGAAATGCCAATAAAAATATTAGAAGTGAACTTTTGAGTAAAACACCACTGTGGCTTAACCTGAGGATCCAGGTAAACTCCCCCACCGGAAAACTCATACGCCTTCTCATAATACACTGATGGGAAAAAAAAAATCCCAACACCACGAAAAACTAGTTGTAGAGGAATGAAATGGCGGCAATACATTTGTATAGGTAACATATTTAATCGATTAAGGTTTCAAGATCACAGCTTATTGTAAGCGCGAGAAGAGCCATTTTAAATGTGAAATGCTGGTACATTAATAACCGGTGTAACCGCGCCAGAATGTTGAATGCAAGCACGCAAACGTTCATGCATTGTGTCGTACAGGTGCTGGATGTCAGTTTGTGGGATGGAGTTCCATGCCTGTTGCACTTGGTCGGTCAATACAGGGACGGTTAAGGCTGGTTGGGGGTGACGCTGGAGTTGTCGTCCAATGATGTCCCATACGTGCTCGATTGGTGAAAGATCTGGCGATCTAGCAGGCCACGGCAACATATCGACACTCTGTAGAGCATGTTGGGTTACAACAGCGGTATGCGGGCGAGCGTTATCCTGTTGGAAAACACCTCCTGGAATGCTGTTTATGAATGGCAGCACAACAGGTTGAATCACCAGACCGACGTACAACTGTGCCGTCAGGGTGCGTGGGATAACCACGAGAGTACTCCTGCTGTCATAGAAAATTGCTCCCCAGACCATAAATCCAGGTGTAGGTCCAGTGTGTCTCTGCCACACACAGGTTTGTTGCAGGCGCTCACCTGGCCTCCTTCTAACCAACACACGGCCATCACTGGCACCCAGGCAGAACCGGCTTTCATCAGAAAACACAACAGATCTCCACTCCGTCCTCCAATGAGCTCTGGCTTGACACCACTGACGTCGCAAACGGCAGTTGTCTGGAGTAAGTGGAATGTACGCTACAGGGCGTCTGGCTCGGAGCTGTCCTTGAAGTAACCGATTTGTAACAGTTCGTTGTGTCACTGTGGTGACAACTGCAGCTCGAATTGCTGCCGCGGACGCGGTACGATGCGCCACGGCTATACGCCGTACACGGCGGTCTTCCATCTCAGTAGTGCCACGTGGCCGGCCGGAACCCTGTCTTCTTGAGGCAGTACCTTCCCTTGACCACCGCTGCCAACAATCATGCACAGTGGCTACATTCCTGCCAAGTCGTTCTGCAATATTGCGGAAAGAAAATCCACCTTCTCGTAGCACTATTACACGGCCTCGTTCAAACTCCGTGAGCTGTTGATAAAGGCTTCTTCGTCTTCTTAAAGGCATTCTTGACTAACATCAACACACTACGTCGAATCTCAACGATAACTAACGCTCACGAACGTTACAGCGCGTATTTACAGCAAACCTGCTTTGCATGTTCCGAGGGGCGCTACTAGCGCCACACGTATGCGCCGAGCGCGAAATTTGCATAGACGTCATCTTACAGATGTACTCTCACCGCCTACCAACTGTCGTTTATCTAACACAACCCCTTCTTGGTGTTGGGATTTTTTTTTCCGTCAGTGTATAAGGGGTTGTATACAATTTGAGTTTCGTTCGGAGATCTTGTCAAACCGTGGTAATTTTCCTAGTTAACAAAAACAAAATGTACAAGTTCTCCTAGTGATATATTTATGTGTGTAAGATCAAAATGGCACACTGTTTTTAAACTTAAGATCGTCTGAAAAGGCCAGCGGCCTAGGTGCCTTGTAAGCAGCTGAGAAATTATCCATTCTGTGACTTTTATTAGCATTAATGAAATGTTTATAAATATAAAATATTTACGTTGTAACATAAGATCTTTCAAAACGGCCCGCAGCTTGGGTGTCTTGGCATCACCTGAAGACCGATTCGTTGCGTCTTTTTGATTAGCTTTTATTGCATATTATCACATGCCAAATATTAAAATCATAACTCAAGATTTATTGAGTCACAAAGCTTCTACATAAGCCTTCCCAGCAAAAAACACAAGTGTTGGGAAACTGCTGACCAACAGCAGGCAGTAACGGGTTACTGCTGGCTGAAATCTGCTGCTCACGGTCCGGTAGTGGTCCGTTGGTGGCAGTGCCATCAGTTGGAAGCCTACAGTGCCACTAGTGGCCTGTAGCTCGCAACCGATATAACCCAAACACCTGGTGGAAGCAACGGAACTGCGCATGCGCAGAAGCAACACGTGCTGTGTCTCTCGTGGTGCCAGTTAGTTGAAGACGACGCTATCTCCATCGTGTTATTTTAGTGGATGTTAAGAAGAAAAAAGCCTATGTAGAGAGGCGAATTAATTTCCTAATGAAATGCCACGTCGACGAAGATATCAGATTAAGCCATAAAATACTAGATTACAGCCACAAAATATTCCCACTCCATTCCGATGAATAACAAGAAATTATTTCTGTGTAATCTTTCGTTTTAACATTCACTAAACTGCTTGAAACAAAAGTCCTGGAAAAACATTAAAAAACAGTTATGTTGAAAAAAAAAATTGTACGCGCACAAAATTTATTAATTATTTGAAAAAAAAGCAACGCTATGAGGATATAATATACTCATCCATGGGTTGAATACACAAGACTGGAGGAATTCACTTCTAAAAATAACACGAAGTAAAATAAAATATCTTTCCTCTTCAAAACAAATGTAGCTTCAGACGGCAGAAAGGAAAGATACAACGTTAAAAATGTAACAGAATGTGACATGAACGGATAAATATATTAATTCAAAAATCACCTTTCAAGACGACAAGGACAGCTCGAAACTTTGGAAAGCGCCTTTAAGTTGGTACACTCGTTGAAAAACTGAAGTTCCATTAAGGTAAAACAAAAAACAATCGTACGTTTAAAAAATAAATTTATGAATTATATGAAACTGGCATTTATGAAAAATACCGCGCAATATTTTAAAATTAATTAGAGAACCATTCGTTACATATTACATATTCCGCAGAAAAGAGGGTCAACTTCCAGCCATGCTCGTGCGTTACAAACCAGACCAGTTGCTAGAGCTCCCGCTTCCCACGCAGACAGTCCTTGGTTCGTTTCCAACCAGATCCAAACGGGGCGTTTTTCCGGACCTATTGAGAAAATTTCCCCAGCGCAGTGCTGTAATTCAGGAGTTTCGTAAGAAAAAAAAAATAGTTGTAGCTTTGAGAAACTGCGGTCATCTTTTATTTTTTTATGGCTACTACTGGGGAATTGACGGACAAAATTCGGCAAGCCATCAGATACTCAACTGGATTTAAGTCTGGGGAATTATGGGGCAGGGAAGTACTTTGAAGTCTGCATCGTGCTCTTCCAATCACCCTCGAACATTTCTAGCTGTGTGACACTTCGCATTTTCGATCTCGAAAATCCCATGCGCCCCAGGGAAGATAAATCAGCATGTATAGGTATGTGTGGTCTGCAAGGATGGATTCATAACGAATTCGGTTAATAGTGCCTTCCACAGGTACGAGTGGACCAGGAGAATGCCACGAAACAATTTCCCAGACCATAACGCTGCCCCCACCAGCTCGTGTTCTGCCAGCAGTGGTTGAAGAGTATTTGCTCTCTGATGTTTCCCGCCCTATGCGTCAACGTCCATCCGTTCGATGAAGCAGGAAACGTGACTATTCGGAGAACACAATTATTTGCCAATCAGCGGAGGTCCAATTCCGATACTGCCGTGCAAATGTAAGCCTTTTCTACCGATGCACCTTCGTTAGCATAGGTGCAGTGACCCTCCGTCTGCATCAGAGCCCCATACCCAAAAGGGTTCGCTAAACTGTCGTTTTAGACTCACTTCTGGTAGCTCCCTGGTTTATTCGGCCAGTGAGTTGCTCCACTATAGCGTGTGGATCAGCCCTCACGCACCTTCGAAGCCGACGTTCACTTCTCATATCAATGGCACGTGGTGCACCGCAATCTCCACGTCACTATTCGCAATGGTGCCATTTCTCCAATCACGATCCACTTTAACCACAGCAGCACGCGAACAGTTCACAAACTGCGCTGTTTCAGAAATATTGCCACCCTTAGCCCGAAAGCCGATAATCATTCCTTTTTGCAAATCTGATAAAACGCTCCTTTTATCCATGACAACGACGAGTGATATGTTTTCAGAATGCCTACAGCACACCTTATACATGTATAATACCCTCCAAGCCAGCTCACGACACGTGCTTTCTTTTATTGGCTAAGCGCTGTTGACCTCAAAAGTAGGAGGTGGTCAATGTGACTCGACTGTGTAAAATAGTTGTTTGATTGGTGCAAGAGCTAAAACTGTTTCCTCTAGAGTTTGTAGAAGGATTTCCGCCAAAATTGGGGATAGGGGTGAACCCATTGGTGCTCCTTCCAATAGCTGATAAAAACGTTTATTAAATGAGAAGAACGAACGCTTGAAAACTAGGCGTAAGGCGCTCGAAATAGCTTGTATTTCCAAGTCTAACCTATTTCCCAAAGAACTAAGTTTTCTTTCGATGATGTCGTGAACCGCTGTAACTGGTATATTTGGGAAAAGTGCCACCACGTCAAGTGAAGCCAAAACAAAAGAATTCCCGTTCTGGATAATCTTAGAGATGGGCCTGTAGGGAAATTTTGATAGAATATTGCGAATTTGCCAATCGCGGTTTTAGGTATTTTGTTCTAGTGGTCGAATAGTGTTATGAGTTCCAGATACAAGTGGACGTATTGGGTGGCCCGTATTATGGATTTTCAGTTTACCAAATATTTCTGTAGTGAGAGGTCCAATAGGTGCATGTAAAACAAGACAAGATACTGGGAGGTAGAAAGCCACGAAGTCTAATTTTACTAACGGCAGATACAATGGCTGTGACTGGGTCTTTTTGAATTTCACAATGTAGAATGTCATTAATGGCTTCATACATTTTCGAATTGTAATTTTTTGTTCCACTAGGAAAGCTCCTACACTTTGACAAGATCTCCGAACGAAAAGCAATTTGTGTACATCCCCTTATATGAGGAGGTGTAGAAGTCTACCAGTGTGGACGTTTTCCTCCGTGTAGCAGTTTTCTTAGCAGCAGAAGAAAGTGTGGGAGTTTACCGCTACCCTTAACCTGCTCTGAAGTTTAGTACAAGTGACAGCATGGAAAAGTGACCACATTCATTTTAAGGGGCAGTATAAAAAATTGCACTTTCTTGGCGACTTCACCTCCATAATAAAAATATATTTTTGTATAAATTCTTGAATTCAGCAAAGCACTGGAATAAGTAACTTTTTTTTATTTCGATGAAACCACATCGAAATAAAAAAGTTACACTTATTCCAGTGATTTATTGAATTGCATAAGCGACTCATGTAAAAAAAATTCTTTCATTTGGGGAAACAATTTACAGTGTCTTTTTATATTTTTTTCAAGTTACGGTGTTCGGTGAAATAAGTGACTTATCAGTACGTCATACTGTGTCGGAAAAATAGTGATAGAGTGGAATTTTTTTTTTCTGTTTTCGGATGAGTGAAATTACAGAGGTTTGCCAGTGCAGAATATTTCCTTTTGGCAACAGGCACGTGACCCAATTTCGACGAAGAATAGTAGTTTTCGCAGCATTGAAATGTTACACTTGCAAACAGTGACAAAACATAATTATAAGGCACTACGCCTGGGCCTTTTTGGCAACTTTGAAACGACTGTGCTCACACGTACTTGTTAATTTACATAAGAGTTACATAATAAGTCAAGTCAATAACGTTGCACTTGTAATTAATAGTATTTTGTCCCCGATTACAAGGCTTTTTCCGCTATTTTTTAATCCGCCGCGCCGTGCTCATATTCATAAAGCTGTCATTGAAAATCAAGTTTATTGTGTTGTACTTTTACTCTGGCATCCCCAAAATATTAATTAGTAGGCCTTACTAGAAATTTTTAATAAGCTCATCATCATTAACTAGACTTGTCTTACAAACAATATGAACATGATCGCAGCGGATTAAAAATTACTAAGAAGTCCTCTGCCTAAGGCCTACTAATTAATGTTTTGTTCCTGAGTAAAAGTGCAACAAAATTAACTTGATTTTCTATGACAGACTTATGGATATGGTCACAGAGGATTGTAAACTGCTGAGAAGGCCTAGGTCTAGGGCCCATTAATTAATCTTTTGTACCTGAGTAAAAGTGCAATACAACAAAAATCTTGACTTGTTAGTCAAACTTTATGAATATTGCTAAAAAGGCATAGGATCTGTTAATTAACGTTTTATGATGGAGTAAAAGTGCAAAGTTATTAATTCGGCCTGTTATGGCTGACGATGCTAATATGGGAACGGCGGATTAAAAATTGCTAACAAGGCCCAGAATTTATGTTTTGTGCCCGAGACTAATTATTTTTATTTTGTGCTGTGACATAATTATTATTTTTATTTTCTATAATAAACCTCACTAACAGGAGCACTATGGGCTAAAAGTTGCTGAAATGGCCCAACTAGCCCACGTTATGAAATCCTGGAGAGAAATTCAACATTACGACAAGTTATATATACTTGTATCTCTCGATAAAAAATATTTACTCTTTCATTTCACCAATGCGGCACTAGCACTGTGAAGTAACCGCAATAAAATTGCAATCCTTATAGGTGACCTACGGGGAATGAACATGGAGAAAACAAAACTGAGAGATTTTTGTGCAACCCCTAACAGTTTTCTGACAGTGGGCACAAAAAATCAAAACAGTTTTCTGACAGTGGGCACAAAAGTGGGCACAAAAAATCAAAATGTAATTTCTATAAGGCCCCGAGGGATTTTATGGACAGTTGTCCGCCTCGTGTTTTATCCAGAAAACCATAAAAATGTCTTTATTTCTTAATAATAATAAGTTACGGATGAAAACGTTTTTGTACACAAGAATTACTCGTGTAGGAGGAATATAGGAACACTATATTTTTTATGTTGAGCAATTTCATGCCTTTGAAACTGTATGTGGCAAACTGTCAGACGGTCACTTGCCCAAACCCCCTTTGCTCTGATATAACCAAGGAAATGTTACCGGCAACGTAAAGCAATTGGATGTTCCTTTGTCACCATCTTAAAGTCAGAAAACACAGAAGTTTAGAACGGCCATTAAGGACCCATCAGAAGCAATGTGTAATAATAATATTAATTAGTGACCGTTCATAAGCAATTCCCATAGCATCGCGCATTGTCCGTCAGGTGAGTTCTTGCAGCTAAGAAGTTTATTGTACCGGCAATCTTCTTCTACACCTCAGGCTAGAACAGCATGGAAAGTGAGAGGGACACAGACATCTAATGAGTTCACAACCTTTACGGCATCACTAGACCCTTTTTTCAGAGCAAGGAGAAGGGGGTAAGGTCCGAACGAAGAATCTCGGAGTCGGGGAATAATGTCACGAGAAAGAGAAAGCAGAGATCAGATGGTGTTTTTGCCGCTCCCAAAGACAACGCGGCGACTATGCTTAAGCATGCGAAAGTGAGGTGGATTACAAAGGGATGACAAGTAAGGAATAGAAAGTGAGGTAGTTGTAAATTAATTGTATAACTAAGATAATCTCGGGGCAACATCTGATTGCCTAACAATAAGCCTTATCTAAAAATAAACGTAGAACAAAGTTAGTGTGTCTCCATTACTTTTTCGTACAATATCCTTTAGTCGTTTAAATGTTGTAAATAAATCCAACACAAAGGGAAAGAGGGAAACCCCGCTAACAGAAATGATGTGGCCATTTCATGTTTCAAATATACATGATGTATGTGAAATATAAAGCCAGCGCATTTACCAGAGCCGCCCTTTGGGGTGAGCGACAGGTGCGGTCGCATAGGGTCCCGCGCTCACTCCCTAAGAAAAAGGTTGCAAAAGAGATGTGTGAAATGTTAGGCATTGAACAAATTTGAAACTTAGGCTTTGCAATCTATGACAAGCCGGTTTGAGCTAATCGGAGCAAATAACAGTTTTGGGTTCTTGTACAACCTCGAAGAACTAAAATAAGTTAGTAAAATAATGCAATGCATTGATTATGATACGCTTTCCAACATACCAGAAATCATTACTCAAGTTATGAGGATAATGGCTGTGAAATTAATCTCGCTCCTGTGCCCTGACCTTTGACCCCATTTCGATTATATCCAAAAGAACAAGTTCAGTATGCCTCCATAACATTTTAAAGTTTTGTCGCAATAGTAGCATTTTTAGTCAAGTTATGAGGATAATGGCTGTGGAATAAATCTCGCTCCTGTGTCATGACCTTTGACCCCCTTTCGATGATATTCAACAGAACCTGTTCAGTATACTTTTGGAACAACATGATAAAGTTTTGTCGCAATCGAAGCATTTTTACGTAAGTTATGACGCGTAAGGGCGATGGAATGGATCCCGCTCCTATGTCCTGACCTTTGACCCCATTTCGCCCATTTTCGATAGGGTTCGTCCCCTACCACATACTAAAATTTGATCGAAATCGAACCATTTTTACGCGAGTTATGTGTGGACAGACAGACGGACAAAGCTGGAGCATATACGCTTCTTCAACCTACGGTTGGAAAGCGTAAAAAAGTAAAGGAAGACGAACTCGTAGCAAATGTGTCCAACTAGAAAAACCTTTACTGGTGGAGATGATAAAGATATAAATGTACAAGAACTATTCACAGAGATTAAAGTTATACGTGAGTTGCTTCCATCTGATGTCAAAACTGCAGCCGGTGCTTTAAGATACATGAATGGAACTCAGAATCCTTTCCCTAATGCTTTCATCGCCTACAGGATATTACTGTCCCAGTAACGGTAGCAAGCACAGAAAGAAGCTTTTCACGCTTGAAGCTGAATAAATCTTTTTAAGATCTGTCATGTCTCAAGAAAGATTGATGTCTTTGCCAACTTTGTCAAATGAACAGGATAAAGCAAGCAAAATAAATTTTGATGATTTAATAGCTGACTTTCCTGGGATAAAAGCAAGAAAAGTCCAGTTCTTGTAAGGTGAGTTATATAATGTAAGTACTGTCCCATAATAGGTAGAGACGGAGCCATTGTAAGGAAAGGACGTATGCTAGCGTGCTTGTTTTATCTACATCATTTAAAAGACATTTACAAATTATTAATAGTGTTCAAAAAATTAAAAATGCTGTCTTTCGTTATTGGTTAATTTCCAAAAATCTTGACGTTTCATTAAAGTGTACAGATAACTGTAAGAAACTATGTTTTAGGTCTAGTGTATATTTTATGCCTAGTGTATGTGGGTAGGGTGGTTAAAGCAAGGGGCCCCACGGCTAGGTTCTCACCCGGCGCCGCGGCTACTAAAGGCGGCTATGATATTTACGATAGGGAATATAACGTGGCAAAAGCAGACTACGATCTCACGTAGCAGGAGAAATTAGTGAAGTTCTACATTGAAAAACTCCAAAACCTTTTTCTACCAGTAAGAAAACTGCTACTCCGCGGAAAACTTTTACACCGGTAATAAAAAACAAAACCTTTTCGTATAAGGGACTGTACACAAATTGCATTTCGTTTCAGTTAAGATTTTGTCAAAGTGTAGGAGTTTTCCTAAGGCATAAAACGATATGTAGGAGTTTTCGTTTATGACGTAACAAGGTATATCATATTCTAGTGGCATAGAGGGATACGTAAAGATCAAATCATGAAAGTGGATAGTTTGGAAAAATATTATTGATCGAAAGCTCTGGGCTAGCGTCCGGTGGGCTTGTTTCTGCGTCCCGTTCACACACATATCAATAACAAGCGTTTAACTTAAAATATTCTAAGAAGGCTTGCAGAGTGCATGCCAATAGATGAGGACTGATCTGTTGTGCTCTTTTTATTAGCTTTTTTTTTTTTTTTTTTTTTTTTTTATAATAGACACCTAGATTGTAACTTAAAACCTCCCATAAAGGCCTAAGAGCTGTAGGTGTCTTCGGGACGTATACTCTAAATTAACCTTTCTTTTGACTTTCTGTATTTTTACGTAAATTTGGTTTCTTCTCGTTAAAGATGTTTCTAAACTTAATACCACTGATTCCTGTCCTATGAATTTGGCAATTCTGACAACATGTCAGAAGTTAATGACATATGTTTGAAACAGTGGTCGAGGTAAGTTTTTGGACAGGGAGTAAATACTAGCTGCATCGTCGTTCAACAAATGATAACGAAAAAAATGAAAACGAACACAACTGCAGAAAATGTGAGTGACAGTTAGTCGACAATTGCACTAGAGGTCTGCACGGGCCTAATTTGGTAAGCCCGGCCCGGCCCGACCCAAGCCCGTGTGCTTAAGGCCCGTCCCGTGATGTGCATTTGGTATTATTTTATCTTTCTATTGTATTTTATAAAAATGTGAAAATTAAGTAATGAAATGAGATATTATTGAAAATATTTAGTTGCATGTAAGCCTAAAAATATTAACTAAACTTTGACAATTATCGAAAAATGTAACCTTTAAAAGAGAGAAAAAGGAAGATCATACGCATTCAGAATCTCCCTTTCTCTGAACTAGTAAGAGAAAAGAAAGAAGACTATGAGCGTTCAAAATTTCCCTTTCTCTGAACTAGTAAGAGAGAAGAAAGAAGACTATGAGCGTTCAAAATTTCCCTTTCTCTGAACTAGTAAGAGAGAAGAAAGAAGACTAAGAGAGTTCAAAATTTCCTTTTCTCTGAACTAGTAAGCGATAACACTACAAAAGTCAATCCCTATACAGATTACGGATAGGAGAAAAAATCCATGTCGTCGCAATCTCTCGTACAAACGCGCGCTCACACACTCTCTCTCTCTCTCTCTCTCTCTCTCTCTCTCTCTCTCGGAGTCTAATCGTTTTGTTGTCAAAGTGTCCAGAAATGGACTTACTATCTTAATACCTATAGATTATTAAAAACACTGAATGCCTCTCCTTGCTTTTCTGATTACGCCCTGGGTTATGTCATGGAAGTAAGTAAAGTCAGCGAAACAGTTAAACACGCCAGGAAATCGGGGGAAACTATTTTTTTCTTTCTTTACCATTGCGATAAAAAGAATGGGCAGACTTGGCCCGGCCATGTCGTAAGCGTCTAGGAAAAAGCCCGGCCCGTGCAGACCTCTGAATTGCACGCCTCACACATCGGCGCAGTGTCGCCACACAGCAAAATGCGGTGAGTGAAACGACAATGCCCAATGCGGAGACTTGCAAGAACAATTTCCTGCCTACCGTTCCGGCGACACGATGATTTCCAGACTCCAGGGATAGGTTTAATACGGTGCAATTTATTCTCCACCTGTTGGTCACACATACACTGCCACGTTCGCCTGATATGATCATGAACAAGAAAGCCAATATCCCGATGAAACAGTGGCAAGGGTGTGATGACCAAAGAGGAAACAGATCTAGCAGCCGCGTCTGAACACTCGTTACCAGGAATTCCAACACGCCCAGATGAGTACTTTTAGGGAAGGGGGTTAAGAAAAATCGTTACCTCCTTCAAGGCTGTCAAACATTTTAGTAAATGTACAAGATACTAAAATACAACAAAAATAATTGATACAATCAATCATTAATATCTTATTTTTAAAAAAGCTTTAAAAATAGGTTTCGTCTATTTTAGTGTTTTAAATGTATCAAAAATTTGGCTGTACCAATGGCGCCGCTCCCCCTTATTGGGCGCCCTTGAACACGCCCAGGAATCCAGCAGAATTGGATCTGGACAGTAGACACTGTCCTCGAGCAAAGAACGAAGAAGCTGTCGGACGGTAAAAAGAAAAGGGTGATCACTGCAGTCCAACGATGACACAGACTGTACAACACTTAAAGAATGAGTGTACACCATAGCACGTTGATGAGAGTCCGACTGAACATGAAGAAGTGCACGATACACAGCATGAATCTCCTCTGAAAACACCGTGGCCTCGGGAGAAATGCGAGCAACACACACGTCATCAACACAGACGGCGGCGGATCCAACAACACCAGCCATCTTTGATTCATCGGTGAAAATAGGAACATAATCTGCATTGACAGAACGGTGTTCCAGGGCTTAGCCCTGACGGTGTTCAGCGAAGAGCTCCTGGTACACTGCTGACGTAGGGGGATGAGGATTTATCAAAAGATGTAAAGGTGGTATCAACACCATGACACCAAGTGGGTGCCATGGAGGATCCATAAAGCCCCGGGCACAGAGCTCATTATGAGGTGTTATTTATATTGTTTCATGGCCTATACAGGCGTCGTCGTTTAACTGCGGTTGCTTCGATCTTTATAAAAACGCGCTGGTCATATTATTTTGGTTCTTCGGTGTACATCGGAAAGTAACTTAAAGTACATGAAAATCTTTCATTGGTTAGTGAGATTTTAAAAATGTGAGGCATGGCATATGAACACTGACAGCAGAAAGAGATGGAGGAAAAGTCGTAACACATACGTTAGTCATGTGGTGGACGCAGATCGCTGAGAAGCGCGTTTACTTTGAAAAACAAATGGATTTGTAAAAGATGTACTCACATGTAGAGCAAATGCCTACCAAAATTGACTTCATAAAATCTGCGACGGCTCAGCCCGTTCAAGTTTTCCATTCCATCTTAGAACAAAACCGGAAGAAAGCAAAGGTGCTCTCATAAATATTACATTTCTTGATGGTTTCTCCGTGAGTCTAATGTTTTTAGAGTATAAACATTGCCCTTTGCTTTGAAAATCAGATTTCATTGGCTCTTGAGACATCATTGCCAAAGAAATAACGTAAGAACTTTTTATTTTCTTGAAGGAGTAACTCAAAGACATATTTCGAATTTTTCAGTGTACTTCATATCTTATACAAACACAGTGGGATGGATAAACCGTCTTTACACGAGCGTATCAGTACTATATCAGTGTGGATTAATGTACCATGTTGCATACCGTACATGAGTGATACGATGTCTTCTCTTCAAACTCCCTGCTGACTATTTTATCTACAGTTTCCTTTTGGAGTCTAATGTTTATATCAAGATAGTAAGCCTGTGTGAATTCTTTCTTGTCATTTTAAATCTCCGCTAGAAGAGGTCTGGCCCGACTCGTAAAGCCCAAGTCCTGGCGGACCCGTTAGCGACGTCCGGCTTTCCTTTCCGTCAATTTAAAGAAAAAGGTCTGGGCAGATACAGGTTAAAAGATTTGGCATTTTGTTGTTGGTTCAGCGAAAAACATTTCGGCTTGAAAAATGAAGACTGACTTCTGATATAATCAGCTGTTCCTCGTATTTCCTCCCAATAATACAGGTTTATACACGGGCGAGTGACATTATTGCGATCACCAGCTATTATCCAGAGTAACCGCCTTATGCAGCGCGGACAGCAGCTAGATGGGCTGGGAGTGACCCAATAAGGTGCTGGAAGGTGTTCACAGGTATGTGGGGCCATGCTGATTGCAGTACATCTGACAGCTGCTGGAGGGTGCATGGAGGAGGATCCATAGGGCAAACAATTCGATCGAGGTGGTCCTACAGATGTTCAATTGGGTTTAAATCTGGGGAATTATGGGGCCAGGAAAGTACTTTGAAGTCTTCATCGTGCTCTTCCTACCACTCTCGAACATTTCTAGCTGTATGGCATGTCGCATTGTCATTCTGAAAGATCCCATCCGCCCCAAGGAAGACAAACAGCATGTATGGGTGTACGTGGTCTTCAAGGATGGATTCATAACGAATTCGGTCCACAGTGCTTTCCACAGGTGTGAGTGGACCCAGAGAATGCCACGAAAACATTCCCCAGACCATGACGCTGCCCCCACTAGCTTGTGTTCTTCCAGCAATGGTTGAAGATTGTTTGTTCTCCGATGTTTCTCGCCTTATAGGCAAAGGTCCATCAGTTCGATGAAGCAGAAAACGTGACTCATCGGAGAAGGCAATCCTTCGCCAGTCAGCGGAGGTTCAATTCCGATACGGCAGTGCAAGGGTTGGCCTTTCATGCCGATGCACCTTCGTTAGCATAGGTGCAGCGACCATCCGTCTGCATCGGAGCCCCATTCGTAGCAGTGCTCGCTGAACCGTCTTTTAAGACACACTTCCGGTAGCAGCCTGGTTCATTCGGCCAGTGAGTTGTTCCACTGTAGCGTGTCGATCGGCCCTCACGAACCTTCGAAGCCAACGTTCACCTCTCACATCAATGGCACGTGGTGTTCCGCAGTTTCCACGTCGCTTATTCGCAATGGTGTCATTTCTCCAATCGCGATACACTTTAACCACAGCAGCACGCGAGCAGTTCCCAAACTGCGCTGTTTCAGAAATACTGCCACCCTTGGCCCGAAAGCCGATAATCCTCTCTTTTTGCAACTCTGATAAATCGCTCCTTTTATCCATGACAGCAACGAGTGATATGTTTTCAGAATGCCTAGAGCATACCTTATATACCCTATAAGCCAGCTCATGACACGTGCCTTTTGTTATAGGCTGCGCGCTGTTGACGTCAAAAGTAGGAGGTGGTCACAATAATGTGACTCGACTGTGTATTAGCAAACCAAATCAACTATCAATCACTCTAGAGGTAATTTCCCTCTAAACCCATGCATTTTAAGTGGTACTTCATTCAGATTTTAAAACAAAACTGCTAAAGGCTCTCTCCATTCCCCTCAACCACCACTTATCCATTTATTCACTTTTTTTTTTTTTTTTTTTGATTGGAGGTTTAACGACCACCGTGAGCAACTCAATGGGCTATAAGCAGTCGCCCGTCCCTAATTTAGGGTCACTGGTTCCAGGGAAGGGAGAGAGCCAGTGCCGTAAGACAAACACAACATCCATGCCTGACCGGGATTCGAACCCGGACCCCTTACGGACGAATGATCATAAGCCAGCGCCTTAGACCACTGCGCCATCGGGGCGGCTTATTCACATTCAAGTGAGACGCTGAATTTTTTTGTAAGGCTCCATGACATCCCTTCTGTCACTTTACGTATGATTTGGCCATAAGTGAATTCCGCGAGATCCATTATTTTGTTTCTATTTCCTCTGTGATATGGCTCCGTTAGTTCCAGTTCTTTTAAGTGCAGCAGAGAAAATAACATAAACGGTGCTCTCGTAGGAAACAGTCTATATAAACACTCAAAGTCCCATACAAATATTTTTAATCGATGTTTCGAATAATTTCTCGGCTTTGTTGTTTTCATCAGCAAATAGAGTAACTGAAACTTTCTCTTGGTCTCGTTAATGGTTTAACGCTCAGACCGACGTATGCTACAGTACGACAGCTGTCGAACCTCGTACTCTGATTTTCGAACGCCAACTACTTTCTCCCACCGTTCGTTCGTCTGTGCCCACCAGTGATTTACTCTCCCTGCGAGTTCTCTCAGATGCTGCAAACGTTTCCCTGTCCTAGTCTGCTCACCCTAGGCGTCAACGCTAAAAAAAGCTTCTACCTATTTTTACATTCGCTTATATGTTCCAAAGATTTATTCGTCGGTTATATAATCCCTGCTTACGGCAGCTTTGAAGTCATGCATCTCTATGCTACTTCCCACACACACCTCCATCCGCTGTCGTGGGACCATCAAACACGCTGCGGATTCATTAGAACGACCTCTCGTAAGAGTTACAATAATTTTAGATTCCTCCCAAATCGGAAAATGCGTACGACTATGAGTAGTACGAGCTAACGATGTAGAGAGAGCACCCATTTTTATATTGGAAACGTGTTCCTTCAAACGGATTTTTAAACACCGCCTGGTAAACCCAATGTATGGCGTGGGTGGCTCGTTATTGTCCATGGAGTTCATAATTATCACATAAACTCCATACTTGTCTTCCTCCTGAATAGGTAGGGTCTTGATCTTTCTTTATTGTTTTTAAAATGTTTGTTGTTCTGAACCAAAGTCAATATAAATTTTTTTGCAATGATTCTTTAAGACCACGTTCACTGAGGGGTGATAGTCCAAAGATCCCACAAACCGTATGCCAGGCTGTTCAGGTCGATGCGTTGCGGAATTAGCTAATCTAATACTACGTAAGATTTAGTTCGTAAAGTGTTCTGGATATCCGTGTAATAGGGCTGTCTCTTGAATTTTTTGGATTTCTGCCCTAGGAAGATGTAAATTAGAGGAATGCGTGAATGCCCTCTTTAAAAGAAATACAAGGCCTACCAATTTATAAGGTAGTAGATGGGCTGATTAGTTACCTATAAACAGAGAATTTTATTGAAAACAAAATTGGGTCCTTGACCAACAAAAAGTCAAGAAACGGGAAGGAATTATTGACCTCTAATTCCAAGGTGAAATTAATGGAGACATAATTTTGTGACAGCAAATCGACAAATTTATAACGCTCATCAACAGGGTGGGCCGAAAATATCAGCACGTCGTCTACTTACCTCAAATAGAGAGTGGATTGAAATAGTGCCCTTGCAAGTGTCTCTTCCTCGAGTTTTTGCATAACTATTTCCACCAGCACCGGGGACAAAGGCATGGGGGCAACCTCGCACTCTCTCTCTACATCGTTAGCTCATACCATGCATAGTGGTACGCATTTTCCAATTTGGGAGGAATCTGAAATTATTGTAACTCCTACAAACCTGGCTTCCCTGCTCTTTACCAAGAATGACCTCTCTTTAGAAGAGTACTGCACCCTATCACCATTTGGGTGGCCTGACTCGTTAAATGTGTTTGCAAAAGATTTAATCCCTTGTTGCTTTCTCTTACTGGCCCTTGTCTGCTGCATTTCCTTTTCTTATGGATCTCAAAATATGGCGAAAACAAAGGCCATGTAATAGAGTGTGAATACTAAAAATATGAATACCTATTTACATATTTTGAAGTGAACTGGGTCTTATGATTTTACACTCTTAAAAGTTGAAATGAAATTCCCTTTCCACTCTCTAATCTTTTCTGTTGGCTTCAGTTTCTCTTAAGAGGATGAATGGCTGGCAAAGATCACAGAGTGAAACAAAAGACGTGGAAGTGTATCACGAATTGAGAGCATTCCTTAATTATAGATGCCGTCCTGGTGGCTGAGTGGTCTGAACGGCGGGCTTCGAAACAGTCGTACGAGATGGACCAGGGTTGAAGTTTCGGATGAGACATGGGTGGAGTTGTTGTACACAAAATTATTAAGGCAAAATTTGCACAACATGAATTTGAATTTTATTTTAGGGAAAATGCTTTGTTGCAAGAAGGTATTTTCGTCCCACAGTTCGGAACCTTTTGGTCATAAAATATTTTTGTGTTTTCCATCGACATCACGGCAATAGAATTACCATCAGAATGCATTGTGCGTCGGACGAACAGCTGAAACCCAGATGTGGCGCAGAGCTATGCTTCTCAGCAAAGGACTATACCTCAAATCCCTTTACAGGCCTTTGTAGCGTGGGTAGTATTATCCGTTTGTGTCCGCGGGGTAAGGCTTTGATATACCATCTATATTGTGTAGCCAACTTGAGATGGCGGGTTTCCGAACGAGCCTATAAGGAAGAAGGCGGTTTTATCCTTCGTTAGAGGGTTAGAACTAATGGGAAATGGAGACGTAGTCCGAAGTTATCTAACAATATAATGACAAATCGCACCTCTACTGAAGTACGTGAGTGATTTGATGCGCTAACATCTGACCATCTTGCTAAATGAGCCTGGTTTCAAGTTCCGAGTGAGGCATGGCTTACATTATTTGATGGCGATGGCTCTGTCCCTTCCCTAGAACCAGTCTTCCTTAATTCGGGACGCGTGACTGCTTATATCCCAACGAGTTGCTCATGGTGCTCATTAGACCTCGAAACAACTGCAGCGACAGATGTCTGAAAGTTATGCAAGAGCAATTGCAAAGCACCACCAAAGACCATAAATATTTGGTCATCACCTATTGATATTTTTATTTGTTTATTTTTATGTTTTAGGAGAAGGAAATAAGAAGACGAGCTAAGAGATTCCCGAGACTATAATCTACGGAGTAGATGGAGAAGCAGAAAGAGAAAACTTAAAAATGCCCGAACAATGTGCTATACTTTTCCCAACCAAGGGAAAAGAGAATAGGGTCCACTGAATGATCGAGCTTGCCTCAGAGGACTTCAGATCTCTCAAAAAAAAAAAAGAGCGAAAATGAAATTGAATTGGAAGATTCACTCCATTCGACAATTTCTGAGGGAGACAAGATGCTTTAAATGCAACGGGTTTGGGCACTACAAGTCCAAATGCCCCGATATATTCGAAAATTGTGCCCACTGCAGCATAACAGGGAATTTCCCGAACTGCTGCAAAGCCAGTACCAAATTCAAACTTACTCTGGATACCAAGCATTCCAGTTTAGCGGAGTTCTGCCTCTGCTTCAAAAGAGAACTTCAACTGCAAAGGAACAGAGTCAACTAAGGTTGAAGTATCTCTAATTGCCTCAATGGAACCAAGCAATGGAGAATGACAGAGTTCCAATGCGAACTCTAAGGTTAGGATGCGATGTAATCCAAGTGTCAGTGAGATGTCACCCAAAAGACCGATTGGTAATATTTCGGGATTACGTGTCAGTCGTATTTTTAAAACGCAAAAATCTGTGTGCGTTTCTTAGTCTCCATAGAAGTGTAATAATTGAAGTGTGTCTTTGTGTGTGTCAGTAATTATTGTCTGTGAAAGGAATTGAAGGGCTTCAGTCCAAAGAAAAGAAATATTCGCCCGAAAGAATCTCCGAGTCAGGATATTGCTTGCACGTCTTTTCCCCGCTACCCCACCGTCACACAGGTCCGTACCTGTGGCTCCTCGATCGGGAATATTACCGCAACGTTTATCTAAGTGAACGTGACTAGTTCTGTGAATCCCTGTTGAGCCCGCAATTAGGCGGAACAGGATGATGGTTTTCAGCCTTACAGAGCTTTACGAGCATCATGCAAATCTGAGGTTACAACAACCAGTCTCGCGTTTGTGTTTTACGGCATGTTGATCCAGGGTCGAACCAGTATTTAAAAACTAAAGCAAAACGGACCACAACATTCAAAACAAAAGATGTACGTCACAAGATACATAAATACGACATGAAAGTGTGTAAAGAGCGGGCACAAAGGCAACGGACTTCATAAATAAAAACACTCGGCAAAATCTAAAACAAGAAAGATTACACCGAATTTACGGTTGCGATGAACACATCGTTTTCAACTTTACCAACACGAGAAAAATATTTCAAAGAAGTTTCTAGAAAACCTAAAAATTCAGCAGAAAAGAGAATACAATTACACCACCTACGGAAAAATTTCGCAAAATTTAAAATACGTAATGTTGGCGGTGTTATTCATAAGAAATGGAGCTAGTTACTATAAAAAATGATTAATCACATATCTCCAATCGATAAAACTTCCACAAATCGAAATAGCCATTTACTTCCACTAACAGCTGAAAAGTGTGTCTCGAAAATTAAAAAAGTAGGCACAAAATGTTCCTCACAGCAGAAGATATCAGAGGCAAAAGGGTTTTTCAAATTGAACAATCAGAAGAAGAGAACTAGGGAATAACGAAGAAGAGGTATCAAGTCTGAAGGACAAAATAGGTGCAAAATACTCTTCATAACGCAGTGAATCCTTCCCAAATAAGAATTTTGTAAGGGACTCAAGTATTTCAAACAGAAATATATGCTGACGCCCTTGGCGACAGAATTTTGAACAATGAAAAAGTAGAGAATATGCGAAAATTATTCTTCATAGCAAAAGCTATGCTAAGGAAATAGACTTTAGCAAATATTTTTTTCTCGAAACAGTGTTTGCGAAAAGAAAGTTTGACATTTAAGTCCCTTAGTGGGAAACGTGTGCATTATTTAAAAAAGAAAATGTTCCCAATCTTCAATGTAGCGAATGACGTGTATTAAAATAAGAAATTATTCAATAAGATCTTTAGAAGCGGAGATACAGTTACGACCAGAAATACACACTAACACCATCTAGCGCAAGAACTCTGAACTACAAAAACCCACTGGTACATGCAAAATGTCCCACTAGTTGAATGCCACCATTTTGATTCGCATGCGTCAAAGTACATATACGTAAAGAGTTATACTGTTTGCAAACTGAACTGGAAAACTTTATGATGAAAAATTGCAAAAGCTCAGACTAAATGCTTCATTGCTCGCAGTGGGAAATACGAAAGAAGAAAATAACACGTAGATACAGAACACAGATACTAAGATAATGGGTTCTACTAGCTATCAAACCACATTTTGAAGTAGTATCTTCAATACGTTCTTGAAACATTCGCCTAAATAAATACATGCAAGAGCCTTGCACATTGCAAATCGTGCTTCTTTTTAAGAAGATCTGTTCATATGAGCTGTACAAATAAGTTTTAAAGCGTTTTAAGAAAAAGCATCATGTAATAAGAGAGAAAACAACACCTTTACGAATCAAAATATACACCGTCGTTATCTATCACCTTCCGCCATCGGTCGGGCAGCTGACGGAATCCAGCCATGAAGAATACTTCGTCGTGTGACGCAATGAAGTCGTCAACCCATTTTTGCACTTCGTCACATGTGCGGAACCGTACAGCAGAATAACCATTTTCAATCGATCGAAACAAATGATAGTCTGAAGGGACTATGTCGGGACTATACGCCCGGGTGCTCCAAAACTTCCCCGCCAAGCGTCAATAAACGTTTCCTTGACCGATTTTGCGACATGCGGCTTAGCTTTGTCATGCAGTAATTTCACGGGGCGCAGTCCTTTGCCTGTGAATGGACGTTTTAGACAAATTTCCTGGTTTAATCGCAATAATTGTTGGTTGAAGCGATCAACAGCAACAGTTTGACCTTGTTCCAATAGTTCATAATAGAGCACACCCGATGCACAGCAGAACTTTCTTGTAGTGAATATTGCGTTTCGGTGTAGAAGTCGTTGCTTCATCGGGGCCTACCCAGTGTTTTTCTTGCTTTTGGGATTGTCGTACCATATCCACTTTTCATCACCCGTAACGATTTTCATTAGGAAAGACTTTGTTTTGTTTATTCAACAGATTCAAACACTTCATGACACGCTTATCTTGTTCCTCTGGCTCAGGTCATATGGCACCCATTTTCCTTCCTTGTGAATCTTTCCCATTGCGCGTAAACGTTTGGAAATTGTTTATTGAGTTACCCCCCAGTTGTTCAACTAGTTCTTTTTGCGTTTGAGACGAATTTTCATCTAGCAATGCTTGCAGTTCCTCGTGTGCAACCTTCTGCGGGACGCCGCTATGTTCTCGATCGCTAACATCAAAATCACCTGCTTTAAACCGTCTAAACCAAAACTCACACGTGCTTTTTGATACAATATTCTCCCCCAGAACAGATCGATGCACATGCTTTTGCAGCACTTTTTCCTTGATGAAATTCGTAACGAATGCAGTGTGGAATAAATTCAGTATAGCTTGCCATCTTTCACCCACCGATATGCAAGTGCGTTTGACTATTGGGCAAACTTCTTTGTCACATTTATACTCTGGATCAGTTACGGTCGCATGACAACAACGCAGGGGGAGGGGTATGCCGGATATGAAAATTAGCGGAACACGTCACACAAAAAACGCTTTAAAACTTATTTGTACACCTAATATTTTTGTATAAAAAAATCTGTTTCTCATATTCTATCGAAACATTCACTGAAAAAGAATGAATTACTTAATTTTGTGTCAAAAGCAGGAAACTTAATTCTTCAGTAACACTTACTGCACGAACCAATTCATTTTAAAGGCATTAAATATTTACAATATTGAATGTTTATATACAATATTTGCAGAGTACATTTAAGGAGACAGGGGGCACAGGGAGCTGGACAGTATTTTGGGGCCCCCAGAGTTGGTGGCACATCCAGGATTTCACTATGGGTGGATGAATAAAAATACCCAGGAGAAAGCATTCCCAAAATATGATGAGGAAGCCATAAAATAAAAATATCCCCGCCGTATTGAAGTGTGTATCTCATTATCCATGGACGAATCAGTGGTACGAAGAAAAAGTAAAAATGTATGGTTGAAAAATGGATACCAGTTCAGTTCTGCTTTAATCCCCCCCCCCTTCCCCCGGTTGGGTTCAGCTTGTTGAAATTATATCGAAGTAGTGGGCAAAATAATATGATCCAAATATCATAGGAAAAGCGAGTTCTTAATGTATGAAAATTCCCCCTGTTACAGATGTCTACAAAACATCAGTGATGCTTTCGAAAGATTTCAGGATGGACTGGTGGCGACTATACTTTTTGCGGACTCTTAAGAAAACGGAAAGATGTTTCACAAGCGAGCTTCTTGTATAGTCTCGCTGTGCTATCTGCAAAATAAAAAAAAAATACCTGTAGAACTTTGTTAATTCTTCAAGCATCCGCAATGATTCTAGGGCCCTTGAAAATGCGGGGCCCAGAATTGCAGCCCCTCTAGCCCCCTCTAAAATGGGTTCTGATTATTGGGTGTAACTTATTAAATGCACAATATAGCTTATGTTGTTAATATTTTAACGATTCAGTCACCTGGGTTTTTTTAATTCAGTCACTTTGGAAAAAAAAAATTCTACAGAAATTATCATTGGATTGAGTCACAGTGTAATTTTTATGCTCTTAGATTAATTTAATTATTTAAATTTAGCCAGATATTTGCTTTATGATCGTGTCAAATATTTGTGTAACGTCAATTGTTACTAAAATATATATACTTATTTAATTTCGTGTATTCCAGTAATTGTTGCTCGCAGTAACGGTAAGCCAAAAGTGAATCAGAGCTGAATCATAGTTTACTTTTTACAGAGTGTTTCAATTTTTTTATTCTTTTCCTTTTCACACGAAAGAAATGAGTAAAATTTATTTCGCTCGGCTTGCGTTTCAGCGAAGAAGCAGCTGGCGCCAAGTGCCAAGAGAGAGCATTGTTTTTTTCTCCATTTCCTCTGCTGCATCAGTGAACTCAACTACGCTTTCATTTGTTCCTAGCGGTAAAATGTAAATGCAATCCTCTTTGCCACAGCATACAGTATATTGGAAGAAATAAAATCGTTTCATGATGGAAAAAAGAAACATGGTTTTTTTTTTGTTTTTTTTCTATGTGAGAGAAAAGGAAGCATATAGCTAAGCATAACTACCTGTTTGATATTTTTATGATCGGATATGATACACTGTAAAATATTTTCTGAAATTCCCAAGCCACTTTCCGTCATTTCTTTCGTGAATTGACGAAGCATATTTCGGAGACAACCTTTTCCGCGAAATGACGGAAATAAACCTGAATTTAACGGATTTTTCGTACCGCGGAAAAATTCTAAATTTTCAGAAACCTTTCTGCAGTTTCTTTCTTATATTGACGGTAAATTACAATTTTAGAGATGTGTTAACGGAAAATTCTGAATTTTCAGAAACCTTTCCACAATTGCTTTCGTATATTAACGGAAAAACTCCTTTCTTTTTCCGTATCCGTATGACGAGAAATTACCGGTAACAGGAGCGATTGGTGAGAATACTTGAGGTTTGATTAACTTTTGAATTTCAATCGCCTGTCGAATTTTTAATTTCCGCAGCGAGATCGGATATTGTGGATAGCATATCGCATGGATTTTGTTTATTGTGACACAGGATATATCTTCTCCTCTCTCCTATTTTGTGCACCAGCTATTTATTACACTGGCGGAAAGTGAAAAAAGAACACCAAGAAGGAGACGCCTGATACCAACGAAATTTATACAGCATAGTAACGGAATACAGAGGATAACGTGATCAAAACATTATGGCAAAATGCAGCTGTATTTGCTGGTAAACTGAAAAATAACATTTCCATGTAACATGGTTAGTACGAGGTTGAACCGCCATGAACTGCGTCACACTGTGCAATTCTGGCATGGAGTCTGTCGTACACTGTTAAAAAATTTCACAGTTAGATTACGGGCAATGGCCGGCAACTGGGGGCCCGGCCGTTGCCCATAAAACTACGGCTTGGCCCATTTTTGTGAAAGCCCATGAAATTACGGTCTGAACCCTAAATACTAAGCCCATAATCTGAAGAGCAACGCCCACAAAAAAATAAGTTTGACCGTATTGAGCTACGCCATAATTTGAAGGGCATTGCCCATAAAAAAATAAGTTTGACCGTATTGAGCTACGCCATAATTTGAAGGGCTATACCCGAAAAAATAAGTTTGACCGTATTAACTTAAGCTGTAATTTGAAATGCAATCCCTGTAAATATGAAGTTTGGCCATATTCGGTTAAGCCTCACGGCAAGTAGTCACCGACTTTTACATAAATGCATTTTTTGTGGAAGAGTGTGCAAGTAAATGCATGTGTTTTGTGGAAGAGTGTGTGAGTGTGAAATTGTGGGATACTTACATTATAACTGAATCAATTCAGTTCTAAATGTGAGTAATGATATTTTCATATCTTAAAATCAGGTTTATTACAATATGATAAATAATGACATCAGTTGCACACAGATTTGTTTAACATTAGGCTTTACGAACTCTGTACACACAGTTGGTTGAACAATACTTACGTTTCTTTTAGACATGTTTTAATTGGAGAATTATTTCTAAAGCACAGTTGGTTGAACAATACTTAGTTTCTTTTAGACATTTTAATTTGCACATACGTACTTATGTAGTATTTGCATGAATGAATACAAAGGGCAGTTATGTAGTAAAGATATGTACAGGCATATTCTTGTATTTATATGTTATATCAATGACAAACAGAACTACGAACTGGCATCCGAGTACATTGCGTCTATAAGGGTATTCAATCCACAATGGTGTCAAAGTTGGTTTTTCATGTAGGTTTTGGCTAGTATTACATTTGACATAGGGTTGAATCATGCTTTTTTTGTTTTCACATTCACTGCCTTGTGTGCTGGTTCATTTTACATTCTACTGAGCACTGTGTTGTCAGTGTTCCCAGAACTTTACTGTCTTGTTTCCTATCTCTAATTTTTGGATATTTACCTACTTTTCACATGTTTAGTAAAATTATGTCAAAAACTGGAAGTACTGCTTTTGAAAGATCACATTGCTTCCCCATAATTAAGGTATCAGAAAGAAAAGAAAAAAAAATACTTGAATGGAAATGAGAGCTTTTGAACTTGATAGGGCATAATTTCAAATCTCAGACCCCCACCCAAAGAAGAAACACTTGTTTAGACCCTGATTCTAACTGAGTCATTGTCGAACATTAATGCATATCAATATTTCTAAAATATTAAATTTTCCTGTTTGGAATGTTTTAGAAATGACTTCAGTGACTAAACCTGTTCTTTCATTGTTGTGTTGCCACAAGGAAACCATTTTGGAGCACAAATTTTTTTTTTGGAAAACTATTAAATAGTTGTATTTATAATATCTTGGCAATACCTGAAGATACTGAAACAATTTTTATTGATGTGCAAATCAGGTGTTTAGTGACAAAGGAAAAGAACACGGCAGAATCTTTAAATTTCTCAAAAACAATTTTATCACATCATTTTGTACCAATTTCAGCACTATCATCTTAAAACATGAAATACATGCTTTGTATATTGAACATTTTGAATAGACCTTTAAAATAGGAATTACAAAATGTGTAAAAAATTTCATATTTTTTAACTTAAAAAAAAAAGTGGCTTCTGATTTATCTTAAAATATAAATTTTCCTGGGCATCCAGGTTTTACTACCTGGGTAGGTAAATAATTTATGTATATACCCAGCTGCGCATGCAACATTTCGGATATTTTCCAAGCCCTGCTTAAAGTGACACAGGTGAAAGATTTCACTCGCAGAAATTTAGAATGAAATCAATTCTTTTTTACATTTAACTTTAATTACTACATTTGCAAAGCAAAGAAACTGTTCATGATATATTTTCACTGTCATTTTCTTGGCCAGCATTTACCAGATTCAGTAAAAAAAGAATAACCGTCGAAACTCGTTATAATGAAATTCAAGGGGGACAAAAAAAAATTGTAGCAACGTATTGTTCTTAAAACATTACAAATTTTTCATTAAAAAGTTAGTATGTACTACAGAAATTTTCATTACGCATAAGATTTCAATGCTGTAAAAGTGAAATAGTGCCCACAGAGACAAGCAAAGGTAATTTTTTTGTAATGGGAAGTTTTTGCTAAAGTAGTAATAATGAAATATATAAGCTTTAATTAATATGTATGTATGAAATTATGTACTGTATATATTTTTACTTATACATATCAGGGTTTGAAAAATACCATGCCTGAGTCGTGTGAATCATTGACCTGGGCAAGTAAATAAATAATCTAGTTGCCCTAGGTGCCAGACTGGGCAATTAAATCTAAAAATGAAGTTCAGAATATAATTTTCTACTACAAGAAAAAATACAGTCATCGCATGTCATGTTGCTTTTCACTGCTAATCACTGGAAGTTGTATTATTGTTACGCAGTGCCAAGGACAGAAGAATATCACCTTCTTTAATTATTATGCTTTAGGTCCATAAATTGGAAGCATATGTAATTTTGCTCCAAATGTTTAAAGTCAGCGACTGAATGCATGCCTCTGATGGAACTAGCCTCTTGTGTTTATTGACAAAGGGTTAAAACTTCATATTTTTCATATTTTAATGTATTTCATATTTTTTCAGATATTTCATATTTTAAACGTTTTAAAGATTTTTATTGTAATATGGACCTGTGAGTCTGACACTGTGAAGAGAAGCTGCGATAGGAATAATGCATCGCTCTAGTGAAGATGTGAAGCTTTGGTCTGTTAAAAGGAAGGTTTGTTGCTGTGTGGAAATGACGGGTACAAGAGAAAGAGGACTTACGTTATTGGCAGAAGAGCAATAAATGTTGTAGTTATACGCTACAGAAAATAGGTCCACAGCAGCCACCCTTTCTTTTGTTGTATCATGTACGTTGTTGGCAGGAAAAACCGGATAAAACCTTTTCGATTTGCAAAAGATACATATCAGTAAGATAGAAACTCGCGTGCGAACAAGCTATTAACAGAAGAACCAAAAGTGCAGAGACACAGCAAATCTGTTCAAACCAAAACCGAAATTTATAGTTCCCCAGTTTTCTGTACAACATAGAAAAGCATATTAGTACTTTCGGTAAATGTGTACTTCAGCGTCCTAAACTATTTCGTTGGAAAAATTTAACTGTGGGTGAAAAGTTCGATGCACACATTTTTTTAAGCATGCAAAATAATAGGGAAAGGTGAAAAATTATATTTTTAAATAAAAAGGAAATAATTTTTCTGAAGTATTAACCTGCGAGTACGATGGTTTGTAGCAGGTGGTGCGGGAGGCTGAAGCGATGCTAACGGCCACCACGTGAAGGTGCTGTGCGACGGAGCGAAGTACGAGTTGGTAGCAAATGCGTGGAAGAATACGACAGCAGTAGGGTATATTTTTCGGAAGAGTATCGTGTAATTGTGCGCAGAAGTAGTTCAAACCTGTTTTATTCATTTTTGAGAAAGATATGTGCAGAATGTCGTTATTAGTGGTTTCACAGTGTCTCCGAATGGAAAGAAATTAAGGAATGTAAAATAATTTATGTACGACAGAAGTTTTGAGGAAGACGTTTTGGTTCCGGTTGAACCCAAAGTTTTAGTTTTGGTTTGGAAGATGTGCACAGGTAGGTGATTTCTTCAAGCACTTCATTTGCAGTTCTGCTGTTATTCAGTACATCGTAGCTCACATTTTTTTCCTCGTGACATGGATATTTTTCAAAATAAGCAATTTTCTTCAATTCATATATCGCACTATGGCAGGGAGACAGCTTCTTGTATTGTGGCGGATAATGAAATTTTAAGCCCTGACGAAATCCGAAATTACTGACGATTTTGTACTTCCGCTTTCTCAAAATTACCCTTAAAAAAAAAAACTTACAATGCTGCACAAATTCAACCTCTTTCTTTCTGCATATGCCTACAAGACTTTTCGATGACTACGTACTGCTAAACTGCTTCCTTCTTAATTCTTCCGCCCGTTACTTGCCCTTCTCAACGAAGCTTCCATTCACCGGACTCCACCTTGATGCTGTTGCCGCTCTCTCGTCCTATGCCTATACCGCACGTACTCTTCCAAACCATCGCACTCTCAGGTAAATACTTTGGAAAACTTATTTCCTTTTATCTAAAAATACTATATTTTTGCACCTTTTCGCATTATTTTGCATGCTTAAAATATTGTATGTCACACTTTTCCCACACAGTTACATTTTTCCGACGAAATAATTTAGACGCTAAAGTACACATTTACCAAACTTTCTATTTCGGATCAGGGAATCATATGCGAAAGAATGAAAAATTTCACGTCTGCTTTAAAAACAATTACAAAACATGAACAAACTATATTGTGTAGCATATGAGTATAAAATGGTTCGCTCTCCTGGCAAGAAGGTACTTGCTTGGACTTGTAGTCATCCGCACGTGAATTGCACGGCGAAGCGAATCTTCCTTTCAACAAAGCAAATCTTCACATCGTTGCCGTAGTGATGTGTTAGGCCTACCACAGCGTCGCACTCGCAAGTCAATATTACAAGTTTCCGACAAAATAATTTAGGACGCTAATCTACACATTTACCGAATAATCTGCCAATGATGAAGATTGGAGTGCCATTTCAGGTGGATTCAGTAGTTTTAAAGAGTTTGTAGAAATAAATGAAAATGCATTATTGGGGAATTGAGGGATATTCAAGAAATAGCCAATGAAATTCAGGATGATGATGAAGAGACATAACAAAGAATTAACAAAAGATCCCCAGACTGTCACGAAAGCAGTGTAGAAGCTTTGGAAACACTGTCACTACATACAACTCACCGATACATCTAATTGCCACACATTCCTGTTTAAACAAACTTGAAAAAGCTGTTTTCAATGAGAGGTAACAGCAGAAACAGTCTTCAATTTTACATAACTTTAAAAAGCCATAAATATAAAAAAGGTATGTAATTAAAATTTTGAGATCAAGTAATTTACATTTTTGAGTAATCTAAGCTTTAAAGTGTTAAATTTAACTAAGTAAATTCAATCATTGATATTTTTCTTATTTTGCATGTTATTCTCATGTTAATTACTTTTTAAACTTAATTTTGGCTGGAATTACACTAACTTTTACTTATGCTGCGCTCTTATTTATGCGTGCTTTGGTTTGCGCTGACATATATGTGAAATATTACTGTATACATGTGATGATGAGGTGATTATAGATATAATTAAAAAATATATATTTTTTGGCTCTTCTGGTTTCCAATTAAATTTATGTAATTTATGTGTTGAGTGGTAAAAAAGCTGTTTTCAATGAGAGGCATATGGGGTTTGTATATATGCAGATTTCCATTGTTTGCTTCTTCCTGCTGAAAACTAAGCTAGGGATGCCTATGAGTTAACTGAATATACCATAGTCACAAAATGATTGATAATTATATACTAAGGAATGTGAGTGAAACGGTATTCCTAAAAGCAATCAAAACCATGTAGCAGTCAGGGAGAATCACAAATGTGTTTCCTGAACGAAAATGTGACATTTCATCACATGAAACTTTTTTCCCGCCTCTAAATTGAGGCCACGGGTTCTAGGGAAGGAGAAAGCCAAAGCTGTTATGTTATGTAAAAAACAGGTTTCTTTTTTAAAGGTTTTAACGGCTAATGTGAGGAACTAAATGGGATATAAGCAGTCCCTGTCCCTAATTTAAGAGTCACTGGTTCAAGGGAAGAGAAAACGCCAGTGCTGTAAGACAAACACAACATCCATGCCATACCGGGATTCAAACCCGGACCCACTTGGACAAACAATCATAAGATGGTGCTTAGACCACTGCACCACCAGGGTGGCAAAACTAATGCCTCATATGGGACTCAAACCATATGTTAAATTGTGACTGCTAGCCAAAAACCTTGATGTACAACCAACTCTGATACCAGAACGGCTTGAACATCCTCTAGACCAATAGTTCTCAAAGTGGGCTTCACTAAAATAATAGGGGGGGCATATGCGGATTTGTTAGCAACCATACCGAGTCACATAGTGAACCAATTTTCAAAACAAAATTAATCTGAATTTATGGCTAGTGCTGGTAGGATGTGTGGTGAAGTTTAGCATATTTAGCTGAAATTTCTGAAAAATGAACTAGTGGAACTTCTCATTACAGGGTGAAAACAATCTGTTCAATGTTGAAAAAACAAAACACAAGCAATGACCAAAAAACTTTATGAGAAAACCAAATTACAGGGAACAGCTCTGACCAATTTTCATAACTGAATTCATTATCATCAGAAAATGAGCAAACAATTGGAAACTTGATGTTAAACAGCTAATAATCGTCCATCTCTGCACTCTCCAAACATTTACAAGGCAGTATTTCCCATTCCCACTGAATGAACTAGTTACTCATTCACATACAATGCAGAAATGTGTAATCTTCTATTGCCAAATAAAAAACTTATGAGACATCTTTTAACTCTGGTTGGTTTGAAAAGCATTTGTTCTTTGAAATCACTGACTAGTTTTTTTTTTTTTGTTTTTTTTTTTATTGGAGGTTTAACGACCACCGTGAGCAACTCAATGGGCTATAAGCAGTCTCCCGTCCCTAATTTAGGGTCACTGGTTCCAGGGAAGGGAGAGAGCCAGTGCCGTAAGACAAACACAACATCCATGTCGGACCGGGATTCGAACCCGGACCCCTTACGAACGAATGATCAGAGGCCAGCGCCTTAGACCACTGCGCCACCGGGGCGGCGACTAGTTTTTGGATTCCAATGGAAAAAGAATTTCCAACATTGTCGAGCACTGCCTTAAGTATTTGTTGCCTTTTACAACTACATATTTATGTGAAACTAGTGTTTTATCCTTAACCACCATAAAAACTAAATATTGAAATAAGCTGGATGTTGAAGATAACTTGTTTGTACATAAGCAAGAAAACTCAAAATATTGATGAACTTTGCAAGAGTAAATGAGCTCATACATCTTACTGATACTAAACAAATGACTTGACCAGTTTAATTTCATTTTTTTTAGCCATTTGTGCAATTTCTGTGACATCAATGTATGTAATTTTAGCAAATATACCTGTGTATTTGTATTTTTTATATATTTTATACCCACATAAACACACTGGAATAAACTTTTCATTAAAGAATATGCCTGTACATATCTGTACTCCATAGCTAATCTTTGTATTCATTGGTGCAAATATAATACTTCACAAGTTCTTAAGTACATGAGCAAATGAAAAGGAGTCTTAAAAAACCGAAAGTATTGTTCAGCCAGTTTGTGCTTTAGAAATAATTCTGTCTAAATTCAGGAGTTGAACACTATGCCGTAAAAAAAAAAAAAAAAAGCACAAAACGATAAGACAATATTTATGCGTGTTATATTGCAAAATGGAATTCATTTCAGACTACAAACATACGAAGAATGCTGCCCTACGTAATTCCCAAATCAGCATGTACAGATCGAATTTATTCGACATCCTAGTCAACGCTAGGTATATACCTGGCGATAAAGACTTGCACAGAAAGTAAAGCACTGTATCATATTGATGGTAAAACATATATGGATGTGAGAGTTATGCCCCTACCCCAGTCAAATGAAATCTTAGCTACTACATAGATTTTCCTGTGTGACAATGCTTCAGCCACCCTCGTTTGGTGGTGAAACTTTTAAAATAAATTAATTATATATATATATATATATATATATATATATATATATATATATATATATATGGGATGTAAGGTCAAGTGATGCGTAACATCACAGCCTCTCCTTGACAAATGTCAACCCCGCCTTCTCGTGGTGCATCCTGTTCCCACTAAAGGGGCTCTGACGACCGCCCATAGCGGTATAACTATACCATCGGGATTAGAGGAAATTCTATCCCACACTCACCAACCCGCTTGGCCAGCGTGGTGAGTTATGGCCAAACCCCTCCAAAATGATTCCACAACTTAAATCTTGGCCCTCAGTCTCCGGCAGCTGGAATGTACCTGGCCAAGGCAGCGGCCAGTGCGACATGAAGGCAGAGGGTGCTAAGAATCCCCGGAGGACCGGACTAGGCTGCCATCTGATGCTGACCTTGGCAACGTACAATGGACGCTCCCTATCTTCTGATTCAAGGCTTCTTGAATTGGAAGAGGAATTACAAAGGATCAAGTGGGACATCGTGGGGCTAAGTGAGGTAAGGAGAAAAGGAGAAGATCTCATGGAACTGAAAAGTGGACATCTCTTCTACTATCGTGGGACAGATACTGGCAGAACTAGTGGTGTTGGATTTATAATAAACAAGAAACTGAAGGATAAAGTTGTAGAAGTTGAAAGTTCCTCTGACAGAGCTGCACGACTTGTTATCCAACTCTCGAAAAGATACCAGGCTCAGATTATTCAAACTTATGCACCCACCACAAGTCATCCTGAAGAAGAAATTGAAGAATTTTATGAGGAAATTTGTCATCTAAATAATAAAGGTAAGCAGCACTTGAAAATAATTATGGGAGATTTCAATGCAAAAATAGGGCAACGGCAACAGAATGAAACTTCAGTAGGTAAATTCGGTCACGGCAACAGAAACCAGCGTGGAAATACTCTCGTTGAGTTTGCAGAGGCAGAAGGGTTTTTCATCTTGAACTCCTTCTTCAAGAAAAAGCCACACAGGAAATGGACATGGAGACATCCAAATGGGACGACAAATGAAATTGATTTTATTATGTGTAACAAAAAATTTGTCATAGAAGACTGCAGTGTGCTAAACAAGTTCAACACAGGTAGTGACCATAGATTGGTGAGATGTAAGATGCACCTCAACACTAAACTTGAACGTGGCAAGCTCATAAGACAAACAAAGTCTATTGACATAACCAACCTCAAAAAACACCATAATACCTTCAAGTTAGAACTGAAGAACAGGTTCTCTGCTTTAGAAGGCCTAACATCGGAAGAAGTGGACATCTCTGAAGTTAACAGAAAAGTAACCAAAGCTCTTATGGAAACAGCAACAAAATTAGCTGGGTCTAAGAACAAGTTGCATGTGAACAAATTATCAGGAAAAACCAAAATGTTGATGCAAAAAAGAAGAGAGATGAGGACAACTAAAGAAGATGTGACTTCCAAAGTGGAATATATAGAGCTATGCAAGACAGTAAGAAAAAGTATCACTGAAGACGTAAGGAAATTCAACTGTGAACTAGTGAGGAAAGCAATTGAAAACAACCAAAGCCTAAAGATAGCAAAGGGACATCTCAGTAAGGGAAGAAAACAGATTATGGCACTGAGAAAAGAAGATGGTTCTGTAACAAGAAATAGAGGCGAAATTTTGACAAGAGTGAAAGATTTCTACTCCAAATTATATGAAAGGGATGATATATGCACTCCAGACATCATGAAAGATACCAGTACCAGAGTTCCTCCAGTCCTTCCAGCAGAAGTTGCACATGCAATCAAGAACATGAAGCGAGGAAAAGCTCCAGGAGAAGATGGAATTACTGTAGACATCATACAAGAAGCAAGTGGAGAAATCGAAACAGTACTCGCCCAAATTTTCACTCGATGCCTTAATGAAGGAAAGATTCCTGAGGATTGGAACAATGCTACAATGATCCTGCTACATAAGAAAGGTGACATTGAGGATCTCGGAAACTACAGACCTATCAGCCTCCTATCAGTAGTTTATAAAATCTTCACTAAAGTTCTTTCACACCGCTTGAATTTAACACTGGACACGGCTCAACCGAGAGAACAAGCTGGATTCAGGAGTGGCTACAGCACAATAGATCATATCCACGTGCTGAGAGAACTAATTGAAAGAGCGAGGGAATATGAACTTCCATTGTGCATGGCTTTTATCGATTATGAAAAAGCCTTTGATTCGGTGAAACCATCAGCAGTTACAATGGCTCTGAAAACCTGCGGTATTGAAGATGCATACATTAATATTATTAATAACATCTATGAAAATGCAAGTGCAAAGATTAGGCTGTTTGAAAATACAACACACGTAAAAATTGGAAAGGGAGTGAGACAAGGTGACAACATATCTCCGAAGCTCTTTAATGCCACATTGGAGGGTGTTTTTCAGTCGCTGAGCTGGGAAAACAAGGGGATAAAGATTAATGGAGATTATCTAACCCACCTTCGTTTTGCTGATGACGTAGTCATTTTTGCAACTACCCCATCAGAGCTGCAGAGTATGATCCAGGAACTTGCTGACAAGAGTAAAGAAGTGGGATTAAAAATGAACTTTCAGAAGACAAAAGTGATGTTCAATGCTTTTACAAGAAATGAAGATTTATCGATTGATGGAGAAAAGCTGGAGATAACAGACACGTACGTTTATCTTGGACAGCAGATATCAAGTGAGGGTCACATTGATGAAGAAATTAATCGGCGTACAAAACTTGCCTGGAGAGCTTTTGGAAGAAACAGCATAATTTTCAAGAGCAATATGCCATTATGTCTTAAAAGAAAAGTGTTTGATCAATGCATCCTTCCAGTGCTTACGTATGGTGCAGAGACGTGGACCTTAACTAAAAGAGACATACAAAGGCTGCAGACAACTCAAAGAAGCATGGAGAGGTGCATGCTTGGTGTAACCAGGAGAGATAAGAAGAGGAACTCGTGGATCCGAAAAATGACTAGAGTGGAAGACATCATGATCAGAGTTAAATCCCTGAAATGGCAATGGGCTGGACATACTGCCAGAAGGACAGATCATCGATGGACAGCCGAAATTTTAGATTGGATTCCAAGGGACAGGAAAAGACCCAGAAGAAGACCACATGGGAGATGGGTGGATGAAATTCGAAAGTATGCAGGGGTGACATGGAGGAGACTGGCACAAGACAGACCGTTGTGGAGGAAACTTGGGGAGACCTTCGTCCAGCAGTGGATTGATAATGGTTGACAATGATGATGATGATGATATATATATATATATATATATATATACATACACAGTTCGTGAGCTTAATATCAAACAAAAATGTGTGTAATTGATTTCGTTACTTTTACATATCATAATAAACTTAATTTTAAAAAATGTCTACTCACATGTTTTCATGGCGTCTTTCCTGCACATGTTCGTGGCTTCGTGTTCGTCAGTTAGGGATGGGCGATATTTATCAATATCTCGAAATATCGATATTTTTGTCCGATATTTTAATATATAGTATTGATATCCAAGTTACGATATATCAGAAAATCACTATATCGGTGCGATATTCAATATATCAGCCCATGGCTGATGTGATTTAATTTGTGGAATGAAATCTGTGTTCTTTCCTCTGGCATGTCACGAAAATTATGTTGCTTGAGGACTATCAAACTGCGATCTCATTATCGAAATTCACATGATATTATGTCACCTTCCGATTTCTAGAACTTTACAAGGAAAAATATCTGCTGTGTTGAAAACCTCCATGGTTGAAAATTTTAACTATTAGTTGACAGTAGGCACCCAGAAAACAAATTTAACGAACGGTTGATAGCAGATTGTTCTTTTGCCTATGAGTATTATGTTTGAAGTAAACTGGCACTTTGACCAAAATTAAATACATACCAATGATACACAATTTGAAGTGAAGCATTTTTTTTGTTTTTTTTGTTAGTGATAAAGTATGTAGATCTTAACAGCTGGGTAAGGAAATGCAAAACAGCTTTTCCAGAGTTTTCTTGATGTCTTACAAGTTATGTAGTATAAAGTTTGTTGTAATTCAGGCTATGTATATATCAGACGTAATTTTTTTATCATCCTTTGACAATTATCTTGCTAATACATAGTGAAACTTCCTGAAGTAATTATATAATCTGGTAAAAATATGAGCATAACAACTTTCGTCTTGATCTGCTGATTTTCCCACACTTACAGCATGTTATTTCCTCTGATTGTCCATTCGTTTTTTTTGTTATCTAGGAGAGACAGGCTTTCATACATTAATTAGTAAATATATACTTGATGAATTTGGATTATGATATTTTTTATGTTTTTCATACATTAATTAGTATGGCTTTCATTAATTAGTAAATATATATACTTGATTAATTTGGATTACGATATTTTTTATGTTTTTATTTTTATAATCATATTTTAATGGAGGACTAATAATCGTTAGCATTTTTTTAAATATCTTTCTGGAAAAATAATTGCTTTCTATGAAAAGGCCATCACAAATTATTCGTACTCTAATTACTGTTTTTAACAAAAATGTCACTTGTAAACATATTATATATCAGACTTAATTTAATTTTTTTGCTTTAATTTTTTTGCTTATGGCATGGGAACTATTTTTGCTTACACCATAGAAGTAATTATATCTGTATACTCCATTAACATTGTGTTCTGTCTTAAACGATAAAAAAAATAGCAAACATTGTTCACACCTTCTGAAAAATATAAATGTATACAAAATGCTCTAAAAATTACAATAACAAAGTTTTTTTAAAGATTTTTTTCCATAACATTTCCTTGCAAGCTGATATAATGTTAACTTTGACATTTGCATCCCAACAAAAATAGTTATTCTTTCTATAATTCAGTTATTCCCACGTTAATTGATGGTTAAGATTCCAGTCTGCTGGGATTAATAAGTACTTTTGTTTTTTTGTCATTTATGCCATACTGAAGCTTCAACTTACCTTTTCTCGAAATGTTGGAAATACATATTTCTCGTAATCTCACATTGATGAAAAACTCATGAAAACATTCCTTTGCAACTGGGATTTTTGGAAACTTCTTAGCAGAAACCATATCCCTGCTCGTCGAGCAATGCCCACACATGAAACAAGAAAATCACCTTTTGGGTTTTGGAAAGTATATTCAGCATTTCTGCAGATTACAAGCTCACTTCTGTTGCATGATTTTTTTTATTTATTTTTGCATCAAAACTTTCTGCTATATATTTTTTTATTTTAGGAAAAAACAATATTTTATGTGTTTTTCATATCACTAAAAATACAGCTTGAGAGCTGCAATCTTGCATAAAGATGGTTTTAAGCTATAAAATGTAATAATAAAGGACAAATAAAATTGCTCCCTTTTAGCAGGAGAAAGCAGCTCTTGAAAAAAAAATTTCAGCTGATGTTTCTAAGAAATTATCTGAGAAAACTGGTAGGATATTTATTCCCCACATTCACTGCCAAGCTTGTGTATTATAATTAGTTATTACTTATTACCAAAACAATTTTTTAAGGTAAAGAATATTTTTATGTCTTAAGAGACACATATGGTTGAGTCGTCATTAGACTATGTAAATGCTATCTGTGGAGAGTAGTTACTCAATTATGTTTGCTCATGCTGATGAAACAATCCTGTTGGCAGAGAGCAAAAGTGAGTTGCAGCGTATGTTGTCCCACATGTATGAAGTTTGTATGAATTTCAAACTTAGTATATGAAAGGAAAAACCCAAAGTTATGTTTTTGACAGATGAATTGTTAGTATTAAATCAAACAGATCAGTCTAAATGGCAAAGAGATTGACCAGGTAAATCAATTTACATATTTAGGAAGCATGTTTGACAGAGGAAACAAATTAGGTGGTGAAATTAGTAGGCTAGTAAATTCATCTTTGAAAGTCACAGCTGCTTCAGGAGGATTTTGAATAAATGATGAATGATAGGTTCTCAAAAAAGTCCCTAATAGTTGTGTGTGAAAAAGTACAGTAATTGTTCCTACTCTGATGTGCAGCAGTGAAGGTGGAGTACTGCAGATGAAACATAGGAGTGATTTGTGAGCTGTAGAGATGTGTTACTTATGGGGGTGGGGGCAAGATATGTTTTGATCATGTGAGGAATGAAGATGTTTTGTAGATGAGTAGTGTGAAGCAAAATATTGTTTGTAAGGTGGGGACAAATATTCTTTGGTGGTTTGGAGAATGAGTGGTGAGATGATTACTAGGAGAATTTATTCTGCACAAGTGACAGGAAGAAAATGTAGAAGATCAAGGGAGGACCAGATTCAGGAATTCCTGCATGAGAAAAAGAGAATAAATGTGAAGTACAAATGGTCTTGTGTGTGATGGATGTCAGTGAAGCTCAAGTTGTGAGCTGAGATCACTGTAAATGCAGATGTTTGATACATCAAGAGTAAATAAAATGTATTGCCATCAGTTTTAAACTTTAATCCAGCAGATAAGCTCTCATCAAGAAACTAACCTATGATCTTAGAGAACAGCTTAGTGATATATATGCATGTAAAGAGAAAATCCCTCATCTACAGCAAGTTGAATATAACTAGAGGTGAGAAATCAGTACTTATTTTTGTGTTGTTTTGGTGTTAATAAGTGAAACATTAAATGTTATATCCCATTTGAGTTCAAAACTGTAAAAAAATTTTTTTTAATCTGCTGACTTCCTTAATTTTAAGGATAGACTCCACCAATGTGCATTTAAAATGTAAAAAAAAAATGATATGATATCGAAGATAGCTCCTCAGGCGTTTTAGACTTGATAAAGAATACTTCAGATATTTATTGTGTACAAGTTTTTAATGGAGATGAGAAATCCAAAGAAATGGACTGAGAACTGGAAAAAAATGCTTGAAGTGAAGTGGTGTGTGTGTGTGTGTGTGTGTGTTGATCTCCATGAGCATCTAAAGTTGTTCCCGAATGTGTAGAAGCTCGATTCACCATAAGCAGACACATGTCCCTAATTTAGGGCGAGTGGTTCCAGGAAAGACAAGACAGGAACAACTTCTTTATGTATTTTACCACTTGGTAGGCACATTTTCCATGATTATTTAGATACTGAATAGTTTCCATGACATTTAATGAACATTTCATGACTGAATAGATTTTACTCATGACATTTAATAAATAGATTTCTTGACTGAATAGATTTCATGACATTTAATTGCTAAAACCTGGAAAGAGCGACATCTTTGTTTATTCACTGACGCCACATATTTGGAGGATTTTCACATTTAATGAACAGTGCTTCTTATTTTGAAAATTTGACTGTTTTCTAGCAGTTTCTGAGGAAGAAGTAATCTTTTTGTATGAGAATTTTCCTGATATTGATGCTGAATCAGTTGTAGCAGGTATAAAATCACATACAATTTTTGCAAACTTGAACAAATGTAAAACCGATGGGTGCAATGCAAGGTATTCATATAATCTTTAATGGTAGTCTAAGAACTCCCTTCCTACAGCTAGTGTCAAACATTTGGCACAATGTATTGCCTTTTAATCAAACCAAGAACCCATATTTATGAGTACAAATGCAATTTTTACATTGCACATTTATTAGATTTTAGCAGCAAAAGAATTTTGAAAAAAGTAACTTTGTATACTGTAAAGAAACACTAGAGAAATCAAATGAGGAAGAGCACTGCACATTAAAACTTTTCTGGACAACAGAATTTTGTTAATGCCATTCCGTTTAAGAATAACAGTTTTCACAAAAAAAAAAAAAAAATATGTTCACAGTTATTATCAAGAGAGAAATAGACATAATGACAAAATGGATAACACTGGGCAAATTAGGCCGAAACCTGTTAACAAGGTTTGTTGTATTTTCAGTTTGTTTTTTTTTTGTTTTTTTTTTACAAAAAAAATTATATATGTATCTACAGTGTATATGCACACTAACTTTGAAATAATATATTTTCATGTATGTGTGCAAACTTCTTCAAAATTGCATTAAAAAGCTCTAGCCATTTACCTCTCAACAATATTATGACTTTGCAGAACATTCTGCATTAGAAATTGCAATTATATGCTGTGATTACAGGCTAAGGGGGTAATGTTTCAGACAGAAGTAACCCAGTGATTTTGTTTTAGGCATTTTACTCCGCTTTTGTACTTAAATAAACATTTCGAATAATGGAAAAACCTTAACATGTGTAGAATAATCAAATCAATGAGACTTATTTACCCAATTGCCTGTGGTTTACTGGTCTATGTAGCAAAATATTTCTGCCACAAATTCCATTTCAAGTGTGTTTTTTTATTCATGTATATTCTTTAAAAAGATGTTGAGTGTGCTTAACAGGAAAGTTGACATCTAATTTGTTTACTTTCAAATGATAACCAAAACCTTCAAATATCGTTGGTGACAGTTGATACTATCCACAGCCACAGCCCCCCCCCCCATTAGTGGAAGGGGAGTGCAGATGTTATATAAACACAAAAGTGCACAACACTTTTATGATTGCTTTTTTGACTAATTTTGTCTCGCTGTATCAACAATCTTGCATAGGTAGCAATGTTAAGTACAGAGAATCATGATAACATGTTTTGGTAAAAAAAAACAGTTTCCGCATTTATGTTCTGTAAATTTATGTGACAACTTCCTGTCCTTTGGCCACTTTCATCCCATCTGTGCTCTGCCCCTTCATTAAGAAATGCAACAAGGGGCATATATAGATTTTTTCTGAGGGCGTGCCGTGCCAATGAAATGAAAAAAAAATTAAATCCACCAGGACAAAATAAAAGAATGAGAATAGAAAAAAAAAAAAAAAAATTTAACGTAAATTAATGAATTTTTTTATTAAATTAAGCATTTTTGTTTCCAATGTAAGGCACATTTTAACAATAAATAAAACACATTTAAACACTTGGGGGGGGGGGAGTGGGCATAAATATATGCCACCTTACATTACATAAATGTATAAAATATATAATATAAATACGCCCTTACATTACCATGGCTACGATGTAAACAACCCTGATGTTGGCTTTCCAGCTCAGCATACAAGATATATTTTTAGTGAATTTTTATGAATTATAAAAACGTAAAATGTTAATTCCGCTGTCGAAAATATTTATTTACGTAACAAAACAACGTAAAAGGGCGAAATAAAAGCACTAAGTTTTTAATGAGTTTTAAAGTCGTAAAACCCATGGCGTCGGTCTTGTAAAAAAACGTTAAATATCAATTCCGCTATCGGAAATAATTATTTACACAACAAAACGACTGAAATGGCAAAATAAACGCACTACGTTTATTTCAAAGTACAGCGACCGTCTTGTAAAAGGTACGAAGTTAGTAATATACATTACTTTTCTGAGATATCACTGTTTTAATGGTATTAACAAAACTTGATTGCAGCTATATTTTCAAGCTGCAGGATAATTTAGTACTGGCTGAGATTTGTGCGAACAAGCCAACAGCCAATTAGTCCCAAGTTCCCAATAGCCAATACTTAACACAACATTGGATCGGATTCAGTAATAACCCAAATGCAGTATGCAGTGAATAAACCGAAATATCAGTCTTATTGAAATCAGAAGTATTGAAAAATATCGAAAAATCAATCCGATATATTGATCTTTAAATACAGATATTTTCGATTCAATATATCGGTCTCAGAAATATTTAAAGATATCATACTTTTGAAAATATCGTCCATCCCTTCGTCTTGGTAAAAAAACGAGCAGCCACCGTAAAATCACGTGACGACTCGCTGACCAATAGCAGAAAGCGACGCATGCCGCATTCCTTTTCTGTCATTATCGTTCATTGGCTAGCCCGTGCCTCTTAGCAACGCCCGTAAAATTACGGTTTGGAACAGTTGTCCTACATATCCATGCCCGTTAAAATACGGGCATCGCCTTGAAACTGCAGAAACGAGCCTTGATCGTAAAAATACACGGGCAACAAGACTTTTTTACGGGAATTTTTAACAGTGTACAGATGTTGGATGTAAGTTTGGGGTATTGAGTTCCAAGCATCCTCAACCTGGACGCGTAAATCGGGGATGGTCGTGGCTGGCCGTGGAGACCGGATAAGTCGTTGTCCCATAAAATCCCACACGTGCTCAATGGGGGACAAATCCGGTGAACGTGCAGGCCATGGAAGTTGTCTCACACCCTGAAGTGCATGTTGCGTTGCACGTGCCGTGTGTGGGCGTGAATTATCTTGCTGGAAAACACCACGATGGACCGACCTTACAAATGGCACAACAACGGGCTGAATGTTGATGTAGGAGGTGCTGTTTAACGTACCCGGTACAAACACTAGTTGTGTACGGGAGCGATAGCTGATCGCTCCCCACACCAGGAGACCAGGTGTAGACCCTGTGTGTCGCTGTAGGATGCAAGAAGGGTGGAGACGCTTCCCTGTGCGTCTGCGAACACGCATACGGCCATCGGAGACTCCCAAGCAGAATCTGCTTTCATTGCTGAACACGACAGATCGCTATTGCGTTCTCCAGTGCAGACGTTGGCGACACCACTGCAGCCGTTCCTGACAGTGGGCTGGAGTCAGACGTACACATGCCAGAGGCACACGTGCACATAGTCCTGCACCCAGTAGACGGTTGCGGATTGTTCGCACAGTCACCTCAGGTGCAACGGCAGCTCGGATTTGCGTCGCAGTGGATGTTCTGCTTGACAACGCCGCTCTTCTTATGCGTCGATCGGTCCGCTCATCAGTCCATCTGTGGCTCTCGGTTCCACGTCTTCTCGTGTGGGAATGATCCTCATGCCATCTGCGCCACCATCGTACCACCACCGATACTTCCCGTCCATTTCGCTCAGCAGTACGACGATACGACCACCCGGCCTCGCGGAGTCCGACTAGACGACCTCGCTCAAAGTACGATAACTGCTGAAATCGTACACGTCTTCCATGTCCAGGCATTGCAGCTTCTTCAGGGTCTTCGCACGTGCCCGTACGCCGACGACTGATTACATTCACTTCGTCGTACTCCTTAAATACCACCGACGATAATTTGCATATTATGCCGTGCTGTGGCGTAAGCGCTAACCGGTTGGTCCCGAAATTAACATCACACCTGCGTAAACTCGACCCCATTAACATATGTAAATTTCATGATCGTCCGCCAATTCCTTTTTGGTGTTCTTTTTTCACTTTTCGCCAGTGTATATACATTGTGCTACTCTAAGAAATCGGTTACTTAACTTATTGTACAGATGGTTATACAATGTCTATGTATCAGTTTTTGGACAGCTTAAGAGAAAAGCTATTATAGCTATCAAGAGTAAATTTCATATTTAGGAGTTGTGTGTGTGAGCGTGCACACGTGTGTGTGAAGTAATACTATAAAAAAAGTGCATTTCACCTTTTTTAAAAATAACCGAAAGTCATTGTTAGTTTAAAAAATCAAGTTGCAAAGCATTTTGTTGTTTCGAAAAATCACGATGAAAAAATGCTTTATTTGGGAAAAGTCCTCTTACAGAAAAAATAAAATATGACAAACCTGTTCAGAAAAATAATAAGCTCCAACAGAAAATAAAATGACTAAACCACTCGCATTAATGACAAGGAAAAAAATTTCATCGTCTGGTAATTTTTTTACAATATACGCGACTCGGATCTCCGAGCGTTTGTCGCTCAGTGGTTAAAGGCGTGCGTTATCTGTTGACCCAAATTGCAGGGGTTCGATCCTGAGTGTGGCGGAAGGATTTTCTAGGGTAAGAGTTGAAAAATGCCGTTCGTTCGTTCGTCGATTTTGCGAAATTCCAGTTTAAATACGGAAAAACCTGAAATGGATTTTCTGAAATAAACTGAATTTCTGTCTACGGAAAATGTGAAAATACTGAAGTTAAAATAAACGGGCATTTTTGAAAACTGAAATTTCTGAAAAACACGGACACCTACAAGCAACTGTGCTGCACGTTATTTTCAGAAATTTTCCGTGAATTCACACCACTTATTTTTTTTTACAGTGTAACTTCCTGTTCCCGAGAAAGTTATGCGAAATTGTTAAGATCCTGTGTTTCTTTAATTTTTCATAACACTGACTTTAAATTCAAAAAATAAGGAAAGACTGTCAACTCCACAGTTTTTTCTTCTTGTAGCATTTTATTTTTCATTTGCGCTAGAGCGTGATTTCAAAACTCATCATTCATTAAGCGTTATTTCCGTTCCTTTAATAGCAAAATTGTCATCAAATTATTTTGGGCGCTGCATGTTCAGTATGTACGGAACAAAATAGATGCGTTCAAAATTGCAACTTAATGAAAAGGTATATGTGTTACAAGGACATTCTTTGTAAGATGTAGACTATCTTTTCTTCAAATAATCTTCGAAAGGAAGTTGCTGGGAGCAAGTATTCGACTCGCAGATGATCCACGGAATGCATTCTGTGGTGTGGTTACCTGGGAAACTAGTTTCCTGGTAACCACACCAGGAAACAACTGTCAGCGGTCTTGGCATCTTTACTACTCGACACGGAATATCAAATATTTCGAGATCACTTCCAGTCGAAATACTTATTTCGGATTTTCCTCGTAAGTCTTTCTGGCCTTGCTCAGTTTCCACGTAAACGTAAAGATACGCAACTATTCCTTCGTAAATTACTGCCTTTTTCCGTTGCTATCCATTAACACGATATATAATAAATGTAAAATGAAAAACTAGCGATAGAATGTTTAAGAGAATTAATAAGATTTCGACTTGCAAACATTTGTGTTTTGTTCTAAAAGGAAGCTATCAAAAGATTAAGTCTCCCTATTTAACCATGTATTTTTATTATGCGAGATTTTTCTTTGTTATTAAGTTCGTTTTATCCTGGCACAAGGGCTTATTTTACAAAAGAGTGTCATGATTCTGTATTTGAGTGGGTTTAAAGCAAATGAACATGAAATTGGAGCATGCAAAGGCGCAAACACATAAAAGATTTAAGAAATGGTAAAAGGAGCAGTCACAAATTAAAGGTTAGCTTCAAGAGCCAGGATTCGGCTCTCGGGTTGATGCAATGCAAGTCTTCGAATCCCCATGGAAAGGCAACGCTCACTGCAATCTTTGACGGCATGGCTCATGGTCTGAGGAAGACCACAGCCTATCTGAATTTCCATTTGCGCATGGGTTAAGCACACCTGCCCAAGCCAGACCGCAATCTCTTCATCAGCAACGAAAGAGCTCCCGCAAGTGAGTAGTTATTGAAAACTGTTGAGTTGGACCATGGCACAAATGTCGTACACCCTGAAGTTCCTTACCATGAAGCTCTGTGAAGTTATCTAGATCAGCTTTCTGGAGATAAGTCTGAATCCTGGAGGCATGCTGAAGATGTTGATTAGAAGTGATTGCTGTAAGGATACATCCTGGAAAACTCTCTTCGAAGAGCCCGTTGTCGACAAGTTCCGCATACATCAATCTCAGAATTTCATTGAGTTATGGGTCGATCAGGTAGTTGTGAGAGCTATTTAAGCATACTGGTGTACGATATTCCGCTGTTCGGAACTCCAGGGCGAGAGAAGAGGCGAGGATAATAACTATTCCGTAACCCCAGCTTATTTCTGCGAGCTAACGGATGATGTTTGTCTTTCATAAAAATTTAATTAGGAGGGTGTTTGAACACAAGGTCCAGTCGAGGCTTTGTTGAAGGTGATATTCAGCTCTCTATTGGCAGTTGCACATGTTTTAATGGAAACTTGTGCGGATGATTTTATCAGGATCACGCGAAAAATGCGCAGTTCCTGGATGTATTTCTCCAGGAACTTCGAAACTCATGAAAAGGGCACTCTCAAGAGCTGTGAAGAAAACCTTTTGGAATAGAACTGCTTATCAACAGATTTTATAAAGTTAAGATCACTTATGTATAGATCGAAATAATTGGTGTCAGAAGAGAACCTTCAGGAAGACCATTCTGTAACAGCCTGGTGTTACCGAATCTGTTGTCCAGCTGAATTTTCCAACGGTAGCATGTTCTTCAATAGGTTGCTGATTTTACGGTCTGGGATCACTTTAGAAAATTTGTGAAGATGCTCTTTTTTCAAACTATGTCACAGGCTGAACTCAACGTTATAAAGGCGACAGCTGATTTTTTAAGCATCTTCTGGAACAGAAATGGTGTGGATGCCATGTCACCTTCGCAACTTGTTAATGAAACGGTATCAACACAATTTCTATCAAGCGCGTGCAAGCAGCTAACCAAAACCCGTGACTGTAAACACCATTTATGATATCATGTACTATTTAAATATTTACGTGCCATTCGTCCCGATGAAGCTAGGCCAGAGCCCAGCGAAATCTTGGTAGAGTTGAAAAAATAAAATATTTTTGTAACTAACGTTGTATTTTTTTAATATATATAATCATCACAAAACTGTAGTCTCTGATTTCAAGAATCTGCATTTTGTGTTTGTCACGTTAATTTAGGGGAGGGGACCACCAGTGTACTATTAATAATACCTACGAAAATGCACGCGCTAAGGTTCCATTGTTCGAGGAAACACCACCTATAAAAATAGTACATGGAATGAAACAAGGTTACTCCACATCCCCCAAGTTCTTCAACACTACATTGCAGAATATCGTTCAAGGCATTAAAATGGAAGACAAGGCGATCAAGATTAGTGGAGATTATTTTACCCACCTTCATTCTACTGATGACAGTCATTTTTGGAAGTACCACTTCAGGGCTGCGGTGTATGATGCAGGAACTTGCTGACAACAGCAAAGCAGTGAGTAAAAAAACTGAGTTTAGAAGACAAACTTGATGCACAATGCGTTTACGTGGACTGGAGATTTAAAGGTTGATGGAGAAAATTCAGTAGTAACTAATGCCAAGGACAACAGACATCAAAGCAGAAGACCACGATAAATAAATTAATAGACATACACAGTGTGGCAAAGAATTTTTAAGACTGGGTCTGTAAAATGAAACAAGAAATTATAATTGTTTTGGTTTGTTATTCAAAATAAGTCCCTCCGGCTGCAATACACTTGTTACAGCGATTTAATAATGAGTCGAATGCCTGTTCCAGTTCACTTTGCGGAATCGCCTCCAAAGCACGCGTCGAAGCTGTTTGTATGGTCGAAATATCATCAAAATAACACCCTTTTAACGTCATTTTAAGTTTTGGGAATAAAGAAAAGTCGCAGGGTGCTAAATCAGGCGAATACGGTGGACGATTCAACACACAGACGGTATTTTTCGCCAAAAATCTACGAACAAGAAGTAAGGTGTGACTAGGTGCATTATCGTACAACAAACACCAACTGTTTTCATCCCGATATTATGGACGAATGCGACAAATTCTACATATCAAACGCCTCAAAACATTTAAATAAAACTCGCCAGTAATTGTTTGTCCACTTGGAACAAATTCTTTGTGGATAATACCCTTACTATCGAAGAGTGTAATGAGCATTGTTTTGATTTTCGATGGAACTTTTCTTGTTTTTTGGCTTGCGGTGAGTTTTTTGACTTCCATTCTGCACTTTGTCGCTTTGTTTTAGGATCATATTGAAAACACCATGTTTCATCACCTGTAACAATCGATTTTAAGAAGTTTGGATCATTTTCAGCGGCTGAAATGATGTCTCTGCAATGTGCACTTCTCCTTGATTTTTGTTCATTGGCTAACATTGTGGAACAAATTTAGCATAGACTTTTGTTTTGCCCAAATTTTCATGCAGGATGGTTCGAATCGTTTCTTTGTTGATGTTTAAAGACTCTTCCATCATTCTTAGTGACGCACATCGATTGTTTGCCACGAAATCACGCATTTTTTCAATAATCTCAGGTGTCCTAGATGAACTTGGTCTTCCGGTATGCTTATTTTCTAGCGTACCTCTTCCGTCCAAAAAACGTTTGGGCCACAGGAAAACATTTGATCTACTTAAACAAAACTCACCGTAAACTTGTTTCATCATTTGGTACGTTTCCGAGGCACTTTTACCAAGTTGTGCGCTAAATTTAATAACAGCCCTTTGTTCTATCTTAATAATTTTACATGAAAAAAAAATATTACTTCTCTAATGAACGGCCGTTTTGTTTGAGTTACTTTAACAACTGCGCAGTACTTTTGGCAGAAAGCAAGCAGATGGTCATGGTTTATAACGCATTCGCGATTACACTGGTGGCGCCACCGTAGACTGAAATCTAGCGCCAGTCTTAAAAATTCTTTGACGCACTGTGTATAAAACTTGGCTTGAGTGCATCTGGAAGAAACTGTACAATTTTCAAAAGCAATTTACCATCACGTTTTAAAAGAAAATTGCTTAATCAAAACATCCTTCTCGTTCTTATTTATAGAACAGAGACATGGGCCTTAACCAAAACATACTCTCAGTAGACATAACATTAGAGATAGGGGTGATGAGCAGTTGACGCAGGCATCTCCAACGCAGAAATAAACAGACACAGACAAAACGCAGACGACTAATAGGAGGACAGCAGAGCTTCCCAACAGTGGATCGCAATCGACAAACATGGGTAAATGTAGTGATCTGAGTGACTTTGATTGCGAACGCATTGTCGGCGCAAGACAGATGGGTCATTCTATCGTCCTAGTGGTAAGAACTTTAGGGTTTGAGGGCAATCGTACCAAGGGTGTAGCGCGAGTATATCATCGACGGATGTACCAGCGCCCAGAGAGCAAAGAGTAGCCGACCACACAATATTGATGACCGGGGTCGACGTAGACTATCTTAACTCGTACAGACCTACCGCTTGGCAACGGCGGTCAGATCTCATGCAGATTAAATGTCGGAGGCTCAAGCAGCGTCAGCGAGTGAACGGTATGGCGCACAATGCATACCATGGGCTGCAGAAGCCGATGCCATACGCGTGCGACACTGTTGACTGCTCGTCGTCGAACATTAAGCCTCGCTTAGTGCCGTGAACATCAAAACTGAATCTTTGCAGCGCGGTGCCGCATCGTGTGGTCAGATGAATCCCGTTTCCAGCTGCATCAAGCTGACGGAAGGGTGACGGCTGGGCGTTGAGAACAAACAGGTCCCTTCCTTTTTTTTTTTTTTTTTTTTTGTTTTATTGGGGGTTTAACAACTACCGTGTGAGCAACACAGTGGGCTATAAGCCGTCGCCCGTCCCTAAATTAGGGTCACTGGCTCTAGGAAAGGGAGAGAGCCAGTGCCGTAAGAAAAACAGAACAGCCATGCCTCATTGGGGTTAGAACCCGGATCCATTGCGAACGAATGATCAGAAGCCATCGCTTAGACCACTGCACCACCGGGGCGGCCTTCCTGTGCCTGAAGATGTTCTTAACTGCTGTGTGCTACAAGCATATGCTGGCTGATCACCTACACGCTTTCATGACCTTCCGGCATCCCACGGACAATGGCCTCCGTCAGAAGAACTATGCACCACTCCACCGGGCCGCAACCACCCAGTCATGGACCGGGGAACACTCATCTGGGTTTGGAACCATTCAGTGACACTTAAGGCCTCCGGATTTAAACCGTGCGAAATATCTCTGGGATATCGTGGGGCGGAAAATCAGATCCATGGATCGTGGACCGACGTCTCGGGCGGAGTTACGGACAATGCTGGAACAGGCATGGCTGGTATTACCTCAGGAAACCCTCCGGCATTTGGTGGAGTCAGTGCCTCGACGTGTTGTTCGCGCTGCAGGAGGACCAACAGGTAATGATTTTCCTGATCCGCCATGAAATACTGTTTAGGCCATTGAATGCCTGTACAGAGGCTAGATACAACTCAAGAAAGCATTGATAGATACATGCTTGGTGTAACCAAGTAAGATAGGAAAAGGAACTCGTGGATCAGGAAAATGAGAAGAATGGATGACATCATGATCAAAGTAAAGACCCTGAAATGGCAATGGACTGGACATATTGCTGGTAAGGATCACTTTTGCACAACTTAGATATTAGACTGAATTTCAAAGGACAAAAAACGATCCAGAAGACCACGCGGGAGACTGGTGCATGAAATTTAAAGCGCCTTGGAGTAATATCGATGATACAGGCTGGAGACAGAAAATTGTAGAAAATACTTGGGAAATCCTTCATCCAGCAGTGGATTGATAATCGACGATGTTGACGACTTACGCATGCAAAAAGGACTGGGACAAAATTATTCTTCATTAATTGTTAAGCATATTGACATACAAATATTTGTAATGTTGCTTGCCAGACTATTATCATCAGTGGCGTATATTCGAGGCTAGCTGCGAATCCCAGAGAATGAATGTACAAATAAAAGTCAATTATCAACGGTATTTAGATACGTAGGTGCTTTCGGTGCGAAAAAAGCCCGAGCGGATTCGCTTCTTTCGGTTATGAGAATCAGTCTGGCGAGCGATGATCAACTGCATAACGCAGTAGGTATGAGAGAGCCTTCGCTGTTCTGATGCGAAGAGCTTCCATACTATTCCCTGCTAGAGTTTCCATGACAACATGAATGAGTGTATGGACCATTGCTTGGCGCAAAGGGTTCGCTGAAAAAAACGAAGACTTCGGACTACCTCAGTCCCTTCATGCTTCCAGCGCGTGTTTCGGGAGAGTTGTTTCAGTTTGTGTGAAGTGTCAATGAATTAAAATCAGTGATATTATATCTTAAATTCGTGGCTTTGTTGGATTCGAACTGTTTTGAAAGATTTTGTGAAAGCTTCTCTGAACATCTATCAGAGCTTAAAGAATTCTATGCTTCAAATTTTGATATAGCTCGATTAAAAAATGAACTGAAGGTGTTTTATATCCCCTTGATGAATACAAGAACAAATCAATAAGAGACATTACGTGTTACATAAAGTTGAATAATTTGACATAATGTTTATTGAGGTGTACAAACTAGCAGATCTAATATTAAACTTTTCATCAACAACTGCAACTTCCGAAAGAAGTTTTTCCGTATTAAAAAGGAATCAAGATGTATCTTAGAGCCACACAAGGACATGCAAATTCGAGCAACTTGGCTGGTTTGTTAATAGAGAAAAACATTATTTTTAAATATGAAAAAGTACTCGGAAGAAACATTTTTGTGAAAACGTAACACTCAAGTTCACACAAAAGGAAAGAAGAATGGAGTTCATGTACAAATAAGTGTTCAAATCCTAATCCTCATAATTATTTGGTATCATGTTAGCAATAGCATGTACCTAAAATTTAGAAAAAATGTTACTTCTATTGCTTAAATTAAAAATAAACTTCGCAATTTTTAAAAAAAACAGCATTGTGGGGGGAGGGGGCAGATAGCTCAGGTCTCGAACCCAAGGTACGCCACTGATTATCATTATCCTTTTCGGCAACTTCTGTTTTATTCATTGTGATCCATTTTAATGACAAAGCTCTAATAAAAATAAACAATAGCCGAACGTTGTATATCAGAGAATGTGTAATACATTGCTCTCTACGTAGAAAATGCCACATCAGGACCAATTTTGTCGGAGCGCCATGAAAATTGTTGGACGCAGTGTCGCAGGGAGTGGTCATCTCCCCTGCATCATTAACGGCTGGCTGAAAACTAGTAAGGGGATCATTATAATGTCTCAGCATAAACACTAACGAAAAGGGAAATGATTTTAACATATGAGGTTATACTAAAGGGAGATAATTAACCCCTTATCGACCATAACGCCCAAAAACGCCCGTACATACAAACGAGCATAGCCGCCCGAAACGCCTGTCCAGAGTGAGTCAGATTATCTACCCTTAACCGTTCTTCAAATTTGCACGCCCGATGACGGATCAGCAGAAGTCACCCTCAGTCACTATTGTTGTTACTAAACAAAGAAGTGAACTAACAGACAGTTCAGGGCGTTATGGCATTTAGAGTGATAAAAGATTTTAGGGTCATGGTCGTTAAAGGGTTAATGTTAACTTTCTTGAAATTGGTGAGCTTAGGATAACAGCGTTACGAGGGGTTCGTGGCAAAACACGTTCGGATCATGATAGCGACGAAGATGTGCTGCATATGTGTCTTGTAAAGCAAGATGGTGTTAAAAGGCTGGAGACCAATATCCTAAGGTGATCTGGCCGTGTTGAAAGAATGAGTGAAGAGATGCAAAGAGAACAAACAACACATTCAGCTAAAGTGACAAGAAAGAGTACAGATAGTCTTGTGTGAAACGACTAATGGGTGTTAGTGAAGCTCGAATTGTGTGCCAAGATCGCTGCAAATGTAGCCGGTTGATATATTAACAGTGAGCAATATTTGATGCCGCCAGTAACTGATTTACCAGATGACCTGTCTTAGAGGAACAAAACCTCTGAAACACAGAAGACAACTTTGTCATGTGCGTGTACACCAAAATGAAAAAAAAAATCTTAAGTGAAAATCCTCTAAATACATGGCGTCAGTTGAATAAACGTGGAAGGAGCGATGGATTTATTAAGCACAACGCACAGCAACCGAAAAATTGTTATTCAGCCGCCGCCGGGGAATTGAATCCCGAATCTCTCGTTATCTAGCCGAGTGCGTTAGCCTTACACCACAGCGGCCAACAATTCACGGCGCTATGTGTGTTTTTCTTTTTCAGTCAGCATCTGACATCATAAATCCGTAAGATGGGCTCAGCTATTGAGACGTCTCCATCTGGTGGGTATAAACGGCACTGGCTATATATTAATTATAACAATTAAATCCTAGGGCGAGATCCAAAGTAAAAATCCTCTAAATACGTGGCGTCAGTTGAATAAATAAATCCACCGCTCTTTCCACGTTAAGCAACGCACAGCAACCGAAAAATTGTTATTCGGCTGCCGTCGAGGAATTGAAGCCCGAATCTCTCGATATCTAGCCGAGCGCGTTAGCCTTACACCATCTTAAGACTAGCCAGTCGTTCTGCAGATCGACGTAACTGCAGGTAAACGACTGCGCGGGTGAAGGTTAAAGAACGGAATAAATAAAACCTGATACTGAGCTCTGTTAATCAGTGTTATTCTCGTTCTTCAGGTGAGAAAGACAGCGGACTTAAACAAGTTAGACAAAGGCCAACTTCCAATGGCAAGACGACTGCGTCAGAGCATTTCCGAAACGGCAAGGCTTATGGAGTGCTCACGGTCAGCCGTAGTTTGTACCTTGAAAAAGTGGTCCGACTAGGGATAAAACACGAACCGCCGCCAAGGTGTGAGCCGACAATAACTCATCGATGTTAGAGATGAGCTAAATCAATCTCGTATGGTACTAGCCCACAGATGAGATACTGTAGCGTCACTCGCGGTTAATTTGAATACTGGCGGCCGGAGTAATGCGTTACAACACACAGTACATCGGTGTTGAAAATAAAGCACCAATTGCCCATGCTAACCTCGATTCATCGTCGGCAGCCCCTACAATCGGCACGCGAGCATCAAAACAGGACCACAAATTATTGGAAGAAGGTCGTCTGGTCCGATGAATCTCGTTTCCTGTTGCACCATGTGGACGGCCGTGTACGCCGTTTACCTGGGGAAATGTTGGCTACAGGACGCACCGTAAGACGAAAAAAAGAAGTTGGAGGGAATGTGATGCTTTGTGCAATGTTCTGCTGAGGAACACTGTGCTCAGTCATTCATGTGCAGGGAACTATGACATTTACCACCTGACTAGACAAAATTGTAGACCATGTACATCCTTCCATGGCAACGGTATCTTCTTCTAGTAGTGTCTTCTTTCAGCAATATACTGCTTCATACCACACTACACGGATTGCTCGAGAATGATTCGCGGAACATGGCGAAAGCTTCCAGGTATTGCCATGGCCTCCAAATTCCCTAGACATAAATCCAATCGAGCATATGTGGTTTGTGTTGGAACAGCTAATCCAATCTGCGCCGGCTCAACCACGTAATTTACAAAAGTTAAAGGATCTGCTTCTAACGTACTGGTACCAGTGGTGCACCCACGGGGGCTGGCAGAGTGGAAAATTATTACGTCGAAGATTCAAACAAAAATCCCGATATGCGATCCACATGTACTTTTTAATCATGTCTCGTATAATTATAATATACAATAATTATGAGGGAGTAGTACTGTTAAATAAATATTGAAAAATCTAACCAAAAAAAGAACATCTACTGCTTCTAATCATTTAACTTTCTTGTACTGTAACATTACTAGTAACTGGATGAGAATACCTCCCTCTTAATTGTTATGGCACTTGATTTCCCGGGAAATTTAGGGGGGGGGTCAGCCCCACCTTGGGAAAATTCTGTGCGGTTAGGTATAAATATATTTTTCATATTTTAATAATGGGATATTATTTTGTCACGGAAAAGGCTCTAGGCCCTGAAAAAAGAAAAAGTCACCAGCGCCTTGATCGCTGCTGGGTATCTATCACACTAATAGGTTTGCTACAGAATTAGTTTAAGATTCTCGGACCCGGTTCTTGGCTAAATATGTAAATATGTTTCAATTTTCACGCTCACTCGTAAAGTGGATTTGTTTGCATCCATTTCTTCAACGTCCGTGAGAACGAGGAGCCCAGACAGAACTGGCGCCAAGTAGCAGAGAATTAAAAGTTCCTATAAACATGGAAACAATCTAGAGCTACCGATGAAAATGTGGCTCAATAGCACCATAAAATAGCGGTATACGTTTATGTGTATTTCCTAGGGTGCTGTGTTGACGTTTTCGGCGCATGTTTGTGACAGTAAGTGGAGAAAGGGTAAAGTTTGGGAACTTTAGAGTTGGCTATGATGAGAAAAACTCATCCCTGGGGCTTCGGGAAGATATAAAACTATTGTTTGACGAGTAAGAGAGCTCTTGTTGTCTTGCTTGTGTTCACGCTGAAAGTTCGTATCCCCGCAGCTGAGAGGTGACGCTTTGGTTGAGATCGCTGATGTTTGTGCTGAGAATCGAAAGAGCAGGGGGGATGATTGTATTTGTCCTAAGCAGTGTCCGTTTGGTTAAGAGCTACTGTGACCGCGGAGAAGGAATCAGCTTAAGTTTCTCCATCTCTGACGGTGCGAGAAGCACGGAAAACCCCAAAAACTGTCTTTGAAGCATTTATTAAAATCCACAGTTAAGTTTAAAAAAAAAATAAGACTTGGTGTTTATTTACCATGTGGGGTATTACTTTGAGAAAATAAGTTAGCTTCTCAGACACATTTAAGAGAGACGAACTAACGGCGTCCTGTCGCAGTTCAAGGGTGATGGCTCTCGCTGGTTTCTACGGTTAATAGAGTCTTACGTAAGATGACGGAAAGGTGCGGGGGCATTTAAAATTAGTTTTTTTTTTTTTTTTTTTTTTGTTATATGTTAGCATTTTTCTTGAAACCGCTAAAACATTCTATTCCCTCCCGGTATCTGCCACATATCAAATATCCCGGTGCGCAATTACTCCCCTGTATCATATGCTTTTAGGTAAAATACGTACATGCCAAGTCAACTTTGAGATGGTATCTACGATTGATTGTATTTTGTAAAATTCCAACAAAATCATGCAAACGACTTTCAAATATCTGAGCCTTATCTCACATACCTTTCAGTGAGAACTTGACTCGGGTCCATAAAGAGAACAGGAGAAAGTAAATCCGAAGAGAGAGGTTATCATATTAAAAGCTCCTTTTAAAACTTTGAGGTGTCAGATGGGAGTGGTTTTCACCCATCTTACGTTAAATATGGTAATTGAATGCAGCGATGTGTCGCTATTGATTTCCGTTACCAGACTATCACTGAACTTCGTGCTTTCAGCACGTTTTGTCCCCTTTATTTGCTTATTTATTTCCTTTTTTATTTCTTTTGGAAAGAAGTCAGTCGCAGAGGTTTTTCTTTGAAAGATATTCGATATAATTTCGTGACCGTTTCTATTACTTTGAAAGGCAGTGTCTGGACGTGTCGATAAAAGATCGTTTCTCCATCACTACCAGTTCTACACACCTTGCAATTAGGACACACTGAAGTTTGATTTTTTATCAATCATTGCTCTTTTCGGGGAACTTATTGACTCTTAATCCCGAAATTCTAACTTTTTTTTTTTTTTTGTTGGCATAGAAATGCACCCGATAATTTCCAAAATGGCACTGGAAATTCTTTGCCAAGTGAAAAATTAGAAACTGCTCGTTTTGGAGTACATACACCCTTCAGTTAAAATGTTTACTTCATAGGTAGCTGGAAACGCTCATGTTGTCCTAATTGAAATTTCGTTAACAGAGCAGAATTATAACCGTTGGATAAAATGAACATAAATCTGATTGGTTGTCTTTGTCGGAATTTTTAAAGGAAAGGAGAACTCGAACAGTTATCATTAGGAATCCGTGGAAAAATGGCGTAGACGACACATTGCTGTTTGATCAAATAAACCAATGAAACGAACCCCAAGCAAGATATAGTTTATTTCGGAATTACTGTCTTCAGAGAGGTTTTGGGTTTTCTTGCTCCCACACGTACAGAAAAGCACGAAAACTAGAACAGAAAATTAAGCACAACAAAATTTTGTTCAGAACTCGAACCCAATAACGTTGCCAGAAGCTGGCTATTTACTAATCCCCGGCCGGGCACTGTTTATGCTATACTCTACAGTGGTGGTCAAAATTGTGGACACTTTTTGAAAATTTCATGTTTTGCAAATATGCAGTATTATAGGAAATCATCATCATCATCAACATCATCATCATTGTCAACCATTATCAATCCACTGCTGGACGAAGGTCTCCCAAGTTTCCTCCACAACGGTCTGTCTTGTGCCAGTCTCCTCCATGTCACCCCTGCATACTTTCGAATTTCATCCACCCATCTCCCATGTGGTCTTCTTCTGGGTCTTTTCCTGTCCCTTGGAATCCAATCTAAAATCTAAAATTATAGGAAATATGTTTCGCTAAATGCAAAAATTTATATATCAGCTGAAAGAGAATTTAATGCTGAATTCACCACAAAAACCAGAATTGAAAAGTCTGCAGTACAAGAAAAAGTTACGCTGCGAATACTGCAATCATGATAAATCTACACTACAATCCGATAAAATGATATCAGATACTTACAATTGCAATGTACTCTCAGTATTTAGCAGGGTAGCTTTTATTGTTTAAAACAGCAGTACAGCGATGTCTCGCTGAGTCAACGTGCGTTTGAAGCTCTGCCTTCGCTATTACGTGATGCCAGGATGCAATTATAGACTCAATTAATTGCCTTTTATTCGATGGACGCCGTCATTTGTACAAGGTTTTTCAAACCGTGTCACAAATTTTCTCTGAGGTTCAGGTCAGGGATGTTTCCCAGCCAGGTCAACAATGGAATGAATGCCCTTTGCTGTGAACCACTGTTTGCATATTTGTGCTGTGTGGCAGTGCTGATACTAACAGAGCCCGGGCCCGAGCCGGGCTCGGGCTGCATAATATGGGATCGGGTGGGCTCGGGCTCTGTGAGAGAGAGAAAGAGAATTTTCTTCTATTTTTTTAATGTAATTTTGTATGTTTTAGCACATACGAGACTTTTCTTACACTTTCTAGTTGATAAAGATAATTCTTCTGCAACTGGGTATAGGCTGGGAGTGGGGAATCGGGTGGGCTATTTATTTCGGGTATCTGCGGAGAAGAAAATGCTTCTTTAAGAACTATAAAAACTAGATAGTACGCGGACAAATTTTGCCCCCTTTCTCCACGCAGTAGCTCCCTCATTATTCTATTGAGCAAAGTACGTTTTCAGCTAGAGGTCTGCACAGACCTTAATTTGGAAATCCCGGGCCGGCCCGAACCCGCACGTCCAAGACCCGGCCCATACCAAGCCAGTTTCATTATTTTAAATTTAATCCCGGGTAGACCCGTTCCGTATATTTCTCCTGTTTCCAAGTCCAGGGCCGGCGCGGCCCGTAAAATTTCAACAATTACTAAAACGCGAATTTGACACCTGGTGCACTCGGTCATCGACTCCTGCAGAGTTTTCGTTTTTTTAAGTGTTACACGTATTCTATTACAATAAACGTTAATTCTGAATATTTCTGTGACTCTGTATAAGTCCCGTAACGTCTGAGGAGGGGGCCTGCTTGTACGTATACTCAAAAATATTACATGTAAATGACAATTTTCATGCTTTTCAAATTTTCTGGGTTTTCAAATTATCATTGCCGGACCCGGAATATCCTTGCGATATTCCGATAATGATAACACTACGAAATATCCAGAATTATGAGTCCGATCGTTTTACTTTACATTGTCTACAAGCACGTTTTTCTCCGGAAGCGATTTTTTTGCGAAAATCTTTCGCTTTCTTAAACTCCATAAAAAGTATGGAAGAATATTTATCAGCAACACTGAACTGATAATATGCTAGGGAAAACAACGACAGACTGCCCAGCTAACCAGTGTCACAGAAGTTTTGAAAACGGCTGGGCTGGGCTGGGATACCTAAGGGTTCATTTGCCATCTGCTGACTCCCTGAGAATACAGATGGGGAAAATACGCAGAGATTTATACACAGAAGTAAGTTTCTCCCAGCCAATTCTCCCGTGCCATTTAAGACAACTTAAAAGCTTTTCACACATGTAGAGAACAAAGTGCCGCCGACCAAAACAATAAAAAGGATAGTCTGCGACCGGGTGGCTCGGTTTATAAATGCTGCAGTTAACAGCCTGTCCTGAAGCATGAGAGGAGGGTGGAAGTTAGACAGAGAGAAATAGAGAAGGGATCAAAGTCACATTGAAAAACAAAGGAAGCTGACCCAATCCAATTGTTTTGTAGGAGGAGGATGTCGTAAAACTTCTACTTTTTTCCCCAACAGCGGAAATCATTCAATCTTATCCTGCTGTTGTATGTTGTGAAATTTCCAAACGAGAAAGATACCATACAGCGATTGTTTTGCTCATTAAAAAAATCCTGCACGGCCCATGTCTGTTTTACATGAAATATTCAAGGCTCGGACACGGCCCGGTTTCCCAACTTAGGCATGAGCAAAGGTTCGACCCGGCCCGGGGTGACTTCTATTTTCAGCTACTCCCGATCTTTCCTGATGCCTATCCTCCTAAAACATTTCAGGACGAAACGAATGGTAAAAACATCGTGCAACTGTACTATAGAAGCAGATAAAGGTCCTTTCTTCACTCCCCAGATGAGAAAGATATCAGTTAACTGCAGGTGGAAGAGAGTGGAAGTCTGGAAGAGATTATTTTTTATTAAACCCTAAACATATTAGTCATAATTTTCGGGCTCGTTCGGGCCCAGGATCTATCTTGCAATACAGAATTCGGGGTCGAGATGACATACTTCAGGCTCGGGCGGGCTCAGGCTCTTAAAATTGAGCCCAAACTCAGCACTGCTGTGTGGCAGGAAGCCTAATTCTTCTGGAAAAGGAAATGGTGCATTGTTGGGAAAGAGATCCCTGATAGAAGGCAGCAGTTTTGGTTCCAGGATGGTGTCAATGTATTTTCTTGAATTTTGAGTTCCGTCGATTACATGAAGGTGACCAACACCATCTGCTGCCATACATCAGAGTTGGGCAGGAATACATTACAAAGTAATGGAAGTACAGATTACAAATAACGTGTAATGCAGAAACAGGTAATGCATTACAATGTAATCCCAAGTATGGTTTGCACAAGGTAATCGAATTAATCTGTAACGCATTACAATGAAGAGGATGTAATTCAATTATTTAATAATGCCATTCAAACGCAATGGAATTATTTGGTAATGAAATTACACAATTTGCAAGTAATAATCACATACTAATAGTTTATAGAAATGTACGTGTGCCAAAAGCTAAGTCTAGAAATGTCGGTCATGTAACGTAACAGACAGAGACCGAAGTGTCGTGTAGAATGTTCTAGAAGCGGCAAGAATGGGTTAGACGTTTGTAGAATGCTCCAGAACGATCGCGCAGTGGGAAGTTTTAGAGTTTTATGTAAATCAAGAATATTTCAGAAGGTTCAGGTCCTGTCGTGAAGTATATACAAGGGAGTGGGACGCTCGCTAGTCCACTGTTCGTATCGGACAAGTAATGGACAACAACACATGAGAAGTACGGCAAAAATGTCAAGAGTTCGGAAATTTCTGTAATATTCGGCAGAGCACCCTGATTTGCTAAACTTTGAGTGTAGTGCTAATATGTGCTTGTGGCTATAGTAGGGTAATTATTTTGGACAGTGAAACGTATGTAATGGACAAGAATACTGTACTGGAGATGAACGAAATGAGTATCTCTAACCGAAATAAACATCCCATTCGTACTTACTTCGTATGTATTATTTCGTTCAAATCACTTTACTTGCGGCGAAGACGGTATACACATGAGTATACTCATGTTATACACGTACAATCTCCAATACCAACATGCACGCATTTGAGGTCCAAGGGGTGGAACAATTGTCAAATAACCTGCACAACTTGCAAAAGTGTACTTGGTTGCTGGTTTATTCAAGTTGTATTATTACCCATAAGTTACTAGTTAATTACTAACATATAGTTAACCATTAAGATTATAATGGGTAACTGCTCCATGTCATTACAATTACCATGTAATTCTAATGGCCATTTTACCTTTACGATGTAATGGTAACGCTAAGTTCTTGTTCCTATTACCATTACGCTGTAATGCATTACCGATTAATTCAATTACGTTTTCGCCCGACTCTGCATGGTATTGCTCACACCTTGCCGGCGGTTCGGGGTTTTACCTTCCTCTGACCACTTTTTGAAGTTACTAACAACTGCTAACTGTGATTGCCCCACAAACCTTGCAGTCTATAAAATACTCTGGCCCAGTAGTCCGGCAATTACAATTTGGCCTTTGTCAAACTCACTTAAGTCCCCTACCTTTCTCATCCGACGAACAACGCCGATTGGCAGAGCTCAGTAACAGGTGTTATTTATACCGTTTCATGACTTCCATACACGCCGTTGTTTTCCTGCAGTTCCTTCGATTTTCAAAAAAACGCGCTAGTCACAATGTTTTGGCCCCTCGGTGCAGCGTTGCATTCAGAGTTTTTTTTCCAGGGGGAGAATTACAAATTTTGAGAGGGCTCAAACTTGTTATTGTTTGTTATTTATAACAGGGTGTGCCACTCGCTACCGAACCCAGCATTTCTTTAATAATACACTGGCGTGCAAAAATTAAGGACGAGACGATTTTTCGAATGTAACGTCGTGCAGAAGTGCTCCACATCCACTCAAATCATACCATAAGATCCCCAAGATGTAAGAATATGGGACAACTGAGCAAAACCGTCCAAACAAGGAATCCAAAGGATACAAAGGCACATTATTGAAAAGGTAGCTTCCAGCACAACTGGACAGAAGAGAAACGCCCGTGTGACAGGCGGCTGCCAAGAAAAATCCAGTCTTTAGTAAGGGACATGATCACCCCTGAATGCGTTGCAGGATTTACAACATCTGTCCATGCTGAGGACGAGGTTGTCAAGGAGCTGTTGAGGCATCGCGGCCCATTCCTCTTGTACCACCAATCGCAGCTGCGGAATCGTTGCTGGCGGCTGGTGACATGCTGCCAAGCGTCTTCTGAGAAGGTCCCACACGTGTTCGATTGGATTTAGGTCCGGGGACCTTGCGGGCCAATCCATGCGTTGAATATCTTCACTCTCCAACAGCTCTGCGACAGCCACTGTACGATGAGGTGTAGCGTTGTTGTCCATGAAGAGGATCTCAGGACCCACAGCACCTGTAAACAGACGCACGTGAGGCAGAAGAACCTCGGTACAATAGCGGACACCAGTGGCTGAACCTCCTTGGAAGATATGGAGGTCAGTACGGCTACCAAGCATGATACCGCCCCAAACGAGAACTCCGCCACCTCCAAACCGGTCAATTTCGATGATGTTGGAAGTGGGATTGCGTGTTCCCTGCTCTCTCCAAATGTGTATACGTCCAGAATCGCTAGTCAGACTAAATCGGTTCTCATCTGTAAAGAGAACGCCACCCCATTGCTGATGTGTCCAGTTCTTGTGTTCCTGGCACCACAGAAACCGCAGTCTCCGATGAATAAGCGTTAATGTCACACACCGTACTAGTCGCCGTGCAAATAGACCACCTTTGTGCAGCCTCCTGGCCACGGTAAAACGCGATAACGGACGTTCAGTTGTCTGTTGCATGTGCCTTGCGATTTCTCCCGCTGTCTGCCGTCCGTCTCTTCTCGCCTGTAGGACAATATACCGGTCGTCTGCCGTCGTGGTTGCTCGTGGATGACCACTGCTAATCTCTCGGACAGCTGTTCCTGTCGTTTGAAATGCTCTACAAGCTCATCAAACGATGCTGTGAGCGATCCCGAACTCCTCGGCCACACTAGTCACACTTCGATCTTCTTCCAACTTCCCAATGATAAAGTCATCCAGATGATGACTTTATCATTGGGAAGTTGGAAGGTCGAAGTATAAAGTCATCCAGATGTCGTCTACTGGATTGTCTGTTGGCCATATCACACGGTGGCAGCAACTCGACGTTGTTCAAACCAATGTACACCGTGCAATAACTTTCACCGAATTGCTGAGCGTACACCGCCCGTGTGCTTTATACCCTTCCGACACCCCCTCACCCCTACGTTATGCTGCATATATGCGCATGACCTACAGTACCGGGCCCTAGTCTATCTCCTGAGTGGTATTTTGGTACGTTCTGCCTGCTCGTTCCGCTGTTATGCTAATTTCTCCTCTTTGTCCTTTATTTTTGCACACCAGTGTATTAACACCAATGAAGATATTCCAACGAAATTTGAAGTGGTCTTACAACATTTGGTGAGAAATGTGATGACATCGCAACATGTTCTGCAAGAGGCCTCCGTTTGCTTCTAGACAGCATTGAAGCCAGCACTGTCCGCCAGCCAGCCGGACGCGCCTCTCTGCTGCTTTATCATGGCTTTTCACTGAGCATGTCCACATAATATGGTTGTTAAGTCAGTGCTCATGGCCGTTCGCGTACGTGTCAAAATGTATCGGTATACTCTGGAGGAACGAGTGTTTATTTATCGCACTTATTGGAAAACAGAATCGATAAAGTCTTGTCAACAGCAATTCCTGGAGAGATTTGCAGGAAGACATCCGCCGAGCAAGTCCGCCATTTAGGCATTGCCGAAGAACTTGGAAACAAAGGTACTTTATAAGACGACCATGCAGGAGGTCGTTCACAAATGTCCGTGGAAACGATCCAGAATGTAAAGGGCCGACTACTTGCGTCTACCAGGATTACTTTTTATGAGGATATCTAAAAGGAAGAGGTTACCAAAAGAAACCGCAAACCATAGATGTCTTGAAAGCAAACATCACCGAAGAAATTCTGGCAGTGACGGCGGACGTACTGGCAAGGACTTTCCACAATATGGTGAGCCGGGTTCAATGCTGTCTGGATGCAAATGGTGGCTACTTCCAGCACATGTTGTGATGTCATCACATTTCGCACGAAATGAGGTAAATCCACTTCAAATTTCGTTGCAATACCTTCATTGGTGTTAATATTATTAAAGAAATGCCGGGTTCGGTAGCAAGTGGGACACCCTGTAGATACATTAATACATATTATGTTATTTATATACAGGGTGTTTCATAAAGAATGTCTCGATTTGAAAAGTGGATATCTCGCAACCACGAACCACCGGTGAATGCGACTCGTATCATGTCTATACGGGCGTGGCCCAGAGTTTGTTGTGACTTCCGCTAGATGGCAGCAAGAGCGTCCCAACAGCCGCTACGCTTAGTGAGTGAGAAGATGGCGTCGAGGCAACAGAAGACTTGAATTTAGCAAGACCAAGTCCGTGTGCTCGAATTTAGCAGGACCAAGTCCGTGATTACAGTGCAGCGTGCGTTTAAACGGCGTTACGACATTGCTCCATTAGTGGGCAAAAACATTCGTCGTTGATATCGATAATTTGAAGAAACAGGGTGTTTATGTAAGGGAAAGAGTCCTGGACGAACAAACACCTCAGCGACGAATGTGCAACGAATTCACGAGGCGTTTCAGCGAAGCCCACAGAAGTCTGCTCTTCGTGCGAGCCGCGAACTTGCCATCTCTCATGTGACTTTTTAGCGTGTTTTACGATGACGTTTGCTGCTGAAGCCGTACAGATTGCAACAACGTCGACAGTGGACCGTTGAACAATGGAAACAGGTTCTTTGGAGCGACGAAATAATGTTCATCCTCTACCGTTCGGATGGCAGGGTCTGGGTTTGGAGTCTGCCTGGAGAACGCCTCCTGCCGGAATGTATTGTGCCAACTGTGAAGTTCGGCGGCGGTGGAATTATGCTATGGGGGTGTTTCTCCTGGTATGGCACAGGACCCTTGGTTGCAATTCCTGGTAGACTCAACGCCGAGACCTATTGCACCATTTTGGATGACCATGCGCTTCCTACGTTGTGGCTGTTTTACGGGGTGGACCCATGTTACTTTCAGGATGACAATGCCACCTATCATGTTGCGAGGTCCACCATGGCTTGGTATGGTGACAATGGGGTTAATCGAATGGACTGGCCTGCGCAGAGCCCGAACCTTAACCCTATTGAGCACCTCTGGGACGAGTTGGAGCGTCGACTTAAGGGGTGCCCCCACCGTCCGAAATCGGTGAAGTAACTGACCTGTCTTCTCCAAGCCGAGTGGAAGAAAATACCGCTAGCCGTCGTACAACACCTGGTTGAGAGTGTGCCCCGGAGGGTCGCAGCTGTAATAGCCGCTCGTGGAGGTTCCACCAACTATTGAAGGTGAATAAACTTCGTTTTCCTTTGCTATCACAGGTGTCCAGTTACTTGTTGGTAGATAGTGTAGTAATAAAAACGAACAAGTAATTAATCGTTTGAAATTCCTGGATTTTCTTTTTGTCACAGAGTGTAAACCACATACCGCCAGCAGAGAAAAAGACAACGTTTTATGGGAATAATTTTCAATAATTTGTTATCGCTAAAAATTAGGTAGCGCAAATATTTTGCTGTATTGCAAGCACTAACGTCACGTTAGCTACACTGAAGCTTAACCGTATACATGGGAACTCATCATCCAGAATATTGAAATAAAGCTGAACGCCAGCTTCCAAAATATGATGATGCATTGCAGAGCAAACAGCATGCCGTTGGTGATTTCAAATCCACAGTAGTCTTTTTTATTTGATAGTTAACTTATGAAGAAATGTGAAACAATACTTTGTTTTCTTCCTCTTCATATATGATCAAGGTGAACTGGTCTTCTACAATCCTGATTTTTATCCAGAGAAAGTATTAAGTAATTTTGGTAAAACTTCATAATAGATTTTTAACATGGACAATTGTTCCATTTAATAAACAAATTTGCCAAAGCATTCTCTTCTAGAGCAGCAAATTTTCCTCTAGAACACATATATTTTCATAACTACTTTGATTTCAGAGCTACATTTTTTTTGGCGAGGTACTGTATACATTATTGGCTGCATTGCATTGACTCGTCGGATTTAGAAAACGTAAACATACATGCCGATTGAAATTTCAGTTTTAGTGTATAAAACAAAAAAAATATTTTAATACTTAAAATAATCTTAATGCTACTGAGATATGAAGTCCAAGTGGATGCGTTTTTTTATTATAATATTTTCCCTCATTTTCTTCTTTTTTTTCCTCTCTCAATTTCTTAAATTTTTAAAATTAATTTCTCCAAATTTGTATCTATCAAATATGATTATACTTCATATAAGAGGTGATCACCCAAAAACCTACGCGGGGGGGGGGGAAGGTTCCATGGATTTTCGGGGGGCTAAGCACCCTCAAAATCATGCCCGAATACATCACGGCTTTTGTGTATATTCTTTTGCATGCCAATGCCATCTACTCGTGAAACGTTTACGGCAATGTATTAATGTTTTTAGTTACACCAGTACTGGAAGTTTTCGTTATAACTTAGCTCCTAACATTTACCACTCTCAGACTTATACTGTAAGAAGTCGTTGTTCCGTATATCTTTACTCTTTCTGTATGAAATAAATAATTCCCGTCGCTTATTTAGAAGCCTGTATGCATCTCCAATTTTGAATGCCAAGTTTCATTAGTAAAACCTGGAAGTTTCCTTTTGTGTGTCAGTGTTTGTTATGCGTGACAACTACTGCAACCAGCTTCGCTGAAACCACTTGACAACAGAAACATAAAAAGGTGCTGATTCCCAGCGAATTATTTCATTTTCATAGCTAATAGGAAGACAGCACCTTCAGTACAACTTTCTTAATAAAGGCCTTTAATGTTTACGTGGGTTTGCGATCTTATTTCATTAGCTACGCGCAGCAACGTTTTATTTTTCGGATTGCTTGAAGTTGACTGAAATCAATAAAGATCTCATCTTGCCTGTTATTAATCCTATGTTCTAGCGTCACCTAAGACAGAGTTAATTCCAGTGAGAACAAGAACCAACCTGAAAGACACTATGCAAGATTAATGAAAAATCTAATTATTTAATGGACGAAATGCGTAAATTCCGCCTCGGCTCAGTTTGCTCTTTGATTGCTTGAAAGTCAAGTCAAGTAAACAGCAGAAGTTTTTCTTCTGTATTATTATTTCGCTGCAGTTTGAGCTCAGGAAATATGAAGGCTAAAAATATGGGAATTGAAAAAAATTTAAGACGAAAAACGGATATTAACGAATGTATATCGCATGTGCCTTTTCAACAGACGTCATTTCATTTGATGTTTATCGTAATTCTGCTCGTTCAGCAAAGAATTTTCCTACTAGAAAACTTGCGGCCTGGAGTGATTTTCTCTCCCCTTGGGCTTTTATGTAATTTCAAATATAAAAGTATGAATTCTGAATTTTTGTTTTCAACTAATGAGGTTCACAGTGTGAACCACTGTGCAATCTGTTACACACTCACAAATATTAGTACATACAAAATTAATTTATAAGAATGCGGCGGCTAGATCACAAAACAATCACATTTTTATCAGTTTCCACGAAAGGTTAGATATCTGTTCATAGTGAAAAGGCGTAGGAAACGCATATTGAAATAAAAAATACTAATAAGTTTTGAGTGCCACGTGGGGTTTCTTTACTTAGGAAATTACATCATGGCAGGAAATCATTTAATCTCACTCACTCACCGACTTGTTATAAGACAGACTCCGGTTGAGTTATTCTGGCAAATACTGACAACATAAAGGATTCAGGTAAATAAAATACACGGTATTTTTCTTCCTACGAGCGTATGCTGATAAGCAATGCACACAGTCAAATATCCAGAAAAAGAAACAATTTCAAGGGCATCCCGAAAGTAATTTCTCGTCCTTCATAAGATTTTTATTTGTAGCAGCAAAAATGTGAAACTTATTGGTAAAATACTTGGACATACTGTTAACGATGCTAGCTTATTCAAAGTATTCTCCATCACTTTCTATACATTTCCGCCATCTTTGAACATATTGGTAAAACCCATTTTGGAAAAATTCCTGAAACTATCGTTTCACCCATGCGTTCACAGCCAGTTAAACGTCTGACACATCGTCGAACCGTTCCCTACGAAAGGTATTTTTTAAAGAGGTAAACAGGAAAAAGTCCGAGGGAGCCAAATCAGGACTGTAGGGGGGGGGTTGGGCAGGGCCAGATTAAGACCTTAGTGGGACCCCTAGGCTAAGGCATTTGAGTGGGCCCACAAAGAACCTAATTATGACGAGTAATTATTACGAAGTCCATTAAAACAGCAATCTGTAACTATTAAATCATCTGCACAGTTTTGATAATAGTCACTGTATTTTTCATTGTTCTATCTAATCCGCTTAGCCATTTCTTTTCTAAGAACTACACTGCTGGTCACCCAAAATGCAACAAAAAGAAGGAAGCATCAAATTGGCCTGAAATTTGCAGCATGCGTTGCCTGCGAGAGGACATGCAAACGATTAGCATTGCAGGGCATATACAAATCATGTGCGCCTGGCACGCCACCGAGAAGCACTATAAGAAGGGTGCGCAGAAGGTGGGGTGTAAGTAGAGGAAGTGTGTTGTGCTGCCGGACCTGTGCGTGGGAAGCTTCCTGATACCTTGCCGCTGAATACGGCAGTCATTCCAGCACGTTTCGGAGTTGGAAAGAGGACGAATAGTGGATTGTCGCGACAGCGGTTTATAGTACCGAGACATTGGCGCCCGTGTGGGACGACATCGACTCACAGTGAAGTGAGTATGGATTCGGTGTGTGTAGGAGGGACGGACGGACAGACGTCAGCGATTGCCGCAGCCGCGGTACACCACCGATCGAGAGGACCGGCATGTTGGGCGGGGGGCGTTGACGGCTCGCACCGCCACATCACGAACGTTAGCGCAGGAATTAGGGTGTGTTGCGCAACAACCTGTGTCAGCACGTACCGTTCGACGTCGTCTGCAGGAGCGGGGACTTGTCGCATGCCGTCCCTCGCTCCGATTACCATTGACGTTACACCACCGGCTAGTGCGGCGGCAGTGGGCCGTTGAACGCCGCACCTGGACTACGGAACGACAAGACATTGTCTTCTCCGACGAATCCCGCTTCTGCCTGCAGCACCACGATGGTCGGATCCGCGTGTGGCGGCACCGTGGCGAGAGACTGTATGACGCCTGCATTATGCATCGCCATACAGGTCCGTCGCCTGGCGTTATGGTTTGGGGCGCAATTGGATATGACACCCGCACACCTCTGGTACGCATCACCGGTACACTCGTCATCCACTGCTACATCTCCGACGTTTTGGAGCCTGTAGTCCTCCCTTACCTGCAGAACCTGCCAGCGTCCACGTTTCTGCAGGACAATGAGCGTCTGCACGTGGCACGCATCGAGCAACAATTCTGCACGCCCCACCACGTGCCACTGCTGCCGTGGACCGCCTGTTCTCCCGATATGTCGCCCATCGAACACGTCTGATGAACTGTGGCAACGTGTGGAAGCAGCCTAGACCGACATACCCCAAGCCCACATCCAAATCCTCTTTCGTTCGATGCCGCAGCGTGTACCGGCCGTTATTACCAGCCATGGAGGCCACACGAACTATTGATGTCTGCGTGTTCCGCAAGTCGCACGGGCCTGTAAGCTCAATCGTTTTATCTTTGTATCTGTTGTTATGTGTCCAGTAAATCTGGCTTTGCTATCTCGTGTCATTCTTGGTTTTGCATTTTGGGTGGCCAGAAGTGTATATATATATATTTATGTGCGTGTGTATGTTTAATAACACGCCCTCTCTGTGTGTATACACACACACACACACACACACACACACACACACACACACACACACACACACACATTTACACTGAAGAGCAATTGAATTAGATACAGCTGTCGTTATGCAAATACGGCGCTGTGGGCGGCCCTGTAAACGGAAACGACATGACGCATGCAGCGACCTGACAATATAAGGAGTGATACGACGATAATCAGTAAGAGTCGGATGCAGTATGGGTAAGACGAAGGATCTATGCGCATTTGATCGTGGGGGAATTGTTAGGTCCCGACGAATGGGTCACTACATCTCGGAAGTCGTGCAAGCACTGGGATTTTCACGAGCCACTGCGTCACGGGAGCACCGTGAGTATATCGAATCCGGTGAAACCATACCTGCAAGGACCAATTGCCGTGGACAACAGCGTGTGGATGAAAGGGGTCATCGTCAGCTAGATCGCTTTGCAACAGCAGATAGACGGGCCACATTGCAAGAAATCACTCGGCAATTTAACGCTGGTGAACAAAAACGTGTAAGCAGCCACACCATCCAGAACCATCTCGTATATAGCTATGGGGTACAGAAGACATTATCCCACGAGGGTACCGCTGCTGACCGCACATCACAGGGTGCAAAGATTAGCATGGTCGCGGGAACATCGCCACTGGACCTTAGACATGTGGGAAAATATTGCCTGGACTCATAAGTCGAGATTCACGTTGGTACATGCGGATAGCAGGATACGAGTACGGTGCAAACCACATGAAGTAATGGATCCTTCTTGCCAGCAGGGTACTCTTCAAGCTGATGGGGGTGGCATTCTCGTCTGGAGACTGTTTACGTGGACTGAAATGGGACCCCTGGTACGTGTGACATCGTCCCTCACAGGTCAACGTTACTGGGATATCCTGGACGACCATTTGCTCTCGTTTGTGCGTCTTCAACATTCCACTAGGGACCTCGTCCTGCAACAAGACAATGCACCGTGCCATCGCTCCCGAATTGTATCTGAATGGTTGGATAAACACTCCACCGACGTGACCTCGCTTCCTTGGCCAGCTAGGTCACTTGACCTCAATCCCATCGAGCACACCTTGGATGCCATTGAGAGAGATGACACCCCCCCCCTTCATGAAATCTTCGTGAACTGTGGGAGCTTGTTCAAGGGTCGTGGATCCGTATGGCTTTCCAACGCTTCCGGTGTCTTGTGGAGTCCATGCCGAGACGAATCGCCGCCGTCATCAGGGCGAAAGGCGGTGCTACACTTTACTAGACAGGTATCTCTAATTCAATTGCTCTTCACTGTATATACAGGGCGTTCAAGTAGTATCTTCGCAGTGGGTATCATAGGTTATATGGGCGTAGGCCATACAGAAATCACATAAATGCATCCCGGAAACGCATAATTTACTTACTTACAGAAAGTGTTGAAACTGTCGTTCTTCACATAACCTAACAGTTTTACACATGTTTTCAAGCACATCTAGAGCATCTTAAAAAGTCCTTCTGCAGTAATGTTAAGGATGTTCGACTTAGTTTTGATGGTGTTATAGTCAAAATTTTTGAATTTAGTAGTTTGTTGTATGTCTAATTTGAGTTTTTGCTGTTTTCTTGATAACATATAAAGTTTCAGAATATGTTTCACAGCAACACCAATTTTCACCAGCTTCTGATGAGTTGAAATTTTCCAAAATGTGGATTTTGAGTTCATCATTGCCTTTAAAAGGAAGAAACACTCATGAAATCAACATTCACATTTTGAAAATTTTCAACTCATGACAAGCTTGTGAAAATTGATGTTGCTGTGAAACATATTCTCGTTTCTTAAAACAACTTTCAGATCTTCCCCATTTTATTTCCGCTTTCCAACCGTAGGTTGAAGAAGCGTATATGCTCCAGCTTTGTCCGTCTGTCTGTCCGTCCGCCCGTACGATAACTCACGTAAAAATGGTTCGATTTCGATGAAATTTTAGTATGTGGTAGGGGAAAATCTGGGGAAGAACCCCATTGAAAATGGGCGAAATGAGGTCAAAGGTCATGACATATGAGCGGGATCTATTCCATCGCTCTTATGCGTCATAACGTACGTAGAATATCTTCGATTGCGACAAAACTTTATCATGTTGTTTCGAATGTATACTGAACCGGTTCTGTTGAATACCATCGAAATGGGGTCAAAGGTCATGGCACAGGGGAGAGATTTATTCCACAGACATTTTCCTCGTAACTTGAGAAATGATTTCTGGTATGTTGGAAAAAGCGTATCCTATTGCATGGTTTTACTAACTTGCTTTCAACAACAGCGTATTTGTTCACCCTGACGCTTTTTTCAGTCTCATTAATATTAAATTCACCCATATTAACAAATAAGGCATTAATCCGACACGGCATGCAATGGAACGGGATGTTAGCACGTCAAACGGAAACATCTGAATGCTCCGTTCGAAAGATGCCATGTGAAAAGTAACTCTTAGTCTTACAATGTGACACGCGGGGTTTGAGAGAATGAGTCACCGGGAGAAGCAGGCTACATGCATTTGCCTGTGTCTTGCTCCGGACAATCGGACTGAAGACAAACGCAAAAGAAGTATCGTTTTACGTTATGGTATCGTTGATCCGTGGAAATATTTGCTTTAAGAAAGAACGGCAGTGTTTTTGTATGAAAAATGGCTTTTCCCTCCATTTGCATCAAGCACAAAATTTTGCGGCATGAATTTTTCTTTGAAATATTTTTTTTTCTTTTCAAAAATAAAACCGGGTCGAAATCGGGTGAGGAACACCCAACCAGTTTGACCTGCAAGAAATCATCGACCCGTTGACCGGTTTCCTTTTCTGATGGCTACACGGCAAACAGTGAAAAAGTTCCGGCCATGTAGTAGCGAATTATTATTCCTCCATAAGGATATGATTCTTATTGATTTCTATGCGGAAATGAGGTAATTAAGAAATTCGAAGGGGATTTATTTCGTGAGATTTTGTACAACTGCTGTGCTAAGCAAATGCTCACAAATCCTCAATTTCTATATTCTGGCTCTCTCTTATTTTTTTACTTGCTCCTTCTCTCAGCTCTACCGGTAAAAATTCGCCCAGACAGACTGAAATGTTATTAAAAAGCAAAAATGGGAAATGGAAAATATTTGCATACTTGTGAAAATAACGTGCCCACTAATTTATACAAAGTATTTGCTTTATTACTGCAGAGATTATAATATTTTCAAATTACGTTGCAATTATCCTTATTTCAGAACAGTTTCTAATTAATTGATGTTTAATTTCGAAAGCACATGGCAAATCACACCAGATCTTTTCTTTTAGACACAGAAAATACCCACTTTAACGAGAGGATTCTCAAAAATTTTCCTACACGTCAGTTACCGTTAAACCATCAAGAAGGGATCTTTCCGTGCGAACTGAAATTGCTGGAAAATGCATTTTGTTAGACAGTCTACTAAACACAATCCTGGGGAAACTGAAGGACAACAAGTGTTCTGAGATTCGACTTATGGATAATCCCTTTTGTAGAAAATGATCATCTGTGGCAGTTTCCTCCGAAGTAAGAAAATGCGTGTCGACCTTTTAATATTGATTTTAGCTTAAAGGCGCGTAATATTCTTGCCTATATAAAAAATGACAGGGACCGGATCCCTGTTGATTCCAGGTTTGGTGTGTATGCGATTCCACTAAAAGCTATGAATGACGAACTCCTACCAGATATAGGTACATAGGATCGACCCGTCGCAATCTTAGTTTACGTGTATCCGAGCATAAATACACTGCTGCCCACCCAAAATGCAACACCAAGAAGGAAGCATCCGATAGGCCCGAAATTCGCAGCATGCGTCGCCCGCGAGAGGACATGCAAACGATTAGCATTGCAGGGCATATGCAAATCATGTGCGCCCGGCACGCCACCGAGAAGCACTATAAGAAGGGTGCACATAAGGCGGGGTGTAAGTAGTGGAAGTGTGTTGTGCTGCCGAACCTGTGCGTGGGAAGCTTCCCGATGCCTCGTCGCAGAATACGGCAGTCATTCCAACACGTTTCGGAGTTCGACAGAGGACAAATAGTGGCTTTTCGCGACAGCGGTTTATCGTACCGAGACATCAGCGCCCGTGTGGGACGACATCTAGCCACGTGAGGCGAGTATGGATTCGGTGTGTGCAGGAGGGACGGGCGAACGGACGTGAGCGATTGCTGCAGCCGCGGTACACCACCAAACGAGAGTACCAGCATGTTGTGCGGCGGGCATTGACGGATCGCACCGCCACATCAGGAACGTTAGCGCAGAAATTTGGGTGTGTTGCGCAACAACCTGTGTCAGCACGTACCGTTCGACGTCGTCTGCAGGAGCGGGGACTTGTCGCATGGCGTCCCTTGCTCCGATTACCATTGACGTTACACCACCGGCGAGTGCGGCGACAGTGGGCCGTTGAACAACGCACCTGGACTACGGAATGGCACGATATTGTCTTCTTCGACGAATCCCGCTTCTGCCTGCAACACCACGATGGTCGGATCCGCGTGTGGTGGCACGGCGTCGAGAGACTGTATGACCCCTGCATTATGCATCGCCATACCGGTCCGTCGCCTGGCGTTATGGGTTGGGTCGCAATTGGATATGACACCCGCACCCCTCTGGTACGCATCGCAGGTACACTCAACAGCCACTGCTACATCTCCGACGTTTTGGAGCCTGTAGTCCTCCCTTACCTGCAGGACCGGCCAGCGGCCACGTTTCAACAGGAAAATGCGCGCCCACACGTGGCACGCATCGTGAAACAATTCTTCACGGCCCACCATGTGTCACTACTGCCGTGGCCAGCCTGTTCTCCCGATATGTCGCCCATCGAACACGTCTGGTCGCTGATCGGCAACCGAGTGACCCGGCAAGCACTACCCGCGGCTACGCCTGATGAACTGTGGCAACGTGTGGAAGCAGACTTGACTGACATACCCCAAGCCCACATCCAAAGCCTCTTTCGTTCGATGCCGCGGCGTGTAGCGGCCGTTATTGCCAGCCCTGGTAGCCACACGAACTGTTGATGTCTGCGTGTTCCGCAAGTCGCACGGGCCTGTAAGATCAATCGTTTCATCTTTGTATCTGTTGTTATGTGTCCAGTAAATCTGGCTTTGCTATCTCGTGTACTTCTTGGTGTTGTATTTTGGGTGGCCAGCAGTGTATAATGTTAAATCATTTTTCACCTCCACCGGCCTTTCAAGATTATGCCTGGACGGTCGACACCAACCTACCTGGCGTGATGTAATAATACTCAAGATGCCAACCACCTGTTCCTCCTTTTCTTGACTGAAACTTATCGATTCATATATGTGGAAACTGCTTTGTAATTACTACAGTGATGGGGATAATGCCGATAACGACCCCATCTCAAAGGTATAAGCATGGGCCTGGTCAACGCTGATACGTTGATGCGCTTCCTGTATATTTCCAATTAATAACATAATCACACCCTCTGAAGACGGGTCTATAGTGGACTCGAAAGTGCCCATGTAATAACCTTGTATATATTTTAACTGTATTTTAGAATCGTGTATAGACGGCAATATGCTTTTTTATAAAATAGATTATTCTTCTGTTCCAAATCATGCAGAGAATACTATATAGTAGGAACAAATGGACCACTTCTCGAGTGGTGCACCGTGAAATGACCTGGTGTTCGGGTGGGCTAATCCGCTCCTAGCTGTTTTTACTAGTATTGTCTTCATAATGCGAGTAAAATGCTATTTTTAAGATTTTCTTCCACCGTTTGGTTGACTTATTTTAATTATGTCTAGCGAACTTCGGAAAAAAGGAAATCACGACACTGGTTGATGAATATGACAATATATCGCAAAACTTCAAAATTCAGACAGATACTACAGAGCTGAGTGAATTTTTTCCTTGTGATCTTTCAGTGTAGAATCTATCAAATTGCTCTAGGAAGCAAAGAATTTGCAGTATCATATTGAGCGTAGAAATACTTCCTCTGTGATTGATATCTTAGATTCTATTCCTTGCAGATTAGCTAAATAGTGTAAGTGTCGTTTCAGAAATATGAGAGAAAGCAGTCTGCCGAAACAGACTGAACTCTGGAACTGTTTCAGGCTTAACGAGTATATTACAAGATTGCCCAATTTCATCCACTTCCGGTGGTGCCACTGTACACCGATGAGTCATTACATTATGAGCACCTCCAGCCAAGAGAAATGAGTGCGCCTGGAGACCGAAGGGTGGCGCAGATGAAGTTCACAGAGCAGTATATATACAACCCGAGGACCGGCTTCCGGTTTGTACAGTATTCGGAGCCAAAATGGGAAAAGCTTCCGATTTATCGGAGTTTGATAAAGGACAAATTGTGATGGCACGGCGCATCGGAACTACGATCTCGGAAACGGCGCGGCTTCTGGGTTGTTCACGTGCCGCTGTAGTGAGTACGGATCAAAAGTAGCACGCAAATAATGGCCAAACAACAAACAGTCGTCCTGTCGTGTGCCGTCCACAGCTCATTGATGCCAGAGTGGAGTGGAGACTGTCGCGCATTGTTCACAGCGACCACAGGGTGACAAATCACCCGCAGCTACAACAGTGGTGATCAGGGCAATGTGCCGCAGCACACAGTTAATCGCAGCCTTATGCGCATGGGCCTGCGTAGTCGAAGACCCAGCCGGGTCCCCATGCTCACTGCACATCATCGCCAACAACGCATGAAATGGGTCCAAGATCATCGAGATTGAAACGTGGATGACTGGAAGAAAGTGACCTGTTCTGACGAATCAAGATTCCCGGTGCATCACGTAGACGGCCTTGCGTGGATACGCTGTTTACCAACGGAGGCTAGGGCACCTGGATACACTGTTGGGTGGAAACAGGCCGGAGGCGGCGGTGTTATACTCTGGGCGATGTTTTTTTAGGACATTTGAGGCCCCATTATCCGAATAGCACAATCTCTGACACCTGTCAGGTATCTGAACATCGTTACGGACTAAGTTTACCCATTCATGGCAACGGTGTCCCTTGCTGGTGATGGCCATTACCAACAGGATAATGCGCCATGCCACACTTCCAGAATTGTCAAGGAGTGGTTCGAGGAACATGCTGGTGACTTTCTGTTAATGCCCTGGTCTCCTAATTCACCTGACATGAACCCAATCGAACATTTGTGGTTCGACTCGGAAAAGCGGGTTCGTGCTAAATCACCACCACCCCGAAATGTACGAGAACTGGAGGACCTGTTGTTGACATTACAGTACCAGATACCCCGGGATACCCATCTCCACCTCATCGAATTGATGCCTTGCCGAGTGGCCGCTGTTTTGCGGGCTAAATGGTGTCCTACAGCTAATTAGGTAGGTGGTCATAATGCAATGACTCATCTGTGTAGATTCAACCAGCAGGAAAGAAAAAAGAATGCTGCTAAACTTTACAACCGTCATAGTGCAGGGGATGTTCGCACATTTATAGAACGATTTTCCAGCAATATAATGTTTAAAATAAAATTATTTCTTAAATGTTCTATCTGATAGCACTTTCTCTGGACTATGAACCAACATTCAGATTTCCAAGATAACCGGACATTTTCTTAAAATTGGTGGTCGTATTTTATTCCACTCCTCTTCCACTGCTTTCCATAGTCCAATCATTGTTTTAGGTCTGGTTTAGAAAATGCCCTTTTTAGCAGTCCGAAGACACAATAGTCCATTGGTGACACATCAGGGGACTTAGAAGGAATATGAGCAAAAGCTATAGACTTGATACTTGCCTCTTTTTACATTTTTTCAAGAAATAGAGTGATAGATTTGGTTGTATGACTGGTAGCTTTATCTGGATGGAGTTCCACTCTTTGAAGACTCTGTGGATAAAGGAACAGTATTTAGTCTTCAAATATAAGAGTTAAAACCTTATTTTGATAATATGTAGAATTGATTTTGACAATTTTTCCCCTCTTAACTTTAATTTCGCATTGTACGAAATACCTGCAATTATCATCTATCGTTTACTGAAACTTTCTTTGGATTCTTGGAACCAAGTTTGTAAGTCTTTTTCTGCTCTTTTGCGAAAGTAAATCGGCCTTGTTTTTGTTACAATCGTTTAAGTAGACCCATGCTTCATCAATAATTACAGTAAATATCCATCTGTCTCCCACTAAGGGATTTTTATAAAGAAGTCTACACCGTGCTCTGCGCTCAGCCACGTGCCTAGGCAAAAGGAGGTGAGGCCTGGCCAAGTCGATCCATCTTTTTTATCACAGTTTTAAAGAAAGAAAAAAGTGGTGTTCCCAGATTTCCTGATGTGTTTAACTGTTTCTATTAACTGTTTATCTAACTGTTCCTAAAGACACTCGTAGTGTTTTTATCAATCTGTAGGTATCAAGATGGTAAAACCATTTTGGAGCTTGTTGACAGCAAAAAGATTCGACCCCGAGCGAGTGTGTTGTGTAGAGGGGGGTACGGAGGATGTATGCAGAGGGGTGTGTGTGTGTGTGTGTGTTTGTACGAGACAGTGGGACGACATGGACTTTTTCTTCGATCCCTACTCTGTATAGGGATTGACTTTTGCAGTGTTACCTCTTACTAGTTCAGAGAAAGGGAGATTCTGAATGCGCTTTGTCTTCCTTTTTCTCTTTTTTTAAAAGTTATATTTTTCGATAATTGTCAAAGTTTAGTTAATATTTTTAGGCTTACATTCAACTAAATATTTTCAATAAAATCTCATCTCATTATTTAATTTTCACATTTTAATAAAATGCAATGGAAAGACAAAATACTACCAAATGGCACATCACGGACAGGGCCGGGCTGGGCTCACCAAATTAGGCCCGTGCAGACCTCTAGCGGTGAACATTTATTTTCTTTTGAGATTCAAATATTTGTTTATTACCTAGTTTACAGTAGATACAATTATATTTTTTAACGACTGAGCGATTGCTCTTTTGGGTCGAGGGATTTTATTTTAAAGCCAGAGACCTTACTTTTAAAACAGTCGTAAAAGTACGTACCTTCCTTGGTTATTCGCTTGGTGTTCTTTTTCCTGTTAAAAGCAATGCTGGATTATTTTTCCCTCTTATTAATAACCTTGTTTACTTTCCATTTAGAAATGCCAATTCCACGATTTTCACAGCGTTTCTTAATTACGGAATACGAGTATTTCTCTTCGTAAAGAGCAAAATCATAACCTTCCGTCCACAGCTTGTTTACCTGCGCCATTTTCTGAGCATACAATATTTAACTGCAGCAGAAGTTTCTTTCGTGTTCATCTAACACGCTGTTGCCAGTTTCAATTCCTTGAATTTCTTTGATTTTCTGTAATTTCTTATCAAAAACGTTCCAAAAATGTGCGAAAATCCTCTGTACAACCTAAAGTTAAATGCAACTTAAATGGTCATTAGTGGTCATACGAGCTGTAATCCGTGGAAGTATTTTGTAATATTTGTACTCTATATTATTTAGTTAATTTCAAATTAAAATGTGCGCCTCACTGAACTCCGCTATGTAGAAGGGTAATAAAACTAATGCAATGTGCATATGAAATGCATTAATATTGGTATCACTTGCGGGCCACCAACTTCTGGAATATGCTGCTCAGCAGAACTAGTGGAATTTTTCCAGAATTCCATCACTGAAATGAGACATCGGAATAAAAAGACTAATGATGAAACTCTGATGGAACACATGCACAAAAAAATAGCAAATGACAAGCAAATCTAATGATGAAACTCCGATGGAGCACATGCACAAAATAGGGAAAAGAAGAAAACGGATGATAAAACCCTGATGAAGCACTTGCACAAAAGAAAAACTAATTATTAAACTCCCATGGAACACATGCACGAAAAATAGCAAATGACAAACAAATCTAATGAAGAAACTCCGATGGAACACATGCACAAAAAATAGCAATTGACAAACAAATCTAATGATGAAACTCCGATGGAACACATGCACAAAAAATAGCAATTGACAAACAAATCTAATGATGAAACTCCGATGGAACACATGCACAAAAAATAGCAAATGACAAGCAAATCTAATGATGAAACTCCGATGGAACACATGCACAAAAAATAGCAAATGACAAGCAAATCTAATGATGAAACTCCGATGGAACACATGCACAAAATAGGGAAAAGAAGAAAACGGATGATAAAACCCTGATGAAGCACTTGCACAAAAGAAAAACTAATTATTAAACTCCCATGGAACACATGCAAGAAAAATAGCAAATGACAAACAAATCTAATGAAGAAACTCCGATGGAACACATGCACAAAAAATAGCAATTGACAAACAAATCTAATGATGAAACTCCGATGGAACACATGCACAAAAAATAGCAAAAGGAAAAAAAGAAAACTATTGATAAAATCCTAATGGAAAAACACGCACAAAAAAGGAAATGTAAAACTAATGAGAAAACACGGATGGAAAACATGCACAAAATAGAGGAAATAAGAAAAAAAAAACTAATGTAAAAACTCCGATGGAACACATGCATAAAAAATAGCAAATAAAAAAGTTCTAATAAAACTCTAATGGAACGCATTCACAAAAAGAAGCAAATAAAACAGCACAAGAAGAAAACTGCCGATGGAAAAGAGAAAATTAAATGTTGAAATCTTCAGTGTCAGTGTGCAATGTTTTTCGTTTAAAATGTCACTACTTAAAACATTACTATCGTACTATCTGTCTGTTGAACTGGTAGCACTGTAACTTCGAAGTCTTAAGCACAGAGTAGCTAGCATACAAAAATCTTGAATTATAAACTTAGCTAAATTAGACGATCCAACGACCAAAAGAGAGAAGACTTCAATTACTCACATATATAGTCTTTATTGGTGTTCCAAGAATAGCATAAACATGCTATACCGTACTTCAAATTAATCAAAGACGATCACATCCGCATCAGTTACAATACTGAACCTCCATCAACTTAGGTTCAACTTGCTTACATCCAACAGCAACAATTTGTTGCAATAATCCACGTATCATATCATGACTACGCAATACCACATCACCACTCATTTCTCTGCTTGCTCCTACATTATATCTCTCGTTATTATCTGTCAACACGCACACGTCAGGCACTCTGACATCAAGATTCTTGCCAACATTCCGTGAGCGAGAAATATGTAACGTTAAGTTTGAAACGATTCAACAGAATGAACTTAAGGTTTACATAGAGAGAAAAACTAAAAATGAAAGTTAAATTAGAATATACGTCATAAGTGATAAAAAATATGCGTAAAAGTCAGAGAACATAATCAAGATAATACAACGAGCAAATGTACAACACGTAAGCCAAATTACTGGAACATTAAATTTAGCGCATCAGTGAATTCCCTTTACTTACGTAAGCCTGTTTCGACATGGCCTGTTATATGTTGCTTAGATAAGGTCTAAGAAAAAGAAAATTCAAAACAAAGACGACTGTGTGTCACGGAAAACTTCGATTAATCAGTCTCAGGACCAAACATTTACGTCTTACTGTTAAGAACAATGGAGATAGCGCAAGGCAATGAAGGGGATAGTCATTCCCATACACGAAATAATTGCGAACAAAAGCTTGCGAAAATATAAAACAAAAAACAAGAGAAAGTGTTGCCAAACTATAACGAAGAAGAACATTTCTTCCTGTTTTGCTGTTTTCCGAAAAGTTCAAATCTGTTTTACGGACTGGTTGGTAGAGCTGCCATATTAGTCTGTTTTGTCTTCGTACCATTCCCTGCATTATTCCCAAGAGGAGTAAAGGAGTTTTGAAATGTTAACAGTCTTTTCTGCCAGCTTTAGAGTACAGAAATCTAAGGTGAATGCGTTACGATAGCAACTATGTGAAAGTTTTTCGGTTGCTGTGCGTTGCTTAACGTGGAAACAGCGATGGATTTATTTATTCGATTCAGTAGTTTTCGAGATTACCTCAAATACACACACAAAGTTACTATCTTTACATATTAGTATAGATTATACACCAAAGAGCAATTCAATTAGAGATACCTGTCTAGTAACGTGTAGCACCACCTTTCGTCCTGATGACGGCGGCTATTCGTCTCGGCATGGACTAGACAAGACACCGGAAGCGTTGGGAAGCCATACGGATCCACGACCCCTGAACAAGCTCCCATAGTTCACGAAGATTTGATGGAGGGGGGTCAGAGCCTCGAACATCTCTCTCGATGGCATCCCAGATGTGCTCGATGGGATTAAGGTCAGGTGACCTAGCTGACCAAGGAAGCGAGGTCACGTCGATGGTGTGTTCATCCAACCATTCGGATACAATTCGGGAGCGATGGCACGGTGCATTGTCTTGTTGCAGGACGAGGTCCCCAGTGGGATATTGAAGACGCACAAATGGGAGCAAATGGTCGTCCAGGATATCCCGGTAACGTTGACCTGTGAGAGACAATGTGATACGTACCAGAGGTCCCATTTCAGTCCACAAACAGTCCCCAGACGAGAATACCACCCCCATCAGCTTGAAGAGTACCCCGCTGGCAAGAAGGATCCATCGCTTCATGTGGTTTGCGCCGTACTCGTATCCTGCCATCCGCATGTACCAACGTGAATCTCGACTCTTCAGTCCAGGCAACATTTTTCCACATGTCTAGGGTCCAGTGGCGATGTTCCAGCGCCCATGCTAATCTTTGCACCCTGTGATGTGCGGTCAGCAGCGGTACCCCCGTGGAACGATGGCTTTTGTACCCCATAGCGAGGAGATGGTTCTGGATGGTGTGGCTGCTTACACGTTTTTGTGCACCAGCGTTAAATTGCCGAGTGATTTCTTGCACTGTGGCCCGTCTATCCGCTGTTACAATGCGAGCTAGCCGACGATGACCCCGCTCATCCACACGCTCTTGTCCACGGCAGTTGGCCCTTGCAGGGATGATTTTACCGGATTCGATGTATTCACGGTGCACCCGAGACACAGTGGCTCGTGAAAATCCCAGTGCCTGCACGACTTCCGAGATGTAGTGACCCATTCGTCGGGCCCCGACAATTTGCCCACGATCAAATGCGCTTAGAGTCTTACCCATACTGCGTCAGACTCTTACTTATTCCCGTCGCATCACTCCTTATATTGTCGGATCGCTGCATACGTCATGTCGTTTCCGTTTACAGGGCCGCCCAAAGCGCCACATTTGCATAACGCCAGCTGTCTCTAATTCAATTGCTCTTCAGTGTATAATGATACCAAAGAAAAGGAGAATTGTGAAAACCAAAATAAAACACATTTTTAACGCCATTATGTAGTTATCTAAACACGATATCATTTCGTGTCACTGAAAGAATGCCTTAATACTCCAACGCAAGCCCGTCAATGATGGGGAAGCACATGTTTGTACAATAATGAGGAACGTCTTCGTTAAATTCGTATACGAGTAGTTGAAAAAATTAAAAATTAATGGGAATATTAGGAAAATTTTGTTGTTTGTGACCCATCTTATAGACTGCCCATTAATAATTCAACCGTTTATTATAGTTATGCATTTTATTACGATTCGCGTTATATGACAAGAAAAAATTTCAGTCACAGCTTTTTCAACCGTGCATGGCACCGGTTACGGACTCGTTATTTAATTTAAGTGATGTAATCACCGTAACATGTGAGGGAGAGAGATAGCAGTGCGATAGTGAACCTTCCTCTCGTTTGATTGTTTCCCAAGTTGAAAAGTTGTCCCTGTACTAAATGTATCGCTGTACAATCCTGTAGAGCGATACATTACATGTAAATGAAAGTATAGTGCATGATGAACAAAAAATCAGTAAATATACCTAAAAGGTTTAAATAACATGAAAGAAAGATAATTCGAGGTTTTAGGGAATACTTACACCTCCAAGGAAGACAATTACCTAAACATATATATAATGTGGAAGAAATATTCCTCTCATAATACGTGGAAAATACGTTGTGATAATTAACACAACAATAAGACTTCTCTGAATTGACTGTACTTACTGTTCTTCACGTAATATCAAGCGCATCAGAAAACTTTAAAAATTTCATCTACTTGGAACGGGAATCGAACGAGCATCTCCCGATTACCGTTCGAGTATGCTATCCGTTACACCATCCAGGACAAGAAAGTCACAAATATCTGAGTTTTAAGAGCGTCGGAAAGTAGTCCGACCGCATTCTTAATCGAAGTAACTGTGCTGCCTTCTATAGCGTTGTTAAGCATATAACCAGCCGTCCAAGTAGCTTAACAACGCTAGAAGGCAGCACAGTTACTTCGATTAAAAATGCGGTTGGACTACTTTCCGACGCTCTTAAGACTCAGATATTTGTGACTTTCTTGTCCTGGGTGGTGAAACGGATAGCATACTCGAACGGTAATCGGGAGATGCTGGTTCGATTCCCGCTCCAAGTAGATGAAATTTTTAAAGTTTTCTGATGTGATTGATATTACGTGAAGAACAGTAAATACAGCCAATTCAGAGATGTCTGATTGCTGTGTTAATTATCATGAATTACCTAAACAACTTTTACAGCTCAAGTGAACGTTGCAAATCACTGCTTTATCTTCTAGCAAATGTGAAAGGGGATTTTCTCGTACGAATCTGAAATTCACCCGATTTAGGTCTTCTCTTTCAATCATTGCCATAACTCATTATTATCAGGTCGTTTGGAAAATAACGGCAGACTTTCTGAGGTGCCATATTCATCTCGCTCACAATGCTTGCAGACCAACCCTCTCGCAGCGCCATTCGTACGAGTTGAAGGCCGACTCCGCCTCCACATGCACGCCATAATGAGTTGAGCTGCAATCGTTGCTACACGTGTGAGAGTGGTCTGTACAAAATGTTATGAAGGAGTGAGTTGGTGGTGATTCTGCTTCACGAGTTCAATCGGTTGAGCTGCAGTCGTTGCTACTCGTGTAAGAGTGGTCTGTACAGCATGTTAGTAAGGAGTGAGTTGCGGGTGATTCTGCTTCACGAGTTCAATCGGTTGAGCTGCAATCGTTGCTACACGTGTGAGAGTGGTCTGTACAACATGTAAGGAAGGAGTGAGTTGCAGGTGATTCTGCTTCATGTGTTTAAATTTGGTCGTAATGTGGCACAAACCTACCGTCATATGGTCGAGGCGTGGGGAGAGGAGGCAACATCTGAACATACTGTTAGTCGGTGGTTTGAAAAGTTTCGTTCCAGCGACACGAGCCTACAAGATTAGGAGGGCCGAGGAAAACATTCGATCATTGATAACAACGCTCTGAGGGCAAATCCTTGCGTCACAGTCAGAGAACTCGCTAAACAGTACAATGTGTCGATGTGAACCATTTCCGAATATCTCCACCAAATTGGTAAGGTCAGGAAGCTCGATAAGTGGGTCCCACTCGAACTGACGGTGCATTAGAAACAACAACGATTTGAGATGTGCAGTAACCTTCTGCTTCGCAAAGAAAAGGAGCCCCTACTTGATCGCATTGTAACCTTTGATGAAAGGTGGGTACTATACGACAATCGTAAGCGATCTGGACAGTGGCTGAACCACGGTGAACTACAGAAACGACATCCTAAACCAAGGTTGACGCCAAAGAAGGTTTTGCTGTTCAATGTGGTGGCATGTTCACAGTATCATACACTACAGGTTCTTGAATGCCGGCGAAAGCATCATCTCAGTCACATACTGTGAAGAAATTGACCGAATGCACTAGAACACTAGAAGTTCTGTTCTAAACAGCCATTTTTGGTGAACACGAAGAATCCTATCCTCCTCCACAATAACGCGAGACCACCAGGGCGTGATTTCTGCACATGCACGCGGTGTACGTGCACAGGGCCTCAAATTTGGGAGGGGGGGGCTCGAAACTACCTCCAAAAACCAAATATATTTTTAAGTCTCTTCATGTAAAATTAACGAAAAAAGAGACTGCTTTGTTAATGATTATCTGGGACAATATTGTAACGAATCAAAAAAGTGAGCACTTTCCTGCAATCTTCCATGGGCAATTTGTCGTTAGTTTTACCATTACACGAGTCCATTATTGACTTCATCCTGAATTTCGTGAGAAAATTTTCGAACTGTTAGAGAAAGAATCCAACCAGTTGTTAGGGAGAGAAATGGATTATGAATCCTCAAGAAGGAAGAAAATACCCAAGAACCGACTTCTAGATGATTTATCAAATTCAGACATTGTTTTCAATAATCAAGATTCCTTCAGCACTCAAACTTTTCAGGTAATATGTGACAATCTTGTTTCACAGTTGCAAACCAGAAAGAAGTCATATGAGGAATTGGATACTATATTTGGAGTTGTCTACAAGAATGACCTCAGTGATGTAATTGTTGCAAAACTTGAAGACTTTGCTGAAGAGTTCCTTCAGTTTGGAATCCTGACGAAACAATTCATTAATTGAGAGCACAGATCCCCTCACTTGCCTTGGGAAGTTAAGGGATTTGAATTTAGTTCATATTTTTCCCAATGTTGACACATGCCTCAGGATTTTTTTTTACCAATACCAATTTCAAACCGTTCAAACGAACGCTCATTTACGGTTCTGAAAAGAACAAAGCATAGATTTAAACAAGTTTAAAAGAAGAGTCAATTGATGCTCTTCAAATACTGTCCATTGAAAGTGATGTAACAGCAGATTTAAGTTTTGACGATATAATTGATGATTTTGCAGCCACAAAAGGTAGAAAAAAAAACATTTTTTAATGTCCTGCTGCCAGGTCAACAGTTAAATTATCAAGCATTTTTTAAATATTTTTATTCATACATTTTTAATATTTTGTTTAAAAATGGGATGTGACTTATAATCACGCTTTTGTAATAAAGTAGATATGGTTTGTTTTTCCTTGGTATCTAATATCACGGGTGAATCCTATATTCGGAGCAATAAGGTATATTATACATGAAAAGCATTTCAGCGAAACATGTACAATTTACTAAAAAAATATTTTTATCAATATTAGTTTTGTTAGAACAAGACTTGTGAATCAATATTCATAATTATGTAGGTTTTATTTTCACACAAATAAAAATACGGGAAAAGTTCAAATGACACTACTTTATTTAAAGACTGTTGTAATAATTTACATAGACTCGTGCAATAATTTATTCCACAATGTATGTTGTCAGCTGTAACGTTTTGTGTGGGATTACTTTTTACAGCTTAAACTACCATCGGTTCATCATTTCCATTAAATTTATGGTAAACTAGAGGTTTTATATTATATTTCTGGGAGGATAGTTATTTGTTCTGTAAATGATACTATATAACGAAAAAAGAATTCCAGAGTAATTAATGTTACAGCTGCAAGTTCTGCGCATGCGGAGAAGTACAAGTGGTGTGAATGCTCGTCTATTACAAGCCACATTGGCTATAAAGTTGACTAGCATGTGGGATGTATTTATGTTTCACTACTAGAAAAAATTGCTTGGAAAAAAAATATTTACCAGCAAATGTTCTTTTCAACTGTTGGCTGAAAATTTTAATCGAGGGGGGCCCAGACATAGGATGTGCACAGGGCCTCCACTGACCTAAATCGGACCCTGAAGACCACACGTATTACAAATGACGAAACACAAACTACACGAACTGAGGTTCGAAACCCTCCACATCCAGCCTACTCGCCTAACTTGGCACCTACCTATTTCCACCTGTTCATGCATTTTAGCAATTACCTCAAGGACAGCACCTTCAGAAACCGAGAGGAGGTCGAAATTGCATTCCGGGACTTTCTTGCATCCAAGGAGCCAGATTTCTTTTGGGCTGGCATTGAAGGCCCTTCTTACTCGCTGGCAAAGGTATGCCGCTGCTAAATGCGCCTATTTCGAATAAAACAAGGTTGTGTACTATGCCTCTTTCATTTTTACCCTCCAAATCGGCCATTATTTTCCGAACGATCTGGCATTAAAAAAAAATCTTAGATTTCGCCCGCTAAACTAGTTTTTTTTTTTTCCAACAAAATACTTTCGGTAGTGGTTCCTTCAAGGACACCATTCTGCATTGGATACTAACAGCAAGGAGCGGAAGAGAACCTTAGAAATAACTTAAGAGTTGAACAAATTTTGGACTGTACTTCAGGATCAATTTGAGTTTCCTTTTGTTCCTCAGTGTACTATGATCCTTGGTGCAAATTTAACTCTCATTCGTGGCTAAGTTCGACAGAAATTTTAATGTCCGCATTTGCTTTGTATTATAAATTCTTACGGAATGTTGTTTATGTAATGAAATAGTAATGTTACGAAGCTAAGCTCGCAGCTGTGATAAGAATGAATGTTGCCACCTTTCGATTCTCTTACCATAAGAAATTTTGCAAACAGCGAACGCTATTTTTACAAGATAATCCATTAGTATTTTTAACGTCTGGGATGTAAGTGCTGGTCACGTGATGTCATCGTGCTGCAGCTGAAAAATAAAGAAAACGAGCAGATTTGATTGTTTTTTTTTGTTTTTTTTTATTGGAGGTTTAACGACCACCGTGAGCAACTCAATGGGCTATATGAGCAGTCGCCCGTCCCTAATTTAGCAACTCAATGAGCAGTCGCCCGTCCCTAATTTAGGGCCACTGGTTCCAGGTAAGGGAGAGAGCCAGTGCCGTAAGACAAACACAACATCCATGCCTGACCGGGATTCGAACCCGGACCCCATACGGACGAATGATCAGAGGCCAGCGCCTTAGACCACTGCGCCACCGGGGCGGCGAACAGATTTGGAAAAACAACAGTGTTCTTCTTCTAGTGAGAGTAGACACTAGTGATTTTGTGACGCGAATCGTCATTGACCGACTTTGGAACAAATGTGTGGGTGCAGTTAAAAAGGTAAGCAGATCATTTATGTCTGAAACAACAGTGATGTTTACAGCTTAAAGGAAAGTTTACAGAGCCCGATTATATTGCCTGCAGAACGAAATAAATCGTTTATTGCACGAACTCGGTGGCTAGCGACAGACATTCTGTTTTACATACGCGTTGTTTTACTTTTTTTATTTAAGGTAATTGTGCCGTATCTTCTAATCTCAAGCTTGTGTTTTAGTGATAAAATGTCGCTGTCATTTTTTGTTTTGTTAGATGCTTTCCAGAGAAAATGTTTTACATTCGCACTGTCTTCCTTACTGCTCTCTGATCTACGTATGGGTCGAACCCGTCCATTCCGTTCATACCGCTTCCGCATCAACTCTGTCTGTGCGTCGGGGGTTGGGCTTAATACCTGAATATATAAAATATAAAGAATTTCTGGTCCGATTGGTAGATTGTAAGTTGTGAACCCTGAAAATCTGCACCATAACGGACTAGAACCTTTCTATATTTTATATTTTCGTAGCCCCCTCCAACAGACAGGTAGATTTTCTGCAGTAACAGATGGCCACATAAATTTTGTAGTTGTTTTTTGTAAACGCTGAAACTCTGCTCCCAATTGGACTAAAAATTCTTTAGATTTTTGGCACTAATCCCCCCCCCTCTCCCGTAGGCAGGTTTCCTCCGGTAGCAGATGCCCGCAGCAATTTTGCAGTTGTAGTTTTTAAACGCTGAAAATCTGCTTCTGATTAGACTACAAATTCTTGATATTTTATATTCTTGGTATTAAGCTCCCCTCCCGCTGAAATCTTGTAGAGTTGTAATTTGTAAACGTTGAACATTTGCTCCCGATTGGTCAGGAAACTATTAATCTGTACATATAAAACTGAAAGCCCTCACTGACTCACTACCGAATCTCAGAAACTACTGAACTTAGAACTTTCATATTTGGCAGGAATGTTCCTTCTACAACATAGAGGCGCACTAAGATAGGATTTTTTCTACGATAACTTTAAGTGGGTCGAAATGTTTTTTTTTTTAAATAACCCAGCTTTGATAACCCTAGGACGTTTCGCAATGATCGAGGCATTGTCGCCCAGCAAGTGAAGCCCCGCCCTAAGTTTTGAAAGACTTGCGTTGACCTGCTCAGTACATATTTTGTTCTAAATTTATTTGCTCTGAATTTATTTAACAAAAAAACCTTAAAAATCACGTAAAAAGCGCTATATCATATAATGCTTTGCATTTAAACATTTATTATCGTTTGACATACCCAATGTCAGGGGTTTTTTTTTTATTTGTTCTCAATTTACTTAACAAAAAAAAAACCTTTTAAAAATATCAGGTAAAAAGCGCTATATCATAATATGCTTTGCATTTAAAAAATTATATTATCATTTGACGTATTGAATGTCAAGGGTTTTTCAATCAGAATCAAATTACCAACATTCGTTTTCACCGAAGCAACGGTGGAGTCATAAGTGGTAAAGTGACTATAATATATATAAATATGCGGGTAGATTTTCATAGTAATTGAAATTTGAAAGAAAAAAAAGTTTCCCCTTTGAGATATTAGCGATGGCAACACAATTTTGCTCACGCTTCCAAAAACATCTGACTTGCTAGCTTTTAAATGTACAGTTTCGAACGAAATTTTTATAAGCAAGGTTCTTTTACATTTATGCTGAAAGTAACAATGTATTTTGTTCTGTTTTCTATAATTTTGTTCTGTTGTCTATTATTATTTTGTTATGTTTTCTATTAATAGTTTAACGATGAAAGTGAAGAGTAACGGCGTATTTTGATTTGTTTCGTGTAGGCTTGAAGTCATGTGTTTCCCAAAAGAGCGAAGAAATATGCAGTGTATGGCCTGTCGCAATTTGTTATGGTGTAGGTTTATCAAAATCTTTCTTTTCAGTGGGCCAAACAGATTTTATTTTAAGGAGAGGTGACCAAATTTACATGGAGTGCAAAACCTATTAATCAAGTAAGACATCCTTTTCTTTCTATTGAAGATATTATTCCTACTGTTAATTTGAACTGTGCGGTGTTACGTATAGAAATTGTGAATCAGTTTTCTGGGCTATTTGCTTCAAACGAAATCTCTTTCAAAAGTACCGTGAAACAGTTGGTATCAGGTTAAATGGATTGTTACAGCAAGAGGAAGGTCATATAGGATTTCTGTTTACTGGTCACAGTCAAACTGTATCCTTCTGGGAAGTTGATGAAGGCTTCAACCTTTTCAATTCCCATCCAGTTAATTACAAGGGAGGATGAGAAGAAGTGGGTGCGACAAGAAAATAAAAATTTGGATTCACAACAATTTGAGGTGGCACAAATAACTGTCTTGAATGTATCCAGAATAGACTATCTTTCAAATCTTCTATCTATTGAGGAATCGTCTACTCGCAAACTCCCCCCCCCCCCCCCGATTTCGCACATTCAGTCAAGCCTATTTGAGCAGTCAAATAGTAATTCTAGAAACAGAAGAGGTTCTGAACGAAATGCTCGCTTTTGAGTTAACGCTAGAAAAAAAACAACTGAGGAAAGCATCAGCAATATATGCTCAAAAACTCCTAATGTACACCGGGCCGCTGCTGAAAAGTACACACAAAAAAAAAAAAAAAATCCAGAAGGGAACCGGGCTGCTGCTGAAAAATACAGGAAAAGCAATCCACAAGTTAATCGGACAGCTGTTGAAAAATACACGAAAAGCAATCCAGAAATACATCGGGCCTCTACTGAGAAATACACACAAAAAAAAAAAAAACGAAAGTGAATCGAACCGCTGTTGCTCACTACGATCCTTCTCACGAAAAATGATTGCAAAGAAAAAAACCAAAAAAACCTTGGTTGCCGAAAATTAACCCTGGTTTTATGTTTAATGATATAATAAAGTTATAGAACAAACCGACCAAGTGCGTTATTAGTATACTAATGTATGGTACAAATTATATTATGGTATGGTATGAAATCCTGTATTATAGAAATATTTTTAATATCATCACGTTCGAAGAACGGGTATTTAGCTTGTATTTTATATTTTTGGTATTAAACCTTCCTTTCCTCCTCCTACACACAGATTTGCCATGGTAGCTGACGCCCGCAGAGAATTTGTTGAATTGTGTAGTTTGTAAACGCTAAAAATCTGCTGCCGATAGGCTTGAAATAATTCATATTTTATATCTTTGGGACCCCCCCCCCCACACACACACTATTTCCATCGATAGCGATGCCCGCAAGGGATTTGGTCAGTTTTATTTTACAAACCCGTAAAATTTGCCCCCAATCGGAATGCTTAGCCCCCCCCCATCTTCAAAGTTTGCGAATGTATGGGACGCTCTAGAGCTTTGTCGAGTTGTACTTTGAAAATCCTCAAAATCTGGCAGAGATCAGAATTTTCGTTCTTTATTGTCTTTGTATTTTACATTTTTGGGACAAACCGCATAGTAATAACACACAGGAAAAAGAACTGAGCAAGAATCTCGCAGCTCTGTAATGCACTAAATATCTAAAAAAAAACCCGCGAAATTATAAGTCGTTATGAGTCACAACTGAGAATGTTTACATGGAGCAGTCAAAAGGACATTTTTATACGGTCCCCTAATTCTTTGTGGCCAGCTCTTCTGGTGGCCAGCTCTCCGGTGTTCAGTTCTTCAACAAATTAAATTTCATCATTTTGTGGTTCCCTACTTCTATATATTCAATAATGTGTGTGTGTAAACCAGGTACTTAAATTTTAAAAAATAAATAAAAAGAAGAATATCAAAAACTTGTTTTTGGACTATATATGGAGGCCAATTGTTCAGTGACTTAACACAGTACTGAACATTTTTAAAATGGCAATTTTCATTTACGCGTGCAAATGAAAAGTTAAAAAGGTCACTAATGTGTCAGTTACTACACCTTATATCAAAAATCGGTCACTAAAACATGTATCGGGGGGGGGAAGCAAACTATTTAAACGAATTTATTTTAGAGGGATCTTTGTTATTCTATACGCAAAAATATACGCAAAGGAGATTAGTTGAAGTTATCTTTTTTATCATATTCTGAGAAAGTTTTTACAAGTTTCACAATTCAAACTCAGCTCAATCTCCCCGGAAAGAAAAGCGCAGATTTTGACATTTCTTTCTTTCTCTCTCTCTCTCTCTCTCTGAAAAGAAAATCGCAGATTTTGGCACTTTCCACCCCAATACCTCTCTCTTTCTCTCTCCTGAAAAGAAAATCGCAAATTTTGATACTTTTATTTTCTCTCTCAGTCCATATATCTCTCTCAAAAGGAAAATCACAGATTTTAACACTTTTTGCTCTCTCTGTCTCTCAAAAAGAAAATCACCGATTTTGACACTTTTTACTCTCTCACTTCTTTGAGATAATCACTTTTTCTTTGATAGTTCACGTGTGTATTTTTCACGGACGGCATATTTCTTGTACAGACTTTATCAAAATTTGAAATTTATTTCCTACGGCCCGCAATAAAATTTTGCTCACAGCCCGCTATAAAGTTGAGGAGCTTGCAGCAAAAGGGGAGCAGCTCCCTTTTCGACATTTTGTGGGAAATAAGAAAAAAATGTTTATAAAAAATACGGTTTAACTGAGTTTGGCAAAAAATTTCCCACTGTAAAGATAGCATTATTTCTAATAAATACATGTATTTTCTGAATGTTTTGTCCCTAAAATGAATATAGGATAAATATAAAAAAAACTGGAGCTGCTCCTTTTTCCCAACAAATGTCTAAGTTTCATTAAATTTCGCACTTAGTAAAGGACAGAAAAACTAAATGTTAATAAAATGTGTTTAATGACCATTAAACAACATTACAAATATCTTTGTTAATAAACAAATAAAGTATTACAATTTTATTCATTAGCTTGCATCGTACTTGCACCAAACGGTGATGGGGGGCAGCTCCCAAAATATTATGCTTTTTTTTTTTAATTTATGTTAACGATATATTTAACGTTGTTTCTACTTCTCACCGAGTCTTATATGCTGACGACACCAGCTTGTTTTTTCCTGGGGATTAGTTGTCCGAAATATTGCCCCGTACAAATCGTGACCTTCAGGAGATATCTCGCTAGTTTGTTTGTAACGCTCTTACAATTAATACTAAGACAACCTGTGTCTTTTTTTCGGGCCGTGGTCTTCGGCTGTAGTCGCCTACTGGTATTTTCTTGAATGGGGATCCTATTGCATTCGGGTCTTCTGTGAAATTTCTGGGTGTTATATTACGCGAGACTTTGCGTTGGGATGTCCATATAAGTTATTTAGCAAATATTCGTAAGTCTCGTATTGGTGCTATTTCTAGTTTTTTGACAATTAGACTCAGATTAATACTATATAATTCCTTTATCTATCCCATGTCGTCTTATTGTATTTTGCCCTGGGGACAGACAACGGATGGTAACGTTAACAGAATTCTTGTTCTTCAGAGAAAATACATTAGACTTCTAAATTCATTTTTAAATATTAGTAGTATTTATTGTCTTTATAGCATACTTTCTCTCGATAAAATATTCATTTTTAAGCTAATATTACTTATGCATGACAGAGTCTATACGAATAGGTATCTTGAATTATTGCAATCACAGCGTTTCTCCCATTCACATGATACTCGAAGTCTTGCAAGTTTTGTGGTTCCTAGGGCGTGCACCAGATTGCTGCATAACAGTATTATTGCAGCTGGACCCCGTGAGTGGAATAGACTGCCGTTATACATCAGGGAAAAAGTGGACTCTAGGGCATTTAAAAAACTGCTACGAGAGTTTTTGTTGTTTGATTGAGTTCCTGTATTCTTTCTTTCACGGTATGCTCAACACCAGTCGTATTTTTAATGTTGCTATTTTGATTGTTTTGACCTGACACATCTGCCTTTGGAGATCAGGGGCTCGTCAATCTTAAATTTAAGCCTTTTTCCCTGGCTCCATGCTACAGTTCCATAGTACATTACGCTATCTTTGTTTTTTGATGAATTACTTTATTGATTTTTTGGTCAATTGTAAATGAGTTTTAGTGCTTGTATGTTTATGATTAGTATGCTAGATATATCTGAGGTGGTTTGAGCTCTTGTTTACTCTTGGAATAAATAGTTAGTACTAAATGTTATTAATTTACATTGAACTTTGTGATATTACTGTGATTCCATGTTTTCGTTCCATTGTGCTAACTTTGTTTTAATATTTAATTTTAGTTTAGCACATATGACAATTTTGATATTTGCATTTTGTTAAATTTGATGTACTGTGTCGTGTGTCAGAATTTTCATTAAATTCAATTCAAATTAATATCTCACCCATTGATGATCAGATCTGCGTGGTTCCTGCACCAATCGATCCGGCATATTTTTCTTAGATTAGTAAACATGTAAAAATCGGCCGAAAATGGAGCTTGCTGCAAACTCCTCAATTTTCGTCCTGTGCCCTGCAGAAGTTCCATCCGGTCCTGCTTTACACGGTACACAAGCAAACACTAATTAACAGCATTAATTAGGTGTTGGTACACCTAATTAATGCCGCGAAAATATCTTTTAACCCAAACATGGATGGAGACTGACTAATTTCAGTAATGAGGAAATATGAGACGCAGACTGCTTATGGATATTCCAAAATTTCGGTCCTGTAGCAGACACGTCGAATACAAATGCTTAACATGTATTTTATATATCTCTCCTATAAAAGACCACTTTTAAAAATCCTTTCTGCATTCCATTGTATAAACACACTCAAGATTTTACGGATTTAAATCAGAAATCAAGGGGACGGAAAATCAAGTGTTCAGAGGATCCAAGTGATTACGTAGATTAAAATTTAAAAAAAAATTGGATTATCGGTCTTTTTTTTTTTTTTTTTTTTGTTTAACAAAAACATGTTCATTACATCTTGCAAGTGCATGTCGTCCTTCTCATTAGACATCCCTTTAAGAAATAAAAGGATTTACTCACAGCTTGTTTTCATTGTTACTGGAAAAACATAGAATAATGACCAGGCTTCACGGTTTGATTCCAGATTAAACCCGTCAATGTTTTTGGAAGCATACCCTGTCAGTGGATTTGTTTATTCACTTCAACGACAAGTCTTGAGCCTAGCCATTCGATATTTCCGGAAGAAGAGGGCCGCGGCGCGGCGACCTTTCGCACATGGCAAGCTTACGCGAAATATTCCTTTTATCTTACCGACAGATGTGGATGTTAGGATTCTTCGGTAAGAGCATCTGTAGTAAGCATCTCTGGAATGCGTTGATCCCGTACTCTCCGACGGAATCTCTGAGCGGTACCTCAAACGGCTGGTTACACATAATTAATTTAGCCTCTAAGTATGGGAAAAGGGAAAACCTTCAAGCTGTCGTTACATTCGTTAGCGGTAATGGTTTTCTGAGGAAGCTGTGATAGAAGATCATATAGCAGTTAGAGCTCGCTTGATTGCTTCAAAGACTGCAGTGTTGAAATTGTAACGTTAAAAGCACTACAAATTTAACTTTTTAGAAATGCCCCGTAAGGTTAATACCTGTATTTAAATAGGCATTTATATTCGTACTACAAAAAATGTGTTACAGGACATGGACAACTAGAAAATTTTCGTCGAATTTTCAGGGATTGCATCAATTTAATTTTTTGGTTATGAAAATTTATTCCTAGGCTAATTTTTTAAATCAACTTGTATGAATAACATTCGCAATCTACAACAAATGTTTCATGTTATAGCGGAACAAACCGTACTGTGACTATTCAATTTTTCCTTCTATACACGACAATGTTATTTCTGACGAAATAAAATATGACTCTTAGGCATTTGTTCCAATAAACCTAGTCTGTGGGATTTTGAATGAAGGGAAGGTATGCCTACTGGTAGTGAATTGATAATGAAGCATATAATCATGTACTACCGGTAACAGGGCCGTAGTACATGATTATATTTATAAATTATATATTCTAAATTCTAGGGAAGGCTACTAATAATGCAGAAGGGGGGGGTGCTGCAAAACCTGTAGGTACATCCGTATATTAATTTCAACCTAATAGAGCAGCATTTATTAAAAATTTTATAAGCACAGCAATACTGTTTCAAGAATATACAAGGTGGAGTCAGATTATTGTGACTACCAGCTAATATCCAGAGTAACCGCCGTGTGCAGCGCGGACAGCAGCTAGACGGGCTGGGATTGACCCGATAACCTACTTAACTCTTCTGCATCTACCCTGTTACTATCCTGCACTAACGTCTATCTTGTCTAATATATGCAAGCGTTATGAACTGGCATTCGGTATTAAAACTTCGAACATCCTATCAATCACTAAAAACGATACAGATTCCATTAACCCTAATGAACGACATGGAATTTACTGTATTTCCCATGCGAGCCGTGGACAACAATGTTCCATCTAAACAGTATATCTGCTCCACTTGCCGCTCCTTGCAGACTCGCCTGTCGGAGCACGTTTACAGTGTGCGGATGGGGGCCATGAACACAGCCCTAGCCCGTTTAACCCACAGTGGGGCTCATTATCCCGTATGGGATGAAGCTCGTATTATATTAACAACCCCAACAAGCAAGTCATCACTATTCCTGGCGGAGAGCTTATGCATTTACTCTCAAATACATCTCTGCTGTAATGACTCTTTACCTTGTGATATTCCGCAAGCTTGGAAATATTTATTTCCAAGTGATTTAACACAACAGCCAGAGTGACACCTCTCAAAAGGAACTGTATTCACTATATTTGCAATAGTCATTTTTCCTCCTGATGACCTGCCTCCCGTTGGGATGCGCAGTCACTAAAACAAATTATTTAATGTCTTCTTACGTCATTCCCATTCTGCGCATTGGGTATATAAGGGGGTTAGCACAACGTATTATACAAGTTTAGTCTGAAAGATCTTACAACATTTTTAACTCGTATATACTTCTTTTAGCTTTTAGTACAGTTTGTTATGTACTCGTAAGGAGTTTTTACTGTAACTATGAGTTTAATCGTGTATCGACGGTTTGGTTTTATTGACGTATATTTTCAACACGTAAATATTCGTTTTTGATGTGACTCGATAAGGTGCTGGAAGGTTTTCACAGGTATGAGGAGCCATGTTGACTGCTGTGCATCTGACAGCTGCTGGAGGGTGCGTGGTGGAGGATCCATAGAGAAAACAACACGATCGAGGTGGTCCCACAAATGCTCAGCTGGGTTTAAGTCTGGGGAATTAGGAGGCCAGGGAACTACTTTGAAGTCTTCATGGGGCTCTCCAACCACTCTCTGACATTTCTAGCTGTGTGACAAGTCTCATTGTCGTTCTGGAAGATCCCATCATCCCCAGCGAAGACAATCAGCATGTATGTGTGTACGAGGTCTGCAAGGATGGATTCAAAACGAATTCGGTTCATAGTACCTTCCACAGGTATGAGTGGACCCAGAGAATGCCACGAAGACATTCCCCAGGCTATAGCTCTGCCCCCACCAGCTTGTGTTCTTCCAGCAATGGTTGAAGAGTGTTCTTTCTCCGATGTTTCTCGCCTTATACGACAACGTGCATCCGTTCGATGAAGCAGAGAACGTGACTCGTCGAAGAAGGCAATCCTTTGCCAATCAGAGGGGGTACAATTCCGATACTGCCGTGCAAATGTAATCTTTTTCTGCCGATGCACCTTCGTTAGCATAGATGCAGTGACCATCTTTCTGCATCGGAACCCCATACGCAGCAGGGTTCGCTGAATTGTCGTTATAGACACATTTACGGTAGCCCCCTGTTCATTCGGCCAGTGAGTTACACCACTGTAGCGTGTCGATCGGCCCTCACCTACCTTCGTAGCCGACGTTCACCTCTCACATCAATGGCGCGTGGTGCTCCGCAGTTTCCACGTCGCTCATTCGCAATGGTGCCATTTCTCCAATTACGATACACTTTAACCACAGCAGCACGTGAACAGTTCACAAACTGCGCTGTTTCAGAAATGCTACCACCCTTGGCCCGAAAGCAGATATTCATCGTTTTTGCAAATCTGATAAATCGCTTCTTTTATCCATGACAGCAACGATTGATATGTTTTCAGAATGCCTACAGCACACCTTATATAGTATATACGCTCCAAGCCAGCTCACAACACGTGCCTTCTTTCATTGGCTAAGCGCTGTTGACGTCAAAAGTATGAGGTGGTCACAATAATGTGCCTTGACTGTGTACATGTACATATATCTCAAGCGTGCTTCTTTTGATGCTCTTAATGGTAGCACCCTCGCGATATATATATGTATTTTTTTTTAGAATTAAATGGGTCAAAAAATGTTTAACTGATAAAGAGGATATTTGATATTTCCAAGCTTTGTTAAAAAAAACGTTATAGTCGATTTGGTTGAAAATGAAGAAAAGTATCCTTTGTATAATGTAAAACAGTTGTTCGTTTCACCTGGGCCAGGGGATTAAAAAAATCGGACGAAATGTTTTTAAGAACTCCAAAGAAAAACGATTCAAGGACGGCCGAAGATATCACACTGATAAATGTTTATATGATGAACAGTTAATTACCTACTAACTAAAACCTGTTTTAACTGGAAACTCTACAGAATCTAATTTATTCAACGGAGAAACGTGTTTTCGAGCTGATATAGGGTCTGCAAATGCTATACATATCTAACAACAGTATGTTTTGCATTAAGTTTCTGATGTGTCTAAACTTTTGCTACCTGTACAGGAGTTGGACAGAATAATGTGAACACCACGCTCAGAGACCTGACTTTTATTGCTGCTGCGTACGTCGCAATAAGCAAACTTATCCACCACTTTTTGGTTGTAATAGCTTTGTTTAGAACCTGAAGGTCCTGTTTAAGTGCCTTATTGCAAAATTTTGTTCAGGGTGACTACGAAATGAGCGACCTAACGGACTCCGAAAGAGGGCTAATTGTTGGTGAACGGCTTAGTTGGTGCTTCCATGACAAAAGTCGCCAGGAGAGTGGGGATATCGAGAGCTACTGTGTCTAGCGTCATGACAGCATACAGTGTCCGTGGCAAAACCTCGTCTGCGAAAACACAAGAGCTGCCGGAAAACAACCCTGACTGACAGACAGGAGAGCATTAAAGAGGATTGTTACCCGTAATAAGAAGACCACGGCGCCAAAAATTAGTGCGGAGCTCAAACTGCATCTCCAGACGACCCCAGTATCAACGAAATCAGTACGCACGGAACTGCATAAATAACATATTCATGGCAGGGCTGCTATTGCAAAACTACTGGTGACCCGGGTGAATGCATAACGGCGACGGCAGTGGTGCAAGGAGCATACAACGTGGACTGCCGATGCATGGAAGCATGTAATGTGGTCGGATGAATCCACATTCACACTATTCCCCACCGCAAGACGTGTTTACGTGTGGAGAACACCGTCAGAAAAGTAAAACCCAGATTGTCTGCTCCCAACAGTGCAGCATGGTGGTGGTTCTGTCATGCTCTGAGCGATCATATCCTGGTATTTAGGGGGTCTCCTGATCACCTTGAAAGGAAGAATGACTAGAAGGGCGTATGAAACCATTTCGGCTGACCAAGTCCATCCAATGACTCAGGCATTGTTTCCTGCAGGGGGTCCCATCTATCAAGATGTTAACGCCCCAATTAACAGAGCTCGGAATGTCCAATCATGGTTTGAGAAACATGAGGACGAACTTTCACACTTTCCTTGGTCCGCCCAATCACTAGGCTTAAACATCATCAAGCCACTGTGGTTTGTGTTGGAAAACAGAGTAAGATCCAGTTATCCTCCTCCTGCATCTCTCAAGGACCTGGAGCAGTTTCTGCATGAAGAATGGTGTAACATCCCACTAACCACCATTCAGGATTTGTATGCGCCCATTGCAATAAAGATTCAGGTGGTTTTGAATGCCAAAGGTGGCCCCACACCATACTAGGTACGTAAAACCTGTTTTTTTCCCCCTAGGTGTTCAAATTATTCTGTCCAACCCCTGTAGATTCTCCTCCTTTCATGCCATTACTATGTAATTATACCGAGTGCATGCATGTACTGATTTCTCCATTGCGTAGTATGACGTAGTTTGACTTGCTTTTCAATGTTTGTTTGTGTTCAACGCCGATATTTATTTGGCTCTAAACTTTTCCAGCGGATTTCAATGAATGCAAAGCGTTTCAGAAATGAGTAATAGTAATAAATACGGGAAATGAACTGGCATACCGTGTGCGATTGCTACAGTTTATAAAGGCTCAAATTGTTATGCAAATCTCTCACGTCTTTTTGTCCCCCTTTTGTATCCAGTCTAGTAATTCAGTTGTCCAACGGTCTTCAGTTTTTAAATGTGATACTGAAGTTCTCTTCGTTATTTTTTCCACATATTACATGTGATAATTATTATTGCACTCGAAGAGTCGTTCGTAGGGGAGGCTTAAAACTTTTTATCCTGAAAAGTTGATGGGCCCCCTAGGCTAGTGCCCTGACTACCAGGTGTTTCGTCTGATTTTGTGGCAGAGGGCCTGTGTGACGTCATTAATCCAACATGGCTGCCGTTACGGATACTAATTTCTTTTTTGGGCTGTAATTGCTTTTAGGGTGGTTCTATGAAAAATTTGCTGAGTACGATTTTTTTGAAACATGATCAAAGGAATATAGTAGAAAAGTTCATAAATAATTTTTATATATCTTTTACCGTTTCCGAGACAGTCTTACCATTATTACTTCATCGCAAACCTTAGACTGTATGCTTACTAAATTAGAAATTTCGAAGTAATTTACAACTTTGTCCGTGAAATATTATTTATTAAAACGACAATATCTATTTACATTTGAAGAGAGAAATTAATATTTTACAGGTCATCTCCTGAGTCCCAGGGTTCATTTTCACCTTCTGCAAAATCGTTGCTATCACAGAGCTCTTCGTCGCCACCACGTTTATACAGTTCTGTGAACCTTAGTGACTGAGCTGGGCATTTGCAATGCACAGCACACTGTCCTTTGTGGCATGCATACCGTACTAACTGCATGATTTATTGTGGTGCACATGGAAGAGTACACAGAGTAGGATAATTCTAATTATCTGCCTTCTCCCACCCGAATTGTAATGGTTCTGGGAGAATCCGGTGTTGTTGATCAGCGCATCGCCAGTCCATCACCTCGTAATGAGTCCTCAAGATGTATGGTATTAGGAAAGATCTTGTTGGCGGCAGATTTTCACTTTCCATTTCTCTCTCTCTGTGTGTGTGTGTGTGTGTGTGTGTGTGTGTGTGTGTGTGTGTGTGTGTGTGTGTATATACATCCACCAACGCAGCTGACCAATGTCCGAAATCTTTGTTCCTGGCGAGTAGACTTTACAAATGAATCCCTCTATCATACGTTCATCTTCCTTCTTAAATTGTTCTAGACATCCAAGTCTTCCCAAAGCTTCAAGGGTTTCTTTTTCTGAAGTCTTGAAAACTTTCCAGAAAGATAGTTTTCCTTTCTTCGAAAAGCACCCGGTAACATCACACCTCGAAAGAGCGTGAAGGCCTAGCAATGCTTGCACTTTTGTAGGAGCACACGCGTTTTAGATCTATAAATCTTATGTTGGTTCCAATTCCTGTGAGAGACAAGCTGTCAGATAGGTAAAACAGTGACCACCATAGTGAAAGGACAAAAAAATCGGTGCCTGGTGAAAAAATGTGAAATGTAGTATCATGGCGACGTGACACACAGGGAGTGAAGAATTAGTTTTGTGTCTGCCTACTCATGTGTGCTTTCAAGGTTTGCAACATCATTTCCATCTGATGACTTGGATTCATTCCTCCAACTGACAATTAGGCTTCTTTTCATCCTATGTGCATGCAGAATTGCTTTATTTGAGAAGTAAGCTGTTAACTCATCTTTAGTTTTAGAATGCAATAGGAGGGTTATCATGGTACATTTTTCAATAATTGTATAATATGTAGAATATGTGACTTTGTACTCAACAGATGTTGCATTACCTGCTCTTTTTTTCGTTTGGAGTTCTTGAGTGAATTTTCTAGGTAGGTGTCAAATACTAAATTAGTTTTATCATACTTCAGCAGATAAGATTCTATTTTCTTGTTGAATTCAATTGCAAGGTCATGGCGTGTCTTCCACATATGACGGTTTTTGGAGTGCTTGCAATTATGCTATTCCACCAAGGACAGATGATAAAACTCTTTGTTCCTGCACAGATAATCTGTTCTCAGTTACAAATGAGGGGGCATCTGTAATATTAGAAACCCCTGTTCGTTATTCCTTTTCGTCAGCTTGCTTTTGTTAGCAGGTAAGATCTTTCTACCGTCTAAGTTGAACATTGAAAGAGGTATTGCAGATAATTCGTAATCACTGAAACATTCATGTAGTTCAATGTTAGTTCCACTTCGTGAAGCAATCAGCAAATTTGTGAACAAAGAACGATCCGCCTTCAACTGCACTATGGTGTCTGATACTTCGTCTGAACAACTTTCTTTTCGTGTACTTTTACACAGCTGAAGGTTCTCTTTCTTTATTGGTGCCCACAGGCTACAACTGTCTGATTCAATCCGGTCTTCTTTAAAGTTGTACATTTGACAACCTATTTCTGTCATTCTTGATGATTTTTTTCATCAAAAACTGCCTTTGTCGAGATGTTGACGAGTTCCTTTCCATCATAATTCACGTCAATGTCATGAGCGAGTTGTAGATCTGTTGAACATCTTTCTTCTGACGTGTTGCTTTGGATGCTGTTAGGTGGTGATATTTTGACCATCTGCGATTCCTACATTTTGTTTGCTTCTGTAGACAGCCTTGACAGCTCACGAGAAGCTAAAAAGAATCGCGCTAGAGCCTGTTTTTTTAAGTAATATTAACCACACGACCAAGTACTTTCATTGCCCTGTTTTAACGTTCCAAAGCTTTATCTTATCCTAAAGCTCAAAAGGGTACTTTTGCTTTGCTTACTGCCCAGTTGCTTTTCTTAAACTCACTCCACAAGTCTTAGTGTTTGATTTCAAGCTGTTTCATTTCTGCTAAGTACCATGCTAACATATTTGCGTAAAGTATCAAATCGAGGGCAAAAAAGTACTTAAACTTTTCAAGTGATGCGAGGTATAATTCCCAGTTTGCACGGATCTGATAAGGCATTGTGTTCACCATATGAATGTACTGAAGAACAACTCTGAGTGTTGGTTTTTCTCGAGATTCTTTAGCCTCAAATGCTTCCTTTTTCGCTATCACATTCAAATTTGTCAGAACTATCACATTCAAATTTGTCAGAACTATCACAATATAATTATGGACTAATTTGTTTCTTGGGAATCGTCCACTTGTAAGCTTTTAAGTAACTTCTTAAGCTCAGATTTCATGATTTCTTTGATTTCAACATTATCTTTGTAGAATTCATCGAAGATTCATTTGAAAAATGTAAGCCTTAGTAACGTCTGGGCTGCAACTGCTCTCCTTACTCACTTCCTTGCTAGTACAATTGAGAATTCATTCGTGTTAGAGTTGTATCACTGAATAAATTACAGCCGTCTGTACACGATCTTAGTGAAGTCCAATTAAAAACCATTGACAAATTAAAACCTTTAATGTAATAAAAGGACTATTTAAAATATACATAAAACACATATGACCTTTCGGGTCACGCAACGGACCCATCCTCAGATGTGAGTAGCATGATTGGAACTGAGTAGTGACGATTAAATACATTATAAAATGAGACAATTACGTGATAACCCGCATGCGCACAAACGTTAAGAACCATCGCGTGATAAACGCTTCAATTCTACTAATGGAAAGCATGTATATTTACTGTATAAATATGAAGTGATATAACAATCGGTTTACAGATCGTAAACATGTCGATGTACATTTATGTTATAATATAAAGTAATTCTTGTTAAATATATTCATTCTTGTTAAGCAACAGTTTCCATAGTAAAAGAATATAACAGGGAGTATCATCCTTACAATTAACCTCACCATATTTATGCAGTAAATATACATGCTTTCCATTAGTAGAACTGAAGCGTTTATCACGCGATGGTTCTTATTATCCATGCTGAGAGGAAGCTGCTATTCTTACTTCCCCCTACTCCAAAGCTTCAGTTTTACTAATGGAAAGCATGTATATTTATAAATATGCTGAGGTTAGTTGTTACGATGATACTCCCTGTTATATTCCTTTACCATGGAAACTGATGCTTAACGAGAATGAATAATTTGAGACATAAAGCCATCATTATATTATTACATAAATGTACATCGACATGTTTACGATCTGTATATCGATTGTTATATCACTTTAAGGCAACTCTTAACGTTCCTGCGCATGCGGGTTGTCACGTAATTAAGTCTCATTTGACAATGTATTTAACAGTCACTACTCTGTTCCAATCATGCTACTTATATCTGAGGATGGGTCCGTGGCGTGACCCTAAAGGTCTTATGTGTTTTGTGTATATATATTTTAAACAGGCTTTTATTACATTAAAGGTTTTGACTTCTCAATGGTTTTTAATTGGACTTTACTCAGATTGCGTACTTACGGCTGTAATTTATTCAGTGATCCCTGCTAGAATCTTCGACACAACATTCGCATCAATTCCTATACCATCCAAAAAAGAAGCAATAGCTCTAAGCATCGCCATTATTATATGTAGCTCACCTGATCTAAGAATCCAGTGCTTTGACAAGAATGTTTTAGCCATAGCTGATTTTAAAAACAGGCTTGTAAAGGCCAAGATCTAATGTTACAACTCTTTTTGATTCTGGGGTGACAAAAGCTGTTATTTTCTCCTACATCTTCATGAATGTGAGCTGTGTTTGTGTGCTAACATCTGTGAGTGGGATTACACAGACTCTAGTTTCTTTAGTTGGAGAATTACTTATAATGGAATTGTAAGCTGACCAAATCGGAACTGTAGTAAGTGATTCTGACTCTGTCTCATATTCATCAGTCACGGTTTCTTCGATGAGATTACAATGTGTATCCAGCAATTCTTCATCGAAACATTCTTGAAAATCACTCAACGGCAAGACTCCCGCCATCATTTAAAGTAGGTCCTCATGCCTATTGGAATCTAAAATAACCTTGTTCCTCTATGTGTAATCAATTGCTTACAGGATTCTGGGGTCTACACCCTTTGAGAATATTGCAAGACATGACCTTAGATAGCGACTGACTGAGGAGTCTTCTGCAGTGATCGAGGTGATGATTGTCCTAATATTTCAAGTGGGCTTAGGACATCTCACTCCCCCTCCTTTTGATAGACCACCATAACTGTACCGTGCAAAGTTCCTTTACCATACGGAGTATCCTTGAGGAAGTCTATGTTGTCAGTAGCACAATAGACAAATCTGCCTCTGACCAAATCTGAGGGAACGTAAGATCCTCCACACTCATCCATGCGTTTTATTACGTCTGTGGGTATCTGTGTCTGAAACCGAAGGAGCCTGACGTATTCTATAGAGGCTCCAATGTTGTTCAGAAATTGAATGATGAATTTACTGTGGGTAGCTCTGTGCATTGTGAGCCCAACTGCCACTTGCAAGGGCATTTCTCGGGTATGCCGTTTGGCAGAAGTGGTGGCGTAGGAATCTTGTCGTGGTAATAACATTTCAGATGTAAACATCTGTGACAATGCATGCGTCCTGTTCATTACAGTAGTATTATGCTTTTCTGAATTACTCTTTATATTCATCTGTCCTTGACAGCACCACTTGTAAAAAAGAACAACTTCCTTTGGAAAAACATCTGCCAAATTCACTTCAAGACTTCCAATGAATTTAAATTTTTCATAAGTTAGTACGGCTCTCCGTAAAATCGTAGTTACTTTAAGAAGGGTTCTCATATTTTTCTCAATATTCTCAAATTCTTCTTCTGCATGAGATAGTGTAACATCTGCTGTCACTTTCAGTGAGACTCGTTGTGGTTCATTTACCTCCTTTGGGATTACCAACAAATAATGTCAATACATTCAAGCTCTTCTATGAAACTTTTGAACTGTTTCTTGCTTTCATCTGTCCTCCTTCTAAACCACTGTTAGCGGCAATTTTCCGATAAAGCTTTTCAATTTCCCCCATTGTTGTTACGTTACCTTCAAGGATTGAAGATACAAATTCAGCATTTGTTGCTTCGTAATACAATGAATTTGGCTGCATCTTTCCACTTAGTGCAGGTTTGCGTCGTAAGACATTCACTACATGTGTGCGTTTTGATTGGGGTTTTAACGACCACCGTGAGCAACTCAGTGGGCTATAAGCAGTCACCGGTCCCTAATTTAGGGCCAATGGCTCCAGGGAAGGGAGAGAGCCATTGTCGTAAGACAAACACAACATTCATGCCTAACTGGGATTCGAACCCGGACCCATCGCGAACAAATGGTCAGTAGCCATCGCGTAGACCACTGCGCCACCGGGGCGGCACATGTGTGTTCTAACACAGCTTGTGATATGAAATTTTTCTTGCGTGAGTCTCTCCAGGATCTGTACAATCATTTCAATGTGTCATTGTTAGATAGTTCTTCTGCTCTCTTCAAGCGGATGCCTGCTGAATCAGTTGCTTTCAAATACAGTTGATTTCTTCTTTTTCATTCTTTATTGCAAAAGAAGCATTTGTTTTTCTTCTACATAGGTATGTTTGATTTATAGATCAAAATCTGATTCATAAACTGTAGCGGCGGCATCTTGGATTAATGACGTCACACAGGCCCTTTGCCACATACCGAGGCAAAACACCTGGTAATACACGATTGTATGTTTCATTTGCAATGCACCCCCGGTATTTATAACTTATCTTCATTCAAATCCCACGGAATTACATATGCCCCTCAACTATCTATAAAAGGTGCGTTCTTTTAATTTTCCGTCTAGACAAACAAATCATACAAAGACAGAAGAACATTCATTATTATGCAGTTGGAAGCCACCCAATATGTGTCCTGCAGATTTAAAACATCGTTTTTGTTTCATTTCGAGGTCTAATAACCCTCATGGCAAGGAGTCTCTCGTCCCTAATTTAGGGCCACCATTTCCAGGCTACAAAGAGTCGCTCGTCCCTAATCTAAGGCTATCGTTTGCAGGATCAAAGCAACGCCAATGGAAAAATAAATAAGGGTCAAAAGCAACGCCATTGGAAAAATAAACAAGGGTCAAAAGCAACGCCATTGGGAAAATAAATTACCCATGCCTCATCGGGTTTCGGGTAGGAACCCATCTTCATGCTACCCTACGTAATATTCATTTGTTCAAAACTCCACGATACTTTTGGAAGTAGGAACAGCAATAACGAGCGGCCTAATGAGAACATATGATTGCCATTTTGTTTGAAAGCCACGATCCTGAAGGAAGTATCCCAGTCTGGTTTTGTGGAGGGGGAGGCACTATTTGTAGCCCCCCCACACACACACTGACGTTTGAATTTCTGTGAAAAAAAAGGGAAATTTACGTGCTCACTCCAGAAAATTCATCATTAAGTGTTTACTTGGGATAGAGAAAAACAGGGAAAAGAGGCAGAGGAAGAGACCGAAGACAGAGACGCCGGGAAAGAGAAGAAAGAGGAAAAGTGAAATAGAGAACGAGGTAGAGTGAGAAGGAAGAGAGATAGAGGAAGAGAAGGCATGAGGAAAAAGTGAGGCAAAACAAATTAAGAAAGGTAAAGTGATAAAGGCAGAAGGATAAGTGGTTAGACACAGAAACAAATAAGGATAACAAGTGAAACGGAGAGAGAAAGAGAGAGAGAGGAAGAGGAGAAGTAAGTGAAAGAGAGAAACGAAGGAATTGAGATTGCGATAGAAAGAATAACAGTGACACAGAGAGACAGAAATGAGAATGAAAGATGGAGAAAGTGGAAGAGTAAGAATGAGAGAAAGCTGAGTGAGTAGGATACAGGCAGAGAAGGTGAAGTTAGAGGGTAAGAAACAGGAAGTTCGAGAGACAGAAAAACGGAGTCAGAGGGGAAGAGAAACGGTAAAAAGGAAGAGAGACAAAGAAATAGAAGTTGTAGGAGGGAGAGATAGTCATAAAAAGAGGAAGAATGAGTAGAATAGAAAGAGAAAAATAAGTTAGAGGAAAAGAAACAGAATGGGTTAAAGGGAGAAGAACAGAAAGAGGAAGAGTGAGAAGAAAGAGACAGCAAAGAGAAATTGTTTGAAGGAAAGTGACAACAAAGAGAAATTGTTTGAAGGAGAGTGACAGTTAAGAGAAGTTGTAAGAGGGAGAGTGACAAAGAAAGACAGTATAACAGACAGAAAACAGGCAGAGTTTGTGAGACAGAGAAGAAAACGAAAGTTAGAGGAAGAGAGACGGAAACAGGAAAAGTGAGAAGGAAAGAGAACAAAAAAGAAGTTGTAAGAGGAAGAGAGACATAGCAAGTTCGTCACGGTGACCGAGTATTTTGATTACTCGGGCGCCGTGGCGAACTTGCTATGATTGCTCGACCGAGCTAGGCCCAGGTTCAAGTCATGGATGAGGCAAAAGTTGTGCGTTTATCTGATGGTGCTGGCTCTGTCCCTTCCCTGAAACTGGTGGCGCTAAATTAGGGATGGGTGACTACTTATAAGTTGTTTCTGGTAATCGTTAAAACCCGAAAAAAAAGAACCAGGAGGTAGAGAAAAGTACTGTAACAAAAGGTGAAATCTCAGTTCTTATCATAGAAAACGTTACGGACCGTGACTGTTTGAATGTCATCTATATGTGATTTTCATGACAGACGGCACTCAAAATGGGTTCAAAAAATGCGTCAAATGAAAATTGATCTGTCAGAAGACTTGGAAAATTCTGTCTGCTACTTCAGGCTAGTTCCTTATGCGTGGAGATTGTTCACGCATATATGTCATGCAACATACAAAGTTGCATTACATGACATATAACCTAATTTCATTTTATTTTTTTGTAATTATAAGAATTTGCGGAGGGGTACCGTGATGACAAAAATATTTACTGTGATTTAAATATACATTGCTAACTAAAATGCTCGAGGAATTTCGTCCCCCTTCATTCTTTTTTTATTTCATGAATCTTTTCAAGAGATGTGCTTTCTTCAAAGGAAGACTAGGCTGTACCTTTAACTTACCCCCCCCCCTAGCCAAGTTGTGCATTCTCATATTCTTCTTCCATAATGTGCGAGCATTTGCTGCTTTTTTATTTTATGTTTTTATTTTACCGCCAACACGTTTGCCTGAGAATTGCTCAGCTGCCACGTATTTCCCCTGATGCCATAATCATATAAATCTCGAAGCAAGCACAAAGACGAAAGTAACGTCAGCCAGGAGATAACAGGGTGATGGGGTCGGACGTGGGACACGACGACACTGTTGCCCGCGGGAAAAAAAATTGGACACGATTGAAGTCAAAGGTAAAAAGAATTCCGACGTCAAAGTTGTTCTGTCTCTTAGGATAACACCACATTCTTGAGGCTTGTGAAAGTTGATTGCGAACATCGGCAAGAGTCGAAATATGTTGACATCTGAATATGCCTCAATGAACAACAGAGTAAAGGTTCTGATAAAAACTGTTGACAGTGCCTACCATAGAAATATATGAATCCGGAATATACAGTCCAGCTCATATCAGAAAGAAAGCTACCTGATGATAAAACATTTCACTTGACTGCATCAGTAGTGACAGGAATGTTGGGTGAATCCCTGCGGGACATACAAAAAAGGAAAGTTACCTTGCTGGAACTCAGAAGAGAGAATTCACAAGCTTCTTAGGGAGCGTCATTAATGATCATTATCTACCGACTCAGCGGCTATTCAACCCATTTACAAAAACTGAAAACTTTCATATGCATATAATTGAAACACTAATTTATATCTTCGATGCACTATGCGCTGTAAAAAAATTTCTGAAATTCACAAGCCACTTTCCCTGATTTCTTTCTTGAATTAACGAAGCATATTTCTGATACAACCTTTTCCGTGAAATGACGGAAAAAAACCCCTCTGAATTTCATGGATTTTTCCTACGCCAGAAGGATTCTGTAATTTCAGAAACTTTTGAGCAATTCCTTTATGTTAACGGAAAAACTCCGTTCTCACTTTTCCGTATCCATATGACGAAAAATTTTCGGTAATAGGAGAGATTCACAGAATGCTTGGGGTTTGATTAACTGTTAAATTTCAATAGTCTGTCCAAGTATTTGATTTTTAAGTTCTCTTGCGAGTTCGCATATATTGTGGATAGTATATCGCATGTATTTTGATTACTGTGGCACAGGATATTTTTTCTCCTCTTCCCCATTTTGAGCACTAGCTATGATATATTGTGTTACCGTAAGAAACCGGGTCCCTGATTTATTGTACTGGTGACTGTTCGATGTCCATCAATCTGTGGAGTCCTTAAGGCAAAAGTTATACACCGATGAGCTATTCCGTTACGACCACCCCCAGCCTAAAGAAATGAACGCGCCTGGAAACCGAATGGTGGCGCCGGTGAAGTTCACAGAGCAGTATATATAACCTACAACACGAGGACCCGCTTTCTGTTGTAGTGTTTGGAGTCAGAATGGGAAAAGCTGCCGATTTATCGGAGTTTGATAAAGACAAATTGTGATGGCCCGGCGCCTCGGAACTACGAGCTCGGAAACGGCGTGGCTGGTGGGTTGTTCACGTTCCTCTGTGGTGAGTAGGTATCAAAAGTGGTGCACGAATCACCCAACGACGAACTGTCGTCCATAACTCATTGATGCCATAGAGGAGGGGAGACAGTCGCGCATTTTTCACATCGACCGCAGGGCCACGGTGCGACAAATCACCCGCAGCTACAACAGTGGTAATCAGCGCAATGTGTCACAGTACACAGTTCATCGCAGCATTCTGCGCATGGGCCTGCGTAGCCGAAGACCCAGCCGCGTCCCCGTGCTCACTGCACGTCATCACCGGCAACGAATGAAATGGGTCCAAAACCATTGAGATTGGATCGTGGATGGTTAAGAAGAAAGTGGCTCGGTCTGACGAATCAATATTTCTGGTGAATCGCGTAGACAGCCGAGCGCGAAGACGCCGATTGCCAACGGAGGCTATGACATCTGGATACACTGTTAGGCGGAAACAGGCCGGCGGCGGCGGTGTGCGGCTTCTGGATGGCTGCGCGACCGTGGTAAAGTGTCGTGCATCGTCCTGCTCACTGTACAAGGGCGAACATGAGTCTTAATAGTATCCACAAAGTGTTTGTGGGATCTGAGACAATGTTGATTTGCGTTTTGAGCGGACAGTCATTGCAGAATTCGCACCCGTGTCACGTTTTGTTAACTTTGAAGGCTTACCGGATCGTTTCTTGGCCACTTCAGCTCTTGTCCGTAGCGGTTTATATACAGATGAAGAACGGAGGACAGAAGGCGAGACGACGGATGAAGGCGGGCAACTCACCTCAGGGTCTTAGATGAAGAACGAAGAATTTCGATGTTCAGATCCCCAAAGTAAATACCCTGCAAAAAATGTTAATAATACTTTGTAATCCCGCAAGGGAACTGTAGAAACCATGTAAATATTCGATGTCGTATTTGTGCTTGAAATAAAGAGACCACTCGGTCCCAACGAAAAGAAGAGAAGATTGTTCGTGGGGCAGGACAATTCTCCCCGTCGCCCCCCTTCGGCCCTCCGCCTCCGCCCATTAGCACGTCACAGAACGGGCCTCTGGCTGGAGGAGCCCGGTAATGGTCCCTCGATTGTATCCCACTACCGTACGTGCCATTTCCGTACAAAAGAAATTTTGTCCCATTTCCTTACATAGCAGATCGGTTTGTGCCATTTCCGCACAGTCTCACCATGCCTGGTGTCAGGCGTGGGGAATGCTAAAGGAGAAAGTAAATGCTGATCCTCAGTCCGAATTCTTCCGACGTCACAGAAATCACCATTCACTGTTTTCGTCAATCAATATACGCTCTTGATAGGGTAAGCGGGAACAACAATAAAAACTTAAGGGCAAACAAACTGCCCATTAATACCATCTTTACGGTCTTCAGCATTCGCCGCAGATGTTTAATTTCAAAACCGCGAAAAAAAAAATTGCTTTTCGTTTTAATATTTCGTTCAAAGCTGCCGTCAAAATTTTCGGGCTATTTCTTTAATCAGGTTCGTATGAAGTTTCCTCAAAATATTTTGTAAAATCTTTTTCCCGAGGCTCTTGCATTCGTGCACACTCCCGCAGTGGGGAGGGGTTTCCGGGGGTTTCAGTACGCCCCTGATCACCTGTCTTCCTTCACGCATCTCTCACTGCTTACCTCTGTGTACGAAAATGGCACGAGATGATCTGGTTGTGTACGTAAATGGGGAAAAAATTCATTTGTACGGAAATGGCACGTACGGAAGTGGGACGACACTGGTCCCGCAGGGGTAGCAGTAGCCAGATGGTCGCCCAGCTGATCATAGCCAGTTGTTCGGACAGCAGGGTTTGAAGTTTGGCGGGGTTGCCATCGCAGCGTCTTCTCAATAAAATAATGAAAAGTTCCAGTTATCCTTGCGGAACCAGTCCATTGGCGGAGCAAGTCGACGTCACCAGCCATAACACATCACTAAATGTCGACCTAAGGATCCTCAATTCCGCTGAAATGTCACGTACGAAGCGATTACTTACGCGGTATGCTATAGTTATCTCTACCGATCAAGGCAACTTGCATTCGCAGTCGTGCTGTTGTCTCATCAGTGCCCTACAAGTATATTTACAGTTAAGTCTGTGACGTGGTGCTTGCGTAGGACCGAATCTATTGTCAATAAAGGGGAGATCGGACATTAATGGTAGGGCAGTGTATACGCTCATGAACTACAACATAATTAACACCCACCTAACTGCGCATTGGACCACCTTTCGCAGCGATAACAGCTTGCTCCCGATAATTATGGCATCAACTCCAACAGAAGGAGGAAGGTGTCCTAATAAGGTATTTTCTACTAGCTGCACAGAATGATGTCATGGCTTTCGGCGAAGGACCGAGGCACTCCCTTAGATCGACCCACTGTAGATGTCCGCCTCACCTTCATTGCGGGTGTCCTCCAAAAACAAACAATACCTGCGGTTTCTGGAATGCTGACTCCTACCTTCTTCACGCCGATAATCATTCTCCGTTCAAAATGCCACAGATCCAATCAGATTGTTACATGTCGAAATACCAATGAATCTTAACAAAACACTTATTTACGTATAGAGATCGATAAGAAAGAGATGTAACTTACACTGAAAAAAAAAAAAGATTGGCAAGGAAGCTACCATTTCCATTGCACGCCACCACCCCCATGCAGTAAATGTTATTGTCTGAAAAAGGGCTACTTATAGAGAGGTAGATATCTTCGCAAGCTCAAGTGGTAGCATAAAAAAGCCTTGGACGATCGTGGACAGCGGCGTCGTCTGGCACGCATCGTATCATTCGCCAGGTGTGCAACATTGCCGTAAATCACAGCCCAATTCAACCCACCCGGAACGGCCCACTCGGGTGCCATTGCAAACTCGACGACACAAGCTTGTGGACCTCGCCTGGGCAGAGAAACACCGCCATTGGACGCAAGATGACTAGAAACGTGTAGACTAGTCCGACAAATCGCGGTACCAACTGTTTCGGGCAGATGGCAGACTCCGGGAGTAGCGACAACCCCACGAGACAATAGATCCCACATGCCTACAAGCGAGAGTGAAGGCCGGCGGTGGTTCTGTTATGGTGTGGAGAGTTTCAGCTGGCACGCATTAGGACCCCTCTTACGTCTGAAGAGCGCTCTCACCGGTGGAGGCTACGTGACCATACTTGGGGACCGTTTGCACCCGTTCATGTCATGCAACCACTCCAACGCGTGCGACCCCTTTCAACACGACAGTGCGCCACCGCACACATCCAGTCGCTCGATTATGGCTGAAAGGAACATTCGACGGAATTTTTGACTTGGCCCTCCTTGTTCGCCGGTTTTAAACGCCATCGAACACATTTGGGATGCTGTTCAACGTGCCGTCAATGTCAGGAATACTCCACCATATTACGGAATTATGGGACGCTTTTCAGGAAGCATAGTGTGCACTATATCCACAGTACTACAGAGAGCTCCATGGAGTCCATGTCCATCGCGTTGCTGCCGTAATCCTATCGCGAAGAGGACCAATGCGGTATTAGAGAGGTATTCCGGTTGTTGTTTTTTCACTTCAGTGCAAAGCTCTTTAACGCCCAAAACGCCCGTACATGAAGACGACCATAGCCGCCCGAAACGCCTGTGTAGAATGAGTCAGATTTCCCAACCTTAACTGTTCTTTAAATTTGCACGACCTGTGAGGGATCAGCAGGAGTTACAGTCAGTCATCATTGTTGTTGTTACTAAACAAAGAAGTGAAACAAAAGACCGTTTCGGGCGTTATGGTATTAAGAGTGATACCAGATTTTAGGATAATGGTCGTTAAAGGGTTATTGGCCTCCTTGTTAGCGATGTACGCTCTTAGTAGCTATTTCTATTTTTCACAAAATTCGTTGGTATCACGGCAACACATTCGTACCAAGAAGATTTCAATTCACATATAATAACGAAATAATAAGCGTCAAAGTATGCACTTAGTTAAGTATCATTCGTTGTACTACTACCATAACTCTAACTACCACACTCTTTTCAATCGGAACAAAAATAAGTGGTGTGAGTTTACTGAAAATTCCTGAAAATAACGTGTAGCAAAGTTGCCGGTAGGTACCAGTCTTAACAAAATTTTCGCTTTTTCTGATTTCTTTTTTTTTTTTTTTGGTTGGAGGTTTAACGACCACCGTGAGCAACTCAATGGGCTATAAGCAGTCGCCCGTCCCTAATTTAGGGTCACTGGTTCCAGGGAAGGGAGAGAGCCAGTGCCGTAAGTGCCGTAAGACAAACACAACATCCATGCCTGACCGGGATTCGAACCCGGACCCCTTACGGACGAATGAGCAGAGGCCAACGCCTTAGACCACTGCGCCACCGGGGCGGCTTTTCTGATTTCATTATCTTAACAGATTTTCCGTTGTTAGTAATTCAGTTTATTTCAAAAAAGTCAGTTTCAAGTTTTTCCGTATTTACAGTAAACAGAAATTTCGCAAAAACGTCGAGTTTGACTTTTCCAGCTTTTTCACCGGATACTCTTTTTTCCTTTGCCCCAGATGGGCTTCGAACCGAGGTGGTCTGGGTTGGTTCAACGGAAGCCGCGTGTGTACTTGAGCCAGAAAGACCAGTAACGTGTAGTCACGTATAAGGTAGAATTCTAATCACGCGATGATTAAATGTGTTTTGTTATTAACGCCGGTGAGTCAGTCATTTTATTTTCTGTTGGAGCTTATTGTTTTTCGGAATAGGTTTGTAATTGTTATTTCTATAGGTGGATTTATTACAAATTACGTACGTTTTTTATCGTGATCTTTCGAAGCAATAGAATACTTTGAAACTAGATCTTTTTAAACTGACGATGATTTTCAGTTATCTTTAAGAAGAGGTTAAATGCACTGCTTCATAGTAATACACTGGTTTCCATAAATTAAGCAACAAATGGAAAAATCGTGATAACTTTAAAAGTATGCAACCGATTCGGATGAAATTTGGTGGTAAGCTTTATCAGACCAAATGCAACAAAAAAAGGTAAGAACATGTGATATAAAGCATTTACATTTTGTATGAGTGATGCAAATATGAAAATACAGAAATGTAGGTATCAAGATGAAAAAGGTACTTCACTACGGAGGGTGGTTAACCCCGAGCAGCAATACAGGCCAAACAGCGATGTTCCATGGGTAGCTGCGTCCATTGCTCAACCAAAGCAGTGCGGAACCCCTGCAAGTTTCGGGGAGGGAGCCCGAGAGCATCCCAGACATGTTCAATGGGATTCAGATCGGGAGAATGTGCAGGCCACTCTATACGGACTATAATCTCATTTTCCAGGTACTGGCGCACGAGACGAGCTGTGCGAGGGCGAGCGTTATCCGTCTGCAGTACAAATGTACCGCCAATTGCGGTCGTATGCGGACGAACAACAGGGTCCAGGATGTCGTCTCTATACCTCTGAGCATTGAGGTTTCCATGTAGCATCACACAGAGGTCGGTACGGCCACCTAACGATATATCTGCCCACACCAGAACACTACCACTACCACAGGTGTTCCTATCCTGGATATTAGAGGGAAGGTAGCAAGTACCGGCCTCTCTCCAGATGTAAACTCGGCGAGAATGACTCTGTAAACAGTATCGCGATTCATCAGAGAACAAAGGGCCTCCACTGATTTTGAGTCCAATTCACATGCATTTGTGCCCAACTGAAAGATTCCCTCGGGTGGCGGGGGGGGCACGCATAATACCGGTCGCCGAACATACAGTCCTCCTGCATGTAACCTGAGTACCGTCGAAGCTGATACCGTCCGTCCGGTGGCTGCCGTAAGCACAGATCTGAGGTGAGTCGGTGTTGCCGTGCTGTTCCGTCGGGCTAAAAGCCGCAAATACCGGTCACCCACGGAGCTCGTCGCCCTTGGCTTACCTTTGCTGTACCTTCGGAAAGCTGCACTCATGGCTTGGAACTGCTGCCACATCCTGCTGACCACAGGACGATCGACGTTGAGCCATCTTGCGACGTCCCCCCCCCTGCCGTTGCCCTACTTCGAGTCGGACTATCGCTCTGTAGCGTAACTCCGCTGGTAAATGAAGTCTCGAAGCCAAGTTAACAATATGGGTGTCTCGAAATCTTGTCATTCACCGCACACATAAATTGGAGACTCCCTCCGAAACGGCTGGTTTTAAGCTTTTGCGCATTTGCATAAAGCGCTGTTAGCGCTACTCATTTGCCTTCTGTACATAGATGCTGTATGCCTTCGCCCGTAACACAAGCTAATTTTGTGCAATTTGAACTATTATTTCACCCAATTATCGCGATTTCTCGGTTTGTTGCTTACAATTTATGGAAACTAGTGTATGTAACAAGACCCCTAAAATATAAAATTCACTTTTGATAGCTATAATATCTTTTGTCTTAATGATCCACAGAATGATATATAGACATCACACAGTCACCTGCGCAATAATTCCAGTACCCAATTGTTTACGGTAACACAACATACAGGATGTCCCAAAAAGGTGTAACAAATTTCAAATGATGATAACTTTTGAAACAAAATTAATATGAGCAATTTGTTTGCTGCAGGTGGTAAGGAATACCCTCAAGTTTTTAGAAGTGTACCCAATGGATTCTGCGACAAAAGCACAGATTGTGGATAGTTTATTGAAACCCAGTCCGAAACGCAGGTTCAGCGGAATTTTAGTACAAAATGTGGGAGCAAACCGCCCACGCGTAACAGCATCAGAAAGTGGTACAAGTCATTCAAGGAAACTGTTAGCGTCCTTACAAAGAAAAGCCCTGAACGACCATCGCTGGTTCCAGAAAGGAAGGAAGTTGTGAAACATTCACTCTTAGCCCTCGAAAATCAGACAAGCAGCACGACAGCTGGCCATTCCCAAGTAATCATTGCACAGAATGTTACGTCAGAGATTGGAAAAGCTCCCGTATAAACTGCAGATAACGCATCACATAACCCTAGATGATCACGTTGAACTTAAACAGTTTGCTGAAGAGATGTTGGAGAACACTGCAAATGTTGAATCTTTCCTGAGACAAATCTGTTTCTCGGTTGAGTGCACTTTTCATGTTTGTGGAAAGGATAATCAGCAGAATGTGAGAATTTGGAGAACTGAACCCCCACACTGCACAATGGAGCATGAACATGCTAGCCCAAAGGTGAATGTTTGGTGTGGCATAATGATCAACCGTGTTACTGGACCTTTTTTCTTTCAGGAAGCGACCAAGAGAGCTGGTAATTACCTGGATATGATTGAGCAGTTTGTGCATCCCCAGTTGGATGAACTTGTAACTCCGGCCATTTTCAAGCAAGATGAGGCGCCACCTCATTGGGCTTTAATTGCGAGGAGGTCTGTGGATACCAAATTTCCCCATCGATGGATTGGGCGTGGTTGTCCCATTGCATAGCATCCCCCGTTCACCGGACTTAACAACCTGCGATTTTTTTTTTTTTTTTTATGGGGATTCATCAAAGATGAGCTTTAACAGCACCCCTGTTGCAGACATTGCTGACCTAAAGAGGAGGATTACACACGCACTGCATAAAGTTAATACGGACATTCTCGAACGAACATGGTTGGAACTGGAATACCGTTTAGACATTGTTCGGGTGACAAATGGTGCCCATGTCCAATTCTACAAAACTTTATGATCTGTTCTATCAGTTAACACAAGTTGTGTATTGAGATAATTTATATTAAAACTTATTATTTGAAACTTATTATTATTTGAAGGAATATCTGGTGCCACAATAACCAAAATGTCATGCTATATGCTATCTAAAGTATCCGATCTATCTACAGAACCCATACAGCACAAAACGTTTCAGATATGTATCAATAATGTTACAATCTCTCATTTTCGCTACACTTTCAGAGATGTCTTACAATTACGTTTCAGCAATATCTATTTTGGAACATAACTCTTCGTACATCATGGTTACGTTAAAAATAGCATTCACCGATACTACTGTTTTATAGTTTCCGTTGTACATAATTGCTGCCTTGATGTTACATTCAGCGATATTTAAGATTTTTGGTTTGGCAACGGCGTGGATGCGCATGCGCATTTATGCCATTTCGCCGAAGCACTCTCGTATTTCCATGTGCTGCAGGGATATTCTTTGGTGATACTGTCGTACTCTAGTTAGCTGATTTAATATTTCCTCTTTTTTTTTATTTAAGATCTGAAAGAAGGTAATTGGTTTGATTATTATAATTTTTAAATTCTAAAAAACATTTTATAAAATCTAAGTAGATGGCTGTGTTGTTGTATTAGTACGTATAATATAGCAGCATGTTTTTTATTTACATTGAAGCTGAGAAATTTCATATTGGTAGGTATTTAGAGAAACGACGAATTTGATTTTCTTTCTTTTTTTCCTTGAAATATAGTTTATTCCACATGTATAACAGAAATTCGACACCCTCATTTTGAACCGATTTTTTTATCAATATATGGACGCCGCCACTGTTTCCAATGGACAGCGGACTGAGTTAAACCTGTGAAAACGTAAACAACTCGTAATACGGCTGTTGTTGCTTTTGAAACAGCTGTCGAGTGTAACATTTTTTATTGTGATTTTGCAAAGTTTATTTAAAACTATAATGTTCAACGTAGTAAATACGAAACAGTAATATGATGATGTCACAAATATCTTTCAAATACGTAACAGTAATGTAACGAATTTACAAATATCTTTCAAATACGAAACAGTAGCATGAAGTTGGTATGTTGAAGTTACAAAGACATTTCACTGTAACGTATCGGTTATTTTTCAAAGTTATGTAAAGTTTGAGGACATTTTGACGTAACCGTAAGGTTTCTGAAACATTACTGTTACATTGAGCAACGTTTTTGAAAAGTCTATGTTTCAGTGTTACGATCTTGTAACTTACGAAATATTCTGTTCTGTGTGGGAGAACTTCAAAATTAGATGCTCCGAAAGACGACTGAAATTTAATCATTAATCAAATCTCAAATATTCCCGGAAACAGCTCCTATTACAGGAAATTTTTCCTCACATGGATATGGAAAAGTGAGAACAGATTGTTTTCTTTTAATGTAAGAAATTAATTGCGGAAAGATTTCTGAAAATTCAGAATCTTTCTCGCGTACGAAAAATCCATAAAATTCAGGGTTTTCTTTCCTCCATTATTTAATGGAAAAGGTTGTATCAGAAATACACTTCGTTAACTTACGAAAGGACTCACGGAAGCGACTGCTTAAAACCCATTGCTCACGGTGGTCGTTAAACCTTCAATCAAAAAAAAAAAAAAATCACAGGAAATGGCTGGTAAATTTCAGACTTTTTTTTTAGTGTAGCGCCACTTAATCGAGTCCAAATCATCACGTGCTCGATCCTCCCTGCGGGCAACGTTTTCTTTTCTTCACACGTCAGGAAAAAGTTCGTCCGGCACAAAAAAAAAAAAAAAAAAATAGAAAAGGAGTTTCCTTCTGTACCAAGGAATTGAAAATATCAAAGTTGAAGTTTTGGGTGCTACGGAAATTTCCGTAGAAACGCGGAAAATCTTAAACTGATATTTCTTAAAGGAAAAAAAAACGGAGTTACATCGGAAAATCTGTCAAAATACCGAAGTTTCCGCGAAAATTGTTCAAAACGGAAATAAATTTTGTTAATAATCGGATACCTACCGGAGGCTTTGTTGCACATTATTTTCAGGAATTTCCCGTTCATTCACATTACTTGTTTTTATAGTTTGTATGCTAAATGTAAAACAATTGTTTGTGTCTTCCGAATTTTTTGTGTGCACAAGAATTTTTATGCATGGTAATAACATGTTAACGAATTTTTATGTGGACGGGAAGTTTTATGCATGGTAATAACACTCGCATTGTTCTAGAACTCGATGTCGCCATCCTTATTAACAATTTTAATCGTTGAGAAGTACTTCTATTGTTTCTTCTTAATTTTTATTCCGGTGAAGATTTATTTATTTATTTATTTTTTGCAGGTTAGCATGTCTTTGTTGTTTATGTAAAATAATTTCTATCCACTTAAGATGAAAACCTGGTGGGTGGGTTGATAGGAACAAAAATGATGGTATCAAGAGCGTGCAGGAAGCAGCACTTTTCACACAACTCATCAAGATGTTAAAAATGAGATAAACAGCATAAAACTTGAACAATGTCGCTTGTAATTGTATCAACAAAACAGCGGGAAAGGCAAAAATTTAATCACTTTTCCGAAAGATGAAGGCTAGGGAAAATCACCGAGTTTAAACACCTGCTAAAATGTAACTATAATGTGATGAGATCTTTGCTCATACGTTGGCCTATCATAGGGTGACTGTTATGATGTTGAGCTCGTCGATAAAAATTTTCCTGCCATAGCTTTTTAATTAAGATCTTATCATCTGTAGCTTGATTCAATATGCTCAAATCCAGGGGAAAAAAACTAAGTAGCACGCGAAAAGAAAAACAATTAGCAAGAACTCCCCACTACGCTTGGCTTTGCAACGGACTAGATTCTCTCGTCTTGCTGCTTTGATTAACTGATCTTTGTTGCACACATGAAAGCATATGCATTAATCAATCAATGGAGACTAGCCCTGCTGGTCAAAACAGATTTAGCAGTACGGGAAGTGTAAAAGATAGCTCAGAGTTTGCTACACATAGGAAAAACAAGAAGAGAGGATGAGAAATGAAAATAAAAATAAAAATGGGAGGATGAAAAACACTGTGCTCTACTCCATCAAGCGTTTGTCAGCAGTTTTCTTTGAAGTCGGCGCTTTGACGACATATGAGTTGACAGAGGGGTTAGCTGTAGTTCACGCGCTGTTTCTAGCTTCCCTTAAAGCAGACGTTTTACACAGCGCAGGGCATAGTGCAACAACCTTGGTACGGTTGACAGTTTTCATAAGTTATGCTTGAAAAAATCACGAAGTCGACTGACCCCTATTGCACGCCCAGCTACAATCGTGGTTCAGAATTACTAGGCACCTGTCACCATCAGAGACCCATTTAGGGGGGGGGGGCTGCAGCCCTGGGCCTCGCATTTTCAAGTGGGGCCCCAGAATTATGCAGGATGCTTGAAGAATTGATCGAGATCTAGTTTTTTTTTTTTTTTTTTTTGCTGATAGCACAGCAGAAACGAAGAAGCTGCCTTGTAAAAAAAAATGTCTACTTCTTTCAGTTTTTTAGGAGTGCCAAAACGTATAGTTTTCCCCTAGCCCATCCTCAAATCTTTCCTTTCGAAAGTATTATAGATGATTTTTTGTACATATCTGTAATTGGGGAAATTTTCATAAATTAAGAATCTGTTTGAATCATGATATTTGGAGCATATTCTTTTGTCCACCACTACGATATAATTTCAACAAGCTAAACCCATGGGATATGGGGGAGGGGGGGGTTGAAGCAGAACTGAACTGGTACCTATTTTTCAATCATGCATTTTTAAATTTTCTTGCTAGCGCCGATTCGTCCATGAATCATGGGATACACACTTCAATATGGTGGTGATATTTTTTCGGCTTCCTCATCAAACACTATATTGACAAAAGTCACCGGACACCCCTTCAAAAGCAAATGACCAGATCCGCTTCGTTCTTAAGATGCACGGTACAGCTGCAAACTGTATGAAAACAAGCCTGCAGCAGACCGCGATCATATCGTACTGTGAGGTTGAGTGAAAATGTCGCGGCGGGCCAGGACATTTTCACTCAACCTCAGCCACGCGCAGTTGATCCGAGAGGTGAGCGTCTGGGGTCAGGACTGGTATCTCAGCAAACGACGTGCAACGCTCACGCAACTCGCCCGCCAGTACAACAGCGGTGCAGTTCGATGTATTTCCACATGCCTCATGCGCCGTACCTAGCTTCGCCTGGTATTCCACAGCCGGATACCAACGAGGGCACCCATGACGACGCCCACATATCACTAAAAAGAAAAACTCCTCGTGTGGGCCAAGGAACGTCGACTCCGAACTCTCTACAGATGGAAGAAGGTCGTCTGGAGTGACGAGTCCTGTTTTCTGCTGCACCATGCTGATGGCCTAGGTCGCATATGCAGTAAACAGCATCAAACTCTATCCCTTGACTGCACAGTTGGGGTTCAGCAAGACGGCGGAGGTGGTGATCTCGCCTGGGAAGCTTTTCCATGGCAAGCCCGTTGGTTATCATCCCACAGACACTGAATGGTGGACTCTACAGGGACCTGTTAGCCGATAATCGCCATCCATACCCGCAGAAGGTTTACTGGGACCACAGTGCCATCTTTCAACAGGACAAAGTAGTTATATGGGCCCGATGACACGATGCTCAGTGGTTGGTGGAACGCGACAACAGATTTACCGCATTGCCTTGGCCCCTAAACTTCCCTAACTGTAACCCAATTGGACATTTGTGGGATATGCTGCAACGGGGTGTGAGAACTAGAGGTATGCACGGGCCTTAATTTGGAAAGCCTGGCCTGGCCCAAGCCCGCACGTCCAAGGCCCGGCCCGTTTCAAATTTTTTAATTAAAGCCCGGCCCGTAAAATTTTAACAATTACTAAAACACAAATTTGACACCTGGTGCACTCTGTCATCAGACTCTTGAAGAGTTTTCGTTTTCTTAATTGCTACACGTATTCAAATACAATAAACGTTAATTCGGAATATTTCTGTGACTCTGTGTAAGTCGCGTGACGTCTGAGAAGGGGTGGCCTTGTATTCTCAAAAATATTGCATGTAAACGACAATCTCCATGCCTTTCAAATTTTCAAATTATCATTGCCTACCGCCGGACAAGGAATATCCTTGGGGATAAGGAGGGGGTGGGGTTAATTCGAAAAGTACGAAATATCCAGAATTAAGAGTCCGATCGTTCTACAAGCACAAATTCTCCCTAAGCTATTTGTTCGCGAAAACCTTTCGCTTTCTTAAACTCCATAATAAGTATGGAAGAGTATTTATCAGCAACACTGAACTGAGCATATGCTAGGGAAAAAAAAACGACAGACTGCCCAGCTAACCAGTGTCACAGAAGTTTTGAAAACGGCTGGGCTGGGATACCTAAAGGTTAATTTGCCATCTGTTGACTCCCTGAGAGTACAAATAGGAAAAATACCGCACAGATTTGTACACAGAAGTAAGTTTCTCCCAGCCCATTTCTCCCGTGCCATTTAAGACAACTTAAAAGATTTCACACGTCTAGAGAACAAAGTGCCGCCAACCAGAACAATAAAAAAGATAGTCTGCAAGCTGGTGGCTCGGTTTATAAATGCTGCAGTTAGTACCCTGCCCTGAAGCATGAGAGGAGGGTAGAAATTAGAGAGAGAAGGGACCACATTCACATTGAAAAACTAAGGGAGCTGACCCACTCCAATTGTTTTGTAGGAGGGGAGGATGTCGTAAAACTTCTATTTTTTTTTTTTTCCAACAGCGGAAATTATTCAATCTTATCCTGCTGCTGTATGTTGTGCGATTTCCGAACGAGAAAGGTGCCGTACAGCGATTGTTTTGCTCATAAAAAAAAAAAAAAAACCCTGCTCAGGTCGTGTCTGTGTCATTTCGGTTTCCGAATTTAGACATGAGCGAAGGCCCGACCTGGCCAGTGCATACTTCTATAATGCTGATCTTCCTCCACAGAATGTGCGCAAGCTGACTGAGCTGCTGCGGTGGCGGACATGGGTCAAGTTACGCATGGAGGGTGTGTTCTACACCTCGCAGAATCTGTCCCTATGAGTCTGCAAGCCGGGATTGCACGAAATGTGGACCAACGCGTTATTTGGTAAGTGTTCCTAATGCAAAGCTAACTCAGTGTGTAGTCCTTTGCATTGGTATAAAAAAACAAGAAAAATGACACCGAATTTTTGGATGTAATGAGCACGTCTTTCGAATCCGTTGTGACGCGAGTTAAATTTTTTTTTTTTTTGATTGATTGGAGGTTTAGCGACCACCGTGAGCAACTCAATGGGCTATAAGCAGTCGCCCGTCCCTAATTTAGGGACACTGATTCCAGGGAAGGGAGAGAACCAGTGCCGTAAGACAAACACAACATCGATGCCTCACCGGGATTCGAACCCGGACCCCGTTCGGACGAATGATCAGAGGCCAACGCTTAGACCACTGCGCCACCGGGGCGGCCGAGTTAAATTCATCAGAGCTATTCAAAGTCAATGGAACCCTCCTGCTACTGTTTCTACTGTCTGGGCTGCTGCCCGCTCCCCTCTTTCGTCCCCGCTTGAACTCAATACCCACTGGCTCTTCCTCCATAACCGGCTCCCCGTTCCATGCTTTCTCCACCGCATGACTCTTCTCTCTTCCCCTTTTTACTCCTTCTGCGCGCAGGAGGCGGAAGTCCCGCACGTCTACCTTTACTGCCCTGTGGTACTACCTCTGCTACATCTGGCGTTCTTCATCGCTCGTCGCTCCTGCACCGTCGACCTCACTTTTGCAGCATACCAGCACCTTCTCCTCTGGGCTCATCCGCCTGTGCTCCTTCCGCCAGTGTGTTCTTACGTGTTTGTGTTGGTTAAACACGTCATCTACGTGTATTATCAACAACTCCGCAGTCTACCTCCTTCTGCATCTTCCATTCAAGCCAGTGCCTTCCTACTCGGACATTTCCGCAATCGTCTCTTCTTCCGCTTACAGCAGGAGTTTCCATTTCCGCATGCCGTGAAAGCTCCTTCTATGCTACGTGATCGCCAGTGACCCCGTGGTTCGCTGTTACACCAAGTCCGTTACATCTCACGGTGAGTAAAAACTCTACATTAACTATTTGATGTTCTTTCGCACTGCGGTGCCCCGCCTGTGATCATTTGTTCTTCCTCAAGCATTGCTCTGTTTGAATCACGTTGTAAATTTGTCATTTCTCATTCAGTGTATATATCATCGCTTTTATCAGTTTGTATCATTCCTGTTCTTTTTTTGAGACGATTCCATGTTGCTCGTCTCCCCTGTTTTGTTACATTAAAGCGATTCTGAAACCACCTTTGCCCTTAATTGCATGCACTGACCCTTCGAGACAGGCTTTCGACAAGGTTTTGGAACACAGCGATAGTTATGCGCTTCCATTCAGTACACATAATGCTGTCGCTAACTGTTGCGTAGTAGTAGGCCTTGGTTCCAAACTTCTTATGCGGCGCTCTAATTCATCCCATAGGTACTCTATGGGATTAAGATCAGGGTTCTGTGCTGGCCAGTCTACACACGATACGGAATTATCGTCAAACCACGCAGTAACTGTCCTTGCTTTATGTATAGGTGCATTATCCTTTTGGTACCAACAAGGCTAAGTTATATATAGTATTGCCACAGAGTTGGTAGGACATAATTGTCCAGAATATCGAGATAGACGAAAATAGCGTTCCCCCGGCTGCCACCATACCACGGGTCTGGTACGATTCGTCCAACGACGATTGGTCCAATGCCGATTCGTCCAATGGGACGATTGGTCCAATGCCGATTCGTCCAATGGACGATTGGTCCAATTCCGTCCTATCTGTCCAAAGTGCTACTCGTGTTATAAAAATCTCAGCTGTTCTGATTTTATCTCCGATATTATACTAAAGTGCCGGTAGTACAAAGAATGTAAAAAAATGTTACATTTCATGCGTAATATTGTGGTTAGATTTTTTTTTCGGAATCGCGTTTTTTTTTTATACTGTCCTTGCTACCGTATGAAGTTACTGATGTACGAGCCGTTCAATCAACTTCAATGTTTCTCTTTTGCATAAAATAATATAAAATACTAGTTTTCCGTTTCTGTTTGTAGCATGCAGTGGGGTTCCGCCAACTGGCCAATGGAAACGTTCTGGTCGGATTCGGACAGAGGCCTTTTCAACAGTTTTTATTCTAGCGATGTCATATTCATAGCGTTTACATATCAAATCAAATTAATAATATTGCGCTTTTACTTAAGCACGAAATGTTAATTCATAGGCTATAAGCCTAGGCCTGTTTAGCACTTTTTATTCTACCGATATCATATTCATAACGTTTACATATTAAATCAAGTTAATAATATTGGGCTTTTACTTAAACACGAAATATTAATTCATAGGCCTTCTTAACAGTTTATATTCTACCGATGTCATATTCATAATGTTTACATATTAAATCAAGTTAATAATATTGCGCTTTTACTTAAGCACGAAATATTAATTCATAGGCCATAGGCCTAGACCTTTTTAACATTTTTTATTCTACCGATGTCATATTCATAACGTTTACCTATCAAAGCAAGTTAATATTGCGTTTTTACTTAAGCACGAAATATTAATTCACAGGCCCTAGACCTATGCCTTTTTGACAGTTTTTATCCTACCGATGTCAGATTCATAACGTTTACCTATCAAGAAAACTTACTAATGTTATGCTAGTATTTTTAACTTTACTTAAACGTTAAAATATGACATCAGTAGAATAAAAAGTGTTAAAAGGTCTAGGCGCGTGTAAAGAGCTAAGAAATAATACGACGAGTGCCTTTTATTAGGTTTTATAACATATTTACAAATACCAAATACCTAGGTTGTAACTTAAAGTCTTCTGAAAAGGCCCGCGGCCTAGGTGCCTTGTAGAGAGCTGAGAAATGATCCGTTTAATGCCTTTTATAAGGTTTTATCAAATGTTTACAAATACCAAATATCTAGGTTGTAACTTAAAATCTTCTAAAAAAGCCCGCAGCCTAGGTGCCTTGTATAAAGGCCTGATACAGGATACAATGAGTGCCTATTGTAAGGTTTTATAAAAAGGTTTACAAATACCAAATATCTAGGTTGTAACTCAAAACCTTCTAAAAAGTCCCGCGCCTAGGTGCTTTGCAAACAGCTGAGAAATGCTCCATTGAGTGTCTTTTACCAGGTTTATGTAAAATGTTTACAATTACTAAATATACGGAAATGATCTTTCAAAAAAATATAATGAGCAGCATAATTTAAATCTATTCCTTTCTGGAAAATAAAACAGTTTACCATTGCTAAGATGATACCATTGGATGAATCGGCGTTGGACCAATCGTACCATTGGACGAATCGGCGTTAGACCAATCGTACCATTGGACGAATCGGCGTTAGACCAATCGTACCATTGGACGAATCGGCATTGGACCAATCGTACCATTGGACGAATCGGCATTGGACCAATCGTACCATTGGACGAATCGGCATTGGACCAATCGTACCATTGGACGAATCGGCATTGGACCAATCGTACCATTGGACGAATCGGACATTGGACCAATCGTCCGGGACCGCCATACCACGCACACGCCCATCAGACTGATGGATCGTGTATCTGGATTAATCAGTCCACAGGACCCGTTTCCATTGATCTACGGTCCACGATAAATGTTCTTTACACCATGCTAAACGACGAGTAGCATTCCGAGTGGAGATGAAAGGCTTGTGAGCAGCCGCACGACCACGGTAACCCATGGAATGAAGTTCTGTGCGAATGATACGTGTACATACCGAGGTTCCAGCGTTTTTACTCACCTGTACACTGAGGTCTTGTGCAGTACTCCGTCGATTAGCTGTAACGACTTTCCTGAGGCTTCAACGTCCTTTATCACTGCTTTTCTTTGGTCTGCCGGTACGTTTTGGTGGTTCAGGCACGCCATGTGTCTTCCACTTATGCAGTACATCCAAAACAGTTGACTTGGGTATGTTTAAACGCCTCTCGGTTTCTCTTATGGACAACGCACATAAGAGAACGCAGCGGATACGTTCATTTGCTTTTGAAGTGGTCTCCGGTTAATTTTTGTCAATATAGTGTATACTTATATCCCCAGCTTTTTCGCAAAGAAAAAAATCAGCTCGCCTTCCTCTTGGACTTGGCACCCGGTGAAAGCCGTACCTGCCAGAAACAAATTATTAATGTGAAAGGGATTTTCATTTCATGAAAAACAGATTGTTTACACCTTAAATCTGCCTAAGGCCCTAAAGTTTTAAGCAATTCTCAACTGGTATGAAAAAATATCAAACATTATTACTGAGAGACGAACATTTCTACCCCATATGTTTCCCCGCTCTTGAATACCAAAACGGAATGTGCTGAGTTGCTGCTGGCAACGTTTTAAGCTTATTTCAAAGCAATGGCACCGTTAAAACACTCAAGCTGCCAGCTACTGTTTTTTGGAAATCGTCAAATCCCGGTGAAAAAATAAGAATGTTAGAAGTTAATACATAAGTAGACCTCGTAGAAAGACTAGTGGGCCCTCTGAGCTTCCGGAGCCCAGAGGCAGTTGATTCCTCCGCCTCATACTAGTTATACCCCTGACGAACAGTAAAGCAATGCATGGTTTGCCGCATGAAGAATTATTGTAATTTATGTGGACTACCTTCATCTGACATGCATGAGTGAAAGCCTATTACGTTGTCTGCAGCAGATGTCACTAGTCCTTTCTTCCACGCGATTCAAGAGATCTCAGACTTAATCGATAACAAACAGTAGCTAGATGTTGTTTACTCCGCATGCAACAATGTCTGGCATGTCGTTTATGCTTCATCTGAAGAATTTTCCCGTCAGAGCTCATGAATTTCTTTCGTCTTCTATCGAAAACAGTCTTCATACAAAATTTAAAGCGCTTGGAAGTGAAGGCTTTTTGGTTATTTCGCAAAGGATTGATATGTAAAAATACATACTTCTTACATTTCGAAATCTATCAGTAATTCAGGAATTTCCTTTTGTGAACAACGTGTAAAGTAATTCAGTAAATTAAAATTAAATTACATTCTGCTGTCTATTTATTTTTCTGCAGCCACGGATTATCTTCCCCTTCAGTTGTATTTATCTTTAAAAAAAGGAAATTGAAAAAATTAACTTGTCTTAATTATTCGTCTATTTCATTGATATTTCCTGTCTCGTAAGAACTTCCAACACAGGAAGGACAAAACTTCCCCAAATTCTTTCAAGAAATTATCAGGTATTTTCTAAAGTAAATAGCCGATAGCTCTCCATGGTCATATACTGCATGCAGCGCTCTATCATAAATTCCCGGTCCCCAGTAATGATACACTATCGCCCTCCCACATCCCCTTCTCTTGCAAAGTCAAATAGCCAGTCACTAATAATAAAAAAAATCCGCAATTAAGACAAATGAAACAACTATACAGCAAAGGTTTCCTCTTCACTGGGGTTTTATGCATAATACACACAAGAGTCACATTATTGCGACCACCTCCTACTTTTGACGTCAATAGCGCGTAGCCAATGAAAGATGGCACGTGTCGTGAGCTGGCTTGGAGGGTATATAAGGTGTGCGGTAGGCATTCTGAAAACATCACTCGTTGCTGTCATGGATAAGGAGCGATTTATCAGATCTGCAAAAAGGGATGATTTATCGGCTTTCGGGACAAGGGTGGCAGTATTTCTGAAACAGCGCAGTTTGTGAACTGTTCGCGTGCTACTGTGGTTAAAGTGTATTGTGATTGGTGAAGTGGCACCATTGAGAATAAGCGACGTTGACACTGCGGAGCACCACATGCCATTGATGTAAGAGGTGAACGTCGGCTTCGAAGGTGCGTGAGGGCCGATCGACAAGCTACAGTGGAGCAACTCACTGGCCGAATGAACCAGGAGGCTACCGGAAGTGTGTCTAAAACAACAGTTCAGCGAATCCTGCTGCGTATGCGTCTCCGATGCAGACGGATGGTCACTGCACTTATTTTAACGAAGGTGCATCGGCAGAAAAGGCTTACTTTTGGACGGCAGTATCGGAATCGAACCTCCGCTGATTGGCAAAGGATTGCCTTCTCCGATGAGTCACGTTCTCTGCTTTGTCGAACGGATGGACGTTGGGGTACAAGGTGAAAAACATCGGAGAACAAACACTCCTTCACCATCGCTGGAAGGACACAAGTTGTTCGGGGCAGCGTTATGGTCTGGGGAATGTTTTCCTGCCATTCTCTAGATCCACTCATACCTGTGGAAGGCACTACGGACCGAATTCGTTTTGAATCCATCCTTGTAGACCACATACACCCGTACATGCCGATTGTCTTCCCTGGGGCTGATGGAATCTTCGAACACGACAATGCGACGTGTCACACAGCTAGACATGTCCGAGAGTGGTTGGAAGAGCACGATGAAGACTTCAATGTACTTCCCTATCCCCCTAATTCCCCAGACTTAAACCCAATTGAGCATCTGTGGGACAACCTCGATCGTGTTCTTCGCTCTATTGATCCTCCACCACGCACTCTTCAGCAGCTGTCAGATCCACTGCAGTCAGCATGGCTCCACATACCTGTAAACACCTTCCAGCATCATATTAAGTCACTCCCACCCAGCCCGTGTAGCTGCTGCACGGGATGATTACTCTGGATATTAGGTGGTGGTCACAATGTGACTCGACCGTGTATAAAAAAAACTGAATCATTAAGGTATTTTTTGCGTAGTTATAGTGAGGGATCAGTTGCAGAAATCATGAGAACTGTTGAGAATAGACAAGAATGGCGAACCTTGAATGCAGACAGGGTGTGAATTGGGTCACGACGCTCGAACCGAGCAACGAAGAGAGAGCGATAATCAGGGAGCAAATAATCTGGTTACCACGTTGCAGTGGCGACTGAAAACATTTGCTGGCGTACATTTTGTTAAGTTTTATTCAGTTTATCTCCCGGAAACAGTCTGGCAAGTTTACTGGCTTTTCCTCTGATCATGATATACTGTATTCTACGCAGCGTGTGTGTGCGTCCGCGCACTATTTGAAATCATTCCGCCCACGGTTAAATGGGCTGCAAAACAACAACAAAAGAAAAAAACGCGTAAAGGTAGAAGATCAGTTTAGAAAAATCTCCCGCTGCCAAAAAGCAAAGAAAAAGTTTAAAAGTAGTAAAAATATCTGTCTTCCGAGAAAAACGAAATTTGAAACTTTGCAATAAACGGTTGTTAACCGGTTCCTTGGCAAACTTTTTTGGATCACTGAAGATATACGTATGGAAAAAAGGCTCACAGAAAAAATGCCCACGGAAGGAATGCCGAAATCTCGAAAATACACAAAAATGCCCACTTTCGACATAAATAATATTGCTTAACTTCGATTCTCGTCTTGTTTTACCAGGTGCAATGCAACTGATGTAAATCTTTGACAGTTTCTGTTAACTCCTTTTACATGCCTTTCCAATAATCGTATTTGTTAATAAAATACAGCAAAGAAAAAAAGGCAGATTCACGATGAGTATTTTAGCAACGCACAACTCGTGAAAATATATCAAAAACTTGCACGTGAGAATTTTAAGTTCCGATAAGTTTAAAAAGTTTGCAGATATGTGCAGTTATTGCATGCTGCAGAACAGTTGCATGTATGCGTGAGACATCAAAATAATTAAAATTGCGGGAGCGCCGCTTTGCTATTCTGGGTTACTCAAATGAGTTGACACAAATAAAACTCATTTACAGTGGCGAAAGCGGAATTTTATTTCAGGAGTTGGGGTACAGTATAAGAATATTGCTTCGTGAGCTTTATTTACAGAAAATTATTTTCAGTGCTTTAAACTTCCCCAAAACATTGAGGTAGGGATGCTTTCTCTTCAAAAAATAATATTTAACGATTTGCCCCCTTTTACTTTGAGGGGGTGTGTATCTTTTGCATTTTTTTACCAGGATTTTGTGTTCGTCACGTTAATTTTGGACACTAGTGTACTTCAAAGTCGGCTACACAAAAGGATTAACTACTTTCAGGTCGGCTAGTCAAAGAAATTAACATTAGTCGGTTAGTCAAAGAAATTTACAGGGGGTAATGAAATCATTGCTTTGCAGGACAAAGTGCTTTTACGGTTCGAGCGCTCAAAGTCGAACGTACGTGCGGTTGCCCGTAGCCAGAGATGACACACTCTTCTATGGTGACTGTCTGGGTTGAAAAGAAAATATTGTCCGATGACGAGGTACCCGACGTCGAAGCCTCGGCCACTGCGCACATTGGCACTGAGATTGCACAGCACACCGGCAAGACCGCAGGTAGGTGGCTTAAGTCAGTGGCAGTTAGTCCCCAGAAAGTGAAGAGTGTAAGCCCCAGCCAGTATGTAAGTGGACAAGGAGCACATCCGCCATTGCAAGCTGTATGAGTTTCGTAGCGGTAGCACCCCTGCGTGTGTTGCAAGGAACATTACCAGTGTGTACCCCAATGCCATATCACATGGTCAGTGCTGTCTTTGGTTCGAACGGTTTCGAGAAGGAAATGTTGACCTGTCAGACCGTCCCAAAGCCGGAAGACCCGCAACAGTTGATATGAACATGTTGTAGACCTTAATGGCTACAGACCCACGCGTGAAAACGCGGGAGCTGACCAAACAGCTGCGGACTACCCACGCGAGCATTACCGCGCACCTACGTCAAATCGGGAAGGTGCACTAGAGGGGAGTTTGGGTACCCCATCAAATTACAGTTGGGCAGCAGAGCTGATTTCGGGCTCCATTTTAAGAGCCCGAGCCATGTCAGCCCGAGTCCGAATGTTATATTGCAAGCATTAAAAAAAATAGCTTCTTCCACTATTTCCTTTCCGTGCAATTAACCGATGTCTTTCAACTGCGGAGTGGAGAAGTGATAAATATACACTGCTGGACAATTGCTAAGGACGGACCATAAACGGCTATATAGCGCATAAAAAAGTAAGTGTGGTTGGATGCCAAGTGAAATAAAATAATGTCAGAATGCCAGGACATTACAAGAAAGACAATTTATTGTGCTGTGAAATCTAGAAGGCTTTGGAACGTGTTCAAGGGACAAACATGCCATTTTGTGCAGAATACGTAAACGTGAAAAATGCAATTACCGTCGGCAGGCGTTCCGGCGTAAGATGTCAATACGGGATATGGCCACCATGGAGGGAGATGCAAGATTCCACACGTCGTGTCATGCTTTGTACAACATTATCAAGCAGCTGTTGGAGTAATTTATCCCATTCCTCTGTCAGTGCACGGATGAGGGTGTCCTTGTTTATTGGAGGGCATTGGCGACCAGCAAGACTCCTCCCCAAAGCATCCCACACATTTTCAATGGGATTCAGATCTGGAGAACGTGCTGGCCATACGAGGCGTTGAATATCCTCGCTCTCAAGACACTCCTGGACAGCAACTGTTCGATGACATGTTGCGTTGTCGTCCATGAAAATGAATCTATCACCGACAGCACCACGGAACATGCGAACATGAGGTAGCAGAACATCATTAATGTATCGTTGGCCAGTCATAGTCCCAGTTGGAAGCACATAGAGGGACGTACGGCCATTGATCATGATGCCAGTCCATACCATGACACTACATGTCGGATATCGGTCCCTTTCCTGTATGTTTGCTGGACAATATGCAGTACCACTATCACGCCAGATCAGTTGTCGTCGACAATCAGACGATAGACTGTATCTACTCTCATCTGAGAAGAGGACAGCAGACCAGTCGTTATCAGTCCAATTGGGATGTTGATGGTACCATTGCAAACGGGCCGTACGGTGACGTCTGGACAATGGGATGCACACAACAGGACGGGGGGCGTATAGTCCTCCTTCATGCAAACGTCTGGCGACAGTTTTTCGGGAGATCCGCTTGCCAGTAGCAGCCATACACTGATTTGCTACCTCACTAGCTGTGCTGCGCCGGTGTCTTTTTGTTGATAGCACTATGTACCGATCTTCTGCAGGTGTCGTACTGCGAACACGACCTCTCCCGTGACATTTGCTGCACTCTCCATTTGTTTGAAATGATTTCCAAAGCCTTGAAACAACACTGTGGCTGACGTCGAACTCCCTGGCAACATCTGTTATTTTTCGCCCTTCTTCAATCTTGCCAATAATACTGCCACGCGTAAAATCATCTAGGTGATATCGGGAAGACATACTGAAAATTGCAAGTTCGTCAATTGATTCTTTCCCTTTCAACTTTGCGTTTGAACAACAACGGTCAATACGCGTCAAATCCTTTATATCTCTTATCAGCGCTATGACGTCGCGAACAAGTTCGGCAATCCAAAATGTGCATACGCACAACACGTCTTACTGTATCCCGCACTTATGCTAATTTCCACCTTTTCCTGCCTTCCATTTTATGGTTGCTATCGTTGCTATTGTCATCCGTCCTTAGCAATTGTCCGGCAGTGTATATTTCTATAATTTTCTTTGAACATTCATTTCTTCCTGTTTCGGAGGGCGAGGCACATCAGGAAAAATCGGGAGGCACAATAACCCACGTCGAACGTTCCTCAATAGAATCAGCAGGGAGCTGTCCCACTGAGGTAGGGAGCAAAATTTCATCAGCTTGCTATCTACTATTTATAGTTCTTAGAGAAACTTTTCCTTCGCAGAAATCCAGTAATTTACAGCCTATGGTTTTTGTTATCCAAGCCCGGAATGAAGAGCCCTGCCGAGTTCCCACTCCCCATCTAGACCCAGTTGCCGAAGAATTTTCTTTAAGAACTATTAATAGAAAGTGCAAAAAAGTCTCGTGTGCTAAATCACATTAAAAGAAAAAGGCAGAAAATTCTCTCTTTCAGAGCCCGACCTCCAGTAAGTATTGTGTAGCCAGAGACCGGTTCGGGCAAGGGCTCGACTTCCAGCTCGGGCTCAGCAATGTTGGACAGACAGCAAATCGCATGAGTACATGCGTTTTCCTGCTTGCACGTGACCAAGTTGAATCGTTCTTGGATCGCACTGTGACAGGTGACGAAAAATGATTCTTATATGACAATGTCAGCGTCCAGAAACAGTGGTTGGACCCAAAACAGAAGTCCATGCCGACCCCCACAGCCAGCATGCACCAACGTAAGGCCCTGCTGTCTGTTTGGCAATATATTAGCACTACCAGCGTTTCCGGTAGTTGCAGCGTTTCCTAGACGGACAGTGGTTTACCCGCCAGGACGACGTCGAACGCGCACTCACTTCTTTGCGTCCAAGCCAACACAATTCTACACGGACGGACGGTATCCAACAGCTGCCCAGACGATGGGAGCTGGTCGTGGCAAACGATGGAGACTACATTTTGGACTAATTTGTACTTGTATATATACGGTAATTAGCACTTTTTGTTACCTTGCATTTATATACATTGCTTTCTCTAGCCCAGTAGATGGAGGGTTTTTTACTTGACGCTATGCAGGGGATCACGATTGTGATCGCTCTAAGGAAAGGTAGAGGTACGTTGTGTTAAGAATTAAGGCGACAGCCAAGAAAGGAACAGTGAAAGCTCTCTTCACTTGCTGACAGAAAAAGAAGCACTGGAGCCAAAATACACCGCTGGCCCACCCAAAATGCAACACCAAGAAGGAAGCATCCGATTGGCCTGAAATTCGCAGCATGCGTCGCCCGCGAGAAGACATGCAAACGATTAGCATTGCAGGGCATATGCAAATCATGTGCGCTCGGCACGCCACCGAGAAGCACTATAAGAAGGGTTCACAGAAGGCGGGATGTAAGTAGTGGAAGTGTGTTGTGCTGCCGGACCTGTGCGTGGGAAGCTTCCCGATGCCTCGTCGCAGAATACGGCAGTCATTCCAGCACGTTTCGGAGTTCGACAGAGGACGAATAGTAGCTTACCGCGACAGCGGTTTATCTTACCGAGGCATCGGTGCTCGTGTGGGACGACATCTAGCCACAGTGAGGAGAGTATGGATTCAATGGGTTCAGGAGGAACGGACGGACGGACGGACCGACTGTCGCAGCCCCTGCACACCACCGAACGAGCCGGCACGTTGTGCGGCGGGCATTGACGGCTCGCACCGCCACATGAACTGTGGCAACGTGTGGAAACAGCCTGGACCGACATACTCCAAGCCCACATCCAGAGCCTTTTTCGTTCGATGCCGCGGCGTGTAGCGGCAGTTATTGCCAGCCATGGGGGCCACACGAACTATTGATGTCTGCGTGTTCCGGAAGTCGCACGGGCCTGTAAGCTCAATCGTTTCATCTTTGTATCTGTTGTTATGTGTCCAGTAAATCTGGCTTTGCTATCTCGTGTCTTTCTTGGTGTTTTTGTGTCTTTCATTTTGGGTGGCCAGCAGTGTAGTTGCTCTTGGCGCATCTACAAAATTCAATTGTTAAGTTGATAAAAAGAAAAAAGATGCTGTCTTTTCTTATTATAATCTGGGTTGAACGGGCCCTATACTTTGAAAGTCTGTCACTTTCTCTGGTAAAATTTTAAAAGAGAGGAACTGACGGCGTCCTACCACTGAAGAAACGAACCAACCCAAATGCAATTTCTCTCACTTGATTCTAAGGAAAATCTAGTTTTATGTAAGGAGGACAAAAAGGTGCGAGGGACCTTACAATATTCACCTACCCAGGGAACTTATTGAAAGAACGAATGAATATGAACTCCTACTATGTATAGCCTTTAATTGAATATGTAAAGGCTTTTGATTCTGTGAAATCATCAGCTGTTTAAATGTCTTTGAAACCCTGAGGTATTGAAGATGCATACAATAACACTATTAATAAATCTCTATAAAGTTGCTAGCGCAAAGGTTCAACTGTTCCAGGGAACAGCACTTATTAAAATTGGAAAGGGGATGAAACAAGGTTACACCTTATCTCTCAAGCTCTTCACTGTTACACTGCAGAATATCTTTCAGTCGTTGAACTAGGAAGACAACGGGATAAAGATTACTGGAGATTATTTAATCCACCTTCGTTTCGCTAACGACATTAGCCGTTTGGCGACGGACTAACTGCACTCCCCTTAATCCCTCTTTTGTAATTTCTCGTCTGAACTGTGCTTGATCTCACCTTCCCCCAGTATTGCTAACTATGTAATATGATATCACATTTACTTTAAGAAATCTCATTCTTAGTGGAAATTTCGTAGGAGTTAGAAGTTACGATGGAGTTCATGTACAGTCAAAGGGGGGGGGAAGCTAATTAAATATCGTGGATGTAAATTTTATAAAAATTGTGAAACACAAGACAGATGGAAGTGGTGCTGCACCAAAAAACCTGCAGAGCAAAACTAGCAAAACTGTATGCCAACGATGATGAAAAAGTTGTTTTGTAATTTGATTCCAATCACAATCCTGTTGGTAATATAAACGGACAACAGATTTCAAACAGCGTGAAAAGGAAAGCTACCGAAGACCTTTGCGAAAAACCACAAACTTATTCGAAGTGAGGTAAGCAGTGTTCCAATAACTATTTCAGAAAATATTGATAGGAAAGACATGGAATATATGAGGAAGAATTTGTATCGCGCTCGCAGAAAATTTTTACCTGCTTATCCGTGCTTTTTGACATGCGATCTAATGACTTATCGGGGAGAAAACGTGTTACAAGAAAATGATGAAAATAGAAATATTGTATGTTTGGCAACGGATTCTAATTTGAATTACTTATCTGAACATATTGAAATATTCGTGGATGTTACATCGGTATCCCATTTTTTTTAATGAAGTTTTTATAATTCACCTGGTTGAAAACGGACACTATAATCCACTCGTCTTTTCCATTCTTCCAGACAAGTCTATTTGGGCATATGAATGTCTATAAAAAAAATTAGCAAGATATGTGAACAGAAGAATTTGTGTTTTAAACCAAGTACGGTGTTTGCAGCTTTTGAAATTTCGATTCATAAAGCAGTTCGGAATGTTTGTCCTGATATTAACATAATAGGATATCGATTTAATCTAACTCAAGCTTGGTGGCGAAAGATCCAACAACGTGGTATCTCGAATGGTAAATTATACGAGAGACTACGTTGACAGTAAAGACAGTAAATCTGAAGTAGGGCAATGTATTCGTTTATTTATTTACTAACAGGGGTACCCGGTATTTCCCGGGTAAACATTCATGGAATAACCAAGTTCAGCGGGTGAAATTTTATGAATGAAAAACATATTCTTGTAATTTTCCCGTTAATACCAAATTTGGTGATTCTAAATTGAAAACACTGTAGAACTTTTTTTCATACCAAATTTGGTGATTGTAAATCAAAAACTAGAACTTTTTACGAAAATTTTTATGGTGGCCCTTTGACCCCCGGCTCCGACCCCTTCCCAAAACCGTGTACGGTCTAAGTCAAGGTACCATGAGATAGTGTACCAAATTTGGTGGTTCTAAATTGAAAACTGTAGAAATGTTAACTAAAATAACGATGTTTTTTACCCCACCCCCCAGGGCTCCGATCCCTTCCAAAACCCTTCTACGGTCTAAGAGTACCATGAGATAGAACCACCAAATTTGGTATACTGCGTTGAAAACTGCAGAATTGTATAGAGGACAAACAAACAAATATACAAGCTTTCACTTTTTATATATAAATTACCAGATTTTTTTTCTCTCAATTTTTCTAATTCTTGAAAATCGCTTCCCAGAGCATAGAAAAACACTTTTTATTGAAAAGTTACTAAGTGCTCACTAATTAGTGATCTCACCAAATTACCATGTAAAAGAATATGCCCGATGAGAAATTGTTATATGCTTCTAGAATTTTATATGATTCTAATGCCTCTAACTGTTGTATGGTAATGGCGCTTCGACCAAAGACGAAGTAATAGAAAATATTTACTATTTACACTTCTGGAAAACTTTTCGCGTCACCTTCGAAGATACTTACATTCAGCACATAGGTTTCTTTTCCTTCAATCTCATTAATATTTTCCAAATACCGCATTTTGTACTCTAAAATTAAACTTTCAAAGTAAGACACCATCATTTCAACGGAGACTGGTTGTCCTTCACTTACGTAAGTACGTTACTAAGGCTCGTTGCCATGAAGAAACTCACATGTCTGCTGCATCCTCATAGGCAGTGGAAGCCACAAAAGAATGCGAACGGCGGTTCTTTTTCTTTGATTTGTCACTAAAATCGTTACTGCTCGGTTCTTTTTGTCATAGATTAAAGTTTCATACACCTAAACCTTCCTCGGTAAATGCTCTACGGAATGGTGAAAACCGCATTAAAATCAGTCCAGCGATTCCAGAGATTTTTTTATTTTTTTTTTTATTGGAGGTTTAACGACCACCGTGAGCAACTCAATGGGCTATAAGCAGTCACCCGTCCCTAATTTAGGGTCACTGGTTCCAGGGAAGGGAGAGAGCCAGTGCCGTACATGCCTCACCGGGATTCGAACCTGGACCCCGTTCGGACGAATGATCAGAGGCCATCGCTTAGACCACTGCGCCACCGGGGCGGCGATTCCCGAGATTAACCCGAACAAACAGACAAACGGCTACCGGGGACTTTATTTTATACTATGTATAGATTTATTTTTTTGCACTACCATTCTTGAACCCAAAAGAAGTATCCGATGCATTCGTTGAAAATATTATTGTCTGAACAGCCTAATGATTCCAGAATTCAAAAATTTTCAGACTACGTAACAGATTATTATGTCTTCGAAGAAGCTACATTTCCGCCAATTTTATGGGCCAGTCCAACTTTTGAGTCAGAAAGGACTACAAACGCATGCTAGTCGCTTCATTCACGATTCAATTCCAACTTTGCAACTCTTCATTCGAATATATGCAAATTTATCGAAGTTTTAAAACAAATTTGTACATGTTGATATTTATACCTCTCAAAATAACGCGAATGAAAGGAATAAAAAAATTATGAATCAAAAATATAAGAAAAAGAAATCGTGGAGCGACTGCTGAACCAATATAAAGAGCAGCACATTTCAAGAAGCCATTTTTTAAAATATTTATCCCGATACGACATCAAAAAATAAGAATTTTCTTGTACGAATAGCTGAAATAATTCTGAATTCTGTAATTTTTTTTAATAATTTTTCATATTGCATTTTTTTATTATTATTTGCCACATTGCATTTATTTGTTTTCTCAAACTTAGGTTGTTTCGATAGTATGACTTTTTCTCCAAAGAACTGCCCCGTGAGGGAAGTTCAGACGTAAGGGGCTGGTGGCTTCAAGCGCAGTTGACCTTTTTCTCCTCTTTTGTGATGGCAGTTGACCAACATCCAGCCGTTTTTGTAGCTCCCCCACATTTATTTATTGCATGATTCAAGAACTAGCTGACAAGGGTAGAGAGTGGTCTTAAAAATGAACTTACAGAAAACAAAATTGATGTATTAGGTGCACAATTAAGTTTTAAGGAGTTTTTTGTGTGAGGTATACTGCTAATTTACATATCCGACATTCCCCCGCGTTGTTGTCATGTGACTGTAACTGGTCCAGAGTATAAAAAATAGGACCGCGGGTGGCCTAGTGGGCAACGTTCGTGACTGCCACTGAAAGGATCTCAAGGTTCGATCCCAGGCAGGTACGAACGCTCGATCCACTAAATATCCGCCGTGCGTCGGATGGGCACGGTAAGCCGTCGGACCCTGGGTACTGCCCTCCCCCCCCCGGTAATAAATAAGTGCGTATTCCTCCCCCTTTCTACTTCGCTTCCGTGTCACTTTCCTATAGGGCACTCTAGCCCAAATCTCCTAGCTTCCTATTTCTAAGGGTTGTTTAAGACCTAGGGTCAGACACTAAAATCCTCTACATATGATCTGATCTGACTAACAGTCAAACGCACTTTCACATCGGTAGGTGAAAGATGGCAAGCGATACTACAATTATTCGACACTGCATTCATTACGAATTTCATCAAGGGAAAAGTGCTGCAAAATCATGAGCATCGATCTGATCTGGGGGAGAATACGGTATCGAAAAGCACGTGTGAGTATTGGTTTAGACTGTTTAAAGCAGGTGATTTTGATGTTAGCGATCGAGAACGTAAAGGCGACCCGCAGAAGGTTGCACACGAAGAACTGCAAGCATTTATGGATGAAGATTCGTCTCAAACGCAAAAAGAACTAGCTGAACTGGGGGTAACTCAACAAACCATTTCCAAAATAATGATAATGATTTTGAAGTCGTGTTAAATCTAATCAATTAGACAAAAAGGCAGTCTTATGCACGATAAAATCTTTACTAGTTAAAAACACGTAAGTTAAAAACACACAATGAACATTAGATCTTTCGAACTGGCCACCTATTCGTCTTCAGATGTAATTACATATGACGCAAAGGCGAGAAACCCACAAGTATATATACAAAACAAAACACAGCGTGACGTAAGCAGTGTGTGGAATAGACTGACCAATGAATTTTCAAAGATCCACAAACGGTGACACAAAATTAAAAGAAGTTGACCCTAATGATAATCAATGTTTGGATTGTCACTCCCTTTCTTCCACCAAACCCTTCCAGGGGAGGGGGATTACCGAAGGGTAATCATCATTACAGCATATGGGTTTGAATTTATGTATCATAAGGCTCTCCGCAAACAACAAACACGATTTAAGTCTAGGTGCACAAAGGATCTTGGCCTCATTCCCAAAGCGGAAAATGAGTGCCGCTTAGGCATAATCTTGACAAAGCTGTAGTAGCAGATCACGACTTCACGTTATACTTATGTTCAGTAATCCTTCAACCAAGATTACGGGATGTAGAGCCCACATAAATCAAATCTGTTATTTCATGTTATTCAGCAACTGCATGTATACTGTATTGACAAAAGTCACAGGACACCTAGAAGTGAAACACAACATAGCTTTTATTGACATAACATTAGTACGGTATCGGTCCACCTTTGGCCTTAATGCATGCACTGACCCTTCGAAGCTCAGTGGTTGGGTTTTAAGCTCCGTGATTTTCGTTGCTATAAGGAGTTTATTGAGTGCTTTAGTTTCTGTGGTTGCGTGTATCTTCAAGTTGAAAGTCCACGCTTTACGTTCGTGTATCTCCCAGGTTGGTGAGTGCCATATTTTTTCATTATTCACTGTTTTATTTTTCAACCGAGCTGGTCTTTTTTCGTTAAAGTCTCGCCATTGCTTCGATGGCGGAGGCAGACAAGGGTGACGCCCACATCCTTATCTTGGCAGTTCAGCCAGCACCCTCTTCTTCTTCTACGGCGGCAGCTCCTGCTCAGCTAAATGAGGTGGCTCCCGAGCGTCATTGCGACGTCATGGATACCTCTTCTTCTCCAGCAATAACTTCCTCCTTCCCACCAAGTGCGGTGGTGCCAAGTCTCCTATCTACATCTCAGCAGATGATGACGTCTCCGTGATCAGCGATACTGAGCTCATAGCTTCTACTTTTCATCAACTTTCTGATCCGCCCTCACTGCTAGGAGCCGCTTCATCGAGTTCTCGACCCATGCCTGCCCAAGCATCCTATGCTTCTGCAACTTCTGGGGTCCTCACACCCCCAGTTTCATCTGCTATGCTTTTTCCTGAATCCTATGTCACTGTCGTCGGTTCTACTGCTACAATTGACATACCAGAGGATTCCCGAGCTGGTCACCTTTTTTCCTCCACTATGGAACGGGGCGTCTATTTTGATGCACTTCCCGACACTAAGCTGTGGCAATATAGCCGAGCCCTCAAAACTATCTTACCAAAGGATGCAATAGACTTTGTAGCTCGAAAACCCAGATCTGTCTTGGTCTATTTTAAGGATAAAGCGCATGCTGACCAGGTCCTTACGGAAGGTCTAACCATCAATGACGTGCATCTGTTAGCACAACCGGTTGCGCACCGCCCGGTACAGGTGACCTTCTACCCCGTACCACCAGAAGTATCCGACGCTGCACTTTGCACCTTGCTCAGCAGGTACGGCAGAGTTGTTGGCTCCATAACAACTCTCTCTGCGGCTCCCAGAGATCCTGAAGACAAATCGATTCGAGGTTTTCGCCGCACTGCTCGAGTCCTCTTTTCATCTGATGCTCAGCTGAAAGCGGTTCCGAATGTTTTGCACATCCGCTGTGGACAGCAACGCCGAAGAGTTGAGATAATCACTTCACAGTATTGCACTATATGTCAGAGCGAAAGTCACATAAGGGCTCAGTGCCCACGTGCCTCCCTGCAAACAGCTCCACACACTACATCTTCTTCTACTTTGTCCACCAACGCTTCACAGACTTCTTCCTATTCAAGGAAAGTCGCGGAATCAAGATCTTCCAAAAGTCAGCTTACTGCCATTGGTCAACAAACGACTTTGATGCCTCCACCTCCTGCTGATCCTAAGAATTTTCCCAGGCTTCCAAAATCGACTCCCCCTTGTACTTTTACAACCACTGCTGATGTACATGTTGACCACTCCTCAGCTTTTACCGTTGGCTCCATGACACGAGTCACAGGTAACGCTTCGGGTTCAGACTCTCCAGACGATCATGAAGCTTTAGTGGTTGCTGGAAAACGCAGTGGTGCTACTCGCTCCAAGACGAAGAAGGCAAAGACTCTGGCATCCCGAAGATCATCTCGCTCTTCTACCCGCTCATCCTCTCGCTCCGTCAGCTCTCGACGACCGTTCTCCAGGTCGCCTCTACACACTTCCTCTGAGACAGCATGTGAGGGTGCCTTTCCCTCACTAGAAGAATTCACAACTTTTCTTGCTGAAAATGCTTTCCCTGCTGAGCCTCTGCCATACGAGGACGTGCTGGATTGCCTTTTAGGGTCCTCTAGCCCTTCCTCAGCACGCACTTCCATTCAGCAGTATGAAGCAGCTCTTCCACAAGTGCTGGTTCAATTACACTCACTTGAAAACACTCTTCGGCGCACTGCGGACGAGGTCCCGTGGAGTGCTTGTTTTCTCCGTCGACTCCACTCCATCACTACAGCCAGTCAATTCCTACTGCATCCCACAACTAACCTAGACATTCAAGGTGGTGTCACTTAATTGTCGCGGTTTTGCGACACCTCTTGCGAATGCGCTGGTACGAGAGGATCTTGCTCCGCTGAATGCTGATATATTACTTCTGCAGGAAACAAACTGTACTTCCACCACTCAATTTCATCAATGGCGTCGGTGGGATCATACTTTCCATCACGCCTACAGCCAACTGTCGCGTGGTGGCATGGCAGTTGGTGTTCACTCACGTTTTCGTTCAACTCTTTCCTCCTTCTCAGTGAAAAACTTATGTCGAGACTTATTACAACGAGTCTCTTTCACCGTCGCAGCTGAAAAATTTCATGTATTCAACATTTATGTTCCTTGCACTCCTACTCACGTGCCAGAGTTGTTTGCAAAACTTCGACGGGCTCTGTCACGTATTCCCATCACCGACCGGGTACTTATCGGAGGTGACTACAATTGCACTCTACATCCCCTAACTGATCGCTCTTCTTCTTCCAGAGAACACCGCACGGAAGTAGTACATCTCTTACAGTCTATCACTTCAGACTTCTCACTAGTAGATGTTCAACGCCATTTGTCACCAACCCAGACTACACATACATGGCGTGCACCAAGAGCCATTGATCCTCCTACAGCAAGATTGGATCGCTTTTATGCAACTTCTCTTCTTCTACCAGCAATATCAGATTCATGCTGTACACCCACTGCTTCCTCGGATCATTGCGCCATTGCCATAACAGTTTTTGCTACTTCAACACAGCCACGTACAATCCGGCCTTGGACTTTTGACGACACTCTTTTAGATGACTCAGCCTTCTGCTCATCGGTGCGAGATTTTCTTGCGGATTGGCGTACAAGGCTTCATTCTGCACCGTGCCCCCTCAACGTTTGGTTGGAAGTAAAACGCCACCTCATATTACTGGTACGAAACCTGTCATACTCGATCATGACACAACGGAGGATGCGACTTGATCATACTAGGCAAATGCTTTCTTTGCTCAATCTTGCTGATCCCCTATTTCAAGTCTACCAGGCAGAATTACATTCACTTTTGGTGCCACTTGCAAAACAAGCCCTTCAACGCCTTAAACTACAACACCTGAAACCTGATGCTTGTTCGTACGAATTCCTTACGTCACTTGAGTCAACTCGCCGATCCTCTTCTGTTCTGCAGCACCTTCGTCTTCCAACTGGAGTAGTTTCATCCGAACCAGTTCCAATTTGTTCTATGGTACGTAATTACTACATTTCAAAATTTTGTGAAACTCCTCCTCCCTCCCCTACGGCTTCTGCTCTTCTGTTCTCTTCTTTGCCTCAGGTCCCTTCTCATCTTTCAGCCAGCCTCCTCCATCCTCCCACTTTAACTGAGCTCTCTGACACTTTCTCGTCCCTCAACCCCGGGCTTCACCTGGCCCGGACGGTCTCCCTGTTTCTTTCTATAAGGCTTTTCTTCCTGCCCTCCTTCCATTTCTCCTCTGTGCCTTTTCTACTGCCATGCATCTTACATCTCTTCCAAGGAGTTTCACGCTCGCACATGTTGTACTTTTCCCCAAGAAGGGTGATCCGCTTGACTTGGGGAATTGGCGTCCCATCTCACTCTTAAATACTGATTATAAACTCTATACTAAATTTCTGTCCCGCCGGCTTAACCCCATACTCCCTCATATTCTCTCCACTAATCAAACCTATACTGTACCCGGGCGCTCCATCTCCCATAATATTCAGCTTCTTAATGATCTAATTCACCTCGCCCGCTCTCGCTCAGAACCCCTTGCTCTTCTTTCCCTCGATCAACGCTCAGCGTTCGATAATATTTCTCATGATTACCTTCTTGCTACATTACTAAATTTCGGATTTCCTCCTTCCTTTGCTTCTCTTCTCATCTCCCTCTACCGGGACGCAGTTTTCCACGTCAAGCTGCTCAACTTTCTCACAGCTCCCATACCCTTTCGTCGCGGCGTGCGTCAGGGTTGCCCCTTATCCGGGCAGCTCTTCGCCCTCGCAATAGAACCTTTTTTACGCGCAGTCCATCGATCCTTCTTTGCTTCACTACCACCGGTGGTAGCCAGCACACGTCATCATGTTGCTACCTATGTTGCCTACGCCGACGATATTACATTCTGCATTCGGCAAGACTCACAATTTCACGATCTCCACAATCTCTACAATACTTACGCCTCATGTTCCGGAGCAGCGCTAAACACAACGAAAAGCACAGGCCTATGGACCGGTTCGTGGACTAACCGCACTGACTCTCCTTGGGGAGCAGAGTGGTCCAACACCTCTCAACGATTCCTAGGAGTCCACCTTGGAAAACCAGCAACTGCTTCACTCATCACCTGGACGACTCTCCGGCCACGCCTACATCGCTCGGTCGCAATCTGGCGGCGCGCACAATTCTGCACCTCCGTCTTTCAAAGAGCACGTCTAACGCACACTTACCTGCTTTCAATGTGCACGTATTCCTGGTTGGCTTCGAAGCAACCAGCACTACGTCTTCTTGAACTCACCCGCTGTCAAACTCAGGTTATCTGGCCCGGCCATCACTGGGTCGGAGCACCTCAACTCAGCCTGTCTCCTTCCAACGGAGGCATTGGTCTACCCGACGTCAGATCCTATTACAAGGCTTATCGTGTGTCTACGTTTTTACGATCACTTGCGGCACCTGCTCCCTCTGCAGTTGCTGCTCGTGATGTCATAGTATCTCCGCATAACCCACGCTTTACTCTCCTTTCGTTCTTACTCATGGACCACTGTCCCCTTCTCACACTTTTCCCTCCTGTCTACAAAGAAGCTATCTCCTTTCTTCGTTCCCTCCCTCTTTCTCGCTCTCTCCCTGCCTCCACAAATGACCTACTTTCCGAACCTCTTTTTTCTTCTCTGCTACATCCTCCCCATCTCCCATGTTTTGCTTTTCCTTCATGGCTCAGAGCTGGAGTCGTTACTGTCAGCGATCTTGTTAACACCGATCTTTCCTGGCTCCCCTTCTCTTCTCTACCCTCTGCTCTCCGTTTCAATGCCAACGCTCACTTTGTTCACAACTCTCTTATTTCTACTATAATCTCCCTGTTCCCTGAGCTTGCTACTCCCTCAGGCCTCATTTCTGTTCACTCTGCCTCTCTCCTTCTCCCATTTTTTCTGTCGTCCATTGGTCCACCTCTTCCTCTTGTCTCTTTCTCAACAGCTGATCTCTACCGTTTTCTCTCTCGCTCTTCCGCACCTCTTCCCATTTCTGGTATTCCACTTTCTTCTACCTCCGCAGTGTGGTCCGCTGCGCTTTCCCCACTTTCAGCACCCTTGAAGTCAATTCACATTGGCTTTTCTTACACAACCGCCTCCCTGTGCCGTCGATTTTACATCGCATGACCATTTTATCTTCACCCTCCTGTCCGTATTGTGGCGAGGAGGCTGACGTTCAGCATGTCTTCATGTATTGCACAGTATTATTGCCAATACTCCATCTCGCTTTCACGCTAGCGCAACGATCCTGTGAGACCGTCCTCACCTTCAGCGCCTACCGAACACTACTTCTGAACTCTTCTCGCCCTATTCACCTTCCGGCAGTCTGCTCCTACATCTTCGTGCTTGTAAAACATATAATTCACGTGTATCATCTTCAGCGTCCCCCCGAAGCTTCTACTGACATAAATAAAGTCAGTACTGCGTTACTTTGTCATTTTCGTAATCGCCTACTCTCCCGCCTTCGACTAGAACTTACCACTGCAGTTGCACGCTGCAGTGAACCACAGTTCCTATCAACTTGGTCACCAGCAACCACTTGGTTTGCAGGGTCGCCCACAACGCTTCACCTTACAGTCGGAACTTTTGTTTCACCTACCTCCTGATAGATACAGTTTTTGCCATGCTGATTTGTCTTCAATCTCTGCTTCATCAGAGACTATTTTTTGTCTTTTCCGACAAATTATCATACATAAACTGTATTCTCTCACCACTATATTGAGCTTTGTGAATAGGTCGTTGCGTCAGCTACAAGCACCTGTAAATCTTCTTTTCATATGTCATTTTGAGACGATTTTTCTATACACATTTCCTGTTTTTTTCTTGCTTCGCAACTGAGTGCAATCTTGTTCCTCAACATTCACTGTACTATATTATTTGTACTCTCTATTTTATCAGAATTTTTTTGTTTGTCTCACTATTGTACATAACTTTTAGTAGATCAATTATTGTATAGAATCCTATGAATTGTTCGAAGCATGAGCTACTTATAATTGTCAATTTCTTTTCACGCTTTTTTTAAGACTCTGTTCTCATCCTCTTCACATGTATCATTTCGTGTATAACTCATGTGTAAATTTTTTGTTTTTCATTACTCATCTTGCTGAATTATGTATTATCTCTGCGATGTCAGAGACTATTTCTTTTTTACCACCTCTGACAAATCAATATATATAAATTGTAACTTCTCATTGTACAGAATCATGTATATAGGTCATTTCACGAACCACAGACATCTGTAAACTTTGTCGTTCTTACAGTATATTCTTACCTTCAATTCCTGATTCAACAGTGTAATTTTACTTTTCAGCTGTGTAAATTTGTGTTCTCCAATACTCACTGTGATGAGTTGTGTCTTCTCTCTGTGTTTTCAGAGATTATTTTTTCTTTTGTATTCTCAGGAAAATTATTGTATATAACTATTTTTCATATCACCGTTGTATGTAACATGTAGTACCGCGAGCCACATTCATCTGTAAATTTTTCATCATCTGTCTTTCGAACTTTCGATTTCATGTTTGTCCCTTGATCACCTGCAACCTCCTGGTTTTCCAGGTCACCCACAATGTATCACCTTTCGGTCAGAACTTTTTTTTTTTTTTTTTCTTCATCAATATTGTGTAAAATTTATACTCTATAGTGCTCATCATTCTGGATTGATTTTACTCTCTGTATTAAAAGAGATTCATATTGCCTCGCCAGATTTCTACTGCACTTAACTGTTGTCATGCAAACGTTGCACCGAATCCTGTAATTAACTTAGCGCAAGCTGCACATTCTGTTAATTTCTCATCACCTGTCTTTTGAATCTATGTCTGCAAGCTCGAATTCTGTATTATTCCTTGCATCAATACTGTGCAAAATTAATATTGTATAACGCTCTTCTAGCTGAATTGTTCCTATTCTTTGCTTTGTCAGAGACTTTTGTTGCCTCACCTGACACTCGAGTGTAATTAACTGTTTTTTTACTATCATCAATGTACAGAACCGTGTAAATAAGCAGTAGCGTAAGCTACAAGCACCTGTAAATATTTTTTTTGTCATACATCATTTGAGATGATTTATTCAAGCACATCTCCTGTATCTTTCTTCTAATAAATACTGTGTGAAAACTGACCCTTCGAGATATGCTTTCGTCAAGGTTTTTCTTTTTTTTTTTTTTTTGAAGATTTAACGACCGCCGTGAGCAACTCAATGGGCTATAAGCAGTCGCCCGTCCCTAATTTAGAGTCACTGGTTCCAGGAAAGGGAGAGAGCCAGTGCCGTAAGACAAACACAACATCCATGCCTCACCGGGATTCGAACCCGGACCCCTTTCGGACGAATGATCAGAGGCCATCGCTTAGACCACTGCGCCACCGGGGCGGCCGTCGTCAAGGTTTTGGAACACAGCGATAGGTATGCGCTTCCATTCAGTACATAACGCTGCCGCTAACTGTTGCTTAGTAGTAAACCTTGGTTCCAAACTTCTTATGTGGCGCTCTAATTCATCCCATAGGTGTTCTATGGGATTAAAATCAGGACTGTGTGCTGGCCAGTCCACACACGATACGGAATTATTGTCAAACCACGCCTTAGCAGTCCTTGCTTTATGGCTCGGTGCATTATCCTGCTGGTACCAACAAGGCTTGGTAGGGCATAATTGTCCAGAATATAGAGGCAGACGAGCTGGTTAACAGGTTTGTCCATGATAACCAATGGGCCAAGACCATACCACGAAAAACACCACCTCACGAGTACATTGCCAGCTCCAAATTTGACCGTAGGAACAGTACACTGTAGTAAATAGCGTTCCCCGGCTGCCGCCATACCCACAGACGGCCATGAGACTGATGGATCGTGTATCTATATTCATCAGTTCCATAGGATCCGTTTTCATTGATCTACGATAAATGTTCTTTGCACCATGCTAAACGACGAGTAGCATTCCGAGTGGAGATGAAAGGCTTATGAGCAGCCGCACGACCGCGGTAACCCGTGGAATGAAGTTCTCTGCGAATGGTACGTGTACATACCGAGGTTCCAGCTTTTTTACTCACCTGTATACTGAGGTCTTGTGCAGTACTCCGTCGATTAGCTGTAACGACTCTCCTGAGGCTTCGACGTCCTCTATCACTGATTTCTTTGGTCTGCCGGTACGTTTTGCTGCTGCAGGCACGCCATGTGCCTTCCACTTATTCGGTACATCCAAAACAGTTGACTTGGGTATGTTTAAATACCTCTCGGTTTCTTGTATGGACAACCGACTAATATAAGACCCAACAATCTTTCCTTTCTCAAAGTCAGTTCGCTCCCGCCGCGGCATTTTCACTCATCCTGTGAGGATGAGTGAAAATGATCATTCGTCCGAAAGGGGTCCGGGTTCGACAACGGTATGATGTTTTCATACCGTTGTCAGTTGTACCGTGCTTCTAAACAACGCAGCGCATCCGCTCATTTGCTTTTGTAGGGGTGTCCGGTGACTTTTGTCAATATAGTGTATAAAAATAAATTTCTACCTCATTCTGTGTGGTTTAGTGTTATTTCAGCCGGTGAGTTTTGGAAACCTCACAATCCACTGAAATTATATTTCACAGAACGGAAAGTCGAGAACAATTTAAAAAATGTCTAGCCGCGGATAAATTTTAAGTTAGCATACGCCACTGATGTTTGCTTGCAGAACTGACCACAGTTAAACAACTGAATAGAAAGGGGGAGGGGGTACGCAGAAGAATACGATGTGGAAGAAGCGTAGATGAAACTTTAATTATGTAGGTGTGAATCCGTTTATTGGTGTAGCTTAACTGTAACATAGATGTTAAGTCAGATAATATCCGAAAACTACAAAATTTCGTCGTGCTGGAGCGGGAATCGAATCCGGGGCTCCAGGATAGCGCCCGAGTGTGCGCAGTGATGGTTATATTCAAATTAATCTTCAACTTGGTCGTGCTCGATGATATAGTGGTTAACATACTCGGGCGCTGTCCGGGAGATGCGGGTTCGATTCCCGCTCCAGGACGAAAGTTTTCAGATATTATCTGACTTAACGTCCATGTCATATTTACACCAATAAACAGATTCACATCTTCCAAATTTGTATTATACAATGGCGTAGTCCCGTATTTCATTTATTGAAATTCGAATTTTTCTCTTTTTTTTTTTTTCTTTTTTTTTTTCTGATGTTAGCTTTCGGAAAAGTTGAACTCCCTCTGAAATTTTTAGGTTCCACTACCCCTGATCGTACGTGCGAATGGATAACCGATTTGCATATTTGAAGCTTAGGATCTTCATATGCCCTCAGAGTTTCGTTCAGCTTGCGTAGTTGCAAGGCTAAAATTATCAAGCTTGAGTTCTTCATTTAATGTGCCAAAAATCAATATTTTGTAGTAAAAAAAAATTGATTCATTACATACTTTTAAAAAAAAATTAAACAGATACGGTAGCCCATTCGCAGCATTCTAACGATAAGCTGCGAAGTCAACCGTTAAACTGAAGATGACATCAATAGATTTTTCTCCCTTAGTGCAAAGATATTACACTGATAGGCGAAAAAAATGTAATCTAGGAGATGAAAGGAGAGGTTTATCAATATCATTATGATGACGAGAAATTACTGACATGAGCAGAGTGAAATAAAAAGCCGAGCGAAACTGGAAAGGGGTTGAGGGAATTATAAGAATAAATCAACGCACGAGTATTGATTTCTGCAGACTTATGAGGGAATTTTTAGAGGGAGAGCTGATCATTGCTAGTCTCCCTTTCCGAACCGTTCGAAAAGAATGTTCCTCTGATGTGATAAAAGAATATTTCATACTCGACACAGAAATACTTACGTGATGAAATATCAGTAAATTTTACCTTTGACTTTATAAAGACCTTTTGTTCCATGACGTACATTCTAACTTAACTTTCATTGTTAGTTTCTTTCCCTACATACATTTTGAGATCGTTCTATTTAAGTGTTTCAATCTTAACGTTATACACTCATCGTCAAAATAATAGTTGTACCCAGAAGGCCGTGTCGGATTGCAATGTTATTCGGGAGGAAGGTAAAGGTTACCAGGAACAATAAATAATTAAACATTGAGGCTGATATGGACAATATTTATTAAGCTACACGCCAATCAGTAGTGTCTCCCAGTATGGCTTCGGGCCTCCATATTGGTTCACACAGCATGCCAGAAGTCTCGGCATGGAGTTGTACAGGCTCCAATGGTATCCTGCGATAAGCCATCCCATGCAGCTTGAATCTTCTCATGCAGTTACTGCAGATTGTGCTGTAGGAGTAGAGTGTGGATAGAGCGTCCAATAACATCTCACACATTTTCAATCGGCGATGCGGCTGGCCATGGCAGAGTGTCACTGCCTTGAAGGCAAGCTCTCGAGACAGCAGCAGTATGCGGATGAGCGTTGCCCTGTTGGAAAATCGACCGGAGTGAGCATTCAAAAAATCTAGGGCCACTACTAGTTGCTGGACCTTATTAACGTATCGTTGGGCTGTCAAAGTGCCTGTAGTGAACACCAATGGTGATCTGGCATCGTAGGCAATTGCACCCCACACCACGACACCAGACCTTCTGGACGTGTGATGCTCGACAACAAACCGTTCATCTTCGCGCTGACCACGGTGCCTCCACACACGGATTCGGTGGTCGTCTCCCCCAAGACAAAAGTGGGACTCGTCACTGAAGGTCACCCGCTGTTATTCTGAGTGGGTCTTTGACAGTTTGGCACGACACCATTGCAGTCTTTGGCGACGATGCAATGGTGTTAAGGGCGGTCGTCGTAACGGTCTGCGCGTGTGTAGACCTACGTCGTGCAGCCGTCTGCCAATTATGCTGGCACTAATCGGACGATGCATGGAGGGAATCACTGCTCGCTGAATATCCGCAATCGTGGCTGTTGTGTCACTCCGCGGATGTCGGACAACCCGTCGGTCCTCTCTCTCCGTGGTTCGTCTAGGTCTCCCAAACCCTTCCTGCCGTTGCTGCGTGCCTTGTTCTATCCAATGCCGCCCACAGTGTGCGATGGTGATATCCGCACGACCGATATGGCGCGCAATAAGGCGATAAGATCATCCCGCTTCCCGGAGCCCGAAGATGCGGCCCCTCTTGAACTCCTCAAACTGCTCGAAATGCTTCCTAACTTTTCTCCGAGGCATACGTCACTTGCAAAAGATGCAACCAACACAACAGCAAGAGTCTGAATAACAGGCACGCGCAACAGGACGACCTTATACAGCCGGTCAGGGCACAGCGCTACGACCCCTCCTTACTCGCGTCACATTTTCGGCCGAGCGTGATACTTGAATCATTTGCATGTCTCACTATGTCAAACCTGCCCATCAAGTTTCATTCCTGTCTGTTGCGTCTGGGTTTCCGTCTGGGTGCAACTATTTTTTTTTTTTTTTGACGATGAGTGTATTTTCTCACTCACTGTATGTTATCAGGCAACAGTCTAGAGGTCAAGGTTGAATGACGTTTGCATGCTTGACAAGCTGAGAACGCTATATTTAATGTGTGGAGCGAGCAATTTAAATACAGGGTAGATTAGTACTTTAGTAATATTTCAAAAAAACAAACAACAGATCGGTGTTTCAGAGATCATCTTCAAGTGCCCATCCGGCATTCAATTTTAACAGAAAAAACAAGAACTATGAAAACAAAACCTTATTTTGCCATCTTCATCATGGGATATACAATGATTCAAATAAAAAACATATTGCCGAGACATGGATTAATATGATTTTGATACATAAAATAAGTTTGCAACTGACTGTTCACTTGGCATGTCTCTTACAATGCGATTTTGAGTGAAATTTTGGTATGATCTTGCTACAACATAATTTTGCCAGTATCATCAATGTCGCAGTATCACCCCCTCACCTTCCCTGACACTTCAGCAACAATTTGAATTATTCTATACATAGCTTGAGTGTGCGTGCAATACGATAATAAATGTCTTTCAGGGTTATCCATCTTCACTGTGTTTTGTAATATCTCAACAGTCAGATTTTTGGTCAAACGAGGTTCTGTAAATTCATATTTTATTTTTTCCGACATCAACCTCTAAATAGAAGATTTGAAAAATTCTTACCTTTGATACCCATTTACCTCGTGAAACACATTGCACATATTTATGAATTTTTCATACTTCTGACGATAATCGGGATTTTTGTTTCCAACTGCATCTTAGTTTCAAGAAAACAAAACTTTATTAAAAAACTTTTTTGACTGCTGTCATTAGCTATCTCGTACAGATTGCAAACATTATTTACTTTAAATAATGCATAGTTTTTCTGCTAGAAAGGGCATATCTATAAATTGTTTTCTTGCCATCTCTGGGTCTAAAAAAGTAGTCTTTAAAAAAAAAAAGTTATCGTCGCATATCTCCCGCTACGATCAATGTTCTGCGAACGTTATCTACTTTTTGCACTGCACAGTTCTGCAGGTAAAAGGCAAAATACAACATTACTTTTTTTATATCTCCGCTTCTAACTATGCGATTGGAATATTTTTTTATTGAGGGTTTAACGACCACCGTGAGCAACTCAGTGTGCTATAAGCAGGCGGCCGTCCCTAATTTAAGGCCAATGGTTCCAGAGAAGGGGTAGAGCCAGTGCCGTAAGACAAACACAACATTCATGCCTCACTGGGATTCGAACCCAGACTCATTTCAGAAACCAGCGCGTAAACCACTATTCACCGGGTCGGCTTGAAATAATTCCTTCTGCTTCGGATATTTCCGCTATGAAGAATGTATTGTGCACAATTTATGATTTTTCGTAACACACATTTCTAACACGTTAGTATAAAAATTACCTATTCCCATTTAAAAATGTTTTAGAGATTTTCGCAATTCGATGCTGATAATGGTCATTAAATTAAAAGAAAATCAAATTAATATTTTGTGGAACTTGTTTCATTCGCTATGAAGAACAATGTGTAAACCTGTATTTTAAATAACGCACAGTTTTTAGTCTAGGACGCTCAAATGCAATCAATTTTTAGCTGATTATCTTTTATTAAAATTTTGCATTGCAAATTTACTTTTATGAAGGGAAAGTATTCAAAATTCGGGCTCATTGTATCAGAAAATTCGGTGTACTCTTTCTTGTTTCTTTATCAGATGTGCCAATGCATCTCTCTCTCTCTCTCTGCTTTTCATAATCGAGGCATGAAATCCTTTGTCTTTTGAAATTCGTCGTATACTTCCCCAGGTGTCGTCTTTCATGTATCTACAGGTCCTTGCGCGCCAAGCCTAGTCTCACTCACTTACTTACTTACTTTGGGATTCTGAGCCACAACCCTGACCTTCCCTAACGAGACGAGCATTCAAAAGAGAGAGCCCGTTTGGTTCACTGCTTGTTCAAAATTGAATTATTCGTCCGATATATTTCGAAGCCGAATTGCGTTGCGCAGAATGAGCTCTTCTTACAATTGAAGAAATTCCACGAACAGATTTGCTTTCTGTTTTTACTCCTGCATGTACACGGTCATATCAGAATAATACGACCACCCGGGAATCACAGTGCACTCACCCAAGCGCGTCATAGAGTGCACTTGACAAGGTCGACTATACGGAGATATACGCAGGCGGTCAGTACAGATGAGCCATAGTGCGTTACATGAGCACAATGGGCAGCAGAGGTAGGGATTTGACGGACGTTCAAAAAGGAATGATCATTGGCTACCGCGCCAAGGGTGGAAGAATCTCAGAAACAGCAGACTTCATGGGCTCTTCGTGAGATGCTGTAGTAAGGATGTACCAAGAATGGACCGCTGGCACACCAAGTATCGCCGTAGGTCACAACTGTGGAGCTCCAAAAGTCATCGACCCCAGAGGAGAACGTCGCCTCCGTCGACTGGTAAAGGGCAATCGACGAACAACAGTGCAGCAATTGACCACGTAAATCAACGCTGGGGCACCCAGGTACGTGCCCCAGATAACAGTAGAGCGAACTCTGTTACGCATGGGTCTCCAGAGTCGACGCTGCGTGAAGGCGCTCATGTTAAACCAGGTCCGTCAGCAGCGACGCCTGCAGTTCGCATAGGACTACAGTCGTTGAACAGTGGAAGAATGGGAAAAGGTTGCCTTCTGCGATGAATCGAATTTATTCATTCCACAGAAGTGACGGGTGGTGGCGAATACGGCGTCAGGCAGACGAGAACCAACACCAGACCACGCTTGTCGGTCAAGTACAAATCGGCATTGGTAGTGTGCAAATCTGGGGATGATGTCCTGGGACCGCTGGTACCACTGGATGGGTTCCTGAACGCCAATGGCTACCTGTCCATCCTTGATGATCACATGCATCCCTTCATGTTGGGCGTTTACTCTGGTGGTGGTGTTTGTTTCTACCAACAACACAATGCGCCCTGCCACGTTGCTAAGGTGGTTCGTGACTGGTTCCAGGAACACAACAGCGATGTCTCCGTTCTCCCTTGGCCGGCGAAATCGCCTGACCTCAATCCCATAGAGCACTTGTGGGACTACTTCGATCGACATGTTAGACTTGCCGACCCACAACCACGTCATCTCCAGGACCTCTGTGCTCTGTTGCAGTCCGAACGGGCACGTGTGCCTCGGACAATCTTCTAGGGCTTCATTGCGTCCACGCCACGCCGTCTCGCCGCTGTCATCCGGGCCCATGGTTATTCCCATTATTAGGTAGGTGTTCATATTATTCCGATAAGACTGTGTAAATTCCTAACTTAGTACTTGTCTCTTTCCTTTGGTCTTTCCGGTAAGAAAAAACTTTCATTTTTCTTTTTTTCGGGGATTGAGCGTTTAATTACCACCGCCACGAACACCAAGGTTAAGAACGGTCGCCTGTCCTTAATTTGGAGGGCAAACGTCGTGGGGAGGTGCATCGCCCAAGTCTCATCACAGACTCGAACCTGGGGCCTACCTATTCTCCGATTCAACCTAAGATTGTACTGCTGTGGAAGTTGCGGAACAGTTTCCTCGGCTGCGAAAACTAATCCCTAGCGATTAGAGCGGAGAGAATTACTGCTCAGAATCCACTTTTATTTGCTAAGTTATTTATAGGACAAAACTTCTATTTAAGACAAACTTTCAAAATGGCAGAGAGCGTCTTGGAAGCATATTTGAAATGATAAGTTACTTAACCAAGAGCGCCACGCGCTTTCAGCGTCTGACTACCCGGCTGAGAAATGTAATTTGAAAAGGGGGAAGCGATGGAATACTTCTCCAAAAATTCGCAACACTGAGACAATAAATTGACAATCGGGAAACTCGAGAGAGTGTTCTTAATCAGCCGTAAGGGAGAGACAGAGGAGAAAAGGAGGAGCGATGCAATGAGGTTCGGTTAAGCTCAAAGCCGTGTGGGGGAGGGATCAGTACGGAACTATGAAGCGGATTGATACCGTTCTTGCGTCCCCTGGAGACGTTGTGAGCTTGCTATCTTATCTTCATCAGTAGTACACTCTTAGTTTGACCTGGAGTACAGAAGTCATCATCTATGACGATTCGGCCTCAGAGACTGCTAGCATTCATTGGCCGCGCCGGTGGAAGAGATGTCAGAGGCGCGAGCTTCAGGCTAATCGCGCGAATTAAGCGTGGGTTTGAGTCCCGGATGAGACATGGCTGCTGTGCTTGACCCACGACTCTGGCTCTATCCCTTCCCTGGAATCAATGGCGCTGAATAAGGGATGGGTGACTTCAGGCCGTGGTCATTAAAGAACAAAAGACCGTCTCGGTGGTAGAGTAGTCAGAGGCGTAGGCTTCTGACTAGTCGCCAGAGTCCTGAATGAGCCATATGGGGAGTGCTTGTTTTATTAGGCTGGATCTCTCCGTTCCCTGAAACCAGTGGTCCTAAATTAGGGATTAGCGACTGCTTATATAGGCCTTACAGTTTCTTACAGTGGTCCTTATAACAAGAAACAACAATATAATACGAAAGAAGAACAATAATAATAATCGCTTGAATGAACATCAGCACATGCTATTTATTAGGTGTGCAACTTAATTCTCGGCCACAGGCACGACACGTTGATAGCAAATTATAGCAAATCGAATACGTACCTAATCAGGGAAATAATCCCCGTCGTGTTGGATACATTTGAGCCATCGGTCAGGGAGCTGCCGAATGCCACTGCGGAAAAAAGAGGGCTGTTTCGAGTTGATAAAGTCATCAATACTTGTGTGGACCTCCTCGACAGAAGTGAAGTGCGTGAATAACTTTAAAAACAACAACTACAGGTGAGACCCCTGGGAAATTTTACCCTGAATAGCACATGCAAAGCTATGAAGCATGATTTCAGAAATGTATGCGTCAAAAGGCATCTTACCAGGGACGTCGTCAAGGGGTGCGAGGGTGGGCTTGAGCCCACCCTGAAATTTGTCTTGCCCACCCAGTTTAAAGTGTGCCGTTTTTCAATACATTTAACTTTAAAATATAATCTGCACTTTGCCAAGTAACGAGTCTTGTGTTTTATTTCATGTAGCCCTACGTATTTTCCCAAAGGAAGTGCGTTGTTTAAGACTCCAGAAAAGGTTAGCAAAATAGCACCGCAGGGCCATGAAAATTCAGTTCTCCGCTCTTCAATTCTTTAGTTTCAGCTTCTTTTTCATGTTTGAATGGCTAATGAGGAGGGTGGATAGGAATTCACTAAGGGAGTCACTACTAATTATTCTGTTTATTTTCTTTAAAAAATAAGAAATTCCGACACGAAAAGTGGTGTCTAAAGCTACATTAGCGTCCTTAAGACTGCCCCGGGACAGTGAACGTGGCCGCGACTGCTTTGCAGGAGAGGAGTGCAAGGCAAAGTCTGTGGCTGGAAGGAAGGAAGTTACGGAGGGGTGAGGTATTGTGTCTGAGGGGCACAACGTTCAAATTTGATTTAGATAAACAAAAATGACTATTAAATCGACAAAAATGACATTTTCTTTTAATTAAATTGTTCAAGTACAGTACTATTTTCGTAAGCAAAAATGGAAAATTTTGAAAAGAAATTTAAGACAATGCATCCGGAGCAAACAAAACGTGGAAGGCAACATTAACCAACACTTGTATCTTACACCCGTGGCGTATAATTAGTCAGGTCTATGTATATGTGTCCAGGTGGAGGGGATCGATATTGCACGAATTTTTTTGTAGCCGGTAGTGAAAAGCATTGAAACAGCTCCGGTAGCGCAGTGATCTAAGCGTTGGCTTATGACCATTCGTCAGAGAAGAGTCTGGATTCGAATCCCGGTGAGGTATGGATGCTGTGTTTGTCTTACGGCATGGGCTCTCTCCCTTCCCTGGAACCAGTGACCCTAAATTAGGGACGGGCGATTACTTATAAGCCCATTGAGTTGCTCACGATGGTCGTTAAACATCCAATAAAAAAAAAATTGTTCTTTCAGTGTTTAGTAAAAAAAAAAAAAATTGCTATCAAGCTTGCCCTACTAAAAATAATGCTCACCCAGCCAGATTTCGAAGTCTAGCGACCTCCCTGCATCTTACCCTCTCTTATGCGTCGTCAGCGCTGTAGCCTTTTGGACGGTGCCTTGGGTTTAGATGACTGGCACTGTACGGTATATTGGTATGAAGCTCCTAACTTGTAACTTCCGACATTACTACTTGATCGCCTCTCTCTCATGGAGATCCTACTTTCATCTATTAGTGAACAGTCAACTTATTCTACATTACTCGGACTTTACTCCTGCCTTTCTGATGAGAGATCTCCAACGAAACCTCGTGAAAAATCTCCAAAAGTCTTCTCTCTTACTCTGAAGGAAGTCTGTACTTACTCTGTATTACTCTCAGACTTTTTCTACACGAGAATCTCCTCGCAATCCTTTTTTCGGCGTCCGAAGTCCGACACGAAGAGGTGTAACCGCCCACCCTCCAAAATGGCGTCGGATTATGTAATTGGTCTCCGTAGGTCCATCCAGTCTGCGATTCTCTGAATCCTCTGTTAAGATTCGTGGATATGCTTCCCTTTTCAGGGAACACGATCAGAACTGAAATATTGCCCTTTCACCTGACATCCACCCTTTATGGCAGTGCTCGTACCTAGCTTTTGGTACGTGGAAAAAGCCACGTACGGAATTTTGTTACGTGTTTATTTCAAGTTTTTTGCCTTTTGTGTGGAGTTTCGGAAGGGCTGACGCCCCCTTAAGAGTTATGAGTTCCTTTCCTTTGGACTTAAACTAGAAACTGGGGGAAGCCGCTGTACAGAATTCCGTGTGCGTGAGAATTTTTGACTATTGCAGGCCTGCTTCTTTCTCCCCCCCCCCCCCATCTGGGTGGCGACGCGCGTTCCCTGCGAATTGACGAAAAAAAAAAAGTTCTGTGGCCTAACATAACTTAAAGCACGCTAATTTCGGGGCGAAGAAAATTAAAATACTTAAAAGTCCTTGCTCGACACCAACTGAAATTCATTAATATAAAAAAATGTCTCACTAATAAATATTATAAGGCAGAATCTTTATACCGCTTAATTGTTAAGGTTGAAAATAAATAAAAGAAAATTTAAAGAAATTTGAATGTTACTGAGATACAGAGGATTCCGCGGTAACACAGAGAAGATATCAGTTTTAAATAAAAAACACAATCCTAAAAAAAGAAGCCGCTCTACGTTCTGTTATTAATGTACCAGTTGCTCAGAAATGATTACACCCGATTTAAGCGTAGCATAATTTTCAAATGAACACTAAACACAGTTTTAAACAGAAGTAGATAAACATACAAAGCTTTGTTAAACAGTAAATGAACTTAAACTGCTATATGTGCACCAGATATGGAAACAGGTCACGGGCCAACGGGTCGACAATTTCTTGTGGGTCAAACGGGTCAGGTCAAGGTTATGTTCGCTGCTAGTGGAGTAAAGAATTATTTGTCATACAAAAATATTGCCGTCGTTTTCTTAAAGCAAAGAAGATTTCCACCTACCCACGATAACATAGAAGATTTCCTGCTACCCAAGGAATAGCTGGAAATCTTAAGTATAGTATTGTATTATGTATAGTATATATAAGCAAAATTTAAGTATGGTATTGTAAAACGATACTTCCTATGAGTCTGTTTTCAGTGCAATTTTTGGGATCAAGGCACAGGCTGCTATCGTCTGTAGTCTGCTTCCCTGCTGATTCACTCTCTCACACCTCGCGTGTCACATTGTAAGACTGAAAGTTGCTTTTCACATCGCATCTTTTGCATTGAGCATTCAGAGGTTTTTGTTTGAGGTGTTAATATCCCATTCCTATTGCATGTAGTGTCGGAATTAATGTCTTATTTGTTGATATGGATGAATTTAATATAAAGGAGATTGAAAAAGGCGTAGAGGCCAACAAATACGTGCTGGTTGAAACTAAAAAGGGGAAGAGTAAATGCTGGAAGTTGCTTCTGCTCATTAACTTTCCAGGCGGCAAGCACGCATATATACGTTCAGAGATTTCTGTGCCCGAAGCGGCGATGACGCAGTAATACACGTTCTTCGAAAACCTGTTCAAAAGCTGCCAAAACCCAATATTGCGTCGAAAAATTTTCCAGGCTCACAGTGGCGAGAACGCATGTATGCACATCTTAAAGACGACGAATATGACAAAAAGACAGGACGCTTTTAGGACAGTCTCGTATTATACATGCGACAAAATTTCTCATTGCCTCTTCCAAACCTCCTGTAGTTAAAAAACCAGAGTAGGTTTCACAGCAACGCCAATTTTCACAAGTTTGTGACAAAATGGCAGTTTTCAAAACGTCAGTGTTGATTTCATGAGTATCCCTTCCTTCTGAGGAACAATGATGAAATCAACATCCACATTTTGGCAACTTTCAACTCATCAGAAGCTTGTGAATTTTGGTGTTGCTGTGAAACATGTTCTGAAGTTTGATATGTTATTAAGAAAACAGCAAAAACTAAAATTAAACATACAAGTTATTTGATTCAAAAATTTTGATTGTAGCTCCTTCAAAATTATGTGGAGCAGCTTTAAAATTACTGCGGAGGGACTCTTTGACCACGCAGATGTGTTTGAAAACATGTGCAAAACAGTTAGGTTATGTGAAGAACAACAGTTCCAACACTTTCTGAAAGTATGTGAGTAAATTATACGTTCCCGTAATACATTTATATGATTTCTATGTAACCTATGATACTCACTGCGGAGAGACTTCTTCAAAGCCTGTGTCTACATATATATACACAGTCGAGTAACATTACTGTGGCCACCTACTTTTCACATCAACTGCGCGTACCCAATGAAAGAAGGCATGTGTCGTGAGCCGGATGAAAGGATATATAAAGTGTGTTGTAGGTATTCTGAAAACATATCATTCGTTGCTGTCATGGATAAAAGCAACGATTTATCAGAATTCCAAAAAGGGATGATTATCGGATTTCGGGACAAGGGTGGCAGCATTTCTGAAACAGCGCAGTTTGTGAACTGTTCGCGTGCTGCTGTGGTTAAAGTGCATCGTGATTGGAGAAATGGCACCATTGCGAATAAGCGATGTGGAAACTGCGGAGCACCATTTGCCAGTGATGTGCGAGGTGAATGTAGACTTCGAAGGTGCGTGAGAGCCGATCGACACACGCTGGCCGAATGAACCAGACGGCTTTCTTTTTTTTTGATTGGAGGTTTAACGACCACCGTGAGCAACTCAATGGGCTATAAGCAGTCGCCCGTCCCTAATTTAGGGTCACTGGTTCCAGAGAAGGGAGAGAGCCAGTGCCGTAAGACAAACACAACATCCATGCCTCACCGGGATTTGAACCTGGACCCCTTACGGACGAATGATCAGAGGCCATCGCCTTAGACCATTGCGCCACCGGGGCGGCCCAGACGGCTTCCGGAAGTGTATCTAAAACCACAGTTCAGCGAACCCTGCTGCGTATGGTCACTGCACCTATGCTAACGAAGGTGCATCTGCAGAAAAAGCTTACTTTTGGACGGCAGTACCGGAATTGGATCACTGCTGATTGGCAAAGGATTACCTCGTCCGATGAGTCATGTTTTCTGCTTGCTGATGGAGGCAGCCTTATGGTCTGGGGAATATTTTTGTGGCATTCTCTGCGTCCACTCATACCTGTAGAAGGCACTATGGACCGAATTCGTTATGAATCCATTCTTGCATACCACGTATACTTATACATGCTGATTGTCTTCCCTGAGGCGGATGGGATCTTCCAGCACGACAATGCGACGTGTTACCCAGATAGAAATGTCCGAGAGTGGTTGGAAGAGCACGATGAAGACTTCAAAGTACTTCCCTGGCCCCCTGATTCTCCAGACTTAAACTCAATTGAGCATCTGTGGGACCACCTCGATCGTGTCCGCCATGTTTCCGCCCAACAGTGCATAGCTCCGTTGGTAATCGGCGTATCTGCGCTCGGCCGTCTACGTGATGCACCAGGAATCCCGGTTCGTTAGACCAAGCCACTTTCTCCCAATCATCCACGGTCCAATCTTGATGCTCTTGGGCCCATTTCATGCGTTGTCCAGCGAATCCTTCTGCGTATGGGGCTTCAATGCAGACGGATGGTCACTGCACCTATGCTAACGAACGTGCATCGGCAGAAAAGGCTTACACATTTGCAGGGCAGTATCGGAATTGGACATCCGCTAATTGTCAAAGGATTGCCTTCTCCGATGAGTTAGGTTTCCTGCTGCATGCATGGAACGGATGGTCGTTGGCGTATAAGGCGAGAAACACCGGAGAACAAACACTCTTCAACCACTGCTGAAAGAGCGTTATAGCCTAGGGAATGTTTTGGTAGCATTATCTGGGTCCACTCATACCTGTGGAAGGCACAATTGACAGAATTCGTTATGAATCCATCCTAGCAGACCACGTACACCCATATATGCTGATTGTCTTGCCTGAGACGGATGGGATCTTTCAGCACGACAATGCGACGTGTCACACAGCTAGAAATGTCAGAGAGTGGTTGGAAGAGCACTCTAGAAATGTCGGAGTGTTTGGAAGAAGACTTCAAAGTACTTCCCTGGTTCCCTAATTCCCCAGACCTAAACCCAATTGAGCATCTGTGGGACCACCTCGATCGTGTTGTTCACTCTATAGATCATCCGCCACGCATCATCCTTCAGCAGCTGTCAAATGCACTGGAGTCAGCATGGCTCCACATACCTGTGAACACCTTCCAGCACCTTATTGAGTCACTCCCATCCAGTCTAGCTGCTGTCCGCGCTGCACACGGCGGTTAGTCTTGATGTTAGCTGGTGGTCACAATGTGACTCTACCGTGTGTGTGTGAAATATATATATATATATATATTTTTTACTGGGGTTTAACGACCACTGTGAGCAACTCGGTTGGCTATAAGCAGTCTCCCGTCCCTAATTTAAAGCCACTGGTTCTAGAGAAGGGAGCGACCCAATGCTGTAAGACAAACACAACATTCAGGCCTCACCAGGACCCATCTCGGGCGAAAGGTCAGAGGCCAGCACTTTTTTTTTTTTTTTTTTTGATTGGAGGTTTAACGACCACCGTGAGCAACTCAGTGTGCTATAAGCAGTCGCCCGTCCCTAATTTAAAGTCACTGGTTCCAGGGAAGGGAGAGAGCCAGTGCCGTAAGACAAACACAACATCCATGCCTCACCGGGATTCGAACCCGGACCCCGTTCGGACGAATGATCAGAGGCCATCGCTTAGACCATTGCGCCACCGGGAGGCCAGCGCTTAGAACCATTGCGCCACCGGGAGGCCAGCGCTTAGACCATTGCGCCATTGGGGCGGCCCAAAACAGGAAGTGCAGTTTTTGAACCGTCACATACTTTCCTATATTGGAGGTAGCAGAAAGTGAAAACTGTCTACTCTTTCAGTGCAGTTGGGAAACTTTCGCACTCGAGGGAAAGGTGGGGGTATTCGAGTCCCCCCCCCCCCTCCAGATAAACCAAGCTTACTCCGGCCCTGCTTACTCAAGTTGTTTTGAGTTTAAATCATGAGCATTTAAATACCAGGTTCATATAGATTCGTATTGTTCTCATTATCGAATGTTGGCTTCTCTGTGGTTTCTTGTTACTGTAGTCGCCATTCTTTTACTTTTCTAGCCCTCAATCACGAAGCGGTTAGGACGCTGACTCAATATGCTTAGAGTTGAATTCGTATCCCACGTGTGACATGGGTTTCGTGTTTGTTCTGTTCCGTGGAGATGAGGCAAATGCATTTAAAAAAAAAACCAACGGAAATTACGAAACAATCAGATTTCGACAATTTGTAAAAAACATCAAACAGAAATAGCTACTTACGCTTACTGGCGATAAAATTGTGTGTTACGAAAATTCAAAATTTGCATACGAAGGGCTCCTCATAGCGAAAGAAATCATAGGATGAAGGAATTTTTGAAATCAAACAAATAGAAGTGATATTGAGGGAAACATGACATATCTTGACTACTCCTAGACGAAAACTTAGCATTATTCTTCACAGTGAAAGTTATCTTACCATGCAAAATATTTTTATCAAAGGAATTTTGAATCGGGGACAGTCTTTCAAATTATTATATATGCTGGCGCTTTCTGATAATGCAATTGTGAACTACAAGATTCTCAGAGCCAGTTTTATGATAAGTATGTTTTAATTTTTACCTTCGATCGGAAAGTGTTTTTGCGCCATTTCGTGTAGCGGCAATGAGAACGAGATATGTTTCAGAGAGAACTGGCGCCAAGCAGCAAGGGATCAGAAACGCTTGTAAGCAGGGTAACAATGTAGAGCACTAGATTGAAATGGGGTTCAATATTTAGACAGAATGGCAGTATACGCTAAGGTGTATTTCCAAAAGTAGGATATTAATGTTGCCAACGTGTATTTTTCGCTTTCTGTCAGCGAGTGGAGAAAATGTTACAATTACAAGCTTCAAAGTTCGCAATGTTGAAGGATTAACTATTCCTGGGCTTCAGAGAGATATAAAAATATTGTTTTGGAGGACAGAGGACTATTGATGTTCAGTCTGCGTTAACACCGAACGCCTGTAGTGCCGGGTTGGAGAGAGGACGCATCACGTGAAACTGGTGGGTGTTTGAGCAGACAATCGAACTAGCAGGGAGGACTATTCCGTTCGCTCTGCCAGTTTTGTTACGAACTAACGAGACCGTAGATATAGAATCTGCTTAAGTTTCTCCATTCACTAACGAAAAGCTCAGAATCCGAAATAATTGTTTTTAGAGCAACTATTAAATTCAATTGTTAAGGAAAAGAGCCTGGCTCTACTTTCGAGAGTGCATGGCTCTACTTTCCGGAGTGCATGGCTCTACTTTCTCAAAAGAAGTTAGTTCCTCAGATACATTTTAAAAAGAAGAACGAACGGCGTCCTGCCTCAGAGGAAACGAACCAACTCTCTCTGGATTCTAAGCAGAGCCTGACAGATCCGAAGCATCCAAGGCCAGGGAAATGGTGAGGCCCCACCCATCGAAACAGAAAACTATAAAAAAAAAGCGGACATTTTAAGTAGAAAGTAAAAAAAATTCTTATCGCATGTTGGAGAACAGCGTACATACGTACTGTGTAGAAAAGTATGAAAGGCAAAGAAATGAAATCCAGCTATTCACTGCTTGACAAAGTTTTCCAAAAAATTTCCCAGAAATTTGTCTTGAAGGTAAGCCCAGCGGACAAAAAATTAGTCACCCATGTCAGAACTTAACTAATAACGGCGCCTCTTTCCTTAATAACAGCATGAATCCGGTGTGGTACAGACTCTACGAGATTGTGGATGTATTGAACATCGATTTGCAGCCACTCGTGCGTCGATTGGTCCCGAAGTTCCGCCAGAGTACGCGAGTGTCTATTCCGGATTTTCACCTTCTGTTCCAAATGATCCCACAGATTTTCAATGGGATTTAATTCTGGGGATTCGGTATGCCAGTGGAAAGGAGACAGTGTTGCTGATTGTTTGTCGTGCCACTCAGACACAGTTTTAGCCCTGTGCATACGGTAATACGGCGGCGTTTTTCGTATCCAGAGAAACCTAATAACAGCGCGTACCGCCAATTGATACCATGTTTTCAAGACTGTTCGTCATTTTTACTTGAATTCATTGTCCTGCACTTTGCCATTGTATTCACACTCCTGTGCCAAACAAAGCGATCTAGTCAGGAGACACCGATTTACGTATCCCTGATAGGAAGTTACTTATCAATCAGCCTACGCAAATACGGTTCAAGAACAACTTTTTCTTTCCGACTTTTAGAAGCAGTAATATGGGATAAAATAAATACATGATGGGAAGTGGCTGTGTGCATTTACTCCCAGCGTGTTCATCTGAAATAGAGCGAAAGATGTGGAAAACCGTTTTTATAGGTCCCCAACACAACGCACAATTATTTTGATGCGATGCATCATTTCTGACAGCAGTAAAGTAAATACCATGTAAAACATTTCGACGTCACGAACATGGGTAACGGAAGTAGTCAAAACCATCGTTGAAATCGGATTTTTGAATGTTGTCCCAGGAAGTGACGCAACAATAGTTAATTTCACTGTTACTCAATGTATTTTCTGAACTATTGCCGAACATAATTTCATCACGTTTTGCATAAATCCAACAATATCTCATTGCAGGCTGCGTAAATTACGAGGACCTAATGCTAAATGTGATAAAAGCCATCACAAAAATGTATTTCTAAATGCTATGAAAATCGTGCGTCGTAGGGAAATTTGGCTTCCTTTCGGTCGCCCTTAAATCTACCTGCTATTGACGACAGCTGTAGGGCCAGACATATCAATTCTTAGATAACACCTTTTTTGTTTCCCGCCGTATAGCGAGCTACCGCCTCGCCTTTACTATACGATCTGGCTATCAAGGCGTCCTTGTGTAGAAGAATAATTACCTCGACAAAACTCAGTCCAGTACACGGAAATAAAAACAACAGCAAGACTTTATTATTCCGATAACATTTGCTTCACGGGTTACCGATGACTTTCCGCCCAGGTTCCCGTGCTGACCACGTACTACCTTTCCACAATTCTTTCCGCGATACCCAGTGGACGAAAGAATCCTCCTTCCCGTTCACTACGCTGCACTTCTGCGATACCCGCAGCCCTTCTGTCAAAAACCGGTGTCCAAACCAGGACCCTCTCTACTTGACGACCGAAGCTCCACTGTCTCTCTATTCTCCTGGCCCCTTTTGTCCTCTACAACGCATGCGCAAGAAAAACTGGTTTCCCCCGGTCAGCACGTGAAATCCTTGAACTCAGGAATGCCGTCGGATACCCGCAGGCGATTACAACCTTGCACGTATACAAAAGCGGTATGACCACTTGTTTAACATAAGCACTCGAGCAGCTGACTCCTCAAGGTCAGGCGTTCATGCAACCCTCTCTTAATCCCACATAGGATTAAAATTGTAATACGTGGGTGGTGAAGAATAACAGTTCTTATCTGAAACAACAAAATGGCGGAATGAAACGTCCGTCCGCACGTGTTCATCACAATATTAAAATTAAATAAATTCATAATGGACAGTTTGATTGCGGGCGACGCTTTGCTAAATGTGATAAAATTCATCAGAAAAATGTGTTTCTAAATGCTATGAAAATCGTGCGTCGTAGGGAAATTTGGCTTCCTTTAGGTCGCCCTTAAATCTACCTGCTGTTGACGACAGCTTTGAAATGATGTACCACACAATTAGATGTAACCTTTAGATACTCTAGACCAAAAGTGACCAATCCCCTTCACTAACATACTTGCGATTCAACTTTTCTTTCTATCTTTAGGTCGTATTTTGGCTTGCTCGTGCGCACATGGACTTTCGTAGCTACATCACATTCCATCGACGTCAGGGTAATTTTTTACGTTTGTGTAAAACAAGGTTTTATTATTTATACAACAAGTAAAAAAACCCCCACCCGGTTGAAGTACTTACTTTTGCCACCGCCATAGTTTACTAAATGCTTACCTTTATGACTCACATACTTCTCTCATTGGTTTTACGAAAATAATATTCATTAATCCACCTGCCTAACTACCACTCAATGTCAGAAAATGTGCCACAGTTTGTTGTTACGATTTAATTCTACTTTGTATGTACCGGACTGTGGCTTGGTGTGGTCGTATGCGACACGAATAAATGCAATGTGCTGTATTTAAATAAACGTATATTCTCGAATCACTTGTTTTATTTCACACCGATAAAAATCTGGGGGTGCGAAAGATAAAAATTATATTACAAATTATCGATAAAGAGTACCAGGGACTCGCCTTTTTTTTTTTTTTTTTTTTTTTTTTTTTTTTTTGCAAATCTGACTACCAAAGTGCAGAGAAATGTGTTGTTCAGTGAAAAAAAAAAAAAAGACTACTGATGAACTTTTTTTTTTTTTTGGATGTAGAACTACGTTCTTCTCCACGCTGGGCAGGGAGTAACATCGAGAGAACAGATGCAACGAAACCATGTCACATTTTGCACGCTTATATCTTCGAAACTAATAATCGTAGAATAATAAATAATACATCAATAGGATAGTTTATAGAGTCCCATTTATAACAAAACGCGTTTCAATCTTCCATTCAATCTATTTCGGTGTGAAATAACCTTTCGATACAGTAGAGTTATTCTTTTTTTTTTGATTGGAGGTTTAACGACCAAAGTGAGCAACTCAAAAGGCTATAAAGCTGTCGCCCGTCCCTAATTTAGGGTCACTGGTTCCAGGGAAGGGAGAGAGATCCAGGGAAGGGAGAGAGATCCAGCGCCGTAAGACAAACACAACATCCATGCCTCACTGGATTCGAACCCGGACCCTTTAACGGACGAATGGTCATAAGCCAGCGCTTGGACCACTGCGCCACCGGGCGGCACGGTAGCATTAAAAAGTTAAGCTAAATTAGAGTGATTTTGTTTCGCCGCACGTCGCTTTAAGGTTGATAACTAGTGAATAGATAATGATAGCGATGACCTCAGCCCCGCATTCCGTGGCTTACAGTCAGAGCTAACTGATGTATGTGATATAAAATTTTACTTTTTAGAAAAAAAAAATTTGGTGACGAAAATTTTGAAATGCCGCGAAAAATTATTGTAAGAACTGACGAAAGATGAAGAAACAGCTAGAAGAGAACGAAAGAAATCCGAAAAGGTCCGCTAAGTCATCAACCGAAAGGTCACGGGAATGTAGGGAGCGTCAAAAGTCAGCACACCAGGATGCGTTTCACCCGAGTTCGACTCTAGAGCTACAACCTTCCACTTCAACTGCACAAATTGAGCCTGAACAAGAAAAAGAGATTGAGATTGTCATCGATCCAAATTTTCACACAGAGCATGGAATATCAACGTACGTACATCGCCATTCGTCACAACTTCGCTGGATAATGAATGTATTACGTCTCAAACCTTTACCACCGCCGCCAATGCATTCTGAATCTAGACAAGAAGAAGAGCAACAAAGAAGAGCAGATTAGGCCTGAGAAGTATCGCCAAATTTATAAAAAGGCAACTAAGAAGTTTGAAAAATTGTTTCTGATGAACGATTTCTTTAGACACAATTTTAGCAATAACTACTGACAACGACGATACTGCGCCTTCTACTTTAACTAACATTAATTTATAATCAGCATAAGTTACTATGAATTGCATTTAGTATAAGTTGCTTTTAGGTAAATAAAGTAAAACATTTCTTTCATTTTATTTCTAAAAAATTTGGTATCTGAAAATAATCAAAGGTGCACAGTAGCAACTGTGTCGCAACCTACATCATAGGGCTACATCAACTGTCCTTCGCTGAATACTTTAAAAACCTAGAACTAGTGATATAGTGCCATGAAATAGTGACAGTTGACGTAGTTCTACATTGTAGGTTGCGGCACAGTCACCACTGTGCCCCTTTGATTTTTTTTTTTTTTTTAGGGTTTAACGATACCTTGAGCATCGAAAGCTATAAAGCAGCCACCCGTCCCTAATTTGGGGCAGCTGGTTTCGGGTTTGGAGGGCAGTTCCACGGGGCAGGCTCATCGCCCTCATGTGGAGATGGTCCACCCAGGAAATTGCGATGAAGGTCGGAAAGCGTTCTAAACTGGTGTTGCTTTTGAGACGCTAAAACTGGTATTTTAAATGATATTTTTCGCCTTAACAGTGAAGATACGTCTCGAACCTTTACACCTCGGGATCACCCGTCTCTTCCGTACTGGCAGAGATTGTTTTACAATATGTTGAAAATGCTGTACTCACTAATGAACCCTTCCAACCCTTGCTTTACACCCGATACGTTGATGATGTCTTGGTGTTTTGGCAGCATCCCCTTTCCGATTTAAGAGTCTTTACAGAATCCTTTCTCACTTCGATTACTTTCACCTCAGAAATTGAATCTTCAGATTCCTTACCTAGAACGAAGTAAATTTCTCCGTCATTTTTATCCACGCTGGGGTTCGAACCCGGGTCCCCTCATTCCGAAATAAATCACTACCAATTGAGCTACGCGGACGTTCGTTCTGACTGCTATCTGCCTTTATGTCGTGTCCGTCCTGCTGGCAGGCATGTCACATCCCCCCCCCGAAAGAGGGCCGGGGGCATGGCCCACGGGTCAGCCGTGACCATGAATCGTTGCAGGTAGCCATCCGCTGTAGAACGTACGCTTGAGAACTCCCAGTCAATCTAGTGTGTGGAATGCAACGTCACACACATTTATTTTTGAAGCGCTGGAGAAGGGATTCTCTGATTTTTTATATCTCGCGGTGTGGAAATAACATCACACCATTGCGAGATTTTGAACAGCCGGGTCATCCGGAAAGTTCGGGCGCCATCATTACGAAAAAATTTCTCCGTCATTTTTTTCCACGCCGGGGTTCGAACCCGGGTCCTCTCATTCCGGAATAAGTCACTCTACCAATTGAGCTACGCGGACGTTCGTTCTGACTTCTATCTGCCTTTATGTCGTGTGCGTCCTGCTGGCCGGTACGTCACATACCTTACCTGGATATACTGTTGAAACGCAGCCCAGAAGGGCGCATCCATACCTCAGCTTATTGTAAGCCAACGTTTGTTCCAGTTATGATTCCATATATATTCCATATATCACTCGTTTACCCACAACAGTTGCAAATCTGGTTCACTTCATTCTTTGATTCGCAGAGCCTACACACACTCTTCAAACTCTGGTCTTTCACTGGAACTTCAGAGCATTTCCACTATGGCCAAGTCGTTCGGATACCACCCCCGTCGATATTTCACTAAAAATTTTCACTAGTTTCGCCGCTACTATTCCACCACACTTCAACTCCAACGTGAATTGCCTGTTACCGAGTTTGTTGGCCCCATTCCTTACCACCCCACCCTAGTACCCTTACTTTATAAAAAGTGCCGTAAGTTCAACTATAACGTCGGTATCTCCTCCGAACGCCTTTTCAACCTGGCCAAATCTAATTTTGACCACGTTACGATTATGGGAAAATATGGTGTATATTCTGTTGCCACTACAACCGTCGATGATTCTCTCCATGTGCAAGCCTACATCGGTTCAACCTGTCGGTCACTCGAGCTGAGAATCCCCGAACATAAATACAATGTTCGCAACCATTCATCTGCAACGGCCTTAGCGCGAACAGTCAACAAAGGTGATTATTTATTTACCACTATGGAATGACATTAAAGTATTGGGCTCGGCGATAACTAAAACTGCTGTGCTCTCTTTGGAGGGCTTGTACATTTTGGATTTTGCTGAACAGTGCTGTAATGAAGAAAACCCTCAAACCATACCTGCTCCTTGGGAGGTTCCTGCTGGAGAATATCTCTTCCACTGCAAAGATGTTTTGACTATTTACTTATTGTCATTTAGATTTTTCGTTTTTATGCATTTGTACATATTTTCATTTTTTATTGTTACTTTCTGTGTAATGCATATTTAACCTTTTAGTGTGGCGCATGCGTTGTATCTCGCCGGTGTATAGACCACATGGGAGATGGGTGGATGAAATTCGAAAGTATGCAGGGGTGACATGGAGGAGACTGGCACAAGACAGACCGTTGTGGAGGAAACTTGGGGAGACCTTCGTCCAGCAGTGGATTGATAATGGTTGACAATGATGATGATGATGATGACACCGCTGGCCACCCAAAATGTAACACCAAGAAGGAAGCATTCGACTGGCCTGAAATTCGCAGCATGCGTCGCCCGCGAGAGGACATGCAAACGATTAGCATTGCAGGGCATATGCAAATCATGTGCGCCCGGCACGCCACCGAGAAGCACTATAAGAAGGGTGCACAGAAGGCGGGGTGTAAGTAGAAGCCGAGAATGGCTGAGTGGTTAGCAGTACAGACTACCAATGCAAGGTCCCCAGTTTCGTTCCTGAGTTGATCTTGCGGAGGTGGTGTGATTTGCTAACAATCACTGAATATTCGCCGTGCATCGGACGAGCACGTTAAGTGACGGCCCCCAGGTTGGACCCACTGGTTAAATAGGTATCCTTTCCTATGCCCCCCCCCCTGAAATTCTCTTACCCCTCTATGTGCAACATTGTACTTGTACGGTGGCGCAGTCTACTGTACTTTAATCTCACTACAAACTGTTCTGTCAAAGTTGCTAGACTTGCTCTGTGTCCTGCCCAAAAGGCGAACTCGCTGTAAGTGGCTGGGACCTAAAATCTACTCACTGTGGACGGATGTCCTACAAGAAAATGACTCATGGGGTGTAAGTAGTGGAAGTGTGTTGTGCTGCCGGACCTGTGCGTGGGAAGCTTCCTGATGCCTCGTTGCAGAATACGGTAGTCATTCCAGCACGTTTCGGAGTTCGACAGAGGATGAATAGTGGTTTATCGCACCGAGACATCGGCGCCCGTGTGGGATGACATCCAGCCACAGTGAGGCGAGTATGGATTCGGTGGGTGTAGGAGGGACGGACGGACCGACGTGAGTGATTGCCGCAGCAGCGGCACACCACCGAACGAGAAGACTGGCATGTTGCGCAGCGGGCATTGACGGCTCGCACCGTCACATCACCGAACGTTAGCGCAGGAATTAGGGTGCGTTGCGCAACAACCTGTGTCAGCACGTACCGTTCGACGTCGTCTGCAAGAGCGGGGACTTGTCGCACGGCGCCCATTGCGCCGATTACCATTGACGTTACACCACCGGCGTGTGCGGCAGCAGTGGACCATTGAGCGCCGCACCTGGACTACGGAATAGCACGACATTTTCTTCTCCGACGAATCCCGCTTCTGCCTGCAACACCACGATGGTCGGATCCGCGTGTGGCGGCACCGAGGCGAGAGACTGTATGACGCTTGCATTATGCATCGCCATGCCAGTCCGTTGCCTGACGTTAGGGTTTGGGGCGCAATTGGATATGACACCCGCACCCCTCTGGTACGCATCGCTGGTACACTTAACAGCCACCGCTACATCTCCGACGTTTTGGAGCCTGTAGTCTTCCCTTACCTGCAGGACCTGCCAGCGGCCACGTTTCAACAGGACAATGCGCGCCCGCGCGTGGCACGCATCGTGCAACAATTCTTCACGGTCCACCAGGTGTCACTGCTGCCGTAGCCTGCCTGTTTCCTGATATGTCTCCCATCGAACACGTCTGGTCGCTGATCGGCAACCGAATGGCCCGGCGGCAAGCACCACCCGCGGCTACGCCTGATGAACTGTAGCAACGTGTGGAAGCAGCCTGGACCGGCATACCCCAAGCCCACATCCAAAGCCTCTTTCGTTCGATGCCGCGGCGTGTAGCGGCCGTTATTGCCAGCCATGGGGGCCACACGAACTATTGATGTCGGCGTGTTTCGCAAGTTGCACGGACCTGTAGAGCTCAATTGTTTCATCTTTGTATCTGTTGTTATGTGTCCAGTAAATCTGGCTTTGCTATCTCGTGTCCTTCTTGGTGTTGCATTTTGGGTAGCCAGCAGTGTATACGCCAGCGTGCCCCGTGATTTGTCTGTGGAGATGGACCCGAAAGATCTTGCACGTTGGTTTTAATCATTTTTAACAAGTTTTATTTTCGTAAGTAAAGGTGATTCACAGCTTGCGATAGTTTGGCATGGTTATTTTTTGTTGAAATTAGTTAAGTCTTGTTTTTCGTGCTTAAGACAGCAAAAACGATCGTACATTAGTAAATCTCAATAGCACGACAAAAATCTTCTACTCATAGTGAAGAAAGGTTGCTCATCTGGATCTTTTCTCTTTTGGGGTTGAAGGACAACTACGAGCAACTCTCCGAATTTAAAGCCACTGTTTCCAGGGGGATTTTTCACCCGGGACTCGTTCCCAGGCTTAACGCAGATGACTTGCCGAAACCTCGCGAGTCTAACCACTCGCCGAACAGGGACTGATCAGGGTTCAGAACCGCGAACTGAATCCGTAATGCTGTTGTTGCGTAATGCTTCAATTAAAAACTTTTCATAAATTAGACATGCTACACAAAAGCATCATGAATAAGGAACATTCGTATGCGATAATTTGAAGTAAAATGAGTGCAATTTAAAGAGAGTAATGATGATTAAGCTCGAGGGATTAATTATGGTATGGTCATTACAACTCATGCATATTTTCTCTTGACCTAAGTGCAGCGTTGCTGGGAAGTTTTCAGACACGACACCTCTTTGTTCTACACGACCGTGGTGGAATTACGGTAATACATTTTGTGTGCATCAGGGGCTTTAGAACAACACTCTAAATAAACTTGTGGACACCTTGGTTGTAATCAGAGTAAAAGAAATAAAACAAGCAGACAAAGAGAAAGAAGAATAGTAAAACAGAACATTCGTTAATTTTAAGTTGCTCACAAATTTATGCTAGAGACTTAAACAACCTGTGAAAACTCAGATCACAGGTTGTTTTGAACACTCATATCAGACTACTCTATTAAATTTCGCGCGTGTTATAACCTTGGAATCTAACGTTTAGTCCTCAGTGAATGCCTTTAAAATGATATTAAAAAAAAGTACAAAACGATCTAAGCAAACTGAACTCCAGAAAATATGTATAAAACAGCAGTAGGAATTCCATATTTACGAAGTGAATGATCACATTAAAGCCTTAAATATTTGTCAAGCAGATCAGATCATGTGTAGAGGATTTTAGGAAAAGGATCAGATATGTAGAGGATTTTTGGACCCCAGGTCTTAAACAACCCTTAGAAATAGGAAGCTAGGAGATTTGGACTAGAGTGCCCGATAGAATAGTAACGCGGAACGAGGTTTCTACCTCGCTTCCGCGTTAGGGGGATTAAGGCGCCCTTATTAACTGGGGGGGGGGGGTACCCGGGGTCCGACGGTTTAACGTGCGCCCATCCAACGCACGGCGGATATTTAGTGGTTCGAGCGTTCATACCTGCCTGGGATCAAACCCGAGTCTCAGTCGCAGTCACGAACGTTGAACACTAGGCCACCCGCGGCCCTATTCGTCAAGCACCCTGCAGGGCCGTAGTTAATACGGAGCTCAGACCCACTGGAAGGCAAGCAATCCCCACCACCCCCGGAGGATAGACGTCAGGACCGGCTGATCTGATCTGTTCCACCGGGCCGCGGATGGCCTATAGGGGAGCGTTCGTGACTGCCATGGAAAGGACTTCAGGTACGAACGCTCGATCTACTAAATATCCGCCGTGCATCGGATGGGCACGTTAAGCCGTCGGACCCCGGGTACCCCCCCCTCCGGTAATAAATAAGGGAGTCTTCCTCCCCATTTCCTACCTCTCTTCCGTGTCACTTTTCTATCGGGCACTCTAGCCCCAATTTCCTAGGTTCCTATTTCAAAGGGTTGTTTAAGACCTGGGGTCAGACACTCCCTTCCTAAAATCCGCTACATATGATCATTTAATCCTCTGTTCCACTTGATGGTGGGGTAAATGTTACCCCGAAACTGCTAGTGGGGTATTTTAACTGCAAATATCTTTCGTATTTTATTAAATATCGTACATAGACGGTAAGGTTTTCATTTCATTTGATAAATTACTAAAAAAAAAAAAATTACTTCTCTCCGTGAATCAGTAAGGACAGCTACGCCAATGATTCTCAACCGCACAGGGCTTGTTTGTGTTAAGGGTTAGGTAAGAGAGAAGTGCTCCCTCCCCCCTTTTTTTTCTCGAAGAAACGTAAAATATGGAAGAATGTTATAAATAAAAAAAAAGGAATTAAAAACAGGCCAAGGTGGATGCGTAATTGCGCAGAAAGCTAAAACACTGCTCGCCTCTTCATAAGTAACTGTGTGAGGCTAAGTGCTGTGAAGAAACTTCCATGTACTTAATTGCCTGCAGCGATTGGGGAGGGAGTAATGCCCAGAGTGAGCAATTCGATGGGCTATATGCAGTTACCCGTCCCTGATTTAGGGCCATTGGTTCCATGGAAGGGAGAGAACCAGTGCCGTACGACAAACACAACAACCATTCCTCCCTGGGATTCAAATCTCTCTGTTCATCCATTTAGAACGAATGGTCAGAAGCCAGCGCTCAGGTCACTGCGCCATTTGGGCGACAATTGATGTTATCATCATAACGTCTTCCAACTATAGCTACGCCACGAAAATTAATGCCAACAATCAATAAGAATTTACGCTCATGCCACTCTGGACTAGGTGAAGACACCGCGAAAGTCAGGTTTAAAACTAGAACCGTGGCTGACGTTGCATGGGTTCGTAAAATTTCACCTAACTTTTTTTTTTTTTTTTTGATTGGACGTTTAACGACCACCGTGAGCAACTCAATGTGCTATAAGCAGTCGCCTGTCCCTAATTTAGGGCCACTGGTTCCAGGGAAGGGTGAGGCCGTGCTGTAATACAAACACAACATTCATGTCTCACCGGGATTCGAACCAGTGCTTCCACAGCATAAAAATTCAGTACCCTAGATTTCGACTCAGATTACCCTAAAGTAGTCAAATTACCCTAAATTCGAAAAACAAAATGCTCCGTTTTAAATCTGTTTTCATATTAAAAAATATAACTAAGTTCACTATTATTTAACCAAAGTTCACATACTTTACAATAAGCTAGATCTGTTTTAAAATGTTCATATTGGCTCTCACTAGGTTTCTGTAACCACAGTTTCAATTTAGGTTCTTGCAACCAGCTCCTAAATTGTTGCAAGTACTGGCTATTAGCAATACCTAGACATTACTTTATGGGTGGAGTTGCATGGATGACCACACCTCTTTCACAACTGTTTCTCTTTCAACATTTATTCATCAACATGTGAGAGTGCACTTCATTCATACTAAAAATCGTCAGCTTTAATTATGTTTAGTTAAAACAATTGCACAGCCTACTAATGCTATAATATTGTTATATAACACTGAACAATAACTGTCTGAAACTAGCCTTTGGAAACTAAAGAAACAGTCGACACGTCTCACCACAGTCTTAGCCTTAATCAGGTCAGGTATTAAACCATGTGTCACAGTCAAAAGATGTACTACTGCTTGATTCAGTAGTTGTCAGATGCAAACTCAAATTTTCACTTTGTCTAACTGTTCGGTTATGGGTACTTGCAAAAACAAAAATTCTGAAAAAGATTCAGATTACCTTAAAATACCCCAAAAAGATATTTTTACCGCAAGAGGACCAGAAGTTACCCTAAAAGTGGAATCACTGATTCGAACCCGTGCCCATCTCGGACGAATGATCAGAAGCCATTGCTTAGGCCACCGGGGTGGCCACCTAACTTTCTTCTAAGCAAAGAAACTTTTGGAACACACTACTACTGCGACGATACCACGCAAGTTATTCTGTGTAATTTCCTAGCTGCATTCCTTCTGTGTCTTGGTTAGCAGAGATGGAAACTGGTCAAACGGGTCTGGCCAACATGTTCTTCCTAACCCATTTTCGACCCGGTTTTATTTCAATTTTATTTCTGAAAGAAAAAAGTATTTCAAAGAACCCTTCAAAGGGTATTTTAAATAATACTTCAGAACTGCAGAGTATGATTCAGGAACTTGCTGAGAAGGGTGAAGAAATAGGGATTTAAAATGAACTTTCGAAAGAGAAAACTGATGTACAATGTTTTTACAAAGAATGAAGATTTATCAGTTAACGGGGAAAAGCTGGATACAACCAATTCCAACATTTACCTTGGTCACCAGATATCAAGCGACGGTAACACGTTGATGTAAAAATTAATAGTATAAAACTTGGTTGGAGAGCTTTTGGAAGAAACAGTACAATTTTCAAGAGCAATATGACGTTACATCTTTAAAAAAAGAGTGGAAGACATCAAATCCCTGAAATTGCAGTGGGCTAGGCATATTGTTAGAAGAACTGACACCAGATGAACGACTGAAATTTTAGACTGGATTCCAAGGAACAGGAAAAGACCCAGAAGACTACTACGTAGGAGACGGGTGAATGGAAGAGACTGGCCCGAGACAGACCGCTGTGGAAGAAACTTGGGGAGACCTTCATCCAGCAGTGGATTCATAATGATTGATTATGATATATTCGAGTTTATAACTCAAAGCAGATTTTTCCAGGTCCAAAATTTTTTGGCAGTTTCTAACTCTAGTGTGGAGTCTACGTCGGTGGTTTACCCATTTGGCCTAAATCTTTTTTTCTTTTTCTTTATTGAGGACTTAATGACCACCGTGAGCAATACAATGGGCTGAAAGCAGTCGCCTGTTCCTAATTTAAGGCCACTGGCTCCAAAGAAATTTCAGAGCCAGTACCGCGAGACAAAAACAACCTCCACGACTCACCGGGGTTCGAACCCGGACTCATCTCGGACCAATTGTCAGAAGCCACCGCTTAGTCCACTGCGCCAGGCCTAAAGCTGCCCTCGCCACGGTGTAAACCGTTCCGTGTGGGATACCTATTTCTGTGGAAAGGTAGCTGACACTCATACTACAAGACTGCTGTAAAACCTCACTGACGCGTCATTTGGCTTCTTGTTTGGAAGTCGATTTTTTTTTTCGATTGGAGGTATAACGACCGCCGTGACCAACTCAAATGGGCTATAAGCAGTCGTCCGTCCCTAATTTATGGTCACTGGTTCCAGGAAAGGGAGAGAGCCGGTGCCGTAATACAAACACAACTTCCATGCCTCACCGGGTTTCGAACCCGCACCCCTTTCGGACGAATGATCAGAGGACATCGCTTAGACCACTGCGCCAACGGGGCGGCGGAAGTCGAAATCAGTCGACCGCATCTTGGACCATGTTTTGATGATTTCCTGCCTTCCTTATATCCTTTTACCCAATTATTCACCGCAATTTTTTGGGGGGGTCTTTTTGACCTATTGCTGTAAGCCGAAGACTTGCATTCTCCGGATCCCCGAAGCAGTACGCTGAACAAGCTCCAGAATTTTACCATATTTCCCCAGGCGTGCTGTAAGAATATTATTAAGAATCTCCGTGGAAACATTCGCGATAGTAACCAGAGGACTACACTTTGTAAGAAGCATAAAAACTGCAATCGTCACTAATATCACTTTGTAAGGAGCATAAAACTGCATTTGTCGCTAACATAAGGAGGAGCAGTACTTACCACAACAGGTATCACCAAAAGAAGCAGAGGAGGTAGTTGTCATAAAAGACCACACCACGCTGTCGAAATTGAATGAATATGATGATGCTATAGAACTTTGACTAGGAGATGACACGGTTAAGTCTATGACATAGTACGCATCGTTAAGATAACTCAGTACAACTTGGCCCGGCAGAGAAGATGTTTTCTCATTTGCATGCAGCTAGATCGCTCTGCACAGAAAGAGAAGCAGTAGTAATAAGAACGCAAGACATATCAGCAGAAGAGCTTGGCCATGATTGGTTAACATCAGTCTGGAAGCCGGAAATCACCATCTATCCTGATAGGGTTACGGAATAAAAAAAATAAATATATATATATATATATATATATAACTTAGCTAAGACAAGGAAGTGCCTGCAACTTTCTGGCTTAAATAATAATGCATGTACTCACAGAAATAATATATCCCATAAAACACGAGGAATACGAATAAAATGCTTCCAAACTTGTTTTTTTAGTGGGGGTTTAAAGAAAAATATTTATTGGAGCGGGCTGTACAGAGACATGACAAACAGGCAGACATAGACAGCATACAGATTTTTTCACATCAACAAGTACACATCATACAGTAAGCCAATTGATACACAGAGAGACCAGTGTTGATCAAGGAACACCAGGGGCGTCGACTCCACCAAATTTTTGAGGTGGCAGGCTTGAAGAGGGAGGAGCACGTCTATTCCTTTGTCAGCAGGAAAACTAAAATTAAAAGGGGAGGGGAAGCAAAAAGATAAACTACGATATTCGACATATATTTTGAAACGCAATTGTAATTGCTCATCAGTAAATGAACAAAGAAATAGAAATATTCTAAATATTAATATTTTTAAAAATGAAGTTCAGCCTGCGATTTTATAAAAATATCCCAAAAGACTTTGTTTCTAAACGTTTATCAAAAATATGAAAATTTATCGCCGTTATTCAAACAAAGAATGAGATGCCCAAAAAATAAATAGATACATAAAGGTGCTAGAGATTGTACGTTTTCGTAAATACGCGGCTGACAATTAAGTTTCTTATCAAATACGCAACACTTTATACCGGAAAAGGTTTACTTATGTTGTTATTTACAAATTGTTCGGAAATAAATCGCTTTGGCCTCATGCTTGGCCCACTTTATGAGGCCAAAGCGATTATTTAATCAAACAGGACGAAAAACACTGGGTGGGCCCTGCCCTCCTAGTAAAATTATTAGGGGGCAAGATTCACCTTGCTCTCCTATAGTCGGCGCCTATGAGTAGCACATTGTGAACAAGTACACATCAAACATGGTTTTTTTTTTTTTGGTTTTTTTTTTATTGGAGGTTTAACGACCACCGTGGGCAACTCAATGGGCTATAAGCAGTCGCCCGTCCCTAATTTAGGGTCACTGGTTCCAAGGAAGGGAGAGAGCTAGTGCCGTAAGACAAACACAACATCCATGCCTCACCGGGATTCGAACCCGGACCCCGTTCGGACGAATGATCAGAGGCCATCGCTTAGACCACTGCGCCACCGGGGCGGCACGGCAGAATTCGATGCCATCCTTCCTGTTTTTTTAATTAGATTTGAAAATTTGTCAGACTGCTCATCACAGACGAGAATTTGCCACCCGGTGTCTGAGGTTTTGACTTCGGATTATTCGCCCGAGCTAGGCCCAGGTTCGAGTTAAACCATGAGGCATGTGTTGCTTGTTTGTTTGTTAGGGGGTTTAACGATCACCGTGAGCAATGCGGTGGGATGTAAGCAGTCGCCCGTAGAGAATTTATGGCCACTAGTTCCAAGGAAGAGAGAGAACGAGTTCCGTAATAAGAAACACATCATCCCTACCTCACCGGTATTCGAACCCGGACCCATCTCGGATGAATGGTTAGAAGCAGGCATGGGTGGTGTGTTTTTCTTACGGCACTAGCTCGGTCCTTTCCCTGGAACCAGTGGCCAAAAATTAGGAACGGGAGACAGCTTCTAACCCAACGAGTTGCTTAAGGTGGTTGTTAAACCCCCCCCCTAAAAATTCGGTGTCGTCCTTCTTGCTTAGTAGTATGCAGCGGCGTACCGGAAACACTCGAGGCTCCCACGCGAAAAAAAATCTTGAGGCCCTTTTGCGAAAATTTATTAGCTTTCAATTACTGAACATTTTTAACTTCCATATTATTTGAAAGACTTAACGGGCGTTTTAATAAATCAAATTCTTTGGAACCTGCAAGTATTTTTCATAAAACCAAAATTGTTACTTTATTGCGTGAAATACAAATGTGCACTTCGTAATTAAAATATTTTCCCTACTTTCATACCGATACAAAGTACTCCAAAACACTTACGCCAAAGTAAATCATATCATGCAAATTTTATTCTTTTTTTTTTTTTTTTTTTGGATTGGAGGTTTAACGACCACCGTGAGCAACTCAATAAGCTATAAGCCGTCGCCCGTCCCTAATTTAGGGCCACTGGTTCCAAGGAAGGGAGAGAGCCAGTGCCGTAAGACAAACACAACATCCATGCCTCACCGGGATTCGAACCCGGACCCCTTTCGGACGAATGATCAGAGGCCATCGCTTAGACCACTGCGCCACAGGGGCGGCTTTATTCTTTTAGAGAACTATATAAAAGGCCAGCCTCTTATAAATGCCTCACGATCACACACACAAAATATATAACTGCCATGTGACAGTGTATAATGACCTTTTCCGGTTTATATGAAAATACAGAACATAAGTAAACAAATAAATACATAATAATTAAGAATTGTGGCACAAAACACGTAAAACCACTTAAATTCTTTACCCTTGAATATAAAAAAAAAAAAAAAAAAAACACTTAACCTAATATCACAATGTTTTGCACAGAGTAAAAAACATTTCTTTTGACTCTCATAAAAAAGATGACTGTGCTTCTTCGTTCCAGCAAAGAACATCTTTTAGTTCATTATATTCTGAAAGATGCGTAGTTATGTGCAAATATCAGAGTTGGGCAGGAATGCATTACAAAGTAATGGAAGTACAGATTACAATTAACGTGTAATGCATTACAAGGTAATCCCAAGTATCTCTTGCACAAGGTAATGTAATTAATCTGTAATGCATTACAATGAAGAGGATATAATTCAATTATTTAATAATGCTTTTCAAACGCAATGGAATTATTTGGTAATGAAATTACACAATTTGCAAATATAAATTACATTCTAATACTGTATTACGTGTGAAAAAACCAAGTCTAGAAAAGTCGGATTTGTAACATAGCAGACAGAGACCGAAGTGTCGTGCAGAATGTTCTAGAAGCGGCAAGAATGGGTTAGACGTTATGTTCTTGCTCTTTGTTGAAGACTAAGATAACATGCGCAAAGGCATTGATCTTTCTTTCGTTTTTGTACTATTCCCTAACCGAAATAAAGATCCCATTCGTACTTACTTCATATGTATTATTCCGGTCAAATCACTTCACTTATGGCGAAGACGGGGCAACTACTCATGCCCTACACGTACAATCTCCAATACCTACATACACGCATTTGAGGTCCGAGGGGTGGAACAATGGTCAAATAACCTACACAACGTGTAAGGGTGTACTGGTTGCTGGTTTATGCACGTTGTATTGCTACCCATAAGTTATTGGTTAATTACTAACATATAGTTAACCATTAACCATTACGATTATAATGGGTAACTGCTACATGTCATTGCAATTACCATGTAATTCTAATGACCAGTTGACCATTACCATGTAATGGTAACGCTAAGTTCTTGTTCTCATTACCATTACGCTGTAATGCATTACCGATTAATTCAACTACGATTTTGCCCAACTCTGGCAAATATATGCATTTTATCGTCATTGGTATAAAAATTCCGCTCATTGAACTGATACGCGTATTTCTTACACACATTCTGTTGTTAATAAACATGCAAAGGAACTTTTGCTGAGGCCGTGAAAAAGACCCTCAAGTTCAGGGTCCGACTTAGACAGTATGGAGCCATGGGCAAGAAAGATGCTTTCAACTCCCCACCCCCTGCAAAACGCATTAGGCCATGCCTCCTTCCATTACAAAGCGACAGTGATTGGTTAAACCCTACATTCTTATGGGCCGGTTACATAGTTATTATCGGCAGATCAGGACATTAATTTGCCAATAATATGGCGTAATATTTATTTGCACTGTAGAAATTATAATTATCATAATTTCCATGTGTTTCAACGTACAGTTCTGAAATTACCATTTTAACTTTTTCTTCAGTGGATGAAGATCCTGAATCAGATATATACATTGAAGAGCAATTAAATTAGAGACAGCTGGCGTTATGCAAATATGGCGCTGTAGGCGGCGCTGTAAACGGAAACGGCATGACGTATGTAGTGATCCGACAATATAAGGAGTGATGCGACGGGAATCAGTAAAAGTCGGACGCAGTATGGGCAAGACGAAGGATCTAAGCGCATTTGATCGTTGGCAAATTGTCGGGGCCCGACGAATGGGTCACTCCATCTCGGAAGTCGTGCAGGCACTGGGATTTTCACGAGCCACTTTGTCACGGGTGCACCGTAAGTTCATCGAATCCGGTAAAACCATCCCTGCAAGGGACAACAGCGTGTGGATGGCGGGGTCATTGTCGGCTAGCTCGCTTTGTAACAGCGTATAGACTGGCCACATTGCAAGAAATCACTCGGCAATTTAACGCTGGTGCACAAAAACGTGTAAGCAGCCACACCATCCAGAACCATCTCTTCGCTATGGGGTACAGAAGCCATCGTCCGACGAGGGTACCGCTGCTGACCTCGCATCACAGGGTGCAAAGGTTCGCATGGGCGCGGGAACATCGCCACTGGACCCTAGACATGTGGGAAAATGTTGCGTGGACTAATGAGTCGAGATTCACGTTGGTGCATGCGGATGGCAGGATACGAGTACGGCGCAAACCACACGAAGCGATGGATCCTTCTTGCCAGCAGGGTACTCTTCAAGCTGGTGGGGGTGGCATTCTCGTCTGGGGACTGTTTACGTGGACTGAAATGGGACCCCTGGTACGTGTGACATCGTCCCTCACAGGTCAACGTTACCGGGATATCCTGGGCGACCATTTGCTCTCGTTTGTGCGTCTTCAACATCACATTGGGGACCTCATTCTACAACAAGACAATGCACCGACCGTGCCATCGTTCCCGAATTGTATCCGAATGGTTGGATGAACACTCCACCGACATGACCTCGCTTCCTTGGACAGATAGGTCACCTGACCTCAATCCCATCGAACACATCTGGGATGCCATCGAGAGAGATGTTCGAATCTCGGCTCTGACCCCCTCCATCAAATCTTCGTGAACTGTGGGAGCTTGTTCAGGGGTTGTGGATCCGTATGGCTTCCCAACGCTTCCGGTGTCTTATAGAGTCCATACCGAATCGAATCTCCGCCGTAATCAGGGCGAAAGGTGGTGCTACACGTTACTAGACAGGTATCTCTAATTCAATTGCTCTTCAGTGTATATTACTTGCTTTCAATCTAATTGTATTTTGGGGGCCCTCAAAGATCGGGGCACAGGGCTCGTGCCCCCAACGTCCTTCCGTAAATCAGTGCCGGCTAAAGTCCTCTGGAACAGCTGCTTTCTCGTCATCCAGTTTTTATGAACTAAAGCAACGAAAATGTTATCTAAAGTTTCACTTATTTACTGAAAATAAGAAGCAAAACTTGCCTTTCTTTTAAATACTTCATTCAAAGCAACCTGAATTCTTGGCTACTTATTTAACCAATTTTGCATGAAGTTTCCTCAAAAAAAATTTGTAAAATATTTCTGCTGAGGTCAGAGGCTTTTTTAGCCGTGACCCCCCCCCCCCCCCGGCGCCATGCGGGGGTTATCAGTAGGCCCCTGGTAGTATGCTTAAGACTTGTGAGAAGAATGTAATTTAACCTTTACCGAAATCTTATTGTACTAAATGGTTTGCCGGACCGGTGACGCCGTGCTCTAAGATGGGTGTGAGTTCGAATCTAGAATGAGGCATGGATGGTGTGTTTGTCTTACGACACTGGCTCTCTCCCTTCCCTGGAACATGGCCCTCAATTAGGGACGGGCGACTGCTTGCAGCCCATCGAGTTGCTCACGGTTGTCGTTAAACCCCCAAAGAAAAGCAAAAAAAAAAAAAAAAAAAAAGATTGGCAAATTATTCGTCATTTGTTCGATGAATTTTATCAGATATAAGAATTACAACCGAGCTGTTAATTTTTATCGCTCGCCTTCCTCTTCCTTTGTTTCTATCTCGCTTTTCTTATTTTTTGTCCCCAGATTGGAATGACGAATAAACGATTTATTTTGATTGAATCACCTTTCCTTCCACGCTTCTGTTTTTCTGTTTAGTGTACAGCTTGCACGAACTTCTTCCAATTAAAGTTTTAATTAGGAATGAGCTATTAATTTGGATCGAATAACTCTTCTCCTTATCTTCGAAAGGCAGAATGTACGAACTCTCAAAAATCACATTAATTTCTATAACGCTTGGGTTCTGGAAGAAAAACGTTTGATCACAAATATATTTTTTATAATGAAGATTACTTTCATTCACATTACCCGAGCAACGCGTGTATTAGCATCAAGTTGAAAGGAAAACAAATATTGAAATAAGAGATTAACCTGTTGGAAACTGAAAAATTTGAATACGTTAAAAAAAAAAAATAGGAGAGGAAAATAATGAGTGTTTTAGTTCTGAGAGTCGAGGGAAAATTGGAAGGAACGGAAGATTCGCAAGGGCAAATACGGATTAATTTATTTTCTCTAAAACGAGGGAAAAGAACTGAGTATAGGTTTCAAGAAAGCATTAAAAAGTTTTGTGTTTTTTGTTTTCTTAAAAAGTGATCAAAAGGACCGAACATCATAACTGGTTTTATCATATTGATGATTTGCGATAATTAAGACTTCGATGTTTCCGCTAACTCGTATGTGCATGTGGCTTGAGAAACTTACTGTTATCCCTATTATGTATGAATCAGTTAACCACTACTCCCGAGGGTGACGTCCCGATTCATCCTCTGCTCAAAATCGTGGCGTTTCATCCTCGGGTTTTAACAGGAGTGGCGATTCGTCCACTACCCCCCCCCCGACATTTTCCCAGTCGCTTAATAAAATGAGTTATGTGAGCTCGTGTTATTTACTCGTTATTTAGCTTTGCTCAGCGTTTTAGCTGCATATTGCGTTTCCAGGGAACAACACCACCAGGTGGTGTCTGACTTCGTTCCCCAAAAATTATTATCGTGGTTTCTGAGACTATTTCGTCTTCTTGTCACAAATGCAGGAAAAATCTTTGTCGGAAAAATGCAGTGAAAATAGTTGTAATTGGTAGCACTTTGTCAATTTTAAGAACTTATCTAATATCTTTGTCAGAAAAATGCAGTGAAAATAGCTGTAATCGGTAGCACTTTGTCAATTTTAAGAACTTATCTAACATATTATTGTAGTTTCACTGTGTATGCCACAGCACGTAAGCATTCAATTAGTGTCTTCTTTCCGGTTTCGAAATCATGGACCGTTTTCTCAATTATTTAATCCAAATTTATATATATTTTTTGTCTTTTTTTTTGTAGGCATATTAAGTTCATGTCGTTTTCTTTGAATGTCATAGATCTTTTAACTGAATCAAAAGTTCTAATATATTTGGATGTGACTTTCTTACAGATTTATTTAATCTCTATCTGTCGTGCCACAATTCTGACGCTCTTTATAACATTGTGACGCTCTTTATAACATTTCCATATCGACCAATAACAGGGTTGTCCATCCACTAATCTACCATAAAATTATTTAACACTTGAACAACATCATTTGTGGGCGCATCCTCCATTATGGATAAAAATCCATCGTCCACACAAGTGGGTGGAATGAATCTAAGAGCTGCAAACATTCGTATATGACGTTTGATGTCTTCATTGTCTATGTATTGTGATGCAAGGCCTAAATTTTGAACTTTACGCCATAGAAATAGGTTGTAATAGTAATTACATTCTTTGACTACACAATCTATATATTAAACAAAACGGGAAAGGATGAATCAGTACCTACTCCTATATGCAAGGGACAAATTGCCACTCCTGTTAAAACCCGAGGATGAAACGGCACGATTTTGAGCAGAGGATGAGACGGGAAAGGATGAATCGGTACCTACTCACTCCGAGCAAAGCTGTAAATTCAGTGGCGCACCGGACCCCCCCCCCCCCGCGCAAAAAATATCTTGGAGGCCCTTTTGCGAAAACGTACTAGCTTTTAATCACTGAAAATTTTGAAAGTTTTGTGAGCTTTCAATAGTTCAAGTTCTTTTGAACCTACAGGTATTTATCAGAAAACCAAAACTATTGCACTTTATTGTGTGTAACACGAATGTGCACGTTGTAATTGAAATGATCATCCTAGTTTTATGCAAATGCAAGGTACTACAAAACACTTACCTCAAAGGTAGTAATGTATGCAAATTCTGTTCTTTTTACGGAAATAAGGCATTACGGAGCACACACATAAAACACGTAACTGGCGTTGGTTGTTTTCTCACGCAAGGGCCTCAATAGTCCAAAGAGAGCTGTGCCAAACGGTTTATATCAGAACTAAAACAAAAGGCAAGGTGCGAAACAGAAACATGACGAGAAACGATGAAAATGGCTGACAATAAAAAACGAAAGGACAAGAAACGATGTAACGGCAGACAACATAAAACGAAAAACACTACACGTAACTGACATCTGAGAGTGTCTAAGGGCCTTTTCAGATTTATACGAAAATATAGAACCTAAGTAAGTAACAATCAAAAATTGTGGCACAAAAAAGCAAAACTTCTTAAATTATTTAATCTTGAATATAAAACACATTAAACATCACACCACAATATTTTGTACTTAGTAAAAAGTCCCCACGAAGAATATCTTTTAGTTCATTACATTCTGAAGAATGCGTAGATATGTGCAAACGATTGTAATACATAACTCTATCCTCATTGGTATAAAAAATTCATTCACTGAATTTTTGTTTCTTTCATATTTGCTATGGCTGTGAAAAGGGGCCTCAAGTCAACTTTAGTAGCTGCTTTTAAGTCATCCACTTTTTAAGAACTAAAACCGCGGAACTTATTTCTAAATATTTCACTTTATTTACTGAAAATAAAGTGCTTTTCTTTTTTAATACTTCTTTCAAAGCTGCCGTCAAAATTCCCCGCTATTTCCTTAACCAGCTTCATATGAAATTTCTGCCAAAAATTTTTTAAAATATTTTTAAATAAATTTTGTAATTAGGCTAGAGCCCCCCCCCCCCACACACACACACACACTGCGGGTGTTGCGAGGGCTATCAGTATGCCCCTGTGTAAATTATTGTGTTGCATAAATTTAATTATTGCATATAAGGGAGGCTCAACAAGTGGGTAACTGCTCCGGACACCGCAATTGTAAGGACATCGTTGTATACAAAATTAGTTCAACAAGAGAAATATTTCTCGGCTTATTTCTTTCCTTGTGATATTTCCATTCGCTGATATTCTCCCACCCCTAACAAAAAGGCAATCCGTTAGCAATATAGATAAGGAATCTTCTTAGCTAGTTTCCCCTTTTCACTGCTTAAGAGATCATCCCGTTTATGCCTTAAAAGACGGGAAAACCTTGCCCACAAGCAAGCTGCGTAAATCTCATTAAGCCATGTGTCCATCAGTGCTGAGACGCGCTGAGCTCAAACCCGAAAGCCCGAAGCAGAGCCCTGGCCGGACTCGGGCTGCATAGTGTTTACTGAGATTCGGGTTAGTGCTCTGATAGAAAAGATAATTTTCTTCTTTTTTTTAAATGCCATTTTGTAAGATTTAGGGCATAAAAATTTTCTTACACTTTCTAGTTGGTACAGGGAATCTTTCGGCAATTAGGTCTGAGTGGAGAGTGGAAACTGGGAAGCAGTGTTGCATTGAAAGAGTTTTTTTCGGGTGGTGGGGAGGGGGGGGGGGCAATTACAAATTTTGAGGTGGCTGAAACTTGTTGACTGATTATATACATCACAATTTTTACATTAATATATATATATCATCATCATCATTGTCAACCATTATCAATCCACTGCTGGACGAAGGTCTCCCTAAGTTTCCTCCACAACGGTCTGTCTTGTGCCAGTCTCCTCCATGTCACTCCTGCATACTTTCGAATTTCATCCACCCATCTTCCATGTGGTCTTCTTCCGGGTCTTTTCCTGTCCCTTGGAATCCAATCTAAAATTTCGGCTGTCCATCGATGGTCTGTTCTTCTGGCAGTATGTCCAGCCCATTGCCATTTCAGGGATTTAACTCTGATCATGATGTCTTCCACTCTTGTCATTTTTCGGATCCACGTGTTCCTCTTCTTATCTCTCCTTATCTCTCCTTACACCAAGCATGCACCTCTCCATGCGTCTTTGAGTTGTCTGCAGCCTTTGTATGTCTCTTTTAGCTAAGGTCCACGTCTCTGCACCATACGTAAGCACTGGAAGGATGCATTGATCAAACACTTTTCTTTTAAGACATAATGGCATATTGCTCTTGAAAATTATGCTGTTTCTTCCAAAAGCTCTCCAGGCAAGTTTTGTACGCCGATTAATTTCTTCACCAATGTGACCCTCACTTGATATCTGCTGTCCAAGATAAATGTATGTGTCTGTTATCTCCAGCTTTTCTCCATCAATCGATAAATCTTCATTTCTTGTAAAAGCATTGTACATCACTTTTGTCTTTTGAAAGTTCATTTTTAATCCCACTTCTTTACTCTTGTCAGCAAGTTCCTGTATCATACTCTGTAGCTCTGATGGGGTAGTTGCAAAAATGACTGTCATCAGCAAAACGAAGGTGGGTTAGATAATCTCCATTAATCTTTATCCCTTTGTTTTCCCAGTTCAGTGATTGAAAGACATTTTCCAATGTGGCATTAAAGAGCTTCGGAGATATGGTGTCACCTTGTCTCACTCCTTTTCCAATTTTTATGTGTGTTGTATTTTCAAACAGCCGAATCTTTGCACTTCCATTTTCATAGATGTTATTAATAATATTAATGTATGCATCTTCAATACCGCAGGGTTTCAGAGCCATTGCAACTGCTGATGGTTTCACCGAATCAAAGGCTTTTTCATAATCGATAAAAGCCATGCACAATGGAAGCTCATATTCCCTCGCTCTTTCAATTAGTTCTCTCAGTACGTGGATATGATCTATTGTGCTGTAGCCACTCCTGAATCCAGCTTGTTCTCTCGGTTGAGCCATGTCCAGTGTCACCTTCAAGCGGTGTGAAAGAACTTTAGTGAAGATTTTATAAACCACTGAGAGGAGGCTGATAGGTCTGTAGTTCTTGAGATCCTCAATGTCACCATTTTTATGTAGCAGGATCATTGTAGCATTGTTCCAATCCTCAGGAATCTTCCCTTCATTAAGGCATCGAGTGAAAATTTGGGCGAGTACTGTTTCGATTTCTCCACTTGCTTCTTGTATGATGTCTACAGTAATTCCATCTTCTCCTGGAGCTTTCCCCCGCTTCATGTTCTTGATTGCATGAGCAACTTCTGCTGGGAGGACTGGAAGAACTCTGGTACCTTTCATGATGTCTGGAGTACATGTATCATCCCTTTCATATAATTTGGAGTAGAAATCTTTTACTCTTGTCAAAATTTCGCCACGAACGTCATTGACTACAAACCACGCTTTAGTAGACCGAGAGTTGTGAATGCTGGCATTGTGCTGCTAATAAATCCAATCTCCCGATGTCATAAGGGGAGCAAGAGGTAGCAAATTATCCGCCAGCATATCTTGGTACTTGTCGGAATTAGTTTTTGTGGCTATGATCACAAGTGAGGTTTTTCCAGTTGCAGAAAATGCTCCCAAACCATGATCGAGCCTCCGCCGAATTTGCACTTTGAAAAAGTTTTTTCGCAGATCATGCCAAAATTTTGCGAAACCGACAAGCCCGCCCAAATTAAATTTCTTCTCATCGGAGAAGACCACGTCTTTCCACTTATCACTGAAAGTAATATGCCTTTTTGCAAAATCTACTCAAGTACATGTATGTTTAGCATTCAGGTAAGGTTTTGGCTTTAGCTTAATGTATTGGATGTTCGAATTGCCCGCTAAAACATTTCGTACAGTTCGGCTACTACAGGACAAGTTCAGTTCACGAACAATTTCACTGGACGACTTTTTGTTAGCGCATGCAAGTTTACAAACTCTACGTTTCATGCGATTTGAAATTGATGTTGGCCTACCTGTTAGTCCATAAGAAGATGGATTTCGCAAATAATTGTTCACTACGGTCTTGGATCGGCCTATGGCCTTTGCAATTTCCGCACCCCTCTTCTCACTCGCATGCAATCCTTGTATTTTACCGTGTTCAAAATCCAACAACTTTTTGCCCTTCGCCATAGCAATACTCTTCTCAAAGCCAACACTGACATTTCCACGTGCTCTGCTTAACAAGGCGCCTGTTCCTACACATGCGTTAAACAACCTAATTTCCATAGTCTTCGAGAAACGTTACTGACCTTATCATTTTTTTTCCAGCTGCAAATGTAGTTAATTCGGTTTTCTTCTTTTTATTTTATTTTCCGCAAACATTTTTATCATATTATTATTTTAGAAGGGTTTGAAACTTGTTTTAGCTCTATTTGAACGGTTCGCCCCATTAACTTAGTCCTCTATTGTTTGCATTTTCGCATTTCTTTACACGACCTTAACATTTTTTCCAGCACTGTATTATAGTGGTGTCATCCACATAGCGTAGATTTGATATTTAAAAAAATATATAAATACAAAACGCTACGTCATCGAATTCGTCGGCCATATCGCCAGATCAGTGCATTTGAGCGAGTATATATTTATTATTGGTGTCCTGTGGGGTGGATTTTTAGTCCAGTGCATGACGCTGGCAACTGGCTTTGAGATAAAGTACGACTTCTCATAGGTCTGGTGCAGTACGCAGAAGAACCATATTGTGGGAAGATCGAGCAACAAGCTTCAACCGCCCAAACAACTCTTTTTGCCATCAGAAATGCTTTAAATGTTGTTTTAAGTCGTTCCATCACAAGATATACCCTGTCTCGCACGACCTCCATTGCATCGCTTGCGCATATCCAATGATCTTTGTCACCAGCGTTTGAAGTGGTATGAAAACAAAAGTTTGTCGGCGACGAGCATTAAGCCGTGCCCCCTCACTCCGGAGTAAGTCGCTCTCCCAACTGAGCTACGCGAACAGAATGTCTCGCTGCAGAGTTGTCGTCTTGACACATGTTTTCACCTCTGTAGTACGTCACAGTGGTGCCGTACTCCAGTAAACTGTTAAACAGAACGTCGTCGTGGGATCTTCTGCGACGAAATTTGCTTTTCTTTTGGGGCTCAATGATCACCTGGTTCGTGTATGGAGACAACGGAGAGAAAGGACCAATTCAAGAGCAATTGACTCGGGGCATGCAACTCAAATGGCAGGCTTTGCCACCCCGGTGGTGCAGTGGTCTAAGCGCTGGCTTATGATCATTGGTCCGACAAACAAAAATAAATTCAGACAAACAAAAGAGTTCCTTCCCTTCGTTAGGCACCTTGGAAAACTGCCACACATAATTCGGAAATTTGGAAAACTGCCCCACTGGAAAAATTGTCACGCATTCAAAGTGTTCTTCGGAGAAACAGCAATTTGTGCCCGGCACATTAATGAAAAACATGAGGCAATTTTCTTGTGTGGCAATGTTCCAAGTTGCTGAAAGATGTGTGGCAATGTTCCAAGTTGCTGAAAGATGTGTGGCAGGGTTGCCGGTAAATTGCCACACCGGAACACTGCCACACACACACATCAGTGTTCCTGTGTGGCAGTTTACAGTGAACAGTTTGTTTTGGGGGTACTTCCTCCGGGGATATTTTTACCGCTTTTCAGTTTTCAGGGGTATTTTTACCGTTTACCCTTGAAAACGGTAATTTACCGTCAGTATAAAAAAAGGATGTGCGCAAAGGTTTCTGAAATTTCAGAATTTTTCTGTCGTACGAAAATCCGTGAAATCAGAGGGTTTTTTTACTTCATTTCACGGAAAAAGTTGTTGAGAAATATCCTTCGTTAATTCACGAAAAAAATCACGAAAAGCGGCTCGTGAATTTCAGAATTTTTTTTCTTTTTTACGGTGTACAGATAAAATTGATAGCTTTCTCTGAAGTTTAATGTGATTACAAAGTACCGTGCCTTTATGATCAACTATCAAGAAAATCCTATATAAAATTGCTTTCATCGTAAAACTTACTTTTTATCATACGATAACGTATTAACCGTCTGTCTTACAGTCATGATGGGCTAATGTTTTTATCGGAACAGAGCATGTGAAGGTAAAAAAAAATGAAAGATGTTTCATTAAATTTAGATGATGATTAAAAAAATGCTTTGTTTTCACTAAATGTAACGCTGGAATTACTTTACGTAAATTCTGCCAAATGAATAAACAGCAACTGCACATTTTGTGGTGCCTTATAATATTTCTCATACGGATGTTCAATTAGATGCTGGATAATATTTTTTAACAAATGTGTCTTGTCAACAGTTTCTTTCACCCTTTTACCACAGGCTATTTTTCAGCAATTTGGTTCATTGCTGCATTCACTTTTATTTCGTCGAAGGTTTCCTGCTAATGCTGATAACTCTTTATTTTTTCAATTGAAATCATACTTTCGCTTATTACACAAGGGGGCAGCTGGGGTTTTTTTTTCTTTTCCTTTTTGTTACCTTTGTTCATCTGAAAAATTCTGTTTTGTCAAAACTAATTAAACTCCAGCATTCACAGCTCAAGATATATATATATATATATATATATATATAATTTTTTTTTTTTTTTTTTTTTTTTTTGCGAGAAGTTCGAAAAAAATAGCGTTAATTTTCTTTCATTAACGTGGCGATATCGCCTTCTTTAATACCAAATTAAAATAGATCCCGAAAATGAAACCTCATTCAAAGCCGAAAGCGATTGTACTTTATGCTTTAGATAATTTCAGACAGTAATTGAATGTGCCCCGTGGCCACCTACTCTTTTTGTTCCGTTGAAAACATTAAAAATCCGAATATGATATATGTGCGTTTCATTCATCACATTCTCAATCGCTGGAGAAAAATAATGGGGAGAAACGAATTAAGAAGCGAAAGTACATAAGAAGTGCTTCAAATGTAACACTTAAGGATATTCCATTAATACTAATGGCTTTGGAGGTGCTTTGAGCTCTTCCATTAGAAAGTCGATGCCGCTCTTATTCTTCGTCTTGCTGGCTCCAAAGCCATTGGGTCAGACAGTGCAATTAAGGGTGGCTAATGAGGGGCAGATGTTGTAAGGGGCCCGGCATAACTGCTTGTTCTTGCAGCTGGGCCTACGAAGAAAACACGCCAAGCTCAGAAAATCACAGCTGAAAAACCACTTCCGCGTAACTTTACCTTCTTAACAAATAGACATCAACATTGATTTTAATCGACTGGGGAAAAATAATTCCACAAAGGTTTGTTTTTTTTTTTTTTTTTTTTTTCCCTCTCACGCTCTTTTCTTTTTGCCTTTTTGCCCGAATCCCAGTGTACCCTAAACCACGCATTGTTCTTCCTTTTCAACTTTTAACTTTTTTGTTTCTCTCTTTTTTCCCCATACCAGACTTTGCTCTCTTCTACTGGCACGGTTTGCTGAACTTTTTGTGAACACAAACAAACAAATAAAAACATTAATGCTACCAGACATAGCGGCCTCAACAAATTTACATTACCATCGTGAGATGAAAGGCAAGATCCTCTGGCGAAATTCGTTGACTTTGATTTGTTTCATCTTCACTTTCATTTTTTGTGCGCACTGAAAAGATTTCAATTTGCTACAAACTTGTGATTGACGCAGAAAGCTTCTTTGACGACACTAATAGCCTAACTGAGTTTAAAACTTTCCTAGCCTTAGGTTCAAACAGTTGCGTAGGTATAGAACGAGCTTACGGAAAACGAGTTCTTGAAGGGGGTGGGGGACAGAATTCAACATAGTCCCTCAAAAGTGAGCTACGCGCAGGCGCACTAAGATACTCTCATACTTACCGTTGACGTTTGGCTCTAGCTTCAATCAATAATTACTTCCGTACACCACCAAGTTCAGAAAAATTTATTTGGTAGTTCTCCCAAGAGGAAGTTGTTACGTCCCTACTTCTGAATGCTACTGGTTTTAAATTACTTAGTCTAGAAAAAATCCCGATGAGATTCTAAACCCGTACACCGTTAAAAAAAAATCTACTTAAAAATTAGAATCTGAACCTACTCGTTTTTTACGCTTTCCAACCGTAGGTTAAAGAAGCGTATAGCCGCCCCGCCCCGGTGGCGCAGTGGTCTAAGGCGCTGGCCTTTGATCATTCGTCAGTAAGGGGTCCGGGTTCGAATCCCGGTGAGGCATGGATGTTGTGTTTGTCTTACGGCACTGGCTCTCTCCCTTCACTGGAACCAGTGACCCTAAATTAGGGACGGGCGACTGCTTATAGCCCATTGAGTTGCTCACGGTGGTCGTTAAACCTCCAATGAAAAAAAAAAAAAAGAAGCGTATATGCTCCAGCTTTGCCCGTCCGTCTGTCTGTCGGCACGATAACTCGCGTAAAAATAGTTCGATTTCGATGAAATTCTAGTATGTGGTAGGGGACGACCTGGGGACGAACCATATTGAGTATGGACGAAATGGGGTCAAAGGTCACGACATAGGAGCGGGATTCATTCCATTGCCCTTATGCGTCATAACTTGCGTAAATATGGTTCGATGTCGATAACATTTTTATATGTAGTAGGGGACCACCTGGGAAGGAACCCTATTCAAAATGGGTGAAGTGGCGTCAAAGGTCAGGACATAGGAGCGGGATGCATTCCATTGCTCTTATGAGTCATAACTTGCGTAAATATGGTTCGATTTCGATGAAATTGTAGTATGTCGTAGGGGACCACTGGGGACGAACCCTATTGAAAATGGACGAAATGGGGTCAAAGGTCAGTACATATGATCGGGATCCATTCCATCGCCCTTATTCCATACTATTAAAGGAGCACTTCTTGTATGTATGTAAATTTTATTTTGAAAACGGCTTTAAGGATTTTGGTGAAAGTCGTCAACCTACCGTTTTCTGGTACTAGAAATCGATTTAGCTTGATCTCGACTTTAGGAAAATTCGTTTAGTCGGTTAAATAACCACCCCGAATTATAACGTTTTTAGTGTCATGGCGTCGTTCCATTAATGTTACCCATGCTTAGAAATCTTATGACGTCACTATCTCGTGTTTGAGAATGTTGGCGCGCGGTCACGCCATCTGTCTCATTACGTCACGCGTTGTGTGTGGATCCTATTAAAGTTTTATGACGTCACACTCTTGCGAGCAGATGGTCGCGATTCCCATCTGCCTCATTACGTCACGCGTTGTGTGCGTATGTCCGTCCGCACAATAACTCGCGTAAACATCGTTCGATTTCGATTAAATTTTAGTATGTGGTAAGGGAACACCTGGGAAGGAACTAGAGCTGAGACAGGCTGAGCCGGCTCGGGCTGTAGAATATTTACTGCGGTTCGGGCTCGGGCGGGCTCCGGCGGGCTCGGTCTGTTAGAGAGAGGGAGAGAGCAGCATGCATTCCCTCTTAGAGAAAAGGAATGCGTGCTCCCCAATCAGAACCAGTTGCCGAAGAAGGGAAATTCTTCGGCAACTGGTTCTGATTGGGGAGCACGCATTCGAGATGGCTATCTTGGGTAGAAAATGACATAGGCGCATTAGTGGGTTTCTGCAGACAAGAAGCTTTTGCAAGAATTATAGATATTGGATAGTTGATAGCTTGCCGACGATAATTTACCCCTGACTCCGCGCAGTAGCTCCCTGCTAATTCTATTTAGCAACGTTCATATTTCAGCGCACTATGGCGCGATAATATTAGTATTATTTGAGCAACATACAATTGCAGCAACGCACACTCCCTTTGGATGGCCGGCCACCCGAAGCACTCAGATGGAAACGAACGGCCAAAGAAAATCGCACAGTTACACTGCAAAAATAGAGGTCCCTTCCCCACTCCCTATTTGAGAAATACACTGGCGGCAAGTGAAAAAAGAACACCAAGAAGGAGACGTCTGATACCAACGAAATTTGTTCAGCATAATAACGAAATACAGAGGATAACGTGATCAAAACATTATGGCAAAATACAGCTGTATTTGCTGGTAAACTGAAAAATAACATTTCCATGTAACATGGTTAGTACGAGGTTGAAGCACCACGAACTGCGTCACACTGTGCAATTCTGGCATGGAGTCTGTCGTACAGATGTTGGATGTAAGTTTGGGGTATTGAGTTCCAAGCATCCTCAACCTGGACGCGTAAATCGGGGATGGTCGTGGCTGGCCGTGGAGACCGGATAAGTCGTTGTCCCATAAAATCCCACACGTGCTCAATGGGGGACAAATCCGGTGAACGTGCAGGCCATGGAAGTTGTCTCACACCCTGAAGTGCATGTTGCGTTGCACGTGCCGTGTGTGGGCGTGGGTTATCTTGCTGGAAAACAACACATGGACCGACCTTACAAATGGCGCAACAACGGGCTGAATGATGTTGTTGATGTAGGAGGTGCTGTTTAACGTACCCAGTGCATACACTAGTTGTGTACGGGAGCGATAGCCGATCGCTCCCCACACCAGGAGACCAGGTGTAGGCCCTGTGTGTCGCTGGCGGATGCAAGAAGGGTGGATACGCTCCCCTGTGTGTCTGCGAGCACGCATACAGCCATCGGAGGCTCCCAAGAACAATCTGCTTTCATCGCTGAACACGACAGATCGCCATTGCGTTCTCCAGTACAGACGTTGGCGACACCACTGCAGCCGTTCCTGACGGTGGGCTGGAGTCAGAGGTACACATGCCAGAGGCACACGTGCACGTAGTCCTGCATCCAGTAGACGGTTGCGGATTGTTCGCACAGTCACCTCAGGTGCAACGGCAGCTCGGATTTGCGCCGCAGTCGATGTTCTGCTTGACAACGCCGCTCTTCTTATGCGTCGATCGGTCCGCTCATCAGTCAGTCTGTGACTCCCGGTTCCACGTCTTCTCGTGTGAGAATGTTCCTCGGACCATCTACGCCACCATCGTACCACCACCGATACTTCCCGTCCAATTCGCTCCGCAATACTACGATACGACCACCCGGCCTCGCGGAGTCCGACTAGACGACCTCGCTCAAATTCCGATAACTGCTGAAATCGTACACGTCTTCCATGTCCAGGCATTTCAGCTTCTTCAGGGTCTTCGCCCGTGTCCGTACGTCGACGACTGATTACATTCACTTCGCCGTACTCCTTAAATACCACCGACGATAATTTGCATATTATGCCGTGCTGTGGCGTAAGCGCTCACCGGTTGGTCCCGAAATTAACATCACACCTACGTAAACTCATCACCTTTAACATATGTAAATTTCATGATCGTCCGCCAATTCCTTCTTGGTGTTCTTTTTCACTTTCCGCCAGTGTAAAATTCGGGCTCGGGTGGACTCGGGCTGATAAACCACGGGCTCGGGCTCCGAAAATTGAGCCCAAAATCAGCTCTAGAAGGAACCCTAATGAAAGTGAACGAAATGGAGTCAAAGGTCAGGACATAGGAGCGGGATCCATTCCACTGCTTTTATGCGTCATAACTAACGTAAAAAAAGTTCGATTTCGATGAAATTTTAGTATGTGGTAGGGGACTACCTGGGAACAAACCCTATTGAAAATGGGCGAAGTGGGGTCAAAGGTCAGAACATTGGAGCTGAAACACTTCCATCGCCATTATGCGTCATAACTTACGTAAAAATGCTTCGATTTGGATGAAATGTTAGTATGTTGTAGGGGCCTGCCTGAGGACGAATCCTATTGGAAATGGGCGAAATGGGGTCAAAGGTTAGGACACAGGAGCGGGATCTATTCCATAGCCCTTATGCATAATAACTTACGTAGAAATGCTTCGATTGCGACAAAACTTTATCATGTTATTTCGGAGGTATACTGAACCGGTTCTGTTGAATTTCATTGAAATGGGATCAAAGGTCAGGGCACAGGACCGAAATTTATTCCACATCCATTATCCTCATAACTTGAGTAATGATTTCTGGTATGTTGAAAAGCGTATTATAATCAATGCATTGCATGATTTTACTAACTGGTTTTTTAAGTACAATCGTGTCGTCGTAAACGAGTACATGACATGCTCAAATATAAGAAACCATACGTACTTGCAAATAACTGCGTCAATAAATATAAATATAATCTCGTATTAACTTCATTTTAGATATTATAGATTTCAAGAGAAATTGCCAAGTGACACACATAAATAATTAATACAACAAAGTCACTGATCACAAGTAATTTAATTGTGCATAAAGTATCTTTGTGTACGTTTTTACATTAACTATATTTGTGTCAATCTCATAAATAATATATTGTCGCTTCATCACTATATTTGTCATAAAATTGTGCGGTCCATTTGCCCAGCATGTGACAACGAGTATATCTATTATCTCAGATGTGCCATCGATTAATATACTTCCACTTCATTGTATGAATAGCTGAGTATATAAGGAGTACACGTACTGGGACCCCAGGTTCTAGCCTGGGCTGATCTTTCAGAGATGGTGTGATTTACTAACACTCGCTGAATATCCGCCGTGCATCGGACGAGCACGTAAAGTGACGGCCCCCAGGCTGGACCCACTGGTTAAATGGGTATCCTTTCCTATGTCCTCCCTGAAATTCTCTCACCCATCTATGTGCAATATCGTACTTGTACGGTGGCGCCATGTACTGTACTCTAATCTCACTACAAACTGTTCTGTCAAAAGTCGCTAGACTTGCTCTCATTCCTTCCGTTTCTGTGTCCTGCCCAAAAGGCGATCTCGCTGTAGGTGGCTGGGGCCTAAACTCTACTCCCTGTGGACGGAAGTCCTACATGAAAATGACAAACCTACTACTGCCAAATTTGAAATCGAGTCGCGGATGGCTTAGCGGTTAGAGATTCAGACTACTGATGGAAGGACCTCAGGTTCAAAACTAGCCTGATAGACATGTACTAATTTTTGAGTAACAATCGCTGAATATCTAACGAGCACGTTAAGTGACGGCCCCCGGGTAGAAATCCCCCGTTTTATAAAAAGGTGTTCATTCCTAAGCCCCCCTCCTCCCCCTTCCCTAATTTCTCTTTGCGTTCTATGTGAAAAATCGTACACTTGTGCGGTGGCGCCATCTAGTGTCTTCTATCTCACTCACAAACTATCCTGTCAGAATCGCTAGATTCGCTCTAACTTCTTTCAGTTTGTGTGCCCTGCCCGAAAGGGCACAGAAATTGAATGAAGTTAGAGCACATATATTTGCAATATACGGATTTTTTTAGTACATATATTTGAAATATATGTACTAAAAAATGAGTACATGTATTTCAAATTAGAAATACCAGGTATATTCACAATTGATTCTCTGTATGTTCTCAAAAATGAGTAGGTGTCTTTTCCAAAAATGAGACACAAGTACTCGGAGCTATTATAAGTCCAGAATGTACTCAAAAACGAGTACAGTTTGCTTATTTCTAAGTACCAACTTTTAACAGTGTATTTCCTTACGCCACCAAATCTCTGCAGTTTTACTTGGAAAGGATCCAAATGACGCTGATGAGGTTCCACCCCTTACCTCCTAACTTTTACCGTCGCAAGCCTCTATGTGAAGGTAACTTCATCAGAGAAGAGTATCCCTACCCGGCTACTCCTATACACCAGAGGGTTCAAGAAATTTTGCTCAGAATAAATCTAAGCAGTAGTTCTAACTTACCTAGTCCCCACCTTTTTACACTACAAGGTCTAGATAATTTTTTTTGAGAAGAGATTTTAGAGATTTAAGTAGAGGATTTTAGGAAGGGAGTGTCTGACCCCAGGTCTTAAACAACCTTTAAAAGTAGGAATCTAGGAGATACGAGAAACATCTTGCATAACTGTACAAATGAAATCAATTATCATCTATAACATGAGGATTCGGTGATATAAATTTTATTTGAATAGCGCAATACTTTCTTGGTGTTGCTATTTTCACAAACAGTAGCGTGTTTAAGAGTAAATAATTTAGGTCGTTATTTATTTATTTATTGTGCTACAATTCCTAATTGTTACTTACAGGGGTTGGACAGAATAATGTGAACACCACTCTTAGAGTCGTGACTTTTAATGCAGCTGCGTAAGTCGCAATACGCAAAGGTATCCACTACTTTTCGGTTGCAATAGCTTTGTTCAGAACCTCAAGGTCCTGTTTAAGTGTATTATAAAGTGTCTTGTTGCAAAACTTCTTTCAGGGGAACAACGAAATGAGCAACCTAACGGACTTCAAAAGACAGCTATAATTGTTGGTGGCCGGCTAGGTGGTTCCTTCGTGACAACAGTCGCCCGGCTAGTGGGGGTATCTACTGTGTCTAACGTCATGACAGTATACCGTGTTGATGGCAAAACCTCGTCTGCGAAATACAAGAGCGGCGGGGGAAAAGACGCTGATTGATAAAGGGAGGAGAGCATTAAAGAGAATTGTTACCCGTAATAAGAAGACCACGGCGCCGTAAATTAGTGCGGAGCTCAATCTGCATCTCCAAACCCCAGTATCAAAGAAAACAGTACGCAAGAACTGCATAAACGAGACATTCATGGCAGGGCTGCTATTACAAAACCTTTGGTGACCCGGGTGAATAAACAACGGCGACGGCAGTGATGCCAAGAGCATACAACGTGGACTGTCAATGCATGGGAGGATATAATGTGGTCGGATGAATCCACATTCACACTATTCCCAACCGCAGGACGTGTTTACGTGTGGAAAACATCTTCAGAAGTGTACAACCCTGACTGACTGCTCCCAACAGTGGAGCATGGGGATGGTTCTGTCATGCTCTGGGCAGTCATATCGTTGTTTTCAGCTGGTCCCCTGATCACCTTAAAAGAACGGACGAATGGCAAGGCGTATGAAACCATTTTGGCAGACCAAGTCCATTGAATGGCTCAGTCATTGATTTCCTGAAGAGGATGTCATGTATCAAGATGTTAACGCCCCAATTCACAGAGCTCGGAATATCCAATCATGGTTTGAGGAACATGAGGACGAACTTTCACACTTTCCTTGGCCTGCCCAATGACTAGGCTTAAACATCATCAAGCCACTGTGGTCTGTGTGGGAAAACAGAGTAAGATCCCGTTTTCCTCCTCTTGTATCTCTTAAGGAGAAGTTTCTGCTTGAAGAATGGTGTAACATCCCACTAACCACCATCCAGGATTTGTATGCGTCCATTCGAAGGAGGATTTAGGCGGTTTTGAATGCCAAACGGTGGTTCCGCACCCTATTAGGTACGTGAAACCTTCTTTCCCTATAGATGCTCACATTCTGTCCAGCCCTGTGCTTATTATCTTACTTATGTTCTGTATTTTCGTATAAATCGGAAACGTCATTGGACACTGTCACACGGCAGTTACGTGTTCTGTGTGTGATCATGAGGCATTTTAAAAAGGCTGGCCTTAGTTCTGTAAAAGAATATAACTGACTTGATATGGTTAACTTTGGCGTAACTGATTTGTAGAACTTTCTATTGGTATAGAACTAGGGCAATCATTTTAATCACCAAGTGAACATTTGTGTTACATGCAATAAAGTGCAGTAATTTTGGTTTTACGAAAAATACCTGTAGGTTCCAAATAATTTGAATTATTAAAACCCCTATAAAACCCAGTAAATAGTATAGAATTAAAAACATTCAGTAATTGAAAGTCAATAGATTTCTTTTGAAGGCGGGGGAGCTTCTCTGGTATACCACTGTTTACAAGACACCTGTTTCTTCATTCCAGCGCCTTTCCTTTTTATTGTTGCTGTTCCCTGTATATATTTTTTGCGTCACCTAAACGTGAATACATTGTGATGTATTGGCTTTAAACTTAACAGAGGAAGAGAAAAGGATGCTGTTCTTTTATAGCCTACCGTCCAGATACGATGTTAGGGCCGTGAAATTGATTGCTTTTGTAGAACCTAAAGCACGGTAGGCTGTAAAGCAAGCATTGATCTTCTTTAGCGTTCAAATGTTGAAGTCAGCTGAATTACATTGACCCTGCGCAAAGCAGTTCAGCAAAATAGCATTCTCTTTTCCTTTTTGTAATGCAGTTCTTTTATTATATCGCGGCATCATTCCACTACGATGCGGAGCAACGCAAAAAGAAGACCAATATCCAGAAGCAAATAAGAGCATGCTCGCTTCCTGTTGTCCATCTTTCTTTCACCACTGAGGAAAAGAACGAGGGAGTGAATTAGAATAGAAAGGAAATTATCCCGTCTCTTCACTAACGAAAGGCAAGTGATTTAGATAGGCAAGAATATTCACATTCAAGACATCAACGCTTCGCTTGACGTCTACAAAGCAAAAATATTCACCATTTAAGTGTACAGCACCTTGAGACTGATGCATTCAGTGATCACTAAGTTAGAAGCATTTTTGGATTTTTCATGACATATGGGTTACGTTCTCGTATTTAAGCGCGAACAGCTCGCGCCACCATAATTCGTTCCCCACATTTTGATTTCTGAAACAGTCGCTTCGTCTTTGTATGACTCATTCCATGCTGAGGCTCCGTCACCAAAGTAACAGCTGCTAGGATAGTGCTTACTCAGTGAAGTCTCGTAAGCATTAACTCCTTTTCTGAGGAATTAAGTGACATAACTCTAGAGATTTGTTGCAGAAGTTCCAATATTCTCCTAAGAGATGTCAGGATGATGGGAATGCTGCAAGCTGTATAAGGAAGTATTACAATCTTATCGAAAAGAAAAAACAAGCAATACAGTTTTCCATGCTGTGGGACTCTTTGCAGATAGCCTTCAATTTATGTCGTTCAATTTTTTTCCTTTTGCTCATCGCTTCTGTGAGGGCTGTGATGTTCGTATATCTAAATATACCTTCCTTTCTTCACATTTTACAACTAAGCTCTGATTTAGGTTCATTCATTTTCCTTCTTTCGAGCTATATTTGTTAGGACACCAGTGGTAGGATTTTTTAACAGTGTTATGGGAGGCGGGGGAGGGAGCCCCCGTTGTTGCAAAAATTTCAGTTTATCTTTCTCATTATGTTTTTTAAATTGGCGCCCTTATTGGTGCTTAACTGTGGGAGCACTTGCCCCCCACAGATCAAAGCCTGTGTGGGCATTCTCGCCACGAGTTCCGGGTGTCGTCGCAAAAGCGACCGGAGTTGAAATGGTAGTAAAAGCGACCGGTCTTAACGCAATGAGATGGGGAAAGAAAGAAGGGAGGTCGGATGGGGGCTAAGGAGTAAGCTGTTAACGATGCAGTGTGACGAAACGGGTCGTATTTGCGACCACCACGCGAACTACGGAAATGCATTTTCCCTATGAGGATGTAGCAGACACGTGACTCTCAGCATGGCAACGAGCCTTAGTAACGTAAGTGAAGGACAACCAGCCCCGTTGAAATGATGGCGTCTTACTTTGAAACTTTAACTTCCGAGTACAAAATGCGGTATTTGGAAAAATTAAAGAGATTGAAGGAAAAGATCCTTATGTGATGAATGCAAGTATCTTCGAAGGTGATGCGAAAAGTTTTCCGAAAGTGCAAATAGTAAATATTTTCGATTACTTGGTCATTGGTCGAAGTGCCTTTACCGCAGAACAACAGTTCGAGGCATGTAAAAGTTTCGAAGCATAGAGCAATTTCTCGTTTTCGGTATTTTTTTACAGGGTAATTTAGTACGATTACAAACTCGTGAGTAATCAGTAATTTATGGAGAAAATAGGTATTCTGCCTTAATAAGTAAGGTTCTTTTCCCTCCAAGGTGCGGAGACCTGAGTAAAAAAAGATAGGTTTTCTTTCTTTCCAGGAATCGCTGATTTTGGATAAAACTCACCCTTGAAAGGTTCTATACCTTTTTGAGAGTTTAACTCTTAAACAAAAAGTGTCTTCTAAGCTCTGGAAAACGATTTCCAAGCCTTAGAAAAAGGAGCATTTTTTTTTCGTAAAATTGTAGTGAAAAAACAATGATTTTGCTGGTATTTGTGCCCTATAATCTATTTATCCGTAAATAAATTCAGCAGCATAACACCGGCCTTAACACAGACCGAGACACCAAAAAGGAATTTTATTTGGACAATAATTTTAGCCATTATTTGCATTTTCCCGCAAAAGTGTGTTTCAGCTCCAGGTAAAAATCCAGGTGTACTAAAAATAAAATCAACGGTAATTTGGAGAGGAAATATATCATATAGAACAAAGTAGTAAATTAAAAAAACCCCAACACCGACACCAAATAACCTTAAAAGTGAAAGCCGAAAACTCGCAAAAAAAGTGAGTCAGGGGAACGGTGTGCTCGAGCTCTAAAAAATACGGAAGAGCCAGGGATTTGATTCTGACTAAAAGTCAGGTTTGCTAACAAATTAACTTTTAGCCCTATAAAAAGTTTCAACACCTCCTAGAACAACCAGGAACCTTCTGAAAGGAAGTCCCTGGAGAAAAAAAAAACAAAAAAAAACACGTATTGACGATTGGGGACCGAATCGTTTATTTAAGAAATATTTTTATTAAGAGACAAACTCTAAAAGGTGTTCTATAAGAAAATAGTCAGTAGCAATAAAACCTACGCAAAAAACAGCCAACACCTTTTAAATTCAACTTGAAAACTTTGAATCAACGAATGAAACGCCTGGCCCAAAGTGTGCAAGCGCACTGCACTCCAATAGCGTTTGAACAAGTAAAAGATAGATTCTCTGCTTTACCAGAAATCACCGATTTCTCTTAAAACTAACATTTAAAAGGTTCTCTGCCTTTGAAGAGCCTAACTCCTCAAAAAAAAAGTGTTTTCTAAGCTCTGGGAAGCGATCTCCCTTCGGCTATCCTTGATTTTTTTTTTTTTTTTTTTTATGGCACTACTGGGAAATTGGCGAACAACATTCGGCAAGCCATCAGTTACGTCCCGTGATTGCCGGCTGCCACTGCCGGGAAACTAACGGACCACATTAGGCTAGCCATCATTTTCTGGCACGTGCTTGAAGGGCCACTTGTGGCAGTTGCTGCCTGTGATGGATAACTGATGGCCCTGTTGTGGCATATGACAACTGATGGGGGTGCCAACTGTTGGCCGCCAGACATTTTATTGACGGTTCGGCAGCGGAAACATAGTACTGGGCCATTGCTGGCAGTGCTGGCTGCCAGTAATGGCCCAGCAAGACTTTTTGCTGGGTAATGATTGCACTCTACACACTAAGTGCAGGAGAGCCAGCTATGCTTGTCCTTCAGGAACTTGCAGGGACTGTTGCCACTTCACTGAAACTTCCCGATGACATCACGTGCTACATCCGCATACAATGAAAGAAGTTGCTTTGTACCAAACTACGTCACAGAGCCACCTTGATGGCAACAGAACTTCAGTTATGAACGCGGGTCTGGACTCACAGGACGTTTTCTCCCACATGGTATCAAATAGGAAGGATTAAATATCTTTCACCTTCGATAACATTTCCAATTAGTCGCACTAGGCGCGAGCCTAGTGCCCCAGAGCTTGAGAGGCCCCGAAAACATATAATTGGATTGCCAGTATTGTTTTAAGTTTCATAGACTGAAACAAAAAATGCAAACCTTCTTGATTTTCCCATGAAAATAATAAGAAGAAATGCTTTCAAGAAACTCTTTACATTCTAGCTTTCCTGCAGTGATTGATGAAATTCTTACTGTCCGCCTTTCTTGGTCCATGGCATTCGTCTAAACCAGAACTCCTCCACGAAAAGTCATCCACCCTTTTCAAGTGAAGCTCTATGCATAAATTGCATTTTACCCGTATTTTCTAATGTGGAGAACTTTTCCGGTTACCAATGTCTTCAAGTATTTTATTTTTGCTTGATACCATGCTCGTTTCCTACTAATTTGCTAAAAATGCAAAAAAACAAGATGTTTTTCCAAAGCTGAAGCAATGGAAAGAGCGCGTTTCATAATTGAAATGCATTCCAATTTTATGAAATTTTATGTCAATTTACACGCGATGTACGAAATTTCATTTTAAGGTCCCTTAGCGTTAAATTTGCCAAGAAACTTGCAGCGGAAAAGGTGTTAAAGTAATCAGTTTTGCCTAACGTATCGAACTCAAAAGAACTTTTGCGGTAACTGAAATAGTCTCTTCGTAGCGCAAAGCTAAAACTTACGAAATCTCCACTTCGATTACTCCTAGCGGGAACTGTATGAACTAGTAGTAAAATTTAAAAAGGGAAAATTTTAACGAATTTGTATGGCGCTAATGTTTACAGCTCTACGTCCATTTTAACATTTTGGGTGAAAGCCCCCTCCAAAAGCTCACGGACCCCGCGGACGCTTCAAGGGGAACATGCTGGATACACTGACGGACTCCAGCGGCTCAGAATCTAATATTACGGAAGTTGGGGGTTGAGCCCTCTTCCCCCCAACCAAAAGTACCTCGGATCCTCGGCAATTTATTTCTTCAAATTAAAGTACAATTTTCGCTTAGCTTACATGGAACTTTTTCTCGAAATTCGTTTGGAGTTCCCAATTCAGTTCTCAATATAGGCCCAGAAACGGCAATCTTTATACACCCCCCCTTTTACTTTTGTGGCCAAGTTGCTGAAAGATGTCACACATCAGTGTTCCTGTGTGGCAGTTTTCAGTGAACCGTTTGTTCTGGGGGTATTTCTTCCGGGGGTATTTTTACCGTTTACCGGATACACTGCCAGACTCCAGCGGCCCAGAATATAATATTACGGAAGTTGGGGATACATCGCCCCCCCTTCCCCCACCACCAAGTGTACCTCGGATCCTCGCAATTTATTTCTTCAAATTAAAGTACAATCAATTCTCGCTTGGCTTACACGGAACGTTTTCTCGAAATTCGTTCAGAGTTTCCAATTCAGTTCTCAATATAGGCCCAGAAACAGCAATCTTCGCAGCCCCCCCCCCCTTAACTTTTGTGGCCAAGTTGCTGAATATTTTTATTTTTATTGGAGGTTTAACGACAACCGTGAGCAACTCAATGGGCTATAAGCAGTCGCCCGTCCCTAATTTAGGGCCACTGGTTCCAGGGAAGGGAGAGAGCCAGTGCCGTAAGACAAACACAACATCCATGCCTGACCGGGATTCGAACCCGGACCCCTTACGGACGAATGATCAGAGGCCAGCGCCTTAGACCACTGTGCCACCGGGGCGGCCTGAATAATGTGTGGCAGGGTTGCCGGTAAATTGGAACACTGCCACACATCAGTGTTCCTGTGTGACAGTTAACAGTATTTTCTCCGATTGCATGAAAGAATGCCCACGGAAAAAACGCCCACTTTTCGAAAATAGGAAAAAACGCCCACGGAAAATATGCCCCCAGAAGAAATGCTGACGGGAAAAATATGTGATCGACTGATAAGTTTATATGTCTGTTATAAACGGTGTTTGGACAACTGGTCACAGACTGCTGGCCAAAAAACCACTAGGGGTCATATGAAAATTGCGGTTTCTTGGCCACCTCACCTACATAACGCGAATATGGGAATGACGGAATGAAAACTTTTAGAAGGGCCTAAACGTTAGTCCTAATATTATTTTCTGCCTGAGTAATACCACAATATTAATAATTTGATGTAAAATATTTTCTGCAAACCTTACAAATACGAGAGGAAAGTTCGGATTGCACTGATGGACTGTAGAGGTTGTATGGTGTTGGCCTGAAAGCAGTGGTAGTCTTATGCAACATTTATTTAAAAACATACTAATGATTCACCGTTGTCTTCAAGCCAACTGCTATACGATATTTTTCTAGAAACTACAAATAAAAAAATTCTCTGCGAGTATGTGCAAACCCAGGAAACTTGTCGGGGGAGGGGGGTGCTTAACACCTAAAATATGAAATATAAAGATTTGCTGGTCTGATCGGGAGATTTTCCGCGTTTACAACCTACAACTCGTCCAATTATCTGAGGGTATCTGCTGCCTCAGGAAACTAGTCGGGGGGGGGGGGGGGGGGGTTATACCAAAAGTGTAAAATATGAACAATTTCTCGTCCGATCGGGAGATTCTCAGCAATTAGCAGCTACAACTCGACACATTATCTGAAGGCATGTGAATGATGAAAATCTCTGGGTCGGAAGAGAAATTCTTCATATTCTACACTTTTGGTACCCCCCCCCCGACAGGTTTGCTCAGTAGGTTCATGCCCTGAGATAATGTCTCGAGTTGTAGTTTGTAAATGCTGAAAATCTCTCAATCGCACAAGAAATTCTATATATTTCACAATTATCATATACCCCCCCCCCCCCCCCCAGGTTTGCTGAGTAGGCACGTGCAGAGGCCTGGGGATTTCTTAGCCCTTCGTCTGTGTAGAGACTTCCCCACAACGAAGAGAACGTTTATCACACCGCCATCTTACTTTTCCTTTCTTGAAGGAATGCTTGATGTACATAAAACCGAGTTTATTTTTAAGCAACAGATTGTCCGCCTTTCTGATTCACCGCAATTTCCATTTCTTAAAGAAAAGTGCATAAAGTAGAAAAAAATCAGAATACAGTAGCTGGTGAACAAAACAAGCATATACTGAGAAGGATTGCTAATACACTGCAGTGAGGGAAATGTATATTATACGAGTGAGAATGTGTGTTAATGCGTATTTTTTTCTTTACACTAGGAAGAAAAGAAGTATGCCAGTAACTTGATACTCCTCACGGGGAAGACACACCCTGACCGCTGGCCAACCGATAAATTTAAATGAAATATATCGCTTGTTATTTGGGGTGCGGTAGCTGGCAAACGTTGCAGCTGCAAAGCACCACTTTGACGAAAGGCAGATGTCCCCCCCCCTTCCGCTCGCCGTAGAAAAAAGACAAGAGTGGAAAGGAAGCAGATTACACAAAGATTATATCTGTACATTGCGGCTTTTTTACGAAAATCGCTTTTACAATTAAATGCATTATACTTTACAAGTATTTATAAATAAAATTATCTGACATTTAGTGATTTCCCTTTTAATTGATATAGTTAAATAATAAACATGCATAGTTTTATAAAAATTAAGACCTTACTTTAAAAAATAAGAATAGTCACAAATTTATTACAGTAAAGCCGAACTGGAATTTTTAAAGAAAGTAGCTACTCTACAGTAGGAAGTTGAAAGTTAACAATCTTATTTGGCTCTTCACTAGGCCACCCGCGGCCCTTAAGTCATAAGTCCTAGGCCTTGGCCTATTTAACAGTTTTTATTCTAACGATGTTATATTCATAACGTTTACGTAACACATCAAATTATTAATATTGAGGTATTACTCAGGCAGAAAATAATATTAGGACTAACGTTTAGGCCCTTCTAAAAGTTTTCATTCCGTCATTCCCATATTCGTAAAATTTACATAACAAGTATTGTCAATAATCAAACAGAAGTCATAGCTCTTTCCACGTTTATAAGTGAGTCACGGAAAAATTCTCAGTGGCCGCCACCAGGAATCGAACTCAGGGTTTTCCAGTTACGCGCCGGATATGCTTCCACTGCACCACAGCTATTCCTATTCCACGTCAAATGTCTGTATTAATTGTCAATAATATTGCGCTTCTACTTATGCACCATACATTCAATCCATACATTAATTAATAGGCCGTAGGCCTAAGCCTATTCAACACTTTTTTCTTCGCCTGTGAATTAATTAAAAGAAAAATATTGCAAACTGGACATGGTATGTAAATATTTAGTACCTACGTAAAAGTGCAGCGTTATTAAAAAATCCCACCTTAGGGTTCATGTCCGAACATACATGAATTATGCTGTAATTCTCGCTTGGCTTACATAGAACGTTTTCTCCAAATTTGTTTGGAGTTCCCAATTCAATTCTCAATGTAGGCCAAAAATCGATAATACTTCCCCACCTCCACACCCTTGAACTTTTGTGGCCAGTTGTCCGGTGGCCAATTCTCCTACACACATTTTCGTTATGTAGGTGAGGTGGCCAAGAAACCGCAATTTTTATATGACCCCTAACGGTTTTTTGGCCAGCGGTCTGTGACCAGTTGTCCGAACACCGTTTATAACAGACTGTAACGTACCAGGAGATGTGACGTACCTGCCAGAAGGACGCACACGACATAAAGGCAGATAGGAATCAGAATAAAATGTCCGCGTAGCTTAATTGGTAGAGCAACTTATTCCGGAATGAGTGGACCCGGGTTCGAACCCCGGCGCGGATAAAAATGACGGAGAAATTTACTTCGTTATAATGGCGCCCGAACTATCCGGATGACCCGACCGTTCAAAATCTCGCATTGGTGTGATGTTATTTCCACACCGCGAGATAGGAAAAATATGAGCAGCACTTCGAAAGAAAAAAGAAAAATAAGGGGGAGATGATGTAACGTACCAGGAGATGTGACGTACCTGCCAGAAGGACGCACACGACATAAAGGCAGATAGGAATCAGAATAAAATGTCCGCGTAGCTTAATTGGTAGAGCAACTTATTCCGGAATGAGTGGACCCGGGTTCGAACCTCGGCGCGGATAAAAATGACGGAGAAATTGACTTCGTTATAAGACATATAAACTTATCAGTCGATCACATATTTTTCCCGTCAGCATCTCTTCTGTGGGCATATTTTCCGTGGGCGTTTTTTCCTGTTTTCGAAAAGTGGGCGTTTTATCCGTGGGCATTCTTTCCTCATACCTTTCCTCCGGGGGTATTTCTTCCGCTTTTCAGTTTTCAGGGGTATTTTCTCCGGGGGTATTTTTACCGCTACCCGCCACACATCAGTGTTCCTGTGTAGCAGTTTACAGTGAACCGTTGTTCTGGGGGGTATTTTTTACCGCTTTTCAGTTTTCAGGGGTATTTTCTCCGGGGGTGTTTTTACCGTTTACCACGTTTGGGTCTGATAATATTTGATTTGATTCACATTACGCAATTTCGTATTATTTCGTAACAATAACTTTAGTACCTACCGTTCATCATATTTCCATTATAACATTAATTCCGTTCATCATCTATGATTATACATTTGCGTTTCCATCTAATTTCCCCTATATAACATTGGTGCCATTCCCAGCTAGGTTTTCCTGTACCTTTAAAACGACATTAACTAGTTTCCCTTCTGTAAACAGAGCATCGTTATTTTTTTCGTCCCGCAATTAAAACACCCGTATAATATACTTGCTATATCCCTGAAAAGATTTAGATACGTTTTAACGGAGTCTACCATATATTGTTTCTCTTGAAATCAATTGAAGAACAATGTCTTGTAGATATAAGAAATGGATATAATCTACCCATTGTGTCCTTCTGATCTGGTGAAACAATTTTCAAGACTGGTTTCATTTTTCCCAAGTTACTGATAATAAGCATTTCTTTCATCACATTCGGCATTCGATATGCCTTCAACCGTGAATGAGTTTGTTAATACGCGTGAAATAGAACGAACGCAAGAAGGATGAGTCCTTGGGAAAAAACAAGTAGAGAGTTGGTGTTTTGTGAAGGGGAAGAAATGTTCTGTCATCTTCTGCGAACATGCGGTAGGATCCTTTTCCAATCTGTCATTCTGCCAAGGCTCATTCTGTCGTCCTTTTGACCAGCATCTGTCGGCTGATGTGCAAAGCGAAAGACATTGCAGCACTGTTTCGGCAGCGGGACAGGCTCTACTTTCACCTCCCTCCCCCTTTCTCAAAGACTCCTTGCCCCACACGCCGGTTTTTCTTTCTAGCACAGGAAATGACCTTTTGCCAGGCGCAACGAGGGACCAGTTTCCGCATATTTGAAATCGACCCCTCGTTGGCTAGGAAAAGTATCTGACAGAGATTACCCTTAAGAAAACCGCTTTTTTCTTTTCTCCAGAGTGAGAGATTAGGTGATTAGTGAGAGCCTTGAATGGAAATTATGTCTTAAGACTTTTCGAAGTGGGGGTGAGAGGAAAGATGTTTGAAAGGGAGAAACGTAAATTACAGCTGAGAGGGAAAAAGACTCGGCTCTTTATCGCGGTTTCAAGTGTCAGACACTTTAACGAGGTTCTGTGCAACACCTCCCTAGTGCATTAAAAGTCCGTCGCAAAGTACTTAAGAATATGGTGTAGCTTAAAACAGCGGCTTAATGACAACCTTGCTAAGTAGCTGTTTACTTAGCGATCTTCTAATACACTAGTAATATCAAGTAGTGAAACGACAAGAATCAGTCATGTATTCAGGCATCTTCTCGGGGGTGCTTAGCTCCCCGAAAATCCATGAATGCCCCCCCTCCCGTAGGGTTTTGGGTGATCTCCCCTTATATTTAGTCTAATTGTTTTCGTTTATAGCTGAATAATTGGAGAAATTAATTAAACAAACTTAAGAAAATGAGGCAAAATATGATAATAATAAAAAAAAACACCCACATGGACTTCAATCTGAAATTTCTATCATATTTCAATGAAACATTAAATAGTCCTCGCTGAAGTGGTGAATTTTCAAGCACTGGTAACTCGGACAACTTCCGCAATACAAACCTAATTCTACGGAGAGGGATGTTTGCATCATCATATTTTGAAAGCTGGCATTCACCTTTATTTCAGTCTTTTGGATGCCGACTTTCCATGTATACGATTAAGCCTTAGTGTAGCTAACGTGACGTTTGTGCTTCCAATACAACAAAATATTTGCTACTTAATTTTTAACAATAGCAAGTTATTAGAAATTGTTCCCATAATAAGGTTTTTTTCTTTCTTTTCCTGGAGGTGGATGGTTTACACTCTGTAGAAAAAAAAAAATCGGTGCATCTCAAACTGGCATCGAAACAGTTAGTTAGCTTTTTTTTTTTTTATAACTACTATGTGCTAATCTAAAGAGCCTGAAACCAAACTGCAGAGGAATGGTTTACACCATACGTTTTCAGGTAACACTGTAATGATTCCTTAATAATAAGAAACAGGCTTGCAGTAAGGCGAAGACATTTTTACCACTCCTAATGTTTTAGGGTTTAGGTGCATGTGTGTGTGGGGGGGGGGGGGGATTTTTATCCGGCTCAGGGTTATCTTACTATAATCCTCAATATTTTACTCCACCCCATGGTGAAATCCGTGCTGCCATTACTGAATTAAAGCAAAGGTATAACATTTTTAGTCACTTGCATGTGCAGATTACTTGAATTTTGCATCTGCGATATACGAACATAAGAAAATTTTTACACTATTCAAATTTTTTATATATATTCAGATACGTACGTTTATCTTGGACAACAGATATCAAGTTAGGGTCACTTGATGAAGAAATTAATCGGCGCATGAAACTTGCCTGGAGAGCTTTTGGAAGAAACAGCATAATTTTCAAGAGCAATATGCCATTATGTCTTAAAAGAAAAGTGTTTGATCAATGCATCCTTCCAGTGCTTACGTATGATGCAGAGACGTGAACCTTAACTAAACGAGACATACAAAGGCTACATACAACTCAAAGGAGCATGGAGAGGTGCATGCTTGGTGTAACCAGGAGAGATAAGAAGAGGAACTCGTGGATCCGAAAAATGACAAGAGTGGAAGACATCATGATCAGAGTTAAATCCCTGAAATGGTAATGGTGGGAACACGCTTCGATTTCCGTCGCGGACAAACTTGTGTTTTCACATTGGCCCCCCGAAAGTGGAAAATGGATCCACTGGCCGTTGGGTTCCTCGAAAAATGTATGATGGTTGTTCCACACACTGTTTGGAATTTATGAAAAATTGCTACTTCGCTGCAAAAATAAAAAAATAAAAATAAGAGGGAGATGATGTGACGTACTAAAGAGGTGAAAACGGGGTTCGGACATTTGGGCACCCGGAAATTTGGGCACTCGGACATTTGGGCACATTCCCTTTTAAAGCAATGAAATTGCGCTGCGTTAAAAATTATAGTGTTCCTATATTTCTCCCTACTTTAGCAAGTGGTGTGCACATTTTTTTTTTCACTTATATCTCATAATCATTAAGAAAGTGACACATATTTACGATTTTCTGTCTGAAAGACGGGGCGGACATTTGGGCACAAATGTTTAAGGGGCCGTATAACAATTGCCGTTTCTTGGCCCAATAGTAAGAGTTTGACCGACAACATGTTCGCCGTAAGTTACTTAGGCACTAAATATTTACGTGTACGTGCCTACTCAGCAAACCTGTCGGGGGGGGGGGGGGGGGGTTATATCAAAAGTGTAAAATATGAAGAATTTCTCGTCCGATCGGGAGATTTTAAGCAATTACAAACTACAACTGGAGACATTATCTAACTCGAAACATTGTCTGAGAGCACGTGCCTACACAAAATACGTGGCGGCGGGGTAACACCAAAACTGTAAAATTTGAAAAATGTATCGTCCAATCAGGAGATTTTCAGCATTTACAAGCTACAACTCGATGACAGATTATTTGAGGGCACGTGCCTACTCAGCAAACCTGTCGGGGGGGGGGGGGGGCGATACTAAAAGTGTAAAATATGAAGAATTTCTCTTCCGACCGGGAGATTTTCATCATTTACAAACTACAACTCGAGACATTAACTCATGTGCTTAATCAGTAAACCCAATGAATGGGGGGCGGGGGTTCAATACCAAAAGTGTAAAATATGAAGAATTTCTCTTCTTACCCGGAGATTTTCATCATTCACATGCCTGCTGCTTAATGCTGAAAATCTCCCGGTCAGACGAGAAATTCATCATATTTTACACTTTTGGTATGCCCCCCCCCCCCCCCCACACACACACAGGTTTGCTGAGTAGGCACATACGCTCAAATAATGTGTCCAGTTGTAAATGCCAAAAATCTGCCGAGCGGACGAGAAATTCTTCATATTTTACACTTTTGAAATCCCCCCCCTTCCCCCCCGACGGGTTTGCTGCGTAGGCACATGCGCTCAGAACAGAAAACTTGTCGAGCTGCAGCTCGTAAATACTGAAAATCTCCCGATCGGACGAGAAAGTCTTCATATTTTACACTTTTGGTATCTCCCCCCCCCCCCCCCTCACATACACAGGATTGCTTAGTAGGCACATGCCTTCAAATAATGTGTCGAGTTGTAGCTTGTAAATGCCAAAAATCTCCCGATCGGACGAGGAATTTTTCATATTTTACACTTTTATATTACCCCCCACCCCCCATCGCCGACAGGTTTCCAGAGAGTGCACATGCGCTGATGAGAAAATTTGTCGAGTTGCAGCTTTGTAAATGCTGAAGATCTCCCGATCGGAAGAGAAATGAGAAATTCTTGATATTTTACGCTTTTGGTATCCCCCACACACACACTAGTTTCCTGAGGCAGCAGACGCCCTCAGGCAATTCGATGACTTGTAGCTTGTAATGGCTGAAAATCTCCCGATCGGACCAGAAATTCTTTATATTTCATATTTTAGGTTTTAAGCCCCCCCCGACAAGTTTCTTGAGTTTGCTCATACTCGCAGATAATTTGTTTAGTTATAGTTTATAGAAAAATATCGTAAATAAGAAAATACGAAATTACGGACATTTTATGTGTACTTGAGGGGAGGGGGCTAAGAAATATCCTTACCTCCTTCAAGGCTGTCAAACATTTAAAAAAAGGTTTCGTCTATTTTAGTGTTTTAAATTTATCAAAAATTTGGCTATATTAACGGGCCCCCCCCCCCCATGGACACCCTTGGTGCTATGTAATCATGAATATGATGTAATCCATATTCATGATTATGAGCTATGTAATCCCGATCCAGGACGACGAAATTGTCAAGTTTTCAGATATTATGCTTGTCATATTTACATCCAAAAAAAACGTATTGTCATCTTCAAAATTTGTGCATTGTAATATTTTCTTTAAATTCAATTATAATTGTCGTTTGTCTTACTGGAAACGTTTTCTCCATTCAAATCCCCTCACAGCGAAAAAAAAAAGACAATTTTTGTACGGCCCCTCAAGATTTGTGCCCAAATGTCCTAAACTTGGTGAAAACATGTGTCAAGACGACAAATCTGCAGCGAGACATTCTGTCCGGGTAGCTCAGTTAGGAGAGCGACTTACTCTGGAATGAGGGGACACGGCTTCAATGACCATCGCGGCAGGCGGATGTAGGTTAAAATACCCCCGGAGAAAATACCCCTGAAAACTGAAAAGCGGAAAAAATGCCCCCGGAAAAAATACCCTCGGAAGAAATACCCCCAGAACAAACGGTTCACTGTAAACTGCCACACAGGAACACTGATGTGTGGCAGTGTTCCGGTGTGGTAATTTACAGGCAACTCTGCCACTCATCTTCAGCAACTTGGCTACAAAAGTTCAAGGGGGAGAGGGTCTATAAAGATTGCCGTTTCTGGGCCTATATTGAGAACTGAATTGGGAACTCCAAACGAATTTCGCGAAAACGTTCCATGTAAGTCAAGCGAGAATTGTACTTTAATTTGAAGAAATAAATTGCCGAGGATCCGAGGTACACTTGGTTGGGGGCGGGGGGGGGTGCTCTTCCCTGAACTTCCGTAATATTATATTCTGGGCCGGTGGAGTCTGCCAGTGTATCCAGGAAGTTCCCCTTGAAGTGTCCGCGAGGTCCATGAGCTGGGGGGCTTTTCCCCAAAATGTTAAAATGGACGTAGAGCTGTAGACATTAGTACCATGCTTTATATAATGATTTTGTACACGACCACGAATTTTCAGGAGGGTGGGTAATCCCCGTCCCCAGTTTCTAAGAGCTATTCAGGGGTAACATCGAGAATACACTGACCGACTCTAGAGGTCTAGAATATAAAATTACGGACGTTGGGGTTAGAGCCCTCCAAACCAAGAACCTCGTATCCCTTTCACAGGCTTCAGGAAATTTCTGGGGGAGGGGGAAGGGCATACATAGTTTGCCATTAAACACAACATGAAGCATAGAAATTGCGAGCAAATCCCTTACCTTGAACACTTGTCTGCGCTCTTAGAAACTTGGAGGAGGGTGAATTCGCCCCCACCCTCCTGAAAATTCGTGGTCGTGTACAGAATCATTATGTAAAGCATGGTTCTAATGTTTACAGCTCTTCGTCCATTTTAACATTTTGGGGAACCCCCCCCCCCAGCTCGCGGGCGCTTCAAGGGGAATTTCCTGGATACACTGACAGACTTCAGCCGCCCAGAATCTAATATTACGGAAGTTGGGGGTTGAGCCCCCTACCCCAAGTGTACCTCGGTTCCTCGGTAATTTATTTCTTCAAATTAAAGTACAATTCTCGCTTGGCTTACATGGAAAGTTTTTGCGAAATTCGTTTGGAGTTCCCAATTCAGTTCTCAATATAGGCCCAGAAACGGGGCAATCTTTATAGCCCCCCCCCCCCTTTGAACTTTTGTGGCCAAGTTGCTGAAAGATGTGTGGCAGGGTTGCCGGAACACTGCCACACATCAGTGTTCCTGTGTGGCAGTTTACAGTGAACCGTTTGTTCTGGGGGTATTTCTTCCGGGGGCATTTTTTTCGCTTTTCAGTTTTCAGGGGTATTTTCTCCGGGGGTATTTTTACCCGGGGGTATTTTTACCGTTTACCGCGGCAGGCCCGTAGCATTAGAACCATGCAAGCAAGTTTGGAGGGGCGGCTGATGATTGAGATCGGGCGAAGGATACAAAGTGGTCGAGCAAAAGATGTAAAAGAGGTCGGGCACTATACTGTTGTGTGAGTCGCTAGGACGGGCAGAAGGAAACACAGGTCGGGCTCAGATGGCATCGGTAGAAAAAAAAGACTGTCAAAAGGGCCTACGAATGAGGCATAGTAATTTAGTGTCAAATTAAGTATAAGAGAAATATCAATAACTTGACATGTTATGTAAATATTTAGTACCTAAGTAAAACTGCAGTGTTATTAAAAAATCCCTCCTTGTCGTCCTTTTCCAAACAAAGTATGAATTCTGCTGTAATTCCTTTGTTTCGTTGAAACCCGTAGGTTTAAGAAATGTGCTATGTAATTTTTTTAAATTCACGAATGTACTTTTTTGTTTCTCCAAATTCAAGTGTAATTGTCCCTTGCCTTACGGTGAATATTTTCTCGATCAAAATCTTACTATAGGGCCAAGAAACGGCAATTGTTATACTGCCCTTTAAACATTTGTGCCCAAATGTCCGGATGCCCAGATGTCCGCCCAGTCTTTCAGACAGAAAATCGTAAATATGTCTTAATTTCTTAATGATTATGAGATATAAGTTTAAAAAATTTTGTGCACACCACTTGCTCAATAGGGAGAAGTATAGGAACACTATAATTTTTTACGCAGCGCAATTTCATTGCTCTAAAAGGTAATGTGCTCAAATGTATGGGTACCTAAATGTCCGAACCCTGTTGTTTGTGTTTACAATTGAGGAGCTATCTTGAATGTAGCGGAAAACTCGCACACTACCTCCTGCTGCTGAGCAAAGTGCAAAGGGCGGAAAGTTCGTACACCTTTTCAATTAAGGGGATGTGCACAAATTGCGTTTCGTTCCGAGGTCTTGTCGAAGTGTACGAGTTTTCCTAGCTGACCAAACCGAAAGGTACGAGTTTCCCTCAGGATATCAATGGGTATGTAAGATCGGTGTCTTCCAAACTGCCGACGTCCCAGTCAGTATTGCCAGGTAGATAATTAGAAAAATAGCAAGATTTGCCATGAAAAATAGCAAAAACGTGACATCAGAGTTCCAATAAAAGCTTAAAAAATAGCATTTCAAGAAAAACAAAATAGCACTTCAAGAAACTTTCCCTATTTCCTATACTTTAGTACTGCAGTTTTATAAAAACTTTGTATAGCATTCATTCAATTGTAAAAAAGCGCATAACTCGTTACAGTGCCAGATTTTCCAATACAAATTAAGCCGCTCCGGTCGCGCAGTGGTCTAAGCGCTGGCTTATGACTATCTGTCTGAGAAGGGTCCGGGTTCAAATTCCGATAAAGCATACATGTTATGTTTGTCTTACGTCATTGGATCTTTCCCTTCCCTCGAACCAGTTACCCTAAATTAGTGACGGACTACTACTTATAGCCCATCGAGTTGCTCACGGTGGTCATTAAACCCTCAATCCAAAAAAAAAAAAAAAAAAAAAATCACATGTGGGCACAACACAAGACACAGAATAAGAGTAAATGAATCAAATCATGTCTAGGAAAGCAAGATTCTTGTTTCATTGGATTCGTTGTTACATTAAACTCTTTAAACATTCATTGTGATATTAAACAGTTTAAGCAATCGTTGTAGCATTAAACTCTTCAAAAATGTCAGTAAAATTATCACTGTCCTTACAACACAAGCGTTTACCATGCACTGAGTTTTTAAATATTTTTAGCATTTGGTTAGTAATCAGAAAATGTTTTGAACATTTTGCTTCAAAATTCAAATGGCACCTGATTCTCAGTAGAGCCTGGAGCATTTCAACTTTCATGAAATTTCGAGTTGCATTTTTCAGCAAAATCCTTTTGGAAAATATTCTTTCAACAATTGCAAGATTGTACAAGAGGCAATTAATTCATTTACAATTCTTAAATATATTATTTAGCTGCATTTTCTGTACCCTAAACAGTATCTGCACGAATTGCATTTTATACAATCTTCGTACAGTCTACCTACCCCTCCCCCCTCCCAATTCAATTCGATATGTCGGTTTGCTACCTTTAAAGTGCTTAACTCAATCCACAAACAGTAAATTTCTGTGTTCTACTTCCAATTTTAATATTTTAATATCTTCATCTTTAGAATGAAGAGGAAGATCAGTCACTGGACCTCTGGTTTGCAACAGACATATGTCTGGGCAGCAGTTTGCTAGAAGTTTCAAATCAAAATTATTTACAGTCCTTTTTTGTAATAGCACCAATAGTACTTTTAAATAATTTATACAATTCATGTTCAAATTAAGAACTGCAGACTCCTACAACAAGCTCTGCTCCTTAAATCATGAGTTATGATTTTAATATTTCCCATGTGATAGCAAGCAATAAAGGCTAATTAACAGGGGCTCAACGAATCGATCTTCAGGTGGTGATCTTTTTAGAAGATTTTAAATTACAACCTTGATATTCCGTATGCCTAAACATTTTATAAAATGTAATAAAAGGCACTCAACGGATTATTTCTCACCTATTTATTAACACCAGCCACCTAGGCCAAGGGCCTTTTTAGAAGATTTTAAGTTACAACCTAGATATTTGGTGTTTGTAAACAATTTATAAAACTTAATGAAAAGGCAATCAACAGATTATTTCTCACGTGTGTTATAAAATGTTTACAAATATCAAATATCTAGGTTGTAACTTAAAATCTTCTAAAAAGGCACGCGGCCTAGGTGCATTGCAAATAGGTGAGAAATAATCCGTTGAGTGTCTTTTATTAGGTTTTATAAAATGTTTACAAATACGGAATATCAAGGTTGTAATTTAAAATCTTCTAAAAAGATCAGCACCTGAAGATAGATTCGTTGAGCTCCTGTTAATTAGCCTTTATTGCTTGTTATCGCATGGGAAATATTAAAATCATAACTCAAGATTTAGGGAGTCAGAAAGCTTCTGCATAAACCCTGTATCATTTTTACCTTATATATCCATTGATATCCTGAGGAAAACTAGTACATTTCGTTTTGGTCAGCTAGGAAAACTCGTACACTTTGACAAGATCTCAGAACGAAACGCAATTTGTGTACAACCTCTTACTTGAGAAAGTGTGCGAGTTTTCCGCTGTTTGCAGTTTGCTCAGCAGCACGAGCAAGTGTGCGAGTTTTCCGCTGTTTGCAGTTTGCTCAGCAGCACGAGCAAGTGTGCGAGTTTTCCGCTGTTTGCAGTTTGCTCAGCAGCACGAGCAAGTGTGCGAGTTTCCCGGTGTAGGAGTTTTCCTAGATCCCTATCTTGAACAACGATTAAACCACAAAAACATGATTCTGAGAAATTCAGTTTTAAAGATTTTCAACAGCAGATATGTACTTATATCTACAGGTACATAAAAATAACAATTGTTATAAAAATAAAAATACATTTATTGATATGAAAACCGAAACAACCGCCTAACACACAAGTCTTTGTTCCAACCTAGCTCATCAATTTCTGTTTGCCCCCTCCAGAAAACTAAGCTATGGTCGCCCATGTACACCAACTATACTCAAAATAATATAACTAGTAATACGAATTTCTTGGCGCAGAATATAAATAAAAGTTTCCAAGCTTCCACACATCAACCAGATGGCTTTTTCAAGGAAGGTAGACACGAAACTGAATAACAGAAAAACCTTCAACAATTTGAACGCGGTGAGTTTACAATAAACGAACAGATGCGAATGTAATTCATTCAAAGACACCAGGCGCCTTGTCAGTTTAACACGCGGAATCCTGGTAGGAAAACAAAAGGCATTAACTTTTTGAGGAACTGGTTCCAAATTTGTGGCAACTCCAACGAGACGCTATCATTCCAGGACTCACTCTTGGTAATGATCTCCCAAGTTTCGCGAATGGAAGTAGATTTAGGGGTGGAGTAAGCAGCTAATTTCTTTATGCCATCCCACATAGGAGCAGTGGACCTGAACTTGACTTCTCTGGATAGGGCCGTGGTTACTTAACCGTTCTTTGTGTCCCTTTTATGTTCGTTGACTCTAATTCTAAACGAACGCTTGACCATTCCAATGTAGCATAGCTTGGAGCAGTCCTGATATTGTAGAGGGATGGCATAAACACCTACCTCGTTGAAAAGAGGGGGTTGTCAGTATTTCTCTTAAGCATGGCATACAAAGATGTCGGAGACCTTATGCCGACACCGAGGTTCATCATCTTCAGTGCATTCTTGAGTTAATAGGAAACATTTGGTATGCAGGAAATTGAGCCCAAGTAGCGCAGCTGCGGCATGGAGAGATTAACATGACTGGTTCTAGTTTTTTCAGTATAGCTATATACCAGGTTCGAGGTGTATCCTGCATCAGTGGCCAATTCAGCACCGTTTTTTTAAATTTGCATTGTCTGGAAGAAACATCGGAGAAGACGGCAAAGGCTCTTCTAATTCGAGAACAGAAGAAAACTGTCTTGATATCAACGGGGCAGAATGAGCCGCGGAGCATCAGGTTGGGGCCGGATGTAGATTTATGATAAACTTATGTACAAAGGCGATTTACAGGCAATTTTTCTTAGTGAAACATTCAGATACGGCAACGCATTATTGTACTCGAGCTCCACAGTGAAATTGATCGTACAGTGAATAACATTCATTTTTTCCAGGAAAAGCGGGAGAGTATCCTTTCCGTGAGGTCATACGAAATATGCGTCGTCCGCATATCGTAACCAGGTGATAGGTCTTAAGGTTATGTTGGTGATTATATTTTGCTCGATTGGGCGAAGTATTACTTTCGCGAGGACGACTGAAAGCGAGAATCTCATCGGGGCGACATTTATTTGTTTATAGATTATAACAAAGTAAATTTCTCCGTAATTTTTGTCCACGCCGCTCATCGAACCCGGGTCTCCTCACGCCGGAATAAGTCGCTCTCCCAACTGGGCTGCGTGGACGTATGCTCTCGCTGCTATCTGCCTTTATCTCATGTGCGTGCTGCATGATAGTCACGTCACAAGATTTATCATTGAAAACTGAAGTAGCTGGAATTTGAGACCAAGTCCATTAATTTGATGCTGATGCGAGACTCCTGCGAATAAAGTGATGAATTTGATATGGCTTCTTTTAACGTTCCGATGGCTTCCGGTACGGGGACCGTAGGGTAATGAAAAACCACGTCGAAACTGCCGATAATGTCACGTTGTTGGACAAAAATTTGCATAATTTTCGTAATAAAATCTAGAGTGGAAGTTATTATAAAGTCCGATTCAGGGAGATGATTAGTCAGAAATTTAGATGGTGCTTTCTCTAAATGGTACGTCGGTGCGGACCTCCTTGACCGGATGGGTCTCAGTGAATTACCGGGCTTGTGGTGTTTAAATATTTCTATGAGCTTCGGGATCTGAAGGCCTGGTGGTAATTTTGTGGCTTTCTTAAGATCGTCTGGGATAGCGGTCAGTCTGGCAGCTCTTTGTACCTGTGCAATCCAAGGATTTAGAGGGTTCGTTCGTAAGATGACCGCGGCTTCGGGGATGTATGAAAGCATTGTTTGGAGGAAGTTAAGAGCTCTTACAGTTTGATCAGTGTTCTCGGCGTCGAACGTACGTGCATCGTTCCGAAACCAGAGACGAAATTCTCTCTCTTTCTCTCACGTTGACCGACTAGATATGGCTGGATATTATTTCCTTGGCGCTCGGCAGCGGAGCGCGGAAGAACGATTGAGCTCGACCTAAGGTGGGGTCAAGGTCTGTGGTGTAACGAGCTAAGGCGACCGCAGAGAAGGGAGCATCGGAGGTTTTCTCCTTTTGCTAAGAGAACGAGGAACACTGAAAACATAATAATTGTGCTTGGTGCGATCATTAAACTACTTTATTAAGCTTTTAAGGAAGAAGTCTTGACTTATTTTACCGCGTGAGTCCTGCCTTACCGAAACAGGTTCGTTCCACAGATACATTAAAAAACAGAGGAACCAACGGCATCCTATAGCTGAAGGAACAAACCAGCCCCAAAGTGATAACTCTCGCTAGATTCCACGATTAATCTAGTCTTACGTAAGGTAGCGGAAAGGAGCGAGAGTCGTTACAGGATAATTGAGTTTCCCCACCGGACACCAAAAATAAATGACGTGATACTCCGAAGACAGGCAGAAAAACTGTTAAAAACAGCTTAGCATCCCTCCTCCGAAATATAAGAATCCATTGCTGGAGAGAAAATTTTGTTGTCTCGCGCTCGGAAGAAAAACTCGGAAATCTGTCCCGGTGAGCGAGTGGTCTCGGGTCTTGGCTACTCACCACTTTTCGGAGATGGGCCCCGGTTCGACACCCGGATGAGGTATGGATCATATTCTTGTCTAACGTTGGTGAATCCGCCCCTTCAATGGAACCAGTGGCCCCGATTTAGGAACGGACGACTGCTTATAGCCCTTTTGACATTATCTCGGTAGTCGTTAAACGGAAAAAAATCAAAGGGGCACAGTAGCAAATGTGCCGCAACCTACAACGTAGAACTACGTCAACTGTCACTATTTCATGGTACTATCTCACTGGTCCTACGTCCTTAAAGTATTCAGTAAAGGACAGTTGGCATAGCCCTACGTTGTAGGTTGCGGCACAGTTGCTACTGTGCCCCTTTGTTTTTTTTTCAGATATAAAATTTTTAAGAAATAAAACGAAAGAAATATTTTACTTTATTTACTTAAAAACAACTTATACTACAATGCTGGCCACCCAAAATGCAACACCAAGAAGGAAACATCCGATTGGCCTGAAATTCGCAGCATGCGTCGCGCGAGAGGACATGCAAACGATTAGCATTGCAGGCCATACGCAAATCATTTGCGCCCGGCACGCCACCAAGAAGCACTATAAGAAGGGTGCACAGAAGGCGGGGTGTAAGTAGTGGAAGTGTGTTGCGCTGCCGGACCTGTGCGTGGGAACTTCCTGATGCCTCGTCGCCGAATACGGCAGTCATTCCATCACGTTTCGGAGTTCAGTTCGACATAAGACGAATAGTGGCTTATCGCGACAGCGGTTTATCGTACCGAGACATCGGCGCCCGTGTGGGACGACATCCAGCCACAGTGAGGCGAGTATGGATTCGGTTTATGGACGGACGGACCTACGTGAGAGATTGCCGCAACCGCGACACACCACCGAACGAGAGGACCGGCATGTTGTGCGGCGGGTATCGACGGCTCGCACCGCCACATCACGAACGTTAGCGCAGGAATTAGGGTGTGTTGCGCAACAACCTGTGTCAGCACGTACCGCTCGACGTCGTCTGCAGGCGCGGGGACTTGTCGCACGGCGCTCGTTGCTCCGATTACCATTGACGTAATGGTAATCGGAGCAGCGGCAGTGGGCCGTTGAACGCCGCACCTGGACTACGGAATGGCACGCCATTGTCTTCTCCGACGAATCCCGCTTCTGCCTGCAACACCACGATGGTCAGATCCGCGTGTGGCGGCACCGCGGGGAGAAACTGTATGACGTCTGCATTATACATCGCCATACCGGCCCGTCGCCTGGCGTTATGGTTTGGGGAGCAATTGGATATTACACCCGCACCCCTCTGGTACGCATCGCCCGTACACTCAACAGCCACAGCTACATCTCCGACGTTTTGGAGCCTGAAGTCCTCCCTTACCTGCAGGACCTGCCAGCGGCCACGTTTCAACAGGACAATGCGCGTCCGCACGTGGCACGCATCGTGCAACAATTCTTCACGGCCCACCAGGTGTCACTGCTGCCTTGGCCCGCCTGTTCTCCTGATATGTCGTCCATCGAACACGTCTGGTCGCTGATCGGCAACCGAGTGGCCCGGCTAGCACCACCCGCGGCTACGCCTGATGAACTGTGGCAACGTGTGGAAGCAGCCTGGACCGACATACCTCAAGCCCACATCCAAAGCCTCTTTCGTCCCATGCCGCGGCGTGTAGCGGCCGTTATTGCCAGCCATGGGAGCTACACGAACTATTGATGTCTGCGTGTTCCGCAAGTCGCACGGGCCTGTAAGTTCAATCGTTTTATCTTTGTATCTGTTGTTATGTGACCAGTAAATCTGGCTTTGCTATCTCGTCGTCCTTCTTGGTGTTGCATTTTGGGTGGCCAGCAGTGTATATACAATTCATAGGAACCTATGCTGATTACAAATTAATGTTAGTAGAATGCGTAGTATCATCGTTGTCAGTAGTTATTGTTAAATTGTTTCGTTCTATAGAAACAATATTTCAAACTCCTTAGTTACCTTGTTATAAATTTGGCGATACGTCTCGGGCCTAATGTACTCTTCTTGTTGTTGCTCTTGTCTAGATCGAGAATGCATCGGCGGTGTAAAAGTTGGAGACGTAATACGTTCATTATCTAGTGAAGTTGCGAAGACTGGCGATGCACATTGGTATTTTATGCTCGGTGTGAAAATTTGAAGCGATGGCATCAATCTCCATCTGTTCTTGCTGTTCAGGCTCAGTTTGTGCAGTTGAAGCGGAAGGTTGTAACTCTAGAGGCAAACTCTGGTGAAACGCATCCTGGTGTGCGGACTTTTGACGCTCCCTACATTCCCATGAACTTTCGATTGATGACTTAGTGGACCTTTTCGGATTCCTTTCTTTCTCCTCTAGCTGTTTCTTCAATTTTCGTCGGTTCTTATAGTGATTTTCCCTGAATTTTCGTAACCAATTTTTTTTTATCTAAAAAATAAATAAATTTTAAATCCACTTTATTTCGGTTTATCACATACATCCGTTAGCTCTGACTGTAATCCACGGAATGCGGGGCTGAGGTCATCGCTATCATTATCTATTCACTAGTTATCAACCTTAAAGCGACGAACGGCGAAACAAAATCACTCAAATTTAGCTTAACTTTCTAACGCTACTGTATCGAAGGGAAGTGGAACATTGGAACTTAGTTTGTTATAAATGGGACTCTATAAACTATCTAATGATGTATTATTTATTACTATACTATTATTAGCTTCGAAGATATAAGCATTAAAAGTGTGACATGTTTTCGTTGCATCCGTGCTCCTGATGTTACCCCCTACCCAACGTGGAGAAAGACGTAGTTTTACGCATTAAAAAAAAAAAAAGCTCTGAAAAGTGCATAATTGGAGAAACGAAATTTGTTTTCTCTGTCTAGTGCAGCAGTATTTTATTTTCTTAAATTTGCACATACCTTTTCTTTACTACTATTTCATTTAGAGAAACTTAGCCAACCTCTTACTGTCACGAATGTGTGTATCTGAAAGAGAAAACTCATCACAGCCCAAACCAGGAAGAATAAGTTTGATCACAGTGTAGAAGAAAAATCTCAAATCACTGGAACTTAAATAAATTCCTAGAATTTGTTACAAAGAAAGAGTATTACATCTAATAGGTATTTTACAGTCACTATTAAAAATATATGAAAAGTAGGAACTCTCATAGTTACATTTCAGTAGCCCAAATCCTCCCAGTCAGGGAATAAAAAATACTTTACTTTAAAAAATCAATTCCCCACAGTTTTTTTAAGTGACAAATGGGCAACGCGTTCATGTGAGTTTTACTTAAAGCCCACACATTCGGCGAGCTCAAGAAAAGTACGTTGGTAGAAAAAAAGAACACAAATAACAATCTGTTAGAAATACGTCGACGGAAATCAATCCAACACAATTGTTTGTTTTTAAACCTGTTAAACTGATCGATCAGCGTTATCGCCTCTTATTTCCGAGAAAGAAATCATCCTTACAAATCGACTCCCATAGGTAAACCACTTTTGTCGAAACATCGTCAAAATTAATTGAAATTTAATACCCGAATCACAGTGCAATTAGAAAAGAACATTATTTTTTTGGCATAGAAATTCCGCCATTAAAATTAGCCAACCGGCTAGAAAACATGCACCGCTATATAACGCGTACCGAAACTATCACTGTTAAAAATTTTTGTCGTATGTTGCACCAAAAAGTGGTGCTACACCAGCTGCACCATTTTCAGAAAAAAGAGACCTGCACCATTGAGTGGTGCAAATAACATGGTGCAACCATGCACCATAATGTAGTGCAACATGGTATAAAGTCGCACCACGTTTATTTTTGGTTTGGTTTACACCACACAATGGTGCATCTTTTCTGAGAAAGTGGTGCATCTGGTGTAACACCACTTTTTTAGTGCAATCTACCACAAAATTTCTAACAGTGTACACTCCGATGTCCCAGAAATTAATGCAGGAATCTCAAATTGAAAATATGCCATTTACCGTCTGTTAGAGGGATCCCCCATGGGTTCCCCGCTTTCCGCTACTTTAGCGGAAATCCTTATGCAAGATTTGGAAGAAAACGTTTTACAATCCTCTCCCATAAAACCACTTTTGTATCTTCGTTGTGATGATGACATACTGTTTCTTTGGCCCTTCAGTCACGATGATCTTGTTGAGTTTGCCAATAGGCTTTCATCGCGATATCCGACTATTCATCTATCTATTGAATTTGAAAATTTGAACAAAATTGTTCCTCACCCTTTTTGGATTTTTTCTTACCACGAAAACCAGGAGATAACTCCTTTACTTATTCTGTTTATACTAAACCAGTGGTCTCAAACTCGCGGCCCGCATAAATAATTACAAAATAAAAATAAATCACCCTTTTTACAAGTATGTATATTATAATATATTAAATACAATACTTATAAAGCAGATGGCTTTGCCAAGCTATCTGCTTTATAAGTAACATGTTTATTTACGAAGAATATAACTGTATGGCGGTTCGAATGTTTTAAAGACGTGGAAAACATTTTCAATATATTCAAGCCTCCATTTTCCTATAATGCTGACAACGCACATGGAGAACATCAGCGCGAATTAATAGGCTTTCACTGTGATTCTTTCCTAAAAGTAAAAATCAACAGCTGCAATCTAGGAGTTTTACCAGTTAGTTTCAAAGGACAAGTACGTAAACATTCCTAACCTAGCTGCACAGGTTCTGCCTATGTTCGGAACAACATACTCATGCGAACAGTTGTTCTCAAGAAAGAACCAAGTAAAATTTCTTGAAAGGAATAGATTAATGACTGTAACTTATGCTCACTTTTAAAAGTAGCATGTTCAAACGACATTATCCCAAATATCGATAAGTTAGTGAAAGAGAAGCGAGTCCAAGTTTCTGGTCAGAACATGCAATATTTTCTGTACCATGTTCAGTTGGTAAAATGTGATTCTTTTAAGATTTAAGTGAAAAATAATTATTACGCAAAAATGATTGTTTTCAGTGATTGACGAAGCATTTGTCTTTACTATTTACCGATAATTAGAAATAATCTGAATATGAAGATTTCGTACTTAATAGACGAAAATGAGGAACATAAGTTTGCTGTTTGTAGTACGATAAGTTAAAACAAATCCCTAAAACTGCCGAATAAAACTCAATTTATTTACAATATTAAAAACCTATTTACATAGCTAGCAATTTCGGGGCTCACATGGCCCCATTTTCAAGCCCAAAAGCCCCGGAACACGTAGAGGCAACGACTATATACAATAGTATTCGTGACTAAAGTGATATACGTCATAAAAATTATACAAGTGATGCTATTTACATTAAGAGAAAAAGAAGTAATTAAAGTCCAAAAGCAAATACAGAAACATATTCAAATTAGTCTCACCTTCTAAGTGTGTCAAGGGGGAGTGATCATCTGTCTCCAAGGTTTTGGGACTGAAATCGGAAAGTCCGTATTACAGCAGACACCGTAATATTTAAAAATAAACAGGCTTTCCGAGATAAAAATGGCATTCTTGTTAACAGAGGAGTTTAAAACTTTAGCATTTTGCCAGTCCGGTTTGTAGCCTTTCTGGTTAACTGCAACGGCGAGGGCTGTGGTGACGTTTCCACTTCGTAGAGAATATTGGTGCTCCTTCAGTCTTATATTTAGCGATCGAAGTGTCGAACCGATGTAAACCTTAGAGTCACGGTTTGGGTCTTCTGAGGTCAGAGGTATGGAGTAGACCCCCGGTTTGTTGAGCATATTGACCTTATCCCGGTCTCTACGAACTAGTGAGAAGATATTTCGGGTACAGATTCCAAAGGATAAATTATGTCGTTGACAGACTTTTTTCAAGTAAGGAACAATATGTGGAATAAATTTACCAACAAATTTAGCCGGAGGAGCTTCATTAACCAAAGTGGTAAATCGTAGTTTAGAAAACTTCCTGAGTAACCTGTGAAAGAGAGAGGTCGGGATCCGGACTCCTGGGTTAAAGCTTGAATCTTATTTAATTCATCAATGCGAATCTTGCGGGATGAAGAATGGATAAAGGCTCTTTTAATCAAAAATCTAAGAGCAGGAGATTTATGTTCCGGAGGGTGAGCAGAAGCGAAAGGAATAATACAGGGAATAAAGGTAGGTTTTCTGTAAACTGAGTACTGAAGTTGATTGGAGGTTAAATGCCTTGTTAATAAAATATCAAGAAAAGGGAGTTTTCCCTCAACTTCAAGTTCCTGGGTAAAGGAGATAGTTGGATATTGAGAAGACAGACACTCAGTAAATTGATTCAAAAGAGAGAAAGAATAAGGCCAGAACACCAACATTATGAGGTATGTGGATGAATGTTAACCTCCAATCAACTTCAGTACTCAGTTTACAGAAAACCTACCTTTATTCCCTGTATTATTCCTTTCGCTTCTGCTCACCCTCCGGAACATAAATCTTCTGCTCTTCGATTTTTGATTAAAAGAGCCTTTATTCATTCTTCATCCGGCAAGATCCGCATTGATGAATTAAAGTTTCAAGCTTTAACCCGGGAGTTCGGTTTCCCGGCCTCTCTCTTTCACAGGTTACTCAGCAAGTTTTCTAAACTACGATTTACCACTTTGGTTTATGAAGCTCCTCCGGCTAAATTTGTTGGCAAATTTGATTTTATTCCACATATTGTTCCTTACTTAAAAAAAGTCTGTCAACGACATAATTTATCCTTTGGAATCTGTACCCGAAATATCTTCTCACTAGTTCGTAGAGACCGGGATAAGGTCAATATGCTCAACAAACCGGGGGTCTACTCCATACCTCTGACCTCAGAAGACCCAAACTGTGACTCTAAGGTTTACATCGGTTCGACACTTCGATCGTTAAATATAAGACTGATGGAGCACCAATATTCTCTACGAAGTGGAAACGTCACCACAGCCCTCGCCGTTGCAGTCAACCAGGAAGGCTACAAACCGGACTGGCAAAATGCTAAAGTTTTAAACTCCTCTGTTAACAAGAATGCCATTTTTATCTCGGAAAGCCTGTTTATTTTTAAATATTACGGTGTCTGCTGTAATACGGACTTTCCGATTTCAGTCCCAAAACCTTGGAGACAGATGATCACTCCCCCTTGACACACTTAGAAGGTGAGACTAATTTGAACATGTTTCTGTATTTGCTTTTGGACTTTAATTACTTCTTTTTCTCTTAATGTAAATGGCATCACTTGTATAATTTTTATGACGTATATCACCTTAGTCACGAATACTATTGTATATAGTCGTTGCCTCTACGTGTTCCGGGGCTTTTGGGCTTGAAAATGGGGCCATGTGAGCCCCGAAATTGCTAGCTATGTAAATAGGTTTTTAAAATTGTAAATAAATTGAGTTTTATTCGGCAGTTTTAGGGATTTGTTTTAACTTATCGTACTACAAACAGCAAACTTATGTTCCTCATTTTCATTAGAAATAATATTCCACTGTAGTGGCAAGCCATTGGTGTAGTTTTGTAAAGTTGATATTTATTTATAAGTCTGAGTTTAAGACCACTGTACTAAACCATCTTCCTCCACTTGTCTTATTCCTTTTAACTCAGCACATCCGATCAACCATAAACGTTCTGTCTTTAATTTACTGCAAAACATCGACCACGAGATGTTGAACAACGCCATAGCTCAATCCCAGCTCGGACGCCACATGGCAAAAAGTTACCCTTTGGTTGTCTTGAATCATTTCCTCCATGTGTGCAATGTTGATCGTCGACGAAGCTGGACGTCCACTGTTTGTGCAATGTCGGTTCCCCACAACATCCCTGCCGGATTTAAATGAACGGCGCCATTTCGCCACGTGTTTTTGAGACATTACGTTGTCACCATAAACTTCGACGAGCTGCAGATGAATTTCGGCTACGGGCACGCTTTTGGCCCATAAAAACCTTATCACTGCTTTGACTTCGACCTGAGACCACGCTTCCAACCACGTCGCCATTTCGAAATGTCACGCGCATCGCACTCTCTGCTCAGGAGTTCGCAGAGGTGCCAGGAGCACTAGCGCCATCTGTCGAACGTCCATGTCATCTATGTCACTCGTACGCCATCCGGCATTTACTTTATAGCACGTGTACCCTCCCCCACCCCATTTTTTTTTTCTGATCGACCTACGTAGATAGCGATCAGAGTTCGCAGTGTTAATATGGAACTGGATCGTTGAGATTTACAGATGCTTCCCTATCCACTGGCCAAAATGGTAAGCAGGAAGCCGAAGTTATCGTGTTTGGAAAATTCGTTAAAAGTTTTTATTGTTACTGTTACGAGGAAAGCAGTAGCGTAACTAGCACAACGTGCGCCCGCCCCCCCCCCCCCCGCAAGATTTACTTCAGCTCCCCTACAGTGGCGGCTTTTCAGGTGAAGTAGGTGAAGTGCCTCTTCACCTATTTTACTCAAAATAAAGTTTTATTCAGTATTTTTTTTATAATATATTCCTTTTTGCCTTTATTCAGTTCCAAAATACCCAAAATTTTGAACAGTTATTAATTTACATGGCGCGCTCAATACGGAAAACAAATCCTTATACGCAAAACACTGCAAGTGAAGAGCCGAAATGAGAATGCTTGGAAGTCTGCAGTTTTCCGCCGAGTTGCCATGGTAACCGTGACGTCACCCTCCACAATCTGCTCGCTCAAGTGAAGTGTTTCAGCTTCACGCTCCTTACCTCTGCATCTTTCAGTTTTTGAGCGTAAAATCGTGAGAGATCACGGTGGAGTGAGCGGACTACCATTCAATCTGCTAGGGCTTTTTTCCTTGTAATGCCGTGGTACATTATTTTCCGAAAGGAATTTGTTCTTTCGTGCTTTGTGATTATTTGTTGAAAGCTTTAACTGATATTTTAGGATTGTGTACAATTTAACTAATAGTGATAGTTTTTAGTATGCATCCTTTGGACGACATTATTTGTAATTTATTGCAAACTCCATTTACTCTGTGGAAAGATGAAGATGAAAGAGACAGTTTGCTTCAAGGACGACCAACGGATTCACTGACAATTGTTGCCAAGAACGAAATCAAGAAGAGCGGTAAATCTAACAATATTAATTTAAAAAATTGTTGGTTTACTGAATATAAATGGATTTGCAGCACTTATGTGTTAATTTTTTTTTGGGGGGGGGGGGGGCTGCTTACTTTTTAGTAATAAACATTCGGCGTGGAATAAAGACGGATTCTCAGATTTATTAAGCGTAACACGGTCACTTCATAAACATCGTGATTCTAGCGAACACCTGAAATGCGGATCAATGTTAAGTAATTTCGAAAAAATTCAAAACACCATTCCCGATGCCCTGAGGAAGAATGCTAGGCTTTTGAAAAGGCATTTTAACGAAAACGTTCGTTTAAATACACTTTTCCTGCAGACAGTGATTGATGCAGTATTAGTCTATACTGTATTTGAGTAAACAAGAACTAGCATTCCATGGCCATGACGAAAGCATGGGCTCGATAAATCGTGGAAATTTCATTGAATTACTTTCATTGTTGATATGAAGAAGTTCTTTAGAAATTGAAAATCAATACGAAAGGATAAAAAACTAATCAAAATGAATTAATTGAATGTATTTCTGAATATTTAAACGATCACTTCAAAAATTAAATAATTTTTGATTGTTGATTCGGAAGGTGTATTGGTTGAGGAATTTTTGGGTTTCCATGATGTGAATAAAGATAGAACGTCAGGAGCTTTATACAAAATGCTAGACAAAATTTTGGAACAGTTTGATTACCAACACAAATAAATAGGACAATGCTACGATGGGGCAAGTATAATGTCTGGACACTTAAATGGACTACAGAAAAAAAGTCAAGGATAAAGCTTCTCAAGCTGTTTTTGTTCAATGCTTAGTTCATCGTTTGAATCTTGTATTACACCAGAGTTTTTCTAAAATTCCTAAGTGTCGAATACTTTTTGCAAGCCTCAGTGGAATTGCTTCGTTTGTTCACCATTCTGTGAAGCGGTCATATACACTTATATCAACAACCGCAAGATGCAGACCAACCATAAAAGAAACTCGATGGTCCTCCACTTCGAAATTAGTAAGTGTAGTTGTTGAAGATTGGGATAAATTGAAGGAAGTGTTCGGATTTCTGGCGAATAGCGAATAATCAGACAAAAAATCAATTCATCTTGCCAAGGGGTTTTTGAATGATATGAACACTTTTGAATTTACATTTTTGGCTCCACCGATCTATTATTCGAACTTTTGAAGAAAAAATAACTAAACATGAACTACTGTGTAACTCAAATAAAAAAAAAAAAAAAAAAAAAAAAAAAACCTCGAGAAATTTTGAGCCATAAAAGGAACGATGAGTTTTTTGAAACACAGTTTGGAAAAGCTAGCAAAATCACAGAAATAAGCATGGGAATATGCTGCTCTTACATAGGAAACAGTTTTTTAGAATTACAAAACAATTGTATTTCGAAATTTTGGACCACATTCTTATGGAAATGGATACAAGATTTCAAGACTGTAAGAAACTTCAATTTGTCTGACTTGCTGACACAACCAAATTCGAATAATTTAATGCATGCTTTCCCACTCGCGCTCTTGAAAATCTACATTTTTACGAAAACATATTTACTAAACACCAGCGCCTTAAAAATGAACTGAGTCTTGTATATGCCGATGAAAAATTAAGGAATATATTGACTCAAGAACTCCTTCGAGTGTTTCACGGAGACAAAGATATTTTTACAGAAGATTATAAATTGGTTTTCCTCAGTTTAACAATTACATCTACAAGTGTGCCAGTGGAAAGAAGTTTTCTTAAAAGAATACAAACTTGCTCAAGAAACACTAGTTCCCAAGATAGACTTGCTTCTCTGGCAAATATTTCTATTCAGGAAGGCATTTTATTGATGCTCACGAAGAAACAATCATCTAACCATCTTATGACGACATAATCGACAAATTTGCAGCTTTAAGAGGAAGAAAAATTGATTGAATATACAAAAAATGAGTTAGTCCTCATTAAGGGATTTCCATTGCAGACAGTATATATCTTTTCATACTGCTCTTGTACCTCTTCACCTATTTTTCCAACCACGAGCAGCCACTGCTCCCCTAAGCGCAGTAATTTTCCCACTATTTCAAGCACTAGGGAGAATGCGATTTTCGCTGTGTGTGTGTGGTGGATGGGAGGTTATTTCAGGAAGTCAAGGGGAGTGTTTGGAAAATAATGCTGGTACCTAGAGCTCTGTAGTTTTAACTTTTTAAGTAATAGATTTAACAATACATGTAATTGTTTTGTACAAAACTAAAATAAATCGTTTGAAGAAAATGTATATGGCAGATCTGCGACTGCTGTGAATAAACGGTGTCGCCTGTCATGTACGTAATCCTAGGTGACTGATTGACTGTTTCTCCACATCCTCCATTAGGAATTCCCATGTGGCCTAGGGCTTTTCCTCAGCAGCGCAGAAAGAGAGGGCGATTGGAGAGCGATCGTATTACAACTCGGAGCCAAAGGGCCGAATAGCTTCAATCTGTAGGACATCCAGTTTTCTTAAACTTGACATTTCTTTAGGCAAAGTTAAATGTACCTTTAAAGAAAATATGAACCTTTAGATTAATTACTTGTTTGTTTGTTTTTGTGCGTGTTCGAATGTTTTCAAAAAACTATAACTGGAAGCTGCGGTACGCCCCTTGGTTACCTGCGCCCACCCGCAGCTGCGGTGGCCGCGGAGTAGCAGTTACGCCACTGCAAGAAAGTCTGGACTCCTATTTTACGTGCACGGTTCTCTTTGACATAAAAAATTAGCTTCCTCAGATACATCTTATAAAAGGGGCAGAATTAAAGGCAATCAAATGAAAAATGCGATGACTCTCATTGGGTCCCAAAGATAATATAATACTTAAGTAAAGCTGTGGAAACTTTGGGTTCACCGATGGGTTCGAGAGAACAAAGACGAAACCCATGAGATTAAGATAGGTGAAGGGGTGACCGTACCTCAAGTGCCAAGAACGATTGAACAGGTGAAACGGCTTCTAGAACGTGACTGATTGATTTCAGTGATGGCAAGCTGTATGTCGAAACCTTTGTATGGAGATAAATGTGTTTAACGGATTATTCTGGGTTGGCGTCGATGTTTAAAACAGAGGCATTTAGTTAATACGTAGCAACTGTGAGTTTTGGTAGCAAGCTTATTTGACCGTCTGAGGATTAAGGAGGCCGTCTGCAGATCTACACAACGGGTTGCAGAAGCGAGCAAGACAGATGGAGTCGGAAGAATTGGCAAAGGAGAGACTCGAGGACCTTGAATTAAATAAAGACTCTCCCACAAGAAGATATTAGTGCAAGTGGCATGCAATTAAATGTTAACCTCAGTTATAAGGAAAAGATTCGTGATTTGAATGAGTTAGTCATTATTGTTAATCACTCTGATTCCTACTGTGGGATAACGACAACAAAAAAGCAGGTGGCCGCATTACAACGTTCAATGATATTATTTCAGATACAATTCAAACAAATATACGCAGCAGTGTTGCCAGGTGAAATTTTCAAAAATCAGTAGATTTCATCACAAAAAAATTAGCAGATTTGTTTTCGCTACAATCCACAATGTATCGCTATATATTTGTTTGAATTATTTGAAATATTACTACGTTCAAAAAGTTGCTGAACTTTTTAAATTAAAAAATAATGAGTACAGATAATACCTGTTTATGCGGTGTTTCCTTCGAAGTAGTTACCCTGTGCAACTATGCATTTTTGCCAGCGCTCATACAAAGATTTAAATTCAGATTTCAAGCCTTCTTTTGCTACATCCTCCAGTGCCTCCGTCGCAGCTCGTTGCACTTCTTCGGAACTTGAGAAGCGTCGCTCCTTAAGCAAATTCTTCCTCAAGGCAGAAGGAAAAAAGTCACACGGTTAGAGATCATGCGAATAAGCTGTTTGCGGAAGAACGGGAATGTGATGTTTGGATAGGTAATCGGACAGCAGGAGGGATCTGTGAGCCGGCGCATTATCGTGATGGAGCACCCACGAGTTGTTCTTCCAAAGATCGGGTCGCTTGGGTCCCGCTGATTCTCGGAGACATTTCAGGACGTTGACGTACTCTTCTTTAGTTACTGTGCGACCATGTTGAAGGAATTCTTTTCGTACGACCCCCTTGCAATCGAAGAAAACTGTTAACAAGACCTTTCCTTTGGAGTGGTCAGCCTCCAAAGGAAAGGTCTAAGGTCGTCCTGACCTCTCATCATCCTCGATACCCTGTCGCCCGTTTTCGAATCGTCGATGCCACTCATACATTCTAGTTCGACTCATTGCATTCTCACCGTACGCTGACTTAATCATTTGAAAAGTCTCAGCGAAAGATTTTCCGAGCAGAATACGAAATTTTACACTTGAACGCTGTTCAAAATTCGACATCGTTGTCCTCGCGACGGAGAGCCTCGAATGCCTGTAATCACGAACTACGCACATACGTTGTACGTGTTGGATCTGGATCAAACCGGTTCTTGCTGGTCGGTCACATCACGCTCTTCGCTTGCACAGCGGGGAATGACGTAATTCACTGACATTTGGCAAATATTCAAAAAGTTCCGGAACTTTTTGAACGTAGTCGTAGTATCATTGAACGTTGTAATGTGGCCACCTGATTCTCTGTTGTTATCCGCGCCTTGGTTGGAATGGAATAAAAAGTATTTCTGATCACATAGTATTTTCCATTTAATTTCCTTTCTTAAAAGGCAATCATTAACTTTCATGCTGTGATCTGTAATGGAATGGGTTAACTGAACTATAGAATCTGCACTATCAGAATTTGGAAAGAACTGTTGTTCGAATCTTATCATTATTATTATGGCTATCATAGATGATGTTGTTCAATTTTTTCTGTAAGACCATTTCGCACGTTAGAGCTGTGGCATGAAGAACTTAAACGCTTTGTACTCAGCAAGGGATATTAGGTTTTTTGAAAACAGTCTATGTCTTCATAATGTTTACTACACAAACTTTCCTTTTTACGGTGCATCCTGAACGAACGAAGAATAACAAACGTGCCACAAATTTCGACAAAAGTGGGAACGATTTGCTTCCGTCACCATTGTTTTATTTCTCTCACATGACCAAAAATCATACAGACATACATCAGAATGCATTTTAAGAACAGTATTTCGAAGAATTCTCTATTCACTGTCTAGTGCTTGAATCTCAGTGGGAGGAATTACATTGGGAAAAAAGGAACCTGAAGGAGCAACTGATGGAAACTTCTTTCCCAAGGCATTGACAAAGCTAAGTACTTCTAAATTTTGCGTAACATTATCAGCAAATGAAAATCTTTGATTCAGTTCCCTTGTTAAAAAGTAACAGCAGAACAAGCTGTTGGTAACAATTCTATAACACAATAATGAACTACAAAAAATTATGTGAACCACTAACTTATGAAAGCCTCTACCTAACACGGTTCACTTGGCCAAATGGTCTAAGCGCTGGCTTTTGACTATTCGACCGGGATGGGTTTGCATTTGAATCCCGTGAGGTATGGATGTTGTATTAGGGTGATTCAAAAGTCATTGCCGTTTTGAAGAGTGGTCCTGTGTCAGACAATTACTCGGTGCGCATGCGTTATGCAGATAAGAACAACGCTTGACCGGAAAACCGGTCCCCATCCAGTTGGAATAAATAGAAGCACACGCTGCCATGATTTATTGGAAAATTTTCTGCTGTCAAAAGCTATGGACGAGAAATACACGATCCGAATACTGGTACTGTTTTTCTTTAAAAAATAAAACTTGACCGCTACAGCAAGGAAAATTTGTGCTGTGGCAGGTGAAGGAGCAGTGTCTTAAAGAACGACAAGATTTTGGTTTCAACGATTTAAAAATGGGGACTGCAGCCTTGGAGACAAAACATGTGCTGGAAGGCCTTCGACGGTGAATTCTGAAGATGTTCGCCAGGCCGTAGAGTCAAAGCCGCGCACACAACCAACTGTCAGATGAGCTGGGAATACCTCAGCCCACAATTATTCGCGAAAACTGCACAAACTCGGCAAGACGCTCAGAAGCTGTCGACAAGTACACCATGAACCAACTGCTGCTCAAGCTCAGCGACGTCTGCGTTGCCAATTGTTGGAAAATCCCCAGGACTACCGTTTTTTAGGCGAATTGTGACATGTGATGAAAAGTGGATATTTTCCGGAATCCTGACACGAGGAAACAGTGGTTAGTCTCAAAAAGCCACCAGAACCAGTCCCAAAAAGGGGACGATTTGGGCACACAGTTATGTTATGCGTTTGATGGAACTTTGAGGGCCCCATGCATTGGGAATTGGTTCCAAATGGCCGAGGCCTAAGGCACAGAGTTTCTTTCAGGCATTCATCCGGAGGGGGAGAATCCCCCCAGGAAACGATCGTTTCTGCCCCCCCCCCGGTGCTACTTTATGTTACCGAGCTAAATGTTTATAAATTCAGGCTATAATGAAAAAGAAAGTTTCGTTTCTTTTGATGCTACCAATATTTCTCCAATTATATATATTTTTAATTTGTTCAAATATTATAGTTTATTTTGCTAAATAGTGTTTTAAGATGCATGTCATTCTTCAAAATACTATAAGTAGACTAATCATACCTCATAGTCAGGGAATCGCGATTCAGGGCCAGGAGAGTGTTGAATGCATTTTAATCGAAAAAAGTTTCAAGCCTGCCGAAACCACTGTAACGTATACTCTAGATTCAGTTTCCTTTTGATTTTACTATCTCTGGTTATTTTATTTTCCTATGTAAATTACTAGGGGTGTTCAAATGAAAAGGTACGAAACGTCATAAGAACGTAACCATTAACATATTTGCCTATGCCGCTATGGGAGAACGTAGCGACACATCTAGGGATGCGATTGGAGTCGCCGGCGTGGATCGGAGCATGCGCGGGCGCCCGCATGCGCAGGAGAGAGCAGAGGCTCTTATAAAGAGCGCCGTCCAAGGTCCACTACTTGTTGAATTCTTCTAGCACAGACGAACCATTAATTCCGATGTGTACTGTGAGACACTCCGAAGCCTACGCAGGTCCATCAAGAACAAAAGACCGGGGCTGCTCACGGAGGGTGTGGTTCTGCTCCATGATAACGCGCGTACACACGTCTCCAGGGTCACACACGTGGAACTGGCCAAGTTCCAGTGGGAGCAGCTTGACCATCCGCCCTACAGCCCGGACATGTCGCCCTGCGATTTCCATGTGTTTGGTCCCCTGAAAAAACATCTGAAAGGGAAGCACTTCCACTCGGACGACGAACTCAAGGACGCTGTGCAGGACTGGGTCTCGTCACGGCCACAGGAATTCTGGGAACAAGGAATCCTTCGGCTCGTTAATCAATAGGATCGTTGTGCTACGGCCTATGGTGTATACTTTGAATAAAGTCTTCATTTATACCCACAGTGTCGTTTCGTACCTTTTCATTTGAACACTCCTTGTATCTTCTTACTTAACGAGATGTTATTTCTCCCGCTGAATGATATGTGGCAATGAGTGTAAGTCATGACGTGGTGGTAGGCAGTATAAATAGGCGCGTTCAACGATACCAGGGGGAGCTTTTTGTTTATGTGCGTAGAGAGCTTTGTTTTATGTGTAAGAGATCTTCGTTTGATGTAAAGAGAGCTTCGTTTATGTGAGAGGAACTTCGTTATATGTGAAAGTTCAGATATCGAGTAGTTGTGTGACCTGTGAAATGTGTGTTGGATAATACCAGGAGTTTCCCTAATAAAAGGTTTTTAGTAAGTACGTTTTTCTCAGTTCATAGTTTTGTCAGACCTCTGTCTGGCTGTTAGGTCTCTTTCATTAAGTGTTACTATTAACAACCAGCATAAGACTAAATCACTACTACTACAACATAAATCACTACTACTACAACATTACTAGCAGTTAAGCTTATTCATTATAATTACTACACTACTAGCAAGAAAGTTTATTCATTATACCACGACCCACACCCTGAACCACCCGACCCCTCCCCTCCGTTTAGCTGAAAAAATTTGTTTTTGAAATGTTTGAAGAAATTACTACATCAGGGACGTATACAGAATTTCTTTTAGGAAGGGGGGGGGGGCGACGAAAAATGTAAGTTTTTGAAATCTACCAGAGCAAAATTAAAGTTAATAAAACATAGAAGAAAAATTATAGCATTTTTTATAATGTATGTTCATGCATTTTTATTAAATTAAAACCTTATTTTTAATGTAAGTCGCATTTTAATAAAAAAAATTAAACACTTTCTAGGGGGCAAGGCCGCCCCTGGCCCGCCACTAAATACGCTCCTGTACTTGTATATAATAATTACTTCCATATATGTAGATATAGTAGTTAAAAAATATATATATAGCAAATGGAAAACTTGCCCCTCAAAGGTTCCATTTGACACCCCGGTCAAAAAGTCCTGAAAGAAACACTGCTAATGCACAGTTGTACTGTGGCAAGTTAGAGAGGATGTATGCCGCCTTAAGCTGAAAGTATCCTGCTCTGGTGAACCGAAAACGAGTTATCCTCCAATAGGATAATGCTCCTGCTCATTGTGTCCGGTCAACAAATGAAAAAATACAGGAACTGGAGGTTTTTGAGCTGATGTCCCTCCCTGCTTATAGTCCGGAACTTGCACCTTTAGACAAGTACTTATTCCGGTCCATGGACAATTTTCTAGGTGGGAAATACTTCCAAAACATCCACGATGCCGAACTTGGGGTCCAAGACTTTTTCGCCTCAAAACCAACGTAATTTTTTCGCAGGGGAATTCAAGACATGGCGTGACGATGGTGTAGGACCATCGAGCACGATGGACTCTATTTCAAAGATCACACTTTTGCGTTTATGCATTTATACACGTTTCCATCAACTGTCAGAAAACGGCAATGGCTTTTGAATCACCCCGGTATTTGCCTACCGGCACTGACTCTCTCCCTTTCCTGGAGCCAGTGGCCCTAAAGTAGGGATGGTCAACTGCTTGTAGGCCGTCGAGTTGCTTACGGTGGTTGTTAAAATAAAACAAACAACAACGAAAAGAAAGGTTCTGCTACCTCTACATTGGGGACCGTAGCAGTAACGGATCTCCTCATTCAAGGAAAAGAGCGCTGTGGCCTATCAATTATGGCATTCACGCGTTTGTACACTATTATAGTACCCAAGCTGATCAGCCATTTCAAACAAATTCGATCATGTCACATAATTTTCGAAAAATTAAAGGCATTATGTATAAAAGTGCTGTTATATTTCATAAAAGGCTGTCGACCGATCAATATTTTTAATCGGTTAATATTTCACCATTGATCGATTAATCGACCAATTAATCGGTAATTTGATCGAGTGATAAAAAATACTGTCACAAAAAATACGACTATAAATTATATCAAGCATTATTCTATTACTATATGGATACCATATCCGTTGTCTAAAATGTTAGGGTGTTGAATGTGTCGTAGCCTGTTAATCTAGTAGTATTCATTGCTTTACTTTATTAAGAAATCAGAAATACAAATTAATAATAATTACTTTAAACCTGGTTTGCAGTCACTGCTTTAGCCAAGATTTTAGGCACAAGAGCTTGTCAACATTGGATGGTTTAAGCGAAGTACGAAGTTTATTAACAACAATACCAGCGGCACTAAATACTCTTTCACTTGACACAGACGTTGCTGGAATGCACAGAAACCGTTTTGCTAAAGTAGTAAACAACGGCAACTGTAATGAATGAGTTTTCCACCACGGAAGAGGATCTGCAAAATCGTCGTCGAGTTCAGGCAAGCTCTGATAAACTTAAAGCTCTAATTCTATCGGTGTCCTGACATTTGGGTATTTTTTTTATTTCTGTTTCTGGAATCGACGAATTGTCAAAACAATAGTTTTCTTCGTTTCTGTTGCACATTACTTTCTGCTTGGTGTAAGGGCAGCTGTTGATTTGTGCTACTGGATGAAATTCTGTTCCACACTAAGCTCTCGGTTTTTTTCTGGTATACAGCGAAGTGTCTTGAATCAAGGGTCAAGGGCAGTAGCTTCTTCGTACTTGTCGTACAAAGGCCATTGATCGAGTCTTTCCGTCAGATCATCGAGCAACATAGCTTTAAATCTGGGTCGGTATCGGACAATCTCATTGCGCTTTTGAGGTGTGTAAAAGCGGGAATTACAACACTGGCAGTTACGTATTTGTGACCTCCGAGTGTTTCAGTGATTTCTAAACAAGGTTTAAATACGCTGATTAGCTTCTCAAGCACTTCCCACTCAACTGTTGTCAGAATAGCGGTATTCGATGCGTTGGCTACCAGAATGTTGTCTACTGCGTTTTTAGCTTTCACAAGACTTTCCACAATGATGTAGGTACTATTCCAGTGTGTCACTGTGTCCTGTTGCAGCTTAGTGTCAAGAAGACCAAGGTCTTTTTGCTTAGACGAGAGTGTAGCCTCTAAATGTGAGCGGTGTTTAAAATGTCCTACAATTTTTCGGCATTTAGCTAGAACCTTTTCCATCGATGCGACTGAAAGAGCTTTATTTATACTTAACTGTGAAGTATGTGCCGAACATCTTACACTGTCAAACTTTGATCTGTTAACGACAAGTACAATATTTCTGGCATTATCGGTGCAGATGGCAGCAAGTTTGTTTGTTCGTTCCCATTTTTCGACGGGTTCCTCAAATTCAGTTGTACATTGATTTGCAGTATGCTTCTCAATCACCTGTTTCACTTGAATAGTTGCATCACAAGAATGCCACTCATTGCCAATCCAATGTACAGCTATTGCTAAGTAGCTGTCGTTGGCGAACGAGGTCCAAAGATCTCCAGTTAAACTCACATAAGAAGCTCTCTTTAATTCATTAAACACTCTTGACTTCTGAATGCCGTAAATTTGGACGATTTTGTTCATAATGGTACTTCTGGCAGGTAAATTGTAACACTCAGAATTCAGAGCTGTTTGCAACAACACTTTCAGGCCAGGATCTTCAACAATACTGACAGGTCTCGAACGATCAGTAACTTCCCCACTGTCTTCTAATTTAGATTGAAAACAAGAAGACAATGTCCTTTTTAATCCCTGAAACTTCATTTTTGGAGCTCAAATAAACGTAACAGCAAGAGATGAATCAGCGTTCAAACTTTCTTTCATTGACAGACACTCTCGTACCAGTAGGCTCCACCACCAATAAAGGAGCACTATTTGTTTTTTCAATGAGGAGAGTGGGGGTAAAAATTTGCCCCAGACTTTTGCTCTTGCACTAGAAATTCTCCCTTTTGACGGATACGGTACTTCTGCAACGGTACTCAACTTGGTCCCTGGGTAATTAAGACTAATTGTCTACCCCCATTGATTCCAAGAAACACTTGCATTAATCCCCCATCTTTCCTATTGAAAGCCGAATCCCGTTGTGAGGCCCGGCAGGACCAGCAGCGTGTTTCATCTGCAACGATGTAATAAAACCTCTGGAGACCACTAACCAAGCTTGGAAGATGCCGGCCGTCTGTTATACCGACCTTACGTATTGAAACAACTGACTCTGTTCAGACAATTCAGCTGAGACAGGAGTAGAAGAGGTGTGGTACCGCTTACTGACTGACGGAGCTGTAATTTTCCTGAATAACTACAGTCAACAAGGGGATAGCAGGGAGGGGAAGCACAGATCACCATATGAGAAGTGAGTACAGAGCACAGCAATAAAAGAACGGGGAAACCACGAGGTCAAGAAGCCCTTAATGAAATGCTGGCAGGACAAGTATGGTGTTAAAGACGGAAGTTCGGAATTTACGATGGACTTTGAAGACTAGCATACTTACACACAATGAACGATAGAGTCCCTGCTGATAGTGGTGACTGCTCGATTGAAACTCCCATCGTCATAAAAAGGCTACTTTCCAAGAAGTGAAGACACGAGCACAAATTGGTCTATTCAACAAATTCAAAACAATATGAAGTTTTCTGCAACAATTCCTAATGAATTTATTTTTTATACTGATTTTTAAGTATAAAAATAAAATAGTGATAATTGTTAACAATTATCACTAAGTTAAATTTAGTAACATTATATTTTATTTTTATACTTATTTTTAAAGTAATAGATTAATCGGAAGAAGAAAATAATCGGCGATTTAAAAAGGTTTCATCGATTAATCGACCAAACCTCCGACCGCCCTAATTTCATGTAAAATTTTTAACAGGATAACTAAATGCTACCGAAAATTTATAATTCAATGAAACATGAAAAAATCAGTAGCAATAATGGCTTTTTCAAAAACATCTTAAATCACTAAATGCACGAAAAAATCAGATCGACCGATAAATCAATAGACCTGGCAACCCTAATCCGGAGAAACATTTTTTTGTCGTCAGAGCGAAAACAGTCAGATTTTTATATTTAAGAAATTGGTCTGGTAGCGTTTTATAAGACATTATGTGGTGTGGTGAAGGAAGAATATAACACACTTGATATTTCGCCTTATTTTTGTTTTTCTGACAAATTTTTCGGTCTGTGTGTTCTTTCGTTTTTAGCTCATGTAATCACCGGAGGTGAAAAGATTCGTTAATATTTATTCCCATGATCTAATAGAAATGCTGCGTAATAATATCGGCGCCGCCTGTAAATGACATTTCTGTGCTCTCTGAACGACAGCTAGACGCTACAGAACTGAATCATTTACGGCCATTTCATATCTTGATGAAATGTAATGCTGTCTTCTGCGTTGCGATGCATGTTTACCCAGACATGGTTATAATGTATTAATGCCATCGAATTTCGCTCAGAGAAATCACTTTCATATTATGGAAATAATTCTAACCATACAATCTTCTTTCTTGTTAGGTAACCAGCTGTGATTTGATTAACTATTAACCATTTCTCTGACAACCCTGTTTTCTTTCTTGGTCAGAACTCCTGAACCATGGCATCATTTAAAGAGATTAATGTGGTAGTTAATGGTAATTCAGATACAGCGGAATAGATAAATTCCACTTACAGAAGGAATAGCTGAAGCCGCCTATTCCACCACAACAAGTTTTACCATGACTTGAGGCTAAGAAAAGAGTATTTTTTAGCTGTCTTACAGAAACAACATGTATGTATTAGGTGTAGAAATAAGTTTTAAAGCGTTTTAAGACAACGCAACATGTAATTTGGGAGAAAACAACAATACCTTTACGAATCAAAATATGTGCCGTCATTATCTATCACCTTCCGCCATCGGTCGGGCAGCTGACGGATTCCAGCCATGAAGAATGCTTCGTCCTGTGACGCGACGAAGTCGTCAACCCATTTTTGCACTTCGTCATATGTCCGGAACCGTACAGCAGACAAACCATGTTGCATCGATCGGAACAAATGATAGTTTGAAGGGGCTATGTCGGGACTATACACCGGGTGCTCCAAAAGGTCCCATCCAAGCGTCAATAACATTTCCTTGACCAATTTCGCAACATGCGGCTTAGCTTTGTCATGCAGTTATTTCACGGGACGCAATCCTTTGCCTGTGAATGGACGTTTCCGACAGATTTCCTGGTTCAATCGCCGCAATTGTTGCTTGTAGCGATCAGCAGTAACAGTTTGACCCTGTTCCAATAGTTCATAATAGAGTACACCCTTCATATCTCACCAGATGCACAACAGAACTTTCTTGTAGTGAATATTGCGTTTCGGTGTCGAAGCCGTTGCTTCACGGGGTCTACCCAGTGTTTTTTGTGTTTGGGATTGTCGTACTATATCCACTTTTCATCACCCATACCGATTTTCCACAGAGAAAACTTTGCGTTGTTTGTTCAACAGATTCAAACACTTCATGATACGCACATCTTTGTTCCTCTGGCTCAGGTCATGTGGCTCCCATTTTCCTTCCTTCCTTCTGAATATTTCACATTGTACGTAAACGACTGGAAATGGTTTGTTGAGTTACTCCCAGTTGTTCAGCTAGTTTTTTTTTTTTTTTTTTTTGCGTTTGAGACGAATCTTCATCCAGCAATGCTCGCAGTTTTTCGTGTGCAACCTTCTGCCGGTCGCCGCTATGTTCTCGATCGCTAACATAAAAATCACCTGCTTTAAACGGTCTAAACCAAAACTCACACGTGCTTTTCGATACAATATTCTCCCCCAGAATAGAACAGATCGATGCACATGCTTTTGCAGCACTTTTTCCTTGATGAAATTCGTAACGAATGCAGGGTCGAATAAATGCAATATCCCTTTCATCTACCAATGTGCAAGTGCGTTTGACTGTTGGACAAACTTCTGTGACACATTTTATACTCTGGATTAGTTACTGTCACATGACAACAACGCGGGGGAATGTCGGATATGTAAATTAGCGGTATACGTCACACAAAAAACGCTTTAAAACTTATTTGTACACCTAGTATTTATGGCATCGCCGTATGTCCGTCCGTCTTTAGAAACGACATCCCTCAAACTATGAAGCGGGTTCAAAAACTTCTTTCTTTACCGGTAAAGCTGATCTTGGGAATGGCTATTCCACATTTTAAAATTTTCTTTTGGCCTGCAATTTTAGTGTTAGATGGCGTAATTTTGCATTTGTTGTATGTTTTAGATAACTAATAACGGTGAAATATGAAAAGAAGAGATAGCAAGTCATGCTCTAGAAAAATTCTGAAATTCACGTGCCACTTTCCGTGATTATTTTCGTGAATTAACGAAACATATTTCCGATACAACTTTTTCCGTGAAGTGACAGAAAGAAACCTGAATTTCACGGACTTTTTGTACACCAGGAAATTTCTGATTTATCTTTCCACATTTCCTTTCGTATATTAGAAGAAGAATTCTTTCACTTTTTCTGTATCCATACGGCGGAAAATTTCCGGTAATAGGAGAGATACGCGGGAATATGCTTGAAGTTTGATTAACTGTTAAATTTCAATCGTCTGTCGAAGGATATGATTTTGAAGTTCTGTAACGAGATCGGATATTATGGATAGCATCAGTGGCGTATCTTGGGTCCGAGACCTGGGCTATCTCACCCCCTCCCCCTCATCCCAGTACTGTTTTTTTTAATTGCGAAGTTTAATTTTTATTGTTAAGTAACAGGACTAACTTTTTTCTAAATTTTAGGTATATGCCATTGCTAACATGATACCAAATAATTATGAGGATTAGGATTTGAACACCTATTTGTACATGAACTCCATTCTTCTTTCCTTTTGCGTGAACTTGAGTGGTACGTTTCCATGAAATGTTTCTTCCGAGTACTTTTTCATATTTAAAAAGAATGTTTTTCTCTACTGACAAAACAGCCAAGTTTTTGGAATGTGCATGTCCCTGTGTGGCCCTAAGACATATCTTGATTCTTTTTAATGCAGAAAAACTTCTTTCGGCAGTTGCAGTTGTTCATGGAAAGCTTAATGTGAAGTCTGCTAATTTGTACACCTCACTAAACACTATGTCCAATTTATTCAACTTTATGTAACACGTAATGTCTCTTACTGATTTGTTTTTGTATTCATCAAGGGAATAAAACACCTTCAGTTCATTTTTTAGTCGAGCTGTATCAGAATTTGAAGCATAGAGTTCTTTAAGTTCTGACAGATGTTCAGGGAAGCTTTCACAAAATTTATCAAAACAGTTCGAATCCAACAAAGCCACGAATTTAAGATTTATATATTTCTGATTTTTATTCATTGACACCACAAAAACTGAAACAACTCTCGCAAAACACTCTTATGGGCGGGAGTATGCGTGTGACTGAGATAGTCTAAGACTTCTTTTATCGGAGCCATCCGTTGCCTAAAGCAATGGCCTATTTTCCTCTACCAGCTGATTCATGTTGTCATGGAAACGCTAGCAGGCGATCGTACGGAAGGTTTTCGAATCAGAACTGCAAAGACTCTGGAAGAGCTGCTTGCGTTATGCCGTTGGTTTCCGCTCGCCAGACTGAGTCAAAGAAGTGAATCCGCACGCGGTTTTTTTTCGCACCCAAAGCATCGACATATTTTAATACCGTTGATAATTGACTTTTATTTGTGTATATTTAATTCAGTTTTATTTGTGCATTTCTGGGCTTCGCAGCTAACCTAGCTACCTCGAATATACGCTACTGGATAGCATATTGCATAAAATGTTGGTTATTGTTGCACCGAATATTCCGTCTTCTTTTCTCCATTTTGTGCCCCACTATTTTATATTGTATTACAGTAAGAAACCGGGTACTTCAATTATTGTACGGGTGATTGCATGATTTGTATGTATTGGTCTGTGGAATGCTTAAGACAAAGCTATTATTACAATGATTTAATATAGGAGGTTTAGATAGTGATATTAAATCCATATAAGTAATACTTTTCCCATATCGAATATATTTTCTTTGTTTCATCGTGCTTGGGAGCAACATTTTCATTTTCCTTATCAGGATAAGCAATCTTTGGGTAGGCGCCTCGTTGCCTCTTTTGCAGACATTTTTTTAGGGATTTAGCAATGAGACAGGCATTTCCGTAGGTATTACCTTTGTTTTGGATAGACACTTTTGGCGATCGATAGGCCATTTTCAGTCTTTCGGTTTCTTTGATAGCGCTTTCCGAAAGGGAGGTCGTTTTTCGTAGCCCTCTGTGCTTTTAGCTTTGATCAGGGGACGCGCGCCGCGTTCCTGATCAAAGCAACGTGCCCATCCGCCGTGCGTCGGATGGGCACGTTAAGCCGTCGGGCCCAGGGTATTCGCCCCCCGGTAATAAATAAGGGCGTCTTCCTCCCCCTTTCTACCTCGCTTCCGTGTGACTTTCCTATCGGGCACTCTAGCTCAAATCTCCTAGCTTCCTATTTCTAAGGGTTGTTTAAAACCTGGGGTCAGACACTCCCTTCCTGAAATCCTCTACATATTATCTGATCTGACCTGATCCGATCTCGGGGTTTCAGGTGCGTGGAGAAAATATGCGTTTGAGCTAGCCGAAGACGCGAATAGTTTAATAACCGGGTAGTGAAAGTTTTTAGGAAAGCACGCGTAAGAGATTTAGGAAGGAATAGGGGCTGATATCGCGAGAGTAGGATTTTGAATTAACGTAGCTAGACCATAGGATAACTTCTGTTAGTATATTAAACAAAATAAACGTTGTTAGAAGTATTTCATGTCCTCCATTCAATATTCTCAAGTTTGTTTTTCCCGAGTTTAGCAAGAAGTTTATTTATTCTGCATGCGTATTTTTGCAACAAGTTAATTACGAGTTATCTACGGGTAACGTGGAAAAATTATTGTTTTAGAATAAGATTAAAGCATATAGTCGGAACACTGTAACACGGTTATAGCTACCAAGAGTAAATTTTATATTTAGGAGTTTTGTGAAATAATATTAAAGATAATTAAAAGTCATTCTCAGTTTTAAAAGATTTCAAGATCCACAGCATTCTGTTGCTTCGAAAAATTACGATACAAAACATACGTAATTTGTAATAAGTCCTCCTATAGAAACAATAAAATTATTAAACCTATTCAGAAAAAGAACGAGCTCCAACAAAAAATAAAATGACTAATCCAACCACATTAATAACAAAAAAAAAATTATCATTGCGCACTTTAAGTTCTTCATCATACACGACTGTACGTGGCGAAGGAAGTTAGACGGTCACAAATGACTAATTTCTTTGCATAAAGCCACTGCTCACGATATTTTCTACAAGGAGAAATACAAAAGACTTACGTTTCCTACAAAGTCTCTACAAAAGACTTTGTGAAATAATACTGTAAGCAGTACATTTCACCTTTTCTTAAAAATGATTGAAAGACATTATCAGTTTAAAAAGATCTCAAGTTCCAAAGCATTCTGTTGCTTCTTAAAATCACGAAGAAGAAAATACGTAATTTTTAATAAGTCTTCCTTCAGAAAAAATGAAAGTATTACGAACCTATTCAGAAAAATAATAAGGTTCGACAAAAAAGTAAAATGACTAATTCCCACATATTAATATAAAAAATTTCATCATCGAGTGATTAGAGTTCTACCTTATATGAGACAGTGTATTACATGTCGTTCTGTTTCAACGGTAGCATGCACTTGCGGCTACTGTTGGAAAGATCCCTCGTTCGAAACACACCAGGGGAGAATGGAATGGGCTCGTTAACTTCGTACGCCAGGGAAGAATTTCTGGGAAAAGGGCTGAAACAATCAAAATCGAATATTTTACGGTAAAAATACGGAAAATCCCAAAATTGATTTTTTCTTAAATAAAAGGAATTACTGAATACGGGAGTTCTTTCAAGTTACTGAAGTTATAAGATACGGAAACTTTTAAAAACGGAAATTTCGGTAAAAGTCGAACTCATACCGGCAACTTTGCTGCACATTATTTTCAGGAATTTTCCGTGAATTCACACCCTTTATTTTTTACAGAGTACTCCGCCCTAACATTAACACCTGGACACCTTTCCATTTCGACAAATGTACTTTACAGAAAATTTAATGTTGTGTGTTGAAACTTTTGGCCTCTATTAAGGCCGCTAGTCCTCATGGAATACTCTCCATCAGATATTTGTAAATGCCCGCCAATATGTTTCGCCATTTGGCCTTCAAAGTAGGGACCCAGTTCAGTTTTGTTTATTGGGCGATCTCCTGTTCCACGCAGCCGAAGACTAATTCCTCCTAGAGATTCTCTATAGGGTTCAGGTCAGGATTCTGCGCTGCCCAGTCCTACTTTTCGACGCCCATGTCCTCAAACCAGTCTGTAACAAAGCGAACAGCATGACATGGTACAATGTTCTGCTGATAGTGGTATGGACCTTCCCCAAAGCACTGCCACAACGCTGGTAATGCATAATTGTCCAGGAAGTCTAGGTATAACTCAGCATTCATGGTTTTGTAGAAAATGACTGAAAGGCCCAAGCCAAACCACGAAGAAAAAGAGCTCCATACCATCTTCTTCTTCTTAGCCAGTTGACACCCACTGCAGAGTATAGGCCTCGCCTAGTCTTTTCCAACTTCCTGGATCCTTAGCCTCAGTTCACCATTTAGCACCTCTACATTTCTGAAGGTCATCTCTAAATCTTATTCTCTGGCGCCCTCTTCGTCTCCTACCATTTCTCGGTTGCCATTCTGTTATTGATCTTGTCCATCTTTCAGTCCTCAAACATGTCCAGCCCAACTCCACTTTGATTCTTTTATTATATTTATACGATGATTGTACCGAAAGCAATACAAAAGTGGGCATAACTTTATTATTAACTGACAGAGGTAGTTCAAATTGTGCATGCTGACAAAGTAACTCTTTCTCTATACAAAGGTAATACTCAACATAGTCTTCACCACAAGCGATGCATTTGCGCCATTGTTGAACCCAACTTTCGAATCCTCTTTGAAAAATTCAGCTATGGACTATTCTACCCACATCTTCACAGCCACTTTCACCTCGTCTGTGTCATTGTCCCCGGAGACTGTCCTTCATTGTACCGAACAGGTGGGAGTCTGAAGGCACTAGATCTGTGCTGTACGGTAGAGGGGGTACCACCGACCAACCTAATTTGCTGATCGCCTGATTTGTTGCCAAAAATGTGTGTGATTTCGCATTGTCATCGTGAATGTGGATCCTTTTTATATTCTTTTCTATGAGTTTCTGTCGCAGTATTTGTCATTTTCTTGTAGGACTTCCGTCCACAATGAGTAGAGTTTAGGTCCCAGCCACCTACAGCGAGATCGCCTTTTGGTCAGGACACAGAAACGGAAGGAATGAGTGCAAGTCTAGCGACTTTGACAGAACAGTTTGCAGTGAGATTAGAGTACAGTAGATGGCGCCACCGTACAAGTACGATGTTGCACACAGAGGGGTGAGAGAATTTCAGGGGGGATATAGGAAAGGATACCCATTTAACCAGTGGGTCCAGCCTGGGGGCCGTTACTTAACGTGCTCGTGCGATGCACGGCGGATATTCAGCGATTGTTAGTAAATCACACCATCTCTGAAAGATCAGCCCAGGTCTCGCTAACCACTAAGCCATCCGCGGCTCATTTTCATATTTTTGTTCGGTCTCCTCCTCCTTATGGCTTCTCTGAGCTTCTTGAGTGTCTCAATGTACCGCTCGCTGGTCACGGTACTGCCACGTTCCATAAAATCAAGGAGAATGACACCCCTGTCATCCCAAAAAACAGTCACCATGAGTTTCTGTGCTGATCACTGGCTTTTGAACTTCTTAGGCCTTCGTGAAAGGTGTGACGCCCTTCCATGAATTGATTCTTCGCTTCCGGATCGTAAAGATACCCCCACGCTTTTCCAGCAGATGAGGGCAGACTTCCACCCTTCTCTCCTTCAAATCGGGTGTCAGCTGCCGCAGTACCCACTTTGCACACACTTTCCGATACCCTAAGTCTTCCACCATCCTCTGTATGGCATTGTGACCACAGTCTAGTTGTGAAAAAAGCGCATGGATTGTGACTCGCCTCTCCGCGCAAATCAATTCATCCACTCGCTGACGATTCTTGTCAGTGGTCGCAGTGCTTTGTCTTCAGTGCTGGTTTCTTTAAACTTCTTAATCCATCTGTGCCCACTTTGTGGTTTGTTTTCAATGCTGGTTTCTTTAAACTTCTTAATCCATCTGTGCCCACTTTGTGGTTTGTCTTCAATGCTGGTTTCTTTAAACTTCTTAATCCATCTGTGCCCACTTTGTGGTTTGTCTTCAATGCTGGTTTCTTTAAACTTCTTAATCCATTTGTGCCCACTTTGTGGTTTGTCTTCAATGCTGGTTTCTTTAAACTTCTTAATCCATCTGTGCCCACTTTGTGGTTTGTCTTCAATGCTGGTTTCTTTAAACTTCTTAATCCATCTGTGCCCACTTTGTGGTTTGTCTTCAATGCTGGTTTCTTTAAACTTTTTAATCCATCTGTGCCCACTTTGTGGTTTGTCTTCAATGCTGGTTTCTTTAAACTTTTTAATCCATCTGTGCCCACTTTGTGGTTTGTCTTCAATGCTGGTTTCTTTAAACTTCTTAATCCATCTGTGCCCACTTTGTGGTTTGTCTTCAATGCTGGTTTCTTTAAACTTCTTAATCCATCTGTGCACACTTTGTGGTTTGTCTTCAATGCTGGTTTCTTTAAACTTTTTAATCCATCTGTGCCCACTTTGTGGTTTGTCTTCAATGCTTTTTTCTTTAAACTTCTTAATCCATCTGTGCCCACTTTGTGGTTTGTCTTCAATGCTGGTTTCTTTAAACTTCTTAATCCATCTGTGCCCACTTTGTGGTTTGTCTTCAATGCTGGTTTCTTTAAACTTCTTAATCCATTTGTGCCCACTTTGTGGTTTGTCTTCAATGCTGGTTTCTTTAAACTTTTTAATCCATCTGTGCCCACTTTGTAGTTTGTCTTCAATGCTGGTTTCTTTAAACTTCTTAATCCATCTGTGCACACTTTGTGGTTTGTCTTCAATGCTGGTTTCTTTAAACTTCTTAATCCATCTGTGCCCACTTTGTGGTTTGTCTTCAATGCTGGTTTCTTTAAACTTCTTAATCCATCTGTGCCCACTTTGTGGTTTGTCTTCAATGCTGGTTTCTTTAAACTTCTTAATCCATCTGTGCCCACTTTGTGGTTTGTCTTCAATGCTGGTTTCTTTAAACTTTTTAATCCATCTGTGCCCACTTTGTGGTTTGTCTTCAATGCTGGTTTCTTTAAACTTTTTAATCCATCTGTGCCCACTTTGTGGTTTGTCTTCAATGCTGGTTTCTTTAAACTTCTTAATCCATCTGTGCACACTTTGTGGTTTGTCTATAATGCTGGTTTCTTTAAACTTCTTAATCCATCTGTGCACACTGTTCTTGTCAATGGTTTCATCTCCGTAAACAGTAAACATTCTGTAGCCTACTGTGGATGTCGGACAGTCTTCACGCTTCCTTCACCAAGAACTCAATGGCGGCACGTTGCTTCTGCTTGGAATCCATTATTTACCTGCAATGAAGAAGAAAGGTTACTATAGAGGAAGAGTTACTCTACCAACATGTGCAATTTGAACGACCTCTGTCCGTTATTTTTTCTATCGCCCTTTTTCTTTATACATTTCTATCGCCCTTTGGATTTATCAGCTACAATTAAATAGCTGTTGTGTTAAATGCCACCAGATAACGACATCTCAGTAACTGGTCCAGAGTAGAAAATGTGACACAGATGTTTGCCCAACAGTCAAACGCACTTGAACATCGGTAGGTGAAAGATGGCAAGAGATACTGCATTTATTCGACACTGCATTCGTTACGAATTTCATCAAGGAAAAAGTGCTGCAAAAGCATGTGCATCGGTCTGTTCTGTTCTGGGGAAGAATATTGTATCAAAAAGCACGTGTGAGTTTTGTTTTAGACGGTTTAAAAGGCCTGCGATTTTGATGTTAGCGATCGAGAACGTAGCGGCGTCCCGCAGAAGGTTGCACATGAGGAACTGCAAGCATTGCTGGATGAAGATTCGTCTCAAACGCAAAAAGAACTAGCTGAACAACTGGGGGTAACTCAACAAACCATTTCCAATCGTTGACGCGCAATGGGAAATATTCAGAAGAAAGGAAAATGGGTGCCACATGACCTAAGCCAGAGGAACAAATATGAGCGCGTCATGAAGTGTTTGAATCTGTTGAACAAACAACGCAGAAAGTCATTCCTGTGGAAAATCGTTACGGGTGATGAAAAGTGGATTTGGTACGACAATCTCTAACGCAAAAAACGCTGAGTAGACCCCGGTGAAGCAACGACTTCGACACCGAAACGCAATATTCACTACAAGAAAGTTCTGCTGTGCATCTGGTGGGATATGGAGGGTGTACTCCATTATAAACTATTGGAACAAGGTCAAACTGTTACTGCTGATCGCTACAAGCAACAGTTGTTGCGATTGAACCAAGAAATCTGTCGGAAACGTCCATTCACAGGCAAAGGATTGCGTCCCGTGAAATTACTGCATGACAAAGCTAAGCCGCATGTCGCGAAATCGGTCAAGGAAACGTTATTGACGGTAGAATGGGACGTTTTGGAGCACCCGGTGAATAGTCCCAACATACCTCCCTTCAGACTATCATTTGTTCCGATCGATGCAACATGGTTTGTCTGCTGTCCGGTTCCGGACATGTGACGAAGTGCAAAAATGGGTTGACGACTTCATCGCGTCCCACGACGAAGTATTCTTCATGGCTGGAATCCGTTAGCTGCTAGACCGATGGCGGAAAGTGATAGATAATGATGGTGCATATTTTGATTCGTGAAGGTATTGTTGTTTTCTCTCAAATTACGTGTTGCGTTGTCTTAATACGCTTAAAAACTTATTTGTACACCTAATACATGCATTGAAGATTTTTCTTTTTAAACACAATGGAAGATCACCGGTTAAGTAGTCTTTAACTATCCAAAAGGCTCTATTACCTTGAATAATTTTCCTATTGCTTTCTCCTTGTCTTTCGTTAAAACTGATTACTTAACCTAAATACACTGCTGGCGACCCAAAATGCAACAATAAGAAGGAAGCATCCGATTGGCCTGAAATTCGCAGCATGCGTCTCCCGCGAGAGGACATGCAAACGATTAGCATTGCAGGGCATATGCAAATCATGTGCGCCCGGCACGCCACCGAGAAACACTATAAGAAGGGTGCACAGAAGGCGGGGTGTAAGTAGTGGAAGTGTCTTGTGCTGCCGGACCTGTGCGTGGGAAGCTTCCTGATGCCTCGTGGCAGAATACGGCAGTCATTTCAGTACGATTCGGAGTTCAACAGAGGACGAATAGTGGCTTATCGTGGCAGCGGTTTATCGTACCGAGACATCGGCGCCTCGTGTGGGACGACATCCAGCCACAGTGAGGCGAGTATGGATTCGGTGGGTGCAGTAGGGACGGACGGACCGACGTGAGCGATTGCCGCAGCCGCGGCAGACCACCGAACGAGAGAACCGGCATGTTGTGCGGCGGGCATTGACGGCTTGCACCGCCACATCACGACCGTTAGCGCAGGAATTAGGGTGTGTTGCGCAACAAACTGTGTGAGCACGTACCGTTCGACGTCGTCTGTAGGAGCGGGGACTTGTCGCACGGTGCCCATTGCTCCGATTACCACTGACGTTACACCACCGGCGAGTGCGGCGGCAGTGGACGTCGAGCGCCGCACCTGGAGTACGGAATGGCACGACATTGTCTTCTCCGACGAATCCCGCTTCTGCCTGCAACACCACGATGGTCGGATCCGCGTGTTGCGGCACCGCGGCGAGAGACTGTATGACGCCTGTATTATGCATCGCCATACCGGTCCGTCGCCTGGCGTTATGGTTTAGGGCGCAATTGGATATGACACCCGCACTCCTCTGGTACGCATCGCCGGTACACCCAACAGCCACCGCACCATCTCCGACGTTTTGGAGCCTGTAGTCCTCCCTTACCTGCAGCACCTGCCAACGGCCACGTTTCAACAGGACACTGTGAGCCCGCACGTGGCACGCATCGTGTAACAATTCTTCACGGCCCACCAGGTGTCACTGCTGCCGTGGCTCGCCTGTTCTCCCGATATGTTGCCCATCGAACACGTCTTGCTGGTCGCTGATCGGCAACCGAGTGGCCCGACAAGCACCACCCGCGGCTACGCCTGATAACTGTGGCAACGTGTGGAAGCAGCCTGGACTGACATACCCCGACCCCACATCCAAAGCCTCTTTTGTTCGATGCCGCGGCGTGTAGCGGCCGTTATTGCCAGCCATGGGGGCCACAGGAACTATTGATGTCTGCGTGTTACCCAAGTCTAACGGGAATGTAAGCTCAATCGTATTTTTTTTTTTTTTTTTTTTTTTTTTTTTGATTGGAGGTTTAACGACCACCGTGAGCAACTCAATGGGCTATAAACAGTTTCCCGTCCCTAATTTAGGGTCACTGGTTCCAGGGAAGGGGGAGAGCCAGTTCCGTAAGACAAACACAACATCCATGCCTGACCGGGATTCGAACCCGGACCCCTTACGGACGAATGATCAGAGGCCAGCGCCTTAGACCACTGCGCCACCGGGGCGGCTCAATCGTTTCATCTTTGTATCTGTTATGTGTCCAGTAAATCTGGCTTTGCTATCTCGTGTCCTTCTTGGTGTTGCATTTTGGGTGGCCAACAGTGTAGATGTATTTGTCTACTTTTTCAATTTCCTTTCCTTGTATCAAAATTTTTTCGGTATCTTTTTTTTTTTGTATTGTTCATGTATTTAGTTCATGCTTTGTTCACTCTCAGACTTTTTTTTACACTTTCTATCCAAAAGTCCTTTATTATACTCTGCATTTCTCTATTGCTAGTTGAAATGTGGCTATGTCATCTGCAAATCTTAAGTGATTTAGGTACCTTCCATTTGCGTCTAATCCCTTTTCTTCTCAGTTTAAATTTCTAAAAATATCTTCTGATACAGAGTTAAATAATTTTGGAGTTTGTGGATCTCCCTGTCTAACCTCTCTCTGCATGCTGAAAACCGAGCCTAGGTTCTCCAACTTTATTGCTGCGGTAGCCTTGCTACATATTTTATTTAGTAAACTGACATATTTTCCTTCCAATGTTTGTGTTTTTATTGTAGAACTCATCTCCTATTCCTCAGTCATTTACAGAGCTCCATACCATCACGCTGCCTTAACAAAACTTCACTATCGAGTCCGGATGGTACCTATCCCCCGGCATCCGTCAAACCCAGTAAAGACCATCTGACTGATAGACTGTGAACTCGTCAGTCCAAGAAAACAGTTTTCTGTTGATCTACGGTCTAAGATGGACGTTTCTTACACCATTCTAATCGGCGTACAGCATTAGTAAAAGTGATGATCTGCTTTTTGATGCTGCTCGACCGTCGTAACCCATGTCTTGCATCGCGCTTCTCACTGTGCTCATGCTAACATCAGTCCTTATAATCTCACAATGGGTGTGCGTGATTTGAGATAATGTTGATTTGCGTTCTGAGCAGACAGTCCTTTACAGAGCTTTCATGCCACGTTCTATTAGCTTCGGAGGTTAGCCGGGTCGTTTCTTGCCAGATTCAGTCTTTGTCGGCTTACATTTGCATACATCACCGGCTGCCCACCTAGAGATATTGAATGTCGCTGGAATGTAAGGTATGGAGCTATTAGTTATGTGGCTACTTATTATCAATCCTCCCTTGAAATCAGTTAACTCTGTCGATCGTGGCGTCCTACATTCACAGTCCAGCTATTGTCTCAACATAGCTTTACAAGCATCGTTGCGTCTGTGACGTGATGCTATTGTAGGACATATTTTCACCTCTTCCAGTGGAACATGCATCAGCAGCGCGCGATTAGTGACAACGTACGTATGTTCCGAGCACCTCACCCCATTCCTCCGCCTTACATCTCGGTCTTAGTGAAATATTTGGTAAATACCTTTCCTAAATAACAAAGCGGCCGCGAAGAAAGCAAGAACAAACACTGCACAGCACGCTGCATTAAAAAAAGGTAAGTTCTTTTTATTTTATTTTCAAATGGAGACAGGAAATATTTTTTGGGAAATTGGGTCACTCTATTTGGAGGTCACTTGTCAAGACGATAATTGTTTCACAGAACCATGGTTGATCTTCCAAGATGGGTTTCACCGTGTGTGTTTGTGTGTTTCGCGCGCGTAGATATACACTATATTAACAAAAGTCACTGGACACCTAGAAGAGAAACACAACATATCATTTATTGACATACATTAGTATGGTGTCGTTCCACCTTTGGCCTTAATGCATGCACTGGCCCTTCGAAGCTCGAAGTGGTTGGGTTTTGAGCTCCGTGATTTTCGTTGCTATAAGGTGTTTATTGAGTGCTTTAGTTTCTGTGGTTGCGTGTATCTTCAAGTTGAAGTTCTACGCTTTACGTTCGTGTATCTCCCAGGTTGGTGAGTGCCATATTTTTTCATTATTCACTGTTTTATTTTTCAACCAAGCTGGTCTTTTTTCGTTAAAGTCTCGCCATTGCTTCGATGGCGGAGGCAGACAAGGGTGGCGCCCACATCCTTATCTTGGCAGATCAGCCAGCTTCCTCTTCTTCTTCTACCACTCAGCTTAATGAGGTGGCTCCCGAGCGTCATTGCGACGTCATGGACACCTCTTCTTCTCCAGCTATTACTCCCACCAAGTGCGGTGGTGCCAAGTCTCCTATCTACATCTCAGCAGATGATGACGTATCCGTTATCAGCAATACTGAGCTCATAGCTTCTACTTCTCATCAACTTTCTGATCCACCCTCACTGCTAGGAGCCGCTTCATCGAATTCTCGACCCATGTCTGCCCAAGCGTCCTATGCTTCTGCAACTTCTGGGGTCCTCACACCCCCAGTTTCATCTGCTATGCCTTTTCCAGAATCCTATGTCACTGTCGTCGGTTCTACTGCTACAATTGACATACCAGAGGATTCCCGAGCTGGTCACCTTTTTTCCTCCACTATGGAACGGGGCGTCTATTTTGATGCGCTTCCCGACACTAAGCTGTGGCAATATAGCCGAGCCCTCAAAACTATCTTACCAAAGGATGCAATAGACTTTATAGCTCGAAAACCCAGATCTGTCTTGGTCTATTTTAAGGATAAAGCGCATGCTGACCAGGTCCTTACGGAAGGTCTAACCATCAATGACGTGCATCTGTTAGCACAACCGGTTGCGCACCGCCCGGTGCAGGTGACCTTCTACCCCGTACCACCAGAAGTATCCGACGCTGCACTTTGCACCTTGCTCAGCAGGTACGGCAGAGTTGTTGGCTCCATAACAACTCTCTCTGCGGCTCCCAGAGACCCTGAAGACATCTCGATTCGGGGTTTTCGCCGCACTGCTCGAGTCCTCTTTTCATCTGATACTCAGCTGAAAGCGGTTCCGAATGTTTTGCACATCCGCTGTGGACAGCAACACCGAAGAGTTGAGATAATCACTTCACAGTATTGCACTATATGTCAGAGCGAAAGTCACATAAGGGCTCAGTGCCCACGTGCCTCCCTGCAAACAGCTCCACACACTACATCTTCTTCTACTTTGTCCACCAACGCTTCACAGACTTCTTCCTATTCGAGGAAAGTCGCGGAATCAAGATCTTCCAAAAGTCAGCTTACTGCCATTGGTCAACAAACGACTTTGATGCCTCCACCTCCTGCTGATCCTAAGAATTTTCCCAGGCTTCCAAAATCGACTCCCCTTGTACTTTTACAACCACTGCTGATGTACATGTTGACCACTCCTCAGCTTTTACCGTTGGCTCCATGACACGAGTCACAGGTAACGCTTCGGGTTCAGACTCTCCAGACGATCATGAAGCTTTAGTGGTTGCTGGAAAACGCAGTGGTGCTACTCGCCCCAAGACGAAGAAGTCAAAGACTCTGGCGTCCCGAAGATCATCTCGCTCTTCTACCCGCTCATCCACTCGCTCCGTCAGCTCTCGACGACCGTTCTCCAGGTCGCCTCTAAACACTTCCTCTGAGACAGCATGTGAGGGTGCCTTTCCCTCACTAGAAGAATTCACAACTTTTCTTGCTGAAAATGCTTTCCCTGCTGAGCCTCTGCCATACGAGGACGTGCTGGATTGCCTTTTAGGGTCCTCTAGCCCTTCCTCAGCACGCACTTCCATTCAGCAGTATGAAGCAGCTCTTCCACAAGTGCTGGTTCAATTACACTCACTTGAAAACACTCTTCGGCACACTGCGGACGAGGTCCCGTGGAGTGCTTGTTTTCTCCGTCGACTCCACTCCATCACTACAGCCAGTCAATTCCTACTGCATCCCACAACTAACCTAGACATTCAAGGTGGTGTCACTTAATTGTCGCGGTTTTGCGACACCTCTTGCGAATGCGCTGGTACGAGAGGATCTTGCTCCGCTGAATGCTGATATATTACTTCTGCAGGAAACAAACTGTACTTCCACCACTCAATTTCATCAATGGTGTCAGTGGGATCATACTTTCCATCACGCCTACAGCCAACTGTCGCGTGGTGGCATGGCAGTTGGTGTTCACTCACGTTTTCGTTCAACTCTTTCCTCCTTCTCAGTGAAAAACTTATGTCGAGACTTATTACAACGAGTCTCTTTCACCGTCGCAGCTGAAAAATTTCATGTATTCAACATTTATGTTCCTTGCACTCCTACTCACGTGCCAGAGCTGTTTGCAAAACTTCGACGGGCTCTGTCACGTATTCCCATCACCGACCGGGTACTTATCGGAGGTGATTACAATTGCACTCTACATCCCCTAACTGATCGCTCTTCTTCTTCCAGAGAACACCGTACGGAAGTAGTACATCTCTTACAGACTGTCACTTCAGACTTCTCACTCGTAGATGTTCAACGCCATTTGTCACCAACCCAGACTACACATACATGGCGTGCACCAAGAGCCATTGATCCTCCTACAGCAAGATTGGATCGCTTTTATGCAACTTCTCTTCTTCTACCAGCAATATCAGATTCATGCTGTACACCCACAGCTTCCTCGGATCATTGCGCCATTACCATAACAGTTTTTGCTACTTCAACACAGTCACGTACAATCCGGCCTTGGACTTTTGACGACACTCTTTTAGATAACTCAGCCTTCTGCTCATCGGTGCGAGATTTTCTTGCGGATTGGCGTACAAGGCTTCATTCTGCACCGTGCCCCCTCAACGTTTGGTTGGAAGTAAAACGCCACCTCATACTACTGGTACGAAACCTGTCATACTCGATCATGACACAACGGAGGATGCGACTTGATCATACTAGGCAAATGCTTTCTTTGCTCAATCTTGCTGATCCCCTATTTCAAGTCTACCAGGCAGAATTACATTCACTTTTGGTGCCACTTGCAAAACAAGCCCTTCAACGCCTTAAACTACAACACCTGAAACCTGATGCTTGTTCGTACGAATTCCTTACGTCACTTGAGTCAACTCGCCGATCCTCTTCTGTTCTACAGCACCTTCGTCTTCCAACTGGAGTAGTATCATCCGAACCAGTTCCAATTTGTTCTATGGTACGTAATTACTACATTTCAAAATTTTGTGAAACTCCTCCTCCCTCCCCTACGGCTTCTGCTCTTCTGTTCTCTTCTTTGCCTCAGGTCCCTTCTCATCTTTCAGCCAGCCTCCTCCATCCTCCCACTTTAACTGAGCTCTCTGACACTTTCTCGTCCCTCAACCCCCGGGCTTCACCTGGCCCGGACGGTCTCCCTGTTTCTTTCTATAAGGCTTTTCTTCCTGCCCTCCTTCCATTTCTCCTCTGTGCCTTTTCTACTGCCATGCATCTTACATCTCTTCCAAGGAGTTTCACGCTCGCACATGTTGTACTTTTCCCCAAGAAGGGTGATCCGCTTGACTTGGGGAATTGGCGTCCCATCTCACTCTTAAATACTGATTATAAACTCTATACTAAATTTCTGTCCCGCCGGTTTAACCCCATACTCCCTCATATTCTCTCCACTAATCAAACCTACACTGTACCCGGGCGCTCCATCTCCCATAATATTCAGCTTCTTAATGATCTAATTCACCTCGCCCGCTCTCGCTCAGAACCCCTTGCTCTTCTTTCCCTCGATCAACGCTCAGTGTTCGATAATATTTCTCATGATTACCTCCTTGCTACATTACTAAATTTCGGCTTTCCTCCTTCCTTTGCTTCTCTTCTCATCTCCCTCTACCGGGACGCAGTTTTCCACGTCAAGCTGCTCAACCTTCTCACAGCTCCCATACCCTTTCGTCGCGGCGTGCGTCAGGGTTGCCCCTTATCCGGGCAGCTCTTCGCCCTCGCAATAGAACCTTTTTACGCGCAGTCCATCGATCCTTCTTTGCTTCACTACCACCGGTGGTAGCCAGCACACGTCATCATGTTGCTACCTATGTTGCCTACGCCGACGATATTACATTCTGCATTCGGCAAGACTCACAATTTCACGATCTCCACAATCTCTACAATACCTACGCCTCATGTTCCGGAGCAGCGCTAAACACAACGAAAAGCACAGGCCTATGGACCGGTTCGTGGACTAACCGCACTGACTCTCCTTGGGGAGCAGAGTGGTCCAACACCTCTCAACGATTCCTAGGAGTCCACCTTGGAAAACCAGCAACTGCTTCACTCGTCACCTGGATGACTCTCCGGCCACGCCTACATCGCTCGGTCGCATTCTGGCGGCGCGCACAATTCTGCACCTCCGTCTTTCAAAGAGCACGTCTAACGCACACTTACCTGCTTTCAATGTGCACGTATTCCTGGTTGGCTTCGAAGCAACCAGCACTACGTCTTCTTGAACTCACCCGCTGTCAAACTCAGGTTATCTGGCCCGGCCATCACTGGGTCGGAGCACCTCAACTCAGCCTGTCTCCTTCCAACGGAGGCATTAGTCTACCCGACGTCAGATCCTATTACAAGGCTTATCGTGTGTCTACGTTTTTACGATCACTTGCGGCACCTGCTCCCTCTGCAGTTGCTGCTCGTGATGTCATAGTCTCTCCGCATAACCCACGCTTTACTCTCCTTTCGTTCTTACTCATGGACCACTGTCCCCTTCTCACACTTTTCCCTCCTGTCTACAAAGAGGCTATCTCCTTTCTTCGTTCCCTCCCTCTTTCTCGCTCTCTCCCTGCCTCCACAAATGACCTACTTTCCGAACCTCTTTTTTTTTTCTTCTCTGCTACACCCTCCCCATCTCCCATGTTTTGCTTTTCCTTCATGGCTCCGAGCTGGAGTCGTTACTGTCAGCGATCTTGTTAACACCGATCTTTCCTGGCTCCCCTTCTCTTCTCTACCCTCTGCTCTCCGTTTCAATGCCAACGCTCACTTTGTTCACAACTCTCTTATTTCTACTATAATCTCCCTGTTCCCTGAGCTTGCTACTCCCTCAGGTCTCATTTCTGTTCACTCTGCCTCTCTCCTTCTCCCATTTTTTCTGTCGTCCATTGGTCCACCTCTTCCTCTTGTCTCTTTCTCAACAGCTGATCTCTACCGTTTTCTCTCTCGCTCTTCCGCACCTCTTCCCATTTCTGGTATTCCACTCTGTTCTACCTCCGCAGTGTGGTCCGCTGCGCTTTCCCCACTTTCAGCACCCCTTGAAGTCAATTCACATTGGCTTTTCTTACACAACCGCCTCCCTGTGCCGTCGATTTTACATCGCATGACCATTTTATCTTCACCCTCCTGTCCGTATTGTGGCGAGGAGGCTGACGTCCAGCATGTCTTCATGTATTGCACAGTATTATTGCCAATACTCCATCTCGCTTTCACGCTAGCGCAACGATCCTGTGAGACCGTCCTCACCTTCAGCGCCTACCGAACACTACTTCTGAACTCTTCTCGCCCTATTCACCTTCCGGCAGTCTGCTCCTACATCTTCGTGCTTGTAAAACATATAATTCACGTGTATCATCTTCAGCGTCCCCCCGAAGCTTCTACTGACATAAATAAAGTCAGTAGTGCGTTACTTTGTCATTTTCGTAATCGCCTACTCTCCCGCCTTCGACTAGAACTTACCACTGCAGTTGCACGCTGCAGTGAACCACAGTTCCTATCAACTTGGTCACCAGCAACCACTTGGTTTGCAGGGTCGCCCACAACGCTTCACCTTACAGTCGGAACTTTTGTTTCACCTACCTCCTGATAGATACAATTTTTGCCATGCTGATTTGTCTTCAATCTCTGCTTCATCAGAGACTATTTTTTGTCTTTTCCGACAAATTATCATACATAAACTGTATTCTCTCACCACTATATTGAGCTTTGTGAATAGGTCGTTACGTCAGCTACAAGCACCTGTAAATCTTCTTTTCATATGTCATTTTGAGACGATTTTTGTATACACATTTCCTGTTTTTTTTCTTGCTTCGCAACTGAGTGCAATCTTGTTCCTCAACATTCACTGTACTATATTATTTGTACTCTCTATTTTATCAGAATTTTTTTGTTTGTCTCACTATTGTACATCACTTTTAGTAGATCAATTATTGTATAGAATCCTATGAATTGTTCGAAGCATGAGCTACTTATAATTGTCAATTTCTTTTCACGCTTTTTTTAAGACTCTGTTCTCATCCTCTTCACATGTATCATTTCGTGTATAACTCATGTGTAAATGTTTTTGTTTTTCATTACTCATCTTGCTGAATTATGTATTCTCTCTGCGATGTCAGAGACTATTTCTTTTACCACCTCTGACAAACCAATATATATAAATTGTAACTTCTCATTGTACAGAATCATGTATATAGGTCGTTTCACGAACCACAGACATCTGTAAACTTTGTCGTTTCTACAGTATATTCTTATCTTCAATTCCTGATTCAACAGTGTAATTTTACTTTTCAACTGTGTAAATTTGTGTTCTCCAATACTCACTGTGATGAGTTGTGTCTTCTCTCTGTATTTTCAGAGATTATCTTTTCTTTTGTATTCTCAGGAAAATTATTGTATATAACTATTTTTCATATCACCGTTGTATGTAACATGTAGTACCGCGAGCCACATTCATCTGTAAATTTTTCATCATCTGTCTTTCGAACTTTCGATTTCATGTTTGTCCCTTGATCACCTGCAACCTCCTGGTTTTCCAGGTCACCCACAATGTATCACCTTTCGGTCAGAACTCTTTTTTTCATCAATATTGTGTAAAATTTATACTCTATAGTGCTCATCATTCTGGATTGATTTTACTCTCTGTATTACCAGAGATTCATGTTGCCTCGCCAGTTTTCTAATGCACTTAACTGTTGTCATGCAAACGTTGCACCGAATCCTGTAATTAACGTAGCGCAAGCTGCACATTCTGTTAATTTCTCATCACCTGTCTTTTGAATCTATGTCTGCAAGCTCGAATTCTGTATTATTCCTTGCATCAATACTGTGCAAAATTAATATTGTATAACGCTCTTCAAGCTGAATTGTTCCTTTCTTTGCTTTGTCAGAGACTTTTGTTGCCTCATCAGACACTCGAGTGTAATTAAGTGTTTTTTTACTATCATCAATGTACAGAACCGTGTAAATAAGCAGTAGCGTAAGCTACAAGCATCTGTAAATATTTTTTGTCATACATCATTTGAGATGATTTATTCAAGCACATCTCCTGTATCTTTCTTCTAATAAATACTGTGTGAAAACTGACCCCTTCGAGACATACTTTCGACAAGGTTTTGGAACATAGCAATAGGTATGCGCTTCCATTCAGTACATAATGCTGCCGCTAACTGTTGCTTAGTAGAAGGCCTTGGTTCCAAACTTCGTATGCATGTGGCGCTCTAATTCATCTGATAGGTGCTCTATGGGATTAAGATTAGGGCTCTGTGCTGGCCAGTACACACACGATACGGAATTATCGTTAAACCACGCCGTAACAGACCTTGCTTTATGGCTCGGTGCATTATCCAGCTGGTACCAACAAGGCTCGGTTCCATAGTATTGCCACAGAGTTGGTAGGGAAGAATTGTACAGAATATCGCTGTAAACGTGCTGGTTAACAGGTTTGTCCACGATAACCAATGGCGCGGGACCATACCACGAAAAACACCCCCATACGAGTACACTGCGAGCTCCAAACTTGACCGTAGGAACAGAATACTGTGGTAAATAGAGTTCCCCCGGCTGCCGCCATACCCACACACGGCCATCAGACTGATGGATCGTGTATCTGGATTCAACAGTCCATAGGACCCGTTTCAATTGATCTACGGTCCACGATAAATGTTCTTTACAGCATGCTAAACGACGAGTAGCATTCCGAGTGGAGATGAAAGGCTTAATGAGCAGCCTCGCGACGACGGTAACCCATGGAACGAAGTTATCTGTGAATGGTACGTGTACATACCGAGGTTCCAGCATTTTTACTCACCTGTACACTGAGGTCTTGTGCAGTACTCCGTTGATTAGCTGTAACGACTCTTCTGAGGCTTCGACGTCCTCTATCACTGATTTTCTTTGGTCTGCCGGTACGTTTTGCTGCTTCAGGCACGCCATGTGTCTTCCACTTATTCAGTACATCGAAAACAGTTGACTTCTGTATGTTTAAACGCCTCTCGGTTTCTCTTATGGACAACCCACTAATATAACACCCGACAATCTTTCCTTTCTCAAAGTCAGTTCTCTCCCGCCGCGACATTTTCACTCAACCTCACAGTGCGATAAGATCGCGGTCAGCTGCAGGCTTGTTTTTATACCGTTTGCAACTGTACTGCGCATCTTAACAACGCAGAGGATCCGTTCATTTGCTTTTGAATGAGTGTCCGGCGACTTTGTCAATATAGTGTATATACATATATCCCAAATTAGGCAGTAAAATTCGGAGCATGATGGGCAAATGGACGGATTTGTCGGACTTTGAGAAAGGACAGATTGTGGGAACTTAGAGAGCAGGTGCATTGATTTCCCAAATGGCTGAACTGGTAGGTTGTTCGCGAGCTGCCGAAGTTAAAGTGTATCAGGACTGGCGTGAAAATTGTCATACAACGTTCCGGATGCAAAACTGCGCAGGACAGCGAAACGTTGATGTGAGAGGTGAGCAACGGGTCCCAAGACTCGTACAGTCCAACAAACGCAGCACTGTTCAACAGTTGACTACCCGATACAGGAGAGGTGAACCCGGAACAGTATCTGTCATGACCATGCGCCTCACGTATGAGCTACAACAGCAGACGACCCCGACGACATCGTCTCCTAACCATGGTTCATCGGAGCAAAAAACTAACCAGGTGAAAAGATCATGCAGGTTGGAAGTCGGATGATTGGAAAAAAAGTGTGCTGGTCTGAAGAGTAGCGTTTTTTACTCTATTCCGTGGATGGTCGTGTACGTACTTGGCTCAAGGAACATGAGGCACTCGATCCATCCTGCTTGGTCTCCACAGTCCAAGCCGGCGAAGGTGGCTGTATGATGTAGGGAATGTTTACATGGCAGAAACTTGGACCCCTGGTGCATGTGGAACAGCATATGACAGATGCTCACTATCGTGAAGTGCTTGCTGACTCTGCACACCCAGCAATCTCTTACCAGAATGGCGAAGGTATCTTCCAAGATCACAATGCGCCGAGCCACATACGCAATGTTGTGCAGGAATGGTTTAAGGAACACAGTTCAGACTTACAGCATATCGATTGCCAACCAATCTCCCCCGATATCAATCCTATAGAGCGCTTGTGGGATACTATGGAACGGCAGATCAGGCGTCTGGACACACCAATCACCTTCATGCCTGCATTGAAGGCCGCATTACACACAGCTTGGTTGGCCATACCTCCCAACTGCTTTCGGCATCTTACTGAATCGACGCCACGTCGGATAGCTGCTGCAACTGAATGCGAAAAGAGGACCTATGAAGAATTAGGTAGGTGGTCATAATTCAGTGATCACTCTGCGTGCGTGCGTGTGTGTGTGTGTGTGTGTGTGTGTGTGTGTGTGTGTGTGTGTGTGTGTGTGTGTGTGTAAATTACGTACTCATCCGTTAAATTTTCTTTCTGAACGGCACGTCACTTTCCGAATTTCCTTATACTTTACAGCAACAAACTGACGGTGATTCAAAAGTAATTAAAAAGCCACGTAGAGAGTGAAGTGTGTGTTACGTGGCAGTAAGACGAAAGATTATTTACTGGTTACATCTTTATTATCTATACTTTTAAACAGTCTTATTTACGAGATTGATATTGTGAACAAGTCAACAAAACTCTCAAAGAAGAATAGTGACGCAAGCGTAATTCGACAGCAACGAAGCTAATAAAAGTTGTAAGATCTATTTTTTGCTACATCGAAGGCCGTGATCTTTTTACACGTTCGAGTCACATTATCGTGACCACCAGCTAATATCCACAGTAACCGCCGTGTGCAGCGCGGACAGCAGCTAGACGGGCTGGGAGTGACTCGATAAGGTGCTGGAAGGTGTTCACAGGTATGTGGAGCCATGCTGACTCCAGTGCATTTGACAGCTGCTGGAGGATGCGTGCTGGAGGATCCATAGAGCGAACAAAACGATCGAGGTGGTCCGACAGATGTTCGATTGGGTTTAAGTCTGGGGAATTAGGAGGACAGGGGAGTACTTTGAAGTCTTCATCGTGCTCTTCCAACCACTCTCGGACATTTTTAGCTGTGTGACACGTCGCATTGTCATGCTGGAAGATCCCACCCTCCCCAGGGAAGACAATCAGCATGTATGAGTATACGTGGTCTTCTAGGATGGATTCATAACGAATTCGGTCCACAGTGCCTTCCACAGGTATGAGTGGACGCAGATAATGCCACGAAAACATTCCCCAGATCATAACGCTGCCCCCACCAGCTTGTGTTCTTCCAGCAGTGGTTGAAGAGTGTTTGTTCTCCGATGTCGCTCGCCTTATACGCCAAGGTCCATCCGTTCGATGAAGCAGAAAACGTAACTCATCGGAGAAGGTAATCCTTTGCCAATTAGCGGAGGTTCAGTTCCGATACTACCGTGCAAATGTAAGCCTTTTGTGCCAATGCACCTTCGTTAGCATAGGTGCAGAGACTATCTGTCGGTATCGGAGCCCATACGCTGAACTGTCGTTTTAGACACACTTCCGGTAGCCCCCTGAGTCATTCGGCCAGTTAGTTGCTCCACTGTTGCGTGTCGATCGGCCCTCACGCACCTTCGAAGCCGACGTTCACCTCTCACATCAATGGCACGTGGTGCTCTGCAGTTTCCACGTCGTTTATTCGCAATGTTGCCATTTCTCCAATCGCGAAACACTTTAACCACAGCAGCACGCAAACAGTTCACAAACTACGCTGTTTCAGAAATACTGCCACCCTTGGCCCGAAGTCCCGTAACCATCCCTTTTTGCAAATCTGATAAATCCCTCCTTTTTTGGATTGGAGGTTTTAACGACCACCGTGAGCAACTCAATGGGCTATGAGCAGTCGCCCGTCCCTAATTTAGGGTCACTGGTTCCAGGGAAGGGAGAGAGCCAGTGCCGTAAGACAAACACAACATCCATGCCTCGCCGGGATTCGAACCCGGACCTATCTCGGACGAGTGATCAGAAGCCATCGCTTAGACCACTGCGCCACCCTTTTATCCATGACAGCAACGAGTGATATGTTTTCAGATTGCCTACAACACCCCTTAATATCCTCCAAGCCAGCTCACGACACGTGCCTTTTTTCATTGGCTACGTTTTGTTGACGTCAAAAGTAGGTGGTCACAATAATGTGACTGGACTGTGTATAAGCGTTGTATTAAACATTCTGTGTTATTTCAACAGACGAGTATGAAACGTCTTAAAAAGAACCAAAAATTTTCCGCATTCAGATTTGCCTTCACTGGATTTTTTTATAATTGTGATGATTACAAGTCTTAGCAGCAGCTAGAAATGCAAGAGGAAGCCGATGCTGGTTTTAAAAAAAGAGTAGCTATAAAATGCATCACTTACTTCGTTAAGAGTTGGGAAGTATATTTTAATCACAACCACTGGAAAATTCGTTTCAAACAAATAAGTAATGAACATATGGCTCGAAATATATTTGATCATTAATTCTAAATCCAACCTAACTCAATCTGGAATTATTATTTTTTAAATGATTTATGATTTTAAGCAGTTTTGGTTTTTTGTTTTTGAATAAAAAAGGGCGCTTTAATCAATGAGCTTTACCGGTAACAACTGATCCGTAAAAGAAGACCAAAAAATCTTTTCCTGCTGGTATACGCTTTATGAAATAATGACATCACAATCAGCCTCCCTCTTTCTGTTGTGACTTAACTTCTCAGTTTCATTTCTCCGGCGTTTTATCTTCCGCTTCAATTTCCCTTATGTCGTCGATTTCATTTCTTCCTTTCTTCCTAAATTTCTCGTTCAAAGCAATCTATTTGATTTCGTCCAGTGTGGGATCCGTTTCTCTCTCTGTCTGTCTTTTTTTTTTTTTTTTTTTTTTTATCTCCGTTTTATTTTCCTTCTTTGTGACTGATTGTATAAAATATCTTCCTGCCCTCCCCTTATCTTGAAACGCGGTGATGTAAAAAAACAAAAAACATCATCTTTCAGTATTTTTTTAGCTCAAAAACTTGTTCTATGGTTACTTTATCTTTTAAGACTTCTCCCGTTTCTGAAGTTTCCATGTACTTGATCAATCCCCCTTCCCTTTCCTCATAAACTCCATTTGCTGACTCACAATGAGACTCTTAGATGAAGATCGTGGTAAACACTTGTCCACTCTTACATTTAAAATTTCATTCTCTGAGTAAAATAATAAAACAAAAATACTGGGACTTTATTCTCGTAAAAACAAACGGAAAAGAAGAAGGGCAGAGATTGTGTGATTTATGGACTGGGATATCATGTTCAACACGAGAATACTAAAACTTCTGATTTGTAAAAATAAACTAAAATTAAAAAGAAAGTAAAAAGTGGCATAGAGAATCAGCGCGCGGAAGTATATTCTTACACTGAAAAGTTTCCTGAAATTCCCGGGTCATTTTCTGTGATTCCTTTCGTGAATTAAAGAAGCATATTCCTGATTCAACATCTTCCTAAAAAAAATTCCTGAATCCAAGGGCCATTTTCAGTGGTTCTTTTCGCGAATTAAGGAAGCATATTACTGATTCAACCTTTTCCTAAAAAAATTCCTGAATCCAGGGGTCATGTTCCGTGATTCCTTTCGTGAATTAAAGAAGCACATTCCTGAATCCAAGGGCAATTTTCCGTGATTCCTTTCACGAATTAACGAAGTATATTCTTGATTCAACCTCTTCCTACAAATAAATTCATGAATCCAGGGGACATTTTTCGTGATTCCTTTCGTGAATTAACGAAGCATATCCCTGATTCAACCTCTTCCGAAAATAAAATCCGGAATCCAGGGGTATTTTCCGCGATTCCTTTCGTAAATTAACGAAGCATATTCCTGATTCAACCTCTTCCTACAAAAAGTCCTGAATCCAGAGGCAATTTTCCGTGATTCCTTTCGCGAATTAACGAAGCCTATTCTTGATTCAACCACTTCCTACGAAACAATTCCTGAATCCAGGGGACATTTTCCGTGATTCCTTTCGTGAAGTAACGAAGTATTTTCCTAATTCAACCTCTTCCTAAAAAAATTCGCGAAATTCACCGGCCATTTAATGCGATTCCTTACGTGAATTAACGGAGCATATTCCTGATTCAACAGCTTTCGTGAAATGATGAAAAAATTCTGAATTTTGCGGATTTTTCATAAGCGAATTAACAGAAATACTCCTGTTCGTCTTTCTCCGTTTAATAGCGGACACCTGCCATTTTGCAGAGAAGTTTACGGAAAATTTTGAATTTCCAATATCCTTTCAGCAATTATTTTCGTACATTAATGGAAAATTTCTGTTCTCACTTTTCCCGTATCCATATGATTTAATATTTCCGGCGATAGGAGTGATTTGCAAAAATACTTGAGGTTTGATTACCTATAAAATTCCAATTGCCTGTCTGACAACCTGATTTTAAAGTTCTGTAGCGAGATTGGATATTGTGGATAGTATATCGCATAGAATTTTGGTTATGCGGCACTGGATATTCCTTCCTCTCACCCTCCATTTGGTGTACCAGCTATTGTATATTGTGATATGTAAGAAACCGGGTACTTAAATTATCGTACGGGTACGGGTGATTGTACGATGTCTATGTATCAGTCAAGACGAAAGCTATTATAGCTATTAAGAGTAAATTTTATATTTGAGGGTTTTGTGAAATAATTCTGTGAAGTAATTAACACGTTTCACTTTTTCTTAAACATACCTGAAAGCAATTGTCAGTTTAAAAAATATGTCGAGTTCCAAAACATCCTCCTGCTTCGAAAAATCGTGAAAGAAAAAAACGATATAATTTGTAAAATGTCCTTCCTACAGAAAAAAATAGAATTATTGCACACCTATTCAGAAAAATAATGAGGTCCTACAGAAAATAAAATGTCTGATTAACCCGTGGTGATAGCGAAAAACATTTCAACAACGCGCTATTCGAGTTCTCTTCTTTTCTGCTTTAAACGTGATCAAATGGTAAGTGTATTTCTAGGCGACTCGTTAGCGCTCTTGGCTAGCATCCGGGCCGTATCGAGCTCGATTCCCAACAAACGAAAGAATTCTTTGACTTCGTACGTCAGGCAAGAAAACTAATAAAATTAAAATCGAAGATTTTGAGAAATTTCTCTAAATAAACCGAAAAACCCGAAAACGACTTTTTTGAAAAAATAAATAAATAAATAAACAAACAACATTAAAAAGACTAGAATTACCGACAAAGGAAAAACTATCGAAAATACTGGTTAGAGACAGAAACTTCGGTAAATTTCGAAACCTACCGGCAATTTTGTTGCAGATTATTTTCAAGAGTTTTCCGTAAATTCACACACTTATTTTTTACAGTTTAAAGAAAAATAAAATTCATAAATATACAAATCATGGTATTAAAAGTGTATTAAAGTCGCGTGAAAGATAAATATGGGGTATGGCTCTTAAATAACGAGAGTAACGCTATAACTTTATTTAAATAAGAAACTTATATTTCTAACTCTTATCAACTTTAATATACCCCACTTGCATATCAACACATTCTGATCCCCCATTGGGCAAAGCAGTGCTGTGGCTTATCTGCTGAGACCGCTTTGCGAAGCTTGGTCGTTCTCTTCTGTTACCGAGATCTTTAGGCTTTAGTATTAATTCATTTCAGAGTGAGAAATTCTCAGCTGTAGGTCTTTTTCAGTCAGTTTGGGAAATTACGGTGGCAACGGTATTAGTAAGAAAACTAGAAAGATGACACCGAATTTTCGGTTGTAATGAGCAAGTCTTTTGAATCCATTCGGATGTGAATTAAACTTATCGAAACTATTCAAAGTAAATGGAAACGGTGTGAAAAACAGCAGTATCTGACCGAAGGAAGGAGGTTTTCGATCGAGTTTTCAGTCCCACAGATATTGCCCTAAACGGAAACGTGAACTTACGCCCTCTGGTGGAAGACTTGTGCGTTAAGAAAAATTTGAAATTATATGAGAAACATTTCGCAGTGAAATGGCTCTCCAACAAAGAATTTTTCAAATCGGACTCTTAGAAGCAGAGATATCGACAAAAATAAGATATGCATCTACGCCACCTGGCGGAAAAACTATGCATTATTTTAAGAAAACAGTATTCTCAGAGTTTTTCGACGTGAGTGGTGTCGGTCTAGGAAAGAATTTTTTCAATCGAGTTTTCAGGAGCTCAGATTTTGTTGCAAATACACCGGAAGCAGAAATAAACGCTTACGCCCCTGGTGGCCAAACCATTTTTTTTTTACCAAAAATTAGAAATTATATGCAAAACATTTCCCACCAGGAACTGTATCCGCTGAAGAAATAATTTTTCCAATTGGAGTTTGAGAAGCAGAGATATTGCAAAAAACACAATTTACTTTTACGACCCTAGCCGAAAATCTGTGCGTAATTTTAAAAAGTGACTACAACTAAAATAATCTTAGACATAAACTGAATCGAAAGGTAAAAAAACAAAAAACAAAAAAAGCGAATGTTTAGAAGTAAATATATATATATATATCCAAAATGACTCCACAACTTAAATCTTGGCCCTCAGTCTCCGGCAGCTGGAATATACCTGGCCAAGGCAGCGGCCAGTGCGACATGAAGGCAGAGGGTGCTAAGAATCCCCGGAGGACCGGACCAGGCTGCCATCTGATGCTGACCTTGGCTACGTACAACGGACGCTCCCTATCTTCTGATTCAAGGCTTCTTGAATTGGAAGAGGAACTACAAAGGATCAAGTGGGACATCGTGGGGCTAAGTGAGGTAAGGAGAAAAGGAGAAGATCTCATTGAACTGAAAAGTGGACATCTCTTGTACTATCGTGGGACAGATACTGGCAGAACTAGTGGTGTTGGATTTATAATAAACAAGAAACTGAAGGATAAAGTTGTAGAAGTTGAAAGTTCCTCTGACAGAGCTGCACGACTCGTTATCCAACTCTCGAGAAGATACCAGGCTCAGATTATTCAAACTTATGCACCCACCACAAGTCATGCTGAAGAAGAAATTGAAGAATTTTATGAGGAAATTCGTGATATAAATAATAAAGGTAAGCAGCACTTGAAGATAATTATGGGAGATTTCAATGCAAAAATAGGGCAACGGCAACAGAATGAAACTTCAGTAGGTAAATTCGGTCACGGCAACAGAAACCAGCGTGGAAATACTCTCGTAGAGTTTGCAGAGGCAGAAGGGTTTTTCATCTTGAACTCCTTTTTCAAGAAAAAGCCACACAGGAAATGGACATGGAGACATCCAAATGGGACGACAAGTGAAATTGATTTTATTATGTGTAACAAAAAATTCGTCATAGAAGACTGCAGTGTGCTAAACAAGTTCAACACAGGTAGTGGCCATAGATTGGTGAGATGTAAGATGCACCTCAACACTAAACTCGAACGTAGCAAGCTCATAAGACAAACAAAATGTATTGACATAACCAACCTTAAAAAACACCATAATACCTTCAAATTGGAACTGAAGAACAGATTCTCTGCTTTAGAAGGCCTAACATCGGAAGAAGTGGATATTTCTGAAGTTAACAGAAAAGTAACCAAAGCTCTTATGGAAACAGCAACAAAATTAGCTGGGTCTAAGAACAAATTGCATGTGAACAAATTATCAGGAAAAACCAAAATGTTGATGCAAAAAAGAAGAGTGATGAGGACAACTAAAGAAGATGTGACTTCCAAAGTGGAATATATAGAGCTATGCAAGACAGTACGAAAAAGTATCACTGAAGACGTAAGGAAATTCAACTGTGAACTAGTAAGGAAAGCAATTGAAAACAACCAAAGCCTAAAGATAGCAAAGGAGCATCTCAGTAAGGGGAAAAAACAGATTATGGCACTGTGAAAAGAAGATGGTTCTGTAACAAGAAATAGAGGCGAAATTTTGACAAGAGTGAAAGATTTCTACTCCAAATTATATGAAAGGGATGATACATGTACTCCAGACATCATGAAAGGTACCGGTACCAGAGTTCTTCCAGTCCTTCTAGCAGAAGTTGCACATGCAATCAAGAGCATGAAGCGGGGAAAAGCTCCAGGAGAAGATGGAATTACTGTAGACATCATACAAGAAGCAAGTGGAGAAATCGAAACAGTACTCGCCCAAATTTTCACTCGATGCCTTAATGAAGGGAAAATTCCTGAGGATTGGAACAACGCTACAATGATCTTGCTACATAAAAAAGGTGACATTGAGGATCTCAGGAACTACAGACCTATCAGCCTCCTATCAGTGGTTTATAAAATCTTCACTAAAGTTCTTTCACACCGCTTGAAGGTGACACTGGACATGGCTCAACCGAGAGAACAAGCTGGATTCAGGAGTGGCTACAGCACAATAGATCATATCCACGTACTGAGAGAACTAATTGAAAGAGCGAGGGAATATGAACTTCCATTGTGCATGGCTTTTATCGATTATGAAAAAGCCATTGATTCGGTGAAACCATCAGCAGTTGCAATGGCTCTGAAATCCTGCGGTATTGAAGATGCATACATTAATATTATTAATAACATCTATGAAAATGCAAGTGCAAAGATTCGGCTGTTTGAAAATACAACACACATAAAAATTGGAAAAGGAGTGAGACAAGGTGACACCATATCTCCGAAGCTCTTTAATGCGACATTGAAAAATGTCTTTCAATCACTGAACTGGGAAAACAAAGGGATAAAGATTAATAGAGATTATCTAACCCACCTTCGTTTTGCTGATGACGTAGTCATTTTTGCAACTACCCCATCAGAGCTACAGAGTATGATCCAGGAACTTGCTGTCAAGAGTAAAGAAGTGGGATTAAAAATGAACTTTCAGAAGACAAAAGTGATGTACAATGCTTTTACAAGAAATGAAGATTTATCGATTGATGGAGAAAAGCTGGAGATAACAGACACGTACGTTTATCTTGGACAGCAGATATCAAGTGAGGGTCACATTGGTGAAGAAATTAATCGGCGTACAAAACTTGCCTGGAGAGCTTTTGGAAGAAACAGCATAATTTTCAAGAGCAATATGCCATTATGTCTTAAAAGAAAAGTGTTTGATCAATGCATCCTTCCAGTGCTTACGTATGGTGCAGAGACGTGGACCTTAGCTAAAAGAGACATACAAAGGCTGCAAACAACTCAAAGTAGCATGGAGAGGTGCATGCTTCGTGTAACCAGGAGAGATAAGAAGAGGAACTCGTGGATCCGAAAAATGACAAGAGTGGAAGACATCATGATCAGAGTTAAATCCCTGAAATGGCAATGGGCTGGACATACTGCCAGAAGAACAGACCATCGATGGACAGGCGAAATTTTAGATTGGATTCCTAGGGACAGGAAAAGACCCAGAAGAAGACCACATGGAAGGTGGGTGGATGAAATTCGAAAGTATGCGGGAGTGACATGGAGGAGAATGGCACAAGACAGACCGTTGTGGAGGAAACTTGGGGAGACCTTCGTCCAGCAGTGCATTGATAATGGTTGACAATGATGGTGATGATGATATGGAATGAAATGTATTTTGGATTCGACATCGTCTGCATTAACGGCCTCTAGCGGCGAAAGTGTGCACCGTAAATAAAAACAAAATAATGGATCATTTTCACATTTCAAGCTTCCCAGTGCAAAAACAATTTTTCAAATCGGACTAACAGTCGCAGAGATATGGTGTCCACAGGCGGACGGACGGACAAACCGGTAACATATGAAGCGATCCCTTTTTCAAAAGACGTGCTCAAAATGTTTCCAGGCAATCGTACTTTGTACCTGAAAAGTTATTTTAAGTGAACGTTTATTGTTTTATTGTCCGACGCTGCGTTTAGTACATTGTGATCCGAGGCGTTAGGCAGACGGCAATGTGAATTTATTGCTGTTAGAGCCGAGAAAACAGTTTCCTTCATGCTAGGGGTGGAGTGTGGGAAGGGCGTAGAAGCGGTGGGACACGGAGGTCACGCCAAGAAAGGAGTAGGACAGGGGAGATGTTTTCGAACGAAAGATTTGAAGGAGGTGCGATTTCTCGGGTCTCCGTATGGCCAATGCTAAAGAAAGAAAAGTTACATAGAATTAAAGTATGAAAGAGCGAATAACTAGGAAATAGATAATCACTGAAAACTATAGAAATAAGGAACCAAAACTATTCCAGAACAACTTGAGCCGTAAGTTTACCCAAGCAATAAATTAAATGTAACCTTTCTCATCTATTCCTTCGTTACGTAATAACTGCAACGAGCTGCAATTAGGCTTAAATATCGAACCCGAACAGGGCTTATAACAGCCCGAATGCAAAGCTTTCTTACATTACAGGGAGAACTGAATCAAAACGTGTCTCCTTGACTTCAGGGAAAAGAAAAACGTCGCATGTGGCCAAATCTGGCGAGTAAGCAGGATGTTCAAACACTGTGATGCGTTTCTTGTCGAAAACCCGCTTTATTGACAGCGCTAAATGCGCTAGCACGTTGTCACGGTAAAGGATGAAGCTATTTTCCCATGATTCTGGCCTCTTTCTTCTGACTCGCCCTCTCAAAGTCACTAAAGCCTGTTTGTAGTAATGGTGGTACGCTGTTGCTCCACTGGGAAACCACTCTGCCAAAATAATACCAAAGAAAGCGATAAACATGGCCTTGAACTTGGACAAACACGTCTACTTTCACTGGCACGTGTCACTGAACCGGTGAAGAGAGTATGGTGAACTTGGCATTTCTGGTAACGGGCAGTTCAAGGTCCCCTCTCACTAACTTTCGACTTGCACCGCGCGTTTCATGCACCACAAGCACAGTCTCGTTATTTCATAGCCAAGTCTTGTATTTTTGATTCAGCAGTTCATTATACAGTATAAAAAGCAGGGGAAACTTATTAACCAACCAAAGGTGAGAGCGTCAGAGAAAGCAACGTTTTACCACACACCTACCGAAGAGAGAAAGATTTATTTTTCAGTAAGGTTTATTACATGGCAGAGAGAGGGGAAATACGTGCCATTCACCAGCATAAGACACGATATACTCTGGTGTCCAAAATTCATGCGACAAATACAAATTCGAAAATATGTACAACACTAGATGACCGATTGTAAAGATATTTCAGAGACATGTGCAAGGCGAAACGCTAAGTCGACGTACCGACGCAACATTGTGCTAGCTCCTATAAAAAGATGCAAATGACGACCGTACGTCATCGATCTGGCAGACACGTGACCTTGATAAACGTTGTCTTCAGTGGGATGCTGCAATTGAAGCTTGAGTTGGACTGTTAGTGGTAGAATGGCTCCACACCATCGCTTAGAAGACTCTTTACGGTGGAGAGCTATCGGTAGATTGGAAACAGGGCAATAGCAAACTAAGGTAGCAAGGTGGCTGAATGTGTCGAGACAAGTGGTGTGCAATCTCTGGACAGCGTTCCAGGAAACCGAAACAATGACCAGAAAGCCGGGACAAGGACGCCCACGAGCCACAAGTCAAGACGACCGGCATTTGTCTCTTAACAGCTCGCCGCCATAGAGCGTTAACAACCAGCAACTCTGGCAGGAGCTTTCCTTTGCTACGGAAACTGAGATAGGCAAACAGTTTACAGAAGACTCCGCGAGAGAGGTTTGTATGTAAGAAAGACAATGACCTGTATCCCACTAGCCGTATTTCACAGAACGGTCTGTCTGAATTGGGCTAGACAACATCCCCCCTGGACCTTGATCAATGGGCCTGGGCTCTCTTCAGTGACAAGTGGCGGTACAGCCTAAAAACGGATTCTCGACGAGTGAGCATTTGGAGACAGGCGGGAAGACAAAACCCAGGTAGCACAACCCTGCAACTTAACGTAGGACCAACACTGAGCCATCGTCTTTTAGGAACAGAAGACGGTGGCTCAGTGTTGGGTCTACGTTGCAAGATTGTGCTATCTTGGAAATCTTCCCTCCAACATTAGGGAAATTGACCACAACGATGGTGGAGGACCTCTGGTTTGGGCTGGCATCATATTGAATGGACACACACTGCTGCACGCGTTTGTAAGAGGCACCCTGATCGCTACAGGGATGACATCCTTCGAATCATGTGTACGGCTTTTCCGGGGAGCTGTTGTCCCCAGCAACCTGTGAGCCGACAAATGGTGTCCATTTCTTCAATTTGTGATACTTTCTCAAATTTGTGATAATTTCTTTGCTATTACAGAAATTATAATACAGAGGGTGAGTCGAAAGTTTTGCAATATTTTCATAAACGCATGTGCTGCGGCTGGTATGTCACGTGTTTAAACTAATTCAAATCACGCAATGCAATCAGTCGAAAGGGATATATAGTGGTAGTCGTTGCTGTGAACAGCATTGTATGTCGTTGTCCTGTCTGTGGTTGGGACGCCTAAAAGATGAACAGCCACAACCGGCTAATTAGGGAACTTTTGCTTTACGAGTTTGAACTCGGCCATAACGCTGCTCAAGCAACACGAAACATGAGGTTAAAATCGGCGTGCAGAGAAGTAAAAATACATAAAAAACATGCTGTTCTTTGCACGATATTATACTTGCAGTTAATGTAATGCAAAGGTGGTGAAATACCTTTAATCATTATAAACATACAAGTTAAAATATATATATATATATATATATATTCTATAAAGAAGATACCTAAGCAAAAAAATACATATATAATTTTGACTCACACCTAGTACAACATAGAAAAGGTTATGTATCTACCTGTGTGAGTAAAAGGAGAAAAGATAAAAAAATAAAATAAAACAACTGAATGTAGAAGGTGTCGAGAATACTGAGCCTTGGCTTTATCAAGGACCGGCAAAAACTCTGCATTTTCTCACTTCCACAAAGACCTAGTTGGAAATGGGTTTCTGCAAGGCCATAGATGCAAGTAACATTCCCACCTAAAATAGTTTAACAAATATATATATGTCATGTCCTCCGTAGAGTTGCATGACCTAGCACTAGTTAACAATTTCGCTTGCATCCATTAACCTTCCTGGCCCGACCCATGCTCTTCATCTGTTACTATTAAACAGAGAGAAGAATATATATATATATATATATATATATATATATATATATATATATATATATATGTAGCGTTAAAAACCACATAAGATCTTTCGACCCTCTCACAAGGGTCATCATCAGATGTAAGACGTAGTACCCAACAGCGGAAGTCTTATATACCGTAAGACATGATGCCACAGATAAAACCGAAAAAAACAAAAACAAAAAACCCCGGATAAATTTTAGGTTTACTGTGTACCCTTACAGCGGTGGACCAAAATGACACGGATCTTATTTATATGGGGTCTACCTAAAGGAAATTAAGAACCCGTATTAACGAATATAGATAAAACGTTAAAGTTGGTTCTACTTCGACGGCTCTTTCAAGATGTGTTGCAAATGGAACCCATTTTCCCGTTTGGAAAGACACCACAGTTTTGAACACCCCCTCTTCGAAATTTGATTGCCTCTTCACGGAAAGCCTATTTATTTATTCCTCTCGACAATCCAGTTGCAACGACGAACTTCCTTGCCTAATATCTCCAGCTTGGAAGATGGTATTGAACTCTACTTCTACGTAACATGGGTTTATTACTGTATTGGTGTTTGACCAGTCTACTCTTTTGCCTTACCATATGTATCGCCCGCCTGGAACTTGGGTATGTACTGTTGATTTTATTTAGTTTTTTCGGTTTTAACTGTGGCATCATGTTTTACGGTATATAAGACTTCCGCTGTTGGGTACTACGTCTTACATCTGATGATGACCCCTGTGAAAGGGTCGAAAGATCTTATGTGGTTTTTAACGTTATATATATTTTTTAACTTATATGTTTATAATGATTAAAGGTATTTCCCCACCTTTGCATTACATTAACTGCAAGTATAATATCGTGCAAAAAACAGCATGTTTTTTTATATAGTTCAGCACCGCAACCAGATGGTTCAAGAAGTTTCGCTCAGATGACAGACCCCTCGATGATCAGACACGGTCAGGTAAGCCGCAAACCGTGGATTCGGAGGCCGTGCGCCAGGCAGTAGAGGCAAATCTGACAACCAACACTAAGACATTATCAGGCGAGCTGGACATATCACGGACCACTGTGGTTCGTCAACTTCAGGACCTAGGTGAGGTCTACAGGAACTGACGCGAGCTGAAGCAAACCGCCGAGTGGAAGTGTGCACGAAACTCATAAAAAAAAAACCCCGCGCGATGAATGTTTCATCAAGAAAATTGTTACGTGCGATGAAAAGTGGATCTATTTCTTTTATCCTAACATACAACAGCAGTGGTTGAGCCTGGGCCAGCTTCCAGAACCTGTTGCCAAACGTGGGCACGTCCAGCACTAGGTGATGCTCTGCGTCTGGTGGAATTTCGATAGGATAATCTATTACGAATTTGTAAGAGACGGTCGGCCCATCAACGCCAAATTGTACTCTGAACAGCTGGAGCGGGTTTATGCCGTTTTGGAGAAGTACCCGGCACAGGTGAACAGAAAGCGCTCTCTCCAATAGCAGGCCAACGCTCGGCCGCATACCGCACGAACGACCCGGGCAAAACTCCAGAAACTTGAGTGCATCGAACTGATGCCACACTCAGCATATAGTCCGGACCTTGGCCCGTCGGATTATTATTTGTTCCGGTCCAAGGCCCACTTCCTTCGCGGGTAGAACTTCAACAACCTGGAGGAGTTCTTCGCCTCGAAGGACAAGAATTGGTACCACCGCAGAATCGAAGAACTGGCAGACAGATGGCTAAAGACGGTGCAACACGATGGCCTGTACTTTGAATGCTAGTCAGCTTTCGTCGTGAATGTGTACATGAAGTTATAAAGTGGTCCAAATATCGCAAAACTTTCGACTCGTCTTCTGTAAAATGAAAGTGTTCACTTGCTTCCCGAGGAACCTAATATTTAGCTTTCACGAACTAAGCAGATGCTAGAGACAGAGAGCTACACAAAATGCAGCGATTGTGATATAAGTGATATAAGAAGGAGAGAGATATGCGGAGATAATTTTTTTTCGAGGGTTTAACGACCACCGTGAACAACTCCATGGGCTATAAGCAATCGCTCGTCCCTAATGTATACCACTGGCTCCAGGGAGGAAAGCAAGCGATTACCGTAAGGCAAACGTATCCTCTATGTCTCACCGGGATTCGAACCCAGACCCATCATGTACGAATGGTCAGGAACCAGAGCTTAGGCCACTGCGCCATCTGAAGGCATACAGACAAAATAAAGAGGATGAAAGGACTAATCATTTATACGAGCCCCTTCGTATTCAAATTTATTCAAAAAACCACGACGAAAACTCATTTCGGCGAAACATGACATACACTCACGGACAATGAAATTTGCGCACCTAGAAGAAAACATGCTACAACCGTGAAAGTTTGCAAATAGCTAAAGTGCGTGCTGGTATGCAAACGATCCACGTTTGGTGCGAGTGCGCATCACCGCACACCCTGTGGTGGCGTTGCAAGCATGAACCGGCAACCTTATAAAAACCGGCGTGTAGTCGATGCCCCATGAAAACGAAAAGCATTGGCCGACGCAAGCAAGAGTACAGAGTGGCAAGAATGCCGGGTAGACGCCAGAAACGTCGATTTACGCAACTTACAGACTTTGAGAGAGGCCTGATCATCGAGCTGAAAACCGCAGGGTCGTCGGCACGCCGTATAGCCCGCCACGTGGATCGTTCTGGCCATACCGTCAGACTGTGTTGGGAGCAGTGGACTGTTGATGGCACTGCCACGCGGCGGAGCGGCTTCGGACGGACCAGGAGGACCACCGGTAGAGAGGATCGGCAAATCGTGCGCCAGGCACGAACGGATCCCACTAGGATCCCGTTCACTACACAGGTAGATGTAGCGGCACCCGTGTACCCACGAAACGTTTCCCGACGCCTAGCGGGAAGCGAATCTGCAATCCCAGCGCCCCTTACGTGTGCTGTCATTAACACAGGAACATTGCCGGCTCCATGTGCAGTGGTTCCAGGCCAGAACGACGTGGAACGCCACAGACTGGCGATGTGTGGTGTTTAGCGATGAGTGCAGCTTCGTTTTGAGGACAGATGATCATCGTGTCCGGGTGTGGGGGTCCCCGGGTCAACGGCACAATCCCAACCTCGCTATCAAGCGCCACACCTCCCCCAATGCAGTGATTATGGTCTGGAAAGCCATTGCTTACCATAGCCGATCAGCACTAGTAGTGGTACGTGGATCATTGACGGGCCAGAGGTTTGAGGCCATAGCTACCTGGAGGTCAGGGAGAGCGGTTGCCCTACCACAACAGCCACGCAATTCATGCTCTGAGGAGCTTGTAAGTTCATACTCTGATGGGCGCAAAAAAATAGAAATAGACAAACGTGTGAATAAATTTACTGAAAATGGTTACAGAAAAAGAGTCTTACACAGTAAGTCCGGAAAGTTCCAGGAATTATTTTTTTTGACGCACTATGCACGCCTTCTCTTGGGTAACACATGAACTATTTCCCATGAACTCTCAGTAAGCTACTGTAATTTTTTCACCCAGTTTCGCTTTGGCCGTGGCGAGCAGTTCAGGTGTTTTTCACGCTGAAATTTCGACTTTCTCACACTTTTGGAGGATGGAACATGGGCAAACATTAAGCTCTGCTTTAAATGTGCATCAGAAAAGTAAAAATTGATGAAACAAGCATACAGTAATGAATATTTATCTCAGTCCAGGGTGCATGAATGGTATGCACGTTTAGTACATACAGGGAATCAGTTATGAGTATATCTGGTATTTCAAATATATGTATTCAAAAAGATCCATATGTTTCAAATATATGAACTCAAAAAAATCCATATATTTCAAATATATGTACTCTAACTTCATTCAGTTTCTGTGCCCTTCAGAAACTGAAGGAAGATAGAGCGAAAGTAGCGATTCTGACAAGATAGTTTGTAAGTGAGAGAGAGAGAGAGAGAGAGAGAAAGTACACTAGATGGCGCCACTGTACAAGCGTACGATTTTGCAGATAGAAGGCAGAGAGAAATTATATTATGAACACTTTATACACTGCATACCACCCAAAATGCAACACCAAGAAGGACACGAGATAGCAAAAACAGATTTACTGGACACATAACAACAGATGCAAAGATGAAACGATTGAGCTTACATGCCCGTGCGACTTGCGGAACACGCATACATCAATAGTTCGCGTGGCCCCCATGGCTGGAAACAACGGCCGCTACACGCCGCGGCATCGAACGAAATAGCCTTTGGATGTGGGTTTGCGGTATGTCGGTCCAGGCTGCTTCCACACGTTGCCACAGTTCATCAGGCGTAGCCGCGGGTGGTGCTTGCCGGGCCACTCGGTTGCGGATCGGCGACCAGACGTGTTCGATGGGCGACATATTGGGAGAACAGGCGGGCCACGGAAGCAGTGACACCTGGAGGGCCCTGAAGAATTGTTGCACGATGCGTATCACGTGCGGGCGCGCATTGCCCTGTTGAAACGTGGCCACTGGCAGGTCCTGCAGGTAAGGGAGGACTACAGGCTCCAAAACGTCGGAAATGGTGCGGTGGCTGTTGAGTGTACCGGCGATGCGTACCAGAGGGGTGCGGGTGTCATAACCAATTGCGCCCCAAACCATAACGAAAGGCGACGGACCGGTATGGCGATGCATAATACAGGCGTCATGCAGTCTCTCGCCGCGGAGCCACCACACACGGATCTGACCATCGTGGTGTTTCAGGCAGAAGCGGGATTCGTCGGAGAAGACAATTCGTGCCATTCCGTAGTCCAGGTGCGGCGGTGCGGCGTTCAATGGCTCACTGCCGCCGCACTCGCCGGTGGTGTAATGTCCATGGTAATCGGAGCAATGGGCGCAGTGCGACAAATCCCTGCGCACGACGTCGAAAGATACGTGCTGACACAGGTTGTTGCGCAACACACCCTAATTCTTGCGCTAACGTTCGTGATGTGGCGGTGCGAGCCGTCAATGCCCGCCGCACAACATGCCGGTCCTCTCGTTCGATGGTGGGCCGCTGCTGCGTCAATCACTCACGTCGGTCCGTCCGTCCCTACTGCACCCACCGAATCCATACTCGCCTCACTGTGGCTGGATGTCGTCCCACACGGGCGCCGATGTCTCGGTACGATAAACCGCTGTCGCGATAAGCCATCATCCGTCCTCTGTCGAACTCCGAAACGTGCTGGAATGACTGCCATATTTTGCGACGAGGCATCAGGAAGCTTCCCACGCACAGGTCCGGAGCACAACACACTTCCACTACTTACACCCCGCCTTCTGTGCACCCTTCTTATAGTGCTTCTCGGTGGCGTACCGAGCGCACATGAATTGCATATGCCCTGCAATGCTAATCGTTTGCATGTCCTCTCGCGGGAGACGCATGCTGCGAATTTCAGGCCAATCGGTTGCTTCCTTCTTGGTGTTGCATTTTGGGGGGCCAGCAGTGTATATAAACAAACTGGAAGTATATAATGAACACCTTTATATATAACCGGGGGATTCCTACCCGGGGGCCGTCACTTAACGTGTTCGTCCGATGCACGGCGGTTATTCAGTGATTGCTAGAAACTCACACCACCACTGAGATCCTCCAGGTTCAAGCCTATCAGGCTAGGTTTGAACCTGGGGTCCCTCCATCAGTAGTCTGAATCTCTAACCACTAAGCCGTCCGCGGCTCTATTTCAAATTTGGAATACGTGTACTCCATACATACTCATTTATTCATAGAATCAAACTGGAAGTATATTATTCGATGGCACATCTGGGATAATAGATATACTCGTTGTCACATGCTGGGCAAATGGACCGCACAATTTTATGACAAACATAGTGATGAAGCGACAATATATTATTTATGAGATTGACACAAATATAGCTAATCTAAAAACGTACGCAAAAATACTTTACGCATAAATAAATTACTTATGATCAGTGACTTTGTTGTACTAATGATTTATGTGTGTCACTTTATACATTTATTAAACAGTATCTTGAAATCTATAATATCTAAAACGAAGTAATACGAGATTATATTTATATTTATTGACGCAGTTATTTGTAAGTACGTATGGTTACTTATATTTGAGCATGGCATGTACTCGTTTACGATGCAATTGTACTTAAAAAAACACGAGTAGGTTGAGGTTCTCATTTTTAAGTAGAATTATTTTAACAGTGTGGCTTATTCTACAAGGAAGCCATGGATCGCCTTCTCAAAATAATTAGATGAGTTAGGCTGGATTTGTATCGAAGTGGACCACCTCCATGACAATGCTCCGTCGCATACCTCGACGATTGTTACCCAGCTTCTGGCTAAAACCCAGGTGACAACGTTCATGCATCCTCCCCTACTCGCCGGGTCTAGCCCCAGCAGACATTTTTCTGTTCCCAAAACTCAAAGCACCCCTGAAGGGCAGACGATATGGTTCTATTCCAAACATTCAAAAGACAGTGACAACGTACCTGAAAAACATCCCAGAAAATGACTTCCCAGGGAATTTGGGAGACTTCTGGAGTGATCGAAGCTGTGTATCGAAAGAGGAGGGGACTATTTGAATATTAAATCATCAAAACTGCTACACGTGAGATATATTTTATTTTCACTGAATTATTCCTGGAACTTTCTGGACCGACTAAGTACACTCTCTTCAGCATTTTAGTTTTTTAAAACTTTAGTTTACCGCATATACACTATCTACCAACAAGTAATTGGACACCCCTGCAATCGACGATATATGCTGTCCTGATACACGTCACGGCCGCCGCCGCCGTTAAATATCGTGTGGGAAACAACAACGCAACCAGTCGCATGCAAGATGCCACGCAGTTCGGAGTTCTCTGATTTCGAGAAAGGTGTAATCATCGGGTATCACAGAAATGGCCAATCCAAACATACCATATCCAGCGAGTTAAAGTACCCAAAATCGACAGTGGCCTACGTGATTGGCAAGTGGAAGATGAGAGGTGACTGTCGGAATGTGCCTCGACCCGGCAGACCCACAAAACTGGGAGTTAGAGACCGACGGGTGCTGGCCAGAGAAATTCGGAAGAACCGCACCAAATCGATGAGCCACATCTGCGAGGAGTTTCAATAGGCATCCGGGAGTGTTCTTTCGATGAATACCATCCGTAAGGAAGTCCATCTGCTCGGTTATCATGGACGTGCTACCGCCCACAAGCCTTTGATCACCAAGTCCAATAGCGCTGCTCGGTTAACGTGATGCAAAGAACGTCGACATTGGACCGTTGAACAGTGGAAACAGGTTCTCTGGAGCGACGAATCAAGATTCACCTTCTACCGTTCGGATGGCAGGGTCTGGGTTTGGCGTCTGCCTGGAGAACGCCTCCAGGATGCCGGAATGTATTGTGCCAACTGTGAAGTTCGACGGCGTTGGAATTATGCTATGGGGGTGTTTCTCCTGGTATGACACGGGACCCTTGGTCGCAATTCCTGGTAGACTCAACGCCGAGACCTACTGCGCCATTTTGGATGACCATGCGCTTCCTACGTTGTGGCAGTTTTACGGGGTGGACCCATGTTACTTTCAGGATGACAATGCCACCTGTCATGTTGCGAGGTCCACCATGGCTTGGTATGGTGACAATGGGGTTAATCGAATGGACTGGCCTGCGCAGAGCCCGGACCATAAGCTTATCGAGCACCTCTGGGACGAGTTGGAGCGTCGACTTAATGGATGCCCCCACCGTCCGAAATTGGTGAAGGAACTGACCTGTCTTCTCAAAGCCGAGTGGAAGAAAATACCGCTAGCCCGTCGTGCAACGCCTGGTTGAGAGTATGCCCCGGAGGGTCGCAGCTGTAATCGCCGCTGGAGGATCCACCAACTATTGAAGGTGAATAAACTTCGTTTTCCTTTGCTATCACAGGTGTCCAATTACTTGTTGGTAGATAGTGTATAAAGAAACGAACATATAGAACACACACAATCCCCACCGTAACCTGCAACTCCAACTTGGATGCCGCGCAGGGCCGTCCACTATACCAAGGGACTTTGACTTGAATTGGCCGTCTGATAGTTGCTATCATAGCAACTACACTGCCGGACAATTGCTAAGGACGGATGACAATAGCAACGATAGCAACCATAAAATGGAAGGCAGGAAAATGTGGAAATTAGCATAAGTGCGGGATACAGTAAGACGTGTTGTGCGTATGCAAATTTTGGATTGCCGAACTTGTTCGTGATGTCATAGCGCTGATAAGAGATATAAAGGATTTGACGCGTATTGACCGTTGTTGTTCAAACGCAAAGTTGAAAGGGAAAGAATCAATTGACGAACTTGCAAGTTTCAGTATGTTTTCCCGACATCACCTAAATGATTTTACGCGTGGCCGTATTATTGGCATGATTGAAGAAGGGCGAAAAATAACAGATGTTGCCAGGGAGTTCGACGTCAGCCACAGTGTTGTTTCAAGGCTTTGGAAATCATTTCAAACAAATGGAGGGTGTAGCAAACGTCACGGGGAGGTCGTGTTCGCAGTACCACACCTGCAGAAGATCGGTACATAGTGCTATCAACAAAAAGACACCGGCGCAGCACAGCTAGTGAGGTAGCAAATCAGTTTGTGGCTGCTACTGGCAAGCGGATCTCCCGAAAAACTGTCGCCAGACGTTTGCATGAAGGACGACTATACGCCCGCCATCCTGTTGTGTGCATACCATTGTCCAGACGTCACCGTACCGCCCGTTTGCAATGGTGCCATCAACATCGCAATTGGATTGATAATGATTGGTCTGCTGTCCTCTTCACAGATGAGAGTAGATACAGTCTATCGTCTGATTGTCGAGGACAACTGATCTGGCGTGATAGTGGTACTGCATATTGTCCAGCAAACATACAGGAAAGGGACCGATATCCGACATGTAGTGTCATGGTATGGGCTGGCATCCTGATCAATGGCCGTATGTCCCTCTATGTGCTTCCAACTGGGACTATGACTGGCCAACGATACATTAATGATGTTCTGCTACCTCATGTTCGCATGTTCCGTGGTGCTGTCGGTGATAGATTCATTTTCATGGACGACAAAGCAACATGTCATCGAACAGTCGCTGTCCAGGAGTGTCTTGAGAGCGAGGATATTCAACGTCTCGTATGGCCAACACGTTCTCCAGATCTGAATCCCATTGAAAATGTGTGGGATGCTTTGGGGAGGAGTCTTACTGGTCGCCAATGCCCTCCAATAAACAAGGACACCCTCATCCGTGCACTGACAGAGGAATGGGATAAATTACCCCAACAGCTGCTTGATAATGTTGTGCAAAGCATGACACGACGTGTGGAATCTTGCATCGCCCTCCATGGTGGCCATATCCCGTACTGACATCTTACGCCGGAACGCTTGCGGACGGTAATTGCATTTTTTCACGTTTACGTATTCTGCACAAAATGGCCTGTTTGTCCCTTGAACACGTTCCAAAGCCTTCTGGATTTCAGAGCACAATAAATTGTTTTTCTTGTAATGTCCTGGCATTCTGACATTATTTTATTTCACTTGGCATCCAACCACACTTACTTTTTTATGCGCTATATAGCCGTTTATGATCCGTCCTTAGCAATTGTCCAGCAGTGTATTAGACGGCCAATTGCCATTGTTTTTTCGTCTCCCTTAACACGACAAATAAATAAATAAATAAATAAGCGACCTCAAAAATAGCTGATAATAGAACACTTCCGATTAATAAAGTGCCAGACAGAGTTTCCTGGACTTCTATAAATGCGTGCAGTAAAGACAAAGGCATACCGGTCATGAATAGTAAATGTATAAGATTTTTTGCTTGGCAGTAGTTTTTCTTTTTTTTTTTTTTTTTTTTATTGGAGGTTTAACGACTACCGCGAGCAACTCAATGGGCTATAAGCAGTCGCCCGTCCCTAATTTAAGGCCACTGGTTCCAAGTAAGGAAGAGAGCCAGTGCCGTAAGACAAATACAACATCCATGCCTCACCGGGATTCGAACCCGGACCCCTTTCGGACGAATGATCGGAAGCCATCGCTTAGATCACTGCGCTACCGGGACGGCGCAGTAGTTTCAAGTGTCAGTAAGTCTATTGCTCCCAGCAAAATATTTAGCTTCAAATTTGCTGTAGTTGCAAAATTGTTAATGGGACACATAACTAGTGTATTTGTTTGGTTCAGCAAAGGGCATTGTAGAATTTGCAAATTTTCGGTTGCAAAAACAAAATTCTGAATAGCTAAAAAAAGAATTCATGCACCTGAATGTGCTTCGCTATAAAAACAAAGAAAAAATTCTTGCTCGTCATGGCAGCTGAGAATACTGCTCAACGTGCAAAAATTAATACAGCAATATCTTTCTTGCTGATGCAGCGATATTTGGTTTCCCGGTGTATATTCGAGCTTGTTCTGTATATCCACCATATCCCTACTCATGCATAAATTTCCCTAGTATCTGTGTTTTAAGGAGATCCTCAGTACTTTCTCTCGAAGACTTTTCAGGTATCAGGGGGTTTTTCTCCACGCATAGGGAAGCAATTTCAAGAACTTCCTTTCCCGTACCCAATTTTCAACCAATCTCTCATTTCTGAGAAACATTTCCTATCCAGCTTTCCAACAAGCCATAACTAGTTTTCTCGAGTACTTCGCATCTTTTCCATGCATTTCTTTCGAGCATTCTGCTTGTATGCATGTTTGCGCGAAAGATTCTTTTTTATGTTTTAACTTTAGTTTTTTTAAGACGCACTGGGATCAGCTTCAATTTCTGTTTCATACGAACACAGCCTTACACTTACTACATGCCATTCTGCCCCAAGAGAGTTGCCAAATTATTTTCTTTTACACTAGATTTAGTTGATTTTGGTTGGCAAAACTCTGATTTGACTGCCCGACGCATTTTGTTGATTTTCAGCTGTTTTAATTATTTTTGTTTATTGCTTCTATTCTTTGATTGCATTTTCTGCTAAGCTCGAATCAACTGTAACAGCATAGTTATGAGCATCAAGTTTTCTTCTAACGTTGACGATTAGTGTGGTGTTCGATCAGGTGAAATGACCTTAAGCGCTGGGTAAATTTCTGGTAATTTCGCAACAGGCACTGCACATACTGTTTCGTTACGTAGAATATTTATGAAATGATGCATACATTGACTCTGTTGCATTTTTTTCATTGAGAAACCGTGGTTGGGCGAGTGATTATTTCGTTGACTGTTGAATAGTTTCATTGATCGACGAGAAACATTAGCTGATTACTTGAATATATTTTTTCATTGGACCTTCCGTTTTTTTAATTATAAATATACATGTATCATGAAATTCGAAAGCGTATGTACGTTTGTGCATGAATGTACACACACACACGCACGCACGCACGCACGCAGACATAAGCACACCGGACAAAAAATTAGTCACCCCTAACAGAAATGACAGTAGGAAGTTACCGGTTGCACAGATGGCGACGTGACAGCACTGTTGAGAAATATATAGCACTGATGTGGTCTACAGAATCATTTCTGTCTCGTGCAGTGGTGAAGAGCAACGTGTCTGTTGAATTTAGTTTGCAATATGGGTCGTAAGACAGACGTTACTGAGTGGCAAGGAGTCATCTTGTTCGGTCGAGCTCACGGACGCAAAGTGAATGAAGTCGCTCAATTTGTTGGTGTGTAGAAGCGTACTGCCCAGCGGGTCGACGGACAGTGGTGTAGTTCGCAATCAACTAAAAATCTGCGACGTAACTGTGGCCGGGAAACGATTCTCACCACCAGGGATCGCCGCCACGTTTCTCGCCTAGTAATTGCAAATCGGTTTCAAACAAGGCAACAATTGCTCCAAAGAGTCAATGAAAGCCTACTCCAACCAATTTCGAAAGGACATTGCAATGAGAAGTGAGTGCGATGGACATCTGGAGCAGAGTACCACGGAAGAGGCCTTTTTTAACAGCAAGTCACGAAGCCGCACGTTATCAATGGACTCAGAGGCACCAAAACTGTACTGTGGAGGATTGGAAACGAGTAATTTGATCTGATGAGTCTCGTTTTTGTTTGTACTGCAATGATGGGATGCGACGAGTGCATCACAGGCCCAATGAAGCCTTTAATCTTGATTGTTTCGAAGGTGCTGTTCAAGCTGGAGGGTTCTGTGATGTTTTGGGAATGTCTTTCGTACCACGAACTGGGCCCTCTCCTTGCAATGACGATGAATTTGAACCAGCATGCGTACCTCCTCATTCTGAATGACGAAGTGTTGCCCTTTGCCCTACATTTCCAGGAGCAGCATCACATTGCCACGCCTGTCTTCCAAGACGACAATTACCTTGTGCACAGGGCTAAAACTGTGTTTGAGTGGCACGACGAAGAATCAGAAATACTGTCTCACCTCGACTGGTCCATCAAATTGTAACCGGGGCTTACATATTTATCAGAAGCGAGATTCTGTAGCCATTTTTGTGATAGTGAGTTGGAATCATTTCCTTTCAATTCCCGCCATTTGGACGAAAGGCAGTGTATTTCCTTTCCCACGCGTCGCAGCAAAGGGAGCCGCTGAGTAATTAAGAACATAGAGTTTTGAGTGTGAAGGAGTGGCTGTGTTTATGTTCCGTGATAAGCAGTCTGCTACTACATTTTTTTTTCCGGAATGTAGCGGATTTCGAAATCAAACTCTTGCAGCTGCACCTGCCATTTGTTTAATCTGATATTTGGGCTGCTTTTCGTAAGCATGTAGGTTATGGGCTTGTGGTCTGTTTTGAGAACAAAATGTTTTCCGTACAGATACGGACGAAAATGATTCACCGCCCAGATAATGGCTAAGCATTCCCTCTCCGTCGTAGAGTAGTTCTTTTCTGGCTTTTTCAGCTTCCTGCTAGCATAGCTTATGGGAACCATTACCCCTTCCTTTTCTTGCTCAAGCACTGCCCCTAATGCTTCACCACTAGCATCGGTAGATAGGAAATAAATTTTGTAGTTATCCGGATAATGCAAAAGAGGCCTGGTGCAAAGTAAATTTGTCACAATTTGGAGAGCTCTTTCAGCATTCTCATTCCAAAGAATTTTTTTCTTTTCCTTTGTTTAGATCAGTCAAGGGAGTAATTATATCAGAGAAATTTGGGATATGATTCCGATAATAATTAACTACCCCCACAATCTGTTGCACATTTTTGACTGATTTCGGCGTGGATAGGTTCATAATTGACTCAATGTTTCTGGGATCTAGTCTTATTCCTTCATTGCTAATCTCATGCCCAAGATAGGTTATTTTGCTTCTAAGGAAATGGCATTTAGAGGGTTTCAACTTTAGGTCGTGAACCCGGAGCCTGTGAAACACCATCTCTAATCTCTCTATATGCTCTTTAAAGGTAGTACTGGCAATTAAAATATCATCTATAAATGCATATACATGATGCTTTTGCATGCCTGAGAGCACAATGCCCATAGCCCTTGAAAAGTAGAGCTCGCACCAGCTAGTCCCTGAGGCATTTTTCTAAAAGCAAAGGTACCAAATTCTGAGCAGAAGGAAGTTTTATGCACGTCCTCCGGCGCGATTGGGATCTGGAAAAATCCAGAATTCAGATCTAAAGTGGAAAAGTAGCGCGCGCTTTCCCAAATTGTCGACAATATCATGCATTAGAGGTAAACGGTAGCGATCCAATTTAGTGATCAAATTTAAACGTCTCAAATCTATAACGAAACGATACGATGCATGGTCTCGTTTTTTCACCAAGAGAGCTGGACTCGAAAATGGGCTGGCTGTAGGTTCGATTATTCCTGCCTCAGATAGGCTTTCAATTTGTTTTTTCATTTCTTCCTTTAAAGCTAAGGGAGTACGATAAGGCCTGGAATACACTGGACTATCGGAAGTCAACGGGATTCTGTGCTGGATAACAGCAGAATTTCCCAGCTCATTTAAATTTGTAGCAAAGACATCCGCGTATTTATTCAGCAATTCTTCTATCTCTCGTTTTTGATTCGGAGGAATGTGAGATAAGTCAAAACAATTTTGGGTAGACGTATTCTCAGTGATATCTATGGTGTTAGCTCCCATGACATTATTCATCTGAGCTTCTTCAAAATTTTCGAATTTAGCTATTTTCATGCCCTTGTTTATCCAGATTGGTTGATCAGAAGTATTTGCTGCTAAAACATTATAAAGGCCATTGCTACTGATGCTGTTCACAGATCTGGCAACATGCAATCCCTCCTCAAGATTTTCAACTATCGGCTGCACTAAAATATCCCCTTCAGGTTTTCTCATGCGCATGTCCCTAATGAGGAGGCACTGCATTGACCTGGGTGGAATACGGACCACATATTTAAATTCTATTGAAACTTTGTGGAATCATTTGGAACAGAAGGTGAAACGCCGGAAAAGACACCCACGTACTCTCGCGGAACTTCGGGACCAATTGACCCACGAGTGACTGCAAATTGATGTTCAATACATCTACAACCCCGTGAAGTATCTACCACACGGGACTGATGATGTTATCAAGGCAAGAGGGCGCCATCACCCATTATTAGGTAAGTCCTGACAAGGGTGACTAATTTTTTGTCCGGTGTGCTTCTTTAAAACTAAGATTATATTTGGTCTTTTGTGTGCCGCCCCGGTGGCGCAGTGGTCTAAACGCTGGCTTATGATCATTCTTCCGAAAGGAGTCCGGGTTCGAATCCCGGTGAGGCAAGGATGTTGTGTTTGTCTTACGGCACTGGCTCTCTACCTTCCCTGGAACCAGTGGCCCTAAATTAAGGATGAGCGACTGCTTATAGCCCATTGAGTTGCTCACGGTGGTCGTGAAACCTTCAATCAATCAATCTTTTGAGTTATCCTCTACGGAAATTCAATATTGGCTAAGATAAATTCAAGGAATTAAACTTTATGTTATTATCCAAAAGAAATATATTTCTATTATACAATGTAGATAATATTATAAAATTTAAATCTTCACAGTTCGTATTCCACTTCAGTCATCAGGACAAAGGCGTAGCTGGCGCAGGAGGGGGGCTCGGGTCCGGACCCTTCCCTTGAGGCTTCAGTTTTATTACACGTGTCCCAAAGCATACACAACTTTCTCGGTTAACATGAACGCAGATTTTCTTTTCGCATTTAAATTTGTCAGTTCAGAAAATAAATAAACAAGAAGGCATGCGATCCTTCTCAAAAACAAGCAGTTCTGTCGATTTTGTATTAAAGTGCTTCTTACTTCCTATTTCTGGCCGAAATTTAACAGAAATTGTAGTTTGGGTTTAAACGCTGCCTCCCTTATTTGCTGAAGTGTTGCGAAATTTGGATTTAAATGCTGCCTTTCCTATTTCGTATGGAACTTATAGACATACAGTATATTGGCAAAAGTCACCATACACCCCTTCAAAAGCAAATGAACGAATCCGCACAGTTGTTAAGATGCGCGGTACAACTGCAAATGGTATAAAAACAAGCCAGCAGCTGACCGCAATCACATCGCACTGTGAGGCTGAGAGAAATGACTTTGAGAAAGGAAAGGTTGTTGGGTGTTATATTAGTGGGTTGTCCATAAGAGAAACCGAGAGGCATTTAAAGATACCCAAGTCAACTGTTTTGGATGTACTGAATAAGTGGAAGACACATGGTGTGCCTGAAGCAGCAAAACGTACCGGCAGACCAAAGAACATCAGTGATAAAGGACCTCGAAGCCTCAGGAGAACCGTTACAGCTAATCGACGGAGTACTGCACAAGACCTCAGCGTACAGGTGCGTAAAATGCTGAAACCTCGGTATATACACGTACCATTCTCAGAGAACTTCATTCCATGGGTTACCATGGTCGTGCGACTGCTCATAAGCCTTTCATCTCCACTCGAAATGCTACTCGTCGTTAAGCATGGTGTAAAGAACATTTATCGTGGACCGTAGATCAATGGAAACGGGTCCCTATGGACTGATGAATCCAGATACACGATCCATTAGTCTGATGGCCGTGTGTAGGTATGGCTGCAGCCGGGGAAACGCTATTTATCACAATATACTGTTCCTACGGTCAAGTTTGGAGCTGGCATTGTACTCTTTTCAGGGTGTTTTTCGTCGTATGGTCTCCGCCCATTGGTCATCGTGGACAAACCTGTTAACCAGGTCTACCTCGATATTCTGGACAATTCTGCCCTACCAACTCTGTGGCAATACTATGGAACCGAGCCTTGTTGGTACCAGCAGCATATGGCACCGAGCCATAAAGCAAGGACTGTTACGGCGTGGTTTGACAATAATTCCGTATCGTGTGTGGACTGGCCAGCACAGCGCTTTGATCTTAATCCTATAGAGCACCTATGGGATGAATTAGAGCGCCGCATAAGAAGTTTGGAACCATGGCCTACTACTAAGCAACAGTTAGCGGCAGCATTGTGTGCTGAATGGAAACGCATACCTATCGCTGTGTTACAAAACTTGTCGAAAGCATGTCCCGAAGGGTCAGTGCATGCATTAAGGCCAAAAGTGGACCGATACCGTACTAATGTATGTCAATAAATGCTATGTTGTGTTTTTCTTCCAGATGTCCGGTGAATTTTGTCAATATAGTGTATGTATATATATATATATATATATGCAAGGTCGATTCACATTACTGTGAGCACCAGCTAATATCCAGAGTAACCGGCGTTTGCAGCGCGGACAGTAGCTAGACGGGCTGGGGGGACACAATAAGGTGCTGGAAGGTGTTCACAGGTATGTGGAGTCATGCTGACTGCTGTGCATCTGATAGCTGCTGGTGGGTGCGCGGTGGAGGATCCATAGAACGAACAACACGATCGAGGTGGTCCCACAGGTGTTGAATTAGGTTTAAGTCTGGGGAATTCGGGGGCCAGTGAAGTACTTTGAAGTCTTCATCGTGCTGTTTCAACCACTCTCGGACATTTCTAGCTGTGTGACACGTCGCATTGTCGTGCTGGAAGATTCCATCCGCCCCAGGGAAGACAATCAGCATGCATGGGTGTACGTGGTCTGCAAGGATGGATTCATAAAGAATTCGGCCCATAGTGCCTTCCACACGTACGAGTGGGCCCAGGGAAAGACACGAAAACATTCACCAAACCATAACGCTGCCCCCACCAGTTTGTGTTCTTCCAGCAATGGTTGAAGAGTGCTTGTTTTCCGATGTTTCTGGCCTTATACGCCAACGTCCATCCGTGCGATAAAGCAGAAAACGTGACTCGTCGTAAGTAGCAGTCCTTTGCCAATCAGCGGAGGTCCAATTCCGACACCGCCGTGCAAATGTAATTCTTTTCTGCCGATGCACCTTCGTTAGAATAGGTGCAGTGACCATCCGTCTGCATCGGAGCCCCATACGCAGCAGGGTTCGCTGAACTGTCGTTTTAGACACACTTCTGGTAGCCCCCTGGTTCATTCGGCCAGTGAGTTGCTCCATTGTAGTGTGTCGACCGGCCCTCACACACTTTCGAAGCAGACGTTCACCTCTCACATCAATGGCACGTGGTGCTCCGCAGTTTCCACTTCACTTATTCGCAATGTTGCCATTTCTCCAATCACGAAACATTTTAACCACAGCAGCACGCGAACAGTTCACAAACTGCGCTGTTTCAGAAATACTGCCACCCTTAGCTCGAAAACCGATAATCACCCCTTTTTGCAAATCTGATCAATCGCTTCTTTTATCCATGACAACCAGTGGTATGTTTTCAGAATGCCTACAGCACACCTTATATTCCATCCAAGTCAGCTCATGACACATGCCTTCTTTCATAGGCTACGCGCTGTTGACGTCAAAAGTAGGAGGTGGTCACAAAATGTGACTCGACTGTGTATAATCAATCATTTGTCAATCCACTGCTGGATGAAGTTCTTCCCATGTTTCTTTCATAACTCTTTGTCTTGAGCCACTCTTCTCCGTGTCACTCCAGCATGCTTTGAATTTTAACTACACATCTCCCACGTGGTCTTCTTCTGGGTGTTTTCCTACTCCTTGATAATTTCCTACCTCTTGAAATACAAGTCACGAACGAACAAATACACAACTAAATATGAATATCCCATACCTTGAAACACATAGCTCTTATTCCAGGAATAAGACCAACAGCACAAACCACAAGAGCGATAAACTAAACTGAATAACCACGCCTTGGGGTAAACCAGCCAAGATACTGAAAAATGTTACGGTTAAGCACCACTACATTGCAGATAGTTGAAGAATCTGATCAAAGTGTAGTAAGAGGCATCTAGGTGTACATTGCGAGTGAATATATCTAACCACGAGAAACCCATCGAGTGGTATTTGGTGTGAACTAACTATTCGAACTTTGTAGGGTATGCCTCGTACTATATGTACAAATACGTATGAAATTTTGTTTTTCTTCCGATGGCTTCCACCGATGATGCGAATCCATGGTCCTCCTCTTTAAAAAAATTTGGATTCTGAAAGCACGAATATTAATGCAAACTACAAAAGAACAGATTTGTATTAATCTTTAGCCATGAAGATGAATATGATCTAAATATGTGAAGATTTGAATTTTTCAATATTCTACCTTTCTTTATATGTACGAGGGTTGTACCGAAAGTAATGCAAAAGTGGCCATAACGTTTTTTATTAAATGACAGAGGTCGTTCAAATTGCACATGTTGGTGGAGTAACTCTTCCTCTATAGAAAGGTACTACACAACATAGTCTCCATCACAAGCGATGCATTTGCGCCACCGTTGAACCCAACTTTCGAATCCTCTTTGAAAAAAATGAAGTGTGGACTGTTGTACCCACTTCTTCACAGCCACTTTCACCTCGTCTGTGTCACTAAATTGTGGTCCCCGGAGACAGTCCTTCATTGGACCGAACAGGTGGATATCGGAGGGTGCCAGATCTCCGCTGCATGGTGGATGGGGGACCATCGACCAGCCTAATTTGCTGATCGCCTGATTTGTTGCCAAAGATGTGTGTGGTCTCGCCTTGTCATGGTGAATGTGGATCAATTTCAGATTCTTGCTCGGTCTCTTCCTCGTTATGGCTCCTCTAAGCTTCTTGAGTGTCTCATTGTACCGCTCGCTGGTCACGGTACTACCGCGTTCCAAAAAATCAAGAATGACACACACCCCTGTCATCTCAAAAACAGTCACCATGACTTTCTGTGCTCATTGCTGGCTGGCTCTTGAACTTCTTAGGCTTTGGTGAAGAGGTGTGACGCCATTCCATGGATTGATTCTTCGTTTCCGGATCGTAAAGAAACGTCCATGTTTCATCCCCTTTCACCAGATCAGAAACAAAACGTGTATTCATTGGCTTCAAATGCTGCCAGCAGATCATAGAAGACTTCCACCCTTCTCTCCTTCAAATCGGGTGTCAACTGCCGAGGTACCCACATTGCACACACTTTCCGATACCCTAAGTCTTCCAACATCTTCTGTATGGCATGGTGACCACTGTCCAGTTGTGTAACAAGCTTACGGATTGTGACTCGTGTCTCCGCGCGAATCAATTCATCCACTCGCTGATGATTCGTACCAGTGGTCGCCAGAAGCGACTTTAAATCTTTTGGGGCCCTAGGCGCTAAAAGATTCAGGGGCACCCTTCCCCTTCTTATTGCCTCATAAATTTTCATCCATCGGTAACAAAAAGAAAAAAAGAAAGAAAAAGAAGTGAAGTCAAGTAACAGGTTTTTGCGCTTTTTAAAATGCCGTTCTATCTTCCTGTTAATAGAACGTTTTGTGAGAAATAGTGCTAGTGTAATCACTTTGTCCATGCACATCGAACTTTTTGTTTTTAGAAGTATTTCAAAAATTATTTTTGCGGCTAATAGGAAATCAAAGAATATTAAGTTTGGCACTTTAAATATCTCACATACTTCATGAATTTATCACTAAGGGCTGTAAAAGTCGAAAATTCAAAAGTTAAAGTTCCATTGTACAGAAACTGTTCAACTTAGAGGGAAAAAATATTTTTGTGCCTCTCAGATTAGGCTTAACTGTTCTTTCTCAAATACTTAAATTTTCCAATTAGTTCATTAATTTCCTTCTAGAGGCGCTAAGTCCAAAGAATTTGGTTTTCACGGATTTTTCAAATATTGTTTTTGCGAATGATAAATAGGACATAAACATTCATTAAATTTTGCGTATTTTAAATTTCACTACTAGTTCATAAATTTAAATTTCCCGCTAGGAGTTCTCAAATTGGAAATTTAGTAAATTTTAGCTTTACGCTACGAAGAGACTATTTCACTTACAGGAAATGCTATTTTCGAGTTTGATACGCAAGGCAAAACTGATTACTTTACCTCCTTTTCAGTTGCAAATTGGTAAATTTAATGCTAAGAGCGCTGAAAATGGAATTTTTCTAAATTTATCAGTATATTGCGTGTAGATTGTCAGAAAATAGGAAATGCGTTTCAATCACAAGACTTGCCCTTTCCATTGCTTCAACTTTGGAAAATCAACTTGTTTTTATGTTATGGGCAAATTAGTAGAAACTGAGCATGATATTAAGAAAAAATGAAATACTTAAAAGACTTAAGCAGCCGGAAAAGTCCTTTTCATTAGAAAATTCGCGTAAACTGCCATTTGTGCACAGTACTTCACTTGAAAAGGGTGGATGGCTTTTCGTGGAGGAGCTTTTCTGTGTCGAACAATTCCCTAAATCGAAGAGATTAATAGCGTTTGGTCCATGGCATTCGTCTATGCCATGGACCAAAAAAGTTGGACAGTAAGAATTTCATTAGTCAGTGTAAGAAAGCGAGAATGTGTTTCTTGAAAGCATTTTTCTTATTATTTTCATCGGAAAATTGAGAAGGTCTGCATTTTTTATTCTGTCAAAAAGATGCGCGTTTTTTTTTTTTTTTTACCTGAACTGCAGTTATCAGAAACAGAAGTACAAGAATTAAATGCAAAAGATCCGGTTTGAAAATAGAAAAGTAGGAACCACAGCTTTTCCAGTAAGAATATCATTGAAACTTTTTTATTGCTTTTTCAAAAGTTAATTTTATGTCAATTAAAGGAATAGAAAAAATGAGAATACTTGGTAATTATCAGTATTAAACCAGGGGAGACAATAGAAATTTCTTTTAACACTACTAAATAAGAAAGAGATAGTGTAATATTCTGCAACTTCTTTATTTTTTCAGCCTAAATATTAACTCTTTGGTTTAGGTTGGTTTATATGAGGATTAGGGCTGAGAAAGAACCTGATTACTCTACCCCAGAGGGAAAAAATAATTAACAGCAAACACCTCCGATCATCACAGCAGTATCTACAAGCACTCCTCATCGCGATTCCGGGGGAAGGGGGAAAGGTTCCAACAGAGATGTTTTCCTTTGGCTGGAAATAGCATGAAAGTACTTTATATAACAGCAAGTCTGTTAAGCATTCGCCTTAAATATTGAAAAGTGTGGGAAGCGTGAATCTTTCCTTCATCTACCACTAAAAGGAAGGCTAAATTATTTTAATTGTTCCTTTCAAAATAAGTACATCGATAAGAACTCGAAAATTTGGAATATCAACAAAGCAAGAAAACATATATGCTAATGATATCAGAAAGTGAAATATCGATTGACAATACAGAAGTGGTCGCTTTAAGAATTGATTTGTTTCGTTTCATGAAAACCAAAAGAAAACTAGCAATCCATTTATACGTTATCGGGGCCCCTCAAGCTCTGGGCCCCTGGGCGCGCGCCTAGTCGGAAATTCGCCCCTGGTGGTCGCAGATGACAGTCTCCCACTTTGTAGTTTGTCTTCAATGCTGGTTTCTTTAAACTTCTTAATCCATCGGTGCCCACTTTGTGGTTTGTCTTCAATGCCTTTTTCTTTAAACTTCTTAATCCATCTGTGCCCACTTTGTGGTTTGTCTTCAATGCTGGCTTCTTTAAACTTCTTAATCCATCTGTGCTCACTTTGTGGTTTGTCTTCAATGTTTTTTTTAAACTTCTTAATCCATCTGTGCCCACTTTGTGGTTTGTCTTCAATGCTGGTTTCTTTAAACTTCTTAATCCATCTGTGCCCACTTTGTGGTTTGTCTTCAATGCTTTTTTCTTTAAACTTCTTAATCCATCTGTGCCCACTTTGTGGTTTGTCTTCAATGCTGGTTTCTTTAAACTTCTTAATTCATCTGTGCACACTCTTCTTGTCAATGGTTTCATCTCCGTAAACATTCTGTAGCCTTCTGCGGATGTCGGACAGCCTGCACCCATCCTTCACCGAGAACTGAATGGTGGCACGTTGCTTCTGCTTGGAATCCATTATTTACCTGCAATGAAGAAGAAGGGTTATTATAGAGGAAGAGTTACTCTACCAACATGTGCAATTTGAACTACCTCTGTCAGTTAATTTAATTAAAAAGTTATGCCCACTTTTGCATTACTTTCGGTACAGCCTTCGTACTTGTTAAAGATGAATACAAACTACACTTGTGGTCAGTAACCATATTACGTGTATGAGTGCGTAGAATGCCAGCTTATCGTTCTATTACCAGATTAAACAAAAATGAAGTGTTGTGTTCTTTATTTCTGGTTTATTTTTATCTCCGGAATCTTTGAACGTAGCTGGCTTCAGGAAACGTTTGAATAATGCTGCATTTAAATCTGGACAACAGCGTCTGCCTGGCGATCCATAAACGATCATGTGGAATATTTGCTGTCCATTATTTGGGAAAAACCATAACATAACCAAAGACGGGTAATCGAGACACGCCAAAGGTTTTTTTTTTTTTTTTTTTTTCAAGACTTGCCTATCACAAACAAAATAATTACGAACGAACCTCTTAAAAAATTTAAAATTTCGAGAATTAAAAGAATTTCAGAGCAAATTCATAAAGAGAGAGAAATTAAGGAATGTGTGGGAATTAATTGCTATTTAATTACTTTAAAATGGGGCGGGGGGCTTTTTTACTCTAGTTGAAACATACTTTTCAAAAATGTAGTTCAATAATTCCTATAACTTCAAGGACCAAAAACTACTAAATTAGAAGGGGATCCTATTAGAAAAACAAACAAAAAGCATAGGTATCTAAACAAAGATAAAACAACCCTAAAAATTTTACCGTGAATAAAACTCAATGTATATAAGCAATCAGTGGCGTAGGAACGCTTTTGATTTAGGGGGTACAAAATCATGAACCTTACATCTCAAGGATTAAGCCATCTATGGATGACCCCCTCCGAATTTTTGTTTTGGGGGGGTAGTATATTAGAGTTTTTATAAAATACGTATACTGATCAGGAATTCATCCGAATGAACATTGTTATAATCATATTATTATTAATTATTACCATTATTATTTTGATTGCTAACAAAAAGTTCACATTATTAATTTCTTATCAGAAAATGAATGGAGAAGGGTTTTTTTTGTGTTCTCTCTTGTTAATTTTTGTACTTTTTTTATCCATTAAAATATTGAGAAGGGACAAGTCAACATTAGGATGAATTTCTGTCAGCAGGGTTTGGAAAAGAGGGATTTCTCAGGAAATGTTATATAACTCTTACTGCGGTTTTACTTTATTACGTTAATAAAGTAAAACCGCAGTACGATAAAAACTGCTCTACCCGCGAAGATAGTAATATTGAAGCATTGTGAAGTCTATATTAAAAACTTTGAACGATACATAGGCTGACAATTGATGTAAAAAGCACATTGGTCTGGTGCAAAGCTAAATGTTGGTGGAGATAACGAGGAATTGGAGTTCTATGAGTGGTATGTGAAATCCGTAATGCACTTGTTGTATTTCTACAGATCTTAAGATGAAAATGTCCACTTGTGCATTAATTTTTTTTAAAAGTGCAGAAAGGACGACCTGATCAAGATGCATAGAATTTTAAGAGAAAAGAAACACTGATCACAAGTATGTTATCAAGCCGTAGCCCTACCATATGCTGTTTGAAGTTATTAACAAAAACTTCACACTCGTCGTTTCCCTGCAGAACTAATTTGCTGGAGTTTCCCAGATGGTTGGCCAGTTTTTGGTGGATGAAAAGCCTCCCACTACAAGCTTCGGATATAAAAAAACAGATGACCCGTGATATTTCTTTGAAAAAAAGAGAATAAAAAAAAATAAGTAGCATATAAATTTTACAGTTCCCTCTTTATGAATGATTGGTTTGTGTTTGCTCATATCTGGGGGGGGGGGTACAGTAGATATTAATGTACCCCTCTCCAAAATTTAGGGGATACATCGTACCCCTGTACCCCCCCCCCCTTCCTACGCCACTGTAAGCAATTTTTTTTCGAAGCCGTTCAAGGGGTACATAAACTTTGCTTTTCAGCATAACTTTATTTTGTTCTATAAGCATGCTGAAGTATGAACATAGAATATGGCCAAAATTTCTCCTGGTGCCTCTGCTGCGCAGTCCGCGTCTGAATTTTGGATTGAGGGAGATAGAAAAGGGCAGAAAAAGAAATCGTTAGCAGTTTGCTCGAAAATTAAAAAAAAAAAAAAGGAAAAAAGAAGCCAAAATCAAGTTTCTGCGAACACGCGCGCAGTGGACAGACAAAAAAAATCAGAATGCCACGAAAACTATAAATTGTGTATTTGCTTTCTCTTAAGTGTCTTCTCTACTTTTTTTTCTTTTGCTGTTGTTAGACTTCGTTGATTGTTGAGAAAAGAAATTGGCAGCACCCTGGCCACCCGGTTTCAATTTAAATTGACTCATGAACTTCAATGCTCTGAACATTCAGCGTTAACATGCCTACGGATCTGCTGAAGCGTACGTGCTGCGCCATCTAGCGTGTAGGGACATAAAAAAATTAATCAACAAGTACGATATAAAAAAAAAAAAAAACAGACGTAAATATATATTATATATACAACAGCTAATAATTGGGCATACTTTTCAACTAACTAATAGAGATCGGTTTATGTAAAGATGATAAAATAATTTCTACAGAAGAAGGAAAGACGTTTTCGTAACATGGGACATTAATAACCAGTGGCGTACCGGAAAAACTCGAGGCGTCCCCGCAAAAAATGTCTTTGAGGCCCTTTTGCGAAAATCCATTAGCTTTCAGCAGCGGCGGATTTACCACTAGGCCAACTAGGCCGCGGCCCAGGGGCCCCAGGTGTAGAATCCAGAAAAACAGAGAGCATAGAACAGAAAAACTTAGAAAAAGGAGGTACCGTTATTTTGATTTACTTGAATAAAATAAAGGAGTGGTAACGACGTAAAGTGTAGTTCTTTACATTTTTAATGTGCGATAGAGAGCGCATTCAAAATGTAAAGTGTTGTTCCTAGATAAGCATGAACCTCTTTGACTATGTTTACAAATATTTTTTATAACCTTTAATTTAATAAGTTAAACCAAAATAATTTTTATTTAAATAATACTTATGTAACAATAAAATTATACTACCAATTATTATATTCTTCACTTAAAGATAAGTTTATTAGAAAACCTTATAGGAGCAAATTCAAATATGGGGGGAGGGGGCCGCATAGAAAATTTGGCCTAGGGCCTCAAAAGCCTTAAATCCGGCACTGGCTTTCAGTTACTCAAAATTTTAACTTCCATATTATTAACTAGGCTTTACGGGTGTTTTAGTAAACCAAAGTCTTTGGGACCTACGAGTATTTTTCGTGAAATCAAAATTGAAGGGCTAGGGTGAAAACCATGGTAACCAACAATTCTGTCGTTGTGAGATACGCAGACTACAAGTAGTAAAAAAATATAAACGTTTGCACTTACCATAAATTGAAAGGTGTATTGTGGTTCCACATGCTGATACAAATCTCTAGTAAATACTCTAAAATGCTCAGATTACCACCGCAGTTTTTTTTCGTATACGCAACTCATTTTTTTACAAAAATGTTGGTTACCATGGTTTACGCCCGAACCCTTCAATTATTTCACTTTATTGAGTGAAACACAAATGTGTACATTATAATTAAAATGATTGCCTTGGTCTCCGATACAAATTACTACAAAATATTTACTTCATAGTACACTGGTGTGCACAAATTAAGGACGAAGAGGAGAAATTAGCATAGCAGCGGAACGAGCAGGCAGAACGGACCGAAAGACCACTCAGGAGATAGACTAGGGTCTGGTACGGTAGGGCATGCGCATATTTAAAATGTGAACCATATCTTCTCTAAATAATAGGTGTCTGTCTTCTCGTATAATTACACCTATTGTATTGATGTTTACCTCTGTAACACTCGTTGAAGGTCTTCCTCCATGCACGATTAAAACTGACGACCATCCATAAAGTCTTTATGCCATCTGTAAATTGTTGATCTTCCTAGACATTCATCTTTATAAGCCTCTTGCATAAGTCGGAAATTATTTCCGGCATACTTCTTAAATCGACAGAAAAATTTAATGGCGCATCTTTGTTCCTCTTTCACATCATTTTTTTGAAAAAATCACAGGGCGAAAACGCTTGTTAGGGGTTCACGTAACAACGTTTATTAATTTGCGCACTACCGACGCTGGATGCGTGATAAGCATCCGTGCCCGGTTGCTATGGTTACTACATCGGCAATAATTTTTTCGAGCCTCGTGCCATGGTCAAACGCATTATTGCACAGTTTTCATAAAAACATTCTCAGTTGTTTTGGGGCAAGTTATGTAATTTTAGCGGAGGTCCGAGTAATAATTTCAGCGGAAGTTTTTTTGTCAAAACTTGGATCGGAGTTTTGACAGAAGAAAATAAAACTGATTATAGTACTACTACTTATAAGTATTGATTTTCACTGTTAATTTTCCATAAAAGTATATATACACGTAAACTTAATAAATTTAGATATTTCGTGTTGCTTGTACAATAACAAAGGGAGTACCCTATTTGTTATGTTCTGAAATAAAACAGCAGAGAAAATGTGGTGTTGTAAATCCTGAAGAGCTCTCTGATGCATGTTTTGACATAAGAATTCTTCTTCGTGCTGGGAGGAAAGAGTTGTTCACCGAATGCCCTCCATTTACCACAAGAGACAGCACGAAATTGCTGCCAGACTAATTATAGCTCATGTTTCTAACAAACGAGCCAATCCCGCTTTGATACTTGCAGACACGGTACATATTCGTAAGATGAATGCTATTAGGATCGATTAAATTATCTGTGTGACAAATGTACTGTATTTATACGTATACCTTTTCTCTCGCAACTCGAACAGCGTGGGGTAATGTACAACCAAGAAACTTACCACTCATTCGAAATTCATATTTCCGTGTTAACGCACTTTCCGTTTTGTTACATACAATCGAGTTTTCGCTTGTGACGGACATCATTAAAAATGTAAATTGTGACGTTTGAATTACGTTCATCCCTTTTCAATTTCGCTCAGTAAATGTATTAAGCTATTAAATAAATGAGAAATAGCAATTATTTTAATGCTCCATGTTTGATGTTTGGCTATTATCAAATTACATAGCCATTTTCTGTGAAACACATTTTCGTTTTGAATAGAAGTTTATTGGTATTGTTAGCGGCATTCACCATTCCCGCTTCGGGTTCGATTTATTTGCAACTCTAATTGAGAAAGTAAAATATAATACGAAGAAGCAATATACACTGGCGGAAAGTGAAAAAAGAACACATAGAAGGAATTGGCGGACGATCATGAAATTTACATATGTTAATAGGGTCGAGTTTACGTAGGTGTGATGTTAATTTCGGGACCAACCCGTGAGCGCTTACGCCACAGCACGGCATAATATGCAAATTATCGTCGGTGGTATTTAAGGAGTACGGCGAAGTGAATGTAATCAGTCGTCGGCGTACGGACACGTGTGAAGAAGCTGCAATGCCTGGACATGGAAGACGTGTACGATTTCAGCAGTTATCGGACTTTGAGCGAGGTCGTCTAGTCGGACACCGCGAGGCCGAGTGGTCGTATCGTCGTATTGCAGAGCGAATTGTACGGGAAGTATCGGTGGTGGTACGATGGTGGCGTAGATGGTCCGAGGAACATTCCCACACGAGAAGACGTGGAACCGGGAGTCACAGACGGACTGATGAGCGGACCGATCGACGCATAAGAAGAGCGGCGTTGTCAAGCAGAACATCCACTGCGACGCAAATTCGAGCTGTCGTTGCACCTGAGGTGACTGTGCGAACAATTCGCAACCGTCTACTGGATGCAGGACTACGTGCACGTGTGCCTCTGGCATGTGTACCTCTGACTCCAGCCCACCGTCAGGAACGGCTTTAGTGGTGTCGCCAACGTCTGCACTGGAGAATGCAATGGCGATCTGTCGTGTTCAGCGATGAAAGCAGATTCTGCTTGGGAGCCTCCGATGGCCGTATGCGTGTTCGCAGACGCACAGGGGAGCGTCTCCACCCTTCTTGCATCCGCCAGCGACACACAGGGCCAACACCTGGTCTCCTGGTCTGGGGAGCAATCAGCTATCACTCCCGTACACAACTAGTGTTTGTACCGGGTACGTTAAACAGCACCTCCTACATCAACAACATCATTCAGCCCGTTGTTGGGCCATTTGTAAGGTCGGTCCATCGTAGTATTTTCCAGCAAGATAACGCACGCCCACACACGGCACGTGCAACGCAACATGCACTTCAGGGTGTGAGACAACTTCCATGGCCTGCACGTTCACCGGATTTGTACCCCATTGAGCACGTGTGGGATTTTATGGGACAACGACTTATCCGGTCTCCACGGCCAGCCACGACCATCCCCGATTTACGCGTCCAGGTTGAGGATGCTTGGAACTCAATACCCCAAACTTACATCCAACATCTGTACGACAGACTCCATGCCAGAATTGCACCGTGTGACGCAGTTCATGGCGGTTCAACCTCGTACTAACCATGTTACATGGAAATGTTATTTTTCAGTTTACCAGCAAATACAGCTGTATTTTGCCATAATGTTTTGATCAAGTTATCCTCTGTATTCCGTTATTATGCTGTATAAATTTCGTTGGTATCAGACGTTTCCTTCTTGGTGTTCTTTTTCCACTTTCCGCCAGTGTATTACTGGTTTTCAGTAATACATTACTTCACATCAGGGCCGTAGCTACCGGGAGGGTAGGGAGGGCGGTTGCACTGCCAGAATGGTCATACCAGGGGTATGGTGGCTAGAAGAGATAGTGTGACGTGCGCTTCTGCAGACGAGATCATGAAATCAGAGAGGGCGCTGAAGACAGCTTCGATGCTATTGCTGTAAACTATGCTCATGGATATACACTACCGGACAATGAATTTCGCGCACCAAGACGGAAGCATTGGATTGAACTGAAATTTTATGGACGTAATTATACAAATGAATCATACACATGATGACAAAAACAGAGCAGCAGGACAATTACAGAGGGATCTGTGGCACGCAGTCTGGTCATCTTCAATAGCGCGTCACACCGCCTCGTGCGGCGATACATGCTGCAATACGGTCCAGCATGGAGGCGAACAGACGCCTGATGTTGTCCTGCGGCAGACTGGCCTACACGCGTTGGACGGTGTGCTGCAAATCCCGGATATTGCGGCACGGCGGCAGCCGGCGTTTCAACTGGTCCCACACATGCTCGATAGGGGATATGTCCCGGGAGCAGGCAGGCCATGGAAGTGTCTGGACATGATGTAGGCAGTCCTGGGCAACCCAAGCCGTGTGCGGGCGGGCATTATCCTGCTGGTATAGCGCCCCTAAAATCCTGGCTAGGAATGAGAGCACATGGGGCAGTAGGATCTCCTCCTCATACCGCTGGCTCGTCAATGATCCACGTGCCACTACTAGAGCTGATCGGCTATCGTAGGCAATGGCTCGACAGACCATAATGCCTGCAGTGGGGGAGGTGTGGCGCTCGATAGCGAGGTTGGGCTTGTGCCTTTGACGGGGACCTCCACACCCGGACACGATGATCATCTGTCCCCAAAACAAAGCGGGACTCGTCGCTAAACACCCCACGTCGCCAATCTGTGGCGTTCCACGTCGTTCTGGCCTGGAATCACTGTACACTGAGCCGGCGATGTTCCGGTGTTAATGGCAGCACACGTAAGGAGCTCTGGGATCGCATATTAGCTTCCGCGAGGCGTCGGAAAATGGTTCAAGGGCACACAGGAGCCGCAACATCTGCCTGTATAGTGAACCGGGTCCCCGTGGGATCCGTTCGTGCCGGCGCACTATCCGCCGATTCTCTCTAGCGGTGGCCCTCCTGGTCCGTCCGGAGCCGCTCCACCGCGTGGCAGTGCCATCAACAGTCCACTGCTCCCAACACAGTCGGACGGTATGGTCAGAAAGATCCACGTGGCGGGCTAGACGGCGCGCCGACCACCCTGCGGTTTTCAGCCCGATGATCAGGCCTCTCTCAACGTCCGTAAGTTTGGTAAATAGACGCCTCTGGCATCTACCCGGCATTCTTGTCACTCTGTACTCTTGTTTGTGTCACCCGGTGCTTTTCGCTTTCATGGGGCATCGACTACACTCTGGTTTATAAGGCTGCCGGTTCGTGCTTGCAGCGCCACCACAGGGTGTGCGGTCATGCGCAATCGCACCAAACGTGGGTCATTTGCATACCAACACGCACTCTAGCTATTTGCAAAGTTTCGCGGTAGTAGCATGCTTTCTTTTAGGTGCGCAAATTTCATTTTCCGCGAGTGTCCGTGCTTCTCGTTCCGTGCAGTATAGGTATTTCACTAAAATTTTAACAAAGGATCTCTTTTTTTTTATTATTCTGCCGTTATATTAAGAGTGATTAATGTCATGTATGGATAGGTATAAGTGAATATACTCCCAAATTGTGTATTTTTGGGAAGCTTCGTCAACCTTATTCGGGAAATGCATTATCTCGCATTGAATCTATACGTGTCACAAAGCTGGTTAGTACAAATACATTACTGGACGCAGATATTCTCCGTAATTACTGGGATTTTTGCCCAATCATCGTATTGAATTCTGTTCTATTCCAGTTGCAACTCTTTTCTCTATCTCTACAGGACACAAAATTTTTAATGGGGTGTCACATGATACTTACTGTACTTAGGCATAATCTTCCCATGATAAAGTTTGCAGAACTTTGAACAAAAAAAAGAAAAAAAACCACCCAATTTCAATAATTTGACAAAATGCGATGATATATAAAAGACATAAAAAGCAGTGGCATACTTAACTAAATAACTACTGAATACCTGCCAACTTGATTTAGGACAAGCAAAAAAAAAAAAAAAAAAAAAAATCATTCGATCCGCCTTGCCTGATCTTTCGTCACGGAAAATAGTTACCTTTTGTTTACAGGACCTGTAACCACTGGCGTATCCAGGTGCGAAATATGTTCTCAAGGTTACACTTGTTACTACTACTTTTCGATTTAACAAATAAACCGAGTTTTCAATGGCTATCCACCGAACACGTAAGCCGGTGGCGCAGTCAGAGCCCGATCATGATAACTTGGGGCCCTGGGCAGAAGTCTACACGCCCCCCCCCCCCCCGTCATATTTTTACTCTGTGACAGAAACACACGCATATGTATGAAACGTTAAGGGTAATGTTTCAAAGCCATATGTAAACAAAACTGAGACAGTTTTAAATAACAATATACTAGGTATAATGAATAAAAAATCCAGACTTACTCCTTAATATGCATAATAGTATTTATTAAAAATAAACGCTACTTTTCTGTTAGCCGGGCGCTAGTGATAAATCGCCAAATACGGTTCACAAATAACATTTTCGGGATTATTTTATTAAAGGCAATCGACAGTTTTCAAACCATGTTCCGCTACGAAAACTTCTTCTGCTGGACATGAAGATATGTTGCATCTCCATCTAATACCATCATTAAAATACAGTTTTATTTGGTGATTGTTCTCACGACTCATATTTAATGGCAAAATCCCCTTTTCTTGAAGAAGAAAAAAAACCCGTTCAAAAATGGATCAGAGTCTTCGGATTCCTTCGCTGATGCATCGAAATCTTTACAATGTTCATTACGTACTGCACAAGAAATAATCATTTTATTCTGAGAAATATTTGGTTGTTGACTGACCGTAACAGAATATTTTAACAGGCAAGTTTTTTGGTAGATTCTTCTTTTTCAGTCTTTAATTTCCTTTTAGCAGAACCGGACAGATACGTTCGTTGAGACATCACTTAAAAAGTATGGTGTTACACTTCAAAACAAATACGATATCAGTTAAAATTCTGATAAAAGCTTGTGACGTGCCTGCCCAGCAGGACGCACACGTCATAAAGGCAGATAGCAGTCAAAACGAACGTCCGCGTAGCTCAATTGGTAGAGCGACTTATTCCGGAATAAGGGGACCGGGTTCGAGCCCCGGCGTAGACAAAAATGACGGAGAAATTTACTTCGTTATAATGGCGCCCGAACTTTCCGGATGACCCGGCCGTTCAAAATCTCGCAATGGTGTGATGTTCTTTCCACACCGCGAGAGAGGAAAAATAAGAGAATCCCTTCTCCAGCGCTTCAAAAATAAATGTGTGTGACGTTGGATTCCACACACCAGATTGACTGGGAGCTCTCAGGTGCACGTTCTACAGCGGATGTCTGCCTACAACGACTCATGGTCACGGCTGACCCGTGGGCCATGCCCCCGCCCTCTTTCGGGGGGGAGATGTGACGTGCCAGCCAAGCAGGATGCACACGACATAAAGGCAGATAGCAGTCAGAACGAACGTCCGCGTAGCTCAATTGGTAGAGCGACTACCAATCGACTTATTCCGGAATAAGGGGACCCGAGTTCGAGCCCCGGCGTGGACAAAAATGACGGAGAAATTTACTTCGGTATAAACTACAAAAATTTAAAAATTATTATCTCACTTTCAAAACTATTACCACATGCTAACACTAACAAAAAACGTAAAATTGAGAGCTTCGCTACAACCAAGTCGAAAAGCTTCATAGTAGAACCACATGCTATAAACAAGTGTTTGCTTTATAAATGTGTTGCCATCATGAAAAGAGGTAACTAAAATTTACACAGTGAGGTATTAACGCACGGCACACTATCTCTTCTAGCCACTACAACAGGGGCGTGCAAATTCATGCTCTGAGAAAGTAGAAATGCCCAACATATGAATAATTTTACTAAATACTGCAACTAAAAGAAATTTCAGTATTTCTTTTTTAAGGACTTGAGTTAGCAGCATACAGTATTCCGCGCAGTTAACCAGTGAACATCGTAACTTCTGAGGTGTGAGAACTGCATATGCGTGAAAGGAATGGTCCGACACCAAGGAGGTTATAATAATACTTCTAGAGATGCCCCGAGTCTCTTAACCGTGAAGCCGCAAGGTGTGGAAATCTAACGTTGTTTACAATACATCATACCTATGTAATTTCAACTGTGTGTATTTTGGAATTGCGTGGTTTCTGGTTCCAGAAACCATGCTAATATCAAACCGGAATTAATTACACTCCGTACACGAGTGAAGTTTTCAATTTTCGACGTTATGTTTTGTTTAGAATTCGCAATAATGTTCATGTATTTCAGTTTAAAATAAAAATGGGAAGGAGCTTCAAAATAATTAAGAATTTCATAAATTCAGCATTTTCTCACACATTGGCAACAACTTACGATGCGAAATTGGAAACATTTACGACGAAAGAAGGCGATTCGGGCAACACAAGATGCATTGCAATAGCCTTGAAAACCATGAACTTTCTCACACTTTGACGGACGTCGCTCGCGGTTATAGGCTTCACGCAAAGTGGTACTGCTGTATTAACAAGGACATCTCCAGATATCTTATTCTAACCTCCTTGTCCGAAACAGAGGAGAGAGAGAGAGAGAGAGAGAGAGAGAGAGAGAGAGAGAGAGAGAGAGAGAGAGAGAGAGAGAGAGAGAGAGAGAGAGAGAGAGAGAGAGAGAGAGAGAGAGAGACATTTAAAACAATATGCGGATATGCCTAGCCTCCAGACCTTAAGAATGAAGAGCTAATTAGTTATTCGTGCTCTTTCGTAGAAAGCTCCTTTGAGCGTTTAACTTTGAAATGAATTTTTCCAAGCCCTTTCCCAAAAGTATCTTTCTGTTGTTATGTTCGCTATCTGATACTCATTTCGTCCTCTGCTGGTTTGTTTTTTATTCTGCGTTTCTGCGGTGTGTTGTGTTGTCGGCGTTTACATAAGTTTTACGTTTTACTTGGTATTTACAATCGTTGGCTCTAGTTTTTAAATTTTTAGCAAAATTATGTCAAAAACCGGAAGTGAGATTTTTCAAGATTCACAATACTTTCTTATCACGAAGGCGAGAGAAATAAGCGAAGTTATGGCTATTCTTTCTATGAAACTAGAAACCGAGAAAGTTAGTATGGGTTTTATTCAGGAATAAATTTTGTTTTTATTATAAAGCCATAATAGTTTTCTAAGTTTCTAGGCATGAGAAAGTACAAAATGTATATATAGTATTTGAGTGGAAGTGCGACGTATAGTATTAGAGTGGACATTTGAACTTGAAAGGGGGTAATTTCAAGTCTCGCCCTCCCAATAAGAAAAATCTTGGCCTTGCTTCACATGGTTATTTTGTATGTGATGTGTTCATTCTCAGCATGATTATACGCACGTAATCAATCATTTTGAGTAATATATTACCACTGCGTGTTTATTTTTTACAAGTATTCATTTTCAGCATGATATCTGTGCACGTTAACGTTCCTTATCGTTCTCGTGTTCTTCAGTGCTTTCTGTGTCTCATAATTGCAGTTTTCACGAGGCGGAGTTGTACTGTGAGTAGCGCGTCCGGCGTACGGATACATAGCGGTGGAAGAGACGACTGCTGGAACTACTTGGCGGCACAATCTGCTGAAGATCAGCCGGGCATTAACCATGCTTCACCAAGTTTCGGGCCCGGACCCATCTCTGGAGAAAGATTGGTAGCCATCGCCTCGTGGTACCCGACCACCTTGCACGTTCACAGAATATGCTAATAAACTCTTCGGAGGGTTGCTCAACGTTCCGTGATTGGCTTACATAATCACGTGAAAAATTCGAGAAGCGAGAGGAAAAGGTGGCACTGCTAGAGAAAAGGCCTCGAATGGTAATGATGTTTTTCATCGGTATTATAATCTCTCTATTACTACAAAAAAAGTAGCTGCCGCCGTTTTAGAAATTTCGCGACACTCGCGCTTTCTCAGCTCGCAGCGCAAAAAGTATCCAACACAAAAATATGAAATTACTTCACTTGTAGAGAATTGTTTGGAGAATATGCTGAAAAAACCCGTTTTTCTATTCTGGCGATACTTCAAGAGCTATTGAATTTCAAAGTTAAGGTTGTAACGTACCAGGAGATGTGACGTACCTGCCCGAAGGACGCACACGACATAAAGGCAGATAGGAATCAGAATAAAACGTCCGCGTAGCTCAATTGGTAGAGTGACTTGTTCCGGAATGAGGGGATCCGGGTTCGAATCCTGGCGTGGACAGAAATGACGGAGAAATTTACTTCGTTATAATGGCGCCCGAACTATCCGGATGACCCGACCGTTCAAAGTCTCACAATGGTGTGATGTTATTTCCACACCACGAGATAGGAAAAATAAGAGAATCCCTTCTCCAGCACTTCGAATAAAAAAAAAAGGGGGGGGGGGAGATGATGTAACGTACCAGGAGATGTGACGTACCTGCCAGAAGGACCCACACGACATAAAGGCAGATAGAAATCAGAATAAAACGTCCGCGTAGCTCAACTGGTAGAGTGACTTGTTCCGGAATGAGGGGATCCGGGTTCGAATCCTGGCGTGGACAGGAATGACGGAGAAATTTACTTCGTTATAAGGTAAGCAAAAAGTGCTATCAGTTCGCGTTCAGGACACACTAACAGCAACAGAACCACGAAACGTTGTAGGCATGTAGGCCAAATTTTTGAACCTCGTCGCCCTTTTTTTTTTTTTTAATTTCGATTTAGTTTACAAGAAATTAAATTTCACAAAATTCTCTAGTTCACGATGGGATCCATTTTAAAAAACGGATATATGACAAACTATAAATCATAACGCATTGCAATTTTTACAGCATAAACTCCCAACTATCATCCCTCTTTTAAAAAAAAAAATAAGAAAAAAATTGTTTTTTGATTTTTAAGCATTTTTTAAAGACGCAAAGGAAAGGAACGAACGGCTTCCTTGGGCAAAAGGACAGGCTACAATCAAACTGGTAATGACGTAGCGATGCTTTTAAAGTTCGGCGTTTTACGCCGGCATAAAATAAAGTAAAAATAAAAATGGTGGCCATGGAACATTTTTCTGCTTCAAATGTTCGCGAATTGTTCGACCACTTCTCAATAACCTTGAGATCTGAAAATTGGCATGCTGATAGTCCTTAAGTCCGGATACCTAAAAGTCTAAAAAACAAACAGTTCAAAAGGGAGGCTTAGCTTTTCTCTTCAAAATGCTGATAGGTTTAAAGATAATTATGCCCGAAACGTTGAAATGCTGTAAAAATTGCATGAAATTTTGATTTAAAATAAAGAGGCGCTAAAGCCTGATCCGTTTTACGTCAAACCATATGCACTGACGTCACGCCCCTGTTCTAAATCGTGAAACAGTTATGGATCTTAAATTACTTTTTTTTCCTCCTTAATTATTAATACTTTTCCTTTCTTTAATTTTATGTTAAAAAAATTATAGATTCACCGTTCGGAGAACGGGCATAACTGCTAGTTAAATAAATAAAAAAAAATAGACAAAGATAGGCTCATTTAAGTTAACAGGGATCCACATCACGCTTTCAGATAGTTCGTGTCGAGAGAACTTAAGCGATCAGACCCACATAAACTCAACATTTGGAAATTATAATTATACTTCCAATGGAAAAACTTTCTGGATTGTAAAAGGCAACATTTTTAGATATTTATTAAATCGTAAGACGTCTTATATTCGATAACTTCAGCAAATTATTAATTAAATATCATAAGGCATTTAAAGAAAATAGTACTGCATCTTTGTTGACATGTCACGGAATTTATATTTATTATAACGTTACCAGTATAACCTTCGATCAAGAGGCCCACAGAAACTCAACATTTGGAAATTATCTCTATATATAAACTCCATTATATTGTATAGAAAGTATATCCAAATTGCAAAAAAGTAATAAAATTTCACATTTTAATCCCCCACCCAAATAAACCTTTAGCCAGCAATTACTTCTTTGGCAGTGCTGTCTATTGGATTTTTTACGTTTATGCGTACATCTTGGGATCTCCGAAGACCTTCTTCGCAGGTTCTGAGAACTTGCGACCAGCAGGTATAAGCAACCTACGTCATGCATTTTCAGCCAATCAGTTAGCATCTTAGGATCTCCGAAGACTTTCTTTGCAGGTTCTGCGAACTTGCGGGCGACTTCTTGTTTTCCTTCATATATTTCTTAATAACTGTTTCATTTCTCAATAGATCTGAAGAATGTCTGTTGTTTTGAATTCAGCTTAAAATTATAACTGATATATTACGGAACTTCTTCATAAGAAAATAATGTATTCAACATACACTATTCCAGAAGTGTACGTTGAATATATCAATTCTCATTTTTAATATTAATCTACGGCTGATGTTAACTGACAGAAACACCTTATTCCATAAGTTCTATTTTTTTTAATGACCACCATGAGCAACTCCGTGTGCTATACTCAGTCTCCCGTCCCTAATTTAAGGCCACTGATTCCAAGGATGGGAGAGAACCAGTGCCGTAAGACAAACACAACATCTAAGCCTCACCGAGATTCGAACCCATACCCATCTTGGACAAGTGATCAGAAGCTAGTGCTTAGACCACTGCTCCACGGGGTGGCCCCTGTGTATTTGTATGAAAATTACATTAGCATTATTTTCTTATTGTCAATTCAAGTCACCGCATTCAAACTGTGCGGAAGCGTTTTATTACTTAGTGTGGAGTTTTCTGCCGATCTGTCGGCCTACGGACGTACGGACGGACAGACCGGCGGACAAACAAATTGACCAACGGAGAGATTACTGAAATCTTACGCTCACGTTTTCCCCTATCACTCAGAGAAACAATTTCATCAATTCCACATTTCTGAAGCGGTGATAGGGTTTTGTCGGACGGACAAATGGACAAACTGAGGAATAGATGCCTTGAAGGAGAGATTTCTGAAATCTTATTCTCATGTTCTCTCCTTTAAGGTAAAGAATACATTTTTTTAATCAACATTGCGAAGCGGAAGTATCGTTTCTACGGACGGACAGACAGACTGGCACATGAGCGGAAGAACAGACATCGAAAATCTTGCCTCTCTCTATCAAGCGCATGACTATCTACTCATCAATCTCTGATCACAAGAAAAAAATATATGTTTTCTGCGGACCGTCGGACGTAAGAATACACACCAATAATTCTTGTACTCATGCCTCTGCATCTTTCAGTCACAGAAAGAATTTCTTTACGGGCCGTAAGAAGCAAAAATACAAGTTTTGCGGATGGACAAGCAGAGAAGGAGACGTGGGCAGGAGTGATGTTTGAAATCTTATAAAGTTCTTTCCGTCCACGAGAAAGAAAAATTCAACAGTTCAGCATTCCGAATTTCGAAGTTTCACTACTGTTGTAGCAGAAGACAGAGAGAGCGAGAGGGGGGGGGGAGAGAGACGGAAGGAAATACAACCAAAATCGTACGGTTTTCTGCATGCGAGTTGTAACAAATATTTGGGAATGTGACTCATTTGTCCGCGATGAATTAACGTGACACCATTCCCGGGGCGGTTTTTTTGTTTCTTTTTGGGATTGGATTTTTAACAACCACCGTGAGCAACTCAATGGGCTATAAGCAGTCGCCCGTCCCTAAATTAGAGTCACTGGTTCCAGGGAAGGAAGAGAGCCAGTGCCGTAAGACAAGCACAACATTCATGCCTCACCGGGATTCGAACCCGGACCCCGTTCGGACAAATGATCAGAGGCCATCGCTTAGACCACTGCGCCACCGGGGCGGCCTGGGGCGGTTACATCTATTAAGAAGAAGAAACAAACAAACAAAAATGCTTGGCGATTCTTGGGCCACGCTATTTCGACGTTGTTGGATTGCTTCACGTTCTAGATTCGAGCTGCTCACGCAGTGCAGAAACGGAATTTAATGATTCAGTTTAACAAGTCGTTTTCTAAAGCACGAGACTTGGTGCTTCAGAAGAATTATGGCGGAAACGGTAGCTATTTCGTCCAAATTCAAATTGGGTATTTGAATTTTCGAAGAACTATAAGAAAACAGGGTCGTTTTACTCCAAAAAGCTCTTAAGAAAATACACTGATCAGCCATTACATTATGACAGCCTACCTAATAAGCTGTCGGATCCCTTTAGCCTGCAAAACATCGGCCATTCGGCGAGGCATCGATTCCATGAGCTGGCAACAGGTATCCTCGAGTATCTGGTATCATAATGTCAACAGCACGTCCTTCAGTTCTGGTACATTTCGGGGTGGTGGTGATTTAACGCGAACCCGCTTTTCCAAGTCGAACCACAAATGTTCGATTGGGTTCGTTTCAGGTGAATTCGGATTAATAGAAAGTCACCAGCATGTTCCTCGAACCACTCCTTGACGATTCTGGAAGTGTGGCATGGCGCATTATCGTGTTGGTAATGGCCATCACCAGCAGGTAACACAGTTGCCATAAATGGGTGAACTTGGTCCACAACGATGTTCAGATACCTGACAGCTGTCAGGGATTGTGCTATTGGGAAAATGGGTCCTAAAGTGTTCCAAGAAAACATCGCCCACCGAATAACACCGCCGCCGCCGGCCTGTTTCCGCCAGACAGTGCGTCCAGGTGCCATAGACTCCGTTGGTAATCGGCGTATCCGCTCTCGGCCGTCTGCGTCATGCACCAGGAATCTCGATTATAGTTAGACCAGGCCACTTTCTTCCAATCATGCGCGGTCCAAGTTTGCTGTTCTTGGGCCCATTTCATGCGTTGTTGGCGATGACGTGCAGTGGACATGGGGACCCTGCTGGGTCTTCGACTACGCAGGCCCATGCGCAGAGGGCTGCGATGAACTGTGTGCTGTGACACATTGCTCTGATCACCACTGATGTAGCTGCGGGTGATTTGTCGCTCTGTGGCCTTGCGGTCTCTGGGAACAATGCGCAACAGTCTCCGCTCCACTTCGGCATCGATGAGCTGCGGACGACACACGGCTGAACGAGAGTTCGTCGTTTGGCCATCTCTGCACCACTTTTGATACGTACTCACTACAGCGGCACGTGAACAACCCACAAGCAGCGCCGTTTCGTAGGTCGTAGTTCCGATGCGCCGTGCCATCACAATTTGTCCTTTATCAAACTCCGATAAATCGGCAGCTTTTCCCATTCTTACTCCGAACACCCTACTAACCGAAAGCCAGTCCTCGGGTTGTATATATACCGCTCTGTGAACTTTATCTGCGCCACCGTTTGGTCTCCACGAGCGCTCAGTTCTAGGCTGGGATTGGTCATAATGTAATGGTTCATGTGTGCACTTCTTATGCAACGGGATCTGGTTGCAAGTGCATGTTTAGTAAGTCAGGAATTCATGTTGTGTGTGGACACTTTTTCAAACCATTTGCTGCTCATAAGAAGCAAAGGTAATATAGATGAACAAAATGCATTCTAGGGATAGATGCTAACTCCAGGACCGTAGCATGCTTTTCTTATCTGAGAGGGTGAAACTTAAGATTACGCTCCTTCGAGTTCAGAATTACGCCCTTTAAAGTTCTACTCAAATAATACGTTGTTTTTACTTTCTCACACACCGCCGTTATAGGGAAGTATTATGATTGTTAAAAAATCGCACTTCCTGTTTTTGACAGAATTTTAATAAAAATGTAAAAATTACGTAAATACGAAAGAACCACAGGTTATATTGGGTGTGTGCAAAACTTCTACCCGTTTCTGTAATACATACAAATTCCGATCGTAGTAGTTACGTCACAGATGACGCTGCGATGACGAATTTTCGGCCAATAAAGCGTGGAGCAGTAGAGCATATATAGAGGCACTAGGTTTGTCCGAGTAAGTCATTTGTAACAGAAATCACGGACGGTGTAACATGGCATGCGATAAGGAGCACATTAGCCGTTGTTTAATGTACCAGTTCGATAAAGGCAGTACTGCAGCCGCAGCTTGTCGCAACATCTGTCAGGTGTATGGGGAGGATGCAGTTGATGATAGCACATGTCGCTGTTGGTTTCGGAAATTCCGGGACGGAGACAGAAGCTGTAAATATCAACCACGTCCTGGAAGTCCATCCGTGGTTTCTGACGAGAACGTGGACCAAGCCATAACATATGACCCATATCCAACCGTTCAGGAATTAGCAGAAACATTGTCGGCACACAGAACAACAGTCGAAAGACGGATGGGTTCCTCACAAAGTTCGATAACTGGGTTTCACACGGCTTTCTGCAAAGCAACAAGAGGAGAGAATCCGTACCTGTGTTTCTTTGGTCTCCCGTCACAGAAATGAACCGTTTTTGGGACGAATTGTAACGGGCGATGAGAAATGGGTACTGTACTGTAATATAAAGTGTCGAAAGACTGTGTGCCAAGGTGCGGAGCCTGCTCCATCGACCTCAAAGGGAGGACTGCATCACAAAAAGGTTTTGTTGAGTGTTTGGTGGGATGTCCAGGGAATAATCCACTGGGAGGTGTTGACACCTAACCGAACGATAAATCCTGACTTCTTTTTTTTTTATTGGAGGTTTAGCGACCCCCGTAAGCAACTAAATGGACTATAAGCAATCGCCCGTCCCTAATTTAGGGCCACTGACTCCAGGAAAGGGAGAGAGCCAGCGCCGTAAGACAAACACAACATCCATGCTTCACCGGGATTCGAACCCGGACCCCTTTCGGACGAATGATCAGACGCCATCGCTTAGACCACTGCCTTCAAAATAAACCTTTATTAGTCTAAAAGCAAGGTACATGTGATACGCTTCAGTCACATGAGACTGTATTAAAAGAGACGAGGCCAAGAAGTCTCAACACAAAAGAAAGGATGAAGGAAAACTGGTAACATCAGAACAAAATTAAAATATATACAGATAAAAAAGGAACACAGAAAACAAAAACGAAAAACACACATATTACAAAACCCAAACCCCAGAGTGAGGGAAGAAAAACACATTCCAAAAACAAGTACATAGCAGCGCGTAATACAAAGGTGACAGGTAAAAAACACAACAATACAACACAACACAAATTGACTTACATTGCAAGACAGCGACAGGAGAAACAAAACTGTACTTCTGAAAACGATGCAGTAGCGGCCAAAACATTAGTACAAGAAGAACATAAAAAGCAAAAAAACCGTGCACATAAAAAGGGGTGTTAACCAACCGCTATAACTAAAAACGAAATACGAAGTGACGCATGTAAGTCAGGAGGAACACTGTACAGAAGAATACATGATAATAAGGGGAAAAACCGCTGCATCACACAAAATAAATGTAGCCAAACAGGCACACGAGGTTCACAAAAGAAATCGCACTCAATTCAAATTTCATACTCAAAACAAGAAGACGCGCGTTGACAAACCCCAGAAGCCGACGTGGCGCTATAGAGAGAATCACGCGGAAACAAGATCGCATAGCATCATAACACATTGAAAACAACACAAAGTACGTCCAGCCGTGCACGGCAACAGAAGGCTGTGCCGAGAAAAAATACAATATTACAGGAAAAACCCGGACAGGAGAAGCACGAAGCAAAGACGTAGAACCTTAGCTTGAGTGCAAAGAAACACAAAAACGAAAACACAAAAAGTGCACTTAAAACATAATCAAAGACAAAACTGCCGCAACTGACTACGCCACCGGGGCCGCTTTGCTGACCTCTACTGCTAACAGTTGGACATATTGCGAGAACAACTGACATCGAAGCTACCAGCACTCGTCAATCGCAAAGGCGTTATTCTTCGTCATGATAACGCCTGACCACATGCTGCTTTAATCACTCCGCAAAAATGACTGGACTTTGGTTGGGAAGTGTTACCTCACCCGGCGTATTCCCCTGACCTGGCACCTACGGACTACCACCTTTTTCGATCATTACAGAACGCCTTCGCTCTCCAAACCTTCGATGATGTGAAAACGGCATTACATGACTTTTTTGACTCTAAAACATAGGAGTTTTTCAGGCGTGGGAATCACGTACTCATAAACAGATGGTAAGAGGTCATACATAATGTTGGCAATTATGTGAAATCCTAGGTACGTTATTTGTTGTGTTCTCCTCCTTTCTTTGAAGCCTACAAAAACGGGTAAAACTTATGCACACACCCAATAAATACTGACTTGAGTGTGAACGCCGACAACACAGCACTCCACAGAAAGGCAGAACGAAAAACAAACCAGCGCAGAACAAACGAGTATAAGATAGTGAACAGAACAATAGGAAGAAGCTTTAGGGATAGATGTTGGAAAAATTCCGTTCAAGGTTCAACGCTGGGTGGAACTTTCTGCGACAGAGCACAAATGATTAAATTACCTCTTCATCTCATTGACATGTTCGAAAAGATCATGGAGGTTAGGCATATTAGCATATTATTTTGTATGCCCCATTCACTGTTTTGGAAAATTCCCTTCATGGATATGAAATATTCACACCTCATAGTGTATGTTATTCTGTACCCTGGTTAACTGTATGAGACCAAAGTCTTTAACAAGAAAATACTAACGGGTGTAATTTTCTTATTTGATACACTTTCTATTTTTACAGCCCACAGAGCATGAATTTACGCCCCTGGAAAGACTATTCTGGGACTACAGCTACGGCCCTGATGGCTATCTTACTTGCAGCAGATGAGATACGAGAACTCCAAAACCTCTCTCTCTCTCTCTTTTTTTGTTGGAGGTTTAACAACCACCGTGAGACACTCAATGGGCTACAAGCAGTCACCTGTCCCTAATTCAGGGTCACTGGTTCCAGGGAAGAAAGAGAACCGGTGCCATAAAAGAAACACAACATCCATTACTCACGGGATTCGAACCCGGACCTATCTCGGACGAATGGTCACAAGCCACCATCTATATTTATCGAGATCGTATTGACCTGATGGGAGTTCTTAGTAATCTTAACTCTCTAGGCCACTGAGCTATATGTGCACGCAATTCATTATTGGATTACATGGAATAACTTCTTTACCAGTACCAAATGAATTCCTTTATTTTCAATATTGATATTTCAGGTTTATCTATAATATTTAGATATTTCTATGTCCAGGTCGTAATTTAGAATTACAGGTTACACAATGGTTAGAAACTGGAGTGCCCTGTGCATTGGCGCACCCACGGTGTGGGCTTTGGGGGCTTAAGCCCCCTCCAAGAAGATTAAGAGCGTCGTACGTCATAAATTAAACATTCAAAAATATTAATTTACATGCTCAAAAAACTTCATAGTGTCTTCTATTACAACGTGCCTTCTTTCCAAAGCCCCAAAGAGATTAAGAGCAGCGTACGTCCAACATATATATATATATATATATATATATAGCCTCCTCCAACAGGAATTCCTGGGTGCGCCACTGGTCATGTGTCATGTTGACCTATCAACTTTCAGACTTCTCTAAGACAACTCTCTGTCAACTTTAGAGCTTCATCTTGCGCACGTGATTGTTCTAAATTAACATCACCTCTGAATGCATATACTAGACTTTTAAGGGTTTTTTTGTTACTTGTTTTTTCAAAGGAGGTTCGAATAGATGGAGTAAGGGTCCGCAGTTCCCACCGTGTAATTAAAATGAAGCAAGCGACATGTCACGAACATGGCGTCACAGCCTCTGCCGCCATGTTGATGTGAGACGACTGATATCAAAACATCACATTGAGTTCTCAGGAGAAGTCTGCCCTTTATCGAGTATTTTGATGTTTTATATCTTTAAATTTCAACATATGGACGAGTTAAAATATATAGCGTTTCTTAGGTAACATATAATAAAAGTTTAAGTTTCACAATTATACACGTTTATTGATGTTTGTGAACATCAAACATGTTTTACGAACAATAGATGCATTAGCCTTGAAAAATAGTATTTCTACGCATCTTTTTTTTTTTTTTTGGTTGCAGGTTTAACGACCACCGTGAGCAACTCAATGGGCTACAAGCAGAGTCGCCCGTCCCTAATTTAGGGTCACTGGTTTCAGGGAAGGGAGAGAGCCAGTGCCGTAAGACAAACACAACATCCATGCCTCACCGGGATTTGAACCCGGACCCCTTTCGAACGAATGATCAGAGGCCATCGCTTAGACCACTGCGCCACTTGGGCGGCATTTCTACGTATCAGTTCATGGGTTGTATCTTTACAAAATCGAAATCAACTTTATATAAAAAATGCGGCAGTAAATTGAAATTTTTATAATAAAACATTCTTTAAAAATGATTAACATAAAGAGGAACTGATTAATATAAACAGCACTAATATTATCCCTTTCTATTATACATTTGTTCACCGTATTATATGCACATATTTCTGAGAATCTCAGAAAAATCCACCATTTTGCAGGGCTGCATTCTCTCCACGACAAAAGCACAGATAGATACCCTTATATATTAGTACGATTAGGTATAAAAATAACAAATTTAAAATTATTATTAGTAAATGATCATTCATCCATATCGATTATTAGTAAATGATCATTCATCTATATCGATTATGAATACATTATTGCATATCATTTTTGCCGCTCCGGTGGCGCAGTGGTCAAAGTAATGTCTTCTGATCATTTGTCCGAGATGGGTCGGGGTTCGAATCCCACTGAGGCATGGATGTTGCGTTTGTCTTACGGCGCTGGCTATCTCCTTTCCCTGGAACCAGTGGCCCCAAATTAAGGACGGGGGAATGCTTATTGACCACTGAGTTGCTCATGGTGGTCGTTAAACCTCAAATAAAAAAAAATCATTTTGAGAGGGCAAGATTACGCTACATTCTCGTTTGCTAAACATTTCAGCCGCCCCTGTTGCGCAGTGGTCTAAGCGATGGCTTCTGACCATTCGTCCGAGACGGGTTCGGGTTCGAATCCCGTTGAGGCATAGATACTGTGTTCGTCTTACGGCACTGGCACTCTCCCTTCCCTGGGGAACCAGTGGCCCTAAATTAGGGACGGGCGATTGCTTATAACCCATTGAGTGTCTTACGGTGGTCGTTAAACCCCCAATATATATATATATATATCTGTTCCCACTAAAGGGGCTCTGACGACCGCCAATAGCGGTATAACTATACCATCGGGATTAGAGGAAATGCTATCCCACACTCACCAACCCTATTGGCCAGCGTGGTGAGTTATGGCCAAACCCCTCCAAAATGACTCCACAACTTAAATCTTGGCCCTCAGTCTCCGGCAGCTGGAATGTACCTGGCCAAGGCAGCGGCCAGTGCGACATGAAGGTAGAGGGTGCTAAGAATCCCCGGAGGACCGGACTAGGCTGCCATCTGATGCTGACCTTGGCTACGTACAACGGACGCTCCCTATCTTCTGATTCAAGGCTTCTTGAATTGGAAGAGGAACTACAAAGGATCAAGTGCGACATCGTCGGGCTAAGTGAGGTAAAGAGAAAAGGAGAAGATCTCATTGAACTGAAAAGTGGACATCTCTTCTACTATCGTGGGACAGATACTGGCAGAACTAGTGGTGTTGGATTTATAATAAACAAGAAACTGAAGGATAAAGTTGTAGAAGTTGAAAGTTCCTCTGACAGAGCTGCACGACTCGTTATCCAACTCTCGAGAAGATACCAGGTTCAGATTATTCAAACTTATGCACCCACCACAAGTCATCCTGAAGAAGAAATTGAAGAATTTTATGAAGAAATTCGTCATCTAAATAATAAAGGTGAGCAGCACTTGAAGATAATTATGGGTTATTTCAATGCAAAAATAGGGCAACGGCAACAGAATGAAACTTCAGAAGGTAAATTCGGTCACGGCAACAGAAACCAGCGTGGAAATACTCTCGTAGAGTTTGCAGAGGCAGAAGGGTTTTTCATCTTGAACTCCTTTTTCAAGAAAAAGCCACATAGGAAATGGACATGGAGACATCCAAATGGGACGACAAGTGAAATTGATTTTATTATGTGTAACAAAAAATTCGTCATAGAAGACTGCAGTGTGCTAAACAAGTTCAACACAGGCAGTGACCATAGATTGGTGAGATGTAAGATGCACCTCAACACTAAACTCGAACGTAGCAAGCTCATAAGACAAACAAAGTGTATTGACATAACCAACCTTAAAAAACACCATAATACCTTCAAATTGGAACTGAAGAACAGATTCTCTGCTTTAGAAGGCCTAACATCGGAAGAAGTGGATATTTCGGAAGTTAACAGAAAAGTAACCAAAGCTCTTATGGAAACAGCAACAAAATTAGCTGGGTCTAAGAACAAATTGCATGTGAACAAATTATCAGGAAAAACCAAAATGTTGATGCAAAAAAGAAGAGTGATGAGGACAACTAAAGAAGATGTGACTTCCAAAGTGGAATATATAGAGCTATGCAAGACAGTACGAAAAAGTATCACTGAAGACGTAAGGAAATTAAACTGTGAACTAGTAAGGAAAGCAATTGAAAACAACCAAAGCCTAAAGATAGCAAAGGGACATCTCAGTAAGGGAAGAAAACAGATTACGGCACTGAGAAAAGAAGATGGTTCTGTAACAAGAAATAGAGGCGAAATTTTGACAAGAGTGAAAGATTTCTACTCCAAATTATATGAAAGGGATGATACATGTACTCCAGACATCATGAAAGGTACCAGTACCAGAGTTCTTCCAGTCCTTCCAGCAGAAGTTGCACATGCAATCAAGAACATGAAGCGGGGAAAAGCTCCAGGAGAAGATGGAATTACTGTAGACATCATACAAGAAGCAAGTGGAGAAATCGAAACAGTACTCGCGCAAATTTTTACTCGATGCCTTAATGAAGGGAAAATTCCTGAGGATTGGAACAACGCTACAATGATCTTGCTACATAAAAAAGGTGACATTGAGGATCTCAGGAACTACAGACCTATCAGCCTCCTATCAGTGGTTTATAAAATCTTCACTAAAGTTCTTTCACACCGCTTGAAGGTGACACTGGACATGGCTCAACCGAGAGAACAAGCTGGATTCAGGAGTGGCTACAGCACAATAGATCATATCCACGTACTGAGAGAACTAATTGAAAGAGCGAGGGAATATGAGCTTCCATTGTGCATGGCTTTTATCGATTATGAAAAAGCCTTTGATTCGGTGAAACCATCAGCAGTTGCAATGGCTCTGAAATCCTGCGGTATTGAAGATGCATACATTAATATTATTAATAACATCTATGAAAATGCAAGTGCAAAGATTCGGCTGTTTGAAAATACAACACACATAACAATTGGAAAAGGAGTGAGACAAGGTGACACCATATCTCCGAAGCTCTTTAATGCGACATTGGAAAATGTCTTTCAATCACTGAACTGGGAAAACAAAGGGATAAAGATTAATGGAGATTATCTAACCCACCTTCGTTTTGCTGATGACATAGTCATTTTTGCAACTACCCCATCACAGCTACAGAGTATGATCCAGGAACTTGCTAACAAGAGTAAAGAAGTGGGATTAAAAATGAACTTTCAGAAGACAAAAGTGATGTACAATGCTTTTACAAGAAATGAAGATTTATCGATTGATGGAGAAAAGCTGGAGATAACAGACACGTACGTTTATCTTGGACAGCAGATATCAAGTGAGGGTCACATTGGTGAAGAAATTAATCGGCGTACAAAACTTGCCTGGAGAGCTTTTGGAAGAAACAGCATAATTTTCAAGAGCAATATGCCATTATGTCTTAAACGAAAAGTGTTTGATCAATGCATCCTTCCAGTGCTTACGTATGGTGCAGAGACGTGGACCTTAGCTAAAAGAGACATACAAAGGCTGCAGACAACTCAAAGCAGCATGGAGAGGTGCATACTTGGTGTAACCAGGAGAGATAAGAAGAGGAACTCATGGATCAGAAAAATGACAAGAGTGGAAGACATCATGATCAGAGTTAAATCCCTGAAATGGCAATGGGCTGGACATACTGCCAGAAGAACAGACCATCGATGGACAGCCGAAATTTTAGATTGGATTCCAAGGGACAGGAAAAGACCCAGAAGAAGACCACATGGAAGATGGGTGGATGAAATTCGAAAGTATGCGGGAGTAACATGGAGGAGACTGGCACAAGACAGACTGTTGTGGAGGAAACTTGGGGAGACCTTCGTCCAGCAGTGGATTGATAATGGTTGACAATGATGATGATGATGATGATATATATATTTATATATATCATCATCATCATTATTGTCAACCATTATCAATCCACTGCTGGACCATCATCATCATCATTGTCAACCATTATCAATCCACTGCTGGACGAAGGTCTCCCTAAGTTTCTTCCACAACGGTCTGTCTTGTGCCAGTCTCCTCCATGTTACTCCCGCATACTTTCGAATTTCATCCATCCATCTCTCATGTGGTCTTCTTCTGGGTCTTTTCCTGTCCCTTGGAATCCAATCTAAAATTCCGGCTGTCCATCGATGGTCTGTCCTTCTGGCAGTATGTCCAGCCCATTGCCATTTCAGGGATTTAACTCTGATCATGATGTCTTCCACTCTAGTCATTTTTCTGATCCACGAGTTCCTCTTCTTATCTCTCCTGGTTACACAAAACATGCACCACTCCATGCTGCTTTGAGTTGTCTGCAGCCTTTGTATGTCTCTTTTAGTTAAGGCCCACGTCTCTGCACCATACGTAAGCACTGGAAGGATGCACTGACAAAACACTTTTCTTTTAAGACATAATGGCATATTTCTCTTGAAAATTATACCGTTTCTTCCAAAAGCTCTGCAGGCAAGTTTTGTACGCCGATCTATTTCTTCATCAATGTGACCCTCACTTGATATCTGCTGTCCAAGATAAACGTACGTGTCTGTTATATCCACCTTTTCTCCATCAATTGATAAATCTTCATTTCTTGTAAAAGCATTGAACATCACTTTTGTCTTCTGAACGTTCATTTTTAATTCCACTTCTTTACTCTTGTCAGCAAGTTCCTGGATCATACTCTGCAGCTCTGATGGGGTAGTTGCAAAAATGACTACATCATCAGCAAAACGAAGGTGGGTTAGATAATCTCCATTAATTTTTATCCCTTTGTTTTCCCAGTTCAGTGATTGAAAGACATTTTCGAATGTGGCATTAAAGAGCTTTGGAGATATATGGTATCACCCTGTCTCACTCCCTTTCCAATTTTTATGTGTTTTGTATTTTCAAACAGTCGAATCTTTGCACTTGCATTTTCATAGATGTTAGTAATAATATTAATGTATGCATCTTCAATACCGCAGGATTTTAGAGCCATTGTAACAGCTGATGGTTTCACCGAATCAAAGGCTTTTTCATAATCGATAAAAGTAATGCACAATGGAAGTTCATATTCCCTCGCTCTTTCAATTAGTTCTCTCAGTACGTGGATGTGATCTATTGTGCTGTAGCCACTCCTGAATCCAGCTTGTTCTCTCGGTTGAGCCATGTCCAGTGTTACCTTCAAGCGGTGTGAAAGAACTTTAGTGAAGATTTTATAAACCACTGATAGGAGGCTGATAGGTCTGTAGTCCCTGAGATCCTCAATGTCACCTTTTTTATGTAGCAGGATCATTGTAGCGTTGTTCCAATCCTCAGGAATCTTCCCTACATTAAGGCATGGAGTGAAAATTTGGGCGAGTACTGTTTCGATTTCTCCACTTGCTTCTTGTATGATGTCTACAGTAATTCCATCTTCTCCTGGAGCTTTTCCCCGCTTCATGTTCTTGATTGCATGTGCAACTTTTGCTGGGAGGACTGGAAGAACTCTGGTACTGGTACTTTTCATGATGTCTGGAGGGCATGTATCATCCCTTTCATATAATTTGGAGTAGAAATCTTTCACTCTTCTCAAAATTTCGCCTGTATTTCTTGTTACAGAACCATCTTCTTTTCTCAGTGCCATAATCGGTTTTCTTCCCTTACTGAGATGTCCCTTTGCTATCTTTAGGCTTTGGTTGTTTTTAATTGCTTTCCTCACTAGTTCACAGTTGAATTTCTTTACGTCTTCAGTGATACTTTTTCGTTCTGTCTTGCATAGCTCTATATATTCCACTTTGGAAGTCACATCTTCTTTAATTGTCCTCATCTCTCTTCTTTTTGCATCAACACTTTGGTTTTTCCTGATAATTTGTTCACATGCAATTTGTTCTTAGACCCAGCTAATTTTGTTACTGTTTCCATAAGAGCTTTGGTTACTTTTCTGTTAACTTCAGAAATATCCACTTCTTTTGATGTTAGACCTTCTAAAGCAGAGAATCTGTTCTTCAGTTCCAACTTGAAGGTATTATAGTGTATTTTAAGGTTGGTTATGTCAATACATTTTGTTTGTCTTATGAGCTTGCCACGTTCGAGTTTAGTGTTGAGATGAATCTTACATCTCACCAATCTATGGTCGCTACCTGTGTTGAACTTGTTTAGCACACTGCAGTCTTCTATGACGAATTTTTTGTTACACATAATAAAATCAATTTCACTTGTCGTCCCATTTGGATGCCTCCATGTCCATTTCCTGTGTGGCTTTTTCGTGAAAAAGGAGTTCAAGATGAAAAACCCTTCTGCCTCTGCAAACTCTACGAGAGTATTTCCACGCTGGTTTCTGTTGCCGTGACCGAATTTACCTTCTGAAGTTTCATTCTGTTGCCGTTGCCCTATTTTTGCATTGAAATCTCCCATAATTATCTTCAAGTGCTGCTTACCTTTATTATTTAGATGACGAATTTTTTCATAAAATTCTTCAATTTCTTCTTCAGGATGACTTGTGGTGGGTGCATAAGTTTGAATAATCTGAGCCCGGTATCTTCTCGAGAGTTGGATAATGAGTCGTGCAGCTCTGTCAAAGGAACTTTCAACTTCTACAACTTTATCCTTCAGTTTCTTGTTTATTATAAATCCAACACCACTAGTTCTGCCAGTATCTGTCCCACGATAGTAGAAGAGATGTCCACTTTTCAGTTCAATGAGATCGTCTTCTTTTATCCTTACCTCACTTAGCCCGACGATGTCCCACTTGATCCTTTGTAGTTCCTCTTCCAATTCAAAAAGCCTTGAATCAGAAGATAGGGAGCGTCCATTATACGTAGCCAAGGTCAGCATCAGATAGCAGCCTAGTTCGGTCCTCCGGGGGTTCTTAGCACCCTCTGCCTATATATATATTTATAAAAACATTTGACAAGTTCATGAACTAGCAGATTTTCCTAACCATATTTTGGTGACTTCCTCAAAAAAATAAAAAAAATAAATAAATAAAAAAAAAATACAGAAAACTTAATACTGTATGCAGAATTACAGATTCAAAGTTACACCAGCAAGTGCCCTAGTTGATAAGTTGACACATCCAAATGCACAGCACCATCCCATCTTAAAAGAAGAGTAAGTTTTTTGACTGAAAACGGTCTGTTCCTATTCCCACAATGGTTAAAAAGTACAAGCAACGTCTCACTATGCGTGGCCATCAGCTCCGTGCCTCCCTGTTGTCTGCTCGAAAAGCTAAGTTTTTGACGTCATCCCTACTCCATCTATTCTAACCATCGCCCTTGTAATAGGTGGAGACACCACTGGCTCTGCTGTCATAGGTCACTGCTAATGTATGGCGTGACGTAACACAGCAGCCCGATGGAGTAGTGGTCTAAGCGATGGCTTCTGACCATCCGTCCGAAATGGGTCCGGGTTCGAATCCAGAGAGGCATGGATGTTGTGTTTGTATTACGGTACTGGCTGTATCCCCTACCTGGAACCAGTGGCTCTAAATTAGGGACGGGCAACTGCTTATAGCCTACTGAGTTGCTCACGGTAGTCGTTTAACCTTCAAGCCCCCCCAAGACGTAACGGAGGCAAAAACAAATTTTGACTTTTTTTTTCTTCTTTCTGTGTTTAAGGAGCACTACGAGCAACTCTATAAGGACTATTATAAACAGTCACCTGTCTCTAATTTGGAGACATTAGTTCTAGGAAAGGGAGAGAGCAAGTGCTGTAAGACAAACACACTATCCATGTCTCAGTCGGGACTCGAACCCGTACCCACTTGTACGAATGGTCAGTGGCCGGCACTAGGACACTGAATTTCTGGCGCTGTCAAATTTCGACTGTACTTGATCTAACTTCACCAAAACTTTGGGAAAATGAAAAATTCGCCATGCAATTAGTTTGGTGTGCAGATTGATTTTAATTCGGCCCATATACAAGGTAAAGCATTTCACTTTTGCTAATATGTTCTGGCCATCATAATTCTACTTTGTCAATACAAATTACCAACATTCTAGAAGATATATCCTTATAAGACACAAATTTTCATATGTAATATACACTTATTACAGCAATGCAGTTTTGTGACAAAAAGATTTGCATATTTATTTTGAGTACGTATATGTCCCCAAATGAACTGCCGATTTGGGGACGCCACGCCCTTTTGACCCAAATGGTCGACGTTAAATTGGATGGCGTTCCGGCATCGTTATGTCACACCATTCGTTCGGCTCGGAGCTCGGAAAACACTCGAAGTGGGTCGTCCCCATGAGATATATCTAAAGACCTTGGGTCGCCCCGTAGCTGCTCTTCGAAGATATTTAGCAGCGGAAGCAGTAGAATATATCGGTCTGCAATAGCAGAAAAATGTTAATAATATTCATTGCACATTAACTAACCCAGTTTTTCATTGGGGGGGGGGGGGGGTTACATTCCTTTAGCACGAGGCCACACACGCACGATATTTCTTCACATACATATTTGCAACTACCCCATCAGAGCTGCAGAGTATGATCCAGGAACTTGCTGACAAGAGTAAAGAAGTGGGATTAAAAATGAACTTTCAGAAGACAAAAGTGATGTTCAATGCTTTTACAAGAAATAAAGATTTATGGATTGATGGAGAAAAGCTGGAGATAACAGACACGTACATTTATCTTGGACAGCAGATATCAAGTGAGGGTCACATTGATGAAGAAATTAATTGGCGTACAAAACTTGCCTGGAGAGCTCTTGGAAGAAACAGCATGATTTTCAAGAGCAATATGCCATTATGTCTTAAAAGAAAAGTGTTTGATCAATGCATCCTTCCAGTGCTTACGTATGGTGCAGAGACGTGGACCTTAACTAAAAGAGACGTACAAAGGCTGCAGACAACTCAAAGCAGCATGGAGAGGTGCATGCTTGGTGTAACCAGGAGAGATAAGAAGAGGAACTCGTGGATCCAAAAAATGACAAGAGTGGAAGACATCATGATCAGAGTTAAATCCCTGAAATGGCAATGGGCTGGACATACTGCCAGAAGGACAGACCATCGATGGACAGCCGAAATTTTAGATTGGATTCTAAGGGACAGGAAAAGACCCAGAAGAAGACCACATGGGAGATGGGTGGATGAAATTCGAAAGTATGCGGGAGTGACATGGAGGAGACTGGCACAAGACAGACCGTTGTGGAGGAAACTTGAAGAGACCTTCGTCCAGCAGTGGATTGATAATGGTTGACAATGATGATGATGATGATGACATATATATTTCGGATAAAGGTGCCGAAATTCGGTTTAATTATTCTGAGATGAGAAGTCAAGAATTTCTGATTTCGTCAAGCATCTCCTGTAATTAAAATTATTAACTAGTGAAAACATGTTTTCTTGTTCGTGCATTATCTACGAATATTGGGGTCTTTTTTCTTAGTTTTTTTTTGCCCGTATTATTATATTATTTAGCTCTGTTACAAGCCTGTGTTTGCTGTTTAGTTACAATGACGACAGAGAGCCATGATTTGCACTTTTTGATTTAGGCTTTTCACTCATTTATTCGAGGTTTTCCTGTTGAATTTAATATGTATTGGCTGTTGTTGTTTTTGCGTGGATTTTATTGCTACTGACTTTATTTTTAGAGAACACATTTCAGTATTTGTCTGTTAGTAAGAGCTTTTCTTAGATCCTTGCTTCATTTCTCACTGGATACCTCAGTGCATGCCAGTTTTTTCACCTCCAGGGACTTTTACTCATACAGTTGCTGGTTAATCTAGAGGAGTGTTGGAACTTTTTATAAAGCTAAAAGTTAGTTTAATAGCCAACATGTCTTTTAGGTAGAATTAAATCTCCTTGGCTCTTAGAGCTTGAGCACACCCTCCCCCAACTAACATTTTTTGAGTTTTCAGTTTTTCACTTAGTACTTTCACTTTTAAGGTTATTTAGCTGTAGGTGTTGGTTTTTTTATTTTACTAGTTTGTTCTATATATTTCCTACCCAAACCACCGTTGATTTAGTTTCTATTGCACCTGGGTTCAGTGGCCTAGTTAGAAATTTCTTAAGGGGTGGGGGAAGATCTATGGGTATGGTTCATTGGTGAAAGCCTCATATATGCATATATATTGCTTTAAATTTGTGCTCTTTCCTCAAGGGGGATCTAGACCTGGGGACCCCCTCCCTGGCTATGCCTGGGTTTTTATCTGGAGCTTGAGCACACTTTTTGGGGAAAAGCAAAAAATGGCTAAAATTATTGCCCAAATAAAATTCTTTTTGGTGTTTTGATCTGTTTAGAGACCAGGATTATGCTGTTAAATTTATTTATGTATAATAAATTTATGGATAAATAAATTAAAGTGCAAATCCCAGGAAAATTACTGGGTTTTGTTTTATCTCAACTATGCATGAATAACCAGATTTTGCTCTAATTTTTCCAAGTCTTGGAAATTGCTTTCCACAGCTTAGGAAAACACTTTTTATTGAAGAGTTAAACTCTCCAAAGGACAGAGAACCTTTCAAGGGTCAGTTTTATCCAGATATTAGTGATTCCTGGATAGACAGAGAGCCTAGCTTTTACTTGTTCAATGTTGATGAAGTGCAGTGACTTGCACTTCATCAACATCAATCAGGAGTTTCACTCTTTGATTCTAAGTTTTCTTGTTGAGTTTAGCAAATGTTGAGAGTTTAGCAAATGTTGACAGATTTTTTGTGTAGGTTTTATTGTTACTGATCTTTTTCTTGAATATCATCTTTAAATATCAGTCTGTGAGTTGTACTTTTTCTTAAATCCATCCTTCGTTATCCAGTGGGCACTTCCGTGCAAGTGGGTTTTTCACCTCAAGGGACATCTGCTCAGAAGGCTCCTGGTTGATCCGGGGGGGTGTAACCTTTTGTAGAGCTAAAAGTTTATTGGTCAACCTTATTTTTAGCTAGAATCAAATATTCTTGGCTACTCTAGTTTTTTTTTTTTTTTGTTTTTTTTTTATGAGAGCTTGAGCACACCATCCCCCTGATTCACCTTTTTGTGAGTTTTCAGCTTTTCACTTATTATTTTCACTTTTAAAGTTATTTAGCTGTTGGTGTTGGAGGAAGGGGGAGGGGGGATTTTACTATTTTATTTTATACATTTCCTTGCAAATTCACTATAGATTTAACTTCTAGTAAACCTGGATTTTTTATTTGGAGCTGAAGCACACATTTGGGTATCGTGCATTATCTACTGCAAAACATGAGTTTTATTTAAAGATTTTCAATAAAATACTCAATTACATGAAAGAAATTGTTGGTTTACTTTTCATAATTGTGTATTACTGTTTCAATGTAAAGATCATTTTTTATATTAAAAAGACTCCCCCCCCCAAAAAAAAACATAATTTTGAAAAAGAAGGTTGAATAATGAGATTAGAAGTAATGCTATTTAGAAGTACCAAGTAGAAGTATATATTTTTTGGATAAAAAAACAGATAACACAGCTGATCATTGTTTTTACTACATAGAATAATTCAATGAAACTACCTAAGATGCCAAATTGCTTGCCATTTATGTGCAAATATAGTATATTTGGAGTAAATACCAAAGCAGATATATTTAATGATGGCATATATTTACTTTTTATTGTTTTAAATAAGAAATAATGTATGGGAGTTCATGTTTTGGGGTTTCAAAGTATTTATTATAGAAAGTATGCTTTTAAATAAATTAGTCCTTTCATTACTTTTTTTTTCTTTTTCATGTTTAACAACCAGTATGAGCAACTCAATGGGTTATAAGCAGTCATCAGTCCTTAATTTATGGTCACTGGTTCCAGGAAAGGAAGAGAGCTAGTGTCGCAAGACAAACACAGCATCCATGCCTTATCGGGATTCAAACCAAGACCCATCTTGGATGAATGGTCAGAAGCCAGTGCTTAGACCAGTGCATCCTAGGGTAGAGCCCATACCTTACAATCTAAAATCAACAACAGAAAGTAATGTTATGTATATACATTTGTTAATTTCACACTCTTCTAATCCCCCCCGGAATGGTCAAAATTAATTTTACTGTAATTCATAAAGTGAATGTGTTGCACTACGGGAAAAATGTATTTCAACCCTTCCAGGGAGGGCACCAACTTAACATGTAAGCAGGAACAGAATAGAAAATAATCTTGTTATATGCCTGCTTCCACTTGTGATAAGAGAGTTAAAATACATTTTTGAGATAAACAGCAAATTCAATAAAAACTGATGTGAAATATTTTGTAACAGTGACAAAGAAATTGTTAGACTTAATTGAGAAAGCATTGGTTCCTTCCCCACTACTAGAAAAGCAGCTTTTTGCCTTCTATTGTAACTTTTTTTTTTGTTCATTTATTTTCTGATATTTACTCTCATTCCAGATTAAACCCATACATAACACTCATATACTCATATATAGCAACCTGCATGATTTAACTTCACCCTTTCAAACTTGAATCCTTGCTTTGTTTTCATCAACGATTGAAACAATGTGTTTATTTTGTTTATATGCCATGCAATCAGAACTGCTATCATGTGTCAGGAAAAATATAAGTATAACAGCTGAATTTGCATGATACATCATATGTAGGTTGTATCATGAATGCAAACCTACATATGAACTATTTGGCTGTTGTCGCAGCCAATGAGAGAGATCTATCTTGTTGGCTGTTGGCTGTTGTATAAATGGAGTGCACAAATTGCAGAAGGGTTAATTTCCTTGTTACTTTCTCAGTTTTTTGTAACTTTCTTAAAGTGTGTGTGTGTGTGTGTGTGTGTGTGTGTGGAAAACAAGGTGGGCTTTTTTTTTTTTTTTTTTTTTTTTGAAAATAAAAAAAAAAGTCCCAGACAAAATCCTAGACTTTTTACTATTTACATTTTTTTTTTGCCAAAAAAGAAACGAAAAGTAATTCCCGCTTACAAAATATGCTATTGGTTACATATTATGCAAGCAAAGCTGCATATATAAGTAAAACTTTGGCAACTGTACATTAGAGAAATAAACAATACTATTTATTCACGTGTTGATGGCTGTCGAAAGTGCTTCATTTCTCAAGGATTGCAACTTAATTTTTTGAAGGTGTCAGAGGGGAGAGAGATTTGCTTGCTTGACATATTTAGCTATAGCCAATGCAGATATCACTTTAGGATGATAGTGGCATTAGAGTGCCTCATTTACCCAACTTGTCTGCTTGTGACTGGATGTGACTTTGGCTTTAAGATGTCAAATGTGAGTAGTGCTCCAGATTTGGGTGGCAAAATTACTCTGCAGGCCTGTGTGGTCCCTTTACTTGGGATACAGTTAAGGGTACTTTAGTCTGTGTCTTCTATTAGTAAAAGCTTTGGAAACATACATTCAGTTATAGTCAAGTTATCAAATCTGTGTTACGGCAATGGCTGGATCCTAAAAATTCCAACTGGTTTCTATAAATTTTAAATATTTATCTAGCACTTTAATATGGGATCATGTAGTTCACAGGATAATTAAAACTTTTTAATCTTGGAGAGGGGGGTATTTCATTTATGCATTGGTCTCATTGAAATTTATCATACAATGTACGGTGTCTCATAGAGCCAGTTTGTAATACTGTGAGCATTTCGCCCAGTATGTGCATGTGAATCACAATTTACAGGAAAACAACCTGTGTATTTTTTAGTTTCCTGTTAATGTGAAATTGTGTGCACAAATTACTTTCCTATAAGATATGAATTACTAATTTACAGGAGAGTAATTTCTTTATTCTTTGCTTTTTCTTTTTTAACAATCTGAAATTAAAAGCTTTTTGTTCTGCTGTAGATATAGTAAAGCTGTTATTCTGCACCAATTTAAAATTAATCATAACTGATAAAAGAAAAAAAAATGTAGTGCACATAACAGAATATTCAATGTGAAGATATAATCCTTAGTCCTGTATGAATTAGACACTGCATTTTTTAATCATTTATTTTATTGCACTTTGGTACCATGTAAAATGCTGGATTACCAGCAGTATTTCACTGTTGAAAATTAAACACACAGATAGCATAGACTGCCTTGCACAAGAGAAAATGGTTGAGACTATTTTCTCTTGCGCAAGGCAGTCAATTTTTCTCTTGTGCAAGGCAGTCTTGCACAAGGTATGACACTGTTGAGACTAATTTCAATCATCATATATCTTGTCAGACATAGTAGTGCATACAGAATTTCTTCAAGGGAGGGATCCAATAAAAATCCATGGGGCAAGCACAAATGCGTCATGTGCATATGTACCTACTCCGGCAAAATTAGAAACAGTAAATGTATACACTATATTGACAAAAGTCACCGGACACCTAGAAGAGAAACACAACATAACATTTATTGACATATATTAGTACAGTGTTGGTCCACCATTGGCCTTAACGCATGCACTGACCCTTTGAGACATGTTTTCGACAAGGTTTTGGAACACAGCGATAGGTATGAGCTTTCATTCAGTATATAATGCTGCCGCTAACTGTTGCTTAACAGTAGGCCTTGGTTCCAAACTTCTTATGCGGTGCTATAATTTATCTCATAGGTGCTCTATGGGATTAAGATCAGGGCTCTTTGCTGGCCAGTCCACACATGATGTGGAGTTATCGTCAAACCATGTCATAACAGTCCTTGCTTTATGGATCGGTGCATTAACCTGCTGGTACCAACAAGGCTCAGTTCCATAGTATTGCCACAGAGTTGGTAGGGCATAATTGTCCAGAATATCAAGGCAGACGTGCTGGTTAACAGGTTTGTCCACGATAACCAATGGGCAGGGACCATACCACAAAAAGCACACCCACATGAGTACACTGCCAGCTCCAAACTTGATTGTAGGAACAGTACACTATGGTAAATAGCTTTCCCCTAACTGCCTCCATACCCACACACGATCATCAGACTGATGGATTATGTATCTGGATATATCAGTCCATAGGACCCGTTTTCATTGATCTACGATCCATCATAAATGTTCTTTGCACCATGCTAAACGACGATTAGCATTCTGAGTGGAGATGAAAAGCTTATGAGCAGCCGCACGACTATGGTAACCCATGGAATGAAGTTCTCTGCAAATGGTACATGCACATATTGAGGTTCCAGCATTTTTACTCACCTGTACACTGAGGTCTTATGCAGTACTCCCTCAATTAGCTGTAACGACTCTCCTAAGGCTTCAACGTCCTCTATCACTAATATTCTTTAGTCTGCCAGTATGTTTTGCTGCTTCAGGCACGCCATGTGTCTTCTACTTATTCAGTACATCCAAATCAGTTGACTAGGTTATGTTTAAACGCCTCTCGGTTTCTCTTATGGACAACCCACTAATATAACCCCCCAACAATCTTTCATTTCTCAAAGTCAGTTCTCTCCCACCGTGACATTTTCACTCAACCTCACAGTGTGATATGATCGTGGTCGGCTACAGGCTTGTTTTTATACCATTTGCAGCTGTACCCTGAATCGTAACAACACAGCGGATCTGTTCATTTGCTTTTGAAGGGGTATCTGGTGACTTTTGTCAATATAGTGTATTTCAAATGCGTGGAAATAATGTAAATAGATGAAGTCATCACTCTGTCCACATTATTTTATAAACAATGCATAGCAACTGAGAAATTGTTGTTCTGACACCGCTGGGTTCGAACCCCAGATCTCTCTATAACTAGCGGAGTGTGTTCGCTTTGCGCTACGGTGCCAACAATTCACAGCGGTATGTGTGGTTTATCAGTCAGCATCTGACTACACAAATCCATATTGATGGGCTCAGCAACTGATATGTCCCCATATGGTGGCATTAACAGGACAAGATATTTAATTATAGCCAATAAATCCAAAGGGTGAAAGAAATGGTAAATATATTTTAACTACATGGAAATAATATAAATAGAAGATGTCATCACTCTGTACACATTATTTTATATACGCATAACAACTGAAAAATTGTTGTTCCAACACCGCTGGAATCAAACCCCAGATGTGGAAAAGCAGCTTTAGCTTAATGGGATGAACTCTATTATTGGACACTCTATTACAGATGTTAAATAAACCACACATGGCGTTGGCACCATAGCATAAAGCGAACACACTTGGCTAGTTATCAAGATCTGGGGTTTAATCCTAGAGATGGCGGAACAACAATTTTTCAGTTGCTATGCGTTGTTTACAAAATAACGGGGACAACGCAATGACATTGTCTATTTAGGCTATTACCTTCTTGGACATTCCAGCTAAATCTCCCAATGGACTTCTGTGGGTTTGCACTCCTAAAATGAAAATTTGAAATTAACAACCTGAAAGCATTGACAGTCTATGGAAAGCCTGTAGAAAATAATGGTCCAGCATAAACACAAATTCCTTGCGACTAAGCCTGTTACAGTGCAAATTCTGCTGAAGAGCTATAGTTTGAGACTGTGGCTACCGAATTCAACACTACCAAAGTGGCAGCATGGCATTAGTTCGTTCCAAGGTACGGCAAAATAGTTCTTTCTTAACATAACCATCCCTCCCTATGTCTGTACCTGCATTTTGCAGATATGTTTCAACGAAAAGAGTCTAGTAAATAAAAGTATCTGTCCTTAAAAGTTTTTTCAAATTCTGGAAAGCAACAGCTAACCATGTTGATAAACATGTTTTTGCTTTGGTTCTGGACATTCTTAAGCATATTCTTAATGATAAAATTTCTCTTAAAGAAATTTCCAGTAATTATGTGACCATCAGGTTTCTAAATAAAACCTATGATCATCTCAATGTTAGGAAGCTGTTCTACAATAATGCAATTTTTTTCCCATCCACAGGCACAGTCTATTGTTAGTTTTAAATATGTTAAGACCTTAGGGTCAATAGTTAAAAACTACAAACTTAATTCTTCGAGTTACATACCTATAGTTACTACATGTTCTTGTGATGAACATAAAGAAACAGTTCACTATGATAAGAATTACAAGCATATTATCACTGGAAACTTGAGTTTTGTTGAAAATGACAAGCTTAGGAATTTATTAGAGTATGGTTCTAAATTTAGACCTTCCTTCCAAATCTCCAAAGACAGGATTCTTGAGAGCTTCACTCAAGATGTTAATAGGTACATTATAAAAACCAGTTTAACTTACAATCAGCCTATTGAGGCCTTCGCAGAATGGAAATATAATATAATCAATAGCTTCACTAATGAGTTGGCAGGTCTTGACTTTTGTTTTGATAGAAATCTATTTTTCTCTGGAGATGCCAAAAGGTCACTCTCCAAACTACAAGACCTATTTATTTTTACCACTACGGATAAAGCTAGCAATAATTTTGCAATTATCTGTAAGAAGTTCTATTTTGAATTATTAACTATGGAACTCAATAATAGAGTAACATACGAGCCCGTAAGTTATTCTACCAAGCAGTTAGAAAATCATTTTAAGGCATTCTTCAAGAAACTTAAAATTCCACAAATAAGGAGATATGAGCCTGAATTTCCATTTCTTTTTGCAACTGTTAAGTTTCATAAAGATCCAGTGAAGTTCAGATTCATAGCTAGTGGAGTCAGGAGTCATAAAAAGAAAATTGATCTGGCTTTTGAAGCAATCTTGAAGGTTTTGAAACACATTAGTAACTGTACAAATTTGAAGTACAGAGATTTTTGGATAATTAATAATAATGCAGAAGTAATTTCCACTATACTCGAAGTAAATCCCTTAGATATTAATAGTTATGATTTTGAGAACCTATATACCAATCTGCCTCTATCAGACATAATCACTACCTTTAAAGAGCTGTATGCAGAATTTAAACTTAACCAATTTGTTAATGTAGGAGCCTGGAACTCTTATCTCAATTGCTGCATAAAAAATAATCATATCTTATATAATAATACTCTCTATAAGCAAGTAAACAGTATCCCTATGGGAACGTCAACATCCACGAGTATTGCAAATCTATTCCTGTTCTTTAAGGAATATAAATTCATTAAAAATCACTCCACTTGCTCCGATAACTACCTTTACACATTTAGGTATATTGACGATCTGCTGTGCATAAATATTTCTGAAGTTATAGAGAGTGATTTTGATAATATCTATCCTAGCTCTCTTAAATTATGTAAAACCAACCACAGTAATCAGGAACTTGAGTTCCTAGACTTAAGCATTAGACTTAACTGAGGTAACCCATTTATTAGCCTCTTTGATAAAAGAGTTAATTTTCCTTTCAAAGTAATTAAATATCTACACTGGAATAATAACATATCCACCAAAGTAATTGAGAATGTACTAATTTCTCAGGTGCTTAGAATTTCAAGAATTTGCAGCAACAATTTGGACTTCAATTACCACATTAATATACTATTAGACAGTTTTCTAGAAAACAAAATTCCTACTTCTTTCATTAAAAGAACTTTAAGAAAAATTATTCTGGATAATAGAGTAAGGTTGACAGATCTGCTTTAATTTTCTGCACAGTTAATAATATGATTCTGACCAATGAAAGCCTTTTGGAAGTTGGCTAGAGGATGATATTAACTACAAAAAGGAACCTTAGTGCTATGGATAAGAAGGTCCTATTAAAAAATTAAATAACAGATAAAATTACAAAAAAGCTTAAAAATCTGTTTATAAAAGAAAATAAAAATAAATATAAAAGAAAACTAGTTATTCACTCACCAGAATAGCTATACTAAAAATAGTAAAACTAACATTGAAATTAATAGGATTCTGAATAGTCTACAGAAGCTCACTAAGGTGATTAAATACATGCAAAGATTATTAAATACACTACTTGTGTATTTCATAATATTTCTCATGTATTCTGGAGAGTTTATTCTGCTCTTTCTGATCATACAGGTCCACAATCTTAATTATATATATTTTTTCTCCAGCTAAATCTCTGCGAGTAGGATTTTTTCAGAGTGAGGAGGCCTTCAGCCCCACCCACACTGCCCCCCCCCCCAGAGACTAGGGAGGGGCAGGGGTGTTTGGAAGTTTGGGTTGAAAAGTTGGCCATGTTTCCTCAAGTGTGAAAGAAGCAAAGTTGCATAAGAGGTAAGCTCTCTTCTTTGACTTTTGGTTTTTAGGTTTTCCGATTTCAATATTTGAACTTCTTGAACATTTTTTCTTTTCTTGCTTTAAGCTTTTAGGCACTAGCAAGTCTATCAACTTTTTGCGTATTTTAACTCTTTCTTTTCTCGGTATTTTTGCGCGTTTTTTAGGGAACTAAGGCCAAGCAGCCGCCCGTTTCATTGTTCTTGTAGCCTGCACTATATTTTCAATGCAGTTAAGGACTTATTAACTACTTAATTATGCACTTAAAGCACTTCTGAAATACTTTGTACATATTGCAACTAATTGTTTATGTCACATAACCTTCACAAAGCATTTCTTTAGTTTATTATTGTCTTTATTTTATTCTCGCTTTTGTGTAGTCAGAAGTAGTGGAGTAGGGGGTTTTTATAATCCAGTTTTCTTTCAAGAATCTGTGCTTTAGAAAAAAATTAATATTTCCTTTTTTATTGCAATGTTAAGAACTTGTAATACTTTAGTATTGCTATTGAGGTTTAAATTCTCTCTCAGGCGAACTTGGCTATTTGTTAATTACTGAACATTATTTCTAGTTCATTATGTCACTCTTACAACTTGAGTTTTCTATAATCATCTTCTTTCTGTTTAATAGTTACAGATGAAGAGCATGGGTTGGGCCAGGAGGGTTATGGATGTAATCTAAATTGTTAACTAAAGCTAGGTCATACAACTCTGCGGAAGTCATGACATATATATATATATATTTTTAGGTGGGTTAATTACTTGCATCCATGACTTTGCAGAAACCCATTTCCAAATAGGTCTTTGTGGAAGTGAGAAAATGCAGAGTTTTTGCTGGTCTTTGATAAAGCCAAGGCTCAGTATTCTCGACACTTTCTGCATTCAGTTGTTCTTTTTTTCTCTTTTTACTCACACCGGTCAATACATAACCTATTCTATGTTGCACTTGGTTTGAGTTAAAAAATTTTTTAGCTTCAGTCTCTTCTTAATAGAATGTGTATTCTGAATTTTCATAACTGCTGCGTTGCGCGTTTTGATCTTCAGGTTGTTTTGCAACTTTCGTTTTAAATTGTAAAGTTTTTCTTATGTTTTCGGCTTTGCTCTGTATATATATATATATATATATATATATATATATATATATATATATATATATATATTTCAGATGGGGCGAATGGGATTTTTTATTTTTATTTTTTTGGTTGGAGGTTTAACAACCATCGTGAGCAATTCAATGGGCTATAAGCAGTCACCCGTCCCTAATTTAGGGTCACTGGTTACAGGGAAAGGACAGAGCCAGTGCCGTAAGACAAACACAACATTTATGCCTCACCGGGATTCGAACTTGGACCCCTTTGGGACGAATGATCAGAGGTAATCGCTTTGACCATTGCGTCACTGGGGCAGCCCAATGGGATTTACGGTTTGGCAGTATTCCACATCATTGCCCATTATCCAAAGGGGTTTGGCCTTCATTACACTACCAAATGTTCACCAACATACCACATTTATACGCATGAGCAAAAGCATCATAAAAATATATCCTGGGTTGAGACTCCTCATCAGGCACACTGTGGGCCAAGCACCCCCCTCCTCCCTCTTCGTTTTATACTTCACATTTTCTCACTCATTTTTCTGGTGGTTATTTGTCATGCAGACTAGGCCATAATAACGAATTAATTTGTTCTTAAGAAGCTGTTAACATTAGATAACCCATTACGATTACCTAATCACATTTCTATCAATAGCACTGCAAATTCCACTCCAAATACCTTTTACTTCCTAGGACAGGCAACCTTATAAGGGATGCTGGCATTATGGGGCAATGACAATTATTTGAAGGCTATAACAACAATTATTAAGATAATTATTATTGGCTGCTTGAAAAGCATTCAAATAAACAACTAAGGGTAATCATAATTGGGTTGTATTCAGTTCTATATCATTTCTGACAGTCTACAGCTGTAAAAATATTCATTGGGTTACAAAATTTTAAATTCAAATACTTTCCATATATATATATATATATATATATTCTAAAAGAGACATACAAAGGCTGCAGACAACTCAAAGAAGCATGGAGAGGGCCATGCTTGGTGTAACCAGGAGAGATAAGAAGAGGAACACGTGGATCCGAAAAATGACAAGAGTGGAAGACATCATGATCAGAGTTAAATCCCTGAAATGGCAATGGGCTGGACATACTGCCAGAAGAACAGACCATCGATGGACAGCCGAAATTTTAGATTGGATTCCAAGGGACAGGAAAAGACCCAGAAGAAGACCACATGGAAGATGGGCGGATGAAATTCGAAAGTATGCGGGAGTGACATGGAAGGCCGCCCCAGTGGCGCAGTGGTCTAAGGCGCTGGCCTCTGATCATTCGTCCGTAAGGGGTCCGGGTTTGAATCCCGGTCAGGCATGGATGTTGTGTTGTCTTACGGCACTGCCTCTCTCCCTTCCCTGGAACCAGTGACCCTAAATTAGGGACGGGTGACTGCTTATAGCCCATTGAGTTGCTCACGGTGGTCGTTAAACCTCCCATCAAAAAAAAAAAAAAAAAAAAAAAGTGACATGGAGGAGACTGGCACAAGACAGACCGTTGTGGAGGAAACTTGGGGAGACCTTCGTCCAGCAGTGGATTGATAATGGTTGACAATGATGATGATGATATATATATATACTTCTACAAAACCTTTGTTCATTATTACAATTATTTTACAGTGAAAACTGAGTTACATACAACATTTCTAATTCGCTGAGTCCAACGACAAAACAACAATATTTGTTTACATTCTGCGACTCACAAGTCACAAGCCCTGATCTCCGAACAAGTTTACCGAGCGCTGAGCCGAACGAATGGTGTGACGTCACGATGCCGGAACGCCATCCACTTTAACGTCGACTGTCCTCAACGATATCTGGTCACCTTAGCTTAGGTCGACACTAAAGTGGATGGCGTTCGGGCATCGTGACGTCACACCATTCGTTCACGTTTCGTTCGGCTCGGCGCTCGGGAAACTTGATCGGAGATCGGGGCTTGTGAGGCGAAGAATGTAAACATTTGAAACGTTGTATGTAACTCAGTTTTCACTGTAGAAGAATTATAATAATGAACAAAGGTTTTGTAGAAGTATATATATGGAAAGTATTTGAATTTAAAATTTTGTAACCCAGTGTGAATATTTTTACCGCTGTAGACTGTCAGAAATGATATAGAACTGATTCAAAGCTTTAATATGCAAAAAATAATGTAACACTAAAAAAAAAAGAGATTTCTAAAAGTGAAAAGGGAAAAAACCGATGCCATTAACGAATATATAACAATTAGCACATAGAATAAAATGTCAAACACAAAAGCCTAATCTTTTCTTGTTAAAGAAAAGAAGAAAGAGTAAAACATAAAGATCAGTACAACTCATCTTCCTTCTAAATGGCAATAAAAAAAATAAAAAGCGCAAAAGCAATTCGTGAAACATTTGGTGAAACATGAACAATTACGCTCTAAAGAGCTTAATACAACCCAATTACGATTACGAGTATCCTTAGTTATTTATGTGAATGCTTTTCGAGCAGCCAATAATAATTCTCTTAATAATTGTTGTTATAGCCTTCAAATAATTGTAATTGCTGCATATTTTTTTTTTTTTGATTGGAAGTTTAATTAAAGACCCCCGTGAGCAACTCAATGGGCTATAAGCAGTCGCCCGTCCCTAATTTAGGGTAACTTTTTCCGGGGAAGGGAGAGAGCCAGTGCCGTAAGACAAACACAACATCCATGCCTCACCGGGATTCGAACTCGGACCCCGTTCAGACGAATAATCAGAGGCTATCACTTAGACCACTGCGCCACCTAGGCGACTGCTGCATATTCCAAATCCCATGCCGGCATCCCTTATAACGTTGCAAAGGCTACCATCAGTCCGAGGAAGTAAAAGGTATTCGAGTGGAATTTGCATTGCTGTTGATAGAAATGTGATTAGGTACCTAATCGTAATGGGTACTTTGTAATGAGTAATCTGATGTTAACAGCTTCTTAAGAACAAATTAATTTGTTAATATGGCCTAGTTCGCATGTCAAATAACCACCAGAAAAATGAGAGAAAATGTGAAGTATAAAACGAAGAGGGCGGGAAGGGGGATGTTGGCACACAGTGTGCCTCATGAGGAGTCTCAACCAAGGATATATTTTTATGTTTCTGCTCATGTGTATATAAATGTGGTATGTTGGTGAACATTTGGTAGTGCAATGAGGGTGCAGACCCCTTTGGATAATGGACCTATATATCTGTATATGTACACAAACATAGTTCATCCCATTAAGCTAAAGACACATCATTTTCACCACATAAGGCAATGAATGCTTACACAGAATGAATGAGTTACTTTTATTTACTAACCTCTTTTCCTTGAAATATATCTGCAAAATGCTGGTACAGACATAGAGAGGGATGATTATGTTAAGAATGAACAATTTTGCTGTACCTTGGAACTAGCTAATGCCATGTTGCCACTTTGGTCATGTTGAATTTGGTAGCCACAGTTTCAAACTATAGCTCTGCAGCATAATTTCCACTGTAACAGGCTTAGTTGCAAAAAAATTATATTTATGCTGGACCATTATTTCCTACAAGCTTTCCACAGACTGGATGGTTTTCGGTTGTTAATTTCCAAGTTCTCATTTTAGGAGCACAAACCCACAGAAGTCCATTGGAGAGGCATTAGGGGATTTAGCTGGAATGTCCAAGAAGGTAATAGCCTAAATAGACAATGTCATTGCACTGTCCACGTTATTTTGTAAACAACGCATAGCAACTGAAAAATTGTTCCGACAACGCTGGGATCGAACCCCAGATCTCTTGATAACTAGCCGAGTGTGTTCGCTTTACGCTATAGTGCCAACACTGTGTGGTTTATCAATCAACATTTGTAATACGATGTCATTGCTCTCTCCACATTGTTTTGTAAACAACGCATAGCAACTGAAAAATTGTTGTTCCGACATCGCTGGGATTGAATCCCAGATCTCTCGATAACTAGCTGAGTGTGTTCGCTTTAAGCTACAGCCCCAACGCTATGTATAGTTTATTAGTCAACATCTGTAATAGAATGTTCAATAATAGAGTTCATCCCATTAAGCTAAAGCTGCTTTGCTACATCTGGGGTTTGATTCCAGCAGTGTCAGAACAATAATTTTTCAGTCGCTATGCATTTATAAAATAACATGGACAGAGTGATGACATCGTCTATTTACATTATTTCCATATATTTGAAATATATTTACCATTTGTTTCGCCTTTTGGATTTATTGGCTATAATTAAATAGCTTGTCCTGTTAATGCCAACAGATGAGGACATATCAGTTGCTGAGCCCATCAATATGGATTAGTGTAGTCAGATGCTGACTGATAAACCACACATGTGAATTGTTGGCACTGTAGTGGTCGCTTTACGCTACAGTGCCAACAATTCCCATAGAGCTGTGAATTGTTGGCGTAAAGCGAATGCACCCAACTAGTTATCGAGAAATCTGGGGTTCGATCCCAGCAGTGTCAGAACAACAATTTTTCAGTTGCTAAGCGTTGTTTATAAAATAACGTGGACAGAGCGACGACTTTGTCTGTACACATTATTCCCACTTATTTGAAATATATTCACCAAGGTAAATAATAGCCCTTATCCCTATTTCCAGTTCAAGTGTGTTAAAATAATCTACCGTCGATCTCGATGTATGGCTAGAAGCCTCATCTTGGTGAACACATATTCAATGGACATCCTGTCCATACAAAGCTGGTAGTTCTTCATGAAACAACGGGTCCAGTGAATAAGCCTGATAGGACGCCGAGTTAACTTTCACAATTGAAGTAACCCTACGTACCTTAAATTTTCCCCTGGCACAGGATCTAGCAATGATCATTAACCTTGTGAGAAAGTTCTGCAGCATTTTCTCTACCAGCTATGGAAATTGTTTTGTCCCTTTGCAAAAATTGCATGGGGTTTATTGCAGACACTTAGACATGCTTCATTGAGCGTCACCACGTACCACCATTTTTCTCTCACCAGGTACTTTTTATAGAGTTTTAGCAATTGGTTTGCCCCCTGCAACATGCCTTGGGAAAAGTTTATGCACTTAAAAAGCTTGTGGCACTTTTGAAGTTGAAGATTCTTTCTAATAATGTGAACTGTTGACTGGGACACTTTCACAATGTTTTCAATTGGCCTTTGCATTTTAGAATTCTCCCATTACAAGGCACTTCACTTTTGTTAATATGTCTGCAGTTCAGAGTAGCACACTTCTTCCTCAAGAGAATCCTGGTTTATTCATGCTGGCCAGAGTTGTGGATTTTCTTTGTCGGGGGCATTCAGTACTTTATCTTTTGAAATTGCTAATCCACACATCTTGCAGTTTTATAATATGTGTGTAGGAGAATTTGGCACCATAAAGTGCATTCATGTACCCTTCCCGAAACTTGTCCCTTTTAGAAGCTGTAGTACAAAACACAACTACCAAATACAGACTACTAATACTATGGAATGATGGTTCAAACACTTTATCGACACTATTCTGCAACTGACCACCTGATCAGAATATTTGCATATCAAAATTGTTCATGCTTAACATAATCAACCCTCCGTATACTTAAGTGACACTAGGAAGGGGATGTGCACTCAGCTTCAGTATTATGCCCCTAAGATTTTGGAATCCATTGCTATTTCATTTTTTTTACTGGCATGCCTGATGGCATTTTTCAGCAGAAATACATACTGCAGGGGTTTTCTCTGAATGCCTTCATGTCAAAGTGTGGTTTTCGTGATGATACTTCAAAATGTATGAGTAAAATATACTTTATGAAATTTTCGACAAACATTGAACTTGAAAGTGTGTGGCTTATTTTCTGACTATAAATCTCTGAAATTGAAAACTATATCACATATAACTAAGTCATCACCAGTGACTAAAATATTTTGATGTTGGCTATATATTCAGTTAAATCCAAATAGCTCATTTTTATTATTGTTACTATTATTATTATTATTTGAGTAAATTATTTTGTTGGAAAAGAAACATCCAAGAAAAAGGGAAATTTAGCTATCTTAAATTTACCCTAAATGATTCAGAAATTTCCTGAATGAAAAGCCATACCTAGGGGCAATATGGATTACTGGAGCATGAGATGTCTTCAATTGTAAGTCCAACTTAGATGCCAAATCTGTATGAATTATTTCTTAAGTCTATTATTGTCAAAACAATTTTGTGATACAGCAGTTTTTGGTATCCAGTTACAGCTCAGAAAGTGTATTGGCATGGGTTTGGGAAGTGAAAGCAACAAACTTATTCCACTGCTAGTTCTCAAGTGGTGTGCTTTTGACATGTTTCATAAAGTGATGGTGAGGGGAAAATGCAAGCTATAAAATGTTTTAAAGGCTTTTCCTCTAATTTTTTGTTTTATAAGTGCCTAAAACAATGTTTTCAGCCATAGTATTTTACTGTGGAGAATTAAACAATCAATATAAACACCTCTCAGAGAGAAAACACCACACCAACTTGCTTGTGACTAGTTTCAACCATTAAGTGTCATAAGAAAAGCAACTGGCATGATGTATTCCCTTGTGCAAAGCTATATATCCAAATAACTTCTGAAATTATACTGTAGTTTATGCTACATTTTTAATTCTCTGTAGTAAAATGTTTGTTGATAGTGTTTCCACCATGGTGCTTTGCCACTATTGGTTTATTTTGATTCCATCAGCTGGTACTATATCAGATGATGGATATATCAGGCAGTAGCTTGTGTGACCAGTGGCACACACATGGAGAGGGTCCGCCGATTCCAAACCCCTCCAAAGAATGCCCTTGTCGTTCAGTCATCGGATGAAGGAAACAAATGATGTTCTTTTAAAATTAATTATTCCAACTACTGCTAAATTAAAAAATATCGTACTGCAGATGGTTTTATTATAAATTTAATATTTTCATTATGATCAGTTATTTTTCTGTGTCTTAGTCCTAAAATTATCAAATTTGTCTTACTTGTTATCAAATTTGTCTCTCAAAAAAGTATTTTCATTTACCTGAGGGCACATCAATGTTCAATTATGTCAACATCCCATTAAAAAATTTATACATTCATATATACATTTACTGTTTCTAATTTTGCCGGAGTAGGTATATATGTACATGACGCATTTGCGCTTGTCCCGTGGAGTTTTTATTGGACCCCTCCCTTGAAGAAATTCTGTGTGCACTACTGTGTCTGGCAAGATATATGATGATTGAAATTAGTCTCAGCAGTGTGATATTTTCTCTTGTGCAAGGCAGTCTATGTCTATGAGCACACCATTAGTCTCAGCAGTGTGATTTTCTCTTGTGTTAGGCAGTTTATGTCTGTGTATTTAATTTTCAACAGTAAAATACTGCTGTTAATCAGAGCAGCATTTTACATGGTACCAAAGTGCAATAAAATAAATGATTAAAAAATGCAGTGTCTAATTCATACAGGACTAAGGGAAATGTCCTCATGTTGAATATTCTGCAATGGGCACTACAAATATGTTTTTTTCTTTTATCAGTTATGATTAATTTTAAATGGGTGCATAATAATAGCTTTACTATATCTACAGCAGAACAAAAAGCTTTCAATTGCAGATTGTTAAAAAAGAAAAAGCAAAGAAATGAAGAAATTACTTTCCTGTAAATTAGTAATTCATATCTATACACTGTTAAAAATTTGGTGAAAGGTTGTACCAAAATATGGAGGAAGTAATGAAAAAATTTGCTGCAACCATAACTTGGGGCAACATAAAACCAAGGCATGGGGCAACATAAAACCAAGGCATGGATCAACCTTTTATACCAAGTTATGGTTCAACCTTTTGTACCAAGTTATGGTTGAACCTTTACACCAGGTTTCGTTTCAACCTTTACGCCAAATTAGGGTTCAATTGATATGCTCTTTATTTACAGCACATTTTATATAAATAAGTATCAGTACATGTTCAGTTGAACCTCACAATATGTACTGATCCTTATTTATATAAAATGTGCTGTAAATAAAGATCATATCAAATGATTTATTAGAGTGCAAGTAAGCTACTGTCAAATATAAAACCAAATACTATTATATTTAAAATAAATAGGCATATTTAAGTATAAGTAGCCAGCATTCATTTTTAGTGTGACCTTTCTTATTGCAATATGTGCAATGATTAGCAATTGAGCAATCATTGCACATAATTTTGATTGAGTTTTCATTGATAATTTCATTGCAATAATTTTGACTGAGCAATCAAATCATTAAAAATCCGTAAAAAAAAAGACCTGTATCCATAAATCAGTAAAATCAAGCAGAAATCCATAAATTTTGCAGATAAACCGTAAAAGTTGGCAAGTATGTATTAGTATATTTTGTGCAATTTCTGGACCAATAAAAAGGAGGGAACTATCAACTTTTGGTATACACTGGTCACATTTTTTTTCAAATTTTTTCCACTGCATACCATGTTTTGTTTTATTTATTAGAAATATCTTCATGTGTACACGCACACATTGTTCTAAATTTTCGATATACTACTCCAATGAACGATACCTTATTTTCTACATGTACTGTAAATGTGTACTGTTTTTTTTTTCTTTTTCTTTTTTTTTTTTGGCGGACCTGTGATTTGGAAATTAGAGTGGTTTGCTGGGCCTGTAGAAGATTTATTTCTAATTTTAACACTGCAAATAGGTCATTGCTTGCCATTTTTTGAGGGGATGGGGGGTTTGCCAGATGGCAGTCGAAAAATTATGGAATACAGGTAAAATTACCCGTAAAATTACGGCTTGGCCCCTTTTTTTGTGAAAGCCAATAAAATTAGGATCTCAACCGGAAATACAAAGTCCGTAATTTGAAGGGCAATGCTCGTAAAAATAAAATTTGACCGTTTTCAGTTAAGCCGTAATTTGAAGGACAATTCTTTAAAAGTACAGTTTGATAATATTCAACTAAGACTGAATTTCACAGGCTTAATTAACTGAATACAGTTTTCAGTTAAGCCGTAATCTGAAATTAAAACGTTTGACCTTGCTCATTTGAATTTCAGAGCAATCCCTGCATTTATAAAGTTTAACCATATTCAGCTAAGCCTCATGGCAAGTAGCCACCCGACTTTTACAGTAAATACACATTTTTTGTGGAAGAGTGTGCAGGTAAATGCATGTTTTTTTGTGGAAGTGTGTGAGTGTGAAAATGTTTGATTCTTGGTTTATTACCAATCAATTCAGTTTTAAATGTGAGTAATGATATTTTCATATCTTAAAATTAGGTTTATTACAATTTGATAAATAATGACATCAGTTACACACATATTTGTCAGACATTAGGCTTTACGAACTTTGTACACACGCTTGAACAATACACTGTTTCTTTTAAACATTTTAATTTGCACATGTACTAATACAGTATTTGCATAAATGAATACAAAGGACTGCTATGTAGTAAAGATGCATACAGGCATATTCTTATATTTACACGCTATATTAAGGACAAACAGATCTACGAACTGGTAACCGAGTACATTGTGCCTATAGGTTATTCAATCCACAATGGTGTCCAAGTTGGTTTTTCATTAAGGTTTTGGCTAGTACTACATTTCACATAGGGTTGAGTCATGCTTTTCTTGTTTTCACTTTCACTACCTTGTGTGCTATTTCATTTTACATTCTACTGAGCACTGTGTTGTCAGTGTTTCCACAACTTTTACGGTCGTTTCCAATTTCTAATTTTTTTATACTTACCTACTTTTCACATTTTTAGTAAAATTATGTCAAAAACTGGAAGTGCTGCTTTTGAAAGGCCATATTGCTTTCCCATAATTAAGGTATCAGAAAAAAATATGCTTGAATAGAAGTGGGAGCTTGAACTTGATGGGGCATCATTTCAAATCTCAGACTCCCACCCAGAGAAGAAACGCTTGCTTAGACCCTGATTCTGAACGAGTCATTCTAGAACATTAAACGAATATCATCAATATTTTTAAAATATAAAATTTTCCTGTTTGGGATGTTCTAGAAATGACTTCAGTGATTAAGGTGGTCTTTCCCTTGGTATGTTGCCACAAGGAAACCATTTCGGAACTCAAAAACCTTTTGTAATGCTATTAAATAGTTGTATTTATAATATCTTGGGAATACCTGAAGATAGTAAAACAATTTTTCATTGATGTACAAATCAGGTGTTTAGTGACAATGGGCAAAAAAAAAAAAAAAAAATCAATGAAAGGAACATGGCAGAATCCCTAAATTTCTCAAAAAACAATTTCATCGTATAATTTTGTACCAATTTGTGCACTATCATCTTAAAACAGAAATGCAAAACATGTAAAAAAAAATTCATATCTTTTAACCTTTTAACTTAAAAAAGAATTGGCTTCTGATTTATCTTAAAATATAAATTTTCCTGGGCATTCAGGTTTTACTATCTGGGTATGTAAATAATTTGTGTACCTACCCAGCTGGACATGTGACATTTCAGATATTTTTCAAGTCCTGTTTAAAGTGACACAGGTAAAGATTTCACTCACAGAAATTTAGAATGCATTCGATTTTTTTTTCATTTAACATTAATTACATTTACAAAGAAAAGAAACTGTACGTGATATAGTTTCCTGTCATTTTCATGGCCAGCATTTACCAGATTCAGTAAATAAAAAAAACTGTAACAGTCTAAGCTTGTTATAACGAAATTCAAGGGGTACAGAAAAAAATCTGTAGCAATGTATTTTCCTTAAAACATTACGAAATTTTCATTAAAAAGTTAGTATGTACAACAGAAATTTTCATTACGCATAAGATTGCAACACTGTAATTGCGAAATAGTGGCCATAGAAACAAGCGGGTAATTTTTTTTTTTGTAATGGGAAGTTTTTGCTAAAGTAGTAATAATGAAATATATAAGCTTTAATTAATCTATACGTATGAAATTATGTACAGTATATATTTTTACTTATATGTATCAGGGTACCATGCCCGAGATGCCCACGGCATGTGAATCATTGGCCTAAGCTCATAAATAAAAATCTAGTTGACCAGACTGGAATGTAGATATGCAACCTGATCACACCCAATGTGAAAGAAAGTAGTTCACAATAATATACAGAATTTTTTTTACTAATATCGAAAACTAAATCGATTTGGATAATTCTTTCACCGTTGGGAAGCTTTCCGGAGGACATAGGCTATTTCGTTTATTTATTAATATTTTTAACTGTACTACCAAATAACATCCCTTCCCAGTAGTTTCCAATTTCCCATGTATTGTTCCACTTTGTTTACATACAACCTGATCAAACCCAACGTGAAAGAAAGTAGTTCACGATAATATACGGAATTCTTTTTACTAATCTCGAAAACTAAACCAATTCGAATAATTCTTTTACCGTTGGGAAGCTTTCCGGAGGACATAGGCTATTTCGTTTACTTATTATTATTTTTGGCTGTACTACCGAATAACATAGCTTTCAAGTAGTTTCCAATTTCCCATGTATCGTTCCACTTTATTTACATACAACCTGATCACACCCAATGTGAAAGAAAATAGTTCACGATAATATATGGAATTTTTTTTACTAATCTCGAAAACTAAACCGATTCGGATAATTCTTTTACCGTTGGGAAGCTTTACAGAGGACATATGCTATTTCGTTTATTTATTATTATTTTTGGCTGTACTACTGAATGACATCGCTTTCAAGTAGTTCCCAATTTCCCATATATTGTTCCGCTGTGTTTACATACAACCTGATCAAACCCAACGTGAAAGAAAGTAGCCCATGATAATATACGGAATTCTTTTTACTAATCTTGAAAACTAAACCGATTCGGGTAATTATTTCACCGTTGAGAAGCTTTCCGGAGGACATAGGCTATTTCGCTTATTTATTATTATTTTTGGCTGTACTACCAAATGACATCGCTTTCAAGTAGTTTCCAATTTCCCATGTATTGTTCCGCTGTGTTTACATACAACCTGATCAAACCCAACGTGAAAGAAAGTAGTTCATGATAATATACGGAATTCTTTTTACTAATCTTGAAAACTAAACCGATTCGGGTAATTATTTCACCGTTGGGAAGCTTTCCGGAGGACATAGGCTATTTCGCTTATTTATTATTATTTTTGGCTGTACTACCAAATGACATCGCTTTCAAGTAGTTTCCAATTTCCCATGTATTGTTCCGCTGTGTTTACATACAACCTGATCAAACCCAACGTGAAAGAAAGTAGTTCATGATAATATACGGAATTCTTTTTACTAATCTTGAAAACTAAACCCATTTGGATAATTATTTCACCGTTGGGAAGCTTTCCGGAGGACATAGGCTATTTCGTTTATTTATTATTATTTTTGGCTGTACTACCGAATGACATCGCTTTCAAGTAGTTTCCAATTTCCCATGTATTGTTCCCCTTTGTTTACATACAACCTGATCAAACCCAACGTGAAAGAAAGTAGCCCATGATAATATACGGAATTCTTTTTACTAATCTTGAAAACTAAACCGATTCGGGTAATTATTTCACCGTTGGGAAGCTTTCCGGAGGACATAGGCTATTTCGCTTATTTATTATTATTTTTGGCTGTACTACCAAATGACATCGCTTTCAAGTAGTTTCCAATTTCCCATGTATTGTTCCGCTGTGTTTACATACAACCTGATCAAACCCAACGTGAAAGAAAGTAGTTCATGATAATATACGGAATTCTTTTTACTAATCTTGAAAACTAAACCGATTCGGGTAATTATTTCACCGTTGGGAAGCTTTCCGGAGGACATAGGCTATTTCGTTTATTTATTAATATTTTTGGCTGTACTACCGAATGACATCGCTTTCAAGTAGTTTCCAATTTCCCATGTATTGTTCCACTTTGTTTACATACAACCTGATCAAACCCAACGTGAAAGAAAGTAGTTCATGATAATATACAGAATTTTGTTTACCTATCTCGAAAACTAAACCGATTCAGATAATTCTTTCACTGTTGGGAAGCTTTCTGGAGGATATAGGCTATTTCATTTATTTATTATTATTTTTACCTGTACTACCGAATAACGTTGCTTTCAAGTAGTTTCTAATTTCCTTTCAAGTAGTTTCCATCGTTCTTCTTTGTTTACTTACAACCTGATCACACCCAACGTGAATAAGTAGTTCACGATAATATACATAATTTTTATTGCTAATCTCGAAAACTAAACCGATTCAGATAATTCTTTCACCGTTGGGAAGCTTACTTCTTTCCGGTGGACATAGGCTATTTCTTTTATCTATACTAATACCAATACTAATCTTGTATTTAAATTTTATGTATGAAGAAGACCGTCTGTTTTAACTTCAACTTAACCTTGATGCTATTTGAGACGACCACGCCTATTGGTGGGAATCTGTAGCTCCACCCATATTCGAGACTCCTGCGTCAATTGTTGGGAGTCTAATGAAACCTAATCCTTTCAAAGAAAATGCCATGGTAACATAAAAAAAAAATACCTCTGACAATATGTTCAGCCGGTGCGTTGTGTTTTCAAAAATCGGATTCTCCCCGTATGCCTGAAGCGCGGAGTAAAACCGCAGCAGCCAACTTGCACCCAGAGTATAGAGGGCCCTGTAAAAACACATTTGACCCCCTTAGAGATAGAATTTCTAAAAATCACCCCACCTGTATTTTAATCTGGGTGATGAAGAGTATGTATGCCAATTTTGATGCAAATCTATCAAACCGTTTAGAAACGTATGCTGAACAAACATACGAACTTTCACTTATATATATATATATATAGAGAGAGAGAGTTCCTCTTCTTATCTCTCCTGGTTACACCAAGTATGCACCTCTCCATGCTTCTTTGAGTTGTCTGCAGCCTTTGTATGTCTCTTTTAGCTAAGGTCCACGTCTCTGCACCATACGTAAGCACTGGAAGGATGCATTGATCAAACACTTTTCTTTTAAGACATAATGGCATATTGCTCTTGAAAATTATGCTGTTTCTTCCAAAAGCTCTCCAGACAAGTTTTGTACGCCGATTAATTTCTTCATCAATGTGACCCTCACTTGATATCTGCTGTCCAAGATAAACGTACGTGTCTGTTATCTCCAGCTTTTCTCCATCAATCGATAAATCTTCATTTCTTGTAAAAGCATTGAACATCACTTTTGTCTTCTGAAAGTTCATTTTTAATCCTACTTCTTTACTCTTGTCAGCAAGTTCCTGGATCATACTCTGCATCTCTGATGGGCTAGTTGCAAAAATGACTACGTCATCAGCAAAACGAAGGTGGGTTAGATAATCTCCATTAATCTTTATCCCCTTGTTTTCCCAGCTCAGTGACTGAAAAACACCCTCCAATGTGGCATTAAAGAGCTTCGGAGATATGGTGTCACCTTGTCTCACTCCCTTTCCAATTTTTATGTGTGTTGTATTTTCAAACAGCCTAATCTTTGCACTTGCATTTTCATAGATGTTATTAATAATATTAATGTATGCATCTTCAATACCGCAGGTTTTCAGAGCCATTGTAACTGCTGATGGTTTCACCGAATCAAAGGCTTTTTCATAATCGATAAAAGCCATGCACAATGGAAGTTCATATTCCCTCGCTCTTTCAATTAGTTCTCTCAGCACATGGATATGATCTATTGTGCTGTAGCCACTCCTGAATCCAGCTTGTTCTCTTGGTTGAGCCATGTCCAGTGTTACCTTCAAGCGGTGTGAAAGAACTTTAGTGAAGATTTTATAAACTACTGATAGGAGGCTGATAGGTCTGTAGTTTCCGAGATCCTCAATGTCACCTTTCTTATGTAGCAGGATCATTGTAGCGGTGTTCCAATCCTCAGGAATCTTTCCTTCATTAAGGCATCGAGTGAAAATTTGGGCGAGTACTGTTTCGATTTCTCCACTTGCTTCTTGTATGATGTCTACAGTAATTCCATCTTCTCCTGGAGCTTTTCCCTGCTTCATGTTCTTGATTGCATGTGCAACTTCTGCTGGAAGGACTGGAGGAACTCTGGTACTGGTATCTTTCATGATGTCTGGAGTGCATGTATCATCCCTTTCATATAATTTGGAGTAGAAATCTTTCACTCTTGTCAAAATTTCGCCTCTATTTCTTGTTACAGAACCATCTTCTTTTCTCAGTGCCATAATCTGTTTTCTTCCCTTACTGGGATGTCCCTTTGCTATCTTTAGGCTTTGGTTGTTTTCAATTGCTTTCCTCACTAGTTCACAGTTGAATTTTCTTACGTCTTCAGTGATACTTTTTCTTACTGTCTTGCATAGCTCTATATATTCCACTTTGGAAGTCACATCTTCTTTAGTTGTCCTCATCTCTCTTCTTTTTTGCATCAACATTTTCGTTTTTCCTGATAATTTATTTACATGCAACTTGTTCTTAGACCCAGCTAATTTTGTTGCTGTTTCCATAAGAGCTTTGGTTACTTTTCTGTTAACTTCAGAGATGTACACTTCTTCCGATGTTAGGCCTTCTAAAGCAGAGAACCTGTTCTTCAGTTCCAACTTGAAGGTATTATGGTGTTTTTTAAGGTTGGTTATGTCAATAGATTTTGTTTGTCTTATGAGCTTGCCACGTTCAAGTTTAGTGTTGAGGTGCATCTTACATCTCACCAATCTATGGTCACTACCTGTGTTGAACTTGTTTAGCACACTGCAGTCTTCTATGACGAATTTTTTGTTACACATAATAAAATCAATTTCACTTGTCGTCCCATTTGGATGTCTCCATGTCCATTTCCTGTGTGGCTTTTTCTTGAAGAAGGAGTTCAAGATGAAAAACCCTTCTGCCTCTGCAAACTCAACGAGAGTATTTCCACGCTGGTTTCTGTTGCCGTGACCGAATTTACCTACTGAAGTTTCATTCTGTTGCCGTTGCCCTATTTTTGCATTGAAATCTCCCATAATTATTTTCAAGTGCTGCTTACCTTTATTATTTAGATGACAAATTTCCTCATAAAATTCTTCAATTTCTTCTTCAGGATGACTTGTGGTGGGTGCATAAGTTTGAATAATCTGAGCCTGGTATCTTTTCGAGAGTTGGATAACAAGCCGTGCAGCTCTGTCAGAGGAACTTTCAACTTCTACAACTTTATCCTTCAGTTTCTTGTTTATTATAAATCCAACACCACTAGTTCTGCCAGTATCTGTCCCACGATAGTAGAAGAGATGTCCACTTTTCAGTTCGATGAGATCTTCTCCTTTTCTCCTTACCTCACTTAGCCCCACGATGTCCCACTTGATCCTTTGTAGTTCCTCTTCCAATTCAAGAAGCCTTGAATCAGAAGATAGGGAGCGTCCATTGTACGTTGCCAAGGTCAGCATCAGATGGCAGCCTAGTCCGGTCCTCCGGGGATTCTTAGCACCCTCTGCCTTCATGTCGCACTGGCCGCTGCCTTGGCCAGGTACATTCCAGCTGCCGGAGACTGAGGGCCAAGATTTAAGTTGTGGAGTCATTTTGGAGGGGTTTGGCCATAACTCACCATGCTGTCCAAGCGGGTTGGTGAGTGTGGGATAGAATTTCCTCTAATCCCGATGGTATAGTTATACCATCGGGATTAGAGGAAATTCGTCAGAGCCCCTTTAGTAGGAACAGGATGCACCACGAGAAGGCGGGGTTGACATTTGTCAAGGAGAGGCTGTGATGTTACGCATCACCTGACCTTACATCCCTTAAGAAGAGGAACTCGTGGATCCGAAAAATGACAAGAGTGGAAGACATCGTGATCAGAGTTAAATCCCTGAAATGGCAATGGGCTGGACATACTGCCAGAAGGACAGATCATCGATGGACAGCCGAAATTTTAGATTGGATTCCAAGGGACAGGAAAAGACCCAGAAGAAGACCACACGGGAGATGGGTGGATGAAATTCGAAAGTATGCAGGGGTGACATGGAGGAGACTGGCACAAGACAGACCGTTGTGGAGGAAACTTGGGGAGACCTTTGTCCAGCAGTGGATTGATAATGGTTGACAATGATGATGATGATGATAGAGAGAGAGAGATTGGTGTGAGGGTTTGAGCTCTAAAAAGTTTAGTGAAAAACATCTGTCAATGTCAAAAAATACAACTGTTGACTGGAGCAGTTATATGCGAGAGGTTATAGTAGAGACTTTCGACATGCAAAGGAAAAAAATCGGAGAGGTGAAGGTAAAATTGTAGAAGTTGATGAAACTTTGTTTACTAAACGTAAGAATCAAGCTGGACGTATTTTGCCCGAGCAATGGGTGGTTGGAGGAATATTCCATGAAATAAACGAATGCTTTGTAAAAAAAAGTAGTAAATCGAAGTACAGATTGCTTAGCATCAGTAATACAAGAAAATATATTACCTGGCTCAATTATATATACTGACTGCTAGAAAGAATATAAAACACACGATTTGTATGATGCTGGTTATACTCATCTGACCGTTAATCATAAATTACATTTCATTGATCCAGAAACTGGAGTTCATATTCAGAATATTGAAAGACTTTGGAGTTCATGCAAATGTTGAAATAAAAAACTAAGAGCAACGGATTCATATCTCGCTGAATTCATGTGGAGATTTTGGGGTTGGTTTTTTAAATTTTTGCAGCCTTTTCTACATGGTATTTATCACCCAAATCTCCGTTTCTTGTATCAGGAACATTTTTATTTTAAGTAGAGCGATCGTGTTATTTACCGTTTGCATTATTTATTTTAGGATTTTCCCTGCTCCGTGCTACCTTCAGGGGTTTTGGGGTGGGAGGTGTTGAGGCTTTTCTTGCACAAAAAATGTAGTGTATGATCACCTTCACCTTTTAGCAGTATTTAGGTATCCTTAGCTCTATTTGCTTTTTCAGGAGATTTAGAACACACTAGCACCTTGGATCACTTGATCTCATTTTCATGGCTTTTTACCTCCAAGGGCCTACCCCTCAAGGAGTTTATTTGGGGAGGTGTTGAGGCATATCTTGCACAAAAAATGTAGAGTATGATCTCTTTCACTTTTTGGTAGTATTTAGGTCTCCTGAGTCCTTTTTTTTTTTTTTTTTTCAATAGTGAGAGCATACCAGCACCTCGAATCACTTGATCTCTATCTCAAGGCTATTCCCCCTCTGTGGGCCCCCTCCAGAAGTTTATTGGAGGGGGTGCATTTTTTTTTTGGACCTAAAGAGCAGTGCATGATCTCCTTCACAAACTTTGTTAACCGAGCGAAATAGCATTCCAAGTTTGTCTCCACAACAAATTTGCAAAATAGCTTGCCACTGTAACACACTAGTGTGGAAACATTGTCAATCTGAAAATAAAACAGAAGTTCTAATTTCCCAAGGGATCCAGACTTTATTCATCCAGTTGGGTGTTTGACTGTGCTGATTGCATATGAAGCTGACACCCCCCCCTTCTTATTCCAGTGCCGCTGGAAGGAACACTAATCCCATGATTTGGTGGAAAAGAATTTCTAAATTTAATGGTTTTACAACTGAGCCTGCCTCTAAACTTTCTGAACTAACAATGCTTTTGCTGCCAAGTCCTGTCAGCTCAGCTTATGGATTTATACACTCTAAGCTCAGGAATCATTTAGGTGTCAACAAATGTGCTATTGGATGCTATGAGGTAAAAATGAACCAGATTACTAGTTCTGCAATTCATTGGCAGTTGCATAATTTTAGATCAATGAAATCAATTCTGTACAGATCAAAAATCTTTGTGATGGGAAGTTTTTGTTAAAGTAGTAATGAAATATGTAAGCTTTAATTAATCCATATGTATAAAATTATGAACAGTGTATAATTTTACTTATGTGAATCAGGGCCAAGACGCCTGGGGCATGTGAATCAGTGGCCTGGGCTGGTAAATAAAAAATCTAGTTACCCAGGCTGGGCAACAAGATTTACAAATAAAATTTGGAATAGAATTTTCTACTACAAGAAAAAAAGACAGTCATTGCATGCCATGTATGTTGCTTTTCACTGCTACTCACTGGAAGTTGTTATTGTTGTAGAGTGCCAAGGATAGAAGAATATAACTTTTTTAATTATATGCTCCAAGTCCAGAAATCAGAAGCCTATGCAGTTCTGCTCCAAATCTTGTTTTCACCTTTTGTCAATAAACACAGGAGGCTAGTTCCATAAGAGTCTGAATGCATGCCTCTGATGGAACTAGCCTCCTGTGTTTATTGACAAAAGGTGAAAACTTCAACAAAAAGGAACATGGCAGAATCACAAAATTTCTCAAATACTAATTTCAGCCTCATCTTAAAACTTGAGATACATGCATCTGTGCACTGAACATTTTGAGCACAGACTCTTAAAACAAAAATGCATATCTTAAAAGATAAATTTTCCTGGGCACACACACAACTAGCTTTATTTATTTTTTAAGCCCTGATTTTTAACAATTCCTAAGTGATTTCTGAAGTGCTTAGCCTTTAGGCCCAAAGATATAAATAGCTGCGAATTTGAGAATCAATATATTAATCTTCCCCTTTCAAATATAATCTCTACTCTTGAAGAGATCTTTTCAAGAATTTACATCGCTGTTCACAATGTAACGATTAAAACTAGGCTTTATATCAAATCCAAATGCTGCTTCAGCTATGTTTATTTCTAAAAGTGAAACTTTGCAATACATGTACACAGTTTCGTAAGACTATAATATCTAACGTGTGCAACCGATGTCGTTATTTTTATCAAACTGTAATTAAACTTGATTTTAAAAAGTATCTACTCACATGTTTTCTGTCAATGATGCTGACACACATGCTTTCCTACATGTGAATAAGGTAAATTCTTTATTTGAATGAACGACACGACCGTTGAAGCGGAGCACCTCTCTACCACCGGTGTCCGCCATTACATATGATTTCCAGCCGTGCTATTGGTTGAGAGGTTGAACCAAATTTTGTACCTAAATGACTGAATCGCTAACAAATATAATTTCACCCAAGACCAGCTTGATTTCAACAAAAGTGTTTGCTTCCTTAATTTTGAAATAAACAATTTTTGGTGAAACTCATTCAATCCGACATACTATGGTAAAATGTTGAACAGAAATTTTTAACAGTGTAGGGAAGTAATTTGTGCCCACAATTTCACATTTACAGGAAACTAAAAAATACACAGGTTGTTTTCCTGTAAATTGTAATTCACATGCACATACTGGGCAATATACTCACAGTACTATAAACTGGCTCTATGAAACACCATACATTGTATGATAAATTTCAATTCTGTATGATAAATTTTAATTATGTATGATTAATTTCAATGAGACCAATGCATAAATGAAATATTCCCCCTCGCCCTATCCAAGATTAAAAAGTGATAATTATCCTGTGAACTGCATGATCCCATATTACAGTGCTGGACAAATATTTAAGATTTATAGAAGCCAGTTGAAATTTTTAGGATCCAGCCCATTGCCGCAACACAGATTTGATAACTTGACTATAACTGAACATATGTTCCCAAAGCTTTTACTTACAGAAGATACAGGCCAAAGTACCCCTAACTGTATCTGAAGTAATGGGACCACAGGCCTTCAGAGTAATTTTGCCACCCAAATCTGGAGCATTGCTCACATTCGACATCTTAAAGCCAGTCACATCCAGTCACAGGCAGACAAGTTGGGTGAATTAGGCACTCTAATGCCATTATCATCCTAAAGTGATATCAGCATTGGCTATAGCTAAAGATGTCTAGCAAGCAAATCCCCCCTCCCCTCAACACAATACAATATGAGGACTGCAGGAGTAACTACTTTAAAATAAATTTGATTATAATATGATTTATGCTTTTCTTCTATAGTAAATCCTATTGGTACAGGAAGGGGGAAGAAAACCTTTATCAAAAGAAGGGGATGGGTTGAACATGGAAAATTATGTCTACAGCTAGTGTTGCATCAAATGCCCTCCTAAAAAGGTTCATCCACCCAATTAACGAAATTTTTCACTGACTAGAGCTAGCATATTACAATAGTACACATTTCAGTTACAAATACAATTATGATTTTTTGTGGCCAGCCTGACATCAATTTAACATCTTGTGTTTGTATTAATTATACAAGCAGGAATGAAACAAGTGTAGATGCATGCAAATTTTAACACAATATTTATGAGCAAAAAAAAAATGACACCTTCAAAAAAAAAAAAAGTTGCAATCCTTGAGAAATGAAGTACTTTCGACAGCCATCAGCATGTGAATAAGTAATATTGTTCATTTCTCTAATGTACAGTTGCCAAAGTTTTACTTATGCAGTCTTGCTTACATAATATATAACCAATAGCATATTTTGTAAGCAGGAAAAAAAAGTTTCAACTTTTGGCAAAAAATAAAATAAAATAAATAAATAAATAAAATGTAAAGAGTAAAATGTCTAGGATTTAGTCTGGGATTTAAAAAAGAAAAAAAATCCCACCTTGTCCTCCACACACACACACTTTAGAAAAGTTACAAAAAACTGAGTAAGTAACAAGGAAATTAACACTCCTACAATTTGTGCATTCCATTTATACAACAGCCTGAAGCCAACAAGATGATCTCTCTCATTGGCTGCAACAACAGCCAAATAGTTCATATGTAGGTTTGCATTCATGATACAACCTACATATGATGCATCATGCAAATTCAGCTGTTGTACTTATATTTTTCCTGACACATGATAGCAATTCTGTTTGCATGGCGTATAAACAAAATAAACACATTGTTTCAATCTTTGTTAAAAACAAAGCAAGGATTCGAGTTTAAAAGGATGAAGTTAAATCATGCAGGGTGCTATATATAAGTGTTATGGGTTTCATCTGGAATAAGGAGAAATATTATCAAGAAATTAATGAACAAAAAAGTTGCAATAGAAGGTAACTAGTAGTGGGGAAGGAACCAGTGCTTTCTTAATTAAATCTAGCAATTTCTTCGTTAATGTTACAAAATATTTCACATCAGTTTTTATTGAATTTGCTGTTCATCTAAAAAATGTATTTTAACCCTCTTATCACAAGTGGAAGAAGGCATATAACATGGTTACTTTTGTTTTTGTTCCTGGACACATGGTGTTCCTCTTTACATGTTAAGTTGCCCCCCCCCACTACTTCCTAGAAGGGTTAAAATAAAATATATTTTCCCTGTAGTACAACAAATTCACTTTATGAATTACAGGAAAATTAATTTTGACCATTCCAGGGGGGTCAAAAGAGTGTGAAATTCACAAATGTATATACATAACATTACTTTCTGCAGTTGGTTTTAGATTATAAGGTATGGGCACCGCCCTGGGGTGCAGTGGTATAAGCGCGTTTGAATCCTGATGTGGCATGGATGTTGTGTTTGTTTTGTGGCACTGGCTCTTTCCCTTTCCTGGAACCAGTGACCATAAATTAGGGACTGATAACTGCTTATAACCCATTCAGTTGCTCACACTCATTGTCAAACATCAAAAAGAAAAAAAAAGTAATGAAAGTACTAATTTATTTAAAAACATACTTTCTATAATAAACACTTTGAAACCCCAAAACATGAACTCCCATACATTAGTTCTTATTTAAAACAATAAAAAGTAAACATATGCCATTGCTAAATATATCTGCTTTGATATTTATTCCAAATATACTATATTTGCAAATACATGCAAAACAATATGGCATCTTAGGTAGTTTCATTGAATTATTCTATGTAAAAACAATAATAAGCTGTGTTGTCTGTGTTTCATCCAAAAGAATATATACATCCACATGGCACTTCTAAATAGTATTATTTCTAATTTGATTATTCAACCTTCCTTTTCAAAATTATGTTTTGGGGGAAGGGGGCTTTTTAATATAAAAAAAGATCTTTCCATTACATGTTACTATACTTTGAAACAGTGATACACAATTATGAAAAGTAAACCAACAATTTCTTTCATGTAATTGAGTATTTTATTAAAAATTTCTAAATAAAACTGATGTTTTGCAGTAGATAATGCATGATTCCCAAATGTGTGCTTCAGCTCTAAATAAAAATCAAAAATCTAGGTTTACTAGAAGTTAAATCAATCAATGGTGAATTTGCAAGGAAATGTATAAAATAAAGTAGTAAAATACCCCCCCCTTCCAACACCAACAGCTAAATAACCTTAAAAGTGAAAAAAATAAGTGAAAAGCTGAAAACTCACAAAAAGGTGTGCTCAAGCTTTCATAAGAAAAAAAAAAAAAAAAAAAAAAAAAACACTAGAGGAGCCAAGCATATTTGATTCTAGCTAAAAGTAAGGTTGGCCAATAAACTTTTAGCTCTACAAAAGGCTATAACACTCCCTTCCCCCTGGATCAATCAGGAACCTTCCGAGCAGATGTCCCTGGATGATAAAAACCCACTTGCACAGAAGTGCCCACTGGATAACGAAGGATGGATTTAAGAAAAATTACAACTCACAGACTGATATTTAAAGATGCTATTTAAGAAAAAGATCGGTAACAATAAAATCTACACAAAAAATCGGTCAACACCTGCTAAACTCAACAAGAAAACTTACAATGAAAGAATGAAACTGCTGATTCATTAAGTGAAAGTCACTGCACTTCATCAACATTGAACAAGTAAAAGCTAGGCTCTCTGTCTATCCAGGAATCACAAAAATCTGGATAAAACTGACCCTTGAAAGGTTCTCTGCCCTTTGGAGAGTTTAACTCTTCAATAAAAACTGTTTTCCTAAGCTCTGGGAAAATTTTTCCAAGACTTAGAAAAATTAGAGCAAAATCTGGTTATTGATGCATAATTTAGGTAAAAGAAAAACCCGTAATTTTGCTGGGATTTCCGCTTTAATTTATTTATCCATAAATAAATTTAACAGCATAATCCTGGTCTCTAAACAGACCAAAATACCAAAATACCAAAAAGAATTTTATTTGGGCAATAATTTTAGCCATTTTTTGCTTTTTCCCAAAAAGTGTGCTCAAGCTCCAGATAAAAATCCAGGCATAGCCGGGCGGGTGTCTGGATCTCCCTTGAGGGAAGAGTTAGCACGAATTTAAAGCAATATATATAAAGTGGCGTAGCTAGAAATTTCTTAAGGAGGGGGGGGGGGGGTCCATGAATTTGGTTCTTTGATGAAAACCTCAGACCACCCCTTGGCTATGCCTATGTATATATATGCATATATGAGGCTTTCTCCAATGAAGAAAAAGCCATGGATCCCCCTTAAGAAATTTCTAACTAATACCACGGAACCCAGGTGCACTAGAAACTTAATCAACGGTGGTTTGGGTAGGAAATATATAGAACTAGTAAAATAAAAACAAAAAACAAAAAAACACAGACACCTAAATAACCTTAAAAGTGAAAGTACTAAGTGAAAAACTGAAAACTCAAAAAAAGTGAGGTGGGGGAGAGTGTGCTCAAGCTCTTAAAAGAAAACTAGGAGCCAAGAAGATTTAATTCTACCTAAAAGACATGCTGGCTATTAAGTAACTTTTAGCTTTATAAAAAGTTTTAACACTCCCCTAGATTAACCTGCGTAAAAGTCCCTGGAGGTGAAGAAACTAATATGAGTAAAAGTCCCTGGAGGTGAAGAAACTTGCATGCACTGAAGTGTTGAGTGAGAAATGAAGCAAGTATCTGAGAAAAGCTAACAGGCAAATACTGAAAGGTGTTCTCTAAGAAAAAAAGTCAGTAGCAATAAAACCCACGCAAAAAAAAAAACAAAAAAAAAACAGCCAATACATATTAAATTCAACAGGAAAACCTCAAATAAATGAATGAAAATCCTAAATCAAAAAGTGTAAATCATGGCACTTTGTCGTTATTGTAACTAAACAGATAGCAAACACGTAACCGAGCTAAATGATATAATAATAGGGGCAATAAAAAGACTAAAAGACAACAATCTTCGTAGATAATGCACGAACACGCAGAAGTTTTTTCACTAGTAAATAATTTTAATTTGCAGATGCTTGACGAAATCAACAATTCTTGACTTCTCATCTCAGAATAAATAAACCGAATTTTGGCACCTTTATCCGAAATATATATCTATGTGAAGAAATATCGTGCGTGTGGCCTCATGCTAAACGAATGTAATACCCCCTCCCCACCAAATAAAAAACTGGGTTGGTTAATGTACAATGAATATCGTTAACATTTTTCTGCTATTGCAGACCGATATATTCTACTGCTTCCGCTGCGAGATATCTTCGAAGAGCAGCTACGGGACGACCCACTTCGAGCGTTTTTTTTAATCTTTTAGGGGGTTTTGGCAGAGCCGAACGAATGGTGTGACGTCACGATGCCTGAACGCCATCCATTTAACGTCGACCGGTAAAACTTATGGCGGCCAGTGCTGCGTGGAGAGGATTGGTGTCTCACCTAATATAAACTCAATGATTCTAACTTCCTTGGTTTTCTCACATGCTAATTTCAAATTTACATACAACTAGTCAGTTGTTTATGCCAATAAGAATGTTTTTTTCTTTTTTTTTTTTTTTTGCAATAGCTTGAATCAGTTTTGGTGAATAATTTGTGTGCATCTTATTTATTTGATTCCTTTGAAAAACTTCTGTCATTCGGACAGAAAGCATCCGTTGCACAATGACTTCCAGAAGTGATAGGTGCTTGGCAACGCATGCAGCCCGTTCAACCAATTAGTGAGTCCTAACGGCGTACGCAATAATATAAACATCACGCGGAGTGCTTTAATTACAAGTCATGTTATAATTCCTACCTGAAAGCCAGTAACTTCATTCCTCTGTTAGCCAGCAGTCTCGCAGGTGGTATCCGTTTGGCCTCTTAGTTTTAATATAATTTCTTCTGCTGTATTAGTTAATTTGGCTAACAGAGGCGTTTGAAAATGCACAGCGATTCTCAAGATAAGGAGCATATGTGCGCCAGATCGGAGGAGCCGTACTTTGTGCCAGGGTAAGAAGTATTTACGCAATTAATATTCTCAAACTATTAGTTTTACAATGATAATTTTTTTTTTTTTTGATTGGAGGTTTAACGACCACCGTGAGCAACTCAATGGGCTATAAGCAGTCGCCCGTCCCTAATTTAGGATCACTGGTATATATATATATATATATATATATATATCTTGTCATCCACTGATTGCAGGAATTTGGAATATTTTGAATTTGGAGTATATGTGTTGACTTAACTTTAAATTAAGATAATAAGAATCGGGTAGATTACACCAAAATAATCACAAAAATGAATTCTAAATCCGTTTTAATGGTGTAAAATAATAAAGTAAACAGGCTGCAAGCTTTCACCACTAACAGGTGGCTTCATTAAGTACAACTGAGATAAACACCGTAAACAACAAACAGAAAGTAAAGAAATTCTGAGTAATTCAAACTTAAGCTTAAATATATAATCAAAGTTGATTAGCGCTTATATCATGTCTCGTGAAATTATCAAACATGGTAAATATTTCTCATGCAGAGCCCATAAGCTAGCATGGGTGATGACGTGAGTCTTTTATTAGCATGCGCCAGATTTAGGGGAGATCAGTTGATGTTTCTTCATTGCAGGCATCCGTGCTGGTTATTATTTCTACTGATTCTCGTATTGCTGTGGCCCTGGGAGTTGTGTAAGCAGCCCTCCTAGTTTGACATCAAGTTTATGTTCTGAAAGTCTTAATTTAAGGCTCTACGAGACCCGCCATCTTGTATTGCTGCCTTCTCTTGTTAACCAACGGGCAAGCGTATTTCGCAAATTTCTCGGGCAATTTTGCACATTTTGGAACACCGTTTGTGGCTAACGCAAGATATGTGATAAATAAATAGTTCCTTGGTTTCAGAATTTTTATTGACCTTTCCCTTCATTTTTTATCTGTAGCGAAAATCGTTCCAAGGTGTCTTCCATAGTTTCATTAATTAATAACAAATACTTAAAGAGTTCAAAATGAAAATCTGAAACCAGGGAACTCTTTATTTATCATATATCTTGCGTTGGCCACAAACGGTGTTCCAAAATGTGCAAAATTGCCCGAGCAATTTGTGAAATACGCTTGCCCGTTGGTTAACAAGAGAAGGCAGCAATACAAGATGGCGGGTCTCGTAGAGCCTTAAGGGAGCGCTTAGTCATTCCTATGTACCTTTTCCTGGATTCATCTGGGTATTGCAAGGGGATAGCATAAATTCCTGCATCTGTTAGATTTGTGCCAGATTGCTTGTTTGTTGTTAGCCAGGAGGAAATCGATTTAGGCGCTTTTATTCTTATGCCAAATCCTAGTTTTTCAAAGGCATTTTTAGGAAAAAGGTGAAACCTGGGACATAAGGGCATGCACCTATGAAATTTGAGCAGTTGCCTTATTAAATCAAACTTCTGCTTGCTTGATAATACGCTGAATAATATAAGTATCAAATCCTGCTACAGATGCCAAAGATTTCAGAGATTCAATTTCAAGATGTTGCGTGTGTTGATCTGAGGTCAGTATCATGGCTCTTCTTGCCCTATGTCGAAATAAGGCTAATTTATGCGTAGCTGGACTTGCAGAAGAAGGAGGAGTGACTTGTTTTTTTTTTGATTGGAGGTTTAACGACCATCGTGAGCAACTCAATGGGCTATAAGCAGTTGCCCGTCCCTAATTTAGGGTCACTGGTTCCAGGGAAGGGAGAGAGCCAGTGCCGTAAGACAAACACAACATCCATGCCTCACCGGGATTCGAACCCGGACCCCTCACGGACGAATGATCAGAGGCCAGCGCCTTAGACCACTGCGCCACCGGGGCGGCAAGAGGAGTGACTTGCAGGATATATGTTGGTTTCATCATCATCATCATCATTGTCAACCATTATCAATCCACTGCTGGACGAAGGTCTCCCCAAGTTTCCTCCACAACGGTCTGTCTTGTGCCAGTCTCCTCCATGTCACCCCTGCATACTTTCGAATTTCATCCACCCATCTCCCATGTGGTCTTCTTCTGGGTCTTTTCCTGTCCCTTGGAATCCAATCTAAAATTTCGGCTGTCCATCGATGATCTGTCCTTCTGGCAGTATGTCCAGCCCATTGCCATTTCAGGGATTTAACTCTGATCATGATGTCTTCCACTCTTGTCATTTTTCGGATCCACGAGTTCCTCTTCTTATCTCTCCTGGTTACACCAAGCATGCACCTCTCCATGCTTCTTTGAGTTGTCTGCAGCCTTTGTATGTCTCTTTTAGTTAAGGTCCACGTCTCTGCACCAAACGTAAGCACTGGAAGGATGCATTGATCAAACACTTTTCTTTTAAGACATAATGGCATATTGCTCTTGAAAATTATGCTGTTTCTTCCAAAAGCTCTCCAGGCAAGTTTTGTACGCCGATTAATTTCTTCATCAATGTGACCCTCACTTGATATCTGTTGTCCAAGATAAACGTATGTGTCTGTTATCTCCAGCTTTTCTCCATCAATCGATAAATCTTCATTTCTTGTAAAAGCATTGAACATCACTTTTGTCTTCTGAAAGTTCATTTTTAATCCCACTTCTTTACTCTTGTCAGCAAGTTCCTGGATCATACTCTGCAGCTCTGATGGGGTAGTTGCAAAAATGACTACGTCATCAGCAAAACGAAGGTGGGTTAGATAATCTCCATTAATCTTTATCCCCTTGTTTTCCCAGCTCAGCGACTGAAAAACACCCTCCAATGTGGCATTAAAGAGCTTCGGAGATATGGTGTCACCTTGTCTCACTCCCTTTCCAATTTTTACGTGTGTTGTATTTTCAAACAGCCTAATCTTTGCACTTGCATTTTCATAGATGTTATTAATAATATTAATGTATGCATCTTCAATACCGCAGGTTTTCAGAGCCATTGTAACTGCTGACGGTTTCACCGAATCAAAGGCTTTTTCATAATCGATAAAAGCCATGCACAATGGAAGTTCATATTCCCTCGCTCTTTCAATTAGTTCTCTCAGCACGTGGATATGATCTATTGTGCTGTAGCCACTCCTGAATCCAGCTTGTTCTCTCGGTTGAGCCATGTCTAGTGCTACCTTCAAGCGGTGTGAAAGAACTTTAGTGAAGATTTTATAAACTACTGATAGGAGGCTGATAGGTCTGTAGTTTCCGAGATCCTCAATGTCACCTTTCTTATGTAGCAGGATCATTGTAGCGGTGTTCCAATCCTCAGGAATCTTTCCTTCATTAAGGCATCGAGTGAAAATTTGGGCGAGTACTGTTTCGATTTCTCCACTTGCTTCTTGTATGATGTCTACAGTAATTCCATCTTCTCCTGGAGCTTTTCCTCGCTTCATGTTCTTGATTGCATGTGCAACTTCTGCTGGAAGGACTGGAGGAACTCTGGTACTGGTATCTTTCATGATGTCTGGAGTGCATATATCATCCCTTTCATATAATTTGGGTAGAAATCTTTCACTCTTGTCAAGATTTCGCCTCTATTTCTTGTTACAGAACCATCTTCTTTTCTCAGTGCCATAATCTGTTTTCTTCCCTTACTGAGATGTCCCTTTGCTATCTTTAGGCTTTGGTTGTTTTCAATTGCTTTCCTCACTAGTTCACAGTTGAATTTCCTTACGTCTTCAGTGATACTTTTTCTTACTGTCTTGCATAGCTCTATATATATTCCACTTTGGAAGTCACATCTTCTTTATTTGTCCTCATCTCTTCTTTTTTGCATCAACATTTTGGTTTTTCCTGATAATTTGTTCACATGCAACTTGTTCTTAGACCCAGCTAATTTTGTTGCTGTTTCCATAAGAGCTTTGGTTATTTTTCTGTTAACTTCAGAGATGTCCACTTCTTCCGATGTTAGGCCTTCTAAAGCAGAGAACCTGTTCTTCAGTTCTAACTTGAAGGTATTATGGTGTTTTTTAAGGTTGGTTATGTCAATAGATTTTGTTTGTCTTATGAGCTTGCCACGTTCAAGTTTGGTGTTGAGGTGCATCTTACATCTCACCAATCTATGGTCACTACCTGTGTTGAACTTGTTTAGCACACTGCAGTCTTCTATGACGAATTTTTTGTTACACATAATAAAATCAATTTCACTTGTCGTCCCATTTGGATGTCTCCATGTCCATTTCCTGTGTGGCTTTTTCTTGAAGAAGGAGTTCAAGATGAAAAACCCTTCTGCCTCTGCAAACTCTACGAGAGTATTTCCACGCTGGTTTCTGTTGCCGTGACCGAATTTACCTACTGAAGTTTCATTCTGTTGCCGTTGCCCTATTTTTGCATTGAAATCTCCCATAATTATTTTCAAGTGCTGCTTACCTTTATTATTTAGATGACAAATTTCTTCATAAAATTCTTCAATTTCTTCTTCAGGATGACTTGTGGTGGGTGCATAAGTTTGAATAATCTGAGCCTGGTATCTTTTCGAGAGTTGGATAACAAGTCGTGCAGCTCTGTCAGAGGAACTTTCAACTTCTACAACTTTATCCTTCAGTTTCTTGTTTATTATAAATCCAACACCACTAGTTCTGCCAGTATCTGTCCCACGATAGTAGAAGAGATGTCCACTTTTCAGTTCGATGAGATCTTCTCCTTTTCTCCTTACCTCACTTAGCCCCACGATGTCCCACTTGATCCTTTGTAGTTCCTCTTCCAATTCAAGAAGCCTTGAATCAGAAGATAGGGAGCGTCCATTGTAAGTAGCCAAGGTCAGCATCAGATGGCAGCCTAGTCCGGTCCTCCGGGGATTCTTAGCACCCTCTGCCTTCATGTCGCACTGGCCGCTGCCTTGGCCAGGTACATTCCAGCTGCCGGAGACTGAGGGCCAAGATTTAAGTTGTGGAATCATTTTGGAGGGGTTTGGCCATAACTCACCACGCTGGCCAAGCGGGTTGGTGAGTGTGGGATAGAATTTCCTCTGATCCCGATGGTATAGTTATACCGCTATGGGCGGTCGCCAGAGCCCCTTTAGTGGGAACAGGATGCACCACGAGAAGGCGGGGTTGACATTTGTCAAGGAGAGGCTATGATGTTACGCATCACCTGACCTTACATCCCTATGTTGGTTTATGGTCCACTATAAACCAACATATATCTTTTTTATTGAAGGTTTAACGACCACCGTAAGCAACTCAAGGGGCTATAAGCAGTCGCCCGTCCCCAATTCAAGGTCACTGGTTCCAGGGAAGGAAGAGAACCCGTGCCATAAAACAAACACAACATCCATGCCTCACCGGGATTCGAACCCGGACCCTTCTCGGAATGGGCGCCGGCAGGGGAGGTCACTGGGTGACTTGACCCCCCTGTAGAATGATTTTTCCTTTATTTTATTTTATTCTATTTTATTTTATGTATTACTTTTTTTTTACACTCACAGAACTGGACCGCAAGGAAAGATGGAGTTTGGGGCGTTTAATTTAATATTCCAATTTCATTGGAAAATTAGAAAGCGATGACGTGAAAGCGGAAAACATAGCAAACCGTAACCGTAGTACGCCCAAATAAGTTCCGCTCGGGGTGCTGTGTGTTGAACTTAAAAGGCTTGGCGTGGCCCTGCTCGACACTGTTCATTATTTTGAAAACAGTTACCAAGGTACATGATAATACATGTCTATTACAAACATACCCTTTCTTCAAGAGCAGCATCAATTAATAATAATAATAATAGTATACATGTCTATTACAAACATACACTTTCTTCAAGAGCAGCATAAATTAATAATAATAATAATAGTAGTAGTAGTGTTCGAGTGTAGTAAGTAAGTAGTAATAATATTATTAATCTTTCATTTTCACGAATTACTGTTTTATGCATATTAGCCAAACCTTAATTAATTACACTTGACCCCCCTTGAAAAATTTTCTGCTGGCGCCCATGCTTCTCGGAAGAATGGTCATAAGCCAGCGCTTACACCACTGCTCCACCGGGGTGGCTTTATAGCTTTTCACTACCGGCTACAAAAGAATTCATTCAATCCCCACCCCCTTTACCTGGACCACACATACCTAACTAATAACGCCACTGGTGTAAGATACAAGGGTTGGTAGAATGTTGCATTCAACTTTTTGCTTGCTCTAAATGCATTGTTTTAAACTGCTTTTCAAAATTTTGCATTTTTGCTTACGAAAATAGCAATGCACTTGAACACTTTATTTAAAAGAAAATGTTTTTGTTTATCAAAATCAAATTTTCACGTCGTGTCACGAAGATACAATACCTCCCCCCTCCTTAACTTACTTCCTTCCTACCAGCGACTTTTCCTTCCACTCCTCTCCGACAAAGCAATCGTCAGCCACTTTCTGCACTTTCACTGTCTCAGAGCAGTCTTATGAGCGCTGGGGTAGCTTTAGACTTCTCTTCCAGAAAACAAACAGAGCAATTAGAAGTGATTCCCTCAGTGAATTCCTACTCACCCTACTCATTAGCGCCCTGGCCATACAAACATGAAATAGAGGCTTTAAACTAAGGAATTGGAAGAGTGGAGAACAACTGAATTTTCATGGTTCTTCCGATTCTGTTTTGATAACCTTCCTACGGAGACGTAAACAACGCACTTTCTAGGAGAAAAAATTTAGCACTACACGAAAAAGACTTATTATTACTTGTCAAAGCCCAAATTATATTTTAAAGTTAGATGTTTTGAAAAAAAAAGCCACATCTTGAACTGGGTGGGCGGTAGGATGGGCAAGACAAATTTCAGGATGGGCTCAAGCCCACCTTCACACCCCCTTTGCGACGTCCCTGCACAGCGCCACCACCGCCTTGAACACAGCAGAGTTGGAAACGGCTCAACAATTTCGGACCCGATCCAGACCCGTAACTGACCCGGGCAAATCTGCTTTGAACTATAAATTCTAAAATCAATTTATATATATATATATATATACACTGAAGTGCCAGAAAAACTGGTACACCAGTCTAATACTTGGTAGGTCCCCCACGGGAATGCAGGACTGCAGAAATACCACGGGGCAGCTTCTGGAAATATGCTGTAGGCAATGCACACCATACTTCTTGCAGAGCGTTCCACAATTCGGGTGTATTCCGAGGTCTCGGATTCCTGTGTTCAATAGGGCGTTGCATGGCATCTCAAATATGTTCTATCACGTTCAGATCTGGGGACTTGGGTGGGAATGGCAACACCCCAAACTCAGATGAATGCTTCTCTAACCATAATGTGGCGTCCCGACACTGTGTGGAGGTGCATTGTCCTGTTGGAACAGGCCCAACCTATCAGCACGAATGTAGGACATGAACGGGTGAATCTCGTCAGAAAGGATGCGCACATATAGCGTTGGGCGATCACAGACGTTTGTAGACGTACCAGGGGTCCCAGTGAAGTCCAGCTAAACACACCCCATACCATTACGACCCCCCTCCACCAGCTGGTACAGTTCCCTGTTGACAGGCGGAATCCATGGCTTCATGGGGTTTACGCCACACACGAATCCTTCCATCTACCCCATACAATTGGAAACGCGACTCGTCAGACCAGGAGGCTACTTGTTTACAGTCATCAAGTGTCCAATGGCGGTGTTGCCGTGCCCAAGCGAGGCGCGTAGCTCTGTGTTGTGCACCCATCAAGGGGATTCGAGTTGGGCGTCGGCTCCCAAAGCCCATATCGTGCAGGGTACGTTGCGCAGTCCAGACGCTGATGCTCGTTGAGGCTCCAGCATTGAATTCCGATGATACCTGCGAGAGTGTTGCACGCCTGTCGCGTGAAACGATTCTTGAGAGCCGACAAATGGTCACGTTTACCCAACGTCTTTTTACGGCCACACATGTATCTTAGGTTGGAGGTTTTGCCGGAATTCTTGTGGTCACGGTACACCCTTGCAATAGTCGTCCCTGAAAATCCGAACTTCGTTTCTACCTCCGAAATACTATGGCCCATCTCAACTATGACACCGCGTTGAAAATCGCTTAAATCGTTATTACTTGTCATTCTCATGCCGAAAACAGCTCTGACAGCTGGCAAGGATGTCTATCGCTTTATATACGCACTAGCGGACACAACCGAGTACGCGCATAGGTGACGTTGCTATGTATTTTGCATAAGCTCGTCTGTACCAGTTTTTCTGGCACTTCAGTGTATATATATTCATCTCAATAACTGCTTGATATTTAATAACTGAAATCCTTTTTTAATAATAAAATTTGGTTACTTGCTACATTTTAGTGCTATTTTTAGTGCCACTATTTTGCGTAAACCAGAAGTAATGGCTGACTATGACCGTGACCATGGAGTATATTACAAATGGGAATCATTATTTACGATTACACAAATGTATTTTTTTAAATGTATTTAGATTGTTCACTCTTTCCACGCTTTGATGAAGGTGCGCATACTTTCATATAGTCCGTTAGATTTTTGGTTGCATAATCTTTTATTACACCGTCGACATCTTTCTTTGTAATTATATTCTTTCCACATTTTGAACAAAAACCTTGTGGTTTTCAACAAGCACGTATTTGTTGGTCTCGATGCCTTTCTCAACCTCCTTAACACGTTCGCTGCTGCGACGTTTTTTGGCGATTTTTGGTAGTGCGTTAGGACCCATCGGTGGGGTCGTACACTGTTTAATACAGTGCTGTACGACACACCGGTGGGTCGTTTAAAGATATATACATAAAGTGGCTGATATCCACTACAGATTTGTGTATATAAATTTTGTTTTTTCCTCCTCTGAAAAATGTAGAAGTTAAATCGTTACGACCCACGGGTGGGTCGTAACGCAGAGAACGTGTTAATATTAAATCCATCCATATTAAAAAATAAGGAGTTAAGTACGACATGACATGTCATGGTAACGGGATGTTAGCACATCAATCGAAAACCTCTGAATGCTCAATGTAAAAGATGCGATGTGAAAAGTAGCTCTTAGTCATACAGTGAACTTCACACGGAGAGAGTGAATCAGCTGAGAAGCAGGCGAATGGCTTATGCTTGTACCTTGCGCTGGACAATCGCACTGCAAAAGAACTCAAAGGAAGTATCTTCTTACGATATGGTGCCGGTATGTCTAATGTCGGTCGGTGGAAATCTTCGTTGCTTTAAGAAAGAGACGACCATATTTTTGCATGGCAAACCATTATTCACTCCGTGGGCCAGTATGTACTACAGAATTAAACAACGCGCAATTTTCTCTGGAATATATTTTTCTCTTTTCAATAATAAAACGGGAATAAAACAGGGTCAAAATCGGGTCAGGAACACCTTGACCTGACCCGTTGGACCCGCCAAAATTGTTCACCCGTGACCATTTCTGGAACAGAGCCGATCTGGTACGACGGGGCCATGGCCTCGTCCTCATGTTGTCGACGCCACATCTCTCCCCCCTCCATCTAGGTACGGCTCCCGTAGTTCAGGACGTGATGCAACGCGTGACGTACCGTTTGCTCACTGACGCTGCTTGGGCCATCCAACATTTAACATGGATGTCATTTGCGCCTCCGATTCCAAGCGGCCAGTCTATATGTGCCGGATAGTGTACGTCGACCCCAGTCATCAATGCATGTTGCCGGCCACCGCTTGCTCTCTGGACGCTGGTACATCCGTCGATGGTATATTCATCTATATTGAGCCAACAATGCGTCCACAACCAAAGACGCTCAGATCACCACGTTTACCCATGTTCGTCGATTGCGATGCACTATTGGAAAGCCCTGCTTTCCGCCTAATTATCGCCTGCGTTTTGTTTGGGTCTGTTCCACTCTGCGCGGGGGTTGTCCATGTTAACTGCCCATCACCCCTATCTCTAATGTTTTGTCTATTGAGTGTATATATTCAGTTTTTCTTCCGGCTGTTGATTTAAACCTTACAGATACTAATAACTGTATATTTAACTATCTGATACTCAGTACGCTGCCTTTGTTTAACTGGCACCTATGGCTGTGGCCACACTCTAATTACGGCCCTGCTCCTATCTCCCTCCGAGTTAACCTTAGGCACAAATGCATTTGACGGGCTATCAAAATCCCCTTCATTTTGTGATCAATTGGATTGTTTTTAAACCAAAACGTCTACATACGTTTTTAAATCAAAACTGGAAAGATTAAATTATTTCATTCATTTCTTATATATGTACTTGATTTTCCATTCTAGGTACACAGGATTCTGTCCATTACAGCAATGGAAATATGGGAAGAGGTACGGAAAGTCTACGCACGAGGCTATGCTGAAAATACCAGCTGTTGCTGCACGATTGTCCCCTCTTCCCGCTTCTCCATCTGGAAGTAACAGCTGGAAAGCCGGCCGGCTTTACGAAACCATTGTCCCACATGCTAGTGTCGTCAGTGAGCCAGTGGGCACTGACTGTAATTGCTCATCACGCTCTCTTGGTAATAAAGCTACGCCATTTGAGCTCAGCCGCGATGGAAACACTTCCCAAGGTAAGCCATCTATAGCTATCGCTTTGAAGTGCCCTTCAAGTAGAAACATAGAGTTAGCATGTAGCGACTTTTCCAGATTCTCGCTTTACTTCTGCTATATAAATGAACCTCAGTATGGAAAATAATCAAAAATCATGAAACTGAGTTCTGAGCGACAATTTCCTCGGAAGCGTCGTTGTACTGTACATCCAAGGGAAACCTCTTTAATAATAAAAGTAATTCTAGTTCATTAATAACCATGGTGCTTGGCCCATTGAGGTTCTTGCGCCACTACACTCCAATAAACAATTAGCCAACCATATTTTTAAGATAGAAGAAAAATAGCAACTTTTCTCACAATACAATGTTTATTATACATAGACTACAGTTTCGCAGAGCGTTTGGCTCGGCATCATCAGGACGAATGGAGCGTAACATAGGTGCCGACTATAGGGGGCAAGGTGAATCTTGCCCCTCTAATAATTTTACTGGGGCAAGGTGGAGGCAGTGCCCACCCAATATTTTTGGTTCTGTTTAATTAAATAGTCGCTTTTGCCTAATAAGGTAGACCAAGCTCCACCTTATTAGGCAAGAGCGATTTATTTCCAAAAAATTAATAAATAACAAAATGAATAAAAATTTTTTCCCAATATCAGCATTGCTCATTTGATAAGAAACTGGATTGCCAGCCCCGTATTAATGTAGTTTGACATGGTAAATTCTTAAAACAAGTATCAAAAATAAAATAAATAAAATACAGAAACGTATAATCTCTAGCGCTTTTATTTACCTATTTTTTTTTGCTCTTCATATTTTTAGGTATTTTTATAAAATCACAAGCTGAATTTTATTTTTAAAAATATTAATATTCATCAAAAGAATATTTCTGTTTCCGTTTGCTAATGAGCAATTACAACTGATTTTGAAATATACGTCGAATATCATAGTTTATCTTTTTGCCCGCACCCTCTTTTTTTTTTATTTTTCTTCTGACAATGGTGAGACAGACATGCCCTTCCCACGTCTGATCTCTTCACGCCAACCCCTCAATTATTTTGGAGAAGTCGGCGCCTCTGGAGCGTAAACATTCAAATCATTGTGACATCATCAGAGTTCTGAAGGTAACGGATTTTGAAAAGTTGTTTCCACGCGCTTGAAAGAAATGAAATAAACGTCATTTCGTTGACAAGCCGTGAAGGGTTCCGGTGTATTGCAGAAAGCTTCTAATATATTAATCTTGATATGTCGAAACAGGTTTAAAAATAAGCGTAGCGTTTCCAAACAAAAATTTATGGTTATTTTCGTGACAATGTTGGGCTATAGACGACTTCTTTAGTTCATAGTTCCATACGTAGGTTTCAAGCGCGTGGAAACAACTCACCAAAATCAGTACTCTGATGATATTTCAAGGATTTTTTTTTGATTGGAGGTTTAACGACCACCGTCAGCAACTCAGTGGGCTATAAGCAGTCGTCCGTCCCTAATTTAGGGTCACTGGTTCCAGGGAAGGGAGAGAGCCAGTGCCGTAAGACTAACACAATATTCATGCCTCACCGGGATTCGAACCCGGACCCCTTTCGGACGAATGATCAGAGGCCATCGCTTAGACCACTGCGCCAGAATAATGATTTGAATGTTTACGCTCCATTCTTCCTGATAATGCCGAGCCAAACGCTCTGCGAAACTATAGTCGATGTATAATAAACATTTTATTGTGAGAAACGTTGCTATTTTTATTCCAACTTAACACCACAAGTTTAGTAGTCATAAATTATACATATTTTTAAGGACATTGAATGCTCCATTCAAGGCTAATATGTACCCCTACGGGAAAAACAATTAGTCGAATTGCATTTACAATTTGTATCAGTTGGTAAAAAATCTCTTTGCCATAGATGCCAAATATCGAGTTCTACTGCGTAAAACCTTTTTTGCCGGTGGTGATATTTGAATCACCCTCCACCTACGTCAGAGGCGGCTGTTCTTCCAACTGAACTACGCCGGCAAGGCTTTATCGCTGTAGTAGCAAAACCGATTTCACACATACGCCATCGCACCAGTACGCTACAGTACCAATGCTAGATTTCGCGTACATTTATTATAGAAAGTTTTATAAAATAATTTGAAGCGACTGCTGAATAAGTGATTTTTGTTGTGATAAACTACTTGTTAAAATGACTTTTAGGTGAAATTATCACTTCGATAAAATGATCTTTCAGTGTATGAACTTTACGAAAAACAGGTCCTTTGATGAAAGAAACTTTTTGGTCAACTGATCTCATTGAAACGATCATCCGGTCAAATGCGCGATATATCTTTTTATCCTGTAGGCAACATGAGCGACACACACAGAAACATAACACGGTTTATAATATTTTCTTCCTCAGCTTTGGTGCTGATGTTATGAAGGTGTTCTCTCAGGTAACCAATGGCTGTGCTGTTGTAGTTTGTCATGGTTAAGGCTCACGGGGAATATCGTGCGTTTCTGCAGAATGCAGTTTCTTTTGTTTTGGAGGAAGTGGGTTAACGACCGGGGGCCGCGGATGGCCTAGTAGTCAACGTGCGTGACTGCCACGGAGAAACCTCAGGTACCAACCCAGGTAGCTACGAACGATCGAACCACTAAATATCCACCGTGCGTCGGATGGGCACGTTAAACCGTCGGACCCCGGGTACTGGCCTCTCGGTAACTAATAAGGGAGGCTTTCTCCCCCTTTCTACCTCGCTTCCGTGTCACTTTCCTATCGGGCACTCTAGCCCAAATCTCCTAGCTTCCTATTTCTAAGGGTTGTTTAAGACCTGGGTCAGACATTCCTTTCCTAAAATCCTCTGCATATGATCTAATCTGATCTAAAATCCAACGACTGCCGTGAGCAACTCAGTGGGCTGCGTGCAGTCTTCCGCCCCAAATTTAGGTCCACTAGTTCCAGGGACGGAAGAGAGCTAGTGCCGTAAGACAAACACAGTATCTATGCCTACCCGGGATTCGAACCTGGACAAAAGATCAGAAGCTAGCGCTTAGACCAATGCGCCCCCGGGGCGGCATACAGTGCAGTTAACTACGGCATGTTATTACCAGTCTAAAGCAAAGTGGCAAACAGAAATGAAGCATCGATCCTAAGTTCTGGGATTATTCGGCTTCCTATGAAAAAGTTTTGTTGGAGCTGTAGAAAAATCTAACTTTATCTGTTATACATTGCTACGCCCTGGGGCGCCAGATTATCGAATAAAAGAAAACTTTAAGAATTTAGATCTCAGGATGTCAGGCAATGGCTGACGACCCGGAGGTAGACATTAGAATTTAGAATAAATATTTGTGAGCTTTTTTATCACCGAAATCTTATGTACTGCTGAAAAGAATTTAGCCTGCAATTTAGTCAATTAAAACCAAGAAATTATTCCGACACTCATTAATTATTCATGCAACTTCAGGACAGGCACGAGACAACAGACATTTAATCAATTAAAAATAAAACATGAAAATAATGAGGAAGGCGTATATATACAGAGGATGGTGAAGGAGAGGCGTCAAATAGACTTGCCCCTTTCCGGATAGCTCTGAGGCTGAATTTATCATTAAAGTCAATGATTACTTGTTCGCATGATTTTTCACTGTCCGGCTTTAAAAACAGTTCTCAGCCGACAAAAGTCCATTGACTGACCGGAACCAATTATTTCACAACTGGCATGAATACATAAATTCAGTACTTAAGATATGCAGCTTTTCCTCGGGTATCCATGTCTGATGCACTCACTAATATTTGATGTATTTGTATTGGAAGCGCACCTGTGTGACGACTCGCCCATTTCAGAGCGCGCACTATAACCAATGGAGAGGGGAGTCGAACCCCGTCTCCCACTTACTCTTGTGCACACACCTTTGTTCATTCACCTGCATGAAGCCAGGTACGCATTTATGCGCACCAATGTCGAGGTGGAACGAAGCCGCTGATGTGATAACAAGATCCTTCCATCTGTTCGTCCCAGCTGATCCGTCCGTCTATCCCAAAGGTGATTCTCCCTACATCACGGGTCGTGCACCTCAGTCATTCGGGGCTGCAATTCCATCACTTCGTGTGACCTCCGGGATGCTGCTGGATTTCTCTGCATCTAGGACTACGTGCAATCTAGCACCAGGAAAAGAGGTATCTTCTCCCCCTTCTTTTTCCTCGCGGTAACATCAACCGCTCGGCCGCACTTTGTATAGCTGGCCGGTATCTTCGGAGAGAATATTTTCTATCCCCCCAAAAATACTGCGCTGCGGAATCTTCTTGGTCCCGCACGAGTCCAGCTTCCTTCACGAGCTTGTTCCGGACTCATCTTTTTCGCTTGTTCACATTTCGTGAACAAATTCCTGGCTCTGTCGTTAGGGGTCTGTTTTAACTCTTCTGTCAGTCTTATTGTTTCCTAAACGCATTCGGCGCGATGAAGAGGTAAGAAATGCATGCCTCTGCATTCGGAATATGTGGTGGGTCCACTCACCGATAAGTACGGAAACACATAACTTAAATAAAAGTTCTTTGTCCTGCCAAGTTTCGGATTAGCAAACGCCATAAGTTTTCCGATCTGTTGACATTCTAATGGTTTCTCCAAACATCCCACCATCTGACACTTACACGGCCACCTAACTTGACCGACACGCACTTAGGGGGCAACGCATTGCATTCCCCACCCCGAACGACCCATGTTTCACTTCGAATTTCTCCCTTCCAAGAAAAGGTGCTCTTATCTCTTTTCTTCTTTTGCAATGCGGGAAACCACTAGCTGTTAATTTTTTAACCAACAATTAGCGCCATACCCGCCTATTGCAAACCCTGCTAATCGAATTAATTACCGTACCCCAAAGTCGTAACAATGCTTTAAAAACTTTTCAATCAACGATTCACGTAACATTATTTTACAGAAAATGGCGATCCTAATGTCTCAATCCTCAGAGATACATAACTGGATTTCACTTCAAGGGAAAACCCTCACAGTATTAAATGATTTCATCGGAATGATGCAGTTCGTGATTAGCACAATTATGTTAGTAAGGACGATCTTTCATGTGTAAGTATTCTTATTGCCCCTGTTCTAGGGCGTACTGTACAGATGGTCACGGTTTACTTAAGGTAAGCCAATGGGGCGCAGTGAACGTGGCCAACTTTGTAAAACTACGTTTCAATCTGAGAGGTGTGGTTGGCACAATTTTATGTAAGTCCGGATAAAGTTGACACTTTATATTCAGTATACATGCAGTCAAAGTTACAGGATTGTAAGATGAATGACGTACTAATCATATTTTGTCCAATGAAAGTAGTATTAATTAGTAGCTCTAGCGTTTCATGAAACCAATGACTTTTTCAAGTAAACGTAGATAATGAAATCTTCATTTCCTGTACATATTGTGCATCTGCTGAAAGAAATCCTTTTCCAATACACCCAAATCGTAGATCCATGAATCAGAGTTGGAAACGAGGCAAAAAGTTTGGACCCGGACGTCACCTAATTGGACCCGACAGGGATCTGTAAATGATCTTACGTACTTGCTCTGAACTGTAATATACAGGGAGATTCAAGAGTCCCCGAACTCTGAATTCAAATATTTCTACCACGAATATAGTGATGCATACTGTTTTTACATACTTGACACTCATACGTAAAGGTAACGAAAACCACTTTACAATAGATACTGGAATTGTCCGTCCACCATTCTGCTGAAGACACAAAAAAATTCATCCGACGACACATGTTGGCGGACACTTATTTCAGCGTGTGGCTGGTATGTCCCTCACGGCTGTAATGATTTGTTCCGCAGATCCTGTACCGTCTTAGGGTTGTTGTGGTAAACTGTGTCTTTCAGATAGCCCCACAAATAAAAGACTGGAGGACCCAAGTCTGGTGAGCGAGGCGGCCAAAGTTTTTTCGAGAATAATCGATCGTGGAAGAACTCAGAGAGCCCCTCTATTGCGTCGTTTGATGTGTGGCACGTTGCTCCATCTTGTTGAAACCAACAGTAACTTTCATGTTCTTCCAGCATCGCTACAAATTGATGGATGATGTCTGCACACACAGCGTAATTTACAGTTGTGTCGAAAAAAAAAATGGTGCTACAATTCGCCGTCTAGACATGGCGTACCACACTCCCACTTCCTGATAGTGAAGTCCAACCTCATGCAATGCGTGTGGATTCTCCGAAACCCATATGTGAGTGTTTTGGCTATTGAAATATCCATTCAAATGAAACCATGCCTCGTCACTGAAAAAAAGGGTTGGTTAGTGACATTGTTGCGCGTGAAACTCTTAAACCGTTGGCAGTAGGCAATGCGCTTTTCCGAGTCCAATGCACGTAGCTTTTGCCCTATTCGAATTCTGTACTGCCGTACCTTTAGACGTTTAGTAGCTCTCTGGCAGGCTGAATACGATGCCCCTAACTCTTGAGACAGCCGCCGAAGTGACTTCCGGGAAGAGCGCTGCCGGCAAACGTGAATATTCTCCAGAAACGTGGTCTTCACCACGGACGGACGGCCACTTTTAAGCTTATCCTGAACACTGCCTGTCTCGCGAAACCGGTTCACAAGGTCATACACAGTTGTTTTCCTTGGTAAAGAAGCATCAGGAAGCATACTTTGAAAGGGCTCGATGCAACGTTGGTAAGATTGTTCTGCCAAATAAGCTTCTAATAAAGCGACTCTCTGCTCTTGCGCGAGATACATGGCTGACTGAACGTTACTGCTTGCCAGCGCCGCGTAAGCGTAATGTCACGTGGTGCTATCACGTGGCGCAGCTCGTTCCCCAAGGTCACACACAACAGCCACAATTAGCAATACTCAGATATATTTTATGGTTTTATAGCAAATACGTTTTAAAATATAGAGTTCGAGGACTTTTGAATCACCCTGTATATACAAGGCGTTCAAAAAGTCTCTCTACAGTGGGTATCTTAGGTTACATGGAAACCAAACTAATGTATTATAAGAACGTGTAATTTACTTACATGAAGTATTGAAATTTTTGTTCTTCATTTGCATGACATAACCAAACTGTTTTATACATGTTTTCAAACACATATGCGAGAGTCAAAAAGTCCCCTCCGCAGTAATTTTAAGGCTGTCCCACCTAATTTAGATGGCGCTACAGTAAAAATTTTTGAATTAAGCAACTTGTTGTATGTTTAGTTTCAGTTTTTGCTGTTTTCTTGACAGCATATCAAGCTTTAGAATATACGTATTTCACAGCAACACCACTTTTTACAAGTTTATGATAAGTTGCAATTTTCCAAAATGTGGATGTTGTTTTCGTCATTGCCCCTCAGAAGTTAGACACTTTTCCTTCTGAGGGCACTCTTCCTTCACATTGCATGACATATCATTTTTCATTCCGCGGGCATCAGTACCGTGCACAAAATTCCACAGTACGCATTTTTCTTTGAAAAATACCTTTTTTTTTTTTTTTTTTTTTGCTTTTTTACGCTTTCCAACCGTAGGTTGAAGAAGCGTACATGCTCCAGCTTTGTCCGTCCGTCCGTCTGTCCGCACGATAACTGGCGTAAAAATGGGTCAATTTCGGTGAAATTTTAGTATGTGGTATAGGGGACCGCCCGAGGAAGAACCCTATTGAAAATGGGACAAATGGGGTCAAAGGTCACGACGTAGGAGCGGGATAATTCCATTACCCTTATGCGTCATAACTTGCGTAAATATGGTTCGATTTCAATGAAAGTTTACTATGTGGTAGGAGACCGCCTGGGGACGAACCCTATTCAAAATGGGTGAAGTGGGGTCAAAGGTCAGGACATAAGATCGGGATGAATTCCATTGCCCTTATGCGCCATAACGTGCGTAAAAATGTTTCGATTTCGATGAAATTTTAGTATGTAGTAGGGGACCACCTGGGGACGAACCCTATTGAAAATGGACGAAATGTGGTCAAAAGTCAGGACATAGGATTGCGATCCATTCCATTGTCCTTATCCCATATTATTAAGGTGGACCTCAAGTAATTTTGCTTCCTATACTTCCAATGAAAAAACTTTTGTACACATTTCCTTCACAATTAATGTGTTCCCAAGGATTAAAATTTGAACATCGATTAAAATAACTTCATATTATAACTTGGAAAACTTAATATTTTCTAAAACATAACCATAATTATATTAAAAATCAATAACTTTTCCTTTGGTGGTGTTGAAAACAGAGAAAAGATGGCGCGACCTGTACTTTGATGACGTCAGTGGACAAAAAATTGTTGGATTGCATAATTACAGTTATGGTTTAGAAAATATTAAGTATTCCAAGTTATGAAATGAAGCTATTTGAATCGATGTTTAAATTTTCATCCTTGTGAACGCATTAATTGTCCAGAAAAAAGATGGTGCGACCTGTATTTTCATGACGTCAGTAGACAAACAAATGTTGAATTGCATAATTATGGTTATGTTTTAGAAAATATTAAGTATTGCAAGTTATAAAATGAAGATATTTTAATCCATGTTCAAATTTTCATCCTTGGGAACGCATTAATTGTGAAGAAAATGTGTACAAAAGTTTTTCCATTGGAAGTATAGGAAGCAAAGTTACTTGACGTCCACCTTAAAGTAGCAATTCTTGTATGTATGTATGTACATTTTATTTTGAAAACGGCTCTAAGAATTTTGATGAAAGTCGTTAACCTACCGTTTTCTGGTACTAGAAATCGATTTAGCTTGATCTCGACTTTAGAAGAATTCGTTTAGTGGGTTAAATAACCACCCCGAATTATAACGTTTTTAGTGATGGCGTTGTTCCGTTAATGTTACCAATGCTTAGAAATCTTATGACGTCACAACTCGCGTTTGAGAATGTTGGCGCGCGGTCACGCCATCTGTCTCTTTACGTCACGCGTTGTGTGTGGAGATGGTCGCGATTCCCATCTGCCTCATTACGTCACGCGTTGTGTGCGTATGTCCGTCAGCACGATAACTCGCGTAAAAACCGTTCGATTTCGATGAAATTTTAGTATCTGGTAGGGGATCATCACCTGGGAAGGAACCCTATTTAAAGTGAACGAAATGGTGTCAAAGGTCAGTACATAGGAGAGGGATCCATTCCACTGCTTATATGCGCCATAACTAACGTAAAAAGGATCGATTTCGATGAAATTTTGGTATGTAGTAGGGGACCACCTGGCGACGAACCTTATTGAAAATGGGCGAAATGGGGTCAAAGGTTAGGACACAGGAGCGGGATCTATTCCATAGGCCTTAGCATCATAACTTACGTAAAAATGCTTTGATTGCGACAAAACTTTATCATGTTATTTCGGAGGTATACCAAGCCGGTTCTGTTGAATATCATCGAAATGGGATCAAAGGTCAGGGCACAGGACCGAGATTTATTCCACAGACATTATTCTCATAACTTGAGTAATGAGTTTTGTAATGTTGAAAAGCGTATTATAATCAATGCATCAATGCATTGCATGATTTTACTAACTTGTTAAAAATAAAACGGAAGTAATGTCCACCCGTTGACCCGTGACCCGTTTCCATCTCTGCCATGAATAACATGCTACATGTGCATAAATTTGACGGTTTTTAATTTCAAACTAAGATTCCTGGGAGGCTGACATTTTTGTGAGACATAACACCAGAAACTGGGCAAGTTTAAACTCACTTCGCTTATAAAGTCTACGGGAATCATAAATATATTCGAGAAATGGCAAATGTAGGCAGGGCAGATTGGCCCACCGGGACACTAGGATATTTCCCGGTGGACCACTCGGGAAATGGCCCACTATTTCTCGTATCCTGTTTGTCTGTTTGATTATTTTAGAAAGAATGAATAATTACTTTTGTACTTATGAATAAAAATCGTTAACTTCATTTGAGACTCATATCTGTCTAAAACGTTATTGTCTTAAAAAAAATTGGCGTTTCATTCTATCTCTTATGCAATTTGGGCGTTTGCTCTCAATTGACAAAGTTAAACTCTCTCTACTTCAGTAAACAATTTACTGCCGGACCAAGCAAGCTATTATAAATAAATTAAGCTAACTACTGTTAAGCGTAGGTCGTTGGACTTGGACCCAAAGGGTCATTGTTAGCCCCTACCCTCCTTTTGTAATCTTGAAGGAGGCACTAGTAACAATTTTGATAGTCCAACATCCACGTACAGAGCACAAAGCGATTCTTCGGAAGAGATGTTCTCAAATTTATGTCCCACACGCATTTATCTTAAACTAGTTTTACTTCCCGCCTTTGCCCGGGATTTAGGCTTATTAATTTCATATTTCCTAATATGTCACTGAAACAATCGGAAAAAAAAACTGATGCTTGCAAGAAAGAAAAGAGCTGATTTCACAAATTCGGTCATTACAAATTATTTATTCATAGTGTGATTATTTCAGCACTTGGCCGTACATTGCTGTCACAAATATTTGTCGAGAATTAAAGCAACGAGATGTACAGAATGATGGAACTGTAGAATCAAACGGACCAAAAGCGTTACAAATTATTTAACACGCGTCCAGGAGACACAGCATTAGAACACTGACTGAACAAAATTCGTTAACAATTTGTTATCGACGATCAAATGCATCACGTGCTTTAGTTTCAGACGTCTTTGAGGGCGAATCTCTGGGATAAAAAGTTAAAAACGTATCTTTGCTAATATTTTATGAAACTGGCTGAAATTTTAATGAACACCGTAAATCGTTAATAGGAACATGACCTTCAAATTTTGCCTGAATCGGTAAATAACTTTTTAAATTAGCCGTCAAAATTTCATTAACCGTTTCTGCTTATATATTTCTGTTTACCGATGAATTAAAAATTCCATGCCTATTTTAAAAAGTTTTGACCGGATTCCGGTGAAATTTCGAGGACTCCTCTTATTACCAATTCATGGTGTTGATAAAAATTTCAGCCCGTATCGTTAAGATTTCGCAAAGTTAGTTTTTGCATTTTTTATGCACAGTTCTCAAAGAATAGAAACACTTGTGGATGTGCCGCGGCGATGAATGCAGTCACGTGCTCTCAGATTTGGAACGATGACGTAGCAAACGACGCTGACTTTATTGATTAGCTTATTAACTTATTCATAACTCGCGAACCGAACAACGTAGAGATCTTAAAATAGTTGCGTTGACCTAGAAATTCCAGTATTAATAAGCTATGCAAATTTCACAATGTCACAGCTCGGCATTCGAGAGTGTTTTGCTGCTTCAGACAAACAGACGTTTTGTGTTTTATATATAAGATGATACAACAATTTACCGGTACTGGTTGATGGATCAAAATGGTATTTTATAAGTTAAAACAATAGGTAGACTTAAAAAAGGTGTCTATTCGAGGAAGTGGTACGAATAGCGTTGCGCAAACGATCAGTGACCCAATAAATATAATTATCTGGTACAACATCCCGTTTTGAGCATGGATTAATATGCTACATTCAATCATGAGTGGATTTTAAAATTCTTTCACCTTTAAATTGCTGTTAAAATTTGTTCACGACTGAATTAGTTTTACAATGCATATTTCAACAGCTCTCTTTCATCCAGGATCTAACATTATTTTTTTTCATGAAGGAATTTATGAGGTGTTCCCCTGTGGGTACGCGTGTATCTGTAGTGGACCACAAGACTAAAATTCCCGGGCAGGTATCGTCGACCCAATCCTCCCCTAAATATGTAGGTTTACTGAGTGCATTTGAATTCGGGTTAGTGAACGAAACAAAGAAAACATTCAAGATAATTCGCTCATGGAATTCGTGAATATGCAGAGTAAAATTTATATGCTCTTTCAGTTAGAGAAATCCATTGTACATCACTTAATAAGTTTTCTACCTTCAAAACAGCATTCCCAGAAAAGATTTAAGATTAAAACATTTGAAAATTTTCTTAAAAAAAAACAAAAAAAACACAAACATTTAAAATTTAAAGATTAAAATACGATTAAACATTTAAAATTCTAGATTAAAATACGATTAAACATTTAAAAATGAGTAAATTCTCAACATTAAATTTTAACCGAAATCTTATTTTGATTTAGATTGTGATCAGCTCAGAGTCTACTATGATGATGCTGGCGTGAGAGCCACGGAAGGCACAGTGAATTACAGAAGGATGAGCAGCACTCTGGGCAATGATGCTTTGGAAAAGGTAATGTGCTTATTTTGGTAAAAATTTTCTTTTTCCACAGCATAATAACTTATCAATATATTTTCCACATAATGAAAAAATATAGTGTATTTTTTTTTAAAATGGGTTCCATATACGATGCGTTCAAAAGTATTATTTATTAGTAGATTGTATAAATAATCGACGTAACGCTGTTTGAAAATAAGATATATTAACCTTTGTGAACTTTATGAAAACTAATTGTATTCATATTACGATGGATGCAGTTATAGGCAGTTTTATTTTCCAGGTTTTGAATGATGACCAACGTGGGACATGTGACCATCTTACTTTCTTCACTGTTCTGAAGGAAGATGAATCCTTTTAATTGTTTTATCCGGACAAAATAAGATTTATTTCAAAATCATCCAATAACAAAATTGAATGATTTTGAAACAAAAAAAGTATGACTTCCATGGTGGTGGTAGTGGTGGTGTGTGTGTGTGTGTGTGGGGGGGGGGGGGTCAACAGATGACACAGGGCGCTCCAGCTTCTCGCCAGCGTGTACTTTGATCTTTGGAATACTTCAAAATTGTTTCATACAGGCTTCAGGATCTAAAAAACCACGAGCTGTTTATTTCTAATATAAGTGCTCACACTGAAAACCTGCCGTCAAGAAATTATGTTTTTCATATTGCGCCTGACTTGTGCATCTATCGATCAGAAATTTTGATTCATTGTACGTACCGATTTTCAAGGTGGTTCCACCTAAAAAATCTCTGCCTTATGTTTTCAATGGTGAAACTTCTTTTACATATTTTCTTCGCAATTAATGTATTCCCAAAGATGAAAATTTGCGCATCGATAAAACTAACTGTAAGTTATAGCATGGGATTCTTAATACTTGCTAAAACAACAATAATTATATTAAAAATCAATCATTTTTCTTTGGGTAATGTTCAGACCTGTTAATCGATGGTGCGACCTGTACATTGATGACGTCAGTAGACAAACAGATGTTGGTTTGCTTAATTATGGTTATGTTTTAGCAAGTATTAAGTATTCCATGCTATAACTTAAAGTTAGTTTTATCGATGTGCAAATTTTTATCCTTGGGAAATACATTAATTGCGAAAAAATATGTAAAGAAGTTTTACCGTTGGAAACATAAGGCACAGATTTTAGGTGGAACCACCTTAAGCGACATCCACCATCGAGAAAAAACAAAACGGCGCTAATGTTAGATCCGTTACTCAGCGTCGGGGAGATATGCTAGATATTTTGTGAATTTACTTCAATGAATTTTTAATTACATAGCGATTCTTTTGGTATGCCTCACCATTCTTCAAAGCAATTCTAATGGACTAGATGAAAGCCCGTCAATAATGACGGGGTAAAATAAAATTTATGATACAGAAATTATTGACATTTATTTATTGAGTTTTTGAGTTCCATGTCAATAGATGGTGAGTTTGGCTCACAGCTTTCTAAAAATTTCCCGAGCAGTCGGTTATGGAATTTGATACGTCGGGCTGTGTGTTTGTTATGTATTTCGTAAAACTTTTAGTCCCCATTTCGTCAACACTTCCTTGTACACAACCATTTCTCGTATACACTGACTGTGAACCCTGTATCAATTTTTCCTGTTCTTTTCCGTGAACTATTTTTCTTTTGACGTCCTCAGATCGTCGTACTCTTGACGTTGCCACATACAGATGGGTAAACACCGGTTCAGGTAGTGAACAAAAATTCCTGATGTAAAGTTTTTCAAAGCCGGTGCAGCGGTCTAAGCGATGGCCTCTGTTCATTCGTCTGAAAGGGGTCCGGGTTCGAATCCCGGTGAGGCATGGATGTTGTGTTTGTCTTACGGCACTGGCTTTCTCCCTTCCCTGGAACCAGTGACCCTAAATTAGGGACGGGCGACTACTTATAGCCCATTGAGTTGCTCACGGTGGTCGTTAAACCTCCAATCAAAAAAAAAAGCATCGCTGACGTCATGTGAGAATGATTTGGATTAGATGACGTCATACCAGCAGCTGTGTTCTTTGTTGCTATGACAACAAAACAAAGTGGTATACGCGTGTAGTTGATGACGTCACCTACACAAAAAGCTAAGCGTGACGTCACAAACATTTGTTTCACGGTTGTTGCTATGACGACTTAAAAAGTGGTACGGAGGAGGAGGGCTCTAGCAGATTATTATTAGATTGTTTCCTGCATTTTTTTTTTTTTTGATTGGAGGTTTAACGACCACCGTGAGCAATTCAATGGGCTATAAGCAGTCGGCCGTCCCTAATTTAGGGCCACTGGTTCCAGGGAAGGAGAGAGCCAGTGCCGTAAGACAAACACAACATCCATGCCTCACCGGGATTCGAACCCGGACCCCTTTCGGACGAATGATCAGAGGCCATCGCTTAGACCACTGCGCCACCGTGGCGGCTGTTTTCTGCATTACTGGCTACCGATGTGTAACACTTACTGACGAAGGAAAACGTGTTGATACTGAGTATTTATTTAATGAAAAAGCAGAGCATTATAAACAAAATATCACTATCTATTTGAGTACTAAATCACTATCTCATGTTTTAAAAATGTGCTCAAACTATGTAGGAATGTAGTAGATTTAAATATAATAAAAAACTAAGTTTCTCACAGGAAAAAAGAATGAGGTACCAATTATGTTTTGCGAACTTGTCCTGGAAAAGTAGACGTATTTTTCGATTTTATATATTTTTTATTTTTCGCGCTTTTTCCGGGCAGATCATATGGGTTCATTTGCTGACTACCGCAGAAGTAGAATTCAGTTAGAAAGGAACAGATGCCATCCCAAGTTCCTCGACGATTGCAAAGTGCAAGGCGTGCTACCCAAATTCCTCGATTTCAGATGTTTTAATTTGAATTTTCTAGATCTGTTGAGAAGTGCCAAGCTGTTTCTGCTTATACTAAGTAGTACTTACCTGAAGAAGCCAACTGGGACTGGTTTCATGTGTTTAACTACTAGTTTTACAACCGTAATAGGAATTCAGACCTTATTATTTGGTTTTAGGGTGCAATAGAACCTATTTTCCACCTTTATTATTTATACGTACTGTTTGATTTTATAAATAATTTCCAGAAATAGTTTGGAATTTTATTTCGTGCCTTTCACCCAGTGTTGGATCGGCCAGCAGAGCGCGATCGCGCGGTGGGCTTCGCTGCGGAGTTTTTTTTTTTTTTTTTTTGAAAATCGCATTTTTCGAATTTGGTAAGCAATACGTTTTCTCATATCTTTGTGTGTGTGTGTGTGTGTGTGTGTGTGTGTGTGTGTGTGTAGTTTCAGACCGTTGGTGAAAGTTTTGTAGACTGACATCTCTTGAAATTACATTATGATGCTAGTCAAGGATTTATGTTATTGTGAAAGTGAGATATTCCTCTACCCTCACATTCTATTGCTGGGTTGCTGATGCTCAATATGGAGTTTCACCTCTGACTCTTTCACTCTCATACACTCCGTAACGTCTGCAGTGGAATGCTGTTATAACTAACAGTCTACCTCACATTCCCCCTTTTCTATATACCAGCAGTACCCATTTAATGGTGCGGTGTCTGCTACCGGCGCCTGACAGGCGAAACTATATATAAAGACCTGGCGCACGCAAAATCGCACTACCAGAAATCCACATCGGGAAATCAGCGAAAATGTATGCTTTCGAAAAAAAACCCGTATATATACACTATATTGACAAAAGTCACCGGACACCTAGAAGAGAAACACAACGTATAGCATTTATTGGCATACATTAGTACGGTGTCAATCCACCTTTGGCCTTAATGCATGCACTGATCCTTCGAGACATGCTTTCGACAAGGTTTTAGAGCAAAGCGATAGGTATGCGCTTCCATTCAGTACATAATGCTGCTGCTAACTGTTGCTTAGTAGTAGGCCTTGGCTCCAAACTTCTTATTCGGCGCTCTAATTCATCACATAGGTGCTCTATGGATTTAAGATCAGGGCTCTGTGCTGGCTAGTCTACACACAATGCGGAATTATCGTCAAAGCACGCCGTAACAGTCCTTGCTTTATGGCTCGGTGCATTATCCTGCTCGTACCAACAAGGATTGGTTCCATAGCATTTCCACAGAGTTGGTAGGGCATAATTGTCCAGAATATCGAGGTAGACGTGCTATTTAACAGGTTTGTCCACGATAACTAATGGGCTGGGACCATACCAATGGAAACACCCCCACACGAGTACACTGCCAGCTCCAAACTTGACCGTAGGAGCAGTACACTGTGGTAAATAGCGTTATCCGGGCTGCCGCTGTACCCACGCACGGCCATCAGACTGATGGATCGTGTATCTGGATTCATCAGTCCGTAGGACCCGTTTCTATTAATCCAGAGTCCACGATAAATGTTCTTTAGGCCATGTTAAACGACGAGTGGCATTCCAAGTGAAGGTGAAAGGCTTATGAGCAGCCCCACGACCACGGTAACCCATGGAATGAAGTTCTCTGCGAATGGTACGTGTACATACAGAGTTTCCAGCCTTTTTAATCACCTGTACACTGACCCGTCGATTAGCTGTAACGACTCTCCTGAGGCTTTGACGTCCTCTATCACTGAATTTCTTTGACCTGCCGGTACGTTTTGCTGCTTCAGGCACGCCATGTGTCTTCAACTTATTCAGTACATCCAAACAGTTGACTTGGGTATGTTTAAACGTCTCTCGGTTTCGCTTATGGACAACCAACTAATATAACACCCAACAATCTTTCCTTTCTCAGGTCAGTTCTCTCCCGCCGCAACATTTACCCTCAACCTCACAGTGCGATATGATCGCGGTCAGCTGCAGGCTTGTTTTTATACCGTTTGCGGCTGTACCGCGCATCTTAACAACACAGCGGATCCGTTCATTTGCTTTTGAAGCGGTGTCCGGTAACTTTTGCCAATATAGTGTATAAAGTTGTTTTTTTTTCACAAAAAGAATTATATTCTCAAGAATAGCTCCGGAATTTTTTGCGCATGCATTATTTAAAACTAGGTATTGAAAATAAAAAAAAAAATAAATATCGTTTCCTTGAAAGTGTAATTTGCTCAATTCTGAAACTTCATTTCGCCGTAAATTTTTATATTTACAATTGAAATTGCTTTGATTTTCGCAGACTTAACAGAAACATTTGCCTGCAAAGGTTATATATATATATATATTTTAAATATATGTTAAGAGCAAAACTGAAGACTAAGGAAAAAATTTTAGAATTTAAACAGAAGGGTGCAAAATAACCTGAAAATCAAAACGCGCAACGCAGCAGTTTTGAAAATTCAGAATTCACATACTATAAAGATACCTAAGCAAAAAAATACATATATAATTTTGACTCACACCTAGTACAACATAGAAAAGGTTATGTATCTACCTGCGTGAGTAAAAGGAGAAAAGAAAAAAAAGAAAATAAAACAACTGAATGTAGAAGGTGTCGAGAATACTGAGCCTTGGCTTTATCAAGGACCAGCAAAAACTCTGCATTTTCTCACTTCCACAAAGACCTAGTTGGAAATGGGTTTCTGCAAGGCCATAGATGCAAATAACATTCCCACCTAAAATAGTTTAAAAAATATATATATAAGTCATGTCCTCCGTAGAGTAGCATGACGAAATTGTTAACTAGTGCTAGGTCATGCTACTCTACGGAGGACATGACTTATATATATATTTTTTAAACTATTTTAGGTGGGAATGTTACTTGCATCTATGGCCTTGCAAAACCCATTTCCAACTAGGTCTTTGTGGAAGTGAGAAAATGCAGAGTTTTTGCTGGTCCTTGATAAAGCCAAGGCTCAGTATTCTCGACACCTTCTACATTCAGTTGTTTTATTTTCTTTTTTTTCTTTTCTCCTTTTACTCACGCAGGTAGATACATAACCTTTTCTATGTTGTACTAGGTGTGAGTCAAAATTATATATGTATTTTTTTGCTTAGGTATCTTTATAGTATATTTTAAATATATGTTGCAGTATTATTATTATTACATATTTATACAGAAATGTCTCCTCCCCCTCTCTTCTGAGTTTGTGTTTGACCTTGCAAGAAAGAAGTAATTTTGCAATCTTACTGAACTCAGCTTATTTTGGTCGCAGTCGGTCGTCCAGGTTTCCAAATCAATTGATTAATAACTAAATAAACTCTTGAATACCAATACGATTATATGAAGTATTAAATGAATTATATTACTCAGTTTTGTTTGTAGAAGTGTAAAAAGCTATTTCATTGCCATTTTTCCGTTTGTTCCGTAATGAGGGAAAATGGCTTTTGTCATATGTATTCTCAAATTTTGGCGCCCCTTAATATGAAGCGCCCTGGGCCTTGGCTCAGGTTGGCTCAATGGTAAAACCACCCCTATACGACGGCGACGAGGAAGAAACGCAGATTAGGTGTTACTCTCCAATTCCCTCTGGAAAATAACACCATGCAGCGGAAACTTCAGGAATGTCACTCTTCATCGAGCTCCAGCAGTCTCCGTATGTGTGTTTCTCTTCTTAGCACGTCTTTTGTAAAAAAAGATCGTGCTTATGTTATCGGTTTGTCCGTCCGTCCGTCTGTACCCACGGTATCTCTGTAACTATAAGTACGATTTCAAAAATTCTTTTTGCATTCGGAAGCTTGAAATATGCAAATGATGATCCTTTATATCGTTTTTTATTACGATGTACAATTTCGCCGCTAGAGGGCGTAAACGCAGATGATGTCGAATTCAAAAATACGTTTTATTCCACATATTTGCTTCTAAACATCCGATTGAAAAAAAATATTTTATGTTTCGATTCCATTTTTGTCGAAGAGTATTTTAGATATAGTTTCTTTTTCAAATTACGCATAGATTTTCCGCTACGGGGCGTAAAAGTAAATTACATTTTTCCCGATAACTCTTCTTCTAAAATTCCGATTTGAAAAATATTTTCTTCAGTGGTCACATCAAGATGGAAAATCTTTTGCATATAATTTCGAATTTTTGGTAAAGAATACTTTGGCCACCAAGGGGCGTAAGTGTTAATTTTTGCTTCTGAAGTATTTGCCATAAAATCTGAGCTTCTAAAATATCGATTGAAAAAATTCTCTCGTGGACTGATGCCACTCACATCGATGAACCTTGTTGGAATATTTTCTTCCTAAAATATTCCACAGTTTCTCCGCCAGGGGGCGTAGATGTACAACTTATTTTTGTCAATATCTCTACTTCTAGGAGTCCGATTTGAAAAATTCCTTTTTTGCTGGATAGTGTTTTCCGTGTGACATGTTTTTCATATAATTTCAAAATTTTAAAGTAATTAATGCGTTTCTCCTTGTATCTCTGCTTCTAAATCTCCGATTTGAAAAATTCTTTCTGCACCGGATACAGCTCCTGATGGAAAATCGTTTGCACATAATTTCTAACTTTTGTAAACAAAATGGTTGGGCCACCAGGGGTGTAAATCTTAATTTCCGCTTCTGATGTATTTGCAGCAAAATATGAGCTTCTAAATTCTCGACTGAAAAAAAACCGTCGTTTGTAGACCGATACTACTCATGTCGACAAACCTTTTAGAAACATTTTCTTCTTAAAATAGTGCATGGTTTCTACGCCAGGGGGCGTACATGTATATCTTATTTTTTGCAATATCTCGACTTCTAGGAGTCCGATTTAAAAAATTCCTTCTTGGTTGGATAGTGTTTTTAGTGTGACATGTTTTTCCTATAAATTCAAAATTTTCAAGTCATTCATGGACTTTCCGCTAGGGGGCATAAAGGTAAATTGCTTCCTCCCTATATCTCTGCTTCTAAATCTCCGATTTGAAAACTTCTTTCTGCACCGGATACAGCTCCTGATGGGAAATTGTTTGCACATAATTTCTAATTTTCGTAAAAAATGGTTTGGCCCCCAGGTGGCGTAAGTCTTAATTTCCGCTTCTGATGTATTTGCAGCAAAATATGAGCTTCTAAAATCTCGATTGAAAAAAGTCTTTTGTTGACCGATACTACTCATGTCGACCAACCTTTTAGGAATTTTTTCTTGAAATAATGCATGGTTTCTACGCCAAGGGTGTAAATGTATATTTTATTTTTGTCAATATCTCTACTTCTAAGTGTCCGATTTGAAAAATTCCTTCTTTGTTGGATAGTGTTTCCGATGCGAAATGTTTTCCCTATAAATTCAAAATTTTCCAGTAAATCATAGACTTTCCGCTAGGCGGCACAAAGGTAAATTGCGTTTTCTGCGTTACTTCTGCTCCTAAAACTCCGATTTGAAAAATTCTTCCTGTATCGCATACAATACCCGACGGAAAATATTTTTCACATAATTTCTAATGTTTGGTAAAGAATGGCTTGGCCACCAGGGGTCATGAGTGTTAATTTTTGCTTCTGATGTATTTGTAGCAAAATCTCGGCTCCTGGAAATTCGACTAAATTTTTTTTTCTTGGACCGATACCGCTCATATGGATAAACCTTTTGAGAATACTTTCTTCCTAAAATAATGCATGGTTTGCCCACCAGGGAACCTAAAGTCACATTTTAATTTTGTCGATATCTCTGTTTCTAAGAGTTCGTAAGCTCACGATTCCGTTTACAGCAATATGTGAGGGATTAAAGACCCGATTGAAAAACTTCTTTCTTCCGTCAGATACTATTGTTTTCCATACCGGTTTCACTGACTTTGGATAGCTTTGATAAATTTAATTTGCGTCAGAATGGATTCAAAAGACGTGCTTATTACACCCGAAAATTTGGTGTCATCTTTCTTGTTTGAAATTGGTTTCAGAGCTTTGAAATCAAAGAACGATTGATAAAAAGAGGTGAGCAGCCTCTTTGTGTCAACCATTTAAAAGGCTGACGGTGTATATAATTTTTTCTTTGTTCTCTACAGTCCTTTTCCTATTTTCATCTATGTCTGTTTTATGAAACCACACGACCCTAGCCGATACATTTGAAGTCAGGACACTCACGCCAGCTCAAGGATTGCAATTATGTTAAAAGAAAAGCAGAGGAAGCATGGATACAGAGATGCCAGTGTGGGATGTGAAACGAGTTTTAAAATACACTAACGAACTCATAATGAGATACAAACAGTGGCGTATCTTGGGTCCGAGACCTGGGCTATCAATAATACTGTTTTAAAAAAATTGCGAAGTTTATTTTTTAATTGTTAAGTAACATTTTTTCTAAATTTTAAGTACATGCTATTGCTAACATGATACCAAGTAGTTATGAAGATTAGGATTTGAACACTTATTTGTACATGAACATCGTTCTTCTTTCCTTTAGGGTGAACTTGAGTGTTACGTTTACACAAAAATGTTTCTTCCGAGTACTTTTTCATATTTAAAAATAATGTTTTTCTCTATTAACAAACCAGCCAAGTTGCTCGAATTTGCATGTCCTTGTGTGGCTCTAAGATACATCTTGATTCTTTTTAATACGGAAAAACTTCTTTCGGCAGTTGCAGTTGTTGATGAACAGTTTAATATTAGATCTGCTGATTTGTACACCTCAATAAACAGTATGTCTAATTATTCAACTTAATGTAACAAGTAATGCCTCTTATTGATTTGTTTTGTATTCATCAAGGGAATTAAACACCTTCAGTTCATTTTTTTAATCGAGCTGTATCAAAATTTGAAGCATAGAGTTCTTTAAGCTCTGATAGCAGATGTTCAGGAAAGCTTTCACAACATTTATCAAACAGTTCGAATCCAACAAAGCCACAAATTTAAGATATAATATCACTGATTTTAATTCATTGACACTTCATACAAACTGAAACAACTCTCAAGAAACACGCGCTGGAAGCATGGAGAGACTGAGGTAGTCCGAAGTCTTCGTTTTTTCGGAGCGAACCCTTGGCCAAAGCAATGGCCACTCAACGAGCTCCGTAGTTCATTCATGTTGTCAAGGAAACGCTAGCAGGAGATAGTATTGAAGCTCTTCGCATCAGAACAGCGAAATCTCTCGAAGACCTAATTGCGTTACGCCGTTGATCATCGCTCGCCAGACTGATTCTCATAATCGAAAGAAGGGAATCCGCTCGTGATTTTTTCGCAGCGAAAGCATTGACATATCTTAATACCGTTGATTTGTGTATAATTAATTGAATTATTTGTGCATTCATTCTCTGGGCTTCGCAGCTAGCCTCGAATATACGCCACTGGATACAAACAATATGTGAGGAACACAGACAATCACAAGAACTTACACCTCGGGCAAATGCCTTCCGGTATACTGTTCTTCGATTATAAATTATTTTTCTGGGCAGCGTTACTTGTATGTGTTGAATTTTGCAACCTGAAGTACTCACTTATACATTTCTTCTGGAACATATAATGTTTCGATATTCAAAGTTTTCGGAATTTAAATAAGATTTCGTTGAGATCGTGTCCAGAGTCGGAAACGGGTCAAAAAAGTTTGGACCCGACCTGAATCTGTAACTAACCCGGACCCGACCCGGATAAATCTGCTTTGAACTATAATATATATACAGGGCGTTCAAAAAGTCACTCCGCTGTGAGTATCTTAGGTTATATGAAAATCAAGCGATTATATTATAGGAGCGTATACAATTTACTCACTTCCTCTTATGTCATCGTTCATTTGCAAAGCATAACCTAACACGCGTTTTCAAACACATCTGCGAGAGTCAAGGATTAATATTACTATATTAATCTTGTTCCACCTAATTTTGATGGAGATACGGTCAAATGTTTTGAATTAAGCAACTTGTATGTTTAATTTCAGTTTTTGCTGTTTTCTTGATAACATATCAAGCTTCAGAATATATTTCACAGCAACAACAATTCATCACAAGTTTATGATGAGCTGAAGGTTTTTAAAATGCGGATGTTGTTTTCATCGTTTCCCTTCAGAAGGAAGGGACACTTTTCCTTCTGAAGGCACTCTTCCTTTATATTGCATGACAAATATTTTTTCAGTCCACCAGTATCGAGCACAAATTCCACAGTGCGCATTTTTCCTTGAACAAAAATTTGTTTTATGCTTTTCAGAAATGAAACGGATATAAAACCGGGTTGAAATCGGGTCAGGTACACCTTGACCCGACTCGTTTGACCCGCTAGAAATTGTCGACCCACTGACCCGTGACACCCCGTTTCAACCTCTGATCGTGTCAGGGAAACACACTTGGTCTCAGCTGAAAATGAAATTTATAGGCTCTTCATTTCAGCACTGTAATGTGAAAATAATGTCGGTAATTGTTTCATTATTAAGTGCTTCAATATTTGTTTTACAGAGGGACATGTGTTCTCGTGCAACGTATGCTACACGTCGTTTCGGGGCGTTCTGTCCAATACACTCGTTCAACGGCGCGGAACAGCCCACAGTCCCAATCTTCCTTCACGGATTCCCCCCTTGCAGATGTGTTGACCATGTGAAAAAGATGGAACCAGCTGGAAGCAAGAAATGCCCCCGACACCACTGCAATCTGCGTTGCCATCGCCCACTGGAACTCAGATGAGTCTTGTACGCAGCGAAAAGGTTAGAATCACTTAATAAACATTTTTTACGAAATTTAACTAATTAATGTAAGAAAATAAGCTACTTTTATGGTGGACGTCAAGTAATTTTGCTTCCTATACTTCTAATGGAAAAAACTTCTGTACACATTTTCTTCACAATTAATGTTCCCAAGGATGAAAATTTGAACATCGATTAAAATAGCTTCATTTTACAGCTTGGAATACTTAATATTTTCCAAAACATAACCATAATTATGCAATCCAACATTTGTTTGTCCACTGACGTCATCAAAGTACAGGTCGCGCCATCTTTTTTCTGGTTTCAACACCACCAAAGGAAAATCTATTGATTTTTAATATAATTATGGTTGCATTTTAGAAAATATCAAGTAATCCAGGTTATAATATGAAGTCATTTTAATCGATGTTCAAATTTTCATCTTTAGGAACACACTAATTGTGAAGGAAATGTGTACAAAAGTTTTTCCATTGGAAGTATAGGAAGCAAAATTACTTGACGTCCACCTTAACCAATAAAAATTGTTTCTAATTTTAGTAAAAGCTTAGAAATTAACATGCCAGAAAGCTCCTAACGATGTGAATGCTTTATTCTGACTACTATAATCATTAGAGTGAAGTACAGGGTAAGTGAAAATGATGTTCCCGATTTAAATGATTTGGTACTCATGTTTAATGTAAAGCAGATATACAACTAGTACTGTTGAAAAGCACATTTCTCAAAGTTTTGTTCAACTTTCTTATAAATGTTCAAAGTGCTCCCCGCGCATAACACGGCACACATCAAGTTGGTAATGAAGTTCCTGCCAAACCCTCTGTAGCATGTCGGTGTCAATTTCTGTGATGGCTGCTGTGATGTGAGCTTTCAAATCAACCAGCGTTGTTGCAAGTGGTGGTAAATGGACACGATACCTTATGAAACCCCCACAAGAAAAAATAAGACGGGGTGAGATCTGGGGATCGTGGTAGCCACCCAACAGTTCTTCATCCCCGTTAGCTGAACGGCCAATCCATCGTTTTTGCAGCTTGTCATTGAGGTTGCTCCGAACCTCGTTATGGAAATACGGTGGAGCACCATCATGTTGACAAATGAAGTCATCAATGTCTTCTTCCAGCTGTGGGTGAAGCCAGTGTTCGAGCATGTCGAGAAAGGTAATTTCTATCACAGTGGCTTCAGCGAAGAAGAACGGCCCATACACCTTTCGATGAATAATTGCACAGATGGCACTGACTTTTGGGGAAGCACGCTCGTTCTTCCCCAAAATTCGGACGTCCAGTAGATTTTCACTTGCAAATGCAGCCCATGTCTTGAAACCGTGAATGCCAGTTACGAATTGACTTACCACTGGGTGGCTGTATCCCAAATTTCGTCCGAAATGCCGTTGAACAGTCAAAATGCCTTCTGTTGTCCGCTTTCATACAAAAGCAGAATACAAAGAGCCTTCTGTTGTCTGCTTTCATACAAAAGCAGAATACAAAGTGCCTTCTGTTGTCCGCTTGCCGATAAAAATACAAATGCCTTCTGTTGTCTTTTTTTAGGAAATAAGCCCGACTTATTTCTCTTCTGCGGGACTTATCGTGCCATCTACGGACCACTCGCGGAATCAGTAGCGGGGCATTGGAACTTGGAGAGATTACCTTCTGAAGTACACATCTAACTCGCAACTAAAAATATACTCATTACATATTGTGTGGTAAAACGTTGTAATCGGGAACATCATTTTGACTTACCCTGTATTTATTCTGTAAATTGAAAGCAAGACATTGCTGCCAAGAAGAACTAGAATGATATCGGTTTGCTTTCCATACATTTTAATGTTCGCTTCGGATAATCTGAAAGATAAGCATAGGACTTCACAGATTTCACTCATCTTTCTACACTGCTGGCCACCCAAAATGCAACACCAAGAAGGAAGCATCCGATTGGCCTGAAATTCGCAGCATGCGTTGCCCGCGAGAGGACATGCACACAATTAGCATCGCAGGGCATATGCAAATCATGTGCGCCCGGCACGCCACCGAAAAGCCCTGTAAGAAGGGTGCACAGAAGGCAGGGTGTAAGTAGTGGAAGTGTGTTGTGCTGCCGGACCTTTGCGTGGGAAGCTTCCTGATGCCTCGTCGCAGAATACGGCAGTCATTCCAGCATGCTTCGGAGTTCGACAGAGACAAATAGTGGCTTATCGCGACAGCGGTTTATCGTACCGAGACATCGGCGCCCGTGTGGGACTACATCCAGCCAGAGTGAGGCGAGTATGGATTCGGTGGGTGCAGGAGGGACGGACGGACCGACGTGAGTGATTGCCGCAGCCACGGCACACCACCGAACGAGAGGACCGTCATGTTGTGCGGCGAGCATTGACGGCTCGCAGCGCCACATCACGAACGTTAGCGCAGGAATTAGGGTGTGTTGCGCAACAACCTGTGTCAGCACGTACCGTTCGATGTTGTCTGCAGGAGCGGGGGATTTGTCGCACGGCGCCCATTGCTCCGATTACCATTGACGTTACACCACCGGCGAGTGGGGCGGCAGTGAGCCGTTGAACGCCGCCCTGGACAACGGAATGGCACGACATTGTCTTCTCCGACAAATCCCGCTTCTGCCTGCAACACCACGATGGTCGGATCCGCGTGTGGCGGCACCGCGGCGAGAGACTGTATGACCCCTGCATTATGCATCGCCATAACGGTCCGTCGCCTGGCGTTATGGTTTGGGGCGCAATTGGATATGACACCCGCACCCCTCTTGTACGCATCGCCGGTACTCTCAACAGCCACCGCTACATCTCCGACGTTTTGGAGCCTGTAGTCTTCCCTTACCTGCAGGACCTGCCAGCGTCCACGTTTCAACAGACAATGTGCGCCCGCACATGGCACGCATCTTGCAACAATTCTTCAAGGCCCACCAGGTGTCACTGCTGCCGTGGCTCGCCTGTTCTCCCGATATGTCGCCCATCAAACACGTCTGGTCGCTGATCGGCATCCGAGTGGCCCGGGAAGCACCACCCGCGGCTACGCCTGATGAACTGTGGCAACGTGTGGAAGCAGCCTGGACCGACATACTCCAAGCCCACATCCAAAGCCCCTTTCGTTCGATGCCGCGGCGTGTAGCGGCCCTTATTGCCAGCCATGGGGGGCCACACGAACTATTGATGTCTGCGTGTTCCGCAAGTCGCACGGGCCTGTAAGCTCAATCGTTTCATCTTTGTATCTGTTGTTATGTGTCCAGTAAATCTGGCTTTGCTATCTCGTATCCTTCTTGGTGTTGCATTTTGGGTGGCCAGCAGTGTATAAACCAAGAGAAAGAATTTGCTCTGACAAAACAGAACCAATTATTCCCAGTAAACAATGAACACCTTATATAATTGATTTTGTAGTTGGACGAGATGTCAGTCTTCTATTAAAGTAGTATTAGCCATATTAGCAGAGCCGGCTGGACCGTGGGGACAACCTGGATCGTCGCAGTTTAGGAAAGAAACCCAATTTCGGTTCAGTGTATTGTCTTCTTGAACGCTGACATGATGTTGATACATCCGCACAGAGAGTGAGTCAAAAGTTTTGGAATATTTCGATCACTTTATGTCTTCATACGTACATTTACGACGGAAGATTACTAGCATTCAAAGTACAGGCCATCGTGTTGCACCGTTTTTAGCCACCTGTCTCCAAATTCTTCGATTTCGCAGCGGTACCAGTTGTTGTCCTTCGAGGCGAAGAACTCCTTCTCCCCAGCTGCCACCTCCTCCTCGTTGTTGAAGTGCCGCCCGCGAAGGAAGTTAGCCATGGATAAGACCAAGTAATAATCTGACGGGGCAAGGTCCGAACTATATGGTGGGTGTGGTATCTGTTCGATGCCCTCAAGTTCCTGGAGATTTTCTCTGGCCGTTTGCGCAGTATGAGGCCGAGCGTTGTCCTGCTGTGGGAGAGCGCGCTTTCTGTTCACCAGTGATGGGTATTTCTCCTCCAAAACGGCATACATCCGCTCCAGCTGTTCAGAGTAGAGGTTGGCGTTGATGGTCCGACCGTGTGGAACAAATTCGTAATGGATTACCCCCTCGAAATTCCACCAGACGCAGAGCATCACCTTGTTCGCAACACCCCCAAGTTCGGCAACAGGCTCTGGAAGCCGGCCCGGGCTCAACCACTGCCGTTGTGTTAGGATTACGGAAAAAGACTCACTTTTCATCACACGTCACAATTCTCTTGGTGAAACGCACATCGCGCTGGTTTTGTAAGAGTTTCGTACACACTTCCCCTCGGCGGTTTGCTTCAGCTGGCGTCAGTTCGCGAGGGACAATGCGGCAGCTCCTGTAGACCTTATAGAGGTTCTGAAGGTGACGAACTACGGTGGTCTGTGATATGCCCAGCTCTCCTGATAATCTCCAAGTGCTGGTTGTCGGATTTGCCTCTACGGCCTGGCGCACGGTCTCCGAATCCAGGGTTCGGCTGCCTGCCTGACCTTGGCTGATCGTCGAGGTGTCTATCACCTGAGCGAAATTTTTTGAACCATCAGATTGCGGTGCTGTAGCCCACCAAACCTTCCTATTTCGCATGACAAATGTTTCGTGTTGCTTGAGCAACGTTATGGCCTAGTTCAAACTCGTAAAGCATAAGCTCCGTAATTAACCGGCTGAGGCTGTTCATCCTTTATACGTCTCAACCACAGACAGAACGACGACATGCAATGCTGTTAACAGCAACGACTACCACTTTATATCCTTTTCGACTGACTGTAGCGCGCGACTTGAACTAGTTTAAACACGTGACATACACGCCGCAGCACATGCGTTTATGCAAATATTGCAAAACTTTCGACTGACCCTCTGTATTATGCACTTCATTATTATTAGTGGTGTACTTTTTATCTTTTGGACATATCCTTTAAATCATTGTCATATTACGCACTTCTACCTCTTGCATGAAAATCACCTTTGTGGAGATTTATGATATTTTCGAAGCAGAGTCCTTTCGTCTCGTGACGTCATTTCTAGCAGATCCTGCTTTTGTAATGGGCTGCTGTTTCTAATGTTTACGATACGGTGAAAGTTGTGACACTAGTAGGAGATGCTATGCGGTTTTGTGGTGGTGTGAAATCCTGGTCTATTATTGACTGCTGCGCAGGGTTGCCAGAGTGTTTTGCCTGAAATCACTAGATGAGAGCTAAACAAGTTAGTAAAATCATGCAATGCATTGATTATGATACGCTTTCCAACATACCAGAAATCATTGCTCAAGTTATTACTTAAGTTATGAGGATAATGGCTGTGAAATAAATCTCGCTCCTGTGCCCTGACCTTTGACCCTATTTCAATGATATTCAACAGAACCGGTTCAGTATACCTCCTAAACAACATACTACAGTTTTGTCGCATTACAAGCATGTTTACGGAAGTTATAACGCATAAGAGCAATGGAATGGATCCCGCTCCTATATCCTGACCTTTGATCCCATTTCGCCCATTTTCAATAGGGTTCGTCCCCAGGTGGTTCCCTACCATGTATTAAAATTTCATCGAAATCGAACCATTTTTACGTGAGTTATCGGGCGGACGGGCAGACGGACAGACAGGTAGACCGACAAACAGACAGACAAAGCTGGAGCATATACGATTCTTTAACCTACGGTTGGAAGCGTAAAAAATCAGTATATCTGTTGGTTTTTTGCTTTTGCTTGAAATATTCACCACCTGTCAAATTTACTGTAGACTTGGATGCATTTTCAATCAGAAGGGACATTCAAAACTTTATAATTTAATTAATACCAGTACTCCACTCTCCACAGATTCCTATTCAACACCTAATATGACTCGTGGGGACGTTTTTACATGATATTAGTAATTAACAGCTCCTTAAAACTAGTGGTGTAGGAAATAATGACATTGGCCTTAACATAATCACAGTTGAATTGGTCTCATTTGTCATCTTCCACCGGAAAAAGATTTACAAACTTACATTTTTTACTAAACAACATCCAGATATTCTCATAATAGGTGAAATAACTGCCATACCCAAAAAAGTATCATTAATTAAATTGTGGCACTATAAACGTTTCTGTAATATATAATATTTTAGCAAAATACTGGATAGAATATTTGTACAACAGACTAAGTAGGCATTTAGATTAAAAAACAAGAAAGATGACCCCAAAGTTTCGGTTGTAATGGCACGTCTTTTGAATACTTTCTGACGCGAATTAAATTTATCAAGGTTATTCAAAGTCAATGGAACCGGTTAGGAAAACAATCAACTGGGTTTCTACAATCTGAACCAGAAATTAACACTTACACCTCCTGATGGCCAAACCATTCTTTACCGAAATATAGAAAATTATATGCAAAACATTTCTTATCATGAACAGTATCCGATGCCGAAAGAACTTTTCAAATCGGAGTTTTAGAAGCAGAGATCTCGAGAAAAACGCAATTTACTTCCACTCCCCCTAGCGGAAAGTCAATGCGTAATTTGAAAAAGTGACTGTACCTAAATAGTCTTCGATATAAATAGAATCGAAAGGTAAAATTTTTCGATTCTATTTATATCGAAGACTATTTAGGTACAGTCACTTTTCAATCGGATATTTAGAAGCAAATATAGGAAGTAAAATGTATTTTGAATTCAATATCATCTGCATTAACGCACTCTAGCAGGGAAATTGTGCACTGTAAAAAAAATAAAAAATGAAATGCAAGGATCATCATTCTCACATTTTAAGTTTCCCAATGCAAAAAGAATGTTTCAAATCGGACTAATAGTACTAAAAGTTGCAGAGGTATGGAGTCCACAGACAGACGGACCGCAAACCGGTGACATAAGCACGATCTTTTTTACAAAAGACGTGCTAAAACTCATGATAACCAGTATGGATTTGGAAATAAATCAATTTAGTTTACAGGTAGTATTTTAATTTCAAGCACATGGGGCCGCGGATGGCCTAGTGGGCAACGTTCGTGACCGCCACGGAAAGGGCCTCAGGTTCGATCCCAGGCAGGTACGAACGCTCGATCCACCAAATATCCGCCATGCGTCGGATAGGCACGCCAAGCCGTCGGACCCCGGGTACTGGCCCCCCGGTAATAAATAAGGGCGTCTTCCACCCCCTTTCTACTTCGCTTCCGTGTCACTTTCCTATCGGGCGCTCTAGCCCAAATCTCCTAGTTTCCTGTTTCTAAGGGCTCTTTAAGACCTGGGGCCAGACACTCCCTTCCTAAAATCCTCTACATATGATCATGTCATATAATTTCAAGCACGGTCCGCGGGTGGCCTAGTGGGCAACGTTCGTGACCGCCACGGAAAGGACCTCAGGTTCGATTCTAGGCAGGTACGAATGCTCGATCCACTAAATATCCGCCGTGCGTCGGATGGGCACGTTAAGCCATCGGACCCTGTGTACTGCCCCCCGGCAATAAATAAGGGCGTCTTCCTCCCTCTTTCTACTTCGTTTCCGTGTCACTTTCCTATCGGACACTCTAGCCCAAATCTCCTAGCTTCCTATTTCTAAGGGTTGTTTAAGACCTGGGGGTCAGACACTCCCTTCCTAAAATCCTCTACATATGATCTGATCTGATCTAATTTCAAGCACTGTTGGCTTCTACTTCTCCAACAAGTGCAGGTTTGAGTATTTATTACCACCTGAATCAATTAACAGTAAAATCATTTCCAACAGCATCATCCATCCTTCATTTTTAATCACCTTACACAACAAATAGGAATCCACTGAACTAACTTAAAAAAATTTTGACTTGTTTTTTTTATTGAAGGTTTAACGACCACCGTGAGCAACTCAATGGGCTATAAACAGTCGCCCGTCCCTAATTTAGGGCCACTGGTTCCAGGGAAGGGAGAGAGAGCCAGTGTCGTAGGACAAACACAACATACATGCCTCACCGGGATTCGAACCCGGACCCATACCGGACGAATACTCTGAGGCGTTCCATAAAAGTAACCATAAGAAACTGCTTGGAAAATTATATAACATCTGTATCAGAGCTGCCTCATAAAAATTGCTTTAGAGTTTCTAGGAAAAAGCATCTGTAAAAACATAAAAAATTAAACATATCCTCAAAAACGTAGGCATAGCAACAGACGATTCAGGATGCTGCGTTAAAACCGAAAACAAATCAGTCGATTCTTGAAATTTACGAAAATCTATCAGTAGATTAGTTGACATTAGCGAATCAGTACCCAGTCTTAGCATAAATACTGTCACAAACGTTCGACAGATGGCGCGCAAGTGGTGTGCAACGTCACCGACCAGCCAGGTGGCATGAAGCAGCTGGTGAATCATCGTGTGTTCAGTTACAAAGGAGATAACGTGTTTCGTAAAGTACTTGCCATGGAGTGGGGCGATTATGAGAATCGTGTTGCTGTAATAACACTTCACAAAGTTGAAAAATAAGCTTCCGAGATTTTCAACATGCTGAAGAAGCTGAAAATCAGCCGGACCAAACAAAGGTTCCTTGAGGCTGGGACAGACGCTCATCGCCCCCAGAAAGGTTCGGCCGCGTACCATGAGGACTGCTCGCCTGATGAAAGCAGTCGCAGCCCGTAATCGACGAAATCCTGTCAGAAAACAGTTAGTGATTGCTCGTGAGCTAAACATTTCAAAAATGTCGATGTCAAGCGTGCTACGGAGTGACCCTAAGGGAGAGAGCTTACCGGCGGCGTACAGGGCACTTCCTCACCCCATAACTGAAGCAGCAGAGGGTGCTAAAAGTGAAACGTTTGCTGCAGAACTACGGAGACCATATCCACAGACAGATTCTTTTCTCTGATTAAAAAATTTTCACTATTGAAGAGTCTTTCAACTGCCAAAATGACAGGGTGTATGCGTCAACCTCACGAGAAGCTCAGAAGAAAGCTCCAAGGATCATGAGGGGCCATCATTCTGCTTCTGTCATGGTTTGGTTGGGAGTCTCCAACGAGGGTACCATGGAGCTCCATTTCTGTGAGAAAGGAGTGAAAACATCCCCCAAAGTCTACCAGGTCAGGGTTTGGAGCCAGTGGTCAAAAATGTGAGTCACACCCTCTTCCAAAACCGACAGTGGAGCTTTCAGCAGGATTCCGCACTTGCCTAAAAGGCCAAGTCAACCCTGGAGTGGCTTCAGGCGAGTTTTCCAGTCTTCATTTCTCCAGATGATTGGCCTTCAACCAGCCAGACCTCAACCAATCGGATTACAAGTTGTGAGCCACACTGGAGGACATGGCCTACAGAAAGAGATACCCAGGTATTGACAGTCTCAAACGCTATTTGGTGCGGGCAGTAGCAGCTTTCCCTGTGGAGACCCTACGTAAAGCTATTGATGAGTGGCCACAGAGACTGAAGGACTGTGTGAAGGAAAAGAATGCCCTTTTGAAAAGTAGTTGGTGCCGTGTATTCACAAGTATATCACTTACGTCATATCACAGGTCTATTAAAATATCTTTACATTTCTTTTATTATTTCATTGAATACATTTTAACAGTATTTATGGTAAGACTAGGTAGAATGACAAGATTGCTTCTGCGTGCCTTCCATTGCCAGCGTGAGTTGTCGCTCGCGCATAGAAATGGAATGTTCACAATATGTAGAAGGAACACGATATGTAGAAGGAAAGTTGTTTATATGAGCAGCAAAGGACAACAGTAAAAGTTATCTACTTCAGAGAAATGTTTAAAACAGCACACAACTTCACATAAAAGCTGTCATTTGTGGCAATAATAAAATTGGCCACTAGATGAAGGTTACCTACAACCCTGGATGTGCTCCAGGGTTGTAGGCAACCTTTCTAATGCGCAGGTTCACTCGTTCCAGCATGTCCGTTGTCACTAACACCACCGCAATAGCAATGCGTTTTTTGAACTCATCCAGGGTTGTAGGCAACGGTGACATGTACACAGTATCCTTAACATATCCTCAAAAGAGGAAGTTGCACGGTGTGAGTTCCAGTGAGCTAAGTGACCAGCTGTACAGCACCAAGTCATGGTGTCCACTGCGACCAATATAATGGCAAAGGAGCACTTCGTTGAGGAAACGGTGAACAGCACAATGCCAATGAGGCGACCCCACAGTGACAGTGGAGCACTCTCATGTTGACCTACTAAAACTCGGAGATTTCCTCTTTCATTTGGTGTATGCTCAGGCCATACACGGTTCATAGGTATGAAATAATGCTCTTCCGAAATCAGATGAATCATTTTGAACCATCCTGTATTACCATTATCTTCCATGAATTTTGTGTTTCACCTTTGAGAACGTCATATAAAAGATTTTCTGCAATTATGCAGAAATTATAAGGTTATTATAATCGATTTTCCATTTCTACCTTTCGTCTTTTCCATAGCTTAACGTTAGCTGACAATAGGCTTCTCAAGTGGCCGGGCCCTAATACAATTGAACCACCTCTACCTATAGTAACTATGCCGCTGAACGTAAATACACATCTATAGTGTGGCGGTTTTCTAATGATTTTCCTGTAGCTACAAACTTTCCACTTCCCACAGAAATCTACAGATTCCCGGATAAAAACGGCTCGAGTTAAGTTTTTCTCAGGAAAGAATCTTGTCAAGAGTTTCTGTCGTCAAAAACATTGATGTCATTTTATAGAAAGGAGTATTTTTTTTGTTAATCTCTACAATGTTCATATGTAACAAATGTTTCATCGCGCATATCTGTTTTAATGAAAATTCATCTTTACTCTTTTGATTAATGTTACAATTTAAAGACAGTGTGCTACATCAATATTCCCATACTTATGTAATTCTTTAAATGCAATTTTAGGTGTCAACGCTGAGGGTGTGATATGGACGAGAGGTTTCTGCCGAAATGTTTAGTTGGCACCTGGGTTAACGTGGTCAACGTTTGCACGAGCAAAATTAGATGTCACATAGCCTGCAGCTTTGTATCAGATTAGTGAGAAATAAAAGTCAGAAAAATAATGTTCTCGTTTTTCAATTATCATTTAGTGACACAAATTATTAATAGAACGTTTTGTTTATGTTCCTGAAACATGAAGCAGTGCTAATTCATTTTTCTTGCACCTGTATCGCACAAGGTGTCTTATAGACACTACCTGGCCTTTCTGAACGGGATACATTGGCAAGACCAATATCTCTTTCCTGCTGGACGGATTATACTCACCTGTATGATAAAATATGATTCCGAGAGAAATATCTTTCAATGGGAAAAAATTAAGGAGTGAAGCAGAATTGGTAAATAGTTTGCCAGCGATTAACCGCAGCCAAGCGATTTACAGACCGCTTGGCAATGGTAAATCGCTTGGTTGCGTACGGCGACGCAACACATTGATGACCCCGGTCATCGATGGAGTGTGGACGGCCGCTACTCGCTCTCTGGGTGCTGTTACGTCCGATCGAAGATGGGAAAGACAAAAGCATATTTGTGAAAAATATTTCTGCGACTGAGGTCATCGTAGTATTTACTCAGAAAGTTGACAATAGCTCTTGGTCTTATGGGGCAGGGGGATGGTAATTTCCATTGCAGGTGAGAATACGCTTGATTACATCTTAAGTTCATTCAAAGATCGTATGGGGAATTTTTTAAACTCGTGGAGAGTGTTAGAACAATATGAAGAACTACTGTGACGTTTTCAAAGCTATGTAGTTCGAAATGTCCTATAACATTTATTTTTATCACAGTTTTATAATTATTTGCAATTTTGAGGTGCAAGGAGTTAATTCTGAGATGTATGGAGTTTTTACTATGACCTACGTATTCTAGATTACAGTTTTACAGATAAGTTTGTGTACGTCAAAATACAGTGCATTGTGGGAGGTTAAGTCAGATCTATCGTAAAGATTGGTATTAGTTGCCTTTAAGGAACGGCTATGCTTGCACACACACACACACACAAACACACAAACACACACACTGCTATCCAAAATTAAAGGACGAGGTACATTTTGACCAATAAAACTCGGAGAAAGAGGTTTAAGTGCTGCTAGAGATATTGATGGTATTAGCTACAGTAAAATGAAATGCTCGGCATCAAAGATCAGTGTAATAAAGCTATGTAGTTTGAAATGTCCAGAACAATGTTACGTAAGAGGTACAGGCTCGCCTTTTCGTCCAGTGACACTATTGTATCAGCACAACATATACAGACTATACTGTGAAGTCTTCAGTAGGGGTTGTATATGTTCAGCTCGCTCCACTATGCATATTTGACACCCGTGTGTCATGTTTATCACCAAATGGTTTAGGAGCTCTAGGGGTTTCATCTGTCAACTTTACCTTGACCCATTGTTCTGAAGATAAGGGAAGGCGAGAAATAAAACACTGGCACAGCCTATAGCAGTGCACCCTGGATAATGTAAACAGTGTACGAGTATTCGGACACAGAGTCCAGCTATGTGTCCGAATACTCAAACGTCTCGAGACGTTAGACGTCTCGAGATAGTTTGGCGCGAAATTCGCACACCTCTGCTTGCATGAAGTGAAGTCGATTAGCCAACTGGATCATAGCACGTCTCTGAATCCGTTTTGCCATTATGGTGAAGCAAAGATCATCCCGCTGGCTCTTACGTCGGGGCTTACCTCAGCAAAGTATTATATCTTGCAGTAGATCTGTGTCTCCTGAACGCTACAAAAGCCGCGACATTGTGCTACTCGGAAGATCTCTGGTAACATAGGTCACAGTCCGGCCTTCTTGGAGCTTTTTGGCGATAATTCGGCCTTGGCTAAAATCACCCATATGATATCTACGCGACATCCATTGTTATCTCAGACACGCAGTTTATCGTTCCATTGCTGAAATCAATGAAAAAAAGAATGAACTGATATCAGACACTACTGGCTGTCTTGCTTATATACACCCTCGTCATCGGTCACGTGCTCACCATAACTTTGCGTATGAGCTGCGCATAATGGAATGTCATTATTCATCATACCACACTCGCGTGCATATGTTAGCTAGTTCTTTTAGCTACATGACGCTCCGTAAAGTTCAGATTTCATGTTTGTCTTTAGAGTTTCGGGCTCCAGTGTATATTTATACACAAGATATACTAATTTTTTAAGCACACCTGCCCTCGTCACGTAAACGTCACATTCCAATACCTAAGACAGCACGGTGTGCGCTATAAAGCAGGTAGGCCAATACGATGAACATCAGTTCGCGACCTGGGCAAATGGCCCGATCTGAGTGACATTGAACATGCATAATACATGGCGCCACGCTCGCCTGTTTGATTATGTCCCAAACGGCCGTTCTCCTGAGCTTTCCACGCACACCCGTAGCAATGGATTTTAGCGAATGATGCGACACGTAAAAACTCTCAGAAATCGGCGATCCTGTGAACAAAAACAGCTAATGGATCGGAGGAGTCAAAGTAGAGCTGACGGAATCACTGCAGAATTCAACTTTCGTGTGCTCAGAGTCATCTCCGAATGCATCATATACCGAACCATGTCGCGAATGGGCTACAACAGCGGATAACAGTGTCCAGTGCCGATGGTGTCAGCGCTGAACACGAAAGCGCGCTATCAGTTGTTGGGGATCATTGGCCTTGGACTGTTGAGCATTGGAACAAGGTCTCCTGTACTGACGAATCAAGGTTCCTTCTGCATTATGAAGATAGCAGGATCCAAATTTGATGCAAGAAACATGAAGCATTGCCCTTTGCCGTCTACTTTCCTTGAAAAGGCCATCTGGTTGACAGGCGAAATCTTGGAAACTTTGATTTCTATTCTACGCCAAGAAATTTGGATTACTGGTATAGTTATACTACAGTGTGTGCCATATAAAAGAGACCCAAGTATAATGAATGACAACAGTCAGGCAATGTTACTATACATGGTAAAAAATAATTGAAATGACAGAAACCAGGAGTAATTTACCTGCGTTTACAACAATTGCTGAAAGTGCTGTCCTCCGACATCAAGACACAGCTGCCCACGACGGAACACGTTGTTCGTAACGCGCCACAACTCATCGGCAGTAATCTGGGCTATGGCATTCGTAATCTTCACTTCTTCTTCTGTAAGTGCGGCAACAAATGGGTTGAAAAGTTGCTGAACATAGTGCTCCGAGTGAATGGTGCCAGTGAAAAAGAATGGGCCGACTGTCCTCTTCGCGGACACAGCAGACCAAACGCCTATCTTTTGGTCGTACAAAGGAGTCTCCATTGTCCGTGTGGGATTCGTGTCGGTCCAAATTCTGCTGCTTTGCGCATTGACATACCCGGACAGATGAAACCATGCTTCATCTGTCATGTAATGAAGTGTTGGGTCCATTTCACCGCTGACAATGGTCTCATGAAAACACTTACAATATTGCATCCGTTTTGCATAATCAGGAGTTTTAAGTTCTTGGAGCACCATAACTTTGTACTACCGAAAATGCAAATCCACCTTAAGTATGCGTCGGCATGACGTGGTAGACGACAACCGGCGAATCGACTACCGAGGTCTTTGTAACATCATTGTGCACACATCATTGATATTATCTTCAGTACAATTGTCTTGGGTTTGTTTCTTTTCCTGTTGCACACCTTACCGGTTTCACGAAATTTCCGCACTGACTTCTGTACCACTGATTTCGCCGGTGCTGCACAATGTGGAATTTTTTTCTGTAAAGAACTCATTTAAAACCTTGTATGAGCTATTTCTGAAATACTGTTCCACAATAAAAATCTGCTGTTCCGTACTTAAAACCATTTCTGTTGCTTTGGTTTTCTTTATCTTCACTTACACTTCACTTACACTTATGACAGCGTACCTACACTGCTCTGGCTGTGACTAACCACTCCGGAGAATTCCTTTGCAGTTGTGCACGCAGAAACCGGTTAGAAGTGGAACAAAGCGGTTTTAACTGGAAACCCACCAAACAACTTTAACTCCGGTCCCGGACGATTCGTCCAACGACAATTGGTCCAATGCCGATTCGTCCAAAGGGACAATTGGTCCAATGCCGATTGGTCCAATGTCCGATTCGTCCAATGGTACGATTGGTCCAACGCCGATTCGTCCAATGGTACGATTGGTCCAACGCCGATTCGTCCAATGGTATCATCTTACCAACGGTAAACTGTTTTATTTTCCAGAAAGGATTAATGATTTAAATTATTCTGCTCATTATATCCTTTTAAAAGATCATAAGATCATTTCCGTATATTTGGTAATTGTAAACATTTTACATAAACCTGGTAAAAGGCACTGAATGAAGCATTTCTCAGCTGTTTGCAAAGCACCTAGGCGCGGGCCTTTTTAGAATATTTTAAGTTACAACCTAGATATTTGGTATTTGTAAACCTTTTATAAAACCTTACAAAAGGCACTCATCGTATCATTTCTCATGTCTATACAAGGCACCTAGGCCGTAGGCCTTTTTAGAAGATTTTAAGTTAACACCTAGATGCGCTTTTACTTAAGAACAAAATATTAATTCCTAAGGCTTAGGCCTTTTTAATATTTCTACTCTACCAATGTCATATTCATAACGTTTGCACATCAAATCAATGCTCTTTTACTTAGGCACTAAATATTAATTCATAAGACCTAGGAGTAGGCTTTTTAACACTTTTTATTCTACTGATGTCATATTCTAACGTTTACATATTAAGTAAAATTAAAAATACTAGAATAACATTAGTAAGTTTTCTTTATAGGTAAACGTTATGAATCTGACATCGGTAGGATAAAAACTGTCAGAAAAGCATAGTTCTAGGGCCTGTGAATTAATATTTCGTGCTTAAGTAAAAACGCAATATTAACTTGCTTTGATAGGTAAACGTTATGAATATGACATCGGTAGAATAAAAAATGTTAAAAAGGTATAGACCTTGTGCCTATGAATTAATATTTCATGTTTAAGTAAAATCACAATACTATTAATTTGATTTGATATGTAAACGTTATGAATATGACATCGCTAGAATAAAAACTGTTAAAAAGGCCTAGGCCTTAGGAATTAAAATATTTCGTGCCTATGTAAAGCTCAATATTATTAACCTAATTTGATATGTAAACGTTATGAATCTGACATCGGTAGAATTAAAACTGTTAAAATAGCCTATGCCTAGAGCCTATGAATTAATATTTCGTGCTTAAGTAAACGCGCAGTATTATTAACTTGATTTAACATGTAAACGTTATGAATATGACATCGCTAGAATAAAAACTGTTGAAAAGGCCTCTGTCCGAACCCGACCAGAACGTTTCCATTGGCCAGTTGGCGGAACCCCACTGCATGCTACAAACATAAACGGAAAACTAGTATCTTATATTATTTCATGCAAAAGAGAAACATTGAAGTTGATTGAACGGCTCGTACATCAGTAACTTCATACAGCAGCAAGGACAGTATAAAAAAAAACGCGATTCCGAAAAAATAAAAGAAAAATCTGTAACCACAATATTACGCATGAAATGTAACATTTTTTTACATTCTTTGTACTACCGGCACTTTCGTATAACATTGGAGATAAAATCACAACAGCTGAGATTTTTATAACACGAGTAGCACTTTGGACAGATAGGACGAAATTGGACCAATCGTCCATTGGACGAATCGGCATTGGACCAATCGTACCATTGGACAAATCGTACCTTTGGACCAATTGTCCATTGGACGAATCGGCATTGGACTAATCGGCATTGGACCAATCGTCGTTGGACGAATCGTACCAGACCCCTTTAACCCGCATAATAACGTCTGGCCACGGGGCCTTTTTTATATGGCGCACCCGGTATTTTAAGTATAGTTAGTATACAGTTCCTTGTTATTACGTAATTATGAAGCACTGGAGCTATCCTGTGAAATGTCAACTGTACAAACTGGTGGAGGAGGTGTGCTGCACTGGGGAATGTTTTCCTGACACGCATTAAGCCACTTGATATCCACCGACGGAAATCTAAACGCCAAGGCGTATCTGAAAATCGCTGCCGACCAAATTCATCCTTTCATGGCTACGGTATTACTTCAAGAAGATCGGCACGTCAAGCGGGCAACGAACCCGACACTCGTATCGTCACGGAATGATTCCAGGAAAAGAAGCGTGAGGACGACTTTCCCTTGCTTCTGTGGATTCCATAGTGCCCGGATTTAAACCCTATCGAGCATCTCGGGAAAGAAACGAAACGAGCCGTGGTACTGTGCCACTGTCCAATTTGTAACAACTACGTGACATTTCCAGCATCTGGCATGTTCCATACCCTGACGAATTCGGACTGTTCTGCAAGCCGATGGCGTTACTCGGTAGGTGTACCCGCTAAACATATATATATGTAATTACCGTGGGCATTACACAAAAATCAGGCAGAAAAGTAGAAACTACATCCGTCCAAGTTTTCACTAGATGTCGCAATGAAGGTAATATTCATAATGATAAGGCTATGATACAATGATCCTGTTACGTAAAAAACGGAACTTTGATGATCTCTGGTAATGCACACCCATCAGCCTCCTATCAGTTGTTTATAAAATATTCACTTAGATACTAACACATTCCATTAAGGAAACATCGGTCATGGCTCAATCAAGAGAACTAGCTAGATTCAAGAATGACTATAGTACCATAATAGATCACATCCATATACTGAAGTGTAACTGAAACAGCGAATGAGTATGAACTCTCATTATACTCTCACGGACAATGAAATTAGCGCACTATAACGAAGTAAATTTCTCCGTCATTTTTGGTCTACGCCGGGATTCGAACCCGAGGCCGCTTATTCCGGAACAAGTCGCTCTACCAACTGAGCTACGCAGACGATTATTCTGATTCCTATCTGCCTTTATGTCCTGCTGGCAGGTACGTCACATCTCCCCCCGAAAGAGGGCCGGGGGCATGGCCCACGGGTCAGCCGTGACCATGAATCGTTGCAGGCAGCCATCCACTGTAGAACGTGCACTTGAGAACTCCCAGTCAATCTGGTGTGTGGAATGCAACGTCACACACATGTATTTTTCGAAGCGCTGGAGAAGGGATTCTCTGATTTTTCCTGTCTCGCGGTGTGGAAATAACATCACACCAATGCGAGATTTTGAACGGCCGGGTAATCCGGATAGTTCGGGCGCCATTATAACGAAGTGAATTTCTCCGTCATTTTTATCCGCGCCGGGGTTCGAACCCGAGGCCGCTTATTCCGGAACAAGTCGCTCTACCAACTGAGCTACGCAGACGATTATTCTGATTCCTATCTGCCTTTATGTCCTGCTGGCAGGTACGTCACAGCACCAAGAAGGAAGCATCGGATTGAACTGAAATTTTATGGACGTGATGATACAGATGAATGATACACATGATAGCAAAAACAGATCTACAGGACAATTACAGAGGGATCTGTGGCACGCAGTCCTGTCATCTTCAACAGCGCATCGCGCCGCCTCGTGCGGCGATACATGCTGCAATACGGTCCGGCATGGAGGCGAACAGACACCTGATGTTGTCCTGCGGCAGACTGGCCTACACGTGTTACACGGTGTGCTCCAAATCCCGGATAGTGCGACACGGACGCAACTAGCGTTTCAACTAGTCCCACACATGCTCGATAGGGGACATGTCCGAGGAGCGGGCAGGCCATGGAAGTGTCTGGACATGACATAGACAGTCCTGGGCAACCCGAGCCGTGTGTGGGCGGGCATTATCCTGCTGGTATAGGGCGCCCGGAATCCCGGCCAGGAATGGGAGCACATGGGACCGTAGTATCTCATTCACATACCGCTGCCCCGTCAATGATCCACGTGCCACTACTAGAGCTGATCGGCTATCGTAGGCAATGGCTCCCCAGACCATAATGCCTGCAGTGGGGGCGGTGTGCCGCTTTATAGCGAGGTTGGGATTGTGCCGTTAACCCGGGGACCTCCACACCCGGACACGATGATCATCTGTCCCCAAAACGAAGCGGCACTCATCGCTAAACACCACACGTCGCTCTGGCCTGGCACCACTGCACACGGAGCCGGCGATGTTCCGGTGTTAATGGCAGCACACGTAAGTGGCGCTGCGATCGCAGATTAACTCCCGTGAGGCGTCGGGAGATGGTTCGTAGGCACACAGGACATGCTACATCTGCCCGTAAAGTGGACCGGCTCCCCGTGGAATCCGTTCGTGCCTGGCGCACGATCCATCGATCCTCTCTATCGGTGGTCCTCCTGGTCCATCCGGAGCCTCTCCGCCGCGTGGCAGTGCCGTCACGTGTTCGCTGTTCCCAACACAGTCTGACGGTAGGGTTAGAACGATCCACGTGGCCGGCTTTACGGCGCGCCGACCACCCTGCGGTTTTCAGCCCTGATGATCAGGCCTCTGTCAAAGTCCGTAAGTTGCGTAAATCGACGTCTCTGGCATCTACCCGGCATTCTTGTCTCTCTGTACTCTTGCTTGCGTCGGCCACTGCTTTTCGTTTTCATGGGGTATCGACTACACTGTGGTTTATAAGAATGCCGGTTCGCGTTTGCAGCGCCACCACAGGGTGTGCGGTCATGCGCAATCGCACCAAACGTGGATCATTTGCATACCAGCACGCACTCTAGATATTTGCAAAGTTTCGTGGTTGTAGCATAATTTCTTCTAGATGCGCAAACTTCATTGTCCGTAAGTCCGATGACTAATTATGAAAAGGCCTCTGATTACCGTGAAACAACAGCAGTTATATCTTTGAAACCTTGGGGTATTGAAAATGCATACGCTAATAATATTAACTAGCCTATAGCCCGTCCTAGGACGGTTGTTTTTAAAGCTTTAAGTAAATACAGTGTTAATGTATAGGGGATGTTTCCCGTCCTGAGACGGTGATGACATTTTTTATTGAAGCAGACTGAAAACAAATGAAATAGACACCGGCTATTTTGTAAGGAAATACAGCAAAAATTTATGTAGCAAGAACTCAATCATGTTAGAACTGAAAATTATATGCTATTTATTTCCGTGTTTCAAAAGGCCGCTCGATAAATAAACATTATGTGCGAAATATTTGTTGTTTAACCATTTTCCTTGTAGTCCAGTTTTTTCGAGTAAAGTTACCTTAATAACGTTTGCATTGATTTTTCACGTAAAATTACTTTTGCTCCGGCACACATGTTATTCCGTTCACGGCTTGTTTTGGACTGTCCTGTTCGGAGGTTAGTTTGAAACTTCATACTGAAGCATTTTCTACAAAATAATGCGACATCTGGCATTACAAATCGGAACTATCTAAATTATCGACAGTGTGCTGTTGGGGCAACATCTGTTTTTAGAAGCAATTTCGCTCACTTCGACATCGCAAGATTTCAGTTTTTATTGTAGGTTAGAGCTTTTAGATAGATCTATATTTTGAAAAATGTTTAACAAAATCAGCACTAAACTCGGAAAGTTAGTTAAATTAAAAAAGTAAAAAATAAACAACTTAATATTCGAATTGTGTTAAATTAAATAAATATACAAACGCAACTTGCTGGGATATTAAGAATTCAATTCGAATTTTGTAGATCGGAAAAACAGCATTCGAGTAATTAATAATCCAATGTTTTTAAATTAGTACGCGATCACCTTGACATCTGAAAGTGATCTCGTGCTATTATCTGAAATTGATTTCGTGCTTGTATAGCAGGCAATCATTTTGACATCGCGAGAGCACACACGAATTGATCGATTAGTGATGACGCACAATGCAGACGTTGGTGTGACGTCAAGTGTTCCAGAGAGACGGATCTCGGTGTTTTTATTATTAATAACATCGATGAAAATGTGAGTGCAAAGATTCGACTGTTCGAGGACACCAAGCTCTTCAATGCCACATTGCACAATGTTCTTTCAATCACTGAACTGGGAAGACAAGGGAATAAAACTTAATGGAGATTATTTCACCCATGTTCGTTTTGCTGACGACACAGTCATTTTTTCAATGACCACCTCAGAGCTGCGGAGTATGCTACAGGAACTTTCTGACAAGAGTAGAGAAGTGGTCTTAAGAATGAACTTACAGAAAACGGAACTGCAGTATATTGCTTTTACAAAGAATGACGATTTAGCGATTGATGGGGGAAATCTAGAGGTCCGATATCTACATTTACGTTGGGCAACAGATATCAAACGATAGCCACATTGATGAAGAAATTAATCGGCGTATAGAACTTGGTTGGAGAGCATTTGGGAGAAATAGTTCAATTTTCAAAAGCAATTTACCATTATGCCTTAAAAGAAAATTGTTTAATCAATACATCTTCTAGACATCCAGAGGCTGCAAAACTACTGAAAGGTGCATGCTTGGTATAACCAGGAAAGATAGGGAAAGTAACTCATGGATTAGGAAAATGACAAGAATTAATGACATCATGATCAAGGTAAAATCCCTAAAATGGCATTGGGCTGGACGTATTGCTACAAGAATTAACCACCGCTGGACAACTGAAATAGTAGACAGCATTTTAAGGGACTGAAAAAGACCGTGTGGAAGATGGTTGGATGAAATTTGTAAGCATTTTAGGGTGATCTGTAGGAGACTTCCTCGAGATAGAAAGTTGTGGAAGAAACTTGAGGAGACCTTCATCCAACAGTGGTTTGATAATGATTGATGAGAATAATTATTTTATATGTACACCACACACTTAGCAAAAAAAAAAAAAAAAAAAAAAACAAACTTGTAAACGAGTACAAGTTCCAAAAAGTTTTTTGCGTCAGATAGCTTCCACTGTGAGGAATATTTTGAGTGCATTTTTTCACGTTTTCATATTGAATGGTTCCTCCGCTAAAGAGCGTAAGTTTGTACTTTTATTTTCGCTTCTCAAAAGCCGACAGATAAAAATTTTCTTCTTGCTCTATACACCACTCACCATCAGTAACTTTTGGGGAACAGTTTCTGCATTAAATGATGAAGTTTTCCAGTTAACAGCGCAAATTCTATTTCCCTGACGATTTCCACTTCTAAGAGTCTGATTACAAAATCTTTTTTTCCTCCGATAATGTCCACAATGAAAAACGTTACGTGTGCTTTCTACATTGCGTAGCTCTCCCGCCAGGAGTCGTAAATGAATATTTCTACTTGATGCCTGTGATGATGTGAAAATATTCAGGACAGGAAAAATGGAAAAAAATCCGAAATGGGAGACGGGACGCCATTTTTGCCCTGTAAGAGGAGAAACGACAAGTCGGCCATATTGTGTTCAAAGGGTCCCACGGAGAGAAAAAGAGGAAAGGAAATTCTTTCCTTGGTGAATTCTCCATTGAGCCAGAAGTTCACAAAACATGGGGACCTTCGCTTAGCCGAGAAAGTTGTTGGTAGCTTGACAGGGGCAGCAGAGTGACCAATGGCAAACGCTCGAAAGGCGTGCGCGCATGTGATTGGTCGTTCAAGGCCCGGGCTACACCGATATTGGTCCAGGTTGCACTAGGTCCGGGCCGCTCGGATAGAACACAGGAGAGCCGAATTGTCGTCGTTGCTCTAGAGATGAGAATGCACAAGATGTACGAACGCTAGTCAGCTGCGGCTCTTTAGCTAGTTAGGAACCTACCTGCGGGTTAGGACTAGTAAAGCTGTAGTATCGTCAAACTGTAGAACAGGCCGCAGTTTGCCAAAGCATCCACCTGAGAAATTCTGCATGCTTGAAGCAACTTATTCCTGTGATACTGAATCATAAACTCTCAATGCCATATGTATGCACAAATTTAGTGCAGGACTGTACTGAATGAACTTTGACCTTGCTGTGAGGCTGATTGAGATCAAAAACAGTAGTGACATCAACTAAATTGTATCTTTATCCTACGTGTCACTAAGCTGAAAAAAATGTAAATGGTGTAACCAATGCTCGGCTCTGAATCTTCGCAGTTCACCATGCCTCTGAGGAGCAACAAAGCAGAGTAAGTTTGACCAGGACTGACAAATAAAAACCTGGTCTGGTGGCAACAAATATCGAACCAGAGTCATTTATCCAAATTCCAATCTACTCATACAAATCTGAAAGAACGAGTAATGATCACAATACCATAAATTACTTCAACCACACGAAAGAGAAACAAATAGATATATGACAATGCCGTATCACCACTTCCAGAAAATTATTTTTGTATTGGATCTTCTGTTTCTAATGATTTACCCTTATTTCGCTAGGAGGAGCAGATGTGAATTTTTATTGTTCAGCTCCTACAGAGGATGCTGACACATTTTTAGAACGTTTTTGATAAGAAACTACAGAAAATAAAAGAAGTTCGAAGAATTGAAACTGTGTTAGATGAAGACAAAAGAAACATCTGCTGCAGTTAAACATAGTCTACTAAGAAAATGGGGGCACCTAAGCAAGCTATGGATAGAAGACTACGTTTTTGCTCTTCACGAAGAAAAATACTCGTATTCTGTAATTAAAAAACGCTGTGAAAATCATGGAATTAGCATTTCTGAATGTAAAATAACCAATATTATTAATAATAGAGAGAAAAATCGTCAAGCATTGCTTTTTACAGAAAAAAGAACACCAAATGGATATCCAAAGAAGGTACTTGCTTTTACTACTATTTCAAAAGTAATGCCTCTGGCCTTAAAAGAAAATTCACCGACCCAAAGAGCGATTTTGGTCGGTAAATTTTTATTTTTTCACCCACACTCAGATACTTGCAAATTCGCCGTCGTAGGTGGTGCAACGGATAGATGCTCGAACGGTAATCGGGAGATGCGGGTTCGATTCCCGCTCCACGACAATGAAATTTTCAAGTTTACTGATATGATTGATTTCAGGTGTGAAACAGTAATTACAGTCAATTCAGCGATGTCTGATTGCTGTGTTAATTATCATCAGGCTACCAGTCATACATCCAAATCTATTGGGTTGGTGCTGATGAAATGTCCGGCAAAGGACCAGCACACGTGGAAAGTGAGAACGGAAAAGTAGGACAACTTAGGTCAAATAATCCCCTTCGGCATCCACATATTGTTGCCATCCACACATAGTTGCCATCTGTCCGGCAAGGCCATGATCCCGGAACGAAAAGAGTCTTGTGGCTGGGACCCGAAGAAGTCATCAACTGCACGTTGAACCTCTTTGTCTGTCGTTAACTGTTTCCCGGACAGAAAGTGATCCAGGCGACGAAACAGATGGTAGTCTGTCGGAGACAAGTTCGGGAAATAGTCGGGATGAGTGAGCAGTGCTTCATAGCCCAAAGCACTTAGCGTCAGCATCGTTCGTTGAGCGACATGAGGGCGGGCGTTGTGCTGGAGCAGAAAAACACCATGTCTGTTGACCAAAACCGGTTGTTTCTGCAGCGATTTCCGGTGCATCTGGTGTAATTCAGCTCAATAACGTTCTGCAGTGATGTTTGGTCTCTTGCCAAGAAAATTCGATGAATTATTCCGGCCGTGGACCACCAGACAAGAAGAATCATCTTCTTAGTGTGTAGAGGTGGCTTAGGATGCCGTCCAGCAGGCTGTGCCTTGCTTAACCATTGCGTAGATCGTTTCCGATTATCATGAAGGACCCACTTCTCGTCGCAGGTAATGATTCGATGCAGTAGAGGTTCCTGTTTGTTCCTGGCACGCAGCGACGTGCAGACTTCCAAACGCCTAGTCTTGTTGGCAGTTGTCAACTCATGCGGCAGCCACATGTCCAGCTTTCTGGCCTTACCCAGCGCAGCCAGACGCTGAACAACTGTCGTGTGGTGGACACCTACCTCTGCCGCTATCTCACGACACGTTTTTCGGGGGTCCGCTTCAACCACTCGTAACAGAACATTGTCAGAAACAGCAACATGTCGGTGACCAGGTGCTTCGTTCTGCAGGTCCGTATCTCCGCTTCGAAACTTAACAAACCATCGCCTAATGGTTCGTTCGTTGGCTCTATTCTCCCCAAACGCTTTGTTAACGTTTCGAGCTGCAATTCTTGCAGAACGGCCCACTTGAAATTCATACAGGAAGATGACTCTCAAATCCGGCGTCTGCATGTTTCCTTTGAAAGCCACGTTACGTCCAAACGAACCGCGCCTGAACCTTGTTCTTCACACACGTGCTGGCTATTTACAGTAACTGTGTGACGTAATACCCGCAATACATGTGGGTGGTTCCATTCCGCTGTGGTGGGGGCCTGTCTCCACTGCTCGTTCGCGCCGGACATTTCATTCGCACTAACCCAATACCACACTATTTCTTGAAAAAATGAAAAAAAGACGGGTATCAGGTCTATACCTAATTACTCATATTTCTTCAAAGTCTCCTAATGTGTCAGCAATGGACTATTGTACCTTCGGACAGCTAAACAATGATTGGACTATGGAAAGCCCTTGAAGAGGAGTGGAATAAAACACCAATTTTAAGAAATGTCCTGTTATCTTGGAAACCTAGATGTAGGTTCTATAACGAAGTGAATTTCTCCGTCATTTTTATCCGCGCCAGGATTCGAACCCGGATCCCCTCATTCCGGAATAAGTCACTCTACCAGTTGAGCTACGCGGACGTTTTATTCTGATTCCTATCTGCCTTTATGTCGTGTGCGTCCTTCTGGCAGGTACGTCACATCTCCTGGTACGTTACATCATCTGCCCCTTATTATTTTTATTTTTTTTATTTTCGAAGTGCTGGAGAAAGGATTCTCTTCTTTTTCCTATCTCGCGGTGTGGAAATTACATCACACCAATGCGAGATTTTGAACGGTCGGGTCATCCGGATAGTTCGGGCGCCATTATAATGAATTCAGCTTTCTTCTAAGCTTCTTCTAATGCTTGTTGTGTTAATTATTTCATGAATAAACTTTCCTTCTAGTAGTGTAGTAATAATAATGAACAAGCTCTTAACTGCTAGTAATGTTGTAGTAGTAATTAAGATGAATAAAGTCTTATGCTGGTTGTTAATAATAACAACTAATGAAATAAACCTAACAGCCAGACAGAGGTCTGACAAAACTATGAACTGAGAAAGACGTACTTACTAAGACAATCTTTTATTTGGTAAACTTCTGTTATTTATCCACACTCACTTCATCGGTCACACAACTACTCGATATCTGGCTCTCACATAAACGAAGATCTCTTTACACACGAAACAAAGCTCTCACCATACAACAACAGCTCTTCCTACGCACATCAACAAAAAGCTCTCTTCGGTATCGTTGAACGCGCCTATTTATACTGGCTACCACCACGTCATGACTTACACTCATTGCCAGATCTCATTCAGCGGGTGAAATAACATCTCGTTCAGTAAGAAGATAATTTACATAGGAAAATAAAATAACCAGAGATAGTAAAAATCAAAAGGAAAGTGAATCTAGAGTATACGTTACAGTTCATAGTCCAGAGGAAGGGCTATCAGATAGAACATTCAAAGAAATAATTTTATTTTAAACATTAATTACATTGCTTGGAAATCGTTCTAAAAATGTGTGAATATCCTCTGTAAGAAACCGACTGAAAAAGTTCGTTTTGCATTTGGTACCATGAACATTTCGTTAGTTAAGATAAACCAATAAGATTTCATGTACTGACAAATGTTTGATCACTACTGCATTTTATATTATCACACATCCTTTTGGGTGAAAAAGCGTGATCTCATTACACGCTAAATTCGGTGGATTTCCTCTTGTTTCATATATTATTTTTCAAGAGTTTGCACTGTGATCCGTTGAAATAATAAATTTAAGCTGAAGATTCTTGGAATTAAGCTTCAGAATTAACACTGAATTTTTATTCGCTAAAACTACTTCTAGTATTAACACAGATAATTTACGAAACCCATAAGCGACGGTTTCAGAGTATTCATCGGATGCATTAATATTAATCTCAGATCAAAAGAAGCTGCAAATTGCGAATACTTGCCCTAAATGAACTCAAGTCTTTTTTATTAATCGTCTGATATCCATGACTTGTGGACACTGACTTCATGCTTCAGCTATTTATTATTAATCGGTTCCGAAGGCAGTAAAACCTATACTTATATTTTATAGGTACATTTCCCAGGTCATTTCGGGCAAAGACACATATTAACCTCATCTAAAGCCGAAGCAGGAAGTAGAAAATTCCTAGCTAGCTCCTGATTAAGTAATTTAAAAATGTATTAAGACCTAAAAATTGGGATCTATTGAGAGATAAAAATTGGGAGGGATTGGGGTATCGTAGTTATTGATCGGCAGCTAACAACGTAGGAAGCTAAAGCAAGCTTAGGGAACTAACCAAAATAAAATTTCACGAACGAGTAGAAAGAAGATGTTGAACTGAGAATACAGTGGGAGAAGGGTGAACATTCCTAGGGATCAGCTCTCTTTTAAAAGGTTATAATGTATGCCTTTATTTCAACCTTTCTTTCTGTATGGAATTAGAGGCTTTAAATGGTTGTTGGAAATATGGAAATATATCAGTCGAAGGTTTACTTCAACTTAAGTGTCACCTGGTGACTTAACTTTAATTTGCTGAACCCTTTATTCTTTATTTCGTTTCGTTGCCGCAACACTTCAGTCTTAACTAGGCGCTCGCATATACCGTATTTTTCGTCTTATACGAGGTAGGATCCAAATGTTCGGGGACTTGGCGTATGGTTCCTTACCTTGAATACTTTAAATCACGATGAACAGCTACCTTCACAATAATCCCCTTCGGTGAGGATACACTTTTGCCAGCGCTCGTAAAGCTTCTGGAAGCATTGCAGAAAGCCGTGTTTTGCAGCCACTTGTAATGCCTCCTGCGTTTCTGTTTTTACCTCATTTGTTGGCACAAAACGACGTCCCTGAAGATTTTGTTTCATCAGTGGAAAGAGGTAAAAACCGCAGTGGGCTAAGTCGGGTGAATAGGCGGGATGTGGAAGCACATTAGTACGATTTCTGGCTAGAAACTCCGTGACCAGTAGGGACCGATGCGTAGACACGTTGCCATGGAGAAGGTACCATTGTCCACTTCGCCACATCTCCGGCCGTTTACGACGGATTGATTCCCGTAAGCGACGTAAAATGTCCAGATAACGTTCCTTGTCAACTGTTGTGCCCTCAGGAATAAGTTCGGAATGGGCAATGCCGTGAGAATCAAAAAACACCTCCAGCATGACTTTCAGTGATTTCCATGTTGAAGAAGCACGCTTTGGCTGAATATCAAAGAAGTAGCACCACGTTTCATCACCTGTGATGATGTTATCCAAAAACGTAGGATCGATATCGGCTTTGTCGATTAATTCGCTCGATATCCGCTCATCCTTTTGTTCGGAGGTCAAAATGCGAAGGACAATGTGCTGACACACGCGGTGCATGTTAAGATCCTCCGTCACATGCAATGCGCTGGTATGTGGTCTCCGATAAGTTAACTGCGTTAGCGATTTCCTCAACGGTTATAGACGACGATCCTAACGAACACACTGCGCCACCATCGTAATGTTTTCCTCACTCCGTGCATTCACAGGTCGGCCACAGGCACATTATCTGCGATGGATTCTAGGCCCTCTTTGAAACGCCGATACTACTCGTACACTTTTGATCTCGCCATCGTACACATTAGAAGGCATTTCTAAAGTCTCTACAGCTGTTTTACCCAAACGCTGACAAAATTTAATGTTACAACGTTGCTCTTCAAATGCCATGTTTCTCACATCGCGGAAGACAGACGACTAATCACAGCAACAAACGTTTGCGCGCGCATTCCAATCACTTTGCATAGGCCAAACGATTCTGACTACGAAGGGGGGGGGATAGCAGGATATATTTCCGACGCCGTAACTTTAACTACATGCTTGCATTGTCACGGGTAGGCGCTGTCCCCGAACTTTTGGATCCTACTCCGTATGTCTGTATGGAGTGTAAGCTGAATGGGTTAAATTTTTCGATTAATTTTTTTGTATTCATAGATTAGTCGATCTTGAGTGCAAGGCGAGGCTAAAAAAATATAGTTAAGAGTTCCGCAATTCTGTAACTATATTTTTAATGTTCTTTAAATATTAAAAGGAAGAGAAAATGAAAGAACCAGCGCTTTTCTTCTCGGCAAAACGATGAATTTTGTAAGCTTATTTTTTCTTACGAACTGATGCTGCCCGTATTCCTTCCCTCCGATCGACCAGTCGAAGAATCGCCAGCGCAAAAGTGCAAGAAAAGACACACTAGTGTATTAAAGCAGAGTCATGCTTGCAGCGTGAGTTATCATTCCAAGCTTTTTCGCACTGAGTCCGATTGAAATCAGAAATCAAAAGAGCTTTTGATTTCAGTCGGCAACAGGAAATAAATTAAGATAAGCAGAGTAATTGCAAGCAACAGTTGATTTTAATTCAGTTGAGCTGCATAATTGAGAGATTGGCAGAGAGGAAAACAGGCCATTCGACAGGGACAAAGTCGAGGGGCCTCTCAACGTACAGTTTGCCGCATATTACATCGTATGGGCTACAAGCAGACGACCTAGGCCTGTCTGCAAGCCATTGCTATCGGAAGCGAACAAGAAGAAACACCTCCAGTTTTCTCAGGAATTGGACAGTAAATGAGTGGAAAACGGTAATTTGGTCCGACGAATCACGTTTTCAACTACACCATGCAAATAAAAGGGTAAGGATATGGAGACAGCAGCATAAATGCTTGGACCCATCTTGCATCGTCACTACTCTTCAAGCTGGCGGAGGAAACGTTATGGTCTGGGGCATATTTTCGAGGGAGTGTTTGGACCCTTTGAATTGTACGGAGCAACGTCTGGCAGCCCAAAGGTATTTAAATATCATTGCCGGATATTTATTGGGTACGTGCGATTGAAATGTCCGGCGCAAACGAGCAGTAGAGACAGGCCCCCACCACAGTGGAATGGAACCACCCACAGGTGTTGCGGGTATTACGTCACATAGTTACTATAAATAGCTAGCACGTGTGTGAAGAACAAGGTTTAGGCGTGGTTTGTTTGGACGTAACGTTGCATGCAAAGGAAACATGCAGACGCCGCATTTGAGAGTCATCTTCCTGGATGAATTTAAACTGGTTCATTCTGCAGGAATTGCCGCTCGAAACATTAACAAAGCGTTTGGGGAGAATACAGCCAACGAACGAACCATTCGGCGATGGTTTGTGAAGTTTCGAAGCGAAGATACGGACCTGCAAAAAGGAGGGCGTGGTCATCGACCTGTTGCTGTTTCTGACGATGTTCTGTTACGTGTGGTGGAAGTGTACCCCAGAAAACGTGTCGTGAGATAGCGTCAGAAGTAGGTGTCCACCACGAGACAGTTGTTCGGCATCTGGCTGCATTGGGTAAGGTCAAAAAGCTGGACATATGGCTTCCGCACGAGTTGCCAACTGCCAACCAAACAAGGCGTTTGGAAGTCTGCACGTCGCTGCTTGCCAGGAACAAACAGGAACAACTACTGCATCGAATAATTACCTGCGACGAGAAGTGGGTCCTTTTCGATAATCGGAAATGATCTGCAGAACGGTTAAGCAAGGCACAGCTTGCTGGACGGCATCCTAAGCCACCCCTACACATCAAGAAGATGATGCGCCTTGTCCGGTTGTCCACAGCCGGGATAATTCATCGGAGTTTCTTGGCAAGAGGCCAAACCATCACTGCAGAACGTTATTGTACTGAATTACACCAGATGCACCGGGAATTTTTGCAGAAACAACCGGCTTTGGTCAACAGGCATGGTGTTCTTCTGCTTGAGGACAACTCGCGCCCTCAACGAACGATGCTATCAATAAATACCTTTGGCAATGAAGCATTGCCTGATCCTGCCTATTTTCCGGACTTGTCTCCGACAGACTATCATCCGTTTCGTCGCCTGGATCACTTCCTGTCCGGGAAACAGTTCACGACAGACAACGAGGCTCAACGTACAGTTGATGACTTCTTCGGGCCCCAGCCACAAAAATTTTCGTTCCGGGATTATGGCCTTGCCAGACAGATAGCAACTCTGTGTCGATGCCGAGGGGGATTATTTTGCCTAGGTAAGGTGCCCTACTTTTCCGTTCTGATCGTCCACGTGTGCTGATCCTTTGCCGGACATTTCATCAGCACCAACCCAATAATAAAATTGATGATTTATCCCAATGGAGATGGATAATTCCAGCAGGATAATGCTCCATGTGCTCATATTGTAAGCGAACGGTTTGAGAAGCATCATGAGACTTTTCCATGCTGCATTGGCCTCCACAATCACTAGATCTAAATCCAATGGAGCATTTGTGGAATGAAGTCGAATGGGACATCAGGCAGCTGGATGTGCTACCATTAAATTTTCTAGAGCTGGAGGGTACAACTCATCACATTAGGGCTAATATATCCCAAGCCACTTACCGATATAAAGCAGTATTAGGGCAAAACGTGGCTCAACAACGTACTAACCAGGTGGTCATAATTTGGCCACTCGCTGTATATTCTTATTGATAAATTTCAATGACCAATCAATAGATTAGTCGTCGTGGCGTATAAGTCAAGGCCCGGACTTAAGAGAAAAAGCCTCTCGTTTTATACGCAGAAAAATACGGTAATTAACTAGTAAAACGGCTAGGCTTAAAAATGCAGCTGAGAAATATTACTTACGAGTTCAACATCCACTTTCATTGGATCAGAAGGCACCACTAGACAAATGGCTTGTCATTCACACACAACACTAGTAGCCGCCCCAGTGGCGCAGTGGTCTAAGGCGTTGGCCTCTGATCATTCGTCCATAAGGGGTCCGGGTTCGAATCCCGGTGAGGCATGGATGTTGTGTTTGTCTTACGGCACTGGCTCTCTCCCTTCCCTGGAACCAGTGACCCTAAATTAGGGACGGGCGACTGCTTATAGCCCATTGAGTTGTTCACGGCGGTCGTTAAACCTCCAATCAAAAAAAAAAAAAAAAAAAAAAAAAAAAAAAAACACTAGTAGTACTGAACTGCTTTCAAAATTCAAGTAGTTCCATTACCAAACTATCAACTTCAACTTAATGTGACATTCACGGCTTATAGGTTGCTACATAACAGCTGTGATCCACATAGATCTCTAAACGTATAATCTTATATAAAACAGAATACGAAAATCTGTTCTATCGTTTTCAGAATACCTGTCTCTCTGCTTTTATTTATCGTTAATTGCAGTTTGACCCACTGTCAGGATGCCAACTTTGGAAAGCTCGTCGGAGGAAATTATGTGGCGTTAAGTCAGAAGATGTTTAACGAGACGAATCCAAATTTACATGAGAAAACAAACTCAAAAGGAAGGAAAAATCAGCGTGTTTCAAAAGTGGATTTATCAGCTTCAAAGACGTATAGAATAAAAGTTTAAGTCATTTACTTGGCGTTTTGTGTATACAGGGTGAGTCAAATATCGCAGGACACCCTTGTATTTCAGAAACGGGAGGAAACATGAAATATCTGAAAACCCCAACAAAGAACCGGTGAGGGGCAATCTTTTAGGCTATTTCCGGAACATGGCCTCCATCTTGAAATCCGCCATGTTGGATCAAGGTCAAATTTTTCAAATGGTAAGGGGGTCATGTTGCATATCAATCAAGGCCAGAATTTTCTCAGAAATGGATTGCCACAATTAGATTTGACATATGTGTTGTGGTTCACGAGTTATCAGCACAGAAAGTTGAAATAACCATTGTTGCAGGTAACTGAAGATGGCATTGACGAAAGAGGAGAGGTGATCCTAATGTCTAGGGAACGCAGCTGCCGTATCATAGCCGTAGAATTAAACAAACGACACCCAGAAAGACCACCAATTTCACACAGCATCAATTTCACACATCGACAACAACCTAAATGCTCAGCGCTATCTGGAAAGGCAACGGGAAACAGTGTTCTCTTCCTTTCTGAATGAAGATGGCAGTTTCCACTGTTACTTCCAACACGATGGGGGCTTCACCACCCTACGCAGCAACGGTTCGTCAATAGCTAGATGTTCAATTCCCTGGTCATTGGATTGGCCGGCGAGGTCCCGTGAAATGGCCACTCAGATCTGCCAACCTCACACCACTCGACCTTTATATGTGGGGTCATCTGAAACACCTGATGTATGACGTGAAAGTCCGCTACAAACGCCACCAACCATCAGCAACACATCCTGGAGGCCTGTAACAGCATTTCTCCCGATATTCTCGTGCGGATGCATAACGATTGGATCAAGCGACTTCAGCTCTGTGTTCATCAACAGGGACAACACATTGAACACATCAAATAACTGCGCATCACAGGGTACTTTAGAGGTTGTTATTTCCACTTTCTGTGTTGATAACTTATGAACCACAACACATATGTCAAATCTGATTACGGCAATCAATTTCAGAGAAAGTCCTGGTCTTGTTTGACATACAACATGACCATAGGAAGTCGATTTATCGTGCTGAAGGATATTAAGAACACAGTTTTGCCGTCTTTACACGATTTAAAAAATTACGGTTAAAATGATATATACATGAGCACTTTCAAGTCCACTGTGGACCCGTCATCAGATGCTGTGGTTGCACTATGCCCTGGGAGGGTATATATTATGTAGTATGCGCACTGACGAAATAGTATGTTTTGGCATGCGCATGCTCACTACCCGATCATGTCGTTTCGTTAGAGCAGCCGGTATTGTCTCTTTCGTTGTAATAGTTACAGAGTAGTTTCCATGGCAACGGTATAATGAAACTATTACAACGAAAGAGACAATCTGTAACTATTACAACGAAAGAGACAATACCGGCTGCTCTAACGAAACGACATGATTGGGTAGTGAGCATGCGCATGCCAAAACATACTATTTAGTCAGTGCGCATACTACATAATATATACCCTCCCAGGGCATAGTGCAACCACAGCATCTGATGACGGGTCCACAGTGGACTTGAAAGTGCTCATGTATATATCATTTTAACCGTAATTTTTTAAATCGTGTAAAGACGGCAAAACTGTGTTCTTAATATCCTTCAGCACGATAAATCGACTTCCTATGGTACCTAGCCGCTTTTTGGTATGTTGAATCCTTTCTTGTCATTTTATTCTTGCATTATGGACAACCTGGTGAGAGTGTATAGAAAATGGAAGCACACATTGACTCTTCAGAAGACGCATTTGGACTTCCTACTTAATTGTCGGGATCTGAGGATCATGCCAAAGTTCCTAATACTTCGGCAAAAGCCAATCTCCCCCCGTGATGCGGCTATCCTTCGTATGGCCGAAACAAAAAGACTCGCCAGTACTATTCGGCAAAAAAGAGGATATTTGGACTATTTACAACGACGAACATATGATGCCCACTTGAACTTAGCTAAATGGACACACCGTGTTGTCCTGGACAGAATCCTGACAGTTACCAATGCCATTAGCCTATCTGAGGACGCTAAAACACGGGAAACACATATTAAAAAGCTCCGACAACTGGTCGCACAAGAAGTTGACAATAGAGTTGTGAAACGTGGAACACTACCTAATCTGCAGTGCCTGAACTCAACATCCTACATCAACCTCAGTGGTATACAACTGCACCCAGTTCTGCAAAGTGCGCTCGATAGAGGACTTAAGTATGCCTACCCTATCAATGTTGTCAATGATATTCAGCTTATTCCACAGATTGAACAAATTGTTAAAGCGCTCCCTTATTCTATTCAAGACTCCACTAGACATCAAGTAGCTGGAGCCATCAAGACTATTCATAACCTATCTAGCAATAATCCTGTATATAAGAAACTCAAATATGAACTGAACCAACTAGGCAGCTGCGTCAGAACCCCGATATTTCCATAATCAGTGCGGACAAGACCTCCCAAGTTATTATAATGAATAGAACTGACTACATTGATGAAATGAACCAGTCAATTGCAAACATTCCACATACCATCTGCACCCGTGATCCCACTAATGCTACCATTTCGGCCCTCTCCAGGTTAAAATCTTCAGGTCTACTTCCTACAAATATCACTAAAGCTATGCACCCACCACCTGGACCCCGTGTTCCCGAATTATTTGGAAAACTTAAAACCCATAAAACAGGTAATCCCGTACGCCCCCTCGTTTCGGCCTATGCAAGTCCAACTAGACCCCTCGAGGGAGCATTGGCAAAATGTCTAGTTCCGTTAACCACTTCATCCATATTCTCGGTGTCCAGTTCCGCTCAGGCATTAAATAAAATACATTCTGTTACACCATCTAGCTCGCAGTTTATAATGGTCTCACTCTATATCATTTCCTTATACCCTAACGTACCTGTACCTGCTGTCCACCGTATCATTGAAGAAATGTTGTCAGCCCACGGAACTTATACCCATAATGAAATTCAAGGCATTGTTAATGCCTTAAGACTTGTGTACAAAAGAACATTTTTTCGATTTAATGAAACTATTTACCGTCAACGGGAAGGGGCCCCTATGGGGTCACCCCTCTCAGCAGTTCTATCTGAGTTGTTGTTACAAGACCTGGAAAACGAAGTCCTCGCAAACATTCATATGAAACCTATTTTATACCTGAGATACGTGGATGATGTGCTTTTGTTTTGGCAGTCCACCCTTGAAAGCCTTGCCGAATTCACCAGCTTGTTGTCTACAAAATACAGTTCCATAAAAAAAAAAAAATTCTACAGAATTCGAGACCAATTATGCATTACCCTATCTGGACAGCTTGTTGGAAAGAAACCCTAATACGAATGAAGTAACTCACTCTGTTTATAGAAAACCAACTGCAACAATATCTATGATTCCCTATAACTCCTACCACCCACTCAGGCAAAAACTCTCAGCCCTTCACTTTATGTTTCACCGAGCAGTTACACATTCATCCTCAACCGATCAAAGAGACCTAGAAGTTGCAAAAATTATGGATATTGCAGCATTATATAATTATCCATCTACCACAGTTAATTCCATAATGCGCCGTGTCTTTAATGCATCATACTCAACATTACCAAGAACGATACCAAGCACTTCATATGTCGGCAAGCTACCATACATCCCTGCTGTCACAAATATCCTAAAAAACGCATGTCGTCCACTTAATTTTGATTTTGGCATAAAAACGTGCAACATTCTCGCCCATATTAAAAATGACAGGGATCGGATTCCCCATGATTCCAAATTCGGTGTATACGCAATCCCACTAAAAGCTATGAATGCTGACGTAACCGACAAGATGTACATAGGTTTCGACCCGTCGCAATATTAATTTACGTGTCTCTGAACATAGATATAATGTTAAAACATGCTCCACCTCCACCGCCCTTTCAAGACTATGCCTGAAGGGTCAACACCAACCTATCTGGGACGATGTTACTATGTTACATACGCCAACTACATGTTCATCTATCCTCCTGTTAGAAAGCCTATTGATACATAAACATAGGGCTGAATGCTGTAACGACGATACCCCTATCATTATACCGTTGCCATGGAAACTACTCTGTAACTATTACAACGAAAGAGACAATACCGGCTGCTCTAACGAAACGACATGATTGGGTAGTGAGCATGCGCATGCCAAAACATACTATTTCGTCAGTGCGCATACTACATAATATATACCCTCCCAGAGCATAGTGCAACCACAGCATCTGATGACGGGTCCACAGTGGACTTGAAAGTGCTCATGTATATATCATTTTAACCGTAATTTTTTAAATCGTGTAAAGACGGCAAAACTGTGTTCTTAATATACAACATGACTCCCTTACCATTTGAAATATTTGACCTTGATCCAATATGGTAGATTTCAAGATGGCTGCCATGTTCCGGAAATGGCCTCAAAAATAGGCCCCCCTCACCGATTCTTTGCTGGGTTATTCAGATATTTCATTTTCCCTCCAGTTTCTGAAATGCAAAGGTGTCCTGCGACTTTTGACTCACCCTGTATATATCCTGGCACTTAATGTTCTCTTTCAAGTATTTGTATATAGAGTTAAGTGACCGTTTAACAAAATACGCAACATAGCAAAACACTTAAAACAATATAAGGTGTACGCTCACAAAAATTTGTCGAGCACAGTTGGAACTCCGAAAAAGCTTGTATTTTTTTTTCCAACTAGTTTCAGAATGAGAAACTAGAAAAGATCGTACTATATTTAAAAGTTTTTGGAGGTGCATTGGTGTTCCAAATAATATAACATTTTTATATGATATTTTTCCGCCTCTTATTGCCAGGACCAAAATAAGTACTGCTGAGGCCCGCGGCTGGCAGTGAGTTACATTCCCTTTCAGAAAACGTTTTCTACTTCTATTGCTATCAATTATCTATAGTGAAAAATTACAAGGTTATCTTTATTGGAAAGGGGATGTTATCAGAAAGAAATAATTGTCGCTATTATTATTGCTACAAAATCATAGTTATTTTTCTTATTAACTGTTTACGCCCATTTTGTTTTACCTAACTAGCATCTTGTATATTGTATTTTCATTTGTTTTACATAGCCGGACTACCCAAATCCATCGCTTTTAACAAAAAAATATTGTTAATAATTAAAAAAATTACAATAGTTAATTATATATGCATCTCATAAAAGGTGTTTTTGTTAGTATGGTGTGAACAAAGCTTCCAGCTTATACTATAAAGTATTCATAATTACCTTTAAGTGGCTGAAATGCTGGAGATTTCTAAACATTTTAAGTATTTTTTTTCTTTCGTAATTTTGTGTTGAGAGCTCTGATAGGATGGGTTTAGGCCGAGAAAAACATTAGTTTTATAGCTTCATAAAAAGTACAGTAACAAGTGTTGTTTTATGGATTTTTAAAAGTAATCGCCAGGAGAAAGACAACAAAACAACAAAGAATCTTCTGCACACAAGCATCGGCGCCAATAGCTTAGTTTTCAGCATGAGGCAAACAGAAATTTTAACTATGAGTAATACAGAAACACTACAAAGGTCGTTTCTCGTTTATAGTGACAAATTTTGCAGGATCGTACAGTTATGAAATACCATGGCGCCAACTTCTTTTGTGTTCTATGTGCTTAATAGGTTCCTGTAGTATCCTTCTGCAGCGCAACTTCCACGGTAGCAGGCTCCTTTGCAGACAGGCAAGATCTATTGTCTCCCACTCCTCTTTGCAAGTTTTCCAAAGGCCGACAATTGTTTTCGGTAGTCTACTTTTGAGGGTTCGTTTAAGTTACTCGAAGCCGCAGAAATCCACAGGAGAGGCATTTGAAGGTTTGGGAAGAATTGAGGAGAATGGTATAGCGTGAATCACGGTATCAGCGTCCATATGTATGCCACAGTGGACTTTGCCGTATGGCTGAAAGCCTTATCTTGGTTGATCCATTCATTTGAAGCTATAGCACCGTATAACGATGGGATTTCTTCGCGGTAAATTGGGTCAAGACTGTTTGTCTGATAATAAGCTCCATTAATTTGTGCGTTATTAGCAACCTTTCACAGCTTTAACTTGCCATTATAGCAATAACCTGCCACAACGATAAATCCACGTGAAGAACTTTATTTGCAGTCACGTACCCATTCCGGGTATGCCTTGGCACCATTTTCTTGATACTATATTGCCCGGATTTTGTTTTTATCACTAAGGTATATCCATGCTTCATAAAAGTGATCACAAACTTCCATCTGCCCCTTGCCATCATACAATTTCTTGCAGTTCGTCATCCGCGCAAGCTGCAAAGTTCTTCTTTTGCAGGCTTAATTACTTGACATACGCCATTTTTAGAAATCACGCAACCATTTTCTTTGCATTTTTTTTGGGAATGCTGTATACGAATAACCTTCGGAAAGGGCAACTATATACCCCTCCCCGAACGGAATCACTCGTGGAGGCATCTTAACACTACGAAAGCAAAATTACAAATGATCGAAAGGCTGCTACTGCACGATAAAAATGGTTACGTAATCGTAACGCACATTTACTTTGACACTATAAACATGAATCAATATATGCAAATTTATATGCAAATTTCCTCTATGCCATCTAGTTATCAAGCCGTTTTTACCATACACTCAACACATAAATTTTATTGGAAACCAGAAAACTCAAAAATTACATAAAAAAGATGGATAAATGAAATTAAACAGCATATTAGAACAATGAGGAAATTTTTGTGTCGTTCTTTTAATCTTTTTGGCCCCTTACATCACATGTGCTAAGAAACGCCAGAGACCACTCAGATGGTCATCAAGAATAAAAAGAATACCATCAAGACAAATTCCTGGGGAACATTTCGAGAGATCTTTGTCTAGCAATGAATGGCTGTGGCAGAAGATCACATATTTTCCATTTCTTCGCCTTTCATACCTTGCCATACTGTACGTACATACGATGTTTTCCAACATGCTCCTGTGAATTCCTAGCGCTTCTTTTCCATATTCTTGCTGCAAACGCATGCATCCAGAAGGTCAACAGAAAAATTAGCAATCAGAGCCAGTGTTATCGAGAAAATCTCTGTAGTACCTTCTTAGAACAGAAAGGGCATTATCAAGTTTCCAGGGGAGGGCAAATGCCCCCTCTTGCCATCTGAGCGCTTATGTACTGGACCGATTTTCACACAGCAATGAATTTAGCAAGACCCCTGATTTAACGAAAGTTTCCACCAGTTCCGTAGATGACAATGGTGCAAATATACAAGGGAAGCATAACAGGGTAAAAAAAATAACATTTTAAACATTAATCCACGTTCATTTTGTGTACTTTGTAATTCACGTTCAATAAAACTTTTCATTATAACCTCTGCTAAAAGTAACATAGATGCAGTTTCAGTTCTTCGTTTAATCCAGCTACTACACAACTTTTTCTCGGCATCCACTGAGCAGTGCAATATCCTGTTAAAAGTTTTACTAAATTTCATACTGAAGACAATATGCAAAACACGCTGGGAATCACAAAATGATGCGATTAAATCTATACGGTATTAACTAGGAGAGCTTTAAAACGCATTACTATCTCTCAAAGAAGATCAGAAATTAAAACGTTTGCATTATTTACAGTCTCGATCGGATGCATCTGCTCTCATGAGATAGGTTTACAATTGTATACTAAAGTGACACTGAATTAGAGATAGTAGAAGTTATGCAAATGCTTTGCTGCTACTCCGCATTATCGCGCATGCCCTGCCGAAACTGTGGTAAATACAGCCATCACCCACAGTTTCTCCAGTAGTGATCGATTACGGCTTGACGGGTAAGAAGCGTGATTTGGATGTTTTGGATAGAGGGTAGATGGTAGAATGGGTCACTCCATCTAGGAAGTCGTCAACACACTGGTGTTTTCTCTTGCTAAAGTGTTCTGAATGTTTCAGTAATACAAACATTCTGCCAAAAGAACAAATTTCTGAATCAATTTCAGAGGAGTACCAGCCTTAATAGCTTGTGGTGTACGCCGTTTGAACCGTATTGTTTATACAAATAGGCACAATTAATATCACAAATCATCACGGATTTGAATAGTGGATCAAGCAGTGCAACGTACTGTTAAACGTCTAGGTTTTGGGAGCTGTGGGCCAACAAGAGTTCCACTGTTAACGGCACTTCACTGGGCTTAACGCCCTGCTTTGGCAAAAACACACCGCCACTAGACCACAGAGGAATTGGAAGAGGATGGCCTGGAGTTATAAATCCAGATTTCGGCTGCATCGTGCCAATGGGAGAGTGCGGATCTGGCGTCAACCTCGTGAAGCCATGGACTCTTCGTGTTAAGTTGGAATAATACAGGCTGGTGATGGCTTAGTGATGGTCCAGGTTGTCATCCTCTGGAATGCTTTGGGACCTTCGGTACTCGACTTTGGGTGCCCTCAAATATGTGGACACCCTAACTTACCATTTGCACTCATTTATGCCCAGCATGCATCTCAGTGCCAAAGGCATACTCCAATAGGATAATTGCCCATCCAACAGGTCCCACCTGGCTACTTCCTGGTTACAAGAGCACTGTAGTACATTTGAAACGTTTTAGTGGCCACTAAGGCCGGATTTAAACCCCATCGAACATCTTTGGTGTACTGTCGAACAGGATGTTCGGGCAGGTGTCCCATTTGCTACGAACCTGCGCGAATTATGGATAGCTTTGGAGGAGGCATGGTGGGTGATACCTACAGAAAAGTTTTGTGAGCTCGTGGAGTACATGCCTTGTCGTACGGCCGTCGTTATTTGAACAAGAGGTGGCTCAACGCGTAACTAAACAGGTATCTCTAATTCAATGACACTTCAGTGAATTTCCCATATTTATATTTAAAATTATCAAGAAACGCTTACAGAGTAGTAAATCCGTTCATTTTTGTGGTGTAACACGCATAAAAGATTCTCCAAGCTTTCGCTCTCCAGTGGGATGCTTTTTTCAAGGCAATGGTAGAATTTTATGTCTACCAAAAGCTGCAGATTTACTACGTATAAGCGTTTCTTGAGTATTCACGGTCTGGTGTATTAAAAATAACGTTAAATTATCATTTGGTATAACATATAATGCATCAGATACCCCGTGAGCAAGGCAGTGGTAGAATTCTGAAAAAAAAAAAAACATTCCCTGGGTATGCGAACCAATGTATGTATTATATATCAGAAATTTGTGGTCCGTACCCATTCTTACTGGTCCAAAAATGACACAAATAGTAATACGTATAATATGCACACTATATTAGTGTTTTACTTTTTTAACGAGGCGGGGTACAGTGTAATATAAATTTTAATCTGAAATTAACTGAATAATATAGTACACATATTGCAAAATATTTCCACGCTGATTATAATTTGCATGCCAACTAACGAACATATGAGGTACATTCAACTTTAGTTAGTATTTTGACATAAGGTTTAGTAACAACTTTTTCTGTTTTTTCAGCTGACTGAATCTATCGTTACACTGCCCGACGTGGATCAAATTTTGTTGCAATATCTGTGATGTCTAGTAATGCCCGCATTAAACCTGAAAAAGTTTCAGTGTTCGGTTTGTTTCGCTAGTCTCTTTTAATATCCCCATATTTTTGAACCCCCGTTAACACTCATTTGATATGCAAAGAATTGAACGTGAAAAATCAATCATAACCAAAATATTTTCATACCCAATGTAATACCACGAATTTTTTCTTTTTCCATGACAATTTACTGGAGTTTAGAAGAAATTAATAGGCGTAAAAAACTTGGTTGGAGAGCATTTGGAAGAAACAGTACAATTTTCAAGAACAAATTACCATTATGTCTTAAAAGTATTTAACCAGTGCATCCGTCCAGTTCTTACTTACGGATCAAAGACATTTAACTAAAAAGAGCATCCAAAGGTAGTAAACTACTGAAAGAATCATAGTGAAATGCATGCTTGGTGCAACCAAGAAAGATAAGGAACTCATGGATTAGGAAAATGACAAGGGTCGATAACATCATGATCAAAGTAAAACCGCTGGAATGGCAATGTGCAAGACATGTATCTAAACAAACTGACTAATACTGGGCAACTGAAATTCTAAACCGGATTACAAGAGATATGAAAAGACACAGAAGACCATGGATGATATCCCGAAGCATGTCGAAGGGACAAGGAGTAAACTGGCTCAAGACAGAAAGTTGTGGAACAAATTTGAGATACCTTTCCTCCAGCAGTGGATAGATAATGGTTGCTGATGGCATTTCAAGAATACAGTGACACTTTTAAAGAAATACACTCATCTTCTATACTTGCTGTTTGAATTTTCAATTTCTACAATATATGCTTATATTTATCGATCAGTGACCTGATTTCTGCCTTCCCAAAGTTCGCTAGTCTAGCTTGCAGTGAAATGAATCGCCGTACACTAATTGCAATATTCCGGTGGTGCAGCTGAGATTCTGATCAGCTGCACCACCGGCTGCTTAATCTGTAGGAATTTGAGCTTGCCTAGGACTGCTTGTTTTTAACATAGTACGTTACTTAGGGAGTTTTACTCATCAATGCGATTGTAGGTGTGTTATACATAGTTTTTGAAAGATTTTCCAAAATGAGGATTTGCTCGCAAATATAGATTACACTATTCGCGCTTTTAACTATCTTAGAAATAATTCCGAAATTTCTCCCAGAAGAAGTTCGTAGGCAAATCAAAATGTATTTATGAAAGTAAAGAAACACTGTTACATATCCCTCAAAACGATTTGAAATTTAGTATTTCAGCACAATTGTAGATGAGCTATGAATTCAACAGAAGCCTTGAAACAAAAATAGAGCATCTTAATGCATATTTCAAGATTTTGTACGACATTAGCTGGTTAGTCAACTGGGCCTCCGAAACACTCTGACAGCATTGCAAAAATTTGGAAATCATTCATATGTTGAACAAAACTTCTGATATTGATGCAGTGGGACTCAGTGAACAATTGAAATTGTTGTACGTACTGTCGAACAAAAATGTGGGCCAGAAGGTGTGTTAAAATGACACCAACTTAAAAGAAATATATCCAAACCCAGAGAGCCGCCCCGGTGGCGCAGTGGTCTAAGCGATGGCCTCTGATCATTCATCAGAATGGGGTCCGGGTTCGAATCCCGGTGAGGCATGGATGTTGTGTTTGTCTTACGGCACTGGCTCTCTCTCCCTTTCCTGGAACCAGTGACCCTAAATTAGGGACGGGCGACTGCTTATAGCCAATTGAGTTGCTCACGGTGGTCGTTAAACCTCCACTCCAAAAAAAAAAAAAAAAAAAAAACAGAGACAGAGTTAGGTATTCATTTATTTATTTGACGATACCCGCAACTGTTGTCATTATGGGAAGGAGTTTTTCAAAGTTAAAGCATATAAAGTACGATCTTAGGTCAACTACGACTGAAGAAGGACCAGCAGGACTTATTAAATCCACTGAAGACGAAATGGCTTATGATCTCAATCTGGAAGATCCTGTTAAAGATTTTGCTGCAAAAAAGCAAGGAAGTCAGAGTTTTAAGTGTTTTTCATAAGCATTTTATCGCTTGCATAAAATGCTTATGAATTAGTATTAGTGATCACAATATGGTTTTAGTATTAGTGATCACAACCCTGTCTTCATTCATGTTCCAGTTTTTACAAATTACCATTCCTTAATTAACCACAAAACAATCTCCTATTGTGACTACACCACGTTAGCTGACCTAGTCTCAAATTTTGACTGGGACAAGTCGGGTATCTTCAATACAACTTGTCCAACTATAGCTACTGAAATTTTGCAAGGCATTTTGAATGATTTCCTTGAGTTCACAAGGTAGTTAACACTAAATATGACATTAAGATCCAACCTTGGATGACCAATGGAATCATTACATCAATCAAAAAAAAGGATAAGCTTCGTAAAAAAAGTAGAAAGAATCCTTATAACAGTCACTTACGTGATAAGTATAAAAAGTATAATTATGCCCTAAGAAATGTTATTCAGCATGCGAAAGTTGCTCATTACAACCTCGCTATTTCAGATGCAGGAAATAACTCATATCAAAAATGGAAAATAATCAAATCAGCAATTAACAAACTATCCTGTGCTACTGAAACTCCGCTGACGTTAAAAGGAAATTCTGGTAATTTTATTGTTGATTCAAAATAAGTCGCTGATGAATTCAACAATTATTTCATTAACATAGGTCATGATTTAGCATCTCAGCAAAACTTGCCCACAAATACTAAAGGTTATGATTCTTTATCCAAAATTAAGGAAGTTCCTTTTTCAATGTTTCTACGCCCTTTGGATGATACTGAAACCTATAATATTATCACTTCATTGTCCCTAAAAAGAAGTGCTGGTTCAGACAATATTAATAGCAGAGTCATAAAAGACTCGATCTCTATTTTAGTACCACTTATAACACATATTATTAATCTGAGTTTTTATTCAGGTCAGTTTCCTGACAGTCTGAAGATCGCTAAGGTTATTCCTATTTTTAAAAAAGGAGATAGGGAATCTACCTGTAATTACAGACCGATATCTTTGTTACCCGTTTTGAGTAAGATTTTTGAAAGGTCTATTCACAGCAGAATGGTTGATTTTTTACACACCCATGGTATGCTCTCTTTGGAACAGTTCGGTTTCCAAAGAAACAGATCTACTGAAATGGTTGTTGCTAAGTTGTCAAACTTCATTTCCAAAGCACTAGATGACAGTTATTATACTATTTGTGTTTTTATTGATTTCCAAAAAGCTTTCGACACGGTAAATCACGACATTCTGTTAAATAAATTACCCAAATACGGTTTTCGTGGCAAAATTCTTTCCCTCTTAATGAGCTACCTCTCGCATCGCAAACAGTATGTCACTGTAAATAAAATAAACTCCGATCTACTTAATATTTCATGCGGAGTGCCTCAAGGTTCGGTATTGGGACCGTTACTGTTCCTGTTATATATTAATGACCTTCCTCTGTGCCTGCAATCAACTCATGCTTTGCTATACGCTGATGACACTGTCATTTTTCCAAAATGTCGTGATTTGCATAAGTTACAGATCATGATCAATAATGATCTATCAAATTTATCTCATTGGTTATGCTCTAACAAATTATCACTTAATATTCTAAAAACCAACCCCGTATATTTCCGAAACGTTCATAAAAGAGAGGACATAAATAAATTTCCAGTCAGGATTAATGATCTTCCCCTAAAAACTGTGGACAAAGTTCAGTATCTTGGTGTTTGGTTTGATGAATTCTTTAACTGGAATACGCATGTTCAGTTTGTTTTAAAAAAGTTTCCTTGCAGGTTGGCCTGCTTGGTAAAATTAAGCAACTCTTCCCTATCAATGTCCTAAAAACATTTTACTATGCTTTTATTTATTCCCATCTCTCCTATTGTCTGGAATCCTGGTATTCAAATATAAGTGCAAACAATAAGTTATGCTTGCTCAAATTACAGAAAAAATCTGTTCGCTATATGCTGAACACAGATTACATGTCTCATTCAAAACCATTATTTCTAAAATTAAATATTCTAAAAATTCATGAAATTTTTACCTTGAAACTAGGTATCATGTTTTTTAAAAAAATGCATCTTAAACTGCCTATTTTTCAATCTGACATCAAATATCTCGATTATTCTATCTTCACCAGATCTGTTGCTAACAACAAATTATGTCAGCCGTGTGTTAGACTTAATTATGGTCTAAATAACATACTGTATAAAGCCGTTATGCTATGGAATAATCTCCCAGAGAGCATCAGATCCCTGGAAAATATCAAAAGGTTTTCCTTGTCTCTGCGAAATTACATTGTAAATCACCCTGATCTCCATAACGAATTCCAACCCTATCATTAAATTGTAGTTCCAAGCATGCTGCTAACAATGGTGCTTCTGTTATAACCATCTTACTTGCTTTCATATATGCCATATGTTTTATTCTTTTTCTTACATCTGATAGGGGGAATCGCCTTACAACCAATGTGTTCAGATTCCTCCTGGTGTATTGCAATTTCATATAACTGTAAGATTTAAATGTGTGCAATAAATAATTGTATTGTATTGTAAGTGGGTATTGTTTTTCAAAGTGGGTATTGACACAAGTGGGTATTGTTTCTTAAAGTGGGTATTGTTTTTCGTGCTTTGCAATGCAACAGTTTGAAAATGAAATTATATTAATAGACAGTTGTTTTTCTGTTTACTTACATGCTAGGATTGGCACTTGATTTCTTGCCTGAGGGCGACGGATCTTCTAAGGACCGGCTTGAAAACAGTTGCTGAATCATAGTGAGGCCCACTGTGTATGAATGAAAAATGATTCTTTACATAGCAGTACTAAAATTATACTTAGTATATTAAGACATACACAGATGGCCCGTTACATTATGACCATATACCCAATAAGCTGTAGGACCCCCCCCAAACAGTGGCCACGTAGAAGTAAGACAAGACTTCTTCGTCGTTATACCTTGCCGAGTGCCCGCAAAACAGCGGCCACTCGGCAAGGTATAACGACGAAGAAGTCTTGTCTTACTTCTACGTTAATTTAAAACAGCAACATACGAAGAAATAGTTCCTAAATGAAAGAAACCTTAACGGCCAGACGAAACATGTAAACAACAGAAGTCACACTTACGGAAAAAGATGCTTTATTCAAGGTTGTAGAAAACACATCGTAGCATAGCATATTGCAGTAAACGCTCCACACACCATACATTATCACAACGCTCCTATCAATAATCAGTTTACAACCCAACGCTCGTAATAATCGCTCTCTCACAACGCTCTCTAGCAACAGATCAGTCGTCGTTTTTATCTTCTTATCAAAACTCAGGCATACGTCACGTTCATTCAACCTCAATTGTGTTGCCAAGCGTATTCGTTTGAGAGAAAGATATCACGTTAAGAGTGAAGAATAACAGAATAAACTCAAGATTTACACAGGGAAAGAAACTAAAAAGGAAAGTTAATTTAGAATATACGTCACAAAGGCATCACTTCGATGAGGTGGCGATAGGTATCCTGAGGTATTCGGTAGTACCATAATGTCAACAGCAGGTCCTCCAGTTCCCGTACATTTCGGGGTGTTGATAATTTAGCGCGAACCCGCTTTTCCAAGTGCAACCACAAATGTTCGATTGGGTTCATTTCGGGTAAATTTGGAGGCAAGGGCATGAACAGAAAGTCACTAGCATGTTCCTCGAACCACTCCTTGCCGATATGGCAGTGTGGCATGGCGCATTATCCTGTTGGTAATGTTCATCACCAGCAGGGAACACAGTTGCCATGAATGGGTGAACGTGGTCCGCAACGATGTTCAGATACCTGACAGCTGTCAGGGATTCTGCTATTGAGATAATGGGGCCTAAAGTGTCCCAAGAAAACATCTCCCAAAGCATAACATCGCCGCCGGTGGTCTGTTTCCGCCCAACAGTGCATCCAGGTGCCATAGCCTTCGTTGGTAATCGGCGTATCCGCGCACTGGCGCTTACGTGATGCACCAGGAATCTTAATGCGTCAGACCAGGCCCCTTTCTTCCAATCATCCACGGTCCAATCTCGATGATCTTGGGCCCATTTCATGCGTTGTTGGCGATGACGTGCAGTGTGCACGGGGACCCGGCTGGGTCTTCGACTACGTAGGCCCACGCGCAGAAGGCTGTGATGAGCTGTGTGCCGTGACACACTGCCCTGATAACCGCTGTTGTAGCTGCGGGTGATTTGTTACACTGTGGCCATGCGGTCGCTGTGAACAGTGCGCGACAGTCTCCGCTCCCCTCTGGCCTCAATGAGCTGCGGACGACACACGGCTGGAATACGGTTCGTCGTAACCCACAAGCTGCGCAGTTTCCGAGATCGGAGCTCATAGGCACCGCGCCATTACAATTTGCCCTTATCAAACTCCGATAAATCAGCAGCTTTTCCCATGCTGACTCGGAACACTCTACAAACCGAAAGTCGATCTTCGGGTTGTATACTATACTGCTCTGTGAACTTCCCCTGCGCCACAGTTCGCTCTCCAGGCGAGCTCATTTCTCTAGGCTGGGGGTGGTCATAATGCAATAGCTCATTGGTGTGCTGTAACACACAGCTAAGACACAGCGACTTACTTTATACTCTAATCGCTTGCAGACACAACACGAATGCTAAGTTACGAATGCTTCACAACCATCTGTTAAACAGAATATCACAGAATCATTGACTGTTCTGAAGAGCCATACAAAAACACGAAGAGCGAGTTCTCTTATTCCTGTCATTACTAATGGAATGAAGACCTTTTAAATAACTAATTCCACTGGAGGGCAGAGAACGCACAACACACCGCCTGTAGACGAAGATGGATACGGCGGTTTTCACTAGGAATGCCAAGCACTGTGAGTCGTATAGCTTCTCTCATTGGTCGAAAATTCGCTTTTCAAATGTTAGTTGCTCGACGACATAAGCTTCCAGTCCCGAACTGCTGCACAAGTTTTCACGCTCAGATGAGGTAAACGAACAGTTCCCATTTACTATGAACAAAGTGGTCTCGGCAGATTATTTTCTATAGCGTGCCGGTGGGAAAAATCAAAGCAGCATCCCTCTGCTCCGGAGCCGAATGTTTTCCCAATTAAGCTACACCGACGAAGTTTGTCACTGTGGCTTTTGCCTTCTTGACATATTCGTCACCTTTGAAGTAGGTCCGTCACATTTCTCGTAACAAAATGTTTCCTTTAACGTATTTGATATGTGAGAAACCCAATTACAGTAGGCTCATGAACATTAAAAGATGATCAATATTAAAAGCGAATTGCCATACTCTGTTTAATGATGGAATCCGTTCGGGCCTACAAGCGGGTACAAATCTTATTTCTAAAGACTGCCGATAGTACATACAGACTCCACAATTTTCTAAAAGCCCAGCTATATCAAGGAAGCTCAGTGCTTCCAGCTTTGCAATCCCTCTGAAAGCCTTTACCCTCTGCACGATTCCTTTTCGCTCTACATATGAGAAGACATAAATTCCTACAACGTGGCTGGGGTCGAGAAAAACGACGTATCTCTACATCGAACCAGGAGGAACTGATCTGACTCGTTCCTAGGTAGTCAGATAATCAATGCTGTCGTTTTGTGGAAAACATGTCTGTGTTGTGGTCAGGCACGTATCCAGAACTTCTGTTTGGAGAGTGGTCCAGAAAAATTGCATATACAGGAGATTCCGGTTAATTGGGACATATAGGGGCTAGAACACTTAGGCCCAATTATGCGAAGCTTTATCACAAAGAGTTAATATGGGATGTTTTTCAAGAACTGTCCCAAATAAACTGCTGCCCCGAATAACTGAAATTGTGTGTGTGTGTGCGCACTCTCTCTCACGAACGCAATACGTGCAGGGTAAGCCAAAAGTCCCTTTGCACCTGACGTACTGTGATAAGTAATAATAATAAGAACTCTATAAAGTATGGTTACCACGCACGTACATGCAGTATTGCGAAAGGAGAATATGCGTGTGTTGGGGGGGGGGGGGGGGGGGCATCAAATTTTGCATTGTAGTGTTCTTCTTAGATTTTTTTTTTTTTTACAGTTGTTTTTCCCATATTTCTTGAGTCAAAATTCTAAGCTTTTATCACAATAATTGTGGGCTCTGTACAGAGGTTTTACTGGTTTTTGTGGCGATGATGAGTTATGGGTCGGGCCAGTTATATCACAGATGTATGCCAAAAAAATTATATGTATATATAAAACGACTGCTTGCTTTTAACAGTAACCATTCATTACGTATAAAAATTGTAAATTCTCTATCTACTTACACGTAATTCAATTAATGTTAATAATTTTGTACAAGGCTGTTTTAAAGAAAACAAAGATCAGTGCAATTAAAAAAAAAAAATTCGCTTACCTCAAAAATTTTGAGTGGATACATAAAAAGATAATCCAACCTGTTCAATTCCTCACAAAATAATGTTAAGCCGCCTCGATCTTTTTGACATTTTGCTCATCGCCTCTTCTGCGGTTAATGATACGTCCCAGTTAATTGCAATTAGGTATTAAAAAATCTATCTTCTGATAACGCTTCGTGATCAGTTGACTGTAAGCAAAGACACTAACAACTGTGACCTAACATTGCAGAAACAAAAATTATGGGACAGGTAAGGACGGCATTAAGTGCTTCTTCCTCGAGTGATAAGTTGGCTCCGTTCCTACTTCCTTTGACGAATCCCAAACAATTCTGAATTTCGAATTCGGATCAACAGCTGGTGGTAGTAGGACGGTCTAAGATGAAAGTCACGCCACTAAATGGATCCCACATTCTTCGTTTCTGACGATGCGGTGTCTGTCGAACATACCACATCCGCAGTGATTACAAGCAATACTCATAGATGAAGGAGGTGTACATTAAAGCTTCCAGTGCTGTCCTGCGGAGCGACTGATAAAGCACTATAGTTAGAAATTTTATGGGGAAAATGTCAGCTCTCAGGAGTTGGTTGGACGATATGGTCCCTAAGACACTAAAATTGGTGTTTCGTAAGGCAGTCTCTCACCAACAACGTCTCGCCTTCCCATTAGCTTTCTCTCCATAGAGATTCTATGAAGAAGTGTCCCTCTTTCTTCTGGATGTATTTTCCTGTCATGAAATGTAGAAAAAGTAACCAGAAATGCACAGCTAAATGCTCACAGAAATCACTAACTCGTCTGCAATACCGCGCGGGCGGGTATACTGAAAATATACACCAATCAGACATTACAATATGACCACTTACCTAATAAGCTGTAGGACCCACTTTAGCCAGCAAAAGAGCGGCCACTCGGCGAGGCATCGATTCGATGAGGTGGTGATAGGTATCCTTGGCTATCTGGTACTATAATGTCAACAGCAGGTCCTCCAGTTCCCCTACATTTCGGGGTGGTGGTGATTTAGCGCGAACCAGTTTTTCCATGTCGAACCACAAATGTTCGATTGAGTTCGTGTCAGGTGAATTTGGAGACCCGGGCATTAACAGAAAGTCACCAGCATGTTCCCTCCAGCCACTCCTTCACGATTCTGGCAGTATGGCAATGGCGCATTATCCCGTTGGTAATGGCCATCACCAGCAGAGAACACAGTTGCCATGAATGGGTGAACTTGGTCCGCAACGATGTTCAGATACCTGACAGCTGTCAGTGATTGTGCTATTGGGGTAATGGGGCTTAAAGTGTCCCCCAAAAAACATCACCCACAGCATAACACCGCCGCCGCCGGCCTGTTTCCACCCTACAGCGCATCCAGATGCGCTGTTGTTAATCGACGTATCCGCAGCCGGCAGTCCACGTGATGGACCAGAAATATTAATTCGTCAGACCAGGTCACTTTCTTCCAATCATCCACGGTCCAATCTCGATGATCTTGGGCCCATTTCATGCGTTGTTGGCGATGACCTATCCGCAGCCGGCAGTCCACGTGATGGACCAGAAATATTAATTCGTCAGACCAGGTCACTTTCTTCCAATCATCCACGGTCCAATCTCGATGATCTTGGGCCCATTTCATGCGTTGTTGGCGATGACCTGCAGTGAGCATGGGGACCAGGTTGGATCTTGTATGAACTGTGTGCTGTGACACATTGCCCTGATAACCACTGTTGTAGCTGCGGGTGATTTGTCGCACTGTGGCCCTGCGGCCGCTGTGAATAATGCGCGACACTCTCCGTTACCCTCTGGCATCAATGAGCTGCGCACGACATACGGCTGGACGACGGTTCGTCATTTGGCCATCAGTGCACCACTTTTGAAACGAACTCACTACAGCGGCACGTGAACAACCTACAAGCCGCGCCGTTTCCGAGATCGGAGCTCTTAGGCGCCGTGCCAGCACAATTTGTCCTTTATCAAACTCCGATAAATCGGGAGCTTTTCCCATTCTGACACCGAACTCTCTGCTAATCGAAAGCCGGCCCTCGGGTTGTATATGTACTGCTCTGTGAACTTCACCTGCGCCACCGTTCGGTCTCCAGGCGCGCTGAATTCTCTAGGCTTGGGGTGGTCATAATAGAACGGCTCATTGGTGTACTTTTCATCTTCCACCACGGTTCATTATGCTTCACTTTTTTCGTACCCGAACCCAGTCTGATCAGTACTGACCTCCACATCAAACGATAAATATTTACATCAATTTAATAATTTGCAAAAGCTCACGTTTAAATGCATTGACTTCGCGATTTTACAAAAATGCTCTTTATGATACTGTAAAAAACTATCTATAAGATGCATATTTAAACATTTCGGAGGGGGGGGGTGCGGACGCCGAGGTACATTTCCTTGCATACGTGCCGGGTTGTGATACCTCGTGGTCAGAAATGGTTATAACTTAGTTTATGAAAAAGTAATAATTTTTTCAATCCTTTGTTCATCATTATTTGTGCAACTGCTAATTAAACAAAAAGAACGCTTTTTTTTAAATTGTTTTTATCTTTTATCTTCTTCAGAAACGGGCAATTATCGAAGAGTTCCGTTTTAACTGCATCCATTACTCTTTTTGTTATTTAACATAATGAAAAAAATTCTTTTTCGTTTCAGATTTTTACGACCCCAATGAGTATCTCAGGCTATGAATAGTCTCCCGTCCTTAATTTTGGGCTAGCCGCCCCGGTGGCTCAGTGGTCTAAGCGATGGCCTCTGATCATTCGTCCGAACGGGGTCCGGGCTCGAATCCCGGTGAGGCATGGATGTTGTGTTTGTCTTACGGCACTGGCTCTCTCCCTTCCCTGGAACCAGTGACCCTAAATTAGGGACGGGAGACTGCTTATAGCCCATTGAGTTGCTCACGGTGGTCGTTAAACCTCCAAATGCCGCCCCGGTGGCGCAGTGGTCTAAGGCGCTGGCCTCTGATCATTCGTCTGTGAGGGGTCCGGGTTCGAATCCCGGTGAGGCATGGATATTGTGTTTGTCTTACGGCACTGGCTCTCTCCCTTCCCTGGAACCAGTGACCCTAAATTAGGGACGGGCGACTGCTTATAGCCCATTGAGTTGCTCACGGTGGTCGTTAAACCTTCAATCAAAAAAAAAAAAAAAAAAAAAACCTCCAAACAAAAAAAAAAAAAAAAAAAAAAATTTGGGCTACTGGCTCCTGTGAAGGTACAGAACCAACGCCTACCATAGGAGAAACAGGCCATCCATGAGTCGTCAGTGCTCGAATCCAGGCCTCTGAACATTCAGTGACAGTGTAGTTCAATGGCAGCGGTTTACCGTGCGTTATTTGTCGGTGTTATTGTCATTCAGAAGTATGATTCCAATACTATGCGAAGTGCAAGTTTACCTAGCTTTACTGTTGTTGCCACGTTTCTTTCCTTTCTCCTTTTCTTTTGAGATTTAACTTGTCGTTAGTCGCGTTATGAGCATTTCTCTCCCGCTTCGCATATAAAAAGAGAGCGTTTATTTCGAAGTGACCTTGGGGGCACCACTCCCGCTCTAGCTGACTTTTAGAATCTTCTCACCAATCTGTTATCAGTTCCGATATGGTTTGGCGCGTCTTTGTCCTTCAAACAGTCTGCGTTTTGCTCCCGTGCGCTTTGTGTGAACATTTCTTCCATCAATCGACCGTTGGTGTTTGGGTTTTTATAGACAACGCGATGATATTAGAGCGTTTCTCGCGTAATTTGATTTTTAACTATATATTGGTATATAAATAAGTTTTGAGGGATTTCCGTTTGGTGTCGTACTCATTACTGCTCGCATGTATTTCAAGGTGGCAACACTGCGATATTGCAGTACGAGACGCCAGCTGTCAGAGTCAGTATACGACGTTCGATTGAGGTGCGAAGACGTATTTGTTTTACTCGATGGAAAATGGTAACTTTCGTCCCGACAAAACAGCATTTGCGGGAAGTGTTAGTGCATTACTTTATTGTCAAGAAAAGTGCTGCCGACAGCTATTGCATAATGTCAGAAACCTATGGTGAACATTCCCCATCCATAAAAACATGTGAGTATTGGTTTAGAGGATTCAAAAGGAACGATTTCGATGTCAGTGATAAAGAACGTTCTGGACCACCCAAAAAAATTGTTGATGCCGCATTGGAAGCTTGACTCGACGAGGATCCGTTCCAGACCCAAAAAGAACTAGCAGCAGCATTAAATGTTAGTCAACCATACATTTCACAACGTTTAGCTGCCATGGGAATGGTGCAAAAAGAAGGGAATTGGGTTCCACATGCTTTGCGGGAAAGAGACCTTGAACGTCGAAAAACCATTTGCGAATTGCTGCTTCAAAGGCAAAAAAGAAAGGGTGTTTTGCATCTTATTATTACTGCCAACGAGAAATGCATATGGTACGATAACCCTAAACGGCAGAAAGCATGGGCGAAGCCAGGTGAACCAGGTCCTTCAACGTCAAAACGCAATATCCATGGTTCAAAGGTAATGCTGTGTATCTGGTGGGACCAGAATGGTGTGATCTACTATGAACTGCTGAAACCGTCAGAAACTATTACTGGTGATCGGTATCGAACGCAATTAATGCATTTAAAACGAGCTCTCACGCAAAAACGGCCAGAATGGGAGAATAGACACAACAAAGTCATCTTACAGCATGACAACGCAAGACCACATGTTTCTCGACCTGTGAAAAAGTACTTCGAAGGATCCGATTGGGAAGTTCTACCCCACCCGCCATATTCGCCAGATATTGCGCCATCGGATTACCATTTGTTCCGGTCGATGCAGTCAGCACTTTCTGGAGAACGGTTTAGTTCTTATGAAGACATCAAAAATTGGCTGGACAGCTGGATCTCTACCAAGAAACCGGAATTCTACCTTCGGGGCATACGTTCACTGCCCGAAAGGTGGGGTAAAGTTGTAGCTTCAGAGGGAGCATACTTCGATTAATATTAAAATATTGTTTCTGTTCTCCAACAACGTGTTTTGTTCACCTCAAATCCCTCAAAACTTATTTATATATCCATATATTAACTATATTTCTGGCAAAGAATAAATTCTGAAGTGTTATTATTGAGTAGAGTACTTAAAACAGAGGAAAAAGGTACTGTGAGAAGAACTCTCACGGGTGACAATCAACGTGAAGTGACAATGACCACCGTGAGCAACTTAATGGGCTATAAGCAGTCGCCCGTACCTAATTTAGGGCCACAGGTTCCAGGGAAGGGAGAGAGCCAGTGCCCTAAGACAAACACAACATACATTCATCACCGGGATTCGAACCCGGACCCAACTCAGAGGAATAATCAGAAGCCATCGCTTAAACCACTGTGCAATTACGGTATCCCAGGTTTCAAAGAATACATTGTGAGGGAACTGCTGCAGCGTTTATAAAAATATATATATATATATATATTTGAACTAGCCTGGTATTTAATGCCTACTAGATCATCGTTTCGGTAGCTAGGCTATCATTTTATACAAAGGTGATGAGCTGTTGGAGCAATCCAATACTCAGCTCGGAACTCCGCTTATAAAGTAGTGCATTGGAGAATTCCTTGAAAGTCAGCGCAGCCAAATGAACTCCCGGACATCCATTGAATATCACATTTCGAGCCCTTGTCGTCACTTGCTTTTAACGTCGTTTTAACTCCCGGCTGAAAAAAAAAAAAAAAAAAAAAAGAGCGGAGACAGCGAAGCGCACGTGCCGACACTGATTGCGCAACAACAGTTCTGTGACGCTGTTTGATGGAAGAGAGGGAATGCGTGACGAATTACATGAAAGACATGCGACTTCATCAGCTGCCTTTTGGTTCTTCTGAAAATATTCCTGACGGAAGAGAGGCAGGGAACTACTACCTTGCGAACTCATTTAACGCTCTGTTTTGCTCTCGCTCCAAGCAACAATTCACTCCAAAGAAATATATCGAGTGAAACAGCGAAATGGAGACGACTCCATTTCTTGCTGATCCCGGCTTAAGATAGTGACAGCTTGATTTCCTTCTTTTTTCGGATATTTATCACTTCCCCTTTTGCCTTTTCTTTATCGTAAAGAGAACATGCTATAAAGATTTCCAAATACAAACAAGCTTTTTGTGTTTTATAAATAAACTAGCAGAGGTACAATTTAAGAGCTTTCCTAAGCAAAACCTGGTGAGATCGGAATTTCGGTCAGTAACAACTTGAAATTATTTCGAAAATAACCTTCAAGTCACGCGAAATTCGAATTTTTCGATGCATTCCATTTTTATTATGTAGTAGCCCTCATGCTATCGCTGAGGTTGCGTTTCGAAAGAATCTTGCAGTTGGTAAACCGTAAGATTTGGCTCGGGGAAGAGGGAAAGTGAAATTACAACTGTCACCCGGTGAGGGAGTGGTCAGAGACGTAGGTTTCTGGCTAGTTGTCGGAGCTGGGCTCGAGTTCTGAATGGGTGGTGTTAGGGGCGCCGACTTCACCAAATTATTGGGGAGGGGGCGAACCTGAAGAGATCAAACGTGGGAGGGGACTCGTCTCTTCCATTGTAAGGTAGAAAATTAAAAAAAGAGGGGTGAGATAAATTACGATATTCGACGCATATTTTAAAATGCAATTGTAATTGCTCATCAGCAAATGAACAAGGAAACAGAAATATTTTTTTAAGAATATTAATATTTTTAAAAATAAAATTCAGCATGTGATCTTATAAAGATATCCAGAGAGATTTTATTTCCAAACGTTTATAAAAAAAATGAGAAATTAGCTGGGTTACTTAAACAAAAAGCAAAAAATAGATAAACAAAGGTGCTAGAGATTACACTGGAGCAATTGAATTAGAGACAGCTGGCGTTATGCAAATGTGGCGCTGTGAGCGGCCCTGTAAACGGAAACGACATGACGTATCTGCGATCCGACAATATAAGGAATGATGCGACGGGAATCAGTAAGAGTCGGACGCAGTATGTGTAAGACGAAAGATCTAAGCGCATTTGATCGTGGCAAAATTGTCGGGGCCCGACGAATGGGTCACTTCATCTCGGAAGTCGTGCAGGCACTGGAATTTTCACGAGCCACTGTGTCACGGGTGCACCGTGAGTACATCGAATCCGGCAAAACCATCCCTGCAAGGGCCAACTGCCGTGGACAACAGCGAGCTAGCCGACGATGAGCTAGCTCGCATGTTGTCCAACTGCCGTGGACAACATGCGAGCTAGCCGACGATGAGCGGGGTGATCGTCGGCTAGCTCGCATTGTAACAGCGGATAGACGGGCCACAGTGCAAGAAATCACTCGACAATTTAACGCTGGTGCACAAAACGTGTAAGCAGCCACACCATCTAGAACCATCTCCTCGCTATGGGGTACAGAAGCCATCGTCCCACAAATGTACCGCTGCTGACCGCACATCACAAGGTGCAAAGATTAGCATGGCGCGGGAACATCGCCACTGGACCATAGACATGTGGGAAAATGTTGCCTGGACTGATGAGTCGAGATTCACGTTGGTACATACGGATGGCAGGATACGAGTACGGCGCAAACCACATGAAGCGATGGATCCTTCTTGCCAGCAGGGTACCCTTCAAGCTGGTGGGGGTGGCGTTCTCGTCTGGGGACTGTTTACGTGGACTGAAATGGGACCCCTGGTACGTGTGACATCGTGCCTCACAGGTCAACTTTACCGGGATATCCTGGACGACCATTTGCTCCCGTTTGTGCGTCTTCAACATCCCACTGGGGACCTCATCCTGCAACAAGACAATGCAGCTCCCGAATTGTATCCGAATGGTTGGGTGAACACTCCACCGACGTGACCTCGCTCCCTTGGCCAGCTAGCTCACCTGACCTCAATCCCACCGAGCACATCTGGGATGCCATCGAGAGAGATGTTCGAGGCTCTGACCCTCCTCCATCAAATCTTCGTGAACTGTGGAAGCTTGTTCAGGGGTCGTGGATCCGTATGGCTTCCCAACGCTTCCGGTGTCTTGTCGAGTCCATGCCGAGACGAATCGCCGCTGTCATCAGGGCGAAAGGTGGTGCTACACGTTACTACACAGGTATCTCTAATTCAATTGCTCTTCAGTGTATACGTTGCTGTATTTTTATTTATTTTATTTTTGGCAATTGTTTTAAACATTTACCACATATCATGAGAACATGACATGTGAAACACAATAAGGTGCCGACAATTCAGTTTCTTATCGAATAAGCAATGCTGATAATAGGAAAAAAGTTTATTTTTTTATTTATTAATTTTTTGAAATTAAATAAGCTTTGGCCTCATAAGGTGGAACTTGGTCCACCTTATGAGAGTGAAGCGTTTATTTAATTAAACATGACGAAAAATATTGGGTGGGCACTGCCCCCAGTAATATTATTGGAGGGGCTAGATTCACCTTGCCCCCCCCCCCAGTCCTCGCCTAAGGGTGGTGTATCTGTCTTACGACAGACACTATAGCTCTTTCCCTTTCTTCCCTCGAACCAGTGACCCTAATATAGGGACAGGCGCTGTGGTGGGTTTAAAGTTTGTGACTTACCTATTCCAGAGGTGAAGCGGGTGTCAAGACAGCGAAGTTGCAGCGACAAACTCCGTCGGTGTAACTTAATTGGGAAAACATTCGGCTCCGGAGCAGATGGATTCGATTTCCACCATCAGCAAATAGCTTTTACGTTATAGTTACCAGCGCCGGCTTCGGGGTCCCCTCAATTTGCCCGCCATCCTTGAAACATTTTTTTACTATCGCACACCCCTCACCCCTATTTTCAGTTTCCTATACTGATGTATGAAAAAGTATTGCAAAAAAAAAAAAAAATATTGCAAAAAATAATTATTTCGACATTACAAAATATACGTTGTGTTCCCCTGAACGTGATTTGACTATTTTCCATCGGCGTGGCGTCCGGGAAGGGGGGGGATTGACACACGGAGGAAAGTGCCCACCAACTTAAAAATGGGAAAAAATATTTAGTCGTTCACCTGTTAAATGTTATACAGTGTGACGTATAGCCAAGAAGAAAAAACCGCTACGCAACAGCGAGCATTGCTCTGATGATGGTTTTCATTATCAGGTTCTTACCTGAGGTGCTTTGAAAGACATGTTGTTGTTTTTCATCCTCATCAGGGTGAATCAACCAAGCCTGGCATACTTCGTAGTTTTGGATAAATTAGGCATGTAAAAAAACCTAAGTTGTGGCACTAACAGCAGTTAAACAGGAGCATTTTCGGAGAAATTATTTCCGAGAATGCTCTCCCTCCCGATAAAAACATCAGTTTACACTTATTTGTGCCCCCACCCCCAACATTTTTTGTCCCGCTGAACCTAAGCTATTTTCACTGTGGGGTCTGTGTGTATGATTTGTCGCCATAATTCAAAAAACTATTATAGCTTTCAATGCGAAATTTGGTGTTTTGTGATACGCAGATGCAAAAGAAATAGCCGAAGTCTCACAAGTGGGAAAGCCTTTGTTAAGGAAGAGACGCCAGAACTTTTATAAGGACGGTCACTGAAGCACAGTACTGACATTTGCCTCGTTACATATTAGAACACTACTTTAGTTGAGATTTATGATATGCGGTGTCGGATCTTATGTGGCATATCTACTAACACTTACTCTAAAGAGCCCGAAAATGGATGGTTGGTTTATTTTTGCTTAATGGCGCTAGGGCTTCAATGAGCCAAAGAGCGCCAAGTCCAATGGTGTATAATAATAACAAACACAATATTAAAACATAACAAAAGAAAAAGATGTCATAAAACATAACAAGTAAAGGGTATAAATGGCCGACAAACAGATAACAGACTACACAAAACGAAAAACACCGTATAACGAAGTAAATTTCTCCGTCATTTTTGGTCCACGTCGGGGATCGAACCCGAGTCCACTTACTCGGGAACAAGTCGCTCTACCAACTGAGCTACGCAGACGTTCGTTCTCGCTGCTATCTGCCTTTATGTCGTGTGCGTCCTGCGGGGCAGGCACGTCCCAACCGGTACTACGTAAAACAGGACAATAAAGAAGACATCACAATGATCGTTTAAAAGGTAACTCAGGTTCTCTGAGTCGTCTGGTACAGTGACTGAAAGCACGAAACGAGCACGTTCATGAAAGAAAAAAAAACCGACACGAACATAAAACTTGCACAGCAGTCAAAGGTGCAGCCTGATTATGGATGAAATAATGCAAATCTTCTTAAGAATTGGGGTTACGTGTGATTGCGTGTTCCCTGCTCTCTCCAGATGTGTATGCGTCCAGAATCGCTCGTCAGACTAAATAGGCTCTCATCCGTAAAAAGAACTCGACCCCATTGCTGGTGTGTCCAGTTCTTTTGTTCCTGGCACCACAGAAACCGCCGTCTCCGATGAGCAGGCGTTAATGGCACACACCGTACTGGTCGTCGTGCAAATAGACCACCTATGTGCAGCCTCCTGGCCACGGTAAAACGCGATAACGGACGTCCAGTTGTCTGTTGCATGTGCCTTGCGATTTCTCTCGCTGTCTGCCTTCTGTCTCTTCTCGCCTGTAGGACAATATACCGGTCGTCCGCTGCCGTGGTTGCTCGTGGACGACCCCTGCTAAACCCTCGGACAGCTGTTCCTGTCATAAGAAATGCTCTCCAAGGTCGTAAAACGATGCTGTGAGCGACCCAGAACTCCTCGGCCACACTAGTCATACTTCGACCTTCTTCCAACTTCCCAATGACGCGACCTCGGGTAAAGTCATCCAGATGTCGTCTACTGGATTGCCTGTTGGCCATATCACACGGTGGCAGCAACTCGACATCGTCCAAACCGATGTACACCATGCAATAGCTTTCACCGAATTGCTGAGCGTACACCACCCGTGTGCTTTATACCCTTCCGCCACTCCTACCAACTTTACGTCATGCTGCATATTTGCGCATGCCCTACCGTACCGGACCCTAGTCTATCTCCTGAGTGGTCTTTCGGTCCGTTCTGCCTGCTCGTTCCGCTGTTATGCTAGTTTCTCCTCTTCGTCCTAATTTTTGCCCACCAGTGTATTTACCGATGATTAGAAATAATATTCTACTCTAGTGCCAAGCCATTGAAGTAATTTTGTAAAGTTGATATTTATTTATAAGAAATTTATTAATATTCATGCTGCACCCTATATTCCTCCAAAACTGGAAAGTGGCCCTCCCAAGAGTCTGAGTTTGAGACTACTGTTCTAAATTACAAGAGTTAAAGGATCAGCTAGTAACCTGTAGCTACTAGATATTACAAGACTCTTTTAGAAATCTTTTAGGGTCCATGCTACGCCGAGTGAGAGCTGTTTTAGCGACACGTTGAGAACATACATCATATTTGCCAGGTGGTCATAAGGTTTTGGTTCTTCGTCACACTCTGTAAAAAATAAGTGGTGTGAATTCAGGGAAATTATCTGAAAATAAAGTGCAGCAAAGTTGTCGGTAAGTTTCAGTCCTTTAACGAAATTTCAGTTTTTAAAAATTCACGTTTTTTTTTTACTTCCCTATTTTCACAGATTTTTCAGTAGTTATTAATTCCGTTTATTTCAGAAAAGCCCGTTTCAAGCGTTTCCGCATTTATACAGAGATTTAGTACAACCTATAGCACGCAATACAACATCGCTTCGGCGTAAGTCAGTCACCCAGCAATTTCTCGTAGAGTTTACATCCACAATGAAGGTGCAGACGCAACTACCTATGTCCCATGTGGCTTTTGTGCCACGTATGGAAGACGAACTTACTTAAGCTTGAACCAAGAGGGCCGCCCCGGTGGCGCAGTGGTCTAAGCGATGGCCTCTGATCATTCGTCCGAAAGGGGTCTGGGTTCGAATCCCGGTGAGGCATGGATGTTGTGTTTGTCTTACGGCACTGGCTCTCTCCCTTCCTTGGAACCAGTGACCCTAAATTAGGGACGGGCGACTGCTTATAGCCCATTGAGTTGCTCACGGTGGTCGTTAAACCTCCAAAAAAAAAAAAAAAAAAAAAAAAGAACCCAGAGGCTCCGATATAACGTAGTGGTCAGAGAAGTAGGAGAGTCTGAATGGAAGGGCGAGTCGACACAGTGGGGAAGTCAGATTATGATATCAAATCAAGCACTTCCAGAGAGAGAGAGGACAAGGTCGAGGATGGGGGGCAGGCAGCAGATTACCTTATTTGTAACGGAAGTCCAATGCCTCGGAGACGACGGCTTAACGTGTCCATCCAACTCACTTCAAGTATTTAGGGGATCAGAGCAACTCAACCTACCTAGTTTCGATCCCGCGGCCCGTCTAGTCTGAAGGTCTTTCTTTTTTTATTATATTGGAGGTTTAACGACCACCGTGAGCAACTCAATGGGCTATAAGCAGTCGCCCGTCCCTAATTTAGGGCCACTGGTTCCAGGGAAGGGAGAGAGCCAGTGCCGTAAGACAAAAACAACATCCATTCCTCACCGGGATTCGAACCCGGACCCCTCTCGGACGAATGATCAGTAGCCATCGCTTATATCACTGCGCCACCGGGGCGGCAATCTGAAGGTCATTGCTCTAACCATTAGGGCACTCGAGGCAATATGACCTAGCCTACCCATGTTTGCCCTTTTATCTCTCGCTATTGGTTTCATACTAGAATGATTTAGATATCCTATCTACCTCCACACATGAACCAATTTGCATGCGAATGCGCCGGCTCTTTCTAAGTGGGGGCAATTTCAGTGCCGAGTAGTGTATTATGATGTACTCTACCTTCGACCGCTCTTATTTTAGATATAACGACCACCGTGAGCAACTCAATAGGTTATAAGCAGTCCCCAGCCCCTATTTAGGGCCACTAGTTCCAGAAAAGGGAGAGATCCAGTGCTGTAAGACAAACACAAGTTCCCTGCCTCAGCCCGATTCGAACCCGGACCATCTCGGACAAATGGTCAGAAGCCAGCCTTTAGAGCATTGCGCCGCCGGGGCGCCGTACTTTTGTCCGTAAAGAATACCAGTGCATTTATAGCTGCTTAGTAGCTGTAAGTCTTTTTTTTTTTCATTGGAGCTTTAATGAACGACCACTGTGAGCGACTCAATGGGCTATAAGCAGTCGCCATTCCCTAATTTAAGGTCACTGGTTCCAGGGAAGGGAGAGACCCAGTGCTGTAAGACAAACACAAAATCCATGCCTCATCGGGATTCGAACCCGGACCCCATCTCGGACGAATGGTTAGAAGCCATAGCTTAGACCAATGCGCCACTGGGGCGGCGTACCTTTGACTTTTGTGTGTGTGTGTGTGTGTGTTCAAAAGCAGTGAAAATAATCATCTTTTTAATCGGTAACTCCTAAACAGCGTGTTTTAAATTTAAACATGAAATCCATTACTAGTGCTGTTTATCCGATTCATAAGAATTTGGGTCATGAACGCTTTACAGCTTATGCAAAACACGTAATTATTTTTTTTTTATTTCATTTTTGTTGCACGCACAGTAATTTAAAACGAAGCAATATTTTTTACCCAATTTCTAGAAATATATTTGTGGTAAAATCTCGAAGTTGGATTGTTTGAGCAATTTCGATACGTTCCGCACATCTTACTTTGATGTGGAAATAAAAATAAACATAGCTTAGCATAAACTTTTCTAGAAATGCCAGCAATAGTTTTTCTCTTTGAAGCTCCGTTGTGTAAAATCGTCGTTTGCGAGGTATTCATCGTAAACCGACAGTGGTCGGAAACCTAGTGAGTAATATTTTCTCACTGATCCCCAATTTTTGCTTGCATTCTTGAGATTTTCAAACCTTTTCCTTACAGCTTATGCTCGGATTTTCAAAACGTCGTGTGGAAGACATTTTATTTGATGTTCATAAAGTAAGCCAGACATGTGAAACAATCCAGGGAGGGAAAGACTGAATATTTTCCTGCCTGATTTATGAATAAATAATCTCCCTCCTCATGGGGTGCTATCACAGAAATGAAAAATGCAATCGAAATTCACAAGAAAAAAATGTAAAAAGTAACAAAAGATCGCCAACGATGTTTCGTTCACTCAAGGAGTCAACGCACAATCAAATTTAAAAAGGGAATAACTTTGGAATCGAGACGCAAGTTTCCCTTAGTTCGCATCAAAACTTAGAGAACAGAGTGTCTCTAGGGGAAAGAGAAAGCATCTTTGATGTAAATATTTGCATGAAGAAATATTCCTCCAAATACCATGAAACATATTCATCCTCTCTCTGTCACACAGAGTGGAAAGTAAAAGAAACACAAAAAGAGAAAAATCCACTAAGGGGTTTGTTGGTTCATTTGCTTTAGTGGAGTGCATTGAACCTTTCAAAATTCCTATGTCGCTTTTTTTAAATAAAATTGCTAATAAAGAAGGGAGTTAAATTAATAAAATGTTTGAAAGGAGATGAAAACTAATTAAATTATCAACTGACAGCTCATGCGATAATGTTTCCAGTAAAGTAGAGACAAACCAGTCTGAATTTATTTTATAAATCCAGAAAAAGTGATTCGTGAAAGAATTAATATGACATCTAATTTTTGCACAAGACAGAGAGAAAAACAAAATATGAATTCTGTTAATCAACAGAGAACTTATTATCAGTCGATGTTAGTTTAAAGCATTCACTCCACTGCGTTTTCTTATTGCAGTGTTTTCATGCGGTGCATTAGCACTTCTTGGATTTGAAATATTAGCATTCATTAGCATTCAAAGCAACAACTTCCGAGGAAAAGGGTTCTCTTAGAATCTGTTCAAACTGTTTTTCAAAGAAAGAAACTGGAATTTCTAACTCCCCGTCTTCACTGACTCATTTAAAATTGTACCAGTCGCCAGTGTTAATCCCTGATGAGGTGAATATTAACGTTTTACATGCGTTAATAATCGTTGGAAACAAAATCCTACTAAATATGAGCGTAATATTGGTTTGCTTATTGAAAAGTTTCATTATTTAACGCGATGTGCGTCTGTTGACCTTTGTCTCAAAACGAACATATTTCTTCTGTAATGCGAGCGATTCGCTAGATTACTTGAGGTCTGAAAGACTATTAAATTTCAAACGTAATAAGGGAAAAACTATGTTCTCACTTTTTCCGTATTCATATGGCGGAAAATTTTCGGTAATAGGAGTGATTAGCCGGAATACTTGAGTTCTGAAGAACTATTAAATTTCAGATGTCTGTCGAAGGATCTGATTTTCAAGTTCTGTAGCGAGATCGGATATACCAAACAGAAATATCATCGCTCTTTCTACGTTAATAAGTGAGTCTCGGAAAAATTCTCATCGGCCGCCACTGGGAATCGAACCCAGGGTCTTCCAGTTACGCGCCGGACATGCTACTACCCAGCAAAAACACAAGTGCTGAGAAACTGCTGGCCACCAGCTGGCAGTGATGGGTCACTGCTGGCTGAAATCTGCCGCTCACGGCCCGGTAGCGGCCCGTTGCTGGCAACCAATGCAACCCCCCCCCCAACAGCAGGTGGAAGCAACGGGACTGCGCATGCACAGAAGCAACTCATCGTACCAGTTAGTTGAAGACGACGCTATCGCCATCGTGTTATTTTAGTGGATGTTAAGAAAAAAAATCCATATGTAAATAAGCGAATTAATTTCCTAATGAAATTCCACGTTGACGAAGATATCTGATTAAGCCATGAAATACACCCACTCCATTCCCATGAATAACAATTCATGGAATGAAGTGGGTGAATAACAAGGGAAAATTTCAAACCGCTTGAAACAAATGTCCTGGAAAACCATTAAAAAACGTTTGTTGGAAAAAAAAATGAATTATACGCGTCAAAATTTAGTAATTATTTGAAAAAAAAAAGCAACGTTATGTGAATATAATGTGCTCATCCATGGGTTGAATACACAAGACTGGGAGGAATTCGCTTCTAAAAATAACGAGAAGTTAAATAAAATATCTTTCCTCTTTAAAACAAATGTAGCTTCGGACAACCGAAAGGAAAGATACAACGTTAAAAATGTAACAGAAAGGGACATGAACCCGGGTAAATATATATTAATTCAACAATCTCCTTTCAAGACGACAAGGACAGTACAAAACTTTGGAAAGCGACTCTATATCAGTATGTACACTCCTGGAAAATGAGTGAAGTTCCCTTAAGGTAAAAAAAAAAAAAAAAAAAAAAAACTATCGTTACGTTGAAAAAATAATTTATGAATTATATGAAACTGCCTTTTATGAAAAATACCTCGCAATATTGTAAAATGAAAGCGAGAACCATTCGAATACACATTCCACACGAAACAGACAGCTTCAAGCCCTCGCTCGTGCGTGGCAAATTAGTCCGGTCGGTAGAGATCTCAGCTACTACGCCAACGGCCCGTGTTCGTATCCACCCAGATTCAAACAGGCGTTTTTCCGGTTTGTTGAGAAAATTTCCCCGTCGCAGTGCTATAATTCACGTTTCGTAAGGGTAGCAAAAAAAAAAAGTTGTAGCGTTGGGAAACTGTGGGTTATCCTTGATTTTTTTTTTATGGCTACTACTGGGAAATTGGCAGACAAGATTCGGCAAGCCACCAGTTACGTCACGTGGTTGCTGGCTGATACTACCGGCAAACTAGAGGACCACATTAGGCTAGCCATCATTTCTGGCACGTGCTTGCAGGGCCACTTATGGCAGCTACTACCTGTGATGGACAACTGATGGCCCTGTTGCGACATACGACAACTGATGGGGTGCCAACTGTTGGCCAGCTGTTGGCCTGAACTGCTGGCCTTTGTGTTGGCCGCCCGGACATTTTATTGACGGTTTGGCAGCGGCGACATAGTGCTCGGCCATTGCTGGCCCAGCAAGACTGTTTTTGCTGGGCATTACACCACAGCGGCCTCGAATTATCCAGACTCACATGTGATTAACTGCCAAACTACATGGCAGGTTGCTTAATGGAGCCCAGTGGAAAGAGCGATGATTTCTGTTTGGTGTTCCTGATCCACGTCGAGTATTTGAATTAATTATCCATTCGCCTTCTAGTTATTTGTTCAGTTGCTGCTTTCCATCTTCGGTGAATCCCCAGCATTGTGCTGGGCTCCATGAAGCAAATTGCCATGTAGTTTGGCAGTTAATCACATGTGAGTCTGGAGAATTCGAGGCCGCTGTGGAGCAGTGGTAGCATGTCCGGCGCGTAACTGGAAGACCCTGGGTTCGATTCCCGGTGGCGGCCGATGAATATTTTTCCGAGACTCACTTATTAACGTGGACAGAGTGATGATTTTTGCTTGGTGTTCCTGATCCACGTCGAGTATTTGAATTAAGATATCGGATATTGTGCATAGCATATCGCATGAAATTTTGGTTATTGTGGCACAAGGTATTCCTTCTCTCCCCCCCCCCCATTTTCTGCACCATTACAGATTTTGTTACCATTAAACACCGGGTACATAAATTATTGTACAGGCGGTTGGTTGTATGATGCCTATGTATCAGTCTGGAGACCCCTGAAGACAAAAGCTGTTTGAGCTATCAACCGTAAACTACACAGTCGAGTCACATTATTGTACCCACCTCCTACTTTTGACGTCAACAGCGCGTAGCCAATGAAAGACGGCACGTGCCGTGAGCTCTCTTTAGAGGGTACACAAAGTGTGCTGTAGGCATTCTGGAAACATATCACTCGTTGCTGTCATGAATAAAAGGAGCGATTCATCAGATTTGAAAAAAAGGATGATTATCGGCTTTAGTGGCTAAGGGTGACAGTATTTCTGAAGCAACGTAGTTTGTGAACTGTTCGCGTGCTGCTGTAGTTAAAGTGTATCGTGATTGGAGAAATGGCGCCATTGCGAATAAACGACGTGGAAACTGCGGAGCATCACGTGTCATTGATGTGAGAGGTGAACGTTGGCTTCGAAGGTGAGTGAGGGCTGATCGACACGCTACAGTGAAGAAACTCATTAACCAAATGGATCAGGGGGCATTTGGTCAACGAGTTTTGAAAGTGTGTCAAAAGCGACAGTTCATCGAATCCTGCTGCGTACGGGGCTCCGATGCAGACGGATGGTCACTGCACCAATGCTAACGAAGGTGCATCGTCAGAAAAAGCTTACATTTGCACGGCACTATCGGAATCGGACCTCCGCTGATTGGCAAAGGATTGCCTTCTCTGATGAGTCACATTTTCTGCTTCATCGAATGGATGGACGTTAGCGTATAAGGGGAGAAACATCGGATAACAAACACTCTTCAACCATTGCTGGAAGAATACAAGCTGGTGGGGGCAGCGTTATGGTTTGGGGAAGGTTTTCGTCGCATTCCCTGGGTTCAATCATATCTGTGGAAGGCACCATGGACCGAATTCGTTACAAATCCATCCTTGCAGACCACGTACACCCATACATGCTGATTGTCTTCCTTGAGGCGAACGGGATCTTCCAGCACGACAATGCGACGTATCACACAGCTAGAAATGTCCGAGAGTGGTTGAAAGAGCACGATGAAGACTTCAAAGTACTTCACTGGCCCCCTAATTCCCTAGACGTAACCCCAATTGAGCATCTGTAGGACCGCCTCGATCGTGTTGTTCGCTCTGTGTATCCTCGACCACGCACCCTCCAGCAGCTGTCAGATGTACTGCAGTCAGCATGGCTTCACATACCTGTGAACACCTTCCAGTACCTTATTGAGTCAATCCCAGCCCGTCTAGCTGCTGTCCGCGCTGCACACGGTGGTTACTCTGGATATTAGTTGGTGGCCACAAAAATGTGACTCGACCGTGTACAACGGAGGTCATTCGGAAAGTAAAAAGCGTTCGCGCATAGGGTCTGGGCAGATTTCTGCCCGGTGCTCAATCAAAGTCATCCGGGCTAAGTGCGCTGTTCGATATCTCCTGGCAGCATTGTCAAGCGTGTAATTATCAGCGTTTGTGTTTAGTTACGATCTTTCAAAATGAACATGAGCATTGAAAATCCCACAGAATGCGAAGTTCGATCAGTTATCCGTTTTCTGACTGCTGAAAACATCAGGCCTATTGACATTGATTGGAGACTGTATGGAGAAGGTGTTATAAATGAACTCCGTGTCACAAAGTGATGCATAATGTTTAAAAACGGAAGAACAAACTTTCATGACGAGGGGCAGTTCAGGGCGCCTCTCTCGCTCATCCCGGACAAACTCAAACAAAAGGTTGATGACATCATTAAAGAGAATCAACGCTTTACGATTAGCGAACTGCACGAAAAATTTCTCGAACACTTGTGTACCAAGTTGTGACGAAACGTGTATTTCGCACTAAATACCCGAGAACAAAAGACAATGACTTGAGCGGCTTCACCCTGAATATCTGAAAACGCAGCGAAAAATCAAACGAAGTTTGTTTGCAAAAGAAAATCATCCCGAATGTCTTCTGGGAGCAGAAAAGGTGTCATAATTCGTCGATTTCACGGATAGAGGCGCAATCATAAATGCTGATGCCTACTGCGCAATTCTGAAGCGTGTATAGCGCGACATTCAAGAGGCATACTCTCACGAGGAATCTGTTTAATACAGAACAACGCCCGCCCGCACACTGCCAGGAAGACAATGGAGTTGCTTGATGAGTTTAACTGGAAAGCTTTTGTGCATCCACCTTACAGCCCGGATTTGGCACCATCAAACTAACACAAGTTTCCCAATTTAAAGCAGTTCCTTGGTAGACAGCGTTTTGATTATGATGATACGCTAAAGGAGGATGTTATGGACTGGCTGAAAGTACAGGCGGTGGAGTTCTACTAAACTTATCCCGAGATATGGCAAGGGCCTCAATTTCCATGGCGACTATGTAGAAAAATTGGCTACGGTATGAATTAAAAATTGCAAATAAAATATTTGAAAAATTTAAGAGTATATAGTTTTTATAACCAAACGTTCTTTACTTTCTGAATGACCCTCGTACTTAAGAGTTTTGTGAAATAATACTGTAAAGCAGTACATTTCACATTTTCTTAAAGATAATTGAAGGTCATTGTCAGTTTAGTAAGATCTCAAGTTCTAAAGCGTTTTGTTGCTTCAAAAAGTCAGGGTGAAAAAAAATACGTAACTCGTAATAAGTTCTCCTGGAGGGAAAATAAAATGATTACAAACCCATTCAGAAAAATTTTAAGTTCCAACAGAAAATAAAAGGACTAATTCACTCACATTAAAAATATATATATATTCATCACCCGATTAGAGTTCTATCTTATACGTGACTGTACCTGACGTGTCTTTCTGGTTCAACGGTGGCCCACGAAGTTTCCGTAAAAGAGTTCCATAGTTCCAAACCCACCAGGGGCAAAGTGAAAGTATTCGTTAAAGGGCTGAAAAAGTCAAAATAGAAGATCTTACAAAATTTCTTTATAAATACGGAAAACTCCGAAGCGGACTTTTCTGAAATCAACGGAATTATTGACTATGAAAATTTCTATAATAATAATAAGAAAATTTCCATAATAAGAAGAACCGGTTTCTTTTCAAAACGGACATTTCGTTAAAAGACGGACACCCACGGGCAACTTTGCTGCACGTTATTTTCTGGAATTTTCCAAGAATCCATGCCACTTATACTCATTTACATTATTCTCAACAGTAGGTCGGGTTTATGTATGAAGAACCTCCTAGCAAGCGTACAATTTGGAATGTCTGGTTCCAAATGTCAAACATGGGTTGGATCTTTGATTATTTGGGCGGCTATATCTTGGTATTCGGCTAGCTCCATTATTACCCTCATGGTCCAGTTACTGCCAGCGAGTATGTGGTCATTCTAAGTTATCAGGTGCATCATACGGTCCAAGTGTTGTTTCCCAACAATGATGCCATTTTTCAAGAAGATAATGCTCTCGTACACGCAGGGAAAACAGTTCACACTTGGTTTGAGGCGCACCAAGATGAAGTTCAACATCTGCATTGGCCTATCCAAAATCAGCTGATCTGAATATCATCAAACCACTGTGCGCAGTTTTGGGGAGCACAGTGAGAAGCAGATTCGCTCCTGCAGCATCTCTGAAGCAATTGGTTGATGTTCTGATCGACGAATGGTACAACATTCCACTGGAGACTATTAAAAAGCTGAATGAATCTATTCCAAGAAGGTTGGAACTTGTATTAAAGGCAAATGGCAATCCAACACCTTATTAATAAAGACATATAATCTATTTCGCAGGTGTTCACATTATTTTGTTCAACACCTGTACGTTTCATCTCCGGTAACAATGTGACAAATAAATTCGCGACCTTCTTTCGCATTGCGTTGCACGTGTGAGAGGACTGGTGCCAGGCACAAAGTATTATGTTCTGCTGTCAGTTGTGTGGATACTCATCACGCTAAAACGTTACCCGAGCGCGTTATGAACCATGTGACGCGCGGTACCAAAAGAAACATCTACAATCTGACACAAGTCACGCGCCTGTCTTCTTGCACTACAGTCCATACATGCAACGCTGCTGCTGTGATGTTGGAGGCTTGCCACTGCGTTTCGCATTCGTCAACGCATTACGTCGGTGTGCGAACTTAGCGCATTATTCGGACACGCTCCAAATGCCCATGACTTGAGAACTATACTTTTCTTGCGGTTGGCAATGAATCTCTGCCGTGGCTTTTCCCTTGCACCGACAAACCAGATAACCGCGCGTATTTCAAGTAAAACCATGTTTTCACGCAGGTCGTCCCTTTTAGTTGAATACGTTCTCCAGAAGGTTGCTTTTTGTCCTAACTCCTTTGTGGAACAGAGATGGAAACGGGTCAACAATTTCTAGCGGGTCAAGGTGTTCCTGACCCGTTTTCGACCCGGTTTTATTTCCGTTTTATTTTTGAAAAGCAAAGAAAAATGCAGACTGTGGAATTTTGTGCTTGATACTGGTGCCCGCGGACTGAAAAATGATTCATCATGCAATATGAAGGAAGAGTATCCTCAGAAGGAAATGTGAAAACAACATCCACAGTTTGGAAACTTTCATCTCATCATAAACTCGTGAAAATTGGTGTTGACGTGAAACATATTCCGAAGCTTACGGTATAAAAAAAAAAGACGCGCGGTACAGCTGCAAACGGTATAAAAGCAAGCTTGAAGCTGACCGAGAACATATCGCACTGTGAGGTTGAGTGAAAATATCGCGGCGGGAAAGAACTGACTTTGAGAAAGGAAAGATTGTTGGGTGTTATATTAGTGGGTTGTCCATAAGTGAAAGCGAGAGGCGTTTAAACATACAGAAGTCACTGTTTTGGATGTACTGAAAACGTGGAAGTGTCATCATGGCGTGCCTGAAGCATCAAAATGTACCGGCTGACCAAAGAAATTCAGTGATAGAGGACGTCGAAGCCTCAGAAGAGTCGTTGCAGCTAATCGACGGAGTACTGCATAAGACCTCAGTGTACAGGTCAGTAAAAATGCTAGAACCTCGGTATGTACACGCACCATTCGCAGAGAACTTCATTCCATGTGTTACCGTGGTCGTGGGACTGCTCATAAGCCTTTCATCTCCACTCGGAATGCTACTCGTCGTTTAACATGGTGTAAAGAACATTTATCGTGGAACGTCGATCAATGGAAACAGGTCATATGGACTGATGAATCCAGATACACGATTCATCAGTCTGATGGCCGTGTGTGGGTATGGCGGCCTCTGGGGGAACAATATGTACCACAGTGTACTGTTCCTACGGTCAAGTTCGGAGCTGGCAGTGTACTCATGTGGGAATGTTTTTCGTGGTATGGTCACACCCACTGGTTATCGTGGACAAACCTGTTAACCAGCACGTCTACCTCGATATTCTGGACAATTATGCCCTGCCATCTCTGTGGCAAAACTTTGGAAGCGAGCCTTGTTGGTACCAGTGGGATAATGCACCGAGCCATAAAGAAAGGATTGTTACGGCGTGGTTTGACGATAATTCCGTATCGTGTGTGGAGTGGCCAGCGCAGAGCCCTTATCTTAATCCCATAAAGCACCTATGGAATGAATTAGAGCGTCGCGTAATAAGTTTGGAACCAAGGCCTAGTACTAAGCAACAATTAGCGGCAACATTATGTACTGAATGGAAGCGCATACCTATCGCTCTGTTCCAAAACCATGTCGGCCGCCTCGGTGGTGCAGTGGTCTAAGCGATGGCCTCTGATCATTCGTCCGAAAGGGGTCCGGGTTCGAATCACGGTGAGGCATGGATGTTGTGTTTGTCTTACGGTACTGGCTCTCTCCCTTCCCTGGAACCAGTGACCCTAAATTAGGGACGGGCGACTGCTTATAGCCCATTGAGTTGCTCACGGTGGTCGTTAAACCTTCAATCAAAAAAAAAAAAAAAACATGTCGAAAACAAGTCTTGTAGAGTGAGTGCATGCATTAAGGCCAAAGGTTGGCCGACACCGTACTAATGTATGCCAATAAATGCTATGTTGTGTTTCTCTTTTAGGTGTCCGGTAACTTTTGTCAATATAGTGTATATATATATTCTTTCTATTTTTATCTACGTCAGATAAGTTTTTTACGCTTTCCAACCATTGGTTGAAGAAGCGTATATGCTCCAGCTTTGTCTGTCTGTCTGCCCGTCCGCAAATAACTCCCGTAAAAATGGTTCAATTTCAATGAAAGTTTAGTATATGGTAGGGGTCAACCTGGGAAGGAACCCTATTGAAAATGGGCGAAATGGGATCAAAGGTCTGGACATAGGTGCGGGATCCATTCCATCGCCCTTATGCGTCATAACTTACGTAAAAATGCTTCGATTGTGACAAAACTTTCGTATGTTGTTCCGGAGGTATAAAGAACCAATTCTGTTGAATATAATCGAAATGGGTCAAAGGTGAGGGCACAGGAGCGAGATTTATTCCAAAGCCATTATCCTCATGACTTGACTAATAAAAATGCTTCTATTGCGACAAAACTTTAGTATGTTGTTTCGGAGGTATACTGAACCACTTCTGTTTGATATTATTGAAATGGGGTCATATGTCATGGCACAGGAGCGAGATTTATTCCACAGCCATTATTCCCATAACTTGAGTAGTGATTTCTGGTATGTTGGAAAGTGGATCATAATCAATGCATTGCATGATTTTACTAACTTGTTGGTATTAGCGCAACACACAAACAGCTCATGGAACGAGAGAGACTGGTTCACTTTGTTCTGCCTCGTCACCGTCTGCAGCCGTTAGAGGAACTCCCAGAGTGGGACTTCCGAGTTCACAAACAGGGGAACAACAGGGGAGAAGGAGGAACCAGGAAGAGACTAAGGAAGAAGTGAGAAATAACTTGGGATTTCTTCAGGGAAGTGTCATGGGCTAGAAATACATTTTAATATTCCTTGGTGACACCTGCGTTCAAAGCTGAGTGAAGCTAATTTTGGGCTAAGAGCCTTCACATGGGACAACTAACTCTATTGTAGTGTCTGATTAATATTTCATGGAAAATTTGTATTCAACTCCTGATTCACGCTCGACGAAAGGAGAAGTTAATTAGATACGGCACCTTCTTTCGTCCATAGCTCCAACATTTCCTTCCCCGAAGATTTAAGCGTGTTTATTTTTCGCGTATCTCTTTCTTTTGTTTGCCGCAACGAGATTACCCACGGTCTAAATTTATAGATTGCAATATGGAATGCCACTTACAAAGTATTCATAAAAATGAGCTTTAATCTTGTATTAAACGGACCCTGTTTAAATGCCCTCGATATCTACTGCCAGTGCCGATTTAGACATGACGACCCTCACTGGGCCTACCTGAATATCTGTTCCCTTAAAGCTTACGGAACCACGTAACACAGTTTGTTGATGTTTCATACAATGCACTCTGAAGAAATTTTGATCATTTGTCAGTGATGGATCTGGGTTGGAATCCCGGTGAGGCGTTGATGTTGTGTTTGTCTTACGGCACTGGCTCTCTCCCTTCCCTGGAACCAGTGGCCCTAAATTAGGGATGGGCGACTGCTTATAGCCCATCAAGTTGCTTACGGTGGTCGTTAAACCTACAAAAACAAACAGAAAAGTTTGGGGGATTCCCTAAAAATGGGGACCAAGCATATATCAGGTCCTGTCTAGAGCTGAAACTAAACTTAAAAAAAGATTAATTTTATGACCAAATGTAAAATTCCTTAGGAACCGTAATTAACGTCTGTTGGTGAAAGTCTCTTGTTCTCCGTTTCTGCCATTATCATAATTTATGTTGCTGCTCATGCGAACCGGTAGTTATTCATTTGGCATATCACCCCTGTTTGGGTACCTTTACTTCTCTAAAGCCGAAGAATTTTCTGAATACTTCACGAGTAGTTAAACAATATGAGCCAAAATTCCTTTACCACTAAGCTCTTCTAAAAGGCGTGTTGCTACGTCGTTCGGTAGATTTTACCCATAAAACTGGACCTGCCAATTTCATTCTGAATCCCATTAAAAGAAACTGGTGAAACCAGAAGACAATTGGATCTGCCAGGCTTATTCTGAATCCTGTTAAGAAACTAGTGAAACCAAAAGGGTTAAAATAGAGCTCAAAGGACTAAGGTTTGATGACATCCACCTGCACCACCCGAAGGTGTGGCAGGGATTGAACGAAGCTGAGCTTTACTCGGCGCCATTTCTGACAGGTTCTACTTTCACCAGAGGCTGAGTCTTCTACGAAGGAACACTAGGCACATTCAGCCGTCCTGCATCTTTTGCCGTCTTCTGTATGCGCTTTCTAGGAACGAGTTGAATTCTAAGAGGCACCTAGAGGTGATTTCTTGCATGACGGGCGTGTATCTCAAGTGCTCCTTTGCAGAAGACTCAGCCCCTGGGTAAAGAGGCCCCAATAAAAAATGGCGGAAATTAAGGCAGCTCAGCTTACTCCACAGAGCTCTCAGTATTTAACGCGAATAGCCGTGATATATGCCACAGAGGACCCACAAGATTTGGAAAGGGTTTGAACTTTTGTAACTACTTTTTGACGTTCAATATTACAATGATTCAGAATTTATAGAAAGGGCACCTATGCGGCAAAGCAACATAAAACAAATGGACTCGGAAGCGATTCCAAATACTGCAGCCACACACCAGATGTCATCAAGAAGGTACGCGTAAAGGGTTAGTGAAAACCCTGCAACCCAGAGAATGGTTAACAAAACTAACAAGTGTCCCGGTTGAATGAATGCAATCCAACGAAGCATCTTAGCCGATGAACGGAAGCAATCCCGGATTATTCTGTGCATGGAGTTGAAACAGAGACGTAAAACAGACTCTAATGTTTTGTCCAAGGTCATTTCTGGTGACTAATCGTGGGTTTACAGGTGCGACCGTGAAACAAAACACCTGTTGCCCAATTGTTGCCCTTTCGCGTACATCCTGTTGCGTAGGATGATCAATAAGTAACTTCAGATTACATTTGGCGGAGGATTAAGGGTATGCTAAACGGTGTTTTCCAACGTAATTTCACTTTCCTGACTAGAAGGCGTTGTTCGTCACCAGAGTTGGAAACAGGTCAAACATTTTGGACCCGGACATCACATAATTGGACCCGACGCGGACAAATCTGAACTGACCCGAAACCGATCCGGACATATCTGCTTTGATCTATAATATATATACACTGCGGGCCACCCAAAATGCAACACCAAGAAGGACACGAGATAGCAAAGCCAGATTTACAGGACAAATAACAACAGAAACAAAGATGAAATGATTGAGCTTACAGGCCCGTGCGACTTGCGGAACACGCAGACATCAATAGTTCGTGTGGCCCCCCATGGCTCGCAATAACGGCCGCTACACGCCACGGCATCGAACGAAAAAGGCTTTGGGTGTGGGTTTGGGGTATGTTGGTCCAGGCTGCTTCCACACGTTGCCACAGTTCATCAGGCACAGCCGCGGGTGGTGCTTGCCGGGCCACTCGGCTGCCGATAAGCGACCAGACGTGTTCGATGGGCGACATATCGGGAGAACAGGCTGGTCACGGTAGCAGTGACACCTGGTGGGCCGTGAAGAATTGTTGCACGATGCGTGCCACGTGCGGGCGCGCATTGTCCTGTTGAAACGTGGCCGCTAGCAGGTCCTGCAGATAAGGGAGGACTACAGGCTCCAAAACGTCGGAGATGTAGCGGTGGTTGTTGAGTGTACCTGCGATGCGTACCAGAGGGGTGCGGGCGTCATATCCAATAGCACCCCAAACCATAACACCAGGCGACGGACCGGTATGGCGATGCATAATGCAAGCGTCATACAGTCTCTCGCCGCTGTGCCGCCACACGCGGATCCGACCATCGTGGTCTTGCAGGCAGAAGCGAGATTCGTCGGAGAAGACAATGTCGTGCCATTCTGTAGTCCAGGTGCGGCGTTTAATGGCCCACTGCCGCCGCACTCGCCGGTGGTGTAACGTCAATGGTAATCGGAGCAATGGGCGCCGTGCGGCAAGTCCCCGATCCTGCAGACGACGTCGAACGGTATGTGCTGACACAGGTTGTTGCGCAACACACCCTAATTCCTGCGCTAACATTCTTGATGTGGCAGTGCGAGCCGTCAATGCCCGCCGCACAACATGCCGGTCCTCTCGTTCGGTGGTGTGCCGCGGCTGCGGCAATCGCTCACGTCGGTCCGTCCGTCCCTCCTGCACCCACCGAATCCATACTCGCCTCACGTGGCTGGATGTCGTCCCACACGGGCGCCGATGTCTCGGTACGATAAACCGCTGTCGCGATAAGCCACTATTCGTCCTCTGTCGAACTCCGAAACGTGCTGGAATGACTGCCGTATTCTGCGACGAGGCATCAGGAAGCTTCCCACGCACATTTCCGACAGCACAACACACTTCCACTACTTACACCCCGCCTTCTGTGCATCCTTCTTATAGTGCTTCTCTGTGGCGTGCCGGGCGCACATGATTTGCATATGCCCTGCAATGCTAATCGTTTGCATGTCTTCTCGCGGGCGACGCATGCTGCGGATTTCAGGCCAATTGGATGCTTCCTTCTTGGTGTTGCATTTTGGGTGGCCAGCAGTGTATATGTATATATATATATACATATATATTATTGTTCAAATCAGATTTGTTGGGATCGGTTTCGGGTCAGTTACAGATCCGGGTAGGGTCCAATATATATATATATATATATATATATATATATATATATATATATATATATATATATATATATATATATATATATATATATATATATACGAATGAAAACAGGAAAAAGAGAAGAAACTGTCATTAATAAACTGACCATCCCTACGTTTAATTTAATAAACGGTTCTGACAAATTGCTCAGATTTAAGCTTTTTATTTTTGAAGGGGGGGGGGGGGTGAACGACCATCGTGAACAACTCAGTGCGCTATAGGTAGTCGCCGCCCGTTCCAAATTTAGGGCCTCTGTCTCCTGAGACCGGAGACAGCCAGTGCCGTAGGGCAAACACAACATCCATGCCTCACTCACCAGGATTCGAACCCGGATCCATCTCGGAAGAGCTTATACCACTGCGCCACCGGCCTGCTAACAAACGGGTCGTTCGGACTAGACCGAACCGGGTACATATGACCACTGTATTCAGAGAAATAAAGTGCCTTCGAAATTCTGCAGGAAAAGCAATATCCTTAAAGGTAAAGTAATCCAAATACAAATCAGATTAACACACACACTCTCACGTAAGCCCATTACTTGCATCCCTTTGCCATAAATAAACAGACAAATAAACCACATTATGGTTTTATTTATTCATTTCGAACGTCGGTATTGGGAATACAGGGATGAAGTTCCCACACTAACAAAATGAACCTTTTTAATATTAAAAAAGTCATTATGAGCTCATTAATACCTAAATTTCCCACAAACAGCATTTTATATGAAATTTCTGTATTATTTTACTCAACGTCAGTCAGCGGAACATTTTTTTTTCTTTTTTATGTGGTCGCTTCATTCGCATTATTTACTAGCCCTTTTCCCCCATGAATATTTGAATTTCGACCTACATTTGTCCATCTCAAAAAGATGTCACCAATATCTTTTACGAAACAAAAATATTCGGCTTCCAACCAAGCGCAACATTTAAGCGTGCGAATTTAAGTTGACAGAAACTGGTTTTATGAAAAAATAATGCTGGTGTAAAGATAAATAATAATAAAATCAGCAATTTTTAAAAAAGATATCATTGCGTTTTTTGAGGTTGGTGGCATCTTTTGAGTAAACAAAGTACTTCAAAGAACTTTTTTTTTTATTTCATCTTGAGGAAAAAGTATTCATGCTTTTTGATAGTGTTTATTTGAACCGCTTTCCTGCGGGTTGAGCGTTTACATGTCACTTTATGTCTTTCGTTTTCTTCTTTCCTTTTCAATTTGTTCTTGGTTTTTTTTTAAGCTTTACGTCGTTTTAGGTATTTGACTTTGAAAAACATCAGAAGTCTTAAAAAAAAAAAAAAAAAAAAAAAAAACCGTGGGATTTTTTTCACTGTTCCCGGAAAAATCTCTCTTCCTCTCCAACAGTAATCTTTCCATAAGTCGCTTTTTGCTTTGGACGAAAGCATTCCTTTTGCCATTTTGGGAAACAGCCCGTTTTCTTTCCCCACTGCTTTTAATAACAAGCTTCATAAAATTACATTAGATTACCTTGTATTGTTCGCCGATTGACGCACTATCAGGCAGTTATAGATTTTTATCAAAAAAACTGAATACGCATCTGTAAGCATGATCACATTTTCTGCTTTTACATTCTGTGCCACACAAATGATTTGTCGCTGCATCTAAACGAAAAGCGTATTTCATACACCAACAACAGGGACGGCTTCAGATTTTTTTCCCTTATGTTGTTTTCTGTTTACTCCACGGCTATTTGAATCGCATTTTCCTTTTAAATAAATTCAGGAATTCAGCAACTTCAAAGATATTTGAATTCGGGGATGGTTCATTCTGTATAAATATGTGGCTGACTATGATATATGATTTCAGGAATGAGCCTCGATGAAATTCTTAATGATGGTATTCATTCAACCAAGAGAGAAAAGTATGGAGATTTCTTGCCAGCATCCAATCTTAACGATCTAAAAATTGCTGTTTAAAAACTGGATGACATGCGCAAGTAAAAATATAAAGACACCGGACAAAAAAAGTAGTCCCCTGCAGTAGTATATGTAATTGTTTAATATGATATATTTCTGAGGTTAAAATTAGAATTTTAGTTAAATATTTCTGGGTTATGTAATAATAAAATATATATTATTTCTACAGACAATTTTAAGCTGAAATTTTTGAAAAATTTAAATTAGTGGTCGAAAAACAGATTTAAGTGACAGACAAAAAGGTATCGCAGCTTTTAGCCGGCCAAAAAGACACAGCATCAAGGAAGTTGCTAAATTTGCAGATGTTAGCATATCAACAGTTCTACGTGCTTATTAAGATTGGTGTGTAAGTAAAATTCGACTGAAAATAAAAGGAAAAACTGTGGACGAAACATCATTTTGACAAGTCATGTCCAGCGCAGAATTTCTCGTCTGGTCAACGAAAACAGATTTCCAACAACGCAAGAACACTTCCGATCTGTTATTAATAGACATCACACGTTTATATCTGTGCGAACATTGCGTGGAGAACTTCATCGAATGGATAACTGCAGTAGAGTTGCAAGACTAAAACCAATGTTAACTTCAGCTCTCAAAAAGGCTCGATTAGCTTGGGCCAAAACTCACAGGAATGGACTGTATTAGTGGGAGGCTGTCATATCGTCTGATGAATCCAAATTTTGCCTCTACTCAAAGGATACAAGGCGCAGGATCAATAGGAGGTCCTGAGTGTGTTCAAAGAGTTCTTGACACAGGAGGTGGGTCTGTAATGTTGTGCTGTCGTTTTAATAGTTGTGAATTAGGCCAACTGATAGACGTGAAGAATACGATGAATCAGCGTGCTTACAGAGAAATTTTAAACAATCTTGTGTTTTCGTTTTGCACAATATTTGCAGGACTCTCATCAAGTAACTCATCCTATTTACCAGGATGACAACTGTAGGATTCATAGGGCTAAAATAATTATGGACTGGTGCGAAGAGCATGACACAACTTTGGGACACATGGACTAGCCAGCTAAATCGCCAGATTTAAATCCCATTGAGAAATTATGGGACCATCCTGAACGAAGTGTAACAACCAAACTTCAGTATCCCAGTAATCTCAATGAATTTTGAGACAAACTGTTCTTAGAACAGTCAAAAATTGACTCAAGTTATTTAAATAATCTTGTTGAATCTATTCCTGCTGCCCCGGTGGCGCAGTGGTCTAAGCGACGGCTATTGACCATTCGTCCGCGATGGGGCCGGGTTCGAATCCCGGTGAGGCATGGATGTTGTGTTTGTCTTACGGCACTGGATCTCTCCCTTCCCTGGAGCCAGTAGCCCTAAATTAGGGACGGGCGACTGCTTATAGCCCTCTGAGTTACTCACGGTGGTCGCAAAACCCCCAATCAAATATATATATATATATTCCAGCAAGAATTAATGCTGTGATTTCTGCACGAAGTGATTTAACTAAGCATTAAAAGTAAATTTCTGGAGGTGACTGATTTTTTTCCCGGTGTCTGTAGACATGTAAGAGCGTACATTAAATTTCGGCCCCTAGTCGTTACGGAACACAGTTATGATTTCATTACATTACCTGAAGTGATACATGATTTTTGTTTTCGGTATTTAACGGCCTCCATGAGCAACTCTAAGGGGATATAAACAATCGCCTGTTCCTAATTTAGGATCACTCGTTCCAGGAAGGAGGTAGAGCCAATGCCATCAAACAAAGGCACCACCCATGCAGTGTTGACAAGTTGGGAAAAAGTCACTAAATTTAGGGAATTTTGGATTAGAGTTGGCTACAAAAAATATTATTTTGGGATTAGCTACTTTTTCGGGGGATTTAGTTATGTTTTTAACGATCTCGGGGACTTTTTATATTTACGTTTTCAAGCATTTAAAATACGGTTTTAAATCAGCAGAATAACTTTTTCCCTTTCAATAGTTCTAATAACCGTTAGCCATAAAACTTGTATAGAATGCAATCCCCTTTTCCTCAAGTCTTTGTATTTATTAGGCGTAGGAAACTTGCCCAAATCAGCTCAGTTTTGCCTGAGATATTTCAGGCCAGGTATGGACAAACTTAATTATACGGGGGCCAAATGAAAGATAATTTTTTTCGGCAAGTCAGACTTTTTCATAACTTTTCCTTCAAAATTCGTTTAAAAATGATAAACACACATAGATTGACATGAATAAGTTTCACATTGAGAATGGAAAACAATCATACATACCTACTAAATTGTTTTTAAGTTCATTAAGAAGATTTATTGGATTGATGCATAAGTTCATGCCGTTTGTTTCACCGCCCTACAGGAATGTATTACATCAGAAGGGAAAACGGAATCAATCAACCATGTAATTCCCGTCATTGTTTACGATGGTGTCCCAACGTCTGGATAGGTCTGCAATGCCATTCTTGAAATAACCTGCAGGTTTTGCTGCAAAGAAATCATCAAGGAAATTCTGAAGATCAACATCATTGTTGAACTTTCTGCCACGGAGTTCATTCGACAGCGATCGGAACAGGAGATAGTCTGAAGGGGCGACATCTGGGGAATAGGCTGGATGTGGAAGGATCTCCCATTTAATGTCCTGAATGGCCATTTTGGTCATGTTTGTACTATGAGAGAGTGCATTATCATGTTGGAGAAGGACACCAAGGGGCAGATGTGGCCGTTTCTGCTGAATTACTCTTTCCACACGGCGGAGTTGCTCACAGTAGAGTGCAGCGTTGATGGTCCGATTCCTCAGCATCATTTCCCAGCGAATAATGCCTTCCATGTCCCACCAGACACACAACATTATCTTTGCAGGGTGAAGGTGTTATGTTTTGGATGTGATGTGGGCATCTTGTTTGAGCTTAACCATTCCCTTAGATGCCTGGAATTCACGTACAGGCACCACTTTTCATCTCCAGTAAAAATACATGACAGAAAGGGTTTATGTTGCTGATAACATTCGCAATAACGCCAGAGCAGGGAACCATATATAACAACACTCTGATTCTTGTTGTCCTCGGTGAGAGCGTAAGGCAACCAAAATCCCAATTTCTGGACCTTTCCCATATATTCCAGGTGTCGCACCACTGTGGCCTGATCACAGTCCATCTCAGTAGCCAATTAGCGTGTGGTTTGCCGCGGATCCAAGTGGATGAGATGGTTCAAACGATCCTCATCAAAGTGAGATGGACGAGAGTCGTTGAGATCAAAATTCCCACCTCGGAACCGCTCAAACCATTTGCGGGCTATCCTCGGAGCAATAGCATCCTCCCCATACACATCACAAATTTGTTGAGTAGCCTCGGCGGGTGTGGACCCCTTGTTAAACTCGTAGAGGAGCAGATGTCGGAAATGTTCATTCCTCTCTAATTGACACTCCATACTTCTGGACCTGAAAACCGAAAAACCATTACCCACAATCACACAACGCAATAGGATTTAGTACACGATATTACTGGCTACATTTTGATATACAACTGGCCATCTGCACCGTCACTACTGACCTGGGAAACACCTATGAAAGAAAACGGCATGAACTTATGCATCAACCCAATATACAGTATGATGGGGTGTGAGATGGGTGAAACTGTGACTGAGCTTCCAGCAGTTTTTCATAATCTGGGTCAGGGCATGATTAAGGCTTTAGTAGGCCCCTAGGCCAAGACATTTGAGCTGGCCTCAAGGCTAAGACATATGAGTAGACCCTCCCCCAAGGTACTTATAACGGGGAATCATTATGATGTCCATTAAAGTACCAAACCCTAACTACTAAATTATCTGCAGAGTTTTCATTATAAGCCATTGTATTTTTCATTGTTCTCATAATGACATGAGTTAAAAGTTTAATATTCCTGGATTTTATCTTTGATATTATAATGATTTACCATTGTACACTTTTCTTAGTGCATCTTTTCTGTTATGCCATGTGAAGCCACTGGGGATTTTGACCATTAACGGTTCCAAGTGTAAACTGGGAGGTGTGGATGAACGGTAGTGAAAAAGCTGAAACTGTCTCGCCGACCCCGCTGTACACGGCGACATAAAACCTTTACCCTTGGTGAATCACTGCCTTGAAATCTGTTTGTCTCCCAGAACTGTGTATATATTGGATTGCTGCTGGTAATACTGTTTGTTTCGTGTTATTCTTTCCATGCATATATGATTGGTTGTTTTGGTAATATGATTGGTCGTTTTGTTCGTGTCTTTGGTGAGTTTATGATTTTTGTCTGTTGGTTGTGCTTATGTTGTTGCTGACTCTTTGTTGGATTTCCCCGTGACCCCGGGAGCACCAGGATTTGTTTCAATGCCTTGCACATTGGATAAGTGCTTCCGATAGGATAAGTGCTTCCCTGACGAGAACTTTGCCTTTAAGGTTCAAATGGTCTTTCTCATTCCTTTGGGATCCGGCACCCAGTGATGTTTACTATTTTTTTTAATCACTGAAATGGGGTTTCAACATTGGTGAGTACAGCTTTCGATTGTCTGTTTTTTCCCAGGTTTCAAAAGTTAATTTGATGTACATATATATTTATTTAAAAACTTTTTATGCATTATAGATTTAGTCTGTTGCCTTGATGCCCGTGACTGAGGTTGTGTATGTGTTTTGTGCTCGTGACTGAGGTTGTGTATGTTCAGATTAATTTTTCTCATATATGTATATACACGGTCGAGGAGTCGCATTATTGTGACCTCCAGCTAATATTCAGAGTAACCGCTGTGTAAAGCACGGACAGCAGCTAGACGGGCTGGGAGTGACTCACTAAGGTGCTGGAAAGTGTTCACAGGTATGTGAAGCCATGCTGACTGCAGTGCATCTAACAGCTCCTGGAGGGTGCTTGGTGGAGGATCCGTAGATCGAACAACACGATCGAGGTGGTTCCACAGATGCTCAATTGAGTTTAAGTCTGGGGAATTAAGGGGCCAGGGAAGTTCTCTATAGTCTTCATCGTGCTCTTCCAACCACTCTCGAAAATTTCTAGCTGTGTGACACATCGCATTGTCATGCTGGAAGATCCCATCCGCCCCTGGGAAGACAATCAGCATGCATGGGTGTACGTAGTCTGCAAGGATGGATTCGTAATGAATTCGGTCCATAGTGCCTTCCACAAGTATGAGTGGACACAGAGAATGCCACGAAAACATTCCCCAGACCATAACGCTGCCCCCACCAGCTTGTGTTCTGCCAACAATGGTTGAAGAGTGTTTGTTTTCCGATGTTTCTCGCCTTATAAGCCAACGTCCATCCGTTCGATGAAGCAGAAAACGTGCCTCATAAGAGAAGGCAATCCTTTGCCAATCAGCGGAGGTCCAACTCCGATAGTGCCGTGTAAATGTAAGCCTTTTCTGCCGATGCATCTTCGTTAGCATAGGTGCAGTGACCATCCGTCTGCATTGGAGGCCAATACGCAGCAGGGTTTGCTGAACTGTCGTTTTATGCACACTTCCGGTAGCCCCCTGGTTCATTCGACCAGTGATTTGCTCCACTGTAGCTTGTCGATCGGCCCTCACGCACCTTCGCAGCCGACGTTCACCTCTCACATCAATGGCACGTGGTGTTCGGCAGTTTCCACGTCGCTTATTCGCAATGGTGCCATTTCTCCAATCGCGATACTCTTTAACCACAGCAGCACGCGAACAGTTCACAAACTGCGGTGTTTCAGAAATACTGCCACCCTTGGCCCAAAAGCCGATAATCATCCCTTTTTGTACATCCGATAAATCGCTTATTTTATCCATGACAGGAACGAGTGATATGTTTTCAGATTAACTACAGCACACTTTATATACCCTCCAAGCCAGCTCACAACACGTGCCTTCTTTCATTGGCTACGCGCTGTTAACGTCAAAAGTAGGAAGTGGTCTCAATAATGTGACCCGGCTGTGTATACAGGGTGTTCAAAAGTCTCTCCGCCGCATTGGGTATCTTAAGTTGTATTGAAATCAAATAAATGTATTACAGGAACGTATAATTTACTCACGTAATTACAGGAAGTATTTAAACTGTCGTCCTTCATTTGTAAGACATAATCTAATTGTTTTACACATGTTTTCAAACACGTCTTGTTTTGAAACACATCATGTTAAGCCGGTTCCACTTAATTTTGATAGTGCTACAGTCAAAAGTTTTGAATTAAGCAACTTGTTTTATGTTTAATTTCAGTTTTTGCTGTTTTCTTGATAAAATAGCAAGACTTCAGAATATATTTCACAGCAACACCAACTTTCACATGTTTACAATGAGTTGAAAGTTTCCAAATTTCGATGTTGTTTTCATTTTTACCCCTCAGAAGGAAAGGACCCTTTTCCTTCTGAGAACACTCTTCCTTCATATTGCATGACAAATCATTTTTCAGTCCGCGGGCGCCATTATCGAGCATAAACTTCCACAGAGCGCATATCTCTTTGAAACATTTTTTTTGTTTTTCAAAAGTAAAGCGGAAATAAAATCGTGTCTAAATCTGGTTATGAACACCTTGACCCGACCCGTTTGACCCGCTGGAAATTATTAACCCGTTGACTTGTGACCGGTTTCCATCTCTGCTTTGCTGCACGAAATTTTCAGGAAATTTTCTTGAATGCACAAAAAAAAAAAAAAAAAAAAAAAAAATCCGCCCCTTGCTCTCCAATTTTCTGCCCTTTGCTCTCCATTAATTTTTTTTAGAGTGGTGAATATCCATCTCTCCGAAACATGGAATCCTGGATACGTCACTGGGTGGTACCACGATTAAAATTTTCTACAAATTTCTCAGATTTTCCGGGCAAGATATTCCGTCTAGGTTTTACAGAATCCTAATGGTATTAAATTTAAAATAAACCACGAGGCTCGGGATTAGTCTAACAGGTTTGAGATTACTTCTAAACAAAATTATTTTTCAAGAGACAAACGAGAATCTGATGTCTTCCGTGTTGAATAAATATTTGTTTTCCTTCGACACGACATCTGAATATTTATCAATAAGACAAAAAAAATTTTCAAACTCACAAACATGCACTCTGTCGTGCGCCATCTGATTTATGATCACAAAGAAAAATAAACACAACTTTGATATCACATGGAATACGCATGGCTATTTTAGCACGTAGTTAGAGCTCGTTACTTAATTTTTTCTACCCCGGAGTGAGGCAACAACTTTTGTGGTATATTTATATAGAACGAGCAGCGAATGTAGCATACTGATAGGGTCCCTGCACTGGTATTCTGCAATAACTGTCAGCAAGTTAGCTGCAGACGTTTCTGCCGTCTTTTCTCCTACATAAGTCATAAATTTCTTCAGCTCATACGATGACTTTCTTCAAATAATCGTCATGCGTGTCCTGGACGGCTGGGCTATGCATCAAGACCGGAAGTCAGTTATTTCACCTTAAGCCGCTGGTGGAAGTTTTGGAATGTCTTCTTAAGAACCGCTGGGAGGTTATTCTTGGACCTTACATTAATGGGGTCTCCAGTCCTTAGAAACTTCAGCTTTTACGGAACCAGCAACATCATTGGACTTCATGCTGCGCGCCACTTTCGTTCATAATTCATCATCTTAATTCATGTACCATCTGTTTTGCGTTCAGTTCTGTTCTTCCGTAGATAATAGTATCTTTACTTATGAGTGTTTTCAAAATTCATGGTGCTGCTCAACGCATGAATTTCATTAACGAACTTTAGTTTTACGAACTAATACAGGTTTTTATTTTCCAGAATTCTGCTATTTTTATGGCGTCAAACGAATTTCGTTTGCTGAAACTGAAATTATTCCTCAGATGGAGTTGCTGGTACAATTTTGTATTACTGTGTTTTTTCTAGAGATGACTAACAAGTATTTTTTTCTTGTGAGGTTATTCTTGGACCTTACCCTAATGGGTTCTCCAGTCCTTAGAAATTTCAGCTTTTACGGAACCAGCAACATCATTGGACTTCATGCTGCGCGCCACTTTCGTTCAAATTCATCATCTTAATTCATGTACCATCTGTTTTGCGTTCAGTTCTGCTCTTCCGTAGATAATATCTTTACTTATGAGTGTTTTCAAAATTCATGGTGTTGTTCAACGCATGAATTTCATTAACGAACTTTAGTTTTACGAACTAATACAGGTTTTTATTTTCCAGAATTCTGCTATTTTTATGGCGTCAAACAAATTTCGTTTGCTGAAACTGAAATTATTCCTCAGATGGAGTTGCTGGTACGATTTTGTATTACTATGCTTTTTCCAGAGACGACTAACAAGTATATATAATGAGTGGTTAAGTTATTAGCAAAGCCAACCTATTAATACAGAGTGAGCCAAACATTTCCGAACTGTAGATTCAGGATTTTTTCTGTTGTATAAACTTGCACCCGCTTACCTCAATGCTAGTGTGCGTCTCTAATGGGATTCTCAGAATACATCCGTGTCTGATAGAAGGTTCTGGGACTGATCTCCACCTTGCTCGAGGCAAATGTTCACACCTCGGCGCTCATGTTGTGAAATACGCGCTGAAGTACTGAAGGAGAGATTTCTGTTATGTAGCGATGAATGCTTAATTTCAGTTCCTTTTCACACACTCGGAAAAAAATTCTGACGGCGATAAAACAGAGGATAGAGGAGACAGAGTCCCTGAGATGATGCAGTTGTCAATTAAATTTTGCAGAAGTCTCATTGACGCTTTTGCGATGTGGTGTGTCTTGGTGCAAACACGAGAAACGTTCCATTTCTTCCAGAAGACCCACACACTGAAAGAATAAGTCCTAGTAATTACTAAAAGTAACGACTGTGTCTAAAAGAAAAGGAGGGGGCTACACTATTCTTCGTTGGAACATGTCGCAAAACATACCAATCTTACGAGAATGTGACTTCATTCCGGATATGGGGATTTGCCGCCCACTAGTATCGTATATTTTATGATTTCGGGTCTAGTTCATTTGCCCTACGATTACCTTCACCGAAGAGTCAATTGACCAAAAATCACTTCACTTAAGGGGGAAACACCATTTAGAAGGCCAAAAAAATAGCTGTTTTGTAAGTTTTTTTCAAATAAAAAGGATTGTCTTACATTATTGCAACTTTGTACAATTTTTATTTCGCATTTTGACTATTTAAAAATATGTTGTTGCTTTTTATTTAAAATGGCGGACGTACAGCTCGGTCTGCTCGAAAGGTCACATCGTGAGTTGCAAAATTGTTGGCATTCTAGCATCGGCTGTAATTGTCTGAAACAGATGAACCAAACATTGTATTAAAGTTTACATCCATACGCTGTCGGTGAACCAGAAGAATCAAAATATATGAAAAATTCGCAAGCTGGCAACTTCAGGAAGTCAATGTTGTCATTTTTGATGAAAGTTCCGCTACATTTTGCGAAAAAAGTATATGTTCGCATTCGAATTTCACACGTTTTTATGGTTCACCGATAAACTGATAGTATAAGGAAGATGTGTGGCAAATTTCATGAAAATCGGGTGAATAGTTCTTGAGAAATCATGCTAACAGTTTGGAAAAATGCAGTTCTGAGAAAAACGCGTTTAAAGTTTTAACAAGTGGAAACTGAACGATGGTGACGTCTTATCGGCTAATCAGCGATTCCTTCGCCATACATTAGTCCTTCAGCTTCTTTATAATACTGATTTCCCTGTTGTTGTTGTTCTTTGCGTGCTTTTCGAGCCTCTTAGGACGAAAAAGAGCTGCGGCGCTCCTGGCGAGCTATGCGATGCTCATCAACTTTCTCAGCGAATGTCTTGGATTGCTTTCCAACATTGATCTCCATAGCGCACATAATTCTCAAAATTGAAGAATTCCCCTCATTAAACATACTAGCTGCCACATAAGCTGCAATTTCGATGATACTCGACCTGGAATGCAAATGTTTTGGAGCTAAGCACCATATAGTGGAGTTGAAACTTTTATTTGCATTCTGCGTGTGGCCACCCAAGCACCTCTGCAATAAGTCATCGTCAGATAAATCTTTATAAATAGGCAAAATATGCTTTTGGACACCAGCATGAAGAGGCTCGGCCGTATACCTGCGGTCCCCCCTCGGCTCGACCACTTCTGACGCTCATCCACAATAACATCGGAACTACTTAGAATTTCGTTCTGGGAATTTAATATCGTATTCTTACCATGTTTAGCTATCATTTTATGGAAAAAAAATCGTTTTTTTGAAGCTGGTAAATGGTGTTCCCTTCTTAAGGGTCACTCGATCGAAAGGTACATTTCAAACGTCTCTTCACCTAAAAGTGCATTTTATCGAAAGATCATTGTACCAAAGGGTCAGTTTATCGAAAACTCTGAATTTTATTACAGGAACTGCTGAAGTGTACAGTAAGTGCGGGTTCCAAAAACAGACCATTAAAACGTTTGCGGATTGTACAAATATTGCACTTTTGATTTTTCAGTGTCTCAGGTCGATAGTTTGACCTCTAACATTAATTCTAAAGCCCTAACCTGGGCCTTTTAAGCAATTTGTAATTCAACGTGCTCATATTTGTAAGGTTTGAACAACAAGTCAGGTTCATAATGCTGCATTTTAATTTTTACTCAAGCCCAAAACGCTAATTATACTGCCTAGGCCTAGGCCATTTTAGCAAATTTTAATCGGCCGCGGTCATACTCATAAGGTTTACATGCCAAGTGCTGCATTTTTACTCACGCATAAAACTTAAATACAGGCACTAGGCTTAGCGCCATTGAATTAAATTTCTGTACCTAGAAAAAGTGCTACATTATGAAATTTGTAGGTTACACAAACTTTATTGATTTGAGCACTGTGGATTAAAATTTGCTAAAAAGGCCCTGGCCGATGGCCTTATAATTAATGTTTTGAGCCTGACCAAAAGTGCAAAATCATTAACTTCACTAGTTATGTAATTTGTAATCCTAGGATAAGAAATGCGAAGGACCAGTCCTTTAGTATCAATGATGGAGGTCAAAATACTGATTTACGGGAAGTGGGCACATGGAGAAATCAAAAGAATAATTTTTATACGATATCTTAATGTTTTGGTGGTCAGTTTTCGGAATCCGCATTACAATTCCTTTTTTTTTGTTTTTCTTTTTTTGTTTGGGGGTTTAACAACCATTGTGAGGAACTCGATTGGCTATAAGCAGTCGCCCGTCACTAATTTAGGGTCACTCTTTCCAGGGAAGGGAGAGAACCAGTACCATAAGACAAACGCAACATCCATGCCTCACCGGGATTCGAACCCGCACCCGTCTTGGACGAATAATCAGAAGCCAGCGGTTAGATCGCTGCGCCACCGGGGCCGGCTCATTTGCACTATGATTTTTTTATTTAGTAGTTTAACGACCACCGTGAGTAACTCGATGGACTATAAGCCGTCGCCCGTCCCTAATTTAGGGTCACTGGTTCCAGGGAGGGCAGAGAGCCAGTGCCGTAAGACAAACACAGCATCCACACCTTACAGAGATTCTAGTATCAATAATTATTCGTGCAGACACACATAATTGCACGAATAAATATTCGTGCAGCTCGATGTAATTACATCGTGCTGTGAGTGTTGGCTGACCTATTATCTTGGTTACCGAGATTCAAACTCGAACCCATCTCGGACGAATGGTCAGAAACTAGCGTTTAAACCACTGCGCCTCTATAGTGGCACATTAAACTTTAACAAATCCCAAAATAAAAGCCTAAGTTTTCGTTAAACTGACTCTTAGATGAAGTGATCTTCCGATGAAATGAACTTTCAGGTGAAGGCACCTCTCTGTGAAATGTACCTTTCGATCAAGTAACCCATCGGTGAAATGTACCTTTCGATCAAGTAACCCATCGGTGAAATGTACCTTTCGGTGTAGTGATTTTCGATGAGGAGATCTTTTACACAGTCGTGCACAGGCAAGTGAACGATTCCGCATTATTTCACATATCCACTCAAATGAAACCTGGTTTCATCTGTAAAGAAATAAAGTCAACACTGTCAAGAATTCTCCTTCTTTATGTAAAATTCAAAAATCAGCGACAATAACGCACTCTCATCTTCATTAAGTTGTTTCACCTTACACTTACTTCCCTTCGATACGCATGGAGACCCAACTCGTAGCTGTGCGAAAGGAACCGTAATAAAGTTTAATCTGGTGTGACTGTTCTATAATTAATCGAAATGCGTTTTGCTGTACTCGAGCGGAGCTAAAACGTGCAAAAAATAATTTTTCCTGCCTTTGGGCTCAGCGATAAGAGCCGATACGGGACACGTGATCGTAGCTCCTTCGACGTGTGCGAAGGATGAACTCAGTTTGTGCGCGGCGTTTGTTCAGTGTAATACTGAGAAATACCTCGTTTCTTTTATTTTATTTGTACGCACGTGAGTGTTCCATTTTGTAACGTCAATTTATCATGCAACTGCAATTCATTCATGATTAAAGTCTTCAGTTCAGATAACCTATATTATTAGGTGTGCAACTTAATTCTCGACCACTAACCGCAAGCTATCATAGAACGTCGGCAAATGCAAATAGCTGTGTGCGATAATGTCTGATTGCAGCGTCATCCAACAGCTTTCCAGGCAACCGTAACCGCTCGCAGCTGTAGTGACAGAAGGGACGAAAGTTGACGGTGAAAGGAATGTCGTTTGAGAAGCAACATTTGAGGCACTGCCTCCTGTTCGCGTTTCAGCTGAAAAAAAAGTTCCACGGAATCCCAGCAAATGATCTGTGCTGCTTTGGGTGGGGCTGCTGTGTCTTACAATACGTCTAAGAAGTGGTTTCAGCAGTGAAATTTTGATCTTTGTGATGCAGAACGTCCGAGACAGCCACAGAAAGTTGACGATGAGGAACTGGAACAAGTGTTGGATGCGGATCCCTGTCGCACACAGTCAGAGCTAGCCCAGGAACTCGGAGTAACACGGCAAGCCATTGCAAATCGCCTGTACAAGCTTGGACGGATTCACAAAGAGGGTTGTTGGGTGCCCCACCAACTCACAACTGCGAACAAGTCTAGGCGCTACGATGTTGCTGTGTACTTGCTCTCCAGATTCAAGAAGAAGGATTTCCTCCACAAGATTTTGACCTGTGATGAGAAGTGGATCCTCTACGATAATCCTAAGCGGCGCAAATCGTGGGTTTATCCTGGTCAGCCTACAACCAGTACCGCCAAACCGAATATCCATTCCAGAAAGTTGTTGCTATGCATATGATGGGATCAGCGCGGTGTCGTACACTATGAGTTACTCAAACCTGGTGAAACGGTCAATGCTGAGTGTTATTGTCAGCAACTCATTCGTGTGAGTGGCACAATGGAGGCGAAAAGGCCGTACACCGAGAAGGGCAGAAGGTCGGTCCTGTTGCTTCAGGATAACGAGCGTCCTCACACCGCGAAAACGACGACTTTAAACACGATCACCGACCTGGGATGGGAAATTTTGTCCCATCCGGCGTATTCTCCTGACTTTGCCCAGTCGGATTATCACCTCTTTCGCTCCCTGCAACATTACCAGAGTGATACGCACTTCACTTCTGTCGAGGAGGTCCATACAAGTATTGATGACTTCATCAACTGGAAACAGCCTTCTTTTTTCCGAAGTGGCATTCGGCAGCTCCCTGACCGATGGCTCAAATGTATCCAATACGACGGGGAATATTTCCCTGATTAGGTACGTATTCGATTTGCTATAATTTGCTGTCAACGTGTCGTGCCTGTGGCCGAGAATTAAATTGGACACCTAAAATAAACTGAATCAAACTTCTTACTTGCGTAAACTTAATTCTGAAGTCATTGTCTTTCATCCAAACTTGCACAAAATCGCGTCCGAGTTTTAGTTACACTTTCGGTTTTGATGCGACGTGAAAGCTCCCTACACTCGGATCACGTGCAGTATGTAACCTTGAAAAGTTCTCGCATGGAGCAATTGCAACATTTCAGTTCACACGCATTTATAAAAAGTATGAGAATTTTTGAAGTTATTGTTCGGGAACTTTTTGTTCAACTTGTATGTTGGACAACCTTTGGGTTTAGTACTTTTTTTTTTTTGCTTGGGGGTTTTAACCACCACCTTTGGCAACCCAGTGGAATAAGCAGTCGGCCATCCCTAATTTAGGGCAACTGGTTCCAGAGAAGGGAGAGAACCAGTGCCGTAAGACAAACGCAACATCAATGCTTCACCAGGATTCGAACCCAAACTCATCGCGGACGAAAGGTAAGAAGCCAGCGCTTAGATCACTGCGCTACTGGGGCGGCCAGAAGTAATTCGCTTTGGAATATTTTCGATTAAGGTTTGATAACGTTTCGGCGAAATGTTAGCTCACGAATGCAGAATTGCACCTCCCAGTGACACCCTAGACTGTAGTGGATGCAAACGTCTGGTAGTCCGTTTGACTTCATCCTATAAATGCTCCATGGGAGTGAGATCTGAAGACTGAGGTGGCTGGTAAAGCAGTATAAGATTTCATTATGCTCCTCAAGCCCCTCCAAGACAACGTCGGCATTGCGGTATGGAGCACTGTGCTGCTTCAAGAAACTCTCACCACAGGCACAGTTGGAAACGGGGCAAAAATTACGTACCCGGACGTCCCATAACTGGACCCGACCAAGACCCGTAACTGACCCGGGAAAATCTGCTTTGAACTATAAATTCGAAACTCAAGAGCAAAACTGAAGACTAAGGAAAAACTTTAGAATTTAAAACGAAAGTTGCAAAAAACCTGAAGATCAAAACGCGCAACGCAGCAGTTTTGAAAATTCAGAATTCACATTCTATTAAGAAGATACCTAAGCAAAAAAATACATATATAATTTTGAATCACACCAAGTACAACATAGAAAAGGTTATGTATCTACCTGTGTGAGTAAAAGGAGAAAAGATAAAAAAATAAAATAAAACAACTGAATGTAGAAGGTGTCGAGAATACTGAGCCTTGGCTTTATCAAGGACCAGCAAAAACTCTGCATTTTCTCACTTCCACAAAGACCTAGTTGGAAATGGGTTTCTGCAAGGCCATAGATGCAAGTAACATTCCCACCTAAAATTGTTTTAAAAAATATATATATGTCATGCCCTCCGCAGAGTTGTATGACCTAGCACTAGTTAACAATTTCGCTTGCATCCATGAACCTTCCTGGCCCGACCCATGCTCTTCATCTGTTACTATTAAACAGAGAGAAGAAGATTAAAGAGAACTCAAGCTGTGAGAGTGACATAATAATTAGAAATAATTTTCAGCTATAACGAAATGCCAAGTTCGTTTGAGAGAGAATTTAAACCTGAAAAACAATGCAAAAGAAATCCAAATTTTTTTCATTGCAATTAAAAAAAGGAAATATTAATTTTTAAAAAACAGATTTTTGAAAGAAAACTTGAGTCTAAAACCCCTACTCTACAACTGATGACAGCACGAAAACGAGAATAAGTTAAAGACAATAATCAACTAAAGAAAACTTTGTGAAAGTTATATGACTTAAACAGTTAGTTGCAATATGTACAAAGTATTTCAGCAGTGCTTTAAGTGCATAATTAATTAGTTATTAAGTACTTAACTACTTTGAAAATACAGCGCAAAGAAAAGGAACAAGCTTAGCCATCTGCTGTTCCTAGGTTCCCCAAAAAGACGCGCAAAGTTACAAAGAAAAGAAAGAAGTTAAAACCCGCAAAAATGTTAACAGACAAGCCAGTGCCTAAAAGCTGAAAAGCAAAAAATCAACAGAGAAAAAGTACATGAAGTACAAACATTGAACTTATAAAACCTAAAACCCAAATACAAGGAAGAGAGCTTACCTCTTGTGCGACGAAACTTTCTCCTCACAAGAGTAAAACATGGCTGACCTCTTCCACCACTCCCTAGTCGCTGGGGGGCAGTGTGGGTGGGGCTGATGGCCTCCTCATACAGAAAGAAACCAACTCGCGGAGATTTTAACCAGAAAAAAATATATAAACTTAAGACTGTGGATCTGTATGATCAGAAAGAGCAGAATTAACTCTCCAGAATACATGAGAAATATTATTTATATATATACATATAAACGTAATATATATATATATTCATCCCAATAACTGCTTGATATTTAATAACTGAAATCCTTTTTTAATAATAAAATTTGGTTACTTGCTAAATTTTAGTGCCATTTTTAGTGCCACTATTTTGCATAATCCAGAAGTAATGTCTGACTATGACCGTGATCATGGAGTATATTACAAATGGGAATCAATATTTAGGATTACGCAAATGTATATTTTAAAATGTATTTAGATTGTTCACTCTTTCCACGCTTTGATGGAGGTGCGCATACTTTCATATGGTCCGTTAGATTTTTGGTTCCATAATCTTTTATTACACCGTCGACATCTTTCTTTGTAATTATACACTTTCCACATTTTGAACAACAAGCAAGAGTAAACAACACACAATTATTCACCGGTTCCTTAATGAGACGAAACAATTTCCAGCATTCACTCTTCCCCTAGTGGTTTTCAACAAGCACGTATTTGTCCTCTACGCCTTTCTCAACCTCCTTAATATTAAACCCATCCATATTAACAAATAAAGAGTTAATTTCGACATGACATATCATTAGAACAGGATGTTAGCATATCAATCGAAAACCTCTGAATGCTCAATGTAAAAGATGCGATGTGAAAAGTAACTCTTAGTCATACAGTGAACTTCGCACGGAGAGAGTGAATCAGCTGAGACGCAGATGAATAGCGTTTGCTTGTACCTTGCCCTGGACAATCGCACTGTAAAAGAACGCAAAGGAAGTATCTTTTTACGATATAGTGTCAGTGTGTCTGACGTTGGTCAGTAGAAATCTTCGTTGCTTTAAGAAAAAGACGACAATAATTTTGCATGGCAAATCATTATTCACTCCGTGGGCACCAGTATCGACTACAGAATTCCACAACGCGCATTTTTCTTTGGAATATATTTTTCTCTTTTCAAAAATAAAACGGGAATAAAACCGGGTCAAGAACACCTTGACACGACCCGTTAGACCCGCAAGAAATTGTCAACCCGTTGACCCGTAACCCGTTTCCATCTCTGACCACAGGTGTGTAGTATAGAGGTCTACACGCGCCAGGCCTAAATCCCAAGCCTAACCCGGCCCGGCTTTTTTTCATCAGTTACGTGAAAAATACTGGTTTCGGGACGCGCCGGGACGGGCCTGAACTGTATGGTTTAGCATTTTGTTCGTGGATTAAAGAAAAACGTTTCGACTCACAAAACGAAAGCAGACTTATTAAATAATCAAATAGCGAAGATCACTGAGTGAAACGAATGACATATAAGTGCATTCGTCACTCAAGGCTTTGATTAACTGCAGCTGAAAGTCTGAAATCAGCTGGTGTATTTCTTTATAGGTTCAAACCAAATTCCGTTTTTCACTTCGTTGGCTTTTATTTCATTTCGACCGTGGTCTTCGTGCTTTTTTTTTTTTTTTGGCATTCATATTGGGAAAGGTTACACAGAAATGATCACTTACACCTAGAACTGCGCTATATAGCGGTCTGCTTGACTGCTTTAAATACTTCATGAAAACGAGATCTTTACTGGGTATTTATTTCACTTTACCCACGGCCTTCAGATGCCATGCAGCACCCCTGAGTGCAGCTACTTTTTTTTGATGTAGAAGTGCGTCTTTCTCCGCGCTAAGTAAGGGGTAACATCAGAAGCACGGATGCAACGAAAACATGTCGCACTCTGAAAGCTTATATCTTCGAAACTAATAATCGCAGAAATAATACATCATTAGATAGTTCATAGAGTCCCATTTATACCAAAATAAGTTTTGGCCCTCGACCCATTAATCCTTCGATACAGTAGCGTGAGAAAATTAAGCTAAATTGAGCGTGATTTTGTTGCACCGCACGCCGTTTTAAGGTTGGTAACTAGTGAATAGATAATGATAGCGATGATCCGAGCCCCGCATTCCATAGCTGACGGTCAGAGCCAACGGATGTATGTGATAAAGCGAAATAAAGGGGGATTTAAAATTTATCTATTTTTTAGATAAAAAAAATCGGTGACGAAAATTTAGAAATGCCTCGAAAATCCAGGAAAAATTACTTTTAAGGACCGACGAAAGCTCAAGAAACAGCTAGAGGAGAACAAGACGAATCCAAAAAGGCCTGCTAAGTCATCAACCGAAAGGTCACAGGAATGTGGACCGTCAAAAGTCCGCGCGCCAGGATGCGTTTCACCCGAGTTCGACTTGTCTAGAGCCACAACCTTCCACTTTAACTGCACAAATCAAACATGAACGGCACGAACAAATGGAGATTAATGCCATCGATCCAAATTTTCAAATTTTCACACCAAGCATGGAATACCAATGTACATCGCCAGTCTTCACAGCTTCACGGGATAATGAATGTATTACGTCTCAAACCTTTTAACCCCCGATGTATTCTGAATCTAGATAAGAACAAGAAAGACGACACCGAATTTTCGGTTGTAATAAGCACGTCTTTTGAATCCGTTCTGACGCAAATAAAATTTATCAAAGCTATTCAAAGTCAATGGAACCGGTATGGAAAACAATAGATCTGACGAAAGAAAGAAGATTTTCAATCGGGTTTTTAATCCCTCAGATATTGCTGTAAACGGAATCGTGAGCTTACGAACTCTTAGAAACAGAGATATCGATAAAAAATAAGATGTGACTTTACGTCCCGTGGTGGGAAAACCATGCATTATTTTAGGAAGAAAGTATTCTCAAAAGGTGTATCCATATAAGCGGTATCGGTCGAAGAAAAAAATTAGTCGAATTTTCAGGAGCCCAGATTTTGCAACAAATACTTCAGAAGCAGAAATTAACACTTATGACCCCTGGTGGCTAAACCATTCTTTACCAAACATTAGAAATTATGTGAAAAATATTTTCCATTAGGTCTTGTATGCGATACAGGAAGAATTTTTCAAATCAGAGCTTTCGGAGCAGAAATAAAGCAGAAAACGCAATTTACCTTTGTGCCCACTAGCAGAAAGTCTATGATTTACTTGAAAATTTTGAATTTATAGGAAACACATTTCGCATCGGAAGCACTATCCAACAAAGAAGGAATTTTTCAAATCGTACTCTTAGAAGTAGAGATATTACAAAAATAAGATATACATCTACGCCCCCTGGCGTAGAAACCATGCATTTTTTCAAGAAGAAAATATTCCTAAGAGGTCTGTCCACATAAGTAGTATCGGTCAACAAACGACTTTTTTTTCAATCGAGAATTTAGAAGCTCATATTTTGCTGCAAACACAACAGAAGCGGAAATTAAGACTTACGCCACCTGGTGGCCAAACCATTTCTTACAAAAATTAGAAAATATGTGAAAACGATTTCCCATCAGGAGCTGTATGCAGTGCAGAAATAATTTTTCAAATCGGAGATTTAGAAGCAGAGATATAGGGAGAAACGCAATTTACATTTACGCCCCCTAGCGGAAAGTCTATGAATTACTTGAAAAATTTGAAATTATATGAAAAACATGTCACACGTAAAACACTATCCAACAAAGAAGGAATTTTTCAAATCGGACTCCTAGAAGTAGAGATATTGACAAAAATAGGATGTACATCTACGCCCCCTGGAGGAGAAACTGTGTAATATTTTAATAAGAAAATATTCCGAAAAGGTTTATCGATGTGAGTGGCATCAGTCAACGAAAGAATTTTTTCAATCGATATTTTAGAAGCTCCGATTTCATGACAAATACATCAGAAGCAGAAATTAACACTTACGCCCCCTGGTGGCCAAAGTATTATTTACCAAAAATTTAAAAATTATATGCAAAAGATTTTCCATCAGGAGATGTATCCGGTGAAAAAAATATTTTTCAAATCGGAGTTTTAGAAGAAGAGTTATCGAGGAAAAGGTAATTTACTTTTACGCCCCCTAGCGTAAAATCTATGCGTAATTTGAAAAAGTAACTATATCTAAAATACTCTTCGATATAAATGGAATCGAAAGAACATTATTTTTTTTTCAATCGGATGTTTAGAAGCAAATATGTGGAATAAAACGTATTTTGGAATTCGACATCATCTGCATTTACGCCCTCTACCGGCGAAATTGTACATCGTAAAAAAAAAAAAAAACGAAATAAAGGATCAGCGTTTGCATATTTCAAGCTTTCCAATGCAAAAAATAATTTTTCAAACCGGACTAATAGTTGCAGAGATATCGTGGGTACAGACGGACGGACAAACCGATAACAGAAGCACGATCTTTTTTTACAAAAGACGTGCTAACAAGAGCAACAACAAAAAGAGTACATTAAGTTCAAGACATATCGCCAAATTTATAACATGGCAACCAAGGAGTTTGAAAAATTGTTTCTCAAGAACGATTTCTTCAGAAACAATTTTAGCAATAATGACTGACAACGATGATACTACGCCTTCTACTTCTACTAATATAAATTTATAATCAGCATTTGTAAGTTACTATGAATTGTATAATATATATTGTAGTATAAGTTGATTTTAAGTAAATAAAGTAAAACATATCATTCGTTTTATTTCTTAAAAATTTTACATCTGAAAAATACAACAAACGGGACACAGTAGCAACTGTGCCGCAGCCTACAACGTAGGGCTACGTCAACTGTCCTTCGCGGGATACTTTAAGGACGTAGAGCTAGTGATATAGTGACACGAAAGAGTGACAGTTGACGTAGTTCTGCGTTGTAGGTTGCGACACAGTTGCTACTGTGCCCCTTTGATTTTTTTTATTGGGGATTTAACGACCGCCGTGAGCAACTCGATATAAGTAGTTCCAGGTAAGGGAGAGAGTGCCGCCCCTGTGGCGCAGTGGTCTAAGGCGTTGGCCTCTGATCATTTGTCCGTAAGGGGTCCGGGTTCGAATCCGGTCAGGCATGGATGTTGTGTTTGTCTTACGGCACTGGCTCTCCCCTTCCCTGGAACCAGTGACCCTAAATTAGGGACGGGCGACTGCTTATAGCCCATTGAGTTGCTCACGGTGGTCGTTAAACCTCCAATCAAAAAAAAAAAAAAAAGGGAGAGAGCCAGTGTCGTAAAACAAGAACAACATCTTATGCCTCACCGGGATTCAAACTCATCTTGAACGAGTAGTAAGAAACCATCATTTAGGAAACGGGGCCAGCGGAGCGCCCATTTGACGTATGCCCTCTCTCTGGTACATTTAATTCTCAAAGACTGAGGAATTTTTTGAATATTTCACGAATAGTTAAACAATATGTGCAAAATTTCTTTACCACCAAGGTCTTCTGATGTCGCTACGTCGTTCGGTAGATTTCACCATGAAAACCCGAACTGCCAGTTTCATTCTGAATACTATTAAGAAACTGTTGAAACCAGAAAATAATGTAGCGCCTGTTAGGACTCGTTTATTATAGTTTTGTGATTGCATTTTTGGATATATATTATTACCAGCTATACTTGGCACATTCCTTAAGTCCAACTGACGTCAGGTGGTGTTCCCTACTCTTGAGGGGCTTTACTTGGACACTTTCGAGGAGAAGACCAGTTTCGTCTTGGGAGATTAGCGGGAGACGCCGACTAGAGAACTCGTGATACGGAGTGCTGGGCGGATGTGGAGTTAAGACGAGAGCTAACTGAAGTGCTGGCTGTGTTATAGATATACACTGCCGGACAATTGCTAAGGACGGATGACAACAGCAACGATAGCAACTATAAAATGGAAGGCAGGAAAATGTGGAAATTAGCATGAGTGCGGGATACAGTAAGACGTGTTGTGCCTATGCAAATTTTGGATTGCCGAACTTGTTCGTGACGTCATAGCGCTGATAAGAGATATAAAGGATTTGACGCGTATTGACCGTTGTTGTTCAAATGCAAAGTTGAAAGGAAAGAATCAATTGACGAACTTGCAATTTTCAGTATGTCTTCCCGACATCACCTAGATGATTTTACGCGTGGCTGTATTATTGGCAAGATTGAAGAAGGGCGAAAAATAACAGATGTTGCCAGGGAGTTCGACGTCAGCCACAGTGTTGTTTCAAGGCTTTGGAAATCATTTCAAAGAAATGGAGAGTGTAGCAAACGTCACGGGGGAGGTCGTGTTTGCAGTACGACACCTGCAGAAGATCGGTACATAGTGCTATCAACAAAAAGACGCCGGCGCAGCACAGCTAGTGAGGTAGCAAATCAGTTTATATCTGCTACTGGCAAGCGGATCTCCCGAAAAACTGTCGCCAGACGTTTGCATGAAGGAGGACTATACGCCCGCCGTCCTGTTGTGTGCATCCCATTGTCCAGACGTCACCGTACCGCCCGTTTGCAATGGTGCCATCAACATCGCATATGGACTGATAACGACTGGTCTGCTGTCCTCTTCTCAGATGAGAGTAGATACAGTCTATTGTCTGATTGTCGACGACAACTGATCTGGCGTGATAGTGGTACTGCATATTGTCCAGCAAACATACAGGAAAGGGACCGATATTCGACATGTAGTGTCATGGTATGGGCTGGCATCATGGTCAATGGCCGTACGTCCCTCTATGTGCTTCCAACTGGGACTATGACTGGCTAACGATACATTAATGATGTTGTTCTACCTCATGTTTGCATGTTCCATGGTGCTCTCGGTGATAGATTCATTTTCATGGACGACAACGCAACATGCCATCAAACAGTCGCTGTCCAGGAGTGTCTTGAGAGCGAGGATATTCAACGCCTCGTATGGCCAGCACGTTCTCCAGATCTGAATCCCATTGAAAAAGTGTGGGATGCTTTGGGGAGGAGTCTTGCTGGTCGCTAATGCCCTCCAATAAACAAGGACACCCTCATCCGTGCACTGACAGAGGAATGGGATAAATTACCCCAACAGCTGCTTGATAATGTTGTGCAAAGCATGACACGACGTGTGGAATCTTGCATCGCCCTCCATGGTGGCCATATCCCGTATTGACATCTTACGCCGGAACGCCTGCGGACGGTAATTGCATTTTTTTCACGTTTACGTATTCTGCACAAAATGGGCTGTTTGTCCCTTGAACACGTTCCAAAGCCTTCTGGATTTCAGAGCACAATAAATTGTCTTTCTTGTAATGTCCTGGCATTCTGACTTTATTTTATTTCACTTGGCATCCAACCACACTTACTTTTTTATGCGCTATATAGCCGTTTATGATCCGTCCTTAGCAATTGTCCAGCAGTGTAGTATATGTCGATGTGCTTCAATCAGGATATTGGTCCTGTAATAAAGTTGATTTACCCACGTGTGTATTTACGAGTTGAGTATTATGGTTGTTCCCAAAACTTATTGAATTAATGACATGTGGTAATTAAAGACTTAATTAATACAATGGGGACATAACAGCTGAACCAAACTAGGTGACTAGAAGTTACACGGGTCTCTTAAAGGGCCACTGGTTCCATGGAAGGGAGAGAGCCAGTGTCGTGAGCCAAACAAACGAAACAATCATGCCTCATCGATATTCAAACCTGACCCATTTTGAGGAATGGTCAGGAACCAGCACTTAGACCACTGCGCCACCGGGAAGGCTACCGGATCTTTGCAAACAGGCTAAATTAACATTTTTCAATGGTATTGTTTTCCCCTTTGCAACAGTGATACGGACTTTTAAATTTGGTTCACTGTAGAAAAGCCTCTTTGCACATGTATTACTTGTTCTAAAAGTAGAAGGTACGCACCCATCTTTCGAGAAAACAGCAGAAGATACACGGCATTTAAAATTGCATACACCAAGGAGCCATTACATTAGAACCAACCCCCAGCCTCGAGAAATGAACGTGCCTGAATACCGAACAGTGGCGCAGGTGAAGTTCTTTTCTTTTCTTTTTTTTTTTTTGGTTGGGTGTTTAACGACCACCGTGAGCGACTCAGTGGGCTAATAAGCAGTCGCCGGTTCCCTGATTTAGGGCCACTGACTCCAGGGAAGGGACAGAATCAGTATCGTAAGACAAACAGAACATCCATGCCTCACCGGATTCGAACCAGGACCCATCTCGGACGAACGATCAGAAGCCATCGCTTAGACCACTGCGCCACCGGGGCGGCGTGAAGTTCACAGAGCAGTATGGTACAACCCGAGGACCGGCTTTCGGTTAGTAGAGTGTTCGTAGTCAGAATGGGAAAAGCTGGCGATTTATCTGAGTTTGATAAAGGACAAATTGCGATGGCACGGCGCCTCGGAACCACGATCTCGGAAACGGCGCGGCTTGTTCACGGGCCACTGTAGTGAGCACGCATCAAAAGTAGTGCACAGATGGCCAAAACGACGAACCGTCGTCCAGCTGTGGGTCGTCCACAGCTCATTGATGTCAGAGGGGGAGCGGAGACTGGCGCGCATTGTTCAAAGCGACCGCAGAGCCACAGTGCGACAAATCATCTCCACAGCTACAACTGTGGTGATCAGGGCAATGTGTCACAGCACAGAATTCATTGCAGACTGCTGCGCATTTGCCTGTGTAGCCGAAGACCAGGCCCGGTTCCAATATTCACTGAACGTCATCGCCATCAACGCTTGAAACGGGCCCAATATCATCGAGATCGGACCGTGGATGTCTGGTAGAAATTTGCCTTGTCTAACGAATCAAGATTTCTGGTGCGTCACGTAGACGGCCGAGCGCGGATACGCCGATTACCAACGGAGGCTATGGCACCTGGATGAACTGCTGGGCTGAAACAAGCCGGGGGTGTTATGCGGTGGGCGACGTTTTCCTGGGACACTTTCTCGCCCCAATTATCCTTACAGCACAATCCTTGACAGCTGTCAGGTATGTGAACATCGTTGTGGCCCAAGTTCATCCATTCATGGCAACTGTGTTCCCTGCTGGTGAAAGCCATTACCAATAGGATAATGTGCCATGCCACACTGCCAGAATCGTCAAGGAGTGGTACAGGAAACATGCTGGTGACTTTCTGTTAATGCCATGGCCTTCAAATTCACCTGACATGAACCCAATTGAACATATGTGATTCGACTTAGAAAAGCGGGTTCGCCCGAAATCATCACCTTCCCGAAATGTACGGGAACTGGAGGGGTAGTTGTTGATATAATGGTACCAGATACCCCAGGATACCTATCGCCACCTCATCGAATCGATGCCTCGCCGAGTGTCCGCTGTTTTGCGGGCTAAAGGGGGTCCTACAGTTTATTAGGTATAGGTGGTCATAACGTATTAGCTCATCGGTGTATACCCGAATACTGAGTTATATTAATATTTCTCTTTTCAAAGTTGTTGCTTTTATGCATCCCATCATGTACAACCATGGAGTTCATACGAAACTAGATGTAAAATAGCTGATTTTAAGCAATTTAAACTTTCCACTGTCTCAGGTACGAATGTACGATATTTAATAACACGATTTATCATTTTCTTGAAATTTAAATCTCATTAGAAATCAGAATATTAATTTTATCAGTTCTTTGAATTTTTAATAGGCTGATCTAATCTCCCCAATGAGACTTCGATGCAAGCTATGACGTAAGTTTAATTAGCTGTGGAACAGATTTTATTTTCAATCCAAAAATTTTGGAAGAAAAATAAATTTGAACCAAAACTTTCTCGCTCATAATTATTATTTTTTGGCCTTAGTGTTTCCCCTTTTTTCCATTGCCAACTGAAACTTATCAATTCACTATTTGCACTTTCTTTCTTTTTCCTTTTCTTCCACCAGCTTTTCACATCACAAGAGGTTTCATCTTGACGAAAACTTCCAATTCTATTGGTCGGTACTCTGTGATTTAATGAATCACCCTAATGTCCAGTTATTCCGTCTCCCAGATTGGAGACATCAATCACAACCCACTCGCTCCATGTTGAAGGACCGGACTCACAATAAATACGCCTCACAGTGATTGAACCCTCCTCCTCAGTTTCGTTTTCCAAAATCCATATCACTTTACAGCCCAAATTAGTCACTGTCAAAAATGCTCCGTAGATTACCGTCCACAATGGCAGTTGCGCTGCAGTCGTTGAAAGTCCTCTGAATAATTGTGCTTTACTCTTCTCAGTTTCTTAAAGTAGTTCGCTCACGCCCAGTCCAGAAATGAAAAACGTTCATTGTGGAGGTGTTTCTCTGGTGCTAGTTTCCTTTTTCAACTGGATTCTTCTTTCTTTTCCACTAATGTTGGTTTTATTTTTAACAACTGTGAGTAGACACGTTTTGACTCGGCTTCCAACCGGGAATCAATGATCCGTCATCAATCTTACGTACTGAAGGAGCTGTAAATCTGGAACGAATGGACAGACAGGGGTTGAAGCTCTTCAATTACATTTTGTATGGCTTAATGTTTGGATACTACCGCAACCTGATTTTTCTCCAAAACTATGAACGATAATGCAGGAGTATAAAATTTCTGCTGTAATTGGGGATAGCTTTCAAATTAGAGCTCCATGGGAAGTATTTCGTTCATGGTCAGTCAGATAGATGGTAACTTATGAGATCTGGTAACCAAGAGAGTGTGTAATCCACCCAACTAAAGAAGAGCCAATGATCTTGTCTATGTTTCTTCATCCGTGGGTCAAGATAGTAAATACGAGACTTCCACGCAATACTGTACCATTAATACCCGAACACCCATCTACTGATAGTGAATTAGGTCCTACGCAAGCACCACGTCACAGACACAACTATAAATTTTCTCACAAGGATATGATGAGGCAATATCATGATTGTGAATGCAAGATATCTCGATCGACAAAGTAAACTGATTTCCAGCGCTCATTGCCACAGAAGCAGTCGCTCCATACGTGATATATCATGCGGCAGTGAAAATCCTAGATCGATGGATGGTGATATGATCTGCAAATGGAAGCGGGCTGGGAGATAAATCTGCGAAAACATGGCCCGATAAACTTTGGAAGCTAACAGAACATGACAAGAGAGCTATACAAAGAACTGTCCTCTCATAAGGCAAATCAACAATTTCTTAAATCACTTAAACTCAGTGTCAGACTGTTGGACAGATGATATTCCATGTTGTGCAGCGCATTGTACCGATACCAGTACAGTGTCATACCACGGTCCAGCAGCTATCCACATGCCACTAATCTCTTCTACTAATGCCACACGCCGATTAACGTGGTGTAAGGAACGCAATCTTAGTTTATACACCAAATGAAAATAGTGCTACGGACTGACGAATCACGGTATGATGGTTGTTTTTGGGTGTGGCAGACACCGGGAGAAAGGTACCTTCCGGATTAGAACGTCCCGGCAATGAAATTTAGTGGCGGCAGCGTGATGGTATGGAGCTGGGTTTTTTTTTTTTTTTTTGTAGCTCTGTTGGGACTCATTAGTCGTTTTGAATAAACCCGTAATGCCCTATAAATGTTGAGCTCTGCTTATACGTCTTACATAATCATGCACCAAAGTTGGAAACAGGTCAAAAATTTTGGACCCAGACAAATATGCTTTGAACTATAAATTCGAATATATCATCTGCATCATCATTGTCAATCATTATCACTCTACTGCTGGATGAAGGCTTCCCCAAGTTTCTTCCAAAACGGACTGTCTTGGGCGAGTCTCCTCCATCCACCCATCCCACATCCATGTGGTCTTCTTCTGGGTCTTTTTCTGTCCCTCGGAATCCAGTCTAAAATTTCGGTTGTCCATCGGTGGTCCATTTTTCTGACAACATGACCAGTCCATTGCCATTGATTTTAGTCTGATCATGATGTCTTCCACTCTTGGCATTTTCCTTATCCACGAGTTCTTCTTATCTTTCCTGGTCACACCAAGCATGAATCTCTCCATTCCTCTTTCAGTTGTCTGCAGCCTTTGTATATGATTTTTACGCTTTCTAACCGTAGGTTGAAGAAGCGTATATGCTCCAGATTTGTCCGTCAGTCTGTCTGTCCGCCCGCATGATAACTCGCCTAAAAATGGTTCGATTTCGATGAAATTTTAGTATGTGGTGGAAGACCACCTGGGGATGAACCCTACTGAAAATGGGCAAAATGGGGTTAAAGGTCAGGACATAGGAGCGGGATCCATTCCATTGCCTTTATGCGTCACAACTTGCGTAAAAATGGTTCGATTTCGATAACGTTTTAGTATGTGGTAGGGGACCACCTGGGGATGAACCCTATTGAAAACCGAAATGGGGTTAAAGGCCAGGACATAGGAGCGGGATTCATTCCATAGCCCTTATGCGTCACAACTTGCGTAAACATGGTTCGATTTCGATGAAATTTTAGTATATGTTAGGGGACCACCTGCAAACGAAGCCTATTGAAAATGGACGAAATGGGGTCAACGGTCAGGACATAGGAGAGGGATCCATTCTATTGCCCTTATGCATCATAACTTATGTAAAAATGCTTCGATTGCGACAAAACTTTATCATGTTATTCCGGAAGTATACTGAACCGGTTCTGTTGAATATCATCGAAATGGGTCAAAGGTCAGGACATAGGAGCGAGATTTATTTAACAGCCATTATCCTCATAACTTGAGTAATGATTTCTGGTATGTTGGAAGGCGTATCATAATATAATCAATGAATTGCATGATTTTACTAACTCGTTTAGTTAAGGTCCATGTCTCTGCTCCGTACGTAAGCATTAGACGGATGCATTGATTAAACACTTTTCTTTTAAGACATACTGGCATATTGCTCTTAAAAATTGTACTGTTCCTTCCAAAAGCTCTCCAGGAAAGTTTCATAAGCCGTTTAATTTCTTCATCAATGTGACCCTCGCTTGATATCTGCTGCCCAAGGTAAATGTAGGAATTGGTTATCTCCAGCTTTTCACCATCAATTAATAAATCTTCATTCCTTGTAAAAGCATTGTACATCAGTTTTGTTTTCTGAAGTTCATTTTTAGCCCCACTTCTTTACTTTATCAGCAAATTCTGAATCACACACTGCAGCTCTGAGGTATTATTTGAATGACCTCTGAAAGATTCTTTGAAATACATTTCTTCTTTTCAAAAATGAAACGGAAATAAAACCGGGTCTAAATCGGGTCAGGAACACCTTGACCGGACCCGTTTGACCTGCAAGAAATTGTCGACCCGGTGACCGGTTGACCCGTTCCCATTTCTGTTATGCATTACCAACGTTGTGGCAGTACTTTGGGAAAGATCCATGCCTCTGTCAGCAGAATAACTCACCATGTCATACAGATCACATTGTTACAGATCAGATCGGTTTAAGGACATAGGCATTGAAAAGTTGGACTGGCTTGTCCAGAGTCCTGACTTACAGAGGATCTCTAGGACGAACTAGATCATCGGTGCGTGGCGGAAGAGATCGCCCGACAAACAAAGTTGAACTGGTAATTTCCTTGAAGGCAGAAAGGTTGAACATATCGGCGAAAATTTACAAAAAGGACTAGTGGAGAGTGCAGGTCTGCAAGAGCCTGACCCGGCCCGACCCTCGGGCCGGGCTTATCTTTTTCATCAGTTAAGTAAAAAATTCCGGGGCTCCGGCCAGATCGGGACTGTAATGGAATGTTTGTCATTTTGCTTCTACATTAAAAACAAGTTAGTAAAACATGCAATGCATTGATTATGATACGCTTTCCAACATACCAGAAATCATTACTAAAGTTATGAAGATAATAGCTGTGGAATAAATATCGCTCCTGTGTCCTGACCTTTGACCACATTTCGATTATATTAAACAGAATTGGTTCAGTATACTTCTGGAACAACATACTAAAGTTTTGTCGCAATCGAACCATTTTTACGCAAGCTATGACACATAAAGGCAATGGAATGGATCCCGCTCCTATGTCCTGACCTTTGACCCCATTTTGTCAATTTTCAATAGGATTCATCCCCAGGACGTCCTCTACCACATACTAAAATTTCATCGAAATCGAACCATTTTTACGCGAGTTATCGTGTGGACGGACAGACAAACAGACAGGCAAAGCTGGAGCATATACGCTTCTTCATCCTACGGTTGGAAAGCGTAAAAATCTTTTCATCTCACAAAACGAAGACTGACTTACTAAATAAGCTGATAGCAAAGTTCACTGAGTGAAACGAATCTGCCACCGGATGCATTGATTAATTACAGATTAATCCGACGAATCGGGATGTAAGATGAGAGTCTGAAATGTAACGGTTTATTTCTCTTAAGGTTGAAACCAAATTCCGTTTTCACTTCGTTGGCTTTAGCGACAAAAACACGTGGTTTTTTTTTTACGCTTTCCAACTGTAGGTTGAAGTAACGTATATGCTCCAGCTTTGTCCGTCTGTCTGTCCGTCCGTACGATAACTAGATTAAAAATTTCTCTCTATTCTAAAAAAGTAACTACCGCCGCCGCTGTTTTAGAAATTTCGCGACACTCTTGCTTTCCTGGCTCGCAGCGCAAAATGTATTGAACACAAAAATATGAAATTTACATCGTTTGTAGAGAATTGTTTGGAAAACACGCTGAAATAAAAAACTCGATTCTAGCGATATTTTAAGAGCTATTGTATTTCAAAGTTAAGGTAAGCAAAAAAGTGCTATCAGGTCGCGTTCCGGACACACTAACAGCAACAGGACCACGAAAGTAAAAATATGCTGTTACAATACCAGCGAATTTTTGTGAAGTGTGGAAATAGGAATCGTTACTAGAATGTACAGCGACAACCAAGACACTTTAAAAAAATAGTTAGTTACGTTTGTTGCCATTCTTGCTTATCGATCCTTGGCCTAATTCTATAACAATTATTTATGTGCTGTACAAACAGTGAGTGGTGTTTCAACATGCCAGAATCTAAAACATCTCACACCAAAACAAAAGTGGCGCCTGAACTTTAGCAAAGTAAATCTGATCTCCTTTATGAAGCGTGTGGTATTCTGTGGCTCTCTAATGGCGATTCCCAATAGCCTGTCATCAGCGACTTTCAACGGCATTTTCACCTTTGTCCCCAGGATTCGATAAACGATACTTATTGATCCCTTCTTCGTCGACAGCAAGGAATCCAAACCTAAGTCATTATGTGCCTCATGACGGCACTATAACATTTAATTACGCAGGCCACTCTTTACAAATTTTGGAAGATACTGAAGATAGTTTTGATTTTTAAAATGTACTTGAAAAATGCAAGGTTCAAATTGCGTGAACTTGTTTACTTGTCTCTGCTACGACGTGGTATCTTCAATGGGAAAACCTGAACCGCGAGCGTCACGATATTTTAAAGTCAGATTTTCGATTTTCTAAAAATGTTTCCATACGAACTGAATACGCGGCCAGTGACGCTCAACAGTTGTTTTACAGAAAACAGCAACCTCGTGATAGCATAATAGCGTTTGCACGAGATATAACAAGACTACATAGTTTAGGAAATCTCCTAGCTTCAAATAAAGATATTCTACATACATTGCTGTAAAAACTAGACGCGTTTCAACACGATTTTCTTGAAGTGAGATACCGTTCAAGAGAATTTTAGACTCTCAATAATCTAAGAGCCCTACGATTGTCATGTGCCTCTCTATCAGTCTATTGATGCGTCACATACCCTGTTATATCAGTCTTTTGAGCATCAAAAATACATGCCGTCAAAAGTTGAGTGTCCACCTCCCCTGCAGTTTCATGATAATTTTATTGAGATGCCATATTCTTCTCATCTCAGGGCTGGTCTGCACCCAGAACACAAAACATACCGCAATACTTAAAAACACGGTTGAGGACACAAAGCTACACACAATAACGACTTTTTTTATTGGAGGTTTAACGACCACCGTGAGCAACTCAATGGGCTATAAGCAGTCGCCCGTCCCTAGTTTAGGGTACTGGTTCCAGGTAAAAGAGAGAGACAGTGTCGTAAGACGCACACAGCATCCATGCCTCGCCGGGATTCGAACCCAGACCCATCTCGGACAAATGATCAGCAGCAATCGCTTAGTCGATTAGACCAATGCGCCACCGGGGCGGCTACAATTACGATACCTCCTCTCTCTCTCTTTCTCTCTCTTGAGATAAAACAGGGTTCGAGCAAAGTAACTTTAACCCATCGTAAATCAAAGTTGCCGCCCCGGTGGCGCAGTGGTCTAAGCGATGGCCTCTGATCATTCGTCCGTAAGGGGTCCGGGTTCGAATCCCGGTAGCCGCCCAGTGGCGCAGTGGTCTAAGGCGCTGGCCTCTGATCATTCGTCAGTAAGGGGTCCGGGTTCGAATCCCGGTGAGGCATGGATGTTGTGTTTGTCTTACGGCACTGGTTCTCTCCCTTCCCTGGAACCAGTGACCCTCAATTAGGGACGGGCGACTGCTTATAGCCCATTGAGTTGCTCACGGTGGTCGTTAAACCTCCAATCAAAAAAAAAAAAAAAAAAAAAAAAAAATCCCGGTAAGGCATGGATGTTGTGTTTGTCTTACGGCACTGGCTCTCTCCCTTCCCTGGAACCAGTGACCCTAAATTAGGGACGGGCGACTGCTTATAGCCCATTGAGTTGCTCACGGTGGTCGTTAAAACCTCCAATAAAAAAAAAAAAGAAAAAAATCAAAGTATGAAACTAATGACCCTACTCAAAGTCATGATTCTAGGTACCAAGGTCAAGGACAGCCCTTCAACTTCTGCTACGATTTCATCTTAAGTTAGAAGTTAATATCCTGGATCTTCTTTTTTTTTTTTTAATTGGAGGTTTAACGACCACCGTGAGCAACTCAATGGGCTATAAGCAGTCGCCCGTCCCTAATTTAGGGTCACTGGTTCCAGGGAAGGGAGAGAGCCAGTGCCGTAAGACAAACACAACATCCATGCCTCACCGGGATTCGAACCCGGACCCCTTTCGGACGAATGATCAGAGGCCATTGCCTTAAACCACTGCGCCACCGGAGCGGCCCTGGATCTTCCACGTCACTATCAAGCTATTCACGTACATCATTATCTCACACAAATCAATTCTCACAGATCATTAGCGGTTTGACAGTGGTAACCCATATCAAACTGTCAATGCCGCCCCGGTGGCGCAGTGGTCTAAGGCGTTGGCCTCTGATCATTCGTCCGAAGGGGTCCGGGTTCGAATCCCGGTGAGGCATGGATGTTGTGTTTGTCTTACGGCACTGGCTCTCTCCCTTCCCTGGAACCAGTGACCCTAAATTAGGGACGGGCGACTGCTTATAGCCCATTGAGTTGCTCACGGTGGTCGTTAAACATCCAATCAAAAAAAAAAAAAAAAAAACTGTCAATATCGTTGTTAATTGCGAAAGTCTTACCTTTCTAGTTTCCTGTTTTGCTCCTGTTTCGTTTATGGAGGTCCTGCGTTTACGTCAGAAAATTCCTAGTAAGTTGTAATTTAAGTTTCCTTTCCGTCATTTATCTCTTTTGGCCAACTTCTCCAATACTGTTTACTTCGTGCATTGCAAATGGCAGTTTTCTCTGTTTACTTCGTGCATTGCAAATGGCACTGCTCTCCGGATATGACGATTCTGGTGTCTGCTTCCCGGTTATCTCAAGTTCCTGATTCTCGACGTGATACCTCTTCTTCCTCCAATCCAGCTCTTGGGGCCACAGCGGCTGTTCCTGCTGCCCTCTCAGGTGACGTCATGGCGATTTGTTTTTGATTGCAGGTTTAACGATTACCGTGAGCAACTCAATGGGCTATAAGCAGTCGCCCGTCTCTAATTTAGGGCCACTGGTTCCAGGGAAGGGAAAGAGCTAGGGCCGTAGGATAAACACAACATCCATGCCACACCGGGATTCGAGCCCGGACCCCTGTTGGATGAATAATCAGAAGCCATCTCTTAGACCACTGCGCCATCGGGGCGGCCATGGTGATTTCAAAATCCCTTAATGTATCTGATTCTGCTGCAATGGATACTCCGAATTTATTGTGTCCTGCTGCTGCTTTTCCTGCCACGTATTAGGGACATGCCGCTCCGTCGACTAACTTTGCTCGTACTGGGCGAAGTCCGTCTTCACTCTCCCCTGCCTCTGCTACGTGCTCATTGCATCTTTCCGTTGATAAAATTGAAATAATTTCTGACATTTCTTAAGATTCCCCTTCTGGCTGTGATACTTCTACTCGATTCCAAAGAGTCGTGTGTTATCCGTCTCTTAACGATACAACAATTATGGAATATGCTCAGGCTTTGAAGCGATCTTTTCTCAGGAGCCATTTTCTTTATGGCACGCAGAACTTAAGGCATCCATGTTTATTTCCCTACACTTACATATGCCAAGCGGGCGCTTGTTTATGGTTTGACTATCAAGGAAGCGCATCTTTTACTAGACTTTTGCCATCGCTCTACTGTGGTCACTATGTATCCTGTCCGCCTGAGATCACAGATGACGTATTAATCTTAGTTCCCTCCCTTTGTGGCAAAGTCAAAGTCACAATTCATATTTTCTCTGCCGCCCCTCGAGGAAACGAATTTCGCTCTATACGTGGCAATCGTTGTCAGACCCGAATCCTCTCGGCCTCTCAGAATGATGTAATAAACTGTCTTGGCTCTGTGATTATATATTTTGGGGAATCCAGAAATTTTCTTTTGATATCTCTGCTCAACATTGTTGTCAGTGCAAATCGTATGGTCATGTTCGTGACCAGTGTTCTCATGTGCTTGGTGCTTCTGTTTCTCCCCTAGTTCTTCCTATCCGCGTGCATCAGCTGTGCCTCATGTCATCGATCTTCACATGATTTTCCATTTGCTGCTTCTCTTTTTCGTTCTTCCATAGCCCCGGTTTCTTCCCGCTACGGCGCCCGCCGGTGTCTCTACCCTCTAGATCTCGGGTGCATCTGAGCTTCCTGTCGGTCCTTCCGAACGCTCTTCTAAGCCTGGTCTTCTGCCGTTATTGCGCGTGAAGCTTCTTTGTTCTCATCTCCACCGTCTGTGTCTGCAAAAGCAATGAATTCTGCTGATGCAATTGGTGTTTTGTCCGACAAGCGTCCTGCTCCCTCCTCCGATTATTCACGTTCGGATCTCTATTCACAACTCTCTTATCTCTCTATTCTTCTGTTTTCTGTTCCAGTATTGCTTCTTCTCGTTCTCTCGATGCTTTCTCGGGCTCTGATGTTGACCGTATTTCTTCCAGTCCCATCTTCGGCTTCTGTTCCCCTCTTTACTTCTGCTTGTGCTGACAGTGACTGTCGTCTTTAGAAACCTCTCAGTATTGCTCCCAGACTTGTCATTTTGGCAGGGCTATTCTTTTCTTCTGCTGGTAAGAGAGCTTCACCTGTCCTTTCGGTTATACTTTCTACGTCTCTCTCTTTTTCCAACGACGAATTCGCCGGATTTACTTGTGCCACGTTTCAGATCTCTGAACGTGACACTGAACTCCTCCTTAATTTACAGCCTCATGGACGTGCTGGAAATTTCTCTCGTTTTCTCCGAGGTTCCCGGACTCCCTCTGTGTTTTCCCGTGCCGCCCTTCTGTTCTGACTCTCTTTCTTTTGACTCCCATAGTTTCTTTGATTATGCTTCACTTGTCTTTCGTCTTTATGACATTGATGATTGGGACTTCATTCTTACGTATAAGGATAGTGTCCCTCGCTTTCGTCGAAGGTTTTGGCTATTGTTTTCAGATTTACGGAAGCTTCGCAAAACGGGAGAACTTTGTTATGGAAGACTTCCTGGTCCTTTCGGTTTAGTCATCCTAATTTTTCTTGATGTTTTTTTTCGATGTCTTTTCCCTTCCTGTTCTTGCTGTGTTCTTATCCTATTTTTCATTGCTGTTTCTTTTATCTTCTGTTGTGTTCCTTGTACAACCTACGTCCAGTTAGGTCCAGCATTGACCGCATAACTGACGTAACAGTAGAGGGATAAAAATATCACTTGTATACCAGAAGACACTAGTCCTTGGCCAATCAGCAAACAGATAGAAACCGGTTTAGACCGGTACCGACAGGCGGACATTAAAGGAGTTCTCATCCCATTTCATTTTAGCCATGGAAGAGCAGAGAGTAAACATGGTTGGAAACTTGGTAAATCTGCTAATGAAACCTACAGAATGCTAAAAAAACGTATGGAGACACAGCATTGTCCCTCATTAGAATTTTCGAATGACATGCACGGTTTTGGGACGGGTGGAAACCCTTTGATTATGATCCCAGGTCTGGGAGCCCCTCCAGTGTGCGGACAGCGGAAAAAATCGAAGAGAAGCGGAATCAGATAAAGAAATATCGTCGAATTACGGTGAGACTTTTGGCTGAGTCGGTGAGTATCAGGAAATCTATTTGTCATGAGATTTTACGTGAGAATCTGAGAAAACAAAAACTTAATGCCAGATTGGTACCCTGCATTGTTAATGATGACGAAAATGAGGCTCCTTCATCGATCTGCTATGATCTGCTGAGCACTGCAACTGAGGATCCTGATTTTTGCCCCAGAATTACTACAGGAGATGAAACCTGCAGTATGATCGACAAACCTGGGGACTGTTCCCCAGGATAAAATGAGCACTAAAAGGATAGAATCGTGCACACATTACATCATCCAAGCAGCCGTGATAAAACAACTTGCGGATATCCTGGAAAGTGCCTTCCAGAACTGTTTTTAGGATCTTCAGAAACGCTGGAAACTGTTTGTTGATTCAGAAGGTCAGTATTTTGAATGTGACCAGCATTAATTGTGAGTATGGTACATTTTTATATTCTTATTGCGTCAGTCCTGGAACTTTTTGGACGTTGGTTGTAGTTTATCCTCACCGATACACTCTTGACTTTCCTGCTGCTTATTGACGGACTTTCCCACACGTTACTGTTCGTATTTCGCAGGGGTGCCTAGAATATTTGTGTGTTCCTGGTAAAAGCGATGGTTGCTCTACGTGCTTCATGTTTATGTGCCTCATTGGACTTTTAGCTAATTACCTGTATTGACTTTTTGGTTGCTATTCGCGACCTCATTCTAGAAAGACACTGTTTTGGTGCTTTGCAGTTTCTTATTTCTCTTTCTATATCTCTATTTTGGATGTTCAGTGCTGCATCCTGTTCTATGTTTATTTTATTTTATACATCTACACATATGTTCCTCTGCTTCTGTGCAATTATTGATCATCGGAGTGGCGTATGTGTGCCCTCACAATCACATGTACATATTTCACCCTGTGCCGATTCATCTCTTTGTATATACTACTTTTACGAGAATAGCTCTGCCGAACGTAGATTATTTAAAACGAAAAGTGGTTAGAGGTTAGACCAAAGAAAAATGTTGGTCTTTGATGAGGTGCTATATTCTTGCAGTCCCAGAGCTTGTCCAAACTCGGGAACCCAGACATATCATAATAATTGCTAGACTGCTGAGAACATGAGGCCACGTCGAAATAATTACCTTCAATGCCTGTAGATGTGAAACAAACCCTAACTCTAACAATTTAAGATATCAAAAAATAAAGGCTCTTCTCAAAGTCATGATTCCAGGTATCACGGTCAAGGATAGCCTTCCAACTTCTTCTACGATTTAATATTAAGTTAAATGTTAATACAGTACATTCTGCATCTTCCGCGTCATTTTTAAGCCATTCTCGTACACCAAGATCTTACTCTTTAGCATCCGGAAATATCTTTTTAGCGTTGGTAATAGGTCTCAGCGATATGTGCCACGCATTGCAAAAAGCGGTGTCTTTCACGCAATGCATGCATCCGCCACACAAGGGAAGCGTGCTTGGATCTTGGACCACAGAAACAAGTTGGTCTTCGCAAATAGAAGAATGCCTCGAAATACAGTATTCAAGAGGTAGTTCGGATTATTCGACATTCGAATAAGCGGCACTCTGCTGTACATTAATGTTATAATTAACAGCTCGATAAATTTGTGATCCTACACTGGCGTGCAAAAATTAAGGACGAGACGGTTTTTCGAATGTAACGTCGTGCAGAAGGGCTCCACATCGACTCAAATTTGTTTTGTTTGTTTGTTTTATTGGATTTTTAACGATCAACGTGAGCAACTCAATGGGCTATAAGCAGTCGCCCGTCCCTAATTTAGGGTCACTGGTTGCAGGGAAGGGAGAGAGCCAGTGCCGTAAGACAAACACAACATCCATGACTTACCGGGATTCGAACCCGGACCCCGTTCGAACGAATGATCAGAGGCCATCGCTTAGACCACTGCGCCACCGGGGCGGCATCGACTCAAATCATACACTGGCGTGCAAAAATTAAGGACGAGACGGTTTTTCAAATGTAACGACCTGCAGAAGTGCTCCACATCGACTCAAATCATACCATAAGATCCCCAAGACGTAAGAATATGGGACAAGTGAGCAAAACCGTCCAAACAAGGAATCCAAAGGATACAAAGGCACTTTTATTGAAAAGGTAGCTTCGAGCACAACTGGACAGAGGACAGAAACGTCCATGTGACAGGCGGCTGCCAAGAAAAATCCAGTCTTTAGTAGGGGATATGTTCACCCCTGACTGCGTTGCAGGATTTACAGCGTCTGTCCATGCTGAGGACGAGGTTGTCAAGGAGCTGTTGAGGCATCGTGGTCCATTCCTCTTGTAGCGCCAATCGCAGCTGTGGGATCACTGCTGGCGGCTCGTGACGTGCTGCCAGGCGTCTCTCGAGAAGGTCCCACACGTGTTCGATTGGATTAAGGTCCGGGGAGCTTGCGAGCCAATCCATGCGTTGAATATCTTCACTCTCCAACAGCTCTGCGACAGCCACTGTACGATGAGGTGTAGCGTTGTCCTCCGTGAAGAGGAACGCAGGACCCAGAGCACCTCCAAACAGACGCACGTGAGGCAGGAGAACCTCGGTACAATAACGGACACCAGTGACTGAACCTCCTTGGAAGATGTGGAGGTCAGTACGGCTACCAAGCATGATACCGTCCCAAACGAGAACTCCGCCACCTCCAAACCGGTCCCTTTTGATGTTGTTGGAGGTGGGATTGCGTGTTCCCTTCTCTCTCCAGATGTGTATACGTCTAGAATCGCTCGTCAGACTAAATCGGTTCTCATCCGTAAAGAGAAATCGACGCCATTGCTGATGTGTCCAGTTCTTGTGTTATTGGCACCACAGAAACCGCCGTCTCCGATGAGCAGGCGTTAATGGCACACACCGTACTGGTCGTCGTGAAAATAGACACCACATTTGTGCAGCCTCCTGGCCACGGTAAAACGCGATAACGGACGTCCAGTTGTCTGTTGCACGTGCCTTGCGATTTCTCCCGCTGTCTGCCGACTGTCTCTTCTCACCTTTAGGACAATATACCGGTCGTCCGCCGCCGTGGTTGCTCGTGGACGACCCCTGCTAGACTCTCTGACTGCGGTTCCTGTCGTTTGAAATGCTCTCCAAGCTCGTGAAACGATGCTGTGAGCGATCCCGAACTCCTCGGCCACACGTCACACTTCCACCTTCTTCCAACGTCCCAATGACGCGACCTCGGTAAAGTCATCCAGATGTCGTCTACTGGATTGCCTGTTGGCCATATCACACGGTGGCAGCAACTCGACGTCGTTTAAACCGATGTACACCGTGCAATAGCTTTCACCGAATTGCTGAGCGTACACCGCCCGTGTGCTTTATAACCTTCCGAAACTCTCCCTCCCCTACGTCATGCTGCATATATTGGCCTTTCGGTCCGTTTTGCCTGCTCGTTCCGCTGTTATGCTAATTTCTCCTCTTCGTCCTTAATTTTTGCACACCAGTGTATAAACGCTTTTATAGGTTTGATTGTGTTGTGTTTTTAGCGTTTTCAATAATATTATGATTAAGTAACATAATAAATACTTTGGATGCAATAAAAGAAAAGAACAGTAATTAAACATTAACAAAGAAAATTTTAATAGGTGTCAGAAATAGGATCAACACAGTGGATAAAAGACCAAATTAATTACTTTATATTCACGTCGTTAATAGGAATACTATAGATCTAGACAATTTCCTGCTTCCTAATTAAAGCGATTTTAATTTAAACACAAATTAACCATGACCTTTTTGAATGTCTTAATATTTAAGTTCAATCTAAGGTTTTGATCTTAAGGACTACAATACAAGAAACACTACACTAAAACATGTTATGCTACTGTCGAAAAATATCCTTCTATCTTCCAGATGTCTTAACTGCATTATTAATTTTTGGGTACTAATGTCTCACAGCATGACAATGCAAATGATTTTGAAAGGAGAACAAAGAAAATTGCTCATTTTAAAGATGACAATCCGATTTTTGGCGTAAATGTGACAAGGATGGTAAGTCAGATAATATCCGAAAACTTGAAAATTTTCATCGTCCTGGAGCGGGACTCGAACCCGCGTCTCCCAGAAAACGCCCAGGTATGCTAAACCAAAAAAAAAAAAATAAAAAAAAAAAATTGCTCATGTTTACACCAGACTCTCTACCGCCTGTAGAAAGACAATAATTTTAATAGACCATAACTTGATTTTGCAAACAGTATATCTTCCTTTCTTCCTTCTATAAATTTTACTGTTGAATTGGAATCGGACTTCACTCTACCATTTTTAGACTTTCTTCTTTCTCGAAACCCTGTTACCAATGTTCTCAGGTTTTCCTTTTATCGTAAGCCCATTTCTCCCCCTTCCATTATTCCATATTCCTCAGCCCTCGATATGACTTATAAACCTGCTGCCTTCCATTCTTTTGTTCAAAGGGCCTTCACGCACTCATGGAACGGCAGGATCTGCTCTACTGAACTTCAAGAGATTACGGCCCTTGCGGAGTCGTTTGGTTACCCCGACGACACTGTGGGTAGGATCATTGCAAAGACTAGGAGGTTATCTGTATCTTTAAGAAGTGGTCTCAGAGACGCCGCTTTGAGGGGTTTATGGATTACTTTCCGTGTATCACAAATGTTTTGAAGAGTATGAAGAATATATGCTTCAAAAATAAGTTTAACTTCGGCATCAGGACCCCAAGATCTGTTTGATTTGATTCGAAACGACCGTGACCCAGTCGCACAGTCAGATCGTTATGGATTATACCGAATTCCGTTGGAACCTACGGACTTAGACCCCCCTCCCGAAGATTTACATCGCTTCTACCATTCGAAATATTAAAGTGCGTCTTTCTGAACACAAATACAATGTTAAGATGCACTCATTCAACCACTGCTATGTCTCGCCTTGTTGCTGAAGGACCATACCGCCCCGTTTGGGAAGATACTGTTGTCATTTTTACTCCCACTAGTAAGGCTTACATCCGGTTTACTGAACGTTTACTTATTTATAAACTGGCTAACCTTTGTTATAACGATGGCATGCCTACCAACATTTCTCAGGCCTGGAAATCCTTATTGGCAGTTGCCACAGGATTTTCCTCAGCCGAGCTTGACTCTGGAGACAATGAACATTGACTCAAATCCCTTAGCTACCTTCATGACATATTTTTTATCATTATTTCTTACTAGAGGAGATACCCGGCGTTGTCCGGGATAGACATAAAGTTTGTTTTCAAGTAACAATGTAAATCGCACTATAAAAAAATCCTACCATGATGAACAACGCTCAAGTCGGGCCTCACGCTGTTCCAAGGTCTCTGCCGCCCTAGATACAGTGGCTCTTTCCCGCTGATCCGTAAGTCTTTGATCATGTTGTTCGGTTGTCTCACTCTCTCGAAGTAATTTTACTTTCTTTGCTTTCGGCTGAACTTCTCCGATGGGTTTGCGTTTTTTTTGGAGGCATTTCACCACACTTGATGAAACTTTTATTATAAAAATCACAATTTATAATGGTCGTTCTCAGCCCTAAAAGCTCGAAATAGCAAACATGCACAATAATGCACTTCCTGCACTCCGCTTTCAGCTTTCTAGAGTGTAGATATACAACCTGATTACACCCAACGTGAAAGAAAGTAATTCACGATAATATACGGAATTTGTTTTACTAATCTCGGAAACTAATCCGATTGGGATAATTCTTTCACCGGCGGGAAGCTTTCCGGAGGACATAGGCTATTTCATTTATTTATTGTTATTTTTTATTATTTTTTTATTATTTTTTATTATCTTTGGCTGTACTACCGAATAACATCGCTTTCAAGTAGTTTCCAATTCCCCATGTATCGTTCCCTTTGTTTACATACAACCTGATCACACCCAACGTGAAAGAAAGTAGTACACGATAACATACGGAATTTTTTACTAATCTCGAAAACTAAACCCATTCGGATAATTCTTTCACCGTTGGGAAGCTTACTGCTTTCTGGTGGACATAGGCTATTTCTTTTATCTATACTAATACCAATACTAATGTTGTATTTAAATTTGATGTATGAAGAAGACCGTCTGTTTTAACTTCAACTTAACTTTGATGCTATTGGAGAGGACCACGCCTATTGGTGGGAATCTGTAGCTCCACCTATATTTGAGACTCCTGCACCAATTGTTGAGAGTCTAATGAAACCTAATTCTTACAAAGAGAATGCCACGGGAACATAAACAAAAAAATACTTATGACAATATGTTCCGCTGGTGCGTTGTGTTTTCAAAAATCGGACTCTTCCCCGCATGCCTGAACCGCGGAAGCTTGCGAGGAGTGAGGCGTCACCTGATGACCATTGCTCTGACACGCGGAGTAATACCGCAGCAGCCGACTTGCACCCAGTCTATAGAGGGCCCCGTAAAAACACATTTGATCCCCTTAGGGATGGAATTTCTAAAAATCGTCCCGCCTGTATTTTAATCTCTGTGATGAAGAGTATGTATGGCAATTTTGGTGCAAATTCATCAAACCGTTTAGTAACGTATGCGGAACAAACATACAAACTTTCACTTTTATATATAGAGAGATGTTGTAAACGTTTTTTGGCAACACCTTTTACATACTGTATAAGTGCCACATAACCTTTCTATGCGTGTCATTTTCATCTGAGGATGAACTCCTTGGGAGTTCGAAAGATCTAATGAGTGTTTTTAATAGGTGTATATTTTAAATGTGTTTTAATTAAATGTGCCGTAATCCGGTGCTACGTGGTTTTAAGGACCTCGTCATTAATCGGGCATTAAACAGCATTTTTGACTTATCATATCATACGCACGAAGCATTCACGCATTTGCCATAACTTGAAAACGATTGTGATAACATAATGAACTCCAGAAGCATCTTTTTCGAACGTCGGACTTCCCTCTACCGGTTAGCTTAATACAAACAATTGACGTGGATTAGGAACATCAAACAGAAGTCATCGCTCTTTCCACGTTTATAAGTGAGAATTTTTCCGTGACTCACTTATAAACGTGGAAAGAGCGATGACTTCTGTTTGATGATCTACCGGTTAGGGTACCCGACTTCCCTCATCTGGTAGATCTTATTTTTTTTTTTCGCTCCTCCTCTAATTTAAACATATCTTCTAAAAATGTTTCTAATTTCTTCTAAAGCATCAACAAGAGATGGCTGATAGCTGAATGGTTGTTCTGAAAATCATGGTTTATCCAAATTCGTTTTATTAAATTTCGTGTTTGCCACTTACAAGTTTTTAAACTGAGAGCAGTTGTTTTTCAAATCCCGTTCAGTTATGTTTATTGATATGTCTCCTACTTTCCTTCTGTTAATTAACTTGTCAAAAATTGACTTGTGGAAAAGTGATTTGTTAATGTCTGATGGCTAGATCCAGGATTACGGTTCCTGAGCTCGCATATCAAAATTTTCTCATGAACATCCAACAATGTTCTACTCATTTCAAAATGCGTTGAATTAAACAAAAACTAATGAATGAATAATGCCCACACAACAAGCAGCCCATGCGAGAAACTGCGACAACGAAAGGCCTTGGATAACTAGAGGTTTTGAAATCCAAAATGGGGGACAGGAAATGTCATTTCTCAGGGAGTATTTCCTGTATGGAAATGCAAGACGAGAAAGCAGTTAATCTATCGTCATTTGGTCAAATTGTAAACCACATGAACAGGGTAATTAGTATCTGTCTAGTAAACTTGTAACATTTAACTGGACACACACACACACACACACACACACACACACACACTAGTCGTTTCACTTCTGTCAGGTGCAATAAATCACAAAAGTGTCTGCCTTTGATTTTCGGAAACTGACCACACTTCGCTAACAGCAATATTCTCGTTATCTCATTCATCCATTCCGGGAAACTTCTCTGACTAGGCCACGTCTAACATGCTTTCAGGCACCCCTAAGAAGATAAGCTGAGCGAATGTCTGTTGTAAGTGAATATTTTGAAAGACGGTTCAATGGGGTATTTTAAAACGAAAAACACTGAAATTGTGCTACAATGTTATAGCAGTCAGAGAGGTGGCGGTTTAAGGGGGGGGGGGATTCCATTTAGTTGAGTAGGATAAAATTTGTAACTCGTGATCAATGGTCGGGAGTGGCGGTTTCAACTGTATCTCGTTTTGTTTAAAATTTAAATAAAATTTTGTATACAACATCGGCTTCCTTTAGAGCAGCGTTTCCCAACCTGTGGGTCGACAGACAATTTCAGGAGGGCTTCGTTTTGAAATGTGAAATTTTTTATTATTTGAAAACAGAAAATCATGGGGTGAAATCAGCCGATGGCATATGAACGCGTTGAAAGAATATTTTTTTACTTCCTTGAAGAGATGAAAGTCTATCAGTAGATGAACTGTTTTGCGAGCACGTTTCAGGGCGACACGACGACTGGAATATCTACGTGTATAAAAGCCGACGAAGAACCCATCAATCTGTCCGAAGAGATTTTGTTAAAAATAAGTTTCCACCGCATAAAACTGAAGTAGTTAAGAAACAAGAGAGATGTTAAACCTAAGAAACAAGAGAGATGTTTGAGCCATTTGTTTCTACTCAGTGGCATGATATCCGGGTCAGGGGGACTAACTTTTCCTCATCATGCCTTGGGTCACGGAGCAGAGAACAAAGGACTAGAAGGGAGCGCTTATCACCTATGACAGGTCTATGGTCAGTACTGCTGAGATGAGAGGGAGAAAGGAATTGTTTTGCCGTACCTTTCATAAAACAGGGCAACTATGTGAACATTTCTGTTTGGGAAGAGCGGAAATTTTTTGGCACCACTTAGTTCGGGTAAATCGGCTGCTTAAAGGGTTAAACTACCTCTCTACTCCAAAAAAGGAAACGTGGACGAAAACTGTAGTTCTTGTTTAGTTATCACCATCATCATCAACCATGGGCACAGTTACCGTAGGTGTCTGTTGCCATTTTAACTACCGTATTTACTCGAATCTAACGCGCACCTTACTTCGCTACTTCTCAATACTCGTATACTAAGACGCAAGAAAACTTGAAAGAAATACAAACTTTTGAAACTTACGAAATATGGCAATTCTTGAATGTATTTAAATTCCACATTATTCCAAATTATACATCGCTCACAGACATCTCTCCACCTACATCCTCAGGTATTTCACTGCACGAATCTTCATTGCAGCTGTCGGCTGGGGTTTCACTGCTGGATTGTCTGAAGATAGCCTCGTCTCCAGTGCCATCCATCGCATTGGAAATGCCGCTCTTCAGAAAAGACCGCTTAACTAATTCATTAGAAATGAACTCCCAAGCATCTACAATCCACTGTGTTACTACAGAGAGTGAAGGTTTTTTTAAAACATCCAGTTTTTGTCAGTTCTGTGTCTCCCGATGTAAGCTACGCATTATAGCGTGATTGAATTGCTACTTTAAAAGACCTATTTATGCAGACATCAAGGGACTGAAGTTGGGAAGTCATTCCTTCAGGCACAACAACTAGATCAGATTTGTTTTCACCAATCCAGGTTTTCACTGAGTTTGTTACATGCCCCTTGAATGAATCCAATTCAAGCATGGACCGTAGTCGCCCGCACCTGGTCGTCGAAACAACACTTTTTGAAGCCAGTCTTTACCAGTTCTTCGGTCATCCAGCCATTTTCTTGAACTCTGACATGAATTTTCTAAGGAAAAGTCTCTTTATTCGGAAATGTTTTTCTCTTGAAAATAACATACGGTGGTAACTTGTTTCCATCGGCGGTAATGGAAAGCATGACCGTAATTCGGAGCTTCTCGTTTCCTGTAGTTAGCACTTTAACTTGCTTTACGCCACTACTTTCTACAGTGTAATTTGATAGCATATCAAAATACAATGGTGTTTGGTCAGCATTCCCAACCTGGCTTAAAACATGGCGCCCTTGCTTTCTTACTGATATGACGTACTTGAGAAAACTGTCTTGCTTTTCTTCAAAGTCAGATGGCATTCTCATCTGACATAATGAAGTACTCTGCCTCAGAGAAAATCCTTTTCTTTTCATAAAACGGCAAATCCATCCTCTTGAAGCAGTGAACCTTACACTGGATCCAAGTTCGCGATAAATTTCTCGTGCTTTTGCCTGAAGAATTTCAACAGTAACAGAAAAACTTGATGCCCGCTACTGCTTCACGAAATGATCTAGACGATCTATAACGAAGTAAATTTCTCCGTCATTTTTGGTCTACGCCGGGATTCGAACCCGAGGCCGCTTATTCCGGAACAAGTCGCTCTACCAACTGAGCTACGCAGACGATTATTCTGATTCCTATCTGCCTTTATGTCGTGTGCGTCCTGCTGGCAGGTACGTCACACCTCCCCCCCGAAAGAGGGCCGGGGGCATGGCCCACGGGTCAGCCGTGACCATGAATCGTTGCAGGCAGCCATCCACTGTAGAACGTGCACTTGAGAACTCCCAGTCAATCTGCTGTGTGGAATGCAACATCACACATTTTTTTATTTTTCGAAGCGCTGGAGAAGGAATTCTCTGATTTTTCCTGTCTCGCGGTGTGGAAATAACATCACACCAATGCGAGATTTTGAACGGGCCGGGTCATCCGGATAGTTCGGGCGCCATTATAACGAAGTAAATTTCTCCGTCATTTTTGGTCTACGCCGGGATTCGAACCCGAGGCCGCTTATTCCGGAACAAGTCGCTCTACCAACTGAGCTACGCAGACGATTATTCTGATTCCTATCTGCCTTTATGTCGTGTGCGTCCTGCTGGCAGGTACGTCACACCATGGCGCATTATAACGAAGTAAATTTCTCCGTCATTTCTGTCCGCGCCGGGGTTCAAACCCGGGTCCACTCATTCCGGAATAAGTTGCTCTACCAATTAAGCTACGCGGACATTTGTTCTGACTACTATCTGCCTTTATGTCGTGTGCGTCCTGCTGGCAGGTACGTCACAGATCGTCAATCTCGGGAAATCTACCAGTCTTGGGTCTCGAGAACATCTTTCTTGTTTTGGAGCACTGATTCAGCTTTTCTTTTTGCTTCCTCCAAAGCCTTACTTTCACTTCTGAAACTCCATACTCCCTAAAACAAGCGCGATTGCCATTTTTCTCTGCATAGGCAACCACCTGCAATTTAAACTTGGCTGGATAATGCTGCCGTTTAGAACACATCTCTGGACAGTATACTCCACGTTCAAATAACAAAATGCAGTGTTTCTTTCAGAGAACAATAGTATGAGGCAAGCGACTGCCTGTATTTTATATTTTTCGTCGAAGCTTCTGAACGAATGGAGAAAAATGGGGAAAGTTGGAGAATGTCAGTGGCCATAGCAACAGTCAGACGCCCAGAGGAAATCCCATCCGCTGGCGCGCCGCAACGACGACATCCTAGAGAGTCAGGCATTTGCGAGACTCCCGATGTAGGTATTTGTCACCGATTCTAGCGCGCACCCGGATAAACAGGTTCGATTTTGGAGGGGAAAAAAGTGCGCGTTAGATTCAGTAAATACGGTATATTGTCCCATTGAAGTCGGTAAGACTCCCGATGTAGGTATTTGTCACCGATTCTAACGCGCACCCAGATAAACAGATTCGATTTTGGAGGGGAAAAAAGTGCGCGTTAGATTCAGTAAATACGGTATATTGTCCCATTGAAGTCGGTAAGACTCCCGATGTAGATATGAGACTTGCAGAGTGGCTCAGTTCTTGAAGATTTCCACCGCAACAGTCTTTAATATCGTCAGCTCACACACGGTGAGGGAGTCCTCTTGCATTTTTTCCGTTCACTAAGCCAGACATCAATGTCTTTATCTTTCTGTCCTTTTTTATTCTGCAGATGTGTCCAAAGAGTCTTAGTTTTCTCTGTATGCTTTTCTGGAACACGATCTCTTTTAGTTGTATTCTTTTGTACACTTCATGTCTTATCCATTGGGTCCATCCGATTCGTAAGATTTTACGATAGCACTTTCTTTCAAAAGCAAGTATCTTTCTCTCTGGTTCCTGTGTCAATTTCCAAGTCTCGCATCATATATAGCATGCTGCTTCTTCAGTTAGACGGACAATATTTAGGCAAACCTTAATCCGCAGTTGAACGAACGTGTGATTCATCTTCATATTATACAGTGGGGTGCATGCACCGCATTAACCTGAATATAAATAAGACGACGTTATTTTTTATTTGCATATTTAGTCCCCCCCCCCAAGCCGTTGGACGTCTTATATTCGCATACTAGAAACATTTTTCGTCAAGGTCAGTGCTTTTAGGTATGATGGTAACTAAATAAAAATTGCCCTTTGGTTTCTGATACTGGCAGATTTGCAACTCAATGCTTTTATCACATCCTGTGTTACAAATTGAACTTTTTCTTTAAGGACAAGTTAGGTCTGTTTTTTGTGATTTGGATTTACGGTTTGACTTCAGAATTAAGTTTCTGTGTGAACATAAGTCTAACGTATACTCTTTCCTACAAACCCTGTATAATTTTTTGAGGGACGAATTATACTCGAGTAAATACGGTATTATGTATTAAGGAAATTCCAGGCTTTAGTAGTTTTAAAAAATGAAGCAGAATTTTTCAGTCGCAATTATAGTACCTATACACTATATTGCCAACAGTTACCGGACACTTAGAAGAGAAACACAACACAGCATTTATTGACATACATTAGTACGGTGTCGGTCCACCTGTGCCCTTAAGGCATGCACTGACCGTTCGAGACATGCTTTCGACAAGGTTTTGGAACACAGCGATAGGTATGGGCTTCCATTCAGTAAATAATGCTGCCGCTAACTGTTGCTTAGTAGTAGGCCTTGGTTCCAAACTTCTTATGCGGCGCTCTTATTCATTCTATAGGTACTCTATGGGATTAAGATCAGGGCTCTCTGCTGGCCAGTCCGCACACGATACAGAATTACCGTCAAACCACGCCACGCCGTAACAGCCCTTGCTTTATGGTTCAGTGCATTATCCTGCTGTTAAAAGCAAGGCTCGGTTCCATAGTATTACCACAGAGTTAGTAGAGCATAATTGTCCAGAATATCGAGGTAAACGTACTGGTTAACAGGTTTGTCCACGATAACGAATGGGCCGGGACTTTACCACAAAAACACCCCCACACGAGTACACTGCCAGCTCCAAACTTGACCATAGAAGCAGTACGCTGTGGTAAATAGCGTTCCCCCGGCTGCCGCGACACCCACACATGGTCATTAGATTGACGGATCGTGTATCTGGATTCATCAGTCCATAGGACCCGTTTTCATTGATTTACGGTCTATGATAAATGTTCTTTACACCATGCTAAACGACGAGTAGCATTCCGAGTGGAGATGAAAGGCTTATGAGCAACCACACGACCACGGTAACCCATGGAATGAAGTTCTCTGCGAATGGTACGTGTACATACCGAAGTTCAAGCATTTTTACTCACCTGTACACTGAGGTATTGTGCAGTACTCCGTCGATTAGCTGTAACAACTCTTCTGAGGCTTCGACGTCCTCTATAACTGATTTTCTTTGGCTTGCCGGTATGTTTTGTTGCTTCAGGCACGCCATGGGCCTTCCACGTATTCAGTACATCCAAAACAGTTACTTTTGGTATATTTAAACGCCTCTGGGCTTCTCTCATGTACAGCCCACTAATATAACACCCAACAATCTTTCCTTTCTCAAAGTCAGTTCTCTCCCGCTGCGACATTTTCACTCAACCTCACAGTGCGATATGATCGCGGTCAGCTGCAGGCTTGTTTTTATACCGTTTACCAGTTGCACCGCGCATCTTAACAACGCAACGGATCCGTTCAATTTCTTTTGAAGGAGTGTCCGATGACTTTTGTCAATATAGTGTATATGATAATTCAGTTAGTAGAGAAACCCTGTGCAAATGTTCTGAGAGAGAGAGACAATTTCAAAAGAAACTCTTCAGGCGCATGTCCTTCAATCATGATTTAGCAACATCGCGACTGATGTTGCTTACTATTTTTGTTCCACATGTCTTCGTGATACCATTTGAATGCCAATAAGGAGTGGATGACCATAGGTGGAATGGAAACTGGTCAAAGTCATGCAGGGAGGCCAGATATGTACGCTTCCCAAAGTATACTACTACTTGAGTACGTATCTATGAATGCGTACCAAAGTATCATACTAAGGCCATGAAGATAAGTTCCAAAATACAGGAACATGCATTAGACGAACATCCTTAGGTTGATCTGAGGATCTGTTCGCAAAGAACTTGTATATTAGGAACCGGAGTTGCGTAAAAATCAGCCTTAAGGTGTCCGTAAAGAAGAAATCTAGTCAATTCATATCTGAAGAGCATGCAGGTCTCATGTAGTTGTTTCATCTCAACCAATCCAACGGGCAGAAAACACGAACAAATGCGATATCCTCGAGCAGTAAGGATAAAATATGCTGGAGCCCCATCTTGCATGAAACACATGTGTATTTACTGGAGTGTCCTCCAGCAATGCAGATAGTTTCACCTCCAAGAGATGCGTCTTTGCTGCTCAAGGAGGCCATTTCTTACAGCTGCTTTTAATGTAGATTTGTATCATTGTTCTCGTCGATCACTTATAGAGAACTATAATAAATAAAATAAAAGCTAATTAACCTTACAGGCTTTTTTACTCGTACTCTCAAGATGGGCTATAACTTCGAAGGGAAGCGCTTGCATCTGAACTGTTATCATCAGTATGCGCAGTTAAACACTTTCCCAAAGTCTGGCTAGACGCATTAGAAACACTCCGTATTTTCCTAAAAGTTAATTAAAGGTATAAAACAAAGTGGGAATTTGTACTGATTATAGCTGTGCGTATCTTTTCCTTTGTTGAAACGCAGTACCTAAAGCTTCATCAGTTTTTGAAAGATTTTTATTTGAAATTTTCAAGTCAATGAAAAATGGCTTGAATAAATTTACGGAGTCGTTCTGTCGTAATGACAATGCAGTACGTTTCAAATGACTCAACAATTTTTTCTTTGAAACAAATATATGAAACCATACGTTTGTGGGAAATGTAACTCACGCGAAGCATATTTATTAAGCTTGGATGAACTTTAAACCCGTTCCGCCCTTTTGCAGTTAAGTTTACGAATCGCATTCATATTCGTGATGTCGTTTGTAATCTCTCCATATCAAATCTCTTCATTTGAATGTTTTGCTTTTATATCAAAGAGCGTGTCTTCAGTAACGAGTATATTTAACCCAACTCTTTCTTTCTTCTTTGAATCATTTCAGAGTTAATCTTTTCAACTAAGTGAGGATCCTGTATATCAATTCAGTGTCTACGCTGGACGATCATTTTCCAAGAACACAGACCTCCAATAAATTAACGAGCGACAGTCACTTCTCAAGCGTGCGTCAGCTGATAAGACCACTTATCTGAAAGTTGGGTAAGACCCCTTACTCCACAAAGCTCTGAAGATAAGGCTTCTGCGCTTTCCTCTAATCTTACGTACGGTATAATGATTTTCCGCAATGAAACGCTACTATCGGATATTACTTAAATTTTAGAGAGAGAGAGAGAGAGAGAGAGAGCTCATCGTTGCTGTTCACTAAATAACCCTTCTCTTTTCAAACTGCGCTCGTTTCCCAGCAATTATATCTCATCCTTTGTTAAACAAGCTATTGTTTTAGACGACTAGTTCAGGTTTTATTTTATCAACAAAAGACTAATTATAATGACAGATAAGTTCTTGGGGACACTACATATGATTGAGCATTTATTGTTGTGTGTGTGCATTATAAGAGGTGAATACCAAGCAGCTATATTTAATGGACGATGAAAGTTATACTTAAAAAGAGGTACAACTCTAATTTTTGTTGTGTACCCTTAGCAAACTTTATTACTTTCTTTATTTTTATTTCCCATACAGCACAAAACGTTTCAGATATGTATAAATGATGTTACAATCTCTCATTTTCGTTACACTTTCAGAGATATCTTACAATTACGTTTCAGCAACATCTATTTTGGAACATAACTCTTTGTACATTACGGTTACGTTAAAAATAGCATTCACCGATACTACTGTTTTATAGTTTCCGTTGTACATAATTTGCTACCTTGATGTTACATTCCGGCGATATTTAAGATTTTTGGTTTGGCAACGGCGTGGATGCGCATGCGCATTTATGCAATTTCACCGAAACACTCTCGTAGTCTTTCCATGTGCTACTGGGATATTCTTTGGTGATACTGTCGTACTCAAGTTAGTGTACACTAGTGTCCGTCCTTAAGTTTTGCACGCCAGTGTATAATATCTTAGTACGTTTGTTGGTTTTGAATCAGAAAAAAAGTCTCAATAAAAGTAGTTGTTAGTTTGTAAAGGTAGAAAAAAGATAATGCTGATAAATTGAGAAGTTTAACAATTACGCAAGATTAGAAAATAAATAAAGTAAGATATGTACTAAAAGGTACATTTCATTGATTATTTAATCATGAAGAAATTTAAGTCATCCTACAGAAAAAAAATGACCTATGAAAAAATGTATTTCTATTGAATTACGTATTCGCAAAGCATTTAGAAAAAACAGATTAAGATATACATTAAAAGCTACATTTCGTTGATTAATCATGAAGAAATTTAAGTCATCCTATAGAAATATAAAATGATCCGTGGAAAAAATAATGCATTTCTATTAAATAACGTATTCGCAAAGCATTGGCCTTCTCGTTAGTTCCTACAGAACGTTGTAGGAGCGATGCAACCCGTGGTCGAGTGGGAAAATGCAAGTTCGAGCATAGCGTGATCTTCGAGGATTTGTATTTCCTTGGAAAGAAAATTTCCCGAGCGTCGTGACGTCACACCGTAAAATTTCCTGATGGGGAAAAACAAAATGGCTTAAAAAAGATATCGGTGAGATCATGTGGGGAGGTAAAATAAAAAATGGCGAAGAAAACATGTTCGGAAAGACCACGTAGCACACAAAATATTATGGTCGAACACAAGGAGAAAATGGCGTACAAAAGATGGTCGGAAAGATCACGTGAAAAAAAATGGCTGCAACTGACGTCATGATTGACCAAGAATCGACCACATGCGTCCTTGAGGCAGCACGTGGACGGCATCTTTTGTTACAGAAACCCCTTATTATCACGCAACAGTAATATGATGTCACAAATATCATTCAAATACGTAACAGTAACGTAACGAAGTTACAAATATCTTTCAAATACGTAAAAATAACATGAATTAGGTATGTTGAAGTTACAAAGACCTTTACCTGTAACGTATCGGTTATGTTTCAAAGTTATGTAACGTTAGAGGACATTTGAACGTAACCGTAAGGTTTCTGAAACATTACTGTTACATTGCGCAATGTATCTGAAAAATCTCAATGTTTCAGTGCTACGTACTCGTAACATATACGAAATATTCTGTGCTGTGTGGGCTCTGTGGTTCTCAGACGTGGTGCCTGACTGGTCACAGACGTAGGTTTCTAGCAACACGTCTGAGCACCACACGGGTTCGAGTCTTTGATGAGGCACGGTTAGTGTGCTTGTTGGTTATCTCCTTTCCATGGGACCAGTGGCCCTAAATTAGGAACAATCAGGGCCGACTGGATCATAAGGGCAACGGGGAAGGTCACCCACTGCCCCGCAGGTTAGGAAATAAAAACAAAATCATTTTGGTCAAGTTTTTTTATATTTATTATTATCATTTTTTTTAAGTTTCGAGACGCAAGGCCCTTAAAAAGAACCGCTCTTCGTTGTACAGACGTTGAGATTTGCAGATTTGAAACGAATATTATAACTACCATAAACTTTTCCGCATTCATAAAATAGCAAATTAAATTTCATCATTTTGTGGTTCCCTATTTTAACATATTGAACAATTTTGTGTGTAAACCAAACACTTAAATTTAAAAAAAATAAAATAAAAAGAACAATATCAAACTTGCTTTTTGGACCAAATACGGAGGGCAAGTTTTCAGTGACTTTTAAAATAGTTCTGGAAATTAGAGGTCTGCACGGGCTGGGTTGGGCTTATTTTCGTTTAGGGAACAAAGCAATGGGCCGGGTATTCATTTTTTAAGAATGAATAAATAAGCAATGTCGAATATTCATTTTGTACCCATTTTTTTTATCGCAATGGGAAAGAAAGAAATAGGTCGTGTTTTTTATTTCTTGGTCTGTTTAACTGTTTTGCTGGCTTTACTTTCTTCCATGACATAGCCCAGGACGTAATCACAGAGGCGAGGAGAGGCACTCACAGTGTATTTACCATCTGTGTAAAAGATGGTAAAGACAACAAAAGGATTGGACCCCGAGCAAGTGTGTGTGTTGTGTGGAGTGACGGACTGGTGTGTGTGTGTGTGTGTGTGTGTGTGTGTGTGTGTGTACGAGAGGGTGGAATGACATCGATTGTTTCTCCTATCCCTAATCTGTACAGGGATTGACTTTTACAGTACCACTGCTTGCTAGTTCAGAGGCAGGGAGATTTTGAACTAGCTTAGTTTGTTTTTTTTACTATCCTTAAAGGTTATATTCTTCTATAATTGCCAAACTTTAGTTAATATATTTACACTTACATTCATCTAAATATTTTCAATAATATCTCATTTCATGAAAAAGAACTTTACCTTTATTTTTAATTCATCCATCCTCATTCGCCCTCGAGGTCTGTATCTGAGTCCAAATTCCCGAACATTTCTCGGTATTCAGCATCCGTCATGGGAAGATCTGGGTGGATGTCATCGGGTGGATATCAGTTTTTGGGAAGATCTGGGTGAATGTCAGTTTTTGGGAAGATCTGGGTGGATGTCAGTTTTTGTTTTAACAAAAACTGTTTTCGCTCCTTCCAGATCCACAGTACGATTCAAAGGCAAATCGAAGGAGACAGGAGTTTCGTCCATATTGCCAATTTGGCACAATTCGAAATTGTATTGCTTCCGGAGATGGATTATAAATTTTTGAAACGATTCAACTTTCGTTTCTAACTCTCTCGGCAGTTTTTGGGAGAGCTTAGTGCGGGTTCGTAGACTCATGTTATATCAGTTCATGAATTAATCGCACCACCCCACGGAAGCAACGAAGCCCACTGGTTTCAGTGGCAGGAATTCAGGGTCTTTTGAAGAGGAACTATTACTTTGGAATCTTTTCACAAAATAATATTCGCTTAACTTGGAGAAATCTTAACTTCCTTATGGGTAGGAATAACACAAAGGTATTACCACTTTATTTAATTAAAAATAATATCAAGATCTTAGACAATTCTCAAATAGCAAATGAACTTAATTATCACTTTGTCTCTAGTCCTCAGGCTATAGTTGTAAACATACCTAAGAGCGGTGCTTCGTTCACGGCTCAACCTATAACCACAAGAGCTAATTCTATCTATTTTTTTCAAAATTACTAGATTGGAAATACTAACTACAATACAAAATATTAATAAAACTTCGGGGCCAGGACATGATGACATTAACCCAAAAATCATATCATTTGTTGTGTCTTATATTGTTGATCCTTTATTACATATATTTAATACAATTATGGAAACAGGTATTTTTCCAGGTCTAATGAAAATTGTTAAGGTCTCTCCTAAATATAAATCTGGTGCAATAACAGATGCTAATAATTACAGACCAATTGCTAATAAAAAAAATCATTAAAATGTTTGAAAAGTTAATCTACACGAGACTACTTGATTTCATTACTAAATATAATATTATACATCAAAATCAATTTGGCTTTACACCTAATAATTCAACTGAAATAGCGTTACTGAACCTAATCAATAATATTCAATCTAATTTATTACACAATAGCTACACTCTTGCTCTCTTTATTGATATTTCAAAGGCTTTCGATACAATAAATCATCAAATTCTGGTGCAGAGGCAATATGACATTGGAATTAGGGGTACCTTTCTTGATATTTTTAAGAGTTATTTATCTCACAGACGAGAGTATACACAGATTAATCTTATGAAATCTATATTCGGACACGTGTTTTCAGGTGTACCGCAGGGATCAGTTCTTGCTTCTCTACTTTTTAATATTTATATTAATGATATTTTTAAATTACTAGAACATACTGATATACAACTATACGCTGATGATGCTATAATACTATTTTATTACACGGTAACGACATCAATACACTTATTTCTCAGTAGGAAAATAATTTCACTTTAATTAGTGACTGGTTGAGATGTAATGATCTGGCTATTAATATGAATAAAACAAAAATAATGGTTTTTAGAAAACATTCTGCTTTTCCACTTAACTTACAGAAAATAAAATTAATGGGACATGATATTGAGGTGGTGCCCTGCCATAAGTATTTGGGTACCACTTTAAGAGATATCTTGAAATGGAATACACATATAGATCTACTTTCAACTAAAATCTCGAGAAACATCGGAGTTATTAGTCAACTCTTAGACATTTAACCCCTAAACTAATGCTGGCGTTATACTATTCCATCATTCAGACTTATTTTACTTACTGTATTTTGACATGGGGGGAAAACAACACGATATAATATTCTTAAATTGCAACAATTACAAAATAAGTTCATCAGGTTATCGGATTTAAAAATTAATACTAATAAATCTTCCAATTTAACATATAGAACAACTTCATATCCCAATACATTTAATATATTAACTATACAACAACTATATGAATATAATTTAGGAAAGATCATGTTTAAAAGAAGAAAATATAATCTCTATCATGACTTGATCAAAATTAATACCCATACTCATACTTATCCAACAAGAAATAGATTTAAATTACTACCGGTATTTACATATACAGAAAATTTTTAAAATAACATAAACTATTTTGGTCCTAAATTATGAAATACTTTTCCTTACCATCTTACTGCTATTAATAATATTAAACTTTTTAAGAAAAAAAAACTAAAACTTTATTTAATGGGGAAGAACTAGATCAATCATAGTATATCTCTTTTTCTTTAGACCAACTGGTTTAAGGCCAACTTATTTACTTTTGTATTTCTCATGTGCTTGCTCCTGTTTGATGGGGAAAAAAGGAAAAGGGAAAAGGGGAGGAAAATGAAATTGGGATAAATTTTTACTTATATAATACTAAATTACTCTTGGTGACCTTTCTCTATAATTTCTATTTACTACTTACTAATTTACTTATATGATATCAGAAAATCAGTTACGTCTGTTCCTGACTTGTATGATCTTTATTACGGGTGCCGAGGGCTATGTTAGGGCAATTCAGGCCTTTTCCCTCGTGCTCCCCAGTTGTCACTAGTTATATTGTTATTGTTAACACTAGTTATATAGTTATATTGTTATTGTTATAATACTACTATTAGTGTATATGGTCACAACTGAAAAAAAAATGAAATGAAATATTCGTCGCCCTGATTCGGATATTTGTGCGGGTTATAATAAACCCGCTCTACCGTGACTCCCTAATCCACTGCGCCAAATTCTCCTCCAGGTCGGAAACCATCGGCGGACGATCACGTGCAGGCTTCTTTGTCCTCGGCATCATCGTAAGTTCCGACTTATTTTTCCTCCACTCACGCACTTGCTTTTCGTTGACAGAGAAATGACGAGCAGCCATCAAATTGTTCGATTGATCGGCAAAAGCAACGACTTGCAGCTTAAAACTAGCCGCATATGCAGTCTTTTTTTGTCCAGGCATCTTTCAACGTAAGCAAAGTTGAAATCGCAAGAGAAACTGAAGAGCTTACATTTTTTTAACTATCATAATAGCAGAGCAATTTGATAAAAAAAATATCCGTGCTTCAGAAAGGTTACCACAATTGAATTGAAACTATCGTTTCGTTGGCTCTATTTCCTTAGCAAATCAAAACCATTACCGTGTGGCTGGGCTTCCACTTTTCTTAGACTGGTTGGTGGGAAGGAACAACAAGCAGATCATATTTCATGGAAGTGGGTGTCATTCAGTTTTTTTTTTTTTTTTTGATTGGAGGTTTAACGACCACCGTGAGCAACTCAATGGACTATAAGGAGTCGCCCGTCCCTAATTTAGGGTCACTGGTTCCAGGGAAGGGAGAGAACCAGTGCCGCAAGACAAACACAACATCCATGCCTCACCGGGATTCGAACCCAGACCCCTTTCGGACGAATGATCAGAGGCCATCGCTTAGACCACTACGCCACCGGGGCGGCGTCATTCAGTTCCTGACACTTTGTCCCATTAAGTGGTGCTCCGCCGTTACCCTCTCTCACTTTTCGTGTAGGGGGAGGCCGGAAGTGAAACTGTAATCTTTCGATTCCTCACCCTTTCACCTAAAGAAAGAATTATTTGGTTCGTGTATGTGTGTGTGTGTGTGTGTGTGTGTAAGAGAGAGAGAGAGAGAGAGAGAGAGAGAGAGAAAGCCTGTGATAGAGACCCAGCTAGTGTCTTCCCCGTCCCCTCCGTATATAAACACAACCGAGATTTGCAAATTCTTATCAGTTACAAAACGGGTTTTTAATCCTCAGTCCAATACCTACTAAGATGAATTACCGTAGGTTTGCGTTTGCTTCTGTAGTGTGTAGCTGCAACTTAAATTCCCACACATGTAATATCCTGAGATTAATAATATAAGAAATTTTGTAATTTGCACGATACACTAGGTTTCGCTTTTCGTCAAATTTATGCAGTGAAAATCGTACTCTCGGCTTATACACGAGTTTTCGATTTTCGTCAAATTTATGCAGTGAAAATCATACTCTCGGCTTATACACGAAGATATACGGTAACTTTGAGGCAAGTATTTTGTAGTAATTTGTATCGGTAACCAGGGTAATCATTTTAATTATAAGGTACACATTTGTGTTTCACGTAATAAAATGAAATCATTTTGATTTTACGAAAAGTACTCGTAGGTTCCAAAGAATTTGATTTATTAAAACACCCGTAAAGCCTAGTTAGTAATACGGAAGTTAAAATTTTGAGTAATTGAATGCTATTGGATTTTCTCAAAATGGCCTCAAAAACATTTTTTGCGGGAGGGTGGCTCAAGTTCTTCCTGTACACCATTGGGTCACAGCAGTTTCAATTGCTTGCGGTACCTTGTCCGGTGCTTATGCCGGTGCGGCTTTTACAACGAATATGTTTACTAAGATTCCCAGTGCCGGCCACCCTCCACCGTTTTCAACTCTTGAACTCACCCAATTGCAGATACTGTGATACACCAGGAGATTGAACTCATACATATCTACTTCACTTGTCAGCTCATTCAACTCCTTACCGATTAGGTCCCCTCCCTACTGCTTACGACTTACCACCTCAGCACACAATATCCAAATTTCAATATCTGCTCACTGCCACTACGTCTTTGTCTCACCAGACGAACATCTGCGCCTTCCTATTTATCCTTCAAAAATTACACTGGTGTCCAAATTTAATGTAATAAATACAGATTGGAGAATACGTCAAAAACGAGACGACCGATCGTAAAGATTTTTCAGAGACATATGCAAAGGGAAACGCTAGGTCGACGTACCCAAACAACATTGTGATAGCTCCTATTAAAATATGCGGCACATCATCGAGTTGGCAGGCACGCAGCCTATAGGTAACTACACTCACGGACAATGGAATTTACTCACCAAGAAGGAAGCATCGGATTGAACTGAAATTTTATGGACGTAATGATACAGATGAATGATACACATGATGGCAAACACAGAGCTGCAGGACAATTACAGAGGGATCTGCGTCACGCAGTCCGGTCATCTTCAATAGTGCGTCGCACCGCCTCGTGCGGCGATATATGCTGCAATACGGTCCGTCATGGAGGCGAACAGACGCCTGGTGTTGTCCTTCGGCAGACTGGCCCACACGTGTTAGACGGTATGCTCCAAATTCCGGATTGTGTGGCACGGCGGCAGCTGGCGTTTCAACTGGTCCCACACATGTTCGATAGGGGACATGTCCGGGGAGCGGGAAGGCCGTGGAAGTGTCTGGACATGACGTAGGCAGTCCTGGGCAACCCGAGACGTGTGCGGGTGGACATTATACTGCTGGTAGAGCGCACCTGGAATCCCGGCCAAGAATGGGAGCACATGGGGCCGTAGGATCTCATCCATAAACCGCTGGCCCATCAATAATCCACGCACCACTACTAGAGCTGATCGGCTATCTTAGGCAATGGCTCCCCAGACCATAATGCCTGCAGTGGGGGAGGTGTGGCTATCCATAGAGAGGTTAGGATTGTGCCTTTGACTCGGGGACCTCCACACCCGGACACGATAATCATCTGTCCCCAAAACGAAGCGGCACTCATCGCTAAGCACCACACGTCACCAGTCTGTGGCACCACTGCAAACGGAGCCGGCGATGTTCCCGTGTTAATGGCAGTACACGTAAGGGGCGCTGGGATCGCAGATTCGCTTCCGCGAGGCGCCGGGAAATGGTTCGAGGGCACACAGGAGCCGCTATATCTGCCTGTATAGTGGGCCGGGTCCTCGTGAGATCCGTTCGTGCCTGGGGCACGATCCGTCGATCCTCTCTACCGGTGGTCCTTTTGTTCCGTCCGGAGCCGCTCTTCCGTGAAGCAGTGCCGTCACGTGACCACTGCTCCCAACACAGTCGGACGGTGTGGTCAGAACGATCTACGTGGCGGGCTATACGGTGCGCCGACGACCCTGCGGTATTCAGCCCGATGATCCGGCCTCTATCAAAGTCCGTAAGTTGCATAAACCGACGTCTCTGGCATCTACCCGGCATTCTTGTCACTCTGTACTCTTGCTTGCATCGGCCGGTGCTTTTCGCTTCCATGGGGCATCGACTACACGCCAGTTTATAAGGCTGCCGATTCGTGCTTGCAGCGCCACCACATGGTGTGCGGTCATGCGCAATCGCAACAAACGTGGATGATTTGCATACCAGCGCATATTCTAGCTATTTGCAAAGTTTCGCGGTAGTAGCATGTTTTGTTCTAGATGCGCAAATTTCATTGTCCGTGAGTGTAGCTGCCTCCATTGATAAACATGTAATTCATTTTCTCTCAAATATCATTTCACTTTCGCTAGTAATACCATACACACTGTAAAAAATAAGTGGTGTGAAAACGGAGAATTCCTGAAATTGAAGTACGGCATTAAAGTTGCCGGTAGGTGTCCTTTTGCAGACGAAATTTCCGTTTTTTCCGAATTTAGTATTTTTGACAGAATTTCCGTAGTCAGTAATTCCGTTTATTTCAGAAAAGTCCGTTTCCGGGTTTTCTGTATTTATACGGAAATTTCGTAAAATTCTTCGAATAGGACTTTCTCAGCCTTTTACGAATTATTTCCCTTTGCCGTTCTGAGTTTCGAACCCTCAGGGACTTCTTTTACGGGAACCGCGTTGCTACTGTTGAGCCAGAAAGAGACCCGTGACGCACAGTCACGTATCATGTAGAACTTTAAGTGCGTAACGAGGATTTTTTTCGTTATTAATGTGGATGAATTAATCATTTTATTTTTTATTGGAGCTCATTATTTTTCTGAATGGGTTTATAATTTTTTTTTTCTGTAGGAGGACTTATTACAAATTAGGTATTATTTTCATTGTGATTTTTCGAAGCCACAGAATGCTTTGGATCTTCAGATCGTATTAAACTGATAATGAATTTCAATTACAAGTATGTTTAAGAAATGGTGAAATGTACTGCTTTACAGTATTATTACCCAAAACTCCTAAATATAAAAAATCGCCCGTACAATAATTCAAGAATCCAGTTTCTTACGGTAACACAATACACAATAGCTGGTGCACAAAATGAAGGAGAAAGGAAGAAACATCCTCTGCCACATTAATCAGAATTTCATGCGATATGCTATGCACAATATCCAATTTCTGTACAGAACTTGAAAATCAGGTCACAAACGATTGAAATTTAATATTTAATCAAACTTCAAGTATCCCCGCAAATCTCACCAATTTCCGGAAATTTTTCTTCTTCATATGGATAAGGAAATCATTGTTATTCTACTGTCTTGGTTTACAATAAAGCACATGCGAACTCTTATATTAATGAGAGAGGCGCTTAGCTCCAAAATTAAAGTACTTAGAATTAGGCAATTATGGTAATGCTATTATTGGTATATTTTCGCTCTATTCCATGTAACCATTTCCTTCAGAAAATTTGAAAATTTTCATCGTCCTGCAGCGGGAAACGAACCTCCCGATTTCCGGACGATGAAAATTTTCATGTTTTCTGAAGGTAGTGGTTACATGGAATTCAGTGAAAATATGCCAATAATAGCATTACAATGCCTACCATGTATTTATGAAGAATTACTTCTTCGGGGAAATTCGTTTCCCAATTGTATAGGTAACTATCTTTTTGTAATATTAAAAATGGGAATTTAATGGATAGCGTGTATTTTAGGCATAATTTTGTCGTATTCGATATAACAATTGTTAGCAGCGCTACGTGATTTAAAGCTCAACGCCGATTTTGCCTAGTGGGCGTAATAGCGATGTGAATTCTATTTGCGGTTATCGTCTTTAAGAGACGATTAACTTAAACGTTCATTGTGAATGTTGAATCGCACACTAGCAATCAGAGCCTCCCAAAGAAGATAGCGTCGTGATTATCTTCAGGCAAAAGTAAAAGGGACATTATGAACTTGAGGGATATCGTAGAACTATATCGAATGACCTGTTAATACACTCTTTCCTCATGTGAACTCCTAGGCTGCCAGATTTCTAGACGTGGGATTGGAGCTCTCCCAGTTCGAACAATTAAAGTAATTGACTGCCGTGTCTTCTGCTCTGCACTCTCGGGCAACACATGGCTCTTTCTCCATTAAACCACATTAATCAATAAGTCTATCAATCGAACACCCATCCACCCGTGCGCACCCACAGGGGAAACGGTTTCAAGCAAACGCAAGTGAAAAACCGACCAACGAATCAATCTTAATCAGAGGACTCCTGTCGGGATTACTCATAACTGTGTTTAATTTCTCTTTCTTAGAAATCAAGCGAAAAATGAAGCCCGAATAGAAAGAAGTCCATCTGCTAATTCCACGTTATACCCGAGAGCTAAAGAATTCATCAAGAGCACAGTTACAGAGTGAAATGAAATTAGAAAAATGAAATTAGGAAGCAACCAAAATAATGAAAAAAGGTTGGTCTCCGATCTGGAAAAAATCTTGCGATTGTAAAAGATTCAGCCAATTTTAACTTTCCTATTGTTGGATTCTAAAAAAATATATAACGAGCATAAATTAAACTTTGAAAAAAGAGCTAGTGTCACCAGAACTGTACTTAAAACAAATCAGAAGTAGTATTAAACTAAGATTTCTTTCCTACTTAGAAACTTTTAGGGTTATACAGGGTGTCCATAAAGTCTTTCCCACATTACAAAAACTAATATAAAAAATCTATGTAAGTTAAAATAAAATGGTTCGCAACAAAATACAGCAGCACTCAAAGTTTTTTTCAGCACTCAAAGTTTTTTTTTCGCTACTGCTGAATAAGAGGAGCATTTCATCGATAATGGCTTCTATGTAAGAAAAAGCGGCGGGCATGTTGTAATTTCATGAGACCAAATCGGCGGTTACTGTCCAGCGTCATTTCAGAAGAGTACAGACGATCACCACCGTACCACAAAAGTATAAAAGCTTGGTATGAAAAGTTTAAAGCGACGGGTAGTGTTGGCGATCTCCCCGAGCGGGCCGACCACTGGTTACACAAGAGACAGAGCAGCTGTTCAAGCGATATTTCTGTGAAGCCCCAGGAAATCCATTCGTTGTGCTTCGCTGGAAACTGGGATTCTACGAGCCACGGTTCACAAAATTTTACATAAACTTTTTCATCTGTGTGCTTATAAGGTACAGATCGTTTAAGCTCTTCAGCCTGATAACCGGCCTGGCCGTGTTGCTTTTACGACGGAGATGATGCAGCGCATAGCTCATGATACTGATTAATTATCTGCACCTTGTCCGTTTCTCAGATGAAGCCACATTCCACATCTCTGGTACAGTAAATAGGCACAATGTGCGAATCCAGGGATCAGAAAATCACCATTACGTCATCAAACAACAGAGGATCAGCTTGAAAGTGAACGTATGGTGCGGCTTGATGCATGACGGAATCATCGGACCTTTCTTTTTTACAGAGCCCACGGTAACATGCACAATGGGCATGCTGGAACTTTTTATAGCACCTCAGTTGCATGCACTCCAACCTTCGGTTATTTTCCAACAAGCCGGTGCCCCACCACATTGGTCAATAATGGTTCGTGAGTTCCTGAATGCAACATTTACGGACCGATTGATTGGCCGCGACGGTCCCAAGAGATGGCCACCTCGTTCGCCGGACATAACCCCTCTAGACTTCTTCCTGTGGGGTTATGTGAAAGACCAAGTTTACTCTAGGCATGTCGAGACTTCAAAGAGCAGAATAGTGGACATCATTGGTTCTGTCTCTGCTGAGATGTTAAACAAAACATGGCGTGAAATCGCATATCGCTTAGATGTCCTCCGGGCCGCAAATGGCGACCATGTGGAGGTGTACTGACACTGGAAAAAAAGACCACTTGTGCACCATCACTGTTGTGCAATCCCTTTCTTGTACCTGTAATACATTTTTTTTATATTGATTTTTGTAAAGTGGGAAAGACTTTATGGATACCCTGTACTTGTTTATTACATTCTATAGTAAAATAGCCCCTCAATTCTAAATGCTATTACACTAGCATATTAAAAGGATTCATTATTTGCACTGCAGAAAAATTCCTGAAATTCACGAACCATTTTCCATGATTCCTTTCGTGAATTAACGAAACATATTCCTGATCAAAACTTTTCCGTGAAATGACGGAAGAATGCTTGAATTTCCCAGATTTTTCGTACTCCAGGAAAATTTTGAATTTTCAAAAACCTTTCCGCAACTCCTTCCGTACATTAACGATGAATTTCCGTTTTTAAGAGCTTTTAACGGAAAATTTCAAAGTTTCAGAAGCCGCCTCCGGTGGCGCAGTGGTCTAAGCGATGGCTTCTGGTCATTCGTCCGAAAGGGGTCCGGGTTCGAATCCCGGTGAGGCATGGATGTTGTGTTTGTCTTACGGAACTGGCTCTCTCCCTTCACTGGAACTAGTGATCCTAAATTAGGGACGGGCGACTGCTTATAGCCCATTGAGTTGCTCACGGTCGTCGTTATAACTCCAATAATAATAAAAAAAAAGTTTCAGAAACCTATATTCGCGATTCCTTTCGTGTATTGACGAGGAAAATTCCGTTTTCACTTTTTCCGTATCCATATAAAGGAAAATTTCCGGTAATAGGAGCGATTCGCTGAAATAACTCAGATTTGATTAACCATTAAATTTCGATTGTATGTTGGAGGGATCTGATTTTGAAGTCCTGTAGGGAGATTAGATAGCATTTCACATGGTATTCAGGTTATTGCGGCAACCGATATTCCGTCTCCTTTCCTCCCCATTTGGCGTACCAGCTATATACATTGTGTTGCGGTAAGAATATGGGTACTTAAATTATTGTACGGGTGATTGTATGACGTCTAATAATCAGTCTGTGGACCCCATAAGACAAAAGTTATTATAGCTATCAAGAGTAAACTTTATATTTAGGAGATTTGTGAATTAATACTATGGAGCAGAACATTTCACCCTTTTTTTGAACACATAATTAAAAGTCATTGACAGTTTAAAAAAAATTCGAGTACCAAAACATTCCGTTGATTCTAAAAATCACGATGAAAAAAAAAAAAAAAAGCATTAATTTAAACACTCGACGTGGATCAGGAACCCCAAACAGAAATAATCGCTCTTTCCACGTTAATAAGTGAGTCACGGAAAAATTGAAAAATTATCTGTCCGGCGCGTAACTGGAAGATCCTGGGTTCGATTCCCGGTGGCGGCCGATGAGAATTTTTCCGTGACTCACTTATTAACGTGGAAAGAGCGATGATTTTTGTTTGGTGTTCCTGATCCACATCGAGTGTTTGAATTAATTATCCATTCGCCTCCTAGTTATTTGTTCAGTTGCTGCCTTTCATCTTTAATGAATCCCCAGCCTTGTGCGTAGCTTCATGAAGCAACCTGCCATGTAGTTTGGCAGTTAATCACATGTGAGGTAGGAGAATTCGAGGCCGCTGTGTTGCAGTGATAGCATGTCCAACGCGTAACTGGAAGACCTGAGTTCGATTCCCGGTGGCGGCCGATAAAAATTTTTCCGTGACTCACATACGTGGAAAGAGCGATGATTTCTGTTTGATAAAAAAAATCATTTTGTGGTAAGTCCTCTTATAGAAAAAATAAAACTATTATAAACCTTTTCAGAAAAAATAACAAGACCCCCAAAATAAGAAATTGCTGTTTAACCAGCAATAATAGCGAAAAAACATTTCATCATCGCGAAACTCAAATAATCTCCAGTTCTACCTTATATGTATGTGACCACGTGTTGAGTGTCTTTCTAGGTCAATCAGTAGCGCACTTCGCTGTCGTTTAAGCAGTACTCAGGTAGAATCCCACCAAGGGAAAAGAGATACGATTCGTTCATTTCGTTCGCCAGGAAAACATTTCTGGTACAAGGGCTGAAAAAGTTGTGACGTACTACAAAGGTGAATCACGTGTCAAGAAGACAAATCTGCAGCAGTGGTACATTGCGTCCGTGTAGCTAAGTTGGGAGAGCAACTTAGTCCTGAATGAGGGAGGGGGGAGGCGCTAGTTCGATCCCCGTCACGGACAAATTTGTGTTTTCACAAAGTCAGAATCGAAGTTTTGCGAAATTTCTGTTTAGAAACGGAAAAATCGGAAACTGACTTTTCTGAAATAAACGGATGTAGTGACAAAGGAAAATGTGACAAAATACTGGTCAGAATCGGCGGTTTTTCAAAACGGAATATATTCCGGCAAATTTACTGCACGTTATTTTCAATAATTTTACATGAATTCATACCACTTATTTTTTACAGTTTTTTACAGAATAAGAGAGATTGAGTAAATGGAACTTGCACCTTGTTTTTCTGCTCTCAGCTGTTGGTTACACTTCACTTGCCGTACACCACTTTTCCTTTTTTGCTTCGGAGTGTAACGACCACGGTAAGTAACTCTGTGAGCTCTAATCGGTCGCCTGTACTTAATTTGGGGCCAGTGGTTCTAGAGAAGGTGGGAGCCAGTGCCTAAATGCAAACACAAAACGTATGTCTTCTCCGGGACACGGGCTCGGCCCAGTTCGGCGAGCGACCAGACAGCAGCGTTTAAATACCTCCGGGAGGGCATTCAATACGCTTCAAACTTCGAACATGAACAAATTGAATATTAGAGACAACGTAAACTACACTCACGTACAATAAAATTTGTGCACCTAGAAGAAAACATGCTACAACCGCGAAACTTTGCAAATAGCTAGAGTGCGTGCTGGTATGCAAATGATCGACGTTTGGTGCGAGTGCGCATCACCGCACACCCTGTGGTGGCGTTGCAAGCATGAACCGGCAACCTTATAAAAACCCGCGTGTAGTCGATGCCCCATGAAAACGAAAAGCATTGGCCGACGCAAGCAAGAGTACAGAGTGGCAAGAATGCCGGGTAGACGCCAGAAACGTCGATTTACGCAACTTACGGACTTTGAGAGAGGCCTGATCATCGAGCTGAAAACCGCAGGGTCGTCGGCGCGCCGTATAGCCCGCCACGTGAATCGTTTTGAACATACCGTCCGACTGTGTTGAGAGTAGTGGACACATAACGGCACTGCAACACGGCGGAGAGGCTCCGGACTGACCAGGAAGACCACCGGTAGAGAGGATCAACCGATCGCGCGCCAGGCACGAACGGATCCCACGGGGACCCGGTCCACTATACGGGCAGATGTAGCGGCTCCTCTGTGCTCACGAACCATTTCCCGACGCCTCGCAGAAGCGAATCTGCGATCCCAGCGCCCCTTACGTGTGCTGAGATTAACACCGGAACATCACCGGCTCCGTGTGCAGTGGTGCCAGGCCAGAGAGACGTGGAAGGTCATAGACTGGAGACGTGTGGTGTTTAGCGATGAGTGCCGCTTCGGTTTGGGGACAGATGATAATCGTGTCCGGGTGTGGAGGTCCCCGTCAAAGGCACAATCCCAACCTGGCTATCAAGCGCCACACCTCCCCCACTGCAGGCATTATGGTCTAGGGAGTCATTTCCTACGATAGCCGATCAGCTCTAGTAGTGGTACATGGATCATTGACGGGCCAGCGGTATGTGGATGAGATCCTACGGCCCCATGTTCTCCCATTCCTGTCCGGGATTCCAGGTGTGTTATACCAGCAGGATAATGTGGTGTTGCCCAGGACTGCCTATGTCATGTCCAGACACTTCCATGGCCTGTCTGCTCCCCGGACATGTCTCCTATTGAGCATGTGTGGGACCAGTTGAAAGGCCAGCTGCCGCCGTGCTGCACTATCCAGGATTTGGAGCACACCATCCAACACGTTTGGGCCATGCCGCAGGACAACATCAGGTCTCTGTTCGCCTCCATGCCGGACCGTATTACAGCATGTATCACCGCTCGAGGTGGTGCGACGCGCGATTAAAGATGACCGGACTGCGTGCCACAGATCCCTCTGTAATTGTCCTGCAGCTCTGTTTTTGCCATCATGTGTATCATTCATCTGTATCATTACGTCCATAAAATTTCAGTTCAATCCGATGCTTCCTTCTTGGTGCGCAAATTTCATTGTCCGTGAGTGTATACCGTTAACTGAATTATTCAAAATCATAACTTATAAAACAACTGGTTTATACTTGGTAAACAGACTGGAACAACGCACAGTCCTTTTCATGACGCTAAATGTCGTCGTCACGCCTTTGATACATTATATCGTTGTCGACTCTCCTTTACACCGACAGTATCACCTTTTATTTATATTCTGACTAGCTACCAGTTGTTGTGAAAAGGTACGAAGAATGCTAGAGGCTCAATGGGGTGCGTTCAGAATGAAAACATGCGTTAACAAATTTTACATAACAAAAACAAGCTAACAAGTTAGTAAAATCATGCAATGCATTGATTATGATACGCTTTCCAACATACTAGAAATCATAAAATGGCTGTGGAATAAATCTCACTCCTACGTCCTGACCTTTGATCCCATTTCGATGATATTCAACAGAACTGGTTCAGTATACCTCCGAAATAACACGATAAAGTTTTGTCGCAATCGAAGCAATTTTACGTAAGTTATGATGTATAAGGGCTATGGAATAAACCCCGCTTCTGTGTCCTAACCTTTGACCCATTTCGCCCATATTCAATAGGATTCGTCCCCAGGCGTAGGCCTCTACAACATACTAACATTTCATCCAAATCGAAACATTTTTACGTAAGTTATGATGCATAATGGCGATGGAAGTGATTCCGCTCCTATGTCCTGACCTTTGACCCTCATTTCGCCAATTTTCAATAGGGTTTGTCCCCAGGTGATCCCCTACCACATACTAATATTTAATCGAAATCGAACCTTTTTTACGTTAGTTATGACGCATAAGAACAGTGGAATGGATCCCGCTCCTATTTCCTCACCTTTGACCCCATTACGTTCACTTTCAATAGGGTTCCTTCCCAGGTGATTCCCTTCCACATACTAAAATTTCATCGAAATCGAACGATTTTTACGCGAGTTATCCTGCAGACGAACATACGCACACAACGCGTGACGTAATGAGGCAGATGGGAATCGCGGCCATCTGCTAGCAAAAGTGTGACGTCATAAAACTTTAATAGGGTCCGCACATTTGTTTGACTGCGGACGTCATGAAAATACAGGTCGCGCCATCTTTTTTCTTCCCAATTATTGCGTTCCCAAGGATGAAAATTTGAACATCGATTAAAATAGCTTCATTTTATAACTTGGAATACCTAATATTTTCTAAAACATAGCCACAATTATGCAATCCAACATTTGTTTGTCTACTGACGTCATCAAAGTACAGGCGCGCCATTCTTTTTCTGGTTTCAACACCACCAAAGGAAAAGTTATTGATTTTTAATATAATTATGGTTATGTTTTAGAAAATATTAAGTATTTCAAGTTATAATATAAAGTAATTTTAATCGATGTTCAAATTTTCATCCTTGGGAACACATTAATTGTGAAGGAAATGTGTACAAAAGTTTTTCCATTGGAAGTATAGGAAGCAAAATTACTTGACGTCCACCTTAATAATATGGAATAAGGGCGATGGAATGGATCGTAATCCTATGTCCTGACCTTTGACCCCATTTCGTCCATTTTCAATAGGGTTCGTTCCCAGGTGGTCCCCTACCACATATTGAAATTTCATGGAAATCGAAGCATTTTTACGCACGTTATGGCGCATAAAGACAATGGAATGCATCCCGCTCTTACGTCCTGACCTTTGACCCCAATTCACCCATTTTGAATAGGGTTCGTTTTCAGGTGGTCCCCTACCACATTGTAAAATTTCATTGAAATCGAACCATATTTACGCAAGTTATTACGTATAAGAGCAATGGAATGGATCCCGCTCCTACGTCGTGGCCTTTGACCGCATTTGTCCCATTTTCAATAGGGTTCGTCCCCGGGTGGTTTCCTACCACATACTAAATTTTTATCGAAATCGAACCATTTTTACGCCAGTTATCGTGCGGACGGACGGACGGACAAAGCTGGAGCATATACGCTTCTTCAACCTACGGTTGGAAAGCGTAAAAAACGGAATTTAAAATGCAAATATGCATCACACAGACGCTCTACTGAAGACGTCGTACGTAAGATTGCACCACCGAATTACAAATGCCGCAATCGGTAAGTTAATATGCAGTAAATCTATCTAGAGACTAGAGAATTGAAAAAATATCTTTAAAATGCCAAAATTTATTTTAAATATAACTGCGGGTGCGAAGGTTTGTAGGTTTTGAAGATCCATTTTTTTGCAAAATTGAGTTGCAGAGTATGTTGGCACAGATGCAACAAAGTTTGTATGAAATTCAGACTGAGTGTAAATCAGGGGAAAAACCAAAGGTATGGTTTTTGAACCTAGGAACTGTTAGTACTGAATGCAAAATAAGTCTAAATAGCACAATGATTGACCAGGTGAACGAGGTTGTATACTTGGGAAGCACGTTTGTGACAGAGAGAACAAATTAAATGGCGAAATTAGTAGGCGAGTGAATTCTTCTTTGAAAGTCATAGCTGCCTTTAGGAGGATTTCATAGGAGTGATGGGTTCTCAAGAGAGTCCCGAATGGCTGTGTATGAAAGTGTAATTGTTTCTACTCTGATGTATAGCAGTGAAACCTGGGTACTGCAGAAAAGACATAGAAGTCGTTTGTGTGCTGGAGAGATGCGTTACTTACGGGGGAATTTGTAAGAAACTCGTTTTGATCGAGTGAAGAATGAAGATGTGTTGCAGACGTGTAATGCGAGGCAAAATGTTGTTAATAAGTTGGTGTCTGATATTCTTAGGTGGCTTGGCCATGTTAAGAGAATGAGTGATGAGCTGCTGACTAAGAGAATTTTTTCAGCCCAAGTGGCAGGAAAGGAAGGTAGAGGAAGGTCAAGGAAATCATGGGAGGATCAGATTTGGGAATGTCTGCATGTAAACAAGATCATGAGTATGAAATACAAAAGGTCTTGTGAGCAGCGTGCCAGTGAAGCTCGAGCTGTGTGCCGAGATCGCTGTAAATAGGGGCGTTTGATACGCAACAGTAAATAAATTCTAGTTCCACCAGTTAAACATTTATCTGGCGGACTGCCTTTATTTCAGGAGCTAACCTCTGAATCTCAGAGAATAGCTTCGTGATATGTACAGGATGGCCCAAACAAAAATATACCCATAGTGGCCCAAACAAAACTATACCAAATGAACAAATCAAATAAGCACAAGTTTTGTTTAATGTTGTATTGTCTAAGACAGTTCCTACAGCAGGTGTTGGAAATGAGCGCCCTCACTATAAAGGCACAGGTCGGTTCTTCGCAGCATGTTTTGGAACACAATTTGAAGTTTTTGTGGTGTACCCTTAGCAATTCCAGCGGCGATGTTGGTTTGAAGCTCTTCAAGAGTTCTCGGGTTATCGGAATACACCTGACTCTTTAGTGCACCCCACAAGTAAAAGTCACACACAGACAGATAAGGTGATCGAGCAGTCCAAAGGTCACGACTTACAACACGGTCTTTCTGAAACACCTCAAAAATCGCATTCATTGATTGGTGGGCACTATGAGCTGTAGCTCCATCTTGTTGAAAGTAACAAAATGTTTTCTCCTCTTTGGTAAGTTGATTGACAAATGGGTAGAAAATGTTTGTAATACACTGGCGGAAAGTGAAAAAAGAACACCAAGAAGGAGACGTCTGATAGCAACGAAATTCGTACAGCATAATAACGAAATACAGAGGATAACGTAATCAAAACATTATGGCAAAATACAGCTGTATTTGCTGGTAAACTGAAAAATAACATTTCCATGTAACATGGTTAGTACGAGGTTGAAGCGCCATGAACTGCGTCACACTGTGCAATTCTGGCATGAAGTCTGTCGTACAGTTGTTGGATGTAAGTTTGGGGTATTGAGTTCCAAGCATCCTCAACCTGGACGCATAAATCGGGGATGGTCGTGGCTGGCCGTGGAGACCGGATAAGTCGTTGTCCCATAAAATCCCACACGTGCTCAATGGGGGACAAATCTGGTGAAAGTGCAGGCCATGGAAGTTGTCTCACACCCTGCAGTGCATGTTGCGTTGCACGTGCCGTGTGTGGACGTGCGTTATCTTGCTGGAAAATACCACGATGGACCGACCTTACAAATGGCACAACAACGGGCTGAATGATGTTGTTGATGTAGGAGGTGCTGTTTAACGTACCCGGTACAAACATTAGTTGTGTACGGGAGTGATAGCTGATCGCTCCCCATACCAGGAGACCAGGTGTGGGCCCTGTGTGTCGCTGGTGGGTGCAAGAAGGGTGGAGACGCTCCCCTGTGCGTCTGCGAACACGCATACGGCCATCGGAGGCTCCCAAGCCGAATTTGCTTTCATCACTGAACACGACAGATCGCCATTGCGTTCTCCAGTGCAGAAGTTGGCGACACCACTGCAGCCGTTCCTGACGGTGGGCTGTAGTCAGAGGCACACATGCACGTAGTCCTGCATCCAGTAGACGGTTGCGGATTGTTCGCACAGTCACCTCAGGTGCAACGGCAGCTCGGATTTGCGTCGCAGTGGATGTTCTGCTTGACAACACCGCTCTTTTTATGCGTCGATCGGTCCGTTCATCAGTCCGTCTGTGACTCCCGGTTCCACGTCTTCTCGTGTGGGAATATTCCTCGGACCATCTACGCCACCATCGTACCACCACCGATACTTCACGTCCAATTCGCTCCGCAATACGACGATACGACCACCCAGCCTCGCGGAGTCCGACTAGACAACCTCGCTCAAAGTCCGATAACTGCTGAAATCGTACACGTCTTCCATGTCAATGCATAGCAGCTTCTTCAGGGTCTTCGCACGTGTCCGTACGCCGACGACTGATTACATTCACTTCGCCGTACTCCTTAAATACCACCGACGATGATTTGCATATTATGCCGTGCTGTGGCGCAAGCGCTCACCGGTTGGTCCCGAAATTAACATCACAACTACGTAAACTCGACCCTATCAACAAATGTAAATTTCATGATCGTCCGCTAATTCCTTCTTGGTATTCTTTTTTCACTTTCCGGCAGTGTATATCGAGCTGAGTTTATCGTTTCGTGGAAAAAATGGCAATAATCCTACGTGCTGTCACAGCACACCACACACCAAGTTTCTGCGCATGTAGAGGGGTCTCCACAAATTGATGTGGATTTTCTGTGCTCCAATATCGACGGTTCTGAGAATTTACATATCCACTTAGACGGAACCATGCCTCATCACTCATGAAGTAGAGATTCGTGTCCAGCATCCCAGATACAATTTCTACCTGTAACAACCGGCAGTATCGCACACGTGCGGGTTTATCTTGAGGTTGCAACGGATGCGATGCAGAAATTTTGTACGGTTTAGCACCCATACCGACTTTCAATATTCGCTGGCACGAAGAACGTGAAATTCCTGCTTGTTGAAATAGTCGATACATAGATTTTTTTAGGAGACAGTAAGATTCGCTCGCGAATGTTCTCAATGCTCCCTGGAGTACGTACGAGCTTGACATAATTTCTGGCAGCATTTGTCACCGAACCAGTTGCACGCCACTTTTTTACCAGATCATTGATTGCCACCTTCGTTGGTGGTCGAATTTTAAACCTGGTTTGAAACATCTGTTGACACACTTTAAAGGACGTATGCTTCACATATGCCTCGACGATGAAAATTCTTTGCTGCAGAGTCAGGACCATCTTTTCTGCTTCTGGGAAACTCCTCACAAGTAAACTGGTATGTTGATCGATGGATTGTCAGCACCTGTAACCAAAAGTTATAATTAAATTGGGTACCATGGGCATAGGTTTGTTTAGGCCACCCTGTATGTATGTACAAGGTAGTTATTATGGTGGAAATTGTAAAATGTCACAAAAGGAGGTGAAAAATGTGATGCGTTCACCATATTTTTCATCTGCCAGTTGAATGCTATACTTTCATCGCACAGGACTGACAAGCAGTAACTATAAGAACGGCGTAACATCAAAAGTAATTCAGGTAGATATTCGTTGAAGATAAACTGAGGCGAAACGTAAGGAACAGAAGTAAATTTGTATGAAATATATGCAACGAATCGATGAGAACCGCAGAATAATTTTGTTTCGAAGCGAATGACGTCATGAGCTAAAAAGGAAGCACACTGCACTTTCTCACGGGAATCTGCAGAAATTCGATTTCCATGTTTTTTGATAAATATGGGCTGTAGTCCAAACTAATAATTTAAACCAAGAAATTTCTTTGCCGAAAGATAAAACAATCAGAGAAACAAATGAATTTTAAGTGAAATGTCGTTCTATAGCCTCGTCGTTGTAATAAACAAAACAAAAAAAAACCCAAGAAAGATGACACCGAATTGTCGGGTGCAATAAGCACGTCTTTTGAATTCGTTCTGACGCGAATTAAATTTGTCAAAGCTGTTCAAAGTCAATGGAACCGGTATGGAAAACAATAGTGTATGACCGAGAAAAGAAGTTTTCCAATCGGGTTTTTAATCCCTCAGATATTACTGTAAACGGAATCGTGAACTTACGCCCTCTGGTTGCAGACTTGTGCCTTAAGAAAAATATGAATTTATATGAGAAACATTTCGCACCGGAATCTCTCTCCAACACGAAAGAATTTTTCAAATCGGACTCTTAGAAACAGAGATATCGACAAAAATAAGATGTTACTTTACGCCCCCTGGTGGGAACACCATGTATTTTTTAGGAAGAAAGTATTCTAAAAAGGTTTTTCGATATGAGCAGTATCGGTCCAAGAAAAAAAAATTTAGTCGAGTTTTCAGGAGCACAGATTTTGCTGCAAATACATAAAAAGCAGAAATTAACATTTATGTCCCCTGGTGGCCAAACCATTTTTTACCAAACATTAGAAATTATGTGAAAAATATTTTCCATCAGGTGTTGTAAGCGATACAGGAAGAATTTTTCAAATCGGAGTTTTAGAAGCAGAAATAACGCAGAAAACGCAATTTACCTTTGCGCCCCCTAGCGGAAAGTCTATGATTTACTGGAAAATTTCGAATTTATATGAAAACCATTCCGCATCGGAAACACTATCCAACAAAGAAGGAATTTTTCAAAACGGACTAGTAGAAGTAGAGATATTGAAAAACAAAATATGGATCTACGCCCCCTGGCGTTGAAACCATATATTATTTTAAGAAGAAAATTTTCCTAAAAGGTTTATCGACGTGAATCGTATCGATCCACCGACTAATTTTTTTCAATCGAGATTTTAGGAGCTCAGATTTTGCTGCAAATACACCAGAACCGGAAATTAAAACTTACGCCTCCTGGTGGCCAAACCATTTTTACAAAAATTAGAAATTATGTGCAAAGGATTTCCCATCAGGAGCTGTATTCGGTGCAGAAAGAATTTTTCAAATCGGAGATTTAGAAGCAGAAATATCGGGGAAACGCAATTTACGTTTACGTTTCCCAGCGGAAAGTCAAAAAATTACTTGACAATTTTGAAATTATATGAAAAACATGCTACACTGGAAACACTATCCAACAAAGAAGGAATTTTTCAAATCGGACTCCTAGAATTGGAGATATTGACAAAAATAAGATATACATCTACGCCGCCTGGCGGAGAAACCATGGAATATTTAAAGAAGAAAATATTCCCTAAAAGGTTTATTGTCGTGAGTTGCATCGGTCCACGAAAGAAGTTTTTCAATCGAGATTTTAGAAGCTCAGATTCTATGGCAAATACATCAGAAGCAAAAATTAACACTCCCCCCCACCCCCTGGTGGCCAAAGTATTATTTACCAAAAATTAGAAATCACATGCAAAAGCATTTCCATCAGGAGGTGTATGCGCTAAAGAAAACATTTTTCAAATCGCAGTTTTAGAAGAAGAGATATCGGGGAAAACGTAATTTACTTTTACGCCCGCTAGCGGAAAATCTATGCGTATTTTAAAAAAGTAACTATACCTAAAATACTCTTCGACATAAATGTAATCGAAAGATAAAATAATTTTTTCAATCGGATGTTTAGAAGCAAATATGTGGAATAAAACGTATTTTTGAATTCGACATCATCTGCATTTACGCCCTCTAGCGGCAAAATTGTACATCGCAAAAAAACAAACGAAATGTAGGATCATCATTCGCATATTTCAAGCTTCCGAATGCAAAAGGAATTTTTCAAATCGGATTTATAGTTGCAGAGATATCGTGTCTACAGACGGACGGACGTCCAAACCGATAACATAAGCACGATCTTTTTTTACAAAAGACGTGCTAAAAACTGAAAATGTTCTGACCAGTGATATTGTGTGCCGTTCACGGAGGACATTAGTAAACTGTAAAAAAATTATCCCAGGATGAATTAAACTAACGTTACCTTAGCATTCAGAGTGTTAAGGGTTTCACTTTTAAAAATTGCGGTTTTCAACAGCCTGAAAGAAGCCTAAAGTTGACTAGGAGTTCTCCGAAATTTTAAGTCCAGTTAGAGATTATCCAGAACACAATGCATATGGAAGAAATTTCAATACTTTTCACTTCTGTCTCAATGGACAGCTTCTATAATATCAATTAGTACTTTTATAAGACATTAAAATGCACTAATGGATTTTGATATAAACAAAGTTCGGTGACTGCAAACTTTTTCCAAGAAAAGAGAAAAGAAATGTGGTAACACTAACTCTTGTCACAGCTGCAAAGCTTGGCTTCTAATGACGCACTGTTTATCAAAAGCCATAAAGCACTTAAGATGACTTCTATTTAGAATCATTATTTTCGCAATCGGCAATAACAAGGAATTTATTATTAAGCAGTATTTTTAACTATGATTTGGTAAGCAAAACATATTTGTGTATAGCAGTGTTGCAACCCAACGTTGTTATTTTTCTAAACTCGGATTGGAGAATAATTACTTAATTTAGTGGGGTGATGTTAGTTAATCACATGGAAATTCTACTTATTTCTTCCGCGTGCTTTGCAATTGCCATTACTTTTTCTTTTTGTGTTGCAGCAATAATTTTTCTTTTCCTATCTCTAAAATTCGTGTTCCTGTTTACAAATATTTCAGGTGAAGTTATTAATTGATAAATAAGCTTAACTCTCGTTTGTATTGGGGAAATACGCATTTTTTCATAGTTAGGTGTTTCAAAATGTCAATTAACCTTACATTGATAAAATACTTAAAATCACTTGTAAATTTTTTTTTTTTTTTTTTTTGAGATTTCCTTTATTTTTTTGTAAGAAATTTCTTATAAAAACTCATAGTTGAACTTTTCTCTGCGCTCATCCCTAACATACATTTGTTCTTCTTTCGATATCTGACTCCTACAGCATGAGTGTGGAAACCATTGTAGAACTTCCTGAATTTGGTTAGCCCACCCAACATATGCCAAAGCCCTCCTGTTTCTTTCAGCTGGTTGCGAGCCTGCCTGAGGGAAATAAGTGGGCTGATACACCACCAAATTTTCTCAGGCACTAACACTAAAAACCTCACCACAACCCCATTTTAAGAAGCGCGCACACACACACACACACACACACACACACACACACCAATACCAAAGGGTTACAAAATACCAAATAGCAAAATCAGAATGAACAGCACCTACCCGTGACAGCGCAAGCATGTATAAAGTTACGGCGTCTGAAATACATCCCGCCATCCCTACTCTGGAAAGTGATTGGAATGCGCGCGCAGACGTTTGCTGCTATGGTTAGTCTTCTGTTTTCTGCGATGTAAGTAACATGGCTTTTGAAGAGCAACGTTGCAACATTAAATTTTGTCAGCGTTTGGGTAAAACAGCTGCAGAGACCTTAGAAATGCTTTTGCAGGTGTACGGTAGAGGTGAGTTCGGGCTCAGTTTTGGGGGCCCGAGACAGCCCGGGCCCGATGTCTTATAGTCTGAGCCCGAGGACTGTCTGCCATTTTTGTCATAGAGCCCGAGCCCGAAGTAGACTTTTTTTTTCTTTATTTTAGCAACTTTCGTGAACTATTGAAAATTTTAAATTGCTGTAAAAACTACCCAGTGCAGAACGACACGAACAGTTTTGGTAGATCTAAGTTAAACTATTTAATCAGGTCATTTTTTTTTTTTTGCCGTATGTTATAAATTGATCCTAAGCTTTCACGCGCGAACCGGAATCATAGCAAAAGTTCTATTTAGATGATTTTAACATCTTGTTTCATTTTCGTGCCTTTCATATTTTTATGTACTCATCTTGTTCCACAATTTATACGGCCTCAACAAAAAGTATGTCCCAGTGACACTAACAATAACAATGTATATATGCACTTCTTTACAGTACGTGGAAGATGTAACTGGTTTTAAATGTTGATCACCAAAAGCATCAGAAAACTTCAAAGGCCCGTCGGTCTTTCCGGCTACTGTATAGTTTTACGAAGCAATTATGGAGAGAATTTAACCTTATGCGTAAACCGTCACTGGTAATCGAGACCAATCATAGGTCTAATTTACGCCTTCAGAAAATATCTTCATCGGCATCACCAAGAAACGAATGCAAGGTATAAAACTAGAGAATGGGAAAGTACTGTACATTGTTAGCTTAACTGCCTTTTTACTGTCCTCCAGATATCCATTCTCCTTTCCTTTATCTGATCGGAAAATCAGGGTGCTTTTCAACCGTTCCCTTATCCCTTACTCTTTCTTATGTTTGCCGCCTGTCAGTTTCCTTTTTACACCTCGTATTACAAGTCAGGACCCCCACCCCCAGCCTACCCACCCACCTCTAACGCATTTTCTCTGGCTGGCTGGTCTGTCGCCGTTCCCTGGTGGCTGTCAGCCGGCTTCACATGGACGGAACAACTGCATTGCTTAAAGGGACTAATTAAATTTCATTCACCCTCCTACAGATAGCCAAACAACAGACATAACTAAAAGAACAACTTTCTGGCGGTGAGTGAGAACTGCTGCTGAAAAAAAAGTTTTGAAAATAAAACCAATAACTATTTGATAAAACTGGCCGGTAAAAAATAAATCTATATATGGCAGCCCGAGCCCGACCAGAAGTTTTTAAAATGAAGCCCGAGACCAGGCTCGATCCCAGCCCTTCTCAGCTCTAGTGTACGGTCACTCTACGAATTTCAAGATCGAAGGTGTAGGAGTGGTATCGGCGTTTCAAAGAGGGCCGAGAATCCATCGCAGATAATGAGCGCTGTGGTCGACCTGTGAATGCACGGAGTGAGGAAAACATTACGATGGTGAGGCAGTGCGTTCGTCAGGATTGTCACTGAACCACTGAGGAAATCGCTAACGCAACTAACTTATCGGAGACCATTTGCCAGCGCATTTTGACCGAGGATCTTAACATCCACCATATGTGTCAGCACATTGTTCCTCGCCTTTTGACCTCCGAACAAAAGGATGAACGGAAACGGATATCTGGCGAATTAATCTACAAAGGCGATAGTGTTCCAACGTTTTTGGATAACATCATCACTGTCGATGAAACGTGGTGCTACTTGTTTGATATTCAGCCAAAGCGTGCTTCTTCAACATGGAAATCACCGTCTCCACCGCGATCAAAGCAATTCAAGTAGGATCGCAGCAAAGGGAAAGTCATGCTAGAGGCGTTTTTTGGTTCTCATGACATTGTCCATTCCGAATTTGTTCCTGATGGCACAATAGTTAACAAGGAACATTATCTGGACATTTTACATCGCTCACGAGAGTCAGTCGGTCGTAAACCGCCGGACATGTGGCGAAGTGGACAATGGTACCTTCTCCATGACAAAGCACCTGCGCATCGGTCCCTACTGGTCACGGAGTTTCTCGCTAGAAATCGTACTAATGTGCTTCCACATCCCGCCTGTTCACCCTACTTAGGCCCCCTGCGATTTTTAACTCTTTCCACTGATGGAACAAAATCTTCAAGGGCGTCGTTTTGTGTCAAAAAATGAGGTAAAAACAGCAACGCAGGAGGCATTACGAGTGGTTGCAAAACATGGCTTTCAGCAATGCTTATAGAACCTTTACGAGCGCTGGCAAAAGTGCATCGTCGCCGAAGGGGATTATTTCGAAGGTGGTTGTGCATCGGTGTTTTAAAGTATTCAAGGTAAGGAACTATGCGCCAAGTCCCCGAACTTTTGGATCCTATCTCGTATTATTATAAAAACAAAGCCTTTCTTTTTTTATTATAATAAAAACAAACTTTTCCATCGAGGAAAAAGTAGTTGCTGTAATTATTATTTCTCCAGGAAAGCTTGACAGCACTGGGTCTTTTGCAGTTATCATCATCATCATCAACAACCATGGGTAATATTCCCGTAGGTTCCTGATGCCATGGAGCATCAGATTTCATCCGTCTTACATTGTTTTATTACCAGCGCATCAACAATCATGTGGTAAACCCAGGCAGCCTGGGGAAGAGGGGCCAGGGACAAAGCGCGTCCGGGGCCGACTTCAGAGGGAACCATCTACGCATTTGCGTCCCCAAACACGGGGAGTCTGCAGAAAATCCCTTTTACATTTTAATATTTAAGTATTGGACCTGTCTATTTTCATGCAGTACAATTTCCAGAAGCAACTGGCGTTCACAAGAATTGCTCAACTTTACCATCAATATATTCTACCATAATGTAATAGTTTTACTTTTCTTCTTTTAATGCTTTGGAGTCTGTGTTCATAGCAGTGAGGGGTTTATCCATGATTTTCATATTGGAATGATACGGATAAAAAATGGGTTGGGGGTTGAAAAAGTTTGGGGGAGGGCTTTGTTGGATGAAAGGATATTTTTTAAAATCTGAAAATCTTTACAGTGAAATATTTAGACTTTAAACCTAAGTCTAAAAACGGGGGAAACTTCAAAAAAAAAAAAAAAAAAAGTGGAGAACTGCTGAACTTTTTATAGTTAAGAATGATTATAACCAGAAACCTTTTATTCAAACTCTACAGGCGGTTATTTTGTTTTTGTGCTGTTTCTATTTTTTGTTTCTCAATGATTCCATAAATAATTAATACATGGGTTGCTGAAATAGTAGATATCGATATTTTCACAAATCTTGCGCATGCTGAAATGATTCAGAAGTACTTCCACAAAACCTGTAACAGACTAAAATGAAGAGATGCATACATATATATATATTTTATGGCTGCAATGACTGACTTTAAATATGTGATTTAAACAAATAAAAAAATAAAAAAAGACGCATTTGACTGCTAAATATATGGACTTCTAATTGAAGAAATTGTTATTGCATTGTGTTAAAAGATACTTCAACGTAGAGCTGGGAAATTCATATGAATGCTAACTGCTGTTAAGAACTTTGTTACTTAGCGTTGTTTACGGAAGCGTTTAGACAGCACGGGTAAAAAATAAAAACAGCTCAAAAACAAAAGAACTATGTGTTACTTCGGAAAACAAAGTTCCCACTTCGAGAACAAGGAGTGGTTTTTACTCAAAGGCAATACTGACCAATTCATTCTGCCTCCCTCTTCGGACACAGGCTATCTTGCTTTGCCGGATCTATCAACACATCTTCCTCCCCTTCCTTCTTTCTCCGAGAAAATGAAACACAATGTTTATTTGTACTCAAAAGCCCCTCTCCCGCAGTGAAGTATTTCCCATTAAACAATGGAAATAGAGGCTTAGAGTTACAGTTAACGGTGGGGGTGGAATTTCGCTCACTAAAAATTACACGAAGAAACTTTTTTTTTTTTCTCGCATGAAAAAAATGCAGAAGACACTAAGAAATATTACTTGCGTATTTTCATCTTTGTCTAGAATCACGCTGAGCAGGGAAAAGCATCACGGGCGCCAACCCGACATTATGAATCAAGTACACCCAATAGTTTTACGAGGGAAAGGGGTTGTTCCCATCCCATATTTCTTAACGTAAACGAAAGCATCATTTCCCCCTTGATAATTTGTGTCACCGAGTTCTTCAAAGACACTAAACAACTTATCTCTAAATATTTGGAAGTGCAATTGGGCAAAACAGCCAAATGTATGTGAGTATGTTAAATTCAAAAACATCGTCTAAGCCGAAGTGACTTTCACATTGGGGCGCAAACATGCCTTTAGCTGGTGCTGCACCTCTTCAAGCTTTTTCAGCCCCCCCCGGGCTCTTTTGCTGGATTTTCCCAACGTATATTTTCCCAGTATTTTTCAAAGTCTCTGCAACTTAGTTAACAAAATCGCATGAAAGGAACATTAGATTTATAGCATTGAAAATTGGCACTGGGTCATACAAGAACATGCACTGTGACGTATACTCTAATTTAACTTTCCTTTTTATTTTCTTTCTCTATGTAAATTTGAGTTCCTTCTCCTTCGCATTTTTCAAACTTAACGTGATATCTTCTCTCTCGCAAGAGTATGGTTGGCAACACCCTGAGGTCAGACCGAATGACGTGTGGATGTCTGAGATGAGAACTGAACGATATACACCGATGAGCTATTACATTATGACCACCTACCTAATAAGCTGTAGGACACCCTTTTGGCCCGCAATACGGCGGCCACTCTGTGGGGCATCGATTCAATGACATGGCGATCGGTATTCTGGGCTATCTGGTGCCATAATGTCAACAGCTGGTCCTCCAGTTCCAGTGTATTTCGGGGTGGTGGTGATTTAGCACGAACCCGCTTTTCCAAGACGAACCACAAATGTTCGATTGGGTTCATGTCAGTTGAATTTGGAGGCCAGGGCATTAACAGAAAGTCACCAGCACGTTCCTCGAACCACTCCTTTACGCTTCTGGCAGTGTGGCATGGCGCATTATCCTGTTGGTAATGGCCATCACCAGCACGGAACACAGTTGCCATGAATAGGTGTACTTAGTTCGCAACGATGTTCAAATACCTGTCAGCTGTCAGGGATTGTGCTATTGGGATAATGGGGCCTGAAGTGTCCTAAGAAAACATCGCCCACAGCATAACACCGCCGCCGCCGGCCTGTTTCCGCCCTACAGTGTATCCAGGTGCCATAGCCCCCGTTGGTAATCGGCGTATCCGTTCTCGGCCGTCTACATGCTGCACCAGGAATCTTGATTCGTTAGACCAGGCCACCAATCATCCACGGTCGAATCGCGATGATCTTGGACCCATTTCATGCGTTGTTGGCGATGACGTGCAGTGAACATGGGGACCCGGATGTGTCTTCGGCTAGGCAGGCCCATGCGCAGAAAGCTGCGATGAACTGGGTTCTGTGACACATTGCTCTGATCACTACTGTTGTAGCTGCCGGTGATTTGTCGCAATGTGGCCCTGCGGTCGTCGTGAACAGTGAGCGACAGTCTCCGCTCCCCTCTGGCATGAATGAGCTGCGGACGACACGCGGCTGGACGACGGTACGTCGTTTGTCCATCTGTGCACCACTTCTGATACGTACTCACTACAGTGGCACGTGAACAACCCACAAGCAGCGCCATTTCTGAGACCGTAGTTCAGAGGCGCCGTACAATCACGATTTGTGCTTCATCAAACTCCGATAAATCGGCAGCTTTTCCCATTCTGATTCCGAACACTCTACTAACCGAAAGCAGGTCCTCGGGTTGTATATATACTTCTCTATGACCTCACCTGCGCCACCTTTCGGTCTCCACGAGCGCTCAGTTCTAGGCTGGGGTTGGTCATAATGTAATGGCTCATCTGTATATATATAATGTTTGAGCAGCAGCAGTGTGTGTTGATGGTGGAAGTCAATGCTAATTGTAAAAGAGACGTTGTTTAGTTAAAATTGTGTCTATTTAAAGGGTGCGTGTTGTGCTGATATTTATATATATCGTTAAGAGTTCTGACAGTTAACATTCTTTAGTTCTGAAGTTAACTACTAATCTGATACGTCTAATACTCGAGGATTAAGCGTTCTGTTCTGTTGGAAAGTTACTGTTCAAGGATCTGCTGACAGTGAACAAAGGTATCAATCTGTAAGTAACCTTTTCTGAAGTTATTTGAGTGACTCCTGATTCGCTTAAAAATGAAGTTATTAAAAACTGATTTGTGTAGTTTTCCGACAGCATTATACTGCTACGAACTATAAAGCACTACCTGCAGGAAAAATTCTGTTTATTCATATTCACTAGAAGCATATGAGAATACTAATTTTCGAAGACGCTTCGTACTGCTTTTTTTTTCTCTCTTTCCACTTCGTTTTAGTAGTTTGGACTTTTCTGGCTTCCGTGACGTTTAAATAAGCTAAGCAACCAGCTGATAAAACGTAAACTGGCAATACAGCTGTCAAATTGCAGAAAAATTGGTAAAGATGATTGAGTCAAAATGGAGAAGAGGGAACTCTCTGGTATCTCATTAAAATTTTAATCAGAAAGCTCACAGAAAGCACTTCTGTAAAATCCAGTTATTTTTAGATCTTGCGCTCTCGGCAAAAGAAAAAAAGAGAGAGAGAGTTTTTATACCACTCGTGAGTTATCTGCACATAACAAATTTCGAAAAAGCATGCTTAAGCGAAACGTGCTCAAGAATCTGATTGAATTTATCCTTACTCGAAGGAAACAGGGTGAGATGGAATGACTCCGTGGTTCCGATATTCAGCTCCAGTATGTCACTTTTCTCGCTTCTCTTGCTGCTTTTAATTTCGATTATATCCTAAATATTCGACATTCCGACACTTCAGGTCGTAAAAATATTCTGTAAAGTCCTCACCAAAGTCTCTGTTGGTCCATTTCACGGTTTATTTCTTCCTCAAGTACTTAACAAATGGCTTACCATAAATCGCAGATAAATAAAATTGAGAAACGTTAACAGCTAAACTTCAGGCCGCCATTAAACTTTTATTAAAATTCCGCGGTCTGTTTCCTCATGCGTGGAAACTTGGAGCAATGATTGCATCAAGCGGTGCATGTCATAATCATAAAATCTGTATCTTAAAAATCGAGTAAAATCAAGTTATTTAATCATTATGAAGCGGAAATACTTTTAGAAGGCTGATATCTCAAAAATTAAGCAGATCTCTGGAGCTGCTGATCGCGGATGCAAGGAGAAAATGAGTTCTTCGAAAATAATATATTACCTTTACGCGATTACAAAGCTAATACGCAACTCCGAAACAAAAAAATATATATATATTATTGAAGATTAATGCCGAATTCCAAGGCGCAAAAATTAATGCTAATAAGACGAAACTCGCGAGACTTCAAAGATGATAGGAAGCTTTTTTGTTTTCTAAAAATAAGTCACTGGAACTAATAAACATTGTTGGTTTACGGCGTTCAGTGATTACACACGTTTTGCGCAGTTGAAAAGCTATTAAATGCAGAATTCGGATATGTGGTACGAATATAAACAGATTGGGAACTAATTGGCATAATAAAACCATCTCAAAGTAATTAAGAATTAAACATCAAGGAAGTGACATTATCACAAGAGCAACCAATGAAGCAGTCACGCAGAAAATAAACAAAGGAGCAAAAATTAATGCTAATAAGACGAAACTCACGAGAATTCAAAGATGATAGGAAGCTTTTCCTTTTCTCAAAATGAGTAACTGGAACTAATAAACATTGTTGCTCTACAGGGCTCAGCGATTCCACATGTTTTTTTGCAGAATTCGAGTATGTGGTACGAATATACACCCTACGTCAAGAAAATAGTTGTACCCAGAAGGACGTGTTCGATTGCAATGCTATTCTGGAGGACGGTAAAGGTTACCAGGAAGAATAAATGATTAAATATTGACACTGATATGGGAAATATTTATTGAACTACACGCCAATAAGTAGTGTCTTTCAGTATGGCGTCGGACCGCCATGTTTGCTCACACTGCATGCGAGATGTCTCGGCATGAAGTTGTACAGGTTTCCAATGGTGTCCTGCGATAAGCCATTCCATGCAGCTTGAATCTTCTCACGCAGTTCCTGCAGATTATGCGATAGGGATGGAGTGTGGATAGTGCGTCCAAAACCATCGCACACATTTTCAATCGGCAATAGATCTGGCGATGCGGCTGGCCATGGCTGAGTGTCAGTGCCTTAAAGGCAAGCGCCCGAGACAACAGCAGTATGTGGACGAGCGTTGTCCTTTTGGAAAAACGCACCGGAGTGAGAGTTCAGAAAAGGTAGGGCCACTTGTTGCTGGACCTCATTTAGGTAACGTTGGGCTATCAAAGTGCCTGTAATGGACACCAAAGGTGATCTGGCATCGTAGGCAATTGCACCCCACACCATGACACCAGGCCTTCCAGACGTGTGACGCTCGACAACAAACCGTTCGTCTTTGTGCTGACCACTGTGCCTCCACACACGAATTCGGTGGTCGTCTCCTCCATGAGAAAAGCGGGACTCGTCATTGAAGGTAAGACGCAGCCATTCTGCGAGGCTCCATGAGAGTCTGGCACGACACCATTGCAGTCTTTGGCGACGATGCAATGGTGCAAAGTGCCGTCGTCGTAACGGTCTGAGTGCGTGTAGTCCTACGCTGTGCAGCCGTCTGCCAATAGTGCTGGCACTAATCGGACGATGCATGAAGGGCACTACTGCTCGCTGAATATCCGCAGTCGTGGCTATTGGGTCACTCCTCTCATGTCGGACAACCCGTCGGTTCTCTCTCTCCGTGATTCGTTTGGGTCCCCCAAACCCTTTCTGTCGATGCTGTGTGCCTTGTCCTATCTACTGCCGCCAACAGCGTGCTATGAGGATATCCGCACGACCTGTATGGCTCACAATACGGCGATAAGACCATCCCGCTTCCCGGAGCCCGACGACGCGGTCCCTCTCGAACTTCTCCAACTGCTCGAAATGCTTCCGAACTTTTCTCCGAGGAATACTTCACTTGCAAAGGATGCAACCAACACAACAACACGAATCAGAATGTCAAGCGCGCGCAACGAGACGACCTTATATAGTCGGGCAGGCACAGTGCTACGACCCCTCCTTGCTTGCGTCACATGCGCGGCCGAGCGTGATACTTGAATCATTTGCATGTCTCACGATGTCAAATCTAACCACCAAGTTTAATTCCTGTCGGTTGTTTCCTTCTTGGAGCAACTATTTTTTTGACGATGAGTGTAAATAGATTGGGAAATAATTAGCATAACAAAACCATCTCAAAGTAATTCGGAATTAGATTTCGAGGAAGAGACATTATCACAAGAGCAACCTATGAAGCAGTCACACAGAAAATGAACAATGGAGAAACTTGGCTTCTGAGCTGAAATTCTGAAGATTGCGCTGGATAATATAATGAGAAATAAATTAAACTACTTCCGCAATCCCGGTACCCTAATTTTCAGTGGCGTGGGCAAAAGACGATCCGCCTGATGCGAGCCCAAGCCTCTGCTGACGCATGAGCCGATCTGATCAGATCACATCATATGTAGAGGATTTTATGAAGGTAGTATCTGACCCCAGGTCTTAAACAACCCTTAGAAATAGGAAGCTAGGAGATATGGGCTAGAGTGCCCGATAGGAAAGTGACACGCAAGCGAGGTAGAAGGGGGATGGAAGACGCCCTTTTTGGATGGAAAACGCCCTTATTGTATGAAAGACGCCCTTTTGCCAGCTCTCCTATCCCTAAAGGAATGTTGTCCCTCTAAACTACAAGTGACGAGTCTTCGCAGTTTATTAATATGTCGCTTTTGACATCTCAGAACCTGTGTGGAAATAATAGCTAAAGAAACAATCAAATACCTGTCAAAAATAATTCGATGAGAAATCATTGCTAACGAATTGTATGCCAAATAAGTGCGTCTTTGTAGTTGATCAATGAAACTACGTTTAAGCCTAATTTCACTTGCAAGGCGACGTCTCTCAGAATTTCTGAAAACATGGTCGTCTCTACGAGATCTCGGTTGGCAGGTCAATTTTAAAAACAGGTACCACATTCAAACCTCTGGAATTGATTAAGAAGGTGAGGCGTGCTTGTTCAACTGCAAGTGAACAAAAATATTGATGTCTGGCCGTTGTGAACAACGGCCGTACATCTATCTTCGTAGTGTCCACCTTAACCGAAGCTATATTGGAGCTTTACAAAGGGGTGTCAAGTTTGCCTACCATGTTCACAGGGTCCATAAATTTAAGTTTATTCCGCAGGCTGAAGCTATAATTAAAGCTCTTCCGTTGAAGGAACAAGACGACGCACGACACAAGTTTGTCAAAATCCCAAATCGGGCAACTTTTTTGGACCCATCGCATAATAACAAGTTTCAGGAAGAAATAAAGCTACTTAGGCAGCTACATGACAATCCCCAACTAGCTATTATTAAAGCGGATAAGTCACATCAGATAGTCATTATTGATAAGGACGATTAATCAAGCAAAAATGCTAGAAGCTATAGACAACATTCCACATGTGGTTATTAAATCAGACCCTACCTCAGCCACTGTGGCAACCATTGGCAAACTTAGAAGTGGATGTGTGCTACCGAAGGGTATAACTGATAGCTTATACCCAACATGGGGTCCCAGATTGCCAGAATTATTAGAAACGCTGAAGATCCATAAAGGGGGTTCTCTGTAAGACCCTTGGTTTCAGGACATACGAGTGCTACCCGCCCGTTAGAAAAGAGCTTGGCTACCTTTTTGAAGTCTCTTACTACCAGTTCCCAATACTCAATTTCTAGCTCAATACAGGCGTTAACATTATTAAAGCCTATCAACATAACGAAACACCTTTTACAATGGCATCTTTGGATGTAGTCTCGCTGTTTCCCAATGTACCTGTTGATTCTGCTCACGAGATCATAGAGGCCAAGTTAAGTGCTACTCATCTCTTTTCACCTGAGGAGATACAGGGCACCTTTTCAGCTTTAAAATTGGTCCCAAAATGCACTTACTTTAAGTTTGAAGATATTATCTATAGCCAATGCAGTGGGGCGCCTATGGGCTCCCCACTGTCACCAATCCTAGCTGAAATTATCTTGCAATATCTTGAGGATAAATTGCTGTCAGAATTACCCAGAGTACCAAGTTTTTATGTGAGTTATGTGGATGACATTTTGTTGTTCTTGACATTTAGTATGGAGGAACTCTACGAATTCACTGCTTCTATGTCATCGATGTTTCCCTCCGTAAAATTCACCTTGGAATGTGAAAAGAATTACTGCATCTCGTTTCTGGACTACACTTTAGTGAGAAACCCGACAACAAAGTTTTCGCAACCTTCGGTATACCAAAAACTGACTTCCACTAATGACATTATTCTGGCTAAGTCGTTTCATCCAATGTCACATAAATTGGCTGCCATACGATTCCTTGGACGTAGGGCCATTACTCACTCGTCAAATACCAAAATTGGAACTTACATAGGTTTGTGAGACAGCCAGGACTTATGGCTATAGTGACTCCCTTGTACATAGCATTTTTCGTCAATTATTGCATGCACGTGACATCCCCTTATCAAAAGAACCCACACGAAGTAAGTATGTGGTATCAATTGATTTTGTAACGTGTTTGGTCAACATTTCAAATAATGTGTGTAAACCGCATGCAATCGGCTTTGAAGTCAAAACACGAAACATTTTTAAGGCATTAGGGAAGATCGAGACCTAGTGCATAAGAACAATAGATTTGGTGTATACAGCATCCCACTCAAAACGACTGGCCTTTGTGGGGTTCACCACTTCAAGATCCTTGAATATCACAGTGCAGCAACACATGTACAATGTCCGAGTTGGTGCCAAAACAACCGCTCTCTCCCGATTAGTTGACTCTGGAACACATGTACCAATCTGGACAGAAGCGGAGGTCCTCTCTCCACCCCAAGTAAGAGGTCTCAATTAACATTTACTGAAAGTCTATTTATTGCATGGAATAGGCATCTGTGTTATAATGACTCTGTTCCGTATGTCATACCTAGACCTTGGACTTATTTGCTTACGGAAACAGTGTGCATAACTGTCCAATTGAATATATTACTACTTAATCATAATTGTATGGTAATCATATGTTTTGTTTGTACACCAGAAGGCAGTTCGCAAATGCGTCACATGCTTCATTCAAAAACTGTCTGTATCCAGCCCACATTACCTCTTTTTATGTATCTTATGATGGAACCCGGTGCGGTGTGTCCGAAATATCTTATACTTTCTTTTACACTCAGTGTATATCTTTGTATTAAACAGAACTAGAGGTTCCACGGTGAGCCCTAGTGTATATCGTGCATAGACGGCGTTATTTTATCATTATAGTTACTTTGCACGAGGATTGTGTCCATACCTTCTAGCATACTTATGTTTTAACTAGTGCTGTTCACGGATTACGGATTTTTGAATATCTGGATACTTTTAGTATCCGAAAACCGGATTTTTAGCATTCGAATAGTTCGAACTCCGGATATCCGGATTTTGAACTGCAGTTATCCGGATTTTGAACTTCGGAAGTGCTGTTCACGGATTTTGGATTTCCGGATATTTTATTATCCAAAAACCGGATTTTAGCATTCGAATAGTTCGAACTCCGGATATCTGGATTTCGAACTTCGGTTATTCGGATTTCTGATATCCGGATATTCGGATTTCTGATAACCGGATATTCGGATTTCTGATATCCGGATATTCGGATTTCTGATATCCGGATATTCGAATTTAGAATACCGAATATTCAGACATCTCAACAACATAGCTAGACCGCATGCCTCAGGTTGTTGATCTGGCCATGATAGACCGCATGCCTCAGGTTGTTAATTGTTGGTTAAGAAGACGCAAACAAAAATTTACAAAGAACGAACAAAAGAAACAAAGGCTGGTTATTATTGCTGAACCGGGTAAACCAGGTATCTCCCACTCACTGGCACTTATAGTGTTTGTGATTAATTCACTAGGCCACTGGGGCAGTAATGAAAGAAAGAAAGAAAGAAAGAAAGAAAGAAAGAAAAGATGAAAAGATATATCCGTATTTCGAAATTCAGAATTCATGCGGCAATCCCGATTTCGGATTTATGATATTTCGGATATTTTGAAATCCGAAATCCGGATTTTAGAAATAACCGGTTTTTGACAGCACTAGTTTTCACCGAATGTTTACATTGCAATGGTGAGATTTAACAGTTGAATCGCTCAATAGAATTTCTCATGCACCTCAAGTGTTCTACACACAACAGCCACTGAATTAGAAACCTTTATGCAGATGTAAGTAAAAGTCACTTACGCAGGGTATATGCAAAATACATGGTTATGTGCATCACCAAATGACCTAGACACCTGTTTAAGACTACTGCTCGTCAGTAATCATCAATACTGTTGATCACAATGGGAGGATCTTCCGGAGTTTAATAGAGGGATATTGTGGGCTCCCGTCTGGCTTGAGCGACGATTTTGAAAGCAGCAGAGCTGATTGGAGTCTCAAAAGTGAGATATCCTGGGGTTTTAATCAGTGGAAAAATAACACACATTGCTTGTCAAAGAGGCGCAACCGTGACGCAACGATAATCTGCCAGTTATGAGATCACCCTCGTCTGTGAAGGCGTGTACGGAGAAATAGGACTTAATATTAGTTCACAGTATACTAGATTGTAATAAGGTTTTTTTGATTGTGAGAACTATGCTCAGGGAGTTGAACCGTATCGGTACTGGCAGTCGCATGCCTATATGGAAGCAACTGATTTCTGCGAAGAACTGGAAAGTTCGACTACAGTAGTATCAAGAACACCGTGACTGGACACTGGAAGACTAGAAAAAAATGTCATGTGGTCCGCGAGTCGCGGTACACCTTGTTCTCAACCGACGGTAGGCAGAGAGTTAGCCGGCAGCCCCTTAAAGCAATGGACCCAGCTTACTTTGTAAACACAACTCAAGGTTCTGGAGATGGTGGGTGTCATTATGTGGAGCTCGTTCTGTTGCTACAGAACGAGTCACTTGATATTACCGGAAGGTCGGATATTCTCCATTTATACTAAAAAACTTATCTGAACATTATTGCCGATCAAGTCCATCTGCATTGTTGACTTTTATCGAGCAAGTGACGACTGTTCCACGGACGCAATGCTACTTACTGTCCGTTGCGTAAGATGTATTCAGCGAGCATGACAGCTACTTCCACCATCTTCCCTGACCACCACAAAGCTCGGATCTGAATCCCATTGAGAATATATGGGACATGTCAGAAAAAACAGATCTGGGAACAAAGTCCTCTTTCGTCAAATCTGAACCAGTTAAAGGACTTTTTGGTGAACGCCTGGTATGCTGTAAAAGTAGTTGCCCTCCACCACCTTGCGAAATCTTGCTGTAATTCGGACTAACTGAGGTCCAATCTGGTATTGCATAAAAGTTCCTAATTCAGTTGCCGCTATGTGTAGTACAACGTCAAGTCCTTTGTGTAGAGGGCAGACCTCACGAATACGGTTATAAGAGGTGGAATCTCCGTCTGTTAAAACTGCTCTCTCAAAGGGGAAATAGCAGAGAAAAATTATACAGGCATGAGGGCTGAGCGACAAGAGTTTTATAGTTTCGAAAGGTATTTATGCTAAAAAACTCGGTTTAGGCTGCAATGAAAGTAATCCCCGTAGCTCGTTTTCTGATTCCTTATGGGCTACACAAGATAAATTTCCTAAACCCAGCTCATAATCTTAGGGGAAATGGAGTATTATTCACACTGAGTAGATGTTAATATTTTCCATACCCTCCTTTTTATTCAATGTTATTAATACCTATAATTAACATTAAATATTTGGAATTATGTGGACTGACAGAGAAGTATTCGAAGAAAATTTTTATATTTTTAGCTTGTAACACCGTCGTAACATTCTTCTATTTAAAATTGCTCAAACTAATACACAGCTAATTGAAAATAATAAGTAATGAAAAAACAAATCAGTTTTTACATTGCTTCTGAAAATTTTGAGGGTGTTATTTCCAGGTTGTTTTCACCTAATTACTACACCGCTAAGGCACTTTCTCATTTAGCACTGCATCACTGAACGCAGTGCAAGTACTGTACAGGTTTACGGATGAGGAGTTCTGTACAGGTTTCTGACAAAATGATTTAGAAGGAAGTGTTCCGTACAGGTTTCTGAGGAAATGATTTAGAAGGAAGGGTTCTGTACAGGTTTCTGATAAAGTAATTTAAGAGAAAGGGTTCCGTACAGCTTTCTGATGAGGGTATTTAGGAGAAAGGGTTCCGTACAGATTTCTAACGAAACGATTTAGAAGGAAGAGTTCCGTACAGGTTTCTGACGAAGTGATTTAGGAGGAAGGGTTCCGTACAGGTTTCTGATGAGTTGATTTAGGAGGAAGGGTTCCGTACAGGTTTCTGATGAATTGATTTAGGAGGAAGGGTTCCGTACAGGTTTCTGATGAAGGGATTTAGGGAGGTAGAGTTATATCCGCTAGAAAGCTTAGAGTTATATCATGTTTCCTCCTATACATCTTCTTTTAACGGCTCGATTTGAAAAAATGCCTTTGTCTCTGACACCTTCCTGAAACAATTTGAAAAAAAAATGTCTTTGTCTTTGACACCTTTGAGAAACTTTTTGTGCGCCATTTGTTAATCTTCGTAACATACTTTTTTGCTGCTGGAGGAAGTAAGTAGCTGTTTCTATATCTGGATGTTTTTTATCGATTGTGGAAATCCGGTTTCCACCCCCGGTGGCGCAGTGGTCTAAACGGTGGCTTCTGATCATTCGTTCGAGATGGGTCCGGATTCGAATCCTGGTGAGGCATGGATGTTGTGTTTGTCTCACGCCGCTGGTTCTCTCCCTTCCCTGGAACTAGTAGCCCTACATTAGGGATGGGCTACTGCTTATAGCCCATTGAGTTGCTCATGGTGGTCGTTAAATCTCCGATCAAAAAAATCCGGTTTGTTTTTTCTTTTAACCGATTCCATTGACTTTGAATAACTTTGTTAAATTTTATTTGTGTCAGAAAGAATCCGAACGGCGTGCTCATAACAACCGAAAATTCGGTGTCGTCTTTCTTGTAACCATATTGCCGCTGTCAACACTTTGTACACATCTGAATCCTTTGCAGTGTTGTGTTTATAAAGCCATGTCAACGTCATTGTTGCTTACGTAAGTGGGAATGGCACGTGGCTGATTGCTATTGAGTGTCCCCAACAATTTGCTACTTCAGTGTGTGTGTGTGTGTGTGTGTGTGTGATGTTAACGAATCCCATCATGCACATCTTTGGGCTTATCACATTCTTGGGATAAACTGAACAGTTTCTTAAATTCATCCTTATGAATTCAGCACACCGCCATTAAATTTTGTTTGTTTATACCTGTGAGTCAGGGTTTCTTTTTGCCCCATGTCATTGCTGTGCTATGTTTTTCGCACTGGGGAATCTAATTTTATCCATCATGCACCATGTACCGCAATTAGCACTGCACCCTTGGAAGAAAAATGTTTATGGTGTTATATTTAAGTTTTTCACGTATTAACTTATGTTGTTCTTGGAAACCTATATTTATGGTTTGATATGTGGTCCTACATGTCACTCTGGATTGTTGGATACATTTAGCTGTGTGACTTTCCTATAGCGACCATGTATCTTGTTTGTCCTGTCTGTCTTCTTTGTTGCTTTTGTTTTTCGTCTACTTTTCTTGCCTCTTCTTATTTTCTCTTACCTCAGATTCTAGGGATGTCGTATCTCAGGATTTCTGAGACAAAGGTGTTCCGGACATTTTTCTTTTGTTTTTTCACCATAGCTCTGGTGACCCTGTTCTCGGTTATCGAATTTTACTGTCTGCTCCGTTTCCTTTCATGGATTTGGGGGATTTTTTTCCGTATTTTCTTTTTCTGCTATTGCTTTTTTTCATTTTTATGCCGTTTTTCTAATGTTTTGGTTTTGTACTCTTTGCGAATTTTTTACTTAACCAGCTTAACTGCATTGTGTTACATTTGTCTCCCATAACAGGTCAGTGGTCGCAGATGATGATCTCCCACTGCGTGGTTTGTCTTCAATGCTGGTTTCCCCTTCTATAAACTTCTTCATCCATCTGTGCACATTTCTTTTGTTAATGGGGTGATCTCCGTAGACATTCTGTAGCCTTCTGTGGATGTCGGACAGCCTGCACCCTTCCGTCGTCAAGAACTCCATGACGGCACGTTGCTTCTGCTTGGAATCCATTACTTAGCTGCAATGAAGAAGAAGGGTTACTATACAGGAAGAGTAACTCTACCAACATGTGCAATTTGAACGACCTCTGTTAGTTAATAAAAAAGTTATGCCCACTTTTGCCTTACACTCGGTACAACCCTCGTATACTGAATACTCTGTTTACCTTTGATGAGTGTGTCACCTTGTGATTTTGTCAATTTGTTCGTGTGCCTGTTTTGATACAGACTTTTCTTGTATCCTGTGACACTTCTTCGTATTGTTCTGTTGCGTTCTGTAAATTTTTCATCGTGTGTTACTTGTCTTGCCTGTATGTTTCTTTGCCTTATGACTTTGCGTCGCTTGTACTTACTCTTGCCCCTTTACGACTTTGTGCGATTGCTGCTCGCATTGCGACTTTGTGCGATTGCTGCTCGCATTGCGACTTTGTGCGATTGCTGCTCGCATTGCGACTTTGTGCGATTGCTACTCGCATCGCAACTGTTCCATGCGACTTTGTATCCTGTTGTTATTTCTTTTTCTTCACAATGTTACTCTTATTATGTTTTCATGCGAATGAATCATTGTGCGACTCCATTCTGATTCATTGCACGTGATGTTGGCGTCACACTTTTAGATTGTCATTTTATTTCATGAGCCTGTTAAGTTTTCCTTTGTTTTCCGGGTGACTTTCACTGTTTTTCACATATGTCACGTGTATGGCTTTTTGTTATTGTACTTCTACTGTGTTCCTCTTATACGCATGTAATCTTGTCATTTTCTTCGTTTTTACATTAAACACAGGGAATGGGATCTTCCTCTCCCTCAGCATTTTAACCAGAAAGACACACCTTCCAAGGACAGACACTACCCCCACGCAAGGCCCATATAGAAAATTTGCCAAAAGACCACGGCTCTGACCACTTAGCTACCTGGACGGCCGTCTCAGATTTGATCCCAGTGTCTTTTACCAAATAAGATTGACAAACTCGAGTTGATCACATCTGACGTTACCAGAAACCTTTTTATCCGTGTAGTTGGATATCCCGTCATTTTAATCTGCATAAACCAAGCGACAGAAAAACAATTTGTTCCGTACAGTTCAAATTGCACACATTTAAAAGTATAATTCATTTCCTATAAAATATGTTAAAAACATGTGCCTCTAAACATATTTAAATTTATTTCATTTCAGCGGTCTGAAGAAAATTAGTTTATCCCAGGAATATGTTACAGCACTGCAATGATCAGAATCTTTTTCGTTAGATGAACAGCAGCGCTCTGGTAAATAAAAAAACATTTCTTGACCTTTCCAATGGATTTTATTCCCCAAAATGTGTCAAGAAGATCAAAATAACCATAGAAGTGGAACCGAAGATGGGGAGTTAAGGGATATCCCAAGGAGCTGTGGAACTGGGCAAGATCCTGTTTTCCGTTATTCCGCTTCGACAACATATGAGACAGGGATATAGATCCGCGGACTTGGTGCCCTTAGCGTTGGAAGAACAAGTCTTTCTCTTTTGTGCCGGCTCTTCTTCATGTAAAAGAGAGCACAGCAGGTGGAGAAGAATGTCTCCTGTGGAAACTGGATTTAGCTTGCATTCCTTCAGATCCCTGTCGAAGTGATCTGCATGAGAGATGAGCTTGACATACGAGCAGCAAGGGTGCTACGAAGCAAGAAGTAGCCGGTGCGATCAATGATGTAGCACAGAAAAGAAACTGCGACTGCTTTCTTTTTTCCTACGTAGAATTTTTCTACTCCAGATACGCTGCTTCATCCTTGGCTTCATCATTCAATCACTTCATTTTTGGAAATACGTTCTACCACAAAATGGTTGTGCAAATAACCAAATTTCAGATTGCATATGCGTTTATAAGAAATTTCAGAACACGAAAAAGTCTTCATGTAAGAATAAGAGAACAAACCCAAATGTATACAGAGGGTGAGTCGAAAGTTTTGCGATATTTGCATACACGCATGAGCTGTGGCGGGAATGTCACGCGCTTAAACTAGTCGCGCACTGAAGTCAGTCGAAAGAGATATAAAGTGGTAGTCTTTGCTGTGAACAGCAAAGACTACACTTTATATCTCTTTCGTTCTGTCTGTAGTTGGGACGACTAAAAGATGAACAGCCCCAACCAGCTAATTAGGGAACTTTTGCTTTGGGAGTTTGAACTCGGCCAAAACGCTGCTCAAACAACACGAAATATTTGAATGCGAAAGGGGAAGGTTCCGTGGACTACATCACCGCAACCAGGAGGTTCAAGAATCCTCTCAGGTGACAGAAACCTCGACGATCAGCCAAGGTCAGGTAGGTCGCGAACCGTGGATTCGGAGGTAGTGCGCCAGGCCGTAGAGCCAACGAATCCAACAACCAGCACTCGGAGATTACCAGACGAGCTGGGAGTATTACAGACCACCGTTGTTCGTCACCTTCAGGACCACGGCAAGGTCTACAGGAGTTGTCGCATTGTCCCTCATGAACTGATGCCAGCTGAAGCAAACCGCCGAGTACAAGTGTGCACGAAACTCCTAGAAAACCCGCGCGATGTACGTTTCATCAAGAGAATTGTTACGTGAGATGAAAAGTGGGTCTACTTCAGTAATCCTAACGCAGAACGGCAGTGGTTGAGCCCGGGCCAGCTTCCTGAACCTGTTTCCAAACGTGGGTGGCTCTGCGTCTGGTGGAATTTCGAGGGGACAATCCATTACGAATTCGTTCCAGACGGTCGGACCATCAACGCCAAACTCTACTCTGAACAGCAGGAGCGGATGTATGCCGTTTAGGAGAAGTACCCGGCACTGATGAACTGAAAGCGCACTCTGCTACAGCAGGACAATGCACGGCCTCATACCGCGCGAACGACCCGAGAAAAACTCCAGGAATTTGAGAACATCGAACTAATTCCACACCCAGCATAGAGTCCGAACTTTTGCCCCGTCAGATTACCTGTTGCGGTCCGTGGCCCACTTTCTTCGCGGGCTTCACTTCAACAACCAGGAGGAGGTGGCAGCTTGGGTGAAGGAGTTCTTCGCCTCGAAGGACAAGAACTGGTACCGCCAAGAAATCGAAGAACTGGCAGACATATGGCTAAAGAGGGACAACATGATGGCCTATATTTTGAATGCTAGTCAGCTTCCGTCGTAAAGGTACGTATGAAGACATAAAGTGATCCTAATATTGAAAAACTTTCGACTCACCCTGTGTAGATACCGCCGAATTATCGGTTGTAATAAGCGCGTCTTTTAAGTCCTTTTCGATACAAAAACTTTTCAAAGCATAATTTAATTCAATTCATTTATTGATCTTGCTGTTACATAAAAAGGTAATAATTCTAAACTGTTGCATATAAGCCTAAATATAACCGCAGAAAAGACCAAGGAAAAGACCTCGCAGAAACCTGACTTAGCTTCGATCTCCCTAAATATAAGCCAATCCAAGAGCATTTACATAATACCAGCAGCAGGCCAGGAAAGAAGAACAAAGAAATAATAAAAGAAATAAAGAAAAAAAACGTAGCAGATCTAAAATACAATATATTAACTAAATTATTTATCAAGTGTTATATTCAATAGACAGTATTAAGGCAAATAAAACATTAAGGTAATAAGACGCTGAGTTGTCCCCCATACCCAATCCCCATTGTTAAAAATTCCCCTTCCTCTGGTCATTCACCGAATCCCCGTCTGGTTTCGAATTCCCCGGCCTCCTCACCTCTGTCGGTTTCAACCCATCCCCAGAGCCCATTTAAGAGGGGGCTAGGGGTGCTGCAGCCCCGGGGCCGTAGATGGCCTACTGGTTAGCGTTCGTGACTGCCGCGGAAAAACCTCAGGTTCGATCCCAGGTAAGTACGAACGCTCGAACCACTAAATATCCGCCGTGCGTCGGATGGGCACCTTAAGCAGTCGGACCCCGGGTTCTGGCCCCCGGTAATAAATAAGGGCGTCTTCCTTCCACTTTCTGCCTTCCTTCCATGTGACTTTCCTATCGCGCTCTCTATGCGAAATCTCCTAGCTTTCTATTTCTAAGGGTTGTTTAAGACCTGGGGTAAGTCAGGACATAGGAGGAGGATCCATTCCGTCGCCCTTATGCGTCATAACTTACGTAAAAATGCTTCGATTGCGACAAAACTTAATCATGTTGTTCCGGAGGTATACTGAACCGGTTCTTTTGAATATCTTCAAAATGGGGTCCAAGGTCAGGGCACAGGAGCTCGATTTATTCCACAGCGACTATCCCCGTAACTTGACTAAAAATGCTTCTTTTGCGATAAAACTTTAGTATGTTGTTCTGGAAGTATACTGAACCAATTCTGTTTAATATCATCGAAATGGAGTCAAAGCTCAGTGCACAGGCGCGAGATTTATTCCACAGTCATTATCATCATAACTTGAGTAATGATTTTTGGCATGTTGGAAAGCGCGTCATAATCAATGCATTGCATGATTTTACTAGCTTGTTCAATTTTTTTGCTACCACTGATTCGTCCATGAATCATGGGATAACACTTCAAAATGGCGGGGATATTTTTATGGCTTCCTCATCATATTTTGGGAATGTTTTCTCCTGGGTATTTTTATTATCCACTCATAGTGAAATCCTAGGTCTTCCACAATACTGGGCCCCAAAATACTGTCCAGCCCCGGGCCCCCGTCTCCTTAAATGTGCTCTGCCCACCCCCCACTCCGCATTATTGAATGAATCTTAGTTACTAAGTTAGTAGTGTTTTAATTATTTTTAAAAACAAATCGAAATTATTAATAGATGTTAATTCTGCAGGCAATGAATTCCAAAACTTTGGACTAGAGTTGTTGAGACTTTGTTTAGTAGTTTGTGTTCTAGGTGTAGTAAGTCTCAGCAGAGCTTGATTTAGAATATTATATCAGTGCGTAGTTGTGTTAATATTCATGAGTTCCTTACCATGATTCATTTTAATTCGTTTATATTAAATCAAGAAAAATGATACGAAATTTTCGATTGTAATGAACACGTCTTTTGAATCCTTTCTGATGCGAATTAAATTTATCAAACTTATTCAAAATCAATGCAACCGGTTAGAAGAAAAAATCACAACCGGATTTATACAATCGATAAAACATCCAAAAATAGAAACAGCTCCTTACTTCCACCAGCTGCTAAAAAGCATGTTACAAAAATTAACAAATGGGGCACAAAAAGCTTCTCATGGCAGAAGGAAGTATCGGAGACAACACATTTTCAAATCGAACAGTTAAAAGAAGAAATGTAGAGGAAACATGACATAACTCTACTCCTTCTAGCGAAAGAATTTTGCAAAAAGTTGAAAATAGGCTGAAATATTTCTTCATGCAAAACAGTGATAACGAAAAAGAACTTTTCAAATACGTCTCCAGAAGCAGAGATAGAGAGAAAAACGTATTTACCTTTACGACCCCCTAGCAGGAAATCTGTACATTATTTAAATAGAATTACGCCCCCCCCCCGTAGCAGGACATCTGTACATTATTTAAATATGATTACACCCCCTAGAAGGAAATCTGTACATTATTTAAATAGGATAACGCCCCACATCTCCATTGTAGCGAATGGCATACAGTGAAAAGAAATTTCTCAATAGGGTTTTTGAAGCGGAGATATAGCTGCAAACATAAATGCACAAACACCACCTAGCAACAGAACTATGAACTACAAAACTCCTCAAATACAAACCTAAAGTGCTCCACAAGGTTAATTACATCCAGTGTTTAAATATTTTTTAAATCGCACATTTAGAAGCAGAAGTATTACAAAAAAAAAAAAAAACAGATTAAAAATTGGCGCCTCTAGGGGTGAAATTTTTCATTATTTTGGGAAATAAATACACTGAAGTGCCAGAAAAACTGGTACAGACGAGCTTATGCAAAATACATAGCAACGTCACTTATGCGCGCACTCGGTTGCGTCCGCCAGTGCGTATATAAAGCGATCGACATCCTTGGTTGGTTGGTTGGTTAGTAGATTTTATTGGCGCAAGGGCCATGGTTGGCCAAAGAGCGCCAGACACAAGACAGACAGAATTAAAAAAACGGGGCATAAAACCCCAAATCTGGCTGACCAAGTAAAAACGAACCATGAGTACGAAGGAAGGGCCAAAAAAGACAATGAAACAAACAGTATGAAAAACATGGCACAATGGTGAGAAACAAGCCGACTAAGTAAAACTGAGGAATGAGAATGACAAAACACATCACGAAATCGAACACAACTACACATAGGATGAGTCACCAGGAGGGGGACGAACTGTCACTCTCCTCCCCCCACGCTCCTCTGCAATGCTGGCCGAGGGCGGGGACGAGCTGTCACTCTCCTCCCCCCCCCATGTTCCTCTGCAATGTTGGTTGAGGCTGGGGGTGTCACGACAATTCGTCGCGTGCGTCAATTCGTCGACTACGTCAATTCGTCGCCTGCGTCAATTCATCGCGCGTCAATTCGTCGACTACGACAATTCGTCGCGCGTCAATTCGTCGCATGCGTCAATTCGTCGCATGCGTCAATTCGTCGCGCGTCAATTCGTCGCGGACAAATTCGTCGACTACGTCAATTCGTCGCGTTTACAGATTTTGGTTACATACAAAACGAATGCAGGAAAACGTACGATTTCGAACATCTTGCTCCCTGATCAAATTTATAAAGTTTGGACACGCAGACAGGATAGGAATATTACGTTTTTCTTTGGCACTAAAAATATTAGACGGTAAACGGTTTTTGGAACGGGGCAGGGCCCGGTTGGACAGAGCCCCCCATATACAAAATTTTCGTAAAATCTACAGTTTTCAATTCAGAACCACCAAATCTGGTATACTATCTCGTGGTATTCTAACTTAGACTGTAGACGGTTTTGGGAAGCGGTTGGAGAGAGGGGGGAGGGGGTTAGAGCTCACCCCCTACAGAATTGCCGTAAAATATAGTTTTCAATTTAGAACTACCAAATTTGGTATATTATCTCATGGTACTCTAACTTAGACGGTAGACGGTTTTTGGAACGGGTCAGGGGCCCGGTTGGTCAGAGCCCCCCATACACAAAATATTCGTAAGATCTACAGTTTTAAATTCAGAACCACCAAATCAGGTATCCTATCTCATAGTACTCTAACTTAGACGGTTGTCAGTTTTTGGAACGGGTCAAGGCCCGGGGAGTCAGAGCCCCCCCTTCGTACATACAAAATTTTGCTAAAATCTAGTTTTCATTTCAGAACCATCAAATTTGGTATCATGAAACTCTAACTTAGACGCTAGACGGCTTTTGGAAGGGGTTGGAGCCCGCGGGGTCGCCCCCCCTCATAAAAAATTTCGTAAAATCTACAGTTTTTATCTTAGAACCACTAAATTTGGTATACTATCTTATGGTACTCTAACTTAGTCGGCAGACCGTTTTTGGAACGGGTCAAGGCCCGGGGGTCAGAGCCCCCACATAAAAATTTTTCTTAAAAACTATAGTTTTCAATTCAGAACCACCTAATCTGGTATACTATCTCATGGTACTCTAACTTAGACGCTAGACGGTTTTTGGAAGGGGTTGGAGCCCGGGGGTCAGACCCCCGAATAAAAACTTTTTCGTAAAATCTACAGTTTTCAATTTAGAACCACCAAATTTGGTATACTATCTCATGGTACTCTAACTTAGACGCTAGACGGTTTTGGGAAGGGGTTGGAGCCCGCGGGGTCGGCCACCCCCCTCATAAAAATTTCGTAAAATCTACAGTTTTTATCTTAGAACCACCAAATTTGGTATACTATCTTATGGTACTCTAACTTAGTCGGCAGACCGTTTTTGGAACGGGTCAAGGCCCGGGGGGTCAGAGCCCCCACATAAAAATTTTTCTTAAAAACTATAGTTTTCAATTCAGAACCACCTAATCTGGAGTTTTCATATTAGAACCACCAAATTTGGTATACTATCTTATGGTACTCTAACTTAGACGGCAGACCGTTTTTGGAACGGGTCAAGGCCCGGGGGTCAGAGCCCCCACATATAAAATTTTCTTAAAAACTACAGTTTTCAATTCAGAACCACCTAATCTGGTATACTATCTCATGGTACTCTAACTTAGACGCTAGACGGTTTTTAGAAGGGGTTGGAGCCCGGGGGTCAGACCCCTTCATAAAAATTTCGTAAAATCTACAGTTTTCATCTTAGAACCACCAAATTTGGTATACTATCTTATGGTACTCTAACTTAGACGGCAGACCGATTTTGGAACGGGTCAAGGCCCCGGGGGTCAGAGCCCCCACATACAAAATTTTCTTAAAAACTACAGTTTTCAATTCAGAACCAACTAATCTGGTATACTATCTCATGGTACTACTCTAACTTAGACGCCAGACGGGTTTTATAATGGGTTGGAGCCCGGGGGTCAGACCACCCCTCCGAATAAAAACTTTTTCGTAAAATCTAGTTTTCAATTTAGAACCACCAAATTTGGTATACTATTTCATGGTACTCTAACTTAGACAGTAGACCGTTTTTGGAAGGAGTTGGAGCCCGGGGGTAAAGCCCCCCCATAAAAATGCCGCGTAAAATCTACAGTTTTCAATTTAGAACCACCAAATTTGGCATACTCTCTCATGGTACTCTAACTTAGACGGTAGATGGTTTTTGGAACGGGTCGGGCACGGGGTCAGAGCCCCTCCGCCCATAAATATTTTTCGTAAAAACTAAAGTTTTCAATTTAGAGCTACCAAATTTGGTATACTATATAATGGTGTTCTAAATTAAACGGTAGACGGTTTTCAGAACGGGTCGGGGCAAGGGTGGTTACCCCCCTACACACAAACTTTCGTAAAATCTATAGTTTTCAATTTAGAACCACCAAATTTTGTATATTATCTCATGGTACTCTAACTCATACGGTAGAAGGTTTTTGGAAAGGGTCAAGGCCCGGGGATAAGATCCCCCCCCCACATACAAAATTTTCTTAAAATTTTTATTTTTCAATTCAGAACCACCAAATTTTGTGTCATGAAACTCTAACTTAGCGGGAGACGGTAAGTGAAAGCGCAACATTATTAACTTGATTTGTTATGCAAACTTTATAAATACGACCACAGCGATTAAAAGTTACTAAACAGTCCTTGTAAGTAATATTTTTTGACCGAGTGCAGGTACAATTTACGAAATGTCAACAGGTCAAAATATCTAAAGTAACAATGAAATTTGGAATATTTCTTTTTTCTTTCTTTTTATTTCAGTTTTGACACTTGTATTAAGTTTTAAAAACATATATTTCTCCTATCGTATACCTTCATTGTGCTTTCAACAGAATTTCTTACCATGTTTTGGGTATTTTGTTTCGTGTGGTTGCAGTTTTTTTAATGTTTTGGGCATTTCATTTTGTGTGGTTACTTCTTTTTATGTTTTGGGCATTTTACTTTGTATGGGTGTTTTTGTTATGTTTTTGTTATTTTCTTTTCTGTGGTAGTTGTAATGTCGACAGGATGAAAAGGGGAAACTGGGGACAGTCACGATGCCTACTTGCTTCTAATGTTTTTTTCAAATACAGCACATGATTTTGTATTGAGGTATACCACTTACACATTAAGCGACTACAGGTTTCTTTAAATATGAACGTTTTCTTAGAGCCTTTTGTTTCCTCTACCTAGCTTTTTCGGTTCCGCAATTTCTTTTTTGGTTTTAGAATATTTTCCTTATTATTAATCTATTTTCTCGTGCAAACTCTTTATGTAAGGTATGTTTATTCTATCGAAGTATTTTGCAATTATACGTGAAGCCCTGTTGCTGAAGTAAAAAAAAATATTTCCAACTGAAACAACGCAGTTCAGATATTTTCCCGCTGTTAACTCAAAGAATGAAAACAAAAACAACAAATCTGTGCAATGGTTGAGGCATGAGACAGTACTTACTGGTAACCAGGCAAAGATTTTAGGAAGAATGAGCTTAAGAATTTCTAACTGCAACAAAAAAGAGCATCCGCACTGTAACCCTCCCCATCCCCTAGTGCCGGCCTTTGGACGTCTTGAAAGAGAAGTCTTAAGGACACATCTGTATCGTAATTGCCTGAGCATTCGCGACAATCTTCTGGTGTCGTAGTAGAAAAACACACTTCCTACTTCTCCTAAATTGCTTGGATGTAATGCCAACGAACAAAGTTTTGCTCTCGCATTGGATTTCTGTTGCTTTTGATGGAATACTTTTCCCCTGGGGTTCACCGATTTCACTATAGTCTTCAGGACAGGCGGCAATACACCCCAACGTAAAACACCAATTTCACGGCAATTAACTGCAATTAGCGAAAGAGAGGGGCGGTACAGGAAATAAGTCGAACGAGACAGATCTGAACTTAGAAAGTCGGGAGGTGTTGCATGAAAAACTGTGTTTGGCTTGCAGATCATTTGGCACGTAGGGACGTAGGTTTCGTTTAATATGTTACGGGGTAAACAAATTGTCTTTTCAGTATAACAATTTTCTTTCATACGCATGGTGCAACACAAAAAAATTGAATTTATTTTTGAGAATTAGCATGACGCCTACCGGCCCAGAGTACAGCTGCCCAGTCCGCGCCTGCTGCCGCCACCGGAACCTGGCTCCCGGGTTCTTCGCATCTGTTGACCCCCGCCTGGAGCGTCCCAGCTGTAAAATACATGTATCTCTGCGTTTTGGAAAAACAAAAGATAAGATGCCGATCCTTAAAATTAACCACTTCTTGTGACCGCAGGTACGAAAATCTTGAACTTCGCTTAAACCCTAACTGGAGGAACAAGCTTCACGTGATTGTCTGTATTCTGAGTGTTTTATTGAATGGTTGCTCATTAGTTCGTAGTTGACTGGAGAACAGAGAACGTGCTTGTTGAAACCTTTGTTGTGCGTTGTCAAGTGATAATAGTGGAAATATATCATTCTAAATATTTTGGAAAGAGAAAGTGCATTGTTTTCCGAAGGCACTATGCAGATGAAGAATGCAACATAAATAGTTAACTCACAAAAAGAAAATGATTTGCTGAAATGGAAAGGGTATTTATCTTGCCATAACAGAGTGCGAGGTGATTTACGGTATTGTCACTGTATTGAAAGAAATTATGGAAATTGTACTGGCTTTGCTAGTACTATTCTTATTGGATATGAACACAGGATGCGCAATGAGAAACCACATAATCATGCTCCAAGACCGGAGAAAAGTGATGTTGCTGTTGCAAGAGCGCAAATAAAAGAACGAGCGAGAAATACGGACGAAGCCCCCTGCACAAATTATTCAAACCGTGACAACGTCAATGGCTACAGTAAATGCAGCTTACATGCCTAATATGGATGCACTAAGGCAACTTGTAAAAAAGAGAAGACATGCCAAGACATGCCTGCGGAGCCTACGACTTCAGAACGGATCGATGCCCCAATAAATTTACAGGAGAAGATGGTGCAAAATTTCTTGGCAGAGATAGCGCATTTGGACATCAAAGAATTATTTTATTTTTAACAGAGAATAATTCGAAAGCTTAAAGAAGCACCCCTCTGGATTATGGATGGGACATTTGAAACTTGTCCAACCCTTTTTAGGCAATTATGTTCCATTCATGCTATGGTTGAAACGAATCCAGTTATGCACAGACTTGTCCCACTAGTTTATGGGTTACTTTCCAGCAAGTATAAATAATATAATATATTATAAAGTATTTTTGTAGGATTTACAAGACTATGCATCAGACTATGATATTCAGCTTGCACCACAATATACGCATAATAATAGATTTTGAAATAGCTACCGTTATAATGCTGCTAAAAAGGAATTTGGAAGCAGCACACACAAATGTTGTTGGTTTCATCTCGGAAAAAAATGTGCTGAGGAATATCCATCCTCTGGCATAGCCTTGGAATATAAGGAAAACAGTGAGTTTGCTCTCAAAGTCAGACATTTGCAAGCACTCGCATTTTTTTCATCTGATGAAATTCCAGCTGCTTTTGAAGAAGTGAAATCAATTTTACTAGAATATGCAGATTCTGTAGTTCAGTGGTTTGAGGAAAATTATGTTCTTGGAAAATTTCGTGGAAGCAGAAGAAACAATCCAAGCAGAAGCCCTCCGCTGTTCCCGCCAACAATTTGGTCAGTTAGTGAAAACAATTTATTTGGCTTTCCCAGAACACAAAACGAACTTGAAAGATTAGACAGACGCTGGAATACAATTCTGGGGAGAAAAAACTGTGACTGTACGAAATAATCAGTGAAATTGCGAAAGAGCAGAGAACAACTATGGCTAAAATCGAAAGAGTGATAGCACAGATTCCAACAAATCCACCCAGAAGAGAAACGCTGGCAAGATAAAAAGGAATTAGAACTTCTTTGGTGCACAGAGACAATGTTAACATGCTGGACATTTTAAGAGGAATTTCATATAATTCTACCCTTTACTAAAATGTGCTGGTATTTCTCACTAATTGAATTATACCTTTTACTAACTTGTATTTGAATTTTTCAAGAAGGTAATTCCGCCGAAGATGCAAGAATGTAAAACACAACGCAAAATTAAAAAAGTCAAAATTTTCAAAATAGCATGTCAAAAACATAAAATGTCAAAAAGTAATCCAAAATGTGAAACATATAAAAATTCAAAATGTGAAACAAATAAAAATTCAAAATGCAATCACAAGTCACAAGCATTACAAAAATACGAAACGCTATGTAACAAGTACAACACAAAATAAAACAAATGCCAAAAAAAATGCATACGCTTTGTAAAATGTACAAAATAAAATAAATGCCATATTCACAAGGATTTCATGACGAGTCAAGTTAAAAATGAGCTTTTACTTAGACTTCAAATAATAATTACTAGCCTCTACACCTTTTTAAGTCTTTAATAAGTGCAACATCATTAACCTGACTTGTCATCAAACATTATCAATATGACCATAGCATACAATCACTTAAAAGACTTGTTAATGGATGAATTGAGGAATCACCAAGTTTAGCGGGTGAAAGTTAATGGCTGTTTATAGTTTTGTACGCGCAACACAGTAAACTTGACTTTCTCTGAAAATTTTATGTATATGAGCACGGTTGATTGAAAACTGATAAAAAGGCTTAAGGCCTGTTTATTAATTTTTGTGCCTCAGTCAAAACGCAGTACCATAACCTTGGCATGTTATCGAAACCTTATGAATACGTCGGACTAAAAATTCCTAAAAAAGTTTACGCCTAAGGTCTTGTAACTAAAGTTTTGTGACAGGGTAAAACTGCAACATTAATAACTTGACATGTTATGTTAACGTTGTGAATATGAGCACGGCGGATTAAAGATTTCAACAAATAGCCTTTGGGATTAATGTGTTGTAGCTGAGTAAAAATGTAACATTATCTTGATTTTCTATATAAACCAAACTACGTGCTGAAATGGCCCAACTATATGTACGTATACTTCAACCATATACCAAAGCGCTGACAAGGTGAAAACAAAAGTGCAATTTTGTACGGTCCCCTAACATTTTATGGCCAGCCTACATGGAAGTGGACACTTTGATATCAAAAACATACTTTTTGTACGGTCCACAACAAATAGCAATGGACACGCCGCAATCTTGGGGGGGGTTAACGACCACCGTGATCAATTCAGTGGGCTATAAGCAGTCGGACATTCCCAATTTTGGGCCACTGGTTCCTGGGAAGGGGGACAGCCAGTGCCAGAAGTCAAGCACAACGTCCATGATTCACCGAGATTTGAACCAGGATCCTTCTCGACAAGTGGTCAGGAGCCAGCGCCTAGATCACTCCGCCGCCGTAGCGGCACACGTTGAAATGTATTTTTCATACGGCCCCAAACGCTCTTATGGACATACTAGATTGAACTGGACGCAAATAAATCATTAATATAATTTGTACTAGCAGGGATACCAGTTATTTGCCAGGTACATATTACTATTTGTGGAATCACCAAGTTCAGCGGGTGAAAGTTAATGAATGAAAAAGATATTCCTGCAATTTTCCAGTAAACTTATTTTAAATTTTTTGATTTAGTTAATTTAATTTTGCGAAACAAAAAAGAAAGAAAAAGGAATGGGAATACTTACCTTCTAGGAGACATCTATAGAACTGCCGTACATCTGGCGTGTGCTTCTGTGAATCCCGCGACACAGAAATGCAATGTACCTATGTGATGTCGCATGCATACGACTTCACATTGGCATTGATCATCTTTTTCTTACCGTTTTGAATTTTGAATATCTGGAACTCTCTGTTTACATTACATTATATTTCTTTCTGATAAGCCGTTCGTTGGTAGTGAAAGCTAAACTATATAGATTTGTGTTTTTAATACACCATTAAACGCATATTTTTGCACTTTATTGTTATCTACAGTCCCTAACTTAGACCGTAGGTTGGTTAGTTGGTTGGTTGGTTAGTTGGTTGGTTGGTTGATGGTTTATGGTGCAAGGCCCTCAATGGGCCAAAGAGCGCCTTAGAACGTAAATAGGGTATTCTTAAGAGTAAAAAACGGAACTTTTTACGAAAATTTTGCATGGGGCTACCTTGACCCGGGCCCCGACCCCTTCCAAAAACCGTCTACCGTCTAAGTTAGATAACCATAAGTAGTATACCAAATCTGGTTGTCCTAAATTGAAAACTGTAGATTTTACGAAATTTTTATGAGGAGGGAGGGGCTCTCACCCCGGGGTTCCAGCCCCTTCCAAAAACCGTCTAGCGTCTAAGTTAGAGTTTCATGATACCAAATTTGGTGGTTCTGAATTGAAAACTGTAGTTTTTAAGAAAATGTTGTATGTCTGTGTGTGTGTGCCGGGGGGGGGGGCTCCGACCCCAGTGCCTTGACCCGTCGCAAAAATCGTCGACCGTCTAAGTTAAAGTACCATGAGATAGTATACCAAATTTGGTGGTTCTAAATTGAAAACTGTAGATTTTGCGAATTTTTATATGAGGGGGGGCCTTACCCCCGGGCTGCAACCCCTTCAAAAAATCGTCGAGCGTCTAAGTTAGAGTACCATGCGATAGTATACCAGATTTGGTGGTTCTGAATTGAAAACTGCAGTTTTTAAGAAAATTTTGTATGTGGGGGCTCTGACCCCCGGGCCTTGATCCGTTCCAAAAACGGTCTACTGTCTAAGTTAGAGTACCATGAGATAGTATACCAAAGTTGGTGGTTCTAAATTGAAAACTGTAGATTTTACAAAAAAAAAAAAAAAAAAAATTCGGGGTTTGTCTGACCCCCCGGGCTCCAACCCCTTCCAAGAACCGTCTAGCGTCTAAGTTAGAGTACCATGACATAGTATACCAGATTAGGTGGTTCTGAATTGAAAACTGTAGTTTTTAAGAAAATTTCGTATGTGGGGGGCTCTAACCCCCGGGCCTTGACCCGTTCCAAAAACGGTCTGCCGTCTAAGTTAGAGTACCATAAGATAGTATACCAAATTTGGTGGTTCTAAGATGAAAACTGTAGCCGTCTAGCGTCTAAGTTAGAGTACCATGAGATAGTATACCAAAATTGGTGGTTCTAAATTGAAAACTGTAGATTTTACGAAAAAGTGTCTATTCGGGGGGTCTGACCCACCGGGTTCCAACCCTTCCCAAAACCGTCTAGCGTCTAAGTTAGAGTACCATGAGATAGTATACCAGATTAGGTGGTTCTGAATTGAAAACTGTAGTTTTTAAGAAAATTTTGTATGTGGGGGGCTCTGACCCCCGTGCCTTGACCCGTTCCAAAAACGGTCTGCCGTCTAAGTTAGAGTACCATAAGATAGTATACCAAATTTGGTGGTTCTAAGATGAAAACTGTAGATTTTACGAAATTTTTTATGAGGGGGGGCTCCGACCCCGCGGGCTCCAACCCCTTCCCAAAACCGTCCAGCGTCTAAGTTAGAGTACCATGAGATAGTATACTAAATTCGGTGGTTCTAAATTGAAAACTGTAGATTTTACGAAAAAGTGTTTATTCGGGGGGGTCTAACCCCCGGGCTCCAACCCCTTCCAAAAACCGTCTAGCGTCTAAGTTAGAGTACCATGAGATAGTATACCAGATTAGGTGGTTCTGAATTGAAAACTGTAGTTTTTAAGAAAATTTTATATGTGGGGGAGGGGGGGGTTCTGACCCCCCCGGGCCTTGACCCGTTCCAAAAACGGTCTGCCGTCTAAGTTGGAGTACCATAAGATAGTATACCAAATTTAGTGGTTCTAAGATAAAAACTGTCGATTTTACGAAATTTTTTATAAGGGGGGGGGGGCTCCAACCCCTTCCAAAAACCGTCTAGCGTCTAAGTTAGAGTTTCATGATACCAAATTTGATGGTTCTGAAATGAAAACTAGATTTTACGAAAATTTTGTATATGGGGGGGCTCTGTCCAACCGGACCCTGCCCCGTTCCAAAAACCGTTTACCGTCTAATATTTTTAGTGCCAAAGAAAAACGTAATATTCCTATCCTGTCTGCGTGTCCAAACTTTATAAATTTGATGAGGGAGCAAGACGTTCGAAATCGTACGTTTTCCTGCATTCGTTTTGTATGTAACCAAAATCTGTAAACGCGACGAATTGACGTAGTCGACGAATTGGCGTAGTCGACGAATTGGCGTAGTCGACGAATTTGTCCGCGACGAATTGACGCAGTCGACGAATTGACGCGCGACGAATTGACGTAGGCGACGAATTGACGCGCGACGAATCGTCGCAGTCGACGAATTGACGCGGTCGACGAATTGACGCACGCGACGAATTGACGTAGAACCAGGCTGGGGACGAACTGTCACTCTCCTCCCCTATGTTCCTCTATAATGTTGGTTGAGGGTGGGGACCTCGCTGAGTTCGAGACAGTTGCAATGTTGGTCAGGTGGACCGCGACAGTTGGATGGTTGGTTGGTTGGTTAATTGATTTTAATGGCGCAAGGGCCATGGTTGGCCAAAGAGCGCCAAACAAAAGACATCAAAACAAAACTAAAGCAATAAAAACGTACACAAGGTTAAAAACAGGCTGATGTGGTAAAAATGAAATATGATAGTGAACAAGTTAAAATCTAGATAAGTTTAAAAAAGTCAATATCGTGTAAAAACGAAAACACTGCTTTCATGTCGCAGGCTTCGCCAATAATGGTGAGCAGCGTAGCTGCTCCTTCGTCCAACAGATAAGAGTGAAAATGACGAAAACGATTATCACAAAACCGAACACAAGTACACAAAACATGAAGGACAGTGAGACGACAGTTGCACGTCTCACACACCGGGACACTCTCGCCACACAGCAAAAAGCGGTGAGTAAAACGACAGTGCCCAATGCGGAGACGTGCAAGAACAACTTCCTCACGACGGTTCTTCCGCAAACTAGACATCCAAAGTCCGATCTGTGGTTTGATGGCATAGAGTTTATTGCTGCCCTGCTGAGACCACAGGGACTGCCACTCATCCATAACAAATTTCCGGATCAACGGCCGATAATCTCGGAAAGACAGTGGCAGCCGAGCTGGCGACATGGAGAAAACAGACCTGGCAGAGAAATCTGCCAGCTCGTTACCCCGGATCCCAACATGGCCAGGAACCCAACAGAATCGGACCAGGAATCCAGCACCTTCCAAAGTTCCAAGAAGACGACGGACATCACGGGTGACCGGCGAGTCCGTGTCCTCTGGAGATGATAGGACTTGGATGACGGACAGAGAATCGGAGCAAATCATAGCGCGACGATGAGATCTAGACTGCACGTGACACAAAGCGAGGTGTACCGCACGCATCTCTGCCGAAAAGACAGTGGATTCCGACGGAAGCCTCTCAGCATGGGAGGCATCGCCACACACGAAAGCGGATCCAACAACCTCACCGGATTTCGACCCGTCAGTAAACACAGGCACGAAATCCAGGAAGAGAGACTGTTTCTCGGCAAAGAGCTGCTGGTACACCAGAGCAGGAGTGGAAGACTTTGGCCACACACAAAGGGAAAGGTCAGCCGTAGCTTGAACCGGCTGCCAAGGCGGTTCATTGTAGAACCGGGTCAAACCAATCCTTGACAGGTCTAGACCAGCATCGCGCACCAAGTTCGACAACCGAATCCCAAACGTCGGAACACAGGAAGGCCGGTGTGAGAATAGGCGGACACATTGCGGTTGGAAAATAGAACCATGCAGTGGATGATCAGGAAGAGACTTCAATTTGGTGAAGAATTGAAGAGACAGCTGCTTACGTCGGATGCACAACGGCGGTTCATGGGCCTCGACATACAGGCTATGCACGGGAGAGTTACGGAAAGCACCAGTGCATAGCCGCAGAGCCTGGTGATGGACAGGATATAGAGGCCGCAACACGGAAGGACGTGCCGAACCGTACGTTATGCAACCGAAGTCTAACTTTGACCGAATCAGAGAATGGTAAATGCGAAGCATTGAGCACCTGTCAGCCCCCAAGATGTTCGAGAGAGGACCTTGAGGATACTCAATGACTTCGTGCACTTCACCTTTAAAGACTGGATGTGAGGTCGGAAGGTGAGTGCTCGGTCAAATGTTAGCCCAAGGAACTTGACTTCTGACACTACAGGGATGGTAGAACACCCCAGACGGAGGCTGGGGTCTGGGTGAAGGCCCCGTTTGCGGCAAAAATGCACGCAAACGGTCTTCTGGGTCGAGAAGCCAAATCCATTGTGGGAGGCCCAGGTAGAGATCTTATTAATGGCCGTCTGCAGCTGCCGCTCAATAGTGCGCATGTTGACAGATGCGCAAGAGATCTGCAGATCATCCACGTACATGGTGCCACGGACCGTCGGAGGAAGGAGGGTGAAAAGATGATTAACACGAAGGATGAACAATGTCACAGAAAGAATGGAGCCTTGAGGGACACCCTGCTCTTGTGGGTATAACGCAGAGAGGGTCGACCCGACGCGCACACGGAAACTCCGGTCCTGGAGAAATCCGGCGATGAAAGATGGCAGGTTTCCCCGCAATCCGCACTCGTGCAGATCACGGAGAATGCCGTATCTCCAGGTGCGGTCGTAAGCTTTCTCCATATCGAAGAACACGGAGACCATGTGCTGACGCCGGACAAACGCCTCTCTGACAGATGTCTCAAGGCGTAGATGATGATCTGAGGTGGATCGGAATTTCCGAAATCCACTCTGATGAGGTGAAAGAATGTGACGTGATTCCAAATAAAAAACGAAACGAAAATTGATGATGCGCTCTAGAACTTTGCAGAGGCAGCTCGTCATAGCAATTGGTCGGTAGTTCAACGGGTTAGCGGGATCTTTACCAGTTTTGAGAACAGGAACGACAATGGCAGTGCGCCAAGATTCGGGAAAGTCACGCTCGTGCCAGATCCTGTTAAACAGGACCAGCAGACATTCAAGAGAGGACGGAGAAAGGTGCTTCAGCATTTCATAATGGATGTTGTCCGGTCCGACAGATGTTCGGCCGGACCGATTCAGGGCAATCTTCAGTTCAACGGCAGTCAGCGGGCTGTAATAATCGGTAGCGGAAAACGGTCCAAAGGAAACCTTGGACCGTTCAAGCCGCGGCTGTACCTGCCGGAACGAAGCAGCGTAATTGCGGCTGCTGGACACCGAAGAAAATGCGGTGCCCAGACAGTCAGCAATACCCTGAGCGTCAGCAACCGTTCCTCCACCACTCTCAAGAATGGAGATTTCCCCAGAAGGGTACTTACCCCGAATCTTGCGGATCCTGTCCCAAACGATCTTAGAGCTGGTAGTGGTGGTAATCCCGGATACGTATCGTATCCAAGATTCCCGTTGGCTACGACGACGTACCAAACGCGCGTAAGATTTGGCTCTCTTGAAAGCAAGTAGGTTCGCGTCGGTGGGGTACCGACGAAACCTACCCCAAGCCCGATGTTGGGCCAGACGAGCTGCCTTGCAAGTGGAATTCCACCAAGGTCGCTGACAACGTGGAAGTTTAGTCGAAGACTTAGGGATGGTAAAGTCTGCCGCTAGCACAATACAATCCGTAACGGCCGCAACAGCTTCATCGATCGTACCCGAGGTCACCATGTCTGGAGTAATGGTCGCTGAAGCCGTGAATGAGTCCCACTTGGCGCGATCGATAGCCCATCTAGCAGGGCGAGTAGGAAGACGGTACCCGTCCCCTGCTAGACGGAGAAAGATGGGAAAGTGATCACTGCCAAGGGGATCATCAGACACGCTCCTGGATCAGTCAGGATAGAAGGATGGCGAACTCAAGGACAGATCAATGGCTGAGTACGAGCGGGTGGGTTCATGAAAGTAAGTGACTGCCCCGGTGTTGTGGAGACAGAGGGACGTGTTGGAGAGAAGAGACTCAACAACACGGCCCCTGGAGTCACGAGTGGCAGAACCCCACAACGGACTGTGTGCATTGAAATCTCCTAAGATGAAGAAAGGAGGCGGCAGCTGGTCAACTAAATCTTCCAGATCCGAAAGGCCTACAGCTTCAGTTGGTGGTATGTAGATGGAACACACCGTGAGCAGAGTGTTCACAGATAGTCGCACTGCCACCGCCTGCAAAGTCGTCCGAAGGGCAACCACAGTGACAGGGACACCATGAGGAACAACGACGGCCACTCCTCCGCAGGCGATAACGCCGTTCTGGTGATCGTTACGAAAAATAGAGTATCGGCGCAGCGAAAGAGTGTCCGCCGTGCGAATCTTCGTCTCCTGGAGACACACACACACAGGTGTACGCGAAGACAGTAAGCCTTTCAGATCATCAAGGTGGCGTCGCAGACCTCGGCAATTCCACTGAATGATGGAAGCCATAAAGCGAAAAAAAAGGAAAGAAAATGCAGAGACGACTAAGACGCCTCATAATACGTCTCAGAATCCATGAGCTCCAGGCCGTCTGCAAAGTCAGGGGGTAAGATAGGGTTGTGCTTACTCCCCGTGTGTTTTTTGGCTTTGCCGGACTCTGAGTGTTAGAGCTGTGTTTCGGTGAGGATGCGCCTGGTTTCACCGGATCGGGTTTCAGCTTCGATTTGCCCTGAACCTGGGTCCTAGTGCTGGCAGAGGAGCATTTCGGCAACGGGGTGGTTGTCGCCTTGGAGTCAAGACGGTAAGACTGAAGTGTCTCCAATCCAGCAGCAACGATGTCCTCGAAATCGTAGGGACACCGCGCTGGAATGTGAACCTCAGTCTGGACAGCAACAGTAGCCTTCTGGACCACCACTGAGGCATACGAACGTCGACCTGGTGGCCCAGGGGCGATCCGCCGTCTGGCCTCTGGATAGGAGAGATGCTCAATGGTCTTTAGACGTTGAATCGCCTGCTCCTCTACCCACTTGGGACATTGCTTAGAAGCTGCAGAGTGCGCACCATCACAGTTAGTGCAGTGTTCAGAAACTGCCGAACATTCCAGCAAAAGATGATCCGCAGAACCACAGCGACCACACTTAGCCACATTACGACACGACTGCTGGGAGTGTCCGTAACGCTGGCACTTGAAGCACCTGAGGGGATTGGGTATATAGGGTCGAACGTCAAGATGTAAGTACCCTGCCTTGATGGAAGTCGGCAGGGTTGGGGAGTCAAAGGTTAAGATGATTTTGCGAGATGGAACAAGTTTCCCATCTCGCCGAAACAGAATCCGGCGAACCCCAGTGACATGTTGTTCCCCTAGTTCGGCAAGTAGCTCCTCATCGCTGCAGTCAATTAAGTCGCTGGAGGTGACCACGCCGCGAGAGGAATTCAAGTAGCCGTGCGGGGTCACTTGCACCGGATGACCCAACAGTGCGGTCGTGGTAAGCAGAGTGGTGCTAGGTCTGGAATGAGAGGTTTCGACAAGAAGATCCCCTGAAGGAAGCTTCTTGACATTGCGCGGAGAGCCAGCAACGGCCTGAAGAGCCTTATTGATCCAGAAAGGGCTCTTTGCACTCAAAGGTTGTAAAGGATCGATAGAATGAATTAAGAGAAACAGAGCATGGCAAGTGTCAGAGACAAGTTTCTTTGTGGAAGGGATGGTCCCATCCTCCATTGGACGCTTTGGTGTCGCACCATGGGAAGTGTCTTTGGAACCCATAAAGAAGAAAGAAGATTCAACCGCCGACTTCCCCACCCACTACCGAGCCCAACGAGGGAGAGCCGGAGGTCCGCAAGCCCAAGAGGACGCAGGACACGGCTCTAGGGATAGTCAGCGGATATAGCAAGTTGGTAGGGCAGACACACGCTCAGCGTGCACCCAGACTTTCCCGTGCCCGGAGAACACCCCTTTGGCATGCCCACCCTACCCCCAAACTCACCCAGCCGAACAGAACGACAAGCCGCTAGATGTCTGGACACCACTCGGCCACAGACTTCCTGACTAGGAGTGGGTTAGCTCCCAGCCTCCCGTTTAGGGTGAAGCAGAGGGCAAAGAGGAGTATTGGCATCTGAAGACAACTACAACCCGGCCCCCAGATACCTCAGCCTCCAGCATCCCCTTTTCCACCTGTACGGGTCACCGCACACGGCAAACATGCAGGTAGGTCTAAGCTAACCAGCTCCGGAAAAACAGAAAATGTAACATAAAAGAGAAAAGACAGGAAAGAGAACGAGGAACAAAACCCGGAGCTGGCGCCTCAGCACAACCTCAGCAGCCTACAACTGAGGCTGGTACATGTCACTATATGAACGAAAGACGAAAAAAGCAAAACAATAAGAGAAAAACGGCTCGGGCCGTGGGGACACCATCCCCCATCAGCTGGATGAACAGCTGTCCCTTCGGTGATGGTATCGTTCATGAGTAAACGAAAAGTACTCCGTCACAAGGTGAGCTCGGGTCGTGGGGGTGCCGCTCCCCAAATAACTGGTAAACCAGTTATCCCCGTGTGGGGCGACATCCTTGCCAGGTGTCAGAGCTGTTTTCGGCATGAGAATGACAAGTGATAACGATTTAAGCGATTTTCAACGATGTGTCATAGTTGGCGCTCGTGAGATGGGCCATAGTATTTCGGAGGTAGAAACGAAGTTCAAATTATCACTGACGACCATTGCAAGGGTGTACCGTGACTACAAGAATTCCGGCAAAACCTCCAACCTACGATACCAGTGTGGCCGTAGAAAGACATTGGGTGAACGTGACCATCGTCGGCTGTCAAAAATCGTTTCACACGATAGGCGTGCAATACTCTCGCAGGTATAATCGGAATTCAATGCTGGAGCCTCAACAAGCATCAGCGTCCGGACTGTGCAAAGTACCCTGCACGACATGGGCTTTGGGAGCCGACGCCCAACTCGAGTTCCATTGATGGGTGCACGACACAGAGCTTTGCGCCTCGTTTGAACACGGTAACACCACCACTGGACACTTGATGACTGGAAACAAGTAGCCTGGTCTGACGAGTCGCGTTTCCAACTGTATCGGGCAGATGGAAGCATTCGTGTGTGGCGCAAACCCCATGTAGCCATGGATCCCGCCTGTCATCAGGGAATTGTACCGGCTGGGAGGGGGGGGGCGAAATGGTATGGGGTGTGTTTAGCTGGACTTCACTGGGATCCCTGGTACGTCTACAAACGTCTGTGACCGGCCAATGCTATGTGCGCATCCTTTCTGACGAGGCACACCCATTCATGCCCTGCATTCATGCTGATGGGTTGGGCATGTTCCAACAGGACAATGAACCTCAGCACAAGTGACGGGAAACAACATTATCGTTAGAGGAGTATTCATCTGAGTTTGGGGTGTTGCCTTTCCCACCCAAGTCTCTAGATCGGAACATGGTAGAACACATTTGGGATGCCATGCAACGCGCTATCGAACACAGGAATCCAAGAATTCGGAATACACCCGAATTGTGGAACGCTCTGCAGGAAGTATGGTGTGCATTGCCTACAGCATATTTCCAGAAGCTAGTGGAGTCCATGCCTTGTCGTATTTCTGCAGTCCTGCTCTCCCGTGGGGGGACCTACCAAGTATTAAACTAGTTTACCAGTTTTTCTGGCACTTCAGTGTATATACAAAGAGTTTTCCCGAAGAAAAAAATAACTTTTTTTTTCGGGCTTTTTAGTACCGCAAATATTGCTGTAAAGGGAAACGTGCGCTTATACCCTCTAATGGCAAACTTGCGCGTTAAGAAAAATTTGAAATTATGTGAGAAACATTTCATAGCGGGAACGCTCTCCAACAAAAAAAAATAATAATAACTTTCAAAATCGGACTCTTAGAAGCAGAGACTTCGACAAAAATAAGACATAGGTCTTCGCCCTTAGGCGGGAAAACTACACGTTATTTCTAGCAGGAGGTATTTTCAAAAAGTTTTCCGAGGTGAGCTGGATAGGTCAACGAAAGAATTTTTACAATCGAGTTTCCAGAAGCTTAGATTTTGCTGCAAATACATCAGAAGCAGTTATAGAACTTTTCGCCGCCTGGTGACAAAACTATTCTTTATCACAAATAAAAAAAACTATAATACAAACATTTGCTCTCAGGAGCTGTATCCGATGCAGGAATAATGTTTCATATCGGAGTTTTAAAAGTTGAGATTTCGGGGGGAACGCAATTTACTTTTACGCCCATTTTGGGTAGAAAATGTGCATACAGTGTTTTGGTAATTAAAAGCATCTGAGAGAAAAGAAAAAAATAAGCTTATGAAATTCAACTTTTTGCTGAAAGGAAAAATGCAGTAACTACTTCACTTCCTCTTTCTATTTATATTTACTGAAACTTAAAAAATATAGTTACAGAATTTCAGAGCACTAACTGTATTTAGAATATTCAAAGCAAACAGAGTATAAATTCTGAATTTGCTTGTAACACTTACTGGTCATCCACAGATAAATCAATGAAGGAAGAAATATTCCTCATAATACATAGAAAATCGATAGAATATTCAAAGCAAAGAGAATATAAATTCTGAATTTGCTTGTAACACTTACTGGTCATCCACAGATAAATCAATGAAGGAAGAAATATTCCTCATAATACATGGGAAATCGATAGATATTCAAAGCAAACAGAGTATAAATTCTGAATTTGCTTGTAACATTTACTGGTCATACCTATAACACCTCTCTGAAAACTTGAAAATCTCAGCCTCTTCTTTGAGCAGGAATCTCCCGATTTCCGTTAGAGTATGCTAACTATACTCTCGATCGACTTATCTGTGAATGAAGATAAAGAAATTGAGAAAGTGCTCCGAAATTCTAAAGATATGGATAGAAATTTTGAAGATACGGAAGTCGATATGGGATAGAAATTTGAGAAGTGGCCCGAATTTCTATCCCATATCGACTTATAGGCCGAAAAATAGGGTAATTTCAAATGAAAGTCGTTATAATTCAAAAGCATCACATAAACACATTTTGGAAAGAATGGGTGAAATTTGTTTTCTCTCAGTTAATTTAACATCAGTGGGTGCCGTGATTTGCTCTTTCCCATATATTTCACGGGCTTAGAAAATAACGACTGCGCTAAGTGGAGAGCAATTCAACCCCCAGTCTTCACTAAGGAAACTGCTGGAAAATAAACAGTGGTAACTGAGTTCATAAATAACAGCTACAATACCGATTGATCCTTGTTATTTTATGACTTTGGAAAAGTAAAAGCGCATGTGCGGAAGCGCTACATATACATCTGGGCCTCTTCCGTTACTGAAGACACTGACCCTTAATTAGTGATTGGGAATCTGCTTTCCACTACTAATATGGGCTACTCAAGAAGTAGGTAAATAAACTATATATCATTGAGGAAATGTGTGACATCGATTATCTACAAGCAAGAGCGTTAAACGGGGCGCGAGAACGGAAGACGTATGGATGTCTTCAATATCAGATGCTCGAGCTACGAAGATGGTTAATAACAAGTATTTGGGTGAACAGGATATTGAGGTACAGGTGATGATACTACGGACGAATATATAGGAACAATAATCCCACTCTTTTTAGTTTACATTTCAGCACTCTTAACTACAGAGTGTCCCATATAAAACATAACCCATCCATTAGATATTTGCAAATAATGAATTATCGACAAGAACACTGTACTGCAAGCTGGAATGGACTTGTCGAATATCCGGACACCCCACGGACTCAGTAGACCCATCGCTCCAGCCATTAGTAGCTGCATACCATTGCACACATTGTTTTACATTGCTGCATCCCACTGTTACCGGCGCAGTGTGAGCGTCAAGATGGTCTATTCACAAGAGGAACGTGTTTTTATCGTTCAGGCTTATTTATCCACGCCGTCTCTTATTGCAGTGAAACAATCTTTTGAGCTTACGTACCCAGAGAGAACAGTTCTGAATCAGACTTCCATATTTAGAGTGGTGACGAAATTCAGACAGACAGGTTCAATGAACAACAGAGAACAAAAAGAACCATGACAGTGTTGACTGCAGGAACAATATGCGATATCGGGGATAGACTGCAGAACTCGTCACGAAAGTCAATACAGCGCTTGTTAGCTGTAATTGGTGGGCCTAGATCTTCCGTTCATCGAACTACAAAACTGTTAAACTTGCGGCCATGTCGAATACAATCTGTGCAGCAGTTTCTTGGCCCTGATGAACAGAAAAAGTAAAGAATATTGCCATTGGCTTCGTCGTTTTGTGCGTGAAGGGATTCATGTTCTGGACTGGTTATTTGACCGGGCATGGGTTTATTTGAACGGATACGTTAATAGCCAAAATAGCAGAATTTGGAGTGCCTTAAATTCTCATGTACATCATGAAATGCCGTTGCAGCCCCAAGAGATTGGTGTTTGGTGCGCGTTGTATCGTAAAAGAACTGTTAGTCCTTTCTTCTTTGAGGGCACCATTAATGCCGGACGATACCAGCGTGTGTTAATGCAGTTTACTGCATTCGTGGAAGCGGACGAACGAAACTGATGGATACAGCATGACGGCCCAACATCACACTTCGCCAGCACAACTACCGCTTTCTTGAGGAATTTTTCTGGGATTCGTTATGCCTGTAGTGAGGCAGATGATGGCGACTTACAGCACTTACTGTAACATTTCAGGTATATATGCAATATGCATTCATTCATGCATTTATGTCGTATGCTTACCTACTTGTTTCTTACATTACAATACTGACTATCTGTTCCGCATTATAATGGACACCCTACATTTCATGCGCATGTTTTACATCCAGGAATTCTTTTGTTTCTGGGACCTGACAAGTAACACCGTGAGCGGCATTGGTAGTCAGCAAACATTCAGAACATCCAGGTCCATAGTCGAGGGTATGCAGTGGTACACTCTATGTATACATTATGCTTTTTATAGAGTAGTTAGTTGCACTCCTGAGCCTTAACATTATGACCACCTAGCTAATAACGTGTTGGGACGCTATTCGCCGCGATAACCGATTGTATCCGTACTGTAAAAAATAACGGGTGTGAATTCTCCGAAAATTGCTAAAAATGGAGCAAAGTTGCCGGTGGCGCATGATCAAAGCGCTGGCTTCTGACAATTCGTCCGAGATGGGTCTGGGTTCGAATCTCGGTGAGGCATGGATGTTATGTCTATCTTACGGCACTGGCTCTCTTCCTTCCTTGGAATCAGTGGCCCTAAATTAGTGACGGGCGACTGCTTATTGCTCATTGAGTTACTCACGGCGGTCGTTAACCCCTCCTCTTCAAACAAAATAACAAAAACAAATGATCCAATTTCCAGGTTGCCACTACGCTCACTAAATATAGCATTCGTTGCAGGGATCTCCTGTTTCTCTTTCACGGCCACGGCTCTTTTTGGTAGGCTGCCTAAAACAGCGCGAGCTCTTCAATCATTCACGACGATTCGGGCATACCATTCAATGAACGGCATCCACCTATCATTCCCATTTTTAAGTTTCACAATTATTTCCTAGCTGATTGCTCACTCACATAACGGTTAACTTTTATTAATTCTCGGCATTACTTTTTTGGGGGTGGAATTCGTTTCCAAACTCGTGGGGGTGGAATACACTGAAGTGCCAAAAGTCATGAGATAGGAGTATGCAAATTTTTAACTGGCACTGCCGTCGTACAAAGGATTCGACGCACGCCACTATTTTTATCAGTTGAGAGGTGTAATCTTGTGAGGCAGGTTGAACAACCGCCAGTAGGATTATGGCAAGCCGACGTGAATTATCGTAGTTTGAAAGAGGCATGGTAGTGGGAGCCAAACGGATGGGTCATTCAATTTCCGAAGTTGTGCGAATATTCAACCTTCCTCGATCCACTGTGTCACATGTGTACCTAGAAAACTTCATGGAACGCATTACCACCCACCGTAGACAACACAGTGCCCGTGACCAGCAGCGTTTGACCAGTATCTTTTTTAATTTTTGATTGAAAGTTTAATGACCACCGTAAACAACTCAATGGGCTATAAGCAGTCACCCGTCCCTAATTTAGGGCTACTGGTTCCAGGGAAGGGATAGAGAGCCAGTGCAGTATGAAAAACACAACATCCATGCCCCACTGGGATTCGAACCAGGACCCATCTTGGACGAATGGTCATAAGCCAGCGATTAGACCACTCGCCACCGGGGCGGCTCCAGGATTGTTCATGCTAGCAGACAAGTGACACTGGCTCAAATAACATCCGCTTTCAATGCAGGAGGTACCAGAGACTTATCCATCAGGTCAGTGCAGTGTAATTTAGCGTCCATGGGGTATGAGAGCAGAAGACTCACCAGAGTTCCTTTGTTAACACCCCGACATCGGACACAGCTTCTCACCTGGGTTCGTAAACACTGTAATTGGACACTGGAGAACTGGCAACATGTGGCTTGGTCCGATGAGTCACGCTACCAGCTGTTACGAGCTGATCGTAGGGTTCGGGTGTGGCGCAAACCCCATCAGGTCATGGACTCAAGCTGTCAACAAGGCACTGTACAAGCTGGTGGTGGTTTCATGCATGCGTGGGGTATCTTTTCGTGGCACGGTTGGGTACTCTGGTCCTCGTAAACACGTCATTAACCGGTAATCGCTTTGTTGCTCTGCTGGGTGACCATTTGCAGCCCTTCATGTACCCCAACAAAGATGGGATTTTCCAGGCGGGCAATGCACCGTGTCATCGTGCCCAAGTTGTCCAAAATTGGTTCGAGAAGCATTTTGGGCAGTAGCAATGGATGGTGTGGCCACCACGTTCACTCGACATGAACCCAATAGACCACTTATGAGACGTGGTGAAAAGGTTCATTCACACTCAGGATCCTGCACCTACAAATACCAGGGAACTGTGGTCGGCTGTTCAGACAGCATGGCTCAACATCTCTCCAGAAGTCGTCCGGCCACTTGTGGATCGATGCCACGTCGATTTGCTGCACTTCGCTGGGCTAGAGGAAGTCCTTCACGATACCAGGTACGCGTTCCATGACTTTTCGCACTTCAGTGTAAAGTTCAACGCGCTGGTACTTCAGTGTTTGTTGCAGTAATGGCCGATTGAACGCTCATTCAGAGAGCTCTGACAGTGAACCATTCACAGCAAAGAGTTATTCGTTGTGAAGGAATCGTTTACGAATAGTCCACCATTAGTTCATTTTACGTTTTTTGGATGGGATAAAAATCGAATTTCTGCTGAACACACGAAATAAATTGTTAAATTCATACAGTCAATAAATGCTATCCTGGTTCTAGATATTCGGAAAGTTTTATTAATGTGCGTATACAAAGTACAGAAAGCTACCGTACAATGCATCCAAAATATAAAAATAAGTAAGTAGATAAATAATAACGACAATTAGACTCATCTTGCGTAAGTCTGTTTTTTTTTTCAAGTACACGAGCAAATGACAGACGCAGCTGCATCTCGAAATTTATTCAAACCGACGTGATCTCATTTAGCTTTGAATTAACGAAGGTACGTCTGCATTAAGTACCACAGTAACAAACCACAGTGGCTTTCGTCTCATTGCCAGAAGACCAATTTAGCAGATTTTAGATTTATTTTCTCTAATGCTAATGAGCTCACTAGCATTAGAATAAGAGGCCTTTGCCGTATTTTTCTGTCATTACTCAAAACCAGCCTGGCCTCTGAAGAATACTTTAGTCTTTCATTTTTTTTTTTTTTTTTTTTTTTTGCATCATTAAACAAAAAATATAGCATTTTCACCAAAGAATCCTTCATGGGTAACGAGAATAAGAAGCTAAGCCTTTTCAAACATTGTGACCCTTGTGTGTGATTTGCTTGAATAGAAGATTAAATGATGACGATAATCAATTAATCTTTTGTCAAACCAGCTTGGAAGTAGGAACCGAAAATATACGGCTGGAAAATGAACTTGCCATCTTTCCTTAAACAGTTTTACTTTTTTGTTCCTTCTTCAAATTTAGTGCATGGGTAACTCTGTGTTACTCACAAATTCATAATTGCTTATGTGCGAATAATGGTGATTTTGGTCTTTGTGTCTCTCTGTATTTTATATGGTCATGTTTCATTGCTATCTGAGTTATAGTAGAAACATCACTTACTTATGCTGACTTGTCCGCGAGAAATTTATTTTACTCTGTTTTTCGCAATATAATTTTTCTTTCCTTAATCTCGGTGTACAGGGTAGTGTCAGATCAAGAGCTAGAGATAAATTCTAGGGAAGGCAAGAAAACTTTTATTATATACAGGGTGTTCCGCTTAGATGTACACGGTCGAGCCACATTATTGTGACCTCCAGCTAATATCCAGAGTAACCGTCGTGTGCAGCGCGGACAGCAGCTAGACGGGCAGGGAGTGATTCACTAAGGTGCTGGAATGTATGTGGAGCCATATTAATTGCCGTGCATCTGACAGCTTCTGGAGGGTGCGTGGTGGAGAATCCTTAGAGCAAACAACACGATCAAGGTGGTCCCACAGATGCTCAATTGGGTTTAAGTCTTGAGAATTAGGGGGCCAGGGAAGTACTTTGAAGTCTTCATCGTGCTCTTCCAACCACTCTCGGACATTTCTAGCTGTGTGACAACGTCGCAGTGTCGTACTGGAAGATCCCACCCGCTCTAGGGAAGACAATCAGCATGTATGGGTGTACGTGGTCTGCAAGGATGGATTCATAACGAATTCGGTTCATAGTGCCTTCCACAGGTATGAGTGGACCCAGAGAATGCCACAAAAACATTCCCCAGACCATAATGCTGCCCCCACCAGCTTTTGCCAGCAATGGTTGAAGAGTGTTTTTTCTCCGATGTTTAACGCCTTATACGCCAACGTCCATCCGTTCGATAAAGCAGAAAACGTGACTCATCGGAGAAGGAAATCCTTTGCCACTCAGCGGAGGTCCAATTCCGATAGTGCCATGCAAATGTAAGCTTTTTCTGCAGATGCACCTTCGTTAGCATAGGTGCAGTGACCATCCATCTGCATCGGAGCGCCATATAGGGTTTGCTAAACTGTCGTTTTAGACACACTTCTGGTAGCCCCGTGGTTCATTCGGCAAGTGAGTTGTTTCACTGTAACGTGTCGATCGGCCCTAGCGCACCTTCAAAGCCTACGTTCAACTCTCCCATTAATGGCACGTCGTGCTCTGCAGTTTCCACGTCACTTATTCGCAATGGTGAGATTTCTCCAATCACGATACTCTTTAACCACAGCAGCACGCGAACAGTTCACAAACTACGCTGTTTCAGAAATACTGCCAACCTTGCCGCGAAAGCCGATAATCATCCATTTTTGAAAATCTGATAAATTGCTCCTTTTATCCATGGCAGCAACGAGGGATATGTTTTCAGAATGCCTACAGCACAACTTATATACCCTCCACGCCAGCTCCCGACACGTGCATTCTTTCATTGGCTACGAGCGGTTGACGTCAAAAGTAAAAGGTGGTCACAATAATGTGACTCGACTGTGTATAATAAAAGGAAATATCATGATTCTGAACCTACCACAATTTATTAGCAACACGTATTGTAACAGATGCACAAACTGAGAATTTCTTTTTATAATACATCTCTAATAATCTTCAACATGGCATGAACTCCACTGGTGGCAAACAGAACTAGACACAACATATTGATTCTGAGCAGCTTACGAAGGACATAAGCTTAGGTCTTATTTGTAGGTTTTAAGTGGTAAGCATAATATTTAGTACGTGCACATAGGAAATAATATTTGAAAAAATCTGAGGATATATCAGTTACATTATTATATTCCCCTCAGGTTACTGAGAACCTACTAGCATCATGATAGTAAAAAACTTGTTAGCGTTGGACTCCTCTTTGTACACGGTGCGGCTCTTTTGATTCAACATGAAGTGGTAAAAATCATGTAAGTCGCCATATACACTGCTGGACAATTGCTAAGGACGGATCATAAACGGCTATATAGCGCATAAAAAAGTAAGTATGGTTGGATGACAAGTGAAATAAAATAATGTCAGAATACCAGGACATTACAAGAAAGACAATTTATTGTGCTCTGAAATCCAGAAGGCTTTGGAACGTGTTCAAGGGACAAACAGGCCATTTTGTGCAGAATACGTAAACGTGAAAAAAAATGCAATTACCGTCGGCAGGCGTTCCGGCGTAAGATGTCAATACGGGAAATGGCCACCATGGAGGGCGATGCAAGATTCCACACGTCGTGTCATGCTTTGCACAACATTATCAAACAGCTGTTGGGGTAATTTATCCCATTCCTCTGTCAGTGCACGGATGAGGGTGTCCTTGTTTATTGGAGAGCATTGGCGACCAGCAAGACTCCTCCCCAAAGCATCCCACACATTTTCAATGGGATTCAGATCTGGAGAACGTGCTGGCCATACGAGGCGTTGAATATCCTCGCTCTCAAGACACTCCTGGACAGCGACTGTTCGATGACATGTTGCGTTGTCGTCCATGAAAATGAATCTATCACCGACAGCACCACGGAACATGCGAACATGAGCTAGCAGAACATCATTAATGTATCGTTGGCCAGTCATGTTGGAAGCACATAGAGGGACGTACGGCCATTGATCATGATGCCAGCCCATACCATGACACTACATGTCGGATATCGGTCCCTTTCCTGTATGTTTGCTGGACAATATGCAGTACCACTATCACGCCAGATCAGTTGTCGTCGACAATCAGACGATAGACTGTATCTACTCTCATCTGAGAAGAGGACAGCAGACCAGTCGTTATCAGTCCAATTGAGATTTTGATGGCACCATTGCAAACGGGCGGTACGGTGACGTCTGGACAATGGGATGCACACAACAGGATGGCGGACGTATAGTCCTCCTTCATGCAAACGTCTGGCGACAGTTTTTCGGGAGATCCGCTTGCCAGTAGCAGCCATAAACTGATTTGCTACCTCACTAGCTGTGCTGCGCCGGTGTCTTTTTGTTGATAGCACTATGTACCGATCTTCTGCAGGTGTCGTACTGCGAACACGACCTCCCCCGTGACGTTTGCTACACTCTCCATTTGTTTGAAATGATTTCCAAAGCTTTGAAACAACACTGTGGCTGACGTCGAACTCCCTGGCAACATCTGTTATTTTTCGCCCTTCTTCAATCTTGCCAACAATACGGCCACGCGTAAAATCATCTAGGTGATGTCGGGAAGACATACTGAACATTGCAAGTTCGTCAATTGATTTTTTCCCTTTCAACTTTGCGTTTGAACAACAACGGTCAATACGCGTCAGATCCTTTATATCTCTTATCAGCGCCATGACGTCACAAACAAGTTCGGCAATCCAAAATTTGCATACGCACAACACGTCTTACTGTATCCCGCACTTATGCTAATTTCCACATTTTCCTGCCTTCCATTTTATGGTTGTTATCGTTGCTATTGTCATCCGTCCTTAGCAAGTGTCCGGCAGTGTATTAAACTGTGGCTGCCATACATCAGCTTTTTTGTAACTTCTGATTTCTGTTATGAGTGTCACAGAATTTTTAGTTATTCACCCACCCTCCGAACCAGAACTGGACAAGTAGCTGGCACATTAGGCTCAGATATTATTAAAAATGTAGAGCCACAACTTTACTAGCTTCTTTCGTAGATAGTTCTGTACTCTTGGCCTTTGAACTGAAGAGGTAAACAATTATGTCATGGTCTCTTTTGCTTTTTACTCAGCATTTGATGTCTTATACATTAACGCACGAAAGATTTAGTGTTTAGATAAAAAAAAAAATCACGGGAGGTAAAGATGTATCTTTTTTTAAAATCACTTGGTCAAAGCTTAAGCGAAATAATGTAATAGTATTTTCTCGCTCCATTAACTTTCGACGGCGAAACAAGTATAGGCGACAAAGGAAGTTTACTCCAGATGAATATTTCCCCTCTAGCAGGTGAACGTTTTAGGCGAGACAGGAATAGGCGAATCAAGAATTATTTCCTCGCCTAAAATGACGGTACCCATTAACTTTCGACGTAGCAGGAATAAGCCAAACAAGAATAGGCGAATCAGGAAGTAACCCTGTGGAAGGCACTATGGACCGAATTCGTTTTGAATCCATCCTTGCAGAACACGTACTCCCATACATGTTGATTGTCTTCCCTGGGGCGGATGGGATTTTCCAGCACGACAATGCGACGTATCATACAGCTAGAAATGTCCAAGAGTGGTTGGAAGAACACGATGAAGACTTCAAAGTATTTCCCTGGCCCCCTAATTCTACAGACTTAAACCCAATTTAGCATCTATGGGACCACCTCGATCGTGTTGTTCGCTCTATGGATCCTCCGCCACGCACCCTCCAGCAGCTGTCAGATACACTGAAGTCAGCATGGCTCCACATACCTGTAAACACCTTCCAGAACCTTATTGAATCACTCCCAGCCCGTCAGCCCCTGTCCGCGCTGCACACGGCAGTTACTCTGGATATTAGCAGGTGGTCACAATAATGTGACTCGACCGGATCACATTATTGTGACCACCTTCCTGTAATAATTGTGACCACCTATATAATTCTAAATACTTCCAGGCAAGAAGTTTTTATCTGCAGTAAAGCCCACGTATAACAAGTTCGGATTAAGCAAGATTTCGGATTTAACGAGCAAAACAGGAGCTTTTGTTTAGTATTATGTTAATTCAAAGCTAAATTTGTCGTTTTTAACAAACGAAATGTAATGAAGTCCCCGGATTTAACAAGAGAGAGAAAGTTAAGATTATCACTTTTAACAAGCAAAGTATAACAAAATTTAATGAAATTCCATATTTAACGAGGCCGACAAAATATGCTGCTCATTATCTGGAATGGAGGAATAGAAAGGAGGACAAAATTAGAACAATGCAAGGGAGCATTGCTGTGCCAGTCAAAGAATGTTGGCAGGAAAGCAATGGGAAGGGCATCAAATGCTGAACAAGCGAGTTGTGCAAGAGACTCTCTCTACCACCCAGTCCGTAGTATCCCGTAAACAAAGTTGAAAACAACCTGTCTACTCCTAGGTAAAAAGTGGATAGGTGGGGATCTCGCACATGTAAGTGGATTTCTAGGCCACAGTTGCAGAGAAGGATAAGGGAGTAACAGGGTGTTAATGTCGCCGGAGGTAAAATAATAGATAACAATTCCAGGCATTGTGTCCGTCGCCCCTTTCACCCTCCACACGAGCGCTGCATTTGGGAGGATTGGTGCAGGTTTTTCTTCATGTGTGTGTTATGTATTTAAGTAGTGGTCAATCTCACATGGCTGTCAAATTGACTATACTAGAAAGACTTAATTGATTAAGTATGGCATTAATGTAGCTGATTAACTAAATCTTTCAAGTATATCCAACTGCTATGAATCTACACTTAGTAGATAAAACATTAGAGATATGAGTGATGGGTAGTTCACATGATCATCTCCCGTAATGAGCGGGGGTGGAGGGTGGAGTTTTATGGCGCAAGGGCCAGGCTTGGCCAAAGAGCGCCAGAGAAACAGTTTTAAAAACGTGGTATAATGGTTAAAATCAGGCTGATTCGGTAAAAGTGAAAAATAAGAATGATGAAAAGTTTAAAAAAGTCAATTTGTTTTAAAAATGAAAAGACTGCGTATGTATCACAGTGGTAATCTAGGAGCCGCTGTAACGTAGCTGTATCGTCGTTCAACAAATGAGAATGAAAAAAGTGAAAACGAACAGCACAAAAACGAAAACAACAAACAACTTCATAGAATATGAGTGACAGTGAGTCGGCAATTGCACGTCTCACACATCAGCGCAGTGTCGCCACACACCAAGATGCGGTGGGTGAAACGACAATGCCCAATGCGGAGACGCGCAAGGACAACTTCCTCACGACGGTTTGTTCGCAAACTAGATGACCATAGTCCGATCTGTGGTTTGATGGAGGGAAGTTTGTTCCTGCCCTGTTGAGAACAAAGGGACTGCCACTCAGTCATGATGAAGTGACGGATGCCAGGACGAAAATCTATAAACAACAGTGGCAGTCGAGTGATCGGCATGGAGGAGACGGATATCGGCAGAGGCATCCCCCAGGTCGTTACCCCGAATCCCAACATGGCCAGGAACCCAACAGAATCGGAATATGAATCTAGCACCAGTCAAAGTCCGCAGGAGGCGACGAAAATCTCTGGTGGCTGGAGAATCAATGCCCTCAGGAGTAGATAAAACCTGGATGAGAGACGAGGAGTCAGTGCAAAGCCTGGCGCGACGACGGGATTCAGAATGGACCGTAAAGAGTGGAACAGACCCAAACCAAACGCAGGCGATAAACAGGAGGACAGCACGGCCTTCTGACAGTGTTTCGTAATAGACGAACATGGGTAAATGTGGTGATCTGAACAACTTGGATCATGGATAGATTGTTGACGCAAGACAGATGGGTCATTCCATTGCCCAAGTGGTAAAAACCCTAGAGTTCCCGAGGGCAACCGTAGCAAGAGTGAACCGTGAATGTACCATAGACAGACATACCAGCGCTCAGAGATCAAGCGGTGGGCGACCACACGCCATTGATTACCGCGGTAGACGTAGATTATTCAGGCTCGTTCATACCGACCGCTTGGCAGTCTAGTAATTCCGTTGTCCAACGATGGTCAGTTTATTCGTGTGATACTGAATTTTTCCAAATATGGCATGTGCTAATTATTATTACACTCGAAGAGCCTCCTAGGGGAGGTTCAAAACTTTTCAGGGAGACTGGTGGTCCCCAAGCTACGGCCCAGGTCCTATTGCAGATATCTCTAGTGCTCACATTTTACTGCAGCTAATTAATTTACGCAGCACCAAAAACACAAGTGAATTTTCTTAAAGTGTTTCCCTGCTTTACACCTAGTTATATTATTATTTAAAACATCCCTATGTTCATACACTGACGGAAAAAATCCCAACACCACGAAAAAATAGTTGTAGAGGAATGAAATGGCGGCAATACATTTGTATAGGTAACATATTTAATCGATTAAGGTTTCAAGATCACAGCTTATTGTAAGCGTGAGAAGAGCCATTTTAAATGTGAAATGCTGGTACATTAATAACCGGTGTAACCGCCAGAATGTTTAATGAAAGCACGCAAACGTTCATGCATTGTGTCGTACAGGTGCTGGATGTCAGTTTGTGGGATGCAGTTCCATGCCTGTTGCACTTGGTCGGTCAATACAGGGACGATTAATGCTGGTTGGGGGTGACGCTGGAGTTGTCGTCCAATGATGTCCAATACGTGCTCGATTGGTGAAAGATCTGGTGATCTAGCAGGCCACGGTAACATGTCGACACTCTGTAGAGCATGTTGGGTTACAACAGCGGTATGCGGGCGAGCGTTATCCTGTTGGAAAACACCCCCTGGAATGCTGTTCATGAATGGCAGCACAACAGGTTGAATCACCAGACCGACGTACAACTGTGCCGTCAGGGTGCGTGGGATAACCACGAGAGTGCTCCTGCTGTCATAGGAAATTGCTTCCCAGACCATAACTCCAGGTGTAGGTCCAGTGTGTCTCGGCCGCAGACAGGTTGGTTGCAGGCGCTCACCTGGCCTCCTTCTAACCAACACACGGCCATCACTGGCACCCAGGCAGAACCGGCTTTCATCAGAAAACACAACAGATCCCCACTCCGTCCTCCAATGAGCTCTAGCTTGACACCACTGACGTCGCAAACGGCAGTGGTTTGGAGTAAGTGGAATGCACGCTACAGGGCGTCTGGCTTGGAGCTGTCCTTCAAGTAACCGATTTGTAACAGTTCGTTGTGTCACTGTGGTGGCAACTGCAGCTCGAATTGCTGCCGCAGACGCGGTACGATGCGCCACGGCCATACGCCGTACACGGCGGTCTTCCCTCTCAGTAGTACCACGTGGCAGGCGGAACCCGGTCTTCTTGAGGCAGTACCTTCCCTTGACCACCGCTGCCAACAATCATGCACAGTGGCTACATTCCTGCCAAGTCGTTCTGCAATATTGCGGAAAGAAAATCCACCTTCTCGTAGCCCTATTACACGACCTCGTTCAAACTCCGTGAGCTGTTGATAATGGCTTCTTCGTCTTCTTAAAGGCATTCTTGACTAACATCAACACACTACGTCGAATCTCAACGATAACTAACGCTCACGAACGTTAGAGCGCGTATTTACAGCAAACCTGCTCTGCATGTTCCGAGGGGCGCTACCAGCGCCACACGTATGTGCCGAGAGCGAAATTTGCATAGACGTCATCTTACAGATGTATTCTCACCGCCTACCAACTGTCGTTTATCTAACACAACCCCTTCTTGGTGTTGGGATTTTTTTTCCGTCAGTGTATTTAGGAAAAATGTTCTTCCGAGTGCTATTTCTGAAAAGAAATGAATTCTATACCCAATTCTGAATTTCTTTAGTCATATGTTAAAAGCGCTGAAATTGGTGATACCTATCTTTTGTTGCGATATGTAAAGCACTTTCTTGCAATAATAAGCCGGATACGGTTGCAGGAATGTTGCTAGACTGAGAATTGTTCTGCCCTCGAGATTTTCGCATGAAATCACTAACCCTTGATGCCATCCATTTATTCTACAGATCATTATCTGGGTCCTTCCCTAACGATAAAGTTCCTCTATGCGGAGAACAATCTTCTTCCTTTTTCACTTTCTTCGATAGCTTTTACCTTTAAAAGACTCTACTCAACTCTCAGTTTCGTTATTGCTCATTTTTGAAGAAATGCAGAAACGTTCATCACAAAATATACCATAAGAAGAATATTCTATGTACGGTTGCGGAAACGTTCTTTTGGCAATTGCTGAAGCTTCTATTGTGAGTGAATCAAGTTTATGGCTAAATGAGGGGAAGTGGGCACAGCCAACGAAAAAGTAGTGATTCCTTTTGCGCGCCCATTTGAAGTAAATCAGTGGAATTCATCCAACAGTGCAAGTTAATGAAGAATCGGATGCAGATCAGGTCAGTGCTTCCTAGTAAAGCTAAGTTCAGAATGCACGCTAGGATGGGCCGTTCAAATAGGCGAAACAATTTTTTTAATTTGCATCTGGAATAGAGGGAAAAGTTGTCTCTTACCTTCAAATAAATGCCCATAATTATTTTAGATTTTTTATTCAAAGTCTTAAGCCCTCTACTAGGCTTTGTGTTTTAGTGTTTTCAGCATAAAACCTAGCCTCTCCAAGAAAAAGTTTAATGTCTAAAAATTTACAAACTATTTCCATAATTACAAAAAAATTATATTCAAAGAACTTAACTGATATAAGAAAATACATTTTCAGAATCGGTCCCGGACGATTCGTCCAACGACGATTGGTCCAATGCCGATTCGTCCAAAGGGACGATTGGTCCGATGCCGATTCGTCCAATGTCCAATTCCGATTCGTCCAATGGTACGATTGGTCCAATGCCGATTCGTCCAATGGTACGATTGGTCCAACGCCGATTCGTCCAATGGGGTCATCTTACCAACGGTAAACTTTTATTTACCCGAAAGGAATAATAATTTAAATTATTCTCCTCTTTATATCCTTTTGAAAGATAATTTCCGTATATTTGGTAATTGTAAACATTTTACATAAACCTGGTAAAAGGCACTCAATGGAGCATTTCTCAACTGTTTGCAAAGCACCTAGGCCGCGGGCATTTTTAGAAGATTTTAATTTACAACCTAGGTAATTGGTATTTGTAAATATGTTATAAAACCTAATAAAAGGCGCTCATCCTATCATTTCTCAGGTCTTTACGAGGCACCTAGGTCGCGGGCCTTTTTAGAAGATTTTAAGTTACAACCTAGATATTTGGTTTTTGTAAACATTTTATAAAACTTTATAAAAGGCACTCATCGTATCATTTCTGAGGTCTTTGCAAGGCACCTAGGCCGCAGGCCTATGAATTAATATTTCGTGCTTAAGTGAAAGCGCAATATTATTTACTTGATTTAATATGTAAACGTTATGAATATGACATCGGTAGAATAAAAAGTCCTAAAAAGGCCTAGGCCTAGAGCCTATGAATTAATATTTTGTGCCTAAGTGAAAGCTCAATATTATTAACTTGATTTGATATGTAAACGTTATGAATATGACATCGCTGTAATCAAAACTGTTGAAAAGGCCTAGGCCCATGGCCTATGAATTAATATTTCGTGTTTAAGCAAAAGCGCAATATTATTAACTTGATTTGATATGTAAACATTATGAATATGACATCGCTGGAATAAAAACTGTTGAAAACGCCTCTGTCCAAACCCCGACCAGTTATTTCCATTGGGCAGTTGGCGGAACCCCACTGCATTCTACAAACAGAAACGGAAAACTAGTATTTTTTATTATTTCATGCAAAAGAGAAACATTGAAGTTGATTGAACGGCTCGTACATCAGTAGCTTCATACGGCAGCAAGGACAGTATAACAAAAAAAAAGCGATTACAAAAAGAAAAAAAAACAAAAACAAAAAACGAAATCTGTAACCACAATATTACGTATGAAATGTAACATTATTTTACATTTTTTGGACTACCGGTACTTTCGTGTAACATCGGAGATAGAATCAGAACTGACGAGACTTTTATAGCACGAGTAGCACCTCGGACAGATAGGACGGAATTGGACCAATCGTCCCATTGGACGAATCGGCATTGGACCAATCGTACCATTGGACGAATCGTCCCTTTGGACGAATCGGCATTGGACCAATCGTCGTTGGACGAATCGTACTAGACCCTTTCAGAATACAATATTTTTTTTTAGCACACGAAAGAAAGATTCAAATATTGTGAAATTTTGCAAATTTTCTTTCAATTCAAAAATGAATGAAACATGTTGATAAAACAAATATTAAGAAATAAACATCAATTGAATTGCATTTTTAAATAATAAAAAATAAATACATAACAACTAAACATAAAAAGGTTAATGATAATTATTCAGCCAATTTATACTGGTTTTTATGATCAAAATTTTGCAGGCACAATTTGTCGGGATTGGATTTTAGCACGGATTAAGCCATCACGTGCTTCTGGTTCAATGACAGACATTGATGCCTCTAACACTAATTTCACGCACTTTTCCACAGCCTGTGTGTGACATGGGTATCGAAGAAACTCTAAAGAAGGAGTAATTGGAGAATTTCTAAGATTCAAGGTCTTCATTTGTAGCGTTTGCGAAAATAGGGGAGATACAAAATGACACTCTTTCCAGTTAATCAGATCGATGTAGTCAATAGCTTCAAAGTTAATGTTTGGAATTTTGAATATTCTTTCTGTGTTAGTCATTCTCTGTCTAGCCCTCAGAATCCTCCTGAGTCCCAGCTCACCAACGGGGCGGCGGTCACCGCTGATCACCACAAGGAGCATACTCTCAGGGTAAATAAAGTATGCATTCCTTTGAAAAACTGGGTTAATTACTGCTTTCAATTCGTCCCTTGAATAACGAGTTGCCTTTATAGTCTTGAAAACATGCTAAGCTCCAACTTTGCAGGAAGGATGACAATTTATCATGAACCACATTAGGGCATAAACCCTTAAAATAAATTCTGAAATATTTTTTTTAAGTTCGCTGAAGGATTATCACACGAGATGTAGTATCGTAGAACATGGTTTGCAGTCGTCAGCCAACGAGCATGAGATAGCGTTACAGTTTGACGATCAACTAAATTCGTAGAGCATTGTCCTAAAGAAATATCCTTGCAAATGTCATACAAATACCTTTGATCTGAACTTAATCCGGTACGTCGACTTTTGGTAAATCACAAGAAATAGCCGTAAAGTTTCCAACTGGAAGCTTTTCACATTTATCTAATGATTTCCCGATTGTTCCTGAATATATTTTGGACCTATTGTAACTCCATCTAAATACTGATATAAGTGTCTCGGAAGCATTTCGTTGGCATGCAATTAGCATATGAACCATTGGAGTGAACGCTTTAATTTCAAGACAGACTATAAAACTCCGTTTTTGCTTCTACACTGCTGGCCACTCAAAATGCAACACCAAGAAGGACACGAGATAGCAAAGCTCGATTTACTGGACACATAACAACAGATACAAAGATGAAACGATTGAGCTTAGAGGCCCGTGCGACTTGCGGAACACGCAGACATCAATAGTTCGTGTGGCCCCCACGGCTGGCAATAACGGCCGCTACACGCCGCGGCATCGAACAAAAGAGGCTTTGGATGTGGGCTTGGGGTATGTCGGTCTAGGCTGCTTCCACACGTTGCCTCAGTTCATCAGGCTTAGCCACGGGTGGTGCTTGCCGGGCCACTCGGTTGCCGATCAGCGACCAGACGTGATCGATGGGCGACATATCGGGAGAACAGGCGGGCCACGGCAGCAGTGACACCTGGTGGGTCGTGAAAAATTGTTGCACTATGCGTGCCACGTGCGGGCGTGCATTGTCCTGTTGAAACGTGACCGATGGCAGGTTCTGCAGGTAAGGGAGGACTACAGGCTCCAAAACGTAGGAGATGGTGCGGTGGCTGTTGAGTGTACCGGCGATGCGTACCAGGGAGGTACGGTTGTCATATCCAATTCCGCCCCAAACCATAACGCTAGGCTACGGACCGGTATGGCGATGCATAACGCAGGCGTCATACAGTCTCTCGCCGCGGTGCCGCCACACGCGGATCGACCATCGTGGTGTTGCCGGCAGAAGCGGGATTCGTCGGAGAAGACAATGTCGTGGCATTCCGTAGTCCAGGTGAGGCGTTCAACGGCCCACTGCCGCCGCACTTGCCGGTGGTGAAACGTCAATGGTAATTGGAGCAATGGGCGCCGTGCGACAAGTCCCCGCTCCTGCAGACGACATCGAACGGTACGTGCTGACACAGGTTGTTGCGCAACACACCCTAATTCCTGCGCTAACGTTCGTGATGTTGCGGTGCGAGCCGTCAATGGCCGCCGCACAACATGTCGGTCCTCTCGTTCGGTGGTGCGCCGCGGCTGCGGCAATCGCCCACGTCGGTTGGTCCGTCCCTCCTGCACCCAATGAATCCATACTCGCCTCACTGTGGCTGGATGTCGTCCCACACGGGCGCCGATGTCTCGGTACGATAAACCGCTGTAGCGATAAGTCACTATTCGTCCTCTGTCGAACTCCGAAACGTGGTGGAATGACTGCCGTATTCTGCGACGAGGCATCAGGAAGCTTCCCACGCACAGATCCGGCAGCACAACACACTTCCACTACTTATACCGCGCCTTCTGTGCACCCTTCTTATAGTGCTTCTCGGTGGCGTGCCGGGCGCACATGATTTGCATATGCCCTGCAATGCTAATCGTTTGCATGGCCCCTTGCTGGCGACGCATGCAGCGAATTTCAGACCAATCGGATGCTTCCTTCTTGGTGTTGCATTTTAGGTAGCCAACAGTGTAGTATTGAAAGCCTTGGTATCACAACTTATTGCTAACAGGTGGCCTAGACTTAACTTTCTTTCGCTAAAAAATATCAGAATACTTTCAGCAGTACCTTTAGCTGTACCTGAATGTGGTGTTATGTGTCCCATATAAGATGAACCTGGCTTTTCTACAAGGGAAATGGCCGCTAGATCAGCGTTCGTGACTGTCACGGAGAAACCTCAGGTTCGATCCCAGGCCGGTACGAACGCTCGAACCAGTAAAGATCCGCCGTGCGTCGGATAGGCACGTTAAGCCGTCGGATCCCTGGTATTGGCCCCCGGTAATAAATAAGGGCGTCTTCCTCCCATTTTCTACCTCGTTTCCGTGTCACTTTCCAATCGGGCACTCCAGCCCAAATCTCCCAGCTTCTTATTTCTAAGGCTTGTTTAAGACCTGGGGTCAGACACTCCTTCCTAAAATCCTGTTCATATGATCTGATCTAGAAGGGAAATATGGCGTGCGCATCCTTCAAGGTCAAGTTATTACTACACTCCGGGAACACTTAACCTGATAATGGGTAGAACGCCTAGATCAATATGATTCTGCCGTTGCGATGTATTTCGCACTCTCTCCTATTAACAGAGTTGATAAAAGATACATTTCAGACATAAAACATTCAAATAATGGTTGAACTGATAAATCGTAGGTAAATTTCTGCAATTAATATGCATACTAAAAATGCGAAAATGGCAATACGACTCTATTTTATTTTTTATAATATTCGTCATTACTTAAACGCTTGGTAGAGCTGAAGACTTTGAATAAAAAATATTTAAAAAATATAGGCATACATTTGAAGGTAAGAGGCAACTTTTCCACCATCTTCCAAATTCAATTTCGAAATTATTTTTTTCGGCCCACCGTAATGCACGCTGCCTGACCAGCAGAAAAGTAAGATCAAGATCTAAAATTTCGAGATTTAGCACAGAAAATTGAATTTTCGATGCTAAATTTGCCACGAAGTAAAATGATTTCAAAGCGTAACTTAAGTAATTTCAACGTAAAAACCTTTTCTTTTGCCAGTGTACCCAGTCTGTCATTAAACTCGCGGCAAGGTTAAACTGGCTATGGAATGAAAGGTACTGAGTGTATACTTCCGCTGCATAATATAGTTCCAGTCTAAGAGCTTATGTTCAAGGCAGAACTGGGACTTAAAAATTACATAGTTGTTCTAAATGATGCCCGCATGTTCATTTAAAAAAAAGAAAATCTCAGTTCTCTGTTTTTATCTCTACTTGTAAGAGCCCGATTTGAAAAATTCTTACTTTGATGGAGAGCGTTTCGGCTGAGAAAATTTTCTCGAGTAATTTCAAATTTTTCTTAAAGTGGAAAGTTTGCCACTAGAGGGCGCAAGTTCTAGTTTCCGTTTACACCAGTATCTGCCGGACTAAGAACCCGATATAAAAATATTTTTTTTCGGTTAGATACTACTGTCTATGAAAACTTTTTGTGTGCATTTTCTTCCAAAAATAAAGCACAATTTCACCACTAGGGGCGCTAATGTTTAATTTATTTTTCTTAATATCTCTGCCTCTAGATATGCGATTTAAAAAATTCTTCCAACACCGGATGCCATTTACACCCTGTGGAGCACTTCAGGTTAGTATTTGAGGAGTTTTATAGTTCACAGTTCTGTTGCTAGGTGGTGCTTGTACACTTTTGTTTGAAGCTGTATCTCCGCTTCAAAAAACCCTATTGAGAAATTTATTTTTTACTGTATGCCAAAGTGAAAATCCTCCAAATATGTTGCGTCAGTGAATAAACAAAGACATCGCTCTTCCCACGTTTTATGAACACACAGCAACCGAAAAATTGTTATCCGGACAGCGCTGGGGATCCGAATCCCAGATCTATCGATATCTAGCCGAGGGCGTCAGCCTTACGCTGCGGTGGCTAACAATCAACGGCGCTATGTGTGTTTTTCCGTCAGCTTCTGACATCATAAATCCGTAAGATGGGCTCAGCTACTGAGACGTCTCCATCTGGTGGGCCTTAACGGCACTGGCTATATATTAATTATAGCAGTTAAATCCAAAGGGCGAGATCCAAAGTGAAAATCCTCCAAATACTGTGAATAAACAAAGGCATTGCTCTTTCCACGTTTAATCAACACATGACAACCGAAAAATTGTTATCCGGTCACTCTTGGACAGATATCGAGAGATCTGGGATTCGGATCCCCAGCGCTCCTGCTTGGAAGCGTAAAGGTCAATACTTTTTTTTCTTTTTTTTTCGCTGTCTCTGCTTCCGGGAGACGTATCTGAAAAGTTCTTTTTTTCTAAGAATAGCTTTTTTCATGAAGAATATTTTTCGCCTATTTTCAACTTTCTCATTATGCAAAATTTCTCACTATGCAAAATTCTTCCGCTAGAAAGCATAGAGTTATATCATGTTTCCTTCTATGTTTCTTCTTTTAACTGTTGGATTTGAAAATCTCTTTGTCTCCGTATTTCTTCTGCTACGAGAAACTTTTTTGCGCCATTTGTTAGTGTTCGTAACATACTTTTTAGCCTGCGGTGGAAGTAAGTAGCTGCTTCTATTTGTTGATGTTTTATCAATTGTAGAAATCTGGTTGATTGTTTCTACCTGGTTTCATTGAATTTGAATAACTCTTATAAGTTCAATTCGCGTCGGAAAGGATTCAAAAGGCGTGCTCATTAAAACCAAAGATTCGGTGTCATCTTTCTTGTTTAAAGAAAAAAACTGAAATGATACAACATGAACTCTGAGTAAATCAAAATAAATTACTCCTTGAGGGGACTTAGTAGTCAAGGACTTAGTAGAAGCTTCTATGCCAATGATTCTCTGCCACATGGGCGCAAGAGCTTGTTGGTGCGGTTGGGGAAGAGACAAATGCTTTTCTTTCTTTCTATTTTTGCATTTTTCTAAGAAACGTAAAAGTTGGAAGAAAATAAAAACAAGTTAGTAAAATCATGCAATGCATTGATTATGATACGCTTTCCAACATACCAGGAATAATTACTCAAGTTATGAGGATAATGGTTGTGGAATAAATCTCGCTCGTATGTCCTGACCTTTGACCACATTTCACCCATTTTCAATAGGGTTCGTCCCCAGGTTATCCCCTACCACATACTAAAATTTCATCGAAATCGAACTATTTTTACGCGAGTTATCGTGCGGCAGACAGACAGATAAAGCTGGAGCATATACGCTTCTTCAACCTACCGTAGGTCGTCCGAACGGGGTCCGGGTTCGAATCCCGGTGAGGCATGGATGTTGTGTTTGTCTTACGGCACTGGCTCTCTCCTTTCCCTGGAACCAGTGGCCCTAAATTAGGGACGGGCGACTGCTTATAGCCCATTGAGTTGCTCACGGTGTCGTTAAACCTCCAATTAAAAAAAAACAAAAAAAAACCTACCGTAGGAAAGCGTAAAGCCGCCCTGCTCCTGTGGCGCAGTGGTCTAAGCGATGGCTTCTGATCATTCGTCCGAACGGGGTCCTCCGGGTTCGAATCCCGGTGAGGCATGGATGTTGTGTTTGTCTTACGGCAATGGCTCTCTCCCTTCCCTGGAACCAGTGACCCTAAATTAGGGACGGGCGACTGCTTATAGCCCATTGAGTTGCTCACGGTGGTCGTTAAGCCTCCAATCAAAAAAAAAGCGTAAAAAAATGGCAGAATTGGAGACATAGTTGCGTATAACGCTAAAACACTGTTCAACAGTAGGCAAGTTATTATGAGATGCTAAGCTGCTGTTTATGTGCCTACAATGACGTGTTATTTGTTGTGGGGAAGTTTTAGCTAAGTGTATCTTTGTAGGCTTTGGAAAGCTGTGCTTAAAGAAGTCCGTATGTGCGGGCGCCCTGGAGAGATATTTTAAATCCTATCTGTTCATTGTTTTGCGGCCAGTAGGAGTGGTTTTACGATGCTTGAAAGGGAGAAAAGGGGTCTGTCGGAGGGAATCTGATGGCTCTTGCTCTCTGAGTGGGAGGCGAGAGGAGATATGGCTGTGGACGACAATAAGCAGGTGCCACCAGACACCATTAAAAGCGAATGAAGCCGAAGAAGAGATGTAGAAAGGGTAGAAATACAACATCAATAACTCCTCGATGCCATTACGTGAATCCACGGAAAGGGACCAGAAACGTAAACTAAAAAAAAAAAAAGGGGGGGGAGGCGTTTCTATACTTACTGGGAGTTATTTTGTCTCCAGCGGTATAAGACCTGCAACTCAACCACCATCAAGGGATTTCAGGGAATGCGATTTATTTTTTGTATTTGATTTTTTTTTTGATTGGAGGTTTAACGACCACCGTGAGCAACTCAATGGGCTATAAGCAGTCGCCCGTCCCTAATTTAGGGTCACTGGTTCCAGGCAAGGGAGAGAGCCAGTGCCGTAAGACAAACACAACATCCATGCCTCACCGGGATTCGAACCCGGACCCCGTTCGGACGAATGATCAGAGGCCATCGCTTAGACCACTGCGCCGGCTTTTTGTATTTGAGGAGAATTAAGTGTTTTCCCTTTCCCCTCTTTTTTTCATATATTGAACACAATTTTGCTGTTTTTACTTTTGGGCATGGATAAATTACTTACTAGTGCAGGAAATTAACAAAAGGAATGTAAAGAAAAAAAAAAAAGGCAAAACTGCCATTTGTATTCGTGGTTCGTGGGAATATATAGTTTGTAGCTGAATGCAGATTTCTCCTTCCAGATGTTTTATCAGCCCACCCTGATTCTGGGACCTAATTGCGGTCCTGTCAGAACTTATCGTCATTATTTTCTTCTCGTTCTAGTCCTTACTTCAAACCACAATCTTTTTTTTTTCACAAAACGCCGCACACACAAGTCTCTCTCTCTAACACGCTTTACCACTTGCCACGCTGCCAAGACTGATTGCCATCAGATATGTTGCGTATAAAGACGGTCGGAAGAATTTACCGGCACTAATAGAGCGAAGTTTTACCCCTATGTCGGAAAACGTGTTGAAAATGATTTTCTGGTGAACAACTAGGGAACAAAAACAACAAAGTAAGACTGAAGCATGTTACTAATATTTCTTCAGAGTTACACGCTTTCTTAAACTTTAGAATGACAAAAATTAAAAAGAATTTGCGGCTCCAGTTCTTACCTGAACTGTTTATAATGTTGTTACGGGTATTGTGTGCCTAGATTAATTCGATTAGCAAGAGGCGAGGGCAGCGTTAATTTTTGTTTACAAAAATAAAAAAATGTTTACAAAAATTAACGGTTCGTGGCTCCCTATTTACGAAAAAGAAGCAGAAACCCTAAAACGAGCTGGTGCTGTGTTGTTTGGGGGAGGGGTGGGGAAGAGCCCAGGGGGAAGATCCCTCGCACGCACCGAGTGATGTGGGAGAACGCTTCCAAAGAGCTAGCAATCGCACTTGGCAGGATCGGAGAACTTATTAGGTGTCAAGGGTGGAAGGTTTATGGTGATTGTGCGAGAGAGAGAGAAAACTGGCAGAGCAAAGCAATGGAACAAGAATTTATTTGTTGGTCACCAAGAAGTTCAGCTACTACAAAATTTCGGGCGCAGATTTCTACACCATTGCGATCTTGCGCATTGGTCAAAAGCTTTTAAACAATTTGTAATGCCATCTGACGTAAAGCAGGCCCTAGCTGGAAGCAAATAGTAGAGTTTAACGCTGCAAGAAAGGAAGCGAGAAGTAAATAGGAGAGAAGGGGGAAGTTCTCACGAAGGCTCTGTTCGAGATACAAGTCAGCGAGAGAGACAGCGCGAACAGGAAGAGCGCGGTTGGATTTTCCGGGGAAAGAAGAAAGGAAAGATATTCCCGTCTGAAGCATGCCAGTTTGGAAGCAGTGATGAATTCAGGCATCTTCTCGGGGATACTTACCCCCCCCCGAATAATCAATGAACGCACCCCCGTAAGATTTTCGGCGATCTCTTCTTATATTTAGTCCAATTGTTTTCGTTTATGGCTGAATATTTGGAGAAATCAATTATATAAAATAAGAAAATGAGGGAAAATATTAAAATAATAAAAAAAGTTCCACATGTGGACTTCAGTCTGAAATTTCTATCATCCTTCAACAAAACATTAAACAGCCCTCGCTGAAGGAACAATGTTTCAAGCACTGACAACTCGGACTACTTCTGCATTAAAAAGCTAACTACACTGCTGGCCACCCAAAATGCAATACCAACAAGAAAGCATCCGATTGGCCAGAAATTTGCAGCATGCGTCGCCCGCAAGAGGACATGCAAACGATTAGCATTGCAGGGCATATGCAAATCATGTGCGCCCGGCACGCCACCGAGAAGCACTATAAGAAGGGTGCACAGAAGGCGGGGTGTAAGTAGTGGAAGTGTGCTGTGCTACCAGACCTGTGCGTGGGAAGCTTCCTGATGCCTCTTCACAGAATACGGCAGTCATTCCACTACGTTTCGGAGTTCGACAGAGAACGAATAGTGGCTTATTGCGACAGCGGTTTATCGTACCGAGACATCGGCGCCCGTGTGGGACGACATAAAGCCGGTCCTCCCGTTCGGTGGATGCAGGAGGGACTGACGGAGCGACGTGAGCGATTGCCGCAGCCGCGGCACACCACCGAACGGGAGGACCGGCATGTTGTGCGGCGGACATTGACGGCTCGTACCACCACATCACGAATGTTAGCGCATGAATTAGGGTGCGTTGCGCAACAACCTGTGTCAGCACGTACCGTTCGACGTCGGCTGAAGGAGCGGGGACTTGTCACACGGCGCTCATTGCACCGATTACCATTGACGTTACACCACCGGCGAGTGCGGCGGCAGGGGTCCGTTGAACGCCACACCTGGACTACGGAATGACACGACATTGTCTTCTCCGACGAATCCCGCTTCTGCCGGCAACACCACGATGGTAGGATCCGCGTGTGGAGGCACCGCGGCGAGAGAGTGTATGACGCCTGCATTATGCATCGCCATACCGGTCCGTCGCCTGCCGTTATGGTTTGGGGCGCAATTGGATATGACAACCGCACCCCTCTGGTACGCATCGCTGGTACACTCAACAGCCACCGCTACATCTCTGACGTTTTGGAGCCTGTAGTCCTCCCTTACCTGCAGGACCTGCCATCGGCCACGTTTCAACAGGACAATGCGCGCCCGCACGTGGCACGCATCATGCAACAATTCTTCACGGCCCACCAGGTGTCATTGCTGCCGTGGCCCGCCTGTTCTCCCGATATGTCGCCCATCGAACACGTCTGGTCGCTGATCGGCAACCGAGTGGCCCGGCAAGCACCACCCGCGGCTACGCCTCATGAACTGTGGCAAAGTGTGGATGCAGCCTGGACCGACATACCCCAACCTACATTCAAAGCCTCTTTCGTTCGATACCGCGGCGTGTAGCGGCCGTTATTGCCAGCCGTGGGGGCTACACGAACTACTGATGTCTGCGTGTTCCGCAAGTCGCATGGGCATGTATGCTCAATCGTTTCATCTTTGTATCTGTTATTATGTATCCAGTAAATCTGGCTTTGCTATCTCGTGTCCTTCTTGGTGTTGCATTTTGGGTGGCTAGCAGTGTATATATAAAATTCGTCATCGAAGACTGCAGTGTGTTAAACAAGTTCAACACAGGTAGTGACCATAGATTGGTGAGATGTAAGATGCACCTCAACACTAAACTCGAACGTGGCAAGCTCATAAGACAAACAAAATGTATTGACATGACCAACCTTAAAAAACACCATAGTACCTTCAATTTGGAACTGAAGAACAGATTCTCTGCTTTAGAAGGCCTAACATCAGAAGAAGTGGATATTTCTGAATTTAACAGAAAAGTAACCAAAGCTCTTAAGAAAACAGCAACAAAATTAGCTGGGTCTAAGAACAAGTTGCATGTGAACAAATTATCAGGAAAAACCAAAATGTTAATGCAAAAAAGAAGAGAGATGAGGACAACTAAAGAAGATGTGACTTCGAAATTGGAATATATAGAGCTATGCAAGACAGTACGAAAAAGTATCACTGAAGACGTAAGGAAATTCAACTGTGAACCCGTAAGGAAAGCAATTGAAAACAACTGAAGCCTAAAGGTAACAAAGGGACATCTCAGTAAGGAAAGAAAACAGATTATGGCACTGAGATAAGAAGATGGTTCTGTAACAAGAAAAAGAGGCGAAATTTTGACAAGAGTGAAATATTTCTATTCCAAATTATATGAAAGGGATGATGCATGTACTCCAGACATCATGAAAGGTATCAGTACCAGTGTTCTTCCAGTCCTCCAAGCAGAAGTTGCACATGCAATCAAGAACATAAAGCGGGGAAAAGCTCCAGGAGAAGATGGAATTACTGTAGACATCATAAAAGGAGCAAGTGGAGAAATTGAAATAGTACTCGCCCAAGTTTTCACTGGATGCCTTAATGAAGAAAAGATTCCTGAGGATTGGAACAACGCTACAATGATCCTGCTACATAAAAAAGATGACATTGAAGATCTCAGGAACTACAGACCTATCAGCCTCCTATCAGTGGTTTATAAAATCTTCACTAAAGTTCTTTCACACCGCTTGAAGGTAACACTGGACATGGCTCAACCGAGAGAACAACCTGGATTCAGAAGTGGCTACAGCACTACAGATCATATCCACGTACTGAGAGAACTAATTGAAAGAGCGAGGGAATATGAACTTCCATTGTGCATGGCTTTTATCGATTATGAAAAGGCCTTTGATTCGGGGAAACCATCAGCAGTTACAATGGCTTTGAAATCCTGCAGTATTGAAGATGCATACATTAATATTATTAATAACATCTATGAAAATGCAAGTGCAAGGATTCGGCTGTTTGAAAATACAACACACATAAAAATTGGAGAGGGAGTGAGACAAGGTGACACCATATCTCGAAAGCTCTTTAATGCCACACTGGAAAATGTCTTTCAATCACTGAACTGGGAAAACAAAGGGATAAAGATTAATGGAGATTATCTAACTCACCTTCGTTTTGCTGATGACGTAGTCATTTTTGCAACTACCCCATCAGAGCTGCAGGGTATGATCCAAAAACTTGCTGACAAGAGTAAAGAAGTGGGATTAAAAATGAACTTTCAGCCAAAAGTGATGTACAATGCTTTTACAAGAAATGAAGATTTATCGATTAATGGAGGAAAACTGGAGATAACAGATACGCACGTTTATCTTGGACAGCAGATATAAAGTGAGGGTCACATTGATGAAGAAATTAATCGGCGTACAAAACTTGCCTGGAGAGCTTTTGGAAGAAACAGCATACTTTTCAAGAGCAATATGCCATTATGTCTTAAAAGAAAAGTGTTTGATCAACACAAAGGCTGCATACAACTCAAAGAATTATGGAGAGGTGCATGCTTGGTGTAACCAGGAGAGATAAGAAGAGGAACTCGTGGATCAGAAAAATGACAAGAATGGAAGACATCATGATCAGAGTTAAATCCCTGAAATGGCAATGGGCTGGACATACTGCCAGAAGGACAGACCATCGATGGACAGCCGACATTTTAGATTGGATTCCAAGGGACAGGAAAAGACCCAGAAGAAGACCACATGGGAGATGGGTTGATGAAATTCGATAGTAAGCGGGAGTAATATGGAGGAGATTGGCACAAGACAGACCGTTGTGGAAGAGGCTTGGAGAGACCTTCGTCCAGCAGTGGATTGATAATGGTTGACAGTGATGATGATGATATATTTATATAATGTTTGAGAAGAAGCAGTAAGTGGAATTTTTATGGTGAACGTTAGTGCTAATTGTGGATGCGATTCAATTTTGTTTAGTTACCGTTTGAGTTATTTAAAGGTTGCGTGTTGTGCTATTTATAAGTACAAGTTACGACTAACCTTTTCCGGATAACATACCATGCTATACCAAGCGTTGGCTGAAATAAAAGATAGATTAGTAAGTAATATGTTTGAAGCTATTTGTGTGACTCATGATTCACTATAGAGGAAGTTTTCAGAATTTATGTAGTGTTCAGTAAGTCAGCTACCCACAAATGCTAGAAACTACATTATATTACATAACACATAAGCTTTTTCCGGTAGTGGGATTCGATCCAAAGTCTTACTACTACAGAGCGATTGTTCTCCCAACTGAATTACGGTGGCAGGCTTATTACTACTGTATTGTCGATTTGACTCGTGCGTCACCTCAGTAGTACGTCATCTACATCATGGCATGTAGTACCTTACGATTATATAAATTATATTGACATATATATTATATTAGAAAAATCATAAATCTGGGAGTGGGAGAAATCACGTTGAAGAAAGAAGTAATATTGAAGTGAGAGAAATCGATAGCTGAAGAGGAAATTCGCTACTTTGCGGACCTCTAACATTTCGGTATATCCGACAAATGATCCTTTCTCACACACAACTCTGAAACAATGGGAACTGGGATGTCGTCTCAGTTCACCAGACCTGAGTGTCTCAATCAGCTAGAAAAAGCATTGAAAACCCTCATGAAGGACAGCTATGGAGATTAAGAAGAAACTAGTGTATTCTACCCAACCTCTCATGTGCAATGGAAATGCAGACTACTTCCTTAAAGAACCTGCTTTAAGGTAATAAGATTTTTCTCCGGAATGTAACTTTAAATGTTATGCTATGAAAAACAAAAACATTTCCTTAAAATAACAAAGAAATTTAAAACAAATATTAGGTGTACAAATAAGTTTTAAAGCGTTTTAAGACAACGCAACATGTAATTAGAGAGAAAGCAACAACACCTTTACGAATCAAAATATGCGCTGTCATTATCTATCACCTTCCGCCATCAGTCGGGCAGCTGACGGATTCCAGCCATGAAGAATACTTCGTCGTGGGACGCGATGAAGTCGTCAACCCATTTTTGCACTTCGTCAAATTTCCTGGTTAAGACGCAGCAATTTTTGCTTGTAGCGATCAGCAGTAACAGTTTGACCCTGTTCCAATAGTTCATAATAGAGTACACCCTTCATATCCCACTTGATGCACAGCAGAACTTTCTTGGAGTGAATATTGCGTTTCGGTGTCGAAGTCGTTGCTTCACCGGAATGTACCCAGTGTTTTTTGCGTTTGAGATTGTCGTATTATATGCATTTTTCATCACCCGTATCGATTTTCCAGAGGAAAGACTTTCTGTGTTATTTATTCAACAGATTCAAACACTTCATGACACGCTCATCCTTGTTCCTCTGGCTCAAGTCATGTGGCACCAATTTTCTTTCCTTTTGAAACTTTCCCATTGCCCGTAAACGATTGGAAATGGTTTGTTGAGTTATCCCCAGTTGTTCAGCTAGTTCTTTTTGCGTTTGAGACGAATCTTCATCAAGCAATGCTTGCAGTTCCTCATGTGCAACTTTCTGAGGGGCGCCACTACGTTCTTGATCGCTAACACCAAAATCACCTTCTTTAAACCATCTAAAGCAAAGCTCACACGTGCTTTTCGTTACAATATTCTCGCTAAGACCATAACAGATCGATGCACATGCTTTTGCAGAACTTTTTTCTTGATGGAATTCGTAACGAATGCAGTGTCGAATAAATGCAGTATCACTTGCCATCTTTCACCTACCGATGTGCAAGTGCATTTGACTATTGGGCAAACTTCTTTGTTACATTTTATACTCTGGACCAGTTACGGTCACATGACAACAACGCGCGGGAATGTCGGATATGTAAACTAGCGGTATACGTCACACAAAAAATGCATTAAAACTTATTTGTAACCTAATATTGTTGGCAGGGATCCCGAGGTCAATGGCGCCGTCGAGGCCACCTTGAACCGTGGGGATTGCGAGGGCGTATGCTAAGCTATTAATAATTCATTCGGTATGCGCGGTAGAAAGCAGTTCCGTTATTGAAGTCTTTTTCCTGCGCAACGTTTTATGTTCTTCCGTCGTGAGATGCTAAAAATAGGTCGTTTGCTGGACAAATGAATTTGACGATCTAACAGCTTGCCATCCAGGAACGGCGGCAACTTTTTCAAACAGGAGAGTACGGCAGCAGAAGTAGTGCAGGAGTCGAAGCAGAAAACCGACACGTACAGGGAAGTCATTCGCTTCAAAGGTCCGGCCTAGTGTTGGTTTCTTTTACCATTTTATTAAACAGAAATTGATTTTGTTTGATATATCAGTCAATACGCGTACGTGTCATTTTTATGCGCAAATATTTGGTGAGAGATTTGTACGATTTGTTCCCATTGCAAGCTTCGCTAACGTCAAAATGGTTATAGACTAGTTCGACTTTACTTGACTTTGCTTTCATTCTTTTTCAGAAATTTCGCTGACTTTCTTTCGACACTTGGCAGTTTTGATGTTGTTGGACGGTTTTTTTTATGGCTGCTTCCGGAAGGAACTTCGGTTTTCCTTTTCACCGCTGTTTATTTTGGGCTCATTTACGGATGGCTTCCCTGCTTCTTTCTGATGACGGTTTTTCTGTGTCTCGTCGGAACTCCCAACTGAGTGTAACCGCTACTTAAGTTACAAGAACGAAGTTTTTCGCTATACGGTGAGAGTAAGAAATAACTGATGCAATAATTATTATGACACGAAACCGCGATTCTCGTCTTTGAATGGCTTGACAAACGGCACTGTTATCTTTACTTTAGGATTTAGACCAAATAATTGGTCTTGAAAAGATCACACTTCTTCTCTGGGTAATTTCTTTGCATTAAGCTTATGTTTTAGAGGTTCGCACCTTACCCGAAAGGATGCGTTTCCGTTTTCTTCTGACAAACACCGATTGCATAGTGTGAATAGTGTTATTCCGCTTCTTTTATAAAAAAAAAAAAATACAGTCACAAATAGAATAAACCTTTTATTCTCTGACGAACACCACCTTAACCACTTATGTATGTCGCACAACCGGGAAAGCTCTTTCGTGTGTTTACTCACAGGCGAATGAAGCTTGTGCTTTACAGCCGGGGTACTGAACGCTCTAAATTAGTTAATGCCCCAAACTTTTCATTCAAAGAAGTTTAAGTAATTTAATGAAAGAAATACGGAATTACGCCATATAATACAAATTTTGAAGATGACAATCCGATGATTTTTGGCGTAAATGTGACAGGGATGGTAAGTCAGATAATATTCGAAAATTTTCAAGTTTTCGAATATTATCTGACTTACCATCCTTGTCACATTTACGCCAAAAATCGGATTGTCATCTTCAAAATTTGTATTAAATAATTTCATTTGGACGTCGGGCACTGTCGGCTCATGATTTGGCAAGCGAATGCAGCACGAAGTTGATATATCTTATACGTCTAAAAAGTTACTAAACTACAACTGATACATCAATATTTTGTTATGCTCTTAAAGGGTACTTCAAGGTATGAAACTTTTGTAAAGTTTTCAGTCTTAAAGAAGATTTACTTCGTAAAAATTGGTGCCATTTATACGCACACTAAATATTACCTTATGAAATGTCTGTGCATTTAATCTCTGTGACAAGTACCAGCTCTACGTTTGCAAATATGACAATAACACTTATCCCTATAGATCACCGCAAACTGTATTATGACAGTTTCTTTCTCGAAGTTACGTAATAAAGTTATTTTCATGAAACAAAATTCATCTTCATGTAATTAAAATCAAAAGAAGGTTTCATGGAAATAGTTGACTTTTGCAGATACTGATATTTCAGAAAACTTATAAAACATTTCATGATATTATTAACTATTGCCAACCCACTGTTAGATGAAAGACTCCGCAAATCTTTTCTACATCTCTGTCTTATGCACTGATTCTCATGAGACACCACATGCTTTCGAATTTCATTCACATATATCTCCCCCATGGTATTCTTTTGCGTATTTTTCTATCCTTCCGTATACAGTCTAATATTTCCGTTCTCCAACGGTGTGGTCATTTAATCTATGTCCTAATAAATCCAGCTCATTGCCACTTGAGAGTTTTTACTTTGATCATGATGTCATCCACTCTGGTCATTTCCCAAATTCATGTATTCCTCTTCCTGTCTTCCTTGATTACACTAACACGCTTCTTTGAGTTGCCTGCGCATCGGTACACCGATGAGCAATTACATTATGACCACCTACCAAATAAGTTGTAGGATCCCATTTAGCCCGCACAACAGGTGCAACTCGGCAAGCCATCGATTCAATAAGGTAGCGATTGGTATCCTGGGGTATCTGATACCATAATGTCAAAAGCAGGTACTCCAGTTCCCGTACATTTCGAGGCGGTGGTGGTGATTTAGCGCGAACCCGCTTTCCCAAGTTGAATCACAAATGTTCGACAGGCATTAACGGAAAGTCATCAGTATGTTCCTCGAACCACTCCTTGACGATTCTGGCAATGTGGCATGCCGTATTATCCTGTTGCTAATGGCCATCAGCAACAGGGAATACAGTTGCCATGAATGGGTGAACATGGCCCGCTACGGTGTTCAGATACCGGACAGCTGTCAGGGATTGTGCTTTTGGGATAATGGGGCATAAAGTGTACCAAAAAAAGAACAACATCGCCTACAGCATAACACCGCCGCCGCCGGCCTGTTTTCCCTCCAATAGTGCATCTAGGTGCCATAGCCTGCGTTGGTAATCAGCGTATCCTCGCTCGGCCGTCTACGTGATGCACCAGGAATCTTGATTCATCAGACCACGCTACTTTCTTCCAATCATCCACGGTCCAATCTCGATGATCTTGAGCCCATTTCATGTGTTGTTGGCGATGACGTACAGTGAGCATGAGTACCCGGCTGGGACTTCGGCTACGCAGGCACATGCGCAGGAGTCTGCGATGAACTGTGTGCTGTGACACATTGCCCTAATCACCACAGTTGTAACTGCGGGTGATTTGTCGCACTGTGTCCTTGCGGTCGCTGTGAACAATGCGTGACAGTCTCCGCTACCTTCTGGCATCAGTGAGCTGCGGGCGACCCACGGTTGGACGACGTTTCGTCGTTTGGCCATCTGTGCGCCACTTCTGATACGTACTCACTACAGCGGCACGTGAACAACCCACAAGCCGCGTCGTTTCCGAAATCGTATCTAGGAGGTGCCGTGCCATCACAATTTGTCCTTTATCCGACTCCGATAAATCGGCAGTTTTTTCCATTCTGACTCCGAACGCTCTACTAACCGAAAGCCAGCACTCGGGTTGTATGTGTACTGCTCTGTGACCTTCACCTGCGCCACCGTTCGGTCTCCAGGCGCGCTCATTTCTCTAGGCTGGGGGTGTCATAATGTAATGGCTCATTGGTGTATGTCTCTTTCAGTTATGGTTTACATCTCATCCATAAATAAGAACTGGAAGGATGCATTGATTAAACAGTTGTCTTGTACCACATAATGGTAAATTTTGCCCTTGTAAAGTATACTATTTATTCCAAAAGCACCCCAGCCAAGTTTTATACCCCTAATAATTTCTTCTTTGATATGGCCGTCACTTGATATCTGTTGTCTTAGCCTGTAAATGTTCAGTTCTCGTAAAAGCATTGTACATCAAATTTTGTTTTCTGTAATTTAATTTTTAATCCTACTGCTTTACTTTCGCGAAAAAATTCTTGGTTCATACTCTGCAGCTCTGAGAGTTTTAACCCAAAAATGATTATGTCGTCAGCAAAACGAAGGTGCGGTAAATACTCTCCATTGCCCTTTATGCAGTTGTCTTCCCAGTTCAGTGATTAAAAGACAAATTTACAATGTAGCATTGAAAAACTCGAGGGATACAGTGTAAATTTGTCTCACACAGACAAATTTACAATGTAGCATTGAAAAACTCGAGGGATACAGTGTAAAAATTGGAAAGGCAGTGGCCTTTCCAATTTTTATACGTGATCTATCCTGCTTAATGATAAACATTTGATTAACTACGAACAAATAAAAAATAAATGATGAGAGCGTGACATCTGTAATGCTGGCGAACGTACATCGGGAAGTTCTTTCTGGTATACAAATGTGTATTGTGGCAGATGGTGGACATATTCAGCACTCTCTACGTTCAACTCCAGGTACCGCTTTTGCATTAAAAGCTGTATTCATGGCTGCGTATAATAGTTCTTGTGTTTCCCGTATGTGTCTGCGTCTTTCCCCGCTGCTTTCCACCATCCGATACTTGTCGGCTAGATTTTTGCCGCCACAACGACAAGAATCAGCTTCCGAAAAGTTAGCGTTTACAGTCGTCTAATCACCTACTCCGTTTCTACAATGTGTCATTTCCTACTAATTCGTTGACGCTCTACAAGTTCCTAATTTTTTTTTTCGGAATCTCTCATAGTGTCTGTGATAGGCGTGCTATCTTCCTAATTTTGCCCTAGGGTCGCTGCCGTCAATCTCATCTGACAGCGCATGGTCATTTTACTATACCTAACTTCCACAGCTCTAGCTATCTTCATACCATAGGTATATGGATGACTCAAGACTTTAGGCAGCACACTGTATAGAAGCTACTTTCTAGATTATGGTATATACAACAGAGCTAAATTCGGGCTCAACTTTAAGAGCCCGAATTTCATATTGCAAGATAGAGCCCGGGCCAGGACGAGCCCGGAAACTATGATTAACCTGTTTAGGCATTATCAAAAATCTCCTCTTCCAGGCTTCCACGCTCTCACCCCCCCCCTCCAATTGAGCAAGAAGAATTAGCAAGGCAGTTCCTTGCTAATTCTTCTTGCTCAATAGAATTAGCAAGGAACTGCCCCGTTGAGGTAGGAAGGGAAATTTCGTCAGCTTGCTATCTACTATCCACAGTTCTTAGAGAAACTTTTCCTTCGCAAAAAATCAGTAATTCATGGCCAATGGCATTTGTTATCCAAGCCCGGAAAGAATAGCCCTGCTGAGTTCCCACTCCCCATCCAGAACCAGTTGCCCGAGAATTCTATTCAACAACTAGAAAGTGTAAAAAAAAAAAGTCTCGTGTGCTAAATCATACAAAATCACGTTTAAAAAGGGAAGGCCCGAGCCCGCCCAAACTCTAGTAAGTATTATGAAGCCCGAGCCCGTCGCAAGGTAGTTAGAATGAGAGCGGTAGGTCAAAGATTGTAAACAAACAGCGGGTGGTCTCTAGAGCCTGGCGGAGGGATGTGACGAACGTTGGTCCCCAACAGTCTTCGGGCGTGGTGGTAAGGAATGGTGAAATGCGTGATTCTTAGTTCAAATTAGAAGCTTTTAAGAATACATAAGGAGAATTTTTAAAATAGGAATTACAGAGTTAAAACAAAACTTACCGATTACTAAAACTTGGAACTTTCCCTCCATTGTTTCCTTTTTTTTTAATTCCTTAGAATTCAATGCATGTGCTTGGTTTTTTCTCTTCATTAAGTTTTGTTGGTTGACGTCCTTAATATATTTAATACGAAAAATGTTCTTGCTCTCGCATAGGTTTTAATGGCATCCATGTCAACTTCGGGAAAGTAAAATTTCAATTTCGACTGAAGTTTGTTTATGGCCTCTTGGAATTTATATATGCCAGCTAAATGAAATTCTGAAAAACATTATTCAAACTGTTTGACAGTTTCTATCCTAATGTTGTTTGGTATCATTAGCCCACCTCTTAATAAAATCTCAATCCAGCCTTTATTTTGGTTCCCTGTTACGTAGGAAACGTTCCCAATTCTTTATTTATTTATTATTATTTTTTTTTTTTTTGTGTTTGTGTGTGACGAAAGGCTAATTATCCAGCAAAATAGCGTATCGCTTAAATTCTTCCTTTTCAGTATTAGCAAAATTGCAAGAATTAATAGACACATTGTCCATCTCACAGTCGTTCGAATTTTCTGCCTCGTTTTGTGTTTCCATGAAATTAAAAAATAAATTGATGCTTATTATTTTGTTTTCGTCACAGCGCCTGATGTACCTTTCGCGGGGCCCGGGGAAAAATTTCATTGCGGGGCCCGGAGCAAAATTTCATTGCAAGCTCTAAAAAATAAATCTCATATTTTAATGAAATCTTTACGTGAAAAATGCCGTTCGTAAAGAACACACAGGAAAGCTTTCCTACAGGCATAATGATTATCTCACGGAAATACGCATTGTCTTTAAGCTTAAACAAGGAAGTAGACACCGAATTTTCGGGTGTAATAAGCATGTCTTTTGAATCCGTTCTGACGCAAATTAAATTTATCAAAGCTATTCAAAGTCAATGGAACCGGTATAGAAAACAATAGTATCTGACGGAAGAAAGAAGTTTTTCAATCGGGTTTTTAATCTCTCAGATATTGCTGTAAACGGAATCGTGAGCTTACGCCCTCTGGTTGCAGACTTTTGCGTTAAGTAAAACATGAATTTATATGAGAAACATTTCGCACCGGAAACGCTCTCCAACACAGAAATAATTTTTCAAATCGGACTCTTAGAAACAGAGATATCGACAAAAATAAGATGTGACTTTACGCCCCCTGGTGGGAACACTATGTATTATTTTAGGAAGAAATAATTCTTAAAAGGTTTTTCGATACGAGCGGTATCGGTCCAAGAAAAAAATGTAGTCGAGTTTCCAGGAGCCCAGATTTTGCTACAAATACATCAAAAGCAAAAAATTAACACTTATGCCCCTGGTGGCCAAACCATTCTTTACCAAACATTAGAAATTATGTGCATCAGGTCTTGTATGCGATACAGGAAGAATTTTTTAAATCTGAGTTTTAGAAGCAGAAATAACGCAGAAAATGCAATTTACCACTGTGCCCCTAGCGGAAAAACTATGATTTACTTGAAAATTTTGAATTTATAGGAAAAACATTTCACATCGGAAACACTATCCAACAAAGAAGACATTTTTCAAATATGACTCCTAGAAGTAGAGATATTGACAAAAATAAGATATACATCTACGCTTCCTGGCGTAGAAACCATGCATTATTTTAAGAAGAAAATGTTTCTAAAAGCTTTGTCGACATGAGTAGTATCGGTCTACAAACGACATTTTTTTCAATCGAGAATTTAGACGCTCATATTTTGCTGCAAATACATCAGAAGCGGAAATGAAGATTTACGCCCCCTGGTGGCCAAACCAGTTTTTTTACAAAAATTGAAAATTAGACCCAGAAAAAGACCACATGGGAGATGGGTGGATGAAATTCGAAAGTATGTGGGAGTGACATGGAGGAGACTGGCACAAGACAGACCGTTGTGGAGGAAACTTGGGGAGACCTTCGTCCAGCAGTGGATTGATAATGGTTGACAATGATGATGATGATGATATAGGGGGAAATGCAATTTACCTCTATGCCTCCTAGCGAAAAGTCTATGAATTACTTGAAAATTTTGAAATTTTATGGAAAACATGTCACACTGAAAACACTATCCAACAAAGAAGGAATTTTTCAAATCGGACTTCTAGAAGTAGAGATATTGACAAAAATAAGTTATACATGTACTCCCCTGGCGGAGAAACTGTGGAATATTTTAAGAAAATATTCCGAAAAGTTTTATCGATGTGAGCGGCATCAGTCCACGAAAGAATTTTTTCAATCGATATTTTAGAAGCTCAGATTTTATGGCAAATATATCAGAAACAAAAATTAACACTTACGCCCACTGGTGGCCAAAGTATTCTTTACCAAAAATTTGAAATTATATGCAAAAAAGTTTCCATCAAGAGGTGTATCCGCTGAAGAAAAAAAATTTGAAATCGGAGTTTTAGAAGAAGAGTTATCAGGAAAAATGTAATTAACTTTTACGCCCCCTAGTGGAAAATATATGCGTAATTTGAAAAAGTAACTGCATCTAAAATACTCTTCGACATAAATGGAATCGAAAGATAAAATATTTTTTTCAATCGGATGTTTAGAAGCAAATATGTGGAATAAAATGTATTTTTGAATTCGACATCATCTGCGTTTACGCCCTCTAGCGGCGAAATTGTACATCGTAAAAGAAAAAACGAAATGAAGGATCATCATTCGCATATTTTAAGCTTCCCAATGCAAAAATAATTTTTCAAATCGGACTAATAGTTGCAGAGATATCATGGGTACAGGCGGACGGACAAACCGGTAACATAAGCACGATCTTGTTTTACAAAAGGCGCGCTAAAAAAATGCGTAGCGAATATTTTTGCATTCCGAATAGTTTTGTGTAGAAAATATTAAGGATTCTTCTAAAATAAATTCGTAAAAATAATTTTTTTCTCCATATACATGTTGTAGTGATTGATTTTTTTATTTTGTTAAATTTAAGTATTTGCTTTATACACAAATTGTTGAATATATTAAAGTAGGTCCCGCAAAATGATGAAATTTAATTTGCTATTTCATGAATGCGGAAAACATTGAGGTGGTTAAATAATCATTTGAAATCTGAAAATCTCAGTATCTGTACGGCGAAGGGCGATAATCTATTCGTAAAGAGGGGTGGGGTTGGGGGGTGGGGGGGGATTGGGAACAAAAAAAAAACTAAATGAAAATCTTTTTAAGGTCTACGCGCTTCAAAACTTACGAAAAAAAATAATTATAAAAAATTCCTCGTTGCCCTTATGTTGCAGACAGCCCTGCTTCGTCGTTTTTAACGTTGTCAATTGCCGACAGCGGAATCTTTGATCCAAGCAATAGCATTTTCAGCCTGTGCTTGAAATCAGTTGGTAACGGATGGTTGTAAAATTATTCGTTGATTATACAAAGAAGTGTAAACTACCTTGATCTGAAAACGAGTTCATGATACCAAGTGAACGTCTGCACTGCGAAGAGGGAATGTAGCTCCAAGAGGGTTCCACTGACGCCTCTGATTCCTGGAATCCTAAGCCGGAGTGGGTTGGGCGAACTCCTTGACCTACCTTCTCTCATTCTAACTACTTTGAACCCGCCAGAGCCCGAACTCTAGTAAGTATTATGAAGCCCGAGACCGGTTCGGGCCGGGACTCGACTTCGGGCTTTCCGGCTTGGGCTCGGCCCGTCTCAGCACTGATATACGAGCTACACTATCTGACCAAAAATATCAGGATGCTTGCCTACAACAAAACTCCTTGTAATGGGAAAGGAATTAATATCGAATTGGCCCACTCTTTGCTGCTATCACAGCCACCACTCTGCTGGAAAAGTTTTCCACTAGATTTTGATGCAGGAATTGTCTTCCATTCTGAGGCAAGAGCATTAGTCAGATCTTTAACAGATGTGACGCCCTTCGGCTTCGCTCGCAATCGGTGTTCCAATTCATCCCAGATGTGTTCCATGGAAGTAAGATGGGGGTTATAGGCAGGCCAGTCAAGTTCTTTTACACCCATCTCATCAAACCATTTCTGCACGGACCTCGCTTTGCGGACGGGGTCCATAAACTGTTGAAACAGGAAAGAGCCTTCACCGAACTGTTGCCATAATGTTATGATCATGGACTTGCAGAGAATATCATTTTATACCGCAGCATTACGATTTTCGAGCACTGGAACTAGCAGGCCTTGGCTAAACCATGGAAAAACAGCCCCAAAGCCTCCAGCACCAAATTCACAGTTAGCATAACACAATCAGGAAAGTAACGTTTACCATATACACTCCACATCGAGACTCGTCCTTCGGACTGTCTGGTGATGCAACGTGATTCATCACTCCAGAGAATGCGTTAAGCGTTAGCACTGCTCCAGAGTCCACTAGTGCCGAGCTTACCACCACTCCAACCAACGCTTGGCGTTCATCTTCCTAATGTTGGGCTTATGTGCGGCTGTTCGGCCACGGAAACCCAGAGATGCCAACCATTACAAAATCTCCGTAATTATTACGGACTTCCTCCCGGGATTACGGAGTTACGGATGACTAACGAAAAATTACGGATATTCAGATTTTTGATGTTATTAAGAATGTCTTACTGATTTTGTAATTAATCAATGTAAAAGCCTCTGAACAAGGTTCGTGAAGAAGTTCTTTGTTTTTTCTGAAGAGGAGGAATTCGTTTTGCCTGTTTGAAAGCTAAGTGGAAAGAGAGCACTGCGCCAGGCTGGGATTACGTCGGCCCGGCACCGTGTTTCTTTCGCCGTGCCCCGGATTTATTCGCCGTGGCCCAGGATTACGTCGGCCTGAAGCCTCTGAACAAAAACAGCTCAAAACGTGTTGCAGCCCTTTATTTATTTTCTTTTTACTTTTCCCCGAGGAGGAGGAATGTGTTGTGTTTGTTTGAAAGCTAAGTGGAAAAAAAGCACAGCGCCGGGACGGGAATTACGTCTGCCCGTTATCATTTAGGGCTTTCGTTTTCCGTCTGAGGACCGAATTCCATCTTCCGGAAACGGAAGTAAGATGGATTGAAGATTTCTCCCGTAATCGTAATCATAATATTTTCTCGTGATGTTCCTTCTGCCCAGTATTGTTCTTAAATATCCTTCTATTCCATAAATACTTGCATTTCAGCTTAAAAATGGAGGAAAGAGTTCCAAAAAGAGCAGGCTGTCGAAGCGAAGATTTCTCCCGTAATCATAATTTTTTCTTCTCGTGACGTTTTCACTATCCTGTGTTGTTAAATATTACAGTTGACTATATTTTGAAGAAATTTCCACTGAAAAGTGAATTTCTGATGCACGCAGAAGTTGTTGATATAGGAATTATGAAGAAAGCTTCCTTTTCTTCAGTAATGCATGGTTCGTACGCGTCCCGGAATTCCTGGAAAAGTCCTGGAATTCCATTTTGTCCTAGAAATGTTCTAAAATTCTGTTACATGTCCTGGAATTTTACCCATTCCTGCCTTTTTGTCCCTGTGCGATGCTTTGTAGTGAGGATTTTTCTACTGACATATGTCTGAAAAATTTTCCTTCCCATCCCTTGCAAAATGAGAGGGAGGGGGGGGAATGTTGGTTTTCTTGCCAGTTAGGATGACTGAAGCTGCGTTATTAGCATCTTTTGCATCGTGCTTATGTTATCACTTTCTGTCCGACCGGGGAGATCATATCTTTGCAATTATTAGTTCGATTTGTAAAATTCTTGTTGTATTGGGAAGCTTAAAATGTGAGAATGATGATCCATTTGTTCCTTTTTTTTCTGATGCACAACTTCGCCGCTAGAGGGCGCAAGAGGAGATCGTATCGAATTTAAAATGCATTTTATTTCATATACCAGTTTCCATTTACCTTATAGAACATTTTAGGTTCGTATTTGAGGAGGCTTGTCAATTCTGTCGCTAGGTGGTGTTTGTGTATTCTGCCGCTAGGTGCGTGTTTGCAGCCTATCTCTGCCTCTAAATATCCTATTGAAAAATCTCTTTTTTGTACTGTATGCCATTCGCTATAATAAAGATGGAAAGTGAATAAGATTGTTTCTACAATAAGATCCTCTTCGAATAATGTACAACTTTACCCCTAGCGATTGTAAAGGTCAAAACGGTTTTCTTGCTATCTCTGCTTCCGGGAGACGTATTTGAAAAGTTGTTTTTCCTCAGCATAGCTTTTGCTATGAAGAATGCTTTTCGCCTGTTTTCAACTTTTCCACTATACAAAATTCTTCCGCTAAAAGGCATAGAGTTACACACTATCTACCAACAAGTAATTGGACACCCCTGCAATCGACGATATCTGCGGTCCTGATACACGTCACGGCCGCCTCCGTTAAATATCGTGTGGGAAACAACAACGCAACCAGTCGCATGCAAGATGCCACGCAGTTCGGAGCTCTCTGATTTCGAGAAAGGTGTAATCGTCGGGTATCATAGAAATGGCCGATCCATACGTGACATATCCAGCGAGTTGAAGTACCCGAAATCGACAGTGGCCTACGTGATTGGCTAGTGGAAGATGAGAGGTGACTGTCGGAATGTGCCCCGACCCGGCAGACCCACAAAACTGGGAGTTAGAGACCGACGGGTGCTGGCCAGAGAAATTCGGAAGAACCGCACCAAATCGATGGCCCACGTCCGCGAGGAGTTTCAACAGGCATTCGGGAGTGTTCTTTCGATGAATGCCATCCGTAAGGAAGCCCATCTGCTCGGTTATCATGGACGTGCTGCCGCCCACAAGCCTTTGATCACCAAGTCCAATAGTGCTGCTCGGCTAACGTGGTGCAAACAACGTCGACAGTGGACCGTTGAACAGTAGAAATAGGTTCTCTGGAGCGACGAATCAAGGTTCACCCTCTACCGTTCGGATGGCAGGGTCTGGGTTTGGCGTCTGCCTGGAGAACGCCTCCTGCCAGAATGTATTGTGCCAACTGTGAAGTTTGGCGGCGGTGGAATTATGCTATGGGGGTGTTTTTTCCTGGTATGGCACGGGACCCTTGGTCGCAATTCTTGGTAGACTCAACGCCGAGACCTACTGCACCATTTTGGATGACCATGCGCTTCCTAAGTTGCGGCAGTTTTACGGGGTGGACCCATGTTACTTTCAGGATGACAATGCCACCTGTCATGTTGCGAAGTCCACCATGGCTTGCTATGGTGACAATGGGGTTAATCGAATGGACTGGCTTGCGCAAAGCCCGGACCTTAACCTTATCGAGCATCTCTGGGACGAGCTGGAGCGTCGACTTAAGGGGTGCCCCCACCGTCCGAAATCGGTGAAGGAACTGACCTGTCTTCTCCAAGCCGAGTGGAAGAAAATACCGCTAGCCGTCGTACAACGCTTGGTTGAGGGTATGCCCCGGAGGGTCGCAGCTGTAATCGCCGCTCGTGGAGGCTCCACCAACTATTGAAGGTGAATGAACTTCGTTTTCCTCTGCTATCACAGGTGTTCAATTACTTGTTGGTAGATAGTGTATAATGTTTCCTTCTATATTTCTTCTTTTAACTGTTAGATTTGAAAATCTTTTTGTCTCTAATACCTTCCTTCTGCTATGGGAAATGTTTTTTGCGCCATTTGTAAATTTTCGCAACCTACTTTTTAGCCACTGGTGGAAGTAAATAGTTGATTTTTTTAGGTTGATTTTTACCTTTACTGAAATTTTCTAATGAATACTTCATATAAAAATTTGCCATAAAATCAGATTGCTTTCTAATATCAGAAACTTAAATCTAGTTGTTTCTTACTATTTTCTGAGCTAAGTAATCACTTTGCGTCTTCTATAATTAGTTTTCCAATCATGCCCAGTTAAATTGCCTTGATCACTAATGAATGTAGTCCTTTGGACTTAAGGTTTTCCCGTTATTCTCTTTTATTTCACGTTGGAAATTTTTGTGCCTACTTTATTTGCTGCCGAGTACAAATTTAAAACATAGCTACAGCATCAACATCAGGTTGAAAATTCCTTTCCAAAATAAAATCTAACACGAATACTTGCTCCCATGATTATATGTTTAAGAAATAACAATCCCTTTGGTCCTTTGAAAAAGTTCAAAATATTTCTCCTTTCCTTACTCTTAAATTTCCAATGTAAGCATTATCTCAAAATAATTAAATGTAAATAGTATTTTATGTATTGATTGTGTGGTATATGAAAGCATTTCAAGAGAAATGCCATATACCTATGTATTTTTGAGTTTTATGGGGTTTTTTTACTCTGTAATTTTCTTCAATTATTGAACTAAAGCCAAAGTAGAAAAATAAGTTTTTCTCAAAATCAGTGTACTATAATGTATATAAAAGTTTAGTTGATATTAAACCTAGTCACATTTTCAGTGACAGTTTTGGTATTTCAGTATTTATCTGTGATTCTAAGTTTCTGATTAGCTGCAGCGGACATCATTTTTAACATTCTGCATTAAGTTTGCCTAAGCATGTAGGAAGTTGTTGCGTTGTAGGTTACAGGTTGAACAGACCTATGGTTTCACTGTATTTTAAGTCGGAGCGTTTGGATCGTATGTCCTGGAAAAAGATCAAAATGTCCTGGGAATGTCCTAGGAAAGTCCTGGAAATTTGTGATTGACAAAGTGTATGAACCATGGTAATGTACTTGTCAAATATTTCCCCAACTGCTGTTGTTAGTGACAGTGATCTGGACAAGTTGGAATTGGAGTTTGCCTTATATCAAGTTGATGAATTGGAAGAAGATGTTTTGAATAGTCCTACAATTGATACCTCATGGTCAAACATTTTGAAAATGACTTGTGCAATTGGTGCTAAAAAGTATGAAGTTTTGCCATGCCCGAATATATACTATTCTTTTTGTGCTACACAGTAATGCAACTGCAGAAAGAATTTTTAGCATTGTCCGTAAGAGTCAAATGGAGTTTAGTTCAAACCCAGCCACCGAAACTTTAGGGGCATTATTAGTCTTAAAAGTGAAGATGGCATTTGCCGAGGTTTGCCATTCTGTCACATTTTCAGAAAAAGAATTGGCTGATGCAAAGCATGTCACAGTAACAGCCAGTTAGTTTAGAGAAATTTAGCTTAAAGGCTTGTAAATATGTAAAGAATTTTGATACAGAATGTGTAAGTACGTTCATAGGAAAAATTGCCATTTATATACTGTCAGCGTACAGGAATATAATTTTTGATTAGTATTGAAGTGAAAGAAAGCATTTGTGTACTGCAAAGCAAAACTGACAGGTAAACCTAATTATTATTTTTGTTTCTTTCCTACCATACTCGTAACACCACATATGAATACTGAGGGAAAAGAGGGTTGTGTGAAATTGGTTTTTCTCTTTATAAGTATACATTAAATTTCTAACCATACCCATAATTTTGAAGAAGAAATTTACATCATACACTGGTGTGCAAAAATTAAGGACGAAGAGGAGAAATTAGCATAACAGAGGAACGAGCAGGCAGAACGGACCGAAAGACCACTCAGGAGATAGACTAGGGTCCGGTACGGTAGGGCATGCGCATATATGCAGCATGACGTAGGGGGTGTTGTCGGAAGGGTATACAGCACACGGGCGGTGTACGCTCAGCAATTCGGTGAAAGCTATTGCACGGTGTACATCGGTTTGAACGACGTCGAGTTGCTGCCACGGTGTGATATGGCCAACAGGCAATCCAGTAGACGACATCTGGATGATTTTATCCGAGGTCGTGTCATTGGGAAGTTGGAAGAAGGTCGAAGTGTGACTAGTGTGGCCGAGGAGTTCGGGATCGCTCACAGCATCGTTTTACGACCTTGGAGAGCATTTCAAACGACAGGAACCGCAGTCAGAGAGTCTAGCAGGGGTCGTCCACGAGCAACCACGGCGGCGGACGACCGGTATATTGTCCTAAAGGCGAGAAGAGACAGTCGGCAGACAGCGGGAGAAATCGCAAGGCACATGCAACAGACAACTGGACGTCCGTTATCGCGTTTTACCGTGGCCAGGAGGCTGCACAAAGGTAGTCTATTTGCACGACGACCAGTACGGTGTGTGCCATTAACGCCTGCTCATCGGAGATGGCGGTTTCTGTGGTGCCAGGAACACAAGAACTGGACACATCAGCAATGGGGTCGAGTTCTCTTTACGGAGGAGAGCCGATTTAGTCTGACGAGCGATTCTGGACGTAAACACATCTGGAGAGAGCAGGGAAAACGCAATCACACCTCCAACATCATCGAAAGGGACCGGTTTGGAGGTGGCGGAGTTCTCGTTTGGGGCGGTATCATGCTTGGTAGCCGTACTGACCTCCACATCTTCCAAGGAGGTTCAGTCACTGGTGTCCGCTATTGTACCGAGGTTCTCCTGCCTCACGTGCGTCTGTTTAGAGGTGATGTGGGTCCTGAGTTCCTCTTCATGGACGACAACGCTACACCTCATCGTACAGTGGCTGTCGCAGAGTTGTTGGAGAGTGAATATATTCAACTCATGGATTGGCCCGCAGGGTCCCCGGACCTAAATCCAATCGAACACGTGTGGGACCTACTCGGGAGACGCTTGGCAGCACGTCACCAGCCGCCAGCAGCGATTCCGCAGCTGCGATTGGCGCTACAAGAGGAATGGGGCGCGATGCCTCAACAGCTCCTTAACAACCTCGTCCTCAGCATGAACAGACGTTGTAAATCCTGCAACGCAGTCAGGGGTGATCATATCCCCTACTAAAGACTGCATGGATTTGTCTTGGCAGCCGCCTGTCACATAGACGTTTCTGTCTTCTGTCCAGTTGAGCTCGAAGCTACCTTTTCAATAAAGTGCCTTTGTGTCCTTTGGATTCCTTGTTTGAACGGGTTTGCTCACTTGTCCCATATTCTTACATCTTGGGGATCTTATGGTATGATTTGAGTTGACGTGGAGCACTTCTGCACTACGTTACATTCGAAAAACCGTCTCGTCCTTAATTTCTGCACGCCAGTGTTGTAAAGGATTTATTAAAATGTATTCTCATAATTGTGCTGTTGAAAGAAGAAATTTATATGATTGTAAAGAATTTGTTAAAATAGACAGTCATAATATTCTTAAATTTATTAATTTAAAACTTTTGTATTAATATAATTTCTGTTTAACAGTACCCATCAAATTGTTAAATTTAGAAACAAAGAAAAATTCATTAAAGCAGGACTATAATGAAATATTTTATGTTAGGGTCCTGTAATGTAGTGAAAGCAAGTTACTATGATATTCAAGTATTACAGGTTACACAGTTGTACTCTAATATTGTTCTTATTTATTAATTTTGGTAAAAGTGTTGTGTTACATTACTGAAAATATTTCTGGAAGTTTGTGTTCCATTACTGACACATTACTGAAAATTCCCCTATGAATGCTGATAAGTTCTGCTTAGAGGTTGGCACTTCTGGAAACCAGATACCGACTTAGACAATTTGGGGGTGTGGGCAAGAGGCTTTCAGTGTCCCCTCGGCATCCCGTGTTATGTGCATGCATGCATGAATGAGTACCGGTTACATTGTTACCTTACTGACAGATTAAGACATTAATTTGCCAATAATATGTTGTTCTATTTATTTATTTGAATCAGTTTAATACAAAGCAAGCAATTATAACGTAAGCCTTTTTCGTGTGCGAGATTGGTGTTACGCTTTGTCTAAAACAATGACTAAGGAAATGTTGAACTAAATGAGAGTATGGTGCAATAGTTGCACGGGATAGCTCAAATTAAGGTTTTACGGCCAGACGAAACGTATACAGAAGTCCAACTTAAATTAAAACTTTTATTGGTCCAGCACAGTAGATGAAATCCAAAATATAGCACTGCGAGCTTTGCACTTCCCACATAATATCTTAATTATCTGTCGTATAATTTAGCTTAACAACGATCGAATATCCACACACACACACACACACACACACGCACACCCTAAGCAACTGCTGTATCGTCCTTTTTATCTAACGTTCTTATCACATTCATAAGTCACTCTCTCTGACCTCAAAAGTGTTGCCAACCTCATTCATGTGAGAGAGAAGATATCACGTTAAGTTTGGAAAGTGCAAAAGAGAACAAACTCAAATTTACATAGGAAAAGGAACTGAAAATGAAAGTTATTTTGGAATATACGTCACACAATATACAGTATAACTACATTTTGGGCCCCCCCTCAAAGATCGGGGCCCTGGGCACGTGCCCCGAATGCCCACCGATAAACCCCTTCCCTTCAGCTCTCGACGAGCAGTTATGGTGCTGGTATTGCTTCGAGGAATATTTTGGAGCTTGATCGTGAGTGTTGCACCCGAAGACAGGCGATTTTGTCACATCACTCGCCTTAGCGTTCGGGAGTCTCACTGTGTCTACGTGGCTATCGCGATTGAGCTGTTGTTGCTCCTAGGCCTTTACAATAACATCGCTTACAGTTAATCGGGGCAGCTCCGGCAGAGCAGAAATTTCACGAACTGACTTGTTGTTGTTAAGAAGACATCAGATAAACATGCCACGTTGAAAGTCACTGAACTCTGCCGTAGGGCCCATTCTACTGTTCACACTTATACCTGCCTATGATGTTTATCAGGCCACGTACATCTTTTTATACCTGTATGGGCCATGGCTGTGACGTAAAAGTGAAAATCCACTACTCAAGAAGGGTGTTCTGATAATTTCATCATGTAGTGTATATCCGCGTACCACGGCAGTTTGTTCATGACAATGCGCTAATATATGGTTTCTCACTCACAGTTCATGTCTTGTAGACAAGTAGATTGTCATTCAGACACGATCTGTTGTAACTGAACTTTAAAGGTCGCTTTAAAGGGGCAAATATCTAATCATCGTAAAACGTAAAACTATGTCAAGCTTAATTTAATTCCATGAAGCGGTTACTCCTTTCCTTGTGCAATTAATTACGGATACCCTATTCACTCTCTATAGCATATATATTCAATACTTATGCAATACTACAAGGGTTGCATCAGCTCAGATAACAGAACATCAGTTTTAGTAACTAGTTTTAATACACGCATGAGTAAAACTGCGCAATTTCGAATACTCGCCGAATCTCCTTGCCTTACTAGGACAGTGGGGGATTTTTGATTAATATGTTTTGGAGTATATGGAATAAAATGAATAAAGCAACTCACGCCCCTCATTCAGCAAGGACTGGTTTCGTCTCGGAGCATTCATATCAATAACTCACTAGACTTAAAAAGAAATTTCAGCATGACGTTCAATGAGACATAAATATCTTTTATTAGGCGTTTTGGTGCCAACTTAAGTTAAATAATCGATCAATAGCTAAAAAATAAATCAGGAGAACACGAGAATACCATCCATTACCGAATGCCTTCTTGACATTAGTACATTCATTACATTTTCTTTTATAAAAACGTGTCATTCAGGAAGTGGGCTTCTTTGTGTCTAAAGGGCAACAAAACAAGACATTTCCTGACAGACGCAAAAGCGTGTTATTAAATTAACTCACCACTAACCCATTGTGAGCGTTGTTACATAAAAAGAGGAGGTGCCCACAGCATAACAGCTTCGTTGTCAAAGACAAATTATCACTGGAACTACGTAACTTCGAGGTTCAACCCTTTTGACACCTACGAGTTGAACAAAAGGTTTCCAAACTGTAATTGTGTGCTTGTCACGAGTTCGCCCCGCTGTGAATAAATTATATACTACGTAGGAGAGTGGAAAACAAACCTACCACGTGACGAAAAAAAAATCACCGCTTTTGTTCAATTTATGTGATTTTCATTATTATAATATCCTATTTGTATAACAAGTGTAAGGATACATATGCACCGAGAAGCAAATTTATCATGTTCACACACTTGTGGACCATCTCTGGTATTCAGAACAGCAGCGTTTTGCTTCTCTATTGGTTCAACTAAAGCTCTGGTTAAATATCTGTCCATGTATCTCGAGCAGTATCTTACAATCCACGTAGATCGAATGGTAGTGGATTCAGACCAGTAAAGGATCCAGAGGGGTGACTGGGGTGATCTAACCCTCAAAGCAAGTCAACCCCCCCCCCCCCCTTTTTTTGTTGGATTGGAGGTATAACGACCACCGTGAGCAACTCAATGGGCTATAAACAGTCGCACGTCCCTAATTTAGGCTCACTGGTTCCAGGGATGGGAGAGAGCCAGTGCCGTAAGACAAACACAACATCCATGCCTCACGGAATTCGAACCCGAGCCCCTTTCGGACGAATGATCAGAGGCTTTTTCCTTTTTAAATGGCTAACATGTAAATAATTAATGCATTCATTTTTGTAAAATGTTAGTAATAAATCCGCAGATTTTCGTCAACGTTTTCATAATCCCTAAAATTTGCTGTAAATTTGGTGATAAAATGCTCTGTTCTAGCTTCAACTGAAACCACAACAACAACAAAAAACTAGAAGTTCGGAAACAGAGAAAGAAAGATGAGAGCGGAATTGAAAAACCATTTTCATGAAAATCAATGAGTGAGCTTTGTCTGTTTTTCTTTTTTCTGGCATCATTAGCAATTGGGAGCAGGGAAAGTCACCGTGGGGGTAAATTTTGGTGTGCGTGTGTGAGGCAGCGTGGGTGACAGAACAAAGTACGTGCCGGCCCGGTGGCTCAGTGGTCTAAGCGAGGGCTTCTGATCATTCGTCCGATATGGGTCCGGGTTCGAATCCCGGTGAGGCATGGATGTTGTTTGCCTTACGGCACTGGCTGTCTCCCTTCCCTGGAGTAAGTGGCCTTAATTAGGGACGGAGGACTGTTTATAGCCCATTGAGTTGGTCACAGTGATCGTTAAACCCCCAATCAAAAAGCAAAAAAAAAAGCAAAGTACGTACCTTAATTGGGCCATAAACAAAAAGTAGTAACAAATTTCCAAACAGGAAATGTTTCTATTAAAATAACCCATCTGAATAGAAGGGATCAAGCTTTAATTTGAAAGATTTTATCCAGAAGTGAGATTTAAAAAAACGTCAACTTAGTTTCCTCCAAAAGCAGGAAACTGAACGCCATGAAAACAATAGTGATTTTTCAGTTCTGAGCTTGTGATTCAAAAATTTAGAACATTTTTTTAATGGAAACTTTTGGTAAGTCTTGCGATACCAGGATACCAAGAAGGGGCAGCTCTGCAAGTTTATAGTGAGAGAGAGAGTGCACTCCACAAGGTCTCTCTCTTTTTTACGCTTTCCAACCGTAGGTTGAAGAAGCGTATATGCTCCAGCTTTGTCCGTCCGTCCGCACGATAACTGGCGTAAAAATGGTTCGATTTCGATGAAATTTTAGTATGTGGTAGGGGACCACCTAGGGACGAACCCTATTGAAAATGGGACAAATGGGGTCAAAGGTCACGACGTAGGAGCAGAATCATTCCATTGCCCTTATGCGCCATAACTTGCGTAAATATGGTTCGATTTCAATGAAAGTTTACTATGTGGTAGGAGACCGCCTGGGGACGAACCCTATTCAAAATGGGTGAAGTGGGGTCAAAGGTCATGACATAAGATCGGGATGCATTCCATTGCCTTTATGCGTCATAACTTGCGTAAAAATGGTTCGATTTCGATGAAATTTTAGTATGTGGTAGAAGACCACCTGGCGACAAACCTTATTGAAAATGGGCGAAATGGGGTCAAAGGTCAGGACATAGAAGCGGAATCATTTCCATCGCCATTATGCGTCATAACTTACGTAAAAATGCTTCAATGTGGATGAAATGTTAGTATGTTGTAGGGTCTTGCCTGGGGACGAATTCTATTGAAAGTGGGCGAAATGGGGTCAAAGGTTAGGACACAGGAGCAGGATCAATTCCATAGCCCTTATGCATCATAACTTACGTAAAAATGCTTCGATTGCGACAAAACTTTATCATGTTATTTCGGAGGTATACCAAACCGGTTCTGTCGATTATCATCGAAATGGAATCAAAGGTCAGGGCACAGGACCGAGATTTATTCCACAGCCATTATTCTCATAACTTGAGTGATAACTTGAGTAATGATTTCTGGTATGTTGGAAAGCGTATTATAATCAATGTATTGCATGATTTTACTAACTTGTTTTTATATAGACTAGAGCAACTGCACCCCTTACTAAGATGACCTTCTAGATCCTTTACTGATTCAGACTTCTGGTGATCCTTTCTAGTGCATTCCACAAATTCTGTATATAATTCTGATGCGGAGACTGGGGGGGGGCGGCAAATGAAGCAGGGAGAAGTTTCCACTATATTTCTGACACCAGTTCCAGGCAATATGACCATTATGGGTTAGTGCATTGTTCTTCTGAAAGTATGCAGGGTACAGAGCCACAATGGTTGGATGATCTTCAGCAGCAAGGACGTTTAAACAGGCTCCGACATCCAGGCATGGAGGATAGGTGCCTCTGGTGCATAAATTCCACTCCCATCGGCATGGCATAGTTGGAAACGAGATTCGTCATGCCACAAGACTAATTTATAATCGTTTAAGGTCCTTCTCTGGTGCACCCGAGCTAACTGGGAACGTTTTGCCTCATTCACTGCAAACAGCAATGGTATGCGAACAGGTCTGCTGATGTTGCAACGCAGATGGTACAATATCACGAAAAAGAATTTTTAAGGTGGTAAACAAAATGGCCATTTACTGAAGTAAGGCAATGGCTATTCTAAGTAAATGTACTAAGTTGCCTTAAAAAACCTGTAGGTGTTCCATGTATTTCTGAAGAAAATTTCTTCCACTACCGCCATCAGGCACAATGACGTGTGGCATTGTTCTTGGTTCGAAACTTTTGTTATATGATTCAGTGTTGCGCGTCTATAGGGCAACACTAACCTGGCAATCCTCCGCTCAGTCTGGGCATCAAGTAGCCACTTCCATCCACAGTGCCTGTGCTCACTACCGTTTTTTTTTTTTTTTTTTTTTTTTTTTTGGTGCATCAACCACTCCCTATATAATCTTATTACTGTTGCTTTTCCATATTCCACAAATACAGTTATCTTACTGATACTTGTGTGAATTACTATTTTGAGCATTCAGTAGCATTTCACGCTTGAAGTGCGTTAGGGCCGTCTCGGGGTACGAGGGGTAAGAAGCCTTTCTCACTAGTATTCAAGGGGTAAGAGGCATTTTCTCGCTAGCATTCAGTAGTATTCCACGCTTGAAGTGTGTTAGAGCCGTCTCGGTGTACGAGTAGTAGAGGCGTTTCTCGCTAGTATTTCAAACTGGGTCTAGGGAAGGGAGTAAGCCAGTGCTGTAAGACATACACGACATCGATGCCTCACCGGGATTCGAACCCAGACCAATCTCAAACGAATGGTCAGAAGCCAGTGCTTAGACCAATGCGCCGACTTATTTCAAACTACTGCTGGCAGTGTTCAATTGACTGTGTAGCCGTGAAGACCTGCTAAAGCGGATGATCTATCATCCTGTTTGCATAAAATGGTCTGCTGGTCCTCATAAGTTGTCCACTCAGCGTATACCCCTTCCCAAAACAAATTGGCATTCCACAGTTAGTGATTGCTAAACGCTAATTTTGTGTTCTCTTAGTGATGATGAAAATTATTAGGGGTATGCAAACGTTTCCGCTGCCCCCGCCACCGGACGCTGTAGGAATCTAACCGGCCGGCGACCCGTGCTGTCAGTTCGTACATGAAGCCAAGCATGGCGATCGATAAAGATCATTTGCGTCACTGTTTGTTATTCATGTTTAATTTAGGGAAAAGTGCGAGGGAAGCATACGGTTCAATATGTCAGGCGTATGGCGAAACGGGTATGGGTGAGCCACCTGAATACAGTCTCTATAAAGGGGTGTACAGCCACGATGTTCCGGTTCATAACAGCTATTAGGGTTTTCTCTACAGGAATAATGGATCCAAGTATTCCCCAAGAAAGTATTGCCTAGTAGACCATCACACTTCCTCCAGCCTCCTGGACCCGTGCCGCAATACATCCCGGTGAGTAGGCCTCCTTGTTTAAACCTCGCACACAAGCTCGTCCGGCGACATGGTGTAACAGAAAACGAGATTCATCTTACCAATAGACCCTCTTCCAGTCTTCTATGGTCGAATGTCGATGATTATGTGCCCACTGCAAGGGTTGCCGACGGTGAACGGCTGTGAGCATTGGCACACGAATGGAGCTGCGGAGACCCTTCATCATAACTAAACTTTGTGTTCGAACACATTGAGGCCTTTATCATGACTGAAATTATGGGTAATGTCTGCCACAGTACCCCCCTTTCTCCTGTTGCTGCGGACAAGACGAGATAGCCTGCGCTGACCTCTGGCATCAACGAGGCGTGCCTACGCCTTGTCAACGACTCGAAGTGTCACCTGTTTCGGACTATCTTTGATAGGTACACTGGTGTGCAAAAAATAAGGACGAAGAGGAGAAATTAGCATAACAGCGGAACGAGCAGGCAGAACGGACCAAAGACCACTCAGGAGATAGACTAGGGTCCGGTACGGTAGGGCATGCGCATATATGCAGCATAACGTAGGGGGGGGGGGTCGGAAGGGTATAAAGCACACGGGCGGTGTACGCTCAGCAATTCGGTGAAAGCTATTGCACGGTGTACATCGGTTTGAACGACATCGAGTTGCTGCCATCGTGTGATATGGCCAACAGGCAATCCAATAAACGACATCTGGATGGCTTTACCCGAAGTCGCGTCATTGGAAAGTTGGAAGAAGGTCGAAGTGTGACCGAGGAGTTTGGGATAGCTCACAGCATCGTTTCATGAGCTTGGAGAGCATTTCAAACGACAGGAACAGCTATCCGAGAGTTTAGCAGTGGTCCGTCCACGAGCAACCACGGCGGCGGACGACAGGTATATTGTCCTCCAGGCGAGAAGAGAGAGACGGCAGACAGCGGAAGAAATCCCAAGGCACATGCAACAGACAACTGGGCGTGCGTTATCGCGTTTTACCGTGGCCAGGAGGCTGGATAAAGGTGGTCTATTTGCACGACGACCAGTACGGTGTGTGCCATTAACGCCTGCTCATCGGAGACGGCGGTTTCTGTGGTGCCAGGAGCAGAAGAACTGGACACATCAGCAATGGGGTCGAGTTCTCTTTACGGATGAGAGCCGATTTAGTCTGACGAGCAATTCTGGACGTATACAATTCTGGAGAGCAGGGAACACGCAATCACACCTCCAACATCATCGAAAGGGACCGGTTTGGAGGTGGCGGAGTTCTCGTTTGGGGTGGTATCATGCTTGGTAGCCGTACTGACCTCCACATCTTCCAAAGAGGTTCAGTCACTGGTGTCCGCTATTGTACCGAGGTTCTCCTGCCTCACGTGCGTCTGTTTAGATGTGCTGTGGGTCCTGAGTTCCTCTTCATGGACGACAACGCTACACCTCATCGTACAGTGGCTGTTGCAGAGCTGTTGGAGAGTGAAGATATTCAACGCATGGAATGGCCCGCAAGGTCCCCGGACCTAAATCCAATCGAACACGTGTGGGACCTTCTCGGGAGACGCTTGGCAGCAGGTCACCAGCCGCGAGCAACGATTCCGCAGCTGCGATTGGCGCTACAAGAGGAATGGGCCACGATGCCTCAACAACTCCTTAACAACCTCGTCCTTAGCATGGACAGACGTTGTAAATCCTCAGTCAATGGTAATCACATCCCCTACTAAAGACTGGATGTTTCTTGGCAGCCGCCTGTCACATGGACGTTTCTGTCTTCTGTCCAGTTGTGCTCGAAGCTACCTTTTCAATAAAAGTGTCTTTGTATCCTTTGGATTCCTTGTTTGGACGGGTTTGCTCACTTGCCCCATATTCTCACATCTTGGGGATCTTATGGTATGATTTGAGTCAATGTGGAGCACTTCTGCACGTCGTTACAGTCGAAAAACCGTCTCGTCCTTAATTTTTGCACGCCAGTGTACTAACTACTGCATAGCGTAAGCGGCCTACCAGTGTCGCTGTTTCGGAGACGCACTTACCAAGGTGTGTTGCCATAATGATCTGGCCTTTGTCGAAATCAGACAAATCCTTTGCTTTTCGCATATTGAGACGAAACGAAATACTGACTGAGAGATTTGATCAAATGCACAAGAACCTAAGGTTAAAACTTTGAGGCGACGCGCCTGAAATATTTGAACAGGAGCTTCGGTAACTTGCCGCTAACCAGATTTAGTCGCCTGAACGACGCTGAGCACAGCTCTGTCAAGCGGGAAATACGTGACGTCGTAGGTCCAACAGTCTTTGAAAAGAGGAATGAACAGAGTTCAATAGGAAAGATTATAATGAAAAGATGTTGAAATTAAAATGATAGAGTATGTGCATTGCTTTGGCTGAATGCTAAGTAATGAAAGAAGCTTCATTTCATCTGTGCATTAAATTAATTAATTTTTGTTTGGTAGTCTGGCGGGCAATAAATAAAAAAGGCGGAGGGTTAGTTCAGTTAATTATATTTTGCAGAGGTTCTTATTTTTAATTTGATTGTAGTTATGCATGCACCTCAGGGTATTTATTTGTTAAATGTACTTAATTTGTTATTTTTGTTTTGTCGTCTTGCTTTTGTGTTAAATATATTTTATTATTGTAATTGCATTTTTGTCTTTATTTCTGAAACTAATGCTGTCACATAGTTATTTGATGTAATATTGTAGTGGAGGTTACTTTGTTTTTATTTCTTTTATGGAGGTTATATTTCTTTTAAGGGCCAATCACTATTTTGATGTTTAAAATACTGTTCAATATAAAGTTTGCAATTGTATTATTTAATGTAATCATTTATTAAAATGGTATAGTTTGTTGTGATCAGTTCATGTAATGCAATCAATGTATTTAGCAAGAAGTGATAGTTTTCTTTTGTTTCGTATACGTTAACTATTTGGATACTGTGCTTAATAGCTTACTATACTATGGTTGAATATGAAGTTTGCATTTGTATTGTTTAGTGTAATCATTTGTTGAAATGATATAGTTTTACTGACTGAGAAAGCTCCGACTCAGGTATTATGATAATATCACTCGCGACCTTGGCACGTGACGCTGATTGGCTGCACGCGCGCTTATCTGCATAAAGCAGAGGTGGTTTTAATGGCTGGTGTATAAGTACTAACTTTTGTAGAGAAGATACAGTTAAGCAATTAAGCATACGTAAGGACATAACCCGTAAGCCTTACTACTACATCTTTAAATTGAACTAAAACTTTATGTTGTCCAGTACGTGAATTTCAACTTGGGAGGGAGGGAAGGGGGGCAGATTTAGTTTAACTACAGTACTTCAAAAATATTAACTGTTGCTTTCAAGAATTACCACAACACTTCATTACATAACAGTACGAAAATTTTACTGGAATGTTATCTAACAGATTTAGAAGATTATCCTGATAATCTACTCGAGTTCAGTCCTAATGTAGAGTAAGACCCAGAAATATTCAAAACATTCAAGTACCTGAATTTATCGTCAGCATTTGCTGATGTGGAAACCGCATTAAGAATATCTTTAACAAGTCCCATATTCAGTTGTACTATAAGAAAGGTTTTTTTCATTACCGAACAGGCTAAAATCGCCTCTTAGAACGTATCTTAAAAAAAAAGCTGCCATCGCTTCCGTTGCTTTGCGTAAATAGTGATATAACAGAGAAGGCTGATTATAATGACATTATAGATAGATTTCTTAGAAAGTAGAATCCGAAGAAAGCTGCTTAACATGTGAATATATACGTATATTGGCTGATTTTGTAAGATCAAGATTTCTGTAAGCTTGACATTTAATTCATACAATATAACAAAAATCATTGAATAAAATGAAGAAATGTTATCATTAATGTCACTCATTATCAATCCACTCTGCTGGATGATGGCCTCCCCAAGTTTCCTCCATAACGATCTGCCTTGTGCCACTCTCACCCATGTTACTCCGGCATGTTTTCGAATTTCATCCATCCATCTCCCATGTGGTTTTCTTCTGGGTCTTTTTCTGTCCCTCGGAATCCAGTCTAAAATTTCGGTTGTCCATCGGCGGTCCGTTCTTCTGGCAACATGTCCAGCCCATTGCCATTTTACTGATTTCACTCTGGTCATGATATCGTCCACTCCTGTCCTTTTCCTTATTCACAAGTTCCTCTTCTTATCTTTCCTGGTTACGCCAATTATGCATCTCTCCATGCTGCTTTCAGTTGTCTGCAGTTTTTGTATGTCTTTTTCAGTTAAGGTTGTATGCCTTTTTTCAGTTATGTATATTATAACTATATATATATTCGCCTTGAGGCGCGAAAAGTATATGTATATACCATATATTTTTGTGTACCGCCAATAGCGGTATAACTATACCATCGGGATTAGAGGAAATGCTATCCCACACTCACCAACCCGCTTGGCCAGCGTGGTGAGTTATGGCCAAACCCCTCCAAAATGACTCCACAACTTAAATCTTGGCCCTCAGTCTCCGGCAGCTGGAATGTACCTGGCCAAGGCAGCGACCAGTGCGACATGAAGGCAGAGGGTGCTAAGAATCCCCGGAGGACCGGACTAGGCTGCCATCTGATGCTGACCTTGGCTACGTACAACGGACGCTCCCTATCTTCTGATTCAAGGCTTCTTGAATTGGAAGAGGAACTACAAAGGATCAAGTGGGACATCGTCGGGCTAAGTGAGGTAAGGAGAAAAGGAGAAGATCTCATTGAACTGAAAAGTGGACATCTCTTCTACTATCGTGGGACAGATACTGGTAGAACTAGTGGTGTTGGATTTATAATAAACAAGAAACTGAAGGATAAAGTTGTAGAAGTTGAAAGTTCCTCTGACAGAGCTGCACGACTCGTTATCCAACTCTCGAGAAGATACCAGGCTCAGATTATTCAAACTTATGCACCCACCACAAGTCATGCTGAAGAAGAAATTGAAGAATTTTATGACGAAATTCGTGATCTAAATAATAAAGGTAAGCAGCACTTGAAGATAATTATGGGAGATTTCAATGCAAAAATAGGGCAACGGCAACAGAATGAAACTTCAGTAGGTAAATTCGGTCACGGCAACAGAAACCAGCGTGGAAATACTCTCGTAGAGTTTGCAGAGGCAGAAGGGTTTTTCATCTTGAACTCCTTTTTCAAGAAAAAGCCACACAGGAAATGGACATGGAGACATCCAAATGGGACGACAAGTGAAATTGATTTTATTATGTGTAACAAAAAATTCGTCATAGAAGACTGCAGTGTGCTAAACAAGTTCAACACAGGCAGTGACCATAGATTGGTGAGATGTAAGATGCACCTGAACACTAAACTCGAACGTAGCAAGCTCATAAGACAAACAAAATGTATTGAAATAACCAACCTTAATACCTTCAAATTGGAACTTAAGAACAGATTATCTGCTTTAGAAGGCCTAACATCGGAAGAAGTGGATATTTCTGAAGTTAACAGAAAAGTAACCAAAGCTCTTATAGAAACAGCAACAAAATTAGCTGGGTCTAAGAACAAATTGCATGTGAACAAATTATCAGGAAAAACCAAAATGTTGATGCATAAAAGAAGAGTGATGAGGACAACTAAAGAAGATGTGACTTCCAAAGTGGAATATATAGAGCTATGCAAGACAGTACGAAAAAGTATCACTGAAGACGTAAGGAAATTCAACTGTGAACTAGTAAGAAAAGCAATTGAAAACAACCAAAGCCTAAAGATAGCAAAGGGACATCTCAGTAAGGGTAAAAAACAGATTATGGCACTGAGAAAAGAAGATGGTTCTGTAACAAGAAATAGAGGCGAAATTTTGACAAGAATGAAAGATTTCTACTCCAAATTATATGAAAGGGATGATACATGTACTCCAGACATCATGAAAGGTACCAGTACCAGAGTTCTTCCAGTCCTTCCAGCAGAAGTTGCACATGCAATCAAGAACATGAAGCGGGGAAAAGCTCCAGGAGAAGATGGAATTACTGTAGACATCATACAAGAAGCAAGTGGAGAAATCGAAACAGTACTCGCCCAAATTTTCACTCGATGCCTTAATGAAGGGAAAATTCCTGAGGATTGGAACAACGCTACAATGATCTTGCTACATAAAAAAGGTGACATTGAGGATCTCAGGAACTACAGACCTATCAGCCTCCTATCAGTGGTTTATAAAATCTTCACTAAAGTTCTTTCACACCGCTTTGAGGTGACACTGGACATGGCTCAACCGAGAGAACAAGCTGGATTCAGGAGTGGCTACAGCACAATAGATCATATCCACGTACTGAGAGAACTAATTGAAAGAGCGAGGGAATATGAGCTTCCATTGTGCATGGCTTTTATCGATTATGAAAAAGCCTTTGATTCGGTGAAACTATCAGCAGTTACAATGGCTCTGAAATCCTGCGGTATTGAAGATGCATACATTAATATTATTAATAACATCTATGAAAATGCAAGTGCAAAGATTCGGCTGTTTGAAAATACAACACACATAAAAATTGGAAAAGGAGTGAGACAAGGTGACACCATATCTCCGAAGCTCTTTAATGCGACATTGGAAAATGTCTTTCAATCACTGAACTGGGAAAACAAAGGGATAAAGATTAATGCAGATTATCTAACCCACCTTCGTTTTGCTGATGACATAGTCATTTTTGCAACTACCCCATCAGAGCTACAGAGTATGATCCAGGAACTTGCTGACAAGAGTAAAGAAGTGGGATTAAAAATGAACTTTCAGAAGACAAAAGTGATGTACAATGCTTTTACAAGAAATGAAGATTTATCGATTGATGGAGAAAAGCTGGAGATAACAGACACGTACGTTTATCTTGGACATCAGATATCAAGTGAGGGTCACATTGGTGAAGAAATTAATCGGCGTACAAAACTTGCCTGGAGATCTTTTGGAAGAAACAGCATAATTTTCAAGAGCAATATGCCATTATGTCTTAAAAGAAAAGTGTTTGATCAATGCATCCTTCCAGTGCTTATGTATGGTGCAGAGACGTGGACCTTAACTAAAAGAGACATACAAAGGCTGCAGACAACTCAAAGTAGCATGGAGAGGTGCATGCTTGGTGTAACCAGGAGAGATAAGAAGAGGAACACATGGATCCGAAAAATGACAAGAGTGGAAGACATCATGATCAGAGTTAAATCCCTGAAATGGCAATGGGCTGGACATACTGCCAGAAGAACAGACCATCGATGGACAGCCGAAATTTTAGATTGGATTCCAAGGGACAGGAAAAGACCCAGAAGAAGACCACATGGAAGATGGGTGGATGAAATTCGAAAGTATGCGGGAGTGACATGGAGGAGACTGGCACAAGACAGACCGTTGTGGAGGAAACTTGGGGAGACCTTCGTCCAGCAGTGGATTGATAATGGTTGACAATGATGATGATGATGATATACTGTATATATATATACACACACATTACACAGAAATATTATTATTTCACAAATTCATAGATGTATATATATCTGCAACAGTATGGAAGTATTTGCTGACGCACTGTCCACACTTTTTCTCTCCTCAAGGCAAATAATTACCCCCTTGGTTCCCTCTTATATGTATATGTTTCGGCAGTTTCTATGCAGCCGTAAGTCAATTCGTAAATTTTGCTTCTTGAGTATTTGGATATTACACGCTTAGTTTATTGAACATCCCTTTTTGTTTTCTATTGGTCTTAGCTAATTTCTTCCATATGGTTTCTTTTCTGTTTTCCGTAACCGCGCATTCCCATGACTATTTCCGGTTTGCTGTAACTCACTATTCTCTGATTAGGGGATTTGCCAACTTGTGTCTGATTAAACCTTGAGGTTGTAGATTCATGTTTTTTTCAGGTCTGCTGGCATTGAGAACATCTCCGCAGGTTTTTGGTGTACCCAACCATTGTGGAATCCAGAAAACCCATTCAAAATGTAGGTGTTCTTCTGATGAAGGCTACATTTTTGTCTTTTGCCATAGTCTATGGTTACTGGTCACTGGCGTTCTATCTCATTACTTGGAAATGTAGGTCTGTGGTCTTCTGTTTTTTTCTTTGTTTTTTCGTGTTTGCTTTCTGTCTTTAATGTCATTATGTATCTATTTGTATAATAGGCTCTTTTATCATATCTACATGATGTCTTGCTTTCTTTGGAGTTCTTGTACTTTGTTTTCATATATGTATACATTATATTGACAAAAGTCACCGGAAACCTAGAAGACAAACACAACATAGCATTTATTGTCGTACATTAGTATGGTGTCGGTCCACCTTCGGCCTAAGTCACGTTTTTCTGAGCTCCGTGTTGTGTGCCTATTTAGTGTGTTTCATCGTGTGGTTCGTCATTTTCCTTTCGTGTTCCTTCAAGCTGAAGGTTCGTGCTTTGTTTTGATACATCTCCCAAGTTGGTGAGTAGTTTATTCTTTCTGTTATCATCATTTGAATTGTCGACCTAGCTGGTCGATTTCTCAGGCAGCCCTCGTCATTAACAATGGCGGCGGCTGCTGCTGATAAGAGCGATGTCCACGCCCATATCAGCGAGGCATTTCCTGCCGCCTCCTCCTCCTCCTCGACACGAGACCAATCTCCTCCAATGCTTGTAGGTGACGTCACCCAACCACTAGAAGTGGAAAGTGACTCCTCAACTACAGCTCAAGCTTCTTGCCCTGCTTCGACCAGTGACGTCAGTGCAGCGCAACTCTCTGTTGCTTTAAGTGAAGACATGGATGTGTCTGACAGCGCTGCTAATTTACCCTCTACTTCCACTCAGTTCAAACAGCAGGTTGCGTTGCAGCCTTCACGCTCGAGTCCTGCTCCTAGGGCATACTCTGCCGCTCTTACTGGAACAAAAGCTCCTTCCAAGTTTGTTGCAGAAGTCTTACCAGACTCGTACGTCATTGTTGATGGCCTTACTGCCACCATAGATATTCCCGAAGATTCCCCAGCGGGAAAACAATTCTATTCTAGAATGGACTTCGGAGTGTGTTTTGATGCGCTCCCAGACACAAAGTTAAAAGAATATAGTGTGGCTCTCAAGCAGATACTTCCAGCTGGAGCCAGTATTACTCACATGGCTCGAAAACCTCGAGCTGTGTTGGTGTACTTTGCTCTTAAAGAGCATGCGGATCTTGTCTTGACAGAAGGTTTGTCCCTCAAAGACGTCCATCTTCTACCAGAACCTGTCTCTCAGCGTCCAATCCAGGTTACATTTTATCCGGTTCCACCTGAGGTGTCAGACGTTGCGCTGTGCACTGTACTCAGTAAGTTCGGCCGAGTTGTTGGGCCAGTTACTACTCTTTCAGCCGCGCCAAGAGATCCAGACGATAAATCCATAGGAGGATTTCGCCGAAGTGCAAGAGTGATCTTTCCATCTGATGAACATTTGCTCGCCTGCCCAAAGGTTTTTTTTTTTTTTTTTTTTGGAGGTTTAACGACCACCGTGAGCAACTCAATGGGCTATAAGCAGTCGCCCGTCCCTAATTTAGGGTCACTGGTTCCAGGGAAGGGAGAGAGCCAGTGCCGTAAGACAAACACAACATCCATGCCTCACCGGGATTCGAACCCGGACCCCGTTCGGACGAATGATCAGAGGCCATCGCTTAGACCACTGCGCCACCGGGGCGGCTTGCCCAAAGGTGCTCAACGTTCGTTGTGGACAGCAACGTAGGAGAATTGAAGTGACTACCTTCCTCCACTGCACTTTTTGCCACGGAGAGAATCATTTACGTGTGCATTGCCCACATCTAGCATCACAGGCTCCTGATAATTCTCCTACAACTTCTGGCCCTCTTCTGAGCCGAGCAACACCTTCTTCCACTGCACAGAAAGCTTCAGAATCGAAACTTTCACAAAAGTCGACTGCAGGAGTTGGTCAACGCGTGTCTACGGACCCTTTATCCTTCGACCAGCAACTGGATTTTCCCTCACTTAATTGTTCGCTTCCCATGAGTCGTCATTCTGTAGCGGAGTCCCCTTCAGGGGGTTTCTCCACTGCCCTTATCATTGATACTTCTAAATCTGCTGATGACGGATTTTCTGGCCACGAATCTCGAGTTAATGAGAGCTCAACTGAGCATTCGCTGAAACGTCGTGGTTCTTCTCGAAGACGCCCACCGAAGAAGCCGACTGCCGCATCACCCCGCACCTCTCCCCGTACTGGTAGTACCTCTCGAAAGAATTCACCATCAAAGGCTGCTACCTCTTCTGTCCAGGCCGACGAAGAGCCTCCTCTTAAATTTGAGGATTTTGTCGAACACCTTAAGGATGGCTCGGTTCCTACTGGGCCGATTTCATTTGAAGATTTACATCAATACCTGTCACATAAGTCAGACCACTCTACAACGCATGCTTTACTCTCAAAGTATGCATCGTTTCTCCCTCTAGTGCATGATCAGATCCAAGTCCTTAATCAATGCATCTCCCACCTTCGCAAGGAACATCCGTGGGCTAAAACCTATTTTAATCGACTCAAATCATTTCCTCCTGTTGTGAAGGCTCTTCAGCAAGCATTAATGGAAAAAAGTCTTCAAGATTGTATCTCTTAATTGCAGGGGATTTGCATCCCCATTTTCGAATGCCTTGGTACATGAAGACCTCACTCCGTTAGGAGCTGATCTTCTCTTACTCCAAGAGACGAATTGCCAATCCACTACGATATTCTCACGATGGCGCCAGTGGAACTACACATTTCACCACGCCTACCAACTATCATCCCATAGTGGTCTAGCTATAGGTATCCGCCATACTTTCAACTCCATAATCACCTCTTTTTCGGTTCGAAACTTATGTCGAGACCTATTACAGTGTGCATCATTCACCATAGCTTCCACATCTTATCATATATTTAATATTTATATTCCAAGCTCTTCAACCCACTTGACAATACTTTTTACTCGCCTTCGTCGTGCCTTGTCTCGCATTCCTCCCATAGATCATGTTTTAATTGGAGGGGATTTCAATTGCACTCTGAATCCTACCCTGGACCGATCTCCTTCCACCAGAGAACGCCGTGTTAACTTGGTGAATCTTCTTCAGTCAGTGGTCTCCGACAACTCATTCATTGATGTTCACCGTCACTTCCATCCTTCATCGACTGTACATACTTGGCGCTCGCAACATAATCAAAATCCGTACACAGCTCGCCTTGACAGATACTATGCCTCATCTACTCTGCTTACAGCTGTGACAGAATCTATTATCACTCCTACAGCTTCTTCTGACCATTGTGCCATCGTTCTTATTATTCAAGCAGTTCCAGCACAACCCCGTACAATTCGTCCATGGACTCTTGACGACACTCTTCTTACAGATCCAGACTTCTGTACTTCAGTACGCTCCTTCCTTAAGGACAAACGACCTCAACTTCAATCAGCTCCTTGTGGTCTGACTTTTTGGTTGGACATTAAACAGCAACTCGTTCTCCATGTTCGCAATCTTTCTTTTAAAGCAAAAACGCTTCAAAACATGCGTCTCAACCATGTCCGTTCCATGCTCTCCATCCTAAGCCTAAGTGATCCTCTCTTCTGCCACTATCAAGAAGAACTGCGATCAATCCTCCTTCCTCTGGCTCAACAAGCTCTACGACGTCTCCGGCTACAACATCTATCGCCAGACGCATCCAATTACGATTTCCTTACATCCATGGAAAAAACACGAACAGCATCGAATTCACTTCGGCACCTTCGCCTCGCATCTGGAGAGGTGTCTGATGATCCACTCACTCTATGTTCCCAGGTCCGAAAGTTCTATACAGAGAAGTTCTGTGAATCTCCTCCGCCATCCTCTTCAGCTTTGGCATCACTTCTTTCTAACCTACCACAAGTTCCTCCCCATCTTGCCTCTTCTCTCCTCCTTCCTCCCACGTTCTCTGAACTATCCTCTACGTTTTCTTCTTTAAACTCTAGGGCCGCACCGGGTCCGGACGGCCTCACTTTCCTTTTCTATAAAACCTTTCTACCTCTCCTTCTACCATTTCTCTTTTCTGCACTTTCTGCTGCTTTCAATCACTCCCCTCTACCGAGGCGATTCACAGTAGCATATGTTGTACTATTCCCTAAGAAAGGGGATCTCCTTGACCTGGGGAATTGGCGCCCTATCTCCCTCTTAAATCTAGATTATAAATTTTATACTAAACTTCTTTCCCAACGCCTTAACCCCATTCTCACTCACATTCTCTCCCCAAATCAAACTTACACAGTTCCCGGCCGTTCACTTTCTCATAACATCCATCTACTAAATGATCTAATCCATCTTGCCCGATCTCGCTCTGAACCCCTCGCCCTTCTCTCTCTTGACCAACAATCCGCTTTTGATAATATCTCACATTCCTATCTATCGGCTACACTCCTTCACTTCGGTTTTCCTCCTTCCTTCGTCTCTCTTCTTTTCTCACTCTATCAAGACGCCGTTCTCCAGATCAAGCTGCCCACCTTTCTCACAGCGCCTATTCTCTTCCGCCGGGGAGTGCGGCAGGGTTGCCCACTCTCCGGACAACTCTTTGCAATCGCAATTGAACCCTTCCTCCGCTCTGTACACCAATCTTTTACAGCAGTTCTGCCACCACTCTCTGCCTGCACAAGACATCATGCCACTACCTCTGTTGCATACGCAGATGATGTCACCATCTGCATCCGTCATGACTCACAGTTTCCGTGTCTCCAACGTCTATTCGCAGCTTATGCCTCCTGCTCCGGTGCAGCGCTCAACTCATCTAAAAGCACTGGTTTATGGTGCGGCTCATGGGCACATCGTGTAGACACCCCTTGGGGAGCAAGCTGGTCGTCCATCTCACAGCGCTTCCTTGGAGTTCATCTTGGTTCCTTGCAAGCTGCCCCCTCTACACGTGGAATGCTATTCACCCACGCTTGCTCAGGTCAACTGCCTCCTGGAGGAGAGCCCAGTTCTGCTCATCATTCTTCCAGAGAGCTCGCCTCTCTCGAACTTACCTGATTTCCTTGTGCACACACTCTTGGCTTGGTGTCAAGTCTCTACAACTCCGCCTTCATGAAATTACCCGTTGTCTTACTTCTCTGATTTGGACCTGCCACCACTGGGTCAGTGTCACAAAGCTTTGCCTCCCTCCGGATCACGGCGGCATCGGACTCCTTGATACACAGGAGTACTACAAGGCCGTCAGAATCACTACTTTTCTCCGTCTCTTCACGTCGCCAGTACCAGATGCCGTTTTAGCTAGGGACGTCATCGCCTCCCCGAGCAACCCTAACTTTTCTTTTCTCTCCTTACTACTCATGGACCACCGACCCCTCACCCTCATTCGACTTCCCCCTGTTTACCGTGAAGCTCTAACTTTCCTTCGTTCCCTCCCTCTCTCTCGTTCTCCACCTGATTCCACAACTGAGCTCCTTGCTGAACCCCTCTTTTATTCTTCGATTATTCACCCCTCTCATCTTCCGTACTTTGCCTATCCTACCTGGCTCCGAGCAGGTGTGGTAACAGTTAAAGATCTCACTAACCCTGACCTTTCTTGGCGACCCTTCGCCAGTCTCCCTCCCTCTCTTCTCCTCTCCTCCTCCTCTCGTGACATCTACGACTCTATTCTTTCATCTATCATTTCTCAATTTCCTCATCTTGCTTCCCACTCAGGTCTTTCCTTTGTTCCTTCTGCTTCTCTCCCATTTCCTCTTTTCTTGCTTACTTCTGGCTCAGCTCATCCCATTTCTTCTCTCTCGGTGTCAGCTCTTTATCGGTTCCTCTCTATGTCCCATTCTTCTCCTCCTCTCCCCATTCCTGATGTTCCCCCTGCTGCCACTGCTACGGTGTGGTCAGCCGCCCTGTCTCCTCTTTCTGCTCCTCTAGAAATTAATACCCATTGGCTTTTCCTCCATCGCCGCCTTCCTGTTCCCTCCGTTCTTTTCCGAATGTCTCTTCTCGATTCCCCTCTTTGCCCTTTCTGTGCTCGGGAGGCTGATGTCTCCCATGTCTATCAACACTGTGTTATATTACTCCCAATGCTGAACTTGGCATTTACTATCGCCCAATGTTCCATTACAGCAGATCTTACATTTGATGCATATCGGACTCTTCTGCTACAGAACTATATCCCCCAGTCAAGCTCCCATCAGTCTGTGCCTATATTTTTATTTTAGCGAAGCATGTAATCTACGTGTTTCATCAACGCTGCAGATATTTGACTACTCCTCTGACTGTGCATGAAGCTTCTACGGCATTATTATGCCATTTCCGCGACCGTCTGACATCTCGACTTCGGCTAGAGTATTCTGTTGCAGTTACTCAGCGTCGGGAGAGCCAGTTCCTTGCCACCTGGTCACCGGCTGCCTCATGGTTTACCAGCTCGCCAGCGTCATTGTACCTGACGGTCGGCAGATTTGGTATTTGACCTTTTTGAATCAGCAATGCATATGTAAATATCAACAATCTGTTTTCAAGATCTTTGCACGGCTTGGAAATTTACCGCATGGGTTTTTTTTTATAAAGGGCTGTACGTGTTTACACAGCAAATTGTTTTTTGTGACACTCATCTTGTATTTTTTTTCCTACATTGACGTTCAAGTTAGTTCGTCTTTAGTTTACATTTTGAGTATAAATATTGCAGTTAGTCATTAGCATAGTGCTGTATAAACATAGATATTGTTTCTGCAGTGTAGTTTTTTGTAATTTTGTTCTATTTTGTTTCCCGAACATGTTTGCACTGTGCTGTATAATTGTACATAGTTTTCAAAATATTGCGGAACAAGTAATCCATCTTATTTGCATCAGAATGTCCAAGTTTAGTTATTTCCTGTTATTAAACATTCCAATGATTTGTCTGATAATCCGTTTTTTAAATTGCATAGTACTGTACATCCTTGTAAATATGTTGTGTTAAAACTCACTGTCATATCGTACCTTCTTTCAAGAGACATGTTGACTAATGATTCTTACTGTATTTATTTTTGCACAAGTTAGTCAATTGCATGGTGTTGTACTCATGAGTAATATATTTTGAAAAACATTTTACCTATTTTGTTCTTTTGTGTGAGGTGATGCTTGGTACTATCATTCTTCTATCACTACATATGGATAGTGAGAATATGTTAAAGCTTTCTTCATCGTGTGTTTTCTTATTATACTTACATTTTCTATCTGGTCAACAGAATAGTGTTACATTTCTGTATATGGTCCGCTTTTGATTTGTAACATGTTGACACTGTGCTGTATATCTGTACATTGTTTTTGAATATTGCCGAACAGGTAATATCTTATATTTACACCAGGAAGTCCAAGTTTGTTCTTCTCCTGATATTCATCATTTCATTGATTTGTCTTATGATCAGTTTGTCAATTGCTTTGTACTGTACATTCTTGTAACTATGATGTGTTACACCCTACTGTCTTATTGTATTGTATTTTTTTTTTTTTTTTTTTTTTTTCAAGAGAAATGTTGTCTCCTGAAGCTCTCAATTTTCTTGAACAAGTTTGTTAATCGCACAGCAATGCACTTATGAGCAATAAGTTTTTTTGTTAAAATCCTTCCTCAATGCCCAGACATGCTTGTCGCTGTTCATTTATCACGAGCTGTAATTTTGCTCCATTTTTCAACTTGTGCACTATGCTGTATATTTTTATATAGGTTTTAGTAGTTTAACGATCTTTGATCGTATTTTATTTGTATTTAGACGTCCTTATTAGTTCGTCTCCTGATTTCTACCTTGAATAAAGATATTTTGAAACCACCTTCGGCCTAAGTCACGTTTTTCTGAGCTCCGTGTTGTGTGCCTATTTAGTGTGTTTTGTCGTGTGGTTCGTCATTTTCCTTTCGTGTTCCTTCAAGCTGAAGGTTCGTGCTTTGTTTTGTTACATCTCCCAAGTTGGTGAGTAGTTTATTTTTTCTGTTATCATCATTTGAATTGTCGACCTAGCTGGTCGATTTCTCAGGCAGCCCTCGTCATTAACAATGGCGGCGGCTGCTGCTGATAAGAGCGATGTCCACGCCCATATCAGCGAGGCATTTCCTGCCGCCTCCTCCTCCTCCTCGACACGAGACCAATCTCCTCCAATGCTTGTAGGTGACGTCACCCAACCACTAGAAGTGGAAAGTGACTCCTCAACTACAGCTCAAGCTTCTTGCCCTGCTTCGACCAGTGACGTCAGTGCAGCGCAACTCTCTGTTGCTTTAAGTGAAGACATGGATGTGTCTGACAGCGCTGCTAATTTACCCTCTACTTCAACTCAGTTCAAACAGCCGGTTGCGTTGCAGCCCTCACGCTCGAGTCCTGTTCCTAGGGCATACTCTGCCGCTCTTACTGGAACAAAAGCTCCTTCCAAGTTTGTTGCAGAAGTCTTACCAGACTCGTACGTCATTGTTGATGGCCTTACTGCCACCATAGATATTCCCGAAGATTCCCCAGCGGGAAAACAATTCTATTCTAGAATGGACTTCGGAGTGTGTTTTGATGCGCTCCCAGACACAAAGTTGAAAGAATATAGTATGGCTCTCAAGCAGATACTTCCAGCTGGAGCCAGTATTACTCACATGGCTCGAAAACCTCGAGCTGTGTTGGTGTACTTTGCTCTTAAAGAGCATGCGGATCTTGTCTTGACAGAAGGTTTGTCCCTCAAAGACGTCCATCTTCTACCAGAACCTGTCTCTCAGCGTCCAATCCAGGTTACATTTTATCCGGTTCCACCTGAGGTGTCAGACGTTGCGCTGTGCACTGTACTCAGTAAGTTCGGCGGAGTTGTTGGGCCAGTTACTACTCTTTCAGCCGCGCCGAGAGATCCAGACGATAAATCCATAGGAGGATTTCGCCGAAGTGCAAGAGTGATCTTTCCATCTGATGAACATTTGCTCGCCTGCCCAAAGGTGCTCAACGTTCGTTGTGGACAGCAACGTAGGAGAATTGAAGTGACTACCTTCCTCCACTGCACTTTTTGCCACGGAGAGAATCATTTACGTGTGCATTGCCCACATCTAGCATCACAGGCTCCTAATAATTCTCCTACAACTTCTGGCCCTCTTCTGAGCCGAGCAACACCTTCTTCCACTGCACAGAAAGCTTCAGAATCGAAACTTTCACAAAAGTCGACTGCAGGAGTTGGTCAACGCGTGTCTACGGACCCTTTATCCTTCGACCAGCAACTGGATTTTCCCTCACTTAATTGTTCGCTTCCCATGCGTTGTCATTCTGTAGCGGAGTCCCCTTCAGGGGTTTCTCCACTGCCCTTATCATTGATACTTCTAAATCTGCTGATGACGGATTTTCTAGCCACGAATATCGAGTTGATGAGAGCTCAACTGAGCCTTCGCTGAAACGTCGTGGTTCTTCTCGCAGACGCCCACCGAAGAAGCCGACTGCTGCATCACCCCGCACCTCTCCCCGTACTGGTAGTACCTTTCGAAAGAATTCACCATCAAAGGCTGCTACCTCTTCTGTCCAGGCCGACGAAGAGCCTCCTCTTAAGTTTGAGGATCTTGTCGAATACCTTATGGATGGCTCGGTTCCTACTGGGCCGATTTCATTTGAAGATTTACATCAATACCTGTCACATAAGACAGACCACTCCACAACGCATGCTTTACTCTCAAAGTATGCATCGTTTCTCCCTCTAGTGCATGATCAGATCCAAGTCCTTAATCAATGCATCTCCCACCTTCGCAAGGAACATCCGTGGGCTAAAACCTATTTTAATCGACTCAAATCATTTCCTCCTGTTGTGAAGGCTCTTCAGCAAGCATTAATGGAAAAAAGTCTTCAAGATTGTATCTCTTAATTGCAGGGGATTTGCATCCCCATTTTCTAATGCCTTGGTACATGAAGACCTCACTCCGTTAGGAGCTGATCTTCTCTTACTACAAGAGACGAATTGCCAATCCACTACGATATTCTCACGATGGCGCCAGTGGAACTACACATTTCACCACGCCTACCAACTATCATCAGATAGTGGTCTAGCTATAGGTATCCGCCATACTTTCAACTCCATAATCACCTCTTTTTCGGTTCGAAACTTATGTCGAGACCTATTACAGTGTGCATCATTCACCATAGCTTCCACATCTTATCATATATTTAATATTTATATTCCAAGCTCTTCAACCCACTTGACAATACTTTTTACTCGCCTTCGTCGTGCCTTGTCTCGCATTCCTCCCATAGATCATGTTTTAATTGGAGGGGATTTCAATTGCACTCTGAATCCCACCCTGGACCGATCTCCTTCCACCAGAGAACGCCGTGTTAACTTGGTGAATCTTCTTCAGTCAGTGGTCTCCGACAACTCATTCATTGATGTTCACCGTCACTTCCATCCTTCATCGACTGTACATACTTGGCGCTCGCAACATAATCAAAATCCGTACACAGCTCGCCTTGACAGATACTACGCCTCATCTACTCTGCTTACAGCTGTGACAGAATCTATTATCACTCCTACAGCTTCTTCTGACCATTGTGCCATCGTTCTTATTATTCAAGCAGTTCCAGCACAACCCCGTACAATTCGTCCATGGACTCTTGACGACACTCTTCTTACAGATCCAGACTTCTGTACTTCAGTACGCTCCTTCCTTGAGGACAAACGACCTCAACTTCAATCAGCTCCTTGTGGTCTGACTTTTTGGTTGGACATTAAACAGCAACTCGTTCTCCACGTTCGCAATCTTTCTTTTAAAGCAAAAACGCTTCAAAACATGCGTCTCAACCATGTCCGTTCCATGCTCTCCATCCTAAGCCTAAGTGATCCTCTCTTCTGCCACTATCAAGAAGAACTGCGATCAATCCTCCTTCCTCTGGCTCAGCAAGCTCTACTACGTCTCCGGCTACAACATCTATCGCCAGACGCATCCAATTACGATTTCCTTACATCCATGGAAAAAACACGAACAGCATCGAATTCACTTCGGCACCTTCGCCTCGCATCTGGAGAGGTGTCTGATGATCCACTCACTCTATGTTCCCAGGTCCAAAAGTTCTATACAGAGAAGTTCTGTGAATCTCCTCCGCCATCCTCTTCAGCTTTGGCATCACTTCTTTCTAACCTACCACAAGTTCCTCCCCATCTTGCCTCTTCCCTCCTCCTTCCTCCCACGTTCTCTGAACTTTCCTCTACGTTTTCTTCTTTAAACTCTAGGGCCGCACCGGGTCCGGACGGCCTCACTTTCCTCTTCTATAAAACCTTTCTACCTCTCCTTCTACCATTTCTCTTTTCTGCACTTTCTGCTGCTTTCAATCACTCCCCTCTACCAAGGCGATTCACAGTAGCATATGTTGTACTATTCCCTAAGAAAGGTGATCTCCTTGACCTGGGGAATTGGCGCCCTATCTCCCTCTTAAATCTAGATTATAAACTTTATACTAAACTTCTTTCCCAACGCCTTAACCCTATTCTCACTCACATTCTCTCCCCAAATCAAACTTACACAGTTCCCGGCCGTTCACTTTAATGTGTTTATTATTAATTCTAAGTACAGGCATTAATAATAAACACGATAATGTGTTTATTATTAATGCCTGTACTTAGAAAATAAACATTTTATATAGCACAACAGCGTACGAGATCTTTCAAAGCGCAAAGTATTCCATCGTCAGGTATTTCAATAAATACATAATCAAACATAAAATAAAAACAACGGATAAAAACAAGAAGTATTTTTTTTCAAATTACGCGAGCGCGTGATAACTATAACAAGGCATACAATAAATATAGTGGTAACGTGGGCTTGATGAATGATACTATTGCTAGTATTTCGCACAAGATCCTGTCTTCGGATCCAAACTCATCTACTGTGACAGCAATGGCAAAACTCAGAAAACATGATGGCTTGCCTGCAAAGGTCGTCATGGATATGTCTCCTACTATAGGCCCTCGCACACCTGAAACTCTTTGGCCAAGTAAAGATTCACAAGGAAGGCTTTCCTGTACAGCAACTTCTATCAGGACATGCAAGTCTAACCCGCCGGTTTGAAAGTGCTCAAGCAAAATTCCTCAAACCGCTGACTTCTGGATCATCTTACTCGGTTAATAGCTCTATTAAGGCTATTGACACCATTAAACCATTCTTACGTAAGGGAAAGCCTTTCGTTATGGCATCACTCGATGTTGTTTCTTTATTCCCCAATGTGCCGATTGGAGACGTACACTCCATTATTGGGAACCGCCTATTGGCTTTAAATTCTTATACTGCAAGTGAAATCCAAGCAATTATCAACGCTCTACGTTTCGTGCAAAGACACACATTATTTCGGTATGAAGGAATCATTTACTGCCAGACTGGAGCTGCATTGATGGGTTCCCCACTTTCGGGGATACTCGCCGAATAGTTAATGCAAGAACTGGAAAACAAGGTTTAACACTCTTTCCACTTCAAACCTGACCTCTATATTAGATATGTGGACGACATACTTATTTTCTGGCCACATCGTAAAGACAAAATTGAAGAGTTTGCTAATGAACTCTCAAGCCATCACAATTACACAAATTTCACTATTGAGCATGAAGCCGATAATGCGTTTCCATTCTTGGATATCTTACTAAAAAGACACCCTGCTACCAATTGGTTATCCTATTCAGTGTACTGAAAGCTTACAACAGCACACTCTGCTATTATTCCGTTCCGTTCGTCACATCCAAGAAAACGAAAACTAGCTGTAGGAGTGGGAGAACGCTCTCCCACTCCTCCAGTATTTTTGTTAGACGAAAGAAGTTAAGTCGCATCCAGATGATTGCGATGTCACATGAATACAATAAAGAGGTCGTTGACAAGCTTGCTCGATCATTGGAATATCCAGTACAAAGTACCCTACAAAGGGAAGCCAGAGTTGTAAGGTATGTTGGAACTGTTATCTATGTACCTGAAGTCACTTCAATACTAAGGAACGTATGTAAAAAACACCACATTGCATTTGGAGAGAGTACGAAAATTATTCGAGCCATCGTACAAAGCGAAGGTGACCAAGTTTTCACACTTAGCAGACATGGGGTCTACAAAATCCCTTTAAGTCCTCTTGACCCTGAAGATCCAGTATTAGCGTATATAGGGTCCACTGCACGCCCATTGCTCACCAGACAATATGAGCACAAGTACTTCATTACAAATAACTTTGTTGCTACCTCTCTTGCACTGTTGGTTAAGAGAGGTACCCACCGACCAGACTGGACCAATGCCAGTGTGCTGATTTCAAATTGTACAAGGCTGTCGCACAGCACTGACTGCTGTAACGAAGAAACACCAACTTTGTGTATTCTGTCGCACAGCACTGACTGCTGTAACGAAGAAACACCAACTTTGTGTATTCTGCCCCACAGCACTGACTGCTGTAACGAAGAAACACCAACTTTGTGTAGTCTGCCCCACAGCACTGACTGCTGTAACGAAGAAACACCAACTTTGTGTATTCTGCCCCACAGCACTGACTGCTGTAACGAAGAAACACCAACTTTGTGTATTCTGTCGCACAGCACTGACTGCTGTAACGAAGAAACACCAACTTTGTGTAGTCTGCCCCACAGCACTGACTGCTGTAACGAAGAAACACCAACTTTGTGTATTCTGTCCCACAGCACTGACTGCTGTAACGAAGAAACACCAACTTTGTGTAGTCTGCCCCACAGCACTGACTGCTGTAACGAAGAAACACCAACTTTGTGTATTCTGTCGCACAGCACTGACTGCTGTAACGAAGAAACACCAACTTTGTGTATTCTGTCCCACAGCACTGACTGCTGTAACGAAGAAACACCAAGTTTTGTTCCAGTACCTTGGGCCATGTTAATCCAGCCAAGGAGACATAATCCTCTCCACCAGCACTCTACTCCTAATACTTCATTTACAGTTTGAATTTTAATGTTAACGTATTAATTCCCTGTGTGCGCACATTTCTTCCCCTATTCAGTAGTGTTTTATTAGTATTATTTTGTTGAACCCTTTAATACAAGCCCACGTTCCCACTATATTTATTGTATGCCTTGTTATTGTTATCACGTTCTTGCGTAATTTGAAAAATGCTTTTTGTTTTTATCAGTTGTTTTTATTTATGTTTGATTATATATTTATTGAAATACCTGACGATGGAGCACTCGGTGCTTTGAAAGATCTCCTACGTTGCTTTGCTATATAAAATGTTTATTTCCTAAGTACAGGCATTAATAATAAACATATTATCGTGCTATGAAGGCTTTTTCTCACTGAAATAATGTTTAGCGCACGATGAATTCTTATTTAAATAAACTGATCAGGGTTTATGAAGGTTATCTGTCAGCTACTTCTGTTACGTTTAGAGGGACTTCTTGCTCTTCTCTTCTGCTGACTTTATTCTCCGGTTCAATAATTAAAAACCTCAACCCAAGAACACCAAGGGTTTCCTTCGTAACGAGGAGCAATTAAATTACTTTCCTGAGGGTAATTTTACTCACATTTCTTAATAACTTTGCGGCAAAGCGCAAATAGTATAATCAGCGGCCCGTTGGTTTTAATTCATCTTGCACAGTTCTAAATGCGAGATTTTCTTACATGAAATTTTCACCGCTGCTTAAAATATATATTCAAAGCCTTTATTTCTTCTTTTCTTATAACAGAAGACGAAATAAACGCTTCTTCTTGCTTATAATCACAAGCGCAACTTTTTGTGCATCGTAATTTATAATAAAGAGTTGCACTTAATTATTTGCTTTCCGTGAAAAAGAATTTCCGGGTTTTTATGTTTCAAAGGTGATGATTATGCTTCATTTTAGGAAGCGAAATTAGTAAAAGGTATTTATGGGATTTCTTGATGTTGTTTGCATTATTTGGATTAAGCTTTTTTATGAGTAATTCTTCGTTCCAAAGAGCACTTGTTCAGCTAAAATGGAGTAACGTATTCACTGTTTATGGCTTCTGTCTCCCGTAGAAGGCAAAAAAACGAAAAAAAAACGTTATTTGTGCTTTTCTTATGCACTGATGGAGAATAAACCGGTCTACGCATTGAACTTCGACGGGCATGCACTGAAGCGGTTCAATAAAAAGAGTGAAACCTGTCTAAGACGGAATCCAAGGGACTGGAACTTTTTTCTGTTGTAGACAGATTTCTATCTTGTACAGGTGCATTAATGGAAAACACTGAAATGTAAACATTTCCATTTTTGTCATGATAATAACAGATTCTACATACTTAGTGCACTGTAAAAAAATTATGAAATTCACGAGCTACTTTCCGTGATTTCTTTAGTGAATTAACGAAACATATTTCTGATACAACTTTTTCCGTGAAATGACGTAAAAAATACTGAATTTCACGGATTTTTCGTACAACCAGAAAAATGCTGTATTTTTAGAAACATTTCCCCAATTCCTTTCTTATATTGACGCTAAATTACCGTTTTCAAGATGTGTTAACGGAAAATTCTCAATTTTCAAAAAACTTTCTGCAATTCCTTTCTTATTTTAACAGAAAATAAATATATTTTCCATATCCATATGACACAAAATTTCCGGTAAGAGGATAAACTCATGGGAATACTTGGGTGTTTGATTAACTGTTAAATTTCAATCGTGTGTTAAAGTATTTATTTGACTTTGAATTTCTGTAGCGAGATCCGATATTGTGGACAGTATATCGCATGCATTTTGGTCATTTTGGCACAGCATATTTCTTCTCCGTTTCCCCATTTTGTGCACCGGCTATTAAACACTATACTGACAAAATCACCGGACACCCTTCAAAAGCAAATGAACGGATCCGCTAAAACGGTTTAAAAACAAGCTTACAGCTGACCGCGATCATATTGCACTGTGAGGTTGAGTGAAAATGTCGTGGCGGGAGAGAATTGACTTTGAGAAAGGAGAGATTGTTGGGTGTTGTATTAGTGGGTTGTTCATAAGAGAAACCGAGAGGCGTTTAAACATACCCAAGTCAACTGTTTTGGATGTACTGAATAAGTGAAAGACACATGGCGTGCCTGAAGCAGCAAAACGTACCGGCAGACCAAAGAAAATCAGTGATAAATGACGTCGAAGCCTCAGGAGAGTCGATACAGCTAATCGACGGAATTCTGCACAAGACCTCAGTATACAGGTGAGTAAAAATGCTGGAACCTCGGTATCTACACGTACCATTCTCAGAAAACTTCATTCCATGGGTTACCATGGTCGTGCGGCTGCTCATAAACTTTTCATCTACACTCGGAATGCTACTCGTCGTTTAGCATGGTGTAAAAAATATTTATCGTGGACCGTAGATCAATGGAAATGGGTCTTATGGACCATTGAATCCAGATACAAGATCCATCAGTCTGATGGCCGTGTGTGGGCATGGCGGCAGCCGGGGGAACGCTATTTATCACAGTGTACTGTTCTTACGGTCAAGTTTGGAGCTGGCAGTGTACTCTTGCGGGGGTCTTTTTGAGTGGTATGGTCCCGGCCTATTGCTTATCGTGGACAAACCTGTTAACCAGCACGTCTACCTCGATATTCTGGACAATTATGCCCTACCAACTCTGTGGCAATACTATGGAACCGAGCCTTGTTGGTACCAGCAGGATAATGCACCGAGGCATAAAGTAAGGACTGTTACGGCGTGGTTAGACGGTAATTCCATATCGTGTGTGGACTGACCAGCACGGGGCCCTGATCTTAATCCCATGGAATACCTATGGGGTGAATTAGAGCGCCGCATAAGAAGTTTGGAACTAAGGCCTACTACTAAGCAACAGTTAGCGGCAGCATTATGTACTGAATGGAAGCGCATACCTATCGCTGTGTTCCAAAACCTTGTCGAAAGCATGTATCGGAGGGTCAGTGCATGCATTAAGGCCAAAGGTGAACCGACACCGTACTAATGTACGACAATAAATGCTATGTTGTGTTTGTCTTCAAGGTGTCTTATTTATTTTTTTGTTTATTTTATTTTGTAAAATTTCTGCTGTACAATATTATAAAAAAGTAATATAATACTCAGTAACAATACAATATGTGCCACAATCATAATATAACTGTACAAATAAGGTAAACAAATTCACCAATGAAACTCACAAAACACGACAAATCACCAAAACTTTCACAACAAATACAAATTCTGCCCAACAACAACAAAACTCATTCCACTGAAAACTAATAACAATTATCAATATGAATCAAATATTATATGATAGTAATAATTAAATATATAGCAAGGGGCCAGGGGAAAAGGCTGAAATACTGCCCGACAAGCCTCTGATTCCCTCTAAATAAAAACAAAATATTCCAGTCTAGTCAAAACACCGAAAGCAATTTTACAATACTTTTGTTTTACAAATCATTAACAAATAAATTTCAATATTCAATTTCCCGTCAAAAAACCCTTTAGCACTCGCTCAAATGCCGGATAACGTGCCTCTGATCTAATAATCAACGGTAATCCATTCCACTTACGCAATCCCAACACATTGGTATTATTAAACATTAAACCTGTATGAGCCCACGGAACAGAAAATACCGACCCACCACGAGTATCATGGGAGTGAGTTGTACGCGGTAATGCAATCAAGTTGGAGTATCTTCCTGTAAGAATAAGTTCATGGACCATGAGTAGCAAATTGTATTTATGTAGTTGCTCAATAGTTAATAAATGAAAATGACGAAAAAGAACCTCCGATCCAACCGAATAATTTAACAATCGGACAAACTTCCTCTGACTAATTTAACAACTGTCCGGTGACTTTTGTCAATGTAGTGTATATTACGTTACCACAGGAAACCGGGTACTTAATTTATGGTACAGGTTATTGTACGATGTCTCTGTATCAATCTGTGGAGTCCATAAGACAATAGCAATCTAGCTATCAAGAGTAAATTTTATATTTATTTAGAAGTTTTGCGAAATAATATTATAAATCAGTGCATTGCCCTCCTCTTAAAGATAGTTGAAAGTTATTGTCAGTTGAAAAACGGTCTCAAACTTCAAATCATTCTGTTGCTTCGAAAAATCAGGGTGAAAAAATACGTAGTTTATAATAAAACCTCCTACAGAAAAAATAATTATCACAAATGTGTTTTCAAAAAATAAGCTCCAATAGAATATAAAATGACTAAATCACTCGCATTAATAAAAAAGTCATCATAGCCCAATTAGTTTTACTTTGAACGTGAGCCGGATTCCTGTGACTTTCTGGCTCAGTGGTTAAGACGCGCGGCTTCAACCCAAACGACTAGGTCACTAATACTAGCTTCTACAGTTTCCGAGGACAAGTATATAAACAGAATAATGGCGCTCCGATGGGATCCTCACTTTCACCCGTCCTTGCAGAAGCAATACTTCGCCCAATCGAGCGGAATATATTCTCCAGCATTACCCCACGGCTTACCACTTGGCTGCGTTATGCAGACGACGTATTTTTTGTACGGCCCCACGGAAAAGAGAATCTTCCAATTTTCCTTGATAAAATCAATGCTATACACCCTACGATCAATTTCACGATGGAGCTTGAACGCAACAGCGCTTTACCTTATCTGAATTTTTTTTGAGGAAATCGCCTGACAACCGCCTCGGTACACAAGTCTACTATAAACCCGCGTCCGTCCCCAACCTGATGCTCCGCAGCTCTTTCTGTCCCGCAGAATACAAAACAGCTATCTTCCGTTCTCGAATTCAAAGAGCCTTCGCCGTTTCTTCTGATACCCATTCTAGACAACACGAAATTGAAAGCGTCATCAAGCTAGCCACTGATGCAGGATATTCATTGAATCAGATACGTAGCTTTATCCAAAAAGCCATAGCCAAACATTCCAATCTTCCTGTGCCGCAGCTACGTTATTTAGGCTCAATTTTCTACATACCAAGTGTGTCTTACAAACTCAAAAACGCCCTCAAGAAGACGAACTACGGCGTCGGCATAAGGTCCCCTGCATCTTTACATATTATACTAAAGAGAAATAGTGAAAAACCACCTCTCTCTTGCGACGCAGGCGTTTATGCGATCCCCCTACAGTATTTGAATGGCTCTAAACGATACTACATTGGAATTACCAAGCGTTCGTTTGCAATCAGAGTCAACGAACATAAAAGGGACACAGTAAAGTAGCCACGGCACTATCCAGAGAAGTCAAATTCAAGTCAGCTACTCCTATGTGGGATGATATAAAGAAATTAGCTAGCTACTCTACCCCTAAATGTACAGCCATTCGGGAAACCTTGGAGATCATTACCAACAGCGATACTTGCAAAGATTGTGTCTCGCTCAAGTTGCCACGAATTTGGAACCAATTCTTCAAATAACGCCTTTTCTTTCCCAAGATCCCGCGTGCAACCAACGTGGTGCCTCGTATCTTTAAATGAATATAACGTTGCATCTATTTATTGTCAAGTTCCATCGTTCAAATTGTTAAGCGTTCTATTTTTCAGTTTGCAGTTTCTGTCTAACTTCCTTGAAAAAACCATTTGGTTGATGTGCGAAAGCTTGGAAACGCGTATGTGTTTATTTCCTACCCCAATAAATCGGATCACTAGTACAGTGTTAGTATTTACTATTTTATACGGTGTTTCCGTAATTTCGTCTGCCCTCTGTATATGCCAAATTTTGCCCCTTTTCCGAGTGGTGTTAAGTGACAGTGCATGATGGAATTATGTTGTTGAGGAAGTGCTTCTACTGCAGTGTTGAATTGGCAGACAGTTTGGCTTACAACTGAATGCTATTGAATTCGCCAAATCGGAATGAACGTGCTTCATCGACTAGATGGTATTCAGCAGACCTGAACGCCTGAAACCAACGGCAGCCTTTCACACTGAGAGCTTCCCGTCCATAATGTACAAATTTTCAGCGTTCGCGTTATCCCCTTCCTCCAGCTCATAAAGCATAATATGCCTCGCTTGTCACGCCCGTTTACTGGGCACTCGGTTTCACTCCTGCAAAATTGCATACAGATTGGTTACTCACGGCCTCACAAACCAACCCTAGAGTACCACGAAAATTAATTGGTACGTTGCCCCCTGTCAACACTAGAAACTGATATACGACAAAGGGATTTGCTCCAGTCATTCGAATGTAAGGCGACTGAGATTATAAAAACGCAACCTCAAAATGCAAAAATAAATTTAACAAAAGTTATATATAGTGAATTGTTTTCTTATCAAACTGCCATAATGAATCACTGTTTACTTCAATCAAGCATCGTCTTCAACACAAGAAAAGAATACATGATAAGTAAAGTTATGTTTTGGGAATAAAAAGAACAACATCTTTTGACTAAAACACGTGAGCGTCTATTACGTAAAACCTTTGTGCCGGATGTGGTTTTCGAACCTACGTCTTCCTACTCCGGAGAAGCTGTTCTCCCATCTGAACCACGCCGGCAGGCTTATCGCGGCAACATGGCCGATTTGGCTCATACGTCACCGCAGTGGTATGTCACGTAGTATGTTATATCATGCCCTCCTTGAGAAAGGCAGGGTGCACGAAATCGCAGTTTCGGGTCAGCTGACAACCGTGCTCAAAGGACCATGTTATTGTAAAAGAATTAATTTATTGTGGAAGACTCATCACACAATTTTTTCAAACCTAACGGTCTGGAGAGATCCACTTTTGTTCGGTCGTCGATATAAAAATATTTTGTCGGCGGTGGAATTCGAATACACGACACCCTGGTCAGGAGCGGCTACCAGCTGAGCTACGCCGGCAGGCTTATCACAGTTTCATTGTCGATTTGACTCATGGGTAGCAGAAGTACGTCATCTGCGTCCTGTCACGTAATACATTACACGTCTAAGAAGAAGTGATCACAGGAAATAAAAGAACATCTTCGGTTGCCTTCCAGAAGATCGCAGTACAAGTGTTAGGGGCCGCCCCGGTGGCGCAGTGGTCTAAGGCGATGGCCTCTGATCATTCATCCGAAAGGGGTACGGGTTCGAATCCCGGTGAGGCATGGATGTTGTGTTTGTCTTACGGCACTGGCTCTCTCCCTTCTCTGGAACCAGTGACCCTAAATTAGGGACGGGCGACTGCTTATAGCCCATTGAGTTGCTCACGGTGGTCGTTAAACCTCCAATCAAAAAAAAAAAAAAGTGTTAGGGGGCTACAGGCAATTTAACTGAAGGAAACAGAACGTTAAGGCTACTGTAACAACAAAAGTATTTTTACATTAAAGCAATATTCAAGATAATAACTGGGAAAATAACCCTTTAACGACCAGGGCTTTGAAATCTTGTGTCGGTCAGAATACTATAACTTCGGAAACTCTCTGTTTCTCCTTTCAGAATGTCTCCCCTTCCCTTTACGAGTTAACAAAATAGTGCCCCGTCACCACAAGAAACTTCCGATCTATAGTCTTGATGTGCTTTGACCTTCAGAAGTTTCTCGGGCGCGATCACTGCATTCTTCCACGGAGAAGGCATTCGACGCCATGAGAGTAAATAACATTGCGCCGGGAGATACCAAAGCCTGCTTTACTTATTTGTTTAGCGACAATAATGATTACTGAGTATGACTTTTGCTAATGTCGTAGTGGTCGTGTAAATTCAAAGAACAGGTGGGGTAAAAAATTCTATACTCTCTAAACTGGCGTTTTCGGGCGGTCGTGGTAGTTCGGATGGAAGGACGTTTCGGGCGCTACGGCTGTTAAAGGGTGTGACGTATATTCTAAAATAACTTTCATTTTTAGTTCCTTTTCATATGTAAATTTCAGTTTGTTCTCCTTCACACTTTCCAAACTTAACGTGATATCCTCTGTCTCACAAGAATGAGGTTGGCAACACAATTGAGGACAGAGTGAGCAACGTATGAACATGATAAGAACGAGAGGTAAAAAGGACGATACAGCAGTTGCTCAGTGTATGTGTATGTGTGGAGATGTTTGATCGTCGTTAAGATAAATGTGAAATTTACAACTTGTAGTGCCATATTATGGAGTTCCTCAAATATTGCTGGACCAATAAAAGGTTATCGTAAGTTTGGCTTCTGTATATGTTTCTTCTGGCCGTAAAAGCTTAATTAGGAACGATTGCATCTTATTCTCATTTCATTTAACATTTCCTTAGACATGGTTTTAGGCATAGCGCAACATCAATCTTGCTCACGAAAAAGGCTTACGTTATAAGGGTTAAACGACAAAAAAGTTACTTTCTGTCTCTACCAGCGCCGACAAACAAAATGGTAAAAGAACAAACAATATTCTCAACAGATTCTGTTAGTTTCTTTAAAATAACTTGCCCGAGGGCCATATCTGGCTAAAGAGCACTCTAAGTACACTGGTGTGCAAAAATTAAGGACTAAGAGGAGAAATTAGCATAACAGCGGAACGAGCAGACAGAACGGGCCGAAAGACCAATCAGGAGATAGACTAGGGTCCGGTACGGTAGGGCATGGGCATATATGCAGCATGACGTAGGGGGGGGTCGGAAGGGTAGAAAGCACGCGGGCGGTGTACGCTCAGCAATTCAGTGAAAGCTATTGCACGGTGTACATCGGTTTGAAGGACATCGAGTTGCTGCCACCGTGCATGTGATATGTCCAACAGGCAACCTCGTAGACGACATCTGGATGACTTTACCCGACGTCGCGTCATTGGAAAGTTGGAAGAAGGTCGAAGTGTGACTAGTGTGGCCGAGGAATTCGGGATCGCTCACAGCATCGTTTCACGAGCTTGGACAGCATTTCAAACAACAGGAACAGCTGTCTGAGAGTTTAGCAGTGGTCGTCCACGATCAACCACGGCGGCGAACGACCGGTATATTGTCCTACAGGCGAGAAGAGAGAGACGGCAGACAGCGGGAGGAATCGCAAGGCACATACAACAGACAACTGGACGTCCGTTATCGCGTTTTACCGTGGCCAGGAGGCTACACAAAGGTGGTCTATTTGCATGACGACCAGTACGGTGTGTGCCATTAACGCCTGCTCATCGGAGATGGCGGTTTCTGTGGTGCCAGGAACACAAGAACTGGACACATCAGCAATGGGGTCGAGTTCTCTTTACGGATGACAGCTGATTTAGCCTGACGAGCGATTCTGGACGTATACACATCTGGAGAGAGCAGGGAACACGCAATCACACCTCCAACATCACCGAAAGGAACCGGTTTGGAGGTGGCGGAGTTCTTGTTTGGGGTGATATCATGCTTGGTAGCCGTACTGACCTCCACATCTTCCAAGGAGGTTCAGTCACTGGTGTCCGCTATTGTACCGAGGTTTTGCTGCCTCACGTGCGTCTGTTTATAGGTGCTGTGGGCCCTGAGTTCCTCTTCATGGACGATAACGCTACACCTTATCGTAAAGTGGCTGTCGCAGAGCTGTTGGAGAGTGAAGATATTCAACGCATGGATTGGCCCGCAAGGTTCCCGGACCTAAATCCAATCGAACACGTGTGGGACCTTCTCGGGAGACGCTTAGCAACACGTCACCTGCCAAAAGCAATGATTCCGCCGCTGCGACTGGCGCTACAAAAGGAATGGGCCGCCATGCCTCACCAGCTCCTTGACAAACTCGTCCTCAGCGTAGACAGACGTTGCAGATCCTGCAACGCAGTCAGGGGTGATCATATCCCCTACTAAAGACTGGATTTTTCTTGGCAGCCGCCTGTCTCATGGACGTTTCTGTCTTCTGTCCAGTTGTGCTTGAAGCTACCTTTTCAACAAAGTGCCTTTGTATCCTTTGGAATCCTGGTTTGGACGGTTTTTCTCACTTGTCCCATATTCTTACATCTTGGGGATCTTATGGTATGATTTGAGTCGATGTGGAGCACTTCTGCACGACCTTACATTCGAAAAACCGTCTCGTCCTTAATTTTTGCACGCAAGTGTAGATTCACAAGACTTATTTTCTGTTTTGTTTCTGGGTTTAACGACCACCATGAGCAACTCTTACGGCTATCAGCAGTCTCCTGTCTTTAACTCGGGGCCACTGGTTGCAGGAAGAAAACAGAACCAGTGCTACCACACTAGCACATTACTTATGCCTCACACCCGAACTCATCTTCGACGAATTAAAAAAATCTCAAGGCGGCCACAAACATACACGGTTGAACGACACGTTTGGGTGTCACGCCAACAAACGGGACGGTTTTGTGCCTGAGGCGGCATGTAGGTGGAGTTAAGCAGGAGTGAAGCTCTTTAACGCCTGAAATAATCTTCACTCCGCGCTACACGCCGCCTCAGACACAGAACTCCCTTATTTGCTGGCGTGACATTCAAACGTGTGTGTGTCTGTGGCCGCCTAAACTCCTCCTACCACTCTTCCCCAAGGGTGGCACTCACTGATTTAAGGTATTTTTTGTTAATCAAAACTGGCTTTGAATTTTTCCTCAATGTAAATTTCGAGCTCACATTTAGGGTTTGATAATAGGACATTACGGTGCAAAGATGAACACTGAAGCTCGTGGAAACTGATGGGAATCAAATATGTTCCTGTTGGGTGTAGGATACCACCAGACACTACAATGACGAAAACATTATAAATCGTCTCCCTTTCCAAAGAAATATACAGTAGAGAACCGATCATACGTTTCTCTATTATACGTTTTTATCATTTATACGTTGAACTGTAGCCCCGGAAGACTCCGATATGGGCTAACGTTAATTTATTTCATTTATACGTTATTCGTCAGATTGTAAGCTTCCTTTGTATAAACGAAGCTTACAATATGGCGTTTTCATTTTCTAGCTAAAAGAAAAAAAAATCCTTTTTTAGCCTCTAGAGAGCAAGAAGAACCGCCAGTTTTTTTAACGTAAACTTCGGCTACTTTTTCTGTACTTAATCGCTACCACGGGCATCTAGTGAGGAGAACAGATATCTATCGTCGAATGCTCTGAACAGGGTGAATTGGTAAAGACGGAAATTGGTGTTTTGAAAGCCAGTGGCGTATATTCGAGACTAGCTAAGCTGGCTACGAAACCCACAGAATGCACAAATAAAACTGAATTAAATATACACAAATGAAAGTCAATTATCAACGGTATTAAAATATGTCGATGCTTTCGGTGCGAAAAAACCGCGTGCGGATTCGCTTCTTTTTTTTTTTTTTTTATTGGAGGTTTAACGACCACCGTGAGCAACTCAATGAGCTATAAACAGTCGCCCGTCCCTAATTTAGGGTCACTGGTTCCAGGGAAGGGAGAGAGCCAGTGCCGTAAGACAAACACAACTTCCATGCCTGACCGGGATTTGAACCCGGACCCTCACGGACGAATGATCAGAGGCCAGCGCCTTAGACCACTGCGCCACCGGGGGCGGATTCGCTTCTTTGACTCAGTTTGGCGAGCGAAAACCAAAGGCATAACGCAAGCAGTTCTTCTTTTTTTTTTTTTTTGATTGGAGGTTTAACGACCACCGTGAGCAACTCAAATGGGCTATAAGCAGTCGCCCGTCCCTAATTTAGGGTCACTGGTTCCAGGGAAGGGAGAGAGCCAGTGCCGTAAGACAAACACAACATCCATGCCTGACCGGGATTCGAACCCGGACCCTTACGGACGAATGATCAGAGGCCAACGCCTTAGACCACTGCGCCACCGGGGCGGCGCAAGCAGTTCTTCCAGAGTCTTCGCAGTTCTGATGCGAAAACCTTCCGCACCATCGCCTGCTAGCGTTTCCATGACAACATGAATCAGCTGGTAGTGGGGAATGGGCCATTGCTTTGGGAAACGGTTCGCTCAGAAAAAGAAGAGTTAGACTATCTCAGTCACTTGCATACTCCCGCCTATAAGTGTTTCACGAGAGTTGTTTCAGTTTTTGTGAAATGTCAACGAATTAAAATCAGAGATATTATATCTTAAATTCGTGGCTTTGATGGATTCGAACTGTTTTCATAAATTTTGTGAAAGCTTCGCTGAACAACTACTGTCAGAACTTAAAGAACTCTATGCTTCAAATTCTGATACAGCTCGACTAAAAAATCAACTGAAGGCGTTTTATTCCCTTGATGAATACAAAAACAAATCAGTGAGAGTCATTACGTGTTACATAAAGTTGAATAAATTGGACATAGTGTTTAGTGAGGTGTACAAATTAGCAGACTTCACATTAAGCTTTCCATGAACAACTGCAACTGCCGAAAGAAGTTTTTCTGCATTAAAAAGAATCAAGATATGTCTTAGGGCCACACAGGGACATGCACATTCCAAAAACTTGGCTGTTTTGTCAGTAGAGAAAAACATTCTTTTTAAATATGAAAAAGTACTCGGAACAAACATTTCATGGAAACGTACCACTCAAGTTCACGCAAAAGGAAAGAAGAATGGAGTTCATGTTCAAATAAGTGTTCAAATTCTAATCCTCATAATTATTTGGTATCATGATAGCAATGGCATGTACCAAAAACTTAGAAAAAAATTACTTCTGTTACTTAACAATTAAAAATTAAACTTCGCAATTAAAAAAATAAACAATACTGGGGGAGGGGGACGGGACGGGTGAGATAGCCCAGGTCTCGGACCCAAGAACGCTACTGTTGAAAGCTATGCTCTTCTGTAGCCATGGCTTGGTAAAAGCTTTTACCGCAGATGGTAAACTGTTTGACCATGCTAGATTCCATTCAATCGAAGGCCACTCACAACTAAAAAATTCAGAAACCAACGATAATACGAGTCGAAATCTAGTCGAATTTAAGCAAAGGAACGTTTGAGGATTATGCCAGCTGTGATTCCGAACTCGCAACGTCATAACTACTTTTGACAATTAATGAACTGATGGTGAGAACGCAGGGACAGTGCTGATGAAGAAAGTGTTATCACTCTACCAATGAAAACATTTCTTATTAGTCATGATGTAAATAGCAGTATTGAAAATTCTCTCGCTGTACAATTAAATTTTTGTATTACTTCCAAAAATTCATCTCAGGCACAACTGACATAATATTTTAAAACTGTAATTGAAAAATAATGCACAACGGCCTGCTTTTAAGGGGAGTTAGGCTACGTATCGATAAAAATACGATACAGCACATATTTGATCCAGAAAATGTTTGCACAAAAATGGAAGTCGATTAAATTAAGGAATAATATTCTATTAGTGGTAAGTGCATTAAACATTTGCTTTCCATGTTGCGTACTGCATTTTAAAAAAATGTAGCGTACTGCATTTTGAAATGTAGAATTTATTGACATACATTAGTACGGTGTTGGTCCAAAGGTGGACCAACACCGTACTAATGTATGTCAATAAATTCTATGCTGTGTTTCTCTTTTAGGTGTCCGGTGATTTTTGTCAATATAGTATATGTTGCACATAACAATTTTCACCTGGATTGGATGATTCCCTCTGGGTGCTTCGTCTTCTTTTTTTTTTTTTTTTTTTTTTTTTTTTGTGAAGAGTGTATAATGTCATCCAGTTAGTTTTATTTTTTCAAAATTAATATTGGAAATAAAGCAGCGGGACAGTAAAAATCTGATCTTTTTAAGGCAAATGAAAATTTTCAGTTGTATTTGGATTTTTTTTAGTACAAGCTTGAAGGTATAAATCAATAATTCGATTTTTAACGTTCTTTCTCCTGCATTTGCTGTTAAACAACTCTTACGAATGGTTGTTGGAAACATACGCATATACAGTATTTTAAATTTTACGTATGGAGGTATTTCTGGGCAAGACATCTAGTATTCAAGAATTTGGGAGGAACGCACACAACCTATATGAATGACGATATTCATTTCATGATGTTCTTTCACATTTGCGGAAATCGCATTGGAACTAAATTTCTAATTTCGTCGTCGGACTGCACAAAAGTCACTTGAGAAAGGATACACAATTACGCTTAACGGATTCCGAAGTTTGCAAACGTCAAATTTAAGTCAGAAGTCATTAGTTAAAATGTTTGGAGAACAATTTCAGTTTCATTTGAAAAGTATTTCATCTTGTCTGGACGTTACGGTAAAGGAATCATTTCGCTGCAAATCTGTGTATGAAATACGTTGCAGTACACGATTACAAGTGCAATTATTTGAACATAACTCCATTCAGATCCTTTGTTTTTGCGGTATTATTTTTATCAGTGACAAAACTATCTCCTACGAGCTGTGATATTTAATTTAAATTTCTTTCATAAACTTAATTTCTCTTGACTTTTTCGAGGAAATCTTTGCATTAACCAGTTGCGGTTTCTTTAGTAAATCGTTGTTTACTATCCTTTCAATTTTTTTTTTTTTTTTTTGCGGAATTAGAATTTCGCCAAGGAATAGCTTTTTCAAAACAAGTAATAAATAAACTTCAATTGCACGCCTCTTTGATTACGTTGTGATAAGTTGCTCCACGATTTCGTAGAACCACACGCACGTCAGAAATTGAAAACTGTTCAGCGTCCTTGTTATTACTACTTTCATAATCTCTATATGAAAGTAACATTTGAACGTTTCTGAACTTTATAACTGCTCTTTTTTTAGCATGTCTTTTGTAAAAAAAAGATCGTGCTTATGTTATCGGTTTGTCCGTCCGTCCGTCTGTGGAGACCATATCTCTGCAACTATTAGTCCGATTTGAAAAGTCTTTTTGCATTGGAAAGCTTGAAATATACGAATGATGATAATTTACTTCTTCTTCTTTTTTTTTTTTTTTTTTTTTTACGATGTACAATTTCGCTGCTAGAAAACTCACATGATAGAAAATTCAGAATACATTTATTCCATGCTGAAAACTCACATGATAGCAAATTCAGAATACATTTTATTCCATATATTTGCTTCTAAACATGCGATTGAAAAAATTATTTTACCTTTCGATTGAATCTATGTTGAAGAGTATTTCTAGTCACTTTTTCAAGTTAAGTATAGATTTTCCGCTAAGGGGCATAGAAGTAAATTGCGTTTTCTTCGATATCTGTACTTCTAAATCTTCGATTTGAAATTTTTTTTCTTCAGCGGATACAGCTCTAGATGGGGCAATCTTTTGCATATAATTTCCAATTTTTAGTAAAGAAGGGTTTGGCCACCAGGGGGAGTAAGTGTTAATTTCTGCTTCTGATGTATTTCCTACAAAATCTGAACTTCTAAAACCTCTATTGAAAAAATTCGTTCATGGACCGATGCCACTCACGTCCATAAACCTTTTTGCAATATTTGCTTTTAAAATATTGTGTGGTTTCTACGCCAGGGGCGTAGAGGTATATCTTATTTTTGTCAATGTCTCTACTTCTAAGAGTCCGATTTGAAAAATTCCTTCTTTATTGAATGGAGTTTCCGGTGCGACATGTTTTTCACATAACTTCAAAATTTTCAAGTAATTCATAGACTTTTAGCTAGGGTGCATTAAAGTAAATTGCGTTTTCTTCGATGTTTCTGCTTCTGAAACTCCGATTTAAAAAATTCTTTCTGTATCGCATACAGCTCCTAGTGGGAAATGTTTTTCATATAATTTCAAATATTTGGTGAAGAATGATTTGGCCACCAGAGGGCATAAGTGTTAATTTCTGTTTCTGAAGTATTTGCAGCAAAATCTGAGCTCCCGGAAACTCGACTGAAAAAATTCTTTCTCCGACCGATACCGCTAACATCAAAAAAACATTTGAGAATGGTTTCTTCTTAAAATAATGTAGGTTTTCCCGCCAGGGGCGTAGATGCATATCTTATATTTGTGGATATCTCTGCTTCTAAGAGTCCGATTTAAAAAAATTTCTTTATTGGAGTGAGTTTCCGCTGTGAAATGTTTCTCATATAATTTCAATTTTTTCTTAACGCACAAGTCTGTAAATACACGATTCCGTTTACAGCAATATCTGCGGGATTAAAAACCCGATTGAAAATTTTCCTTCTTCGGTCAGACACTACTGTTGTCCATAGCGGCTCCATTGCCTTTGAATAGCTTTGATAAATTTAATTCGCGTCAGAACGGATTCAAAAGACGTGCTCATTACACCAGAAAATTCGGTATCATCTGTCTTGTTTTACTTTTTATTGCATTTGATACGATGTTTGGTAATTCAGCAGTCCAAACTACCATTTCGAAGTTTATATATATTTTTTATATTCTAGCTTGAAATACTATAAATACGTTTTCTTTGTTATGATTTTTTGGGTTGAGCACCTCAGACTTTACAAAACAATTAAACTGATGTAGAAAATTATTAGGAGCACACAATAGTAATCAAACACATGCCCTCCTCACTTACGTACACAACCAGGACCTTTAGATGGCTTTATACACTCAATGTTCAAAACATTGAGATATCTACCTAATAGCGTGTTGGTCCTCTTCCAGTGCGAATAACAGCCTGTACACGCCGAGGCATCGACTCCACCAGATTCCAGAGGGTTTCCAGAGGTAATGCCAGTCATGCCTGTCGCAGCATTGTCTACAACTCCGCCCGAGACATCTGTCCAGTATCCATGCATCCGATGTTCCGCTGCACGCCTTCCAAGAGACCTTCCACAGGGTTTAAGGTGGACGTCAAGTAATTATGCTTCCTATACTTCCAATGGAAAAACTTCTGTACACATTTTCTTCACAATTAATGCGTTCCCAAGGATGAAAATTTGAACATCGATTAAAATAGCTTCATTTTATAACTTGCAATACTTAATATTTTCTAAAACATATCCATAATTATGTAATCCAACATTTGTTTGTTTACTGACGTCATCAAAGTACAGGTCGCGCCATCTGTTTTCTGGTTTCAACACCACAAAAGGAAAAGTTTAATATAATTATGATTATGTTTTAGAAAATATTAAGTATTCCAAGTTATAATATGAAGTTATTTTAATCGATGTTCAAATTTTCATCCTTGGGAACACACTAATTGTGAAGGAAATGTGTACAAAAGTTTTTCCATTGGAAGTATAGAAAGCAAAATTACTTGACGTCCACCTTAAATCCGTGCAATGTGGGGCCACTGGATGTTTCCAAAGTCAGATGAGTGTTCCTCGACCCATGCCTGGGTGGTTGCGGCCCTGTGGGGACGTGCACTGTCTCTCTGAAACAGACTATCTGCCGCAGGATGTGAGAAGGCCATGAAAGCCTGTTGGTTATCAGCCAGCACATGCTAGGAGCGCACAGTGGTTAAAGACCTCTCCAGGCACGCTAAGGGGCCTAATCTGTCCCTAGAGAAGGCTCCCCAAACCATCACAGAGCCATCACCGTCTTCAACAGAGCCGACCTGGCACGACCAGCTTATTGTCGCACCCTTCCGTCAGCTCGGTACAGCAGGGAACGGAATTTATCTGACTACACGATGCTGCGCCATTCTGCAGAGGTCCGGTTTAGGTGTTCCAGACACTAGGCCAGGCGTAATTTCCGAGGACGGGCAGTCAACAGTGGCACACGAGTAGAGCGTCGGCTCTTGTAGCCCAGGATGTATTGCGTGCGCCATACCATTTGCTCACTGGCACTGCTTGATCCTGCGAAATTTAACCTGCATGCGAATTCCGCCGCAGATGCCAAGCGGTCGGTACGTGCGAGTTTGGATAGTATACGTCAACAGCAGGGCCGTAGCTACAGGGAGGGCAGTTGCCCTCCCAGAACGGTCATACTAGGGGTGTAAATTTGTGGTCTGAGGGACACAAAAATAGATATACACAACGTGTGATTAAATATACTGAAAACTTTAACTGAAGGACAAAGTTATACGCTCTACTATTTGTTTTTTTAAAGACTAACTTAGCCGCATAGAGTACCTGATACGCGGCTAATCAGTGTCCAGAGTAACCTACTCTGTTAGGTATGAACTATAGAGATGAGTTCGGGCTCAATTTTAGGAGCCCGGGCCCGGGCCGCTTTCTTTGATTACATGTGTTTGCTGAGCCCGGGCCCGGGCCGCTTTCTTTGATTACATGTGTTTGCTGAGCCCGGGCCCGGGCCGCTTTCTTTGATTACATGTGTTTGCTGAGCCCGGGCCCGGATTCTTGGAACATTTTGCTTATCAAGGCTTGCATTTATGCATTATACACTGGCCAAAGATATGGCCCAAGCAAGGATTAGTTTAAAAATCATTAGTTTAAAAAGTTCAGTTCAGTTAATCCACTTCACAATATTAATATGTTTTTAGAAATACTACGCATAAAGCCAAATGTTCAAAAATGTGGATTTGAAAATAAATAAATAAACAACGTGCCCTTCGACCGTATCAGGGGAATCAGTAATTTTGGTAAAAGCTGAAGAAAAGAAAATTGTTTAGAAACAAAAAATTCCATTCGTTATTTCTTTTTGATTTCTAAATTTACTTTTATTTTGAATAAATTGCATTACAAAACGTACAACGCCGTACAGACAGTTGCAAGTGTTTAAAATTTTGACTCTAGAAAACTAATATTTGCAATATAATTTACATATATGCTAATTGGTAAAGGTAGTTTAGAGTGATGTAGTAGAATATAAAAAAAGCATGTAGGGAAATTTCCAAAATTAAAAAAAAGAACGTAAAAGCATTCCAGACTAGATTATTCTGCATTTTGTAACATTAACAAATCTTTGCGCATAATAGTATAATAATCACAATATTATCATATGCGTGTGCAGTTTCCAGATCAAGTTGATCATGGAGAGAGAGGGAATTGCATCTAATGCCTCAGCGCTTCAGCTTGATCTTTTCACCAAAACTCGACCTGCTGCGCTAAAAACCAACGTCACCCCAAAAATCGCGGGAGTGAGGAAATTTAAAAAAATAAATAACAATACTTCTAACTGCACAATTTTGGAAATTAATACATCATTTTAAAGATGAGATTCTTGTTTTTTAATAAAATACAAAAAATGGGAATGTGATTTTTTCCCAGTTTTTCGATACCAGACCTCCTTAAACTAATCCTTGCTTGGGCCATAGCTTTGGACAATGCATAACGCAAGTCTTTCTAAGCAAAATTTGTCTTGCAATGGCAGCTAGCTTAGGAAACTGAAAATCCTTCCACCATGGTAACAAATCTCCAATGAATTTCATCACTTGTAATTCAACCGGGCTCGGAATTACACGTGTTGAATTAATTACAGTGCTGAAATTCAAGACGTGTAATTCCGAGTCCGGGAACGGGTTTTTCGGTAGTTAATGAATTCTGAAGGCGAGCCCGGGCCCGAGCTCATCTCTTGTATGAACCTCACATATGCACGAATAGAACTGTCCGAAACTTTAGTGCGAGGCATATAAACGGATATGTTCGTATGAACTCCATGTCCTTTCCGAATAGAATGGAGGGCTATTTGTCATCTGTGCTCCTTTATAGAAAGCCTCTCTGAGCGCTTAACTTTTAACAGAATTTTTCCAAGCCCTACCACGAAATCGTCTTCCTATTGTTACGTTTACTGACTGATATTCATTAGTTCTGTGCTGGTTCGTTTCTCATTCTGCCAGTCTGCGGAGTACTGTGTTGTTGGCATTCACATATCTTTCACATTTTACTTGAACCTTGCGTATTTACTTAGTTTTCAAAATTTTAGTAAAATTATGCCGCAAACCGGAAGTGATATTTTTAAAGAATCCTAATACAGGGGATGGATAAAAATATGGAAACACCTGGTAAAAAGTATGCGTAAAACGGCCAACGTTTTCCACGTGAAAATGTAGATGGCGCCAGAGGTCTTGATAGTCAATGTGTGCTACGAAACGTGGCAAACCAACAGGTAGCCACAGTTGCAGTCTAGACATTGATCTATGCGTTGCAAGTGAATTATGTCGGAGCTTACAGAGTTTAAAAGAGGGCAAATTGTTGGGGCCCGTATGGTGGGTGATTCCGTGACCAAAGTAGCAAGTTTATTTGGTGTATCGCGAGGTACTGTATCGAGAGTTATGACTGCATATTGTGCTTCTGGAAAAACATCCTCTGATAAACACCAGCGTGGACGAAAGTGTGCGTTGAATGACAGAAGGAGAAGGACATTGCGGAGGATTGTGACCACAAATAAGAAGACAACAGCTGCAAAAGTTACTGCTCAGCTGAATAACGTGATTTCAAACCCTTTCTGTACAAAAACAGTGCTAAGAGAACTCCATAAGCAGGGAATATATGGTCGAGCTGCAATCGCTAACCACTGGTTAATAACGTGAATGCAGCACGCAGGAGAGAGTGGTGCAACACTCATAAAACGTGAAATGCTGAGCAATGGAAGATTCATCTGGTATAATGAATCGACCTTTACACTGTTTCCAACTGGTGGGCGAGTTTACGTGTGGCGAACACCCGCCCAAACTTACGACCCGGGGTGCCTTTCGCCGACAGTGAAGCATGGCGGTGGGTCTGTCATGATTTGGGCAGCCATATCATGGTATTCTGCCGGCTCCATTATTATCTTGCGAGGTCGTGTCACTGCCAAGGACTATTTAAGCATTTTGAGCGACCAAGTCCATCCCATGGTACAAACAGTGTTTCCTGCAAGCGATGCCATTTATCAAGATGATAAGGCCCCAATTCATACAGCTCATGTCGTTCAATCATGGTTTGCAGAGCATACTAATGAGGTTTCCCATCTTCCCTCGCTATCTCAATCGCCAGATCTCAATAAAATAGAGCCCCTATATGCCGTTTTGGAGAACAAGGTTCGAGCGCACTATCCGCCTCCATCATCTTTACAGGAACTTGAACGCGTGTTGCAGAAAGCATGGTGTAACATCCCATTGTCCACCATCAAAGACTTATATTTGTCCATTTCCAGGAGAATCCAGGCCGTCTTGAATGCAAAAGGCGGTCCTACACCATATTAGGTATGGAATTCCTTCTTTTACCAGGTGTTTCCAAATTTTTGTCCATCGCCTGTACTTTCCTATATTAGAAGTATGAGAAATAAAAACTGGGTACTATTTGAGTGGAAGTAGGGAACTTTTTAACTTGAGGGTCGTAATTTCAAGTCTCCTTCTTCCAGATGAGCAAAGCTTGCTCCGGTCCTGGTCGACAGGGGTCATCAATGGCAAGGGGTCGGCCACTGCTTTCTCTTTGCGCGTTGTTACGTCCGTCGATGGTATACTCACGGTACACTCTCGATACGGTTGCCCTTGTGAACCCTAGGGTTCTCATCACTTGGGGGACAGAATGACACATCAGTCTTGCGCCGACAGTGCGTCCACGATCCAAGTCGCTCAGATCACCACGTTTACCCATGTTCGTCGATTGCGATACACTGTTGGGAAGCTCTGCTGTTCGCCTATTTATCTCCTGGGTTCGGTTTGGGTTTGTTCCATTCTGCGCGGAGAATGCCCATGTCAAATGCCCATCACCCCTATCTCTAAAGTTTTATCTACTGAGTGTAAACAGCTAACTGCAAAGGATTCAGACATGTACGAAGCCTAAATAGCGGCAATGTGGGAAAGCCTTGTGATTTAAGCGACTTTGAAAGAGACCTGTCTAGGTGGACTGGTGCAAACATCTCGCCACTCACTAGGAGAACTGGTGCAAACATCTCGCCACTCACTAGGAGAACTGGTGCAAACATCTCGCCACTCACTAGGAGAACTGGTGCAAACATCTCAGAAACGGTAAATCTCGGCTATGCAAGAACAGTTGCATCGAGGGTGTGGTGCACAAACGACAAAACAAGCAGCCAGCGGTCTTCTTGTGGGCGAAAGGACTGGTCGATGTCCGAGGGAAACAGCAGTTTGAGAGGATTGGATGCTGGATACGAACTGCATTGGGAAAAGTAACCGCGCAGTACGACCGCTTTATTCGTAGCAGAACTTCAGCATGCACACCTCGCCGAACTTTGGAGCGAACAGGCTGTAACAACAGATGTTTCCTTCATGTACCACTCGTCTGGGCTAAAAACCGAGAAATTTGTCTGCTGTGGACAAGGAACACTAGAAGCTGACGAGTGACGCCTGGAGAAAGGTTGCTTGGTCTCATCAATCACATTTTCAGTTAATACACGTCGGTGGACGTGCCACAATGTAGCATCACCAGCACGAATTGATCAATCGCAGCTGCCTGGCGTTAACTGTAAAAGCTGTCGGAGGCGGTTTAATGGTCTGTGATCTATTTTCATGGCGGCGATTGGATTCCTAAATACCTCTGAAACAGCATTTGCATGCCAGGAGATATCTTAGCACCGCTGCGGGAAAAACACATGTGCGTGGTGTTTCCTGATGGAGAGAGCTACTTCCAGAAGGGTAATGCGCCATGCCATAAGGCTTGGATCGTTACACAGTGGCTCTAGGAGCACGACAGCGATTTTGAAATGACAAGATAGCCCTCACAGTTCCCAGAACTCAATACGATTGAACAATTGTGGGATAATATTCAGATTGCCATTCATAACAGAGATTCTCCTCCAACAAACATTTGCTTTCAGTTGTACCGAGTTGACGGTAGGGTGCGGCATTGACAGCATGAAGCCATGGCTCCGTCGTGCCAACTTTGCTCTGTAAAACGCAACGGTGGCTCTGTGATGGTTTGGGGAGTCTTTTAATGGGGCGCATTAGGTCCCTTAGTGTGTCTGGGGATGTTCTTAACCACTGCTCCCTATCAGCGTATGCTGGCTGATCACCTACACGCTTTCATGGCTTTCGCGCATCCTGCGGCCAATGGTCTGTTCCAGCAGTACAATTCGCCGCCCCACCGGGCCGCAATCACACAAGTATGGCTCGAGGAACACTCATCTGAGTTTGGAACCACCCAGTGGCCCCCAAGGAACCTCGGATCCCGTGGAAGCTCTCTGGGATGCCGTGGAGCAAAACATCAGATCCATGGATCCTGGACCGATGTTCCAGGCGGGGTTGTGGACAATACTGGGCACGGCAAGCACTACCTTCGGATTTAAACCCTGTGGAAGCTTTCTGAGATGCCGTGCAGCGAAACAGCAGATCGATGGATCCTGGACCGACGTCTCAGGCGGAGTTGTGGATAATACTGCAACAGACATGGAACCATTACCTCCGGAAACCTTCCGGCATCTGGTGGAGTAGATGCCTCGGTGTGTACAGGTTATTATTCGAGCTAGAGGACAACCGTAACGCTATTAGGTCTCTAATGTTTTGTCTACTGAGTGTACATTTGAATCATGTTTGGATGTTTTCGTTACTGTTATCAAACGCGGGACTTCGCGCTCTTTGGCACATTGTGGCCATTGCGCCTAAAAACGCAAATCAACCAACCAACTGTTCGTCAAAACCCAGAATCTTCCGAGCATCCCAATTGGTTTAATAATGGAAATCTTCAACATAACTGCAAGCAACAAAACCGAGTGAGAGTCCCGTATTCAATTCCCTTGAAGCAGGAATAATGTTTTTTTCAATTGCTTACAGAATTTAAGAATTCATAGCCGGCATTAAATTGTTAAAGACAGCACGACAGACAACGCACCTTCATGTGCTTTCCGTGAAGGTTACGATTGCTTCTAAACGGATGATAAAAATCAAAATCCTGTTGATGCTGCTAATTCGTTTCGATCAATAATATTTTACAAACGTAACTTTTTATTGGCCTAGTATGTTACTTAAAAAAATGATAAGTTTTTATTGCAGGAGCGAGATGAATTCCCCATACGCTGGTATTCATTTTCCTTCGTTTGCGTAAATTGTATAAATATTTTTGTACAGAAAAAAATGCAGCCTCTTTTTTTTCTCCGTTCCTAAAAGAATCATTCCGGAGTATTAAACATCCGTTTCTTTTTTTTATTTCCCTGCATAAACCTTCTCCTCTGTTTCTGTCAGCTTCATTTTCTATAGTGGCTCCCCCTCTCCAGTATTTTTTTTTATTATTTCAGGATTTGTTTCTTATATTTGCAGAAACCCAATGGTATTTTTTTTTGTCGTACGTTTTTCTACTTTTCTAGAGATTTCGATTTTTTTTCACCAGCACCCCCTCCCTCCCCCGCTTCTCGTTGTATTTTCTATCGCTATCATTTGTTCAGTACGCAGAAGTGAAAGCGAGAGAGCTTCCCAGTGTTGCCATTTATTATTTCCTAATTTAAACATCAGAGGAAAATAGGCTCTTGTGTGGCGTTCGCCTTCTGTCTCGGCACACTCCCACTTGTGCGGGTTCAAACAACTTCGAATGGGGCTGCAATATCGAACTTTACGAAGGCGGTGACATTTTTGGAGGTTTCTTCTCATTTCCGGGTAGTGTCAGCAATGAAAAATGATCTCCAAACTCGGAGTCTGACAAGTTGTTTTCTGTTTAGATTGATCTAATCTCGCATCAAGAAGAAATAGATAAACTTCGCTTTGGATTACTCAGTTCCCACCCCTTGTAGAGACCTCACAGAAAGAAAACGCATTAAAGAAACGATCGCTCATATTGGTCCTGTCACTGAATAAATTGGCATCTACCATAGAAACCAAGTAGATATATCTGAACTAACGCGTGTTCCTTAAAAGTATATTTCCCAAAATTAAATAATTTTAACTGAATGCACAGTGATATAGTTATTCTCAAATGTACTGGCAAACTGGAACGTCTTAGGTTTTCAATGAGAGATGAAATTAAATCCATTATTTGGCTGTATTACAGCAAAATACATCGGAATGCTCAGAGTTTGCAACTTCACACACAAGAGGACAAAACGAAACTAACCACTCCAGGGAAACCTTGTACACTGCTGGACAATTGCTAAGGACGGATCATAAACGGCTATATAGCGCATAAAAAAGTAAGTGTGGTTGGATGCCAAGTGAAATAAAATAATGTCAGAATGCCAGGACATTACAAGAAAGACAATTTATTGTGCTCTGAAATCCAGAAGGCTTTGGAACGTGTTCAAGGGACAAACAGGCCATTTTGTGCAGAATACGTAAACGTGAAAAAAATGCAATTACCGTCCACAGGCGTTCCGGCGTAAGATGTCAATACGGGATATGGCCACCATGGAGAGCGATGCAAGATTCCACACGTCGTGTTATGCTTTGCACAACATTATCAAGCAGCTGTTGGGGTAATTTATCCCATTCCTCTGTCAGTGCACGGATGAGGGTGTCCTTGTTTATTGGAGGGCATTGGCGACCAGCAAGACTCCTCCCCAAAGCATCCCACACATTTTCAATAGGATTCAGATTTGGAGCACGTGCTGGCCCTACGAGGCGTTGAATATCCTCGCTCTCAAGACATTCCTGGACAGCGACTGTTCGATGACATGTTGCGTTGTCGTCCATGAAAATGAATCTATCACCGACAGCACCACGGAACATGCGAACATGAGGTAGCAGAACATCATTAATGTGTCGTTGGCCAGCCATAGTCCCAGTTGGAAGCACATAGAGGGACGTACGGCCATTGATCATGATGCCAGCCCATACCATGACTCTACATGTCGGATATCGGTCCCTTTCCTGTATGTTTGCTGGACAATATGCAGTATCACTATCACGCCAGATCAGTTGTCGTCGACAATCAGATGATAGACTGTATCTACTCTCATCTGAGAAGAGGACAGCAGACCAGTCGTTATCAGTCCAATTGCGATGTTGATGGCACCATTGCAAACGGGCGGTACGGTGACGTCTGGACAATGGGATGCACACAACAGGACGGCAGGCGTATAGTGCTCCTTCATTCAAACGTCTGGCGACTGTTTTTCGGGAGATCCGCTTGCCAGTAGCAGCCATAAACTGATTTGCTACCTCACTAGCTGTGCTGCGCCGGTGTCTTTTGTTGATAGCACTATGTACCGATCTTCTGCAGGTGTCGTACTGCGAACACGACCTCCCCCGTGACGTTTGCTACACTCTCCATTTGTTTGAAATGATTTCCAAAGCCTTGAAACAACACTGTGGCTGGCGTCGAACTGCCTGGCAACATCTGTTATTTTTCGCCCTTCTTCAATCTTGCCAATAATACGGCCACGCGTAAGATCATCTAGGTGATGTCGGGAAGACATACTGAAAATTGCAAGTTCGTCAATTGATTCTTTTCCTTTCAACTTTGCGTTTGAACAACAACGGTCAATACGCGTCAAATCCTTTATATCTCTTATCAGCGCTATGACGTCACGAACAAGTTCGGCAATCCAAAATTTGCATACGCACAACACGTCTTACTGTATCCCGCACTTATGCTTATTTCCACATCTTCCTGCCTTCCATTTTATGGTTGCTATCGTTGCTATTGTCATCCGTCCTTAGCAATTGTCCGGCAGTGTAATAACTACAAGTACTGAACCCATCAACGATTGGCCTGCTGCATGGGTATTGACCCAATAATCGATGATCGATCCATTAAGGTTTCTGTACCCCTACAAGCGGCGCATACTATGACCCATTGGAGAGTTCGAAAACGGGCAAACTGCGACGCCTCTATTTTGTAAACATACACTGAAGTAACAAATTATTAGGAACGCATATCTAATGTCCTGTTAGGTTGCTATTAACTTTCTGATCAGATGCAGCATGGATTCAACGAATTGCTAATATCGTTCTATAGGTACTTTGAGCAAAACGGATGCGATGCCGTTCGACAATTCCCGAATGTTGTTACGAGTGTCTCTTTCAACCTCATCCTACAGGTGTTCGATTGGGTAAAAATCTAGGGATTGTGGAAGTCAGTTTAAGCCTTTCGATGTCACGGTCGGGCATCGGCAAGCACTGTGTGGCTGTTGCGAGATGACACATTATAATGCTAGAAGTAGCCCCTCTTCGTTAGAAAACACAATGCACATGCACGAGTGTTCCTGGTCTGTAATGTTAAAATACCTCATGACCGGAGTTGGAAACGGGTTAAAATTTTTGGACTCGGACCCGACCCGGGCTTGACCGGGACAAATCTGCTTTAAACTATCAATTCGAATCTCAATTTATAATTATACATAATCATATATATATATATATATATATATATATATATATATATATATATATATATATATATATTCCAGCTGCCAGAGACTGAGGGCCAAGATTTAAGTTGTGGAGTCATTTTGGAGGGGTTTGGCCATAACTCACCACGCTGGCCAAGCGGGTTGGTGAGTGTGGGATAGCATTTCCTCTAACTCGGATGGTATAGTTATACCGCTATTGGCGGTCGTCAGAGCCCCTTTAGTGGGAACAGGATGCACCACGAGAATGCGGGGTTGACATTTGTCAAGGAGAGGCTGTGATCTTGCGCATCACCTGACCTTACATCCTAAACTCGTCGATCCAAAAAATGACAAGAGTGGAAGACATCATGATCAGAGTTAAATCCCTGAAATGGCAATGGGCTGGACATGCTGCCAGAAGGACAGACCATCGATGGACAGCCGAAATTTTAGATTGGAATCCAAGGGACTGGAAAAGACCCAGAAGAAGACCACATGTGAGATAAGTGGATGAAATTCGAAAGTATACGGGAGTAACATGGAGGAGACTGGTACAAGACAGACCGTTGTGGAAGGGGCTTAGAGAGACCTTCGTCCAGCAGTGGATTGATAATGGTTCACGATGACGATGATGATGATGATATATATATATATGCACACATATATATATATAAGATACATGTACTCCAGACACCATGAAAGGTACCAGTACCAGAGTTCTTCCAGTCCTTCCAGCAGAAGTTGCACATGCAATCAAGAACATGAAGAAGGGAAAAGCTCCAGGAGAAGATGGAATTACTGTAGACATCATACAAGAAGCAAGTGGAGAAATCGAAACAGTACTCGCCCAAATTTTCACTCGATGCCTTAATGAAGGGAAAATTCCTGAGGATTGGAACAATGCTACAATGATCCTGCTACATAAAAAAGGTGACATTGAGGATCTCAGGAACTACAGACCTATCAGCCTCCTATCAGTGGTTTATAAAATCTTCACTAAAGTTCTTTCACACCGCTTGAAGGTAACACTGGACATGGCTCAACCGAGAGAACAAGCTGGATTCAGGAGTGGCTACAGCACAATAGATCATATCCACGTACTGAGAGAACTAATTGAAAGAGCGAGGGAATATGAACTTCCATTGTGCATGGCTTTTATCGATTATGAAAAAGCCTTTGATTCGGTGAAACCATCAGCAGTTACCACGGCTCTGAAATCCTGCGGTATTGAAGATGCATACATTAATATTATTAATAACATCTATGAAAATGCAAGTGCAAAGATTCGGCTGTTTGAAAATACAACACACATAAAAATTGGAAAGGGAGTGAGACAAGGTGACACCATATCTCCGAAGCTCTTTAATGCCACATTGGAAAATGTCTTTCAATCACTGAACTGGGAAAACAAAGGGATAAAGATTAATGGAGATTATCTAACCCACCTTCGTTTTGCTGATGACGTAGTCATTTTTGCAACTACCCCATCAGAGCTGCAGAGTATGATCCAGGAACTTGCTGACAAGAGTAAAGAAGTGGGATTAAAAATGAACTTTCAGAAGACAAAAGTGATGTTCAATGCTTTTACAAGAAATGAAGATTTATCGATTGATGGAGAAAAACTGGAGATAACAGATACGTATGTTTATCTTGGACAGCAGATATCAAGTGAGGGTCACATTGATGAAGAAATTAATCGGCGTACAAAACTTGCCTGGAGAGCTTTTGGAAGAAACAGCATAATTTTCAAGAGCAATATGCCATTATGTCTTAAAAGAAAAGTGTTTGATCAATGCATCCTTCCAGTGCTTACGTATGGTGCAGAGACGTGGACCTTAACTAAAAGAGACATACAAAGGCTGCAGACAACTCAAAGAAGCATGGAGAGGTGCATGCTTGGTATAACCAGGAGAGATAAGAAGAGGAACTCGTGGATCCGAAAAATGACGAGAGTGGAAGACATCATGATCAGAGTTAAATCCCTGAAATGGCAATGGGCTGGACATACTGCCAGAAGGACAGACCATAGATGGACAGCCGAAATTTTAGATTGGATTCCAAGGGACAGGAAAAGACCCAGAAAAAGACCACATGGGAGATGGGTGGATGAAATTCGTAAATATGCGGGAGTGACATGGAGGAGACTGGCACAAGACAGACCGTTGTGGAGGAAACTTGGGGAGACCTTCGTCCAGCAGTGGATTGATAATGGTTCACGATGACGATGATGATGATGATATATATATATGCACACATATATATATAAGACAAATTCACTCAGACTTACCATATTCATGACAACATGAAAATCATAATGACAACATGAAAATCATAAACGCTGAAAAACAAATCACAACTATAAAAACAGAAAAAAATTAAGTAGTCGACCACTGGGAACCAATCTTCAAGGAAAGACATCCCCAGCAACCGACCAACACAAGTCCAAGTTTCATGTGGGTGAAATTTTTATAATTAGCCCAATAAGACTGTTATATCCTAAATTTTGTTAATTTAGGATAAAACACCAGTTTCCTACCTGGACTAAAGACAAAACAACAAATAAGTCAAAATTAAAACGTTAAGTGATACACATCGGCAGAATGCAAACATAATCCCACGAACACGGTTAGCAGGAATTCCATGTAAGATTACCTCATGAACTAATTTGTAATTATGAACCTGGACTTGTGTTGGTCGGTTACTGGGGATGTCTTTCCTTGAAGATTGGTTCACAGTGGCCGACTACATTAATTGTTTGTGTTTTTATAGTTGTGATTTGATTTTCGGCGTTTATGATCTTTTTGTTCTCATGAATATGTTAAGTCTGAGTGAATTTGTCTTTTATAATATACGAGTATATTATCTATCTTTAATTCTTGCAGAAAGGCGCAGTTTTAAGATGGTTTGGACTTTACCATTACATTATGACCACCTACCTAATAAGGTGTAGGACCCCCTTTAGTCAGCAAAACAGCGGCAACTCGGCAAGGTTTTGATTAGATGAAGTGGCGATAGGTATCTTGGGGTATCTGGTACCATAATGCCAACAGCTGGTCCTTCCTTCCCCGTACATTTCGAGGGGGGGGGTTGATTTAGCGCGGACACGCTTTTTCAAGCCGAACCACAAATGTTCGATTGAGTTCATGTCAGGTGAATTTGGAGTCCAGGGCATTAACAGAAAGTGGCCAGCATGTTCCTCGAACCACTCGTTGACGATTCTGGCAGTGAGGCATGGCGCATTATCTTGTGGGTAATAGTCATCACCAGGAGGGAACACAGTTGCCATGAATGGAAAAACGTCGTCCGCAACTATGTTCAGACACCCGACAGCTGTCAGGGATTGTGCTTTTGAAATATTGAGGTTTAAAGTGTCCCAAGAAAATATCGCCCACAGCATAACACTGCCGCTGCCGGCCTGTTTTCGCCCAACAGTGCATCCAGGTGGCGTAGCCTCCATTGGTAATCGGCGTATCCGCGCTCGGCCGTCTACGTCATGCACCAGGAATCTTGATAGTTGCACTTACGTAATAAAATATACATATGTCCGTAAAAATATACATATAATAAATATACATATGTACCACCACATATGCCCCAGGCTTTAGATATTGGTTAAAAAACTTAGTACGTAAATACAACATATTGATAGCAATGATGTCCCCGACCCAGTTAGCACATACACTATATTGACAAAAGTCACCGGACACATAGAAGAGAAACACAGCATAGCATTTATTGACATACATTAGTACGGTGTCGGTCCACCTTTGGCTTTAATATGCACGCACTGACCCTTCGATACATGCTTTCGACAAGGTTTTCGAACACAGCGATAGGTATGTGCTTCCATTGAGTACATAATGCTTCCGCTAACTGTTGCTACTAAGTAGGCCTTGGTTCCAAACTTCTTATGCGGCCCTCTAATTCATCCCATAGGTGCTCTATGGGATTAAGATCAGGGCTATGTACTGGCCAGTCCACACACGATACGGAATTATCGTCAAACCACGCCGTAAGAGTCCTTGCTTTATGGCTCGGGGCATTATCCTGCTGGCACAAACAAGCCTTGGTTCCATAGTATTGCCACAGGGTTGGTAGGGCATAATTGTCCAGAATATCGAGGTAGACGTGCTGGTTAACAGGGTTGTCCACGAAAACCAATGGGCCGCGACCATACCACGAAAAACACCACCACACGAGTACACTGCCAGCTCCAAACCTGATCGTAGGACATCGTGTATCTGGATTCGTCAGTCCATAGGACCTGTTTCCATTGATCTACGGTCCATGATAAATGTTCTTTACATCATGCTAAACGAGGAGTAGCATTCCGAGTGGAGATTAAAGGCTTATGAGCTGCCGCACGACCACGGTAACCCATGGAATGAAGTCCTCTGCGAATGGTACGTGTACATACCGAGGTTTCAGCATTTTTACTAACCTGTACACTGAGGTCTTGTGCAGTACTCCGTTGATTAGCTATAACGACTCTCCTGAGGCTTCGACGTCATCTATCACTGATTTTCTTTGGTCTGCCGGTACATTTTGCTGCTTCAGGCACGCCATGTGTCTTCCACTTATTCAGTACATCCAAAACAGTTGACTTGGGTATGTTTAAACGCCTGTCGGTTTTTCTTATAGACAACCCACTAATATAACACTTAACAATCTTTCCTTTCTCAAAGTCAGTTCTCTCCCGCCGCGACATTTACACTCAACCTCACAGTGCAATATGATCGCGGTCAGCTGCAGGCTTGTTTTTATACCGTTTGCAACTGTACCACGCATCTCAACAACGCAGTGGATCTATTCATTTGCTTTTGAAGGGGTGTCCGGTGACATTTGTCAATATAGTGTATAACATCAAGTTGCAAGGAGAGACAGTGTGAGAAAGAAAAGGCAGGTGTGTACACTATACCGTTGGTACATCCTAACAACACAGAAAAGATATATATCGGACAAAGCGATCCTTGGGCATTAGACGTAAAGGGCACGTGCGCAGTGTTAAACATGACATTCAGAATACAGCCCTCACCAGGCGGTCATGTATTCATCGGCCGCTCCTGTATGGAATAGGATTAAAAGAATTGCCCTTTACACGAATTTTAAAGAGACTGCCATCAGGGAAACAGTAGAAATCCTATCCAGCAAACTAGCGTGCAATGATATAGTTTCTACTGAACTACCAAGGTTTGGCCCGCGTTATTAAAAGATGGAAACACATCGCGACGCACCGTATAATTGTGTGATAAAAATTCGTGTAATATGCTCGTGATGTCACCCTCGTTATTTTCAAAAATCATCTTTGTTCCTTACGTGCTCCAATTCTCTGCATTTTTATGTCTACCATTGCCTTGAAACAGCTTCCCAGTGGAGTGCGGAAGCTTGGCGAATTTTTGTGCCTACTAGACCACAAAAGTAAACCGATTTAGTACCGTATATGCGTTTCTTGAGTATAGTGCAGTGCGTTTCAAATAGTATAAAAACGTGTATTTCAAAGAAGCTATATATTTTATGGCTTCTAAAGTACTTGGAAGAAGTGGAAGAAGAGGAGGATTACATACTTGAAGGGTTGCACAAACGAAAACCAATTGGTGCAATGTACACTGAAGTGCCAGAAGAACTGGTACACCAGTCTAATACTATATAGGTCCCCCACGGGAGCGCAGGACTGCAGAAATACTACGGGGCATTCACTCCACTAGCTTCCGGAAATATGCTGTAGGCAATGCACACCATACTTCCTGCAGAGCGTTCCACAAGTCGGGTGTATTCCGAGATCTCGGATTCCTGTGTTCGATAGCGCTTTGCATGACATCCCAAATGTGTTCTATCACGTTCAGATCTGGGGACTTGGGTGGGAATGGCAACACCCCAAACTCAGATGAATGCTCCTCTAACAATAATGTGGCATCCCGACACTTGTGTGGAGGTGCATTGTCCTGTTGGAACAGGCCCAACCCATCAGCATGAATGCAGGACATGAACGGGTGTACCTCGTCAGAAAGGATGCGCACATAGCGTTGGCCGATGAAGTCCAGCTAAACACACCACATACCATCACGGATCCCCCACCAGCCGGTACAGTTCCCTGTTGACAGGCGGGATCCATGGCTTCATGGGGTTTGCGCCACACACGAATCCTTCCATCTGCTTGATACAGTTGGAAACGCGACTCGTCAGACCAGGCTACTTGTTTCCAGTTATCAAGTGCCCAGTGGCGGTGTTGCCGTGCCCAAGCGAGGCGCATAGCTCTGTGTCGTGCTCCCATTACGGAGACTCGAATTCGGCGTCGGCTCCCAAAGCCCATATCGTGCAGGGTACGTTGCACAGTCCGGACCCTGATGCTTGTTGAGGCTCCAGCATTGAATTCCGATTATACCTGCGAGAGTGTCGCATGCTTATCGCGTGAAACCATTCTTGACGGCCGACGATGGTCACGTTCACCCAATGTCTTTTTACGGCCACACTGGTATCGTTGGTTGGAGGTTTTGCCGGAATTCTTGTAGTCACGGTACACCCTGGCAATGGTCGTCCGTGAAAATCCGAACTTCGTTTCTACCTCCGAAATACTATGGCCCATCTCACGAGCGCCAACTATGACACCGAGTTGAAAATCGCTTAAATCGTTGTTACTTGTCATTCTCATGCCGAAAAAGCTCTGACAGCTGGCAAGGATGTCTATCCCTTTATATACACACTGGCGGACGCAACGGGGTACGCGTATAGGTGAGGTTGCTATGAATTTTGCATAAGCTCGTCTGTACCAGTTTTTCTGGCACTTCGGTATATTTATGTCGGGAATTTTATGTTACTCTTTGGGATTTATGTTACTCTTATTGAAGATAAAATTGCCTGTGATTCATATAATCGGGTGAAGAAGCCTATAACACCTGCAGAAAAACTTGACCTCACTCTGAGGTAAATTAACTAGAGGAACATGTATTTTTAAAACAAATATTTGTATAACTGCGGATAATTTTTTATTAAGTATGTCTAGAAAATTTTCTGCAGTAAAAACAAAATATGACATTCAGCAATGAATAGTTCGGAAAAAGTCATTTTTGACAGTGTAGAATCCACAAAAAACACGCATTAAAATAGGATAAAAATTATGCGCAAGGTATTTATTTTTACTCATTACTGTCGGAGTGCGTATGCAAAAGCCTCTCTGAGGATGTTGCTTTCGTGAGGTAAACTTTTTTTTTGATTGCAGGTTTAACGACCACCGTGAGCAACTCAATGGGCTATAAGCAGTCACCCGTCTCTAATTTAGGGTCACTGGTTCCAGGGAATGGGAGGGAGCCAGTGCCGTAAAACGAACACAACATCCATGCCACACCGGGATTCGAATCCGGACCCCTTTCGGACGAATGATCAGAGGCCATCGCTTAGACCACTGAGCCACCGGTGCGGAAAACTCAAATTTTCATAGGAAAAGGAACTAAAAATGAAAGTTAAATTAGAATATATGTCACAATTTCCACCAACCAATTGCATCAACTGCTCATCCTTGGAAGCTGAGAAACGATCCAATGGCATTGTTAAAAATAATAGGTTATTAATAAGCGAAGAAAAACGAACTATCTTGGTGAATGAATTATTCTAGCACGCTGCGCGCACTTGACTGCTCTCAAAGCAGTTGCCTTATCACGCCGGGTGTCTCACGTCGGCGGAGAACCGGTTTCTCACGTCGGCGGAGAACCGGTTTTCACGTCGGCGGAGAACCGGTTTCTCACGTCGGCGGAGAACCGGTTTCTTCCTTCTAGGAAAACAATCTGGATTCTTTACAAGTGGGGAGAGTAATGGGGTCGAAGTTTACCGTTCTCCGCTGCGTATAAAACCTGTCGCTAGGAAATACCGCCTTTAGAGAGAATAGCTCGAGGCCAGTGCCTTGGACAACCAGGGCGACCATCTCTGTAATTTAAACCTTTATTTAAGATAGGAATACATTTGTATGCAGAACACATATTTCCCTGTTTTTGAATACGCGATCATCTGCAAGAAAATCCTTTGCCCAGCTTCTGTTACCATCTAACTACGGAAAGAGGCTTAGCGCCGCTAAGCCTAAAAAATAGTGCCTTAGCACCGCTACGGAGCGCTAAGCCCCTTCTACATCACTGAATCAAACTATACTCTAAACAACTGGCCACAGCACAAAAGGCGCTGCGCCTACAACGTCCTCTCGGCAGGCGCATGTGCAGTAGGTTCCAAGGTCACAGCCTGCCAAACGACAATCTGCTCCGGCGCCTCCATTTATAATTTACGCACGAAGTCTCGATACTTTTTTATCATACTGTACGTAATAGAGCGAAAACACTAAAGGCTTAAATTGCCATCTCTCTAGGCGGTGATATGCTTTTTTTAAGGTTTTGGATGCTTCAGTTTTTAGAATTGCTAATTAAGATTGCTAACCAGGATAATTGTATGAGTACAGTATGTGAATGAGTGAGTATTTTGAATGCAAGAGAATAATGATAATTATTTTTTAATAATTATCACATTCTCTTACATTTTGGCACAAAATGTTTCTCATAGTGGAAGACAACGAGGCAGAAGGAATGGTTTTAAACCGAACAATTAAAACAAGAAAAATGGAGGAATGAAAAAGTTTAAAAAACTCGTTTTAATAATGATAATTATTTTTAGTAAGTTAGAAAACAATTATGTGAGTGGGGGATTAAGACGATAATAATCGAGTTTTTAAACTTCTTGATTCCTCCATTTCTCTTGTTTTAATTGTTCGGTTTAAAAACATTCCTTCTGCCTCGCTGTCTTCCACTATGAGAACATTTTGTGCCAAAATTTATTATTTTGTGTTGCTTTTTTTCTTGCTTCTTTTCTGAGCGGTTAGGAGGTCTGCTAATAGTAGCTATTTTTATTTGTGGGTGTTTTACCGATTGTAGTAATCCGGTTGAATTTTTTTTGTTTTTTTGTAACTGGCTCTATTCACTGCGAAAAAAATATCAGGCTGAGTATTTTAAATAAAGCGCATTTTTTCCATTGAGGAGTGAAAAAGCATTCTCTTTTTTTTTTTCTGAACGTTTGTTTTTCTAAAAATCTCCTTAGGAATTTGTGTGTGTGTGTGTGTGTGTGTGTGTGTGTGTTGGAAAAGATTCAAAAGACGTGCAAATTACACTCGAGATTTGGTCAATTGCTTTTTTTTTTTTTTTTTGTAAAGAGGAACGTGTTGTGGCCATAGAATTTAGGGAGTAGAACAAAGCAAGAAAACGGACATTGCCCGAAGAACATTTTTCTTTTCTCTCTCTCTCTCTCTCTCTCTCTCTCTCTCTTTTTGTTTTGTTTTTTGTATCTTTGTAAAAAGGTGGCGGGTTGTGAAAAATTAAACTCAAGATTTGGTCACTTAATTTTATTTTTTTTATTTTTTTTTGTAAAGAGGAACGTGTTGTGGCCATAGAATTTAGGGAATGGAACAAAGCCAGAAAACGGACAAATTGCCCCAAGCACTTTTTTCTTTTCTCTCCCCAACTTTCTTTTTTTTTTTTTTTTTTTTTTTTTTTTTCGTAAAGAAGGGCGGGTTGTTGAAAATTACACTTAAGATTTGGTCACTTGCTTTCATTTTTTTTTTTTTTTTGTAAAGAGAAACGTGTTGTGGCCATAGAATTTAAGGGAATAGAACAAAGCAAGAAAACGGACAACATTGCCACAAGCACCTTTTTTTTTTATCTCTTATTTGTTTTTGTTTCGTAAAACTTAACCCTTTTAGCGGCCGATGTACGTGAACCAAAAGGTGCCGAAAATTTTCTCCGCTACCGAAACAGAAATGTTCACACATTGGCAGATTTTAATAAAAGTTACGACAAAACACACTGCTGGCCACCCAAACAGCAACACCAAGAAGGAAGCATCCGATTGGCCTGAACTTAGAAGCATGCGTCACCCGCGAGAGGACATGCAAACGATTAGCATTGCAGGGCATATGCAAATTATGGTGTGCGCCCGGCACGCCACCGATAAGCACTATAAGAAAGGGTGCACAGAAGGCGGGGTGCAAGTAGTGGAAGTGTTTTGTGCTGTCGGACCTGTGCGTGAGAAGCTTCCTGATGCCTCGTCGCCGAATACGGCAGTCATTCCAGCACGTTTCAGAGTTCGACAGAGGACGAATAGTGGCTTTTCGCGACAGCGGTTTATCGTACCGAGACATCTGCGCCCGTGTGGGACGACATCCAGCCACAGTGAGGCGAGTATGGATCCGGTGGGTGCAGGAGGGACGGACAGAGCGACGTGAGCGATTGCCCCAGCCGCGGCACACCACCAAACCAGAAGACCGGCATGTTGTGTGGCGGACATTGACGGCTCGCACCGCCACATCACAAATGTTAGCGCAGGAATTAGAGTGTGTTGCGCAACAACCTGTGTCAGCACGTACCGTTCGACGTCGTCTGAAAGAGCGGGGACTTGTCGTACGGCGCCCATTGCTCCGGTTACCACTGACGTTACACCACCGGCGAGTGCGGCGGCTGTGGGCCGTTGAACGCCGCACCTGGATTACAGAATGGCACGACATTGTCTTCTCCGATGAATACCGCTTCGGCCTGCAACACCACGATGGTCGGATCCGCGTGTGGTGGCACCACGATGGGAGACCGTATGACACCTGCATTATGCATCGCCATACAGGTCCGTCGCCTGGTGTTATGGTTTGGGGCGCCATTAGATATGACACCCGCACCCCTCTGGTACGCATCGCCGGCACACTCAACACCCACCGCTACATCTCCGACGTTCTGAAGCCTGTAGTCCTCCCTTACCTTCAGGACCTGCCAGCGGCCACATTTCAACTGGACAATGCGCGCCCGCACGTGGCACGCATCGTGCAACAATTTCTCACGGTTCACCAGGTGTAACTGCTGCCGTGGCCCCCTTGTTCTTGTTCTCCCGATATGTTGCCCATCGAACACGTCTGGTCACTGATCGGCAACCGAGTGGCCCTGCATGCACCACCCGCTGCTACGCCTGATGAACCGTGGCAACGTTTGGAAGCATCCTGGACCGACATACCAACCCCACATCCAAAGCCTCTTTCGTTCGATGTCGCTGCGTGCAGCGGCCGTTATTGCCAGCCATGGGGGCCACACGAACTATTGATGTCTGCGTGTTCCGCAAGTCGCACGGGCTGTAAGCATAATGGTTTCATCTTATCTGTTGTTATGTGTCCAGTAAATCTGGCTTTGATCTCTCGTGTTCTTCTTGGTGTTGCATTTTGGGTGGCCAGCAGTGTATTTCCTTCTCTCCCTCTCATCTCAGCAGTACTGACCATAAATCTGAGATTTATGATAAGAGCTCGCTTTTAATCCGTTGTTCTCAGCTTCATGTCCTAAGGCACAATGGGGAAGGGCTAGTTCCCTTCACACGGACATTATGCCACTGGGTCGAAATTTGTGACTCAAACGTCTTCTCTGTCCTTATTTAGGTTCGTCGCCAGTGTTATTACCTCTTGGCAAATAAACAGACAAAAAATATTAGTGTCAATGATCTCCCTAATGGGAAAGCAACACTTCCTGACGAAAGGGAAAGCAACACTTTCTGACGCGCGCGATCGCTTGCTCCATCCGCGTTCGGTCCACTTCGTAGACAGCAAATATTTTCCTGGAACTGATCTCAGCCCAATTTGCTAACCCCACGTTAATTTGTTCAAGCCGGTTAAAGGGATAAAAGCCATAGGTGAGTTTGTTTTGTTTTTGTTAGGTTCCATCGCGTCGTGTTCGACTCTTGGTGACTGTATGAACAGAAACTCATCATCTCAGCCTCTTCTTAACAAGATCTCGCAGCTCCTCCTGCAAGCGTCTTTGATTTCATCAAACCACCTTGTCCTCTTTCTTCTTCTTTCACCAACCTTGCCAAGCATGATATTTTTTTATCTTCTGTAATGGCACGCATCACATGCCTAAAATGTGTGAATTTGTGCTTTCAGGTCGTTGCCTTAAGGGAGCAACTGGACTTGATTTGATCAAATACTGACTGATTAGTTTTTCTTGCAGTCCATGGAATTCTGAGTAGCCATCCGCTGCATCTATCTTCTTACGCTCACTCTTCTTCAATGTGCAGTTTTTACAAACATTACTACAGAAAAGATTAACAGGGCTTAGAAAATATGAGAATTCACGAAAAGAGGCAATGCGAGCCCAAGCACCGAAACAACAGAGGATGTCTACACATTTTTAGAATGTTTTAGATAAGAAGTTCAAAGAATTGAGACTAGCAACAGTGTGTTAGATGAACACGAAAAAAACATCTGCTGCAGTTAAATATGGGTATCGTTCACTTGATCGAAAGATCACTTGACCGAAAATCACTTGATCGAAAGGTACATTTCACTTGACTGAAAAGGTCATTTCACCGAAAGGTCATTTCACCTAAAAGTTCATTTCACCGAAAGGACATTTGATCGAAAAGTTCATTTCACTGAAAGATTACTTTACCTCAAAGTTATTATATCGAAAGATCATTCCACCGAACGGTCAGTTTATCGAAAACTTAGAATTTTGTTGTTGGAAATCTGTTGGAGAGTGGTGCGGTTTTTTGAAAAACTGTCCACCTAAACATTATGGGATTGCATAAAAAATGCACTTTTAATTTCTATGAAACACCTCTCCATGAGTAGATTTTTTGAAATATAACATTAATTATAAGGCCTAGATCTGAGCCTTTTTATCAAATTGTGTTTGAGCAAAAGTGCAACACTATTAGCATGGCTTGTGTGTAAAGCTTATGAATATAAGAAATTAAAATTCGCTAAAAAAGCCTAAGCTGAGGCCTAGGTCCCTAAAGTTGATTCTTTTTGTCTGAAAAAATGTGCAACATTATTAACTTGACTTTTTATGTAAACCTTATGAACACGAACATGCACGATTAAATTTTTTCTAAAAAGGCCTAAGCCGAGGCATAGGGACTTAAAAATAATTATTTTTGTCTTTAAACTAAATCTTTGCGTTCTTTGTGATGCGGCGAAATCAAAAGCGAAATCAATAACTCCTTATCTAAATTTCAGTACGATTCTCTAACGTTTCGGCGTTATCTGTCTTCCAAACTGGCACCATGCTTCAACAGATCCTGTAATGAAATCCAAAGTTTTCGATAAAATGACTCTTCGGTGAAATGACGTTTCGATGAAATGAACTTTTAATTAAAGAGACCTTTCGGTGAAATGAACTTTTCGATCAAGTGACCCTTCGGTGAAATGAACGTTTCAATCAAGTGATCTTTCGGTGAACCAATCTTTTCGGTGAAGTGATTTTCGGTCAAGTGACCCTTCGGTGAAGTAAACGTCGGGCAAATGAACCAGACCCGTCAAATATAATTTGCTAAGAAAATGGCGCACGTAAACAAGCTGTGGATAGAAGGTTATGGTTTTGCTCTTTACAATGAGAAATATTCGTATTCTGTAATTCAAAAACGCTGTAATTAGCATTTCTAAATGTAAAATAAGCAATATTATTAATAATAGGGAGAAAATCGTCAAGCATTGCTTTGAACTGGAAAAGAACACCAAAGGAATATCCCAAGAAGATACGCACTTTTACGGCTGTTTCAAAAGTAAGGTCACTGCTCTTAAAAGAAAATCCATCGACCAAAAGAACAATCGCTAAGTCGTTAAAAATCTATGTATCAACTGTAAACAAGGTAATAAACAAAGATTTGAACCTGAAAAAACAACAACAACAAAAAAACGTTCACCGCCTTTTGCCTAGGCACGTGGCTGAGCGCCAGTGATGTAGTTTTAACTAAAAAAGTGCTTTTGCGGTAAATTGATTAGGAAAAAAAATTTAATTCGCATTTGCTATTTTTATTGCCCAGTATATTTTTAAAACTGTTATTACTAAGTACCTTTATTTAAATCGCTTAATTTGAGCAATTTTTAATAAAGGAAAGAAATGTTGCTTGTTAGTCACATCCTAAAGACACGTAGTGTTTTTTTTTAAGTAACACTCCATCATTTCAAACAATTCAAATGTTCATTGTGATTATTATTTGAGTCGCACTGAACAGATGTAACCAAGTAATATAGTTACACTATAACTAATATTCCAACGCATTTATTCAGTGTGACAATACGCCTTTTTCCTAAGATTCTGAGGTAAGTAAATGAGATATCTGTTGTGTTATCGTCAAAGAATCAGAAAAGGTGTAGCTTACTAAAATTGTTTTTCTCATGCATAAAACTCATTATCCTTAATTGCTACATAATTTATCTCTACAGTTTTTTCTCCGAGCAATGAAATAATGTTGAGGACTGCCGTCTAGACAATGGACTTTATATTCTCTTTACGCCGTCTCGGTGGCTGAGTGGTGAGAGGTGTAGGTTTCTGATTAGTAGTCTGGGCTCCGCATGAAGCCTGGAAGGAGCGCCTCCCACGCCCCAAATCAGGGTCTGCTAATGGCATGTAGCGCTGACAGTGGCTCATGGTGAAAGTTATACCCAGATACAAACAGCATTGTCTTTACCCTTATGATCTGTGAGATGTCCTGTTGTGTGATCCGACGGCATAATTTCATCCTTGCAATATGAATATTTCAGTTATGATCATATAAAATACATTATTCGCTATTTTCGAATATATGATCATCTACACTATTTCTTTACCTATCTTCTACAACCATCTAACTACGAAAAGTACCTTAGCGCCGCTAAGCCCAGAAAAATAGTGCCTTAGCGCCGCTAAGCCCAGATAAATAGGGCCTTAGCGCCGCTAAGCCGCGCTAAGCGCCGCTAAGCCGAGCCTTAGCGCCGCTAAGCCGCGCTAAGGCTCTTCTACATCCCTGCTGAGCACAGAACACGGTGTAGACTTCTTTATGAAAATCACTTAGCTGGAGACAGATGGAAATTTATTGTGACTATTGATGAAGCATGGATCTACATAAACGACTGCAACAAAAAAAAAAAAAAAAAAAAAAATTCGATTTACTATCGCAGAAGTATCCAAGAAAGATTCACCTAAGGATTCATGATTATTGCTGGTTTCTCGTACAATGGGAAATTAAAGTTAAGAAAGTTGAAAAGAATGTTAAAATCAATTCTGCATATTACCCAAAACAATGTTTTAGCTCCTAAAGTTAAAGAGGAAATACCATTCCTCTATCCATAGACCCTTCACAGAGTAGTCCATCAGGATAAAGCTACCAGTCATGCATCCAAATCTACCAATCTATTGCTCGAAAAAATTAAAAAAAAGACGGGTATCAAGTCTATACCTTTTGCTCAAGTTCCTTGAAAGTCCCTAATGTGTCACAAATGGACTATTGTGCCTTCGAACCACTAAAAGGAGCACTTTCTAGATGCACACCTAAAACAATGATTGGACTATGGAAAGCTGTGGAAGAAGAGTGGAATAAAATACCAATTTTAAGAAATGCCCTATTATCTCGGAAATTTAGATGTAGGTTCATTTCCAGAGAAAAGACTATCAGATAGAACATTTAAGAAAGAAATAATTTTGTTTTTAACATTAATTATATTGCTGGAAAATTGTTCTAAAAATGTGTGGACATCCTCTGTAACTCCTAATCAGACCGTGTGGATAAATAAAATCACCGGGTTTGAGATTGTATGAGGCATGAATGGTATGTTTGCCCTACAGCGCTCGCTTTGTCTTTCGGTATATTTGGCCTTTAATTGGGAACTCCTTACATTTATAGATGCTCATAGGGGTCGTCAAACTTCGAAACAAACTCGAATGTAATGTATATTTTCATGTAAATGTGAGCAAATAATATATGGCTGTCCAAAAGTCTTGCCCCATTTGGGAAAATCAATAAAAATTAAACGTACCGCTTAAAGAAATAAGATTTGCAGCGTTGGTAAACATAGGAAGTTTTGTTGTTATAAATGCGTGTAGATTGTGCTAGTTCATAGCTACAAGCTACAATGGCGAATATACAGGAAAAAGAGATCTAATTGGCGTGGCTTTTTAAAACTAAATCAGCGATCCAAGTGCAAAGAACTTTTTGTATACATTTTGGCAGAAGACTTCTGATGAAATTAGCACTGGAAAGATAAATCTCTAAACTGTAAAGAATGTATCTGTGTTGGACAAGCGAAAAAGGGGACGTCCCAGCGCTTCGGAAGACGACGTGAAACAAGTACCGAAAGCATTTTCCGGTACCCCGAGAAAGTCACTTCGACAAGCAGCAACACAATTTGGAATGCTTCGCAAAACGATGAGGCGAATTTTGCATAAAAGACTGTGGCTATGAACAAAACAAAGTCCAGATTCCTCAACATCTGGAGGAGATGCCTTCTGTTCCATAACGGGTATCTGGCTTTAGAAAGTACCACCGAGAGAATACAACACCCATGTCTAAATAATTTAAGGTGATTCTTCGTTATGATGGGAATGGAAACTTTGTTAAGGCATTAATGTTCACTGAATCCCCGCGGTAGTTTAACACCGTTAACAATCTTTAGTTAAGTTTTTTTATGTTTTCGAATGGAGGCTTTATTGTACATATAACCTGAAGCTACTGTTGCACTAAATATCCTTAACTGAAAACGTACCAAGAAATTAATGCTGTATTAACGTTACACATAGTACTTTCTTTTTCTTTACTTCGCACGAAAAAAAAAATCTTGGAGAATCAAAATAAATTACGATCGGGTAGAATACGCCTAAATCAATAAGAGTAAATGGTTGGAATCCGTTTAATGGCGTAGGATACAAACTACAGCGTAAAGAAAGCTTTCGCCACTAACGGGTGACTTCTTCAGGGAGCAAAGCTAAATGTAAACACTAAATTTAGTGTTTACTCTTAGCTTTGCTCCTGAAGAAGTCACCCGTTAGTGGCGAAAGCTTTCTTTTACGCTGTAGTTTGTATCCTACGCCATTAAACGGATTTCAACCATTTACTCTTATCTTGCAGAATACCATTCAGAAATGAGTTAAATGTTTAGAGCAAGTTATTATTGGAATTCAAGCACCAATAATGACGATGGTTTACAGCACTTTTTTGTTTTAATAACTGAGAGCTTTCTTTTTTGACCAAAAATCTTATTTTAGTACTGGTGATTTGATTTTGTTGTCACAATATCGCTTTCAGGTGTATCCAGCGGAATGAATACATGCTGCATTGGATTCAACGAATCCGATACTTTCTCTAATATATCGGGGGTGATTTTTTCACATGGGGGTGAACGGAAGAATTCGCCAGTTTCACTTCTTGTTTTCCTGCATCATATTCTCTTCCTTCGATAGTTCGTGCATCTGCGTTTTTTCTTTTTTATGATTTCAGGGAATGACGTAAAGGGAATCTTTTCTTTTCTAGTTTCCCTTCCCACAAACTTACGAATTTTCATAATGTTCAATACCGCTCTTCTGCGTAATGTCTTTCATTTCATCCGTCTCAAAAGGCGGTTTTCATATTCGGTTTTGGTTTCTAGTTTTCCTTGAACATGTCCAAGTGAAGGGGAAATTTCTGCCGTAGCTACATATTTCAAAGAATTTGACAATGCGTTCAAGCTTTACCTCGCACCAAGCCGATGCGATGTATTTCATAGATTCCAATACATTTGTTCCTTTGGCAAGCCGCATGGCTCTGTCAGTCACATCTATTCAAGCAAGCAAATGTCTCACCAATCTCTTCGGGCATAATATTATGAATGAGTAAAGGCCCTCACTGCTGAAGCAATCTTACTGTGTTGGGTAACAGAAATTTCAATTCGATGTTGGATAATGCCATTCACATTCAATGGCCCAGGGCACTGCTAAAGGAAAAAATATGTATTGGTGGTGATATTTCATGTCTCTTTAGCATCCTGTTTATAATGTGCTTGGAAGCACACGTTTGGTTAGCTTAAAGAAAACTAGGTTTCTCTACCGGAATAATACTTCAATGAAATTGAGTTTTCCAGCCTTAATAATTGCTCTGAATTGAAAATTTCATAACAGTTCTGATTTAACTGTGGATAAATCTTTCTGACGTAAGTAATGTTTCAGGTCATGGATGTTACGAAACTGGAAACAACTTAACTAAAAGCAGCATTATTAGATCACCGCATCCTCTATCGTCTGAAGGTGCTTTTGCCAGATGGAAGTCATTTCGAATGAAGAACTTTTGACAGTTTCTGATAACGTTTCTAAAAACAGACTATATGTACTCACCAGGTCATTTCTTGCATCATTGTATGTACAGCGATTGGAAAAAATAATGTGAGCACCATGATTATAATGGTTAATGTTATTCGTAGGGGCTACACTGAAAAAACAACAACAGAAGTTGTGGTTATCTTTTGTGTATCTTTCCTTTGAATATATTCCCTAAGTTGTATTGCAGTGCATTGTATGAGCGGTCGGTGAAATGGGTGACTTGTCAGATTTCCAAACAGGATAAATCCTGGGAGCATCTTTAGCACGAGCGTCTGTTAGAGGGTAGTGCCTTTTTTTAATTTAACAAAGCAACGGGCCGGGCTGAGCTGATCTTTTTTCCAGGCACTTACGACTAGGCCGGGCGGGCCAATTTAACCCATTCTTTTTATTGCAAAGGTAAAGAAAGAAAAAAGTTGTGTTCCCTGATTTCCTGGTGTGTTTAACTGTTTTGCAGGTTTTACTTGCTTCCATGACATAGACCAGGGTGTAATCAGAAAAGCAAGGAGAGGCACTCACAGTGTGTTTACCAATCTATAGGTATTAAGATGGTAAAACTATTTTGGTGCTTGTTGACAACAAAAAGATACGACCGCGAGCGTGTGTGTTTTTCGCGCAGAGTGGGGTACGGAGGGTATCTGCAGTGGGATGTCTGTGTGTGTTTGTATAAGAGAGTGGGGCGACATCGATTTTTTCTCCTATCCCTAATCTCTATAGGGATTGACTTTTGTAGTGTTACAGCTTACTAGTTCAGAGAAAGGGAGATTCTGAACGCGCTTAATCTTCCCTTTTCTCTGTTTTTAAAGGTTACATTTTTCGATAATTGTCAAAGTTTAGTTAATATTTTTTAGGCTTACATTCAACTAAATGTTTTCAATAATATCTCATTTCATTATTTAATTTTCACATTTTAACGAAATACAATAGAAAAACAAAATAATACCAAATGGCACATCACGGGCCGGGCAGAGTGGGGTAAGCTTAGCTGCAACTGACGGGCCCGGGCTCACCAAATTTGGCACGTGTAGACCTCTAGCGTCTGTAACCATGACATACTGTAAAAAATAAGTGATGTGAATTCACAGAACATTTCGGGAAATAACGTGCAGCAAAGTTGCCGTTAGGTGTCTGTGTTTTTCAGAAATTTCCGTTTTTAAAAGTACCCGTTTATTTTAACTTCCTTGTTGTCACAGACTTTCTTTAATCAAAAATTCCGTTTATTTCAGAAAAATCCATTTTCCGTACTAAACTGAAATTCCGCAAAATCGACGGGCGGACATTTTTTAGCCCATAACCCAGATAATGCTTCCACTACACTCAGGATCGAACTATGCCTTTTAGTATAATTTATGACTACAAACTTGTGGTGTTGAGATAAAATAAAAATATCAACGTTTACCACAATCAAAGGTTTATCATACATAATCTATAGTTTCGCGGAGCTTTTGGCTCGGCTTCATCAGGACGAATGGAGCGTAAACATTCAAATCACTGTGACATCACCAGGGTTCTGACGGTCACGGTTTTTGGTGAGTTGCTTCCACGCGCTTAAAAGAAATGGAATCGACGTCTTGTCGTTGACAAGCCGTGAAGAATTCCGGTATATGTGAAAAGCTTCTAATACATTAAGCTTGATAGTTTAATCAGGTTTATCAATGAACGCAACGTTTCCAAACAGAAATTTATGGTTGTTTTCGTGACAATGCTGGGCTATAGACGATTTCTTCAGTTCACAGTTCCGTACGTAGATCTTGTGTTCCTTCATACGTATGTATAAAAACTGAAGTACCAGAAAAACTGGCTTATGCAAAATACATAGCAACACCACCTATGCGCGTACTCTGTTGCGTCCGCCAGTGCGTATATAAAGCGATAGACATCCTTGCCAGCTGCCACAGCTGTTTTCGGCTTGAGAATGACAAGTAATAACGATTTAAGCGATTTTCAACGCGGTGTCATAGTTGGCGCTCGTGAGATGGGCCATAGTATTTCGGAGGTTGAAACGAAGTTCGGATTTTCACGGACGACCATTGCAAGGGTGTACCGTGACTACAAGAATTCCGGCAAAACCTCCAACCTACGATAGCAGTGTGGCAGTAAAAAGACATTGGGTGAACGTGACAATTATCGCCTGTCAAGAATCGTTTCACACGCGTGTAACACTCTCGCAGGTATCATCGGAATTCAATGCTGGAGCCTCAGCAAGCATCAGCGTCCGGACTGTGCAACGTACCCTGAACGATATGGGCTTTGGGAGCCGACACCCAACTCGAGTCCCCTCGATGGGAGCACGGCACAGAGCTATGCGCCTTGCTTGGGCACGGCAACACCGTCACTGGACACTTGATGACTGGAAACAAGTAACCTGGTCTGACGAGTCGCGTTTCCAACTGTATCAAGCAGATGGAAGGATTCGTGTGTGGCGCAAACCCCATGAAACCATGGATCCCGCCTGTCAACAGGGAACTGTACCGGCTGGTGGGGGGTCCGTAATGGTATGGGGTGTGTTTAGTTGGACTTCACTTGGACCCCTGGTACGTCTACAAACGTCTGTGACCGACCGACGCCATCCTTTCTGACGAGGTACACCCGTACATGTCCTGCATTCATGCTGATGGGTTGGGCCTGTTCCAACAGGCCAATGCAACTCCACACAAGTGTTGGGTAGCCACATTATTGTTAGAGGAGCATTCATCTGAGTTTGGGGTGTTGCCATTCCCACCCAAGTCCCCAGATCTGAACGTGATAGAACACATTTGGGATGCCATGCAACGCGCTATCGAACACAGGAATCCGATACACCCGAATTGTGGAACGCTCTGCAGAAAGTATGGTGTGCATTGCCTACAGCATATTTCCAGAGTCCATGCCCCGTCGTATTTCTGCAGTCCTGCGCTCCCGTGAGGGACTTACCAAGTATTACACTGGTGTACCAGTTTTTCTGGCACTTCAGTGTACATATATGCTCAGCTGAGGATTCCTTGCAGAAGGAGCTTGATTTCCTTAAACGAACTGCAGTACACAGAGGTAATACACATTCCGTTAAAGACAAAGCTTTCCAAAAATTTAGGAAACCGAAGACTGTCTGCACACTCACGCCGGTAGACCACCCAATGCGACAGAATTGGGCGGTTATCCCATTTGCTCCACAGATTTGCTTCGGAATTTCAAAAATTCACAATAGTTTCAATTTCAAAGTTATTTTCAAACCCATAAACAAGATAAATTTTTTCGAATCAAAAGATTACGTCGAAGACATAAATTCCTGGGTAAATTATCAGATACCTTGTGAATGTGGACGTCCATATATAGGATAGACTCGCAGGCCTTTAAATTTCCCTGTTAAGCAACAGAAGACCTACGTACGGAACTGGGAACTGAAGAAGTCGTCTATAGCCCAGCATTGTCACGAAAACAACCATAAATTTCTGTTCGGAAACGCTACGCTCATTGATAAACCTCATTCAATGATCAAGCTTAATGTATTAGAAGCTTTTCACATATACCGGAATTTTCCACTGCTTGTCAACGACATGACGTCGACTCCATTTCTTTCAAGGCGCGTGGAAACAGCTCACCAGAAACCGTGACCGTCAGAACTCTGATGATGTCACAATGCTTTGAATGTTTACGCTCCATTCGTCCTGATGAATCCGATTTAAAAGCTCCGCAAAACTATAGTCGATGTATAATAAACCTTTGATTGTGGTAAACGTTGATATTTTTATTTTATGTCCTTTAGGTCAACATATAACGCATGCCTTTAACCACTGAAATTCTAGTCTAATATCGTAAAACAAATTACGCGACAATAATTTTTTTTCTTGTCATTAATGCCAGGGATCTAGTCATTTAATTTTCTGTTGGAGCTTATGATTTTTTTTTAATAGGTTTGTAATATATATTTTCCTATAGGAGGACCTTTTACAAATTAAGCATTTTTTCTCGTGAAATTTCGAAGCAACAAAATACTTTGCAATTTGATTTTTTTAAACTGACAATGACTTTTAGTTATCTTTAAAAAAAGTGAAATGTACTTTTTTTATAGTATATTTTTTATAGTATCACACACACACACAAACTCCTAAATATAAAATTTACTCTTGATAGATATAATAGCTTTTCTCTTAAGTTGTCCAAAGACTGATACATAGACATCGTATAACCATCTGCACAATAAGTTAAGTACCCGATTTCTTATAGTAACGCAATATACATATAATAATAGGGGAGAGGAGAAGAAAAATCCTGCGCCACAATAAACAAAATTCATGCGAAGTACTATCCACAATATCCGATCTCGCTCCGGAACTTCAAAATTCGACAGATGATTGAAATTTATAAGTTAATCAAACCTCAAGTATTCTAACCAATCTCCCCTTTTGCCGACAATTTCTCGTCATACGGATACGGCAAAAGTGAGAACGAAGTTTTTCCGTTAATATACAAAAGAATTGCGGAAAGGTTTCTGAAAATTCTGAAATTACCTGTGGTACGAAAAATCCGTGAAATTCAAGTTTATTTCCGTCATTTCGCGGAAAAGCTTGTATCAGAAATATGCTTCGTTAATTCACGAAAGAAATGACGGAAAGTGGCTCGTGAATTTCAGAAATCTTTTTACAGTGCAGCCAAATTGTTTGGTGTTTCAAGAGCAACGGTTTTCACGGTTATGACTGCTGACACAAAGCATGGCAAGACTTCATCAGCGAAGGATAGTAGCCAAAAATCGAGATTGAGTGAGAGGTATCTTCGAGCACTAATAAGGATTGTGTCCAAACAACACAGAACTACTGCAGCAAAAGTGACAGCATAAATCGATATCCACCTGAAAATCAACTTATTCCCTGTTTCCGCAAAACAGTCCACTGAGAAAACTTAACAAAGCCAACACCCATTTAAGAGCTGCAATTGCTAAACCTTTGATCACAGAAACCAACGCTACAATGCGAAAAAGATGGCGCCATGAGCATAAAACCTTGCCAGTCGATGACTGGGAACGTGTGATATGGTCCGATGAGTTATCACTAACATTATTCCCAACAGTAAGTCTGGTTTATGTATGGAGAATCCACAAGGAAGCGTATAATTCGGAATGTCTGGTTCCAACTGTCAAACATGCAGGTGGATCTGTGACGACTTGGGCAGCCATATCTTGGTATTCTGCTGGTCCCATAATTAACTCAGTTACTGCCAGCGAGTACTTGAATATTCTATGTGATCAGGTTCATCTATGGTCCAAACGTTGTTCCCGAACAATGATGCCATTTTTCAAGATCATAATGCTCCCATACAGACAGTCAGAACAGTTCAGTCTTGGTTTCAAGAGCACCCAGATGAACATCAAGAGGCCGCCCCGGTGGCGCAGTGGTCTAAGCGCTGGCTTATAACCATTCGTCTGAGAAGGGTCCGGGTTCGAATCCTGGTGAGACATGGATGTTGTGTTTGTCTTACGGCATTGGATCTCTCCATTCCCTAGAACCAGTGGCCTTAAATTAGGGACGGGCGACTGTTTATAGCTCATTGAGTTGCTCACGGTAGTCATTAAACCTTTAATACAAAAAACAAAAACAAAAAAAACCTTCAACATCTGCCCTGGCCAGCTTAATCACCTGACTTGAACATCATCGAATCACTGTCAGATGTTTTGAAGAGTAGAGTGAAAAGCAGATTCCCTCCTCCAACATCTCTGAAACCATTGCCTGACGTTCTGATCGACGAATTGTGGGAGGAGAGTGTTAACAGAACACCAAAAAATGTGTAGTTAGGGTTCAAACATGTCAGAAGTTGCTCCAGAGCTCATCTTCACCTCTTTGTACTGCTGAAGCCTGCAAATTGTAGTTGTATCTTTACACTGAATAGTTGTCTGTTGTATTCGTGTTTGGATTCAATGTAGTGAATGATAGTTTTTATGCCAATGGCTACAAGAGAGTATGCTTAATGCCAACTATCCTGACAGTTTCTGTTATATTTATGGGGATTCTGTCGTTTAAAAGCAAACAAAAGCATTTCAAAATTAGTGAAGAAAGCTTACTTTGCATAGTTTCAAGTGAAACTTGGGTAGGGGTTTATCCAGGAATTTCAAATAGGGGTGTAAAAACATTTTTTGGGGGGTAGGGGGGGGATGAGGCAAATTTTTCGAAGGCTGAGAATTTTCATTGTGAAACAAGGCTTTAGATCTGGAAAGATTAAAAATGTGGAAAACTCTTCAAAAAATGGAGAATTTTTTATTTTTTTAATTAATGATGGAGAACTGTTTAAATGATTAAAATCGCGAATCGTTTTCCCAAAGCTACACATGATTATTTTATTTTTGTGCTGATTTAGTTTTCATCTTTCATGTCTAAATGCTTCTTTAAAGAAGACTAAAGCAAAGAAGCAATAACCCTTCAACCGGCGGGAACGAATTAACTCGGGGTTAGCAAAATGGGCTGAAATCAGCTCCAACGAAAATATGCTCTGTCTAAAAAAAGTCTACGACATGTGAATTTGCGCATCAGAAATCGCTTCTTTTCCCTTGGCTTTGCTGTTCAAAGAAAATGGTCATTTACGGGGATGATTTACACTAATTCTTTGTGACTGATTACCTACTAAAAGGGATATAAAAATGGCGACGAACCTACGAAAGGAGAGAGATGTTTCAGTCACTTGTTTCTGCCCAGTGGCATGATGTCCGAGTCGGAGGGACTATCTCTTCCCCATCATATCTGGTGTTATGCAGCAGAGGATATAGAACTAGGGAGGATATTTTCTTCCGGAATGCCAGGTTAATGGTCCGTACCGCTGAGATGGGGGGGGAAGGAATCATTTTGCTGTAGTTTTCATAAAGCCCAGTTCGCTTTGTGAACATTTCTGTTTGAAAGTGCAGAAAAATTTGGTCACTATATGGTTCAGATACTTTGGCCTCTTAAAGGGTTAATATGATTTGCTGAAACAGATATTGATATCTGCAAAGCTTGTAGCAGGCTAAAATGAGGAATACGAACACACGTTTTGTGGTTGCAATGACTGACTTAAAATGTATGCTTTAAACAGGAAAAGCTAAAAAGGAAATATTAGACTGCTATATACAATTCAAATAAAAAAAGAAAAGAAAACTTATTGCATTCTGTTAAAAGGTATCTAACTGAACGGATTATACTTCAAAATTAAAGTGTGTGAGGGGAGGGGGTGTTACACACCTTCAAATAAAGAGGTGTTCAGATCTTTTATTGGGGGTGTCCCAGGAAATTTAGGGGTGTTGGAAGGGCGTTGGAGTGTGTGTGAAAATCCCCGAACTTGGAAACCTGGACAAATAACAGACTCCAGGTAACTTCTGTGCTGCCTGTGCCGAAGAACTGCTGTAGTGGACAAAAGTTGAGAAAAATCCATTTGTATTGTGTGCCAATGACCTGGACGGAATCAGAAAATCACCGTGGTTTTTGCTGCTTTTGTTCTTGCAATGTAAAAGGATACACCCTTAAAATACTGTATGACGACTACTGCTAGATGCGCGGCCAGGGTGCTTCGAAGGAGAGGGCTAGCCGGTTGAAAGAGCGCGCTGTTGCAATCGAAGTAGACATTCTAATAATAACAATAAAAATAACAAAGACAACACATTATTGTTATTATTATATGCAGCGTCTAAGGAATATTTAGGACTACAACTGGATGCGAAATTAAATGCTGAAAAAGATCTTGAAACATTTCATATAGTAGGATACAAAAGTTTCCGGACTGCACCTGTACGGCAAAGTACGTGTAGCGCATACATACGAAGATTATTAGATTACGTTACGACATTACCCCCCCCCCCCCAGGGAAACTGGTTTTGTCCATCTACATCACGCGCTCTATACGGCACATCTAGGTATTGTGAGTAACTTACGCAGTATTCGGCGATTGATGAAAAAATGAAAAATGACGTTTTTTGAGCAGCGCGTTAACATTAAGTTTTGCGTTCGTTTGGGCAAAAGTCCAACAGAAACTTACGAGATGTTGAAACAATTTTATGGCACGATCACGCTGTTTCTGTCATAAACATGCAACTGGCATCGACGCTTCACAGCAGGCAGACAAGAGGTCGAAGACGACGAACGAAGCAGGCGGCCAGTGACATCTCACACGGGTGAAAACATTTCGAAGGTTGCGGTCATTGTACGCGCCAATGGACAACATACGATTAAGCAAATAGCACAGGCTGCTAGGATGTAGGAGACTACGTGTCAACGGGTACTAACAGATGATCTGAAGATGCATGCCACCCGGTGGCGCAGTGGTTTAAGCGATGGCTTCTGATCATTCGTCCGAGATGGGTCCGGTTTCGAATCCCGGTGAGTCATGGATGTTGTATTTGTCTTACGGCTCTGGCTCTCTTCCATCCCTGGAGTCAGTGGCCCTAAATTAGGGACGGGAGACTGCTTATAGCCCATTGAGTTTCTCACTGTGATTGTTAAACCTCCAATAAAAAAAAAGAAGATGCGTCGGGTGTGTCAACACATCGTCTCACTCATGTTAACTGAAGATCAGTTGGCCATACGGATGAAAATGGCCGGCGGTCTCGTAACCGCCGCCGAACAAGACCCACAATTTCTTAGAAAAATTATAACGGGTGATGAAAAATGGTGCTTCCTCTTCGACCCGCAGACGAAACGGGCATCAGCTACGTGGAAATCACCATCGTCCCTACGCAAAATAGAAATTTCGCCGAAATAGCAGCAAAGGCAAGTCTTTGACAACCAGGTATTGTTCATCTTGAATTTATCCCTGATGGGCGCCCTGTCAACAAGGAGCTCTGTCTGGACATCATGCGACGTCTATATGAGTCGATCAGCAAGAAGAAGCCTCAACTGTGGGACACGCAATCGTGGGTGCTGTTGCACGACAATGCACCGGCACACAGATCACTCCTCGTCCGTGAGTTTCTGGCCAAAACAGGAACTGTTGTCCTCCCACACCCACCATACTCACCTGATCTCGTCCCCTATTACTTCCACCTCTTCTCTGAGATGACACGTTGACAAAAGGTCGTCGGTTTTCGAGCGCAGAAGAAGTGAAAAACGCATCGCTGGTTTTACTGAAGGACATTGTAAAGAATGAGTTCCAGAAGTGTTTCGACGAACTCTACAGCCACTGGCAGAAGTCTGTTGTTGCAAGAGGATCTTATTTTGAAAGAAGATGTGCTTCTTCTTTGTAACTCCAACTATCTACGGACTTACGGATCCAGTCCGATAATTTGGATCCTACCTCGTATAACATTATATTTATTTTTACCCCTTACTTTTCAGTCTGTGTTATGTATATTTATCTCAAAAAAGCAGGGTGTGATTTTATTTGAGGATTTTTTCTTTTATCGTTCGATGTCGAGCCGGACATTTGAGTTAAATAACCAAAATTTCCAAAGTTGCGATAAGCTAGTGACTTGTTGGTCCACATATGTTGATTGTAAAACTACACAATCCAGTCACATCATTAGGACCACCTCCTACTTTTGACGTCAACAGCGTGTAGCAAATGAAAGAAGGTACGTGTTGTGAGCTGGCTTGGAGGGTGTATAAGGTGTGCTGTAGGCATTCTGAAAACATATTACTCGTTGCTGTCTTGGATAAAAGGAGCATTTTAGCATATTTGCAAAAAGGGATGATTATAGGCTTTCTAGCCAAGGGTGGCAGTATTTCTGAAACGGCGCAGTTTGGGAACTGTTCGCGTGCTAGTGTGGTTAAAGTGTATCGTCATTGGAGAAATGGCACCATTGCGAATAAGCGACGTAGAAACTGCGGAGCACCACGTGCCATTGATGTGAGAGGTGAACTTCGGCTTCGAAGGTGCGTGAGGGCCGATCGACACGCTACAGTGGAGCAACTCACTGGCCGATTGAATCAGGGGGCTACCGGAAGTGTATCTAAAATGACAGTTGTGTATCTAAAACGACAGTTCAGCGAACCCTGCTGGGTAAGGGGCTCCGATGCAGACGGATGGTCACTGCACCTATGCTAACGAAAGTGCATCGGCAGAAAAGGCTTACATTTGCGCGTCAGTATTGGAGTTGGACATCTGCTGATTGGCAAAGGATTGCTTTCTCCGATGAGTCACGTTTTCTGCTTCATCGAACGGATGGACGTTGGCGTATAAGGGGAGAAACTTCGGGCAACAAACGCTCTTCAACCATTGCTGGAAGAACACAAGCTGGAGGAGGCAGCGTTATGGTCTGGGGAATGTTTTCGTGGCATTCCCTGGGTTCACCCATACCTATGGAAGGCAATATGGACCGAATTCGTTACTAATCCATCCTTGCAGACCACGTAAACGCATACATGCTGATTGTCTTCCCTGGAGCTGATGGGATCTTCCAGCACGACAATGCGACGTGTCACACAGCTACAAATGTCCGAGAGGTGCTGATTAAGTCACTCCCAGCCCGTCTAGCTGCACACGGCGGTAACCGCGCTGCACACGGCGGTTACTCTGGATGTTAGCTGGTGGCCACAATAATATGACTTGACCGTGTATAAAGTGCCGAATCCATTTCATCTGCTAATGTAAACTGAAGCACTACAGAAACGGCAATCAATGCACTCAGCCTTAATTGAATCCTGCAAGCATTTATGAACTTGTTAACCTGCGAATGGGGAGCATGGTCGTAGCTAGGTCGCAGAACAAGGGGGAGGGGCCTGACAACCCACTGGGGTGATCTGTGTTCAATGATGAAACAATATATCCACGAATACTTCACTACCGAACAATCTCGCTATGCCGAAAAGTAAAACTAAAATAAAATAAATTCAAATTCAAATTATGAGGGAGAGATGGGATTGAATTCTCTTGAAATATGAAAAATAAATCGCATTATCGGAATTAGTTTGAATGTGGTGGAGTTGCAGGGTCATTATCAGTGGAGGTAAGTAATTCCCAAATAGCATGAAAAACAGTTTATTTATTTTTATTAGGTGTACAACTTGAATTCTCGGCCACAGGCACGACACATTGACAGCAAATTATAGCAAATCGAATACTTACCTAATCAGGGAAATAATCCCCGTCGTGTTGGATACGTTTGAGCCATCGGTCAGGGTGCTGCCGAATGCCACTGCAGAAAAAAGAGGGTTTTTTCAAGTTGATAAAGTCATCAATACTTGTGTGGACCTCTTCGACAGAAGTGAAGTGCGTATCACTCAGGTGATGTTGCAGGGAGCGAAAGAGGTGATAATCCGACGGGTCGAAGTCTGGAGAATACGCCGGGTGGGACAAAATCTCCCATCCCAGGTCGGTGATCGTGTTTAAAGTCGTTTTCGCGGTGTGAGGACGCTCGTTATCCTGAAGCAACAGGACCGACCTTCTGCCCTTGCCGGTGTATGGCCTTTTCGCCTCCATTGCGTCACTCACAAGAATGAGTTGTTAACAATAACGCTCGGCAATTACCGTTTCACCAGGTTTGAGCAACTCATAGTGTACGACACCGCTCTGATCCCAACATATGCACAGCAACAACTTCCTGGCATGGATATTCGGTTTGGCGGTACTATTGGTAGGTTGACCTGGATAAACCCACGATTTGCGCCGCTTAGGATTATCGTAGATGATCCACTTCTCATCCCAAGTCAAAGTCTTGTGGAGGAAATCCTTCTTCTTGAATCTGGAGAGCAAGGACACAGTAACATCGTAGCGCCTAGACGTTTTCACAGCTGTGAGTTGGTGGAGCACCCAACGGCCCTCCTTGTGAATCCGTACATGCTTGTGCAGGCGCTTTGCAATGGCTTGCAGTGTTACTCCGTGTTCCTGGCCGAGCTCTGACTGTGCGACAGGGATCCACGTCCAACAGTTGTTCCAGTTCCTCATCGTCAACTTTCTGTGGCTGTCCCGGACGTTCTGCATCACGCAGATCGACATTTCCCTGCGTAAATCACTGGAACCACTTCTTACACGTACTGTAGGACACAGCAGCCTCACCTAACGCAGCGTAGATCATTTGCTGGGCTTCCGCGGCACTTTTTTTCAGCTGAAACGCGAACAGGAGGCAGTGCCTCAAATGTTGCTTCTCGAACGACATTGCTTTAACCGTCAACTTTCGTCCCTTCTGTCACTACAACTGCGAGCGGTTACGGTTGCCTGGGAAACTGTTGGATGATGCTGCAATCAGCCATAATCACACAAAGCTCATTGCATTTGCCGACGTTCTATGATCGCTTGCGGTTAGGGCCCGAGAATAAAGTTGCACACCTAATAGTTTGTGCTCAGAGGTAGCCTCTTCTTGCCATGGTCAATGGCGAAAACTGCTTTCCCCACACAAAACCAAAAGCTCTCAGATTTACGCCAATAAACACATTTCCCATTCATGCATCGCAGAACCACTCGTACTAACGGCCAAACAATGAACTCGAGGTAATTGAAAGCTCTCTCTCTCTCTCTCTCTCTCTCTCTCTCTCTCGCACGAATATTTCTCTTTAGCACTGTTTTACATCACCAAAACTTTCCTGCAGCAACACTTCTTTGTAAGCAATTAACCACTTGGGAGTTTTTAACAGAAGCTAATCATCTCATAGTCACTTGCCAAGTAATGAGGAGTGTTTCATCCGTATACGAACTGCGCTTCCACCTCCCTCTCTCTCTTTCTCTGGTTTTCTTTTTTGTAATGTTTTTTATTATATATTATATGTTCCTCCAAAAAGAAAAAAAAAAGGATTTCTGCTTATCAGCAATACGTACGGTGCCCATCTGGCAGAGTATCATTGATTTATGCTTGTAATGAAGTACACAAGAAATGTTCATTAACCGCCAAAAATATAAGTCGGAGAATTTCAAACAACGCCCATTTTGCAGGAAGGGGGGCTGAGACCCTTCTAGCTACAGCCCTGATGGGGCGGCATTTACTGCTGTTTTGTTGAATAGTAGCTAGATTTTGCAACTTCTTTTTATCTTTTTCATCTTTACTTTGTTTAGGTACAACAGCTGCGTGAAGACAGTTCAGCAATTAGCCCAAACGATCAGGGGGTGGAGGGGGGAGACAAAAAGGCTGTCTGAAAGACTACAAACAGAAAGCTAGGTAGATACATTGTGATAATTTTTTTTACAGATTTGTGTATATTGGGTTGTTTCACTGGCCGAGAAGTGTAACTGTAGGAAAGAAAATGGGCGCAAAATATTAGTCATAGTTCTCCTTGAGAGAGCTTGAGCATCCCTCATGGCTGCGTCCTTGGTGATAGAGTAAAACTAAAACCGTGTTTTTAATCAGCACCTTAGACATGTGCAATTTCTCTGTCAAAATAACTCAAACAAATTTCAACATGTAATACTTTGTAGGATTGTGCAATTTGTAAAAATGATATCCCTGAAACTTTTAAACAACACCTAGGAAAGAGAACTTGACTGTTTACTCAATCGAAAACTTACCCTGTATTTATAAAAAAATTTAACCAAGTGTGCCCAAAGCATCATTTTACTGGTACGTTGTGAAAATTTTCTGAAATTCACGAGTCATTTTTTTCTTATTCCTTTCGTGAATTAACGAAGCGTATTTCTGATACAACCTTTCCCGGGAAATGACGGAAAATCCCCTGAATTTCCTAGATTTTTCGCTCGTCAGGAAAATTCTGAATTTTCAGAAACCTTTCAGCAATTCCTTTAGTATATTAACGGTGACTTGCCGTTTTTAAGATGTGCTGACGTATAATTCTGAATTTTCAGTCCACAAAACATTTCCATATTACTGAAAATTTCCGGTAACAGGAGCGATTCGCGGGAATACTTGAGGTTTTATAAACTATTAAGTTTCAATCGTCTGTCCGAGAAACTGATTTTGTAGTTCAGCAAAAAGATCGGACATTGTGGATAGCATATCGCATGAAATTTTGCGTATTGTGGTAACGGATATTCCTTTTCCTCTCTCTCATTTTGTGCACCAGGTATTGTATAATGCTATCCTAAGAAACCGGGTACTTAAATTACTATACATGTGATTATACGATGCATATGTATCTGTCAGTGGACCGCTTAAGACAAAAGGTATAGCTATGAACCGAAGATTTCGCATTCAAGAGTTTTGTTAAATAATTCTATAAAAACAGTACATTGCAATAAAAATAATTGAAAATCATTGTCAATTTAAAAAATCTCAATGTCCAAAGTATTCCATTGGTTCAAAAAAATCATGATGGAAACAAATACGTAATGTATAATAAGTCCTCCTACATAAAAAATTTAATTCTTACGAAAATAATGATTTAAAATAATGATTTTGAAGTCGTGCTAAATCTAATCAATTAGACAAAAAGGCCGTCTTTTGCACGATAAAATCTTTACTAGTTAAAAGCACGTAAGTTAAAAACACACAATGAACATTAGATCTTTCGAATTGGCCACCAATTCGTCTTCAGATGTAATTACATATGACGCAAGGGCGAGAAACCCACAAGTATATATACAAAACAAAACACAGCGTGACGTAAGCGGTATGTGGAATAGACTGACCAATGAATTTTCAAAGATTCACAAACGGTGACACAAAATTAAAAGAAGTTGACCTTAATGATAATCAATGTTCGGATTGTCACTCCCTTTCTTCCACCAAACCCTTCCAGGGGAGGGGGATTACCGAAGGGTAATCATCATTACAGCATATGGGTTTGAATTTATGTATCATAAGGCTCTCCGCAAACAACAAACACGATTTAAGTCTAGGTGCACAAAGGATCTTGGCCTCATTCCCAAAGCGGAAAATGAGTGCCGCTTAGGCATAATCTTGACAAAGCTGTAGTAGCAGAACACGACTTCACGTTATATTTATGTTCAGTAATCTTGCAACCAAGATTGCGGGATGTAGAGCCCACATAAATCAAATCGCATTTGCCTGGTTCAAGGGCCTTTAGAGGAATGGAATACACCCCATAACAGGATCCCAAAGGCGTTGTATCCCTGTCGGTTTTGATAATAGACAAAATATTGTTGGCCTTAACACCAAAACCAACTTCGTGTTTTTTACATATATTCTTCAAAACATTGTTAACACCTGGGATGTACTGTAAAGAAGTGACATACCTAGTAGAACTGCGTTCCCTAACTAAGGTTGAACCACGAGGAGTCAATAAACGGTTAAATAGCCTGTCAACCTCCAAAGAGGGATAACCATACAGGGCAGCCAGTTGTCTGATCCTGCAGAATTCAGCATGACGAAGTTGTGGTGACGAAGAATGGGTAACGGCTCTTCGGATCAGAAAATGCAAAGACGAAAATTTCTGGCTGTTAGGGTGAGACGAACTGAAGGGGATCAACGTAGTTTCAGAGGACGGTTTTGTGAATACTGAGTACGTTAGTGCATTGGTATCGGCGTCCCGTCGACGCAGGAAATCCAGAAAGGGTAAAGAGAAATCTTTTTCATGTTCAACAGTGAAAAAATGAGCTACAACAAAAAATAAAATTATGAATTCCCCCATATTAATAGAAAAGAAAACATTTCATCTCTGAGCGATTAGAGTTCATCCTGATACGCGACTGCGCTTTACGTAGCTTTCTGGGTCAACGGATAGCACGCACGTCTTTAGTTGAAGACGAGACTTGTTCGATCTCCTCTTAGTGAAAATGGAAAGGATCCGAATATGTCGAAATTGAAGGTTTTGCGAAATTTCTGTATAAATACGGAAAACCCAGAAATGGGCTTTCTGAGATAAACAGAACTACTGACTATGGGAAATATGTCAAAATACAGAAATCAGAAGACACTGGAACTTTTAAAGACAAAAATTTCGTTAAAAGATGACACCTACTTTTCCAGCACGCTATTTTCAGGAATTTTCCGTGAATTCACACCACTTATTTTTTTCAGTGTAGAGGGATTATCACTCGATCGATCGGTTTTGTTTCCGATTGTAGTTTAGTATTACCGACACATATCTCATTCTTCAAACGGAGTGTACTTTACCCTCTTAAAAATTAACTCTTTGTTTAACGAAGGCGTAAGAACAAGGATCCACGAAGCATCATACTAGAAGTTTGATACATACGCGGTAACGTAATATTAATCGCTTACAGTCTCAGCTCTTCTTTCTGATTTATCATGTAATCCTAATCCTCCATGTTACTGACACTCATCAATCCTAATTTAATAATTCGAAGCGATACAGAAATGTGTTCTAAACATAATGAATAATTTACATTCATTAAATGAAAGCGATAAAAACGACAAAAAGAGCTGTAATTTGATTTGTAACCTAGATTTTGTTGCGTATTTGGTTAGCGACGGCTCATCGGTTTGGCCATCTAAAGCAAAATGAGGCATCATACGTTGAATTATTCATGAACATAATATAAGATTTATTCGGCAGGAGAGAAGGACTTTGGGGGGAAAAAGATCCAGTCTTAAACTGAATGTTTTGCTACTCATTAAAGACTGTTTACTTTTACTGAAGATTCAATGAGATTTCGTTACACTCTTCTACTGTGACTTTCACTGCCGTTTGTAATTCAAGCGGGTTTTTTTGTTTTGTTTTTTTTTTGTTTTTTGAGGATCGGCCAAATGGCTGAGGTAGCTGTTTTTCCGAAGTGCGAATAAAGGAGTTTTAAAGTGTAGAGGAGTATTTTGACTTGGGTTACTATTTCGAATTTCTGTGAAGAATCATATCTGACACCAATGCAGTGTAGTTGCCAAAGAGTATCAAATACAGATAATATAATCAATAAGATTAAACACAGTGTTTTTACAAGCTTTTTTTTTCTGAAGTACAAACTTTGTCCAAACAAAAAATATATTCCCATAAATGTAATTAAGATGTCTAAAAGAATAAGGTTTGTGACGTACTGCATACGTGATGCACATGTCAAGGTGGCAAGTAGCAGTGATAAGCATTCGTCAGCGTAGCTTTATTGGGAAAGCATTCGGCTCCAGAGCAGAAGATTGTGGCTTCGAGCCCCGCCATCGGCAAATTTGGGTTTTCAGGTTGGCACCCGAAAGTAAAATGGATCCATTAACTGTTAGGTTCTTCGAAAGACGTGGGATGTTCATTCCACACATCATCGGCAATTAATGAGAATTTCTTCTTCAACGCTTCGAAAAAGGTGTGATGCGTCTTCCACATATCGTCGGGAATTAATCAGAAATCCTTCTACAGAAAGCAGCGGACCCGAAACCTGCGATTTCGGGCCCACGCCTTTCTTAAGGGAAGAGGGGGAGGGGGAGCAGAGCCTGATTTACGGCTAGACCCGCAAGGCCTGGGCCTAGGGCCCCGCATTTTAGGGGCCCCCAGAATCGCAATGCAAAAAAAAAAAAAAAGGGCTTTATTTCACAAATTAATTATTATGAATGAAAAAACATTTAGGGGAAAAAAGCCTTTTTTTTATTGAGATGAGGATCAACACTGTTTATTAGGCTCCTTCACTACTGCAGCTTAGCGACATCATGTAGTGTCGGAACAAGAGTAGCCCACAGGAGCAGGCATTCAATGACCGCAACCCTGCTTGTTAGTTGCTAGTTGCTAGTTGCTACGTGTCTAAGCAAGTAAAATTTAATGCGAAAATAGCAATACTAAGCTATTAAATAGTGTTTTATTTGCCCGTTTATATTTTAAACTGAGAATTTCCTTGCTAAAATTAAGATTAAATAAAAGTAGATATTTCCTATTTTTCCCTGCGCAGTGTCCATGAACTTTTATATTAATTGATGATATTTAGTGGCGACAAATGTACTTACTCTTTCAAGAATGTGGATGGGTGGGAAGCTTCATCTTGTGCTGTGCCTAGGGCCCGATTCTGTGTAAATCGGGCCCGGAGGGGAGAGAAGGGGTATGTGTGACGTACTTCAGAGGTGACGCACACGTCAGCACGGCAAGTAGCAGTGATATGCCCTCGTTGGTGCAGCTGAATTGCAAAAGCATTCAGTTCCGTAGCACAGGGATGCGGTTTTGAGCCCCGTCACTGGCAAATTTAGGTTTCCACAGGTTTCAACCTGCTCAAATATTAATTCAAAATTTTACCAAGCATGTTCTTTGAACTTTCAGAATGACGTACATTCGAACGCTTATGGGCTTAATAAATTCCACAACGAATGTCCCATTCATGGGGACAGAAATGCGGTCGAACCTCTTTAAACCTCCACCCTCGCTTTTAGCTTGCTGCAACCTTGGAACGGATTTTGTACCTGCACACTGGAAATTCCCTCGATGAACCGCCACCTCGCTGCCCACAAACCACCCATACTGCCCAAATGTTTTCAAAGCGTGTTAAACACCCTTTTTAAACTACCATCTGTGCAGGAAACAAGTAACGAAGTTTACCCCATGTACCTTTCATTTGCCATTCCAAGAGGTTAACTGCCAAATTTCAGCAGTCAAAATCCACATAAAATCGAACATTTTAATTTCTGAGTACGTACAAAGAGAAAATCGTTCTTCAAGCCAGCAATGCATTGCATATCATTTTCAGTGCATATCTGAGAAGCCTATTTAGTGGGTGATATTCTGAATGAAAATAAGAATGTTAATGGACTAGGAAAAAATCTATCATTACACTCAATAAAGAATATAAAAAAGAAAGATGACTCCTAATTTTCTGTTGTAATTAGCACGTCTCCTGAACACTTTCCGATATGAATTAAAGTTTTCATTGTCAACGGAACCGGTTAGAAAAATTCAACTGGATTTCAACAATCAATAAAACATCCAGAAAAGAAACATCTACTTAATGCCACTAGTGACTAAAAAGTATGTTACGAAATTTAACAAATGGTGCACAGTGCTTCTCAAAGCAGAAGGAAGATATCAGAGACAAAGAGATTTCAAATCCAACAGTTAAAAGAAAAGCTATAGAAGGAAACATGATATAACTCAATGACCCTAAGCGAAAGAATTTTGCATAATGGAAAAGTTTAAAGTATACGAAAAGTGTTCTTCATAGCAAAAGCTATGCTAAGGAAAAACAATTTTTTCAAATACGGATCCCAGAAGCAGAGACAGCTAGAAAAACTTTCGACCTTTGTTCTCCCCCACCACTAGCGGGGTAGCTGTGGGTAATTTAAAGAGGCTAATGTTTCCCATCTTTACATTAGAGAATGACATACAGTAAAACAAGTTAGTAAAATCATGCAATGTATTAATTATGATACGCTTTCCAACATACCAGAAATCATTACTCAAGTTATTACTCAAGTTATTACTCAAGTTATGAAGATAATGGCTGAGGAATAAGTCTCGCTCCTGTGCCCTGACCTTTGACCCCATTTCGATGATATTAAACAGCATTGGTTCAGTATACCTGTAACGTATACTCTATATTCACTTTCCTTTTGATTTTACTATCTCTGGTTATTTTATTTTACTATGTAAATTATCTTCTTACTGAACGAAATATTATTTCACCCGATGAATGAGATCTGGCAATGAGTGTAAGTCATGACGTGGTGGTAGCTAGTATATAGGCGCGTTCATCGAGACTTAGGGAGAGCTTTTGTTGTTGTTATGAGAGAGCGTTGTTGTTTACGGAGAGCGTTTGTAATACGAGGAGAGATTGTGTTGTTATGAGGAGAGATTCTTCATTAGTGTAAAACAAGTTGTGTGTGTGCCTTAGTTGACCAAGAGTCTTATAATAAAGAAGTTTGTGTAAGTTAGTTTTTCTCAATTCATAGTTTTTGTCAGACCTCTGTCTGGCTGTTAGGTTTACAATTAGTTTCTTACCATAAATAACCAGCGTTAAGACTTTATTTACGTTCATAATTAACTAACAACAACTATTTTGAGTTCACTGTTTTGAAGCTTAGTATAAGTATATCATTAGCTAGCTGGTAGGAAGAGAATCATTCATATGAATTAGCTTAGCGAAAAGATAATAAAGCTAATTCATTATATACCTCCGAAACAACATACTAAAGTTTTGCCGTAATAGAAGCATTTTAGTCAAGTTATGAGGATAATGGCTGTGTAATAAATCTCGCTCCTGTGACCTGACCTGTGACCCCATTTCGATTATATTTAACAGAATCGGTTCAGCATACCTCCAGAACAACATGATAAAGTTTTGTCGCCATCGAAGCATTTTTACCTAAGTTATGACGCATAGGGGCGATGAAATGGATCACGCTCCTATGTCCTGACCTTTGATCCCATTTCGCGCATTTTCAGTAGGGTTCGTCTCTAGGTTGTCCTCTACCACATACTAAAAATTGAACCATTTTTACGCGAGTTATCGTGTGGAAAGACAGACAGGCAGACATACTGACAGACGGACAAACTTGGAACATATACGTTTCTTCAACCTACGTTTGGAAAACTTGAAAAAGGAAATTTACAATAGGTTTTCTTAAAAGCGGAGAGACAGCTGCTAACAGAAGTACAGAAACAGAACTGTGAACTGCAAGAAACTCCACCAGTACAAAAAGTGTTTCACAAGGTAAATGGTATCCGGTGTTAAAGGAATTGTTTTAAATCGGACATTGGAAGCAGAGATATCGAGAGAAACAGATAAATATTTGCGCCATATAGCGGGAAAACTCTGCATTATCTTGGGAAGGAAATACACACAAAATGTTTTCATAGTTACTAGTATCTGACCGAAAAAGACTTTTTTCAATCAGGGTTTTAGTCTCACAAATATAGCTGCAAACATGCCCGAAACCGAAACGTTAACTTACGCCCTCTGCTGATACACTTGTGCGTTAAGAAAAATTTGATTTTATATGCAGAGCATTTCGCTTCGGAAACTCCCTCCAATAAAGAAAGAATTTTTCGAATCGTACTTTTAGAAGGAGTGATATCGATAAAAATGTGTTTTACGTCTAGGTCTCTGGAGGGAAAACAATGCATTATATTAAACAGAAGATATTCTCAGAAGGTTTTCCGAGGTGAGTGGTATCGGTCACAAAAGAAGTTTTTTCAATCGTGTTTTCAGAAGCGCAGATTTCGAGGAAATCCCAATTTACCTTAGGCTCCCTAGCGGGAAATCTATCTATTAGATGTACAAATAGGTTTTAAAGCTGTTTTTGTGTGACGTATACCGCTAATTTAAATATCCGACACTTCCCCGCGTTGTTGTCATGTGACTGTAACTGGTCCAGAGTATAAAATGTGGCACAGAAGTTTGCCTAACAGTCAAACGCACTTGCACATCGGTAGGTGGAAGACGACAAGCGATGCTGCATGTATTAGACACTGCATTCGTTACTAATTTCGTCAAGGAAAAAGTGCTGCAAAAGCATCTGCATCGATCTGTTCTGTTCTGAGGGAGAGTACTGTATTGAAAAGCACGTGTGAGTTTTGGTTTAGACGGTTTAAAGCAGGTGATTTTAATGTTAGCGATCGAGAACGTTGCGGCGCCCCCCTGAAGGTTGCACACGAGGAACTGCAAGCATTTCTGGATGAAGATTCGTCTGAAACGCAAAAACAACTAGCTGAACAACTGGGGGTAACTCAACAAACTGTTTCCAATCGTTTACGCGCAATGGTAAAGATTCAGAAGGAAGGAAAATGGATGCCACACGACTTCAGCCAGAGGAACAAGGATGGACGTGTCATAAAGTGTTTGAATCTGTTAAATAAACAACACAGAAAGTCTTTCCTGTGGAAAATCGTTACGGGTGATAAAAAGTGGATATAGTACGACAATCCCAAACGCAAAAAAACACTGGGTAGACTCCGCTGAAGCAACGACTTCGACACCGAAACGCAATATTCACTCCAAGAAAGTTCTGCTGTGCAACTGGTGGGATATGAAGGGTGTGCTCTGTTATGAACTATCAGAACAGGGTCAAACCCAGCAAAAACACAAGTGCTGGGAAACTGCTGGCCACCAGCTGGCAGTGGTGGGTCACTGCTGGCTGAAATCTGCCGCTCACGGCCCGGTAGCGGTCCGTTGGTGGCAGCGCTATCAGTCTGCGAGCCATTGATGACCCTTCAGCATCGGCGTGAATTGTGGACCTCCAAGCAAGTGCCAGCAGGTGGAAGCAACGGGACTGCGCATGCGCAGAAGCAACACTTGCTGTGTCTCTCATGGTACCAGTCAGTTGAAGACGACGCTATCGCCATCGTGTTATTTTAGTGGATGTTAAGAAAAAAATACATATGTCGAGAGGCGAATTAATTTCCTAATGAAATTCCACGTCGACGAAGATATCAGATTAAGCCATGAAATACTAGATTACAGCCATGAAATTTATATATATATTTTTTTGATTGGAGGTTTAACGACCACCGTGAGCAACTCAATGGGCTATAAGCAGTCGCCCGTCCCTAATTTAGGGTCACTGGTTCCAGGGAAGAGAGAGAGCCAGTGCCTTAAGACAAACACAACATCCATGCCTCACCGGGATTTGAACCCGGACCCCTTTCGGACGAATGATCAGAGGCCATCGCTTAGACCACTGCGCCACCGGGGCGGCAGCCATGAAATACATCCACTCCATTCCCATGAATAACAATTCATGGAATGGAGTGGGTGAATAACAAGAAAAAGTTTGAAATCGCTTGAAACAAGTGTCCTGGAAAACCATTAAAAAAAGTTTGTTGGAAGAAAAAAAAAATATACGTGTACAAAATGTATTAATTTTTTGAAAGAAAAAAAGCAACGCTATGTGGATAAATTGTACTCATCCATGGGTTGAATACACTATAGACTGGGAGGAATTCGCTTCTAAAAATAACGAGAAGTATAATAAAATATCTTTCTTCTTTAAAACAAATGGGAAGAAAAGATACAACGTTAAAAATGTAAGAAAATGTGACATGAACCTGGGTAAATATATATTAATTCAACAATCTCCTTTCAAGACGACAAGGACAGTGCAAAACTTTGGAAAGCGACTCTAAATATGTACATTCCCTTAAAATGAGTGAAGTTCCCTTAAGGTAAAAAAAAAAATGATCGTTACGTTGAAAAAATAAGTTTATGAATTATATGAAACTGATTCTTATGAAAAAATACCTTGCAATATTGTAAAATGAAAGAGGGAACCATGCGATTACACATTCCACACGAAACAGAGGGTTTCAAGCACACGCTCGTGCGTGGAAGATTAGTTCGGTCAGTAGAGAGCTCAGCCCCACGCAAACGGCCCTGGTTCGTATCCACACAGATCAAACGGGCGTTTTTCCGGTCCGTTGAGAAAATTTACCCAGCGCAGTGCTATAATTCACAAGTTTCGTAAAGGTAGAAAAACAAAGTTGTAGCTTTGAGAAACTGCGGTTATCCTTGATTTATATATACTTTTTTTATGGCTACTACTGGGAAATTGGCGGAAAAAATTCAGCAAGTCACCGGTTACGTCACGTGGCTGCCGGCTGCCACTACCGGCAAACTAGCGGACCACATTAGGCTATCCATCATTTTTGGCGCGTGCTTGCAGGGCCGCTGAAGGGCCACTTGTGGCAGCTACTGCCTGTGATGGACAACTGATATCCCTGTTGTGGCATATGACAACTGATGGGGTGCCAACTGTTGGCCTGAACTTCTGGCCCTTCTGTTGGCCGTCCGGACATTTTATTCACGGTTCGGCAGCAGCAACTTAGTGCTGGCCTAGCAAGACTGTTTTTGCTGGGAATTGTTACTGCTGATCGTTACAAGCAACAAGTGCTGCGATTGAACCAGGAAATCTGTCGGAAACGTCCATTCACCGGCAAAAGATGCGTCCCGTGAAATTACTGCATGACAACGCTAAGCCGCATGTCGCGAAATCGGTCAAGGAAACGTTATTGACGCTTGGCTGGGCAGTTTTGGAGCACCCGGCGTACAGTCACGACGTACCCCCTTCACACTACCATTTGTTCCGATCGATGCAACATGGTTTGTCTGCTGTACCGTTCCGCATATGAGACGAAGTGCAAAAATGAGTTGACGACTTCATCACGTCACATGACGAAGTATTCTTCATGGCTGGAATCCGTCAGCTGCCCAACCGATGGCCGAAGGTGATAGAAAATGGCGGCGCATATTTTGATTTGCAAAGGTATTGTTCTTTTCTCTCAAATTACTTGCTGCATTGTCTTAAAACGCTTTAACACGTATTTGTACACCTAATATTATTTAAAAAAAAACTTTACCCAAAATAGCTTTCGTTAAGAATGGCATCGGAAGGAAGAAATAATTTTTCAATCGGATATCATCATTGTCAACCATTATCGATCCACTGCTGGACGAAGGTCTCCCCAAGTTTCTTCCACAACGGTCTGTCTTGTGCCAGCCTCCTCCATGTCACTCCCGCATAATTTAGAATTTCATTCACCCATCGCCCATGTGGTCTTCTTTTGGGTCTTTTCCTGACCCTTGGAATCCAATCTAAAATTTCGGCTGTCCATCGATGGTCTGTCCTTCTGGCGGTATGTCCAGCCCATTGCCATTTCAGGGATTTAACTCTGACCATGATGTCTTCCACTCTTGTCATTTTTCTGATCCACGAGTTCCTCTTCTTATCTCTGCTGGTTACACCAAGCATGCAGCTCTCCATGCTACTTTGAGTTGCCTGCAGCCTTTGTATGTCTCTTTTAGTTAAGGTCCACGTCTCTGAACCATACGTAAGCACTGTAAGGATGCATTGATCAAACACTTTTCTTTTAAGACATAATGGCATATTGCTCTTGAAAATTATGCTGTTTCTTCAAAAAGCTCTCCAGGCACGTTTTGTACGCCGATTAATTTCTTCATCAATGTGACCCTCACTTGATATCTGCTGTACAAGATAACCGTACGTGTCTGTTATCTCCAGGTTTTCGCCATCAATGGATAAATCTTCATTTCTTGTAAAAGCATTGAACATCACTTTTGTTTTCTGAAAGTTCCCTTTTAATCCGACTTCTTTACTCTTGTCAGCAAGTTCCTGGATCATACTCTGCAGCTCTGATGGGGTAGTTGCAAAAATGACTATGTCATCAGCAAAACGAAGGTGGGTTAGATAATCTCCATTAATTTTTATCCCTTTGTTTTCCCAGTTCAGTGATTGAAAGACACCTTCCAATGTGGCATTAAAGAGCTTCGGAGATATGGTGTCACCTTGTCTCACTCCCTTTCCAATTTTTATGTGTGTTGTATTTTCAAACAGCCGAATCTTTGCACTTGCATTTTCACAGATGTTATTAATAATATTAATGTATGCATCTTCAATACCGCAGGATTTTAGAGCCATTGTAACTGCTGATGATTTCACCGAATCAAAGGCTTTTTCATAATCAATAAAAGCCATACACAATGGCAGTTAATATTCCCTCGCTCTTTCAATTAGTTCTCTCAGTACGTGGATATGATCTATTGTGCTGTAGCCACTCCTGAATCCAGCTTGTTCTCTCGGTTGAGAAATGCCCAGTGTTACCTTCAAGCGGTGTGAAAGGACTTTAGTGAAGATTTTATAAACCACTGATAGGAGGCTGATAGGTCTGTAGTTCCTGAGATCCTCAATGTCACCTTTTTTTATGTAGCAGGATCATTGTAGCATTGCTCCAATCCTCAGGAATCTCCCCTTCATTAAGGCATCGAGTGAAAATTTGGGCGAGTACTGTTTCGATTCCTCCATTTGCTTCTTGTATGATGTCTACAGTAATTCCATCTTCTCATGGAGCTTTTCCCCGTTTCATGTTCTTGATTGCATGTGCAACTTCTGCTGGGAGGACTGGAATAACTCTGGTACTGGTATCTATCATGATGTCTGGAGTATATGTATCATCCCTTTCATATAATTTGGAGTAGAAATCTTTCACTCTTGTCAAAATTTCGCCTCTATTTCTTGTTACAGAACCATCTTCTTTTCTCAGTGCTATAATTTGTTTTCTTCCCTTACTGAGATGTCCCTTTGCTATCTTTAGGCTTTGGTTGTTTTCAATTGCTTTCCTCACTAGTTCACAGTTGAATTTTCTTACGTCTTCAGTGATACTTTTTCGTACTGTCTTGCATAGCTCTATATATTCCACTTTGGAAGTCACATCTTCTTTAGTTGTCCTCATCTCTCTTCTTTTTTCATCAACATTTTGGTGTTTCCTGATAATTTGTTCACATGCAACTTGTTCTTAGACCCAGCTAATTTTGTTGCTGTTTCCATTAGAGCTTTGGCTACTTTTCTGTTAACTACAGAAATATCCACTTCTTCCGATGTTAGGCCTTCTAAAGCAGCGAATCTGTTCTTCAGTTCCAACTTGAAGGTATTATGGTGCTTTTTACGGTTGGTTATGTCAATACATCTTGTTTGTCTTATGAGCTTGCCACGTTCGAGTTTAGTGTTGAGGTGCATCTTACATCTTACCAATCTATGGTCACTCCCTGTGTTGAACTTGTTTAGCACACTGCAGTCTTCTATGATGAATTTTTTGTTACACATAATAAAATCAATTTCACTTGTCATTCCATTTGGTTGTCTCCATGTCCATTTCCTGTGTGGCTTTTTCTTGAAAAAGGAGTTCAAGATGAAAAACCCTTCTGCCTCTGCAAACTCAAAGAGAGTATTTCCACGCTGGTTTCTGTTGCCGTGACCGAATTTACCTACTGAAGTTTCATTCTGTTGCCGTTGCCCTATTTTTGCATTGAAATCTCCCATAATTATCTTCAAATGCTGCTTACCTTTATTATTTAGATGACGAATTTCCTCATAAAATTCTTCAACTTCTTCTTCAGGATGACTTGTGGTGGGTGCATAAGTTTGAATAATCTGAGCCTTGTATTTTCTCGAGAGTTGGATAACGAGTCGTGCAGCTCTGTCAGAGGAACTTTCAACTTCTACAACTTTATCCTTCAGTTTCTTGTTTATTATAAATCCAACACCACTAGTTCTGCCAGTATCTGTCCCACGATAGTAGAAGAGATGTCCACTTTTCAGTTCAATGAGATCTTCTCCTTTTCTCCTTACTTCACTCAGCCCGACGATGTCGCACTTGATCCTTTGTAGTTCTTCTTCCAATTCAAGAAGCCTTGAATCAGAAGATAGGGAGCGTCCATTATACGTAGCCAAGGTCAGCATCAGATGGCAGCCTAGTCCGGTCCTCCGGGATTCTTAGCACCCTCTGCCTTCATGTCGCACTGGCCGCTGCCTTGGCCAGGTGCATTCCAGCTGCCCGAGACTGAGGGCCAATATTTAAGTTGTGGAGTCATTTTGGAGGGGTTTAACTGTAACTCACTACGCTGGCCAAGCGTGTTGGTGAGTGTAGGATAGCTTTCCTCTAATCCCGTTGGTATAGTTTTACCGCTATTGGCGGTCGTCAGAGCCCCTTTAGTGGGAACAGGATGCACCACGAGAAGGCGGGGTTGGTCATGGAGAGGCTGTGATGTTACGCATCACCTGACCTTACATCGTGAAATTACTGCATGACAACGCTAAGCCGCATGTCGCGAAATCTGTCAAGGAAACGTTATTGACGCTTGGCTGGGAAGTTTTGGAGCACCCGGCGTACAGTCACGACGTACCCCCTTCACACTACCATTTGTTCCGATCGATGCAACATGGTTTGTCTGCTGTACCGTTACGCATATGAGACGAAGTGCAAAAATGAGTTGACGACTTCATCACGTCACATGACGAAGTATTCTTCATATCTGGAATCCGTCAGCTGCCCAACCGATGGCCGAAGGTGATAGAAAATGACGGCGCATACTTTGATTTGTTTTTTTTTCGTTTTTTTTTTATTGGAGGTTTAACGACCACCGTGAGCAACTCAATGGGCTATAAGCAGTCGTCCGTCCCTAGTTTAGGGTCACTGGTTCCAGGGAAGGGAGAGAGCCAGTGTCGTAAGCCAAACACAACATCCATGCCTGACCGGGATTCGAACCCGGAACCCTTACGGACGAATGATCAGAGGTCAGCGCCTTAGACCACTGCGCCACCGGGGCGGCATTTTTGATTTGTAAAGGTATTGTTCTTTTCTCTCAAATTACATGCTGCATTGTCTTAAAACGCTTTAACACTTATTTGTACACCTAATATTATTTCAAAAAAAACTTTGCCCAAAATAGCTTTCGTCAAGAATGGCGTCGGAAGGAAGAAATAATTTTTCAATCGGATATATATATCAGAAACCCATTTCCAAATAGGTCTTTGTGGAAGTGAGAAAATGCAGAGTTTTTGCTGGTCCTTGATAAAGCCAAGGCTCAGTATTCTCGACACTTTCTACATTCAGTTGTTCTATTTTTTCTCTTTTTACTCACACCGGTCAATACATAACATTTTCTATGTTGTACTTGGTATGAGTCAAAATTTTTTTTTGCTTCAGTCTCTTCTTAATAGAATATATATGTATATATATGTAAGGTCAGGTGATGGGGATGTAAGATCAGGCGATGCGTAACATCACAGCCTCTCCTTGACAAATGTCAACCCCGCCTTCTCGTGGTACACCCTGTTCCCACTAAAGGGGCTCTGACGACCGCCAATAGCGGTATAACTATACCATCGGGATTAGAGGAAATTCTATCCCACACTCACCAACCCGCTTGGCCAGCGTGGTGAGTTATGGCCAAACCCCTCCAAAATGACTCCACAACTTAAATCTTGGCCCTCAGTCTCCGGCAGCTGGAATGTACCTGGCCAAGGCAGCGGCCAGTGCGACATGAAAGCAGAGGGTGCTAAGAATCCCCGGAGGACCGGACTAGGCTGCCATCTGATGCTGACCTTGGCTACGTACAACGGACGCTCCCTATCTTCTGATTCAAGGCTTCTTGAATTGGAAGAGGAACTACAAAGGATTAAGTGGGACATCGTCGGGCTAAATGAGGTAAGGAGAAAAGGAGAAGATCTCATTGAACTGAAAAGTGGACATCTCTTCTACTATCGTGGGACAGATACTGGCAGAACTAGTGGTGTTGGATTTATAATAAACAAGAAACTGAAGGATAAAGTTGTAGAAGTTGAAAGTTCCTCTGACAGAGCTGCACGACTCGTTATCCAACTCTCGAGAAGATACCAGGCTCAGATTATTCAAACTTATGCACCCACCACAAGTCATGCTGAAGAAGAAATTGAAGAATTTTATGAGGAAATTCGTGATCTAAGTAATAAAGGTAAGCAGCACTTGAAGATAATTATGGGAGATTTCAATGCAAAAATAGGGCAACGGCAACATAATGAAACTTCAGTAGGTAAATTCGGTCACGGCAACAGAAACCTGCGTGGAAATACTCTCTTTGAGTTTGCAGAGGCAGAAGGGTTTTTCATCTTGAACTCCTTTTTCAAGAAAAAGCCACACAGGAAATGGACATGGAGACATCCAAATGGGATGACAAGTGAAATTGATTTTATTATGTGTAACAAAAAATTCGTCATAGAAGACTGCAGTGTGCTAAACAAGTTCAACACAGGCAGTGACCATAGACTGGTGAGATGTAAGATGCACCTCAACACTAAACTCGAACATAGCAAGCTCATAACACAAACAAAATGTATTGACATAACCAACCTTAAAAAACACCATAATACCTTCAAATTGGAACTGAAGAACAGATTCTCTGCTTTAGAAGGCCTAACATCGGAAGAAGTGGATATTTCTGAAGTTAACAGAAAAGTAACCAAAGCTCGTATGGAAACAGCAACAAAAATTAGCTGGGTCTAAGAACAAATTGCATGTGAACAAATTATCAGGAAAAACCAAAATGTTGATGCAAAAAAGAAGAGAGATGAGGACAACTAAAGAAGATGTGACTTCCAAAGTGGAATATATAGAGCTATGCAAGACAGTACGAAAAAGTATCACTGAAGACGTAAGGAAATTCAACTGTGAACTAGTAAGGAAAGCAATTGAAAACAACCAAAGCCTAAAGATAGCAAAGGGACATCTCAGTAAGGGGAAAAACAGATTATGGCACTGAGAAAAGAAGATGGTTCTGTAACAAAAAATAGAGGCGAAATTTTGACAAGAGTGAAAGATTTCTACTCCAAATTATATGAAAGGGATGATACATGTACTCCAGACATCATGAAAGGTACCAGTACCAGAGTTCTTTCAGTCCTTCCAGCAGAAGTTGCACATGCAATCAAGAACATGAAGCGGGGAAAAGCTCCAGGAGAAGATGGAATTACTGTAGACATCATACAAGAAGCAAGTGGAGAAATCGAAACAATACTCGTCCAAATTTTCACTCAATGCCTTAATGAAGGGAAGATTCCTGAGGATTGGAACAATGCTACAATGATCCTGCTACATAAAAAAGGTGACATTGAGGATCTCAGGAACTACAGACCTATCAGCCTCTTATCAGTGGTTTATAAAATCTTCACTAAAGTTCTTTCACACCGCTTGAAGGTGACACTGGACATGGCTCAACCGAGAGAACAAGCTGGATTCAGGAGTGGCTACAGCACAATAGATCATATCCACGTACTGAGAGAACTAACTGAAAGAGCGAGGGAATATGAACTTCCATTGTGCATGGCTTTTATCGATTATGAAAAAGCCTTTGATTCGGTGAAACCATCAGCAGTTACAATGGCTCTGAAATCCTGCGGTATTGAAGATGCATACATTAATATTATTAATAACATCTATGAAAATGCAAGTGCAAAGATTCGGCTGTTTGAAAATACAACACACATAAAAATTGGAAAAGGAGTGAGACAAGGTGACACCATATCTCCGAAGCTCTTTAATGCCACATTGGAAAATGTCTTTCAATCACTGAACTGGGAAAACAAAGGGATAAAGATTAATGGAGATTATCTAACCCACCTTCGTTTTCCTGATGACATAGTCATTTTTGCAACTACCCCATCAGAGCTACAGAGTGTGATCCAGGAACTTGCTGACAAGAATAAAGAAGTGGGATTAAAAATGAACTTTCAGAAGACAAAAGTGATGTACAATGCTTTTACAAGAAATGAAGATTTATCGATTGATGGAGAAAAGCTATAGATAACAGACATGTACGTTTATCTTGGACAGCAGATATCAAGTGAGGGTCACATTGGTGGAGAAATTAATCATCGTACAAAACTTGCCTGGAGAGCTTTTGGAAGAAACAGCATAATTTTCAAGAGCAATATGCCATTATGTCTTAAAAGAAAAGTGTTTGATCAATGCATCCTTCCAGTGCTTACGTATGGTGCAGAGACGTGGACCTTAGCTAAAAGAGACATACAAAGGCTGCAAACAACTCAAAGAAGCATGGAGAGGTGCATGCTTGGTGTAACCAGCAGAGATAAGAAGAGGAACACGTGGATCCGAAAAATGACAAGAGTGGAAGACATCATGAGCAGAGTTAAATCCCTGAAATGGCAATGGGCTGGACATACTGCCAGAAGAACAGACCATCGATGGACAGCCGAAATTTTAGATTGGATTCCAAGGTACAGGAAAAGACCCAGAAGAAGACCACATGGAAGATGGGTGGATGAAATTCTAAATTATGCGGGAGTGACATGGAGGAGACTGGCACAAGACAGACCGTTGTTAAGGAAACTTGGAGAGACCTTCGTCCAGCAGTGGATTGATAATGGTTGACAATGATGATGATGATGATATATGTTTAATTGGGGGTTTAACGATCACGGTGAACAACTCATCGGCTATAAGCAGTACTCCGTCTCTAATTTAGGGCCACTGGTTTCAGGGAAGGGAGACAGCCGGTGCCATAAGGCAAAACACAACATCCATGCCACATCGGGATTCGAACCGGGACCCATCTCGGTCAAATGATCAGGAGCTATCGATTAGAGCATGGCGCCAACAGGGCGGCTCAATCGGATATTTAAAAGTAAATATATGGAATGGCCCTAAACTGGAACGTGGCAAGCTCATAAGACAAACAAAATGTATTGACATAACCAACCTTAAAAAACACCATAATACTTTCAAGTTGGAACTGAAGAACAGATTCTCTGCTTTAGAAGGCCTAACATCGGAAGAAGTGGATATTTCTGAAGTTAACAGAAAAGTAACCAAAGCTCTTATGGAAACAGCAACAAAATTAGCTGGGTCTAAGAACAAGTTACATGTAAACAAATTATCAGGAAAAACCAAAATGTTGATGCAAAAAAGAAGAGAGATGAGGACAACTAAAGAAGATGTGACTTCCAAAGTGGAATATATAGAGCTATGCAAGACAGCACGAAAAAGTATCACTGAAGACGTAAGGAAATTCAACTGTGAGCTAGTGAGGAAAGCAATTGAAAACAACCAAAGCCTAAAGATAGCAAAGGGACATCTCAGTAAGGGAAGAAAACAGATTATGGCTCTGAGAAAAGAAGATGGTTCTATAACAAGAAATAGAGGCGAAATTTTGACAAGAGTGAAAGATTTCTACTCCAAACTATATGAAAGGGATGATACATGTACTCCAGACATCATGAAAGGTACCAGAGTTCTTCCAGTCCTCCCAGCAGAAGTTGCTCATGCAATCAAGAACATGAAGCGGGGAAAGCTCCAGGAGAAGATGGAATTACTATAGACATCATACAAGAAGCAAGTGGAGAAATTGAAACAGTACTCGCCCAAATTTTCACTCGATGCCTTAATGAAAGAAAGATTCCTGAGGATTGGAACAATGCTACAATGATCCTGCTACATAAAAAAGGTGACATTGAGGATCTCAGGAACTACAGACCTATCAGCCTCCTATCAGTGGTTTATAAAATCTTCACTAAAGTTCTTTCACACCGCTTGAAGGTAACACTGGACATGGCTCAACCGAGAGAACAAGCTGGATTCAGGAGTGGCTACAGCACAATAGATCATATCCACGTACTGAGAGAACTAATTGAAAGAGCGAGGGAATATGAACTTCCATTGTGCATGGCTTTTATCGATTATGAAAAAGCCTTTGATTCGGTGAAACCATCAGCAGTTACCACGGCTCTGAAATCCTGCGGTATTGAAGATGCATACATTAATATTATTAATAACATCTATGAAAATGCAAGTGCAAAGATTCGGCTGTTTGAAAATACAACACACATAAAAATTGGAAAGGGAGTGAGACAAGGTGACACCATATCTCCGAAGCTCTTTAATGCCACATTGGAAAATGTCTTTCAATCACTGAACTGGGAAAACAAAGGGATAAAGATTAATGGAGATTATCTAACCCACCTTCGTTTTGCTGATGACGTAGTCATTTTTGCAACTACCCCATCAGAGCTGCAGAGTATGATCCAGGAACTTGCTGACAAGAGTAAAGAAGTAGGATTAAAAATGAACTTTCAGAAGACAAAAGTGATGTTCAATGCTTTTACAAGAAATGAAGATTTATCGATTGATGGAGAAAAACTGGAGATAACAGATACGTATGTTTATCTTGGACAGCAGATATCAAGTGAGGGTCACATTGATGAAGAAATTAATCGGCGTACAAAACTTGCCTGGAGAGCTTTTGGAAGAAACAGCATAATTTTCAAGAGCAATATGCCATTATGTCTTAAAAGAAAAGTGTTTGATCAATGCATCCTTCCAGTGCTTACGTATGGTGCAGAGACGTGGACCTTAACTAAAAGAGACATACAAAGGCTGCAGACAACTCAAAGTAGCATGGAGAGGTGCATGCTTGGTATAACCAGGAGAGATAAGAAGAGGAACTCGTGGATCCGAAAAATGACGAGAGTGGAAGACATCATGATCAGAGTTAAATCCCTGAAATGGCAATGGGCTGGACATACTGCCAGAAGGACAGACCATAGATGGACAGCCGAAATTTTAGATTGGATTCCAAGGGACAGGAAAAGACCCAGAAAAAGACCACATGGGAGATGGGTGGATGAAATTCGTAAATATGCGGGAGTGACATGGAGGAGACTGGCACAAGACAGACCGTTGTGGAGGAAACTTGGGGAGACCTTCGTCCAGCAGTGGATTGATAATGGTTGACAATGATGATGATGATATGGAATACCTTTTGAAGTCGATAGCACCTGCGTTACGCTCTCTAGCGGCGAAATTATGCATCAGAAAAATCGGAAAGTAAGCATCATAGTTATATACACTGACGGAAAAAAAATCCCAACACCAAGAAGGGGTTGTGTTAGATAAACGACAGTTGGTAGGCAGTGAGAGTACCTCTGTAAGATGACGTCTATGCAAATTTCGCGCTCGGCCCATACGTGTGTTTCGTTCCGCAATATTGCAGAACGACTTGGCAGGAATGTAGCCACTGTGCATGATTGTTGGCAGCGGTGGTCAAGGGAAGGTACTGCCTCACGAAGACCGGGTTCCGGCCTGCCACGTGGCACTACTGAGAGGGAAGACCGCCGTGTACGGCGTATGGCCGTGGTGCATCGTACCGCGTCTGCGGCAGCATTTTGAGCTGCTGTTGCCACCACAGTGACACAACGAACTGTTACAAATAGGTTACTTCAAGGACAGCTCCGAGCCAGACGCCCAGTAGCGTGCATTCCACTTACTCCAAACCACTACCGTTTGCGATGTCAGTGGTGTCAAGCTAGAGCTCATTGGAGGACGGAGTGGAGATTTGTTGTGTTTTCTGATGAAAGCCGGTTCTGTCTGGGTGCCAGTGATGGCCGTGTGTTGGTCAGAAGGAGACCAGGTGAGCGCCTGCAACCAACCTGTCTGCGGCCGAGACACACTGGACCTACACCTGGAGTTATGGTCTGGGGAGCAATTTCCTATGACAGCAGGAGCACTCTCGTGGTTATCCCACGCACCCTGACGGCACAGTTGTACGTCGGTCTGGGGATTCAACCTGTTGTGCTGCCATTCATGAACAGCCTTCCAGGGGAAGTTCTCCAACAGGATAACGCTCGCCCGCATACCGCTGTTGTAACCCAACATGCTCTACAGAGTGTCGACGTGTTGCCGTGGCCTGCTAGATCACCAGATCTTTCACCAATCGAGCACGTATGGGACATCATTGAACGACAACTCCAGCGTCACCCCCAACCAGCATTAACCGTCCCTGTATTGACCGACCAAGTGCAACAGGCATGGAACTCCATCCCACAAACTGACATCCAGCACCTGTACGACACAATGCATGAACGTTTGCGTGCTTGCATTCAACATTCTGGCGGTTACAGCGGTTATTAATGTACCAGCATTTCACATTTAAAATGGCTCTTCTAACGCTTACAATAAGCTGTGATCTTGAAACCTTAATCGATTAAATATGTTACCTACACAAATGTATTGCCGCCATTTGATTCCTCTACAACTATTTTTTCGTGGTGTTGGGATTTTTTTTTCCGTCAGTGTATTTCAAGATTTCCGTTACAAGAAGAATTTTTCAAATTGGACTAATAGTTGCAGAGCTATGGTGTCCACGGACGTAGGGACAAAAAAGTGATACTATAAACACGTACCTGTTTTTTTTTGTTTTTTTTTACAAAAGGCGTGCTAAAAATGGCAAACCTACTCTGAAGGAAGCTTTAGCACAGAGAGGGAGTCGAAAGTTTTGCAATATTTACATAAACGCATGTGCTGCGGCGGGTATGTCAAGTGTTCAAACTAGTTCAAGTCCGTTACTGCAGTCAGCCGAAAGGGATGTAACGCGGGAGTCCTCGCTGTGAACAGCATTGCATGCCGTCGTTCTGTTGGTGACTGGGACGCCTAAAAGGTGAACAACCACAAGCGGCTAGTTAGGGAACTTTTGCTTTACGAGTTGGAACTCATCCATAACGCTGCTCAAGCAAAACGAAACATTTGCCATGCGAAAGAGGCAGGTACTGTGGACCACAGCACTGCAACTAGATGGTTCAAGAAATTTCGTTCTGGTGACAGAAACCTCGACGGTCAGATAGGTCGTAAACCGTGGATTCGGAGGCCGTGCTCCAGGCCGTAGAGACAGCTCCGACAACCAGCACTTGAAGATTATCAGATGAAATGGGCATATCACAGACCACCGTGGTTCGTAACCTTCAGGACCTCGGCAATGTCTACAGGAGCTGCCGCATCGTCCCTCACGAACTGACGCTAGCTGAAACAAACCACCGAGTGGAAGTGTGCACGAAACTCCTAGAAAACCCGCGCGATGTACGTTTCATCAAGAGAATTGTTACGTGCGATGAAATGTGGGTCTATTTCCGTAATCCTAACACAGAAAGGCAGTGGGTGAGTCCGGGCCAGGTTCCAACACTTGTTGCCCAACGTGGGCGCTTGGAGTACAAGGTGATGCTCTGCGTCTGGTGGAATTTCGAGGGGAAAAGTCATTACGAATTTGTAAGAGACGGTTGGCCTCTCAACGCCAAATTGTTCTCTGAACAGCTGGAGAGGGTTTATGCCGTTTTGGAGGAGAAGTACCCTGCACTGTTGAACAAAAATGTCGTTCTCCTACAGCAGGACAATGCTCGGCCTCATACCGCGCGAACGTCCAGGGCAAAACTCCAGGAACTTGAGGGCATCGAACTGATGTCACACCCAGCGTATAGTCCGGACCTTTCCGCGTCGGATTATTACTTGTTCCGGTCCATGGCTCATTTCCTCCGCGGGCGGCACTTCAACAACCACAAGGAGGTGGCAGCTGTGGTGAAGTAGTTGTTCGCCTCGAAGGGCAAGAAGTGGTACCGCCGCGGAATCGAAGAACTGGTAGACATATGGCCAAAGACAGTGCAACATGATGGCCTATACTTTGAATGCTGTCAGCTTTCGTTGTAAAGGCATGAATGAAGACAGAAAGTGATCCAAATATTGCAAAATTTTCGAATCACCCTCTGTATAATATATAGCAAAAATAAACGGCAAACTTCATGTCATTACAGACAAAATGACGTGTTTGGGAAAAGGGTCGTCAATTTGGGGAACAGCGGAAAACTGGAAAATTTTCATATGCATTCCTTTATATAAAGTTTCTCATTAATAATTAAATTTAAAATTATTATCATTCACTATTGGGTGCGACACCTATCGGGACGGAGTTACGCGTCCTTATGAAATGTTCAGAAAATTCCTGCCTTGTTTCTCCGAATTTTCGTTAGAAGAAGAAAAAAAATTGAAAACTACTCTTCAGAAAGACTTAATTTTATGAAAATTTTTATCCATTCGATACAAAGATTAATGTTAGTTAAGCAACATAAATTCCCCATTTAGTATGATTGTAAAGAATCGCCGTAATCATCAGTTACCCTCTTTGTACCGCTCCTCTCGCCTACCAGCAGGAAAACATATATAAAACAAATGCTGGCGGTTTATCGAGGTACTTGAAAAAGGAAGTTTTATTCAGAGTTTGTAAATATTATCTTCAGGATGATATTTTTATGAAAAAACACACTGAATGAAACTTTTTTCGAATATGTTTAGATCTCCATGTCTTATCAAAGCTGCATAGTATTGTGTGAAAAGACATTTTGCATTTTGGTGATACATGTCAGTGGTACGAATTTTGATGGTTAGTTTGCATTGAAGACGCAGGGTATTTACATAAAATGAAAGGTGAGTTTCCGACACTTCTACAAAATAGGAGCTCGACGTTATTGGTTTAGTTGTATTCATTCGGCGTATGTTTGAAAATGGGGGATAATAAGCTTCATTTTCATCTTTCAATGCTGCTTTTCAATGGCCAGGGTCACAAGAAAGACGACACCGAATTTTCGGCTGTACTGAGCACGTCTTTTGAATCTTTTCCGGCGCGAATAAATTTATCAAAGATATCCATAGTCAATGAAAACCGACTGTAAAAATATCAACTGGATTTCTACAACCGACAAAACATCCAAAAATAAATACATACAAACAGCAACTTATTCCCACTAGTGACTAAAAAGTATGTTACGAAATTTAACAAATAGTGCACAAAAAGTTTCTCATGGCAGAAGATAGGTATCAAAGAAAAAGAGATTTTCAAATCGAACGATTAAAAGAACAAATATAGAAGGGACTATATCTCTACGCCTCCTAGAGGAAGAATTCTGTCTTACGGAAAAGTTGAAAACAGGCGGAAAATATTAATCATGGCAAAAGCTAATAAAAAATAATTTTTCAAGTACGTCTCCCGGAAGCAGAGAAAGCGAGAAAAAGGTTTTGACCTCTACGCTCCCTAGCAGGAAAGTTGTGCATTATTTAAATAGGATAATGCTCCTCATCTTTATTGTAGCAAATGGCATACAGTTAAAAAAGAAATTTCTCAATAGGATGTTCAGAAGCGGACATAAGCTGCAAACAGAAGTACACAAACACCACTTAGCGACGGGTCTGGTACGATTCGTCCAACGACGATTGGTCCAATGCCGATTGGTCCAATGCCGATTGGTCCAATGCCGATTCGTCCAATGGACAATTGGTCCAAAGGTACGATTGGTCCAATGCCGATTCGTCCAATGGACGATTGGTCCAATTCCATCCTGTCTGTCCGAAATGCTACTCGTGCTATAAAAGTCTCATCTGTTCTGATTCTATCTCCGATGTTATACGAAAGTACCGGTAGTCCAAAGAATGTAAAATAATGTTACATTTCATGCGTAATATTCTGGTTACAGATTTCTTTTTCTATTTTTTTTTTTTTTTTTGGAATCGCATTTGTTTGTTATAGTGTCCTTGCTGCCGTATGAAGATACTGGTGTACGAGCCGTTCTATCAACTTCAGTGTTTCTCTTTTGCATGAAATAATATAAAATACTAGTGTTCCGTTTCTGTTTGTAGAATGCAGTGGGGTTTTCCACCAACTGCCCAATGGAAACAACTGTTCGGGGTTTGGACAGAGGCCTTTTTAACGGTTTATATTCTGCCGATGTCATATTCATAACGTTTACATATTAAATCAAGTTAATAATATTGCGCTTTCACTTAAGCACAAAATATAAATTCATAGGCCTGCGGCCTAGGTACCTTGCAAAGACCTCAGAAATGATACGATGAATGCCTTTTATAAAGTTTTATAAAATGTTTACAAATACCAAATATCTAGGTTGTAACTTAAAATCTTCTAAAAAGGCCTGCGACCTAGGTGCCTGGTAGATAGTTGAGAAATGATTCGTTGAGTGCCTTTTATAAGGTTTTATAGAATGTTTACAAATACCAAATATCTAGGTTGTAACTCAAAATCTTCTAAAAAGGCCCGGGGCCTAGGTGCTTCGTAAAGACCTGAGAAATGATAGGATGAGCGCCTTTTATTAGGATTTATAACATATTTACAAATACTAAATATCTAGGTTGTAAATTAAAATCTTCAAAAAATGCCCGCGGCCTAGGTGCTTTGCAAATAGCTGAGAAATGCTCCATTGAGTGCCTTTTACCAGGTTTATGTAAAATGTTTACAATTACCAAATACACGGTAATTATCTTTCTAAAGGATATAAAGAAGAGAATAATTTAAATTATTATTCCTTTCTGGAAAATAAAAAAGTTTACCGTTGTTAAGATGACCCCATTGGACGAATCGGCGTTGGACCAATCGTACCATTGGACGAATCGGCATTGGACCAATCGTACCATTGGACGAATCGGACATTGGACCAATCGGCATTGGACCAATCGTCGTTGGACGAATCGTCCGGGACTGCTTAGCGACAGAACCGTGAACTACAAAAAAACTGACGTACAAATCAAAAGTGTTGCACAAGGTAAACTGTGTTTTCTATGTTGAAAAAAACTTTTCAAATCGGACATTTAGAAGTAGAGATATTGAGATAAACAGATTAAACGTCGGCGTCCCCTAGCGACGATGTTTTGCATGATTTTGGCAAGAAAATATACACAATAAGTTTTCATAGTTAGTAGTATCTGACCGAAAAAGAATTTTTTCAATCGGGTTTTTCGTCTCGCAGATATTGTTGTAAAACGGAACGTGAACTTACGCCTTCTAGTAGCACACTTGTGTGTTAAGAAAACTTTGAAATTATATGAGAAGCATTTTGCTCCGGTAGCGCTCTCAAACGAAGAAAGAATTTTTTAAATCGGACTCTCTGAAGCAGAGATATCGACAAAAATACGATATGCATCTATGCCCCCAGGCGGAAAAGCTATGCAGTGTTTTAAGCAGATAGTACTCTTAAAGGTTTCCCGAGGTGAGGGGTATTGGTCCACGGAAAAAAAATTTAAATCGAGTTTTCAGAAGCTCAGATTTTGCTGCAAATACATCAGGAACAGAAAAAAACACTTACGCCCCTTGGTGGCCAAACCGCTTTTTACCAAAAATTAGAAATTATAAGAAAAGCATTTCCCACTAGGAGCAGCATCCGATGCTGCAAGAAAAATTTCAATTCGGACTTTTAGAAGCAGAGATATAAGTCTCACAGAAAGCAAATGGACTTTTTTCAGTCGGATATTTAGAAGCAAATATATGGAATTAAATGTATTTTGAATTCGATATCATTTTCATTTACGCCCTCTAGCGGCTGAGTTGTGCATTGGCGGGAAAATAGGACTGCAAGGATCATCATTCTTACATTTCAAACTTCCCAATGCAAAAAAAATAAAAAAATAAAAATAAGAAAAAATTCAAATCTGACTAATAGTTGCAGAGATATGGCGTCCACAGACGGGATGGACGGACAAAGCAGTAACATAAGCACGATCTTTTTTTTACAAAAGACGTGCTAAAAACGCGACGCAAACGCAGAAAAATGGCATGTGCTGTGAATGGTGAGAATGCTGTGTGTGTCAGTATTAATTTGTAAAGTTTCGTCGTGGGGATTAACCCACCAAGGAAACACGCTGTGGAAGTCCCGTTGAAGTTGGCCACGGCAATATTAAGACTTTAATCGGCAAAGTAATGCCTTTAGATGACGCCATAAAGTATTGAAAGCAACTCTCTTTGACAAGTCCAGAAACAGGAGACTCCATATATCTACAGGTGTTGTTCGCTGCACCATAAAGCAAAAAAAATGTCATTTCTACCATCAATCATACATTTTGTCAGTTTATAACGAAGTAAATTTCTCCGTCAGTTTTGGTCTAAGCCGGGATTCGAACCCGGGTCCCCTTATTCCGGAATAAGTTGCTCTACCAATTGAGCTACGCGGACGTTTTATTCTGATTCCTATCTGCCTTTATGTCGTGTGCGTCCTTCTGGCAGGTACGTCACATCTCCTGGTACGTTACAAGTTCACAAGTCCTTTCAAGTTAGAGCTGCCCACGATTCGTGCGATTAGGAGAGGATTTCGTTTTGTGATGTTGAACATGAAGTTATCAGTACCAGGTCAACCAAGAGATGCAGCTGGGGTAGCCTTCCTCTAAAACTTATTAGCAGTAGACTTCCTCTAAAACTTATTTTTCTCTTTAAACTACGCGAGGTCCGTAAAGGATCAACTTTGCATTTATTTATTTCGTTTTAACATTTTCGAGAAACATTTCACACCTGTTAAATTTTGCTATGAATTTGGAAATGAAATATTCCGTTGATCTAACTTCGCGTGAAAGGAAAAATAAATTATTACGTGCCATCTGGGGAATATACAGTCATTGTCAAAAAAATCCGCGCACCACGAAGGAGACGTTGAATTAAAATGAGATTCAGGTTCGTGATTTTTTTTTTTTTTTTTGCCTGAAGGTTTAGCGACCACCTTGAGCAACTGAATGGGCCATAAACAGTCGCCCGTCCCTAATTTAGGGTCGCTGGTTCCAGGGAAGGGAGAGATCCAGTGCCGTAAGACAAACACAACATCTATGCCTCACCGAGATTCAAACCCGGACTCTTCACGAACAAATCATCATAAGCCAGCGCTTTCACCACTGCGCCACCGGGGCAGCCAGGTTCCTGATGAACATCACGACTGCACCTTTTTTCAGTCGTAAAATGTGAGACGGAATTCCACTCATCTCGATCGTGTGCAAAAGTTTAACTGGATAGCGCATTCGTTTACTCTCATCTTCGGTCACAACTGTGTTTGTAAATGCTGTTGGAATGAGATTCGCGTTGCGAATACTCTTCATTCTCTCTTGTCTGAGACATATAGTTGCGACCCATTGATCGCTCACGCCTTCCGGTAAGGCTCTTACGTTTTATTTTATTTTCTGCGGGAGAGACATTCTGTTAAGGGTAAGTATGAAATAAAGTATTTACTTACTTTAGGACTGATCATAGAACACCATGCACACACCAAGTCTGACAATGAACTGAGCGCCTGATGTTGATAAGGGCCGCACGCTTCTCGCATAGACTTTGCATGGGACATTTGCCGCCCCGCTACGCCCGAACCATTGCTCCAATCTCAGTTTTCTCTTCGACTGGCACATCTACATGGTAAGACCTTTATTTTGATACCTGAACCATATTTTTGCGTTCAGCCGTTCTTTCAAAATAGGTCTCACAGTAGAAAACCTTATGGAATTAATATATAGATTACTGACTACAGAAAATCTGAAGTTAAAAAATAATGTGAACTTTTTAAAACAGAATTTCGTTAAAAGACGGACACCTAGCGGCAATGTTTCTGCATGTTATGTTCAGAAATTTTCCGTGGATTCACACCAATTATTTTTCAGACTGCATGTCATTCTGCTCGCGTAGCTGATGTTTGATGCCATGGTGGTCGAAAAGTTGGAGTGCCCAATTATGAGTCTTGACCTGAAATTTATAGGGAATCCTTGTGAAAAATTGATTTGTCTGGTACGTGGAAGAAAGTATCTCTCAACAAATGACGCTGAACTGGTCACTGCTTTAAAGGCCGAACATATTGACGGGTATTTATAAATTTGGTTGAGAGCATTCAACAAAGAATAGATGCCGTCATAAGGGCCAAAACGTTCAACACATAATATTCAATCTTCTGTAAATATATTATTTGTAGAATATTACTTTCTTCCTGTGATTTTTCTCCAGATTTTTTCACTAGGAGACTTCTCACATCTTTTCCTATTCCAGTAGTTTCTGCATAACTTTATTCACGTGCATTTAAGTTTGTTACTAGCACCTACTAGCATCTGCTGGTTTTGAGTTGAATAAAAATTTGTTTTATGCTTTAAAATGGACGTCCAGTAATTTTGCTTCCTGTACTTCCAATGGAAAAACTTCTGTACACATTTTCTTCACAATTAATGCATTCTCAAGGATGAAAATTTGAACATCGATTAAAATAGCTTCATTTTATAACTTGGAATACTTAATATTTTCTAAAACATAACCATAATTATGCAATCCAACATTTGTTTGTCTACTGACGTCATCAAAGTACAGGTCGCGCCATCTTTTTTCTGGTTTCAACACCACCAAGGGAAAAGTTATTGATTTTTAATATAATTACGGTTATGTTTTAGAAAATATTAAGTATTCCAAATTTATAATATGAAGTTATTTTAATCGATGTTCCAATTTTCATCCTTGGGAAAAAATAATTCTGAATGTAAACAAAAGTTTTTCCTTCGGAAGTATAGGAAGCAAAATTCCTTGACGTCCACCTTAATATTTAAGCTCTTTGGTGTATATTGGCGTTTTTTGTCTGCGGCTGTCGTATTATAAATGTTCATAACTGTTTGGACAGTGTGTGCATACAAATGTTACTAAGACGGGGTGCGTGTTGTTTTCCAACATCAGGATTCGTCCTTGTGAGTTCAGTTGTGTTTATTTAAATGATACGGCATTACAGTTCCAGACCACAGTAAAATTTTTGGGTGTGGTTCTGCATGGATCTCTGAGATGGATCAGCTTGAGTTATGTTTGAGATCTCGCATTCATATGATTTCGCGGATTTCTGGTTTTTTGTCAGTTAGAATTTTGTTAATTTTATACTATTCTTTTCTTTTTCCTGTATTGTCGTACTGCATTTTAATATGGGGTGCGACTACAAGGCGTGACATAGTTCGTTTATCTGTGTTGCAGAGGAAGTTTGTCCGATTGTTAAATTTTTCGGTTGGTTCGGAGGTTCTTTTTCGTCATTTTCAGATTTTAACTATTGAGCAACTACATAAATACAGATTGCTGCTGATGGTCCATAAACGTATTTTTACGGCAACATACTCCAACTTGATTGTATTACGGCGTATCACTCACTCCTATGATACTCGTGGTGGGTCGGGTCTTTCTGTTCCGTGGGCTCGTACAGGCTTAATGTTTAATAATATTAATGTGTTGGGATTGCATGAGTGGAATGGTTTACCGTTGATTATTAGATCAGAGGCACGTTATCCGGTATTTAAGCGAGTGTTAAGGAGTTTTTTGACGGAAAATTGAATATTGGAATTTATTGCTTTATGATTTGTAAAAGAAACGCATTGTAATATTGGTTTCGTTGTCTTGACTGGACTGGAATATTTTGTTTTTATTTAGAGGGAATCAGAGGCTGCCTTTTCCTGGCCCCTTGCTGTACAATTAATTATTTTTACATATAACATTTGATTCATATTGACAATAGGTAATTAGTCTATTTAATTGATGTTAATTTTCAATGGAATGAGTTTTGTTGTTATGCAGAATTTGTAATTATTGTGAAAGTTTTGGTGATTTGTTGTATTTTGTGAGTTTTATTGCTGTATTTGTTTGCTTTAATTGTACAGTTAGTTTATGATTGTGACACATATTGCAATTTTACTGAGTATATTACTTTTCTATAATATTTTACAGCAGAAAATTTATAAAATAAAATAAATAAAACAAATGCTCGAGGGTTTCATGTTCGGACGTAGACTGAAATGGCGGCAACCAAACTGAAATAGGCATGAAGGAATTTTTGATGTTGCTTATGTTAGTGAATTTGTTCCATTCTCAGAGGCTTCTGATTTTTGGTAGCCCTGCCTGAAGTACAGATTCAACTACAATTTTAAAAGCAGAAATGCTTTGATAAATGTAAAAGATACGGTGTACCATTTTTTTCTAGAATGTTCTTACTGGTTTCCTAATATAGTTTCTTACAGAGTTAACGGAAAATATACGACAAGCGTGGCTTGTGCATCCAAGTTTAGCACTTCCTAAGTGCATGACTTTTTTCCTTGGAAAAATAAGCCTCTGGAACGTGAATTCCTGCTCCTGCGTGACACTCGGATTTCGCAGAGAACTGATCTACGAAGACGTAAGTCAGACGTGCTTCGCAAATCACCATGCTGACACTGTGCTCTGAGAAGGAAAAGAATTTTAGTCGCGCATCTAAAGTTGAAGAGAATTTCGTTCCCCAAAATTCCCTGAAACATTTTTTCTTTCTTCGCATCCATAATTTCTCTTATTATTCATTTCCACGGAATACACAGGAATCTAGGGAGCTTCCTTCACAGTATAGTTGTAGAAGGTTCAGCATTATATACGAAATGAGAAGGTTTCACGGTTACTTCAGAAATGGTAGGAAATTACATAACTGTGGATGAAAAGAAAATCCCATTGTTGCATGGGAAATGTCATTAATACACACCAGAAGGTTATCTCTGATATTTCATAAATTACTGAGCAGAAATTTTATTTCGTTATTTTCTGTTTTCAAACATTCCTACGACTGCCTCTATCCAATGTCTAACATGAACAAGAGTTACAAAGGGTGAGTCGAAAGTTTTGGAATATTTGGATCACTATCTGTCTTCATACGTACCTTTACGACGAAAGCTGACTAGCATTCAAAGTATAGAGCATCGTGTTGCACCGTCTTTAGCCATCTGTCTGCCAGTTCTTCGATTCTACAGAGGGTGAGTCGAAAGTTTTGCAATATTTGGATCACTTTATGTCTTCATACGTACCTTTACGACGAAAGCTGACTAGCATTCAAAGTATAGAGCATCGTGTTGCACCGTCTTTAGCTATCTGTCTGCCAGTTCTTCGATTCTACAGAGGGTGAGTCGAAAGTTTTGCAATATTTGGATCACTTTATGTCTTCATACGTACCTTTACGACGAAAGCTGACTAGCATTCAAAGTATAGAGCATCGTGTTGCACCGTCTTTAGCTATCTGTCTGCCAGTTCTTCGATTCTACAGAGGGTGAGTCGAAAGTTTTGCAATATTTGGATCACTTTATGTCTTCATACGTACCTTTACGACGAAAGCTGACTAGCATTCAAAGTATAGAGCATCGTGTTGCACCGTCTTTAGCTATCTGTCTGCCAGTTCTTCGATTCTACAGAGGGTGAGTCGAAAGTTTTGCAATATTTGGATCACTTTATGTCTTCATACGTACCTTTACGACGAAAGCTGACTAGCATTCAAAGTATAGAGCATCGTGTTGCACCGTCTTTAGCTATCTGTCTGCCAGTTCTTCGATTCTACAGAGGGTGAGTCGAAAGTTTTGCAATATTTGGATCACTTTATGTCTTCATACGTACCTTTACGACGAAAGCTGACTAGCATTCAAAGTATAGAGCATCGTGTTGCACCGTCTTTAGCTATCTGTCTGCCAGTTCTTCGATTCTACAGAGGGTGAGTCGAAAGTTTTGCAATATTTGGATCACTTTATGTCTTCATACGTACCTTTACGACGAAAGCTGACTAGCATTCAAAGTATAGACCATCGTGGTGAACCGTCTTTAGCCATCTATCTGCCAGCTCTTCTATTCCACGGCGATACCAGTTCTTGTCCTTCGAGGCGAAGAACTCCTTCACCTCAGCTGTCACCTCCTCCTGGTTGTTGAAGTGCCGTCCGCGAAGGAAGTAGGCCATGTACCGGTGTTGCAGAACTGGGATGCCATCGGCAACATTTGCATGTCTTCTGTCATGCGTTAGGAGGCGTTCGGTGTACTGATACGGAGAATTTTGCGTGAGCCCGATTAGTATCATACAACAGTATGCTGCCTGTGCTTCGACAGTGACCCGTGTACCTGGACGTCCCATTGATTTGTTAAGCTCCCGCGGGAGGCATCTCCGGGAAATATGTTTTTGTGATGAAAATATGGACCCTCAATTCCCCCCCTTTCCCTAAATCATTCCTTCACTGTCGCCCAGGAGCTCAAACTATTGCACGTGTGTGGTATTTTACTCAAAGAACTGGAGTGATTTGTTTATTAGCTTGCGAGGAAGTCTAGTTAGGATTACTTTCGGAAAAAGGCAAGTTTGGTGTCTAACAGATCCTTCAAACAATTAAGTCCTCCCGATTTCTTCCCCAGAGGTGCAAAAACTATCAAAATAACAGGGTGCTTGGAGATAAACAATTTTACATTACTTCTGGCAGCCCTGCAATAAAATGTCTATTATCTCGGAAACGGTTTGTTTCCGGACCTATATTGACTAAGACGTTTTCTCTGTTTCGATGAGTACTACCTACATTTCCATTTATGACCAACACTTTTGAATCACCCTGTGCAACTCAAAATACTCTTGGGCTTAGAATCAAAATTTCATGAAAAGTCGTCATCTACTGGAAACGAGCAGATACATCACGTCTGTATTGTGAAGAATCACTAATAACACAGGTCTACACACACACACACACACACAGTTACACATTAAAGTTGTTTGAGTTATTTTGGCAGATATTATATGTATATCTTTGTGGTGCTGATTGCAAACACGATTTTTGTTGTGCTCGAACACGCAAGGATGTTACACAAAATGATTTAGCAATGTGGGCAGCGTATATACCCAGTCGGGTCACATTATTGTGGCCACCAGCTAATATCCAGAGTAACCACTGAGTGCAGCGCGGACAACAACTAGACGGGCTGGGAGTAACTCAATAAGGTGTTGGAAGGTGTTCACAGGTATGTAGGAGCCATGCTGACTGCAGTGCATCTCACAGCTACTGGAGGGTTCGTGGTGGAGGATGCATAGTGCGAACAACACGATCGAGATGGCCCCACAGATGCTCAATTCTGTTTAAGACTGGGGAATTAGGGGGCCAGGAAAGTACTTTGACGTCTTCATCGTGCTCTTCCAACCACTCTCGGACATTTCTAGCGGTGTGACACGTCGCATTGTAGTGCTCGAAGATCCCATCCGCCCTAGGGAAGACAATCAGCATGTATGGGTGTACGTGGTCTCTGCAAGCATGGATTGATAACGAATTCGGTTCATAGTACCTTCCACAGGTATCAGTGGACCCAGAGAATGCCACGAAAACATTCCGCAGACCATATCGTAGCTCCCACTAGCTTGTATTCTGCCAGCACTGGTTGAAGAGTGTTTGTTCTCCTATGTTTCTCGCCTTATACGCCAAAGTCCATCAGCTCGACGAAGCAGAAAATGCGACTCAACGGAGAAGGCAATCCTTTGCCAATCAGCGGATTTCCAATTCCGATACTGCCGTGCAAATGTGAGCCTTTTCTGCCGATGCACCTTCGTTAGCATAGTTGCAGTGACCATTCGTCTGCATCGGAGCCCCATACGTAGCAGGGTTCGCTGAACTGCCATTTTAGACACACTTCCGGTAGCCTCCTGGTTCATTCGGCCACTGCGTTGCTCCACTGTAGCGTATCGATAGTTCGATGAAGCAGAAAACTTGACTCATCGGAGAAGGCAATCCTTTGCCAATCAGCGGTGGTTCAATTCCGATACTGCAGTGCAAATGTAAGCCTTTTCTGCCGATGCACCTTCGTTAGCATAGGTGCAGTGACCATCCGTCTGCATCGGAGCCCCATACGCAGTTTGGTTCGCTGAACTGTCGTTTTAGAAACACTTCCGGTAGCCCCCTGGTTCATTCGGCCAGTCAGTTGCTCCACTGTCGCGTTTCAATCGGCCCTCACGCCCTTCGCAGCCGACGTTCGCCTCTCACATCAATGGCACGAGGTTATCCGGAGTTTCCACGTCGCTTATTCGCAATGGTGCCATTTCTCCAATCACGATACACTTTAAACACAGCAGCACGCGAACAGTTCACAAATTGCGCTGTTTCAGAAATACTACCACCCTTGGCCCGAAATCCGATAATCATCCCTTTTTGCAAATCTGATAAATCGCTCCTTTTATCCCTGACAGCAACGAGTGATATGTTTTCAGATTGCCAATAGCACACTTTATATAACCTCCCAGCCAACTCACGACATGTGCCTTCTTTCATTGGCTACGCGCTGTTGACGTCAAAAGTAGGAGGTGGTCAAAATAATGTGACTCGACTGTGCATAAAATAATAAGTTATCAAATGGCAATAATCTAAAAACAATTTTGTTTATTGAAAGTACGTCAATCACATTTAAAGATTTATGCACATTATTTGTTCTTATATGCAATGAGTTTCCGATTACTTCTTGTAAAATCTCTTTCCTTTCCCTTCACAACTGTACTTCTTGTACTTTCGTTTATGAGTTTCTTGTGGGGTTTCTCTATGCAACATCCACGTGCAGTCAACTATTGTAAGGTTTTGTGTCGTATCCAAGTGCATTACAACAAAATTAGCAGTCATTACTGTAATATTTAGATTTCGCCCGGATCATTTGCATACCAAAGTAAATTGATTTCTTTTTATCTTTTGTCCACTGCCTCAGTTCTTGATCACAAGCAGAACATACCTTATGTGGAGCCCATGGTTTGACCTGGTGTCCATGTTTCTCTCCTAAGTATGCATATGAAGCCTTTTCACAAAGTCTGTAATGTTCCTGTGTTGATTTTAAACGACAAACTCCCCACAAGTATAACCAGAAACTGTCTGGACAGTTAACACCACCACGATTAGCCACTGTCTCACAAAAACTACCATTCACCACATTAAAACCGGACACAAATACAATAGACAATTGTTTAGTGCAGACCAAAGACTTTGGTGCAGATACACAACTTCAGTGAATCGTTCGAAAAGAAAGAAGCAGCAAAGTGAGGGATTCGCTAACGAATCGTTCCTGAAAATAATCGATTCTGAAATATATCGGGTTTGGTCCATTTCACCGAAAACCACTTGACCGAAGGGTCGCTTCACCGAAAATCACTTCACCGAAAATTTCATTTCACCGAAACTTTATTTCACCAAAACGTTCATTTCACCGAAAGGTCGTTTCATCGAAAAGTTCACTCCCTCCTATTCCCACCAAGGATCACTCAGAATTAATTTTCGCTAGACATCAAAAGCTCACCCCGGTGTGTAAGGAAGGTTCATGTCCTGGTCAGAAAATGTAACCTTTTTTCAGGTCTAAAAAATGTAATAAATTGCATTAGCTCTTTGAAACTAACATACACTGCCTGACAGAGAAAATGCAACACAATGAAAGAATGCTCGAAAATGAAAGAATGCAGACCAAACTGCACACACAGATAGCCAAGTAGGTCCTGGGCAATTGATTTAATTGTCACATACAGACTGGGCTTCAGTGGCCGAATATACAGGGTGATCAAAAAGTAGTGTGGTCCGCATTTTGGGCGATGCAGCGTTGAATCCGACGTGGCATCGAGGCAGTGAAAATCCGAAGAGAGTCCTGGGCCATCGTGGACAATGTGGTGTTGATCCCAGTTCACAGTTCATCTTCATTTTGCGGGGGTGTGAGGGTACTCAACCGACGCCCAATCGTGTCCCACAGATACTCGATGGACGAGAGGTCGGGGAATCGTGCTGGCCAAAGAAGCATTCGCACACCGTGTAAAGCATTAAGGCTGATCCGAGTGGTATGCGGTCGGGCGTTATCCTGTTGATAAACGGCGTATGGGATGACCAGCAGATACAGTAGTCGCAGCATCTCGTCAACATAGCGGCGTGCCGTCAATGTGCCCGTAATGCGTACCATCGGGGAGCGGCTGTTGGCGCTGATAGCACCCTACACCATGATTCTACGTTGCCGGGACGTATAGCGCTCCACAATGGCGGAGGAATCCCCCCCCCCCCGTTGGCCACGTCGCCTCCAGGCTCTCACACGGCGATCATCCGTAGTGAGACAGAACCGCGATTTGTTTCTGAACACCACACTGTTCCATTCGGCACCCCACGCAGCTCTGGAGGGGCACCACGCCAAGTGGCGACGACGATGTCTCGCTGTTAAGGGTAGCCTTCGCAACGGACGGCTAGACAGCAAACTAGACGCATCCAATCGGCACGACACTGTCCCAGTCGATATCGGAGCATCTAAGCCTCGCCATATACTCCGCAAAATGTCGCCCGTTGTGGCCTGCGGGTTCGCTATGGAATGACTTCGGATGCGAAAATCGGTGCGCTCGGACGTCCGTCTCCGTGCTCCGGGCCCCCTTGGACGTTACACAGATCCTTCCTGAGACCACTGTCTCCAAATGCGACCGACGGTTGAGGCATCACGTTTCGTTTCTTCCGCAATACGACGCAAGGACCATCCGGTAGTACGAAGGCCTACGATGACACCTCTCGTGAACTCATGCGTTTGACGAAATCGCGTACGATGGCGTCTTAACGGCATTGGCATAGACTTTGCAATCCCGCTTCTGCCTGCAACACCACGATGGTCGGATCCGCGTGTGGAGGCACCGCGGCGAAATACTGTATGACGCCTGCATTATGAATCGCCATAACGGTTCGTCGCCTGGCGTTATGGTTATGGGCGCAATTGGATATGACACCCGCACCCCTCTGGTACGCATCGCCTGTACACTCAACAGCCACCTCTACATCTCCGGCGTTTTGGAGCCTGTAGGCCGCCCTTACCTGCAGGACCTGCCAGTGGCCATGTTTCAACAGGACAATACGCGGCGTGCAACATTCTTCACGGCCCACCAGGTGTCACTGCTGCTGTGGCCCGCCTGTTCTCCCGATATGTCGCCCATCGAACACGTCTGGTCATTGATCGGCAACCGAGTGGCCCGGCAAGCACCACCCGCGGCTACGCCTGATGAGCTGTGGCAACGTGTGGAAGCAGCCTGGACCAACATACCCTACGCCCACATCCAAAGCCTCTTTCGTTCGATGCCGAGGCGTGTAGCGGCCGTAATTGCCAGCCATGGGGGCCACACGAACTATTGATGTCTGCGTGTTCCGCAAGTCGCACGGGCCTGTAAGCTCAATCGTTTCGTCTTTGTATCTGTTGTTATGTGTCCAGAAAATCTGGCTTTGCTATCTCGTGTCCTTCTCGGTGGTGCATTTTGGGTGGCCAGCAGTGTATCTTCTGCTGTATATACATAAGAACATTTTTAGCCAGTGTAATATATTCAAATTTCCTTACAACGTGAGGAACGAATGAAAAACAGGCACCATTGTACTGGATAACGATTAATTAACGATTTTTTTTATGGAAAACAGATTTTTATTTATTCTCCTATATTTCTTTTAAGAAAATTAGTGTATAAACGCTATTTTTGTTTTTCGATCATGCCCTGAGATTTACAAAACTCTTCGCCTATGATGGAGATACGACATTCGCCATAAAACGTCTCCAGTGGAAACTTTTTTTTTAAAGGCTTTTATCCATTATATTTTTTTGCTTCTTTTTTTTTCAGTAGAAAAAAAGGGGAACTGAAAAAAAAAGTATGAGTTGGTATTATAATGTCCCAAGCGCAGAAATTTCATTATTTTACGTTCCACGTTTTCAGTATTTCGGAAACAGAGTAACTTGACAACGCCTTGACGAGCACTGGTCAAAAGATGCATTAAGTGGTTTAAAACTCTGCTACAGTGAGATTTTACCCAGTGGCGGCGGAACCCTTCGGGCCGCCAGGGCCCGGGCCCGGTCAATAATTTCAACAATTTCAGCCAAGATTTTTATTTTTATTATTTTTTTTTATTTGGCATATGTGCGATTGTTGTGATGTGCCTTAGAAAGTTCCTACAGGTAAGTGGTTGGGTGGTCCTAACTCCCAACAAAGCTTGTGACGTACCTGCCAGCAGGACGCACACGACATAAAGGCAGATAGGAACCAGAATAATCGTCTCCGTAGCTCAGTTGGTAGAGCGACTTGTTCCGGAATAAGCGGCCTCGGGTTCGAATCCCGGCGTAGACCAAAAATGACGGAGAAATTTACTTCGTTATAATGGCGCCCGAACTATCCGGATGACCCGGCCGTTCAAAATCTCGCATTGGTGTGATGTTATTTCCACACCGCGAGACAGGAAAAATCAGAGAATCCCGTCTCCAGCGCTTCGAAAAATAAAAATGTGTGATGTTGCATTCCACACAGCAGATTGACTGGGAGTTCTCAAGTGCACGTTCTACAGTGGATGGCTGACCAGCGGGCCATGCCCCCGGCCCTCTTTCGGGGGGGGGGGGTGGAGATGTGACGTACCTGTCAGCAGGACGCACACGACATAAAGGCAGATAGGAACCAGAATAATCGTCTGCGTAGCTCAGTTGGTAGAGCGACTTGTTCCGGAATAAGCGGCCTCGGGTTCGAATCCCGGCGTAGACCAAAAATGACGGAGAAATTTACTTCGTTATAAGCGGTGTCACGTCAATTCGTCGCGTGCGTCAATTCGTCGCCTGCGTCAATTCGTCGCGCGTCAATTCGTCGACCACGACGATTCGTCGCGCGTCAATTCGTCGCGGACAAATTCGTCGACTACGTCAATTCGTCGCGTTTACAGATTTTGGTTACATACAAAACGAATCCAGGAAAACGTACGATTTCGAACGTCTTGCTCCCTGATCAAATTTATAAAGTTTGGACACGCAGACAGGATAGGAATATTACGTTTTTCTTTGGCACGAAAAATATTAGACGGTAGACGGTTTTTGGAACGGGGCAGGGCCCGGTTGGACAGAGCCCCCATATACAAAATTTTCGTAAAATCTACAGTTTTCAATTCAGAACCACCAAATCTGGTATACTATCTCGTGGTATTCTAACTTAGACTGTAGACGGTTTTGGGAAGCGGTTGGGGGGGGGGGGTTAGCCCCCTACAGAAATGCCGTAAAATATAGTTTTCAATTTAGAACTACCAAATTTGGTATATTATCTCATGGTACTCTAACTTAGACGGTAGACGGTTTTTGGAACGGGTCAGGGGCCCGGTTGGTCAGAGCCCCCATACACAAAATATTCGTAAGATCTGCAGTTTTCAATTCAGAACCACCAAATCAGGTATCCTATCTCATAGTACTCTAACTTACACGGTTGTCAGTTTATGGAACGGGTCAAGGCCCGGGGAGTCAGGCCCCCCCCCCTACATACAAAATTTTCGTAAAATCTCGTTTTCATTTCAGAACCATCAAATTTGCTATCATGAAACTCTAACTTAGAAGCTAAACGGTTTTTGGTAGGGGTTGGTGCCCGCGGGTTCGCAGCCCCCCCCCTCATAAAACATTTCTTAAAATCTACAGTTTTCATCTTAGAACCACCAAATTTCGTATACTATCTCATGGTACTCTAACTTTGACGCTAGACGGTTTTTGGAAGGGGTTGGAGCCAGCGGGGTCAGACCCCCCAGAATAAAAACTTTTTCGTAAATACTACAGTTTTCAATTTAGAATCACCAAATTTGGTATACTATCTCATGGTACTCTATCTTAGACGCTAGAAGGTTTTTTGAAGGGGTTGCAGCCCGGGGGTCGGCCCCCTCTCATAAAATTTTGTAAAATCTACAGTTTTCATATTAGAACCACCAAATTTGGTATACTATCTTATGGTACTCTAACTTAGACGCTAGACGGTTTTTGGAAGTGGTTGGAGCCCGCGGGGTCGGGCCCCCCCCTCATAAAAAATTTCGTAAAATCTACAGTTTTTATCTTAGAACCACCAAATTTGGTATACTATCTTATGGTACTCTAACTTAGTCGGCAGACCGTTTTTGGAACGGGTCATGGCCCGGGGGTCCGAGCCCCCCACATACAAAATTTTCTTAAAAACTACAGTTTTCAATTCAGAACCACCTAATCTGGTATACTATCTCATGGTACTCTAACTTAGACGCTAGACGGTTTTTGGAAGGGGTTGGAGCCAGAGGGGTCAGACCCCCCCGAATAAAAACTTTTTCGTAAATACTACAGTTTTCAATTTAGAACTTCCAAATTTGGTATACTATCTCATGGTACTCTAATTTAGACGCTAGACGGTTTTTTGAAGGGGTTGCAGTCCGGGGGTCCCCCCTCATAAAAATTTCGTAAAATCTACAGTTTTCATCTTAGAACCACCAAATTTGGTATACTATCTTATGGTACTCAAACTTAGACGGCAGACCGTTTTTGGAACGGGTCAAGGCCCGGGGGTCAGAGCCCCCCACATACAAAATTTTCTTAAAAACTACAGTTTTCAATTCAGAACCACCTAATCTGGTATACTATCTCATGGTACTCTAACTTAGACGCTAGACGGTTTTTGGAAGGGGTTGGAGCTCGGGGGTCAGACCCCCCTCCGAATAATTTTTTTTTTGTAAAATCTACAGTTTTCAATTTAGAACCACCAAATTTGGTATACTATCTCATGGTAATCTAACTTAGACAGTAGACCGTTTTTGGGACGGATGAAGGCCCGGGGTCAGGCCCCCACATACAAAATTTTCTTAAAAACTACAGTTTTCAAGGTTTTTGGAACGGATCAAGGCCGGGGGTTAGACCCCCCCCACATACAAAATTTTCTTAAAATCTTTATTTTTCAATTCAGAACCGCCAAATTTTGTGTCATCAAACTCTAACTTAGCGGGAGACGGTAAGTGAAAGCGCAACGTTATTAACTTGATTTGTTATGCAAACCTTATAAATACGACCACAGCGATTAAAAGTTACTAAAGAGTCCTTGTAAGTAATATTTTTTGACCGAGTGCAAGTACAGTTTACGAAATGTCAACAGGTCAAAATATCTAAAGTAACAATGAAATTTGGGATATTTCTTTTTTCTTTCTTTTTATTTCAGTTTTGACACTTGTATTAAGTTTTAAAAACATATATTTCTGCTATCGTATACCTTGATTGTGCTTTAAACAGAATTTCTTACCATGTTTTGGGTATTTTGTTTCGTGTGGTTGCAGTTTTTTTAATGTTTTGGGCATTTCATTTTGTGTGGTTACTTCTTTTTATGTTTTGGGCATTTTACTTTGTATGGGTGTTTTTGTTATGTTTTTGTTCTTTTTGTATGTGGGGGGCTGTGACCCCCGGGGCTTGACCCGTTCCAAAAACGGTCTGCCGTCTAAGTTAGAGTACCATAAGATAGTATACCAAATTTGGTGGTTCTAAGATGAAAACTGTAGATTTTACAAAATTTTATGAGGGGGCCGACCCCCCGGGCTGCAACCCCTTCAAAACACCTTCTAGCGTCTAAGATAGAGTACCATGAGATAGTATACCAAATTTGGTGGTTCTAAATTGAAAACTGTAGATTTTTCGAAAAAGTGTTTATTCGGGGGGGTCTGACCCCCGGGCTCCAACCCCTTCCAAAAACCGTCTAGCGTCTAAGTTAGAGTACCATGAGATAGTATACCAGATTAGGTGGTTCTGAATTGAAAACTGTAGTTTTTAAGAAAATTTTGTATGTGGGGGCTTCACCCCCGGGCCTTGACCCGTTCCAAAAACGGTCTGCCGTCTAAGTTAGAGTACCATAAGATAGTATACCAAATTTGGTGGTTCTAAGATGAAAACTGTCTATTTTACGAAATTTTTTATGAGGGAAGGGGGGGGCCTCCAACCCCTTCCAAAAACCGTCTAGCGTCTAAGTTAGAGTTTCATGTTACCAAATTTGATGGTTCTGAAACGAAAACTAGATTTTACGAAAATTTTGTATGTGGGGGGGGGGGAGCTCTGACTCCCCGGGTCTTGACCCGTTCCAAAAACCGACAACCGTCTAAGTTAGAGTACTATGAGATAGGATACCAGATTTGGTGGTTCTGAATTGAAAACTGTGTGTGGGGGCTCTGATCAACCGGGCCCCTGACCCGTTCCAAAAACCGTCTAAGTTAGAGTACCATGAGATAATATACCAAATTTGGTAGTTCTAAATTGAAAACTATATCTTACGGCAATTCTGTAGGAGGGGGCTCACCCCCCCCCCTCTGCAACCTAATCCCAAAACCGTCTGCAGTCTAAGTTAGAATACCACGAGATAGTATACCAGATTTGGTGGTTCTGAATTGAAAACTGTTCTGCACAGTTTACTGCCCACGCAATGTCCCCTTCATTATGTTGAATAATTTTTTAAAATCTTAGTCACTGTGTGTATAATATAATGTAACAAGATGCCCTTCTGAGTACATTTAGCGTTTTTTCCCCTTGTCACTGAATACTTCTGTACATATGTTGTAAATTTTGAATGTAGCATCACTGATGCATTTCTGTGAATTAGTACCTAATGTTTAATCTTTAGTATGGTAGTAATGCTTAATTGGAATTTGTGCATAGTATAGAATCATGTCTTGCCCTGTCTACAATACTGTAGGTAAACATTTTCGTTTGTATCGCTCGTGCTTTATTGTCTGCCTCTCCTTCGCCCTACGTGGCGAAATAATTTTTTTTTTATGATTTTAACAATATTTTGTTTTACGTTTCACTGGAACTTTCCAGCTGATGTATATACCGCTGTATTTATTGGCAGAATTCCATTGTCATGTACATAGAAATGTTATTTTACTGAAGAATAAAGGCAATTTTGAAATGTAGATTTTACGAAAATTTTGTATATGGGGGCTCTGTCCAACCGGGCCCTGCCCCGTTCCAAAAACCGTTTACCGTCTAATATTTTTAGTGCCAAAGAAAAACGTAATATTCCTATCCTGTCTGCGTGTCCAAATTTTATAAATTTGATCAGGGAGCAAGAAGTTCGAAATCGTACGTTTTCCTGCATTCGTTTTGCATGTAACCAAAATCTGTAAAAGCGACGAATTGACGTAGTCGACGAATTGACGTAGTCGACGAATTTGTCCGCGACGAATTGACGCAGTCGACGAATTGACGCGCGACGAATTAACGCGCGACGAATTGACGCAGTCGACGAATTGACGAAGTCGACGAATTGACGCGCGACGAATTGACGTAGGCGACGAATTGACGCGCGACGAATCGTCGCAGTCGACGAATTGACGCACGCGACGAATTGACGTAGAACCGTTATAAGCTCCTTAGGCATTGTTTTTCTTCTATTTGTTCCGGGAAACGGGGAGGTAGAGGGTGCACCACGATTCGAAATTTCGGGCCCGGTCAACGAGCTTCACCTTCCGCCACCCCTGGTTTTACCCGATATAAAAAACATTGTTTCACATACTAGGTACTCTACCAGTGATAACTTCAGAAAGTGAGCGTTCAGTTTCAAAACTGCGTCTCTTAAAATCATATTTACGTAATACCATATCAGAATTAAGACTCAATGGGTTAGCGTTACTACACACACCGAAAACTGAAGAAGTTTTAGATGAACTAGCAAAAGCAGCCAGAAGGCTGGAAATTCGACTCAAGTAATAGTAAGTAAAAGTAACGTAAGAGTTGAAGCAAATCAAAAAATATTTGTTGAAATCAATGTCGTCAGTGTCAGGGATTGTTGGAAAGAAGAGTCATTATACAGGGTAATTCAAAATGATTGCCCCGATTACAAATAACAATAACGTGTTTATGAAGATAAATAGACAGCTGATATCCCTACACAAGAAAGAAGGAAGTTTAAAATTTTATTGGAACCTAATGCTGTGTTGCTATGGTGACGTACTGCTGTGTTGCAATGGTGACGTACTGCTGTGTTGCTATGGAGACGTACTGCTATGTTGCTATGGTGACGTACTGCTGTGCTGCTTGGATTGGTCGTTGTGGACAGGACGACAGGGTTTTCTGCAAGTGCCCCCCCCCCCCAGGTCTCCAGACTTTACTTCTTCTGACTTCTTTTTGTGGGGTTATGTCAAAGACCACGTGTATGTGCCACCTTTGCAGAGAACACTGCACGAACTAAAGATGCGCATTCAGCTTGCATTGGCATCAGTGACTACGGACATGCTTTATAATGTATGGCGTGAAATGCTTTACCGTTTAGATGTTGTCCGCGTGACCCAAGGAAGTCACAGAACATTTGTAAGGTATGGAAACAAAATTTTAAACTTCCTTCTTTATTGTGCAACAATGCAATCGCTGATTTCTGGGCACGTTACATTTTCTCTCTCGACTGAATGTTTTGTGGCAACTGCATTGAAGTAAGAGGTTGAATGACGTATGGGAAAAAATAGAGGTGAGAACGAGGTTTGCGATGTATGTGGAGGCTATGTCTCGTTAGAAGTATTTATTCTGCTGTCATTTGTTTGAAGTATTGGCTAACTCACGTTTGTCGAATTCCGCTAGAGCATGTAATTTATTTGAAGACAAATTTGTTATGCGATAGTGGATGTCTTAGAGACTGATGTTATTCGAGTTTGATTGAAGCGCGTGCTTTGGAAAGCTGTGCTTCATTATTGCTGAAGTGAATAAAAGGTTGAGACATCTCTTGAAGTGTTCTTGAAGAGAGATTTATGAGTTTAATTAAGGACATTTGACGTTATTCTATTCAGGGGTTCAGTTAAAACGAACTAGCTACGATAGTTACTTAAGCTTCACGTAATGTTGTGCTCTAGGTAAACTGACTTTTCACCTATACTCTTAAAACCAAAGAACACCACAATCTCACCCACTCACAAACCTGTCCTACTCCGCCACAATAACAAGGCCAGCCCAAACCACCTGAAGGCTATAAATAAGTGATACCCTTTTGAAGAATGGCCCGTAAATATTCAAATAGTATGTGGCATCATTGACGGTGTTGACGGGCATGGGTTTTTGTAAGTTGCTTCCACGCACTTCTTAAATATACGGAAAGCTCCCAAAATAAAAAGTATGTTGGTTGAATCCGGCATGCCGATAAATTTCGCTTTTTCAAAGAGGAATCTGTAATCATTTTTATGACTGTGTTTAGCTACTGACAATTTCTTTAGGTCACAGTTATATATGTAGGCCCCACGGGTCTGTCATATATACGAAACTCTACATTCACATGGGATTTGATGAATTCCCCACGATTTTTTATGTTCAACATTGTCCCTTGATCCGGAAACGTTCATTTTGTTTTTGAGATTAAAAACAACTTTAAAATTAAAAGTTTTAAGAATTTTTGAAATTTTGAAGGCAAAGTCACGGAAAACCATAAAATCCTCTCGCAGTGGATGCCCAGTAGGAGTTTACAAGGAGACAGGATTCGGTTTTCGAAATTTTGTTAGAGCCTTGTCGGTGTTGTATTCTCTCTGTGGGGTTAATGACCACCACGCGCAACTTAATGGACTATAAATAGTCTCCGTTCTTTGCTTGTTTCTCAACTTCCCTCAAGTTACGTCCAGGGAGGACTCTTTCGTACTCCTTTTTTAGACAAACCCAAAGAGCTGTTATCTGCTGGATGTCTGACTGGAGGCTCTATTTTGGTGCATTTCCCACCGGAGAAGCATTAAACTGAAATAAATCCTCGTCCTTTGCTCTTACTGAAATTTTCTCAGTTGTCTCCGACATCCAAAACTCAAAAAAAAAAAAAAAAAACCCTCTTAGTTACAGCTGCTTCAATTGGCGCCAATGATAATCATTGTATATAAATTCATTTATTATGGGTGTGGTTTAAAGAAAAAATAGCAGTACTGCATGCCGTGTTCTAACACAATTCTTTCGCGTGCCGTAGGCTAGCCACCTCTGATCTAGGACACAGTGTTACTCTCAGTGGTGACCGTGTATCCGGTTGGCATTGGACCCATTCAGTACGACACAGTGCCAAACATTTTCTGAAATTTAAGAGCCACTTTCGATTATTCATTTCGTGAATTAAAACGAAGCATATTTCTGATACAACCTTTCCCGTGAAATGACGGAAAAAAACCTGAATTACTTGGATTTTTCGCACGGCAGGAAAATTCAGAATTTTCAGAAACTTTTCCGCAATTCGTTTTTTTTTTTTTTGTATTGACGGAAAATTGACGTTTTTAAGACGCGTTAACGGAAAATTCTGAATTTTCAGAGGTCTTTCCGCAATTCCTTTCTTATATTGACGCTAAAATGTGGTTTTCAGATGTGTTAACGTAAAATTCTGAATTTTCATAAACCTTTCCTCAATTCCTTTCGTATGTTAACGGAAAAACTCTGTTCTCACTCTTCCCGTATCCATAGGACGGAAATTTTCCGGTAATACGAACGATACGATGGAAAACTTGAGGTTTTATTAACAGTTATGTTTCAGTCGTCTGTCCAAGGATCAGATTGTATAATTCTACAGCAACGTCGGATATTGTGGCTAGCATATCACATGAAATCTTGGCTATTGTGGCACTAGATATTACTTCCTCTCTCCCCCATTTTATGCTCCAGCTATTGCATATTGTGTTACCGTAAGAAACCGGGTACTTAAACTATTGTACAGGTGATTGTACGATGTCTATGTATCAGTCTGTGGAGTCCATAAGACAAAATATAGCTGCCAAGAGAAAATTTAAAATTTAGGAGTTTTGTGAAGTATGTGTAATACTATAAAACAGTCCATATCACCTTTTCATAGAGATAATTGAAAGTCACTGTCAGTTTTAAAATATCTCAAGTTCTAAAGCATTTTGTTGCTTCGAAAAATCAGGATGTAAAAAAAAAAAACCAACTTATTTTGTGGTAAGTCCTCCTACAGAAAAAACAAATTACAAACCTATTCGAAAAATAGTAAGCTCCATTTGTGACGTATATTCTATTTTAACTTTCATTTTTAGTTCCTTTTCCTATGTAAATTTCAGTTCGTTCTCTTTTACATTTTCCAAATTTTGAGTGGTATCATCTCTCTCACATGAATGGAGGTTGGCAACACCATAAGATCCGTACAGAAGTGACATATGTATGTGATAAGAACAAGACAAGATACACACTGTATTGACAAAAGTCACCGGACATCTAGAAGAGAAACAGAACATAGCATTTATTGAAATACATTAGTATGGTATTGGCCCACCTTTGGCCTTAATGCGTGCACTGACCCTTCGAGACATGCTTTCGACAAGGTTTTGGAAAATGCTGCCGCTAACTGATGCTTATTAGTAGGCCTTGGTTCCAAACTTCTTATGCGGCGCTCTAATTCATCCATATAGGTTCTCTATGGAATTAAGATCAGGGCTCTGTGCTGGCCAGTCCACACACGATACGAAATTATCGTCGAACCACGACGTAACAGTCCTTGCTTTATGGCTCGGTACATTATCCTGCTGGTACCAACAAGGCTCGCTTCCATAGTATTGCCACAGAGTTGGTAGAGCATAATTGTCCAAAATATCGAGGTAGACGTGCTGGTTTACAGGTTTGACACTATAACCAATGGGCAGGGACCATACCACGAAAAACACCCCCACACGAGTACACTGCGAGCTACAAACTTGACCGTAGGAACAGTACACTGTGGTAAATAGCGTTCCCCCGGCTGCCGCCATACCCATACATGGCCATCAGACTGATGGATCGTGTATCTGGATTCATCAGTCCTTAGGATGCATTTCCATTGATCTAAGGTCCACGATAAATGTTCTTTACACCATGCTAAACGACGTGTAGCATTCTGAGTGGAGATGAAAGGCTTATGAGCAGCCACAGGACCACGGTAACCCATGGAATGAAGTTCTCTGCGAATGGTACGTGTACATACCGAGGTTCCAGCATTTTTACTCACCTGCACACTGAGGTCTTGTGCAGTACTCCGTCGATTAGCTGTAACGACTCTCCTGAGGCTTCGGCGTCCTCTATCACTGATTTTCTTTGGTCTGCCGGTACGTTTTGCTGCTTCAGGCACGTCATGTGTCTTCCACTTATTCAGTACATCCCAAACACTTGACTTGGGTATGTTTAAACGCCTCTCGGTTTCTCTTACGGACAACCCACTAATATAACACCCAACAATCTTTCCTTTCTCAAAGTTAGTTCTCTCCCGCCGCGACATTTTCACTCAACCTCACAGTGCGATATAATCGCGGTCAGCTGCAGGCTTGTTTTCATACCTTTTGCAGCTGTACCACGCATCGCAACAACGCAGCTGATCCGTTCATTTCCTTTTGAAGGGGTGTCCGGTGACTTTTGTCAATATAGTGTATAATGGCGACGCAATAGCTGTGAGAAGGGGGATGTTGAATGAGAATGTTAATACTACTTTTGGATACGAGACTGCTTAATTGCCGTTAAAGTATTGTTGAAGGCTACGTACACTGAAGGGCAATTGAATTAGAGATACCTGTCTAGTAACGTGTAGCACCACTTTTTGCCCTGATGACGGCGGCGATTCGTCTCCTCATGGACTCGACAAGACACCGGAAGCGTTGGGAAGCCATACGGATCCACGACCCCTGAACAAGCTCCCACAGTTCACGAAGATTTGCTGGAGGGGGTCAGAGCCTCGAACATCTCTTTGATGGCATCCCAGATTTGCTCGATGGGACTGAAGTCAGGTGACCTAGCTGGCCAAGGAAGCGAGGTCACGTCGGTGGAATGTTCATTCAACCATTCGAATACAATTCGGGAGCGATGGCACGGTGCATTGTCTTGTTGCAGGATGAGATCCCCAGTGGGATGTTGAAGACGCACAAACGGGAGCAAATGGTCGTCCAGGATATCCCGGTAACGTTGACCTGTGAGGGACGATGTCACACGTACCAGGGGACCCATTTCAGTCAACGTAAATAGTCCTCAGACGAGAATGCGACCCCCACCAGCTTGAAGAGTACCCTGTTGGCAAGAAGGATCGATCGCTTCATGTGGTTTGCGCCGTACTCGTATCCTGCTATCCGCATGTACTGGTCAGCAGCGGTACCCTCGTGGGACGATGGCTTCTGTGCCCCATAGCGAGGAGATGGTTCTGGATGGTGTGGCTGCTTACATGTTTTTGTGCAGCAGCGTTAAATTGCAGAGTGATTTCTTGCACTGTGGCCCGCCTATCCGCTGTTACAATGCGAGCTAGCCGACGATGACCCCGCTCATCCACACGCTGTTGTCCACGGCAGTTGGCCCTTGCAGGGATGGTTTTACCGGATTCGATGTACTCACGGTGCACCCGTGACACAGTGGCTCGTGAAAATCCCAGTGCCTGCACGACTTCCGAGATGGAGTGACCCATTCGTCGGGCCCCGACAATTTGCCCACGATTAAATGCGCTTAGATCCTTCGTCTTATCCATACTGCGTCGGACTCTTACTGATTCCCGTCGCATCACTCCTCATATTTTCGGATCGCTGCATACGTCATATCGTTTCCGTTTACAGGGCCGCCCACAGCGGCACATTTGCATAACGCCTGCTGTCTCTAATTCAATTGCTCTTCAGTGAATTCTACTTTATTGAAAGTGTTGTGTTTCGTAGTTAAGTATTATTGTGTATATGAACTCAAGTTTCAGTGTTGTGTTTCATAATTAATTCTCATCGTGTTGAAGTGAACATGATCAAGTGCCTATTGACAGCAATAAAGGATTAGCTGTAAGTAAAAACCTCTTGAATTTTATTTGAGTGAGTAGCATTTCCCTGTAGGTGAAGTTTTGATTCATGTAGTGTTTTAGTAAGTCAGCTACACACAAACGCTACACAACAAAATATAAAAGGACTAATTCCCTCGCATTAATGACAATACAAATTTGATCATTGCAAGATTAGAGTTTTTCCTTGAACGTGACTGTGACTTCCGAGCCTTTCTGGTTCAGTGATTAAGGGACGCGGTTTCTGTTGAGCCAACCCAAACGACCTTGGAACGAATCCCACTGAGGAGAAAGGAATCTCCGTTGTAAAGGCTAAAAATTTTAGGGTCTCTGATTTTAAGAAATTTCTGCATAACATGGAAAAACACGAAACGGGCTTTTCTGAAATAAACGGGAACTTTTAAAAACGGAGATTTCGTTAAAAGACGGACACCTACCGGCATCTTTGCTGCACCTTTTTTTTTTCAAGAATTTTCCGTGAATTCACTCCACTTATTTTTTACAGTGTAACATCCTGTGTTACAAGGACTGCGTTGTGCAGGAATGGTTCGAGGATCTTGTCGAATTATTTCGTGTGTTGACCTGGCCTCTTAATTCCCCAGACTTGAATTGTAACTAAGAATTGCGAGACGCAGTGGAGCACAACATTTGTGGTCAGCGCCAACGCCTTGACAACTGCGGGATGCAGCAGAGTACAACAGCATTCGTCGGTCAACGCCAACGCCTTGCTCCGTTGCAAATATTCGGGCGTCTCTCTGTCCAGCTGTTACAGAATGGACGAGGACACCTTCCGCAGTGTAATAGATTGGATACCACGACGAGTGCAGATTGTTATGCCACCATAAACGACCCGACGTGCTGTTATATTGGTGTTCGCAGTGTTAATATTTTTCGGCGGTGAGTTAATGAACACCATGAGCAACTTAATGGTCCACAAGTAGTCGCCCGTCCCTAATTTACCTAATTTGGGACCACTGGTTCCAGGGAAGGGAGCGAGCCAGTGCTGTTAGACAAACACACCAATCATGCCTCACCGAGGATTCGAACTTGAATCTTTCTCGGACGAATGATTAGAAGCCAACTCTTCGTATCACTCGGACACCGGCGCGGCAGGTCGTAATGTTACGTCACACGAATTTAATTGAAGAAAAATGCATGACTATCAAATTGACATTGCCTCATCTATTTTTTGTCAAAGTAAATGATAAAAACCAATTAGATGACTTTTTTGTTTTCACGTTTAGGGATTCTTCAAGCGTGCCTCGACCTCGCATGTTTCAATGTTGTACATATACTCTGGGGCTGCGCTTTGTTATTAGGTACGGAATTCCTTTGTAATAACGTGATATTGGATCGCCCTCTCTGTTCGCTAATCTTTTAAAAGCAGTTCTCGAAAGGAAATTCATACAAAAGCAGCCCAGTCAGTAAGTGAATGTAAGCGGCCTCTTTTACCGTTGTTGATCAATGCTTACTTAAACGAAACTTTTTTTTGCACTGGAACCAAGTCCACACTCGGAAACAAACTGATGAGAGTTTTCTTTTCTACCGGAGACTGCAGAAAGCGCGGTTCCTGGCTTTTCTTGCAGCCATCGATTTTATTTGGCTACCAAAGGTCTTCAGCATTTGCTCCGATACCATTACAAAGAACTCACGGTATCGAATGTTACAAAGAGTAAATTATCGTCTAGGATTTCACGGAAAAAAGATAATGACCATTATTGAGCATTTTCTGTACGATGCTGATGAAAAAAATGAATAACTGCGCGGCAAGAAAGTATACAAAGGTTAACGACGAAAATTGCAGCACAATCGTAATATTTCATTTCTTCATAATCTCGAAGTTTTATCAAATCAGCGATTATAACCAAAAAACGAGAGTAACTTGCTTTTCGTTCGACTTACTTCTAACAAAAAGCATATACATTACCCTACCATTAATATCCGAATACATGGGTGTTTACAAATAAGTTTCATCAGTGCTCGAAATGGAAAGTTTGAAGAGCCGGTATGTTCATATTTAGCTAAAAATCATCCGAAATAAATACCTTCGCCAGGAAATCTCCAAAACTGAAAAAGTAAAAAAAAAAATACTTTGTTTGAAAATGTAATCGACAGTTTCGTGGAATACTATTGCATCATAAGTCAGAAACGATGGTGGCCGATTTCAATTCATTGCTTTGTGGATCTAGCCGGCACTACTTATGCTACACCGAGGACGGGTTAGACTTGCTCATACGAGGAGTTGCCCCGGGACAAACGGATTAACGAGACTTCCAAACCTCGGTTAATCATTATTGATTCAGCTGGACTTGAACCCAGAACTTTAAGGTCCGGAGCCTAGAAGGCATCCCCCTTCCAATTGAGACTTTCATGAAGTAGAAAGTCTGGCAATTAGAATCTCCGCAATCAGAATGAATATTCAGTCTCAAATTTAATAGCAATCTGACCACCCTAAAAAAAAAAAAAAAAAGGCCCAAGTGGAAAGAGTTTATATCCATTGGTCCAGAAGACGCCTTTATTATCTACTCTCATTGCTGCAAAACTAAAATTTGTGTTTAATCTATCACTCCCAATTCTTAATTCTATGAAGAAACTCTTCAAACTGAATATACTAAATTAATGATATAATAAAATTATAGACATCTTTAGTGGGATGATATGGGGTTTGGGCAAGATATGATCATGCGCTATGGATAGCTTCATTTCTATCCTTTAGTGCCGGTAGGTACATTCCGGATAAAAAAAGTGCCCGTATGAAGTACCAGGGAAAAAGAAGTGCCGGTGTGCCATACCGGCGTATAACGGCCCATTTCGAGCACCGAGTTTCATTTACAGGAAACTTTATATTGTAAATTCCAAAAAAAAAGACTTCCATGTAACGAAAATGGGTAACGGAAGTAGTCAAAACCATTGTTGAAATCTGACATTTGAATGCTGTCCCACGAAGAGATGCAACAATAGATAATTTCATTGTTGTTCAACAATTTATTTTACTAAACTATTGCTGAAAATTATTTCACCACGTTTTACATAAATGTAACAACATTTCGTTGCAATCTGCATAAATTGCGATAACCTGATGCTTCGCCTTTACAAAAATGCATTTTTGATGCTAACAAAACGGTGCATCGTAGCGAAATGTGGCATTGGCGAGTTACCTGCTTTTGACGATTACTTTAAAATGATGTATAGCAAAATCGGTTGTAACCTGTAGATATCCTAGATCAAAAGTTACCAAGCCTCCTTAGTAACACACATGAGATTCAGCTTTTCTTTCTACTTTGAGGTCAGATTTGCGCATTCGCAGATGGGCTTTCGTAGCTCCATCACATTTCATCGATGTCAGGGTCGTATCTCACGTTCGTCTAAATCTGAATGATACATAATAACAATAATAAAAATAAATACTGTTTTTTGAAAAACTAAGCAGTCGAAGTACTTACTATTGCCGCGGTCATAGTTTAGTAAATATTTACTTTTATGACTGACATATCTTCTTTCATTGGTTTTAGGAAAATAACATTCATTAAACCATCTACCTAAGTACCGCTCAGTGTTAGGAATTAGTAAACATTATTGTTTGTTTTTATGATTTTTTATGTACCGGACTGGGACTCGGTGTGGTCGTGAGTGACACGAATAAATGCAATGTGTTGTACTTATAGTAGTGGCCAAAATTGTGGAAACCTTTTGAAAATAGTGTATTTTTGAGGTTTGATGGCTCAGAACGCCACTTTGTTTTGGAGTAATACCATAAAATTATATATCAATGGAAAGATAATTTCATCAAGAATATAACTTTTGTGAAGGATGTTTTCATTAGAACAGCAGTTATGAAGAAGAAAAGAGAAACACATAGAAAAAATGAGATACACAAAAATTCTCCCCATGTCAGTTAATACTTAGTTGGGTAACCTTTAGCGTTAATTACGGCCTTACAACGCCTTCCCATGGAGTCAACCAAGTTTTTTAGTTCTGCAGCTGTTATAATGTGAAACCAAGATTGAATTATTGCTTCTATTAATTGGGTTTTATTGCTGGGTTGCTTCTAAACTAACAAGTTTCTTCAGTCGGCTCTATAGATTTTCGATGGGGTTAAGGTCTGTGCTATTCCGAGGCTATTCCAGCAGTGGAATATGATTATCTAGAAACCCCGTTTTGCACACAGCAGCAATATGCCATAGAGCTGAATCCTGTTGAAATATAAATGTTTCATTATCTTGGAAAAGATCACGTGCGGAAGGCTTCAATTTGAGCTCAAGTATTTCATTAATGTACTTTTGGCCATTTAAATTCACATTAATCACGCAAATTCTGCCCACACCGTTTGATGTCATACAACCCCTGATCATGACACTAACTGGGTGCTTCGCGGTACATGTAATGCAATCAGGATGCAAATCTTCACCGATTCTTCTCTTTACGTATTTCTGCCATCGCTATCAAACAGGGAGATTTTGGTCTCATCACTCCAAATAACACTGTCCCATTGTTCCGCTGTCCAGTTAACATGGGTTTTAGCGCAGTTTAATATTTTCAACCTTTGTTTGAGATATAAAAATGGCTTTTTTCGTGGAATTCTAGCTTTTAGACCAAATTCCTGCAGTCTGCGCCGAACAGTCCTTGCACTCAACTTCACATTGCATGGCGCCATTTCATCTAGTATACACCCAGATGATTTTCTTCTGTCACCTAGGCACAGTCTTTTACTTACGAACGTGTGATGTCATCGGTTCCGGTTTAACATCATTTGCATATCTCGAGTGGGTACACCCGCCCTGCGATTTGCATGTTTGTAGCACATCTCATTATGGGTGGGGCAATTTCTATGTCGAGCATTGTATATCGGGCAAATTGCACTTTACTTTTATTCCAGCTAGCGAAAAAACCGAGCATTGTTCGAAAAAGAAATGCTGCCTAAAGTAATCTTCGTAACAAACGGTAGAGATGGAAAGAAATAATTTTTTTTCAATCTGATATTTAAACTCAAAGTTATGGAATAAAATGTATTTTGAATTCCATAGCCCAAAAGTATTTAGACACCACAATGGTTTTGGAAAAATGGCTTTATTACCGCAATTAGTATTGGGTTGGTGCGAATGAAATTTCCGGCAAAGGACCAGCACACGTGGAAAGTGAGAACGGAAAAGTAGGACAACTTAGGTCAAATAATCCCCCTCGGCATCGACACATAGTTGCCAACTGTCCGGCAAGGCCATGATCCCGGAACGAAAAAAGTCTTGTGCCTGGGACACAAAGAAGTCATCAACTGCACGTTGATCCTCGTTGTCTGTCGTGAATTGTTGCCCGAATAGGAAGTGATCCAGGCGAAGAAACAGATGATAGTCTGTCGGAGACATGTCAGGAAAATAGGCAAAATGAGGCAGTGCTTCATAGCACAAGGCACATAGTGTCAGCATCGTTCGTTGCGCCACATGAGGGTTAGCGTTGTCCTGGAGCAGAAGAGCGCCATGTCTGTTGACCCAAGCCGGTCGTTTCTGCAACAATTTTCGGTACATCTGGTGTAATTTAGCAGTATAACCTTCTGCAGTGATGGTTTGGCCTCTTGCCAAGAAACGCCGATGAATTATCCCGGCTGTGGACCACGAGACAATGAGCATCATTTTCTTGGTGGGAAAGGGTGGCTTAGGATGCCGTCCAGCGGGCTGTGCCTTGCTTAACCATTGTGCAGATTATTTCCGATAATCATAAAGGACCCACTTCTCGTCGCAGGTGACGATTCGATGCAGCAGAGATTCCTGTTTGTTCCTGGCAAGCAGCGACATGCAGACTTCCAACCGCCTAGTCTTGTTGGCAGTTGTCAACTCCTGCGGCAGCCACATGTCCAGCTTTTTTACCTTACCCAGCGCAGCCAGACGCCGAACAACTGTCGTGTGGTGGACACTTGCCTCTGCCGCTATCTCACGACACGTTTTTCGGGTTTCCGCTTCAACCACACGTAACAGAACATTGTCAAAAACAGCAACATGTCGGTGGCCACGTGTGTCGTTTCTCAGGTCCTTATCTCAGCTTCGAAACTTCACAAACCATCGCTGAATGGTTCGTTCGTTGGCTGTATTCTCCCCAAACGCTTTGTTGACGTTTCGAGCGGCAATTCCTGCAGAATGGCCCACTTTAAATTCATACAGGAAGATGACTCACAAATCCGGTGTCTGCATGTTTCCTTTGCAAGCCACGTTACGTCCGAAGAAATCACGCCTGAACCTTGTTCCTCACACATGTGCTAGCTATTTATAGTAACTCTGTGATGTAATACCCGCAATACCTGTGGGTGGTTCCATTCCGCTGTGGTGGGGGCTTGTCTCCACTGCTCATCCGCGTCGGACATTTCCTCCGCAATAACCCAATAGTTAGTCGGCCATGTTTTGCCGAAGTAATGGGCTCCGTGCAAAAATGTCCCGCTGCTGCAGACGACGTCGAACCGTCCGTGCGGAGACTGGGTGTTGTGCCGCACACCCGAACTTTTGAGATACGGTGGTCGATCTGGTTGTGCGATCCGTCAGAGCTATGCGCACCAGATGTCGGTCTTCTCGTTCGGTGATGTGACGGGGCCGTTGGGATCCCGCACGTTGGTATGTTTGTTCCATCCACTACCCTCTGACGCCATATTCTCCCCACGGCGGCCTCATGCTGTCCCACACGAGCACTGATGTCTCGGGGTGATAATCCGCAATCCCCGTATGCCACAGTCCACCCGCGATCGAAGTCGGAAACCTGTTGTTAAGGCTGCTGTTGTCTTCAATGAGGCATGCTGCAGCTGTCCGTGGCCAGGAACGGTGAACAAACACACTTCGAGTGCTTAACACCGGCTCCTTGCTCACCCCACTTATACGACTTCCGGGGGGCGTTACTGTCCCACATGACTCCCATTTGTGCTTCTCGGTTAACCATTTACATGTGCGCTCGTGTTCTACCAACTTTTGAGCCCCTGGGATGAGATCTTCCTGGTATTGCACTTTTAATGACCAGCAGTGTACAACACTACTTACGTATACTTTTGATTATTCGAGTTATTATTTTCCCATCAAACAGAAGTCATCGCTCTTTCCACGTTTATAAGTGAGTCACTGAAAAATTCTCATCGGCCGCTACTGGAAAACGAACCCAGGGTCTTCCAGTTACGCGCCGGACATGCTACCACTGCTGTTTGATGTTCCTAATCCACGTCAATATTGTGTATTAATTATTATTTGCCCTCTGGAACGTAACTCTGGTTTTTGCATTTAAAATAATAATAATAAAGACCCACTGGATTCTGGATTAGACGTCCAAGATCTTCAGCTGCGCTGATTTCTAGCGATAAAGATCAGCGCAGCTGAAGATCTTGGACGTCCCGGATCTTTCCGGATGAGGAATGGCTGGTGGTTTCGTCGACCGAAGCTGGCTGTCTCTGCTTCCCAGAGCCACTGGCCCTAAATTTGGAATGAAAGATTGCTTATAACCCTAAGATTTGCTCGGGGGTCGTTAAACTTCCCTCTCCCAAAAAGATCTTCAGTATCAGTTACTGAATACAAAACTCCGTGCTTATGCTTCTGATTTCTCGAAATTTTTATTTTTTAATAATGCTTATAACTCGGGTTTTTTATATTTTTAAAATAATAATAATTACAGTAATAATACTACAATAAAGACGCACTAGATTCACTTTTTTGAAATGCACGCAAGCTGTTTTATTCCGATGAGTGAAACGAACAAAAAACCGAAGTTCATTTTTGTTCGAAAGCATTAGGTAAGGAGCCGTGAAAAGCCCTTACCGTCATTTGATCCCGCTGTAGGAAGAACTTACAGCGTCAACCATTATTTATAAAACTCCTGCCTCCAAAGACATAAATTTCATTAATGCTATTTCCCATGTAAGCGGAATGGCTTTGCTGTAAACCTATGTTTTATGATTTCATCCCAGTTTCACTGCCTCACACTCTGATAATGCCAGAAACATTCACCGAATTTTACTTCTCATCGTTTACCATGCAATATCGTAGCTTTCTTTTTCTCCGTTCCTGCTGGTTTTGATCTCCCGAAATATCTATTGTCCTACAGGAATCGTGGCGAATCGTTGTCAGAAGAGAAGTACTCTCCGACAACCCTAATGGTATCGCCCAAGGCACCGGGTTCGACAGAATAACTATTGATTAGGGAGATCAATAGAAAGAGAAGAGCGGCAAGCTGGTGTTGGACGCTGTGAAATATCACACTTTGGATCCTAGCTCAGGGATCAGGCCGAAGGCAATATACACGCATCGTCCGTTTCCTGGCAGAATTTCCGAGCTGCTGGTGGCAACCACTCAGATCCCCTGCCCCCCGCCCATTCCTTTTGTTTTTCCCGTTATGGTTCTTTTCCAGAATATCAGGCAATCATCACGAGTTGTCTTCTTTGCTGTCTGTTTTCGGTAGCGTCGTCGTGGAAAAAGACTGCCGTTTGCAAAACACAAAGAAAACTTATGCCAAAAGAGAGAACGAACAAAAGAAGCACGGAATCTTTATTTTATTCTGACAGCCAAAGTGTTTAAAGATACGCTCTCCAATGTTATCTTTTTCTTCTACTGTAAATATCCCTCTTTAAAAATACTTGGACTAGCAAACAAATGGTAGAGCTTGAAGATTTAGATTGAACACCAACCTTTCCCTTTCCAATAAAAGTGATAGCCTCCGCCTTACGTTTTAAATCTAACGAGAATAAAAGTCTTTCCTCTGGAAAGAATATGTGACGGAAAAGCAGCTATTTCTGAGTAAAATAGAAAATATGTACGATACATTTTTATGTATAGTCCGTCTAAGTAGGAGTCGGATCGATTGGTACTTACTGGTACAAGCGCGATATTTACAACCCTTCACCATTTCTCCAAAAAGGATGGCAGCAGAATGCTACCAGTTTAGAACAAGTGGCCACACAGATTTTAGGAGGCAGTATAAAAACTGCACTTTTATCAGACTTCCGTTCGTATTTTAAATATAGAAATATATTTTAATTTTCACCTTTTGAATAGAAGGTAACTTTGCGCCATTTTCTGCGGAGTACACGAGGTTTGAAATGTTCCAGACAGAACTAGAGCCAAGCAAACAGGAATTAGAAACTACTGTAAGCATGCTAACAATGTTGTCCGCTCGATGAAAATGGAATCAGTATCATGGTACAATAGCGGTATATTCTTTTGAGTATTTACAAATGTTTTATGTTAAATTTGTCGGCAAGTGCTGGTCATTTTCGTTTTAGTGGATGGAGAACGAGTGAGAAAAGATCAGGGTCAGGGACTTCAAAGATACCCAAGTAGAAGGATTAACTCCGCCATAAGCGTCGAAAGGCTTTGGCTCTTCACTGTTCGGTCTGCGTCAGCGACAGACTTTTGTAATCCCTGGTGAGAAGGGACGCTTTATCTTGATCGCCGGGAGATTGCTGGCAGGTATTTTTGGCGCTCAGCATTGGAGTGCGAGGCAGCGGTATTCGCACCCTAAGGAGTGGACGGGAGTCAATTTCGTTAAGAGCTAATGAGACCGCGGAGAAGAAATCAGCTTAATTTTATCCATTCGCTGATGAAACGAAAAGCACGAAAGCCGGAATTATTATTTTTGGTGGACAATTAAATTCCACTTTTAAGTTTAAAAAAAGAGACTTTGCGTTTTATTAGAGTATATGGTTTACCTCTGAGAAAATTTGTTAGTTTCTTTAAGATCACAAGGGGAAACTAACGGCGTCCTACCGCGGATGGAACAAAATAAAAATGCGTGTGATAGCTCTCGCTGGTTTCGAAGGCTCATCAAGTCTTACGCAAGGTGGCGAAAACGTTAGAGGTGCCATTACAGTGCTTCACATAGCACTTTTGTGTATGTGTGTCAGCATGCATGCGCGTGTGTGTAAATGTGACGTGCGCAACAAATATCATTGTCACTTGTAAAATGAGAACTGCATTTGAAACTCCATCGAAATACGAGGGGTGAACAAAAAGTATCTGAACTGCGGACATAACTGTTGAATGGAGCGAAGGAGCAGAATGCCGTTTGACAGGATATGACCTCGGAACCTACTGGACATGCGTCTGCCGAGAGAAGGATGTCGGCGCAGCGTCTTCTGTGGTGTCGCCAGTTGTTTAGAGTCCAGTTTGATCGGCGAGTCGCATTAAAAATGTCTAAGAAAGTAACGCATTCGCGTCAAATTTTGTCAGAAACTTGGGGATTCTTGCAAAAAAAAAAAAAAAAAAAAAAAAACGTATGACAAGTTACTGATAGTGCACAAGTCGTCCATAAGTGTACGACTGGTACAAGCGTTTCGAAAGTGGCCGCGGAATTGTCCAAAGTGAGGATCGTTGTGGAAGGTTCTCAACAAGCAGGAATGTAAGAAACGTCCAAGAAGTTCGTTTACGTATTTGTGAGGTAAAATTGCAGAATTACAATCAGAAAACTTGCTGACGACATTAGGCCTTAGTTTTGGATCAGTAAAGGTAATGCTCACTGAATATTTGGGGATGCGACGTGTGTCTGCAAAATTTATTTTAAAGGTTCTCGCAGATGAGCAAAAGGAAACTCGACTGTCTGGAACAATTGACTTGTTGGAATTGGCCAAAGATAACAACAACTTTAAGAAAAAGTTTGCTACTGGCAACGACACATGGGCGGATATGACCTAGAAACAAGGGCTGGTTGGTTGGTGGGATTTTTTGGAGCAAGGGCCATGTTTGGCCAAAGAGCGCCAGACACAAGACAATCAAGGAAACAGTTTTAAAAACATGGTATGATGGTTAAAATCAGGCTGATGCGGTAAAAGTGAAAATGAGATTGAAAAAAAGTGTAAAACCTAGATACGTTTAAAAAGGTCAATTTTTTTGAAAAATGAAAAAACTGAGAATGTATCGCACTGGTCGTCTAAGAGTTTCTGCAGCGTAGATGCGCAGTCGTGGAACAAATGAGAATGAAAATAGTGAAAACGGGCAGCACGAAAACGAACAGAACTACATAGAACATGATCGACAGTTGCACGTCTCGCACATTGGGGGCAGTGCCGCCACACTGCAAGAAGCGGTGTGTGAAATGGCAATGCCCAATGCAGAGACGCGCAAGGATAACTTCCTCACGACGATTCCTCCGCAAACTATATTGCCACAGTCCGATCTGTGGTTTGATGAAGAGAAGTTTGTTCGTGCCCTGCTGAGACCAGAGGGACTGCCATTCAGTCACGACGAATGCACGGATGCCAGGACGAAATTCTCTAAAAAACAGCGGCAGTCGAGTGATCGGCATGGAGACAACGGACCTGGCAGAGGCATCCGCCAGCTCGTTACCCCGAAACCCAACATGGCCAGGAACCCAACAGAATCGGACCAGGAATCCAGCACCAGTCAAAGTTCGCAGGAGACGACGAACATCCCTAGTGGCTGGAGAATCAATGCCCTCAGGAAAAGATAAAACTTGGATGACAGACAAGGAGTCAGTACAGAGCATGGCGCGATGATGAGAACAGGACTGAATGTAACGGAGGGCGAAGTTAATTGCATGCATTTCCGCCGTAAAGACGGTCGTTGCCGGAAGAATCCGCTCAGCGTACGTCTCATCAGTACACACACAAATGCAGATACCACAACATCACCGGATTTTGAGCCATCCGTGAAGTCAGGCACGAAATTGGGGTGGAGCAAGAGGTGGTCGGCAAAACGCTGCTGGTAAACGGGCGCAGGCGTGGAGGACTTACGCCACACAGAAAGAGACACATCGGCCACCACCTGAGCTGACTGCCAAGGAGGAACGTGAAAAGCCTTGGTCACACCAATCGTCGATAAATCTAGGCCAGCAGCGCGCACCATGTCTGATAGGGCCGCGGGTGGCCTAGTGGGTAACGTTCGTGACCGCCACGGAAAGGACCTCAGGTTCGATCCCAGGCAGGTACGAACGCTCGATCCGCTAAATATCCGCCGTGCGTCTTGATGGGCACGTTAAGCCGTCGGACCCCGGGTGCTGCCCCCGGTAATAAATAAGGGCGTCTTCTTCCCCCTTTCTAATTCGCTTCAGTGTCACTTTCCTATCGGGCACCCTAGTCCAAGTCTCCTAGCTTCCTATTTCTAAGGGTTGTTTAAGACCTGGGGTCAGACACTCCCTTCCTAAAATCTTCTACATATGATCATGATCACCATGTCTGATATCCAAATCCTGCAAGTTGGAACACAAGAAGGGCGGTTGGAGAATAAGCGGACACATTGTGGGATGGGTCGAGATGGGTCCGGGCCGGGTTCGAATCCCGGCGAGGCATGAATATTGTTTGTTTTATGGTACTGGTTCTTTCCCTTCCGTAGACTCAGCTTTTTATTTTCTTGACTACTTCTGTAAACCAGTTCTTGGTCCCGAAAAATAAAAATAAAGGACTTCCTGTATTCAGATGCGAGGAATAGCTAACTGTGAATCGGTACTTGTCCCGAGAAAGAAACAGTAACGACTGCTGTAAATCGGTACTTGTCCCGAGAAAGAAAATATACCGACTGTAGCGAGAAACGACTAAAGTATGAAATTACTGATCTTCTGTACTCGTTAAAATGTAACGAGTACGGAAGTAAAGACCCATCACTAATGTACAGTAGGTCCCAAAGTCACAGCCTGCTAAACGGCATTCTGCTCGGCCGCTCCATTTAACAGTTATGCACGCCGTATCAATACTTTTTTGGTCACTCCTCGTAGATAAGTTACCCTTGTACCAATAGAAAACGGACTTTGTTGAATTGTATTAGAAGGGCTCATGTAAAATTGCGCTTTTACTCAGAGAAACAAATTGCCGTGATTTTGTAGATTTTATAAAGCTACGGTGTTCGCCAAAACAATTAAGTTACAGCATGAGTCGTTTTTTGTTCAGAAAAGAGTAATAAGGTGGGATTTTTATTTTTTATTTCGGATGAAATGGCACATACTTTGTCAGTGCTAAATATTTGCTTTGGCAACGGGCACGTGAACTGACTCCGACTCAGAAGAGCGGCTTTCGGGGCAGCAAAATGTCACACTTTTGCTCAGGCACAAAACATAGGCCTTTTTAGCAAATTTTAATCTGCCGTGCTGGTATTCGTGAAGTTTGCAAAGCAAGTCAAGTAATGCTGCTATTTACTGGGACACCAAAATTAATTATAAGCAGGGTTTTTTTAGTAATTTTTAATAAGCGCAAGATTATCAATTTGTCTTATTACTGAAGCCATATGAATATAAGCTCGGCGAATTAAAAAATTCTGAGAATGCCAAGGGCCTTGTAATGAATATTTTGTGGCTGAGTAAAAGTGTGCATAGTTATTTTCATTTTCCATATTAACCTTACTAACATGAGTGTTGTGTGTTAAAGGTTGCAAAACGTGGCCTAATCCAAGAGGCTATATTATTTTTATATTAATAATGTCAGTGTAGAAAAGCAATATTACGAGCTATCTCGATACAAATATTTTATTTCCCATTTCACCAAAGCGCCACGAACACGGTTACACAACCGAGATGAAATTGTAGTTTTTTCAGGTGTCCTACGGGGAAGTGGACGCGGTGACACAAAAAGTGCGATTTTTATACGATCCCCTAGCGTTTTTGCCGTCAGCCTACATAGAAACGCACCCAAAGAAATGAAAGTGCGAGCTTTATACAGCCCCGCAACACTTTTGTGGCCAGTTGTCCATTTCGTATTTTAACCAGGAAATCATAATGTTAATTTTTTAAAGATTATAAGATACGAAAAAAAAATTATTTTCGTGCAATGCAGAAAAGTTGGCAACGCTAAATTACTTTTATGCAGAACAACTTTGTGGCTGTCAAATTGCATCTAAAACTAGCTATAGTTAAACGTAGGTCGTTGGACTTCTAGTCTAGGGTCATTGACAGGCCCTACTCTCCTTTTGAAATTTTGAAGGAAACTGCTGTAGGTGAATTTTCTGATTTTCAGAGACAGAAGGAAGCGCAACACCTTGTGGTGCAGAAGATGAAGATGTCTGGGCATTGGGGGAAGTTAGTTGAGCAGTGTTTGCGATGTTTTTACGATGTGCGCATTCTGAAACCAGATGCCCTTCTCCCTTGCATTTGGAACACTGCACGCCGGTGTAGAGGTCAAAAGAATATGCTCTGATTTCTGAACGAAGAGTGATTGTCTTCGGGCCTCTGAGAAATGGCTTGGTCTGACGAAAAAACAATTCTGTATTGGCATTAGAACCCATTAACAAAAGCGTAAGGGGAGTTGAATGGCGCAGGGGAAGTATTCGGGTTTCACCCAAAATCTTACCAAGAGTCGAAAGAGCGGCAATTAACAAAGAGTCTGGAACTTCCGAGGGGACCGGCTCCAGGGTAACTGTAATGGGGCGTTGAGAAAGCGGAGTAGGGTTCACATACACGTTCTTGATATCAACACTGTGAGCAAGGACACGCTTTACAGCTTCCATGATTACAAAGCGAATGAAGACTCCCCTGTTTGCACGCGGGTATGGAGAAATAATCACCGGAGAACTGGACACATTGGAATTTCAGTGCCATAAAATTGTTCTACATGAACACATTTCGTGTGGCTATATTCCCCACTACTTGAGCAACTACTGTTCATAAAATATTTCTTTTTAATATTTCATTTTCAGTAAGAAATTTAGACATTTCCGTGATTTTCGGGCGTAAGACAAAGAGGAGAACTGGCCACCGGAGGACTGACCACCGGAGAAAGTAGCCACCCGGAGAACTGGCCACAAAATTTTTAAGAGATTGGTTATCTGACACACATAAAATTTCCGTAATTTCGTATTTTCGTATTTACGATATTTTTCAAGGCTTATAAACTATAGCTGAAAAAATTCTCTGTGGGTATGTGCAAACCCAGGAAACTTCTCCGGGGAGGGGGCTTAAAACCAAAAATATGAAATATAAAGAATTTTTGGTCCTATCGGGAGATTTTCAGCATTTACAAATTACAACTCAACAAATTATCTGAGGGCATGTGCCTACCCATACCAGAAAACCTGTCGGAGGTAGGGGTTAATATGCCCTCAGATAATTTGTTGAGTTGTAGGTTGTGAAGGCTGAATATCTCCCTATCGGACCAGAAAAGATGTATATTTTATATATTTTAGGTTTACCCCTCCCCCCTCCGACAGCTTTGCTGAGTATAGGCACATGCCCTCAGATAATGTGTCGAGTTGCACGTAGCTTGTAAATGCTGAAAATCTCCCGAACGGACCAGAAATACTTTGTATTTTACACTTTTAGTCAGCACATGCCATCAGTTAATTTTTAGACTTGATTTGATTTCAGGTTTGTAAACCCTGAAATCTTTTATTGAGTTGTAGATCATAAACATTTTTTATAAAGAATAACATTAATTATCGCAATTAAGAAAAGACGAAATTACGGAAACTTTATATGACTCAGATAACCAAACCCTGGGGGTCGTGGCCACGAAGCGGTCAAAACCGAAATTTGTATACGGCCCCGTAAAACTTTTGTGGCCAGTTTCCGGGTGGCCAGTTCTCCGATGGCCACTTCTCCTCCACCCGTTTGCACGAGCATTGTTAGCAATGCTTTGCTTCGGTACAATTTTCTCAATAGTGTCCAGGTAGACGTAGAGAGGCGTTTCACTTAACGAAAGAAAATACGTATAAGCTGCGTTGTATAGTGGTGCTGAGTTCTTGGTCTTTCGACGATACGTCGCTGAGCCGAATTTGCAGAGTACCAAAACCCTGAGAATCTCGGCGACGACTAAACCTGGGTCAAGTACCCCCCCCCCATTGGTACAAACCTGATGAAACTACAGCAGGCGCAGAAGAGGAAGGTCGTAAAGTGCGTTGAACCGCCTCTGCAGAGAAAGGGGTGGTGGTGGGTGAGATGCATTCAATGGCTTCGTTGAGAAATGAGTACGTGAGCCTGAAGGAAAAGAGGTGTTCTCATTTACATGGGTGAAGGAGAACTGGCTACCGGAGAACTGGCCACCGGAGAAGTGGTCACCGGAGAACTGGCCACAAACATTTTAAGTGGCCGTATAAAAATTACGTTTTTGACCGCTTCGTCCACGACTCTCAGAGGTTGGTAATCTGAGTCATATAAAATTTCCGTTATTTCGTCTTTTCTTAATTGCGATAATTAATGTAATTCTTTATAACAAATGTTTATGTTCTACATCTCAGCAAAAGATTTAAGGGTTTTCAAACTACAAATCTGCAAATTATCTGAGCGCATGTGCTGACTCAGGAAACTTGTCGGGGGAAGGGGGTATACCAAAAGTGTAAAATATAAAACATTTCTGGTCCGATCGGGAGGTTTTCAGCATTTACAAGCTACAACTCGACACATTATCTTAGCGCATGTGCCTACTCTGGAAACCTGTCGGGGGGGGGGGGGGGGTAAACACCAAAACTGTAAAATATGAAAATTTTCTCGTCCGATCGGGAGATTTTCAGCATTTACAAGCTACGTACAACTCGACACATTATCTGACGGCATGTGCCTACTCTGGAAACCTGTCGGGGGCCAGGGGGGTTACATACCAAAAGTGTAAAATATGAAGAATTCCTCGTCCGATCGGGAGATTTTCAGCATTTACAAGTTTACAAGTTACAACTTGACATATTATCTGAGCGTATGTGCCTACTCTGGAAACCTGTTGGGGGGGGGTAACACCAAAACTGTAAAATTTGAAAAAAAATCATCGTCCAATCGGGAGATTTTCAGCATTTACAAGCTACTACTCGACAGATTATTTGAGGGCACGTGCCTACTCAGCAAACCTGGCGGGGGAGGGGAGTGAGTATATGACGATAATTGTAAAATATAAAGAATTTCTCGTCCGATCGGGAGATTTTCAGCATAATCTCCCGATCGGACGAGAAATTCTTCATATTTCACACTTTTGAAATTACCCCCCCCCCTTCCGGACGGGTTTGCTGTATAAGCACATGCGCTCAGAAAATTTGTCGAGTTGCAGCCTGAAAATACTGAAAATCTCCCGATCGGACGAGAAATTGTTCATATTTTACACTTTTGGTATAATTGGTAAAACGCCCCCCCCCCCCACAGGTTTCCTGAGTAGGCACATGTCCTCAGATAATTTGTCGAGTTGTAGCTGGTAAATGCTGATCTTACGATCGGACGAGGGATTTTTCATATTTTACACTTTTGGTAATACTCTGGAAACCTGTCGGCAAGGGGCGACAGGTTTCCAGAGTATTACCAAAACCCATCGCCGACAGGTTTCCAGAGAGTGCACATGCGCTGAGAAAATTTGTCGAGTTGCAGCTTATAAATGCTGAAGATCTCCCGATAGGAAGAGAAATGAGAAATTCTTGATAATTTACGCTTTTGTGTAACAACCCTCCCCCCCCCGCGACCAGTTTCCTGAGGCAGCAGATGCTCTCAGATAATTCGATGACTTGTAGCTTGTAAACGCTGAAAATCTCCCGATCGGACCAGAAATTCTTTATATTTCATATTTTAGGTTTTAAGCTCCAAGACAAGTTTCCTGGGTTTGCTCATACTCGCAGAGAATTTGTTTAGTTATAGTTTATAGAAAAATATCGTAAATAAGAAAATACGAAATTACGGACATTTTATGTGTGTCAGATAACCAATCTCGGGGAGACGTAGCCACGGAGCAGCCCAGAACGCAATTTTTATACGGCCCCTTAAAATTTTTGTGGCTAGTTCTCCGCTTAGTCTTTGCTCCGAAAATCATGGAAATGTTTAAATTTCTTACTGAAAATGAAATATTAAAAAAAAATTATGAACAATAGTTGCTCAAGTAGTGGGGAATATAACCACACGAAATTTGTTTATGCAGAACAATTTTATTGCACTGAAATTGCAATGTGTCCAGTTCTCCGTACCCGCATTTACATACTTAGCAAGAGACGCAGACTTTGTGGAACGCACGCTGGAGGCATACAAATTTGCATACCTTCGCGTTTGCTAGAGTCACGTTAGGGTTTACAACTTCGAAAGTCGCCATTATTCAAGAGTAAACAAGCGGGCTGTTATAATTTGTAACACCCGAAATAACCAAAAAAGAAAATTACTCACCCCTCTCGCGGATGATGAAAAATTGTATCCAAAACCTTTATGGAACTGAGCACACAAAAAGAACTTACCAGGTAAGAGAAAAACTTCGAAAACTTTCGACAACTAGCGGAGTGATTAAAAACACAAGACTTGAAGAAGACGCTAGTGCGTATTGTGATGGTTCCACGGACTGAAGCAGAGCACAAATCGATTATCCGGTAGAGATATTCCGAAATCAGCGTCTCACTCACATTTATCTTAAAGGAAACAATAATTTACCAGTTCATGGGTCAAATGTACGATAAACTTTTAAAACGCGTCTGGTCAAGAAGGAAATTCGAATAACACCACTGCGCATCAGTCGGTCGTTGATCAAAAATTATATAAATTTATTTCGCAGGAAAATTGAAATTTCAACTTTCAGAATGATCTTCATGTTGATTTAACTAGAAATAAGGTCTTTTGAACACTCCTTATTTTATTTTTTTTTTTGTCAAAACCAAAATTTCATTATGTTTTAAAAATCCGTTTATGTTTGAATGTAGTGTGGTTTTGACGCTAAATTGAGTTGATTTTTAAACTTTTTTCACTGATAAATCGTTCATAAAATTTGATTACGACTGAATTCGTTTCACAAGGCATATCCAACAGTTTCTTTTCATCCAGGATTTAACAGATTTTTTCATGGGGGGAATTTATGACATGTTGCACTGTGTATGTGCGTGTGTTTTTGCAGTGGACCGCAAGACTAAAATTCCCCACCTGGTTTGGTCGTCTCAATCCGCCCCTGGTTGTAAGTACAGAGATGGACCAAAGTATTGGAACATTCTGTATGTTTGAAAAAAAAGTGAATACCAGTTAGCAAAAAGCATTTTTTCTCAAAACGAAAACCATTATGCATAGTTAAGAATAACATAAAGTACTATATAACAATTTAAACAAAAGTTTCAAAGAATATATTCCTAGGAAGTTAATGAAGTTTCCTACGCATCAAAACAAAGGATATAAGTATCGGTACAGTGGAACATAAAACAACAAAAATATTACAATTAATATTTTCTAGTGAAGCCCTGGTTCGTAATAACAGCTTTTAGTCTCTTTGGCATTGAATGCACTCATTTTCGCGTTGTTTCAGAGGAATTTTTTTTTCCCATTTTTCAAGGAGAAAGCCTTTTTTTTTTTTTTTTTTTTTTTTTTTTTTTGATTGGTGGTTTAACGACCATCGTGAGCAACTCAATGGGCTATAAGCAGTCGCCCATCCCTAATTTAGGGCCACTGGTTCCCGGGAAAGGAGAGAACCAGTGCCGTAAGACAAACACAACATCCATGCCTCACCGGGATTCGAACCCGGACCCATCTCAGACGAATGATCAGAAGCCATCGCTTAGACCACTGCGCCACCGGGGCGGCGAGAAGTCTTTTGAAATACTCCATGTTTAGTATTTCATGCTTTCTCAATCTACCGTCAAGTTCTTTCCACAAATGTTCGATAGGATTCAAATCAAGGGATTGTGGAGGGTGTTTGAAAGTGTGGAGCGTACGATAAAGTAGCCACTGATGGAAAATATGAGCCGTATGTTTAGCGTCATCGACCTGCTGGAAGTAAAAGTCACTACCCAAATTCAGTTTATCCGCACTTTGCTGCTGACTTTTCCTGGAGAATATTCAAATACAACATTTTGTCCATTGTACCATCTATGAATACAAGTTGCCCCACACCAGCAGCCGACATGCGACCCCACAACATCATCCCACGACTTCCATGCTTTACCGTGGCTTGAACATTTTTCTCTTGCAGCTCTGTCTTGGGCTTTCTCCAGAGGAAATTCTTTCCATTGCATCTCATTAGAGCAAATTTACTTTTGTCCGAAAATAATACTTTATAGACCAAAAAGTATCGCCTTTATTTAAATGCTCTTTTGCGAAGTCAAGGCTAATTTTTCTGATTAATTTACCTGATATACGGCTTTCTTCTCGATACTATCGCTCTGTAACAAGCACGACGAATAACTCTGTGGACAGTTTTGGGATGAACCATCTTGTTCAAATCTTTTTTAGTATTGTTGCAACTTCAGTTGACGAAATTTTTGGATTCTTCACGACGGAACAGACTACCTTTCGTTCTTCTTTGGGGGTCAGCATCTGGGTTTATTTTCCAAGCTTCGAGTCGATTTAAAACGTTTAATTACATTTCTAACCGACTCATTTGAACTACTTTCTCGATTCCTGAATATTATTTGTTAAGATTACACAAACGTATAATGGTTTTTCTTTATTATACTATTGTTTCAGCGCCTCTGATATCTATTTCGGTAGTAACAGCAAAAAGATTGAAATGACAACAATTTTCAAGCCTAACAAGGACTGAAGAGACATTCGAGTTTTATACAGTATATCTACCATATTGGGCACGCGACATGATGTAAGCGAAATGTATTTGCATAAATATTATCACTGTGCCAATACTTTTGTCCGTGCAAATCTTGTATCTGCACAAATACTTTCTAAGTTTTCAGAAGATAAAATTATGCAAATAATATTTTTCTACAGCGTTTTTATGGGACGAGCAACATCTAACTATTGTGCGACCAGTTCGTGGGGCTACAATTGTTTTTACTATTCATTTCATAAAAAAACTTTAGGAATTGGCTGTGTGACAATACTTTTGTCCACAACCGTACATCTCACAGTTGTCGCAAACATCGTTTGCACGTGCGGAGTTACAGTTATCTATATATTAATTCCATAAGGTTTTTTACTGTGAGCCCTATTTTGAGAGAACGACTGAACGTAAAGATATGGCTGAGGTATCAAAATAAAGGTCTTACCATGTAGATGTGCCAGTCGAAGAGAAAAATGAGATTGGGGAAACGGTATGGGCGTTGTGGTGCGTCAAAGATCCCATGTAAAGTCTATGGCAGTTGACATTCGATCGCCTGCGGTTGATTCACGCGCTGTTGAAGGCGGAGGCATGGTGGGACTGAGATAGTCCAAAGTCCGAAGTCTTCTCTTTTCTGAGCGAGCCGTTGCGAAAAGCAAAGCTAGCAGGCATTCGTATCAAAGTTCTTCTCATCGGTACAGCGAACATTCTGGAAGACCTGATTGCGTTATGCCCGTTGGACAGTGTGATGTATATATACATTTTAATATTCATTCGATCCAGTTTATTCACGTAGGTAAGACGTTTCCCATTATGTAAATATGTAAATAAACATTCCGTAGACCATGGTTAGTGAAAATATTTAGAATGTACATATTGAGTTGCGCCATCTATATCTTGTTGGTGAAAATATTTAGAATGTACATATGGAGTTGCGCCATCTGTATCTTCATTCTATAAGATTTTTTACTGTGAGACCTATTTTGAGAGAACGACTGAACGTAAAGATATGGTTGAGGTATCAAAATAAAGGTCTTACCATGTAGATGTTCCAGTCGAAAAGAAAACTGAGATTGGGGCAACGGTTCGGACGTGGTGGGGTGGCAAAGTTCCCATGTAAAGTCTATGGGAGAAGCGTGCGGCCCTTATCAACATCAGGCGCTCAGTTCAGTGTCAGACTTGGTGTGTGCATGGTGTTCTATGATAAGTCTTACTTTATTGCATACTTACATTTAATATAATGTCTCTCCCGCAGAAAAGAAAAAAAAAAGAAAGCGTAAGAATACTGGAAGGCGTGAGCGATCAATGTGTCGTAACTATATGTCTCAGACAAGAGAGAACGAAGATTATTCGCAACGCGAATCTCATTCCAACAACATTTACAAACACAGTTGTGACTGAAGATGAGAGTGAAAGAATGCGCTATCCAGTTGAATTTTTCCGCACGATCGAGATGAGTGGACTTCCGCCTCACATTTTACGACTGAAAAAAGGTGCAGTCCTGATGCTCATCACGAACCTGGCCGCCCTGCTGGCGCGGTAGTGTAAGCGCTGGCTTTTGATGATTCGCTTGTGAAAGGGTCCGGGTTTGAATCCCGGTGAGCCATGGATGTTGTGTTTCTCTACGGCACTGGCTTTCTCCCTTCCCTGAAACCAGTGACCCTAAATTAGGGACCGGCGACTGCTTATAGCCCATTGAGTTGCTCATGGTGGCCGTTAAACCTTCAGTCAAAAAGAAAAAAATCACGAACCTGGACTATTGTCTTTACTGAAGTAGCTGAATGAATTTGTCAATCAAATAAAGTTTACATTCGTTGTTTCATATGAGTTTATTCTTTTCAAAAAATAAAAAAACTAACCGTCGATTCCGACGGGTTTCGTCTAGTTTGTTATGATTTCATTTCTCTGCAGTTTGTACTGTCAGAGTGACACGTGATCAGTTCGTGGGGAAAAAAAAAAAGAAAAACTGGTGAGAGAGAACTACTCGCAATGTTCACACCCCTTGTGTCGTCCCTTCTGCAGCGATGTTTTTCGCAAGCGGTGTGTGCTGTTTTCCCCGATACTTCACGTTTATTTTTAAGTGTTATACTTTCGAAACTGGGTTTATTTCTTTACGTGTATTATTTGATAACAAAAGTTCTGCACACGTTAATCTAAAACGGAAGCGGATGATGCAATCGGGAAAATGATTGCGTCATATAAAGGTCAGACTCTCAGCAACGCAGTGGTGTCAGAACGACGCGCTATCATTTGCTGTGTGGACGTGGAACGGTTTGGAAATGTAAGCGTGCAGCTCCTCAGGTTGAGTCACGGCGTTAGACTAGCGCTCGTACGTGAAAGTAGAAACTCTGTGGGGAAAATCTCCGACGCAGATCCACACTGCCTTGCAAGAAGTTTGTGGGGAAGGAACTCTCAATCGAAACACAATTTCTTTCTGAGGACAAAGTTGAGACCGAAAATTCGTCAAAATCGTCCCAACTTGTTTGAAGCGGGAGCGATCTTGCTGCATGACAACGTATCGTGCCATGGTGCAGCGTCGGTACGGGGACCATTGTTCAAATATGGCTGGGAAACTTTATCCATCCACCATAAAGGCCTGATCTCAGTGCACCCGAATTTGATCTTTTCTCAAAATAAAAAAATCGGCTCCGTGGCATCCGCTACGAATCGCTGGACGAACTGCCATTGGACGTGGCACGAGTAATACGACAGTTGAACAAAGATGGCGAACTACGGGGCATTCAGGACCTACTTCATCGCTGGCAAGCTGCCATTAGCAGCGGAGGGGAGTACATTGAACGGCAATAAGGTAAGTTTTCTCCGTTACTTCACACTTCTCTCAAAAATGGACAGTGTGCAAAACTTTTGTTAGGACCCCCGTATTTGTATACAATTATTTCCGAAGTATCAAGTTGGTCCATTGCAACATAGCACTAGAGTATATCGAAGGCATGTGTAGAAACATAAACATCTGTTTTTATGTCACACTACAACAAGAGGTTCACAACAGATGAACGTTAGCGTTGGAACAATTCAGATAGGATTTTAAAAATTTCATATGTAATACAGTATACATATTCAGATGCCAGTTTATTAGGCACCCTTGCCCTTGTCAGATAAATACAGCACAAATCAGAGAGAGAGAGCAGCTCATTGAGCACCATTCAGCATTCTATTGAGGGTTGGAATGGGCAAACCGAGTGATCTGAGTGACTTTGAACGTAGCCTGACAGTTGGCTCCAGGCGCACTGGTTTGAGCATCTCCCAAATCGCCACCCTCATGAGCTTTTTACGAACAACCGTAGCACGGGTTTGTCGTGAATGGTGCGACAGAAAGCTTCCAGCAATGGACGTTGTTGTGAACGAAAACGGCTAAGAGGTCAAAGGGGTCCAAGCAGATTGGCGAAAATTGTGCAAGCGAGCAGACGGACCACAGTGCATCAAATCACTGCAGAATTCAACACTGGTGCGCCGACGGTCATCTCGAACCCATTACGTATCGGACCAACTGCCAACAGTCATGTAGCCGGTCTGCTTTTAACCCCTCTGATCCACCAGCTGTTTTAATCCGCAGCGTCCCCGATTGCTGAAGGCTTCTTGGGTATCGTACCATTCACGATGAACTCATATTAGCGCTGAGCGTGAAAATCTCGGGGGTACAGCCGTTTGGATCATACCCAAACGGGCACGCCTGGAGCCAAACATCAACACATTACGTAGGCCAAGAAGCCATGGTAACGATAAAGATGACACAGAAATTGAAAACCGTCTTAACATGGGCAGTTTGGATATTTAATTTCATTAACCGTCACATCTGATTTCATTACTTCTTAAAGTTATCTGCTAAGAAATTGTACTGTGAAAACATACAGATCTTTCCTCACACAAAAAGGCATTGATTGTCAAGAGGCAAGTTACTGACTGAATCGATTTATTAGAGCTCAGACGTGAAGTACCTACCTTTTGACCACTCTCTCACCACGTAAGTCGCAATTCTGAGATTACCTGGGTAATTAATTTCTCCAGATCAAGAAAAGGCATGCACACCCCCGTCAGATTGGTACGCTTTCTCTCTCTCTCTCTCTCTCTCTCTCTCTCTGGTGCACACCATACCAAGAATAATATTGCAGATCGTGAGATTCGGCTACCAACCAACAACAACATAAATTTCCTTCAACAGATGTGACATCTAGCTGAAAAACACCCCGTCCCTATCACATGGCGAATCACTTTCCGCAGGCTTGTGGGTCGGAACATTGCGTCACCTCCCCATCATCACCCGCGTTTGGAGTGATGACGCCTTCGATTCAATTGGCTTTCAGAATCGCATCCAATGGTCTTTGGCGATGAATCCCACAACAACTTAAGACTTCCCGATCGCCTGTTACACGTAAGTAAGTGACGCAGGCAACATTATTATTCAGAAACTATCGTCGAGCAGAATTCAGCAAGAACGGCAGTCGCCATGGTCTGAGGAGCGAACAGCTGCAATACCCGAACATCTCTGGTGTTACAAGCATGTTTGGTGTCTTAGCTCTCTATCGCAGACATCCTGAAGCACGAAGCTATTGCCGTCCTAAGAGGGGTGAGAGACATCTTGTTTCAGTACAAAGCCTGTCCACATATACACTCACGGACAATGAAATTTGCGCACCAAGAAGGAAGCATTGGATTGAACTGAAATTTTATGGACGTAATGATACAGATGAATGATACACATGATGGCAAAAACAGAGCTGCAGGACAATTACACTGGGATCTGTGTCACGCATTCTGGTCATCTTCAATAGCGTGTCGCACCGCCTCGTGCGGCGATACATGTTGCAATAAGATCCGGCATGGAGGCGAACAAACGCCTGATGTTGTCCTGCGGCAAACTGGCTCATACATGTTGTACGGTGTGCTCCAAATCCCGGCACGGCGGCAGCCGGCGTTTCAACTGGTCCCACACATGCTCGATAGGGGACATGTCCGGGGAGCGGGCAGGCCATGGAAGTGTCTGGACATGACATAGAGAGTACTGGGCAACCCGAGCCGTTTGCAGGAGGGCATTATCCTGCTGGTATAGCGCACCTGCAATCTCGGCCAGCAATGGGAGCACATGGGGCCGTAGGATCTCATGCACTTACCGCTGGCCTGTCAATGATCCACGTACCACTACTAGAGCCGATCTGCTATCGTAGGCAATGACTCCCAGACCATAATGCCTGCAGTGGAGGAGGTGTGGCGCTCGATAGCGAGGTTGGGATTGTACCGTTGACCTGGGGATCTCCACACCCTGACACGATGATCATCTGTCCCAAAAACGAAGCAGCACTCATCGCTAAACACCACAAGTCGCTCTTCTGGGGCGTTCATCGTCGCTCTGGCCTGGCACCACTGTACACGGAGCCGGCGATGTTCCGATGTTAATGGCAGCACAAGGGACGCTGAGATCGCAGATTCTCTTCCGCAAGGCGCCGGGAAATGGTTCGTGTGCACATAGAAGCCGCTACATCTGCCTGTATAGTGGATCGGGTCCCCGTGGGACCCGTTCGTGCCTGGCGCACGATCCGTCTATCCTCTCTACCGGTGGTCCTCCTGGTCCGTCCGGAGTCACTCCGCTGTGTGGCAGTGCCGTCAAGTGCTCACTGCTCCCAACACAGTCGGACGGTATGGTCAGAACGATCAACGTGGCGGGCTATATGGCCGCTGACGACCCTGCGGTTTTCAGCCCGATGATCAGGCCTCTCTCAAAGTCCGTAAGTTGCGTAAATTGACGTCTCCGGCGTCTACCCGGCATTCTTGTCACTCTGTACTCTTGCTTGCGTCGGCCGGTGCTTTTCGCTTTCATGTGGCATCGACTACACGCTGGTTTATAAGGCTGCCGGTTCGTGCTTGCCGCGCCACCATAGGGTGTGCGGTCATACGCACTTGCACCAAACGTAGATCATTGGCATACCTGCATGCACTCTCTCTATTTGCAAAGTTTCGCAGTTGTAGCATGTTTTCTTCTAGGTGCGCGAATTCATTATCCGTGAGTGTACACTAAACATCATCCGAAACTGTAGATATTGACAGAATATAGCGCGTCTTCAAGACCAGTTGCAGAAACCCTGGTGATCTGTACCATAGACGGCAATCAGACGACATTGACAGAATATAGCCGCTCTGCAAGACCATAGGCGGCAATTGTAGACATTGACAGAATACAGCAGCTCTGCAAGACCAGTTGCAGATACCCTAGTGAGTAGTACCATAGGCGGTAATCAGACGACATTGACAGATTATAGCCGCTCTGCAAGACCATAGGCGGCAATTGACATTGACAGAATATAGCCGCCCTGCAAGACCAGTTGTAGAAACCCTGGTGAGCAGTACCATAGGCGGCAATCAAACGACATTGACAGAATATAGCCGCTCTGAAAAACCATAGGCGGCAATTGTAGACACTGACAGAATATAGCCGCTCTGAAAGACCATAGGCGGCAATTGTAGACATTCACAGAATATAGCTGCTCTGCAAGACCAGTTGCAGAAACCCTGGTGAGCAGTACCATAGGCGGCAATCAGACGACATTGACAGAATATAGCCGCTCTGAAAGACCATAGGCGGCAATTGTAGACATTAAGAGAATATAGTTGCTCTGCAAGACCAGTTGCAGAAACCCTGGTGAGCAGTACCATAGACGGCAATCAGACGGTTGTATTCCACGATGCGTTGCCACGTGTATCGCCAACAGTGTTTTACTTCGTATTGGTGTGCTCCATATAACTATTGTATTTATCGCATTAATGTTGCTGATTTACTCTGAAAGTGTTACTACGTCTTGCTTACCATCTACACCTGTCTTGTCAATGAGTTTCTGCCGAATTACCGTATCGCTTCTGGCTGATGAATACTCATATTGCAGGGCCACAAAATTTTGTCCGCCGCTTCTCGCCACACTCTTTTTTGTGCAGGCTATCTCCGTTTCTCCGCAGCTTAAAACTGTACGTAATAATAGTCTAGCTGCTCTTCAGTCTGGCCTGTATCTGTCACAACCAATACCGCATATAGGTACTGTGTGTTCTAAAAATGAAATGCATCCATTCCACCTTAACCACGAAAAAGTAAGAAACTTTAATTGCTGGTGAAATAATGAAGCGGAAACTGTTGGATCGGGGACTTACACATGTGTAATACTTCAAATAAACCACTTATGTACACACACTGCGTTTTAGTGGTGTAAGAAACTTTACAAACGCCACGCTTTCGATCCCTCAAACGAAAGGCTTTCTCAAAGTAAGACTAAATACGTTAGAATACAAGACAAGAAAGATGACACCGAATTTTTTTGTGTAATGAGCACGTCTTTTGAATCCGTTCTGACGCGAATTAAATTTATCGAAGCTATTCAAAGTCAGTGGAACCGGCATGGAAAACACTAGTATTTGCAGAAGAAAGAAGTTTTTCAATCGGGTATTTAATCCCGCAGATATTGCTGTAAACGGAATCGTGAACTTACGTCCTCTGGTTGCAGACTTGTCCGTTAAGAAAAATTTGAAGTTATATGAGAAACATTTCCCAGCGGAAACGATCTCCAACAAAGAAATAATTTTTTAAATCGGAGTTTTAGAAGCAGATATATCGACAAATATCAGATATGCATCTACGCCCCTGGCGGAAAAAACATGCATTAAGAAGAAGGTATTCTGAAAAGGTTTTTCTATGTCAGCGGTATCGGCCCTGGAAAGAATTTTTTCAGTCGTGTTTTCAGAAGCTCAGATTTTGCTACAAATACATCATAAGCAGAAATTAACACTTATGCCCCCTGGTGGCCAAGCCAGTTTTTACCAAATATTAGAAATTAGATACAAAACATTTCCCATCAGGAGATGTATGCGATACAGGAAGAATTGTTCAAATCGGAGTTTTACAAACAGAAATAACGGGGGGAACGCAATTTACCTCATCGCTCCCTAGCGGAAAGTCTATGAGTAGCTTGAAGATTTTGAAGTTATATAAAAACCATTTCGCACAGAAACCGCTATCTAACAAAGAAGGAATTTTTCATATCGAACTGTTAGAAATAGAGATACTGACAAAAATAAGATATACATCTACGCCCCTGGCGGAGAAACCATGCAATATTTTAAGAACAAAATATTCCAAAAAGGTTATTGACGGGAGTAGTATCGGTCCACAAAGAATTTTTTTTCTATCGAGATTTTTTCTAGAAGCTTAGATTTTGCTGCAAATGCATCGGAAGCGGAAATTAAAACTTATGACCCTTGGTGGCTGTGAGAGCGAAAGTACTGGTCACGTGTGGTGACGCCGCCTCCTACTTATGGATCTGAAGCGTCCACGCTATACGGTCTCTCACAACAACAAGGAAGTGTTTGTGCTTCTCTGAAGCACTCCCCCAAACTCTGTTCGAGCGAACAAACGAAGCTTTCCCCACTTTAATATTTTAAATCTGTGATTCGGGAAGATGGAGCGACAACAGCTGAACGGACAGAATAATATTCACACTAAGATATAATGATATCCAGAGGAACTTTTGTTAATAACACCCAAGCATTTATTACATAAACAATTAGAGTTTAGACGGCGGCAGATTACTCGTTCTCTAACATCAAGCTTCACTAAGGACTGGACCTGACAAAAATCGTGAAACGCGAAAGCTAGGATGATTACTTCCCGAGAAAAATCTCTCTCGGCGTGGAAGTTCTAGCTAGAGTCTACCTGACACTAAATAGCTCTATATCTCAGTGAATCTTGAGAAATAGTATTCTAACTATTCTTCTCTACCAGATGTTCCAGCCTTAGCCTGCGCTAAGCTCGTATTCCCTGTAGCGAAATATCTACTACACCAGCGGAATTCCTGCTTAGGGCCTATTCCGCTACAGCAATGCACTCTATCTCTTCTAGGATAGATGCTCGCTAAACTCCACTTGAGCGTCGGATACCCTCTAGCTTGGAGCGTCCCTCGGCCCACACACACAAAAAGGCAAACGCTTCGCGTCTCCTCTCATCGGAGAACTGCTCTCTCCGTTGAAGGAAAGCAGACTGACTAACAACTCCTCTTCAAGGGACCTGCTAGATACGCCCCACCCCTCCGTGCTGCGCCTGCGTGGAGCCCCTGGCGCTGACCTTGACTTCACGCTGACCTGTTGATGTGGCTCGCCTCTCCGGTCACGTAGGTCCCCTTTGGCGCTCTTCACCGGCCACACCCATGAGCGGTGGCTCGGCTTCCTGCTGATGGATTTTAATATTACCTTCCGCGTCTTCGCGGTCCTCCTCAGATCTTCCATTAGTGAGTGCTCCTTTGAGAAAGTAATCCTACCGCCGAAGTACATTCCTATAATCACACAATACACATTGTTATGTTCATACAAAAGGTGGATGGCTGTTTTACAGACTTGTAGGCGTCTGGACGACACTAACAGTATACAGCGAAAGTCGCGGTGTCATTGACGATACTATCAGTTCGTCGAAAAAGGCCTCGCTCTTCTAAGGCGTAAGAAACTGAAGTCCTTTGTTTGTAGCTCTCGACCTCTGAAAAATAAGAAATGTTCGCGAACTTTCTGTCGCCATTTTGGGCTTGTAATGACTTTTTCGTCACGAAAGAGCAACATAATGTTCATCATTAATATTAATTAACATGTTTAATGTGTCCGTTCTTACAGTGGCCAAACCATTTTTTGCCAAAAAGTAGAAATTTCAAGTAAAAGATTTTTCATGAGCAGTTGTATCCGGTGCAGAGAGAATGTTTTAAATCGGAGTTTTAGAAGCAGAGATATCGGGGGAAATGCAATTTACCATTCAGCCCCCTAGCGGAATTTCTATGAATTACTTGAAAATTTTGAAATTATATTTTAAACATGTCGCACCGGAAACTGTATAAAAGGAAGAAGGAATTTTTCAAATCGGACCATTAAAAGCAGAGATGTTCACAAAAACATGATATACATCTACGGCCCCTGGCGGAGAAACCTTGCAGTATTTTAAGAAGAAAATATTCTGAAAAGATTTATCGACGTGAGGGGCATCAGTCCACGAAGAATTTTCTCAATCGAGATTTTAGAAACTCAAATTTTGAGGCAAATATATCAGAAACATAAATTAAGGCTTATTTTTGGCAAGGAATAGTTTGGCCCCTGGTGGCCAAACCATTCCTTACCAAAAATCAGAAACTATATGCAAAAGATTTTCCATCGGAAGCTGAATCCGCTGAAGAAGATTTTTTTCAAATCGGAGTTTTAGAAGTTGAGATATCTGGTAAAACGCAATTTACTTTTACGCTCCCTAGCGGAAAATCTATGCGTAACTCGAAAAAGTTACTATACCAAAAATACTGTTCGACGTAAATGGAATCGAAAGGTAAAATAATTTTTCTAATCGGTAGTTTTGAAGCAAATATGTGGAATAAAAAGTATTTTGAATTCGATATCTGCCTTAACGCCCTCTAGCGGCGAAATTGTGCATCGTAAAAAAACCCACGAAATGGAGGATCATCATTTCCACATTTCAAGCTTTCCAATGCAAAACGAATTTTTCAAATCGGACTAATAGTTGCAGAGATATGGTGTCCACAGACGGACGGAATAACCGAAAACATAAGCACGATCTTTTTTTTATGAAAGACGTGCTTAAAAATAAGAAAAGCATTCAATTTTGCCTTGATAAACCCTCTCGATCGGAGAGAAAAAGCTTGGCATTTGTAAAGTTTATTACACCATTAAAACGGAGTGTGTGTACATCATTGGTTTATCAGAAACTATGTTTTCGAACTTTCGAATATTAATTAATATTTTAGTCTTGCAAATTTTTTTGCTCTGCTTCTTACGTGTAATTGTGGGAAAGGGTACTAGGGAAAATTGGGAGCGCGAGGTCTAGCAGAACATTTATTATTTACAATATAAGCTTATTTGATAAGACTAAGAATGGATGGTGTAGCGTATACTACAAACAAACAAAAAGGCATAAATAGCAAGGGAAAAACAGATCAGTATGTACGATAGATAAAAAATTAACGAGCGACTAAATACTAAGAATATTTAACACTAAGAGTTTTTGAAATAACTAGAATACTTGAATTTCTATATGAACCCTGTTTATTCTCCACACCAAGTTTAACTGAAATAAAAATACAGGGTGTCCCACTCGTTACCGAACCCAGCATTTCTTCAACAATATTAACACCAATGAAGATATTGCAACTACATTTCAAGTGGACTTACCTCATTTCGTGCGAAGTGTGATGACATCCCAACATGTGCTGGAAGTGGCCACCATTTGCGTCCAGACAGCACTGCACCCGCCTATGTCCGCCAGCCAGCACGAGTGTTCTTTAGTGGCAGACGCATTCCTAAGTGTGGTGCCACTGAAGAGCAGTCCGCCAGCCAGCAGGACGCGCCTTTCTGCTGCTTTGTTATGCCATTTCGCTGAGCGTGTCTGCACAATACGGTTGTTGATAGTGAGTGCTCGTGCTCGTGACTATTCGCGTACGTGTGAAAACGTATCGGTACACTCTGGAGGAGCGAGTGTTTATTGTTCGCACTTATTGGAAAACAGAATCGATAAAGTCTTATCAACAGCACATCCTGGAAAGGTTTGCAGGCAGACATCCGCCAAGCAAGTCCACCATTTGGGCATTGTCGAAGAAACTGAAAACCAAGGGGACTTTAGCGACCATGCAGGAGGTCGTCCACAAATGTCCGAGGCAACGATCCAGAATGTAAAGGGCCGACTATTTACGTCTCCCAGGAAGTCACTTCGCCGACTGTTACAGGAAAGAGGGTTGTCCAAAAGCACTTGTCAACGTGCTGTGAAAAAAGCGAAGCTTCATGCGTACCGTATCTCCGTGGTCCACGAAATGAAAGAGCCTGACCAAGTGAAACGAATGACATACTGTCGAAGGTTACAGACAATTCTTCACGGAGATCCGGGCATTCTGGACTACAAGTGGTTCTCGGACGAGGCGTGGTTTCACCTGTCCGGATACGTCAATTCTCAAAATCCCTGTATTTGAGCCAATGAAAATCCCAACGCGATACATGAAGAACACCTTCATTCATAGAAAATTGGTATTTGGATGACCCGGCTTTGCATAATTGGTCCCATCTTATTCGATACAACCATCACAATAGCTGCACATACTAAAATCTTCAACGCCTTTGTAAATCAATTGGACGACGAAGAACTCTCCATTGGATATTACCAGCATGATGGAGTGACATCACACACCAGTATAGGCCGAAATTCAGTCATTTTAAGGTGACTGCGTCATTTCGAAGTGTCTATGGCCACCATGCTCGCCCGATCTGTCGCCTCCTCATTATTTTTTATGGGGATATCTAAAAGGGAGAGCTTACCAAAAGAAACCGCGAACCACAGATGTCTTGAAAGCAAACATCACCGAAGAAATTCAAGCAGTGACGGCGGACGTACTGGCAAAGGTTTTCCACAATATGGTGCGCCGGGTAAAATGCTGTCTGGACGCAAATGGTGGCCACTTTCCAGCACATGTTGTGATGTCATCACATTTCGCACGGAATGAGGTAAGTCCACTTCAAATGTCGTTGCAATATCTTCATTGGTGTTAATATTATTAAAGAAATGCCGGGTTCGGGAGCGAGTGGGACACTCTGTAGTAATTTCGTTAGAGGAGCTGAGGTGAATTGCTTCGGAGTTGCCAACATTGGATCATATGGTTATCTTTACTGCATTCCCCGGAAAGGGATCTGGAGAAATGTGCGCCTTTAACTCTACCGTTCAACATTACGTACCTAATGCACGACTCCGCATTGCGCAGATCATTGAAAGAGAACATGTAACAACGCCTTAGAATAACAATTTGTTAAGTGCCAACTAACTCTGGTTCACAAATTAATAGCGTTTCAGATACTGTTACCTTACAACGAAAACGTATTATCTCCCTCCGATTTTCCTCACCGAGACACTACTGAAATCAAACAATTTAAGTTACAAAAGCAGAGAAGGACCAGCACTTTATCCTTGAAAAATAAATTAAACAGTGCTTTGGTATCACGGAAATAGAATCGTATGGGGGTTTGGGTGTCGTATCCCTCTCAACTTTTGACTTTAGTTTGTGATCCAATGGAAATGCTTCCCTAAATGTTTTTATTTCAAAAGCTCATTACTTCAAAAATTTCAATTAAAATTCAAAATCATGAGTACTACTTTTTTCTAATATCAAATGTATTGTTGTGCGTTTATTTTTGTCTTCATATCAATGCGTGTAATACACTGAGTGGCCACTTTATTATGACCACCCCTCAGTACTTCGTTGGGCCACCTTTTGCCTTTAATACTGCCTTGATTCTTCGTGGCAGGGACTCCACGAGATGTTGATAGGTTGTTTGTGGAATCTGAGACCATGCTTGATGAATAGCACTTGACAGGAGTGTGAGATTACAGGGTTGTGTATCCAGCTCTCTGATGGCTCGTTCAACTTCATCCCACAAATTCTCAATGGAGTTGAGATCTGGAGATTGAGGGGGCCACCTAAGCAAAGGAAACTCACCGGCATGTTCCTGAAACCAATCATATACAATACGAGCACTATGGCAGGACGCATTATCTTGTTGAAAGTAGCCACCGCCATTGGGATAAACCATCCACATGACAGGATGCACTTGGTGCGCAACGATGTTTAGATATGATGTGTCAGTCAGACGAATTAAAGGTACCAAAGCATGCCAGGAAAACACTCCCCAAACCATAACGTTGCCGCCTCCAGCTTGAAGGGTTGTAGCAATGCATTTGGGGTCCATGCTTTCGTGCTGTTTTCGCCAAATTCTCACTCGGCCATCGGCATGGTGCAACTGAAAACGTGATTCATCGGACCACATAATTTGTTTCCAATTATCGACTGTCCAATCCTTGTGCTCCTGTGCGAACTGGAGACGTTCTCTTGTTAACTGCAGACAGCAAAGGTGTTCGAACAGGCCTTCGGCTGCCATATCCCATCCGATGCAGTGTACGGCGAAGAGTGCGTGCAGAGATCATTTGAGGGGATCCTTGATTAAGATGGTCTGTAATTTGCTGCACTGTTGCCCTTCTGTTGTCTGTTACCAGTCTGGACACTCTACGTTCCGCCCGAGCAGTCACTAGTCGATGACGACCAAACGTTGCACGTAGAGACCCAGTTTTTTGGCTGACAGTCCAGTCTTTAAACACTTTAACAACAGCTGCTCTGGAACATTTCACCAATGCGGCGGTTGCGGTGATACTCTCTCCATGGCTTCGAGCTCCTACAATCATCCTACGTTGGAAGTCCGTCAAATCGCATTTTTTACCCATCTCGTCACCCAAAAATCACTTCTACTGCTGTCGCAAGCACTAAGCTTACCCTTTTTATACTAGCCTCGCCCTCTGGCGGCAACAGCGTGCAGCCATAGCTCATTTGCTTAAAACTGTCAGTTGGTCATAATAAAGTGGACACTCGGTGTATAATCTCACGGAGCCGCCCCGGTGGAGCGGTGGTCTAAGCGATGGCTTGTGAACATTCGTCCGAGATGGGTCCGGGTTCGAATCCCGGTGAGGCAGGGATGTTGTATTTGTCTTAAGGCACTGGCTCTCTTCCTTCCCTGGAACCAGTGGCCCTAAATAAGGGCCACTGGTTCCAGGGAAGGACCACCGCTCCACCGCCCCGGTGGAGCGGTGGTCTAAGCGATGGCTTGTGAACATTCGTCCGAGATGGGTCCGGGTTCGAATCCCGGTGAGGCAGGGATGTTGTATTTGTCTTAAGGCACTGGCTCTCTTCCTTCCCTGGAACCAGTGGCCCTAAATAAGGGCCACTGGTTCCAGGGGGGTTCCTTTTTTTCTGCTGAGAAATCCTGGATTCTGTCATTCATGACGTCTACCACCTCCATGACGTCTACCGGAAACTATGACGTCTACCGCAAACTATGACGTCTACCACCTCCATGACGTCTACCGGAAACTATGACGTCTACCGCAAACTATGACGTCTACCACCTCCATGACGTCTACCGGAAACTATGACGTCTACCGCAAACTATGACGGCTACCACCTACCTAAACATCACTGCAGACCAGGTACACAATATTCCCTCTAAGCGGCCATGGGCAATGCGCGCCTAATCCAATGAGCTGGGCAGACATCAAAACCACTTGGGCAAAAATTTTTATTTTCTCAGCTTCTCTTACTAATGCAGCAGAAGTTGGAACTCAAATTGGAACCCTTATTTTTTCTTACCAAATGAGCTGGGCAGGCATCAAAACCACTTGGGCATTTTTTTATTTTCTCAGCTTCTCTTACTAATGCAGCAGAAGTTGGAACTTGGATTGGAACCCTTATTTTTTCTAACCCAATGAGCTGGGCAGGCATCAAAACCACTTGGGCATTTTTTTTTATTTTCTCAGCTTCTCTTACTAATGCAGCAGAAGTTGGAACTTGGATTGGAACCCTTATTTTTTCTAACCCAATGAGCTGGACAGGCATCAAAACCACTTTGGCAAAACATTTTATTTTCTCAGCTTCTCTTACTAATGCAGCAGAAGTTGGAACTTGGATTGGAACTCTTATTTTTTCTAATCCCCCCATTTTTATCACCGTTCTTTCCGCAACCGAGTTTAAATGAAAAAAAATATTAAAAACATTTCATTAATTAAAAATTTTATTTTATAAAAAGTGAGAAGCTCAAATTTACTTCTGGAATAAAAGCACTGGAAATTAGGAAAAGCATGTTTACGCATGATACACAGTTTCTTTGCTTATCAAAATACCAAGGAGAATAAGAAACAACAAATACGGCACAAAAATGAACTTGAACGCAAACACAAGGCGACTTTCAGCCTCGCTGATGTTGGAAGAAATCTGCTTTATTGTCTGATAAAGTTTTGAGCAAACCCCTTTTAGCAGCGGCTTAAAATTTAACTGACCGAAATGCCTTTCCCCCGCCAACTAGCATGGGTGCATTAGTTAGTACAATGAACTTGGCTACGGTTTGCTGTGATTGGCTGGCGCTGATGTGTTGTTTTGAGAAAAGACTCAATATCTGCCTCTTTCTCGGCGTGGGAAATCCACTAATCTGTATTAACGCGTTCACTATCTGCTCGCACGAGGCTACTTTGCAAGAAGCCTTGAGAATGAAGAGGACAATGAGACGAACTTGGAAGGAGGCGAACGGCATTTAAGAAAAGTGTTGCTTTGACTTTTGAGGGCCCGAATTTTATTCATGTATTTATTATTTTTGCAGCTAATTGATTTTCGTTTTTTGAAAAATAATTAGGGATTGGGGAATATTAATCTAAAATGCTTACTGCGCGGAGGAAGTTAAGTCCCAGCTTAGAGGGAACATTGGTGACCCCTGCCTAATTTAATGTTGGTCCTCTACGTGCCCCCAAAACAGCTCTTTTTTTTTTTTTTTGATTGGAGGTTTAACGACCACCGTCAGCAACTCAATGAGCTACAAGCAGTCGGACATCCCTAATTTAGGGCCACTGGTTCCAGGGAAGGGAGAGAGCTAGTGCTGTAAGACAAACACAACATCCATGCCTCACCGGGATTCGAACCCGGACCCCTTTTGGACGATTGATCAGAAGCCATCGCTGAGACCACTGCGCCACCGTTGCGGCAAACAGCCCTTATCCGGTAAGGTATATACGCTACACGATTTCTAAAGATGTCTTGTGGCCACTGGTACCAACACGTTAGCAGCTCAGCAGATCGGATTTGTTGTTCCAACAAAAACCATAGGGGCTCAATTGGATTGATGTTTAGTAAGGTGACCCGATTTTTTAGAATGGAACTGAGGACAAAACGACCCGCTGTCCTCATTTTCAAAGCAAATCTGAGGACAGCTTCTGATCAAAATGAGAACATTACTAAGGACAGAACCAGGCAGTTTCAGGATTGAAAAATCGCACTAGTATTGGAAATAACTTGACATCTTTATGATTTGATGCATCCGTATATAATGAAATATAGCTTGCCTGATCAAGTTTCTGACAAAATTCATCTTCTGCAAAGCGAGCGAGAACAATATAAATTATTGCTTGCTTTTTAGTTTGACCACATGAAAACTGGGGATCACAAACGCTTTTCATGACTTTTGATATGCAGTCCATTGATCACAATCTAAAACTATGCTTTACAGTGTGAAATACACCTTCGGCAGCTGCTAATTCAGCTTCATCTTTACTTATGCCAGAAAAACCACGAAAACATTTTATAATTGTGCTAGAGGCCGAAGATTGCACGGCCTTTTTTGCGCTTTCCAACCGTAGGTTAAAGAAGCGTATGTGATCCAGCTTTGTCCGTCCGTCTGTCTGCCTGTCTGTCCGCACGATAACTCGCGTAAAAATGGTTCGATTTCGATGAAATTTTAGCATGCGGTAGGGGACCACCTGGGGACTAACCCTATTGAAATTGAACAAAATGGGGTCAAAGGTCAAGACATAGGAGAGGGATCCATTCCATTGCCTTTATGCGTCATAACGTACGTAAAAATGCCTCGATTGCGACAAAACTTTATCACGTTGTTCCGGAGTATACTGAATCGGTTCTGTTGAATGTCATCGAAATGGGGTCAACGGTCAGGGCACAGGAGCGAGATTTATTCCGCAGCCATTATCCTCAAAGCTCGAGTAATAAGTAATGGTTTATGGTATACTGGAAAGCGTATCATAATCAATGCATTGCATAATTTTACTAACTTGTTATGCTTTAATGTTTCAATATGTGCTGTTACATGCGATTTTCCACCAGTTGCTATGGAAAACGTAACATAGCACGTAGTACAAAACACATCACTACCACTATCATTCTTTGTTGTTGTTTTTTAATGAAGGGAAAGTCTTTGGACAAAGCATCATTAAATTTACATTTCCGTTTGCCGGACAATATTAACTTCCGAAAATTGCAACTTGCACTCAGCTAGACACTTTTGTATACCAACGAAAACTTTGGCAGCTTGGTAGTAGTAAATCCGATTATATATCTTGACAAAAATATAACAACTTAGAACAGGAAAACAAAGTTCAAAGCGCAGGTACATTCTCTTCAAAAACGAGATTAAGAAAACTCAAATATGAGAGTCACACATGGTTACGGTAAACCGTAAACTGCAAGTCATGGCGCTGCTGCTGCCGATGATATCATGTGACTTCTCTGGGTAAATACCCATAAAAAAATTCAAATTTTAGTTAAAAATTGAATCAATTTGAAATTTTTGGCGATTCTCAAAAACTGAGGACATCTGACGTCCTCATTCACTTTTCAAAACTGAGGACGAATAATTGAAATGCATTGAAACTGAGGACGTCTGGTCACCTTATGTTTAGGTAATTTGGAGCCCAAGGCAATATCTAAAATTCCTCTTCATGTTCCGCAAACCATTCTCGAAAATGCCCGGCAGTGTGGCATGACGCATTATACTTCTGAAAGAATGTACTACTAAAGGGGTAATACCATTTCCATGAAAGTACGTACTTGGCCTGAAATGATGTTCAAGCAGGTGGTAGACGTCATAGTTTCCTGCACATGAATGACTGGACCCAGGGTTTCTCAGCAGAACATTTCCCAAAGCGTTACACTTCTTTCATCGGCTGGTTTTTGTCCCAAGGTGCAATCTGGTGCCAACACGTCTTCACGTAAACGACGCACACGTACCCTGCCATCTACATAGTGCAACATGAAACGAGATTCATCGAACCGTACGACCTTCTTCCAATCACTCAAGGTCCAGTTTTGATGCTCGGGTGCCCATTGTAGGCACTTTCGACTGTGAACCGAGGTTAGTATGGGCACTCGGAACGTTCTGCGGCTGCTACGCAGCCCCATTTCTAACAGAGTTCGATGTACTGTGTGTTGTGACACGTTACTCTCGTCAAACTGCAGATAAACTGCAAGTCTGCCGATTTCAGAAAATTGTGCAGGGGCATAAGTATAGATTTTATTCTTGTTTTTTATTCATTTCTTTTGATTATACAGAGGGTGAGTCGAAAGGTTTGCAATATTTGCATAAACGCATGTGCTGTGGCGGGCATGCCACGTGTTTAAACTAGTTCAAGTCGCGCACTGCAGTCAGTCGAAAGGGATAAAAAGTCATAGTCGTTGCTGTAAACAGCATAGCATGTCGTTGTTCTGTCTGTGGTTGGGACGCCTAAAAGATGAACAGCCACAACCGGCTAATTAGGGAACCTTTGCTTTACAATTTTGCTCATGCAATACGAAACATTTGTCACGCGAAAGGGGAAGGTTCCGTGGACCACCGAAGCGCAACCAAACGGTTCAAGAAATTTCGCTCAGGTGACAGAAACCTCAACGATCAGTCAAGGTCAGGCAGACCGCGAACCGTGGATTCGAAGGCCGTGCGACAAGCCGTAGAGACAAATCCGACAACCAGCACTCTGAGATTATCAGGCGAGCTGGGCATATATGACAGACCACCTTGGTTCGTCACCTTCAGGATCTCGGCAAGGTCTACTGGAGCTGCTTTCCCTCACGAACTGACGCCAGATGAAGCAAACCGCCTACTGGAAATGTGCCCGAAACTCCTAGAAAACCCGCGCGATGTATGTTTCATCAAGAGAATTGTTACGTACGATGAAAAGTGGGTCTATTTTCGTAATCTTAACACACAACGGCAGTGGTTGAGCCCGGGACAGCTTCCTGAACCTGTTGCCAAATGTGGACGCTTCGAGCACAAGGTGATGCTCTGCGTCTGGTGGAATTTCGAAGGAATAATACAGAGTGTCCGAGAATTATTGGACACATTACAAAATTATGTACAAAAAAACTATGAGCATTGTCTGGTTTTCTATGTCACGTATTACTAACACGGTTTCTATATTTTTGTTTTGTAGAATTGTTATTCCCAGAATCCGATAGATGGTGCTAGGTGTGGCCTGATGAGGAATGTATGAGAAATGCGCGATCAGTAGCCATGTCATCCGTACAGCAGAAGGCGATGTGTGTGTTATGGCTTGCGGAATTAAAGTCTGTCATTAAAGTTAAAAGACGGTACCGTTTAGAGTATGGTTGTAATCCTCCGTCAACGAATTCAATTAAGCGGTGGATGAAACAGTTTAAAGAAACTGGCAATGTGGAACATCGTGGAGCAGCCGGTAGGCCTAGCGTTAGCGATGAAACGGTTGACCAAGTTAATGAAAGTTTCCGACGAAGACCCAGGAAATCCGTTCGTAAAGCAAGCAGAGAACTGTGCCTTCCAAAATCGACAGTTCACGATATCTTGCACAAGAAATTAAAGTTACATGCTTATAAAATTCAAATAGTGCAAAAGATACTATAACGAAGTAAATTTCTCCGTCATTTTTATCCGCGCCGGGGTTCGAACCCGGGTCCCCTCATTCCGGAATAAGTTGCTCTACCAATTAAGCTACGCGGACGTTTTATTCTGATTCCTATCTGCCTTTATGTCGTGTGCGTCCTTCTGGCAGGTACGTCACATCTCCTGGTACGTTACATCATCTTCCCCTTATTTTTTTTTTTTTTTTTTCGAAGTGCTGGAGAAAGGATTCTCTTATTTTTCCTATCTCGCGGTGTGGAAATAACATCACACCAATGCGAGATTTTGAACGGTCGGGTCCTCCGGATAGTTCGGGCGCCATTATAACGAAGTAAATTTCTCCGTCATTTTTATCCGCGCCGGGGTTCGAACCCGGGTCCCCTCATTCCGGAACAAGTAGCTCTACCAATTAAGCTACGCGGACGTTTTATTCTGATTCCTATCTGCCTTTATGTCGTGTGTGTCCTTCTGGCAGGTACGTCACATCTGGTACGTTACAATACATGTAAATGATCACACTCTGCCATACGATTTCGCTGTGGATATGCTGAATCGAGTGGAAAACGACGAAAACTTTTTCAGCACTGGAATTTTTAGTGATGAATTCACATTTGATGTATCAGGTGTTGTGAATCGTCACAACTGTAGGATATGGGGCAGTGAACCGCCTCATGCTGCTATTGAACTGGAACGTGATTCTCCAAAAGTTAATGTGTGGTGCGCCCTATCAAAAAGAGAAGTGATTGGCCCTATCTTCTTCTGCGAAAATACCATAAATGGTGACATTTACTTGGATATTCTAGAAAATTTTGCTATACCCCAGATCAAAAGATATGACAACGTCGTTTTCCAACAAGACGGCGCGCCTCCGCATTGGTCAACGTGTGTACGTAAGTGCCTAAATGAGCATTTTCCCAACAGATGGACTGGGCAGGGTGGTCCCATTTCGTGGCCTCCTCGCTCTCCAGATCTAACTCCATTGGATTTTTACATGTGGGGTTATGTGAAGAATCGTGTCTATCACACGCTTGTACTGATTTGCAGGAACTGAAGCAGCGTATCACAGCTTCTATTAATTCCATAACTCATCAGATGCCTGCCAATACATGGCATGAAATCGAGTATCGCTTGGACATACTACGAGCAACCAAGGGATCTCACATCAAAATTTATTAACTTGTGTAGTTACATTGTAAGTTAGTGCAGTCAGTTTCTTTCTATCTGTTTAATGTTTTGTTTTATATAATTTTGGAATGTGTCCAATAATTCTCAGATGCCCTGTATACTACGAATTTGTTCCATCAACGCTAACCTCTACTCTGAACAGCTGGAGCAGATGTATGCCGTTTTGGAGGAGTAGTACCAGGCGCTGGTGAACAGAAAGTGCGCTCTCCTACAGCAGGACAACGCTCGGACTCATACCGCTCGAATGACTCGGGCAAAATTCCAGGAAATTGAGGGCATCGAACTGATGCTACACCCAGCATATGGTTAGGACCTCGCCCCATCGGATTATTGCTTGCTGTGGTACATGCCCACTTCCTTCGCTGGCTGCACTTCAACAACCAGGTGGAGGTGGCAACTGAGGCAAAGGAGTTCTTTGCCTCGAAGGACAAGAAATGGTACCGCCGCGGAATCGATGGCTGAAGACGGTGCAACACGATGGCCTATACTTTGAATGCTAGTCAGTTTTCGTCATAAAAGTACGTATGAAGACATAAAGGGACTCAAATATTGCGAAACTTTCGACTCATCCTCTCTATTACAATTAAATGCTTTCGCGTAATACATATTCTAACAATAATTTCAGGCAAACTTTCCAAGCTCAGGCCCGGAGCCTGATTATCGTTTATTATTATTATTATATATATTTTTGTTGAACCTTGGCAGCGCCGGGTAACTTTTTTGTTGTTGTTGTTGTTATTGTTCGGGGGTTTAACGACTGCCGTGAGCAACTCGATGGACCAAACGCAGTCGCCTGTCTCTAATTTAGAGCCACTGATTCTAAGAAAAGAGAGAGTCAGTGCCGTAAGACAAACACAACATCCATGCCTCACCGGAACCCGGACTCATCTAAAACGAATGGTCAGAAGACTGCGCCACCGGAGTAGTCTAGTTAACTTAGTTAGTAGGAACTCAGTTAATGCTTACCATCATGTAGTTATCTAGTATCATAGTTGATTAAACGCATATTTAAAATTTTCAACTATGCTACAACAATCATTATCTTCACATTCAGTGTTAGAGTATATAATAAAATATTCACTTATGGGATAAGTAACACAATTGAATGTAATTAATTAATTAATTTGTATTAACACACAAATTTTGAATTATATATTAACACAATTAATTTAATTTGTATTGTACAATGGTGTAATCTCGTATTTCATTCATTGACAATTGAATGAACTGATAGCAACTCTGAAAGCAACAAAGCCTATTTCCAGCGAATGCCACACTGGTACGCTTCTTTTTTCGAAACGTAAATTACAAACGGGTTGATTCTTTCAAATGTCCTTCCTTTCCTTTTCCCTAAAATAAGTAATAGAATGATAAACGGACTCCGAAGAATCATCATTTTAAACGTCTCATCGTTCATAAAAAGCACAACCATTTCCTCAAAACATTCTCAGGGAGCATACAGACATTTTCCCGATTTCGATGGAACATCAGAGACTAAGCCAAAGCAATATTTTTCTTTATTCATTTTTTCGAAACAAAAACTGATATTGAAGGGAAAAAACTTAATGAGCAACTAGTACTAATCGAAGATGAAAGAATTTCCATTAATCAGGAAAATGAAAAGGGTATCCATTAGCGTGAGAAAAATTGTTTTACTGTGATTTTTATCTCTCCCTAATTAATAGCGGATATTTAAGTCATATCTTATTTATTTTTTTGCACTATCATAAGTGACTTTCCATTTTTAAGCAATTATTTAGGCTTTCATTGATCGGTGGTGCTACTACACATGGGCCAGAAGGTTTGTTTCGACAAGTCATTATAAGAACATGCAAAGGAATACCTTGGACTACATAGTTTCGAGTTCTGCGAATGTGCTCTTTAAGGGCAAAAAGGTTCATTTTTTTTTTATACTGTGCTCTTTGTATTTTGAATACGTCCACACATGTATATGGACATAACATTGCGTATATCAAGGAAGAAATGTTTCAGAAGAGTCCTGAATTCCTCTTCAAAGCAAACATTTCTTCTTTTAATACTGTAGTAGTGAAAATTTTCCGACTTAAAAAATATTTCACATTAAAAAAAAAGAGTTTTGTTTATGTTCTTAACATTTTCTCGTTTTTTTAGCACGTCTTTGTAAAAAAAGATTGTGCTTATGTTACCGGTTTGTCCGTCCGTCTGTACCCACGATATCTCTGCAACTATTAATCTGATTTGAAAAATTCTTTTTGCATTGGGAAGCTTGAAATATGCGAATGATGATCCTTTACTTCGTTTTTTTTTTACGATGTACAATTTCGCCACTAAAGGGCGTAAATGCAGATGATGTCGATTTTCAAAAATACGTTATATTCCACATACTTGCTTCCAAAACATCCGATTGAAATTTTTTTTATCTTTCGATTCCATTTATGTCGAAGAGTATTTTAGATATAGTTACTTTTTCAAATTACGCATAGATTTTTCGCTAGGGGGCGCAAAAGTAAATTACATTTTCCCCGATAACTCTTCTGCTAAAACTCCGATTTGAAAATTTTTTTCTTCAGAGGATAGACCTCCTGATGGAAAATCTTTTGCATATAATTTCAAATTTTTGGTAAAGAATACTTTAACCACCAGGGAGCGTAAGTGTTAATTTTTGCTTCTGATGTATTTGCCATAAAATCTGAGCTTCTAAAATATCGATTGAAAAAATTATTTCAAGGACTGATGTCACTCACATCAATAAACCTTTTCGGAATATTTTCTTCTTAAAATATTCCACAGTTTCTCCGCCAGGGGGCATAGATGTATACCTTATTTTTGTCAATATCTCTACTTCTAGGAGTCCGATTTGAAAAATTCCTTCTTTGTTGGATAGCGTTTTCAGTGTGACACGTTTTTCATATAATTTCAAAATTTTCAAGTAATTCATAGACTTTCCGCCGGGGGGCGTAGAGGAAAATTGCGTTTCCTCCTATATCTCTGCTTCTAAATCTCCGATTTGAAAAATTCTTTCTGCACCGGATACAGCTTCTGATGAGAAATCGTTTGCACATAATTTCTAATTTTTGTAAAAAAAAAGTATTTGGCCGCCAGGTGGCGTAAACCTCAATTTCCGCTTCTGATGTATTTGCAGCAAAATATGAGCTTCTAAATTCTCGATTGAAGAAAACGTCGTTTGTAGACCGATAGTACTTATGTCGAAAAACCTTTTAGAAACATTTTCTTCTTAAAATAATGTATGGTTTCTACCCCAGGGGGCGTAGATGTATATCTTATTTTTGTCAATATCTCTACTTCTAGGAGTCCGATTTAAAAAATTCCTTCTTTGTTGGATAGTGTGTCATGTTCTTCATATAATTTCAAAATTTTCAAGTAATTCATAGACTTTCCGCTAGGGAGCGTAAAGGTAAATTGCTTTCCCCTACATATTTGCTTCTAAATCTTCGATTTGAAAAATTCTTTCTGCACCGGATACAACTCCTGATATGAAATCCTTTGCACATAATTTCAAATTTTTGTAAAAAATGGTTTGGCCACCAGGTGGCGTAAATCTTAATTTCTGCTTCTGATGTATTTGCAGCAAAATATAAGCTTCTAAAAACTCAATTGCAAAAAAAGTCGTTTGTAGACCGATAGTACTCATGTCGACAAACCTTTTAGAAACATTTTCTTCTTGAAATAATGCATGGTTTCTACGCCAGGGGGCGTAGATGTATATCTTATTTTTGTCAATATCTCTACTTCTAGGAGTGAGTCCGATTTGAAAAATTCCTTCTTTGTTGGATAGTGTTTCCGATGCGAAATGTTTTTCCTATAAATTAAAAATTTTCAAGTAAATCATAGACTTTCCGCTAGGGGGCACAGTGGTAAAATGCGTTTTCTGCGTTATTTCTGCTTCTAAAACTCCGATTTGAAAAATTATTCCTGTATCGCTTACAAGACCTGATGCAAAGTATTTTTCACATTATTTCCTATGTTTGGTAAAGAATGGTTTGGGCACCAGGTGGCATAAGTGTTAATTTCTGCTTCTAATGTATTTGTAGCAAAATCTGGGCTCCTGAAAACTCGACTAAGTTTTCTTTTTTTCTTGGACCGATACCGCTCATATGGAAAATCCTTTTGAGAATACTTTCTTCCTAAAATAATGCATAGTTTTCCCACCAGGGGACGTAAAGTCACATCTTATTTTCTGTCGATATCTCTGTTTCCAAGAGTCCGATCTGAAAAATTCCTTCAGTGTTGGAGAGCGTTTCCGGTGCGAAATGTTTCTCATATAAATTCATGTTTTTCTTAACACACAAGTCTGCAACCAGAGGGCGTAAGCTCACGATTCCGTTTACAGCAATATCTGAGGGATTAGAAACACGATTGAAAAACTTCTTTCTTCCGTCAGATACTATTGTTTTCCATACCGGTTCCATTGAATTTCAATAGCTTTGATAAATTTAATTTGCGTCAGAACGGATTCAAAAGACTTGCTTATTACACCCGAAAATTCGGTGTCATCTTTCTTGTTTCAAATGGTATCATACGGTGGAATGATTGATGTGCGTAGCTTGTCCGCTAATTCCTTGTTTGTTTGACGTGGGTTATCAACTACCTCATACCAACATCTTTAAAGCGTGGTTGTCAAAGGTGGAAGGAAGTCCTGCCCTTGGTGCATCCTTCGAGGTCATATTGCCAAAACGAAACTTTCCAAACCGATTAAATGTTCGATATACACTGAAGTGCCAGAAAAACTGGTACACCAGTCTAATACTTGGTATGTCATTCATGGGAGCGCAGGACTGCAGAAATACGACGGGGCATAGACTTTACTAGCTTCTGAAAATATGCTGTAGGCAATGCACACCATACTTTCTGCAGAGCGTTACGTGGGAATGGCAATACCCCAAACTCAGATGAATACTCCACTAACCATAATGTGGCGTCCCGACACTTGTGTGAAGGAGCATTGTCCTGTTGGAACAGGCCTAACCCATCAGCATGAATGGAGGACATGAACAGGTGTACCTCGTCAGAAAGGATGCGCACATAGCGTTGCCCGGTCACAGACGTTTGTAGACGTACCAAGGGTCCCAGTGAAGTGTAGCTAAGCACCCCCATACCACTACGGACCCCCTCCCCACCAGCTGGTACAGTTCCCTGTTGACAGGCGGGATCCATGGCTTCATGGGGTTTGCGCCACAGGCGAATCCTTCCATCTGCCCGATACAGTTGGAAACGCGACTCGTCAGACCAGGCTACTTGTTTCCAGTCATCAAGTGTCCAGTGGTGGTGTTGCCGTGCTGAAGCGAGGCGCATAGCTCTGTGTCGTGCACCCATCAAGGGGACTCGAGTTGGGCGTCGGCTCCCAAAGCCCATATCGTGCAGGGTACGTTGCGCAGTCCGGACGTTGATGCTTGTTGAGGCTCCAGCATTGAATTCCGATTATATCTGCGAGAGTGTTGCACGCCTATCGCGTGAAACGATTCTTGACAGCCGACGATGGTCACGTTCACCCGATGTCTTTTTACGGCCACACTGGTATCGTAGGTTGGAGGTTTTGCCGGAATTCTTGTAGTCACGGTACAGCTTTGCAATGGACGTCCGTGAAAATCCGAACTTCGTTTCTATCTCCGAAATACTATGGCCGGTATCACGAGCGCCAACTATGACACCGCGTTGAAAATCGTTTAAATCGTTATTACTTGTCACTCTCATGCCGAAAACGGCTCTGACAGCTAGCAAGGATGTCTATCGCTTTATATACGCACTGGCGGACACAACCGAGTACGCGCATAGGTAACATTGCTATGTATTTTGTATTAACTCGTCTGTACCAGTTTTTCTGGCACTTCAGTTTATATGAGCCCACATTTTTGTTCGATATGATATGAGCCCACATTTTTGTTCGACATGATATGAGCCCAGTGCCATATAATCATTTTTTTTTTTGCATGTCTTGTGTAAAAAAAGTACGTGCTTGTAGTATTACTTTGTCCTTCTGTCTGTTCGCCAGGCTGTCGGCACCACATCTCTATAACTATTAGCCTGATTTGAAAATTTCTTTTATGTTGGAAAGCCTGAAATATGAGAACGATGATCCTAGCTTTCCGGGGTTTTTTTTTTCCGATACACGCCAACTTCGCCGGTACAGGAAGGCAGATGCTATCGAATTAAAAATACACTTTATCCCATAATATCGCTTCTAAATATCCCATTGAAAAACATTATTTCTTCCGTTTCATATCATTTAAAATGAAGACAGTTTGGGGTTGGGATTTTTAAGTAATGCATAATTTTTTCCGCTAGGGGGCGCAAAGGCAAATTGCGACATCTCTGTTTTAAATGGTCAATTGGAATTTTTTTTTCTTTTGCATCGCATAGATCTCCTGGTGTCAAATGTTTTGCATATAATTCTTAATTTTTCGTGAATACCGGTTTTGCCACTAGGGGGCACAAGTTTATATTTCTGATGTATTTGCAGTAATATCTGTACTTCTGAAAACTCGATTGAAAAAATTCCTTTGTGATTTGATACCATTCAGTACGAGTAACCTTTTCAAAATTTCCTCTGCTTAAAATAATGCACAGACTTCCGCCAGGGGGCGTAGACATATATCTTATTTTTCTCAATATCTCTGCCTCTAACAGTCCGATTTGAAAAATTCTTTGTCGGAGACCATTTCCAGTGCGAAATGTTTTGCATATGATTTCAAATTTTTTTTAACGTTGCCACCAGGGGGCGTAATACCACCCCGTACAGCAATACCAGTAGGTCTAAAAATCCGACCGTAAATTGAAAATACTTGTTCGAAAATAACTGATATTTTCTTGATCTACGAGAAACGTTTGTGCACAATTTGTTATTTTCGTAACGTACTTTTCAGCCGCTAGGTGGAAGAAAGTACTTGTTTGTATTTCTAGATGTTTTATCGACTGTAGAAATCCGTGAATTTTTTTTATTTTACGGCTTCCATTGGTTGTGAATGACAAAAAAACCTTGTTCATGTCAGAAAGGATTTAAAAGATGTGTTCATTACAACCGAAAATTCGGTGTCATCTTTCTTGTTTTTTCTGACGTCGCCGTAGCCCTATTCCCTTGTTTGAACTTCCAAAACAGCACGAAGCGAACGTGCACCTTTATGACGTCCATTTCATTCTCTTCAAAATTCTCACTGCTAAAGTGCAATGAAGGGATGGTATGGTATTTTGCTTGAAGCATGAGATCTTCCCTAACTACGATCTTCAATGGCTCCTTTGTTTGTTTACTAAACTCTTCGAGCGAAAAATAACAGAAGTTATTCTGATTTAAATCCATTGGATCTATGTAAATAAGAAAAACAGAGGGTGGTGAAAATAAAAATAAAAAAATTGTATCCGTGGGTCACAGTGCAAAACAACAGCATCCTAAACAACCAGTGGAAAAAGCTCACATCATGACACGCAATTTTTTATGTATTGTTGCGTTACTCGTGCCCAAAACGCGTAGAAACTTACTTTGCCACGACGTGCACACAGTGTACAAACCCAAACACTCTAGTCAGAACGAGATTAGAGTGTTTGGGTTTGTACAATGAATCAGAGACAATCAAGAATATAAGTGTGCTACACACTTATCACCAGAGAGGAATGCATCCGATTCATACCAAAATTTAATCACAAAACGGGAAGATAATGCAAACAAAGCGCCAAACAATCACACTTAGCATAGAGAATAGTTACACATCTAGCAAACACGTGACTCTACACACTCAAAATTAAATTAGGACGAATATATATTGTAAGAGCGAAAGTACTGTCACGTGTTGTAGCGCCGCCTCCTACTTATGGATCTGAGGCGTCCACTCTATCTGACCTCTCACAGCCACAGGATGTGTTTGTGCTCTCCCTCCAACTCTGTTCGAGCGAACAAACGAAGCCTTTCCCACTTTAATATTAGATCTGTGATTCGGGAAGGTAGAGTGACAACGGCTGAACGTACAGAATAATATTCACCTTTAGATATAATAATATCAAGAGGAAACTCTATTGAAAACATACAAACATTTATTTCATAACCAATTAGAAGTTCGGCAGCGGATTACTCGTTCTCTAACATCAGGCCTCACTAAGGAATGGACCTGACAAGAATCGTGAAACGCGAAAGCTAGAATAAATTCTTCCCAAAAAAAGCTCTTTTGGCGTGGAAATTCTAGCTAGAGTCTACGTGACACTAAGTAGCTCTATATCTCGGTGAATCTTGAGAAATAGTATTCCAACTATTTTTCTCTACCCGATGTTCCAGTCTTAGCCTGTGCTAAGCTCGTATTCTCTGTAGCGAAATATCTACTACACCAACGGAATCCCTGACTAGGGCCTATTCCGCTGCAGCGGCGATCTATCTGTTCTAGGATAGATGCTCGCTAACTCCCCTTGAGCTTCGGACACTTTCTCACCTGGAGCGTCCCTCGGCCCACAGACAATAAAAGGCAAACGCGTCGCATCTCCTTCTATCGGAGAACTTCCCTCTCCGTTGAACGAAAGCAGACTAACTAACAGATCCTCTTCAAGGGATCTGCTAGACTCCCCTCCACGCTGCGCCTACGCGAAGCCCTCGGCGCTGACCTGTTCATGAGGCTCGCCTCTCCCGTCACGTGGGTCACATTTCGCGCCCTTCACCGGCCACACCCATGGGCGTTGGCCCAGCTTCTTGCTGATGGATTTTAATCCTACCTTCCGCGTCTTTCGCGGCCCTCCTCAGATCGTCCATTAGTGAGTTCCCCCTTTGAGAAAATAATCCTACCGCCGAAGTACATTCTTAAAATCACACAATACACATTGTTATGTTCATACAAAGGCGAATGGCTGTTTTCCAGACTTGTAGGCGTCTGGACGACACTAACAATGTACAGCGAAAGTCGCGGTGTCATTGACGATACTATCAGTTCGTCGAAAAAGGCCTCGCCCTTCTAAGGCAAGTGAAACTGAAGACCTTTGTTGCAGCTCTCGACCTCTGAAAAATAAGGAATGTTCGCGAACTTTCTGTCGCCATTTTGGGCTTGTAATGACTTTTTCGTCACGAAAAAGCAACATAATGTTCATCATTATTATTAATTAACATGGTTAAGGTGTCCGTTCTTACATATATGTTGACTAGCTAAGCATAAATACTTCTTTATGTGAGAACACTTTTACACATTTGAAATATTAGTTCCTTCTAATGGACCTTCCCAAATTTAACAATACCTTTAAGTTCACTCTTTCTGATAAGCACTTAGGGGTTCACAGAGTGTTTTATTTGATTACTGTCCACAATGGGTCACTTGTTAGCAAAAACTACGAAACAAAAATCGGAAGAATTTTCCCTGTGCGAATCATCTGTCGTGTCCTACAACAAATCCGAGTTCATAACTTTATGACCCAGTGGCTCCTATGGTCCATTGTGTTTTTTCACGATTTAATTTAGCTTACTTCCTGCGGGGTGGTTAAACCAAGTGCATGTGATACTCATCCTTTCTTCCCATGTTCGTACACACGACTATTACCTGTTGCAATCCGGAGTCACACATTCTGTTGTGTCAAAAAAACCCTCCTTAAGTCCAATCGCGTCCATAGGTCAGATGATCTCATAAATCAATTTCTTTTTCTGGCTCGTTTCTTGAGGGTTCACACGCTGCTTTTTTAAGCCCCCCCCCCATCAGCAGCGTATGACGTGCTAACCCAGGTTTACTCTGCCGTTGCTGTCCTTGATAAAAAGGGGAACATATTTGTACCGTCAGCTTATCATAACCAACAAATGGTGTTTATCTTACTTTTAGAAGTAATGGAAAACTGTCCTCAAATACAAGATAGCAACGAAGTGGCTTTGAACGGTGGCTTTTATTCGGGCGAGTTTTAATTTATCTGTTTTTCTTTTCTTGATATAGTGGATAGTGCAAACAATATCTCTTCACGCTATCCAAGTGGAAAACAATAAAGCTACTACTTCTTAGCAACTATTTATATATCTGAGTACTCAGGCGATGATCCGAAACTATATTTTTCGCAAAAGCAGAATCATAGCTACAAAAGTCACTGCGTTTTAATTCCTCTTAGAAAGACGCATGCTCAGTTGCATGGAAATTATAAATGATAACGGGAATATTAAGGAAAATTAGTGATATTTTGAATTCCTGCGAGAAGATTCCTTCATTACATCGGATAATTTAAATAAAATATTCTTATGCAACGGGATTATTAAATTATTTGAATATTTTTCAAAATACTTTGAAGTATGATATTGTCCACAATAAAATTTAAAGTTTGATACGGGTGCATATTAATAACCCAAGAAGAATACTAATATGTAGCAGACTAGGCAGCAATTAATATATTTTTCGAGAGATATTATTTTGTTGAACAGAATTTATTCATTGAGGAACAACACACTAGCATCGTTTATGCGAAATCTGCTGAATTGTCTCAGGTCTTTTGCAGGAGAGGAGCTTAAACTTTAATTATTAGCACCGCTGATCCATCTTAAGATATATCCCAAATGACACTGCCTTGGTTTATTAAACAACACCTCTGTTACGCATTTGCATACTGGGCTTACAGCTGCATTGAAATTTAGTTATAGATGATGTTGCTGTGTGTAACATTAATTACCTCTTTAGCCAAAGAGACAGAGTAAAATATTCCTTTCACCTAAAGTAGAATTAATGGAATGAGTTAAAACAATGAACTAAAACTGTCCCTTCTGTAAGTAATGCAAATTTCGAAATCTGAAATTTAGGTTGAATATCACTTTAGTATTCACATGTTTCAATGCTCGAAAGGTTCCATCATTGTTATTTAGAAAAGTGAATATGCATGTTGGGGAAGATCTGTTTTATTTATGTTGATAAACAAAAGCGCACCGACGGGACATTTTCATGAGCCAGCCTGTTCACGCAGATATCGGGGGTACATATTTTAATTGATATTCAAGATGTTTCGAGCCTCATTGCCACGGGTTATCAATTTTAAAATAAAACTCTTGCTTCCATTCGTAATTTTTCTAAGTCTCAAAGATTTATACAAACTGCTATTGAAAAAGCTAATAATAATTTTCTTGTACTTACAGGAACGCCTATTCGAAGTTCAAAACTGTAGTGGTTGTAGATTCACGAAATTAAATGCATTCAAGACGTGTTCAACGGTCGAAAGTCCATCTGAAAATGTGTTCGTAATATATTTCATGGAAATCAAATTAATAACAGCTTTATGAAACAAAACGTACTGAAGATAAGTTAAACAGGAGAAAATCCTTCCTTAAGGTGGTTACACCAAAACACTCTGCCCTGTGTTACCAATAGTAAAAACTTCTGTAGACATTTTCTTCGCAATTAATGTATTCCCAAGGATAAAAATTTGCACATCGAAGAACGTAACTTTAAATTATAGCATCGCGTACTTAATATTTGCTAAAATTTAAACATAATTAAATTATATAAAAAATCAACCATTTTTCCTTGGGTAATGTTGAAATCTGCTGATAGATGGCGCGACCTGTACATTGATGACGTCAGTGGACATAGTTCATATCCACATAGTGATTTTGTTTCGCTAAAACTTTGGCTTGTAAAATTTTCTAGGTAAACCACTTTACTTTTCTTTTTAACATTTACTAGCTTGTAATTTTTTTCGAAACCTCATGTTTTCCAAAAAACCTTTTAAAAATGTTTCTATTTTTGTAAACGGTTTTGCAACAATTATTTTTTCGTAATATTTTTTTCTCTAAAGCTTATGGTAAACCATGTTTATTTTTATAAATTTTACATTTTAGTAAATTAATTTTTCGTTGTGCTTTTTTTCGCTAAAACTTTTGGTAAATCATTTTTAATTTGTTTGTAAACTTTACTGTTTGGTAATTATTCTTTCGCGATGTTTTTTCTAAAACTTGTATCTTCCCTGAAACCTTTTTGGCAATTTTTCATTTGTAAACACTTTTGCAATACTTCTTTTGTAATGTTTTTTACTGAAACTTACAGTAAACCTTTTTTCTTTTAAAAACTTCACTATTTTAAAAATTATTTTTTGCGGTGTTTTCTAATAATATTTTTGGTAAACCATTTTGAATTTTGAGTAGTTGTAGTAAAACTCTTATTGGCAAGTAGTTTTTCCTAAAACTCTTATTGGTAAGTTTTACTGCTTCACAAACCATTTTTTCGTAATGTCCTTCCTAAAACGTTTTTGTAAATATATTTTTTTTACTTTTTTTCTTTCAATCTTATTTTTTTGCACTGTTTTCCCTAAAACTTGGGTAAACCCGTTTCATTTTTCTTTGGAAATTTTACTGTTTTAGAACATTTTTTTGTATTTTTTTATATTTATGTTTCCTACAATTCATGTTGCAAAACTTTCTTATTTTTATCGTGAAACATATTTTTCATAAAGTATTTCATCTAAAAACTTTTTGGTAAACCATTTTACTTTTTGTAAATCTCACGCTTTAGTAAATTACTGTTTCGTAATGTTTTTCTTTAAAACTTTCTTCAAAAATCGTTTATTTGTTTTTTACTTTTCCTTGCTAACTTCATTATTTTGTGTAAATAATTTTTCGTAATGCTTTTTTCCAAAATTTTTATGAATTTTTTTCTTTTATCATTTTGCCTTTAAAAAACGTTCTGCGATTTTTTCCTAAACCATTTTTTACAAACATTTCCTTCGTCTTATCATGAAACTATTTTCCGTGCAAAAATTATTTTCGCATAAATGTTTTTCGTCAACCTTTGCTTTTCTCCAAAAGGCGACTTCATCCAACCTTTCTTTGCCCAGAGCCGACCTAGCCCTCCCGATGATGATGATTCCCCGTGAATTAAGTCACGGTAGAGAAGAACACGAAAATTATAATCGTCGTTTCAATGCCCACGGCCTGTAAAGTCAGGGTTTCGGGTACCCTGTAACGTACCAGGAGATGTGACGTACCTGCCAGAAGGACGCACACGACATAAAGGCAGATAGGAATCAGAATAAAACGTCCGCGTAGCTCAATTGGTAGAGTGACTTATTCCGGAATGAGGGGATGCGGGTTCGAGCCTCGGCGCGGATAAAAATGACGGAGAAATTTACTTCGTTATAATGGCGCTCGAACTATCCGGATGACCCGACCGTTCAAAATCTCGCATTGGTGTGATGTTATTTCCACACCGCGAGATAGGAAAAATAAGAGAATCCCTTCTCCAGCACTTCGAAAATAAAAAAAAAAAATAATAATAAGGGGGAGATGATGTAACGTACCAGGAGATGTGACGTACCTGCCCGAAGGACGCACACGACATAAAGGCAGATAGGAATCAGAATAAAACGTCCGCGTAGCTCAATTGGTAGAGTGACTTATTCCGGAATGAGGGGATCCGGGTTCGAATCCTCGGCGTGGACAGAAATGACGGAGAAATTTACTTCGTTATAATGGCGCCCGAACTATCCGGATGACCCGACCGTTCAAAATCTCGCATTGGTGTGATGTTATTTCCACACCGCGAGATAGGAAAAATAAGAGAATCCCTTCTCCAGCACTTCGAAAATAAAAAAAATAAAAAATAAGGGGGAGATGATGTAACGTACCAGGAAATGTGACGTACCTGCCCGAAGGACGCACACGACATAAAGGCAGATAGGAATCAGAATAAAACGTCCGCGTAGCTCAATTGGTAGAGTGACTTATTCCGGAATGAGGGGATCCGGGTTCGAGCCTCGGCGCGGATAAAAATGACGGAGAAATTTACTTCGTTATAACCCATAATCAGGGTAGTAGCTACCGCGAGGGAGGTTGCCCTCGCAGAATGGTCCCCCCAGGGGCGTAAATTCATGCTCTAGGGGATGTAAAAAAAGAAGTGGTAACTAAAAAAGAAAGTTACACCCTTCAGTCTTTTCTTTGTAAAGGCTTGACTTAGTCACATACAGTATTCCATGCAGTTAACTAGGGTACAGAGTAGCATACACTATGAGGCGTGAACATCTCATATCCACGCAGAGGATTTTCCAAAACAGTGGAGGCACAGAAAACAATATGCCGATATGCCTAACCTTCCAGTGGCGGATCCAGCATGGGGCGATGGCTCCCCCCCACACCCTAATTAAAGTTTTACGTTTAAAGTAGCAAAGATCGTAAATGATTAACTTTGCATACTTTGTTTCCAGTTTTTTTTTTAATTAACAATTAAACTTAGTACGGAGGGTTTAAAATACTTATTACATGATTTAGGTTCAGTAAAAAAAGAAAGAGGAGGGAATAAAATAAAGGGAGGGAAAGAGAGAGAGAGAGAGAGAGAGAGAGAGAGAGAGAGAGAGAGAGAGAGAGAGAGAGAGAGAGAGAGCGCAAAAGATAAAGGGAAAACAGGGACAGCGGGGATGAAAAACATGGGGATATTCTTTGTTAGTTCTTTGCTATGTCATATTGTCTAGCATCCGTAATGTCTCGGAACAGGGTAAGGCAGAGCTTGGTACTGAAATCAGAGTAGGTGGAAAAAACTGTGAATAATAATCTGATACGTACGTATCTGAATTGGGTCATAAGGAAAATTCGTAAAAATGTACCCCACCGTTTCCTCCCAGCTGGTCTTTTTAGGATTTCTTTCTTTTTTTCTATTTTTCCTGCTCTCTCACGCCTCACGGGTGCGTCCCGTTGTTCCACCCATTCCGAAGTCAATCCCCGCTTGGGTGGGGTGGGCTGGGAGGGAGGCAGCGTGGCTAATACCGGGTAATTTTCGGCATCTCCTGCTACTAACACATACACACATGCGGGAGTAACATGGAAGAGACTGGCACAAGACAGACCGTTGTGAAAAAAAACTTGGGGAGACCTTCATCCAGCAGTGGATTGATAATGGTTGACAATTATGACGATGGTGATATATACAGCATATATATATATATATATATATATATATATATATACTACCGTTATATAAAAAACAACAATTCATAATTGCTTCTGCCCCCGTTTTGTACCCGAAAAAAGCCCACCCCCCCCCTAGAGTAAACTTCTGGATCCGCCCCTGTAACCTTCATCCAACGACTTAACCTTTCCGAACAAGACGTTGGGATGAAGAGATAATTAATTATTTATGCTGTCGCAAAAAGTCTCTCTGAGCGTTTAACCTTTAACGGGAATTTTCCAAGCCCTACCCCTAAAGCTTCTTCCTATTGTTAGTTTCACCATCCGATACTCATTCGTTTTGCACTGGTTTGTTTTTCGTTCTGCATTTCTGTGGAGTGTTGTATTGTCGCCGTTCACATAACGTTTACGCTTTACTTCAATCTATGGTTCTTGGGTATTTACCTAGTTTTCACATTTTTAATAAAATAATGTCAAAAACCTGAAGTGCGATTTCTCAACGTTCATAATACTTTCCTATAACGGCGGGGTGCGAGAAAGGAAAAAACACGTATAATTTGAGTGGAAGTCGAAGGGGCGTATTTTTGAAGTTGAAGGGGCGTAATTTTCAAGTCTGGCCCTCCCAGATAAGAAAACCTTGCTACGGTCCTGCCCATAATCTTCACAAAAGTAATTTAATGCCGAGTCTCATGACACAATCCCGATTTCGGCCCTTATCACTACAACTACTCAGATGTTAAACGAAAGAGTTTTAATTTTTTCCCCAGTGGTTATATAATGCCATAAGAACATGTTTGCCAAAAGTGCGTGACATTTCAGTTGAAGTTCTCCTGCCAAGGATCGTGCAGGTGCTTCCGAGCAAAGACGACATACCTCTATACGGAACTTTCAAGGTAATAGTCTTTCTTTACGTTTAGAATTGTATTGATTCCATTATAAATTTGTTAAAAAATGTTTACTTTAACAAATCGGGCCCGAGCCCGGTTCGAGCTAGGTCTCGGACTCGGCCCGTCTCAGAACTGGCATCCAGGCCCTATGAAAAGAGAAGCCAATAAATTAAGTCATTAGACTTGTCGATGGAAACACTAGAAGTTTCCTTTAAGAGAAGCTTATTTACATTCGAAGCGTGGTACAAGCAGGTTCAATCAGTACATGCCGCCTTTAATTATGCACCACAAAATCCGTAATCCGACTTATCTTGAAGAGGTAGTGTTGCAACGCGACAGCGGTCCCATGAGAAAGCAGTCAGAGCCCTCCGAAACTTAATGTACACAAAACTCACCCCATTTCTAAACTCTTTTGTCCATCTTGCTGGTAATTTAGAAAGTAAGAGAGGGTTGTTTGTTTAAGATGATGTCGAAATCTGATCCTGAAGATCTCCGAGGGGTGAAATTACCTCTGTAGGAGGACTAAGTAGGAAAACTATCATTACATGATTTGTCAGTTTCAAGAGATCAGACAGGGTGATTCTTCTGGATATATTCCCACACATAAAAGAACCTTGAGGGAACCAAATTTCCGTAAATAACCATTTCACTTGTTTTTGGAAAAATAACTTTCAGAAACACGAAAATCTCATCATGGCTTTCAAAGTAAATTTGGCAGCATAACTTTTACGGAGAACATTATTTTAATGCACACTAAAAATCCTGACTGAATATATAGATTTTCAGGAGGTGGCAAATGCTCCTTCTTTCACCTCCCTATTTGCTCGAATGGACTCATATTTCTTATAACCTTATAACCCGCTGGGCTATAAACAGTCGACCGTCCCTATTTATTGGCCACTAGTCACAGATATGGAGAAAAACACACTGCAAGACAAACAACTCACTCGTACCTCATTTCGGACTTCGAATTCTCGCTTTTCGAGGAAACCAGCTTGATGCTTTTTAAATCTCACGTCTGGATAAAATGTTTCAAAATAAAGTTTGATTTCTCCTATTCAGGTAGGTTGATTTAATAGAAAAATTTCCAGTTTGGAAATTTGCTATGGGATTTTGTTTATGGCCCAATCGAGGTGCGTACTTTGCTCTGTCATCCAACACAATCTCACACACACTCCAAAGTTTACCCCACATGGTGGCTTTCCGTCCTTCTAGTTACTAATGATACCCAGTGGCGGACTGGCTATTAAACTGTATCCCACTATTGGAAACTTATCAAGGTAATCCCCCCCCCCTCAAAAAAAAAAAACATTATGTCGCATTACCATTAACTGTTCAAACATCTTTTCAACACAAGTTTACGAATCATTGAGGTTTTTTGTATTGAGGCAATAACATTTAACAACATTTTACCCATTTTTTCCGGGCATACCGCAGCTCTCTATAGTAAAATTTAATGGAAGAAAAAAATTACTTTTGTTGCTGACAAGCAAAAGGCATTCTCTGAGAGAGACTATAGAAGACTTTTTTACCATTCTTATGAATTTTATTGCGATAACTGAATTCAGTATTTGTAATAGTTTATTCGCTTGAACGGAAATCCAAATGTACCAAAAATTAATTTCTCTTTCAAGACTTACTTATCGTTAGTAAAATAATTCCAAAAAAGATATCTTGAGAAAATTGAAAATGGCCAGAATTTTGGTACCGAATTATAATATATAAAGTGAGAGATATCAAAGAAAGTGAAAATTAATTTTTATTTAATTACTTTCAACTGGAAAAAATCGTGTACCTTTATCTAAAATAGACTTCCCGGAACTGCAGCGCTTGTTTGCAAACTTCCCGGAACTGCATTTGCCCTAAACTCGTTTGCGTGCTCTCTGAGGGGAGGTGAGTTGTCATTTACACTGGCGGAAAGTGAAAAAAGATCACCAAGAAGGAGACGTCTGATACCAACGAAATTTATACAGCATAACAACGGAATACAGAGGATAACGTGATCAAAACATTATGGCAAAATACAGCTGTATTTGCTGGTAAACTGAAAAATAGCATTTCCATGTAACATGGTTAGTACGAGGTTGAACCGCCATGAACTGCGTCACACTGTGCAATTCTGGCATGGAGTCTGTCGTACAGATGTTGGATGTAAGTTTGGGGTATTGAGTTCCTAGCATCCTCAACCTGGACGCGTAAATCGGGGATGGTCGTGGCTGGCTGTGGAGACAGGATAAGTCGTTGTCCCATAAAATTTCACACGTGCTCAATGGGGGATAAATCCGGTGAACGTGCAGGCCATGGAAGTTCTCTCACACCCTGAAGTGAATGTTGCGTTGCACGTGCCGTGTGTGGGAGTGCGTTATCTTGCTAGAAAACACCACGATGGACCGACCTCACAAATGGCACAACAACGGGCTGAATGCTGTTGTTGATGTAGGAGGTGCTGTTTAACGTACCCGGTACAAACACTAGTTGTGTACGGGAGTGATAGCTGATCGCTCCCCAAACCAGGAGACCAGGTGTGGGCCCTGTGTGTCGATGGCGGATGCAAGAAGGGTGGATACGCTCCCCTGTGCGTCTGCGAACACGCATACGGCCATCGGAGGCTCCCAAGCAGAATCTGCTTTCATCGCTGAACACGACAGATCGCCATTGCGTTCTCCAGTGCAGACGTTGGCGACACCACTGCAGCCGTTCCTGACGGTGGGCTGGAGTCAGAGTACACATGCCAGAGGCACACGTGCACGTAGTCCTGCATCCAGTAGACGGTTGCGGATTGTTCGCACAGTCACCTCAGGTGCAACAGCAGCTCGGATTTGCGTCGCAGTGGATGTTCTGCTTGACAACGCCGCTCTTCTTATGCGTCGATCGGTCCGCTCATCAGTCCGTCTGTGACTCCCAGTTCCACGTCTTCTCGTGTGAGAATGTTCCTCGGACCATCTACGCCACCATCGTACCACCACCGATACTTCCCGTCTAATTCGCTCCGCAATACGACGATACGACCAATCGGCTTCGCGGAGTCCGACTAGACGACCTCGCTCAAAGTCCGATAACTGCTAAAGTCGTACATTTCTTCCATGTCCAGGCATTGCAGCTTCTTCAGGGTCTTTGCACGTGTCCGTACGCCTACGACTGATTACATTCACTTCGCCGTACTCCTTAAATACCACCGACGATAATTTACATATTATGCCGTGCTGTGGCGTAAGCGCTCACCGGTTGGTCCCGAAATTAACATCACACCTACGTAAACTTGACCCCATTAACATATGTAAATTTCATGATCGTCCGCCAATTGCTTTTTGGTGTTCTTTTTTCACTTTCCGCCAGTGTATATAGTTTGCACATCGGCCGTTTCATAAAAACTGAGAGTAAAATCACACAAAATAAAGAAATAAAGATACAGCAAAATATATGTTATTCTCTCTCAAAATATCTTCCCTCAGATGATATGCAACGGTCCCATCGTTCACTCCACTTCTCAAAGCATATGATTAAGGCATTTTGTGGAAGCTGCTTTTGCGACCCCTGTGCAGCTTGAATAACGTCAGCATCCGTGTTGAATGTTGTGCCACGGAACTTCTCCTTCATTGTTAGAAACAACCAGAAATCGCACGGGGCGAGCTCAGGACTGCGGGCAGGCTATCGCATGATTTCAATACTGCATTTCGTAAGAAACTGTTGAGTACAAGCCGCCACATGTGGCCGAGCGTTATCATGGTGTAGGGTTCACTTAACCTCCAGTTCCGGTCGCTTAATCGATATGTGTCGTTACAGACGCTTCAAGACTGAAATGTAATACTCAGCATTGACAGTAATTTGTGGAGGAACGGCATACTGGTAGACTACACGTTTATGATAAAAGAAAATTATCATCATCACCTTCCCAGCTGATTCGGTTTGGCGGACTTTTTTCGGAAGAGGCGAGCCTGTGTGTTTCCCGACACTCATTCCACGCTTCGTGAGAGGGCCAAAATAGTGGACCCATGTTTCATCGGCTGTCATTACTGCATTTAGAAAGTTTGGATCCTTTGCAATCATTTGTTTCCACTCATAACACACCTGAACTCTGGCTAACAATTGTTCTCTCGTCAGGTGATGAGGTACCCATCTGGAGCACACATGATGCAGCAGTAATTTTTTGCGTAGAATGCGGAATGCTGACGTTTTTGAAATATTAGTTGACGACACTTTGTCTTCACACGTCATTCGTCGATCTTCTTGCAGGATTGCCCAAACAGTGTTAACAATACACTCCGTAACAACACTTTCAGGTCGACCAAGCCTAGGAGCTAATTCTGCCGACAAACGCCCTTTTTTGAAATCATAGTGCCATTTAAAAAATCGTTGACTCACCCAAACATTTATCTTTGTAAGCTTTTTTCATTAAATCAACTGTTTCTGGAACCATTTTACACAAATGATAGCAAAATTTTATCGCACAATGCATTTTACTTCTTAACTCTGAATCACTCACACTCCACAGCTGTTTGGCGAAATGCAAACGTACCTTAAACAACTGCGCAATAACAAAACCAGAATCGTCTGCCACGGCTGATAACTGTTGCCATAGATACTTCCTTAATACAGTTAGTCGTCTGCGTGGTTATTTTCCCCTTTCGCACTGTTGCCAGCTCAAAAAAATTACTCTCAGTTTTCATGAAACGGTCTTTGTTAGTTTTCATGAATACTCCCGTAACGTTGCAGCAACATCGTTAACTTCTGAAATGTAACAATCTCTTGTGTACGAGTTTTCTGGGTACCAGACCCGTTGTATTTCATTATAAGCGTAAATAGTTTACCATATTTATTCGTGCATTGATGTTTCTAAAAATAGCAAAAGTGAAATGATACCGCACGAACTATGGATAACTCAAAAGTAATTACTGCTAGAAGTGACTCAGTAGGAACAGCTGTACCAATGATTCTCTACCACATGAGCACCGGACTTCTTACTGCTAAGGGTCAGGAAAAACAGCAACCAATGTAAAAGAACATTATTGACCTGGGAACGTTTTAGCTAAATGTATGCTTCTAAGCGATGTAAAACAGTACTCAAAAGCACGGACGGATTGGCCCACCGGGACATTTCTCGGTGGAACACTCGAGAAATATCCCACTTTCTCGTATCCTCTTTGTCTGAATTCTTTGGAAAGAAAAAATGATTATTTTGGTACATATAAATAAGAATCGTTAACTTCATTTGAGCTCCATATTATACACTATATTGACATGAGTCACCGTACACCTAGAAGAGAAACACAACATAGCATTTATTGACATAAATTAGTACGGTGTCAGTCCACCTTTGGCCTTAATGCATGCACTGACCCTTCGAGACATGCTTTCGACAAGGTTTTGGAATACAGCGGTAGGTATGCGCTTCCATTCAGTGCATAATGCTACCGCAAACTGTTGCTTAGTAATAGGCCTTGGTTCCAGACTTCTTATGCGGCGCTCTAATTCATCCCATATGTGCTCTATGGGATTAAGATCAGGGCTCTGTGCTGGCCAGTCCACACACGATACGGAATTATCATCAAACCACGCCGTAAGAGTCCTTACTTTATGGCTCGGTGCATTATATCCTGCTGGTACCAACAAGGCTCGGTTCCGTAGTATTGCCACAGAGTTGGTAGGATATATTTGTCCAGAATATCGAGGTAGACGGGCTGGTTAACATGTTTGTCCACGATAACCAATGGGCCGGGACTACACCACGAAAACCAGCCCCACACGAATACACTGCCAGCTCCAACTTGACCGTGGTAAATGGCGTTCCCCCGGCTGCCGCCATATCCACACACGGTCATCAGACTGATGGACAGTGCTTCTTTCAGGCATACATCCGGGGGGGGCGAAGCCCCCAGGTGACATTTTAGGATACCGAGCCATATTTTAATAAATTCAGGCTATGATGAAAAAGGAAGTTTAGTTTCTTTTTATGCTACAAATATTTCTCCAATTATATTGTTTTAAATATTTGTTCCAATGGTACTAGTTTTAGTCTATTTTATTAAAAAGTGTATTACGACGCATGGTATTTTTTAAAATATATAATAAGTAGACTAATGATGCCTAATTGTCTGGGAATCGTGATTCAGGATCATCAGTGCGTTGAATGCATTTTAATAGATGAAAATGTCATGCCTGCGGACCTCCCCCCCCCCTCCTTTAGCTGAAGAAAGTTTGTTATTCCTGAAATGTTTGAAGAAGTAATAACTATATCAGAGATGTATATTGAATTTTTCTTTTTTTTTTGGGGGGGGGGGACGAAAATAGGAAGTTTTTGAAATCCACTATCTGGAACAAAATCAAAGTTAATGAAAAATTAAAGAAAAATTAAAGAATTTTTTTTCAATGTAAGTCGATACATTTTTATTAAATTAAGGCCTTTTTTTCTAATGTAAGTCGCATTTTAACCAAAAAACAAAAAATGACGCATTTTCCAAGGGGGGCAATGCCCTCTCTAAATGTGCCCCTGTGCTAGATATATAGTAATTACTTCTATATATATATGTATATATAAATATAGTAGCTAAAATTATATATATAGCAAATGGAAAACTTGCACCCTCTGGGGTTCCATTTGTCCCCCCGGCCAAAAAGTCCTGAAAGAATCACTGCCGATGGATCGTGTATCTGGATTCATCACTCCAAAGGACCCGTTTCCGTTGATCTACGGTCCACGATATATGTTTTTTACACCTTGCTAAATGATGAGTAGCATTCCGAGTGGAGATGAAAGGCTTATGAGCAGCCACACGACCACCGTAACCCATGGAATGAAGTTCTCTGCGTTTGTTACGTGTACATACCGAGGTTCCAGCAGTTTTACTCACCTGTACACTGAGGTCTTGTGCAGTCCTCCGTCGATTAGCTGTAACGACTCTGCTGAGGCTTCGACGTCCTCTATTACTGATTTTCTTTAGTCTGCCGGTACGTTTTGCTGCTTCAGGCACGCCATATGTCTTCCACTTATTCGGTGCATCCAAAACAGTTCACTTGGGTATGTTTAGACGCCTCTCGGCTTTCTCTTATGGACAACCCACTAATATAACACCCAGCAATATTTCCTTTCTCAAAGTTAGTTCTCTCCCGCCACGACATTTTCACTCAACCTCACAGCGCGATATGATCGCTGTCAGCTGCAGGCTTGTTTTTATACCGTTTGCAGATGTACCGCGCATTTTAATAAAGCAGCGGATCCGTTCATTTGCTTTTGAAGGGGTGTCCGGTGACCTTTGTCAATATAGTGTATGTCTAAAACGTTACTGTATTTAAAACAATTGGCGTGTCATTCTACACTGTTAAAAGTTGTGTGATAGGTTGCAGCAAAAAGTGGTCCTGCACCAGCTGCACCACTTTCTAAGATAATATTCACCATTGTGTGGTGCAAACAAAACCCATCCACATGCTTGCTCTGAAATGACAAGCGAAATTATCTCTACTCTAGTGAAAAATTTGCCTCCGAACTAAGCACACTGTTATAAATAAATGAAACTAACTACGGTTAAGCGTAGGTCGTTGGGCTTGGAGCCAAATTTACTTTGGTAGGTCTTCCCTGCTTTTCTAATCTTGAAGGAGGCACTAGGAACAATTTTGATGGTCTATCATCCCCACAGCCTTGTCTACGTTTACAGACATGGAACACAAAGCGATTCTTCGACAAAGATATTCAGAAATCAGTGTTCTCCCACGTTATCTTAAAAGAAAAAACTATTTACCGGCACTTGCTCATGGATCAAAATGGTAGTTCATGAGTCAAAATTATTGGTAGTCTTAAGAAAGGCGCCTATTGAAGGAGGTGGTACGAATACCATCGCGCTGTAGACGACAACCCGTTTTGAGCATGGTTTGATATGCTACATTCAATCATCAGCTGATTTTTAAAATTCTTTCATCCTTAAATTGCTGCTAAAATGTGTTCACGGCTGAATTAGTTTTACAATGTTTATTTCAACAGTTCTCTTTCATCTAGGAGTTAACAGAATTTTTTCATGAGGGAATTTATGAGTTGTTTTCCCGTGGGTACGCGTGTTTCTGTAGAGGGGCCACAAGACTAAATTTTCCGGCCTGGTTTCGTCGACTCAATCTGCCCCTGCTGGAGAGAAATCTTTCTGTGTGTGAGAGAGAAAGTTTTCAAGTTCTTCCAGTTCATTGTTTTGCGTCAGTAGGAGTGGTTTTGCGACGCATGTGAGAGAGAAGAAGTGTTTATTGGCGGGAATCTGACGACTTTTGGTTTTTGAGTGGATGAGTTTTACTGTTGACCGCGGTAAGGAAAGGTTAATCACCGAGCACCAGCAGAGGAGAAGCAAGAGCCGAAAATTGCATCAATAACTCTTCGATGCCACTGAATTGATCCATGGAAAGGAACCAGTAGAGCAAACTAAAAAATATATATATTTTTTCATGCTAATGGAAGTTATCTACGTATATTCCAGCGATAATGACCGTGCAACTCAGCCACGGTCAAACAAATTCTGATAATGCGTTTCATTTTTTATATTTGAAAATAATTCGCTTTTCTTTTTCCTATCCCCCTCGCGTTTTTCATTCATATTTTGAATTTAATTTTTTTTTTTCACTTTTCAGCATGGAGAAATTTTTCACTAGTGAAGTGAATTAACAAAAGGAACTAAAATAGAAAGCAAAACTTGTGTCTGTATTCGTGGATGAATACACTGTAGCTCGTCGCTAAACACAGAGCACTTCCCCAGGTGGGTCTTCCGCCCCCCCCCCCGGTTCTGAGGCCTCGCTACGGCCCTGGGGGCTCATGATCGTCGTTAAACAAAACAAAAAAAAAAGAAAAAAAAAAGAAAGATGACACCGAATACTCGTTTGTACTGAGAGCACGCCTTTCAAATCCTTCCCGACTCGAAACAAATATTTCAAAACAGATTTTTATAAAACCTAAAAATTAAGCTATGGTTGTTAAAGGGTTAAGCTAAAAAGCAGAATACACTAACACCAGCGAGAGAGAAACTCGCAAAATACGCAAGGCGAGCGGGGTTTTACATAAAAAATAGAACTGGTTTAAGAAAAAAAACTGCATTTTTACAATCGATAAAACATCCGCAAACAGAAATAGTTAATTACTCTCACTAGCAGCTGTAAAATGTGTTACGAAAATTAACAAATTGTGCACAAAAACTTTCTCACAGCAGAAGATACGTAGGGGTGCTGACAAGTCTTTAGCTTTTCCCATTTCACATACTTTTAGACTGATAATACTTTTGTCATATCAAAACTGATAAATCTGATTAATTGGAGGTTTAACGACTACCGTAAGCAACTCAATGGGCTATATAAACATCCACCCGTCCCAAATGTAAGGCCACTGTTTCCAGGGAAGGGACTGAGCCAGCGCCCGAAAGACAAACACAACATCCATGCCTCACGGGATTCGAACCCGGACCCATCTCGGATGAATGATCAGAAGCCATCGCTTAAACCCCTGAGCCACAGGGGTGACTATAAAATCTGAGTTTTACGTACGTACCTGACTAAATAGCACAAATGCAGCCTGATTATTTCATTATTTTTTTTTCGACGTATCACTACGTCTACTCCGGGGATAGTATGAGCGACTTACGGCCGTTCGCCTCTGACAGAAATAGGTCCCAATTGAAATCATTATAGCGTTAAAAATACGTGCCGCGCACTAAACGTGTTAGCATATTCGTAAACAGCATGGAGTCCAATTCGCGTACTGCGCAACACATCATGCGCATGATGCTCCTACCGCTCTCTGTGCGCGGGGGAAGTGATGCAATATTTCTGGGTGTGTCGCCTCGTTTGACTGAGTCCATCTTGGCAACCGTGAGCGCAGCGCGACTGTGTGTGGTATCGTTTTAAAACTCTCGACGAGATCTATTCAAATATATAAAGAGCATATCGCAGTGATTTAAACTCAATTTTTTAAAAATTGTTTTCGTGTGAACAGATTAACATTTTCGACAATGCCGCAGAATTTGCAAAAAGAACGCAAGAAAAATTGGAGAAAATCAAAACGAGAGGCAAGAGCAAGTGATGAGGAATGTAAGAAGCCCAAGAAGACAGAGCACCACGTTGGATAATTGGTGTATTGATCTGCTTTGTGTTCGCAATGCATCCAGCATTAGTTGTTAAAAGCTACTTTTCATATCATAGACCTGTCTTGGCTATAAGAAATTAAATAAACGCTTTGAAACAATACTCGACTAGCTCATTTCAACTCTCCGATCTACAGGTCGTAGTCTTACGTTCCAAACTGACGGCTCAATCAGAACTGAGCCTACCTGTTTTGTTTTGCTTTTTGTTCTTTTTTGCAGGTCTGAAGTGACAATGATGCAAAACAGCACAGATTCGACCGCAAGAGAGTGCCGAGCAGTGATTAAACACCTTTTCCTAAAAGGGAACTCCGCCAAACAAATATATTATGAAATGTCGGTTACTTTAGGGAATAAGTGCCCTTCGTACTTCACAGTCAAGAACTAGGCTGCTAGGTTTAGAACAGGACACTTGAGCACCGAAGAGGGTGAACGTTCTAGGAGACCAACTCAACACAGCAAAAAGTAAGTGGTGGGAATTCACGGAAAATTTCTGAAAGTAACGTGCAGCAAAGTTGCTAGTAGGTGTTCGTCTTTTAACGAAATTTCCGTTTTAAAAAATTCCCGTTTCTTTTAACCCGTATTTTCACAGATTTTCCGTAGTTACTAATTCCGGTTATTTTAGAAAAGTACGTTTCAAGTTTTTCCGTATTTATACAGAAACTTCGCAAAACCGAATGGCCTCAATTTTTCAGCACTTACGCCAGAAAACCCTTCCGCGTCCATAATTGGAATCGAACTGAGGTCGTTTCGGTTACAAATCGCGCGTCTTAACCACTGAGCCAGAATGTCTTAGAAACTGCACTCACATTCAAGGTAAAACTTAACAGCGCGAAGATGATTTGTTTTTTCATTAATGCGATTGATTTACCAAACAGAAATCATCGCTCTTTACACGTTAATAAGTGAGTCTCGGAAAAATTCTCATCGGCCACCACCGGGAATCGATTCCCAGCGGCGGCCGATGAGAATTTTCCCGAGACTCACTTAACGTGGAAAGTACGATGATTTCTGTTTGGTGTTCCTGATCCACGTCGAGTGTTTGAATTAATCACCCATTCGCGATTGCTTTAGTCATTGTATTTGCTGTTGGAGCTTATATATATTTTTAATACGTTTGTAATAATTTTAATTTTTTCTGTAGGAGGACTATCGCAAATTATGTATTTTTTCATCGTGATTTTTCGGAGCAACAGAATGCTTTGGAACTTGAGATCTCTCTTTTAACTGAAAATAACTTTCGATTATCTTTAAGAAAAGGTGAGATATACTGTTTTATAATATTATTTCACAAAACTGCTAAATATAAAATTTACTGATAGCTATATTGCTTTTGGCTTAAGGACTCCACAGACTGGTTCATAGACATCGTACAATCACCTGTAGAATAATTTAAGACTCCATTTCTAAGGTAACACAGTATATAATAGCCGGTGGACAAAATGGGGAGAGGAGAAGAAATACCCTGTGCTAGAATAACCAAAATTCATGTGATATGCTATCCACAATATCAGATCTCGCTACAGAACTTCAAAATCAGATCTTTCGACAGATTATGGAAATTTAACAATTAATCAAACCTCAAGTGTTTTCTCGGGTGGTATGTAAATTGCGAACTAAAATCAGACCGCCATTAAAACTCTATATGTAAATTGCGAACCAATGCCAATGACCGCTATATGTAAATTCTGAAACGACTTCTCTGAACATGTGGAATTACCCAAGTTAGCTCGTCTGTTTTGATTGCTTTGCTTTAGATATATCTTTTGTTGTTCGACAAGTTTTACGACTGAAGTGACGCCCTCGATCTCTGAAAAAGGAAAAGATTTGTTAATCGTAGACGCCTACACTTACTGCAAAATAAATATATTTTCGTGAATACAATGAATTAAGTACAAATGTACATATACTAAATATGGAACATCACAGAGAAAATTAACAGGGCCCTTGCTCAAGGAGGACAAACTAGTTTTGTTGTTTTCGTAAACACATTGCTTTAAATTGTTTTACATTGTTTTAATCATTATTTTTTCATACTGGTTTATTTTTTGATATCGTCAGAATGGGCGCAGAAAAGTTGGTTCGCAATTTACACATCGGGTCTAGAAAAGTTGGTTCGCAATTTACAGGTAGAGGTCTTGGCTCTTAGTTCGCAATTTACATATCGGGGTTGAGAGCGGTCCGATTTTAGTTCGCAATTTACACACTCCGGTTTTCTCGAATCTGAAAGTTTTCGTCATATGGATAGGGAAAAAGTGAGAACGAAGTTTTTCCGTTAATATACGAAAGGAATTGCGGAAAGGTTTGTGAAAATTCAGAATTTTCTGTTAACGCAACCTAAAAATGAAAATTTACCATCAAAACAAGAAAAGAATTGCGGAAAGGTTTCTGAAAATTCATGATTTTCATGGCGTAAGAAAAATCCGTGAAATTCAGGTTTCTTTCCGTCATTTCACGGAAAAGGTTGTATCAGAAATATGCTTCGTTAATTCACGAAAGGAATCACGGAAAGTAGCTCGTGAATTTCGGAAACTTTTTTGCAGTGAAGTGACAATTCCAGATGCCATTCATTCTATGTTCTTGGATGATCGAAAAATATCCACTAAAAAGATAGTGACCCTGGCGATATCCCTAGAACGAAAATATGCTACTTTATTCACGAGATTTTAGACATGAGAAAGCTCTCAGCCAAATGGGTTCCCGAATGTCCCAGTGCTGACTAAAAGCGGAATCGAGTGATTGCTTCACTAGTCATTTTGGACCAATTTTGGCAGGATTCTGTCGGATTTTTGAACCGCAACGTGAATTCATATGATCCAGAGACCAAAGAACAATCCAAAGAATGGAGACACCTTGGTTTCCCGCGTCCAAAGAAGTTCAAGACAAAGAATTCATCAAGCAAGGTGTTGGCGTCTGTCTTCTGGGACAAAGATAGAATTTTGCTTGTAGATTATCTGGAAAAGGGTGCAACCATCACGGCAAAGTACTACGTTGCATTTCCCGACAAACTGAAGCAGCAACTGGTCTCCAAACGTCAAGGCAAGCTTTCGAAAGGAATCTTGTTTCTTCAATACAATGCTCCTCACAAAGCTGCCATTACGGAGCAGACATTGGCTGATCTTCACTTTGGAATTCTGAAACACCCGGGCTACTCACATGATTTAGCCCCTTCGGACTACTAACTGTTTCCTAACCTGAAAAAACACCTCAAGGGAAGAACATTTTCAAGCAACTCAGTGGGCTATAAGCAGTCGCCTGTCACTAATTTAGGACCCCTGGTTTCAGGGAAGGGAGAGATCCAGTGCCGTAAGACAAACACATCCATCCATGCATCACCGAGATTCGAACCCTTACCCAACTAGGACGAATGGACAGAAGCCAGCGCTTAGACCACTGCGCCACCGGGGGCGGCTTTTCAATCACTGAGGTCACAGCAGATGAGGACCAGTGGTTTGCGGCACAACCGAAAGTTGTCTTTTTTTGGTAGGTTTAAAATGTTACAACAGCGAAGTGATAAGTGTGTGGAGCTCAGGGAAGAATATGTAGAGTAAATAATTTTTTTCAATCCCGTACCTCGTTTACTTTACAAAGCCGAAAACTTATTAGCGCCACCTCGTATCAGACGCAAAAAGGATTTCCAAACTGAAAATTAGGCGTTCCCGATAGCTAAAATCCTGGTTGTGGACTCACCTTGAAACGAAAAATTGTTTGTAGAAATAAACTTTGCATTCTAAGCTAAGCTGCAATGAATTCCATAAATGTTTGTTTAATTTCTTATAGTTACTGTTCCGTTTTACTTCAAAATATTTTTTTCGGAATAAAATTTGATTTTGTGACTTCTTTTTTATCAGTTTCATGAAGTTTTTGGAAACAACTAGAGAGACTCCAAAATTACTCAGAAAACATGGATCTCTTTATTAAATTATGAAATCCATCACAAGTTAGTATCGCATCTTTCGTAGCTTTCGTTGAAGCGTAATTAAAGCTTTCTCTGTAGCTGAAGGGGCATTGGAGTTTATGCAGCTTAGAACAAAGAATCCCTTCGTACAAATCAAGAGCCCCTTTTTTGCTCATCGACTTTAATTAAACCGAGACCTTTCTTGGATTAAAATTAGTCTTCTTTCTGGAAACCAGAAATCGATAAAAAATAAAATAAAAATGAAAAGATGAAATATGCTTCTTACAAAGCAAATGAAGTTTTACATTCTCAAAGAGGAAAAAAAAAAAAAGATGCATTGTTCAGAAACATGATAAAAACGTATCTATGAATGATAAGAATTTTTTTTTTTTTCGTCTTTAAGTCAGGAGCGCTCATAGAATATCCTCAAGCGGAGTCGGTCCAAAAAGGAATCCACGGGACAAACTAAATGCGTCATATTATATAGATACCAGGTGAAAGACTGTCATGGAGAGTAATTTTTTTTAACAACTAGGTATTCTTTTTGTTTGTGATGTCCAAATCTGAAAGTATGTTTCACGAACATTACAACAACATAAACAAGAAAGATGACACCGAATTTCGGGTGTAATAAGCACGTCTTTTGAATCCGTTTTGACGCAAATTAAATTTATCAAAGCTATTCAAAGTCAATGGAACCGGTATGGAAAACAATAGTATCAGACGGTAGAAAGAAGTTTTTCAATCGGGTCTTTAATCCCCCAGATATTGGTGTAAACGGAATCGTGAGCTTACGAACTCTTAGAAACAAAGTTATCGACAAAAATAAGATGTGACTTTACGTCCCCTGGTGGGAAAACCATGCATTATATTAGGAAGAAAGTATTCGCAAAAGTTTATCCATATGAGTGGTATCGGTCCAAGAAAAAAATTTAGTCGAGTTTTCAGGAGCCCAGATTTTGCTACAAATACATCAGAAGCAGAAATTAACACTTATGACCCCTGGTGGCCAAACCATTCTTTACCAAACATTAGAAATTTTGTGGAAATTATTTTTCATCAAATCTTGTATGCGATACAGGAAGAATTTTTCAAATCGGAGTTTTAAGAGCAGAAAACGCAATTTACCTTTATGCGCCCTAGCAGAAAGTCTATGTCTTACGTGGAAATTTTGAATTTATAGGAGAAACATTTCGCATCGGAAACACTATACAACAAAGAAGGAATTTTTCAAATCGGACTTTTAGAAGTAGAGATATTGACAAACATAAGATATACATCTACGCCCCCTGGCGTAGAAACCATGCATTATTTCAAGAAGAAAATGTTCCTAAAAGGTTTGTCGACATGAGTAGTATCGGTCAACAAAAGACTTTTTTTTTCAATCGAGATTTTAGAAGCTCATGTTTTGCGGCAAATACATCAGAAGCGGAAATTAAGACTTACACCACCTGGTGGCCAAACCATTTTTTCACAAAAATTAGAAATTATGTGCAAACGATTTCCCATCAGGAGCTGTATCCGGTGCAGAAGGAATTTTTCAAATCGGAGATTTAGAAGCAGAGATATAAGGGAGAGAGCAATCTACCTTTACGCCCCCTAGCGGAAAGTCTATGAATTACTTGAAAATTTTGAATGTACAGGAACAACATAACATGTCACACTAGAAACACTATCCAGCAAAGAAGGAATTTTTCAAATCGGACTCCTAGAAGTCGAGATATTGACAAAAATAAGATACACATCTAAGCCCCCTAGCGCAGAAACCATGCACTATTTTAAGAAGAAAGTGTTTCTAAAAGGTTTGTCGACATGAGTAGTATCGGTCTACAAACGATGTTTCTTTCAATCGAGAATTTAGAAGCTCATATTTTGGGGCAAATACATACCATCGGGATCAGAGGAAATGCTATCCCACACTCACCAACCCGCTTGGCCAGCGTGGTGAGTTATGGCCAAACACCTCCAAAATGACTCTACAACTTAAATCTTGGCCCTCAGTCTCCGGCAGCTGGAATGTACCTGGCCAAGGCAGCGGCCAGTGCGACATGAAGGCAGAGGGTGCTAAGAATCCCGGAGGACCGGACTAGGCTGCCATTTGATGCTGACCTTGGCTACCTACAACGGACGCTCCCTATCTTCTGATTCAAGGCTTCTTGAATTGGAAGAGGAACTACAAAGGATCAAGTGGGACATCGTGGGGCTAAGTGAGGTAAGGAGAAAAGGAGAAGATCTCATTGAACTGAAAAGTGGACATCTCTTCTACTATCGTGGGACAGATACTGGCAGAACTAGTGGTGTTGGATTTATAATAAACAAGAAACTGAAGGATAAAGTGGTAGAAGTTGAAAGTTCCTCTGACAGAGCTGCACGTCTCGTTATCCAACTATCAAGAAGATACCAGGCTCAGATTATTCAAACTTATGCACCCACCACAAGTCATCCTGAAGAAGAAATTGAAGAATTTTATGAGGAAATTCGTCATCTAAATAATAAAGGTAAGCAGCACTTGAAGATAATTATGGGAGATTTCAATGCAAAAATAGGGCACCGGCAACAGAATGAAACTTCAGTAGGTAAATTCGGTCACGGCAACAGAAACCAGCGTGGAAATACTCTCGTTGAGTTTGCAGAGGCAGAAGGGTTTTTCATCTTGAACTCCTTTTTCAAGAAAAAGCCACACAGGAAATGGACATGGAGACATCCAATTGGGACGACAAGTGAAATTGATTTTATTATGTGTAACAAAAAAATTCGTCATCGAAGACTGCTGTGTGCTGAACAAGTTCAACACAGGTAGTGACCATAGATTGGTGAGATGTAAGATGCACCTCAACTCTAAACTGGAACGTGGCAAGCTCATAAGACAAACAAAACGTATTGACATAACCAACCTTAAAAAACACCATAATACTTTCAAGTTGGAACTGAAGAACAGATTCTCTGCTTTAGAAGGCCTAACAGCGGAAGAAGTGGATATTTCGGAAGTTAACAGAAAAGTAACCAAAGCTCTTATGGAAACAGCAACAAAATTAGCTGGGTCTAAGAACAAGTTGCATGTAAACAAATTATCAGGAAAAACCAAAATGTTGATGCAAAAAAGAAGAGAGATGAGGACAACTAAAGAAGATGTGACTTCCAAAGTGGAATATATAGAGCTATGCAAGACAGCACGAAAAAGTATCACTGAAGACGTAAGGAAATTCAACTGTGAGCTAGTGAGGAAAGCAATTGAAAACAACCAAAGCCTAAAGATAGCAAAGGGACATCTCAGTAAGGGAAGAAAACAGATTATGGCTCTGAGAAAAGAAGATGGTTCTATAACAAGAAATAGAGGCGAAATTTTGACAAGAGTGAAAGATTTCTACTCCAAATTATATGAAAGGGATGATACATGTACTCCAGACATCATGAAAGGTACCAGAGTTCTTCCAGTCCTCCCAGCAGAAGTTGCTCATGCAATCAAGAACATGAAGCGGGGGAAAGCTCCAGGAGACGATGGAATTACTATAGACATCATACAAGAAGCAAGTGGAGAAATTGAAACAGTACTCGCCCAAATTTTCACTCGATGCCTTAATGAAGGGAAGATTCCTGAGGATTGGAACAGTGCTACAATGATCCTGCTACATAAAAAAGGTGACATTGAGGATCTCAGGAACTACAGACCTATCAGCCTCCTATCAGTGGTTTATAAAATCTTCACTAAAGTTCTTTCACACCGCTTGAAGGTAACACTGGACATGGCTCAACCGAGAGAACAAGCTGGATTCAGGAGTGGCTACAGCACAATAGATCATATCCACGTACTGAGAGAACTAATTGAAAGAGCGAGGGAATATGAACTTCCATTGTGCATGGCTTTTATCGATTATGAAAAAGCCTTTGATTCGGTGAAACCATCAGCAGTTACCACTGCTCTGAAATCCTGCGGTATTGAAGATGCATACATTAATATTATTAATAACATCTATGAAAATGCAAGTGCAAAGATTCGGCTGCTTGAAAATACAACACACATAAAAATTGGAAAGGGAGTGAGACAAGGTGACACCATATCTCCGAAGCTCTTTAATGCCACATTGGAAAATGTCTTTCAATCACTGAACTGGGAAAACAAAGGGATAAAGATTAATGGAGATTATCTAACCCACCTTCGTTTTGCTGATGACGTAGTCATTTTTGCAACTACCCCATCAGAGCTGCAGAGTATGATCCAGGAACTTGCTGACAAGAGTAAAGAAGTGGGATTAAAAATGAACTTTCAGAAGACAAAAGTGATGTTCAATGCTTTTACAAGAAATGAAGATTTATCGATTGATGGAGAAAAACTGGAGATAACAGACACGTATGTTTATCTTGGACAGCAGATATCAAGTGAGGGTCACATTGATGAAGAAATTAATCGGCGTACAAAACTTGCCTGGAGAGCTTTTGGAAGAAACAGCATAATTTTCAAGAGCAATATGCTATTATGTCTTAAAAGAAAAGTGTTTGATCAATGCATCCTTCCAGTGCTTACGTATGGTGCAGAGACGTGGACCTTAACTAAAAGAGACATACAAAGGCTGCAGACAACTCAAAGAAGCATGGAGAGGTGCATGCTTGGTATAACCAGGAGAGATAAGAAGAGGAACTCGTGGATCCGAAAAATGACGAGAGTGGAAGACATCATGATCAGAGTTAAATCCCTGAAATGGCAATGGGCTGGACATACTGCCAGAAGGACAGACCATAGATGGACAGCCGAAATTTTAGATTGGATTCCAAGGGACAGGAAAAGACCCAGAAAAAGACCACATGGGAGATGGGTGGATGAAATTCGTAAATATGCGGGAGTGACATGGAGGAGACTGGCACAAGACAGACCGTTGTGGAGGAAACTTGGGGAGACCTTCGTCCAGCAGTGGATTGATAATGGTTGACAATGATGATGACATCAGAAGCGGGAATTAAGATTTACGCTCCCTGGTAGCCAAAGCATTTTTTTACAAAAATTAGAAATTATGTGCAAACGATTTCCCATCAGGAGCTGTGTCCGATGCAGAAAGAATTTTTCAAATCGGAGATTTAGAAGCAGAGATATAGAGAGAAACGCAATTTACCTTTACGCCCCCTAGCGGAAAGTCTATGAATTACTTGAAAATTTTGAAATTATATTAAAAATATGTCACACCGAAAACACTATCCAACAAAGAAGGAATTTTTCAAATCGGACTCTAGAAGTAGAGATATTGACAAAAATAAGATATACATCTACGCCCCCTGGCGGAGAAACTGTGGAATATTTTAGGAAGAAAATATTCCGAAAAGGTTTACCGATGTGAGTGGCATCAGTCCAAGAAAGAATTTTTTCAATCGATATTTTAGAAGCTCGGATTTTATGGCAAATACATCAGAAGCAAAAATTGACACTTACGCCCCCTGGTGGCCAAAGTATTCTTTACCAAAAATTCGAAATTATATGCAAAAGATTTTCCATCAAGAGATGTATCCGGTTTTTTTTTTTGGTTTTTTTTTCAAATAGGAGTTTTAGGAGAAGAGTTATCGAGAAAAATGTAATTTACTTTTACACCCCCTTGCGGAAAATCTATGCGTAATTTGAAAAATAAACTATATCTAAAATACTCTTCGACATAAATGGAATCGAAAGATAATTTATTTTTTTCAATCGGATGTTTAGAAGCAAACATGTGGAATAAAACGTAATTTTGAATTCGACATCATCTGCATTTACGCCCTCTAGTGGCAAAATTGTACATCGTAAAAAAAAATCGAAATGAAGGATCATCATTCGCATATTTTAAGCTTTCGAATGCAAAAAGAATTTTTCAAATCGGACTAATAGTTGCAAAGATACTGTGGGTACAGGCGGACTGACGGACGGACGGGCGGACAAACCGATAACATAAGCATGATCTTTTTTTACAAAAGACGTGCTAAAAAGGTGCATTGGTTGTGACAGGGATTCGACAAATATAACAGGCAAGTCCTCTTTCCACTGCGCCAGCAGAGGGAGAAAAACGTTCAAGCGCTCAGACAAAGGAAATTATATTGTTTATGATAAATATAACGTTTATGTATCATATTATATACACTACATTGACAAAAGTCACCGGAAACTCCTTCAAAAGCAAATGAACGGATTCGTTGTGTTGGTTGTTAAGATGCGCGGTACAGCTGCAAACAGTATAAAAACAAGACTGCAGCTGACCGCGATCATATCGCTCTGTGAGGTTGAGTGAAAATATCGCGGCGGAAGAGAACAGACTTTGAGAAAGGAAAGATTGTTGGGTGTTATATTAGTGGGGTGTCCATAAAAGAAACTTGGTGGCGTTTAAACATACCCACGTTAACGGTTTTGGATATACTGAATAAATGGAAGACACATGGCGTGCCTGAAGCATCAAAACTTACCAGCTGACCAAAGAAAATCAGTGATAGAGGACGTCGAAGCCCCAGGAGAGTCGTTACAGATAACCGACAGAATACTACATAAGACCTCAGTGTACAGGTGACTAAAAATGCTGGAACCTCGGTATGTACACGTACCATTCGCAGAGATCTTCCTTCCATGGGTTACCGTGGTCGTGCGGCTGCTCATAAGCCTTTCAGCTCCACTCGGAATGCTACTCGTCGCTTAGCATGGTGTAAAGAACATTTATCGTGCACCGTAGATCAATGGAAATGGGTCCTATGGACTGATGAATCCAGATACGCGATCCATCAGTCCGATGGCCGTGTGTGGGTATGGCGGCAGCCAGGGAAACGCTATTTACCACAGTGCACTGTTCCTACGGTCAAGTTTGGAGCGGGCAGTGTACTCTTGTGGGGGTGTTTTCCGTGGCATGGTCCCGGCCCATTGGTTATCGTGGACAAACATGTTAACCAGCTCGTCTACTTCGATATTCTGGACAATTATGCCCTACCAACTCTGTGGCAATACTATGGAACCGAGCCTTGTTGGTACCAGCACGATAATGCACCGAGCCATAAAGCAAGGACTGTTACGGCGTGATGACGATAATTCCATATCGTTTGTGTACTGGCCAGCACAGAGCCCTGATATTAATCCCATAGAGCACCTATGGGATGAATTAGAGTGCCGTGTAAGAAGTTTGGAACCAAGGCCTACTACGAAGCAAAAGTTGGTGGGAGCATTATGTACTGAATGGAAGCGCATACCTATCACTGTGTTCCAAAACTTTGTCCAAAGCATGTCTCGAAAGGTCAGTGCATGCATTAAGGCCGAAGGTGTACTGACACCGTACTAATGTATGTCAATAAATGCTATGTTGTGTTTCTTTTCTAGTAGTCCGGTGTCAATATAGTGACAAAAGTCACCGGACACCTAGAAGAAAAACAGAACATATGAAGGAAGCATGAAGAGATGTATTCCATATGAATGAAGCATGGAGAGATTCGTGCTTGGTGAAACCAGAAAAGATAAGTAGATGAACTCGTGGATCAGGAAAATGGCAAGAGTGGGAGACATGATCAAAGTACAATCCCTGAAATGGCAATGGACTAGACATATCGCTAGAAGAATGGAGAACTGAAATATCTGACTGGATACCAAGGGACTGAGAAAGAAGAAGACCGCGTAGGAAATGGGGGATTCGAAAGGAGTAAATGAAGGAGACTGGCTCAAGACAGGCAGTTGTGCAAGAAACTTCGGGAGGCATTCATCCAGCATTGGATATACGCCTCTTTCCATGAACTGTTGACCTAAATCAACACCGATGTACACGCAGGTTAAAAAATACTCTTTTGAATAGGTAAAATAAATTTAATAAAAAATGTAACACCCTAAAGCCATAGAAAAATAAGAATCCTTACGAAAACTAGAATTGAGACGTACAGAAAAGTAATGGATCACAAAGACATTATATTTACAAAACCATGAGCAGAAAGTTTTTTTTTTTTAATTTAGCCGTAGTGGGAATAACGTATTTTAAAGCACATAATTTGTTTCCGTCATCTGAAGCACAGGGTTAATGAGGGAGCGGGACATTCCCTGTGTGTGCGTCACTGCTTGAAGATAGCTGTCTTCTGTTACGATATTAGCATATTACACAGCGTGCACTTAAATGCATGCACCTACTGTAGTTTTTAATACCTAACAATTGTGCTGCCATTTAACATCCGAAATTGGGATTTCAAATTTGTTTTAAAGTTTTCTTCAAACTCTTTAGCCTCAAAATTTATATTAAAGAAGCTGTATTTGATCCGTACTTTACCCGTTTCAGAAACAGTTTCCCGCTCTAATGACTGATAAAATGTAGAATTTAGGATAACAATATTTAAATCGTCTTTACTTTTCAGTCGCATCTTTTTCAGAAATTAGAATAGCCGCCAATAGTAGTCGTCGAGCTGATTCGAAATAGCAACACTGATACAAACTATAACAACCTTTCATTTTATGAGCACTTAAATCCAGGTGCGTCGCTAGAGCGTTTGAGGGGCTCTCGCCATACCAATCGTATCTGAAGCCCCCCCCCCAATAATCTTAGAATAATCTTGAATTAAGTTTTTCGTTTGTTTAAGTTACTTTGCAAAATTTTGGATTATTAATTTTAAATCAATGCTTAGTCATCAAAAGTAAAGGAAAAAAATAAGACAAAAAAATTAAATGGCAAATTTACATTTGAGAATTATTTGCTACCTAAGGATGCGTAAGGAACAGCGTCTTGTTTAAGAACACGCCTCAAGGATCGTCGGGTGTGCAATGCTGTTTGTATTTTACTTCTATTTTTTAGACATTGGTTCTTTTCAAGAGTTGGCAACACCCTAGTGGATGTGAGCATCAATTGGACGATCAGAGATTTGGGGTCTCATAAGCTGAATTTAATGTTACAGGGCTCGTTTTCTTGCTCTGCTGTGGGCATTTCTCTTTGCTTCTCTTAACTTAGGGTGCTCTGTCTATCTTCGAAATCTGCCACCAGGTGTCGTCGCCAACCCAATAAACCAAACCAGCAAGCTAGCACGCAAAGTTTATGGCATCCACTACTGACTCTGTCCCTTTCTTAAATTGCGGGGGCTATAAAATTAAAAGTTCGGCTTCCACATTGTCTGCATACGAAATCTGTTTCTCGTCCTAACAAAGGCTACAAATAAAAAACCTTGAGCAGAGGAAAGGCGAACCTTCTTTAGCACTGCTCAACACTCCTCACCGCAGCAAAGCAACTGGGGGCCATCTAAATATTCTCAAAAACCTACCTTAAATGGAAAAAGGATGAACATTTCAAATAATATTAATGCTACGTTAAAATTATTATACTAAAACTAAAGCTCTCGGGATTACATTGGTTGTACATGAAATTAAATTGATTTATTTAATTATTTTAAATTTAAAACGCAATTAAATTAAAAGTGACATCTATCAATTTTAAAATTCTGCACAGTTTTAATTTTTTTTTCATTACGGAAGAGGGAGCATGGGGTGAGTAGGAGGTAGGGAAAAAATTAACTCCTGCTCAGCGTCCCCCTCCCACCCCCCGTGTTCTCAGCCCAGCAACTCCCCTGCTTAAATCTTTTAATTACTCAAACACATGTAAATTACAAAAACTTATCTAAACACACTTCTAAAGTGACAGTTTACAAAAATGGTTATAAAAAATGATGATTATAGTTATCAAAATGATGATTATAGTTATAAAAATGATGATTAATGTTATAAAAAAAATGGTACTGCAATTATATAATTATGTTAATCAACGCAAAGTTTAACTTCTAGTGCAAGCATCGTTTAATTGCAAGATTTCTTTGAAATCCAAAGGGATTCACACTTCCGTTGATAAAAACCTTAAGAATGATTAAGATTTTTCATGCATGCAAAAGATAGTAATTGATTTTCTTCACACCGAAGAAAACTATATTTTGTGCATGTCTTATAAGTTTGTCCATGGCCTTAGAGTTTAGACTTCTCAACTGCTTGGTTCAAATTCGAATCTTAAGAATTTGTTTGTCTTTCGGGTGTTAGGCTTTCTCTTTCCTGGCATTGGTCCTAAATTAGAGATGAGCGACTCTTTGTGGCCTTAAATACAGAAGGAGGGTCGCTAAACCTCGGAACAACAACAAAATAATCGATTATGAGAAACACTCTTATCTTTAAACCTGCTTCAAGATTTAGAAAGGAAATAGTCGGAATTTTTTTCTCAGTAAGAAAATAAATACCGTATTTTTCCTTATCTTCATTCATAGATAAGTCCATGCTGAATATAATACGAGAGTAGAACAAATGCAGTTATTGTTCGACAATTCTTTAACTATATTTTTCAGTAATATAGACATAAATCAAGCTGTTATTTCCATGTAACAAAACCACAGAAATTTGAAAATTTTATCTTCTGAGAACGGGAATCGAATCCGCATCTCCCGATTTGCGCTTGGGTATGCTAACCATATTGTACCACCCAAGACAGTGAAATCCAAACAACTGAAGCATTAATCTGAAACGTCAGAGAGTTTGATTTCACTGGACTAGTCAAAACAAACGTGTCTCATCGTAGTGCTAACTTGGTTAGCATACTGGAGCGCAAATCGGGAGATGCGGGTTCGATTTTCGTTTCAGGACGATAAAATTTTCAAATTTCTGCGGTTTTGTTGCATGGAAAGAACAGCTTGATTTATGTCATTATTAGTTATTCCATGTGTTTAACTTGATATATTTTTAATGTTCCAATAAATATTTAAAGGGGAAAAAATTACATTAACAGCATTTTCCTTTCCTGCGAAAAGTTGAATTTTGCAAGTTTATTTTTTCTCGCGAACTGACGCTACCCGTATTCCTTCCCTCCGAACGACCAGTAGGAGCATCAGACGGGCAAAGGTGAAGAAAAAAAAAAAAAAAAAAAGAGGCCGCACAATTGTGTTAAATCAAATTGAGTTATCCTTCGCTGCTTTTTCTCACAGAGACCGATTGAAATCTTAAACTCAAACAGCTTTCAGTTTCAATCGGAAACATGAAAGAAATTATGATAAACATAGTTCTTGGAACCAATAATTAATTTGATTCAGTTGAGCTACACAAAAAAAAAAAAAAAAAAAAAAAAAGCGCCTTCGCTACCGGATGGTCATTGCTGTTCTTAAAGCATAAGTGCCGCCGGCTGTCAACATAATTTCCTCCAATCAACTGCGTGGCAGCCACGTATTTTTGAGGTTTAATCTCTTCTCAGTCTCTGTCGCATCCTATACGTCTATGTGCAATGATCGTTCGTTTTTTTATCTCTGACGTACGTTATACATCGGGTTTGAAAAAGGCTCTACAAATTTTTATTTCAACATCTCAGATGAGTTGGTTTTTGTCGTATGCCTACTTCACATTTTGTCCAATAAATAGCAGCAAGTTTCACCAAATAGTCATTTTTCAGCGGGATCATTTTTAGTTTCGTGTGGGATCTCAAATCGTCAGTGTTCTGTAATTCTGACAGTATTTCTTTTATGCCGTAATGTTTTCTACATAAACTGCTGATGGATGGCATTGATGATTTTAGTGATTCTTATGAAAGTGAAATTTACTAATCGGAATAAGGTAGTGAATTAGACGTCGAATTGTGGTCCGACATCGGTGACAGAGAATCGTCAGATGAGGACTGTAGTATTCAAGCAGCCAGATAATGTAGTTTGAAGAAAAGACAGTAAATAATACTCCTCCCCCTTCAGCTTCACCAAAACTCCCGAAATTTTTGTTAATTTAGTACAGATGATGTACTTGAATATTTTGGCAGTTCCGGTGGTTTAAGCGATGGCTTCTGACTATTCGTCCGAGATGGGTTCGGGTTCGAATCCCGGTGAAGCATGGATGTTGTGTTTGTCTAACGGCCCTGGCTGTCTCCCTTCCCTGGAGTCAGGGGCCCTTATTTAGGGACGGCCGACTGTTTACAGCCCATTGAGTTGCTCACGGTGGTCGTTAAACCTCCAATATAAAAAAAATATTTTGAGTATTTTTTGATGATCCTATGGTTGAAGTGATTACAGAGGAAACTAAGAAGTATGCTAAGCAATGCATTCGTTCTGAGGTTGCTAAAAATTATCAAGAAGTAACAAATGGCGAATAAGTAACTATTTTTGAAATGAATACCAGCAGCTACTAACAAAGAGAGACCTGCACGAAAATGCGCCATTTGTTGTAGCAAACTTGATCCCAATGGAAAGAGAATAAGGAAGGAAACGAAATCCTACTGTCAATAGTGTGAAGTTGGACTGTGCGCTGTTTCTTGTTTTGCAATCTATCAGTGTAATTTTTAGTTGTAAAATATTGTTTCATCAGTTTAGTTGTAAATATTGTTGTAAATATTGTTTAACAGTGTAATTTTTAGTTGTAAACAATGTTGTTTTTCATCTACAATTTCAAATAAATATATTTTCTTGTAATGTACATAAAACATTCATGCATTTTATTTCAAAGTATTACTGAAAATAAATTATTTGTCGATAACTCAAACTGATTGCTACGCAGGGAGAAGCTTCAAATACAGGTGTAGTGAAGCTCATAAAACATTATTTATTATTAAAACAAACATGTGTAGGAGATAATTTCTTGCATAGTTTTCATCAGAATCAACTATGTATATCAAATATTGGTGATAAAAAATGACACTTTTTAGGCCGTAAACCCCACAAAAATATGACTGAGAAGGGGTTAATCATCGAAAGATAAATGAGGTGCACCCATTGTAGTTCTGGCGGCTTTGCAAAACCAGAGTTGAATGCCATTTTAATGATGTTTCATTCTAACGGAACATTTTTCGTTGCTTTACACGACGAAAAATACGATATGTTTCCCAAGGTATTTATCAGTACTGTACATACACTAATATATTTTTATTTATTTAGAGGAATATATCATTAATCATTTACTTTTCCTGTTCTGATATGTTTTTTACTTTTAATTTAATTGACTATCCCGGAAATCGATTTCTTGAAATACATTTCTCCTGAATTTTTCGGACAACCGATGTTCTACCGTATCTGCAAATGCAAAAAAGTGGCATGTTTGTAATGTAAACAGTACGCCGACATCACTTAGAAGGAATTTGAAGATAACTTTATTAAGTACAAATCAGAGCAAACTTTATCTTAGCTATATTAGTCTACCTTGATTCACGGCAACATGATATAAACTTAAACTTCACAAAATATCATGATTGGAAAAAATGCATTGTAGTTTGGTGACAAGTCACTTTGTTCGTGTTCATTCCGTCTTCAGAATGGATATATTGCAATAATATGTCTTAGGAAATATCTGTTGGCTGTTCACTGATTACGTTTGTAGAGCTGCACAAGGTTTCTTCGCTTCAAAACTCAGTATCGTGTGAAGCCACGTCGAGCAACAATAACAGCCTCTACTCGACGTGACATTCAATGGAAAAGGTTTTTGATATTGTCCTGCGGAATAAATAGCCTACCAGGCTGCTTCTATGCGAGACCAGAGTTCATCTGCAGTGACTGGTGAGGGGCTTGACGGGTCAGTGGCTTAGTTACCATGTCCCAGACATGTTCGATCGGCGACATAACCGGCAAACCAACAGGCCAGGAAATAAACGGCATCTGCCATGCATGGAAGAGGTCTTGGACGTTCAAGGCCACATGTGACCGAGCACTGTTCTGTTAGAATATAGCGCCACAGGAAAACTCTAAAGGAAGGGTATCACCCCTGCCCCTAAAACATCCCTGATGTATCGCTGGCTGTTGAGGGTTCCCTCAATACGAAACAGGCGAGATCGCGAACTGAACCCAATGGAGTCCCAAGCCATAACGCTTGGCGTTCGGCCGGCATGACCCTGCAAATTGCACGCTGCAAGCTGGCGTTCACCACGATGTTTTCGAACCCATATTCGATCATCATGATGCATCAGCCGAATCGTGATTGGTGAGAAAACATGCCCTGTTGCTAATCAGCGCGCCAGTGTCTGTCTTCGAGACTCCATTGCAGACTGAAGCGTCTGTGGTTGAGGATGAAAGGAATGCGCAGCAATGGGCTGCTAGCGACCAGTCCTCTGTCAAGCAGACGACGTCGAACTGTGCTGGAAGACAAAGCCTGACTTGTGACAGCGCTTTACTACTGCGATAACACCGCGGATATCGCTGTGCGATCGGTCACTGCCATGCGGTAGAGATGTCTGTCATCCCGTTCAGTCGTGCGATTTTGCGGCACATTCCTGGATTTCTCTGCGTCCGAGCCTCATCTGTCCACTGACGACACGTTCGCATTACTGTATTGGCGTTTCGTCTCGTACAGGTGGCGATTTCGCTGGAGGAAAATCCACCTTGTCTCACCCTAACAATCTTTCCTTGCTCAATGTCCGTCAGGTGTTCGTAATGCTACCTTCTTCGAAGACGAGGCATAGCGACGCACAAGAAACATCCTTTCGATTCAATGTCGGCTCCTCACTGATTGCAACACCCCGTTTGAGCCAGCTCTTTATACCCAAGACCGCACAGTCCAGAGGGAGCTGCTCCGAAACCGCTAGCGCATTTTCACTGACATTTTAATCGCTTTCGTGTCCGAATCTGTCGTACATACACTATATTGACATAAGTCACCGGACACCTGAAAGAGAAACACGACACAGCATTTATTGAAATACATTAGTACGGTGTCGGTCCACCTTTGGTCTTAATGCATGCACTAACCCTTCGAGACATGCTTTCGACAAGGTTTTGGAACACAGTGATAGGTATGCGCTTCCATTCAGTATAGGTATGCGCTTCCAAACGCTGCCGCTAACTGTTGCTTAGTAGTAGGCCTTAGTTCCAAACTTCTTATGCGGCGCTCTAATTCATCCCATAGGTACTCTATGGGATTAAGATCAGGCCGCTCTGTGCTGACCAGGGCACACACGATACGGAATTATCGTCAAACTACGCAGCAACAATTCTTGCTCTGTGGCTCGGTGCATTATCCTGCTGGTACCAACAAGGCTTCGTTCCATAGTAATGCCATAGAGTTGGTAGAACGTAATTGTCGAGAATATTGAGGTAGACATGCTGGTTAACACGTTTGTCCACGATAACCAATGGGCCGGGACCATACCACGAAAAACACACCCACACGAGTACACTGCCAGCTCCAAACGTTACCGTAGGAACAATACACTGCGGCAAATAGCGTTCCCCGGCTGCCGCAATACACAGACACGGCCATCATACTAATTGATCGTGTATCTGGATTTATCAGTCCATAGGACTCGTTTCCATTGATTTACGGTCCACGATAAATGTTCTTTACACCATGCTAAGAGACGAGTAGCATTCCAAATGGAGATGAAAGGCTTATGAACAGCCGCACGATCACGGTAACCCATGGAAGGAAGTTCTCTGCGAATGGTTCGTGTACATACCGAGGTTCCAGCATTTTTACCCACCTGTACATGGAGGTTTTGTGCAGTACTCCGTCGATTAGCTGTAATTTCTCTCCCGAGGCTTTGACGTCCTTTACCACTGATTTTCTTTGGTCAACCGGTACGTTTTGCTCCTTCAGGCTCGCCATGTGTCTTCCACGTATTCAGTACATTCGAAACAGTTGACTTGGGTATGTTTAAACGCCTCCCGGTTTCTCTTACGGACAACCCACTATTATGACACCCAACAATCTTTCCTTTCTCAAAATCAGTTCTCTTCCACCGCGACATTTTCACTAAACCTCACAGTGCGATACGATCGCGGTCAGCTGCAGGCTTGTTTAATACCGTTTGCAGATGTACCGAGCATCTTAACAACGCAGCGGATCCTTTCATTTGGTTTTGAAGGCGTGTCCGGTGACTTTTGTCAATATAGTGTATACTGTGAGTTTAAAGCTAATACCAGCAGTCCTTCATGGTTTTGCAATTTTTACAAACAGTTGAGTATATCGATTTTAAAAGTAATTTAAACCCAAAAATGTGAAATACGAAAAAAGACACTTTCTATGTCGGAGAGATTTTCAGAGATGCTGTTTGAGCATCGCCTACTGCTGGAACTGCTAGGGATGTGGTGGTTTGATCCGAAATATATGAAGAATAAAGAATTGCCAGGCTGAACGGGAACAGATTTTACGGTTTTTAAAAATACTACTCAACTTCTCTGCGGACATTGGGTAACACTGAAATCTGTGTGTTTGTGTGTGGGGTGGGGGGTGGGGGTTGTAATCGTTCAACAAATTCTCTGAGGGCATGTGCTACCGCAGGAACCCTGGGGAGTGTCTTAGTCCCCGAAAACGGGAAATGCATATAGAGCTTTCAAATGTAAACGGGAGTTTTGCTACCGTTCGAGCACAAATCAACTCATGAAACCACGTTTCTCCCGATACGTAAAGACCATTATTTACATACTAGCAAGTAGAATGGGTTGGGTCTCACTCGAGTTGGGTGTAATCAAGATGCGAGAGTAAGATGTACCCAATAATCTGGCACAGCTCTGTATTATCGAATTTCTCTCAAAGGAAGGCATTTGAAATCTCTTCCAAGCTTGCAGCACAGTTTAAGAAAGTATTTTTGTCACAGGCAAGGGTGTTCAGTTGGGCGAAAGAATTGTTCGCGTCGCGAATGCGTATTTATAAATTCGAACGGACAGATGGCGATTCAATTCAGCGTAAAGGAAATGAAAAAAAAAAATTGAGGATAGGGATGAAAAAAATAGTTTTAAAATCGGACTTTTCTCTGTGGTATCTAAGAGTGCTTATAGGACAGACGAACAGATAGACAGTTCATAGAGAAGAAAAATGAAATGGACAATAGGCTGAGAGTATAGGTGTTACGAAAATTTGGTTTTAAATTTAAACTTCTATGCGGTACCGACCACTGTTAATAAGGACGGATTGAGAGATAGTTCGATGAAAAGAAAATGAAAGAATTGTTCGAATGACTGATGGCGGGGATGAAGAAAGTTTGTTTTAAAATGAGACATTCTGCTTTGTAGCTAAGAGTGTTGGTAGAAAGAACGTTCAGATGAAGCAATAGCCACCTGCAAGAGAAGAAGAAAAATTAAATGAATAAAAAAAGAAGCTTACCGAGAGCGTGAAGTGAAGAAAAGTTATTTTGAAAATTATACCTTCTGTGAGGTACGTAAAGGAGTTGGGAAGGACGGACAGACAGATTAATGGAGAGTTAGGTCGGTGAAACGAAAACGAAATCAATAAATGAATTATTGAGAACAAGATGACGAAAATTTGTTTTAAAATTGGACCTGTAACATTTGTTTTTTGCCAGTAGGGATGGAATGTTTGGTACTAGCAAAAATTCCATCCATTCTGAGGAAGAAATGAACGGACGATGTTATAGGGCACCTTATAATTCAGACATACGTACAATGGGACTCAGACAGCAAACACATACGCACGGTAAAGACATGCACGCTGTGCACTTAAACTTCCCTAAGCTCATCCTCATCGAAGATCACCTCAATAATTTTGCTAATGTCATGCGTTTTTCGCACTTGAGATTAAATTACTAAGTCTCATGCATTATTGAAGACAGCAACTACCTATGGTTGAAACATTATTCTCTGACGACTTTGAAACAGAAATTCTTTTAATTCAGGAAGAGAAAGCTTAAGGGTGACGCAGGACAAAAAAACATTTCTTTCACTTGACTTTTTTCACTGCGTTTCACTTTTTGTCTTTATTTTTTTCTATAGTTAAATAAGCTTACAGGAAGATTCACCTACCCCTACCTAGCCTTAGGTTACTTCTATTTACACCAAATTTAAATTCAGTAGCTCTCTCGAGAGCAGTTTAAATTATCCATTAGAAGAGACATTTGCAATTTTCTAAGGTATATGTGCAGCTGAAAAGGAGTATTATGATTATATTGTGGTAATATTGTTCGCAGAAATGGCATTTTCACACACTGTTTAAAAGAGATTTAACTTACTTGTTACAGGAATGATCTCAATAAAAATAAATGAATATGCGAGTGTCAAGGACCGTTTTAAGTGTCTCTTCAGTCAAGATTGAAGCTAAATTTCCCTTGGTGAAGCAACAAGGGTGCATTTTTTCGAAGATGTTGTGATTATCATCAATTCGTTAGAGATAAAGGCTTAGGAAATTAAGCTTCTACTTTCCAGAATCTTTTAAAATTCGGGTCCATTTTTCAGCACGTCTTTTGAAACAAGAAATATGACACCGAATTTTCGGTTGTGATGAGCACGTCTTTTTGAATCCGTTCTGACGCCAATTGAATTTACCAAAGCTATTCAAAGTAAATGGAACCGGTACAAAAGAAACAGTAATATCTGACCGAAGAAAGAACTTTTTCGATCGGGATTTTAGTCTCTCAGATATTGCTGCAAACGGAAATGTGAGCTTACGGCCTCTGGTGGCAGACTTCTGCGTTAAGAAAAAAATTGAAACTATATGAGAAACACTTCGCAAAGAAAAACGTTTTCGAATCGGTTTCTTAGAAGCAGAGATATCGACAAATATAAGATATGCATCTACGTCCCCTGGCGGGAAAAACATGCATTATTTCAAGAAAGAAAGTATTCTCAAAAGGTTTTTCGATTTGAGCGGTATCGGTCCAGGGAAGAATTTTTCCAGTCGAGATTTTAGAAGCTCAGATGTTGCTGCAAATACATCAGAAGCAAAAATTAGCGCTTACGCCCACTGGTGGCCAAACCATTTTTTACCAAAATTTAGAAATTACGTGCAAAAGATTTCCCATCAGAAGCTGTATCCGCTGCAGAGAAGACATTTTCAAATCAGAGTTTTAGAAGAGTGGATATCGGGGAAAACACAATTATACTTTTACGCCTTGCTGAAAATCTATGCATAACTTGAAAAAGTGACTAAACCTAAAATAGTCTTCGACATAAATGGAATCGAAAGGTAGAATAAATTTTTCAATCGGAAGTTTAGAAGCAAATATATAGAATAAAATGTATTTTGAATTTGATATCATGTGCATTTACGCCCTCTAGTTGCAAAATTGTGCATCGTAAAAAAAAAAAAAAAAAACAAGATGAAGGATAATCATTCGCGCCTTTCAAAAAGAATTTTTCAAATCGGAGTAATGGTTACAGAGATATGGTGTCCACAGACCGACGGACGGGCAAACCGGTAACATCAGCACAATCATTTTTACAAAAGTATGCTAAAAATCGAGAGAAAATCCGCATCGCACAGAAAGGTCTTTCTAAATTGGGCCCTGCAGCCCCGGTGGCGCAGTGGTCTAAGGCAATGGCCTCTGATCATTCGTCCGAAAGGGGTCCGGGTTCGAATCCCGGTGAGGCATGGATGTTGTGTTTGTCTTACGGCACTGGCTCTCTCCCTTCCCTGGAACCAGTGACCCTAAATTAGGGACGGGCGACTGCTTATAGCCCATTGAGTTGCTCACGGTGGTCGTTAAACCACCAATCAAAAAAAAAAAAAAAAAATTGGGCCCGACAATATCCCCACTGGATCCCTGATCAATGGGCCTGTGTCCATTTCAGTGACGAGTCACGGTACAACCTAAACACGGATTCTCGACGTGTGCACCTTTGGAGAGAGGCAGGAATCCGAAATCTTCCCACCAACATTAGAAGATTGACCACTGCGGTGGTGGAGGTCTCCTGGTTTGGGATCGCGGCATGTTGGACGGACGCACTCTGCTGCACATGTTTCCAGGAGAGACCCTGACTGCTGCACGCTACAGGGATGACACCCTAGAGCCCTGTGTATAGCATTTCAGGTGAGCTGTTGGCCTCCAGTTCCTTTTTATGGACGGTAACACCCGTGCCCATAGGGCTCGATTGACCGACGAATACGTGGAGAGTGAGGATATTCACAGGATGGGGGGGGGCAGCAATATCTCCGGATCTGAACCCGATGAAGCATGTCTGTGAAACCTTGGAAGAGCAACTGCAAACCGACAGTCCTCTACCAGAACCCTTCCGGGACTACGACGTGTTTTGGTGGAGGAGTCGCACTCATGACGCAATCTCTTTTTCTCAGCTTTGTAAACAGCATGAGGGCTTGCCGTGTGAGATGTAACCACACTCTTTGTCAGCCCCTCAAAATCCGCGTCACTTTCTGCATGACTTTTGGACTGCCATGCTGTGATGCGCATGCTTCCTCCTCATGCTGTAATGGCATTCCTTCTCTGTTGTCGATTGCTGCTTTATCGATATATATATATGTCCGTAACAACTGACATTAAACTCTGGCGGGTGTATTTTGCGTTATTCACGATTTCGTGTTTGCCAGGTTAATTTTGAACCGCAATGTAAACACACGTTCACGAAACTGAAAGGTAAGGTGTTGTGTTATGACGGAAACAACTGCGATGTATCCGGTTCGAAGCCCGATTTAGTGACATAGAACGCTCGCAGTGTAAAGAAAACTGTTGTATATTCGACCTCGGAAGCTATCGGCAGGAATACCTACAAATTTTCAAACATTTTACGTGAGTTATATTGTATAACGAAATTGTATTTTAAGCTGTGTTTTAAGCTGTATATACGAAGTTTGTACCGAAAGCAATACAAACGTGGGCATAACTTTTGTATTAACTGAAACATCGTTCAAATTGCACATGTTGGTAGAGTAACACTTCCTCTACACAAAGGTACTACTCAACATAGTCTTCGTCACAAACGATGCATTTGCGCCATCGCTGAACCCAACTCTCGAATACTCTTTGAAAAAATTCAGGTGTGGACTGTTGTACCCACTTCTTCACAGCCACTTTCACCTCGTCTGTGTCACCAAATCGTTGTCTCCGGAGACTGTCCTTCATTGGACCAAACAGGTGGAAGTCGAAGGGCACCAGAACTGGCCTATACGGTGGATGGAGGACTACCGACCAGCCTAATTTGCTGATCCCCTGATGTGTTGCCAAAGATGTGTGTGGTCTCGCATTGTCATAGTGAATGTGGATCATTTTCATATTCTTGTTCAGTCTCTTCCTCCTTATGGCTTCTCTGAGCTTCTTGAGTGTCTCAGTGTACCGTTCGCTGGTCACCGTGCGGCCACGTTCCAGAAAATCAAGGAGAATGACACCCCTGTTATCCCAAAAAACAGGCAGTATGACTTTTTGCGTTGATTGCTGGCTCTTGAACTTTTTAGGCCTTGGTGAAGACGTGTGACGCCATTCCATGGACTGATTCTTCGTTTCCGGATAGTAAAGATATGCCCACGTTTCATCCCCTGTCACCAGATCGAAAAAAACCTGTCTCTATTGGCTTCAAATGCCTCCAGCAGATGAGAGAAGACTTTCACTCTTCTCTCCTTCAAATCGGGTGTCAACTGCCGAGGTACCCACTTTGCAAACACTTTCCGAAACCTTAAGTCTTCCACCATCTTTTGTATGGCATTGTGACCACAGTCCAGTTGTGCAACAAGCTCACAGATTGTGACTCATCTCTCCACGCGAATCAATTAATCCGCTCGCTGGCGATTCGTGTCAGTGGTCGCAGATGTTGGTCTCCCACTGAGTGATTTATCTTCAATGCTGGTTTCCCCTTCTTGAAACTTCTTCATCCATCTGTGCACATTGCTCTTGTCAATAGTGTCATCTCCGTAAACATTCTGTAGCCTTCTGTGGATGTCGGGCAGCCTGCACCCTTCCTTCGTCAAGAACTCAATGACGGCACGTTGCTTCTGCTTGGAATCCATTTTTTTACCAGCAATGAAGAAGAAGGTTTACTATAGAGGAAAAGTTACTCTACCAACATGTGCGATTTGAACGACCTCTGTCAGTTAATAAAAAGTTATGCCCACTTTTGCATTATTTTCGGTACAACCCTCGTAATTTATTAAATGTTTCATTCTTTTAGGTTTAATGCTCTCTAAGAAGAATATTAGCGTTTGCAGCGTCTTCTTAACTGCCATATGATCGAGAATATGGATGCGACTGTTCCGGTCCCATTCTGCGTGTGGCTTCTCAGATTCAATTTGAGATGGCTGGTCACGAGCTACGTAACAATATCTTTATTGCCTGTCTCGTAATTACAGAACGGATTTTTTGGCAAATAAATATTTTCACATAAAAACACATTTTCGAAACTGGTGTATGTAAATATATATTTTCCAAAATTTCCTAATAAAAACATAAATTTGTATGTTTCCTCTATTTTTTTATTTTTTAGTGTAAATAAACCCGACGAAAAAATTCAGCGAAAAAAAAGAAAAAAGAGAACTGTATTGTAACGAGAATGTGAAATTTACTACCCTCTTCACGAGGTCTCGTTTCATCGGCGCCAGCCCGTTAGCGAATGACGTCTTCTCTTCCCGTTTGGTGAAGCGAAACTGGAAATTTTCCCCTACCAATGAAAGCTTAAACAACACATGGATAGGACTCAAAATCTAACACGGTGAGTATGTATACGCCGCTCGCGTTATTGTCGTTGTTGTTGATACTGTTCTGTTGAATTGCTGCGGTTAGCATGTTGTTTCTTCTGTGTTATTATCCTGTTCCTATATTACGTACTAAAGTGCGGTTCTAAAGTGCACTCAGTTCATTATTTTTAGGAGATGTATAACTGCGACGAATAAATTTCACGTTGAGCTTCAGCGAGTGTACTGCCTCTTCAGTGCGAGTTTGTGAGTTTAAACGGACACTTCGACTAACAAACACGTAACAGCATCCTATCAAGAAAAAGAAATGCCGATGGATGTTACGACCAGAAGGAAATTAAGTCAAGATCAAACACAAAACTAACGTCCACTGCAACTCCAAAGAACTTTTCCCATCAAATGTACACGTATAACTGTGGTTAGTAAGTTTCAGTACAAACATTATTTTTTTATCACAGAAAATAACTAATTACATTATCGTTGAAGAAAATATATTTTTATTTTCAGGAAATATTTCTTATTTTTAATAAATATTTTTCTATGTTCAGCAAATACACTGCTGCTAATAGAAATTGCAACACCAAGAAAGAAAGAACCAATCACAATGAAATTTGTGGGAGTGATTAGTTATGGTACAAGCTGCAAACGGTTACAATTACATACCGGTTCATGATGAGAACTCCAAAAAAATAGTAATAAGTAAATCCACCATGGGCGGTAATAACCGACTCCACACGCAGTGGGATCGAATAACACAGAGTTTGGATGGTCGTCTGCGGTATTGCATTCCATTCTGCTTCTGCACGCATCCGCAATTCGTTGGTTGTGACAGGCGGTGAAGCCACACGAGCCTGTCGTTGCGTGATAACACTCCAGACGTTCTCTATAAGCGACAAATCTGGCTGGCGAGCAGGCCAGAGAGACAAGCAACTTGATGCGCAGAGTAAGTCTTGGACACTACGAGAAACATGGGGTCGGGTATTGCCTTGTTGGAAGACGGTCCTTGGATCGCCTGAAAGAAGGGTAGAAGTTCAGCTTCCACACTGTAGCGTTGGCAGTTCAATGTGCCTGTGGTGCGTAGTAGGCGAGTGTGTGAATAAAACGCAATAGCGCCCAAGACCATCACGCTCGGCGTGGGACCGGTATGAGCACAATGCAGCCTTCCAGATGCCGTTCACCACGATATCTGCGAACAAGGATTTGCCCTTCGTGATGAATTAGATTGAATCTGGACTCGTCCCAAAACAATATGCTCCTTTCAGTACTCCAGTTGTTTGCGGTACCACTTCAATCGCTGGCGCCTATGTTTCAGGGTCAAGGGAAATCGCAGCAATGTGCGGCTAGCAACGAGGCCTCTATGGATATACACTGACGGAAAAAAAATCCCAACACCACGAAAAAATAGTTGTAGAGGAATGAAATGGCGGCAATACATTTGTATAGGTAACATATTTAATAGATTATAGTTTCAAGATCACAGCTTATTGTAAGCGCGAGAAGAGCCATTTTAAATGTGCAATGCTGGTACATTAATAACCGGTGTAACCACCAGAATGTTGAATGTAAGCACGCAAACGTTCATGCATTGTGTCGTACAGGTGCTGGATGTCAGTTTGTGGGATGGAGTTCCATGCCTGTTGCACTTGGTCGGTCAATACAGGGACGGTTAATGCTGGTTGGGGGTGACGCTGGAGTTGTCGTCCAATGATGTCCCATACGTGCTCGATTGGTGAAAGATCTCGTGATCTAGCAGGCCACGGCAACATGTCGACACTCTGTAGAGCATGTTGGGTTACAACAGCGGTATGCGGGCGAGCGTTATCCTGTTGAAAAACACCCCCTGGAATGCTGTTCATGAATGGCAGCACAACAGGTTGAATCACCAGACCGACGTACAACTGTGCCGTCAGGGTGCGTGGGATAACCACGAGAGTGCTCCTGCTGTCATAGGAAATTGCTCCCCAGACCATAACTCCAGGTGTAGGTTCAGTGTGTCTCCGCCGCAGACAGGTTGGTTGCAGGTGCTCACCTGGCCTTATTCTAACCAACACACGGCGATCACTGGCACCCAGGCAGAACCGGCTTTCATCAGAAAACACAACAGATCTCCACTCCGTCCTCCAATGAGCTCTGGCTTGACACCACTGACGTCGCAAACGGCAGTGGTTTGGAGTAAGTGGAATGCACGCTACAGGGCGTCTGGCTCGGAGCTGTCCTTCAAGTAACCGATTTGTAACAGTTCGTTGTGTCACTGTGGTGGCAACTGCAGCTCGAATTGCTGCCGCGGACGCGGTACGATGCGCCACGGCCATGCGCCGTACACGGCGGTCTTCCCTCTCAGTAGTGCCACGCGGCCGGCCGGAACTCGGTCTTCTTGAGGCAGTTCCTTCCCTTGATCACCGCTGCCAACAATCATGCACAGTGGCTACACTCCTGCCAAGTCGTTCTGCAATATTGCGGAAAGAAAATCCACCTTCTCGTAGCCCTATTACACGACCTCGTTCAAACTCCGTAAGCTGTTGATAATGGCTTCTTCGTCTTCTTAAAGGCATTCTTGACTAACATCAACACACTACGTCGAATCTCAACGATAACTAACGCTCACGAACGTTACAGCGCGTATTTCCAGCAAACCTGCTTTGCATGTTCTGAGGGGCGCTACTAGCGCCACATGTATGCGCCGAGCGCGAAATTTGCATAGACGTCATCTTACAGATGTACTCTCACCACCTACCAACTGTCGTTTATCTAACACAAACCCTTCTTGGTGTTGGGATTTTTTTCCGTCAGTGTAATTGTGATGAACAGTGCTTGTAGGCATCGGACGATGTGTGACCATCCTCCATTGCCGCGCAAGTGTCGTGGATGGAGTTGTGCGCGACGTCACTGCCATATGGTGGAAGTGGTTGTCTTCCCGATCGGTCGTGTGATTTACAGCTCCAGACCCTGCACGACAATACGTAGTACCCTCTGCTGTCCATTGACGTCATGTACACATAACGGTAGTTGCGTTACGCCTAACTCGTGCAGCAATATCACGGTATGATAAAGCACCTTCTGTGAATTCAACGATTCTACCTCTTTCAAGCTCCGTCAATTGTTCGTATTGTTGTTTCGTTTGGCTACGCGAAATGTTTACATGTTAACAACAGCGTACAGTCGAGTTTAGCTATAGCAAATTTAAAAACCTGCTCTCTGTACGCCTTCTTTTATACCCCATGGTGTGACGTTTCCGATGGCGTTGCGCGCGCCTCACATTTGCATGTGCGCTGAATGTGTAATCATTTGCATCTCCTATGGTGCCCTATCCATCCTTCAAATTTCGTTCAAATCCGAGCATTTCTTCATGGTGTTGCAATTTTTATTAACAGCAGTGTATTTTTAAAATTCGCATATGAAAAATATTTTTCTGTTTTCTAGCACCTAAAGGTCCGTTCTCTACTCATAACCAAGGTGGTGTTTATTTTCCATTCAATTTTCGCACTGCTTTATACACTGAGTGGCCACTTTATTATGACCACCCCCTCAGTACTTCGTTGGGCCACCTTTTGTCTTTAATACTTCGTCGATTCTTTGTGGCATGGACTCCACGAGATGTTGATAGGTGGTTTGTGGGATCTGAGACCATGCTTGATGAATAGCACTTTTCAGGAGTGTGAAATTGCAAGGTTGTGGATCCAGCTGTCTGATGGCTCGTTCAACTTCATCCCACAAATTCTCAATGGGGTTGAGATCTGGAGATCGTGGAGGCCACCTAAGCAAAGTAAACTCACCGGCATGCTCCTGTAAACCAATCCTGTACAATACGAGCACTACGGAAGGACGCATTATCTTGTTGAAAGTAGCCATCGCCATTGGGATAAACCATCCACATGACAGGATGCACTTGGTCCGCAACAATGTTTAGATATGATGTGCCAGTCAGACGTTGATCAACACGAATTAAAGGTCCCAAAGCATGCAAGAAAACATTCCTCAAACCATAACATTGCCTCCACCAGCTTTAAGGGTTGTAGCAATGCATTTGGGATCCATGCTTTCGTGCTGTTTTCGCCAAATTCTCACTCGGCCATCGGCATGGTGCAACTGAAAACGTGATTCATCGGACCACATAATTTGCTTCCAATTTTCGGCTGTCCAATCTTTGTGCTCCTGTGCGAACTGGAGACGTTTTCTCTTGCTAACTGCAGACAGCAAAGGTGTTTGAACAGGCCTTCGGCTGCCATATCCCATCCGATGCAGTGTATGGCGAACAGTGCGTGCAGAGATCATTTGAGGGGATCCTTGATTAAGGTGGTCTGTAAATTGCTGCACTGTTGCCCTTCTGTTGTCAGTTACCAGTCTGGACACTCTCCGTTCCGCCCGATTAGTCATTAGTCGATGGCGACCACACGTTGCACGTATATACCCAGTTTTTTGGCTGACAGTCCAGTCTTTAAACACTTTAACAACAGCTGCTCTGGAACATTTGACGAATGCGGCGGTTTCGGTGACACTCGCTCGATAGCTCCGAGCTCCTACAATCATTCCCACGTTGAAAGTCCGTCAAACCGCATTTTTTACCCATCTCGTCACCCAAAAATCATTTCTACTACTGTCGCAAGCACTAAGATTTCCCTTTTTATATTAGCCTCGTCCTCTGGCGGCAACAGCGTGCAGCCATAGCTCATTTGCTTAAAACTGTCAGGTGGTCATAATAAAGTGGCCACTCAGTGTATAAACATTTTCTGATAGATAAGCCCAACCAATCTGGTATCTCGATCAACATTGAACGCTCACCATTTTCATAAACCTCTGCTGACAGCTTCATTCTTTAGCGTTGAACAGTACATAATTTTTGAGAAAATTCCGGTAGGTTTAGAAGTTAATTCACATACAGTTGTATAACCTGAAAGATTAAAATTTGAAAAAGCAGGCCAGGCAGAAGTGCTTTGATTAAAAGATGTGTTTAAATGGAAAAGTGAAATATTAGAATTGTAGAAGTATATTACAAGGTGCAGGGATATCTTTTTATTTATTTTGTCCCCGAAAATTTTTGTGCACTTTTCTCTTCTGGAGTTTTTGTAAACACACTGGACAAAAAATTGCGGAAATTTGATTGAATCATGTACGTAAGTGTAAAGTGGATGAACATAAAGAGTTGTATAAATATGAAGAGTTAACCCATGAATTAGGATTGTGGACGTCTGAGGTGAGTGTGTAAAGCATCTGTAGCATTCTTTATTTTCTTTTATAGGTACAACTACGGGTCGTAAACATGACGTTACTGAGCAGCAAAAGAAGGGGCCATTGTTTTTGGCCGAGAACATGGTCATTCCCTGCAAGACGGGGCGAAGATCGTTGGACTGTGCGAGTCAACAGTCAATAGTCCCCATTTCCAGTTGAAGAAGTATGGAAGCTACCACAGTAGATGGAGCAACTGTGGTAGAAGCTGTGTTATGACAAATTGGGATCGCAGGCCTTTGGGACGATTAGCAACCGCCACACGTCTCCAGACTCATCAAGAACTGCTTCAACAGTACAATGCTGGACCCAGTAAACCAGTCTCAGAACGAACGCTATGGAGAGAACTGCATGGCTTGGGCATTTTCAGTCGTGTTGCCAGGATACGTCCGAAGTTAACTGCCCATAAGCAAAATTGCCTGGCTTGGGCAAAACAGCATCGTCACTGGACGACTGAACAGTGGCAACTAATAATATGGTCCGACGAATCCAGATTCTGGTTGTATTCCAATAATGGTCGCTCCGGGATCATGCAGAAGGCTGGAAAAAAATTAACCTAGAATATGTCCAAAGAGCTGTGCAAAAAAGGGCTGGAATTGTCATGTTTTGGGGCTCTATTTCAAGTGCTGGAGTTGGACCATTCGTTGAGGTGTTCAATCGCATGAAATCTATGGATAACATGCCCCTTTTAAATAATGCATTTGTAAGAACGGACATATTAATTATGTTAAAATATAATGAACTGGACATTATGTTACTTTTTCACAAAGAAAAATAAAACAGTGCAAAGCCCTAGAAGGCGACAGAACGTTCGAGAACATTTTTTCTGATGTCGAGAGCCACAGACAAAGAACCTGAGTTTTCTCATGCCTTAGAAAGAGAGAGGCCTTTCCAACGAACTGATAACATCTTCAATGATACCGCGACCTTCGCTGTACTTTGTCAGCGTTGTACAGACGCCTAAAAGTCTGGAAAACCAACCATCCACCTTTGCGTAGATACAACAATGTATATTGTGTTATTGTAAGAATGTACTTCGGCGGTAGGATTACTTTCTCAAAGGGGCACTTCCTAATGGATAGATCTGACAGACCGCAGAGGCACGAAAGGTGGGATTAAAACCCATCAGTTGAGTACGCCTCGCCGACGCCAGGGATTAAGCAGGAGCGTGACGTCAAAGGAGGTAGGCGAGGCAGCAGAAGAGCGCCAAGAGAGCAGTTTCGGCACCGGGGCCTTAGCGCATGCGTAGCGCGGAGGAGGTGAAGAGGAACAGGTCTCTTAGGAAGGAACCTGTTAGTCAGTCTGATTTCGTCTAGCGGAGAGAGTAGTTCTCCGGTAAAGGGGACGCGAAGCGTTTGCCTTTTTTGTGAGCAGACGGACGCTCCAGTTACGGAGGTCCGAGGCTCTGGATGAGATTAGCCAGCGCACTATCTTTGGAGAGATAGGGTTTTTGGTTGCAGCGGTACAGTTCCCGGTCAGGGAATCCCGCTTGTGTAACAGATATTCCTTTACAGTAAGTCAATTCTTAGCACAGGGTAAGATTGCATTCGGAACGACAGGGAAGTACAGTTAGGCTAATCAGAATATTCTCAGAGATACAGATCTTCCTAATAGTAAATAGATTCTCTCTACAACGTCAACGCCGAAAGCGAGGACTTAGATATTTTTTTCGGAAAGTGATTCTCCTAGAATTTATGCCTACGCTCTGTCAGATCTTAACCTTAGTGAAAACCCGAGGCTAGAGGAAGATTAGTCCACCGCCGTCGAAACCTAACTGATTATTTAATAAATATTTTGTGTTGTAATAGTAAATCCTCTCGAGATCCTTATATCTTAGTTGTGATTATTATTTTGTTCGTTCAGCTGTTTCGATCCGCCTTCCCGGTTCACAGATTGCATAACAAAGTGGGGAAGGCTTCGTTTGTTCGCCCGAATAGAGTTTAGGGAGTGTTTCACAGAAACAGAAACACTTCCTTGTGTCTGTGAGAAGCACTTATAGCGTGGACGCCTCAGATTCATAAGTAGTAGGCGGAGCCACGGCACGTGACCAGTACCTTCGCTCTCACAGCATTATTGCCATTTGTACAGTTTTTTGGACAACAAAGGCACATAGTGGATTTTGTGTTTTAAGATGATAACTCTCGTGTCCATCGAGCTAGAATTGTGCTGAATTGGTTTGTAGAACATCTCAATTGGCCTGCAAATGCACCCGATGTAAATGTGATTGAAAAAAACTTGGACATGTTAGAAAGGGCCGTGAAGAAGAAAAAAACCACCCTGCAAATTTTGCAGAATCTTTTGGGATCTTTTGAGCATAGCGTGGAATAAACTTGATGCGCAGTGATACTGAGTCATTCTGATAGCATGCCAAACAAAATTAAAGCTGTAAAAAATTAAAACAGGTGGTGATATAACTCTATATTAAAGAATAAAGTTTACATTCCGTAAAGTTTTGTCTGATGTGTTTATATTTGCTAGAAAACACATACCATCATTTTTTGCTCTTTTCTCGAGTCATTTTCGGCAAATTGAAAATAAAGTATTTAAATATGCTTTAAATATGGATATCCTCCTTTGCTAAAAACCACGGTTATTCGGGTGACGTTGTCAGGAGGGTACACAATAAGGTAAGGTTTGCTATGTCAGCTACTTTAATTAGTAAACATATGCCTAAAAAATATGTCGGATCTGTAGACTTTCATCCACATATTGTAAATCTTCTTACTAACAATGATCCCGTCATAAAATATAATTTGGTATACGATCGTGCAATTTATATTCCATTATTCGCAACGATCGGGACAAAATTAACAAAACGAAAAAATGGATTGTGTATATTATTCCCATGCTCGACCCTACTTCTGGTGAATTAAATAATCATTATGTGGGTTCAAGCAAAAGAAATTTGGATTTAAGATTAAATGAACATAGATATAGTTTAAAAATTAATCACCAAAACACCTCTTTTGCAAGAACTGTAGGCGCTGGAAATTCCATTCCAGAATGGAACAACGCTAAGATTATAAATACACCTAACTCTGAATATTCTTTGTTATTTACAGAAAGTCTCTATATTTCAGCTTATGATACACGTTGCGGTAATGATTATTATCCTTGTGGTTTACCCGAACCCTGGAGGAATTTAGTTAGAGAGGACAGCACAATAACTATTGTTCCTATTGCCTAATTTTATTAATTAATTATGTTTTTCTTGACTGTCTTGTTATCTGGTACATCTTGTGATACTGACATTACCTTTCCCATGACGCATCTGTTTAACGTATATATGATCAGCATGTAACCACGTGAGAGCAATCACATCTGATGAAGGAGTCTCCGAAAGTACTCATGTTTTAAACCTGTATATAGCTTTCGTTTTTTAACTGAATAAATGTCATCGTGCAATAAGACGGATTAATCCTCGTTACTAAATATGCTTTTGTAAAAGCTGTGAAGAAATATAGCCATGAAAATCGTTCGATTACTTTGTTAAAATACCGGCAAAACAAAAATGGCTGATTTTTTTTTTTTTTCTTATCTCAGAATTCTGTCACCTGGTAAGATTCATTTGCTGGCGAAAAATCATTTATCAAGCCCAATGATAAAAAAGTTTAGTAGAGAAAGGAAGAACGAGAGGAAACCATGGAGTGAGGTTGCCTTATTCGTCACGTGATCTGATGACGTAGTCGATGCGGAACCAGGAAGATTTATCCTTGTCGTCACACTGACAGATCGCTCTCAGCATCTCCAATCGCAGTGTTTTCCAGGAAAGAAGCCCTCTGCTTCCTCGTTCCATCTACGTCGATAAAAAAAAAAAAAAGCCATTCACTTGAGCGAGAAAATTAAGAAAGAAATTAGAAGTGACAGTCTAGTGATTTGGTACTTTGTAACTCGAAATCGTTCTCTGATATGGCGGGCAAAATTGCTCGGTATTTCGTCGAAACTTAATTCCCTTCATTTAGGCTGATAGCTTTTGGTGAACATTTGTGTTCTGACTCTTTCTTTTAGGATGCCGATATGTCTCTGCTAAGAGATGCGAGAACACAGATGCTGTGGTTGACATTAACTAAAAGTGGGGTTTCAAACTTTCCTTATTACAGAGGATTTCGTGTATTCCCAGATTTCTTTTTCATGTCCGCGCAAACGAGATACAAAGCAATGGATTGTCGTGCATTGCAACTTCGGTTGTTACTTATTTTTTACAGACATTGTTTTACTTTTTTACCTCGCCGAAAGCCTCTTCTGAAGCGGGTAGTCTTCAAAACAAAGTTTCCAATACGATTTTGTTTATAAATATAGTTTGACCATAACAAAGAAAATGTTTTCGAGGCTGCTTCTTATAAGCAATTGGATCGAAAGTTCAGATTTTTTTTTTCATTTTAAAATATCCTGGAAAATAAATTTGTACTTTTCCTTGTAAGAGTTAGTTTAGTTCATCATCGGAAATGACTATAAGAAAAAAAGCAATCGCGAACATAGAAGCAGAAACGTAATTAACGTAAAGGTTACGGTCTTTACATCAGAGCTGAGTTCGGGCTCAATTTTCGGAGCCAGGGCCCCTCCTAGCACGTGATATATCAGACCGAGCCCACCCGAGCCCGAATTTTATATTGCAAGATAGAGCTCGGGCCCGAACGAGCCCTAAACCTGGCTAACTAACCTGTTCAACCATTAATAAAACAATCTCATTTTCCACACTTCCACTCACTCACTCACTCACTCACTCTCTCTCTCTCTCTCTCTCTCTCTCTCTCTCTCTCTCTCCTCCTCCTCCTCCTCCACCTCCTCCTGCAGTTAACCAATTTATTTCTCAAATGGAGAAGTGGGGAAGGGACCTCTATCTATTTTTATAGTGCAACTGTATGAGTTTCTTTGACAGTTCGTTTCCACCTGAAGTGCTTCGGGCAGCCGGACATCCAAAATGATCAGGCGGTGCTACAATTGTATGTTGCTCAAATAATGCTAATATTATCGAGCCATAATGCGCTGCAATATGTACGCTACTAAATAGAATTAGCAGGGAGCTAGTGCGTGGAGATAGGGGGTAAATTATCGTCGGCAAGCTATCAACTACCCAATATCTATAGTTATTGAAAAAGCTCTTTCTTCTCTGCAGAAACACACGAATGCGCGGCCTATGGCGTTTTCTACTCAAGCCCGGAATAAATAGCCACCTCGAATGTCCGGTCCCCAACCAGAACCACAGTTGCGAAGAATTCCCTTTACCTACTAGAAAGTGTCTGATTTGCTAAATCATATAAAATCACATTTATATATAAACAAATTTATCTCGCTCTCCCTCTATGTAAGAGCCAGAGTTCGCCCGAGCCCGCCCGAACCCGAGCCCGAACAGCAGTAAATATTCTACAGCCCGAGCCCGAACATCAGTAAATATTTTACAGCCCGAGCCCGATTTCTGCCCGGGCTCTGCTTCGGGCTTTCGGGCTCGGGCTCAGTCCGTCTCAGCTCTGCTTTACATGGAAATTTAAACTCAGCTGCAGAGTTTTGAGCTGCTACCAGAACTACATATTTTATATTTAGTTTTTAATTAACAAAGGCTGCGGTCTTTTCATATTTTTTGAAAAGCTAATTGAGGAGACTTTCATCCTGCAGTGGATTGGGAACGGTTGATAACTATATTAATCTTTACATTTGAAATAAAGGAAGTTTCGGAATGTTTTTGTAATTATAAAATAAAATTTCCAATCATAGAATATAACGCAACATTTTTCAATTATGGAAAGTTACAGATCCTTGCAGATATTAAAGGAAACGTAATTTTATAAAGAGTATCTTTACAATTAACAGTAACAGAGTTTTCACAAACGAGCTCCCATGTCTTTAACTAATTTATATTACAACACAGAAGGCAATAAACTCACTCCTCTGCAAAACGATTTCTCAGATCGAGAAGGCACTCTGAAGGAAGTTGTCTTCCCGAAACATTTGATGTATGCCAAATAGAATTTCGATCTGTATTCCACGCTAGCCAATCCATTCCTTGGATATCTGAATTTTCAAGGCATTCCTCTATTACCTGAGGTCTATGTGGACGAGCATTGTCATCCATATTTCTTAACCAATGGTACCTGTAGAAAATCGCACATACTTTAAAGCTCTAGAGTCTCGTATCATAGGGCAGTAAGAGTATCTTGTGGAAAGGCATGCATGTCAACGTGGCTATTGACAGGGATTCGTTTCCACACTAACAAACCACTACTACCAAAACGGTGGTTTTCCACCATATTCATTGAATGATAGCGTGTTGCACACCCTCTCCAGATACACTGGTACCGAGAATACATACTTAGGCTGCACTGTAACGAAAAAGTGGTCACGGAACATTTCTGAAAATAACCTGCAGCAAAGATGCCAGTAGGTACCCGTGTTTTTCAGTTAAAAGTACCCGTTTATTTTTACTTCCGTATTTTCATAGATTTTCCGTAGTCAGAAATTCCGTTTATTTCAGGAAAATCCATTTCAGGTTTTTCCGTATTTAAACTGAAATTCCGCAAAACCGACGACCCTGCATTTTTCAGCCCTTTCCCCAGATAATTAATCCTTTCCGTTCCAGTCGAGATCGGACCCACGCCGCTTGGGTTGGTTGAACAGGTAACCCACGCCTTTAACCACTGAGCCACAGACACTCAGAAATTCGAATCACGTACATCGTAAAATAAGTGCTCGACGATGGAATTTATTTGTTTGTCATTAATACAAGTGATTTAGATATTTTATTTTCTGTTGGAACCCATTATTTTTCTTGAATATTTTTTTTTCTATAGAACTTTTCACAAATTAAGCTTTTTTCATCCTGATTTTTCGAAGCAACAAAATGCTTTGCAACTTGATTTTTTTTAAACTGACAATGACTTTCAGTTACCTTTAAAAAAAGGTGAAATGTACTTTTTTATAGTACTATTTCACAAAAAAGAAACCCTCCTAAATATAAACTTTACTCTTGATAGCAATAATAGCTTTTGTCTTAAATTGCCGAAAGACTGATACATAGACATCGTATAACCATCTGTACAAAAAGTTCAGAACCCGGTTTCTTACAGTAAAACAATATACAGGGTGCATAGGAAAGTCCCTTTAGCCTGGAATAACTTGCGAACGGAGAGAGGTACAGTTAAGCAAGGAAGATAACGGTATACTAAAGTGACTACGCCCAATTGAATGCAACTAATATCAGCGCCCATAGTGGCGAAATGCGGAAGTTAGCTATTGCAAATCGAAAACGAAAAGAGATAGAGCAAAATTTCCAATTGCAAAGTTGTAGAGCATTAATTAATTAGTACAAAACAACATTTGTTACACACGGATAAGATAAATTGTCGCCTGAATACCCTAAAATGTCCGAAATCGACGCGCGACGATTCGAATCTGCATATTCACATTTCGCAAATGTAGCCGTATGCAAATACGGATTGTGACGTTGTACCGTACCTACGATATAAAAACCAGTAGCAGGATCTACCCTGATCAGAAGTTTAGGTCTACGTACTCTGTGTGGTTACGCAAAAAATCAGGTGTATGCAACAGTGCCTACAAGTCTTCTGGATCTACGTCGTCGTGTTACAGATGCTTGCAATAGTGTGACACCTTCCATGCTGAGGAATGTGCATGCAGAGTTACTTTCACGAATACAAATGTGTATCGTGGGCAAGGGCGAACTCTTCGAACATACTCGACTTTAACTTTTTATCACTGTGCACCAGTTTGTCTTTTTTGTTTTTGTTTTGTCTGACGTCATCAAACTGTATTGACATAAGTACGCATTTATGCAATAAATTGTGTGTGTTTGCTCATACCTATGCCTGTTCCCTTCGAACGTTCACACAAAAGGTCGCGCATCGATTTCGAACATTTTAAGGTATTCAGACGACAATTTATCTTATCCTTGTAAAACAAATGTTGTTTTGTACTAATTAATTGATGCTCTACAACTTTGTAATTGGAAATTTTGCTCTATCTCTTTTCGTTTTCAATTTGCAATGGCTAACTTCCGCATTTCGCCACTAGGGGCGCTGCTATTGGTTGCATTCGATCGGGCGTAGTCACTTTACTATTCCGTTATCTCACGTGCACACCTGTACCTCTCTTCGTTAGCAAGTTTTTCCAGGCTAAAGGGACTTTCCTATGCACCCTGAATATAATAAATAGCTGGTGCACAAAAAAGGGGAGAGGAGAAGAAATATCCTGTGCCACAATAAACAAACTTCATTCGATATGTTATACACAATATCCCATCTCGCTACGGAACTTCAAAATTCGACAGACGATTGAAACTTAAAAGTTAATCAAACCTCAAATATTCTCACCAATCGTATACGTATTTCCTATTACCGGTAATTTCTCGTCATACGGAAACAAAAAACATGAGAATGGAGTTTTTCTGTTAACATACGAAAGGAATTGTAGAAAGGTTTCTGAAAATTCAGAAATTTTCGTTAACACATCTCCAAAATGGCAATTTACCTTCAATATAAGAAAGAAACTGCGGAAGGGTCTCTGAAAATTCAGAATTTTCCCGTGGTACGAAAAATCCGTAAAATTCAGGTTTCTTTTCGTCATTTCACGGAAAAGGTTGTATCAGAAATATGCTTCGTTAATTCATGACGGTAAGTGGCTCGTGAATTTTAGGAATTTTTTACAGTGTACGAGATGATTCATCCGAAAAGAGAACATGTTCCCACTGATCCAGTTGAGGTCCTACATGCTCATTTTCAGTCGTATCCTCCAATGAGCTGAGGTTATTAGCATCCACGCTCTAGCTCTGGTTGCACGTAACCCTTTTGCATGAGGTCGTCGGGACACCTTTTCTCTGCAAAATGTACTTTCTGTAGCACTTCTCCGATGCAAGTTCGCACATTAACATCACTCTATTGGGCCTTGTAGTCAGGGATACGAACCAATCATCTGTCACCGTTGTTGCTCTGAGCTTACCCCAGCTCGTTCTTCTAGAACATGTTCCAGTGTCTCGGACATTCTCTGAAAATTATACTCTCTAATATACTGCTGGACATTGAAATTGCCCCACCCAGAAGGAGTGAGGATATAGAGGTGAAATTGAGCATGCAAATAAGAATACCTAAGGGTTTACCTTGGTGTTATTTTCAGCACCGTTCAGAGTTTATTAGAAGAGATAATGCAACACAGTGGGTCCGCCTCAGTATGGCTGCACCGCCGCGAACGGCAATACAAACAGCAATACGGCGTGGCAATGAGTCGTACAGTCGACGGATATCGTCCTGACGAATGGAACACCAAGCACGATTGACTTTCTCCCATAATTCCTCGAGAGCGTGTGCAGGCCGATTCGATTGCAGATGACAGCCAATATGGTCCACAGGTTTTCGATTGGGAATAAACTGGGAGATCTTGCTGGCCATGGCAGTGTTCGAACATGTTGCAAACATTGTCTGGAGACCTGAGCGGTGTGTACACGGGCGTTATCTTTCTGAAAAATCGGGTACTCTAGGCTATTCAAGAACGGTATCAAAATACGCTGCAAAATCTTGCTCACGTATCGTGCAGCTGTCGGTGTGTCCGTGATGTGCAAAAGATGTGACCTACTGTCACGCGCAATAGCACCCTCATACCATGATGCCTGCCACCGGGCGGTGTAGCAGACGCGAACGAAACCGGGATCTGTGCGCTCACTAAGGTGTCCCCAGACACGTCAGCACCCAGACAGAAATGTGAATTCATAACTGAAGACCAGAGTGGTCCTTTCGTTACCCCAGTTCACATGACTTCGGCACGAAGCCAGACAAACGCTGCGATGGCTGGCCGTCTATAGCAGTCAACGTAATGGTTGTCTACTGCACAGGTTTGTCACATGTAACCTTCGGTTTACAGTTTGGGTCGTTATGGCCCGAACTGTAAACCGACACAGCACGTCAAAAGGGCGCAGTACGTCGAATATCGGCTGCAGTGCTTTCTGGGGATGAACGAGCGTGTCGAACAATCCGCCGGTCCAAGTGTGCTGGCGTCTGTCGGACTGCACCACTGCCGCTCCGACGCACGTACGAACCTTCCTTTAGCCACTAGTTCCAATAGCGTCCAACAGTTCGTTCATCCCGTTGCACATGCGCAGCGATATGACGTGTAGTCCAGCCCGCTTCACACAGGCCTACAATTCTTCCTCTCTGAAACGCATCCAAATCGCGATAAAACTGCCGACGGCATTTACCCAGCATTTTCGGCATTCGCTGAACAGTTTCCCAGCACAAACAACAAATCTAAAACATCCGCGACACTTCTACCAGCGACCACAAATTACCATTCCTGTATCTCACGAACGTGTGACATCATCGGCTCCGGTTTAACATCATTTGTATATCTCGAGTGGGTACATCCGCCCGTCGATTTGCATGTTTGTAGCATACCTCCTTCTGGGTGGGGCAATTTCTACGTCGATCAGTGTATATTCATGAATCAAGTGACCTCTCTATGTGACTGCCCTGTTTCCATGCTCCAGCCATGTCTTTCTACATCTGAGCTTCATCCAAATAATTTCTGCTTTGCATTTTAACGAGAAACCGTATTCTCAAACGCTGAATGAAATCTCTTTGGATCCAAGATGAAAAACGCCTGTTTCTAAAGCTGCTTTTATTACTAGATGAAATATACCGGCAACTATGGATATCCCCGTATCGACACGAACTGAAAATAGTAGATTGAGTGAGGCAGGTTTGCCTTAGCCACTGGGAAGACTACCACCCACCGCAGCAAATCGACGTGGAAAATTGCAATGACCCAGTACGAAACATGTGTTGGCAGGACGAATGGAAACATGTCCTATTCAGCGAAGAGTCTCGCTTTTGTCCCAGCACCTGGCAGATTGAGATTCTCGAGGCGACGTTCTCATCGGGCTGATCTTGTTGCCCTCCACGAGCGTTATTTAGTTCTTCAGCCTGGTGCCATGGTTTGGGGTGCTATCAATTTCGACAGCCGTTCACCGCATGTATGCATAGTGGGTACAAGACAGCACGACGATAAGTCAATGAAGTGCTGCATCCCGTTTTGCTTCCGTGACATTTCTTATGCCCAGTTGCAACAAGATAATGCCCGCCAGTACAGTCCAACATGTTAACACTGCCAAGATCATGAGATAGTGCCTCTAAGGTGCCTAGGTGCTTTCCTGACCTGCGCAATTCCCACACTTCTGCCCAACAGAGAACGTGTGTAATGTAATTAGAAGACGACCCCCTTGCAATGCCTATGGATTGTGAACACAGATCAACGGCGTACGAAGGTTGTTCAGAAAGTTTCTGGACATGCATAAATGAAATTTTCAAAACAATAACTTTCTGTGGCATTGTGAAGCTTATACTTTTATTAGACATCGCCAGATGGCAGAACAATACCGAATCAGCCGTCTTTATTAGACGCTCCACGAAAGGAATGAAGGTCACACGCATTCCAACGTTCGCTATGGAGCTCGACAGGCTTGGCACGTGTTGATTTTCTATTACTTCAAAAATCGGTTTAACAGCACAGGAATGCTTTCAGAGCTGGTCCACAACTTTCCCTAATGTGGCCACTTCACATACCACCGTATTTAATTAGTATGGTGAGTTTAAACGTGGAAAGAGAACCTTTCAAGATGACCCTCGAAGTGGAAGACCTAGCACGTCCACTTCTAATTTCAATGTTGAAAAAATTTAAGCCCTGGACAAAGAAGTTCCTCGAATCACGCATCAATTGATTGACAGCATTCTAAGTATTAGTTCCGGGAGAGCGTGCACTCCATTCTTCATGAAAAACTGAGCTCGCGGTGTGCTCGATGGATTCCTCATCACTTGATAGAGGAAACAAAAGAAGACTCTTGCGGAATGGTGCCATTTCATGAAGGAAAAGAAAGTCAGTGATGGTAAATGAAGGAGCATCTGGGATGTCATAACGGGAGATGAATCATGAATTTACCAGTTTGAACAGGAAACAAAGCAGCAATCCAAGACGTGGACATTCCTAGATGAAGACCCCCACCAAAGATCGTCAAGCAAGAAGTGTGGGCAAGAGTCACCATTTTTCTCCTACAATTGAGTCATCATTTTTCTCCAACGTCAAGCAAGAAGTGTGGGCAGTGTCATCATTTTTCTCCTACTCTGGTCATATCTAAAGGACGGAGAAACAGTCACTAAGAACTGGTACTTTTATGTTTGTCTCCCGAAATGGCTGCAGAATTGCCGCAGTGCTGTGAAAACAAAGGACTTTCAGCCCACACTGCTGTAAAACCATAGAACTCTCTGGAGAGTCATCGAATCCAGGTGCTACACCACACAGCATATTCTCCTGACCAGGCCCCATGTGACCAGGGCCGGATTAAGGCCTTAATGGGCCCCTAGGCTAACACATCTGAGTTGGCCCCAAAGAACTTATAATGGAGAAACATTATGAAGTCCGTTAAAACACGGAATTGTAGCAATACGCCTGTGAGAATTAATACGAGCTTTTAGTGCATTAATTACTTGCAGAGTTTACATAAAAAGTCGCTATATTTTCCTCTGTTCTCACCTGAACATAAGTTAGAAGCTTAAGATTACTGGATTTCGCCCTGGAATTTTTAATACTTTGGTATTGTATACTTTTCTTGGTGCATCTGTTTTGTAATGCAATGTGAAGCCACTGGGGACCTCGACTATTAATGGTTACAAGCAGAGAGGCGTGAGTTGACGGTAGTGAAAAAGCTGAAACTGTCTCTCTGACCCCGCTGTACATAGCGACATGAAACGTTTTACCTTTAGTGAGTCATTGCCTTGTAATCTTTTCTTTTTCTAGCCTCTGTTTGTGATAGAGTGGAAACCATACGAGGCAAAACTCTAAAACTATTTTATAAAATTATCTCTTTATATAAATATACAAGTTAGTAAAATCATGCAGTGCATTCATTATGATACGCTTTCCAACTTACCAGAAATCATTACTCAAGTTATGAGGATAATGGCCGTGGAATAAATCTCACTCCTGTGCCATGACCTTTGACCCAATTTCGATTATATTAAATAGAGTTGGTTCAGTATGCCTCCCGAACAACATACTAACGTTCTGTCGCAATAGAAGCATTTTTAGTCAAGTTATGAGGATAATGGCTGTGGAATAGATCTCGCTCCTGTGACTTGACCTTGGACCCCATTTCGATTATATTAAACACAGTTGGTTCAGTATACCTCCGGAACAACATATTAAAGTTTTGTCGCAATAAAAACATTATTAGTCAAGTTATGAGGATAACGTCTGTGGAATAGATCTCGCTCCTGTGACTTGACCTTGGACCCCATTTCGATTATATTAAACACAGTTGGTTCAGTATACCTCCGGAACAACATATTAAAGTTTTGTCGCAATAAAAACATTATTAGTCAAGTTATGAGGATAACGTCTGTGGAATAGATCTCGCTCCTGTGACTTGACCTTGGACCCCATTTCGATTATATTAAACACAGTTGGTTCAGTATACCTCCGGAACAACATATTAAAGTTTTGTCGCAATAAAAACATTATTAGTCAAGTTATGAGGATAACGTCTGTGGAATAGATCTCGCTCCTGTGACTTAACCTTTGACCCCATTTCGATTATATTAAACACAGTTGGTTCAGTATACCTCCGGAACAACATATTAAAGTTTTGTCTCAATAAAAACATTATTAGTCAAGTTATGAGTATAACGGCTGTGGAATTAATCTCACTTCTGTGCCCTGATATTTGACCGCATTTCAATTACATTAAACAGAATTGGTTCAGTATACCTCCGGAACAACATATTAAAGTTTTGTTACAATCGAAGCAATTTTAGTCAAGTTATGAGGATAATAGCTGTGGAATAGATCTCGCTCCTGTGACCTGACCTTTGACCCCGTTTTGATTATATTAAACAGAACCAATTCAGTATACCTCCGGAACAACATGATAAAGTTTTGCCGTAATCGAAGCATTTTTACGTAAGTTATGATGCATAAGGGCGATGGAATGGAACCCGCTCCTATGTCCTGACCTTTGACCCCATTTCGCCCATTTTCAATAGGGTTCGTCCCCAGTTGTTCCCTACCACATACTAAAATTTCATCGAAATCGAACCATTTTTACGCGAGTTATTGTGCGGACAGACAGACAAAGCTGGAGCATACACGCTTCTTCAACCTGCGGTTGGAAAGCTTAAATAAGCTGTGTCTTATTTGTGCTGTAGGGCATTCCTCCTTAGGCCCTTGGTAATCGTGCGCCCCTGGGCTATAGCTCAGGTAGACCCCCTCCCCCTTAATCCGGCCCTGCATGTGACCTCCTTTTGTTCCCGAAAATGAAACATTTTATACGTGAGACCAGGTTTTCAAGTCCTGACGAAATGGTGAAGACATTCACTGAGAAACTTGAGAGTCTCGATATAGACGAGTGCGTACTGCATTTCAAAATTGGTTGACGAGAATGGAGAAGTGCATACAGACTCATGGAGACTATTTTAATTGATTAGAATTTTTCTATCCAGAAACTTTTTGAACCACCCTAGTATGGTCAGCGATACCTCAGTCACCATCCAGGGACTTTTGCCCTCGCTGCCACGCAGTGTTGCTGAATGCTGAGTCTAACACGGTAGTCATTTAACCTACTGACTCAGGCCACATTATACAGGGTAATTCAAAATGATTTCCTCGATTACAAATGACAATAATATGTTTATGAAGATAAATAGACAGCTGATAACCCTACACAAGAAAGAAGGAAGTTTAGAATTTTTTTGGAACCTACTGCTGTGTTGCTATGGTGACGTAGGAAAGCGAGCTGCCCGTGGGTCAAAGCCCGTGGGAAGAAATGGCGACCGCAGCAGGAAAGGCGTTTTGTTTGCTGATGTTTGAAAACTGGCATTCTGTGGTTACTCCTACTTACTCCTTGTGACTTCTTTTTATGGGATATGTCAAAGATCATGTGCCACCTTTGCCGATAACACTGCAAGAACTAAAAATGCGCATTCGGCTTGCACTAGCATCAGTGACTACGGAGCGTGAAATGGATTATCGTTTAGATGTTGTCCGCGTGACCCAGGAGAGTCACAGAACCTTTGTAAGGTATGGAAACAAAATTCTAAACTTCCTTCTTTATTGTGCAACAATATGATCTCTGCATCTATGTTCGTAAACCAGGTATTATCATTTGTAATCTGGGCAACCATTTTGAATTACCCTATACTGTCCTCTCACACATGACATTCATGTAATACCTCAAAAATTAAATCCGTTTTTTCCCCACCTACTTGTCTATATGTGTGGTAATTTTCTTCTCATTTTATGCATACACTGTAAATAATTTTCCGAAATTCACGAGTCACTTTCCGTCATTTCTTTCGTGAACTGATGACAGAACATATTTCTGACGCAACCTTTTCCGTGAAATGACGGAAAGAAACCTAAATTTCACGGATTTTTCGTACCACGGGAACATTCTGAATTTTCAGAAACTTTTCCGCAGTTTCTCTCTTATGTTGACGGTAAATTATCATTTTAGAGGATGTGTTAACGGAAAATTCTGAATTTTCAGAAACCTTTCCGCCATTCCTTTTTGTATATTGACGGAAAAACTCTGTTCTCACTTTTTCCGTATGCGTATGACGAGAAATTACCGATAATAGGAGCCATTGGTCAGAATACTTGAGGTTTGATTAACTTTTAAGTTTCAATCGTTTGTCGAATTTTGAAGTTCCGTAGCGATATCGGATATTGTGGATAACATATCGCATGACTTTTCTTTATTGTGGCAAAAGATATTTCTTCTCCTCTCCCCCCTATTTTGTGCACTAGTTATTTATTACATACTGCGTTACTGTAAGAAACCGGGTACTTAACTTTTTGTACAGATGATTACACGATACCTATGTATCAGTTTTTGGACAACTTAAGACAAAGGCTAAGCTATTATAGCTATCAAGAGTAAATTTTATATTTAGGAGGGTTTTTTTTTTTTTTTTTGTGAAATATGAAAAAGTACATTTCGCCCTTTTTAAGGATAACTGAACGTCATTGTCAGTTTAAAAAATCAAGTTGCAAAGTATTTTTGTTGCTTCGAAAAATCACGATGAAAAATGCTTAATTTATGAAAAACCCTCTTACAGAAAAAACAAATATTACAAACCTATTCAGAAATATAATAAGCACCAGCAGAAAATAAAATGACTAATCGCTCGCATTAATGACAAAAAAAAAAAAAAAAATCATCGTCGCGCAATTTGTTTTACGATGTACGTGATTCGGATTTCTGAGCGCTTATGGCCCGGTGATTAACGGCGCGCGTTAGCTGTTGAACTAACGCAAACGACGGAGGTTCAAGCCTAACTGCAGCGGAAACATTATCTGGCATAAGGGCTGAAAAATGCAGGGTCTTCGATTTGGCGGAATTTCAGTTTAAATACGGAAAAACCTTAAATAGATTTTTTCGGAAATAAAAGGAATTTTTGACTATGCGAAATCTGTGAAAATACGAGTTAAAATAAACGGGTACCTCTAAAAACGGAAATTTCTGAAAAAGACGGACACCTACCGGCACCTTTTCTGCACGTTATTTTACGAAATTTTCCGTGAATTCACACCACTTATTTTTTTGCAGTGGACTTTTATAGAGTAGCAATTTTTATGCCGAGCAGTGTACCTGCAATTTTGTTCTGCTTCCATATGTCATAAACAGCAGCGTAATACGAAATACCAAACTTATCGTTCGATTAAAACCATCGAATGAACGAAACTGAAATGTAAGAGACCAAAGTGGTATGTGCATTTAGAATATGTGGAGTGAAATAGCCATCAAAGTGATCGCAGTCTACAAAAGTTTACACTTTTGCGACAAAGAACTAACTAAGAATGCTTAAAAAGCAGCAGTTCTGAAAGACACTGTTTGCACAATCTTCAGCGATTCAGTTTCATGAAATATCTCCTTAACAAACATACTTGTCTCATTTAGTTTTTGCTTTCAGAAGATATTAAGTTTATGCAAAAATTACAACGCATTTCCTTTAGACAGAAATTTTTGTAACACTCTCTTAAAGCAATGTGTCAAGTGTGTTTGTAAGAAGATTATTGCATGAGGAAATTTACCGCATAAACTTCGTGATACGTTCACACGCTTACAAAGCTCAAGTTTTGAAGGATTTAGCGTTTTTTTCTTTACTTCTTTGGTGTCATGTATTTCAAAGACTAAAGTTATTTCCAGGCTATTCTGTTACTCGGAACAACTGTTTCCATCACATTTTTCAAAAGCTCAGTTTTTTTCTAAACTTTTTCTTTTCATTTTACTTCTTTGTCAAGTGGTTTTTGGTTATTTAGCGGGATTGTTTCTGCAGTATTGTTTCAGATCACATAAAGCTTTCATGTAACATTCAAGGATTTTGTTTTTTGTCTCTCATTTTCGGTGATGTGCCACGTTAAACATTTTTTCAATTCTCTCATGTCCTAACTTTTTAGAAATAGCCTTTCCTGAAGCCTTGAATAATGGTTCCTAGGAAAACACGTAGTTCTTTACTCTTTTGAAGACAAGCTTTATTATTTTAAAATTATTTCAGCTAAATCTCGTTAGGAGGTTCTTTTGTTAAAAAAGCTGAGGATGGAAAGAAGACGCAAAGTTAAATACGTAAAAGTAAAACCGTCACCTAATCCAATTCTTTAGAGCTATTTTTTTTCATTTTTTAATTCTCGAAACCTACTGTTTTAGCTTTACATTCTCGACTAGGTGTTAGCTCTTTCTATTGTGGGAATCAGCTCAATGGTCGCCAAGTTAAACATAACGAAGGTTTCTCAGAAAGAATTTAAAAACGGAAAAAAAAATGAATTAATTCTTCAAGCTTTTCTTCTTTTTAATTTCATTGTCCAATATATTAGGAAAACATTTTAAGTCCATACTAATTATACTTACAATTAAAAGAATTAATTTATTCAAATATTTTTTTCTTTTTTTTTATACCTACCTTATTTTCAGGAAGTACTTTTCGGAATAAAGAACTGGAAATATTCCGTGTTTTGAATTTCGTTAATCATTGATTATTCTATTGGTTGTTTTAGGCAAATTTCTTCAAACACCTAAAGTTTTCCTATAATAGAAATCTTATTTCAAAATCTTCAAATTTTGAGGTTATTTTCTCCCAGATATAACAGGCGTTTCTTCTTAAATTAGAAATAAACTAAATTACTTTTATTTTCCCTCTGGCTCAAGATTTGAAACTCGCCTAGCGTTTTCAAGATATACACGGTCGAGTCACATTTTTGTGACCTCCAGCTAATATCTAAAGTAACCGCCGTGTGCAGCGCGGACAGCAGCAAGACGGGCCGGGAGTGATTCAATGAGCTGCTGGAAGGTGTTCACAGGTATGTGGAGCCATGCTGACCGCAGTTCATCTGACAGCTGCTTGAGGGTGCCTGGTGGAGGATCAACGGAGCGAACAACACGATCAAGGTGTTCCCACAGATGCTCAATTGGATTTAAGTCTGGGGAATTAGGGGTCCAGAGAAGTACTTTGAAGTCTTCTCGTGCTCTTCCAATCACTCTCGGACATTTCTAGCTGTGTGACACGTCGCATTGTCGTGCTAAAAGATCCCATCAGCCCCAGGAAAGACAATCAGATTGTATGGGTGTACGTGGTCTGCAAGGATGGATTCATAACAAATTATGTACATAGTGCCTTCCACACGTATGAGTGGACCCAGGGAATGCCACGAAAACTTTTCCCAGACCATAACGCTGCCCCCACCAGCTTGTGTTCTTCTAGCAATGGTTGAAGAGTATTTGTTCTCCGATGTGTCTCACCCTATACGCCAATGTCCATCCGTTCGATGAAACAGAAAACGTGACTCATCGGAGAAGGCAATCCTTTGCCAATCAGCGGAGGTCCAATTCCGATATTGCCGTGCAAATGTAAGTCTTTTCTGCCGATGCACCTTCGTTAGCATTGGTGCAGTGACCATCCGTCTGAATCGGAGCAACAAACGCAGTTTGGTTCGCTGAACTGTCGTTTTAGACACACTTCTGGCAGCCCCTGGTTCATTCCGCCAGTGAGTTTCTCCACTGTAGTGTGTCGATCGATCTTCACGCACCTTTGAAGCCGACGTTCACCTCTCACATCAATGGCACGTTGTATTCCGCAGTTTCCACGTCGCTTATTCGCAATGGTGCCATTTCTCCAATCACGATACACTTTAACCACAGCAGCAAGCGAACAGTTCACAAACTGCGCTGTTTCAGAAATACTGCCACCCTTAGCCCGAAAACTGATAATGATCCCTTTTTGCAAATCTGACAAATCGTTCGTTCTCTTGGACATTTTCAAACCTTAACGTTATGTCTTTTCCCTCAAACGAGAATGATGCTGGCAACACACTGAGGCCGGAACAAGTGGCATACGTGTGGCCGAATAAGAACGATAGATAACAAGTTAGTAAAATCATGCAATGCATTGATTATGATACACTTTCCAACATACCGGTAATCATTACTCAACTTATCACTCAAGTTATGAGGATAATGGCTGTGTAATATATCTCGTTCCTGTATCCTGACCTTTGACCCCGTTTCGATGATATTAAATGGAATTGGTTCAGTATACCTCCGGAACAACAAACTAAAGTTTTGTCGCAATAGAAGTATTTTTACGTAAATTATGACGCATAAGGGCAATGGAATGGATCCCGCTCTTATATCCTGACCTTTGACCCCATTTTTCCATTTTCAATACGTTTCGTCCCCAGGTGGTCCTCTACGACATACTAAAATTTCATCGAAATCGAAATATTTTTACTCGAGTTATCGTGCGGGCGGACGGACGGACACACGGACACACGGACAAAGCTGGAGCATATACGCTTCTTCAACCTACGGTTGGAAAGCGTAAAAAAGGCAATGCAGCGTTTGTTCAAGGGGATTGATGTTATTGATTATGATAGACGTGCTGTTATACTGCGATTGGATGAAAATCACTGATACTCTATTGTAAATCACTGATGCGCCAGTAAACCGGATGTGAGTGTGGAGTACAAACCATGCAAGCAAAACAACGTATCTGTAAGTACTACAATTGAACTCTTTCTTGTAATGCGTATGGGTACCTGCTAATTTTACATTAACTTTAACACACATAACGTAATTACACCCGTAAGGACTAAGTTACAGCGGAAAGACAAATTACGTTATAGAAGATACACTGACGGAAAAAAAATCCCAACACCACGAAAAAATAGTTGTAGAGGAATGAAATGGCGGCAATATATTTGTATAGGTAACATATTTAATCGATTAAGGTTTCAAGAACACAGCTTAATGTAAGCGCGAGAAGAGCCATTTTAAATGTGAAATGCTGGTACATTAATAACCGGTGTAACCACCAGAATGTTGAATGCAAGCATGCAAACGTTCATGCATTGTGTCGTACAGGTGCTGGATGTCAGTTTGTGGGATGGAGTTCCATGCCTGTTGCACTTGGTCGGTCAATACAGGGACGGTTAATGCTGGTTGGGGGTGACGCTGGAGTTGTCGTCCAATGATGTCCCATACGTGCTCGATTGGTGAAAGATCTCGTGATCTAGCAGGCCACGGCAACATGTCGACACTCTGTAGAGCATGTTGGGTTACAACAGTGGTATGCGGGCGAGCGTTATCCTGTTGGAAAACACCCCCTGGAATGCTGTTCATGAATGGCAGCACAACAGGTTGAATCACCAGACCGACGTACAACTGGGCCGTCAGGGTGCGTGGGATAACCACGAGAGTGCTCCTGCTGTCATAGGAAATTGTTCCCCAGACCATAACTCTAGGTGTAGGTCCAGTGTGTCTCGGCCGCAGACAGGTTGGTTGCAGGTGCTCACTGGCCTCCTTCTAACCAACACACGGCCATCACTGGCACCCAGGCAGAGCCGGCTTTCATCAGGAAACACAACAGATCTCTACTCCGTCCTCCAATGAGCTCTAGCTTGACACCACTGACGTCGCAAATAGCAGTGGTTTGGAGTAAGTGGAATGCACGCTACAAGGCGTCTGACTCGGAGCTGTCCTTCAAGTAACCGATTTGTAACAGTTTGTTGTGTCACTGTGGTGTCAACTGCAGCTCGAATTGCTACCGCAGACGCGGTACGATGCGCCACGGCCATACGCCGTACACGGCGGTCTTTCCTCTCAGTAGTGCCACGTGGTCGGCCGGAACCCGGTCTTCTTGAGGAAGTACCTTCCCTTGACCACCGCTGCCAACAATCATGCACAGTGGCTACATTCCTGCCAAGTCGTTTTGTAATATTGCGGAAAGAAAATCCACCTTCTCGTAGCCCTATTACACGACCTCGTTCAAACTCCGTGAGCTGTTGATAATGGCTTCTTCGTCTTCTTAAAGGCATTCTTGACTAACGTCAACACACTACGTCGAATCTCAACGATAATTAACGCTTACGAACGTTACAGCGCGTATTTACAGCAAACCTGCTTTACATGTTCCGAGGGGCGCTAGTAGCGCCACACGTATGCGCCGAGCGCGAAATTTGCATGGACGCCATCTTATAAATGTACTCTCACCGCCTACCAACTGTCGTTTATCTAACACAACCCCTTCTTGGTGTTGGGATTTTTTTTTCCGTCAGTGTATGTGAGTCATAAAACCGAATGTTTACTAAACTATGGCAGGGACAATAGTAAGTATTTCAACTGTTTATTTTTTCAAAAACAATATTTATCATCATTATTATTATTATATAGTATTCAGATTTAGACGAAGGTAAGTATTGACCCTGACACCGATGAAATGTGATGTAGTTATGAAAGTCCATCCGCGCATTCTAAAATCTGACCTCAGGATAGAAAGAAAAGCGGAATCGCAAGTGTGTTAGTGAGCGGGGACTGGTAAATGTTGGTGTAGGATACATACAGTTACACCCCATCGTGTTATACATCATTTTAAAGCTCTCGTCGATTGCAGGTAACTTCTTCCTTTGGGGAGGGGGTCGAGAGGAAGCCAAATTTTATTACGACGCACCGTTTTGTCGGGAAAGATGCTTTGCATCATAACTTTCCCATGTTCGCTCCCTGACAACTAAACATCCTGTCCTGACATCTGGTTTTATTTTGATCACTAAATTACTCAGTTATAGGACAACAACTATACAGCAATTTTATGTAAACATCGAAAGGCCTCTCTAGTGGTGGAGTTGTACGAGGCCATGGCTTTTAACCATGCGTGCGAGATGGGTCCAGGTTCGAATCCCGTTGAGGCATGGATGGTGTATTTGTCTTACGGCACTGATTATCTCCCTTCCCTAGAACGCGTGGTATTCTTTTTTCTTTTTTTTTTTTTTTTTTGATTGGAGGTTTAACGACCACTGTGAGCAACTCAATGGGCTATAAGCAGTCGCCCGTCCCTAATTTATGGTCACTGGTTCCAGAAAAGGGAGAGAGCCAGTGCTGTAAGACAAACACAACATCCATGCCTCACCAGGATTCGAACCCCGACCACTTTCGAACGAATGATCAGAGGCCATCGTTTAGACCACTGCGCCACCGGGGCGGCCCCGTGGTCTTCTTCTAGGTGCTTTCTTTTTTACCATTACTAAAAAAACCATTTTATGCTAGTAATTGTGCGGACAGACGGACAATGCTGGAACATATGCGCTTCTTCAACCTATGGTTGGAAAGCGTAAAAAAGACATAACGGGGACGACAATTAAGAGACTGATCAACAACTTATTACAGCTGGGCTGGAATACTTCAAGAGCTTTTCAGAAGAAGAATTTCAGATAGAAAGTGGGAGGAACGTTGGGGCACCTGTATTCGATGCAATGGACACTGCAGGGTGTCCACAAAACCTCTTTACAACTTTGCATCTTTATTATGGATACGCTGTATGAGACAGACAAATGTGGTTGCGCACATAAATAAGAGCAAAGACTCAAGTTTTTTCTACCTAATTACAAAAGCTCAATATGCGCACTATTTGTTGCGCGTAGAACATCTAGCCAAAACTCCAGTTCCAACCATGTGCGCTGCAGCATGTCCTTAGTAATGGTCGAAATGGCATTGTTGATACTCGATTTCAGGACATCGATGTCCTGCACATTTGTCCCATACACGATATCATTCACATATCCCCATACAAGTAAGTCCAGAGGTGTGACGTTGGGGGAACGGAGTGGCCATGCAACTGGACCATCCCGTCCAATTCACCTCCCAGGGAATGTTGTGTCCAATGTGGTGGCGCACCATCCTGTTGGAATATCGCGCTTGGTTGAAGGTCCTCTAACTGTGGCACAACATACTCACGCAAAACATCCAGGTAAACATCTGCCGTCACTGATTTCTCACTGAAGAAAAATGGTTCAAATACTTGGTTATGCATAACACCGCACCACACGTTCACTTTAGGACTGTTTCTCGCAAGTTCCATAAACGCATGAGGATTTTAAGACCTCCAAATTCTGATATTGTGTCTGTCTGACTGCCCGAAGACATGAAAAGTTGCCTCATCCATAAAACAAACATGTGTGAGAAACTCGGAATCTTCACTCAGTCTATCCAGTATCGTTACTGCGAAATCTTCTCGTCGTGGTCTATCTTTCGCCTCAAGCACTTGTAACAGTTGCACTTTGTATGCATATAAGCGTAGATGTCTACGTAGCACCCTGTGTACCGTGGACCGGGGCATATGTAGTTCTCTGGCTGTGGAACGAATGGGCTTCTTCAGGCTTCGTGAAAACGAATCACGAACACGTTCGATGTCTTCATTCGATGTTCGTGGGCCGCCACTACGATCTTGATCCAACACGGACCCAGTCTCCATGAATTTCTGGTGCCATTGGCGGTTACTAGGACGAGATGGCGGGGTTTTCCCATACTTAGTTTGGAAATGTCATTGCGCTTGTGTATCAGATTTTGTTTCGATGAACCAAGCGATCCACTGCGCTCTCTCTTGTGGGGAATGCATTTTCATAGAACAGTACATGCTACGTCAGTGAGAGACCTATGACAAAAAACGATAATGTCAATTAAAACTTCGATAATTGCAGTATATTATACAACAAATACCATGAACTTACATAGTACAGGGTGTCCGTAATAAATGTGCAAAGTTGTAAAGAAACTTTGTGGACACCCTGTATTTCGAAAAAGGTGACCGCTTCCTTGATAATTAAGGTAAGCAATTTTGTTTTTAATAAAAACATTCTCAGTTGCTTTTGGGACAGCCTTTGTATTAAAAGCAGCCATCGTCATGTCTTTTTAAGGTTGATGTTAAATGCTGACATTTTTACGTGCCTATAATTTCATGCTCAGTTGTGATAATTGCCACCAAACAGGATGAGAAACCTGAAAGGGTCTCCCATCGAAATTGTTGAGTATCACGAGTGGAGATCTGCACGTGCCTAATTTGGTGAGCCCGGCCCATCCTAAGCCCGTGTGTTTAAAGCCCAGCCCTGCCCGTCCCGGCCCGTGATGTGCCATTTGGTATTATTTTGTCTTTCTACTGTATTTTATTAAAATGTGAAAATTAGATAATTAAATGAGATATTATTGAAAATACTGTATTTAGTTGAATGTAAGCCTAAAAATATTAACTAAACTTCTACAATTATCGAAGAATATAACCTTTTAAAAAGAGAGAAAAAGGAAGACTAAGAGCGTTCAGAATCTTCCTTTCTATGAACTAGTAAGAGGTAACATTACAAAAGTTAATCCCTATACAGATCAGGGATAGAAGAAAAAAATCGATGTCGTCCCACACTCTCATTCAAACACACACAGACCATATAAATAAATAAATAAATAAATAAATACATCGCTCTTTCCACGTTCCAGAAACACATAGCAACCGAAAAATTTTTTTCAGCCGCCGCCGTGGAAACGAACCACGGATCTCTCAAAATCTAGCCGAGCGCGTTAGCGACCCACACCCCACTGAGGACACCCTCCGTACCCCACTGTACAAAACACACACACACACACACACACACACTCACTCACTCACATAGGGTCGAATCTTTTTGTTGTCAACAAGCCCCACAATGGTTTTACCATCTTAAAACCTACAGATTGATAAAAAACACTGTGAGTGTCTTTAGGAACAGTTAGATAAACAGTTAAACAGACCAGAAAATCGGGGAACATGACCTTTTTCTTTCTTTACCATTGCGATAAAAAGAATGGGTCGACTTGGCCAGGCCCGGCCCGGCCCGGCCCGGTCGTAAGTGTCTGGGAAAAAGCCTGGCCCGTTGCTTTGTTCTCTAAACTAAAAAAAGGTGCAGACCTCTAATCACGAATGTGTGAAGAAATAATAGTTTCTCTTAGATGTTCATGTCGGGACCACTCAGTTCGTTCGGAAATGTATGCATCCTGAAATGTTGCACTACTATGGCATTTTTAACTACAAATTGGCAAGCAAAAACATATTTGCGTAACAGCGTAGGTACCCAGCTTCCTTATTTTATTTCATTTCGATCAGAGAAGTGCAACATAGCTTAGTGTCTATTGGTTAATCACATGGAAACTGTACTCATTTCTTCCACGTGCTTTGCAATAGTCATTAACTTTCTATGTTGCAGTAATTATTTTTACCTTCCCGCTTGCGCAATTATTTTTTCCTATCTGTAGTAATACTTTTTGTCTTTCCGTGCATCAACTTTTATTTTCCTCTCTGTGTGTTGTAATGATTAATTTTCCTGCTCGCTAAAAGTTTAGATAATACTATTAATTAATAAAGCAGCTCATATCTCCTTGTATTGGAGAAATATACATCACCTGTAATTTTTTTTTTTTTTGCTTTTTTGTGAGAAATTTTTATGAGACAAATTTTTCCTACCCCCACCATTAACACACATAACACACTAGTTTTTTTTTTGTTTTTTTTTTCTGTATCTGTCTTTTACAGCATGAGTGTAGAACCTATTTCGTATCTACCTGAATTAGGTGAGACCCTCCTAAAAAATCAAACCCTTCCCCCAACAAATACCAACCCCCCTTTTGTTGCTTTCAGCTAGTTACGGGCCTGGCTCATTGATATATTTAAAGGTGGTTACTTTGGCCGTGATGTGTGATCAACTCCTATCATTTTCCTGCACAACAAGTTCTTTTTCATATCTTTCCTGGTTACACAAAACGTGCATCTCTCCATGTTTCTTTGAGTTTCTCGTAGACTCTGTACGTAATATTTAATAAAGGTCCATGTGTCTTTCTTTTTTTTTTTTATTGTAAGTTTAACAACCACCGTGAGCAACTCATTGGGCTATAAGCAGCCGCCCGTCCCTAATTTAGGGCCACTAGCTCCAGGGAAGGGATGGACAGAGCCAGTGCCGTAAGAGAAGCACAACATCAATGTTTCACGGGATTCGAACCCGTATCCTTCTCGGACGCGCTTAGACCTCTGTGCCAGCGGGGCGACAAAGTCCATGTCTCTGTTCCATAAGTAAGAACTGGGAGTATGTATTGATTAAACACTTTTCGCTTAAAGCATCGTGGTAAATTGCTCTTAAAAATTGTACTATTTTCTTCAAATATACTCCGGCAAAGTTTTTAACATATGGTGATTAAAAAATCTAATAATTTATCATTGGTGCAGAGAAAGAAAAAAATGTACTTGTCTTTCACGGACGTACATATCGACATAAAATTCGGTGTCATTTCTAAACAATTTGTGCTATGAGCACAGCAGGACATCTTTTATTTCTTTCAGTGTGTTTCCAAAGGCCTTTAGCACTTCTACCCGCTAGGGAGTTGGGCGCAGGAGAAGCGAAACTGAGGACCGCCCAGAAAGTGCCGCCCTTCCTCGGAGGCCGGTACGACAACCTGGACAATTGATTACGCAACTTCGCACTGTAGGCATAAATACAAAGCACGGGGTCCGTTATTATGCATACGTGATGCAGGACCGCCCTCCTGTTCAAAAGACCTAACCAGCAGAGCGTGAAGATCACTACATATGGCCATTGACACGAATGGCAATCATAGGAATAGCCTACTCATGCTGAGAAAGACCAGGATGTTCAGCCTGTCACCTCCCATGTTCAACAGAGCTTGACAAAAATATTCTCCTGAAGAGTCATTTGTTCCGGGTGTGAGTCCATGAGTTTCGGGAGTGTTTCATATGCAAATCGTTGGTCTCTAGAGTACATTAAAGCCGAACTGGTCCACATTCAGGTGGGAATAGATGTGGTATTCCGAAACGCGCTTAGTCAGAAGTAGATATGGTGTCTTGCAACCCGCTGCCTGCTCGTTAATAATGCCCTTAGAATCCCACGTTTCCCTCTCGTCAAATTTTAACAATCAAATTTTCATCGTTGATGAAAGTTGCAGATTGACGGCCCTACGCCCTTTACGAACGAATGGGAAAATGTTCCAAATGGAATTGTTGCGATTCAAACAAAAAACAGAAGTGTAAAAAGATCGAACACTGAATTAAATATTTATTCAGGTTTCGTCTATTATGCTTTGGATCTGATATGGTGGCTAGGTTTTAGTCAATCCTTTACTGTATACACATGTTGTAATCCGTTTTTATCGTAATGTAACATGACAGATTAACACAGACAATTGACGTAGACCAGGAACATCAAACAGAAGTCATCGCTCTTCCCACGTTTATAAGTGAGTCACGTAAAAATTATCATTGGCCGCCACCTGGAATCGAACCGAGGGTCTTCCAGTTACGCGCTGGACATGCTTCCACTGCACCACAGCGGCCTCGAATTCCCCAGACTCACATACGACCAACTACCAAGCCATTTGGCAGGGTGCTTCATGGAACCCCGCACAATGCAGTGGAAGTATGTCCAGCGGGTAAGTGGAAGACCCTGGGTTTGATTTCCGGTGGCGGCCAATGCGAATTTTTCTATGACTCACTTCACTTATAAACGTGGAAAGAGCGATGACTTCTGTTTGATGTAACATGACTGGCTTCACTAACTACATTTTAAATGTAGTTGCAGCTTTCGTTTGATAATTCCACTACTTGCCAATAAGTAGTTAAGTAAAATATGTTGCGAAATAGTTAAAGATTTAAAGCAGGCATGCCGGGCGGTAGCTCCAATTTTGAAAGCCCTGTTCCAGTGATACACGCATGGTCCCCTATATGGTAGGATGAAAATCAAGAAAATTTAAAAATCCAAGGAGACATAAAACCGTATTTGGAACAATAATAAAGTAAATATGTAAGTAAAATATGTTACGAAACAGTTAAAGATTCAAAATAGGCATGCTTGACGTAGCTCCAATTTCAGGGGCCGTGTTCCAGTAATACCCTGGGCCCCCTAAATGGTAGGATGGATGAACCCGTATGGAAGGGCAGATGAAAATCAAGGAAATTTAATAATCTAAGGTGATATAAAATACTATTTGAAACAATAATATAAAAAATTAAAGAATATAAAAGGTAATCGAGATTAAACAGGATAACATATATGAAAGTTATGTTTAAAATTTGTCTGAATAAAGCTTTTTAATTAAGATATTTGCTATCTTTCATTTCGGATTTTAGTCTACTTTCAGAATGCAATAAATCCATGTTTTCTAGGAAACTCCCACAGAATTTCCGATTTACTCTGAAGAAAGTTTTTGTGATAGATTCTTTTCCATTCTTTCCTTCAGCTAACAAACTGACCAGCCTTTTTGATCAGTGTAATAACTTAACAGCCAACACCTCTCCTTCCCGCTATAGCTGCTATGATTTAAGGGAATTTACAGAAACATGGGATATGTAATTTAAAACTTACCTACTTTTTAAGAAAAAGCAATGTCCAATGTAAAACAATTTGTGTGGCATCAAACAAAGATGCGAAATGTAGCAAAAGTTCCTTATTATAAATGAACCGTTCCACAACGAGTTCCTTTCGCTTCAAAGTCATGCTTACTAATTTCATTCACAGATCTTTTACATAGTCCACTACTGAGTCTCTTCCTGTCTCTTGGTTTCTAATTAAGAATTTCACCTAGTGGTTAGTTAGGTTTTTTCCCCATGAATTATGTACGTACCATGAACCGATTCCTAAATTTCGAGCAGCGTTAGCACCTGAAAAGTTTAGCTTTTCAATTAACGTGAATTTATTGCAATTGCATCAATCCGCATTTTTTTACATTAAATTTGCATTTCCGCATCTGTGTTCGCTTTTTTCATGCTATTATGCACCTTTCCCGACAGCAGTAAAGTAAATCCCAAGTAAAACATTTCGATGTAATGAAAAGGGGGTAACGAAAACAGCTGGTGAGCCACCTAGGTTAATATTCTTAAAATATTTTGAGAACGGTGCGTCGTAGCGAAATTTGGGTTCCTCTCTCCTCCCAAGGGGATGTTACCTGTTTTTGACGAGAGCTTTAAAATGTTGTATAACACGATGGAGTGTATGTAACATGTAGATACCCTACACCAAAAGTTACCATTCCCCCGGTCTAACACACTTGCGATTAAGCTTCTCTTCTTATCTTGAGGTCCGATTTTAGCTTGCGCATGCGCAGATGGACTTTCGTAACAAGATTACATTTCATCGGTGTTAGGGTCGTTTCTTACGTTCCTCTAAATCTGAGTAGAAGTCTGCACGGGCCCGGCCCAGGCTTTTTAGTTCAGAGAACAAGGCAACGGGCCAGGCCAAGTCGACCCATTCTTTTTATCGCAATGGTAAAGAAACAACAACAAAAAAAGTCGTGTTCCCCGATTTCCTGGTCTGTTTAACTGTTTTGCTGGCTTTACCTACTTCCATGACATAACCCAGGCCGTAATCACAAAAGCAAGGAGAGGCACTAACAGTATTTTTACCATGTGTAGGTATTAAGATGGTTCAGTCACTTTGCGGCTTGCTGACAGTAAAAAGATTCGGCCCCGAACGAGTGTTTGTGGGGTGGGGAACGGTGTGAGCCACTTTGGGGCTTGCTGACAGCAAAAAGATTTTACCCTGAACGAGTGTATGTGGGTGTCCGTGTTTGTGTTGGTAGGAGAGACATCGATTGTTTCTCCTATCCCTAATCTGTATGATGATTGACTTTTGTAGTGTTGCCCCTTGCTAGTTCACAGAAAAAGAGATTAAAACCCGCTTAGTCTTTTCTTTTTTTTTTTTTTTTTGTATCTCTTTAAAGGTTATAATCTTCGATGATTGTTAAAGTTCAGTTAATATTTTTAGGCTTACATTTAACTAAATGTTTTCAATAATATCCCATTTCATTATTTAATTTTCACAGTTTAATACAGTACAATAGATAAACAAAATAATACCAAATGGCACATCACGGGCTAGGCCGGGCTTAAATAAGAGCTGCGATTGACGGGCCCGGGGCAGACCGGGCCTAGTGTCTAATATTTGAAACTGGCCGGGCCGAGCTCACCAAATAAGGCCCGGGAAGACCTCTAAATCGGAGTAATATATAATGACAATGACAAAAATAAAGACAAAAATAAAGATAAAACTAAATATTGTTTTTGACAGAGTCGAAATACTATTGTCGTCGTCATAGTTTAGTAAATATTTACTTTTATGACTCACATATCTTTTTTCACTGGTTCTACGACAATAACATTCATTACTCCACCTACCTAAGTACAGCTCAATGTTAGGAATTTGTAAACCTTATTGTTTGTTGTTATGATTTAATTATACTTAACACGTTCGCTGCGTTACGACCCACCCGTGAGTCGTAACGCGTTAACTTCAACATTTTACAAAGAAGGAAAAAAAAGTTCCTATACATAAATCTGTAGTGGATATCAGTCACTTTATGTATATATCTTTAAACGACCCACCGGTGTGTCGTACAGCACTGTATTGAAACAGTTACAACCCCACCGGTGGGTCGTAACATAAAACAAACAAATCGCCGAAAACCGTCGCCGCAGCGAACGTGTTAATATGTACCAGACTGTGACTCGATACGGTCGTGATTGACGAGAAAAAATGCAATGAATTGTACGTAGATAAATGTATACTCTCGAATCACTCGTTTTATTTCACAACCACAAAGATCTTGTCATACAAAAGATGTAAAACATTAATTATCTATAAACAGCACCAGGGTACTCTCTCGATTTTTTAATAATATTTCGGGCTTTATCGACCACACTGAGCAATCTACAGAGCTACATGACATCGCCCGTCCCTACATCCACCTTAGACAAACACGACATCCATGTCACATTAAGGACTCGAAGCCCCGGGCCATCAAACACGAATGATAAGAAGTTCGCGCCCCAGACCCTCTTGGCCACCGGGGTAGCATCACATACACTATATATATATATATATATATATATATATGCCGCCCCGGTGGCGCAGTGGTCTAAGCGATGGCCTCTGATCATTCGTCCGTAAGGGGTCCGGGTTCGAATCCCGGTGAGGCATGGATGTTGTGTTTGTCTTACGGCACTGGCTCTCTCCCTTCCCTGGAACCAGTGACCCTAAATTAGGGACGGGCGACTGCTTATCGCCCATTGAGTTGCTCACGGTGGTCGTTAAACCTCCAATCAAAAAAAAAAAAAAAAAAAAAAAAAAAACATACACTATATTGGCAAAAGTCCCCGGACACCCCTTCTAAAGCAAATGAACGGATCCGCTGCGTTGTTAAGATGCGCGGTACAGCTTCAAACGGTATAAAAACAAGCCTGCAGCTGACCGCGATCATATCGCACTGTGAGGTTGAGTGTAAATGTTGCGGCGGGAGAGAACTGACATGAGAAAGGAAAGATTGTTGGGTGTTATATTAGTGGGTTGTCCATAAGAGAAACCGATAGACGTTTAAACATACCCAAGTCAACTGTTTGGATGTACTGAATAAGTTGAAGACACATGGCGTGCCTGAAGCAGCAAAACGTACCGGCAGATCAAAGAAAATCAGTGATAGAGGACGTCGAAGCCTCATGAGAGTCGTTACAGCTAATGGACGGAGTACTGCACAAGACCTCAGTATACAAGTGAGTAAAAAAGCTGGAACTTCGGTATGTACACGTACCATTCGCAGAGAACTTCATTCCATGGGTTAGCGTGGTCGTGCGGCTGCTCATAAGCCTTTCATCTCCACTCGGAATGCTACTCGTCGTTTAGCATGGTGTAAAGAATATTTATCGTGGACCGTAGATCAATGGAAACGCGTCCTATGGACTGATGAATCTAGATACATAATCCGTCAGTCTGATGGCCGTGTGTTGGTATGGCGGCAGCCGGGGAAACGCTATTTACCACAGTGTACTGTTCCTACGGTCAAGTTTGGAGCTGGCAGTGTACTCGTGTGGGGTGTTTTTCGTGGTATGGTCCCGGCCCATTAGTTATGCTGGACAAACCTGTTAACCAGCACGTCTATGTAGATATTCTGGACAATTATGCCCTACCAACTCTGTGGTAATACTATGGAACCGAGCCTTGTAGGTATCAGCAAGGTAATGCACCGATCCCGAAAACAAGGACTGTTACGGTGTGGTTTGACGATAACTCCGTATCTTGTGTGGACTAGCCAGCACAGAGCCCTGATCTTAATCTCATAGAGCACTTATGGGATTAATTAGAGCGCCACATAAGAAGTTTGGAACTAAGGCCTACTACTAAGCAACAGTTACAGACAGCATCATGTACTGAATGGATGCGCGTACCTATCGCTGTGTTCCAAAACCTTTTCGAAAGTATTTCTCGAAGGGTCAGTGCATGCATTAAGGTCAAAGGGGGACCCCGACACTGTACTAATGTATGTCAATAACTGCTATGTTATATTTCTCTTGCAGGTGTCCTGTGAGCAAGCATGCTGGTATACAGTCTGTCAATCAATGATATACATCATTTTTTTATTGTTTTTGTTTCAGTATTTAACGACCACTATGAGCAACTCTGAGAGCAAGAAATAGCGACCTGTTCCTGATTTAGGGGCAGTGGTTCCAGGAAAGGGACACAGCCAAAGCCATCGGACAAACAAACCACCTATTCGTCATTCGGAATTTGAATCCAGGCGCAGCAACCAGCGTCTCTGATCTCTCTGCCATCGAATGCTGCCATTCTTTTGTAAAATAATGATTGTGAGTTTAAATGTCACTGATTTGGAAGTAAGAAGAATTAGAATTGATTTATTTCAATCTCGTTGAAAATTTGAAGGAGAAAAAAAAATTATGTTCGGTCTTCAAGTTATAAAAGGCAAAATTATTCTCACGCTCTTACGTTTTTGAACTAATCAGCTAATAAAAATGAAGCTTAATGTGCCTGAAATGGAATAAACAGGGATACTTAGCACTCGGTGCGCAACGTGCTATACTCACACGCACACACAAAACCCGCTAGTGTAAAGGCTGAAAGTGTACAACTTGAAGTTTTACGTAGTTATTTCGCAATGTTTCTTTTTTTTTTTTTTTTTCTTATAGGTTCTTCCCTTCCGTGGCCTTTCCCCTTTCTGAGGGGTTTTGAGGTTGTTAAGAAGTAAGACGCCACTAGCAATTCAGTTAAGTATGTAGAGGTGCAGCTTGCACCTTCGCGTACTTTACAACTAAAAGTATTTCTTCACATTTCTGCGGACATTTCCTATCAATTTTCTCTCCCCCCCCACCCCATTTTTAAAGGCTCATCGAGGGACTAACAGAGGCGTAACAAGGGCGAGACGGGAGGGGCGGTTGTCCCGAGCACAGCTCAAGAGGGGGCGCAAAATCCCTGCATCCAATATAATCAAAATCGAAATTGAGCGTTAGTGTTTGCACTAGTTTCTGGTACAACTCCGCATCAAACTTTGTCGTTTATCTATTTACAAAATTTTCTTATAATATCTTTCTCCAGTTTCGCTCGTTTCTAACGTAGGGTCACTGGTTCCAGGGAAAGGAGAGAGGAAGTGCCGTAAGACAAACACAACATCCATGCCAGGGGTGGAACCAGAAGTTTACTGTAGCAGCGGGGGGGGGGGCGATTTTTCTGGTATAAAAAGGGCTGCAGAAGCCATGATGAAAGGGTTTTTTAGATATAACGTTAGTATTTATTTATATATATATATCATCATCATCATTGTCAACCATTCTCAATCCACTGCTGGACGAAGGTCTCCCCAAGTTTCCTCCACAACGGTTTGTCTTGTGCCAGTCTCCTCCATGTCACTCCCGCATACTTTCGAATTTCATCCACCCATCTCCCATGTGGTCTTCTTCTGGGTCTTTTCCTGTCCCTTGGAATCCAATCTAAAATTTCGGCTGTCCATCGATGGTCTGTCCTTCTGGCAGTATGTCCAGCTCATTGCCATTTCAGGGATTTAACTCTAATCATGAAGTCTTCCACCCTTGTCATTTTTCGGATCCACGAATTACTCTTCTTATCTCTCCTGGTTACACCAAGCATGCACCTCTCCATAATTATTTGAGTTGTCTGCAGCCTTTGTATGTCTCTTTTAGTTAATGTCCACGTCTCTGCACCATACGTAAGCACTGGAAGGATGCATTGATCAAACACTTTTCTTTTAAGACATAATGGCATATTGCTCTTGAAAATTATGCTGTTTCTTCCAAAAGCTCTTCAGGCAAGTTTTGTACGCCGATTAATTTCTTCATCAATGTGACCCTCACTTGATATCTGCTGTCCAAGATAAAGTTACGTGTCTGTTATCTCCAGCTTTTCTCCATCAATCGATAAATCTTTATTTCTTCTAAAAGCATTGAACATCACTTTTGTCTTCTGAAAGTTCATTTTTTATCCCACTTCTTTACTCTTGTCAGCAAGTTCCTGGATCATACTCTGCAGCTCTGATGGGGTAGTTGCAAAAATGACTACGTCATCAGCAAACCGAAGGTGGGTTAGATAATCTCCATTAATATTTATCCCTTTGTTTTCCCAGTTCAGTGATCGAAAGACATTTTCCAATGTGGCATTAAAGAGCTTCGGAGATATGGTGTCACCTTGTCTCACTCCCTTTCCAATTTTCATGTGTGTTGTATTTTCAAACAGCCAAATCTTTGCACTTGCATTTTCATAGATGTTATTAATAATATTAATGTATCAATCTTCAATACCGCAGGATTTCAGAGCCATTGTAACTGCTGATGGTTTCACCGAATCAAAGGCTTTTTCATAATCGATAAAAGCCATGCACAATGGAAGTTCATATTCCCTCGCTCTTTCAGTTAGTTCTCTCAGTACGTGGATATGATCTATTGTGCTGTAGCCACTCCTGAATTCAGCTTGTTCTCTCGGTTGAGCCATGTCCAGTGTTACCTTCAAGCGGTGTGAAAGAACTTTAATGAAAGTTTTATAAACCACTGATAGGAGGCTGATAGGTCTGTAGTTCCCGAGATCCTCAATGTCACCTTTTTTACGAAGCAGGATCATTGTAGCGTTGTTCCAATCCTCAGGAATTTTCCCTTCATTAAGGCATCGAGTGAAAATTTGGGCGAGTACTGTTTCGATTTCTCCAATTGCTTCTTGTATGATGTCTGCAGTAATTCCATCTTCTCCTGGAGCTTTTCCCCGCTTCATGTTATTGATTGCATGTGCAACTTCTGCTGGGAGGACTGGAAGAACTCTGGTACTGGTACCTTTCATAATGTCTGGAGTATGTGTATCATCCCTTTCATATAATTTGGAGTAGAAATCTTTCACTCTTGTCAAGATTTCGCCTCTATTTCTTGTTACAGAACCATCTTCTTTTCTCAGTGCCATAATCTGTTTTCCTCCCAATTACTGAGATGTCCCTTTGCTATCTTTAGGCTTTGGTTGTTTTCAATTGCTTTCCTCACTAGTTCACAGTTGAATTTCCTTACGTCTTCAGTGATACTTTTTTGTACTGTCTTGCATAGCTCTATATATTCCACTTTGGAAGTCACATCTTCTTTAGTTGTCCTCATCTCTCTTCTTTTTTTTTGCATCAACATTTTGGTTTTTCCTGATAATTTGCTCACATGTAACTTGTTCTTAGACCCAGTTAATTTTGTTGCTGTTTCCATAAGAGCTTTGGTTACTTTTCTGTTAACTTCAGAAATATCCACTTCTTCCGATGTTAGGCCTTCTAAAGCAGAGAATCTGTTCTTCAGTTCTAACTTGAAGGTAGTATAGTGTTTTTTAAGGTTGGTTATGTCAATAGATTTTGTTTGTCTTATGAGCTTGCCACGTTTGAGTTTAGTGTTGAGGTGCATCTTACATCTCACCAATCTATGGTCACTACCTGTGTTGAACTTGTTTAACACACTGCATTCTTCTATGACGAATTTTTTGTTACACATAATAAAATCAATTTCACTTGTCGTCCCAATTGGATGTCTCCATGTCCATTTCCTGTGTGGCTTTTTCTTGAAAAAAGAGTTCAAGATGAAAAACCCTTCTGCCTCTGCAAACTCTACGAGAGTATTCCCACGCTGGTTTCTGTTGCCGTGACCGAATTTACCTACTGAAGTTTCATTCTGTTGCCGTTGCCCTATTTTTGCATTGAAATCTCCCATAATTATCTTCAAGTGTTGCTTACCTTTATTATTTAGATGAAGAATTTCCTCATAAAATTCTTCAATTTCTTCTTCAGGATGTCTTGTGGTGGGTGCATAAGTTTGAATAATCTGAGCCTTGTATCTTCTCGAAAGTTGGATAACGAGTTGTGCAGCTCGGTCAGAGGAACTTTCAACTTCTACAACTTTATCTTTCAGTTTCTTGTTTATTATAAACCCAGAACCACTAGTTCTGCCAGTATCTGTCCCATGATAGTAGAAGAGATGTCCACTTTTCAGTTCAATGAGATCTTCTCCTATTCTCCTTACCTCACTCAGCACGACGATGTCCTACTTGATCCTTAGTAGTTCCTCTTCCAATTCAAGAAGCCTTGAATCAGAAGATAGGGAGCGTCCATTATACGTAGCCAAGGTCAGCATCAGATGGCAGTCTAGTTCAGGATGACTTGTGGTGGGTGCATAAGTTTGAATAATCTGAGCCTGGTATCTTCTCGAGAGTTGGATAACGAGTCGTGCAGCTCTGTCAGAGGAACTTTCAACTTCTACAACTTTATCCTTCAGTTTCTTGTTTATTATAAATCCAACACCACTAGTTCTACCAGTATCTGTCCCACGATAGTAGAAGAGATGTCCACTTTTCAGTTCAATGAGATCTTCTCCTTTTCTCCTTACCTCACTTAGCCCGACGATGTCCCACTTGATCCTTTGTAGTTCCTCTTCCAATTCAAGAAGCCTTGAATCAGAAGATAGGGAGCGTCCGTTATTCGTGGCCAAGGTCAGCATCAGATGGCAGCCTAGTCCGGTCCTCCGGTGATTCTTAGCACCCTCTGCTTTCATGTCGCACTGGCCGCTGCCTTGGCCAGGTACATTCCAGCTGCCGGAGACTGAGGGCCAAGATTTAAGTTGTGGAGTCATTTTGGAGGGGTTTGGCCATAACTCACCACGCTGGCCAAGCGGGTTGGTGAGTGTGGGATAGCATTTCCTCTAATCCCGATGGTATAGTTATACCGCTATTGGCGGTCGTCAGAGCCCCTTTAGTGGGAACAGGATGCACCACGAGAAGGCGGGGTTGGCATTTGTCAAGCAGAGGCTGTGATGTTACGCATCACCTGACGTTATATATAATGTTAGTAGCAGAAGATGCCGAAAATTACCCCGTATTAGCCACGCTGCATCTCTCCCAACCCACCCCACCCAAGCGGGGATTGACTTCGGAGTGGGTGAAACAACGGGAAGCGCCCGTGAGGCGTGAGGGAGCAGGAAAAATAAGAAGCAAAAAGGAAGAAATCCTGAAAAGATCATCTGGGAAGAAGCGGTGGGGACATTTTTACGAATTTTGTTTACGACCCAATTAAGATACGTACGTAGATCAGGTTGTTATTCACAGTTTCTCCCACCTACTCTGATTTCAGTACCAAGCTCTGCCTTACCCTGTTTCGAGACGTTACAGACGCTAGACAATATGACAATAGCAAAGAACTAACAAAGGATATCCCCCAGATCCCCCCCCGCTTTCCCTTTATCTTTTGCGCTTTCTCTCTCTCTTTTTATCATATTCCCTTCTCTTTCTTTATATACTGAACCTAAATCAATGTAATAAGTATTTTAAATCCTCCGTACTAGGTTTAATTGTCAATTTTGTTTAGAAAAACTGAAAACGAAAAATGCAAAGTTTTTCATTTGCGATCTTTGTTACTTTAAACGTAAACAACTTTGTTAGGGTTTAGGGGGGGGGTGAAAAATCCTCCGTACTAGGTTTAATTGTCAATTTTGTTTAGAAAAACCGAAAACGAAAAATGCAAAGTTAATCATTTGCGATCTTTGTTACTTTAAACGTAAAAAACGTTGTTAGGGTTTAGGGGGTCGCCCTATCCCCCCCGCTGGATCCGCCAATGATCTGTGTCTCACCAGGATTCGAATCCGAACCCATCTCGGTCGAGTGATCAGAAGCCATCGCTTAGACCACTGCTCCACCGAGGCTCCGAAGCAGCTTTTGTACGTACATTGCAAGATAAGGATGTCGTTCACATTGTTGAAGATACTCTGGAAGCAATTCGATCATTACTGCAGGTTTGCATTCGGTCCGTTTAATGAGATACCAAAGGTCCGAACTCCGAAGCAGTTGGGAATCTCTCCCGCTCTCTTTGTCTTCCGTATTTTACAGCCATAATGGCGTTCCGCTTCCAGTTCAGCTTCACTACTCAGAACATCCTTGATGTAAGTAAGGGTAAGGGAAATGCTCGAAAACCTTTTTACTGAGTGCTGCCCCCATTTTCTAATTTCTTCAGACGCAATTAAATAAAGCGAAATGCCGTTTCTGAAATGATATGTGCAGTAGCTCCATAATAACCTATTGACTGTATCATACCCAATAAAAATACTTAAGCTTTAGTTTGTTAAAATACGAGGTAAATGGCGGTGAGGACAGCTGTAAATTTGCAAATGTGGGCCTTCCTCTGGTCCGCCGAAATTAGCTGGTTCTTAGCATCTATTGCACAACATTTAATGATTATTAGTTATCAATTAACTAAAAAAGAATATGACAAAAAAAAAATATAAAATTCAGTGTGAAAGAAAATGTCAGGCGCAACTCCCAGTAGCTAATGTTAGTTATTTTGGAAAAGTACAAATACATATGCGTGTGAATACTGAATAAGTCAAACTTGTGCGTAATCAACACGGAAGACTAGTTTCGCCTTAAAAGTCATGCAACATGTATGATGAAAATATTTTAAGCACCAAGCGCTAAATATTTTTTGTCTTGACAACTTCAGTGAAGTGGCACAACATTTTGTTGTTTGGCCCGGGCGCAGAAATGCCTAGTTACCCCCTTGGGACTAAACCTTTCTAGGGTCATCGTCGTAAGCAGAACTTTTAAGAATAAAGTGCTTTAAAATCTGTGACGTCTTGGGATGTTTTCATACCATTTAGTAGCTCATGAAATACACGCCAGTCTTAGATTAACAACCTAATACTTCAAAATGAATCAAGTAACTATGTCTGTGTTTAATCAGGTTGCCAAAGCACAAGCCCCCACCGCCTATCGGGAAAAGTTAAAATCGTTCCCTAGTGTGTTCACGAACTTTGGAGTTGGTGCTGTACAGCAAACTATGAAGAATTTTGCTTCGCAAACTCCGTATTCAATATAGCTCCTGTAGACAGCTGCTTCGTTCTCAATCACTCATTTTACTTTTGGAAATAATGAGATTCCATTTGTTCACGCATCCCATCACATAGTTACTGAAATTCCGTCTTGAAACTAAGAACCAAAGATTGACGATAACAGAACCATCTGTTTACATTTGCCCTGTTCCAAAATTCATGAACTCCAGCCGAATGGAATTTCAGCAGCTAAAAGTAGCAAGAGTGTGAGCCGATTTCAGGAGATGCAGACGATTCTCGCATTTCACTTGGTAATTTCAGTGTTAGCAGTTGCCGAGGTATTTAATTGCTCCAAGGGAATGGGATTAACGGCAAAATGGTCAACAAGATCTGAAAGCTAAAGAGCAGAAGTACGGAGAAGATTGCCGTCTGATTTACAACAAGGAGTCTCCCGCTCGTTCATATATGCATAGCCGGAAACCATATGCTAATCATGTATACTTATGCTTATGAGCCACTCACCTCAACGAGAGTGCACTGCAAATAAGTTCTCGAATATCTGCTTAAAGAAAGCTTCCTGCGATGAAAGTAGTGAGACTTCTGGAAGTGAATTTAAAATAAGTAAAACTGAGAAATACTGTTTCCCGCTGTGACTTACAATTGCACCAGAGAAAATGAAACCGCGTAAACTTTCAAATGTCACTAAATTAAAAACACATTGTGATGCATGTTTTCGGTTCCGTTTATGATATCAAATATGAAGAACTAATGTTATTAAAATTCCGGTGTTAGCATCGACATGCACTGAGGAAAAGAAAGGTCAGGAGTACAGCTGGTTAAAATGGTGCTATTATATATCGATTTCTTCAATGATGTAGATAGTGGCGTACCTGAAAAACTCGGGGCCCCACCGCAAAAAAAATCATCTTTGAGGCCCTTTTGAGGAAATCTGTTTGCTTTCAATTGCGGAAATTTTTTAATTCCAAATTAACAACTAGGATTTATGGGCGTTTTAATAATTCAAATTCTTTGGAACCCACGGGTATTTTTCGTAAAACCAAAACATTACACTTTAGTGCGTGTAACACAAATGTACACGTTGTGATTAAAATGATTGCCCTAGTTCTATACCAAAACAAAGTATTACAAAACACTTACGCCAAAGTTAATCATCTCATGCAGATTTTATTCTTTCGGATAACTAAGGCCAGCCTCTTTGAAATGACACAGCCACTTCAAAATTTTCACCCGACAAGATTCAAGGTACTATGTCTGCTTTGGAACTTACATAAAAACGCACATACTTTAAGTTTGACGGCACAATATATCGTCAATGCAGTGGGGCACCCATGGGTTCCTCACTGTCCCTAGTCTTAGCAGAAATTGTTTTACGATTTCTTGAAGAGGAAGGGCTGTCAGACCTGCATGATGTACCAAGCCTTTACATGTGAGGTACCTTGATGATATTCTGGTATTTTGGACGTACGGTATGGACGACCTACACTCATTTACTAGTTGTATGTCATCACAGTTTCCCCACTATAAGCTTTACTTTTGAATGTGAAACGGATTACTGCTTATCTTTCTTGGATTTTAACTTATCTCAGACCTTGCAGTATTTAGTTCACCGAAAGCCCACGTCCACTAACGATATCATTCCGGCACAGTCTTTCCACCTAATGACGTATAAGCTGTCTGCCATACGATTTCTCGTACAAAGAGCCATTACTCACTCGTCAAACAATAAAAGCCGACGGTTAGAACCCAAGAAAATTTGCGAAATAGCGAGAAACCACGGTTTCTGTGACTCGGCGTTACATACTGTAGTACCTTTCGTAAAATATGGAATGCACGTTATATTACCCTGACCACAGAAACCTCACGAATTTAGTATGTTGGATCTATTTAATATGTTCCACAGGTAGTTAATATTTTGAAAAATGCGAGCAAACCACATGGACTTGGTTTCGGCATTAAAACACGAAACATTCTTTCAAGTATTAAAAAGGACCGAGATCTAGTGAACATGAGTGACAGATTCGGCATTTACCGCATCCTATTTAAAGTGACTGACCCAGGTGGGGTGGATCAAGGATATATTGGTTCTACTTACCGGAAATTGAACACTAGAATCAAAGAGCATATGTATTATGTCCGTGTTGGTGCCACGACAACTGCACTCTCTCCTTTGGTGAAATCGGGATCACACTATCCTCTTTGGAAGGATGCAACAGTCCTCGTTACCCCAGGTAAGAAGGTTCATTTAACCTTCACTGAAAGTTTATTTATCATATGTAAGGGACAATCCTGTTGCAATGATTTTTTTCCGCATATTATACCAGGACCCAGGACTTTCTGTTCACTGGCAACACTGTCCATGATGCATCAAATGAATCAGTCCAGATTATCGAGGCAGACATGCCGGTTAACAGGTTTGTCCACGACAACCAATGTGCCGGGACCATAATACGAAAAACACCCCCACACGAGTACACTGTCAGGTCCAAATTTGACCGTAGGAACAGTATATTTTTTAAATAGTGTTCCCCGGCTGCCGCCATAACCACACACGGCCATCAGACTGATGGATCATGTATCTGGATTCATCAGTCCATAGGACCCGTTTCCATTGAGCTACGGTCCAAGTTATACACTGACGGAAAAAATCCCAACACCTCGAAAAAATAGTTGTAAAGGAATGAAATGGCGGCAATACATTTGTATAGGTAACATATTTAATCGATTAAGGTTTCAAGATCACAGCTTATTGTAAGCGCGAGAAGAGCCATTTTAAATGTGAAATGCTGGTACATTAATAACCGGTGTAACCGCCAGAATGTTGAATGCAAGCACGCAAAAGTTCATGCATTGTGTCGTACAGGTGCTGGATGTCAGTTTGTGGGATGGAGTTCCATGCCTGTTGCACTTGGTCGGTCAATACAGGGACGGTTAATGCTGGTTGGGGTGACGCTGGAGTTGTCGTCCAATGATGTCCCATACGTGCTCGATTGGTGAAAGATCTGGTGATCTAGCAGGCCACGGCAACATTTCGACACTCTGTAGAGCATGTTGGGTTACAACAGCAGTATGCGGGCGAGTGTTATCCTGTTGGAAAACACCCCCTGGAATGCTGTTCATGAATGGCAGCACAACAGGTTGAATCACCAGACCGACGTACAACTGTACCGTCAGGGTGCGTGGGATAACCACGAGAGTGCTCCTGCTGTCATAGGAAATTGCTATCCAGACCATAACTCCAGGTGTAGGTCCAGTTTGTCTCGGCCGCAGACAGGTTGGTTGCAGGCGCTCACCTGGCCTCCTTCTAACCAACACACGGCCATCACTGGCACCCAGGCAGATCCCGACTTTCATCAGAAAACACAACAGATCTCCACACCGTTCTCCAATGAGCTCTAGCCTGACACCACTGACGTCGCAAACGGCAGTGGTTTGGAGTAAGTGGAATGCACGCTACAGGGCGTCTGGTTCGGAGCTGTCCTTCAAGTAACCGATTTGTAACAGTTCGTTGTGTCACTGTAGTGGCAACTGCAGCTCGAATTGCTGCTGCAGACGCGGTACGATGCGCCACGGCATACGCCGTACACGGCAGTCTTCCCTCTCAGTAGTGCCACGTGGCCGTCCGGAACCCGGTCTTCTTGAGGCAGTAACTTCCCTAGACCACCGCTGCCAACAATCATGCACAGTGGCTACATTCCTGCCAAGTCGTTCTGCAATATTGCGGAACGAAAGTCCACCTTCTCGTAGCCCTATTACACGACCTCGTTCAAACTCCGTGAGCTGTTGATAATGGCTTCTTCGTCTTCTTAAAGGCATTCTTGACTAACATCAACACACTACGTCGAATCTCAACGATAACTATAACGCTCACGAACGTTACAGCATGTATTTGCATCAAACCTGTTTTGCATGTGCCGAGAGGCGCTAGTAGCGCCACACGTATGCGCCGAGCGCGAAATTTGCATAGACGTCATCTTACAGATGTACTCTCACCGCCTACCAACTGTCGTTTATATAACACAACCCCTTCTTGGTGTTGGGATTTTTTTCCCGTCAGTGTATGTTCTTTACATCATGCTAAACGAAGAGTAGCATTCCGAGTGGAGATGAAAGGCTTATGAGTAGCCGTACGACCACTGTAACCCATGGAATAAAGTTCTCTGCGAATGGTACGTGTACATACCGAGGTTCCAGCATTTTTACTCATCTGTACACTGAAAGTTTGCGCTGTACTCCGTCAATTAGCTGTAACGACACTCCTGAGGCTTAGACGTTCTTTACCACTGCTTTTCTTTGGTCTGTCGGTACGTTTTGCTGCTTCAGACACGCCATGTGTCTTCCACTTATTCAGTACATCCAAAACAGTTGACTTAGGTATGTTTAAACGCCTCTCGGTTTCTCTTATGGACAGCCCACTAATATAACACTTAACAATCTTTCCTTTCTCAAAGTCAGTTCTCTCCCCCTGCGACATTTTCACTCAACCTCACAGTGTGATGTGATCGCGGTCAGCTGCAGGCTTGTTTTTATAACATTTGCAGCTGTACCACGCATCGCAACAACGCAGCTGATCCGTTCATTTCCTTTTGAATAGGTGTCCGGGGACTTTTGTCAATATAATGTATGTGTTTGTGTCTTGCCAATTTTCCCTCTTTTTAACTTGTCTGATGATGAACCCCGGTGCGGGAGTCCGAAAGGTCTCATACTTTTAACTTTTTAACTTAATCATTTGGATTTAATATATCTTGACTGGTAGTCCCAAGGTAGACTTTAGTGTATATCGTGTATCAGACGGCATTCTTTACTATTGGATGACCCAGGATCACGCACACAAAACACCTAACTGCCGTATGATAGTGTCTAATGACCTTTTCCGATTTGTACGAAAATACAGAACATAAGCAAGCAAATAAAAAATCTGCAATTAAGAATTCTGGCACAAAAAGAGTAAAATTACTTAAACTATTTAATCTTGAATATAAAAAAAACACTCTTAATATAATGTCACAATGTTTTGCAAGGAGTAAAAGTCTTTTCGTTAGTCTCAGTCATAAAAAAAATGACACAGGTCTCTATTTTTCGTTCCCGCGAAAAACACCTTTTAGCTCATTATGTTCTGAAGGACAAGGTTAGTTATGTGCAAACAGGTGTAATATTTCTAGGTATAACGCCTCATTCTCATTGATATAAAAATTTCATTTATCCAACTGATTTTTCATTCACTTTCTCTTATTAACCTACATCGCATTGGAACAATGCTACGACTGTGAAAGGGGCCTAAAGTCATCTGGAATAGCTGTTTTCTCGTCACCCAGTTGTTATAAACTAAAGCGAAAATAAATTCTTGAAGATTTTACTTATATGCTGAAAAAGAAAAAAAATCCTTTTCGTTTTAATATTTCATTCAAAGCTGCTCTCAAAAATTCCTGGCTATTTTTTTAACCAGTTTCATACAAAGTTTCCGCAAAATTTTTGAAAAATCCTTCTTCTGAGGCTAGAGGCTCTCTTACCCGTGTGGCACCCCGCTCTGCGGGGGTTGCGAGGGCTATCAATACGCCCATGGATGTAGGATTGTCTCCCATTTCCGTACACGTCATTTCCGTACAAAAGGAATTTTGTCCCATTTCCGTACATAGCAGTGCCATTTCCGTACAGTTTCACCGCGCCTATTATCAGACTTGGGGAATGCAAAGAGAGAAAGTAAATGCTGATCTCCTGTCGAATTCCTCCGACGACAAGGAGATCGCCATTCATTTTTTTCGTCAACCAATAGGCGATCATTGTAAGGTAAGCGAAAACAGCAATAAAAACTAAAGGACAAATAGGCCGTCCATTAATGTTATATTTTTCGGTCTCCAGCATTCGTCACAAATGCTTAATTTCAAAGCCGCCAGAAAACAATCGCTTTTTTTTTTAATATATCGTTCAAAGCTGCCGTCAAAAATTCCTGGCTATTTCTTTAACCAGTTTCGCATAAAGTTTCCACAAAAGACTTTGTAAAATCTTTTTCCTGATGCTAGCAGTTCTTATAGACGTGAACCCTCCCGCAGAGGGGAGGGTTACTGCGATGGCTATCAGTACGCTCCTGATCCTCTGTCTTCCTTCACGCATACACTATATTAACAAAAGTCACCGAAAACCCCTTCAAAAGCAAATGAACGGATCCGCTGCGTTGTTAAGATGCGCGGTACAGCTGCAAACGATATAACAACAAGCCTGCAGCTGACAGCTATCATATCCCACTGTGAGGTTGAGTGAAAATATTGCGGGGGGGGAGGGAACTGACTTTGAGAAAGGAAAGATTGATGGGTGTTATATTCGGGGATTGTCCATAAGAGAAACCGAGAGGCGTTTAAACATACCCATGTCAACTGTTTTGAATATACTGAATAAGTGGAAGGCACATTGCGTGCCTGAAGTAGCCAAACGTACCGGCAGACCAAAGAAAATCAGTTATAGAAGACGTCGAAGCCTCAGGAGAGCCGTTACAGCTAATCAACGGAGTAATGCACAAGACCTCAGTGTACAGGTGAGTAAAAATGCTGGAACCTCGGTATGTACACGTTCCAGTCGCATAGAACTTCATTCCATGAGTTACCGTGGTCGTGCGGCTGCTCATAAACCTTTCATCTCCACTCGGAATGCTACTCGTCGTTTAGCATGGTGTAAAGAACATTTATCGTGGACCGTAGATCAATGGAAACGGGTCCTATGGACTGATGAATCCAGATACACGATCAATCAGTCTGATGGCCGTATGTGTGTGTATGGCGGCAGCCGGGAGAACGCTATTTCCCATAGTGTACTGTTCCTACGGTCACGTTTGGAGCTGGCAGTGTATTCGTGTGGAGGAGTTTTTCGTGGTATGGTCCCGGCCCATTGGTTATAGTGGGTAAACCTGTTAACCAGCACGTGTACCTCGATATTCTGGACAATTATGCCCTACAAACTCTGTGGCAATACTATGGAACCGAGCCTTGTTGGTTCCAGCAGGATAATACACCGAGCCATAAAGCAAGGACTGTTATAAGCAAGGACTGTTAGGAGGTTTGACGATAATTCCGTATCTTGTGTGGACTGGTCAGCACAGAGCCCTGATCTTAATCCCATAGAGCACCTATGGGATGAATTAGAGCGCCGCATAATAAGGTCGGAACCAAGGCCTACTACTAAGCAACAATTAGCGGCAGCTTATTTATGTACGGAATGGAAGCGCATACCTATCGCTGAGTTCCAAAACCTTGTCGAAAGCATGTCTCGAAAGGTCAGTGCATGTACTGAGGCCAAAGGTTGACCGATACCGTACTAATGTATGTCAATAAATGCTATGTTGTGTTTTTCTCCTAGGTGTCCGGTGACTTTTGTCAATATAGTGTATCTCACTGCTTACGGATCGTCACATCTGTGTAAGGAAATGGCACTGTCAGTTCTGGATGTGTACGGAAATGGCACTGGCTGTTCTGGATGTGTACGGAAATGCCACTCCCTAATCTGGATGTGTACGGAAGTGGGACCACACCCAATGTAGAAGGGGATTAGCGCGGTTTAACGGCGCTAAGGCACTTTTCTTCTAGGCTTAGCGTCGGCAAGGGCACTTTTCGCGGTTAGATGGTAAGAAAAGCAGTGCAAAGCATTTTTTTTTTCGCATGACGATGTACACTGTAAAAAATAGATGGCGTTAATTCACGCAAAATTTCTGACAATAACGTGCAGCAAATTTGCGGGTAAGGGTCCGTCTTTGAACGAAATTTCAGTTTTCAAAAGTTCCCGGTTTTTTTTAGGTTCCGTATTTTTACAGATTTTCCATAGTCAGTAATTCCATTTATTTCAGAAAAGTCCGTTTCAAGTTTTTCCATATTTAGACAAAAAATTCGCAAAATCCAACACGCTGAATGCTTCAGCCCTTACGCGAGAGAATCCTTTTGCGCCGGTGGTTGGGATCAAGCCCATGTCTTTTAGGATGAAGCTACGCGTTTTAACCACTGAGCCAGAATGCCACGGGAATCAGATCACGTTCAGAACAAAACTTATTAGACGATGATGAACTTTTTCGTTAAGGTGGTTCCACCTAAAAACTCTGCCTTATGTTTCCAATGGTAAAACTTCTTCACGTATTTTCTTCGCAATTAATGTATTCCCAAGGTTGAAAATTTGCACATCGATAAAACTAACTTTAAGGTACAGCATGGGATACTTAATACTTGCTAAAACATAACCGTAATTATATTAAAAATTAATAGTTTTTCTTTGAGTAATGTTCAGACTTGTTAATAGATGGCGCGACCTGTGCATTGATGACCTCAGTAGACAAACAAATTCTGGATTGCTCAACTATGGTTATGTTTTAGCAAGTATTAAGTATGCCATACTATAACTTAAAGTTAGCTTTATCGGTGTGCAAATTTTCATCCTTGGCAATACATTAATTGCGAAGAAAATATGTAAAAGAAGTTTTACCATTGGAAACATAAGGCAGAGATTTTAAATGGAACCACCTTAATTGCAAAGGATTCATTATCTAATTAGGGCTCATAATTTTTTTTTCTGTAGGAGGTCATATTACAAATTGCGTATTTTTTTTCATCGTGATTTTTCGAAGCAACAGAATCTTTGGAACTTCAGATCATTTTTTAGCTGACAATAAATTTCATGTATCTTTAATAAATGGTAAAATGTACTGTTTTATAATATTATTTTACAAAATTTCTAAATATAAAATTTACTCTGGATAGCTACATTGCTTTTGTTTTAAGGACTCCACAGACTGTTACATAGACATCGTACAGCCACCTGTACAATAAATTAAGCACCTGGTTTCTTACGGTAAAACAATAGGCCTATACGTAGTGCGATCGAAATGTTCCGAGGCTACGTAGGTAGCGTGCCAACAGGTCGCAGTACGCGGATGCGTGAGCAGTGGTCGAGGGCAGTGACCTCTATGACTCATTGTGCCGAGTGGCGTCGTTCTGTGAACATCAGGAGCTGTGCTACACGATATTTTGTGACCACGTGCAGAACACAGCTGCAATTTCGGTATGGAAATTCTGCGTCAAACTCGGCAAATCGGGAACGGAGACGCATGAAATATTGCCGCAGGCTTATGGCAATGAAGCAATGAGTCGTGCGAGGTGTTTTGAGTGGCACTCGCGCTTCAAGAGCGGCAGAACGGCACTGGAAGACGACGAGAGATCAGGGCGACCGTCCACGATCAAAACACCCGAAAATGTGGACAAAATTAGGCAACTGGTGCATGAGGATTATCGGAGAACCATTTAAGACATTGCTATCATCGTCAATGTGTCATACGGAACAGTGCAAAGAATTCTGACGTCGGTTTTGAAATGCACCGCATTGCTCCAAGGTTTGTGCCAAAGATTCTGAACCCCGAACAGAAGGCTCTCTGTGTAGAACTCTGTCAAGATCTTCGTCAGCAGGTGGTGAATGAACCAACGTTCCTGTCGCAGGTCATCACTGGGGACCTTGAGTCTACGGTTACGACCCGGAGACCAAACAACAGTCATCGCAGTGGAAGAGCTTGGCATCTCCACGACCGAAGAAAGCCCGGCAGGTCCGGAGCGCAACCAAAAGCATGCTCATCGTGTTCGACATTCGTGAGGTTGTGCACCGTGAATTCTTCCTCCAGGACCATACTTCACCGCCCTTTTTAACTGCGATGTTCTGCGGCGTATTAGGAAGGACATTCGCCGCAAACAACCTGAAATGTGGCGCAGGGGCAATTTCCTGCTTCATCACGACAACGCAGCAGCTAACAGCGTTAGCAAAACGCCATTTTTGCTGCCGCAACAGCATGTCTACCCTTCATCACCTGCCTTACTCGCCGGATCTCCCCACCTTCAGCTTCTTTCTGTTTCCGAAGAGGAAGCTGAAGCTCAAGGGTCGCCGTTTTGAAACCGTGGACGAGATCCAGCGCGAATCACAGACGGTGCTTGACACGATACGCCAACAGAACTTCCAGGCAGCGTTCCAACATTGGCAAAAACGTTGGCAGCGGTGTATCGCTGCCCAAGGCAGCGACTACTTTGAGGGAGATCATAGCCAGACTTGAGTAACGTAAGTACTTTGTTGTATATCGGCCTAGTCTCGGAACTTTTTGATTGGACCTCGTATAATAACTGGTGCACAAAACTGGCGAAAGAAAAAATATCCTGTGCCATAGTAACCAAAATTTATGCGATATCATCATCATCATCATTGTCAACCATTATCAATCCACTGCTGGACGAAGGTCTCCCCAAGTTTCCTCCACAACGGTCTGTCTTGTGCCAGTCTCCTCCATGTCACCCCTGCATACTTTCGAATTTCATCCACCCATCTCCCATGTGGTCTTCTTCTGGGTCTTTTCCTGTCCCTTGGAATCCAATCTAAAATTTCGGCTGTCCATCGATGATCTGTCCTTCTGGCAGTATGTCCAGCCCATTGCCATTTCAGGGATTTAACTCTGATCATGATGTCTTCCACTCTTGTCATTTTTCGGATCCACGAGTTCCTCTTCTTATCTCTCCTGGTTACACCAAGCATGCACCTCTCCATGCTTCTTTGAGTTGTCTGCAGCCTTTGTATGTCTCTTTTAGTTAAGGTCCACGTCTCTGCACCATACGTAAGCACTGGAAGGATGCATTGATCAAACACTTTTCTTTTAAGACATAATGGCATATTGCTCTTGAAAATTATGCTGTTTCTTCCAAAAGCTCTCCAGGCAAGTTTTGTACGCCGATTAATTTCTTCATCAATGTGACCCTCACTTGATATCTGCTGTCCAAGATAAACGTACGTGTCTGTTATCTCCAGCTTTTCTCCATCAATCGATAAATCTTCATTTTTTGTAAAAGCATTGAAGATCACTTTTGTCTTCTGAAAGTTCATTTTTAATCCCACTTCTTTACTCTTGTCAGCAAGTTCCTGGATCATACTCTGCAGCTCTGATGGGGTAGTTGCAAAAATGACTACGTCATCAGCAAAACGAAGGTGGGTTAGATAATCTCCATTAATCTTTATCCCCTTGTTTTCCCAGCTCAGCGACTGAAAAACACCCTCCAATGTGGCATTAAAGAGCTTCGGAGATATGGTGTCACCTTGTCTCACTCCCTTTCCAATTTTTACGTGTGTTGTATTCTCAAACAGCCTAATCTTTGCACTTGCATTTTCATAGATGTTATTAATAATATTAATGTATGCATCTTCAATACCGCAGGTTTTCAGAGCCATTGTAACTGCTGATGGTTTCACTGAATCAAAGGCTTTTTCATAATCGATAAAAGCCATGCACAATGGAAGTTCATATTCCCTCGCTCTTTCAATTAGTTCTCTCAGCACGTGGATATGATCTATTGTGCTGTAGCCACTCCTGAATCCAGCTTGTTCTCTCGGTTGAGCCATGTCCAGTGTTACCTTCAAGCGGTGTGAAAGAACTTTAGTGAAGATTTTATAAACTACTGATAGGAGGCTGATAGGTCTGTAGTTTCCGAGATCCTCAATGTCACCTTTCTTATGTAGCAGGATCATTGTAGCGGTGTTCCAATCCTCAGGAATCTTTCCTTCATTAAGGCATCGAGTGAAAATTTGGGCGAGTACTGTTTCGATTTCTCCACTTGCTTCTTGTATGATGTCTACAGTAATTCCATCTTCTCCTGGAGCTTTTCCTCGCTTCATGTTCTTGATTGCATGTGCAACTTCTGCTGGAAGGACTGGAGGAATTCTGGTACTGGTATCTTTCATGATGTCTGGAGTGCATATATCATCCCTTTCATATAATTTGGAGTAGAAATCTTTCACTCTTGTCAAAATTTCGCCTCTATTTCTTGTTACAGAACCATCTTCTTTTCTCAGTGCCATAATCTGTTTTCTTCCCTTACTGAGATGTCCCTTTGCTATCTTTAGGCTTTGGTTGTTTTCAATTGCTTTCCTCACTAGTTCACGGTTGAATTTCCTTACGTCTTCAGTGATACTTTTTCTTACTGTCTTGCATAGCTCTATATATTCCACTTTGGAAGTCACATCTTCTTTAGTTGTCCTCATCTCTCTTCTTTTTTGCATCAACATTTTGGTTTTTCCTGATAATTTGTTCACATGCAACTTGTTCTTAGACCCAGCTAATTTTGTTGCTGTTTCCATAAGAGCTTTGGTTACTTTTCTGTTAACTTCAGAGATGTCCACTTCTTCCGATGTTAGGCCTTCTAAAGCAGAGAACCTGTTCTTCAGTTCCAACTTGAAGGTATTATGGTGTTTTTTTAAGGTTGGTTATGTCAATAGATTTTGTTTGTCTTATGAGCTTGCCACGTTCAAGTTTAGTGTTGAGGTGCATCTTACATCTCACCAATCTATGGTCACTACCTGTGTTGAACTTGTTTAGCACACTGCAGTCTTCTATGACGAATTTTTTGTTACACATAATAAAATCAATTTCACTTGTCGTCCCATTTGGATGTCTCCATGTCCATTTCCTGTGTGGCTTTTTCTTGAAGAAGGAGTTCAAGATGAAAAACCCTTCTGCCTCTACAAACTCAACGAGAGTATTTCCATGCTGGTTTCTGTTGCCGTGACCAAATTTACCTACTGAAGTTTCATTCTGTTGCCGTTGCCCTATTTTTGCATTGAAATCTCCCATAATTATTTTCAAGTGCTGCTTACCTTTATTATTTAGATGACAAATTTCCTCATAAAATTCTTCAATTTCTTCTTCAGGATGACTTGTGGTGGGTGCATAAGTTTGAATAATCTGAGCCTGGTATCTTTTCGAGAGTTGGATAACAAGTCGTGCAGCTCTGTCAGAGGAACTTTCAACTTCTACAACTTTATCCTTCAGTTTCTTGTTTATTATAAATCCAACACCACTAGTTCTGCCAGTATCTGTCCCACGATAGTAGAAGAGATGTCCACTTTTCAGTTCGATGAGATCTTCTCCTTTTCTCCTTACCTCACTTAGCCCCACGATGTCCCACTTGATCCTTTGTAGTTCCTCTTCCAATTCAAGAAGCCTTGAATCAGAAGATAGGGAGCGTCCATTGTAAGTAGCCAAGGTCAGCATCAGATGGCAGCCTAGTCCGGTCCTCCGGGGATTCTTAGCACCCTCTGCCTTCATGTCGCACTGGCCGCTGCCTTGGCCAGGTACATTCCAGCTGCCGGAGACTGAGGGCCAAGATTTAAGGTTGTGGAATCATTTTGGAGGGGTTTGGCCATAACTCACCACGCTGGCCAAGCGGGTTGGTGAGTGTGGGATAGAATTTCCTCTAATCCCGATGGTATAGTTATACCGCTATGGGCGGTCGTCAGAGCCCCTTTAGTGGGAACAGGATGCACCACGAGAAGGCGGGGTTGACATTTGTCAAGGAGAGGCTGTGGTGTTACGCATCACCTGACCTTACATCCCATATGCGATATATTATCCACAATATCCGATCTCGCTAGATAACTTCAAAATCAAATACTTCGACAAACTATTGAATTTTAACAGTTAATCAAATCCCCAAGTATTCCCGTGAATCTTTCCTATTTTTCGTCATATGGATACGGAAAAAGCGAGTATTTGATTTTGAAGTTCAATTCAGTTTATTTAGCTGTTACATTAAAACCAAAAATCCAAAATAATATAACAACAGTGCAGTTAATTGTAACAGCAAGGGAGATCTGGGAAAAGGCCACGAAAGTCTTGACTAGCTCTGATCTTCATGTACAAGTATAGGCGAGTCAGAGTTACTCCTGAAAGCATGGCGCAGAACATTCAAAGACAGTAGTAGAAATTAGTGTTAGTAAAGTTGCTCCCTCTCCCATATTTTAATCCACCCTCCTCCCAACCTTCCCGACTAATTCGCCCTCTATATACCAACATTCCCATTTTATCCTATTTTTTGCCACTTATTTTTCCCTCATTTTTTTTTTTTTTTGCGTTTTCCATTTCATTTTTCCTTATTCCCTTTTTACCCCTTTTTTTTATATTCTTGCTAGTCCCAGAAATGTAAAGTTTTAATTTTTTTAAATAGATTAAAATTATTTATTACTGTAAAATCATGAGGTAGAGAATTACAAATTTGAGGCCTAGTATAATTTATAGACTGTTTAACGTACTGAGATATGTAAAAAATTCGCCTCAGTTGAGATCCACCTCAAATATCATAGACATGGGTAGGTAATTAAATGTCAATTAATGTGTGATCTATATCATTTTTTATTTTCGGTTAGTGAAGATCGTGGTTTTCAAAATGACGTTATAGTAGGTAGCTTTTCCGTACGTTAAAATTTCATTGCTATCAGCGAAATTTACACAAAAAAAATTTATCATTCTGCTATAACCTACAATTCTCACAGAAAAACTAATCATTCTGCTATAACCTACAATTTGTCGACCGTGCGCATGGGAGCACAAAAATTGGGAACTTGAAGAATAGAAAAAGGTCGCCTGGTCCAATGAATCATGTTTTCAGTATTTTCACGCCAAGGTACTGGCCAAAGTCTGGTGTCAACCGGATTTTGGATATTAGCTTAGAATTGATGGATTTCAGCTTAGTAGTGTTGAGTGTACAAACTGATGGAGATGGTGTAATGGTCTGAGGGGCTGTTTTTCATGGCTGATAATGGGCTCCTTAATACTTCTGGAAAAGCACTTGGATACTCCAACTGCTGACCAGATATACACTATATTGACAAAATTCATCACACACACACCTTCAAAAGCAAATGAACGGATCCGCTGCGCTGTTAAGATGCGCGGTACAGCTGCAAATGGTACACAAACAAGCCTGCAGCTGACCGCGATCATATCGCACTGTTAAGTTGAGTGAAAATGTTGCAGCGGGAGAGAACACTGACTTTGAGAAAGGAAAGATTGCTGGGTGTTATATTAGTAGGTTGTCCATAAGAGAAACCGAACGGCGTTTAAACATACCCAAGTCAACTATTTTAGATGTACTGAATAAGTGGAAGACACATGGCGTGCCTGAAGTAGCAAAACGTACCGGTAGACCAAAGAAAATCGGTGATAGAGGACGTCGAAGCCTCAGGAGTGTCGTTACAGCTAATTGACGGAGTACAGCGCAAACTTTCAGTGTACAGATGAGTAAAAATGCTGAAACCTCGGTATGTACACGTACCAGTCGCACAGAACTTCGTTCCATGGGTTACCGTGGTCGTGCGGCTGCTCATAAGCCTTTCATCTCCACTCGGAATGCTACTTGTCGTTTAGCATGGAAAGAACCTTTATCGTGGACCGTAGATCAATGGAAACGGGTCCTATGGGCTGATGAATCCAGATACACGATCCATCAGTCTGATGGCCGTGTGTGGGTATGGTGGCAGCCGGGAGGAACGCTATTTACCACAGTGTACTGTTCCTACGGTCAAGTTTGGACCTGGCAGTGTACTCGTGTGGGAGTGCTTTTCGTGGTATGGTCCCGGCCTATTGGTTATCGAGGACAAACTTGTTAACCAGCACGTCTACCTCGATATTCTGGACAATTATGCCATACAAACTCTGCGGCAATACTATGGAACAGAGTCTTGTTGGTACCAGCAGGATAATGCACCGAGCCATAAAGCAAGGACTGTTACATCGTGGTTTGACGATAATTCCGTATCGTGTGGACTGGTCAGCACAAAGTCCTGATCTTAATCCCACAGAGCACCTATGGGATGAATTAGAGCTCCGTATAAAAAGTTTGAAACCAAGGCCTACTACTAAGCAACAGTTATTAGCGGCAGCATTTAGTACTCATAAGATGGCCGTTTACGGCAGCATTATTTCCACAGCAGCTTTATTCCAGCATTATTTCCTAGCAGATAGCAGGCAGCATTATTTCCTAGCAGATAGCAGGCAGCATTATTTCCACAGCAGCATTATTCCAGCATTATTTCCTCAGCAGATGGCCGTCTACGGCCATCTGCTTAGGAAATAAACCCCGGTTGCTATAATTCATGAAACACTCTGTATAGCAAGAAATCAAAATAGAAAAATTTGTATGCTTGCTTATTTCTACCGTACTTACAAATGATAATACATGCGGTTATTCAATCTTACTACCTTTTTTTCCTGAAGACCTATGTACGAACCTCATTAATGGATATAACGAGGTGTGCTTCGCTATTGTAAATCATTTCGTTTCGATGCTGCATGAAAAGTAAAACTTGGCCATGTAACATAATCTGTTTGTTTGTTTCTGAAACACGAGAAAATCGTAGTTAGAGATTTCAGCTATGTCTTAAGTTATTTGAGTTTAAGGGTATTCGGTTTTCGCGACGTCTGTACTCTGAGACTGTATTTAATTTTAATGATATTTGTTAGGAGTTAATGATGTGTATTTTAATGATGTTGGACTAGTAATTGTTGAACTATGTCTATGCAAATCACCTGCAAATGAATATGATTTACTTTTTCAAGGCTAAAAGCATGTTTCTCGCTCTCGTTATCTGTATTAATTGCGATACATATTTTTCTCTTGCGTACCGCATCAAAAAGCCGAAAATAACTCCTCCAAAAACGTTGTTCACTTCCAAATTTCGCAAACTGAATGTCAGTTATCAGTTTACAGGTGCCAAGCTGGTTGACGTAATACGATCTGCTCGCTGTCTTAGAAAGTTTGAATTTCAATTGGAAACTGGATTCTGTGGACTCATTAATTCATTTTTCGTGCATGGTGATTAATTGTGTGTCATTTGAAATCCAAAACTGGGAAAACAATTTCCAAATGCTTGAGCTTCAATTTAGTCTTTTTAGAACCGATTAACGATTTTGGGGTTTAGGTAGTTTTTTTTTAAGTGCGGCTTGTTCTTTTTCACATAGTGTGCAATTCGTTTCATTTAAATGTCTCTTGTTGTAGAAGTAACATTATATTTTGAATTTCTTTTGAATACGACTGTTTTGAAGTTCGTATATACTGCTTTAGTACCATTATTTGATTGATCGTGAAAGAAAACTAAATTCGTGATTAAATTTTTCTGAAATGAAATATACCGAAGAGCGAAAACATTATGACCAGTTCGTCTGTATGCAAATCGAAGCAACTGCAGGTAAACTACGGTGGGTGTATGAAGCTCATGAAACGATAAACATAGCAGCTACTAAGCTTTATTAATCATTGTTATTCTACGAGGGTTGCACCGAAACCCTCGTAGAATAACATAACTTTTTATTAACTGACTGATGTCGTTTAAATTGCACATGTTTGTACAGTAACTCTCTCTCTATAGAAAGTTACTACTCAACATAGTCTCTATCACAAGCAATGCATTTGCGCCATTGTTGAACCCAACACTCGAATCCTCTTTGAAAAAAATCTGGTGTAGACTGCTGTACCCACTTCTTCACAGCCACTTTCACCTCATATGCGTTATCAAATCGTTGTCCCCGGAGACTGTCCTTCATTGGACCGAACAAGTGGAAGTCGGAGGGTGCCAGATCTGGGCTGTACAGTGGATGCGGACCACCGACCAGCTTAATTTGCTGATGGCCTGATTTGTTGCCAAAGATGCGTGTGGTCTCGCATTGTCACGGTGAATGTGGATCCTTTTTAGATTCTTGTTCAGTCTATTCCTCCTTATGGCTTTTTTAAGCTTCTTGAGTGTCTCAGTGTACCGCTCGCTGGTCACTATACTGCCACTTTCCAGAAAATCAAGGAGAATGACACCACTGCTATCCCAGAAAACAATCACCATGACTTTCAGTGCTGATCGCTGGCTCTTGAACTTCTTAGGCCTTGGTGAAGAGGTGTGACGCTATTCCATGGATTGATTCTTCGTTTCCGGATCGTAAAGATGCGCCCACCTTTCATCCCCTGTCACCAGATCGAAAAAAAGAACGTGTCTTCATTAGCTTCAAACGCTTCCAGCATATCAGAGCAGACTTCCACCCTTCTCTCACTCAAATCGGGTGTCAGCTGCTGATGTACCCACTTTGCACACACTTTCCGATACCCTGAGTCTTGCACTATATTCTATATGGCATTGTGACCACAGTCCAGTTGCGCAACAAGCTCACTGATTGTGACTCGTATCTCCGCGCGCATCACTTCATCCTCCCTGACGATTCGTATCAGTGGTCACAGATGATGGTCCCCCACTGCGTGATTTGCCTTCAATGCTGGTTTCCCCTTCTTTATACTGCTTCATCCATCTATGCACATTGCTGTTGTCAATGATGTCATCTCCGTAAACATTCTGTAGCCTTCAGTGGATGTTGGATATCCTTCGTCAAGAACTCAATGTCGACATGTTGCTTGGAATCCATTATTTACCTGCAATGAAGAAGAAATGTTAATATAGAGAAAGACTTAGTCTGCAAACATGTGCAATTTGAACGGCCTCTGTCAGTTAATTAAAAAGTTAGGCTCACTTTTGCATAACTGTCCGTACAACCCTCGCAGTTTTTCAGATGGGAAAGGCAGCGGATTTAAGCAAGTTTGACAATGGCTAAACTGTAATGGCCAGGTGAATATCTCAAAGGATTTCCGAGACGGCAAGGCTTGTTGGGTGATCACGGTCGGCCGTGGTCAGTACTTTCTAAATGTGGTCTGAGGAGGAAAAGCCCACGAACCGCCGGCAAGTTCTGGGAAGACTACGTCTCATCGATGCAAGTCGTGAGCTAGGGTCTACATCACGAACCGCCGGCAAGCTGTGGGCAGACCACGGCTCATCGATGTTTATCCCGTATGGTACGAGCCAACAAAAGGGGTACGGGGCGAAATTTGCATGAAATTTGAATGCTGGCGACGGGAGTTATGTGTCACAATACACAGTACATCGACCCCTGCTGAAAATTGTAATACCTGGTCGTAGCCTGCTCCGAGTGCTCATGCCAACCTCGTTTCACTGTCGAAAGCGCCTACAATGGGCACGCGAGCATCAAAACTGGACTTTTAATGATTAAAAGAAGTTTGTCTGGTCCTATAAATCTCGTTTACGAGATTCGTGTGCATCGTTTACCCGAGGAAGTGTTGACACCAGGTAGCACAGTGGAACGAAAACAAGCCTGTGGAGGAAGTGTAATGCTACAGAAAAAGTTATGTTGGAAAACTCTGGGTCCAGTCATTCACGTACAGGAAACTATGACGTCTACCACCAACCTAAACATCATTGAAGAGCAGGTACCTCCTTTCATGGCAATGGTATTCCAGTCTAGTTGTGCCATCTTTCAGCAGCATAATGTGCCATGCCGCAGTGCCCGGATTGTTCGAGTATGGTTAGCGGAAAATGAGAAAGTCTTCTAGGTACTGCTGTGGCCTCCAAATTCCCGAGACATCAGTAAATTCGAGCATCTGGGGTATGTGTTGTAAAAGCAACTCGGATCTCCGGCGTCTTCACCACGCAGCTTACAAGGTTTCGGCAGCACGTGGAGGACCAGCATCATATCAGGCAGGTGGTCATAATGTTTTGGCTTTTTGGTGTATTTTGTAGGCTAGGTATTGGATAACGGCCTAATGATAGAAAGAAGAGAAGCCTGGAGCGGATTCGGGCAAAAAAAAAAAAAAAAAAAACAGGTCGCGAGTTATAATCTTTTGGTTCAGTGCAAAAAAAAAAAAAAAAAAAAAAAAGGAAATACGTATCGACACAGTAAAAAATAAGTGGTGTGAATTCATGGAAAATTCCTGTAAATAACGTGCGACAACGTTACCGGTAGGTGTCCGTCTTTGACGAAATTTCTGTGTTTAAAAGTTTCCGATTCTTCTAACTTCAGTATTTTGACAGATTTTCCGTAGTCAGTAATTCTATTTATTTAAAAAAAAGTCCGCTTTGGGTTTTTTTTTTGTATTTTTACAAAAATTTCGCAAAATCTTCGATTTTGACTTTTCCAGTCCTTTTATAGTCGGAATTTTGTTTTCTTGGCACTTGACGATAATGGAATCGCCTGACTTTTGGCTGTGCAGCAAGCACTTCCCGTGTCTAAACAAATGAGATTTGCAGCAAGAAAGGAGCATGAAAAGGTTCCGTAGTAACCTCACCCTAGGGCGGAATTCTTGTGGAAAGCGTGGCAGTAAACATTGCTTGATCTGAAAGGGGGGCTTCTTTGTCTGTTAAGTTATCCTTCTTAACGGAACACTGAGATCTCTCTCACCAGCGATTATGTCCCTAGGAATCATTACGTATAAGACAATGGAAAGACAACAATGGAGTAGGTGGGGGATGAAGCAAAGGGCGGGACAGCCGTGGTAATGGGTCTTAAAATCTTAGCCCCGAAGGGAACAAGTGACTGGGGAAGTTTTCGTCTGTTGTCTCTGAGCATCGGAAATCACCTCCTTCGGCACGTCGCACCCAAAATGCTTGTATCCCCAAAAATAGGTGTTTCCATTATCATCAAGTGCCAAGTAAAAAAAAAACGACTATACCAGAGGTTCTTGTTTACTGACGCACGACGTTAATTTCCCCCTTTTTTTTTTTTTTTTTTATTGGAGGTTTAACGATTACCGTGAGCAACTCAATGGGCTATAAGCAGTCGCCCGTCCCTAATTTAGGTCCCCTGGTTCCAGGGAAGGGTGAGAGCCAGTGCCGTAAGACAAACACAACATCTATGCCTCACCGGGATTCGAACCCGGACCCCTTTCGGACGAATGATCAGAAACCCTCGCTTAGACCACTGCGCCACATTTGCGGCTTTTCCCTTTGTTGGGTTTCGAACAGGGTTCGTCAGTGTTTATCTTCAAAGGCAGTTGCGCGTGCTACCTTTGAGCTAGAAAGAACCGTACCGCACATTCAAGTAAAAGGTAGAACTCGAATCGCTCGATTATTATTATTATTATTACTTTTTGCCATTATTAATTCAGGTGAATTTAGTAATCTTTTTTCTCTTAGAGCTTGTTATTTTTTTAAATAGGTTTGTAATAATTTTTTCTGTAGGAAGACTTATTAGAAATTACGTATTTTTTCATCGTGGTTTTTCAAAGCAACAGAATGCTTTGGAACTTGATATCTTTTTAAACTGACCATGACTTTAAATTATCTTTAAGAAAAGGTGAAATGGGCTGCTTTATGTATTTTTTCACAAAACTCCTAAATACACTGACGGAAATAAAAATCCCAACACCAAGAAGGGGTTGTGTTAGATAACTGACAGTTGGTAGGCGGTGAGAGTACATCTGTAGGATGACGTCTATGCAAATTCCGCGCTCGGCGCATACGTGTGGCGCTAGTAGCGCCTCTTGGATCATGCAAAGCAGGTTTGCTGTAAATACGCGCTGTAACGTTCGTGAGCGTTAGATATCGTTGAGATTCGACGTAGTGTGTTGATGTTAATCAAGAATGCCTTTAAGAAGACGAAGAAGCCATTATCAACAGCTCACGGAGTTTGAACGAGGTCGTGTAATAGGGCTACGAGAAGGTGTATTTTCTTTCCGCAATATTGCAAAACGACTTGGCAGGAATGTAGCCACTGTGCATGATTGTTGGCAGCAGTGGTCAAGGGAAGGTCAAGAAGACCGGGTTCCGGTCGACCACGTGGCACTACTGAGAGGAAAGACCGCCGTGTACGGCGTATGGCCGTGGCGCATCGTACCGCGTCTGCGGCAGCAATTTGGGCTGCAGTTGCCACCACAGTGACACAACGAACTGTTACAAATCGGTTACTTGAAGGACAGCTCCGAGCCAGATGCCCAGTAGCGTGCATTCCGCTTACTCCAAACCACTGCCGTTTGCGACGTCAGTGGTGTCAAGCTAGAGCTCATTGGAGGACGGAGTGGAGATCTGTTGTGTTTTCTGATGAAAGCCGGTTCTGCCTGGGTGCCAGTGATGGCCGTGTGTTGGTTAGAAGGAGGCCAGGTAGCGCCTGCAACCAACCTGTCTGCGGCCGAGACAAACTGGACCTACACCTGGAGTTATGGTCTGGGGAGCAACTTCCTATGACAGCAGGAGCACTCTCGTGGTTATCCCAAGCACCCTAACGGCACAGTTGTACATCGTTCTGGTGATTCAACCTGTTGTGCTGCCATTCATGAACAGCATTCCAGGGGGTGTTTTCCAACTGGATAACGCTCGCCCGCATACCGCTGTTGTAACGCAACATGCTCTACAGCGTGTCGACATGTTGCCGTGGCCTGCTAGATCACCAGATCTTTCACCAATCGAGCACGTATGGGACATCATTTGACGACAACTCCAGCGTCACCCCCAACCAGCATTAACCGTCCCTGTATTGACCGACCAAGTGCAACAGGCATAGAACTCCATCCCACAAACTGACATCCAGCACCTGTACGACACAATGCATGAACGTTTGCGTGCTTGCATTCAACATTCTGGCGGTTACACCGGTTATTAATGTACCAGCATTTCACATTTAAAATGGCTCTTCTCGCGCGTACGATAAGCTGTGATCTTGAAACCTTAATCGATTAAATATGTTACCTATACAAATGTATTGCCGCCATTTCATTCCTCTACAACTGTTTTTTCGTGGTGTTGGGATTTTTATTTCCGTCAGTGTATAAAAATTACTCTTGATACCTATAATAACTTTTGTCTTTAGGGGTCCATAGACTGATACATAGACATCATTCAATCACCTAAACAGTAATTTAAGTACCAGGTTTCTTACGGTAACCAATACACGATAGCTGGTACACAAAATGGTGGAGAGGAGAAGAAATATCCGATGCCATAATAACCAGAATTTCATGCGATACGCTATTCACAAAATCCGATCTCGCTACAGAACTTCAAAATCAGGTCCTCCGACAGACGACTGAAATTTAATAGTTACTCAAACTTCAAGCATATTTCCGCGAATCTCTCCTATTACCGGAAATTTTCCGTCATATGGATATGGAAAATATGAGAACAGAATTTTTCCTTTAATATACACTGGTGCGCAAAAATTAAGGACGAAGACGAGAAATTAGCATAACAGCGGAATGATCAGGCAGAACGGACCGAAAGACCGCTCAGGAGATAGACTAGGGTCCGGTACGGTAGGACATGCGCATATATGCAGTATGACGTAGAGGGGGGGGGGTGTCGGAAGGGTATAAAGCACACGGGCGGTGTACGCTCAGCAATTCGGTGAAAGCTATTGCACGGTGTACATCGGTTTGAACGACGTCGAATTGCTGCCATCGTGTGATATGGCCAATAGGCAATCCAGTGGACGACATCTAGATGACTTTACCCGAGATCGCATCATTGGGAAGTTAGAAGAAGGTCGAGAAGTGTGACTAGTGTGGCCGAGGAGTTTGGGATCGCTCACAGCATCGTTTCACGAGTTTGGAGAGCATTTCAAACGACAGGAACAGCTGTCCAAGGGTTTGGCAGGGGTCGTCCACGAGCAACCACGGCGGCGGACGACCGGTATATTGTCCTACAGGCGAGAAGAGACAGACGGCAGACAGTGGGAGAAATCGCAAGGCACATGCAACAGACAACTGGACGTCCGTTATCGCGTTTTACCGTGGCCAGGAGGCTGCACAAAGGTGGTCTATTTGCACGACGACCAGTACCGTGTGTGCCATTAACGCCTGCTCATCGAAGATGGCGGTTTCTGTGGTGCCAGGAACACAAGAACTGGTCACATCAGCAATGGGGTCGAGTTATCTTTACGGATGAGAGCCGATTTAATCTGACGAGCAATTCTGGACGTATACACATCTGGAGAGAGCAGGGAACACGCAATCACACCTCCAACATCATCGAAAGGGACCGGTTCGGAGGTGGCGGAGTTCTCGTTTAGGGCGGTATCATGCTTGGCAGCCGTACTGACCTCCACATCTTCCAAGGAGGTTCAGTCACCGGTGTCCGCTATTGTACCGAGGTTCTCCTGCCTCACGTGCGTCTGTTTAGAGGTGCTGTGGGTCCTGAGTTTCTGTTGATGGACGACAACGCTACACCTCATCGTACAGTGGCTGTCTCAGAGCTGTTGGAGAGTGAAGATATTCAACGCATGGATTGGCCCGCAAGGTCGCCGGACCTAAATCCAATCGAACACGTGTGGGATCTTCTCGGGAGACGCTTGGCAGCATGCCACCAGCCGCCAGCAACGATTCCGCAGCTGCGATTGACGCTACAAGAGGAATGGGCCGCGATACCTCAACAGCTCCTTGACAACCTCGTCCTCAGCATGGACATACGTTGTAAATTAAATCCTGCAACGCAGTCAGGGGTGATCATATCCCCTACTAAAGACTGGATTTTTCTTGGCAGCCACCTGTCACATGGACGTTTCTGTCTTCTGTCCAGCTGTGCTCGAAGCTACCTTTTCAATAAAGTGCCTTTGTATCCTTTGGATTCCTTGTTTGGACGGTTTTGTTCACTTGACCCATATACTTACATCTTGGGGATCTTATGGTATGATTTGAGTCGATGTAGAGCACTTCTGCACGACGTTACATTCGAAAATCCGTCTCGTCCCTAATTTTTGCACGCCAGTGTACGAAAGGAATTGTGCAAAGGTTTTTGATAATTCAGAATTTTCCATTAACACCTCTTAAAAACGACAGTTTATTCTTAATATATGAAAGGAATTGCAAAAGGTTTTCATACAATTCAGAATTTTTCTACATATATACATACATATCACTAAACTGTTCTCCAAGATTCAGAGGTTAGCTCCAGAAAGAACTACAAACCACCAGATAAATTTTTAACTGATTATTTACTTACTTTTGCCGTATCAAACTTATCCATTTACAGCGATCTTGACACACAACGTGGGCTTCACTGACATCCATCACACGACGTACACAAGACCTTCTATGCTTCATAGTCATAAGCTTTTTCTAATGCAGTTACTTCTGATCTGATCCTCCCGTGTCTTTTTCTGCCTTTCTTTCCTGCCACTTGGGCTAAAAAAAGTTTTCAGTAAGCACCTCATCACTCATTCTTTCAACATGGCCAAACCACTTATGAATATTAGTCTCCACCTAACAACATTTTGTCTCACATTACACAACTGCAGCACATCTTCATTCCTCACACGATCAGAGAATGTCTTGCCACAAATCCCCCGTAAGTAACGCATTTCTCCAGCACACAAAGGACTCCTATATCTCTTCTGCAATACCCAGGTTTTACTGCCAGAGTAGAAACAATTACACTTTCATACGCAGCCATTCGGGACTCTCTTGAGAACTCATCATTCCTGTGAAAACCTTCCAAAGCAGCTATGTCTTTCAACGAAGAATTCACTCGCTTACTAATTTTCCCATCTAATTTGTTCTCTTTGTCAAACATGCTTCCTAAATGCACTAACTCATTCACCTGGTCAATCACTGCGCCATTTAAACTTATCTTGCATTCAGTACAGGCCGTTCCTCGCTCAAAAACCATAACTTTCGGTTTTCTCTTACTTATTCACAGTTTAAATATCATACAAACTTCTTACATCCGGAACAACATACTCTGTAACTCAATTTTGCTCTCTGCCAACAGAACTGTGTCATCAGCATACAGCAATATCTGCACACACGGATATTACCAAGACATAAACCAGTATTGTCCGAATATATTTATTTAAAATTATAGATGCAAAACAATGTTCTTCACAATTAAAAATTACGCTTAGTGTAGTAGATTTCAAAACAAGAAACAGCGCGCAGTCCAACATCATCACACTGTCGGCAATAGGATCTCGTTACCTTCCTTATTGTGTTTCCATTGGCATCACGCTTCCTAAACAAATGGCGCATTTTCGTGCAGGTCTCTCTTTGTTAGTAGTTGTTGGTATGAATTTCAAAAATTGCTACTTATTCACCATTTGTTACTTCTTGATGATTTTGGCAACATCAAAACGAATGCACTGCTCAGCATACTTCTTAGTTTCATCGGTAATCACTTCTACCATAGGATCATAAAAAAACACTCCAAATATTCAAGTACATAATTTAAATTTAATAAAAATTCCGCAAGTTTCGGTGAAGCTGAAGGGAGGAGAAGCGTTATTTACTATCTTCTCTTCAACCCATCACCTGGCTGCTTGAATAACACAGTCATCATCTCACGATTCACTCTCGTGTGTGATGTGATTGTGATTGGAGGTTTAACGACCACCGTGAGCAACTCAATGGGCTATAAGCAGTCGCCCGTCCCTAATTTAGGGTCACTGGTTCCAGGGAAGGCAGAGAACCAGTGCCGTAAGACAAACACAACATCCATGCCTCACCGGGATTCGAACCCCGACCCCGTTCGGACGAATGATCAGAGGCCATCGCTTAGACCACTGCGCCACCGGGGCGGCCGATTCACTCTCAACGATTGCGGCCGATAATTCGTCTACTGATTCACTACCTGATTCCGATAAGTGAATTTCACTTTCATCAGAATCACCAAAATCATCAGTGTCATTCATCAACGATTTATGTACAAAACATCATGACATAAAAGAAATACTGTACATGGACGATTTGAGATCCACACGAAATTTGATGGATCCCGCTAAAAAAAGAATATTTGTTGAAAAGTGCTGCCATTTATTGGAGAAAATGTGAAATAGGCATACGACAACAACGGACGTATCTGAGACGTTGAAATAAAAATTTCTAGAGAATTTTTTAAACCTAACTCATGACGTACGTCAAAGCCAAAAAAGCGGTCACTGCACATGGACGTATGGGATTCGACAGTGACTCAGAAGAGGTTAACAAAATAAGCGGAAAAGCGAAGCAAAACTTCCGTCTGTACACGTCGAAAACATCAGTTTGTAGTTGAACAAGCTATCTCCCCAGATGACCCTTCAGACGCCTGGGGTCAGAAACCTAGCTACGTACCTGAAATCTTCTGGCGATGATGTGTTGACATATCGTATTATCGCCAGATTGGTGGATGCTTTTTTGACGTGAAAGAGATGACACCGAGCTTGAGAATGGTTGTGGACGTTGAACTTACATTAGGTGGAGACACCACTGGCTCTGTCGTCATATGTCACAGCTAATCTTTGGAGTGACGTCACATACAGGCAAAAACAAACTGAATTATACAGTTGTTAAAACAGTGAGCTTGTACAATTGATAAAGATTATTAAATCCATCATTTTATTTGTCTATAAGCCGTGAAGCTTTTGTTCCATTGGTTTCAAAGCAGCTTTTTGCCTGGATATGACGTCACGTGCATCACTTGTTGCGGCTAGTGCTGCGTGGATAGAAGTGGTGACTCCACCTAATATAAACTCGATGGTTGAGGACATCCTGTGACCGGGATAGATGAACAGCATGTGGAAGCTGTAAGGGGGTTCATTAGAGCATGATCAATGGACATGCCAAAAACTGAGTGCTGAAGTTATCATTGCACAAGCGACTGCGTACGACATTTTGTTAAAGAAGCTGGGACAGTATTTTGACAACGTTTCAACAATGAAGGCAAATGGCAATGGGAAAGTTCGGAACATCCACAAATATTCATCGGACATGAGTACCTGCGAGTTGTTCCAAAAAATGAAAGAACCCTTTAGAGGCAAGTGCTTTCGGGATATCGATGTTATCAATTTTGTGTTAGGGCGTGGTCACCGGCAAAAACAACTCTGTCGATGGCGTTCGACGCCTCTATGACGTCTAGCAACGGGTCATCAACGAAAGTTGAGAATGTGTCGAGGAACTATGACTGTAACTGGCATGTTCCCTTTCGATATGTAGAAATTACAGCAATGTTGCAAGAACAAGAAAAATGACCTTTGTACAGTTTTGTAGTTTTGCCAATGCGCCAAACAGAGTGTCACGCAAAGAATTTCATGGTGTTCAATGTGATGATGAGAAAATATTTAGGATAGGAAAAATGGAAAAAATCTTAAATGGGAGATGGGACGCCATTTTTGCCATGTAAGAGGAAAAACGACAACAAGTCGGCTATATTGTGTGCCAGGGTCCCACGGAGAGAAGAAGGGGGAAAGGAAATTATTTCCTTTGTTAATTCTGTATTCAGCCAGAAGTTCACAAAACATGGGGATCTTCCCTTAGCAGAGAAAGTTCTTGGTAGATTGACATGGGCAGCAGAGTGACCAATGGCAAAATCTCGAAAGGCGTGCGCGCATGTAATTTGGTCGTGCGAGGTCCGGGCTGTCCCTAACTTAGGGCCACTGGTTCCAGGGAAGGGAGAGAGCCGGCGCCATAATACAAACACAACATCCATGTTTCACCGGGATTCGAACCCGAACCCATCTCGGACGAATGATCGGAAGCCATCGCCGAGACCACTGCGCCACCGGAGCGGCGCTGTCGTCGTTGCTTTACAGATGAGAGCGCACAAGATGTAAGAAAGCTAGTCAGCTGCGGCTGTCTAGCTAGTTAGGAACCTATCTGCGGGTTAGGACTAAAGGGATGCTAAATTGCCTGCGGGTAAAGCTGTAATATCGTCAAACTCTATGACAGACCGCGGTCTGCCAAATCCTTCACCTGAGAAATTCTGCATTCTTGAAGCAACTAATCCCACTGACACTGAATGATAAACTGTCAATGCCATATGTATGCACAAATTTAGTGCAGCAGTGTACTGAATGAACTCTGACCTTGCTGTCGGACTAATTGAGATCGAAAACCGTGGGGATATCAACTAAATTGCACCCTCATCCTACGTGTCACTAAGCTGTAAATAAAAATGTAAACAGTGTAACCAGTGTCAGCTCTGAATTTTCGCAATTCAACTTATCCTTCACCATGCCTCTGAGGAGCAACAAAGGCAGAGTAAGTTTGACCAGGACTGACAAATAAAAACCTGGTCTGGTGGCAGCAAATACTGAACCGGAGTCACTTACCCAAACTCCAATCTACTCCCACAAATCTGAAAGAACGCGTAATGATCACAGTACCATAAATTACTTCAACTACACGAAGGAGAACCAAATAGATATATGACATCCAACTTATTAAATTATTACATTGGATTCAAATCTAGGATCACAAGCTTTCCCTTCGTTTTAGTCCAAATCATAAACAAGGAAGATGGCGCCGAATTATTGGGTGTAATGTGCAAGTCATTTGAATTTTTTCGACACTGAAAAAATATTTTAAAGTAGATTTTTACAGAAAAAGAGAATGCATTTGCGTATCCCAGGGAAAATCCGCGCATGATTTAAAATACATAATGTAAACAGTGTTCTTTACAGTGCATGGAGACAATTAAAATACGTATCAACTGCATTTCTATACAATCGGTAAGACATCCGTAAATAGTAACAACTACTTCCGCACTAGCGCCTGAAATGTGTGCTTCGAAGAGTTACAAACTGTGCACAAAACATTACTCATAACGGAAGATATCCAAGACAAAGGGGATTTTTCAGATCGGGTTCTTAGAAACGAAGATACGGTTCCAAGTATGTTAGAAATAGAAATTAATTAACACTTACAAAACATTTCTCATAACGGAAGATATCTAGGGCAAAGGGTTTTTTTTTTTTTTCAAATCGGGTTCTTAGAAACGAAGAAACAATTCCAAGTATGCTACGAATAGAAATGAACACTTACACCCACTTGTAGCAGAACTGTATTATGCAAAATTTGCAAATACATGACACATTTTTCTAACCAAAAATGTTTTGAGTAGCAAAAGGAATTTTTTAGATCAGACTTTTTATAAGGGGAGATATATCATCATTACACAGATTTTCATTAACGCGCTACAGCTGAACATTATTTTGAGAAAAAACAGTACACATAAATGTTTCTTGCTCTGAGTGTCATCTGACTGAAAAAGATTTTTTTCAGTTAAAGTTTTAGAACCAAAGATACGATAGGAGACATGCTAAAAACCGGACACATGTATTTACGCCCTATAGTGTCAAAGTATTTGATCACAAAATACTTTAAATCGCATGCAAAATGTTGGTCGTCGTGATCTCTATCTTACGAAAAAAAAAAAATCCAATTTTTAGCGGATATTTCTGAAAAAAATACAATATACCTTTACGCCTCCTAGCGGTGACATTATTCATTATTTCGAATAAAGCTGTATGTAAAATGACCTTCGTGGTAAACAGTATCGGAAAGTAAAAACATTTTGTCATCTTTTCTTTTTTATGTAATTGTAAAGAGTACTAAAGTACATTTTGAATTTAATAGAATGTGTATGCAAAGAGGTTATGTATCGGAAAAAAGACCACAATCTATGGATCGTAGTTTCACAGTTCAGACTTTCGACTACAATATTTTTTTTTAATCAGACTAATAGTTGCAGAGACATGATGTAAGCAGAGAAAGGTAGACTAACGTGACAGGGTAAGCACGTATTTTGTTTTTCAAAATATGTGTTAAAAACAGAATTAAACATATTTTTAATTCCAAGATTCGATAAAAAAACCTATGAGCTCAGGTTTTTTCACTAATCAATGTGTTGTAGATTGCAAATCAACCCCAAACCAATTACCTTTTTTCATTAACATTGAAACCGCAAATAGCTCATATTCACGTACTCTTCGCGTTTTCTGCTGCTTGTGGATCTTTCTTCCCTTGTTAATATTTTCTGAAATCGCAAGTAAAAAGAACATCCATTTAAGGAATGTTAAAAAAATATGCCATAAAACTGATAAACATGTTATTCTGATACAAAACTGACTTCTGAGTTTGAAAATCAGATAAAAAGTCGAGAAATACTAGCATAAATTTAATAAAATAATCAACTGCATGTGTTGCTAAAAAATAAACGCTTTGTCGTTCTAGTTAAAAATTGAATATCTCTTCAGCTTTATTTTTTTCCCCCATTTGCATACCATTCACTTTTCGATAATGGCTCCCTTTTTGTTAATCTACAACGCGAAAGAATTCAATATAAGTATAAATCAAAGATACTTTCAATATAAATCAAAGATACTTTTCTATCAATCCGTGATGCGAGAAAATGGACTGAAAAGTTTCAAATCTTACCAAAAGTTCCGCACCAGAACTTCAGGCACACAAGTTTCCGAAATCTGCATCACCTGCGGATACTTACTTCCCTTTAAATTCTTCACATCCTTGTCTTCCTTATTTTACTGGGAGCGATTCTCCATCTTTGAATTATTACGAACTTTATGGGAAGTCCACGTTTGTGGGATGCCCCCAACAGGCCCTTCTGACTGTAGGCACAGAGTAACAGATCGTCGTCATGTACAGTAATGGGTTCAAAGCCATCAAGGAGATCGTTGCTAGCGGCTGCGAGGCGATATTACGAGGTTCCGTTCGACGGAGTTCCGCTATTACAGAACATATAGGTCTCGGGAGGAAATCTCGCGGAACAAATGTAATTTCGTGGATGAAAGCCCTTTCCAGATATGTCTTGATATGGAAATGTGCCAAATGGCTGGACATGTGAATGGAAAAATGATTTTTATGCGTACTAAAGACATGTGAAGAAAGGTGCTTGTTGTCATCGCAATTACGAATTGAATTATTGCCTCGTGTTTTATTTATATTTCCATATTCTTACATTAGTTGAAATGCAGTCGTGTTGGGCGAATCTTTCTATCGTTCGAATACACTGACTTATGTTTTCCGTTTTGTATATGTAGTTCAAGCAAAACTAATGCCACGATTTCTTCGGCTAGGAAATTTCATTGAGTGCACGGCTCTTTATCAATGATCAGATACAGCCACCAAAGGCCAGCGGAGCGTGTTAAGTTGAAGAAGGAGTTCGTTCAAAGCTAGGATCAAGTAGAACTCGGCTTTTATTCAGCGATGTTACATATTTAACAAACATTCTGGAATGCAAACCATGCGGTTTTTCCCACTATAGGAAACTAGTGTTTGCTATGAAAGTGAATCGCTATCACGATACAGTCTCTTAACATCTTTGAGTATACGTGAAACAAAAACAAATCGTATAATTATTACACACATACTAACATATCAAAGCACTGCAGATAAGAATGCTTTTAATTTTTTAATAAAAAAACTGTGTTTAAAGTAGTTCCACCTAAAATCTTTGCCTTATGTTTAATGGTTAAATTTCTTTACATATTTTCTTCGCAATTAATGTTTTCCTAAGGATGAAAATTTGCACATCGATAAAACTAACTTTAAGTTAAAGCATGGGATACTTAATACTTGCTAAAACATAACCATAATTATATTAAAAATCGATCATTTTTCTTTGAGTGATGTTCAGACCTGTTAATAGATGGGGCGACCTGTACATTGATGTCCTCAGTAGACAAACAAATATTGAATTGCTTAGTTGTGATTATGTTTTAGCAAGTATTAAGTATCCCATGCTATACCTTAAAGTTAGTTTTATCGATGTGCACATTTTTTCATCCTTGGGAATACATTAATTGCGAAGAAAATAAGTCAAAGAAGCTTTACCATTGGAAACACAAGGCAGAGATTTTAGGTGGAACCACCTAAATAGCCTTGTTAAAAAGGAATCAATAATTGAAGTCCAAACGTTTATTAATACCCCTCTCATTTGTCGTATGATAAGCACTGAATTTTCAAAAATGATGACCGTAAGATCTGACTCAAGTCCGGTAAGCAAGATTTGAGAACGGAATTACGTCAAAAGATATTTTTAATGTCAAAAGTAATTTAAACTCTGTAATAATTAGTTTTCTTCAAAAGCAGACAGCATGGCAAAAACTTGAGGAATTTTCCTGTTGTACGATGCTGAAAAAAAAATCCGCTCTCCCTGAGTCAACATAAAAATCAACATCAATCAAAATCTGCGTGTACTCCGCAGATTAGTGAAAAGCTTCAGAATACTTTATGACGGCTACATCAACGCTTACGTTGGTTCAACGTTCACCAAACTTCTTCGGCCCAGCAACGAGATGTCTTGGTGGGTAATGTTTTACCAACGGTAGGCATAGCGCACACCCAAAACATTTTAACCACGATGCTCTGACTTTTGTGTTTACTGCAGTTTCGCTGAGCAAATGTCCCAGTTCCTCCCGGGAAAGTAGTGTTTTTTTACTGTTGGCCGTTAAAATAATGGGATTACTGGCAGTTACTGTCAGCTAAATCTCCTGACTCCGATGCTGAATAAGTCGTCCTGAAGATGCCCGGCATTTTGTCCATCGTAACTGTAACAGACATAAAAACTGAAAGCACTGTACTTAAAACTTTATTTGTAGCTGATCGTTTAGCGTCTAAACGACGTGATTATATATCTATATATACACTCATCGTCAAAAAAATAGTTGCACCCAGAAGGACGTGTCGGATTGCAATGCTATTAGGAAGGAACGTATAGGTTACCAGGAACAATAAATGGTTAAACATTGAGACTGATATGGGCAATATTTATTGAGCTACACGCCATTAAGTAGTGTCTCTCAGTATGGCGTCGGTCCGCCATGTTTGCTCACACAGCATGCCAGACGTCTCGGCATGGAGTTGTACAGGTACCCAATGGTGTCCTGCGATAAGCCATCCCATGCAGATTCATTCTTCTCACGCAGTTCCTGCAGATTGTGCGGTAAAGGTGGAGTGTGGATAACGAGTCCAATAGTATCCCACATATTTTCAATCGGCGATAGCTCTGGCGATTCGGTTGGCCATGGTAGAGTGTCAGTGCCTTGCCGGCAAGCTCTCGAGACAGCAGCAGTATGCAGGCGAGCGTTGTCTTATTGCAAAATCGCACCGGAGTGAGCGCTCAGAAAAGGTAGGGCCACTGGTTGCAGGATCTCATTAACGTAACGTTGGGTTGTAAAAATGCCTGTAATAAACACACCCCACACCGTGACACCAGTCTTTCTGGACGTGTGACACTCGACAACAAACCATTCATCTTGGCGCTGACCGCGGTACCTCCACACACGGATTCGGTGGTCGTCTCCTTCGAGACAAAAGCGGACCTTGTCACTGCAGATCGCCCGCTGCCATTCTGAGTAGCTCCTTAATAGTCTGGCACGACACCATTGCAGTCTTTGGCGACGATGCAATGGTGTTAAGGGCAGTCGTAACGATCTGCGTGCTTGTAGTCCTACGTCGCACAGCCATCTTCCAACGCTGCTGGCACTAATCGGACGATGCATAGGGGGCACCCCAGCTAGCTGAATATCCGCAGTCGTGGCTGTTGGGTCACTCGGCGCATGTCGGGCAACCCATCGGTCCTCTCTCTGCGTGGTTGGTGTAGGTCTCGCAGACCCTTCCTGTCGTTGCTGCGTGCCTTGTTCTATCCACTGCCGCCAACAGCCGTACTATGGTGATATCCGCACGACCAGGATGGCGCGCAATAGGGCGATAATACCATCCCTCTTCCTTCCAGGAGAACGACGATGCAGCCTCTCTCGAACCCTTCCAGCTGCTCGAATTGCTTCCGAACTTTTCTCGGAGGTATGCTTCACTTACAAAGGATGCACCCACCACAACAGCACGAGTCAGAATGGCAAACACGCGCAACTGGAGGACATTATATAGCCGGCCAGGCACAGCGCTACGAGCCCTCCTTACTTGCGTCACATGCACGGCCGAACATGATACTTGAATCATTTGCATGTCTCACGATTTCAAACCTACTCACCAAGTTTCATTTCTGTCGGTTGCTTCCTTCTGGGTGCAACTATTTTTTTGACGATGAGTGTATATATGTAGGGGGATTTAGCGACCACTGTGAGCAACTCGATGGGCTATAAGCAATCGTCCGCCTCTAATTTAAAGCCGCTTGTTCCAGGGTAGGGATATAGCCAGGACCATAAAGCAAAAACAACTTCCATGCCTCACAGGGATTCGAACCCATCCTCATCTTGGACGAATGGTCAGAAGCAAATATTTTTCTGATCAAACCAGAAGCTCACAGACTTCGTCGAACGAAAAATTAAAATTTTTGTCTCAACCAGGAAAGTTTATCATTTGAAAATTTCAAAAATCGCACAGAAAAAGCTTCGATTATTAGTACAGAAACTACAGTGGTGGACAAAAGTATTTGTACACAGCCGATTCCTGAAATTGTTGTATAAAATTAATTGTAAACGCAGTTGTAGCCCAATGAACTGGTCGCATAATAATTAGATCTTGCTCGTCACGTGATAACTCTGAAGAAAAATATTGTTTACATTCTTTTAGCCTTTGAAAACATAGAAAGTATTTGCGGATACAAGATTTGGACGGACAAAAGTATTGGCACAGTGATGACATTTATGCAAAAACCTTTCACTTTTGTCATGTCACATGCCCAGTACGGTCTCTTCTATTCTTATCAGGCGTGAAAATTTTTGTTATTTCGATCTATTTGCTGTTAGTACTGAAATTGATAGCAGGAAATGACAGAGGAAAGAAAAATCATCATACGTTTGTATTGTCTATTCAGAAATCGGGAAAACAGTTCAAAAGAGTTGATTCACTGTTTGAAATGTAATTAAGCGTTTTAAAATCGACTCTTAGCTTGGAAAATAAACCGAAATGTGGCCGCTCGCGGAAGTCAACCACAAAGCAGAGCAAAAGGTAGTCCATTCCGCCGTAAAAAATCCAAATATTTTGTCAACTGAAGTTGCAACAATGCTAAAGGAAGATTTGAACAAGATGGTTCATCTCAAAACTGTCCGCAGAGTCCTTCATATCGTACAGAACGAGAGTTGCCAGAAGAAAGCCATACATCAGAAAAATTAATCGAAAGAAGAGGCTTGCCTTCGTAACACAGGAATACTGCCGAAAAAACATGAGTCCACTATTTTGACCCCCTCACAAAGCGCGCAACGAGTGTCTGGAAACACTCAGGTTCGCCTCCTGCGAAAAAAGTCCACCAAACCAAATCAGCTGGGAAGGTGATGATGATAATTTTCTTTGATCATAAAGGTGTAGTCTACCAGCATGCCGTTCCTCTACAAATTACTGTCTATGCTGAGTATTACATTTCAGTCTTGAAGCCTCTGCGACGACACATTTCGATTAAGCGACCGGAACTGGTGGGTAAGTGGACCCTACACCATGATAACGCCCGCCCACATATGGCTGCTTGTGTTCAACCGTTTCTTACGAAATGCAGCATTGAAATCATGCCACAGCCTGCCTACAGTCCTAACCTCGCCCCGCTTGATTTCTGGTTTTTTACAACAGTGAAGGAGAAGTTCCTTGTGGCAGCATTCAACACAGATGCTGACGTTATTCAAGCTGTACAGGGGTCGCTAAAGCAGCTTCAACAAAATGCCCTCGCCAAATGCTTTGAAAAGTGAACTGAACGATGGGACCGTTACATATCATCCGAGGGAAGATACTTTGAGAAAGAATAACATATATTTTGCTGTACCTATATTTCTTCATTTTGTGGGATTTTACTCTCAGTCTTTACGGAACGGCCGTTGCAGTTATGTAGTATTACTACAGCCGTAATGTCTTCTGAAGAACATGTAAAGAAACATTTTTAAGAGTCAACTGACATGAAAATGCATCAAGTGTATTGTGTCCATTTTAGATATGAGCTGATTACTGGTAACAGGACTGGGGAGAAAGCAACAAAAATAAAGTAAAACACTTTCAAAATTAGCCGTGTGTCTCGCTAAAAGCAATAGAAAATAAACTAAGTTTGGCTGTTAAAAGGGGGAAAGAAACTAATCGTGACTGAGAGTACACACCACGGTTATAAAAGGTGTGAGTTTTTTCTCCATTGGACGGAAAAAATCCGGTCTTAAGACATAGCTCAAAGTGTTAGAAGTAATAATGGGGTTCTATCATTATTTACGAACTGTTAATGATTGGAAATGAAGAAAATTAAAAGTCGCTATTGATCACAGAAGACTGATATGTGCTTTAAAGTGAAACCGAACTCCACATGTAGCGTTTTAAGACCCGAAGACAAAATAATTAATGAATCAAACAAAAAAGAAAATATGATCCAGAAGTGATACATTTAAGAAGGTACAAACAACCGACTCTCGATTTTATTTTAATAATTGAAGGAATGATAAAAGTCAGATGCTGGAGACGTTGATCTTGTGTGTTGACCGAATCTCAAAACAGAATAATGTTACTTCTTAGAAGAAAATTTACGTTCGGAATCATGTAAACATACTAAGGAATATCTAATCACAATTGGACGTCATTTTAGATACACATTGTACTAGTCTGCCGTTCACAGTCTGCTTTGGTGCTAAACTTTATCTTTTTTTCTATCTGTGCAAACGTTGCAGCGTTTCCTGAACGGACAGCGGTTCACACCAACCGGGACGATGTCGAACAAAAAAACTCACTTTGCGTCCAAGCCGCCACAACTCTATTGGGACGGTATACAACAGCTGCTCAAACGATGGGAGCAGGTCGTGGCAAACGATGGCTACTAGATTTTGGAATGATTTGTACTTGATTAATACGGTACTCATTTTTTTTTTCGATTGGAGGTTTAACGACCATCGTGAACAACTCAGTGGTCTATAAGCAGTCGCCCGTCTCTAATTTAGAGCCACTGGTTCCAAAGAAGGGAGAGAGCCAGCGCCGTAAGACAAACACAACATCCATGCCTCGCCGGGATTCCCATCTCGGACGAATGATCAGAAGCCATCGCTTAGACCACTGCTTTCGCCACCGGGGCAGCAATACGGTAATTAGTACTTTTCGTTTGCCTTGCATTTGCAGACATTTCTTTCCAACCCAATACATAACATAATTAACGTAATTGTTTATTTTTTGTTTTGTTATTACATAACACTTGAACTCTTATGCTGATGCCGATTTTTCTTCTAAACAACTGCTTAGCAAACAGCAGTTGAAAGTTTGCGTGTAATATTGCTTTCACAGGTAAATAACCACGCATTTCTCCTTTTTGAATCATGCGTTTGTCTTTCTTTTCTTTTCTTTGATTGGAGGTTTAACGACCACCGTGAGCAACTCAATGGGCTATAAGCAGTCGCCCGTCCCTAATTTAGGGTCACTGGTTCTAGGGAAGGGAGAGAGCCAGTGCCGTAAGACAAACACAACATCCATGCCTGACCGGGATTCGAACCCGGACCCCTTACGGACGAATGATCTAGGCCAGCGCCTTAGACCACTGCGCCACCGGGGCGGCCATGCGTTTGTCCTTGGTCAGTTAGTGAACAAAAGGCAGATCCGTTACCAACTTCATTTTTTTTTTCAGAGTGATTTGTGTTTTTTTCACTTTTCTTACAAAACTACACACAGCAAAAGTTTTAGAACACAGAAAAATCTATCAAAAATACGAAAATTCAGCATTGGTATTTTGCTAAATTTAATATTAATGAGAAAGCAACCAATTGTTAGACTCTGAACGCATTGGCACTTTCTCATTAATGCAAATTGTAACGTTCTTTAGCTGTTTACAAAAGTATTTAATTTAAAATAATATCAGCATTCCTATTTACCGATACTGCTCACAAAAATTTAGATTCTCTAAAGTTGGCTCTCAAGCGCGTAAATTTTGTAGCGGCACGTGTATTCTACTTGTGCGGCATGGTTTTCGGGCCTCCACCTTCTCTCTTAACCCCTTCTTTTCTCGGGAAAGAGAGAAGTCTTTTACGGTTTACTGGCAGATCCGGACATGGCACTTCCGTACAAATGTAATGCTAATTACCCATCGTATTTGAGATCTCCTACAGCCCTACCGTTTTTGTATCAGTTCCGTACAAAAAGGAATTTTACTCTCTCATACCCAGAAAATGCCTGTGGATCATCTTTGACCTTGCTCCCTTTGTGTGAACCAGGGCTTTAGAAAGAGAAGGGCTGGCTCATTCCTTTGTCAAAGGAGCAGTATTTTAAGCGTCAGTTACTAATTTTTTGGCCGTAAACCTGAGAACGGAGTAATATTTTCCCTCCCATTTCTTTGTGAACAACGTCTGTTTTTTGCATTTATTTTTATTTACAAAATGCCTTCGTTTTGTGCAGTGGACTTTTGGCCAGGTGTTGAAATATAAGGAAACCATGGACCGGGTGTGCGGTTCATCATGTTTTCCCTGTTAATACCAACGACACTGTAAAGTAATGGATTCTGAAATTTGCCCACGATTTCATATTAAGGGGGTGCTGAATTTTTTAATATGATGAATACCTGAAAAATAAATTTTTACGATGTTGGCGGTATCGAAAATCATTGAAGACAGCACAAGGCTTGCCTTTTGATGTTTCATACAACACTACAAGATCCATTTTGTTTAAATAAAATCTCCAGATGCAACAAGAGCACTTTGCTGCATAATTTTAAAAGAACAAACTAACAAAGTAATGAATCTCACCCGTTGTATGGAAGTAACACACGATCAGTTTGCCTCCCTTTTCCTTTGCGAAAGGATTAGGAGAATACTTTGTACGGAAGTGACACACGATCAGTTTACCCCCCTCTTCTATTCGGGGAACGCAGTGGAGGAATGCTTGGTTGTACGGATTTGACACAAAATTTTCATTGTAAGGAAGTGGCATATCCGGATCTGCCACGACACCGTCTTTTAGCCTGCCACTCCCCTATTCCCTCGGGGAACAGGCTCTGGCTGAACGGTTACTTTTAAGTATTCTCGCATTGTCTGTATATTCTTCCTATCTTTTTTCCCATCGAGTACACTTACTCAAATCTCCTGGCCTCCAATTTCCCAAATAGTGCGTGAAACAAGCAGCATATACCCCAAAAATATTTCACTTCCGGATACCAGCACCAAACTTTGGGGGCTTGCTAAATACATATCAAAGACCGTAAATCAGAAGGATTACAACCTTACAAATGATTACGTCACGTGCCGTGACATCATCAAAATGGTCGCCCAGCAGATGCTTTAAAGTCTTATATCTCAGAAACTACTGAACGGATTTTAATAAAAGAGGCCTCATTTTAAAGCACAGTGTTTTTATCTGAAGGAAAGATTATCACACATTTTGCTGTAAATAAAATAGTTTTAGTTTTATTCATAAAATATGATATTTTTTCCATATTTCTTGTAAATTTCTTTCCCACCCAATTCCCAAATGACGTAGTCTATTTCTCTTCTCCTTTTTTTCAAATTCGTGCTTCCTGCCTTTTCGTATTCCATGATCTGCAACAACAACTGCAACTTAGTTTAGCGATTCAATTTAATTTTTTACCTTTATTCTAAATTCTTAAATTCCTTTCGTCGGAAGATTTGTGCTGCTATTATCTATTAATATTATTTAAGTGCTTGTAACCTTTGTAATGAAGTTATAACATAAAGTCCTGGTATGTATATGCTATGCTCAATGAGCTTTGTCATACCATAAGCTTTCCTCCCATTTCATAACTTCCTTTATTTAAATTACGAAACGCAATCGCTTTCTTCGAAACATTTCGTAGACGTTGTCTTGCATGCAAATAAATTCACTTGTAAATGGAGCTAAAGACTGTATACTTTTTTCATTTTTAGAATTTTTAAATTAAAAGCAGAAGAGCAATCATAACTTATAGGTTGTACAATAAATACTTGGCGTGTTCGAAACTTACATTAAAAAACACAACTGATAATTAATTTCATAAGGTAGTTAATATATGTATCATTGGAATAGGCAGCATTTTTTCATCTCGCTGATAATTTCTCAATTCCCTCTTAATTAAAGTATGTAGTTACGAAGGCGTAAGACCAGGAGATGCCTTCCTGGAAGTTTTCCAGTTGCTGTAAAGTTGAACCATTCATGTGTTGCTGCAACACCAAAAATATGTGAAAGTCATGATGTAGGTTTCGGAGAAAGAGGTCGATAGGATCATAGGTTCCTACACTGCTGGCCACCCAAAATGCAACACCAAGAAGGACACGAGATAGCAAAGCCAGATTTACTGGACACGTAACAACAGATACAAAGATGAAACGATTGAGCTTACAGGCCCGTGCAACTTGCGGAACACCCAGAGATCAATAGTTCGTGTGTCCTCCATGGCTGGCAATAACGGCCGCTACATGCCGCAGCATCGAACGAAAGAGGCTTTGGATATGGGCTTGGGGTATGTCGGTCCAGGCTGCTTCCACACGTTGCCACAGTTCATCAGGCGTAGCCGCGGTTGGTGCTTGCCGGGCCACTTGGTTGCCGATCAGCGAACAGATGTGTTCGATGGGCGACATATCGGGAGAACAGGCGGGCCACGGCAGCAGTGACACCTGGTGGGCCGTGAAGAATTGTTGCACGATGCGTGCCACGTGCGGGCGCGCATTGTCCTGTTGAAACGTGGCCGCTGGCAGGTCCGGCAGTTAGGGAGGACTACAGGCTCCAAAACGTCGGAGATGCAGCGCTGGCTGTTGAGTGTACCGGCGATGCGTACCAGAGGGGTGCGGGTGTCATATCCAATTGCGCCCCAAACCCTAACGCCAGGCGACAGACCTGTATGGCGATGCATAATGCCGGCGTCATACAGTCTCTCGCCGCGGTGTCGCCACACGCGGACCCGACCTTCGTGGTGTTGCAGGCAGAAGCGGAATTCGTCGGAGAAGATAATGTCGTGCCATTCCGTAGTCCAGGTGCGGCGTTCAACGGCCCACTGCTGCCACATTCGCCGGTGGTGTAACGTCAATGGTAATCGGAGCAATGGGCGCCGTGATACAAGTCCCCGCTCCTGCAGACGACGTTGAACGGTACGTGCTGACAAAGGTTGTTCCGCAACACACCCTAATTCTTGCGCTAACGTTCGTGATGTGGCGGTGCGAGCCGTCAATGCCCGCCGCACAACATGCCGGTCATCTCGTTCGGTGGTGTGCCGCGGCTGCGGCAATCGCTCAGGTCGGTCCGTCCGTCCCTCAAGCACCCACTGTGGGCGTCCCTCACTCGCCTCACTGTGGCTGGATGTTGTCCCACACGGGCGCCGATGTCTCGGTACGATAAACCGCTGTCGCGATAAGCCACTATTCGTCCTCTGTCGAACTCCGAAACGTGCTGGAATGACTGCCGTATTCTGCGACGAGGCACCAGGAAGCTTCACACGCACAGGTCCGGCAGCAGAACACACTTCCGCTACTTACATCCCGCCTTCTGTGCACCCTTCTTATAGTGATTCTCGGTGGCATGCCGGGCGCACATAATTTCCATATGCCCTGCAATGCTAATCGTTTGCATGTCCTCTCGCGGGTGACGCATGCTGCGAATTTCAGGCCAATAGGATGCTTCCTTCTTGGTGTTGCATTTTGGGTGGCCAGCAGTGTAGTTTAAAACATTTTTTTTACTGTCCTTTTTATCCAGTTACTCTAGTGAAGACAACTACTCTTTGACCAGAGGACCCATTTCCCTCCTAGAGTAGCCTCGAAATGACAGAGATGATGACATTAGATCTCATCACTGATGGAGCCTTATTAATTGCAGAAATTCAGGTTGAGAATCTCACCGGACGCTCAATGTGAACTTCACAGGGTGATGACCACTTTTGACTTGCGTGTACGTTGGACTGCTTCGGTCAGTCCAATGTGTTTTAGGCTACATGCTGGTAGTAAATTGCTTGAAGCTCCTGTTGGACTCACTAACTGCACTTGGACATTTTTCCTACTGCCGAAATGTGAAAATGGACGGTTAAATGAGTACATCAAAGCCGGACAATTATTTATTCCACTGATGACTACCCGATTCCACGTCATCGAGTCCAGATGGCCTACCAGAATCCTATGCTTATGTGAGCGGCTGCTTTCACCATATCGGAAGTTTCCAAACCAGTAACCGCTACTTCTGTCGAATAAACATATTTCTTCGTAGAAATTATAGCGTGTCTTTCTTTCCTTCTGTTAAACCTGTACAACATATCATGCCGAATATGGGTTGTATCGACTTCAGTTTTCCACTATGATATCACTTTCCGCATTGGTATTGCCGTCAACGTGGCTATACAGATGTTACCTTAACAGCACCTCCCATGTATATATGAAATAATCACTCCACATGCACTATGACGCAACAGAAGCACATACCTGCAGCCTTCGTGCCATCTGGGAGTCACTTGTGGCATGTCCGATATTTTAAGAACATCGTTCTTTAACGTATGTGAACTGTTTACTCCTAAAAAAGTTACGCATTACAAATGGAAGTATTCATTAATGCTAGGTCCTGGGAAGAACGCCAAGATGAATTAAATAAATTGCGCTAGGGATGAAAAGAAATAAAAGGGAAACGACAAAAGGTATGGTGTTGAAAACTTCAACGAGCAAGTTACGAAAACGGGAATAGAGATGGTAATAAATGTGTTTCCGGCTACTTTTTAATGTATTCCCACCAAACATGTCATTTGAACGCTAGAAAAAACATAGGGTTTTCAAAATATTCATGTAGACCGATATTTTACGAAAGGAAACTGAATCACAAGACCCCATTTCTGATATTTACGCGAAGTTATTGATTTCACAAAGAAGGTGCCACCTTCATGGAAGCAGATGTTTTAGCGCATAACGTCCGTGGAACTATCATCGAGTTGAAGATTGCAGGAACCCAGAACTTCAACCTTCAGGGCACGATATGCACGCTGAAAGAACGATGCATCATATTTGGAGGTACCACATACCTCGAAAAATAATCTAAAGAACAGCCGCAAGAACGAATAGAGAAGGATTTGCACTTATCAAGCATTCATACGTTTATAGCAAATCTTCACGTCTCTATGAGTAGGATAACTTTAGTTAATGTTATTTTTGTCAATGGTATTCCTACTGGATTCAAATTCGTGGTACTGAAAACCATATTTGAATATATTCAATTTTTTTTTCATGCGGTAAAACAAATCAAGACACCCTTAAATTTTTGAGTGGCAACAGGCGTTTGGTTTCGTTTGCATACGGAAGGAAACTCAAAAAACATTTGAATTAAAGAAATTAAAATACTATCGCGTTATACACTCTTTGCACACACATAAAAAACGCGAAGCACTCAGAAGGAATCATCACTCAGAAGAATACAGTTCACGGATACTGTCCTAAGGTAATTCTTTTTCGTGCACGAGATTGGCGTTACGCTATGTCTAAAACTATGACTAAGGAAATGTTGAACTAAATGAGAATACGATGCAATAGTTGCACGGGATAGCTCAAATTAAGGTTTTACGGCCAGACGAAACATGTACAGCAGCCAAACTTACAATAACCACCTTTTATTAGTTCAGCAACGATTGATGAAATCCACAATATAGCACTGCGAGTTTTACTCTTCACATATAATACCTTAATTATCTATCGTATAATCAAGCTTAACTACAATCGAACATCACCCCACACACACACACTAAGCAACTGCTGTATCGTCCTTTTATTTAACGTTCTTATCACATTCATACGTCACTCTCTCTGACCTCAAGAGTGTTGCCAACCTCATTCATGTGAGAGAGAAGATATCACGTTAAGTTTGGACAATGCAAAAGAGAACAAACTCAAATTCACATAGGAAAAGGAACTAAAGATGAAAGTTAAAGTAGAATATACGTCACAAGGTATAGAATGCCAGCTGGAGTCCAAATTGCTTGCCGGTTCGCCCAGATTCCGGGATGGGTGAAGGTGGTATCCCTTGGAAGGGTGTCGACAGTAAGGAGGAAGGCCTGAGAGAGACGTGGTATATGTGGGCGGGAATGATGAAAAAGTGCTCCGCTATGCTGCGACAGGAATGGCAATACAACAGGTCGTAGAATATTGTCGACGTACCGTTGAGCCGTGAACGTGATACGGAAGATAACCAAAGGTGTCCGGCTATCGTAGGAAATAGCTCCCCAGATAGTCATTCCCTGTGTGTGAGCCGTATGCCGTTACACGGTAAAGGCTGGATTCGTACGCTGGCAGGCTCATTTCGACAGACGTATGCGCTGGTCATCGGCACCAAGTGCAAACCGTGACAAATCATTGAAGACAACACGACACCACTGGACACTATCCCACGTCGATCCGGCCAGACTAGAGGTCTGCAAGGGCCTTAATTTGGAAAGCTCGGCCTGGCCCAAGCCCGCACGTCCAAGGCCAGGCCCGTTTAATTTTTTTTTTAAATCAAAGCACAGGCCGGCTCGACCCGGCCCGTATATTGCTCCTGTTACCAAGGGCCCCGTAAAATTTCAACAATTATTAAAACACGAATTTGACACCTGGTGCGCTCACTCGGTCATTCGACTCCTGAAGAGTTTTCGTTTTCTTAAGTGTTACACGTATTCTATTACAATAAACGTTAATTCGGAATATTTCTGTGACTCTGTATAAGTCACGTGACGTCTGAGGAGGGGAAGGCTTATATACTCAAAAATATTGCATGTAAACGACAATTTCCATGCCTTTCAAATTATAATTGCCTACCTCCGGATCCGGAATATCCATGGGGATAAGGAGGGGGTGGGGTTAATTCGAAAAGTACGAAATATCCAGAATTATGAGTCCGATCGTTTTACTTTAAATTGTCTACAAGCACATAATCTCCGGAAGCGATTTTTTTCGCGAAAATGTTTCGCTTTCTTAAACTCCATAATAAGTACGGAAGAGTATTTATCAGCACCACTGAACTGAGCATATGCTAGGGAAAACAAAGACAGACTGCCTAGCTAACCAGTGTCACAGAAGTTTTGAAAACGGCTGGGCTGGGATACCTAAAGGTTAATTTGCCATCTGTTGACTCTCTGAGAGTACAAATGGAAAAAATACCGCACAGATTTATACACAGAAGTAAGTTTCTCCCAGCCAATTTCTCCCGTGCCATTTAAGACAACTTAAAAGCTTTTCACACATCTAGAGAACAAAGTGCCGCGAACCAGAACAATAAAAAGGATCGTCTGCGACCGGGTGGCTCGGTTTATAAATACTGCAGTTAATAGCCTACCCTGAAGCATGAGAGGAGGGTGGAAGTTAGAGAGGGGGGCACATTAACATTGAAAAACTAAGAGAGCTGACCCACTCCAATTGTTTTGAAGGAGGGGATGATATCGTAAAACTTCTATTTTTTCCAACAGCGGAAAATTTTTCAATCTTATCCTGCTGCTGCATGTTGTGAAATTTCCAAACAAGAAAGACATTGTACAGCGATTGTTTTGCTCATAAAAAAAATCCTGCTCGGTCCATGTCTGGAGCAAAAGCCCTACCCGGCCCGCGCCCGTGCAGACCTCTAGACCAGACATCACTGCAACTGGTGCCGGCGATGCTCGCTGGTCTGTGGTAGGCAGTGGTGAAGTGACCACCTCGAATGTAGTCCCCGTGCCGCAAGTCGTCTGGCAACGGTCCGGATGTCCACATCCGTACCTGTAGACGACGCAACATGACCACGGATGGTTGAGAGCGGCGAATTCGGATCTGCTTGTGAGGCTGCCACAATCACTCGATTCTCGCGTTCTGTAGTTTTTCTCGGCCGTCCACTGCCCAGTGCAGCTAGGTTGTTCCCTTCTTGACCCATTGGCGCCAACATTGTCCGATTGCAGCGTCGCTCCGACCCAAATGCCTGGCGGTACGGCGGCCTGACCCACCGGTCTCTCTCAGCCTAATTATAAGTCATCTTTCAAACTCTCTCAGCTGCTCGTATCGTTCACGGATCCGACGTCCAGGCATCCTCACAGTCCGTGAATGTTAATGCAACAGCAATCGGCTGTCACAATTATTCCTGCGTGCGGGCTTCGCTCTTCATATACCCTTTTCGATGCGCGGTTCCCGTGCGCTGTGGTGCGCCACTATTCAGTCACTAGTCGTTCTTTTTTATTCATTTGCATATTCGGCTCTGAGGTACTTGCGTACGGAGTTTCATCGGGATTGAATGACTTTTTCGGGGTTGTGGCGCGCTACAGAGGTGGAAACATGTGTCAAGACGACAGGTCTGCAGCGATATATCATGTCCGCATAGCTCAGTCGGGAGAGCGACTTACTCCGGAGTGAGAGGAAACGAGTTGGAAGTCTGTCGCTGACAAACTTGTGTTTTCACAGGGTGCTTCGTTTTTTGTGTGTGCGCGCTTTATTTATTTATTTATTTATTTATTTATTTATTTTTTTGGGCGAAGAGGGTATTATTGTGGGACATGCCTTATCGTTACAATGAGGAAAAATTAAACACGTCAGATAAATGCGCCACTTAATCGTCCAGGTGGCGCATTGGTCTACGCACCATTCCTCCGAATGGGGCTCAATTCCGAATCCCCGATAAGGCATGGGTGAGTAATTTGTCTTACGACGCAGCATTATTCTTTTCCCTGGAACAAGTGGCCCTAAATTTGATAGGGTGGCCCTAAATATGACTGCTTACAGCTCACTGAATTGATAACGATTGTAGCTGACTCCCAACCCCACTTCCCGAAAAAAGACATTGCTGCGATTCACTTGCCAATCTTGCATCTTAGAATTTCTTCATTATACCGGCTTATGGGTGGCAGTACCTTTGCCGTTTCCGGAATGGAAAATTATCGCTTTGAACAGGTGATAATTTTTATTATTCTACATTGCTTAACATATGAATTAATAGTTAATTTTTTTTTTATTTGGGGGTTTAACGACCACCGTGAGCAACTCAACAACGTGCTATAAGTAGTCGCTTGTCCCTAATTTAGTGCCACAACTTTCAGGGAAGGGTTAAAGCCAGTGGCGTAAGACAAACACAACATCCCTGCCTCACTAGGATTCGAACCCGGACCTATCTCGGACGAATGATGCGAAGCCATCGCTTAAACCACTGTGCCTCCGGGGCTGCTCAAAAGTATTCGGACACTACCAAATATTTCCATCAGTGCGCAGAACGGTTGCGCAGAAAAGTGCACTGTGAGGGGGGAGGTACGTATATAAAGCTGAAATGTTCTCTCGTGTTATCAGTAACTTTGAATCGGATATGCCTCGTGGACGTGAACTTTCCGCGTCCCAGTGTGGGCTGGTCATAGGATGTCATTTGAGTAACGTTTCCATACAGAGCATTGCAACTAAACTGAAAATACCAAAATCGACAGTAAGTGATGTCGTGAAAAGATGGTAGCAAGACGGTGCAACTACTGTAGAAAGTTCAGGAACGCCGCAGAAACTGATAAACGTGACAGAAGAGCCATGTTAAGAAATCACTTTGTTCTTCTGCCGTTTCCACTGCTGCTGATGTAGGAAATACTTGTAATGGCTAGATTAGTACCATAACTATTCGCAGAGAGCTGCACAGTGTGGAATATTACCGTAGAGCAGCTAGTAAACAAGCCACACATTACTACTGTGAATGCAAAGCGTCGTTTGGAGTGGTATATGTCCTACCGTTTCTGGACTTTGTGCTACTGGAAAGCTGTTCTTTGGAGTCATTAATAACGCTTTTCACTCTTCCAATCTGATGAGCGTGTTTAGATTTGGCGAACGGTTTTCGTCGGACTGTGTTCTTCCAACTGTTAAATTCGGCGGAGGCTCCATCGTGGTATGGAGTTGTATTTCGTGGATGGGACTCGGCCCATTGGTTACTATACCACAAGCCATGAACTTTAAAGTGTACCTCGACGTTCTGGATAATTCTACCTAACCAGCAATGTAGTAGTATTTAGCAAATGGCCGTGGTCTCTTCCAACACGATCGAGCTACCTGAGATACTGCACGGCGTGAACAGGATTAGTTTCTTGAGAATGAGGCGGTAATATTTCACTGTCCTGCTCAGAGTCCCGATCTTAATCCTATAGAACACATTTGGGGGATGAACCAAAGCGACGAATACGAAATCGACCACAACGACCGTCTTCGCTGTCCACTCTGGCTTTGCAGAACGAATGATAAGCCATTCCTGTCGGGGCCTACCGAAAATTGGTTGATAGTATGCTTCGATGTGTTGCAGCTGCCATAAAAGCAAAAGGTGGACCTACTAACTACTAATTGCGATAATAAAGCCATTTGTCCCAAAGCATTGTGGTGTCCAAATACTTTTAATAATATAGTGTATGTGGAAAGCTTTTAATATATCAAGCTTGACGGTCGAATCAGATGTATCAATAAATCAAACCAAAATTTATGTTTTTTCCTAACAATGTTGAGATATAGACGACTTCTTCAGCTCACATTTCCGTGAGCAAGTCTTGTGTTCCTTCACACGGAAACCTAAAGCCTTCCAGGTCTATCCTATATACGAAAGTCCATATTCACAAGGTATCTGATAAATTCCCCAGGAATTTATGTGTTCGACATAGTCTTTTGATCCTGATGAAGCAGTACCAAACGTTAAGCGAAACTGTAGATCTTAAAATAAAATATTTAATTGTGAATAAACGTTGCTGATTTATTGTATCTCAACATCACAAGTATTGTATTCATAATATATATAAATGAACAATCTGCTCATAATCTGTACAACTCCACGTACATAGGTCTCGACAACTCCACCAATTTATCTCAGAATTTCCATTTTATCTTTTTGCCAGCGTTGACAAACTGTAAAATCTATTCGTGGAAGTAATGTCTTTCAGTGAGGAAACGTTTAGCCAAGAAGTAACTAAATTTACCCAAGAAAAAGGAAACTCGAAAAGAAGGTAAAATTGAGATATAAGTCACAGTACAAAATACAGTGAAGCCGCATTTTACGCGGATTCAATTATACGCGGTCAGCCCCACTGCTAAATTCATATCACAAGGAAAATCGAGCTACGAAAGAATCAATCAATGAGTGCTGGCGGCCCCTGTAGCGTGACTGTGTCAATTATTTTAAAGGGTTTCCTAACATCAACGAGGAAGCGAAACATATTACTCAGGTGGCAATGCAGATTGGGGGGCGGGGGGGGGGGCTAAAGGCGACGTCGGTATTCTGGAGGAAAAAATAACAGATTTGGTTGATGGACATCAAGAACCGTTGACAAATGAAGATTTACAAGAACTTGTGTGAAAACTTCCTCGGACAAAGATGATGGTGACGACGCCGAGGAACAAGATGAAACTGCCAGCGGTAATCTGCACAAGTTTGCCGAAATTTTCCAAGCACCAAAACACTTGGAAGATTTAATTTCTAACTATGATCCCTCTATGGAACGTGGCCTTAAAATAAACCGAAGTATCGTGGACTCTTTAATGCCGTATTATGAGATTTTTCAGCAGCTAAAGACCCAGCGGCAACAGTTGCCGATAACGATGTTTCTCCAGAAAAACTCCCCATTGCCCTGCCCAGAGTTCCCAACTACTGCATCTAATGCGTCAGCTTTGGACCTCAGTGTTAACGACCACGCAGTGGTGTTACGTAGTGAAGGCAACGATTAGGTAGGTGTGCATAAGGATTTGCATCATGCTATCTCATATTTTAAATGTAACCGTTGCAAAAAGTACGAATACATTGTTCTTTGTAAAATACACATTATACTGCAGTAGACATATGTAAGCGAATAATACCGTACATATATAAAGAAAAAAAAGCGCGTGAAGTGATTTATTGTATGCAGTTTTGTTATTGGTTTTGAATACACGCTGGTTTCGGTTTCACGCGGTCTCGTCGGAACAAAACCCCCGCGTAAAATGCTGCACTACTGTATACACAAAATATTCTTCATAGCTGGAGCGATGCGATGGAAAAAGAATTTTTCATTTGCAACTTACAAGAACAGAAAAATCAAGAAAACAATTTGCACATATACGCCCCTCAGTAGGAAAACGGTGCAATTTTTAAAATGGATAATCCCCTAACTGCATACAGTACAATACGAAATCTTGAATTGTATTCTTAGAAGGGGAGATAGCTGCAGACAGAAATGCAAGCAGAATTATACAAAAAATACGAGGGGCGTGCTGAAAGATTTTAGCTGTTTAAAGAAATACGTATTTATTTACGAATAATTACTTATAATTTTTCAAAATAATCTACACGAACATCTATACACTTTTGTGTATTATTGCCTCAAAATTAATAGCTAAGGCCTCTTCATCAGACGAAAATCGACGTCCACGCAGCAGGATTTCCTTGGCTTTTGGAAACAAGAAGTCACAAGGTGCGAAGTCAGGGGAATAGGTGGATGAGGCAAAACTCAAACTCCTTCTGTTGCCAAAAAAAATCCTACTGTCTTGGCTGCAATAAGAGCCGATGCATTATCGTGGTAAACAAAAGGTGGTGCCCATATTTCGATCTTGGGTGCTGTTTCTTCAACCACCAGACCCTTGATTGTTCCTCTGTTTAGGGATCATAGCATAGTAATAAATCCATCATTCATCGTCAGTTACGATGTTGTAGGTGTCTTTACTATGTCTTTCTCTGAATTTAAACAGCATGAATTGGCCCCCATTCAACTCGGCTTGTCTTCTGCTGGTCCGTGAGAGAATGAGGCACCGAACGAGCACATCACTTCCTGACATACAAATGAGCAGTAATGATTTGTTTGTGCAGCAGTTAATCCAATGCACAAGGCAGTCTCTATTTCATTATATGCCATATGAGGATCTCTTTAATAAGTTTTCTTACAGAATCGATATTTTCAGTCGTTAGGCGATATGGGGCCGACCACACGGAAAGTCACCTTCGAAAGAATTTTTTCCCCCTCTTAAATTCAAGAAACCAGTTTTTAATTATGGCAAGAGAAGGAGAAGACTCTGCAAAGATATTTGATAGCGTATAAAAAAACACAGCTGTGCACCTAAACCTTTTGTAAAATTATAGAAAATCATTGCACGAAAATTACGACTCCATAGCTTCATTTAAGCGCGCCGAATGAAGTCAACTGTGTTCCATTCTCCTGCAACGTGAGCGAAATCTGGTTTGAGCAGACTTCCACGACGCCCGCTATTGCCCAATGCGAACACGTGCTTCCTGACTACACAGCAGGGGCAGACATAGCCCACTGGAAAGAGGAGGCCATGAAAACATTTAGTCATGTGACCAAGGTCTCAACTTTCATGCTCTGAACTGCAGGTGAAGTCTATTAGTCCGTTAGAATGTTGCTGTGAAGTTGTTTATCATTTATTATTTTGATTTATTATTGTGATTTTCTTTCCAAAGAAAAACAAATTAACACTCGTAATAACATTAACGTTCATTTACCACTACAACAGAAGAAAATGTTAGAGCGGTTTTTTTAAAAAAGTTAGTAAAATCATGCATTGCATTGATTATGATACGCTTTCCAACATACCAGAAATCATTACTCAAGTTATGAGGATAATGGCTGTGGAATAAATCTCGCTCCTGTGCCCTGACCCTTGACCCCATTTCGATGATATTAAACAGAATTGGTTCAGTATACCTCCGGAACAACACGAAAACGTTTTGTCGTAATCCAAGCATCTTTACGTAAGTTATGACGCACAAGGACAATGGAATGAATCCCGCTCCTATGTCCAGACCTTTGACCCCAGTTCACCCATTTTCAGTAGGGCTCGTCCGCGGGAGGTTCCCTTGCACATACTAAAATTTCATCGAAATCGAACCCTTTTTTATTAAAGTTATTACGCATAAAGGCAACGGAGTGGATCCTTCTCCAATGTCCTGACCTTTTACCCCATTTTACACATTTTCAATAGGGGTTGTCCCCAGTTGATCCCCTATCATATACTGACATTTCATCGAAATCGAAGCATTTTTATTCGAGTTATGGCGCATAAGGGCATTGGAATGGATCCAGCTCCGATGTCCTGACCTTTGACCCAATTTCACCCATTTTCAATTGGGTTCGTCCCAGTTGATCCCCTATCATATACCGACATTTCATCGAAATCGAAGCATTTTTTCTCAAGTTATGGCGCAGGGCAATAGAATGGATCCCGCTTCGCTGTCCTGAACGCCCTTTGACCCTATTTCACCCATTTTCAAAAGGGCTCGTCCCCAGGTGATCCCCTATCATAAACTGAAATTTCATCGAAATCGAACCATTTTTACAAGTTATGTCGCATAAGGGCAACGGAATGGATCCCGCTCCGATGTCCTGACCTTTGACCCTATTTCCCCCATTTTCAACAGGGTTCGTCCTCAGGTGATCCCCTATCATATACTGAAATTTCATCGAAATCGAACCATTTTTACAAGTTACGGCGCATAAGGGCAACGGAATGGATCCCGCTCCGATGTCCTTACCTTTGACCCCGTTTCACCCATTTTCAACAGGGTTCGTTCCCATGCGATCCCCTATCATATACTGAAATTTCACTGAAATAGAACCATATTTACGCAAGTTATGACGCATAAGGGCAATGAAATGGATCCCACTCCTATGTCATTAGCTTTGACCCCAGTTCGCCCATTTTCAATAGGGTGCGTCCTTATGTGGTCCCTTACCACATAGCAAAAGTTTACTGAAATCAAACCATATTTAGGCAAGTAATGACGCATAAGGGCAATGGAATGAATCCCGTTCCTATGTCGTGACCTTTGACCCCATTAACCTCATTTTCAATAGGGTTCGTCCCCAGGTGTTTCCGTACCACATACTAAAATTTCATAGAAATCGAATGATTTTTACGCGAGTTATCGTACGGACGGACAAAGCTGGAGCATATACGCTTCTTCAACCTACGGTTGGAAAGCGTAAAAAAAAGATTATTTACTTCTACCTGCTGGTTCCTTCTGTTACTGATATACAAGTAAGATTCCTTTTCTGTCTTAAGTAATATAACGTGCAAAGTGTAGTTTATATATACATAAAAAAAAGGATTTTTACTCATTTCGTTGGTAAAGCTATCTCAGTTGTTTAACGGTTTGGCATTTCGGTAAGATGTATACATCTTACGGAAACCTTTTTGTACTGCTTTTGTTTTCCTTAGTGGTAGATTTACTGTGTGCTATAAGTTCAAACGACAACAGTCCGCCTTTCTAAAAAATAACGACAGTAAAAAAATTCTATAAAATGTTCGCGTCAAGCAAAAGATATAAAAAAAGTACTTAAGTTTTCTTCCTCGAGTAATCCATGAATAAGGAACACACTGACACCGCACACCGGTTATGTTAGCATTACAGGTATAAGCCGAAACAAAAAATACTGACGCAGGAACTTCGGCAACGGCGGCGGACCAAAGTCGTTTAATAAAAATAAATGGAAATTGAAAAACGTTCCGCAAAAATCAATCAGGGAGTTCACCAGGAGAGAAACAAAAATTGTAAACAAGCCGCCATTTTGGAATCGATGCAGACATATGCCATCAAAAACATTAAAATATTCGCATTTCGTGCCACAACTTTTTAAGTAATTTGTCAACAAAACAGCAGCACATTTCATTTACTTTGTGCGGCAAATTTCAAAGTTCCCATCAGCTGGAATTTTAAGCGAAAACTTCGCAAATATTCTTTGTCGGTTTTTGTTAAAACATTAGCATTTCTTTCATTTTGGGTAAAACTTTCAAAGTAATCTGTGAACAGCACATTACTGATAGCTGAGACGACGCAATATTAGCACATTTTGTACATATTGCAACAAAATCTTCGAAGTTTCCATCAGCTCACTTTTTATGAAATTTTCCCGCTATTCTGTCAGCCCATCAGCACATTACTGATAGCTGAGACGACGCAGACATGGTAGTGAGACTAAGAGCTGGGACTAAGTTGGTCACATGACCTCAGTGGAAGCCGTTCGCTTCCGGGCCTCTTGTTTCCAGTGGGCTATGAGGGGCAGACGAAGATGGTCGTAAAGTGCGTTGAACCGCCACCGCAAAAGAAGGGGTTTGTTGTGGGCGAGATGCATTCAATGGCTTCGTTGAGAACATCGCTCGAAAGCCTGAAGAAGAAGAGGTGTTTTCATTTACATACGTAGCAAGAGACGCAGATTTCGTGGAGAGCGCGCCTGAGGCCGAGAAATTTGCATAGCTTTGCGCTTCCGCTGGAGTCACGTTAGGGTTAGCATCATCGGAAGTCGCCATTATTCAAAAGTAAACAAGCGCGCTGCTACAATTTGCAACACCCAAAATAAATAAAATAATCACTCACCCCTTTCGAGGAGGACGAAAAGGTGTATCCAAAACGTTTATGGAACTGAACATCGAAAAGAACGAACCAGGTAAGCGAAAAACTTCAAAAACTTGCGAAAACTTGGGAGCGATGAGCAACACGTCACTCTCCAAAAATTTTCATACGCAGTCTCTCTTCCTGACTACAGCTTTCACATCGTCGGTAGACAACGCATTCAACAGCAGCTAAAACCGTTAGGCACGGCCTCCGTATTTCCTTCATTAAATAGCATTCGATGTAAAAGTAATTTTTCAAATCGGACTTTTAGAAGACAGATACCAGAAAAAAATTATATAACTTCACGCCCTAGAGAGAGAACCACGCGTTCTTTGGATTAGAAATATGCACGCATAATGTTCTAAAGCAGTGTTGGAGAAGAAAAACAATTCTAATCGGAATTTTATAAGCAATAGTATGGAATTAAATATATCTTGAATTCAATAAGATTTGCATTTACTCCCTCTAGCGGCAAGGTTATACATCGGAAGAAGACCAAAAGTCATGTTCCTTGGCTTTCACCATTCAAACTTCACAATGCAGAAAGAATTTTTCAAATCATACAAATAGCTGCAGAGATATTTGTCCACAGAGAGACGCGGACGGGAGCACGTTCTTCACAAAAATATAAGCACGTGCTTAACAAAAGCCTCGGGGCCTTAGAGGAAAAAGAATCGTGCTGCATTATGCGATGTGACAAAGCTGCTTTCTCTTTCTTTCAAGACGTTTTAGCAATCGAATAGAGCGCACAACGGCACGTTTAATCAGACCAAATTATTTTGACATAATTTTTAAGCAAGTAGTAAATATTTCAAGAACGATGCATCTAAATGGTGAAAATTTTAGATGCCCACTGATATATCTAGTGGCCCACAAAATTGAAAATGACCACATAACGAAAATCCCATCCACTCCCGTTTTTTTACGCTTTCCAAACGTAGGTTCAAGAAGCGTATATGCTCCAGCTTTGTCTGTCTGTCTGCCTGTGCGCACGATAACTCGCTTAAAAATGGTTCGATTTCGATGAAATTTCATTATGTGGTAGGGGACAACCTAGGTACAAACCCAATTGAAAATGGGCGAAATGGGGTCAAAGGTCAGGACATAGGAGCGGGATCCATTCCATCACCCTTATGCGTCACAAATTACGTAAAAATACTTCGATTGCGCCAAAACTTTATCATGTTGTTTCGGAGGTATACTGAACCGGTTCTGTTGAATATCATCGAAATGGGTTCAAAGGTCAGGACACAGGAGCCAGATTTATTCCACAACCATTATCCTCATAACTTGACTAAAAATGCTTCGATTGCGACAAAACTTTAGTATGTTGTTCCAGAGGTATACTGAATGAATCAATAGTCAGGGTAGAAAGGAGGGTTTGTCTGCGCGCGATTTCTGGTATGCTGAAAAGCGTATCATAATCAATGCATTACATGTTTTTACTAACTTGTTTTTCTTTAATGGACCTTCAGAATTTAAACACTAACCCCTGCTTAATCAGAAACTACGTTTGTTTCATGTATTTCCTATTTTAGGCAATGCGTCAAACAGAAGTCATCACTCTTTCCACGTTTATAGGTGAGTCACGTAAAAACTCTCCTCTGCCGCCACTGGGAAACGAACCCAGGGTCTTCCAGTTACGAACCGGACATGCTACAACTGCACCACAGCAGCCCCGAATTCTCCGGACTCACATAAGACTAACTGCCAAACCACATGGCAGGTTGCTTCTTGGAGCCCAGCACAATGCTGGGGATTCAACAAAGATGGTAAGCAGCAACTGAATAAATAATTAGGAGGCGAATGAATAATTAATACACACAACTGACGTTGATTAGGAACATCAAACAGAAGACATCGCTCTTTCCACGTTTATAAGTGAATCACGGAAAAATACCGGTGGCGGCTGATGACAATTTTTTCGTGACTCACTTATAAACGTAGAAAAAGTGATTACTTTTGTTTGATGTTCCTAATCCACGTCAATGGTGTGTATTAAGTAGGCAAAGCGTTACCTGAAGATATGGAATTTATATACACTGGCTTGCAAAAATTAAGGACGAGACGGTTTTTCGAATGTTACGTCGTGCAGAAGTGTTCCACATCGAATCAAATCATACCATAAGATCCAAAAGATGTAAGAATATGGGAAAAGTGAGAAAAACCGTCCAAACAAGGAATCCAAAGGATACAAAGGCACTTTATTGAACAGGTAGCTTCGAGCGCAACTGGACAGAAAACAGAAGCATCCATGTGACAGGCGGCTGCCAAGAAAAATCCAGTCTTTAGTAGGGTATATGATCACCCCTGACTGCGTTGCAGGATTTACAATGTCTGTCCATGTTGAGGACGAGCTTGTTGAGGACGTTGCGGCACATTCCTCTTGTAGCGCCAATCGCAGCTGCGGAATCGTTGCTGGTGACGTGCTGCCAAGCGTCTCCCGAGAAGGTCCCACACGTGTTCGATTGGATTTAGGTTCGGGAACCATGCGGGCCAATCTATGCATTGAATATCTTTATTCTCCAACAGCTCTGCGACAGCCACTGTACGATGAGGTGTAGCGTTGTCGTCCATGAAGAGGAACTCAGGACCCACAGCACCTCTAAACAGACGCACGTGAGACAGGAGAACCGCGGTACAATAGCAGACACCAGTGACTGAACCGGGAAGATGTGGAGGTCAGTACGGCTACCAAGCATGATGCCGCCCCAAACGAGAACTCCGCCACTTCCAAACCGGTCCCTTTCGATCATGTTGGAGGTGTGATTGCGTGTTCCCTGCTCTCTCAAGATGTGCATACGTCCAGAATTGCTCGTCAGACTAAATTGGCTCTCATCCGTAAAGAGAACTCGACCCCATCGCTGATGTGTCCAGTTCTTGTGTTCCTGGCACCACAGAAACCGCAGTCTCCGATGAGAAGGCGTTAATTGCACACACCGTACTGGTCGTCGTGCAAATAGACCACCTTTGTGCAGCCTCCTGGCCACTGTTAAACGCGATAACGGACGTTCAGTTGTCTGTTGCATGTGCCTTGCGATTTCTCCCGCTGTCTGCCGTCTGTCTCTTTTCGCCTGTAGGACAATATACCGGTCGTCCGCCGCCGTGGTTGCTCGTGGACGACCCCTGCTAAACTCTCGGACAGCTGTTCCTGTCGTTTGAAATGCTCTCCAAGCTCGTGAAACGATGCTGTGAGCGATCCCAAACTCCTCGGCCACACTAGTCACACTTCGACCTTCTTCCAACTTCCCAATGACGCGACCTCGGGTAACGTCATCCAGATGTCGTCTACTGGATTGCCTGTTGGCCATATCCCACGATGGCAGCAACTCGACATCGTTCAAGTCGATGTACACCGTGCAATAGGTTTCACCGAATTGCTGAGCGTACACCGCCCGTGTGCTTTATACCCTTCCGACCCCCTACGTTATGCTGCATATATGCGCATACCCTACCGTACCGGACCCTAGTCTATTTTCTGAGTGGTATTTCGGTCCGTTCTGCCAGCTCGTTTTGCTGTTATGCTAATTTCTTCTCTTCGTCCTTAATTTTTGCACACCAGTGTACGAGGGGCATCTTTAAAGTAATGTCACCTCCTTTAAAAATTTTGAAAATTTTGAAGTGATTTCAATGAAACTGCACTGGCATATGTTACCAATGTGGAAACAAATTTTTTCCAGAATCGGAAATAAAGATGATGAATGACAAAGAAAATCATCGGGCTGTAATTGAATTCCTGGAAAAAGAGTCATGTGATGCTCCAGAAATCCACAGAAGACTCCTAGCATTGTATGGAGCTGCCACAATCGATATCAGTAATGTCCGAAGATGGATGAAGAGGTTTCGAGAGGGAGAAAGTTCAGTGTTAGACAAACAACGGAGTGGAAGACCCGCAACTGCAGTGACAGTTCCAACGGGCAACGAGTGAAAGACCTCATCACAGCTGACCGTCGTGTCACCATCCAGGAATTGTGTGATGCAATTCATTGTGGTCATAGTGCTGTGGAAACATTAATTAGGGATCTAGGCTACAGGAAAATGTGTTCAAAGTGGATCCCAAGAAACCTAACAGGTGAACAATGTGAGCAAAGGGTGGAAATGTGCCGGAACCTCTTGTACTGTTACGAGAGGGAGGGTGAGGTGTTTTCCTCTTATGTTGTGATGAGGCGTGAGACATGGGTGTTCTTTCATGACCCAGAAACAAAACGTGCGTCAATGGAATGGCATCGCACATCTTCACCTCGGCAGAAAATGGTGAAGACAACTCGTTTCCAGATAAAGTGATGGTGAGAATTTTTTGGGACAAACGTGGTGTCATTTTGACTAATTTCCTTCAACGGGATGGAATAATAAACAGTGCTCACTATGTGTAGACACTGAGGAAGCTAAAGAAAGCTATCAGAAGGAAAAGACGTGACATTCCACTTTTTTTTTTTTTTTTTTTTGATTGGAGGTTTAACGAACACCGTGAGCAACTCAATGGGCTATAAGCAGTCGCCCGTCCCTAATTTAGGGTCACTGGTTCCAGGGAATGGGAGAGAGAGCCAGTGCCGTAAGACAAACACAACATCCATGCCTCACGGGATTCGAACCCGGACCCCTTTCAGACGAATGATCAGAGGCCATCGCTTAGACCACTACGCCACCGGGGCGGCACATTCCACTTCATAGTGTTGTCTTACACTATGATACCGCACGTCCCCACTCCTCAATGGCGACTTCACACTCACAGGCTATTGCCAAAATGGGTTGGACGGTGATTCTCAAATGTTCAGTCCTGATTTGGCTCCTTCAGACTTTTTCCTATTTTTCCCCTTTGAAAAACACCCTTCGTGGGGAATGGTTCAACGATGTGACAGACGTTTAACTGGCGGTGAACTCGTGGGTAAAACGACAGCCTCCGGAATTTTTCCAAACTGGATTTTGCGAATGAGTTTAAAGATGGCGGAAATGTATAGAAAGTGATGGACAATACTTTGAATAGGCTAGCATTGTTAACAATATGTCCAAGTATTTTGCCACCAAGTTTCACATTTTTGCTGCTACAAATAAAAATCTTATGAGGAACGAGGCATTACTTTCAGGGTGCCCATTGAGCATAGAATAAAACAGGCTTGCATCTATGTAGGAAAAAATGCAAAAATAAGCGTTTAAATCATGTATTAATTCTTTTGACTTTTTAAATTTCACACTTTCGTTTGACGAAATTTATTTATTAATTAACTTATTCCTCATTGTCGTGAAAACACACACACACAACCCTTTTGTTTACGTACGAAAATGAAAAGACAAATCTCGCTGTCTGAAGTCTAACGAAACATACGTTTTTCCAGATTCCTCGCTTTAATAAATTATTATAAACTGGATTTTTCAAACATTCCTGGGACTTAACATACACACACACAAACACACACGAGCATGTAGAGTATGTATACACTGAGTTCGCTTTGCATTAGGAACACCTATCAAATAACGCTTTGCATTAGGAACACCTATCAAATAACGCTTTGGTCCATCTCCTTGTGCAATCATGGCTCACAGACGCGTAGGAACAGATTCAGCAAGGCGTCAAACTTCCTTCACGCGTAACTTAACCCATGTCCGCTGCAGCAGCTCCGTCAGTTTACGCTTATTCCGTGGAGAAGGATCAGCAGTTACCACACCCCATTCTAGCATATCCCACAAATGTTCATTTGGGTTACACTCAGGGAATTTGGGGGTCAAGGCAATGTGGTGAATTCGCTATTGTGTTCCTTCAACCACTCAGTAGTTATGTGAGCCCGATGACACGGTGCTTTGTCCTGTTGAAAGATGGCACTGTGGTCTGAGTAAACCTTCTGCAGATATGGATGGAGATCGTCGGCTGACAGGTTCCTGCAGAGTCCACCATTCAGTGTTTGTAAAATGATAACCAACGGACCTAGAACTTGCCAAGAAAATGCTCCCTACACTAGAACATTACATCCACAGCTCTGTTCAACCCCAATCGTGCACACAGGGGATTCTTGCTTTTTATGCCATATTGGCATCCATCCATCAGCATTGCGCAGCAAGAAACGGGACTTATCATTCCAGATGATCTTCTTTCATCTGTCGCGGGTCCATTGCCGACGTTCCGTGGCCCGCGCGAGGCGTTGTTTGTGATGACTGTACGTCCCTGTTTGGTCTGAGGCTGTGCAACCCCAGGCGAAAGAAAGTACGGCGCATGGTGCATGTGGAAATAGGTAGAACTGCACCGCTGTTGCACTGGTGGGTGAACTGGGTGACTGTTGCACGTCGTTGCTGAGATACCGATCGTGACACCCAACGCCCACCTCTAGAATCAACCGCGCGTGGCTGACCAATGTGAACCCTTCTACTGGATATCTGGGCATGATAAATCCAGTCCAGGTACACTCTTGATACATTAGTACGGGGTCAGCCAACAAGTACTGCGGTTTCCGGAATACTGGCACCTGCCCTCCTGGCTCCAATAATCTGGGCGCGGTGTAATTTGCTTAAGTCGCCACGTTTCCCCATTACTGGAAAACGTATACTAATTACGTACAGAGGACAGTTGTGCACAATTTATGGTAGGCACACGTGATGTTCATATCAAGAGGTAAAATGGGAGTTGTTTCTAATGCAAAGCTAACTCGGTGTATACAGTGCATATACGTACACTGAAGTGCCAGAAAAACTGGTACACCAGTCTAATACTTGGTAGGTCCCTCAAGGGAGCGTAGGACTGCAGAAATACGACGGGGCATGGACTCCACTAGCTTCTGGAAATATGCTGTAGGCAATGCACATCATACTTCCTGCAGAGCGTTCCACAATTCGGGTGTATTCCGAGGACTCGGATTCCTGTGTTCGATAGCGCGTTGCATGGCATCGCAAATGTGTTCTATCACGTTCAGATCTGGGGACTTGGGTGGGAATGGCAACATCCCAAACTCAGATGAATGCTCCTCTAACTATAATGTGGCGTCCCGACACTTGTGTGGAGGTACATTGTCCTGTTGGAACAGGCCCAACCCATCAGCAAGAATGCAGGACATGAACGGGTGTACCTCGTCAGAAAGGATGCGCACATAGTGTCGGCCGGTCACAGACGTTTGTAGACGTACCAGGGGTCCCAGTGAAGTTCAGCTAAACATATCCCATACCATTACGAGCCCCCCACCAGCCGGTAGTTACCTGTTGACAGGCGAGATCCGTGGCTTCATAAGGTTTGCGCCACACAAGAATCCTTCCATCTGCCCGATACAGTTGGAAACGCGACTCGTCAGACCTGGTTACTTGTTTCCAGTCATCAAGTGTCCAGTGGTGGTGTTTCCGTGCCCAAGCGAGGCGCATAGCTCTTTGCCGTGCACCCATTGAGGGGACTCGAGTTGGGTGTCGGCTCCCAAAGCCCATATCGTGCAGGGTACGTTGCACAGTCCGAACGCTGATGCTTGTTGAGGCTCCAGCATTAAATTCCGATGATACCTGCGACAGTGTTGCACGCCTATCGCGTGAAACGATTCTTGACAGCCGACGATGGTCAAGTTCACCCAATGTCTTGTTACGGCCACACTTGTATCGTAGGTTGGAGGTTTAGCCGGAATTATTGTAGTCACGGTACACCCTTGCAATGGTCGTCCGTGAAAATCCGAACTTTGTTTCTACCTCCGAAATACTATGGCCCATCTCAAGAGCACCAAGTATAACACCGCGTTGAAAATCGCTTAAATTGTTATTATTACTTGTCATTCTCAAGCCGAAAACAGCTCCGACAGCTGGCAAGGATGTCTAGCGCTTCATATACTTTATTTACACACTGGCGGGCGCAACCGGGTACGCGCATAGGTGACGTTGCTATGTATTTTACATAAACTCGTCTGTACCAGGTTTTCTGGCACTTCAGTGTATATCACCATCGCCAACCATTATCAACCCACTGCTGGATGAAAGTCTCCCCAAGTGTCTTCCACAACCGCCTGTCTCCTCCATGTCACTCCTGCATGCTTTCCAATTTCATCCTCCCATCTCCCACGTGATCTTCTTCTGGGTCCTTTTTTCTCATTTGGAATCCAGTCTAATATTTCAGTTGTTCATGGGTGGTTCGTTCTTTTAGCAATATGTCCTGCCCATTGCCATTTCAGGGATTTTACTTTTATCAAGATCACTTTAACTCTTGACAATTTCTTGATCCATGCGTTCCTCTTCTTATCTTTTCTGGTTGTAGCAAGTATGCATCACTCCAGGCTTTTTTCAGTTGTCTTCAGCCTTAGTATGTCTTTTTCAGTTAAGGTCTATGTCTCTGCTCCATACGCAAGAACTGGAAGGATGCATTGATTAAAAACTTCTCTTTTAAGACATCAGGTACGTTTATTGGTCTTGAAAATTGGACTGTTTCTTCCAAATGCTCTCCAACCAAGTTCTACACGCCAATTAATTTCTTGATCAGCGTGGCCCTCGTTTGATATATGTTGCCCAAGGAAAAGGTACGTTTCGGTTACCTCTAGATTTCCCCATAAATCTCTCAATCTTTATTTCTTTTATAAGTAATATACGTCAATTTTGTTTTCTGAAAGTTAGTTTTAATCCTTACTTGTTCACTCTTGCCTACAAGTTCCTGGATCATACTCTGCAGCTCTGAAGGCGTAGATGCAAAAATGATTACGTCATGAACAAAAGGAAGGGGAATCTATCTTGAATCTATCTTATTCCTTTGGTTGAGCCAAGTCCAGGGTTATACTCCATTCAAGCGCTGTAAAAAAGAACCTTAGTGACGATTTTATAAACCACTGTTAGGTGGTTGATGGGTCTGTAGTTCCTGAGATCTGGAAGTTACCACTTTTACGTAGCCGTATCATTATAGCACTGTTTTAATCATCATGAATCTTCCTTTCATTGAGACATCTCGTAAAAACTCGAGCAAAAGGAGTCTATTTCACCACTGGCTTTTGTAATGTCCATGGCAATTCCATCTTCTTCTGGAGTCACTTACACTACTCTCCAACCAAGTTCCATAGGCTGATTGATTTCTTGATCAGTGTGGCCTTTGCTTGATATATGTTGCCCAAAGTTTGTTCTTTTGGTTGAGCCACGTCCAGGGTTATAAGGTACATTTCGGTTGCATGTACGTTTCGGTTACCTCTAGATTTCCCCTATAAATTGCTCAATCTTCTCACACTGCGCAAACTTAGTAGAAGGAATGTATTTCAGCACCAAACCGCTTTGTTGAATCATCCCAAGGAACATCCTTCTCAAGTATCACTTCAGGCGTTTGAAGAGCGAAAGATCATCAAACAATCAATACCGAGGTGTAAAATTTCTCCCATAACTTTAGACAGCTTCCTACTCGACGCTTCTGTCTGCCTAGTAAGAGAATAATTAAACATTTTCCCCAGTCCTTGGTTTTAGCCTCCAAGCTAGGGACGGAACAGAAGAGAAAATACCCCGACCGTCAGTGTCTTCATAAGTCAGCTTGAATTTACGTAAACTTCAGTTCTCTTTCTGTGTTCCTTGGTTTTGACAGCTGTTCTCCGTTCGACACACGTACAACGGAAAAGGACTTCACACGATCTACGTGTTTAGCAGAACAACAATAAGTAGTACATGGTCTTCTTCTTAAATGGTAATGCCTGGCTTACTCCGCTCAGTAGTTTGTTCGTTTCGGTGTTTAGCGACCACCGAGAGCAAATACGAGTACTGTACCGAAAGTAATGCAAAAGTGGGCATTACTTTTTATTAACTGACAGTGATCGTTCAAATTGCATATATTGGTAGAGTAACTCTTCCTCTATAGTAACACTTCTCCTTCATTGCAGGTAAATAATGGATTCCAAAGCAGAAGTAACGTGCCGTCATTGGGTTCTTGACGAAAGAAGAGTGCAGGCTGTCCGACATTCACATAAGGCTACAGAATGTTTGCGGAGATGACACCATTGACAAGAGCAATGTACACAGATCGATGAAGAAGTTTAAAAAAGAAGAAACCAGCATTAAAGATGAACCACGCAGTGGGAAACCATCATCTGTGACCACTGACACGAATCGTCAGCAAGTAAATGAATTGATTCGCGCGGAGAGACAAATCCCATTCCCCGAGCTTCATGCACAACTGGACTGTGGTCACAATGCCATACAGAAGATGGTAGAAGATTTGGGTATCGGAAAGTGTGTGCGAAGTGGGTACCTCGGCAGTTGACATGCGATTTAAAGGAGAGGGGTGAAAGTCCGCTCTGATCTCCTGGAAGCGTTTGAAACCAAGGAAGACACTTTTTTCGATCTGGTGACAGGGGATGAAACATGGACGATCCGGAAACGAAGAATCAATCCATGGAATGGCGTCGTACCTCTTCGCCAAGGCCTAAAAAGTTCAAGAGCCAGCGATCAGCACTGAAAGTCATGGTGACTGTTTTTTGGGATGACAGGGGTGTCATTCTCCTTGATTTTCTGAAACGTGGCTGTACCGCGACCAGCGAGCGGTAAATTGAGACACTCAAGAGGCGTAGAGAAGCCATAAGGAGGAAGAGACCGAACAAGAATCTGAAAAGAATCCACATTCACCATGACAATGCGAGACCACACAGATCTTTGGCAACAAATCAGGCGATCAGGAAATTAGGCTGGTGTTGGTCCCCCATCCACTGTACAGCCCAGATATGGCCTCCACCAACTTCCACCTGTTCGGACCAATGAAGAACAGTGTCCAGGGACAACAATTTGATGGCACACAGGAACTGAAAATGACTCTTTTTCAAAGACGTTTCGAAGAGTTGGGTAAAACGATGGCGAAAATGCATGGCTTGTGATGGAGATTATGTTGAGTAGTACCTTTGTATAGAGAAAGAGTTACTCTACCAACATGTGCAATATGAACGACTTCTGTCGATTAATAAAAAAAGTTATGCCCCCTTTTGTGTTACTTTCGGTACAATATATGAGCTATAAGTTAGGGGTCCCTAATTTGGAGCCCACTGGTTCCAGGAAGGGGACGGAGTCCTCAGCCGTAAAACAAGACACATTTTCTAAAAACTCAAGATGAATACAGTGTCAGTGTAAGGTTTCCTGCATCTTTTAAAACCATGCTTGAGAGAAATACTGATTAAACTTTTCTTTCCAACGAGGCAGGGGCACTAGCGTGCAAAAATTAAGCACGAGACGGTTTTTCGAATGTAACATCGTGCAGAAGTGCTCCACATCGACACTAATCATACCATAAGATCCCCAAGATGTAAGAATATGGAACAAGTGAGAAAAACCGTCCGAACAAGGAATCCAAAGGATACAAAGGCACTTAATTGAATAGGTAGCTTCGAGCACAACTGGACAGAAGACAGAAACGTCCATGTGACAGACGGCTGCCAAGAAAAATCCAGTCTTTAGTAGGGGATATGATCACCCATGACTGCGTTGCAGGATTTACAACGTCTGTACATGCTGAGGACGAGGTTGTCAAAAAGGTGTTGAGGCTTCGCGGCCCATTCCTCTTGTAGCGTCAATCGCAGCTGCGGAATCGTTGCTGGGGGCTGGTGACGTGCTGCCAAGCGTCTCCCGAGAAGGTCCCACACGTGTTCGATTGGATTTAAATCCTGGGACCTAGCGGGCCAATCCATACATTGAATATCTTCACTCTCCAACAGCTCTGCGACAACAACTGCACGATGAGGTGTAGCGTTGTCGTCCATGAAGAGGAACTCAAGAACCACAGCACCTCTAAACAGACGCACGTGAGGCAGGAGAGTCTCGGTACAATAGCGGACACCAGTGACTAAACCTCCTTGGAAGATGTGGAGGTCAGTACGGCTACCAAGCATGATACCGCCCCAAACGAGAAATCCGGCACCTCCAAACCGGTCCCTTTCGATGATGTTGGAAGTGTGATTGCGTATTCCCTGCTCTCTCCATATGTGTATACGTCCAGAATCGCTCGTCAGACTAAATCGGCTCTCATCCGTAAAGCGAACTCGACCTCATTGCTGATGTGTCCAGTTCTTGTGTTACTGGCACCACAGAAACCGCAGTCTCCGATGAGCAGGCGTTAATGGCACACACCGTACTGGTCGTCGTGCAAATAGACCACCTTTGTGCAGCCTCATGGCCACGGTAAAACGCGATAACGGACGTCCAGTTTCCTGTTGCATGTGCCTTGCAAATTCTCCCGCTGTCTGCCGTCTGTCTCTTCTCGCCTGTAGGACAATATATCGGTCGTCCGCCGTCGTGGTTACTCGTGGACGACCACTGCTAAACTCTCGGACAGCTGTTCCTGTCGTTTGAAATGCTCTCCAAGCTCGTGAAACGATGCTGTGAGCGATCCCGAACTCCTCGGCCACACTAGTCACACTTCGACCTTCTTCCAACTTCCCAATGATGCGATCTCGGGTAAAGTCATCCAGATGTCGTTTACTGGACTGCCTGTTGGACATATCACACGATGGCAGCAACTCGCGTCGTTCAAACCGATGTACACCGTGCAATAGCTTTCACCGAATTGCTGAGCGTACACCGCCCGTGTGCTTTATACCCTTCCGACACTCCCCCCGTCATGCTGCATATATGCGCATGCCCTACCGTACTGGACCCTAGTCTATCTCCTGAGTGGTCTTTTGGTCCGTTCTGCCTGCTCGTTCCGCTGTTATGCTAATTTCTCCTCTTCGTTCTTAGTTTTTGCACACCAGTGTACTATCTCCTTAAAGTATCAGGTCAGATCGAGATGATACTAAATGGGAATGACCAAACGTTCGTTTAAAATTAGAATCAACGAGCATAAAAGGGACTCAAACGAGGATAAAGTAACCATGGCCATATCCAGAGAAATCAAATTCAAATCCGCTTCTCCTATGTTGGATAACCTAACAATTAGCCTCACCTCCACCCCAAAATCTACTGCTATTAGGAAAACCTTGGATATCAATACGAGGCTTGCACTGAAAGATAGTGTCTTTTTAGAGTTGCCACAAATTGGGAACCAGTTCTTCAAATAACTAGTTTTTTATTTCAGAGATATCGCGTGCACAACAAACGTGACCACTGAGCATCGGGACGGCTAATTTGCTACTTCATGAATGAGGGAAGGATTTAGATGGTTTATAATAATTATTTTATAATTTTGCGATGAAGATGTCGTAGACGTGCATCGAACAAATCTCGCTGCCTGTGCTTCGAAGAACGATAATACACTGCTGGCCACCCAAAATACAACATCAAGAAGGAAGCATCCGATTGGCCTGAAATTCGCAGCATGCGTCGCCCGCGAGAGGACATGCAAACGATAAGCATTGCAGGGCATATGGAAATCATGTGCGCCCGGCACGCCACCGAGAAGCACTATAAGAAGGGTGCACAGAAGGCGGGGTGTAAGTAGTTGAAGTGTGTTGTGCTACCGGACCTGTGCGTGGGAAGCTTCCTGATGCCTCGTCGCAGAATACGGCAGTCGTTCCAGCACGTTTCGGAGTTCGACAGAGGACGAATAGTTGCATTACCGCGATAGCGGTTTATTGTACAGAGACATCGGCGCTCGTGTGGAATGACATCCAGCCACAGTGAGGCGAGTATGGATTCGGTGGGTGTGAGGAGGGACGGACGGACCGACCTGAGCGATTGCCGCAGCCGCGGCACACCACCGAACGAGAGGACCGGCATATTTTGCTGCGGGCATTGACGGCTCGCACCGCCACATCACGAACGTTAGCGCAGGAATTAGGGTGTGTTGCGCAACAACCTGTGTCAGCACGTGCCGTTTGACGTCGTCTGCAGGAGCGGGGACTTGTCGCACGGCGCCCATTGCTCCGATTACAATTGACGTTACACCACCGGTGAATGTGGCAGCAGTGGGCCGTTGAACGCCGCACCTGGACTACGGAATGGCACGACATTGTCTTCTCCGACGAATCCCGCTTCTGCCTGCAACACCACGATGGATGGATCCGCGTGTGGCGGCACCTCGGCGAGAGACTGTATGACGCCAGCATTATTCATCGCCATACCGGTCCGTCGCCAGGCGTTATGGTTTGGGGCGCAATTGGATATGACACCCGCAAGCCTCTGGTACGTATCGCCGGTACACTCAACAGCCACCGCTAAATCTCCGACGTTTTGGAGCCTCTAGTCCTCCCTTACCTGCAGGACCTTCCAGCGACCACGTTTCAACAGGATAATGCGCGCCCGCACGTGACACGCATCGTGCAACAATTCTTCACGGCCCACCAGGTGTCACTGCTGCCGTGGTCCGCATGTTCTCCCGATATGTCGCCCATCGAACACGTCTGGTCGCTGATCGGCAACCGAGTGGCCCGGCAAGCAGCACCCGTGGCTATGCCTGATGAACTGTGGCAACGTGTGGAAGCAGCTTGGACCGACATACCCCAAGCCCACATCCACAGCCTCTTTCGTTCGATGCCGTGGCGTGTAGCGGCCGTTATTGCCAGCCATGAGGGCCACACGAACAATTGATGTCTGCGTGTTCCGCAAGTCGCACGGGCCTGTAAGCTCAATCTTTTCATCTTTGTATCTGTTGTTATGTGCCCAGTAAATCTGGCTTTGCTATCTCGTGTCCTCCTTGGTGTTGCATTTTGGGTGGCCAGCAGTGTATATTTAAAAGTGGAGGAATGAGAAACAGGTAAAGCATTATAAAAAATCTTTTTAAGGGACCCGCATTCCAAAAATTAAAACAAAAATTATAAATATAAGAAATTCTACAGAAAATGGTTTTTCTTTTATTAACCGAACTGCGGAGCCCGGGGCGACATCTCCAGTTGCACCTATGATCCATGATATACAGTGTGGCTCTGAGATATATAGTGGTGGCAAAAATTGTGGGCACTTTTTGAAAGTTTCATGTTTTGCAACTTTGTAGGCATATAGGAAATGCTATTTTGCACCAAATGCAAATGTTTATATGTCAATGTAAAGAACATTTAATGCTCAATTCTATACAAAAAACAGAATGCAAATATATCGTATATGAGACTGACAAAGAAAAAAAAAGCTGAACTTTTTAACCGCACGGGTGAAAAATAAGAATGTGCTGCGAAACAGCGTGAATATAACACGGCGTGAGCAAGACAAAATTGTTTATATATATATATATATATATATATATTTACATTTAACAGCAACACAGGATAAAAAATACGTCTACTGGCGAATTCTAAGCTCTGTCCGACTTTCGTTTTAGGAAAGTTTTCCTCCATTTTGAAGCTGCAAAACAAATATTTACGGAATAAAATTACATTTAACAACACTACTGGGTAGAAAAAACATTGTGAGAAAAAAGGATTATGAATACAGGAGAAACCTTCACTCCGTCTACCTTCCGTTTCCGAAAGTTGGAATTCCGCCCAACCGACGGAAAACGACCCCACCCCCAATTCCCCCCAAATTTCTGTTCAGTTCTGCATCGATCTCGAGGACCATCGAAATGACGATGGAAATGGTGGAATTCTTCAAATCCACTAAAGAATATCATGCCTGAAGATCACGGGGAAATTTTCTCGCCCACTCCCGTTTCGGAGTTTTTCTTCTATTTTTAAGCGGAAATGCAAATATTTATGGAATAAAATTATATTTAACAATAATACTATGCAGAAGAAACATCGCGAGAAAAAAGAAATCACGATTACTGGAAATTTGTTCACTCCGTTTAACTTCCGGTTTCGAAAGTTTTGAAAAACAAAATACCATCCCCAGATCAACCCCCCCCCCCCCCCCCGAATTAATCCTCCAAAATTTCTCTTTAGTTTTGCAGCGATCTCGAGTATAACAAAAAAAAAAGCTGAATTTCGCGAATCCGCGGAAGAATCTCATGTATAATATATACAGTACACAAAAACGTTATGCAGGGAATACTGCTGAATATACAGTGATGCACTTACGATTTCAATGTACTATCAGTGTTTAGTAGGGTTAAAACTGCATCCGACGTCTCATTGAGCCAACAAATGTTTGAAGCTTTGCCTTTGTTATTACGTGGCGTCAGGAAGCATTTATAGCCTCAATTAAGTGCCGTTTATTTGGTGGACGCCTCATTCGTACAAGGCTATTCAAATGGTGCCACAAATTTCCTATCGGGTTCAGGTCAGGGCTGTTTCCTGGCCAGGTTAACAATGGAATGGACTTTGTTGTGAACCACTGATTGCATATTTTTGCTGTGTGAAAGGGAGCTGAATCCTGCTGAAAAAAAATGGTGCATTGTTGGGAAAGAGATTCCTGATGAAAGGCAGCAGTTTTGGTTCCAGAATAGTATCAATGTATTTTCTTGCTTTCAGCGTGCCGTCCATTACATGAAGGCGGCCAACACCATTTGCTGCCATACATGCCCAAATAACAACGCTTGTTGGGTGCTTTACATTGGCCTCCATGCATTCAGGATGTAGCTCTTCTCTTACTCTATGCCTCACGTATTTTCGGCCATCACTACCAAATAAGGATATCTTATTTTTATTTATATTTTTGATTGGAGGTTTAACGACCACCGTGAACAACCCAGTGGGCTACAAGCAGTCGCCCGTCCCTAATTTAGGGCCACTGGTTCGAGGGAAGGAAGAGAGCCAGGGCCGTAAGACAAACACAACACCCATGCCTCACTGGAATTCGAACCCGGACCCCTTTTCGAACGAATGATCAGAAGTCATCGCTTAGACCACTGCGCCCCCGGGGCGGCCTTACTTTCATCACTCCAAATAACTTGCTTCCACTGATCGTCTGTCCACGCAATGTGTTCTTTTGCGCACTGTAGTCGTTTCTTGCGCTGCTGTAGATTCAAACATGGCTTTTTTCTCGGAATCCTCCTCTTAGTCCCATATCTGATAGTCTGCTCCTTATCGTTCTAGAACTGACAGAAACACCAGTTGAACACAGTGCAGCTCTGATAACCTCAGGTAAAAATTTTCTGTCCTTCAGACACAGTCTTTTTATTCTTCGGTCATCAACAGCTTTTGTGCACTTTTTTCGGCTTTTTCCTGGTTTGGTTTTCAGTGACTTTGTTTCCTGGTAACGTAAATAGCACTTTCGTACACCAGATGTTGTCACTGACCCACCTACTTGCCTTGCAATTTCAGCATAAGAAAGACCCGATTCTCGTAATGAAACAATCCTGGTCCTTTTCGTGGGTGATCAATCAACTCTTTTCTTTGGTGACATTGCTGTACTTATTATCTACACGTTAAATTTAAAGAAATACTAAAAAATTTAACACGATTTACAATTACACTTCACTTACAACGCTAACAGTCTTTCTTCAACAGAACAAACAACGAAACTAACCAAGGTCTTTAGATACTGACTTTCCTCAACTTCTCACAAGATTTATTGCAGCTACTGCCATTTGATTGGTTCCCAGAACAAGGACTGTGATTGGCCAGTAGGGTTTGCACTTACAATCCGCTTCTTAACTGAATCACACTTGTGTTTCTTTTTTAAACTAAAGTAAGCATAACTTTTTATATACTGCATATATTTGCATTCTGTTTTTTGTATTGGATTCAGCATTAAATGTTCTGTAAATTGACATATAAACATTTGTATTTGCTGCAAAATAACATTTCTTATAAGCCTGCAAATTTTTAAAACATAAAAATTTCCAAAAGTGTCCACAATTTTTGCCACCACTGTAAGCACTGCCCATGCACCATCGGGGATCGAGCCCAGGCTTCGTAGCCTGCGCATCATACCACTCGGCAACCGGGTCAGCCAAAAAACATTTCAAGTTCCCTCTTACGTGTTCCGTGTAAAAGCAAATAATCAGAGAAGGATAAAAAAAAAGCCTAACTGCGTCGAAGAGGTCGATAAAGCGTTGATTTGTTTGACCTGAATAAAATGGATGTAATGTTCCTTTATTTCTGTTTCTTTTTAATATCTCCATTATTTAACATGGAAGGAAGTGGCATGTTTTCACAGAAAGGTTAAAGATATCTCCGGAGGCTAATGATATTCTGGTGAATCATTAAAACGTTTTAAGCAAAAGGGAATGTTTTTATCATAAAGAGGTACTTTGTAAAAGTAAGCAAAGTTGCGGACGCCTTTTTCACGAAGGATATGTCGCTGTATGGATCATCGCATTTCTTTCTGTAATCAACAAATAGCAAATTACCATCGGAAGCTTGAGAAGATACAGACCGATTTTGATTAAACTACCAAATTAATCGCATTTATTCATCTCAATCTCAATACGAACTGCACAATTTCAGCTGAAAATATGCATCATTACTAGTTCTTATCGTTTGTAGGGTAATTGGGTGGGGAAAAAGGAACAGCAAATTCAGTAATAATATTGTACTTACTGGTGCTTAATTTTAAACTATCTATTGAGTTAGAGCGAAGGTAATTCTGGTTTCCCTATCAAAAATTAAAAAGGAAATCATTTAAATCCTTTATAATGAATGACAAGGTGATGATTTGTAAGTACCGCTATTGATCCCTTACTTGATGAGACTTTTCATTCATTCAGATGTTTTCAAAACATTTTCTTGAAATGGAACAATGGCGACCTAGGAAGCATGCATTTAATTGAGCAGGTTTTTTTCTTTGATTGGAGGTTTAACAACCACTATGAGCAACCCAGTGGACTATATGCAGTCGCCCGTCCCTAATTTAGGGCCACTGGTTCCAGGGAAAGGAGAGAGCTAGAGCAGTGCGACACACACACACACACACAACATTCATGCCTCACCGGGATTTGAACCCGAACAATCTCGGACGAATGATCAGAAGCCCTCGCTTAGACCAATACGCCACCGGTGCTGCCGGGCAGTTATGCATATTGTTCAACAAATGTTTTGAATATACAGGGTGTACCATAAAGGTGTAACCAATTTCAAATAATCATAACAGTTTGAATATAAATGATCTCAATACACAACTTGTGTTAATTGACAGAACAGATCATGACGTTTTATAAACATTCGTCATGGGCACTATTTGTCACCCGAACAATGTCGAAACGGTATTCCAGTTCGAACGATGTTCGTTTGGGAATGTCAGTATTAACTTTCTGCAGTGCGTGTGTAATCCTCTTCTTTAGGTCAGCAATGTCTGCAACAGGGGTGCTGTAAACCCCACCCTTGATGAATCCCCATAAAAAAAAGTCACAGCGTTTCAAGTCCGGTGAACGTGGGGGCCATGCAACAGCACTACTACGCCCAATCCATCGATTGGGAAATTTGATGTCCAGAGACTTTCTCACAATCAAAGCCCAATGAGGTAGCGTCCCATCTTGGTGGAAAATGACCAGAGTTGCAAGTTCATCCAACTGGGGATACACAAACTGCTCAGTCATGTCCAGATAATTATCAGCTCTCACTGTCGCTTCCTGTAAAAAAAGAGTCCAATAACACGGTCGACCATTATGCCACCAAACATTCACTTTTGGGCTTGCATGTTCATGTTCCATTGTGCAATAAGGACGTTCAGTTCCCCAAATTTTCACATTCTGTTTATTAACCTTTCCAGAAACATGGAAAGTGCACTCATCCGAGAAACAGATTTGTCTCAGGAAAGATTCAGCACTTGCAATGGTCTCCAACATCTCTTCAGTAAACTGTTTACGGTTCACATAATCATCTGGAGCTATGTGATTGGTTATCTGCAGTTTATATTTGTGCATTTCTAATCTTACATAACACTCTGTGCACTGACGACTTGGGGATGGCCAACTGTCCTGCTGCTTGCCTGATTGACTTTCGAGGGCTACGAGTGAATGTCTGTCTCACAACCTCCTCCCTTTCTGGAACCAACGATGGCCATCCAGGGCTTTTCTTCGTAAGGACGCTACCAGTTTCCTTGAATACCTTGTACCACTTTCTGATGCTGTTACGTGTTGGCGGTTTGCTCCCATATTTTGTTCTGTAATTCCGCTGAACCTGCGCTTCGGATCGGGTTTCAATAAACCACTCCTCAATCCGTGCTTTCGTCGCAGGATCCATTGGGTACACTTCTAGAAAACGTGAGGGTATTCCTTACTACTTGCGACAAACAGAATGCTTATGTTAGTTTTGTATCCAATGTCATCACCATTTGAAATCGGTTACACCTTTATAAGACATCCTGCATTTTTTATCAAAAATTCTTAAGAAGAATTTTTGATAAAAAGTGTATTCAAATAGTTTCAGCCTGTTCTCCATTTTCTTCGAACTCACGCATACCTAGCATCCAAAGGTCACTAATGATCTGAACTATGGTAGTATACAGTTTCGTATAACGTGACAGACTGAGTTAAAAATTGCATTTATACCAAAGATCCAAAACATTGCAATCACCTGTCTAATACGATGTTTGCCCTCCACGTGACACAGCTCTCTACCGGCGAGGCTTTGACACTACAAGATTTCTAAATGTGTCTTGTGGTATCTGGTACCAACACCTTACCAGCAGATTCTTTAACTCTTGTAAGTTATGCGGCTGAACCGCCGATGATAGGATTTGCTGTTCCAACACAAACCAAAGATGCTCTATTGGATTTATGTCTGGGGAATCAATCTAATTGAGCATCTGAATACTTGGAAATCGTCTTCATATTCCACGAACCATTCTCAAACAATCCGGGTAGTGTGGCATGGCGCATAATTCATCTGAAAGAACACACTACTACAGGGGAATACCGTTGCCATGAAAGGATGTACCTGGGCTACAATGATGTTCAAGTAGGTGGTAGACGTCATTTTCTGCACATGAATTACCGGACTCCGGGTTTCCCAGCGGAACATTTCCCAAAGCATTATGTTTCCACCACCAGCTTGTTTTCGTCCCACGGTGCATTCAGGTCCAGTTTTGATGCTCGCGTGCCTATTGTAGGCTCTTTCAACGTTGAACCGATGTTAGCATGTGAACTCGAAGCAACCTACGGGTACAAAGTCACATTTTCAAGAGGGTTGGATGTACTGTCTGTTGTGACACATTACTCCTTTTACCAGCACTAAAACTACTGACGAGTTGCGCCACGATATCCTTTCTGTTGGCTCGTGCCATACTGGATAGCTTTCGTTCACCTCTGGCATCGATGGGTCGTTTTGGTCCACCCCTTGATTTTATCCTCTTGGACCTCTTTTTGAAAGTATTTACCACGGCTGACCGGTCCCGACAAGCCTTGCCGACTCGGATATGGTCTGACCCAGTCGTCTGGCAATTACAATTTGGCCTTTGTCAAACTCGCTGTCTTTCCCATCTGAATAACAAGAATAACACTAATTAACAGAGCTCAGTATCAGGTGCTATTTATTCCATTTCATGACCTTCACATGAGCCGTTTGCAAAAAGACGTGTTTCATAATGTTTTGGTTCTTCGGTGTATAGGGTATACAATTTTATTTGTCTTGGGAATCCCGGCACACACTTCATCCTCATAAACATTTTTGTCATTCACTGTGGAACCCAGGTATGTAAATCAGTCTTCCGTCGTAAATGTCAAACCACCGACCTGGATATTTGCAATACTGGACTCATCTTCCCTACTGAATTTTTAATACCTGAAAATAAATTTCTCAACAGTATTTTAAGCATACAGTGATCCTCCCAGGAGTGTCCAAATGGTTAGATGCGCGGGCTTCTGGATAATCGTTCAAGACTCGAATGTCTGTGCTCTTGTCTTTCTCGAAGAGGAAGATATTCGCTGAATGGAGAAGCCAACCATATCCCCTGACCTCGGCCATATGAACCATGTACGGGATGCACTAGGGAGATGCGCTTGAGCCTGCCAGCGCACTTCAAGAAATCAGAACAGCTCTTCTTAAGGAATGGCATTTATTCTCTCAAGACCTCATCAATAACTTCATAAAGAGTACGGGAAGGCATTTTTTTCTCAAGCAAAAGATTTTAAACATGGTTTCATGCACTACTCTTTTATGTAACTTATACAAGATTATAATATCGACCCATACAAGTTATAAGATCACGATTGTCTCCTGCTTGAGTTAAGTAATATAACAATAAACTTCTTCACTAAATTTCATTGAATTTCCTCATAAAAACTTCGAGTTATATACGAATTTATAAATTATCCTTTAATTGTAAGCACTAGTGTACTTGAAATAACTTTTTAATGAAAAAAAAACTTAGTGAAAGAAAATCTACAGTACCATACAGTGATGAGCCATTACATTATGATGAGTGGTGTATTGGGGCCGGAACGACGCTCCCCAACTTTTTATAGTATTTGAACGGTTCGAACGCGTTCACAAAATATAAAAAAATTAATATTTTGCTAGGAAATATTGTAAAATGAAATAATATTTATGCATGCTCCTTCCTTAGTCATTTGTAGCAAATTTGGATTCTTAGTGAAAGCTCTCAGTCACAACTCACATTGCTGTCGCGGCGGGATCAGAAGAAATCTTTCAAAACATTTCTTCTGATCCTCGCCGAGCGAACAGGTGCGGCGTGACCAGAAGAATCTTTCAAGAAGAAAACTTGGCGAAGGAATATGCAGAGAGTAGGATTGAATCTACAGGTCTCGCAATGCACAGTAAAAGAGAGGGTGGGGATTGGGGGTGACTGTTCATTTTTCTCAGCTGTGCCACAAATTACTTTCAAGCAGCATCAAAAATTTTATTGGGCTGTGTTTTGTGTTCCATTTTCAAAAGTGAGTTTGAAACGAAAACAAACGTGTATGGACGCATTTGTTACTCAAAACAAGAAACAATTAGCACACACTGAAGAAAAGAAAAGTGTTAGTGTTAGTGTTAGTGAACCCGACGTGAACGTGACAAAGAGTGAAGTGATTCCAAAAGGAGATGGTGTTTTGCGTTGCTAGTGAAGTGACTCCGAAAGAAGATAATTGGACTAGCGATAAGAATTCCAAGTCCGAATGGCCTGAAATTTGGACTGTTGCTATGTGGGAAGAGAAGAAAAAACCCTTTTCATGGATTGTATGTAAGTCTTGTAAAATTGGGTGTTCATCTTGTTCTAGCGTGACAACTTTAGGTCTATTGAAATCGCAAGGACTGAAAGTGTCCAAGGAATGGAGTTCGGTGTCAATTTCATTTAATGGTAGCATTCGTACAGCGCAACTTACATCATTGAGAAAAAATTATTTGAGCATTCAAAGTCCCAGTCACACATAAGCGCTGAAAACATTATACAGGGAGTTAAAACACAATCGATTGAAAACATTGTAGACCGTTTAAATGAAACTGAAGTTGAGGACACTAACAAAGTTTTTAGAACCGCATATGTTATTGCTAAACATGATAGACCATATTCTGATTATGCCGCTACAAACATAATTGACCACGTTGCGCGAGTAATGAAGTCTAGAGTCTGCAAACGCATAATTGAAATAAATGGAAACGTATCTGTGATAATAGACGAGTCTACAATTGTCAGTACCAAAACTACTTTGATAGAGTATTTAAAATGCGAAACAGATAGGTCAAGCGATCCACATTTCATTTTTAGATTTGATCGAATTGCCTGATCAAACAGCGAAAACGATTACTGATCACTTATTAACATGCCTCAGCACGTATGGATTCGACTATACATATCTTTAGAACAATCTAGTTTCCTTTACATGTGAGGGTGCAAGTGTCATGCTGGGGAGAAAATCAGGTGTTGCACAACGGCTGCAACAAATTTACCCTTCTATTATCGTGTGGCATTGCCTTAATCATCGATTAGAACTGTCAGTTGGAGACGCAATTTCTGAAGTGCATGGTGTTGATAATTTCCGTACATTTATGAACAAACTGTACTCATTATATAGCCAATCTCCCAAAAACCAAAATGAAATTGAAAAGTGTGAGTCGACACTAAACGAAGAGATCAAGGAAATCGGTCGTGTATTGGGAGCGAGGTGGGTTTCAAGTTCGTTTCCAACCGTTTCTGCAGTTTGGAAAAGCTATAGATCTCTGTGTTGTCACTTTGAATCTGCAAGTAATGATACTAACCGCTCGCAATCTGACCAAGACAAATTCAAGGGGCTTTACAAACGTATTTCATCGAAACAATTTGTAATGGACCTGGCACTAATGTATGATGTTTTATTCGAACTCTCACTTCTTTCCGAGTCCCTCCAGAGACGAGATATAACTTTTCCTGCTGATAAGCTAGTTAGTCGCACGATACGATTTCTAGACTCAATGAAATAACGTAAAAGTAAACATATGTTGGAAGCAGAGAATGCAATAAAGGAAATGGAATTTTGCTCAGTAAAACTGACTGATAACAACAAGATTGTTTCTGTTAATCACACTCAGTTTTTAACCAGCATCGTAAACAATATGAAACGCCGCTTATTTTCAACAACCTCTTCACACGAGTCAATTCGATCACAACCAGGCTCTTCAAACGTCGTTCCCAGAAAGGCCGACATAATTTCAGAGCTTTCTGTTCTAGAAACTAATGAGTGGCCAGCAGAAATACACCCAGGTTATGGAGAAACTGAAATAGTCTCTTTGCAGCCGCTTCGGATTGGTATTTTCGAGGACACTCACGGCCTACAAAGACTTCCTGGATAATGGCGGAGGAGATATTCCATCTTATTGGATTCCTCTTATTAATTGTTCAAAAGTTATCCCTTGCAGCTCTTCCGAATGTGAAAGAGGCTTTAGCACTGTGAACCTTATAGTTACGGATACTAGATCAAGATTACTAATTAGCCATACGTCAAATCTTATGCTCATCAAATTGCACGGACCTCCGATTGAACAGTGAAAACCAGACAATTAGGTCTGCAAGTGGCTGAGGAATCATCGCTCAGCAACTGAAACCCGGATAAAAGCAGTCATACACACAGAACGTCCAGTGCATCAACTTTGGAAATTCCTTTGTGGAGATAAACTAAACATTGTTTCGCCTAATTACATAGATGCAGTTATGTAAGTCATAAGTGACATTTTTATTATTCTTAAACGCATACTCAACTGTATTAGTTATTAGTTTCTTACTGATTACAGCAGCCCTTGGCTCCTTCAACTATTCATGCCATACTTTACAGTAAGATTAGACAATGTATAGCATTACAATTTACGACCACCCATCTCAGTTCCAGTACAGACGTCTGAGACAATAGGCCTATAATGGATGGTGAAGTCTTTGCCAGTTTCTACTTGTGTACACACTTGTGCTTTTCACATTTTATTTTATTTAAAAAATTTTTGCCTATTATATACACGTGTATTCAAAAATCGTTCGTGTTACATGGTGCGTTCCGGCACTTCTTTTTTTTTCGCAATACACCACTGATTATGACCACTTACCTAATAAGCTGTAGGACTCACTTTATCCAGCAAAACAGCGGCCACTCATAAAGGAATCGATTCGATGATAGGTATCCTGGGGTATCTGGTACCATAATGTCAACAGGAGGTCCTCGAGTTTCCGTACATTTCGGGGTGGTGGTGATTTAGTGTGAAACCGCTTTTCCAAGTCGAACCACAAATGTTCGATTCGGTTCATGTCAGGTGAATTTGGAGGCCAGGGCATTAACAGAAAGTCACCAGCATATTCCTCGAACAACTTCTTGACGATTCTGGCAGTGTGGCATGGCGCATTTTCCTGCTAGTAATGGCCATCACCAGCAGGGAACACAGTTGCCATGAATGGATGAACTTCGTCCGCAACGATGTTCAGATACCTGACAGCTGTCAGGGATTGTGCTATTGGGATAATGGGGCCTAAAGTGTCCCAATAAAACGTCGCCCACAACATACCACCGCCGCCACAGGCCTGTTTCCGCCCAACAGTGCATCCAGGTGCCAAAGCCTCCATTGGTAATCGGCGTATCCTTAATCGGCCGTCTACGTGATACACCAGGAATCTTGATTGGTCAGACCAGGCCACTTTCTTCCAATCATCCACCGTCCAATCTCGGTGATCTTGGGCCAATTCCATGCGTTGTTGGCGATGACGTGCAGTGAGCATGCGGACCCGCTTGGGTCTACGGCTACGTAGTCCCACGCGCAGAAGGCTGCGATGAACTGTATGCTGGGACATATTGCCCTGATCACCACTGATGTAGCTGCTGGTGATTTGTCGACTGTTGCCCTGTGGTCGCTGTGAACAATGCGCGACGGTCTCCGCTCCCCTGTGGCATCAATGAGCTGCGGAGAACCCACAGCTGGACGACTGTTCGTCGTTTGACCATCTGTGCACCACTTTTGATACGTACTAAGTTCAGCGGCACGTGAACAACCCACAAGCCGCGCCGTTTCCGAGATCGTAGTTCCGAGGCCGTGCCATCACAATTTGCCTTTTATCAAACTCGATAAATCGTTAGCTTTTCCTATTCTGACTCCGAACACTTTACTAACCGAAAGCTGTTCCTCGTGTTGTATTTATACTTCTCTGTGAACTTCACCCGCGCCACCGTTTGGTCTCCAGGCGCGCTCATTTCTTTAGGCTGGGGGGGGTGGTCATAATATAATGGCTCATCGGTGTATAAATTAGTAAATTTTCTGTTGCTTGTTTACCAAAACTTATGAAAACATTTTTCAGTTAAATTTAACTCTTCAAAGGAATACAGCAACATGTGCAATAATGCATTTCTTCAGCATACACTGATGAATACAAAACAGTTTTTTTCGGGGCAAAGGAAATGAAACGAAGTACGAATTTCCGGCAAGTAGAATTATACCAATCCGGTTAGTTCTGACACACTGTAAAAATTAAGTAGTGTGAACTCACGGAAAATTCCTGAAAATAGCTAATAATAGTGAAATTAAAATAAATAATTTAAAACTTCCGTATTTTCACAGAATTTCCGCAGTCAGTAATTCCAATTATTTCAGAAACGACTTTTGCCGCCCCGGTGGCGCAGTGGTCTAAGCGATGGCTTCTGATCATTCGTCCGAACGGGGTCCGGGTTCGAATCCCGGTGAGGCATGGATGTTGTGTTTGTCTTACGGCACTGGCTCTCTCCCTTCCCTGGATCCAGTGACCCCAAATTAGGGACGGGCGACTGCTTATAGCCCATTGAGTTGCTCACGGTGGTCGTTAAACCTCCAATCAAAAAAAAAAAAAAAAAAAACGTCTTTTTCGGGTTTTCCGTATTTATACAGAAATTTCGCAAAATCGAAGACCCTGAATTTCTCAGTCCATACACCAGCGAATCGTTTCACACCGGTGTGCTTCGTTCCTTGATCGTTTGGCTCAACAGAAACCGCGCGTTTTAATCGCTGAGCTAGAAAGTCTCGGGAGTTACACACACGTTCAAGGCAAAACTCTAATTGCGTGATGTAGTATTTTTTGTCCTTAATGCGAGTGAATCAGTCGTTTTATTTTCTGTTGCAGCTTATTGTTTTGTTGAATAGACCGTATGCATTGACGTCACGAAATCGCTGTTCGCGTCACTTTTTCGTCTACTGCTTTCTTGCAGAACAACTGGTGTACAAGTGAGATCAAAGATGCATTACATGGGTTACGTAAGTGGGTTATCTGGCGATCAAAAATAGCTTTATTCTGATAAATTAAAGTTATTCCGCAATTGTGGTGACCCATATGTAATTTCCATACTAATTTTTCCTGAACAATATTGAGGTCTTGCCATGAAACGAACACTGCGATATTGTTAATTATTTCGTTTTTTGCACTAACGCCTTCACTCCCGAGCAAACGAAATCGTGCAAGTCATTCATAAAGAAAGGTTAATTCCAGTCTAAAGATCTTCATAGAGTTTTTGTAGATAACGCATCAGTAAATTTATGAACATACCTGTTACAAAATGTAAACTACACACTCTAATGTTCCTTCGTTACCGGTCATCAATGTCAACTCTGCTGGTACGTGATAACCACAAATTTTGGCGCTTCTGAATATTTTTTTATAATTCTGATCCCACTTCGTTCACTCAGATGGTAATCTATAATAGGACACATCATTATCTCTTCCACTTCGGTTACCGCAGCCGAAAATAGCACATAACACCATCTTCCTTAACGCTCCACACTGCAAATCCAAGCAGTGTTTGTACACCAGTTGATCACCACGGCGTCTGCTAGGATGGTTTACCTTACTGTGACGTCATATGCATACGGTCTATAGGTTTATAGTAATTTCATTTTTTCTGTAGGAGGACGTACCAGAGATTAAATATTTTTTCATCGTAATATTTCAAGCCAACTGAACGTTTGGAATTTGAGATCTTTTTAAACTGACAATGACTTTCAATTATTTTTAAGAAAAGGTGAAATGTACTGTTTTATAGAATTGTTTCTCAAAACTTAATATAAAATTTACTCTTGATAGCTATAACATTTTTTGTCTTAAGAACTCCTCAGACTGTTACATAGACATCGTACAATCACCTGTACAATAATTTAAGTACATGGTTTCTTCCGGTAAAACAATATATAATAGCTGGGGCACAAAATGGTGGAGAGGGGAAGATATATCCGAAGCCACAAAGCCAAAATTTCATGCGATATGCTATCTACAATATCCGATTTCGGTAGAGAACTTCAAATTCAGATCCTTCGACAGATGATTGAAATTTAACTGTTAATAAAACTAAGTATTCCCTCTAATCACTTCTATTACTGGAATGTTTTCGTCATATATGAACGGAAAAAGTAAGGAACTTTTTCCGTTGACTTACGAAAGGAATTGCGGAAAGGTTTCTGAAAATTCATAATTTTCCTGGCGCAAGAAAAATCCGTGAAATTCAAGTTTCTTTCCGTCATTTCATGGAAACGTTTGTATTCGAAATATGCTTCGTTTATTCACGAAAAGAATCGCGGAAAGTAGCACGTGAATTTCTGAAAAGTTTTTACAGTGCATATTCTAGAAAAATTTGTAAAGTAAGCGATATTTCGGGTCTGTATGACATTTTAAGTGCACCTTTACATGAAAATATACCGTCGAGTCACATTTTTGTGACCACCTCGCACTTTTGACGTCAACAACGCGTAGCCAATGAAAGAAGGCACGTGTCGTGAGCTGTCTTGGAGGGTATATAAGGTGTGATGTAAGCATTCTGAAAACATAACACTCGTTGCTGTCACCGATAAAAAGGACCGATTTATCAGATTTGCAAAAAGGGATGATTATCGGCTTTCGGGTCAAGGGTGGCAGTATTTCTGAAACAGCGCAGTCTGCGAAATGTTCGCGTGCTGCTGTGGTTAAAGTGAATCGTAATTGGAGAAATGGCACCATTGCGAATAAGCGACGTGAAAACTGCGGAGCACCACGTGCCATTGATATGAGAGATGAACATCGGCTTCGAAGGTGCGTGAGGGTCGATCGACACGCTACAGTGGAGCAACTCACGGGCCGAAGGGACCAGGGGGCTACCGGAAGTGCGTCTAAAACGACAGTTCTGCGAACCCTGCTGCCTATCACGGCGCCGACGCAGACGAATGGTCGCTGCACCTATGCTAACGAAGGTGCATCAGCAGAAAAGGCTTACATTTGAACGGCAATATCGGAAGTGGACCTCCGCTGATTGGCAAAGGATTGCCATCTCCGATGAGTCACGTTTTCTGCTTTATCGAACGGATAGACGTTGGCGTATAAGGCGAGAAACATCGGAGAACAAACACTCTTCAACCATTGCTGGCAGAACACAAGCTTGTGGTGGGCAGCGTTATTGCCTGAGGAATGTTTTCGTGGCATTCTCTGGGTCTACTCATGCCTGTGGAAGGCACTATGGACCGAATTCATTACGAATCCATCCTTGCATACCACGTTCACCCATACATGCTGATTGTCTTCCCTGGGGTGGATGGAATATTCCAGCTCAACAATGCGACATATCAGACAGCTAGAAATGTCCGAGAATAGTTGGAAGAGTACGATAAAGACTTCGAAGTACGTCCCTGGCCCCCTAATTCCCCAGATTTAAACTCAATTGAGCATCTGTGGGACCACGTCGATCGTGTTGTTCGCCCTATGGATCCTCCACCATGTACACTCCAGCAGCTGTCAGATGCACTGCAGTCAGGATGTCTCCAGAAACCTGTAAACACTTTCCAGCACCTTATCGAGTCATTCCCAGCACGTCTAGTTGCTGTCCGTGATGCACACGGCGTTTACTCTAGATATTAGCTGGTGATCACAATAACGTGGCTGGACCGTTCATAACTTCAGTTAGTCTTCAGTGAGAACATATGAATATACCAGGCACATGATGAAGGTGACGCTTTGTACATGTTTGTTTAAGCGCAAAGGCTCGTTTCTAAAACATAGCATTACTGAAGGCAGCTGCTGTCCTTTTCTTTGGCAACGAAGTCAGCCCCAAGTTCTGTACCTGGATCACTGGTTCACTTCATTTCCCGCGTCGAAAGCTGAAAGCTTTGTCGGAAAGCTTTTGGAAACTTAACATTTTTTCGTTGAGATCGTTAAATCCCAAAAAATCTTGACGTGTATGTAGAACCAGTGGAAATGTTAATGCTCATGCGGCAATTACTAGATGATTTTCATCTTTCAAGCAAAATTTCAACAAAAAATGACCCCGAATTTTCAAAAAATGACACCGATTTTAAAAAAATGACACCGAATTTTCGGTTGTAACGAGCACTTCTTTTGAATCCGTTCTGACGCGAATTAAATTTATCAACGCTACTCAAAATAAACGGAACCGGTTAGGAAAACAATCACCGGTTTCAACAATCGAGTAAACATCCAGAAATACAAACATCTGTTTTTTCACCAGCGGCTAAAGAGCATGTTACGAAAGTTAGCAAATGGAGCACAAAACGTTTCTTATAACACAAGAAAGGTATCAGGGACAAAAAGATTTTCAAATCGAACAGTTTAAAGAAGAAATATACGAGAGTAGGAAACATTACATAATTCTGTGCCTTCTACCGGAAAAATTTTGCATAATGGAAAAGTTGAAAATCGGCGAAAAATCTTCTGCATGGCAAAAGCTATGCAAAGGAAAAAGAACTTTTCAAATACGTCGCCCGAAAGTAGAAATAGCGAGAAAAAGGTTTCGACCGCTACGCCCCTAGCGGGAAATATGTGCATTATTTAAAGAGGATAATGCTCCACATCTCTAGTTTAGCGAATGGCACATAGTAAAGAAAAAAATCTTCGGTAGTATTTTTAGAAGCGGCGATACAGCTGCAAACGGAAGTGCACAAACACCACCTACCGACAGAACTGTGACCTACAAAATTCCTCATATACTACTAGCTTAAAGTATTTTACAAAGTAAATGGCATCCGGTGTTAAAGTAATTTTTTTAAATGGCATACATAGAAGCAGAGATATTGAGAAAAACAGAATGAGCATTTGCGCCGCCTAGCGGTGAAATTGGGCATTATTTTGGGAAGAAAATACGCACACAGAATTTGCGTATTTAGTAGTATCTGACCTAAGGAAGAAGTTTTCCAATCGGGTTTTTAGTCCCGCAAAAAACTCTGTAAACGGAAGCGTGAGTTTACGCCCTCTGGTGGCAGACTTGTGCTTTAAGAAAAACTTGAAATTGTACGAGAAACGCTTCGCAGCGGAAATGCTCATCAACAAAGAAATTTTCAAGTCCGACTCTTAGAAGCAGAGATATCTACAAAAATAAGATATACATCCAGGGGCGGATTGGCACACCGGGACATTTCCCGGTGGACCGCTCGAGAAATGGCTCACTTTCTAGTATTCCATTTGTCCATATTTTTTGGAACGAACTAATAATTATTTCGGTACTTACGAACAATTATTTTTAACTTCATGTAAGCATATCTGTGTGAAAAGCTATTTCCTTAAAAGGAAAAAGAAGTGAAGCTAATTACTATTAGACGTAGGACGTTGAACGCGGAGTTCAGGATCATCGGTAGGCCCTACCTTCCTTTTGTAAGCTTGAAGGAGACACTAGTACCCATTATGACGACCCATCATCTCCACCCCTGATCCACGGATAAACACAGAGCACATTCTGACAGAGATCGATATTCCGATACGGCGATGCCATACCCCCCCCCCACACACACACACATTTATCTTAAAAGAAATATAGTACTGGTTCATGCGTCAAAATAATGGGTGACTTAAAACGGGCGCTTAATCGAGGAGGAATCATCAAAGCCATTGCGCAATAAGTAAGTGATGAATGACCAAATAAATACAAAAATTAATTGCTTAGCGAAATTTTTAACTTTCACAATGATCTTCATGGTCATTTAGTTGGAAAGGTGGTATTTCTTCAAGAGACTAGTGATTTTGTCAAAACAGCATTTTTCAAAGGCAAATAATTATTATCTGATACTCCGGTTTGAGCGTGGTTTGTGAGCGGATTTTTAAAATTCTTTGATTCTGGAATTTTTGTTAAGATTTGTTCTCGAAATATTTACAATTTAAGAATCAAGGAATTTTAAAAATTCGTTTCTACAATGCGTATTTCAACCGTTCTCTTTCATCAAGAATATAATAGAATTTGTTGAATATGTTTCAAATACGTGGTGATAATGTAAATAATAGACGATGTCATCGCTCTGTCCACGTTATTTTATAAACAACGCAGAGCAACTCAAAAATGGTTGTTCCGACACCGCTGGAATCGAATCCCAGATCTCTCGATAACTAGCCGAGTGCTTTCGCTTTACGCTGCGGTGCCAACAATTCACAGCGATATGCGTGGTTTATCAGTCAGTATCTGACTACATAAATCCATATTCATGGGGTCAGAAACTGATGTGTCGCCATCTAGTGGTATTCAACAGAGCAAGCTGTTTAATTACAGCTGATAAATCCAAAGGGCGATAGAAATGGTGAATATATTTCAAATACGAGGTGATAATGTAAATAGGCGATGTCATCGCTCCGTCCAAGTTATTTTATAAACATTTAATAAATTCTATTATAAATATTTAATAAATTCTATTATAATGACATCGTCTATTTACAATAGAATTTATTTAATGAGGGCATTTATGAGGTGTTCGTTCCCCTGTGGGTATAGGTGTTTTCTTAATGGACCGCAACGACTAAAATTCCCTGCCTGGTTTAGTCGTCCCAATCTGCCCCTGTATGCGTGTACGCCCCATGGCGGAGAAACCATGTATTATTTTAAGAAGAAAATATTCCGAAAAGGTTTATCGGCATGAGTGGTATTGGTCCACGAAACGAATGTTTTCAATCGAGATTTTAGAAGCTCGGATTTTGCTGCCAATGCAACAGAAGCAGAAGTTAACACTTACGCCCCCTGGTGGCCACGCGGTTTTTGGCCAAAAATTAGAAATTATATGCAAAAGATTTCCCATCAGGAGCTGTATACGCTGCGGAAGGAATTTTTCATATGGGAGTTTTAGCAGCAGAGATATCGGGAGAAACGCAGTTTATCTTTAAACCCCGTCCCCTAGAGGAAAATCTGTGCGTAACTTAAAAAAGTGACTATACTTAAAATAGTCTTCGACATAAATGGAATAAAATGTATTTTGAATTCGATATCATCTGCATTTACGTCGTATTGCGGCAAAATTGTGGATCGTGAAAAAAAAAGAGATTAAGGATCACCATCTGCACATTTAAAGCTTCCCAATGCAAAAACATATATATATTTTTTTTTATTGAAGGTTTAACGACCACCGTGAGCAACTCAATGGGCTATAAGCAGTCGTCCGTCCCTAATTTAGGGCCGCTGACTCCAGGGAAGGGAGAGAGCCATTGCCGTAAGACAAACACAACATCCATGCCTCACGGGATTCGAACCCGGACCCTTCACGAACAAATGATCATAAGCCAGCGCTTAGACCTCTGCGCCACCGGGGTGGCCAAAAATATATTTCCAGATACCACTATCAGTTGCAGAGATATGGTGTCCACAGACGGACGGACAAACTGATAACATAAGCATGATCTTTTTTACAAAAGACGTGCTAATTTGGGTCCTACGAAAACATTTTTGGAAGAGTCTAAGCTGGGAAGTAACACTCTACGTGAATGTACTTATCTTTACCAGTTATTCATTTCTTATTTCGTTCTGATAGTCATTTTCCGTACGGCGGTAGTTGCTATACACAGTGCGACAATTATGTAATCAGACTGATATTTTTTTAAATTCCCGGTAAAGCACAGGTTGGGAAGGCATTGTTTTTTGATAAGTCATTTATCAGCTATGCGTTGGCAACATCGTTTGCGTGGGAATTGCGCAGATGATTATTTACGCTGTTCATGACGTCATTCGGTGGAAGTACATTGTCACATATCTGTCATGGAGCAGACAGTAAATATTTGGTTGTCTCTGAGAATCGGTAAAACTGCATCTGAGGCAGTTAAATTGTGCGTAATGTGTATGGGGCTAATTGCCTATACTGTATGTTAATGGTAGGGCAGTGTATATTGTTAGCATCCCTCAAAACATCAAATACATGTGATCCCCAGTTCAGGAAAAGATTATCTTCCCATCGTAGTCCTGTTACGCAGAAACAAACCACGTTTTTTTCTGAATAAATACTGAGCTTCCACTTATACTTTTGAAACTTGGTGTCTGTGAAATAAATTAATTCCACCTGCGCGGCCTGTCTTCCTCTGGCGACATCAAGATTGGGGTTACGCCGACTGAGAAAGCAGACCTGTGTCACCACATCCTAATGAAATTCTTTGGAAAAGATCATTGCTGAATCCCATAGGAGATCTTTAAAGTAAAACCGAATTACATTAGCATTCGCTGCTTGATAAACAAGAGCAAACCTTGTACGATCTCAGAGACCGGGAGCGACCCTAATTGAGCTCTGGGGACATGTTTTCCAAGCAGAGACATGGAATTTACTAATCACCAATTTCATGAGACCGATGCTGTGACTGCAGTTAGTTGCACAGTGATTTTCAGAGCACTTTCCAAACACCTCACAAGAAGAATTGTTTGAGTAGTAAACAAGGAAAGAAATTCCAAATGCAGGTTGTATTAAACTGGAAAAGAAAGAGTTGTAGGTATTAATGTGCTTAAATTTGTGTTAAAACAAAAAAAAAACTTGACTTTTAAGGGGAAAGTACAATAGCTGCATTTCAAGTAAAACATGTTCGAACTTCTCAGGAAATACCTTTCTTTCTGGAATAATGAAGGTGATTCTGAATGTATTTGCATAGAAATGATGACAAAGATTTAGAAACAGGCTACCAGCTAACTTTCATCCGCAATTTCGAAATTTGAAAAACAAACTGTAAAACTTGTGATCTGGTGTCGATATATACTTTTCTCTTATATATTTGCCGAAACCTTTAAATATCTACACCTCTGCTTTTGCAATATCTCCAGACTTCTACGGGAACAAATTCAGTGGAAAATTATTTCAACTGATTCCAGTAATAATTTTTCAGGAGATCATCAAATGAAAGGGAAAAATTTCTCGTGAAAAGTTCGTAAAGTCATCAAAATTCGAAGCTATAGATAAAATTTATTCCTCTCGGACTTTAAACATGGCTCACTTTTACCACACCATGGCAGTGCAGTTGTAATGGTATATTCTATTCGCAAGCATCTAGATTTGAATTTTACGTGAGGCATCAGTGTTTTCAAATTTTTACCGTTTTTGCTTTCATCGCTCACTGGAATGAAAACTTTTAATCAACATCAGTGACAAGTTTTAGCCGTTAACACACGAAGAAATCAAAAATCATAGAAAAAGTGCTTGGGAAGTGATCTGCTGCGTTACCAGCACTCGTCACGAACAATATAATTTCCTTTGTCTGAACGTTTGAGCGTTTGTCCCAATTTGGTGGCGCAGTAGAAAGAGCGCTTGCTTGTTTTAAATGTCGAATTTCTGCCTCAACCAATATAACTTTTTTTATTGTTGTAATGTTCATGAAACATAAGCACACCGGACAAAAGTTAGTCACCCCTAACCGAAATGACAGTAGGAAGTTACCGGTTGCACAGTGGGCAGCACCGTCATAGCATTGTTGGCAGATAAATAGCACTGACGTCGTCCACAGGATCATTTCTGTCTCGTGCAGTGGTGAAGAGCAACGTATGTGTTGAATTTAGTCTGCAATATTGGTACTAAGATAGACGTTACTCAGTGGCAAAACGGAGCCATCGTGTTTGGCCGTGCCCATATACACAAAATGAATGAAGTCGCCCAATTTGTTGGTGTGTCAAAGCGTACTGTCCAGCGGGTCTACAAACAGTGGTGTAGTTCGCAGTCAACTGAAAATAGGCGACGTAACTGTGGCCGGAAAACGATTCTCACCAACAGGGGCCGCCGCCATGTTTTACTCCTGGTAACTGCAAATCAGTTTCAAACCAGGCAACGATTGCTCCAAACAGTCAATGAAAGTCCACTCCAACCAATCTCCGAAAGGAAATTGCGACAAGAACTGCAAGCGATGGACATCTGGAGCAGAGTACCACGGAAGAGGCCTCCATTAATAGCAAGTCACAAGGTCGCACGTTATCAATGGGATCAGAGGCACCAAAACTTTACTGTGGAGGATTGGAAACGAGCAATTTGGTCTGATGAGTTTAGTTTATGTTTGTACTTCAATGATGTGAGACGAAAAGTGCATAGCAGGCCCAATGGAGCCTTTAAAATCATGATTGTTTCGAAGGTGTTGTTCAAGCTGTAGAAGGTTCTGTGATGTTTTAGGGATGCTTTTCTTATCACGAAATGGGCTCTTTCGTTACAGTGACGATGAATTTGAATCATCATGCGTACCTTGCATTCTGAACGACGAAATGTTGCCTTTTGTCCTACATCTCCAGAAGCAGCATCACATTGCCACTCCTGTCTTCCAAGTGCCATGTGCACAGGGCTAAAACTGTATCTGAGTAGCACGACGAACAAGCAGCAACACTGTCTCACCTCGACTGGCCCACAAAACCCCCAGATTTAAATCTTATTGAAAATCTGTGCAATCATTTGGAACAGAAGGTGAAACGCCGAAATAGACACCCACGTACTCTGGCGGAACTTCGGGATCAATTGAAGTACGAGTGGCTGCAAATCGATGTTCAATACATCCACAACTTTGTTGAGTCTTTACCACACCGGATTCATGCTGTTATCAAGGCAAAAGGCGCCGTCGCCCTTTGTTAGGTAAGTTCTAACAGGGGTGACTATTTTTTTGTCCGATGTGCTTACTTTCACATTGTTGCATCACAAATTAAAAGAATACCTAGTTATTAAAAAAACTCCTCACAACGCAATAGATGGAGCCACTTGTGTTGCCTGTCGTGATTTCAGTGGAAGGAGCAAGAAGAACGACTGCATTGAAAATAAAGAGTCACATAATAGTGGAGAAGAGTGCAGTGATACAATTTGGACTACACCGTGACTGATGACAAAACCGAAGTACAGCCATCTGACAATTCGTCTGAGATGGTCTTGGTTGATGGTGCTTGGCTGATGGTACTGGCTCTGTCCCTTACCTAGAACCAATGGGCCCAATTCAGAAACGGGCTAAAAGTTGCTCATGATGGTGGTTAAACCCCAAATAAAAAAACTGATGATTAAACCTGGTTCAATCACTTTCTGCACTTGAGGATAAGGGAAACAGCAAAGAACGACAATATCCAAACTCGCCGAGGCCAAGAGAAGCAAAGCGATATCCCTCACAAAGAAAGTGATGACTAGTGCGTTTTGGAACAACAAGGAAGTGACTATCGAGGGTTATCTCCAAAAACAGAGAATAGTGAATAGGCTGTGGGATCTACAGCCATCTGCTGAAGAACAAGTTACCTGAAGCCAGCGCAGGGTCTAAACAACTGGGCCTGCTCCAATGATCTCAGCAACCCATTAATGCTTGACTTCAAAGTACCGTGCCGGCCCGGTGGCACAGTGGTCTAAGTGCTAGCTCCTGACCCACACTGGAAAAGATACAAAGCTTCAACTCTCGCTTTCTGAACAGCGCCCCAGTGGTCGGACACGAAATTACGATAGCGTCTGTCACGTGATACGATATCTGTGGCTATATAAGTTGCACCACGGAGAGGGTCTCTTTAGGCACGTTAAGCCGTAGGACCCCGGGTACTGGCCCCCGGTAATAAATAAGGGCGTCTTCCTCCGCCTTTCTTCTTCGCTTCCGTGTCCCTTTCCTATCGAGCACTCCAGTCCAAATCTCCTAGCTTCCTATTTCTAAGGGTTCTTTAAGACCTTGGGTCAAACACTCCCTTCCTAAAATCCTCTACATATGATCTGATAGAAGAATTGTAAATTCTTGGGAAAAAAAAAGAAAAAAGAAAATAAATGTTCGACTCTCACGGTCACGGTTTCCACGCTTTAGTTGCATGTCCGCCCACGGGCGCGCCATTCTATTGAGATCTTCGGGTCCAAACTGTTGCCATTAGCCTCTATGGAAGATTTACCTCTGGGTGTCCTACTCTGAGCCCTGACCATTCGTTCGAGATGGTACCTGGTTCAAATTCCGGTGAGGTATGGATGATGTGTTTGTCTTACGGCACTGGTTTTCTCCCTTTCCTGGAACTACACAGTTGAATCACAGTATTGTGACCACCTCCTACTTCTGACATCAGAAGCGCGTAGACGATGAAAGAAGACACGTGTCGTGAGCTGGCTTGCAGGTTCTAAGATGAGCTGTAGGCATTCTAAAAACATATCACTCGTTCCTCTCATGGATAAAACGAGCGATTTATCAGATTTTCAAAAAGGGATGATTATCGGCTTTCGAGTCAAAGGTGGTAGTATTTCTGAAACAGCGCAGTCTGCGAAATGTCCCCGTGCTGCTGTAGTTAAAGTGTATCGTCATTGGAGAAATGGTACCATTGCGAATAAGCGACGTGAAAACTGCGGAGCACCACGTGTCATTGATCTGAGAGGTGAACATCGGCTTCGAAGGTGCGTGAGGGTCGATCGACACGCTACAGTGGAGCAACTCACGGGCTGAAGGGACCAGGGGGCTACCGGAAGTGTGTCTAAAACGACAGTTCTGCTAACCCTGCTGCCTATCACGGCGCCGACGCAGACGAATGGTCGCTGCACCTATGCTAACGAAGGTGCATCAGCAGAAAAGGCTTACATTTGAACGGCAGTATCGGAAGTGGACCTCCGCTGATTGGCAAAGGATTGCCTTCTCCGATCAGTCACGTTTTCTGCTTCATCGAATGGACGTTGGCGTATAAGGCGAGAAACATCGGAGAACAAACACTCTTCGACCATTGCTAGCAGAACACAAGCTGTTGGAGGGCAGCGTTATGGTCTGGGAAATGTTTTTGTGGCATTTTCTGGGTCTACTCATGCCTGTGAGAGATATTATGGAGCGAATTCGGTATAAATCCATCCTTGCAGACCACGTACACCCATACATGCTGATTGTCTTCCCTAGGGCGGATGAGATTTTTCAGCTCGACAGTGCGACGTATCAGACAGCGAGTAATGTCCGAGAGTTTTTGGAAGAGTACGATGAAGACTTCAAAGTACTTTCCTAGCCCTTAATTCCCCAGACTTAAACCCAATTGAGCCTCTATGGGAGCACCTCGATCATGTTGCTCGCTCTATGCATTCTCCACCACGTACCCTCCAGCAGCTGTTAGATGCACTGCAGTCAGCATGGCTCCACATACCTGTGAACACCTTCCAGCACCTTATTGAGTCAGTCCCAGCCCGTCTAGCTGCTGTCAATGCTGCACACGGCGGTTACCCTGGATATTAGCTGGTGGTAATAATCATGTCACTCGACCGTGTAGTAGCTCTAAATTAGGGACGGGAGACTGCCTACGGTCCATCGAGTTGCGCACGGGTATCGTTAAACCCCCAATAAAAAAATCCCGTGAGACAATTGAAACCATTCTGAGACTGTGTTTAAATGTGTCGCCCTGTTTCCTCTTACTTTCAGAATTTGTACCAGTGATTCCCAATTCTCTCTCTTTTTTTTTATCCGTTTCGGGGATTAACGGTCAGCATGAGTTTACGCTAGTGGCTCTAGGGAATGGATTGAGTCATCGCAGTAATACATGCACACTTCCCATGTACCTTCAGGGATTGGATCCCCCGCCCATTTCCTACCAATGGTCAGATGCCAGTGCCACAAACAACACGACCACTGAACATCTTGAAGATATATATATATCCTCACGTTGTAATGTTTGCTTTGACTAAAATTAGGTTTTTTACAACGCCTGAGCGCACTGATCTACCATCTTTTCAAGCCTTTTTTTGTTTTGCAATAACAAACAATGGCTTTTTTTTTCAACTTCTAGCTGGCGCCTTCGATTACGGCAGCTTATCTCTAGAGCAACAATTTCCGTGGAACATTTCTCATGAAATTTTTATATCAAGAATTGTTTTTCTAAAAAGCCATCGTAAAAATACTTATCACTTGAAGCATATTTCCTCTTAGTAAATTAAGACACGATATCAAAGAATGCGTCAAGTCAAGCTACCGTTTTGTTATAATGAAATTTGATCTTCAGCATCGCCAAACGAATACTTCCTCTAAGACTGCATATTTTAAACAGTTCATTTTCCGGGAAGTATTAAGAACGAGTTAAAAAAAACCCGAAAACACCCACAAAAAAAAGCACGTGTTATATAACACCTCAAAAGTAATTTGGAATCCAAAGAAAGAAAATCTTTCAAAATATATGATCTCATGTAAAAATCATGAATTCAAACGTGTATCGGGCAAAAATTATCCTTGAGCTTACAACTTCAAAATAACTACTGGCATCTTGAAAATTCCTTCGCTGCTGCTAAAACGAATAGAGTAACCAGTTTAGCAAGACTTTACCAAATCCGTATTTCAGGAGTTATTGAAATTCAATGCTAAATGCCATCAAAAATCGATGACGATTTACGAAAAATTGAATTGCAAAGAAATATACATTTTTTCATTTGAAACGCATTGGATATATGAATTATTTTTTCTTTAATTTGCTACAAATGTTTGAGAATTACCAACATTTACGCGCAATTAATTAATCTGCGTCCCTTTATTCACATTATCCATGCCCTAGGTGGTTAAAATTAAAGCTGGTCCACTGAACGAAATAACAAAGGCGCTAGTTTCTGATTATTCGTCCGAGTTGTTCGTATGTCCGATTCTCGGAAGACGCATGGGTTGTGTGCTTGTCCTACGGCGTTGGCTCTATAACTTCCCTGTACCCAACCGCCTCACGTGTGCACAGGCGCCTGCTTACTTCTTGTAGAGTTGCTCACCACCAACCAATCTCAATCTACTGCTGGATGAACGTCTTTCCAATTCTCATACACAACTCTGTCTTGAGCTATTTTCTTCCATTTCATTTCGGCATGCTTTCATCCATCCGTCTTCCACTTGAGTTTTTCCTGTCCCTTGGTATCTATTCTAGTATTTCAATTGTCCTGCAGTGGTCAGTCACTTTACCAATACGTCCAGCCCGTTGTTACTTGACTGGTAACTTTTTTTGGGTTAAAAAACGAGCAGTGCAGGTCTGTCTGTGGAACTTTGAACCTCAAGAATATTGTCCTTCAGCTTTTTGTTAACCATAAATCTATCCCCATTAGTTCTGCGGTAGTAAAGGATATGGCCACTCTTCAGTTCCATGAGATCCTCTCGTTTTTTTTTTCCATCCTCTGTCCAACAACATACTACCTGATCTTCTGCAGTTCCTCCTCCAACTCAAAGATATGAGTAGCTACGGTCATCATCAGATGACAACTCAATTGATACTTCCGCTGATTCTTAGCACCCTCTGTTTCATGTCACACAGGCTGCTGTCTTGGTCAGGTACATATATCGATTAATTACCTCATATAAAAGTTCATTTCACCGATGAGTAAGTTTATCGAATATTTTGTATTTTACTAAAGAATCCAATGGGAGGCAGAGACAGTGCTTCTTCTGATAAGTTCGTAAAACGGGCTCTGCAATTTTTATTATTATTTCCAAATGATTTCGTAGATGTAGCCGGAGATTTACCTAGTTGGACAAAAATTGCTTAGGCATAGGTTAAGACGGTAACTTCAGGCCAGCTGGCTCAAATGCTTTTTATTTAAAAAGAACCATTTTTCCTAAGAAAGATTGCAATTACAATACAATCTATATCCAGAACTCTCAGTTAACCGACTCTCTTCGTGTTGGGTGTTTTTATTTTTCTTATTTTATTTTTTTCATTTTCGTCCGCGCTCTACGTGTGGTCAAATGTCTAGGTCACGTATCATTCTCATTACCTTACCTTCCTCTTAAACCGCGTGGACACCAACCAGTGAGAGGTCAGAACGGTAAGAAACACCAGCCAACGGTAGGATGAAGCCGACAAACCCTCAGCTCCCTGTGTCTGCTCCGTTTTCACCGTTGGTTTTGCAACAGAGCGCAAGCTTCTTAAGTGGTTGGTAAGATGGCTTCCACCAAACGAAACATATTAGTTTGACGATGGATGTCTCTTAGAACTACGCCAACGAAAACTTCCAGTTAAACCAGTGTAAAAGCCATGCAAATAAGGTACTGCATATACAGAGTGCATAGCAAATTCCCTTTAGCCTGGAACAACTTGCGAACGGAGAGAGGTACAGTCATGCAAGTGAGATAACGGTATAGTAAAGCGACTACCCCGATCGAATACAACCAATGGCAGCGCTTCTAGTGGCGAAATGCGGAAGTTAGCCATTGAAAATCGAAAATGAAAAGAGATAGAACAAAATTTCCAATTACAAAATTGTAGAGCAACAATTAATTAGTACAAAACGACATTTGTTTTACACGGATAAGATAAATTGTCGCCTGAATACCATAAAATGTCCGAAATCGATGTGCGACGATTCGAATCTGCATATTCACATTTCGCAAATGTGGCCGTAAGCAAATGCAGATTGTGACGTTGTACCGTACCTACGATATAATAACCAGTAGCAGGATGTACCCTGATCAGAAGTTTAGGTCTACGTACGCTGTGTGAGAATGGCGAGCTTGGATTTCTGGGGTTACGTAAAAAATCAGGTGACAGCGCCTACAAGTCTGCTGGATCTACGTCGTCGTGTTACACCTTCCATGCTGAGGAATGTGCATGCAGAGTTACTTTCACGAATACAAATGTGTATCGTGGGCAAGGGCGAACTCTTCGAACATACTCGACATTAACTTTTTATCACTGTGCGCCAGTTTGCCTTTTTTGTTTTTGTTTGTCTGACGTCATCAAACTGTATTGACATAAGTACGCATTTATGCAATAAATTGTGCGTATTTGCTCATACCTATGCCTGTTCCCTTCAAACGTTCACACAAAAGGTCGCGCATCGATTTCGGACATTTTAGGGTATTTAGGCGACAATTTATTTTATTCGTGTGAAACAAATGTCGTTGTGTACTAAATAATTGATGCTCTACAACTTTGTAGTAGAAAATTTGGCTCTATCTCTTTTCGTTTTCGATTTGCAATGGCTAACTTCCGCATTTCGCCACTAGGGGCGCTCGTATCGGTTGCATTCGATCGGGCGTAGTAGCTTAACTATACCGTTATCACACTTGCATAACTGTATCTCTCTCCGTTCGCAAGTTATTCCAAGCTAAAGGGACTTTCCTATGCACCCTCTATACTACTGTTTGTGAAAATTGCAACACAAAGAAAGAATCGCTCTATTCAAATGAAATTTATATCACAGATTCCTCATGTAACAGCAGGTAAGTGGTTACATTTGTAGAGCTACATACGATTGTTTCATTTCAAAACTCCGTATCGTGGGAAGCCACCTTGAGCAACAACAACAGCCTCTACGCGGCGCGGCGTGACATTGAATAGAAGAGGTTTTTGATATCCTCCTGGGAAATAATAAGCCAGGCGGCTTTTATGCGAGACCCCAGCTCATTTGTGGTGACTGGCGGAGGCGCTTGACCGTCAAGTCACTTAACTACCGTGTTCCAGACATGTTCGATCAGGAACATATCCGGCGAATGTGCAGGCCAGGAAAGAAGTGGTATCTGCCGTGCATGGAAGAGGCCTTGGTCATTCCGGGCCACATGTAGCGGAGCATTGTCCTTTTAGAATATAGCGCCAGGACAACTCTGAAGAAATGGCCTCTAAAACATCCCTGATGTATCGCTGGCTGTTGAGAGTTCCTTCAATTCGTATGAGGCGAGATCGCGAACTGAACCCAATGCCTCCCCGTCCAAACCATGACGCTTGGTGTTGGGCCGGTATGACGCTGCGAAATGTACGCTGCAAGGTGTCGTTCACCACGATGTCTTCGAACACGTATGCGACCATTATGGTGCATCTAGTTGAATCCTGATTCACAATGCAGACGACGTCGAACCGTGCTGAAAGACAAAGCCTGACATTTGGCAGTGATCCACTGCACTGTAACACCGTAGATGTCGCTGTGCGATCGGTCACTGCCATGTGATAGAGGTGTCTGTCATCTTGTGCAGGCACGCGATTTTGCCGTTCTTTTTCCGGATTTCTGTGCGTCCGAGCCTCATCTGTCCACTGACGCTACATCCGCAACACTGTACTGGCGTCTCGTCGAGTACGATTGACAATTTCGAGCAAATCCAGCTTCTGTCATTCCAACAATCCTTCCTCTCTCAATGTCCGCCACGTGTTCATAATGCGACCTTCTTCGTGGATAGGGTAGAGAGAGAGACACACAAGAAACATCTTTTCGACTAAATGTTGGCTCTTCACTGATTGCAACATCTCGGTTGAGCCAGCTCTATGTATCCAAGACCGGACAGACCAGAGGGCGCTGCTTTTTCTTTTAACTCAGTGGGCTATAAGCAGTCGCCCGTCCCTAATTTAGGGTCACTGGTTTCAGGGAAGGGAGAGAGCCAGTGCCGTAAGACAAACACAACATCCATGCCTCACCGGGATACGAACCCGGACACTTTTCGGACGAATGATCAGAGGCCATCGCTTAGATTTCTGCGCCACCGGGGCGACGGCGCTGCTTTGAAACTGTATGCGCATTTTAACTAACATTTTAATCATTTCCATGTCTCAACCTGTTGAACTGTGTGTTTCAAGCTGATACCAGCAGTCCTTCATGAAAGACGGCTGGTATCAGCTTGAAACTTACTGCAACACCATGCATGGTGTTGCAGTTTACACAAACAGTAGTAATGTACATATGTCAAACATATTTTAAGTACTTATATTTAGGTATACATATTTCGAAAGTTTCATGAATAAATCAATTTATATTACATAAAATTCCCCTTATTCAGCTATGATTCGTAACCAATACAAGGTTCTCGATTAACCGAAATTTTCGATTTGCTGACGGTACCATGGTCTCAATTAGATCGGATAAACCTGGTTTTATCGATCGCCTTATTAATGAAAAATAATTTAATTAAATTACTTACATTTGTTACAAAATAAGGTAGTTGCCCTAATTATGTTAAATTTATTACGAAAGCTTTGAGAAACTACATTGAAGAGCAATTGAATTAGAGACAGCTGGCGTTATGCAAATGTGGCGCTGTGGGCGGCCCTGTAAACGGAAACGACATGACGTATGCTGCGATCCGACAATATAAGGAGTGATGCGACGGGAATCAGTAAGAGTCGGAAGCAGTATGGGTAAGACGAAGGATTTAAGCGCATTTGATCGTGGGCAAACTGTCGGGGCCCGACGAATGGGTCACTCCATCTCGGAAGTCGTGCAGGCACTGGGATTTTCACGAGCCACTGTGTCACGGGTGCACCGTGAGTACATCGAATCCGGCAAAACCTTTTCTCCAAGGGCCACGTCGGCTATAGCTCGCATTGTAACAGCGGATAGACGGACCACAGTGCAAGAAATCACTCGGCAATTTAACGTTGTTGCACAAAAACGTGTAAGCAGCCACACCATCCAGAACCATCTCCTCGCTATGGGGCACAGAAGCCATCGTCCCACGAGGGTACCGTTGCTGACCGCACATCACAGGGCGCAAAGATTAGCATGGGCGCGGGAACATCGCCACTGTACCCTAGACATGTGGGAAAATGTTGCCTGGACTGATGAGTCGAGATCGAGATTCACGTTGGTACATGCGGATGGCAGGATAGGAGTACGGCGCAAACCACATAAAGCGATGGATCCTTCTTTGCCAGCAGGGTACTCTTCAAGCTGGTGGGGGTGCATTCTCGTCTGGGGGCTGTTTACGTGGACTGTAATGGCACCCTTGGTACGTGTGACATCGTCCCTCACATGTAAACGTTACCGGGATATCCTGGACGACCATTTGCTCCCGTTTGTGCGTCTTCAACATCCCACTGGGGACCTCATCCTGCAACAAGACAATGCACCGTGCCATCGCTCCCGAATTGTATCCGAATGGTTGGATGAACACTCCACCAACGTGACCTCGCTTCCTTGGCCAGTTAGGTCACCTGACCTCAATCCCATCGAGCACATCTGGGAGGCCATCGAGAGAGATGTTCGAGGCTCTGACCCCCCTCCATCAAATCTTCGGGAACTGTGAAAGCTTGTTCAGGGGTCGTGGATCCGTATGACTTCCCAAAGCTTCCGGTGTCTTGTCGAGTCCATGCCGAGACGAATCGCCGCCATCATCAGGGCGAAAAGTGATGCTACACTTTACTAGACAGGTATCTCTAATTCAATTGCTCTTCAGTGTATATTCCGAAGAAATTAAACAAACCATCACTTGTAATTTTAACATCGCATAACAACTCTCTCTCTCTGTTATGGGGCAATGGCATTCAGTCCATTTGAACATACACAGCAATGATTGTCCCACAAATTTCTTCTTTCGCTGACATCATACTATTAGGTAAAATTACTATTAAATGAATCATTTCACTAATGTGAGATAATTTTTCTATTAAAAGCTCCTTCGGTTAAATGAACTTTTCGGCGAAACCACCTTTCGGTAATATGAACCCTTCGGTGAAGTGATCCAGCATTATGCATGAACATTTTATATAGAAGGAAAAATCGAAATGAGTGATACCCATTTAGATTTCCTCGGCTGTCGATAAAATGCTTGTAAATAGTGCTGTGTGATACTTTGTTCACGATAGTTCACGTTCTAGGCTAAAAGACAAAATACACTTCACACGTGGTCTCCCTGGGCTATTTATTACCTGTACACAACCATCCTGCTGTTTCAAATTTCTTGTGTCAGTCGTTGATGGATTGTCTATTCGGCAGTGATTTCTTGAAACGTGTACTAAAACGCCGTAGCACAACAGTAACAGAATTCGTTTTACTTAATTAAAAAAAGACAGAACGCCTTCTGCACTACATTTACGACCACGTTGCGTTGACTGGTCCTGTGACTGTTCAAACGTACAGTCTTTTAGTGGCGCCATCTATATAATAAAATCGCTACTATTGGTGATAGAACGGCGCATCGTGAGTGTCAATATGTCTCATAGTTTTGGTTTCATTAAATGTTTAAAATGGCATTGTTGTAATAACCCGATATTAAATTAATTATCTATATATAAAGATTATTTGTACACTGGCCGTTCTATAAAAACTGAGAGCAAAATCACACAAAATGAAGATATATTGGTACAGCAAAATATATGTTATTCTTTCTCAAAGTATCTTCCCTCGGATGATATGCAATATTCCCATCGTTCAGTCTACTTTTTAAAGCACGTGGCGAAGGCATTTTGTGAATGCTGCTTTAGCGACCCCTGTACAGTTTGAATAACGTCCGCATCTGTGTTGAATGTTGCCCCACTGAACTTCTCCTTGATTGTTGGAAACAACCAGAAATCGCACAGGGCGATCTCAGGACTGTAGGCAGGTTGTGGCAAGATTTCAATACTGCATTTCCTAAGAAACTGTTGAACACAACCAGCCACATGCGGGCGGGCGGGCGGGCGTTATCATGGTGTACGGTCCCACTTGCCCACCAGTTCCTGCCGCTTAATCGATATGTGTCGTAGCAGACACTTCGAGACTCATATATAATACTCAGCATTGACAGTTATTTGTGGAGGAATGGCATGCTGGTAGACTACACCTTTATGATCAAAGAAAATTATCAGCGTCGCCTTCCCAGCTGACTTGGTTTGGCGGACATTTTTCGGAGGAGGCGAGCCTGTGTGTTTCCAGACACTCGCTGCCCGCTTCGTCAGAGAGTCGAAATAGTGGACCTATGTTTCATCGGCAGTCATTACTGTGTTTAGAAAGTTTGGATCTTTTGCAATAATTTGTTTTCACTCATGACACACCTGAACTCTGGCTAACAGTTGTTCTCTCGTCAATTGATGAGGTACCCATCTGGAACACACACGATGCAGCAGTAATTTGTCGCGTAGAATGCAGAATGCCGACGTTTTTGAAATATTAGTTGACGCCGTTATGTCTTCACACGTCGTTCGTCGATCTTACTGCATGATTGCTTAAACAGTGTTAACAATACGCTCCGAATAGCACTTTCAGGTCGACCAGGCCTAGAAGCAATTTCTGCCAACAAACGCCCTTTTTTGAAATCCTGGTGTCACTTAAAATTCGTTTACTCACCCAAACATTCATCTTTGTAAGCTTTTTCCATTAAATCAACTGTTTCTGGAGCCGTTTTACCCAAACGATAGCAAATTTTAACGCACAACGCATTTAACTTCTTATCTTTGATTCACTCACCTCCATAGCTGTATGGCGAAATGCAGACGTACCTTAAACAACTGCGCAATAACAAAACCAGAATCGTCTGCTACGGCTAATAACTGTTGTCATAGGTACTTCCTTAATTCAGTTAGTCTTCTGCGTGGTTATTTTCCCCCTTCCCACTGTTGCCAACTCAAGAAAAATTACTCTCAGTTTTTATGGAACGGCCTTTGTAGAAATGAAGGTGTCGGATATTATAATAGGGCGTGCAGTATTTGTATTTAAATCTCGTGCGCAGTCAGTGAAGTTGATGCCACGAAATTCTGTATATCTAAGAATTTCAGGAAACTGCATCTACTTTTACTCTAGTTCATTTTTTTCCTCCATGCAACTTAGGTTGTAACCATTATTTGGAAGTAAAGTTTATTCCAAAGGAAATTCGCAAAAATAAATTTCACAATGCTAAAACAAAACGCTCTCCCAGCACGATCTACAAAAAAAAAAAAAAACAAAACAGAAACATGCATCCGAAGAGAAATATTATACATAGATACATATTTTTTTTCTCGATCACCGCTGTCCAAGAAAAGGTGAGAAAGCTCTGACAGAGTAGATGTGAATTGACATTTAGTGGAGAGAGAGAAAAGTAGAATTGTTCGCATGTCAACTTTAGGACGATACGACGAACCTGCGGTAGCATAAACCCAATATTATCGACCGCTCACTTCTCTTGGATACTCCGTCCCGCACAGAAGGATTAAATGACATGAACAAGGAAAAAATAAACAGAGGGTGAAAAAAAAAAAAGGATCAAAGGCCAAAATGAAAAAGTACAGAAAAAAAAAAGCAATATTTATTCCCTAAACTCTGAAAGGCCTTTCCCCAACAACTCCTATCCAGTATCGGTTCCCACGAGCCTTAAAGCGATTCTTTTTTATTTTTGGCTTTTTCAGAGGACTGAATACTTACGTCCGTATGGATCAATCCAACAAAAATGCAGAGGTAAAAGCACTAAAAGCACGAAACGTGCCATTTTTGGGGGGCCAGTAGGAAGCTCGAACTGTGCTATCCTTTGTTGACGTGTATTGGAAATCGTTCGGCTTTTGGGATCGGTCTGCAGCGGCTCCAATATTGTTTCCCCGCTTTCCCCGCTGATCATTCGGGGTACACGGAATATCTCCAGAAGGCAATTACTGCGTTCACAGACTATTTACTTACAACAACACGGGCGCAAAATGTTTGGACAACTGTCGTTTGTGTCTCCTCACAAAATTTTGGCAAACGTGACGAAATAAAACAAATTTACACCATTCAAGGACAAGGAAAGAATGCATACTGAGGTGAAAATAAAGCAAACTATTCGATGCGAGCTTAGATGCTATATTAGGTATAAGACGATGTTTCGTAAGTCATCTAAGTTAACTCATAATCTACAGTTGCTGATTTTTTCTGGTCTAGAATTTTGTTACCGACCTGCAATTTGATTGACCAAGTATACAGAGTGATTCAAAAAATACTTTACAACTTTGGAAGCGTACAGAAATTTTATTTATTTTTTATTTATTTATTTATGCTGTTACATAAGAATATTACAATAAGTTATGTGTACAAAGGCTATTGAACAGTAAAGGGAACAACTTTGAAACCGTATAGAAATGTTATTTAATATTTATTTATTTAAGCTGTTACATAACACAAGAATATTACAATAAGTTGTGCATACAAAGGCTATTGAACAGCAAAGGGAACAAGAGAAAAGCCCTCTTACGGGTCCTGACATAGCCATTAGTTCACTCAAAAGTATGAGACAAGTGAGTTTGGCCTTATCATGAATTATTTTTAGTAAATAATTAGTGTTATATTTGGATTTAATTAAAGAAGATATCTTTAATTTTTTAATTCAGTAGGTATTTTTAAGTGTTTTTTAAAGAGAGTTCGGTCATTAATATTTGTTAAATCCGAAGGTAATGAATTCCAATAATTTGGGCCAGCATAGTTCAAACTTTGTTTTAATAGCTAAGTTTGAGGCTGTATTGGGCAAAGCGGTAATTTTGTTTGGTAGTTTTGTCTATTGCAATTAATTTCAATGAAATCTATATGCAAATTGTTCTTAAGTCTCTAAAACATGATTTTGCCAAGGTTTTAATAGAAAAGTTGATGTATTGTTAGTATTCGGAAATCACTCGTCTGTGGTAGTCGTGTTTCACCGCCATACATCACATAGAAACAATTACACTCTCACACACAGATATTCTGGACTCTTTGCAAAACCCTTATCTTGTGAAGTCCTTCTCACGCGGCAATTACTTTCACAGCCGAATTTACTCGCCTACTGATTTCACCATTTAACCTGTTTTCTCTGTCAAACATGCTTCCTAAACACATAAATTCACTCACCTATTCTCTCTAACTCTGTAGTGATTTGTACTAACGAATCCTCCCTCAGAAAACGCGACTTGGGGTTTTCTTGAGTTTGGATTTAATAAATACTTCATCCTGTATGAAATATTTGGCAACTTACTTTTGCTCTCAGCGTGCAAGGCGGTGCCATAGCCATACAGCAATCCCGAAACGCCGAAATTTCAGCGACATAAAGCAGTACTGTGTATTTTGACACGCATACACCCGTAAATATGGGGATTGGAGTCTCCAGGGTTCCAAATGGACTTAATATTTTTTATTTTTGACGCATGTTTCGGAGCTTATAGATAGTGAAAGATATTTGTACTTTTTTCACACAATTATCTGGTGAAAAAAGTAGGTCATCCCACCTATACATAGTCGTATCAGAATAATCTGACCACCTACCTAATAATGGGAATAACTACCCTTGGCCCGGATGACAGCGGCGAGCCGGCGTAGCATGGACTCAATGAGGCCCTGTAAAATTGTCCGAGGCACACGTGCCCATTCGGACTGCAGCAGACCACGGAGGTCCCGGAGATGACGTGGTTTTGAGTCGGCACGTCGAACCTGGTCGATCCAAATAGTCCCACAAATGCTCTACGGGATTGAGGTCGGGCGATTTCGACGGACAACGGAGAATGGAGACATCGCCTTCGTGTTTCTGGAACCAGTCCCGCACTCCCTTTGCCACGTCGCACGGCGCATTGTCTGTTGGTAGGAACCATCACCACCAGGGTAAACGTTTAGCGTGAAGGGATGCATGTGGTCAACGAGGGTGGACAGGTAGCCATTGGCGTTCAGGGATCCACCCAGTGGCACCAGCGGTCCTAATTCATACCAGGAAAACATCCCCCAGACATGCACACTGCCACCGGCGGACTGTACTTGACCGACAAGCGTGTCCGGGTGTAGGTTCTCGTGTGTCTGACGCCGTATCCGCCACCGCCCGTCACTTCTGTGGAGTAGAAACCTCGATTCGTTGAAGAAGATAACCTTTTCCCATTCTTCCACTGTCCAATGACGGTAGTCCCATGCGAACTGCAGGCGTCGTTGCCAATGGACCAGGATTAACACGGGCGCCTTGACGCAGCGTTGTCTCCGGAGACCTATGCGTAACAGGGTTCGCTCTGCTGTTATCGGGGACAAGTACCTGGATGCCCAGGCGTTCATTTGCGTGGTCAATTTCTGCACTGTTGCGCATCGATTGTCCTTTACCAGTCGACGTTCTCCTCTGGGGTCGATGGCCTTTGGGACTCCATAGTTATGACGTCAGGAGGTACTCGGGGTGCCAGCGGTCTATTCTTGGTACATTCTTACTGCAGCACCTCGCGAACAGCCCACGAAGTTTCTGAGATGCTTCCACCCTTTGCGCGGTAGCCGATGATCATTCCTTTTTGAACGTCCGTCAAATCACTACCTCTGCCTATTGTGCTCACGTTACGCACTATGGCTCATCTTTCCTGGCTGGCCGCTTATATCTTCCTGTGGTCGATCTTGTCACGTGCACTCTGTGACGCGCCTGGGAAGGTACATCGTGATTCCCTGGGTAGTCATATTATTCTGAGTGTATATTGGGTGAATCAGCGTTCAAGTATTGTTGGCCCACCATGTCCCACATGTGAATCCTTTAGTATCTTACTTCGGGTTTTTAAAATCTTAAAGCTGCAACAGTGGTGGGGATCAGCCCACAGCTGACCATTCCAGTTGGTCATTCCGCTTAATGGTTCGGGAACCAAACTTTGTAAGTTTAAGTCTTTTGCACAGGGGCACACAGAACTAGCATTCACTCTTCATTTTCTAATACGGATTCCTCCCAAAGTTAGGTTTAGATATGGTTTCCTTAATCTGAAGGTACCTTTGTACCTGGAATTAGAAATGAACTGACGGAGTAGAGGGTTAGAATAACTAGAGAGGAAATGACTGGTACACAAGAATACTTAAACTGAGGCTTACTTTGTGTATATCATCCTCATGGAAACACAGATTAATTTTTCGATGAGATGTGACCTGCCTGCACAGCAGGACGCACACGAGATAAAGGCAGATAGCAGCGGGAGCATACGTCTGCGTAGCTCAGTTGGGAGAGCGACTTATTCCGGAATGAGGGAACCCGGGTTCGATGCCCGGCGTGGACAAAAAATGACGGAGAAATTTACTTCGCTGTATTGGCGCCCGAACTTCAAGAATGACCTGGCCGTTAAAGTTCTCGCAATGGTGTGATGTTCTTTCCACACCGCGAGACAGGAAAAATAGGAGCAGCGCTTTGAAAAAATAAATGTGTGTGATGTTACGTTCCACACACCAAATTGACTGGGATTTCTCCAATGTACGTTTTTCAGCGGATGACTGCCTACAACAACAACACATGGTCCTGGCTGACCCGTGGGCTATGCCCCCGGCCCTCTTTCGTGGGTGGGGGATGTGATGTGCCTGAGCAGCAGGACGCACATGAGATAAAGGCAGATAACAACGAGAACATTCGTCCGCGTAGCTCAGTTGGGAGAGCGACTTATTCCGGAATGAAGGGACCCGGGTTCGATGCACGGCGTAAACAAAAATGACGGAGAAATTTACTTCGTTATACAGGTTACATGAAAACTTGCTTCGTTTCGAGTTAGAGGTCCAGCGGCATCATGTTTACATGATGGCGTTCTACCCAGTGCGGCAATTAAGTAATGGAACTGCTTTTTTTAAAAAATCCCGGTAACACACACGGGTCTGGAAGGCATGGCTTTTTGATAAGTCGTTCATCAGCTATGTAGTAGCAACAGCGTTTGTGTGAGAATCGCGCAGATGATTATTTACGCTGTGCGTGACGTCATTCGGTGGAAGAACATTGTCACACTCTGTCATAGAGCAGACACCAAATATCCGGTTCTGTGCGAAAATGTGTAAACCTGAATTTGAGACAATTGAATTGTTTCGCGATTTGTATGGGGTTAATTGCCGGTCTCGTGCACAAGTATTCCGACAGTATGCACGACTCGTTGAGGGGGGAGATTTGGAAAATGACGAAAGGCAAGGATACCTGAGTGCAATGCGCAAGTCTGAACTCAGTTGAGAAAGTTCGCAAAAGGATACAAAGTGACCGTTTGGTGATCTTGAGGATGTTGAAATGTGAGATAGGTGTCCATAAGGAGACGAATCGTCAAACTTTAGTGCACAATTTGGGGGGAGGGTGTTGTGCTCATTTTGTTTTGAATGCTGTCAGACGACCAGAAATATGCACGAGTGCAGTACGCAAAAGACATTCTGAAGACTTCAGGAACAATGCAAAATTTTCTACAAAGCACTGTGGCAGCTAAAGAGATACCGTGTTTTCGTTATGATCCTGAAACGAAGTCTCAGAGTGCTTAGTGGAAGTCCTCGCAGTCCCTCAGAGGAAAGAAAATAATGTTACAGAAGTCCAAAATCAAGGCAGTACTTGTGCGCTTTGATGACAGCAAGGAATTCTTTTTTTTTTTTTTTTTTTTTTTTTTGATTGGGGGTTTAACGACCATTGTGAGCAACTCAGTGGGCTGTAAACAGTGGCTCTTCCCTAATTTAGGGTCACTGGTTCCAGGGAAGGGAGAGAGCCAGTGCCGTAAGACAAACGCAACGTCCATACCTCACCGGGATTCGAACCCTGAACCATCTCGGACGAATGATCAGAAGCCATCGCTTAGACCACTGCACCTCCGGGGCGGCAGCAAGGAGATCCTGCGTCATGAGTTCATTCCTGAAGGTGCAACTGTCGATAGCTATGTTACACGTCCATTTTGGAACGATTGTGAAACAGGACTGTTCGTGTCAGGTTTGAGTGCAAAATCGGGCAATGTTTCCTTCTGCACGATAACGCACCTGCACACAGAGTAGTCAGTATGCAGCAATTTCTGGGACGTAAACAAGTGAATTCTACCATCCCTATATTCTCCAGATTTATCACCGTGTGACTACTTTCTATTTCCTAAATTAAAACTGCCTTTAAAAGGAATTTTTTCAAGACATTGAAGACATATAAAGAACTGTAACATCAGCTCTTTACTCCCTACCAAAAGATGACTCCTGCAAGTCCGTCCTTTCGTTGGCTTCTCGTGCTACTTCTTGTATTAAGGCAGGAAGAATTTAATTAGAATAAAATATACACCGATGAGCCATTACATTATGACCACCTCGAGCCTAGAGAAATGAGTGCACTTGGAGACCGAACGGTGGCGCAGGAGAAGTTCACGGAGCAGTCTATATACAACCAGAAGACGGGCCTTCGGTTAGTAGAGTGTTCGGAGTCAGAATGGGAAAAGCTGTTGATTTATGGGAGTTTAATAAAGGATAAATTGTGATGGCACGGTGCCTCGGTACTATGATCTCGGAAACGGCGGTTCTTGTGGGTTGTTCACGTGCTGCTGTAGTGAGTGCATATCAAAAGTGGTGCACAGATGGCCAAACGACGAACCGTCGTCTGCAGCTCATTGATGCCGGAGGGGAGCGGAGGTTGTCCCACATGGTTCACGCGACCGCAGGGCCACAGAGAGATAAATCACCCGCAGCTACAACAGTGGAGATCAAGGCAATGTGTCACAGCAGACAGTTCATCGCAGCCTTCTGCGCATGGGCCTGCGTAGCCGAAGACCCGTCCGGATCGCCATGCTCACTGCACGTCATTGCCAACAACGCATGAAATGGGCCCAAGATCATCGAGATTGGACCGAGGATGATTGGAAGAAACCGACCTGGTCTGACGAATAAAGATTCCTGGTGCATCACGAAGATGGCCGAGCGCGGATACGCCGATCACCAGCGGAGGCTATGGCACCTGGATGCACTGTTGGGCGGAAACAGGCCACCACCGACAGTGTCATGCTGTGGAAATGTGTTCTTGGGACATTTTAGGCCCCTATTTCCCAATAACACAATCCCTGACAGCTGTCAGGTATCTGAACATCGTTGCGAACCAAGTACACCCATTCATGGCAACGGTGTTCCCTGCTGTCGATGGCCATTAGCAACAGGATAATGCGCTATGCCACACTGCCAGAATCGTCAAGGAGTATTTTGAGGAGCATGTTGGTGATATTCTGTTAATGCCCTCGTCCAAATTCACCTGACATGAACCCAATCGAACGTTTATAGTTCGACTTGAAAAAACGGGTTTGCGCTAAATCATCACCACCCCGAAATGTACGGGAACTGGAGGACCTGCTGTTGACATTATGGTACCAGATACCCCAGGATACCTATCGCTACCTCATCAAATCGATGCCTCGCCAAGTGTCCGCTGTTTTGTGGGCTGAAAGGGGTCCTACAGCTTATTAGGTAGGAGGTCATAATGTAATGGTTCATCGGTGTATATTCACGTAAGTTTTACTGCTTTTCCATATTTTTTAAAATTCAGCCTCCTTACTCAATTGTCGCATTATTTATATTTAAAAATGTGGGTGGAATCCTACTTTAAATTTACAAGAATCGAAGACTGAACTTTGCATTATGCTCACTTCGAATGCCTGGGAGCATTTTGATAAATGAGTCTTCCTTTCTTCTGAAGTTCCGCATTTCTGTCATTCAAATGGCCCATGATTTAGCTCAATGCTGCAAATTGAACTGCCATTTTTCACTCTCGATTTCCCTGAATTTCTCCATTTGTTTTCTCCCAAAAGGAAAGATCGAATTTCAAGAAGCAGTGCAGTAAATACAAAGAGTCTTGATTCTAGAACACCCTGCTCCTATAAACAACTGATGAAAAACTTACTGGAATTCTTTACTTGGAACTCTTATCGAAGAGCCTCACGCCTAAGATTTTTTGTTTTAATATTTCAAACTACGAAGTTCCATTAATAAAAGCTTCAAATAATTTTAAAAGTGACTCCACTAAGCATTTCTTGTCGGTTTGCCACGTGTGGCTACTCAATGGTGGGGTTACCCACCTAGATTATGAACTAATGAGCACAACTCTGTGGATATCAAAAGAAAAAATTATTACAAAAAAAAATCGTATTTTTAACAGTGGGGGAGTTAACGATTGCCATGGGCATCTAAAGATCTTAAAAATAACGTGTTCCTTACTTATGAGCACTGCTTTCATAAAAAGGGAAACAAGAAAGATGACAACGTATTTTCGGTCGCGATGAGCACATCCTTTGAATCCTTTCGGACGCAAATAAAATTTATCAAATTTATTAAAAGTATATGGAACCTGTTAGATAAACAAATCAACCGGATTTCTACAATCGATAAGACATCCAGAAATAGAAACAGCTACTTACTTCCACCAGCGGCTAAAAAGCATGTTACGAAAGTTAACAAACGGCGCACAAAATCTTTCTCACATCAGAAAGAAAGTAACAGAGACAAAGAGATTTTCAAATGGAACAGTTAAAAGAAAAATATTGTGGAAAACATGATATAACTCTAAGCCTTCTAGCGGAAGGATTTTCATAATGGAAAAGTTGAAAATAAGTGAAAAATATTCTTCATGGAAAAAGCCATGCTAAGGAAGAATAACTTTTCAAATATGTCTCCCGGCAGCAGAGGTAGAGACAAAAAGGTTTCGACCTTTACGCCACCTAGGGGGAAATCTTCATTATTTAAATCAAATAATGCTCCCTATCTTTATTGTAACGATTGGCATACAGTATAAAAAGGAATTTCTCAATAGGGTTTTTAGAAGCGGAGATACAGCTGCAAACAGAAGTACAAAAACACCACCTGGCAACAGAACTGTGAACTACAAAACTCCTCAAATAAGAATCTAAAGTGTTCCACAAGGTAAATAGTAGGGCGAGAGAAATGGTGAAAATCTTCCAAATACGTGGAGACAATGTAAATAGACAAAGTCATCGCTCTTCTCCACGTTTTTCTTTAGCACAGCAACCGAAAAATTGTATTTCGACACAGCTAGGATCGAACCCCAGATGTCTCGAAAAATAGCCGAGTGCGTTTGTCTTACGCTACGATGTCAACAATCAACGGCGCTATGTGTGTTTATCTGTCAGCATCTGATTTCACAAATCCATAGGAATGGACTCAGCAACTGAGACGTCTCCATCTGGTGGGGCTTAACGGCATAAGCTATTTAATTATAGCTAATAAATGAAACGTGGAAAGAGCGATGACTTTGTCTATTTACATTGTCTTCACGTATTTGGAAGATTTTCTCCATTTTTCTCACTCTTTGGATTTAAATAGCTTAAACCGTTAAGCCCCACCAGATGGAGGCCTCTCAGGCTGAGCCCATCCCTACGGATTTGTAAAGTCAGATGCTTACAGACAAACACACATAGCGCCCTGGATTGATGGCACCGTAGCGTAAGGCGAACGCACTCGGCTAGTTATCAAGAGATCTGGGGTTCGATCCCAGTGAGTCGAAATACAATTTAAATGTGTGCAATAAAATAATTTTAATTGTAATGAAAGAAAAACGTGGAAAGAGCGATGACTTTGGCTATTTATGTAAATAGTACTCGGTGTTAAAATAATTTTCTAAATCGCACGTTTAGAAGAGTTATTGAGAAAACATACTAAACATCTGCTCTCCTAGCGAAAAAATTGTGCATTTTTTTGGAAGTGGGGGGGGAATGAACACCAAGAGTTTCCATAGTTAGTAGTACCTGTGTGAAAAAGAATTTTTTCAGTCGGGTTTTTAGTTCCGCAGATATTGCTGCAAACGGAAGCGTGACCTTACGCCCTCTAGTGGAACACCTGCGTTAAGAAAAAAATTGAAATTAAATATAAAATATTTCGCACAGGAAATAACTCTCCAACGAAGAAACAATTTTTCAAATCGGATTCTTATAAGCAGCGATGTCGACAAAAATAAGATATACAACTAGGCCTTGGCGGGAAAACAATGCACTATTTTAAGCAGGAGTATTCTGAACAGCTTGTCCGAATTGAGTGGTATTGGTTCACAAAATATTTTTTCCAGTTGAGTTTTCAGAAGCTCGGATTTTGTTGCTAATAATACATTAGATGCAGAAACGAACACTTACACTCCTTGGTGGTCAAACATTCTTTACCAACAATTAGAAATTTTATGCAAAATCAGGAGCTGTATCGGATGCAGGAGAAATTTTTCAAATCGGACTTTTAAAAGAAGTGATGTCGGGGGAAACGCAATTTACCTTTACACTCACTAGCGGAAAATCAATGCATTACTTGAAAAATAGACTACTTGAAACAGTCTTCGGTATAAACGGCATCGAAAGAAAAGAGAAGTTTTTCAATCTGATATTTAGAAGCAAATATATGAAATAATATGTACTTTGAATTCGATATCATCTGCATTGATGCCCTCTAGTGGCGAAATTGTGCATCGTAAAAAAAAAAAAAAAAAAAGAAAGAAAACGGAATTCAAGGATCATCGTTCTCACATTTCAAGCTTCCCAATGCAGAAACTCTTTCAAATCGGACTAATAGTTGCAGTGATATTGTGTCCACAGGCGCACAGACGGACGGACGGACAAAGTGATAACATAAACAGGATATTTTTAGCACGTCTTTTGTAAAAAAAGATCGTGCTTATATTTTCGGTTGGTTTGATCCTTTACTTTGATTTTTTTACGATGCACAATTTCGCCGCTAGAGGGCGTCGAATTCAGATAATATCGAATTCAAAACACATTTTATTCCATACATTTGCTTCTAAACATCCATTCAAAAATTTTTTTGCCTTTCGGTTCTACTCAGGGCGAAGTTTATTTCAGGTATTGTCACTTCTTCAAGTTACGCATAGATTCTCCGCTAGGGGTCGTAATAGAAAATTGCGTCTCTGCTTCTAAAACTCCGATTTGAAAAATTATTTTTGCAGCGGATACAGCTCCAGATGGGATATCTTTTGCATATAATTTCTATTTTTTGGTATAAAACGGTTTGGCCACCAGGGGGCGTAAGTGTTGATTTCTGCTTCTGATGTATTTGCAACAAAATCTGAGCTTCTAAAATTTCGATTGAAAAATTATTTCGCGGACCGATACTACTCGCGTCGACAAACCATTTCGGAATATTTCCTTCTTAAAATAATGCATGGTTTTTCCGCCAGGGGCGTAGATGTATATCTTATTTCTGTCAATATCTCTGCTTCTAATGGTCCAATTTGAAAAAATTCTTCTTTGTTGAATAGTTTCCGGTGCGACATGTTTCTCATATAATTTCAAAATTTTCAAGTAATTCATTGACTTTCCGCTAGGGGGAGTAAATGTGAATTGCGCTTTCCTCTATATCTCTGCTTCTAAAACTCCGATTTGAAAACTTTTTCCTGCACCGGATACAGCTCCCGGTGGGAAATGTTTTAATTGTAATTTCTAATTTTTTATAAAATATGGTTTGGCCACTAGGGGGCGTAAGCGTTAATTTCTGCTTCGTAGGTATTTCCATCAAAATCTGAGCTTCTAAAATTTCGATTGAGAAAATTCTTTCGTAGACCGATACTGCTCACGTCGATAAACATTTGAGAATATTTTCTTTTAAAAATCATGTAGGTTTCTCCGCCAGGGAGTATAGATGTATATCCTATTTTTGTCAATATCTCTGCTTCGAAGAGTCAGATTTGAAAAATTCTTTCTTTGTTAGATAGCGTTTCCGGTGTAAAATGCTCTCATATAATTTCAAAATTTTCAAGTAATACATAGACTTTCCGCTAAATGGCGTTAAAGTAAAATGTTAGATAGCGTTTCCGGTGTAAAATGCTCTCATATAATTTCAAAATTTTCAAGTAATACATAGACTTTCCGCTAAGGGGCGTTAAAGTAAAATGCGTTTTCCTCGGTTTTTCTGCTTCTAAAATTCCGATTAGAAAACTTCTTTCTGCACCGGATACACCTGCCGATAGGAAATGCTTTGCCTATAATTTCTAATATTTGGTAAAGAATGGTTTAGCCATCAGGGGGCATAAGTGTTAATTTCTGCGACTGATGTATTTGTAACAAAATCTGAGCTCCTGAAAACTCGATTGAAAAATTTCTTTCGTTGACCGGTACCGCTCACATCGAAACACCTTTTGAGAATACTTTCTTCTTAAAATAATGCATGGTTTTTCCGCCAGGGCATATAAAGGCATATCTTATTTTTGTCGATATTTCTGCTTCTAAGAGTCCGATTTGAAAAATTCTTTTTTTAGTTGTTGGAGAGCGATTCCGTGGGGAAATATTTTTCATATAATGTCAAATTTTTTGTAGCTCATAAGTTTGCCACTAGAGGGCGTAAGCTAACGTTATCGTTTAGAGCAATATCTGCGGGTCTAAAAACCCGATTGAAAAACTTCTTTCTTCGGTCAGATACTATTAACTATGCAAACTGTGTGTGTATTTTCTTTCCAAAATAGTGCACAATTTCACCACTTGGGGCGCATATGCTTATTCTGTTCCTCTCAATATAACTGCTTTTACATGTGCGATTTAAAAAATTCTTTCAACACCGGATGACATTTACCTTGTAGAACACTTAAGGCTAGTATATGAGGAATTTTGTAGTTCACAGTACTGTCGGTAGGTGGTGTTTGTGTACTTCAGTTTGCAGCTGTATCGCCGCTTCTAAAACGCTATTGAGAAATTTCTTCTTCAGTGTATTCCATTCGCTACCACAGAGATGTGGAGCATTATCCTCTTTAAGTAACGCAAAGATTTCTCACTAGCTGCGTAAAGGTCGAACGCTTTTTCCATGAAGAATAATTTTCGCCTATTTTCAACTTTTCCGCTATGCAAAATTCTTCCGCTAGCAGACGTAAACTTATATCATGTTTCCTTTTTTATATTTCTTCTTTTAACTGTTCGATTTGAGAATATCTTTGTTTCTGGTACTTTCCTTGTAGTATGAGAAACTTTTTGTTCGCCATTTGTTAATTTTCGTAACATGCTTTTTAGCCACTGGTGGAACTAAGTAGATGTTTCTATTTCTGGATGTTTTGTGGATTGTTGGAGCCCGTTGATTGTTTTCCAAACCGGTTTCATTGATTTTGAATAGCTTTGATAAATTTAATTCGCGTCAGAACGGATTCGAAGGACGTGATTATTACATCCGAAAATTCGGTGTCATCTTTCTTGTTTTTTTTTATTGCAAAAGACGTGCTAAAAACCAGAGCCATAGAACAGGCGCACTATCTATGTATGTCTTATGCTGGGCGCAAGCCCTACTTGAACGATTTGCCAGAAGACCTCGCCTTTGACTGCTCACCCATCGAAGCGTGAAATTCACGTTTCTCACATTACGTTTAAAAAGTACTCTTTCTTATCATATTATACAAAAAACATTTTTTTCACAATTGCATTCTTAACTTCGGTATTGTGATAACAATCTTTTAGTCCTACCTAGATTTGAAGAGATTTAAGAATGGCACCACAGTTTCCTCTTCAAAATATTTAAATTCTTCTTTATGTCGCAATCCTAAACCCATTGCTCAAAAACTTTGGCAAGAAGTGACGGGTAAATCGACGAGATACAAGTCTGTAATCAAAGGTCAGCCTGTGAGTGGCACTTGTCAACAAGAAGAAGAAGGAGATCAGAATATGCAAATGACAGCACTCACGCAATTTCCTCACTCACCCAAGCGTGCAGAAAACCAGCAATAACAAGTACGGCGCTCTCGACTGGTGTTTCAGTCAGAGTTTATGCGCCAAAAATCAAAATTTCATACAGCACACTCACGCCTTATTCAACACAGCTCTACTTAAAATCATATTTACCATGTTTGATGAAAGGCATCCAGTGTTCCTTCTTCTTTTGATTTCTCAGACATCTCTCCTTTTCAATGCAAAATGTTTTCACCAACACCGTTTAAAGTAACGCTGAATTCTTTCTATAGGCATTTGTATTAAGACAGAATGTTAACGAGTTATTCGCGCATGACTAAACTACAGAGGCTATTAAAAAATTCCGAACGGAAAATTAACAATGTCAAGCATGGTCGCTGCACGCGCTATGGAACAATCACGTCAGATCAACTTTTGTGCGAAACTTGGAAGTTAGCGTCCCGAACACTTCGTCCACTGTTCACTTTGTCCGCTGTTCATTTACTCCATTGTTCATTTCGATCACGGTTCAATTTATCCGCTGTTCATTTAGACCACGGTTCATTTCGAACAACTTCGTTTTCTCCGCCGTTCAATTTTGTCCACATTCATTTTGTCCCCAGACTGGACGGAACACCGTGGAAATTTTCTGTTTTCATGGAATTTTCGTTACTAGGCAGAACAAGAACTGTGACACCAAATTTTCGATTGTAATGAGCACGTCTGTTAAATTCTTTCTAATGCTAATTATATTCATCAAAGTTATTCAAAGTCACCAAACAGAAATCATCGCTCTTTCCACGTTAATAAGTGAGTCTCGAAAAAGTTCTCATCGGCCGCCACCGGGAATCGAACCCAGATCTTCCAGTTACGCGCCGGACATGCTACCACTGCAACACAGCGGTCTCGAATTCTCCTACCTCACATGTGTTTAACTGACAAACTTCATGGCAGGTTGCTTCATGAAGCTACGCACAATGCTGGGGATTCATTAAAGATGAAAAGCAGCAACTGAACAAATAACTAGGATGCGAATGGATAATTAATTCAAACACTCGACGTGGATCAAAAACACCAAACAGAAATCATCGCGATTTCCACGGGGCTCCATGAAGCAACTGCCATGTAGCTTGGCAGTTAATCACACGTGAGTTTGGAGAATTCGAGGCCGCTGTGGTGCAGTGGTGGCATGTCCGACGCGTAACTGGAAGACCCTGGGTTCGATTCCCGGTGGCGGCCGATGAGAATTTTCCCGAGACTCACTTATTAACGTGGAAAGAGCAATTACTTCTATTTGGAATTATAAGAAGCCAGAGCTTCATATCACTGGACCGCCGGAGTGGCTTAACTAGGAATAGACGAATTCTTATGGTCTTATATGTTCTTGAGAGTTGTTAGCCTCCCTTCCCTGAAAAAATATATGTACAAATATATTTTGTTTCTGGGTTTGTATATAACCCAGAAAGACAGAAACACGACATTCGTGTCTTGGGCCAAGACTCGAACCCTGATTAAAAATAAAACAGGGGATAAATAATCTCTTTCTGGCAAAATATTTAATACTTCTGTTACGACACGTGAGTCAGCTTGCAAATATATGCATTTACAGCCTATAACACACTTAACACATTCACTTATTTGAATACAAAATCTTAATCAGCGAAAATCTGGTGTCTCCGAAAACGAAAAATGCTTTATTTCTCATTTCAAAAGTCCTGAACTGTGAAGAAACCTTTCTACTATCGACCGCAGTTGTGGTATTTCATCACGAAAATTTAATGCATTTCGAAGTCATTATGTAATTCGAACACAACGGGAACGAACTCAATTCACATTGTTGTTTCCCAGCAGGCAAAGCATTCAATGCTTATTTCCATATGTAAATGTTGCTCGCTAAAGATAATGCTAAATATTAAACGAAAATTATGCAATAACCGACATTATTCCCTCATAAACGTTTGATGGATTAACCGCGGGGACTGTCATTAATTCAATTACCATATGTTTCCATGTCGAGAACAGCAAGTTGTATTTTCTTACAAATCGATGCATTTATCAAATGACGCGGCTGACAATTTAAGATGCGACATAATTTAGACTTGTCCATCAGTTGCACGTATTAGCGACGGTGTATGTATTCATCATGTCGATATTTAAGAATCCAATAATTTCCATCCGTAATATTGCAGAAAACTTCGAACAACCAAGCTGTAAATGCGGCGTGAAATGCCAAAAATGTTCCCCGGTGATGCAGAAGGCAGGAGGAAATCGGTAAAGTGGCGACGCTGCGGCAGTTTTCTCAAAAGCGGTTTCCTGTGCAAAAGAATTTTCCTTACTTCTAAGACACATACATGTATGAGTTATCTCTCATCTGCATGCAAACTTAATAATCCGTCTCCAAACCGTATTCTTCTCCTCACAGCTTTAATTTATCGGATACTTCCTGAGTTCTCGGGCGTACAGCGGAGTTTAAAAATGAGTTTCGCATATATCCAAATGGCTTCATTTGCGTAAAATATTGAACTTTAAAATTTCCCGCTCTCAACATGTACCGCTTTTGTTTGCCTCTGAAATGCAAATATGGAATCCTAACCTTCGGTTCCAAGCTATATATCTTTTTACGATCTGCTAAAGCACTTAAAAGTTTTATTTTCTGTGTACCTCTCGTCTTAGTCTTCTCCTGCGATATATAACTAGTTTCTTTCTTTACCTTTTCAGAGCCATTTTCATCATCGGGGTAGGATAATAACCGCTGTCAGAAATTTTTATGGTCATTGGGCAAAAGTAAACACAAATATATTTGCACAAAAATCGGAGCTTGATATATTTCCGCGATGCCAAAAATGAAAAATGTTTTCTAACCTGTTTTCTTATGGCAGGTTGAAATCGCCATGCGTCGTTAATAGTAATAATGATACTAATAAACAAATCCTCTAAACATATTTAAAAAGATTTGCTGCTTTGTGAAGTACTGACCCACTCACAGAATAAAAAATCTCTAAATTGTAGGAAAATGAAACCACAAATATTCATAAGGATACCTATGAAACTTTATACGGTCAAAACGCTAACGAATATGCTCACTTTGCTGTTTATTGTAAAATAGCACCAATAACCAGCTTAGCGTACAAAACCTGGATCAATCTCTTTTAATCCAACGTTAATCTAGGACTTCGGGCTAATCATCTGAGATGAGCTGGGTTTAAATCACGGATCAGGCATCGATGGTGTATACAGGGTGATTGTAAACTCCTTTAACAAAACAAGAGGGGTGATAGTACACATCGAGATGAACAATATTTGCAATGGAACCTAAGGCCGCATTCCACTCCTAGTGCCAGAAAAGAGTAAAGTTACATATCCACGTTGAGCCTTCAACAGTTAAAACAAAGAGACATACCTAATTAGTGAGTTGCACAATTCCAATCGCATCAGAGAAAGACTCAAAGGAGCTGCTCAAACTGGCGTCCAAGGGTGTCGCTGCATAGCCCACACCGGCGAATGAAGGAATGTCGCACCCTCTCGTAGACTCCCGGTGTGGTGTTGATCTTGTCCGCAGCAACAGCGATTCGCGAGACGAGATCTTCCAGTGAGTCCACAGATGTCCAGTGGATTAAGGTACTGGGAAAGTGGAGGCCTAGCCACTGGTCCACCGCATCCAATCCACATCCCAGGATACGTCGCGTTATAAGCCTTTATGATAAGAAAAATCAGTTTAAATTTAAAATTGTCAAATATGGTATGTGGCGGAGCAATATTTCCAATAAAGTAATTGAATATGTATTTATATCACAAGTACTAAGGCTTTCTAGAATATGTAGCTTAAACTCTGAACTAGAAAAACATGTTATCTTTTTAATCAAACAGTTTCTCGAAAACCAAGTACCTAGAAACTTCTTAAAAATCGCATTAAGAAAAATAGTTTTCAAACATAGAATCAGGATGGAAGGCTTAATTTAATTTAAATCTTGTTGACCGAATGAATTGTCTAACTTAAAGCTAATTTCAAGAGGTTTAGGCAATGATGTTGTCAACAATCAATTGAGGAGCCTATAATACAATATTCCTTTTTTTTTTTTTTGATTGGAGGTTTAACGACCACCGTGAGCAACTCAATTGGCTATAAGCAGTCGCCCGTCCCTAATTTAGCGTCACTGGTTCCAGGGAAGGGAGAGGGCCAGTGCCGTAAGACAAACACAACATCCATGCCTCACCGGAATTCGAACCCGGACCCCGTTCGGACGGTAATAGAGATGATAAATTTTTGAAACTCTGAAATTAGTGCCCTTTTTCATTAGAAATTATAAAACTTTTACAGGGCAATATCTCCATATTTCCTGTGATTATATGTAATTTGCTCAAAGCGACCCATGTGCCCTTTTTAGAAATAATATCTTTTAGAAATCTTGTAGTTGAAGTAGAAAAATATCACTACCGTGGGTTCACTCTTTTGGCGCATCGCTCTTTTGTCTTGCGCCCTTTTGCCATTCTCCCTTTTGTCATGCTGTCTTTTGTCGTGATACGCTTCCAATCAACGGGAGAAACGTGGCTTTTAAAGTGCAGTTGACTCTCCAGGTCAGCCCAGACTGTCCCGCATCATTACAAGGAAACCCACGGCTACCGTGGTGCAGATAACATCGAAATTTAAAGATGGCGCGTCCACACGCTTATGCACAAAGACTATCCGTCGTATCATCGAACAAATAGGTTATGGCAGTCTAGGTCCACGTGCTATCTATCCTCTTCTTGACTGCAAGACACAGGAAAATTAGACCACAGTTTGCAAAGACCCATTGCAACTGGAGTGCAGAGGACTGGAAACACTCATCTGGTCTGACGAATCAAGGTTTCAACTCGGTCAAGCCGATAGGAGGGTGAATGTGTGGTTTTTTTTTTTTTTTTTTGATTGAAGGTTTAACGACCACCGTGAGCAACTCAATGGGCTATAAGCAGTCGCCCGTCCCTAATTTAGGGTCACTGGTTCCAGGGAAGGGAGAGAGCCAGTGCCGTAAGACAAACACAACATCCATGCCTGACCGGGATTCGAACCCGGACCCCTTACGGACGAATGATCAGAGGCCAACGCCTTAGTATAAATACTACGAGAAGCGATTGACCCAGTAGGCCAAACTAGGGACACTTAGGCAGGTGGAGGCGGTGTAGCAGTTTAGAGAGCTTTTCATGTGATTCCTTGACACCCCTGATACCCGTAGATACCTACGTCACGGACACAAGTAATGATAAACATCCTCACCCACCACCTAAACCGGTTTGTAATGATTTGCACCATGACCCCATCTTTGAACAGGATAACATAACATCGTACTGTGACATGTATTCTAATTTAACTTTCATTTTTGGTTCCTTTTCCTATGTAAATTTGAGTCGGTTCTCTTTTACACTTTCCAAACTTAACGTAATATCTTCTCTCTCACATGAATGAGGTTGGCAACACTTTTGAGGTCAGAGAGAGTGACGTATGAATGTGATAAGAACGAGTAGATAAAAAGGACGATACGGCAGTTGCAGTTGCGTGTGCATGTGTGTGTGTGTAAGCTAGATGATACGATATTATATGTGGCTATATTGTGGATGTCTTCAATTTATTGGACCAATAAAAGTTTATCGTAAGTTGGTTTCTGTTTATGTTTCGTCTGGCCGTAAACGAGACCATCGTATTCTCATTTACTTAAACATTTACTTAGTCATGGTTTTAGAGATAGCGTAACACCAATCTCGCCCACGAAAAAAGGGCTTACGTTATAGTACACTTTTTGAGTGGCGACTAATTGGCTCCAGGAGCATTAAAGTGAGTTTACCACACTCAAATGGCTCTCTCGACTCTAGTACCTCAATCCCACTGAGAGTTTGTGGGTAGAATTGGAAAGATCTGTTAGAGTCTGCTAAACCTCAGCGGCACCTGTGGGTGCTCTACGAAAGGCAGCCCTCGCTCTTTGGACAGCAATATCACCTCACTAAGTCCTAAACCAGGCTGTTGTAGTGAGGGCAAAAGGTAAAGTAACACGTTAATAGGTTGGGCTATTTAATAACTTGCCCATTCAGCTAACACAGCATATTTTTGCTGACAAATAACATCTTTGAATATTACCTCCCAAAGATCTATCCTTAAACATGACCTAATACAAGGCTATATACTGACTACAACATACCCTCGGAAATCAGAATTTCATTTTTTACTACGGCCGTTCCATAAACACTAAGAGTAAAATCCCACAAAATGAAGAAATATAGGTACAGCAAAATATATGTTATGCTTTCTCAAAGTATCTTCCCTCGGATGATATGCAACGGTCCCATCGTTCAGTCCACTTTTCAAAGCATGTGGCGAAGGCATTTTGTAGAAGCTGCTTTAGTGACCCTGTACAGCTTGAATGATGTCAGCATCTGTGTTTAACGTTGCGCCACAGAACTTCTCCTTCATTGTTGGAAACAACCAGAAATCGCACGGGACGAGGTCAGGACTGCAGGCAGTCTGTGGCATGATTTCAATACCGTATTTCATAAGAAACTGTTGAACACAAGAAACCACATGTGGGCGGGCGTCATCATGGTGTAGGGTCCACTTGCCCGCCAGTTCCGGTCGCTTAATCGACATGTGTCGTCGCAGACGCTTCAAGACTGAAATGTAATACTCAGCATAGACAGTAATTTGTGGAGGAACGGCATGCTGGTAGACTACACCTTTATGATAAAAGAAAATTGTCATTATCACCATCCTGGGTGATTTGGTTTGGCAGATATTTTTCAGAGGAGGCGAGCCCGTGTGGTTCCAGACACTCGTTACGTACTTTGTCAGGGGGTCGAAATAGTGGACCCATGTTTCATCGGTAGTAATCACTGTGTTTAGAAAGTTTGGATCCTTTGCAATCATTTGTTTCCACTCATGACACACCTGAACTCTGGCTAAGAATTGTTCTCTCGTCAGGTGATGAGGTACCCATCTGGAGCACACACGATGCAGCAGTAATTTTTCGCGTAGAATGCAGAATGCCGACGTTTTTGAAATATTAGTTGACGCCGCTATGTCTTCACACGTCATTCGTCGATCTTCTTGCAGAGTTGCCCAAACAGAGTGTTTTTCTTGGCCATTTTATTCTATGCCCATTTCTCCAACACAAGAAAAACGATAATTTTGTAAAAATCTGACATGATGTAGTTGCCCCATTTACGCTCCGTAACAACACTTTCAGGTCGACCAGGCCTAGGAGCGAGTTTTGCTGACAAATGTCCTTTTTTTGAAATCATGGTGGCATGTAAAAATCGTCGACTCACCCAAACATTTATCTTTGTAAGCTTTTTTCATTAATTCAACTGTTTCTGTAGCAGTTTTACCCAAACGATAGCAAAATTTTATCGCACAACGCATTTTACTTCTTAACTGTGAATCACTCACCTCCATAGCTGCATGCCGAAATGCAGATCTACTTTAAACAACTGCGCAACAAAACTAGAATCTTCTGCTACGGCTAATAACTGTTGTCATAGATATTTCCTTAATCCAGTTAGTCGCCTGAGTGGTTATTTTTCGCCTTCGCATTTTTACCAACTCGAAAAAAAAAATTACTCCCAGTTTTTCTGGAACAGCCTTTGTACTACGGCATACTGATCACGACATGGCGTTGTGAGCAAAACGAAGGAGGACGCGATTAATTGTTGTGGAAGTCACTCTAAAAAAAACAAAAAAAAACATCCTACAAATAAAAGAATCAGGTAACAGAAAATCCAAGAGGACTTGAAAACAGACCAAAATACAGATAATAAGCAAGTTATCTGTTAGCCAACCGCAGTGGCAACTAACAACTTCCCTAAAAGAAAGACAAATCGAAGAATCGGGATTGATTACGACTACTGCAATCCAAAAGTCAGTCGTTTTACCCGTTGACATTCCTCGAAATTCCCAGACACGAGATTCATTTCTCTGCTTTATTGTCACTGATCTCTCTGTCTTATGCAGAGAAAATGGGATATCAATAAGAATATTCACATCCACAATAACACAGCGCTCATTTATGTGAGAATTAATGATAACACAGATAACAACAGTCCCTCTCCACAACAGACGTCTGGCTCTCACGCTAGAGAAACAAAACAAGGGAAGATAATAAATTAAGCACGTTACGAGGATCTAGTACTGGGAGATTAAGTGACGACACAGCTGGGAAATTAAATATTTATAAGATAAGCAGTTATAAGGTTTTTAAGAGAGAACATAGAAGTTGTCGAAGAATTAAGGAGATTTGTGGGATATAAAAATTAGAAAGGAAGGTTGAAGTTCCTTCGCTAACCGAATAAATATTTATTTTTCCATTAATAGCTAGATGCAAAGACATAATGATTTTTTTTTTCATTCAGTTATTTGGCCAGAAGATCCAAATTTTCGGACGATACATAAAGTTTTCGTCGTCTTTGCATGCATACACACTCATAGTCAAAACCATTTCTACCACCCCTGTGTCCACGAGTTGATGCTTCTCAAATCACGTAGCTGTCACACCACCGACCGGCGTTCAATACATATATCAATATCTGCAGCGCGTGTTAGTTCGCCAGTACGGAGACCGTGCAACGGGGAAAGAGAAAGCCGTTGTAGGAGTTTCAACGAGGAACGATACCTCGCGCAAAGATGGTGGAGACAGGATCTTAGCAAACTCAGGAAGACATTGTTGGCTGTTCGAAGGCAGCCATAGTCAGGCTGCGGCGGTAATAATTCGGAAAGAAACACATCTACCAACCGTTACAGAAGAGGAAGACCATCATTTGTTGAAAGTGCGTTGAACCCCTCGTTAGAAAGTGCTGTCTGAGACAACAGACGATTCACAATCTTTTAAGTGACAGCAAACTCTAAAGCAAGACGTACGGAGAAACTTTTCCCTGTGCACAATCCAGAGATCATTTGTGTGAGTGAGCCTAAGGAGTCGACAGCTCATTCTTATACACATATTGACTAAGCTTCATTGGCAGCTTCTTTTACAGTCGGTAAGAAAACAATATGACTGGACATCGGACGAGCGTAAAAGAGTAGCCTGGTTCGACGAGTCCAGGTTCCATCCCCAATATGCCGATGAACAGGTCCACATTTTACGCCTGACTGCACGATTGGATGAAAACAGGTCGGTGGCGATATCGTACAGTAGGTTTGGTTTTTGTGTCATGGATATCATTGGGTCCCTAATTCCTGTTGTACACACCGTTACAGCCATTTGTTCTTCACATCCATCCTGTTGTACACATCGTTAAGCCAATTAGCGTGGCGTAAGGAACGTCGATATTGGACTGTACAGAAATAGAAAACTGTTCCGAAACTATTGTTACCTTACATGCTCACCATTTATCCGAATGACACTGGACCCTTTTAGAAAGACAATGCTCCATGTCAAAGCCATCATTAAGCAAGAATGGTTTGTAGACCACATATAAACTTTCCACGTGCACCCCTCGACACCGAATTCCCTTGACTCGAACCAGATGGAACATTTGTCGGAGGCAGTGGAACTCAAGCATCTCTAGGTACACATCAGTGCCTCGCTTCCTCTCCTCCATCTCCAGCTAGTACAGAATACGTGATGGTTACTTCAGCAGTGCAGTGGAATAGATGACAAGCAAGTGCAAGCAGTTTGATGGCAAAGGGCTTCACAACACGCTATTGTGTAAGTTGTCGAAATATTATGGCTCATTAGTGTAATCTAAAGAAACCTGTTGCTCAGATGCATTTCCACTGAAAGAGCTGCTGTTTTCCAAATTCTTCAGATTTGGAGGCTGTGATATAAAACCTTGCAATAGAAGCCTATGAACTGCCTCAAAGCTCCGTAAATTGCAAGTGACTGGCATTTCATAAACACTGTGTCATCGAAAGATACCCAGTGCACTATAAATATGCTCGTAGTGCTATAATGGGACAATATTACGACTGTGAATGCAAAATGCTTTGGTCAACGGAGTTAATTGTACTCCAGTGCTTATTAATAATGTGACACATCAGCAGTCGCGCTCTGTACGTTACATTTCAGCAGAACGGAAAATCCCCAGGTCGTCGGTTGGTGATGTAATATGCAAACTGCAGCCGACTGGCGTTGAATCTAATAAAACATCAACTCGGAAAACCTGTGAACCTAACAGATCGTGACAGGAGCGCTCTGCAAACGCAAATCAACATTGTCTAAAATCACGCAAACAGTATTTGAACTGTTGGGACTGTCGTTAGCGCTAGTTCAGTACATTACGCTATTTAGGTTGCCACGACTGAGTAGTCATTCAAAAGCCGCCAATGACTTCCACTAGTGACACAAGCCAATTAGCGTGGCGTAAGAAACGTCGACATTGAACTGTACAGTCATTCAAAAGCCAGAAAGAAACGTCGACATTGAACTGTACAGTCATTCAAAAGCCGCCAATGACTTCCACTAGTGACACAAGCCAATTAGCGTGGCGTAAGAAACGTCGACATTGAACTATTCTTTAGACTGATGAGGCAAGATACACAGTCTACGAGACTGGCGGTTATTCCTGGGCGCAGCATATACGGTTAGTAAGGTAACGTTGAAGTTTGTACATTCCAAACTTCAACGTCCCGACAATGAAGTTTGGTGGAAGCAGCTGATGGTACGGGGAAGTTTTTCGTGTTTCGGCTTCAGACCATTGGACGTTTTAGACAAAACTCTGAATGCTGAGAGTTCTACCCAGACGTTCTGGACAATTATGTACTACCAACGTTGTGGCAGTATTTTGAAGAAATACTGCCTCTATCACCGGGACAACGCACAATGTCAAACTGCTCGCGTTGTTGCAGACTGGTTTGAGGACATACGTTTCGAAAAATTGTACTTGCCAGCCAAAAGTCCTGATCAGAACGCTATAGAGAATATCTGGGACCAATTGAATTTTCGGTTGCTTGGAAGAAGAGACTGCCCAACAGACAAAGCTGAACTGGACACTGAAGGCGGAACTGCGGAATATGTTGGTGGGCATTTCCAAAAACCTAATGGAGAATCCAAGAAGATTAGAAGCCACAAAGGTGTAAAAACTTAATATTAATTTTTTCTGTAAATAAAGATTATTTGTGAACATGCATGTGTCTGGATATTTATGGGTAAGTAATCGATGACCATTGCCTGCAGAGATCACAGGGATTCACTGTCTCTATTAAAAGTGTGTAACGCGAAAGCAATCCCGACACGTGACTAGAGGAACCGACGCGACGCCTCATAACACCCGGCATTCTAAGATGTGACATGTCACAAGGGCAGGAAAAGCCAAACCAAGGGGAGGCTTGTTTACTCACTGACAATTTTTAATTTGGGACCAACACCTTGGTCCTTTATTTCATTAGATTTACAAATAATTTTATTGTAACAAAATTGAGAAACAATTAAAATCGATTCAAACATTTCATTAAAACATTGAATGAATGCAAAAGATTAACAATAACAAAAATTAGGATGAGTAAATTTGGCAGCTTACATGGAAGGTTCTTATTTCATTAATAAAATCATAAAAATATTCCATTTCTTAGTACAATTCCAAAAATAAATATATTATGGATAGGTAGTGAATATGCGTGCAGGCATATTGCCAGTAATATCATCTTTCTCGGATCCTAAGGCTGCTGTGAACCCAATGAACTTTTTACGCTCAACGAAGGACGACTATTATACTACTATGCATTCGACATATTACTACGTTCAAAAAGTTCCGGAACTTTTCATATCAAAAAAGAATGAGAACGGATAATACCTGTTTATGCAGTGCTTCCTTCGAGGTAGTTACCCTGTGCAACTATGCATTTTTGCCAGCGCTCATACAAAAATTTAAATGCAGATTGCAAGCCTTCTTTTCCCACATCCTCCAGTGCCTCCGTCGCAGCTCGTTGCACTTCTTCGGAACTTGAGAAGCGTCTCCCCTTAAACAAATTCTTAATCCGCGGGAAAAGGAACAAGTCACACAGGGTGAGATCAGGGGATTAAGCTGGTTGTGGAAGAACGGGAATGTGATGTTTGTACAGGTAGTCGGACACTAGGAGGGATCTGTGAGCTGGTGCATTATCGTGATGGAGCACCCACGAGTTGGTCTTCCAAAGATCGGGTCGCTTGCATATCACTGATTCTCGGAGACGTTTCAGGACGTTGACGTACTCTTCTTTAGTGACTGTGTGACGTACCTGCCAGCAGGACGCACACGACATAAAGGCAGATAGGAATCAGAATAATCGTCTGCGTAGCTCAGTTGGTAGAGCGACTTGTTCCGGAATAAGCGGCCTCGGGTTCGAATCCCGGCGTAGACCAAAAATGACGGAGAAATTTACTTCGTTATAATGGCGCCCGAACTATCCGGATGACCCGGCCGTTCAAAATCTCGCATTGGTGTGATGTTATTTCCACACCGCGAGACAGGAAAAATCAGAGAATTCCTTCTCCAGCGCTTCGAAAAATAAAAAATGTGTGATGTTGCATTCCACACAGCAGATTGACTGGGAGTTCTCAAGTGCACGTTCTACAGTGGATGGCTGCCTGCAACGATTCATGGTCACAGCTGACCCGTGGGCCATGCCCCCGGCCCTCTTTCGGGGGGGGAGAGATGTGACGTACCTGCCAGCAGGACGCACACGACATAAAGGCAGATAGGAATCAGAATAATCGTCTGCGTAGCTCAGTTGGTAGAGCGACTTGTTCCGGAATAAGCGGCCTCGGGTTCGAATCCCGGCGTAGACCAAAAATGACGGAGAAATTTACTTCGTTAAAACTGTACGACCATATTGAAGGAATTACTTGTGTACGACACCCTTGTAATCGAAGAAAACTGTTAACAAGACCTTTTTTTTGGAGCGTTCAGCCTCCAAAGGAAAGGTCTAAGGTCGTCCTGACCTCTTATCATCCACGACACCCTGTCTCCCGTTTTCGAATCGTCGATACCACTCATAAACTCTAGTTCGACTCATTGCATTCTCACCGTACGCTGACTTAATCATTTGAAAACTCTCAGCGAAATATTTTTCGACCAGAACACAAAATGGTACACTCGAACGCTGTTCAAAATTCGACATCGTTGTTTTCGCGACGGAGAGCCTTGAATGCATGTAATCACCAACTACGCACATACGCTGTACGTTTTGGATCCGGGTTAAACCGGTTCTGGCTAGTCGGTCACATCATGCTCTTCGCTTGCTCAGCGGAGAATGACTTAATTCACTGACATTAGGCAAATATTCGAAAAGTTCCGGAACATTTTGAACGTAGTAGTCTCCATATCGCAGCTTCGGTGGCGTAGTGGTCTAAGCGTTACCTTCTGACCATTTGTCCGAGTTGGGTTCGAATCCCGTTGAGGCATGGATGTTGTGTTTGTCTTACCACACTGGATCTCATTTGAAAACTCTCAGCGTTTTCAAATGAGATCCAGTGTCGTAAGACAAACACAGCATCCATCCCTTTCCTGGAACCGATGGCCCTAAATTAGGGACGGGCGACTGCATAAATATCATTCAGTTGCTCACTGTGGTCGTTGAACCCCCAATCGATAAAGAATATACTAGAATTTTCATTCAAAACAACACGAACACTGAAACCTGAAATCAGAAATTCAATTAAATAAACTAACTAGGTTTGGACTTGTGGCTATGAGCAGAATCAATCACATCTTTAAGACATTTTTTAGTTTTTAACTAATGGAATTTTTGAAGGTCCTTTTTCTGTTGTGTTATATATACTGTATATATATATATATAAGGCGAGACATCGATTCGATGAGGTGACGTTAGGTATCCTGGGGTATCTGGTACCATAATGTCAACAGGATGTCCTCGTGTTTCCGTACATTTCGGAGTGGTGCTGATTTAGCGCGAACCCACTTTACTAAGACGAACCACAAATGTTCGATTGGCATCATGTCGGGTGAATTTGGAGGCCATGGCATGAACAGAAAGTCACTAGCATGTTCCTCGAACCACTCTTTGACGATTCTGGCAGTGTGGCATTCCGGATTATCCGGTTGGTAATGACCATCACCAGCAAGGAACACAGTTGCCATGAATTGGTGAACTTGGTCCGCAACGATGTTCAGATACCTGACAGCTCTCAGATATTGTGCTATTGGGGTAATGGAGCCGAGAGTGTCCCATGAAAACATCGCCCACAGCATAACACCGCCACCTCTGGCGTATTTCCGCCCAACAATGCATCCAGGTGCCATAGCCTCCGTTGGTAATCGTCTTGTCCGCGCTCGGCCGTCTGCGTGATGCACCAGGAATCTTGATTGGTCAGACCAGGCCACTTTCTTCCAATCATCCATGGTCCAATATCGATGATCATGGGTCCATTTCATGCGTTGTTGGAGATGACGTACAGTGAGCACGGGCTAGGTCTTCGGCTACGCAGGGGAGCTGCTATGAACTGTGTGCTGTGACACATTGTCCTGATCTCCACTGTTGTAGCTGCAGGTGATTTGTAGCACGGTGGCCCTGCGGTCGCTGTGAACAATGCGAGAGTCTTCGATCTCCTTTGGCATCAATGAGCTGTGGACGACAAACGGCTGAACGACGGTTCGTCATTGGGCCATCTGTGCTCCACTTTTGATGCGTACTCACTAAAGCGGTACGTGAACAACCCACAATCCGCGTCGTTTCCGAGATCGTAGTTCCGAGGCGCCGTGACTTCACAATTTGTCCTTTATTAAAATCCGATAAATCGGCAGCATTTCCCATTCTGACTCCGAGCACTCCACTAACCAAAAGCCGGTCCTCGAGTTGTATATTATACTGCTGGGTGAACTTCACTTGCGCCACCGTTCGGTCTCCAGACGCACTCATTTTTTTTTTTTTTTTAGGCTGGGGGTGGTCATAATGTAATGGCTCATTGGTGTATGTAGTAATAAAGACAACCCTTAAATACCTTCACAGCGTACCTGCCCTGAATAGCTGTTTACCAAAAAAAAAGTTTTCGTTTCATCCGAGAATTCGGTGGCATACTTTTATTGCCACCATTTTCTAAGTGGATTCAGGACAAAGCTGAAATGCGTATAGCACAAGAAATGCACCAGTTCGTACGTTGCGCACGATTGCAAAAATGCTGAAAAATATCATTTGATTTGCAGTCGATCGTGAGAAAAATCAGTACTTAGTAGGGAGAACTGTATCAAAGCACACCAGATCGGCTTGCTAACAGTAAATGAAATTGTGTAGTTGCAGAAAAATCTATTCAAACTGACAATTTAGAAATTAAACATATTGTACTGCATGCCTATTAAGATTAAGTTTCCGTTGGTCTATTTATATTTGGTACAATACAGCGCACGTTTGCTGAATCTGCTGCGAAAAAACGAATATTTCATTCCGCAACACGTGCGCTTCAAATAAATTACCAGACAGTAAACTGAAATCACAACGTGATTTATAAATTATCATTTCCATCGTGTTTATGAATTCCTGTAATAAAACACCCAGCAAAAATAGGAAATACATTTTACAGGCAAGTGTTTATTTCAGGAAAGAGTTCTTTAAATAAATTTGCAGAGACATAACTTTGATTACTTTTTTGACGCTATCTCTGTGGCGCTGCTGCTTTATGTTATTATTTATAAATATCAAATATTCAGGGACGTTATTTAGGATAACGTCCAGTGAGAGTAAAGAGATTTGCTACTATAAATAAAGTGCTTTTAAGACAAATGAACATCTGTTTCTCTGGATTCTTGCCTATGACATCATTATTGCAAGCCGCAAATGGACGTAAACCGATATCTACCCCGAGTATTTTAACGTGTGATACGCACTCCCGCTATCATGGTCTCGGCAGTCTTCCTTATTCCCAGTTTAGTTTCCACGGAAAGTTGTCTATTCCCCAGATAGCTAGATTGTTTGTTACTGCTTTAACTCGGCTATCATCTACTAGTGGCAGTTGATAGCACAAGGATGTGTTGAAGGATAAGCAACAGCAATCAGATTTGTTGACGCTGAAGGCCAGGAATTGTTCCTTGTGGGGTGGAAATCTACTCCGTGACTAGGGAGGGGTAGATGATAAGTGGGTACCTCTTCCGATTTATGATTCTGTGTGTAGTGTTCAGATTTTTAGTGAGTGACGGTATCAACTCTAACAACTCCCCTGAGATGATGGGGAAGCTGAGGGTCTGATGAAATAGCGCTGGCATAATTTCCGTCAACTCCTTTTACTTCGGCTATTACATCTCATGGGTGAGGCATCTGACCAGGGGAGATACAATTTTTCATGTCTAAATCTTCCCCGTCCCTTGTTCTTTTATCAGTAGTGTTTTATGCGTCAAGTTTCAGTTCCATCAGAGCTTGACAGAAGAAATAAAACATTATAAAATTGGGTTCTCTTTCTTTCGTATTATATATATATATATATATATATATATATATATATATATATATATATATATATATTTGGAGAAACGACACTGTTAAAAAAAATCTACTTAAAAATGAGAACCTGAACCTACTCGGGTTTTTTTTAAGCACAATCGTATCGTAAACGAGTACATCACATGCTCAAATATAAGTAACCATACGTACTTACAAATAACTGCGTCAATAAATATAAATATAATCTCGTATTACTTAATTTTAGATATTATAGATTTCAAGAAAAATTGTTTAATAAATGTGTAAATTGGCACACATAAATAATTAGTACAAAGGCACTGATCACAAGTAACTTAATTATGCATAAAGTATCTTTGTGTACGTTGTTACATTAACTATATTTGTGTCAATCTCATAAATAATAATGTATTGTCGCGTCATCACTATATTTGTCATAAAATTGTGCGGTTAATTTGCTCAGCATGTGAAAACGAGTATATCTATTATCCCAGATGTGCCATCGAATAATATACTTCCAGCTGATTCTATGAATAAATAAGTATGTATGGAGTACACGTACTCAAAATTTTAAATCGATACGCGGATGGCTTAGTGGTTAGAGACTCAAACTACTGATAGAGGGACCCCAAGTTCAAACTTAGCATGACAGGCCTGAAGCTGGGGGCTCTCCGTCGTGGTGTGAATTTCTTACAATCGCTGAATATCCGTCGTGCATCGGACGAGCACGTTAAGGAACGTCCCCAGGGTAGGAATCCCCCGGTTACACATAAAAGTGTTCATTCCTAAGCCTTCTCCCCGCCCCCTAATTTCTCTCTGCCTTCTTTGTGCAAATCCGTACACTTGTTCGGTGGCGCCATCTAGTGTGTTCTCTCTCACTTACAAAACTATCTTGTCAGAATCGCTAGATTCGCTCTAACTTCCTTCAGTTTCTGTGCCCTGCCCGAAAAGGCACAGAAACTGAATGAAGTTACAGCACATATATTTGAAATATGTGGATTTTTTCAGTACACTCAAAAATGAGTACATATATTTGAAATTAGAAATACCAGATATACTCACAATTGATTCTCTGCATGTACTCAAAACTGAGTACGTGACTTTTCCAAAAATGAGACACAAGTACTCAGAGCTATTATAAGCCCAGAATGTGCTCAAAAACGAGTACATTTTGCCTATTTTTAAGTAACAATTTTTAACAGTGCATCTTTTTTAATATACACTGGCGGAAAGTGAAAAAAGAACACCAAGAAGGAGACGTCTGATACCAACGAAATTTATACAGCATAATAACGGAATACAGAGGATAACGTGATCAAAACATAATGGCAAAATACAGCTGTATTTGCTGGTAAACTGAAAAATAACATTTCCATGTAACATGGTTAGTACCAGGTTGAACCGCCATGAACTGCATCACACTGTGCAATTCTGGCATGGAGTCTGTCATTCAGATGTTGGATGTAAGTTTGGGGTATTGAGTTCCAAGCATCCTCAACCTGGACGCGTAAATCGTGTAGCGCTACATGCACCCTGAAGTGCATGTAGCGCTACACGTGCCGTGTGTGGGCGTGCGTTATCTTGCTGGAAAACATCACGATAGACAGAATTTACAAATGGCGTAACAACGGACTTAATGGTGTTGTTGATGTAGGAGGTGCTGTTTAACGTATCCGGTACAAACACTAGTTGTGTACGGGAGTGATAGCTGATCGCTCCCCACACCAGGAGACCAGGTGTAGGCCCTGTGTGTCGCTGGCGGATGCAAGAATGGTGGAGACGCTCCCATATGCGTCTGCGAATACACTGCCATCGGAGGCTCCCAAGCAGAATCTGTTTTCATCGCTGAACACGACAGATCGCCATTGCGTTCTCCAGTGCAGACGTTGGCGACACCACTGCAGCCGTTCCTACTCACTAGTGAATGTCTCTGTGGTAATAGAAAATCAGGAATGAATATTTCTTTCTCTTGGCTCAAAGCTCTCGAACGTTTTTATAACACTATCATGAATAACCTGAAATTTGATTATCGTGAGACTAACATACGAATGACCATTGTAAAATAGCTTTCTTAGCAACATGAAACAGCAAAATGTTTCATCAAAACCCAATCGATTTTAAAGTAACGCCTTGATAAACTGCTGTCTTAAAATGGCTTTGCATGTCTGTTTTTATGAGCATTAATAGGGTTTTCTTCCCCAAAATAGCACACAAGAATGGGAATTTTGCTAGGAAGCTATGGTATTACTCTTCTCTAAATATGCTTAGTAATATTAACGACAAAATTGAATGTAACTGTTTACTAAATGAATTTTCTAATACAAAGGGAAGACTTCAAGTTAATTTATATGAAATACATTCTGTAGCTGCCCCAGTGATGCAGTGGTCTGAGCACTGCTTTCTGATCTATTCATCCAAGATAGGTTTGGGATATTTTAATATGTTATGATGCACGCATTAATTCATGCATCATAACATATTGTGCTCAAATCCTGATGAAGCAGTTGATTTGTTATGGCATTAGCCTGTCCCCTTCCCTGGAACAAGTGGCCCTAAATTTGAGATGAGTGACTGCTTATTTATTGCCCATCAAGTTGCTCATGGTTGTTGTTAAGGCCTCAAACAAACAGGATAGAGCAGAGACAAGTGAAAAAAATTTCTGCCTCAATTTTAAAAATATTTTTAAGATATAACTTGATATCGTATGATAGACTTAATATCATATAATTTAAAATGAAAACCCATGCAATTGCAATAATTTTATGTTTAGTGTTCTCCCTAGAGCCTTTTTACTGGGCGGCCCTGTCACTTAATTTTTTCTGCCGCCCAGCTATATTTCCTTTAACGAATGTTTTCACATAGCACATAATAGTAAGAATGAAAAACTTATTTCCACATACACCATCAGTGTTGATGAAAACTGGCTAAAATCTGTGTTACCGCCCTGGTGGCACAGTGGTCTAAGCGCTGGCTTATGACAATTCTTCAGAGAAGGGTCCAGGTTCGAATCCCGGTGAGGCATGGATGTTGTGTTTGTCTTACGGCACTTGCTCTCTCCTTTCCCTGGAACCAGTGGCCCTAAATCAGGGACAAGTGGCTGCTTATAGCCTATCGAGTTGCTTACTGTTGTAATTAAACCTTTAATATATATATATAAAGCCGCCCCGCCCCGGTGGTGCAGTGGTCTGTGATGTCCTCTGATCATTCGTCCGAAATGGGTCCGGGTTCGAATCCTGGTGAGGCATGGATGTTGTGTTTGTCTTGTGGCACTGGCTCTCTCCCTTCCCTGGAACCAGTGTCCTAAATTAGGGACGGGCGACTGCTTATAGCCCATTGAGTTGCTCATGGTGGTCGTTAAACCTCCAATCAAAAAAAAAAAAAAAAAGAAATCTGTGTCAAATGTAATTTGTTAGTAAATACTCATTTTTTAAACCATGTTTGCACAATTTTTTAACTGTTTATCATGTTATGTTGCATTAATGCCTACCACACCACTTAAGATGTTTAATAAGTATAATAATGTTAAGGAAAACTTTTTATTTTTTATTGGAGAAGGGGTCGTTAAAAATACCACCCAGCTAAAATTACTTGCCACCTAGCTGTAAAAAAAATCTAGGGAGAACACTAATGTTCATCAGTTTTATGCATTAATAAATTTATTTCTTGATATTTGTTTATTTAATGTGTAGATGCCTAGGAGATGTGTTCCTGGATGCAAATCCAACTACACCTACCCGGGGAAAGCAAGCGCTTATGTTTCATCTTTCCGTTTTCCAAAAGACCCAGAACTTCGAGCTCAGTGGATCAGCCAAATCAACCGGAAGGATTTTCAACCCAATGACAATTCTGTTGTGTGCGTTGAGCACTTCAGTGAGCAGTTTGTGATTAGGGAAGATCGTATTACCAGGGGTGATGGGAGTTTATTGGTTTTGCCGCGTACACACCTGGCATTAGCCAAAGATGCTCATCCAACAATCTTCCCTAACCAGCCCTCATATTTATCATATGAGCCACCCCCAAAAGAAAAACACCAGAAACACGCATGCTTCAAATGCAACAACGTGATGAACACAATTTTAAAAACTGGAATGAAAATGATGTAATAAATTCATTTAATGATTTTGTTACTCATTATGGAAATAAAAATTTAAATGGTTTCTTCAGTTTGAAAAATGATGATTTCATTCTTTTTTATAAGATTGATTCTTCTGACTGCCCTAAGATGCCCATTTGTTTTAAAATATTTTCTGATTTGCAATTGGATGTTTGGTATGATGGCATACCATATAATGTTAAAAATTTGGTATGGGTTCTGGGTCATGAAAAAAAGTGTGATCGATGGACAAAATTTGAATGTCTGTTATCACACCTCAGTTCCTTTTCTTCACAGGCAGTCGCACCTGTGGCTAAACTGAATACTGCACTTTCATTGTTAAAAGCATATGCAGATGACATACAACAAAATGAAGAATCTTCTAATTCAATTATTTCAAAAATACTGTTTATCATAGAGCAATTAAAACTTTTAACTGCTAAACAGTACCGCTATAGCCCTCAGTTGTTACTGTTTGCTGCAAAAATTCATTTTTGTCATCCATCTGCATATGCTATGTTACGAAACAGCGAGTTTCTAAGCTTGCCCCATCCAGTCTATTTGAAAAAAATTTCTTCCACGTTAGATACCTGTGGCAGTGGTATTATTAATAGGCATGTGCTTTATCTGCAAGAGAAATCAAAACTTCTTGAGGAAAGAGAACTGGTAGTAAATGTTCTACTGGATGAAATTTATGTTTCCCCTGGTGTGGGTTTTAAAGGAGGGAAAATATAAGGCATTTCTCAAAACATCTCTTCTGAAGCCACAACAATACAAACATTCATGATAACATCTGTGTTTTGCAAAAATAAAGACATTGTTGCACTTATTCCTGTAAAAAATTTAACTGCTGAACAATTACAGACATTCACACTTAAGGTTTTGAAAATTCTTAATGATTCTGGATACCAGGTACTTGCATTAAAATCTGATAACAATAGGATTAATCGCAATATGTTCACACTTCTATGTGGTGGTAACCTTGTATCCAGTATCATTAATCCCATTAATGAGAATTTGCGCTTGTTTTTGTTGTTCGACACTGTTCATTTGTTGAAAGCAGTTCGTAATAATTGGCTCAATCAGTCATATACAAATCAGACTTTCTTTTATCCATCTATGAATGACTTTAACAAAGTTTGTGTTGCTAGTCTCGCACATCTTCAAGAAATATACAATAAAGAACAAAATCTTAACATTAAACAAGCACCAAAACTCTCCCGGAAAGTTTTGTACCCAACATCTGTTGAACGGCAAAATGTTAAACATGCTGTTGACATTTTTCATGAAACAAATATAGCTGCTTTAGAATGTACTGCAAAAGAGTTTGGTAGTGATTTATTACAGACCAAAGAATTTATTACAATAATGAGCACATGGTGGAAAATTGTAAATGTAAAATATCCAACTAAGGGAAAACATCTACGTGACAGCAGCTGTGATCCAGTACACAACATACTTGACAACAATATTACATTTCTAAAGAAGTTCAGTTCATGGCTACAAGCTTGGATCAATATATATAGATGTGAAGATACATCCACTTTATCAGGTTTTGCTGTGCCTGAAAAAGGTGGTTGTTTATCCAAAGAAACACAGTTTGCACTTCAACATACTACAGATTGTCTTGTTCATTTAACAAATTATATGTTCGAAACTTTAAAACCATCATACATTTTGTTTGGGAAATTTCAAACAGATTGCTTAGAAGCTCGTTTTGGACAGTACAGGCAGTTGAGTGGGGGAATTATAATATATCTGTGATACAAGTTCTTGAGTCAGAAAGAAAATTAAAAGTCATGAGTTTGGTTCAAATGCAATCATACAAATATGGTGAAATTAAACTGAAACAGTTCTCTTTTCCCCAAGAAGAAGTAAATGATGAGCAGCATTGCTTCTCTCACACATTTGACAATATTTTGCACTTGTGTGATAGTGTAGATATATCTGAATCAGTTATGTCTGTTTTAGTATACATAGCTGGTTACATAGCAAATAAAGTTAAAAAAAAAATACAGTGCCCAGATTGTAAAAACACTTTGGCCTGTGATAGGAAATTGGATTACGAATGCTCTGATGAAGAAGTTGCCAAATATTTGCAGCTTATAGATAGGGGAGGGGTCTCACATGGCCAGAGGAGTTCACAGTGAAGGTTGTATTAAAAACGTTTCAGGTGTTTCAAGCTATTCTTCAGGAAGAGCACGAGCAGGCCTTCATTGAATGTGGTAAGCAGAAACAACTTGTTTGTCAACTTACTGTAGAAAAGCTTGAAACTTCTGATACCATATCAAAATTTAACTGCCGTTGTAACAATAGTTCACTAAAGTTGGCCAAAATGTGCATAAACCATATGGTCAATATTTTGCTAAATAATTATTGCAAAGCACGAAACGATCAACTGAACAAATCAAAATCGAAGAGAAAATTGTCTACTCTTAAACCTGCCACTGCACATAACACAAGTGGTCAAGTGCAAGAGAAAGTCCCTAAGAGGAGGAATATAACTGCAAACAAAGAGCAAAAAAACAAGTAACACGTAAAGCAGCCTATGATAAGAATGTGGCTAATCACAGAAAATAACAAAAGAAATTCAAAAATGAGAAATAAAATAACAGATTAAGAATGGAAGTAGATATGCCTCCAAAAACTTGAAAATTAAGTTGTCCTGGATTAGGAAGTTAACCCGCATCTCCACATTTATGTATGAGTATATGTTACTATTACCCACCCTGAACAAGGAGCTCCCAAGCTACTGTGGATGTGTTTTGATTAAATTGGCACCCATCTTCCTGTAACATCTTATTTAACAAATTAAAAATTCAAATGGCTGCTCTTACAGTTTGCTTGTGTAGCTGAATACTGCATAATTCACTGCACTTTACTACTTGATACTGTTGCAAATAATTTTTTAGAGAGTGATCATGGTAAAGCGTGCATGGTGAGCTTTCCGAAATATCCTATCAAAGCAACCCTGTGGTGGTGGTGGGGGGGGGGGCCCACCACCACCACCACAAGAACGGTCCCACTAAAACATTTAAATAATTGCAATGAGTGGCTTTCAAAAAGCCAAATGGAACACAGCTTTTTTTTTCTTTAATATTTTACATAAAGTGCTGGCAAAATTTTACAACCATGACATCTAGTTACTAACTTAATTCCATCTGTTTTTTCATATCCATGTGACAGACTTTTATATGGATGTGTGTGTATGTACTGTAGCCGCTTAACAGACCTTCATATGGACATGTGTAAGTTTTATGTATCAGTGATGCTCCACATGATTTTTGTTAAGTGGGGGATCATAAGAATAAAATAATTTTTGACTGAAAACCCAAATCTTGTGTGAAGGCTGTGAAGTTGTACTTAAAGGGATATGTATACATATAACATAACACCCAGTTTCAAACTTAATTCCATATGTATTTGTCATATCCATGTGACAGACTTTTATGTGGATGTGTGTGTATGTATTGTTGTATCCGCTTAACAGACCTTCATATGGACGTGTGTATGTATTGTTGTATCCGCTTAACAGACCTTCATATGGACGTGTGTATGTTTTATGTATCAGTGGCACTCCACATGGTCTTTGTTAAGTCGGGGATCATAAGAATGAAATAATTTTCCCAGATGTCATCTGAAAAGGTGGCGGAAAACCCAAATCTTGTGTGGAGCCTGTGAAGTTGTGCTTAAAGGGATATGTATACATATAACATAACACCCAGTTTCAAACTTAATTCCATGTGTATTTGTCATATCCATGTGACAGACTTTTATATGGATGTGTGTGTATGTATTGTTGTATCCGCTTAACAGACCTTCATATGGACGTGTGTATGTTTTATGTATCAGTGGCACTCCACATGGTTTTTGTTAAGTGGGGGATCATAAGAATGAAATAATTTTCCCAGATGTCATCTGAAAAGGTGGCAGAAAACCCAAATCTTGTGAAGCCTGTGAAGTTGTGCTTAAAGGGATATGTATACATATAACATAACACCCAGTTTCAAACTTAATTCCATGTGTATTTGTCATATCCATGTGATAGACTTTTATATGGATGTGTGTGTATGTATTGTTGTATCCGCTTAACAGACCTTCATATGGACGTGTGTATGTTTTATGTATCAGTGGCACTCCACATGGGTTTTGTTAAGTGGGGGATCATAAAAATGAAATAATTTTCCCAGATGTCATCTGAAAAGGTGGCGGAAAACCCAAATCTTGTGTGGAGCCTGTGAAGTTGTGCTTAAAGGGATATGTATACATATAACATAACACCCAGTTTCAAACTTAATTCCATGTGTATTTGTCATATCCATGTGATAGACTTTTATATGGATGTGTGTGTATGTATTGTTGTATCCGCTTAACAGACCTTCATATGGACATGTGTATGTTTTATGTATCAGTGGCACTCCACATGGGTTTTGTTAAGTGGGGGATCATAAAAATGAAATAATTTTCCCAGATGTCATCTGAAAAGGTGGCGGAAAACCCAAATCTTGTGTGAAGCCTGTGAAGTTGTGCTTAAAGGGATATGTATACATATAACATAACACCCAGTTTCAAACTTAATTCCATATATATATATTTGTCGTATCCACTGCACATGAATTTTATTAAGTGGGTGAATATAAGAATGGAGCAGTTTTCCCCACATGCCCTGTGTAAAGGTGACGAGGAAAATCCAAGTGATTTTCCTCGTCAATACACAGTCATACCTGAATTTTTATACACAGTATCACCTGGATTTTCTTCGTCAAAAACAGTCATTCAAATATCTTTTGTGTGGCTTTGTTTTGAGACTACTAGAAAGAAACTCTGAAGTCCAAACATTTAGTAAGTGCTTCAAAATATATAGACCTTTGCAGGTAAAGTAAAATAGTAAATCAGTTTGTGTCTCGACCCCATTAACATATGTAAATTTCATGATCGTCCGCCAATTCCTTCTTGGTGTTCTTTTTTCACTTTCTGCCAGTATATATATATTCCTATAACATTTTTTTGCTGGAATGGCAATAGGTTGGATGCATTTCTGGAAGAACAGACCACCGATGGACAAAACAAATTTAGAATGGATACAAGGGACAGCAAAAGAATACGTGGTAGATGAGTGGATGAAATTTGAATGCATGCCGGAGTGACATGGAGGAGACTCGTTCAAGACGGACCACTGTCGAAAAAACTGGGTGGAGACCATCATCCAGCAGTGGATTGGTAATGGGGTTGACAATGATTATACATGGATAAATACAAAAAGCAAGGAGCGGACAGGAACAGTAAAAATATCTCAAGAGGTGATCGAAGTTTGGACTTAATTTTAGGATGAAAATACACTTCTCTTCAGTTCCTCAGAGTACTGTATGCTTTAGGTCAAATTCAACTCTCAGCCGTGGAGAAGCTTCAGAGAGATTTTAATTGTAGCATTTACTACCTATCATGAAATCGTTACGGCATGCTGTTTTTTAACGTAATAATTTAATATAATATTGCCATGTAAATTTTGCTTTTGCATTTTGAACCATGCAAAAAAATTGTAAAGTTAAAAAAGAACAATGTTCAAAAAATTGAGTTGCTTTATTAGGCCAACCCTCGCCCTTACAACAGTTTATATTTAAGAGTCCCGGGGCCTTTATTTTTCAGAAAGAAACACGGTATGTATGTGTGCATATATACACCGTCGTATCAGAATAATATGACCACCCGCGGAATCACAGTGTACTCGCCCAGGCGCGTCACAGAGTGCACGTGACAAGGTCGACCACGCGGAAATATAAGCCGCCGGCCAGGACAGATGTGCCATAGTGCGTTACGTGAGCACAATGGGCAGAGGTAGTGATTTGGCGGACGTTCAAAAAGGAATTACCATCGGCTACCTCGCAAAGGGTGGAAGCATCTCAGAAACAGCAGACTTTGGGGGCTGTTCGCGAGGTGCTTTAGTGAAGGCTGCACCAAGAATAGACAGCTGGCAGACTGAGTACATCCCGACGTCATAACTGTGGAGCCCCAAAGGACATCGACCCTAGAGGTGAACGTCGCCTCCGTCGACTGGTAAAGGGCAATCGACGCGCAACAGTGCAACAATTGACCACGCAAATGAACGCTGGGGGCACCCACGTACGTCTCCCCTCTAACAGTAGAGCGACCGCTGTTACGCATGGGTCTCCAGAGTCTACGCTGCGTCAAGGCGCCCACGTTAGCCCAGGTCCATCAGCAATGACGGCTGCAGTTCGCATGAGACTATCATCATTGGACAGTGGAAGAATGGAAAAAGGTTGTCTTCTCTGACGAGTCGAGGTTTCTACTCCACAGAAGTGACGGGCGGTGGCGGATACGGCGTCAGACACACGAGAACCAACACCCTCTCACGCTTGCCGGTCAAGTACAGGCCAGCATTGACATGTCTGGAGGATGTTATCCTGGTTTGACCAGGGACCGCTGATACCACTGGATGGGTCCCTGAATGCTAATGACTGCCAGTCCAGACTCGATAACCACATCGATCGGTTTATGTTCTACGTTTACCCTGGTGGTGTTGGTGTCTACCAACAGACAATGCGCCGTGCGACGTCGCTAAGGAGGTGAGTGACTGGTTCCAGGAACACGACAGCGATGTCTCCGTTCTCCCTTGGCCGGCGAAATCACTCGACCTCAATCCAATAGAGCACATCTGGGACTATTTGGAACGATAGGTTTGACGTGCCGACCCGCAATCACGTCATCTCAGGGACTTCCGTGCACTGCTGCAGTCCGGATGGGCATATGTTCTGCTGACAACCTTTCGAGGGCGTCATCGCGTCTTTGATACGCCGTCTCGCCGCTGTCATCAGGGCCAAAGGTGGTTTTTCCCGTTTATTAGGTAGGTGGTCATATTATTCTGATACGAATGCGTACAAATACTGCTGGATTTGGTATAGCGAAAGCACCATATATCATATCCATGTACTGAGAGAACTAGTTGAAAGAACAAGGGAGTATGAACTCCTAATATGTATGGCTCTTATTGATTATGAAACGGCCTTCAATTCCGTGAAGCCATCAGCATTTACAATGGCCTTGAAATTCTGCGGTATTGAAGATGCATACATTAGCATTATTAATCACATCTATGAAAATGCAAAGGTTCGGATATTTTTGGATACAGGACAAATAAAAATTGGAAACGGAGTGAGACAAATTGACACCATATCCCCCAAAACTCTTTAATACCATATTGCAAAATGCCTTTCAATCATTGAACTGGGAAAACAAAATCATATAACTTAATAAAGATTATTTAACTCCACATCGTCTTGCGGATTACGTCGTCCTTTTTGCAACAACCCATTCAGAGCTGCAGAATATTATTCAAGAACTTGCTGACAAGAGTAAAGAAGTTGGATTAAAAATGAATTTTCAGAAGGCAAAACTGATGTACAATGCTTGATTTTATAAGAAATGAAGCTTTTGCCATTGAAGGAGAAAAGCTCGTGTCAACAAATACCTACATTTACTTTGGACAACAGATATCAAGCAAGGGTCACACTGATGAGGAAATTAATCGGCGTATAAAATTTGGCTGGAGAGCATATAATGTATGTACACTACTGGCCACCCATAATGCAACACCAAGAAGGACAGGAGATAGCAAAGCCAGATATACTGGACACATAACAACAGATACAAAGATGAAACGATTGAGCTTACAGGCCCGTGCGACTTGCGGAACACGCAGACATTAATAGTTCGTGTGGCCCCCATGGCTGGCAATAACGGCCACTACACGCTGCGGCATCGAACGAAAGAGGCTTTGGATGTGGGCTTGGTGGTTTGTCGGTCCAGGCTGCTACCACACGTTGCCACAGTTCATCAGGCGTAGCCGCGGGTGGTGCTTGCCGGGCCACTCGGTTGCCGATCAGCGACCAGACGTGTTCGATGGGCGAAATATCGGGAGAACAGGTGGGCCACGGCAGCAGTGACACCTGGTGGGCCGTGAAGAATTGTTGCACGATTCGTGCCGCGTGCGGGCGCGCATTGTCCTGTTAAACGTGGCCGCTGGCAGGTCCAGCAGGTAAGGGAGGACTACAGGCTCCAAAACGTCGGAGATGTAGCAGTGGCTGTTGAGTGTACCGGCGATGCGTACCAGAGGGGTGCGGGTGTCATATCCAATTGCACCCCAAACCATAACGCCAGGCGACGGACCGGTATGGCGATGCATAATGCAGGCGTAATACAGACACTCGCCGTGGTGCCGCCACACGCGGATTCGACCATCGTGCTGTTGCAAGCAGAAGCGGGATTCGTCAGAGAAGACAATGTCCTGTCATTCCGTAGTCCAGGTACAGCGTTCAAGGGCCCACTGCCGCCGCACTCTCCGGTGGTGTAACGTCAATGGTAATCGGAGCAATGGGCGCCGTGCGACAAGTCCCCGCTCCTGCAGACGACGTCGAACGGTACGTGCTGACACAGGTTATTGCGCAACACACCCTAATTCCTGCGCTAATGTTCGTGATGTGGTGGTGCGAGCCGTCAATGCCCGCCGCACAACATGCCGGTCCTCTAGTTCGGTAGTGTGCCGCGGCTGCGGCAATCGCTCACGTCGGTCCGTCCATCCCTCTTGCATACACCGAATCCATACTCGCCTCACTGGCTGGATGTCGTCCCACACTGGCGCCGATGTCTCGGTACGATAAACCGCTGTCGCGATAAGCCACTATTCGTCCTATGTCAAACTCCGAAACGTGCTGGAATGACTGCCGTATTCTGCGACTAGGCATCAGAAAGCTTCCCACGCGCAGGTCCGGCAACACAACACATTTCCACTACTTACAACCCCCCCCCCCCCCCCCGCCTTCTGCGCATCCTTCTTATAGTGCTTCTGGGTGGCGTGCCGGGCGCACATGATATGCATATGCCCTGCAATGCTAATCGTTTTCATTGGCGTGTAGCTCAATAAATATTGCCATCGCGTAAAATCTACATGAAGGTAAAATTTTTGCGAGTCTAGTTTCGATTTCTCTACTTGCTTCTGGTATAATGTCCACGATAATTCCATCTTTTCCTGGAGCTTTTCCCCGTTTCATGTACTTAATTGCATGTGTAACTTCTGCCAGGAGGACTGGTGGAACTTTGATACTGTTACCTTTAGTAAAGTCTTGAGTAGATGTATCATCTCTTTCATATAGCTTTGAGTAGAAATATTTCATTCTTGTCAAAATTTCACCTCTATTTCTTGTTACAGAACCATCTCCTTTTCTCAGAGCCATAATCTGTTTTCTTCCCTTACTCAGATGTCCCTTTGCTCTCTTCAGGCTTTGGTTGTTTTGAATTGCTTTCCTTACTAGTTCACAGTTGCACTTCCTTACGTCTTCAGTGATACTTTTTCGTACTGTCTTGCATAGCTCTATATATTCCACTTTGGAAGTCACATTTTTATTTGTCCTTATCTCCCTTCTCTTTTGCATCATTATTTTTGTTTTTCCTGATATTTTCTTTGTATGCAACTTGCCCTTAGTGCCACTTATTTTTGCTACTGTTTCAATAAGAGCCTTTGTTAGTTTTCTGTTAACTTCAGAGATGTCTGCTTCTTCTAACGTTAGATCTTCTAGAGCGGATAATCTGTTCCTCAGTTTCTGTTTGAAGGTATTATGATGCTTTTTAAGGTTGGTCATGTCAATACATTTTGTTTGTTTTATGAGATTGCCACGTCCGAGTTTAGTGTTCAGGGGCATCTTACATTTCACCATTCTATGATCACTCCTTGTGTTGGACCTGTTCAACACACTGCAGTCTTCAATTACAAATTTCTTGTTGTACATAATAAAATCAATTTGACTTGTCATTCAATTGGGATTCAATTTCATAATAAAATCAATTTGACTTGTCTTCTATTTCTTTTGAGATTTTTTCTTGAAAAGGAGTTCACGATGAAAAACCTTCCTGTACACACACACACACACACACACACACACACACACACACACACACACACACCTTTGGGAAGCTTAAGCTTGAATACTAAGCGTTGAAAAGAACCATTGCTGCATTAAAACCGTATATAGTATCCATTTTATTTGTAAAGGTAATATTCAGATACATTTGGATATATCATACTTACTCGTTTTAGTTAATTTGAATGCATAATGATGTGCATTTTAGCTATTCAGTTATCATAAAAATCTTTATTAATCAAAAACCTTTGCTTGGATGCATTTTAAATATTTAGTGAAATCCTTGGAAGCAGTTCAACGTAAGTTATGAATTTATTCATGCATTAAGAAAAGCTGCCAGTAATTGAATTTTAACTTCGAGTATATAACGAAAACATAAAATCTTAATAAAGAACTTTAATGCTCTTGTAAGGAGAATCCCATTTTCTTGTTCTTTTGCAAGCTTAGATTTCCTTTCCTAAATATTAATGTGAACATTTAGTCATTAGTTATGTTCTTAGTAAGAGGTTTTCATTCTTGACAAATGTTCTGTTGACCAGCATTCTACCTACAAGGATTAATCGCAAAAATGTTACGAATTCCTGGTGCTGTATAAAATCAGCTTGTTGACAGAGCATGGCATGCGCTCTCGTTATGATTTCAAAATGAAAGAGCTAACTAGCAAAGTTTTAAAAACAAAGACATTGCTGTTTAAAATTTATAGCAAATCAGTGAAACGAAAGCAGTTTACGAGAAGATGCACGATAGCCTTTGTGTTCTAACATTGTAACGTTGCATTTTAACGAAAAAAAAAAAGTACTTCGAAAAAAAAAAGAATTATATTGTGTTTTACGTTAAGAACAGCGCAACTTCTGTTTAACGAAATCGAATGGTAATGCCTGATATAGTCGTTATATAGCGAATTCGCTATATGGAATAGGTCTTTTTAACATAAATACAGAATGAACTTTGGCAGTAACTAAACTGCTGATTATAAACTAAATTTTCTTCTAACTACAGAGGGTGTTCAGAATGTAATGCCTCCATATTTATGTAGAAGTCCAGTGGCAAAGTACCAAATTGAAACAAAACAGAAACAAAGTTCAGAAAGTACATATTATATTTTTCTGTATAGTCCCTCTCACATTCAATGCAGATACGCTAACGTTTAACAACTTTTTTTTTGCACAGGTCTCTGTAAAAAATATTTAGGTTGTTCTCGGAACCATTTCCTCGTAGCATCTTGAACATCTACGTCGCAGGTGAGCTGATATCCTTTCAGATGTCTCTTGAGAGCAGAAAATAACCAGGAAGTCGTACGACGCCGAATCTTAGCTGGGTTTTTTTTTTTTTTTTTTTTTTTAGGTTTAACGAAAATCGTGAGCAACTAAATGGGCTATAAGCAGTCGCCCGTCCCAAATTTAGGGTCACTGGTTTCAGGGAAGGGAGAGAGCCAGTGCCGTAAGACAAACACAACATCCATGCCTCACGGAATTCGAACCTGGACCCTTCACGGACGAATAATCATAAGTCAGCGCTTAGACCACTGCGCCACCGGGACGGCGTATCTAGGCTGTAAGTAGGGTGTTCAAGAACTTTAAACTTGATTTTCTGTATAGCCTCTGAAGTGAAAGCATGTCGTATGCGTTGTCGTGCTGCAGAACGATTGGCTTTTTTCTTCCACGCACGCGGTTTATTCTTTGCTTTATTTCTTTTAAGGTATGCACATAGTTCTCAGAGTTGATAGTCATATCTTTGATCATATACTGCTGATGAATAATGTCTCTGTAGCCCCAGAACACAGTGAGCAAGCACCTACCGGCAGAAATTTGAGTTCTAAATTTTCTTCGCTCGAGGAGAAATTGTGTGTCGGTATTCTAGAGATTGATGTTTCATTTCTGGGACATCATGGTGAACCCAACTCTCGTCACCAGTCACAATGCTTTGGAGAAAACCACTTCCATATTTTCCATAGCGAGAAAGCAACCTTTGGTATGTTTCAAATCTTAATTTCTCCATTTCAGTCTTTAGATGACGCGGTAACGAGCACACACTTTGTTGTATCCTAAAACGTTAATAATGTCTTTGACACTATCTGAACTGATGTTCAGCTTTCTTGCTATGGCTTTCTGAGTTATTCTTCGATTCTCCCTGATGAGCTCATCGACATTTTTCCTGTCCAATTCGCAAGTTGCAATTACGGGCCTCCCTCTCCTTTGCTGATCTTTTACAGCCAGCATTTCTTGACTGTCCTTTCAGTTGTACTATTGAACCACCTGCAGTACCGAACACGGGCCTCGTGGTCTGTTTCTTTCAGCTGATGCACGACATACTCTTTGTACAGGTGGAAACGCAACTACCTTTTCAGAATATTGTGGGCTGTACTCTTTGGCACGTTAGCTTGTTGTGACAGCCGCCTCAAGGACTTTTGTGGACGCCTCTGTATCCTGTCCTGGATATTCTGTAGTCCCGCATTCCTAAACTATCCGGGTTTATCCGGATAGTTTTTTTTTTGAATGGGTTGCCGCTTCGGATCAAGACGATGACGCGCATTATTCTGCATTTAAAAGAGAGCTTCAGATTTTCTTAATTAATGGTTGGTCATATATTATTGCTTCAATTTACTGTATTACGGTTAAATTGTTCCTTGACTTGACGATTTAGATTCTTTTGGAGGGGGGACTAAGGGCTCGTCAGGCTATTTGCTGGCCTTTTTCCCTGGTTCCCTTTCCACATTACATCGCAACGATTTGTTATAAAGAATCTGTTGCAGTGCTTGAAATTATTTAAAACTAAAAGATTATAGTGTTATTTTGGTGCTTTGTAATTATTATTTCCTTTGGTTATGCTCCCTGTGGTGAGACTTTTGATGTATTGGCTAGGAAGTGTTGGTACCTTCTTATTTTTAGTTTGTATGACTTAATAATATATTTTAGTATGTAACTTTTTGAAAATGTCACTTTCGTTAGTATATATTTTATCATGTGTATGTCTTAATGAAAATACGATGTTATTTGCAAAAATCGAATTGTATGGAAATAGTTACATTTTTGAAGTTTGTAATGGTTGTATTTTTGAAGTGCTGCAATTTTTTAGTTACTTTGGTTAAATTGCATGCTGCGTGCAACCTTTGATTTCTATGATATAAAAAGCCTGAGTTCAAATTATGTTTGCACATTTATATTACTATTGGTACTGTATTACTGTATTTTGGACTTTTGTTTTTTATTATGATTGTAGATATAGTCCCGGGTGTGTTTGGACTAAATTCTGTTTTGTTGTGGTGTGGCATGAAATTGTAGTTAAATAAAATAAAACAAATAAAGAAATCCAAAAATTTCATATTGGAAAAGTGATCAAACTTTTTGGGAGATGTTGAAAAAATTGGGTTGGGGTTGGATGGTAGAAAATTTTTCGAAGACTCAAAATTCGTAGAGTGAAATATTAAGGCTTTATACCTGGATTAAAGATGAGAAACCCCCAAAAATGGAGAATACCTGATTTGTTTACATTTGAGAACTGTGATGGCAGGAAAATGTTTTTTTAAGAATTACACGCGGCTTAATTTGTTTACATGCTGTTTTTATTCTTTATCTGCCATGTCTAAATGCTTTCCTAAACAAGTCTAGAGCAAAGAAGTATTAATATGGGTTGCTGAAACAGTAGATATTGATATTTTCGCAAATCTTGTGAATGCTGAATTGATTCAAAAGTATATCTGCAAAATCCGTAACTGACTAAACTGAAGAAATACTTACATGAATTTTATGGTTGTATGACTGAATTTAAACATATGAATAAAACAAGAACACCCAAAACAAGAAACATAAGTTAGACTTCAAATTAAATAAAAAAAATATTGCATTATAGTAAAAAATACTCTAAGTTAAAGCAGAGGATTTCGTCTAAATGCTAACTGCGGTTGATAACTGCGCTATATACAATGTACAAAATAAAAAGACTAATAAAAAATTAAAAAGTAAATAAATGTGAGTACTTTTGCGTGTGGGCGTTACCCACCTCCAAATGGAGGGGTTTGAGATATTTTTTTATGGGATTTGTGTGGATAAATCCCTGCCTAAGCTATTCTATTAGTTTTTGTTTTGTTTTGTTTTTGATTGAGGGTTTGACGACCACCGTGAGCAACTCAATGGGCTATAGGCAGTCGCCCGTCCCTAATTTAGGGTCACTTGTTCCAGGAAAGGGAAAGAGCCAGTGCCGTAAGACAAACACGACACCCATGCCTCATCGGGATTCGAACACGGACCCATCTCGGACGAATGATCTGTTAGTTTCAGACACTAACTCCTCAAAACAAGATAATATTAGAATCAAAGTTACTGATGGAATTGGATTTTACTTACTATTCATTTACAATTTAGCCACTGTATTAGAATATTTACAAAGCTCTTCGAACATAACTCGAGCTCGACTGAATCCATCACGTGAATCATATGCGTTTCTAAATGTTGTCGTTCCGCGATTTCGTCGGCCTTCCTCCAACTTTTTTTCTGCCACTTAGATGAACAAATTCTCTTAGCACCTCATCAGTCACATTTTTACTAACCCTTTCAAAGCATTTATCGCCATACAACTAAAAACATTTTACCTCCTGTTACACATTTGCAACAAATCTTCGTACCGTGCATGATCAGAACGAGGCTTGACTCCCTCCCAATTAACCCTTTAAAGACCATGATACAAAAATCTTGTATCACTTTAAATACCATAATGCCCGAAACTGTCTGTTATTTCACTTCTTTGTTTAGTAACAACAATGGTGACTGAGGGTGACTCCTGCTGATCCCTCATAGGTCGAGAAAATTTGAAGAACAAGTAAGGATAAGAAATCCGACTCACTCTAGATAGTCTATGCCCGTTTGTATGTAAGGGCGTTTCGGGCGCTATGGTCGTTTAAGGGTTAAATAACGCCTCTCTCCAGCAGGCAAGCGACTCCTCCTGTGTGTCTCTTCTGCAGCATACACACAGGTTTGACTGACCCACAAAGACTACAAAAATTAGTCTCTCATACACAGCCATTTGGAGCTTTTTGACAACCCATCAGTCCTGTGAAATTTTCCTAAAGCACCTGTAACTTTCAAAGATTAATTACACCGAAGTGACGAGAAAAACTGGATATGGGTGCTATTATTTCCATTACGTGCCACCACACCCATGTGGCAAATGGTATCGCACATAAACGACGTAGGCAGATATCTCCGAAAAGCTCAAGTAGTAGCATTCGCAGTTCAGATAGCAGCTTGTCAGGATTTAAGCGATTTCGAACGTGGTATGATAGCCGGCGCCTATCATACACGTTCGAAAGGTTTTACACGGTCAGCAATTTCAAGGGTGTACCTGGACCACACAAACTCAGGGGTTTAATCCGGAGTTTGAGACCCGTGTGGCCATAGAAGAGCCCTGGATTATTGTGGACAGCGACGTCTGGCACGAATCGTAACATCCGCCCGGCGTGCAACATTGCCGCAAATCACAGCGCAGTCCAATGCTGGAGCCAGTAGTAGCATCAGCGTTGGGACAGTGCAACGTCCCCTGTGTTTTATGGAGTTCCGGAGCCGACGGTCCACCTGGGTGCCATTGCTGATCCGACGACACAAGGCTGTGCGCCTTGCCTAGGCTCGAGAACACCGCCATTGGGCGCAAAACGGCTCGAAACGTGTAACCTGGTCCGACGAATCGCGGTACAACTGTTTAGGGCAGATGACAGACTCCGAATGTAGCGACAACCCCACATGGCAATAGGATCCCGCATGCCTTCAAGGGGCAGTGCAGGCCAGCGGTGGCTCTGTTATAGTGTAGGGTGTTTTCAACTGGCATGCACTTGGACCCCTCATGCGTCTGCAGACCTTTCTGATCGGTCGAGGCTACTGAGTTGCTCACAGGGAGTCGTTAAACCTCTAATTTAAAAAAAGCTGCCGTCAAAAATTCCTGGCTATTTTTTAACCCTTTAACGACCTTGACCCCAAAATCTTGTATCACTTTAAATACCATAAGGCCCGAAACTGTCTGTAGGTTCACTTCTTTGTTTAATAAAAACAACAGCGACCGAGGGTGACTCCTGCTGATCCCTCATAAGTCGTTCAAATTTCAAAAACGGGTAAAGGTAGGAAATCTGACTCACTCTAGGTGTTTCGGGCGGTTATGGCCGTTTGTATGTACGGGCGTTTTGGGTGTTATGGTCGTTAAAGGGTTAAACCAGTTTCATATGAAGTTTCTAAAAAAAAAAAATGTAGAACCTTTGAGGCTAGAGGCATTCTTAGCTATGAACACCCCCACCGCAGTGCGGTAGTTATCAGTACGCCCTTGGACGTCATGAAAAGACCTCTGAGAACATAACTAACTCCAGTTTATGGCATGACGGATTTTGTGTTGTTTTGTTTTGGAGTTTAACGACCAATGTGAGGAACTGTGACGGCTATAAGCAGTTGCTTTTTCCCAGTTTAGGGCTATTGGTTCCAGAGAACTGACAGATGCAATGCCGTAAGACAAACACCACCCATGCCTAATCCGGGACTTCAACCCGGGCACACTCAGACGAATGGTCAGAAGCCAGCGCTTAGACCACTGCGCCACTGCGGTGGCTGACGCATCTTAAGGTGCTAGTACTGCAAATACACTGTGTAATGAGACCGTTAAGTAATGAGACTGATTTTTTACGGGACAGCTCTTTGAATAAAAGTGACAAACGTGCTTTCGGTTTTGACCGCTAGAGTGTGCTGTAATCGCAGGAGCAAATTTCGAGTCGGGTGACGCAGCAGCTTTCGTGTGGCCTCCGTTGAAGTAAGACTGTGTGAGTGGAGCGTGTCGGAAGTTGCGTAATGTATCAAAGAGCTGTGATAAAATTTTACTGTAAATTAGGAAAAACTACCACGGAAATGTACCAAGACCCGAAGAAAGGTTTACAGCGATGACTATCTGAGCCGTGCACAGGTGTTCTGCTAGTTTACGACGTTTAAAACTGGGAGGGCGTCCTTCAAGGATGAACCACACACAGGACATCCAGTTTCTGCATGCACAAATGAAAATGGGGTGAAGCCTAGCGAAACTGTTGCCTATGACAAGCAGATAACCACTAGGCTACTTGCTGAACAGCTTGCTGTCGATCTTTACGCCAGCATGCGACGGGTCAGAAAGAACTGTTCCACAAAAACAATGGCTTTCTGCTGCACGACAATGTGCCCGCACGTTGTGCCATGCCTGTCAAGCAGTTTCGAGCTTCAAAGACGATATGTGTGATCGAACATCCAACCTACTCATCAGATTTGACTCCCGGAGACTTTTGCCTCTTCCCAAAGGTGAAGTGCGCCTTGAAAGGGGAGCGCTTTAGCAACATTGAGGTCATCCAACGGCGTCTGACTGAATTAGGTTCTGATTCAGGACTTCCACCGTGCCTTCGAATCCCTGTACGAAAGATCTCACCGTTGTGTGGAGTTGGAGAGAGATTATTTTGAATCTTTGTAAGTGCCAATTCAAAATATAGTTTGTTGTTTTGATATAATAATTTTTGTGTCATTAATTAACGGGCACACTGCATATACAGAACCATAGACCACGGCATTGTTAGGAATTTTTCTGACCCAGTTGCTAACTACATTAGTACTTGTATTACATGAAACAGCATAATAATGTGATAATTTGTAACTTTACTAGATCTATGAACGTCACTTTCTACTGTACGCACGGCACTCCTGTTAGGTGGGAGAATTTTTCTTTGAAGAGGGTTGTATATCTTACATCACTGAGCACGTTAATGACCCATCATTCCCTAATATTTGTATACACCCACCAATAATACACTATGTCACGTTCGAGGCTCGTAATGATTTGGCCATGATGTGTGCATTTATAACACAAATTTTGAAAATGAAAACTTCACGATGTGTGTTAGCGCCAGCTTAAAGCGTTGAACATAATTAATGAAAAGCAGAGTACATTCATTATTCATGATATCAGACAAGTCAAATTCGATCAATTAATAAATTGAACATCGCGCTTAAGCTCTTGTAGTGGAATTTAAGAAGAGAAATTAATTTTATGACATTTTCTTTAGCGTAATATTAGTAAAAACAGATGAATTATTTCGGGGCATTTAATTTTAAGTGAGATTTTATCTGCTGAAGATACGATCGTACTGTACTTTTTAATGCTTTTTCTCAAGAAAGCTGTTTCTTCCTCGGTGACACTTGGAATAAATATATATATATTGCTTGTTTTCCTTAATTTCTTATCTAAGTTATATATATTAATGTTCAGAAATAATTCTCTTAATTTATTAATTCACTTAAACGGTAAAAGACTGATGACGAAGATGTAACTTTGTCCTTTCTTTGTTTTTTAATTTGGTAAGAAAAATTACTTTTTTAAGGAAGAAGTAGACGTTCATATAAAACTTTCGCTCAAAAATTAATTTGATCTGCCTCAGAGAATACACAGAAGGCTTCATATTAAATTAAGTTATTTTCGGTTAACTACTAAGAAAAAGCTCTTTTCATCATTAAGACTCCCCCCCCCCCCAAGAAGAGACTATAACCGAAAACACTCAAGTAGAATTCAGTGATGAAACCTAAAAAATTCATTATTGAAATTGTAATTTGCACAAAATAAAAGTAAATATACATGAAGTTGAAATAATAATGAAAATGCCTTCTGTAAAATTATATTTTTAAATGTCCCACTTGCTATTTATGAGCACGCTCTTAAGGTTTATTTTTGTTTCTTGCAGATACTGACGTATTCCTCTACTTAAACTTTGTTTTGGTGTTCTGTTTTTTTTATGTAAATTTAGTTACTTGTTAAACATTTTCTAACTAAACGGCACCGCAAACATTTTTACCACCGCAAACATTTTTGACGCTTTGGCAGCACTGACAGTGAGTTAGAGCAACATAAATTTATTACTGAAGGCATACAGAGGGAGTTAGTGGAGATTTATTGAGATGTCGAGAGATGGTAGTACATTGTTAAACATTGAAGGTGTTGGCTAGGTTAATTTTAAGTGTTGAAGTGGACGCCATCTTATCAAAAGAATCGTTGGTTGCAGGTTCTTGTCATTGGAACAGGGAAGCAAATAAATGCATACTCAAACAAATTGGATGTAATGACAGATTATTTCATCCGCAAATATCTTTATTCTTCAGATTGGGGGAGAAAGGGCAAATGGTCTGAATGAATAGTATATACTTCCAGCGGGTGATGGATATTTCGGGTGACACTCTCTAAGTAATTACCGCCAAATCTGTTCTTATCCCTACGTGCCTGTACGCCCGTGCAAAATAATTCGTCGTTCTCCCCTGAAATCTCTAAAAAACTTTTCGTTTACGACTACCCCGTCCAATTCCCTTTCACTATCTAACCCCGAGGAAGATGCTCTTGACATAAGAAGTTGACTGTTAATTGCTTACTTGGATTATTCCTGGAAGGTCTAGGGGGCACGAAGGCGGAGTGGGGTCCTTTTGTTCGTGGGAGGTCCCGGTCCGTGAAAGGATGGCTTTTCAGGATCTGTTGAGCACTTTATTTTAACTGATGGTGAATTTCTCTAGTTGCTGTTCGCACACAAAATAACCAACGTTACTATTTAATTATAGTTTAAATATTTCCACATTACAAAAGTTCCAAAAATATAAAGCCTGCTACTAGAGGACAGAAATTATGGAATTCCTTGTTCCTGGGCAACACTCGCTAGTGCACGAAATCACTGGTTGAGAGGTATATAAGGGAAGAGGATATCGCTGCATTCAAGTAGACGGTAATTCGATGTCAGCATGGATAAGCGTCGTGAGTTAACAGAGTTTGAATGAAGGATTAGAGTGGGCGCACGACGATAAGTCACTCTATCGCGGAGGTTGTACAGGAACTGCAGTGTCCTTATGCGGCAGCATCAGGAGTGTATTATGACGTATATTCCAAAGTAACTTTCATTTTTAGTTCCTTTTCCTATGTAAATTTGAGTTTGTCCTCTGTTAGTTTCCAAACTGAGCGTGATATCTTCTCTCTCACAAGAATGAGGTTGACAACACATTTGAGGTCGGAGAGAAAGTGACGTATGAATGTGATAAGAACGATAGATAAAAAGGACGATACAACAGTTGCTCATGGGGTTATCGGGCACGCTAGCCCAAATCTCCTAGCTTCCTATTTCTAAGGGTTGTTTAAGACCTGGGGTCAGATACTCCCTTCCTAAAATCCTCTGCATGTGAACTGATCTGATCTGCTCATGGGGATGTGTGTAGACGTTCGATCGCTAAGATAAATGTAAAGTTTACCTGCTGTGTTATATGTTGGATCTACTGAAAGATTGCTGGACCAATAAAAGGTTATCGCAAGTCTGTTTGTTTTGTCTGGCCGTAAAAGCTTAATAAGGAACTATTGCATCGTATTCTTATTTAGTTCAACATTTCTTGGTCATGGTTTTAGACATAGCGTAATACCCATCTTGCTCACGAAAAAGACATTACGTTATAGTACCGGTAATACGCCATTTCCGCAGTAACATCGCATCGTGGACAGCGTTGTAGGGTTGAGAAAGGTGGTCGACGAACGTGGCCGTCGACGTGCGTGTCGCATAGCTGCAACAACCCGGAGAGTAAAAGTGGCACAATTCACCTCCGACTACAACGCGGAAGGTGCAAGAAAAGTCTCTACCAAGACTAAGGCGATCATTAGCCGCAATAGATTATGGGAATCACAGACCCATCGGAGCCATTGCTAGCACCGCTTCACCAGACTGTATGTCTCAGCTTGGCGAAGGAACATCGACAATGGAAGTCTGCACGGCCGAGTCGGGTCTTTTTTTTTTTTTTTTTTTTGGTTTAGAGAAGAAAGCAACGGACCTGGGCAGGCGTTTTCCCCAGACACGGCTTGGCCGGGCCAAGTCGACCCATTCTTTTTACAACAATGGTAAAGAAATAAGAACGGCGTGTTTTTTTAGTCTGTTTAGCTGTTTCTCTGGCTTTACTTACTTCCATGACATAGCCCAGGCAGTAATCAGAGAGGCGAGGAGAGGCACTCATAGTATTTTTACCATCTGTAGGTATTAAAATGGTAAAACAACTTTGGGGCTTGTTGACAACAAAAAGATTCGACCCGAGCGAGTGTGTGTGTTGTATGGGGTGGCGGACGGAGGTGCCTGCATTGATGTGGGATGTGTATGTGTGTGCGTGGGTGTTTATATGAGAGAGTGGGACGCTATCGATTGCTTCTTCTATCCCTAATCTGCACCGGGATTGACTTTTGTAGTGTTACCTCTTACCAGTTCAGAGAAAGGGAGATTTTGTCATTAATAGACAATTATCGAAGGTTGCATTCTTCGATAATTGCCAAAGTTTAGTTAATATTTTAAAGCTTACATTCAGCTAAATATTTTCAATAATATCCTATTTCATTATTTAATTTTCACAATTTAATAAAACACAGCAGAAAGACAAACTAATACAAAATGGCATCTCCAGGACGATGAAAAATTTTCAAATTTTCTGAAGGAAGTGGCTACACGGAATACGGGGAAAATATGCCAATAATAGCATTACAATGCCTACCATGTATTTATGAAGAAATATTTTTTCGGAGAAATTCGTTTTCCCAATTTTATATGATGTACTGGAATTTGTGACCTACATCCGACCCTGGATGTGAGAAAAGGTCGTGAGACGCTACGATGGGGCAGAAATAGCTTCGACTAGCGCAAAGCTGAAGGTTCTGACATATCTACTTTCAGTTGCTTGGAATTTCCTTGTCCTGGGTAGTGTAATGACTAGCATGCTCGACCGGAAATCGGGAGGCGTAGGTTCGATTCTCGCTCCAGGACGATGAAAATTTTCAAGTTTTCTGAAGGAAGTGGTTACATGGAATATAGTGAAAATATGCCAATAATAGCATTACTATGCGCACCTTGTATTTATGAAGAATTACTTCTTCGGGGAAATTCGATTACCAATTGTATATGACATCACGGTCCGGACCGAGCCTAAATATGAGCTGCAATTGACGGGCCGGACTGGGCCTAGTGTCTAATATCTGAAACGGGTAGGGCCGGACTGGGCCTAGTGTCTAATATCTGAAACGGGTAGGGCCGGGACAGGGCCTTAAACCCACAAGCTTGAGCCGGGTCGGACGCACCAAATAATGCCCTTGCAAACCTCTAATCGGCACTATACTTTGGATGATTGGAGATGGGTCACCTGGTCCGACGAGTCCCGTTTTCAGTTATTTCGCACAGACGTGAGGGTGCAGATCTGGCGGAAACTGCACGAAGTGATGGACCCGACATGTCAACAGGAAACTATTCAGGCTAGTGGAGGTTCTGTTTGGTCTGGGCGTGTTGAACTGGCACACATTGAGACCTCTTGTACGTCTAGATGCAGCTTTGAATGGTCCACGCTAAGTGTATCTCTGCAAACCACCTGCATTCGCTCTTGGTCATCATGCATCTACAGGACGATGGACTTTTCCAACAGATCAATGCGCCTCCCACATAGTCGCAGTGACTAGAATATGGTTAGAAAAACATTTCGTAGAAGTGCCCACCCTTGAATGGCGTCTCTGTCCACAGGACACGAATTTCGTGGAAAATATTTGGGGTGTTGCGGAAAGGTCCTTTCAAGTTTGGCTCCTCCACTCGGGAATGCAACGGAATTACAGGCAGCGATGCAGAAAACATGGTTGGGGATGTAGGGTACAGGTTGGCGTTGATGGACCGACCTCTTGGAACAAATTCGTAATGGATTATCCCTTCGAAATTCCACCATCATTTTGTGCTCGAAGCGCCCTCGTTTGGCAACAGGTTCAGGAAGCTCGCCCGGGCTCAACCACGGTCACTGTGTGTCAGGATTACGGAAATACACCCACTTTTCATCTCACGTAACAATTCTCTTGATGAAACGTACATCGCGCGGGTTTTCTAGGAGTTCCGTGCCCACTTCCACTGTGCTTCAGCTGGAGTCAGTTCGTGAGGGACAATGCGGCAGCTCCTGTAGTCCTTGCCAATGTCCTGAATGTGACGAATCACGGTGGTCTGTGATATGCCCAGCTCGCCTGATCATCTCCGAGTACTGGTTGTTGGATTTGCCTCTACGGCCTGACGCACTGCCTCCGAATCCACGGTTCGCAGCCTACCTGACCTTGGCTGATCGTCGAGGTTTCTGTCACCTGAGCGAAATCTCTTGAACCATCTGGTTGCGGTGGTGTGGTCCACGGAACCCTTCCCTTTCGCATAACAAATGTTTCGTGTTGCTTGAGCAGCGTTATGGCTGAGTTCAAACTCGTAAAGCAAAAGTCCCCTAATTATCGGTTGTGGCTGTTCATCTTTTAGGCGTCCCAACCACAGAAAGAACGACGACATGTAAGGCTGTTCACAGCAACGACTACCACTCTATATCCCTTTCGACTGACTGCAGGGGGCGACTTCAACTAGTTTAAACATGTGACATGCCCACCGTAGCACATGCGTTTATGCAAATATGGCAAAACTTTCGACTCACCCTCTGTACAAATCCACTCGGATCTAAGTTGAGGGAATAGGGTGAACGCGTTAACACTTTAAAGGGCATTTCCTGAATAGTTCCAAAAATCTCATGGAAATTGTGAAGCACCTGTCAAATATTTTCACCTAATTTTACTGAATGTCCAGAATGTCAATCAGAAAACAGATTTCACTGCAGCTCAGAAAATTATTACAGTACAGATATTTCTAACGGCAGGTGCTGCTTATGACGACTTTTATCGTTTTTCATTGAAGCGTTTTGGGCATTACATTGAAATTTTCTTGTCACTCTTTGAGCTTTCGTTCGAATCCACCACAATAGGAGAAAAGTGAGGGCAAGAAAATATGAACCGTACACTGTAAACAATAAACGGTGTGAATTTATGGAAAATTTCTGAAAAACAGGTACAGCAAATGTCAGTCTTCTAACGAAATTTCCGTTTTTAAAAGTTTCCGTTTCCTTTAACTTCCGTATTTTGAGAGATTTTCCGTGGACAGTAATTCCGTTTATTTCAAAAAAATTAGTTTCAGGTTTTTCCGTATTTATACAGAAATTTCGCAAAAACGAAGACGAATTTTTCAGCCCTTGCACAAGAGATCTGCTTCCTTTTTTTCCTGGTGGGTTTTGATCCAAGGTCATTTGGGTTGGATCAATAGAAACCGCGCATCTCATCGCTGATCCAGAGAATACAGGCAGTCACGTCCAAGATACAACATCAATTGCGCTACAATGAATTTTTTTCTTTTGTCATTAATGCGGATGAATTAGTCATTTTATTTTCCGTTAGGGCTTTTTTTTTTTCAAAATATATTATTATTATTTCAAAAATATGATCTAGCCTTCCCCATCTCCTTAAAAAATATTAATTCTAAAAAGAAGCTTCGTAAACATTGGATCATCTCATCCTTGATAAATCGTATTAGTAGAAAAAAAGGCTCTTTTCAAAAATGTTAAGAACAAGAGAGCAAAATGATTTCACCAATTTCAAATCATATAGAAATGCGATTAACTCTGCTATAAGAAATGCTAAGAGAGCTCATTATGCAAATATTGTTGCATTAAATGATCCAAAAGTAACTTGGAAACATTTTAACTTTTTACTAGGAAAACAGATTAAGACTGTAATACCAGAACATTTATTAGGTTCTAATGTTATGAAAATTACTGATAAACTACACATGGCTACCTGCTTTAATGAACGCTTTACTAGTATCTCTCAAAATCTGAAAATTAACTCACAATCTTTTAATAATAATTCTTTACCATATTTTCATAATTCTGATGTAAATAAAACTTTTTATTTATTACCCATAACCAAAACTGAACTACTACAAGAATTAAACATTAAAACTACTTCTGGACCAGCAAATGACGGCATTGATCTATCTGTTGTTAAAAATGTAGCCGAACTAACCATAAACCCACTACTGAATATCTTCAACCTTGTTTTTACTACCGGCATTTTTCCACTTGCATTAAAAATTACAAAAATTACCCCTATATATAAATCTGGTGTGAGAAATGATGCTATAAATTATCGCCCCATAGCTAATACGTCAGTCTTTGCTAAAATCTTAGAAAAATTAATCTACACGAGATTAATTTCATACTTACAAAAATTTAATATGATTTATAAAAATCAGTTTGGCTTTCAACCCAAGAAATCAACAGAATCTGAACTCTTACACCTACAGAATATAATAAAAAAATCTAGAATCAAAAGACACTACACTTGCTGTATTCTTGGATTCAACCAAAGCGTTTGATACTCTCAATCATCAATTTCTTTTACCTAAATTATATAATGTGGGTGTGAGGGGTATTTCACATACTTCATTCAGTAATGACAGATTTTATTAGCTGACAGATTTCAATATACTATCGTTGATCAAACACAATCACCGCTGTTACCGCTTACTTCAGGGGTTCCGCGGGGCTCAGTTCTGGGTCTCTTATTATTTAATTTATGTATCAATGATATTTTTAATATAACATCTAACAACGATATAATTCTGTATGTGGATGATGCAACAATATTATTCACTGGAAAAAATCTCAATGAAATGGTTATTCAAGCAAATCTTCAATTACAAATTTACTGAGAATTGTTAACCTACAACGAACTTATAATTAATGTTAGTAAAAACAAACTTTTTGTCTTTAGTAGACAGAAAATATCACAAAAACAAGTTCCACATTTACTTTTGTATAATACACCTATTGATATAGTACAAAGTTTTGAGTATCTGGGAATTATTTTAAATTCTGACTTAAGAGGGAATAACTATATACAGTAGATTCAATTGCAAATCGAATCTCTAAAAGTATTGGGATTGTAAGCAAAATTATATCAAGTCTAACTACTAAGACACTTAAACTTTTGTACTACACACTCATACAATCACATATTAGTTATTGCTTTTCCTTATGGGGACAAACCACTGAAACCAATATCAAACTACAAATATTACAGAATAACTGCAAAAGGTTATTAGACTTAAAAACAAATTCTGCTTCTCATACCAACTTCCCACTTTTCACTTCTCACCATATTCATGTCAACCCCAACAATTGTGGAATTTTATCTGTTAAACAATTATTTGATTTCAAAATCAGTAAACTAATGTTCCAAAGGATTAAACAAAATTTATACACAGATATCATTGAATTGAATTTTCATACTTATAACTATAAAACGGGACACAGATCCTTATTAAGACCTATATATCCCAAAACTCTTATGATGAAACGGAGTTTAAATTATGTTGGTCCTGAATTATGGAATGCACTGCCCGTCGAGTTGACTATATAAATAGCCTAAACTTATTCAAAAATAAACTAAAAATTACTTGTTAAGTTAAATTAAAAAAAACTTAATAATAAAAAACAAATTATTTATAATATAACTAACACTTAACATTACTGCTGTGTCTGAAAAATCTGTGCTTGCTTGTCTATATATTTGGAAAATCAGGGCTTTTGTCAGGAATCTCTAAGGCATTTTCCCTGATTATCCCTTGCTGTTCTCTATAATACAAAAACATGATGTATGTTCATAAATCCTACATGTAACAGCGAGAATAAAAATTTATTTATTATTATTATTATTATTATTATTATTAATAGGTTTGTAATAATTTTTTTTTCTTTAGGAGGACTTATCACAAATTAAATATTTTTGTCATCGTGATTTTTCGAAGCAACAGAATGCTTTGGAACTTGATATCATTTTAAAAACTGACAATGACTTTCAATTATCTTTAAGAAATGGTGAAAAGCACTGCGTCATAGTATTTCTTCACAAAACTCGTAAATGTACATTGATGTCCAAAATTAAGGTCACAAACCCATTTTTTACAATAATTCAAAATAGCAACCAGTAAAATGTTTATAATTGCTGTCATATATACTTTGGGGAACGGTCGCGGGTGGCCTAGTGGGCAACGTTCGATCCACTAAATATCCGCCGTACGTCGGATGGTACGTTAAGCCGTCGAATCCCGAGTACTGGCACCCCGGTAATAAAAAAGGGCGTCTTCCTCCCCCTTTCTGCTTCGCTTCCGTGTCAATTTCCTATCAGGCGCTCTAGCCCAAATCTCCTAGCTTCCTATTTCTAAGGGTTGTTTAAGACCTGGGGTCAGACACTCCCTTCCTAAAATCCTCTACATGTTGTTATTTTTTTTTAATCTAATCTAAGGGCTGAGGGTTGCCTAGTGGGCAACGTTCGTGACTGCCACGGAAAAGACCTCACGTTCGATCCCAGGCAGGTACGAACGCTCCATCCACTAAATACCCGCCGTGCGTCGGATGGGCACGTTAAGCCGTCGGACCCCGGCTACTGGCCCCCGGTAATAAATAAGGGCGTCTTCCTCCCCTTTCCACTTCGCTTCCATGTCACTTTCCTATCGGGCCCTCAAGCCCAAATCTCTTAGCTTCCTATTTCTAAGGGTTGTTTAAGACCTGGGGTCAGACACTCCCTTCCTAAAATCATCTACATGTGATCTGATCTGAATCTAATCTAATGTAGGGCCGCGGGTGGTTTAGTGGTCAGCGTTGGTGACTGCCATGGAGATAACCTCAGGTTCGATCCTGTGCACGTACGAAAGTTCGAACCACTAAATACCCGACGTGCGTCGGATGGGCACGTTAAGCCGTCGGACCCAGTGTACTCCCTCCCCCGTAATAAATAATGGCGTCTTCCTCCCCCTTTCTACCTCGCTTCCCGTGTCAGTTTCCTATAGGGCACTCTAGCCCAAATCTCCTAGCTTCCTATTTCTATGGGTTGTTCAAGACCTGGGGTCAGACACTCCCTTCCTAAAATACTCTACATATGATCTGATCATGATCTGAATCTAATATAAGCATCCACTATTTGTTGAACGGTTAACAGGGTGAGTTTGGTAAGAGAACGTGAAAGTGACCGTTTTCTGCATCTGCAAATTTCGTCTTCAGAGTTGTGTTTCTTACAAGAAAAATCACAAGACTGGCTGATTTCAGTTGGAATGAGTGCTCGGAATCGTTTAGACGATGGACTGAGGTGGAGAGCCATCGGCAGGCTTGAAGCTGGCAAGTCTCAAGCGGAGGTCTCTCGATGGTTACAGGTTTCACGAAAGGTGGTATCCAGGTTATGACACCAATTCCAAACAACGGGTACCATCATCAGGAGGCCCTGCCAAGGCCGTCCAAGAGCCACGACACCTGCGGAGGATCGTTACGTAGCTTTAACTGCCAAACGCCATAGACGGATGACGGCTAGAGACCTTTCTCAGGACCTCGCTGCTGCGAATGGAACAACAATTTCGAGGCAAACAGTATACAGACGCCTAGCAGAGAAGGCGCGTTACGCCCGGGGACCAGTGGTGTGTGTACCCCTCACCAGATCGAGAAGAGTCTTTCGTGGAGCTGAACACGTCTTTCATGGACACAGCAAGGTTGGGGCCGTGTACTTTTCTGTGATGAGTCAAGATTCAGTACACAAAGTGATTCTCGACGAGTCTTCATCTGGAGACAGTGTGGGGCTCGCTATCTTTCCTCCAACACAAGGGAAATCGACCACTTTGGTGGAAGTGGAATCCTTGTGTGGGCAGGCATCATGTTGGACAACCTTACACCACTGCACGCCTTCGATGGGGACACTGTGACCGCACAGCGCTTTAGGTATAAGGTCCTTGAACCTTATGTGAGGCTTTTCAGGGGAGCTGTGGGACCGAACTTCATTTTTATGGACGATAACGCGAGACCACACGGAGCTGAGCTTGTAGCCGATTTTCTGGAAGGTGAGGATATTCGCCATACGGTGTGGCCAGCGAAGTTGCCGGACCTAAATCCTATATAGCATGTTTGGGATGCTCTAGGAAGAGCATTGTAGGACATCAACCCCTCCCATGACCCTCCAGGCGTTAAAATCCGCACTTTTAGAAGAATGGGATTTGTTGCCACAAGCTGTTATTTAACAACCTCATTTACAGTATGAGGGATCGTCGTGCGACTCGTAAAGCTGTGCGGGGTGGCCACACTCCCTATTAGCCAGACCGTTCTCGAGACATGACGCATCATGTTTGAACTGTTTTGGGTCTAATTTGCATATCGCACGCAATTTACCTCCTGTTCATTTTATTATGTAGCTATTGCATGTCTCTTAGTAGGAGGCATATATGTACCAAATTTCATTGCAATAAACCATTTAGTTTTCAAGATATCACAGAACATGTGTTTGTGACCTCGATTTTGGACATCAGTGTAAAATTTACTCTTGGTAGGTATAACAGCTGTTGTCTGAATGAGTCCTCAGATTGATACATAGAGATCATACAATCACCTGTACGATAATTTAAGTACCCGGTTTCTTATGGTAATATAAAACAAAATAGCTGGGGCGCAAAATGGGGGAGAGGGGAAGGAATATATGGTGCCAGAATAATCAAACTTTCATGGACATGCTATGTACAGTGTCCTATTTCGCTACAAAATTTCATAATCATGTTCTCCGACAGACGATTGATCGTCAAGTATTCCAGCGAATCGCTCCTATTATTACCAGAGATTTTCCGTAATATGGATACAGAGAAGGTGAGAACGGAATTTTTCCGTTAAAATACGGAAGGAATTACTGAAAGGTTTCTGGAAATTCCGAATTTTCCTGGCGTACGATAAATCAGTGAAAATCAGGTGTTTTTTCGTCAATGTCAGAAATATGCTTTGTATATTCAAGAAAAGAAATGATGAAAAGGGGCTCGTGAACTTTAGAAAAATTTTTACGGTGTGGAAACTTTTCAGACCTGTAGTCAAACTACAGATCTCGGAGTGGAATTCTGGTAAAATCGTCTCGTCACCGAACGGGTGCTAAAGCGATCGAAAAAGTATCGTAATGAGATAATTGATGTCCTGAGCAGAACAACGTACTCCCGTTACCTTCATATTAGTATTTATTTACACATAGTGATCAATGAATCATGGCCACCCCTATCAAAAGTTTATGCGGCCAATTGACTCCGTGATTTCAGAGAGGGAGAGATTAGTCGACCAACGTGGCATATACACTATCTACCAACAAGTAATTGGACACCCCTGCGATCGACGATATCTGCGGTCCTGATACACCTCATGGCCGCCGCCGTTAAATATCGTGTGGGAAACAACAACTCAACCAGTCGCATGCAAGATGCCACGCAGTTCGGAGCTCTCTGATTTCGAGAAAAGTGTAATCGTCGGATATCACAGAAATGGCCGATACATACGTGACATATCCAGCAAGTTGAAGTACCCAAAATCGACAGTGGCCTACGTGATTGGCAAGTGGAAGATGAGAGGTGACTGTCGGAATGTGCCCCGACCCGGTAGACCCACGAAACTGGGAGTTAGAGACCAACGGGTGCTGGCCAGAGAAATTCGGAAGAACCGCACCAAATCAATGGGCCACATCCGCGAGGAGTTTCAACCGGCATCCGGGAGTGTTCTTTCGATGAATACCATCCGTAAGGAAGCCCATCTGTTCGGTTATCATGGAAGTGCTGCCGCCCACAAGCCTCCAATAGCGCTGCTCGGCTAACGTGGTGCAAAGAACGTCGACAGTGGATCGTTGAGCAGTGGAAACAGGTTCCCTGGAGCAACGAATCAAGGTTCACCCTCTACCGTTCGGATGGCAGGGTCTGGGTTTGGCGTCTGCCTGGAGAACGCCTCCTGCCGGAAAATATTGTGCCAACAGACCCTGCCTGGAGAACGCCTCCTGCCGGAAAATATTGTGCCAACTGTGAAGTTCGGCGGCGGTGGAATTATGCTATGTGGGTGTTTCTCCTGGTATGGCACGGGGCCGTTGGTCACAATTCCTGGTAGACTCAACGCCGAGACCTACTGCACCATTTTATATGACCATGCGCTTCCTACGTTATGGCAGTTTTACGGGGTGGACCCATGTTGCTTTCAGGATGACAATGCCACCTGTCATGTTGCGAGGTCCACCATGGCTTGGTAGGGTGACAATGGGATTAATCGAATGGGCAAAGCCCGAACCTTAACCCTATCGAGCACCTCAGGAACGAGTTGGAGCGTCGACTTAAGGGGTGTCCCCACCGTCCGAAATCGGTGAAGGAACTGACCTGTCTTCTCCAAGCCGAGTGGAAGAAAATACCGCTAGCCGTCGTACAACGCCTGGTTGAGAATATGCCCCGGAGGGTCGCAGCTGTAATCGCCGCACGTGGAGGCTCCACCAACTATTGAAGGTGAATAAACTTCGTTTTCCTTTGCTATCACAGGTGTCCAATTACTTGTTGGTAGATAGTGTATAAGGTGTAAGTGGAGCAGTATGCAGTAAAATTCGGAGCGTTATGGGTAAACGGAAGGATTTATCTGACTTTGAGAAAGGACAGGTTGTGGGAACTCGGAGAGCGGTTGCATCAATTTCCCAAACGGCTGAGTTGGTGGTTTGTTCGCGCACGTCCGTAGTTAAAGTGCACCAAAACCGGCCTGAAAAGTGTCAAACAACGACCCGGAGGCAAAACTGCACAGGACAGCGACAGTTGGATGTGAGAGGTGAACGCCGGATCCGATGGTCAACAGACACAGCACTGTTCAAAACTTGACTACCCAATACAACAGAGGTCAACCTGGAACAGTATCTGTCATGACCACGCGTCGCATGTATAGACAATAACAGCAGACGGCCCCGACGACATCCTAACCACGGTTTATCGGCGCAAAAGACTCGCCTGGCGCAAAGATCATGCACGTTGGACGCCAGATGAGTAGGAAAATGTGTGCTAGTCGCATTTTTACTCGACTTCGTGGATGGTCGTTTTCGTATTTGGCGCAAAAAACATAAGGAACTCGACCCATCCTGCATGGTCTCCAGAGTACAAGACGGTTGAGGCGGTTGTATGGTGTGGGGCATGTTTACCTAATTAGAACTTGAATCTCTGGTGTATGTGGAACTAAGTATCACTGGTGCGCACTATCGTGAATTGCTTGCCGACTCTGTACACCTAGCAATGTTTGCACTTATTCCCGAATGGCGACGGTGTATTCTTAGATTACAATGCACCGAGTCACAGGCCCAATGTTGTGCAGGAATGGTTTCAGACTTCCATCACATCGATTGGTCTCCGAACTTTCCCGATATCAATCCCATAGAGCACTTATGGGACAATGTGGAACGGCATATTAGGCGTTTAGATACACCAATTACTCCATACATGCCTTGAAGGCCGCATTGCATACAGCTTAGTTGGGCATACCTCCCAACTGCTTCCGGCATCTTATTGAATCGATGCCTCTTTGGACAGCTGCTGTACTGAGAGCGAAAGGAGGACTTACGAAGTATTAGGTAGTTGAAAACACAAGTTTGTCCGTGACGATGATCGCAACCGCGCATCCTCACTCCGGAGTAAGTTGCTCTCCCAACTATGCTACAAGGACGGAATGTATCGCTGTAGATTTATCGCCTTAACACGTGCTTTACCTCCGTAGTACGTCACATCATCTCCCTCTTAATTTTTTTCTTTTGTAAGCAAAGAACGAACTTTCATTAATTCTAGACTATGTGTGGAACAAACATCGCACATTTTTCGAAGAACCCAGCGGCCAGTTCGGGTGCCAATGTGAAATCATTGGCTTGTCCGCTCCCCACACTCCGGAATAAGTTGTTCTCCGAACTAAATTACACTGACGGAATGTATCGCTGCAGATTTGCCGTCTTAACACGTGTTTTACCCCTGTGGTACATCACAATAGATGGTCACAATTCAGTGATCACCCAGTATGTTGTTCCGAAGGTATTCTGAACTAATTCCGTTTAATATCATCAAAATGGGTCAAAGGTCAGGACACAAGAGCGAGATTATCCTCATAACTTCACTAAAAATGCTTCTATTGCGACAAAACTTTAGTATGTTGTTCCGGAGGCATACTAAACCAATCCTGTTTAATATCATCGGAATGGGGTCAAAGGTCAGGGCACAGGAGTGAAATTTATTCCACAGCCATTAACCTTATAAGTTGAGTAATGATTCCTGGTATCTTGGAAAGCGTATCATAATCAATGCAATGCATGGTTTTACCAACTTGTTATATTCAGAATTTTACTTCTTAGAGTTTAAGTTCTCCGCATGGAAACCCGTGATAGTATCTATATGCACGGATGATAGCAAAGCGCGGTCAAAAACGTCCTTCGCCGTAATTTATTTCGAATGCTTGTGCAATTTCTTTGAAGCACAGCATTCCAACCCCATGTTCATGTATTACAGATGATAACACTTTAGCACAAAATAGGAAGCACAGAATATGCGAATTGGTGTAAGGCCTTTTAGATAACCACTGGCACGATTTTGAAGCTGGAGAAAATTACATCTGGAGGCGAAGAAATGCAACGGATCAATATATTTTTCGTAGCGTATCTCTTCACGTTTCAGCGGTAAAAAAAATATCACCCACCCCCTTTGGGAGGCAGTTTCGATAAAAGATACATTTCCAACATAACCACTGGAAGCAAATACCTATAAAAATTTCAAGAATATAAATTATACGAATATTGGTTGGGAAAGTGACATTTTTTTAAGTTCTTACTTGGAAATCGATGCCTCCGGCAAATGTAATTTAACATTTGACAACTTGATGTCTACCACAGAAACTGAACAAGATTATTGATTCATTTCGTTTCTTCCTCATGTAGATTACCAATTAGCGATTCCAGTCTGAGATACATATTGGATTTAATGTTACCGCTTGGCTCAAGGAGTGAAAAATAATTTCTTAGAAATCACTGGAATACCTGGGTTTAAAGTAATCAACATTACACCTTTCGTAAGAAAATTGAAGTCCTCCCGAAGTTTAATAGAAACGATCTTATGACACTTAATAATACCTAGGCTCGTGAAATTACGAGTATTCCTCGAATTTTTCTTCAGAAGATGGAAGTGGTGATAAATTCCATTGCTTGCTGGGTTTTTTTTAGATTTGATGTTCATATTTTTTATACTGGAGATGCAAACATTCGTTATTACTCCCAGGCTATGCTATTACATATCCTTCAGTTGGCCGTTCCACTAATTTCTACGCGTTCCGAACTTCGGTCATTGGACTAAATTGCGAGCAATTACCAAAAGTCACCTGTTGAAGCTATGGAAAAAAACCCGATTTTCCCATTATAATCTCAGAGCCAAATTAGGGTTGTGTAATGCGAATTATAGTAGCCGAATGGATAGAGCTAGAGAAATGAGCTAGTTAATTATTTTAATAAACTCAATAGAAACCTCCTCATTAATGGTAACAAATGTACTGAATCCCAGGTGGAATAAGTAAACTCCGTTGGCATCAAATGCGGGGTGGATCGGTTGAATTATACGCAATCAAATGCCATGTCTCGAGGTAGAAGGAATGTGTAAGGGTAATCACGCAGTAAATATTCTAGGGCTATGTGCCATTAATGAATAAATGGTGGAAACGCACGCGCATGAATGTTATTAAGAGTTCCAAGAATAAGCCCAAGGAAAGAAAATAGTTCTCATTTTCGTTGTGTGATTTTATGGAAACACGTACTTCAAAATTTTTGCACTGACTTCAGATACTAAATCATATGTAGTTTTTGTGGTAAGTATACATTAGCGATGGAATAACTTTCTTCTTAAAATAGAGGTCATCCTGGACATTTGCTTTTTCGCCAATAACATCACTGAAAAATTGAGTCTGAATTCAAGATAAGCGGTCCTTGCTCAATAATTTTATTTTCCCTACATATATCACAGATTGTGTGTGTTAGATCCGTACGTGCGATTTCCGTTGAAATCGAAAATCATGCTATTGAAGATGTTCACACCTTTTTAGAACGTTTTTGATAAGAAATTGCATAAAATAAAAGAGGTTCAAAGAATTGAAACTGGCGACAGCGTGTTAATGAACACGAAAAAACATCTGCTGAAGTTAGTTATCGTCTACTAGGAAAATGGCGCACGTAAAGAAGCTGTGGGTAGGTTACGTATTTGCTCTTTACGAAGAGAAGCATTCGTATTCTGTAATTAAAGAAAGGTGTGAAAATCATGGAATTAGCATTTCTAAATGTAAAATAAGCAATGTTATTAATAATAGAGGGAAATCAATCAAGCATTGCTTTTAACAGGAAAAAGGACACCAAACGAATATCCGAAAAAAGACACCAAACGTATATCCAAAAAAGGTACGTACATTTACGACTATTTCAAAAGTAAGGTCTCTGGTCTTAAAAGAAAATCAGCAGAACCAAAGAACAGTGATGTATTCAGGCATCTCCTTAGGGGTGCTTAGCCCCCCCCCCGAAAATCCATGAACTCCCCCGTAGGTTTTTAGGTGATCTCCCCTTATATTTAGTCTAATTATTTTCATTTATAGCTGAATATTTGGAGAAATTAATTAAAAGAAAATCAGAGAAAATATTACAGTAATAAAAAGAAAACACACATCCACATGGACTTTTATCTGAAATTTCTATCGTCCTTCAGTAGAACATTAAACTGCTTCCAATATAACAAATTACTTGCTACCTAATTTTTAGCAACGGCAAATTATATTAGAAATTGTTCCCATCAAAAGTTTGCTTTTCCTGTCGGGGGGTGGTTTACGCTGTATGGCAAAAAAAAAAAAAAAAAAGATACCTCAAACTGGTATCCAAACAGTTGGTTAGTTAGTTAGTTTGTTTTTTACTACTACGTGCTAATCTAAATAATCTAAGGGAGCTGAAACCAAGTGACAGAAGAATGGTTTACACCATACGTTTTCAGGCAACATTGTAACGATTCCTTGATAATCAGAAACATGCTTATACGTAAGCTGAGGACATTTTTTTCCCTCCTAAAGTGTGTTATTTCGGAGGGGGGATTTTCTCCAGTACAGCGTTATCTTAGTAGCATCCTGAACATTTTACACCACCCCATGATGAAATCCGTTGTGTATTGCTGAATTAAAGAACAGGTATAACATTTTTACATTTTTAATCACTCGTATGTGTAGATTTCTTGGAATTTGCATTAGCGATATACGAGCATAAGAAAATTTTTATACTCTATTAAACATTTTGTTACATGTGTTAATGTATAAGTTATATAATTAACAAAATTGTGATTATGTATATATCATCAGTTAAAAAATTTCAGCCCCCTTAACACTTTTAATTGCCCCCCCCTCCCGGAAAAAAAACTCTGAATGCAACTTTGCCAAAGAACAAACGCTAAGTCGCTAAAAAATCCCTGTATCAACTGTAAATAAGGTAATAAACAAAGACTTGAATCTAAAAAAAAAAAAAACGTAATTATACATGAAAATTACGCCGTCATGGAACGGGAATCGAACCCGCATCTCCCGATTTACGTTCGAGTATGTTACAGTTACACATACTCGAACTTAAATCGGGAGATGCGGGTTCGATTTCCGTTCCAGAACAGCGTAATTTTCAAGTTTTCTGGGGTGTGTCTTCATGTATGATTAATGGGGCATCCATCTGCCAGTGACATCTATTTGAGCATCAAAAACCATAATATTCACCGCCTTTTGCCTAGGCACGTGACTGAGCGCAGAACACTGTGAAGACTTCTTTATGAAAATAATTTAGCCGGAGATAGATGGAAATTAATTGTGACTATTGATGAAGCATGGATCTTATCTAAACGACTGTAACAGAAAAAGGTCATTCACTACGGCAAAAGAGCAGAAAAAGACTTGCAAACTTGGTTCCAAGAATCCAAAGAAAATTTCCGCAAAGTATTTAAGATTATTGTTGGTTTCATGTACAACGGGAAATTAAAGTTAAAAAAGCTGAAAAGATTATTCAATTCTACATATTACCAAAATAATGTTTTATCTCCTACACATAAAAAGGAAATATCATTTCTTCCTCCACAGAGCCTTCAAAGAGTAGAACTCCATCAAATTAGGCTCCCAGTCATACATCCAAATCGACCACTCTGTTTCTTGAAAAAATGAAAAGTATCAAGTCTAATATTCCTTCAAAGTCCTGTAATGTGTCACTCATTTACTAGTGTGCCTTCGGACGGCTAAAATGAGCGTTTTCTAAACGCAGACCTAAAACAATGATTAGACTATGGAAAGCAGTGGATGATGAGTGGAATAAAATACCACTACCAATTTTAAGAAATGCCCTGTTATCTTGGAAATCTAATTGTAGGTTCATAGTCCAGAGAATGGGCATAGTCCAGAGATAGAACATTTAAGAAAAATTAATACTTAATACAGACAATTGACATGGATTAGGAACATCAAACAAAAGTCATCGCTCTTTCCACGTTTATAAGTGAGTCACGGAAAAATTCTCATCGGCCACCAACGGGAGTCGAACTCAGGGTCTTCCAGTTACGCGCTGGGCATGCTACCACTGCACAACAGCGGCCTCGAATTCCCCAGACTCACATAAGCAAACTGCCAAGTGGCTTGGAAGTTAGTCGTATGTGAGTCTGGGGAATTCGCGGTCGCTGTGGTGCAGTGGTAGCATGTCCGGCGCGTAACTGGAAGACCTGGGTTCGATTCTCGGTGGCGGCCGATGAGAATTTTTCCGTGTTTCACTTATAAACGTGGAAAGAGCGATGACTTCTGTTTGACATTTAAGAGAGAAATGATTTTATTTTAAACATTGATCATACTAGCCTGCAGCCCGTCCTACAACGGCTGCTTTTAAGCTTTAAATAAATGTTCATATTTAGAGGATGTTGCCCGACCTAGGACGGGGTGAAATTTTTAACTGAAGCAGATTGAAAACAAATAAAATAGACGCCCGATTTCTGTAAGGAAATATAGTAAAAATACATTCATGTAAGAGATTAAAATTTTTTTAGATGCAAATTTTGCTCACTTTGACATTGCAAGATTTCAGTTTTTGTTGTAGGTTACAGCGTTTTAAATACAACTGGGTATTTATATTTATAATAGAAAGCCCGTAGCGAAATATTTTGCAAAATGTATGATATTGTGGCATATTTCAAATATTTTGCAAAGTAAATAAGACAATCAACACTAAACTCGGAAAGTTCGATAAAATAAAAAAGTAAAAAATAAAATAAAGCGTACAAACAACAAAAACTGAAATCTTGCTGTGATACAGACGTATTGATTTTGTACTAGGAAATTCCCTTCACGATTTATCTTTGTAAAAAATATTCGGCTTTCGTCGTTGAAGTCCCACAGTAACTTTCCAGCCCAGCAGAACTTCATTTGCATTTATAGAACTCTTGGATGATTTCTACTAAGAAAACTTCTCGTTCGTTCCTTTCTGAAGGATCACGTTTTGTCTGGGGAGGCTAAGACTCATAGTTCCATGGGCGTCCATAGCTTTGTTTTCAGGAGGGCGGAGGCAAACAGAAATTTTAACTATCGGGTCGGCCAAAAAGTCATTGCGTTTTTTACACATAGATGGCGAAACATGTCTTGAAATGTAACTAACATCATTTGAAACAGTAAGTTCATTATGTAACGTGATAGCTGACAGTTCAAGCTTGTTTTAGAAACAGAAAGTGCACGATTTTGTTAACAAATGTTTGTTTGGCGTAGATTTCAAAATTTACAATCAAAAGGAACATTTCCGGCATGTTATACCGTATTACTCCCGAAAAGGAAAAAAAACACTGTGGAAGCACATAAAAAGTTATGTGATGTGTATGGTGAAGATGCCTTAAAACTACGGCAGTGTCAGAATTGGTTTGCGAAATTTCGGTCTGGAGCTTTTGACGTGAAAGATGCACCACGCTCAGGAAGGCTAATCGAAGTTGATGACGACAAAATAAAGGCATTGATCGAATCCAATCGGCATTTAATGACACGAGAGATTGCTGAGAATATGAATATATCGAAATCGCGCGTTGAAAACCATTAAAAGCAACTCGGATACGTTAGTAAGCTCGATATGTGGATACCACATGAGCTCGTTTGTTTTGCTCCTCATTTTTGTGTCTAAAGTCACGTATATAGCGCTTTAAGTTCTCTAATTTTGTGTGTGTACGAAGTATAAAGGTAAGTTCCCGTTTGACTCCCAAGCCGGTGAGTGCATTTTTAGTTAAGTTATTACGTTGTGTTTATTTTCGACAGAGCTGGTCGTTGCTTATCACTGAGGCGCCATTGCAAATGGCGTCTTCCGGTGGTGGGGGACTTAGCAACGTCCTCACTTCCGGGAAGCACTCTACTTCTTCTTCCAGAGGAGGTGTCGCTAAGCTGTCCGATCCAACTGGCGGTGATGCAATCAACTCATCTAGCGGTACGTCCGTACTCTCTTATCACGTCGATTCGCTAACTTCTCCTAATACGTCAACTTCTACTGACCCTGCTACTACTGACGTTGCTATGGACGTTATCGATTGTGGTGGCATTCCTTCTTTTCCTGCACAGCAGTCATCCTTCACCACCTACTCTACAGCAGTCACTACTTCTATTCCTATCCACTCCACTACTACACAGTACGCCGGAGCAGCGGGAATGGCGTCCTATATTCGCCGAGAAGGAAACACCATCACTATCGACATTCCTGATGATACTGCAGCTAGTGCTATCTTTAATTCTGCCTTGAATAAAGGTGTAGTGTTTGTTGCCTTACCGGCGACGCCGTTAAAAGTGTACTCCACTGCCCTGAAGAACAGGTTCAACCCACGAGCTATTTCTCATATGTTCCGGCGGACCGGGACAGTTGTGGTGTACTTCACTAAAGCTGAATATGCTACCACCACCCTACGTACAAGTCTCACTCTCGGTGATCAGTTCTTAGAGCCTACTCCTGTAGCGCAGAGACCCATCAACGTGTCATTCTATCCAGTGCCACCGGAAGTCACAGATACAATGTTGTATGCCGTCCTCTCTACTCTTGGCCGTGTTGTAGGCACAGTGAAGACATTCTCAGCAGCCCCAAAGGATCCCGACGACAAATCTATTTGTGGCATACGTCGCGTTGCGCGGGTTCTCCTCACAACTCCTGACAGCATTAGCACGATCCCAGTGCAGTTTAAAGTAAAGTGTTCTGGGCAGGTGCGTTATGTTGATCTCCTAACTGAATTTCGTTGCAGCACCTGCAAAGCATTTGGACACTTTTACAAAGAGTGCCCCAAAGTTTCCTAGTCTCCCAAATTTGCAATTCCAGCGGAGACTCCCAACTGGACCCAGGAGATGGTTTCCGCTCCAGTTCGTCCGACTGCCGTTCCACCAAGCCTAGACGCTGTTCGTTCGTCTGCTGTTCTACCACCAGCAGTGGATGAGACAAATTTCCCTCCTATACTTGCTAAGACTCACTTTCGTGCTCCCGATCCACCAGTGGAGTCAGTTGAAGGGAGTGTTACATCAGAGGCAGATCTCTCTATTCCGGATAATGAAACTGCATATCTCAGTGCGGATCAAACCATGAGTAATAGCTCGGAGCCTGAACGCCAAGCACGACTGGAAAAGCGTCAAGCCCCGAAACCACCTCGTGCCTCCACCAAGAGGGGACGAGCTCGTGTGAGCCCCACTCGATCTTCCCCCGGATCCGTACTTTGCCCGCACGAGTCGTTGATTTTGAAACGTCACCGGACCCCACCGATGGAGTGGTGCCGTTTGACGAGTTTGCTGCCCAAATATCTAGCCTTGAATTATCGCCTACACCATTGTCATACAAGGAACTTTATTCTCTCATGTGTGTCAAACAATATTCTGCTACAGCACATACCTTTGTCAAGCGACATGAGAATGATTTGCCAAATATTCTTCAGCAACTTACCTCTTTGGATCGAGTTCTTGATGCCTATGCCAAACCATCTGGCTACCTGAGTGCGGCTGGCAAACACATCTGGCGGCACATCCATCTGCTTCAAACAACTGTCACAAAAGCTATGACACCTACAAGTGACCTACCACTTTCAAGGTAGTTTCGCTGAACTGTCGGGGGTTTGGCACTCCTGACGCAAACTCAAAAGTATAAGAAGACTTATCGGCAGAGAACGCTGACGTTCTTCTCGTTCAAGAAACGAAATGCTCTCCTACAACGCCATTCCATCGTTGGCGTAGTTGGCCTTTTAAGTTCTTCCATGCGTATAGACGTTTGCAATCCGGTGGTGTTGCCATTGGCATTCACAACCGTTTGCTTCACTCACTGCCTACAGTCTCTGTAAATAATTTATACCTTGATTTGTTACAATGTTGTGTATTCTGTATTGATCATATTATCTATCACATATTTAATATTTATATTCCTGCAGATGAATCTCTCATTGACCCCCTTTTTCAATGTTTACGTTCAGCACTTACTGCAATTCCCCCGGTGATTTTTATGTCTTAGGAAGAGACTTCAATTGCACTTTGTTCCCGTCGTTGGACCGCAGCGGGTGCCTAAGAGAATTTCGTCCTATCCTAGTCTATCAGCTTACGCTACTCCTCTCCGACCATCATCTTGTTGACTCATTCCGTCATTTTCATCCAAACACGGTTTCATATACCTGGAGCAATTCACCTCGGCAAGGTTCGTCAGCGGCCCGGTCGGACCGAATTTACGTCTCCTCCGAGCTGCTCCCTGCATCTACTGAGGCACGGCATGTGCCAACAACCTCGTCTGATCACAGAGCGGTGACACTGTCTATCTGCGTTTCTGCACTGCCAATTACTTAACAGCGTACCTGGTCCTTTGACGATGACTTGCTTCGGGACGAAAGTTTCTGTACCACAATCCGTCAATTCTTGGATGATCGTCGTCACCTTCTCGCCACAACACCAAGCGCACTCAAGTTGTGGCTCGACATTAAGTTTGAGCTTCGTATGTTAATCCGACAATACTCATTTGCTGCCCGTACTGAACGTGGTATGCAAATCAGTAACGTTCGTGGGATCCTTTCCTCGATGTCTCTCACTGATCCATCATATCCTGAAATACAGGATGCCCTTAGAGCGCTGCTTCATCCGATGGCACAGCAAGCTCTCTGTCGTATGAAATTACTTCATCTTTCCTCAACAGCTCACTCATATGAATTTCTCTCTCGCACGAAAAGACTACGGCGTTCATCTACTACCCTCCGACATCTCCGTCTGTCTGATGGAACTATTTCATCAGATTCAGCCACTATCTGCACACAGGTTCGTCAATTTTTCCGAGATAAATTCCGAGCGGTACTGCAGACTCACTCTATTTCATCATCCCCCTTCTTCGTGCTCTTCCGCAGGTCCCCTCACAACTCTGTCCTTCTCTTCTCGCGGCCTTTCCGCCCGCTGAACTCCGAGAGGCTTTTGTCTCTCTAAATCCTCATGCCTCTCCTGGACCTGACGGCCTTCCTCTTTCCTTTTACCGTGCTTTCCTTCCATCTCTTCTCCCCTTCCTTCTCGCCTGTTTCTCTGCAACTCAATCTTCTTCTGCACTGCCGCCGGAGTTTACGGTGGCCAATGTCATTCTTTTGCCGAAGAAGGGAGACCCCCTGGACCTGCAAAATTGGCGTCCTATTTCCATTCTAAATCTCGACTATAAATTCTTTACTAAACTCCTTTCCCGTCGTTTGAATCTTGTTCTTCCTTTCATCCTTTCGCCCGACCAGTCATACACTGTGCCTGGTCGGTCTATCGCTAAGAACATCTCTTTTGTTCACGACCTTGTTTTTCTTGTTCGTAAATTTTTCTGAACCACTTGCCTTGCTTAACATTGATCAAAAATCAGCCTTCGATAACATTTCTCACGATTATCTTTCTGTTACTCTTCATAGCTTTGGTTTCCCCTCTTCTTTGGTTACTCTTTTACTTAGTCTCTATCGGGGCGCCCATTTTCATGTCCGGGCGGCCTCCTTTCTGACGGCTTCAATTCCTTTTCAACGTGGGATTATGCAGGGTTGCCCCCTCTCGGGGCAACTTTTTGCATTAGCCTTTGAACCGTTCCTGATTGCTGCTCATCGCTCTCTTCGATCTTCGCTGCCGCCTACCGTAGCAAGTACGCGACATCACGAATATACTTTCTCCGCTTATGCAGACGATGCGACGTTTTGCATCAGGAGAGATTCTCAGTTTGAAGACCTGCTCATCACCTATCACCAATATGCTGCTGTTTCGGGAGCATCACTTAATGTCTCTAAGAGTACTGGTCTCTGGTGTGGGTCTTGGATAGGCCGCACTGACTCCCCTTGGGGAGCGGTGTGGTCATCTTCGACCCAGAAGATCCTCGGCACCTATGCTGGTTATCCGTTTACCGCTGGACAAGCAACATGGACCAACTTTTTCCCAAGGCTTCGGCGCCGAGCTGCGTATTGGCGTTTCGTCTTTTCATTTACATCTTATTTTCAACGTGCACATATTGTCCAGCGTTACCTGCTCTCACTATGTACATATTCCTGGAATTCAACAGGAATTCAACAGTTTTCTTGGCCTCTCGTCTTACTGACATCAATAGTCATTTCACTTCCGTCATCTTGCAGTCCAAGCACTGGTCGGCGGCACAGACATTGTATCTTCCTGAGTCGCATGGTGGCATTCGGCTCGTTGATATTCATCAATACTATAGAGCGTACCAGTCTTACCACTTTTCTTCGTCTGCTTACCTCTCCCTCTCTCTCTCTCTCGTGATTTCTTTTGACGCACTCCTTTCTGTCCATGATCCGTCCTTCACTTTTCTTCTTTTCCTCCGGATGGATTTTTACACCCTTCCTTACTCTAACATTCCGTCTACTATCTCTGAAGCTCTTACGTTTTTCCGGTCCCTTCCTCTTTCCCGGGCTCCGCCTGTCACCACTCTTGATCTCCTTGTCGAACTGCTCTTCTTTTCCTCACTGATCCACCCTCCTAACCAACCTTTCTTTCTCCTCCCGCTCTGGGTTCGTTCTGGTATCTTAACAGTCAACGCCCTGATTACTGCTAACCTCACCTGGAAACCCATTACTTCTCTTTTTTACGCTTTCCAACCGTAGGTTGAAGAAGCGTATATGGTCCAGCTTTGTCCGTCCATCTGTCCGTCTGTCCGCACGATAACTGGCGTAAAAATGGTTTCAATTTCGATAAAATTTTAGTATGGGGTAGGGGACCACCTGGGGACGAAGCCTATTGAAAATGGGACAAATGAGGTCAAAGGTCACGACGTAGGAGCGGGATCCATTCCATTGCACTTATACGTCATAACTTGCGTAAATATGGTTCGATTTCAATGAAATTTGACTATGTGGTAAGGGACCGCCTGGAGACAAACCCTATTCAAAATGGGTGAATTGGGGTCAAAGGTCAGGACATAAGAGCGGGATGCATTAGATTGCCTTTATGCATCATAACGTGCGTAAAAATGGTTCGATTTCGATGAAATTTCAGTATGTGGTAAGGGACCACCTGGGGACGAACCCTATTGAAAATGGATGAAATGGGGTCAATGGTCAGGACATAGGATTGCGATCTATTCCATCGCCCTTATCCCATATCATTAAGGTGGACGTTAAGTAATTTTGCTTCCTATACTTACAATGGAAAAACTTTTGTACACATTTCTTTCACAATTAATGTGTCCCCAAGGATGAAAATTTGAACATCGATTCAAAAAAACTTCTTATTATCACTTGGAATACTTAATATTTTCTAAAACATAACCATAATTATATTAAAAATCAATAACTTTTCCTTTGGTGGTGTTGAAACCAGAAAAAGGATGGCGCGACCTGTACTTTGATGACGTCAGTAGACAAACAAATGTTAGATTGCATAATTATGGTTGTGTTTTAGAAAATATTAAGTATTCTAAGTTATAAAATGAAGCTATTTTAATCGATGTTCAAATTTTTATCCTTGGGAACGCATTAATTGGGAAGAAAATGTGTACAGAAATGTTTCCATTCGAACTACAGGAAGCAAAATTACTTGACGTTCACCTTAAAGGAGCAATTCTTGTATGTATGTAAATTTTATTTTGAAAACGGCTCTAAGGATTTTGATGAAAGTCGTTAACCTACCGTTTTCTGGTACTAGAAATCGATTTGGCTTGATCTCGACTTTAGGAAAATTCGTTTAGTGGGTTAATAACCACCCCGAATTACCAAGTTTTTAGTGTAATGTCATGGCGTCGTCCGATTAGATGTTGGCGCGTGGTCACGCCATCTGTCTCCTTACGTCACGCGTTGTGTGTGAATCCTGTTAAAGTTTTATGACGTCACAGTCTTGCGAGCAGATGGTCGCGATTCCCATCTGCCTCATTACGTCACGCGTTGCGTGCGTATGTTCGTCCGCACGATAACTCGCGTAAAAATCGTTCGATTTCGATGAAATTTTAGTATGTGGTAGGGGACCACTTGTGAAGGAACCCTATTGAAAGTGAACGAAATGGGGTCAAAGGTCAGGACATAGGTGTGGGATCCATTCCACTGCTCTTATGCGTCATAACTAACGCAAAAAAGGTTCGATTTCGATTAAATTTTAGTATGTGCTAGGGGATCACCTGGAGACAAACCCTATTGAAAATTGGCGAAATGGGGGGTCAAAGGTCAGGACATAGGAGAGGAATCACTTCCATCGCCATTATACGTCATAACTTACGTAAAATGTTTTGATTTGGATGAAATGTTAGTATCTTGTAAGGACCTGCCTGAGGACGAATGCTATTGAAAATGGGCGAAATGATTCAAAGGTTAGGACACAGAAGCGGGATCTATTCCATAGCCCTTATTCATCATAACTTACGTAAAATTGCTTCGATTGCGATAAAACTTTATCATGTTACTTCGGAGGTATACTGAACCAGTTCTGTTGAATATCATCGAAATGGGATCAAAGGTCAGGGCACAGGAGTGAGATTTATTCCACAGCCATTTTCCTCATAACTTGAGTAATTAACTTGAGTAATGATTTCTAGTATGTTGGAAAGCGTATCATAATCAATGCATTGCATGATTTTTCTAACTTGTTCCTACTCCAACTCCTTCTCTCGAGGAGGAGTAAGCCCTACTTCGCACTTCTCTTCTCTCTCTATACCCTGCTTTGAATACTGCCGACGGACTCCGTGTTGTCTCTGGACCCAGCCTTCCTATTCCTTCTCTCGAGGAGGAGTATGCCCTACTTCGCACTTCCCTTCTCTCTATATACCCTGCTTTGGATACTGCCGACGGACTCCGTGTTGTCTCTGGACCCAGTCTTCCTATTCCATTCTTTCTTCCTCTCCATGACTCTGTCGCCCCCGTCCTTTCCTTCACCGCTGCCTCCCTCTATCATTTTCTCCGTTCACCTTCGGACCTTCCACAACCCGTCTCTGATTTCTCTTCCTCGCTTTCCATGACCGTCTGGTCAGCTTCCTCCTCTCATCTCTCCTCGAGCGCAATCTTCACTAGCGTTTCCTTCACTGTCGTCTCGCTATTCCCCATCTTTTGTTCCGTATGTCGCTGGTCTCTTCTCCACTCTGCTCTTTCTATGGTAATGACGGTGATGTTTACCACACCTATTGCCACTGCCCCATCCTGCTACCGCTTCTTAATACTTCTTTCCGCCTGGCTGGCCTCATTGTTTCTCAAGATCTTCCATTCCACGCATATGCGTGGCTTCTATTAACGAAGCATCCGCCCACACGTCTACCAGATACCTGCTGTTTTCTATTTGTACTTGTCAAACATGTCATTCACATGTTTCATCAATCACAACGTTCTGCATCGCATCCACTTTCAATTCTGCAGGCCGGAAGTCGTTTGCTATTGTGCTTTCGAGGCCGAATAGTTGCACGCCTTCGACTTGAATATAACACCGCCATATCGTCAAATTCTCTCACAACATTTCACACCACCTAGGCCGAGCATTCAGGATGGTTTACAATGGATGGGAATTCTGTCCGTCTCGCCATTTGATTATATGTTGTGTGTTTCTTTTTTTTTGTGTGTGTGTGTGTGTGTTTGGTGCACTAAGTCCAGTGTGTCTTTCGTTCGATATTTGTTTCACCGTGCCAAGAGTTTATTTTCTGAGTAGCCACACTGTGGCAACCTACGTACGCATAGTTATGATACCATGTTAGCATTGTATTGTGTTGTACATACTTGAGTTTCGCACCACAGTACGTGGTGTTTTTTTTTCTTCCTATTGTGACCCCATTTATGATTCATGTTACTTGCCTACTGTTTTCTGTAAATATCATAATTGTTTGTACGTACTTATACATAGTTATTATAGTTTTATCCGTGTCATAGGCGATCACGTTATTATCGTATCACTTTACAAATGTGCTGTAAATTTTTCTAGTGTATTCTTTCTTGTTCTCTGTATCAGCACCATGACATTGTACCTCCTTCAGAACCTAGGGTCTGCACCTCTCTTGTAGATTTCATTTGCATTGCTTCCCTGAGTAATAATTGTGTTACATTGCATATTACATGTGATCTTGCTCTCGAGCATATTTTTATCCTGTAGTATGTCATTATGTCTTATTAGGTGAGTCGTGTTCTGTGACGTTATTATCTCCGTTAGCATCCCTGTATTTTATGATCAAAGTTCTTGATGTATCACCGACTTTGTGATGTTGTATCTTGTGTTTTGTGTATTGTTCTCGTTTATTACATACATCGTTGTATGTACTTACATTCTCTGTTCTAGCACATTCTCCCGATATCATTTTGTTATTTGCTCTCATATGCTAAATATGCTTCCTGTGTTTATCTAGTTGTATTGCACGTATTATGGGGTTGTACTTGACCCCAGATTCCTGTACCATTACGATACTCATAGAATGCGTGACTGCATTCGTGTTTTTATTATTTTTTATCTGGGTAGCTTTACCCTCTTTCATGTGTACATATCATTATACATGTCATGTGTATTTTTATGTTTTTGATGGGCGTGAACAATAATCATGTAACAGCATATTTTCTTAAATAAATTATGTTGAAAACCACGTGAGCTCAAAGAAATTCCTCTCACTAAGCGCGTTGACATTGCGATTCACTCTTGAAACGTGAAGAAACGATCGATTTTTGAAATCGCGATGAAAAATGGATCGCCTACAACAATGTCGAAAGGCGATGAAAAATGGATCGTCTACAACAATGTCGAACGCAAACGATTGTGGAGCAAGCGTGATAAACCTGCTCAAGCAGATATGCACCAAAGGAAGGTTATGCTATCAGTCTGGTGGGATTTCAAAGGTATTGTGTATTTTGAGGAACCGAACCATTAATTCTGACGTGTACTGTCGTCAGCTGGATAAATTAAAAGATGCAGTCAAACAGAAGCGTCTAGAATTGGTGAATCGCAAAGGTGTGTTTCACCATGATTACGCAAGACCATATACAAGTTTGGTCACTCGACCAAAATTGTTGCAGCTTGGATGGAATGTGTTATCACATCCACCATATTCGCCAGATCTAGCACCACCAAACTACCATTTGTTTCGTTCGTTGCAAAACGCCTTGAATGGTAAAATCTTCACTGCTGATGAGACTATCAAATCGTTCTTGGAACTTTTTTTGCCGAAAAAAACAAAAACTGTTTTGAGCGCGGAATCATGAACTTGCCTGCGAGATGGCAAAACGTTATCGAACAAAATGGACAATATGTGGGTGACTGAACTTTTTGTTTCCCATTCAAAACTCGCCTCTCATTTACAGAGGAAAAAAACGCAATTTCTTTTTGGCCAACCAAATACAAATGTCATACGCAATCATCATATGCTAATTTTCACTCACCGTGCCTTCTTGCTACGCGAACTGTTTTTTCCATACGCACAACACTTCCATAAATTAAATTGAAACTCAGAGGACCTAAAAGCTTCATAAAAGCAATGGATAAATGAAATGAGACAGTTTATCAGGGCTATAAGCAAATTTCTTTGTTGTTGCCTTCCGCCTTTTGGTCATTTGTGTCCTCTGAGCCATTAAAATCCAGTAAGCACCCAATCGGTCATCGAGAAAGAAAAAGAACCTGAACACAATGTTCAGGAAGAAACTTCGGGACATCTTCCACCAGCAGTGAACGGCTGCTGCAGCAGATGATACCACAATTTTGATTTCTCCGCCCTTCATGCTTTTCCATACTGCACGTTTTTACGCTGTGCTCCAACGTGCAGTGGGAAATGAAATTACAATATTACTCCTTACTGTAAATTTCGATTTTTGCTACTGTAAATTTCGACTTTTTCTACTGTAAATTTTGATTTTTTCTACTATAAATTTCGACTTTTTCTACTATAAATTTCGACTTTTTCTATTGTAAATTTCGACTTTTTCTACTGTAAATTCTCAATATTTTCCCTATTTTTACTTCACACCTACATACACTCAGAAGTTCAACAGAAAACTTAAATATAATTAGCGTTATCGCGAGAAACTTTGAAATACATCCCAAGCACTGAAATGGCACAGTTCGACTTCCAGGGGAGGAAAAGTACCCTCTTTTGGAAATCTAATTATACCACATATTTTTAATCATAAAATTTTTGATTCACCAGTTCTAAATATTTTTGAAAAGTAAATCGCGAAAATTCTTCCTTGCTACTCTTTCAGTATCGCTTAAAGTTTCCCTGAAAACCAGACCTGTTGCTCATAAATTTGCATTAACGGAAAATGTTTCTATAAAGAAAACCCTTGTTCACTTTCCTCCGAGATTTTCGCGTATTTCTAGAGTAAACGTAATTTTTTACGATGTTATATTAAATGACGGGACCAATGTACTGGGTGTGTGAAAGACCTCTACCCGTTTTTGTAATAGATGTAAATGCAAATTGCGATCGGAGTAGTTACGTCACAAATGACGCTGTCATGCCGAATTTTCGGCCAATAAAGCATGGAGCAGTACAGCATATAGAGGCACTAGGTTTGTCCGAGTAAGTCATTCGTAACGGAAATCACGGACAGTGTAACATGGCATGCAATAAGAAGCACATTAGACATTGTTTACTGTACGAGTTCGATAAAGACAGTACTGCAGCCGCGGCATGCCGCAACATCTGTCAAGTGTATGGGGAGGATGCAGTTAATGATAGAACATGTCGCCGTTGGTTTCGGAAATTCCGGGACGGAGACAGAAGCTGTAAAAATCAACCACGTCCTGGACGTCCATCCGTGGTTTCTGACGAGGATGCCCAGGTAGCACAGCCTTGCAATTTAACGTAGGCCCAACACTAAGCCAACGTTTTCTATTCCTAAAATACGGTGGCTCAGCGTTGGGCCTACATAAAAGTACAAGGCTGTGCTACCTGGGTGTGGACAAAGCCATAACAAAAGACCCACATCCAACATCCAACCGTACAGGAATTAGCGGAAATGTTGTCAGTACACAGAACAACAGTCGAAAGACGGATACATGCGCTTGGGTTTATCACCAAGTTCGATAACTGGGTTACGCACCAGCTTTCTGCAAAGCAACGAGAGGAGAGAATCCGTACCTGTGTTTCTTTGCTTTCTCGTCACACAAATGACCCGTTTTTGGAACGAATTTGAACGGGTGATGAGAAATGGGTACTGTACCGTAATGTAAAGCGTCGACGAACTGTGTGCCAAGGTGCGGAGCCTGCTCCACCGACCACAAAAGGAGGACTGCATCCCAAAAAGGTTTTGTTGAGTGTTTGGTGTGATGCCCAGGTAATAATCCACTGGAAGGTGTTGGCACCTAACCGAACAATAAATGCTAACCTCTGCTATCAACAGTTGGACAGACTGCGAGAACAACTGACATCGAAGAGGCCAGCATTCGTCAACCGCAAAGGCGTGATCCTTCATCATGATAACGCCAGACCTCATGCTACTTTAATCACTCGGCAAAAATTACTGGACTTTGGTTGGGAAGTGTCACCTCATCCGGGGTAATCCCCGGACCTGGCACCTACGGACTACCACCTTTGTCGATCGTTACAGAACGCCTTTGCTCTCCAGACCTTCGATGATGTGGACAATGTGAAAGCGGCATTACTGGACTTTTTTGGCTCTAAAACACATGAGTTTTTTCCGGCGTGAGATTCACCTACTCATAGACAGATGGCAAGAGGTCATACAGAATGATGGATACTATGTGAAATCCTAGGTACGTTATTTGTTGTGTTCTCTTCCTTTCTTTATAGCCTACAAAAACGGGTCGAACTTATGCACGCACCCTATAGAAGCTAATTTACGCAGTTGTTTGCTCAACTGAATATGCTTCCAACAAAGCTCATTCTTGATCCTGTTATCAAAAGTGTTTCAGGACTTCGAACGCGTTTTTAAATGTGAGTATAATTCAGGACCTTGTATCTCTTCGGAGATTACAGAAATATGTGGAGTATAGCAAAATGCAACATTTGCCGTGATTCATAAAAAGCAAATCAAACTTTAGTGCAATATAAACACACCGCACAAAACATTACGGAATGCTGGTTGAAACATGTACTTACATAAGTATAAAGTTGACAGATGAAACGAGCTGTATAAATATGGAGAGTAAAACAGCTGAATTATAACGCTGGATGTCTGAGGTGTGTGTTTAAAATTTCTGTAGCATTCTGACTTTCCTTTTACAGGTACAACTGTGGGTCGTAAAGGTGACATTACTGAGTGGCGAAAGAGGGCCAGTGTTTTTGGCCGAGAACAAGTTCATTCCTTGTAACAGGTGGCGTAGTTTGCTGGACTATCCAAGTCAACAGCCAGTGGTGTCCATTTTCAGTGGAAGAAGTACGGAAGCTACCACTAGATGGAGCAACTGTGGTAGAAGCTCTATGAAGAAAAATCGGGATCGCAGGAGTTTGGGACAATTGGAAACTGCTGCACGTTTCCAGACTTGTCAAGAACTGCTTCAATAGTACAGTGTAAACCAGTCTCAGAACGAACGCTATGGAGAGAACCGCAAAGCTTGGATATTTTAAGTGCTGTTGCCCGTATACGTTCCAAGTTAACAACTGCCCAGAAGAAAAATCGCCTTGCCTAGGCAAAACAGCATCATCACTGGACCACTGAACAGTGGCGATGGATAATATGGTCCAACGAATCTAGATTCTGCTTGTATTCCAATGATGGTAGCACCAGAATCATGCGAAAGGATGGACATTCATTTAACCACGAATGTGTCCAAATAGCTGTGGAAAAAGGAGGTGGAAGTGTTATGTTTTGGGGCTGTTTTTGAAGTACTGGAATTGGACCATTCGATGAGGTGTCCAATCGCATGAAATCTATGGATTATGTGCCACTTTTAAATAATGCATTGTTGCCAATTGTCCAGTTTTTGGAACAAGAAGGACACATAGTGGATTCTGTGTTTCAAAATGATAACTATCGTGTCCATCGAGCTAGAATTGTGCTGGACTGGTTTGAAGAAAATGAGAGAAACGTTCCACATCTTAATTGGCCTGCAAAGTCACCCGATCAAAATGTTATTAAAAAAATCTGGGACATGTTAGAAAGTGCCGTAAAAGAGAAACAAACAACACCCTGAAAATGTGGAGGAATTAGCGGATCTTTTGATAATGGAGTGTAATAAATTTGATATGTATGTGTTACTGAGTCATACTGATAGCATGCCAAACAAAATTGAAAAATCGCCTAACTTGGGCAAAACAGCTGTAATTGAAGCAGGTGGTGATACATTGTAACTCCATATTAAGGAATAAAAAGTTCATATTCCGTAGCTTTTTGTCCGGTGTGTTGATTTTGTGATAATTATCAGCTTTGTGATTTCAGTAAGCGAAAAAATATTAATATTCACCAATTTTATTATTCTAGTGTTTTGAAAAAAATATAAAGGGCTTCTTAAATGAAGGATTCGGGCGTAAACCATGGTACCAAAGTTTTTGTGAAAAAAATGAGTTGCGAATGAAAAACAACTGTACTGGTAATCTGAGCATTTTAGAGTATTTACTACACATTTATATCAACATATGGCACCACAAAACAACTTTGAATTTATGGTAAGTGCAAACATTTATATTTTTTTACTACTTGTAATCTACGTATCTCACAACGACAGAAGTGTTGGTTACCATGGTTTACACCCAAGCCCTTTAAATGTATACCGAGTTTTATATAAGCAATTTTATTGGTTTTCGAGGAATTATTTTAATCACAAAAATGCTGCCCCAGTGGCGCAGTGGTCTGAGCGCTGGCTTATGACCATTCGTCCGAGAAGGGTCCGGGTTCGAATCCCGGTGTGTTGCCTTACGGCACTGGCTCTCTCTCTTCCCTGGAAACAGTGGCCCTAAATTAGGGACGAGAGACTGCTTATAGCAGCTTGTCGAGATGCTCACGGTGGTCGTTAAAATTCGAATAAAAAAAATCACAAAATTTTGACTTTATAAAATATTAATAATTTTTTTTTTTATTGGAGGTTTAACGACCACCGTGAGCAACTGAATGGGCTATAAGCAGTCGCCCGTCCCTAATTTAGGGTCACTGGTTCCAGGGAAGGGAGAGAGCCAGTGCCGTAAGACAAACACAACATCCATGCCTGACCGGGATTCGAACCCGGACCCCTTACGGACGAATGATCAGAGGCCAGCGCCTTAGACCACTGCTCCACCGGGACGGCAATATTAATAAATAAAAAGTGTTAAGAAAAAAGCGTTAAGTTGCATAAATCCTCTCAGAGATGTTTGCACCGATACTATGCCTGTGAATTTCTTGATTGCCGCCCCGGTGGCGCAGTGGTCTAAGCGATGGCCTCTGATCATTCGTCCGAACGGGGTCCGGGTTCGAATCCCGGTGAGGCATGGATGTTGTGTTTGTCTTGCGGCACTGGCTCTCTCCCTTCCCTGGAACCAGTGACCCCAAATTAGGTACGGGCGACTGCTTATAGCCCATTGAGTTGCTCACGGTGGTCGTTAAACCTCCAAACAAAAAAACAAAAAAAATTCTTGATTTATAATACGTGCCTATTCTGAAGTCACATCCCACGAAATATGACGTTTCGTGACGTCATTAGGTTTCATGCAGTGTGCTATCATAGGAGATGCTTTTTTTTTTTTAGCAACACTAGAAAAATGAATTAAAGTGAATGCTTTAGACAACACGTGCTCCACTCGTGAAAAACCGTGCGTGCAGTGAATTCTTAGTTGAACGAACCACTTATTGTATGGGATTTTTGAGGAAGATTAAACAGCATTCATGTGACGTCACAACAGTTTCTCCTACGAAATGAAAAAAGTTTTATTATCTTATGGGCCTTTCTTGTGATGACAAAAGAATGACGTCACTGCATACATACTTCATCACACAATTTCTTCAGAAAACAATTAACTTTAAAACTGCTCTTTTAGCTTTTGCATCTATGGCAGCACACTTCCGACCTTCGACCTATCGCAGTCAATTCTTAGATCAACAATGATGCCTATAATTTGCATCCACTTTTATGACTTTGCACGGAAACTTGTCTCTTAAACATGTAATCATAAACTGTCTCTCATTAATTTTATGATGATACTGTGGTTTCTGAAAAATTCGGTAACACACTCAAAACTCAAACACACAAAACTGTTCTGGAACTGGATGTATGAATGAATGCATACAGATCTTTACAGGGCAGCTCAAGGAGAAATGTATCTTATACTTGCAATTTTGATCCGTTCATTACACATTTTCTCATTTAAATTTTCTGGTCTTTAAAATTTTGAGCGGAAATAAGTATTTAGACAATACACTGGTTTCCATAAATTAAGCAACAAATGGAAAAATCGTGATAACTCAAAAAGTATGCAACCGATTCGGATGAAATTTGGTGGTAAGCTTTATCAGACCGAATGCAACAAAAAAAAAAAAAAAGGTAAGAACATGTGATACAAAGCATTTACATTTTGTATGAGTGATGCAAATATGAAAATACAGAAATGTAGGTATCAAGATGAAAAAGGTACTTCACTACGGAGTGTGGTTACCCCGAACAGCAATACAGGCCCGACAGCGATGTTCCATGCTGTTCATTATGGTGTCGAGCAGTTCCATGGGTAGCTGCGTCCATTGCTCAAGCAAAGCAGTGCGGAGCCCCTGCAGGGTTATGGGGAGGGGACTGGAGGCCAGCAACACGTCTTTCGAGAGCATCCCAGACATGCTCAATAGGCTTCAGATCGGGAGAATGTGCTGGCCACTTTATACGGACTCTCCTGTTCCAGGTACTGGTGCACATGGCGAGCTGTGTGAGGGCGGGTGTTATCCGCCTGCAGTACAAATGCATCGCAAATGGCGGCCGCATACGGACGAACAATAGGGTCCAGGATATCGTCTCTATACCTCTGAGCATTGAGGTTTCCATGTGGCAACACATAGAGGTCGGTACGGCCGCCTAACGATATGCCTGCCCACACCAGAACACTACCACCACCATAGGTGTCCCTTTCCTGGATAGTAGAGGGAAGATAGCGAGCATGCACCTCTCTCCAAATGTAAACTCGGCGAGAATCACACTGTAAACAGTATCGCGACTCATCAGTGAACATAACGGACCTCCACTGATTTTGAGTACAGTTCAGGTGGAGGGGGTGAGGAGCACGCATAACACCGATCGCAGAGCATACGGTCCTCTTGTATGTAGCCTTCTGCGTACCGTCGAAGCTGATATCGTCCGTCAGGTGGCTGCCGCATGCACAGATCTGAGATGAGCCGGTGTAGCCGTCCTGTTCCGCCGTGCCGAAAGCCGCAAACACCGGCGATCCGCGGAGGTCGTCGACCTTGGTCTACCTTTGCTGTTCCTTCGGGAAGCTGCACCCGTGGCTTGGAACTGCTGCCACATCCTGCTGACCACAGAACGATAGACGTTGAGCCATCTTGCGACGTCTGCCTGCCGTTGCTCTGCTTCGAGTCGGCCTATCGCTCTGTAGCGTAACTCTGCTGGTAAATGACGTCTCGAAGCCATGTTAACAAAATCGCTATCTCGAAATCATGCCATTCACCGCCGCACATGAATTGGAGACTCCTTCCGAAACAGCTGGTTTTAAGCTCTTGCGCATTTGCACAAAGCGCTGCCAGCGCCCCTCATTTGCCTTCCGTACATGGATGCTGTATGCCTTCGTTTGTAGCATATGCAAATTTCGTGCAATTTGAACTATATTTCGCCCAATTATAGCATTTTTTTGGTTTGTTGCTTAATTTATGGAAACCAGAGTACATACCCTAACTGTGATTTCAGAAATTAAACTTCGATTTATTATATCTTAATCTGGAAGAATTTCGATTTGGCAGCGATTGAGATAAACTGATTTTTTATTTAAATTAAAAAAACAAATCGAAATCACACCTAGTATAGTATAATAGCTAAGTACTTGATTTATCAGCAATCAAAATTTTGAAGAACAAAACGCAATAGTCTTCGACAAAATGTGTATAAAACGAATTAACATTGCAGGTGTAGGAAGGATTTTTTTCTTTGAAATCCCCTCCCTTTAATGCTCAGAGCTTATGTCATACGAAATTCAACGGGTTACTCTACCTGCGCTTAACTTCATTTCTTTTATTTGAGAGAGAAGGTGGGTTTAACTACCACCGTAAGAAGCCCATTTCCTACTCTGGATTCGAACTCGGACCCATCGCGGACGAATGGTCAGAAGATTTTTCAGTTACCCTTAGACCAATGCACCACCGGGGCGAATCATTTCTTTTAAATATAAAATATGTGCAGTGAAGTAGCAAATTATTAGGAACACCATGACCTTAGAAACAGCCTAGATTTGGTGCGGCACGGATTCAGCGAGGAGCTGATAACGTTTTACAGATAAGTTAAGCCAAGTAGATGTTATGGCGCCCGTCAATTGCCGAATGTTTGATGGAAATCTGTCACAAAAGGCTCTATCAATATCATCCCGTAGATGTTCGAATGGGTTCAGATCTGGGGACTATGGGGGGCCATTAGCTCACAGCACATTAACTGATGCATTTTAATACGGGGGTCAATAGTCACAGTGACATCTGTATCTCCTGTGCTGGTGGCGTCATGGCGATGTTTTGTCTTTCTTGTTCCGGGTTTAGCGACCAGTGTAAAAAGCTCTTAGGGGCTACTAACAGTCGCTCGTGGTTAAACTAGAACTGCTAGCTCTAGGGAAGAGAGGGAGTACCGTAAAACAAACACAACCACCCATGCCTCATCTTGGACTCAAACACTGGCGCAGCTGGGACGCCAAGCTACAAGCCAGCGCCTTTTAGCACTCGTCCACCTGGATGGCACTCTCGTTTTTATCACAAATATAGGGACACAATTCATAGTGCTAGCATGATAATCTGAATTTCAGTGCAGCCACATTTGTATTCATGTTTGCATATCAAAAACGTCCAAATTGTTATACAAGTTGAGCATCTATTATCCGATATGCTTAGAGCCAGAAGTATTTCGGATTTTTTTCGGTTTACGGTACACATGTTAATCAGGTAGCTTTAGCATGGGACCAAGTCTAAACACTCAATTAATTTATATTTCAAGAAATTAAAGTCGTTCGTGAACGATTCGTCCGAGCGGAATGGATCAGGGAACTGGATTCTTTTGCGTAAGATTCTTTAATGAAAAGAATCGACTCTTCTGTTATCTTTTTTGTTTTTTTGATTGAAGGTTTAACGACCACCGTGAGCAACTCAATGGGCTATAAGCAGTCTGCCGTCCCTGATTTAAGGTCACTAATCCCAGGAAAGGGAGAAAACTAGATCCGTAAGACAAACACAACATCTATGCGATCCGAACCCGGACCCTTCTCAGACGAATGATCATAAGCCAGCGCTTAGACCTACTGCGCCACCGGGGCTGCATTCTGTCATTCTTCATTAGTCATCAAATGTTTCAACCAGCGTGTCTTGGTGAAGCAATATTACGGTCAATAGTTTAACCTTATTCAGAAGTGTAAAAAAATGCAATAAATTTCACGAACGTTTTAAAACCAACTTATACAGTGGGTGACCACTTTATTATGACCACCTGACAGTTTTAAGCAAATGAGCTATGGCTGCACGTGGTTGCCGCCAGAGGGCGAGGCTAGTATAAAAAGGGAAAGCTTAGTGCTTGCGACAGTAGTAGAAGTGATTTTTGGGTGACGAGATGGGTAAAAAACGCGATTTGACGGACTTTCAACGTGGAATGATTGTAGGAGCTCGGAGCCATGGAGCGAGTATCACCGAAACCGCCACATTCGTGAAATGTTCCAGAGCAACTGTTGTTAAAGTGTTTAAAGACTAGACTGTCAGCCAAAAAACTAGGTCACTACGTGCAACGTGTGGTCGTCATCGACTAGTGACTGCTCGGGCGGAACGGAGAGTGTCCAGACTGATAACAGACAACAGAAGGGCAAAAGTGCAGCAAATTACAGGCCATCTTAGTCAAGGATCCCCTCAAATGAACTCTGCACGCACTGTTCGACGTACACTGCATTGGATGGGATATGGCAGACGAAGGCCTGTTCGAACACCTTTGCTGTCTGCAGTTAATAAGAGAAAACGTCTCCAGTTCACACAGGAGCACAAGGATTGGACAGTCGATAATTGGAAACAAATTATGTGCTCCGATAAATCACGTTTTCAGTTGCACCAAGCCGATGGCCGAGTGAGAATTTGACGGAAAAAGCACGAAAGCATGGACCCCAAATGCATTGCTACAACCCTTCAAGCTGGTGGAGGAAACGTTATGGTTTGGGGAATGTTTTCCTGGCATGCTTTGGGCCCTTTAGTTCGTGTTGATCAACTCCTGACTGGCACATCATATCTAAACATCGTTGCGGACCAAGTGCATCTTGTCATGTGGATGGTTTTTCCCAATGGCGATGGCTACTTTCAACAAGATAATGCGTCCTGCCATAACGATCGTATTGTACAAGATTGGTTTCAGGAACATGCCGGTGAGTTTACTTTGCTTAGGTGGCCCCCACAGTACCCAGATCTCAACCCCATTGAGAATCTGTGGGATGAAGTTGAACGAGCCATCAGACAGCTGGATCCACAACCCTGCAATCTCACACTCCTGGAAAGTGCTATTCATCAAGCATGGTCTCAGATTCCACAAACCACCTATCAACATCTCGTGGAGTCCATGCCACGAAGAATTGACGCAATATTAAAGGCAAAAGGTGGCCCAACGAAGTACTGAGGGGATGGTCATAATTAGGTGGCCACTCAGTGCATAAAAACTAAGAAAAGAGATTTAACCATAAATTTAAACTGAAAATGGTTCACTAAACTTTGAGAGTCAACAAAGGACACTAACGGATCTGGCTCTGAATTGATTCGCGACAGTCATTCCCTGCGGAGATCATTCGCTGGAATCAAAGCCGAAAGAATATATTCTTTAAAACTAATCAGTTTGCCATCACATCTACAGAACAGAGCGCCACGCAGAGTATGAAGTCACGTGTTTTAATCGTCAAGGGAAGAGCAGGGGCCTGCGCGATTCCTGCAAACCTTCCCAGAGCCTTCTGGAATTTTCCATCTGTGACGTCACATCTGCACTCGAGAAAGTTAGAGGTTTTCGATTTCTGATAAGGAATGCGTAACCTGGACCATATTTTCAGCTGTATTTGTCTGAAAATGGATTGAAAGTGGTTTTCAGCTGTTGAGCAGCAAACGTAAAAATATATAGTTTTCAAATTAACAAATTTTAATGATCTTCGGCAGCTTAGGGAACGAGAATGCTACGAAGCTTGTGACATGTGAGCCTAATAAACAATGAAGCACAGCGAGAAGCCTGCTGGCGTAGTACAACTGGGAGAGTAGCAGCTCCAGAGTAGTACGATGTTGGTTCGTATCCCACTGTCGGCAAAAATGAGGGTTATATTTTACTGGCAGTGAGGATTGAAAAAAAAATTGTGATGATTCTTTCGCACAACGTACGTTAATAATAAAACAATACTTTTGCAATAAAACGGTTGCCGGTTTTGCTGCCGGCTGACCCGACGAAGCAGTCTTATTTGCGACCGGGGTTGAAATGGTTGTAAATGCGACCGGCTTAATGCAGACGGTATGGGGAAAGAAGGAAGGGAGGTCAGATGGAGGGGAGAGAGGAGGGAGGGAGTTGTTGACGATGCGGTGTGACGAAACAGGTAGTGAGTAAATAAATCCATCGCTCTTTCCACGTTAAGCAACGCACAGCAACCGAAAAATTGTCATTCTGCCACCGTCGGGGAACGTACGGATTTATGATGTCAGATGCTGACTGAAAATGAAAAACACACATAGCGCCGTGAATTGTTGGCCGCTGTGATGTAAGGCTAACGCGGTCGGCTAGATATCGAGAGATTCAAAATTCATTTCCCCGACGGCGGCCGAATGACAATTTTTCGGTTGCTGTGCGTTGCTTAACGTGGAAAGACCGATGGATTTATTTATTCAACTGACGCCACCACGTACTTAGAGGATTTTCAAACAGGTAGTATTTGCGACCATCACGTGAACTACGGAAATGCGTTTTCTCTACACCATAAAAGAAGTTGCCTTGTACCAAAGTACGTACTTCAGTTTGAACGAGACAGAACTTCAGTGTTTTGAACGCGTGTCTGAGGACTCGCGATTTCTTCAACATGAATTTTAGATCTCCAGAAAATATTAAATAATAATATGACTTTGATTCATTTGTCATTTTTTAGAATAGCTTATTTACGCTCTGACTTTATTACAACTACATAATAACAATTGGTTAGCAAATGTAGAAAATATCATTCCCCAGAAAACATTCTTACTTTCATGTATTACTCTTCTAATTCCTCATAGATTATTTTATACGTACCCAGAATTATTATTCCTAAAAAATCTGCAGAAATAGCTGTTGTAAGTTTCAGATCTTCATACGAACGCTCAGTATCGGACTGGCGATCCATAAATAGCCCTGGAAGCAGATTTTTTGCGGCTCACTGTTTGCAAAAAATATCCAAGTGTCCCAAACCTAAAATTAGCGGTATGCTGACATCACCATTTCCTGTTTAATAGTCTTTTTTAGCAAAAGTCTGATAATTGTTGTAATTATCGTATTGTTTGTATTTACAAAATAAGGTTTTACTCAAGTTTCTGGATTGCAGCTGAAGACACCCCTATAATAAAACTTGGTGTGTATATAAAATATAAAACACTTCCTTTTCCCAAGCAATAGCTATAATACTTTCTCTACGACAAACTGCCGATTTTATTCCATTCGTGTGCGAATTTTATTGTGATAGCTGCATTCAGAATTTCTTCGCTATGAGTAAGAAAGGAAATCCAAACGTTCCCAAATTTCATTTTTTTTTTTTCAAGACTGTGAAAAACGAAGTAATTACGAAAGCATCAAAACATCGATGACAAATTTTTAAATTTCTGTTACTGCAAGAATGTCAATGGTAATTCATATATAAAGTGAGAGAAATTAAAGAGTGCGGAAATTGTTTATTCAATTAATTCCTACAAACGTGATCTGCTAGGCCCTGAACCCACTTAACACCTGACCTTTCAGCCCCGGTCGCATTGACCGTTGGAAGATCGCAGGTAGTCAACACCAAATCTATCCAACCCGCCTCTCTCCTTTCATCCCCACTCCTCTTTGCCGGTAACATATGCTACCATTTCAACCCCGGTCGTAAATGCGACGACACCGACCCGACACTTGCTGAGTGATTTCGGCCTCCCGTCTTTCTCAAAGATGTGATGTGATGTTTGAGTTGAATGAACAGTTAAATCAGCGAAAAGCCTTCCGGCCTTATTTAATTATAGAACAACCGTTCCTGAGAAGGATGATGGGGATTCGAATACAGATGTCGGCAAAAGAAAGGTTAAGCTATAAAAAGCCTTATGGTTGATGAAAGAAAAAGCCTTGCCTGAGGCGTTTCCTGTCGCCCCGGTAGCGCAATGGTTTAAGCACTGGCTTATGACCATTAGTCTGGGATGGGTCCTGGTTCGAATCCTGTCAGGAATGGGTGTTGTCATTGTCTTACGTCACTGGCTCTCTCTGTCTCTTCCCTGGAACCAGTAGTCCTAAATTAGGGGCGGGCGACTGCTTTATAGCCCACTGAGTTGCTCACGGTGGTCGTTAAAATCAAACGAAAGCTTCTCGCTGTGCAGATGGAATGGTCTGCCTTGGTTTTCTTAATGTTCTCCTTTCAGTTTCCGGAGGTGAAACATTTCCTTTCTTTTTACTTCGGTTTTCCAGAGTTTTGTTTGTTTTGAATGCCTAAATTATTTTTGCTTAATTTTGAATATGGGCACTTCGTACAGCTGGAGTGAGAGATTTCCCCATGAATTTCTTGCTTAAAATATTCATCAAATATGGTATTTAAAGAAACGTTTTGATTGAAAACAGAAATGAAGTTCAAGACTTAACAGAAGGTTTTTTAAAACAGTTTTTTTTTATTTACTTCCGTCGTTTACGGAAACAGCGTCTAGAAAGCCATTCTCTTGCATATCATGAGATGCAATACTCTCACATTACCTCAAAAAGACAAAGTTTTGTTTGGAAGGCAATATCGTACGTTGACATCTCTCAAGGGAATTTCTCGCAAGGTTCCATGAGAAGATATGTTGCAGTATATATCGCGATGCGCAAAATTCTCTGAATATGCAAAGAAACATCTGGTCCATTTTCGAGCATGCATTTTCTGTGCCGCAGAATTTTCCGTCATTGAAGACTGTAATATCATCAATATTTCCGATTTTGTGTGACATCCTACTTTTACTGTTCTTGAAGCGACCTTTCTCCCTCGGTTGTCAGGCAAGGCAGATATTAAATATTTCACGAATGGCTCACAGGTTATTAATTCACGATAGGTTTTCATAGCACTGAAAAAAAAGAAAAGTTCTTTTCAACTCTTCCTGCAGCGAATTAGCCTTATTCAAGAGTACTGCATCATCTCTTTGCTTTCACGAAGGGTCCAGAATTTATCTTCTTTATTCGAACACCATTCAGGTTCGCTTTTCAAGGAGCAAAATGTTGGAGCTCTACATTTCTTTTCTATGGCTGGTATATGTATTTATCTCTTTTATGTTGCAACCAATTAGTTATGATTTTAAAAGGACGCAATTTGTAGTTGTCTTTCGCTTATCAGTGTAACTAATCTCGTACTAAATTAAACACAGATATTCTTGAAATCAGATATTACACAGTCTTGTGATGATTATATATATTAAGAAAATACAACGTTTGTCACAAATATTTTATTTTTTTAAGTTGACCAAGGTTTCGCAGGGCTCTGGCCTAGCTTCATCATGACAAATGGCATGTAAATATTCAAATTGTACATGACATAACAAATGGTGTTTACACTCACGGGCTTTGATTAGTTGCTTCCACGCGCTTAATATAAATAGCGTGGATACCATGTCATTAATAAGTTGCGAAGAATTCTAATATATATGGAGAGCTTCCAAACTATCAAGTTTGGTGGTTAAATTTGGCTTGTCGATTAGTTTTGCTTCTTCAAAGTGAAATTTATGGTCCTTTCTTTAGGTCAAAGTTCCGAATATAGGTCTTGTGCTCCTTCAATAAAAAAACCCAAGGATCTGTGGGTCTGTCCTATATACGAAACGCCACATTCACATGGAATTTGATAAATTCCTCACGAGTTTTTATCTTCAACATACTCCTTTGATCCTACAAAGTTTATTTTGTTTATGGTTTTAAGAATCACTTTGAGAATTTTGGAAATTTTGAAAGGCAGTGCCATGAGAAAATGGAATAATGGCAAAATTCTCTCGTAATGGGCGCATCACAGGAATTAACGTGGAGATAATGTTTCTGGAATTTTGTTAGAGCCTTATCTATAATGGAATAGTTGTATCCTCGCTGTACTGCAACACGGTTAAGGAAATAAAGTTCTTTTTCCAAATTGTCTTTATCCGAACCTATATCTATCGTGCGATATACGCAACTGTAAAAGGCGCTGAGTTTTTGTTGTCAAGGGTGATTGGACTTGGCAATAATAACTCAGGGCTCTGGCCTGATGAATCTAGGTCAGCGAAACCTTGGTCGACTTGAAAAAATAAAATATTTGTGACAAACGTTGTGTTTTCTTAATATATATAATATATATAAACAGAGATATTTTCGTTCTTGTCAAAGCAAACTCTGAAACAGACATAGTGTAATACACTGTCCTGTCATTAATATTCGGACATTCTCATCAATAGTTAATGTGGTCCAATACAAGCACATCGTCACAGACTCAACAGGATCTTAGGGCTATGATGACGCAGTAGCATAAATGTTAATGCAAAATCCTTCAACAGTCAGAATTCACTGATTTCCAGTGCGGATTGACAATGGGGTCCCACATAAGCAGTAACTCCAGTAGGTGACATTTCAGCTGCACTGAAGATCCTTAGGTCAATAGTTGGTGATTTTCTTCGCAAACAGAAGCGAATTGGGCTGAATCTGCCAATAAACGACCTGGCAAACCCCAGAAGTAAACAGGAGAGCTCTGAAAAATACTGTTCGCTCAGAACGCATACCGACATTATCTCAAGTCAGGAAAATCCTACGTGCTACTATTGAGACTTATGTTAGCAAAAGTACAGTGCACAAGATGCTACACAACACGGCTTACCAAGGCCGAGCAGCCATCAAAAAGCCGCTAATCGCTTCGCCTAATATCAAAAGCAGATTAATGTATTTTAATAAATATCGATCTAAGACTGTAGACTAATGGAAACCGTGTTTTCGACTAAGGAGTAACGGTGCACAGTTCACCAGTCTCATGGCCATTCCTAGGTGTGGCGGAAGCCGGGAGAAAGGTACGTTCTTGACAGTGCCATCGCAATAATGAGATTTGGTGGAAGTAGCATAATGATATGGAGCTGTTTCTTGTGGTTTAGAGTGGGCCCATTAGTCGTTTAGTACAAATCTGTGAATGCTGAGCTCTTCGGAAACGTCCTGGACAATTACGCACTGCCTACGTTGTGGCAGTACACTGGGAAAGCCCCATACCTCTATCACCAGAACAACGCGCCATGTCATACTGCACGGGTTGTTGCAGATTGGTTTGAAGCCATGGGTGTCAAAAAGTTAGAACGGCCATCCCAGAATCCTTACCTGACCCCTATAAAGAAGATCAGGGACGAACTGAATCGTGGGGTGCGTGGAAGAAGAGATCGCCTAAAACACAAAACTGAACTGGTCACGGCTTTGAAGGCTGAATGGCGTAACATACATATTTTCGGACATTTCCAAAAAAACTGGCGGAGAGTATTCCACGAAGACTAGGTATCGCCGTAAGGGCACGCAATATTAAGTTTTCTGTAAATAAATATTTGTAGACATGCAGCTGTCTAGATATTAATGGTAGGACAGTGTATATATATATAAAACTTACAAAAACAAAAACAGGAATGCAGAAAGTGTCGAAAATGCCGAGCTTTGGCTTTATCAAGGACCAGAAAAACTCTACATTTACTCACTTCCACAAAGACCTGGTTGAAAATGGGTTTCTGCAATGTCTTAGATGCAAAAAGTATGTCCCCAAAAAAAATACCAAATTAATAGAGCTGCCCACAAAGGAACGGAAAACTTTAAAAAATAAGCAAATTTGTTTTTTAATTTGGCATACAGCTAAGACATAACTGGCCCGACCCATATCTCATCAGCACCCACAAAAACAGAAAAAACTACTGCACAGAGCTCACACATATTGTGAGAAAAACAAAGAATTTTGACCTAAGAAACATGGGAAAAATTAATTGCCAAAAACATTTTTTATAGGAACAATGCAATGCTAATATTGCCTTGTTCCTCTAAAAATAATTTCAGGTTCATTCATTGTGTGATTTGGTTTGAACCTTTGCTGTTTTTTGTGTTGGGTGTATCTAGGGTGTTTCGTTCCGAACATTGGTTCGTTTTTGAGTTTGATTTTGCTGAAAGGGTTATCTTATATATAATCATTCAGGATTTGGGTTTGCTGCTTTTTAACGCAACTTGGTTTATGACTGATTTTTCTTTGTGGTTTGCTCGGTTCGAATTTGCCTAGAATATTTTAATAATTTCGTATACATACTGTATATATATATATATATATATATATATATATATAAAGCGCATCTCTACACAAATTGACGGACGACCAATTGTTTATCCCCAATTACCTCGGAAGACAATATTGCTACCTGTTAGAGACCTACATGGATATCATTCTGCAATGCCTGGTAATAAATAATTCTTATTTAATAAATAATACTTATTTATTACGAGCAGTGGCGTAACCATGTTTCAAAATCTTGGGGGTTCCGATCACACTTACACAAAATCTTGGGGGTTCCGATCACACTTACACAAAATCTTGGGGGTTCCGATCACAAGAATTTCTTGTGGAAGGTTGTCACCGCGGATGAAAAATGGGTCTATTGCCACAACCCCATACGCAAGCGATCCTGAGTCGACCCAGGCCAACCATCAACATCCACTGCAAAACTGGATATCCATAGGGAAAAGGCGCTGTTTTGTGTGTGGTGTGATATGCACGGAGTGCTGTACTTCGAACTGTTGAAACCGGGCGAAACAATCACTGCACAACGATATAACGATCAGTTGATGAAACTGAACGCCGCAATCGAGCAAAAACGTCCATGGACAGGCAAAGGACGCCACCCAATCATCCTGTTATGCGATAGTGCCAGACCACATGTCGGTGCCACCACGAAATCCACTCTTGAACAAGTTACACTGGGAGGTTTTACCGCACCCAGCTTTCTCCCCGGACATTGCACCCTCAGACTTTCATCTGTTTCACTCTATGCAACATTCCCTAGCAAAACATCCCAAACAACGGTTCTTCAGTTCCAGAGGTGGAAAATTTCGTCAGTGCGTTCTTCAGCTCAAAACCCGAGTCCTTCTATCACAGGGGCATTCATTTGTTGCCTGAAAAATGGCAAAAGGTCATTGATGCTAACGGCCAATATTTCGTTCAATAAATGTGTACTGGTTTCCTTATTTGTTCCTGTCTCCTTTCTCCTTAAAACGGTGGAAACTTTTGCATAACTCTAATACAAATATTGAAATCATTTTCAGTGCTGTCTGGATCTTTATATTTCTAAGGTACCACTATAACCTATACTTCCTGTAACATTTTAAACCGGAATTTAATTTTTCTATTATAGTGATGTTATTTCCTCTTCGTAACACAATCTCCGAGAAACATGTAAAAAACTGAGTTAGTTGCGATCTCTAACTATATCGTCTCTTCATTTGATGGATTTCTCGTGGTTAATGCCTCTTCTTTTATGAATTTCAGAAAGATTGTTTTTACAAGTACTTTCTACGTTATGTTTTGAAAATTTTCTATTCTACGAAATGGCTCTCGAGTTCCTCAAATATGTTAAATATTAGGCGTACAAATAAGTTTTAAAGCGTTTTAAGACAACGCAACATGTAATTTGAGAGAAAACAACAACAATTTTACGAATCAAAATATGCGCCGTCATTATCTATTACCTTCCGCCATCGGTCTGGCAGCTGACAAATACCAGCCATGAAGAATCGTCGTGTGACGCGATGAAATCGTCAACGCCGCCCCGGTGGCGCAGTGGTCTAAGGCGCTGGCCTCTGATCATTCGTCCGTAAGGGGTCCGGGTTCGAATCCCGGTCAGGCATGGATGTTGTGTTTGTCTTACGGCACTGGCTCTCTCCCTTTCCTGGAACCAGTGACCCTAAATTAGGGACTGGCGACTGCTTATAGCCCACTGAGTTGCTCACGGTGGTCGTTAAACCTCCACTCAAAAAAAAAAAAAAAAAAGAAATCGTCAACCCATTTTTGCACTTCGTCACATGTCCGGAACCGTACAGCAGACATACCATGTTGCATCGATTAAGAAAAATGATAGTCTGAAGGGGCTATGTCGGGACTGTAAGCCGGGTGCTCCAAAACTTCCCATCCAAGCGTCAATAACGTATCCTTGACCGATTTCGCGACATGCGGCCTAACGTTGTCATGCAGTAATTTCACGGGACGCAATCCTTTGCCTGTGAATCGAAGTTTCCGACAGATTTCCTGGTTCAATCGCAGCAATTGTTGCTTGCAGCGATCAGCAGTAACAATTTGGCCATGTTCCAATAGTTCACAATAGAGCACACCCTTCATATCCCACCAGATGCACAGAACTTTCTTGGAGTGAATATTGCGTTTCGGTGTCGAAGTCGTTGCTTCACCGAGGTCTATCCAGTGTTTTTTTTTTTTTTTTTGCATTTGCAATTGTCGTACCATAAACACTTTTCATCCGTAACGATTTTCCACAGGAAAGGCTTTCTGTGTTGTTTATTAAACAGATTCAAACACTTCCTGACACGCTCATCCTTCTTCCTCTGGCTGAGGTCATGTGGCACCCATTTTCGTTCCTTCTGAATCTTTCCCATTGCGCGTAAACGATTGGAAGTGGCTTGTGGAGTTACCCCAAGTTGTTCAGTTAGTTCTTTTTGCGTTTGAGACGAATCTTCATCCAGCAATGCTTGCAGTTCCTCGTGTGAAACCTTCTGCGGGGCGCCGCTAAGTTCTCGATCGCTAACATCAAAATCACCTGCTTTAAACCGTCTAAACCAACACTCACACGTGCTTATCGATACAATATTCTCCCCCAGAATAGAACAGATCGATGTACATGCTTTTGCAACACTTTTTCCTTGATGAAATTCGTAACGAATTCAGGGTCGAATAAATGCAATATCCCTTGCCATCTTTCATCTACCGATGTGCAAGTGCGTTTGACTGTTGGACAAACTTCTGTGTCACATTTTATACTCTGGACCAGTTACAGTCACATGACAGCAACGCGGGGGAGTGTCGGATATCTAAATTTGCGGTCTACGTCACATAAAAAACGCTTTAAAACTTATTTTTACCCTTAATAATTGCTTCATAGGCATAACCAACTTGCTCAAGTACGCCTGATCCGTTTGATCTTTATGCTGTTGTATGGTGCGTACCAAAAGAATTTGTTTTTAAGTTTGCGAGATTCACCCTTATTTTTCCGCTTCCCAGGGATTTAGCAGAATATTCGTAGTGGTTATATAGTAAATATTACAACAGGTAAACCCCACAAAGTATGAGAGTCGCTCCAAAGTTGGCGGATTTGGAATGTACCTAATGGGATGATGCGACCTTATCGGAAACCGCAAAAGACCAGAACAAGCATTACCAAACTACCATGAATAAGCTTACAAAGAAACCCTCGCGCGCGTACACACTGAGTGGCCACTTTATTACGACCACCTGACAGTTTTAAGCAAATGAGCTATGGCTGTATGCTGTTGCCGCCAGAGGGCGAGGCTAGTATAAAAAGAGAAAGTTTAGTGCTTGCGACAGTAGTAGAAGTGATTTTTGGGTGACGAGATGGGTAAAAATTGCGATTTGACGGACTTTCAACGTGGAATGATTGTAGGAGCTCGGAGCCATGGACCGAGTATGACCGAAACCGCCGGGTTCGTGAAATGTTCCAGAGCAACTGTTGTTAAAGTGTTTAAATACTGGACTGTCAGCCAAAAAACTAGGTCTCTACGTGCAACGTGTGGTCGTCATCGACTAGTGACTACTTGGGCGGAACGGAGAGTGTCCAGACTGGTAACAGACAACAGAAGAGCAACAGTGCAGCAAATTACAGACCATCTTAATCAAGGATCCCCTCAAATGAACTTTGCACGCACTGTTCGCCATACACTGCATCGGATGGGATATGGCAGCCGAAGGCCTGTTCGAACACCTCTTCTGTCTGCAGTTAACAAGAGAAAACGTCTCCAGTTTGCACAGGAGCTCAAGGATTGGACAGTCGATAATTGGAAACAAATTATATGGTCCGATAAATCACGTTTTCAGTTGCACCATGCCGATGGCCGAGTGAGAATTTGGCGGAAACAGCGCAAAAGCATAGACCCCAAATGCATTGCTACAACCCTTCAAGCTGGTGGAGGCAACGTTATGGTTTGGGGAATGTTTTCCTGGCATGTCTTGGGATCTTTAATTCTTGTTGATCAACGTCTGACTGGCACATCATATCTAAACATCGTTGCTGACCAAGTTCATCCTGTCGTGTGAATGGTTTATCCCAATGGCGATGGCTACTTTCAACAAGATAATGCGTCCTGGCATAGTGCTCATATTGTACAGGATTGGTTTCAGGAACATGGCGGGGAGTTTACTTTGCTTAGGTGGCCCCCACAGTACCCAGATCTCAACCCCATTGAGAATTTGTAGGATGAAGTTGAACGAGCCATCAGACAGCTGGATCCACAACCCTGCAATCTCACACTCCTGGAAAGTACTATTCATCAAGCATAGTCTCATATTCCACAAACCACCTATCAACATCTCGTGGAGTCCATGACACGAAGAATCGACGAAGTATTAAAGGCAAAGGGTGGCCCAACGAAGTACTGAGAGGGTGGTCATAATAAAGTGGCTTTCAGTGTATATGCTGACCTCAGAAGATCCAGTTCATTCAAATTTTGTTGAACTATTTAAACTACCATGGTACGTAGTTTTGCTTAGAACCAGACATTGAAATTAGCGCTGTAATGCAGCAAGCTACTTTTACCGTAGCGTTTTGTGCAGTATCGCTACAAATAGTAAAATGTAGTTGTAACATTAGCATGATACCCGATGAAGCACTACACTATGACCACTCCCAGCCTAGAGAAATGAGCGCGCCTCGAGACGGAACAGTGGCGCAGGTGAAGTTCACAGAGCAGTATATATACAAACCGAGGACCGGCTTTGGATTAGTAGGGTGCTCGAGGTCTGAACGAGAAAAGCTGCCGATTTATCGGAGTTTGATAAAGGACAAATTGTGATGGCACGGCTCCTCGGAACTACGATCTCGGAAGCGGCGCGGCTTGTGGGTTGTTCACGTGCCGCTGTAGTGAGTACGTATCAAAAGTGGTGCACAGATTGCCAAACGACGAACCATCGTTGCCGCCGCGGTGGTGCAGTGCGCTGGCTTTTGACCATTCGCCCGTGATGGGTCTGGGTACGGATCCCGGTGAGGCATGGATGTTGCGATTGTCTTACGGCCCTGGCTCTCTCCCTTCCCTGGAACCAGTGGCTCTACATTAAGGACGGGCAACTGCTTATAGCCCATTGAGTTGCTCACGGTGGTCGTTAAACCTTCAATCAAAAAAAAAAAAAAAAAAAGAACCGTCGCCTAGCCGTGCGTCGTCCGCAGCTCTTTGATGCCAGAGGTGAGCGGAGACTGTCGCGCTTTATTCAAAGCAACCGCAGAGCCACAGTGCAATAAATCTCCCTTGAAATACAACAGTGGTGATCAGGGCAATGTGTCACAGCATACAGTTCATCGCAGCCTTCTGCGCATGGGTGCGTAGCCGAAGACCCAGCCGAGTCCCCATGCTCACTGCACGTCATTGCCAACAACGCATGAAATGGGCCCGAGATCATCGAGATTGGACCGTGGATGATTGGAATAAGGTGGCCTGTTCTGATGAATCATAATTTCTGGTGCATCACGTAGACGGCCGAGAGTGGATACGCCGATCACCAACGGAGGCTATGGCATTTGGATGCACTCTTTGGCGGAAACAGGCATGTGGCGGCGGAGTTATGCTGTGTGTGATGTTTTCTTGGGTCACTTTAGGATTCATTATCCAAACAGCACGATCCCTGACAGCTGTCAGGTATCTGGACTTCGTTCCGGACCAAGTTTACCCTTTAATGACAACTGTGTTCGCTGCTTATGATGGCTATTACCAACAGAATAATGTGCCATGCCACACTGCCAGAATCGTCAAGGAGTGGTTCGAGGAATATGATGGTGACTTTCTGTTAATGCCCTGGCCCCCAAATTCACTTGACATGAACCCAATCGAACATTTGTTGTTCGACTTGGAAGAGCGGGTTCGTGCTAAATCACCACCACCCCGAAATGTACGGGAACTGGAGGACCTGCTGTTGACATTATGGTACCAGATACCCCAGGATACTTATCGCCACCCCATCGAATCGATGCCTCGCCGAGTGGCCGCTGACAAAATTGTCCAAATTTTTTCGCACTTTATGAATGTTCTATGTTACTTCCGTTGGTCATACCAACTGCGTCAAGGCGATAATCAAATTCCTACCATACGTGATCAAGCATGTCTGTTGTCAACGACTGCAGAGCACTATGAATGTAAACTTTAAGTTCATGTAGCGTTGTGGGCAATGGTGGCACATACACATTACCCAATAAGAAAAAATCGCAAGGGTTCAGGTCCAGAGACCTGGCGGTACAGCGCCTTGTCATCGTGTCCACAGCGACCAGTCCAGCGGTTAGGAAGCTGTTCGTTAAGGTAGACGTCACGTAAAAATCCTCTGCTATACTTGCAGTGGTGAAAATTGAGTTACTTAAGTTCACTTACGAGAAATGCTTCCTGACTCGTGAAAATTGGCACACGGAAGAAGAAGACACTGAACTGTAGTCAGTGGGTTGCAAATTTGAGAAAACAATTATAGGGAATATTTTAAAATTAAATTTTTGCGTGTTCAAGTAGTGTTTCTTGTCGTTAATAGGTGGCGCTCTACTTACGTCAAATACTGGAAACGTGGCATTTCCTTACCTTTTTTTTTTAAATATTAAAGCTTTTCATACAGACAATAACAACTAAGCGGTTATAGATTTTTGTTTAGGATGTCAGTACTTATTTAAATCACTGACATTTCAATTTATCGGCTTTCCTACCCGCAAACTTATGTAAATCAGATGCTGCAAATCTAAGATGCTGACAGAAGCGTTTTTAGAAATCACCATCTGATAACGGAAAGACCTCACAAAATTCACTCACAAAACTAAGAACCCACAAGAAGGGGCCGCAAAAACAGCGCGATTCTCAGCTTCATGTATGAGCAGAAGGATGCATTGGATATGCCTTTTTGTCCGCCTTAAGTTCGAGCTCAGTTTCAATTACTGCAAGTGGGTTTTCCGTGCTCCATAGGCGAATGTTGTGACGGTTGACCTAGCCATTTAAATGGAACGTTGCTTCGTCACTAAACACCAGGTGTGAAGTAAATTCGCCGTCCTCCATCGCCACCTGTATGACATTTTTCACAATGACATCTTTCACCTAGGTACAGATGCACGGGTTCCATTGCCCTATCTACCGGTTAGATTCGTAAACTCGGTGCGTTTCTCTTCATTTTAACCCTTTAACGACCATAGCGCCCGAAACGCCCTTAGATCCAAACTACCACGACTGACCAAAAACGCCCGTCTAGAGTGAGTAGGATGGAGCGATTTTCATGATTTTTTTAAATGAAAGGACTTGTCATCGCTAATTTGTATTATCATAAGTAATTTTATTTTTATGTTATCATGGCATTTTCTTTGTACAATCCACCGTTCGTTGTTGTAGAGTTTATTCTCGCTGCAGTACTTGCAGCGCCATCTGCTTTTCTGCGGTGGTCGGACTTAGAATAAAGCCCTCCGCTATCAACTACGTAGTTGTAATTATCCGAATCGGTTCAGTAGTTTTCGAGATTGGTAACAAAACCGTATATTATCGTTAACTACTTTCTTTTACGTTGGGTGTGAGAAGGTTGTGTGTGAAACAAAGCGGGACGATACACGGGAAATCGGGAGCTACTTTAAAGCGATCTGATTCGGTAGTACAGCCAAAAAATAATAGAAAATAAACGAAATTGCCTATGTCCACCTACAAGAAATAAGTTTTCCAATGATGAAAGAAGTATCCAAATCGGTTCAGTAGTTTTCGAGATTACCTCAAGCACACAAACAAAGTTTCTCTCTTTATATGTTAATACAGATTAATTATATGATCAAGGGCACTCATAGGGGGGTCGAGCCCCCTCTAGCGTTTGGTATAGCCACATTTTTGATAAATTTAAAACAGTAAATAAAATAGACGAAACCTTTTTTAAAGCATTTTTAAAAATAAGAAGCCGCCCCGGTGGCGCAGTGGTCTAAGGCGTTGGCCTCTGATCATTCGTCCGTAAGGGGTCCGGGTTCGAATCCCGGTCAGGCATGGATGTTGTGTTTGTCTTACGGCACTGGCTCTCTCCCTTCCCTGGAACCAGTGACCCTAAATTAGGGACGGGCGACTGCTTATAGCCCATTGAGTTGCTCACGGTGGTCGTTAAACCTCCAATCAAAAAAAAAAAAAAAAAGATATTAACGATTAATTGTGTCAATTATTTTTGTTGTATTTTAGTATCTTGTACATTTACAAAAATGTTTGACAGCCTTGAAGAAGGTAAAGATTTTTCTTAGCCCCCCTAAAAGTACTCATATGGGCGTCACTGTATATGATGATACCAAAAAAAAAATATTGTTAAAACCAAACTGGCAAAATAAAACACATTTTAAACCTCATTGTGTGGTTATCTAGACACGATATCATTTCGGGTCACTGAAAAAATGCTTCAATACTCCAATGCAAGCCCGTCAATGACGGGTAACCACATGTTTGTACAATAATGAGAAACGTCATCGTTAAATTCGTATACGAGTAGTTGAAAAAATTAAAAATTCGTGGGAATATTACGAATATGTTGTTGTTTGTGGCTCATCTTGTACACTGCCCATTAATAATTCAACCGTTTATTGTAGTTATGCATTTTATTACAATTCGTGTTAGATGACAAGAAAAAATGAGTCACAAATGGCAACGGATAAGCATATTACAAGCGTGAGCCTCCCCCTCACGATTACCGCCCGACGGGCGCACGTGTGTGTTCCGCGCGGCCGCTACCGGAAGTAACCTGAGCTTTCGCACCAGCCTCCGTGCTTCTGATAAACATTCCTCCCTCGTTCTCCGAGCTTCTAGAAATGAGACTCTCAGTCCAGATTTTCGAGAAGGTCACCAGATCCTTTAAATATGCTCATCCGTTGTCGTTTGTGACTCATTTGGCGGTTAACAGTCCGTTATGTTGATGCTCTGTCGCTGAGTTTCGGCGTTTGTAGCTTTCGGCGTATCAACTGAATATTATTGTGATTAAGTGAATTGAAGCTTTTGAAGTTTTTCTTCTCGTATGTATTTTTAAAAATGGATCGGTTTTTACTAAACAGTAATAAGCGTTGTGAATGTGAAAATAAAGAGGGCACACGGTCAAATAGTGGCGAGAGTGTGAAGAAGCGTAAATATTGAAAATATGATGACAGTTATTTGGACTTTGGTTTTATGTCGACAGAAGTCAATGGTGAAAAGAGGCCGCAGTGTGTACTGTGTATGAAAGTTTTGTCGCCAGAGTGCATGCTACCAAGTACGTTGAAACGCCATTTAGAAACCAATCATCCCAGCATGCTTAGTAAATCTCGTGATTGCTTTACGAGAAAGTTACAAGAATTAAATCAACAAAAAGGTAGTTTTTATAAGCAGGCATCAATACCAAGCAATGCCTTGCTAGCATCTTACAAGGTGGCACATGGAATCGCATAATGTAAGAAGCCTCATACCATCGCAGAAGAACTCATTCTACCGGCTGCTGTAGGTATGGTGAACATTACGATTTGTGAGTCTGCTGGGAAGCTGCTTTCAAATGTGCCTTTGTCCAATAACACCATCAGTCGCAGAACACAGCACATAGCGGAGGACCTCAATGATCAATTAATTGAAAAAATGAAATGTAAGGAATTTGGGTTGCAGCTGGATGAGGCCACAGATAATAATAATAATGATGCTCACTTGATTTGCTGTGTATGGTTTATAGATGGTAATAACATTGTAGAAGACTTTGTCTTTTGTAAAAGTATCACTGGTAGTGCTAAAGCTAAAGACTTGTTCGAGATCCTTGATACTTTTATATCCGAAAATAATTTGGAGTGGACTAAGTGCGTTGGTGTCGGTACTGATGGTGCTTGTTCTATGTTCGGCTGTCATGGAGGATTACAGACACTTATTCGAAGCAAAGCCCCTGATGCACTGCGGACTCATTGCGTTATTCACAGGGAAGCACTAGCGTCAAAATATCTGAGTCCTACATTGAAGCAGGTCTTAGAATATGTAGTGAATGTAGTTAACATTATAAAAACTCGGCCGTTGAAGGCAAGGTTTTTCAAAAAACTATGTGATTATATGGAATCCAAGCACGCGTCTTTGTTGTACTACAGCAGTTCGCGATGGCTCTCTCGTTGTAATGTTTTGCCTCGTACGTTTGAACTGCGACAAGAAATTTATATTTTTCTTAAAGAGGAAGACCACAAGTATACCGAAAATTTTGTGAATGAAGATTTTTTGGTAAAAGTAGTATACTTATGTGATATTTTTGAAAAGATGAATGCTCTGAATCTCGCCCTGCAAGGAAGCAACATGCGCCTTTTAAAGTCGATTGAGAAAATGTCAGCTTTTATAAAAAAAAACTAAAACTATGGAAAAGAAAAATGAATGAAGACGGAGGTAAAGAATGTTTCCCCTTGGTGCAACAGTTTTTGATCTCCAGTGGAGTTGATTTCTTTCGAGACATGAAATCCATTTTTGAAGAACACTTATCACAGCTTATCACCTGGTTTGAGAAATAATTTCAAAGTGATAATCGATAAATTTGTATGGATTTAAGATTGATTTCGTGCCACTGCGCCATCTGAATTTACTGCTGCAGAAGAAGAGAATCTTATTGAGCTGTCTTGCGACAATACGTTGAAAACAAAATTTAGCAGCATGGAGTTACCTGAATTTTGGATATCAGTAAAAGATGAATATCCCCTTCTGAGGGGTAAAGCTCAGAGAATTTTAATTCCATTTGTGACTTCATATTTGTGCGAAGCTGTGTTTTTGGCGGTCGCTGTGATGAAAACTAAGTATCGCGCGAAAATCAAAGTGGAGAAGGAAATGAGGGGAGCTGTGTCCAGTTTGATTTCAAGATTTGAGAAAATGTGCGCTGATCAACAGGCTCATCCATCCCACTAATTATAATTAGTCGAATTTTTTCAATTGCATTTTTTTTTGTGATCTCCAATACGTGTTTTATTTATTTTTACCTAAGTGTACTTGTTAGAATTTGACATAGGCAAAGTGTACTTGTTAGAATTGAACATAGGCAAAGTGTACTTGTTAGAATTTGACAAAGGCAAAGTGTACTTGTTAGAATTTGACATCGGCAAAGTGTACTTGTTAGAATTGAACATAGGCAAAGTGTACTTGCTAGAATTTGACAAAGGCAAAGTGTACTTGTTAGAATTTGACATAGGCAAAGTGTACTTGTTAGAATTGAACATAGGCAAAGTGTACTTGCTAGAATTTGACAAAGGCAAAGTGTACTTGTTAGAATTTGACATAGGGCGCCTTGGGAAAACCTGGATTCAGTAAGGGCGCCGAGAATCGAAAAAGTTTGGGAACTATTGGATTAGACCACTGCGCCACCGGGGCGGCCTTTCGCGTATCAATCGCCTGAGTTAAAAACCGACACATTCGTCTGCAGTGGAATGGAAGCACCAAAACTGGAGCATCAAGGTTTGGAGAAAGGTTGCCTACTCCGGTGAATCACATTTACAATTAATACACGCCGATGGACGAACCTGAATATGGCGTTAACAGCGTAAATTGATGATGGATCCCAGCGGTCAAGGGTTAACTGTACAAGCTGGTAGAGGTGGTGGTTTATTGGTATAAGATATGTTTTCATGGCGGGCATTGTGTTCCTTATTACCTCTGGAACAGCATCTGGATGGTACGAGGTATCTTAACATCATTGCTAACCAGGCACGCCGGTACATATGCATGGTGTTTCCTAATGCAGATGGCTACTTCGAACACAATAATGAGCTATGTGTTGGAATGATTTTTCCAAAACCCTTACACCAAGTTTATTGCAAGTTTTAATTTCACTAAGAGTTTGATTTACGTCAGAATTTTTAGGTTATTTTTACAAACAGATTTTGTACAAACTCAATTTGTAGTTGTTCCCGCTGAACGATAGAGGAATTCAAATACTCCGTAGGAATCAAAGTCTTGAGAGGCTACGTGTGGGTGAAATTCAGGGAGAAACGGTAACGTACTCATTGTTTAATATGTGAGCTGTAAAGTTCGCAGAGGAGAGAATTGTGAATGTATCTCTCTAGCAGAGAGAGCCATTTGGCGAACTCAAGAAATGTTTATAACAGGGGATACACTGCCATCACCTTCTGCTTCCTTCACAATTATAAAAAAATTGAATCAAAAGATATATTGGAATTCGCTTTTAAAGGGAAGGGTCATTTGTCGTCAAGGAGCTTGTAAGGAACCTTACCACAAAAACACGCGAGGGGATTATTAAACAGGCCACCCTCCACGGTCAAAGCGGATATAATTAGAAAAGAATACCACTTGTAAGTAACAGAACATTTTCCCCTTATATCTTCTCAGTTCGTGCATGTAGTTAATGAATCCCTTGAAATGATGAATTACATAACTAGAAGCCACAGGTTCAAAACCGATATTCTTTGGCTATTCCAAGAACTGTATTTTCAAAATGTTGCTTAAGAGAAGACCAATAAAAACACTAGTTAACTTTTCACAAACCTGTTGGTAGTGTTTAGATAAGCCTTTACTCAAATGAATGGAGTTTACATAATAAACTAACAACGTTTGGGTGAAATACAGAAACCATCAGTTCGTACAGGCTACACCAGGAGCACTAGCCCGCTCCAGCATATGGCACAATTCTCGGATCATCACACAATGGTTGTAGGAGCAAGACAGAGACTCCAAAGAGCTAAAAGGGCCATCATAGTCTCCAGAGCTTAACCAAATTGAACACCTGTGGGATGAGATTGAGAGAGACATTCGTAACAGATATCCTCTAGCAAACATTCGGCAATTGACAGACGCCATAACATTCGTTTGGCATAACATATCTGAAAATGATATCAGCACTGCGTTAAATCCATGCCACACCGAATCGAGAATGTTTTGAGTGGCAAGATCTTCCCAACACGCTTTTATGTAGGTGTTCCTAATAATTGCTACTTCAATGCGTATTTAATTTTCTTTCTTCTTATCAGTAAAATAGCACACAATCATTTCACAAAAAATTTACATTTCTAATATTCTCAATTTCAAAATGTCATTAAATTCAGTCGATTTTTTTGTTTCTTTTAATCAAAGTTATGTAATACCGTTAATACCCGAGCATTTATTTTACTTAAAAGGAAGCTGGAGATCTTTTTGTTATATGTTTCAACGCTTCCTTATCTCGATGCATTAATTTCTGTCGATTCACTCTTGCTGTTAGTTTTTCAGGAGAAAAATTATCAAATATTTATTGGAACAGGTTTTCTAATTCCTGATATTGGAATTTGATTTGTAATTAGGCAGACACTTTTAAATGATATCGTACGATTTTCCAAATTTGCTTTGTATGTTAGATGAGTGCCGTTCAAGGGGATCATCGACGCGTTCGGTAGTTACAGCCCAAAATTAACGCATCTGAAACAATGTTCGAAAGATTAATGATTGGTTGTTGCACACAGCCTATTAATCTTAGTCTACTGAAAATCGCATTTGCTGAGAAGTGCAATAAGGTTATGCAAATGGTACTGCATAATAAGTCCATTTTCCACGAACTCTGTTCCGCGAGCAGAAAATCCTTCCAATAAGGTTGTGATATTTTAAATTTTTTGATGTTTTAGTGACAGGAACATAAGAGTGAAGATCAAAATAAAATTCAAATTATTAACTGAAATGAGATGGGACAGTGTAACATATGCAATGAAGTTGATTCATTTTTTTTTCTTATGCAGCAGTCAACAAGGCAAACCACGGAAAGTATGAGAGTTTAAAAAATAAGGCTATAGGACCACTTTATTCTGAAACGATTCTGTAAATAACATCACAAGTTTAAAAATGAAAAGCTATTATTAGAATACTGAGTTTCGTAGCGCAACCTAACGCCAGCTACAATTATGTAGTACGCATCTAGAATGAGATCAAATAATCTTTTTGTATTTCTATGCGCATATTTGGAATCCTTGGTATGACACGCGTGTTGCATTTGTCTTTTCGATCTCGTTTTCTCCGTTTCCTGGAGTCGATTGAGCTACACTAAGAATGGGTAACTCATAAATGCTCACAGGTTGCGTTACTCACCGAAAGAACTACAGAATAAAATGTAAAGTATTGTTTGCGTACGTGAAATGCAATGTTTGAAATTACATATTCGTGAAATGCTCATAACGTTGGCTAGATATGAAATATCAGAATAGACTGAATTTAACTGTAACTCATTATATTACGTAAATATAAAAACATTATACAGGGTGTCTCGTAAGACCGTTTAAAATTGAAAACTTTTTAACAATAAAACTTGTACAGGGTGTCCCGCTCGCTACTTTATCCAAGTTTTTATTAATAACATCGTGAATAATTACAGTAATTAAATGATATTTGCTCAGAACATACCTTCAACCATGGAAAACAGAACAATACCATGAGAGATGTTGAACGTGTCCACCCTTTGCATCAAGACAGACTTGAACATGAGACTCCACATTTTGGAAAGTTCACGCCAGTTGCTCCAGCGTAGTTGCTGCCACTGCCTCACAGATGTTGTTCTTCAATGCCTCAAGGGTTGTCGGCTGGTTTTGAAATGCCACTGATTTGAGATACCCTCAGAGAAGGAAATCAGTGTTAGGTAAGGAGATCGAAGTGGACGTATTCCTTTAGAAATCACTCGATCTCCAAAGATGACTCGATTTCAGCCAGACTCACATGTGATGTATGGCAAGTTGCCTCATCTTGCTGAAAATATCCAGTGGTCAGCTCTTCAGGGTGCAGCTGGTTAACGAATGCCTGAAAATGTTCCATGTATATAGACGACTCTTGTGACCATATCCTGAAAGAAAATGGGCCCAAAGATCCGTCCACGTGAGAGTGCGCCCCACACTCTAATTTTTTGTGCGTGAAATGGTTTCTCGATAAATGCGTGAGGATTTGCTGCTGCCCACATACGTGTGTTTCGAGCATTTATGTATCCCTATAAGTGAATCCACGCCGTCGGAAAAAAAGGTGTAGTCCAAAATGTCCGGTCGTTCCGCAACAAATACTTCATTCTTTTCTCTTCGTCTGGCGTTTTCAATTCGTGAACAGCAGACAAACGGTACGGATAAATTGTAGCCTTCTCCGCTGTTCTATGACAGGTCCTCTTTGGCCTACTAGTTTCCTGGGCAGGTCTACGTAAAGGTTTGCTTGGCGAAGCAACAAGTCTTTGCTGGACGTCCTGCACTATTGTTTCTGTTATTTCGGGACGTCCCCCTCCATGCAGATCATGTAATGTTCCATGGGGCTCCAACTTCTTAACCATTTGCAGAATACACGGTTTACTTGGTGCTGTGCGACAACCGAATTTTCTACGGAATTCATACCGACACTTCTTTACCGACTTATTCTCCCAATAAATACGGACGAGGAACCGAGGGGAGATCGTTAACAAATACGATCAGCCTCGCGACAAACAAATAACTGAACTAACTGCAGGGAATCACAAACCTGACATGCGCGACGTCCAAGGTCACAACGAGTACACAAACAGGCATTGAAGAACATCTAAGAGGAAGTGGCAGCGGTTACACCGGAGCAACTGGCGTGAACTTTCCGAAATATGGAGTCTCGTGTTCAAGCCTGTCACGATGCACAAGGCTGGCACTTTCAACATCTCTTATGATATGGTTCTATTTTCCATGGATAAAGGTATGTCCTTAACGAACATCATCTAATTATGGTAAATATTCACGATGTTATTAATAAAAACTGGGGTAAAGTAGCGATTCGGACACCCTGTGTTTCAGTGCGGTTTGCACGAAAACCATCAGCTAAAAGGGGGTTTTTTTGGAAGGGGGCAACGGAAAAACTTAGTTCGAAAATATGACTATGGGGGCGCTTTACACGCATGAAAAATATGCAGATGATGTGATGCCATAAAAAGCACTGAGCACGCGATAAGCTGCAGTGATAATTTATCTGTGAATTGTGTTCATCCCTCTCTCGCTATTGAAAGCGGTGGGTTTTTTTTTTTTTGGTTTTTTTTTTTATTGAAGGTTTAACGAACACCGTGAGCAACTCAATGGGCTATAATCAGTCGCCCGTCCCTAATTTAGGGCCACTGGTTCCAGGGAAGGGAGAGAACCAGTGCCGTAAGACAAACACAACATCCATGACTCACCGGGATTCCAACCCGGACCCCTTTCGGACAAATGATCATTAGCCATCGCTTAGACCACTACGCCACCGGGGTGGCTGAAAGCGGTGTTCAAGAGGAGTGTTGCTATGGTGTTAACTTTACCGAATAAAACCTTGTTTAATGAAGCTTTTTTTATGCAAGGGGAGGATCGGCAACAGAAGCTTTGCAAAAGTTCTGAACACAGAAAGGACTAAAGGGGGTCAAGTTCCTATCACATGTGCCGGTTCACACTGTCTGGTGAGACGATTTGCGGAAACTGGAAGTTTGCTGGATAGCCCCCGACGCGGTAGACCATTGTTAATGGGTTCCCGTTCGAACACCGTGACATACTAAATGGACGAACTAGTATCTCCAGTAAATAACATTCTTGTCACTACGTTTTGAGTAGGAAGGCTACTCAACAGGCACTGCAGCATCCCGTGGCCACTTCGGTATCCAGATCTTACAAGTGGATTTCTGTTGTGGGGTAATTTAAAGACCAGAGTGTACCAGACAAGACCTTCCACACTGCTATAACTGCAGGAAGCTATTATCTGCGAAGTTTGTTGCATTCACCCGGACATGCTACATTCGATCGTCACTGGTGGTGTCACAAGCTTGACTACTGTAATATTTTGTGGTGGAGGATATGTTGAGCAAGCCGCCCCGCCCCGGTGGCGCAGTGGTCTAAGCGATGGCTTATGACCATTCGTCCGAGATGGGTCCGTGTTCAAATCCCGGTGAGGCATGGATGTTGTGTTTGTCTTACGGCATTGGCTCTCTCTCTTCCGTGGAGTCAGTGGCCCTAAATTATAAACGGGCGACTGTTTATAGCCCATTGAGTTGCTCACGATTGTCGTTAAACCTCCAATAAAAAAAAGTGGGAAACCCTATTCGTCAGTGCCGGCCTCCGGATGGGGTATGTGTGGTGTGCTTTTCCTGTGGCTCTATGTGTTTCTTCCCTAGGACCAGTAACCCTATATTAGGGACAGGACACTCCTTGTCGACTCAGATGCTAGGTGTTCCATCAGCCTATCCGAGCGCAGCAAGGAATTAATCGGCCACTGATGGTAAGTTGAATTGTTGTTCGAGAGTTTCATTACCTGTAACTCATTTTCGCGTAGAGATAGCTCCTATAATTACGTGTCGACAGAACTTCTCAGACGGGACCCAAAATATTTGGTTTTGAAGTAATGATTTAATTGAAAAGCCATAATAATCGTAACATGTGACAACATCTAATTACCGTAATATGTAAGGGAAAGAGAGGGCAGGAGTTGACCACTTGTGTTTGATTTTTTTCGAAGTTGTACACTGAAAAGTTTCTTTTCTGTACAAAATGTATCGATACATGACTTATAAAGGAAAATATATTACACCGTGAACATGAACTCAGGAGGTAATCAAATAGGTTTCAACATAATTTTACAGCTGAAGTGAGCTTTGCAACCCATTGCTGTTCTTCTAGCGAATGTCAAAGTGGATTTTCTCAGACGAGTGTGATAATTACCCCAATTAGACCTTCTCTTGCGGTCACGGTCCAGCAATAGCTTCATTGTTATTCATAAAAATCGTTGGGCACCCACTAATCCAGTTTCTTTCTTTTTTTTTTTTTTTTGATTGGAGGTTTAACGACCGCCGTGAGCAACTCAATGGGCTATAAGCAGTCGCCCGTCCCTAATTTAGGGTCACTGGTTCCAGGGAAGGGAGAGAGCCAGTGCCGTAAGACAAACACAACATCCATGCCTGACCGGGATTCGAACCCGGACCCCTTACGGACGAATGATCAGAGGCCAACGCCTTAGACCACTGCGCCACCGGGGCGGCCTAATCCAGTTTCATCGTACAAAATAAGTCCCATCTGGCTACTTTGAGGATATCATTCGGAGGTGGATACGAAAAGCAAGAAGCGGGCGAGAATGATAGAAATATCTCAAGAGTTGAACAAAATGTTTAATTAACTACGTGTATATTTTAGGATCAAAATCCAGTTCCCTTCTGTTTCTCAGTGTAATGAAATCCTTCGCGCAAATTGTACTCTCATTTATGGATAACCTTGAAAGAGATTTTAATTTCAGCATTTTCGGTGCATTATAAAACTGTTACGGAATGCTGTGTTTACATAATAATTTAATATAATATGAACAAGTAAATTACGTTTTTGAATTTTGTACCATGCAATAGTAATAAAAAGTTTAAGAGTTATGGCACCTTTTTCTCCAGAAAAGAGCACTGCGTGTATACCTGACGTCCTTAACCTGAAGACACCTCTGCGTAAGGTATGAGAGTGAACAGAACGGAGCCGCCCCGGTGGCGCAGTGGTCTAAGCGATGGCTTCTGATCATTAGTCCGAAAGGGGTCCGGGTTCGAATCCCGGTGAGGCATGGATGTTGTGTTTGTCTTACGACACTGGCTCTCTCTCTTCCCTGGAACCAGTGACCCTAAATTAGGGACGGGCGACTGCTTATAGTTCATTGAGTTGCTCACGATGGTCGTTAAACCTCCAATCAAAAAAAAAAAACAGAACGGAGAGGTGCGTTAACCTTTTAACGACCATGGCCCAAAACTCTTGTATCACTCCTCATAGGTCAAAATTTTTTGAAGAACAAGGAAGGGTAGGAAATCTGACTCACTCTAAACAGGCGCTTCGGGTGGCTATGTCCGGGCGTTCTGGGCGTTATGTCGTTAAAGGGTTAAAGCACCCTGATAGAAGATACAGGTGGAGCGTATAGAGGAAGTAAGAAAATGATATCCTTTGGTTTTAGCGCGAGTACTCATCCCAGGTACGAATGTTTGACGCGATATTTAGTGATCACCACAGCAGCAGATTTCCAACTCCCAAACATCAGGTTAGCAGTCGGCTGTTCTAACCATTAGCTTAGCGGTAACCCCTCATTCAATATGGGTTATTATTTGCAGATTATAAGCTTTTCTATCAGACAAAAGAAGAGTTAGCAAGTGAATGCACTGAAACAGTTACAGTAACAACACAAATAGCTTTGCTAAAACAAATGCACTTCAATAATGCATTGTTGCATCAATATATTACCAATGCCAAAGTCCCTCCAATCCTCCCTGAAGAAGTTACATATGCAATTAAGGACATGAAACGGGGAAGAGCTCTAGGAGAAGATGGAATTACCATGGACATTATACAAGAAGCAAGTGGAGAAATTGAAACTACACTCACCCAAGTTTTCACCAGATGTCTTAATGAAGGGAAGATTCCTGAGGATTGGAACAATGCTACAATGATCCTACTCCATAAAAAAGGTGACGTTGAGGATCTCAGGAACTACAGGCCCATCAGCCTCCTATCAGTGGTTTAAAAAATCTTCACTAAGGTTCTTTCACATCTCTTGAAGGTAACACTAGACATGACCCAACCAAGAGAACAAGCTGGATTCAGGAGTGGCTACAGCACTATAGATCATATACATGTACTGAGACAACTGATTGAAAGAACAAGAGAATATGAACTCCCATTTTGCATGGCCTTTATTGACTATGAAAAGGCTTTCGGGTATTGAAAATGCATACATTAGCATTATTAATAACATCTATGAAAATGCAAGTGTAAAGGTTCAGATATTTGAGGATACAGCACAAATAAGAATTGGAAAGGGAGTGAGACAAGGTGACACCATATCTCCCAAGCTCTTTAACACCACATTGCAAAATGTCTTTCAATCATTGAACTGAGAAAACAAAATGATTAAGATTAATGGAGATTACTTAACTCATGTTCGTTTTGCTGATGACGTAGTCATCTTTGCAACTACCCCTTCAGAGCTGCAAAGTATGATCCAAGAACTTGCTGCCAAGAGTAAAGAAATGGGATTAAAAATGAACTTTCAGAAGACAAAAGTGATGTACAATACTTTTACAAGAAATGAAGATTTATCGATTGATGGAGAAAAGCTTGAGACAACCGATTCCTACATTTATCTTGGGCAGCAGATATCAAGTGAGGGTCACATTGATGAAGAAAGTAATCGGCGTATAAAACTTGGATGGAGAGCTTTTGGAAGAAACAGAACAATTTTTAAGAGCAGTATGCTATTAGGTCTCAAAAGAAAAGTGTTTAATCAATGCATCCTGCCAGTGCTTACGTATGGAGCCGAAACATGGACCTTAACTAAAAAAGACATACAAAGACTGCAGACAACTCAAAGAGGCATGGAGAGATACATGCTTGGTGTAACCAGGAAAGATAAGAAGAGGAACTTGTGAATAAGGAAAATGAGAGGAGTGGACGACATCGTGACCAGAGTGAAATCACTGAAATGGCAATGGGCTGGACATGTTGCCAGAAGAACGGACAACCGATGGATTACCGAAATTTTAGACTGGATTCCGAGGGACAGGAAAAGACCCAGAAGAGCCCATGGGAGATGGATGGATGAAATTCGAAAGTATGCTGGAGTTACATGGAGGAGACATGCCCAAGATATACAATTGTGCAAGAAATTTGAGGAGAACTTCATCCAGCAGTGGATTGATAATGGTTGATGAGGATGACATGTGTCTATACATGCAGAAACCTGTTATTAATAACAGAAAATATTAAGGTTTAGAATGGCAGCTAGTCTTATTTTTTTTCCTTTCACGTCTATCATATTAAAGGACATTTTATTACGCTGTTGAGCAATGCATTCTTCCTTGGTAATTTCAGTTGTTTTTTAAAAAGACGAGACGGAAATAATCCATGCTGTCAAGAAAACTTTAAAAATCCATGTTACTAATAAATGCAAGTTCAAATTTTCCCGAGTGTTTGGAATATTAGCGTAGCAAAACAAATTGCCTAATTGCTAATGCATCGTCACCTAGGCATCCAGAATTAACTCTGACGCAATAAAACGTCCTTGTGTAGCATGGAAATTCAGAATGCTTCAAAGAAACTTTCACTTGCTACATTTCTGATCTTTCTGTGCAGAGCCTTAGATACAGGTTAAAGTGGATCATGCAAATACGCCGCTTACAAAAACAAATTTTCATATTAAAGGAATTTTTGTTCTTATTTGGCAGCTTGGCTGCTTTTAAATGGATTGCTTTTTTGCCGATGAGTTGAAATAAACCAATTTATAAGATTCTTCAAATACATTTCTTACAATTGATCGTGGCGTTACATGGTTATATCTTTAGAGACGTTATGGTATTTGCGCATATTGTACTGTTCGCGTTAATAGAAAAAAGTTTTCAACAAAATTTCCACTTGAATGACATCCTTTCCTATTCTTCCTAAAATTGATTACACTTTCCTATTCTTTTAAAAACTGCGTGCTTAGTAATTTCGTTTATATCTTACACTCTTTCTCTCTGTGATTCGTCCATTATTCTCCCCCGCCCACACACACAATCCCCCCCCCAAACCTGGTCCTGTATCTACACCTTTGTTCTACACAGTCGGGTCACATTATTGTGACCACCTCCTACTTTTGACGTCAACAGCGCGTAGCCAATGAAAGAAGGCACGTGTCGTGAGCTGGCTTGGAAGGTATATAAGGTGTGCTGTAGGCATTCTGGAAACATATTACTCGTTGCTGTCATGGATAAAAGGAGCGATTTATCAGATTCACAAAAAGGGATGATTATCGGCTTTCGGGCCAAGGCGTTGATGGTCGACCATCTGGAACAAATTACTTATGGATTATCATCCCCTTGAAATTCCACCAGACGAGAGCAGCACTTTATGCTCGAAGCGCCCACAATTGGCAACAGTTTTAGGAAGCTGGCAAGGCTCATCCACTGCCGTTGCGAGTTAGGATTACAGAAATAGACCCGCTTTTCATCGCACGTAACAATTCTCTTGATGAAACGCATATCGCGTGGGTTTTCTAGGAGTTTCATGCGCAGTTCGACTTCGCGGTTTACTTCAGCTGGCGTCAGTTCGTGAAGGACAATGCGGCAGGTCCTGTAGACCTTGCCGAGGTCCTGAAGGTGACAAACCACGGTGGTCTGCGATATGCCCAGCTCGCCTGATAATTTCTGAGTGCTGGTTGTCGGGTTTACCTCTACGGCCTTGCGTACGGCCTCCGAATCCACGGTTTGCGGCCTACCTGACCTTGGCTGAACGTCGAGGTTTCTGTCACGTGAGCGAAATTTCTTGAACCATCGGGTTGCTGTGCTGTCGTCCACGGAACCTTCCCCTTTCTTATGGCAAACGTTTCGTGTTGCTTGAGCAGCGTTATGGCAGAGTTCAAACTCGTAAAGCAAAAGTTCCCTAATTATCCGCTTGTGGCTGTTCACCTCTTAGGCGTCCCAACCACAGACAGAACGACGACATGTAATGCTGTTCACAGCAACGACTACCACTTTGTATCCCTTTCGACTGACTGCAGTGCGTGACTTGAATTAGTTTAAACACGTGACATACCCGCCGCAGCACATGCGTTTATGCAAATATTGCAAAACTTTCGACTCACCCTCTGTAATTTAATAAAACATCAGTATTTAGGCATCCTGGCAACGAAGCAATGCATCGGAAAAAGGTCGAAAGGAAAGAGGCCTGTATATCACATCTGTAGTTGCTATAAATATTATTCTCAAGAATTTTTAGTGAATTTGTAAAAAAAAAAAAAAAAAAATATTGTAAGCTTCTCTGGCTTTGGCCTGTATGTTTCCTGGCAATATGGGTACTGGGAGCTTTAGTAGCATTCCAGCTTATGTGTATTATCTGTGTCCCTATTCCTTTCCTTAGAAATTGTTTTTCCGCCCTTCATACAAATCTGATATAACAGAATCCCACATTCAGTAGGTCTACGTGGTGAAAATGGGAGAAGAATCATTTGTGCTGGTCATTGAAGAAGCCACAAATGACTGCTCTCAATGTGATTTGCATTTCTTTCCCTTTTATTCTTCTAATTTCTGATTTCATTCTTTTGCTTTGCAATTTTGAAAGTTTACTCTTTTTCAAAAGGTAAATATGACTCATTTTTTCTTGTTGGGAATGGCTTGCTCTTTCATCTGTTTCCTGCAACTTACGATATATATATATACACTATATTGGCAAACGTCACCTGACATCTAGAAGAGATGTCAGGTTTATGGAAAGTGGAAAGAGCGATGTATTTATTTATTTACTATCGCCACGTATTTGAAGGATTTTTCACCTTGGATCTCGCCCTTTGGATTTAACTGCTATAATATATACATGTATATAGTCAGTGCCGTTAATGCCCATCAGATGGAGACGTCTCAGTAGCTGAGCCCATCTTACGGATTTATGATGTCAGAAGCTAACTTAAAAATACACATAGCACCGTGGATTGTTGGCCACCGTGGTGTAAATGTAACGCGCTCAGCTACTTATCGAAAGTTCTGTGGTTCAATTCCACAGCGGCGGCTGAAAAACAATTTTTCGGTTGCTGTGTGTTTCTGGAACGTGGAAAGAGCGACGTATTTATTTAGAAACACAACACAACATTTATTGGCATACCTTAATACAGTGTTGGTCCACCTTTGGCCTTAATATGCATGCACTGATCCTTTCAGACATGCTTTCGACAAGGTTTTGGAACACAGCGATAGGTATGCGCTTCCATTCACTCCATAATGCTGCTGCTAACTGTTGCTTAGTAGAAAACCTTGGTTCCAAACTTCTTATGCGGCGCTGTAATTCATCCCATAGGTGCTCTATGGGATCAAGATCTGGGCTTTGTGCTGGCCAATCCACACACGATACGGAATCATCGTCAAACCACGCCGTAACAGTTCTTGCTTTATGGCTCGGTGCATTATCCTGCTAGTGCCAACACGGCTCGGTTCCATAATATTGCCACAGAGTTGGTAGGGCATAATTGTCCAGAATATTGAGGTAGACGTACTGGTTAACAGGTTTGTCCACGATAACCAATGGGCAGGGACATACCACGAAAAACACCCCCACACGAGTACACTGCCAGCCCCAAACTTGACCGTAGGAACAGTACACTGTGGTAAATAGCTTTCCCCCGGATACCAGCATACCCACACATGGCCAGCAGACTGATGGATTGTGTATCTGGATTCATCAGTTCATAGGTCCCTTTCCATTCATCTATGGTGCACGATAAATGTTCTTTACACTATGTTAAACGACGAGTAGCATTCCGAGTGGAGACGAAAGGCTTATGAGCAGCCAAACGACCACGGTATCCCGTGGAATGAAGTTATCTGCGAATGGTACGTGTACACACCGAGGTTCCAGCATTTTTACTCATCTGTACACTGAGGTTTTGTGCAGTACTCCGTCGATTAGCTGTAAGGACTCTCCTGAGGCTTCGACGTTCTCTATCACTGATGTTATTTGGTCTGCCGGTACGTTTTGCTACTTCAGGCACTTCATGTGTCTTCCACTTATTCAGTACATCCAAAACAGTTGACTTGGGTATGTTTAAACGCCTCTCGGTTTCTCTTATGGCACCCCACTAATATAACACCCAACAATATTTCGTTTCTCAAATTCAGTTCTCTCCCGCCGCGACATTTTCAGTCAACCTCACACTGCGATATGATCGCGGTCAGCTGCAGGCTTGTTTTTATACCATTTGCAACTGTACCACGCAACTTAACAGCGCAGCGGATATGTTCATTTGCTTTTGAAGGGGTGTCCGGTGATTTGTCAATATAGTGTATACATTGGAGAAGTGCACGATTGGTATAAGCAGGAAGGATAAGAAGACGAACTCCTGGATCACGAAAATGACGGGAGCTGATGACATCATGATAAAGGTAAAATCTCTAAAATAGTAATAGGCTGGAAAGATTGCTACAAGAACTGACAACCGTTGGACAACTGAAATACTAGACTGGATACCATAAGGGACAGGAAAAGACCAAGAAGGCGACCACGTGAGAGGTGGTGTGGATGAAATTCAGAAGCATATCGGAGTAACACGAAAGAGACTGGATGAAGTCAAAGTTGTGCAAGAAATTTTGAGAGACCTCCATCCAGCAGTGGATTAATAATAAATGGTTGATGATAATATGAGTGATGCTGCTACCGCGAATCAATCAGAAGAGGACGTGAGTGCAGAAGAAGAAGAAATTAACGAGTGCAGAAAAAGAAATTAACGAGTGCGTCGGTCATAGCTCTACCTGCCTTGCTCTTGGTTGACATATCTTTCCGTACACAGTGCACGAACCAAAGGGACTTTGAATACAAGGATTTCTATGGTGTGAGGAAAATTAAAACTGGCATTAAGAAACATCTCAATATTCCTCGAAACTGATAAGATATAGTAAACCAAGTACAATATACTCTCGGTTATCCTCCTATCTCTTCTCTTCATCAACCAGCAAGTTCGAGAGGCGATCAGCAAATTCTAAGCCTGACCCTGAAAGTAGTGGTTGGTGGCTGACGCAAGTATTGCTTCGTCTTTCAGTTATACAGGGTGATTGTAAACTCTTTCAACAAAACAAGAGGGGTGATAGTACACATCAAGATGAATAATATTTGCAATGGAACCTATGGCCGCATTCCACTTCTAGTGCCAGAAAATAGCACCTTCGAAAAACGTCCAGCAGACACACGGAGTTCCAACCAGTGCATGAGAAGAACAAGATGCAATTCAGGTGTACTGAACACGTGCGTAGACGATGAGGAGCAAACATTTAGAAACGCAGCCGTATCGGATCAGCGATATAACCGTGCGAACATCACATGAGAATTGACGTATACGTCTGACCGGCGCAGCGTACCGTGTATTCCTGGAGCAAGTGCTTCCCGGTCTGTTGCAGGATATTCCGCTCATCACACGGAGGGATATGTGGTTTATGCATGATGGAGCCCCAGCATACTTTGCTACTGAGGTCCGATACTTCCTAAATGCGACATATCCCGGGAGGTGGGTTGGATGCGGTGGACCTGTGGCGTGGCCTCCACGCTCCCCGGACCTTAATGCACTGGACTTCTTCTGGGGGAACATGAAAACATTGGTGTACGAGAGACCTGTGGACTCCCTGGAAGATCTCGTCGCGCGAATCTCTGTTGCTGCGGAAAAGATCAACAGCAAACCAGGAGTCTACGAGAGGGTGCGACATTCCTTCATTCGCCGGTGTGGGCTATGCAGCGACACCCTTGGACGCCAGTTTGAGCAGCTCCTTTGAGTCTTTCTCTGATGCGATTGGAATTGTGCAACTCACTAATTAGGTATGTCTCTTTGTTTTCACTGTTGAAGGCTCAACGTGGATATGTAACTTTACTCTTTTCTGGCACTAGGAGTGGAATGCGGCCTTAGGTTCCATTGCAAATATTGTTGGTCTTGATGTGTACTATCACACCTCTTGTTTTGTTGAAGGAGTTTACAATCATCCTGTATAATAGCCATGCCGCATCGCTGTGTCAGCATTTGAGACGGCGCCACAGTGCATTGACGTCTATAAGGTGACAAGGCATGAGCGGCAGATGCAATTGCGGTACCGAGCGGTTATTGAAAATTTGACGAAGAAAGGTGAAACGTCACGCAGTATTCATGAACGGATGGTCCGTGTGTACATCGATATATGCCACAGTCAAAAGATGTGCTGGTCTCTTTAAACGAAGAACAGACTCTTTGGAATACGACACTTGCGAGGGGCCCTCAATGGAGGTTACCGCAAGTGAAATTTGCCAGATATGAGAGGATCCGGTGATGTCAAACCAGTATATCTGTGTGGTACAAATTGCTCAGGAACTGAAGTTAAGTACCCGCAGTGTTTGGACTACTTTACATGAGACGTTAGGGGTGTCAAATGTCTGTGGCTGTTGGATTCTTTGAATGTTGACACCCGAGATGAAGAATGATTGTGCACTGTAAAACATAAGTGGCGTCAATTCGCGGAAAATTTCTGAAAATAACGTACAGCAAAGTTGGCGGTAGGTGTCCGTGTTTTTCAGAAATTTCCGTTTTTAAAAGTGCCCGTTTATTTTAACTTCCATATTTTTACAGATTTTCCGTAATCAGAAATTCCGTTCATTTCAGAAGAATCCATTTCACGTTTTCCCGTATTTAAACTGAAATCCCGCAAAACCGGCGACCCTGCATTTTTAGGCCCTTTCCTTAGATAAACCTTCAGCTCCAGTCAGGTTTGAAACCGTGCCGCTTGGGTAGGTTGAACAGGTAACGCGCGCCTTTAACCACTGATCCAGTGACACTCGGGAATTCGAGTCACGTACATCGTAAAACTAATTGCGCGACAATGAATTTTTTTGTCATTAATACGAGTGATTTAGTCATTTTATTTTCTGTTGGAGCTTATTATTTTTCTGAATAGGTTCTTAATTTTTTTTTTTTTTTTTTTTGTAAAAGGACTTTTTCACAAATTAAGCATTTTTCATCGTGATTTTTCGAAGCAACAAAATGCTTTGCAACTTGATTTTTTTAAACTGACAATGACTTTCAGTTATCTTTAAAAAAGGTGAAATGTACTTTTTTATAGTATTATTTCACAAAACTCCAACGTATAAAATTTACTCTTGATAGCTATAATAGCTTTTGTCTAAAGTTGTCCAAAGACTAATACATACTCGTCGTATAATCATCTGTACATTAAGTTGAGTACCCGGTTTCTTACAGTAACACAATATATATAATAAACAGCAGGCGCACAAAATAAGGGAAATGAGAAGAAATATCCTGTGTCACAATAAAAAAAATTCATGCGAATGCGGTCCACAATATCCGATCTCGCTACGGAACTTCAAAATTCGACAGACGATTGAAAATTAAAAATTAATCAAACATCAAGTATTCTCACCAATCGCTCCCGTTACAGGTAATTTCTCGTCATACGGATACGAAAAAAGTTAGAATGGAATTTTTCCGTTAATACACGAAAAGAATTGGCGAAAGATTTCTGAAAATTCAGAATTTTCCGTTAACACATCTCTAAAACAGTAATTTACTGTCAATATAAGAAAGAAACTGCAGAAAGGTATCTGAAAATTCCGAATTTTCCGTTAACACATCTCTAAAACGGTAATTTACCGTCAATATAAGAAAGAAACTGCAGAAAGGTATCTGAAAATTCAGAATTTTACCGTAGTACGAAGAATCTGTGAAATTCAGGTTTCTTTCCGTCATTTCACGGATCAGAAATATGATTCGTTAATTCACGAAAGAAATGACGGAAAGGAGCTTGTGAATTTCAGATTTTTTTTTACAGTGTTTTGGAGAAATTCGGGTTCAACTTGACCGCATTAACCTCAATCCAGATGACTTCTATTGCTGCATTGTAACTGGTGATGAGACATGGATTCACCATTGTGACCTTGATACTAAACAAGAGAGCCTGCAGTGGAACAGCGTGGATCACCACCACCACCAAAAACGTTCGAAACACCACCGTTTTCAGGAAAGATTATGGCCATTGTCGGGCACCGATGAGTTCTATCCGCCACTAGGCCTTCCTGATTCCGAATCTCTCAAACGGGCCTGACGTAGGTTCTTTTGAGTGCCATCGAGTTAAATTCGATCGCTGAAATACTGGAACGTATAGTCGGAAATTACTTAATATCTAAGACAACGAGTATCTCCAATAACAAGTCTTTTGTTAGACGTAACAAAATTTAATAGATGAGAAAATAAACACCGTTCGATTAGCTATCTCCTCGTGCCAACAGGTTTCCAGATGTCGAACCTTTTACTATCTCTGAAATGTCCCGGAAGACCCTCCGCCAAGTTTAACTTGAATCTTTCCGCCATTATCGCTGCCGATCTCTGATCGCCGAAAAACCCTGACTATTCCGTCAGCCAAAACGCAAATCCCCGATAGGTCTAACCGACACTCCCGGCTCGAACCCGCCGTCCGACCACGTCGAAGGCGAAACACTAGAAGCTTAATCGAGTGCACGCGTCGCTCCTTTTTATAGTCTTATCTTTCCCCATCCCCCTTCCGCCTTTCTAGAATCCTGTTTCCGTGGAGTCCGCCTCTCTCTGGCTTCCAGGTGACCTTGCACCGATACATCCGACCCCAGGGTCAGATGTATCGGTTCAAGGTCACCTGGAAGCACTCCTTTTGTTTCTTTAAATCATTTCACCATTTTGTTTCATATTCGGCAGCTCAGTAGTTGGATTTATCATCAGAGTTCCCAGCACAGAGCAAAGCAAACGCGATTCCTAACCCTCAGTGATGCATCCCAGCTACATCACCAGCCGCAACTTCCGGGGACAATTAAAATCTGCCGTATGAGCCAGCCCTTGTATTTAGAGCCCTGATCAGACCCAGTCGTCCAGGTCAAGGTCAACGGATGCCGCTAGGCACATGCCTGGCCCGGCACTCCCTAATACGGAGTACAAAAGAAGCACGCCACAGATCTTACACGTGCGTTGTAATTTGTAATACATTATACTTTAAATAATAAATTGATACAGAAAAGGCTGCTACATGAAAATAATTATTGGGAGCTAGACGCCTTCACCTTACAGCCATATTTTGGAACTCAGAAGGGTTGCTATTAATTGCTTACTTGCCTCATAAAAGAACTGTGAATGCTGCAGATTATGTCGCGCTGTGGCGATAATTGCATGAAGACATCAAGAATAAACGGCAAGGAAAATTGCGGCAGGGTGTTCTGCATCTCTAGAACAATGCTCCAATCCACACCACTGGTGTTTCCGTACAAGCTCACAGAATGTGGATTCTATCTGCTTCCCCTCCCACCGTACTCACCTGACCTCGCCGCCTAATGACTTTTTCAAAAATCTGAAAAACCATCTGCGGCGTAGGCGTTTTGCGGATGAATCTGAACTGAAGGAGGTAACTAAGAATTGGCTTGAGGAGAAAGATAAAACGTTTCTCGCAGCGTGTATTTGCCAACTCAATGATCGGTACAGTAAGTGTATCCAAGTTAGGGGAGACTGTGGGAAAATAAAGCCAATACTTCGTTGCTTCCTTCAGTTCAAATTCATCGGTAGCGGATGATGGAATCGGGGAAATGATTATGTCATGTCAAGGTCAGACTCTCAGCAACGCTGTGGTGCCAAAACGACGTGCTATCATTTGCGGTGTAGACGTGGGAGGTTTTGGAAATGGAAGCGTGTAGCTCCTCAGGTCGAGCCACGGCGTTAGATCAGGGCTCGTACGTGAAAATATAAACTCTGCGGGGGGGACTCCGACGTAGGTCCACGTAGCCTTGAAAGAAGTTTGTGGCGAAGGAACTCTTTGTCGAAGCACAATTTCTCGCTGGGCCGAAGCAGCATCGAAGTTGATCACCGCTCAGGCTGACCTCAAACGGCGACAGATAAAACATCTGTCACCATTCTTGCAACGCTTCTCGAAGAGAATCGCCATTTGAAAGCCGAGGAGATTGCTCATCATACAAATTTGTCCACCATGTCTGCTTACCGGAGGATTTTGATCGACTCACTAGGAAAAAAGAAAATTCGCCGAGCGCTCGTTGCCCCATCAACTCACCCTCGAGTAGAAGGCAACCAAAGTGAGCATCGCGCAGGATCACCCCCAGAGGTTCGAAAGGGATGACGACACCTTCCTGAACAGTATTGTAGCAATTGATGAGAATTAGACCCGTGATTCTGAGCCGGAACTGAAGCCACAATCAGCGGAATGGATGCATCTAAGATCCTCACTCCCCTCAAAGTGTCGTCGGCATCCAAGTTCCAAAGTGAAGCAAATGAGGATTTTCGCCTACGATGCCTAGGGTGTTGTGGTCTCTGATCGAGTACCGGTAGGGCAAAATGTCAACGCACAATATTATCCTGACTTTCTGAGGACGACGTTGAAACCGAAAATTCGTCAAAAATCGCCCTAACTTGTTGGAAACCGGAGCGATCTTGTTGCATGGCAACGCATCGTGTCATGGTGCAGTGTCGGTACGGGGACTTTTGTCAAAATATGGCTGGGAAGCTTTATCACACCCACCATACAGCCCTGATCTCAGTCCAGCCGACTTTGATCTTTTCCCAAATTTAAAAAAATTGGCTCCGTGTCATCCGCTACGAAACGCTGGACGAACTATCACTGGACGTGACCTGAGTAATACGACAGCTAAAGAAAGATGGCGTACTACGGGGCATTCAAGACCCATCTCCACGGTGGCAAGCTGTCATTAGCAGCTGAGGGGAGTACATTGAACGGCAATAAGGTAAGTTTTCTCCGTTGCTTCATACTTTTCTCAAAAATGGGCAGTGTGCAGAACTTTTGTTATGGCCCCCGTATTTAAGTTCATATTCTCGTATCTAAATCACTCTTCTCATCATGGTTCTAGCAAACTGAATTATTTATAAACCATTTAATTGTTAACTATTCTGCTCTAATGATTATTCTGAGAACTTTCCAGCAAACACTTTCATTATAGTTTAAAACAATGGAGTGAGAAAGTTCTGTTCGCAAAGAACATAAATCTACCGAAACGTCTTAACTGCGGTTTTAGAATGCATTTAGCTGTGTTATGTTGGACTGATTTCATATACGCTTCCTGAGAAATGCGAATTGGATATGACAGCAGAATTAATGCTTCAGTATTTTAAGATAAGCAAGTGCATGAATTAAAAATCTGAAACAAATTGATGTATTTAAGCAGTGAAAGCTTGCATAAATTGCGACAAAAGACGTCTCCGTCTCCTGCGTCGAGGTGTTTATAAATATTGATTAAGTCGCTCTTGTGCATAAGAAACAGATTTATTTAAGTCTCTTGCTGCCAAGTGACACTCAAGTATTCCATTTAACTCGAATGTCAGTGTTCCGGGTCATTAACGATTAATTGCTTTATCTTCTGTGGCCAATTTGTTACCTCTGTCTCGAGGCAGAAACCCAGCTCAATGTTTCGTCTCGCCCATCGCCTACCATTATGAGAGTAATTAATTGCATGTTGCGCAACCTCTAACTAAACTGAATAGCTTAGATCCGGAGGTCCAAAACAGCATTGTGTTCAGAATTACGTTGATGGTCCAATCAGTGCAGGCGGTAAAGTTTTGATATCCCTCGCTTTCTATGCGTTTAGTGGTATTAGAATGAAGGCTAGTTGTTCACCCACTTAAGTTTATGGCTTATGTTCTTGTTTTCTTCTTCCACTGAAAGCTCACAATTTTTCTTTCCGTCTCTCGCTTGTAACAGCACTCTCACACAGAAATAATTTTTCTGCTAGTTTTTTTGCCTAAACACTGAAACTATTTTGAATATAAATTGCCGTTTTTGTCAACTGTAATTGTGGTATAGGGAGCAAAAAATGAGGGAATATATGTATCCATACACTGAGTGGCCACTTTATTATGACCACCCTCAGTACTTCGTTGGGCCACCTTTTGCCCTTAATACTGCGTCGATTCTTCGTGGCATGGACTCCACGAGATGTTGATAGGTGGTTTGTGGAATCTGAGACCATGCTTGATGAATAGCAGTTTCCAGGAGTGTGAGATTGCAGGGTTGTGGATCCAGCTGTCTGATGGCTCATTCGAATTCATCCTACAAATTATCAATGGGGTTGAGATCTGGAGATTGTGGGGGCACCTAAGCAAAGTAAACTCATCGACATGTTCCTGAAACCAATCCTGTACGATACAAGCATTATGGCAGGACGCATTATCTTGTTGAAAGTAGCCATCGCCATTGGGATAAACCATCCACATGACAGGATGCACTTGGTCCGCAACGATGTTTAGATATGATGTGCCAGTCGGACGTTGGTCAACTCGAATTAAAGGGCCCAAAGCATGCCAAGAAAGCAATCCCCAAACCATAACGTTTCCTCCACCAGTTTGAAGGGTTGTAGCAATGCATTTAGGGTCCATGCTTTAGTGCTATTTCCGCCGAATTCTCACTCGGCGATCGGCATGGTGCAACTGAAAACGTGATTCATCGGACCACATAATTTGTTTCCGATTATCGATTGTCCAATCCTTGTGCTCCTGTGCGAACTGGAGAAGTTTTCTCTTGTTAACTGCAGACAGCAAGGGTGTTCGAACAGGTCTTCGGCTGCCATATCCCATCCGATGCGGTGTACGGCAAACAGAGCGTGCAGAGATTATTTGAATGGATTCTTGATTAAGATGGCCTGTAATTTGCTGCACTGTTGCCCTTCTGTTGTCTGTTACCAGTCTGGACACTCTCCGTTCCGCTCCAGCAGTCACTAGTTAATGACGACGACACGTTGCACGCAGAGACCCAGTTTTTGGCTGACAGTCCAGTCTTTAAACACTTTCACAACAGCTGCTCTGCAGCATTTCACAAATGCGGCGGTTTCGGTGCTATTCGCTCCATAGCTCGGAGCTCCTACAATAATCCCATGTTGAAAGTCCGTCAAATCGCGTTTTTTACCCATCTCGTCACCCAAAAATCACTTCTACTACTGTCGCAAGCACTCAGCTTTCCCTTTTTATACTAGCCGCGCCCTCTGGCGGCAACAGCGTGCAGCCATAGCTCATTTGCTTAAAACTGTCAGGTGGTCATTATAAAGTGGCCACTCAGTGTATATACAGGGATTGGGCATAATGTTAACACCACACTCAGAGACGTGACTTTTAATGCAGCTGCGTACGTCGCAATACGCAAAGGTATCCGCCACTTTTTGGTTGTAATAGCTTTGTTTAGAACCTCAAAGTTTTGTTTAAGTAAATTTGAAGTGTCTTGTTACAATATTTTTTTCAGAGTGACGACGAAATGAGCGACCTAACGGTCTTCGAAAGAGGCCTAACTGTTGGTGGCCGGATAGTTGGTACCTCCGTGACAACAGTCGCCATGGTAGTGGGGGTATCGAGAGCTACTGTGTCTAACGTCATGACAGTATACCGTGTTCGTGGCTAAACCTCATCTGTGAAACACAAGAGCGGGCGGAAAACGACTCTGGCTGATAAAGACAGGAAAGCATTAAAATGTTTTGTTACCCGTAACAAGAAAACCACGGCACCGAAAATGAGTGCGGAGCTCAAACTGCATCTCCAGACCCCAGTATCGACGAAAACAGTGCACAGGGAACTGCATAAACGAGATATTCATGGCAGAGCTGCTATTCCAAACCTATGCTGACCCGGGTGAATGCACAACGGCGACAGCAGTGGTGCCAGGAGCATACAACGTGAACTGCCGATGCATGGAAGCGTGTAATGTGGTCGGATGAATCCACATTCACACTATTCCCCACCGCAGGACGTGTTTACGTGTGGATAACACCGTCAGAAGCGTGCAACCCAGATTGTCTGCTCCCAACAAATCAGCATGGTGGTGGTTCTGTCATGCTCTGGGCAATCACATCGTGGTTTTCAGCAGGTCCCCTGTTCACCTTGAAAGGACGGATGACTGACAAGGCGTATGAAACCATTTTGGCTGACCAAGTCCATCCAGTGGCTCAGGCATTGTTTCCTGCAGGGGATACTATCTATCAAGATGATAACTCCCCAATTCACAAAACTCGGAATGTCCAATCATGGTTTAAGGAACATGAGGACGAACTTTCACACCTTCCTTGGCCTCCCCAATCATCAAGCTTAAACATAATCGAAAAACTGTGATCTGTGTTGGAAAACAGTGTAAGATCCCGTTATCCTCCTCCTGCATCTTTCAAGGACCTGGAGCAGTTTCTGCATGGAGAACGGTGTAACATCCCACTAACCACCGTTCAAGATGTGTATGCGTCCATTCCAAGGAGGATCCAGGCGGTTATGAATGCCAAAAGGTGGTCCCACAGCCTACTAGGTACCAGGGACGTCGCTAGACTTCGAAATCAGGATGGGCAACTGGTGCGCGAGCATTATTTTTGGTGGGGCAAGCTTGATAGTAACTTGTTGTTGTTTTTTTACGAAACACTGAAGGAACGAACTTTTAATGCTTTTTTTTCTCTCTTTTAATTGAAGGTTAAACGACCACCGTGAACAACTCAATGGCCATAAGCAGACGTCCGTCCCTAATTTCAGGTCACTGGTTCCAGCGAAGGGAGAGAACCCGTGCCGCAAGACAAATACAACATCCATGCCTCACGGGATTCGAACCCGGACTCTTCTCTGACGAATGGTCATAAGCCAGCGATTGGACCACTGCGTCACCGGATCGGCTTCAATGCATTTCACTACCGGCTACAAAAGATTCGTGCAATTCCGACCCCTCCACCTGGACATACATACATACATACATACATACATACATACATGGATCTCACTGGTGTAAGATAAAAGTGTTGGTAGAATGTGGCTTTCGGCTTTTTGCTTGCTCTGGATGCATTGTCTTAAATATCTTTTCAAAATTTTCCATTTTTGCTTAAGAAAATAGTACTGTACTTGAACAATTTGTTTAAACGAAAATGTCGTTTTTGTTTATCTAAATCAAATTTTAATTTTGCGTCACGCAGACACAATACCTCCTCCCCCTCCTTAACTAGCTTCCTTCCAGCCAGCAACTTTGCCTTGCACTCCTCCCCTACGAAGCAGTAGTCAGCCACTTTCTGCTCTTTCATTGTCCCGGGACAATCATAAGAGCGCTAGTATAGCTTCAGCTCCACTTTCCGTGTTAGAATCCCTAATTTTGTAAAGAAAACAACAAACACAGCAATTATTAATTACCCCTCTCAGTGAATTCCTATCCATTCTCATCATTTGCCCCCTGCCAATACAAACATGAGCAACAAAGATGACACCGAATTTTCGGGTGTAATAGGCACGTCTTTTGAATCCGTTCTGACGCAAATTAAATTCATCAAAGCTATTCAAAGTCAATGGAACCGGTGTGGAAAACAATAGTATCTGACGGAAGAAAGACGTTTATCAATCCAGATTTTAATTCCTCAGATATTGCTGTAAACGGAATCGTGAGCTTACGCCCTCTGGTTGCAGACTTGTGCGTTAAGAAAAACATAAATTTATATGAGAAACATTTCGCACCGGAATCGCTCTCCAACACCGAAAGAATTTTTCAAATCGGACTCTTAGAAACAGAGATATCGACAAAAATAAGATGTGACTTTACGTCCCCTGGTTGGAAAAATATGCATTATTTTAGGAAGAAAGTATTCTCAAAAAGTCTATCCATATGAGCAGTACCGGTCCAAGAAAAAATTTTAGTCGAGTTTTCAGGAGCCCAGATTTTGCTACAAATACATCAGAAGCAGATATTAACACTTATGCCCCCTGGTGGCCAAACCATTCTTTACCAAACATTAGAAATTCTGTGAAAAATATTTTCCATCAGATCTTGTAAGAGATACAGGAAGAATTTTTCAAATCGGAGTTTTAGGAGCAGAAATAACGCAGAAAACACAATTTACCTATGTGCCCCGTAGCGGAAAGTCTATGATTTACTTGAAAATTTTGAATTTATAGGGAAAACATTTCTCATCGGAAACACTATCCAACTAAGAAGGAATTTTTCAAATCGGACTCTTACAAGTAGAGATATTGACAAAAATAAAATATACATCTACGCTCCCTGGCGTAGAAACTATGAATTATTTCAAGAAGAAAATGTTCCTATAAGGTTTGTCGACATGAGTAGTATCGGTCAACAAACGACTATTTTTTCAATGGAGATTTTAGGAGCTCATATTTTGCTGCAAATACATCAGAAACGGAAATTAAGCCTTACGCCACCTAGTGGCCAAACCATTTTTTACAAAAATTAGAAATTACGTCCAAAGGATTTCCCATCAGGAGCTGTATCCGGTGCAGAAAGAAGTTTTCAAATCGGAAATTTAGAAACAGAGATATAGGGGGAAACGCAATTTACATTTACGCCCCCTAGCGGAAAGTCTATGAATTACTTGAAAATTTTGAAATTATATGAAAAACCTGTCACACTGAAAACACTATCCAACAAAGAAGGAATTTTTCAAATCGGAATCCTAGAAGTAGCGATATTGAGAAAAATAATATATACATCTACGTCCCCTGGCGGAGAAACTATGGAATATTTTAAGAAGAAAATATTATAGATGTTAGTGGCATCAGTCCAAGAAAGAATCTGTTCAATCGAGATTTTAGAACCTACGCCGCCTGGTGGCCAAAGTATTTATTACCAAAAATTATAAATTATATGTGAACGATTTTCCATCAGGAGGTGTATCCGCTGAAGAAAAAAGTTTTCAAATCGGAGCTTTAGAAGAAGAATTATCGGGGGAAATGTAATTTACTTTTGCGCCCCTAGCGGAAAATCTATGCGTAATTTGAAAAAGTAACTATATCTAAAATGCTCTTCGACATAAATTGAATCGAAAGATAAAATATTTTTTTCAATCGGATGTTTAGAAGCAAATATGTGGAATAAAACGTATTTTTGAATTCGACATCATCTGCAGTTACGCCCTCTAGCGGCGAAATTGTACATCGTAAAAAAAACGAAATAAAGGATCATAATTCCCATATTTCAAGCTTCCCAATGCAAAAAGAATTTTTCAAATCGGACCAATAGTTCCTGAGATATCGTGGGTACGGACGGACAAACCGATAACATAAGCACACGATCTTTTTACAAAATACGTGCTAAAAAGAGGATTAAACTAAGGAATTGGAAGAGTGGAGAACAATTTAATTTTCATGGCCGTACGGATGCTATTTTAATAACCTATGTACGGAGACGTAAGTAACGCACTTGCTAGGGGGAAATACGTAGGGCCACATGAAGTAAAACACAAGACTTATCATTACTTGGCGAGTCCTGATTATATTTTAAGTTTAAGTCTAGTGATAAATCGCCCATTTTAAACTGGGTGGGCGGCGGAGAGTACGAGACAATTTTCAGGATGGGCTCAAGCCCACCCTCTCGCACCCCCTCGGTGACGTCTCTGCTAGGTACGTAACGCCTTCTTTTCCTAGATGTTCATATTATTCTGTCCAACCTCTGTACATACACACCGAAGACCCAAAACATCATGACCAGTGCGTCTTTATGCATACCGGAGGAATCGCAAGCAAATGACGTCGCGTGTGAAGGACTACAAATAACACTTGAAACTAAGATCAGTATTTTGGGAAAGGCAGCGGATTTCAGCGAGTTTGAAAAAGGCCAAACTGTAATGTCCAGACTACTGCTCAGGGTATTTCTGACACAGAAAGGCTTGTGGGGTGCTCACGAGCCGCGGATGGCTTAGTGGTTAGCAGTTCAGACTATTGATGCAAGATCCTCAGGTTCTGAAAGATCAACCTGGGTTGATCTTTCAGAACCTGATTTGCTAACAATCGCTGAATATCCGCCGTGCATCGGACGAGCACGTTAACTGACGGCCACCAAGCTGGAACCCCTGGTTAAATGGGTATCCTTTCCTATGCCCCCCTGAAATTCTCTCACCCCTCTATGTGCAATATCGTTCTTGTACGGTGGCGCCATCTACTGTACTCTAATCTGACTACAAACTGTTCTGTCAAAGTCGCTAGACTTGCTCTCATTCCTTCCGTTTCCGTGACCTGCTTAAAAGGCGATCTCGCTGTAGATGGCTGGGACCTAAACTCTACTCACTGTGGACGGAAGTCCTACAAGAAAAGGACAAATACTGTAGGGTGCTCACGGTCAACCGTGGTTGGTACCTTCAAATAGTGATCCAACGAGTGGGTCTGCCATCCGCTCATCGATGCTACAGATGAGCGAAGGCTATCCCGTACGGTACGAGCAAACAGAATGGATACTGTGGCATTACTCGCCGAATATTAGACTGGAGTAATGTACTACAACAAACAGCACCTCTAACTCCGCTGAAAATGGAGCTGTGTAGTCGCAGGGCTCTTCGAGTGCTAATTCTAACCTCGGTTAAACGTCGAAAACGCCTCCAATGATTAAGCGAGTGGAGACCTGCACGATTAGGGCCGGTTTCGGACTTTATGTTCGACGCATCTCGCATAACTCGGACAGGGCAGCGTCAGTTGCTTCTTCGGGTAGGGCCAGCAGTTTTATCTTCTCATATAAAAATTGAGCCTTAAGATTATTCAACCTAAAAACTCTGCCCAATGTTTCTAATGGTGAAAATTTCTGTAGACATTTTCTTCGCAATTAATACACTATATTGAAAAAACTCATCGGACACCCTTTGAAAAGAAAATGAACAGATCCGCTGCGTTAAGATGCGCGGTACAGCTGCAAACGGTATAAAAACATGCCTGCAGTTGACCGCGATCATATCGCACTGTGAGGATGAGTGAAAATGTCGCTGAACTGACTTTAAGAGAGGAAAGATTGTTGGGTGTTATATTAGTGCGTTGTCCCTAAGAGAAGCCGAGAGGCGTTTAAACATACCCAAGTAAACTGTTTTGGATGTATTGAATAACTGGAAGACACATAGCGTGCCTGAAGCAGCAAAACATATCGGCAGACCAAAGAAAATCAGTGATAGAGGATGTCGAAGCCTCAGGAGAGTCGTTACAGCTAATCGACGGTATACTGCACAAGACCTCAGTATACAGGTGAGTAAAAATGCTGGAATCTCGATATGTACAAGTACCATTCTCAGAAAAATTTATTCCATGGTTTACCGTGGTCGTGCGGCTGCTCATAAGCCTTTCATCTCCACTCGGAATGCTACGCGTCATTTAGCATGGTGTAAAGAACATTTATCGTGAACCGTAGATCAATGGAAACGCGTCCTATGGACTGACGAATCCAGATGCACGATCCATCAGTCTGATGGCCGTGTGTGGGTATTGCGGCAGCAGGGGGAACGCTATTTAACACAGTGTACTGTTCCTACGGTCAAGTTTGGAGCTGGCAGTGTACTCGTGTGAGGGTGTGTCTCGTGCTTTGGTCCCGGCCCATTTGTTATCGTGGACAAACCTCTTAACCAGTACGTCTACCTCAATATTCTGCACAATTATGCACTACCAACTCTGTAGCAATACTATGGAACCGAGCCTTGTTGGTACCAGTAGGATAATGCACCGAACCATATAGGAAGGACTGTTACGGCGTGGTTTAACGATAATTCTGTATCGTGAGTGGACTGGCCAGCACAGAGCTCCTGATCTTAATCCCATAGAGCACCTATGGGATGAGCTAGATCGCCGCATAAGTAGTCTGGAACCAAAGCCTACTACTAAGCAACAGTTAGAGGCAGCTTTATGTACTGAATGGAAGCGCATACCTATTGCTGTGTTCCAAAACCTTGTCGAAAGCATGTTTCGAAGGTTCAGTGCATGCATTAAGGCCAAAGGTGGACCGACACCGTACTAATGTATGTCAATAAATGCTATGTTGTGTTTCTCTTCTAGGTGTTCAGTGACTTTTGTCAATATAGTATATATTCCCAAGAATGAAAATTTGCACATCGATAAAAGTAACTGTAAATTATAGCATGGCATACTTAATATTTGCCAAAACTTAACCACAATTATATTAAAAATTAGTCATTTTGTCCTTGGTGATGTTGACACCTGCTAATAGATGGCGCAACCTGTGCACTGATGACAACAGTGGAAAAAAATCTTGGATGGCTTACTTCAGAATTAGAAATCCATCTACGTTTTGCTAAGGACAGTCACTTCTGCAAGCACCCCCAATAATTATCTAAGAACTTGCTGTCAAAGGTAAATAAGTGGGATTAAAAATAAACTTTGCCGCCCGGTGGCGCAGTGGTCTAAGCGATGGCCTCTGATCATTCGTCCGTAAGGGGTCCGGGTTCAAATCCCGGTAAGGCATGGATATTGTGTTTGTCTTACGGCACTGCTTCTCTCCCTTCCCTGGAACCAGTGACTCTAAGTTAGGGACGGGCGACTGCTTATAGCCCATTGAGTTGCTCACGGTGGTCGTTAAACTTCCAATAAAAAAAAAAAAACTTTCAGAATACAAAACTGATGTACAGCGCGTTTAGTGTGTTTAAAAGAACTGAAGATTTAGCAGATGGTGTTAAATATGTAGGTGACGGTTACCAGGACGTCATCAAAGAAGAACTAAGGACACCCATCAGCTTGGTAGACTCTGTACCATCAGTCGTCAGCGCATAGTTTTGCTAAAGTAATTCACCGATGCTGTCACACGTACGGTCATTTACAAACATAATTTTCAAACTGTAGGTCAAGATTAAAAACACTTTATTTACAATTAAAAATTAATATTTACACGCGAGATCTTTCAGGGCTGAACATAGCACCCATCATCAGGCTCAAGCGCCACGAAACACAGGAGCAGACATTATATACTGTCAAACACGACCCACAATTCACTCGGTTTTCTCAATCACCGGTGATGCCATCAACAAATCGTTAAAGTCCAAAAATCAAGTCTTAAGATCTTATCCTATGAAGTCCTCTTCTTCAAAGTTGTGTGAGGAGGGGGCAACCATCTTTCACCACTGTCTTGGAACAAATGTCGGGAGTTCAATGCTACAGCATGTTTCCCCATATGCAAGAATGAAGAGGCTTTCCGTAAGGAGGACAGTACGTTTATTAATACTTGAGTTAAGTACCCTAACATTTTTCCAATCTGGGGAGTAACCTCCCTGGTTAACAGCTTGAGTGAAAGCTGTGGAAACCGTTCCAGAACGAAGAGCGTATTTATGTTCACCCATTCTGACATTAACGGTTCTTAGGGTAGAACCTATATAGTATTTAACTGCAGTATCTGAATCCTCATGAATTAATGGTATGCAGTAGACGCCTGGTTTGTTAAGTGCTGGGACTCTATCTCTATCATTTCTTATCGTGGAAAAAAGGTTTCTGGTGGACACTCCAAACGTTAGATTGTGTTTGTAACAGGCTTTTCTTAAGATAGACACAAGAGGTGGAATGAAATCAACTTTGCCGATGTACTTAGTAGGTTTTTTCTCTGTGGACAAAGTCGTGAATCTCAGTCTTTGAAATTGTTGCAATAGTCCTTGGAGGAGGTTGACAGAGAACCCAAACAATAAGGCCAAATTTTGAACTCTAGAAAGTTCATCACGTCGAGTTTTACTTGTCGAAGAATGGGTGAAGGCACGTCTTATTAAGGAGCGTAAAGCTGAAGCTTTATGTTCGGGAGGGTGAGAAGAACTTACTTTAAATTTGATGATAAGTTCTATCAACAAAAAGAAGGGGCACCAATGGGTTCCCCCTCTCCCCCGTTGTAGCCGAGATCCTCATGCAGCATCTAGAAAACAAGGTCATGTTGGATTTCCCTTATCAACCGTCACTGTTGATTAGGTACGTTGATGACATGTTGGTTTTTTGGCCCCATGCTTTACCTTTACAGGACGAATTTGTAGATTGTCTTTCTACCCAGTTTCCAACTATAAAGTTTACCAAAGACCTTGAGAAAGATGGAAAATTGCCATTCCTGGACATTTTACCGTCTCGAAATTCGTATTCCAATAAAATCAAGCATTGTGTTTTCCGTAAACCGACGTTCATACCTTGTATGATCCCATTCACTTCTTCTCACCGTCCCGAACATAAAGCTTCAGCTTTACGCTTCTTAATAAGACGTGCCTTCGCCCATTCTTCGACAAGTAAAAATCGACGTGATGAACTTTCTAGAGTTCAAAATTTGGCCTTATTGTTTGGGTTCTCTGTCAACCTCTTCCAAGGACTATTGCAACAATTTCAAAGACTGAGATTCACGACTTTGTCCACAGAGAAAAAACCTACTAAGTACATCGGCAAAGTTGATTTCATTCCACCTCTTGTGTCTATCTTAAGAAAAGCCTGTTACAAACACAATCTAACGTTTGGAGTGTCCACCAGAAACCTTTTTTCCACGATAAGAAATGATAGAGATAGAGTCCCAGCACTTAACAAACCAGGCGTCTACTGCATACCATTAATTCATGAGGATTCAGATACTGCAGTTAAATACTATATAGGTTCTACCCTAAGAACCGTTAATGTCAGAATGGGTGAACATAAATACGCTCTTCGTTCTGGAACGGTTTCCACAGCTTTCACTCAAGCTGTTAATCAGGGAGGTTACTCCCCAGATTGGAAAAATGTTAGGGTACTTAACTCAAGTGTTAATAAACGTAATGTCTTCCTTACGGAAAGCCTCTTCATTCTTGCATATGGGGAAACATGCTGTAACATTGAACTCCCGACATTTGTTCCAAGACAGTGGAGAAAGATGGTTGCCCCCTCCTCACACAACTCTGAAGAAGAGGACTTCATAGGATAAGATCTTAAGACTTGATTTTTGGACTTTAACGATTTGTTGATGGCATCACCGGTGATTGAGAAAACCGAGTGAATTGTGGGTCGTGTTTGACAGTATATAATGTCTGCTCCTGTGTTTCGTGGCGCTTGAGCCTGATGATGGGTGCTATGTTCAGCCCCGAAAGATCTCGCGTGTAAATATTAATTTTTAATTGTAAATAAAGTGTTTTTAATCTTGACCTACAATTTGAAAATTATGTTTGTAAATGACCGTACGTGTGACAGCATCGGTGAATTACTTTAGTGACCTTTCGTACAATAGACTTTTAGCATTTAGCATAGTTTTGCATTGGTGTACAGCCAAAGATCCATGTTCCTTACACCACCCTAATCGGAGTGTTGCATTAGTCGAAGTGGTTATCGGCCTGAGGTCGCTGCTAGACCGTGATAACCCATGGTGTGTCTCGTCCAGCACACAGAGCTGCTGGTACTAGCATCAGTACAAATAGTCTCCTATATGGTTTGCGTGATTTGAAGAATGTTCCTTCGCATTCTGAGCTGACAGTCCTTCGCAGAGCTCTCCTGTCCCGTTCTGAGGTTTAAAGTGCCCCCTCCCCCTTTTTTTGGCAAATTCAGTCCCAGTCAAGTACCATTTGCGTATCACATTACCAACCGTCAGCATTGGGATATTTAATACCGCTGAAATGTCACGTACGGAGACACTTCAGCGGTATTTCTTATGTGGCACCCTGTTATCAATGCATGCTGGTAATCAGTTAACTCGCCGCCCCGGTGGCGCAGTGGTCTAAGGCACTGGCCTCTGATCATTCGTCCATAAGGGGTCCGGGTTCGAATCCCGGTCAGGCATGGATGTTGTGTTTGTCTTACGGCACTGGCTCTCTCCCTTCCCTGGAACCAGTGACCCAAAATTAGGGACGGGCGACTGCTTATAGCCCATTGAGTTGCTCACGGTGGTCGTTAAACCTCCAATCAAAAAAAAAAAAATCAGTTAACTCTGTCGATGCAGGCTTCTTGCCTTCACATTCGTGCTATTGTCTCATCACAGCCCTCTGAGTATATCTATAGCTGAGTCTATGACAGTGAAAATCTTCCAAATACGTGGAGACAATGTGAATAGACAAAGTCATCGCTCTTTCCACGTTTTCTTTAATTAACACACAGCAACCGAAATATTTTTATCCGGTCACCACTGGGATCGTACCACAGATCTCTGGATAACTAGCTGAGTGCGTTCGCCTTACGCTACGGTGTCCAACAATCCAGGGCGCTATGTGTGTTTATCTCTCAGCATCTGACTTCACAAATCCGTAGAGATGGGCTCAGCAACTAAGATGTCTCCATCGCGTGAGGCTCAACAGCACAAGCTATTAAATTATAGCTAATAAATCCAAATGGCGAGAATGGTAGTAAAAATCTTCCAAATACGTGGAGAGAATGTGAATAGACAAAGTCATCGCTCTTTCCACGTTTTCTTTAATTAACACACAGTAACCGAAAAATCGTTATCCGGACACCGCTGGGATCGTACCCTAGATCTCTCGATAACTAGCCGAGTGCGATAACTAGTACACATAGCGCCGTGGATTGTTGGCCACCGTAGCGTAAGTTGAACGCACTCGGCTAGTTATCGAGAGATCTGGGGTACGATCCCAGCGGTTTCGGGATAACAATTTTTCGGTTGCTGAGTATTAATTAAAGAAAACGTGGAAAAAGCGATGACTTTGTCTATTCACATGAGTCTGTGGTATAATCAGAGGCGCTTGTGTAAGACCTAATTCATTATCAGTAGAACGGTGTCCAGACACTAATTGCAGGGCATCCCGTATGCACAGCCAGATGTGAAGTCTCGATTGAAGGAACATGATGCCGAAATTCAGCTCTTCTCGTGGCCTGCACAATCACCCGATTTAAACGCCATCGAACCACAGTGGTTAGTTTTTTAGAGTTGGGTGAAGAAACATACCACCAACCCTACTTCTCTTTGGGAAGTTGAACTTTTACTTCAGTGACTTACTTAAGATTTATTTGCATCCATTTGATGGTACGTCACCTCATTACTAAGCATTGCCATTGGTGTTCCCATTATTTTATCTACTCCCCGTGCATAATTTATGTTAATATATTATCTTTCGATTTCGAAATTGCCATTTCATTTGACTTTTTACCTTTTGCTTAAGTTTCTTTGAAAAATTAATATAGCTGCAACTGTAATTACGGTTAACTGATAATTGCTATTCTTAGGAGCTTTTATATAATACTCCTGTTTTTACGTTTTTGTGAGTGAAACTTTTTTTCCGCTCTAAAATTATGGTGACTGATGACACTAGTGATTCAACTGTTATTTAACAAAGGTAAATGAACATATCTAGGCGCCATGTAACATCAAAGACTGTTATCCCACGGAGAAGAAATGTAATTGAAGTTTTAGCTTTGGAATTCCTAAAAGTAAACCCAGCTGCATTAAAGAAGTTCGCTCCACATGATTGGTGAGTCCCCAGGTAAGCCAGATAATATGTTGCCTCCGAAAAAGTTCAATCGATAGCGAAGCTAATGTTTTACGGCAAGTTTCATTCAATGCGATGTTGAGCCACTAAGCGATTGTGGGAGGTTAGGAAATAAATGGGAGGATTTATGTGGTAAGTCCTATTATCTAAATACTCAGTTGTCTTTTCCAGAACTCCACGAGTGGAACAATAACAAGATTATTAGAGCAGAAGGCGATCCTTTGAAGGCGAAAATCTATCATTCCACCTATTCAAAGAATAAAAAATAATAAACATATACCTGTACAGTCCCTATTTGTTTTAAAGCAAGGTGTCTTTCCAGGCATTACCTAGTGTTTGGTAATAAAATTCTGTGCATAAAACTGAGTTCTTACCGCTTTAAAATAAGCGCGATTCTACAGGAATCACTTGAAATAATACATAGGTAGGACTTGGTTTACGCCGCTTCGATTTACGCCTGCTTGACTTTTGCATCTCCATAAATCACGATTGGAGGGGGTGATGAGTCATGATTCTGCTCGACTTTTTTTTTCTTTTTGATTGGAGGTTTAACGACAACCGTGAGCAACTCGGTGGGCTATAAGCAGTCTCCCATTCCTAATTTAGAGACACTGGTTCCAAGGAAGGGAGAGAACCAGTGCCGTAAGACGAACACAACATCCATGCCACACAGGATTCCAACCCAGACCCATCTCGGACGAATGGTAGCTTAGACTACTAAGCCACCGGGGCCGCCTGCCCGACATCCTAGTAGTAGTAGTAGTTTGGGAGTTTAACGACCACCGTGGCAAACTCAATGGGCTAACAGCAGTCACCGGTCCCTAATTTAGGGCCACTGACTCCAGGGAAGGGAGAGAGTCAGTACCGTAAGACAAACACAACAACCATGCCTCACCGGGATTCGAACCCAGACCCATCTCGGACTAATGATCAGAAGCCATCGCTTAGACCACTGTGCCACCAGGGCGGCCCCTTACTTCCTAGACGCAGATGTGCCCGACATTGTAATAAAAGTGTAGTACTAAATGATTAAACTAGGACCTCAAATGTGAATAATTAACAAAAAACGAAATATAAAATGCGACTTGAAAAAGCAAATTACATTAACCATGGACTAAGAACCGCGAGTGAACTGACTAACATGCACTGGTGTCTAGACAACAGAATGTAGAAAGGTCGGAAGTCAGCGTCAGATTGTCTGGACACCAATGTTGTCTAGACAAAAGAACGTGTCTAATAATGTCACGTTGAGGGCAGAGTTGGAAACGGATCAAACATTTTGGACCCGGACCCGACCCGGACGTCACATAATTAGACCCGACCCTGATGTTGAACTGATCCGGATCCCACCCGAAAAAATCTGCTTTGAATTCCAATATCTATTTAGTATATACAGGGAGTTCAAAAAGTCTCTCCGCAGGGGGTATCTTACGTAGGTTATACGGAAATCAAACAAACGTATTATGGGAACGCATAATTACTCACTTACAAGAAGTATTGAGACTGTTTTCTTTCATTTGCAAGACGTAACCCTAATTGTTTGACACATGTTTTCAAATTCATCTGCAGGCGTCAAAAAGTCCCACCTAATTTTGATGGCGCTAAAGTAAAAGTTTTTGAATTACGTAACTTGTTATATGTTTAATTTCAGTTTTTGTTGTTTTCTTGATAACATATCAAGAATATGTTTCACAGCAACACCAATTTTCACAAGCTTGTGTTTGTTTTGTTTGTTTGTTTGTTTGATTGGAGGTTTAACGACCACCGTGAGCAACTCAATGGGCTATAAGCGGTCGCCCGTCCCTAATTTAGGGTCACTGGTTCCAGGGAAGGGAGAGAGCCAGTACCGTAAGACAAACACAACATCCATGCCTCACCGGGATTCGAACCCGGACCCCTTTCGGACGAATGATCAGAGGCCATCGCTTAGACCACTGCGCCAATGGGGCGGCACACAAGCTTATGATAAGTTGAAAGTTTCCAAAATGTTGGTTTTATCATTGCCTTTCAGAAAGAAAGACACTCTTCCTCCTTTTAATTTTCATGACAAATCCTTTTCCATTCCGCGGGCACCAGTATCGAGTAAAAAATTCCACGGTACGCATTTTTCTTTGAAAAAACAATTTTTTTTTCAACAATACACTGCTGGCCACCCAAAATGCAACACCAAGAAGGACACGAGATAGCAAAGCCAGATTTACTGTACACATAACAACAGATACAAAGAGGAAACGATTGAGCTTACAGGCCCGTGCGACTTGCGGAACGCGCAGATATCAATAGTTCGTGTGGACCCCATGACTGGCACTAACGGCCGCTACACGCCGCGGCATCGAACGACAGAGGCTTTGGATGTCGGCTTGGAGTATGTTGGTCCAGGCTGCTTCCACAAGTTGCCACAGTTCATCAGGCGTAGCCGCCGGTGGTGATTGCCAGGCCACTCGGTTGCCAATCAGCGACCAGACTTGTTCGATGGGCGACATATCGGGAGAACAGGCGGGCCACGGCAACAGTGACACCTGGTGGGCCGTGAAGAATTGTTGCACGATGCGTGCCACGAGCGGGCGCGCATTGCCCTGTTGAAACGTTGCGGCTGGCGGGTCCTGCAGGTAAGGGAGGACTACAGGCTGCTAAACGTCGGAGATGTATCGGGGGCTGTTGCACGCGGATCCGACCATCGTGGTGTTGCAGGCAGAAGCGGGATTCGTCGGAGAAGACAATGTCGTCCCATTCCGTAGTCCAGGTGCAGCGTTCAACGGCCCACTGCCGCCACACTCGCCGGTGGTGTAACGTCAATGGTAATCGGAGCAATGGGCTCCGTTCGACAAATCCCCGCTCCTGCAGACTACGTCAAACGGTACGTGCTGACACAGTTTGTTTCGCAACACACCTTAATTCCTGCGCTAACGTTCGTGATGTGGCGGTGTGAACCGTCAATGCCCGCCACACAACATGCCGGTCCTCTTGTTCGGTGGTTTGCCGCGACTGCGGCAATTACTAAAGTCGGTCCGTCCGTCCCTCCTGCACCCACCGAATCCATACTCGCCTCACTGTGGCTGGATGTCGTCCCACACGGGCGCCGATGTCTCGGTGCGATAAACCGCTGTCGCGATAAGCCACTGTTCGTCCTCTGTCGAACTCCGAAACGTGCTGGAATGACTGCCGTATTCTGCGACGAGGAATCAGGTCGCTTCCCACGCACAGGTCCGGCAGCACAACACACTTCCACTACTTTCACTCCGCCTTCTGTGCACCCTTCTTATAGTGCTTCTCGGTGGCGTGCCGGGCGCACATGATTTGCATATGCCCTGATATGCTAATCGTTTGCATGTCCTCTCGCGGGCGACGCATGCTGCGAATTTCAGGCCAACCGGATGCTTCCTTCTTGGTGTTGCATTTTGGGTGGCCAGCAGTTTATAACGTAAACTAACCGAGTCGAAATTGGGTCAGGAACACCTTTACCCGACACGTTTGATCCGCAAGAAATTGTTGACCCGTGACCCGTTTCTATCTCTGGTTGAGAGAGTGTTGGAAGTCATACAAAATCGTGAATGGGATCTCCACCATTTCAGCAGCATGCAGTAAAGTGTAAAAATCATGTATGAATGGCAGCTGGAGTAAGCTTTTGCCTGACTACATTCCAAATTCACAAGAGCACAACATTACCTCTGCGTTAAAAACACAGAATGTGACCGAGATAGCAAAGGAAACAAAGTTAGATGACATAGAAGTTGGTGACATGAATGAGCTCCTTGAGATTTAATGAAGAGCTTTCACAGGAAGATTTAAAAGACCTAGCTGAACAGATGCCCAAAGAAGACCCAGATTAAATTGAAGCTGACTCTGCAGTGCCAGTCAGGTCACTAATAGTGAAATCAATGTAAGAGGTTATTACTCTTATTTATAAGGGGTGTGACATCTTCTGTAACAACGACCACAACTGAGAGCGGAGCACAATCGTTGAGAGAGGAATTCTGACAGTTCTACAGACGTAAATTTTCTTCCTTTTTCTTAAACATTATCTTCAACATTATAAAATTTCCAATAAGTAAATTTCATGAAATAAAAAGATTTTCAAGTATTTTGCATTGATTACTGAAAGTCTTGTAACAGAACCTAATGAACATACACTATATTGAGAAAAGTCACCGGACACCACTTCAAAAGCAAATGAACGGATCTGCTGCGTTGTTAAGATACGCGGTACAGCTACAAACGGTATAAAAACGAGCCTGCGGCTGACCGCGATCATATCGCACTGTGAGGTTGAGTGAAAATGTCGTGGCGGAAGAAAACTAGCTTTGAGAAAAGAAAGATTGTTTGGTGTTATATTAGTGAGTTGTCTATAAGAGAAACCGAGGGGTGTTTAAATATGCCCAAGTCAACTGTTTTGGATTTACTGAATAAGTGGAAGACACATGGCGTGCCTGAAGCAGCAAAACGTACCGGCAGACCAAAGAAAATCAGTGATAGAGGACGTCGAAGCCTCAGGAGTGTTGTTACAGCTAATCGACGGAGTACTGCACATGACCTCAGTGTACAAGTGAGTAAAAATGCTGGAACCTCGGTGTATACACGTACCATTCGCAGAGAACGTCATTCCATGAATTACCGTGGTCGTTTGGCTGCTCATAAGCCTTTCATCTCCATTCGGTATGCTACTCGTCGTTTAGCATGATGTGAAGAACATTTTTCGTGGACCGTAGATCAATGGAAACGGGTCGTATGGATTGATGAATCCAGATACGCGATACATCAGTCTGATGGCTGTGTGTGGGTATGACGGCAGCCGGGAAACGCTATTTACAAAATGTACTGTTCCTACGGTCAAGTTTGGACCTGGCAGTGTACTCGTGTGGGGATGTTTTTCGTGGTATGGTCCCGGCCTATTGGTTATCGTGAACAAACCTGTTAACCAGCACGTATACCACGGTATTCTGGACAATTATGCCCTACCAACTCTGTGACAATACTATGGAACCGAGCCTTGTTGCTATCAGCAGGATAATGCACCGAACCATAAAGCAAGGTTTCAAAATCGCTTTATTCTAATTTATCATAAGAAAACATAAGAGGGAGACGTACAGTATTGGGCATCTCACTGGGAAATAATACAAAGCTGTTAAAAAACATGATGGTATATACACTGCAATGACAATGGGGATGAATAACAAATGCTGCAAGCAAAGCTTATTGAATAAAAAATTGCAGAAGTGACAAAGAGAAACACATCGTGTCACATGACATTGGCTGGGCATGATTTACAGGATAACACAGGCGAAACAATAGCACACAATTAGAAAAAGAACAGCACAAACACCGCCGTGAAGGTAAAACATTACATGCATGAGATAAAAACACAGCGTGCACAATTGTGCAAGTTATTTAACGAGGGCACCAAAGCAACATAATACAGGCGGGGTGAAAGTAAGTAATGTACACGAGTAAGCATGAAAATACACTGAGATGGCATTAGCATTCACAATTCAACGGTAGTGTGGATTGCACGAGTCGTAGAGTGGAGGAGGGCCACCAGGGTGCCAAGGAACTCAGCAAAGGAGGTGTAGAATGTCCTAGGGTTCTGATAGGTGTAGCAGTCCAGAATCAATCGCAAACCATGGAGCGGCCGGCGCCCAGGTAGCATAGAAGGTGGCTTCTCGACGACTGGAAGAAGCCGACTGGTACTCCAGGCGGAGTCGAGAAAGCAATCGATCTTGAAAATGGCACAAAAGTGCTGCGCTGGCCTGGTGTAAAGAGACCGGCGAGGAAATGCTGCGGAGTTGTTGAAGGTATACGTAAATAACGTGTTTAACCAGCACGAAAAGATAGGCACATACTGAAGGAAGAGTTGTAGGTGGATGAGCCCGCAGAAGAAGATGTCTGTAGGCAGTGAACGGAAGATCTTGAGAACAAGAGCGATTGGCAATCCGGAAAGCCTGGTGGAGGAGAGGCATCAGGATGGGACAGTAAAGGTAGACGTGAGAAACGTCTGCCTCCTGTGCGCAGAAGGAGCAGAGAGGGGAGGGGAGAAGAGACATGCGAAAGAGAAAATACGGAACAGGGAGGCGATTATGCAAAAAGAGCCAGTGGGTATTAATTTCAAGAGGGGCAGATAAGGGTGAGCGGGCAGCGGCCCAGACAAGAGGAAGAGAAGCAGGGGGAACCTCCAGAATAGAAAGCGGTGAAGGGGCGGCAAGGTGCACTAGAAAACGATAAAGAGATTTAGAGGAGAGAGAGGAGAGAGGAAGAACCGAGTTTGTGAGTCGGAGGAAAAACGGCAGCGGAAGAGGGGCAGAAAAGACAGAGACGAGACCGGTGGGGGAGACAAGATCAGGGAAAAGCGAAAGAAGTGCAGTTAGCAGAGAGTCATAGACCAAATGGGCGGATGGGGACGAGAGAATTACAGGGGGAGGCCAGAGAGAGGGCGCCAGGATAGATCCGAGTTAGTGAGGTCTTGTACAGTTACTACACCTGCTCGGAGCCAAGAGGGGAATGAAAAACAGGGGAGATGGGGGGATGAACAAGGGAGTTGACGAAGAGGGGTTCAGAAAGAAGCTCTAGAGTTGAAGAGGGAGGGGAGCGAATGAGGGGGAGAGAGCGAAGGTGAATGAGGGCTTCAGAATATGCAGGTGGGAGTTTGGAGGGGGGAAAGGACAGCAATCCATGAGAACTAAGGAAAGAAAGGAAAAATGTGGGTTACGCAAGTAGGCAAGAACGTCACGTACCTGAACTGCGGAAGCCACTGGAGCCGTGAAAAGGTGAATGAAGTTGATCACTCGGCTTGCTTTGTAGCACAGCGGGACATCAGGTAGGCCAGCACCACCATAGGAGGGAGGAGCACAGAGCTTGTGGACGTTAATCCAGTGATGACCCGCCCACATTACTCGAGTAAGGCAGCGTGTAACCTCCTGGAGACAGAAAAGCGGGGTCGTAGATGCAATCCAAGAATGCTTGCAGATGGACAGAAGGTGTGTCCTGGTGAGATTTGCACGCTGGTAGTAGGACGTACAGAACTGCACACGACACCAGAATGCAGCTGTGCGGAGGAGGCGAGGATGGAGTTCCGAGCGAGTTGCACTGGATGTAGCTTGTGGTGCGCCTAAGTGCACACCCAGGAAGCGTTGGGTAGTGGATGACCATGTGGCCCCCATGGAGCATCCAAGCGATTGGACCACGACCCGCACCACAATCCAGTGCTCTTAGACGTATTCAGTTCAGCTGCAGAACATGAAGCATATGCGGAGAACAAACGACGAAGCAGTTGGAACTGTGAGTCGCTACGAATGCAGACGGTGATGTCATCTGCATAAGCAGAGTAAATGACTGAGTGATGCCGTGAGCTGGCAACTGGTGGTGGAAGTTGTGCTAGAAGAGATGTTTGCAGAGAGCGTAGAAAAGGCTCGACGGCAATCGCAAACAGTTGACCAGAAAGCGGGCAGCCCTGACGAACTCCCCGCTTGAAGGGAACATGTGCTGTGAGAAAAGATGCCGTCTTGACATGGAAAACGGCGTCCCGGTAGAGGGAGACGAGAACGGAGACAAATTGTGGAGGAAAGCCAAAGTGTAGCAGGGTTTGTGTTAAATAGGCGTGTGAGATATTATCGAAAGCGGAACGGAGGTCTAAGGAAAGGAGAGCAAGAGGTTCAGAATGAGTCTTGGCAAGATGAATGAGATCGCGAAGAAGTTGAACATTGGAGGAAAGAGAACGGCCAGGAACAGTATAGGTTTGAGAGTCAGCAAGGATGTGAGGGAGGATAGAGTTTAGTCGACGGGAAAGAAGTTTAGTATAGAGTTTATAATCTTGATTGAGAAGAGAAATGGGGCGCCAATTTCCCAAGTCAAGAGGGTCACCCTTCTTGGGAAATAGGACCACATGTGCGTCCGTGAAACTCCTCGGGAGGGGGGAGCAGTTAAATGCAGCAGAAAAAGCGGAGAGGAGAAAAGGCAACAAAAGAGGCAAGAACGCACGGTAAAAAGGAAAAGAGAGGCCGTCCGGACCCGGAGCGGCATGGGGGTTAAGGGAAGAGAAGGTGTCGGACACCTCCGTGGATGTGGGTGCAAGAGACAGGGTGGGAGCAAGATGAGACGGAACTTGAGGTAGGTTATTGAGAAGATGGGGTAGAGCAGAGGGAGAAGGGGGAGGAGTTTCACTGAACTTGGTGGTATAGAACTGACGAACGTGAGAGCAAATCGCTGCCGAATCGGATGTGATTTCGCCAGAGGGGAGGCGAAGATGACGAAGCGAGGTAGAAGACTTACGTGCAGATTCCATTGATGTTAGAAAATCATAGGTGCATTCCTCCGGATTGAGATGTTTAATGCGCAGACGTAAAAGTGCTTGCTGCGCAAGAGGTTTCAGCAAAGCCTGGAGCTCCGCCTGAAATGCTGGAAAAAGCGGATCTGATAACCCAATCAGTGTGAGCATCTGCCTGGCGTGATCGAGGCGCATCTGACTAGAAGTCTTCATGGTGAAGGAAAGTTGCTTGATATGTAAGAGGAGCTGATGCTTGACACGAAGCCAATACGTCAAGGTACAGGGTGCGGAATGCAACCCTGCGCGACGAGCAGCGAGAAAAGAACGGACAGAGGCACAAAATTCAGGATCAGTGAGGAGATTGGAGTCAAATGTCCACGGACGAACAGTCCGAGGGAGTGACGCTGCAACAAACACTGTGAGGGTGACCGTGCAGTGGTCTGAGGAAGCAGTAGGTTGATGTTGCAACTCAGTAATAGACGCAAGAAGCGGTGTGGAAACGTAAACCCGATCCAAGCGTGCAGTTGATGGAAGCTGACTCCCAGACGAGCGCCACGTGTGTGAGGTCTCTTGTGGATGAAGGCGCCTATAAGCATCGGTGAAGGAGAAATCAGCAACAAGGTCATGGAGTAGTGTGACGAGATCCGTCCGACGCTCTCGTGACGAAGGAGAGCGATCCAGAGCTGGGTCAAGGGTGCAATTGAAGTCTCCATCCAAGAGCACACGATCCGAAGGTGAGACTTTCGAGAGAGCTTTACGGAGTTTGGTGAACAAGATGGATAAATGAATAGAGGTGCATGGAATATACACATTAAAGATGTGAAATCGAGCTCCGCCAACTGTGAAGGAGACTTGCTGGAGTAAATCTCGGCATAAGTTCTGCACTGAGAGTGCAGTGAGGGTGGATCGGAAATGTTGATGTATTCCGATAGCAAGTCCACCATGAGATGAGTAGCGGAAAGCATGATGGAACACATAATCGCTAGCACGCCAGCGAGTAAACAGAGTGGGGGAATGGCAGTTTGTTTCTTGTAGTAGTAACAGATCGGCCCCGAGGGGCGAGAGGTCTTCCATTACAAGAGCATTCGCTAGGGGCTAGCGAACCCTCTGCAATTAAGGGTCGTGACCTTGAATGGACTGGTCAGTCGTTGGTTGGAGGAGTCGCGGAGCAACTTTCAGGAGCTGTTGTAATCGGTTTACGCAGCCAAGGGTCCATGAGTGGTGCAGGGGTCATGAACAAACCCACGAAGGTACTTAGCAATGCATCCGGCTTGCAGGAGCAGCGCGGGAAGAATGTCTTCGCGCTCTCGGAGGTAGTCATACGTCGACTCCAGGTTCGTGGTGTGGGTGCAAAACTGATAGTAATCTCCAAGATTGAGAGGTTCTGAAGGAGCACCACATTTGGAGAGAACACTTGAAAAGACCTCAAACGAAGGCGGAGACCCATCATCATCAGTGTCCCTTTCAATTTCTGTTGGCGCAGGAGAGGGAGAGATATCTCCTGAAGATTTGGTAGTACGGAACGGTTGCCCATCCGCAGAGGAAGATTTCTTCTTCTTCCTCTTACGTCGGGTACCTGTACGAGTGCCAGAAATTCGTTTTCCAGGGAGCGACGATGCTCGGGAAGCTGACGCAGAGTCAGAGGAGTTATCGGCACCGCCGTCACACTCGGAGACCCCAACAGTGAAGACTGGTGGGAAACCAGCGGCGAAGTCTCCCGATGTTGCCACGGGATGACGAGTAATAGGTGAGGTGAGCACTGGAAATTGAAGGTGGGAGGTGAGATCAGCATCAAAAGACGCTCGTGGACGAGAGGCTGTAGATATACTTTTTGTGTAACTCGGCCCTGGGGCAGTTGGCACATTTGAAGACGGTGCAGGTCGAGAGCGAGATGTAGCAGGAGGCTGCTTAGAGGCGGTAGGCACTGTAGAAGCCGTGGGAGCTGGATACTGGTTGTTGGGGCATCGAGCACGCTGATGCCCAAGTTCTTTGCAATTAGCACAGTGTTCTGATGTTAGCATGTCAATTCTGTAGGAGAGCTGCCCACATCGGACGTTTAGGATCCGTGGGAACTTACGGAGATGCTCTTCTGATGGAAAGATGAGTCGAACACTCCGGCGAAAACTACGAACATTCTTATTTGCAGGATCCTTGGGCGCAGCTGAATGTGTGATAACAGGACCAACAATCTTACCACACTTACTAAGTGCAGTACATATCATCGCATCCGAGATTTCGGGGGGCACCGGATGCAAGGAGACCTGAACAGGGCGCCTGGAAATCGGTTCAGCTTCCAGGTGGTGGTCTCCCAGGTCAAGACCAAAGTTTAGAAGCGTGTCTGCATGCTCTTTGGATGTGAAATAAACAATCACCGTCCGCGGCCGGCGGGTGAGGTGAGTAATGGCTCCGGCTGGAAGAAAAGCAAGGAGCGTATCACAATAGACTTTCAGCGGTGTATTCGGAAGAGCATCTAGGCACACTCCCAACTCGCGGGTGGAGTGAAGTTCCTGCGCAGCGGGTGAGAAGTGCGGAACGTCCAATTGAAGTGAGTCACCATGTATCTGGACATGGGCATCTGCAAGGGGAAGGCGAGTCGATTGCGTCGAAAGGGACGCACCTGAGGCAACGCTAGAATAAGAGCGGGAAGGCAATCCTCCATTGGAAGGCAGAGGTGCAGCGCTGGATGAAGGAGCTGACACAACGCTGGGCACGGCTACCGAGGGCAGAGAAGCAACGCCCTCAGAGATATCCATTACGTCATCGGTAGCATCAGGAACGAACGTCATAGCCTCACCACCAGGAGGGGTGGTGGAGTCAGAGAGTTGAAGCGTAGAAGAAGAAGAGCAATAGGCATCAGGAGGAGGGCGATATTCCCTATCATCAAGGACGGACGCTGATTGGTTTGCTCCGTCAGAGATAAGGATCGACGTAGTAGGAGAAGCTGTGACGAGAGCGGGAATTCTGCTCTTATCAGCAGTCGCCATCGCCGATGGCGAGGCCTAACTTAGTAAAAACGACCAACTGGTCGAGAAAATAAAGTGCTGATAGCTAATTGAAAATAGTACTCACCGACTCGGGAGATGTCTTAAATGAAAGATACAACCTTCGTCTTGAAGGCACGCACAAAAGTTAAACGACAGAGCACACAAAACACACTCAGTAGACGGCGAAACACGGAGCTCAAAACAGACACGACTTACGTCCCATAAAGCAAGGACTGTTACGGCGTGGTTTGACGATAATTCCATATCGTGTGTGAACTGGCCAGCACAGAGCCCTGATATTAATCCCATAGAGCACCTATGGGATGAATTAGAGCGCCGCATAAGAAGTTGGGAACCAAGGCCTACTACTAAGCAACAGTTAGCGGCAGCATTATGTACTGAGTGGAAGCGCATACCTATCGCTGTAGCTTGTATCGAAGGGTCAGTGCATGCATTAAGGCCAAAAGTGGACCAACACCGTACTAATGCATGTCAATAAAAGCTATGTTGTCTTTCTCTTCTAGGTGTCTGGTGACTTTTGTTAATATAGTGTATGTTCGCATTATATTTTTGCTTCAATTTACGCCGCTTCATTTTACGTCGGAAAACACAGGAACCTAACTCAGGAGTAAAAATCGAGTCCTAGCTGTACAGTGAAACTTCCGTTAACGGACATCTCAAAACAACGGTACGTTTTGGTTGTTACAGAACAGCTGCGGTAGGATTGAATCAGCAATAACCTACGAACAAAGGAACCTCTTAACAGCAGTAAATGGACACCTGACTCAGTCTGGAAGGAGAGGGGCTCACGGACATCTTATTCCTTGAGATTGCTTAGCTCCTTCGGCATACAAGATGAGGGAAATAAATGTTGCTAAAAGAACTGTGCCTCAGGTAGGATAGATTGCATTTTGGAGGTACACAATGGCATGCGAAAGTGAAAAGGAGATAATTTAGCTTGTCGTGTGACTGTAATTAGTTGAACCGAGGTTCAGCTCCCGGGTATGTCTCAGTGTCACACCGAGGCCGGGTAAGGAGGAGGGAAACTACAGATGCCTGGAATATGCCCATTCGTGGTGATGTCTTAGCTGTTTCCCTGTGTGTTCTGTTCATGATTTTTTGCGCGGCCGCCTGTGTAGTGACTAGTCTCTAAAAAAATTGTTTTGGTTTTCTTTCGTATAGGGTATCCTAAGCCTAATTTTCTGATTTCTTTTTAATTCTAAGAGCTGTTTAAGACTAAGGGGTCAGATACTGCCTTCCTAAAATCTGATTAATTGCTGAAATTCAGCTTTCGGTCACCTAATTCTAGTGAAAAATAGGTGGAGATAGCGAGAAAACTCTTGCACTTTTGCCATTACTGGTTCAAAATTTAGTTGCCAACAGTTGTATTCACTGTTCTAAATATGGACATTTTCACTACTGAACTAAGCTCAGGTTTCTGTAGGCAAACGCTACGCAGTCTGATCTTTTATTCGCTACAATCGCTGCCTACATCTGTCTCCAATTCTGAACTGGCTTCCAGGATTTGCTCAGCCCAACTGTCAAACAATATTAATTTAGGCCTAATCTCCGAACAACGGCCACATCCGAACAATGGTCACCTTTTTTTCCAATCCGAGCGGCGACCGTTTTACAGAGGTGTCTTTGTATTGGTGTCTCAAAAAACATTAATATTTGTATGTTGTGTTTTTCATTATTATACATAGCACTGTGGCAAACCCGGTGTGAGAAAAACACCTTTTGTGTTAGTTCTTGTGGGAATAAACATTTTTTAATATCTACTGGCTGAAAGTGTTGTCTATTTGAGACTTATTTAATACAGCAAATTCCTGTTTTTGCAACCGCTGAAATTTTTTCAACGAGATTATAATATTTCTTTACAGGCCCTTGCACTGACGAAACGTCCGTATTTGTACCGAATATTGTCCAAAAGTTTTCTTTCTTGTGAAGGCTTTGGCACTTAAGTTAACATTAACTTCAAGAAGTACTGCAGAAAACAGTCATCTCTTGAAGTTGTTGCCTGATGTCTTCTATTACTAAATCTTTTCGATGCCGTAATAAGTCATTTGGCTACATAAAGCCAATGGGCTGCCAAACTACTCACATGGATCCACCTGCCTACTGGCTGGCCGGTATCAAGCCTTTCAATGGCTCTTTATCTAAATTCTTCTCCTAAATGGTGTCTAGACAATGTCGCTGTAACAGTAAAGCGGCGCAAGCTTTCAAAGGAACGTACTCTGATTGTAACCAGAAGCAAAACGACATGACAATCTGAAAGTTCTTCCTTTTGACCTAAAGCTGATTTGAATATTTAGCAGCACTTCGTGTTAATTTTCTGATCATATTTGACATTCCAGGTTAAAATACGTACTTCTATTATGTTAGGTTTATTCACTTTCACTGTGCCTTTTTTCAGAAACCTCAAATTTCGTGATCTGAACTACAAGCTCTAGCTTTCTTAAAACACGTATAATCAATATATCCACGGATCAAAAGAGACTGTTGATTCACATTTTATTATCATGGCTGCTCAAATGAGTTGCAAAGAACGGCAGGGTCTTTGTGCAGTTGGGAACAACCAGTATGGACTCTGGCTAAAGTCAATGAATCCTTGGAAAAGTGGCTTATTAGTTTATTAATTTTATATTGAAGTGCGCAATTCCGAAATCATTGGGCATCGTGTTGTACGGTTTCATAAATTTGCTTGAACAGATGTTTACTTTTCTTTATCGTAGGTGAATAAATCCAGAACGCCACTCCGATGGCCAAGTCATCAGAAGTGTAGGTTTCTGACTAATCGTGAAAGCCGGACCAGAGTTCGAGTTCCGAATGGTGAATGAGTGATGTGCTTACTTTACGGCGCCTGATCGCTCTCTTCCCTGAAACCAGCGGCCCTAATTTTGGGACGGGATATTTCTTACAGCCCGCAGTGTTGCTCATCATTAAAATCCCAGTCTTCAAACAAATTTTATAGTCGAAGCGTTGTACGATTGGTTACTAATTCTGGTTTGTCCCATGTACACAAAACACCTAAAAGGATTCACATATAAGTATGCAAAATAATATCCAAAATTGTCATCTATAACGAAGTAAATTTCTCCGTCATTTTTGTCCACGCCGGGGCTCGAACCCGGGTCCCCTCATTCCAGAATAAGTCACTCTACCAATTGAGCTACGTGGACGTTCGTTCTGACTGCTATCTGCCTTTATGTTGTGTGCATCCTGCTGGCAGGTACGTCACATCTCCCCCCCCTCTCAAAGAGGGCCGGGGGCATGGCCCACGGATCAGCCGTGACAATGAATCGTTGCAGGCCGCCATCCGTTGTAGAACGTGCACTTGAGAACTCCCAGTCAATCTGGTGTGTGGAATGCAACGTCACACACGTTTATTTTTTGAAGCGCTGGAGAAGGGATTCTCTTATTTTTCCTCTCTCGCGGTGTGGAAAGAACATCACACCATTGCGAGATTTTGAACGGCCGGGTCATCCGGAAAATTTCGGGCTCCATTACAACGAAGTAAATTTCTCCGTCATTTTTGTCCACGTCGGGGCTCGAACCCGCGTCCCCTCAATCCGGAACAAGTCACTCTACCAATTGAGCTACGCGGACGTTCGTTCTGACTGCTATCTGCCTTTATGTCGTGTGCGTCCTGCTGGCACGTACGTCACACGTCCTTTAAATTTTGATATCCAGTTTTAAAAGAAGAAATGGAAACGCTTTATTTCACAGTTTTGCAAGAACAGAGCAGTATTACTTCTTGCAGGCCTGAAGACTTGTAAGCACGAATCACGCCTAGATCATATGAAGAAGAAACACTACACGAAAAGCTGTGAAAAAGAAAGAAGTTCAAAACATAACTGTCTAATCACTGCGGAGCTGCTGCTTGGTAACATGTTCAGTGCCCACTAACTACGCAGATCAAAAGAAATAAGGGAGCAACAAAGGGAAATCATGTGCGACTGACATTGCTGAAGGTAAAAAATTATTATTATTATGATGTAAGATACAGTAGAATATTCAGTAATATACACTGACGGAAAAAAATCCCAACACCACGAAAAAATAGTTGTAGAGGAATGAAATGGCGGCAATACATTTATATTGGTAACATATTTAATCGATTAAGGTTTCAAGATCACAGCTTAATGTAAGCGCTAGAAGAGCCATTTTAAATGTGAAATGCTGGTACATTAAGAACCGGTGTAACCGCCCGAATGTTGAATGCAAGCACGCAAACGTTCATGCATTGTGTCGTACAGGTGCTGGATGTCAGTTTGTGTGATGGAGTTCCATGCCTGTTGCACTTGGTCGTTCAATACAGGGACGGTTAATGCTGGATGGGGGTGACGCTGGAGTTGTCGTCCAATGATGTCCCATACGTGCTCGATTGGTGAAAGATCTGGTGATCTAGCAGGCCACGGCAACATGTCGACACTCTGTAGAGCATGTTGGGTTACAACAGCGATGTGCGGGCGAGCGTTATCCTGTTGGAAAACACCCCTGGAATGCTGTTCATGAATGGCAGCACAACAGGTTGAATCACCAGACCGACGTACAACTGTGCCGTCAGGGTGCGTGAGATAACCACGAGAGTGCTCCTGCTGTCATAGGAAATTGCTCCACATAAATTGGTGTTCTGTTGACGCAGCTCTTTCGCCAACCCCACACTATTATAAAAATTGTCCATGTACACAGTGTATACCCTAGACCAAGATAGGGGTTCATAAGTTCAACAACTGTGTCCCTAAGTGAAATGCCATTAGCCTCATAAATGTTTAGAGTACAAATATAGCCTGAATTTGACTCTCATATCATCCTCACTAAAATCCCATATTTTTTAAGTTTTCCAGGATTGTATACTCGAAATCTCAGATATCTTCGCCAAGCTAACATTCCTTCATCCAATGCAATTTTATTTGGTGGTGTGTACATTGTTGAAAATTTATCACTCAGTCTCTCTAAATTTAGGCGCCGAATATAAACGCAATTTGTTCGCGCCCGCTCTAAAACGCCTTAACTGACCGACCAGGCCCTGATTTACGGGAGGGCACACGGGGCACGTGCCCAGGGCCCCCGATTTTGGGGGCCCCCAAATTGGAATTAAATGTGTACTTAGTTAATGGGAATTTTGTGTGTGTATATTCAAAATTTATTTTCTTTACTTTTGCATGCTCATGAGTCATGTGTTTATAGATGTGGTACTTACACGCAGTGGGCTTGAGTTTCGAATTTCACGTAAACACGTGGCCATTAATGAGTTTCAGTGGTTTAATAACCTTCAAGTGGACATTGAGAAGGAGGATCGCTTCCATTGATTCACGTGCCTTTTCTTTCTTTTCCGAACGCACCCAAACTCAACTGATCCTTCAACTTCCTGCACATGGCTTGTGGTTCTCGTAACTGTAACCACGAAGGCTTGGTTGTATTTTGCGTTGCGTTTCTTGTAGTCTGATGGAATGTTGAATATTTGTTAATTTTATATATAATCAAATTTAGTTAGTTGTAACAATATATTTAAGTTAAATTATTTAACAGTTAAATTATGTCAAAACGTACATATTCATCAGGCAGTGCTAAACGGAAAGCCAAACAATTGAAACTGAAGGATGATGACCTGCAGCATGGTAGCATTGAACGTTTTGCCATTAAAAAATTGGATATTTCACTTGGTCCCAAAAGTTCTACAAATTCATCTAATTTTACTACTGGTGAGTCTCTTGAGTGTAATTTGTCTTTGGAAGCCTGTAATCTGACTTCAGAATCATCTAGCATCACAGATACTCCTAATTTGGGAAATCTTTTGAATTCATCTAATGAAGAGAGCACAAGTTCCACAATGAATGCAGTGGATCCTGCCTTATGGGGAGAAATTACAGAAGAAATGCTCAAATGTTTTTTGAGCAATCCACCAGTCCAAGATTTGGAGTTGCTGGCATTCACAGGGAAGGATATATGCGGTAAAAAACGTTTTCTAACATTCTAACAGAAGGTAATTTTTTCAGAATAAAAAAAAACAATGAGAAGGTAAAACGCGACTGGCTTCTTTTATCCCCATCAACTTGTTTACTATTCTGCTGGATATGCAAATTGTATGCTAGGAGCACTACAGCATTAGGATCCACAGGTTTTTCTGACTGGAAGCATGCAAGTGAACGTCTTACAGAGCATAAAAATTCACACATACACAGGCAAGCAGTATGGGACTATTCATTACGCATGAATGCTTCTGCACGCATTGACTGTCAGATAGTTATGCAGTATCGGAATGAATCCAAGTACTGGCAAGATGTTTTGCATAGAGTTGTTGCAACAGTTAAGTAATCTCTCAGTTCGTGGGTTGCCAATGTATGGTGATGATGAAACAATTAGATCAGTTCAGAATGGAAATTTCCTGGGTTGCATAGAATTAATTGCAGAATTTGATCCATTCTTAGCTCAACACTTGGAAAAATGTGGGAATCTAGGAAGTGGTAACACCAATTACTTATCTTCAACATGTGTGGATGAATTTGTTGAATTAGTGGCTGTACGTGTTTTTAATGCCATCACTGATGAAAGAAAAATGTCAAAATATTTTTCTGTCATAGTTGACTCTACTCCAGATATTACACACATAGATCAACTGGCTTTTATCATAAGGTATGTCAACAAAGATTGTAAAGCAAAAGAACGGTTTGTGACATTTATTCCATTCCATGGACATACTGCAGAAAACATTACAAATACCATGATATCTTTTCTTCAGGAGGCTGGCCTGGATATTATGAATGTCAGAGGCCAAAGCTATGACAATGCCAGCAACATGTCTGGGAAGTATTCTAGTGTTCAAACACGCATTAGGGAAATCAATCCACTAGCAGAATATGTGCCATGTTCTGCTCACACTTTAAATTTAGTTGGTGTGAATAGCATAGATAGTTATGGTAAAGTTCTCTCTTTTTTCACATTTTTGCAAAAACTCTATACTTTTTTTTCTGCATCAACTCACTGTTGGAAGATGCTTCAGGAGAAAGTCCAGGAAGCACATGGAAATTCATCACTCACACTGAAGAGTCGGTCAGTTACCAGATGGTGTGCAGATGCTGCAGCTACACGATCAGTGAGGAAAAATTATCGTGAAATAGAGAAAGTTTTAGTATTTCTGTCAGAAAATGTAGATGATTCTCCACAAACAAGAGATGAAACACAATCATTGCTGAAGAAAATGCGAACAATGGAAATATCGATCAGCACAGTATTTTGGGACACAATACTTCAGAGATTAAACTGTGCAAATCCAACTTGCCAGAATCCAAAAGGAAATATTTCTGAAGTACCTAAAATTTTCCAGTCATTAATTGAATTCATTCAGTTCGTGAGGGAAAATTTTGAAGTCTATGAAGAGGAAGCTAAAACATTAGTGTCTGAAAATGTGCAATACCATGGTCATGATTCCCGAAGAAAGAAAGTGCCCTAGAATAAACACCTAGATGAATGTAACAGTGAACATATAGAACTCAGTGCAAGGGATATATTTAGAACTCAGGTTCATTATGTGCTTTGTGATGCTTTAGTCACCCAGCTTTCAAGCAGAAAAAGTGCTTATGAAAACATAATGAGAAAATTTGAATTTTTTACAAAAAAATCAAGATCTGAAATTTTTGAAGGGGCAAAAGCATTGCAGGAATACTATAACAATGACCTTGACGACCAGTTTGCAGATGAGTTTTTGCAATTCTCCTCAATGATGGGGGAGCATGCAACCATTCCCCAGATGCTGCAAACTTTGAAGGTAAACAATTTAGAAGCCACATTTTCAAACACTGAGACTGCACTTAGAATGTTCATGACATTACCGATTTCAAATTGTACAAGTGAGAGATCATTTTCTTTGCTGAAAAGACTTAAAATCCCTTACGATCAACCATGCGACAAACGAAACTGGCATCATTAGCTCTGTTGTCTTTGGAGAGTGATGTGACACAGTCTTTAAATTATGATTCTATGATACATGACTTTGCATCTAGGAAATGTAGAAGAAAAATATTCAACCCAACTGTTTCATCCTGATATAGGAGGTAAATTTTCAATTGTTTTTATTCATTCCTAAAAATAAAGAATAGTAACCGAGTTATTACAAATAAAAAGATCTGGTGCCCAAACACAGCACTTTGTCATCATATTGTCAGTTTTGTTTGACATTGGACAATTTATACATTCATGTCATCATGTGCTCCTTAGATTTTGGTAAAAATTGGGTAAATGTGTAGTTTAGCGCGGTAAATTATTTCGTCGGAACAGTTGTAAAATTTCTAAAAAGTGTGACATACAGATTCTAAAATATGGAATTTAAGGGAAAATGGTGAAAAAAATTTATCGTTAGAATGAATATTAAAGATGTTTACTGAAAAACTTGAACTCCAAGTATGACGAGTCAGCAGACGCTGCGGGAGGCCTTAAACAACGCTGAGGCGTTGACATGCAGCTGTACTCCGTTGAAAGGAAGGATCGCTGCAGCCAGGACATTCACGGGCGGAATAGTACAACAGGAACCGGGTACGTTGTTGTCAGGAAAGAGTGTAGTGCTACGCTACAGAAAATAGTTAATTTCAGTGTCAGTTCTTGACATCGCAATCAGACAGTTTCTTGTTTTTTTTCACATGGGATTCTTTGATGCTGAATGTATGAACTCATTTCTCCGTGGAAGCTTTTTTTTTTTTTATTTAGTAATCAAACTTTCACTTTGAGACTTGCCATCTAACTTCCATTAGAGAGAATGCGACACCTACTCTAACGCTTTTCTAGAAACAAGAAAGGCATGTGCATACTTACTATTTCGTATCACGGAATTACATGCCAAAGAACGAAGACAGTCTCTGCATGTTTCTTTAAAAAGTGAGACAGAAATTACAAACTACATTCTTTAGTGTAGCAATATATTCTGTTACTCTTTCCTGACAAGAGCATACCTGATTCCTGTTGTACTCTTCTGCCCATGAATTCCTAGCCGCAGCAAACCTTCCTTTCAACGGAGCAAAGCTTCAGGTCGTCGCCGCAGCGTGTGTTTACTCATCCTACTAGGACTACTTGGAGGTAAGTTTTTCGGTAAACATCTTTAATATGCTTTTATTTATTTTTTAATTTTACAACTTTTCTGACCAAAGAATTTAGGACGCCGAAGTACAACACATTTACTAAAAATTGAACCAGACTAGGTGTTCCCCTCAGCTTTTCGGACTATTATTATTATGTTTTTTGTTTTGTTATTTTTTTTTTATTTTTTTTTTTTGTGTAACTCAAACTCTTCCTCATCAACACAAAAGTTTATGTTTTGCAGTTTTCTGACATATTGATCATGATGCGCTGATTTGATCTTGGTAGAAACTGGGAAGCTGGAAGTAGGAGTTCCCATAGCACTTTTTCAATTTTTTATGCAGCTTCACACCTCTATTTATGAGGAAGTCCAGTGGAGGTCACCATGGATTTTTTTCTTGTTTTAGTTCACATTTTTTGTTGGATGCATTGTTCTCATGTTCTAGACGCAAGAATCAGTACATTGCAAGACCACAATATTCACTAAAATTAAGATGTCCATCCATTTTGTCATAGATATATTGTTATGCACCTCAACACTAAACTGGAACGTGGCAAGCTCATAAGACAAACAAAATGTATTGACATAACCAACCTTAAAAAACACCATAATACTTTCAAGTTGGAACTGAAGAACAGATTCTCTGCTTTAGAAGGCCTAACATCGGAAGAAGTGGATATTTCTGAAGTTAACAGAAAAGTAACCAAAGCTCTTATGGAAACAGCAACAAAATTAGCTGGGTCTAAGAACAAGTTGCATGTAAACAAATTATCAGGAAAAACCAAAATGTTGATGCAAAAAGAAGAGAGATGAGGACAACTAAAGAAGATGTGACTTCCAAAGTGGAATATATAGAGCTATGCAAGACAGCACGAAAAAGTATCACTGAAGACGTAAGGAAATTCAACTGTGAGCTAGTGAGGAAAGCAATTGAAAACAACCAAAGCCTAAAGATAGCAAAGGGACATCTCAGTAAGGGAAGAAAACAGATTATGGCTCTGAGAAAAGAAGATGGTTCTATAACAAGAAATAGAGGCGAAATTTTGACAAGAGTGAAAGATTTCTACTCCAAACTATATGAAAGGGATGATACATGTACTCCAGACATCATGAAAGGTACCAGAGTTCTTCCAGTCCTCCCAGCAGAAGTTGCTCATGCAATCAAGAACATGAAGCGGGGGAAAGCTCCAGGAGAAGATGGAATTACTATAGACATCATACAAGAAGCAAGTGGAGAAATTGAAACAGTACTCGCCCAAATTTTCACTCGATGCCTTAATGAAGGGAAGATTCCTGAGGATTGGAACAATGCTACAATGATCCTGCTACATAAAAAAGGTGACATTGAGGATCTCAGGAACTACAGACCTATCAGCCTCCTATCAGTGGTTTATAAAATCTTCACTAAAGTTCTTTCACACCGCTTGAAGGTAACACTGGACATGGCTCAACCGAGAGAACAAGCTGGATTCAGGAGTGGCTACAGCACAATAGATCATATCCACGTACTGAGAGAACTAATTGAAAGAGCGAGGGAATATGAACTTCCATTGTGCATGGCTTTTATCGATTATGAAAAAGCCTTTGATTCGGTGAAACCATCAGCAGTTACCACGGCTCTGAAATCCTGCGGTATTGAAGATGCATACATTAATATTATTAATAACATCTATGAAAATGCAAGTGCAAAGATTCGGCTGTTTGAAAATACAACACACATAAAAATTGGAAAGGGAGTGAGACAAGGTGACACCATATCTCCGAAGCTCTTTAATGCCACATTGGAAAATGTCTTTCAATCACTGAACTGGGAAAACAAAGGGATAAAGATTAATGGAGATTATCTAACCCACCTTCGTTTTGCTGATGACGTAGTCATTTTTGCAACTACCCCATCAGAGCTGCAGAGTATGATCCAGGAACTTGCTGACAAGAGTAAAGAAGTAGGATTAAAAATGAACTTTCAGAAGACAAAAGTGATGTTCAATGCTTTTACAAGAAATGAAGATTTATCGATTGATGGAGAAAAACTGGAGATAACAGATACGTATGTTTATCTTGGACAGCAGATATCAAGTGAGGGTCACATTGATGAAGAAATTAATCGGCGTACAAAACTTGCCTGGAGAGCTTTTGGAAGAAACAGCATAATTTTCAAGAGCAATATGCCATTATGTCTTAAAAGAAAAGTGTTTGATCAATGCATCCTTCCAGTGCTTACGTATGGTGCAGAGACGTGGACCTTAACTAAAAGAGACATACAAAGGCTGCAGACAACTCAAAGAAGCATGGAGAGGTGCATGCTTGGTATAACCAGGAGAGATAAGAAGAGGAACTCGTGGATCCGAAAAATGACGAGAGTGGAAGACATCATGATCAGAGTTAAATCCCTGAAATGGCAATGGGCTGGACATACTGCCAGAAGGACAGACCATAGATGGACAGCCGAAATTTTAGATTGGATTCCAAGGGACAGGAAAAGACCCAGAAAAAGACCACATGGGAGATGGGTGGATGAAATTCGTAAATATGCGGGAGTGACATGGAGGAGACTGGCACAAGACAGACCGTTGTGGAGGAAACTTGGGGAGACCTTCGTCCAGCAGTGGATTGATAATGGTTGACAATGATGATGATGATGATGATGATATTGTTATAATTTTCAAGAGCAATATGCCATTATGTCTTAAAAGAAAAGTGTTTGATCAATGCATCCTTCCAGTGCTTACGTATGGTGCAGAGACGTGGACCTTAACTAAAAGAGACATACAAAGGCTGCAGACAACTCAAAGAAGTATGGAGAGGTGCATGCTTGGTATAACCAAGAGAGATAAGAAGAGGAACTCGTGGATCCGAAAAATGACGAGAGTGGAAGACATCATGATCAGAGTTAAATCCCTGAAATGGCAATGGGCTGGACATACTGCCAGAAGGACAGACCATAGATGGACAGCCGAAATTTTAGATTGGATTCCAAGGGACAGGAAAAGACCCAGAAAAAGACCACATGGGAGATGGGTGGATGAAATTCGCAAATATGCGGGAGTGACATGGAGGAGACTGGCACAAGACAGACCGTTGTGGAGGAAACTTGGGGAGACCTTCATCCAGCAGTGGATTGATAATGGTTGACAATGATGATGATGATGATGATATTGTTATAGTTAGAGTCTATGGGGGTCATCAACACCACAAACTACAGATCAACCAGTTGTCCCTGCACCGCCAGAGTTGTATAAAAATAAAATGTATCTGCGTACACAGCTATTGAAACAGAAAACTCGCTGCCAACCCGCAAACCATGATAACAATAGAATAAGATAATTTAAAGGAAAATTAATAAAACAAATAATTATTAGAACATTACAGATTCCAATGAGGACAAAATAGTATCTAATTGAATGTGCAGCAATGTGTGTAAAATGGACTTTTATGGCAAAATATTAAAATATTGGACTACGAACCTCATAAAAACAAGAGATTAATTAAAGAAAGTTTTTATATCCAGAAAAACAGTTCTATCAATGAACCTTCAAAAATTATAAATATGATTTTCAACAAGTTAATTCAAAAATACTGGACTTACAAAATGCATAAGGAAATATTTTTTATTTAATTGGCAACTGAAAGGGGAACCTGGCAATAAAATTTAAATTCTGTGTAAACAAAACTTTTAATACAGTTCGTATACATTGAGAACAGGCCTTGATAAAATCTAGAGGCCAGAAATGTCTGTAAAAACAAAAGAACTCAGAAGATGTGAAAAATAATTAAGTTCTTCAGTTAAAATAGAATTAAGTATATTAATCTGAGTAAAGCATTGAGTAAGTGTTTTAATTGCTGTATATAGGCCTAACATTTTTATTTTTTTAATCTACATGCAAAAACTATCTGCAAACCTGCTAATGATTTGGAAAACTATCAGCGTATGCATGTACGTCTGCTACTCTGCGCACAGTGACTATTATTTGGTCGATAGAGAATAAGGAGGGGGGCCCGGAAATGTTTTGTGCCCTGGGCCTCACATGTAGTAAATCGGGCCCTGTGACCGACGGCCGCAAGCATAAAAGTCCAGTTAAACGCCTTAACTGGTTTACGGTACTGAACGTGTTAACCATAGATAACGGTCGCCCCTTCCTGTAGTTGCTGGCGGACGGCCCATACGGGAAGTGTTTCTTTGAAGACTTCCCGTATCCTGGAATCGTGTCCACAGTCAGGAAATGACACTTCGTGACCCTCCAATGGCTTCTGCAACTCCGCTGTATCTGACCTGCTTCCAGCCTGCCAATAGTTCTGCACGCTATTCATTCGGGTAATTCATGCTTTTGAGACATCGTTCGAACCGAAGACTTCAAGAAATGAAATCTCACGATAAACATTGGTGAACACTGGAGCTCCCGGAAAGCCTTCGTTTTTACCCGAATCTGTGATTTCTGCATTCTGACGTCACAAACGCTAAATTCCACAAGAATATGTATGATTCGGCTGTCAGCATCACACTTTACTCGCATTCCCTACGTTTCGGTAAGATGTCACACGCGATTGGCTTACATAATGTCACCAAAGTGACATCCTCCCTAATTTGTTTTAAGCAGTGCGTATCTAGGTGATGGGAAAAACGCATCGTGTTTTTGTTTAGCCTGAGGTATCATACTTCTAAGTGTTTATCTATGACAACTCAATTGGTTTGGAGTAATCTCTAATGACCTGCACAAAGATTTTGCTGAAACAAAAAACAAGAAAAGCAGAAACAGTTTCTCACTTAAACGTAATCTCGAAGTGACAAACACAGAGCAGGCCAATTGCTGCTGTCGACTTTTTAAACTTCATATTATTTATTTCAATTATCCAACTGGTAATTTACATCGTTATTTGGAGAAAAGGTAGTACTATTTCTCTTTTCATTTTCGTCTTAAATGCCAGGAAAGTAGCTCTAAGTTTTATTAACCTTTGACAAAAACGAGAAGAAAACGTGATTTTCCTCTGCTTTACTTGGTTATTGTAAAAACTCATCGTCTGTACTTCCAAAGGAAATACAAGATTTTTTTTAAATCTTGTATTTCGATTTAAAAGCCGGCTGATTTGTTTACTTTCGTTTCATGCCGTGACGAATCGGTGATTTCTGCAACACTCTGTAAACGTTCTGAACAGTTGCTTAAGTGGTTGACGTCAGTTATATTTCCTTTAGCGGTTCCGTGAAGAGACTCAAGGAGCATTAGTGGAAAAGAAACTGGTGGTTCGCGTAATAGAAAGATCGCATCTTCACATAGTCACGTGTGCTACGAAATGCCTTTTAAAAACATTTTCCGGACATTTTTTATTTGCAGAGGAAATACTTTCGTCACAATCTCGAAGTGGTTGCTGAAAGTAATTCCTAGTTCTCAGAAGGAAATAAGGGAGCGTTAACGACAAGGAAAAATAAAGATGTTCACCTTAAAGAGTGTGTTATCAGTTATACGTGATGCACAGCTATTTTGAGTGTTTCCTTGTGAATAATGTCTCATTAGAAGAAGAGAGAGGTTATAGTCGCATGTCATGGATGTTTGTGAACAAAACCAAATCATCATACTTTATAAGTTACAAATAAAGTTAATGACGCAGACGAAACTCAAGAGAGAAAAAAAGGGTGGGTTAGCAATGTTGATACTTAACGTTGAAGTTCTCGAAAAAGTTCTCGCTTGCATAAGTGACATGCTCCCCTAATTTGTTTTAAGCAGTGTGTATCTAGGTGATGGGGAAAGCGCATTGTGTTTTTGTTTAGCGTGAAGTATCATACTTCTAGATGTTTATCTAAGACAACTGAATTGGTTTCAAGCAATCTCTAATGACCTGCACAAAGACTTTGCTCAAACGAAAAACAATAAAAGCAGAAACAGTTTCTCACTTAAACGTGATCTCGGAGTGACAAACACGGAGCGGGCCAATTGCTCCTGTCGCCTTTTAAAACTTCAAATTATTTATTTTAATTATCCAATTGGTAACTTACATCGTTATTTGGAGAAAAGGTAGTACTACTTCTCTTTTCATTTTCGGCTTCAATGTCAGGAAAGTATAATACCTGTAATTTTTATTAACCTTTGACAAAAACGAGAAGAAAACGTGATTTTCCTCTGCTTTACTTGATTATTGCAAACACTCATCGTCTGTACTTCCAAAGGAAATACAAGATTTTTTTAAATCTTGTATTTCCATTTAAAAGCCGGCTGATTTGTTTACTTTCGTTTCATGCCGTGATGAATCAGTGATTTCTGCGACACTCTATAAACGTTCTGAACAGTTGCTAAAGAGGTCGACGTTAGTTATGTTTTCTTTAGCAGTTCCGTGAAGAAACTCAAGGAGCATTAGTGGAGAAGAAATTGATGGTTCGCGTAATCGAAAGAACGCATCTTCACATAGTCACATGTGATACAAAATGCTTTTTAAAAAACAAATTCGGGACATTTCTCATTTGCAGAGGAAATACTTCCGTCAGAATCTCGGAGTGGTTGCTGAAAGTGATTCCTAGTTCTCAGAAGGAAATAAGGTTGCGTTAACGACAAGAAAAAATAAGATGCTCACCTTAAGAGTGTGTTATCAGTTATACGTGATGCAGAGCTATTTTGAGTGTTTCCTTCTGAATAATGTCTCATTAGAAGAAGAGAGAGGTTATAGTCGCATGTCATGAATGTTTGTGAACAAAACCAAATCATCATACTTTATAAGTTACAAATAAAGTTAATGACGCAGACGAAACTCAAGAGAGAAAAAAAGGGTGGGTTAGCAATGTTGATACTTAACGTTGAAGTTCTCGAAAATAACATACCAATAATTTTGCGGTGGAATGAACCCCCACCGAGAATGTCACAAATATAGTTAACGAGCAATTGAGGACGTTCTTTGAAAGCATGCTGCAAAATAGGTGAAAAGAGAAAACAGAGATAAATGAATTCGAAATAAGAAAACATCTACCGACATGGAATGTGTGTGATCTTTGAAATTAATATTCACCTACAGCATATTGTTACCAAAGAATTTAAGTGAGGCTTTTCTTGCTAATGTGTCAGAGCTACACATGTGGGAAATTATAGAACATTTTCTTCAAGATTGTTAGCAAGGTTCTCAAATCTACGACTAGAAAACCACAGAATCTTGTTTTCGATGCGGGTTTTTTTTTGTTTTTTTTCGAAAAACAAGTAATTTCTAACAGTGAGCAACTAAAATGATAGTGATTAATGATGTATTCTAAGTTTTATATTTTTACGCGGTAAATAGTGTGGGGGGGGGGGACACCGCAGTGAAATCCTCTTTCGGAATATAAATCCCACTCCTGAATACCAAACTGTTGCATGCCTCTGCCCTTTGGGATCTTGACGACCGAATGACAATGTACGTGGCATGATTTCGAACACTTAACTCGAGAGTACCTGAACAGCAATCAGAACACGCAGTACACTAGGATTAAAACTCAGGTGCGCAGTTTCAACAGAAACTGTTTAAAAGATAACTAGCTATTTACACAAGAGGTTAATTTACTGTTAACTATGGCATTAACATGGGCAACTTTGGCTCTTTCAAATTCTCTGCATTAAGACAGAGCGCCTATTTAATTGGTGCAGAATGTCTCAGCAGGCAGGACCGCCTCTTACGAGACAGAAATAAAAACAAAAAGTACTTACTCATAACACACACACAGTCACCGTATATTCTTTAGTGAAATGGAAGTACCAGGGCCGTTGCTACCGGGAAGGCAAGGAGGGTGGTTGCGCACCCTGAATGGTCATTCTAGGGATGTAAATTTATGCTCTGGAGGATGTGAAAAGTAGAAATTGTAACTAAAAAATAAAGTTAAGCCCTTCAGTATTTTCCTTTTGAAGGCTTTATTTTCGTTAGTCTCATACAGTATTCCATGCAGTTAACCAGAGTACAGAGTATCATACACTATGAGGTGAGAACATCTCGTATCCATGAAGTGAATTTTTCAAAACAATGAATGGAGGCATAAAAAATGTTATGCATGACCTTTTCGAACGTGTTGTTGGTTGGAGGTTTAACGACAACCGTGAGCAACTCAGTGGGCTATAAGCAGTCGCCCGTCCCTAATTTAGGGCCACTGTTTTCAGGTAAGGGAGAGAGCCAGCGCTGTAAAACAAACACAACATCCATGCCTCACCGGGATTCGAACCCGGACCCATCACGGAGAATGATTAGACCACTGCGCCACCAGGGCGGCCGTGTTGTTGGGATGAAGAGCTAATTAATCATTTGTGCTCTGTCGGAGAAAGTTATCTGAGCGTTCAACCTTGAAAATAATTTTTCTAAGCGCTACCCCTAAATTTAGCTTCTTATTGTTACGTTCACTAACCGATACTCACTTGTTCTGCGCTGGTTTGTTTTTCTTCCCGCATTTCTGTGAAATGTTGTCAACGTTCACATAACGTTTACGCTTTACTTGGAATTTACAACCTGTGGTTCTTGCATTCTTAGATTTTTAATAAAATTATGTCAAAAATCTGAAGTGCAATTTTTGAACGATCATAATACCGGGTGTTCCACTGAGTAGTGACAAAAAGAAAGAGATATTGGAAGGCAAAAGGTAATCAATGGTTGGCATGTTCCACATGATGACCACCCGCTGTCACGACGTGGAGAATACGTGCATCGAAGTGCTGCAATACCGACGGGAAGTTGTTTGACGGGATCCGTGCAATTTCCTGTTGGATGGCTCGTCGGAGGTCAGGTAGTGTTCGCTGGTTATGCTAGTACACCCGATCTTTCAGATAGCCCCACAAGAAGAAGTCGAGCGGCGTTAAATCGGGGCTGTACGGAGGCCAAGAGAGACAGGCTGGAAAACGTTGCGGGAATGATCTGGCGATGACACGTGGGCCATACTGCTGGTGAACCAAATCAAGAACAGCATTTGTGGAGTGTGGCGGTGCTCCGTCCTGTTGAAATGTGCTGTTGTGAATCCAGTTTATCTGGACTGCAGTGGGGAGAAAACGATTCTTCAAAAGGTCACTGTAGGCGGCAGAGGTAACTGTGGACTCCAGGAAAAATGGGCCAATGAGGCCATCACCATTCATTGCACACTAAACGGTTAGCTTCAGTGGATAGAGAGGCTGCACAACATAGACTGCTAGCTTCTCGCTTCCCCAGATGCGGTAATTTTGCCGGTTAACGTAGCCATCCAACCAGAAGTGTGCCTCATCGCTGAAAACAATGCTGTTCACATCCAAGTTGTGCTCATCGATCAGTGAACTCAGGGCATTCGCAAACTCATAACACTGCTGGACGGCTGTTGTGCTCAAAGACTGATGCACCTGGATTTTGTAGGGAAACATGTCCAAATCCGACGTTACAATGCACCATGCGGTCGCCGGGCTAACGTCTAGTTGCTGCGCAAGTCTTGCTTGCCACGTCATGTGTGACAATGCCGGTTCGTTCGACTTTCGCTACCAATTTCGTCAGGTACGCACGTCATGCCTTACGACGATTCTTAAACGCTGTACGTCACTTTCGTAACACCTTTGTGGGGTTTCCTCCCTCCGCATACCAATTTTTCACCAAGAAAACTCTTTCTTCCGTGGTATATTGCTACATGTCCGAAATCGCGTATCCACCATCCCACTACTTCCTCACGAATGCTTGTCACCTGCTGATCGACGTCTCGGAGTTGAAGCGCCATCTCGTTATTCTTTAACGATTTGTTCCACAGGAAAGTTGTCACTACCCAGTGAAACACCCGGTACTTTCCTATAACGGCCGTGTGTGAGAATGTAAAAACCACATATTATTTAAGTGAAACTCGAAGAGGCGTAATTTCAAGTCTTGCCCACTCAGATAAGAAAAGCTTGCTACGATCCTGGGAAACACTGAAGCCGTCCCAGTGGCGGAGTGGTCTAAGCGCTGGCTTATGACTATTCGTCCGAGATGGGCCCGGGTTCGAATCCCGATGAGGCATGGATGTTGTGTTTGCCTTACGGCACTGGACTCTTGTTTTGGCCATCTGTATAAGTTCCCACCTTAATGATGGATGTTGCTGAAGCATTCCTTACCAAGTGTTTTCAACAGTTTTAGGCAAACCGATTGCTGATCATCTTTCCGGCGCGTCCCTTTTTCACTTGTTCGAGCTGTGAAGTCCATGGTAAGCCACCCGTTCGGTTTTCGCTAGTTTCGCCAAGAATTTGTACGGCTGTATGGGATTTCTCGCTCGTATGCAGCAGTCGGCGGCAACAGTCTCCTCGCGATTTTGTGTCACGGCTTCTCACCTCTGAATGTGACCGTATTTTTGTTCTAAGAAGAATTCGGGTTCGCAAGACATGAAGCCCTAACCACTTGAAAATGAGTATAAAAAAAATGGCTAAAAGCTTTTAGTGAAATTCGCATTTGTTTATTTTTGCTGATGCCCTGTTGCTGACCCGTAATAGGAATTGCCTTACTCACGAGGTTTGGTACTACACTGAAAGACTTCGTGACTCCCAAAACTGCGATGAATAAATAATCAGGAAAACCTTTTAACTTCGTCTGACAGGGTGAAGTCTCACTGTCCACCCAGACGCTTTAGCGCTACATCAGAATCTTGCCAGACGAATTCCTTACGCTTAAAAATGACAATTCCCAAAATGCATCTTAATCTGCTTAGTTTGCAGGAGGGATAGCTGCAATATAACTCAGCAACAATATTCATGACCAAAATCTGCATTATGTTCGTCACATATAAGTTTATATTATTTCCATGTTTATTCAGTGGGCTTGACATAACTCATGTATACTCATCGTCAAAAAAATAATTGCACCCAGAAGGACGTGTCGGATTGCAATGCTATTAGGGAGAAAGGTAAAGATTACCAGGAACAATAAATTATTAAACATTGAGACTGATATGGTCAATATTTATTGAGCTACACGCCAATAAGTAGTGTCTCTCAGTATGGCGTCGGGCCGCCATGTTTTCTCACACAGCATGCCAGACATCTCGGCATGGAGTTGTACAGGTTCCTAATGGTGTCCTGCGATAAATCATCCCATGCAACTTGAATCTTCTCACGCAGTCCCTGATTGTGCGGTAGGGATGGAGTGTGGATAGCGAGCGCGTTCAATAGCATCGCACACATTTTCAATCGGCGATAGATCTGGCGATGCGGCTGGCCATGGCAGAGTGTCTTGAATGCAAGCTCTCGAGACAGCAGCAGTATGCGGACGAGCGTTGTCCTGTTTGAAAATTGCACCGGAGTGAACGTTCAGAAAAGGTAGGGCCATTGGTTGCAGGACCTCATTTACGTAACGTTGGGTTGTCAAAGTGCCTATAATGAACGCCAAAGGTGATCTGACATCGTAGGCAATTGCACCCCACACAGTGACACCAGGCTTTCTGGACGTGTGACGCTCGACAAAAAACCATTCATCTTGGCGCTGACCACGGCGCCTCGACACACGGATACGGTGGTCGTCTCCTCCAATACAAAAGCGGGACTCGTCACTGAAGATCCCCCGCTGCTATTCTGAGTGGCTCCATGACAGTCTGGCACGACACCATTGCAGTCTTTGGTGACGATGCAATGATGTTAAGGGCAGTCGTCGTAACGGTCTGCGTGCGTGTAGTCCTACGTCGTGCAGCGGTCTGCCAATGGTGCTGGCACTAATCGGACGATATATAAAGGGCACCACTGCTCGCTGAATATCCGCAATCGTGGCTGTTGGGTCAATCCGCGCATGTCGGACAACCCGTCGGTCCGCTCTCTCTCCGTAGTTCGTCTAGGTTTCCCAGACCCTTCCTGTCGCTGTTGTGTGCCATGTTCTATCCACTACCATAAACAGCGTGCTATGGTGATATCAACACGACCGGTGTGGTGCACAATACGGCGATATATGACTATTCCGCTTCCCGGAGGCCGACGATGCGGCCCCTTTTGAACTCCTCCAACTGCTCAAATTGCTTCCGAACTTTTTCCGAGGCATACCTCACTTGCAAAGGATGCAACCAACACAACAGCACGAGTCAGAATGGCAAGCACGCGCAACGGGACGACCTTATATAGCAGGTCAGGCAGAGGGCTACCAACACTCCTTGCTTGCGTCACATGCGCGGCCGAGCGTGATACTTGAATCATTTGCATGTCTTACGATGTCAAACCTACCCACCAAGTTTCCTTTTTCTCCCTTCCCTGGAAAAGTGGCCCTACTCTTTGTACAATCTTGTGGCATAGCCTGGATCTTTCTTTAGTAACGTTTCGGTGGTATTGCGGCCCATAATTTCAGGATAAAGTCTTGCTGGTGCTGGGTTCCTGGTTCGAATGCATCGCTCCACTTCGTCCCAAAAATGCTCAAATGGATTCAGAACCGGAGACAGAGGTCCATTTGGGGGCTTCGAACTCACTAAAATGCTTTTCCTTTTCCACAACAAGTTCTACTATCCAAATCAAAGCTATTCGACCGATCGTTTAAGGTACTTAGTAAAAGGAGTAGCTCCATCGTGCTTCTGTTGGCGGGACTGTGATGTCACGGCGGCTGTAAATGAGGCTGGACCAAAAGCTCAAGGGGCCTCAACTCTTCGTAAATTTCCAATGAAGTAATCAACGCCTGTTTTGAGAGAATAGGTTCGATACTATGCGAGAATGTTTTGTTAAACTTCCAGCTTATATCTTTGCAGTAACAACACATTAGAAATTGTCTGTATACACCGATGAGCCGTTACATTTTGACCACCTTTTGCCACCAAAACAGCGGCCACTCGGCGAGACATCGATTCGATGAGGTGGCGATAGGTATCCTGCGGTATCTGGTACCATAAAGTCAACAGCAGGTCTCCCAGTTCCATTACATTTCGGTGGGGGGGGGTGATTAAGCGCGAACACGCTTTTCGAAGTCAAACCACAAATGTTCGATTGGATTCATGTCAGGTGTATTTCGAGGCCAGGTCATTAACAGAAAGTTACAAGCATGTTCCTCTCGAACCACTCCTTGACGATTCTGGCGAGTGTGGCATCGCGCATTATCCTGTTGGTAATGGCGATCACCAGCAGGGCAACCGGAATAATGGGGCCTAAAGTGTCCCAAAAAACATCGCCCACAGCATAACACCGCCGCCACAACAGTGCATCCAGGTGCCATAGTCCGTTGGTAAGCGACGTACCCGCGCTCTGCCGTCTACGTGATGCACCAAGAATCTTCATTCCTCAGACTAGGCCAATTTCTTCTAATCATCCACGATCAAATCTCGATGAACTTGGGCTCAATTCATGCGTTGTTGCTGATGACGTGCAGTGAGCATGGGGACCCAACTGGTTCTTCGGCTACGCAGGACCATGCGCAGAAGACTACGATGAACTGTGTGCTTTGAGGCATTGCTCTGATCATCACAGTTGTAGCTGCGAGTGATTTGCCGCACTGTGGCCCTATGGTCGCAATGAAGTCTCCGTTCCCCTTTGGCATCAATGAGCTGAGGACGACACACGGCTAGACGACGGCTCGTCGTTTAGCCATCTGTGTACCACTTTTGAAACGTACTCACTACAATGGCACGTGAACAACCCACAAGCCGTGCCGTTTCGGAGGCGCCGTGCCATCACAATTTGTCCTTTATCAAACTCCGGTAAATCGGCAGCTTTTCCCATTCTCACTTCGAACACTCTACTAACCGAGAAAAACCCTCTACGGCCATACCAAGATGAGAACACTGGTCACGTATTTTCTTGCTCCGTGGATTTTTGGTGGGTGTGCGTGGATTTACCAACCGTGTTCGTACTCCCTGTGTGTATTCCCAGCTATTTAAAAACTTTATGAATCGAACGAGCCCATCGTTGGAAGTCAGCGAGTACAATTTCCTTATTTACTAACTCTTCCCGTCGTCCTGAGTTTGCCCTGGCAAGGGTGAAGCTAGACGCCATTGCAAATGGCGGCTTCCGGTCGACGTCAGCAGGAGATGGAGCTTGATGGCGAAGATCCGCCCCCTCCTGCCGATTCCTCGCCTACGTCACTTACTTCTGGGTCAGAGTTGCCGCTATGTTGGCAGGATTCCCAACCTCTTCTTCTCAGGATATGGACATAGACTTTCCGCCGCTAACTTCCAAGCACACGTCAGTGATTACTTCAGTGATTACCACTACTAGCACGTTATCCCCATCAATGAGCCATGCTTCTTTGACTTTTCATAATGCTTCAACTGCTAAGGCATCCACTAATTATGCTTCTGCTGTCACGGGGAAGGTTCAACGCTCCCCTACCGATGCTACCAACCACTTTTTGCCTCTTGACACCTACGTCACCTGAAATAACAACAATATACGAATCGAAATCTTGGAAGATTCATCCTCCGGCCAGGAAGTGTTGAAAGGCTGGTAGTTTGCTTTGATGCTTTGATACATCACCGGCTAAGTTCCATGTCCTCCAATGTTCAAGATCAACCTGTATTTTGCGACCTTCTTCAACACTTGTCATTTCAACTCAACAACCAGACATATCACATCTTTAATATACAGTATATGTCACCTGTCATCGTCTTCTGGCCGACGGCTTCTTTGGACATCCTCAATCCAGTCTGCAAGCCATCCCGGAGAGCGATGACAACATCGTGGGTGGGGATTTCAACTGCACTTTGAAGACGTCCCTTGATCGTTCGGATGATTCTTCTGACACACGTTCTTTTTTAGTTCAAGCACTCTCCGCCATCATCAGCCATTTTAACCTGCAGGACTGTTTCAGATTTCTCCAACCTTATATCCGTTCTTACACCTGACGATCAGCTTCTGGCACAACCCCGACTACAGATTGTCTTGGCCGCTTTTATCTTTATTCCATTGTGTTGCCCACAATAGACTCCATTCCCCATTCGCCTTCCGTTTCATCAGACTACAGTAGTGTTACTTTATGCCTTCAGGCCTGTCCTCCTGTTCGCCAGTTTCATAAAAACTGGACTCTGGATGATGATCTGCTCAAAGGATCCAGCTTATCTCCAGTCTATACAATATCAGTTCCAGCAATCTCTTCACACTCTGCCATTTGCATCATGTCCGTTGCATCACTGGCTATCCACGAAATCCCAGCTCATTTTATTTACTAAGCAATATGCGCATGAACGTCACACCACCCGTATGATGAAAATAGATCCTATTCGCTCAATTTTTTTCTCTTCTGGGGACTCTCCAATGTATTTGGAATACCAAGCAGAAATCCGAGAACTCCTGCAGCCCATTGCTCAACAAGCTATTCTGTGGCTTAAATTGTTACACGTCCGCAATGAGGATCTGGTACACGACCACGTCAAGAACCTAGAGAAGCTGACTCACTCGGCGTATCACCTTCGTCATTTGAAACTCCCGAATGACGAAATCACAGCAGACCCGTCTGCGATTTGTTCTCTCACAAGATCATATTTTCGCACACGATTTGTATCTTTCACGCCAACTCCTCAACATGTTTCTACAATGTTAACTGCTCTGCCAGATATTCCTTCGCATCTTGTAACTTCTTTATCGTCTCCTATTACTCCAGAAGAAGACGCACAACCCTTATCCATGCTCAATAGTCAGTCAGCACCTGGTCCTGATAGTTTCCCGGTCAGTTTTTACCGCACCTTTTCTTAGTTTCTTTTTCCTCTTTTACTTCCATGCTTTAACGCTGCTTTTTCTTCGTCTGTCCTTCCTCCCGCTTTTATTCTAGCGCACATCATTCTTCTTCCGAAGAAGGGATGTGTGCTGGAGTTGGACAACTGCCGCCCAGTCTCCCTACTAAACGTTGATTACAAGCTGTACACTAAAATTCTGTCTTTCCGATTGAACCCTGTCCTCCCAACAGTTATCCATCCCGATCAGACCTACACCATCCCAGGCTGAAGTATTCATACTAACATCAATACTCTCCGTGACTTACACCACTTTGTCCACCTTTCCTCTGAAACTTTGGCTTTCCTCAACCTGGATCAGAAGCAGAGTTTTGATAACGTGAGTCATCAATAGCTTGCCTCTGTACGCTCCGCCTTCGGCTTCCCGCCCGTCTTTGTTTCCGCCCTCCTTGCCCTTCACCAGGACGCTGTTGTCCATGTACGGACAAAATCCTTTCTTATCGCTCGCATTCCGTTTTGTAAGGGCATCCGTCAAGGATGTCTTCTTTCTGGTCAACTTTTCTCTCTTGTCTTCGAACCTTTTCTTTGCTCTGTCCACTCTCTTCTCAGCAAACACCTGTCAGCTCCACAGTCTAGTACTAGGCACCATTCCATTGTATTATCAGCATATGCAGACGACCTCACAGTATTTATTCGAAATGATTTGCAATTTCCATTACTACTGTCCGCTTATCAAATCTATGCAGCTGCGTATGGTGAATATCTCAATATTTCCAAATGCACAGGTTTGTGATGTGGTACATGGACTACCCGAGCAGATGCTCCATGGGGCGCTCAGTGGACGTCTACTTTCCAGAAACTCCTCGGCGTGCACATTGGAAAACCTATGTCTTCCGCAGTTACCACCCGGAAGCCCTTGGTACGAAAACTTCATCGCACCGCAGCCTTCTGGATCCTTATGCAATTTTGTATGTCTTATTACAGCCGTACAAATATTGCAAACAGCTACGTATTAACACTTGCTCTACATTCATGGATCATTCGACACCCACCAGCCTACGTTCAAACTGTCATTTCTTTTTTCAGGATCTTCTGGTCAACAACGCACTGGCTCTCATCCTCAGTAGTAACGCTGCCTCCACTTTGTGGAAGTGTCAACTTTATAGATGTTCCACTCCATAACCGTGCTTCAAGAATATTCAACTTTCTCCGACCTTTCTTTGAACCGGACCTTTCTCTTTCACAAATTCTCCTTAACGTCCTCACTTCTCCCTCAACTCTTATCTCACCATCCATCTTCTTCTCAAGATGGATTATCACATTGTTAACCCCCCCCCGTTTTCCTCCTGTCTACCATGAAGCTCTCCAATCCCTCAGCGCTCATCCGCCAATCCCCACTTTTTACTCTTGATCTTCTCTCAGAACCTCTTTTCTTCTCTTCCTGACTAAACCCTCCTAATTCTGATTTTTTTTTATTTTCCCACCTGACTACGCGCTGGCGTAGTCTCTGTCTCACAACTAGTCCTCCCCGATCTTTCCTGGAAGCCCCTTTCTGATCTTTTTCCCTCCCTCCCGGTCTCTCCGCTAATCTCCTTGAACTTCATACTGCTCTTCAGACTTTATACCCATTCTTTGTTGGTCCCTCTCGCCTGCTTCCAGTTTCCTCTGCCTCTCTCCCTCTACCTTTCTTCCTCCTGACTTCCGGTACCTGTCTTCCGCTTCATGCCCTCTCCGCAAGCTCTCCCTATCGCTTTCTCCGCTCTGTCACTGCAGTGCCCTGTCTTATTATCTCTGTCCCTTCTACCAAATTAACCCCAGTATGGTCTGCAGCACTACATCCACTTGCTCACCCGCTGGAATGCAATGTACACTGGCGTTTTCTCCATCTTCGCTTACCGGTGCCGACAACCTTGTTTCGCCGGATAATTGTTTTCTCTGATCTTTTCCCATTTTGTGCTGTTCCCGGAGACTTTCTAGATATGTATTTGCACTGCCCAGCTCTACTCCCACTTTTTCACAGTATGTCACGCTCGCATCTCCTTCCAGCCAAGTAGATCTTTGTCTCGATGATTATCGTCGTCTTCTCCGTCTACCGCACCGTTCTACGACTCCGCCACCCGTTTGCACATATTTATTCCCCGTAGCAAAGTATATCATTTTCTCGGACCACTTAAATCCTGTACAACGTGATGTGCCTTTGTTCACCAGCTCCTTAGTAGCACATTTTCGTAATCGAGTCAAAGCCAGACTGCAACTAGAATACACATTAGCTATCCAATCATCTGCTACACCTGCATTTTACTCCACATGGGCTCCTCGATCTGCCTGGTTTTTCATTACAGCAGCAAATACTGTTCAACTCCTGCATTAATGTTTGATGTTGCTGCCACAGTTGCTCCACATGAACTTCCGTTGAATTTTCCCCTGCTCCACCGACCACATGCGTTCTACTCACTGTTTTGCCTTAATTCTAAGCATATATTTGTTTCAATTGTGCTCATTGGCGTCACATCGCTCCTGCACTTGCAGTCATCCTGCATTGACTGCACTATAACTCATTTATATTTGTATTGAGCTCACTCCCGACTTTCATGCCACAGACTCATACATGTGTTGATCTTGCTTCGTGTATATGACCTACTCATGAGATTGTTATTCACCATTCCAGAGCACGCTCGGATTCATCATTCCCGAGCACGCTACTTGTTCATTCTCACAATAGAGTGAAGGACCACATTCAACTGGGGTACAAGACTTCACTCCGTACTTCTACAACTGCACAGTTTTCGAACCTATGGTACACGAAACTTCCTTGGTTTGACATACCAAAGAGCGGTATTGTCACATTCAGGCATTAACTGCAATATGGCTGTTTTATCTACTAAAGAATTTTTTGTTTCTGATCCGGCCTGGTATACAGTGACTTCCCTTGTGTATACTACTTAGACTCATGCGCTGTACTATTCTTCTGCATAAACAGCGGATTCCCGGGTTTTTCCGTATTAACTCTTCGCACTTCTGATCCTACTTGTTCTAATGCTGTACTCTTCTGAATATGTTGTACCAGACATACGAACTGACATACACTATCTACCAACAAGTAATTGGACACCCCTGCAATCGACGATATCTGCGGTCCTGATACACCTCACGGCCGCCGCGGTTAAATATCGTGTGGGAAACAACAACGCAACCAGTCGCATGCAAGATGTCACGCAGTTCGGAGCTCTCCGACTTCGAGAAAGGTGTAATCGTCGGGTATCACAGAAATGGTAGATCCATACGTGACATATCCAGCGAGTTGAAGTACCCAAAATCGACAGTGGCCTACGTGATTGGCAAGTGGAAGATGAGAGGTGACTATCGGAATGTGGTCCGACCCAGCTGACCCACAAAACTGGGAGTTAGAGACCGACGGGTGCTGGCCAGAGAATTTCGGAAGAACCGCACCAAATCGATGGGCCACATCCGCGAGGAGTTTCAACAGGCATCCGGAAGTGTTCTTTTGATGAATACCATCCGTAAGGAAGCCCATCTGCTCGGTTATCATGGACGTGCTGCCGCCCACAAGCCTTTGATCACCAAATCCAATAGCGCTGCTCGGCTAACGTGGTGCAAAGAACGTCGACAGTGGGCCGTTGAACAGTGGAAACAGGTTCTCTGGAGCGACGAATCAAGGTTCACCCTCTACCGTTCGGATGGCAGGGTCTGTGTGTGGCGTCTGCCTGGAGAATGCCTCCTGCCGGAATGTATTGTGCCAACTGTGAAGTTCGGCGGCGGTGGAATTATGCTATGGGGGTGTTTCTCCTGGTATGGCACGGAACCCTTGGTCGCAATTCCTGGTACACTCAACGCCGAGACCTACTGCACCATTTTGGATGACTATGCGCTTCCTACGTTGTGGCAGTTTTACGGGGTGGACCCATGTTACTTTCAGGATGACAATGCCACCTGTCATGCTGCGAGGTCCACCATGGCTTGGTATGGTGGCAATGGGGTTAATCGAATGGACTGGCCTGCGCAGAGCCCGGACCTTAACCCTATCGAGCACCTCTGGGACGAGTTGGAGCGTCGACTTAAGGGGGTGCCCCCACCGTCCGAAATCGGTGAAGGAACTTACCTGTCCTCTCCAAGCCGAGTGGAAGAAAATAGCGCTGGCCGTCGTACAACGCCTAGTTGAGAGTATGCCCCGGAGGGTCGCAGCTGTAATCGCCGCTCGTGGGGGCTCCACCAACTATAATAAGGTGAATAAACTTCGTTTTCCTTTGCTATCACAGGTGTCCAATTACTTGTTGGTAGATAGTGTATGAACTAATATATGATCCGATATACTGTACCGTCCTGCTGCATTCTTCTACATGCGTGTTACCAGACATACGTACTGACATATGAACTGCTATATTGTACCGTAGTGCTGTATTCTTCTGCATGTGCGTTACCGGACATACGAGCTAACATACGTATGAACTGATGTTTTGCACCGTTCTGATATTCTCCCGAGTTACTGCTGATTTATCAGCATCAGATGCATGTAAGTATCTCACTTCATGTACATAAAGTTCATTGTCTATATTTCATCCTCACCGTATGTATGTTTTATCTATCTCGCCGTTGCTTGCACTGCGTGCATGGGGGACGAGTGTTTGTAACTGTGCTTTGTGCTTTTAAGATGCCAATAAAGGCGAATTTTGAAAGAGAAAGCCGGTCCTCGGGTTGTATATATACTGCTCTGGGAAATTCGCCTGCGTCACCGATCGGTCTTCAGGCGCGCTCATTTCTCTGGTCTGGAGGTGGTCATATTCTCTAGGCTGGAGGTGGCTCATAAGTGTATAATGGTAAACCTATAAGCGAGGATAAGGACATCCTCCACGCAGTTTGGAATAGAAGTCCATTTATTTCAAAAATAGGCATTAACGAAGACGTAGAATACATCTCACTCAAAATTTTTTGTTGAATATCTATTTTTTACCCCAAAAACACACTACAGTGGCTCTTCAGAACTGGATAATCTACTATTCATAAAATCGAAGCAGTCATTTACTAATTTTATAAAAATAGTTAACTTCCTGCCTCATGTTGCTTCTTACGTTTGTGTGGATTTATTTTATTTCATAAAGCGACTCTAATTCTGAAATACACAGTGTGGCGAAGAATTTTTAAGACTGGGTCTGTAAAATGAAATAGAAACCAAAATAATTTGTTTTGGTTTGTTATTCAAAATAAGTCCCTCCGGCTTCAATACACTTGTTACAGCGATTTAATAATGATTCGAATGCCTGTTCCAGTTCACTTTGCGGAATTGCCTCCAAAGCACGCGTCGAAGCTGTTTGTATGGCCAAAATATCATCAAAATAACACCCTTTTAAGTTTTGGGAATAAAGAAAAGTCACAGGGTGATAAATCAGGCGAATACGGTGAATGATTCAACACACACACGTTATTTTTCGCCAAAAATCTACGAGCAAGAAGTGAGGTGTGACTGGGTGCGTTATCGTGCAACAAACACCAACTGTTTTCATCCCGACATTCTGGACGAATGCGACAAATTCTGCCCATCAAACGCCTCAAAACATTTAAATAAAACTCACCAGCAATTGTTTGTCCACTTGGAACAAATTCTTTGTGGATAATACCCTTATTATCGAAGAATGTAATGAGCAATGTTTTGATTTCCGATGGAACTTTTCTTGTTTTTTTGGCTTGTGTGGTGAATTTTTTCACTTCCATTCCGCGCTTTGTCGCTTTGTTTTAGGATCATATTGAAAACACCATGTTTCATCACCTGTAACAATCGATTTTAAGAAGTTTGGATCATTTTCAGCGGCTGAAATGATGTCTCTGCAATGTGCACTTCTCCTTGATTTTTGTTCATTGGTTAACGTGTGTGGAACAAATTTAGCACAAACTTTTGTTTTGCCCAAATCTTCATGCAGGATGGTTCGAATCGTTTCTTTGTTGATGTTTAAAGACTCTTCCATCATTCTTAGTGACGCACATCGATTGTTTGCCACGAAATCACGCATTTTTTCAATAATCTCAGGTGTCCTAGATGAACTTGGTCTTCCGGTATGCTTATCATCTTCTAGCGTCTCTCTTCCGTCGAAAAAACGTTTGTGCCACAGGAAAACATTTGATCTACTTAAACAAAACTCACCGTAAACTTGTTTCATCATTTGGTACCTTTCCGAGGCACTAATACCAAGTTTTGCGTTAAATTTAATAACAGCCCTTTGTTCCATCTTAATAATTCAACATGAAAAAAATTTTACTTCTCTAATGAACGGCCGTTTCGTTTGAGTTACTTTGACAACTGCGCAGTACTTTTGGCAGAAAGCAAGCAGATGGTCATGGTTTATAACGCATTCACGATTACACTGGTGGCGCCACCGTAGGCTGAAATGGTGACGCCACCGTAGGCTTTGACGCACTGTGTATTACTTTCCAGCAAAAAGGTCAACTACCTACTTAGTGATGGTAGTTAACACTGCAAACCTGTTCGCTGTTCCAATATTTTCTTTCGTAAAAGTTTTCTTCGAGCTGTGATTGCTACCAAGCGCAACGAATCATTTTTAAGACATGTATGCGTTACACAGAAAACAGATGAAGAAAAAATAACGAACGAAAGGGGCAAAGCTGGTCCAGAATTGACAAATAAGTGCAGAGAGTAACCAACACTACAGCACAAGCTATTGTAGGGCCTTGATATATATGTATATTTTTTTTTTCAGTATATGCAAAGTGTCTTCTGTCATATAAACAAAAAGACCAATTTTTAGTATCTTTTGTTCTCAAAATTTATTATGTTCTTATTTTAAAAGAACGAACAAAATGGTCCGCAAAAATAATTTTTTAAAGCGGACTTTTTAAAGTAGAAACATCGGGGGGAAATACGATCTATATTTGCGTCCTCTAGTGGGAAAACGGTGTATTATTTGAAGAAGAAACTATATGCAAAATGATCGTCGTGGTAAAATGTGTCTAAGATGAGAATTGTTTTATTCGCATTTTTACAAGCGAACAAAAATGACTGGAATTCGATAAACATCTGCATTTGCAACCCCTAAAATGAAAGTTATACATCCAAAAAAATCAAAGATCATTGTTTTCACCGTTCAAGCTTTCCAATGAAAATATTTGAAATCGAACTAATGACGTCAGATACTCTGCTGTAGTCGTAAAATCAGCAGAGGGTTATACTATGTGCAAATCCTAAAAAATCAGAGGTTGTACTACGTGGATAAAAAGAAAAAAGGCACGGTACCCTCATGTGGGTACCGTGCCTTTTTAACAATTATGACTATGATATGAATAAAGTACCTTCTCCTCTCTCCTGTAAATTATGACATGTTGAAGAGCATGCTCAAGATTATTTTAATTTTTATTGAAATATATCCCATAAATCCTGAGTGGCGCAGTGGTCTAAGCGATGGCCTCTGATCATTCGTCCGAAAGGGGTCCAGGTTTGCATCCCGGTGAAGCATGGATGTTGTGTTTGTCTTACGGCACTGGCTCTCTCCCTTCCCTGAAACCAGTGACCCTAAATTAAAGGTGGGCGATTGCTTATAGCCCATTGATTTGCTCATGGTGGCCGTTAAACCTCCAATCAAAAAAAATAGCCTGACGAGATAAGTTCTTACAGCACTGTTCCTCTCTAGAAGAAACTCTTGATCTATCAGTTGCTGAACGATGTTTCATCAAACAAGATCTTACATATTTTTTGGATTAAATCGTTCAATGGGCGGTCCATTTGAATTTATGAACATCAGGTTAGATACATTGGAGATTAACAAAGATGCTCTGAGATCGGTTATAATGTTGTTCGTTAAACTGAATCCTCGTTCGCATCCAGTTGTCGAACAAGGCAGAGTTGAAATCGTTCTTAATAGGGGTTTTAAGTTTTCTGGTACAACTTGGACGTTTTCAGTATATTCTCTCAGTCTCTGAATAGCTTACATTTCATCAACATTAAAACGTCTTACAGATTCGCCTTGTTTCTAGTTCTCCATAGCGCACGTCATCTGTTTTAATATTTATTCGCGCTAATGAAGAAATATCTTTTACAAGTTGTACATTTTCACTGTTTGAATCTGAACACAGTTCTGATTTCAGCCTGTCAACCGTGCTTTGAATACACTGGTTTGGTTAATAGGTACCATTTTGTTGTTAGGAATCAACGGGATATTTTTAAATAATAATTCCTCGTTCGCTGCTAATGCTACACTGGCTTGCAAAAATTAAAGACGAGACGGATTTTCGAATGTAACGTCGTGCAGAAGTGCTCCACATCGACTCAAATCATACCATAAGATCCCCAAGATGTAAGAATATTGGACAAGTGAGCAAAACCGTCCAAACAAGGAATTCATAGGATACAAAGGCACTTTATTGAAAAGGTAGCTTCGAGCACAGCTGGGCAGAAGACAGAAACGTCCATGTGACAGGTGGCTGCCAAGAAAAATCCAGTCTTTAGTAGGGGATATGATCACCCCTGACTGCGTTGCAGGATTTACAACGTCTGTCCATGCTGAGGACGAGGTAGTCAAGGAGCTGTTGAGGCATCGCGGCCCAATCCTCTTATAGCGCCAATCGCAGCTGCGGAATCGTTGCTGGCGGCTGGTGACGTGTTGTCAAGGGTCTCCCGAGGAGATCCCACACGTGTTCGATTGGATTTAGGCCCAGCGACCTTGCGGGCCAATCCATGCGTTGAATATCTTCACTCTCCAACAGCTCTGCGACAGCCACTGTATGATGAGGTGTAGCGTTGTCGTCCATGAAGAGAAAATCAGGACCCACAGCACCTCTAAACAGACGCACGTGAGGCAGGAGAACCTCGGTACAATAGCGGACACCAGTGACTGAACCTCCTTGGAAGATGTGGAGGTCTGTACGGCTACCAAGCATGATACCGCTCTAAACGAGAATTCCGCCACCTCCAAACCGGTCCCTTTCGATGATGTTGGAGGTGTGATTGCGTGTTCCCTGCTCTCTCCAGATGTGTATACGTCCAGAATTGCTCGTCAGACTAAATTGGCTCTCATTCGTAAAGAGAACTCGACCCCATTGCTGATGTGTCCAGTTCTTGTGTTCCTGACACCACAGAAACCGCAGTCTCCGATTAGCAGGCGTTAATGGCACACACGGTACTGGGCGTCGTGCAAATAGACCACCTTTGTGCAGCCTCCTAGCAACGGTAAAACGCGATAACGGACGTCCAGTTGTCTGTTGCATGTGCCTTGCGATTTCTCCCTCTGTCTGCCGTCTGTCTTTTCTCGCCTGTAGGACAATATACCTGTCGTCCGACGCCGTGGTTGCTCTTGTACGACCACTGCTAAACTCTCGGACAGCTGTTCATGTCGTTTGAAATGCTTTCCAAGCTCGTGAAACGATGCTTTGAGCGATCCCAAACTCCTCGGCCACACTAGTCACACTTCGACCTTCTTCCAACTTCCCAATGACGCGACCTTGGATAAAGTCATCCAGATGTCGTCTACTGGATTGTCTGTTGGCCATATCACACGGTGGCAGCAACTCGACGTCGTTCAAACCGATGTACACCGTGCAATAGCTTTTACCGAATTTCTGAGCGTACACAGCCCGTGTGCTTTATACCCTTTCGACCCCCCCCTACGTCATACTGCATATATGCGCATGCCCTACCGTACCGGACCCTAGTCTACCTCCTGAGTGCTCGTTCCGCGGTTATGCTAATTTCTCCTCTTCGTCCTTAATTTTTGCACACCAGTGTAAATGATTTTTTTTTCCCAGGATTTTCTCCGAAGCTCTCTATAATTCTTATGGTTCTTTTTATTAGATGTTCAGCTCTTGGCAGCGATGTTGTTCGAAATTGAAGTTCTATTGATAATATGGACATTGAAGGTATACGCTATTCTGTCAAAAAAAAGCAGAGTGTATACGGCGTATACCGCCGTATACCCTCCACTACAGCCCTGGTCAGAGATATGGTGTTCATAGACAACATAGTGATAGTACATATATGCACCTACCATTTTCTAAAAGACGAGCGACTGACTGGTGATCATCTTGCTCACAGAAACGTTTTGTAATTCTGATATCGTTCTGCAGCACATCACCAGGATGTCTTGCGATTTCTATAGCCACTGTTAAAGAATTTCATTATTTTCTGTGTATTTTGTCTAGTTTCTAATAGGTTAACAGCTGTATCTAATTTCCGAAAGAACTCGAAATGAAAGGGACACAGTAAATTGATGTACTCCCTTCTGCCTCTCAAAGACGAATCATTACGACGCAGAGCATGAGTCACGCTCATAGACGATGAAAGTGAATCTGACAGTGCTCCTTTGAAGATGGTTGAACTTTCAGCCCTTCGCTCCGTTCGAGTCAATAAAGTAGCAAGTGAAATGTGATAAGCAGGGACCAATTAACGTCTGCGTGTAGCTTGTCGAAGTTGGCAGCTCAACAAGGGTAGTAGTGTCAAATAAGCCCGCGACAATTTCCATTTTTAATTTGACGCGAAAGATAATTTGTACGAGAAATAATTCAACGTCGTTTACTAGCACTCATGCCATTCATTCTTCTCTGTGATGTACACTGACGTAAATAATTAGAAGCACCCAATAACAATCAGTCCGCGCCATCTTCACTTACCTACGCCCTACAACAGTGAGATGGCTTTTCAAATAGGTAACTGCAAAGGGGCTGCGGGCAGCTTAATGGTCTGCGTTCCTTAATGCCAGTGTGAATGCCCCAGGATCTATCCATCCGAGGCAGATGGGAACGTTCGAGCCACAAAATATCAGCCGTGCGTCCAATGGGCACGTTGAGCCTTCAGACCCGGGTACTTTTTCCCAGTTTAAAATAAGGCCTTCAGTTCAATCCCCTTCTCTGTCCCCTATTACTACTGTGTAATTTGACGTCGTGGGACGTCAGTCGCTTCAGCGACGCACACTAGTGCCAATATCCACACTATAAAAGGTTTTCTGAAATTCAAGAGCCGCTTTCCGTGATTTATTTCGTGAATTAACAAAACATGCTTCTGACATAACTTTTCGCGTATAATGACGGCAAAAACTCTGAATTTCACGGATTTTTCGTAAGCCAGGAAAATTCTGCATTTTCAGAAACCTTTCAGCGATTTCTTTCCTACAGTGACGGAAAAACTCCGTTCTCAATTTTTTCGTATCCAAATGACGAAAAATTTCCGGTAATAGAAGAGATTCATGGGAATACTTGGTGATTTGATTACCTGTTAAATTTCCATAGTCTGTCGAAGTACTTGATTTTGAAGTTGTAGCGATACAGGATATTTGTGGATAGCACACAGTCGAGTCACATTATTGTGACCACCTCCTACTTTTGACGTCAACAGCACGTAGCCAATGAAAGAAGGCACGTGTTGTGAGCTGGCTTGGAGGGTATATAAGGTGCGTTGTAGGCATTCTGAAAACATATCATCGTTGCTGCCATGGATAAAAGGAGCAATTTATCAGATTTACAAAAAGGGATGATTATCGGCTTTCGGGCCAAGGGTGGCAGTATTTCTGAAACTGCGCAGTTTTTGAACTGTTCGCGTGCTACTGTGGCTAAAGTGTATCGTGATTGGAAAAATGTCACTCTTGCGAATAAGCAACGTGAACACTGCGGAGCACCACGTGCCATTGATGTGAGAGGTGAACGTCAGTTTCGAAAGTGCGTGAGGGCCGATCGACACGCTACATTGGAGCAACTCACTGGCCGAATGAACCAGGAGGCCACCGGAAGTGTGTCTAAAACGACACTTCAGCGAACCCTGCTGCGCATGGGGCTCCGATGCAGACGGATGGACACTGCACCTATGCTAAGGAAAATGAATCTGCAGAAAAGGCTTACATTTGCACGGCACTATCGCAATTGGCTTCTCCTATGAGTCAAATTAGGATTGCCTTCTCCTATGAGCCAAGTTTTCTGCTTCATCGAACGGATGGACATTGCCGTATAAGGCGAGAAGCATCGGAGTACGAACGTTCTTTTTTTTTTTTTTTTTGATTGGAGGTTTAACGACCACCGTGAGCAACTCAAATGGGCTATAAGCAGTCGCCCGTCCCTAATTTAGGGTCACTGGTTCCAGGGAAGGGAGAGAGCCAGTGCCATAAGACAAACACAACATCCATGCCTCACGGGATTCGAACCCGGACCCCGTTCGGACGAATGATCAAAGGCCATCGCTTAGACCACTGCGCCACCGAGGCGGCCTATGGATTCTCCACCACGCACCCTCCATAGCTGTCAGATGCACTGCAGTCAGCATGGCTACGTGTGAACACCTTTCAGCACCTTACTGAGTCATTCACCGCACGTATAGCTGCTGTCCGCGCTACACACGGCAGTTACTCTGGATATTAGCTGGTGGTCACAATAATGTGGCTCGAGCGTGTATATTGCATGAATTTTTGTTACTGTGTCAACGGATATTTCTTCTCCTTTCTCCCATTTTTTTTTTTTTTTGATTGGAGGTTTAACGACCACCGTGAGCAACTCAAATGGGCTATAAGCAGTCGCCCGTCCCTAATTTAGAGTCACTGGTTCCAGGGAAGGGAGAGAGCCAGTGCCATAAGACAAACACAACATCCATGCCTCACGGGATTCGAACCCGGACCCCGTTCGGACGAATGATCAAAGGCCATCGCTTAGACCACTGCGCCACCGAGGCGGCCTATGGATTCTCCACCACGCACCCTCCATAGCTGTCAGATGCACTGCAGTCAGCATGGCTACGTGTGAACACCTTTCAGCACCTTACTGAGTCATTCACCGCACGTATAGCTGCTGTCCGCGCTACACACGGCAGTTACTCTGGATATTAGCTGGTGGTCACAATGTGGCTCGAGCGTGTATATTGCATGAATTTTTGTTACTGTGTCAACGGATATTTCTTCTCCTTTCTCCCATTTTTTTTTTTTTTTTTTTTTGATTGGAGGTTTAACGACCACCGTGAGCAACTCAATGGGCTATAAGCAGTCGCCCGTCCCTAATTTAGAGTCACTGGTTCCAGGGAAGGGAGAGAGCCAGTGCCGTAAGACAAACACAACATCCATGCCTCACCGGGATTCGGACCCGGACCCCTTACGGACGAATGATCAGAGGGCAGCGCCTTAGACCACTGCGCCACCGGGGCGGCTCCCATTTTGTGCACCAGCTAATATATATTGTGTTAGCGTAAGAAACCGGGTACTTAATTTATTGCACAAGTGATTGTATTTTTTTTTTATTGGAGGTTTAACGACCGCCGTGAGCAACTCAATGGGCTATAAGCAGTCGACAGTCCCTAATTTAGGGTCACTGGTTCCAGGGAAGGGAGAGAGCCAGTGCCGTAAGACAAACACAACATCCATGCCTGACCGGGATTCGAACCCGGACCCCTTACGGACGAATGATCAGAGGCCAACGCCTTAGACCACTGCTCCACCGGGGCGGCCAAGTGATTGTACGATGTCTATGTAACAGTCTGTGGTGTCCTTAAGACAAAAGCTATATAGCTATCTAGAAGTTTTGTGAAATATTACGCGGGTCATTTCAAAAGTTTTTCACACTGTGGGTTATATCTTAAAAAACGAATTTGTTCACAACATACCTTTACAGGCCTTCGAAGTAATCTCCATGTTTCTTTGTATTCCACTCAGGACACCTCCATTGTTGAGGCATCACATTACTCTGGTCACCTCATTAGAAAAATCCTGAATCGTTTCCCGCGCAGTAGCTCTTTCAGTTTTGAGAACAAGTCTCTTTTTTTTTTTTTTTTGATTGAAGGTTTTACGACCACTGTGAGCAACTCAATGGGCTATAAAGCAGTCGCCCATCCCTAAATTAGGGCCACTGGTTCCAGGGAAGGGAGAGAGCCAGTGCCGTAAGACAAACACAACATCCATGCCTCTGTCACAGGGCTTGGTGCTGAGTTATATTACAGCGCCCTGTGTGGAGGGTTTGTTTGATTCTTCGTTTGCCGCAAGTTTTGTATCGGGGATTTAACCCGTATTTCTCCCTATTCGAGCAGATAGATACAGTATTGAATAAGCACGACTAAAGTTAAGATTTGCTCTTGCAGTGAGGAAGACTTTTATTCAGATGTCACACGCAATGTCTCTAAGCCTTGTAGTGATCTCCCTCTCTTATTATCAACCTCATTGCTTACTCATCATCTCCGTCACGCCGACCAGCGAGCCATTCGCACCTCCTCCTTCTTGCTCGACTTCCTGCCACTGAGTCCCCTGGAGTCCTCTGTCCTCTTCTTGAGAAAAAAACCCTAAATAGCGTCCCCTCGCCGAAGAGTGAAAACCATCGCCTTCCTAGAAAGCGCGGCCACACCCTAAAATACCATTTCCCTGAAAACGCAAAGTTCCCATTAATTGGCTTCGTTGCCCCCTCTTATCTTACTGAATAGCAAGAAAAGTGTCCACGTAACCATAAATCTAACACCCCCTCATTTGAAGGGACGCGTGAGAAAAAACGCACTTTGGCTGTTCGTTGCCCAGCTCATCAAAATGGCGGGAATTGAAGGAAAATTATTACAATTCTTTATATCTAAAATGGCTACTGAATTTCACTTCTGATTTTATATGGATGTCCTGGTTACACCTCACCGGGATTCGAACCCGGACCCTTCTCGGACGAATGGTCGTAAGCCATCGCTTAGACCACTGCGCACAGAGGCGTAACTAGGGCGGGGCAGACGGGGTGGTTGCCCAGGGCGCAGCTCAAGAGTGGGCGCAAAACTAACAGCTTACTAAAATTGGAATTGAAACTTTTACGCCAATTTTTAATGCTGGTTTTTTCGCTCCTACTTTGTCATTTGTTCATCTACAGAACTGGCTCATAATATGTTTCACCAGTTCGGTAGCTTTGATAGTTGAACATTCTCGTTTCTTCTTCAAAATGTTCAAAGTTCTTCGCATTGAGAAATGAAGGCACGGTTGTACGTACAGTGCAAGATAAAGTTGTTCACGTTGTTAGAGATTCTTTTATAGCTTTTCTGTGATTATTGCGTCCCTGGGCCACGACTACCAGCCGCATTCGATCATTTGATGTGATATTGAAATTCGGAATTCTGAAGCAGTTCAGAAAAGCTGCACTAAGAGTCATAGTTTGATTGTATAACATTTTTCTTTGCTTGGGGGGTTTAACGACCACCGTGAAAACTCAATGAGGTGTAAGCATTCGACTGTGCCTAATTTCTGGTCACTGGTTCAAGTGAGGGAAGAGTGTTAGGACGAACACACCATCCATTCCTCACGCGGTATTCGGACCCAGGTCTAACTCAGACGAATGGTCAGAAGCCAGCTCTTAGACCAGTGCGTCACCGGGACGGTACAGTCTATTGTGCTGTTGAGAGATGCAACTAGGGCACGCCGATATATGCTGTTGAGAGGCGCAACTAGGGTAACAGCCTAGAGATGCAACTAGGGTACGCCGTTAATTTTGTTTCGCGTTGAGCAGTCTCTCTCACTCTCTGTCTATCTATCTATGAATGTAAGATAGAAAAATAGGGTACCCCGGTTAGAGTCCCGAATGAGGCATGGGTGTTGTTTTTGTCTTGCGACATTCTTTCCTTTCCCTAGAACCACGGGCCCTAAATTAAGGACGGGTTACAGCTTATAGCCCTAACAATTGCTCATAATGGTCTTTATTCACACACACACACACACACGCTCCCTCCTAAAAAATACAGATGGAAGCGCAATATTCTGTAGTTTGCCCCTGGCGCAGAACTGTCTAGTTACGGGCAGCAAACAAGTCATAATCTGGTTTGCTTATGTCAGAACTGTATGGCGCGTGGGGATGCAATTCCCATCCATACTCTTACAGAATGTCTCTTACTGTACTGGTAACATGCGGCCTCGCTTTGTCGTGCAAAACAAAGACGCCAGTTTCGAGCATGTTGGGCCTTCTTTGGCGAATCTTTGGGCGCAAAATACACTGCTGGCCAACTAAAATGCAACACCAAGAAGGACACGAGATAGCAAAGCCAGATTTTTTGGACACATAACAACAGATACAAAGATTAAACGATTGAGCTTACATACCCGTGCGACTTGCGGAACACGCAGACATCAATAGTTCGTGTGGCCCCCATGGCTGGCAATAACGGCCGCTACACGCAGCGGCATCGAACGAAAGAGGCTTTGGATGTGGGCTTGCGGTATGTCCGTCCAAGCTGCTTCACACGTTGCCACAGTTCATCAGGCGTAGCAGCGGGTGGTGCTTGCCGTGCCACTCGGTTGCCGATCAGCGACCAGACGTGTTCGATGGGCGACATATCGGGAGAACAGGCAGGCCACGGCAGCAGTGACACCTGGTAGGCCGTGAAGAATTGTTGCACGATGCGTGCCACGAGCGGGCGCGCATTGTTCTGTTGAAACGTGGCCGGCCGCCCCGGTGGCGCAGTGGTCTAAGCGATGGCCTCTGATCATTCGTCCAGAAGGGGTCCGGGTTCGAATCCCGTGAGGCATGGATGTTGTGTTTGTCTTACGGCACTGGCTCTCTCCCTTCCCTGGAACCAGTGACCCTAAATTAGGGACGGGCGACTGCTTATAGCCCATTGAGTTGCTCACGGTGGTCGTTAAACCTCCAATCAAAAAAAACGTGGCCGCTGGTAAGTCCTGCTAGTAAGGGAGGAATACAGGCTCCAAAACATCGGAGATGTAGAGGTGGCTGTTGAGTGTACCGGCGATGCGTACCAGAGGGGTGCGGGTGTCATATCCAAGTGCGCCCCAATCCATAACGCCAGGTGACGGACTAGTATCGCGATGCATAATGCAGGAGTCATACAGTCTCTCGCCGTGGTGCCGCCACACGCGGATACGACCATCGTGGTGTTGCAGGCAGAAGCGGGATTCGTCGGAAAAGACCATGTCGTGCCATTTCGTAGTCCAGGTGCGGCGTTCAACGGCACACTGCCGCCGCACTCGCGGGTGGTGTATCGTCAATGGTAATCGGAGCAATGGGCGCCGTGCGACAAGTCCCCGCTCCTGCAGACGACGTCGAACGGTACGTATTGACACAGGTTGTTGCGCAACGCACCTTAATTCCTGCGCTAACGTTCGTGATGTGGCGGTGCGAGCCGTCAGTGTCCGCCGCCCGACATGCCGGTTCTCTTGTTCGGTGGTGTGCCGCGGCTGCGGCAATCGCTCAGGTCGGTCCGTCCGTCCGTCCCTCCTGCACCCACCGAATCCATACTCTCCTCACTGTGGCGGGATGTCTCGGTACGATAAACCACTATCGCGATAAACCACTATTGGTCCTTTATCGAACTCCGAAACGTGCTGGAATGACTGCCGTATTCTGCCACGAGGTATCAGGAAGCTTCCCACGCACAGGTCCGGACACTTCCACTACATACACGCCACCTTCTGTGCACCCTTTTTACAGTGCTTCTCGGTGGCGTGCCGGGTGCATAAGATTTGCATATGCCCTGCAATACTAATCGTTTGCATGCCCCCTCGCGGTCGATGTATGCTGCGAATTTCAGGCCAATCGGATGCTACCTTCTTGGTGCTGCATTATGGGTGGCCAGCAGTGTATATACACAGTGTGGCAAATAATTTTTAAGACTGGGTCTGTAAAATGAAATAGAAACAAGAAATTATAATTTGTTTTGGTCTGTTATTCAAAATAAGTCCCTCCGGCTTCAATACACTTGTTACAGCGATTTAATAATGATTCGAATGCCTTTTTCAGTTTACTTTGCGGAATTGCCTCCAAAGCACACGTCGAAGCTGTTTGTATGGTCGAAATATCATCAAAATAACACCGTTTTAACGTCATTTTAAGTTTTGGGAATAAAGAAAAGTCGCAGGGTGATAAATCAGGCAAATACTAAGGATGATTCAACACACAAACGTTATTTTTCGCCAAAAATCTACGAACAAGAAGTGAGGTGTGACTGGGTGCATTATCGTGCAACATACACCAACTGTTTTCATCCCGATATTCTGGACGAATGCGACGAATTCTGCCCATCAAACGCCTCAAAACATTTAAATAAAACTCACCAGTAATTGTTTGTCCACTTGGAACAAATTTTTTGTGGATAATACCCTTACTATTGAAGAATGTAATGAGCATTGTTTTGATTTTCGATGGAACTTTTCTCGTTTTTTTTTACTTGTGGTGAGTTTTTTTACTTCCATTCCGCACTTTGTCGCTTTGTTTTAGGATCATATTGAAAACACCATGTTTCATCACCTGTAACCATCCATTTTAAGAAGTTTGGATCATTTTCAGCGGCTGAAATGATGTCTCTGCAATGTGCACTTCTCCTTGATTTTTGTTCATTGGTTAACGTGTGTGGAACAAATTTAGCACAAACTTTTGTTTTGCCCAAATCTTCATGCAAGATGGTTCGAATCGTTTCTTTGTTGATGTTTAAGGACTCTTCCATCATTCTTAGTGACGCACATCGATTGTTTGCCACGAAATCAAGCACTTTTTCAATAATCTCAGGTGTCCTAGATGAACTTGGTCTTCCGGTATGCTTATCATCTTCTAGCGTATCTCTTCCGTCCAAAAAAACGTTTGATCTACATTAAACAAAACTCACCGTAAACTTGTTTCATCATTTGGTACGTTTCCGAGGCACTTTTACCAAGTTTTGCGCTAAATTTAATAAGAGCCCTTTGTTCCATCTTAATAATTCAACATGAAAAAAATGTTACTTCTCTAACAACGACCGTTCCGTTTGAGTTACTTTAACAACTGCGCAGTACTTTTGGCAAAAAGCAAGCAGATGGTCACGATTTATACGCATTCGCGAGTACACTGGTGGTGCCCCCGTAGGCTGAAATCTAGCGCCAGTCTTAAAAATTCTTTGACGAACTGTGTATGTATTAAAAAACGTAGGGATACCTTTTTTTTTTTTTTTTTTGAATGGAGGTTTAACGACCACCGTCAGCAACTCAATGGGCTATAAGCAGTCGCCCGTCCCTAATTTAGGGTCACTGGTTCCAGGGAAGGGAAAGAGCCAGTGCCGTAAGACAAACACAACATCCATGCCTCACCGGGATTCAAACCCGGACCCCTTACAGACGAATGATCAGAGGCCAACGCCTTAAACCACTGCGCCACCGGGGCGGCACGTCGCCCCTTAAGTACGTGTCGGTCAGTCGGGTGGGCATTAACTGTCAACAGATCAGGAAACTTATGGCGTTTGCTAATCCGAACCTTGGCAGGACAAAGGAGTTTTAGTTAAGTTATGTGTTTTCTGTACTTTCGGGAAGTGGACCCACCACGTATTTCGAATTCAGAGGCATGTATTTCTTACCACTTCACCGCGCCGAATGCTTTCAGGCTGACAAGAGAGTTTAAACAGACCCATAAAGAAGCAGAGGAAGGAATCTGTTAACGATGTGGACAAGCGAAAAAGTGTAGTCTGGTTCCGAGCCGTGAAGGGAACGAGTCTCGGGGAAGCGGGTCGGGATAGATGCCGGCAAACTAACCAAAGAGCGGCCGAGCGGTTGATATTACCGCGAGTAAATAGGAGGGAGGACGATACCTCTTTTCCTGGTGCTAGATTGCACGTAAGAGAAAGCCAGCAGCATCCCGGATGTCACAGAATGTGATGGAATTACAGTCCCGAATGAGGGAGATGCCGACCGGTGATGTATGCGAGAATCACCTTTGGAGAGACGAACAGATTCTTCTACACGTCAGCGGCTTCGTTCCACCACGACATTGGTGCGCATAAATGCGTCCCTGATTGCATGCAGGTGAATGCCGTGCACGAGAGAAAGTGGGAGATGGGGTTCGACTCCCGTCTCCATTGGTTATAGTGCGCGCTCTGAAATGGGCATGTCATCACACAGATGCGCTTAAAAGCCAAAACACATAAAATGTTTGTGAGTGCATAACGACGTGAGTGCACTAAACATGGATACCCGAGGAAACAGCATATCTGTAAGTACAGAATGAATGTATTTTTATTTTTTTTTATTGAAGGTTTAACGACCGCCGCGAGCAACTCAGTGGGCTATAAGCAGTCGCCCGTCCCTAATTTAGGGTCACTGGTTCCAGGGAAGGGAGAGAGCCAGTGCCGTAAGACAAACACAACATCCATGCCTGACCGGGATTCGAACCCGGACCCCTTACGGACGAATGATCAGAGGCCAACGCCTTAGACCACTGCGCCACCGGGTCGGCGGAATGTATGTATGCATGCATGCATGCATGCCAGTTGTGATTAGATTGACTCCGGTCAGCCAATCGGCTGTCGTCGGCTGAGAACTATTTTTAAAGCTGGACTGTGAATGATGATCATATGTAGAGGATTTTAGAAAGGGAGTGCCTGACCCCAGGTCTTGAACAACCCTTAGAAATAGGAGGCTAAGAGATTTTGGGCTAGAGTGTCCAATAGAAAAGGGTCACGGAAGCGAAGTAGAAAGGGGGAGGAAGACGACCTTATTCATTACCGGGAGGGGGAAGTACCCGAGTCCGACGGCTTAACGTGCCCATCCGACGCACGGCGGGTATTTAGTGGATCGAGCGTTCGTACCTGCCTGGGAACGAACCTGAGGTCCTTTCCGTGGCAGTCCCGAACGTTGCCCACTCGGCCACCAGTGGCCAAAGCTGGACTGTATAGCCCAACAAATAATCATTGACTTTAATGATAAATTCAGCCTCAGAGCTATCCCGAAAGGGGAGAGTCTACTTGACGCCCCGCCTTCACAATCCTCTGTATATAGACGCCTTCACCATTATCTTCATATTTTAGAGCTGCGGATGGCTTAGTGGTTAGCGAATCAGGCTATCATTGCAAGGTCCTCAGACTCGAGCCTGGGTTGATCTTTCGAAGATGGTGTGATTTACTAACAATCGCTGAATATCGGACGAGCACGTTAAGTGAAGGCTCCCAGGCTGGACCTACTAGTGAAATGGATATCCTTTCCTATGCCCCCCCTGAAATTCTCTCACCCCTCTGTGTGCAACATCGTTCTTGTACGGTGGCGCCATCTACTGTACTCTAATCTAACTACAAACTGTTCTGTCAAAGTCGCTAGACTTGCTCTCATTCCTTCAGTTTCTGTGTCCTGCCCAAAAGGCAATCTCGCTGATGGTGGCTGGGACCTAAACTCTACTCACTGTGGACGGAAGTCCTACAAGAAAATGACAAATACTTGCAACGACTCTTCATATTTTATTGTAAATTGATTAAATGTCTTGTCTCGTGCCAGTCCTGAAGTTGCATGACTAATTAATGAGTGTCAGAGTTTCTTAGTTTTGATTGGCTGAATTGCAGGATAAATTCTTTTCACCTGTGCGTATATTTTGGCGATAAAAAGAGCTCACAAATATTTATTCCAAATTCTAATGTCTACCTCCGGGTCGTCAGCCATTGTTTGACATTCTGACATCTAAATTCTTAAAGCTTATTTTTATTCGAAAATCTGGCATCCCGGGGTGTAGCAACATTTGGTGTTCAGAAGTGGGGTATCGCTAGGTGTGTGCTACGTAAATTGATGGCTAACATTTGGTTATCGCTAGGCTTATTCAAAATTAATTTGGTAGCAACGCCGATAGAAATTTTAGGTGATAATTATTTTTTTGGTATCAAAATTCATGAGTTGAAATTCCTGACACTGTATTCTAACTGCAGTAGAAGAAAAAAATAAAGAATAATGGCAGAACTTAGAGAATCAGAAATTGAAGAATTAAAATTCATGCTGAAAGAACTGCGTAATGGCTTTGATGCCACGGGCAAAGTAATTTCGGGTATGAAACTGGACTTGGCACTTCAGACGGAGACACCGACTGAAAATATTGAAGCGTCACAAGAGGTACAGCAGGTTGAGCTCACTGCAGAGATATTGCAGCCCAGAGAAGAAACAAATTCTGAGCTCAGTGTAGTTATTTTTTTTTTTTTTTTTGATTGGAGGTTTAACGACCACCGTGAGCAACTCAATGGGCTATAAGTAGTCGCCCGTCCCTAATTTAGGGTCACTGGTTCCAGGGAAGGGAGAGACCCATGCCTCACCGGGATTCGAACCCGGGCCCATTACGGGCGAATGATCAGAGGCCATCGCTTAGATCACTGCCTCACCGGGGCCCAATGTAGTTAATGAGCATGCCAATAATAATGAAGTTAAATTGAATGCTGAAATGCACGATGCATGTCACACTTGCGTGAGGAATTTGCAGTGCAGGGATCCATAGTGAAAGGAGAATTCACTGGAGATAAGAATTTGGAAGGATATGAGAATGCGATCTTACTGACGGGCGCAGGGTTAGAATCCGGATTGGGAGGTCCGCAGAGTAATGGGAAAGTTATCTGTGAGGGAGTTTCTGAACTCAGCTGTGAGGAAATTATCCAGGGTATAAAGGGGGATAATAGGAAAGCAGTTAATAATTGATGGTATGCTCCCCGTGTTAAAGATTTCTACCTGTGAAGATGAGATGGGTGGTAGTAGTGACTTCAGCGGATCCCCAACCAATGAAAGTGACTTTTGGGAGAGGGGTAGACGAAAAAAGAAAAACAAAAATTCAGTTGGCTGTTTTTCTTGTCGCGTTGGTGTCAGTAAACACAGCGAGGGTGATGCTACGAGATTAGGGTTCGACCAGTTCATGCGATGGAACGTGAAGAGGGTCCGTCGGAAGAAATGTTTCAAACGAAGAAACTGATGACTGATAAAGAGTGTTATCATTTGGAACTGATAGGGACCGGGAAAAGGAATACGATTTTGGAATATCGAGTTGCATCGGACGAAGCGTTATGTGTTAGGCTTCGTGTATAAATATTTGTGATTTGTATTTCGTTGCTGTTGTAGGCAAGTATCTCACGTCTGTCGCGGAGCGTAGGCAAAGTGTTAAATTCGGAAAAGATGGCGCAGGAGTTGGGATTATAATTTTTCAGGATATAATCCGGGTAGTACTAGGAGATGTGCTGAATTAGAATGTGTTGTAAGCCTAATGTGTATGAGTTATGTAAACAGGAAAGGGTGAGTTTAACCCGAAGAGTATTGCGAAGTATGTGAAGGCGTAGCGTTTATAGCGAGTTATGGTTTCGGCTTGTTTGACGCAACAGGTGTTAGTCTCTGAGCTGTGGTGTTGGCCACTCTCGACGTGCTTCGCACACGCAGACTGTGAAATGCTCGGACGAAAGAAATTTCCATTCGCTGGAAATGGCGTCGTGTGTATTACTGATCGACATCGACCTATCCTGCCAATTCAGGATTCGTTAAGACTTTTCTCCGTGTCGGAATGGTGGACGCTTGGACCTGCAGCAAGAAAATTCTGTACACTGATGGATGAGACAGAGGTTTCCCTCGTGAGCGTGGTACAGTGGCTGGGTCGAAAGGAGACAGGTGTTCTCGGTAAGCTGTCAAAATTTCGATGCGAGCGAAGTTAACGGATATCGATGCCGTATCTACCGCACTACTAAATTTTGTTCAGCTGTAGACGTTGAGTCTAAAACGTACCTAGCAATGTGCTTGTTGAGCATGGGTGTGAACAAAGTTTTCAAGGAGTGAGCCCTGTGTAAATTTTGGATGTCGGGGAGCATCCTGGTATTAGGCTGTTAAGGAAATTGGGTTGATTTCCTTGGGTTGGCGATGTGATTTGCCAGGTGCTGGTAATGTAGCTGTCGCGCCAGTGATTTAGTGTGGGTACTGTGGAGACCCGAATGTTTGAATTTTACTACAGGTGAGGGGGTTGAGATCAGGAATCCCATTCAAAAAGGAAAGCGTTTCTTTTGCTGTGACGTGATATGAACTTGGCCTAGTGTGGTATTTGCTTTCAGTGTTTGTATAGTGCTGGTGTAGTGCTTGTCTAGTGTTAGTGTAGTGCTTTTATGGTGCTGTGTTTTATGGAGTGGTACCACTTCAACGTCAGTTGAAGGGGGAATTTGTGAACAGTTCTTGATGGTCTTGGAAAATATTTAAGGGGCGTTCCCTAAATTACGAAAAGAATTTGGGAGGAGCCGCAGGTGCCCAAAGTGAAAGTGATAACATGCTGTGAGGAATAAAATGAAGGGATTGGTCGAGCCGTGTGAATTGAATTAACAGGCTCCACCCTTTCAGAAAGTAGCACCCAATGGTTGGCACCTGAGTGGTCAGAGGTAGACCTATAGGCCGAATGGGGACATTCGCTTGTTTCGTTGGGGGCAGTGTTACGACTTTTAGGTACGGAAATGAATTCGATTAGCAGGTTTTTGCAATAGGCGGGAACAGCATTAATTATTGGGTGAAAATTAACAGCTAGTGGTTTCCCGCATTGCAAAAGAGAAGAGATAAGGATCCCTATTCTTGGAAGGGAGAAATCTTAGCATGGTGTGGGGAACGCGATGCGTCGCCCCCTAAGTACGTGTCGGTCAGTCGGGTGGCCATTAAGTGTCAACAGGTTAGGAAACTTATGGAGTTTGCTAATCCGAACCTTGGCAGGACAAAGGAGTGTTAGTTAAGTTATGTGTTTTCCGTACTTTCGGGAAGTTTTTTTTTTTGGAGGTTTGACGACCACCGTGAGCAACTCAATGGGCTATAAGCAGTCGCCCGTCCCTAATTTAGGGCCATTGGTTCCAGGGAAGGGAGAGAGCCAGTGCCGTAAGGCAAACAACATCCATGCCTCACCGGGATTCGAACCCGGACCCCTTCCGGACGAATGGTCATAAGCCATCGCTTAGACCACTGCGCCACCGGGGCGGCCTTTCGGGAAGTGGACCCACCACGTATTTCGAATGCAGAGGCATGTATTTCTTACCACTTCACCGCGCCGAATGCTTTCAGGCTGACAAGAGAGTTTAAACAGACCCATAAAGAAGCAGAGGAAGGAATCCGTTAACGATCTGGACAAGCGAAAAAGTGTAGTCTGGTTCCGAGCCGTGAAGGGAACGAGTCTCGGGGAAGCGGATCGGGATAGATGCTGGCAAACTAACCAAAGAGCGGCCGAGCAGTTGATATTACCGCGAGTAAATAGGAGGGAGGACGATACCTCTTTTCCTGGTGCTAGATTGCACGTAAGAGAAAGCCAGCAGCATCCCGGAGGTCACACGATGTGATGGAATTACAACCCCGAATGACTGAGATGCCGACCGGTGATGTATGCGAGAATCACCTTTGGAGAGACGAACAGATTCTTCTACACGTCAGCGGCTTCGTTCCACCACGACATTAGTGCGCATAAATGCGTCCCTGATTCCATATGCAGGTGAATGCCGTGCACGAGAGAAAGTGGGAGATGGGGGTTAGACTCCCCTCTCCATTAGTTATAGTGCGCGCTCTGAAATGGGCGTGTCATCACACAGATGCGCTTAAAAGCCAAAACACATAAAATGTTAGTGAGTGCATAACAAAGTGAGTGCACTAAACATGGATACCCGAGGAAACAGCATATCTGTAAGTACGGAACTTATGCATGCATGCCAGTTGTGATTAGATTGGCTCCGGGCAACCAATAGACTCTCGTCGGCTGAGAACTGTTTTTAAAGCTGGACTGTATAGGCCAACAAATAATCATTGACTTTTAAGATAAATTCAGCCTCAGAGCTATCCCGAAAGGGGCGAGTCTACTTGACGCCCCTCCTTCACAATCCTCTGTATATAGACGCCTTCATCATTATCTTCAAATTTTATTGTAAATTGATTAAATGTCTATTGCCTCGTGCCAGTCCTGAAGTTGCATGAATAATTAATGAGTGTCAGAATTTCTTAGTTTTGATTGGCTAAATTGCAGGATAAATTCTTTTCACCTGTGCATATATTTCGGCGATAAAAAGAGCTCTCAAATATTTATTCCAAATTCTAATGTCTACCTCCGGGTCGTCAGCCATTGCCTGACATTCTGACATCTAAATTCTTAGAGCTTATTTTTATTCGATAATCTGGCGTCCCGGGTGATACAACAATATATAGTATGTACCATAGAACTTCTTTTTTTATAGCGGATAACAACAGCATCGAGTAAAAACATATACATAAACGAATTTTTTGTAAAATTTGTGCCAAGCACTTCAGAATTTTCGCCCGCCTTGCCCACTGAGTTCTGAACTTCTGGCGTCGCCACTGCCAATAAATTTGTTCAGAGCCTGCAGGAAAGTAAAAGTGATTTTTTTTTTTTTTTTTTTTTTTTTTTTTACGGTGTTCGTTTTCCTTTCAGATCGGGAAATTCCACGGCGTTTGTCGTACTTATAAGATGTCAGGTATTAGATTTCAGGAATTTAGCCAATCGAAACTATGGTTTACGTAACAGCAGCCATGGAACCATCGATGGAACAGTTGAGCCAAGGCCGTCGTTGATCCTGGGCATCATCGGCGCTAGGGATTTGAACTTCGTCCGTACACTCAGTTTCGGCGCCGTCGCTCAGCATTGTGTAGACTAAAGTGATTCCGGAGTGAAATAGAGAACGACTTCATCCTTTTAACTTTTAAACAATTACATAGTAAAAATATGTGCTTTTGTTATTAATTACTTCGTTTTCCGAAGAATCCGTCTTATGTTTTTGAGCAAAAATACTGTTATCAATGTTACCACTTACTAGTTGATGCTGCTGGTATTTAGTCCGTAAACGAATTATGATTTTGCCCTTTTTTTTTTTTTTTTTTTTTCTTGAGGTCTTTTGAGGTTTAAGGCTAAACGTTCACATGCTGCGTATAAATTGCCCAGAGGCATGTATCTTATCTGTAATCCTCTTATTACGTCATAAGTACAAATAATTTAATAAATTGGCAACGTCTATTGATTGAAGAAGCAATTTCGGTTCATATCTTCGACGGTTTTTTTGAGTTCGTTGTGGGCTGTTCCAGTTGTTGAGTTTTGTCTAGTTTAGATTTGTGTGTTTCCGGAAACTGTAAAATTCAGCAAGGTGGACGACTATCAACGCAATTTGTCCCACCAGATTGTTAAAGGATTGTACGTAATTCGCCATTAAAGGTGAATTTTATTCATTTAACTAAATTTTGTAACTACTTATTCTGAGGTGTAGTTGTCACCCCAGCTGTAAATGCAACCAATTTATTATTTGTGATGAAATTATTTCTAAATGTGCATTATTTCTAAATATTATTTCTAAATGTGTATTTGATTTTTATGCAGTTGCATTCAATTTAGATGAGAGTGGTATAACATGAAAGATTGCACAATTCAGTTTTTGTTCTGGTTCTTTGTTCGGTTATAAAAATGGCGGTCGTCCCGTTTTTCAATCTTCCAAAGGAAGCAAATTTTTTTTTAGCTAGGAAAATCATGTTATTGTTTTCAAATACGAATTAAAATAATGTGTTTTAGAAATTGGAAAAAGCATTTTACTTATTTGCTGTTGTACCTACGGCGTTCTGGTATGACTTTACACGGGAGTTGTACGGCACCATTCCTAAAGTTTGTTTGATTTGTTGATTTGATGCTAGTTCCTTTTTATGAAGACTTATCATTAACGCAAATGTCTTGAAAAGCGCTCGGAAAGGTGGGGAGGGGTATAAATGTGAGGTGGCGTAAACAGCAGTATAAAGTAAGCAGTTATTACAAAATCTTGAACAGTAGAAACAGGTCTGTTACATAGGAAACTGGTTAGAAGGAACAAGATGGAGCATTACTTTGCTCATTTGTGCAAACCATGCTTTCAGGAGTATCTCATTTCAATTTTTTTTTTTTTTTTTTTTTTGTTAAATGTTTTACAAGGATCCATGTAACATACAAATTCATCTCGCACAAAACATTTGCATCCCTGTCTGAAAAAAAGAAAATGGAGATAGCTATGATTTTTAAAATGTTAACTATTATTGGACAGTTATTTTGACACTGTAACAAGTCGTAAAAATAACTTATCTTTTTTTCTTTTTTATGCACAATTGATGCTGTAAATTGAATATTAATGAGTATCATTGAACAGAAATTAATACAATGCACTGAACTTCAGAAACTAGTGTGCTGTAATGCTAGTTTATGTAGAATTGACATAAAATCCATTGTGGGACTAGATTGTATACTTTTAGTTAATTCCCGGAAGAAAAACTAATTTGTGTGAAAATGTAATTGACAATTCCATGGATTACTGTTGCACCATTAGTCAGAAGCAAAGGCGGTCGATTTTAGTTGGTTGGTTTGTGGATCCAGCTCGCACTACTTATGCTACGTCGAGGGCTGGGGCTTGTTTATAACGAGTCTATACCCCTGGACGAACGGATTAACGAGAATTCCGAACTTCGGCTAATCATTAGTGATTCAGCTGGACTTGAACCCAGAACTTTTTAAAGTTCCTAAGCTGAGAAGACAGCCCCTTTCCAATAACGACTTTCATGAAGTAGAAAGTCGAGCAATCAGAGTAAATATTTAGTCAATAGCAATCTTACCATCCTAAAAAGTATAATAATAAATAAAAAGAAAGTCTGAAGTAGAAAAAGTTTATACTCATTGCTGTAAAACTAAAATTTGTGTTTAATCTCTTACTCCCAATTCTTCATTCCTTGAAGAAGCTCTTCAAATTGAATATATTAAATTAATAATGTAATAAAAATTAGACATCTTTAATGGAATGATTTGGGGTTTGGGCAAGATTTGATCATATGCTGTGGGTAGCTTCATTTCCATCCTTTGAAGGATTGAATTTATGCCTCATGTGTACACCATTCCTCTACCCTTTTTACGGTTCCTGCACAGCTGTTTTACAAGGACACGAGGCACATAAGGTTTCTATATGTTAAATAATGCACGCTCCTAAGTTGGATAAAAAGGAAAAAAATCATTTCTGCAGTTCCCACTACTGAATTTAGTGCTGGTATGTAAATTCCGGTCATAAAAAGTGTTGGTATGCCATACTGGACCATTTTGAGCACTGGTTGTGCATCATTCATGTTCAGAAACTGGTATACCTACCTTAAGACGAGGAATAGACAAATCCAAGTCGTTATGGCACCTGAAAATTTACACCTGGCATCTGAGTTTTCAAATTCTATTCTGAAAGTTTTATTTTTCAAAATTTGGATTTCTGTTATGAAGCTTCCATTGTATTAGCAAAGTGATAAATATGTTGTGGCAAAATCTCTGTCACTAATTCTTCAGTGCAAAATCTAAATCACAGTGCTGAAGCTTTAAAAGGAACTAGAAGTTGATTGATGTGCATTTGGGTAGTGTAGCTATAAAAAAAAAAAAAATACATGTCTCTTATATCTGTATACTTTGCAAGTTTACAGCAATAATTGTTTTTGTAATTCATAAGAAATGAATTAACATTTAAATACAGAAATATAATGAAGCAAAATTATAAATGTATCTAATATTTTGTTGCCCAGCCCAACTCACTTCCAGGCCGGTTGTGGACTGGCGACCCATAACCGGCCCTGGAAGTGAGTTTTTGAGTCCCACTATTTTGGGTTCGTTAGTTAGTTTTTATGGCGCAAGGGCCATGCCTGGCCAAAGAGAGCCACCACTATTTTGGGAAGAATTATCAAGATACTCAGATCCTACAATTAACCTTATATACACTGACGGGGGAAAAAAATCCCAACACCATGAAAAAATACTTGTAGAGGAATGAAATGGCGGCAATACATTTGTATTGGTAACATATGTAATCGATTAAGGTTTCAAGATCACAGCTTAATGTAAGCGCGAGAAGAGCCATTTTAAATGTGAAATGCTGGTACATTAAGAACTGGTGTAACCGTCAGAATGTTGAATGCAAGCACGCAAACGTTCATGCATTGTGTCGTACAGGTGCTGGATGTCAGTTTGTGGGATGGAGTTCCATGCCTGTTGCACTTGGTCGGTCAATAAAGGGACGGATAATGCTGGTTGGGGGTGACGCTGGAGTTGATGTCCCATACGTGCTCGATTGGTAAAAGATCTGGTGATCTAGCAGGCCACAGCAACATGTCGACACTCTGTAGAGCATGTTGGGTTACAACAGCAGTATGCGGGCGAGCGTTATCCTGTTGGAAAACACCCCCTGGAATACTGTTCATGAATGGCAGCACAACAGGTTGAATCACCAGACCAACGTACAACTGTGTCGTCAGGGTGCGTTGGATAACCACGAGAGTGCTCCTGCTGTCATAGGAAATTGCTCCCCAGACCATAACTCCAGGTGTAGGTCCAGTGTGTCTCGGCCACAGACAGGTTGGTTGCAGGCGCTCACCTGGCCTCCTAACCAACACACGGCCATCACTGGCACCCAGGCAGAACCGACTTTCATCAGAAAACACAACAAATCTCCACTCCGTCCTCCAATGAGCTCTGGCTTGACATCGCAAACGGCAGTGGTTTGGAGTAAGTGGAATGCACGCTACAGGGCGTCTGGCTCGGAGCTGTCCTTTAAGTAACCGATTTGTAACAGTTTGTTGTGTCACTGTGGTGGCAACTGCAGCTCGAATTGCTGCCGCAGACGCAGTACGATGCGCCACGGCCATACGCAGTACACGGCGGTCTTCCCTCTCAGTAGTGCCATGTGGCCGGCTGGAACCCGGTCTTACTGAGGCAGTACCTTCCCTTGACCACCGCTGCCAACAATCATGCACAGTCTACATTCCTGCCAAGTCGTTCTGCAATATTGCAGAAAGAAAATCCACCTTCTCGTAGCCCTATTATTACACAACCTCGTTCAAACTCCGTGAGCTGTTGATAATGGCTTCTTTGTCTTCCTAAAGGCATTCTTGACTAACATCAACACACTACGTCGAATCTGAACAATAACTAACGCTCACGAACGTTACAGCGCGTATTTACAGCAAACCTGCTCTGCATGTTCCGAGGGGCGTTACTAGCGCCACACGTATGCGCCGAGCGCAAAATTTACATAGACATCATCTTACAGATAGATGTACTCTCACCGCCTACCAACTGTCGTTTATCTAACACAACCCCTTCTTGGTGTTGGGATTTTCTTTTTCCGTCAGTGTATTACCATCGTAACTTCGGTTTAAAACATCTTTTCAACACAAGTCTGGGAATTATTGTAACATTAGTGTTAAGCAGTAATTAGTTAATAATGTTTTGTCATATTTTTGGAATATAGTATTTACTAGGTATTCCTAGTACACTAATATTGAAACAAAACTTTATTTTCATTGATGAGAAATAGACGTAGAATGTTCTTGAAGCAAGATTGTCGAAACGTTGGTTCCCTTTCTATGAATTTTATTGCAACCACTGAATTTGGAACTGTAAAAGTTTCTTCGTTTTTAGTGAGAAGGAAAATCCATCTGAGGCAAATTAAGCTTCTTCAAGGCTTACCTACCATAAACAAAAATTATTACAAAAAACATCTTTTTAACAGATTGAAAAAAAAATTTCACCGAAGGAATTTAAAAGCAAACTTACGAAGTTTGCTTTTAAAATTCTTTCTAATTATAACAACTTTCAAATCAAAATTGCATTTTTTGCTGTAGCTGCAACTTTTCAAAATTGCAGTTCAAGTGGCCACACATACTTTAGGAGGTCATATAAAAATTGCCCCATAGTGGCCACTTTGCTTTCTTACATAGTAAAACAAATATCTTGAGTAAATCTGACGTGAGCAACAAATATCCTCACTGATAATCTTATAATTGACTTGGAGCTTTCATAAAAATAAATAAGTTACTTTTATACAAATAGAAAACATGCTTTATTGAACTCTTTTAGAGGTTCATGTGAAAAATTTGCCATAATTTGACTGCAGATTTTTTAAGTTATGGTGTTGTGTGAAACAACTGAATTATAATATTACTCGTGCTAGTTCCAAAAAGGGTTATAAAGTAGGATTTTCTTTGTCCTAAATATTTGCTTTAACAAATATTTACCACAAATATTTTGATATTTTTTTGTGCTAAACATTTGCTTTAACAATGTGCATGTGACCTCACTGTTTCTAAGAACAGCAGCTCTTTCGAAGCAGTCAAATATCACACTTTTACTCAAGCACAAAACTTTAATTATACGAAGCTTGGCCTGGGCCTTTTTAGGAATTTTGAATATCGTGCTTATATTCATAAAGATTACTTAACAAATTAATGGCCGCTCCGGTGTCGCAGTGGTCCAAGCGATGGCTTCTGATCATTCGTCCGAAAAGGGTCCGGGTATGGATCCTGGTGAGGCATGGATCATGTTTGTCTTACGGCACTGGTTCTCACCCTTCCCTGGAACCAGTGACCCTAAATTAGGGACGGGCAACTGCTTATATAGCCCATTGAGTTGCTCCCGGTGGTCGTTAAACCTCCAATAAAAAAAAAAAAAAAATTAATGACTAGAAACTGTACACGTTACACCTAATATAGTAAAAGTATACTAGTAATCCGAATTTATTAGCTAAGTAGAAGTAAGTTTTCAAGCTTTCCCACACCAACCACATGACATTTTCAAGGAAGACAGACAGCTAACTGCAAATTAAATAACAGAGCTCTTCAAGTTTTTATAATAAAACGCTTCAAGCCAGAAAGTGTTCTGTTATTCAGTTTGCAGTTGGCTGTCGACCTTCCTTGAAAAAGCCATCAGATTGATGTGAAAATGCTTGGAAACTTTGATTTCCACTTTATGACAATAAATTCAAATACAGTTTATTTTTTTAAAGATTAAGCAAGTTTTATTGGCACAAAGTTTTGGTATGCCCTACCATTCTTTTGGAATCTTAGAGATGTTAGTACCCATTGTGATGGTTCATCAAATTTCTATCCCTTTGTGTGCAGGCTGATGCAAGGCAATTCTCCAACAGAGTTATTCAAAAATCAGTGTCCCTCCCACATTTATCTTAAAAGAAACTACGATTTACCACACACTACTGGTTTACTGAATGAAAACAAATATTGGGTGTGTGCATAAGTTATACCCATTTTTGTAGGCTACAAAGAAGGGAGAACACAACAAATAACGTACCTAGGAGTTCACATAATTGCCATCAATCTGTATGACCTCTTGCTATCTGTTTACAACTAGGTGAATCCCACGCTGAAAAAACTCCTGTGTTTTAAGATAAAAGAGTCTGTTAATGCCGTTTTCACATTATCGAAGGTTTGGAGAGCGAAAGCGTTCTGTAACTATCGAAAAAGGTGGTAGTCCATAGATGCCAGGTCAGGGGAATACGCCGGGTGAGGTGACACTTCCAGCCAAAGTCCAGTAATTTTTGCCAAGTGATTAAGGCAGCATGAGGTCAGGCATTATCATAAAGAAGGATCACACCTTTGCGATTGACAAGTGCTGACCGCTTTGATGTCAGTTGTTCTCGCAATCTGTCCACTGTAGAGGTCAGCATTTAATTGTTCGGTTAGGTGCCAACACCTTCCAGTGGATTATTCCCTGGACATCCCACCAAACACTCAACAAAACCTTTTTGGGATGCAGTCTTCCTTTTGAGGTTGATGGAGCAGGCTCTGCACTTTGGCACACAGTCCGTCGATGCTTTACATTATGGTACAGTACCCATTTCTCATCACCCGTTATAATTCGTCCCAAAAATGGTTTATTTCTGCGATGAGAAAGCAAAGAAACACAGGTACAACTCTCTCCTCTCGTTGCTTTGCTGAAAGCTGGTGCGGAACCCAGTTACTGAACTTCGTGATGAACCAAAGCACATGCATCTGTCTTTCGACTGTTGTTCTGTGTACCGACAACGTTTCCGCTAATTCCTGAACAGTTGGATGTGGGTCATTTGTTATGGCTTGGTCCACATCCTCGTCAGAAACCATGGATGGACGTCCAAGACATGGTTGATCTCAGAGTAGCAGAATTCCAAAATTAGCAGGTTTTGCTTGTAGATTTAAAAAATAATAAAAGTTTCATTTATTACGATTATAACACTTACTCATGGTTTACCCAGATTAATATACTTAATTTGATTTTAACTTGAACTTTCAGTTATTTTTCACATCTCGGTTCTTTTGTTTTTTGACATTTCTAGATTTTATCAAGGCCTTTTCCCAATGTATAGGAACTGTATCAAAAGTTTTGTTTACACAAAAGAATTTTTTATTGCCAGGTTCCTCTTATAGGTGCCAGTATTATTAAATTAAAATATTTTCTTTATGAATGTTGTAAGTTTACTGTATATTTGAATTTAGTTGTTGAAAATGGTATTTATAAATTTTGAAGGCTCATTAAGTTGGATTCACCTAAAATCTTTGCCTTGTATTTCCGATGGGCAAACTTCTGAAGCCATTTTCTTCACAATTAATGCGTTCCCAAGGATGAAAATTTGAACGTCGATAAAAATAACTTCATATTATAGCCTAGTATACTTAACATTTTTAAAAATTTAACCATAATTAAGCAATCTAATATTTGTTTGTCTACTGACGTCGTGAATGTACAGGTAGCGCCATGTATTTTCTGGTCTGAACACCAAAGGAAAAGTTATTGATTTTTAATATGATTATGGTTAATTTTAAGAAAATATGAAATATACTAAGCTTGGTTTCTGATGAGTGATTTTTATTCATCAAACAGAAGTCATCACTCTTTCCACGTTTAATTTCTTTCCTTAATTACTTAATTAGGGATTTTTAGTGATGTTCAGATTTTCATCCTTGGGAACGCATTAATTGTGAAGAAATTGGCTACAGAAATTTGCTCATTGGAAATACAAGGCAAAGATTTTAGGTGGATCCACCTTAATGGAGCTGTTTTTCTGGATATAAAAACTTTTTCTAATTTGTGTCTTGTTTTTATGAGGTCTGTAGTCCAATATTTTGCCATAAAGGACTGTTTCACACATTGCTGCACATTCAGTTGTAATGTACAAATCATTGGAATCTGTAAAGAAAGCTCTTTGTTTTATTAATTTTTCTATAAATTATTGTATTCAATTGTTATTGTGGTTCACAGGTTTGTGGCAAGTTTTCTGTTTCGATGGTTGTGTACGCAGACACATTTTACTTTTATACAACTCTGGTTGATCTTTACATCTTCTGCCTTTATCCGGGAATTTCCAAAACCAACGGTGACATGCTATTATCAATTGCATCCTCCCCATATACTAGACAGATGTTGCGGCCAGCTATGGCTGCAGTACTGTCTTTATCAAACTAGTCAGTAAACAATATCTAATGTGCTTCTTATCTCATGCATGTTACACTGTCTGTGATTTCCATTATGAATGACTTACTCGGACAAACGTAGTGCCTCCATATGCTCTACTGCTCCACGCTTTATTGGCTGAAAATCTGGCGTCGCAGCGTCATCTGTGACGCAACTACTCTGCAATTTGCACCTATTTCAAAAACAGGTAGAACTTTTGTACACACCCAATAAAAGGTGACTACTCTTGGAGAAGTTGCCAATACCATTGCTCAGTATACAATCAGAGTGTACAAATATAAAAAATTAAGTGCTCTGTAGCATGTGCAGATACTTTCAGAATGATTTTAATTGCAATTTAGCTAGAGGTGGGTCTTCAAGATACTATACAATATAATTTAAGATAGGTTTTTACCACTCACCTATCACAAGAAAAACCTTAAATTGTGTGTTTTTTTTTCCTTTTAAAGTTGACCCTTCCCTTAGCAGGTTAAAACACCGATATTCACATATTGAAACTTGTAGCATGTAACATTAATTCAAATGCTAATCTCAATTATAATTAAAAATATTTTTTAACTTTAAAACAAATTCCAACGTATGCTAAAAAAATTACTTTTAAAATTTTAAACTGTTTTTTTTTATTTATGGCTACAATTTGTTTATTTTTAACATAAGTTGGAACTTGTTTTAGAGTTAAAAACAGTATTTTATAAGCATTTTAATTATAGTTGAAGGGATTAGGGATTAGTATTTGAATTAATGTATTACATGCTACCAGAGCACATCATTTAAAAGGAGACAGGGGACCTGGGAGCTGGGCAGTATTTTGAGGCCTCAGTATTAGTGGCACATCTAGGATTTCCCTACGGGTGGCTGAATTAAAATTACAAAAATACCCAGGAGAAAACATTCCCAAAATATGATGAGGAAGCCATAAAAATATCCCTGCCGTATTCTCACGAATCAGTGGTAGCGAGAAAATGTAAAAATACATGTTTAAAAAATGCATACCAGTTCAGTTCTGCTTTAATCCCCCCCTCCCCCCGATTGAGTTCAGCTTGTTGAAATTGTATCGAAGTAGTGGACAAATTAATATGATCCACATATCATGACTCAACCAAATTCTTAATGTATGAAAATTTCCCCCAATTACAGATGTGTATAAAAAAACTTCTGTAATGCTTTCGAAAAATTTGATAATGGACCGGGGCAACTATATTTTTTGCATACTCCTAAAAAAGTGGAAAGAAATAGAAAAACATTTTCACAAAGCAGTTTCTTTTAGTTTTTGCTGTGTTATATGGGGGCAACTATATTTTTTGCATACTCCAAAAAAAAAAAAAGCAGAAAGAAATAGAAAAAATTTTCACAAGGCAGTTTCTTATACTTTTTGCTGTGCTATATGCAGAAAAATATGAACAAAAACTGTAGAACTCTGTCAATTCTTCAAGCATTCTGCATAATTCTGGAGCCCCTTGAAAATGCAGGGCTCGGGCTGTAGTCCCCCCCCCTCTTAAATGGGCTCTGCATGCCACAATGCCACAAGTAATGTTCTAATATGTAAATATTAATGTTTTAACCTGCTAAGGAAGGGGTCATCCTCCAGGTTGTATTAAACTAGGGGTCATCAAAGATCAAAATTTTCAAGTGCTGGAAGAAATGTTTTCTATGTGAAGTAAATGAATTTCTTTTTTTGCATTCTTTTAAAGGAGGGAATATAATATTCCTATGTCATGAATTAGTGGATTTTGCGATTTTTTTTTTTTATGTTCTGTCGCTGAAAATCATTCTTATCTTTGATGTTACAGGAACCCATAAATCGAAGTAACTTCGAGATCTCCACTGATACATTAAGCGTTTTAACAAATATTATTAGTTACTCGATATTGGATTGGTGAGTAATTGCCCATATATTGAACAGTGATCTTACCCCTTGCTATGCCCATTTCTGCTGTAGATGGAAAAGATGTGAGAGAGTTCTTTGGTAGTTTAGTGAAACATGAAGGTTTTTATTGATAACGTCGAAAATTTCCACCAAAACAAGTGTAGCCAAGGGGAGGGGGGTCCTCGGATTTGGATCCCCACTCTCTTAATGGTGATTGAGTACGAATTCAAAGAGATATATCTGAGGTTTCACCAATGAACTAAGTCCATTGACCCCCTCTCTCTCAAGAAATTTCTGGCTACGCCACTGTCCACCGATGCATGGATGCTTCGGGAATGAGTTTTCAATGTTTCTCACTGATATGCCCACCCCTACTTCTGAGAGTTAGCCCTGGAAAATGCATGCTATATGAGGCTGCCAGAGGGGGGGGTGCTCTCAATAATGCTTTGGGGTTTCTTTCAGCGGTGAGCAGTGCCTCGGTTGTCAGTAGTGTAGCCACTGCTGGTAGCGATGAGGCAGTAATTGATAGGCATTTGTCAGAGACCGTTTTACGGGAAACAGTTCATAATTCCGGAAAAAAAAAAGTACATGCACATTAAACACAATAATATTCAAGATGCTGTAACACTGAAATATTTTTAAGATAAAATTTTACTGTGATATTGCCACAGTTCAAAATATTTTTGTCAAAATACCGTTTGAGCAAGAAACATTCTTGTGAACATACCATATGGCCCAACAGTATCAAATATCACCTGGATTGACCCCTGAAAGTGCACCCATGTTTTTTGAGAAAATTAAAAAAACATTTTATAAAGATTTTTATTAAGAATAAAATTGTCTGTGTAAAAACAGCAGCTTATGAACTTTTTCAATTTGCAAAATTGCCAGTGTGCAATACTGCTAATGAAAACAATGTAGAAAACAGCCATGTAATCCATCAGCCAATGCTATATGTGCACTGCAGAATTTGCTCATACAGCCAATGGCCACTGTTCTGATGGTCATGCTTGTAGCATGGCTGATGTGTGGAAATACTTTGGGAATGAGTCTTCAATGTTTCTCACTGATGTGCCTTAGTCAAAGTATACTGATATTCTGTGGTATACAAACAATTCCTGGTAATAGGGAATTATGTTTCTTTAATCTAAAGCTTGCCAAGAACTGTTTGAAACAAACAAACAAGAAAATTATCAAAGAAGTAAATGGGCTAATCTCTGAGCATGGTTGGTAAACATGCAAGCAGTGAGACTGTCAGATGTGGTGGCATCTTCCATTGTAAACTGCAAATAAAAGTATGCTCCTAGAGTTGATCAAGCAAAATTTTCATGCTTCCACATGGATTTTACCAAAATTTACTTCAAAATTACAATTCCAGTATTTATGCGACTTTGAATAAATACGATTTTCATGTTTTGGCTACGAAAATTCTGCGAAAACTGAAGAATTTGCAGCAAGCACTAATGCATTTGCACTTCCAGTTTTATTGGTAGTCGTTAAGTGTATGTTGTGATATTTTGTCCTGAAACATGGTCCCCCCCTTTGCTTTCTGTCACTTTTTTTTAAAAGAATTTAGTCTTTTTATGTGCATTTCAGATCCTTGTTTACAGCATATGAAGTATGTGCTTAAAAAATTACAGGGTAAGCACATACCCTGTATTTTACATCAACTCACGAATGCACAGGTATGCACACAGGCACAAATACATGCCTGCCAGATAGCAGGCTTGGCTCATAAAAAATATTCAGGTATAGCAAATACAAGCATTTACAACATGATGACATTGTAGAAAAAGTGCAGAAGAATATCAATTACTATACCTAAGATAAAGTGATAACATATAAAACATTTGACAGTCTCATAGTAGCATGCATATATATACAGTCAAACCACGATTTAACGAACTTCAAGGGACCAACAGTCTTAAACATAAAATCGCAGAATTTGCTAAATTGAGGAAGCCTTTCGAATGAATCATACAAATTAAGCTAGTGTTCATAGTAGAATACGTAAACAGGTATGTTCTCTTTCAGTGACATTTAAATCATGTATAGTACTTTTAATTACAAAATTTGTTATCAAAAATGTTATAATACATACACATTGGGATGTAAGGTCAGGTGATGCCGTTGTGGAGGAAACTTGGGGAGACCTTCGTCCAGCAGTGGATTGATAATGGTTGACAATGATGATGATGATGACATACACATTTACTTTGAATATTAAAAACACAATTCGTAGATATTAACTTCAATATGTAGCATCCAAATTTAAGCGTACTTTAAAATTGCGAGCAAAATTGGATGGTTGATAATTTTTCTGAGAATTTAGCTTCTTAAATAACGAGTGGAAACAGAACTTCAGTTAGTACTAATTAACTTGTAATTTTAAACAGAATTTTAAACAGAATATGTGTTTATTTCCTTTTTACACTGTAGAAAAGAAATGCTTCAGAGAAGATTGTTTATTTTTTTCTGAACGTTTAGCTTTATAAATTACAGCTTCAATTTTATGAAGTGCATGAAAAATGTCATTAATATCGAAGTGCATCAAGTAGTTTTTAGCACATTTTCTATCGTTAGCAGCATCACTAAAGCAGCTATTTGTGCAGCCCAGTGGCGCATTGGTCTAAGCGATGGCTTCTGATCCTTCGTCCGAAAAAGGTCCAGGTTCGAATCCCGGGTGGCATGGATGTTGTGTATGTCTTATGGCACTGGCTCTCTCCCTTCCCTGGAGTCAGTGACCCTAAATTAGGGACAAACGTCCGAGTTGCTCATGGTGGTCGTTAAACCTCCAATCACACACACAAACAAACAAAAAGCAGCTAATTTTCTCTTCTGCTTCATCAGAATCCGATACATTTAGTCCGATCTGTTCATCCAAAACATCATCAAGGGATTGCATTTGCATTGCTGCCAACTCTACTGTTTTTCCCGGGAGACTCCCAGCTTTAAATGCCATCTCTCAGTCTCCCGATTTTACGCCATAATCTCCTGGTTTTTCCAGAATTTCTCCCCAATTGGTTTTATTTGTATTATATGTATTTATATTCTGTAATGCTTCCAAAAAAAATGCATCCCTCAATGGAAAGGTGTTATAATTTTGTCATATGGAATTGAGTGCGTCGTAGCCCGGGTTTCACCGGAATCTGAAATGCATTGGTGTGTGCACTGTGTCTACGTGCTGCGTCATTGGTGCTTGGCTATTTATAACCCATGATTCCACTCTCAGTGTGGTAGGTACCAGACATCTGCACACAGTGAAAGGGAAGTGCAGCGTTACTGAGCGGTATGAGTAGTTTTGGTGTTGGGGTTAGTGACTGCAAGTTTGCTGTGGCCATTTATGTTTGGAACAAAATGACGTCAGGCCGTGTGTGTGCGATGGGGCGAGTTTTATTGTGTTTGTTCATATTTCATTGTTCGTAAATTTTTCACGTTTCACTCAGGCTGCAAGTTAAAAAAAATGGCAGAGAAGAAATAAAAGTACTTAGACCTTCAAGGAGACTCGCAGTACAGATTTTGAGTGCATATCGAAATCCTGGAAAGGTGAACATTTTTTCTTCTTGTACAGTACATGATGTCGATATAAGTATATCCCATGGTGGTAAAGGGATTTAGTTAACCACATTGATACTAAGGAACAAAGAAAGAGCATGTGGTCAGTCACAAAATAATAAAATTATTAATCTAAAGCAACTTATGGGATTTTACTAGGAAATTTTTTCATTAATAGCAAATTTTCGGAGAAAACTCTTCTCCTTCTTCAGGCTGTCTTGTTGTCACTTTTTACTTGTCACTATCACGGTTACGGTTTACCTTGACGGTTACGGTTAACCTTGACGGTTTAGGTTATTTTTCAACAAATCCTGCCAGATGTTAGGCAGGGAAAATCCTTTGCAGTCATTGATGATGGAATTTTGATTTTTTTAATCTCTATTCCTTCTTTCAGTTTTCTTTTTGGAAATTGCTTTGGAAACTGATTACTTTAAGGGAATTCCAGTCCATGCTGTGCCCAGTTTCTCTAACATGCCTATCTAATCCAGTCTTGTTGGAGCAATTTTTTACAGCTGCTTTATGCTCAGCTATACGAGTTTCTAGTCTGCGACCTGTTTCACCTATGTAAGATAGTCCACAACTACAATTTACTTCATAAATTACTCCTTGCATTTTTAAAATATCTTCTTCTCTTTGAACTATTTTAGGGAAAAAATTTTTAACTTTGTTCTCTAAACTTGGAGCTAGCCTAATATTGTATTTTTTACTAATTCTCTTTAAAGCCTCAAATAAACCTTTGTGATAAGAAATTTTTCTAGTGAATTTTACTTGTTGCTTTTGTGGGTTCTTCGTACCATTAAAATTCAGAAGCTTCTCAATTTCTTCTTTAGGATAGTTATTCTCTGCAAGTATGACTTTAAGCTCTTCTTTTTGGGCTTCTTTTTTATCTGCAGTAGAAACTATTTTATTATTTTTTTCTAAAAACTGACTTGCTACATTTTTCTTAATAGAAACTGGATGATACAAATTGAAATCCAGTAGTCTTTTAGTATTCATTGGTTTTTTATACCAACTAGTGAGGAATTTTTCATCTTCATAATAGATAGTAATATCTAAGAAGTTTATTCTTCTTTCTTTTTGAAGTTCAATAGTGAACTTAAGGGAATCATCTAATTTATTGAATGAGTCTAGAATTATTTCTGGAACAATTTCTGAGCTATCTATTATAAATAAGATGTCATCCATGTATCTGCTATATAAGCAGAAGTATGTGGGTTGTACTAGTATCTTTTCTTCTAGTTTTCCCACATAATAGTTAGCTAAGAGTGGGGAGCCCATTGCTAGCCCCGATTTTTGAATGAAAGAAGTTTTCCCAAATTGAAAGTAGTTGTTCTGCAAAGAGAAAGTAAGCATTTCAAAAATTCCTACTAATATGTTTTTTTCCTTGTTGTGAAAAACTATTAGGTCTGCCAAGTCTTCCGCTATAAAGTCTATAAGTTGATCTATATTAATGTGAGTATACATAGACACTGGCTGATATACATAGGACTAGGCTGCCATCTGATGCTGACCTTGGCAACGTACAATGGACGCTCCCTAATCTTCTGATTCAAGGCTTCTTGAATTGGAAGAGGAACTACAAAGGATCAAGTGGGACATCGTGGGGCTAAGTGAGGTAAGGAGAAAAGGAGAAGATCTCATCGAACTGAAAAGTGGACATCTCTTCTACTATCGTGGGACAGATACTGGCAGAACTAGTGGTGTTGGATTTATAATAAACAAGAAACTGAAGGATAAAGTGGTAGAAGTTGAAAGTTCCTCTGACAGAGCTGCACGACTCGTTATCCAACTATCGAGAAGATACCAGGCTCAGATTATTCAAACTTATGCACCCACCACAAGTCATCCTGAAGAAGAAATTGAAGAATTTTATGAGGAAATTTGTCATCTAAATAATAAAGGTAAGCAGCACTTGAAAATAATTATGGGAGATTTCAATGCAAAAATAGGGCAACGGCAACAGAATGAAACTTCAGTAGGTAAATTCGGTCACGGCAACAGAAAATAGCATGGAAATACTCTCGCAGAGTTTGCAGAAGCAGAAGGGTTTTTCATCTTGAACTCCTTTTTCAAGAAAAAGCCACACAGGAAATGGACATGGAGACATCCAAATAGGACGACAAGTGAAATTGATTTTATTATGTCTAAGAAAAAATTCGTCATAGAAGACTGCAGTGTGCTAAACAAGTTCAACACAGGTAATGACCATAGATTGATGAGATGTAAGATGCACCTCAACACTAAACTCAAACGTGGCAAGCTCATAAGACAAACAAAATCTATTGACATAACCAACCTTAAAAAACACCATAATACCTTCAAGTTGGAACTGAAGAACAGATTCTCTGCTTTAGTAGGCCTAACATCGGAAGAAGTGGATATTTCTGAAGTTAACAGAAAAGTAACCAAAGCTCTTATGGAAACAGCAACAAAATTAGCTGGGTCTAAGAACAAGTTGCATGTGAACAAATTATCAGGAAACACCAAAATGTTGATGCAAAAAAGAAGAGATATGAGGACAACTGAAGAAGATGCGACTTCCAAAGTGGAATATATAGAGCTATGTAAGACAGTACGAAAAAGTATCACTGAAGACGTAAAGAAATTCAACTGTGAACTAGTGAGGAAAGCAATTGAAAACAACCAAAGCCTAAAGATAGCAAAGGAACATCTCAGTAAGGGAAGAAAACAGATTATGGCACTGAGAAAAGAAGATGGTTCTGTAACAAGAAATAGAGGCGAAATTTTGACAAGAGTGAAAGATTTCTACTCCAAATTATATGAAAGGGATGATACATGTACTCCAGACATCATGAAAAGTACCAGTACTAGAGTTCTTCCAGTCCTCCCAGCAGAAGTTGCACATGCAATCAAGAACATGAAGCGGGGAAAAGCTCCAGGAGAAGATGGAATTACTGTAGACATCATAACAAGCAAGTGGAGAAATCAAAACGGTACTCGCCAAAATTTTCAATCGATGCCTTAATGAAGGGAAGATTCCTGAGAATTGGAACAACGCTACAATGATCCTGCTACATAAAAAAGGTGACATTGAGGATCTCAGGAACTACAGACCTATCAGCCTCCTATCAGTGGTTTATAAAATCTTCACTAAAGTTCTTTTACAGCGCTTGAAGGTAACACTGGACATGGTTCAACCGAGAGAACAAGCTGGATTCAGGAGTGGCTACAGCACAATTGATCATATCCACGTACTAAGAGAACTAATTGAAAGAGCGAGGGAATATGAACTTCCATTGTGCATGGCTTTTATAGATTATGAAAAAGCCTGATTCGGTGAAATCATCAGCAGTTACGATGGCTCTGAAATCCTGCGGTATTGAAGATGCATACATTAATATTATTAATAACATCTATGAAAATGCAAGTGCAAAGATTAGGCTGTTTGAAAATACAACACACATAAAAACTGGAAAAAGAGTGAGACAAGGTGGCACCATATCTCCGAAGCTCTTTAATGCCACATTGGAAAATATCATTCAATCACTGAACTGGGTAAACAAAGAGATAAAGATTAATGGAGATTATCTAACCCACCTTCGTTTTGCTGATGACGTAGTCATTTTTGCAACTACCCCCATCAGAGCTGCAGAGTATGATCCAGGAACTTGCTGACAAGAGTGAAGAAGTGGGATTAAAAATGAACTTTCAGAAGACAAAAGTGATGTACAATGCTTTTACAAGAAATGAAGATTTATCGATTGATGAAGAAAAGCTGGAGATAACAGACACTTACATTTATCTTGGACAGCAGATATCAAGTGAGGGACACATTGATGAAGAAATTAATCGGCATACAAAACTTGCCTGGAGAGCTTTTGGAAGAAACAGCATAATTTTTAAGAGCAATATGCCATTATGTCTCAAAAGAAAAGTGTTTGATCAATGCATCCTTCAAGTGCTTACGTATGGTGCAGAGACGTGGACCTTAACTAAAAGAGACATACAAAGGCTGCAGACAACTCAATGAAGCATGAAGAGGTGCATGCTTGGTGTAACCAGGAGAGATAAGAAGAGGAACTCGTGGATCCGAAAAATGACAAGAGTGGAAGACGTCATGATCAGAGTTAAATAACTGAAATGGCAGTGGGCTGGACATACTGCCAGAAGGACAGAACATCGATGGACAGCCGAAATTTTAAATTGGATTCCAAGAAACAGGAAAAGACCCAGAAGAAGACCACATGGGAGATGGGTGGATGAAATTTGAAAGTATGCGGGAGTGACATGGAGGAGACTGGCACAAGGCAGACCGTTGTGGAGGAAACTTGGGGAGACCTTCGTCCAGCAGTGGATTGATAATGGTTGACAATGATGATATATATATATATATATACACACACAAGTATATAAGGACAAAAATTAATGTGTTTGGCAGTGGCAGCGGAGATACACACTCAAGGTCATGTACGCATTCTCAAGTGTCTCATTGTGACCCCTAGAAATATGACAATAAAAATTTTTTCTTCTGATACACACCCTTTGAAACTTTGACTTGATACCGACCACTGCAACTTGGACGGCGATGAAAAACATTTTGTGGAATTTTGAAGGGTCTGTCAGAATTCCGCGATGAGTTGTTATTGCGATACTCACACACCAGCATTCTCTTTAATAAAAACGGATTGGAAACATATTCAGTCTAGTTTTAATTTTGAAGCCATGATAACAATTTAGTGTAGAAAAATTTGTTTTCCAAAATTTACCAACTTTGTAAATTTTCTAAACAATGATATCTGATTAAATGTTCTTTTCAAAGTAATTAAGTATAATGCACTACCTCAATTGAAATGCGCAGCTTATTTTTGAGAGGGAGGGGAGACGCAGCAGAAAAATAAAATGTACCCAGTGGAGTCACTTCAATGATTTTTGGTGAACAAAAATTTACGTGAGTTTAAAAGCAAAAAGTTCCCTGTGCTTGGCGAGTGAAGAAATCCAATTTTGTGCAAGTATTTTGCTGCAGAAATTAATCTCTCTCTCTCTCTCTCTCTCTTTTTTTTTTATCCAATACTGAACTCTATTCTTAATCGCAATTTGTTCACATACCCATTTTGACCAGAAGAGAAAATATAAGTAAAACTTTTTTGCAAAAGTCCCGGCAACTGAGTATTTGTTATTAGCAAACACAAATAGTCTACAGTTCGATAGTAACATTGTTGTTAGAATTATTACGTTGAATAAAAACAGGAACAAACCAAAAATTGGAGGGGAAAAAAAAACAGGTTGAGTAATACATTCAAACATACTTCATTTAATACTTCATTTCAACATGTCATTATTTTTAATTTATTCCCCTATTTTATTTCTTATTTGGAAGCACGAGAACCGTATTAATCAACAAAGCACACAGGCCCTGCAATGCATTCCCACCCAACGAGAGACTGCATTCGCGAGCAATCCGGCTAGCGAGAGCTGCCATCAATGCAGTCCCCAGGGAAGTTTTATTCAAAGGAAACGAACTGATGTGGGAATAGGCAGAGTTTCCCACATGAGTTGGTTTCAATACCTGTCAGGGCTGCAAGCAGCACAGTCCGCTAACGTTCTTCCGCTCCCAGTGGTGTTATGCAAGAAAAACTTCCAGTTGAGTTCAGAAAACTTCTCTCTTGGTACGGCATGAAAAAAAAAACTGCTTTGGGAGGGGGGATGCTGCAGCCCCACAGCAGGAGCCGCCCCTGATCTCAGGCAACATAATGTTCCATTGTCAAACTGCATTACTTTGGCATCAGAAACGCACCGTTATGATTGGTCGGAAGTCTGGAGTTGCAGCTTTTCTGAAAGAACAAGATTTAATAGTAGTAGGACGTTCATGCCATCTCATGAATTTAGTGGCTGAGAAAGGTGCTTTAGTTCTTCCAGTAAAAGTTGACAAGGTCCTAATAGATGGTTTTTACTATTTGGAAAAAAGTGCAAAACGAAAGGAGATATTAAAAACTTTTCAGAACCCCCATGATACGGAAGTAAAAAAGAAAAATTGAAGCATGTGTGAACTCATTGGCTTTCATTCGGGAAATGCCTGGGAAGACTGGTTGAGCAATGGGCCCCATTAGTCAGCCTTTTTAAGGATGAAATCACGAAGAACAAAAAAATATAGCAGCTTGGATTCCTACCGAATTCCAAAGCACGATAAAGCAATTCCAGAAGCCAAAAGGCAGTGCATCAGTAATAAGGTTTGTGGTCAAAAGCCTAGTTCAGTAAAAAGATGAGCAGTGGAAGCTTCTCTCCCTCAAAACAGCTGGAAAGGTTATGAAAGCTGTGAATAGTATACAGGAGATTGAAACGGAACCTTCAGCTATTATTTCTCTTTCTTACAGATGGTATAAATAAAGCTTTTTGTTTATTTCGGTTGACTGTAATTTCAACTTTCAAAAAAGTAAACATACTGCTACAGTCCCAAGCTCCTCACATACATGTCTTAAGCTTAGTGCTGTGCGATTTGTTTGCAGAAATAATTTCAAAATTTGTCAAGCTGTCAGTTGCTAAACAGGGTAGTTCTGTAGGGTTATTGAGCATAGACTATCACAGTAGATTACACCAAAAAGATTTGACCTGGTGATTGGGCATTCTACCACCACCATAGTAGATTCTCTGAAATCTGAAGACAAGGTCTTTTTTTTTTTTTCATGTCCGGAGTTGTATAAAAATAAAATGTATCTGCGTACGCAACCATTGAAACAGAAAACTTGTTGCAAACCCACAAAAGGTGAACCACAATAACAACAGCATAAGATAATTTAAAGAAAAATCAATAAAACAATAATTATTAGATCATTACAGATACCAATGAGGACAAAATAAGTACATTACAATTGAATGTGTGAAATGGACCTTTATGGCAAAATATTAAAATATTGGACTATGGACCTAATAAAAAGAGTAATTACACGAAGTTTTTATATCTGGAAAAACAGTTCCATTAATCATCCTTCAAAAATTATGAATAGCATTTTTAACAACTTAATCAAAAAATAACACTTACAAAATACATGAGGAAAAGATTTTAATTTAATAACTGGCAACTGCAAGAGGAAACTGGCAATAAAATTTAAATTATTTCTGTGTAAACGAAACTTTTGATACAGTCCCTATACATTGAGAACAGGCCTTGGTAAAATCTAGAGGCCAGAAACGTCTGTTAAACAAAAGGACTCGGAAGATGTGAAAAATAATTGAACATTCTCCAAGTTAAAAATAGAATTAAGCATATTAATCTTAGTGCCTTGAGGAAGTGTTTTAATTGCTGTAAATAACATTTATTTTTTTTAATCTACAAGCAAAAACTACCTGCAAAATCTGCTAACAATACTCAAGAGATGCATATAGCATATTAAATCCATTAATTTTTGTGGTGTAGTCAGTACAAAGATTCGCCAAGCTTTTGCTCTCCACTTGGAGGCTTTTTCAAGGCAATGGTAGACATAAAAATGCAGGGGATTGGAACACATAAAGAACGAAGATGATTTTTGAAAATAACGTGGGTGACACCATGAGCATATTACACGAATTTTTATCAAGCAATTATACAGTGCGTTGCGATGTGTTTCCATCTTTTAATAACGCATGCCAAACCATTGGTATTTCAGTAGAGACCATATCTTTCCACGCCAGTTTGCTGGATAGGATTTCGACTGTTTCCTTGATGGCGGTCTCTTTAAAATTCGTGTAAGGGGCAATTCTTCCAATATTATTCCATGCAGGAGTGCCAAGCAATTCACGACTTCTCTGGTAAGGGCTCTATGCTGTATTTCATCAGGGAAACAGTCAAAATCCTATCCAGCAAACTGGTGTGCAATGATATGGTCTCTACTGAACTACCAAATGGTTTGGAATTTCATCTTTAAATGGAAATTTGAAGATGAATTTTCCATTAAAAGATGGAAACACATCGCGACGCACAGTATAATTGCGTAATAAAAATTCATGTAATATGCTTGTGGTGTTACCCACATTATTTTCAAAAATCATCTTCGTTCTTTACGTGTTCCAATTCCCTGCATTTTTATGTCTGCCATTGCATTGAAAAAGCCTCCCAGTGGGAAGCGAAAGCTTGGCGAATCTTTGTACTGACTACACTACAAAAATAAACGGATTTAATACACTATATGCGTCTCTTGAGTATTCAAATTCTGGTGAATTTAAAATAAAGTTATCTGCTAATAATTTGGAAACTATCCATGTATGTCTACATTATGATACTCTGCTCATGTCAGAAAATATTTTTCTTCTGTTTGTGATTACATGATACACAAATTCTCATTAATGCCAAAGTGTGCCAAATATCACCTATTGAAAATGCTTCATTTTCAAGCGTCACCTTTTTTTTATCAAAAAATTTCCTGTTTTGCTACGAGAGGAAAATCGCAGTGAAGCAATGGATTAACTACAAACCCAATTTTGTAGACTACAGATCAGTCAGCATCCATCTGGTATCATGCAGGAACACAGAATTGATAGGCAGTGGTTCCAAGTAAGCCAGATTAAAAGCAATTTTGGGCACAGACCATTTGACAAAATAGCAAAGGTCATGCTCTCCATTTTATCTGTACCACACAGCAATGCTGAATGTGAACGTATATTCAGTCAGGTAAAAAAAAAAAAAAAAAATAAGGAATGAGTTTTGATCTTCAATCTCAGATGAAAATCTGGAAAATTTGCTGATCACCAAATGTCGTCAGAAAGGAAAGTGTTTTGACCAGCAGTATGATCCTGCATTTCTAAAGAAAGCAGCATCAACAAGTGCTGTGAATAAGATATAGGTATTTATTATTTTTCAGTGTTATATCATGTATTAACGTTCAATTTGGAATCTAGTGTTAATGTCTTGTATTATTTATAAGTGCAGTGGTTAGTTAAGTGTTTTCTAACAAAGGCACATGCACACATAAATAAAACATTGTGTGTGTACTTGATATGCATATACATATAAATACACTTTATTTCAGTGGCATCCCACGAAAATCTCCTGTTTCTTTATTTTGAAATGTTGGCAGCTATGCATTTGGCAGGTATACACTTTTGTGTCACAATCAATGTGATAGGAAAACAATACCTGATAAGGCAATTTCATTCCATACTGCAAGATAGTCTACTAAAGATCCAGACTTACAAATTTTGCTAGTAGACATTGGCCACCAACACCAAAATTGTTAGTGGCCATAAAAAAAAAGCTCAGTGTCCAAACTTTGAAAAAAAAAAAAAATCAAATTGTATATTTCTTACTAAATTTTTTTTTTTTAAATTGCTTAGCATAATATCAGTATGTTTTATTTTGCATGTTTCAGTTATAGTATTCTTAAAAGTTGAAACTGAAGTAATAAAACAATGCAGGAGAGTGGGAACATCGCGGGGGGGGGGGGGCTTACGGGATAAATCTTTGCACCGTCCGACTTCCGGTTTTGGAAATTTTCCCGCTATTTTCAAGCTGAATTTTCGTAAAGATGGAATTTTGTCCTCCGACGAACATCCCTGTGCTCCGCCCCCAGTTGTGTCCACTGGTTCATTGATCTCGCGAATGACCAAAATAATAACAAAAAAGCGGATTTCGCGGAAGAATCTGATGCCCGAGATTACGAGCATCAGATTCTTCTGATGCCCGTAATCTAAGGCAACATCGGGAGAAAAAAATTACAATTACTGTAACTTTTTCACTCCATTCAACTACAGTTTTCGAAAGTTTTGAGGCACGAAATACCATCTCCAGACGGAACTCCCCACCCGCAAATTGTCTTCAGTTTTACACTGATCCTGAAAACAATCTAAATGATGACAAAAAAACGTGAAATTCTGCGAGTCCACTTAAGAATCTCATGCATATCATAAAACAATAAAATAAAATAAAATGAAAATTCGTAGAATCCGTAGTTTCGACAACGAGGTCCATAGTCAGCCAACTAAATCTGTAGAAACTCGCAGATCTGGAAACATTATTACAGTACAACCTTGAAAATCCGGAATCGTCCGGAGATCCGCACTACGCCGATTCCGGATTTTAGAATTTTTTTATGGACTATGCAGGCTTTCAGCGAACATTCATTAAAAATAATAAAAAGAAAATGCCTAACTTTTAAAGTTCACATGGAAGTTTATTTTGACGTGTCTTGGTTACTGTAAAATTCGCATTCAGTTATTTAAAAAATTGGAGAATTTTTTTAATAAAAATTTCTCTCAGTTGGACTTTTCCAATGCAGACAGTTGAGCTGTCCACCACCGCAATCTTACGAGCCTCATTGCCCTACGATGACCCATCAGTCTTGGCGCATTCTTTGTGATCAAAAACCGACGCCCTCACCTTTTTTATAAACATTTTTCTTTTCTGCTGTTCAAGCAGAATAGCAGAATGAAAAAGGTGATGGCCGACTTCCGTACAACTCAAATTTTGTGTCATTTTGTGTGATTTCCGTACATTTGGAGTAAAATTTTTTCAAAAACGTGCGAGTTCCGTACAAGTTCAAAAAAAAAATTCCGTACAATACAAGTTAAATAAAATAAATGTTTTTTTCCCGTACAAGTCGCCAGAATTGGCGATTTAACTAAACATTTTTAGTCGCCACGACGATGAAGTTTATTGCCAGTGGCGACTGGGAGTCTGGATCTTATCGTCTACGCAAAATTATCAACAGGATTTTTGGTATTGGACCAACTTCCTTCTTGTTCACAACCTGAGAGGCCTGCTTTGTTAAAGCAGTTTTTAATGGTATCTGTCATAACCGCATTTCACGACTCGCACGAAATGCACTGTACCGAGAATGTTAACTTTAGATGCATCATCCTTTGCACTTATAACAGAAAGTACTTTCGTATAAGGTTTCAATAATGGGCTTGAAAACTTAATGACACCCAGATCCAGCAGTTGCAATTTACTAGCACAATTTTCTGGGGGGGGGAAATGGCTTCAACATTTTCCAGATTGTTTACCTGAGGATGCGCAGAACACTGATCAATGAATAACAGGACTTTTCTCTTGTTTGCCTACATCTGAGTATCCAAGGCTTCTACATAATTTTTGAATAAAGCTGTGGTAACCACAACTTTTTTTTTAATTCATATTTGGTGGGCAAAATTTCAGTTTTGAAGCAATGTGGTTTAGCAGATTTGCCTATAATTAATGGCTACAATTTTTCTAACCTGTCTGCATTGGCAGCTAGAACAGTAATTCTGTCTTTTGATTCCTTTCCTCCATGGCAGACGTCATTCAAAAACAGTGTTTTATCTGGCTGCAGGCTAGCTATAAAGCAGTCCAGTTTCATCAGTAAATAATATATAGAGATCCAGTACCTCTTTTAGAATTGCTATTACGCACCTTAAAATATGGACATGTGATTCTGGTGGTGCAGTTAATTATGACATTTATTATTTTAAAAAGTAAAGACTAAAAGAAGGTAAGAGCAATTACTCACATATTTGCGTCGAGAGGTCTCTTTCGTTTGCATACCACCACAGTTCCGCAAGTTGTTTGGTCCCTGATGTTCAGCGGCTATGCATTGCAAAACGTCCGATGGTGACTATAATAAAGTTTTTAGCAGTAGAAGTCGACCCAAACAACAACCTTGCTATATATTGTATCGTAAGCTCAAAGAATAATCTCTTGAGGACAAGGTTAAATCTAGGAAATTGATGCCGTGGTTTTTTTTTTTTTCCAGTTCCAGGGTGTACTACAAAGAATTTTCTAGCAAGTTAAATTCTGCCAAAATCTGAGAGGGTAGAGATTGGTCCATACTATCTACAATAAACAGGACATCACTCATGTATCTTACATAGAGAGCAAATATTGAGGGTTGTACAAGTATTTTTGCCTCTAGTTTACTTACATAATAATTTGCTAGCAGAGGTGCTAGTGGAGAACCCATTGCAAGTCCTGAAGTTTGCCTGTAATATTCCTTTCCAAACTGGAAGAAATTATTTTTTAAAGAAAACATGAGTAGTTCATGTATGCCAAGCAGTATTTTATCTATTGTGGTTATGGAATACTATTTTTTCCGCCAGGTCATCCGCAATGAATTGTGGCATGAGGCCTAGGTTAATGTTAGTATACATAGATACTACTATCCAGGCTTGCCATTACTGGATGAATTAATTAATTCTGGCATGTTGTCTAGTTTTACTTTCAGCTGTATGGAATTTTTTAGAAGGTAGGGAGGAAAAGAGAAAATATCTCTGAGGTGAATAAGCAAATAATTAATGTTGGAGAGTGGGGAATTTCTAGTGTCGATTACAGGTCTCATTGGATGGTCTTCCTTGCGAATTTTTATTGTACCATAGATCTGTGGAACTCTTGACTGGATTTTGGAGAAGCTTTTGAAGAGCTCATTTAGCTAATTTTTACTTTTTAAGGGGCTTATTAATTTAAGATTTTTGACAGTTTGATCAATAGGGTTATCAGTGAGTTCTTTATAATAAGGCTTGCTCAATTCAGTTTCCATTTTTCTTTAATACTTATATTTTTCTAACAATACCAAAGCTTTGCTTTTATCGGCTTTCAGCACTACAATTTTATCATTGGTTTAGAATTTTCTAAGGTCAGTAATGGCATACAAATTTTGAGATGCAGTCTGAGAATTCTTTCCTCCTTTGAAAATTTGACCAACTTTTTTGAATAATAACCTCTATAAGACCCGTAAAAAAGTTATCTCCACTGAAGTTTTTGTAATTCCCCTGAACTTCATAATGTTCTCCCTTGTAACTTTAACCGCATATTACAATAATTTTTTTGGGAAACCACATATAACAAAGTTTTGCACGGATGTCAGAATATGAAAAATGGGAAATATAATTTTGAAAAATTCATTTTATTAATCTTATACAAATATCTGCAATCGTTCGAAGTATTTTGTGTAATGTACAAGGTTGACAAAGAAAAAAATGAACAGAAGTTCAAAAAACTAATAGGCCTAACCTAAAAATTTTTAGCTACTTTGTAATGCTATAAATAAAATCCTTCCAATAAATAAATTAACAGGGTGTCTACTGGTAATGAAGGTCATGAAAAAGTAATGAAATGAGCAGGTGGTCATGAAGTAATGAAATTGAGTGGGTGGTCATGAAATTGTCTTTTTTATATCATATAAGCACCTGAATGAAGACAAGTTTGCGCACCTAGAAGAAAACACGAACCGGCACCCTTATAAACCGGCGTGTAGTCGATGCTCTATGAAAGTGAAAAGCACCAGCCAACGCAAGCAAGAGTGACAAGAATGCCTAGTAGAAGCCAGAGACGTCGATTTACACAACTTATAGACTTTGAGAGAGGCCTGATCATCAGGCCGAAAACGTTTATTGCCTGAAGTTATGCAGAGTTCCATTTTGAGAGATTCTCAAGCGACAATTGCATTGCAAGAATTTGTGTCAAAAAACATATGGCTTCAATCAAAAGCTGGTGTTGTGAAGAGTGAATATTTTCAATTTTGTGAAACTTCAAAAAACAACTGAAACAGTTCAATCCTAAGGAGGACGAACTTGATCACTTTCTGATGAATTTACTACAAAAGTGAAAACCACGACTTTATCAAGTTCTTACAGAAGCTGCTATGCATGTTTCATGGCAATGCTGCACATTTGAAAGAGGCTTTTCTGTTAACAAAGAACTTTTAATTGAAAACTTAGAAGAAGATGCAGTTGTTGCAGAAAGAAGTGTTTATAGTGCAATACAATTGTTAGGTGGTTTAGCTAATAGTGAGAAAGAACTGAATGTAGAATCACAAAATCAATGATATTAGCTGTCAAAAATACTTCATCACAAAGAGTAGAAGACTTAAAACTGAAGAAATCTGACAAAGATGAAGTGGCCAATCATAAAAGGAGAGCAGTCCAAGAACTAAAAGAACTCAAAGATAAGAAAAGAAAGCTTATAGAAAAGGCAAAAGAAGAAGCTGAAGTTCTAGATTCTGAGATAACAAGTTTAGCTAAAATACTTAAATAAAGAGTCTTTCACTGTAAAATTTCAATCTCCATAAATTTTGTACATTCATAGTTTTTATATTGCCTTAATAAAAACTTAAGTTTTTACAGCGTTACCATGTTGAAAGAATTTGTGTATTAATAGATGTAATGAGAAATATTTCTGAAAATAGCCGTACCCCTTTCTATTTCTAGATGAGAGCTGAATGTTTTTATTTCCTTAAACACATAGAATTTGGTGAATGGCATAGTACAAGTCATACATAATTACATTATTCATGTTAACAAGCAATTTTAGTGACATAAGAATTACATTCAGCTTTCATCTCAACTAGTTTCCAGGTAGGGTTCATTACCCCCCCTCCCCCTAGTACAGCCATTTTAGCAGCAATTATATTATAGACAACAGTTTTGCCTAAACTATTGTCGCATGGAATTGATTTCAGTGTTTGTAAAAATAAAAATAACCTGGGATCTCAAGCCAAGGGTACTAGTTTGCGAGTCTAGAATGGCTATCATTGTGCTACACATTGTCGAGAAGTCATGAATTTAACTGAAGATGTCATGGAAAAGTCATGAATTCGGTTCACTGGAAATCAGTAAACACCTTGATTAAAAAAAACTGCATTTGGAATATAACTTTTTTCCCAAACAAAATATGTTGAGAACAGAAAAAAATAGTATAAAATGCATACAATCTCCAGCAAAAAAAAAAAAACAAAAAAAACCAACACATTTTTAGCTATTAAAGCATAATTGGCCTTACTCCTAATATCAAATATATTAAAAATGACCGAACAGGTGGGAGTCAGAGGGAGTTAGATCTGGGCTGTACGGTGGATGGGTATACCACTGACCAGCCTAATTTGCTGATTGCCTGATTTGTTGAAAACTGAAAAATAATATAAAATGCTGTATACTAAATATAATTACCTGTGTTTGCACAAGTTCTGGAATAAACAAATAAATGAAGACATTGCTCTTTCCATGTTTAGGAACGCACAGCAACCGAAAAATTGTGAAGTTCTGGAATCCTAGAAAAAGTGTGGAACTTTATTTCCAGTATTTCAGTCCTGGAATGCCCCCCTCCATGATCCTTGAATAGCCCTTAAACTTTTCTGTTTGGATTGAAAATTGTCACTTTTGTAACTGAATCGGGTCATATACAATCAGAGAAGACATCTCAGATTGCCTGGTTAATAACAGAGGAGAAGGAGAGTGTTGTATCACTTTAAATATTTTATCTATAGATCAGGCATCTCCGGCATTTCTATTTGGCTGAGCATAGGAATATAAATGTAATTTCTTCCATTACATGTAGCTTTACAAAACAAAATAGATATTGGTTGAATAGCTCTGTGCAGCTAGATTTGCAATGACTTTGAAAGTCTCTCTGAATTCCCACTGTGGGTGTTCCATTTTCTGTGTACTGCTGTTCCTGGGCTCGGTGTCTACTGCTCACACAATCAGACAAACAAAGCCAAGTTCAGAGATAAAGCTTGTCTGGTGCACATACATCATTGGCTGCAATTGTATATTCAGTGGAAAGAGACTGATATCCATACTGCTACGTTAAAAAATGAGGAAAAGGAAAAACTGATATTAATAGATTTGTATATATGAAAGGGATGTAAGATCGGGTGATGCGTAACATCACAGCCTCTCCTTGACAAATGTCAACCCCGCCTTCTCGTGGTGCATCCTGTTCCCACTAAAGGGGCTCTGACGACCGCCAATAGCGGTATAACTATACCATCGGGATTAGAGGAAATTCTATCCCACACTCACCAACCCGCTTGGCCAGCGTGGTGAGTTATGGCCAAACCCCTCCAAAATGACTCCACAACTTAAATCTTGGCCCTCAGTCTCCGGCAGCTGGAATGTACCTGGCCAAGGCAGCGGCCAGTGCGACATGAAGGCAGAGGGTGCTAAGAATCCCCGGAGGACCGGACTAGGCTGCCATCTGATGCTGACCTTGGCAACATACAATGGACGCTCCCTATCTTCTGATTCAAGGCTTCTTGAATTGGAAGAGGAACTACAAAGGATCAAGTGGGACATCGTCGGGCTAAGTGAGGTAAGGAGAAAAGGAGAAGATCTCATCGAACTGAAAAGTGGACATCTCTTCTACTATCGTGGGACAGATACTGGCAGAACTAGTGGTGTTGGACTTATAATAAACAAGAAACTGAAGGATAAAGTGGTAGAAGTTGAAAGTTCCTCTGACAGAGCTGCACGACTCGTTATCCAACTATCGAGAAGATACCAGGCTCAGATTATTCAAACTTATGCACCCACCACAAGTCATCCTGAAGAAGAAATTGAAGAATTTTATGAGGAAATTTGTCATCTAAATAATAAAGGTAAGCAGCACTTGAAAATAATTATGGGAGATTTCAATGCAAAAATAGGGCAACGGCAACAGAATGAAACTTCAGTAGGTAAATTCGGTCACGGCAACAGAAACCAGCGTGCAAATACTCTCGTTGAGTTTGCAGAGGCAGAAGGGTTTTTCATCTTGAACTCCTTCTTCAAGAAAAAGCCACACAGGAAATGGACATGGAGACATCCAACTGGGACGACAAGTGAAATTGATTTTATTATGTGTAACAAAAAATTCGTCATAGAAGACTGCAGTGTGCTAAACAAGTTCAACACAGGTAGTGACCATAGATTGGTGAGATGTAAGATGCACCTCAACACTAAACTCGAACGTGGCAAGCTCATAAGACAAACAAAATCTATTGACATAACCAACCTTAAAAAACACCATAATACCTTCAAGTTGGAACTGAAGAACAAGTTCTCTGCTTTAGAAGGCCTAACATCGGAAGAAGTAGACATCTCTGAAGTTAACAGAAAAATAACCAAAGCTCTTATGGAAACAGCAACAAAATTAGCTGGGTCTAAGAACAAGTTGCATGTAAATAAATTATCAGGAAAAACGAAAATGTTGATGCAAAAAAGAAGAGAGATGAGGACAACTAAAGATGTGACTTCCAAAGTGGAATATCTAGAGCTATGCAAGACAGTACGAAAAAGTATCACTGAAGACGTAAGAAAATTCAACTGTGAACTAGTGAGGAAAGCAATTGAAAACAACCAAAGCCTAAAGATAGCAAAGGGACATCTCAGTAAGGGAAGAAAACAGATTATGGCACTGAGAAAAGAAGATGGTTCTGTAACAAGAAATAGAGGCAAAATTTTGACAAGAGTGAAAGATTTCTACTCCAAATTATATGAAAGGGATGATACATGCACTCCAGAAATCATGAAAGGTACCAGAGTTCTTCCAGTCCTCCCAGCAGAAGTTGCACATGCAATCAAGAACATGAAGCGGGGAAAAGCTCCAGGAGAAGATGGAATTACTGTAGACATCATACAAGAAGCAAGTGAAGAAATCGAAACAGTACTCACCCAAATTTTCACTCGATGCCTTAATGAAGGAAAGATTCCTGAGGATTGGAACACCGCTACAATGATCCTGCTACATAAGAAAGGTGACATTGAGGATCTCGTAAACTACAGACCTATCAGCCTCCTATCAGTAGTTTATAAAATCTTCACTAAAGTTCTTTCACACCGCTTGAAGGTAACACTGGACATGGCTCAACCGAGAGAACAAGCTGGATTCAGGAGTGGCTACAGCATAATAGATCATATCCATGTGCTGAGAGAACTAATTGAAAGAGCGAGCGAATATGAACTTAAATTGTGCATGGCTTTTATTGATTATGAAAAAGCCTTTGATTCGGTGAAACCATCAGCAGTTACAATGGCTCTGAAAACCTGCGGTATTGAAGATGCATACATTAATATTATTAATAACATCTATGAAAATGCAAGTGCAAAGATTAGGCTGTTTGAAAATACAACACACATAAAAATTGGAAAGGGAGTGAGACAAGGTGACACCATATCTCCGAAGCTCTTTAATGCCACATTGGAGGGTGTTTTTCAGTCACTGAGCTGGGAAAACAAGGGGATAAAGATTAATGGAGATTATCTAACCCACCTTCGTTTTGCTGATGAGGTAGTCATTTTTGCAACTAGCCCATCAGAGCTGCAGAGTATGATCCAGGAACTTGCTGACAAGAGTAAAGAAGTGGGATTAAAAATGAACTTTCAGAAGACAAAAGTGATGTTCACTGCTTTTACAAGAAATGAAGATTTATCGATGGATGGAGAAAAGCTGGAGATAACGGATACGTACGTTTATCTTGGACAGCAGATATCAAGTGAGGGTCACATTGATGAAGAAATTAATCGGCGTACAAAACTTGCCTGGAGAGCTTTTGGAAGAAACAGCATAATTTTCAAGAGCAATATGCCATTATGTCTTAAAAGAAAAGTGTTTGATCAATGCATCCTTCCAGTGCTTACGTATGGTGCAGAGACGTGGACCTTAACTAAAAGAGACATACAAAGGCTGCAGACAACTCAAAGAAGCCTGGAGAGGTGCATACTTAGTGTAACCAGGAGAGATAAGAAGAGGAACTTGTGGATCCGAAAAATGACAAGAGTGGAAGACATCATGATCAGAGTTAAATCCCTGAAATGGCAATGGGCTGGACATACTGCCAGAAGGACAGATCATCGATGGACAGCCGAAATTTTAGATTGGATTCCAAGGGACAGGAAAAGACCCAGAAGAAGACCACATGGGAGATGGGTGGATGAAATTCGAAAGTATGCAGGGGTGACATGGAGGAGACTGGCACAAGACAGACCGTTGTGGAGGAAACTTGGGGAGACCTTCGTCCAGCAATGGATTGATAATGGTTGACAATGATGATGATGATGATGATATATGAAACATGGATCTGTAACATTTTGGTCTTGATAATCTTTGACACATAGGCTCGGAATTTTAGTCAAGGGAATAATACCCATTTTTTATGCATGTAAAATGGTGCAAGAATTGCAACAAATAAATCTGGGGAAAGTTTTGCTGTTGAATTTGCCTGTGGGTGTACCACTGGTCTGTGGGCATTGCCCTGCCACTCAGAAGATAGTGAGTGCTCTGTACAGTTTGTGCTGTCTTTCGCTTTTACACCAAATCGTGACAAAGAAGATAATCTAGTAAAGTCGTAACTGAGTCACCAAAAATTAAGTATAAAAAAGTGTTAAAACTTGTCGCTAGTTTCAAAAATCTCCTTTGTACTTGAAATGTGCATTTTGTAAACAGGAGAAATACGAAATGAAAAGTTTTCCCTGACAGCATTTTAATTGTACACACATTGCTTGACAACCCCACAGTGAACTGCATGTCCATGAATGCAGCCTCCATCAGGCTGCAGACAACTGTCTACATATGCAGGTAACACATTGGATAGAAGACTATCTTGAACAGTGGGGAGGGTGCATTTTGCTGCATGATCTACAGATGTAAGAGAAAGGGGTGGCAGTGAATGTGGGTGTGAAACAAAGTAATGGTAGCTCAGGTTGTGCTGATGAACTTCATGTTCAGTCTAATATTTTACTTCTGCGAGATCACAAAGTACAAGTCTGACTGGGCCGCACCAGTAGTGCAATGGTCTAAGTGATGGCTTCTGATCATTCGTCCGAAAGGGGTCCGGGTTCAAATCCCAGTGAGGCATGGATGTTGAGTTTGTCTTACGCATTGGCTCTCTCCCTTCCCTGGAACCATTGGCCCTAAATTAGGGATGGACGACTGCTTATTGCCTATTGAGTTGTTCATGGTGGTTGTTAAACCAATAAAAAAAAAAGTCCAACTGGCTTTTTTCACACACTATAAATTTTCAGGCAGTTTGTTCCCATCTCAACAACAATCAGTTTGGATTTCTACTCACTTTTTGAGTTTTCAGTTGCAGCTTTTCTTTTTTGTAGGTACTTACTTGCACATCAAGATGGATAAATGGCTAGGCTTATTCAATGAACAGAACCAGATTCAGCCTTATTAAACATCAATGGAAAGTTTATGAAAAAATGCAAAAATGTGTAAGTCTTTATAGAGGAAGTGCACACTTTATTACAAGAGGCTGAAAATAGATTGCAAAGATCATCCAAATGGTTTGTGCGATAGCCATTACTGGAACATTCAGATACATGTGGTTCACACGGTTGCTGAAATCCTGGAAAAGTCCTTGAATTTGATTTCTCTCTTTTCCAGGCCTGAAAAGTCCTTGATTTTTCATATTTTTGTGAAGGGTCTTGAATAGTTCAGGAATTTCTTCTTACAATGAAAAAAAAAATTGGTAGAAATGTTTGGATTTGTCGCTCTGTTCTAGCCTCCTGCGGGGTCTTGTGCAGTGACATCAGTTCTACAGTGTCTGCAGATGTGTTATGTGATCCCTTTAGTCTCGTGTGATGCTGAAGTGCAGTGTGTTTGAGTGCCTCCCAAAATTGATAGAAAACTATCGTCTGAGTGAAATAGTGAATGTAATTGTCATGTAAACAGATGTTGTTTGTTATTGTGTACATGGAGACTAATAGAAAAAGTAACAAGTGAAAAGAGTGAAAATCCTCCAAATACTTGGCATCAGAGAATAAACAAAGACATCACTCTTCCCACGCTTTAGCAACACTGACGCCACGTATTTAGAGGATTTCCACTTTGGATTTCGCCCTTTGGATTTAAATGTTATAATTAATATATAGCCAGTGCCGTTAATGCCCACCAGATGGAGACGTCTCAGTAGCTGAGCCCATTTTACAGATTTATGCCAGAAGCAGACAGAAAAACACACATAGCGCCATGGCTTGTTGGCCACCTTGGTGTAAGGCTAACGCGCTCAGCTAGATATCAAGAGATCTGGGATTCGGATCCCCAGCAGTGACCAAATAACAATTTTTCGGTTGCTATGTGTTGCTAAAACGTAGAAAGAGCGATGTCTTTGTTTATTCAGTGAAAAGAATACTGTGTGTTGTTTTTCATTAAAAGACATGAGCCAGAATTGGTTTTGGAATAGTACAAAACACATTTCACCTTCAAGGAAGTCATTCACCCAGACTGTTAGCATAACTTGGCTCAATCATTCAGTGACTCATGCTGTTCTCTGTGTCCGTTGTTCAGGAAACAGAATTGCAATGAGCTTCTTAAAGATTAAATTTCTTCCACTGCAGATCTGAGGAACTTAAATATTATTGGGTTCATCAGAAATGTAGCCAATTATATTTCTGGTTTACCAGCATTTTGTTTTAATCTCATTTTGCAAACTAGTGAGTACTTAAAAAAACTGGCCAAGTTTTAATTGAAAACTTGGCAAGGTTGTAAAACTTATCAATTCCAGTGGTTCATACAGTATTACGTGAATACAATTTTTATGCTATTTATGGGATTATTTTTCATTAAAAGCACTTGTTGGACATTGATTTGCTATATTTGTCTAATTATTTTCTTTCCTTTTCTTATTTCAGGTATTTATCATCTGAAACTAAAGAAGAGCCAAATATACTCAAAGATGTCTGATTCCATAGAATGTTTGGACGGAAAAGGAGACAAAAAGCCATTGCTAGAAGACAAAGTAAAGAAGGAAGATATTTCACTCTTGTCTGGTATGGAAGAACTTTTTCCAGTAAGGTCAGTTAAACCTGGTGATAGATCAGAGTCAGCATTGGATAGCAAAAAAGTGAAAAAAGGACATGAAACTTTATCTACAGTCAAATTAAAAAAATGTGTTGCTTTCAAAGAAATGAAGAGTGTAGATGTCTACCAAAGTGAAAAGTTGCACCAAACATTTCAGACCTCAGAATTTGAAGTGCAAAAGACACATGCTAAGGAGACTGAATGTGAAATGCTCACTGCAGAAGCACTTGATAATGAACCTAAAAAAGAAGAGAGTACTATTGATACAGCAGAAAAGAGCTCAGCAGAGCACTGTGAAAAACAACACACTGTGTTAGAAAGCAAAGGACTGCAGCTTCAAGAATTGGTGGTTTCAATTGTATCAAGATGCTTGCAGCCTTTGAAGGATGTAAAGACAGACAAACATAAAAAGGTGACAGCTTCAAAGCAAAAAACATTTGGAAGTAAGGATTTGAGAAAGCTTAAGAGGGATAAAGGTGGTGCAACAAAGAGTAAAATTAGGGAAAATGTTGGGAAATACCACAAAATCTCCCAAAAAACAGGTCTTCCAGAATTGTATTTAGAGAACAAAGAAGCAGAAAAGGAATGTGTTAAGTTATCTACAGTCAGCCCTGAAAAATATATATCTTCTGGAGAAATCAGACATGGCATTGCGTTGCATAAAGAAAGCTTTGTTTTAGATCAGGAGGGGAAAATAGAGAATTCTTCAGATAGTGAGAAAAGATATTATAGTAACAATATAGAAAGTACATCTATGCAGCCTACAGAAGCCTGCATTTCACTTGAGCCTGACATTCCTTCAAGTAGTGCATCACAGTTTCAGGTTATTTCAGGTTTAACATTACTGGGTGATAATCAAGTGAAAGATGCATCTCATAAAGAAACAAAAAGCATGAAAAGAAAAAAGTCGAGATCCAAAAACAGTAAAAGAAAGAAATTTATGTCTGGTTGCAAGAGTGGGGAAATCACAAAAGCTGAGGATGTTAGTTGTAAGGTTTCAAATGAGCATTGCCAGGAATTTTTATGTTTTGATGAGGAAGAAGTAATTGCAAATACTGATGGCTACCAAAGAAATGTACAGCATTTTGAGCAGTATGAGGAAAAACAACAAACAGATTCTGATAGTGACATTCAAATTGTCAAAGTTGTGCATTGTAACCAGTTAAATGTGCAGGAGAGCCATCGTGAAGAAAAACAACTCCAGAATCCGAGGATAGAAGTTGCACCAAAACAATGGAAAGACAGACAAATATGGGTTATGAAAAGGCAGAGCCTGCGGAATTGTTTGGAGAAACAGATCTAGAAAGATTTTTATTGTTCTGTGCCAACAGTTATATTGCACTTCAGAAAAAGCTTCACTCGAGGCGTGATAACGATCAAGATTCTGAGAGTGATGTGCAGTTCCTTGAAATTGTGTATCCTCAAAAGAGAGAACATAGTGAAGCAAAAAATCAGAACTTTCAGGAAGGAACTGCTCAAGAAATCGAATCAAGTATTGAAAGTGAAGAGTGTAGCACCAGAGCTACACAAGTCCCAGTGTTAAAATGGAACGAGTTGAATGGTGCCTCATCCACAGTAACCTGCAGTGATAAATGCACAGCACCAGAAATAAAAACAATGCATCATGCATAAAAATTGGCAGGGACTGTCAAGATAGAGAAAAAGAAGAAATCCTTGAAGCACTTGACTTGATGAGTGAAACAGATTTGGAGGAAAATGTTTCCAGAAGCGACAAACCTCATGAATGGGAAGCCAAGTGCCTTAAAAACACATCAGAAACTGAGAAATGTGATGTCTATGAAGTGTCCAGTGCACAGACAGAAGTTAAAAGTGAAAAAGTTAAGAGTTATGTGAACCACAGTGGAAGAGTAGAGGAAAACAATCAAGCTGAAGGAGAAACCTGTCGAGAAGACATATGTGCTAAAACTGTTCATGTTAAAAAAGACAAAAGCAAAACTAGATCTAACATCACTCCACCGGAAATGGAAAAGTGCAACCTGTCGGGTAGTGATATGTGTGGTTCAGACTCTATTATTGTGGATTTGAGTTTGGAAGAAACATTATTGCTAGAACAATGGTCTAGAGAATTAACAGATTGTTCAAAGTGAAACTTCTAAGCTACTGATCATCATCATCGTCTACCATTATCAATCCACTGCTGGACAAAGGTCTTTCCAGTCCTCTTCCACAACGGTCTGTCCTGTGCCAGTCTCCTCTACGTTACTCCCGCATAATTTCGAATTTCATCCACCCATCTCCCATGTGGTCATCTGGGTCTTTTCCTGTCCCTTGGAATCCAATCTAAAATTTCGACTGCCCATCGATGGTCTGTTCTTCTGGCAGTATGTCCAGCCCATTGCCATTTCAGGGATTTTACTCTGATCAATGACGTCTTCCACTAGACATATGTGCTAAAACTGTTCATGTTAAAAAAGACAAAAGCAAAACTAGATCTAACATCACTCCACTGGAAATGGAAAAGTGCAACCTGTCGGGTAGTGATATGTGTGGTTCAGACTCTATTATTGTGGATTTGAGTTTGGAAGAAACATTATTGCTAGAACAATGGTCTAGAGAATTAACAGATTGTTCAAAGTGAAACTTCTAAGCTACTGATCATCATCATCGTCTACCATTATCAATCCACTGCTGGACAAAGGTCTTTCCAGTCCTCTTCCACAACGGTCTGTCCTGTGCCAGTCTCCTCTACGTTACTCCCGCATAATTTCGAATTTCATCCACCCATCTCCCATGTGGTCATCTGGGTCTTTTCCTGTCCCTTGGAATCCAATCTAAAATTTCGACTGCCCATCGATGGTCTGTTCTTCTGGCAGTATGTCCAGCCCATTGCCATTTCAGGGATTTTACTCTGATCAATGACGTCTTCCACTAGACATATGTGCTAAAACTGTTCATGTTAAAAAAGACAAAAGCAAAACTAGATCTAACATCACTCCACCGGAAATGGAAAAGTGCAACCTGTCGGGTAGTGATATGTGTGGTTCAGACTCTATTATTGTGGATTTGAGTTTGGAAGAAACATTATTGCTAGAACAATGGTCTAGAGAATTAACAGATAGTTCAAAGTGAAACTTCTAAGCTACTGATCATCATCATCGTCTACCATTATCAATCCACTGCTGGACAAAGGTCTTTCCAGTCCTCTTCCACAACGGTCTGTCCTGTGCCAGTCTCCTCCATGTTACTCCCGCATAATTTTGAATTTCATCCACCCATCTCCCATGTGATCATCTGGGTCTTTTCCTGTCCCTTGGAATCCAATCTAAAATTTCGACTGCCCATCGATGGTCTGTTCTTCTGGCAGTATGACCAGCCCATTGCCATTTCAGGGATTTTACTCTGATCATGACGTCTTCCACTCTTGTCATTTTTCTGATCCACGAAAGTTGTTTTTCTTATCTCACCTGGTTACACCAAGCATGCACCTCTCCATGGTGCTTTGAGTTGTCTGCAGCCTTTGTATGTCTCTTTTAGTTAGGGTCCACATCTCTGCACCATACGTAAGCACTGGAAGGATGCATTGATCAAACACTTTTCTTTTAAGACAATGGCATATTGCTCTTGAACATTATGCTGTTTCTTCCAAAAGCTCTCCAGGCAAGTTTTATTCGCCGATTAATTTCTTCATCAATGTGACCCTCACTTGATATCTGCTGTCCAAGATAAACGTAAGCATCTGTTATCTCCAGCTTTTCTCCGTCAATCGCTAAACCTTCATTTTTTGTAAAAGCATTGTACATCATGTTTGTCTTCTGAAAGTTCAATTTTAATCCCACTTCTTTACTGTTGTTAGCAAGTTCCTGGATCATACTGTGCAGCTCTGATGGGGTAGTTGCAAAAATGACTATGTCATCAGCAAAACGAAGGTGAGTTAGGTAATCTCCATTAATCTTTATCCCTTTGTTTTCCCAGTTCAGTGATTGAAAGACATTTTCCAATGCGGCATTAAAGAGCTTGAGAGATATGGTGTCACCACGTCTCACTCCCTTTCCAATTTTTATGTATGCTGTATTCGCAAACAGCCGAATCTTTGCACTTGCATTTTCATAGATGTTATTAATAATATTAATGTATGCATCTTCAATACCGCAGGATTTCAAAGCCATTGTAACTGCTGATGGTTTCACTGAATCAAAGGTCTTTTCATAGTCGATAAAAGCCATGCACAATGGAAATTCATATTCCCACACTCTTTAAATTAGTTCTCTCAGTATGTGGATATGATCTATAGTGCTGTAGCCACTCCTGAATCCAGCTTGTTCTCTCGGTTGAGGCATGTCCAGTGTTACCTTAAAGCGGTGTGAAAGAACTTGGGTGAAGATTTTATAAACCACTGATAGGAGGCTGATAAGTCTGTAGTTCCCGAGATCCTCAATGTCACCTTTTTTATGTAGCAGGATCATTGTACCGTTGTTCCAATCCTCAGGAATCTTCCCTTCATTAAGGCATCGAGTGAAAATTTGGGCGAGTACTGTTTCAATTTCTCGACTTGCTTCTTGTATGATGTCTACTATAACTGCATCTTCTCCTGGAGCTTTTCCCCGCTTCATGTTCTTGATTGCATGTGCAACTTCTGCTGGGAGGACTGGAAGAACTCTGGTACCTTTCATGATTTCTGGAGTGCATGTATCATCCCTTTCATATAATTTGGAGTAGAAATCTTTCACTCTTGTCAAAATTTTGCCTCTATTTCTTGTTACAGAACCATCTTCTTTTCTCAGTGCCATAATATGTTTTCTTCCCTTACTGAGATGTCACTTTGCATTCTTTAGGCTTTGGTTGTAAAGCCACCTACGTGCTGGTGTGCTGCACAAACTTGTAAAAAGAGTCATATAAAGTGCAATTTCTTTTTTATTATGTGCAAGAATAGTGTATATAGGACACATCACAGTTTAATGCTTATGGAGACAAGTTCAGTTCAGTATTGTTCGTAAATATATAATAAAAATCTGCAAGAGTCACAAATAGTTTTTAATGACTTTATATTAAGATCCATAATAATTTACTCACTGGTTGAAGATATGACACCACTGTAAAAATATCAAGCTGTAGGTACACCCAAAACTTTATGTTTGTAATTAATAGTTCTTTTGATTTTACATGACTTTGTAAGAAAATCTGTTAAACAGATCTTCCTGTTTGATCATACATATTGTAATTTGATAAGTAAAAAAAATTAGGTGCTGTGATAGATCTTTTTGAGTTGCAAACTTCTTGTGATAATTTTTTCATTTAACTTATTTTTTTGCCACAGTATAAATGTGTGATAATTGTGGAGTATTTTAAGTGAAGGAATACTATTGGTTTTGTTTTCTTACTTTCTTTATGATTTATTGCAAGCATAATGTAGTGTTTTCCCTTATTTAACTTATTTTTTGGCCACGGTATAAATATGTGATAATTGTGGAGTATTTTAAGTGAAGGAATACTATTGGTTTTGTTTTCTTACTTCCTTTAGGATTTATTGCAAGCATAATGTAGTGTTTGAATTAACACTACATTATGCTTGCAATAAATCATAAAGGAAGTAAGAAAACAAAACCAATAGTATTCCTTCACTTAAAATACTCCACAATTATCACATATTTATACTGTGGCCAAAAAATAAGTTAAATAAAGGAAAAACCAAAGTTATGGTTTTGAGAGAGGAACTGGTAGCACTGAATGTAATGTAAGTCTAAATGGCACTGTGAGTGAGTTTGTGTATTTAGGAAGCATGTTTGACAGAGAGAACAAATTGAATGGTGAAATTAGTAGGAGAGTGAATTTTTCATGGTGAAATTAGTAGGAGAGTGAATTCTTCATCACAGGAATTATGGGTTCTCTAGAGAGTCCTGCATGGCTGTGTATGAAAGTGTAATTGTTCCTACGCTGATATATGGCAGTGAAACCTGGGTAACTGCAGAAGAAACATAGGAGTCGTTTGTGTGCTGGAGAAATGTGTTACTTACGGGAGGGGGGATTGTGGCAAGACACGGTCCGATTGTGTGAGGAATGAAGATGTGTTGCAGTTGTGTGATGTGAAGCAAAATGTTAGCAAGGTGGAGACCAATATGCTTCGGTGGTTTGGCCATGTTGAAAGAATGAGTGATCAGATGCTTACTAAGAAATTTTTTTAGCCCAAGTGGCAGAAAGGGAAGGCATGAGTGGATCAAATTCAGGAGTGTCTGAATGAGAAAAAGATTATGGGTATAAAAGATCTTGTGTACGGCGTGTAATGAATATCAGTGAAGCCTGAGTTGTATGTCAAGATCGCTGTAAATAGAGAAGTTTGATTCGACAACAGTAAGTAAAACTATCTGGTAGTTTGTATTTCTTTTTGGAGCTAACCTCTGAATCTCAGAGAACAGCTTAGTGAGATATGTGTATATATATAATGTAGTGCCAGAGGATTGTTATGTGTGATAATATGTTAAGTTTTACTGAGGCATATAAGAGGTAATTTAAATTCTCTTTTGAGTGAGAGGGAGAAAAAACTTGAAATGTGAATAATTTTAGCCATGACTACTGCTATTGTTAATATCTTTGAACTTATATTGAATAAACTGGAATGCCATTAGTGCTCAAATTTTTTGAGTAAAATGAGCAAAAATAGAGAAGACATATTATATGATGATATGAAGTTTAACCAGCCGCCCCGGTGGCGCAGTGGTCTAAGTGATGGCTTCTGATCATTCGTCCAGAAGGGGTGCGAATCCCGGTGAGGCATGGATGTTGTGTTTGCCTTACGGCACTAACTCTCTCCCTTCCCTGGAACCAGTGGCCCTAAATTAGGGATGGGCGACTGCTTATAGCCCATCAAGTTGCTCACGGTGGTCGTTAAACCTCCAATCGAAAAAAATATATATATATTTAACCACTAGTTAGTGTAAACATATGTTTGGTACAGTATGTAAGTTTGTAATTTTATTGAAATGATTCTGTGGGTGTTCAGTAGATGGAATTGTGGCAGGGTTGAAAAAAACCCGGGGTTTTTTTTTTTTAAATGCAAAAACATTAAAAATTAGCAAATAGCATCTATAATAATAAAAGCAAAAAAGGCATAATTAAAAACCAATTTGAGCACAAGCTTTTACATTTTAAAATGTTGCTTTTGAAACTCGAAGAAAATATCCCAAAATTGCATTAAAACTCCGAAGTATACTCCAGTTTTTAATAAAACCCACTCCAAAGTGGGGTTGTTGTTTTTTAAAACCTGCCCGGGTTTTTTTTGGGTGGGTAGGTGGTTAGACAACTTTGAATTGTGGGCAAATATTTCTTGCATCGGAGAGTACAGAGTTTCACTGTTGATAGGTGTAAATGTGCATTTGCAACTTGGCATATTTCCATTTCAAAAAGTATGGGTTTACATATACATTTTTAACTATTTGCTGTGATTGTGACAAAAACATTTCATGCATTTTCCATCATTTTCTAATGCAGAGTTTTTCCATTTGGTGTCATAAATTTCGATTTGTAGTTTGATGCGCACGGACACCATCATATCCTCAATTGTGTCCACCACTTTAAGTTTAAATTCAGGAGTGTAACTGAAATGTTTCCTTTTCTATGACCATGTGTTATAGTGTAAATACACTTGTATCAAATAATATGGAACAATATGGCGCGTGATATATAAAAAAATAATTAGTAGAAGAACAAAAGAAAAATTGTATGCACAAGCATTAAAAGTTGCGTTGTCAAAGTATCAGTTAACAGTGGCGTCGGAACTGTTTTTTGACAGCGGGGGCAAGATGTCGCAGAACAAAATATTTTATCATGGCATAAAATTTATCCCACTACTGTAAAAGAAGGCGTGCTGACTTAATTAGGAAAATTTGCTGAAATTTGTTTTTCGATTTAAGATTCATCAACAACAAAAAAAAATAATAATAATAATAACACTTTCATATCCATATACACTGCTGGACAATTGCTAAGGACGGATCATAAACGGCTATATAGCGCATACAAAAGTAAGTGTGGTTGGATGCCAAGTGAAATAAAATAATGTCAGAATGCCAGGACATTACAAGAAAGACAATTTATTGTGCTCTGAAATCCAGAAGGCTTTGGAACGTGTTCAAGGGACAAACAGGACATTTTGTGCAGAATACGTAAACGTGAAAAAAATGCAATTACCATCCGCAGGCGTTCCGGCGTAAGATGTCAATACGGGATATGGCCACCATGGAGGGCGATGCAAGATTCCACACGTCGCGTTATGCTTTGCACAACATTATCAAGCAGCTGTTGGGGTAATTTATCCCATTCCTCTGTCAGTGCACGGATGAGGGTGTCCTTGTTTATTGGAGGACATTGGCGACCAGCAAGACTCCTCCCCAAAGCATCCCACACATTTTCAATGGGATTCAGATCTGGAGCACGTGCTGGCCCTACAAGGCGTTTAATATCCTCGCTCTCAAGACACTCCTGGACAGCGACTGTTCGATGACATGTTGCGTTGTCGTCCATGAAAATGAATCTATCACCGACAGCACCACGGAACATGCGAACATGAGGTAGCAAAACATCATTAATGTATCGTTGGCCAGTCATAGTCCCAGTTGGAAGCACATAGAGGGACGTACGGCCATTGATCATGATGCCAGCCCATACCATGACTCTACATGTCTGATATCGGTCCCTTTCCTATACGTTTGCTGGACAATATGCAGTACCACTATCACGCCAGATCAGTTGTCGTCAACAATCAGACGATAGACTGTATCTACTCTCATCTGAGAAGAGGACAGCAGACCAGTCGTTATCAGTCCAATTGCGATGTTGATGGCACCATTGCAAACGGGCGGTACGGTGACGTCTGGACAATGGGATGCACACAACAGGACGGCGGGCGTATAGTCGTCCTTCATGCAAACGTCTGGCGACAGTTTTTCGGGAGATCCGCTTGCCAGTAGCAGCCATAAACTGATTTGCTACCTCACTAGCTGTGCTGCGCCGGTGTCTTTTTGTTGATAGCACTATGTACCGATCTTCTGCAGGTGTCGTACTGCGAACACGACCTCCCCGTGACGTTTGCTACACTCTCCATTTGTTTGAAATGATTTCCAAAGCCTTGGAACAACACTGTGGCTGGTGTCGAACTCCCTGGCAACATCTGTTATTTTTCGACATACTGAAAATTGCAAGTTCGTCAATTGATTCTTTCCCTTTCAACTTTGCGTTTGAACAACAACGGTCAATATGCATCAAATCCTTTATATCTCTTATCAGCGCTATGACGTCACGAACAAGTTCGGCAATCCAAAATTTGCATACACACAACACGTCTTACTGTATCCCGCACTTATGCTAATTTCCACATTTTCCTGCCTTCCATTTTATGGTTGCTATCGTTGCTATTGTCATCCGTCCTTAGCAATTGTCTGGCAGTGTAATAACTACAAGTACTGAACCCATCAACGATTGGCCTGCTGCATGGGTATTGACCCAATAATCGATGATCGATCCATTAAGGTTTCTGTACCCCTACAGGCGGCGCATACTATCACCCATTGGAGAGTTCGAAAACAGGCAAACTGCAACGCCTCTATTTTGTAAACATACACTGAAGTAACAAATTATTAGGAACGCATATCTAATGTCCTGTTAGGTCGCTATTAGCTTTCTGATCACATGCAGCATGGATTCAACGAAATGCTAATATCGTTCTATAGGTACTTTGAGCAAAACGGATGCGATGCCGTTCGACAATTCCCGAATGTTGTTACGAGCGTCTCTTTCAACCTCATCCTACAGGTGTTCGATTGGGTAAAAATCTAGGGATTGTGGGAGCCAGTTTAAGCCTTTCGATGTCACGGTCGGGCATCGGCAAGCACTGTGTGGCTGTTGCGAGATGACACATTATAATGCTAGAAGTAGCCCCTCTTCGTTAGAAAACACAATGCACATGCACGAGTGTTCCTGGTCTGTAATGTTAAAATACCTCATGACCGGAGTTGGAAACGGGTTAAAATTTTTGGACTCTGACCCGACCCAGGCTTGACCGGGACAAATCTGCTTTAAACTATCAATTCGAATCTCAATTTATAATTACACATAATCATATATATATATCATCATCATCATTGTCAACCATTATCAATCCACTGCTGGACGAAGGTCTCCCCAAATTTCCTCCACAACGGTCTGTCTTGTGCCAGTCTCCTCCATGTCACTCCCGCATATTTACGAATTTCATCCACCCATCTCCCATGTGGTCTTTTTCTGGGTCTTTTCCTGTCCCTTGGAATCCAATCTAAAATTTCGGCTGTCCATCTATGGTCTGTCCTTCTGGCAGTATGTCCAGCCCATTGCCATTTCAGGGATTTAACTCTGATCATGATGTCTTCCACTCTCGTCATTTTTCGGATCCACGAGTTCCTCTTCTTATCTCTCCTGGTTATACCAAGCATGCACCTCTCCATGCTTCTTTGAGTTGTCTGCAGCCTTTGTATGTCTCTTTTAGTTAAGGTCCACGTCTCTGCACCATACGTAAGCACTGGAAGGATGCATTGATCAAACACTTTTCTTTTAAGACATAATGGCATATTGCTCTTGAAAATTATGCTGTTTCTTCCAAAAGCTCTCCAGGCAAGTTTTGTACGCCGATTAATTTCTTCATCAATGTGACCCTCACTTGATATCTGCTGTCCAAGATAAACATACGTATCTGTTATCTCCAGTTTTTCTCCATCAATCGATAAATCTTCATTTCTTGTAAAAGCATTGAACATCACTTTTGTCTTCTGAAAGTTCATTTTTAATCCCACTTCTTTACTCTTGTCAGCAAGTTCCTGGATCATACTCTGCAGCTCTGATGGGGTAGTTGCAAAAATGACTACGTCATCAGCAAAACGAAGGTGGGTTAGATAATCTCCATTAATCTTTATCCCTTTGTTTTCCCAGTTCAGTGATTGAAAGACATTTTCCAATGTGGCATTAAAGAGCTTCGGAGATATGGTGTCACCTTGTCTCACTCCCTTTCCAATTTTTATGTGTGTTGTATTTTCAAACAGCCGAATCTTTGCACTTGCATTTTCATAGATGTTATTAATAATATTAATGTATGCATCTTCAATACCGCAGGATTTCAGAGCCGTGGTAACTGCTGATGGTTTCACCGAATCAAAGGCTTTTTCATAATCGATAAAAGCCATGCACAATGGAAGTTCATATTCCCTCGCTCTTTCAATTAGTTCTCTCAGTACATGGATATGATCTATTGTGCTGTAGCCACTCCTGAATCCAGCTTGTTCTCTCGGTTGAGCCATGTCCAGTGTTACCTTCAAGCGGTGTGAAAGAACTTTAGTGAAGATTTTATAAACCACTGATAGGAGGCTGATAGGTCTGTAGTTCCTGAGATCCTCAATGTCACCTTTTTTATGTAGCAGGATCATTGTAGCATTGTTCCAATCCTCAGGGATCTTCCCTTCATTAAGGCATCGAGTGAAAATTTGGGCGAGTACTGTTTCAATTTCTCCACTTGCTTCTTGTATGATGTCTACAGTAATTCCATCTTCTCCTGGAGCTTTCCCCCGCTTCATGTTCTTGATTGCATGAGCAACTTCTGCTGGGAGGACTGGAAGAACTCTGGTACCTTTCATGATGTCTGGAGTACATGTATCATCCCTTTCATATAATTTGGAGTAGAAATCTTTCACTCTTGTCAAAATTTCGCCTCTATTTCTTGTTATAGAACCATCTTCTTTTCTCAGAGCCATAATCTGTTTTCTTCCTTTACTGAGATGTCCCTTTGCTATCTTTAGGCTTTGGTTGTTTTCAATTGCTTTCCTCACTAGCTCACAGTTGAATTTCCTGACGTCTTCAGTGATACTTTTTCGTGCTGTCTTGCATAGCTCTATATATTCCACTTTGGAAGTCACATCTTCTTTAGTTGTCCTCATCTCTCTTCTTTTTGCATCAACATTTTGGTTTTTCCTGATAATTTGTTTACATGCAACTTGTTCTTAGACCCAGCTAATTTTGTTGCTGTTTCCATAAGAGCTTTGGTTACTTTTCTGTTAACTTCCGAAATATCCACTTCTTCCGATGTTAGGCCTTCTAAAGCAGAGAATCTGTTCTTCAGTTCCAACTTGAAAGTATTATGGTGTTTTTTAAGGTTGGTTATGTCAATACATTTTGTTTGTCTTATGAGCTTGCCACGTTCCAGTTTAGTGTTGAGGTGCATCTTACATCTCACCAATCTATGGTCACTACCTGTGTTGAACTTGTTTAGCACACTGCAGTCTTCGATGACGAATTTTTTGTTACACATAATAAAATCAATTTCACTTGTCATCCCAATTGGATGTCTCCATGTCCATTTCCTGTGTGGCTTTTTCTTGAAAAAGGAATTCAAGATGAAAAATCCTTCTGCCTCTGCAAACTCAACGAGAGTATTTCCACGCTGGTTTCTGTTGCCGTGACCGAATTTACCTACTGAAGTTTCATTCTGTTGCCGGTGCCCTATTTTTTGCATTGAAATCTCCCATAATTATCTTCAAGTGCTGCTTACCTTTATTATTTAGATGACGAATTTCCTCATAAAATTCTTCAATTTCTTCTTCAGGATGACTTGTGGTGGGTGCATAAGTTTGAATAATCTGAGCTTGGTATCTTCTCGATAGTTGGATAACGAGTCGTGCAGCTCTGTCAGAGGAACTTTCAACTTCTACCACTTTATCCTTCAGTTTCTTGTTTATTATAAATCCAACACCACTAGTTCTGCCAGTATCTGTCCCACGATAATAGAAGAGATGTCCACTTTTCAGTTCAATGAGATCTTCTCCTTTTCTCCTTACCTCACTTAGCCCGACGATGTCCCACTTGATCCTTTGTAGTTCCTCTTCCAATTCAAGAAGCCTTGAATCAGAAGATAGGGAGCGTCCGTTGTAGGTAGCCAAGGTCAGCATCAAATGGCAGCCTAGTCCGGTCCTCCGGGGATTCTTAGCACCCTCTGCCTTCATGTCGCACTGGCCGCTGCCTTGGCCAGGTACATTCCAGCTGCCGGAGACTGAGGGCCAAGATTTAAGTTGTAGAGTCATTTTGGAGGTGTTTGGCCATAACTCACCACGCTGGCCAAGCGGGTTGGTGAGTGTGGGATAGCATTTCCTCTGATCCCGATGGTATAGTTATACCGCTATTTGCGGTCGTCAGAGCCCCTTTAGTGGGAACAGGATGCACCACGAGAAGGCGGGGTTGACATTTGTCAAGGAGAGGCTGTGATGTTACGCATCACATATATATATATATATATATATATTCCAGCTGCCGGAGACTGAGGGCCAAGATTTAAGTTGTGGAGTCATTCCACAAAAATTGTAGCCGTAGAACCTATTATTAAATATTGAAGTAACTTATATCTCATTTCTCACCCTACTTCCACTTCCCCATTTATTGTTGATTATTTTTTAGATGAAGACTAATTTTTTACACTTAGTAAGACACAAAATGTTGCTGGTCTTCAAACAGGAACCAGCACTCTGGACTGTTTAATGAGGGCATTAAAAAAAATTCAGATTTCTAGATAGTTCATGAAAAAAATGAGCAATGCTTATTTTTTTTTCAACATGAACTTCAAAAAAAAAAAAAAACCCACGAATGTTTGAGATTTCCAATCGCGAACATATGTAATTTGAAAAGGAAGAAAACTGAGGGGGGGGGGCAAATATGTTGTTTTGCCCCCACACTCATCTGCATGCGGGGGCATCTGCCCCCTCTGCCCCAGCGGTTCCAACGCTGCTGGCAGTTAATTAAATCTTACCCGGCTCATATCCTTGAACTCTGCCAAGTGCAGAGGTGATTTATGAGCTTGACAGAAAAAAAAAAAAAAATTACACAAGATTTTTCTATCAATACTTTGGATTCACTGAACACACATAAACAAGTAATAAAGGTGACTCAAAATTTTTAGGTGTAAAAACTGACTATCAGTTGCATTTATTGTTGATCAGGCCTCTTGCCTGATCATAATTTTGTTAAGATTTTTTTTCTTTGGTTTTATTTTCACAAAGCACCCACGAATGCCAAAAATGAGTTTTAGAGTCCAATTTCAATTTTGTTGGGTGTATATTTCTAAATTAGTTACACAATTTTCAGTTTTGTGTAATACTGTAAATTTTTAACATTTCAATTTGTAATTCTGCATTTATTATTCAAAATTCAGTGTGATTCAATTGCCGTTTGCTTAAAAAAAATTATGTGATCAACACTTGATATTTCCCTTTTAGGTACTTTCACAAAACATCATGCACAATACAAAAGAATAATACACTTTGGCCAAAAATAAAAATGAGCACTGAGGTTTCTCAGCGTGTAATGCATTACACCTGCCTCTGAAGCTTTTCCTTTTATATTATTTGTGTTACTTAAAAAAAAAACTTAACTCTCCCCCATTTTATAATACCCGATAAATTTCATTTTTCACAACTATCACTCATGTTCTCTGCGTCATTACTCAATACATTAAGATTTTCTGGTACATCATAATAATTTTAAAAAATCCATAGACTTCAACAATAATTACATTTTTTTGACAACCCTGTTATCCTCTACTAAATATTTTTTTCTGAGAAAAAAGAAAGTCTGTTGAAACAGGAGGCCATAAAGTGAATTTAGATCAGAAGGTTTACCTTTTCTTTCTCTAGGCAGTATTACTTCAAGGGAGAGTGGCGGGCATCATCACTCTACCTCTGGATAGCCTGGTTTCTTTTAGGCGGTCTTGGCTCTAGCGTCCTTAGGTAGGGGAAATCGTGAAGGGAGAACATCCGTTGAAGCTTCTTCTAGCCTTTCCTTTTCAGCAGCGGATAAAGGTGTCATCCAAGATGGCTCTTTCGTCAGTGAGGTTAGCACCGCGGTCCTTACAGGACTCCAATTTGTGTTCGCAGGGAGTGTCAGACGTCAAGTCCCTCTGTTAGGCTCAGCTTGTAGAAAACAGATAATCACGTCTTTTTTCATTTCTAACGTAGCACAGAGTGGAGCTGCTGTCAGCATACGAGCTTGGAGTGAAAAATTAACCTCAAAAAGACCAAGAGGCAAGCGTGCGCAGGAGGTGAAACCTCACATCACGGTCAACTGCAATGTGACAGAGTGAGTTATAAGCTCTCCCAACTTCTTTTCGCAGGTCAGCGGGTGCTGACCTCAGTCCAACACGAAACAAGTGAGGTGTTGCCCTCTGAAAAACTAAGGAGCAAATGTGAGAGTGAAAGGTCAAGAGAGAAAAATCTTCCCTTAGCTCAAACTTTTACAAAGCTCCAGTGCATGCGCCAAAAAGGACGCTATGGCTTTCAGCTATGCTATTGGCTAAAAGTCCTCTTTCATGCTCTCTGTAACTTGAGGGAAGGTGTTTACGAGAGGTGTGGTGGGGGATGAAGAACCTGTTGGTCATCCATGGCTCTTGACCATAACTTTGCAAAAATTCTTGAAATTCCACCTGGTATGCCCTGGAGATTTTATTGTACTCAAGTTTTGCAAGGTGACCTCTTCCAAAAGAATTTCTGGGCTTACAGGAAGCCAGATTCCTATCTCTGGTTTTTGGCGACTCCCTGTCTAGTGAAAAAAATGAAATGGTGCAAATCCCGGGGATCCTAATATTCACAAAAAATTTTACATCATGTACACAATTAGCATTTCTCGAAACTCAAGAATACAAAAAATTTTCACATCCTTTTCTTTACAAAGTGTTGAATAAGAAATTTCAGAATTCGGGAGAAAAAAATTTAATTTCCTTAAAAGAAAAATTATTCTATTGACATAATGCACGATTGTATACCAAATTTTGTGTCTTGCTAACACACCTAAACGTCACAAACTTTTGTACCAATAAATGCTTCTCACAACCCACTATTTAATCTCAGTCATAACGTACGCTTAATTTAATTTAATTTATTGTGCACGAGTTCACTTTACGATTCCAATGTTCGTAAATTATGAAGTCAATAATTTAGTTTACACATGTTCTAGTTTTACACACTAAAAGTAATTTTTAAGCCATTTGCATATGTTCAAATTCTTTCTAACTCTTGTTCCAAAGACACATACATATACAGTACACGTACAAAAACTATAAATACACACTTTCCACTGAGATCCTTTAACGAATGTTTAAGAAAGTGAAAAAAAATGTTTTTCATGTCACTCAGTTTGCCTCAAAAAATAAAATTCAGGAAAAATTTTGAGGAATCATTCTTGGAGACAAGGATGTGTGGATGTGTGGATGTGTGATTTTTTCGCATAGTGGAACCAAAGACTGGGTCCTAATCTTCGACACCACTAATAGAAAAATATCCACACATCATTTGATCCATGTGCAATTATGTATACTTTTTTGCATTTTGCCAACTCTTTACAGTATAATACGTGGACTAATTTAGTTAATTCATATATACAGGTAGGGCGGTTAACCCTCCCAGGATGGTCATATCAGGGGAACAATTTCTTTATACTCTGAGGAGAATAAAAAATAGAAATGAACACAGTGTGAATAAATTTGCCAAACATTTTAACAAAAATAAAGTTATACAGTATGGAACCCCAAATCCAGAAAGTTTGGTACCAAATGATTTCGGGTACTCGTGCATCAAAGTACTGTATGTACATATGTATTTGTTTTAGTTGCTGCCCTTTTGGACATGTGTGAAAAATTAAATAAACATCCTACCTAGGTTAAAACAATCATTCAGACACTAACCACCTTAAGACGCTAACCAGTCACTGCCAACATTCAGAAGAAAGAAAAGTTGGAAGTGATAACAAACAGGACTTTTTGTTTTCCCTGCTCAGGGACCAAGTTCACTGGGAGTTGCTTATGGGAGGGGGAACTAGGTTTGTAATGTTACTGTAATTTGATTTGAGGCATCTTAATGGTAAAAGGAAGAACAAGTTGGACAGGAGAAAACAGGAAGAGGTTTTGCAGTGTGGCACCTGCTCCCCCAGCAGAGGAAGGAAATTTAAGAAAGATGGGAAGATAACACAGCAAAGGTGCTCCTTTTCCCTTGGTGAGATAGATCCAGTCTTTGCTGCTGACTACAAAAAGACACACAGGCTATAAGTGGGAAAGAGATTCTCCCCTTTTAAGCTAATTTTCTTTCAAATAAGCATGATGGTTTACTGAGTTCCTTCACAGCTGAAAGCTAGGAGGACTTTTAACACTGGCACTAATCTTTTTTTTTTTTTTTAATTGGAGGTTTAATGACCACCGTGAGCAACTCAATGGGTTATAAGCAGTCGCTCGTCCCTAATTTAGGGTCACTGGTTCCAGGGAAGGGAGAGAGCCAGTGCCGTAAGACAAACACAACATCCATACCTCACAGGATTGGAACCCGGACCTCTTACAGGCACCAGTCTTCAGAAAGAATACATAAAACCCTTGCTAACCTCCCATATTAAGGGAACAATACATACCTTATTTACACAAGCTTGCTTTAAAGCACTTCACTTCTAGTATAGGTATTCCAATGTCAAGGTAATCTGGGATTTGTGGTTTGCATGTGAGCAGACTTGGGATGAAACTTTTTGTTGTTATTGTTGTTTCATTAAAACAGTGAATATAAATAAACAAAAACACTAAAAACTGTAAAATAAGTGTCTAAAAATACAATATTGAAACCTCCCCCTCCCCCAAAGTTTGAAAAAAATTCCGGATTTGGGGATTCCGGGTCCGGTACCATACACTTAAATATCTTTTGTAACTACTTTTAGTTACCAGCATACACTATTACGTGCAGCTAACCGCATACAGAAATTCACACTGAGTTGTGGGCCACCTCACATGGATGTATGGAATTGTCCGAAACAGATGAAAGTATGTAAAACAATATGCTTATAAGCTTGACCTTTCTGAATACATTATAGGGATCAAGAGCTAATTAGTAGTTTGTGCTCTATTGCCAAAACTTCCTCAGAGCATTTAACCTTGAATGGAATTTTTTTCCAAGCCCTACTCCGAAAGCATCTTCCTATTGTTACGTTTACTATCTAATACTCATTTGTTCTGCACTGGTTTGATTTCATTCTGCACACGTGTTGTCAGTCTTCACATAACTTTTGCATTTCACTTGCTATTTAAAGCAGTTGGTTCTTCGGTATTGACCTAATTTTTTAATTTTGAGTATAATTATGTTGAAAACTGAAAGTGAGATTTTTTAACGATCATAATACTTTCTTATAATGAAGGTATGAGCTACTTACTTTCTGTTTGAGTGGAAATACACAACTTTTAAACTCAAAAGGGGCATAATTTAAAGGCTCACCCTCTTAGATAAGAAAACATTTCTACATTCCTGCAAGTATAATTAACATTTAAACTCTTGAAAGGTGCATTAGAAATTACAAATAATAAGATTACAGGACACCTGGATTTTCTACATTGAACCCATAAAAATATGGAAATAAGTTAAAATGCATTTTTCAAAAAACTTGAATAAACAATTTTTGTAGATGATCCACAGCTAAATATGTTTCTCAGCATCTGAGGTCGTCTCAGGTTAATAAATCCTATATTTTGCAAATCATTAGGCTTAATAATTTATTGAATATATGGCTCCAAATTTAAGCACTAAAACTAAAATGATGATTAATGTAATTACTGGTACTAAAAAGGTGAAAATTATTAACAATTCTTATAAATTTGTATACACTGCTGCTCATAATTATAAGAAACGGGTGATGTACAATACAAAATAACTGCAGGAAAATCTTATATTTATGTAACTGATAACACAGCAGAAACACTATTCTGTATTTTGTTTTTCATTATAATTACAAGAAACAAAGCAAATGCCATTTGGACACAGGTCCAGAATTATAAGGACGTCCTTGCCCTTTCATGTGTAAACATAATTAATTTTACAATATTATTACCTTTAATAGGTGATATGGCCATCTTTGTTCCCTAGGTACTGGGCCATTCTGTTAGGCATACTCACAATGAGTTTCGAGTTTCCCTAAATATTGAAGAGTTATCTTGTGCCATACTGCTAAGACTTCCTTTTCTAACGCAGGAACAGTGGAAAATTGTCTGCCATTAGCATATATACCAATCTAGCCATTGCACCTGAAACATTTTCAATGATGTTCAAGTCTGGAGAATTGGGTGGCCAGTTCAGAACACGGATGTTATTATCCAAAAACCATTGTTTACAAACTCGCGATGTGGCATTGTCCTGCTGAAAGATAAAATTATCACCACCTAAAGGCCCCGAATATGTTAACAGTTGTTGATCTAACACTTGGTTGGATATTATCGTTCAGAATTAATACTTGAGAGAATCAGAACTAAATCGGTCTTCCCATTAGCAGAAACACCACCCATCTACTGCAGTTAACTCCTTTCCACGAAGCATTCTATTATTACACAAAACGACAAATGCAATGTCTTCCAGAACATTTTCACCTACGCAGACATTGCTCTTATTTGCATAACACATGGACGTTTATTCGTTTTTCTTGAAACTTCTTTTCGTGTCCTTATATTTATGGACAGCTTAAAAAAACGTAAATGTTATTTTACTACCTTTATAAAAGTTATCTGAGGTTCCAAATCTCGCGTTTGAAACATATGTGGTAGGTTCGGTATTCCATTTCACGTCATGTTCATAATGCGTCAATGTGAGATTCCTGTGTACTTATCGGCAAAATACGACTGTCCTTATAATTATGAGCAGCAGTGTATAATTATGGAAAACATCCGGAGTTGCCTTTAATTTTTCTTCATTATTATTAATTTTTTTTTCTTTTGATGGCGGATGGTGAAAGTTGAATTCCAATTCAAAGGTCGGAGCCGCTGACCCTATAGCGGCCAAAATTAGTGCGATCGTTGGTTGGCTTGTTTTGGGGTTTTGTTGTTTTTTTTTTGTCTTGCTTTTGTAACATTTATTCTGGAATTGGAGGGTAGTATACTGGAAAATTCCCTGAAGAACAGTATTTCGTATTGTTACGTCCAGCAGTGTCATTCCAAAAGGTTGCAGCTGTGGTTTTTACAAGTGAGTATAAACGTTTGTGCTTTAAATTTTCGGGTGTAAGACAAGTGGCCACTGGAGAACTGGCCACAAAAATTTTAAGGGGCCGTATAAAAATTGCGTTTTTGACAGCTTCGTGGCCACGACCCCCAGAGATTGGTTATTTGAGTTATATAAAGTTTCCGTAATTTCGTCTTTTCTTAATTGCGATAATTAATGTAATTCTTTATAAAAAAAAAATTTATGATCTGCAACTCAAAAGATTTCCTCGACACTTATCTTTGAGGGCATGTGCCTGCTCAGCCAACCTATGGGGGGGGGGAGGGGTCATACCTAAAATATAAAGCCTTTCTGGTCCGATAGGGAGATTTTCAGCCTTTACAAGTTACAACTCACCACATTATCTGAGGGAGTGTGCCTACTCAGCAAAGCTGCGGAGGATACCAAAAATATAAAGAATTTCTGGTCCGATCGGGAGATTTTCAGCATTTACAACCTACGAGTCAACAAATTATCTGAGGGCATATGCTGAATCAGGAAACCTGCCCGGGGGGGGGGGGAGAAACCAAAAGTGTAAAATATAAAGAATTTTTAGTCTGATCGGGAGATTTTGAGCGTTTACAAACTACATCTCAACAAGAAATTCATTATATTTACAATTTTGATACAAAATTTCGGAAATTTTATGTGTCAGATGACCAATCTCGGGAGACTGAGCTGTCCATAACGCATTTTTGTGGCCAGTTCTCCGCTTTGTCTTTGGCACGAAAATCATGGAAATGTCCAAATTTGTTACTGAAAATGAAATATTTAAAAAATATATATTTTATGAACAATAGTTGCTCAAGTAGTGGGGAATACACTTAAGAGCAATTGAATTACAGAAAGCTGGCGTTCTGCAAATGTGGCGCTGTGGGTGGCCCTGTAAAGGAAACGACATGATGTAGTAGCGATCTGACAATATAAGGAGCGCTGCGACGGGAATCAGTAAGAGTCGGACGCAGTATGGGTAAGACGAAGGATCTAAGCGCATTTGATTGTGGGCAAATTGCCGGCGCCCGACGAATGGGTCACTTCATCTCGGAAGTCGTGCAGGCACTGGGATGCGTGCAGCGTGAGTACATCGAATCCAGTAAAACCCTGCAAGGGCCAACTGCCGTGGATGAGCGGGATCATCGTCGGCTAGCTCACATTGTAACAGCGGATAGACGGGCCACAGTGCAAGAAATCACTCGGCAATTTAACGCTGGTGCACAAAAACGTGTAAGCAGCCACACCATTCAGAACCATCGCGCTATGGGGTACAGAAGACATCGACCCAAGAGGGGACCGCACATCACAGGGTGCAAAGATTAGCATGGGCGCGGGAACATCGCCACTGGACCCTAGACATGTGGAAAAATGTTGCCTGGACTGATGAGTCGAGATTCACGTTAGTACATGCGGATGGCAGGATACGAGTACGGTGCAAACCACATGAAGCGATGGATCCTTCTTGCCAGCAGGGTACTCTTCAAGCTGATGGGGGTGGCATTCTCGTCTGGGGACTGTTTACGTAGACTGAAATGGGACCCCTGGTACGTGTGACATCGTCCCTCATAGGTCAACGTTACCGGGATATCCTGGATGACCATTTGCTCCCGTTTGTGCGTCTTCAACATCCCACTGGGGACCTCATCCTGCAATAAGACAATGCACCGTGCCATCATTCCCGAATTGTTTCCGAATGGTTGGATGAACACTCCACCGACATGACCTCGCTTCCTTGGCCAGCTAGGTCACCTGACCTCAATCCCATCGAGCACATCTGGGATGCCACCGAGAGAGATGACCCCCTCCATCAAATCTTCGTGAACTGTGGGAGCTTGTTCATGGGTCGTGGATCCGTATGGCTTCCAGTGTCTTGTCGAGTCCATGCCGAGACGAATCGCGGCCGTCATCAGGATGAAAGGAGGTGCTACACGTTTCTAGACAGGTATCTCTAATTCAATTGATCTTCAGTGTATAGCCACACGAAATTTGTTTATGCGGGACAATTTTATGGCACTGAAATTCCAATGTGTCCAGTTCTCCGGTAGTCACTTCTCCGTACCCGAAAATTTCGTATTTCAACATGCTGTGGGAAACTAGTAATTGGCCTTATGCACATAAATTTAAACTCGATGAAGGAGCTAGATTTTCAACGCTCTGTCGACAGTCGCCAATTTAACAGAATGTACAAGTTTGTTATTGTTAACGGAGTAGGCTATTGAAAATGGTTCCTGGGAAACATTAAGTAAACCGAAATATCAGCCTTTAATAAAGAACATTTAAAAGTCTTATCACAAATGAAGCACTTATTTTCATATTTTTAAGTTCCCGAATTATAAAGCACAGCACAAATTACTAAACGTTCATTCACAAAAACAACACAGACATGGAGGTAAACAAATATTATCGAGTACTTATGCCAACTAAACTTAAGCATGCACACGACGGTCAAAGGGAGCAAATTTTTTCGAAGTCTAAAAGCATTAGGCATCCTTCTGTCCCTAAACGTTTGCGGCTATGATCTCCCTCAAAGTAATCCCCTCGGGCAGCGATACACCGCTGCCGGCGTGTTTGCACTGTTGGAACGCTCCCTGGAAGTGCTGTGCGTGAATCGCGCTGGATCTCGTCCACGGTTTCAACATTCAAACACGGCGACCGTTGAGCTTCATCTTTGGGAACAGAAAAGTCGCAGGGGGACAAATCCGGCGGGTGAGGAAGGGTAGTCATGCTGTTGCGGCTGCAAAAGTGGCGTGTTACTAACGCTCTGTGAGCTGCTGCATTGTCGTACTAGAGCAGGAAATCGCCCCTGCGCCACATTTCAGGTCGTTTGCGGCGAATGTCCTCCCTATGACGCCGTGGAACATCGCAGTAAAAAAGGGCGGTGACGATCTGGCGCTAGGGGACGAATACACGATGCACAACCCCACGAATGTCGAGGAACACGATGAGCATGCTTTTGGTTGTGCTCCGGACCTGCCGGGCTCTTCCACTGCTACGACTGTTGTTTGGTCTCCGGGTCGTCGCCGTAGACCCAAGTCTCGTCCCCAGTGATGACCCGCGACAGGAACGTTGGATCATTCACCACCTGCTGACGAAGATCTTGGCAGAGTTTGACAGGGAGCGCCTTCTCTTCGGGGTTCAGAATCTTTGGCACAAACTTTGCAGCAATGCGGTGCATGTTTCAAACCGAAGTCAGAATTTCTTGCACTGTTCCGTATGACACATTGACGATGATAGCAATGTCTTGAATAGTTCTCCGACGATCCTCATGCACCAGTTCCCTAATTTTGTCCACATTTTGGGGGGGTTTTGCTCGCGTACGGTCGCCCTGACCTCCCATCGTCTTCCAGCGCCGTTTTGCCGCAGAATTTGATGTTTCCTCGCTGTTCTAATTTGCAGTCCATACCAAAATCGCAGCTGTATTCTGTACGTGGTCACCAAACGTCGTGTAGCACAGCTCCCGATGTTCACAGAACGACACCACTTGGCACAATGACTCATGAAAGTCAATGCTCTCGACCGCTACTCGCGCATCCGCCTACTGCCACCTGTTGGCGCGCTACGTACGTATTCTCGGAACTTTTTGATAGCACTACGTATTTTCAGCCATTTAATATTTTAGGGAACTTGGATAAACCTATGTGACTTTTTGGAATTCACAGAAATATTGTTATATATCAAATGTATTTTCTGTTAAATTTAGTATTGTAGTATTTATGAAATGCAGGGAGTCCTCAGAGAGTAATAAAAATACACCATTTTTGTAATTTAAAAAGATCAGAGAAAGAAAAAATATTTATCAGGTTACTAACTGAAATTCATAAACAACCTTATGATAAATATTTAAAAACGATTAAAAAACAAAACAAAAACAAGAAAGATGACACCGAATTTTCGGGTGTAATAAGCACGCCTTTTGAATCCGTTCTGACGGAAATTAAATTTATCAAAGCTATTCAAAGGCAATGGAACCGGTATGGAAAACAATAGTATCTGACGGAAAAAGAAGTTTTTCAATCGGGTCTTTAATCCCTCAGATATTGGTGTAAACGGAATCTTGAGCTTACGAACTCTTAGAAACAGAGTTATCGACAAAAATAAGATGTGACTTTACGCCGCCTGGTGGGAAAACCATGCATTATTTTAGGAAGAAAGTATTCTCAAAAGGTTTATCCATATGAGCGGTATCGGTCCAAGAAAAAAAAAATTTAGTCGAGTTTTCAGGAGCCCAGGTTTTGCAACAAATACATCAGAATCAGAAATTAACACTTATTATGACCCCTGGTGGCCAAACCATTCTTTACAAAACATTAGAAATTATGTGAAACATATTTTCCATCAGGTCTTGTTTTTTTTTTTTTTTTTTTTTTTTTTTTTTGAGGTTTAACGACCACCGTGAGCAACTCAATGGGCTATAAGCAGTCGCCCGTCCCTAATTTAATGTCACTGGTTCCAGGGAAGGGAGAGAGCCAGTGCCGTAAGACAAACAACATCCATGCCTCACCGGGATTCGAACCCGGACCCCTTTTGGACGAATGATCAGAGGCCACCGCCTTAGACCACTGCGCCACTGGGGCGGCCCATCAGGTCTTGTACGCGATACAGGAAGAATTTTTCAAATCGGAGTTTTAGGAGCAGAAAACGCAATTTACCTTTATACGCCCTAGCGGAAAGTCTTAAATGATTTACGTGAAAATTTTGAATTTATAGGGAAAACATTTCGCATCAGAAACACTATCCAACAACGAAGGAATTTTTCAAATTGAACTTTTAGAAGTAGAGATATTGACAAAAATAAGATATATATCTACGCCCCTGGCGTAAAAACCATGCATTATTTCAAGAAGAAAGTGTTCCTAAAAGATTTGTCGACATGAGTAGCATCGGTCAAAAGACTTTTTTTCAATCGAGATTTTAGAAGCTCATATTTTGCTGCAAATACATCAGACGTGGAAATCAAGACTTACGCCACCTGGTGGCCATACCATTTTTTTACAAAAATTAGAAATTATGTGCAAAGGATTTCCCATTAGGAGCTGTATCCGGTGCGGAATGAATTTTTCAAATCGGAGGTTTAGAAGCAGAGAAATAGTGGGAAATGCAATTTACCCATACGCCCCTAGCGGAAAGTCTATGAATTATTTGAAAATTTTGAATTTTTAGGAAAAACATGTCACACTAGAAACACTATCCAACAAAGAAGGATTTTTAAATCAGACTCCTAGAAGTCCAGATATTGACAAAAATAAGATATACGTCTACGCCCCTGGCGCAGAAACCATGCACTATTTTAAGGAGAAAATGTTTCTAAAAGGTTTGTCGACACGAGTTGCATCGGTCAACAAAAGACTTTTTTCAATCGAGATTTTAGGAGCTCATATTTTGCTGCAAATGCATCAGAAGCGGAAATTAAGGTTTACGCGCCCTGCTGGCCAAACCATTTTTTTACCCGGACAACGTTGTTAGGGGAGTGCACAATAAAGTACGGTTTTCTATGTCAACTGCTTTAATTAGTGAGCAAGTGCCTAAAAAAGTATGTTGGATCTGTTGATTTTAATCCACATATTGTAAACCTCCTTACCAACATATGTTCTCGTCATAAAATGCAATTTGGAATACGATCATGCAATCTATATACCATTATCCGCAATGATCGTGACAAAAATTGACAAAGGGAAAAAATGGGGTGTGTATGTTATTCCTATGCTCGACACTATCTCTGGTGAACTAAACAATCATTATGTGGGTTCTACCAAAAGAAATTTGGATTTGAGATTAAATGAACACAGATATGATCTAAAAATGAATCACCAAAGCACCTCTTTTTTGCAAGAACCATAAGTGCTGGAAATTCCATCCCAGACTGGGACAACGCTAAAATCATAAACACACCTAACTCTGTTCATTCCTTGTTATTTGCAGAAAGCCTCTATATTTCGGCTTATAATACAAGTTGCTGTAATGACTATTATCCTTATGTTTTACCTGAACCTTGGAGCAATCTTGTTGGGAAGGACAGCACAATAGCAATTGCTTCTGTTAAGTGATCATTGGCTAACTATGCCTTTTTTTTTTATTGTCTTGTTATCTGGTATATCATGTGACATTGACATTACCTTTCCCGTGATGCATCTACTCCACGTACTTAAGACCAGCATGTAGCCACATGGTGAAATTACATCTGATGAAGGTGTCAATGTGACACCGAAAGTGCTCATGTGTTTTTAAACTGTATATACATTTCATTTTTTAGCTGAATAAATATCATCGTGCAACAAGACGGATTTCTTTTAATATTATTATCATTATTATTATTATCATTTTTTTTTTTACAAAAATTAGAAATTATGTGCAAACGATTTCCCATCAGGAGCTGTATCCGGTGCAGAAAGAATTTTTCAAATCGGAGATTTAGAAGCAGAGATATAGGGCGAAACGCAATTTACCCTTACGCCCCTAGCGGAAAGTCTATGAATTACTTGAAAATTTTGAAATTATATGAAAAACATGTCACACCGAAAACACTATCCAACAAAGAAGGAATTTTTCAAATTGAACTTTTAGAAGTAGAGATATGGACAAAAATAAGATATACATCTACGCCTCCTGGCGGAGAAACCGTGAGATATTTTAGGAATAAAATATTCCGAAAAGGTTTATCGATGTGAGTGGCATCAGTCCACGAAAGAATTTTTTCAATCGATATTTTAGAAGCTCAGATTTTATGGCAAATACATCAGAAGCAAAAATTAACACTTACGCCCCCTGGTGGCCAAAGTATTCTTTACCAAAAATTCGAAATTATATGCAAAAGATTTTTTATTAGGAGATGTATCCGCTGAAAAAAAGATTTTTAAAATCGGAGTTTTAGGAGAAGAGTTATCGGGAAAAATGTAATTTACTTTTACGCCCTCTAGCGGAAAATCTATGCGTAATTCGAAAAAAGTAACTATATCTAAAACACTATTCGACATAAATGGAATCGAAAGATAAAAGAATTTTTTCAATCGGATGTTTAGAAGCAAATATGTGGATTAAAACGTAATTTTGAATTCGACATCATCTGCATTTACGCCCCTAGCGGCAAAATTGTACATCGTAAAAAAAAAAACGAAATAAAGGATCATCACTCGCATATTTCAAGCTTCCGAATGCAAAAAAAAATTTCAAATCGGACTAATAGTTGCAGAGATACCGTGGGTACAGACGGACGGACGGACGGACAAACCGATAACAGAAGCACGATCTTTTTTTACAAAAGGTCTTTTTTACAAAGGGCTCTACGAGACCCGCCATCTTGTATTCTGCCTTCTCTTGTTAACTAATGGGCAAGCGTATTTCACAAATTGTTCGGGCAATTTTGCACATTTTGGAACGCTCTTTGTGGCTAACGCAAGATATATGATAAATAAAGAACTCTCTGGTTTCATATTTTCATTTTGGACCCTTTAAGTATTTTTTATTAATTAATAAAACTATGGAAGACGCCTTGGTACGACTTTCGCTGCAGATAAAAAATGAAGGGAAAGGTCAATAAAAATTCTGAAACCAGAGAAGCAATTCTACGATTCCTCACTTTCTGAAAATACTACAATTTACTTAATTGGTAAAAAATATTAGCTGCCATTTGTGAAATAAAGTCACTACGTATTGAAAAAAGATGGTTCAAACATCTCAACAACTGGTCACGCCCATTGACACCTCCCCTCCCCCGCGGGTGACTGCGATACGGAGCCGTCGAGGGGTGTCTTAATGACCCTGCAGGGGAACTGATGGGGCAAAAGAAGTTATCTCAACTTCTTTTGCCCAATCAGGGTACAGAAGAGGGTCGATGTCTTCATAAATTAATTTTTTCAACGTAACGATAGTTTTTTTGTTTTTTTTTTACCTTAAGGGAACTTCACTCATTTTCAAGGTGTGTACATACTTAGAGTCGCTTTCCAAAGTTTTGAACTGTTCTTGTCGTCTTGAAAAGAAATTGTTGAATAAATATATATTTACCCGGGTTCATGTCACATTCTGTTACATTTTTAACGTTGTCTCTTTCCTTTCCGTTGTCCAAAGCTACATTTGTTTTAAAGAGGAAAGATATTTTATTTTACTTCTCGTTATTTTTGGAAGCGAATTCCTCCCAGTCTTGTGTATTCAACTCATGGATGAGTACACCACATAGCGTTGCTTTTTTTTTCCTTTCAAATAATTAATAAATTTTGTACGCGTATAATTCTTTTTTATTTTTTTTTCAACAAACGTTGTTTTAATAGTTTTCCAGGACATTTGTTTCAAGCGGTTTCAAATTTTTTCTTGTTATTCATCCACTCCATTCCATGAATTGTTATTCATGGGAATGGAGTGGGTGTATTTCATGGCTATAATCTAGTATTTCACGGTTAATCTGATATCTTCGTCGACGTAAAATTTCATTAGGAAATTAATTCGCCTCTCTACATATCGATTTTTTTTCTTAACATCCACTAAAATAACACAATGGCGATAGCGTCGTCTTCAACTAACTGGTACCATGAGAGACACAGCAAGTGTTGCTTCAGCGCATGCGCAGTCCCGTTGCTTCCACCTGCTGTTGGGGGTTGCATTGGTTGCCAGCAACGGGCCACTAATGGTACTTGCTTGGAGGCCCACAATTCACGGCGATGCTGCAGGGCCATCAATGGCTCACCAACTGATAGCGCTGCCACCAACGGACCACTACAGGGCCGTGAGCGGCAGATTTCAGCCAGCAGTGACCCATCACTGCCAGCTGGTGGCCAGCAGTTTCCCAGCATTTGTGTTTTTGCTGGGTAGCTATATTAGACAGAACAATATTTTCTGCCTGAGTAATATCGCAAATTAATAATATGAAATGTTACGTAAACGTTATGAACATGAGCATGATGGAATAAAAAATGCCGACCCCGGAAATTTCTCCCACATATCTGTGGTACTTGTACGGCTTCATGTTGTTTTAAACTGCGTAAAAGTCGAAATGCCGACCCCGAAAATTTCCCCCTGTAAATTGTGGTGAAAATCGAAATGCCGACCCTGCTAAATGTATGACCGTTTGTCACTAAAACCCGCGGTAATAGTCGAAATGCTAACCCAGAAATTTCTCTCACCTCATCCAGCTACTTGTAAGACCGTTTCTTTACTATATACCGCGGTAAAAGTTGAAATGATGATCCCAGAAATCTCCCCTACATTCGATATTTTGTGTAATCTGCAATTAGTGCACACGGTTCCTGACTGAAAAAGATGGGGGACGTTTCCTGTGGGTAAGTTTTCCTATGGGAACCTTTTCCAATGCGGGGGACTTTTCCTGTGGAGGACTTTTCCGATTACCAATACGTGCACTGTTCTTGTTTCTAGTATCCTTTACTTTCATTCTTTGTTTTTGGTATTTCTACCATATATTCTTTGTGTTCTTATTATATACATTGTTTGTTTGCCATGAGGCACAATAAGAACGGTAAGCTCTTCCTGTCTAAAAACAGGAAAAGAAAAAAGGGACAAAACTTCAGAAAAAGCTAGTTTTCAAAATATTTAATCATTATATTTTTCATTTATATCCAGTATAAATAGCTTACTTAATAGGTACATAATACTGAAAAAATCACTCTCCATTATATCCTTGTAATCTAGCAGAAAATCTGCATTTCGTTTGTTTGACCCTGTAATATTTATAAGCAATTTTTTTTTATCTTTGCTGTTGTAAGAATGACGCTCTGTTACTCATCTCAGCATTATTATCCTAACATTGGAGTTATTAAACAAATGTATCACACTGCTACCATGTTTGACAAAAACGAATTTCTACGGGTAACATTATTTCAGATAAACTTTATATGGCTAAATGCGCAGTCCTTTGTATAAAGCACGCGCATCATAACTGCGCTGATAACAGACTGTCAGTAAACTTACCTATACAGCCTTTACGCAAGACAACTGACCTCTAGAGCATTTACCGGGGATAACTGACTCCCTCAAAACAAATCGCGCGTCTATCGTTTACTTCAGTAAGTGGTACCCATTGATTCCTCAGGTAATACACTGAAGATTATTGAATTAGAGATACCTGTCTAGTAACGTGTAGCACCACCTTTCGTCCTGATGACGGCGGCGATTCGTTTTGGAATGGACTCGACAAGACACCGGAAGTGTTGGAAAGCCATACGGATCCACGACCTATGAACAACCTCCCACAGTTCACGAAGATTTGATGGAGGGGGGTCAGAGCCTCGAACATCTCTCTCGATGGCATCCCAGATGTGCTCGATGGGGTTGAGGTCAGGGGACCTAGCTGGCCAAGGAAGCGAGGTCACGTCGGTGGAGTGTTCATCCAACCATTCGGATACAATTCGGGAGTGGTGGCACGGTGTATTTTCTTGTTGCAGGATGAGGTCCCCAGTGGGATGTTGAAGACGCACAAACGGTAGCAAATGGTCGTCCAGGATATCCCGGTAACGTTGACCTGTGAGGGACGATGTCACACGTACCAGGGGTCCCATTTCAGTCCAAGTAAACAGTCCCCAGACTAGAATGCCACCCCCACCAGCTTGAAGAGTACCCTGCTGGCAAGAAGGATCCATCGCTTCATGTGGTTTGCGCCGTACTCGCATCCTGCCATCTGCATGTACCAACGTGAATCTCGACTCATTAGTCCAGGCAACATTTTTCCACATGTCTATAGTTCAGTGGCGATGTTCCCGCGCCCATGCTAATCTGTGCACCCTGTGATGTGCGGTCAGCAGTGATATCCTCGAGGGACGATGGCGTCTGTACCCCATAGCGAGGATATGGTTCTTTTTGGATTGGAGGTTTAACGACCACCGTGAGCAACTCAATGGGCTATAAGCAGTCGCCCGTCCCTAATTTAGGGTCACTGGTTCCAGGGAAGGGAGAGAGCCAGTGCCGTAAGACAAACACAACATCCATGCCTGACCGGGATTCGAACCCGGACCCCTTACGGACGAATGATCAGAGGCCAGCGCCTTAGACCACTGCGCCACCGGGGCGGCAATATATGGTTCTGGATGGTGTGGCTGCTTACACGTTTTTGTGCACCAGCGTTAAATTGCCGAGTGATTTCTTGCACTGTGGCCCGTCTATCCGCTGTTACAATGCGAGCTACCAAGGATGACCCCGTCCATCCACAAGCTGTTGTCCACAGCAGTTGGCCCTTGCAGGGATGGTTTTATCGGATTCGATGTACTCACGGTGCACTCGTGACACAGTGGCTCGTGAAAATCCCGGTGCCTGCACGACTTCCGAGATGGAGTGGCCCATTCGTCGGGCTCCGAAAATTTGCCCACGATCAAATGCGCTTAGATCCTTAGTCTTACCCATGTTGCGTCCGACTCTTACTGATTCCCGTCGCATCACTCCTTATATTGTCGGATCGCTGCATACGTTATGTCGTTTCCGTTTACAGGGCCGCCCAAAAATTCTTCCTGTATCGCATACAAGACCTGATGGAAAATATTTTTCACAAAATTTCTAATGTTTGGTAAAGAATGGCTTGACCATCAGAGGTCATAAGTGTTAATTTCTGCTTCTGATGCATTTGTTGCAAAATCTGGGCTCCTGAAAACTCGACTAATTTTTTTTTTTTTTTTCTTGGAATGATACCGCTTATATGGATAAACCTTTTGAGAATACTTTCTTCCTAAAATAATGCATGGTTTTCCCACCTGGGGTCGTAAAGTCACATCTTATTTTTGTCGATATCTCTGTTTCTAAGAGTAAGCTCACGAATCCGTTTACAGCAATATCTGAGGGATTAAAAACCCGATTGAAAATCTTTCTTTCGTCAGATCTATTGTTTTCCATACCGGTTCCATTGACTTTGAATACATTTGATAAATTTAATTTGCGTCAGAACGGATTCAAAAGACGTGCTTATTACACCCGAAAATTCGGTGTCATCTTTCTTGTTTGATTTTGCTATGCTGCTGCACATCTTAATCTATGTGCGAAAAAGTCCTGTGGCGGCACTACAGATTTTTCTCGTTGTAGAATTATCCGAGCCATTATCTCTGAGTTTTTACTTTCTCATACATTACGTAGTATGACGAAGTATTGTAATCGTAAAAAAATTCGACTTCGAGATTTCAATGGCAATACAGGTTTTAGGGCCACCGGAATACCATTTCACTATTTTCGCCGTGGTGTCTGTATGTGGTTTATGTCTACCATAACTCAAAAACTATTATGGCTATCAACACCAAATTTAATATTTGGGGTTTTTGTGGTACCTTCACGTGTTGATTAGAGTTTGGTAGAAACCGGGAAACAGGAAGTTAGCGTTCCCCACACCAATTTTCCGATTACTCTATGAAGCTCATAAAGTATTATAGGTATCAACTCAAATATTTATATTTACGAGTTTTGTTATAAGTGGTGATAAAAATTTGGTAAATCCGAGGGAACCGGAAGTAGGCGTTCCATTACCATTTTTGCGATTTTTCGGTGCCGCTGAAAAACTGTTGTAGCTATTAACAAGAAAATTTGTATGTAGGAATTGCGGGATAACCTCATGTGTTGATAAAATTTTAGTAGAATTGGGGGAACCAGAATTGGGCGTTCCCCGCATCGGTTTTGCTACTTTTCTATGTAGCTGAAAAACTATTGTAGCTGTCGACAAGAAAATTTATATTTAGGAATTACGTTATATTCTCTTGTGCTGTTTAAATTTTGGTAGAAATCGGGAAACTGAAAGGGAGTTCCCTTAGCAGTTTTTCAATTTTACTATGCAGCTGCGCATCTCAGTTTATGTATGAAAAAGTCCAGTGGAGGCCACTACAGATTTTGTAGTTACGTTTACGTAAACTAGATACTAGCCTTGTTGTGCACGACATCACAGAAATCCAGGTAGCTCGGTGTCCTACATATCGGGGTCTTTTTCGCTGGTCGGTAGCTAAAAAGAATTAATGACGGAAGGCGAACAAATCCTACTGTGCTGTCGTATACAAAAATGTAATAAAAATTCTGATATTTTTCTGAGATCACAACGAAGTGGAATGAATAGTTTGTAACGGATGCAGTATTATTTATCGCTTTCTGCGTTTTCACTTTGTAAGATTATTTATTTATAAATACTCCGATTGGCTCTTCATTAATTTTTATATGGATAGAATTAAATAAATGGGCCTCAATTTTGTGTCGGGGCCCTTTACATTGTAGTTACTTGTGGGCATTTTTTCCTATTTTCGAGAAGTGGGAGCTTTTTCCGTGGGCGTTTTTCCCATGGGCATTCTTTCCTCATACCCATTACATCTCCAGCCTACTGCCATTTGAGAATTTTTGAACGATCTTCTTTAAGTTGGAAAACACAAAGGTGAGTTAACTTTTCAACTCTTTTGTGTAAAATCATTTTTCAAAGTTCCATTTGAAGCGTTTTCCAGAAAACTGCTGAACGTGGTGATGGTCTCCACGAAATTTTTATATCAACCATGACTTTTTAAGATATTTCATATGAAGACCCTACTCCAGTGAGAGGACCATGAAATTCCATGGAGGGTCCGGTCCCCCATGTCCCCTACCTTCCGCCACCCAAGCTTATATATTATTTGTCGCCTATAATTCCCAAACCTCCGAAAAAAAAATTAAAAAAATTAACGAAGTTTGACATATTCATAAAAAAAAGTAATATTTTCTTAATTATGTTTTTTGACCCTGTGCAAAAAGGGTTAGGTAAAAGTCTTACAGCAAAAATGTTTATAAAAACAAGTAATCACCCCAATCAGTTTTTACTTCACTGGAACAACGGACGACATAGATTGCTTGGTAGTGATTCCTCTTCGCTGTTGGCCGGACCCTCTCCCCCCTTGCTCTCCCCACTGGTGCCATCAAATGCTATAAGAATGACGGGTGTCGGGGGTGTGGGGGTTTTGTCAGTTATCTACATCCCTCTCCTGCTTTGTGGTCAGAGGAGGTTTTCTCCCAGTGCTTTGAGCTTCTGGACTCGTTTGATTGACACTTCATTGCTCCTCCCCTTTGGGTCTCTCTACAGCTCGTCGCCTTGGACGGTATGATTTTGGGGTCAGGTCTCGTAGAGGCAGCCTTAAGTAAGCTGAAATGGCGAAGAAGTAATGACATGTTAATGGACACTGAGATCCGTTTCCTTCCGTGAAACCAGTGGCCCTAAATTAGGGATGGGCGACTACTTTTAGCCCACTGAGTTGCTCACGGTGGTCGTTAAACCCCAATACAATAAGTAAAAAAAGACAAAACACTATGTCATGGGCCTTTTTAGAAAATTTTAAGTTACAACCTAGATATTTCGCATTTGTAAACATTTTATGACACCTAATGAAACGTCTTCTAAAATGAAAAGGTGTTTAACACCTTTTCATTAGGTGTTATACCTAAAGAGAGAAATGTTCTAAAAGGCCACAGGCCTTTTTAGAACATTTTTTTCTGGATTATGCTCTGCAGGAACTCGTCGAAAAGGAAAATTACAAGATAGGAATACATCATGATCAAAGTAAAATTCCTGAAATGGCAACGGGCTGGACATATGCTGGAACAACGGACCACCGATGGGTAACCGAAATTGTAGAATGGATTACAAGAGACAGAAAAAGGCCCAGAAGAAAACCACATGGGAGATGGGTGGATGAAATTCGAAAGCATTTGGGAGTGACCTGGAGGAGAGTGGCACAAGATAGACCGTTGTGGAAGAGACTTGGGGAGCCCTTTATCCAGCAGTGGATTGATAATGGTTGATTATGATGGTGATGATGTATATACCGACGAGCCATATTACATTATGACCACCTGCCTAATAAGTTGTATGACCCCGTTTAGACCGCAAAAAAGCGGCGAGATATCTATTCGATGAGCTGGCGATAGGTATCCTGGGATATCTCTTATCATACTGTCAACAGTGGGTCTTCCATTTCCCGTACATTTCGGGATGGTGGTGATTTAGCGCAAACCCGCTTTTTCAAGTCGAACCACAAATGTCCGATTGCGTTCATGTTAGGTGAATTTGCAGGCCAGGGCATTAACAGAAAGTCACCAGCATATTCCTCAAGCCACTCCTCGAAGATTTTGGCAGTGTAGCATGGCGCATTATCCTGCTGGTAATGGCCGTTGCCTGCAGGGAACACAGTTGCTATGAATGGGTGAACTTGGTTCGAAACGATGTTCAGATACCATGACAGCTGTCAGGGATTGTACTGTTGGCGTAAAGGGGCCTTAAGTGTCCCAATAAAACATCGCCCACAGCATAACACCACCGCCGCCGCCGGCCTGCTTCCGCCCAACAGTGCATCCAGGTGCTATAGCCTCCGCTGGTAATTGACGAATCTGTGCTCGACCGTCATACGTGATGCACCAGGAATCTTGATTCGTAAGACGAGGCCACTTTCTTCCAATCATCCACGGTCCAATCTCGATGATCTTGAGCCCATTTCATGCGTAGTTGGAAATGATTGACGTGCAGTGAGCGTGGGGACCCGGCTGTGTCTCGGTTACGCAGGCCCATGCACAGAAGGCTGTGATGAACTGTGTGCTATGAGACATTACTCTGATCACCAGTGTTCTAGCAGCGGATGATTTGTTGCACTGTGGCCCTGCGGTTCCTGTGAAAAATGCACGACAGTCTCCGCTCCCCTCTCTGGCATTAGTGAGCTGCGGATGACACATGGCTGGACGACGGTTCGTCGTTTGGTCATCTGTGCACCACTTTTGATGCATACTCACTACAGTGGCACGGGAACAAAACACAAGCCGCGCCGTTTCTGAGATCGCATCGTTCCCAGGCGCCGTGACATCACAATTTGTCCTTTATCAAACTCCGATAAACCGACGATAAAGCAGCAGCTTTTCCCATTCTGACTCCGAACACTCTACTAACTGAAAATCTGTCCTCGAGTTGTATACATTCTGCTCAATGAACTTCACCTGCGCCACCGTTCCGTCTTCAAGCGCGCTCATTGCTCTGGACTGGGGGTGGTCATAATGTAATGGCTGATCGGTATAACGTTTTATTGATCTTGAAAATTGTGCTGTTTCTTTCAAAAGCTCTCCAACCAAGTTTCATACGCCGATTAATTTCTTCATCAAAGTGATCCTTCCTTGATATATGGTGCCCAAGGTAAATGTAGGTATCGGTTATATCCAAATTTCCTGCGTCAATGTATAAATCTTAATTTCTTGTAAAAGCATAACACATCAACTTTGTTTTCCGACAGTTCACTTTCAAGTGCACTTTTTGATTCTTATCAACAAGTTCCTGGATCATGCTCTGAAGGGGTAATTATAAAAGTGACTATGTAATCAGCAAAGCGGAGATGAATTAAATCATCTCCATTAATCTTTATCCCTTTGTTTTTCCAGTTAAGTAATCAAAAGACATTTTACAATGTGGCATTAAAAAGTTTGGGAAGTACGATATCACTTTGTCTCACTCCCTTTCCATTTTTTATCGGTGCTGTATCCACAAATAGCCTATACCTTTGCATTTTCAAAGATTTTATTGATAACACTAATATTCTTGTTTTCGGAAACTGGAAGAGAGGGACGTCATAGTGTGCTCACGCACGGCGACCTCTCTCCCACAATGAAGTTTTGTTGCCCAGCAACACCAACACACTTGCCTTCCCTTGCCACATGTATAAGACATGGGTTTGGTTCCACTGGTGTTTCACTCATGCCCCGTTGCACACACCACGGTTCCACAGGCACCAACAATTGAACCCCCGAACCATACTGGTCACGCAGAGGAACTCTAACGGACCCCTCTCGAACCGACGGCGGAGTCACTATGTACGGCGAGGAAGCCAGGCTGACGTTCTCGGTACGTACAAGTAGGAGGAGACACAGTGGCGTTGTCACCAGTGAAGTGACCCCACCAGCGGAGGCGTCAGGTCGGAGATGAACACTTTACTCCGACGAGGTACGCCTCCACCCTACAACTCATCCTCACAGAACCGGCTCACACCAAACTCACGCAGCCTCCCTCCCCAAGAGAAACCCAAACACATAACCACAATATACCATAAATGCATGCAGCAAAACAAGCACCACCCCCGAATCACACACCCCGCACTTTACGTTAGTGACGGTTTCTCGGCACCAACGGCACGATACCCACCTCCGGCAACAGAAGACACTTGTAATCAAAAACGAAGGGCCCCACGAGTGGCAGTTAAGAGGAAAACCTCCTTACGTCTCACCGAGGGGCGCGATTAAGCCATCAACAAAAACAAACATCATTTAGAAACATATCACAGACTACGAAAACAAATAATTAGAAACACATCACAGACTACGAAAACAAACATTTAGAAACACATCAAGACTAAACTGAGAGGGGGATGGGCGTTAGCACGGTGCCTCATTGGAAGACAACTTTACGAAAAATGAGCAAGCTTCCACCATAAAATCCATACGCTTACAGTCCACCCGATGCGAGTGAATGCTCATTCACGCCTCTCTGAGCGAAAACCTTCTGCTAAAGACTCTCAAGTCCCTGATGAAGAGCCTGGATCGCCGACCTTTCTTCTGTAACCATAAAATCCCCTTCGAAGAGCTTGAGTTCCGTTTCCTCTTCGGAGATCCACCGAAATTCCCTCGAGCCACTGCCCATCGTGGTTGATTCAATTTTCTCGCCGGAAAAGAGCTCGCCGTAGAACTTTGCAGACTCCTGCAGAATCTCCCTATAATCCCAAACTTCATGCAGAAAACTTGTTTCTCTTTCCTTCAACCTCCAGCTTACGGTAGATGTAATTTACATCCCACTCCTCCTCGATGCTCCTGACCGCCGCCTGAAGTTGGACTTCAGAACGGTCTTGTAAAAATGGGCAGTCTCCTGCTTAGTTTCAGTAATGATGCGGAGGTTACACCCATTCTCTTTACCTTGAAGAAAAGCATTCATAAAATTCGCGAGAGACATCCGAGTTTTCTTTTCTCCTTCGCTAACTGCTTCCCCCGAATACTCAAAACCCGCTGAACCTCTTTCTTCGCTCGTCCCCATCCACCGATCTCGCCTGTGCATCCTCTTCCTGGATCGATTGGATTTTCGACAGTGCTTCGACATCCTCCACACGGAAGTGTTTAGGCGCCAGAGTGTCACATACATATCTTTCCTTTGGTGCTACAGATGTCCATCACGAGAACACTACCCAGCAAAAACACAAGTGCTGGGAAACTGCTGGCCACCAGCTGGCAGTGATGGGTCACTGCTGGCTGAAATCTGCCGCTCACGGCCCGGTAGTGGTCCGTTGGTGGCAGCGCTATCAGTTGGCGAGCCATTGATGGCCCTGCAGCATCGCCGTGAATTGTGGGCCTCCAAGCAAGTGCCACTAGTGGCCCGTTGCTGGCAACCAATGCAACCCCCAACAGCAGGTGGAAGCAACGGGACTGCGCATGCGCAGAAGGAACACTTGCTGTGTCTCTCAGGGTACCAGTTAGTTGAAGACGACGCTATCGCCATCGTGTTATTTTAGTGGATGTTAAGAAATAAATCCATATGTGGAGAGGCGAATTAATTTCCTAATGAAATTTTACGTCGACGAAGATATAAAATTAAGCCGTGAAATACTAGATTACAGCCATGAAATACACCCACTCCCATGAATAACAATTCATGGAATGGAGTGGATGAATAACAAGAAAAAATTTGAAACCGCTTGAAACAAATATCCTGGAAAACCATTAAAACAACGTTTGTTGAAAAAAACAAAATTATGCGCGTACAAAATTTATTAATTATTTGAAAGAAAAAAAAAGCAACGCTATGTGGTGTACTCATCCATGGGTTGAATACACAAGACTGGGAGGAATTCGCTTCTAAAAATAACGAGAAGTAAAATAAAATATCTTTTACTCTTTAAAACAAATGTAGCTTCGGACAACGGAAAGGAAAGACACAACGTTAAAAATGTAACAGAATGTGACATGAACCCGGGTAAATATATATTTATTCAACAATCTCTTTTCAAGACGGCAAGGACAGTACAAAACTTTGGAAAGCGACTCTAAGTATGTACACGCCTTGAAAATGAGTGAAGTTCCCTTAAGGTAAAAAAAAACAAACTATCGTTACGTTGAAAAAATTAATGTATCGATTATATGAAACTGACTTTTATGAAAAATACCTCGCAATATTGTAAAATGAAAGAGGGAAGAATTCGATTACAAATTGCATACCAAACAAAGAGCTTCGCGCATACGCGCGACGTGGCAAATAATCCGGTCGGTAGAGAGCTTAGCAGTTCGTTAATTCACAAGCTTCGTAAGGCCAAGAAAAAAAAATTGTAGCTCTGAGTAACTGCGGTTATCTTTTTTTTTTTTGTTATTATTATTATGGCTACTACTGGGAAATTGACGGACAAGATTCGGCAAGCCACCAGTTACGTCGCGTGGTTGCCGGCTGCCACTAACGGCACACTAGCTGACCACATTAGGCTAGCCATCATTTTTGGCACTTGCTTGCAGGGCCACTGAAGGGCCACTTGTGGCAGCTACTGCCTGCGATGGCCCACTGATGGCCCTGTTGTGGCATATGACAACTGATGGTGTGCCAACTGTTGGCCAGCTGATGGCCTGAACTGCTGGCCCTTCTGTTGGCCGCCCGGACATTTTATTGACGGTTCGGCAGCGGCAACATAGTGCTGGCCCAGCAAGACTGTTTTTGCTGGGTATGATTAGATATATGCAGCTGCTGAGAATTCTGTTCGAAGACCTCAGCCCCAGTTACCTACTCAAGCGTCAAAGACAAGAAACATATGTCAATCCTAGGAGCTTGGTTATTCCTACGCAGGTAAAACCCGGCACCTGCAGATACGAGCGCCACACGTCCTTCAACTGCTGATTCCTGATCAAGTCCGTAGAGACCGTGCTATCAGGATCCTTGTGGCCACGAGTGCCCAGCAGGTCGTTATGGTTATCGACAAATGAGTTAACATTCTTCTGACCAGAAAAATCTAGCCCCCTCTGAGGAAGTAAAGGAACTGATCGTAGAAGCTGTTTCGAAGAGAGCACAGCAACGAAACATACACACAGAAAATCTTAATCGACGTAACTCCACTATTCATCGAGACAGTAACCACTCTGCCGTCCTCATCGGCCTGAAAATGAGTGAGGCAGTCCATCGTAACTGGAAACGTTTCACGGAATCAAAGCCTTTTCATATATATATACATATGTGTGTGTGTGTGTGTGTGTGTGTGTGTGTGTGTGTGTGTTAGGGACATTCCTTTTATTGAAACAGGACTGTGTATCTCTTACCTTGAAGCAACAGCAAAGCAGAATCAATTTCAATCAGGTAAAGGTATTATTCCCTCAATATCAAAATCTTCATCGGCTGATGATATGTCTTCAGTTTCATCACTGCTGTCAGTATCCTCTCCTGTATTTATTACAAATTTTTCAATCTCATTTTCCTCTATTTCATCCATGATGCCATTAGAAATCCAGTATTTTTGTGCCAAAGTTTGGACATGATTCACACAGGCCTCCCATTTCTCCGGAGTAACGGTTTGCAATGCTTTACTCCATAAAGTTTCTATGCTTTCTTTCGTGAAAGAGGCATTATGCCGACCCATATAGTTTTTGGCATCAGCCCAAATCAACTCAATGGGGTTCAAGTCACAGTGATAAGGTGGGAGTCTTAATACTTGATGTCCATGATCTGCTGCTATTTCATCAATGATAAATTTTTTCTGTGGTCTGGTGCGACGGACAATCTGTAGTAATTCCGCTTTAAGTATATCAAGTGCGAAATCAGTGTTATGTCGCTGAAACCATGCTTGTATTTCAGCCTTCTTCCAGTTCGTCGTGGGTATTTTTTCAGCAAGCAAGCAGTGATATGGTGCATTGTCCATGACGATTATTGAATTTGGTGGTAAATTCGGAAGCAGCTGGCTTTCAAACCATTTTCTACAGTTTTCGGAATTCATTTCATCATGGTAATCACCACTTTTTGTCTTCGAACGAAATAAAAGTGAAACCCCTGGTATAAAACCATCCTTTGTTCCGGCATGGCAAATTATAAATCTGCTTCCTTTCGATGAAGGAACTTTGAGTCCAGTTTGCTTTTCACAGCTTGTGTCTTGCCATCCTTTAGGATAAACATGAGACGTTAGAAGTCATGTCTCATCTTGATAAACAACAGCTTTTGGAACGGGTAGATTTTCATTACGCCTTAACTCCTTTAAGAAATGCCTACGTTTCGCTACAATGTCGGGTTTCTCTATTAAAAACTTTCGACCATTCCATCGCTTATATTTGAAACCCAAATCATCTAGTATTTTACTCAATGTAGTCTTACCTCCGTTAAAATCAATACTGTCGCGTAATTTGATTAATAAAGACTGAAGAGTAGGGATTTCCTTTTTTCATACATGTCATGTACCGTTCTGCGCACAACGCATTTGTCAAAATCATCTATTTCGCGCTTCGGCGCTTTCTTGTTTCGTCTTTTACCAGGAGTTGACAAAACCTCGCTTGTAGCAGTCTGTTTCCGAATTCTGTAAACAGTTCTCAGTGAAACTCCTGTAGCCTCCGAAACGCGTTCATTGGATTTTTTCACATCCACTTTCGGAACTCCATTTCGTTTTTCTTCGTCCATGAACATTATTACATTCCCAATAATTTCCCTAGCTTGGCTTTTCAGTACTTTTCCAGCTTTCGGTGTGCTGAGTGCCACAGTTGTGAGCATTAATATTAACAGTATCACAAAAAAAAAAAAAAAAAAAGATTAAATAAACAACAAAAGAAAAAAACCTTGAGTAAAGATCTCTTGCTTGCTACAAAGCTAGCTTGAGAAATCAGTAACAGAAGTCGGAAAGGGTCGTTTGGTGATGTTCAAGAATGCTTTATTCTTTTCCCTCCCACAAAGACCATTGAAGGAGAAGCTCTAAACATCACAGGGAATCAACATTAGGAGGGACCGCCAACACTCCCCCCATCCACCCCGTATCGTCATTGTTATTGCCCTACTCCAAGAGGGTTGGAGGCGATCAGTTAGTTGTAAGCACGCTGCTTACGATACGGAGCTCCCCTGAAACTGGTAAAGTGAATCCTTCCCAACCGTCAAGTTATATTGAACGCACTATACATACATTCAATAAACTATGAACAGTATCCACCAGAAAGGTTTTTTTTTTTTGCCAAAATTCCTACCAGGTACTTTAAAATCTGTGCTCCACCCCCAAAATCTGAGCTGCTGGCGTCGCCATTGCTGAGCAAGAACGTCGCTAAAGGGGTGCAAAGATGGCCTGTTTGCCCACCAGTTTAAGATGTACCATTTTTTCGCTAAAAAAAAAATGGTACATCTTAAACGATTGCATGAAAGAATGCCCACGGAAAAAACGCCCACTTTCCGAAAATAGGAAAAAACGCCCACGGAAAAAATGCTCACGGGAAAAAATGATTGCATGAAAGAATGCCCACGGAAAAAACGCCCACGGAAAAATCGCCCACAGACAAAATGCTCACGGGAAAAATATGTGATCGACTGTCTGTTATAAACGGTGTTCGGACTACTGGTCACAGACTGCTGGCCAAAAAACCGTTAGGGGTCATATAAAAATTGCGGTTTCTTGGCCACCTCACCTACATAACGCGAATATGGGAATGACGGAATGAAAACTTTTAGAAGGGCCTAAACACGTTAGTCCTAATATTATTTTCTGCCTGAGTAATACCGCAATATTAATAATTTGATGTGTAAAATATTTTCTGCAAACCTTACAAATACGAGAGGAAAGTTCCGATTGCACTGATGGACTGTAGAGGTTGTATGGTGTTGGCCTGAAAGCAGTGGTAGTCTTATGCAACATTTATTTAAAAACATACTAATGATTCACCGTTGTCTTCAAGCCAACTGCTATACATCAATACCTCTGTAGTTCTGACATCTGTTTGTTAAATTTGCGAACAACGTGCACTTTGGATCAACAACTCCTTACGACTTAAAAACCCAAAATGAACTGCGATTCTCACAGCAGAAGTTGTGTGTTTTGTAAGGACCAAAAAATTTTAAATGTGGTGCCATTTTGTGTTGTCATGTAGCGGGTACGGAGAACTGGCCACATTGCAATTCCAGTGCCATAAAATTGTTCTGCATAAACAAATTTCGTGTGGCTATATTCCCCACTTCAGCAACTATTGTTCATAATTTTTTTTTTTTATATTTCGTTTTCAGTAAGAAATTTAGACATTTCCATGATTTTCGGAGCTAAGACTAAGCGGAGAACTAGCCACAAAAATTATAAGGGGCCGTATAAAAATTGCGTTCTGGGCTGCTCCGTGGCTACGTCTCCCCGAGATTGGTTATCAGACACACATAAAATGTCCGTAATTTCGTATTTTCTTATTTACGATATTTTTCTATAAACTACAACTAAACAAATTCTCTGCGAGTATGTGCAAACCCAGGAAACTTGTCGGGAGAGGGGATGGGGGTGCTTAAATCCTAAAATATGAAATATAAAGAATTTCTGGGGTCCGATCGGGAGATTTCCAGCGTTTACAAGCTACAACTCGTCGAATCATCTGAGAGTATCTGCTGATATTCTTACTTTTAATTGATATATATATACTTGTATATTAATGAAGAGCCAAATAAGATTGTTAACTTTCAACTTCCTACCGTAGAGTAGCTACTTTCCTAAAAAATTCGGCTTTACTGTAATAAATTTGTGACTATTCTTATTTTTTAAAGTAAGGTCTTAATTTTTATAAAATTATGCATGTTTATTATTTTAACTATATCAATTAAAAGGAAAATCATTAAACGTCAGATTATTTTATTTATAAATACTTGTAAAGTATAATGCATTTAATTTTAAGATATGAAAATAGTCACTTGAAGGCTAAATATTTTGAATGTGCGAACATCAATCACATGGTTTATACTGTGATTGTGTCTTATTTATGACTGCACACGGTGGCCTCCCCTTCTGTCTCTTTCCTACAGCGGTGGCGTGTGGGGGAGAGACATCTGTGTTTCGTCAAAGTTGTGCTTCGCAGCTGCCAGCGACGCTACCCCACCCCATTTCATCTAAATTTATTGGTTGGTCAGCGGTCAGTGTGAACTTGTGGCGGTATCAAGTTACATCGTTACGGGCTCACTTCTTTTCTTCCCAGCATTTAAAGAAAAAATAAGGATTCAAAATAAGCAGTAACACACATTCTCACTGGTATAATATACATTTCCCTCACTGCAAAGTTAGTATCTGCTTGTTCACTAGCTGCAGTATTCTAATAATATACGCTGCTTTTTCAGGCACTAAATATTTACATAAATGTTTGTAATATTTTTCTTTTACTTAATTAATTCACAGGCTTCGCCTTTTTAACAGCTTTTAATCCGCCGACTTCATATTTATAATGTTTGCGTATCAAATCAAGTCAATAGCATTGCGCTTTTACTTAGGCAGTAAATATTAAGTCTTAAGTCGCAAACAAAATAATGATCATGATCACATGTAGAGGATTTTAGGAAGGCAGTGTCAGACCCCAGGTCTTAAACAACCCTTAGAAATAGGAAGCCAGGAGATTTGGGCTAGAGAGCCCGATAGGAAAGTGACACGGAAGCGAAGTAGAAAGAGGGAGGAAGACGCCCTTATTTATTACCGGGGGCCAGTACCCGGGGTCCGACGGCTTAACGTGCCCATCCGACGCACGGCGGATATTTAGTGGATCGAGCGTTCGTACCTGCCTGGGATCGAACCCGCGGTCCCTTCCGTGGCAGTCACGAACGTTGCCCACTAGGCCACTCGCGGCCCTTAAGTCATAAGACTAGGCCTTGGCCTATTTAACAGTTTTTATTCTAACGATGTTATATTCATAACGTTTACGTAACACATCAAATTATTAATATTGCGGTATTACTCAGGCAGAAAATAATATTAGGACTAACGTTTAGGCCCTTCTAAAAGTTTTCATTCCGTCATTCCCATATTCGTAAAATTTACATAACAAGTATTGTCAATAATCAAACAGAAGTCATCGCTCTTTCCACGTTTATAAGTGAGTCACAGAAAAATTCTCAGTGGCCGCCACCAGGAATCGAACTCAGGGTCTTCCAGTTACGCGCCGGATATGCTTCCACTGCACCACAGCTATTTCTATTCCACGTCAAATGCCTGTATTAATTGTCAATAATATTGCGCTTCTACTTATGCACCATACATTCAATCCATACATTAATTAATAGGCCGTAGGCCTAAGCCTTTTCAACACTTTTTTCTTCGCCTGTGAATTAATTAAGTAAAATATTGAAAACTTGACATGTTATGTAAATATTTAGTACCTACGTAAAAGTGCAGCGTTATTAAAAAATCCCAACTTAGGGTCCTTTTCCGAACATACATGAATTATGCTGTAATTCTCGCTTGGCTTACATAGAACGTTTTCTCAAAATTTGTTTGGAGTTCCCAATTCAATTCTCAATGTAGGCCAAGAATCGATAATACTTACACCCCCCCCTCCCCCCACCCTTGAACTTTTGTGGCCAGTTTTCCGGTGGCCAATTCTCCTGCACCCATTTTCGTTATTTAGGTGAGGTGGCCAAGAAACCGCAATTTTTATATGACCCCTAACGCTTTTTTGGGCAGCAGTCTGTGACCAGTTGTCCGAACACCGTTTATAACAGACATAACTTATCAGTCGGGCACATATTTTTTCCCGTGAGCATTTTTTCTGTGGGCATATTTTCCGTGGGCATTCTTTCCTCATACATCTTTACACCATTTTTTGATGTCTGCCATATTGGCAGCTCGTGGTGTAAAATGCTGGTGAGGCGAACGGTCTTGATGTAAATGTAAAACAGTAAAACATATGTTATTGAAAAATATATAAATTCGTATAACGTTATACGAATATATATATATCAGTGGCGTAGCCTGGGGGTTCGTGGTTTGCACCCCCCCCTTAGTAGGCGACACAGTTAGCTTTTTCTAAGTACGTTTTATAGATAATTTCCCTATTTAAATTCATTGATTTTTACATAAATCGGAAAGCAATGTAATTTCTTGATAAATAGAAGAGAAAGTAAAGAAAGCGGCCGAAGAAGTTGCTTTATTAAATTTTTATTAAAACAACTATAATTTATTGCATTTTCTTCATTTTATTGAATTAGCTTTGTTTTGTATTAATGTTCAAGATGTGCGTACGTACCAATAGAAAAACATTTGTCGAAGCGCGCCCCCCCCCCAAAATTGTTATATGTACTTATACATAGTTATACAGCAGAAGTGCAGACCCCCCCCCCCCCCTTAAAAAAGCTTCATGTCACAGGCAGTATCACCCATTGGATATTTTTGAAGTCCTGGGTTCGAGTCTGCTGAATCATTAAAATCCACTGAGATTCCGAAGTCTCGTTAAGCCATTGGTCCCGGGTAGGCGCCTTGTTATAAATAGCTGTAAACCCCATCCCTTAGGGCTTCAGCCCATGCCATTTAGCCCCTATATACAAATATTATTCAACAGTAATGGAATAAAATTATGGAAATATATGAAACACGGCGTGGGGAATCTTTCTTCACGAAAAAATCCAAAAATTTTAGAGGAAAAATGTGCATATATACCTATATATACTAAAGAGCAAAGCCGAAAACATAAGAAAAACTTTACAATTTAAAACGAAAGTTGCAAAACAACCTGAAGATCAAAACGCGCAACGCAGCAGTTATGAAAATTCAGAATACACATTCTATTAAGAAGAGACTGAAGCTAAAAAAATTTTTCAACTCATACCAAGTACAACATAGAAAAGGTTATGTATTGACCGGTGTGAGTAAAAAGAGAAAAAAAGAACAACTGAATGCAGAAAGTGTCGAGAATACTGAGCCTTGGCTTTATCAAGGACCAGCAAAAACTCTGCATTTTCTCACTTCCACAAAGACCTATTTGGAAATGGGTTTCTGCAAAGTCATGGATGCAAGTAATTAACCCACCTAAAAAAAAATATATATATATATATATATATATATATGTCATGACCTCCGCAGAGTTGTATGACCTAGCTTTAGTTAACAATTTAGATTGCATCCATAACATTCCTGGCTCGACCCATGCTCTTCATCTGTTACTATTAAACAGAAAGAAGATTATTATAGAAAACTCAAGTTGTAAGAGTGACATAATGAATCAGAAATAATGTTCAGTGATTAACAAATAGCCAAGTTCGCCTGAGAGAGAATTTAAACCTGAATAGCAATACAAAAGTATTACAAGTTCTTAACATTGCAATAAAAAAGGAAACATTATTTTTTTTTCTAAAGCACAGATTCTTGAAAGAAAACTGGATTATAAAAACCCCTACTCCACTACTTCTGACTACACAAAAACGAGAGTAAAATAAAGACAATAATAAACTAAAGAAATGCTTTGTGAAGGTTATGTAACAAACAATTAGTTGCAAAGCACTTCTGAAATACTTTGCACATATTGCAACTAATTGTTTATGTCACATAACCTTCACAAAGCATTTCTTTAGTTTATTATTGTCTTTATTTTATTCTCGTCTTTGTGTTGTCAGAAGTAGTGGAGTAGGGGGTTTTTATAATCCAGTTTTCTTTCAAGAATCTGTGTTTTAGAAAAAATTAATATTTCCTTTTTTATTGCAATGTTTAGAACTTGTAATACTTTTGTATTGCTATTCAGGTTTAAATTCTCTCTCAGGCGAACTTGGCTATTTGTTAATTACTGAACATTATTTCTAGTTCATTATGTCACTCTTACAACTTGAGTTTTCTATAATAATCTTCTTTCTGTTTAATAGTAACAGATGAAGAGCATGAGTCGGGCCAGGAGGTTTATGGATGCAATCTAAATTGTTAACTAAAGCTAGGTCATACAACTCTGCGGAGGTCATGACATATATATATCATCATCATCATCATCATTGTCAACCATTATCAATCCACTGCTGGACTAAGGTCTCCCCAAGTTTCCTCCACAACGGTCTGTCTTGTGCCAGTCTCCTCCATGTCACTCCCGCATATTTACGAATTTCATCCACCCATCTCCCATGTGGTCTTTTTCTGGGTCTTTTCCTGTCCCTTGGAATCCAATCTAAAATTTCGGCTGTCCATCTATGGTCTGTCCTTCTGGCAGTATGTCCAGCCCATTGCCATTTCAGGGATTTAACTCTGATCATGATGTCTTCCACTCTCGTCATTTTTCGGATCCACGAGTTCCTCTTCTTATCTCTCCTGGTTATACCAAGCATGCACCTCTCCATGCTTCTTTGAGTTGTCTGCAGCTTTTGTATGTCTCTTTTAGTTAAGGTCCACGTCTCTGCACCATACGTAAGCACTGGAAGGATGCATTGATCAAACACTTTATATATATATATATATATATATATATATATGTATATATATTTATTTAGGTGGGTTAATTACTTGCATCCATGACTTTGCAGAAACCCATTTCCAAATAGGTCTTTGTGGAAGTGAGAAAATGCAGAGTTTTTGCTGGTCCTTGATAAAGCCAAGGCACAGTATTCTCGACACTTTCTGCATTCAGTTGTTCTTTTCTTCTCTTTTTACTCACACCGGTCAATACATAACCTTTTCTAAGTTGTACTTGGTACGAGTTAAAAAAATTGTTTAGCTTCATTCTCTTCTTAATAGAATATACCTATATATATATATATATATATTCCATTAAGAAGAGACTGAAGCAAACATTTTTTTTTTGACTCATACCAAGTACAACATAGAAAAGGTTATGTATTGACCGGTGTGAGTAAAAAGAAAAAAATAGAAAAACTGAATGTAGAAAGTGTCGAGAATACTGAGCCTTGGCTTTATCAAGGACCAGCAAAAAACTCTGCATTTTCTCACTTCCAGAAAGACCTATTTGGAAATGGGTTTCTGCAAAGTCATAGATGCAAGTAATAAGCCCACCAAAAAAATTTTAAAATATATATATATGACATAACCTCCATAGAGTTGTATGACCAAGCTTTAGTTAACAATTTAGCTTGCGCATCCATAACTTTCCTGGCCCGACCCATGCTCTTCATCTGTTACTAATAAACAGAAAGAAGATTATTATAGAAAACTCAAGTTGTAAGAGTGACATAATGAATCAGAAATAATGTTCAGCAATAACAAATTGCCAAGTTACCTAGTCGCCTAAGAGAGAATTTAAACCTGAATAGCAATACTCAAGTACTATAAATTCTTAAACATTGCAATAAAAAAGGAAATATTAATTTTTTTCTAAAGCACAGATTCTTGAAAGAAAACTGGATTATAAAAACCCCCTACTCCACAACTTCTGACAACACAAAAACCAGAATAAAATAAATACAATAATAAACTAAAGAAATGCTTTGTGAAGGTTATGTAACAAACAATTAGTTGCAAAGCACTTCTGAAATACTTTGTACATATTGCAACTAATTGTTTATGTCACATAACCTTCACAAAGCATTTCTTTAGTTTATTATTGTCTTTATTTTACTCTCGTTTTTGTGTAGTCAGAAGTAGTGGAGTAGGGGATTTTATAATCCAGTTTTCTTTCAAGAATCTGTGCTTTAGAAAAAATTAATATTTCCTTTTTTATTGCAATGTTAAGAACTTGTAATACTTTTGTATTGCTATTCAGGTTTAAATTCTCTCTCAGGCGAACTTGGCTATTTGTTAATTACTGAACATTATTTCTAGTTCATTATGTCACTCTTACAACTTGAGTTTTCTATAATAATCTTCTTTCTGTTTAATAGTAACAGATGAAGAGCATGGGTCAGGCCAGGAGGGTTATGGATGCAATCTAAATTGTTAACTAAAGCTAGGTCATACAACTCTGCGGAGGTCATGACATATATATATATATATATTTAGGTGGGTTAATTACTTGCATCCATGACTTTGCAGAAACCCATTTCCAAATAGGTCTTTGTGGAAGTGAGAAAATGCAGAGTTTTTGCTGGTCCTTGATAAAGCCAAGGCTCAGTATTCTCGACACTTTCTGCATTCAGTTGTTCTTTTTCTCTTTTTACTCACACCGGTCAATACATAACCTTTTCTATGTTGTACTCGGTATGAGTTAAAAAAATTGTTTAGCTTCATTCTCTTCTTAATAGAATATACCTATATATATATATATATATATTCCATTAAGAAGAGACTGAAGCAAACATTTTTTTTTTGACTCATACCAAGTACAACATAGAAAAGGTTATGTATTGACCGGTGTGAGTAAAAAGAAAAAAATAGAAAAACTGAATGTAGAAAGTGTCGAGAATACTGAGCCTTGGCTTTATCAAGGACCAGCAAAAAAACTCTGCATTTTCTCACTTCCAGAAAGACCTATTTGGAAATGGGTTTCTGCAAAGTCATAGATGCAAGTAATAAGCCCACCAAAAAAGTTTTAAAATATATATATATGACATAACCTCCATAGAGTTGTATGACCAAGCTTTAGTTAACAATTTAGCTTGCGCATCCATAACTTTCCTGGCCCGACCCATGCTCTTCATCTGTTACTAATAAACAGAAAGAAGATTATTATAGAAAACTCAAGTTGTAAGAGTGACATAATGAATCAGAAATAATGTTCAGCAATAACAAATTGCCAAGTTACCTAGTCGCCTAAGAGAGAATTTAAACCTGAATAGCAATACTCAAGTACTATAAATTCTTAAACATTGCAATAAAAAAGGAAATATTAATTTTTTTCTAAAGCACAGATTCTTGAAAGAAAACTGGATTATAAAAACCCCCTACTCCACAACTTCTGACAACACAAAAACGAGAATAAAATAAAGACATAAACAATTAGTTGCAATATGTACAAAGTATATCGGAAGTGCTTTAAGTGCATAATTAAGTAGTTATTAAGACCTTAACTACATTGAAAACACATCGTAGACTACAAGAACAATGGAATGGCCGACTGCTTAGCCTTAGTGCCCTAAAAAACGCACAAAGTAACCAGGAAAAGAAAGAGTTAAAATCCGCAAAAAAGTTAATAGACTTGCTAGTGCTTAAATGCTTAAAGCAAAAAATACAAAAAAAGGTTCAAGAAGTTCAAACATTGAACTTGGAAAACCTAAAACCCAAAGACAATGAAGAGAGCTTACCTCTTATGCAACTTAACTTCTACTCTTGAGGAAACATGGCCGACCTTTTACCCCAAACTTCCAATCACACCTGCCACTCCCTAGTCGCTGGGGGGGGGGGCAGTATGGGTGGGGCTGAAGGCCTCCACGCACTGAAAAATCCTACTCGCGGAGATTTTAACTAGAGAAAAACATAATTAAGATTGTGGACCTGTTTGATCAGAAAGAGCAGAATGAACTCTCCAGAATACATGAGAAATATTATGAAATACACAAGTAGTGTATTTAATAATCTTTGCATGTATTTAATCACCTTGGTGAGCTTCTGTAGACTATTCAGAATCCTATTAATTTTAAAGTTAGTTTTACTATTTTTAGTATAGCTATTCTAGTGAGTCAATAACTAGTTTTCTTTTATATTTATTTTTATTTTATTTTATAAACAGAATTTTAAAGCTTTTTTGTGATTTTGTCTATATTATTTAATTTTTTATTTTAAATAGGACCATCTTATCCATAGCACCAAGGTTTCTTTTTGTAGTTAATAGTCATCCTCTAGACCAACTTCCAAAAGGCTTTCATTGGTCAGAAAAATATTTCACCTGTATTCTTTTATGTAATACACTCTAGCGAAAATACGCAATTTGCGCGGTTTCTTTAGCTAGTCAATGCGTCACTCACATCCCAACGCCAGTCGGAGATCCACTTCTTAAAAAATTCAAAGTAAATCATTTCAATAGAAATTTTTTTCTCACGAAGTGTTTCTTGAGCTTGAATAAAAGTCACAGTTCGATTGGCATATTGGTGAAGGTGCATTTAGCCATCACCCCCGTAATAGCTCAACAGGCCCGCGCACCGAAAACCGGAAGCTGCGTGACGTAGGGGAGAGTAGGCTGATGTCCGTGGTGGGTGGTCGGGCATGCACGAGCTTGCTCACTCTGTGTAAGCGTGACTGTCGATGTGCATGGTTGTTGTTGTTGTCAAATTGTCAACTAAATTTATTTTCATAGAGGAGTATTAAAAGTATTCAAATTCCCTACTAATGGGGAGGTTCTCAGAAAATGGATTACAGCAATAAAGCGTGAAAATTTGCAAGTGACCAAGAACTCTAAGGTAAGTAGAAACCTTTTGTTAACTTTATTTTAAACTACTCGTAAAATAAAAAAATTGAACTAGAAAATTTAAATTTGGCTAATTTTATAATCTAATGCATCTCACAGCGGGAAGTCAAAGCACTGAAAAGATTTTTGAAAAATGAAATTTATGTTTGTAATGGAAAGAATAGATTACTTGTGTTGTTATAGTAACCCATAACATGTTTTTGCCAATGTATCAAATAAGTTCAAAGTGTATATTTAGGAAGAGATTTTAAACTTTATTATGGACACAGAATAATAAGGGTTGCATGTTTTTGATCCCAAGATTAATATGTTGATACATTCGTACTTAGTTATTTAAGTGTTTAGGCAGCGCCAGATTAACTTTTGGGGGTCCCTATTTCTGGGCACAAGTGCTTGTAAAATACCTATATCCTATACGAAATATATGTATGTCATGTACACATCCAACATGCCTATATCCTTTATATAAATGCTAAGGCCTTGTTGCCATGTGAAATACATCTTTTGTGTTTGCAGACATGGAGAGTTGCATTGAATTATCATTTTTAATATTTATTACTAAAGGAACACAAACACTGAATCAAGTATAGACAGCAAAAATTAGATATGAATGCACAAAAACAGAAGTTCACACATAGTTCAGGAGTAAGTTTGCCTTAAAAATGTCCGTTTAAAGATTTTGAAGCATTTTTCTACAAACCAACACATTGAAGAACTCTCGTGTGAGCAGTGTGTATGCTCTATCTGTGGTAGGATGGGAATTTATCAGAACCATTCAATTTCTTAAAAATTAGGTGAAATATATCAGTACTACCTGGTCAAGAAATTATTTACTTGCCCAGGTAGTAAAAGCTGGATGCGCAGGAAAATTTATCTTTTAAGATAACAAACCAGAACCCTAATTTTTTTTAGGTTAAAAATATGAACTATTTTAACATGTTTGCACTTCCATTTTAAGGGTCTGTATTACAAATGTTCAATGCACAAACGTGTGTATATCAATTTTTAAGATGCTGATGCTAAAATTGGTATGAAATGGTACGATGATGAAACTGGTGTTTCGGAAATTTAGTGATTCTGCCATGTTCCTTTTGTTAAAGTTTTCTCCCTTTGTCACTAAACATGAGAGGTCAGTTATATCAGAGGCATGCATACTGTTGTTGATTATAAACAAAATTTGGAGCAAAACTAGGTTTCCGATTTCTGGGCGTAGAGCATAACATAATTAAAGATGTGATATTGCTCTTTCCTTGGTACTTCGTAACAATAATACAACTTCCATTAATTAACAATGACATGAAACACGACATGTGATGACTGTCTTTTTTTCTTGTGTAGAAGGAAATTTTACTACAAACTTTTTTATTTTAAAATTTAGTTACCATGCATAGGCAATCAGATGTTTTATTTACCTGCCCAGACGAATGATTTACATGCTCTGGGCATCTCGGGCATGGTATTTTTAAGCCTTGGATATTGTTATTTTTAAGAGAAAAAAAGTACGTGGATCGACATGAATCCACATATTGTGGAAACTATGTTCTAAACAAACAATTTTAAAATACAAGTAGAAATATATACTCGCTTATTTTTATTTATTTTTTTTTTTTGAAAACATTTGCTTAAGATGAGAGATCAACTTTTTATTCATTTATCTAGACTTATGTGTTTCCAGACTTCCTGTACTGTGTCTTCACAAGCTACAGCAATAATAACTGGAACTAATATATCTCATATTATCCGATAACTACTGAAAAGTGTGCTTCCAAACGTGAGGGTGGGTGTCAATTTTTGTATGGGGAAAAACTTCTTCAATCCTTCATAGAATTTATTTTGAAACCAAAATCATAAAAAAAGGAAAAAAACAATCTTTTTCAATAGCTTTAGTAATGACAAACATTTGTGCAAAATTTTATACCATTGCTTTTTATAGTTTCTGAGAAAATGGTACATCAAGTTAGTCAATTTATAATGAAACATGTACATCTTTCAAATTACATCCTATAGTACCAAAACAATCGCTTAGATTTATTCAGTACAATAACTGCATGTGCATTTTTTAGGTTCTCAAAAAATATAATAATTATCTGAAAAAATACTTTAAGAAATTATTGGAACAAATTTCAGATTTTCTTAGAAACGTGTCTTTGAAATTCTTCAAGGAACAGCTAACGGACACATAAACAAATTGTGTTTGTGATACACAAAGAACTACACAACCATAATTATTTGTACATTGGCAGTTTTCCTGAATACTTCTTGAAAATCAAATTTCAGGAAATTTCTGCCAATAAGTTACTTGTATTTTTCCAGATAAAAAGAAATGCTTATATTGTGGATCCAAATAGTTTTGCTTAATGCTACTAATATACTTAACACAGATGTGTTAAACTTTGACAAGGTAACTTTTTTGAAATAGTGCTCTGGAAGACAAAAATGATAAACTTTATATTTGCTTATCAAAATGAAGTTGTCCAAACACGTAACTAGATGGCACTAAAATTAGGAAAACTTGTTATGTCATTATTGTACGTTTAAGAATGTAGCAATTGCATAATTTTCTTGAAATCTTAATTTGTTTGATGCAATCAGTGGATCAAGTAGCAATTTACTGTATGTATGTTAAAACGTGTTTTATTGAGCCTTTGGTAATAATTAAAAAACACAGAAAAAAGTTCAGTTTTTCTTGACTTTTTTTTATATATTAGTGATCACGGATTGCATATAAAATACATTTTCACTAAAGGAATTATTTCATTACTAAAATTTTCATAGTCATAAGTTTGCAATGAATGAAAAATCTGATTCCTTAAATTAGTCAATCGACATCTTTTGAAACGACGGCGATACTTCGTAATGGACCCTCAAACTAATCTTTCAAGTACAAGAACGATTTGTTCACAAGTACAGGAATCGTTCGGCTAACTATAAAGACACTATAACTTCAAGTGAAACTACGACAACAGTTTATAATTTCGATTATAGGAATGGTTTATCACTTCCAGTGAAATGACAGTGATGCTTTCATTAAGTTGACGAATCTGCCTCGCTTACCCTTTCAAGTCGAAATTATTGCTACGCTAAATTTTACGCTGTAATTTCTTTTTCTTCTGTATTTTAAAAGATTATTAAACAAACTTGTTAACTCTGCAGTTATTTAAAAACTAACACACAAAAGTTATTATTTATATGCAGAAACTCTAAAAGAACGCACGACCTGGTTAGTTAGTGTACGTAAAGACGCGTTCGTTCGCACATCGCCGTAATGCTCCTCTCCGCGACTACGGACTACTCTAGTGACGTCACACATCGGTGCGCGGGCCTGTTAAGCTATTAGGGGTGATGATTTAGCACGGGTCACAAACTGAAGTCCAGGCTCGTGATAACTATGTACAGGAGAAGTCAAGCTAAGGAAGCACATTTCTATATAAAAAAAAGTATTAGGTAATTTAAACCTGGAATTAAAAACAGAGGATTACCATATTAATTTGCTTTGGTCTCGAACAGAATGCTTTCAGTTTATGTTTTATAATTAAGTTCAATTCTGCGATCCTTTTTGGCTGCAAATTTGTCTATGATCAGATCATAAAATGGTTGAGTGGACATTAAATGGTTCAGCAATTCTTTCTCGATTGAAATTTTAGCTAGTGAAGACAAACGATCTTGTGCCGTTGTATTACGGAGGTAAGTCTTAATTCTATTTAAGCAAAAAAAACTCCTTTCAGCAGAACAACTTGTTGACGCCAGTGTCAATTGGGAACCTCAACGAACTATAGGGGCGCTGCGCAAACGTAAACAAACTTCTCTAGCACGGGTAACGTCGCACGTGTTTCCATAAAGTCGAATGTTAGAATGGCTGGTTTGTCGCTTTCAATCCTTGAAATAATGAAATTTGTGGACGCTTCCAAAAATTCAAGATGCATTAAAGAAGGGGAAGTGATTGTTAATGTAGGCCATATAATCTCTTGTGGAATTAAGAAGGAAGATGGAAGAGAAATTCTCATAGTTTCGCAATGCATTCAATCCACGGCAATAACGTCGTCGCTTCACTCCATCAACGGTGTTTTAGATACAAGTAACAGTGAAATTTCTATAAAGTCATTTGAGTGCTCTTGTAAAGCGGGCAGAAGTGGAACGTGTAAGCACTGTGTAGCAGTAATGCTTTACTGTAACAGGTAATTTTTATTTTTACATTTTCAGGCAAGTGATATAGTAATACCGACAGGGGTGTTCTAATCCGGATTACTATTAAAAGCTGACATTTCGTTTCACTTGACGTTTCCTAGGACCCATTTTCAATACTGTCAACAATAACATTTGTAATTTTTGAACATTCTGTTCCTAAAAGTGTTTGTGAATTGGTAATTGTTGATCGTCATTGGGTTCTGCGTTTTTGAACCGATGACTGTTGACAGAACATTACAAATCTTGTTCCATAATGAAGTTTAAATTTATATGGATAACAGCAATTATTTGTTTTCAAGATTACGTAGAAATGCGGATTTTTTAATTACTACTATGCAATAAAAACATGCTGCCTTGTTTATTATTCATTCAAAGACGTTACTAGGTTAGTAGCATTTCACTGGAAGGATCTCAAACGCAAGGCACAAACGTTTATACTAACTTGTGAAAAACATAGCCGAAACCTTGGGAACGACATTGCGGGACACAACAATATGATTTGTTCTTCTTCACGGAATTCTCCATTATACAACTCTTTAATTCCAGAATGAATGCAAAAATACACCAAACTACGACAACTGAACGTAATGAGCGATCTACCAATAGCCAAGCATTGAGCCAAAAACATTACCCGTACTACAGTAATTCTTCCTTTTGCCGCTAGAGGGAGAGCGGACCGCTGAGATTGGCAATACAAGAGAAAATAATTTGTAGGCTTCTGGTAACACATCTTTCAGCTCGTTTTCTTTCATTGTTTTCAAGGTTTTCTGAACACTGAGTTCCCTGAAGTTGTGATCATTATATAAAAAATCTAATTCGTTTTTTAGTCGTTGTGTGTCTGTAAAAATGTTTGGATACATTTTTTTGAGAGTGTTAAGGGCACTGGATGGAAATGACTGAATAACTATGGTATTTTGAGCTGTCAACTAGCTGCAGAAACTCGAGCTTCCCCATATCTTCAAATCTGGTATTTATTTGGACTATTATGCTGTCAACGATTTCGTAAAACAAAATTTTGTAATAGTTTTCCACTTCTTCTTCACTCAAATGTTTCTTTTGGCGACATTTAGGACCTCCACTCAAACTAATTGCTTCACTGAAATGTTTCAAGTAAGTGGCTACATTCCTTTTCTTATTTATTCGTTCGCAACATTGTTTAATTTGTCTTTGGCAATAACTGATATCTAAAGTCTTTTTTTGCAAAACATCAAACAGTACATCCGTAATTCCAAAAATGTCATAAAAAAATCAGTGATAAAAAAGCAAATTCAAAATCAGTGAATTTTTTCAAATATCCTATGGTTCCGTTCATTGATTCTGCCGTTGATTCCGGGTCAGTCATTATGTTTTCAAACACATTCTTTAGTTTGCCCCATTAGCTCACAATTAAACGCAAAATTTGCGAACGTGATGCCCAACGTGTTTCCGCTATTTGAGGAATCCGTTTCCCAACAACTGAATCTGCTACGTGGGTTCTCTTGGCAGACTTATGAAAAAATGAGGGCATGCTGGATACAGTTGCGAAATATATGTGGCATTTTACAATACTTTTGCACCCCTGTCGTAGGACAAGGTTAATTCGGTGGGCGAAACAGTGGGTAAACAAAGCTTGCGGGGCTTCTAGCTTGACTCTTGTCTGCAGACCGCTCAACTCTCCAGCCATAACGCTTGCACCATCATAACACTGGCCTATTAACTTTGATTTAAAATCAAACTCCTCTAAAACCGATGCTAGCAGATCATACAGTGCCACAGCAGTCCTGATATCATAAAAACCAAGGAAGCGCTCAACTACTTCAGACAATTATTGAACACTGTGATTTTTGAGTAATATCAGTTGTATCATCAACTTGCACTGAAAAAATTCTGACTCATTAATTTCGCTTTTAACACATTCGTTTATATATTCATGAATACACTCCATTAAATCATTCTGTATCGTTTTAGATTGTCCAGAAAATAAGCTCCGTATTTCTTCAAAATGTGCTTTTAATTCTGGGGTGCTCCTACAAAGTAACAAATGGAACATCTCCTTGAAATTACCTTTATTTAATGAGGGAATAGATTCATCATGTCCTCGAAAAGGCAGTTCTTGCTTGCTTAGAACGACAACTAAATCGATAATATGTTCCATAAAAAGCCTATTTAGTCTGACCTTTTCATTAAACTTGACTTTATGAAGAGCAGCATTTTCTTTGAGCATATCAGAAATAGTGTTTATATTTTTTTCCATTCGTTTTAGACCTACGTGGTTAGTTATATGCTCTTTAGAGCTTTCGTGCAATTTTGCACTACGAGAGAAGTTTTTTCAGATCAAAATAACCCGTTGTATTCCACACAGTTTTATTATTGCTCAAAAGTAAACATGGCCAGCAAAAGAGAGTTTGCTTGTAATAGCTACCAGAAAGCCAGGGAAAAATCTCGTACCATGATTTATTGAAAGACCTAAAAACGATTTGCCGCACTTCTTGTCTTTAAATATTGAACTTATTATAGGTGTCGGTCTTCCAGATATGAGAACATCCATTTTATCATAATCTTTCCAGTGTTTAAAAGGAATTTCTTCCAGAACACAAATCACGTCGTTTGTTGGGCTATTCACATTTTCCAACCAAAATATGCTGTTTAGTAACAATAACAAAATAAAAAAGAAGAAAAATTCAACATTACTATGAACTAGCCAACACCCGCAGAAAAGAGGATTGAAAACACACTACAAAAAGTTAGACTCAAATACACTCTGACGAATAGTTAAAGCTACGTAGAAATCATCGTACTCCAAAGCGTATAGAGGCGAACGGCGTCATCGCCTGTAAAACCACTTCTTACCAAGGTCATCTGCTCATTTTACCGCGCCCATTGGATACACAATCCTTGGGTTCTCCAATAACAGCAGAGATGGGATTCGAGTTTAAGCGAAGTGGAGGCATTTGGTGGAGGGTCGCCTCAGAAATTTCCTTTCTCTTACTGGAAGTCCGGCACCTCTTTTGGTAGACCTCGGACCGTGGGGGTGGGGGTTTCACTCTGTAGGGCTCTTCTCTGATCCCCAGTTCCCAAAACCGGCTTCTCATCGAGACGATTCAGCCGGTCGCCTCTAAGCGCTTAAAACATGCAGCTGCTTTGCAAAAATAATGATTCACTCCTCTTCTTGAAAGCCTTTTTTAACCTAATTCATAAATCACAATGTGAATTTCAGTGTTTCATTTATCCTGCAAAGTTCTTATATCTTTGTTACTGACAGAAGTTTTTTTTTTTTTTTTCACTTCTCATTCTGCGGAATTTCAGGTGAGGCGGTGCCTCACTTGCCTCATCTGACGGGCCGCCACTGGACTCTGCCACGGTGTACGATAGTCAGGTGATACGACTTTGCAAACAAAAATCTCCCGTTAATGTCACTTGCCACTAGATGGCGCGAAGAACATGTGGGCCGATTTGATACAACCTATGCTTTCTTATGGGAGGAAACGGCAGAACATTCGTATTTTACGAATGCTATTTTGCTTGGAATTAAAAAAACAATGGCCTGAAACGCTTCGTAAGCATGTACTTTTGCACCTATCACACGGAATTAATCAAATAAGCGTTATGTACGTATATATATATTTTAACCACGGAGTGAGTACTCTTAAAGTCACGATTTCTGAGCAGACGATGCTGAGTTTTTTTACTGAGGCAACAGAAAATAGACCCTTTATCGTCAAAAAATAAAATAAAGTGATACATCTTGTAAAATCAAATAATGCTGTGCATTCGGAGAAGCAATTTTAAAATGGAATATCAGTTTTTGCGTAAGTCATTGGAACATCGTCAATGGAAACTGCTGGTTTTGAAAACTGACCGAAGTTTTCGCAAAAAATAATTTTTATTATTTTTTCCAGCGAGAAATCATTCACTACTGACGTTTTCATTTAGTAATGAACAATATATTTTACATATTTCCTTAATTTTTGTACCTAATCATACTAATGAATAAGGCTCTGCCAGTCTGCCTCCATCTGTGCTGGCGATGACGGCAAAGTGCATCGCGGCAAAATGGCTGCTTTTTCTCGGCGGAGCTTTCCCCGACTTGCGTTCATATAGTACATTGAACATACAGTATTTGATACCAAGGGAAAAAATTAGTGATCCTACATTTAAACAATGGTTAATGCTCTTAACGAAAATGTTTTCCACATTGTAATCTGTGGAAAAATGTATCACATACTAATGGTTGCTGCCATTTTTCCAACATTGTTGGGTCGTTAAAGGTTGATAGAAGTTCTTTATATGTCGCATAACCGATAGTTCGGTACAAAACACTTTCGCCCTATACATAAAACAGATCCTAGTCAGACATTTAGCTACATTATAAATTTAAATCCCATTCAGTAAAAAGAGGACGTACTTTACCTTCTGTACAGAAACTTTAACGTTTATGCAGCTCCATAGAATGTAATTACACAAAGTAATAAATAAAAATTTTCAAGAAAAATACCGATTTAGCATTGATGAAATCATAAACACAATGTAATCCTACGATGGTTAGCATGAACGATCGGCCCACAACTCCTGAGCGCCCCCTGGCAAACTGTGACATTAACAGTCCGTTTTTCAAACTGTTGACAGTACGGAGAGTCGTATCACCTGACTTATCATATACCCTGATGTCTGCTAAAGGGGTGCAAAGAAATTTGCTTTGCCCACCCATTTAAGATGTACCATTTTTTCGATTTGTTAACTTTATAGTCAGGACTTTGCCAAGTAATAATACACAGTTTTCGTCTTGTAGCACTACGTATTTACCCATAGGAAGTGCATTGTTCCCGTCTCCCTAGCAAGGTTTTAAAAATAGCAGCACCATAAAAATGCAATTGTTCTCCATACATACATATCACTAAGCTGCTCTCTGAGATTCAGAGGTTTGCTCCAAAAAGAAATGCAAACTACCAGATAATTTTTACTTACTGTTGCCCTATCAAACTTCTCCATTTACAGCGATCTTGACATACAACTCGGGCTTCACTGACATCCATCACACGCCGTACACAAGATCTTTTATACCCATAATCTTTTTCTCATTCAGACACTCCTGAATCTGATCCACCCATGTCTTCCCTTTCTGCTACTTGGGCTAAAAAGATTTTCTTAGTAAGCAACTCATCACTCATTCTTTCAACATGGCTAAACCACCGAAGCATATTAGTCTCCAGCTTGCTAACAACATTTTGCTTCACATCAACGACTCCTATGTTTCTTCTGCAGTACCCAGGTTTCACTGCAGCACATGAGAGTAGGGACAATTACACTCTCATACATAGCCATGCGGGACTCTCTTGAGAACCCATCATTCCTGTTAAAACCTTCCAGGGCAGCCATGACTTTCAATGAAGAATTCACTCGCCTACTAATTTCACCATCCAATGTGTTCTCTCTGCCAAACATGCTTCCTAAGTACACAAACTCATTCACCTAGTCAATCACCGTGCCATTTACAGTTATATTACATTCAGTACTACCAGTTCCTCTCTCAAAAACCGTAACTTTGGTTTTTCCTTATTTATACTCAGTTTGAATTTCATGCAAACTTCGTACATCCGGGACGACATACTCTGCAACTCACTTTTGGTCTCTGCCAACAGGACAGTGTCATCAGCATACATCATTCTGCAAACACGGATATCACCAAGACATAAACCAGTATTACCTATTTTGGTATCACGCATGCACGCATTCATAAATATATTAAATAGCCATGGTGACATTACACAACCTTGTCTGACTCCTGCACCAATAGAAAACCATTTTGATAAAACACTTTTCACTCGTACACAGGCTCTACTGCCAGCATACATGGCTTTTACACTTTTAAGTAGATTCCCAGTAATACCATATTCACTCAATACCTTCCACAAAAGTGTCCTATTTACTCGATCCTAAGCTTTCTCTAAATTTATGTTGTTCTCCACTCTTTCAAAATTCTTAGTTTAAGCCTTTTTTGACGCTAGTACAGCCTGTGGTAAATAAAGAGGCGCCCAAAAGGGGTCCGGGTTCGAATCCCGGTGAGGCATGGATGTTGTGTTTGTCTTACGGCACTGGCTCTCTCCCTTACCTGGAACCAGTGACTCTAAATTAGGGGCGGGAGACTGCTTATATCGCACTGAGTTGCTCACGGTGGTCGTTACACCTACAATAAAAAAAAAAAAATGAAGAGGATGGACAGGAACTAACAGAGAGTTATTACCAGAGCCCATTTAAGATGGAGGGCTGCATTTTCAAGGGGCAGCCCCAGACTTATGCAGGATGCTTGAAGAATTGACAGAGCTCTGCAATTTCTGTTTTTCGGCAGATAGCACAGCGAAAACTGTAAGAAACTGCCTTGTGAAATAAATCTTTCATTTCTTCCCACTTTTTTAAGAAGAGTCCGCAAAAAGTATTGTCGCCTCCAGTCCATCCGCAAATCGTTCGAGAGCATTACAAATATATTTTTGTACACTTAGAAAAGTGTACAAAAATTTTTAAATACGTATTGGGGGAAATTTTCATGCATGTAAGAATTCGTTTGAATCACGATATTTGGATTATATGATTTTTCCCACTACTTTGATATAATTTCAACAAGCTGAACCCCCCCCTGGGGGGATTACAAAGGAACTGAATTGGTACCAATTTTTCAACCATGCATTTTAAAATTTTCTTGCTAACACTGATTCGTCCATAAATCATGGGATACATACACACTTCAACACGGGAGGGATATTTTTATGGCTTCATCATATTTTTCCAATGTTTTCTCCTGGGTATTTTTTAGTCATCCACCTCTATTGAAATCCTAGATGTACCACCAATACTGAGGCCCCAAAATACTGTCCTGCCCCGAGCCCCCTTTCTCCTTAAATGTGCTCTGGTTATTACAAATTGCAGTGCTGCCCTCCCCCCCCTGGGTGTTTGACGACCATCGTGAGTAACTCAATGAGATATTTAGTTAGAGCGACTGTCTCCAGGGAAAGGAGAGAGCCAGTGCCGTAAGACAAACACAACATCCGTGACACACGGAATTCGACCCCGGACCCATCTCGGACAAATGATGAGAAGCCAACGCTTAGACCACTGTGCCACCGGGCGCCACGACTATTTTTTTTTTTTTTTTATTGGAGGTGTAACGACCACCGTGAGCAACTCCTCAGTGGACTATAAATAGTCGCACGTCCCTAATTTGGGGCCACTGCTTCCAGAGAAGGGATAGAGCCAGAGCCGTAAGACAAATACAACATCCATGCCTCACCGGGATTCCAACCCGGACCCATCTCGGACGAATGATCAGGAGCCATCGCTTAGAGTACTGCGAACCCTGGGCGGCCCACGACGACTTCTATCCACCCTTGTTGACTGGAATCTTTTAAAGTACTGGTCCTCTTGTGACCATGGTGGATGTGGAGGAGTAGGAGAATCCCTCAACATACCGTCACCGCCGTCCGGGACGCAGTTTTCACTCACTGTAAAGGCCATAGGTGCAGACTCTAGAAAATCATCAACACTTCGTCCCAGACGGGTCAGTAGTTCTCTCTCTTCCCTGGAACCAGTGGTCCTAAAGTATAGGGACAGGGCGACTGCTTATAGCCCAATAAGTTACTCGCGGCGGTCGTTAAACCTCCAATAAAAAAATAATAATAATTTGTGACATCATCCTTATTCTAGCGGTTCTCAAAGTGTGCTCTCCGCGAAGCTCCGAGGCTCTGCGACGCATTCCGTGAAAAATCCCTCGTGACACTTGTGTTCGACTACGAAAATACACTGGAAAAATCCATGTACGTACTCAATTTCCTTATACAATTAATGTACACAATGCTTCCTTCAAAGTATGTACCAGCGGTGTATAGCGACCGATATTGGAAGCCGCGCGTAGTTGCTCTTTATCCTACGGACGGTGTAGGAGCAGTTTCGAAACGGGCAAGTAAAACAAAACGCAACCTATCGTCATCGCCGTTAAAAGTGTGAGGTCATCGTGGCGCCCTCGCCTCCCATATCTTTCTCTCGCGCCAGCGTGCTGTCAGGCCCGATGATCGAAATGGCTGTATTGCTGCAATAGGACGCACCTCGAAAAGTTTAATTCTCAGAAAAACGATACCGCTCCTGAAACAGTGATGCGCCGGTTCAGTGTTTTAGTGCGATTTGTAATAGCATTTTCAGACTGCAGTCATTCCATACACATTAACATGCAGTCATCTGATGATGGTCTGACTGACTGCATGATGTGCTTTGAAAGGCATGCTGTTTTTTTTAATCCTCACTCGGGTGAACCAACCTATACACCTTGTAGTTTTGGATATATTAGGCTTGTAAGAACCTAAGTTATGGTAATTAAAAAGGAGCATTTGCGGAGAATGCCCCCCCAACCCAAACATCAGTTTACACTTAATTGCCCCCCCCCCAAATTTGATCACGCTACGCATATGGCAGTAGAAGTGACTAGTTCCGCAAATTCTCAAAGAGTCAAGTTTAGTAATAACTGTCACCTAACCATGATATCTGGGAATACAACTCACAGGGGAAAAGCGCGTAAGAATGATTAAAAGCAAGGGCTAAAAGACAAGAACATCTGCTCGTGGTTGACCAGTGGTAAAATCTTCTCGGGAAGGTGAATGCAGTCAAGGGGTAAGGCAGAGGCCAATGTAATCGAACCGCGTAGCCTCACTTCCCCTAATCCATTCCCCCTAATTCCCGTTTGCCCCAATGGCGTTTCCCCGAAATCGCTTTTACCCGAATTCCCATTTCCCCTAATTTCGTTTGCCCTAATCTCGTTTCCCTAATTCACGTTTACTCCAATGGCGTTTCCCCGAAATCGCTTTTACCCGAATTCCCATTTCCCCTAATCTAGTTTCCCCTAAATCTCATTTCCCCTAATTCACTTTTGCCCTAAACACGTTTACCCCAATGGCGTTTCCCCGAAATCGCTTTTACCCGAATTCCCATTTCCCCTAATTTCGTTTGCCCTAATCTCGTTTCCCTTAAATCGCGTTTCCCCTATTTCACGTTTGCCCGTATCTAGTTTTTCTTAATTCGAGTTTGCCTTATTTCACGTTTGCCGTAATTTATATTTGTCCTAATTTTTATTAATCGAAGTAAAACGGTGGGTCTTGATATCGCAAGAGAATTATTCTTTCCTTTCTTGTTGATAACTTCGATAATCATGCCAACAAAAGTGTAAAGAAGTGCACATGGTGAGGACCATTACACGGTTTGTCCTTAACGCAGCCATTGTATCCGTCACGCCCCTACAGATAAAGTACTACATCGCACTAAACTTTTATTAAAGCAAGAAATAGAATTGTGAACGCAGAAGGCCCACTTTTTAAGAGTTCTTAGCGTACTACACCCCTCCCATCTCCCAACCTTTCGTCCCCTGGTGGCCAAACCACTTTTACCAAAAAATTAGAAACTATAATCCAAACGATTTCACATCAGGAGCTGTATTTTACGCCCTTTAGCCAAAAATCTATGCGAAACATGAAAAAGTGACTATGCCTAAAAAATAGTCTTCGACATAAACGGAATCGAAAGTTAAAAGTATTTTTTTTTCAATTGGATGTTTAGAAGCAAATATATGGAATAAAATGTATTTCTAATTCAACATCATCTGCATTTACGCCCTCTAGCAGCGAAATTGTGCATCGTATAAAAAAAACGACATGTAGGATCATCATTCGCACATTTCAAGCTTTCCAACGCAAAAAGAATATTTGAAATCGGACTAATAGTTGCAGAGATATTGTGTCCACAGACGGACGGACGGACAAACAGAAAACATAAACACGATGTGTTTTACAAACTACGTGCTACAAATATTCTCTTACACGGCGCGGCAAATGTTTTTCGCTCGCCCTTGGATGGATGGATGGATGGAGGGCTTTTGGAAGAAACAATACAATTTTAAAGAGCAGTACGCCATTATGTCTCAAAAAGAAAAGTGTTTAATCAATGTATCCTTCGAGTTCTTACATATGGATGGGAGACATGGATCTCAACTAAAAAAGACATAGAAAGGCTGCAGACGACTGAAAGAGGCATGGAGAGATATATGCTTGGTGTAAACAGGAGAGATGAGAAAAGGAACTCATGGATAAGGAAAATGACAAGAGTTGAAGACATCATGATCAGAGTAAAATCCATGAAAAGGCAATCGGCTGTACATGTTGCCAGAAGAACGGACCTCCGACGCACAACCGAAATTCCAGACTGGATTCCAAGGGACAGGAAAAGACCCAGAAGAAGACCACGTTGGAGATGGGTGGATGAAATTCGAAAGCATACGTGAGTGAGATGGTGGAGACTGGGGCAAGACAGACCGTAGTGGAAGAAACTTGGTGAGATCTCGACTCATCCAGCAGTAGATTGATAATGGTTGATGGTGATGATTAAATATACATAAATTTTCCTGAATTTGACGATAAAAAATTACATACAACGATTTTTCTCCTAAATTTGACGATAAATCCGATTTTTTTCCCCTGAATTTTGGCGATAAAAGAAACGTTTTATTTCGCTCAACGAAAATCAGGACAAACATGAATTACGGAAAACGCGAATCAAGGCAAAGGAGAATTAGAACAAACTTGATACAGTAAATGTTTTTAGGGGAAACTTTGACACGGACAAACGTGTTAAGGGCAAACGCGATTTAGGGGAAACGAGATTAGGGCAAACGAAATTAGGGGAAATGGGAATTCGGGTAAAAGCGATTTAGGGGAAACGCCATTGGGGCAAACGTGAATTAGGGGAAACGAGATTAGGGCAAACGTGAATTAGGGGAAACGAGATTAGGGCAAACGAAATTAGGGGAAATGGGAATTCGGGTAAAAGCGATTTAGGGGAATCACCATTGGGGCAAACGTGAATTAGGGGAAACGAGATTAGGGCAAGCGAAATTAGGGGAAATGGGAATTCGGGTAAAAGCGATTTCGGGGAAACGCCATTGGGGTAAACGTGTTTAGGGCAAATGTGAATTAGGGGAAACGAGATTTAGAGGAAACGAAATTAGGGGAAATGGGAATTCGGGTAAAAGCGATTTCGGGGAAACGCCATTGGGGTAAACGTGTTTAGGGCAAATGTGAATTAGGGGAAACGCCATTGGGGTAAACGTGTTCAGGGCAAATGTGAATTAGGGGAAACGAAATTAGGGTAAAAGCGATTTCGGGGAAATGCCATTGGTGTAAATGTGAGTAGGGCAAACGGGAATTAGGGGAAACGGATTAGGGGAAACGGGTGTTCACCAATCGAACCCTCCATGAGGCGTCGATCTGATGTCCAGAAGCACCTATGAAGCGGGAAAGACCGGAAAATAAAAAGTGAAAGCTTGCAGAAATCGAGGTCGTTTTTCGAATGTTTTATTGTCTTCTTGGGCTTTTCGCGAGAGCTTTTTCGAGGTCTCCAGGTCTATTTTGAGGTCTATTAGACTTCTGCGCAGGTCTTTTGGCCATTCGACCCTTTTCGAGGTGTACTCGCGACTGCGTAACTGTGTGGGAAATATGAAGGCGAGCACGGAACAGCTATTCCTGTATCCCGGAGAGTCAGCGTGGCTTTCCACGCACGGAAAGTGACTGAAGTCCGAGATGAAACAAAAGCACATGATCAAGGGTAAAACATCTCATACTGCTTCCCATTAAGAAGTCATAAGCAACCCTACCATACTTACCACATATTGTAGTGATGCCTCACTTCAGAAAAAATCCAGACCTGCAAACAGCGGCGTCAGAGCAGAGGGGGCAGTTGCCTCCGCACGCAAATGAGTAAAAATAAATAGGAAAATGGAAGTAGACTGAGGAATGAGATTTCCTTCAATGTTGAATTACAGCGTCTACGGATACAATTCCTGCGGAATTCGTACCAATCCGGAAGTATAAACGCCGTTCATGTGTACAGTTAGTTTACATTAAGAAACCATATGGATATGAAAAGTGTTTTTTTTTTTATATATAGGCGAGGACAAGCCGCCAACGGTAACCGATGACTCGAGTACAGTTGGCAAATTTTGAGCGAAGATATTGTAAAATCTAAGCTTATTAAGGTGGCTCCACCTAAAATATTTGCCCTGTATTTCCAATGGGCAAATTCCTGTAACCATTTTCTTCCCAATTAATGCTTGGATGAGAATCTGAACACCGATAAAAGTAACTTCATATTAGAGCGTAGTATACTTAATATTTTCGAAAACTTAACCATAATTATATTAAAAATCAATAACTTTTCCTTTGGTGGTGTTGAGACCAGAAAATAGATGGCGCGACCTGTACATTGATGACGTCAGTAGACAAACAAATGTTGAATTACTTAATTGTGGTTAAATTTTAGAAAATATTAAGTATACTAGGCTATTACATGAAGTTGTTTTCGTCGTTCAAATTTTCATCCTTGGGAACGCATTCATTGTGAAAAAAAAAAAATGGCTACAGAAGTTTGTCCATAGGAAATACAAGGCAAAGATTTTAGGTGGATCCACCTTAAGGCATCTATTATAAGAAATTCTAAAAAACGAACGCGTAAAATTTATGACTTCCAGAACAAAAGTACGAAACATTATAAAAATGAAATGCCTAAAATTTATCATAAACTACTTTCCTTCACGCCTTAACGTTGCATGTAAACAAAGCGGAAAAACACACTCAGATCGGGAATCACGTTTTTTTTTTTTTTATCAAGACTCACCGAACCGACGTCATTGACGCCATATTGCTGGCCTCGACCGCGACTTCAGCAGTTACAGTTAGAAAAGAAGCAAAAGTGAAAAAAAAAGGCTTACTGGTGCTAATTGTAACGTTTTTCTTGGGTCCACAATGTGCTCCGCTTCCATTTTTATCAGTTTGAACCAAAATAATTTCAAATTCATGTCAAAAGAACTGAAAAAACTCGAGCAAATCGCGTCGGGAAAAATTGCGACTGTCGAATGAAAACAAATGTAATAGAACGTTTGCGTGTGTTTTTTTAATTGAAAAAATCAATGATTAGTAACATGGGGTTGGTATCATGGTGATTGATCGTGTCTTATAGGAATAATGACCATTAAAAATGGACCAATTTTAATAATTTTAATTGAAATTCCTCAATAACACGGAATTTCGGGTATATATGCCGCCCCAGTGGCGCAGTGGTCTAAGGCACTGGCCTCTGATCATTCGTCCGTAAGGGGTCCGGGTTCGAATCCCGGTCAGGCATGGATGTTGTGTTTGTCTTACGGCACTGGCTCTCTCCCTTCCCTGGAACCAGTGACCCTAAATTAGGGACGGGCGACTGCTTATAGCCCATTGAGTTGCTCACGGTGGTCGTTAAACCTCCAATCAAAAAAAAAAAAAAAAAAAAAAAAAAAAAATTTCGGGTATCGGAAGGCGTCGAAACCTGACCATGGACGATGTCCAATCGCATGCAAAAAAATCACGGTGATCGGATGTGTCATCTCGTACCTATGCCCGAACAACTAATTGTCTCGTAAAGAGAGCTCCGCTCGACCTTCGGCCTCACTTTGCTCAATGAATGTTTAATCGAAAATAAAAATTTCAGAAAATTTTCGTAATGAAGGCAGCACGTCTTCTTTTAGAGTAGTACGATAAATTTTATGTCAGGGTGAAATATTTTGTTCTTCGACATCTTGCCCCCGCTGTCAAAAGAGTTCCGACGCCACTGAGTGCTAAGGCGAGTGTAGACAGAAAAGGCACTCTGCGCAGGTGAACATCAAAAATAACGCTGCAAACATAAAATAAAATAAATAAAAAATTACAAGTACAAAACCTCCGACCTTTAAAAGGGCCCTTTTCTTTCCCTGCGAGTGAAATTATCTACAAATCCCATACGGACAATCACTGACTCAATATTCACGTAGGATTTTACATGCACAGGTAAGGTTTAGACTATTTTGAGTTGGGTACAACAGAATGAAGATACAGTTGATGGAACCTTAGAGGCCTACTATAAGAAAGTTCGTGTGCAGAAAAAAGCCTCTCTGTTAGTGTGCATCACTGATGCCACAGTACGTCAGAGTATGCACCAGCCATTGGGGAGAGAGAAACTGATGAGAGGAGGAACGGGCACCCCTTTATTTTTTCAACGGGGATGGGGTTCGACTGGTACTTATTTTTTGATATCCGTTAGTCTTTCTTATGTTACACTAGCAGTCGTGACCGTTCCCCGAACGGCGAATCTATTGGGTGTGTGTGCAAAAGTTGTACCCGTTTTTGTAATTGATGCAAATTGCAATCGGAGTAGTTACGTCATAGATGACGCTCCAATAAAGCGTGGAGCAATAGATCATATACAGGCACTATAGATTTGTCCGAGTAAGTCATTCGTAACGGAAATCACGGACGGTGTAACATGGTATGAGATAAGGAGCACATTAGACATTGTTTACTGTACGAGTTCGATAAAGGCAGTAATGCAGCCGCGGCTTGCCGTAACATCTGTTAAGTGTATTGGGAGGATGCAGTTAATGATAACACATGTCGCGGTTGGTTTCGGAAATTCCGGGACGGAGACAGGAGCTGTAAAGATGAACCACGTCCTGGACGTCCATCCGTGGTTTCTGACGAGGATGTGGACCAAGCCATAACAAATGACACACATCCATCCGTTTAGGAATTAGGGGAAATGCTGTCGGTACACAGAACAACAGCCGAAGGACGAGTGTATGGGTTCATCACCAAGTTCGATAACTGCGTTCCGCACCAGCTTTCTGCAAAGCGAAGAGTGGAGAGAATCCGTACCCGTGTTCCTTTGCCTTCTCGTCACAGAAATGAACCGTTTTGGGGACGAATTGTAACGTGCGATGAGAAATGGGAACTGTACCGTAATGTAAAGCGTCGACGGACTGTGTGCCAAGGTGCGGAGTCGACCTCAAACGGAGGACTGCATCCCAAAAGGATTTTTTTGTGTGTGTTTGGTGGGATGTCCAGGGAATAATCCACTGGGAGGTGTTGGCACCTAACCGAACGATAAATCCTGACCTCTACTGACAACAGTTGGGCAGATTGCGAGAACAACTGACATCGAAGCGGCCAGCACTCGCCAATCGCAAAGGCGTGATCCTTCATCATGATAACGCCAGACCTCATACTGCTTTAATCACACTGCAAAAATTGCTAAAATGACTGGACTTTGGTTGGGAAGTGTTACCTCACCCGGCGTATTCCCCTGACCTGGCACCTACGGACTACCACCTCTTCAGATCATAACAGAACGCCTTCGCTCTCCAAACCTTCGATGATGTGGACAATGTGAAAACGGCATTACATTACCTTTTTTTGACTCTAAAACACAGTTTTTCCGGCGTGAGATTCACCTACTCACAGACAGATGGCAAGAGGTCATACAGAATGATGGCAATTATGTGAAATCCTAGGTACGTTATTTGTTGTGTTCTCCTCCTTTCTTTGTAGCCTACAAAAACGGGTTGAACTTATGCATACACACCCTACACAATAGATACAACCTACATTTATCACTAAAATGCGAAACGTTTTTACACTACCAAGGGCAGGCTGAACTATCGGGGCCCATGCTCCGCTATTTCATAGGGCCAGGCAGTTTTGGAAGTAAAACCAAAATTATTTTCTGTAGAATCTTTTGTATTTATTATGTTTTAAGTTTGGCGCGCGAGGCCGTTAAAACGATATTTTTAATATTTATTTCCACCTCCACCTCCCACTTTCAAATAGTTTATCTCCCTTCGTCGTACATATACTGAGATTTGCAGATTTCAAATGATTATTATAACCACCGTAATATTTTCCACATTCATGAAATAGCAAATTAAATTTCATCATTTTTGGAAGTAAAATCTTTTACCTAAAAAAATAAAGTAAGAGTTAAAAAACTTTACTTCATACATTCTTTTAAAATAAAAGAATATATGAAATAAGCTTCCTATTTCCATATATTCAACAATTTGCGTGTAAACCAGGTACTTAAATTTAAAAATAGAAAAAGACCAATGTCAAAGTTGTTTTGGGGTTATACTGTATATGAGGCCAGTTTTTCAATGACTGTAAAAACAGTACACGAAATTTTAAAAAAACCAACAGAATATTCAAAGCAAACAGAATATAAATTCTGAATTTGCATGTACCACTTACTAGTCATCCATATAACATCTCTCAGAAAACTTGAAAATTTCACCCTCCTTTGAGCGGGAATCGAACCCGCATCTCCCGATTTCCGTTCGAGTATGCTAACAGTTACACCACCCAGGACAGCAAAGTTCCAAGCAACTGTCCAGGGTGGTGTAACGGTTAGCATACACAAACGGAAATTGGGAGATGCGGATTCGATTCCCGCTCCACAGCGATGAAATTTTCAAGTTTTCAGAGAAGTGTTACATGGATGACCAGTAAGTGGTACCAGCAAATACAGAATTTATATTCTGTTTGTTTTGAATATTCTATCGATTTCCCATGTATTATGAGGAATATTTCTTCCTTCATAAAAAAAAAAAAACAGTTTTCATATATGAGCGCGTAGGAAATTTTTAAAAAGTACACTGATTTTTCAGTTACTCCACTTTGCATCAAAAAACAGTCACTAACACACTTATCATGCAGAAGGAAAAAACTATTAATACTAATTTATTCTTGAGTTATTTTTATTATTCCCTACGCAGATTACTTGAAGTTATTTTTTATCATTTTAGGATGAAGTTTTTATAAATATCATAACACAGCCCCAAGCCCAGTCTCTTCAGAAAGAAAATCGTTGATTTTAAGACTTTTGCTCTCTATCCCTGAACATTCAAAATCCATGCTATTGTCTTCTTAAGTTTAAAGCAAATACTCTTTAAGCTAATCATTTTTCTTTTTAATAGCTTCGTGTGTATTCTTCACGGACGACAGTTTTTATAGCAACTTTATTAAAATACGAGATTTATTTTCTAGGGCTCGCAATGAAATTTCGCTCCGGGACCACACAATAAAATTTTGCCCCGGGTACGGCAAAAATATCATCCCACCCTGCTACCAAATATACACAATATTGACACAAATCACCGGACACCTAGAAGAGAAACACAACATAGCATTTATGGATACACATTAGCACGGTGTCGGTCCACCTTTGGTTTTAATACATGCACTGACCCTTCGAGACATGCTTTCGACAAGGTTTTGGAACACAGCGATAGATATGCTCTCCCATTCAGTACATAATATGCTGCCGCTAACTGTTGCTTAGTACACTATCTACCAACAAGTAATTTCACACCCCGACAATCTACGATATCTGAGGTCCTGATACACGTCACGGCCGCCGCCGTTAAATATCGTGTGGGAAACAACAACGCAACCAGTCGCATGCAAGATGCCACGCAGTTCGGAGCTCTCTGATTTCGAGAAAGGTGTAATCGTTGGGTATCACAGAAATGGCCGATCCATACGTGACATATCCAAGAGTTGAAGTACCCAAAATCGACAGTGGCCTACGTGATTGGCAAGTGGAAGATGAGAGGTGACTGTCGGAATGTGCCCCCACCCGGCAGCCCCACAAAACTGGGAGTTAGAGACCGACGGGTGCTGGCCAGAGAAATTCGGAAGAACCGCACCAAATCGATGGGACACATCCGTAAGGAGTTTCAACAGGCATCCGGGAGTGTTATTTCGATGAATACCATCCGTAAGGAAGTCCATCTGCTCGGTTATCATGGACGTGCTGCCGCCCACATGCCTTTGATCACCAAGTCCAATAGCGCTGCTCGACTAACGTGGTGCAAAGAACGTTGACAGTGGACCGTTGAACAGTGGAAACAGATTCTCTGGAGCGACGAATCAAGGTTCACCCTCTACCGTTCGGATGGCAGGGTCTGGGTTTGGCGTCTGCCTGGAGAACGCCTCATGCCGGAACGTATTGTGTCAACTGTGAAGTTCGGCGGCGGTGGAATTATGCTATGTGGGCGTTTCTCCTGGTAGGGCACGGGACCATTGGTCGCAATTCGTGGTAGACTCAACGCCGAGACCTTCTGCACAATTTTGGATGACCATGGGCTTCCTACGTTTTGGTAGTTTTACGGGGTGGACCCATGTTACTTTCTGGATGACAATGCCACCCGTCATGTTGCGAGGTCCACCATGGCTTGGTATGGTGACAATGGGGTTAATCGTATGGACTGGCCTGCGCAGAGCCCGGACCTTAACCCTATCGAGCACCTCTGGGACGAGTTGGAGCGTCCCAGAGGTGCTCGATAGGATTAAGGTATGCCCCACTACTTAAGGGGTGCCCCCACCGTCCGAAATCGGTAAAGGAACTGACCTGTCTTCTCCAACCCGGGTGGAAGAAAATACCGCTAGCCGTCGTACAACGCCTGGTTGAGAGTATGCCCCGGAGGGTCGCAGCTGTAATCGCCGCTCGTGGAGTCTCCACCAACTAGTGAAGGTGAATAAACTTCGTTTTCCTTTGCTATCACAGGTGTCCAATTACTTGTTGGTAGATAGTGTAGTAGGCCTTGGTTCCAAACTTCTTGTGCGGGGCTCCCATAGATGCTCTATGGGATTAAGATCACGGCTGGGTGCTAGCCAATCCACACACGATACGTAATTATCGTCAAACCACGCCATAACCGTCCTTGCTTAATGGCTCAGTGAATTATGCTGCTGGTACTAGCACGGCTCGGTTCCATAGCATTGCCACACAGTTGGTAGGGCATAATTGTCCAGAATATCGAGGTAGACGTGTCGGTTAACAGGGTTGTCCACGAGAACCAATGGGCCGGAACCATACCACGAAAAACACCCCCACACGAGTACACTGCCAGCTCCAAACTTGACCGTAGGAACAGTACACTGTGGTAAATACAGTAGCGTTCCCCCGGCTGTCGCCATACCCACACACGGCCATCAGACTGATGGATCGTGTATCTGGATTCATCAGTCCATAGGACCCGTTTCTATTGATCTACGGTCCACGAGAAATGTTCTTTACACCATGCTAAACGACCAGTAGCATTCCGAGTGGAAATGAAAAGCTTATGAGCCACCGCACGACCACGGTAACCCATGGAATGAAGTTCTCTGCGAATGGGACGTGTGGTATCGGGCTCCAATGCCTGCTGTTGTGTGCACTGGCGATAACTATTAGCATTAAGGGTAATCACTCGAATTTCAAAAACTATGTTTTCCCAGTATTAGAGAAAACACAGGCTCACTATTCGAGGATGGGCGTTGTGTTTCACCCAGCCGACGTTCCGTGTATCGGGGTCCGCTGAGTGCCGCAATGTTTAAAAGTAATCGTCTAGCTTTTCATTTCTCGCGAATATTTCGTTAACTTACAAATTTTGATTTTTTACTAGCACTGATGTGTAAGTTACTCAGTATTGAACTGGAGGACTTTTCTGAACATTCATTCCAAATCATTTACTCACACATCCAACTCTCAATCGTGATTAACATTTTTACTTTACAAAATTGTACACTCAAATGAAATTTAGCCAACTCATAATAACGTGAAAATAAAATATGTTTATTTTGCCTGATGAAGGCTTGAAGTTTAAAAAAGTACACTCAGTCATATGAATGTGCTTGAAGACCCTTTTATCAAAATTATTTATTTAAAGGTTAACTTTAATTTCTTATTTTAATTGAATATATAAATCTGAAAAATTTCTAAACATAATTTACTTAAAATAATTCCTATCCTACACAATTTCTTGCTCTGATCAATGTATTTCCTTTACTCAACCATTTCATTTCTTCTATTTCTGCCCTACTTTTCTCAGCATTAATTTAGAGCTGGTTTATTTTCAACATTGATTTAGGTTCTACTATGCTCTTCTTTAACTCTCGGTTCAACATACGAATTATATAAAAAGAGAGGAAACCGTTATGGTCGGAAATGCCCTACCTTCTATCCCACTATAAGGGCTGGCGTTCCATTCTCTTCCCGAAGTTTCCATGCAGATTCCTTTCCTGGATGCAACACATTTGTTTAGTGAACTGCACTCGTCTCTTCCATAATTTCAAAGTCCCACTTCTAACTTTTCACTACGGCAGAAATCTTTCTAATTAGGGCACATGCTATCGGTCCTCGGGGATACTAGGCTAAATCATCAGCGAGAGCGAGGCGGTGATACAGCCTTCTCTTATCATTTCGATTTCCTCAATGCTCCGATCCTCGTATCGGTAGTTCTTCCTCAACTTTTTTCACCATGCTATCTTTTATTTTTTGTCGCTCCTCTTCCAGTCTTACGAAAAATTGTTCTTCCCGGATCCTCCCACCAATTTACAGATTGGTCAAACAATTATCATTTCCCGATCTGATTTGCTCTGGGTTTCCCGCCAATACTCTGACTTGCCATCCTTCGCCCAGTCCAAAATCTGCGTCCGCCCCTGAATTCAAGGAAATTTCGTGCCCGTGGATCTTCTGCGTCGTAAATTTTCCGACCATAAAACTGCTATGGTTTTCCTTTGCCTGGCGCCATGCTATTCTTTCTACCAGACTTGGTGCAGCAATTCTCAAGACGACCTGCGCCGAGCTCCAATAAAATGTCTAACCGCCATACTCTTGTAGAATTACTTCTCCTTACCCAATATTCCTGGCTCGTAGCCGATGGGAAAGGATGCCCCGCGGTCCCACGCCAAAGTCAAGCGGCCGACTGGAAGCCCTTCGACTCCGAGAGAGAGAGGGGGGAGGGGGGGGAGCGGTACTTTCCCGACCTTCCTATGCGCGAATCCACGGAAGAAAATCTAAGGGAAAATTAAATCGCGAAATGTAGAGCACCTGAGGAGCGTGAAGTTCATAAAATCCTAAATTTATTAATTCTTACACCAGCTCCCCAAAATCTCTCCCATTCATTTGATTAATTTTTTAAATCCCATTTCTTTTTCGCTTCTCCGATTAATTCTCAACTTCCAATACAGGGAAAAAAGTGCACACTCGCTCACGAGTGCTGCAACACGTGTACATACCGAGGTTCCACCATTTTTACTCACCTGTACACTGGGGTCATGCGCAGTACTCCGTCGATTATCTGTAACGACTCTCACGAGGCTTCGACGTCCTCTATCGCTGATTTTCTTTAGTCTGCCGGTACGTTTTGCTGCTTCAAGCACGCCGACTTGGGTATGTTTAAACGCTTCTCTGTTTCTCTTATGGACAACCCACTAATATAACACCCAACAATCTTTCCTTTCTGAAAGTTAGTTCTCTCCCGCCGCGACATTTTCACTCAACCTCACAGTGCGATATCATCACGGTCAGCTGCAGGCTTGCTTTTATACCGTTCGCAGCTGTACCGCGCATCTTAACAACGCAGCGGATCAGTTCATTTGCTTTTGAAGAGGTATCCGGTTACTTTTGTCAATATAGGGTACATCAGGTTTCCTCCAATAGACACCAAATTTTTGGGAGTCATCGATCTTCGACAGCCATCTGGAAACGGTGGTGACTCCTGAACTCCCTTTCTTCCCTAGCATTTTACAGCAAGAATCCAAAAGTTGCTTACGCGTGATCTTTAATGTCGACTAGAATCTTATTTTCCCAGCTGCGATGAAGTCTAGTTTGTTATTCTCGTTAAAAAATGCAACCTTCCCGAAGAGAAGTTGCTTCTGTTTTGACGACGACAGCGCATGTTTAAAACCTCTTTCAGTTTTGTTTCCGTGAATAATATTTATTGTAAGATATAAAAAAATATCTTATATCTCCATAAAAAATAGGAAAAAACTAATCTTGTGTGTGTGCCCTTAAACCTATCGAAATTGTGATGTTTCGTGCACCTTATTAAGCATTCCATTAAATAGTTGAACAAAATTTTTAGCAAGAAGAAATGATAAACGAAGTTTTTATTTTAGAGTTCCTTTTTTCCATTTCCCAGAGAGGACAAGTTAAACATCAAAGACGTATCAAACACAAGTACTAAATATTTTGATATAAAACACAACAGAAGCACATTTTGTACGTTTGTGATCTGCATACATCTTCATTCTCAATACAGTACTTACAGAAGTTTATTTATTACACGCTGACCTTTCTCCGCGCTTTCCGTGTTACAGTTTTTAATATTTAACATTTTTTTCTGCCAAGTATCCTTTGTTTCTCCTCAGTATTTGAGAGTAAAAAATAACCTTTGTGACAGGAAGCAAAGCAGGCTTGTCCTCAGCGCAAAGCCGGTTTTCCCTCCGCATAGCCGTCAGTCAGCAAGACCTGGCATATACACTCACAGTGAAGTGCTTCCGACAAAGAAAACGATTCAGAAAACGACACGACTCGTTGAGTGCTTTGCTATTCTTGGCTCGTGTTCTCCACCGCTCAAATAGCAGGTACTGGCCGATGGCCAATTGAACATCCCCAGTGTCTTCCATCACCGAGTTTCTTTCTCCCCAAGGTATTTCTACCCAATCATTCAGAAGCCGTACTTACGGAGAAAAATCACTAGATCTTTTTCAGCGAAAGTCCAATAAAAGTGAAATGCAGTTCAGTTCAGTGAGATCAAACAAATGCGGTACGTAGAAACTTTCCCACAAGCACGGTTATTTGATCAAACATAATGCCTAATGGACATACATTAAATTTAGTTTAAGGTGCTGCAACTGATTTTTCGCCAGCGGTTTTTCGTATTTATCAAAAACCAAGTACAGTCGAACCCACATATAACGACCTCGCCTAATACGAAGTTTGCCGCCCCGGTGGCGCAGTGGTCTAAGCGTTGGCTAATGACTGTTCGTCCATAAATGGGTCCTGGTTTGAATCCCGGTGAGCCATTGAGTTTCTTTCGGTGGTCGTTAAACCCACAGCAAAAAAAAAGTTCCGTATAAACCGAAGTCTTTATACGACGTAGATCCCTTCAACTTCGTAATATATTCTCCATTTCTTTTTAACCACTCATGAAAAAAAAAAAAAAAAAAATCCAGTAAGCCGCATATATCGAAGTTCAGGACAAATGTTTTTTTTTTTTTTATTAACCGAGTTTTTACCCTTTCCTCTTTCACCGGAAAACTAGGGATTAAGGGATATTTACAACACCCCATGGTTCACTTTACAGACAAGTCAGTTTGCATGAAGACAATGTTTCAGCTCATTTTATACACACACACACACACACACACACACTCTCTCTCTCTCTCTCTCTCTCTCTCTCTCTCTCTCACACACACACACACACACCTCCTCGGTAAATCCTGTTTTTCATGCCTTCTCCTCGCCACCTTTCTATCACTTCATCTCATCTCGAGGTCGCCGCGAATCTGTTTGTTTGAGGCAGGACACCGGGTTAATGATATCACACTAGGGATATGATAACCGACTACGATTCCTTATAACTTTGGATATGTCACCCAGCTCTTCAATGGGTGTTGTTCCAGTAGTCTCACCTAGGTAACAAAGAATGACGTTGGTCACATTTGGTAAATTTAGTTGTGTTTCGCCTGCTCAGTAACCTGTGCAATGTACTTCCAAAAATCCAAAAATCTTGGCTTTAAGCTAGCATAAAACTTAATCGTTCATGGAGAAAATTAAAGCAATCCGTTTAGTAAACAAACGAGTAGTAAATAATTTGAATATGCGGGAAAAGGTCCGATACTCCACTAAATCACAACGATGAATAAAACTAAAATTCAAGATGGTTCGTCGAGTGTTAAAAGAAAAAGGTTTTGAGAGGAAATTCGCGCAGATGTCGCTATAGTGGAGCACATTCTGGGCAGCAATTATGATAAATCAAGCAATGAAGAAGAAATCTCTATAGAAAAAACAATTTAAATAAACTTGCTACAGAAAGTTTAAAAAGTTGTAGTTTATTTTGCATCTAAAAACATCTCAACCACTGCATTAGAGTAAGCTGAAAAAGAAATTAGTAGCTGCTGTCATAATGAACACCAATTTACTCATATTTTTTAAATAATGTGTAAACAGCAAACAGATTTAACAGGTGAAATTTCAAATTTTTGCACTTTAATTTTTACATTAATAAATGCTTTGTTCATTGCAGATCTCTTTCATATTTTTACTGTTAGCTATAGTTTTTAATTAGCAGGTGTTGCTTACCTTCGATAAAATGATTGTCAATCATCGACTAGTGTTAAACTAAAACATGAACAGCCAATATGACAAAAAAAAATCAAAGGGGCACAGTAGCAACTGCGCAGCAACCTACAACGCAGAACTGTCACTATTTCGTGGCACTATCTCACTAGTTCTACGTCCTTAAAGTATTCAGCGAAAGACAGTTGACGTAGCCCTACGTTGTAGGTTGCGACACAGTTGCTACTGTGCTCCTTTGATTTTTTCAGATATAAAATTTAAAAAAAATAAAACGAAAGAAATATTTTACTTTATTTACTTAAAAGCAACTTATGTTATATACAATTCATAGTAACTTACGCTGATTATGAATTAATGTTAGTAGAAGTAGAAGGTGTAGTATCGTCGTTGACAGTACTTATTGCTAATATTGTTTCTGATGAAACCTTTCTTCAGAAACAATTTTTCAAACTCCTTAGTTGCCTTGTTATAAATTTAGCGAAAAGTCTCGGGCCTAATGTACTCTTCTTGATGTTACTCTTGTTCTTGTCTAGATTCAAAATGCATCGGCGGTGTACAGGTTTGAGACGTAATACGTTCATTATCCAGCGAGATTGTAAAGACTGGCGATATGCATTGGTATTCCATGCTCGGTGTGAAAATTTGGATCGATGACATTAATCTCCATCTGTTCTTGCTGACAAGGTTCAATTTGCGCAGCTGAAGTGGAAGGTTGTGGCTCTAGAGCCGAACTCTGGTGAAACACATCTTGGCGCGCGGACCTTTTGACGCTCCTTATATTCCCGCGATTTTTCGGTTGATAGCTTAGCGGGCTTTTTCGGACTCCTCTCATTCTCCTCTAGCTGTCTCTTCAACTTTCGTTGGTTCTTGTAGTAATTTCCCTGGATTTTCGCAGCATTTCTAAATTTTCGTCACCAAATTTCTGCTTAACTAAAAATCAATAAATTTTAAATTTCCTTTATTTCGGTTTATCACATACGTCCGTTATCTCTGGCCATCAGCTACGGAATGCGGCCTGTGGTCATTGCTATCATTATCTATTCACATAGTTATCAACCTTAAAACGGCGTGCAGCCAAAAAAACACACGAGAAATTTAGCTTAATTTTGTAACGCTACTGTATCGGAGGGTTAAGAGGTGGAGGGTTGAAACTTGTCTTGTTATAAATGGGACTCTATAATCTATCTAATTGTGTATTATTTATTACTCTGCAATTATTAGTTTCGAAGATATAAGCGTTCAAAGTGTGACATATTTTCGTTGCATCCGTGCTCCTCATGTTACCCCCTACCCAGCGAGGAGAAAGACGTAGTTCTACGTCAAAACCTTCCTTTCAGCATGCTGTTATGTTGAGATCCTTTTTGATAACGAAACAAACTCTCAAGGTGTTACCATCAGCACAGAAACACTGTGTTTTTAATCAAACCTTGTAATTCCCAAAAGAAGAGAAATCGAAAGAGTTATCATTTCGTAGCATTTTCAGAAATACAATGATGAATCTCAAGTTCTACTAAAATTTGAAAGCCCGGATTTCCGGGTTAAGAGTGTGACAAAAACTCGGAATTCTATGCTACTCCCGGATTACAAATAGGTCTGTGTTTGTCTGATGCTTCGGACTCTCTTTCTTCTCAAGGACCGGTGGCCTTAAATTTGGGAAGAGAGACTGCTTATAGCCCTTAGTTGCTAATGGTGGTCCTTCAACATACAGCGTTCAAAGTGTGACATACACTTGACCTCAAAGCTACAAAATCACATCAATTTATTAGTTGATAGAGATATTTCGAGCCGCTAGTTCTTTAAGATTTTCCTCTATGTGGTACTTGTGATTCTCAGCTTTAAATAAGGGTTTGTAGTACACAAGCCGAGCTGTTCCACGCATTCTCTTCACTTAGTTATCGATCTGTTTCTCCTGCTGCCTTCCACATGCTGATATACCCTTTCCATTTTTATAGTTAAAAGTTTTGTCTTTCAAATCTTTTCATTTTCGGCCTACTTCCTCTTTAGGAATCCATCTCTCTCGTTTTTTGATATGCTGCTCTATATTTCACAGGGTATTTCAGCGTTCCATGTAAATATCCCCATGCGGATCCGGACATAATCCCGACAGTCGCTTTCCCGACAAGCCAAAATCCCGACAACCCAAATTCCAAATTTGAGTTTTTCTCATTATAATAAGTCAAATAACTGATCAAATATTATTATATAAATATTGATCAAATAATTCTATTAGCAAAGAATAAAATAATGCTATTAGCTAGAAATAAAATATCACGTGAAAAAGAATTTGAAAGATTTTAATAAGATTTCAGTATTTCTTCTTATAATAAATCAAATAATTGATCACATACGATTATATAAATATTAATCAAATAATGCTATTTGCTGAAAATGAAATAATGCTATTAGCTCAAAATAAAATAATGCTATTAGTTAAAAATAAAATATCTCGTCAAAAAGAATTTTAAAGATTATCTGGGATTCCGAATGTAACGTTTAAAGCATAAGCTCATCAGGTGTTTCACTTTCGGGATTTTGGATTGTCGGTATTTTGTGTTGTATTTTGGATTGTCGGTATTTTGTGTTGTATTTTGGATTGTAGGTATTTTGTGTGTATTTTGGATTGTCGGCATTTTATGTGGTCTGGATTTTAGTAGTGTCGGGATATTGGGCGCGTCGGGATTTCAGCTGTCGGGATTTCAGCTTGTCAGGATTTTGACTTGTCAAGATAGCGTCTGTCGGGATTCTGACCCAGATCCATCCCCATGGTCTAGGAGAACAAATAGATTTGGAGAGCACTTTACCACGACTATTACTTCATCGGCACCGGTGCACAATTGCTTTCATGTGCTCTCTCTTTCTCCTTTCCTGTTGTAGACAGATAAAGAAAGCCATTTCATGACATCCAAATTGGCGTGGTGTAAAAAATCAAAGCGCTTTATACGAAATTTTCGGAAATTTATTTTACAAGTCGGTGCGTTGTATTTCATCTGTTATTAGTTTATTACTGTTACCAATAGAAGAACGTCCATGTTATTTACAAAAGAGCAAGAGCATTGATTGCTCGAATTTGCGATTTTTTTGTTCAGCACCTAGAATGGCGCGTTCACATTCAAGGGAGTTAAAAATGATAATTTCGTATAAACCTTGCACACCGAAATCTATCTATTGTTTCGACTTCAAAAAATACGTATACTCTCGGGAGCCACAAAATTATGAACAGCGTGTTGGGATGGCTTTCGCCGCGATAACTTCTTGCACCCGATTATTCAAAATAATCAGAATTGTGTACTACACTGAAGTGCCAAAATTCATAGGATAGCAGAACAGAATTTTTAGCTCGCGCTGCCGTTGTATAAAGGCTTCAACGCACGCCACGATTTTTATAAGTTGCGAGGTGTAATCTATTGAGTCAGGTTGAACAACCGCTAGTAGGATTACGGCAGGCCGCCGTGAATTCTCGGAGTTTGAACGAGGCATAGTAGTGGGAGCTAGATGGATGGAACATTCAATTTCCAAAGTTGTGCGAACATTCAACATTCCTCGATCCACTGTGTCACGTGTGTACCGTGACACAGTGGATCGAGGAATCAATATGAGGTATTCTCGTGAAACGAGAATACCTCATGGAAGGCATTACTACTCACTGTGGACAGCGCAGTGGGCGACCACGGGTGCTGAATGACCGTGACCAGCGGCGTCTGACCAGGATGGTCCATGCTAACAAACAAGCAACACTGACTCAAATAACGTCCACATTCGATGCAGGAGGTACCAGAGGCATATCCATCAGGTCAGTGCAGCGTAATTTAGCTTCCATGGGGTACGCGCGCAGAAGACCCACTAGAGTGCTTTTGTTGACACCTCGACATCGGACACAGCGCCTCACATGGTCTCGTGAGCACGGCAATTGGACTCTAAAAGACTTGCAACATGTGGTGTGGTCCGATGAGTCACGCTATCAATTGTTACGAGTAGGATTACGGCAGGCCGCCGTGCTGATTGTAGGGTTCGGGTGTGAGTCAGACCCTATGAGGCAATGGACCCAAGCTGTCAACAAGGCACTGTGCAAGCTGGTGGTGGTGGTGGTTCCATATACATGTATGTGTGGGATGTCTTTCCGTGGCACGGTTTGGGTCCTCTGGTCCGCGTAAATACGGCATTAACCGATAATCGCTTTCTTGCTCTGTTAGGTGACCATTAGCAGCCCTTTATGGACTTCATGTACCCTAACAACGATGGGATTTTCCGGGCGGACAATGCACCATGTCATCGGGCCCAAGTTGCCCAAAATTGGTTCGAGGAGCATTCTGGACAGTTCCCATGGATGCTGTTGCCACCATGTTCGCCCGACATGAACCCAATAGAGCACTTATGGTACGTGGTGGAAAGGTCCATTCGTACCCAAGATCATGCACCTATAAAAAATACCAGGCAACTGTGGGCTGCTGTTCAGACGGCATGGCTCAACATTTGTCCAGAAGTCTTCCGCCCACTTGTGGAATCGATGCCACGTCGAGTTGCTGCACTTCGCCGGGCCAGAGGAGGTCCTACACGATACTAAGTAAGTATCCCATGACTTTTGGCACTTCAGTGTAATGTGCCTGTAGTTTACTGGTCTCCATGTAACATCTTCTCAGAAATATCGCCCTGGAACGGGAATCGAACCCACACCTCCCCATTTCCGTTCGATCATGCTATCCATTACACCACCCAAGATAAAGAAGTTCCAAGCAACTAAGGCTAAACATTTACTTACAGCTTAGTTACCTCAGCCTTAGATTTTCGCTAGTCGAAGCGATGCTGCCTCATCGTTGCGACCACCGTGAGCAACTCTGTGGCCTATAAGCAGTCGTCCGTCCGTAATTTGGGGCCACTGGTTCCAGGGAAGGGATAAAGCACGTGCCGTGGGACAAACACAATATCCATGCCTCACAGGGATACGAATCCGGACCTATTGCGAACGAATGATCAAAAGTCACAGAATGTAGAAGTACCGGCTGATGGGAAATTTCCATCGAATGTGGGAGCAGAAGAGGAGGTGCTGACATTCTGACAAGTCATGTAGAAGTAACGAGATCCAGAAAACGAGACCGAAGAACATTCTTAAAAGAATATTGTGCAGCAGTTTCTGCAGCGGGTGCCAAGAGAGGTCAGAGAGTGGTTTCCAAGTGAAATCATCAAAAACCAATTGTGTTTTTCTATGCGTATTTTTTCTTTCGGTGCTGACGTTCATGAATCGTTCCATTATTTACCCTGTCTTTACAACTTATAAGTGTTAGATTGTATGTGAATTTGGTGTTTTATGGCAAGTGTGACCAAGCTTGTTGTGCTGTTATTGCAATGCTCATACTGGAAGTTAGCAGTCCAGTACCTTGCTTACTTGACATGTATTGGGCGTAACGATTTTATATCATTATTGCAATACTTTACTTGATCACAGATCCATATTTGTTGGTTTTTGTTTATTTGGTTGTTATATACATACACCGATGAAACAATCCATTATGACCACCCCCGGCCTAGAGAAATGAGCGCGCCTGGAGACCAAACGATGGCGCAGACGAAGTTCACAGAGCAGTGTATATACAACCCAAAGACCGGCTTTCGGTTAGTAGAGTGTTCGGAGTCAGAATGGGAAAAGCTGCCGATTTATCGGTGTTTGATAAAAGACAAATTGCGATGGCACGGCGCCTAGGAACCACGATCTCGGAAACGGCGCGGCTTGTGGGTTGTTCACTTGCCGCTGTAGTGAGTATGTATCAACAGTGTCGCACAGATGGACCAAATGACGAACAGTAGTTCAGCCGTGTGTCGTCCGCAGCTCATTGATGCCAGAGGGGAGCGGAGACTGTCGCGCATTGTTCACAGCGACCGCAGGGCCACAGTGCGGCAAATCACTCGCAGCTACAACAGTGGTGATCAGGGCAATGTGTCACAGCACACAGTTCATCGTAGCTTTCTGCGCAAGTGCCTGCGTATCCGAAGACCCAGCCGGGTCCCCTTGCTCACTGCATCGCCAACAACGCATGAAATGGGACCAAGATCATCGAGATTGGACCGCGGATGATTGGAAGAAAGTGGCCTGGTCTGTCGAATCACAAGATTCCTGGTGCATCCCATAGACGGAGGCTATGGCACCTGGACGCACTGTTGGGCGGAAACCAGCGGGTGGCGGCGGTTTTATGCTGTGGGAGATGTTTTCTTGGAACACCTTTGGCCCCATTATCTCAATAGCACAATCCCTGACAGTTGTCAGGTATCTGAACATCGTTGCGGACCAAGTTCACCCATTCATGGCAACTGTGTTCCCTGCAGGTGATGGCCATTTCAGCAGGAAAATGCGCCATTCCACACTTCCAGAATAGTCAAGGAATGTTTCGAGGAACATGCTGGTGACTTTCTGTTAATACCCTGGCCTCCAAATTCACCTGACATGAACCCAATCTAACATTTGTGGTTCGACTTGAAAAATCGGGTTCGCGCGAAATCACCACCACCCCGAAATGTACGGGAACTGGAGGACCTGCTGTTGACATTATGGTACCAGATACCCCAGGATACCTATCACCACCTCATCGAATCGACGCCTCGCCGAGTTGCCGCTGTTTTGTGGGCTAAAGGGGGTCCTACAGCTTATTAGGTAGGTGGTCATAATATAATAGCTCATCGGAGTATATTTATTGTTTTTTGTTTATTTGGATTTTACGTATATGTGCGTTTTATCACCCTTTCGTTCTCAAATTTAGAGAGAAATTTTGCTCGTTATGTCTTTTACACACTAACAAAAATGTGATACACTATGCTATCCATAATATCCTATCTCACCACATAACTTCAAAATCGGGTACTCCGACAGGCGATTGAAATTTATAGTTAATCAAATCTCAAATATTTTTGCAAACCGCACCGGAAATTTTGCATTATACGGATACGGAAAAAGTGAACAGAATTTTCCCATTAATATACGAAAGGAAGAGTGAAAAGGTTTCTGAAAATTCAGAATTTTCTGTTATTTACCGGTGAAAGAGTTTTTGTTAATCATCGTATGAAAAATTCGTAATTTCTCGGAAAAGGTTGACTCCGAATTATGTTTCTTTAATTCACAAAAGGAATCACGGAAAATTGCTCGTGAATTCCAGAAATTTGTTTACAGTGTGGACAAGTATGTTTATTTAGGTCAAGTAATCAGTTTTAAAGAAAGACAAGAAAGAGAAATCGATAGAAGAATTATCCAAAGTAATAGAGCCTTTTGGATACTTAAAGATAATTTAACCGGTGATCTTCCATTGTGTTTAAAAAGAAAAATCTTCAATGCATTAACCCCGTATTTACTTATGGAAGTGAAACGTGGAGTATCAGAACGACAATGTTAAAATATAAGAGTATCGGCAAGAAAGTTAGAGAGAAGAATTTTGGGAATGACAAGAAGAGACAGAGTTAGAAATGTACTTATAAGAGAAAGAACTGAAGTAATAGATATTATAAAAATAATAGAATCAAAGTGGAAATAGACTTGACATACTGAAAGATGGACTGGTCATACTGAAACTGAAAGATGGACACAATTAATAACAGAATGGCAACTCAGAGATGGAAAGAGACGAAAGGAGCGCCAGAGAACAAGATGGAGAGATGACCTTCAGAAATGTGGGGGCGCTAAATGGTGGACTGAGACTGAAGATCGAGGAAGTTGGGAAAGAGTGGGGAAGGCCTATACCCTGCAGTGGGTACCAACTGGCTAAGAAGAAGAAGATGTGGACAAAAATTGGTTTTGTTCCGACATAATGTGTGGCAACCTTCACAAAATCCAGAATGAAAAATACTCGTTCAAAAATTTTTAGCGCTTGATTTGTAGCACTAATGAAAACAACATTTAAAATACGTTACCTAATATTTACACTTAAGAAGTCAAAAATATTTAGCGTGGGGAAATTATTACTCAAACGTTTTCTCTTGAAAATAATACTTTGCCATCCGAAATTTAGATATATGGATGAAGCGAAACTTAAAGAACTAATTCGTCTCTTGTTCGCTTGAATACCTGATGTTACCTACTAATTAAACGACTGAATATCAGACATTTCTAATTGAATTTCTCTCGAAGATATCCAAATTCTATTACAAAACCGAAGTATTTCAGAGAAACCGGAAACAATTTGTAAATGTACTTGGTTATCATAATTACAATAAAGGCACTAACTTTGTTGATATAATCAAACTGTTAAGAGCGATATCTATTTTCATCATCTCAAAGTAAACAAATTTCCTTCAGAGTCATGTAGTTTCTAACAAAATTTAATTTTCTGATTAGCGATTCTGGGTTTATTCGGCGTCCTTTGATCAATTACTTAGATTTTCCATCTGAAGTACACGCGTTCTACTAGCTCGTGAAATTTTCGAACAAACCTCGAAATCCAATTAATTATAACGAAAGGACTATCTTTATTTCGCAATGGAAACATTATGGTGGGAAATAGGCATCTCGTAAAGTAAGCATTTATTTATTAGGTCTGAAATAGTTGAAGCTTCCCTGTAAAATGAATGTATTTCATTCGTTAAAAGCACAATTCCCAAGATGAAACCTCATTTTCTTAGTAAGTCGACCTAAGCCAACTTTTTTCCTAAAACTGATAGCGCCGATGTAGAAGGATACCCCTATTCCTCACATTCTAAGAGAAATCTTTTTTCAGTTGAAGGAAAACATTACTAAACATATTTCCTGTTTGAAATTTTGATATTACTCAGTATCTGATATTCATATACTGTACAATGCGGCAATTAAAAAGCATGGTTGATGCAAGAAGAAACAACAAACAGAAGTCATCGCTCTTTCCACGTTTATAAGTGAGTCACGGAAAAATTATCATTGGCTGCCACCTGGAATCGAACCCGGGGTCTTACAGTTACGCGCCGGATATGCTTCCATGCACTACAGCGGCCTCGAATTCCTCCAGACTCACATACACACTGCCAAGCCAATTGGCAGATTGCTTCTTGGAGCCCCGCACAATGCTGGGGATTCACCAAAAGTGGTAAGCAGCAACTGAACAAATAATTAGAAGGCGAATGAATAATTAATACAAACATTTGACGTGAACAAGGAACATCAAACAGAAGTCATCGCTCTTTCCACGTTTATAAGTAGTTACGGAAAAATTAACATTGGCCTCCACCGGGAATCGAACCCAGGGTCTTCGCAGTGGAAGCATATCCGGCGCGTAACTGGAAGACCTGGGTTCGATTCCTGGTGGCGGTCAATGAGAATTTTTCCGTGACTCACTTATAAACGTGGAAAGAGCGATGACTTCTGTTTGATGTTCCTAGTCCACGTCAAATGTTTGTATTAATTAAGAAGAAACAAGATGACACCGAATTTTCGGTTGTAATGAGCACGTCTTTTAAATCCTTTTCGAAACTAATAAAATATTTCAAAATTACTCATAGTCAATGGAGTCCGTTACAAAAAAAAAAAAAAAAAAATTACGCGGATTCTACAATGAATAAAATATCTAGAAATAGAAAATTTTACCTTTCTCCAAATAGCGACTGAAAAGTACGTTACAAAAATTAAACTGCGCTCAAAAAGTTTCTCATTGATAAAGGAAGATATCAGAGAAAAGTACACCAATGAGCCATTATATTATGACCACCCCCAACCTAGAGAAATGATCGCGCCTGGAGACCGAACGGCGGCGCAGGTGAAGTTCACAGAACAGTATAATACACTACATTGACAAAAGTCCCCGGACACCCCTTATAAAGCAAATGAACGGATTTGCTGCGTTGTTAAGACACGTGGCACAGCTGCAAATGATATACAAAGAAGCCTGCAGCTGACCGCGATCATATCGCGGCGGGAGAAAACTGACTTTGAGAAAGGAAAGATTGTTGGGTGTTATATTAGTGGGTTGTCCATAAGAAAAACCGAGAGGCGTTTAAACATGCCCAAGTCAACTGTTTTGGATATACTGAATAAGTGGAAGACACATGTCATGCCTGAAGCAGGAAAACGTACCGGCAGAGCAAAGAAAATCAGCGATAGAGGACGTCGAAGCCTCAGGAGAGTCGTTACAGCTAATCGACGGAGTACTACTGCACAAGACCTCAGTGTACAGGTGAGTAGAAATGCTGGGACCTCGGTATGTACACGTACCATTCGCAGAGAACTTCATTCCATGGGTTACCGGGGTTGTGCGGCTGCTCATAAGCCTTTTATTTATTTATTTACTTTATTTATTGTAAGCACATCCCTACGGACGGTAAATCTAATTACAGGAATTGCTACATTTATATTTACAGTGATAATTACCAAGTGATATTTACAATCTTGCAAAACATGCTTTATGAAAAAAAATATTATTTACATTAAAAAATTCCGGACATTCTTCAAGCGAGTTGTGAAGCCTATACATTTTACATAACGGATAATTTTTTCCAGCATCAGTTCTTCAAAATGGCACTGCAAATAGCTCACATTTTGTCCTCGGTAAATATTGGACACGGAAACTTTATTGGTTTACAATTTGAGTATCATCTACCTCTCCATTGATGATGCCGTACAGGAACTTGAGTTGGAGAGCCTTTCTTCTCGATTGCAGAGAGGTCATCTTGAAGAATATCAGAAGATCAGCAGTAGGGATGTCCGCTATATAAACACCGATCGATTTATAAAAAAGGTGTCGAAGAAACTTTTTCTGAACTTTCTCGATTTCATTTACTATAGAGTTACTTGGCTAGGACTACAAATGATCGCCGCCTATTCCAGTGAGGATCTGCCCGAAGTCTCAAAAATGCGAAAAAGTGTCGCATGATAAATCTAAGTTTTCTGTACGCATAATTCTTTTGATATGACTTTTAAAGTCCAAGTTCGAATCAAACGTGACTCCCAAGTCCTGGACTTCGTTTGTCCAGGTAAGAGTATAGTCGTCAGCTTTGTAGTAAAAAAGAATTGTTTTTTTTTTCCCGCAAAAAGGAAACGACATGACACTTGAAGGTGTGGAGGTGGAGATGGTTTAATGTACACCACTGAAGCAGGTTATTGACGTCAGTTTGAAGAGCAAGACAATCATCAGGAGCAAGGAGGTTAGAATAAGATATCTGGAGATGTCCTTGTTAATGAAGCAGTACCACTTTGCGTGAAGCCTATAACAACGAGCGATGGCCGTCAAAGTATGGGAAAGCTCATGATTTTTAAGGCTATTGCAATGCATTTTGTGTTGGCCGAATCGCTTTCTTTCGTCGTAAATGTTTTGCGTTTCGCATCGTAACTAGCTGCCGATATGTGAGGAAATGCTGAATTTATTTAATTATTTTGAGACTCCTTCCCATTTTTATTTTAAATTGAAATACACGAGCATTAGTGAGAATTCTAAACAAAACATAACGTTAAAATTTTAAACTTCACTCGAGTAAAAAGTATAATTCATTCCGGTTTGATATTAACACGGTTTCTGCAACCATAAACCACGAAATTTCAAAATACAAACAGTTGAAATTACATTCGTATCATGGAAACAAGGGCAAATTCCCACACCTGGCGGCTTCACGGTTAAGAGACCAAGGCATCTCCAGAAGTATTGTTCTAACCTCCTTGATCAGGAGTCTGTACATTGCGATAATGTTTGAGATCATCAGCAAACAAGAGACATGGGCCATGAATGCAAAAAGGAAGGTCATTAATGCATATGGAAAACAGGAGTGGTCCTAAATTAGAGCCTTGGGGTTTTCCAGATGTGGCAACATAGGGATCAAAAACATGGTTGTTATAAATAACAGACTGGGATCGGTTTAAAAGATAGGATTTAAACAAGGACATCAGGTTATCACTGAGGCCAAGACAGTTCATTTCTTGAGTAAAATGCCATGATGAACTTTGTCAAAAGCTTTAGCAAAGTCAGTGTAAATAACATCAACTTGTGATCCTGTGTCAATAAATGACGTAATATCTTCTGTGATGTAGAATAGGTTGGTAAACGTTGAGCGTTTCTTCACAAAACCATGCTGTGCAGAGCTGAGGACACGTTTGAAGTGATCATATAGTTTAGAAAAAATAAGAGAAAACTATTTTCGCCAGGACAGAAATAATTGTGATAGGTCGATAATTCTCAATAGAGTCTCGGCTACCTTTTTTGAAAACAGGAATAATTTTCGCTTTTTTCAGATCTGGAGGGAAAATTCCAGTAATGACAATTAGATTATAAATATGAAGCAGCTGCTTACAAAGCGTTTGACCACATCCTTTGACTATGTACGAAGGAATCATGAGGACCAACAGCTCTACTTCCTTTCAGTTTCTTGATAGCGTGTAGGATCTCATTCTCAGTGAAGTGGTCAATGTTAAGAATGTCGAGCTGTTCAAGTTACAGGGAATATATCAGGTTGGTGGAGAAAAGAATTATCTGTAACGAAGAGAGAACGGAAAAATCTGCAAAACCATTAGCGATGTTCTGGCCACCTTCAATCCTAGTGTTATTGCGATTAAGCATATTGAGTGGGACGCATCGCTTCTTCTTAAGAATTGTAAATTCCCAGAATTTGGATGGATCGCGAGTGATAAGTTCTTCAGTTTCTTTCGTGAACGAGATATGCGCTGCTTTTACCGCTTTTTTTACTTTGGCCTGGAGATCATTATACTGTCTGTAATAATCAATATTGTTATGTTTCATGAATTTTCTTCTGTAGTGGTTTTTCAGAGCAAGAGTTTTTATAATATACCCATTGAACCACGGGGGATACTTATTCCTGGAAGCTTTGCACTTTGAAATACATTCACTGAAGATACTGTAGAACTTGTCATAAAAGCAGTTCAAGGCGTCTACGCTATCAGTTTGCTTATAAAGATCGGACCAATCGCAAGTCTCTAATAAAGTATAGAGCTTGGTGTAATCACCGTTGCGGAAGTCAAAGTGAACAAGCGGAGCATTACGTTGGGATTTAGCATAGCGAACCCGAGAAAAGGATAAAACTACAGCTGGATGATGTCCACTCTCTCTCAATAGCGGTGAAGTAACAGGGGATACCACACACTGAAAGCTGAAGTTGTTATAAAGAAAAAAATCCAAGCATTTATTGTTGACATTCACAGTGTTGTTCAACTGAGACAAGTTAAGAGTATTAGCGAATTCAGTTTGAGCTTTATCTTTTTCCCCGTACGTACTGAAATCCAAGTTAGTTTCAGGTACAAAAGATGGTAGGTTGAAGTCGCCAACAAATATCATATCTTCATTACATACAGCCGGATGACAGCTAACATGATTAAAGTAATCCGGTTGGCGCAAGACCGCCACACAGGAAAACTGCAACACGTTTTTCAGCAAATTGGAAAACCGCCACACATCAGAAAACCGCCACATAGGAAAACTATCACACAGGAAAACTGCCACATGTTTTTCATTAAAGGGCTGGGCATAAATTTCTGTTCCTCTGAGGAACACTTTGAATGTGTGGCAGTTTTCTGGTGTGGCAGTTTTCCAAGTTTCCGAATTATGTGCGGCAGTTTTCCAAGTTCCTGAATCATGTGTGGCTATTTTCCAAGGTGCCTAACGACGGGAAGGAGCGCTTTTGTTTGTCTGAATTTTCATGCCGGTTCATACTTAGGGCAACAGGCGACAGAAGTTCAAGGAGGGGGGATAAAGTTGCTGTTTCTTGGCCTATATTGAGAATTGAATTGGGAACTCCAAACAAATTTCGGGAAAACATTCTATGTAAGCCAAGCGAGAATTGTGCTCAAAAAGGACGATATGGTGGAATTTTTTAATAACGCTGCACTTTTACTTAGGCGCTAAATGTTTACATAACATGTCAAGTTTGTAATATTTTTCTTTTACTTAATTCACAGGCCCTACACCTTCGCCTTTTTAACAGCTTTTAATCCGCCGACTTCATATTCATAACGTTTACGTATCAAATCAAGTCAATAGCATTGCGCTTTTACTTAGGCACTGAATATTAAAATCATAGGCCCCAGGCCGAGGCCTTTTTAACAGTTTTTATTCTACTAATGTTATATTCACAACGTTTACACATTAAGTGAAGTTAATAATATTGCGCTTTTACTTAGGTACGAAATATTCATTCACAGGCCCTAGGCTTAGGCCCTTTTACCAGTTTTTATTCTATCAATGTCATATTCACAACGTTTAGAGAGTAAATCAAGTTAATAATATTGAGCGTTTACTTAGGCACGAAATGTTAATTCCTAAGCCTAGGCCCTTTTCAATAGTTTTTACTCCACCGATGTCATATTCACAACGTTTACACATCAAATAAAGTTAAAAATATTACGCTTTTACTTAGGCATTCAATATTAATTACTAGACTTTAGGCTTAGGGCTAATGAATTAATAATTAGTGTCTGATTAAAAGCATAATATGATTAACTTCAGTTCATGCATAAACGTTATGAATATAACATCGTTAGAATGAAAACTGTTAAAAAGGCCAAGGCCTAGGGCCTATGACTTAATATTTACTGCCTATGTAAAATTGTAATCATATTAACTTGAGTTGATACGTAAACTTTACGAATATGAAGTCGACGGATTAAAAAATGACAAAAAGGTCTAGGCCTAGGGCCTATAAATCAATATTTTGTTTCTAAGTAAAAGCGCAATATTATTAACTTTATTTGATGTGTAAACGTTGTGAATATGGCATCGGTGGAGTAAAGACAAATAAAAAGGCCTAGGCCTAGGGCCTTTAAATTAATATTTGGTGCATAAGTAAACGCCCAAAATTATTAACTTGATTTGCTCTGTAAACGTTGTGAATATGACATTGGTAGAATAAAAACTGGCAAAAGGGCCTAAGCCTAGAGCCTGTGAATTACTATTTCGCGCCTAAGTAAAAGCGCAATATTATTAACTTGATTTGATGTGCAAACGTTGTGAATATGGCATTGATAGAATAAAAACTGTTAAAAAGGCCGCGGCTTGGGGCCTATGATTTTAATATTCAGTGCCTAAGTAAAAGCGCAATGCTATTGACTTGACTTGATATGTAAACATTATGAATATGAAGTCGGCGGATTAAAAGTTGTTAAAAAGGCGAAGGTGTAGGGCCTGTGAATTAATTAAGTAAAAGAAAAATATTACACACTTGGCATGTTATGTAAATATTTAGTGCCTAAGTAAAAATGCAGCGTTATTAAAAAATTCCACCTTAGGGTCCTTTTCTGAACATAGCATTAATTATGCTGTAATTCTCGCTTGGCTTCCGTAGAACGTTTTAGCGTTTTCTCGAAATTTGATTGGAATTTACAATTCAATTCTGAATACAGGCCAAGAAACGATTATATCCACCCCCCACCCCCGTACACACCCTTGAACTTTTGTGACGAGTTGCGCTAAGCTCGTATGAACCGACACGAAGATCCAGACAAACAAAAGAGCTCCTTCCCGTCGTTAGACACCTTGGAAAACAGCCGCACATAATTCGGAAACTTGGAAAACTGTCCCATTGAAAAACTGCCACACATTCAGGGTGTTCCTCGGCAGAACAGCAATTTGTGGCCGGCCCCTTGATGAAAAGCATGTGGTAGTTTTCCTGTGTGGCAATCTTTCGGTGCGGCAATCTTCCGGTGTGGCAGTTTACAGTGTACCAAGTAATCCAAATAAGTTTGTGAGTTGGAGGATGGGGGAAGTAGATAGTGCTGATAGAAATTAATTTTGAGTGATTCACTATAATATTAACGCAAAGATTTTCATCAAGTTTTCTAAATAACTCATTCTGTGACTGTGAAAGTTGTTCTTAACAGCAATTCAGATGCCTCCACCACAATTCTTATTAGTCGCGTATAAATTTCTATCTTTCCTATAGACAGTGTGTCGAGAGTCTAGGAGTTCAGAATCAAACACATCATCCTGGAGCTAAGTTTTAGTTATACAAATAATGGATGCAGGTAAAAATACCTCAGGAGAAAATACCCCTGAAAAGTGAAAAGCGGTAAAAATGCCCCGAGAACAAACGGTTCACTGTAAACTGCCACACAGGAACACTGATGTGTGGCAGTGTTCTGGTGTGGCAATTTACCGGCAACCCTGCCACACATCTTTCAGCAACTTGGCCACAAAAGTTTAAAGTGAGGGGGAGGGGCTATAAAGATTGCCGTTTCTCGGCCTATATTGAGAACTGAATTGGGAACTCCAAACGAATTTCGAGAAAACGTTCAATGTAAGCCAAGCGAGAATTGTACTTTAACTTGAAAAAAAAAAATTGGCGAGGATCCGAGATACACTTCGTTTAGGGGGACTCTAACCTCAACTTCCGTAATATTATATTCTGGGCCACTGGAGTTTGTCAGTGTATCCAGGATGTTCCCTTGAATCGTCCGCGAGGTCAGTGAGCTTTGGGCGGGGGCTTTCCCCCAAAATGTTAAAATGGACGTAGAGCTGTAAACATTAGAACCATACTTTATATAATAATTCTGTACAAGACTACGAATTTTCAGAAGGGTGGGGTGCCCCCCCTCCCCAGTTTCTACGAGCTCCTCAGGGGTAACATCGAGGACACACTGACCTACTCTCTAGAGGTCCAGAATATAAAATAACGGAAGTTGGGGGTAGAGCACTCCAAACTACGGATGGGCGATATTTGCAAAAGTATCGATACAGATATCTTTTGATATTTGTGAGACCGATATATTGAATCGAAAATATCGGTATTGAAAGATCAATATATCAGATCGATTTTTGCGATATTTTTCGATATTTTTCAATACTTCTGATCTCAATACGACTGATATTCCGGTTTATTTACGACTGATATTCCTGTTTATTTACGACTGATATTCCGGTTTATACTGCCTCAGGGTTATCACTGAATCCGATCCGATCTGACGTTGTGCTAAGTATTGGCTGTTGGGAACTTGGGACTAATTGGCTGTTGGCCAAAGCGAGCTGTTGACTTGTTCGCACAAATCTCAGCCAGCACTAAATGAAGCTTCTGTGCGGCGCCATTTGCAAATCTGTATTGCTTTATTGAATACAGTGCCAAAGTGTGTATAAATAAATACACAAACTATTCCTTACAGAGTTATCTGGAAATGATAGAAATCGCACGGTTCACATAAAATAATTATATAACTTATGTCACAAGGAAAAAATTTCATAACAATTTGTTCTTTCTAAAACACGAAATTTATACTCTAGTTCCAGGGTTCTTAAAACGATCTAAGAGTATAAAAATATCCTGCAGCTTGAAAATATAGCTGCAATCAAGTTTTGTTAATACCATTAAAATAGTGATATCTCAGAAAAGTACTGTATATTACTAACTTCGTACCTTTACAAGACGGACGCTGTAGTTGGAAATAAACTTTGTGCGTTTACTTTGCCATCTTACGTCGTTTTGTTGTGTAAATAATTATTTCCGATAGCGGAATTGATATTTAACGTTTTTTTACAAGACCGACGCCATGGGTTTTACGACTTTAAAACTCGTTAAAAACTTAGTGCTTTTATTTTGCTCTTTTACGTCGTTTTGTTACGTAAATAAATATTTTCGACAGCGGAATTAACATTTTACGTTTTTATAATTCATAAAAAATTCGCTAAAAATATATCTTGTATGCTGAGCTGGAAAGCCAACATCAGGGTTGTTTACAACGTAGCCATGGTAATGTAAGGGCGTATTTATATTATATACATTTATGTAATGTAAGGGAGTATATATTTATGCCCCCTCCCCCGAAAGTGTTTAAATGTTTTTTTTTTTTTTGTTAAAATGTGCCTTACATTCGAAACAAAAATGCTTGATTTAATAAAAACAATCCTGAATTTACGTTAGAAAAAATGTTTTATTTTTTTCTATTCTCATTCTTTTATTTTGTCTTGGTGGATTCAAATTTTTTTCATTTTATTGGCGCGCCCTCAAAAAAATCTATGTATGCCCCTTGTTGCATTTCCTAATGAAGGGGCAGAGCACAGATAGAATGAAAGTTGCCAAAGGGCAGGAAGTTGTCACATAAATTTACAGAACAAAAATGCGGAAACTGTGTTTTTTTTCACAAAACATGTTATCATGATTCTCTGTACTTAACATTGCTACCTATGCAAGATTGTTGATACAGCGAGACAAAATTAATCAAAAAAAGCAATCATAAAAGTTTTGTGTTTATATAACATCTGCACTTCCCTTCCACTAATGGGGGACTGTGGCTGTGGATAGTATCAACTGTCACCAACGATATTTGAAGGTTTTGATTACCATTTGAAAGTAAACAAACTGGATGTCAAATTTCCTGTTAAGCACACTCAACATCTTTTTAAAGAATGTATATGAATACAAAAACACTTGAAATGGATTTTGTAGAAGAAATATTTTGCCACATGGAAGACCAGTAAACCACAGGCAATTGGGTAAATAATTCTCATTGATTTGATTATTCTACACATGTTAAGGTTTGTCCATTATTTAAGCGGAGTAAAATGCCTAAAACAAAATCACTGGGTTACTTCTGTCTGAAACATTACCCCCTTAGCCTGTAATCACAGCATATTATTAGCAATTTCTAATGCAGAATGTTCTGCAAAGTCATAATATTGTTGAGAGGCAAATAACTAGAGCTTTTTAATGCAATTTTGAACAAGTTTGTATACATACATGAAAATATATTATTTCAAAGTTAGTGTGTATATATACTGTAGATATATACTGTATATAATTTTTTTGTGCAAAAATAAAAAAAAAATAAACTGAAAATACAATAAACCTTGTTAATAGGTTACAGTCTAATTTGCCCAGTGTTGTTCATTTTGCTATTATGTCTATTTCTCTCTTGGCAGAAACTGTGAATGTTTTTTGTTGTTGTTGTTTTTTAGTAAACACTATTATTCTTAAACAGAATGGCGTTAACAAAATTCTGTTGTCCAGAAAAGTTTTAATGTGCAGTGCCCTTCCTCATTTGATTCCTCTAGTGTTTCTTTACAGTGTACAAAGCTACTTTTTCAAAATTCTTTTCCCGCTAAAATCTAATAAATGTGCAATGTAAAAATCGCATTTGCACTCATAAATATGGGTTCTTGGTTTGATTAAAAGGCAATACATTGTGCCAAATGTTTGTTTGACACTAGCTGTAGGAAGGGAGTTCTTAGACTACCATTAGACTATATTAATATATTAGCCGAAACAATGCTCTGATTATATGAGTACCTTGCATTGCGCTCATCGGTTTTACATTTGATCAAGTTTGCAAAAATTGTATATTATTTTATACCTGCTACAACTGATTCAGCATCAATATCAGGAAAATTCTCATACAAAAAGATTACTTCTTCCTCAGGAACTGCTAGAAAACAGTCAAATTTTCAAAATAAGAAACACTGTTCATTAAATGTGAAAATCCTCTAAATACGTGGCGTCAGCGAATAAACAAAGACGTCACTCTTTCCAGGTTTTAGCAATTAAATGTCATGAAATCTATTTAGTCAAGAAATCTATTTATTAAATGTCATGAATAAAATCTATTCAGTCATGAAATGTTCATTAAATGTCATGAAAACTATTCAGTATTTGAATAATCATGGAAAATGTGCCTACCAAGTGGAAAAATCCATAAAGAAATTGTTCCTGTCTTGTCTTTCCTAGAACCACTGGCTCTAAATTAAGGACATGTATCTGCTTATGGTGAATCAAGCTTCTACACATTTAGGAACAACTTTAGATGCTCGTGGAGACAAACAAACAAACAAACAAACAAACAAACACACACACACACACACACACACACACACACACACACACACACACACACACACACACACACACACACACTTCAGGCATTTTTTCCAGTTCATTTCTTTGGATTTCTCATCTCCATTAAAAACGTGCACACAATAAATATCAGAAGTATTCTTTATCAAGTCTAATACACCTGAGGAGCTGTTTTCGATGTCATATCATTTTTTTTACATTTAAAACACCTGAGGAGCTATCTTCGATGTCATATCAATTTTTTTTTACATTTTAAACGCTCATAGGGGGAGTCTATTCTTAAAATTAAGGAAGTCAGCTGATTTAAAAATTGTTTTACAGTTTTAAACTTAAATGGGATATAGCAATTAATGTTTCACTTATAAACACCAAAACAACACAAAAATAAGTACTGATTTCTCACCTCTAGTTATATTCAACCTGCTGTAGATGAGGGATTTTCTCTTTACATGCATATATATCACTAAGCTGTTCTCTGAGATCAGAGGTTAGCTTCTCAAAGAGAGCTTATCTTCTGGATTAAAGTTTAAAACTGATGGAACTACATTTTATTTACTCTTGATGTATCAAACATCTGCATTTACAGTGATCTCAGCTCACAACTTGAGCTTCACTGACATCCATCACACATCTCACACAAGACCTGTTGTACTTCACATTCATTCTCTTTTTCTCATGCAGGAATTCCTGAATCTGGTCCTTCCTTGATCTTCTACATTTTCTTCCTGCCACTTGTGCAGAATAAATTCTCCTAGTAAGCATCTCACCACTCATTCTTTCAACATGGTCAAACCACCCAAGAATATTTGTATCAACCTTACAAACAATATTTTGCTTCACACTACTCATCTACAACACATCTTCATTCCTCACATGATCAGAATATATCTTGCCCCCCACCCCCATAAGTTAAGTAACACATCTCTCCAGCTCACAAATCACTCCTATGTTTCATCTGCAGTACTCTACCTTCATTGCTGCACATCAGAGTAGGAACAATTACTGTACTTTTTCACACACAACTATTTGGGACTTTTTTGAGAACCTATCATTCATCATTTATTCAAAATCCTCCTGAAACAGCTGTGAATTTCAAAGACGAATTTACTAGCCTACTAATTTCACCACCTAATTTGTTTTCTCTGTCAAACATGCTTCCTAAATATGCAAATTCATTTACCTGGTCTATCTCTGTGCCATTTAGACTGATCTGTTTGATTTAATACTAACAATTCATCTCTCAAAAACATAACTTTGGGTTTTTCCTTACATATACTAAGTTTGAAATTCATACAAACTTCATACATGTGGGACAACATACGCTACAGCTCCCTTTTGCTCTCTGCCAACAGGATTGTGTCATCAGCATGAGCAAACATAATTGAGTAACTACTCTCCACAGATAGCATTTACATAGTCTAATGATGACTCAACCATATGTGTCTCTTAAGACATAAAAATATTCTTTACCTTAAAAAATTGTTTTGGTAATAAGTAATAACTAATTATAACACACAAGCTTGGCAGTGAATGTGGGGAATAAATATCCTACCAGTTTTCTCAGATAATTTCTTAGAAACATCAGCTGAATTTTTTTTTTTTCAAGAGCTGCTTGTTCCTGCTAAAAGGGAGCAATTTGATTTGTCATTTATTATTACATTTTATAGCTTAAAACTATCTTTATGCAAGATTGCAGCTCTCAAGCTGTATTTTTAGTGGTATGAAAACATGCATGTACAATATTGTTTTTCAGATCTTAAAATAAAAAATATATATACAAGAAAGTTTTGATGCAAAAATAAATAAATAAATCATGCAACAGAAGTGTGCTTGCAATCTGCAGAAATGCTGAATATACTTTCCAAAACCCAAAAGGTGATTTTCCTGTTTCATGTGTGGGCATTGCTCGACAAGTATGGATATGGTTTCTGCCAAGAAGTTTTCAAAAATCCCAGTTGAAAATGAATATGTTTTCATGAGTTTTTCATCAATGTGAGATTATGAGAAATATGTATTTCCAACATTTTGAGGAAAGGCAAGTTGAAGCTTCAGTATGGCATAAATGACAAAACAAAAGTACTTATTAATCTCAGTAGACTGGAATCTTAACCATCAATTAACATGGGAATAACTGAGTTATAAAAAGAATAACTCTTTTTATTGGCATGCAAATGTCAAACTTAACATTATATCAGCTTGCAAGGAAATGGTATGGAAAAACATCTTTAAAAAAAACTTTGTTATTGTAATTTTTAGAGCATTTTGAATACATTTATACTTTTCAGAAGGTGTGAACAATGGTTCCTATCTTTTTATCATTTAAGAGAGAACACAATGTTAATTGAATATACAGATATAATTACTTCCATGGTGTAAGCAAAAATAGTTCCCATGGCATAAGCAAAAAAATTTAAAGTGCTTATAATATGTTCACAAGTGACATTTTTATTAAAAACAGTAATTAGAGTATGAATAATAATTTGTGACGGCCTTTTCATAGAAAGCAATTATTTTTCCAGACAGATATTTTAGAAAATGCTAACGATTATTAGTCCTCTGTTAAAAATCAATTATAAAAATAAAAACATAAAAATATCATAATCCAAATTAATCAAGTATATATATTTACTAATTAATTTATGAAAGCCACACTAATTAATGTATGAAAAACATAAGAAATATCATAATCCAAATTGATCAAGTATATATTTACTAATTAATGTATGAAAGCCTGCCTCTCCTAGATAACATAAAAACGAATGGACAGTCAGAGGAAATAATATGCTGTAAGTGTGGGAAAATCAGTAGATCAAGACGAAAGTTAGTTATGCTCATGTTTTACCAGATTATTTAATTACTTCAGGAAGTTTCACTATGTATTAACAAGATAATTATCAAAGGATGATAAAAAATTACGTCTGATATATGCATATCCTGAATTACAACAAACTTTATACTATATAACTTGTAAGACATCAAGAAAACTCTCGAAAAGCTGTTTTTTGCATTTCCTTAGCCACCTGTTAAGATCTACGTACTTTATCACTAAAAAAAAAAAATGCTTATCTTCAACTTCAAATTGTGTGTCATTTGGTATGTATTTAAATTTGGTCATAGTGCCAGTTTACTTAACTTCAAACATAATATTCATAGGCAAAAGAACAATCTGCTATCGACTGTTCTTTACATTTCTTTTCTGGGTGCCTACTGTCAACTAATAGTTAAAATTTTCAACCATCGAGGTTTTCAACACAGCAGACATTTTTCCTTGTAGAGCTCTAGAAATCGGAAGGTCACATAATATCATGTGAATCTCGATAATGAGATCGCAGTTTGATAGTCCTCAAGCAACATAATTTTCGTGACATGCCAGAGGAAAGAACACAGGTTTCATTCCATAATGAACTCGATCAAATCACGTCGGCCATACGCTGATATATTGAATATCAAACACCAATACCAATATATTGAATATCGCACCGTTATATCAAAAACCGATAATTGATTTTCTGATATATCGAAACTTTGATATCAATACTATATATCGAAATATCGGACGAAAATATCGATATTTCGATATATTGATAAATATCGACCATCCCTACTTTGAGGTAATTGATAAAATTCATGAATAGGTGGAAATCAGTAGGTACCAAATTAGGCGAGTAGCCTGGATGTGGGAAGGTTTCGAACCTCAGTTCGTGTAGTCTATGTTTCGTCATTTATGACATGTGTGGTCTCGCTTTATCATGGTGGAGGACAGAACCCTTCCTGTTCACCAAAGACAGCTGTTTGGAATACAACTTCTGGTGCATTCGGTCAATTTCTTCTCAGTATGTGACTGAGATAATGCTTTCACCAGCATTCAAGAAACTGTGGTGTATGACACCATGAACAGTCCACAACACTCTCAGCGAAAGCTTCTTTGGCGTCAACCTCGGTTTAGAATGTTCTTTCGATGGTTTGCCATGGTTTAGCCACTGCCTAGATCGTTTACGGTTATAGCACCCACGTTTCAACACAGGTTACAATGCGATCAAGTAGGGGCTCCTTGCGAAGCAGGTTACTGCACATCTCAAACCGTTGTTGTTTCTGATGCTCCGTCAGTTCATGTGGAACCCACGTATCGAGCTTCTTGACCTTACCAATTTGTTGGAGATACTAGGAAATCGTTGGCACCGACACATTGTACTGTTCGGCAAGTTCTCTAACTGTGACGCGAGGATTTACCTCCACATTTGCCTTCAGAGCGTCGTTATCAATGACCAAATGTTGTCCTCGGCCCTCTTCATCTTCTAGGCTCGTGTCACCGGAACAAAACTTTTCAAACCACCGACAAACAATACGTTCAGATGTTGCTTCTTCACCCCATGCGTCGACCATATTACGGTAGGTTTGTGACGCATTACGACCCAATTTGAGCTCATGAAGATGAATCACTCGCAACTCACTCCTTCCTAACATGTTGTACGGACCACTCACACACAAGTAGCAACGCCTGCAGCTTAACCGGTTATAAAGTGTTTGTGGCGTCTGAGTCGCGCTTCAACTCGTACGAATGGCGCTGCGAGCGGGTTGAATGTGGCACCTCAGAAAATCGGCCATTATTTTAGAACGACCTGATAGTATTTCTTTATTCACGCACTCCACAGATATTTTACAAAACTGGGGTTGCGCAGCGAGTGGATCACACTTTTTTGTTTTTTTATTTTTGACAGAAAACGTAAGCTTTTATTGTTGTCCCGGGGTCTGAAAACAACTATGAGCAGTTCTCAGAGTTATAACTCTGAGAACTGCTCAATTAGCAGTCACCTAATTTAAGCCACCGACTCCAGAGAGCAAGAGTCATCAGCCGAACGCATCACTGATGCCCTATTCGGGACTCTAACCAGAGCTCAGCTCAGACGACTGATCAGAAATCTATGCCTCTCATCATTCTGCCATCGGGCCGGGGAAAACCTGAGTTAACTTAAATTATGTTATACAGTGTGATTGTTAACTCCTTTAACAAAACAAGAGGGGTAATAGTACACATCAAGACGAACAATATTTGCAATGGAACCTAGGCCGCATTCCACTCCTAGTGCCAAAAAAAGAGTAAAGTTACATATCCACGTTGAGCCTTCAACAGTTAAAACAAAGAGACATACCTAATTTATGGTTGCACAATTCCAATCGTATCAGAGAAAGACTCAAAGGAGCTGCTCAAACTGGCGTCCAAGGGCGTCGTTGCACAGCCCACACCGGCGAATGAAGGACTGTCGCACCCTCTCGTAGACTGCCCGTGTGGTGTTGATCTTGTCCGCAGCAACAGCGATTCGCGCGACGAGATCTTCCAGGGAGTCCACAGGTGTCTCGTACACCAATGTTTCCATGCGTGTCTTCTTGATTCGCATATTCTTGTTTCGCCTTTTCCTCGCACGTCGAAAGTTAATGTGTTCCGCCATTATAGGCGAGGAAATAATTCTTGATTCGCCTATTTCTGTCTCGCCTAAAACTTTCACCTGCGAGGAAAGGGATTTACCTGGAGCAAACTTCCTGTTTCGCCTATTCTTGTTTGGTTTATTCCTCGTACGTCGAAAGTTAATGGGGCGAGAAAATGATGTTACATTATTTCGCTTTAGCTTTGACGGAGTAATTAAAAAAAAAAGGATACATCTCTACCTGCCGTGATTTTTTTTTATCGAAACACTAAATCTTCCGTGCGTTAAAAAAAAATTCGTGGAAAAAAAAAAATCTAGTTTTTATTCCTAGGGTTCGAAGCTCATTTCATTTCTTTAATCGCAAAAATAAAAAAAAAGCCAAGTAGAGAACAAAGTTGTGCAAAACATTTATAATTTAAAAAGAGGGTGGGGGGAGATGCTATTACATTATTTCGCATAAGCTTTGACCGTGTGATTTTAAAAAAGATACATCTTTACCACCGTGATTTTTTTAATCAAAACACTGAATCTTTCGTGTGTTAATGTAGGAGACATTAAATGCTGAGTAAAAAACAAAAGGCAGTCGTCAGCGTGATTAAGGTATTAAATGTAACGTCTAATCAAAATCGTGAGAAACTGTAGTGAGGGGTGGGGGAGGGGTTATGTAAGTGTAAAGCGAAATTCAAGAAAACGTTGACAATGAAAAGAGTAAAGGATAGAGGAATGTTGATACGGGGTCCGGACATTCACCCATTATGGACGACGTGTAGATAATACGTAATGTAGGAAGATGTTTCCGATCTAGTGCAGGAAAACTGATCACAAATATTTATGAACCATATAAAAATCGCACATTGTTTTAGAAATGTTGAAATTTAGGGGGTTACCCCCAATCCTAAACTAATATATATCACCTTTCCTATGGGTTCAAAAAGCTGAAACCTAAAACATTAGACAACGCTATCAATAGACGAACAACGCACTTGAAAAGTTTAAGTTTAGGGGTGTTAACCCCCCCCCAAATGTAAATTAACGTATGTAATCTTTTCATGAGCTCTAAAAAAGCTCAAACTTAAATCATCAGACAACGCCATCAATAGAAGAACAGCGCACTAGAAAATTTAGAAAAGTTTAAATTTAGGGGGTGTTCACCCCCAAATGTAAACTAACATATATCATCTTTTTCATGGGCTCTAAAAGCTCAAACTTAAATCATCTGTTCGATGGGCTGCCCTCGAACAGGTGAAACAAATCTATTCTATGGGCTGCCATAGTTGCTGGCGGTGATTTCTGTACTCAGGGGTTGGTCATTGTATAGTATTATGCATGCGAACAACAGGCGTTTTATAGGAGGAGGGGGGGCGAGAAAGTAGGAATAGTAGGCGTCTGTTTTCTGTCCTCTAGGGGTCAATTAAACTGAACTAGTTTTCACATCGGGAAGCGAAATTTCAGTTTCGATGTTGCGAGGCACTCAAATGATTTTGCCCACAGAATTTGATACCAGCTATTTCTATTTTTTAGTTCAGAGAACTAGTAATCGATAAATTCCAATACATTATTGATCACATAGTGTACCAGGAGCCTGAGAAAATTGCCTTGTTTTAAACGTGGTGGCAGGTTTGACTGGGCAGACGGTATAATGGCCGATGCATATTGAGATCGGAATCATATCTGTTTGTGCGCTACTTATTAGTAACATAGACTACCTTCATTATGAATTTTTTTTTAAACGAAATCGTGAACTTACGCATTCTAGTTGTAAAAAAAAAAAATGTGAAAACTTTGAAAATATATGAGAAACATTTCGCAGTGGAAACGCTATCCAACAAAGAAAGAATTTTTCAAATCGGACTCTTAGAAGCAGAGATATCGACAAATATAAGATATGCATCTACGCCCCCTGGGGGCAAAAACATGCATTATTTTAAGAAGGAAGTATTCTCAAAAGGTTTTCCGATGTGAGAGGTATCGGTCCAGGAAGGAATTTTTTCCGTCGAGTTTTTAGGCGCTCAGATTTTGCGGCAAATACATCAGAAGCAGAAATGAACACTTATGCATCCTGGTGGCCAAACTATTCTTTACCAAGTATTAGAAATTATATGGAAAACATTTCCCATGAGAAGCTGTATCCGCTGAAGAAAAAAGAATTCAAATAGGAGTTTTAGAAGTAGAGATATCGAAGAAAACGCACCCTAGCGGAAAATTTATGCGTAACTTGAAAAAGTGACTATAATTAAATTACTCTTCGACATAAATGGAATCGAAAGGTGAAAGATTTTTTAATCGGACGTTTGGAAGCAAATATATGGAATAAAATGTATTTTGAATTCGATATCATCTGCGTTTACGCCCTCTAGCGGCGAAACTGTACATCGTAAAAAAACAAAAAACAAAAAAAAAAAAAAAAAACCCGGAATATTTCGTGCTTCCTAGTGCAAAAAGAATTTTTTTAATCGGACGAATAGTTGCAGAGAGATGTGGTGTCTACAGGCGGAGCGACATACCGATAACATAAGCACGATCTTTTTTTACAAGACGATCTAAAAATTCACGGAAGGTTAAGATGTATCTTTTTTGAAAATTACTCCGTCAAAGCTTATGCGAAATAATGTAATGTAATAGTACCCCCCCGCTTTTAAATTATAAATGTTTTGCACAACTTTGTTTTCTACCTGTCTTTTTTTTCGATTAAAGAAATAAAAACTAGCTTTTAACCTAAAGATGAATACTAGCTTTTTTTTTTTTTTTTTTAACGCACGCAAGATTTAGTGGTCCAGGTGAATCCCTCCCCTCTAACAGGTGAAAGTTTTAGGCGAGACAGGAATAGGCGAATCAAGAATTCTTTCTTCGCCTAAAATGGCGGAACCCATTAAGTTTCGACGTACGAGGAATAGGCGAAACAAGAATAGGCGAATCCAGAAGTAACCGTTTTCATGTGCCCCCAGAAGAAGAAGTCCAGTGGATTAAGGTCCGGGGAGCGTGGCCAAGCCACAGGTCTACCGCGTCCAATCCACCGCCTGGGGTATGTCGTATGTGTGGTCCTCCATGCCCTTCACGAATACGTCAATTCTAATGTGATGTTCGCACGGTAATATCGCTGAACGGGTTCGGCTGCGTTTTTAAATGTTTGCTCCTCATCATCTATGCACGTGTTCAGCTCACCTGATTTACATCTTGTGCTTCTCATGCACTGGTTGGAACTCCGTGTGCCTGCTGAACGTTTTTCGAACGTGCTCTTTTCTGGCACTAGGAGTGGAATGCGGCCCTAGGTTCCATTGCAAATATTGTTTGCCTTGATGTGTACTATCCCCCTCTTGTTTTGTTGAAGGAATTTACAATCACCCTGTATACATACTATACCGTGCAAACTAATTGGGACAAGCTATTTTGTTCACAGAATTGTAATGTGATCGCCAGTTGATGTCGGAAACCCACGTAAACCGGTTTTATCAGCTGTGAGGTGGTGTAACTGTTAGAACTTGATAGTAACAATGTGGTTTGACCGGTTTTAAACAGGAAATAGGCACTTCAGCTTCGGTTGTGAGCTTTCGTGTGTGACAGGTGGATGTTAGTTTTTGCTCTCTGTGAGTACGTGTTGCCTTCGTGTACTGAAAAATGGATATTTCCCCAAGGAAGCGTGCAAAAAATAATTGCTCTGAAGGATCACATTTCTATGACAGTGAGATATTTCGCTTCTGCAGTTGGTGTAGGCAAATCAAGTGTATCAAGACTGCTTACGCGATACAATGCATCTGGATCATCGTCTCCAAACAGGAGAGGTAAATGTGGAAGAAAACGAAAAACAACTGCACGAACCGATAAATATCTAATCAGAAATAGTAAAATCGATCCAAAAAAACAAGCACCGACCTTCAAAGAGATTTATTGTCTAGTGGTTGTGATGTTAGTGATTCAACTGTACGTCGTATAGGCTTCTGGAAGTTGGCCGGAAGGCAAGGAAACCAACGAAAAAACAATATTAGAATGCGGAAATGAAGATAAAACGTTTAGCATGGGCCAAAAAATATAAATCATGGACTGCTGACGACTGGAAAAAGGTAATTTTTAGTGATGAAACTTATTTATTTGTGCAGGGTTACCAAGCAAATGTCGTTAGACGAAGCAACTGTGAACCCTTTAGACCTGAGCATGTCAAACAAACTGTAAAACACCCTCTGAAACAGATGTTTTGGGGTTTTTTCACATCAAATGGCACTGGAAGTTTAGTTCCTGTTCAAGGTATGATGGATTCAGCCAAGTACGTAGAAATATTACAACGTTCCATTCTTGCAAACTTTTGACGGGACATTTCAACATGACTTGGCCCCATGTCACAATTCGAAATTGGTCAAGAATTTCATGCTGGAAAATCAAATTCATTTGCTTGATTGGCCTGGAAATTCACCAGACTTAAATCCCATAGAAAACTTGTGGAATATTTTGAAGAGACGTTTAGGTAAAATGGAAGGTACAACCAAAGAACGCATGATAACGAATGCTATAAAAGTGTGGTTCCACGATTATGAAGTCAAAAATATGTGCACTCAATTAGTGGAGTCAATGCCAAAACGAATTCAAGAGGTCATTTCTGCTAAAGGAGGACATGCTTCCTACTAATACAGGTATTTATCAGTGTATATCAAGGCATTGAATGATATAAAGGCATAGTTTTTGAAAAAAGAGTGATTTTTTACTTTGTCCCAATTAATTTGCACAGTATAGTATATACGCAATTGTATCCTTTATTTTAGAGGTTAGGATAACGGCTCTTTCTGTGTGCTTGCATTTGTTTCCAAGGTAGCTGAATACATTTGCAGACTCTCTGAAAATGCGGAAGGGAAAATTGTGTTCAGCAATTAAAATGCAGCATAAATGCAGAGTTTGAGAATAGCGTAAGCTTACAGAAAACACCGCATAGATTGCAATGTTTTTTCTTTGAGGGGGGGGGGCGACGTATTTTAATCCTATAAATGGTTTCAATCTGAAGTAGATGAAAGCATGCGACAAAAATTAAACTCTAAAATAGGATTACTGCTTTCAATAAATGCTCACTTGTCCAATTTTAACATTAAGGAATGACGAATAATAGGCTGGTTTGTTAAATGGTTGTATTAAATTGAATAACAAAATGCATTCGGTGATTAGATTTGCACACGATGAAGTTACCAACGGTATCATAGTTTTGGAGGAATAACACAGTCACATGCAGTAAGACGCTTACGAAAAATTCAGTTGAATCAAGTTATTTACATAGGTTTCGTTGCGAAACAATTGCGCCATTTATTCGACTTCGCAGTTTTTTTCTGCGGGGCGAAGAATTTAAACCTCCCTCCAATCGCTCTTTTAATGCGTCTCCCTTACGAGCATCATCCTTTAACAAAGCCGAAGTAGTATTACATAGTGGTAGCTCACATAATAAATTAGCTATATAAAAAAGGTATTACATGAAAGACTCATTATTTCAAAAACGAAATGTTTTTGACGCAACTTTAGGTGGGAACATAAAATCTATTCAGCAGCTTTAAACAAAGGAAACTCATTAACTTCGCTTTATTAGAAGTCTTTTAGAATTATTATGATATGAGGTGGAAATTAATTTCAGCGATATTCTACTCTTAAAAAATTAAGTGTTCCTATTTGTAGTTTCAGTTCACTCAAAGGTTTCTCTGCTTCAGTATCACTTACATTTAAAAGTCATCGAAGGTAAACCTGAGAAATTTATCATAGAAATAATTTATTACCATGCAAAAAGAATAAAGGAAAATCCGAGATAGATCACTGCGGATATCAGCTTCATTTCCAAAAATATATAAAACCATATTCGTTTGCTATTTATTTGCTCCCTGTGGTAGTTTAATTTCGTGCGCTAAAATGTTTTCAATAGCTCTCTTGCCGTAAATTTCATTTGATTACAAAAGAAATTTCCATCCCAAGTTCACGCGTTGATAAACGAAAGCAAACCCTTCCTAGTTTTTTTATCACATCTTTGGCACCTAGACTACCTAAAAATCTGGATTATTATATGTCCGCACGCTTGTGGGATCCATATCACAGCAAAATTCATTGGATTTGAAAATTATTTCTGTTGCTCAAAATAGTGTAACTATACTAAAAATCCGAAATTTCTTGGCGTAGAATACAAATAAAACTTTCCAAGCTTTCGCACATCAACCAGATGGCTTTTTAAAGGAAGGTAGACAGCTAAGTGCAAACTGGACAATAGAACGGTTCAACAATTTGAACGCCGTGACTTGACTAGACAATAAATGAATAGGCGCAAACGTGATAATTCGAAGAAACGAAGTCACGTTGGTTGGGCATGCGTTACCATGGTAGAAAACGCAGCATTTGAAGAATTGATTCCAAATACGTGGCAACACCAGAAAGACGCTATCATTGCAAGCCTCACAGCTGGTCAAGATTTCCAAGGTTTCGGGAACAGCAGTAGATTTGGGTGTCGAGTATGAAGCTAATTTCTTTACATCACTCCATATAGGATCGGCGGACTTGAACTTGACTTCTCTTGATAGGGCAGTGGTTATTTTTCCGTCTCTTGTATCCCTTTTATGTTCGCCGATTCTAATTCCAAACGAATCAATCCTTCAAATAATGCTGCGTTTTCCACCATGGTACCGCGTGCCCAACCAACGTGACCTCGTTTCTTCGAATTATCACGTTTGCGCCTATTCATTTATTGTCTAGTTAAGTCACCGCATTCAAACTGTTGAACCGTTCTATTGTCCAGTTTGCTGTCTACCTTCCTTGAAAAAGCCATCTGGTTGATCTGCGAAAGCTTGGAAAGTTTTATTTGAATTCTACGCCAAGAAATTTCGGATTTTCGGTATAGTTATACTATTTTGAGTATAATTTGGTGTACAGTTCCTACTTATTGAATTTTTTCTGTTGGTTTGCTTTAAAAATAAGAACGATAAGTGATCCCATTTGTTCTTTTCTAGATGCACAAAAAATAAAAGTTCACAGTTTTTCCGCTGGAGGCGTTGATGTATCCTCTATTTCTCTCAACATCTCTACTTATAAAAGTATAATTTGCAACATTAGTTTTGCATAGATTAGCTTTCATACGCGAAACACCTTGCGTATGTGTGTTTTCTACATTTTCAAAATGCGCAATGGGGGCGTAAATTATTCTATTTCAATCCATATATTTCAATGGGCTGGACATATTGCCAGAAGGACGGACTACCGATGGACAACCGAAATTTTAGACTGGATTCCAAGGGACAGGACAAATCCAGAAGAAGACCATATGGGAGATGCATGGATGAAATTTGAAAGCATGTGGGAGTAACATAGAGGAGACTGGCGCAAGACAGACCGTTGTGGAAGAAACTTGGGTAGACCTTCATCCAGCAGTAGATTGATAATGGTTGACAATGATGATCCGCTTCGAAGCTGGAGTTGGATGTTTTTGTTTTGTTTTGGGGTTTAATGACCACCATGAGTAACTCATAGCTCTATACATTCCTCATTTAGGGCCAGTAATTCCAGGTAAGGGACAAAGCCTAACACGCCACTTTTCTCATCCGGTACTCGGACCTACTTTGGACGAATGGTCCGAAGCCTTTGCTTCAGACCACTTACTCACCGGAAAGGCAAACTGGAAATTGAGAAAATTCTTTTTGCATCGGCAAATTCTAATATGGGAAAACACTTACGTTCCTTTATTACTTTTAGTGATACCCTGCTCTCTCGCTACAACGGGTAAATCTGTATTTCCATTTGCGACACATGTAAAGTTTTTCAGTAGTAACTGCACTTCCTGCAATTCGTTACTTCTATATGTTCTCAGCAAGGCGACTTTAGATGTTCTGAGGCCCTAGGCGCTAAAAGATTCAGGCCGTTCCCTTAACCCCTTCTTATCGTCTCAGAAATTTTCATCCGTCAGATCAAGAAAAAGTTTTTACCTGTCTTAAAATGCCATTCCATCTTTCTGTTATTAGAACGTTATGTAAGAAACAGTGCTAATGCAATCACTTCGTCTGTCCATGCACATCGAAATTATTTTGTTTTTAGAGATACTTCAAAAATTATTTTTGCGGAGAGTAGAAAATCAAAAGATATTAAGTTTGGCACTTTAAATATTCCATATACTTCATGAATTTAGCTCTAAGGGATGTCAAAGTCGAAAACTAAATAAAAATGAAGTTCTGTTCTGAAGAAACTATTCAACTAAAAGGAAGGCTAAATGATTTTACCTGTTCCTTGTCAAACAAGTACTGTACATCGATAAGAACTCGAAAATTTGGAGTATCAACAACAGCAAGAAAAAATACAGAATATGTTACTAATAAGGGATAGCAGCATATCAGTTGATAGTACAAATAACGTGGTCGCTCTAAGGATTGATTTGTTTCAGTCTGTGAAAACCAAAACAAAACTGGCAATCCAATTATAGGTTTTCGGGGCTCCTCAAGCTCTGGGGCCCATAGACGCGTGCCTAGGGCGCCTAATGGGAAATCCGCCCCTGCTTCTCAGCAGCAATATGCAACTTCCTCTTACTGTTCCTAGTGAGAAATCCGCCCCTGGTTCTCAGCAACAATATACAACTTCCTCTTATTGTTTCTAGTGGGAAATCCGCCCCTGGTTCTCAGCAACAATATACAACTTCCTCTTACTGTTCCTAGTGGGAAATCCGCCCCTGGTTCTCAGCAACATTATAAAACTTCCTCTTATTGTTCCTAGGGGGAAATCCTCTCCTGGTTCTGAGCAACAATATCGAACTTCCACTTACTGTTCCTAGTGGGAAATCCGCCTCTGGTTCTCAGCAACAATATACAACTTTCTCTTGCTGTTCTTAGTGGGAAATCCGCCCCTGGTTCTCAGCAACAATATAGAACTTCCTCTTACTGTCCTAGTGGAAAATGCGCCCCTGGTTCTCAGTAACAATATACAACTTCCTCTTACTGTTCCTAGTGAGAAATCCGCCCCTGGTTCTCAGCAACAATATACAACTTTCTCTTACTGTTCTCAGTGGGAAATCCGCCCCTGGTTCTCAGTAACAATATACAACTTCTTACTGTTGCTGCTTACCCAAGTAGCTTGCATTTTTTTATCATGTGCTAGCTGTAAACTTTCTCTCTTTGAAAGGGAGGTTCGCACCATACGTCGGTCTTCGGAGATCATTTTCACTGCTGCCTTTTTTGCGAAGTTATAACAAGAAACCGAATTTATTCTCACATTTGTAGACGACTACGTTTCCGATTCTCCAATCATCGTCCCCTTGTGCACCGCTATGCATATTCGTAAAGTAAACATGAATAAACCCTGTAGTGGTTTATTATTGCGCACAAAGGTGGTCATTAGTAACACAAAACGTAACTGAATTCAGCTGCCAGTCGGAACGAAGTAAAATCGATTCCAGACAGAAAGAAACATCTGAAATGCTTTAATGCATTTTCAGCAATAGCACCAGTTCCTAATAGTTTGTATTTTACAATTCTTTCGTGCTTTCAAAGATGAGTTGCTCTACCATTGACTCCGAAGACTTGGCTATGAACACAAAGAACAGAAAATTTCAACGTGTTCAAGCGTATGACAAATCATGCTTATTGCGAAAGGTTTACTCGTCTTCTAATTCTAGGCAATTTTAATTTCAACCGTTTAAAGATTAGAATTTTCAGTAGGAGAGATACTGGACATACTGACACTCTGCTTTGAATCTACTTCGACATATTCACCCAAGTAAAATCCTTCGATATTCTGCTCGCGCCATAGTTTTCTCTTTGACGGTATTAGTTCTCGGAAAGGGATAGAACTAGCTTTAGAGAAAGAACGCCCTGCCCTTGTCTCATCCGCTCGAACCAAATTTAAACAATTATCCAGAAGGACCCACGTTCTGAACATTCTGCCACTAAGGCAGTATGCCCGCTCCTTCATTTCAAATGATAGTCGGTGCCGGGGAGGTAGGTTACTCTATCTTGGAAATTACCTCGAAATTTGGATTTACACGGTCAACAATTTCAACGTTGTACCTGGACTACACAAACTCAGGGAAAGCATCCATAGTGCAAGACCAGTGTAGCCATAGCGCAATTCAATGCTGAGGCCAGTAAAGCAGCAGCGTTTGGATAGTGCAACGTTCCCTGTGTTCTGTCGGGTTCCGGAGCTGACGGCCCAACTGGGTGCCATTTGCTGACCCCCAAGAACACAAGGCTGTGCGCCTCGCCTTGGCTCGGGAACACCGCCATTGGATGCAAAATGACTGCAAACTTGTAGCATGGCCCAACGAAACGCGGTACTAACAGTTTCAGACAGATGGTAGACTCCGGGTGTAGCGACAGCCACACGAGGCAACGGATCCCGCATGCGTACAAGAGACAGTGCAGGCCGGCGGTGACTCTGTTATGATGCCGAGTGTTTTCAGCTGGCACGCATTAAGAACCCTCATACGTCTGTAGACCGCTCTGACCGGTAAAGGCTACGTAACCACCCTTAGGGACTATTTGCATCCGTTCATGTCATGCAACCACTCCGACGGGTGCGACTTCTTTCAGCACGACAATGCGCCACCGCAGAGGTTCACAGACGGTTTTATTCCAATTTGTTTTGAGGGGAGGACTTCGGTATATGTGTCACAGTAAAAGACTTCATCACATGGCAGGAGTAACATTCCAGGAGGATCTTTCCCGATGGCAGGAGGAACATTCCACGTGGTCTGGCAACCTGACTTCGCCCCCTCGTTCGCTGAATTTAAACGCCATTGGTGGCTCGTTGAGCAGCATCCCAAATATAGAACACATTTGGGATGCTGCTCAACGAGCTGACAATCCCAGGAATTCTCCAACGGCGAATATTACAGAAATGTGCAATCTCTTCAGGAAGCATGGTGTGCATTGTATCTACAGTAGTACAGAGAGCTCGTGGAGTCCACGCCCCTTCACGTTGCTGCCGTTATCTGACAGCAAGGAGGGCTAACGCTGTATTACAGAGGTATTCCAGGTTTTTTTGAGGCACTTTAGTATATGTCCACCTGCTAGGAGAAGACGTATGGTATAAGCAAAGGCTGCCACATTCCCTGTGGATCACAAGGAACATATCATTTTAGATGAGTACTGGATGGCCAAAATCACTACAGCACACCCGAAAAAATTTAGAATCAGTACTTAGTTTGAATTAAAATCCATATCGACGTAGGAACAGCGTCACGAGCAATTTTTGTAATACTTCATTAATCAAAAGCCAAGATCAAAAGTCTGTTGTCACAGAAGGCTGAACAGCGGAGATTATTTCGAACTGTGAACTACAGGTCGGTCTCAATACTTAAATAATAAATTAGCGGGTGGACACCTCTTAAGGAAAATGTGAAATAATTCAGACCGTACAGGGTGGGAAAGAATAAGTATAAGGCGCAGATTGATTGAAAATGAATTATGCAAAGTCGGTTAATAAGTTACCTAAACAAAGCAATTTTTATTAATAAAAGGATATGTTCTCTTTCAGAGGTAGATTGACTATTCTCTCTCAAATTTTGTATTAAAGAACATAACTTCACTCACATGGTAGAGCCTGTTAACAGATGTACATAATTTTTTTTTCCTTTAAGCAAAATTCAGAACAAGCTACGTTAATTATTTAGGCCTGTTTTTTTTTTGCTTTTTTTTTTTAATTGTGCTGCTATTTTGCTTAGTGATTCTGATTATTGTCCTGAACGTTTTGAGTCAATAAACACAATTACTTAATAAAAAAATTCCTAGACGTCACACTGAAAGCTAATTTTCAGAATAAAAATTCCCTCCCACACTGGAAAAACAATAATTGTGATCTATGGAAAAATTTTCATGTCATTCTCTTGCTTTCTTAATAAGGCTTTCTGTAGACGTTGTTAGAGAAACGTCTACAGAAAGCCTTATTAGGAAAGCAAGAGAATGGCATGAAAATTAGCTCTCTCCATAATGTCCGTGATTAAGAAACAAACAGCTTATTGAAAAGATGGAAATCAAATAATTTAGTATTTTATTGCTCTAAACTAAGCGTTTCATACGCTTAGCATGCGCAGTTAATCACGAGAAATTAAAATATCTTCAAGAATTTATTCTTTCCTTTACTTTTGCACAGATCTGAAATGATATTTGAAATATTACAATACCACTGGACGTGCTGAACATTACGATTTGAATAATTATTTCGTCTGAGATCTTGAACATTTCTGAACGTTAAGAAGGTCTATCTTTAAATAAAAGTGGCTTGATTTAGAAGTATGAATACATATTCTTAATGATTCGACATAAGTAGAAAATTTTTGCTCAAATTATCCACATTTAGTTTGTTTTTATTGATAGAGAGAAAAGCATCAAGTTCATGCTAAACGACTGGGAGTCACTAATTAGAGAGAGATAGATGGTTGCTGTTTCTGATATGTTTGGTTTTCAAAATCAGAGTACCGTTTGTAATCGGAGTATACCATAAGAGTTCTTTTTTATTCTTTCTATGGCTAATAAGCTAAACTATATATACCATTGACAATACGATAATTATTAAAGCAAAAATTAAAGAAAATTCCCCATATCTCAAGTAACAAACACTCTTGTGACGAGAGACAGTAAACTTCTAGACATGTTAAATATAATCTTGTGAAACGATACATTTTTAAAGTCACAGATATTAAAGAATGTAAGGTCAGGTGATGCGTAACATCACAGCCTCTCCTTGACAAATGTCAACCCCGCCTTCTCGTGGTACATCCTGTTCCCACTAAAGGGGCTCTGACGACCGCCAATAGCGGTATAACTATACCATCGGGATTAGAGGAAATGCTATCCCACACTCACCAACCCGCTTGGCCAGCGTGGTGAGTTATGGCCAAACCCCTCCAAAATGACTCCACAACTTAAATCTTGGCCCTCAGTCTCCGGCAGCTGGAATGTACCTGGCCAAGGCAGCGGCCAGTGCGACATGAAGGCAGAGGGTGCTAAGAATCCCCGGAGGACCGGACTAGGCTGCCATCTGATGCTGACCTTGGCAACATACAATGGACGCTCCCTATCTTCTGATTCAAGGCTTCTTGAATTGGAAGAGGAACTACAAAGGATCAAGTGGGACATCGTCGGGCTAAGTGAGGTAAGGAGAAAAGGAGAAGATCTCATTGAACTGAAAAGTGGACATCTCTTCTACTATCGTGGGACAGATACTGGCAGAACTAGTGGTGTTGGATTTATAATAAACAAGAAACTGAAGGATAAAGTTGTAGAAGTTGAAAGTTCCTCTGACAGAGCTGCACGACTCGTTATCCAACTCTCGAGAAGATACCAGGCTCAGATTATTCAAACTTATGCACCCACCACAAGTCATGCTGAAGAAGAAATTGAAGAATTTTATGAGGAAATTCGTGATCTAAATAATAAAGGTAAGCAGCACTTGAAGATAATTATGGGAGATTTCAATGCAAAAATAGGGCAACGGCAACAGAATGAAACTTCAGTTGGTAAATTCGGTCACGGCAACAGAAACCAGCGTGGAAATACTCTCGTTGAGTTTGCAGAGGCAGAAGGGTTTTTCATCTTGAACTCCTTTTTCAAGAAAAAGCCACACAGGAAATGGACATGGAGACATCCAAATGGGACAAGTGAAATTGATTTTATTATGTGTAACAAAAAATTCGTCATAGAAGACTGCATTGTGCTAAACAAGTTCAACACAGGCAGTGACCATAGATTGGTGAGATGTAAGATGCACCTCAACACTAAACTCGAACGTAGCAAGCTCATAAGACAAACAAAATGTATTGACATAACAAACCTTAAAAAACACCATAATAACTTCAAATTGGAACTGAAGAACAGATTCTCTGCTTTAGAAGGCCTAACATCGGAAGAAGTGGATATTTCTGAAGTTAACAGAAAAGTAACCAAAGCTCTTATGGAAACAGCAACAAAATTAGCTGGGTCTAAGAACAAATTGCATGTAAACAAATTATCAGGAAAAACCAAAATGTTGATGCAAAAAAGAAGAGTGATGAGGACAACTAAAGAAGATGTGACTTCCAAAGTGGAATATATAGAGCTATGCAAGACAGTACGAAAAAGTATCACTGAAGACGTAAGGAAATTAAACTGTGAACTAGTAAGGAAAGCAATTGAAAACAACCAAAGCCTAAAGATAGCAAAGGGACATCTCAGTAAGGGGAAAAAACAGATTATGGCACTGAGAAAAGAAGATGGTTCTGTAACAAGAAATAGAGGCGAAATTTTGACAAGAGTGAAAGATTTCTACTCCAAATTATATGAAAGGGATAATACATGTACTCCAGACATCATGAAAGGTACCAGTACCAGAGTTCTTCCAGTCCTTCCAGCAGAAGTTGCACATGCAATCAAGAACATGAAGCGGGGAAAAGCTCCAGGAGAAGATGGAATTACTGTAGACATCATACAAGAAGCAAGTGGAGAAATCGAAACAGTACTCGCCCAAATTTTCACTCGATGCCTTAATGAAGGGAAAATTCCTGAGGATTGGAACAAAGCTACAATGATCTTGCTACATAAAAAAGGTGACATTGAGGATATCAGGAACTACAGACCTATCAGCCTCCTATCAGTGGTTTATAAAATCTTCACTAAAGTTCTTTCACACCGCTTTAAGGTGACACTGGACATGGCTCAACCGAGAGAACAAGCTGGATTCAGGAGTGGCTACAGCACAATAGATCATATCCACGTACTGAGAGAACTAATTGAAAGAGCGAGGGAATATGAATTTCCATTGTGCATGGCTTTTATCGATTATGAAAAAGCCTTTGATTCGGTGAAACCATCAGCAGTTGCAATGGCTCTGAAATCCTGCGGTATTGAAGATGCATACATTAATATTATTAATAACATCTATGAAAATGCAAGTGCAAAGATTCGGCTGTTTGAAAATACAACACTCATAAAAATTGGAAAAGGAGTGAGACAAGGTGACACCATATCTCCGAAGCTCTTTAATGCCACATTGGAAAATGTCTTTCAATCACTGAACTGGGAAAACAAAGGGATAAAGATTAATGGAGATTATCTAACCCACCTTCGTTTTGCTGATGACATAGTCATTTTTGCAACTACCCCATCAGAGCTACAGAGTATGATCCAGGAACTTGCTGACAAGAGTAAAGAAGTGGGATTAAAAATGAACTTTCAGAAGACAAAAGTGATGTACAATGCTTTTACAAGAAATGAAGATTTATCGATTGATGGAGAAAAGCTGGAGATAACAGACACGTACGTTTATCTTGGACAGCAGATATCAAGTGAGGGTCACATTGGTGAAGAAATTAATCGGCGTACAAAACTTGCCTGGAGAGCTTTTGGAAGAAACAGCATAATTTTCAAGAGCAATATGCCATTATGTCTTAAAAGAAAAGTGTTTGATCAATGCATCCTTCCAGTGCTTACGTATGGTGCAGAGACGTGGACCTTAGCTAAAAGAGACATACAAAGGCTGCAGACATCTCAAAGCAGCATGGAGAGGTGCATGCTTGGTGTAACCAGGAGAGATAAGAAGAGGAACACGTGGATCCGAAAAATGACAAGAGTGGAAGACATCATGATCAGAGTTAAATCCCTGAAATGGCAATGGGCTGGACATACTGCCAGAAGAACAGACCATCGATGGACAGCCGAAATTTTAGATTGGATTCCAAGGGACAGGAAAAGACCCAAAAGAAGACCACATGGAAGATGGGTGGATGAAATTCGAAAGTATGCGGGAGTGACATGGAGGAGACTGGCACAAGACAGACCGTTGTGGAGGAAACTTGGGGAGACCTTCGTCCAGCAGTGGATTGATAATGGTTGACAATGATGATGATGATACATGAAATCAATACTAATTTTTAAGCATTTTTAAGGCTAACGCATCTCTTAACAAATTATATATTATGTCCACACATACTGTTTCGTTAATCTTTTTTTTTCTTTTTCCTGATTTTTTTTTTTTTTTTTTTCATGTTCTGGAAATGATTCCAACCATAGAATTTTTATTTAATTGAATTTAGCCAACCTCGCGGAATAAGGAAACTAGACAAAGTTTTACTAAACTTTGCGTCATGCAATTTATTAAAATCATTCAGATTTTCTGCTGCTTAACGGTAAGTTTCTGTTCTTCTTTTAGTTGCGTTATTTAGCTCACAATGACATAAATCAACTTTTAACTATTGCTTAAAAATCGGAAGTAAACAATAATCTGCTTTCATACAGAGGGTAAGAAACGAAATATTTTCGAGCTTTGGTGCGAAGCAAATGTGTATCACAGATTCTTTAGTCGTTGTGGAATGGTTTCAGAGGTTCACGGATTTTATATCAAATAAGTAAACGTACTGCGATACATTTAAAAGGTTGTAGTAGGTTTCACCAAAAAGTGGTGCTACACCACCTGCACTACTACGGGCGAAGATACACCCTGGTGTGGTGCGTGAATGCAACTTCGCACCAATCGGGTTGGATACCACCATATGATGCCTAATTGCAACATGTTCTTGTGCGTTTCATGTACCACACAATGGTACATGAAACGCACAAGAACCATCATACTTAATATTTTCTAAAACTTAGCCATAATTATATTAAAAATCAATAACTTTTTCTTTGGTGGTGCTGAGACCAGAAAATAGATGGCACGACATGTACATTGATGACGTCAGTAGACAAACAAATGTTGGATTGCTCAATTATGGTTAAATTTTAGAAAATGTTAAGTATACTAGGCTAAAGAATGAAGCTATTTTTATCGATGTTCAAATTTTCATTCTTGGGAACGCATTAAGGCCCATTTCACACAGAGGGAACGAATCCGACGAATCTATAAAACCGTCCCGCAGTGCTATTTTTGGGTGGCCTTCGCACGAGCGGTTTTATTTTTAGAGCGGAGAAAAAAAAAACGTTCGACCGATAGGCGGGAACCAAATGGCTAGCTCTTTGTGTGGTCAGTTTCTAGATGGTGTCTTCGATCAAATGCAGTATTTGATGTAAGAACTCAATGCATAACATGTTTTAAACTAATGAAAAGATAATGTATTGAATATTACGAGTACCTATGTCGATGTATAATCTACAGTAAATGTAGCAAATGTATGACATAAACCATTTTTTCGGAGCCAATGTTCTATGAAACCATTTACCGTGTTGAAAGATACATACGCGTAAATACTACGAAACATTTGTAAAGTGCATTAAACACACACACACTTTTACAGAGTATTTTGGAGAACACTTGAGGAAAACTATGGAAACACAGAATACCTTAATAACCTTTTATAAGACGTTTTTGAGAGCACTTTCACAAGGCTGTGTGATCATTTGGAAATAATTTGCTCTCCGTATATGTGAAACTTTAAATTTCGGGCAATTATTGGTGTGAATTATTTATCAGGTGTGATTTCTTTTGTGCGGTCTGTTACTTCTCCATGCAACATGTATCAACGGATTTCGAAAGAAATCTTAAGTCACACATAAAATGATTAAATTTGTTGTTCTAGATGAGGATGTTTTTTTTTTTTTTAAATTATTTACTACATTCTCTTAGTTTGTTTAACTGTTGAAAGACACAGCATGGCCATAGGTTTTTCGTTATTTTATTCTGGAAGCCTTCAGACATTTTTTCGTTTAACGCACACAGTTAACCTGTTTGTGAAATTTGACTTCTTTCTTGAAAGACAACTGCCATAACTCTGAAGTTCCGACAGTCATTGGCGTTTCTACATTTATTTACTATCTTACGTTTCTACATTTATTTCTGTGCATTACTAAAAAATAATTTCTACATTTACTATCGTACGTTTCTACATTTTATTTTCGTCACTGCTTTTTGCTTAAAATACTGTTTTGCATAGTTACCACATTTTGAAGTCATTCACTCCTATACAACAAATGGCAAAATGTGACAATTATAACTTCTGCAGCACTGTAAACCATAACAATGTTTGTAGCAAATTGCTGGCATCATACCTACACTCGAAATACGGTGATTATGCGCGAACTATGAGACAACAATTATACTGAACTTGAAAATTAAAAAAAATGCAGAAAACGCTGCTATTTCCATGAACGATCAAGATTTCCAAGCATTGTGAGTTTATGCATTATACCTGACCTAGAATAATTTTCTCTGTTGATAAATAAATGATCGGAGTGAATGTCAGGTGCAAGTGCAAGGTACATATTTTTTTTATTTCATTACAGTGTGTGTGTGACAGGAGGCCCCCACCGAGGTGGAGGACCAGGACTTTAGCCTCAAAGCCTCCCCCCCCTCTCTCTGACAAGGACAGGGAAAGCCATATTCATATATTATTGTTGTGAAATATCTCTGCACATAGACAAGTACATTCGCTTACTGATGACGTTCCTTTCATATTCAGTGAAACTGTCGAATTCGTTGTACAGGATTCTGCAGATATCATTCCAAGCATTTTTTTTTTTTTTTTTTTTTGATGTTCCTATCCCTGTAATCTTCCGACGATGTATCCCAAACTTGTGGGCGCTTTTCCACTTCCAAAATAAATAATAAAATATCAACATTAATAGCAGACATGATCGACACAGGTTATAGCGCAAACTATACTAAGAAATCAGAGTGCTTCTGTTGAAAACTAACAAAGCACACAAGCTCAAAGCGATTTACAATCGATCTGGCCTGGCAGTATTGCTTTCGGCCGCTCCCCTCTGACAAGAGTGATTGTTTTATTGCTGTAGCGGGGAATCCGTTCCCCGATTGTGTGAACGTCTTGCCTTACATCTGCGTTTCTCCAAACTTGGAGGGTATAGCTGCCGTCCGGTTTGTAGCGAACCCCGTAGGAACTCAGCGGCTGCCGGATCGAAGTTTCTACAGATTCCGCTCGTCTGAAAGTATCGGTATAACTCTACAGCTGGTTTCAAAAGATGCGGTTGGACAGCTGAATAATTTATTGCTTCTGCGGGAAAACCCCGGTTGTGTGAAACAGGCCTAAATATGAAGAAAATAGCTGCAGAAGTTTGCCCAATGGAAATAATACAAGGCAAAAATTTTAGGTGAATTCACCTTAATGGAAAAGGACTTTGCTCCCGGATCTGTTTCTCTATCATGTCCCATACATTCCCAATGGCGTTCAGATCTGGGCTTTGTGGTGGGCAGGGAAGATGGTGGAAGTCACTATCGTGCTCGATGAACCACTGCTGAGCACATTTTGATCGATAGACACAGTAGCATTATCGTCCTTGAAACAGCTGTCACCTGCTGGTAAAAAAGTCAACACTGCAGGATGGACTTGATCGGCAAAATTTTTCAGATAATCCTTGGAGGATACCCGACCTCCTAGCAATACCAGGAACCCGTTCCGTACCAACAGAAAATGCCTCACACCATGACACCACCTCAAGAAACTTCAGTTGTGTTTACAAGGCAAGCTGGGTCTATTGCTTCATGGGACTCCCGCCAAACTCTCTACCTGCTGCTCGGTACAGAAGGTGTACCGCAACTCGTCGGACCACATGATTGTTTTCCAATGTCCAGTCTTGATGCCACTATAGAGGACCTTTCCGGTTCTTCGCAGGAAACCGTCGTTTCCGTATAGGCATGCGACTACCAATTTCGCTTCTCTTTAATTTCCAGCGCATAGTTCGCAGACATATAGGTCGGAAACAGCCTTCATTGAATGCTTCATTCAATTGTTGCACACAGGAAGTCTTGTTTCTCCGTACAAGCCTTCTCAGACGATGGTAATCTCGTTCCAAAATGTCGTCGTGATTGCATTTTTGACAATAATATGGGTTATTTTTCCAATTATTAGAAACCCGGAATACCTCGCCTTTTGGGAAACCAGACAGCTCTGCTGTTTTCAAAATGGTCGCTCCATCCAAGCGCCGCCCACAATAAACCCTTTATCGAACTCCGAAAGATCCTTTGATTTTCCCATTATGATCAACACTACTGACGAATAGCAGTCTTAAATAGTTGCCTAAATCACGTGGTAGTGCACGCGACCACGTATTTTGCATATACGCTGCGTAAGTGACGTTTACACATGCATACAAATTTCTAATTCAGTGGCCGGTGTGTGTGTGTGCACATAGGTCATGAAAAAATCAAAAAGTGGCTGGCGTTAGTGCTATCTACTTTATAACAAAAGATTAAAACTGTTTGGATGCTTTATTTTAAAGAAGTATCTTCAATTATTACTTTCTCATCTATTGGGTTGTCGGAAAAGTCATGACGTATTTTGGCACCCGATGGCGGTTGGGCGGTTTTGGAAGTACTAGAGGCATGCGCAGCTCTTTTTATGTGCCAGTTCTAGCTGCAGTCTAAAAGGAATAGTGAGCGATATGGTCGATTTGTGGAGATTTGACATCAAGTTGAAGATGGAAGACCAAACTGTGCATTTTCGCAATATTTTACTGTTTTACTTCCGTAAAGGGAAGAACGCGCGTCAAGCTTGTGAAAAGTTGCGTAAAGTGTACGGTGATAATGCTCTACAAGAACGTCAGTGCCAGCGGTGGTTCGCAAAATTCCGTGCTGGTGATTTTGACCTCAACGATGCTCCTCGATCCGGGAGGCCAACCGAGGTTGATGACGACCAAATCAAGGCATTGATCGAGTCAAACCCACGTTACACGACACGAGAGATTGCAGACACATTGCACATCCATCATTCAAGCGTTCATGACTACCTGAAGAAGCTGGGATACGTAAGCAAGCTCGATGTGTGGGTTCCTCATGAACTCAAAGAAGCTCAATTGACGGCGCGTATAAACATCTGCAATATGCTCATTAAAAGTGAAGAAAACGATCCTTTCTTGAAGCGACTGATAACTGGTGACGAAAATGGATTGTGTATAACAATGTGCTACGCAAACGGTCTTGGTCCCGACGTGCTGCTTCGTCTCAAACGACATCCAAAGCAGACATTCATCAGCGGAAGGTTCTGGTCTCAGTGTGGTGGGATTTTAAAGGTGTCGTGTTTTTCGAGCTCTTACCACGGAACCAAACAATCAATTCGAATGTGTACTGTCGGCAATTGGAGAGTCTGAACGAATCTATCATCCAGAAACGTCCAGAGCTCGTTCATCGTAAAGGTGTTGTGTTCCATCACGACAACGCGAGACCACACACAAGTTTGATCACCTGCCAAACATTATTGGATCTTGGGTGGGATGTGTTGCCACACCCAGAATACTCGCCTGACCTTGCGCCGCCAGACTTCCATTTGTTTCGCTCTTTTCAACAGTCCTTGCGTGGTATACTGTTCAATTCAGATGAGGCTGTAAATCAGCACCTTGTACAGTTTTTCGCCACGAAAGACAGGTCCTTCTATGAACGAGGCATTCTGCAGCTCACTGACAGATGGCAAAAGGTCATCAAGCAAAACGGGCATTATATCATTGATTGATCTTTGTTCTTTCTATCAATAAATGACCTTTGCAAAACATGGCTAAAATACGTCATGACTTTTCTTACAACCCAATAGTATTGGACATTGCTGCAGCTTTATAACATAGATAAACTGATGAATACAAAAGGGGACAATATGAACTTTGCGACGCTATATTAGTGTCATGATCGATTCGCGTGTCCCTGTGTACATTATGCGAACGAACCCGCCCATGAACTCACCGTATGTATTTGGTGACCCCGTCACCAATGACGTCCCTAATTAAAGTACCCCTATTATGCAGCTTTGAGGACCCCATTCCTAATCTGACGTTATGGTTGGGATCTAACCATGAGCAAGTTGAGAAATTTAGGCCTTTCGTGTACTGGTTAGCTGTTTTATGAGATTGAAGTTTCTGGAGAACTTTTTAGACGGTTGACTTATTCAGGTTACACCATGTGTAATTCTCTGCTTAGAAACACGCAAAATCTTCTGGATCATATAATGTCTTGGCTACAGTCAATGCCTTGGCGGGTATTCTTGCTAGTGATGAGAGTTAGTAGAATTTCCCTCACTAACATTACTTTCCTATTGTCTTGTCTGTGGCTTGCTGTCCTCTCCCTTTCTTTCGACTTTCTTTTTGAGTGGTCGCTATTTGTGCCTTTATCTTTCGTTTGGTTGTATAGATTTAAGCTGTTTTACCCGGTAGCTTTTCCTTTGCCGTTGCGTCTTGACTACTCTATGTTTTTCAGTTGTCATCTTTCCTAAAGAGTAACTTTGGCCCTCAACCTACTCATTCTTTTGTATTCATCAAGGTTTTTACCTGTTTGGAGGATTGGTGTCTCTTCCTAAAAATCGAATTGATTGTGGGGTTGCTAATATAGTGGTTAACTATGTGCTAGCGCACGGTAATTATGCCATGGAAACGCTGCAGCTCCGGTGGTTAAGTGGTCAAAAGGACTGGCTCCTGGCTTATTGCTTAAGTTGGGCCAGTGTTCGAGTGCTGGATGAGGTATCGCACTAAAACACAGGATTAACTCAAACGACGGAAATCTTAGTATGTGGTACGGTTGGTGTGTTTGTCCTGCAACGCTAGCAAGGAAGTTAGAAGAAGGAGGAGGTGGCAACAGCACCTCTCCGTGGGCTGCTGACGTGACGCCATATTTTATCAGCTGACTACGCCGAAGCACTGTGACGTATATTCTAGATTAACTTTCCTTTTTTAGTTTCTTTCCCTATGTCAATCTTGAGTTTATTCTCAGTATTCTTCACGCTTAACGAAATATCTCTTCTCTCAAACGAATACGTTTGGCAACACAATTGTGGTTGAATGCAAGTGACGTATACCTGTTATGAGATAAGAACAAGAGATAAAAAGCGACGACTGAACTGTTGTATGAGGGGTGTTGATAAGAGCGATTATTGGGAGCGTTGTTAAGAAAGTGTTTTACGAGAGAATTGAATAGTGTTGAGATAATGTGTGGAGAGTGTAATGCATTCCATTCCGAATAAAGGACTTTTTCCTTAAGTTGACTTCTGTTTACATGTTTCGTCTGGCCGTTAAGGTTTGTTTCATTTAGGAACAATTTATTAGAGTATTGACGTGTTAAAACAGCGTAGAAGTCGAAGAGACTTTTACGCCACAGCACCCATTCCGAGAATCTCCTGTATATCTCTATGGGGGAAATCTCGATTTTAAACGGGTTTTCCGGACCCTTACTGTACCTATACAGTCATGAAAAAAATTGAGGCTGAATTATTCACTCCCATAATTAAAAAATTCCAGAAAAATAAATGTGTTGGTATTTCTTAAAAAAATTGAACAAAATAATGATTTTTTGAGAGGAAGTGCATACTGCGCATGGTTACTTGTATACTGCGCTTGTGCAAGTAGCCATGTTTAAAATATTACCAAAACTCTAATGTTGAGAAATACGAAGTCCGAAATATTCCTTGTTTATATCCTTGTTTTGTATGGTTTGCATGCGCTGAGCGTAACTGCTTCAGGCACAGGAAGTGACGTCACGTTGCCGAAACCCGCAAACTCGCACCACCTCAGAGGGAGTACCGAAACAGCTGATCTGTTTCGGCTTCACTCAAAACGGGTCCTTTCACCTTTTCTTCTTCTAACCTCCTTGAACGCTAGCTCTCCCTCTTTCTTGGAATTAGCCACTGTAAATCAGACACAGGGGAGTGTTTGTACCCTTAGATGCTTACGATGGACGTTAAACAATGAAAAAGAACACATTGCGACTTTTCAGAGTCTGGTGTTAATGGAAATGTACAGAATGCATCATAAACGTTATACCCTAGCAGCGCCGGTTATAGGTCAGCTAGAATTCATTAAAGTAAAATTTGCTTTCCTCGAGTGGTGTATGCAAAACTGGATTACTTGTACGACGTGTATCGATTACTTGATACTTGTACGACTTGCATCGCCTCCGTGATTACTTGTACGACTTGCATCGCCTCCGTGATTACTTGTACGACTTGCATCGCCTCCGTGATTACTTGTACGACTTGCATCGCCTCCAGTTTGGCTCAATGGGGAGTAATTAACTTCTTTTTAAGTTTGTCTCCACCTTTCTATTTAAACAAGAAACTTCGTTTTGCCTTTTCAGTATGTAATGCATTTTTATTAGGGAAAAACGCTGGTGAATTTGAGAAAACTCAATGAAGCCCAACTATTTTCTTCTCCCTCAAGCCGGGCATTTGAAGCTAAGGAGCAAGCTTTCATGTCGGATATTCCCCTCGTTACTCAATAATCTACCAGAGACAAGGATTAGCCGTCTCACTGCTTAATCGATCCACTTCCTGTCATTGAAAGTAAAACTTCCGCTGCGTGTTAAGACCACATTTCCTCAGACTACGTCTGCGAACCTGATGATCAAATCCTCACACACGCATTCGTTCGCTCGCTCCGGATGTCCAAATACTTGAAGCAAAGCTCTCTCGGCTATTTATGTTTCTCCTGTAAGACAGAAACAATGTTTCATTTGCTGGAGCTTAAGAAACGTATTCTTTTGCCTTGTGATGGAGGGCTCTCTGTCTTTCCAGATAAATATTACCCGGAATTTATTTGCACAATGCCTGTATAGAGTCTACGAAGCAGATTACTTTGTACCAATTGCAGATTAGGTCTTGTTCATCGTCCACAGCTTTTTTACTCATGTACAAGGTTGAGTTATTTTAAGCAATAATGGATTTATAACACTTCTGTAGCCTACCAGTGCGTTTTGGCAAGTCGACGACAGTATAATGAATGCGTCTTGAAATCAGATAATGTAATAGCAGATGACCGATTTCAGTTCTCTCCTGTTTGTACGACTTAAGAACTTTATTTGGCGCACACTGATAGAGATTGTGGTATTTGTACATATTATAACAGAAAAATCTCTAATTTCTTTCAGCTTCATAGGAATACTTGAATATATTTTCTACTGATTTATGAGTTGTGTCCTCAGGTATTGATCCCATCAGACTGCATTGAGAATGTCTTTTTAGACTTGAATTCACATCGAAATTTTTAGAAACGTTCATTTAAACTAGAAAGCTAAACAAAAGTCAAAAGAGAACGAGATCATCTAAATCCTTTAATTTTATCGTCAGAATATTCAATAATAAGCGCTTTTATTTCGGCATGAATTAATATTTCATGCCTAAGTAAAAGCGCAATATTATTAACTTGAGTTAATACGTAAACGTCATGAATATGACATCGGTAGAATGAAAACTGTTAAAAGGGGCTAGGTACAATACATAACTAATATTTAGTGTCTAAGTAAGAGAAATATTAATAACTTGATATGTAGTGTAAATATTTAGTGCCTAAGTAAAAGCGCAGCGTCATTAAAAAATCCCAACTTATCGTCCTTTTCCGAACGTAGTATGAGTCATGCTGTAATTTCTTTGTTCAGTCGAAAACCGTAGTTTTAGAAAATGTACTAAGTCATTTAGTTTGTATTCACCAATAAACTTGCATTTTCCCAAATTAAAGTACAATTTTCGCTTGGCTTGCATTGATGGTTTTCTCGATTCAATTCTCATTATAGGGCCAAGAAACGGCCCCTAAATTGTTGTGGCAAGTTGTCCTGTGGGCAGTCATCGAACTCCGTTTAGTTTAGAACAATGCTACATAATTAAGAGGACCTCCGGAATCTTAAGAACTACAGGCCCATCAGCATCCAACCAGTTTGTTTATAAAATCTTCTCAACGAATAATTAAAATACAGACACTTGACGTGGACTAGGAACATCAAACAGAAGTCATCGCTCTTTCCACGTTTATAAGTGAGTCACGGAAAAATTCTCATTGGCCGCCACCGGGAATCGAACTCTGGGTCTTCCAGTTACGCGCCGGATATGCTTCCACTGCTCCACAGCGGCCTCTAATTCCTCCAGACTCACATATCAGCAGGATTGTGCGGAGCTCCAAGAAGCAATCTGCCAATTGGCTTGGCAGTTAGTGTATGAGAGTCCGGAGGAATTAGAGGCCGCTGTGGTGCAGTGGAAGTATATCCGGCGCGTAACTGGAAGATCCTGGGTTCGACTCCCGGTGGCGGCCAATGATAATTTTTCCGTGACTCACTTTTAAACGTGAAAAAAGCGATGACTTCTGTTTGATTTTCTCAACGGTTATGATGCTGCGGGAGCTCGTTTCCGGCATTTCGCCCGGCGGGCTCAATCTTTGCGGTTCGTTTTATCCTTTAGGATGAGTGCCCTTATTAAAAGTACGTCTTATGACTTTGGTAACATTTATTTAGCAAGAAGCCTATCTAAATACAATATATTTACATTCCGAAGTTTACGGGTTACCATCCGTTTAACAGAAAATCATCTTTCACTCTCTACTTGCAACCTCTGTTCTTCCGTCTCTGTGTCTTCCTTGTCGGGGCTCAGTTCTTTGGCATCTCGTTGAAATAACGTCATATAAGATCTTCCTCCATGCACGTGGAAGACTAACTGAATATCACCGTTGTATTTGGGGATAACTTTTCTAGAAAAGTCTGAACAACATGGCGTCCTTTAAGAAAAGTCTTACAAAATGGCGTCCTTTAAGAAAAGTCTTACAAAATGGCGAATAGTCTTTCAAAAGGCTAAACTCTCCTTTTCCATACAAGTTGAATTACGATTGTGGATTAAACATATCATCATCATCATCATCATCATTGTCAACCATTATCAATCCACTGCTGGACGAAGGTCTCCCCAAGTTTCCTCCACAACGGTCTGTCTTGTGCCAGTCTCCTCCATGTCACCCCTGCATACTTTCGAATTTCATGCACCCATCTCCCATGTGGTCTTCTTCTGGGTCTTTTCCTGTCCCTTGGAATCCAATCTAAAATTTCGGCTGTCCATCGATGATCTGTCCTTCTGGCAGTATGTCCAGCCCATTGCCATTTCAGGGATTTAACTCTGATCATGATGTCTTCCACTCTTGTCATTTTTCGGATCCACGAGTTCCTCTTCTTATCTCTCCTGGTTACACCAAGCATGCACCTCTCCATGCTGCTTTGAGTTGTCTGCAGCCTTTGTATGTCTCTTTTAGTTAAGGTCCACGTCTCTGCACCATACGTAAGCACTGGAAGGATGCATTGATCAAACACTTTTCTTTTAAGACATAATGGCATATTGCTCTTGAAAATTATGCTGTTTCTTCCAAAAGCTCTCCAGGCAAGTTTTGTACGCCGATTAATTTCTTCATCAATGTGACCCTCACTTGATATCTGCTGTGCAAGATAAACGTACGTATCTGTTATCTCCAGCTTTTCTCCATCAATCGATAAATCTTCATTTCTTGTAAAAGCATTGAACATCACTTTTGTCTTCTGAAAGTTCATTTTTAATCCCACTTCTTTACTCTTGTCAGCAAGTTCCTGGATCATACTCTGTAGCTCTGATGGGCTAGTTGCAAAAATGACTACGTCATCAGCAAAACGAAGGTGGGTTAGATAATCTCCATTAATCTTTATCCCCTTGTTTTCCCAGCTCAGTGACTGAAAAACACCCTCCAATGTGGCATTAAAGAGCTTCGGAGATATGGTGTCACCTTGTCTCACTCCCTTTCCAATTTTTATGTGTGTTGTATTTTCAAACAGCCTAATCTTTGCACTTGCATTTTCATAGATGTTATTAATAATATTAATGTATGCATCTTCAATACCGCAGGTTTTCAGAGCCATTGTAACTGCTGATGGTTTCACCGAATCAAAGGCTTTTTCATAATCGATAAAAGCCATGCACAATGGAAGTTCATATTCCCTCGCTCTTTCAATTAGTTCTCTCGGCACATGGATATGATCTATTGTGCTGTAGCCACTCCTGAATCCAGCTTGTTCTCTCGGTTGAGCCATGTCCAGTGTTACCTTGAAGCGGTGTGAAAGAACTTTAGTGAAGATTTTATAAACTACTGATAGGAGGCTGATAGGTCTGTAGTTTCCGAGATCCTCAATGTCACCTTTCTTATGTAGCAGGATCATTGTAGCGGTGTTCCAATCCTCAGGAATCTTTCCTTCATTAAGGCATGGAGTGAAAATTTGGGCGAGTACTGTTTCGACTTCTCCACTTGCTTCTTGTATGATGTCTACAGTAATTCCATCTTCTCCTGGAGCTTTTCCCCGCTTCATGTTCTTGATTGCATGATTAAACATATACACACAAAAAATACATATTCATCACTGTAATGCAAATTTGAATAACAGGTAAACTAAAAGTAATACGCAAATTCTATTTAAATATTGAGGCATCCCCTCCACTGAAACTCTCACAACGATACTATCACATCGCTTAAAGAAACCACTGGACATGACTCATCCAAGAGAACAATCTGGATTCAGGAGCGGCTATTTCACTGCAGATCATATCAATTACTGAGAGAACTAACTGAAAGAGTGAGTGAGAATGAACCCCATTATGTATAGCTTTTATTGATCATGAAAAAACTTGATTTTGAGAAACAGTCAGCAGTTATCACTTTGAAATCCTGTGGTATCGAAGATACATTCATTTACATTAAAAACACTTATAAAAATGGAAAAGGTTTCACTATTCAAGGATACAGCACCAATAAAAGGAGTGATACAATGTGGCACCATACCTCCAAGCTCTTCAGTGCAACGTTACAATGTCTTTCAATCATTGGAACTGGGAAGACAATGGGATAAAGATTCATGGAGATTATTCAAGCCACCTTCGTTTTTTCTTATGATGCAGTCATGTTTGCAGGTACTCCCCCCTGAGCTAGAACGTATTATCCAAGAACTTGCTGACAAAGGCAAAGAAATGGGATTGAAAATGAACTTTCAGAGAAAAAAATTGATGTATAATGCTTTTGCAATAACTGAAGATTTATCGATTCATTGGGAAAATCTAGAAGTAATCAGTGCGTACAATTTACCTTGAGCAACAGATATCAAGCGATGGCAATATCGAAGAAGAAATTAACAGACCTATAGAACTTTGTTGGAGAGAATTTGGGAGAAACAATAGTTTTCATAAGGAGTTTACCATTATGTCTTGAAAGAAAAGTGTTTAATCAATGCATACTTTACCAGTTCTTACTTATTGATCAGAGACGTGTAACTTAACTAAAGACGATATACAGAGGCTGCAGACAACTGAAAGAAGCACGAAGAGGTGCATTCTTGATGTAACCACGAAAGATAAGAAGTGGAACTCGTGGATCAGGAAAACGACAACAGTGGAAGACATTATGATCAAAGTAAAATCCTTGAAATGGCAATGGGCTGGACATATTGCTAAAAAAGCTGACCACCGATGGGCGACTAATATATTCGACTGGATAAGGATCGAAAAAAGCCTAAGAGAGGGGCACGTGGAAGATGGGTAAATAAAATTCGAGCGCATGCTGGAGTCACATGGAGGATTCTGACTCGAGATACCCAGTTGTGGAGGAAACTTGAAGGAACCTTCATCCGGCAATGGGTTGATAATGATATTATATACCGGATAGTCCACGATTCACTTTCCCGGCTGCACCAGCGTTTAAAAACATGCATGTGCCAGGTTCAATATAAACTTTGGTTTACAAACACGCAATTTGTACATTCTAATTAAACGTGACAGGGATCCCGTTGAAACCAAACACAGGTACAGCGTTAACCCCATCTCCCTGAGAGCTTTAAGCCCTAATGAAACAGATCAAGTGTACATAGGCTCAACTCTACGTAATTTAAAAACCAGTTTGCTTGAACACTCACGCGATGTCAGAACAGGCTCACATTCGACAGCCCTAGCTCGATTGGTAGCTAGCGGCACACATAGACCATTATGGGATGAAGTTAAAATCCTCATTACACACTGCACCAAAAGCATGACCCTCTTTGCAGAAAGCTTTTATATCCACCATTATAGAGGTATTTGCTGTAATGACGATATGCCCTCTTTCCTCCCACGAACATGGACTAATATACTTGAACATTGTGGAAATAATAACAATTACAGCGGAATCATTAACACTTGTGTAACATCATATTGACTCTTTTTTCGTTCGCAGTGCTGTGACTTTCTCTCTCTCTATCTCTGTTCACAACAACCTTCGTGAGTATGCGCTCTAACCATTTTCTGTGTCATCAAAATCCCTATATATGTTGCGTGTCGTTGTACTCTGATGCCATTGAATGGGCCATCTGACGAAGATCACTAGTGTGATCGAAAGATCTCTTGTGTTTACCTAACATATGTTTTAAACTTGTAAATACCGTTTTTAATTTGATTAAACGTGTAAGTGCTCTTCATCATTTTCTCAAAGGTGGTTATTGAACAAGTTGCCTATCGTGTTATGTATGATAGAGGTCTACTCCCATATGAATATCACTGAAATGTTTTTGATTTTATGAAACTATTACAATGCAACAATTTGCTGAACTTTCTCTCTCTCTCTCTCCTGTGTTTGCAGGAGATGTAAAAGAAAATTAAAATCTTCTCCAATATTTTTTTTTATTTAAAAGTTATGTCAAAGAATATCATAAGTCTTTATTTTAAAGATATCACTATCGGAAATAGAATTGAATTTCCACAAAAATCTCGAAATGGCGAGTTTTCAAAGTTAACACATATCTAGATCTTTCTCGGCTCGGAAAGCACAGTCAACATAAAAATGGGGTCAAATTACGTCACACGTGAAAGTTTCATTAACAAAACTTTTTAAATTGAAAAAAAACAAACAAAAAACCCCGGCCATTTTAGTCTTGTTTTAACTCCTCCACCGCCGAAAATACGAGGGGAACACTGAAATTGCGCAATTACTAGTAACTTCTGCTCATTTGTTTGTATTTTCCTGCCATGCTACTTCTTTCCAATGGCTTTATTTCATCGAAATATATTTTAGTGTGGCGCAGTGTTTTCGTTGTTCCATCGACACAGGTAGACTTATTTATTTCGATTTCTACTAAACTTACAGCAGCGTTTTGTTTGGGACTAGGACGTGAGTCGTAAGCTCAAGAAGCGGGCACCTTAACCATCTGATCTGAGGTCCACTTGAGTCATGATTTTTGCCGTACTCATGCTAATAGCAGTGAAAAAATATTACAGACATGATAGATGTCATTCGATAACTCCACTCGAAAGGCGACACTTTTAGAGAAAATTCACTTACCCGTTGAACTAATTTTGTAAAAAAAGAAAAGCAAAAAGATATTTCACATAGAAGCAAAGTTATCGTAATTAAATCACGTGTCTCGAAAAAGTATCCAAGAAAAATTAAAAATCGTCAGATGACAGGAATCCCCATTTCAGTGCGACAATTATATTTCAACTATCATTCCAAAATGTGTTTCAGCGTTTCGTTCCAGTTTCATCATTGCAAAACATTTTCCCCTTCACTCATGTATATTATCTCAAAGGCAGCAAAAGTAATTTCTTCGTTTCCCTAAAAGGAAAGGAAACTCCATTGAATGAACATCTTATTGATCATGGTAGTGTAAAAGTTGAGAGCGTTGACCCAAGGATTAATTTCCTAAGTACGTTGCTTCTCTGGAAATCCATACAACTGAATGAAAGATTAATCTTTCCAACGAACTTATGGCACCTTGAGCACGAACTCGTTTAAAGAATTGGACTTTCATCCCATCAACTTCTAGACTTTGATTTTCAGAGTTACACAGACGAATACACTCAAGCCAAAGTAATCATTTAGTAAGAGGACTAACGGCTTGTTCATTTTGCGTTTCTATCTTACCACACAAAATATACTTTCCTCGTTTCGCAGGCTGCGGGTGTATCTAATCTTTCGCTTCAAAAGGTAAATGTGGCACATGCAAAGTCAAATAACGTAAGAGCCTCCACTGCATTTTGCACAAGGAAAACTACATGTACGATCCCTCTCATTACCCAAAATAAAATCAATCATAGTTTTCCGCAATGCAGTTTGACAAGCACTAGCGGATTATTTCCACTGTAAACCAATGGACGATAATCTAATGTTTTGGTCGCATTTTTGATGTCTTCTTATTTCACGCTCACGAACGGCGCAGATATCGAGAAGATACCACAAGTGCTACTCATATTTCTGATTAAAACTTTAATTTACTTATCGTAAAAGCCAACCACCCTAATTTAGCAATAAACATACACTATATTGACAAAAGTCACCGGACACCCCTTCAAAAGCAAATGAACGGATCTGCTGCATCGTTAAGATGCGCGGTACAGCTGCAAACTGTATATCAGCAAGCCTGCAGCTGACCAGGATCATATCGCACTGTGAGGTTGAGTGAAAATGTCGCGGCAGAAAAGAACTGACTTTGAGTGAGAAATGAAAGATTGTTGGGTGTTACATTAGTGGGTTGTTCATAAGAGAAACCCAGAGGCGTTTAAACATACCCAAGTCAACTGTTTTGAATGTACTGAATAAGTGGAAAACACATGGCGTGCCTGAAGCAGCAATACGTACCGGCAGACCAAAGAATCAGTAATAGAGGACGTCAAAGCCTCAGAAGAGTCGTTACAGCTAATTGACGGAGTACTGCACAAGACCTTAGTGTGCAGGTGAGTAACAATGCTGGAACCTCGGTATGCACACGTACCATTCGCAGAGAACTTCATTCCATAGGTTACCGTGGTCGTGCCGAGGCTCATATGCCTTTCATCTCCACTCGGAATCGTTCTCGTCGTTTAGCATGGTGTAAAAAACATTTATTGCGGACCGTAGATCGATGAATCCAGATACACGATCCATCAGGCAGTGTGTGGGTACAGCGGCAGCCGGGGGAACGCTAAAGTTTCGTGTGGGGGTGTTTTGTGAACGCTAAAGTTTCCTCGTGTGGAGGTGTTTTTGTGGTATGGTCCCGGCCCCACTGGTTATCGTGGAAAAACCTGCTAACCAGCACGTCTACCTTGATATGCTGGACAATTATGCCCTACCAACTCTGTGGCAATACTATGGAACCGGGCCTTGTTGGTACCAGAAGAATAATGCACCGAGCCACAAAGCAAAGGACTGTTACGGCGTGGTTTGACGATAATTCCGTATCGTGTGTGGACTGGCCAGCACAAAGCCCTGATGTTAATCCCATAAAGCACCTATGGGATGAATTAGAGCGCCGCATAAGAAGTTTGGAACGAAGGCTTGCTACTAAGTTAGCGGCAGCGTTATGCACTGAATGGAAGCGCATACCTAACGCTGTGTTCCAAAACCTTGTCGAAAGCATGTCTCGAAGGGTCAGTGCATGTATTAAGGTGGACTGACACCGTACTAAAATGTCAATAAATGCTATGTTGTGTTTATCTTCTAGGTGTCCGGTGACGTTTGTCAATATAGTGTATATATTTACCATCACTAGCATAGCGCAGTTGGCTAAGGCGGCCATCTATTGTGAGGCTTTTCCGGGGTTTTCCGCAGACTCCCCGGTGTGGGGACGCGAACGCGTGGATGGTTCCCTCTGAAGTCGGCCCCGGACGCACTTAGTCCCCCTCTCCTGGGAGGGTTTACCAGATGAGTGTCAATGCGCTGGTAATAAAAATACAAGACAAGTGTAATCAGCTGCCATCTGGTGGCTGGCTCCTACGGCATTTGTTCCATGGTTGTTAATGATGATGTATTTACAGACTCTCAAAACGTTTCGAAAACAAATTTTGAAATGATAGCAATGCGTTTTCATATATTTAATTTTTTTTACTGAAATGTATATCATCCCATTCTTTACAAACTCTTGTCGCCATATCAATCAACGGAACAACCGTTTTCCTTTATTTTTAAATTGAAAATCAGTAAGATGACACTGAATTTTCGGTTATAATGTCTTTTGAATCCGTTCCGACGCAAGTAAAATTTATCAAAGTTTTTAAAAGTCAAAGAAACCGGTTAGAAAAAAAATCAACTTGATTTCTACAATCGATAAAACATCCAGAAATAGAAATAACTACTTATTCCCACAAGCGGCTAAAAAATATGTTACGAACATTAACAAATGGTGTACAGAAGTTTGTCACAGCAGAAGGAAGGTATCAGAGACAAAGAGATTTACAAATAAAACAGTTAAAATAAGAAATATAGATGGAAACTTGATAGGCCTTTTAGTGGAAGAATTTTGCATAATGGAGAAGTTTAAAATAAGCGAAAAATATTCTTCATGGAAAAAACTATGCTAAGGAAAAATAATTCTTCAAATAAGTCTCCCGGAAACAGATGTAGCGAGAAAAATGTTTTGTTCTTTACGCCCCTAGCGGGAAATCTGTGCATTATTTAAAAAGGATAATGTTCCCCATATTTATTGTAATAAATGGCAGAGTAAAAGAGAAATTTCTCGCTAGGGTTTTTAGAAGCAGAGATACACCTGCAAGCGAAAGTACACAACACCATTTAGGGGCAGAACTGTTTACTTCAAAACTCCTAAAATACAAACCTAAAGTGTTCCACAAGGTAAATGGCATCCGGTTTTGAAAGAATTTTTTAAATCTCACATTTAGAAGCAGATATATTGAGAAAAACAGATTAAATATGGCGCCCCAACGGCGATATTGTGCATTATTTTGGGGGAAATACACACAAAACGTTTTTATAGTTAGTAGTATCTGATCAAAAACGATTATTTTTTCAATTGGGTTTGTAGTCCCACAGATATTGCTGTAAACAGAAAAATGCTCTTGCGCCCTCTAGTTGCTCACTTGTGCGTTAAGAAAAATTTAAAAGTATATCAAAAATATTTCGTACCAGAAGCGCTGTCCATCAAAGAAAGAACTTTTCAAATCGGACGCTTATCGACAAAAATAAGATATACATCTACACCCTCTAGCGGCAAAACTACGCATTTTTAAAGAAAATATTCTGAAAAGGTTTTCCGAAGTCGGAGGTATCTGTTCACGAAAGTATGTTTTCAATCGAGTTTTCAGAAACTCCCATTTTGTTGCAAATACATCAGAAGTAGATATAAAAGCTTAAGCCCCTGGTGGCCAAACCATTCTTGATGAAAAATTAGAAAATATATGCAAAACATTTCCCCATCAGGAGCTGTATCCATTGCAGGGAGAATTTTTCAAAGCGGAGTTTTAGAAGCAGAGATATCGGAGAAATTGTAATTCTCCTTTATGCCCCCAAGCCGAAAATCTATGCATTACTTGAAAATTTTTAAAAATTATATGAGAAAGATTTCGCGCCGTAAACGCTCTGCAGCGGAAAAATGAAACTTTTAAATCAAACTCTTAGAAGCGGGGATATTGACAAAAATTAGATATGCATCTACGCCCCCTGGCGAAGAAATCATGCATTAATTTAAAAAGAAAGTAATTACGAAAAACTTTTCCGTGGTGAGCGGTATCGGTCCACGAAATAATTTTTTCAATCGAATTTTTAGGAGCTCAGATTTTGCTGCAAATACATCAGAAACAGAAAGAGGGCGTAAGGGTGCGCCCCCTAGTTGCCAACCATTCTTTATCAACAAATTATGAACTATACCCAGAACTTTTCTCACCAGGAGGTGTATCCGGTGCAGGAAGAGTTTTTCAAATCGGAGCTTCAGAAGCAGAGATATCGGAGAAGACTCAATTTACATTTACGCCCCCTAGCGGGAAATCTATGCATTTTTTGAAAACTTAAAATAGTCTTCGATATAAATGGCTTCGAAAAGTAAAATATTTTTTTCAATCTGATATTTAGAGGCAAATATGTGGAATAAAATGTATTTTGAATTCGATATCATCTGTATTTACGCCCTCTAGTGGCGAAATTGTGTCTCTGAAAAAAAACGTAATGCAGAGATCATCGTTCTCGTATTTCAAGCTTCCCAATGCAAAAATAATTTTTCAAAGCGGACTACTAATAGTTGCAGAGATGTGGTGTCCACATACGGACGGAGGGACGGACAAAGTGATAACATAAGCACGATCTTTTTTACAAAAGATGTGCTAATCAGCACTTACTATTTCCGCGCTAAAGCAGATGACATCTTTCCTGAAAATTTTTTATATAGCAGTATCTGTACAGTCTCTACCGATTTCTGAGTTTTAACTTAAAGTACATGTTTCTCCATTCCTTATAGTCACTTCTCGTTGGAACCGGAAAGCGAAAATCATCCTGTGTTTCTTTTTAAAGTAAAATAACAGTTCAGAATCAAATATCTGACGAATATTATAACTCTTGTTTATTGGGCAGCTGACTGTTGTTTCCCGCTATGCTTAATAGCGCCCATAAAAGAAAAAAAAACTGGCACCCAGATTAACCACGTCTTCTGAATCATCACACGCAAGATTTCTTATACTTATATACCCTCCTTCATTGTGGATATAGAATTCATTGGCAAAAATATGGTCTATAAAATAACAAAAAACAAGCAACTGCCAATTCTTGAAGATCTCTTAAATTAAAAGCCACCATGACTAAAATCAGGAATTCCAGCCTGACGAACTTTAAGACTGCAATATGCAGGACCTCTGGAAGCTTAACGGATTACCTTTTCCCCAAATTCAGGGATTACTATCGTTGACCCCATAAGTAGACCAGCTGGATCTACCTTGAGCATTATGGAGCACTTTAAATCGCATTATAACTGTACAAAGCAAGTTCTACCACCACGTACAACATCGATAGCGCTAGATTGGCTTCGCTTACTTTGACTGCTGAGCGCTTTACAATCATCCCCACAGTCTATAAAGTACGGATGCCGGGCATATAAAAATCACAGCCTGATCTACACTCAGCTACGACGGAAACTATCACCAAGCTGGAGAACCTGGACATTCAAAATTAAAATAGTGGGATTTATAAATTTATATTTGGCGGAAAATTAATATATCTCGGAAATTTACATCTGTTCGGGAAATTTGAATTTTGCAAAACATTTTCAACCATTATCAATCCACTGCTGGACGAAGGTCTCTCCAAGTTTCTTCCACAACGGTCTGTCTTGTGCCAGTTTCCTCCATGTTACTCCCGCATACTTTCGAATTTCATCCACCCATCTCACACGTGGTCTTCTTCTGGGTCTTTTCCTGTATCTTGGAATCCAATCTAAAATTTCGGCTGTCCATCGATGGTCTGTCCTTCTGGCAATATGTCCAGCCCATTGCCATTTCAGGGATTTTACTCTGATCATGATGTCTTCCACTCTTGTCATTTTTCGGATCCACGAGTTTCTCTTCTTATCTCTCCTGGTTACACCAAGCATGCACCTCTCCATGCTTCTTTGAGTTGTCTGCAGCCTTTGTATGTCTCTTTTAGTTAAGGTGCAAGTCTCTGCACCACATGTAAGCACTGGGAGGATGCATTGATCAAAAACTTTTCTTTTAAGTCATAATGGCATATTGCTCTTGAAAATTATGCTGTTTCTTCCAAACGCTCTCCAGGCAGGTTTTATACGCCGATTAATTTCTTTATCAATGTGACTCTCACTTGATATCTGCTTTCCAAGATAAATGTAGGTATTGGTTATCTCCTGCTTTTCCCCATCAATCGATAAATCTTCATTTTTTGTAATTGTACATCACTTTTGTCTTCTGAAAGTTCATTTTTAATCCCACTTCTTTACTCTTGTCAGCAAGTTCCTGGATCATACTCTGCAGCTCTGATGGAGTAGTTGCAAAAATGACTACGTCATCAGCAAAACGAAGGTGAGTTAGATAATCTCCATTATCTTTATCCCTTTGTTTTCCCAGTTCAGTGATTGAAAGGCATTTTCCAATGGGCATTAAAGAGTTGTACACTGATAATAGAAATTGCAACACCAAGAAAGAAACAATGAAATTCGTTGGAATGATTAGTCATGGTACAAGCTGCAAACAATTACATACCGGTTCGTGATGAGGAAAGCCAACAAATTAGTAATAAGTAAATCCACCATGGGCGGTGATAACTGACCCCAAACGCCGTGGAATAGAATGAAACAGAGTTTGGATGGTCATCTGCGGTTGCATTCCATTCTGCTCCTACACGTATCTACAATTCGTTGGTTGTGACAGGCGGCGAGGCCGTGTGAGCTAGTCGTTGCGCGATGACACCCCAAACGTTCTCTATAAGCGACAAATTTAGCTAGCGAGCAGCGCAGGGAGACGAGCTACTTGATGCGCGCAAAGCACGTCTTGGACAGTACGAGAAACATGAGGTCGGGCATTGTCTTGTTGGAAGACGGCTCCCGGAACCGTCTGAAGGAAGGGTAGACGTTCAACTTCCAACATTTTTTTTTTTTTTGATTGGAGGTTTAACGACCACAGTGAGCAACTCAAATGGGCTATAAGCAGTCGCCCGTCCCTAATTTAGGGTCACTGGTTCCAGGAAAGGAGAGAGACAGTGCTGTAAGACAAACGCAACATCCATGCCTGACCGGGATTCGAACCCGGACCCCTTACGGACGAATGATCAGAGGCCAACGCCTTAAACCACTGCGCCACCGGGGCGGCGTGCCTGTGATGCGTTGTAGGCGAGTGCGTGAATAAAATGCAAGAGCGCCCCAGGCCATCACGCTCGATGTGGAACCGGCATGGCGCTACACAATGCAGCCTTCCAGGTGCCGTTCACCACGGTATCTGCGAACAGGGATTAGCTCGTCGTGATGCATTAGATTGAATCTGGACTAGTCAGAAAACACAATATGCTCCCATACAGCACTCCAGTTTCGACATTCGAGGCACCACTGCAATCGCTGGCGCCTATGGTTCAGAGCAAAGGTGAGTCGCAGCAATGGACGGCGAGCAACGAGGCTTCTCAGTAGCAATCTGTGACGAACAGTACTTACAGACATCGGACGATGTGTGACCATCCTCCATTGCCGCGCAAGTGTCGTGGATGGTGTTGTGCGCAACGTCACTGCCATACGATGCAAGTGCCTGCCTGCCTTGCGGCTCGGTCGTGCGGTTTCGAGCTCCAGACCCTGCACGACGATGCGAAGAACCTCTTGCTGTCTATTGACTCCATGTACGCATAACACGTGCAGCAATATCACGGTACGACAAACCACCTTCTCCGAGTCCAATGATTCTACCTCTTTCAAACTCAGTCAAGTGTTCGTATGTTTGTCTCGTCCTTCTACGCAGCATGCTTACATGTTAGCAATTACATACGGTCCAGTTTAGCGATAGCAAGTTTAAAAACCTGTTCTCTGTACGCCTTTTTTTATACCCCCTGATGTAACATTTTCGATGGCGTTGCGCACGCTTCATATTTGCATGTGCGCTGCAATTGTACTAATTTGCATCTCCTATGATGCCATACGCACCCTGCAAATTTCGTGCAAATCCGAGCATTTCTTCGTGGTGTTGCAATTTGTATTAAGGCTCTACGAGACCCGCCATCTTGTATTGCTGCCTTCTCTTGTTAACCAAGCGTATTTCATAAATTGCTCAGGCAATTTTGCACATTTTGGAACACAGTTTGAGGCTAACGCAAGATATATGATAAATAAAGAGTTCCCTGGTTTCAGAATTTTTATTTACCTTTCCCTTTATTTTTTATCTGCAGCGAAAGTCTTACCAAGGCGTCTTCCGTAGTTTTATTAATTAATAAAAAATACTTAAAGGGTCCAAAATGAAAATCTGAAACCAGGGAACTCTTTATTTATCATATATCTTGCGTTAGCCACAAACGGTGTTCCAAAACGTGCAAAATTGCCCGAGCAATTTGTGAAATACGCTTGCCCGTTGGTTAATAAGAGAAGGCAGCAATACAAGATGGCGGGTCTCGTAGAGCCTTAAGAACAGTGTATTTACTGTTGCACTCACATGCGTTAAGTAAGTTCAGAATCTGTAGTTTCTGCCGTGAAATCAACTCTACGGACACGAAAAGTAGCGACGAATGGGGTTCCCTACCAATTTTGGGCTTCAATTACTCCCGAAAAAAGAGGAGGCTCTACTGACTGATGTAGCAAGAAGGGTGTAAAGGAAGAGAAAACATGCTCTTCATTAGAAAAATTCATGAAAAAATACGAAGCAGCGTTTCTTCTCAACTAGCATTTATTATTTCCAAATGATTTGTTTTCTAGAAAACATTCTTTTAAAATTTCTTCGCCATGTACAAGAGAGTATATATGGTACCAAATAAGTTCCTTCTTTAAGTACAATAAAGAGTATTTGAATAACAAATTTGTGGAGCTTATTATATCCTGAAGTATTTTCTTACAGATAAAATATGGTTTCATCTCTGTACACACAAATAGTTCCAGTAAATTTTAGTATTGATTGTAGGAACGCAAAAGCTTGTAAATACAAGATCTTCCGCTAAGACTATAAACTTATGTTTCCGACGTTACGGAAGGGAAAAACAAACTGAAAAATTAATTTTCTTCCAGTGGGTGCCCATCACGAGAAGCTTCTTTGTGTTCATCAGCTGCATTAGAGGATGATGCTGATATTACTTCTGGGAAATAATCTTCTACTGACGGAAGAACAGCTCGATAAGAAAATAATCTTCTACTGGTAGGAAGCACTTCATAGATGAACTAGCACCTTTTTAGAAAAGCTATGGAATGAGGATGACGGACATATATATCACTCGCAGATGTACACTCATTGGCATAAAAAACCGCGCACCAAGAAAAAACCGCGCGATTAATGCGAAACTCGGCGAATAGCTACGGGGAGAGCAGACATGCAAATGATTAAAGTTTCGTGCGATTCTGCAGGCCCGCAAGTCCGAGACCGGCGCTGCGATCGCAGTCCTTGGGGCTTATAAGGCGCCGCTCAGGGGACTCCACATTCGTGCGTGCACTGTAAGTCAGGTGAGATCCCCCCTGAGCGATAGACATGCCGAGGAGCCGCCGTAGATGTGCGTACGGGCAACTGACGGAGTCTGAACGAGGCCGTATCGTCGGGATGGGAGAGGCAGGGTGGCCGGCCCACCGAATCGGCCGCCATTTGCGCCGGTCGGAGAGTACGGGGCATTCGTGTTGGAATCAATGGACACGGGAAGGCACCCAGGCATGGCGGACTGGCTCTCCACGACCCAGACACACCACCAGCAGAAAGGACCGTGGGATCGTGAGTGCGGCACGCACAAATGCAACGACATCCTTGTCTAATATCCAGAAACATGTGGAGGCTGTACAAGGGACTTATCCTGTGTCCGCCAGAACCATTTCCAGACGCCTGACAGAGACGAATCTGCACTCTCGACGGCCCTAAGGTTTTCTGCCATTAACACCTGACCATCGTCGGCTTCGATGGCAGTGTGTCAGCAGCGAGCAACGTGGAATGATACGGACTGGCGACGTATAGTGTTCAGAGACTAATCCCGCTTCTGCATGGGAACGGACGACCACCGTGTCAGAGTGTGGAGGACCGCAGGTGAGCGCTACAATCCCAACCTCACTCTACAGCGGCACACGTCCCGAACTGCAGGAGTGATGGTCTGGGGAGCCACTCGCATATAACAGCCGGACTTCCCTCTCAGTGATCCGAGGGACGTTGAAAGCACAGCACTACGTACAAGAGGTTCTGCAACCCCATGTGCTGCCTTATCCGGTGGCGCGGCCCGGAGCCATTTTCCAACAAGATAACACCCGTCCGCACACGACCCGGGTTTCCCAGGACTGTCTACGTCATGTTTCGTTTCCGTGGCCTGCCCGATTGCCTGATCTCTCGCCCATCGAGCACGTATGGGACCAGACGGACACCAGCTTTTTCCATGTCCCAGTGTTCGTGATTTAGAGCGTCACTTGCAAGAAGTGTAGGCCAATCTGTCCCAGGATAGCATACGGCATCTATTTGACTCCACGCCGGGCCGTATCACCGCATGTATCCGGGCACGAGGCGGCCCGACGTGATACTGACCGGAATGTGTACGTATGTCCGCGGGAAATCGTTCTGATGCTGTAATATTGTAATTACTTCTGTCCTTGGTATGTACACTCTCACTACTAAAATCTCCTTTCAAACTGACGCCCCCTTCTTGGTGCGTGGATTTTTATGACAATGAGTGTATGCCCCTCAGCAGAACTATTGGAAACGCGAGCAACCAAAATATCTAGGCACTTGTCACCACCTTTAAAAACACTTTATTTACAAGTTAAAAGACAAGATCTTTCAAGGCCTCATGGCCCCATCCTCAGATTAAGTGCCACGAGTCACAGAGAAGCAACTAGTATATATTGAACACAAAAACCCACAATGCACCCAGCCACAAGCACAAGTGATGCCATTTAAAGTAAATTAAAGTTAAATATGTAAATATTATGCCAATTCTTCTTCAAATTGCTGGATATTAAGAGTAATAAACCGTTTCCACTGTCGAGGGACAAATGCTAGAAGCTCAGAATTACAACATGTTGCTCCATACTTAATAATAAAAAGTATTTCCGAAAGAAAATTTGTACATTAGAATTTAGAACTTTGGAATTCATCCAATCTGGGGAAAACTCACCCTGATTGACTGCAGTAGTTAAAGCTGCAGTTGTGGATTCCGTTCTAATAGCGTATTTATGTTCCGACATCCGGATATTTAAAGTCCTAAGCGTGGATCCTATGTAATACTTAACAGCACCATACGGGCCCTTAAGAACAAGTGGAATACAGTATACTCCGGGTTTGTTGAATGTTGAGACAGTATCTTTGTCATTTCGTACCAAAGAAAATACATTTCTGGTGTTCACTCCAAAGGCTATGTTATGTTTGTAACATGCTTTTTTCAGAATGGACACAAAAGGGGGGGGGATTCAATTTTACCAACGTACTTAGTTGAAGAAGTCGCAGTTACCAAAGTCGTAAATCTCAACCGTTGTAACTTTTGTATTAGTCCATGAAAGAAGTGAACTGGATAACCAAAAGAACCGGCTATGTTCAAGACCCTGGACAATTCCTCATGTCGAGCCCTACAAGACGATGAATGCGTGAAGGCACGTTTTATTAAAAAACAAAGGGTAGAAGCTTTGTGTTCTGGTGGATTAGATGAAGCAAAAGGGATAATACAAGGTGAAGATGTCGGTTTTCGATAAACTGAAAACTTTATTAAATTAGAATTCAAGTCCCGGGAAAGCAGAAAATCCAGAAAGGGCAACCTCCCTCTCTCTCAAATTCTCTCGTAAACTTAATAGATGGGAACTGGAAGGATAGACATTCAGTATATTCATCAAGTAGAGAAAAGGAATGGGGCCAAAATACTAACATGTCATCTACGTACCTAATCATAAGAGACGGTTGATCAGGGAAGTCCAGTAGAACTTCAGTAGTAGTAGTGTCAGTAGCCTTTTTGGAAGAGGTTCTCCTTCAGTTCCTAGAAGAAATGGTTCTACTGGACTTTCCTCATCAACCGTCACTTATGATTAGCTACCTAGATGGCATGTTAATGACATGTTAGACATCATACCTATTCAATAATGTAAGTACCCGGTTTCTTACGGTAACACATTGTATAATGGCTGATGCTCAAAATGATGGCAAGGAGAAGAAATATCCTGTTCCACAATAACCAAAATCCATGCCACATGCTATCCACAATATCTTATCTCGCTACAAAACTTCAAAATAAGATCCTTTGGCAGACGACTGAAATTTAACAGTTAATCAAACCTCAAGCATTCCCGGGAATCGCTCCTTTTTCCGGAAAATTTTCATCATAGAGATAGGGAAAAAGTGAGAATGCAGTTCTTTCGTTAACATACAAAAGAAATTGCGGAAAGGTCTATGAAAATTCAGAATTTTCCTGGCGTACAAAAATTCCATAGAATTCAGGTTTCCTTCAGTCATTTCACGGAAAAGGTATCAAAGACATGCCTCGTTAATTCCCGAAAGGAATCACGGGAAGTGGCTTGTGAATTTCTGAATTCTTTTTTTACAATCCAGGTGTAGTGAGCTCATTAATTCCTTCCGTACAGACTTCTTGCTCCTGTTGCTAGAGCCATGTTTTACAGAAATTTCAACTTCTTTCTCTATGGCGACGAAACAGTCTTTAAGATGTTTCAGTTGCGGGACGAAGCGAAATTCGTTGAGCGAGGAAACTGCATTTTTTTTTCAGTTTGTGCTGCGTTCATTTCCGTCGAAGAGCTGCTTAAATTCCTACTGCTATTACGGTCAGATGCAGTACACCTACCAGCATCACGTTGAAGCCGCATTGCACGTTTTCCATAGACTTCAGTAAGCTCTCCCTGAATATCAACCAGCGGAACTTTGTCCACAAAAAACATATTACACAACGGACTTGCACGCAAGACCAACGTTCGACCCCAATCGTCATTTTGAACTGCTATCAAAATGCGCCCATGTGCCTTCAGGCACAACAGAGTTGCACCAAGGTACACTGCGCGCTCTCTCTCTCTCTCTCTCTCTCTCTCTCTCTCTCTCTCCTTTCTCTCTCTTTTAGGGTTGTATAACGTAAGCCTTTTTCGTGTGAGAGATTGGTGTTACGCCCTGTCGAAAACCATGATTAAAGAAATGTTGAACTAAATGCGAATACGATGCAATAGATGCACGAAATAGCTCTAATTTAAGGTTTTTACTGCCAGACGAAACATATACAGAAGCCAAACATACGATAACCTTTCATTGGTCCAGCAACGAATGATGAGATCCACAATATATGTAGTACTGCTATACATATATTACCTTAATTATCTATCGTATATTCTAGCTTAACAAAGATCAAACATCTCCACACACACACACACACACACGCATACACTAAGCAGCTGCTGAATCATCCTTTTTATCTATCGTTTTTATCACATTCATACGTCACTCTTTCTAACCTCAAAAGTGTTGCAAACCTCATTCATGCGAGAGAGAAGATAACACGTTAAGTATGGAAAGTGCAAAAGAGAACAAACTCAAATTTACATAGGAAAAGGAACTAAAAATGAAAGTTATTTTAGAATATACGTCACAGTTGTTACAAATTCTACTCGAATGCTCGTGCAATGATGAGCCTTGGAATCTTATTTTTGATCCTCCAGCGTAGAAGCTTTTTGTAGTTGATAGAAAGTTTTCGGATAGTGATACATACAGTTTGTTCCGGGGAAGTTTATCGTAAATAGTGAATATGAGCTACATTTCAACTGAGGTAAACTCTTATACTAGTCCACAAGCTGAGAATTTGGTTTTCTTGTTTAGGGGTTTAAAGATCACTACGGGCTAGTCGGAAATTTGTCAATCAAAAATTTACTTGCTCAGTGGGTTTGCCCTAAGGCACTAGTTTTAAGAGTTCGGGAAGAGGAGTCTTAACTGATGACAGTTATCTTCTTTCTTCAGATTTTGTGCATGAAAACACACAGACAAAAAAAATCAGTTTATGTGCTTGTGACATGCTCATTCCTATCACATTGTTACGACCCACCCCGCCATTAATTCTGGAATTAATGGGCGTGGTGGATGTATGAAATTAATTAGGTATTAATTAAGTACGAGGCTTTATTGGGGTTAAAAAGCAGAGAAAGTTTTATCTGGGGTTAGGAAAGAAAAGAGGCGAATTCTCACTCTGGCTGGGTGGTCGGAGTTTCGAGCGCTTTGACGTCATAAATCGTAGGTCGCAGCTGACGTCTAGTCTAAACAACCGAGAAGCAGGAACGGTTCGAAGCAAGACATGGCGGGCTACTTGAAGAACTAAATGAAGATGGGGGACAAGAGGGTGAGCGAATAATCGTAAACTCGTCGATTGTTTAGAGCATTTTCGAGTACAACTGCTCTCTTTTGTGTAGTCCGGTCGAAAAGCAAGATTGCGCACTTGGCTTTGAAAATAAGGAAGAAAGTTCAGTTGCCGGCAAAGCCCTCTGATGTGAACGACGAGATGTCTTTGGGCTGCTACGTTATTTGGAAAAATGAAGCAGCAAAACCTCCCGCATTTTGAAAGAAACGGAGATCATCAGCTACTCGAGGTACTTGGATAGGCCAGATTGCCATTAAGAGAGCAGAATGCTTGTATCCGCATAATATAGCAGCGATTCCTGTGCTCAGAGCCGATGGAAATCAGCGACTTGTTGACCCAGTAAAAAGGGAAGCACCGAAGAAATTCAGAAGTCAGCGAGTTGACGTTGGTCGCTCCAAGGAGAAGCGAAGCCAAGAAACGAAACTCGGGCTGGAAACGCTAACAACAGCGGTGTGGATCCATCATCTCAACCATCCCCTCCTGGATGCAGTAAAAGAGGCGAGCTTATCTTACGAGGCGAAGCGAGGCTCCACCAACAAAAACATGTGCATGTGTTCGTAAAGTGGAGCAGTGCAACCCCTACGCGTGAGTGAGACGCAACCCGCGCAAGAAATCGGCAGCGTAAGAGAAGTGTGTTTGATACCTTACCAATTAACAGGTGAAATAACTTATGGGATTTACGGATGACAGCCCCATCCATGTAAGTAAAAACGTTTTGTTATTGTTACATCTGCTACGCGATTAGTAGAGGAACTAAATTGTAAAAACTGAACTGCGGATTAAGTTCACTAAAACTTTATTACGGGAACAAATTTTGGTCAAAGATGACCCAAAACATAAGATCAGCAGACAATTAAATGTTTATGTTTAGTGCAGTCAGGGCATTTGCAGGATACATTATTTACCTGTACGAGTGCCCATACATTACAGTCTTTGCGCCAAGGACAACATCGAATTAACTTGGAAAAAAATTTAATAATTGCTTGGCTACGGTCATTACATTGGTGGCCCTCGGTGGGACCACGGTTACAACATTGGTGGTCCGCGGTGGGATCGCGGCCGCGACCACAACAATATTTATAGCACAAGAAATTCGTTCTCACAGCATCAATTTATTCCTCTGTGGACATGATTCTCTGCATCTGTAAGTTGGACACACACAAAAAAAAGAAAAGAAAAGAAAAAACATTTTTCATTTGATAGCTCGTTCAATGTATATGTAAAGGTTCCATGCATTTATTAATTTTTGCTTTGTACTGTACTCAGTTTTACCATTAGGTCCTGCAAATAATACACAACCTACGTTCGATAAGTTTCAAGACTGACGCAATAAAGAATATAAAAAAAGTACCATACTCACAATTGATGCTGGTCACCTTCAAAATACCGCCTTTCTGAATCAACACAGTTTCCAACGTTTCTGAAGATCATGGAAACAGTTCTGGAAGACATTTTCCGGGATGGCGGCAAGTTGTTTTGTCACGGCTGCTTGGATATATTGGGTGTGTGAAAAAGTTCTACCCGTTTTCGTGATAGATGTAAATTGCGATCGGAGTAGTTACGTCACAGATACTGCTACGATGCCGAATTTTCGGTCAATAAAGCGTGGAGCATATAGAGGGACTAGGTTTGTCCGAGTAAGTCATACGTAACGGAAATCTCGGACAGAGTAACATGGTATGCAATAAGGAGCACATTAGATATTGTTTACTGTACGAGTTCGATAAAGGCATTACTGCAGCCGCGGCTTGCCGCAACATCTCTCAAGTATATGGGAAGGATGCAGTTGATGATAGCACACGTCGCCGTTGGTTTCGGAAATTCCGGGACAGAGACAGAAGCTGTAAAGGTCAACCACGTCCTGGACGCTCATCCGTGGTTTCTGACAAGGATGTGCAAGCCCTAACAAATGACCCACGTGCAACCTTTCAAAAATTAGCGGGAACGTTGTCGGTACACAGAACAGCAGTCGAAAGACAGATGCATGCGCTTAGGTTCATCACCAAATTCGATAACTGGGTTCCGCACCAGCTTTCTGCAAAGCAACTTGAGAATCCGTACCTGTGTTTCTTTGCTTTCTTGTCACAGAAATGAACTGTTTTGGGGACGAATTTTAACGGGTGATGAGAAATGGGTACTGAACCGTAATGTAAAGCGTCGACGGATTGTGTGCCAAAGTGCAGAGCCTGCTACATAGACCTCAAAAGGAAGATTGCATCCCAAAAAGGGTTTTGTTGAGAGTTTGGTGAGATGTCCAGGGAATAATCCACTGTGAGGTTTGGTACCTAACCGAACAATAAATGCTGACCTCTACTGCCAACAGTTGGACAGATTGCGAGAACAATGGACATCGAAGCGGCCAGCACTCACCAATCACAAAGGCGTGATCCTTCATCATGATAACGCTAGACCTCATGCTGCTTTAATCATTCGGCAAAAATTACTGGACTTTGGTTCGGAAGTGTTACCTAACACTTCCGAACCAGTCCAGGTGTTACCTAACACTTCGTTACTGAAAGCCTTCGCTCTCCAGACCTTCGATGATGTGGAAGATGTGAAAACGGTATTACTTGACTTTTTTTACTCTAAAACACAGGACTGTTTCCGGCGTGGAATTCACCTATTCATTGACAGATGGCAAGAGGTCATACAGAATGATGGTTATTATGTGAAATCCTAGGTACGTTATTTGTTGTGTTCTCCTCCTCTCTTTGTAGCCTACAAAAACGGGTAGACTTATGCACACACCCAATATGTAATATCTGCACGATACTGTGAGTGGGTGCTGCTTGTCCATTCAGCGCTTTGTAGCTTAGTTTGTGGATCATACTGCAGCCACCATGTTCCATCTCCTGCAATAATTATGGAGCAAAAATCAGGATCCTCAGCTGCAGTGCCAAGCAGATCGCAACAGATCGATGAACGAACCTCCTTTTAGTCATCATTCAGAACGCGGGGCACTAATCTGGCATTATGATCCACAAACCAAACATCCACAGCGTCTGCATGTCATTTTTATTTATATAATGTCCATGTACCTGATCCTAAAGTAAGAAAAGGAAGGTAAGAATGTTTAATTCGTACAGTTTTTAACAAATGCACTTCAGATAAGTTTTAGACTCCTATTAATTTCTTCTTAGGTCTGGCCATCCCTTGATACTTGTTGTCCAAGGTAAATGTAAGCATAAATTACTTCTAAATTTGAGCTATCAATATCAGATTCTTCAGTTTTTGTAAAAGCATTGCACATTGATTTTGTTTTCTGTAAAGGGACTTTCAGTCCTCTTGTCATCGAGCTCTGGAATCATACCATGCAGTTCTGAGGTTACTTGCAAAAATGTCTATGTCACCAGCGAAATGAAGGTGGGTTAAATAATCTCCATTATTTCATTATCATCCCCTCTTGTCTTTTCAACTGAGTCACTCATAATACACTCACGGCCAATGAAATTTGCGCACCTAGAAGAAAACATGCTACAACCGCGAAACTTTGCAAATAGCTAGAGTGAGTGCTGGTATGCAAATGATCCACGTTTAGTGCGACTGCGCATGACCGCACACCCTGCGGTGAAGTTTCAAGCACTAACCAGCAGCCTTATAAACGGGCGTGTAGTCGTAGCCCCATGAAAGCGAAAATAACCGGCCGACGCAAGCAAGAGTACAGAGTGACAAGAATGCCGTGTAGACGCCAGAGACATCGATTTACGCAACTTACGGACTTCGAGAGAGGCCTGATCATCAGGCTGAAAACCGCAGGGTAGTCTGCGCGCTGTATAGCCCGCCCCGTGGATAGCTCTGACCATACCGCCCGCCTGTGTTAGGAGCAGTGGACACGTGACGGCACTGCCACACGGCGGGGCGGCTCCGGACGGACCAGGAGGACCACAGGTAAAGAGGATCGACGGATCGTGCGCCAAGCACGAACGGATCCCTCGGGGACCCTGTCCACTATACAAGCAGCTCCTGTGTGCCCACGAACCTTTTCCCGACGCATCGCGGAAGACACTGAAACATCGCCGGCTCCGCGAAGACACCTGCCATTAACACCGGAACATCGCCGGCTCCGTGTGCAGTGGTTCCAGAGTGAAGTGGAACGCCACACACTGGCGACGTGTGGTGTTTAGCGATGAGTGCCTCTTCGTTTTGGGGACAGATTATCATCGTGTCCGGGTAAGGAGGTCCCCGGATCAATGGCACAATCCCAACCTCGTTATCGAGCACCACACCTCCCCCACTGCAGGCATTATGGTCTGGGAATCCACTGCCTACGATAGCCGATCAGCTCTAGTAGTGGTACGTGGATCATTGACGGGCCAGCGGTATGTGGATGAGATCCTATGGACCCATGTGCCCCCATTCCTGATCAGGATTCCAGGCTCGCTATACCAGCAGGATAATCCCGCCCACACACTGCTCGAGTTGCCCAGGACTACCTACGTCATCTCCAGACACTTACATGTCCTACCCGCTCCCCGGACATGTCCCCTATCGAGCATGTGTGGGACCAGTTGAAACGCCGGCTGGTGCTGTGCCGCACTATATAGGATTTGGAGCTCACCTTCTAACACGTGTGGGCCAGGCTGCTAGATGACAACATCAGGTGTCTGTTCGCCTCCATGCCGGATCGTATTGCAGCATGTATCGCTGCAAGAGGCTGTGCGACGCGCTATTGAAGATGACCGGACTGCGTGCCGTAGATCCTTCTGTAATTGTCCTGCAGCTCGGTTTTTGTCATCATGTGTATCATTCATCTGTATTATTACGTCTATAAATTTTCAGTTCAATCCAAAGCTTCCTTCTTGGTGCGCAAATTTCATTGTCCGTGAGTGTATTTAGTGTTTAATGCAGAAGTATGTAATTTTGACAGATTAATCATGGAGATTAAATAGTGCAATACAGAACCGTACTCTTCTTGCTTTCAACTAAAAATATTTTCCCAAACTGCATTTAGGTTTCACCTTGTCAACTGAAATTTTCACCAAAGCAATAACAACATGTTCGTGCGAGGAAGAGGAGAAACGCAAACGTGATAAATCAATTCAACTGGCTGATTCTTCTTCTGCTGATTCATTAGTGCACTTAAGTAAACACTCCTAATAGAAAAGCTCAAATGTTTCATGGCGCAGGAGAATTTCGTTACACAATTCGGTGCATCCAGATAGGAATATTTTCTAAGGCACAATTTGTTGGCATTTGCGAGGAAATCTTTCGCTCCACACGCCCGCCCTAGTACATAATTACATCTAATAGGAAACTTTCGTTTCTCTCTTCAGCTTCCGGCCGAAACGAGCACCCTAAGGTCGTACGAATCCTCATCTCTTAAATAATGTTACAGTCTCAGAGACAGAACTGGACGAGAAAACCAAACACAACATTCACGCTTGGCCACAAAGTCACAGGATAAACATTATTATTAATAAAGCGATTGAAATTCGGCAGAGATTTCTAAGAGGGTATAGGCTATATTAATAGAAGGTATTTCCTGAAGCACCTCCACTACCATGCTCCTTTTCCTCATATGTACATAAATACGTTTCCCGGAAGGTACAGCAAAGATTAATCGGAGTACGGATGGGGAGAAATATCAGTGTTTTTGAGAATTGACGTTTTACCAAGTATTAATCGACGTTAGAAACTGCAATAGAATATTTTATACGCGAAGTAAATGAATTTCTCTTTGTTGCATTCTTTTAAATATAATCTTAGGTCATGAATTAGGGACTGTTTCGCCGTTTTGCTCGATGTTTCATCATCGAAAATAGAATTACACTGGCGGAAAGGGAAAAAGAACACCAAGAAGGAATTGGCGGACGATCATGAAATTTACATATGTTAATGGGGTTGAGTTTACGCAGGTGTGATGTTAACTTCGGGACCAACCGGTGAGCGCTTACGCCACAGCACGGCATAATATGCAAATTATCGTCGGTGGTATTTAAGGAGTATGGCGAAGTGAATGTAATCAGTCGTCTGCGTACGGACACGTGCGAAGACCCTGAAGAAGCTGCAATGCCTGATGGAAGACGTGTAAGATTTCAGCATTTATCGGACTTTGAGTGAGGTCGTCATGTCGGACTCCACGAGGCCGGGTGGTCGTATCGCGGAGCGAATTATACGGGAAGTATCGGTGGTGGTACGATGGAGGCGTAGATGGTCCGAGGAACATTCCCACATGAGAAGACGTGGAACCGGGAGTCACAGACAGACTGATGAGCGGACCGATCGACGCATAAGAAGAGTGGCGTTGTCAAGCAGAACATCCACTGCGACGCAAATCCGAGCTGCCGTTGCACCTGAGGTGACTGCGCGAACAATCCGCAACCGTCTACTGGATGCAGGACTACGTGCACGTGTGCCTTTGGCATGTGTACCTCTGATTCCAGCCCACCGTCAGGAACGGCTGCAGTGGTGTCGCCAACGTCTGCACTGGAGAACGAAATATCGATCTGTCGTGTTCAGCGATGAAACCAGATTCTGCTTGGGAGCCTCCGATGGCTGTATGCGTATTCGCAGACGCACAGGGGAGCGTCTCCACTCTTCTTACATCCGCCAGCGACACACAGGGCCTACACCTGGTATCCTGGTGTGGGGAGCGATCAGGTATCACTCCCGTACACAACTAGTGTTTGTACCGGGTACGGTAAACAGCACCTCCTACATCAACAGCATCATTCAGTCCGTTGTTGTGCCATTTGTAAGGTCGGTCCATCGTGGTGTTTTCCAGCAAGATAACGCACGCCCACACACGGCACGTGCAATGTAACATGCACTTCAGGGTGTGAGACAACTTCCATGGCCCGCACGTTCACCGGATTTGTCCCCTATTGAGCACGTGGGATTTTATGGGACAACGACTTATCCGGTCTCCACGGCCAGCCACGACCATCCCCGATTTACGCGTCCAGGTTGAGGATGCTTGGAAATCAATACCCCAAACTTACATCTAATATCTGTACGACAGACTCCATGCTAGAATTGCACAGTGTGACGCAGTTCATGGCGGTTCAACCTCGTACTAACCATGTTACATGGAAATGTTATTTTTCAGTTTACCAGCAAATACAGCTGTATTTTGCCATAATGTTTTGATCACGTTATCCTCTGTATTCCGTTATTATGCTGTATAAATTTCGTTGGTACCAGACGTCTCCTTCTTGGTGTTCTTTTTCACTTTCCGGCAGTGTAGTTTCCTTGATGTTACAGGAACCGATAAGTCCTCCCCCGCCCTCCCCCAAAAATCGAGGTTTCATGACCGATGTTTGAAACTGCAATAGCGCAATCAACGCAAAATGTTTCTGCGATAAGTAAATGAATTTGTTTTTTTTTTCGTATTCTTATACAAGGAAAGGAAATATCACCTTTAAGACAGGGAATATCATCTTTCTATCTTTCGAATTAGCGATTTTTTTTGCCGTTTTTCTGCGATGTTTTGTCGTCGAAAATAGATTTCTTATCCTCGATGTTACTGGAGCCAATGCATCGAGGTTTACGATACATCAAGCACTTTAACAAATATTATGGTTACTCGATGTTGAATTAGTGAGCTACCACCGATATATTGAACGGCGATTTATTCATCGATGTGCCAATAACTGCTGCAGTTGGGAAAGATGCGAATTCTTCGGTTCTTTAGCAAAACATCGTGGTTTTTGCTGATACATCGAAAATTTCCACCCATATTACGGATGCGTGAATGTTTCGGGAATGGATATCACCGTATGCCCATCCTCACTCAGAGTTAACGCACGCGGGGAAGAAACGCTTCCTCCCACAATGCTTTGAGGTTCCTTTCAGCGAGCTTCGTCCCCGATCAGCTGTCGCTACGCAGTAGAAGAGGCTCTCGTTGGCTTGCCGGGCTGCTAGTGATGACGCAGTGATTGATACACCTCCGTCAGACAGTTTTACTGGAAACATTTCATGACGACGAAAAAAAGAAAGCGCAATTAAATACAACACTCAAGATGCCTCTCACACTAAAATATTTTTAAGATAACATTTTACTGAAAGTGAAGACACCATCACAGTTCAAAATATTTTTGTGAAGATACTGCCCAGAAGCATCAACTGCCGAACAGAAAAACAATTTAATATATTTACTGCTCGCCAACAATTAATTTCCGGTCGCCATTGGCGACTTAGCGACCGCAAATTTTGCGCCCTGGGATTAGAGATAAAATCTTCATTGACTTGAGTGATATTATTCAAACAGCTGCGTTGTATTCACATATCCAGGGTCAGTTTTTGCACAAAATGCGACAAATTAACATTACATGTGATGGACAATCTGCTGTTTTATCTGTTTAGGCAACAGCTGGATCTTTGTATTGCTGTCGGCAGACGATCACTGGAAATAAACATAGGTTCCACTTACGATGACGTCATGAACGAATTTCGGTTACAGGGGGCGGTCGGTTAGATACCATCGATTATGGAGACTTACGTCTGAGTGCTGCATCCTTCGCAGAAAAATATATCGCACTTCACGGGAACCTTAATATAAAGAATAAGACTATGACTTCGTTGATAGAGTCATCAGCGATCTAATAACATCAAAAGCTTGTAATAACTTACATTGAAAGCATTGCTGTCATAACTTACGTACATACTACGAAGCTGAAGATAACTATTGTAATGAAAACTTGGCAGAACGAAATACTCCAGAGAGTCATGTGTATGTGTCATAAAATGTAAGATTAATAAATGATTAAAATGTTTCAAGTAATTAAATGCATCAATTTTTTTTACGTTCTAAAACATGGCAAGTTGAGATTTATAGTTGTGTTTCAAGTAATAACCATATCCACAAAAATGTTTAAACTAATAAGCTTTTGTTGCGCGTGTGGCAAAATAAAAACAAAGTCAAGAAATAAATCTCTCACGATTTAGTAACAAGGGGATCACACAGCATATCAAAGCCCCTGTTACCGTCCAAATGGTAGAAGTTTTGCGGCGAAGAGTTGAAGTCAAATCCTGAAAATTATTTTATAAATAGTAGTTTCGACATGGATAGAAGCCTGAGCGAGGGATTTAGGGGGGGGAGATACAGTTTCTATCTGAAATCAAGCCAAAGAGTGTTTCAGTTAAAGTCAGTTTGCAGAACGGCACCTTAATTTTACTAAAGGAAATTAACAAAGTGCAATCCTGAATAATATACTAACTCATTATCGGTTTAATTACTTCATTAAGGAGAGTATGAGAAGGAAAAACTTGGGAGCATTTCTAAGAGGAGTGCAAACACAAACAGCTATGAGTAAACCACCTATGTAAACAGCAAATTCCAAAACTTCCGCGAAGCAAGAGACAAAAGCACGTTTCAAGTACGTCAACGATTCCACAAGAAAAAGTACCTACATGGAGAAATTTCTTATTTTACACACATTGATACCTCCTGAAAAACCGTTTTTCGTATTTAAGAAAAATACTTTTTTTGAAAAAAGATAAAAGTATGGATGGAGGAAGGAAAAGTAAATCAATCGCTTTACATAAAAGAAACGTTGTCACATATTCTTCTTCTTTTGAACATATTTGTGTGTGTGTGTGTGTAGAATGTGGTTAAATTAGCCCTGTGTTCTAAAATTGCGTTGGAGTCCTGTACTGTAATACTCTAGCATACAAACCCAGAACAAAGATGCCAAGTAGATACAGCTTTCTGATGCTTGTGCGGTCTTATGCACACCCCTAAACTCCATTTTGTTTTAAACAGCGCGTACCACCATTTAAGAAAAGAAAAAAAAAACATGGTGTTGATCATAAAGCTCGAAATACTCCTGGGTAAATAATTAAACCGGCATCTTCTAGTTGAACGTTTGCCTGTTTTTAATTCCCTAAATATCAAGTATTTCTAGATGCAGTATTTCTGTGCACCTAGTACATATTACTGAATATTAATGGAACAGTTTCCAATGTTACAGATTCATTACCTTTTTCTTCAGATAATTTTGTGAGCTAAACCGTAGTGACTTTGCGAAATCAAGAAAAAGTGACCACGGGCGGTGATAAAGTACCTGTCTTTTCGAAGCATGTCCCCTCAGGATATTCACGATGATATGGATCACTATTGGTTAAGGCTTTTGCATAATCCGCAATTTTCAAGTGGCACTGTGAATGTCGTCGAGGCAGGGAATCTTGCGATGTTGAAAATACTCCAAATACGTGGCGACACTAAATAAATAAATACATCGCTCTTAACCACGTTCCAGAAACACACAGCAATCGAAAAATTGTTTTTCAGCGGCCGCTGTGGAATTGAACTAACAGAACTCTCGATATCTAGCCGAGTGCGTTACATATACGCCACGGTGGCCAACAATCCACGGTGCTATGTGTATTTTTAAGTCAGCTTCTGAAATCATGATTCAAATCGCTCTAGACGGTCCTCCTCATCTATCTTTGTGAGAAACATTAAAACGCGTGCATGACCTCATGATGCACGATTATTCGGTGCATAGCTGAGTCCATTGGCATTTCAATCGGCAATGTTCTTTCTATCCTGACGAATTCGCTGAAGATGAAAACTGTCAATGCGCGATGGATTCCACGAATGTTGACATATAAGCAAAAGACATGCAGCGAACGAATGCACCTCACCAACCTGAACATGTTTCATACAGATAGAATAAATTTCTGGTCGCGGAATGTGTTCAATGGATGGAACATGGATTCACCACTTTGACCCAGAGACAAGAAATCGGAGCCTACTGAGGAAGCATGCAACTTCTCCTGTCAAGAAGTTCCGTGTGGATCTGTCAGCCGAGAAGTTTGGGACAAGGGTCGAATTGAAGTAAGGGCTATGGCCTTGAGCTCACCACTACTTAGGGCCCCTGTTGCCTACCACTGCACAGCTTTGTATGCATCTTTTTTATTAGAGTCCTCCTTTTCCCGTTGAGCCATTATGCTTAACCACAACAAGCTACTGACTGATCAGTATCTTTGCTTACTCTACCCAGGACGCGATCAGTCTTGCTGATTCTGCCTTCAAACTTGGGTTGTAGGCATGAAGGTATGGTTTGTGTAGCTTCAAAATTCAATATTGTATAGTGGCGTCGCAGATTTTATACTATACTCTCTCTCTCTCCTTATCTCTTGTACATATTTATATACGTTATATTGACAAAAGTCATCGGACACCACTTCAAAAGCAAATGAACGGATCCGCTGAGTTGTTTAGATGCGCGGTACACCTGCAAACGGTATAAAAACAAGCCTGCAGCTGGCCGTGATCATATCGCACTGTGAGGTTGAGTGAAAATGTCGCGGCGGAAAAGAACTGACTTTGAGAAAGGAAAGATTGTTGGGTGTTATATTAGTGGGTTGTCTATAAGAGAAACCGAGATACGTTTAAACATACCCAAGTCAACTTTTTTGGATGTACTGAAAAAGTGGAAGACACATGGCATACCTGAAGCAGCAAAACGTACCGACAGAACAAAGAAAATCAGTAATAGAAGACGTCAAAGTCTCAAGAGAGTCGTTACAGCTAATCGACGGAATACTGCACAAGACCTCAGTGTACAGGTGAGTAAGAGTAACAATGCTGGAACCTTGGTATGTACACGTACCATTCGCAGAGAACTTCATTCCATGGGTTACCGTGGTCGTGCGGCTGCTCATAAGCCTTTCATCTCCACTCAGAATGCTACCCGTCGTTTAGCATGGTGTAAAGAACATTATCGTGGACCGTAGATCAGTCGAAACGGGTCTTATGGACTGATGAATCCAGGTATCCGATCCATCAGTCTGATGGCCGTGTGTGGGTTTGGCGGCAGCAGGGAGAACGCTATTCACCATAGTGTACTGTTCCTACGGTCAAGTTTGGAACTGGCAGTGTACTCGTGTGGGGGAGTTTTTCGTAGTATGGTTCCGGCCCATTGGTTATCGTGGACAAACCTGTTAACCAGCACGTCTACCTCGATATTCTGGACAATTATGCCCTAGCAACTCTGTGGCAATACTATGGAACCGAGCCTTGTTGGTACCAGAAGGATACTGCACCGAGCCACAAAGCAAGGACTGTTATAGCGTGGTTTGATGATAATTCCGTATCGTGTGTGGACTGACCAGCACAGAGCCCTGATCTTAATTCCATAGAGCACCTATGGATGAATTAAAGCGCCGCATAAGAAGTTTGGAACCAAGGCCTACTACTAAGCAACAGTTAGCGGCAACATTATGCACCGAATGGAAGCGCATACCTATTCCTGTGTTCCAAAACCTTGCCGAAAGCCTGTCTCGAAGAGTCAGTGCATGCATTAAAGACAAAGGTGGACCGACACCATAGTAATGTATGTCAATAAACGCTATGTTGTGTTTCTCTTCTAGATGTCCGGTGACTTGTCAATATAGTGTATATCTATATATTTTGCTCCTGTGAGGTAGTCATCCACCCTATACCCCTGCCCCAAGGAGGTGTTGGTTTCTGACCATTCGTCCGAGATGGACTCTGGTTCGGGTCCATGATGAGGCATGAGTGATACGAATGTCTGATGGTACTGGCTCTGTCCTTTCACTAAAGCCAGTGGCCTTTAATTTGGGACAGGGGACTGCTTATAGCTCTTAGAGATCCTCACGGTGGTCGTTACCTAATGAAAAAAAGGTCAGAAAACCACGGTAATGTAAAGCAACAAGCAAACTACATAATCTCGCGTAAGGTACACATGTGAAAGAATTTCTGACAGGTATTGCAATATATCGGGATCTCAGATTCTTTTCTTCAGTGGCCTGAAGTTAAGATCGGCTTCTTGGGAAATGTGTGTTAAACAATATGATTTTTTAAGCAGGTGTTTTAATTCCATTCTTATATTTTGACTTTTTTTATTTAATCCTTCACAACCACATTGGTACATATGAATCATCATAAATAACAGCGCACAAAGTATGTGCTTGTGTGAGGGTGAAAGCTACTTAATTCAACACAAAAGTTGTCAGTGCTTTTAAGATAATTTAAGGGAAAACGATACTAGCAAACGATGCCGAATGGGCTTTGTTGATACATACCCCATTATCGCCGGCTGTCTAATTCAAAACAATTTATCACTGCCCGAAAACAGCCATCTGACTGTTCCAAAATTTTTCACACCCCATCACAAATGACTAATTGCCGAGTCAACGCACTCAGTCATCACTCTTATGACGTGCTTTCCGTTGATGTGCTTCCGGTACGTCACGATCAATATGGTGGCGTCAGTGGGAAAAATCGACGAATGGAAACAAGATTGCTTTGAATCTGTATTCATATAACATAAAAGTACTGTCACAAAAATCTGAATTATGCTTCTAGCAACACAGACTAATTTCTATGGGCGTGTATTCAATTGAACCGAGAGATAATCTGTAGGAATGCCTTTATAGAATGATATAATAGGGATGATGAACATATTTATTTTAAATTATCTTTTCCTAGATGAAAAACATGATTAAGGCATGGAAAACAATTTACCGATTGTTTTATCAATCATGGTACAGCTACTGAAAATTAAATCACCACTAATAAAATTGAAATTTACAGGTGTTTTAACCGGTTTGAGGAGCTTTTTCAGCTTCTAAGTACTTGTCTTGCGTTTGAATTCAAAAATATCAATAGTTCACTTTTATCTTCCACTATTTTCCCTTATCAGGTCAATGGTTGCGCTTCTAATACTGTAATTGCGAATGTGTTTTTCTTTCATTAGAACTACTAGATGGCTGATGATTCCCACTTGTTTCTCGATTTAGACCTGGGCCTTATTTGAAATTTTATCTACAGACTTCGGTATAAAAAAAGTTGGCCAATTTCTTCCATCCGTACAAAATCTTGAAAGTAAGATCCTTTGCTCCTAATGCTCATGTCAGCTCCATTACAATTAAATTATAGCATGGTACCTGCAAGAACAACCCATCTTATTTAAATGGATATTGTTATGCGAATTGGATCTACCAAATAATTTGATTAGCAAAAGGCGGGGCAACGGGAATTTTTTGTACACAAAAATTGATGGCTTGGAGCTTTCCCCGCGCAAAGGAGAAGTATCCTTTGAAACAGTTAGGAGCTATGCGTGTGTAATAGCTCCACTGGTCTGCGGTTAACTCATGTACTACTTGAAATATACCCGGACACGCATAAACACGTGATTCTTCCCGCACTGCCAGAAGGGCGACACTTTGCGACCGTCCCGGGAATTAAGGGCATCCTGAAAGTAATGCCTCGTCCCTCATAAGATTTTTATTTTTAGCAGCAAAAATGTAAAACTTGATGGCAAAATACTTGGAGATATTGTTTATAATGCTAGCCTATTCACAGTATTGTCTATCACTTTCTGTACATTTCCGCCATCTTTGAATCCATTGGTAAAATTCAGTTTGGAAAAATTCTTGAAGCTGTCGTTTTACCCATGAGTTAGTTCACAACCAGTTTAATGTCCGTCACATCATCGAAAAGTTCCCTCACGAAGTGTGTTTTTCAAAGAGAAAAAAGTCTGAGGGAGCCAAATCAGGACTGCAGGGGAATTGGGGCATCACCATCCACCCCATTTTGGCAATAGCCTGTGAAGTATCCACTGAGGTGTGGAGACGTGTGTTGTCATGGTGTAAAACAACACTATGAAGTGGAATGTCACGTCTTTTCCTTCTCATAGCTTTCTTTAGCTTCTTCAATGTCTGCACATAATGAGCACTGTATATTGGTGCATCCCGTTCAAGGAAATCAGTCAAAACGACACCACGTTTGTCCCAGAAAATTGTCACCATCACTTTCCCTGCGGAACGAGTTTTCACCTTTTTCTGTCGATGTGAAGATATGCGATGCCATTACCTTGACGCAAGTTTTGTTTCTGGGTCATGAACGAAAACCCAGGTCTCATCCCCCGTGACAACATTAGAGAAAAACACCTCACTCTCCCTCTCATAACAGTCCAAGAGGTTCCGGTTCATGTGCACTCTTTGTTCACATTGTTCACGGGTTAGGTTTCTTGGAATCCATTTTGAACAAATTTTCTGTTGCACAAATCCCTAATTAATGTTTCTATAACATTATGACAACAATGAATTGCATCACACAACTCCTGGATGGTGACACGACGATCAGCTGTGAAGAGGTCTTTCATTCGTTGCCTGTTGGCATCTATCACTGCACTTGCGGGTCTTTCAATCCGTTGTTTGTCCGACACGGAACTTTCTCCCTTTCAAAACCTCTTCATCCATCTTTGGACATTACTGATATCGATTGTGGCAGGCAGCTCCATGCACCGCCAAGAGTCTTCTGTGGATTTCTGGAGCATTACATCCCTCTTTTTCCAGGTATTGAATTACGGCTGGCTGCTTTTCTCTGTCATGCATGATCTTTATTTCCAATTCTGAAAAATATTTGTTCCCACATTGCTAACATATCATAGCACGTATCAATTCAGTTTCATTAAAATCACTTCAAAATTTCAAAAGTTATTACGGAGGAGGCATTACTTTTAGGGTACCCCTCGTAAATTACCACACCTCATACATGGGAGCTGTAGCTCGCGTCAAATAATTGTAATTACTGTTATAGCTCCTTTCTTTTAAGCACAATATTTTGCCCGTGCGGCGCACCCACCGAAGAAGCTATGTAAAACCGTAAGGGACAAGATGTACGTTAGATCTTCTTCCGAACTAACCTTGGTGTCCATTGACCGCTGACAAAATGTTCCGATTTTCGGAGGATATCCCTAATGTTAATCCAGCCGCAGTTGCTCTGAACAAACCAAATCTTCCCATTTCTTAGAGGTTACCGCTGCTCGGAGATGCAAGTTAATGAAGGTTTCACTGTAGTTTTAAAATAAAATGTTCGAAAAGCAAACCATTCTGAAGAAAATAAAAAGTTTCTTCTTTCCACTATTAATATATTTTATGAACTCTCCTTGTGCTTATTTAAGTATTTTCGGAGTTAATCCTGAAGCTCTAATTTTTTTCGAACCACTTTGCAGCCCAATTTCTGATTTATGGCATACAAATGCAAAGTAAACAGTCCAGTATAAAACAAAGTCGTATAAGATTGAATGCGATTCTAAGCCATTTTATTTTGAAGGGTTTTACGTGGCTGTCTTAGCAGTGTGTGTGAAGCCCTAATCCTCTTGAATTCCAGCCGAGAATAATTAGAATCAGATAATATCCCAAAAGCTTACCCTAAAGCTTTTTTAGACATTTAATAAATTTTTAAACACTGTTAATTATGATTAAAGATAGAAATTTCATTGAACCAAAAGTTTCTTCCGGGATATTTTAATCACCTTTTGCACGTTACAAACTTTCCGAAAGCAAAATCTTTAATTTATGATAATCTCTTCCAGTCTTTAAAGAGATTAGCGGCAATTATGAGAAAGAATACTTCCTTTGTCAATAATAAAGTGAGAATAAATTTTTAAACGATTGTGTAAAAGGATTATTTAAGTTCTTCGTTCGCTTACTGAATTTATTTTCATGGATTTCTGATTCAGAATAAAAGAATTAATACATGGACGCTTCAGCAAACTAAAACAGATTAAATCTCTTCAGAATCTCTCAAGTTTGGAGGAGAAATTTTCTTGAGTTGCAAGCTCAGAGTGTTGCTGTTCAGAAGATCTTAGATTACTCTCTGTAAAAAGAAAAAATTCCTTTCCGAGCGCAACCATTAACACGGAGGAAATTATTATAGCACATTTTTGAACGCGTTGCTTAAACTCAGTTGTGATACGCATAACCTTACCCAGAAGGAAATGTTTAAGAAGACAGGGGAGGAAGCCCAGGGACTGGACAGTATTTTGGGGCCCCAGTATTATAGTGGCACATCTAGGATTTCATTATGGGTGGATGAATAAAAATTACCAAAAGAAAACATTCCCAAAATATGAGGAGAAAGCCATTTAAATATCCCCGCGTATTGGAGTGTGTATCCCATGATTTATGGACGGAATCAGTGATAACAGGAAAACGTTAAAATGCATTGTTGAAAAATGGACATCAGTTCAGTTCTGCTTTAAACCCCCTCCCAGGATTTAGCTTGTTAAGGCAGAACAAAGCATAAAGGCGTCATTTGAAAATTTGTTTGGCTTTACTGAATAAAGTGCCAAAGTGCGTACGAAGAAATACACATAAATTATTCCTTAGAGTTTTCTGGAAAGGACAGAAACCGAGAGCAGACATTTTTCCTTGTTCAATCTAGCAATCGGGAAGTCACATAATACATTCACGGACAATGAAATTTGAGCACCTAGAAGAAAATATGCTACAACCGCGAAATTTTGCAAATAGCTGGTATGCAAATAATCCACGTTTGGTGCGATTGCGCATGACCACACACCCTGTAGTGGCGCTGGAAACCTACACGACGGTTATCGGCAGCCTTATAAACCGGCGTGTAGTCGATGTCCCATTAGAGCGAAAAGCACCGGCCGACACAAGCAAGAGTACATAGTGACAAGAATGCCGAGCAGACGCCAGAGACGTCGATTTACGCAGCTTACGGACTTTGAGAGAGGCCTGATCATCGGGCTGAAAACCGTAGAGTGGTCGGCGCGCCGTATACCGTCTGACTGTGTTGGGAGCAGGGGACACGTGACGACACAGCCACACGGCGGACCGGCTCCGGACGAACCAGGAGGACCAGTGGTAGAGAGGAACGACGGATCGTGTGCCAGGCACGAACGGATCCCACGAGGACCCGGTCCGAATCTGCTATCCCAGCACCCCTTACGTGTGCTGCCATTAACACCGGCGGCTCATTTTGCAGTGGTGCCAGGCCAGAGCGACGTGGAACGCCACAGACTGGCAACGTGTGGTGTTTAGCGATGAGTGCCTCTTCGTTTTGGGGATAGATGATAATCGTGTCCGAGTGTGGAGGACCCCGGGTCGACGGCACAATCCCAACCTCGCTATCGAGCGCCACACCTCCCCCACTACAGGCATTATGGTCTGGGGAGCCATTGCCTACGATAGCCGATCAGCTCTAGTAGTGGTACGTGGATCATTGACGGGCCAGCAGTATATGGATGAGATCCTGCTGCCCCATGTGCTCCCATTCCTGGCCGGGATTCCAAGTGCGCTATACCAGCAGGATAATGCCCGCCCTCACACGATTCGGGTTGCTCACGACAGGACTGCCTATGTAATGTCGAGACACTTTCATGGTCTGCCCGCCACCCGGATATGTCACCTATTGAGCATGTGTGGGACCAATTGAAATGCCAGTGCCGCACTATCCGGAATTTGGAGCACACCGTCCAACACGTGTGGGCCAGTCTGCCGCAGGACAACATCAGGCGTCTGTTCGCCTCCATGCCGGACCGTATTGCAGCATGTATCGCCGCGCGATGCGGTGCGACGACCTATTGAAGATGACCGGACTGCATGCCACAGATCCCTTTGTAATTGTCCTGCAGTTCTGTTTTTGCCTTCATGAGTATCATTCTTCTGTATCATTACGTCAATAAAATTTCAGCTCAATCCGATGCTTCCTTCTTGACCGCAAAATTTCATTGTTCGTAAGTGTATTACGTTAATCTCGACATTAATACTCGTACACGAGATCGCACTTTGATGCCCACCCAGCATAGCAATTTATTTCGTGACATACGGGGAAAGAACATCGATCCCACAGGCAAAATCACATCGGACATACCGCGATATATTGAATATCACACCTATGCCAATGTGTTGAATGCCGCACCGATAAATTGAAAACTGATGTATTGATTTTTCCGATATATCGAAACTGCGGTATTAATATTAAATATAAGAATATCGGGCAAAAATATCGATATTTCGGTATATTGATGAATCGTGCCCATTCCTAGTTTGAATCGAAATGTGGACGCCACAGTGGAAGGTGCAGTGCGTGCTCTGTTTAGCTGAATTTAAATCAGTTACGCGTGTTTGGCGGCGTGCTCGAAGGGAATGGAATGTGGTTTTTTCCCCATCCAAATCCATTCTTCAGTGTGATAAGACTCTAAAAGAGACGGGAAGTTCGGTTTGACAAACTGGAAAACACCCCAAAACGCGTGTGACCGATGCAACTGTGGATCGGGTGCGTGAGTCATTCTCAAGGAGCTAAAGTATCATAAGTCAATTAGACAGGCTAGTAAGGAACTGCAGATCCCTTGTTCAACACTTCACAATATTGTTACGTCTCCGTTTGCTTGCGTACAAAATTCAATTTCTTCAACACCAAAGTGAAAATCCTCCAAATAAGTGGCGTCAGTGAATAAATAAAGACATCGCTCTTTCCAAGTTTTAGCAACACACAGCAACCGGTAAATTGTTATTCGGTCACCGCCGGGGAATTGAATCCCGGATATCTTGATATCCAGCCGAGATATCGAGAGATCCGGGATTCAATTCCCCGGTGGTGACAAAACAATTGTTCAAACTTATTTTCAAAAACCCAGGATCTCTTGATATCGGCTGGATATCGAGAGATCCGGGATTCAATTCCCAGGCGGTGACCGAATAAAAAATTTTCGGTTGATGTGTGTTGCTAAAACGTGGAAAGAGCGCTGTCTTTATTTATTCTTTAACACCTTAAGCGAGATTATCATCACTTCAGAGCTGATCAACCGTATCGATGACAGTCCGAATTATTATTATTATTATTATTTTTTGATTGGAGGTTTAACGACAACCGTGAGCAACTCAATGGGCTATAAGCAGTCGCCCGTCCCTAATTTAGGGTTACTGGTTCCAGGGAAGGAGAGAGCCAGTGCCGTAAGACAAACACAACATCCATGCCTCAGCGGGATTCGAACTCGGACTCTTTACGGACGAATGATCACAGGCCAGCGCCTTAGACCACTGCGCCACCGGGGCGGCTCCGAATTATCTTTATCTGTTGTTATTGTGAAGAATCCACCTTTCACATATGCGGGAAAGTTAACAGAAGCAGTTGCCGCATATAGAATCCTCACCAAATGATCGAAAATGAAAGGGACACAACAAAAGTCAATGGCTGGTTAGGAGTGCATAAAAATGGCGTTATCGGTTATTTTTTTTATAGAGCCCACAGTGACGGGACACACTTACCTTGACATGCTACAGATCTTTGCTGCACTACAGATTCCCCCAGTTTCACGTTTCAACAAGATGATGCTCCACCAAACTTCCATGGAGATGTTGCCACGTTTTTGAACAAGACTTTTCCTGGATCGGAGAGGAAGCCCAACTATAAACCTGGCGTCCTAGATCTCCGGATCTGGCTCCATTCGACTTTATTTATATAGGGCATTATCTGTGTGTACGAGAAGAAACTTCGAGATTTGGACAACTTGAAACAGCGAATCCTTGAAGCAGTTGAGCTAATAACGCCTCAGATGCTGGAAAACACTTGGCATGAGCGTGAGTATAGTTTTGACATCTACCGAGCTACAATAGGTGCTCACATTGAAATGTACTAACCTGCATAAAATCTTGGTAAATTACTCTGCACAATAACAAAAATTTTTATTTACTAAACTTTATAGATATGCTGAAAGATGTGTGTATTTTTGAATACCTCAAAGCCCGGAAACCCTGTATATGTATACGAAGTACTAAATAACGAGAATAATACTATAACTTTAGTTGAATAAACTTACTTTTCTGAATTTTACCTTCAAAATATAAAACTCCCCGGTTATAACGCGGTTTTGCGGGGTAAGGATCCGACTTGCGTTATAAGACAACGCGCTATAACCGACAGCAACAGTCATTCTCTCTCTCTCTCTCTCTAATTCAGCTATCCTTTAATGGTCTAAAAACTTCTAATTTTACACTGTTGAATACGATAAACATAATTGCGCATCTAGTATGTTTTAACAAAATTATTTTCTTGTAAACCGGAACATTTTTGACAATATCGCGGTTTATCTGGACAGGTTTATCTGTGCAAAACGATTGTGCGGGTCAACGTTTTAAAGTCCTCGAAGAAATCTATTCAAATATATAAAGAACATATCACAGTGGTTTAAACTAAAATTTTGAAAAACTGTTTTTGGGTGAACGTGTTAACATTTTCGACAACGCCGCGAAATTTGCAGAATGAACGCAAGCAAATGTAGGGAATATCAAAACGAGAGGCAAGAGCAAGTGTTGGGGAATGTAAGAAGCCCAAGAAGACAGAGCACCACATTGGGTAATTCGTGTATCGATCTGTTTTGTGTTCTCAATGTATCCAGCATTATTTCCAAAAATTATGCAAGCTACTTTTCATATCATAGACCTGTATTGGCTGTAACAAATTAAATAAACGCTTTGAAACCATAACTCGACTAGCTCATTTCAATTCTCCTATCTTCAAGTCGTAGTCCTGCGTTCCAAACTGACGGCTCAATCATAACTGAGCCTACCTGTGTGTGTGTGTGTGTGTGTGCGTGCGTGCGTTTCTTTTCAGGGTCGTATTAGACGTTCCAGGTTTCAATCACTAGTGATAACACCATGCGAAAGATTAGGGTTCGCCTGAATTTGCCACAGAATGTCATATTCGCTTACGATTTTGTTTTCAGGCGTGAGAAGCTTCGGGCCGACTAGGCACAAACTTGAGTGTTTTATCAAACACACTCACGGACATCCTTTCAGTACTCACCCTCTACTGATTTAATCGACATGACTCACCTCATAACTCGTCTGAAGAGAAAAAGCAGACGAAGACTAAATATAATCTACCAGCTGCTACCTATATACACGGTCCTAGCAGAATAATATGACCACCCCCGAAATCACAGTGTGTCCGCCCAGGCGCGTCAGAGTGCACTTGACAAGTTCGACCACACGGAGATATAAGTGACAGGCCAGGACAGATGAGCCACAGTGCGTAACGTGAGCACAATGGACAGAGGTAGTGATTTGACGGACGTTCAAAAAAGAATAATCTTCGGCTATCGCGCCAAGGGTGGAAGCATTTCAGAAACAGCTTCGTGGGCTGTTCGCGAGGTTATGTAGTAAGGGTGTACCAAGAATGGACCGCTGGCACACCGAGTACCTTCCGACGTCATAACTGTGGAGCCCCAATTGCTATCGACCCCAGAGGAAAACGTCGCCTACGTCGTCTGGTAAAGGGCAATCGGCGTGCAACATAGCAGCAATTGACCACGTAAATTAATGCTGGGTCATCCAGGTACGTGTTGCCGATAACAGTAGAGCGAACCCTGTTACGCATGGGTCTCCGGAGTAGACACTGTGTCAAGGCGCCCATGTGAACCCAGGTCCATCGACAACGACGCCTAGTTCGCATGGGACTACCATCATTGGACAGTGGAAAAGTGGAGAAAGGTTGCCTTTTCCGACGAACCGAGGTTTCTACTCCACAGAAGGGACGCACGGTGGCGGATATGGTGTCACACAAACGAGAACCAACATCCGGACACGCTTGTTGGACAAGTAGAGGCCGGCGGTGGCAGTGTGCATGTCTGGGGGATGTTTTCCTGGTATGGCATGGGACCGCTGGTACTACTGGATGGGTCCCTGAACGCCAGTGGCTACCTGTCCATCCTCGCTGACCACATGCATCCCCCTTCATGTTGGACATTTACCTTGGTGGCAAGATCACCCGACCTCAATCCCATGGAGCACTTGGGAACTATTTCGGTCGACAGGTTCGACGTGCTGACCCACAACCACGTCATCTCCGGGACCTTCGTGCTCCTTTTTTTTTTTTTTTTTTTTTATTGGAGGTTTAACGACCACCGTGAGCAACTCAATGGGCTATAAGCAGTCGCCCGTCCCTAATTTAGGGTCACTGGTTCCAGGGAAGGGAGAGAGCCAGTGCCGTAAGACAAACACAACATCCATGCCTGACCGGGATTCGAACCCGGACCCCTTACGGACGAATGATCAGAGGCCAGCGCCTTAGACCACTGCGCCACCGGGGCGGCCCTTCGTGCTCTGCTGCAGTCCGAATGGGCACGTGTGCCTCGGGCAACCTTCCAGGGCCTCATTGCATTCACGCCACGCCGTCTCGCCGCTGTCATGCGTCCTAAGGGTCGTTATTCCCATTAATAAGGTAGGTGGTCATATTATTCTGATACAACTGTTTATATACCTGTTTTTAATTCATACTGGTTGTTAGTAACAAGTGGGACCGATATAACAGTGACTACGGCAAAAGACTAATGCCATTATTATTGACACAAACATTAGTTTTAATGGTGAGCATTACTTTGTATAAAGCTGATCATCAGGAAAATCTTGTGGAAAAGTGACTCAGGATTGTATTGGTTACAATTTCCATTCCGGTGGTTAATATTAGTTTGAAGAGAACTGGTATTTGAAATACCAGTAGATTTAAGTGCTCCTTTGTATTGAGATTACATCCAATGGTACATTACATTTGTCAAGTGATAAATACAGTCAATCCGCTATTTAACGGACTACGATTTAACGAATTCCGCGATTTTACGTACATTTTTTATGGTCCGGACGGAACCAGATTGAAATTAATGCTTGGCCTTTCCTGATTTAACGAACATGGTTCCTCAATTTAGCGAACGTTTTTACTTTTTTTAAACCACCAAGCTATGTCAACCAGCATTTTCATGTTAAAAGTTAAATAGAAAAAGAGCCTCGCGTAACAGGAAAATCTTGCGCATGCAGTTAACCAGCGTTTCAGAGAACACCTGCGACACAGCTTGACGGAATCATAAATCAGTTCGCCTTTCCTCCGACTATCAAGCGTAAGCTTCTTACAAGGAGAAGCAATTGACCAACAAGTTCCAAAGAAGCGTTTTCTTGCATAGGTGGGAAGAAGGAAAAAGAAAGGCGGTGCGGGGGAGGAAATCTAGAGTACCGTGGGGATTCTTGTTTTCAGCGACAAAACGATAGCTTTCTTTGAAGTCGGACGACACACATTTGTAACGTATACCAGGAGATGTGACGTACCTGCCAGCAGGACGCACACGACATAAAGGCAGATTGCAATCAGAATAAACGTCCGCGTAGCTCAATTGGTAGAGCAACTTATTCCGGAATGAGGGGATCCGGGTTCGAATCCTGGCGTGGACAGAAATGACGGAGAAATTTACTTCGTTATACATTGTACGTACCCATTCCTGAATTTCTGTAATTCTTCCCCAAATTGCGCTTCTTTCCTTCTCAGTGTTATATCTGCAGGTCAAATTAAACAATACAACTCTTTTACGGATAAAGTTTTGATTAACATAGATAGAACTAGAAAAGTTAGAAGTGAAATTTACTGATCACTGTAATTTTCAAAAGCGCATTTTCTGAGAGCATGGAAAAAATAAATAAATAAAAAACCGAATGACTGCAGCAAAAAGAAAAAGAAAAAAAAAAAAAAAAAAGAAAGCGGGAAAAGATTTTCAATCAATGAAAAAATGGACATTTTGTCGCAGCTTCACAAACTGCTGTAGGATCACAAACTGCTGTAAGCAAAGAAACTCGAAATTTCCAAGTCAACGTTGTGTACCATAGCGAAAAATGGAAAAGAAATTGAAAGCTGTGCATCAAAGTGTGGGCAATTTTCGAGTAAGAAGAAATCTATGAGAGCATCCCACCTGAGTTGGAAAACGCTATTTTCCCTTGGTTCCTGCACACACTTGCTGGTAATTTGCCTATTAGTGAATCACTATTAAAAACTGCTTTAATAGTGGATCACCATAAAAAAAACTGCTTTAAGAAAGCAGGCTTTTCATTTTGTGAACAAGAAGAAAGTTGGCCCAGTACCGAAAATCCTGCTGATAATTTTGCGGATGATGATCTTGCAGAATGGAATGAAATTGCCTCATTAGGTATTGTGTTTTCCGATTGTGTTGATTGTAACGCAAATGTGCATACCTCCCAAATGTGATCTCTTGATTATGTTTTGGATAAACAGATACAACTAAATTCATCAGATTCTGATGAAGAAGATGAAGCAGAACTGAAAGTTAGCTGCTTTAGCGATGCTGCTAACGGTATAGAATGTATTAAAAACTGCTTGATGCACTTCGATATTAATAATGATGTTTTTCATGCACTTCATAAAATTGAGGCTGCAATTTACGAAGCTGAAAATTCAGAAAAAAAGCAAAGTTCGCTAAAGCATTTCTTTTCTACAGTACAAAAAGGAAATCAACACATATTTTGTTTTTACAGTTAATTATTACTAAGGGATGTTCTGTTTCATGCAGTTTATAATATTGAAGTCGCTATTTAAGAAGCTAAATGCTCAGAAAAAATCAACTATCATTTTTCTCGCAATTTTAAAGTACGCGTAAATTTTGATGTAAAAATATTGAAGTCTAATATCTACCAATTATGTATTTAATATGCAAAGTACGTATTATGACCTTTTTGATGATAAATTTCGTAATTAAAAGTACTATACATAATTTAAATTTCACTGAAAGAAAGAGAACTTAGCTTCTTACGTATTCTCTTATGAACACTATCTTAATTTGAATGTTTCATTCGGAAGGCTTCCTCGATTTTACGTACAAGACTTATTAGTCCCTTGAAGTTCGTTTAAAACACTACTCTGATCCCATTTCATTCATTTCACCGCAGGTGTCAAAAATTATCACCTCTGCACTTTTTGATAAGTCGGGCCATAACTCATTCGTCGAACGTTACCTTCCGTAACATGGAATGTCGAAAATATTAGGAAACTGGCTACAGAATACAGATACCTAGAGCAAATCTTTCAAAAACTGCTGCGACGAATTTTCTCGACTCCATTCTCAATTTTAACCAGAGCTACTCAACTTGTTAAATATGCTGGTTCTGTACCTTTCCTACCTGGTGTCACCAACCATTTAAAAACAATCTGTAAAAAACACAAAATCGGATTCGGAATCAAGACAAATAATATAATGACAACCATAAAAGATGACAGAGATACAGTGGAACTAGTTAAACGACATGACATTTATGCCATACCTCTAAAGGCCTCGTGTGAAGGGGCTCAAAACAGGATGTACGTGTGTTCGACCACTCGCACTTTGAGCTCAAGAGTCTCGGAACATAAATATAATATTCGAACAGCCTCTACCTCAACAGCTCTTTTCCGACTCTACTTGGAAGGCAGACATACCCCTATATGGGAAGACATAACCATATTGAATACTCCAAGGACAAGTTCAACCAGTGGCGGCGGAAAGTGAAGTTCGTTGACCAGGCCCGAAATTTCGAATCGTTGTGCACCCTCTACTTTCCCGCTGCCCGAATCAAGCAGAAGAAAAACAATGCCTGAGGAGCTTTGTTGGTAATTAGGACCACCCAACCACTTACCTAGAGGAACTTTCTAAGGCACATCACAACAATCGCTCATATGCCAAATAAAAAAAAAAAAATAAAAAAAATATTGGCTAAAATTGTTGAAATTATTGACCGGGCCCGGGCCCTAGCGGCCTGGGCGGTTCCGCCGCCACTGCGTTCAACTATTCTCTTTGCAGAGAGTTTGGTAATTTATAAATACAGTCACCTTTGCTGTAATGAAGAATACCCATACACCATCCCCTTGCCATGGAAACTCTCATGGTATATAACCAACATCACACCACTTGTGATTAGTGAATTGTCAAACATCTGAGGATGAGCTTAAATTAAGCTCGAAAGATCTCATGTGTGTATTTTAACTTGTATATATGATTTTAATCTGTATATAGGTTTTTTAACGCAAAGTTTTATAAAAAAAAATCATGCGTAAGACGGTATTGCTTCTTTTAATTTTGGAAGTTCGTTAAATCGAGGTTTTGACGCCGCGGTGGCGCAATGGTCTGAACGTAGGCTTATGACCATTCGCCCGTGAAGGGTCCGGATTCGAATCTCGGTGAGGCATGGGTGTTGTGTTTGTCTTACGGCACTGGTTCTCTCCCTTTCCTGGAACCAATGGCCCTAAATTAGGGACGGGCGACTGCTTATAGCCCATTGAGTTGCTCACGGTGGTCTTTAAACTTTCAACCCCCCCCTCCCCTCCCCTCCCCAGATATCGAGGTTTGACTTTATATTTTAAGCACAAAAACTGATCTGATTTTTTTGAGCCTTGGTCTACTGATTTCAGGAAAAAGTTTCTGGCAACACTGGCGTAGTCTTTCTTCCGGAAGAAAGCTCTTGTTTTCGTGGTACATTTGTTTCACGATTAACAAATCCAGAATCCTTACAGGGAAAAAGAAATGTGGCTAAGGACTTATATACCCTTGAAAAGAGTATAGGTAACGAGCTTTGAAGTGATAGTCATGAGAAAGCGCCCTCCATCGGGTTTTTGACAATGCTCCCCGTCTTAATCCTTCCAATATATTTAAAATTATCGCCACAAGTAAACTTCGGAGAATGTAAAAATTCAATCAGCATAAATTAGTCATCACTAATAATAAAAATATTTTGTTCATCTGGAAAATGTAAAGTTTGCTGACTGCGTTACTATAGGATATAAAACAACGGCGCTTTCTTATTTTGATTTTAAAGAAGCTATGAGCACATAAAAACATTTTAAAATGTGTGAATATGGAAATGATGCTCCGGTTTACGATGGAAATCGTGAATAGCACATACGAAGCAGAACTAGGATTCGTCTGCATATCAAACAATAGCTACTTTTGAAGCAGCAAATACCGACGAGTCAGCAATAGCAGACGTCGTGGAAATATTTGCCAAATTTTTGAGAGAGAAGGTAGTGCATACTAAGCGCTTACTGTTGCCGAAGATGGAAGTATTGGAGGAAATTTGCTGAAAAGAATTTATTCTCGAAAGGAACTAAAAGCTATCGAACTAAAAAGCTAAGAAGGTACTTAAAGTATAAATCCAATGAATATGCTTGAGTTATGAAACGCAAAGTTTAATAAAATTTGCTGACAAAACGAAATTTAATCACTTTGGAATTACAAAACAAAATCAAACAATGTGTACAACATAAATTTTAACAAATATCTTAAATTATATCATCCTTGAATTTACACCGAAGAGCAAAAACATGACGACCAGTGCGTCTTTATGCAAATCCAAGCAACTGCAGGCGAACGACGACGCGAGTGAAGGTATAAAAAAACACGCTTGTACTGAGCTCTCTTAATCATGATTATTCTTGTTCTTCAGCTAGGAAAGGCAGCGAATGTAAGCGAATTTGACAAAAGCCACATTGTAATTGCCAAACGACAAGGCTTGTGGTGTGCTCACGGACAGCCGTGGTCAGAACTCCCAAAAAGTGGTCCTGGGAGGAAAAAACCAGGAAACGGCGGCAAGGTGTGTCGACTACAATTCATCGGTACTAGAAGTGAACGAAGGCTATCCCGTATGGTAATAGCCAACAGAAGGTATACTGTGGGATTAATTTGAATGCTGGTGACAGGAGTAATGTGTCACAACACGCAGTACATCAAACCCCTGCTGTAAATGGAGATGCGTTGCCCCATTTTCAGCAGAGTTCGATATGCACTCTATTGACAAGTCACTGGACACCTGGAAGAGAAACACAACATAGTATTTATTGACATGTATTAGTACGGTGTCGGTCCAACTTTGGCCTTAATGCATGCACTGACCCTTCGAGACATGCTATCGACAAGGTTTTGGAACACAACGATAGGTACGAGCTTCCATTCAGTACATAATGCTGCCGCTAACTGTTGCTTAGTAGTAGATCTTGGTTCCAAACTTCTTATGCGGCGCTCTAATTCATCCCATAGGTGCTCTATGGGATCAGGGCTCTGTGATGACCAGCCCACCCACGATACGGAATTATCGTCAAACCACGATGTAACAGTCCTTCCTTCATGGCTCGGTGCATTATCCTGCTGGTACCAACAACGCTTGGGTTCCTTAATATTGCCACAGAGTTGGTAGGGCAAAATTGTCCAGAATATGGAGGTAGACGCGCTGGTTAACAGGTTTGTCCACGATAACCAATGGGCTGGGACGATACCACGAAAAACACCCCCACACGAGTACACTGCCAACTACAAACTTGGCCGTAAGAACAGTACACTGTGGTAAATAGCGTTCCCCCGGCTGCGCCATACCCACACACGGCCATCAGACTGATGGATCGTGTGTCTGGATTCATCAGTCCTTAGAACCCGTTTCCATTGATCTACGGTCCACGATAAATGTTCTTTACACAATGCTAAACGACGGGTAGCATTCCGAGTGGAGTTGAAAGGCTTATGAGCAGCCGTAGGACCACGGTAACTCATGGAATGAAGTTCTCTGCGAATGGTACGCGTACATACCGACGTTCCAGCATTGTTACTCACCTGTAAACAGAGGTCTTGTGCAGTACTCCGTCGATTAGCTGCAACGACTCTCCTGAAGCTTCGACGTCCTCTATCACTGATTTTTTTGGTCTGCCGGTTCGTTTTGCTGCTTCGGGCACTCCATGTGTCTTCCCCTTATTCAGTACATCCAAAACAGTGGACTTGGGTATGTTTAAACGCCTCTCGGTTTCTCTTATGGACAACCCACTAATATAACACCCAACAATATTTCCTTTCTCAAAGTCAGTTCTCTCCCGCCACGACATTTTCACTCAACCTCACAGTGCGATGTAATCGCGGTCAGCTGCAGGCTTGTTTTTGTACCGTTTGCAGCTGTACCGTGGATCTTAATAAAGCAGCGGATCCATTCATTTGCTTTAGAAGGGGTGTCAGGTGAGTTTTGTCAATATAGTGTATAGCCGCAGGTCTCTCTGACAGCCCACGCTATCGTCGGTTTCCCGTTGAAAGCGCCCACAATGGTAATACGAGCATCAAAATTGTACCTTGAGTAATTGGAATAAGGTCGTCCGGTTCGAGGATTCTCGTTTCCTGTTGTACCCTGTGGGCAGCCCGGTACGTGTGCGTCCTTAACCTGGGGGAAGTGTTGGCACTGGGATGAACCATGGGACGAAAACAACCTGGTGGAGGAAGTGTAATGCTTTGGGCAATATTTTCCTGGGAAATCCTGCGTCCAATCATTCATATGCTGGAAACTGCGAGCTACTACCTAACAAAGAATCATCTCATAACAAGTACATCCTTTCATGGCAACGGTAATCCTTTCTAGTAGCGCCTTCTTTCAGTAGAATAATGCGTCATGCCACATTGCCTGGGTTGTTTGAGAAAGGTTCGTGGAACATGAGGAAAACTTTCATGTATCTCCCTGGCCTCCAAATTCCCCGGGCATCAATCCGATCGAAAATGTGTGGCTTGTGTTGAAACAGCATATTCTTTCTGCGGCTGCTCCACTACGTAACTTACAGGAGTTAAAAAATCTGCTGGTAACAAATACCACAAGACACCTTTAGAAATCATGTAGCGTCCAAGCCTCACCCAATAACAGAAATTCTGGCCGCACGTGGAAGATCAACATCGCATTTGGCTGGTGATCACAATACTTTTCTTCTTCGGTGTATATGTGCACTCAGATGGTATCAAATTTTTATATTCAACACCCATTTACACACTCCACACAACATTCAATCAGCCCACTACTGATTTAACTACACTGCTGGCCACCCAAAATGCAACACTAGAAGGCCTCGAGATAGCAAAGCCAGATTTACTGGACACATAACAACAGATACAAAGATGAAACGATTGAGCTTACAGGCCCGTGCGACTTGCGGAACACACAGACATCAATAGTTCGTGTGGCCCCCATGGCTGGCAATAACGACCGCTACACGCCGCGGCATCGAACGAAAGAGGCTTTGGATGCGGGCTTGGGGTATGTCGGTCCAGGCTGCTTCCACACGTTGCCACAGTTCATCACGGGTGGTGCTTGCCGGGCCACTCGGTTGCCGATCAGCGACCAGACGTGTTCGATGGGCGACATATTGGGAGAACAGGCGGGCCACGGCAGCAGTGACACCTGGTGGGCCGCGAAGAATTGTTGCATGATGTGTGCTACGTGCGGGCGCGCATTGTCCTGTAGAAACGTGGCCGCTGACAGGTCCTGCAGGTAAGGGAGGACTACAGGATTCAAAATGTCGGAGATGGTGCGGTGGCTGTTGAGTGTACCGGCGATGCGTATTAGAGGGATGCGGGTGTCATATCCAATTGCACCCCAAACCATAACGCCAGGCGATGGACCGGTATGGCGATGCATAATGCAGGTGCCATACAGTCTCTCGCCGCGGTGCCGCCACGCGCCGATCCAACCATCGTGGTGTTGCAGGCAGAAGCAGGATTCGTCGGAGAAGACAATGTCGTGCCATTCCGTAGTCCAAGTGCGGCGTTCAACGGCCCAATGCTAATCGTTTGTATGTCCTCTCGCGGGCGACGCATGCTGCAAATTTCAGGCCAATCGGATGCTTCCTTCTTGTTGTTGCATTTTGGGTGGCCAGCAGTGTACATAGCATTTAATGAACCACCTTGAACGCAAAGCTTGATATTCGGCCAATCTATAAGAACCGACACGAAAGCACTCAGCAACATGACTATCAATCAACCAACATGAAACCACAATTAGATATTCATAAATACGGCAATCTGTGAACACTATGAATCGAAAGAAGTACCCCAAAGATCGGCATTCAACCACACGACATTCAGTGAATCCCTATGCACTGATGACCCAGTACATTCTGACCACCTACCTAATAAGCTGTATGAACCCTTTTAGCCCGCAAAACAGCGGCCACTCGGCAAGGCATCGATTCGATGAGGTGGTGATAGGTATCCTGGGGTATCGGGTACCATAATGTCAACAGCAGGTCCTCCAGTTCCCGTACATTTCGGGGTGGTGGTGATTTAGCGCGAACCAGCTTTTCCAATTCGAACCACAAATGTTCGATTGGGTTCATCCGAGGTGAATTTGGAGGCCAGAGCATTAACAGAAAGTCACCAGCATATTCCTCGAACCATCCCTTGACGATTCTGGCCGTGTGGTATGGCGCATTATCCTGTTGGTAGTGGCCATCACCAGCAGGGAACACATTCCTCAACGATGGGAAAACATCGCCCAAAGCGTGACACCGCCGCCGCCGGCCTGTTTTCGCTCAACAGTGCACCCAGGTGCCATAGCCTCCATTGGCAGTCGGCGCATCCGCCGACTACGTGATGCACCAGGAATCTTGATTCCACAGACAAGACCACTTTCTTCCAGTCATCCACGGTCCAATCTTGGGCCCATTTAATGCGTTGTTGGTGATTACATGCATTGAGCATGGGGACCCCCCCCGGCTGTGTCTTCGGCTACGCAGGCTCATGCCCAGAAGGCTGCTCTGATTTGTGAGCTGTGACACTTTGCCCTGATTACGACTGTTGTAGCTGCGGGTGCTTTATCGCACTGTGGCCCTGCGGTCGCTGTGAACAATGCGTGACAATCTCCACTCCCCTCTGGCATCAATGAGCCGCGACGACACACTGCTGGTTCGTCATTAGATCATCTGTGAACCACTTTTTTATACGTACTTACTACAACGGCGCGTGAACATTTTCCCATTCTGACTCCGAACACTCTACTAACCGAAAGCCGGTCCTCGAGTTGTATATGTACTGCTCTGTAAACTTCACCTGAGCCACCGTTCGGTCTCCAAGCGCGCTGATTTCTCCAGGCTGGGGGTGGTCATAATGTAGTGGCTCATCGGTTTATACTAGTAGCTAGGCATCCAACTGCACGGCATTTAAAAGTCAATATCAGTGAACTCACAGCTAGGTCTTCAGGACGGTAAATTCCCATGAACCTAGATGTTCAACCACAGGGAATTCAATGAGGCCTCATGAACCAACAGCTAGGCATTCAGTAATCACACACCACAAACCTACACTGCAAAAAGTAATTAGTGTGAATTCACGGATAATTCATGAAAATAACGTGCAGTAAATTTGCCAGAAGTGTCCTTCTTTCAACGAATGTTTCGTTTTTAAAAGTTCTCGTTTCTTTTAACCTCCGTATTTTAAAAGATTTTCCGTAGTCAGTAATCCCGATGAAATTTCATATTAATGTCAATAGTGGACCTGGATATGCAAATTTGACTATTTTTGCTAAATTGCTAGAAAAATTAATTTACATTAGATTACTTTCTTCTTTACAAAATTACAACGTATTTAACAAAAATCAATTTTGCTTTTTGCCAAATAAATCAACAGAGCTTGCAATTTCATTTACACATAATTTAATCCAACAAAATGCTATAAAAAATCAATCAACAATTGCAATTTTCTTAGATTTATCTAAGGCTTTTGATACGCTAAACCATGATATTCTACTAACCAAATTATTTTCTATTGGAATTAGGGGTTCTACATATAATTTATTCAAAGATATTTATCAGCTAGGAAGCAATATACTGTGATTGATATGACACAATCCACAATAGGAAATATAATTTCTGGAGTGCCGCAAGGTTCGGTCCTTGGTCCTATATTATTTAATGTGTATATTAATGATCTCTTTACAGTGGTAAAATATTATAATTTAATTTTATTTGCTGATGATGCAACAATCTTATTCAAGGGTAACAATACTTTAGATCTTACATCTAGAATAAATGCACAACTTGTGTTGGTGACAAATTGGTTAAATAGTAATGAATTGATTATTAATGTAAACAAGACCAAGGCAATGATCTTTTCGAAACTACAAATACTACAATCTATGAGTGACGTGGTGGTCTTGAATGAAGCTAAAATTTATTTTGTGAATAGTCATTCTTACTCGGGAGTATTGATTCGAAGTGATTTGAAATGGAATATGCACATTGACAATCTGACTAATATATTATCTAGAAACATTGGGGCAGTTAGTAAGATTATGATAAATTTGTCCCCTAAAATAATGATACTCTTATACTACACACTAATACAAACACATATAAATTACTGTATACTGGCATGGGGGCAAACAACACAATATAACTTTAAAAAAATACAGGTATTACAGAGTAGATACATAAGATTAATAGACCTAAAAACTCTTAATTATTCTATACCTAATCTTACCTTTAGGTCAGAAGTAAATCCCAATAAATATAATAAACTTACAATAAAACAATTATTTGATCTTGGTAAAATAATGTTCAGAAGAATTAAAAACGATTTATACCATGACTTAATACATTAAATATTCGCACTCATACTTATGAAACCAGGAATCGATCAACACTCATACTTATGAAACCAGGAATCGATCAACACTCATACTTATGAAACCAGGAATCGATCAACACTCATACTTATGAAACCAGGAATCGATCAACACTCATACTTATGAAACCAGGAATCGATCAACACTCATACCTAATTTCCCTCTGACAGAAACAATTAAAATAAATATTAATTATTCGGGTCCAAAACTTTGGAACTCCTTGCCTTGTGACAAAATCTATTAACAATTTTGACCTATTTAAAAAAAATTCAAGCACCACCTTATTAACAAGTCTCTTAATTAGTGCTGAGTTGACCTGATCTGGTCGCTGGATTGATTTCACGGCTTACGGATAGACCTTGCATTTATATACACTTATGTATTTATTTAATCTTTCAGTTATATTCAATATGCCTTTGACTTGTCTTTTGTGTTGTTCTTTGTTGTGTCTTTTTTTCTTTTTAGTACTAGGGGTGGGAGGGCTATGTGAGGCCTTACGGCCTTTTCCCTCCTCCTCCTGGTTGCTACATTTTTTTGTAATTGATTATATTGTTTGTATTTTGAACTGTACTATGTGGCAACTGGAAAATAAATAAATGAAAAAAAAATTCAGAATAGTCATTCTCGGATTTTTCCATATTTATACAGAAATTCGCAAAATCTCCGATTTCGACATATGATCTTTTCCGTTTGCACCACGTCGAGTTCGAACCATCCTTGTTCGACTTCGTCCTTTCTCTAAGGACGCGTGTGATATCCTCTGAACCATAAAGACACATGCAACACAGTCACGTATCAGGATGAACTCTAATCACGCAACGTGTTTTTTTTTTTTTTTTTGTTAATACTGGTGAATTACTAATTTTATTTTCTGTTGGAGCTCATTTTTCTGAATAGGTTCTTTGGAATTTAATTTTTCCTGTCGAAGGATTTATTGCAAATTACTGATTTTTCTCATCATGGTTTCTCGAAGCAACAGAATGCTTTGGAACTAGTTTTTTTTTTAACGGACAATGACTTTCAATTATCATTAAGAAAAAGTGCAATGTATCGTTTTATAGTATTATTTAAAAAAATCCTTAAACAAAATTTTCTCTTGATAGCTATAACAGTTTTTGTCTTAAGGGGTCCCCAGATTGATACATAATCATCGTACAATCACATGTACAATAACTTAAGTACCCAGTTCTTTACGCTTTTCAACCGTACGTTGAAGAAGCGTATATGCTCCAGCTTTGTCAGTCTGTCTGTCCGCACGATAACTCGCGTAAAAATGGTTCGATTTCGATGGAATTTTAGTATGTGGTAATGGACAGCTGGTGACGAACCCTATTGAAAATGGGTGAAATGGGATCAAAGGTCAGAACATAGGAGCGTGATCCATTCCATTGCCCTTATGCGTCATAACTTACGTAAAAATCATTCGATTGCGACAAAACTTTATCATGTTGTTCCGGAGGTATGCTGAACCAGTTTTGTTGAATATCATCGAAATGGAGTCAAAGGTCAGGGCACAGGAGCGACATTTATTCCACAGCCATTATCCTCATAGCTTGAGTAATGATTTCTGGTATGTTGGAAAGCATATCATAATCAATGTATTGCATGATTGTTCTAACTTGTTACAATAATACTATACAACAGCTAGTGCACAAAATCGGAGAGAGGCGAAAGAGTGTCCGATGCCCCAATGACCAAAGCTTCATGCGATAAGCTATCCACAATTTCCGATCTCGGCACAGAACTTCAAAATGAGACCCTTTGACTGACAATTAAAATTTAGCAGCTAATCTTACCTCATATTTCCGTGAATCGCTCCCATTACTGGAAATTTCCCGTCGTATGGATACGGTAAAAGTGAGAACAGAATTGTTTCGTTAATATACGAAAGAAATTGCGGAAAGTTTCTGAAAATTCATAATTTTACGTTGACACCTGGTAAAAACGGCAATTTGCTGTCAATATAAGAAAGGAGTTACGGAAAGTTTTCTGAAAGTTCGAAATTTTCGTGAAGTACGAAAATCCGTGAAATTCAGGTTGTTTTCCCCGTCATTTCACGGTAAAGGTTGTATTAGAAAAATGCTTCGTTAATTCACGAAAGGAATCACGGAAAGTGGCTTCTGAATTACAGAATTATTTTACAGTATACAGCTAGGCACTTAGCACGACATTTAATAATCACTCTGCCCTCCACGAACGCATAATTAGATTCGATGTGGTCGCCTTTGAGGCCGTCGCTTTTGCGGTTGGTGCCGAAAACGTAGCTTTTGCGCCCGTTGTTACTTGAGACTCACCCATTTGAGTTTAAGAGATTAAACAAGGCTGCCTGTTTGTGTTTTTTCCCCACCACTGATTCTCTGCTTCCAGGAGACGTATTTAAAAGAACCTTCCTTTAGCATATCTCATGCTATGAAGAATACTTCTCGCACGTTTTCCACTTTCTATTATTCAAAATTCTTCCTCTATGTAGCGTAAATTTATTTCATGTTTTCATCTACAATCGCGGCCAAACGTCCTGCCCCAATAGGCTGAAAGTCAAATTTTTGATGTTTGAAATCAACTTATACAGCGTAATGGTAAAGTCAGGAATACATATTATACATCATTTTAAAGGAAATTTTATGCTTAATTCAAATATTTTTACAGAATGTTATGACCAGTAATAGAAATTAAGTTACAATTAATACAGACATTTGACATGGACCAGGAACATCAAACAGAGGTAATCGCTCTTTCCACGTTTATAAGTGAGTCACGGAAAAATTATCATTGGACGCCACCGGGAATCGAACCCAGGCCTTCCACTTACGCGCCGGATATGCTTCCACTGTACCACAGCGGTCTAGAATTCCTCCAGCCCCCTCGTATACACTGTTCGATTCCCGGTGGCGGACAATGAGAATTTTTCCGTGACTCACTTATAAATGTGGAAAGAGCAATGACCTCTTTTTGATGTTCCAGGTCCACGTCAAATGTCAGTATTAATTATCCATTCGCCTTCAAATTATTTTTTCAGTTGCTGCTTACCATCTTTGGTGAATCCCCAGCATTGAGCGGGGCTTCCAGAAGCAACCTGCCAAATTGGCTTGGCAGTTAGTGTGTGCGAGTCTGGAGGAATTCGAGGAGGAATTGTGAGCGATGACCTCTGTTTGGTGTTAAGTTACAAGCAAAAGTATAACGTCTAGTCATAAAAAGGAAAAAAATAGTGGAACGCTGTACTTTTGCTTGTAACTTAACTTCTATTACTGGTAATAACATTCTGTAAAAATATTTGTATTCAGCATAAAATTTCCTTTAAAATGATGTATAATATGTATTCCTGACTTTACCATTATGCTGTATAAGTTGACATCAAAAATTGGACTTTCAGTGTACTGGTGCATAAATTTTGGCCACGATTGTATATATCTCTTCTTCTAACTGTTCGATGTGAAAATCCCTTTTCCTTTGGTATCTTCCCTCATCTACGAAAAACTTTGTGTGCCCAGTTTGTTAATTTTCGTGACACACTTTTCAGCAGTTACTAGGAGAAAGTAGCTATTTCTATTTCTAAATATTTTATCGATTGTAAAAATCCGATTGTTTTTTTTTTTTTCAATGGGTTCCATTGATTTTGAAATATTTTATTCATGTCGGAAAGAAATTAAAAGACGTGCTGCTAGAGATACGAAACTATGTACACTCAAAACGAATTGTAATGAAATTACAGTCCACGTGTCCCATTAGGCTAGGCGATTTTTAAACCATACGATGTCTAGCCTCCCTCGGTCGATCAGTGGTGGGGGAACAACACAAAAGGCACGGATACTCTTGGGAAAAGGGGAGAGCCAAAGTAGCAATGGGCGCAAAAGCTTTTTTTTTTTTTTTGGCACCGGCTGCAAAAGCGACGACACCTTAGACACACAGCTACAAGCCATTCCTTAATCTCCCACGAACCGAAAGCTACGCATTCAGCCACACAACATTTAGTGAACAAAATTAAATGGCTAGCTATTGAACCGCATGCCATTTTAGCGATTCGATGCGATTTCGTAGCGATGTATTCAGCATCGCGACATCTAGGCATTCAACGAAGTGACACTGAATCCGACACAACAATCAACGAACTCACACGAGTCCACTTCTGGTCATTCAACTACATGGAACAGTCGTAAATGCGAACGTGGTTGGTTGAAATGGTAGTACGTGCGACCGGCTTAAGGCTCTACGAGACCCGCCATCTTGTATTGCTGCTTTCTCTTGTTAACCAACGGGCAAGCGTATTTCACAAATTGCTCGGGCAATTTTGCACATTTTGGAACGCCGTTTGTGGCTAACGCAAGATATATGATAAATAAAGAGTTCCCTGGTTTCAGAATTTTTATTGACCTTTCCCTTCATTTTTTATCTGCAGCGAAAGTCGTACCAAGGCGTCTTGCATAGTTTTATTAATTAATAAAAAATACTTAAAGAGTCCAAAATAAAAACTGAAACCAGGGAACTCTTTATTTATCATATATCTTGCGTTAGCCACAAACGGTGTTCCAAAATGTGCAAAATTGCCCGAGCAATTTGTGAAATACGCTTGGTTAACAAGAGAAGGCAGCAATACAAGATGGCGGGTCTCGTAGAGCCTTAACGCAGAGGGATGGGATAAGAAAAGAAGGTCAGATTTGGGGGGGGTGGAGCTGCCGACGATGCGGTATGACGAAACGGGTAGTATTCGCAACCACCAATCGAACTACGGAAATGCGTTTTCTCTGTACAGTAAAAGAAGTTGCTTTTTACAAAATACGTACTTCAGTTTGAACGCGACAGAACTTCAGTGTTTTGAACGCGTGTCTGGGGACTCACAGGGGTTTTTCTCTCATATGAATTTCAGATCTCCAGAAAATATTAAAAAATATTATGGCTTTGATTCATTTGTCTTTTTTAATATTTAAGAATAGCTTATTTATGCTCTGACTTTATTACAACAACGTAATAAAAATTGGTTAGAAAATGTAGAAAATATCATTCCCCCAGAAAACATTTCCTACCTAAATGTAATTTAATTTCTCATAGATTATTTTACACGCATCCGGAATTATTATTCCTAAAAATTCTGCAGAAATAGCTGTTGTAAATTTCAGATCTTCATACGAACGCTCAGTATCGGACTGGCAATCCATAAACAGCCCTGGAAGCAGATTTTTTGCGGCTCACTGATTGCCAAAGATATCCAAGTGCCCCCAAATCTAAAATTAGAGGTGTGCCAACATCACCATTTCCTGTTTAATAGTCTTTTTAGCAAAAGTCTAATAATTATGGTATTGTTTGTATTTACAAAATAAACCTAACTTCTCCTTTCAGAGCGAATCTCTGGATTTCGTATATTAACAAACTACAAACGTGATCTAATCGACGCTGGACTACCTCTCATCTGACTTTCTTCTTCCTTTCCCCACTCATCTACGTTAAGCGGTCGCATTTACCGTTAGACCCCAGGTGGTCAATACCTAATCTTCCCACCGAGCCGCGGATGGCTTAGTGGTTAGCGAGTCAGACTGTCAATGCAAGGTCATCAGGTTCGATCCTGGGCTGATCTTTCAGAGATGGTGTGATTTACTAACAATCGCTGAATATCCGCCGTGCATCGGACGAACACGTTAAGTGACTACCCCCAGGCTGGACCCACTGGTTAAATGGGTATCGTTTCCTATGCCCCCCATGAAATTCTCTCACCCCTCTATGTGCAACATCGTACTTGTACGGTGGCGCCATCTACTGTACTCTAATCTCACTACAAACTGTTCTGTCAAAGTCGCTAGACTTGCTCTCATTCCTTCCGTTTCTGTGTCCTGCCCAAAAGGCGAACTCGCTGTAGGTATCTGGGACCTAAACTCTACTTACTGTGGACGGAAGTCCTACAAGAAAATGACAAATACGTGGTCGCCTAATCTTCTCACCGTGTCTCCCACTTTTCTTTCTTCCCTACTCCTCTTTGCCCCTGCCGGTCGCATTTGCTACCATTTAAACCCCGGTCGCATTTGCGACGACACCAACCACATGACACTAAACCAACGTTAAACAAGATGATAATGATCCCATAGCAAAGCATTTAACCAGCATGTCGAATTCATTATTAATCATTGTTCCTTTTACTAGAGTTCGGACGAGCAAATGTTTAATATTCTTTTTGTCCATTGAAATTTAAGAGAACCATGAATACACTTAAATGCAGATTAAAAGAAAAACTAAGAAATTAAAAATAGTTCGTGTTTAAAGAAAAAATGCACGTAAATTTATCAGCTTTCGATGTCAACATAATATTAATGCAGAAAATGGCAAATCAAAAAAAAAAAAAAAAAAAAAAAGGGTAATTACAAAGATTCCTTAAAGTCACGTAATAGTTAAATAATAGTTGATCTTTTTCACGTCTTACATGGAATGCATATTTCAAGAATTCCTCACTAACAAAGAAAACTTCCTTTTCCTCAAATATCTTAATTCTTACCAGCAAAAACTTCGAAAGACCTCCCAAATCTTGGAAGCAGATGCGAGGAATAAAACTAGGAAACTGGTTTTGCAACAAATATTTTTCCCAAGCATTAATCTTTTGTGATCGTTTAAAGCGATTTTATTTTTCCCGTTCTTATGTCATCATCGGAATATGCTCCGTAAGTTACAACTTTGTGATAAAAATAAAGATATCGTGAAAAACTATGAAAGCATCCTTTATTTTTATCGAGTGGCACGTAATGTCACTTGAAATATATGGATGACCCGGCAGTTTGTGCTTAATTTTATCAGCTTTCTAAGCGGGAAACCTATCTCGCATTGTTGTCATAATGGGCTTCCACTTCATCATCACAAATGCCAGCCCCACTCGTGCAAGGATAGAGACTTTAATCTAGAGCGACCAAAATACCTCTGACATGCACCAAAAAGAGAAGGTTTCGAAAAAAAAGTAGAAAAAAAAAAGGAGAGCAGAAAGACTGTGTGATTGAGAACATTTGTTTGCTTAGGTAAAAGATATTTTTGCTGTAGAAATTTCAGATTTCGGACTATTCTTTTTATTTCTTAGTTTGCCTTTTTGATGATTCGATTTCATTCCCCCCGCCCCCCTCTTCTTTTAGTGTGTTAAGGAATTTATATCAACATTAAAAACCCCAGGAAGTTTTGGCTACGCCTTCGTAGATGCTTCGTCTTACAGCATGAGAGTCTTGCAGCGAAAACACGGCTCAGGGGTGGGGAGAGGAACGATTTCATTCCACTGCTCCTGCTCGATCCATTTGTCAGTGACACAAACAGACCGAGTGCTAGTCTTTAACGCGAGCATCTGCCTTTGCATCAAATGTAGAAGATTGTCTGTGGTTGATGCCACCATTTACCTCTTTACTTGCTTAACATAAGGCCTGTTACAAATGGACATTTCGACTCTCCATTATTATGGATATTCTTTTGTTGCTCCGGAAGCATCAATAATGCACCGAGAGATTAATGTTTAACTTTCCTCCCTGTAGCGGAAATACACATTCGCGACAATAGATGATGTGCATTGGCTCTAAATATCGTCTTTTGCACGAGCTTAATAAAATATTCAACAAGGTAATAAAGAAGGGGGAGTCTGTCTAACACGATAGCATTCGCTCTGGTATGGATGGATTAACAAACTCACAGAAAAAAAATCCTTAAAAGCAATTAATCAACTTGATCGGTTACTTAATGTAATTTATGACAGTGTCTCTTGGGGCTGTAAATGCTGAATGAATGCGTGGAGATGCTCTCAGTAACACATGTACATATGCCGAGAGCTAAAAATATTTTATTCCTGTTACGGAACTTGCGTGTGTCTCCCGCGAGGTTTCTGATTAAGAAAAATGCGTAGAAATCATTGGTTGAATATCAACTTTTCAAAGTATTTCATTTCCCCAAACCAGACCTGAGCTCCCAAAACGCTGTTTTCCCGTCATAATATCGTAACCTGTTAATTGCTTTCGCAAATGAAAATGTTTGTTTTCCCTCAACAGATGGAGAAATTCATACAGTGCTTGCATTGATGAAAAACAAAACTACGTCGTTTGGAATTCAGTAGTAGAAAACACTTTCTTGAGAAAAAACATATAAAATCTTCGTTCTTTTTTCAGAAAACTGAAGTAGAAATTGTCTTTGCAGCGAATGAGCAATTATTAACCGTTACCGTGCAATAAAATATTTTACCTTTCTTTCGTTCTTAAAGACAAATGAAGGTGTGGGGGTGGGTAAATAGGAGGCTTGATACTATCTAACGAGAAATCAGATGATAGAAGCTATATATTCCCCCTATGTCCTCGATCTTGAAGAATGTCTGTGCAGGACATTATTTGGGAATAGGTGAAAGTGCACGTACTTTATTTTCATATGCTAAGCAAGATAGAGATTCGGTCGCCGAGGACAGGAAGAGCGGAGTGTATGCCATCCCTATGATGAGGCATGACCCAAGCTATTAAAGACAAAGTGTACACTAAAGTGCTAGAAAAACTGGTACACCAGTCTAATACTTGGTAGGTCCCCCATGGGAGCGCAGGACTGCAGAAATACGATGGGGCATGGACTCCACTAGCTTCTGGAAATATGCTGTATGCAATGCACACCATATTTCCTGCAGAGCGTTCCATAATTCGGGTGTATTCCGAGGTCTCGGATTCCTGTGTTCAATAGGGCGTTGCATGGCATCTCAAATGTGTTCTATCACGTTCAGATCTGGGGACTTGGGTGGGATTGGCAACACCCCAAACTCAGATGAATGCTCCTCTAACCATAATGTGGCGTCCCGACACTTGTGTGGAGGTGCATTGTCCTGTTGGAACAGGCCCAACCCATCAGCAAGAATGCAGGGCATGAACGGGTGTACCTCGTCAGAAAGGATGCGCACATAGTGTCGGCCGGTCACAGACGTTTGTAGACGTACCAGGGGTCCCAGTGAAGTTCAGCTAAACATATCCCATACCATTACGAGCCCCCCACCAGCCGGTAGTTACCTGTTGACAGGCGGGATCAGTGGCTTCATAAGGTTTGCGCCACGCAAGAATCCTTCCATCTGCCAGATACAGTTGGAAACTAGACTCGTCAGACGAGACTACTTGTTTCCAGTCATCAAGTGTCCAGTGGGAGTGTTGCCGTGCCCAAGCGAGGCGCATATCTCTGTGTCGTGCGCCCATCAAGGTGACTCGAGTTGGGCGTCGGCTCCCAAAGCCCATATCGTGCAAGGTACGTTGCACAGTCTGGACGCTGATGCTTGTTGAGGCTCCAGCATTGAATTCCGATGATACCTGCGAGAGTGTTGCACGCCTTTTGCGTGAAATGATTCTTGACAGCCGACGATGGTCACGTTCACCCAATGTCTTTTTACGGCCACACTGGTATCGTTGGTTGGAGGTTTTGCCGGAATTCATGTAGTCACGGTACACCCTTGCAATGGTATCCGAACTTCGTTTTTACCTCCGAAATACTATGGGCCATCTCACGAGTGCCAACTATGACACCGAGTTGAAAATCGCTTAAATAGTTATTACTTGTCATTCTCATGCCTAAAACAGCTCTGACAGCTGGCAAGGATGTCTATCGCTTTATATACACACTGGTGGAACCAACCGAGTACGCGCATAGGTGACGTTGCTATGTTTTTTGCATAAGCTCGTCTGTACCAGTTTTTCTGGCACTTCAGTGTACGTCGACTCCACCACCCGATCTTCGGGGGTAAGCTTATCTGAGCGCAAGTACAATGTCAGATGTTTCTCGTCTAATACAGCATTAGCCAGACTTATCGCCGCTGGAACACATTATCCATCATGGGATGAAGAGCGTGTATTAATAAACCTTAGAACAAAAAGACAGACCCTTATTTCCGAAACTCTGTATATTTGTAGATATGCAGAGCAATACTGTAACGACGACATGCATACATTCTTTCTACGGTATGGAGATCACTGACACAGTCATCAATCCAGGATATGCCAGATGGTAGAAATATAATACTTGATGTAACTGAGTAATGTTTACACTTTATACGAACTAGCCCACTGGGTCGATAAGATTGCGCAGTATCCATGCAATGTCGTCATACATTGTTATCTTGACGATGTATATATACAACATCGTTCTTATGTCTCATTTAGCCTGTACTTTTTTCTTTTTTTTTTTTATTGGAGGTTTAACGACCACCGTGAGCAACTCAATGGGCTATAAGCAGTCGCTTAGCCTGTACTACCTGAATTTGGGTGGATGGTCTACCCGAAAGTACTAGAAGGACTTTTTAACCTGTGTATATTTTAACGTAGAATAAATTTTTTGTATTCTTATGAGTTGGAGTATACACTTGTGTTTTACATCTGATTCTTCAAGATCGTGCTTAGACAGCTTTACCTCGTGATGTAGATGACAGCAACTTACTTTTACAGCACACAATGTCAGTTCAGCTAAATATAAATTTTTCGCGTTAATCATGGTGTTCCTATGAGCATTATTCTAAGAAATGATTCACTATTTCAAAATATTCAATTTCTTCTATGTACGAGGGTAGATCGAAAAGTAACACACTCTTTTTTTTTTTTTTTTTGGTAACAGTTTAATAGATAGGCAAAACAAGACATATACAAAGTGAAACATTTTTTAGCTATTGTTCAACATAAGAACCGAGATGCTCGAGACAATCCCAGTGTGGTACCAGTTTTAGTATACATTGTTCATTGACGTCAGTTTTCTGCGCGTAGCCACCTGCGGAGAACCAATTTGACATTCGTCAGTCGAATTGAAGCGTTGGCCGCCCAGGGACCTTTTCAAGGAACCAAACAGATGAAAGTCTGAAGGAGCCAGGTCCGGACTGCATGGTCGGTACAGGAGCACCTCCAAGCCAAATTGCTCAATTTTTTCATGAACGTGTTGTGCAACCTGTGGACGAGCGACGCAACTTTGTCAATGTGTTAACGTAGGTTTTGGTATTCACAGTGGTCCCCGTTAGATGAAACTCCGCCAGGAGAACGCCATGCATGTCCCAGAACACCGTCATGAGGACTTTTTGTGTAGATTGGGTTACTCTGAATTTTTCTGGTGGCCGGGAGTTGGAATGTTTCCACACCATATTGACCTTCCTCGTTTCGGGAGTGTAGCGGTACGCCCAGGACTTACCGCCCGTCACTACACCTGCCAGAAATTCATGTCCTTCTGCATAAGGCATCTAGTGGTCCAAGGATAACATCATTCTCTGTCCCTTTTGGTCGTCTGCCAAGTTCTTGGGCACCTATCGCGCATGGACCTCGCGAAATTGCAATTTTTCATGCACAATATCGTATGCTATACCGTACGAAATGTTGAACTTCTGTGTCAATGTACGCAGATGGATCCGCCGGTCACTCAGAATTGCCTGTTCAATGCCTCTCACAGTGGCAGGTGATGACGCGGTTACAGGTCGACCAGAACGTGGCGAATAGGTAAGGTTGCCACGACCCTCTATATATAAAGAAATTGCATCTTCTGGAGATGTTGCTTCAGTCCATGATATCTCCACTATACACTTCAAATACATATAATACTGTCGTCAAACACAATTAAAAACATGTGTAGACACATACTCTACTTGTTAAACTCTTTATTACTAAAAACACTCAATTAAAAGCCATGAGATCTTTCGAAGCCGCATCGGCTTCATCATCTGGGCTTCGAAAGATTTCATGGCTTTTAATTGATTGTTTTTAGTAGCAAAGAGTTTTTTTAACATGTAGAGTATGTGTCTACATATGTTTTTCATCGTGTTTTACGAGAGTATTATATGCATTTTAAGTTTTCAACACGAATCATCTTGACCTTACCGTACCCTTTGATCATTTCTTTGTGAATTTCTGTCGTAGTTTCACCTTTAGCTCACAAAAATCGGCCTACACCGCATTGCTCTTCATTGATACACGACGCTAACAAACGCAACATCTTTGTGCCGTCGTTCACACTGTCTTCCACCATGGTGACATCTGATCCAGCTAAACCGATCTGTAGCGTGATATTAAAACTCGTTGTCTGCCGAACTGCAACCTGTAAAGAGAAAATATTGCTGTGCGTTACTTTTCATCTTCCCTTGTACCTGGAACTAGTTTTTTTTTTTTTTTTTTTTTTGGAAGCCAGACAGATCCCTGATTTAAATTCCAGCAGCTTTTTAGCACATATGCGGGTACTTGGCGTGCCTTCGTTTCAGCTGTGTGCTGCGACTTTATAATAAAAGCCTTTATCTAGTAAACCACGCCAATAAAGTTTTCTGGAGCTCCTTTTTGTCTACGAACTGTGCTCCACGGACCACTTTCAAATTCCGGAAGATGAAAATCTCTGGCGACGAGATCTGGAGAACATAAAAAGTGAAGTTCGTGAAATTCACATTTCTGCAAAAGTATCATGGCCAATCGCAGAGTTGCTACAAGTTGACCATCTCAACTTCTCACGACTCTTTTACATAACTGACCGCCTCAGTTCAGCTGAGGCGCCTCAGCTGAACTGAGGTGGTCAGTTACCAGTCATAGCGTTTTTGGCCGCCTCAGCTGAACTGAGGCGGTCAGTTACCAGTCATAGCGTTTTTGGGAGACAGTCAAGCAAAAGCAACTTCTCGGTGTCACCCCCAAAAAATAGCTGTCATGCTATTATGCTGTAAAAATTTTTTTTAATTCACGAGCCATTTTCCTTTCGTGAACCAACGAAGCATATTTCTGATACAACCTTTTCCGTGAAATGACGAAAAAAAACCTGAGTTTCACGGAATTTTCGTACGCCACGAAAATTCTGAAACTTTCCCACAATTCCTTTTGTATATTAATGGGAAAATTCTGTTCTCACTGTTTCCTTATCCATACACTGTTAAAAACTGGTACTTAGAAATAAGCAAAATGTACTCGTTTTTGAGTACATTCTGGGCTTATAATAGCTCCGATTAATTGTGTCTCATTTTTGAAAAAGACACGTACTCATTTTTGAGTACATACAGGAAATCAATTGTGAGTATATCTGGTATTTCTAATTTGAAATATGTGTACTGATTTTTGGGTTAATATATTTCAAATATACACTGCTGGCCACCCAAAATGCAACACCAAGAAGGACACAAGATAGCAAAGCCAGATTTACTGGACACATAACAACAGATACAAAGATGAAACGATTGAGCTTACAGGCCCGTGCGACTTGTGGAACACGCAGGCAGCAATAGTTCGTGTGGCCCCCATACGCCGCGGCATCGAACGAAAGAGGCTTTTGGATGTGGGCTTGGGGTATGTCGGTCCAGGCTGCTTCCACACGTTGCCACAGTTCATCAGGCGTAGCCGCGGGTGGTGCTTGCCGGGCCACTCGGTTGCCGATCAGCGACCAGACGTGTTCAATGGGCGACATATCGGGAGAACAGGCGACCCACGGCAGCAGTGACACCTGGTGGGCCGTGAAGAATTGTTGCACGATTCGTGCCACGTGCGGGCACGCATTGTCCTGTTAAACGTGGCCGCTGGCAGGTCCAGCAGGTAAGGGAGGACTACAGGCTCCAAAACGTCGGAGATGTAGCAGTGGCTGTTGAGTGTACCGGCGATGCGTACCAGAGGGGTGCGGGTGTCATGTCCAATTGCGCCCCAAACCATAACGCCAGGCGACGGACCGGTATGGCGATGCATAATACAGGCGTCATACAGTCTCTCACCGCGGTGCCGCCACACGCGGATCCGACCATCGTGGTGTTGCAGGCAGAAGCGGGATTCTTCGGAGAAGACAATGTCGTGCCATTCCGTAGTCCAGATGCGGCGTTCAACGGCCCACTGCCGCCGCACTCGCCGGTGGTGTAACGTAAATGGTAATCGGAGCAACGGGCGCCGTGCGACAAGTCCCCGCTCCTGCAGACGACGTCGAACGGTACGTGCTAACACAGGTTGTTGCGCAACACACCCTAATTCCTGCGCTAACGTTCGTGATGTGGCGGTGCGAGCCGTCAATGCCCGCAGCACAACATGCCGGTCCTCTCGTTCGGTGGTGTGCCGCAGCTGCAGCGATCACTCGCGTCGGTCCGTCCGTCCCTCCTGCACCCACCGAATCCATACTCGCTTCACAGTGGCTGGATGTTGACCCACACTGGCGCCGATGTCCCGGTACGATACACTGCTGTCGCCATAAGCCACTATTCGTCCTCTGTCGAACTCCGAAACGTGCTGGAATGACTGCCGTATTCTGCGACGAGGCATCAGGAAGCTTCCCACGCACAGGTCCGGCAGCACAACACACTTCCACTACGTACACCCCGCCTTCTCTGCACATTTCTTATAGTGCTTCTCCGTGGCGTGCCGGGCGCATATAATTTGCATATGCCCTGCAATGCTAAATAATCGCTTGCTGGTCCTCTCGTGGGTGACGCCGTCAGGCCAATCCGACGCTTCCTTCTTGGTGTTGCATTTTGGGTGGCCAGCAGTGTATAAATACATGAAAACTCAAGAAACTGACTTTTCTGAAATAAATAAACAGAATTACTGAATACGGGAAATTTGTCAAAGCATTGAAGTTAGAAGAAACGGGCACTTTCGAAAATAGCAATTTAGTTAAAAGGCGGGCATTTACCGGGAACTTTGCTGTACGTTATTTTCGTGAAGATTCCGTGAATTCGCACCCTTGTTTTTTTTTTTTTACACAGTGTACACTCTGATATGTAAATCTTCAATTTAGGCCATGCGGAAAAGCCCACGTGCTTCTGTATTGTTTCCCGTTCCAGTGGTGAAACGACATCTCATATCTCATCCTATTCGTGCTAGTCGTTACCACGTTTAATGCGCGTTGTAAGCTGGGTACTGTAATCAGCAATTTTTGACCTCAAAATACGCTGGTTCCCAGAAATTTAGGAACACAAAATTTGGAGTTTTTGTACAAATTCCACAGTGAAGTGGATGAGCCTATCTAATACAGAGTGTCCGAAAAATATCGGTGCACTGAAGGTAACTCTTACCATGTCGAACTGGTTCCTACAGAAGGTGTTGAAAATGGGTCCCACCGACGTCCAGACATGTCTGGGCACGCTTCTGCACGTTGGTAAAGACCTTTCTCAAGGCATGTGGTGTGATTTGAAAAAACAATCACAATACACTCCCTGAAAAAAAATCAAACCATATTTAAAAATCATATTAAAGATGATATAGATATAAAAAAATCATATTAATGAAATGAACAATAAATTGAGTTCCATTCTTGAGATCAAGGATGAGTTGAGAGAAATAAAACAATCTATCGGGCAGTTGCCTGCAAATTATGATGAGGTCTTACAGAAGTGCAACAGTTATTGTTCAGTTTACGGTCAGGACTGTCAAAAATCAATGGATGTTGAAAAGAAAAGTGACTGTGCTTAATTCAGACTTTGATCCAGACTTACAATCTATAAAAAAATCTTTCTGAATGAAAATCTTACCCTGGCAAACAAGTACTTATACTGGCAAATTAGGACTCTGCAGCAGACTGGAGTTATTAAAAATACTTGGACTTGGAATGGAACTATTTATATTAGACTGAATGATAATGAACAGAGGGAAAAAAATTCTGTCAACACAAGACCTTGTTGTATTGGGAATCAATATATAGAGATAACTAATTTAAATTTAAGAAATGAGGGAAGGGGATGGGAGGGGATGGGAGGGGATAGGATGGGGATAGGGATTTGGAGGCTATACTTAATAATATATGATGACAAACTATTACACAATTACTTATATTAATAAGTTACTAACACTTAATCAAAATAATCAACTTAATATAATACATTTTAATGCATGCTCATTAATAAATAAAATAGCTTTATTGGAGAATATGTTCCAGTCTGTGAACTTAACATTAGACATAATTTGTATCACAGAGACATGGTTCCTAGATCAACATTATGAAATACACATTAAAAATTATGATATAAATTAAATAGAACTTACTCAAGGGGTGGTGGAGTGGCGATATATGTACATAAAAATATAATTATTTCTAAATCATATCTGAATTTACAAAAAATAATCAAAATATAGAACTTCTCAATACAAAATCAATATTATATCATAACAGTCTGTTATAGATCACCTGGGTCTGATTATAAGCAACTATTAAACGACCTGAGTATGCTACTCGACTATGCGAATTTACACTCACGGACAATGAAATTTGCGCACTAAGAAGGAAGCATCGGGTTGAACTGAAATTTTATGGACGTAATGATACAGATGAATGATACTCATGATGGCAAATACAGAGCTGCAGGGCAATTACAGAGGGATCTGTGGCACGCAGTCCGGTCATCTTCAATAGCGCGTCGCACCGCCTCGTGCGGCGATACATGATGCAATACTGTCCGGCATGGAGGCGAACAGACGCCTAATGTTGTCCAGCGGCAGACTAGCCCACATATGTTGAACGGTGTGCTCCAAATCTCTGATTGTGCGGCACGGCGGCAGATGGCGTTTCAACTGGTCCCACACAAATGCTCGATAGGGGACATGTCCGGGGAGCGGGAAGGCCATGAAAGTGTCTTGACGTGACGTAGCCAGTCCTGGGCAATCCAAGCCGTGTGCAGGCCGGTATTATCCTGGTGGTATAGCACACCTGGAACCCCGCCCGTCGGGAAATGTTTCGTGGGCACACAGGAGCCGCTGCATCTACCTGTATAGTGGACCAGGTCCGGATTCGTTCGTGCCGTCGATCCTCTCTACCGGTGGTCCTCATGGTCCGTCCCGAGCCGCTCCGCCGTGTGGCACTGCCGTCACGTGTCCACTGGTCCCAACACTGGCGGACAGTATGGTCAGAACGATCCACGTGGCGCGGTTTTCAGCCCGATGATCAGGCCTCTCTCAAATTCCGTAAGTTGCGTAAATCGAAGTCTCTGGCGTCTACCCGGCATTCTTGTCACTCTGCACTCTTGCTTGCGTCGGCCGGCGCTTTTCGCTTTCATGGGGAATCGACTACACGCCGGTGTATGAAGCGGCCGGTTCGTGCTTGCAGCGCCACCACAGGGTGTGTGGTCATGCGCACTCGCACCAAACGTGGATGATTTGCATACCAGCACGTACTCTAACTATTTGTGAAGTTTCGTGGTTGTAGCATGTTTTCTTCTAGGTGCACAGATTTCATTGTCGGCGAGTGTAAATAATAAACATACTTTTATATTAGGTGATTTCAATATTGATATATCACAAAAAGAAAAAATCAATAACTGACCAATTAGCTTATATGATACAATCTTCGGGCTTCTATAATACTATTTCTATGCCAACCAGAATAAGTACCTCTACTAAAGCAATTATTGATTTATGCTTGACAAATGTCTTTTGTGACTCAGTTTTAACAGGAGTTCTTGAATACAATCTTGGTGATCACATAACCATATTTGTCTCTTTTTCTCGTGTCTTTTCTAGCGTCCCTAGAATCGGAAAGCTATGTTTTTCGACAGATCACCGACATTAAAATCTGTGCTTTCAGGAAAGAATTAAAAACTCTTGATTGGACTTGGATTACAAATGAAAATGTTGCGGATAGGGCTTATTCAAGGTTCCATCAGATTTTAAAAGATATCTATGACAATATGTTTACCCTATCTACACATTAAAAAAAAAAAAAAATTAGAGCCATGGATGACAAATTCACTTATTAATAAAATAAAGAAAAAAGAACTTTATTCTAAATTCCTTAAAACTAGAGAACAAACTGATTTTATTATATTCAAAAACTTTAGAAACAGTTTAAATACTACTATTAAAATAATAAAAAAAATTATTACTTTAGCATTTTTTCACAAAACTGTCCTAAAAAGACATGGAAACACTTGATTTACTTACACTAGGTAAAAGTATTAAATTTACAGTATCAGAATATTTAATTAATGAGAATAACCAAAACGTTCTACATAAAAATGAAATAGTTGCACAAATTAACCATCATTTCATTACAATACCACAAATAATTCAAAAAGAAATGGCAAAAGGTAATAAGGATCATACCTCATATTTCAAAGAATCTCACAGAATGAACACCTGTCATTTATTGCAATATAAATTGTAACGAACTGTTAACTGAGTTGAAAAACATTAAAACAAATTCTAGTCCAGGTTATGATGACATTCATCCGAGGGTCATTCATGGCATTTCAGATTTACTAGTGCAGCCCCTTCTTGACATTTTTAACTTGATACTTACACAACCAAACTCTTCTCTGATAAATTAAAAATTATTTAAATTAGCCCTCAATATGAATTAGGGAATGTAAATAATGCGAATAATTACAGGCCTATACCACATATCAGTTTTTGCCTAAATTTTAGAAAAATTAATTTACAAAAAGATAATATTCTTACAAAAATACAACATAGTCAGTAACAATCAGTAAGGTTTCCAACCTGATAAATCCACTGAATCGGCTTTACTATATTTGCAAAACTAAATTTAAAAAAATTTTGAAAATAAGAAAATAACATTAGCATTATTCTTAAATTTCACAAAAGCATTTGAAACCAGTAATCATGATATTCTCCTCAAAGTGAAATAATATTGGCACCAGAGGCATTTCTTTAACTTTACTTAAATATTATTTAACAAGTCGAATGCAATGCACACAAATTGGTCAAAATAAATCAGCTATGGGAAATATTACCCCAGGAGTTCCTCAGGGCTCAATACTTGGCCCCATTTTATTTAATATTTACATTAATGACATTTTCACTATTAAAGCCACCTCATCTCTAACACTATATGCTGATGATACTACTATTCTATTTTCGGGTGATAATATACACCAGATCATATTCCTTTGCAATAATCAAATACACAAATTTTATGACTGGATAATCTCTAATGAACTATTATTCAATGCTCACAAATCTAAGGCTGTGATATTTGCAAGGCAGCGCATGAATATAGATCAAGACATATCGATATATTACGATAAAAAAAAAGATATTACTGATAACTTTACCTATTTGGGAATTTACTTACAGAATGATTTAAAATGGAATAAACACGTTGATCTAATCTGCAATAAAATTTCTAGAAATATTGGAAATGTTAGTCATATGTTATCTAACCTTTCTATTAAAACTTTAATTCTATTATATTATACATTAGTTCAAACACGTTTAATTTATTGTCTTTCATCATGGGGCAAACAACAAAATCAAATAATAAAAAATTACAAGTTCTGCAAAACAAATATATCAGACTAATGGATCTTAAATACAATACTAACACTAACATGGCCTATCAAGCTGTTCTTCACATTCATACGTACGTTAATCCCAATAAATATGGTATGTTAAATATTAAACAACTAATTAACTATAACCATGGACTAAATATGTATAAAAGAATAAAAAATATCAATTGTAAAATATTGATATCCATAGAGTTACACATAAATACGACACCAGAAAAAAAGACATGTAAGCCAAAAACTGAATTGATTAAGCAAAACATTAACTATCAGGGCCCACACTATTGGAATCATTTACTTTCTGAAATAACTATAATTAACAATTATAATTTATTTAAAAATAAACTAAAAAACTACTTACTTACACACTAATAATCTTATTATTTAAAAAAATTAAAAAAAAAGGGATGGGGGTAAACAACAAGCCCTAAAAGGGTGGGTGAATATTGTAAAACGAGCATTGCCTGTTTCATCCTGATACTTCGGTTTTCTTTTCATGATCCGTCAAACACGTTGGGCTCTATTTGACAATAACTTCGGGGTTTAAAGGCTAAGTCAGGTCACTATGTAGACTTTTTCCTTGATTCTCCGTGCTGTTTCAGTATTCCCATATTGATATGCAAATAATTTTATTAATTGTAGTAATATTTCATGTAACAGCTAAAAATCATAAATAAAATAAATAAAAATGTGGTCGTTATTGCAGCCTGTAGCTCTTGAAGTGTATGCGGGTTACCTGCGTACACCTTCCCCTTCAGTGCTCCCCACAGAAAAGTCAGGCCGTGTCAGATCCGGTGACCGGGCAGGCTACACACCCGGGAGATGCGATTTCCGAAGAATTCTTCCAGAAGCTGTATTGATGCCCCAACGGTGTGAGCAGTTGCACTGTCTTGCTGAAGACATCCTTTGTTGAGTTCCCGTTCCGTGAGTTCGGATATGAATGATTGGATTATCTGGGCACAGTACCTTTCTGAGTTAATGGTTTCACTGAAGAAAATGGGACCAATAATGCGCGGACGGGTCATGGCACACCAAACACCGACCTTGCGGTTGTGGAGATGCCCTTCCTCAAATTCGTGGGGATTTTCAGTAATCCACAGAAGAGAGTTTTGGCATTTGATGTACCCGGAAATTAATATAACACAAGGTGAAGTTGGCGCTGCACCTGATGGGAGATTTTCCGAAGTGGAATGATGCGTCATCTGTAAAGAAAGTCCAGGTCGTCTTCACTTTCTTCAGACAGGGACTCTTGGAACCATCTGCAGTGCCGAACACGGGCCTCGTGGTCTGTTTCTTTCAGATGATGCACCACAGACGCTTTGTACGGGTGGAAACGCAAATTCCTTTTCAGAATATCGTGGACTGTACTCTATGACACATTAGCTTGTTGTGACAGCCGCCAGACACAACACTTCCACGTGGTGGGTCACTTCTACTGTAATTGCATTCAAAATTTATTTATTATTACATTACTGCAATTCGTACATTCAGTGCACAGTCATTATTCGGACACCTTGCATAATTTAGGCATTTTAACCCGGCGATGTCAAATATCATAGCAAATGAACATAAAGTTCCTCTAAATACCAAATTCGGCTTTAGGTTAAAAGGGGAACTTGGAAAGTGTTTTGTTATTTCGCTTCAGGACTAACAAAACACTTTCCAAGTTCCCCCTTTTAACCTAAAGCCGAATTTGGTATTTAGAGGAACTTTATGTTCATTTGCTATGATATTTGACATCGCCGGGTTAAAATGCCTAAATTATGCAGGGTGTCCGAATAATGACTGTGCACTGAATGTACGAATTGCAGTAATGTAATAATAAAGAAATTTTGAATGCAATTACAGTAGAAGTGACCCACCACGTGGAAGTGTTTTTATTTATCATAGCGACATTGCCTAGTCACCATTTATGAGAAGAACTGAGATTCAGTGCTATTGGAAGGTTCGAAGCATTAGGTGGCTATGGGCCACATTCTAAAGGACAAAGGAAAGATACTTCATCGAGAATGTTTAGCAATGGAAAACCTAGGGTAACACTACTTCGAGGGAAGACCATAATCTGCAGCTAAATTCTCGAAAAAGTAATACTGCCACACCTACTAAACTGCGTTCTGATCTTATTGCAACAGTAATACGGTATTTTGTTCCGCGGTGCGTACGAGGTTTTGTAAACATGGACTATGCTAGGAAACCAAAGGTGTGCATGCGCCTCACCTATCATCATAAAAGACAAAGTCTCAATTGGTGGCGTACTCATTTCAACTTGACTGTTGATGAAGGGAGTTCTATGCTCTTTACGGATGAGTCCAGACTCGTTCTCCAGAGTAACTCCAAATGAAGACTTACCTGAAGCGAACTAGTCACACGCCATCATCCTTTAAGCGTCTGAGAAAGGGACATTTATTGTAGTAGTAGTGCCATGTTGTGGGCAAGCATATATTTCGGCGGCCCCACAGATCTCTACATGCTTCAAGCAGGCTTTTTGAATGCTCAGAGTTTTAGGGATGAGACCCGAGAAAGCTTTGTTATGCATTTAATCCTACAGGATGATAATGCACGTTTTCGTGTTGTAGGATAAACTGTAAAATAACTGTATGATGCACTCTAATACTAATGTTATGTAATTTTTCAAACAGCTGGTTATGGTTTCTTTTATCTAATGCCTTAGAGAACATAAAAAGTATTACAGTTTATCCCTGGAATTATATGTTTTGTAAAAGATCATTAAAAATAAACGGTGAATGAATGCTGTTTAACAGAAATTTAAGAAAGAAGTGTTTGACCCTAGAACTTAAACAGCCCTTAGAAGTTGAAACTGGGAGATTTGGGCAAGGGTGCCCGATAAAAAAACACGTGGAAGTGAAGTACAGAAAGTACATGTTTATCAATCTGTCCTGACTTCCGCCCAGATTCCACAGGGTGTAAGAGCCTTGCTTACCATTCGCTAGATGATCAGTCAAGGGAACGGTGTAGGCAGTGAGCTGTCGAAGAGAGTAAGTCAGTACTTCTGTGTTTTATCTAACACAATTAGGGATATCCTTTCAGTACTCATCATCCACTGATCAGTTGACAAGACTCACCTCAGAACTGGTCGGAAGAGAAAAGGCTGAACACCTCCTACCTATTTTTTTTCTTTCAAAATTCATACTGTTTGCCACGAAATATTTTTTTAATTTAGATAACTAATTTAGTTTGTTACGCAAAGATTCTCGGGTTATTTTGTTAAAACCCAGAATATTAGGAAAACGTCTATAGTAATATGTTTGTGTTAATGGTACTTTTGTTAGTATCGCACTTATTTCACGTACTTAGGGAAACAACTGGGCATCATTTGGTAAGAAGTGTAAGCACAGTGTTGTGCGAAAATATTGTATCACCTGCAAAAACCTTTAATTTTAAAGTTTAACTCTTTTTTTAAGTAACTAATGTTCATAGTTATTTCATCATTTATATGTCATTAGATGCGGAATTTGATGGAGATTTCAAAAATGTCTTAGTTTTTCCTGTAGTTAATTCTGTTTTTAAGACGCCTTACAAAAATCATGTCCAAGTCGAAATTAATGTGAAAAAGATCCTTTATCCAATACTTAGGTTTACAGCAATAAATCGTTTCTGTAATTCATAAGGATTGAAATAACATTTAAATACAGAAACATAATGAAGCATCTAATATTTTGTTGCCCAGCATTTAGCTATAATCACAGTTTTGCATCTTGCTGGTATACTGTGAACAAGGTTTTGTAAAAGATTGCGTTGAACAATAAGATTAATAATTTGAATTACATCTTCAATGAGTTGAATATTACTTATTGGATTCTTTTTTTGATAGTACACTTTTGAACCACAAATTTTCGAACGGGTTTAAGTCCGGTGACTGTGGTAGCCAGTCAAGATGCTGAACATTTTTTTCCTGAAACCACTTTTTGACTATTTTAGCATGATGACAGGTAGCATTGTCATCTTAAAAAATAAAATTGCCGTCATAAAAGTCTTCCAGGTGATGGTAGCATCTTGTTTTCTAATAACCAGATGTATTTCTGAGAATTTATTGTACCATCGAAAATATGGAGGTTCCCAAAGCGATGTGCACACACATGCAACTCCAATTCATGACCTTCACCGGAAGCTTAACAGTAGTCGGATGGAATTCTTCATGCTACAATCTCTTTACATAGGCCCTACTCTGATTCCCATTAACGCAAAATTCTGATTCATCAATGAAAAGAACTTTTTTCCATTGCTTGGTTGTCCATGAGACAGACTGTTTTGCCCACTGAAGTCTACGCTGTCTTTGATTTGCCGTTAACATTTGTTTACGCGTGCCTTTGCAGTCACGTAAGTTATAGTGAAGCTGCCTCCTCCTAGCAGTAGATGTACTAACAGTAACATCAGTCACTTCAGACCATCTCTGAAGCAATTCAGGTGAATTGAGCCTCTTGTCTACCAAGCTTAGCCTTCTGAGCACTCTATCCTTCCTTGTTGCAGTGGATCTGGGCAGCGGCGGATTTACCACTAGGCCAACTAGGCCGCGAGCTAGGGGCCCCAGGCTCGAGAGGGCCCCAGGTGTAGAATCCACAAAAGCGGGGAGCATGGAACAGAAAAACTTAGAAAAGGGAGGCACTGTTGTTTTAATTTACTTGAATAAAATAAAGTAGTGGTAACTTTTTTTATTTTATCTTGAATGATAACTAAAGAATGAACGTGATAATAACTCTATTGCGAGCACGCCCCGTTTTCGTACGAGTGCTATAGAGAGCACATTCGACGCAAAGTGTAGTTCTTTGCATTTTGAGTGTGCGATAGAGAGCGCATTCAAAATGTAAAATGTTGTTCCTGGATAAGCATGAACCTCTTTGACTATGTTTACAAATATTTTTTTATAACCTTTAATTTAACAACAAGTTAAATAAAAATAATTCTTATTTAAATAATACTTATATAACAATAAAATTACATTACCAATTATTATATTCTTTACTTAAAGATAAGTTTATTAGAAAATCTTATAGGAGCAAATTTAAATATGGGTGGCCGGCTGGGGGGCGCATAGAAAATTTGTCCAAGGGCCCCAAAAGCCTTAAATCCGGCACTGGATCTGGGCCTTCCACTGCGACGCATATTTTTAATATCAGCAGTGCCTTTTACTTTCTTCAGTAGACTAATAACTGCAGATAGATGACAGCCCACTATTTCAGCGATTTGCCTTGAAGAATATTCCTCTTCATGCGGCACAACAATTTTTACTCTGTCCGCTATGGACAATTTCCGCAGTTTAAACCATAATTGAGAATGTACGCAAATTATACCCTAATAACAACAAGAAGCGACCACTGTAATGCTCTCGCAAATCTGCGTCAATCAATCCTTATAAAGCTGGAGTAAGATTGGGATAGCATTAGGTAGCAGAGCTGAGACGGGCTCAGCCCGAAAGCCCAAAGCAGAGCCCGGGCCCAAATCGGGCTCGGGTTGTAGAATATTTACTGCGGTTCGGGCTCGGGCTCTTAAGGAGAGCGAGATAATTTTTTAAAATAAAAATGTGATTTTATATGATTTAGGAAATGAGACACTTTGTAACTGGAAAAGAGAATTTTTCGGCAACTGGTTCTGACTATAGAGCGGGCATTCGTGATGGCTATTTATTCCTGACTTTGTTAGAAAATGCCATAGGCCGCGCATTAGTGTGTTTCTGCAGATAAGAAAAAGCTTTTTCAAGAACTATAGATATTGGATAGTTGATAGCATGCCTATGATAATTTACCACCTATCTCCACGCAGTAGCTACCTGCTAATTCTATTTGGCAACGTACATATTGCAGCGCATGATGGCGCGATAATATTAGCATTATTTGAGCAACATACAATTGCAGCACCGCCCGATCATTTTCGATGCCCGCCCACCCGAAGCACTTCAGGTGGAAACGAACGGTCAAAGAAAATCGTACAGTTACACTGTAAAAATAGATAGAGGTCCCTTCCCCACTCCCTATTTGAGAAATACATGTATGTATATATGTATATATATTGTATCAAACCTCATATTTTACGTCATATCTTAAGAACAGAAGTAGCTACAGGAAACCATTCAGCAACTGGGCATCACATCATGTTCTTCTAATCATTCTGGATTTCTTAAATTTTTTCTTAAGAGCGCAGGCCTAGAGTGCGCGGCTTTTATATTTTCTGCGACGTGATAATGAACTTAAATACATGGTCGAGTCACATTATTGTGACCACCAGCTAATATCCAAAGTAACCGTCGTGTGCAGCGCGGACAGCAGCTAGACGGGCTGGGAGTGACTCGATAAGGTGCTGGAAGGTGTTCACAGGTATGTGGAGCCATGCTGACTGCAGTGCATCTGGCAGCTGCTGGAGGGTGCGAAGTGGAGCACCCATAGAGTGAACAACTCGATCGAGGGGGGTCCCATAGATTCTCAATTGGGTTTAAGTCTGGGGAATTAGAGGGCCAGGGAAGTACTTTGAAGTCTTCATCGTGCTCTTCCAACCATTCTCGGACATTTCTAGCTGTGTGACATATCGCATTGTCGTTCTGAAAAATCCCATTCGCCCCAGGGAAAACAATCAGCATGTATGGGTGTACGTGGTCTGCAAAGGATGGATTCATAACGAATTCGGTCCATAGTGCCTTCCACAGGTATGAGTGAACCCAGAGAATGCCACGAAAACATTCCCCAGACCATAACGCTGACCCCACCAGCTTGTGTTCTTTCAGCAATGGTTGAAGAGTGTTAGTCCATCCGTTCGATGAAGCAGAAAATGTGATTCATCAGAGAAGGCCATCCTTTGCCAATCAGCGGAGGTTCGATTCCGATACATATAAGAAAATGTAAGCCTTTTCTGCCGATGCACCTTAGTTAGCAATAGGTGCAGTGACCATCCCTCTGCATCAGTGCCCCATACGCAGCAGGGTTCGCTTAACTGTCGTTTTAGACACACTTCCGGTGGCCTCCTGGTTCATTCGGCAAGTGAGTTGCTCCACGGTAGCGTGTCGATCGGCCCTCACGCACTTTCGAAGCCGACGTTCACCTCTCACATCAATGGCATGCGGTGCTCCGCAGTTTTCACGTTGCTTATTCGCAATTGTGCCATTTCTTCAATCACAATACACTTTAACCACAGCAGCACGCGAACAGTTCAAAAACTGCGCAGTTTCAGAAATACTGCCACCCTTGGCCCGAAAGCCGATAATCATCCCGTTTTGCAAATCTGATAAATTGCTCCTTTTATCCATGACAGCAACGATGATATGTTTTCAGAATGCCTACAGCACACCTTATGTACCCTCCAAGCCAGCTCACGATACGTGCCTTTTTTTCATTGGCTACGCGCTGTTGATATCAAAAGTAGGAAGTGGTCATAATAATGTGACTCGACTGTGTATATTGCGCAGCATACGAAGAACCTATACAAAGTTTCACAAAATGAGAAACATTGATATATATACAAAATAAAAGAACGGAATCTAGAATTTTTTTTTTTTCGGTGTTTTTACCTGATGACGCAGCTTTTCGTTTGCGAGAACAGAAGCAAGAAAAATTGCTCCCTTAAGCAACCATTTTATCTGAATATAAAATAAAGGCACAGCAAAATCTTTCACCAGTAATCTACACCAACGTCCGCTAATCACAATCTTTTAATCTGCTGCAGGAACGCTCATCCCATACATTAAGTGCGTCTTCCTCCCCGTTGATACCCCTCATTAACTGCAGGGTGTTTCATGGGGGAGAGGGGGAATCCCCTGCCTATTCAGCCAAGAGATTCCAAGATCGCCTCCCAAGAATGTCATTAAGTCGGAGGCATTTTCCGACCGACGGCCATTTCTGAAAAGGATACTGATGAAGCTATTCCTTCCAGTGAGAAACCGATTGGTTTCCCATTTACGACGACAAGTGTTCGTCAGGCGATCTATTCTACTTTCCAGAACGCCGGCAATTGGTCTTTACAATCAACATGAGGCCTGAATAATTGAGGACGTTCCTTGTTATAAACGAAGTTGTTCGTGATGTGGCAGCCTTATGTGTCTTGAATCGGTATTTCCAGAATAAAATGACTAAACGATAGACGAAAATACCGCCGAGAAAGAAGTAGAATCTGAAGGTCTTCATTACAATGGAAAGAAAGATGGACTTCCTTTGCGCAGCTGATTACTTTTATATCCTCATGAAACAAAGCATAAGGGTTCCTAAGGAAAACCTAAAGTTCAGTTAAAAATTCTAGGAAAAACATTCCTTGTTTGTATTGCTGCGATCACTCGTTGTGCAAACCAGTGGAGGATCCAGCTGGGGGTGACTCCCCCCCCCCTAAACCGTAAAGAAATTTTTACGTTTAAAGTAGCGAAGATCGTAAAAGACTAACTTTGCGTATTTTGTTTTCAGTTTTTCTAAAAAAAAATTAACAATTAAACTTACTACGGAATTGGATTTAAAATACGTATTAGTGTATATTGATTTACTTTCAGTAAAAAAATGAAAGAAGTCTTTTCAGTCCTTTCCGACACGGAAAAATTAAGTTTGCACATCTTTAAAACTCTTCAGTGTGCTGTAATGAACACTTGTCAAAAATTATTTTTACCTTGGAAATCAATTTTTAAAGAAAATACAATCACGAAAGACCTTTCATTTCATTAAACACATTATTGTCTCGTTCCCCACCCGTATCATTCTTTAAAAGACCCAGTGAGTTGCATCAATATCAAGGCGCATGCCCATCACGTTTAAGAATCATTAGTGTTGTATATACAGGGTAATTCAAAATGACTGCCCCGATTACAATGACAATAACGTGTTTATAAAGATAAATAGACAGCTCATATCTCTACACAAGAAAGAAGGAAGTAGAGAATTTTATTGGAACCTACTGCTGTGTTGCCTGTGTTTCTTTCAATTATACATCCAGGAGGACGAAGCCCTCCCGGAAACGACCATTCGCCACCCCCACCCCCGGATACATTTTAAGTTACCGAGCCAAATTTTTATAAATTCAGGCTATCATGAAAAAGGAAGTTTCGTTTCTTTTTATGCTTCAAATATTTCTCCAATTACATTTTTAGCACGTCTTTTCTAAAAAAAGATCGTGCTGATGTTATCGGTTTGTCCGTCTGTACCCACGATATCTCTGCGATTATTAATCCGATTTGAAAAATTCTTTTTACATTGGGAAGCTTGAAATATGCGAATGCTGATCCTTTGTTTTTTTCACGATGTACAATTTTGCCTCTAGAGGGCGTAAATGCAAATGATGTCGAATTCAAAAATACGTTTTAATTCACATATTTGCTTCAAAACATCCGATTGAGAAAAATCTTTTATCGTTCGATTCCATTTATGTCGAAGAGTATTTTAAATATAGTTACTTTTTCAAATTACGTAGATTTTCCGCTAGGGGGCGTAAAAGTAAATTACATTTTCCCCGCTAACTCTTCTTCTAAAACTCCGAATTGAAAAAAAATTTCTTCAGCGGATATACCTCCTGATAGGCAATCTTTTGCATATAATTTAAATTTTTGGTAAGGAATACTTTGGCCACCAGGGGGCGTAAGAGTTAATTTTCGCTTCTGATATATTTACTATAAAATCTGAGCTTCTAAAATATCGATTGAAAAAATTATTTCGTGAACTGATGCCACTCACATCGATAAACGGTTTTCGGAATATTTTCTTCTTAAAATATTCCACAGTTTCTCCACCAGGGGGCGTAGATGTATATCTTATTTTCGTCAACATCTCTACTTCTAGAAGTCCGATTTGAAAAAAATTCTTCTCTGTCGGATAGTGTTTTCAGTGTGACATGTTTTTAATATAATTTAAAAATGTTCAAGTAATTCATCGACTTTCCGCTATGGGGCGTAAAGGTAAATTGCGTTTCCCCCTATATATCTGCTTCTAAATCTCCGATTTGAAAAATTCTTTCTGCACCGGATAAAGAAAGCTCTTGATGGGAAATCGTTTTCACATAATTTCTAATTTTTGGGAAAAAATAGTTTGGCCACCAGGGGGCGTTAATCTTAATTTCCGCTTCTGATCTATCTGCAGCAAAATATGAGCTTCTAAAATCTCGAGAAAAAGTCGTTTGTTGACCGATACTATACTCATGTCAACAAACCTTTTAGGAACATTTTGAAATAATGCATGGTTTCTACGCCAGGGGCCGTAGATGTGTATCTTATTTTCTTCAATATCTCTACTTCTAGGAGTCTGATTTGGAAAATTCCTTCTTTGTTGGATAGCGTTTCCGATGCGAAATGTTTTTCCTATAAATTCAAAATTTTCAAGTAAATCATAGACTTCCCGCTAGGGGGCACAAAGATAAATTGCGTTTTCAGCGTTATTTCTGTTCCTAAAACTCCGATTTGAAAACTTTCTCGTGTATCGCATACAAGACCTGATGAAAAATATTTTTCACATAATTTCTAATGTTTGGTAAAGAATGGTTTGGCCACCACTTAGCATAAGTGTTAATTTCTGCTTCTGATGTATTTGTAGCAAAATTGTGGGTTCCTGAAAACTCGACTAAATTTATTTTTTTCTTGGACCGATACCTCTCATATGGAAAAACCTTTTGAGAATACTTTCTTCCTAAAATAATGCATGGTTTTCCCACCGAGGGAAGTAAAGTCACATCTTATTTTTGTCAATATCTCTGTTTCTAAGAGTCCGATTTGAAAAATTCTTTGTGTTGGAGAGCGTTTCCGGTGCGAAATGTTTCTCATGTAAATTCATGTTTTTCTTAACACACAAGTGCTAAGCTCACGATTCCGATTCCGTTTACAGCAATATCTGTAAACGGAAATCGGAATCACGATTCCGTTTACAGCAATATCTGAGGGATTAAAACATCGATTGAAAAACTTCTTTCTTCCGTTAGATACTATTGTTTTCCAAACCAGTTCCATTGACTTTTAATAGCTTAGATAAATTTAATTTGCGTCAGAACGGATTCAAAAGACGTGCTTATTACACCCGAAAATTCGGTGTCATCTTTCTTGTTTTAAAGTACAATCATATCGTAAACGAATACATGACATGCTAAAATATAAGTAACCATACAAACTTACAAATAACTGCGTCAATAAATATAATCTCGTATTACTTCATTTTAGATATTATAGATTTCAAGAGAAACTGTTTAATAAATGTGTAAAGTGACACACATAAATAATTAGTACAACAAAGTCACTGATCACAAGTAATTTAATTATGCATAAAGAATCTTTGTGTACGTTTTTACATTAACTGTATTTCTGTCAATCTCATAAATAATATATTGTCGCTTCATCACTATACTGTATTTGTCATAAAATTGTGCGGTCCATTTGCCCAGCATGTGACAACGAGTATATCTATTATCCCAGATGTGCCATCGAATAATATACTTCCAGTTGATTCTATGAATAAATGAGTATGTATGATGGTGTACACGCACTCCAAATTTGAAATCGGGCCGCGGGTGGCCCGTGGTCAGCGTTCGTGACTGCCACGTAGAAGACCTCGGGTTCGATCCCAGTCAGGTACGAACGCTGGAACCATTAAATAACCGCCGTTCGTCGGATGGGCACGTTAAGCCGTCGAACCCCGGGTACTGGCCCCTGGTAGTAAATAAGGGCGTCTTCTACCTCGCTTCCCTGTCACTTTCCTATGGGGCACTCTAGCCCAAATCTCCCAGCTTCCTATTTCTAAGGATTGTTTAAGACCTGGGGTCAGACACTCCCTTCCTAAAATCCTCTACATATGATCCGATCTGAAATTGGAAATCGAGCCGCGGATGGCTCAGTGGTTAGAGATTCAGCCTACAGATGTAGGGACCCCAGGTCCCTCCATCAGTGGGCTCGATTTCCAATTTCAGATCAGAAGTTGCCGCAGATTCATCTGTAGGCTGAATCTGTACCTAGCCTGGTAGTGTGAATTTCTAACAATCGCTGAATATCCGCCTTGCATTGAACGTTAAGTGACGGGCCCCGGGTAGGAATCCCCCAGTTGAATTTCTCTCTGCCTTCTATGTGCAAAATCCTACGGTGGCGCCATCTAGTATGCTCTCTCTCTCTCTCTCTCTCTCTCTCTCTTACAAACTATCCTGCCAGAATCGTTAGATTCGCTCTATATTTTTTAATTTTGAAATATATGGATTTTTTGAGTACATATATTTGTCAAAAACGGGTACATATATTTCAAATCAGAAATACCAGATATACTCACAATTGATTTCCTGTATGTACGCAAAAATGAATAAGTGTCTTTTTCAAAAATGAGACAAGTACTCGGTGCTATTATGAGCTAAGAATGTGCTCAAAAACGAGTACATTTTGCTTATTTCTAAGTACCAACTTTTAACAGTGTAAGCAGTGTTCTTCATAGGGTATTGAAACGGTTGAAAAAAAAAATAAAACAACACACTCACTCAATAGACAAAAAAACATTAGAGATAGGGGTAATGGGGAGTCGACATGGGCATCCCCCGCGCAGAGTAGGACACACTGAAACCAAACACGGGGGATAAATAGGCGGACAGGAGGGCTTCTCACAGCAATCGGCCAACATGGATAAACGTGGTGTTCTGAGCGGCTGTTCAAGGACGTATTGTTGGCACAAGGCAGATGGGTCATTCTATCGCCCAAGTGGTAAGAACCCTAAGGTTCCCCGTGGGCAACCGTATCAAGGGTGTATGCACCACGAGTATACCATCGACAGACGTTCCAGCGCCCAGAGAGCAATCGTTGGGCGACCACACGCCATTGATGACCGAAGTAGATTATCCAGGCTCCTACAGACTGACCGCTTGGCAACGGCGACGCAAATCACACCCAGGTTAAATGTCGGAGGCCCAAGCAGCGTCAGTGAGTGAACGGTATGGCGCACAATGCATACCATGTGTTACTGGTGCCGACGCCCAACTGGTATGCTACTGTTGACTGCTCGTCAAAAGACATTACGCCTCGGGAACATCAAAAATGGAACTCTGAAGAGTGGTCCTGCGCTGTGTGGGCAGATGAATCCCGTTTTCAGCTGTACCGAGCTAACGGGAGGATGTGGGTGTGGCGTCGGCAGCATGAAGCGATGTGTCCGTCGCGCCAGGTTGACTGTGTTCAAGGCGGTGGTGGCTCTGTGATGGTTTGGGGAGACTTCTCATGGATCACATTAGGTCCCTTAGCGTATGTGGAGAGGTCCTTAACAGCTGCGCGCTACCAGCATGTGCTGGCTGGTCACATCCACGCTTTCATGCGTCCTGTGGCTGATGGTCTGTTTCAGAAGAACAATGTGCCGCCGCATCGGGCCGCAACCACCCAAGAATAGCTCAAGACAAACTCATCTGAGTTTGGAAACATGGTTCCCGGATGTAACCTTGTGGAAGCTCTCTGGGAAAACGTGGAGTTGAACATAAGATCCATGGATCCTGAACCGACGTCTCGGCCGGAGTTGTGGGCAATGCTGCAACAGATATGGCTGGCATTATCTCCGGAAACCCCTCCGACATCTGGGGGCATAGGCGTCGTCTTCTGAAAATTTCGAGGGGTACTGAAATTCAAAAAGCGGGTGCCGTTTCCAGTGTTGAAATTTTAGATTTTTTTTTTTTTTGATTGGAGGTTTAACGACCACCGTGAGCAATTCAATGGGCTATAAGCAGTCGCCCGTCCCTAATTTTAGGGTCACTGGTTCCAGGGAAGGGAGAGAGCCAGTGCCATAAGACAAACACAACATCCATGCCTCACCGGGATTCGAACCCGGACCCCTTCCGGACGAATGATCAGAAGCCATCGCTTAGACCACTGCGCCACCGGGGCGGCATTTTAGATGTTTAAATGGACCTTGTCTTCAGTATAAACGCAAACAAACCTATACATGATTTCATGATAGAGATATTACATTTTTTTATAGCAACCAAATTCTTGAACACCGTTTTAATTCTTCAGATTTAATTTCCTGTAATGAGCGCACAAGAGCTCCTATATTTTTCTTTTCTTTTGGACCAAATTTGAGCATTTTGTTGGGGACTACTACCAGAAAACCAAACCTGTTGAAAAAGGCTGAGATTGGCAGTATATATCATCAGTCAAAACAGACAGTAGGCAAGTAGCGATACCTTTGAGGAGTTCGCTCTAGCAGTAGCAAACAAACTGACGTGTTCAGTGTTGGAATGGAACGCACTTCATTATCATTGCACTGTATTATTTTCCTTACTTGTTATTGTTAGCATTTAGAGTATAACGCAGCATATATCACAGTGAAATTTTTGCTTTGATTAACAAGTGTAACTTGGAAATCTCCGCCCCCACCCCGCCATCATTCATCGTGCAGTCCATGTGAACCGGTTGTTATCGATTTGGCATATCATCCCTGCGTGGATTGATTGGTGTTACTATTGGTGACTGCTTATATGTTTTATAAAACTAGGGAGAAAAAAAATCCTCAACAGAATTATGTCAAGCAAACAATAACTGCAACAACAGCAAAAAAAAAAAAAAAAAAAAAAAACACATTCAAAAGTATCCTTTGAGCGAGAAAAAATCATTCGCAGTCTCGTTGTGTGTCTTTTGCTCTCGGACGGTCATTCATTACTTCCGCTCTGATATTTATGGCTTTATGACCCTAATGAAGCTCACTGCGTGCATGGTGAGCTGCTGACAACTTACTGATGTGCAAGGAACGTGATTGTGAAAAAAAAAATCGGTAGCGTTAAACATTAGGAAGGTAGGGTACAAACCATATCCCACACCCCCGATTTCTCGCTTGCTTAGCTGTCTTATTTCCTAAGTGTTTATTCGGTATCGGTAGTTAAAACAGGATTTTTTTTAAGATATATTTTTTTTTTTTTTATAGAAACCAAATATTTGCGCTGTATTCCGATTATCTTATTTAATTTTACGCAAAATGGAACTAAATATTTAATTATGAATCCAGTACATATAACAAAAATTCGGAGGAGTGCGGAGCACCCCCCCCCCCCAAATGATTTCAAGGGGTGCTCAAGCGCCTGAGCACCCCTGTAGTTGGCGCCAGTGTCTGGTGGAGTCTATGCCTTGGCTTGTACAGGCTGTTATTTCGCGCTAAGGAGGACCAACACGCTATTAGGTACGTATATCTAATGTTTTGTACATTCAGTGCATATATATCCAGTAGATTCCAGTTAATTGGGACACATCGGGGCAAGAATACTTTGGCCCAATTAAGCGGTTGCCCCTATTATGCAAGCTTTATCCCAAGAAACTAAAACATACTCGTGCATGCACCTTTCGTCCCGAGTCAGCAACACAAAATGTTTTAAACTACCATTTACTGAATAAAAGTACACGTGAACTTATGTATTTAAGCACATTTCAGTACTAATATTAAGAAATAATTTGCGCTAAAATCAATCTTAGTGTAAATGTACCAGCGTATCTGTCACAAGCATGTAGTTACTAGCAATTCATGTTTCGGAGAAGTTTATTGAGGTTACCTTGACGTGTTCTGTCTATACACTGTGAATGAACAAAATCAGGGTACATGTCTGATGCAGATATAAGATCGAAGTCTTGCAAAAACTGGCGTCGTAATTCAGCAATAAATTTCACTTATATTCAGCCGATACAGCACAAAACGTTTCGGATATGTATCAATAAAGTTACAATCTCTCATTTTCGTTACACTTTCATAGATATCTTATAATTGCGTTTCAGAAACATCTATTTTGGAACATAACTCTTTGTACATTACGGTTACGTTAAAAATAGCATTCGCCGATACTGCTGTTTTATAGTTTCCGTTGTACATAAATGCTATCTTGATGTTACATTCCGGCGATATTTAAGATTTTTGGTTTGGCAAAAGCGTGGATGCGCATGCGCATTTATGCAATTTCACCGAAGCACTCTCGTAGTCTTATTTCCACGTGCTATTGGGATATTCTTTGGTGATACTATCGTACTCGAGTTAGCTAGTTAGTTGATTTAATATTTCATCTTTTTTTTTTTTTTTTTTTTTATTCAAGATCTGAAAGTAAGTAATTGTTTTGATTATTATAAGTTTTAATTTCTAAAAAGCATTTTATAAAATCTAAGTAGATGGCTGTATTGTTGAATTAGTATACTATACCAGCATGTTTTTTTTTTTTACTTGAAGCTGAGAAATTTCATATGGGTAGGTATTTAGAGAAACAACGAATTTATTTCAGCGAAAAAAAGAAAGAAAATCATAGTCCTTTTTTTTTTTTTTTTTTTGATTGGATCTAACGACCACCGTGAGCAACTCAATGGGCTATAAGCAGTCGCCCGTCCCTAATTTAGGGTCACTGGCTCCAGGAAAGGGAGAGAGCCAGTGTCGTAAGACAAACACAACATCCATGCCTCACCGGAATTCGAACCCGGGTCCCTTTTGGACAAATGATCAGAGGCCATCGCTTAGACCACTGTGCCACCGGGGCGGAATATAGTCTTTTCCACATGCATATTAGAAATTCGACACCCTCATTTGGGACCGATTTTAATTTCTTTTATTATCAATATACAAACGCCGCCACTGTTCCCAACGGACAGCAGACTGCGTTCAACCTGTGAAAACGTAAACAACTCGTAATACGACTTTTGTTGCTTTTGAAACAGCTGTCGCGTGTAATATTTTTTATTGGGATTTTACAAAGTTTATTAAAACTATAATGTTCAACGTAGTAAATACGTAACAATAATATGATGATGTCACAAATATCTTTCAAATGCGTAACAGTAATGTAACGAAGTTACAAATATCTTTCAAATACGTAACAGTAACATTAAGTTGGTATGTTGAAGTTACAAAGACTTTTCACTATAACGTATCGGTTATGTTTCAAAGTTATGTAACGTTTGAGCACATTTTGTCGTAACCGTAAGGTTTCTGACACATTACTGTTATATTGCGCAACGTATCTGAAAAGTCTCAATGTTTCAGTGCTACGTACTTGTAACATATACGAAATATTATGTGCTGTGTAAGAGGTGTATCAACCTCATCACTTTCGTGGTCTTCTGATCTCTCTAGGTGTTTTGCTACAATTTGTTCAACAACTGGATCCACACGATCTTCATTTTCATTATGACATCGAAGACTGTTGTCAATGGATGAAAACTCTTTGTAGTTTCTAAGGGGCTAAAATTCTAAAATGTTTTCATGTTCAGTATTGGACGCTCTTGAAGCTCCTTGCAGAATTCTCAAGTCCACAGTAAGCAAAGCCGTTCTGAATCATTTGCTACTTAACATTTCGCCAGCTGTTCACGACAAATTGCACTGCTTATGAAATAGTAATTTTAGCACAGATTTTTTGGTTGTTTAAGATCATGTCAGGAGATTTTCTTCAATTGCTTTATGAATGTAATGTACCGACCTTCGGCGACACTATGTCTTCAAATATTGAATGATGCCCATGTCCAGCTGCTGTACCAAGGATGTGATGTTAGCAGAAAGAAATTCCAGTTGAATATTTTTCAAACAATTTAAATCAGGGTGTGCCGCACAGTTGCTCAGAAGCAACAGAATTTTTCTTGTCTTCCGGTGCAATTCCACATCCCAATTCATTAGCCATTTCTGAAAAGTATCAGAAGTCATCCATGCATTCTTGTTGGTATAATACGAAACTGGCAAACTGTCCATTCCAAACTCTTTAAAGCATTGATCATCAAAAATGGGTACAATTCCCGTAGGTGTTTGTTGCCATTTCAATTATATTGTCCCATTAAATTTGTTCATTGCAGAGTGACTCAGTTCTTGACGAGTTCCTCCACCGCACCAGTCTTTAATATCGTCAGCCCACACACGGTGAGGGCGTCCTCTTGCATTCCTTCCGCTCATTAAGCCAAACACCAATGTCTTTATCTTTCGGTTGTTTTTCATTCTTCAGATGTGTCCAAAGAGTCTTAGTTTTCTCCGTATGATTTAGGTGTCTGTTGCCATTTTAACTATATTGTCCCAATGAAGTCTGTTCATTGCAGAGTGCCTCAGTTCTGGAACAGTAGGTGTCTGTTGCCATTTTAACTATATTGTCCCATTGAAGTCTGTTCATTGCAGAGTGGCTCAGTTCTTGAAGAGTTCCATCGCACCAGTCTTTAATATCGTCAGCCCACACACGGTGAGGGCGTCCTCTTGCATTGCTTCCGCTCATTAAGCCAAACACCAATGTCTTTATCTTTCTGTCGTTTTTCATTCTGCAGATGTGTCCAAAGAGTCTTAGTTTTCTCTGTATGATTTAGGTGACTGTTGCCATTTTAACTATATTGTCCCATTGAAGTCTGTTCATTGCAGAGTGGCTCAGTTCTTGAACAGTAGGTGTCTGTTGCCATTTTAACTATATTGTCCCATTGAAGTCTGTTCGTTGCAGAGTGGCTCAGTTCTTGAACAGTAGGTGTCTGTTGCCATTTTAACTATATTGTCCCATTGAAGTCTGTTCATTGCAGAGTGGCTCAGTTCTTGAAGAGTTCCACCGCACCAGTCTTTAATATCGTCAGCCCACACACGGTGAGGGCGTCTTCTTGCATTCCTTCTGTTCATTAAGCCAGACACCAATGTCTTTATCTTTCTCCCATTTTTCATTCTGCAGATGAGTCCAAAGTGTCTTAGTTTTCTCTGTATGATTTTTTGGAACAAGGTCTTTTTTAGTTGCATTCTTCTGTACACTTCTGCATTTCTTATCCTTTGGGTCCATCCGTTTCTTAAGATTTTACCATAGCACTTCCTTTCAAAAGCAAGTATCCTTCTAGCAAAGCATTGATACTTAGGGCTTTACCCAATAACTAACAGCTTCATTTTAACGTTTCCTGCCATGTTTGAGTAGAACATCACCATTACACTAGTCATTACCTTTTCGAACCACACAGTGGGGCATGTTTGTGAGTAAATGAACCGTTCGGCGTGGCACGGTAGACTTGTTTCATCAGCATTGTAGATGTCATCTGCACTAAATTTCTGGAGCAAATCGAGCAGTTTAGTGGATTACCATTCAGCGCTCGCAGCACCAGCACTCTCCTAATAGCCGTGTGTTTTCTTAAATTTCATTTTATGCCTGGATTTCTATCTCGATAACAAGCCATCTCTGTTACTATAAAACTCATGTGACCTAGCTTTTTAGCTAACTCATCTGATTCAGCTTTCAATATTGGACCATTGAGACGCACACCCCGTTCAGTTGCAACAGAGAACCACTGATCGAAGGTCTCAACATGTGGATCCTCGTCTTATCGCTTCCGCTTTGTAGATTTTCTCTGTTGTCTGCGCAATTCATTCCTCTCGTAATTTGCCGTGTAGGCTTACGACAAGTTTCATTGTGGAATCTGACATTATCTCCGCCAGCTTGGAATGACTGATGTTGGACTGTTGGCTTTTGATATGGTTGAGTAAGACTATTTTATCACCTACCGTTATACACTATATTGACAAAAGTCACCGGACACCTAGGAGAGAAACACAACATAGCATTTATTGACATATATTAGTACGGCGTCGGTCCACCTTTGGCCTTAATGCATGCACTGACCCTTCGAGACATGCTTTCGACAAATTTTTTGAACACAGCGATAGGCATGCGCTTCCATTCAGTACGAAATGCTGCCGCTAACTGTTGATTAGCAGTAGGCCTTGGTTCCAAACTTCTTATACTGCGCTCTAATTTCTCCCACAGGTGCTCTATGGGATAAAGATCAGGGCTCTGTGCTGGCCAGTCCACACACGATACGGAATTATTGTCAAACCACGCCGTAACAGTCCTTGCTCTGTGGCTCGGTGCATTATTCTGCTGGTACCAACAATCCTCGGTTCCATAGTATTGCCACAGATTTGCTAGGGCACAATTGCCCAGAATATCGAGGTAGACGTGCTGGTTAACAGGTTTGTCCACGATAACCAATGGGCCGCGACCATACCACAAAACACCCCAAAACGAGTACACTGCCATCTCTAAACCGTAGGACCAGCACACTGTGGTAAATAGCATTCCCCCGGCTGCCGCCATACCCACACACGGCCATCAGACTGATGGATCGTGTATCTGGATTCATCAGTCCATAGGACACGTTTCCATTGATGTACGGTCCACTATAAATGTTCTTTACATCAAGCTAAACAACGAGTAGCTTTCCGAGTGGAGATGAAAGGCTTATGAGCAGCCGCACAACCACGGTAACCAGTGGAATGAAGTTCTCTGCGAATGGTACGTGTACATACCGAAGTTCCGGTATTTTTACTCACCTGTACATTGAGGTCTTGTGCAGTACTAGGTCGATTAGCTGTAACGACTCTCCTGAGGCTTCGAGGTCCTCTATCACTGATTTACTTTGGCCTGTCGGTACGGTTCGCTGCTTCAGGCACGCCATGTTTCTTCCACTTATTCAGTACATCCAAAATAGTTGACTTTGGTATGATTAAACGCCTCTCGGTTTCTCTTATAGACAACACACTAATATAACACCCAACAATCTTTCCTTTCTCAAAAAAACTTTATTATCTACCCCATAATCAATCTTATCAATCACATAACTCACCCTAATCTTAAAGTCACCATTAGATGACTTGTCCCCGTAAATACAAAAGAAAATAGTCCTATAATATTATTCACCCCTAGAAAAACAAACAGCGCTGTTCTTATATAAATCAACCCTATAAAATAAGGGAAAGAAATTTTCACTCATCCTCACAGTGCGATATGATCGCGGTCAGGTGCAGGCTTGTTTTTATACCGTTTGCAGCTGTACCGCGCGTCTTAAGAACGCCGCGGATCCGTTCGTTTGCTTTTGAAGGGGTGTGCGCTGACTTGTCAATATAGTGCATCCTTCCATGGTATTTTGGCAGGGGTCTTACAAAGACAAAGGAAAACACCAAAAACTGTTTGTCACCCTTCCTACGTAGTAAGCAGTAGTGTCATCACATATGCCACATATATGTAGTGATCAAAAGCACACTATCTAGCAGTCAACGGAAACAGAGCTGTTACACTGTACAATTCGGCACTGACTATCTAAAGCAACGGCCTCTACGCTACTCAATACACGTGCGCCATGGACAGTCAGGGGTGCGGTTGAGACCTGGTGCACCCAGGTCATTGTTTTTTAAGGCCTAGCTATCGACATTAGATAACAAGAAGTCACAGTGGAAATTTGCATATGGTGTTTGCACACAGGAAGCAGTCGATATATACAGTACACTCTCGTTGTAAGAAACTCGGATATAAGAAATTTCGGTTCTGAGAAAGTTACAAAAAATCAAATTCCAAAATAATTTTTTTTTCGACCTGTATTGCAATGTTTCTCCTCTTTATCTCCCTTGGAACTTCAAGACCATTTTCGGAGCGACTTTCACCAGATAATGCACGTCGTTTTATACCTTTCGCCCCTCTCCACAATGCATGGTAAACGTTTTCTTGGAAGGGGCAAATCCCGTTCTGACTTACCCCTTTCAAGAATTCTATGTCATCACCTGCTCGTTCATAGGTGAAGGTCAGTACATTACTAATGCACTCTTTGTTCTCATCTTTTAATTTTGCACTATTTTTGAGTTCTATTTCTTCCTGTCTGCTGTAGCGAACGAACTAGCGATCTGACTGTTTGGTCTGAAAGGACACGTCTAAAATTGCGCGCCAAAGATTGGAACGACCTTGGAAGATATGTTTGAATGGCGTAGCTAGCGCGAGTATAAGCGGAGAGAGCTTGTTGGGGACATTTACCGGTGTGCAGTTGCAGGGTCGGTGGGTAGGGAGAAATGGGTGTGCAGTTGCAGGGTCGGTGGGTAGGGAGAAATGGGTGTGCAGTTGCAGGGTCGGTGGGTAGGGAGAAATGGGTGTGCAGTTGCAGGGTCGGTGGGTAGGGAGAAATGGGTGTGCAGTTAACTGGTCCCCGGATTGTCATGTTGTTCTGCCCGATCAGACATCACATGAAGCGTTAGAGTTTTTACAGTTCTGAGTTGTTGGATATTTTTCAATTGCTCGTGTACAATGACACCAAAGCGTAAAGCTCTGTCAATCGAGCAAGTATAAGCGGAGAGAGCTTGTTGGGGACATTTACCGGTGTGCAGTTGCAGGGTCGGTGGGTAGGGAGAAATGGGTGTGCAGTTGCAGGGTCGGTGGGTAGGGAGAAATGGGTGTGCAGTTGCAGGGTCGGTGGGTAGGGAGAAATGGGTGTGCAGTTAACTGGTCCCCGGATTGTCATGTTGTTCTGCCCGATCAGACATCACATGAAGCGTTAGAGTTTTTACAGTTCTGAGTTGTTGGATATTTTTCAATTGCTCGTGTACAATGACACCAAAGCGTAAAGCTCTGTCAATCGAGCAAAAGATAAAAGTCATCGAAGCTGTTGATAGCGGAAGGAAGAAGAATGATATTGCCAAAGACTTCGGATTTCCAGCCTCCACACTTTCCAACATTCTAACGCGCGGGGAAAAAATCCTGTCCGGCACCATAAAGCAAGACCAGAAAAGGATTCCACATATCCTGACGTCGAAAGTGCACTAGATTTATTAATGAAGAAAGTTTTGTTCTGGAACAAGACTTTGAGGCTACAGTTCCCCTTGATGAGTGGGTTCAATTGGATGTGGAAGGTTTCTTTTGAGGATTTTGTCACCGTAGATAACGGTGTGTAAACGTCACCTGAGCTGACAGACGCCGAAATTTTGGCCCAAGTGAACCCTGTTGAAGAAACTGGAAGCAGCAGTGAAGAAGAGGATGACAACTTTTCGGAGCCGCAGCTACTGACGCGGGGAGAAATCATGGATACGATTCAGAGAGTGAAGGACTATGTGAGTAGGATTCCAAGTGCTCAAGAAGCAGAGAAAGATCAATGTTTGATTGGACTCCAAAAATGTGAGACGATTGTAATGGTAAATACAAAAAAAGCAGACTTCTATAACATATTTGTTTAAATAAAAGGTATGTATTGATGTACACTTGTTTATTCATAAAATACTCGTACTGAACGTTATGTATCTGCTTTAATTTCGAAGTTTTAACCACTTTAATCTAAATTCGGTTATCAGAAACTGATTTTCAGTCCCATTGAACTTTCTCATAACGACAGTTAACTGTGTGTGTGTGTGTGTGTATACATATATGTAGTGTGGTGGGTGTGTGTGTGTATACACATATATGTAGCGTGGTGTGGTGTGTGTGTGTGTGTGTGTGTGTACTTGAAAGCAACAAAACCACACAAGACAGCAAAGGTCATGAAAATCTAATCGCGCAAAAACAGCTGAGAAGAATATTCAAGAGTTATAGCCAAGCGAAAAACAGCAGGATTACATACCAGAAAACTGAACAAAAAAACGCCAAAACAGGAACAAGCAGAAAAGGAAGTAGGAGATTGAATGCAGGAAAGCAGCGAACATCATCCATAGCTTTTCAAAAACAAGCGTGGACAACACTCTCTTCTCCTCAAAAACCTAGTAAACTGGGTTTCTGCTACGATAAGCTTGTAATGGGAAAAATAAGAAAATATTTTATCTGATATGACCAATTCCCAAGTTACAATTAAACAGATAAGAGCATCCATAAAATGAGTTTTTATGCACAGCAGCTTACTGAAAATATTAATTATACTTTTGAGTTTTACAAGCTTATTGTGCCGGCCCGATCCTTCATTAAGGCCACTGTGAAAACGCAAGTTTGTCCGAGACTGTCATCGAACTCGTGCCCCCTCACTCCGGAGTAAGTCGCTCTCCCAACTGAGCTACGCGGACAGAATGTCTAGCTGCAGATCATCTTGACACATTTTTTTACCTCTGTAGTACGTCACACCACGTTTGACATCAAAAGGTTGAAAAAATCTTTAAAAAATGTTACAATATGTACAACAAATATTTCATGTATTCAAGCGAGCAGAGTAAATAATGAGCCAAGACAAAAAGAAATAAAAACTCTCAAGAGCAACGCTGAAATTAGCACAAAAAAGTAACATGGCGAGAGCCAAAGCAAATGCCGCTAGCCCAAGACGAAGACACAAATGAAAAATTACAAGATAAGCTTGCAAAAGTCAAAAGTATAATTAATATTTTCAGTAACGTGCTGTGCATAAAAACTCATTTTAAAGGCGCGCTTATCTGTTTAACTGTAACTTGGGAACCGGGATAGAATGTTTTCTTATTTTTCCTACTACAAGCTTATCGTAGCAGAAACCCAGTTATTAGGTCTTTGCGAAAAGGAGAGTGTTGCCCATGCTGGTCCTTGAAAAAGCCATGGTTGACGGTCTCTGTTTTTCTGCATTCAATCTCTTACTTCATTTTCTGCTTGTTCCTGTTTTGGCGGGGTTTTTTTTTTGTTCAATTTTTTTGATATGCAATCCTGACGTTTTTTGCTTGGCTATATAAACGAGTGCACATACAGTATGTAGTAATGCAACTCAGCCTACATATTTATATATATACACATAAACATAGTAGACATAAAATTGCAAAAATAGAATGCCATGACCTCGCGCTCTGCTGCAGGGGTCAATGTCACCAGGGAAAATTAGAACTAAAAAGTGAAAATCCTAACCAAAGAAAGATTCAGAAAGGAGAACTTTAATCTTGCCACAGTAAAATTGATAAATTTTATCCTGTCTTTTTTAGTTCTAATTTTCCCTGGTTTTGCTATATTTTGGGATACTCGATTCCCTTCCATTTCGTTTTTAGTTGTGCTTATCTTGGTTGTTGTGCGGTCATAATTTAACTTGTACCAGCAAAGCACAGCATCACATGTAATTTCATTTTATTTTATATGTAGGTTGTTTTAACTTTTTTAGGTATGGAGTGAATTTTCGTTTATTATAGATGTGCACTAAACTTAACTATCTATTAAATGATTTCATGTGTGTCTAGGGCATATAATTTGCTTCTCTGTGACTTGCGACCTAGCACTTTGATTTTATACTTTACAGTTTTTTAAATAATTTTGCTGTAGATATTGAGCATTTACCATGCTTTTCAGAGACATGCAACTCGGTTATTTGGGTTCACTCTCAGATATTACATCTGTACTTTGTTCCTTGTGCACCTTTTTCTAATATTTTTCTTAAAATTGTTGCTTTAAATTTGCCTTTTTCAAAATTGTAAATTTTCTCTTCTTTTTGTTTAAATTTATTTTTCTGCCGCCCCGGTGGCGCAGTGGTCTAAGCGATGGCCTCTGATCATTCGTCCGAACGGGGTCCGGGTTCAAATCCCGGTGAGGCATGGATGTTGTGTTTGTCTTACGGCACTGGCTCTCTCCCTTCCCTGGAACCAGTGACCCTAAATTAGGGACGGGCGACTGCTTATAGCCCATTGAGTTGCTCAAGGTGGTCGTTAAACCTCCAATTAAAAAAAAAATATTTTTCTACTTTGCTTTTTCTGTGACAGGATAAAAGCTTTCAATTTTAATGTGGCAAGATTAAAGTTCTCCTTTCTGAAAATTTCTTTGGTTAGGATTTTCACACTATTTTAAGTCTAATTTTCCCTGGGTTTGCTATAATTTAAGACACTTGGTTCCCTTCCATTTCGTTTTAATTTGTGCTTTTCTTGGTTGTTGTGCGGTCGGGCAATGTTATTTAGTTTGCTAGTTTGATTTTAAAAATCCCATTTTAATTTGACAAGTTTAACCTAAAATTTAATGTCCTTATAGCACACTAAATTAGCAGAAACCCACAATTCACTGGTCTTAGTAGATAAATGAATGATTTTCTTTATGCTTGCCCTTGACGAAGCCATCTGAGAATCAGTCATTGATCTGCTTCCTGCGTTCTTCCGTTTGTTTGATTTCCATCGTTAGGAGCTTGACTGCTTCGGACGGTTGGGGATTGGTGGTTGTTATTCTGCTCGTTCTCGGAATTTCTGTTTGTTTTCGTTTTTTCAAAATTTTGCTCCTTGAGTTTTGCATTTTTTTAATATTATGGTTTGCTCTTTCTTTTATGCAGCCTCTGGCGCTTTGGAATTTCAAATTTGTACTGGGTTTTTGTTTAATTCTTCTTCTTGTTTTTTGCTATATATATATATCATCATCATTGTCAACCATTATCAATCCACTGCTGGACGAAGGTCTCCCCAAGTTTCTTTCACGACGGTCTGTCTTGTGCCAGTCTGCTCCATGTTACTCCCGCATACTTTCTCATTTCATCCACACATCTCCCATGTGACCTTCTTCTGGGTCTTTTCCTGTTCCTCGGAATCCAGTCTAAAATTTCAGCTGTCCATCGATGGTCTGTCCTTCTGGCAATATGTCCAGCCCATTGCCATTTCAGCGATTGTACTCTGATCATGATGTCTTCCACTCTTGTCATTTTTCTAATACACGAGTTCCTCTTCTTATGTCTCCTGGTTACACACACACACACACGGTCGAGTCACATTATTGTGACAAACATTTAATATCCAGTGTCACCGCCGTGTGCAGCGCGGACAGCAGCTAGACGGGCTGGGACAGACTTAATAAGGTTCTGGAAGGTGTTCACAGGTATGTAGAGCCAAGCTGACTGCAGTGCATCTGACAGCTGCTGAAGTGTGCGCTATGGATGATCCATAGAGCGAACAACACGATCGAGTTGGTCACACAGATGCTCAATTGGGTTTAAGTCTGGGGAATTAGGGGGCCAGGGAAGTACTTTGAAGTCTTCATCATGCTCTTCCAACCACTCTCGGACATTTCTAGCTGTGTGACACGTCGCATTGTTGTTCTGGAAAATCTCATCCACCCCGAGGAAGACAATCAGCATGTATGGGTGTAAGTGGTCTGCAAGGATGGATTCCTAACAAATTCGATCCATAGGGCCTTCCACAGGTATGAGTGAACCCAGAGAAAGCCACGAAAACATTCCCCAGACCATAACGCTGCCCCCACCAGCTTGTGTTCTTCCAGAAATGGTTGAAGAGTGTTTGTTCTCCGATGTTTCTCGCCTTATACGCCAACGTCCATCCGTTCGATGAAGCAGAAAACTTTACTCATCGGAGAAGGTAATCCTTTGCCAATCAGCGGAGGTCCAATTCCGATAATCCCGTGCAAATATAATCATTTTCTGCTGATGCACCTTCGTTAGTATAGGTGCAGTTACCATTCGTCTGCATCGGAACCCCATACGCAGTAAAGTTCGTTGAACTGTCGTTTTTGGCACACTTCCGGTAGCCCTCTGGCTCATTCGGCCAGCGAGTTGCTCCACTGTAGCGTGTCGATCAGCCCTCACGCACCTTCGAAGCCTACGTTCACCTCTCACATCAATGGCACGTAGTGGTCCGCAGTTTCCACGTCGATTATTTGTAGTGGAGCCATTTGTCCAATCACGATACACTTTAACCACAGCAGCACGCGAACAGTTCACAAACTGCGCTGTTTCAGAAATAATGCCACCTTTGACCCGAAAGCCGATATTCATCTCTTTTTTGCAAATCTGATAAATCGCTCCTTTTATCCATGACAACAACGAGTGATACGTTTTCAGAATGCCTACAGCACACCTTATATAGCCTCCAAGTCAGCTCACGACACGTGCCATCTTTCATTCGCTACCCGCTGTTGACGTCAAAAGTAGGAGGTGGTCGCGATAATGCGACTCTACACATAATTGTGACCACCTCCTACATATTTTACACTGTATATTCAAATTCTATATTTAAATTAATAGGAAACTTGGTCGTTCTGGGTGGTGTAGTGGTTAGCGTACTTGTGGGCTATCCGAGAGGCGCGGGTTCGATTCCGCTAAAGGACGACGAAATTTTCAAGTTTTCGGATATTATCTGACTGAACATCCATGCCATATTTACACCAATAAACGTATTCACATCTTCCAAATTTGTAATGTACAATGGTGTAATCCCGTATTTCATTCATTGATCTGTAATCATTTTGACTTTAAAATGCATTTCTCCCTACGACGCGGTTGTTTTATCCACCTCCCCCCCCCGCCCCAAACAAATTCGAGGATTTCGATGGAAGACTTTTTTTTTTTTTTACTTTACATCGCTGTAAACGTTTTTTGGCACGTTTTCTTCTGAATTTTTTTTTTGTATTTTCTTTAACTGTTTATTTAATGGCATCAAATAGTTTGACTTTATTAACTATCATTTCTTGTTTGGTTTCAGATTCGAATGCAATAAACCCATAATGAGTGAAAAAAAGCAAAGGAATATTTTGCATTCCTTTAGTAATACAAAATATAATGTAACTAATGATAATAGTAACAATAGTAATATGTGTACTTCACTTAACCGTGAGCTGATCGATTCAGAGCCTCCACAGTCCTCGTCAGGCACCATTAAGGAAGAACATTCGAACTGAGAGAAGAAAAAAACTCAAAGTATCAAGAAAATATGATTCGAATTACTTGAAATTTGGATTTATTCAAGAACCTGGTAATGAGCTGCATCCACGGCCGCTTTGTGTTGTGTGTTCTGAGAGTTTATCCAATGATGCCATGAAACCTTCGAAACTCGAAAGACACTTGCAATCAAAACACCCGGATTTAGCTAAGAAACCACTTGAATATTTTCAAAGAATGCGCGAAAATATGCAAAAGCTAGTAATTGCTTTAACAGAAATGACTGTTGAAGATAAATCCTTATTAAAGGCTTCTTTTCTGATAGCACTTCAGATCGCGAAAAATAAAAAGCCGTATACGATTGGAGAAGAATTCATTAAGCCTTGCATGTTACAAGCCTGTGAAGAGGTTTTAGGAAAGCAGGCTGTCCAGAAACTGAAAGTAATTCCTATGTCCGCTAACACTGTCAAGCGCAGAATTGAAGACATGGCTGAAGATATTGAAAATCAAGTTATAAAAAATGGTGAAAAATTCACTATTTTATTCAATTTAACCTGACGAAAAAACGGACGTAAGTAACAAGGCACTTCTCCTTTGTTTTGTGAGGGTTGAGTGTGAAGGAGAGGTACAGGAAGAACTACTTTGTTTGCTCAAACTTGCCGGGTAGAACAACTAGCGCTGAGATTTTTAAAGCACTTAATAGTCATTTCCTGCAACACGGAATTGAAAGGACAAAATGTATTGGGATATGTGCAGACGGTGCCGCAAACTTAACTGGACATCTTTCAGGAATTGTTGCAAAGGTGAAAAATGTTTGTCACCCAGACATTTTGTCTACACACTGCATTATACATCGTGAGCAACTTGCGGCGAAAAATATGTTCCCAGAACTACACGAAGTATTATCAGATGTTATTAAAATTATAAATGAAATTCGACACAAAGCAATCAATTCTCGAATATTTGAGGCACTGTGTGAAGAAGGCACGCTGAGGTGAGATGGCTGTCGAGGGGCAAAATGCTAATACGACTGTTCGCCCTGCGTGAAGTCAAATTATTTTTCCAGCAGCAAAATAATTCGAAATTTCAAGAACTCTTTTCCGACGAAGAGTGGGTAGCCAAGCTTGCATACCTGGCAGATATTTTTTCGCTGTTAAATGAACTAAACATATCCTTGCAAGGACAACTTAAGGACGTGTTCACAGTACGAGGTAAAATGAATGCTTTTCAAAAGAAAATACACAGTGTGACAAAGAATTTTTAAGACTGGGTCTGTAAAATGAAATAGAAACAAGAAATTATAATTTGGTTTGGTTTGTTATTCAAAATAAGTCCCTCCGGCTTCAATACACTTGTTACAGCGATTTAATAATGATTCGAATGCCTGTTCCAGTTCACTTTGCGGAATTGCCTCCAAAGCACGCGTCGGAGCTGTTTGTATATTCGAAATATCATCAAAATAACACCCTTTTAACGTCATTTTAAGTTTTGGGAATAAAGAAAAGTCGCAGGGTGCTAAATCAGGCGAATACGGTGGCTGATTCAACACACAGACGTTATTTTTCGCCAAAAATCTACGAACAAGAAGTGAGGTGTGACCGGGTGCATTATCTTGCAACAAACACCAACTGTTTTCATCCCAATATTCTGGACGAATGCGACGAATTCTGTCCATCAAACGCCTGAAAACATTTAAATAAAACTCACCAGTAATTGTTTGTCCACTTGGAACAAATTCTTTGTGGATAATACCCTTACTATCGAAGAATGTAATGAGCATTGTTTTGATTTTCAATGGAACTTTTCTCGTTTTTTTTTTTTGGTTTGTGGTGAGTTTTTTGACTTCCATTCCGCACTTTGTCGCTTTGTTTTAGGATCATATTGAAAACACTATGTTTCATCACCTGTAACAATCGATTTTAAGAAGTTTGGATCGTTTTCAGCGGCTGAAATGATGTCTCTGCAATGTGCACTTCTCCTTGATTTTTGTTCATTGGTTAACGTGTGTGGAACAAATTTAGCACATACTTTTGTTTTCCCCAAATCATCATGCAGGATGGTTCGAATGTTTCTTTGTTGATGTTTAAAGACTCTCCATCATTCTTAGTGACGCACATCGATTGTTTGCCACGAAATCACGCACTTTTTCAATAATCTCAGGTGTCCTAGATGAACTTGGTCTTCCGGTATGCTTATCATCTTCCAGCGTATCTCTTCCGTCCAAAAAACGTTTGTGCCACAGAAAAACATTTGATTTACTTAAACAAAACTCACCGTAAACTTGTTTCATCATTTGGTACGTTTCCGAGGCACTTTTACCAAGTTGTGCGCTAAATTTAATAACAGCCCTTTGTTCTATCTTAATAATTCAACATGAAAAAAATTTTACTTCTCTAATGAACGTCCGTTTCGTTTGAGTTACTTTCACAACTGCGCAGTACTTTTGGCAGAAAGCAAGCAGATGGTCACGGTTTATAACGCATTCGCGATTACACTGGTGGCGCCACCGTAGGCTGAAATCTAGCGCCAGTCTTAAAAATTCTTTGACGCACTGTGTATTACTGTGGCAAACGCGGTTGCCTGAAGAAGATCTGCAAATGTTTTCAAATTTTGATGAATATATGAGAGAGAGAGAAGGATGTCAACCGGCAGGTGGTAACCATTGTTCAACAGCATCTACAAATCCCTCACAGAATCTTTTGGTCGTTATTACCCAAAGAACGAAGATCCCAGACATGGCAATAAGTGGATAATAGATCCACTTGCAGCAAACATTGAAGATGGCAATTTAAGCATGAATGAAAAAAATCCTCATCGTTCTGTCATCCGACGACAGTCTGAAAGCTAAATTCCAGTCATTCTTATCAAGACCTCATTTTTTGGCTTTCCATAAAAAGTGAATACCCATTGCGCTGAGTGAAAAAGCAATGAAATTTTTGATTCAATTTTCAACAACATATTTGCGCGAAAAGACATTTTCATCTGTCATAGCAATTAAAACTCGGTACCAGTCTCGGCTTGAAATAAATACTGCTCTCTGTCTTGCAGTAACGTCATTGGAGCCAAAAATCCATAAACTTCTTTCAAACAAGCAGGGACAAATATCACACTAAAAATGTGTAATACTTAAATAAGCTTCAATTATTTTGTAATAATTAAACTAACTTTAATAATTTTGTTACAATTAAACATCCTTTAAAGATTTTGTTATGATTAAATAAGCATTTATAATTTTGTTATAATTAAATAAGCATTTATATTTTTGTTATATTAAATAGGTGCATTTCATATTAATAAAATGGAAGTTCTCTGATCATTATTTTACAAATGTATTTATCTTTTAAAAAAAAATCATATTAGTGGTCCGCGGGATTTAAAATTAGGAATTTAGTGGTCCGTGAGGTCCGAAAGGTTGGCGACCACTGGTCTAAGCGATGGCTTCTGATCATTCGTCTGAGATGGGTACGGGTTCGAATCCCGTGGGGGCATGGATGTTGTGTGTTTGTCTTACAGCGCTGGCTCTCTCCCTTCCCTGGAACCTGTGGCCCTAGATTAGGTACGGGTGACTGCTTATAGCCCACCGAGTTGCTCACGGTAGGCGTTAAACCTTCAATCAAAAAATCCTCTGATATCTTTTCAAGATATTAGAGGGCAAGCTTTGTTGCTGTGATGCATAATACTAATGCAGGAGAATATTACACGCCATAAGCAGATTTATGTATAAAGTACAATTGAAAGCTCGAGTATAAATTAATGGAGATGTAAACTATGGAACATTCCTTTACTTTAGAATCCTTCGCTATTTGAGCGTGATTGTATTTTTGTTTTATTACACACCTTGATTCAGATAAAGTACTCACTTACAGTAATAGCTGTTTCCCGCTTATTAAACCGAAATTCTTTAGCTGAGTCACAGCTGCAGCGGTGCCAAGTAAATCTTCTCCAAGATTGCCTCTTGGATTATCGCGCCCATTCACGAGTCCCTCCCGTCCCGTTATCTTGTGAATGAGACAAATGAATAATTTCCATTACGTAACATCTCCGTTTCAACATCCCATGTGGCTGATGTCTGATACACACTCTTATAACTTTGCAAAAGTCACTTTTCGAAGTTCTCTCTCTTCCTGTTAATATTTATTCCACCATCACCACTCCAAAATATTTAGTTCAGACAATGATGTATTTACGAGTAAATACAACTTACTACAGGTTTGTTTAACGGTTATAGAAAGGGACCTATCATGTAATGATACAGAATGCTTTCCTGTCTCGTTTGTCTTGTGCTGGAACATGGAAACACAATATCTTTCCATTAGAAGCTGATATTGGTTGTTACCTACTGACTAGATGACCTTTAGCAAAATATTTTAATAAGGAACTTAGTGACATGAAAAGCGAACAGCAGCAAAGTTGTTACAAACCACATCTTACGACACGAATCATTATAATTTTAATTCGCTATTGTCTAGGCAATCTGTTGACATTCTCATTCGATTCGTAGAAATGTCGACATCGTTTTGACAGTTCAAAAAAGAAAAAAAAAATATCAAAAAGTTTTCATTTTATTTCTCCCAGGAACTGGTGTTTGTACTCAAAAAGAAAAAAACACTCTGTGAATGATTTGGTTTCATTTTTATTATGATTTTTGTGTCTTTCAATGCATGCAAAAAGCTACGTTTCAAACATAAAAAAATTGCTGGTCAATTAAACGTTACAAGAATTCTTGCATTTACTTCTTTATGCAAATAAATCTTCGACGCGCGATACTTCAATAAACCACTGTATCATGTGAAAATTATGACGTACTACAGAAGTGAGAACTTGTCAAGACTGCAAATGTGCAGCGAGACATTCTGTCCTCGTAGCTCAGTTGGGAGAGCGACTTACTCCGCTGTGAGGGGGGCACGGGTTCGATGCCGGTCGCGGACAAACTTGTGTTTTCACAAAATAAAATCACAAAATATTTTCTGTTTAATAAAATCCGTGATCACTTATCGGAAGATTCATTAATTACAGATTTAACATCTTTTTTACACCTCACCGAGCGAAATTACAACACCCGCATTAATGTGCGTATTACATCCTCATTTCTTTGAGTACGACTGTTTCTCTTGTAGGCGATGAGATGGCAGCATGTCGAGCAAGCAAAATGGCAGATCTCAGGGAGCGCGGAGAATGCACAGTGCGTGTTGTGGTTTAACGAAACAGTCGGCGCAAATTTCTAACAAAGTTTAGAAAGTAAGTACCGCCAAGAAGAACAGTAATTGTTGTGCAAATCATTTGTTGAGGGAGGTTTTCAAGACTATAAAAATGTGAAAGTTCTGGTGGTACATCGATGGCACGCAAAAATACATACGGCCTGTTTTTCTTTGCGGAATCAATCTCCTCACGGATTGTGTACCTAGACATGCTGGAAAACGTTATTACGCAATTGGCTGATATGCTATGATGTTTTTAGTCTGATATGCTGTACCAACAAGATGACGCGCCGCCAATTTTTTCAAGGACGACTGTAACTTCCTCGAAAAGCTCTGTTGCTCCCCTGGGAAACAAAAGGGCAGCGGGAGTCCTATTCTATAATTTCCAAGAGGTCACTGGACTAAAAACTTTTGGATTTCGTTCCATGGTGCCATGCCACGGCCATGCTCAGAATACAATCTACGTGCCTCCGATAACCAACAGAGTTCCCGAGTTAAGAATTCGGACTTTAGCATCTATGTCGTGGACGAAGCAATATTGAACAGAATTCTTGCAGGAATTGGATTATCGCTGGGATATATGTCGTGTTACCGAGAGGGCTTATATGAAATACATGCAAAAACAGTTATGTATTTATTTCAACATATAATATGTATTTCAAACATGAAGTTTAACATGAGCTGCGAATTTTTCAAGTTGTTGCCGAAGTTTATTGCCTTGTAAACTACACTGACGGAAAAAAATCCCAACACCAAGACGGGGTTCTGTTAGATAAACGACAGTTGGTAGGCGGTGAGAGTACATCTATAAGATGAGGTATATGCAAATTTCGCGCTCGGCGCATACGTGTGGCGCTAGTAGCGCCCCTCGGAACATGAAAAGCAGGTTTGCTGTAAATACGCGTTCGTGAGCGTTAGTTATCGTTGAGATTCGACGTAGTGTGTTCAAGAATGCCTTTGAGAAGACGAAGAAGCCATTATCAACAGCTCACGGAGTTTGAACGAGGTCGTGTAATAGGGCTACGAGAAGGTGGATTTTTTTTCCCGCAATATTGCAGAACGACTTGGCAGGAATGTAGCCACTGTGCATGATTGTTGGCAGCGGTGGTCAAGGGAAGGTACTGCCTCAAGAAGACCGGGTTCCGGCCGGCCACGTGGCACTACTGAGAGGGAAAATCGCCATGTACGGCGTATGGCCGTGGCGCATCGTACTGCGTCTGCGGCAGCAATTCCAGCTGAAATTGCCAACACAGTGACACAACGAACTGTTACAAATCGGTTACTTGGCGGACAGCTCCGAGCCAGTCGCCCTGTAGCGTGCATTCCACTTACTCCAAACCACTGCCGTTTGCGACGTCAGTGGTGTCAAGCTAGAGCTCATTGGAGGACGGAGTGGAGATCTGTTGTGTTTTCTGATGAAAGCCGGTTCTGCCTGGGTGCCAGTGATGGCCGTGTGTTGGTTAGAAAGAAGCCAGGTGAGCGCCTGCAACCAACCTGTCTGCGGCCGAGACACACTGAACCTACACCTGGAGTTATGGTCTGGGAAGCAATTTTCTATGACAGCAGGAGCACTCTCGATGTTATCCCACGCACCCTGACGGCACAGTTGTACGTCGGTCTGGTGATTCAACCTGTTGTGCTGCCATTCATGAACAGCATTCCAGGGGGTATTTTCCAACAGGATAACGCTCGCCCGCATACCACTGTTGTAACACAACATGCTCTACAGAGTGTCGACATGTTGCCGTGGCCTGCTAGATCACCAGATCTTTTACCAATCGAGCACGTATGGGACATCATTGGACGACAACTCCAGCGTCACCCCCAACCAGCATCAACCGTCCCTGTATTGTCCGACCAAGTGCAACAGGCATGGAACTCCATCCCACAAACTGACATCCAGCACCTGTACGACACAATGCATGAACGTTTGCGTGCTTGCATTCAACATTCTGGCGGTTACACCGGTTATTAATGTACCAGCATTTCACATTTAAAATGGCTCTTCTCGCGCTTACATTAAGCTGTGATCTTGAAACCTTAATCGATTAAATATGTTACCCATACAAATATTTCCGCCATTTCATTCCTCTACAACTAGTTTTTCGTGGTGTTGGGATTTTTTTCTCGTCAGTGTATTAACTGTGCAATCAATGTTTGATTACACAGTCCTAAAATGTTCTCCAAATCATCAGCTGGTCTGGATCTGAATTTTAAACTTTATTTTTCGGTTTTCAACGGCTCTAGTAAGCATCTAAGGCTATAAAGTACTGTAGGTAGTCGCCAGTTTCATATTTTGGTTTACTAGTTTTAAGGAAGACACAAAACTAGCACCATGGTACTAACACCGCCTACGTCTCGTTCGGGACTCGAAGGAGCGCAGCTCGAACGATTCGACATAATCCCGTGACTCTGAGCACTTGTCCGTCGAGTTGGCAATGTCTTCATGAACAGGCCCATATAAGCCAAATCTTTATTACGGCCCTTCACTCCGACAATGAGCTCGTCACAGAGCTCGTAGCAATGAAGTCACCAACAGGGGTGGAATAAACCTAGACGGCGCAATAAGGGGATGGCAATACGCCAGTTCAAAATCCGTGCAAATAAATGATTTGTCAGAGTTCGAACGAGGAATGATTTATCGGCGCCAATAAACCATCTCAGCAACCGCAGGAATTGCATCGACATAGTTAAGGGGTGTGCCGAGAACAGTCGAAAAATGGTCACACATCGACACAACCTTACGGGAAGGGAGACCACTACTGTTTGGCAACCGAGGTGAAGATGATGTCTAGAAAAACTGACAGCTCACGATCGCTCAATTGACGGTAGACAAACGTTTCTGAGCACACAATCAGGCAGACATGCGCAGGATTGTATGCTCAGGAACGTTAGACCAACGGTTGTCATTAGTTTCGGCTGCAAGCTGCACCGTAATAGGTCACTGGACGACTGGAAAAGAGTCACCTTGTTGCGACGAGTCCAGATTTCAACTCCCTCATGCCGATGGATGGGTCCGCATTTGACGCTGCGCGGGTGAAAAGCAACAACCATATTGCACAGTTGGACCGAAACGGAGCAGTAGTAGGGATTCCCCTGAGGGGTAACCAATGAGTCCCTTCACATCCCCGTCGTTGAACACACTCACCTCCAAATATTATCTAGGCATCTCTTCGGACCAAATGTTGTAGTACGGTACATCAATTGGTTCCCAATCATGAGACTACCACAACCAATCGTCAGTAAATCGCGGGAACTATACGAAATATTTAAGACATCGATACATATACAGTAAGTCCCGATTTACTCCGTTTCGAGTTACGTGGTTTCGGAGTTACGCGGTTGCATCTTGTAGCGCATCTTCTGCTTACAACTACGACATAGCACTGGCAAGCTCGGCAGCGGGAAAACGCTTGCTGTGAAAACAGTGACCATCTAGGATCACTTATTGATGACGTACATCGGCACTCAGTTGCGTCGCTTTAGTGATTTAAACATAAGCGAATGTTAGGATGCTTCAGAACGATTGACCGGCTGGTTTTAAGGCTCAGAATCCAGATCCCGAAAAGTTCGCGAAAGTGTTTGGAGCAGTGCATGATGTCCTTTCTTGCTACAAAGTGATTTCGACGAGGAAAGAAAGGTGACTGTACAGATGTTGTTGGACAAGTATTTAAAATAGTTCTCGACCTCGGCGGAGCGGGGACACATAGTTTGTAAGAGTGTAATGTCCAAACACATATGTTCTAATATGTTGTATAAACAGTATACCACTATAAGCATGCGAGTTCTCTTATAGTTGCATGTACTCTTATATTTCAGGATTAATTCGCGCTTTTTTAGCTGACCTTTTCATATACTATATTAATAGTTTAGCTTTAATTGTCTCTTGAAACGAACGTGCATGCCGGCGATTCACCGTAATTAAGTACCTTTTGACTTATGCGGTTAATCCGTTCCGGAGATTTCCGCCTAAGTAGGTGCCGTGTGTGTGTCAACGAATTAAACACGCCATCCATATGTTACCCTGAATTCAAATCTTTACTCAGCAGGCGTAAGTGAAAACCTCCCTTCGTTGCGGACCGCTTGTACTCCGTTTACGCATACCAAGTACACGTTCATAATGCAATACACAACACGCTGACACTGGAAAAAATTATAATACAAGGCGAGTTCACAGAAAGATGGTTCTTTTGCGTCCTTATATTTCAGATTTTATTTAAATTTCTTTTCATGGTTTAACGACTACCGTGAGCAACTCTATGGGCGTTAAGTAGTGGCCAGTCCCTAATATAGGGCCTCTAGTTCCAGGAAAAAAGGAGAACCATTGCCATAAGACAAACACACTACCCATGGCTTCATGCGAGACTGGAACTCGGACCCGCTCAGACGTCCGGTTGAAAGCCAGCGCTTAAACAACTGCACCACCGAGCCCACCTTCCAACAAAAAGATATTGATTTTGAAATAAAGAATTTAAATACCAGCCCCGAACAGCAATCGATAAATTTACTCTCATTATACTTGATAAGAAAAAAAGTGACGGTAGGACTCATTACCAGTATCACTCAAAAGGATTGTATAGGCACAAACCGGTTCGTGTGACCATTGAAAACTAATATCCTTTATTGGATGTAAAGGCTTCCATATTTTTGATACCCAGTGTACTTTACTATAAGATCACACTTACAACAGATAGCTCAGCACCTGAAAGCTTATATTCAAATGGCACAACATTATCTGTAAATGCGCGCGGCAGTGCCAGATAGAGAGCACATCTCTGCTGGAGGAAGATGTGTATCAGGGCTGGCAACGTTGCTTCAGAACAACCAACTTGCTAAAAGAATGCGGTGGCATACACAAAGTAGATGAGGTAAGCTAGAGAAACGCAAAACTCAGTATACGATCTATTTCGTCGGTTCCAATGAACCAATCTACCTCTGAAGCGACGGACTATACAGAGGTGAAGCACGTGTCAAAACGTCAAATCTGCAGTGATACATTCATTGGATTGGAGGTTTAACGACCACCGTGAGCAACTCAATGGGCTATAAGCAGTCGCCCGTCCCTAAATTAGGGTCACTGGTTCCAGGGAAGAGACAGAGCCAGTGCCGTAAGACAAACACAACATCCATGCCTGACCGGGATTCGAACCCGGACTCCTTACGGACGAATGATCATAGGCCAGCGCCTTAGACCACTGCGCCACCGGGGCGGCGATACATTCATTGGTGTAGCTTAGTCGGTAAGAGCAACTCATTCTGGAGCGTGGATTTCGATTCTCGACAAATTCCTGTTTTCGCACTGAGTTTAAGGTGGACGTTAAGTAATTTTGCTTGGAAAAACGTCTGTACACATTTCTTCACAATTAATGCGTTCCCAAAGATGAAAATTTGAACATCGATTAAAATAGCTTCATTTTATAACTTGGAATACTTAATATTTTCTAAAACATAACCATAATTATGCAATCCAATATTTGTTTGTCTACTGACGTCCTCAAAGTACAGGTCGAGACAATTTTTTTTTTGGTTTCAACACCACCAAAGGAAAAGTTATGGATTTTTAATATAATTATGGTTATGTTTTAGAAAATATTAAGTATTCCAAGTTATAATATGAAGCTATTTTAATCGATGTTCAAATTTTCATCCTTGGGAACACACTAATTGTGAAGGAAATGTGTACAAACTTTTTTCCATTGGAAGTATAGAAAGCAAAATTACTTGACGTCCACCCTAATTTGCGGCTGTCAAGAATTTTGTAGCAAAACTATGCCACGAGCGTGGAGACGCGGATTTCGATACTCGACAAATTCCTGTTTTTGCACTGAGTTTAATTCGCGGCTGTTAAGAATTTTGTAGCAAAACTATGCCACGTATACCCTACCAGCTAGAGCACAGCAGAAAAAGGCAAATTCGACATCCCTCTTAACTGCACGTGTTATACAGTTGGATGAGCTCAATAACACGAGGATTGGACTGAAATAATACTTGGTCAGAAGAATAATGTTTCCTCTAGCATCATCCTGGTGACAGTGAGCCCCAAACAACATTATGGATGTATGGTACCGAAAAAGAAGCTACACTATGTTCTGTTTTATGGATTAAATGTTTACGTTATGCAGGTAGCAGCGATATTTTGGTGCTATTCAAGTTTCGCAACAACTCACAAAAAGCTACGTACAGAAGTAATTCCTTAACAAATTACTATTGGAAAAAGCTGCTATGCCAGGTTATGCGGTACCTAATGAAAAAACAAAAAACTAAACGGTATCCTACCTTCTGGATATACAGAGGGAGATTCAAAAGTTTTCCAATATTTGTATCACTTTATGTCTTCATGCGTACCTTTACGACGAAAGCTGATTAACATTCAAAGTATAAACCATCGTGTTGCACTGTCTTTTGGCATCTGTCTGCCAGTTCTTCAGTTCTTGTCCTTCGAGGCCGAACATTTTTACCCAGCTACCAGCTCCTCCTGGTTGTTGAAGTGCCGCCGGCAAAGGAAGTAGGCCACGGACCAGAACAGGTAATAATCCGACGGGGCTAGATCTGGACTATATGCTGGGTGCAGCATCAGCTCGATGCTCTCAAATTCCTGGAGTCTTGCCCGGGTCGTTCGCGCGGTATGAGGCCGAGCTTTGTCCTGCTTTCTGTTCTCCAGTGGCGGGTACTTCTCCAAAACGTCATGCGTCTGCACCAGCTGTTAAGGGTAAAGGCCGGCGTTGATGGTCCAACCATCTGTAACCAATGCGTAATGGATTATTCCCTCGAAATTCCACCAGACGCAGAACATCACCAATGCTCGAAGCGCCAACGTTTGGCAACAGAATCAGGAAGCTAGCCCGGGCTCAGACACTGCCGTTATGTGTTAGATTACGGAAATAGACCCGCTTTTCATCGCACGTAACAATTCTCTTGATGAAACGTACATCGCGCGGGTTTTCTAGGAGTTTCGTGCACACTTCCACTCGCCGGTTTGCTTCAGCCGGCGTCAGTTTGTGAGGGACAATGCGGCACTCATGTAGATTTTGCCGACGTCCTGAAGGTGACGAACTACGGTGGTCTGTGATATATCCAGCTCGCGTGTTAATTTCCGCGTGCGGGTTGTGGGACTTTCCTCTACGGCCTGGCGCATGGCCTTCGAATCCACGGTTTGCAGCCTACCTGACCTTGATTGATCGTCGAAGGTTCTATCACCTGAGCGAAATTTCTTGAACCATCTGGTTGCGGTGCTGTGGTGTATGGAACCTTCCCCTTTCGCATGACAGTTGTTTTTTTGCTTGAGCAGCGTTATGGCAGAGTTCAAACTCGTAAAGCGAAAGTTCTCTAACTAACCCGTTGTGGCTGTTCATCTTTCAAGTGTCCCATCCACTGACAGAACGACGACATGTAATGCTATTCACAGCAACGACTACCACTTTATATCCCTTTCGATTGACTGCAGTGCGCGACCAGAACTAGTTTAAACACGTGACATACCCGCCGCAGCACATGCGTTTATGCAAATATTGCAAAATTAGACTCACCCTCTGTAATACCTGCATTGCGCTGATAATGTCGATCATAACCTGATTTTTGCGTCGTTTTCCGTGTAACCTTTAAACACAGCACCAAACACATTTATAGATGGAATTGGAATCCAAAACCGTTAAAATACCAGGTTGTACAGTACCTAAAAAGGAAGTAAACTGTATTCTGGATATATCTATCATAATGTGCTTTTAGTCGCTTTTCGTGTAAATGAAAGCAAATCATCGAAAACAAATACCGAAGTACTTGCATTTCTCAACTTCGGTAGTGTCTTCCAGTCAAGGTGATGAACATTGTAATCGAGCTCAGACTGTAAGAAAATGATAGAGAGAACATAAGTTCACTTTGTTCTACTTGTCTCTTAATTCCCTAGATATGAATCCGATAAAAAAATTCTGTACAACTAGATGCAGCTGACTGTACGACGAGTATATTAACAATCTTAAAAAATGTAAACATTTTTGTTTGTTTCTATATCAAGGGCCATAGACGGCAAACAATTACGGAATAAGATACAAACGCTTATTAAAAAAAGTCGACTTGTACTACGGAGACCACACCACTTCCTAATCTTCTGGAAAACCAGCTGAACATTGCGATTCTAACACAACTGTAGAATGCTTCTTAGGCATCGTTGTATGCCGTATTTCGTTTGACTTTTTTATTGAGGCTTTTAGCAGAGCTGGAGTAAACCAAAATGGATATGATAGATTCTCTTATTTCAGTATTCACTGAGTATGTATGAGACTTTAATGAAATCAGATTGGTATATTAGGGAAAACATACATGAAAGCAGAAAATGCTAGTGCACACTGCAAAAAATAAGTGGTGTGAATTCACGGAAAATTTCTGAAAATAACGTGCAGCAAAGTTGCCGGTAAACGTCCGTCTTTTAACGAAATTTCAGTTTTTAAAAGTTCCCGACTCTTAAGGTGGACGTCAAGTAACTTTGCTTCCTATACTTCCAATGGAAAAACTTTTGTACACATTTTCTTCAAATTAGTGTGCACCCAAGGATGAAAATTTAAACATCGATTAAAATAACTTCATGTTATAACTTGGAATACGTAATATTTTCTAAAATATAACCATAATTATATTAAAATTCAATAACCTTTCCTTTGGTGGTGTTGAAACCAGAAAAAACATGGCGCGACCTATACTTTGATGACGTCAGTAGACAAACAAATGTTGGATTGCATAGTTATGGTTATGTTTTAGAAAATATTAAGTATTCCAAGTTGTTATTTTTTTTTTTTTTTTTTTTTTTGGTTGGAGGTTTAACGACCGCCGTGAGCAACTCAATGGGCTATAAGCAGTCGCCCGTCCCTAATTTAGGGTCACTGGTTCCAGGGAAGGGAGAGAGCCAGTGCCGTAAGACAAACACAACATCCATGCCTGACCGGGATTCGAACCCGGACCCCTTACGGACGAATGACCAGAGGCCAACGCCTTAGACCACTGCGCCACCGGGGCGGCATTCCAAGTTATAAAATGAAGCTATTTTAATCGATGTTCAAATTTTCATCCTTGGGAACGCTTAATTGTGAAGAAAATGTGTACAGAAGTTTTTCCATTGGAAGTATAGGAAGCAAAATTACTTGACGTCCACCTTAACTTCCGTTGTTTCGCCGATTTTCTTAGTCAATAATTCCGTTTATTTCTGAAAAGTCCGTTTCAAGTTTTTTTTTTCTTTTTTTTTTATATACGGAAACTTCGCAAAATAGAATACGCTGAATTTCTCACCCTTTACTCCAGAGAATACTTTCCCGCCGGCGTTCGAACCGAGCCCGTTTGGGTTAGAACCACGCGCCTTATAACCACTGAGCCAGAATGTCTTCAGAATCGCATTTAAGTTCAAGCTAAAACTAATTGCGCGGTGATGAATCTCTTTCCATTAACGCTAGTGATTAAGTCACTTTATTTTCTGTTGGAGCTTATTACACCAATGAGACATTACATTATGACCACTCCTGACCTAGAGAAACGAGCGCGCCTGAAGACCGGGTGAAGTTCACAGAGCAGTATATATACAACCCGAGGACCGGCTTTCGGTTAGTACAGTGTTCGATGAAGTCAGAATGGGAAAAGCTACCCATTTATTGGAGTTTGATAAATGACAATTTGATGGAACGGCGCCTCGGAACTACGATCTCGGAAACGGTGCGGCTTGAGGGTTGTTCACGTGCGGCTGTAGTCAGAACGTATCAAAAGTGGTGCACACATGTCCAAACCTCCAACTGTTGTCCTGCCGCGTGTCATCCGCAGCTCAATGATGCCAGAGGGGAGCGGAGACTGTCGCACATTGTTCGCAGCGACCGCAGGGCCACAGTGCGACAAATCACCCGCAGCTACAACAGTGGTGATCAGAGCAATGTGTCACAGCACACAGTGCATCGCAGCCTTCTGCGCATGAGCCTGCGTGGACAGTCGCCAGGTCCCCATGCTTACTGCTCGTCATCAACAACAACGCGTGAAATACAATACAATGCAATTATTTATTGCACACATTTAAAACTTACATTTATATGAAAATGCAATACACGGCTCAAGATCATCGGGATCGGACCGTGGGGGATCGGATGAAAGTAGCCTGATCTGACGAATTAAGATTCCTGGTGCATCACGTAGACAGCCGAGTGGCAAACTGAGGCTATAGCACCTGGATGCACTGTTGGGCGGAATCAGGCCAGTGGGTGTGGTGTTATGCTGTGGGCGATTTTTTTTGAGACATTTGATGCCCCATTATCCCAATAGCACAATCCCTGATAGGTGTTAGGTATCTGAACATCGTTGATGACCAAGTTCACCCATTCATGCAAACTGTGTTCCCTGCTGGTGATTGCTATTACCAACAGGATAATGCGCCATGCCAGACTGCCAGAATCGTCAAGGAGTGGTTCGAGGAATATGCTGGTGACTTTCTGTTAATGCCCTGGCCTCCAAATTCACCTGACATGAACCCAATCGAACATATGTGGTTCGAGTTGGAAAATCGGGTTCGCGCGAAATCACCACCACCCCGAAATGTACGGGAACTGAAGGACCTGCTGTTGACATTGATTTTTTTTATTGGAGGTTTAACGATCACCGTGAGCAACTCAATGGGCTATAAGCAGTCGCCCGTCCCTAATTTAGAGTCACTGGTTCCAGGGAAGGGAGAGAGCCAGTGCCGTAAGACAAACACAACATCCATGCCTCACCGGGATTCGAACCCGGACGCCGTTCGGACGAATGATCAGAGGCCATCGCTTAGACCACTGCGCCACCGGGGGCGGCTGACATTATTGAACCAGATACTCCAGAATAACCTATAGCCACCTAATCGAATCGATACCTCGCCGAGTGACCGCTGTTTTGCGGGCTTTAAGGGAGGTCCTACTGCCTATTAGGTACGTGATCATAATGTAATAGCTCATCGGTGTATTTCTTTAAATATGTTTGAAATAATTTGTGATAAGTCCTCCTACAGAAAAAATAAAATTAGGTATTTCTTTTTCACCGTGATTTTTCGAAGCAAGAGAATGCTTTGGAATTTGAGATCTTTTTTTAACTGAAAAAAACTTTCAATTATCTTTAAAAAGAGGTGAAATGTATTGTTTTATAGTGTTTTTTCACAAAACTTCTAAATATAAAATTTACTCTTGATAGCTATAATAGCTTTTGTTTTAAAGACTCCTCCGACTGCTACTTAGACATCGTACAATCTTCTCACCAATAATTTAAATACCAGGTTTCTTAAGGTAACACAATATACAGGGTTACAAGGAAAGTCCGTGATCAGGCCGATATCTCACGAACTATGGCAGTTAACGATTTACTTCTTGTGCAGTTGTATAGGAAACCCTCTATGGCGCACACAATAACACCACGAAGGATCCCCTCGCCCCCTTTTTGGGGAAGGGGTTGAGGGGGCTATCGTGCCCCCTTTTGCAGATAGGGCAAAAAAGTCAATTACAAACTTGTTCAGTGAGGCAAAAATAGTACATAAAATGTTTTTGTCCCATAACAAAAGATGGAAAGGGCCTCTCCAAATGCGAAAAATGCTACCTGAGTCGCTGTGTCCGAAGCATATTTGCATGGATTTCAAACGTGCTTTCTGCTCCGTCGTCAGAATACAAAAATGATATGCGTGGTCGGTATGGCGAAAGCTTTGCACGTGCGCAAGTCAATTAGATGGGCATACAGTTTTACTATTGCATGAATGTTTCGGCACTTTATGTCATTTCTCTTTGTCTCAGTGTATTTTTTACTGTATTGGACATCAAAGTCTGGTATTGAATATGTTAAGGAACTGCGTTTTATTTCAGAACAAGAACTGTTGATAAGGTTTGTAATAAAAACTGTTCCTTTGTTCTCTCATTTACTTAGAACTTACCAGTTTAGATAAGTTCTTGTCTAAATACTCTGTCGTTGCTTCCGTTGTGATTTTCTTGGGGCCACATTCCCGGTCCCCTTCCATCTTTTGTTATGGGACAAAAACATTTGGGAAATTTCAGTATTTTTGCCTAGCTGAACGAGTCTGAAATTGACTTTTTATGTCTTATCTGCAAAGGGGGGCGCCATAGTCCCCCAACCAGGGGGGCTAGTGGATCCCTCGTGGTGTTATTGTGTGCGCCATAGGGGTTTCCTATACAACTGCACAAGAAGTAAATCGCTGACTGCCATAGTTCGTGAGATATTGCCCTGATCAAGGATTTTCCTCGTAACCCTGTATAACAGCTAGTGCACAAAATGGGGGAGAGAAGAAATATCCTGAGCCCAAATGACCAAAATTCATGAGATATGTTGTCCACAATATCCAATCTCGCTGCAGTACTTTAAAATCAGATTCTTCGACAGACTATTGAAATTTAACAGTTAATCAAACCCCAAGTATTCCCATGAATGTCTGCTATTACTGGAAATTTTTCGTCATATGGATACGGAAAAAGTGAGAACGGAGTTTTTCCGTTAATATACGAAAGGAATAGCGGAAAAGTTTCTGAACATTCGGAATTTTCCTGGCGTACGAAGAAAATCCGTGAAATTCAGGTTTCTTTCAGTCATTTAATGGAAAAGGTTGTATCAGAAATAGGCTTCATTACGTCCCAAAAAGAAACGCGGGAAGTAGCTCGTGAATTCCAGAAATTTTTTTACAGTGCATTTTATTTTTTTCTTTGCAGTTTGAACTGTCATTTAACGGAATGCGCTTTCTGTAAACGCAGTTTTAACGACTATATTCATAAAGGATAGACTAAGTTGGTGTCAAACTAACCTGTTATTGTCTGCTTTGCTGCGTACTAGAAGAATGGTAGAAAATGAACACGGTACGTTCTAAATTTAGGTCATATTTTCCTTGCATAATACAAGATAATATTGTAAAAAAATACGCTATAAATGCACATATATACAATCTAGATATTAAATGTATATTAGGACAAAGTCCTCTATAGTACTGTTACACACGTTGTAGTATATGAGCCTAGAAAAGACAAGTTGACTTCGATGACAATGGAATATTTATATCTGAACCTAAGAATATTTCTATATGTACAATATATTTACAGTAAATATTGAAAGCTTATGTTAGTTACATCCAGTGAGACATAAAATCAGTATATGGAGCAACACATATTGTGCTCACCTTATTCCGGCTTCAATCATCCTGATTTGCAATACTTTGGCGTAAACATACTCATTACACTTCAGTTCAATCATGCTACTTGTCCACTGATGCACCACATCATTAAAAGTATTCCACATTCAAAGTTCAACACAAACACGAACAACAGCACAATTCTAAAAGAAGGGGGTGACGAGTTAAAATAATTCGAGACTATTGTTAAGACTAGATTGCAGCGACGCAGCCAGAATTTCAGCAGCCGAAACACTTCACTGTTCCATGCTAATTATTTTATTTTAACTATTCAGTACATCCAAAACAGTTGACTATTTAACTATTCAGTACATCCAAAAACAGTTGACTTGGGTATGTTTAAACGCCTATCGGTTTTTTTTATGGACAAGGCACTAATATAATACCCAAAAATCTGTCCTTTCTCAAAGTCAGTTCTCTCCCGCCACAACATTTTCACTCAACATTAGAGTGCGATATGGTCGCGGTTAGCTGCAGTCTTGTTTTTATACCGTTTACAGCTGTACCGCGCACCTTAACAAAGCAGCGGATCCGTTCATTTGCTTTTGAAGAGGTGTCCGGTGACTTTTGTCAATATAGTGTACATACATATCCTTTAGCTGTTCTCTGAGATTCAGAGGTTAGCTCACACAAAGAAATACAAACTACCAGATACATTTTTAACCGATTATTTACTTACTGTTGCCGTAACAAACTTCTCCATTTACAGCCATCTTGACACACAAAGCGGGCTTCACTGACATCTATCACACGACGTACACAAGACCTTCTGTACTTCATACTCATATTGTTTTTCTCATGCAGACTCTCCTGAATCTGTTCCTCTCGGGACTTTCTGGACCTTCCTCTGCCTTTCTTTCCTGCCACTTGAGGTAATAAAAAAATCTTAGTAAGCATCTCATCACTCATTCTGTTAACATGGCCAAACCACCGAAGAATATTAGTCTCCACCTTGCTAAAACCATTTTGCTTCGTATTACACAACTGCAACACATCTACAACCCCGTAAGCAATGCATTTCTCCGGCGCACAAACGACTATGTTTCTTCTGTAGTGCCCAGGTTTACACATCAGAGTAGGAACAATTACACAGTCAAACCTCTATTTAACGGACTTCGATTTAACGAATTCCACGATTTTGCGTACATTTCTTACAGTCCCGACGGAACCACATTGAAATTAATGCTTGGCGTTTCCCGATTTAGCGAACACATTTCCTCAATTTAGCGAACATTTTTTTATTTTTTAAACCACAAAACTATGTTAACCAGCATTTTCATGTTAAAAGCTAGCCCAAATGCAATCCTTTGATGATGTTTTCGATGAACAGATTGGACTAAATGCATCAGATTCTGATGAAGAAGATCAAGCAGAACTGAACGTTGGCTGCTTTAGTGTTGCTGGTAACAGTATAGAATGTGCTATAAAGTACTTGATGCCCTTCGATATTAATGATGATGTTTTAATGCACTTCATAAAATTGAAGCTGCAATTTATTAAACGTTCAGAAAAAACATAAGCGATCTTCTCTAAAGCATTTCTTTTCTACAGTGTAAAAAGGTAACACATATTCTGTTTTTACCAGTTAATTAGTACTAATTGATGTTCTGTTTCATGCAGTCTAGGATACTGAAATCATTATTTAAAAAGCTAAATGCTCGGAAAAAAATCAACTATCGTATTTTTCTCGCAATTTTAAAGTATACTTGAATTTTCATGCTACATATTGAAGTCTAATATCTACGAATCATGTATTTAATATGCAAAGTAAATGTGTACGTATTATAACATTTTTGATAAATTCGTAATTAAAAGCACTGTACATAATTTAAATTTCACTGAAACAAAGAGAACTTAGCTGCTTACGTATTCTGTAATGAACACTAGCATTATTTGAATGTTTCATTCGAAAGGTTTCCTCGATTTAAAGAAATCTGTTGGTCCCTTGAAGTTCGTTAAATCTAGGTTTGACTGTACTTTCATACATGGACATGCAGGACTCTCTTGAGAAACCATCTCTCTGTTCTCTGAAAGACCGATTTGAAAAATTCTCTTTGCATGGGATAACAGTTCCTGATAGGAAATGCTCTGCGTATAATTTCTAAATTTTTTTGTACGGAACTGTTTTCCACTGTAAAGGGCGATAAGTGTATAATTCCGATTCTGATGTATTTGCAGCAATATCTGAACTTCTGAAAACTCGAATGACGTGTGTGTGTTCAGATACTGCTCACCACGTAAAGTCTTAAAAATAACGTTTGCTTAAAATAATGTACAGTTTTTTCACGAGGGGCATAGATGTATATCTAACAGTCCGATTTGAAAAACGCTTTCGCATTCGGAATGCAGAAATGAGAGAACGACGATCTTTGCTTTCCGTTTTTCTCAGATTCATACGCTGACGGAAAAAAATCCCAACACCACGAAAAAATAGTTGTAGAGGAATGAAATGGCGGCAATACATTTGTATAGGTAACATATTTAATCGATTAAGGTTTCAAGATCACAGCTTAATGTAAGCGCGAGAAGAGCCATTTTAAATGTGAAATGCTGCTACATTAATAACCGGTGTAACCGCCAGAATGTTGAATGCAAGCACGCAAACGTTCATGCATTGTGTCGTACAGGTGCTGGATGTCAGTTTGTGGGATGAAATTCCATTCCTGTTGCACTTGGTCGGTCAATACAGGGACGGTTGATGCTGGTTGGGGGTGACGCTGGAGTTGTCGTCCAATGATGTCCCATACGTGCTCGATTGGTGAAAGATCTGGTGACCTAGCAGGCCACGGCAACATGTCAACACTCTGTAGAGCATGTTGGGTTACAACAGCGGTATGCGGGCGAGCATTATCCTGTTGGAAAACACCCTCTGGAATGCTGTTCATGAATGGCAGCACAACAGGTTGAATCACCAGACCGACGTACAACTGTGCCGTCAGGGTGCGTGGGATAACCACGAGAGTGCTCCTGCTGTTATAGGAAATTGCTCCCCAGACCATAACTCCAGGTGTAGGTCCAGTGTGTCTCGGCCGCAGACAGGTTGGTTGCAGGCGCTCACCTGGCCTCCTTCTAACCAACACACGGCACCCAGGCAGAACCGGCGTTCATCAGAAAACACAACAGATCTCCACTCCGTCATTCAATGAGCTCTAGCTTGACACCATTGACGTCGTAAACGGCAGTGGTTTGGAGTAAGTGGAATGCACGCTACAGGGCGTCTGGCTCGGAGCTGTCCTTCAAGTAACCGATTTGTAACAGTTCGTAGTGTCACTGTGGTGGCAACTGCAGCTCGAATTGCTGCCGCAGATGTGGTACGATGCGCCACGGCCATACGCCGTACACGTCGGTCTTCCCTCTCAGTAGTGCGACGTGGCCGGCCGGAACCCGGTCTTCTTGAGGCAGTACCTTCCCTTGACCACCGCTGCCAACAATCATGCATAGTGGCTACATTCCTGCCAAGTCGTTCTGCAATATTGCGGGGGGAAAAATCCACCTTCTCGTAGCCCTATTACACGACCTCGTTCAAACTCCGTGAGCTGTTGATAATGGCTTCTTCGTCTTCTTAAAGGCATTCTTGACTAACATCAACACCCTACGTCGAATCTCAACGATGACTAACGCTCACGAACGTTACAGCGCGTATTTACAGCAAACCTGCTTTGCATGTTCCGAGGGGCGCTACTAGCGCCACACGTATGCGCCGAGCGCGAAATTTGCATAGACGTCATATTACAGATGTACTCTCACCGCCTACCAACTGTCGTTTATCTAACACAACCCCTTCTTGGTGTTGGGATTTTTTCCGTCAGTGTAACTTCGTCGTTAGAGGGTGCAGATGCTATCCAATTCAGAAGTCCTTTTATTGCTTATCATTGCTTCTAAATATCAGACTGAAAAAATTCTTCCTTCCTTTCGATACCATTTATAATGAAGACTATTCTGAAGACCACAGATTAGGAATACTGGCAAACAAGTGAAAGCGGCGAGGTCACGATAAGAATAGCGGTGTATGCTAATCAAAATGTTTTAATGCAATGTGCTTATGTTGTCGGCATATGTTTTTCTTTTTCTTCACTTGATGGAAGAAACGGGGATAGATAAAATTTTTAAAGTCTGCCCTGAGAAAATATTAACCACTCAAAGCTGCTAATCAAAGGGATTAACAGCACCTGGAGCTTCAGCAAGGTAAAAAAGGATTGTTTGTCGGATGAGAAGGGCTCTCGTGTTTCGAACGTACATTCATCGCCCCAAATCCAGTTACTGGACTCTTACGATTACGTGCTAGAGATAGCTGGAAGACATTCTCTTGGGGCCCGACAGCGGTACTCGAAGAAGAATGATTTCTTTTGTCATACGGAGAGTTCTAGGTCTGATGGTTAACAGCTAACGTGACCGCAGGTAAGGGGTCAACGGATGTTCTCCATTCGCTGACGGAACGACAACTACTCAAGCCAAATAAATTTTGCTTGGAACGTCCATTAAATTAATTTTTTGAGTTTGCACAATACAAGTCTTGACTCTTAATTTACAGCGTATGGTCTCGCTTTGCTGAAAGAAGTTTCCTGAGATACAATTAGAAAAGAGGAACTTGACTACAACCTGTCGTAAAAGGAACGAACCCGAATAAAGTGTAGTGACTCTCATTAGATAGCATTGGTACACTCGCGTGAAAGGTGCAAAGGTCGTCACAGCCATGTTTTCCATTATTTTAGGGAGGGCTTGTGGATTTAACGACTACCGCGAGCAACTCAATGTGATATAAGCAAGTCTTTCATCCCTAATTTGGGGTCAGCAGTTCCAGGAACGAAGACCTCCAGTGGCGTAATACAAAAACCAACCACGCTTCTTCCGATATTTGAACCCGAACCCATCTGGGGAAAACCGGTCAGAGCTTTACATTTCGAGGTCCCCTTTATGAATTGCCAAAATATGTGATATCATTTTTTTTTTTTTTTTGTATCTTGTAGAATCCGTTTTTTTTTCTCTGAAAATCATTGGCTTCGTGCAGAGTCTGCCGCATTAAAACGTACCCGACACAACTTCTGCTATCACATAAAAGCAAGAAGATTAACGGGATGACAGCCTTCACGCATGCTGTACATTTAGAATATTGATAGTCCATTATATTAAAGAAGCGTTGTGCAAGTTGGTTTGATCAAGTTTCTTAAGATGCATCAATTTAACGGAGATGCACTTCATTTTTAAGCAACTCAAAGAAAGGTGGCATTCCTAGCTTGAATTATTTATTCGTATCAAAATATTTTACAACCCGTTTGGCTTTGAAAATATCCAAGCGACGTATCTCCTTAATAAAAAGTAATGTTCCCTTCGGATTGACGAGAGCTGTATACTTCTGTTGGCACCTTGAACTACAAATAAAAAAAGAAGTGTGCTCCGCTGTTTTCCATTAGTCTCTTATCACTTTAGAAAGAAGGGAGTTAAGTAAAAGCCCTGAAAACATGGAAAATGATTCCGTATGAAAGGCATTATGTTTTTAAGTATTATCTTCAACGGCTTCTTCATTTTTTCTTTCACATTTTTTTCGGTGCAATTTCCGAAACAAAATGCGAGACATTTTTGCTGTTTCGCATTAAATAAATCGGAAATTAAATTCTTCCAATAAGTGATTACATGAATAACAATCAGCAGAGATGATAGTATTTTCTTATCGAAATTTTTTTTTTTGAAAGAAGAGCTCTTAATGTGATGCATATTGCATAGAAGGCAATAAAAAGCGCACACTGTTTAAGCGCTTCATTGCGATGAAAATGCAATTTGCACTTTAAGTAATTCGGATTTCGAGCACTTCTGTGAAGGAAACGATGATATCGATGTTACTTGAAGATTCATTTTTATTTACTTTGAAACTCTGTTTCCACCTAGGAAAAGAAAATGAGATGTTTCGCCGGAAAAACTAAGCTCTTTGAGCTCTGATTAGGAAGGTTAACATTGCGCTTTCGCAACATGTAAATTCAAAACACTTACTCATTAATATGCGGTGAGTTCCCCCACTGCCTTTGGGGCTGGTTTTTTTGTTTTTCGCAGAAGACGCGATCGAAACTGTGATAGATTAACACAAAGCATTTAGTCAGTAAAGTTTCCAAGGGATCATTAAAATAAAAAAAAAATCTCTCTTGCCGTTTTATAAGGTGGAACTTCATTTCACGTGTGCAGCAAGTCAGCTATACTAGAGACGAATAGGCTATGTTACTCAGTAATTCTACATTTCTTGAAAACCTCGCCTAAAATACAATATCTACATCACATACCTGTAACTTATCAAAGACAAATTTATTTCTGATGTTCCACTTCGCTCTCTCAGGAATCTTAGGCGCTTTATCTGTGGGAAGGGTTTATCTAAGGGATTCGAAAACGGACCCGTTTCGGACAAATGAGAAGCTAGCCCTTCGTACTAATCTCGGATATCCATACTTGCATTGCCCCTATATATGATGTTGACACAGTAAACTCTTTCCGAAAAAAATATTTAAAATTAGCTATTCTTTTACACCTGTCAACTGTTAAATGCAGAAAATTTGCTGGTGGCAATGGAAGACAGTAACACACAACTACATTAAAGTAAAAATTAGCTGGAGATGAGTATACACCGATAAGCCATTATATTATGACTACCTACCTAATAATCTGTAGGAACCCTTTTAGCCCGCAAAACAGCGACCACTCGGCGAGGTGGCGATAGGTCTCCTGGTGTATCTGGTACCATAATGTCAACAGCACGTCCTCCAGTTCCTGTACATTTTCGGGGTGGTGGTGATTTACCGCGAGCTCGCATTTCCAAGTCGAACCACAAATGCTCGATTGGGTTCATGCCAGATGGTGAATTTCGAGGCCAGGACATCAACAGAAAGTCACCAGCATGTTCCTCTAACCACTCCTTGATGATCCTGGCAGTGTAGCATGGCGCATTATTCTGTTGAAAATGGCCATCACCACCGAGGAACACAGTGGCCATGAATGGATGAACTTGGTCCGCAACGATGTTCAGATACCCGACAGATATCAGGGATTGTGCTATTGGGATAATGGGGCCTAAAAAGTGTGTCAAGAGAACATCGCACACCTCCGCCGCCGGTCTTTTTCCGCCCAACAGTGCATCCAAAGGCCATAGCCTCCGTTGGTAATCGGCGTATCCGCAGTCGGCCGTCAATTAGATTCACCAGGAATCTTGATTCGTCAGACCATGCCACTTTCTTCCAATCGTCCACGGTTCAATCTTGATGATCTTGAGCCCATCTCATGCATTGTTGGCGATGACGTGCAGTGAGCATGGGGACCCTGCTGGGTCTTCGGCTACGCAGGACCATGCGCAGAAGGCTACGATAAACTGTGTGCTGTGACACAGTGCGCCGATTACCCCTGTTGTAGCTGCGGGTCATTTTGGCGCACTGTGGCCATGAGGTCGCTGTAAACAATGCGCAGCAGTCTCCGCTCCCCTCTGGCATCAATGAGCTGCGTACGACACACGGCTGGACGTCAGTTTGTAGTTTGGCCATCTGTGCACCACTTTTTATACGTACTCACTACAGTGGCACGTGAACAACCCACAAGCAGCGCCATTTCAGAGATCGTAGTTCCGAGGAGCCGTGCCATCACAATTTGTCCATTATCAAACTCCGATAAATCGGCAGCTTTTTCCAATTCTGACTCCGAACACTTTACTAACAGAATGAGGGTCCTCTGGTTGTATATAGACTGCTCTGTGAACTTAACCTGCGCCACCGTTTCGTCTCCAAAAGCGCTCATTTCTTTAGGGGATGGCTATAATGTAATGGCTCATCGATATAAAATTCTTTTTTTTATTGGAGGTTTAACGATCACTGTGAGCAACTATGGGCTACAAGCAGTCGCCCATCCCTAATTTAGTGCCATTGGTTCCAGGGAAGGGAGAGAGCCAATACCGTAAGGCAAACACAACATCCATGCTTCACTGGGTTCGAACCCGGACTCCGAATGATCGGAAGCCATCCTTTGACCACTGCACCAGCGTGGCGGCAATTATTACGTTTTCATGTGGATAATCAAAATTAGAAACTGAATAACCGTGAAATGTATTCTTTGACAGGCATAATAGCAACAAAGTCAGCGATTTACTATTTGATGTGTGTCATGTTTAGTAATACAGGGTAATTCAAAATGATTTATCCGATTTCAAATGCCTGTATTTTATGTGTTTGCAAATATTCAGCGATTAAATGTACATAGAATAAAGAAAAAACTATCCAAATTTTGTTTTCATACTTTATAAATGTTCTACGTGACTTTCGTTGGTCACGCGAACTACGTCGAGGCAATAATCAAATTCCTGTCATACGTGATCAAGCATGTCTGTTGTCAACAACTGCAGGGCACTGTGAATGCGAACTTTTAGTTCATCTAGCGTTGTGGGCAATGGTGGCACATACATATTATCCTTAACATACCCCCATAAGAAAAAGTCGCAAGGGGTCTGGTCCAGAGACCCGGCGATTCACCTATAGAGCGTCTTGTAGTAGTGTCCACAGTGACCAATCCAGCGGTTAGGACAAGACGCAGTGACAGACTTTCGCCCAGATGCAGATACACGGGTTACATTGCGCCATCTAGCGGTTACATTCGTAAACTTGGTGCGTTTCTTTCCATTTTGATGTGTGGTACGCTATTATTTCCTTCATTTTTACGGAGCTATGATCTAATGAAATCGGATGAAACATTTTGAATTACCTTTTATTTTATACCCAATAACCAGCCGCCACGATAGCAGAATGGTCAAACACTCCGATTCGTGGCTGGATCCTGATTCAAACAAGGGTGGTGTATTTATTTAACCAATGGCCTAAAATAAGGGGGCGGGCTACTGTTTGAAGACCATAGATTTATTCTTGGTGGTATTTGATATCATGAAGCAACACACACATGCACACGAATTATTGAAGGATAAGAATCTACCGCGAATCCAACCACACATTTCAGTTACATATCTAGAAAAGCCACCCTGATCAAATCTACAAATACATTATTCCCGAACGAAGCTTGTTTACAAATCTCGGCACGCTACGGGGTTCTCATCCACTACGCAAACCTTCATGGAGAAACATTTGCGAAATTTAAACTCGGTCAAAAGCCTGCCTTTGATCGTGTGTTACGTATATTGACACGACACTTTACAGTTTGTTTCCCTGGCCAATTCAGCTTTCTGCCCTCCAATTTGTACCACGGAGCGAAGATTCACGCCCCGTGTGGGATGTTCTAACTGCTGCTCTACCATTTAAGTCTGGAACTAGTTACAGGGTTGCCCCTTGTCTTGCGAGCTTTTAACTCTCGGCTACGAGCCTCTTCTTCACCTGATTCGTACCCATCATTCTCAAAGCATCTTCCAACCAATTTCAAGCCTTCGTCATCATCCAATCATCTTCACTGCATATGACGATTATTTGACATTTTTTATTTGTACTGAAGAGGAATTTACCATCCACTGTCAGCTTTACATCTGGTTTATGCTTCTCTCTCAGGTGCCACTTTTAATTGGGCAAAAAGCAAGGGCTTTGGTGTGGTGCATGGTGAGCTTGTGCTGACAGTCCCTGGGACACTCTGTGAACGTCCTTCGAACAGACTTTTTTTGCCGGAGTTCACTTGAGTGACTCCGCTTTCACCGTCTGTTCTACCTGTCCATCTCTGAAACAGATAAAAAAAAAAAACTGATACCGTCAATGATCATTGGTACGGAGTCAAGTCTTTTGCTTAATTTCTTGGCAGATCTCTCATTGCTAATGCCCTTATCTCTTCAGTTATCAGGCATGTTGCATCCTTTGACTTTCTACTATACTGTGCAAATTAATTGGGACAAAGTAAAAAATCACTCTTTTTTCCAAAACTATGCCTTTATATCATTCTATGCCTTGATATACACTGATAAATGCCTGTATTAGTATGTCCTCCTTTAGCAGAAATGACCTCTTGAATTCGTTTTGGCATTGACTCCACTAATTGAGTGCACATATTTGTGACTTCATAATCGTGGAACCACACTTTTATAGCATTCGTTATCATGCGTTCTTTGGTTCTACAGTCCCTTTTACCTAAACGGCTCTTCAAAATATTCCACAAATTTTCTATGGGATTTAAGTCTGGTGAATTTCCAGGCCAATCAAGCAAATTAATTTGATTTTCCAGCATGAAATTCTTGATCAATTTCGAATTGTAACATGGGGCCAAGTCATGTTGAAATGTGCCGTCAAAAGTTTGCAAGAATGGAACAATCCTACGTTGTAATATTTCTACGTATTTGGCTGAATTCATCATACCTTGAACAGGAACTAAGCTTCCAGTGCCATTTGATGTGAAAAAACCCCAAAACATCTGTTTCAGAGGGTGTTTTACAGTTTGTTTGACATGCTCAGGTCTTAAGGGTTCACAGTTGCTTCGTCTAACGACATTTGCTTGGTAACCCTGCACAAATAACTGAGTTTCATCACTGAAAATTACCTTTTTCCAGTCGCCAGCAGTCTATGATTTATATTTTTTGGCCCTTGCTAAACATTTTATCTTCATTTTCGCATTCAAATATTGTTTTTTCGTTGGTCTTCTTGCCTTCCGGCCAACTTCCAGAAGTCTACAGCGTACAGTTGAATCACTAACATCACAACCACTAGCTAATAAATCTCTTTGAAGGTCGGTGCTTGTGTTTTTTTTTTTTTTTGGATTCATTTTACTATTTCTGATTAGATATTTATCGGTTCGTGCAGTTGTTTTTCGTTTTCTTCTACATTTACCTCTCCTTTTTGGAGACTATGATCCAGATGCATTGTATCGCGTAAGCAGTCTTGATACACTTGATTTGCCTACACCAACTGTGGAAGCGTTATCTCTCACTGTCATAGAAGTGTGATCCTTCAGAGCAATTATTTTTGCACGCTTCCTTGGGGAAATATTCATTTTTCAATACACGAAAGCAACACGTACTCACAGAGAGCAAAAACTAACACCACCTGTCATACACGAAAGCTCACAACTGAAGCTGAAGTGCTTATTTCCTGTTTAAAACCGGTCAAACCACAATCTTACTATCAAGTTCTAACAGTCACACCACCTCACAGCTGATAAAACCGGTTTACGTGGGTTTCCGACATCAACTGGCGACCACATTACAATTCTGAGAATAAAATAGCTTGACCCAATTAATTTGCACTGTATAGTATATTAAGTGACGCGTGCTCCCAACCGCTTAATTAAGCGCAGAAATCATGGTCTCTGCACAAACCGTTTCACTATCTTTAACGCATGAAGAGTTAAATCTTTGCTGTTTGACTCTCCGGTATCGCGCACTGTCTCTGAACCTTCCTTCAGTCGCTATCGAACTCATCCACCGCTTTGTAGGTGGCCTTAGAATTCATGGCTTCTCCTATATTGTTTTAGTTGAATTGTTACTTTTGAACGAAATATTATCTTCAAAGTTATGTAACACATACAAAAGCTTTAGGTCACGTAAGGTTTGGCATGTCGTTGTAATTTGGCTTCACTGTGACCCCTCGAATTTTCGCTCAGTCGTAAAAACTGAAAATCTTACGTAATTAACATATCAAATGACTTTAAGAACATACAGCTAGAGTTTAGAGACAACCGAGGTTACTTACAAATCCAATTCGTTTATTATTCATCATGCCATCCAAACGGCACACTTTTCACCAGAATCTTGTGGGCTTTTAATCCAATCAATATAATACCTGGTCAATCAACCATCCAAATATAAACATCCCCTCAACTCGTCACAAACTTGAGCATACAACTTTCGCTCGCTCCTGAGATAATTTACGAACGTTAATCAAGAGTTAACTAAGAATCGTATCATACGGAAGATCGCCTAAATCATCAAAGTATGCAACATTTCCTAAGAATACCCGAATCACGTGGCATGAAACATTGATTTCCAATCGTTACATTAAGGTTTCTCGAAACAATGCTCTTGAAACATTGCTCATACAAGTTCTTATCTCTCATTTCTCATACGTAGTTGCACTTTGACTTGATGCCTGGTTGTTGCTAAGTCGAGAAGGAATATGTGCGTTAAGCAGAAAACGGTTAACGACAAGAAACCAATTTTGCAGAAACTCAAAAGAAAGGTTAAATCTGATCACATGTCTCACCCGACAAGATTATATTTTCACCTTTCTACTTCTCCATAGATCACTCCACTTATACTCCTGTCAGATTCAGTTTCATCTATCGATAAGCAGTTAGTGACAACTCTCCCCAATCAGAATCAATCCGTAAACTTTAGTTGCTATCTTTTCTTCTATAGTGTATCTGCCAACTCTACCTTTATCATCAAGGTACAGCAGCATGTGCATCGTGACCTGACTTGGACACCACGGAAAATTCAGGCTGAACTTCTGCTTCAAATCTCTCTTCAACGACTTTTCCAAGACACTATTTTCATCTTCAATTTGCTTTCCCCCTTCTTCGAGGACTGGTTCCTATTCACGAAGTCTCATCCAAGGACTGGAACTCCTTCCTTAATCTCTCTTCAACGACTTTTCCAAGACACTATTTTCATCTTCCATTTGCTTTCGCCCATCTTCGAGTACTGGTTCCTATTCACGAAGTCTCATCCAAGGTCCTTCCTTCTAAGAGATGAACCACCTCAACCCATTGTAGGTGTGTTGCTTCCATCTTCATGGCCTACAACGTACCCCCCTCCCTTCCTCCAGGACTGGTTCCTATTCACATCCAAGGAGTAGTAATCTTTCCATCTGAAAAATCAACCATCTCAACCAATTCTACGTGTGTGGCCTACATCGCTCTGGCTTTCAGCGTACCGAATGATAAAACCATCAAGGAAAACGGTGTTCATTAACATTTTTCACATGATCGGATTCAGCTGCTTACCACAATTGATACATCCTGGATACTTCTCTCACCTTTCTTTTACACTGCTGCCGATGTCTCCCTCTTGTATATCTATTGTCAGCTCCTGACACGGCTCTTCATCGTCCTCTTCCGTCTATTGTCCGGAATCTGATCTTTCCTTAATTCAATAACTGATTGCCAGTTCCATTTCCGTCTCTCACCAGCTGCTATTACCCATCCGCTCTCATTTTATCATTTTAGCTAAGTATATCATTTACAGTGACATACTTAGCTAAAATGATAACACGAGAGTTTTCATGGGAGTGTTTTCCTGGACTTCCAATGCCGAAATGCTTATCCGACTAATTATTGTGACTCTACTTTGTGTTACCTATTGCTAGTAATCTGTTTTATATCTTTCTTCTTGTTCTCCCAAAGATCATATTTGTACCTGTACATACGAAGTGCATGAACGTAAATAGTTGTTCCGCTTTCACCATTTGTACATATTTCTCGTTTTAACAACAATATTCTGAGCTTCTGGGATTATTATTGGTAAACCAGAAAGAACATTATGCATTAATAATACCACAGTATTTAATACAAATTTAATACAATACTGTTTGCAGTTTTTAATTAAGCAAATTGGTAGAATGTTATCAAGATAATTTTCTGCTCAGTACAAAACATTTCCTTTATTATATGACAGTAAGATAGAAGAACGTAATGATTTTTATTTCTTTCAAATTTACATAAAGATACGAACAACTGTCATTGTAACTAGATTAACCTTCAAAACTGTGATCCTTTTTCCTGCCGTTTACCTTATAATGTGCGGTGGTATAGCTTATTGAAATGTACATAGGGCTGTTAATTTCTTCAGCATGTAGTACAAAGGTGCTACTGCATAACCTTTTACAGCGCCATTTTTCAGTTTTATGCCCTGTTTGAGTTAAAAGTTGTTGAAAAGACTTTCTGTTTGGGAACTTCACTTTGGATCCATTGAGAACGATGACGTCACTGACCCTTAGAAAAGTCAAGCAAACACTGTAACAGGCGTTTGACGAAAATAGCCTATATACACTATATTGACAAAAGACACCGGACACCCCTTCAAAAATAAATGAACGGATCCGCTTCGTTGTTAAGATGCGCGATACAGCTGCAAATGGTATGAAAACAAGACTGCAGCTAACCGCGATCATATCGCATTGTGAGGTTGAGTGAAAATGTCGCGGCGGGAGAGAACTGACTTTGAGAAAGGAAAGATTGTTGGGTGTTATATTAGTGTGTTGTCTATAAGAGAAACCGAGAGGCGTTTAAACATACCCAAGTCAACTGTTTCGGATGTACTGAATACGTGGAAGACACAGGCCGTGCCTGAAGCAGCAAAACGTACCGGCAGACCAAAAAATTCAGTGATAGAGAACGTCGAAGCCCGAGTAGAGTCGTTACAGCTAATCGATGGAGTACTGCACAAGACCTCAGTGTACAGGTGAATAAAAATTATGGAATCTCAGTATGTACACGTACCATTCGCAGAGAACTTCATTTCATGGGTTACCGTGGTCGTGCGGCTGCTCATAAGCCTTTCATCTCCATTCGGAATCCTACTCGTCGTTTAGCATGGTGTAATGAACATTTATCGTGAACCGTAGATCTATAGAAACTGGTCCTATGGGATGAAGAATCCAGATGCACGATCCATCAGTCTGGTGGCCGTGTGTGGGTATGGCGGCAGCCGGGGGATTGTTATTTACCACAGTGTTCTGTTCCTACGGTCAAGTTTGGAGCTGTCGTGTAGGGGTGTTTTTCGTGGTATGGTCCCGGCCCATTGGTTATCGTGGACAAACCTGTTAACCAGAGCGTCTACCTCGATATTCCGGATAATTATGCCCTGCCAACTCTGTGGCAATACTTATGGAACAGAGACTTGTTGATACCAGCAGGATAATGCACCGAGCCATAAAGCAAGGACTGTTACGGTGTGGTTTGACAAGAATTCCGTATCGTGTGTGGACTGGCCAGAACAGAGCCCTGTTCTTAATTCCATAGAGCACCCACGGGATGAATTAGAGCGCCGCATAAGAAGTTTGGAACCAAGGTCTACTACTAAGCAACAGTTACCGGCAGCATTATGTGCTGAATGGAAACGCATACCTATCGCTGTGTTCCAAAACCTTCTCCAAAGCATGTTTCTAAGGGTCAGTACATGCATTAAGGCCAAAGGTGAACCGACACCGTACTAATGTATGACAATAAATGCTATGTTGTGTTTCTCTTCTAGGTGTCCGGTGACTTTTGTCAATATAGTGTATATGGAATGTTTAAGGTGCCAAGCTTAATATCCCTTGATTTCTTATTAACCGCAAAAATAATTTTTGAAATATCTCTGAAAACAAAAAGCTCGATGTCAATGGGCAGACAAAATGATTACACTAGGCACTGTTTCTTACAAAACGTTCTAATACTCTAATAGGATGATAGAATGGCATTTGAAAAAGCTTAAAAAATTATTTTTTTTGGCTTTGTGTGTGTTTTTTTAATCTGACAAATGAAAATTTCTGAGGCGATAAGAATGGGAAGGGGCGTCCAGAATCTTTTAGCGCCTAGGGCCCCAAATGATACAAAGTCGCCTCCGGTGAAAAGTATAAGAATACTGTTCTGCGCAAAATAACTGCGTCGCGGAATAACAAATTTATATGAAGTGTTGCTGTGGGAAGAAAATAATCTTTGGCTCTTACGCTTTCATCTGTAAAGTCATCAACTCCGTTATATACGCACTTTGTAGCAATATTAACCTTAATTTATGCCCTATGACTGAAATTCGGCAAGCATCGAAAATCTATTCCTTTGTATATAAAGGATAAATCTTTCAATATTGAATATTCTTTGTCTCTCTTCACTCCTTTCGGACTATTTAGTAAATACTGCAGCTGATTCGCCATTCATCTGTGAATATTTCAGGACGTTTCTAGCGTAATAGATAAATCCCTTATCTACCCAGTTGTGCTGAATCATGCGTTTAGATATGTTCAATTTTAATTCCCAGAGTTCCACGATCCGAGCTTTTAAATTGCGATACGATTCAAAAGTTTAGTTGAAATCCTTTCAACAGCTACCGATGTCAGCAGAAACTCATTTAGGAAAGCTTAATCTGCAGTGTTACGAATGCATTCTCCTTACGTGGGGGGCTTTGTTGTGAAGTTAATTCCCTTACACACGCAGTTCATGATTTTAATTTTTAGTCTCTAAATTTTCAGAAGGAACGTAACAACAGTGGTAATACAGAACGTCTCTGTTATTTCTTTTCTGATTTCATATATGATATTCCATTTTTTTGCCAATAATCATAACTTGCCGTAATCTTTTTTTGGGGTTGCATCGTCAGTAGCACGTGATATCAATAAATGTCAGGTGGTGTTTCATTTAGATTAATGCAACTAGATTTTATTCTTTTTTTATATCCGTAAAGCTTGCGCACAAGTTTTAGGTACTGTGATTAATTTAAATTCATCACGGCATGTTGATTCCCAATTCTTCACGATAAGGTGATTCTTGGAGTGTATTCATTGAGTTCGTAAAATAAGATGTCAGATTTAATGCCAGAATCGAAACTGTACGTGATTGGTTAAATCCTTCAATCGAAACCTTGGAAAACTTAGGGCAGTAAAAATGTTTCCAAAAAAAAAAAAAAAAAAATGCACCACTTTTAATAACTTCAAACATTTTGAGGCATAACTCTCAGCATTAGTATTAATGAATTCGACGCACGTGGCTGAGGAACAGATCAATAGATGGAGCTGGAGAGAGAAAACGACAAAATTTATTCTGTGGTCCAAGTTCCCAAACGCTTTTAATACGAGGTGTGGGCAGATGATTCTGCTCGTAAAACCTCAGACTGTTGATCACCTCTTCATCGGTATGAAGTTTTTATTGCCATCTGCCGAAGCTTTTCCACTCCGTCGCTCCTGCTTTTACCAGAACGCAAACGTCAACTTCGAGCACGGTGCACCAATATGAAAAACAAACAGTCGTCAGGAAAAGTTTTGTGCTTTTTATTTTAATTTTTTTCCTCATTGGGAATACAGTACGTGCGATGTATATTTTATGACTCCATTTGAGAAGCGAATTTTTATTTTTTTCCAGTACCTTCTTATGCCCCGTTTCTTATTAGATGGTTTCTGAAGAAAAGATTTCAGCTTTCAATCTCGCTGCGGCGACCGTGTTTTCACAGATTTGATGTGTTTTTGTAACTGTGCCCCACCCCCTCCCCCTTGTTGCATAGTATGCACATAATCGAATTTGACGGAGAAACTTGATCCCTTTCTGTTGTTGTTGTTGTAAAAATAGAGCGAACGGGAATAATGGCAGTTCAGATTTCAGATTGGTGGTTCAAGTAAACATTGCTGCCGGCTGAGGACCGGGAAAGGTAGATTTATTTTCACCAGCAGAATGTTTAAAACTCGCTTTCTATGCTAATTTAATGCTCTTGCTGATACCATTTACGGTTATCATTCGATGCTGTGGCCACTGATTCTTGCGGAAAGAAAGAATCTAAATCCATCGTGCTCTAAAACAGGAATCATCTTTATGTGAGTCATGGTTAGCGATAGTTTTATGCCTGTGCGTATACATCAGTGCCAAATAGACCAATAAAACACATTCAAAATGAGCAGGAGGATGCTACGTGTCCCTTTATGAATGCGACACTTAGTTTTCAGTAAAGGTAGGAACGAAAAGAAAATTAGTGTTGCTCCTTCTCCTAGAGCATTTAATATTACTTTCTGTGACCTACTGCAGGGGCGGTTTCAGAAGCTTACCCTGAGGGGGGATCCTGGGGGCGGTTTCTCTGGGCTAATCTAAAAAAATATTGATATAATTTTGTGGAAGTGGCGCACACACACAGAGCTGCACTCTCCTGGTCTTGTAAGGCTTTATAACGGTTATTTTCTATAAAAAAGATTGTGCCGAAGCTCTAATGTGGGAAATACAGCTTCACAAGAAAGATGACACTGCATTTTCAGTTGTAATGAGCACGTCTTCTGAATCCTTTCTGACGCGAATTAAATTGATCAAAGTTATTCAAACTCAATGCAACCGGACTTTTGTAATCGATAAAACATCCAGAAATACAAACAGCTACTTACTTCCACCAGCGGCTAAAAAGTATGTTAGGAAAATTAACAAATGGCGCACAAAAAGTTTCTCATAGTAGAAGGAATGTAACGGAGACAGTTTTTCAAATCGAACGGTTAAAAGAAGAAATATAGAAGGAAACATGATATAAACTCTACATCTTCTAGTGTTATATGGAAATATTCAAACTATATTTAAATTGCAACTTTTGCCATTTTGTGGGCCAACGACAGTGAGAAATTTCCTCCCTAGTCAGAAAAGACGCCCAGCACAGATCCATTTCGGAGAAAGGTCATTCTCTCGTCGAACCCCTCACACGAACAAAAGTACTGCCCCTTTTTTCCCCCAGCCGTCGCCAGAATCTCTCTAGCCGACGGGTACAAAGGACCAAACAATTAAGAATTTCTTCTTACGTCAAGAACAGATCGTGTAAGGGAATGAGACAGAGAGGAGTCTTCAAGGCGATCTCGAGGAAAAAGTAGGAAGGATTTTGCTCGGAGGCTAAGCAGGACGAACGACGAGGGAAAAAGAGATTTTCACGCGGGCTTGTAGCCACATTAGATAGGAACAGATTTGGCGGGAAAAGCGTAGAGAAGGCCGTCCATAACATCCAACTCCCGCTGGAAGTATTTACTATCAGACCAACTATTCTTCCAACGAATATTTCCTCTTCCCCCCATCTGATGAATAAAGATGTGTGTAAAAGGAAACATCTGTCATTACGTTCAATTTTTAACTACTTGTTTATTTGCTTCCCTGCTCCAACGACAGGAACCTGCAAACGATTCTTCTGATAAGTTGGTGTCTACCACAATACTTAAAATAAATGAAGCCAACACTAACGAAAGAATTTTGCATAATGGGAAAGATGAAAATAGGCAAACAATATTCATAGAAAAACCGATTCTGAGGAAAAAGAACTTTTCTAATACGTTTCCGGGAAGCACAGGGAGCGAAATATAAGGCATTGACCATTACGCCACCTAGCGGAGAATCTATGCATTATTTAAAGAGGATAATGCTCCACATCTCTATTGTAACGAATGGCATACAGTAACAAGCTAGTAAAATCATGCAATGCATTGATTATGATACGCTTTCCAACATACCAGAAATCATTACTCAAGCTATTACTCAAATTATGAGGATAATGGCTGTAAAATAAATCTCGCTCCTATGACGTGACCTTTGACCCCATTTCGATGACATTCAACAGAACCGGTAAAGTATACTTCCGGAACATGATAAAGTTTTGTCTCAATCGAAGCATTTTTACCTAAGTTATAACGCATAAGGGCGATGGAATGGATCCCGCTCCTATGCCCTGACCTTTGACCCCATTTCGCCCATTTTCAATAGGATTCGTCCCCAGGTGGTTCCTTACCACATACTAAAATTTAATCGAAATCCAGCCATTTTTACGCAAGTTGAGTCATAAGGGCAATGGAATAGAACGCTGCTGTGTCCTGACCTTTGACCCCATTTCGCCCAGTTTCAACAGGATTCGTCCCCAGGTTGTTCCCTACCACATACTAAAATTTGATGAAAATCGAACCATTTTTTGCAAGTTATGATGCATAAGTGTGGTGGAATAGATCCCGCTCCTATGTCCAGGCCTTTGACCCCAATTCGCCCATTTTCAATAGGCTTCGTCTCCAGGTGGTCCCCTACCACATACTGAAATTTCATCGATATTGAACCATTTTTACGCGAGTTATCGGGCGGACAGACGGACAAAGCTGGAGCATATACGCTTCTTCAGTTCAATACAATTTTATTAACAAGGTTGGGTTCAGGAGGCGAACATGGGCATCCTGATACATATATTGTACGGTAAAATATACAAACTCTAAAATCTATGCACATTATATACGTACAGCACGATGTATTGATTCACAAAGGAGCCTCGTGTTAATGGGTGCAGACATTTTGCTCAAGAACAAAAAAGAGACTGTCGGAACATTTCGTCTCGGAGTATAAGTACATTATAGTGCTGACAAATAACAGAACAAGAATATAATAATGAAGCACTGTGCAAAAGGAGAACTGTAGATGACAAAGTAAACAATGTGAAACCTAAGGCCAACAGAATTAGGATGTCTTAGTACTGGGAGAAATTATGATAATCACAGGGAAGACAAGTAAGACTATATACATTTGTATAGCATGGTGCATATTATATTCACATTTGTTGGAAGATATAAGCTTTATGTTGAAGTCTGATTCCAAAAAAAAAAAAAAAAAATGGTGAGCATGCACGTCGAACTGATGAAGTTCAACAGAGGTAGGAGAATCAAGGTTGTGAACTGCCGACAGTCAGTTGCAACGTCGCTGGCATGCCGGGGTACCAGGAGGCGACCGGAGACCAGGTGGAACGGAAATGTTGCTCTCCCTGTTGGGCAACGGCCACAAGGTTCTCTAGACGAAGTCTTGAGAGGAGACGCTCCCGAAAGTGGCACAGCAGTACCACAGAAGCTTGGTGGATGGTATAAGGAGATGAGATATCTCGGCAGCGCTGATGAAATTCGTAGATGACGTGTTTCACCAGGATGAAAATATATGAGCAGATTGGTGGAAGCTTGACTGGCGGAGAGACCTGCAGAAGGAGTGACTTATAGGCATCAAAAGGAAGATCAGTTGTGGCTGAACGTTGAGCTATAGAAAATGCAAGATGGAGTAGTGGAAGATGGATGACACAATGTAGATAAACGTGAGAGACATCAGCTTCTTGAGCACAGAAGGGGCAAAGAGGTGAGTCAAGAATGGTCATGCAGTGGAGGATGGATGGAACGTGAAGACGGCGGTGGAGAAAAAGCCAGTGAGCGTTTATTTCAAGAGGAGCTGAAAGAGAAGAAAGGGCGGCAGAGCAGACAGCGGTGAGAGAGGATTAGGAGACATCAGGGATGTGGAGGGGAGAAGGAGAGTGGGATTTTAAAAGGAACCGATAGAGAACTGAGGTTGAAAGAGAGGAGAGTGGAAGTGTGGATCTGCCGACTGAAAGAAAGAAAGGAAGGAAGGGGAAGGGAGGCGGAAGGAACAAAGGTTAAGCCGGTGGGGGTTGCGAGATGAGGGAACTTACCAATGATTGCAGAGAGTGGGGAGTCATAGACAGAGCGAAAAAAGGGTGAAAGAAGAAGAGTGGGGGAGGCTGGCGTAGGGTCGCCAGGACAGGTCTGAGGTTACAAGTTCTTGGACGGTTACAACTCCGACTCAGAGCCAAGAAAGATAGGCGAAGCATGGAAGATGAGGGGGTGAAGAAGAGAGGAGAAGAACAGGGGTTCGGCAAGGAGTTCAGTGGTGGAATCGGGTGGGGATCGAGTGAGCGGGAGAGAGCGGAAAAATGTAAGAGCCTCCCGTAAGGCAGGAGGAAGGGGAAAGTGAGTGGTAGTTCGTATGTCCATTAGAATGAAGGAAGAGAAAGGGAAATTAGTGTTGCTCGACGAGGTGATGATATTCCTTGCGGTAACGGCGTCGGCAACAGGTGAAGTATGAAGACGGAGGAACGAAGTAATCCGGATAACTCGATAGTACAGTCGTGTAACAATTAGGCCAATGCCACCTTGGTCAGGAGGAAGGTTGAACTTGGGGGCACAGAGCCAGTGGTGTCCGGTCCAGAAAACTGAGGTGAAGCAGCGAGTGATATCATTGAGTCGAAGAAGTGGGGATTTAGTAGCAAGCCAGAAATGTGTGCACATGGAGAGAAGATAGGTTTGCGCTAAACGTGCACGTTGAAAATATGAAGTGCATAACTGCGCTTTTCGCCAAAACGCAGTTGACCGATGTAGACGTGGGTGGATGGTATTCCACGTTGGGCTGGAGGCTTCACCTGGGACGCCAAGATGTACGCCAATGAAACGTTGAGAAGCTGAAGACCAGCGCGCTCCCCATGGGGAATCCAAGCGATCAACCCATGAGCCGCACAACAGGCCTGTGCTTTTGGTTGTATTAATCGCAGCTCCGGAGTAGGAGGCGTAATCGGCGAAAAGACTTTTGAGCAAAGAGAAGTGTGAATCCAGGCGTATACAGAAGGTAACGTCGTCTGCATACGCCACGGAAGTGGGGACATGGTGTCTCGTGCGGGCGATGAGTGGCGGCAGGGTGGCTTGAAAGGAGCATTGAACTGAGCGGAGAAAAGGTTCTAAGGCTATGGCGAAAAGTTGACCGAAGAGTGGGCAGCCTTGCCTCACTCCACGTCGGAAGAAGATCGGTGCTGTAAGAAAGGTGGGCAACTTGACCCGGAAATTGGCGTCCTGGTAGAGGGAGGTGAGGGAGAAATAAACGGAGGTGTAAATCCAAATCGGAGAAGTGTGGCGGAGAGATAAATGTGGGAGATGTTATCAAAGGCGGACTGTTGGTCTAGAGAGAGGAGGGCGAAGGGTTCAGATCGGGAGCGCGCATGGTGAATTACATCAGTCAGGAGATGGATGTTGTCGGCCAGGAACTGTGCAAGTTTGGTTAGGGGAGAGGATGTGAGTGAGGATGGGTTTTAGACTCTGTGAAAGAAGCTCGGTATAAAGTTTGTAGTCGAGATTTAGTAGGGAAATTGGGCGCCAGTTCACCAAGTCAAGGAGATTCCCTTTGGGGAAAAGGACAACGTATGCAACTCTAAATCTCCTCGGGAAAGTAGAGTAGGTAATGGCAGCAGAGAAAGCGGATAGGAGAAACTGAAGAAGAGACAGAAAAGTTTGATAAAAGCAAAGGTTAGGCCGTCCGGACCCGGAGCGGCACTGGAGTTCAGAGAAGGGAATGTAGTGTTTAGTTCAGAGGGTGTGGGGGAAAGGAGAAGAGAGAAAGCGAGATGGGAGGGAGGGCCTGAAATAGATTAGTAAGGAGAAAATCCATTGCTGCAGAGGATGGTTGAGCATGTTCACAGAACTTCGTGAAAAAGTACTGACGGACATGGGAACAAAGCGCAATCGGTTCATCTGATACCTCCCTAGAAGCAAGACGTAGATGAAGAAGTATGGTCGAAGCTCGTCGGGTGTTTTCCACCGACGTCAGGAACTCATAGTTGTGAGCATCCGGCTTCAGATGTTGTAAACGAAGTCGACGGAGAGCTTGTTGCGCCAGAGGAGTGAGAAGAGATCGGAGCTCTTCTTCAAAGGAGAAGAAGAGATGATCACTGAGACTGAGCATGGATAGCATTAAACGAACATAGTCTAGGCGCATGTTCTGGAGTGTCTTTGATTGGAATGAGTAGTTTCGGACATGCAGAACGAGCTGTTGCTTGATTTCCATCCAAGAATTTAATCCGCAGAGAGCAGATTGAAGTTGCGATCGTCTGCCATTCAGGAATGACCGGACCGAAGAGCAGAATGCCGGGTCGGAGAGAAGTGCATCATCAAATGTCCACAGGCGTATTATCCTGGGTTTGAATGGTGCAGCATGGACTATGATGGCAGTGGCGGAGTGGTCAGATGAGGCCGTGGAATGCACACTCGTTTCTGTCACGGCTGGAAGTAGAGTACTGGAGGCATAAAAACCTGTCAAGGCGGGCTAAGAAAGGATTTTGCGCATGAGAGGAGCACCAAGTGTAATTAGTCTACCATGGATGAATATGCCGATGTACATCATGAAAAGCGTTGTTGGTGACAACTGTCTGGAGCAGATTCGCCAGGACATGGCAGCGCTCTCTATTGGTAAAAGACCTGTCCAGAAGAGGATCCAGGGTACAGTTATAATCACCACCAATGAGAACATGGTCTGACGTTGGGATAAACTCCAGTGCTCTGCGAAGACGTGTGAAGAGAATCGATAGATGTGTTGTAGTGCATGGAATATACATGTAGATATTGAATAAAACGTATCTGGAAGACGCGCTGGTGAAGGATGCATGCTGTAAGAGATCTCGACAAATATTTCGCACAGAGAGGGATGTGACATTAGAATTGAGAGTATGACTAATGCCGATGGCAAGGTCGCTATGAGATGTTAGTCCATAAGCGTGATGAAACACAAAGTTCCACTGGCGCCGTCGAGAATAGACGGCAGTAGGTTTGCATTTTGTCTCTTGAAGGAGGATAATATCAGCCCCTACCGGGTTGAGGTCTTCATATGCCAGAGAGTTGTTGAGGGGGGAAGCGAATTCCCTGCAATTAGGTGACACGATCTTGAATTGTGGGGTTACTTGCCTCTAGCTGAAGATCTTTCAGAGCTGGAGGAAAAGACTTGAGACGATTATAGAAGGTTTGTGCCCACGAATGGGTGGGTACATTCTAACGGCAGAAATGCGACACATTGAAGATCTGCTCTGGCACAAGTTGGTGAAGCAAAGGATTCTTGATTGATAAGGCACGTGCTATTCCGTAGCTGGTCGTAATCATTAAGTATGTATGGAGATCAATGTATGAGAGTGGTACGGGAGGTATATTGGCTGCCTGGAGAGATGCGGCGAACTCTTCGGCTGGCGAGGTGTGTCGAGAAGAACTGCTGGAGAGGGAGGTTGAGCGAGGTGAAGTAGAGTTTTGCTTCTTCGCAACTCGCCTGCAGCGGCCAGAGCCGCGGCGCTTCAGTGGAGGCTCGGTCGTCTCATCCTCACACTGCGTCTCAGGACCAACGGACTCCACATCAGCTGTTTCGGAGGTTCCAATGGTAATAGCTGGTTGTAAACCATGTGAAAAAGACTCGGTGGTGCAGCGACGACGTTGCGGGACTGAGGAGGCAATTATAGGAAAGTCCTCTAGTGAAAAGGAAGAAGCGGCCGTGGGAGCATCGCGTCGACCAACGTCTGTAAGCGAACTTTTTTCATCATATCTTGGCTCAGAGGCCTCCTGTGCTGAAGCAAATGGTGTGGCACGCTTCTAGGTAGGAACAGTACCTGATGGAGCGCCAGTCGGAGTCGATGGAACTTGATGTGGGCAGTGCACGCGTAGAGGGTTTGTCCCCATGGCAAAACGTGCAGTGCAAGTAGGTAATGACGTCGATTCTCGGACGTTGCTGGCCACACCGTAAGGTTAGGATCTTCGGGCACGCAAGCAGATGATCGTCCGACGGAAAGATGACACGGGCACTTCGACGAAACCCTGCAATGGATTTGTCATCGGGGTTTCTGGGCGCCGCTGAAAGGGTCGTTATTGGTCCAACCACTCGGCCAAATTTGCTGAGTAAAGTGCATAGAGCGACATCTGAGACTTCAGGCGGGACTGGGTGGAAAGTGACCTGCATAGGTCGCTGCGCCACAGGTTCAGCCAGAAGATGCACATCTTTGATGGATAAGCCATCAGTCATCACAAGGTCTGCGTGTTTTTTACGGGTAACATACACTAATACGGCCCGTGGTTTTCAGGCCACATGAGTGATATAAGCTCCTGTAGGAAGCATCTTCTTTACGGCAATACTATATTCCTTGAGCTTCGTGTGTGGCAAAGCATCAAAACAGACACCGAAGTTCATTGTGGAGAAAAATTGCTTTCCGGCTGGGGAATCCTCTGGAATAACGATGGTGGCAGAACTGCCCTCAACACTGACGTAAGAGTCAAGAAAAACCGGAGCAATGAACTTGGAAGGAACTCTCGCTCCGGAGGTCACTTTGGAATAAGTGAGAGAAGTAGAGTTAGCAGGGGAGGGCTGCAACACAGTGCTGATTGCTGGTAGCGGCTTGGTAAACTGAGTTGAGCTAGTGGAAGGCAACGCAAACGTGCTATCGGTCACATCCATGGTTTCGTCAAATGAACCAGGGACATGGTCTGAAACAGAGGCTGGAAGACGAACAGATTTCAAGGCAGTGGTTCACCAAGGATAAAGGTTTTTTTACTACGTTCAAAAAGTTCCAGAACTTTTTATATTAAAAAATAATGAGTACAGATAATACGTGTTTATGCGGTATTTCCTTCGAAGTAGTTACCTTGTGCAACCATGCATTTTTGCAAGCGCTTATACACAGATTTAAATGCAGATTGCAAACCTTCTTTTGCCACATCCTCCAAGGCTTCCGTCCCAGCTCGTTGCACTTCTTAGGAACTTGATAAGCATGCCCCTTAAGCAAATTCTTCATCCGGGGAAAAAGAAAAAAATCACACGAGGGCAAGATCGGGAGAATAAGCTGGCCGTGGAAGAACGGGAATGTGATGTTTGGACAGGTAATCGGACACCAGGAGGGATCTGGGAGCCGGCGCATTATAGTGATGCAGCACCCACGAGTTGGTCTTCGAAAGATCGGGTCGCTTGCGTCTCGCTGATTCTCGGAGACGTTTCAAGACGTTGACGTATTCTTCTTTAGTGACTGTACTACTATGTTGAAGGAATTCCTTGTGAACGACCCCCTTGCAATCGAAGAAAACTATTAACAAGACCTTTCCTTTGGAGCGTTCAGCCTTCAAAGGAAAGATCTAAGGTCGTCCTGACCTCTCATCATCCTCGATACTCTGTCGCCAGTTTTCGAATCGTAGATGCCACTCAAAAACTCTAGTTCGACTCATTGCACTCTCACCGTACTCTGACTTAATCATTTGTAAAATCCAAGCGAAAGATTTTCCGAGCAGAACACAAAATTTTGTACTTGAATGCTGTTCAAAATTCGACATCGTTGTCCTCGCGACGAAGAGCCTCGAATGCCTGTAATCACGAACTTCGCACGTACGCTGCGAGTGTTGGATCTGGATCAAACCGGTTCTGGCTGGTCGGTCACATCATGCACTTCGCTTGCTGAGCGGGAAATGACGTAATTCGCTGATATTTGGCAAATATTCAAAACGTTCCGGAACTTTTTGAACGTAATATGTCGCTGTGTACGGGAGGTCGGAGAGAGAGAGTTTCAGGTTTTTTACTACCATCCACCCACACCTCCCAATTTGCACTTCGAACCGTTAATAGTCGCCTGTGGCTTCACATTGCATTTAAGAAAACAAGATGAATCAAGAAAATGCTAAATCATTAGAGAATTCATGACAAAATCTAGAAATCTTAAGATTTTAACTCGTGTTCTTATGAGACGTACAGTGAGTTATTATGGAAACTACAGCTAATTTATTCGTTTGAAGAATGCACTACGTATTAATTATCACAAGCATATTGCTAAAAATTCGTTTTTAACGGACTTCATAATGATTCCCCGTCATATGCTCTTAGGGGGGCGCATTCAGATGTTTGCCTTGGGACTCACTCAAATGTCTTGGGGCCTGTTAAGGCCTTAATCCTGCCCTGACCAGAAATATTTTATTTTCTCTGCAAAGGCTGTTCAGTATTTAAAATATTACAAGAGTTGTTTTGTCAAAGCCGCCCCGATGGCTCGCCTAACGGCTTGAGCATGCCGTGTCTCTCATACAACTGAATTCTTCACGAAATATTAATATACGCAATCTCTTACCCAAGACACTTAAAAATTCACTAAATGAAAAGGTACTTAAACGCTTTTGTTTATATTAATTTTTTTCCAATATAAACATTTGTATGACGACATGTTTACTATAATGGGCCATCATTCCGCGACAGACTGGTCGCATGAGGAGTGATATCTTAGTTACGTACATGCGAATGTAATAATTGGATTAAGGCAATGTATCAGTTCCCCGTGGATTTTCTTCCCTTTTTTTAATTATTATAGATGACGATGAGGAGATCTTTTGTAGGGTAGTTTGACAGAGAGTTCCGAAGTGCATTCGATGTCTCGCATGGCGTCACTGGGCGTGAGATCGGCGTTGGCGTTATTCTCCGGCTGATTGATTGAGCTGTCAGGGTAAAGGACACATGGCCTGCCTCTACGGCCGATCCTCAACTAGAGGTCCCACTTCTGACAATCTGTATTAATCACTCCATGGAGCTCATTAGATCTCCACGAACAGCTCCCAACAGTGACCCAATCGCAGACCAGCCATAGATTTTGTTACTTCTTGGCTCTAAACAGCAACGTTTAAAAATTCTGCAGGAGGAACATTTGCAAGGGTTTCTAAGCGGTATAAAGAAACGTTGCTTTATTTTTTAAAAAAGAGGCACATTAAATAAAACCACTGATTAAGGAATACGGAATTTTATTGAATTTTCTTTTCTGAACTAGCACACTGCCTTTCTTTAACCAAAGCAACTTGGACCCTATAAACACACAACACAAAATTTACTTGCTTGCAACCTAAGAAAGAAGGGATACATTTTAAACATTTTTCATAAGGAAATAAAAATTTTACAACAGTTTTCTCCATACACTGTTAAAAATGTTCTGGTACGTTGCACCAAAAAATGGTGAACTTTCTGAGAAAAGATGCACCATTGTGTGGAGCAACCTTGTACCATAACGTGGTGCAAAGTTGCACCATGTTGTTGGGTTTTGTTTGCACCACACAATGGTGCATCTTTTCTCAGAAAGTGGTGCACCACCACTTTTTGGTGCAACGTACCACAACCTTTTTAACAGTGTAAGAAAAAGAAACGGCAGGCCCGGTCTACGCCCTGGCTTCCGAATGTTCGTCCGAATGGGCCTGGAGTCCCGGATGAGACAAGTGTGTTATGTGTCTCACGACACTGGCTCTCTCCCTTCCCTGGAAACAGTGGCTATAAATTAGAGACGAGCGACTGTTCATATAACCTTCAGTTAAAATAGAACGAATTTATTCCCTTTTTAAGAAAGATTCCGCATAATATGTACATCGGTGTGCAAAATTTAAGGACGAAGAGAAGAAATTAGCATAACAGCAGAACGAGCAGGCAGAACGGACCGAAAGCCCACTCAGGAGATAGACTAGGGTCCGGTACGGTAGGGCTTGCGCATATATGCAGCATGATGTAGGGGTGGGGTCGCAAGGGTATAAAACACACGGGCGGTGTACGCTCAGCAACTCGGTGAAAGCTTTTGCACGGAATACATCGGTTTGAACGACGTCGAGTTGCTGCCACCATGTGATATGCCAACAGGCAATCCAATAGACGACATCTGGATGACTTTACCCGAGGTCGCGTCATTGGGAAGTTGGAAGAAGGTCGAAGTGTGACTAGTGTGGCCGAGGAGTTCGGTATCGCTCACAACATCGTTTCACGAGCTTGGAGAGCATTTCAAACGACAGGAACAGCTGTCCGAGAGTATAGCAGTGGTCGTCTACGAGCAACCACGGCGGCGGACGACCGGTATATTGTCCTAAAGACGAGAAGAGGCGTCCGTTATCGCGTTTTACCGTGGCCAGGAGGCTGCACAAAGGTGGTCTATTTGCACGGCGACAAGTACGGTGTGTGCCATTAACGCCTGCTCATCGGAGACGGCGGTTTCTGTGGTGTCAGGAACACAAGAACTGGACACATCAGCAATGAGGTAGAGTTCTCTTTACGGATGAGAGCCGATTTAGTCTGACGAGCGATTCTGGACGTATACACATCTGGAGAGAGCAGGGAACACCCAATCACACCTCTAACATCATTGAAAGGGGCCGGTTTGGAGGTGGCGGAGTTCTCGTTTGGGGCGGTATCATGCTTAGTAGCCGTACTGACCTCCACATCTTCCAAAGAGGGTCAAGTCACTGGTGTCCGCTATTGTACCGAGGTTCTCTTGCCTCACGTGCGTCTGTTTACTCATCGTACAGTGGCTGTCGTAGAGCTGTTGGAGAGTGAAGATATTCAACGCATGGATTGGCCCGCAAGGTCCCCGGACCTAAATCTAATCGAACACGTGTGGGACCTTCTCGGGTGACGCTTGGCAGCGCGTCACCAGCCGCCAGCAACGCTTCCGCAGTTGCGATTAGCGCTACAAGAGGAATGAGCCGCGATGCCTCAACAGCTCCTTGATAACCTCGTCCTCAGCATGGACAGACGTTGTAAATCCTGCAACGCAGTCAGGGGTGATCATATCCCTTAGCAAAGACTGGATTTTTCTTGGCAGCCGCCTGTCACATGGACGTTTCTGTCTTCTGTCCAGCTGTGCTTGAAGCTACCTTTTCAATAAAGTGCCTTTGTATCCTTTGGATTCCTTGTTTGGACGGTTTTGCTCCCTTGTCCCATATTCTTACATCTTGGGGATCTTATGGTATGATTTGAGTCGATGTGGAGCACTTCTGCACGACGTTACATTCGAAAAACCGTCTCGTCCTTAATTTTTGCACGCCAGTGTATGAAATGCACATTTTGGGCAGTTTTCTTTACAGTGAATGGAGCCCGTTACGACAAAAGAAAGTAAGCATTCAAACAAATTTCTACAACCGATAAAACATCCATAAACAGAAATAGCTACTTTCTTACGGCCGCTAAATACGTGCTGCGAAAAACCGAAAATTCCGCACAAAACCTTTCTCATGGTGGAAGGTACCAGAGATAAAAAAAGCATTTTTCAAATCGAGAGAAGAACTAGGAAGCAAAAAGTGTAATACAACTTTGTGCCCCCAAACGAGAAAGTTGTGCGTCACTTAAAGGAGAAAATGAGTGCAAAATAATCCTCATAATGCCGAGTACCTTACAGAGAAGGATTTTTCCCAGAGATTTTTTAAAATCGAACACACTCTTTCGAATATAAATAAACGCTATCGTGTCTTGGCGGCATAATTGCGAATATCGTAAAAAGCAGAAAATATGCGCAAAGTATCATTCATAGCGAAAGCTGTACGAAAGAAAAGAATTTTTCCCATAGCGTAAGCAGAGATGGCGGGAAAAGCATTTGCATATAATACCCCCAAGCTGGAAAACCGTATTATTTGAACAGGATAACATTCCCAATCTTCGCCGTATCTAATGGCAAGCAATGCAAAAAGAAGATTTTCAATAAGGGTTCTAGAAACTGAGAAAAACATGTAGTACTTTTGCGCTTTCTAGCGAGAAAATTCATTTTGGTCAGGAAATCGGCATCAATTTGTTTTTGTATTCAGCGGTATCTAACTGACAAAAACATGTTTTCAATCTGGTTTTTAGATCTGCATAATGCTATAAACAAATATATGAACTTACGACCTCGAGTGGCAAAATTGTACGTTACGAAATATTAGAGATTATATGCTGTACTTCCACTCCAGAAGCGCTCTCCGACAAAGCAAGAATTTTTTAACTCTGGCTGGTAGACGTAGAGATTCAGAAAAATACGATATATGTCCACACCCTTAGCAGAAAAATTGTACATTATGAGCAGAAAGGGTGTGCAAACGGTTTATCTTAGTGAGCTGTATGTGGCAGAAAAAGTATTTTTTCGATTAAGTTTTCTGAAGCCCTGATATTGTTCCACATATTATATTACATATATTACCACGCCACCGGTAGTGAGGGGGTCGCGGAATACTTAATCATCGTCTAACTGGATAAGCAGTGAGGTTGCGTCCCATAAATTTAGGTACCCAATCTCAAAGTTTAAGGACGTCGCTTTGTGTTTTATATAGGTTCGTTACGAGGTATTCGTAAAATACCAACATGCTGCAAATTATGAATTAGAGAAATATACACAGCCTATAAAAGTTAGCTACACCAGGTTAAGTAATTAACCTGCTTATTATATGAAAAGTATGTTGAATTAAGCAATTGTAGCCTTCAGGTGGAGGTCAAATAAAAGTTACGTTAAATTAAAAGTATAAAATTAGCCATGTTGACTGGTCCACTACTGCGTAAGCCTGTTACACCCCTGAGCTTAAATTTAAAATAAATCCCTCAATCTATCTACGAGGAGGCATAGCGACCATGCATATGTACACTGAAGAGCAATTGAATGAGAGATACCTGTCTAGTAACGTGTAGCACCACCTTTCGTCCTGATGACGGCGGCGATTTGTCTCGGCATGGACTCGACAAGACACCGGAAGCGTTAGGAAGCCATACGGATCCCCGACCCCTGAACAAGCTCCCACAGTTCACGAAGATTTGATGGAGGGGGTAAGAGCCTCGAACATCTCTCTCGATGGCATCCCAGATGTGCTCGATGGGATTGAGGTCAGGTGACCTAGCTCGCCAAGGAAGCGAGGTCACGTCGTCGGTGGAGTGTTCATCCAACCATTCGGATACAATTCTGAAGCTGCATTGTCTTGTTGCAGGATGAGGTCCCCAGTGGGATGATGAAGACGCACAAACGGGAGAAAATGGTCTTCCAGGATATCCCGGTAACGTTGACCTGTGAGGGACGATGTCACACGTATCAGGGGTCTCATTTCAGTCCACGTAAACAGTCCCTAGACGAGAATGCCCTCCCCCACCAGCTTGAAGAGTACCCTGTTGTGAAGCGAGAATCCATCGCTTCATGTCGTTTGCGCCGTACTCGTATCCTGCCATCCGCATGTACCAACGTGAATCTCTACTCATCAGTCCAGGCAACATTTTCCCACATGTCTAGGGTCCAGTGGTGATGTTTCCGCTCCCATGCTAATCTTTGCACCCTGAGATGTGCGGTCAGCAGCGTTACCCTCGTGGGACGATGGCTTCTGTACCCCATAGCGAAGAGATGGTTCTGGATGGTGTGGCTGCTCCCACGTTTTTGTGCACCAGCGTTAAATTGCCGAGTGATTTCTTGCACTGTGGCCCGTCTATCCGCTGTTACAGTGCGAGCTAGCCGACGATGACCCCGCTCATCCACACGCTGTTGTCCACGGCAGTTGGCCCTTGCAGGGATGGTTTTACCGGGTTCGATGTACTCACGGTGCACCCGTGACACAGTGGCTCGTGAAAATCCCAGTGCCTGCACGACTTCCGAGATGGAGTGTCCCATTCGTCGGGCCCCGACAATTTGCCTACGATCAAATGCGCTTAGATCCTTCGTCTTACCCATACGGCGTCCGACTCTTACTAATTCTCGTCGCATGACTCCTTATATTGTCGGATCGCTGCATACGTCATGTCATTTCCGTTTACAGGGCCGGCCACAGCGCCGCATTTGAATAACGCCAGCTGTCTCTAATTCAGTTGCTCTTCAGTGCATGTCTACCGTTGGAATCAAGATTTTAAATTGTTTTACTATTATTTAATTTAATGCTTAGAATAAATGAAAGTTGTGAAATTAATTTCTTTTTTTTAGACTTGCTTAGTGTATCTGAAATTGTGTTGTCGGCTACCATGTAAATAGTGTTTCGTATTTTTTTTAATATTAGTGTTTTGTATCTTAAGAATGTTGCTTGTTGGTTTCGTAAATTTGGCGATTATTTGAATCATATACGGAAAGTTGTAGATATTTACTTGGGTATTTGGTATTCTTTCTCAACCTTGTTAACAGTAATTAATTTTTTTTTTTTCTTGTAGACTTGCTTAGTTGATTTTGAAATTAATTGCGTTTTGTTGGGTAGCGTACAAATAGTGTTTTGTATTTTTTGGGAATATTGGTGTTTTGCATTTTCAGAATGTTGCTTTCTAATTTGTTAGTTTTGTAAACTTGTCGACTATTCGAATCATATTTGGAAAGTTGTAAATATATGTGTAGGTCAGAATAGTCAACATAGCACTCAGACATCTCTGAATTGCGTGTGTTTACTGTTCTTCACGTAACATTAATCACATCAGAAAACTTGAAAATTACAACGTCCTGGAGCGGGAATCGAACCCGCATCTACCGATTTCCGTTTGAGCATGCTATCCGTTACACTAAACGAAACTGCATATATTTAATACTCGAACGGAAATCAGGAGATGCGGGTTCGATTCCTGCTCCAAGATGATGTACTTTTCAAGTTTTCTGATGTGATTAATGTTACGTGGAGAACGTTCTCTTCAGTGTATATATACAGATAACATTGGAACTGGAATTGGGGAAAACATCATCATCTTACCTTACTTCTTTTGGGCTGGTGCTCGCCTCGATCTCTCAGGTGACCGGGTGGGTTTTTTAGGTGGTTCTATCTACTACTACGGCTGGGACAGCGTACTATCACGCCGGACTTTTTTTTTTTTTTTTTTTTTTTTTTTATTGGAGGTTTAACGGCCACCGTGAGCAACTCAATGGGCTATAAGCAGTCGCCCGTCCCTAATTTAGGGTCACTGGTTCCAGGGAAGGGAGAGAGAGCCAGTGCCGTAAGACAAACACAACATCCCTGCCTCACCGGGATTCGAACCCTGACCCCGTTCGGACGAATGATCAGAGGCCATCGCTTAGACCACTGCGCCACTGGGGCGACACGCTGGACTTTCCTTTTCCTATCTATGCCTACCCCTGACTAAGTTTCGTGATATATTTCTATATCTCCATATCAGTCTCAGTACCTTACTCCGTATCTTAATCCCTCTTAGCATATGTCTCAGTATATCCCAGCTTACGCTTTCCCATGTATATATCTCTGAGTCCCTTTAATTTCCCACGTGGTAGGGGCGTGCCCTCAACCCTCTAGGAGTTTTCCGCCTGGGGTCTGGATTAGTCAGCTGAGTTGACCGGTGCTTGACCTTAGTGGTTATTGGTTGGCCCCTGAGTCACTCAGCTGCCCTTTAGCGACAGCTGGGGTATTTTGGGCAGGGGATGTTTTCGCACTTTAAATGGGACATATTTTCTGCGACCTGGTGAATAGCGAAAGATTGCCGGGGCTTCCTTCTGACAGAGCTACGATTTTCTTATAACATAACAGTGCATTTTACGACTTTTGCTGGTGCCTACTTCTAGAGGAGGTGATCGTAAAACCTAAACTTGTCTATTCAGCTGACGGAGGTTCGGACTTTTGCATGTGCATTTCTGAAATACCGGGACGTTTTGTCCTACCAGCAACGCTAGCACTGGGGCCATTTCATAAATTTCGTGGATGCCATGCTTCTTCTCACAAGAGTGAAAAGAAGAGAAATTCCATGGTCATTCCCACGGGTGTTCGAGGGAACGCCACAAACCACCTTGACCACTTGGGCTTTATGCTCCAATGGGGAAAAGGGGGCTATGAGGCAGGGAAGGGAGCAAGAAAAAAATACTTAGATTAAAAAAAGAAAAATTAAAAGTAAATTACACCTGGTCTTGGTAATTAATTAAACCGCTAAACCAATGTGACACGAAACACGACATAGTTCTCCGGCAACAATACATTGGAAACAAAAAAGCACGCTGACGCCCCCCGTGTAGCAAACCTGTTACTTACAAAAAAATTAGAAATTACACTGCTGGCCACCCAAAATGCAACACTAAGAAGGACACGAGATAGCAAAGTCAGATTTGCTGGACACATAACAACAGATACAAAGATGAAACGATTGAGCTTACAGGCCCGTGCGACTTGCGGAACACGCAGACATCAATAGTTCGTGTGGCCCCCGTGGCTGGCAATAACGGCCGCTACACGCCGCGGCATCGAACGAACGAGGCTTTGGATGTGGGCTTGGGGTATGTAGGTCCAGTCTGCTTCCACACGTTGCCACAGTTCATCACCGGTGGTGCTTGCCGGGCCACTCGGTTGTCGATCAGCGATCAGACGTGTTCGATGGGCGACACATCGGGAGAACAGGCGGGACGCGGCAGCAGTGACACCTGGTGGGCCGTGAAGAATTGTTGCACGATGGGTGCCACGTGCGGGCGCGCATTGTCCTGTTGAAACGTGGCCGCTGGCAGGGCCTGCAGGTAAGGGAGGACTACAGGCTTCAAAACGTCGGAGATGGTGCGGTGGCTGTCGAGTGTACCGGCGATGCGTACCAGAGGGGTGCGGGTGTCATATCCAATTGCTCCCCAAACCATAACGCCAGGCGACGGACCGGTATGGCGATGCATAATGCAGAAGTCATACAGCCTCTCGCCGCGGTGCCGCCACACGCGGATCCGACCATCGTGGGGTTGCAGGTAGAAGCGAGATTCGTCGGAGAAGACAATGTCATGTCATTCCGTAGTCCAGATGCGGCGTTCAACGGCCCACTACCGCCGCCCTCGCCGGTGGTGTAACGTCAATGGTAATCGGAGCAACGGGCGCCGTGCGACAAGTCCCCGCTCCTGCAGACGACGTCGAACGGTACTTGCTGACACAGGTTGTTGCACAACGCACCCTAATTCCTGCGCTAACGTTCGTGATGTGGCGGTGCTAGCCGTCAATGCCCGCCTCAAGTTCGGTGGTGTGCCGCGGCTACGGCAATCGCTCACATCGGTTCGTCCGTCCGTCCCTCTTGCACCCACCGAATCCATACTCGCCTCATTGTGGCTGGATGTCGTCCCACACGGGCGCCGATGTCTCGGTACGATAAACCGCTGTCGCGATAAGCCACTATTCGTCCTCTGTCGAACTCCGAAACGTGCTGGAATGACTGCCGTATTCTGCGACGAGGCATAAGGAAGCTTCCCACGCATAGGTCCGGCAGCACAACACACTCCCACTACTTACACCCCGCCTTCTGTGCACCCTTCTTATAGTGCTTCTCGGTGGCGTGCCGGGCGCACATGATTTGCATATGCCCTGCAATGCTAATCGTCTGCATGTCCTCTCGCGGGCGACGCATGCTGCGAATTTTAGGCCAATCGGATGCTTCCTTCTTGGTGTTGCATTTTGGGTGGCCAGCAGTGTATATGAAAACATTTCTTGCCACGAACAACATGAGACACAAAGCGAATGTTTTAAATCGGATTTGGGCAAGCAGAGATATCAGGAAATACGTTATTTACATTTACGACCCTTAACGGGAAAGGTAAGTTATTTGAAGAAGAAACACTCCCCAAAATAGTCTTCGTTGTAAATGATATCGAATGAAAAAAATAATTAAGGGATATTTAGGAGCAATAACATTGAACAAAATTAATTTTGTATTCTGAAACATCTGCATTTATGCTCTCCAACGGCGAAGTTTTTCGTTAAAAAAATACCAAAAAATTAAGAATCATAATTCCCACATTGCAGGCTTCCCAAGGAGAAAAGATTTTTTAAAATTGGAAGAACATGTGAGGAGACATGGTACGGATGGACATTATGATACCATAAGAACGTTTTTTTAAAGGCATGTTAAAAAACGCAGGTCTGCATGAGTTACAATTATTTTCAAAAGTGTGAATTTGAATACAATAACCAGCTGTGCAAATTAAATTGCAGTATCTAAGTCATTCTTTGAAATCACGCTGCCATCCTTTTCTTCCAATAGAGTGGAAGAAAAGGATGTTTCGCGTTGTCTTCAATTGGAAGAAAAATAAACTGACTTTCGCAAGGCTATTTTGCAGACTACTTAAGCGCAGTCGGGGAGTACCTTTTATTCGCACTTTCCTTTGCGGCTTTAAAATTTGTTGCATGGATCAGATCAGATCATATGTAGAGGATTTTAGAAAGGGAGTGTCTGACTCCAGGTCTTAAACAACCCTTAGAAATAGGAAGCAAGGAGATTTAGGCTAGAGTGCCCGATAGGAAAGTGACACGGAAGCGAGGTAGAAAGGGGGAGGAAGACGCCCTTATTTTTTACGGATGGAGGAGTACCCGGAGTCCGACGGCTTAACGTGCCTATCCGACGCACGGCGGATATTCAGTGGTTCGAGCGTTCGTACCTGCCTGGGATCGAACCCGAGATCTTCTCCGTGGCAGTCACGAACGTTGACCACTAGGTCATCCGCGGCCCTTGTTGCATGGAGATGCAGGCCCGGATTTAAAAAGAGCAAAAAGGACAATTGCCCCTGACCCCCAAGCCCCCCCCCCCCCCCACTTATACAAAAATATAATAATTAAAAGCTTATTTTATTAAATTAAAAAAATATGTGATGAACAATTTTTAACAATGACCCACTTTCTTACGCTTTCCAACCGTAGGTTGAAGAAGCGTATATGCTCCACCTTTGTCCGTCCGTCCGCACGATAACTCACGTGAAAATGGTTCGATTTCGACGAAATTTTAATATGTGGTAGGGGACCACCTGAGGACGAACCCTATTGAAAATGGGCGAAGCAGGGTCAAAGGTCAGGACATAGGAGCTGGATCCATTCCATTGCCTTTATGCGTCATAACATGCATAAATATGGTTCGATTTCGATGAAATTTTAGTATGTGGTAGGGAACCACATGGGCACTAACCGTATTGAAAATGGGCGAAATGGGGTCAAAGGTCAGTCAGGGCAATAAGGGCGGGATATATTCCATTGCCCTTATGCGTCATAACTTGCGTAAAAATGGTTCGATTTTGATCAAACTTTAGTATGTGGTAAGGAACCACCTGGGGACGAACCCTATTGAAAATGGGTGGAATGGGGTCAAAGGTCTGGACACTGGAGTGAGATCCATTCCATTGTCCTTGTGCATCATAACTTACCTAAAATGCTTGGATTGCGACAAAACTTTATCGTGTTGTTCCGGAGGTATTGTGAACGGGTTCTGTTGAATATCAACGAAATGGGGTCAAAGGTCATTGCACAAAAGCCAGATTTATTCCGCAACCATTATTCTCATAACTTACGTAAAACTGCTTCTATTGCAACAAAAGTCAAAGGTCAGGACACAGGAGCGAGATTTTTTCCACAGACATTATCCATATAACTTGAGTAATAATTTCTGGTATGTTGGAAAGCGCATCATAATCTATGCATTGCATGATTTTACTAACTTGTTAATTTTCTTTAGTCGCGTACGTCAATTCGTCGCGCGTCAACAGACATTATCCACATAACGTCGCGATTCGTCGAGCACGACGATTCGTCGAGCGTCAATTGGTCGAGCGTCAATTGGTCGACCACGACGATTCGTCGAGCGTCAATTGGTCGACCACGACGATTCGTCGAGCGTCAATTGGTCGACCACGACGATTCGTCGAGCGTCAATTGGTCGACCACGACGATTCGTCGAGCGTCAATTCGTCGCGTTTACAGATTTTGGTTACATGCAAAACGAATGCAGGAAAACGTACGATTTCGAAGTGTAGTCCCAGCAAGATGGTTTTGAAGGCTGCGAAAGAGGCGGTAGTCTGATGTGGCAATATCAGGGGAATATGCTGGATGAAATTTTTCCCATCCGAAGTCCTGCTACGTGGCAATGGTCATTTTCGCTGAGGGTGGTTTTGCGTTGTCCTGATGCAGCAGCACACCTTTACGATTCACGAGTGCTGCACGTTTATCCTGCAAAGCAGTGCGTTGACGCCGCAGCTGCTGACAGTAGACTTCCTCTGTAATGGTTTTGTTGGGTGGCAGCAGCTCGTAATGGATTATGCCTTGCATATCCCACCACACAGATATCAAACCTTATGTGGGAAACGTCCGGGTTTCACCACTGCTGAGGCACATTCCATTTTGGGAAGCCATTGCCGTTTACGCTTAATGTTGATATATACAATTCATTTTTCATCGCCGTGACAATTCTATGTTAACATGGCTCCCTTTTTTCACGGGAGAACAAAGAAGTGCAAATGTCCACACGCTGTTGCAGCGGTTGTGGAGTGAGATCATGGGGCACCCACTTATCCAGTTTCGACACATAACCGAGGTCCTGCAGATGCCGGTGAACAGTGGAATGGGTTGAATGAACAAGTGTGGCCAATTCCTCAACTGTTGCCTGCGGATTTTCCTCAACAGCTGCTTTCAGCACGTCGTTATCTAGCTCAACAAGCCGTCCCGGTCTCTGCATATCCTTGAGGCTGGTGTCCCCCCTTCGAAATTTCGGGAACTAGCGTTGGTATTTCCTAACCTCCAGGGTACCTGGCCCATATACGGCATTGATGTTTCGTGTTGCCACCGTCGCTGAATGTCGATGGTGGAACTCATACACCATAATGTGCCTAATGTGGTCTACTGACACTGCCATTTCCTACGCGGTTTAAGTACACAACGACTGCACCTAGAACTCCCGCTTGCGGTCTCAAGTGACTTGAAGGTCTACTCGCGTGATCCCTCTTATACTCACCGTGGTCGACATGATAGTCTGGCCACCAGGGGGCTCACTACTGTTGGGCTTGCGCAAAACGACATTACTTCTGGGATGACCTAATAGTACTTACCCGGAGAGGCATCACCGCTACAGAATTTCTAAAGGTGTCTTGTGGTATCGGTACCAATACGTTACCAGCAGATTCTTTGAATCTTGTAAGTTACGTGGCTGAGCCCCGGCAAATTGGATTTGCTCTTCCAACGCAAACCACAGATGCTCAATTTGATTGATATCTGGGCTGGGGAATGTGAAAACCAGAGCAATACCGGGATCTTCTGGGCAGTCTGGCATGGCGCATTTTCCTTCTGAAAGAAGGCACTACTGAAGGGGAATACCATTGCCATGAAAGGATGTACCTGGTCTGAAATTGTGTTTAGGTAGATGGTTTTCCTGCCCATGAGTGACTGGACCCAGGGTTTCCCAGCAGAACATTGCTCAAAGCAACACACTTCCTCCTTCGGCTTGTTTTCGTCCTACGGTTCATCCAGGTGGAAACACTTCCCCATGTAAACGACGCACACGTACCAAGTCTTCCACATGGTGCAACAGGAAATTAGATTTATCGAACCAGAAGACTTACTTCCAATAATCAAATGCCCAGTTTTGATGCTAGCGTGTCCACACTGTTAAAAAAATCTACTTAAAAATGAGAACCTGGACAGACTTTATTACTTTTTTTAAGTACAATCGTATCGGAAACGAGTACATGATATGCTCAAATATACGTAACCATTCGTACTTACAAATAACTGCGTCAATAAATATAATCTCGTATTACTTCATTTTAGATATTATCGATTTCAAGAGATATTGTTTAATAAATGTGTAAAGTGACACACAAATAATTGGTACAACAAAGTCACTGATCACAAGTAATTTAATTATGCATAACGTATTTTGGGTATGTTTTTACATTAACTATATTTGTGTCAATCTCAAATAATATATTGTCGCTTCATCCCTATATTTGTCTTAAAACTGTGCGGTCCATTTGCCCATCATGTGACAACGAGTATATCTATTATCCCAGATGTGCTATCGAATAATATGCTTCCAGTTGATTCTATGAATAAATGAGTATGTATGGAGTACAAGTATTCCAAATTTGAAATCGAGCCGCGGATGGCTTAGTGGTTAGAGATTCAGACTGCTGATGGAGGGACCCCAGGTTCAAATTTGGCGTGGTGGTGTGAATTTCTAACAAACGCTGAATATCCGCCGTGCATCGGACGAGCACGTTAAGTGACAGCCCCAGAGTAGGAATCCCCCGGTTACATACAATGAAGAGCAATTGAATTAGAGATACCAGTCTAGTAACGTGTAGCACCACCTTTCGCCCTGATGACGGCGGCGATTCGTCTCTGCATGGACTCGACAAGACACCGGAAGCGTTGGGAAGCCATACGGATCCACGATCCCTGAACAAGCTCCCACAGTTCACGAAGATTTGATGGAGGGGGGTCAGAGCCTCGAACACCTCTCTCGATGACATCCCAGATGTGCTCGATGGGATTGAGGTCAGGTGACTTAGCTGGCCAAGGAAGCGAGGTCAAGTCGGTGGAGTGTTCATCCAACCATTCGGATACAATTCGGGAGCGATGGCACGGTTCATTGTCTTGTTGCAGGATGAAGTCCCCTGAGGGATGTTGAAGACGCACAAACAGGAGCAAATGGTCATCCAGGATATCCCGGTAACGTTGACCTGTGAGGGACGATGTCACACGTACCAGGGGTTCCATTTCAGTCCACGTAAACAGCCCCTAGACGAGAATGCCAGCCCCACCAGCTTGAAGAGTACCCTGTTGGCAAGAAGGATCCGTCGCTTCACGTGGTTCGCGCCGTACTCGTATCCTGCCATCCGCATATACCAACGTGAATCACGACTCAATCAGTCCAGGCAACATTTTTCCACATGTAGAGGGTCCAGTGGCGATGTTCCCGCGCCCATGCTAATCTTTGCGCCCTGTGATGTGCGGTCAGCAGCGGTACCCTCGTGGAACGATGGCTTCTGTACCCCTTAGCGAGGAGATGGTTCTGGATGGTGTGGCTGCTGACGCGTTTTGTGCACCAGCGTTAAATTGCCGAGTGATTTCTTGCACTGTGGCCCGTCTATCCGATGTTACAATGCGAGCTAGCCGACGATGACCCTACTCATCCACACGCTGTTGTCCACGGCAGTTGTCCCTTGCAGGGATGGTTTTACCGGATTCGATGTACTCACGGTGCTCCCGTGGCATGGTGTCTCGTGAAAATCTCAGTGTTTGCACGACTTCCGAGATGGAGTGACCCATTCGTCAGGCCCCGACAATTTGCCCACGATCAAATGCGCTTAGATCCTTCGTCTTACCCATACTGCGTCCGACTCTTACTGATTCCCGTAGCATCACTCCTTATATTGTCGGATCGCTGCATACGTCATGTCGTTTCCGTTTACAGGGCCGCCCACAACGCCATATTTGCATAACGCCAGCTGTCTCTAATTCAATTGCTCTTCAGTGTATAAGGGTGTTCACTCCAAAGCCGCCCCCCCCCTCTAATTTTTCTCTGCCTCCTATGTGCAAAATTGTTCGGTTGCGCCATCTAGTGTGCTCTCTCTCTCTCTCACACACACTTACAAAACTTCCTTTTTAGAATCGCTATATTCGCTCTAACTTCCTTCAGTTTCTGTGCCCTGCACGAAAAGGCACAGGAACTGAATGAAGCTAGAGCACATATAATATATGAATTTCTTTAAGTACATATATTTGAAATTTATGTACTCAAAAATGAGTACATATATTTAAAATTAGAAATACCAGATATACTCACAATTGCTTTTCTGTATGTACTCAACAATGAGTGCGTGTCTTTTCCAAAAATGAGACAAGTACTCGGAGCTATTATAAGCCCAGAATGTACTGAAAAACGAGTACATTTTGCTTATTTTTAAGTACTAATTTTTAACAGTGCAGTGTTGGGTATTTGTCGGCCAACCGAGGTTGGCGTGGACATTTGGAGCGGCCTGAGATTCGCACCCCCATGTTCAGCAAGGTTCGATGTACTGTATGTTGTGACACATTTCTCATGTCACCAGCATTGAAATTACCGGCGAGTTGCACCACAGTATTCCTTCTGTTGGTTCGTAACATACAGGACAGACTTCGCTCACCTCTAACATCGATGAACCGTGGTCGGTCCACACCTTTCCAGCTGGTCGCGAGTTTTCCCACCTTGACCACATTTTTGAAGGTACTAAACGTGGTTGACCATGAGTAATTCCGAGACGGCAATGCCGTCTCGGAAATACTCTGACACAGTCGTCTGGCCATAAAAGTTTGGCCTTCGTCAAACACCCTTAAGGTGTATCCACCTAAAATATTTGCCTTGTATTTCCAATATGCAAACTTCTGTAGCCATTTTCTTCACAATTCATGCGTTCTCAAGGATGAAAATTTGAACATCGACAAAAACAACTTCATGTTATAGTCTAGTATGCTTAATATTTTCTAAAATTTAACCATAATTAAGCAATCCAACATTTGTTTTTGTACTGACGTCATAAATGTACAGGTCGCGCCATCTATTTTCTGGTCTCAACACCACCAAAGGAAAAGTTATTGATTTTTATGAAAATTATCGTTAAGTTTTAGAAAATATTAAGTATACTAGGCTATAATATGAAGTTATTTTTATCGATGTTCAAATGTTCATCCATGGGAACGCATTAATTGTGAAGAAAAGGGCTACAGAAGTTTGCCCATTGGAAATACAAAGCAAAGATTTTAGGTGAATCCACCTTAAGTCAGCTGTTTTCCCCATCTGAAGAACAAAAATAACCCTGATTAACAGAGCTCAGTAGCAGGTGTTTTAATTCTACATGAGCTTTACATGCGCCGTCGTTTACTTGCAGTTGCTTCGATTTTCATAAAGAAGTGCTGGTCATAACGTTCTGATTCTTTGGTGTTTTACTCATGATATTTGATGTTGTGTGCTTCATTTTACTGTTGCTATAACAATCGATATCACTTAACCCTTTAAGCTGACGATGTACCTGAACCAAATGGTGGCGAAAAATTACTGAGCTGCCCAAACAGTAATGTTCACACAGCGGCCGGGTTTAACGAAAGCTACGGAAAAACAATTCCTTTCCCCTTATCATTGCCGTACTATCGACCATAAACCTGTCATAGGTAATAAGCTATCTCTTCTAGTCCTCTGTTCCAGCTCTCTCTTCTAGTCTGCTCAATGACATAAGGAATGAAAGAAAAGGGCTTGTTCCTTCCCAGCGTCATGGTGTCAGTGTCTAGTTAATCTGATTCGGACATCATACCGCAAAGCGGAAAACGATGACTCAAGTATAGTCTCTCTCCTTCTTGGGTTCGTCATCATTGTTATATCCCTTTCAGCAAGTAGTCAGTCTGAAAAGATTGGTGGCAATTAATCCCCTAAATGACCACTCTAAATAACAGAGCTAAGCGGAAGGCAAACGCATACTGATACGCAGGTTCACTCCTCCCGGCCGTGTTTGGCCCACTTCTTAGACAGATAATATATTTGCTCGAGCTGATTTCGGTCCATTATGCTAACCCAGAGTTAATTCGTTCTAGCCGGTTAAAGCTGCTAACTCGCTTTTTTCAATTTTTACCGGTCGAAATGTACCTCGTCTGTAAGTGTTAGACAGTAGCTGGTAAACGCTAAACTAGCAGATATAAAAACATATACCTTTCTTTTACAACTATAAAACTCATTTACAAAGCTCTTACACGAAACTTGCACATTCAATGCCTGCATCTGTACTTTTCTGGTACCTTAATTAACTAGGGAAAGAGTTCTTATAAACAAGAGCATCAAAGGAAAACAGGGTGAAATTAAAGGGCAAGTCCATATATTAAGGGGGGAATGAAGTTAACCTGGTAACCCATTTCGCTTTACGAAAACATTTTTAAAGAAGTTTGAGGTACATGTAATAAAGTGAAGAATGCACAAAATTTACATTAAACATACGACGCGCTGTTCTACATAAAACAGACCTGGCACTGATAATTATAGAAAATGTGTCAGAAACGTATCGTCAAATGTAAAAGCATTTTTCCTCAGAAAATAAAAAATGCACACTGTGTGAACCTTAAAGTGCTGTTTTTCGCCAGCTTTCCATTGCAAAAAAGGAACTTATTCAGTCAGCTAATCTCAGTGAATAAATGACTCAGTTCACATATTTTTCTTGAACGCCCTAACCTTCTGTTGCCATTAAATTCTATTTTTAAATAAAAGCTTCCTGCGTTAAACCATAAAACAGAGAGACGAAAAAGAACAGCAGTGGCATTACATGGAAGTAGCACTTGAAAAATCGAATCCTTAAAGCGCTATATATTTTGTATCTGATACATCCCATGTCAGCAATTACGTTGAAATCTCGTAGTAAATAAAATGTAGCCGGGAAGCATTCAGTGGAGGAACATTTTGCCCTTTCAGCTAGTCTTAGATCATAGTGTAGCGAACTGATGTATATGCTGAGGATCGCAAAGATGAGAGGAAATCTAGGAACACGCAAAAGAAAACAGTTTAAGATAAATCACCGTTTGTAGAAAAACAGAATTTAACAAGTTTTCTGAAGGCGATATTTACCAGTTGCCACATTTTCCAAAATACCACAGGTGGTGTCTAAAGACGATAAAAGCTCCCGCCCCCCCCCCTTTTTTTTATATTCTTTTTGAATGCAGCTTGCGAAGAAAGGAGGCAGATGGATATTCTATCAGATGCTTTCACTCTGTCTGGATAATGTTTTGCTCGCTCGCAAACGCCGTTGTTGCAGCATCATGAGATTATAAAGCTATTCACAAGCCTTCCCCTACGATATATGCGTACATATTATCCAATGGAGAAGTTAAATCTAGCTGTATCCGAAACTTTCTGTAACCCTTGAAAACACGGCTTTAACGGATAACAATACTTCTGGGAACGAATTTTTCTTAAACAGTTTGAGAAATATTGCCTTGTACACCATAAAATACATTTAAACTATCTCGCACCTATTTTTTAAGAAATGAAATTTGTATACAAAGAAGCTTATCTAGTGCATACAAATAAAAAAATTGTTTATCTTGGAAATTGCTGTAGAATTTTAACACATTTGCTATTCTCATTATAAAGCACTTTTTATACTCTTTTTTGAAAAAACGTTTCTTTTAATCTATTCTAAATTATTTGAATCGTTTGCAGTTTGTTTACACATGCTAGACATTGGCTTTCGGGGGCCCAATTAAGTAGTTAGAAGCATCTTTGAATTAACGGAAAAGCATTGCTTTTACAAAAAGTTACCATTATAATTCAATTCGTATAATTAATTTTCGAATTCAGTCCTTCCACAGATATTTTTTTCTCTTTTACTTAGTCATTTATGAAACAGTTTCTTAAAATCTCATGAAATAATTATTTCTTTCCTTAAATTCTTTTAAATGATGACGAATTGTCTCAGATCTTTTGCACGTGCTGTAAACATAACAGAATTTCAGAATTGAATATTTAAAAGCAGCGTTCAATCCACAAAAATAAAAGAAGAGAAACCATTTGTGTAAAAAGTTACCACAAAAGCTTTCACTTATTTAATATTTAATAATTCGCTTTTAAATTCAGTTCATCACAAATTAAATACTTTCCCATTTTGCAAGTTTTGGAACACAACTGGCACTAATTTAAAAAAGAATGAACTTAATCCTTGATTTATTCCATCAAACTAAAAACAGGAAAAATAGGGTCACATTGTTATATACAAACATATTATGTGAAAGGGAAAACCAAATTAAAACCACCCCCACTGCTGAGTGGTCAGAGGCGCTAGTGTCTGACTAGAAGCCCGATTTGTTCCCAAATGAGGCCTGGGTCTTTCTCTTCCCTGGAATAGGTAGCCCTAAATAGCCCTTCAATTTGCACGTTAAGCCATCTCTCCTCCAAAAAGAAAAGGAAATATAAATTTCTCCAGTGCTACCACGTATTTAAATCTTTTTAGTCCTCCTGACAGTTAACAGTCGTTAAACCAAAGTTCCATCTTTTCTGCAAGGTGTTTCTGCGTTCAGTTGAGACACTATTTCCATTTATTAAAGTTGCATGGCCCAGGTGGTGAAGTGTTTTTTGTTCCAATTCACAAAATATTCTGTGAATTCTTCATCACGTTCGTAGCTTGACAGTGTTAACCAAAAACAGATAGTTGTAGGAAAACAATAAGTTACGCTAACTATAAAACTACCCACAAAAAGTTAAACACAGAAATAACAAAGCACCTATGACATACGCATGGGCTTCCCATAAGTTAGTTTCCATCAGAGGGCAAAGGGAAAACTACAAATGACATACCCAAACACCGTATGTAATTTTTTGCCGTGCCTTCTGGTTATCTAACCAGTTTTACCACACACTCAACTCTTAAATTTAATGAAAAACTAGAATATCCCAAAGCTGAATAAGAGAGAAATGGATAAATGAAATGAAAAGCAGCCATGATCTAAAATAGATAATTTTGCATTTATGTGCTTCATTTTCATATCGTTAAAATCTTGTAGCAATTACATTTTCCCGTAAATTAGGAAGTAAAACATTTCGTAGACCAGCCTGATTTGAAAGAGAACAACAATAAAAAAAAAAAGTGTGTAGTCTTCGCGTTTTTTTCTGGAATGTATCTCCTTTAACAAAGCTTCAGTTTCTGTCTTCTTACGACTATAAGCGCCCATAACTTTGTTTTCAGGAGGGGACAAACAAAAACTGTAACTACAAATGACATATCCAAACACCATATGGAAATTTCCACTGTGCCATCTTGGGATGCCGGTCAAAACGCCGACAATCAAAACACCGAGAGGTCGAAACACCGACAAATCATAACACCGGCAATCATGACACTGACAGTTCAAAACACCGACAATCAAAACACCGACAAATTATAACACCGACAGTTCAAAACACCGACAAATTATAACACCGACAGTTCAAAACACCGACAAATTATAACACCGACAGTTCAAAACACCGACAATTATATGGACTCTAAGCCGGCGAGTAGAGGAACTTTATTCCGAGCGATTGCAAAATCACAGTGGGTGGTATGGGGGATGACAACACCCAACGAATAGATGTGCTTTCCCGTAGCAGTGAACGATGCACTTTATTCATTTCTATTCCGACCGACGGCAACATATTTTTATTCCGAGATATGGCAACATCTGAGTGGATGGGTGGGAATTGGAATGCATAGGAGTTGGATATGTCGATGCTTATGTGCTGCCCCTAGCGGTGAACAATAGAACTGCATAAATTTTTATTCCGACATCTGGCAACTTATTTTAATTCCAAGCAATGGCAACGACTGAGTGGATGGGTGGGAAGGGGATGCATAGGCGTTGGATATGTGTATGTTCATGTCCCCTAGCGGTGAACGATAGAACTTTATTGATTTCTATTCCGACCGACGGCAGCATGTTTTTACTCCGAGCGATGGCAACATCTGAGTGGATGGGTGGGCAAGGGGATGCAAAGGTGTTGGATATGTGGATGCTTTTGTGCTGCCCCTAGCGGAGAACGATGTAACTTTATTGATTTCTATTCCGACCGATGACAACATATTTTTATTCCGAGCAATGGCAACATCTGAGTAGATGAGTCGGAAAGGGGATGTATAGGTGTTGGATATGTCGATGTTTATGTGCTTCCCTTAGCGGTCAACGATGGTACTGCATACATTTTTATTCCATCCGATAGCAACATATTTTTATTCCGAGCAGTGGCAACATCTGAGTAGAAGGATTGGAAGGGGAATGCATACGTGTTGGATATGTCGATGATTATGTGCAGCCCCTAGCGGTGAACAATGGAACTGCATAAATTTTTATTCCGAGGGACGGTAACATATTTTTATTCGGAGCGATGGCTGCACTGTTGCCCTTCTGTTGTATGTTACCAATCTGGACACTCTCCGTTCCGCCCGAGGAGTCACTAGTCGATGACGACCACACGTTGCACGTAGAGACCCAGTTTTTTGGCTGACAGTCCAGTCTTTAAACACTTTAACAGCTTCTCTGGAACACTTCACGAATGCGGCGGTTTCGGTGATACTCGCTCCATGGTTCCGAGCTCCTACTATCATCCCACGTTGAAAGTCCGTCAAATCACATTTTTTACCCATCTCGTCACCAAAAAATCACTTCTACTACTGTCCCAAGCACTAAGGTTTCCCTTTTTATATTAGCCTCTCCTCTGGCGGCAACAGCGTGCATCCATAGCTCATTTGCTTAAAACTGTCAGGTGGTCATAATAAAGTGGCCACTCAGTGTATGTAGTTGAACTGGAGGTAATCAGGGGCAAATACCTAGGCTACATGCAAACATAACTATGGCTGATCCTGTACTTTGGGATAGAATACTAGATTGTTTCCTGGCAGGGGACAGCAAACAATAAATTTATATTACAAATTATAACTAATACTTCCACAAATTAAATGACAATAAACTGACTTTTTTCATCAATATATGGATAATGGTACTTGCCATGGAAACATGATTTTTGTCACATAAAAAGAAATAGCTGGTTTCTAAGATATTGAAATATTTGAGACACAATGCCCTTGAAAATTTTACAGTTTCTTCCATAAGCATCGTTTGGTTGTTATCATTCCCTTCTATCACCCACCCATTTGTGCATCCACTCCAATGTTGCCATCTCTCGGAATAAAAATAATAAAGTTCCATCGTTCAACACTAGGACAGCACATAAGCATCGACATATCCAACACCTATACAACCCCCTTCCCACACATCCACTCAGATCTTGCCATCGGTCGGAACAAACATTAATGCAGTTCCATCGTTCACCGCTAGAGGCAGCACATAAGCATCGACATGTCCAACATCTATGCATCGCCCTTCCCACTCATCCACTCCGTTGTTGCCATTGCTCGGAATAAAAATATGTTGCCTTCGCTTGGAATAAAACTTCATAAAGTCCGTCGTTCTCCACTAGAGACAGCACATAAGCACCGTTTTGGTTGTTGTCATTCCCTTCTATCACCCACACATTTGTGCATCCACTCCGATGTTGCCATTCTCGGAATAAAAATAATAAAGTTCCATCGTTCGCCTCTAGGGGCAGCACATAAGAATCGACATGTCCAACACCTATGCATCCCCCTTCCTACCCATGCACTCAGATGTTGCCATCACTCGGAATAACAATTTATAAAGTTCCGTCGTTCACCGCTAGGGGCAGAACATAAGCCTCGTTTGGTTGTTGTCATCCCCTTCTATCACCCACACATTTGTGCATCCACTGCGATGTTGCCATCTCTCGGAATAAAAATAATAAAGTTCCATCGTTCACCGCTAGGGCCAGCACATAGGCATCGACATATCCAACACCGCATCCCCCTTCCCAATCATCCACTCAGATGTTGCCTTCACACGGAATTAAAATATGTTTCCATCGGTCGGAATAAAAATTTATGCAGTTGCATCGTTCACCATTAGGGGCAGCACATAAGCATCGTTTCGTTGTTGTTATCCCCTTCAATCACCCAGCCATTTGTGCATCCACTCCCATGTTGACATCTCTCGTAATAAAAATAATAAAGTTCCATCGTTCACCGCTAGAGGCAGCACATAAGCATCGACATATCCAACACCTATGCATCCCCCTTTCCACTCATCCACTCCGATGTTGCCATCGCTCGGAATAAAAATATGTTGCTATCGGTCAAAATAAAAATGTATGAAGTTCCGTCGTTTACCGCTAGGGTTAACCACATCCATCGATTGGGTGTTGCCATCCCCTTTCCCACCCACTCTGTTGTTGCATCGCTCGGAATACAGTTCTTCTACTCGCCGGACAATTATATTAATCCATATAATTGTCGGTGTTATGGTTGTCTCGGTTAGGATTTGTCGGTGTTCTGATTGTCGGTGTTTTGAACTGTCGGTGTTATGGTTGTCTCGGTTAGGATTTGTTGGTGTTCTGATTGTCGGTGTTTTGAACTGTCGGTGTTATGATTGTCAGTGTTTTGAACTGTCGGTGTTTTGAACTGTCGGTGTTATGATTTGTCGGTGTTTCGCCCTGTCGGCGTTTTGAACTGTCGTTGTTTTGAACTGTCGGCAATTTGATTGTCGGTGTTTTGTACTAGAACCGCCATCTTGTTATGTAACCGTTTTTATCATGCATTCAACTTTTAATTTTAGTAGAAAACCAGGATATCCCAAAGCTAAATAAAAGAGATTGATAAATGAAATTAGACAGCTTGTTGGGACAATAAACAAATTTCTTTGTTGTTTTGATCATTTTGGCCATTTCTGTATCATTAGCCACGAAACTCCAGTTATTACTCAATCGGTAGTCAAGAAGCAAAAAATGCTCTCAAGGCAAAGTTCGGGATAAAACTTTGGAAGATCTTTGTTCAGAAGTGGATGGCTGCTGCAGACGATAATATACCAGGTAACCAAAACAGTTCATGTAGTTTTATAATGCACGATAGTGCGTGTAGGACCCATTTGTTTAGCTTCATGATTTTCGCAATTGATGCAAGTGTAAACGAATTGTTTCACCACTCACGTTAAACATTTCTGAAAGTTCTTGACATGTTAATCTAGAATTATATTCCAACAGCGGCACGTAATTCTTCATTATCAATAATGGAGAGTCTTCCTGAATGTGGTGCATCTTCAACTGATTCATCACCAGAAACAATTTTTTTAAACAGTTTCTGCTTTCGCATCTTTTCCAAAGGCCACACATATCTTACGGGACGCTTCTGAAGCCTTTGAACCGAGTTTAAATTCGTAAAGCCAACAAGCCCGAATTGCACCAGGTTCACCTGGCATTTTAAAAGTGTTCAAAGTCACGGGAAAAGAGTACACACCAAGTTAGAGCGAACCGATTGACTGACGCGTATCTGTGCCTTATAACGCACACAAAAAATTGCGCTCTGCAAACTACTACATAATGAAGCAAGTCATTGCAGCGAATTCTACTGAAAACCGCACGAACTCTTTTGGTTACCTAACATTTTTCATTCCTAGGTGATTTTGCGTATGTATTCTGTAGCCCAACATTCAATGCAAACGTTTATTACTTTCTACTGCAGATTTCCAAAAGTTTTTCCTATTTTTACTGCATACTATAATGTTGCTTTTAATGTGTTGTTGGTATGTATTTTTAACGTGAACTTCACTGCAAAACTTTATCAATTTAGCTTATACTGTAAAACTCAGATAACTTCCCAGTTCTCTGGGAGACTTACGCATTACATGCAGTTTCAGACTAAGTTCCAGGATTCAATTAATACAAAATTTACTTACGAGTCTAAGTCCTTTTTTATTAATCTTGAAGCATATCACTAAATGACCTCGATCACCGTTTTTGAAACGACACACGACATTTAACTTGAATCAAAAACTTCGTACGAAATACGTGACGCTAATCACTCGTTGAATCTGTACACTCACTACAAGGATATTATCGAGTACAAGTTGTCCTAAGACAATCGCGTTCAACATCTACACTTTCGTGAATCTCTCTCTCCATCAGTACAGCTCGTTTAACAATTGCACAAAGAAAACTGCTCACTCAATCGCTCATTTCAAATTGCACACCGAGCTCATATCTGATCAGTCTTTACCTATGTAAGTTGCCCTTTGACCTGCTATCAAGATTGACAACATCAAATTCATCGGATGGAACTCAGGCGTTAAGTCAGAAAATAATTAACGAGAATAAACTAAATTTACTTAAAAACACAAGAACTCAAAAGGAAGGTTAAGTTAGTACGTTACAATATAGACGTATTCAGAAGTTCAACAGAAAAATTAGCAACCAGAAATCGCGTAACCTAAAAGTTCTCAGTAATACCTTCCAAGAACAGAAACTGCATATTCAGATTTTCAGGGAAATCCAAATGCTCTCTCTCGCACCCCATACGGGCACCCGTGGACTAACACAGCAAAACAGTCAAAACTTTGGAAATGTCAAAACACGCGTTGGATAGCGATTCACATAGGGAGTAAGTTATATGCAAGTCAGAGCTGCAGACAAAAGTTTCCATCGGAAGCCATCAGTACAATGTGGAATGTTCCAGCGTAAGCCGCGAACAGCCATTTTGAAAAGACTTTCGCAAAACTCACACGATACAATGCCACTGGGAGGTCAGATTAGTCTTTATTACAGAAGTTGCTTGCTTCTATTGTGTCAACCATTCTACAGTATGATCTCAAGCTCTAACCAGTTTCACGGATTTGGTGGCAGTCTCCTCCAAGACAAAAAACAAATAGAATAGTTGCCCGGTGACCTGTTCTAGACAATCCAAGAACGACAACCTCTCAAGATGATAGTAATGACCAGACTGAACTGGAAAGCAACGACATGCAGTCTTTTTCCAGACCACTCACCACAGCTGCGGAAAGCCAGTTATCAGACTGCATAGCTTTCGACTCCATGGCAGTACACCTGCTTGTATTTGTTATGATGATTTAGGTTTACTTACGATTTTCAGTTATTTATGAATATTGTTTAGGGTTAAGTTTTGCTGTTTCTAGTAGTTCGTTTCACCTCAACAGCAGATTTAAGACTTCAGCTTTCACTTTAAGAGTTACTTCCTTAAAATGTCAATGTTATGTAAGAACTTGTGAACATAATTTGGACACTTATAATTATAGAGAACACTAACGGCCAAGTGTACTAAATTGATCAACACTGACGTACGATGAATCTGCTGGTTTTATTAGATGCTATGACATGTCATACCAGAAACGCAACTTAATGGCTTCAAATCAACTCCCATCAAATCGCTCATTTCAAACTACCTTATTAAGAAATCGTGATCTCAAATTACTCCGCTAATTACAAAACGTTAGCTCGAAAGAAACTGCTCTTAACAAATCGTGATCCCAGTTCTACCTTTAGCGTTAACAAAAGCAGCGTCATTACACCATTTCAGGAGCGGGGGGGGAGGCTGGACTGAATCCCACCAATCGTATCTGAAGTCCCTCCCCCGTAATATTAGAATAACCTCGAGACAAATGTTTAAAAATAAAAAAGTGTTCTAAACGTTTACTAAGTCCGGAATGTTTTTGTTTTAAATCAATTATCAATCACCAAAAAATACACCCATCGTCAAAAAAAAAAAAAAGAAAAAAAAAGTTGCACCCAGAAGGACGTGTCGGATACAATCCTATTCGGGAGGAAGGGTAAAGGTTACCAGGAATAATAAATGATTAAACATTGAGACTGATATGGGCAATATTTACTGAGCCACACGCCAATAATTTGTGTCTCCCAGTATGACGTCGGGCCGCCATGTTTGTTCAACCAGCGTGCCAGACTTCTCGGCATGGAGTCGTACAGGTTCCTAATGGTGTCCTGCGATAAGCCACCCATGCAGCTTGAATCTTGTAACGCAGTTCCTGCAGATTGTGCGGTAGAGGTGGAGTGTGGATAGCGCGTCCAATAGCATCCCACACATTTCCAATCGGCGATAGGTCGGGCTATGCGGATGGCCATGGAAGAGTGTCACTGCCTTGAAGGCAAGCTTTAGATACAGCAGCAGTATGCAGACGAGCGTTATCCTTTTGGAAAATCGCACCAGAGTGAGAGTTCAGAAAAGATAGGGTTACTGGTTGCAGGATCTCATTAACGTAACGTTGGCCTGCAAAGTGCCTGTAATGAACACCAAAAGGGATCTGGCACCGTAGGCAATTGCACCCCCCACCACGACACCAGACTTTCTGGACGTGTGACGCTCGACAACAAGCCGTTCATCTTGGCGCTGACCACAGTGCCTCCACACACGGATTTGGTGGTCGTCTCCTCCAAGACAAAAACGGCAATCGTCACTGAAGATCACCCGCTGCCATTCTTAGTAGCTCCTTAATAGTCTGGCACGACACCATTGCAGTCTTTGGCGACGATGCAATGGTGTTAAGGGCAGTCGTAACGATCTGCGTGCTTGTAGTCCTACGTCGTGCAGCCATCGTCCAATGCTGTTGGCACTAATCGGACGATGCATGGAGGGCACCACAGCTAGCTGAATATCCGAAATCGTGGCTGTTGGGTCACTCCGCGCATGTCGGACAACACCTCGGTCCCCTCTCTCTCTCTCCGTGGTTCGTCTAGGTCTTCCAGACCCTTCCTGTCGCTTCTGCGTGCCTTGTTCTATCCACTGCCACCAACATCCTGCTATGGTGATATCGGCACGACCGGTATGGCGCGCAATACGGTGATAAGACCATCCCGCTTCCCGGAGTCCGACGATGCGGCCCCTCTCGAACTCCTCCAATTGCTCCGATCTTTTCTCCGAGGCATACTTCACTTGCAGAGGATGCCAGCAGCACAACAGCAAGAGTCAGAACAGCAAGCACGCATAGCAGAACGACCTTATATAGCCGGTCAGGTACAGCACTACAACCCTTCCTTGCTGGTGTCACATGCGCGGCCGAGTGGGACACTTGAATCATTTGCCTGTCATCGTCAACAACTTTTTGACGATGAGTGTAAATGAATAAACCAAAAAAGTTAATGACAGATTTTTATTTGACCATTATACACTACCGAAAGGGGCTTAAAGAGCCTCTTTCTAAGCGCGTAGTGAAGTTTAGCATAGGTTCTTTTCAAGAGTCAGCAACACTGTATGCGCCTGATGGACGCTCAGAGATTATTGATCTGTAACACTGAATTTGGCGTGACAGGTCTATTTTTCTTGCCCTGCGATGGATCTCTGCCTTTATTGCCCTTAATTTAGGATGCCCTGTTTCCAAAGCCTGGCACCTCGTATCGTCACCACCCCAATAAACCAGACCAACCAGCTAGCACGCAGATAACAACGGATCCACTATTCACTCTGTTCCTTGTTTAAATTGCGTGGGCTATAAAACTAAAAGTTTGACTTCCATACCAAATATGTTGCTCATCCTAACAAAGACCACAAATAAATATCCTCCTAAACGGAAGAAAGTCGAGCATACTGCAGCACTGCTCAATCCTCCTCACAGCAGCAAAGCAATTTGAGGGCCATCTCCATATTCTCAAAAATTCACCGAAAATGAAAAAAAAAGTCAACATCTAAATAATATTAATTCTGCTCTAAACATTTTATACTTAAAGCTAAAGATCTCGGGGTTGCACGGGTTGTAAATGAAGTTTTATCATTTTGAATTTAAAACGCTAATAAATTAAAAGTGACGACTATCAATTTAAAAAATCTGTAGTTTTATTGTCATTGCGGAAGAGGGCAGGATGGGATGAGTACGAGTTAGTGCAAATTATCAAGTCTATTTTTGTTCCCTTTTCCACCAATGTATGGTAAATCAAAAATTACCCGCACTTCCGCCATATTTTTTAGGTTGGCCGCACTGCTTTCTGCGCGCGCATGCTATAATGTGGTATTCTTGTGGTTATGTTACTGAAGTTTAATTTTGATTGCTATATTTTTCTTTGTTCTGTTACAGAATAAACATTAGGCCGCCCCGGTGGCGCAGTGGTCTAAGCGATGGCCTCTGATCATTCGTCCGAAAGGGGTCCGGGTTCGAATCCCGGTGAGGCATGAATGTTGCGTTTGTCTTACTGCACTGGCTCTCTCCCTTCCCTGGAACCAGTGACCCTAAATTAGGGACGGGCGACTGCTTGTAGCCCATTGAGTTGCTCACGGTGGTCGTTAAACCTCCAATCAAAAAAAAAAAAAAAAAGAATAAACATTGCCGCTCCCCCAGCAGTGTGCACCAAGGAAGAACAGAGATCCGATTCCTGTGGTCTGAAGGTGTCTCAGGGGTTGAAATTCATCGCATGCTTGTAGCACAAAACGGGGAACAGTGCTCTACCACTCAGAAGTGTGTATGAGTGGATCTTAAGAATGGCCGGACAAGCATGAAGAGGGTGCAGGGCGACCATCAACCTCCACCACTGACGGGAAGATTCAACAAGCTCGAAAGATGATTCTGGCGAACCGACGAGTTACCACCGAGGAGGATGCCTGTTCTCTGCAAATCAGTTATGGTTCTGCATACGAAATCATCCACGAGAAACTTGGTTTCCGTAAAGTCTATACAAGATGGGTGCTAAGACATCTTTCCGTCAGACGGCACGTTGCTTCAGCTTGGAATCCATTATTTGCCTGCAATGAAGAAGGAGTGTTATTATAGAGGGAGAGTTACTCTACCAACATGCGCAATTTGAACGACCTCGGTCAGTTAATAAAACATTTATGCCCACTTTTGCATTACTTTCGGTACAACCCTCGTATTTGTTTCCTGCCTGTTTACCTGGTCTTTAGTTGGTTGTTCTGTACTAGTATGTTTTGATTTCTCGGTGTTAATCGTGTTTTTGCACTTTGTGAATTTTGTTGCTCCCACTTTGTAATTTTGCTATTTTCTTGAAAATTCTTCTCTGCAGATACTTGCGCTTTTGAATATTCAGTATTTTTATGTTTTCGTTGTTTTTGGGGATGTTGTTTTATGTTTTACATAGACAATGAAACCTGTCTATAACGATATTCTAGTGACCGGCAAAAAAACATTGTTACCGACAGTTTATCGTTGCAGAAAAAATTGAACCTGAAACACTCTAAATGGAAAGTATTAATATGGGTTTAACATTATTTTTACTAATATGTTAAACTTAAATTTTTAAATAATATTAAAGATTCAAAGTGAAAATACTCCAAATACGTCAGTGAATAAACAAAGACAGCGCTATTTGCACGTTTAGCAACGCACAGCAACAGAAAAATTGTTTTCCCGGCCGCCGCCGGGGAATCGAATCCCGGATCTCTCGATATCTAAGCCGAGCGTGGTAGCCTTACGCCACGGTGGTCCACGACGCTGTTGGCCACCGTGGTGTAAGGCTACCACGCTCGGCTTAGATATCGAGAGATCCGGGATTCGATTCCCCGGCGGCGGCCGGGAAAACAATTTTTCGGTTGCTGTGCGTTGCTAAACGTGGAAAGAGCGATGTCTTTGTTTATATTAAAGATAAGTAATGTAGATGAAAATAAATCATGAGAATCTAATTCCAGTTCGAAAACGTAACATGTATTTTAACTACATTTCTATTAATCTAAAAATGCCTGTTTGTAATGATAAAAATAAAATTGGGAATTATGTTTTTAATCTAAGGATAAAAAATACGTAATACATAGAAACAAAATGCGCATTATATAATCAAATAATACGTGCGTAAAACAGAATTTGGATCATTAAATAGGAACTAACAAAATTTTAGCCTTTAATAACAAGAGAAGTATTCTGATATTGTCGTTTGCTTGGTTTTTGCAGAGAATACAGCTGCCATACACGTATTTGTCAAACCATTTAGCAGATTCAGATGCATATCTGAGTGAATCAACAGAGAAGCAGGCAACAAGAGTTTGCCTGTACCTTGCTTGGGCAATCGCACTGAAAACAAAAGCAAAGGAAGTATCGTTTTACGATGTGGTGTCGGTGTGTCTATCATCTTTTTTTTTCTTTTTATTGAAGGTTTTAACGACCACCGTGATCAACTCAATGGGCTATAAGCAGTCGGCCGTTCCTAATTTAGGACAACTGACTCCAGGGAAGGGAGAGAGCCAGTGCCGTAAGACAAACCTAATATCCATGCCTCACCGGGATTCGAACCCGGACGCTTCACGGACGAACGGTCAGAAGCCAGCGCTTAGAACACTGCGCCACCGGGGCAACATGTCTACCGTCGGTCGGTGGAAATCTTCATTACTTTAAGAAAGAGACGACAATGTTTGTGCATGACAAATTATTTTTCACTCCCCTGGCATCTGTATAGAGTACAAAATTCCACAGTGCGCATTTTTCTTTGAAAATGTTTTTTTTTTTCCTTTTCAAAAATAAAATGGAAATAAAACCAACCGGGTGCAAAACGGATCAGGAGCACCGTGACCCGACCCGTTTGACCAGCAAGAAATTGTCGACCCATCGACTCGTTTCAATCTCTGCCACTGCACCCCAGAAACAGCTCATATATATTGTATCATCAAACCGGAACATTATACCAAAGGGTACTGATCGAATTCAACCATTACACGAATGAGTATTGGCCGTACAATACTTTTGGAAGAATTATACCCTTTAACAAATGTGTATTAAGTGTAACGTGCCATTGGACAGTAATAGTCCCTTTGAACGAATTCACATTGGACAAATTGAGATCACACCAGTCCTCGCTAGACAAATAGTAAATAATTTTCCACACCAGGAATCATATCGCATATACACTAGTTAATTATCCTTCAATAATTGGATTTCCTCATTTTAAAGTACCACCAAAGTTATAAATTTACCCACAAAAATTAATGCGCATACTTCACGAAAGGAAAGAAGAGTGCAACGTGTTTACACGTTTCAGGCAATCACGATGCATGAAGACATGCGACGTGTGTAAAATTCGCATTTCGAATTAAACTGCACACAGAACTTGACTCTTTCTTTCCTCCTTTCTACTCCCGAAAACTCAGTTCGCATACCAAGGAGATGCAAAAAAGAGAAGTGCCTTTATTGCCTTTTGTACTCTGAAACTTCTGAAGAAATCCGGCGCCTAAAATTTAATTAAAAACCGAGATCGAAAACGAGTGCCTTCCCTCTCCCTTCATTTCAAAGGGGATAAACGCTTATCATTCTTCGTCTTATTGAAAAGCAAGTCGTGTGATTCGTAAATCCGTTTTAACCATTGCTAGATCTAAAACATAAATGTTGCCGGATTCGCAGAAAAAAGAAAGAAAGATGACACCGAATTTTCGGGTGTAATAAAGCACGTCTTTTGAATCCGTTCTGACGCAAATTAAATTTATCAAAGCTATTCAAAGTCAATGGAACCGGTATGGAAAACAATAGTACCTGACTGAAGAAAGAAGTTTTTCAATCGGGTCTGTTATCCCTCAGATATTGCTGTAAACGGAATCGTGGGCTTACGAACTCTTAGAAACAGAGCTATCGACAAAAATTATATGTGACTTGACGTCCCTTGGTGGGAAAACCATGCATTATTTTAGGAAGAAAGTATTCATAAAAGGTTTATCCATATGAGCGGTATCGGTCCAAGAAAAAACATTTTAGTCGAGTTTTCAGGAGCCCAGATTTTGCTACAAATACATCAGAAGTAGAAATTAACACTTATGACCCGTGGTGGCCAAACCATTCTTTACCAAACATTAGAAATTACGTGAAAAATATTTTCCGTCAGGTCTTGTATGCGATACAGGAAGAATTTTTCAAATCGGAGATTTAGGAGTAGAAAACAAAATTTACCACTTTGCGCCCTAGCGGAAAGTCTATGATTTGCTTGAAAATTTTGAATTTATGGGAAAAATATTTCGCATCGGAAACACTATCCAACAAAGAAGAAATTTTTCAAATCGGACTTTTAGAAGTAGAGATATTGACAAAAATAAGATATACATCGACGCCCCTGGCGTAGAAACCATGCATTATTTCAAGAAGAAAATGTTTCTAAAATGTTTGTCGACATGAGTAGTATCGGTCCACAAAAGATTTTTTTTCAATCGAGATTTTAGAAGCTCATATTTTGCTGCAAATACATCAGACGTGGAAATTAAGACTTACGCCACCTGGAGCCAAACAACTTTTTACAAAAATTTGAAATTACGTGCAAACGATTTCCCATAAGGAGCTGTATCCGGTGCAGAAAGAATTTTTCAGATCGGAGATTTAGAAGCAGATATATATGGGAAAACGCACTTTACCTTTACGCCCCTTAGCGAAAAGTCTATGAATTACTTGAAAATTTTGAATTTATAGGAAAAACATGTCACACTAGAAACACTATCCAACAAAAGAGGAGTTTTTTAAATCAGACTCTTAGAAGTCGAGATATTGACAAAAATAAGATACATATCTACGCCCTCTGGCGTAGAAACCGTGCACTATTTTAAGAAGAAAATGTTTCTAAAAGGTTTGTCGACATGAGTAGTACCTGTCTACAAGCGATGTTATTTTCAATCGAGAATTTAGAAGCTCATATTTTGCTGCAAATACATCAGAAGCGGAAATTAAGGTTTACGCTCCCTGGTGGCCAAAGCATTTTTTTACTAAAATCAGAAATTATGTGCAAACGATTTCCCATCAAAAGCTGTATCCGGTGCAAAAGAATTTTTCAGATCGGAGATTTAGAAGCAAGATATAGGGGGAAACGCAATTTACCTTTACGCCCCTAGCGGAAAGTCTATGAATTACTTGAAAATTTTGAAATTATATGAAAAACATGTCACCCCGAAAACACTATCCAACAAAGAAGGAATTTTTCAAATCGGACTCCTAGAAGTAGAGATATGGACAAAAATAAGATATACATCTACGCCCCTGGCGGAGAAACCGTGAGATATTTTTGGAAGAAAATATTCCGAAAAGGTTTATCGGTGTGAGTGGCATCAGTCCACGAAAGAATTTTTTTAATCGATGTTTTAGAAGCTCAGAGTTTATGGCAAATACATCAGAAGCGAAAATTAACACTTACTCCCCCTGGTGGCCAAAGTATTCTTTGCCAAAAATTCGAAATTATATGCAAAAGATTGTGCATCAGGAGATGTATCCGCTGAAAAAAAAATTTCAAATCGGAGTTTTAGAAGAAGAGTTATCGGAAAAAATGCAATTTACTTTTACGCCCCCTAGCGGAAAATCTATGCGTAATTTGAAAAAGAAACTATATCCAAAATACTCTTCGTCATAAATGGAATCGAAAGATAGATTTTTTCAATCTGATGTTTAGAAGCAAATATGTGGAATAAAACGAATTTTTGAATTCGACATCATCTGCATTTACGCCCTCTAGCGGCGAAATTGTACATCGTAAAAAAAAAAAACGAAGTGAAGGATCGTCATTCGCATATTTCAAGCTTTTGAATGCAAAAATAATTTTTTAAATCGGAGTAATAGTTGCAGAGATACCGTGGGTACAGACGGACGGACTGACTGACGGACAAACCGATAACATAAGCACGATCTTTTTTTACAAAAGACGTGCTAAAAAGTTGATAGTACCTATTTTGTTGCTCTAAGTTGGTGAAAATATAATGTTGTAGTAACGCTTAAACCCTCTTGCTGCAAAGTGTACGAAATAAGCAGTAGTTATTATTACACGGATTTTACTGTAATGGACCAAATATTTGAACCCTCATCTAGAGCAACAGGTTTTGATTAAATTGCTGTACTAGCCACGCTATGAAAATGTTGCCTAAACAACCAAAAGCTCTGTATCATGATGCAATAATAAATTTTTGTGATGTCCGGAGATGGGATACCAGAGTAATCTAAGCTATATATGTACATTAGTGGCCAAAATTGTGGAAACCTTTTGGAAATAGCGTATTTTTGAGGTTTGATGGCTCATAACACCCCTTTGTTTTGGAGTAATACCATAACATTATATATCAATGGAAAGATAATTTCATCAAGAATGTAATGAAGTAACATTTATGAAGGATTTTGTATTAGAACAGCAGTTATAAAGAAGAAAAGTGAAACACACAGAAAAAAATGAGATATACAAAAATTCTCACCATGTCAGTTAATACTTATTTGGGTAACCTTTAGCGTTAATTACGGCCTTACACCACTTTCCCATGGAGTGAACCAAGTTTTTTACTTCTGCAGCTGTTATAATGTGAAACCAAGGTTGAATTATTGCTTCTATTAATTGGGCTTTATTGCTGGGTTGCTTCTGACTAACAAGTTTCTTTAGTCGGCTCCATAGATTTTCGATGGGGTTAAGGTCTGGGCTATTCCTAGTCCATTCCAGCAGTGGAATATGATTATCTTGAAACCACTTTTTGCACACAGCAGCAGCATGACATGGAGCTGAATCCTTTTGAAATATAAATGCTTTATTATCTTGGAAGAGATCACGTGCGGATGGCTTCAGTTTGGGCTCAAGTATTTCATTAATGTATTTTTGACCATTTATATTCCCATTAATCACGCAAATTCTGCCCACACCTTTTGATGTCATACCACCCCAGATCATAACACGAGCTGGGTGTTTCACGGTGCATGTAATGCAATCAGGATGCAACAACCAACCAACGTACGGCAGACTCACCCTGCCGTACGTAACAACAAGCCGCTAGAGGTCTATGCTCCATTCGACCACAGACCTCATTGACTAGGAGTGGGTAAGTTCCTCGCCGCCCGTTAAGGGTGAAGCAAGGGGGCAAAGTGGAGTGTTGGTAACTGGAGACAACAACACTCCCGGCCACCAGAAACCTCAGCGTCCAGCATCCCCTTTTCCACCTTACGGGTCACCGCACAAAGAAAACGTGCAGGTATGTCTAGCTAACCAGCCCGGAAAAACAAAGAAGGGAACATAAATTGGAGAAGAGAAGAAAGAGAACGAAAAACTAAAATCCGGAGCTGGCGCTTAATCACAACCTCAGCAACCTACAACTGAATCGGGTGCATGTCAAGAGAAAAACGAAAATCATCATAGAGTGCATTTCGGCTCGGGCCGTGGTGTCGCCACTCCCCATCATCCGGATGAACAGCTGTCTCTTCGGTAATATAATCGTACCAAGACGAAATAAGTTGGTCGGTCACAAGGTCAGCTCAGGCCTTGGGGCACCACGCCCCAAATAACTGGAAAACCAGTTACGCCGGTGTGGGGAACAATGTAAATAGACCAAGTCATTGCTCTTTCCACGTTTTCCCCTAAAAACGTGGAAAGAACGATTCTTTAAAATTCTAAAGTTCTAAATCCGAAAAAAAGAAAGTTAGCTTTCTGTGGGCAACATCTGGGTCGTTACAGTACACAGCCCGAATACGCCGCAGCTGTTTATACTATAAACAATAAGCTTACCTGTTAAAACTCATGTATCCTTTTTGTTCCATTTCTTTCATTTTTAGTCACAAACACGCGGTTAATCCTCCATACATTCCGTATCTATCCACAGAACTCTGTCACAGTATTGATTTAACGGACATCATAAGACCTCTTTCAAAAGCGGAGTCGGGATTATACGCCACTCCATATTTGCACATTCAACTACATATTTTACACAGTAAAAAGTACACAGTCGAGTCACATTATTGTGACCACTAGCTAATATCCAGAGTAACCGCCGTGTGCAGCGCGAACAGCAGCTAGACGGGTTAAGCGTGACTCAATAAGGTGCTGGAAGGTGTTCACAGGTGTTTAGAGCCATGCTGACTGCAGGGAATCTGACAGCTGCTGGAGGGTGCTTGGTGGAGGATTCATAGAGCGAACAGCACAATCGAGGTGGTCCCACAGATGCTCAATTGGGTTTAAGTCTGGGGAATTAGGGAACCAGGGAAGTACTTTGAAGTCTTCTTCCAAACAATCGTACATTTCTAGTGTGCTCTTCCAACCATTCTCGGATCCCATCCGACCCAGGGAAGGCAATCAGCATGTATGGGTGTACGTGGTCTGCAAGGATGGATTTATAACGAATTCGGTCCATAGTACCTTCCACAGGTATGAGTGGACCCAGAGAATGCCTCGGAAAGATTCCCCAGACGATAACACTGCCCCCAACGCTTTATTGGAACAACTAAGAGGTACGTAGAAACGGGGCAAGTACAATGATGAGCAACATGGGAGGACATACATAAAAAGGCCATGGGTGTGGCAGGACACACATAATGAGATAGTGATACAATCACTCTGTGCGGTACAAAGATATATGCGTGAGCAGGAACACAAATAATAACACGATGAAAACGCTGGAGTAACAGTCAACAAGTTAGTAAAATCATGCAATGCATTGATTATGATACGCTTTCCAACATACCAGAAATCATTACTCAAGTTATGAGGATAATGGCTGTGGAATAAATCTCGGTCCTGTGCCCTGACCTTTGACCCCATTTCGATGATATTAAACAGAATTGGTTCAGTATACCTCCGGAACAACACGAAAACGTTTTGTCGTAATCGAAGCATCTTTACGTAAGTTATGACGCACAAGGGCAATGGAATGAATCCCGCTCCTATGTCCAGACCTTTGACCCCAGTTCACCCATTTTCAGTAGGGCTCGTCTCCGGGAGGTCCCCTAGCACATACCAAAATTTCATCGAAATCGAACCCTTTTTTATTAAAGTTATTACGCATAAGGGTAACGGAATGGATCCCTCTCCAATGTCCTGACCTTTTACCACATTTCACTCATTTTCAATAGGGTTCGTCTCCAGTTGATCCCCTATCATATACTGACATTTCATTGAAATCGAAACATTTTTACTTAAGTTATGGCGCATAAGGGCAATGGAATGGATCCAGCTCCGATGTCCTGACCTTTGACCCTATTTCACCCATTTTCAACTGGGTTCGTCCCCAGGTGATCCCCTATCATATACTGAAATTTCACCGAAATCGAACCATATTTACGCAAGTTATGACGCATAAGGGCAATGGAATGAATCCCGTTCCTATGTCGTGACCTTTGACCCCATTAACCCCATTTTCAATAGGGTTCGTTCTTATGTGGTCCCTTACCACATACTAAATTTCACTGAAATCGAACGATATTTACGCAAGTAATGACGCATAAGGGCAATGGAATGAATCCCGTTCCTATGTCGTGACCTTTGACCCCATTAACCCCATTTTCAATAAGGTTTGTCCCCAGGTGTTTCCTTACCACATACTAAAATTTCATAGAAATCGAATGATTTTTACGCGAGTTATCTTGCGGACGGACGAACAAAGCTGGAGCATATACGCTTCTTCAACCTACGGTTGGAAAGCGTAAAAAATGCAGACATTACGAGAGAGGGCCATGTAGATAATACGATTCACGAATTAGGACACGCTTGAACCAGCGTTCATAGGCACGGTTGTAGTCAATAGGAGAGGCAAAGTCACTTCGCTGCGGAGGATCACGTGAAGGTGAAGCACGGCGCCGCCGCTTACGACGGCGTTTCTGAGAAGCACCTTCAGAGGAAGGCTGAAGAGGAGACGATGAAGCAGCAATGTGCGCAGACGTCGTTGCTGAAGCATCAGGCACCGGCGATGAGACAACACATGTGGTAGGCAGTAAGGACGAAGGAGACACAGACGAGGCGGAAGAAATAGCTGACGGAGGAGAGGTGTATGATGGCGAAGGTGATCGTGAGAAGCAAAAATCTGAAGACTCAAGTAACATAGGCGATGAATTAGGAGGAGAGGCTTGCAATGAATCAAACACATGTCTGGGCGGCGAGGAAAATACGCGAGAAGGGGTGACCACAGATGGCGAAGCAAAGGCAAGAGGCACATTAACCGGTGGCGTACACTGGGAATTAGTGGAGGCAACAGACAGGAGATAACTGGGGAAAACAGCATCGGTAACACCGGAAGGCTGATCCCAGGATGTAGTGACGGCATCCATAGGTACGGGCAGAGAACAAACGGTATCAGGAGAAGAATGCTCGTGAGAGAAAATATCAAATCAATCAGCATGCAAAAACTGCCCTTCACACTACGAAAAGAACAAAGAAAATTAAGTACCCTACCTCAGTACAAGTGCAATAATGAAAAAGATAAATTTTGCTGTTTTAGTGTATATAATACGGTCTCTAATCACAACATGCTGCTTTGGTCTCGAAGAATCACTTGCAATCAGCCGTTCATCACGTGACCCGATCCAAGCGCCGACTTCAGCAGCACTAATGGACTCTATAAACAAAAACAAACAGTGGAGAACCCTTTCTCACACTATTCAGTAGGAGAGATCACAAGATTCTCTTGTCACCACAGCAGCAAAACCTATTTCTTTTAAATATTATTTTCAGAAAAATGAGGAAGTACTTAGTAGTTATTGTTTTCTCAACTGTGACACCTTTGTTTTCGCACTTCGGGAAAATGAATTCCCACATTTGTAAAATATGTAACTGTTGGAAATTTCTTGTTTCATTTGCTCCAATTTTCGGCTTTTATAGCTTCCATTAACAGATTTTTATTAACAAACAAGCATTAACTTCTTTTTTTGCCATCCTTGTACTTTATTCAGTAGTGGGGGCATTTTCTGTGCATGTAAACACAGTGTACTGAATTTTTCTTTAACATGCAATCAGTAGTATCAGTGACAAGTTCAAATTTTTAGAACTGCTTTATCTTTATTTTCGATCACCTAAAAGCAAGATCTTCTAAAGCTGTTAGTGCAGAGATCGATGCGACTTTGTCTTTTCCCTTTTTCCTGACATTACCCAACCGTGTCTCTGGATGAAAATCAGCCGCCTTTAAACACGCTAACGACATGCATATAAGCGAAGCGCTTTACTTCTTTATTACGAACTTAGAATAATGAGGCAGTTTGGGAGTAAAGTTCATTAGACTGACAAATATCTCGTCTTCAATTGCGGTAGCGAATGGCCCATTGGGGTATTATGGTGATGGATGTTTTTTCCGTTAATCGTTCACAGGATGGGCAATTGTCTCAGGCTTTTGCTCAGCTCTCGCTTGACTCTGCTCAACGATAGTTTTTCTGAGAATGAAACGACGTACGTTGCCATTAAGCGCCGTCTTTTATCTGCTTCTGCGAGAAGTAATTTAGAAAAACTAGCCTTCACACGTTTGTTCGAACTTACCAGACTTATACTGCTTTTTTTCCGAAACAGGCTCCATAACAAAATTCTAAATGTTTGTTGCTTAATCCGGTACAGTGCAATTTTTTTCTTTTTTTCCAAAAGAGCATTGAAATATAGGTATTAAGCTCCCTTTAAATCTCTGACAAAGCTGACATTGCGTTGTCTTTTACTGTTCTTAGTTGTAATCCTAGGGTTATCTTCTTAAGGAAATACTACGTAGCCAACTGTTCAGTGTTCGCAGCATATTTGCATGTCTTCTTTGTTATTTGTTTTTTTCTGGTTTTGAGCCTTGTTGGTTTCCATTTTCGGACTTAACGCCCCTTTAAACTTCAGCTTTTAAATTTCTTTTGGTCCCTTTCGAAGGGATCTTTTTCTTTTAACTTATCTTTATTCTTATGCTTAGCTTGTTTTAGATAAGGTCGAAAACTTTTGTTGTGCGTGTTTATGTAAGTCTATAAAAACTAGAAAGTTTTACATAAAACGGATTCAAAGCAGCAAACTGAGATATGAAACTATAACACATGTGAAATAGTGATAATTGTGACAAAGAGAACGCACTTAATTTTGTTTAAGATTTCAAATCATTTTTGCCGTTTTCTGAAACTTTTTTTCACGTATAATGTAATAGTTTAAATTAATTGCAAACATCGGTAATCGTTATGTTAACTTTAACTACACGTTACCTTCACTTACACTTAAATCGTAACTTTATTTAACGCTGTTGTCCAGGATGAGTCTCAGAGTAGCTGAAAATTTAGACACTATCACAGAACTTCTGTAAAACACTATACCAAGTGATCGGAAATGAATCAGGAATGACTTCTACAGATTCAACTTGTTTATTCCACAGCACGTGAACAGCCCCCATTAATAATTATAGGCAATCAAAGATCCAAATATAAATATCCTCTCAGTTTGTCAAAACGTAAGCATACAGCTCTTCACTGACAAATCTGTTACAGGTTTCTTGGCAATTACATCTGATTCTAAACCTTAAAAAGCACTAGTGTTAAACAGTTATCATTAAACCTATAGCCCTTTGCGTGTTAAAATTACTCAACATGTTCGTCATCTATAGAAAAAATGTAATTACCTTGCTTTCAGAAGAATAGTAAACGAAATGAAACATGCGCAATGAAAATATTGAAAAACCATTTTCACCATACTTTGCTTCCCAATATAACGAGTACTTCAAACTCGACGAGGTATTACTTGGTATTTATTGCGTAATATACCTGACTTTCATCTTAATTCTCTTGTTCGGCGTTTTGCTTTACTGAATATACTTAGCACTTTTCATGGAGCGTAGGAGAAAACGACAAAGTTCTTCCCCAGTGAAGTTCTATAAAGAAATCCGTATATCTCCAAATTTGCATTTGATGCTGTTCTATCCAATGATCGAACACGACTAGGCGATGAAACAATGATAAATCAATCACGGATATTTTTTGAAGCCATATGTTTATTATTTTCAATACTGAATTGCCATTTATTACATTGTTTTCCACGTAAACTTACCTTCAGCAAACTTGAAAATTGCATCACCTACAGTGGAAACCATTTCCCGACTTTTATTCGAGTATGCTACTCTTACATCACTCATTAAAAATGGATTTCCTACCAAGTGAAACTAAACAAAAGCAGCATAGGTACCTGAATGAAATTCGGATTTGCGCTACTTGAAATATTCTCGCAGAATCAACTACAATTCTAATCCAAGAATATATTTACGTCTTAAATTACCAGTTCACAAAATATATCCAAAAACAAATAACAGCACACAGCAGTATTTCCAAATACATGTCATAAGTATATCATTTTCGGCTTTAAATTACCATTCACTTCACTGTTTTCCACGTAATTTCTGTGATTACATCTGGAGAACTGGTAATTTGAGACATGGATTCATTCTTGTATGTTAGAATAGTTGATCACACTACGAATTGGACTAAACCAAATCGGAGGTTTTTCTCAAATTCCTAAGCTACCTTAGCTTTGTTTCTGTTGCTTGGAAATTCATTTTTCTGGGTGGTGCATCGGTAACATACTTGAACGAAAATCGGGAAGTGCGAGTTAGATTCCAGCTTCAGAAAGATACAATTTTCAAGTTTTCTGATGACATGATTTCTATGTTAGTGAAATACAGCAGTTCTGTACCGAAAACAATGTTGTAGTGATCAACTATTCTCAATCCACTGCTGGATGAAGGTTTCCAAGTCTCTTCCACAACTCTTTTCAGCAATTTCCTTCCATGGGTCAATCCAACAGGCTTTCGAATTATGCCCACCTATCGCCCACGCTGTCGTCTACTGGGTTTTTTTCCTGTGCCTTGGTATCCCTGTGGTCGGTTCTCCTTGTAATATGCCCAGCCTATTGCTGTACTTTCATACGTCATTTGTTTGAACAATTTTATTTATTCATTTATTATTTTTGGTGACACCAAGCATGCATCTCGCCATGCTTCTTTGAGCTGCCCGCAGCCTCTGTCTGTCTTTAATCGTAAAGTTCCACATCTGATCACTAAGTAAGAACTGGAAGGATGTTTCATTGATTAAACACTTTCTTTTAAGATATAATGGTAAATTGTTCTTGAAATTTTTACTATTCCTTCCAAAACACACTCCAACAAAGTTTCATACGCCTATTAATTTCTTCTTCGATGTGGCCCTTGCTTGATACTTACTTTCCAAGGTAAATGTAGGGATCAGTTACTTCTAAATTTGCCCCATAAACCTCTAAATCTTCTGTTCTTCTAAAAACATTGTACATAAATTTTGATTTCTGTAATCGATCTTTCAGCCCTCTTTTTTACTGTTTTAAGCAAGTTTCTGGATCATACCAAGGAAGTTTCTGGATCATACGCAGCATCTCTGAGGGAACACTTCCGAAACTTAGGTGGTTTGAATTTTCCCAATTATTCTTTACTCCCTGTTCTTTCCAGTTCAATAATTGAAAGACATTCTGCAATGTGGCATTGTAGCGCTTGGGAGTTATGTCATCTTGTCTTAAGCTCTTCTCAATTTTGGTACGTGCTGCTTCCTGGAACAGTTGAATTTTTGCTCTTGCATTTTCTTAGATGTTAATAATATTAACGTATGGATCTCCTATACTGCAGGATTTCAAGGAGACTATAAGTGCGAATGTAATCATGGAATCAATAGCCTTTGAATTTTTAATAAAAGCGACGGGTGTATTGTGTTAGTTCGTATTCATTCGCTCTTTTAATTCGTTCTCTCAGAACACGGATATAATCTATAGTGCTGTACCGACTGCTAAATCGAGCTTGTTCTCTTGGTTGAGCAGTGTCCATTATTTTTTCACGCCATGTATTAATATATTTGTATATTTGCCATGTACTTGGAAGAACTGCCACGTATTTTCACTAATTTCTGTGGTATGTATTTTGTGTTTAAAATATGTCAAAACGCAAGTTTGTCCGCTACGGGCATCGAATCCGTGTTCCCCCCCTCACTCCGAAGTAAGTCGCTCTCCTAACTGAGCTACGCAGACAGAATGTCTCGCTGCAGATTTGTCGTCTTGATACATCACATCAACTCCCTCTTAATTTTTTTTTTTTTTTTTTTGAAGCGAAGTAGGAATTTTTCATTAATTCCAAACAATGCGTGGAAAAAACATCACATATTTTTCGAAGAACTCAACGGCCAGTGGATCCATTTTCCACAATCGGGCGCCAATGTGAAAACACAAATTTGTCCGCGACGGGCATCGAGCACGTGTCTCCTCACTCCGGAGTAAGTCGCTCTCCCAACTGTGCTACGCGGACAAAATGTCTCACTGCCGTTTTGCCGTCTTGACACATGTTTTCACCTCTGTAATACGTCACAAATATTTCACGTTTTCCTATTTATTGATAACTACAGTATATAACATTCTCGTGAGTTTTAGCTTTAAGCATAATACGTACGCCTACTGATCCATTAATTTATTTTTTCAGAAAAACAAACTCCTTCTGGTGGGACGAAACTACCACTAAATTTTTTGAGGCGGTGTTTCTCCCCGATGCACAAAGAAGAGGTGGCGGCAACTCTTTAATGAGGGACGGTTGGAATTCATTTCATTCGCTGAAATTTACGTTTACAGATTTTATTTTGATTGTGCACAAACTGAGCTTGAGTAATTTCTGAAAAGCGGAGACTATGTTACTAAAAATACTATATAAAGTCGTATCAAAATTACATGACCACCCCCGGAATCACAGTGTACTCGCCCAGGCCCGTCACAGAGTGCACGTGACAAGGTCGACCACACGGAGATATAAGCGGCCAACCAGCACAGATGAACCATAGTGAGCACAATGGGCAGAGGTAGTGATTTGACGGACGTGCAGAAAGGAATGATCTTCGGCTACCACGCCAAGGGTGGAAGCATCTCAGAAACAGCAAACTTCGTGGGCTGTTCGCGCGGTTCTGTAGTAAAGGTGTACCAAGAATGGACCGCTGGCATAGAGAGTACCCCCTGACGTCTTAAGTATGGAGACCCAAAAGGCCATTGACCCCAGAGGAAAACGTCGCCTCTGTCAACCTGGTACAGGGAAATCGACGTGCAACAGTGCAGCAATTGACCACGCAAATGAACGCTGAGGCACCCAGGTACGTGTCACCGATAACAGTAGAGCGAACCCGGTTGCGCATGGGTATCCGCAGTCGACGCTGCGTCAAGGTGCCCATGTTAACCCAGGTCCATCGGCAACGACGCTTCCAGTTCGCATGGGACTACCGTCATTGGAAGAGTGGAAAAAGGTTTCCTTCTCCGACGAATCGAGGTTCCTACTCCACAGAAGTGACAGGTGGCTGCGAATACGGCGTCAGACACACGAGAACCAACACCCGGACACACTTGCAGGTCAAGTATAGGCCGGCGGTGGCAGTGTGCATGTCTGGGGGATGTTTTCCTTGTATGACCTGGGACAACTGGTACCACTGGGGATGGGTCCCTGAACGCCAATAACTACCTGCTCATCCTCGCTGACAACATGCATCCCTTCATGTTGGACGTTTACCTTGGTGGTGATGGTGTCTACCAACAGGACAATGCGCCGTGTCAAGCCACTGAGGGATTAAGTTTCTGGTTCCAGGAACACCACAGTAATGTCTCCGTTCTCCCTTGACCGGCAAAATCGCCAGACCCCAATTCCATAGAGCACTTGTGGGACTATTCAGACAGGCAGGTTCCACGTGCCGACCTACAACCACGTCATCTCCGGTACCTGCGTGCTCTGCTGCAGTCCGAATTGACTCTGGCAACCTTCCAGGGCCTCATTGCGTCTATGCCACGCCGTCTCGCTGCTGTCATCCTGGCCAAGGGTGGTTATTCCTATTATTAGGTAGGTGGTCATATTTTTCTGATACGACTGTGTATGAGTAACTCAGTTCCATTTATTGCATTTTTTTTAAATCTGAGAGCAATGAATAGAAATTTTGGAAGTGAGATACATTTTTCTGAGTTACGTCCAATTCTTCATTTCCAAGTTTCTTGTTAATTAATTCGAGATCCATAAAGTTGCTGAAGTGTTTGAAGCAAGACAAATAATTTTCACTGCGGTCTGTTTAATTCAAAGCAGGAATTTATGGGTTTTTATCACCTAACCTGTATGTAGCAAGTATGATGATTCAAAGCTCAAAAAGCACACGGAATTTACTTCAGTCACTAGAGTCACTAAGTAATATTAAGTGACAAATTTTAATTCTTTAAGAACATTCGAAGGCTTAATGAAATGAGGAAAAGTGTTATAGAATTAAGAGTAATCACTAGAAAACGACTTTTAAGTAAATAAATACGTTCACATAAAAGCACATATTTTCAAAAATTTATGTAAGATATACAATATAGTTTCCAAAATTCCGTAATAAATACATTTGCACGTTTCCTCCGTTTTTATTTTTTAGTAAAATTAAACCCTCAGTAAAACTTCAGACAAAAAATGGTATTGTAACAAGCAGGTGGAATTTACGCCTCTCTTTCCCTCCACAAGAACTCGTTTCGTCGGCGCCACCGTGTTGGCGAATGACGCCATCTTTTCCCGCTCGGAGAAACGAAATCTAAAGATTTCCCGTACCCACGAAGGTCAAATTAACACATAGATAATATATGAACGCCGCTCGTATTATAGTCGTTATTGTTAAATCGGTTCTATTGAATTGCCGCAGCCAGCATCATCTTTCTGCGACATTATTCTGCTCCTATAATACGTACTAAAGTGCAGTTATAAATTGCACTGAGTTAATTATTTTTAAGAGCTGTATAACTATGACGAATAAATTTCTGTATTGAGTTTTAGCAAGAGTTCTGCCACTTCGTTGAGAGTTTGTTAGCAGGAAAGTGTCCTTCAAAGCCCCAGAAAGCAACAAAAACGTACCGGCATCCTATCGAAAAACTAGGGTGGGTGTGACGTCACCTGGCATTATCGTCCACAGGAAAAAGGGATCAATACCAAACGCGGAAAAACGTTTTGCGGCTTTTGCAGTTTTACTTCGTATTTATCAGGCCTATTAGCACTGCCTATGGATTGCATATTTTCCAAATCAAGATTTTCACTATCACTCTCGCCTTTTGGATTTATTAGCTATAATTTAATAGTTTGTGTCGTTAGGTCCCACCAGATGGAGACTTCTCATTTGCTGAGCCCATCTCTACGGATTTGTGAAGTCAGATGCTGACAAATTAACACACATAGCACTGTGGATTGTTGGCCACCGTAGCGTAAGGCGAACGCACTCGGCTAGTTAGCGAGACATCTGAGGTACGATCGCAGCGGTGTCCGGATAACAATTTCTCGGTTGCTGTGTGTTAATTAAAGAAAACGTGGAAAGGGCGATTACTTTGTCTATTCAAGATTTTCACCAGTTGCAAGTGATTTTGTTCGGCCATACCGTTCCTTTAGTTTCCGTACTTAACAGTCTTACTCAGTTTTCCTTGTTTCGTGACACTACGCACAGATTTGCGATGGAAAATGTAGAGATGGCATTTGTTGTCCACTGCAACTCCGAAAAACTTTTTCCATCAAATGTATAGCTGTGGTTAATAAGATCGGTACTGACATTATCTTTTCATCACAGAAAATAACTAGTTACATTACTATTAAAGAACATATATTTCTATTTTCAACAAATATTTATTTTTTGCAAATACCTTTCTATTTTGAACAAATATTTTTTTGAAATTATTACCACATAAAAGAACATTGTCGTTCAGCACCTAAAAATCCGTTTCCCAGTAATTATAAATACGCTAACGAGATGTAACAGTGCATAATACTTTCCTACTATTGCTGTTTTAACAGCATGTATTAGATCCGGATGGCTCTTATACCCGAACAAGCACCTGCCCGGGGCCCTGCGCTTTGAGGACCTTGCTCACCATCGGCACAAAAATTAATATGAAAAAAAAATGCAATACGTAGAATAAAAAAATAACTATGAACGACTTGCACAGCCATGCGAATGTTACCTTATTTGTACGGAATATGCCAACGTCTGAATGCACCTGCAGTTCCCGATTCCGGTAAATCCGGATCCCCGAGTATACTTTTCGTGTTTTTGTGTACAAAATGTCGTAAACAAGTACCGCAATTTTCAATATGAAAATATCGGCATAAGTTTCTATTAATAAAGGAGGCGTTTAAATTCCACTTGATTTCATTTTTCTTAAATTACAATTTTGATGGATTTTGCATATTTAATTCAAAGTGATTACTATCTTAATTTCAAGAAAGATAGAGTAATTGTATCTGACGTTCCAAAAAACAAGGCATTACCAAATGATGTAAAGAGAGTTGACATTCCATGCCCTTGTTTATTAGTACTTCCAACACAAAAAACATGAAAAATATATTTTGAAAGTACTAAAATTTTATTTTTTAATCCTTTATATAATTGAGACTGAGTAAAAAAGAGGAGATCGATATACAAATTTCAAAATAAATTACGAAAGTGGTGCTTAGAAAGGAAAGCAAAAAGAAATAGAAGATCTGCAAAGTAGATGCCTGCTTAAATTTTTAAAAACTGGAAACAATGAAAGCGAGCAGTCTGTTGTTGAGCATGAACCAAATTCTACCTACAGTGAATCAAGACAGTTATTTATCATACAGACGAAAATAAAGCTTATGCTCATACTATCCATCATTTAAATAACTCAGATGAAATGCTTGCAAACTTCATGTTCTTTACCAAATGAAGATTTCATTTATAGATGTGAATGAAAAAGGAAATTATTTTTAACAAAATCCCATTGCTGAACCAACAAACGCAACTTTGGCCTACCCTCTAAATGATTCTCTATCCATTATTTAAAACCTTCATGGATAGATCAGTATACCTCATGTGTGTCCATGAATTCAGCAATACATTTTTAATCACATTTACATAGACCAGTGCCCAGAAAATTATACACGGTCGAGTCACATTATTGTGACCACCAGCTAATATCCAGAGTAACGGCGGTGTGCAGCGCGGACAGCAGCTAGACGGGCTGGGAGTGACTCAATAAAGTGCTAGAAGTTGTTCACAGGTATGTGGAGCAATGCTCACTGCAGTGCATCAGACAGCTGCTGGAGGGTGCGTGGTGGAGCATCCATAGAGCGAACAATACGATCTAGGTGATCCCACAAATGCTCAATTGGGTTTAAGTCTGGGGAATTAGGGGGCCAGGGAAGTACTTTAAAGTCTTCATCGTGCTCTTCCAATCATTCTCGGACATTTCTAGCTGTGTGAACACGTCGCATTGTCGTAATGGAAGATTCCATTCGCCCCAGGGAAGACAATCAGCATGGATGGATTCATAACGAATTCGGTCCATAGTGCCTTCCACAGGTATGAGTGGACCCAGAGAATGCCACAAAAACATTCCTCAGACCATAACGCTGCCCCCACCAGCTTGTGTTCTTCCAGCAATGGTTGAAGAGTGTTTGTTTTCAGATGTTTCTCGCCTTATCTGCCGATGCACCTTTGTTAGCCTAAGTGCAGTGACCATCCCTCTGCATCGGAGACCCATGCGCAGCAGGGGTTCGCTGAACTGTCGTTTTAGTCACACTTCGATCCCTTAGCCCCCTGGTTCATTCGGCTAGTGAGTTGCTCCACTGTAGCGTGTCGATCAGCCCTCACGCACCTTGTCAGCCGACGTTCACCTCTCACATCAATGGTACGTGGTACTACGCAGTTTCCATGTCATTTATTAGCAATGGTACCATTTCTCCAATCACGATGCACTTTAGCCACAGCAGCACACGAACAGTTCCCAAAGTGCGCTGTTTCAGAAATACTGCATAGCCTAGGCTCGAAAGCCGATAATCATCCCTTTTTGCAAATCTGATAAATCGTTTTTTATTCATGACAGCAACGAGTGATATATTTTCAGATTGCCTGCAGCACACCTTATATGCAGCCAGCTCACGACACGTGCCTACTTTCATTGGCTACTCGCAGTTGACGTCAAAGTAGAGGGTGATCACAATAATGTGACTAGACTGTGTATTTGCTATAGGGCATCAGACACACTAGGGGGCGACCCTGTATTACACTATGAAAAATTTTCTGAAATACAAGGACAACTTTCCGTCCTTTCTTTCGTGAATTAACGAAGCATATTTCTGATACAACCTTTTCCGTGAATTGACGGAAAGAAACCTGAATTTCACGGATTTTCCGTACCACGGGAAAATTCTGAATTTTCAGAAACCTTTCCGCAATTCCTTTCCTATATTAACGGAAAATCTCCGTTCTCACTTTTTTCCGTATCCGTATGACGAGAAATTACCGGTAATAGGAGCGGTTGGCGAGAATACTTGAGGTTTGATTAACATTTAAATTTTAATCGTCCGTCGAAATTTGAAGTTCGTAGCGACATCGGATATTGGGCATAGCATATCGCATGGATTTTGTTTATTGTGGCACAGGATATTTCTTTTCCTTTCCCCTATTTGATGCACCAGCTACTTCTTATATATTGTGTTACTGTAAGAAACCGGGTACTTACTGTACAGATGATTATACAATGTGTGTGTGTGTGTATCAGCCTTTGGACATCTTAAGAAAAAAGGTATTATAGCTATCACGAGTAAATTTTATATCATCATCATCATCCTTGTCAACCATTATCAATCCACTGCTGGACGAAGGTCTCCCCAAGTTTCCTCCACAACGGTCTCTCTTGTGCCAGTCTCCTCCATGTCACTCCTGCATACTTTCGAATTTCATCAACCCATCTCCCATGTGGTCTTTTTCTGGGTCTTTTCCTGTCCCTTGGAAACCAATCTAAAATTTCGGCTGTCCATCGATGGTCTGTCCTTCTGGCAGTATGTCCAGCCCATTGCCATTTCAGGGATTTAACTCTGATCATGATGTCTTCCACTCTTGTCATTTTTCGGATCCACGAGTTCCTCTTCTTATCTCTCCTGGTTACACCAAGCATGCACCTCTCCATGATTCATTGAGTTGTCTGCAGCCTTTGTATGTCTCCTTTAGTTAAGGTCTACGTCTCTGCACCATACCTAAGCACTGGAAGGATGCATTGATCAAACACTTTTCTTTTAAGGCATAATGGCATATTGCTCTTGAAAATTATGCTGTTTCTTCCAAAAGCTCTCCAGGCAAGTTTTGTACGCCGATTAATTTCTTCATCAATGTGACACTCACTTGATATCTGCTGTCCAAGATAAACGTACGTGTCTGTTATCTCCAGCTTTTCTCCATCAATCGATAAATCTTCATTTCTTGTAAAAGCATTGAACATCACTTTTGTTTTCTGAAAGTTCATTTTTAATCCCACTTCTTTACTCTTGTCAGCAAGTTCCTGGATCATACTCTGCAGCTCTGATGGGGTAGTTGCAAAAATGACTACGTCATCAGCAAAACGATGATGAGTTAGATAATCTCCATTAATCTTTATCCCCTTGTTTTCCCAGCTCAGCGACTGAAAGACACCCTCCAATGTAGCATTAAAGAGCTTCGGATATATGGTGTCACCTTGTCTCACTCCCTTTCCAATTTTTATGTGTGTTGTATTTTCAAACAGCCGAATCTTTGCACTTGCATTTTCATAGATGTTATTAATAATATTAATGTATGCATCTTCAATACCGCAGGATTTCAGAGCCATTGTAACTGCTGATGGTTTCACCGAATCAAAGGCTTTTTCATAATCGATAAAAGCCATGCACAATGGAAGTTCATATTCCCTCGCTCTTTCAATTAGTTCTCTCAGTACGTGGATATGATCTATTGTGCTGTAGCCACTCCTGAATCCACCTTGTTCTCTCGGTTGAGTCATGTCCAGTGTTACCATCAAACGGTGTGAAAGAACTTTAGAGAAGATTTTATAAACCACTGATAGGAGGCTGATAGATCTGTAGTTCCTGAGATCCTCAATGTCACCTTTTTTATAAAGCAAGATCATTGTAGAGTTGTTCCAATCCTCAGGAATCTTCCCTTCATTAAGGCATCGAGTGAAAATTTGGGCAAGTATTATTTCGATTTCTCCACTTGCTTCTTGTATGTCTACAGTAATTCCATCTTCTCCTGGAGCTTTTCCCCGCTTCATGTTCTTGAGTGCATGTGCAACTTCTGCTGGGAGGACTGGAAGAACTCTGGTACCTTTCATGATGTCTGGAGTACATGTATCATCCCTTTCATATAATTTGGAGTAGAAATCTTTCACTCTTGTCAAAATTTCGCCTCTATTTCTTGTTACAGAACCATCTTCTTTTCTCAGTGCCATAATCTGTTTTCTTCCCTTACTGAGATGTCCCTTTGCTATCTTTAGGCTTTGGTTGTTTTCAATTGCTTTCCTCACTAGTTCACAGTTGAATTTCCTTACGTCTTCAGTGATACTTTTTCGTACTGTCTTACATAGCTCTATATATTCCACTTTGGAAGTCGCATCTTCTTTAGTTGTCCTCATCTCTCTTCTTTTTTTGCATTTTGTTGATGCAAATTTTATATATAGGAAGGTTTCTTTTTTGTGAAATAATACTATAAAAAAGTACATTTCACCTTTTTAAAGATAAAGCCATTATCAGTTAAAAAAAATAAAGTCGCAAAGCCTTTTGTTGCTTCTAAAAAATCACAATGAAAAATGCTTAATTTCTGAAAAGTCCTCCTACAGAATACACACACATAGAGTTAAGTCACATTATTGTGACCACCTGCTACTTTCGGCGTCAACTGCGCGTATCCAATGAAATAAGGCACGTGTCGTGAGCTGGCTTGGAGGGTATATAAGGTGTGCTGTAGGCATTCTGAAAATATATCACTCGTTTCTGTCATGAATAAAAGGAGCGATTTATCAGATTTGCAAAAAGGGATGTTTGTCCGCTTTCGGGCTAAGGGTGGCAGTATTTCTGAAACAGCGCAGTTTGTGAACTGTTCGCGTGCTGCTGTGGTGAAAGTGTATCGTGATTGGAGAAATGGCACCACTGCGAATAAGCGACGTGGAAACTGCGGACCACCACGTGCCATTGATGTGAGAGGTGAACGTCGGCTTCGAAAGTGCGTGAGGGCCGATCGACACGCTACAGCGGAGCAACTCACTGGCCGAATAAACCAGGAGGCCACCGGAAGTGTGTCTAAAACGACAGTTAAGCGAACCCTGCTGCGTATGTCGCACTAATGCAGAGGGATGGTCACTGCACCTATGCTAACAAAAGTGCATCGACAAAAAGGGCTGACATTTGCACAGCAGCATTAGAATTGCAGCTCCGTTTATTGGCAAAGAACTGTCTTCTTCGATGAGTCACGTTTTCTGCTTCACCGAACGGGTGTACGTTGGTGTATAAGGCGAGAAACATCGGAGAACAGACTCTCTACAAGCATTTCGTGAAAAACACAAGCTGGTGGGGGCAGCGTTAAGGTCTGGGGAATGCTTTCTTGGCATTCCCTGGGTCCATTCATACCTGTGGAAGACACTATGGACCGAATTCGTTATGAATCCATCCTTGCACACCACGTTGTGACGTGCCTTCCCAGCAGGACGCACACAACATGAAAGCAGCAGATAGCAGTCAGAGCGAACGTCCGCGTAGCTCAGTTGGTAGAGTGACTTATTCCGGAATGAGGGGACCCGGGTTCAAGCCCCGGCGTGGACAAATATGACGGAGAAATTTACTTCGTTATAACGTGCACCCATACATGCTGATTGTCTTCCCTGGGTCGGATGGAATCTTTCGAAACGACAATGCGACGTGTCACACAGCTAGAAATGTCCGAGAGTGGTTGGAAGAGCACGATGAAAATTTCAAAGTACTTCCCTGGCCCCCTGATTCCCCAGACTAAAACCCAATTGAGCATCTGTGGGACTACCTCGATCTTGGTTTTTGCTCTATGGATCCTCCACCACGCAGCCCAGTCAGCATTGCTCCAAATACGTGGGAACACTTTCCAGCACCTTATTGAGTCGTTCCCAGCACGTCTAGCTGCTGTCCGCCCTGCACACGGTGGTTACTCTGGATATTAGCTGGTGGTCACAATGTGACTCGACCGTGTATATATCACAAACTTATTCAAAAAAAATAATAAACTCCAACAGAAAATAAAATGACTAAATCACTCTCATTAATGACAAATACAAAATTTTATCGTCGCGGAATTCGTTTTGCGATGTACCTGACTCGGATTGCCGAGCGTTAGTGTCTTCGTTGATAAAGGCGCGAGTTACCTGTTGAGCCAGCTCTAACGAGGGTAATTCGATCCTGACCTCAGGTGGAGGATTATCTAGGGTAAGTGCTCTACAGAGTCGTCAGTTTTGCGGAATTTCAGTTTAAATACGGAAAAACCTGAAATGGATTTTTCTGAAATTGACGGAATTTCTGTCTACGGAAAATCTGTGAAAATACGGAAGTGAAGGAGAAACGGACACTTTTAAAAACGAAAATTTCTGAAAAACACGGATACCTACCGGCAACTTTGCTGCAAGTTATTTTCAGAAATTTTCCTTGAATTCACACCACGTATTTACGCTTTCCAACTGTTGTAGGTTGAAGAAGCGTATATGCTCCAGCTTTGTAGTCTGTCTGCACCATAATTCGCGTAAAAATGGTTCGATTTCTATGAAATTTTAGTATGTGGTAGGGGACAGTCTGGGGACCAACCTTATTGAAAATGGGCGAAATGGGGTCAAAGGTCAGGGCATAGGAGCGGGATCCATTCCATCGCCCTTATGCGTTATAACTTACGTAAAAATGCTTCGATTGAGACAAAACTTTATCATGTTGTTCCGAAGGTATACTGAACCAGTTCTGTTGAATATCACCGAAATAGGGTCAAAGGTCAGGGCACAGGAGCGATATTTATTCCACAGTAATCATCCTCATAACTTGAGTAATGATTTCTGGTATGTTGGAAAGCATATCATAATCATTGCATGATTGCATGATTTTACCAACTTGTTTTTTACAGTGTAGCAGATCACATCTAGAGTCGTAGGAAACATATGAGCAAGGAACCTGGTCAACCATATCTTTAAGTTTCATGGTCGTTGGTATTCATATTTATGTGCATGACTCGACTGATAGCCAATCATATCCATAAATGAGGTGAACTCGTGTAAGTTCTGACGTAAATTTCTTAGTATGTGTATGACAAGAGTCTGGCTTCAACATTAAATTCTTCACTCACTTGTTGTCTAGCATTTTCATACAAGCTCACAGAAATGCTATTATTTCGCAGTTTATTCGTATTAATAGAATATATAATAGTTCTGATACTGTTTTTAAGAATCTCAGAGTCCTGTTTAAACATTTGAGTTTAAATATGTTTCCTTACAGTTTTATGATTTATTACTTCAGACAGCTTCTTTCAAATTTAAAATCTTCTTCTTCCACTTCTTTTGATATTGCAGACATAACTATCCAAAGCCCTGACAACTTTAAATATTAGGAAACAGGAACTGCTGTCTAAGTGGTCGCTTACAGCTGAATAATTACTAACTACAGCATAGTTTACATTTATGTATACTATGTATACTTCATACTATTATGCATACTTCATACTTTTCGTTAACCGTGTCTGTGACCTTATCACAATCTTATCTCTCTGTACTCTGGTTTATTGCACGTCGTATATGTTATCTGGGCACATAGATCACGATTTTTGTCGTTTTGCAGGGTTTGTCGGATTGCCACTGGCTGCAACTGATCTGTCACGTTCATTTTGCTTTTGTTAGGTGATGCGTCATGTTCTGGTTGCTCATCTTGGTCGTTCATTTTGCTTTTGTTAGGTGGTGCGTCATGTTCTGGTTGCTCATCTTGGTCGTTCATTTTGCTTTTGTTAGGTGGTGCGTCATGTTCTGGTTGCTCATCTTGGTCGTTCATTTTGCTTTTGTTAGGTGATGCGTCATGTTCTGGTTGCTCATCTTGGTCGTTCATTTTGCTTTTGTTAGGTGGTGCGTCATGTTCTGGTTGCTCATCTTGGTCGTTCATTTTGCTTTTGTTAGGTGGTGCGTCATGTTCTGGTTGCTCATCTTGGTCGTTCATTTTGCTTTTGTTAGGTGATGCGTCATGTTCTGGTTGCTCATCTTGGTCGTTCATTTTGCTTTTGTTAGGTGGTGCGTCATGTTCTGGTTGCTCATCTTGGTAGCTGTTCCTTTTTATGTCTTGTGCTTCATGCTATTTTATTCCCAGCTAGTTTCGATGTGGGCTCTGCATTTGTTACCGTGGTTTGCTGGAGGTTTGATTTTGTATATTGCTTGGCTCTTGGGCAACTCATTTTCGAAGAGACATTTTAACTACACATTTTGTGTTTTATGTCCTGTGGCTTAGGCGGTATTACCAGTGGGCATTAGTTTAACGGCCCTTCACTTGTATTTTGAAAAGCCACTTCCACCGGATTGATACTCCCTTGAAGATTACAATTCGGTTGTATATTGGTTTTTGCCTCTAGTGCCACCACCTGGAGAACAAAGAAGGATTGTAGAACATATTGGCAGCTGTCACCTGTGGCTTCGTCAGGGGCAGACACAGATCCCAACTCTTTCATTTCTACACCGTCCAGAAAGTGTGGGTTTCTGCATTATTCAGTTTGTCCTCAGGTGTTATATAATTTTTTCACACCCTTACAATTTTTCCAGAACCCTCTCAAATCGAAATTCCCTGGATGAACCCCTGGATTTAGTATACCTAAGAGAGAGATAATTTAAAGACTTACCAAGAAGAGAAACAAACAGTTATTAACAGGGAAAATTTTAAAAAGTAATACAATGCACAGCTATTGTGACAACAGTAAATTTATTCTGTTTCACTTCCTTTTCAATGATTCAAAGTACAAACTGCAAATTACGGTTGGAGAAATTTAATGTCAGCTTACTACCGAGCTGAACAATTTGAAGCGTACACTGGCCACTGTTGGTTGCAAACTAAATTTCCATTCATCAAAAAACAGCAAAAAAACTTCGGCAAACTACAAATGTATTAGGTAGAATATACCCCTACACTCTGTATTCCGCAAAAAAATCCAAACACATTGATAGTTGTTTTCGTAAAGAACGAAACCGATACAAAGTTTCTAAATTTAAGCCTCCCGAATCAATCAAAAATTGTATATTTGTACAGCAATTGAAAAACTTTGTATTAGTAGTAAAGCAGTATTTTAAGGAAAAATATACTTTTTAATTAATCTTAGTTGATCCTTGTATGAAATGTTAAATAAATTCTCAGAACTGACTATCAGAACCCGGTGGGGAAATTCTCTGAGATTTCTTTTCCCATGAAAAAGTTAAGTACTTCAGAAACTTTAAAAAAAACACGATTTCGGCCTTCTTGAAAGCGAAACATGAAACGAAGAAGAAAAAAAGAATCAAGAAAAACGGTAATCGGAACAGGTGGACCTTTTATGATCAGAAAGACTATTTTGAATTGCAAAGTAGCTGTTTAAAATCGTGGGCACTGCAGTTTCGTCGCCGAATTCTTTTTTCATGCCGTTAATTGCAATTGCAAGGGCAATTCCCGAAAGAGTTGTGAAATCCGTTTTCGAAGTAGGGTCGTTTTACAGACTGAAGTAGGAGAGCGAGGAGACTTATAACACCGATCAAGGACATGCCTTGAAGAGATTTCTCTTTGTTTTGTGAGAATTTTTTTTTCATTTCTTAAAGTTTAACTTATTCGAAATAAAAAAAAAGATTTTAATACAATTCGAAAACTAAATGCTGCACATGACCTGATTTTAATCTTAACATCGGAACAAATGCTGACATTCACGAAACCTCCAAAACTAAAGCACCATTTCATAGAAAGACATCTTTCAGAAGAAACTTTTAAAAGCATGTTTTTACAAGAACGTCCGCTCTAAAGAAACAGCAATTGTAGATCTCTGATGAAAAAAAGATTTCGCCGTTCAGTAACAAGAATATTTTAATGCGTAAGGGCTCTCAAAAAATTGCGCTGAAAATCACAGACTTCATTCATGAAGCATGGAAACTATGATTACGCAACAATTATTACCTAGATAAAAGTGGGTAGTGGTACGCCAAACAACTAAGTAAATATTAACAATATCAGTTTTATTGGCATAAAACAGTAAACAACTGGTTGCAACAAGCTTTCAGCACCTACGGGTGCCTTCTTCAGGATTAGACGTGGTTTAAGTACAACGTTAGAAACCTAATAAATGAACAGAATTTTTTTAAATATGCATGTGAAACGTATATGAACTAGACAGCATGGGACGTGCTGAAACAATTGAAAAATAACATGCGCCATACCAAAGGCAGCTCCAATGACACGTCATCGTTGCAAACGTCACTGCTGAACAAAATCTCCAAAGATTCCCTAATGGCTCTACCTCTGGCGGTAGTGTACGGTGCGATCTGTTGTAATTCGGCCCATTGTGGGGTGGCATAAGATGTTATTACCTCCCGAGAGAGGGCAGTGGATGATTTATTGCTCAAGAAGTCTCTTTCCTGTTCAGACAAACGAATTCCAAAGGACCTCTTTTTGTCATACCTACATAAAATTTAGTAGTTCCATCTTGGTATCTAAGCGGTATGGAATATACCGCGTAGCCTCACTTTCCCTAATCCCCGTTTGCCCTAATCACATTTACCCCAATCGCATTTCCTCGAAATCGCTTTTACCCGAATTTCCATTTTCTCTAATCTCGTTTGCCCTAAATCTCGATTCCCCTGCTTCTCGTTTACTCTAAACCCGTTTACCCCAATCGCGTTTCCCCGAAATCGCTTTTACCCGAATTCCCATTTCCCCTAATTTCGTTTGCCCTAAATCTCGTTCCCCCTAATCACGTTTGCTCTTATCAAGTTTTCCTTAATTCGCGTTTGCCTAATTTTCGTTAACCGAAATAGAACGGTGGGTCTTGATATCTCAAAAGGATTATTCTTCCTGTTCCTGTTGATGATGTCGACCACCATGCCAGCAAATGTGTAAAAAAGTGCACATGGTTATTGCCATTATTCGGATAGTCCTGAGCGCAGCCATTGTATCCGTCAACCCCTCTCTGATAAAGTATTACAACGCGGTAAACTTTTATTAAAGCAAGAAATAGTATTGTAATGCATACGCTAGAATTGTAAACGCAGAAGGCCAACTTTTTACGAGTTCTTAGCGTAATAGACCCCCATCCCCCTCCGTACGAGACTAAGCATGAGCAGTGGAAATGCCTTTTGCTAATTCAGTTCCACCATAATAGTAGACGTCAGTCTGTCCGGCTTGAATGTTTTCCCATTTACCACCATCACTGATTGGGTGTAGAAAAATTGGCCACACACATTTTAAGGGGACGTATAAAAACTGCGTTTTCGACCGCTTCGTGGCCTCGTCCCCAGAGGTTGGTTATTTGAATCACAAAGTTTCCGTAATGTCGTATTTTCTTAACTGCTATATTTAATATAATTCCTCATAAAAAATGTTTATGACCTACAACTCAACAGAAGAATTTCACGGTTTAAAAACTACAGCTCAATAAATTCTCTGCAAACGCAGAAAGTATGTCCGGAGGGAGGGGGAGAGGGTATACCAATAATATAAAATATAAAGGATTTCTGTCCGATCCGGAGATTTTCAACGTTTGCAAATTACAACTCTGCAAATTATCTGAGCTGAGGACACGTGCAAACGCAGGGAACCTGTCGGGGGAGGGAGGCGTAATGCCGAAAATATAAAATGTAATGAGTTTGCAGCCCAATCCGGAGATTTTCAGCGCTTATACATAAGTCAACAAATTCTTTGCGGGCATGTGCTAACGCAGGAAACCTAATGAGGGGGGCTTAATACCAAAAATATAAGTATTTGCATTTTTTTATTTCATATAAAAATTGGGATATTCTTGGCTTTTACACAGTACAGTTCAACAAATTCTTTCCGGGCATGAGCTTACGCAAAAAACCTATCGGGGGCTTAGTACCCCGACAGGGTTTATAACAGAAATTCTTTATATTTTATATTTTCGGCATCTCACCCCCCCCGACAGTTTTCCTGCGTTAGCATATGCCCGCAGAATGTTTCTTGCACGGACAGCTGTGCGTCGGCTTAACGAGATTCCGGCAGTTCAGACAATCAATTTATTTTGATAGTGACTGGAAACGGGACAAAGAATGTTATACATGCGCATCATGAATTATTTTCAAAAAGTAAAATAAAAATTATGTACTTAAATGTATGTAAAATTAATTATAATTTTAGTTTACTTGAAAAACAAACTGCCGAACATTTAATCTTTCGGCCAATTTCCTCCATCGGTTGCTATGAAATTCAACTACAGCTCTTATGGATGGATCGGATTACACGTGTTATCATCGCCCTGTTTTTCAGTGATATCTTCACCGCGAGCAAAGCCGTCGGCACATCTAGTATCACCATCATCATTGTCAACCATTATCAATCCACTGCTGGACGAAGGTCTCCCCCCAAGTTTCCTCCACAACGGTCTGTCTTGTGCCAGTCTCCTCCATGTCACTCCCGCATATTTTCGAATTTCATCCACCCATCTCCCATGTGGTCTTCTTCTGGGTCTTTTCCTGTCCCTTGGAATCCAATCTAAAATGTCGGCTGTCCATCGATGGTCTGTCTTTCTGGCAGTATGTCCAGCCCATTGCCATTTCAGGGATTTAACTCTGATCATGATGTCTTCCACTCTTGTCATTTTTCGGATCCACGAGTTCCTCTTCTTATCTCTCCTGGTTATACCAAGCATGCACCTCTCCATGCGACTTTGAGTTGTCTACAGCCTCTGTATGTCTCTTTTAGTAAAGGTCGACTTCTCTGCACCATACGTAAGCACTGGAAGGATGCATTGATCAAACACTTTTCTTTTAAGACATAATGGCATATTGCTCTTTAAAATTATGCTGTTTCTTCCAAAAGCTAACCAGGCAGGTTTTGTACGCCGATTAATTTCTTCATCAATGTGACCCTCACTTGATATCTGTTGTCCAAGATAAACGTACGTGTCTGTTATCTCCAGCTTTTCTCCATCAATCGATAAATCTTCATTCCTTGTAAAAGCATTGAACAAAACTTTTGTCTTCTGAAAGTGCATTTTTAATCCCACTTCTTTACTCTTGTCAGCAAGTTCCTGGATCATAATCTGCAGCTCTGATGGGGTAGTTGCAAAAATGACTACGTCATCAGCAAAACGAAGGTGGGTTAGATAATCTCCATTAATCTTTATACCTTTGTTTTCCCAGTTCAGTGATTGAAAGACATTTTCCAATGTGGCATTAAAGAGCTTCGGAGATATGGTGTCACCTTTTCTCACTCCCTTTCCAATTTTTATATGTGTGCTGTATTCTCAAACAGCCGAATCTTTGCACTTGCATTTTTTTTTTTTTTATTGGAGGTTTAACGACCACCGTGAGCAACTCAATGGGCTATAAGCAGTCGCCCGTCCCTAATTTAGGGTCACTGGTTCCAGGGAAGGGAGACAGCCAGTGCCGTAAGACAAACACAACATCCATGCCTGACCGGGATTCGAACCCGGACCCCTTACGGACGAATTATCAGAGGCCAACGCCTGAGACCACTGCGCCACCGGGGCAGCCACTTGCATTTTCATAGATGTTATTAATAATATTATTGTATGCATCTCCAATACCGCAGGTTTTCAGAGCCATTGTAACTGCTGATGGTTTCACCGAATCAAAGGCTTTTTCATAATCGATAAAAGCCATGCACAATGGAAGTTCATATTCCCTCGCTCTTTCAATTAGTTCTCTCAGTACGTGGATATGATCTATTATGCTGTAGCCACTCCTGAATCCAGCTTGTTCTCTCGGTTGAGCCATGTCCAGTGTTACCTTCAAGCGGTGTGAAAGAACTTTAGTGAAGATTTTATAAACCACTGAGAGGAGGCTGATAGGTCTGTAGTTCCTGAGATCCTTAATGTCACCCTTTTTATTTAGCAGGATCATTGTAGCGTTGTTTCAATCCTCAGGAATCTTCCCTTCATTAAGGCATCGAGTGAAAATTTGGGCGAGTACTGTTTCGATTTCTCCACTTGCTTCTTGTATGATGTCTACAGTAATTCCATCTTCTCCTGGAGCTTTCCCCCGCTTCATGTTCTTTATTGCATGCGCAACTTCTGCTGGGAGGACTGGAAGAACTCTGGTATTGGTACCTTTCATGATGTCTGGAGTATGTGTATCATCCCTTTCAGATAATTTACAGTAGAAATCTTTCACTATTGTCAAAATTTCGCCTCTATTTCTTGTTACAGAACCATCTTCTTTTCTCAGTGCCATAATCTGTTTTCTTCCCTTACTGAGATGTCCCTTTGCGATCTTTAGGCTTTGGTTGTTTTCAATTGCTTTCCTCACTAGCTCACAGTTGAATTTCCTTACATCTTCAGTTATACTTTTTCGTACTGTCTTGCATAGCTCTATATATTCCACTTTGGAAGTCACATCTTCTTTAGTTGTCCTCATCACTCTTCTTTTTTGCATCAACATTTTGGTTTTTCCTGATAATTTATTCACATGCAACTTGTTCTTAGACCCAGCTAATTTTGTTGCTGTTTCCATAAGAGCTTTGGTTACTTTTCTGTTAACTTCAGAAATATCCACTTCTTCCGATGTTAGGCCTTCTAAAGCAGAGAATCTGTTCTTCAGTTCCAACTTGAAAGTATTATGGCGTTTTTTAAGGTTGGTTATGTCAATACATTTTGTTTGTCTTATGAGCTTGCCACGTTCGAATTTAGTGTTGAGGTGCATCTTACATCACACCAATCTATGGTCACTACCTGTGTTGAACTTGTTTAGCACACTGCAGTCTTGGATGACGAAGTTTTTGTTACACATAATAAAATCAATTTCACTTGTCGTCCCAATTGGATGTCTCCATGTCCATTTCCTGTGTGGCTTTTTCTTGAAAAAGGAGTTCAAGATGAAAAATCCTTCTGCCTCTGCAAACTCAACGAGAGTATTTCCACGCTGGTTTCTGTTGCCATGATCGAATTTGCCTACTGAAGTTTCATTCTGTTGCCGTTGCCCTATTTTTGCATTGAAATCTCCCATAATTATCTCCAAATGCTGCTTTACCTTTATTTTTCTAGTATATATATATATAATCATTCATCATCATCATCATTGTCAACCATTATCAATCCACTGCTGGACGAAGGTCTCCCCAAGTTTCCTCCACAACGGTCTGTCTTGTGCCAGTCTCCTCCATGTCACTCCCGCATACTTTCGAATTTCATCCACCCATCTTCCATGTGGTCTTCTTCTGGGTCTTTTCCTGTCCCTTGGAATCCAATCTAAAATTTCGGCTGTCCATCGATGGTCTGTTCTTCTGGCAGTATGTCCAGCCCATTGCCATTTCAGGGATTTAACTCTGATCATGATGTCTTCCACTCTTGTCATTTTTCGGATCCACGTGTTCCTCTTCTTATCTCTCCTGGTTACACCAAGCATGCACCTCTCCATGCTACTTTGAGTTGTCTGCAGCCTTTGTATGTCTCTTTTAGATAAGGTCCACGTCTCTGCACCATACGTAAGCACTGGAAGGATGCATTGATCAAACACTTTTCTTTTAAGACATAATGGCATATTGCTCTTGAAAATTATGCTGTTTCTTCCAAAAGCTCTCCAGGCAAGTTTTGTACGCCGATTAATTTCTTCACCAATGTGACCCTCACTTGATATCTGCTGTCCAAGATAAACGTACGTGTCTGTTATCTCCAGCTTTTCTCCATCAATCGATAAATCTTCATTTCTTGTAAAAGCATTGTACATCACTTTTGTCTTCTGAAAGTTCATTTTTAATCCCACTTCTTTACTCTTGTCAGCAAGTTCCTGGATCATACTCTGTAGCTCTGATGGGGTAGTTGCAAAAATGACTATGTCATCAGCAAAACGAAGGTGGGTTAGATAAGCTCCATTAATCTTTATCCCTTTGTTTTCCCAGTTCAGTGATTGAAAGACATTTTCCAATGTGGCATTAAAGAGCTTCGGATATATGGTGTCACCTTGTCTCACTCCTTTTCCAATTTTTATGTGTGTTGTATTTTCAAACAGCCGAATCTTTGCACTTGCATTTTCATAGATGTTATTAATAATATTAATGTATGCATCTTCAATACCGCAGGATTTCAGAGCCATTGCAACTGCTGATGGTTTCACCGAATCAAAGGCTTTTTCATAATCGATAAAAGCCATGCACAATGGAAGTTCATATTCCCTCGCTCTTTCAATTAGTTCTCTCAGTACGTGGATATGATCTATTGTGCTGTAGCCACTCCTGAATCCAGCTTGTTCTCTCGGTTGAGCCATGTCCAGTGTCACCTTCAAGCGGTGTGAAAGAACTTTAGTGAAGATTTTATAAACCACTGATAGGAGGCTGATAGGTCTGTATTTCCTGAGATCCTCAATGTCACCTTTTTTATGTAGCAAGATCATTGTAGCGTTGTTCCAATCCTCAGGAATTTTCCCTTCATTAAGGCATCGAGTGAAAATTTGGGCGAGTACTGTTTCAATTTCTAAACTTGCTTCTTGTATGATGTCTATAGTAATTCCATCTTCTCCTGGAGCTTTCCCCGCTTCATGTTCTTGATTGCATGAGCAACTTCTGCTGGGAGGACTGGAAGAACTCTGGTACCTTTCATGATGTCTGGAGTACATGTATCATCCCTTTCATATAATTTGGAGCAGAAATCTTTTACTCTTGTCAAAATTTCGCCTCTATTTCTTGTTATAGAACCATCTTCTTTTCTCAGAGCCATAATCTGTTTTCTTCCCTTACTGAGATGTCCCTTTGCTATCTTTAGGCTTTGGTTGTTTTCAATTGCTTTCCTCACTAGCTCACAGTTGAATTTCCTTACGTCTTCAGTGATACTTTTTCGTGCTGTCTTGCATAGCTCTATATATTCCACTTTGGAAGTCACATCTTCTTTAGTTGTCCTCATCTCTCTTCTTTTTTGCATCAACATTTTGGTTTTTCCTGATAATTTGTTTACATGCAACTTGTTCTTAGACCCAGCTAATTTTATTGCTGTTTCCATAAGAGCTTTGGTTACTTTTCTGTTAACTTCCGAAATATCCACTTCTTCCGATGTTAGGCCTTCTAAAGCAGAGAATCTGTTCTTCAGTTCCAACTTGAAAGTATTATGGCGTTTTTTAAGGTTGGTTATGTCAATACATTTTGTTTGTCTTATGAGCTTGCCACGTTCGAATTTAGTGTTGAGGTGCATCTTACATCACACCAATCTATGGTCACTACCTGTGTTGAACTTGTTTAGCACACTGCAGTCTTGGATGACGAAGTTTTTGTTACACATAATAAAATCAATTTCACTTGTCGTCCCAATTGGATGTCTCCATGTCCATTTCCTGTGTGGCTTTTTCTTGAAAAAGGAGTTCAAGATGAAAAATCCTTCTGCCTCTGCAAACTCAACGAGAGTATTTCCACGCTGGTTTCTGTTGCCGTGATCGAATTTACCTACTGAAGTTTCATTCTGTTGCCGTTGCCTTATTTTTGCATTGAAATCTCCCATAATTTTCTCCAAATGCTGCTTTACCTTTATTTTTCTAGTATATATATATATAATCATTCATCATCATCATCATTGTCAACCATTATCAATCCACTGCTGGACGAAGGTCTCCCCAAGTTTCCTCCACAACGGTCTGTCTTGTGCCAGTCTCCTCCATGTCACTCCCGCATACTTTCGAATTTCATCCACCCATCTTCCATGTGGTCTTCTTCTGGGTCTTTTCCTGTCCCTTGGAATCCAATCTAAAATTTCGGCTGTCCATCGATGGTCTGTTCTTCTGGCAGTATGTCCAGCCCATTGCCATTTCAGGGATTTAACTCTGATCATGATGTCTTCCACTCTTGTCATTTTTCGGATCCACGTGTTCCTCTTCTTATCTCTCCTGGTTACACCAAGCATGCACCTCTCCATGCTACTTTGAGTTGTCTGCAGCCTTTGTATGTCTCTTTTAGATAAGGTCCACGTCTCTGCACCATACGTAAGCACTGGAAGGATGCATTGATCAAACACTTTTCTTTTAAGACATAATGGCATATTGCTCTTGAAAATTATGCTGTTTCTTCCAAAAGCTCTCCAGGCAAGTTTTGTATGCCGATTAATTTCTTCACCAATGTGACCCTCACTTGATATCTGCTGTCCAAGATAAACGTACGTGTCTGTTATCTCCAGCTTTTCTCCATCAATCGATAAATCTTCATTTCTTGTAAAAGCATTGTACATCACTTTTGTCTTCTGAAAGTTCATTTTTAATCCCACTTCTTTACTCTTGTCAGCAAGTTCCTGGATCATACTCTGTAGCTCTGATGGGGTAGTTGCAAAAATGACTATGTCATCAGCAAAACGAAGGTGGGTTAGATAAGCTCCATTAATCTTTATCCCTTTGTTTTCCCAGTTCAGTGATTGAAAGACATTTTCCAATGTGGCATTAAAGAGCTTCGGATATATGGTGTCACCTTGTCTCACTCCTTTTCCAATTTTTATGTGTGTTGTATTTTCAAACAGCCGAATCTTTGCACTTGCATTTTCATAGATGTTATTAATAATATTAATGTATGCATCTTCAATACCGCAGGATTTCAGAGCCATTGCAACTGCTGATGGTTTCACCGAATCAAAGGCTTTTTCATAATCGATAAAAGCCATGCACAATGGAAGTTCATATTCCCTCGCTCTTTCAATTAGTTCTCTCAGTACGTGGATATGATCTATTGTGCTGTAGCCACTCCTGAATCCAGCTTGTTCTCTCGGTTGAGCCATGTCCAGTGTCACCTTCAAGCGGTGTGAAAGAACTTTAGTGAAGATTTTATAAACCACTGATAGGAGGCTGATAGGTCTGTATTTCCTGAGATCCTCAATGTCACCTTTTTTATGTAGCAAGATCATTGTAGCGTTGTTCCAATCCTCAGGAATTTTCCCTTCATTAAGGCATCGAGTGAAAATTTGGGCGAGTACTGTTTCAATTTCTAAACTTGCTTCTTGTATGATGTCTATAGTAATTCCATCTTCTCCTGGAGCTTTCCCCCGCTTCATGTTCTTGATTGCATGAGCAACTTCTGCTGGGAGGACTGGAAGAACTCTGGTACCTTTCATGATGTCTGGAGTACATGTATCATCCCTTTCATATAATTTGGAGCAGAAATCTTTTACTCTTGTCAAAATTTCGCCTCTATTTCTTGTTATAGAACCATCTTCTTTTCTCAGAGCCATAATCTGTTTTCTTCCCTTACTGAGATGTCCCTTTGCTATCTTTAGGCTTTGGTTGTTTTCAATTGCTTTCCTCACTAGCTCACAGTTGAATTTCCTTACGTCTTCAGTGATACTTTTTTCGTGCTGTCTTGCATAGCTCTATATATTCCACTTTGGAAGTCACATCTTCTTTAGTTGTCCTCATCTCTCTTCTTTTTTGCATCAACATTTTGGTTTTTCCTGATAATTTGTTTACATGCAACTTGTTCTTAGACCCAGCTAATTTTATTGCTGTTTCCATAAGAGCTTTGGTTACTTTTCTGTTAACTTCCGAAATATCCACTTCTTCCGATGTTAGGCCTTCTAAAGCAGAGAATCTGTTCTTCAGTTCCAACTTGAAAGTATTATGGTGTTTTTTAAGGTTGGTTATGTCAATACATTTTGTTTGTCTTATGAGCTTGCCACGTTCCAGTTTAGTGTTGAGGTGCATCTTACATCTCACCAATCTATGGTCACTACCTGTGTTGAACTTGTTTAGCACACTGCAGTCTTGGATGACGAAGTTTTTGTTACACATAATAAAATCAATTTCACTTGTCGTCCCAATTGGATGTCTCCATGTCCATTTCCTGTGTGGCTTTTTCTTGAAAAAGGAGTTCAAGATGAAAAATCCTTCTGCCTCTGCAAACTCAACGAGAGTATTTCCACGCTGGTTTCTGTTGCCGTGATCGAATTTACCTACTGAAGTTTCATTCTGTTGCCGTTGCCCTATTTTTGCATTGAAATCTCCCATAATTATCTCCAAATGCTGCTTTACCTTTATTTTTCTAGTATATATATATATATATATAATCATTCATCATCATCATCATCATCATTGTCAACCATTATCAATCCACTGCTGGACGAAGGTCTCCCCAAGTTTCCTCCACAACGGTCTGTCTTGTGCCAGTCTCCTCCATGTCACTCCCGCATACTTTCGAATTTCATCCACCCATCTTCCATGTGGTCTTCTTCTGGGTCTTTTCCTGTCCCTTGGAATCCAATCTAAAATTTCGGCTGTCCATCGATGGTCTGTTCTTCTGGCAGTATGTCCAGCCCATTGCCATTTCAGGGATTTAACTCTGATCATGATGTCTTCCACTCTTGTCATTTTTCGGATCCACGTGTTCCTCTTCTTATCTCTCCTGGTTACACCAAGCATGCACCTCTCCATGCTACTTTGAGTTGTCTGCAGCCTTTGTATGTCTCTTTTAGATAAGGTCCACGTCTCTGCACCATACGTAAGCACTGGAAGGATGCATTGATCAAACACTTTTCTTTTAAGACATAATGGCATATTGCTCTTGAAAATTATGCTGTTTCTTCCAAAAGCTCTCCAGGCAAGTTTTGTACGCCGATTAATTTCTTCACCAATGTGACCCTCACTTGATATCTGCTGTCCAAGATAAACGTACGTGTCTGTTATCTCCAGCTTTTCTCCATCAATCGATAAATCTTCATTTCTTGTAAAAGCATTGTACATCACTTTTGTCTTCTGAAAGTTCATTTTTAATCCCACTTCTTTACTCTTGTCAGCAAGTTCCTGGATCATACTCTGTAGCTCTGATGGGGTAGTTGCAAAAATGACTATGTCATCAGCAAAACGAAGGTGGGTTAGATAAGCTCCATTAATCTTTATCCCTTTGTTTTCCCAGTTCAGTGATTGAAAGACATTTTCCAATGTGGCATTAAAGAGCTTCGGATATATGGTGTCACCTTGTCTCACTCCTTTTCCAATTTTTATGTGTGTTGTATTTTCAAACAGCCGAATCTTTGCACTTGCATTTTCATAGATGTTATTAATAATATTAATGTATGCATCTTCAATACCGCAGGATTTCAGAGCCATTGCAACTGCTGATGGTTTCACCGAATCAAAGGCTTTTTCATAATCGATAAAAGCCATGCACAATGGAAGTTCATATTCCCTCGCTCTTTCAATTAGTTCTCTCAGTACGTGGATATGATCTATTGTGCTGTAGCCACTCCTGAATCCAGCTTGTTCTCTCGGTTGAGCCATGTCCAGTGTCACCTTCAAGCGGTGTGAAAGAACTTTAGTGAAGATTTTATAAACCACTGATAGGAGGCTGATAGGTCTGTATTTCCTGAGATCCTCAATGTCACCTTTTTTATGTAGCAAGATCATTGTAGCGTTGTTCCAATCCTGAGGAATTTTCTCTTCATTAAGGCATCGAGTGAAAATTTGGGCGAGTACTGTTTCAATTTCTAAACTTGCTTCTTGTATGATGTCTATAGTAATTCCATCTTCTCCTGGAGCTTTCCCCCGCTTCATGTTCTTGATTGCATGAGCAACTTCTGCTGGGAGGAGTGGAAGAACTCTGGTACCTTTCATGATGTCTGGAGTACATGTATCATCCCTTTCATATAATTTGGAGCAGAAATCTTTTACTCTTGTCAAAATTTCGCCTCTATTTCTTGTTATAGAACCATCTTCTTTTCTCAGAGCCATAATCTGTTTTCTTCCCTTACTGAGATGTCCCTTTGCTATCTTTAGGCTTTGGTTGTTTTCAATTGCTTTCCTCACTAGCTCACAGTTGAATTTCCTTACGTCTTCAGTGATACTTTTTCGTGCTGTCTTGCATAGCTCTATATATTCCACTTTGGAAGTCACATCTTCTTTAGTTGTCCTCATCTCTCTTCTTTTTTGCATCAACATTTTGGTTTTTCCTGATAATTTGTTTACATGCAACTTGTTCTTAGACCCAGCTAATTTTATTGCTGTTTCCATAAGAGCTTTGGTTACTTTTCTGTTAACTTCCGAAATATCCACTTCTTCCGATGTTAGGCCTTCTAAAGCAGAGAATCTGTTCTTCAGTTCCAACTTGAAAGTATTATGGTGTTTTTTAAGGTTGGTTATGTCAATACATTTTGTTTGTCTTATGAGCTTGCCACGTTCGAATTTAGTGTTGAGGTGCATCTTACATCACACCAATCTATGGTCACTACCTGTGTTGAACTTGTTTAGCACACTGCAGTCTTCGATGACGAATTTTTTGTTACACATAATAAAATCAATTTCACTTGTCGTCCCAATTGGATGTCTCCATGTCCATTTCCTGTGTGGCTTTTTCTTGAAAAAGGAGTTCAAGATGAAAAATCCTTCTGCCTCTGCAAACTCAACGAGAGTATTTCCACGCTGGTTTCTGGGACCGTGACCGAATTTACCTACTGAAGTTTCATTCTGTTGCCGGTGCCCTATTTTTGCATTGAAATCTCCCATAATTATCTTCAAGTGCTGCTTACCTTTTTTATTTAGATGACGAATTTCCTCATAAAATTTTTCAATTTCTTCTTCAGGATGACTTGTGGTGGGTGCATAAGTTTGAATAATCTGAGCCTGGTATCTTCTCGATAGTTGGATAACGAGTCGTGCAGCTCTGTCAGAGGAACTTTCAACTTCTACAACTTTATCCTTCAGTTTCTTGTTTATTATAAATCCAACACCACTAGTTCTGCCAGTATCTGTCCCACGATAATAGAAGAGATGTCCACTTTTCAGTTCAATGAGATCTTCTCCTTTTCTCCTTACCTCACTCAGCCCGACGATGTCCCACTTGATCCTTTGTAGTTCCTCTTCCAATTCAAGAAGCCTTGAATCAGAAGAGAGGGAGCGTCCGTTGTAGGTAGCCAAGGTCAGCATCAAATGGCAGCCTAGTCCGGTCCTCCGGGGATTCTTAGCACCCTCTGCCTTCATGTCGCACTGGCCGCTGCCTTGGCCAGGTACATTCCAGCTGCCGGAGACTGAGGGCCAAGATTTAAGTTGTAGAGTCATTTTGGAGGTGTTTGGCCATAACTCACCACGCTGGCCAAGCGGGTTGGTGAGTGTGGGATAGCATTTCCTCTGATCCCGATGGTATAGTTATACCGCTATTTGCGGTCGTCAGAGCCCCTTTAGTGGGAACAGGATGCACCACGAGAAGGCGGGGTTGACATTTGTCAAGGAGAGGCTGTGATGTTACGCATCACCTGACCTTACATCCCATATATATATATATATATATATATATATATATATATATATATATAACAATTGCCCCCTCCAAGAACGAAGCTGTAATATGTCTATAATCGTACATGACAAAACTTTTTTTTTTTTTTTTTTTTTTTTTTTACCGGTAAAGCGGAGTTGGGTAAATTGACAGAGAGGAAGCTGACTTCTTGTATTATTCAAAGCGTCAATTAAACTAGTGCTTCACAGATTTTTTTCTTTTAGTTTTATATGAGACTCGTGTTTTATGAAAATTTTAATTTACGGGAAATAGAAAATGATGCTGCTGAAGGTATTTATTTCATGTAAACATGAATAAAAATTGAAAAATATTCTCGTACAATGGGCGGCAAATGCCGTTGGAGCGCTCCTGTTTGGATGGGGAGCTTTTTGAAAAAACAATACTATTTTCAAAAGCAATATGCCATTATGTCTCAAAAAGAAAAGTGTTTAATCAGTGCATCCTTCCAGTGATTACGTACGGAGCAAAGATGTGGACCTTAACTAAAAAAGACATGCAGATAACTCAAAGAAGCATGGAGGATGCATGCTTGGTGTAACCAGGAGAGGTGATAAGAGGAACTCATGGATAAAGAAAATGACAAGAGTGGAGGATATCATGATCAGAGTGAAATCCCTGAAAAGACAATTGGATGGACATGTTGCCAGAGGAACTGACCACCGATGGACAACCGAAATTCTAGACTGAATTCCAAGGGACAGAAAAAGACCTAGAACACCACAAGAGAGATGGGTGGATGAAATTCGAAAGTATTCGGGAGTGACATGGAAGAGACTGGGTCAAGATACACCTTTGTGGAAGAAACTTGGTGAGATCTTTATCCAGCAGTGCATTGATAATGGTTGATGATGATGATGATTAAATATTCATATATTTTCCTGAATTTGACGATAAAAAATTATATATGTAACACAACGATTTTTTCCCTGAATTTTGACGATAAAAGAAACGTTTTATTTCGCTTAAGGAGAATCAGGACAAACCTGAATTAGGGAAAACATAAATTTAGGAAAACGCGAATCAAGGCAAAGGAGAAATATAGCAAACTTGATACAGGAAACGTTTTTAGGGGAAACAAGATTAGGGCAAACGTAATTAGGAGAAATGGGAATTCGGGTAAAAGCGAATTCGGGGAAATGCGATTGGGGTAAGAGTGTTTAGGGCAAACGTGAATTAGGGGAAACGACATTTAGGGGAAATAAGATTAGGGCAAACGAAATGAGGGGAAATGGGAATTCGGGTAAAAGCGACTTCGGGGAAATGCGATTGGGGTAAACGTTTTTAGGGCAAACGTGAATTAGGGGAAACGAGGTTTAGGCGAAACGAGATTAGGGCAAACGAAATTAGGGGAAATGGGAATTCGGGTAAAAGCGATTTCGGGGAAACGCGATTGGGGTAAATGTGTTTAGGGCAAACGTGAATCAGGGAAACGAAATTAGGGGAAATGGGAATTCGGGTAAAAGCGATTTCGGGGAAACGCGATTGGGGTAAATGTGTTTAGGGCAAACGTGAATAAGGGGAAACGAAATTACGGGAAATGGAAATTCGGGTAAAAGCGATTTCGGGTAAACGGGAATTAGGGGAAACGGGTGTTCACCGAATATACCCGTGCGTTAGCAAGCGAAGTGATGCGGCTTCCGGATGAAAGAAGGTATTGTGATATGGACCTTGGGTGGCAAATTTCAACTCCGAGTGCTAACTTCTTAAACGCATTCCGGATGAAATAAGAACGTCCCGGTACGTACGGAAAGGATCCAATGAAAGTCTGCCTGGGTTCCTTGATATGGCGACGTTGATTAACAAACGCAAGTACGGCGCTCTTAAAGATGTCATCAATTACATGCTCTTTATAGCCTGCAGCTAAGGCCAACGATTTAATATTGTTGATCTCAGCAATCATCGTTTTTTACGCTTTCCAACCGTAGGTTGAAGAAGCGTATATATGCTCCAGCTTTGTTCGTCCGCACGATAACTCGCGTAAAAATGGTTCGATGTCGATGAAATTTTAGTATATGGTAGGGGACTACCCGGGGATGAACCTTATTGAAAATGGACAAAATGGGGTCAAAGGTCAAGACATAGGAGCGGGATCCATTCCATTGCCCATATGCGTCATAACTTGCGCAAAAATGGTTCGATTTCGATCAAATTTTAATATGTGGTAGGGGACTGCCTGGGGACGAGCTCTACTGAAAATGGGAGAATCAAGACACAGGAACAAGATTTATTTCACAGCCATTATCCTCATAACTTGAGTTATGATTTCTGGTATGTTGGAAAGCGTATAATAATCAAGGCATTGCATGATTTTACTAACTTGTTATTACCTGTTTTAAAAAAAGCTAAAAATAAAAGTTCAAGTTCTGTCCTGGAAATTGTTTTCCTACATTTATTCGCAGCATAGAATATCGCACTCTTTCCATTACTTATCGTAGTTTTTTTTTTTATTATTAAAGTGCATGCAAGGTCAGCAACTTGTACTTCTCCGTTTCCCAATACATCAGAAAACAAGAAAGACGACACTGAATTTTTGTATAATCCGTTCTGATACGAATTAATTGATAAAAGCTATTCAAAGGCAATGGAACCGGCTTGGAAAACAGTAGTATCTGACTGAAGAAAGAAGTTTTTTCAATCGGGTTTTTAATCCCGCAGATATTGCTGTAGACGGAATCGTGAACTTGCGCCCTCTGGTTGCAGACTTGTGCATTAAGAAAAATTTGACATTATATGAAAAACATTGCACAGCGGAAACGCTCTCCAACAAAGAAAGAATTTTTCAAATCGAACTCCTAGAAGCAGAGATTTCGATAAATACAAGATATGCATCTACGCCCCTGGCGAGAAAAACATTCATTATTTTAAGAAGAAAGTATTCTCAAAAGATCTTTTCGATGATAGTGGTATCGGTCCAGGAAATAATTTTTTCAGTCGAGTTTTTGGAGATCAGATTTTGCTGCAAATATGCCCCTGGTGGCCAAACCATTCTTTACCAAATACTAAAAATTATAAGGAAAACATTTCCCATCAGGAGCTGTATGCGATACAGCAAGAATTTTTTAAATCGGAGTTTTAGAAGCAAAATATCGGGGGAAACGCATTTTACCTTAACGACCCCTAGCGGAAAGTCTATGAATTACTTAAAATTTTGAAATTATATGAAAAACATGTCGCACTGGAAATTCTATCCAATAAAGAAGGAATTTTTCAAATCGGACCATTAGAAACAGAGATATTGACAAATAGAAGATGTACATCTACGCCCCTTTGCTGAGAAACCATGCAAAATTTCAAAAATAAAATATTCCGAAAAGGTTTATCGACGTGAGTGGCATCGGACCGCGAACGATTTTTTTCAATCGAGATTTTAGAAGCTCAGATTTTGTGGCAAACACACTGAAGTGCCAGAAAAACTGGTACACCAGTCTAATACTTGGTAGGTCCCCCACGGGAGCGCAGGACTACAGAAATACGACGGGGTATGGACTCCAATAGTTTCTGGAAATATGCTGTAGGTAATGCACACCATACTTCCTGCAGAGCGTACCACAATTTGGGTGTATTCCGAGGTCTCGGATTCCTCTGTTCGATAGCCCGTTGCATGGCATCCCAAATGTGTTCTATCACGTTCAAATCTGGGGACTCGGGTGGAAAGGGCAACACCCCAAACTCAGATAAATGCTCCTCTAACCATAATGTGGCGTCCCGACACTTGCGTGGAGGTGCATTGTCCTGTTGGAACAGGCCCAACCCATCAGCATCAATGCAGGACATGAACGGATGTACCTCGTCAGAAAAAATGCGCACATAGCGTTGGCCGGTCACAGACGTTTGTAGACGTACCAGGGGTCCCAGTGAAGTCCAGCTAAACACACACCCCATACCATTACGGACCCCCCACCAGCCGGTACAGTTCCCTGTTGACAGGCGGGACCCATGGCTTCATGGGGTTTGCGCTACACACGAATCCTTCCGTCTGCCCGATACAGTTGGAGACGCGACTCGTCAGACCAGGCCACTTGTTTCCAGTCATCCAGTGGCGGTTTTGCCATGCCCAAGCGAGGCGTATAGCTCTGTGCCGTGCACACATTAAGGGGACTCGAGTTGGGCGTCGGCTCCCAAAGCCCATATCGTGCAGGGTACTTTGCACAGTCCGGACGCTGATGCTTGTTGAGGCTCCAGCATTGAATTCCGATGATACCTGCGAGAGTGTTTCACGCGTTAGGCGTGAAACGATTCTTGACAGCCGACGATGGTCACGTTCACCCAATGACTTTTTACGGCCACACTGGTATCCTAGGTTGGAGGTTTTGCCGGAATTCTTGTAGTCACGGTACACTCTTGCAATGGTCCTCCGTGAAAATCCGAGCTTTGTTTCTACGTCTGAAATACTATGGCCTATCTCACGCGCGCCAACTATGACACCGCGTTGAAAATCGCTTAAATCGTTATTACTCGTCATTCTCTTGCCGGAAACAGCTCTGACAGCTGGCAAGGATGTCTATCGCTTTATATACGCACTGCCGGACGCAACCGAGTACGCGCATAGGTGACGTTGCTATGTATTTTGCATAAGCTCGTCTGCACCAGTTTTTCTGGCACTTTAGTGTACATCAGAAACAGAAATTAGCACTTACGCCTCCTGGTGGCCAAACCACTTTTTACCAGAAATTAGAAATTATATGCAAAAGCTTTCCCATCAGGAGCTGTATCCGCTAACGAAAAAGAATTTCGAATGAGAGTTTTAGAAGTAGAGATATCAGAAGAAACGCATTTTACTTTACTAGTCCTAGCGAAAAATCTATGCGTAACTTGAAAAAGTGATTATACCTGAAATACTCTTCGATATAAATAGAATCGAATGGTAAATTAGTTTTTTCAATCGGGTGTTTATAAAAATATATATGGTATGAAATGTATTTAGAATTCGATATCAGTATTTACGCGCTCTAGCAGCGAAATTGTACATCGTAAAAATAAAATAAAAACGTAATTAAGGATCATCATTCGCATATTTCAAGCTTCCCGATGCAATAAGAAATTTTCAAATCGGACGCTAATAGTTGCAGAGATAAGGTGTCCGCGGTGGAACGGACAACCCGATAACACAAGCACGATCTTTTTTTTTTACGAAATACGTGCTAAAAACAGTTACTCCGTACGCTCCGAAATTCTTGTACATTCGCTTTCTGCAAATCCAATGCAGCTTAAGGAGATTGAGTTTTTTTGTTTTTTTTTTTATTGGAGGTTTAACGACCACCGTGAGCAACTCAATGGGCTATAAGCAGTCGCCCGTCCCTAATTTAGGGTCACTGGTTCCAGGGAAGGGAGAGAGCCAGTGCCGTAAGACAAACACAACATCCATGCCCGACCGGGATTCGAACCCGGACCCCTTACGGACGAATGATCAGAGGCCAGCGCCTTAGACCACTGCGCTACCGCGGCGGCATTTAGGACGAATGATCAGAGGCCATCGCTTAGACCACTGCGCCACCGGGGCGGCGGAGATTGAGTTTCAATTATGGCATTTGTAGTTCTGAAAATGGTGATATTTTGCAGATTTCCTAAAATTTGCTGTTGTTTTGAGATTTAACGACCATCGTGAGCAACTCGATGGGCTATGGACAGTCGTCCGTCTCTAATTTAGGGTCACTAATTCCAGGGAAAAGAGAGAGCCAATGCCGTAAGACAAACACAGCATCCATGCCTAACCGGGATTCGAATCCTTCTTGAACGAATGGTCACAAGCCAGCGCTTAGACCATTGCGCCACGGGGTTGCCCTAAGCCGAAAGACAATTTTTGAAAACTATGCGTTTGTACCAAATTCTGCTATTAGTTTTAAATTATGTAATGGAAACAATGTCAAAGTGACAGTCCGGAATTCATTTCGTGAAAAATTGTCTGCCTTATTATATTAAATCAATTAACTTTTTTTTTATTCTGAGAATAAAAATGCAGAATAGCTAAGTAAAAAATGTACCAAAAAATCCCATGTTTGCAATACGATGGCGAAGCTGGGCAGTGACAATTTTTCACATTTTCACGAATGTTTTAACCTCGTGCAATGGCAAAAATGACTTAGCAGTAACAATTTTTCATATTTCCACGAACTGTTTATAACCTCGTGCAATGTCAAAAACGACAGTTCGTCAGGATAACCAGATTTCAAAGCCTTATGTCACTTTTTTGTGTGGCAGTATTTGTCAACAAACTAAACCGCGGTAAGTTTAAAACTTTCAATACCAGATATTTCGACTCGGGTGGTGCAGAGCGACATAATTACAGCAAGACTTCGCGTAAATTTGTGACGGTATAGTATTATATTATATACGTATATCACTTAATTACAGGTAATACAACGTGTTTATAAATGGTGGGAACACTTCAATAATTAAGAGATATCATTTACTTAGCTATACCATGAAAAAGAGAAAACATGAAAGTTTCCCCATTGTTACTGCCGAGGCGTGTACTTTTATCATACACCGCCAGTTGGCGTTACATGTCCTACCCCTATCACACGCATAGCCTTCCTGAAAGATGGTGACTTCCGGTCCAGTGAAGGCATTTTGTCTGCTACTCAGTGGCGACGCCAGAAGTTCAGAACTAAATGGGTTACTAGGGGGGCTAAGTATCGTACGGGGGTTGCAAATTTCAAAGTGCTTGGCAAAAATTTTATGTTCATGATGATGTTATCCCCAAGAAAAAAGAATAAACGTTTTGAGGTACATACTGTATATATATATATATACACTGAAGAGCAATTAAATTAGAGATACTTGTCTAGTAACGTGTAGCACCACCTTTCGCTTGATGACGACGGCGATTCGTCTCAGCATGGACTCGACAAGACACCGGAAGCGTTGGGAAACCATACGGATCCACGACCCCTGAACAATCTCCCACAGTTCACGAAGATTTGATGGAGGGGGATCAAAGCCTCGAACATCTCTCTCGATGGCATCCCAGATGTGCTCGATGGGATTGAGGTCAGGCGACCTAGCTGTCCAAGGAAGAGAGGTCACGTCGGTGGAGTGTTCGTCCAACCATTCGGATACAATTCGGGAACGATCGCACGGTGCATTGTCTTGTTGCAGGATGAGGTCCCCAGTGGGCTGTTGAAGACGCACAAACGGGAGCAAATGGTCGTCCAGGATATCCCGGTAACGTTGACCTGTGAGGGACGATGTCACACGTACCAAGGGTCCCATTTCAGTCCACGTAAACAGTCCCCATACGAGAATGCCACCACCACCAGCTTGAAGAGTACCCTGCTGGCAAGAAGAATCTATTGCTTCATGTGGTTTGCGCCGTATTCGTGTCCTGCCATCCGCATGTACCAACGTGAATCTTGACTCATCAGTCCAGCACACATTTTCCCCACATGTCCAGGGTCCAGTGGCGATGTTCCGTCGTCCATGCTAATCTTTACACCCTGCGATGTGCGGTCAGCAGCGGTACCTTCGTAGGACGACGGCTTCTGTACCCCATAGCGAGGAGATGGTTCTCGATGGTGTGGTTGCTTACACGTTTTTGTGCACCAGCGTTAAATTGCCGAGTGATTTCTTACACTGTGGCCCGTCTATCCGCTGTTACAGTGCGAGCTAGCCGACGATGAACCCGCTCATCCACACGCTGTTGTCCACGGCAGTTGGCCCTTGCAGGGATGGCTTCACTGGATCCGATGTACTCACGGTGCACCCGTGACATATTGGCTTGTGAAAATCCCAGTGCCTGCACGACTTCCGAGATGGAGTGACCCATTCGTCGGGCACCAACAATTTGCCCACGATCAAATGCACTTAGATCCTTCGTCTTACCCATACTGCGTCCGACTCCTACTGCTTCCCGTCGCATCACTCTTTATATTGTCGGATCACTGCATACGTCATGTCGTTTCTGTTTACAGGGCCGCCCACAGCGCCACATTTTCATAACGCCAGCAATATATATATATATATATATATATATATATATATATATATATATATATATATATGGGATGTAAGGTCAGGTGATGCGTAACATCACAGCCTCTCCTTGACAAATGTCAACCCCGCCTTCTCGTGGTGCATCCTGTTCCCACTAAAGGGGCTCTGACGACCGCCAATAGCGGTATAACTATACCATCGGGATTAGAGGAAATGCTATCCCACACTCACCAACCCGCTTGGCCAGCGTGGTGAGTTATGGCCAAACCCCTCCAAAATGATTCCAGAACTTAAATCTTGGCCATCAGTCTCCGGCAGCTGGAATGTACCTGGCCAAGGCAGCGGCCAATGCGACATGAAGGCAGAGGGTGCTAAGAATCCCCGGAGGACCGGACTAGGCTGCCATCTGATGCTTACCTTGGCTACGTACAATGGACGCTCCCTATCTTCTGATTCAAGGCTTCTTGAATTGGAAGAGGAACTACAAAGGATCAAGTGGGACATCGTGGGGCTAAGTGAGGTAAGGAGAAAAGGAGAAAATCTCATCGAACTGAAAAGTGGACATCTCTTCTACTATCGTGGGACAGATACTGGCAGAACTAGTGGTGTTGGATTTATAATAAACAAGAAACTGAAGGATAAAGTTGTAGAAGTTGAAAGTTCCTCTGACAGAGCTGCACGACTTGTTATCCAACTCTCGAAAAGATACCAGGCTCAGATTATTCAAACTTATGCACCCACCACAAGTCATCCTGAAGAAGAAATTGAAGAATTTTATGAGGAAATTTGTCATCTAAATAATTAAGGTAAGCAGCACTTGAAAATAATTATGGGAGATTTCAATGCAAAAATAGGCCAACGGCAACAGAATGAAACTTCAGTAGGTAAATTCGGTCACGGCAACAGAAACCAGCGTGGAAATACTCTCGTTGAGTTTGCAGAGACAGAAGGATTTTTCATCTTGAACTCCTTCTTCAAGAAAAAGCCACACAGGAAATGGACATGGAGACATCCAAATGGGACGACAAGTGAAAATTATTTTATTATGTGTAACAAAAAATTCGTCATAGAAGACTGCAGTGTGCTAAACAAGTTCAACACAGGTAGTGACCATAGATTGGTGAGATGTAAGATGCACCTCAACACTAAACTTGAACGTGGCAAGCTCATAAGACAAACAAAATCTATTGACATAACCAACCTTAAAAAACGCCATAATACCTTCAAGTTGGAACTGAAGAACAGGTTCTCTGCTTTAGAAGGCCTAACATCGGAAGAAGTGGACATCTCTGAAGTTAACAGAAAAGTAACCAAAGCTCTTATGGAAACAGCAACAAAATTAGCTGGGTCAAAGAACAAGTTGCATGTAAACAAATTATCAGGAAAAACGAAAATGTTGATGCAAAAAAGAAGAGAGATGAGGACAACTAAAGAAGATGTGACTTCCAAAGTGGAATATATATAGCTATGCAAGACAGTAAGAAAAAGTATCACTGAAGACGTAAGGAAATTCAACTGTGAACTAGTGAGGAAAGCAATTGAAAACAACCAAAGCCTAAAGATAGCAAAGGGACATCTCAGTAAGGGAAGAAAACAGATTATGGCACTGAGAAAAGAAGATGGTTCTGTAACAAGAAATAGAGGCGAAATTTTGACAAGAGTGAAAGATTTCTACTCCAAGTTGTATGAAAGGGATGATGCATGCACTCCAGACATCATGAAAGGTACCAGAGTTCCTCCAGTCCTTCCAGCAGAAGTTGCACATGCAATCAAGAACATGAAGCGGGGAAAAGCTCCAGGAGAAGATGGAATTACTGTAGACATCATACAAGAAGCAAGTGGAGAAATCGAAACAGTACTCGCCCAAATTTTCACTCGATGCCTTAATGAAGGAAAGATTCCTGAGGATTGGAACACCGCTACAATGATCCTGCTACATAAGAAAGGTGACATTGAGGATCTCGGAAACTACAGACCTATCAGCCTCCTATCAGTAGTTTATAAAATCTTCACTAAAGTTCTTTCACACCGCTTGAAGGTAACACTAGACATGGCTCAACCGAGAGAACAAGCTGGATTCAGGAGTGGCTACAGCACAATAGATCATATCCACGTGCTGAGAGAACTAATTGAAAGAGCGAGGGAATATGAACTTCGATTGTGCATGGCTTTTATCGATTATGAAAAAGCCTTTGATTCTGTGAAACCATCAGCAGTTGCAATGGCTCTGAAAACCTGCGGTATTGAAGATGCATACATTAATATTATTAATAACATCTATGAAAATGCAAGTGCAAAGACTAGGCTGTTTGAAAATACAACACACGTAAAAATTGGAAAGGGAGTGAGACAAGGTGACACCATATCTCCGAAGCTCTTTAATGCCACATTGGAGGGTGTTTTTCAGTCGCTGAGCTGGGAAAACAAGGGGATAAAGATTAATGGAGATTATCTAACGCACCTTCGTTTTGCTGATGATGTAGTCATTTTTGCAACTACCCCATCAGAGCTACAGAGTATGATCCAGGAACTTGCTGACAAGAGTAAAGAAGTGGGATTAAAAATGAACTTTCAGAAGACAAAAGTGATGTTCAATGCTTTTACAAGAAATGAAGATGTATCGATTGATGGAGAAAAGCTGGAGATAACAGACACGTACGTTTATCTTGGACAGCAGATATCAAGTGAGGGTCACATTGATGAAGAAATTAATCGGCGTACAAAACTTGCCTGGAGAGCTTTTGGAAGAAACAGCATAATTTTCAAGAGCAATATGCCATTATGTCTTAAAAGAAAAGTGTTTGATCAATGCATCCTTCCAGTGCTTACGTATGGTGCAGAGACGTGGACCTTAACTAAAAGAGACATACAAAGGCTGCAGACAACTAAAAAAAGCATGGAGAGGTGCATACTTGGTGTAACCAGGAGAGATAAGAAGAGGAACTCGTGGATCCGAAAAATGACAAGAGTGGAAGACATCATGATCAGAGTTAAATCCCTGAAATGGCAATGGGCTGGACATACTGCCAGAAGGACAGATCATCGATGGACAGCCGAAATTTTAGATTGGATTCCAAGGGACAGGAAGAGACCCAGAAGAAGACCACACGGGAGATGGGTGGATGAAATTCGAAAGTATGCAGGGGTGACATGGAGGAGACTGGCACAAGACAGACCGTTGCGGAGGAAACTTGGGGAGAACTTCATCCAGCAGTGGTTGATAATGGTTGACAATGATGATATATATATACAGTGCTGCCACCCAAAATATAACTCCAAGAAGGGAGCATCCCATTGTCCTGAAATTCGCAGCATGCGTCGCCCGCGAGAGGACATGCAAACGATCAGCTCTGCAGGGCATATGCAAATCATGTGCGCCCGGCACGCCACCGAGAAGCACTATAAGAAGGGTGCACAGAAGGCGGGGTGTAAGTAGTGGGAGTGTGTTGTGCTTCCGGACCTGTGCGTGGGAAGCTTCCCGATTCCTCGTCGCAGAATACGGCAGTCAATTCCAGCACGTTTTGGAGTTCTACAGAGGACGAATAGTGGCTTATCGCGACAGCGGTTTATCGTACCGAGACATCGCTGCCCGTGTGGGACGACATCCAGCCACAGTGAGGCGAGTATGGATTCTGTGTGTGCAGGAGGGACGAACGGACTGACGTGAGCGATTGCACACCACCGAACGAGAGGGCCGTCATGTTGTGCGGCGGGAATTGACGGCTCGCACCGCCACATCACGAACGTTCGCGAAGGAATTAGAATGCGTTGAGCAACAACCTGTGTCAATAAGTACCGTTCGACGTCGTCTGCAGGAGCGGGGACTTGTCGCACGGCGTCGCCCATTACTCCGATTACCATTGACGTTACACCACCGGCTAGTGCGGCGGCAGTGGGCTGTTGAACGCCGCACCTGGACTACGGAATGGCACGATATTTTCTTCTCCGACGAATTCCGCTTCTGTCTGCAACACCACTATGGTCGGATCCGCGTGTGGCGGCACCGCGGCGAGAGACTGTATGACGCCTGCATTATGCATCGCCATACTGGTCCGTCGCCTGACGTCATGGTTTGGGGCGTAATTGGATATGACACCCGCACCCCGCTGGTACGCATCGCCTGTACACTCAACAGCCACCGCTGCATCTCCGACGATTTGGAGCCTGTAGTCCTCCCTTACCTGCAGGACCTGCCAGCGGCCACGTTTCAACAAGACAATGCGCGCCTGCACGTGGCACGCATCGTGCAACAATTCTTAACGGCCCACCAGGTGTCACTGCTGCCGTGGCCCGCCTGTTCTCCAGATATGTCGCCCATCGAACACGTCTGGTCGCTGATCGGCAACCGAGTGTCCTGGCAAGCACCACCCGCGGCTACGCCTGATGAACTGTGGCAACGTGTGGAAGCAGCCTGGACCGACATACCCCAAGCCCACATTAAAAGTCTCTTTCGTTCGATGCCGCGGCGTGTAGCGGCCTTTATTGCCAGCCATGGGGGCCACACGAACTATTGATGTCTGCGTGTTCCGCAAGTCGCACGGGTCTGTAAGCTCAATCGTTTCACCTTTGTATTTGTTATGTGTCCAGTAAATCTGGCTTTGATATCTCGTGTTCTTCTTGGTGTTACATTTTGGGTGGCCAGCAGTGTATAAGCTCTCCAGCCAAGTTTTATACCCAGATTAATTTCGTCATCAACGTAACCCTTGCTTGATATTTGTTGTCCTAGGTAAATGTAGGTATCTGTTACCTCGAGCTTTATCCCATCAATCGCAAAATCTTCATTTCTTGAAAAAGTATTTCTGAAAGTTCATTTTTAATCCCACTTCTTTCTTTATTCTTGTCAGCAAGCTTCTGGATCATAATCTGCAACTCTGGTGTGGCAGTTGCAAAAATGATTACGTAATCAGCAAAAGGAAGGTGAGTTAAATAATTTCCAGTAATTTTTATCCCCATGGGAAAACAATGGGATAAAGACTAATGGAGATTATCTTCATCTGAGTATGACCATTAATCAGAGATAGTCTGGGTTTGAATTCCGTTGAGGCATGGATATTACGTTTTTCTTACGACACTGGTTCTCTTCCTTCCCTGGTACCAGTAGCCCTAAATTAGGGACAGGCGACTGCTTACAGCCCATCGAGTTGCTAACGGTGTTCGTTAAACACCCAAACAAGAAAATCGGACTAAAGGATTTAGCTCACTAACAATTTGTTTGACGACGGCGGATTATCCTAACACATTTTTGTTCAGATCGTCCCGATTTCTATCTACGTTTAAATTTGTTGCCTGCCATTGTGACCAAAAGAAAATCTATTAGAAGACCCTACGTGACGTTTAGTGCAGAAAAACCATAAGTGGTAGCCAAAATGTACATAAAAATGTAAACAGAAACGGGAGATTAAACAGGCAGTGTACATCACAGCTTTTTTAGTTATCATCTGTGTATCTTGTATAATATGTCTGAAGCAGTCACTGACTGAGATTCAGTGTTGTGTTATGCCCACAAACCGGTTTAGTTGCGAGTACACATTAACTGAATGAATGCCTGCCAAAGCGGCAGAACTTTGTCTTTTACAGAATATGTTCAGGCGTTTGCCATGTTGTTCCACAATACTAGTTAAATATCACACTGTATTAGCACTGTTTTTTTTTTTTTATGTTCAGAATACATGAAAAGAAGATTTTAAAGCTTAGACTGCAATATTTAATGACTAATTTATGCCCGACACATTTGCGAGTCCGGTGGTTGACAAATGTGAACGAAACGAACCCTTCCTGCATGAACATCAGAGTTCTCCGCCAGTTTCTAGTTTGGAATAATTTGTTCCAACAGAACGGGATGGGCGTGCCATCTAGACTCGAACCAGGGCCTATCTGGAACGATTAGACACAAGCCCTTGCCTCCAACCAATCGGTCATCGGCGAGGGAAACCGCTCATTTACTTAAAATGCTTTATTATTATCATTATTACAGAGGGTGAGTCGAAAGTTTTGCAATATTTGCATAAACGCATGTGCTGCGTCGAGTATGTCACGTGTTTAAACTAGTTCAAGACGCGCACTGCATGCAGTCAGTCGAAAGGGATATAAAGTGGTAGTCGTTGCTGTGAACAGCATTGCATGTCGTCCTGTCTGTGGTTGGGACGCCTAAAAGATGAACAGCCACAACCAGCTAATTAGGGAATTTCCGCTGTTGGGGTTTGAACTTTGCCATAACGCTGCTCAAGCAACACGAAATATTTGTCATGCAAAAGGGGAAGGTTCTGTGAACCACAAAACCGCAACCAGATGGTTCAAGGAGTTCCGCTCAGGTGACAGAAACCTCGACGATCAGACAAGGACAGGTAGGCCGCGAACCGCGGATTCGGAGGCCGTGCGCCAGGTCATAGAGGAAAATCTGACAACCAGCACTCAGAGATTATCAGGCGAGCTGGGCATATCACTGACCACCGTGGTTCTTCACCTTCAGGACCTCTGCAAGGTCTACAGGAGCTGCCGCATTGTCCCTCACGAACCGACGCCAGCTGAAGCAAACCACCGGGTGGAAGTGCGCACGAAACTCCTAGAAAACCCGCGCGATGTACCTTTCATCACGAGAATTGTTACGTGCGATGAAAAGTGGGTCTAATTCCGTAATCCTAACACACAACGGCAGTTGTTGAGCCGCGGCCAGCTTCCTGAACCTGTTGCCAAACGTGGGCGCTTCGAGCACAAGGTTATGCTCGGCGTCTGGTGAAATTTTGAGGAAATAATCCATTACGAATTTGTTCCAGACTGTGGGACCATCAACGCCAACCTCTACTCTGAACAGCTGGAGCAGATGCATGCCGTTTTGGAGGATAAGTACCCGACACTGTTGAACAGAAAGGGCGCTCTCCTACAGCAGGACAACGCTCGGCCTCATACCGCGCGAACGACCAGGGCAAAACTCCAGAAACTCGAGGGCATCGAACTGATGTCACACTCAGCGTATAGTCCGGACCTTTCGCCGTCGGATTATTACGTGTTCCGGTCCATGGCCCACTTCCTCCGCGGGCGGCACTTCAACAACCAGAAGGAGGTGGCAGTGGGTGAAGGAGTTCTTCGTCTCGGAGGACAAGAACTGGTACCGCCGCGGAATCGAAGAACTGACAGACAGATGGCTAAAGACGGTTCACCACGATGGCCTATACTTTGAATGCTAGCCAGCTTTCGTCGTAAAGGTACGCATGAAGACAAAGTGATCCAAATATTGCAAAACTTTCGACTCACCCTTTGTATTATTATTATTAGATTTGGAGGCTTAACACGGCCGCAGTGAGCAACACAGTGAGCTATAAGCAGTCACCAGTCCCTAATATAGGGCCGCTGGCTCCAGGGAAGGGAGAGAGTCATTGTCTTGGGTTCCCTATCACTTTGTCCACGTTCACTTGGTCCAGTTCATTTCGTTCACCGATTACTTTGTCCGCTGTTATTTTAGTCCACATTCATTTCGTCCTCACATTGTCAGAATGGATGGAATACCGTTGAAATTTTCTGTTTTCACGGAATTTTTGTTACTGGGCAGAAAAAACGGTCACCGGACATTGTTTAAACACGATTTTTTTTTCCTGTTTAAGTTTTTATGTTATTTAAAGTGAAAAGGGGAACTGAACTTTGAAGAGCTGTTTAAATTTTTGTGTGGTACGATGTCAATCACTATGATATTAATCAAAGTTTATTCCAATGGCCATAAATGTGTTGGATTGAAGAGGAAAATTTTAGACACCCATTCCTTCTTTATGTAAAAGGTCTATTTTCTTTCTCTCCCGTGCAAACTCACAGTAAATTATCAATCTAAACTTTTTTAACCATTATACCTTTATGGATTTTTTTTTCTCACTTTAAATGCCTATGGACACATGTATTGAGCATTATAGCCCATTTGTATGAAAATTAGTAATGCGGAAATTATAAACAATTAATAACCAGAATAAAAATAAATATACTAAAAAGCTAAGAACTATATGAAATCAATATACAAGACGCATTTCAAAACATCCAAATAGAGGGTGTCCATAAAGTATTTCCCACATTACAAAAATTAATATAAAAAAATCTATGTAAGTTAAAATAAAAGGGTCTGGACATTTGCCCGACGTTTACTTCACCGAAGGGTCACTTGACCGAAAATCACTTCACCGAAAAGATTGTTTCACCGAAAGATCACTTGATCGAAATGTTCATTTCACCGAAGGGTCACTTGATCGAAAAGTTCATTTCACCGAAAGGTCTCTTTACCTAAAAGTTCATTTCATCGAAAGGTCATTTGACCGAAGGGTCAGTTTATCAAAACTTTGGATTTCATTACAGGATCTGTTGAAGCATAGTGCAAGTTTGGCAGACAGACCACCGAAACGTTAGGGGATCATACTCAAATTGCATTTTGATTTCTCCGTGTCACAGAAAACGCAAAGATTTAGTTTTAAGACAAAAACAATTAATTTTAAGTCCCTAGGCCTCGGCTTAGGACTTTTTAGCAAATTTTAATCACGCTCATGAGGTTTACATAAAAGTCATGTTCAGTGCTCATGCTCATAAGGTTTACATAAAAAGTAAAATTAATAATGCTGCACATTTTTTCAGGCAAAAAGAATAAATTTTAGGTCCTTAGGCCTCGGCTTAGGCCTTTTTAGCAAATTTTAAACGTGCGTGCTCATATTCATAAGGTTTAAATAAAAAGTCAAGTTAATAATGTTGCACATTTATTCAGGCAAAAAGAATAAATTTTAGGGGCTTAGGCCTTTTTAACAAATTTTAATCGTGCGTGCTCAAAAGGAGCCATAAAATTAATTTTTCAATTTAGGGCCCTAAAATTGATTCTCTTTGCTTAAAAAAATTTGCAACATATTAACTTGACTTTTTATGTAAATCTTATGAAAATGAGCAGGCACCATTAAAATTTGCTAAAAAGGCCTAAGCCAAGGCCCAGGGCCCTAAAATTTATTCTTTTTGCCTGAAAATATGTTCAACATTATTAACTTGGCTTTTTATGTAAACCTTATGAAACATGAGCAGGCACGATTAAAATTTGCTAAAAAGGGCCGAAGTCTTAGGGGCCCTAAAATTGTTTCTTTTTGCATGAATAAATCTGCAGCATTATTAACTTAACTTATTATGCAAGTCTTATGACTATCAGCACGGCAGCTTCAAATATGTTAAGAGAGCCCAGGCCTGTGGCCTTATAATTAAATGTTCTATGCCAGGGTAAAAGTGCAAAATTGTTAACTTGACTTCGTGTGAAAACTAATATGAGCACCCATGGCTAAAAGTGCAAAATTACTCGAGTGCGTGGGTAATAAATATGAGCATGCATGACTGACATTTGCTAAAAAAGCTTAAGCTGAGGCCTAGGGAACTAAAATTGATTTTTGTATTTTAGCAAATGTGGAACATTATTCACTTGTCTTCATATGTAAACCTTATGAGTATGACGTGGGAAGATTAAAATCTGCTAAAAAGGCAAAAAGGCCTAAACTGAGGCCTATATAAGGCCTTAAAATGAATTCTTTGTGTCTGAGCAAATGTACGAAATTATCAACTTTGCTTCCATATGAATATGAGCACTGTAGCTTAAAATTTACTGAAAGTGCCCAAATCTAGGCCCAAGGCCTTAAAATCAACGTTTTGAGTCTGGGTAAAAATTCAACATTATTAATTTGTTTTGCTATGTAAACCTTATGAATATCAACAAGAAGGATTAGAATTTGCTAACAATTCCCAGATCTAGGCCTATAAGGCCTAAAAATTAATGTTTTAGGCTTGAGCAAAAGTGCAACATATTTGACTTTACATTTTATGTAATGCTTATGAATATGAGTAGGGTTAAAATCTGTTAAAATGGCCTGTACTTAGGCATACGGTCAAAAAATTTATGTTTTATGGTTGAGTAAAACTGGGACATTACTTACTTGATTTGATATGTAACCCTTATGAATATGAGCTCGAGGGATTAAAATTTGACAAAAAGGCACAGATCTAGGCCTTGTAATTAATCTTACATTTGGAAAAACCTACTCATGAGGAGGTGTTTCGTAGAAATTAAAAGTGTATTTTTTATATAATCCGATAATGTTTAGGTGGCCAGTTTTTCAAAAACCCGCACCACACTCCAACAGATCTCCAACAACAAAATTCTGAGTTTTCGATAAACTGACCATTCGGTGAAATAATCTTTCGATATAATAAACTTTTAGGTAAAGTAATCCTTCGGTGAAATGAACTTTTCGATCAAATGTCCTTTCGATGAAATGAACTTTTAGGTGAAGTGACCTTTTTGGTGAAATGAACTTTTAGGTCAAGTGACCCTTCGGTGAAATGTACCTTTCGATCAAGTGATTTTCAGCGAAGTGATTTTCGGTCAAGTGACCTTTCGATCAAGTGAACGAACGATACCCAAAATAAAATGGTTGACAACATAATACAGCAGCACTAAAAGTTTTTTTCTGTTTCTGTTCTTTAGGTGAGCGCTACTGCTGAAAAGGCACAGATCTAGGAGCATTTCATCGATAATGGCTTCCATGCAAGAAAAAAGGGCGTGCGTGTTGTCGTTCCATGAGACCAAATTTCCGTTTACTGTCCAGCGTCATTTCAGAAAAGAGTACAGACGATCATTACTGGACCAAAAAAAGCATACAACCTTGGTATGACAAATTTAAAGCGACGGGTAGTGTTGGTAATCTCCTCTGAGCGGAGCGACCACGGGTTACACAAGAGACAGCTGCAGCTATTTAGGAGACATTTCTGCGTAGCCCCAGGAAATCCATTTGTCGTGCTTCACTAGAAACTGGGATTCCCCGTGCCACGGTTCACAAAATTTTCACACACATGTCTTCATCTGTAGGCTTATAAAGTACACATAGTTCAAGCTCTTCAGTCTGATGACTGGCCTCATCGTACTGCATTTGCGACGGAGTTGTTGCAGATCACAGCTCATGATAGTGAGTGAACCGTGTCTATTTCGCAGATGAAGCCACATTCCACGCCTTTGGTTCAGTAAATAGGCACAATGTACGAATCTGAGGATCAGAAATCCCCATTATGCCATCGAACAACAGAGGGCTAGCCCGAAAGTGGACGTATGGTGCGACATGACGCATGACAGAATCATCGGAACCTTCTTTTAACAGATCCCACGGTAACATGTAACGTGTACCTGGACATGCTGGAACTTTTTGTAGCACCTCAGTTGCATGCACTCCAACCTTTGGTTATTTTCCAACAAGACGGTGCCCACCATATTTGTCAACAATGGTTCGTGAGTTCCTGAATGCCATATTTCCGGACAGATGGATTGGCCGCGACGGTCCCATGACATGGCCACCTCGAACGCCCAACATAACCCCTCTAGACTTTTCCTGTTGGGTTATGTGGAAGACCAAGTTTACTCTAGCAATGTTCCGAATGCAGAGACGTTGAATAGCAGAATAACGGACGTCATTGGTTCTGTCTCTGCTGAGGTGTTAAACAAAGCATGGCTTGAAATCGAATATCGCTTAGATATCCTCCGGGCCGCAAATGGCGCCCATGTGGAGGTGTACTGACACTGGAAAAAAAGAAACCTTTACTTGTGCACCATCATTGTAGTGCAATCCCTTTCTTGTACCTGCAATATATTTTTTATATTATTTTTTGTAATGTGGGAAAGACTTTATGGACACCCTATATTTTTGTACAACTTGGATTTATGACATAGGGATTGACATTGTGTTAGAAAGCTCTTCAACGTTTAGTTCCTTGTTTTACTTTAAATAACATTAAAAATCGTTGTATTTTAATCTAGAAACTTGAACAGAAAAAAAATTGCGTGTAAGCAATGTCTGCTGACTTTTTTGCACTGCCTAGTAAAACAGAAAATTATCACGGTATTCCATCCATTCGGAGGACAAAGTTAATTATATGAACAGCGGACAAACTGAACCGTGGAAAAAATGAACTAGACCAAGTGAACCGTGGACGAAATGAACTGGACCAAGTGAACCGTGGACGAAACAAACTGGACCAAGTGAACCGTGGACGAAATGAACTGGACAAAGTGAACCGTGGACGAAATGAACTAAACAAAGTGAACCGTGGACGAAATGAACTGGACAAAGTGAACCGTGGGTGAAAGGAACTGGACAAAGTGAACCGTGGACGAAATTAACTGGACCAAGTGAACCGTGGACGAAAGGAACTGGACCAAGTGAACCGTGGACGAAAGGAACTGGACCAAGTGAACCGTGGACAAAATGAACTAGACCAAGTGAACCGTGGACGAAATGAACTAGACAAAGTGAACCGTGGACGAAATGAACTAGACAAAGTGAACCGTGGACGAAATGAACTGGACAAAGTGAACCGTGGACGAAAGGAACTGGACCAAGTGAACCGTGGACGAAATGAACTGGACCAAGTGAACATGGACGAAATGAACTGGACCAAGTGAACATGGACGAAATGAACTGGACCAAGTGAACGTGGACGAAATGAACTGGACCAAGTGAACGTGGACGAAATGAACTGGACCAAGTGAACGTGGACGAAGCGAACACGGACAAAGTGCTCGTCACCATCGTCTTCAGACAAACAACAGCTATGCCTCACCGGGATTCGAACCCGGACCCATCACTGGAGGACGGTCAGAAGCCACGGCGCCACCGGGGGACGGCAAAAATGCTTCACCGTGACGTGAGGTATGGTATTCATTACACATTCTTCAGTTAAGAAATCAAAATGTGAATAATTCACAACACTCTTAGCGCTATCTTTCTTGTTATAATTGTGATGTTTTTAAAATTTCCTGGGAACTAAGTTTTGTGGTAAAGAAGTAACAATTCCAAATTTCAGAAGTGACAATCTCTTTCATTCCTTTTGTTCAATCTTGTATGAAGTCCACGTTCATTCATTAGAACTCTGACGTCATTCGCTATAGTTTTTTTTTTTTTTTGTAAGCTATTATGCTCTCTTGAGTCCCCCTCTCCCTGTCTCATCTTTAATTCCGTATCCCAATTTCGGTTCCGATGATCAAAAGAAGATGGTTCAAAGATAACTATTCTCGGCAACAAAAGTTAGACAACGCATGATCAGTACGTGGTCAGTTTTCTCTATAAGAAGATCCGGAATTTCTCTTACGTAAGAGTTCCACGTTCTTTTTATCAAGCTCATCCCACACGTTCAGAAGGATTTACAACACGAGTCGACACGCTGGCAAAGCACGTTCAGGGAAATGCAACCCACCCTTCCACTTGCCATTTGTTAGCACACTTTCATATAGGCCCACTTTCTCTCTCCTTTTAAGTAACTGTTGTAGTTAATTGCTGAAGTAATCCCTCCGTTCAAAATTGAAGTGGATCATGATTAATGTGCTGCCTAAAAAGTAATAAAGAAAATGAGGTTTTTTTTACCTTTCTCCTTTTTTAAAAGAAAAAATTTAACTTCTTTTACTGAAATTTATCACATAAGCTGCAATTTAGAAATTCGTGTTGATGCTTTGCGACATAGAAAAATAGGAATTCCTCTTTTTAAAAAAGAACAATCTCTGGCAAAAATAGTTTAGGCTTTTTTAGTGGATGGCTTAAACATTCACGGCGATAATGACTTGCCTCTCTCAGAACACCAGAGCCTTTTGTGCGTTTATTAAATTACGCAAAAGGTGCATTAGACTGTGTAACTTAAGAACTCTTAAAATAAGCCAACTGAAAAAGATATATATTTAAAATGTACGAAATTTCTTCAAAGAAAAGCTCCTTTTTGCGCTAAATTATTTTTAGCTCGTCTTTTGAATTGTATGTCAGTACTTCAAGTCTTTACAGAATAACTCTGGCCTCTTGCGAAAATGATGCATTCTGAAGTCTGATTCAAAAATCTATTTTTGTGTCGGGTAATGGCTAACAACGGAAAAGGTGACGTCGTTTTAAATTATTCTGACGCGCATTACTTCTGTCAGTCATCACATCATATTTTGCTTTATCCCTGCTTCTAAAAACACTGGTAAATACAGTTATTGTGTCTTGTGGAACATTTATTGTTTCCCCAGCATAACGTTTTACGTTAAATTCAAAAATGCAATCATAATTTTTCTATTATACGCAGTTTTTGCTTGACAACGGGGTTTGTTTTTTTTTTTGCAGTATTGGTCATTTAATTTCTTTGTATTACATCAATAGAAATATAATGTACATATTAGGTTCGAAAGAGAGTAATGTCTGCAAATATAAGACAACAGAAGAGTGCTAATTATCGTATATAGAAGTACAAATCAGTCCAAAATGTAGTCGCCATCATTTGCCACGACCTGCTCCCACCGTCTGGGCAGCTATTGCATATCCCCCCCCCCCCCCCATCAGGCACGTAACCAGGAATTTTGTTTGGGGGGGGGGGAGGCCAGAGTCCGAGCGAAAACTAAGAATAATTTACACCAAAGTACCTTGAATTTACACGAGGTCTGACAATTAAGTAATGAGACAGATTTTGTCGAGCGCGCTGTGGCAACATGCTGCAGCCTCGTACGTTACATGTGTGACATTGGTTTTTTTTTTTTTTTTTTGATTGGAGGTTTAACGACCACCGTGAGCAACTCAATGGGCTATAAGCAGTCGCCCGTCCCTAATTTAGGGTCACTGGTTCCTGGGAAGGGAGAGAGCCAGTGCCGTAAGACAAACACAACATCCATGCCTGACCGGGATTCGAACCCGGACCCCTTAAGGACGAATGATCAGAGGCCAACGCCTTAGACCACTGCGCCACCGGGGCGGCTGACATTGGTTCTTCTCCCACCCGTAGTCTAAGTGACAGCACCCTGGAAGGCCTCAGTGTTTAGTAGCTGCTTGGCTCCTGAAGTTGTGTGTGTGTGTGTGTGTGTGCTCCTCGCCAGGAAAATGGACTCGCTGAATATTGCGCAGCGGTGTGCGATCTTTTTTTGTGTGAAACTCTGTGAAAATGAGGCGGTAACGTACAGGAAACTGCAGCATGCTTTCGGCAATGTGGTAGTGTCAAGAGCACAAGCCTTCCGCTTGCACAAAATGTTTTGTGAGGGCAGAACCAATGTGGAAGACGAACACCGGAGTGAGCGACCAACAACAACACGGACAGATGACAACACAGCCTGGGTGAGTGAAGTTGTGGGACGTGATAGGCGATTAACAGGGAGAATGATAGCGGAAGGACTGAACATGAATCGAGAAAGTGTTCGCCGAATGCTGACTGAAGATCTGGGAATGAGAAAAATTGGTGCGAAATTGGTTCCAAAAAATCTCATAGAACAACAGCGAGAAGAACGACGAAATGCAACACTACCGCATCCTCTTTATTCACCTTATAATAAATATCACTTTTCACTAAGCTAATTATAATGAATATAACGCTTCTTCTACTGAATTATAATGAATTCAGCTTCTTCTTCTAAGCTAATTCTTCTTCTAATGGTTGTTGGTTTGTTAATTATATCATGAATAAACTTTCCTGCTAGTAATGTAGTAATAATAATGAACAAGCTTATAACTGGTAGTAATGTTGTAGTAGTAATTAAGATGAATAAAGTCTTATGCTGGTTGTTACTATTAACAACTAATGAAATAAACCTAACAGCCAGACAGAGGTCTGACAGTACTATGAACTGAGACAGACGTACTTACTTAAAACTCTTTATTTGGTAAACTTCTCGCTCTCACAAAAACGAAGATCTCTTTATACAACAACAGCTCTCTGACACAAACCACAGCTCACTTCGTACAACAACAGCTCACTCTACGCACATCAACAAAAAAACTCTCCACATAAACAAACGCTCTCCTTCTATACAACAACAAACGCTCTCCTTCTATACAACAACAAACGCTCTCCCTACGTATGGTTGAACGCGCCTATTTATACTGGCTACCACCACGTCATGACTTACACTCATTGCCAGATCTCATTCAGCGGGTGAAATAACATCTCGTTCAGTAAGAAGATAATTTACATAGTAAAATAAAATAACCAGAGATAGTAAAAATCAAAAGGAAAGTGAATCTAGAGTATACGTTACAACCCGACATAGTTCCCTGCGACCGAAATCAGTTGTGAAAGGACGCCATTTTGACACAGCAGCAGGCTTCCAAAAGGCGGTGACGCAGGCCTTGAACAGTGTCTCAGCTGATGAGTTCCACATCTGCTACCTGCAATGGCAGCACCGTTGCAATAAGTGTATGCAAGCTCAAGGGAACTACTTCGAAGATGATCACATTGTAGTTGATTAAAAGTTTAAATAAATGTTGTTGTTTTTTGACCCAGTCTCATTACTTAATTGTCAGACCTCGTATGTAGCAGATGTAGGTGGCAAGTTGTATTGACCATATGCTGTACTAACCTGCCATATGCATAATGTATATTTTACTATGCCACGTCTCTTGGGCGAGGGAGGGGGGAATGCTGATTACAAAGACAAATGTTCAATATCATATATAATAGAAATAAAATAATAAAGTAGGGTTGCTACTAAGAATGAATGAAAAGACCAAATGCGAAATTTATAGAAATATATTAAACTGCCAATTTAAATTGCACAGAAACTTGCCTTGAAGATCATTCATAAACAAACCGTTAGAAATATTCATTCATTAATCTTAATAGACTACATAAAGAAGCTTAAAAGTTCTTTACTGCCTTTCTTTTTTTTTTTTTTTTTGATTGGAGGTTTAACGACCACCGTGAGCAACTCAATGGGCTATAAGCAGTCGCCCGTCCCTAATTTAGGGTCACTGGTTCCAGGGAAGGGAGAGAGCCAGTGCCGTAAGACAAACACAACATCCATGCCTCACCGGGATTCGAACCCGGACCCCTTCGGACGAATGATCAGAGGCCAACGCCTTAGACCACTGCGCCACCGGGGCGGCTTTTACTGCCTTTATTTACTGTTTAGGTAGCCGTAGGCCCAGGCATGGGTTCAGGATAGAGGAACGTGCGAGGGGGCACAGGTGCTCAGTTACAGATTTGTTAATTGCTTCCTCTAAAATAATTTTGTAAACACTTATTAAAAAAAAAAAAAATCTGCATTTGTTGTTGTTGTTAGGTAACATTTGGGAGGGGTCCGGACCCCCTGGACCCCCTCCTTGGATACGTGCCTGTCACCCCTGCAGAAATGTGGCGATTTGGACGCAAAGAAGTGAGTAAGTGCGCATACGACATCGTCACGGTCGGTGAAACTCTGTGCGTGCAGAAAATGCTGCCACGACCGGAAAAGGTGATGGTCGCTTGGGGGCAATGTTCGGGAAATAGGCTGGGGCGACAGCAGCTCCCAGTCAGGCTTCCTGATCTTGTGACAGGTCACCCGTGTAGTGTGAGGTCTTGCCCCATCCTGCTGTAGGAGGATGCTTTTGCTGTTCAACAGTGCTGGTCGTTTCTTCGTGAGCGATACGTGCAGATCGTCTCTAGCTGACTTCATTACACATCGGGGGCGATAATGTTGTCCGGAAGCAGCTCATAAACACGGCATCACCCCACATCCCGCCAAATAGACAGCAGGACCTTACGTAGGTATAAAACGGCTTTGGGGGTGGACATGGGCTTCTGTTTTGGGTCCAATCACGGTTTCCGGGAGCTGACATTGTCACCCAGGATACATTTCTCGTCACCTGTCACAATGCCGTCCAAGAACGATTCAACTTGGTCACATGCAAGCAGAGAAATAAATGCGATTTGCTTTCTGCTCAACTGTGAGTTGATGGGGTACCCAAACTCCCCCTTGTGCACCTTCCCAAGTTGATGCAGGTGCGTAATACTGCTCGTGCGGGTAGTCCCCAACTGTTCGACTGACTCCCGCATGGTCACACGTGGGTCGGTCTCTACTAAGGTCTTCAGCATGTCCATATCCACTGTCACAGGTTTTCTGGCTTTGGGACGGTGTGACAGGTCAAAATTTCCCTCTCGAAACAGTTTGAACCAACGACAGCACTGACAATCTGATATGACATTGCGGTACACACTGGTAATGTTCCTTACAGTACTTGCGAGAGTGCTACCGCGACGAAACTCAGACAGCATACAATGGCGGACATGCTCCTGGTCCACTTCAATGCTGGCTGGCACTTACACTCTTCACCTTCTGACGTATAACGAAGTAAATTTCGCCGTCATTTTTGGTCTACGCCGGGAATCGAACCCGAGTCCACTAATTCCGGAACAAGTCGCTCTACCAACTGAGCTACGCAGACGTTCATTCTGATTGCTATCTGCCTTTATGTCGTGTGTGTCCTGCTGGCAGGTACGTCACATCTCCCCCTCCCGAAAGAGGGCCGGGGCATGGCCCACGGGTCAGCCGTGACCATGAATCGTTGTAGGCAGCCATCCGCTGTAGAACGTGCACTTGAGAACTCCCAGTCAATCTGGTGTGTGGAATGCAACGTCACACACATTTATTTTTCGAAGCGCTGGAGAAGGGATTCTCTGATTTTTTTCCTATCTCGCGGTGTAAAAATAACATCCCACCATTGCGAGATTTTGAACGGTCGGGTCATCCGGATAGTTCGGGCGCCATTATAACGAAGTAAATTTCTCCGTCATTTTTGGTCTACGCCGGGATTCGAACCCGAGTCCGCTTATTCCGGAACAAGTCGCTCTACCAACTGAGCTACGCAGACGTTCATTCTGATTGCTATCTGCCTTTATGTCGTGTGCGTCCTGCTAGCAGGTACGTCACAGACGGCTAACTGACACTGTCTTAAGCCACCTACCTACTGATGTCATGCCGGTGTGCTGCGCATACTTAGTGGCCGGGGCTTCGACTTCGGGAACCTCGTCATCGGATATTGCTTTCTGCCCAACCCAAAAAAAACGTGTTTTTAAATTATTGTTTGTAGTATTTTATTTCAAATGTAGTGCGGGGAAAAAAGCAGTCTATCATTATAAAGGCACTAGTGTATGTGTGTGTCATAGTCATTCAGAGATGATTTATGCACCTACGCTGCTTTTGCTTTTAGGATCCACGTTAAAAAAGGATAGAATCTTCTCCACCGAGATATTAAAATACAAGGGGTATCCCTCAAAGTAATGCCTCCTTAATAACTTTTGAAGAGTTTTTAATGAAACTGCACTGACATGCACTACGATATGTTATCAATGTGGGAACATTTTTTTTTCAGAATCGGAAATAAAGATCATGAATGACGGAGAAAAGCAGTGAGCCGAAATTGAATTCCTGGAAAAAGAGGGATGTGAGGCTCCAAAAATCCACAGAAGACTCCTGGCGGTGTATGGAGTTCAACAATAAATTTTATTCATAAAAATGATGATACAAGCGCACTTCGTGCGATGAAAACATAAAAAACGAACAATGAATGACAATATCTACAGATGAATGCATATAAACAAGATAAAACCACTGATGCAGCGGTAGAACAGAAAATGGCATACGTACAAAATGGCCCGGAGACAATCCGGGATAAATTATGTACAATGATACGTTATAAAGTCCAATCTAGAATGAAAAGGAAGTCCAGAGAAACTGTGAAGACATAGGACAAGTCTAGGAGCAAGCAATAAGTCAGGAAAAATCCTACTCATCAGCAGGGGAATGACGAAGAAAGGAAGCAGACAGTTCAGCGGTTTCCTCCATTTCACAGAGCCGTTGATGACAAGGAAGGAACGCACAGTCAGTCTTACAAAGAGCTTCAAGGTCAGCTCTGATACACGTCAGCCGACGATAAACATCATTTGGAGGAAAAGTGGAGTGAGAAAGGTAAGAGGCCATGTCAAACGAAGGATCCCGGAAGAGCGAAAATAAACGAGACAGTTTTCTATGAGTAAAGGGTCGTGTGAGAACATCGGTGTCTTGACAAAACTGTTCGAATTGCGCTTGTAGCGCAACCTGTGAGTTCCTCTGGATTATCCGTAAGGCTACACCATCTGGGAGAATCTGGAGGAGAGCGAGTGCTAGAAGATGAGCGAGAGCGATGCACTCGTGGAAGTCCTCGTTTAAATGGAGTGCTTGGAGCTTTGAAGACTGTGCGTTTCGCGTAACGCCCACGGGGATGACCAACAATCTTATCAGTAACGGTCAAGTCATCCATACTAGTGGGAACTGCAATAGGAGCAAGAGGAAGATGAATCAATACAGGAGCGTCCTGAGCAGTTGTCACCGCCTGCACAGAAGTGTCCTGCTCAGAAATTGAGCAAGCAGATGTAAGCTGTTCAGGTGAAGTTGAGGAACCAAGAAGAGGTGGAAATTGAGCATCAGTAATATCAGATGCACTCAATTCTGGCTCCGCACGAGAACCAGAAGAGGGTGTATCAACAGGCACAAAAGTAGATACAGTCTAGAGGACGATCTGGAAGAAGAAGAAGGTCCAGGACACTCTTTGTAAAAATGTCCAAGGCTTTTACACTTAATGCAATGGAACTCAGTTAAGAGATCGATGTGTCTCCGTTGACCGTGACAATGGACAGTAAGTTATGTATGTAAACTTGCAATATCATCCAGAGAAGAAAAATGATTGGCACAATGCGACGAGCACCATAAATATGGCGAACCTCAAGATCATTGTGCGCTGCCGAGTAGGTCACGACGTCCGCGGCAACGCGACCAAGAGATCAGATAATTGTAAGAAGCATGACATTTGTGACTTCAGGTGGCACCGAGTAAAACGACACGCTAACCGGGCGCTGTATCACAGGTTTGGACATCAAGAGGTTATTACCAATAGTAATACCTTTCTGCAAAAGAGAGGTCACATGGTCAGGCTGTGAAAGATAAACAACAATAGTCCGTGCCCGACGATAGAGATGAGGTATAGCAGACTGAGATAAAAGCTTCTTAATTGCCGTAGCATAAACTTTCAATTTGGTATCGGGAAGGGCTTTAAAAAAGACTCCTAAAGCCATATGCAAGGAGAACTTTTGAGCTTGAACGGATGACGCCGGAACATTAAGAAGGGTGGAGTTGCCGGTGCGATAAACATGAGGTTTCAAAGCATCGACTTGCTGTAACACAATTGAGGATTGGCGACCAGAAGCAGAGGTCACTGCAGCAGAATAAGACGATGTCAATCGAGCTGCTGTAGAAAGCGAAGAAGTGACGTCATCGTGAGTATCCATTGCATCAGCAAAAGTCACAGTAGAAGCTGTATCAGAAGAGCTGTCTGACTGGGCAGCAGCATGAGAAGAGGTGCCGAATGACGCACCGGAAGAGGGCAGCTGAACAGCGCCAAGATCAGAAGTCAGTGTAGCGGGGCAACCATTTACAGGAAGAGCGGAAGTAGGGCTAACGAACATGGCATCCCCACCGGAAGCAGCCATTGCTATTGGCGGCGCCCAGCAGTTCTTCTGGCCAGTTCGACCAGAAGGTAAATAAAGCTTGTAATGAAAAAATTATCGTACTTACGAATCGGAAAGTAAGTCAAAACGATGCACTAGACCTTTAGATACACGAAAAACACAAAATTATAACTCGGAGGAAACTAGAAACTGAACTTTGGACGTAAAAAAATCGGAGCTGACGACGAACGCAGGCTGTGCATGAAGCTACCACAATCGATATCAGTAATGTTCGAATATGTATAAAGAGGTTTCAAGATGGTGAAAGTTCAGTGTCGGACAAACAAAGGAGTGGAAGACCCGCAACTGCAGTGAGAGGTGCCAACAGGCAACGAGTGAAAGACCTCATCACAGCGGATCGTTGTATCACCATCCAGGAGTTGTGTGATGCGATTCATTGTGGTCATAGTGCTATGGAAACATTAATTAGGGATCTGGGCTAGAGAAACATTTGCTCAAAGTGGATCCCAAGAAACCTATCCCGTGAACAATGTGAGCAAAGGGTGAACATGTGCCAGAACCTCTTGGACTGTTATGAGATGGAGAGTGAGGTGTTTTTCTCTAATGTTGTGACGGCGGATGAAACCTGTGTGTTCTTTCATGACCCAGAAACAAAACATGCGTCAATGGAATGGCACCACACGTCTTCACCTCGACAGAAAAAGGTGAAAACAACTCGTTCCGCAAGGAAAGTGGTGGTAACAATTATCTGGGACAAACGTGGTGTCCTTTTGACTGATTTCTTTCATAAGGGTGCAACAATAAACAGTGCTCTTTATGTGCAGACATTGAAGAAGCTAAAGGAAGCTATGAGAAGGAAAAGACATTACATTGCACTTCATTGTGTTGTTTTACACCATGATAACGCACGTCCGCACACCTCAATGGAAACTTCACAGACTATTGCCAAAATGGGTAGACGGTGATGCCCGAACAGTCTTGATTTGGCTCCCTCAGACATTTTCCTGTTTGCCCCTTTGAAAAACATCCTTCGTGGGGAACGTTTTGACGATGTGACAGACGTTAAACTGGCTGTGAACTCATGGATGAAACGACAGCCTCGGGAAATTTTCCAAAATGGCTTTTACCAATGGGTTCAAATATTTCGGAAATGTATAGAAAGGGAGGTACAATACTTTGAACAGGCTAGCATTATTAACAATATGTCCAAATATTTTGCCACCAAGTTTCACATTTTTGCTGCTACAAATAAAAATCTTATAAGAAACGAAGCATTACTTTCAGGATGCCCTTTGTATGTTCTTTTTTCACAACTGTCTGTCAGGTGAATTTTAAAATTTCTTTTCATAAGGAAGAAATTTTCTATTTTGTATTGATATTTGGTCTGTAATGAAAGCATTGGGTAATAGAGATGGTACAACGGAAAAGTACTTGTTCACTGACTCCTCTAAAGTTAGCTTTAAAGCTGAGCTTCTTCACAACAGAAATAAATTTCCATCGGTGCTATTAGCTGACGCTACTGACGTGAAAGAATCCTATGAAAACATGAAACTACGTTAAGAAAAAAATCCAGTATGAAACATATGCTTGGAAAACCTATGGTGATTTGAAAGTCATTTAGTTGGTTTGCAGCTTGGATGCACGCAATTCTGTTGTTTCCAGTGTGAAGGGGGTACGTGAGATAGAATAAGTCATACGAGAAATGACGGACCGCAACACGAGTCACTAACTCCAGGGAAGAAAAATGTAAACCCTTCACTGGTTAACTCCAAAACTGTTTACTTACCCCTATCCTAATTACACATTAAACTAGGACTTATAAAAAAATTAAAAAAAAAACTTTGTCTAGGCAATGGACCAAAATAGTGCTGCATTCACATATTTAAGATAAAAAAATCCGCGAACTAATGACATCAAATTTCAGGAAGGTATTTTAGTAGGCCCTAAAATAAGGGAGTTCATACAGCATGAAAAATTTGAGTTCAGCCAAGTTAAAAAAAAAGTTAGTAAAATTATGCAATGCATCGATTGTGATAAGCTTTCTAACATACCAGAAATCATTACTCAAGTTATGAGGATAATGGCTGTGGGATAAATCTCGCTCCTGTGCCCATGCCTTTGACCCAATTTCAATGATATTAAACAGAACCGGTTCAGTGTACCTGCGAAACAACATAATAACGTTTTGCGCAATAGAAGCATTTGTACGTACGTTATGTCGCATACGAGCGATGGAATAGATTCCGCTCCTATGTCCTGACCTTTGACCCCATTTCGCCCATTTTCAATAGGGTTCGTCCCCAGGTTGTCCCCTAACACATACCGAAATTTCATCGAAATCGAACCATTTTTACGCGAGTTATCGTGCGGACAAGTAGACAGACACAGCTGGATCACATACGTTTCTTCAACCTACGGTTGGAAAGCGTAACAAGTTAGTTAAATCATGCAATGCATTGATTATGATACGCTTTCCAACATACCAGAAATCATTACTCAAGTTATGAGGATAATGGCTGTGGAATAAATCTCGCTCCTGTGCCCTGACCTTTGACCCCTTTTCGATGATATTAAACAGAATTCCTTCAGTATACCTCCGGAACAACAAAGTTTTCTCGCAATAGAATCATTTTAGTCAAGTTATGAGGATAATGGCTGTGGAATGAATTTCGCTCCTGTGCCCTGACCTTTGACCCCATTTTGATGATATTCAACAAAATTGGTTTAGTATACCTCCGGAACAACATGATAAATGTCGCAATATATACATGTCGCAATCGAAGCATTTTCACGTGAGTTATGACGCATAAGAGCGATGGAATGGATCCAGCTCCTATGTCGTGACCTTTGACTCCATTTCGCCCATTTTCGATAGGGTTCGTCCCCAGGTTGACCCCTACGACATACTAAAATTTCATCGAAATCAAACTACTTTCACGCGAGTTATCGTGCGGACGGGCTGACAGACAGACGGACAAAGCTGGAGCATATACGCTTCTTCAACCTACGGTTGGAAAGCGTTAAAAAGCAGCTTGGAAATCTTCCAAAATTGTTACTAAAAACTCAAAATTTTTAAAGAAAGCTATCAAGACTTAGTGTGTAAACTTGAATTTCTTTCTTGAGAATCTAAGCACTGTCATCAAGGATCATGGCGAGCGATTTCATCCACATATTTCGAGCACGAACGATACCATGACAAGAGGAGTCACAGTAAGCTGACTGACTACTGCTGGACACTCAAGAGATGTTCCATAAGCAAAAACACAACAGGAAGACATCAAGTGATGCGTTTTAGGTAATTTACACCCATGATCCATTACATTATGATCACCTAGCTGTAGGACAGCCATTAGCCGGTTTCTGGCAGTGATGATTCTGGCAGTGTGGCATGGCGCATTATCCAGTTGGTAATGGTCATCATCACCAGCAGGGAACAGAGTTTCCATGAATTGGTGAACTTGGTCCGCTACGATGTCCAGATACCTGACAACTGTCAGGGATTGTGCTATTGAGATAATGGGGCCTAAAGGGTCCCAAGAAAACATCGCCCACAGTATAACACCGCCGTCTGCGGCCTATTTCCGCCCAACAGTACATCCAGTTGCCATAGCCTCCGTCGGTAATCGGCGTATCTGCGCTCGGCCGTCTATTAGATGCACCAGGAATCATAATTCGTCAGACCTGGCCACTTTCTACCAATCATCCACGGTCCAATCTCGATAATATTAGGCCCATTTCATGCGTTGTTTGCGATGACGTGCAGTGAGCATGGGGGACCCCGGCTGGGTCTTCGGCTACGCAGGACCATGCGCAGAAGGCTGCGATAAACTGTGTGCTTTGACACATTACCCTGATCACCACTGTTGTAGCCGTGGAGGATTTGTCGCACCGTGTCCCTGCGGTCGTTGTGAACAATGCGTAACAGTCTCCGCTCCCCTCTGGCATCAATGAGCTGCGGACGACACACGGCTGGACGATGGTTCGTCGTTTGGCGATCTGTGCACCACTTTTGATAAGTACTCACTACAGCGGCACGTGAACAACTCACAAGCTGCGCCGTGCAATTACAATTTGTCCTTTATCAAATTCTGAAAAATCGACAGCTTTTCCCATTCTGAATCCAAACACTCTACTAACCGAAAGCCGGTCCTAGGGTTGGATATATACTTCTCTGTGAACTTCACCTGAACAACCGTTCGGTCTACAGGCTGAGGGTGGTCATAATGGAATGGCTCATCAATATATTTATGGTTTATAAGCGTATGTACTGTAAATACGCCATTTATTCACGTGTCACTAAAAACCTTGCGTGAAAGAAAAAAACCGAATATATTTGAGAATAGAAAATCCTATTCAAGTCACATTATTTCTTGTGGTACATTTTTTTTACACGTCCTTAGTCGTCCGATTACGGCTGGAGGAACATTCTACGGAGTTTGGCGTCCTGAATTGTCCCCCTCGTTTGCGGGTATATACACTATCTACCAACAAGTAATTGGACACCCCTGCAATCGACGACACCTGCGGTCCTGATACACGTCACGGTCGCCGCCGTTAAATATCGTGTGGGAAACAACAACGCAACCAGTCGCATGCAAGATGCCACGCAGTTCGGAGTTCTCTGATTTCGAGAAAGGTGTAATCGTCGGGTATCACAGAAATAGCCGATCCATTAGTGACATATCCAGCGAGTTGAAATACCTAAAATCGACAGTGGCCTACGTGATTGGCAAGTGGAAGATGAGAGGTGACTGTCGGAATGTGCCCCGACCCGGCAGACCCACAAAACTGGAAGTTAGAGACCGACGGGTGCTGGCCAGAGAAATTCGGAAGAACCGCTCCAAATTGATGGGCCCCATCCGTGAGGAGTTTCAACAGGCATCCGGAAGTGTTCTTTCGATGAATACCATCCGTAAGGAAGCCCCATCTGCTCGGTTATCATGGACGTGCTGCTTCCCACAAGCCTTTGATCACCAAGTCCAATAGCGCTGCTCGGCTAACGTGGTGCAAAGAACGTCGACAGTTGACCGTTGAACAGTGGAAACAGGTTCTCTGGCGCGACGAATCAAGGTTCACTCTCTACCGTTTGGATGGCAGGGTCTGGGTTTGGCGTCTGCCTGGAGAACGCCTCCTATCGGAATGTATTGTGCTAACTGTGAAGTTCGTCGGCTGTGGAATTATACTATGTGGGTGTTTCTCCTGGTATGGCACGGGACCCTTGGTCGCAATTCCTGGTAGACTCAACGCCGAGACCTACTGAATCATTTTGGATGACCATGCGCTTCCTACGTTGTGGCAGTTTTACGGGGTGGACCCATGTTACTTTCAGGATGACAATGCCCCCTGGCATGTCGCGAGGTCCACCATGGCTTGGTATGGTGACAACGGGGTTAATCGAATGGAATGGCCTGCGCAGAGCCCGGACCTTAACTCTATCGAGCACCTCTGGGACGAGTTGGAGCGTCGACTTAAGGCGTGCCCCCACCGCCGAAATCGGTGAAGGAACTGACCTGTCTTCTCCAAGCCGAGTGGAAGAAAATACCGCTAGCCGTCGTACAACGCCTGGTTGAGAGTATGCCCCGGAGGGTCGCAGCTGTAATCGCCGCTCGTGGAGGCTCCACCAATTATTGAAGGTGAATAAACTTCGTTTTCGTTTGCTATAACAGGTGTCCAATTACTTGTTGGTAGGTAGTGTATATACACTGACGGAAAAAAATCCCAACACCAATAAGGGGTTGTGTTAGATAAACGACAGCTGGTAGGCGGTGAGAGTACATCTGTAAGATGACGTCTATGCCAATTTCGCGCTCGGCGCATACGTGTGGTGCTAGTAGCGCCCCTCGGAACATGCAAAACAGGTTTGCTGGAAATACGCGCTGTAACGTTCGTGAGCGTTAGTTATCGTTGAGATTCGACGTAGTGTGTTGATGTTAGTCAAGAATGCCTTTAAGAAGACGAAGAAGTCATTATCAACAGCTCACGGAGTTTGAACGAGGTCGTGTAATAGGGCTACGAGATGGTGGATTTTCGTTCCTCAATATTGCAGAACGACTTGGCAGGAATGTAGCCACTGTGCATGATTGTTGGCAGCGGTGGTCGAGGGAAGGTACTGCCTCAAGAAGACCGGGTTCCGGCCGGCCACGTGGCACTACTGAGAGGGAAGACCGCCGTGTTCGGCGTATGGCCGTGGGGCATCGTACCGCGTCTGCGGTAGCAATTCGAGCTGCAGTTGCCACCACAGTGACACAACGAACTGTTACAAATCGGTCATTTGAAGGACAGCTCCGAGCCAGACGCCCTGTAGCGTGCATTCCACTTACTCCAAACCACTGCCGTTTGCGACGTCAGTGGTGTCAAGCTAGAGCTCATTAAAGGGCGGAGTGGAGATCTGTTGTGTTTTCTGATGAAGGCCGGTTCTGCCTGGGTGCCAGTGATGGCCGTGTGTTGGTTAGGAGGAGGCCAGGTGAGCGCCTGCAACCAACCTGTCTGCGGCCGAGACACACTGGACCTACACCTAGAGTTATGGTCTGGGGAGCAATTTCCTATGACAGCAGGAGCACTCTCGTGGTTATCCCACGCACCCTGACGGCACAGTTGTACGTCGGTCTGGAGATTCAATCTGTTGTGCTGCCATTCATGAACAGCTTTCCAGGGAGTGTTTTCCAACAGGATAACGCTCGCCCGCATACCGCTGTTGTAACCCAACATGCTCTAGAGAGTGTCGACATGTTGCCGTGGCCTGCTAGATCACCAGATCTTTCACCAATCGAGCACGTATGGGACATCATTGGACGACAACTCCAGCGTCACCCCCAACCAGCATTAACCGTCCCTGTATTGACCGACCAAGTGCAACAGGCATGGAACTCCATCCCACAAACTGACATCCAGCACCTGTACGACACAATGCATGAACGTTTGCGTGCTTGCATTCAACATTCTGGCGGTTACACCGGTTGTTATTAATGTACCAGCATTTCACATTTAAAATGGCTCTTCTCGCGCTTACATTAAGCTGTGATCTTGAAACCTTAATCGATTAAATATGTTACCTATACAAATGTATTGCCGCCATTTCATTTCTCTACAACTATTGTTTCATGGTGTTGGGATTTTTTTCCCCGTCAGTGTATATATATACATATATTTTTATGAGGTTTAATGACCACCGTGAGTAGTCGCCCGTCCCTAATTTAGGACCACTGACTCCTGAGAAGGGTTAGAGTCAGTGCCGTAAGACAAACACAACATCCATGCTACACCGGGATTCGAACCCGGACCCACCTTGGACGAATGGTCAGAAGCCATCGCTTGGACCACTGCGCCACCGGGGTGGCATATTTGCGGGGTTTAAAGGCCATCGAAGGTGAATCAGTGGTCTAAGCGCTGGCTAATGACCATTCGTTCTTCAAGGATCCGGGTTCGAATCCAGATCAGGCATGGATGCAGCGGTGAGGCACATCGTCAGTTGTTTGCAGGTTCCGTGTGCTGGGTGGTGTCACGGTAACATATTCGAATATAAATCGGGAGCTGTGGGTTCGATTCCCGACAGGAGATTTAATTTTCAAGTTTTCTGAAGCATGTCTATACTTGTTTGATTAATTTGGCATCCATCACCCTTTAACATCTATTTGACTATCACGGATGTTGTTTTCGTCGTACGGCACTGGATCTCTCCCTTCCCTGGAACCAGTGTCCCCTAAATTAGGGACGGGCGACTGCTCATAGCCCATTGAGTTGCTCAAGGTGGTCGTTAAACCTTCAATAAAAAAAAAGAGAAGAAAAGAAAGGCCATCGAACACATTTGGGATGCTGTTCAACGTGCTCTCAATACCAGGAATCCTCCACCGTCGAATATTAAGGAATTGTGGGACGCCCTTCTGGACGCCCAGCGGTGTGCACAGTCTCCAGAGTCGTACAAAGAGCTGGTGGAGACAATGCCTCGCCAAATTGCTGCCGTTGTCCGATCGCGAGGAGGACCAACGCGGTATTAGGGAGTTACCCCAGTTTCTTTGGCACTTCAATGGAAGTTTTCCTGCATTTCCATTCTTTTTTAACGCTTTCCAACCGTAGGTTGAAGAAGTGTATATGCTCCAGTTTTGTCCGTCTGTGTGTCCGCACGATAACTCGCGTAAAAATGGTTCGATTTCGATGAAATTTTAATATGTGATAGGGGACAATCTGAGGACGAAGCCTATCGAAAATGGGTGAAATGGGGTCAAAGGTCAGGACATAGGAGCGGGATCCATTCTATCGATCTTATGCATCATAACTTACGTAAAAATGCTTCGATTGCGACAAAACGTTATGTTGTTCCGGAGGTGTACTGAACCGGTTCTGTTTAATATCATCGAAATGGGGTCAAAGGTCATTGCAGAAGAGGAAGATTTTTTTTCCACAGCAATTATCCTCATAACTTGAGTAAAAATGCTTCTATTGCGACAAAACTTTAGTATGTTGTTCCGAAGGTATACTGAACGAATCAATAGTGAGGGTATGGAGGAGAGTTTGTTTGCGCGCAATTTCTGGTATGCTGAAAAGCGTATCATAATAAACGCATTGCATGATTTTACCCTTTTAAATTCACCCTCATTACTTAATTACTGCACTGTAGATAATAACTTACAGGGAACTTCTCAATGAGGTGCTCTCTAGATGATGAAACGAAATCAATTTTAATTCAAAATTGCTGTAAAATATCGATAATTACACTAGGTACAGAACCGTCTTTGCACGATTTAAACTTGCTACAAAATACACCAAGTCAAGAACACTAAGTGAGTAAAATATAATTAATACAGAAATTTGAAGTGGACCAGGAACATCAAACAAAGATCTTCGCTCTTTCCACGTAACTGGAAGACCCTGGGTTCGACTCCCGGTGGCGGCCAATGAGAATTTTTCCGTGACTCACTTATAAACGTGGAAAGAGCGAAGAATCTTTGTTTGATGTTCCTGGTCCACGTCAAATGTCGGTATTAATTATTCATTCGCCTTCTAATTATTTCTTCAGTTGCTGCTTACCATCTTTGGTGAATCCCCAGCATTGTGCGGGGCTCCAAGAAGCAACCTGCTAAATTGGCTTGGCAGTTAGCGTGTGCGAGTCTGGAGGAATTCGAGGCCGCTGTGGTGTAGCGGAAGCATATCCGGCGCGTAACTGGAAGACCCTAGGTTCGACTCCCGGTGGCGGCCAATGAGAATTTTTCCGTGACTCACTTATAAACGTGGAAAGAGCGAAGATCTTTGTTTGAGTAAAATAAAAAAGATGTTAAAAGTTTAAGACCTTTCGTGTCCACAGTGGACCCATCCTCAGATACTAGACCCGAAAGAAGGTCTTAAACTTTTATATTTTAGCCATGTAGTGTTCTTGTCTTGGTGTAATTTTACCGCAAGTTTAAATCGTGGAAAGACGGTTCTGTACCTAGTGTAATTATCTATACTTTTAAACACGAAGTAAGTACTCTTTTGGATTACCGCTGTGCACTTTGTGTGTGTGTGATAGAAAGAGAGTAAGAAAAATTCTTCCTTAAGCTTGTGAGTTATACCTCATCCAAGATACGGACTCTTCATGTAGAGAATCAGGAAATTTGGCCAATATGAGTTGTATTAGTAGCCTGAATATCGACAAAGAAAGCATTTCGTGTGTGATGCTGTGACTTGTGGAATCAGTGCTCAGAGCTTTGAAACGAACTGCCTACGGCCAGAGAATAGCTATCAAAATACCAGAGAAACTGAATCTACTAAAAGCCATCGCCAAAATCCAAGTGATCTCCAAATTGTCTTTAAAGACAAGGACGTACTCCGATTCTGAGATGATCAGCGGTGTTCCCAAAGGATTTTAGTAGCGCACTTATGGGACGAAAGACTAATTGTACTATCCTACAGAATGGAATAAATTAAATGCTAGGTGGTTTGAGTTAATCATAGGAGCTCAACCGTGAGGCTTTGTCGATTTCCGTCAAAGACGGGAAACCCAGTATGATTCTATAGTAGAATTCTTGATTTCAGTCGGAATTTTGGACGACATTTGCAAACAGGCGTCGAAAGGTTAAATATATTGTGGTTGTGTTCTAAATCCTGGAGTTTAAAACGAATTAATTCATATTGTTTAATCAAACTCATATATACAAATGTGTTAATGATTCAAGCTCACAAAAGTAACATTAGACTCCTTCACAGGATATTAGTGTAACCAAACAAATGTAGTTTTAGGATTAAAATGAAGAAATCTTGTACGGAATGTTGCTTTTACTTTCTGTAACAATTCAAAATTTTGCTATTTAAAACCAAGTTAGTAAAATCATGCAATGCATTGATTATGATGTTAGTAAAATCATGCAATGCATTGATTATGAGTCACTTGAAATGTCTTTGCATCACACGTACTTTATCGCGTCAATCAAAGCTTGGGAATTTGATGGCTGTTTTTCTGCTAGCTTGTCTTTTAAAATGGTCCACAAATTTTCGATGGGGTTATGGTCAGGCCTGTTACCGGGCCAGTTAAGCACAGTTACGTTTTTCCTCTGGAGAAAGCCCTTTACTGTCTTTGATCTGTGGCATGGAGCACCATCATGCATAAAGATAGTGCATCTGTGCACTTGCATATCAGATTTTACAGCTTCTCACGTAACATCTCTATATACAGGGTGATTCCTAGAGTCCTAAGTCACCTCAATAACTTGGGAACAAAGACAGCTAGAGCTATAGAAGTAAGGTATGGTATAGTAAAACAACCATGCGCTATCGGATGAGAGTAACTGCAGCGCCCCTAGTGGCAAAATGTGGAAGTTAGCACTCCTATCTCGGAAACCATGAGAGATACAGGAAAGAGATCAATTAGAAACTTGTAGAGCATCAACGAATTAGTAAGAAACGACATATGGTAGAAACGGCTGGGGTAAGTAGGAGGCTGGAAACGCGAACTTGTTCGAAGCCGGTTCGTGTCGTTGTCGCGGTAACAGTCTAGCAGAGAGAAATGTATGACGTATGCGACCGCACGCCTGTGAGTGTCGTATGCAAATTCTGGTGTGACATAACGCTTCACCTGCTGTATCAGGCGCGGCTTGGCAATGTATATAGGATCGTCGGTCAAGAGCTATGCCATTCGTAACGTGGGTATCGGGTGAAGAACGAGCATGTCAGGCTATTCGAATGAACAGTATTGCGAGATGGTACTGCTATATGGAGAATTCGGACGCAACGCGAGGGAAGCGCCACGCCAGTTTGGCTTACGATTTCAGACTCATCCATCGCAGACAGCGTGGACCACCAATCGCGCGGTTCCACTGCTACGAGAAACAGGCAGTATTGCAGCGCGTCGCCGTTCGGGCATACCCACCGGAATGAGTAGGGATGTGCAACCATTAGATTATATTTTCTAAAACATAACCATAATTATATTAAAAATCAATAACTTTTCTTTTGGTGGTGTTGAGACCAGTAAAAAGATGGCGCGATTTGTACATTGATGACGTCAGTAGACAAACAAATGTTGGATTGCTTAAGTATGGTTATGTTTTAGAAAATGTTAAGTATTACAAGTTATAATATGAAGTTATTTTAATCGATGTTCAACTTTTCATCCTTGGGAACGCATTAATTGTGAAGAAAATGTGTACAGAAGTTTGCCCATTGGAAGTATAGGAAGCAAAATCACTAGACGTCCACCTTAAATTCACCGGTTTAATAGTGATGTCCTAACATGATCATATATCATACTTGATAGAAGCCAAATTTCGGCCAAAGTGATTATTAACATAAAAATATGTAAGCATTATGTGCTAAAGTTATTTGTTGGGATATTTATTTTTCCAGAACAGTATGTGTTACCACACATGAAATTAAAATTGATTTCCAGACAGCCTTCAGATGCCACCACCTTCAAAGATTTAAAAAGAAGAGATATATTTAAGTGAGTAATAATTTATTTCGTAAATCATTTATCAAAACATAATTCGAGAAAAATGTCTTAGGGTAAACAGAGGATTAAAAAATTTTGCCATTCTCCTTGGCGTCTTTTCAGAGCCGTTTGCTTCCCGGAGACGAGAACTTCAGCTGGCAAAATGTAATTTCGTAGCTGAGTGAAACGAGTCGATATTTATATTGCTTTCGTAACAGATTAACATTCGGACAAAAGTAATATATCATGAAGATGTTATTTTAGACTCTTGGACGTCAGTTTAAAGAGTAATAGAAGAAAAGATGCAACCTTAAAGCGATAACGTGCAACGCATCAGTTTGACGGCTGGCTTTTTATATATGTATAACTTCGGGTTGAAAGGAAGAAGGAGTTTATTTTGGCGAACTACTAACGATAAGGGGGTCGACGTTTATTCAGTTAATGCAACACTTCAATTACCGCCGTATTTTTTCCTTGCGAGCCAAATGCATTTCCGATAACATCAGTTTCCCACCTCCAATCTTCCCGTGTTTATGCATGGTTTGGCTCTCGGAAAAAGGAGCTGGAATATTTCAGCATGAATTCTTTTGCAGGCTATCGATCGTTGGGGCGAGAGGCAATTTGGAACAGAAAGTCAAAATCGTAATGGTCTTGGTTTGCAGCAAGCAGTTCTCCTGTCTTGTATAATGAAATTGTTACCGCGATTCTGTTCAATCGAGCTGCAGAGAAAGAAAGATAGGGCAGAAGGGGGAAAAAAGGGTCTGCCTTTGTTTCTCCTGTTGCCTCCGGCTTCTAATGGATTGACTACGGAAACTCAGTTTGTGACGTCTGATTATGTAACTTTTCATGTAAGAAAGAAGAAAATCGATTGAAAATGTCCTTTTTTTCACACTCTTTATAATATTTCTTCCGTATTCTTGAAAAAATACGATTCACTTCAGTTTCGTGTAGAGCACGTTCATATTGAAATCGTGTTTGGAACTAATTGTACACATTTCCTACTGTTTTCAGAAAATGTGTACAAGCTGTACGACGTATATCACAGATAAAAAGCGTAGATCACTTGTTCTTAATTACTTTTCACCACATTTTTGACGTAGAACTACGTACTTCTCCGCGTTGAGTAGGGGGTAACATCAGGAGCACGGAAGCAAAACTAATTATGATGTATTATAGAGTCTCATTTATAACAAGACAAGTTTCAACTCTCCACCCCTTAACAACCCTTTGATACAGTAGGGATAGAAAGTTAAGCTAAATTTCTCCTGATTTTGTTTCGCCGCTCGACGTTTTAAGGTTGATAACTAGTGAATATATAATGATAGCGATGACCTCAGCCCCGCATTCCGCAGCTGACGGTCAGAGCTACAGGACGTATGTCATACACCGAAATAAAGTGAATTTATTTATTTATTTTTTGATAAAAAGAATTTGGTGACGAAAATTTAGAAATGCAGCGAAAATCCTGGAAAAATTATACTGTAAGAACCCACCAAAGTTGAAGAAACAGCTAGAGGAGAACGTGAGGATTCCGAAAAGGCCCGCTAAGTCATCAACCGAAAGGTTTCGGGAATGTAGGGAGCGGCAAAAAGTCCGCGCGCCAGAATGCGTTTCACCCGAGTTCGACTCTAGAGCCACAACCCTTCTACTTTAACGGCACAAATTGAGCCTAAAAAGCAAGAACAGATGGATATTGTTGTCATCGATCCAAATTTTCAAATTTTCACAGCGAGCATACGATACCAGTGTATACTGCCAGTCTTCACAACTTCGCTAGATAATGAATGTATTACATCTCAAACCTTTACACCGCCGATGTATTCTTAATCTAGACAGGAACAAGAGCAACAACAAGAAGAATACATTAGGCCCGAGACGTATCGCCAAATTTATAAAAGGGCAACTAAGGAGTTCGAATTTTTTTCTGAAGAACAATTTCTTCAAATTGTTTTTATTAATAACTATTGACAACTACACTATCTACCAACAAGTAATTGGTCACCTGTGATAGCAAAGGAAAACGAAGTTTATTCACCTTCAATAGTTGGTTTAGCCTCCACGAGCGGCGATTACAGCTGCGACCCTCCGGGGTATACACCCCGGAGGGTCGCAACTGTATACGGCTAGCCGTCGTACAACCAGGCGTTGTACGACGGCTAGCCGTATTTTCTTCCACTCTGCTTGGAGAAGACAGGTCAGTTCCTTCACCGATTTCGGACGGTGGGGGCACCCCTTAAGTCGATGCTCCAACTCGTCCCAGAGGCGTCCGATAGGGTTAAGGTCCGGGCTCTGCGCAGGCCACTCCATTCGATTAATCCCATTGTCACAATACCAAGCCATGGTGGACCTCGCAACATGACAGGTGGCATTTTCATCCTGAAAGTAACATGGGTCCACCCCGTAAAACTGCCACAACGTAGGAAGCGCATGGTCATCCAAAATGGTGCAGTAGGTCTCGGCGTTGAGTCTACCAGGAATTGCGACCAAGGGTCCCGTGCCATACCAGGAGAAACACCCCCATAGCATAATTCCACAGCCGACGAACTTCACAGTTAGCACAATACATTCCGGCAGGAGCCGTTCTCCAGGCAGACGCCAAACCCAGACCCTGCCATCCGAACGGTAGAGAGTGAACTTAGATTCGTCGCTCCAGAGAACCTGTTTCCACTGTTCAACGGTCCAGTATCGAGGTTCTTTGCACCACGTTAGCCGAGAAGCGCTATTGGACTTGGTGATCAAAGGCTTGTGGGCGGCAGCCCGTCCATGATAACCGAGCAGATGGGCTTCCTTACGGATGGTATTCATCGAAAGAACACTTCCGGATGACCGTTGAAACTCCTTGCGGATGTGGCCCATCGATTTGGTGCGGTTCTTCCGAATTTCTCTGTCCAGCACCCGTCGGTCTCTAACTCCCAGTTTTGTGGGTCTGCCGGGTCGGGGCACATTCCGACAGTCACCTCTCATCTTGCACTTGCCAATCACGTAGGCCACTGTCGATTTTGGGTACTTCAACTCGCTGGATATGTCACGTATCGATCGGGCATTTGTGTGATACCCGACGATTACACCTTTCTCGAAATCAGAGAGCTCCGCACTGCGTGGCATCTTGCATGCGACTGGTTGCGTTGTTGTTTCCCACACGATATTTAACGGCGGCGGCCGTGACGTGTATCGGAACCGCAGATATCGTCGATTGCAGGGGTGTCCAATTACTTGTTGGTAGATAGTGTATGATAGTACGCCTTCTACTAACATTAATTTGTAATTACCATAAGTTACTATGAATTGTATTTAGCATAAGTTACTCTTAAGTAAATAAAGTAAAACATTTCCTTCGTTTTATTTCTTAAAAATTTTACATCTGAAAGAAATAAAGGAGCGCAGTAGCAACTGTGCGCAAACTACAACGTAGGACTACGTCAGTTGTACTTCACTGAATATTTTAAGGACCTAGAACTAGTGAGACAGTGCCATGAAATAGTGACGGTTGACGTACTGCAGTTCTACGTTGTAGGTAGCAGCAAAGTAGCTACTGTTCCCCTTTGATGTTTTCCGTGGAACCGAGACAGAGGGTGTGAGCACTTAATTTGGTAAATGCAAGTTACATATCATACTGATACTCATATAAACATTTTTATTTGAAGATTTATTAACGCTAATGTGAAAATTATAAAATAGGCCCTTTTCTCTGAGGTAAAATAAACATACTTTTGTGTCCAGTCACTGTTAGACTGAAGATTTTCACTGTCAACTTTTCTCTAGCGTTGAGAAAGACATTCTGAACGATCACAAGAACTAGAGTTTATTTGCTCGGCGCTACAGGAAGGGAGATACGGAATAAACCGAGAGAATAGTTATTTCCAAACGCTGCCACCTAGAGTTCATAGATATCGCTTCGAGTGGATAACTGAACTCACGGATATGCGAGTCCTCCCTCCAGTGACACCTAGTAGAGGGTTACATAGGAGCGTCAGAGAATCCCGCAGAACACTGCCGAATTACGTTTATCATTTATCACGTGTGAATGCATATTCTAAAACCTTTAAACACAGTCACAGAACTAAATCAAGCAAAAATATTTATACTGTTTTATTATTATAAATATTGATAAACTTTTTTTTTCGCCTGTGGATTTTATACATTCCTTCTCGGTTTAATTTTTTACCGCTGGCCGGCTATTAGAACCAGTGACCTAGATCGTTGTCCCTTGCTATTATACTGTACAATAATTCCTCATATCAGTATTCTGCTGAACATCACGTGTTTAGACCGGTAAACTTGTACCAACACACTGGATGTTGAAGCACACACTCCCACTGTCTGACCAGACTGGTACCACTTGATTTCAATGGCGTAGTACCCACTGTCTGAATTGATTGGGTGGTGAAATAAAATAATAAAGAAAAACTATTGTGAGCTGGTAAGGTGTGCCACGTGCCCTTGCGGTTCCACTACATCCCCTACCTGGAAATATGAGAGTACAAACGTCAAGGTGTTCCCCAAGGAAAATCAAAATGCGGATAAAAGAGTGATCTCAATTTCAGTTGTTCAGTACAAAATCTCATACTCAAACCATGAATGACAAGGCAAAAAAGGTACTGGTCCGTTTTTCACCATCAACGGCGTTGGATGGCGAACTGTGAGGCATTCTCCCATGTCAGCTGTAACAGTGCGTCGAGGGGTTATTACAGTTTGTACTGCAGGCTCGTCGGTCCCTAATCAGGCTACCTTGGACACCGCAGCAACGGAATGCCAGGCTACAATGGTGCATCGAACGAAGAGATAGGGATGATGGGAAGTTGATTTGGGCATCCCCCACGCTGAGTGGAACAGACCCAAACGAACGCAGGCGATAACTAGGTGAACAGCAGGTCTTCCCAGCAGTGTATTGCAATCGACGAACTTGGGTAAACGTGGTGATCTTTGATCGTAGGCGCATTGTCGGCAAAACACAGATGTGTCATTCTATTGTCTGAGTAGTAAGAATCCTAGGCTACCCGAGGACAACTGTATCAAGGGTGTACCGCGATTATACCATCGACAGACGTGCCTGCTCCCAGAGAGCAAGTTGTGGCCAATCACAAGCCACTGATTACAGGGTTCGACGTTGACTCTCCAGGCTTGTGCTGACCGACTGCTAGGCAACGGCCGCGCAAGTTACATCCAGGTTAAATGTCGGAGGTACAAGCAGCGTCCGCGAGCAAATGGTAGGGCGCACGCAGTATACCATGGGCTACGGTACCCGACACCATACTCGTGCGCCAGTGCTGACTGCTCGTCATCATAAATAACGCCCCGCCTGGTGCCGGGGAAATCAAAACCGGACTTCTACAAAATGGCGCCGAATCGTGTGGTCAGATGAACCCCGTGTTCAGCTGTACCAAGCTAACAGGAGTGTGCGGGTGGGGAATCATGAGGCCATGGCGCCGTCGTGCCAGGTCGGCTGTGTTCAAGGCAGTGATGGCTCTGATAGTTTAGGTAGCCCTCTCATGTGACACATTATGTCCTTGACTGTGTCTGAAGATGTCCTTAACCGCTGCGCACTACCAATATGCGCTGGCTGATCACCTACACGCTTTCATGACCGTCCTGCGGCTGTAGGTGTGCTTTAACAGTACAGTAAGCCGCCGCACAACCACTCAGGCGTGGCTCAAGAGATACTCATCTGAGTTTGGAACCATCCAGTGGCCCCTAAGGTCTAAGGATTTGAACACTGTTCAAACTCTCTGGGATGCCATGGAGCGAACATCAGATCCATGGATCGTAGTCAGACATCTCGGGCGTAGCTGTGGCAAAGAATATCTAACGAGAAGAAGTTAAGGCTCGGCGAGACGTAACTAGCGCCGCCATAAGAGTTAAAATGCAGTGCACAGAAGTCAACATATAGGCTGATGCCAGAGCAGACTGCGCATGCGTATTTCTATTGAGTTTTTTTTTATTCCAAGTTTAACGACCACCGTGAGCAACTCAATGAGATATAAGCAGTCGTCCGTCCCTAATTTAGGGTCACTGGTTCCAGGGAAGGGAGAGAGAGAGCCAGTGCCGTAAGAAACACAACATCCATGCCTCACCGGGATTCGAACCCGGACCCCTTTCGAACGAATGATCAGTGGTCATCGCCTTAGACCACTGCGCCACCTGGGCGGCCTATTGACTTCAATTCTTTGGATAAAGAACAGTCAGCCGAGCTACTCACAGCACGTGACTGTTACCTTCTCGGTAGCATAATCACTTCGCAAATCGGATATGTTAGTTTTGTTACGCCAATCGGGCTAGTTAAGGCTTTTGTTTGTTCTTCTGTTTTTCAGAAACATTTTCAGTAATGTCAAATACTTGGGAATGTCTGCATTTTGTACGGATTCCTTAGGCCTAACTGTAATATTTGTTGCAATTTAATTTAAATAGTAATACTAATGTTATTGCATATTTTTCTCACCAAAATAAGGGATGGGCTGGATATCAGAAAACAGCAACAACAACAACGGAAAACTGCTCTAAGCAAATAGTCATCAGATCGAAGGAAACCATCGTGGATCAAAGAAAAGTTTCACTGCCATAGTCCCCCTAGCGTGTTTTGCTCCTGAATGTTAACTTTCCCGCAGAGCACATTACCTCTTAAGATGTGGTGGCGCTGTTGCCGCCTGTTTTACGTTATTTCTATGAGAGTTGGCCTTCTTTAAGCGTTAGATATTCTTTGGCTGTGGACAATGCTGCAACAGGCATGACTGGCATTACCTCCGGAAACCCTTCGGGATCTGGTGTAGTTGATGCCTCGGCATGTAAAGGTTGTTATTCGCGCTAGAGGAACAACACGCTATTGGGTGTCTTGCATGTTTTGTACATTCAGCGTACTTATTTATTATTGTAACAAAAAAAAGGTCGAACCATATTTTAACGTGTGTGATTCTGTGTGTGGAATCAACTTAATCACCTCAGAGAAGTTAAAAGAATAAAGAAAAATTGACAGCAGCATCTGGTCTTAGTTGGACACGAACCAAAATGAAGTGAAATGTAATGAATCTGGCGGGATCGAAAGTATAGTCATAAAGAAGAAGGGTGCGAGGGTCTTTACGGGTACTTTGTGCTAATTATCAGACAAAAAGGAATTAAAAGTAATTTTGTTTTTTATCAAATTATTGTGGAGACTCCAAGTCGTCGTTATTCTGCTCTACAGCCCATCAAATCAAGTGGAACTGCTACAAACAGAATGCCAACAAAACAACGATCAGTTTGTTGAATGCATTGTGTACACGTATAAATAAATATACTGTTCTTGATACGTGCAAAATACACCATTGAGCCATTACATTGCGAACACCTGCCTGCAGAACCCCTATTAACAGGCAAAACAGCGGCCACTCGGTGAGGCATCGATTCGATGAGGTGGCGATAGGTATCCTGGTGTATCTGGTACCATAATGTCAACCGCAGTTCCTCCAGTTCCCGCACACTTCGGGGTGGTGGTGATTTAGCGTGAACCCGCTTTTCCAAGTCGAACCACAAATGTTCGATTGGGTTCATGTCAGGTGAATTTCGAGGCCAGGGCATTAAAAGAGAAAGTCACCAGCATATTCCTCGAACCACTCCTTGACGATTCTGGCAGTATGACATGGCGCATTATCCTGTTTGTAATGCGCATCACCAGCAGGGAACACAGCTTCCATGAATGGGTGAGCTTGGTCTACAACGATGTTCAAGTACCTAACAGGTGTCGGGGATTGTGCTATTGAGATAATGGGGCCTGAAGTGTCTCAAGAAAACACGGACCACAGCATAACACCGCCGCCGGCCTGTTTCCGCCCAACAGTGCATCCAGCTGCCATAGCCTCCGTTGGTAATCGGCGTATCCGCGCTGGGCCGTCTACGTGATGCGTCAGGAATCTTGATTCGTCAGACCAGGCCGCTTTCTTCCAATCATCCTCGGTCCAATCTCGATGATCTTGGGCCCATTTCATGCGTTGTTGGCGATGACGTGCAGTGAGCATGGTGACCCGGCTGGGTATTCGGCTACGCAGTCCCATGCGCAAAAGGCTGCGATGACCTATGTGCTGTGACACATTGCCCTGATCACCGCTGTTGTAGCTGCGGGTGATTTGTCGCACTGTGGCCCTGCGGTCGCTCTGAACAATGCGCAACAGTCTCCGCTCCCTTCTAGCATCAATGAGCTGCGGACGACACACGGCTGGACGATGGTTCTTCGTTTGGCCATCTGTGCATGCAACACTTTTGATACGTACTCACTACAGCGGCACGTGAACAACCCACAAGCTGCGCCGTTTCCGAGATCGTAGTTCCTATGCGCCGTGCCATCACCATTTGTTCTTTATCAAACTCTGATAACTCGGCAGCTTTTCCCATTCTGACTCCAAACACTACTCACCGAAAGACGGTCCTCGGGTTGTATATATATACTGCTCTGTGAACTTCACCTGTGCCACCGTTCGGTTTCCAGGCGCGCTCATTTCTCTAGGCTGGGGGTGGTCATAATGCAATGGCTCATCGATGTACATAATCATCATCAACCATTCTGAGTTCAGTGCTAGATGAAGGTCTCCCCAATTCTCTTGCGCGATTCTGTCTTTAGCAATTCTTTTCCATGTCACTCACTCCAACATGCTTACGAATTTCCTGCAGCAATCTCCAACTTTGTCTTCTTCTGGTCTTTTCCTATCCCTTTGTATACAGTCTAGTATTTTTGTTGCCCCACGGTAGTCAGTTCTATGTCCAGACCAGCTCTTGGGGTCTATGCTTTGATCACGATGTCTTCCACTCTTCTCATTTTCGTAATCACGAGTTCCTCTTTATATCTTTCGTGGTTACACAAAGCATGCACCTCTCCATGCTTCTTTGCGTTGTCCACAGCATTTGTATGTCTTCTTTAAGATCAAGCCCAGATCTCTGATCTATAACTAAGAACCGGAATAATGCGTTGATTAAACACCTTTCTTTCAAGTCATAACGGTAAATTGCTCATGACAATTGTCCTGTTTATCTGTTAGCTTTGTACATATCTAGTGTTGGAAAAAATGCTACTGTGGTAACGTTTTAGGCTATTTTCGTAGTATTGGAGTCCCTAAAGCACGCAAGTTGCTCTCTTATTTTATGGAAATCGTGGTCAAAATATAAGAATGTGTTAAAGCTAACACATAATTGGACCTCATCGGAAGGCAGACTACATTCAATTTCAGGGACCCGGGGGTAGAAGACTCCTCTGCCTCGTGTTAGTTACACCACTGCTGTTCCATACTATTTTCATTTGAAATTGATAGTTGAGGCATTCGTTTTAGATTTCATACTTGTTGCTTATGTAGGCAAAATTTCCAACTAGTGGCAGTATGCTAACTAAATAAATTTAATTGCTCGCCAAATTAGCTTTGCGATTAAAATATGCTTCTGAATCATTGAAATAAATTACTTACAAAAAGAAGGTAATAGAGTGGAATTTTCTGTTTTTCAAAATTAGCTCTACTAAACTGGTATCGTTTTACAGCGCCCGATTCTCTAAGGCAATGATAACAAGGCACAAAGAATATGACTTCAACTACGAGAAGTTAAAATGAGTTTCCTTAATATATAAGAAAATTAACACACCACAAATACAGCGGATGGACAAAAATCTGGAAACACCTGGTAAAAGAAGGAATTCCATACCTAATATGGTGTAGGACCGCCTTTTGCATTCAAGACGGCCTGGATTCTCCTGGGAATGGACAAATATAAGTCATGGATGGTGGATAATGGGATGTTACACCATCCTTCCTGAAACACGCGTTCACGTTCCTGTAAAGATGCTGGAGGCAGATACTGAGCTCGAACCTTGTTCTCCAAAACGGCCCATAGGGGGTCTTATATTGAGGTCTGGCGATTGAGAGGGAAAAGGAAGATGGGAAACCTCATCAGCATGCTCAGCAAACCATGATTGAACGATATGAGCTTTAGAAATTGGGGCCTTATCGTCTTGATAAATGGAATCGCCTGCAGGAAACACTGTTTGTACCATAGGATGGACGTGTTCACTTAAAATGCTTGAATAGTCCTTGGTAGTGACACGACATTGCAAGGTAATAATGGGGCAGGCTGATTACCATGATGTGGCTCCCCAAACCATGACACACCCGCCGCCATGCTTCACTGTCGGCAAAAGGCACGCCGGATCGTAAGTTTGGGCGGGTGTTAGCCACACGTAAACTCGCCCACAGGTTGGAAACAGTGTAAAGGTCGATTCATCGGACCAGTTGAGTCTTCCATTGCTCAGTAGTCCACGTTTTATGAGTGTTGTACCACTCTATCCTGCGTGCTGCATTCACGCTACTAACCAGTGATTTAGCGATTGCAGGTCGACCATAAAATCCCTGCTAATGGAGTTCTCTTCGCACTGTTTTTGTACAGACAGGGTTTGAAATCACGTCATTCAGCTCAGAAGTAGCTTTTGGAGCTGTTGTATTCTTATTTGTAGTCACAATCCTCCGCAATGTCCTTCTCTCACTGTCATTCGACGCACACTTTCGTCCACGCTGGTGTTTATCGGATGATGTTCTTAAAAAGCACAATATGCGGTCATAACTTTCGATACAGTACCGCGAGATACAACAAATAAACTTGCTACTTTGGTCACGGAACCACCCACCATACGGGCCTCAACGATTTGATCGCTTTGAAACTCTGTAAGCTCAGACATAATTCACTTGCAGCGCACAGATCAATGTCTAGACAGCAACCGCGGCTACCTGCTTGTTTGCCACGTTTCGTACACACATTCGCTATCAAGATCTCCGGCGCCATCCACATTTTCACGTGGAAAATGTTGGTCCTTTTACCCATACTTTTTACCAGGTGTTCTCATATTTTCGTTCATTTCCTGTACATAATTGGCCAATATATTGTATTTCAACATACGTAGCTACTCTGCTTTTCGAAAAGCTAAGTCTACTGTATCCCCAGCTTTTGTATTCCAACAGAAAAATATATGTTGAGTGGCAAGATATATGCAGCGCTCCGAATTAAATGATTTCTGTATTGTAATGAGGTGTTTCTACAAGTGAAATGCTGTACAAAAGCAACTTTATCAGAAATGTGTTTTGTCCTGTAAAACTGTCGCTGTACTGATTTTTAGAAGTTCATATAGAATACATTGCTATTCCCCTTCCTATACACTGCAATACCAGCTACACAAGCACCACGCCACGAACTCTCTAATGGGTAGGGTGAGTACGACTGTGAATGCACGATGCCTAGATTGACAGAGATAACTGATTTCTATCACGGACTGATAATAGGGTGCCACATAAGCAGTCTCCCCATACGTGAATTTCAACAACACTGAAAATTCCAAATTCAACCGTTGGTAACGTGATATGCAAATGGCACGGACTGGGACTGAACCTGACAAGAAACGGCCAAATATACCGTCGAAGCTGACACTACGTGGCAGAATAACTCTGCAAAGAACTCTCAACTCAGAACGCAAATACAATATTGTCTCAAATCACGCAAACCCTATGTGTGATTATTAAGGTTCATGTTAGCATCAGAACAATGCCCAGGATGTTGCACGATATGGGTTACCACGGTCGAGATGCCACCCACAAGCAGCTAATTACTTCGACTAAAGTCACACGCCGATTAGCTCAGTGTAAGGAACGCCAGTGTAGAACTGTGCTTTGGACCGACGAGTCCAAATGCACGGCCAACCAGTCTGATGATCGTTCCTGGGAGTGGTGCATGCCAGCAGAAATGTTCCTTCCTGATTGTACCGTTCCAAAAGTGAAGTTTGGTGTAGTCAGCTTGATACTATGGAGCTGTTTATCGTGGTTCCGAGTGGGCCCATTAGAAGTTTTGGACAAAACCTTAAGGTTTTGTCCAGACGACAAACGCTGTGACAGTACTTTGGGGAAAGCACATACCTTTATCAGCATAACAACACATCATGTCATACTGCTGGGTTTGTTACACATTGGTTAGAAAACATAGGCGTCGAAAAATTGAATTGCACAGCTTACAATCCTGGTGAGAACGCTGCAGTCTCTCTCTCTCTCGGGAGAACTGGATCGTCGGGTGGGTGGAAGACCAAAATGCTCATTACTTGGAAAGCCGCAAATGGCGAAACATATAGGCAGACATTTAAAACAAAACCTAATGGAGAGTATTCCACCAAGACAAAAAACCGTCATAATGCCTAAAGTACACAATATTAAATTTTCTGTAAATAAGGATTTGTAGGCATGAAGGTGTCCTGATATTAATGGTAAAGAGGTGTATATTCACTACACTGCTGAAAGTGTTTGGACACTTACCTGTAATAGTATCAAATGATTTTATTTAAAAATATTAGTTCACAGAAAAGCCACCTCTGGTTTTAATTACAGTGGCTACATTTCTGGGCATTCTTTATACACTGGCGGAAAGTGAAAAAAGAACACCAAGGAAGAATTGGCGGACGATCATGAAATTTACATATGTTAATGGGGTCAAGTTTACGTAGGTGTGATGTTAATTTTGGGACCAACTGGTGAGCGCTTACGCCACAGCAAGGCATAATATGCAAATTAGCGTCGGTGGTATTTAAGGAGTACGGCGAAGTGAATGTAATCAGACATCGGCGTACGCACACGTGCGAAGACCCTGAAATGCCTGGACATGGAAGACGTGTACGATTTCAGCAGTTTATCGGACTATGAGCGAGGTCATCTAGTCGGACTCCGCGAGGCCGGGTGGTCGTATCGTCGTATTGCGGAGCGAATTGGACGGGAAGTATCGGTGGTGGTACGATGGTGGCGTAGATGGTCCGAGGAACATTCCCACACGAGAAGACGTTGAACCGGGAGTCACAGACGGACCGAGCGGCGTTGTCAAGCAGAACATCCACTGCGACGCAAATCCGAGCTGCCGTTGCACCTGAGGTGACTGTGCGAACAATACGCAACCATCTACTGTATGCAGGACTACGTGCACGTGTGCCTCTGGCATGTATACTTCTGACTCCACCCCACCGCCAGGAACGGCTGCAGTGGTGTCGCCAACGTCTGCACTGGAGAACGCAATGGCAATCTGTCGTATTCAGCGATGAAAGCAGATTCTGCTTGGGAGCCTCCGATGGCCGTATGCGTGTTCGCAGGCGCACAGGGGAGCGTCTCGACCCTTCTTGCATCCGCCAGCGACACACAGGGCATACACCTGGTCTCCTGGTGTGGGGAGCGATCAGCTATCACTCCCGTACACAACTAGTGTTTGTACCGGGTACGTTAAACAGCACCTCCTACATCAACATCATTCAGCCTGTTGTTGTGCCATTTGTAAGGTCGGTCCATCGTGGTGTTTTCCAGCAAGATAACGCACGCCCACACACGGCACGTGCAACGCAACATGCGCTTCAGGGTGTGAGACAACTTCCATGGCCTGCACGTTCACCGAATTTGTCCCCCATTGAGCACGTGTGGGATTTTATGGGGCAACGACTTATCCGGTCTCCATGGCCAGCCACGACCATCCCGATTTACGCGTCCAGGTTGAGGATGCTTGGAACTCAATCCCCAAACTTACATCCAACATCTGTACGACAGACTCCATGCCAGAATTGCACAGTGTGACGGAGTTCATGGCGGTTCAACCTCGTACTAAACACGTTACATGTAAATGTTACTTTTCAGTTTACCAGCAAATACAGCTGTATTTTGCCATAATGTTTTGATCACGTTATCCTCTGTATTCCGTTATTATGCTGTATGAATTTCGTTGGTGTCAGACGTCTCCTTCTTGGTGTTCTTTTTCACTTTCCGCCAGTGTATAAAATTCTGTTAAATCTTGACCAGAATATTATTCCACCCTTTCTGCAAGTTTACAGCTGCAGCTAATTCGGAGAAAGGTCGCTGTGGTAGAGACTTGATTCAGCGTTCCAATTCGAAGGCGGTTTTTCTCCCTGACTTTCCACTGGCCAATCCAATACATCAACGTTGTTCTGCATAAACCAGTTTCGTACACATCGTACAGTACATAATCGTGCTTCCATTAACGGTTTGCATCGAAATACTGCCATAGTGTAGCAAGCGTGGAATTTTCTCGTATTGAAGTACAAAATAGACTTCATGGTTTCCGTTACAGCAACCAAAGAACCAAATTCCATCCATCCAGATGAGGCTGCCCGAAACCTTACAGAACAGACATCAAACTGCCAGGTGGAACGACGCAGTCTTCAGAGATCCCGTTCTCTCCCGGAAACAATCGGGTCCAAACACGTTGATGGGATCTAAACAGTTCACTGCTTGATTGCTCCGGAGATCTCTGTTCCAGTGCTTTAAGGTCTAGGAAGGAGTAAAGCACCAGTCCAAACATCATTGAGAATTTACAAGTGATTTTAAGCTAACGCACAGCTCCCCTGACAGTGGTAGCCTACATTCGGCGAATAATTTCAGTGCTGACAGAATTTTTAAGCTCGGCAGTGAGTTCTGCTGTAAACAATGTTCGCAGTTCTCCTCAATCAGTTCCTATGTGTCTGGTTAGTGAGTTAGCACGACCTCCCAGAACTTGCTTTTTTTTTTTTTTTTTTTTTTTTGTAGCGTTGTTCCTCCATCTTTCAATTGCGTCAGCTTATATGTAGATTTTGGTATATTAAGTACGTCTTCAAAGTCTCGTTTAGAAAGAATACCACCATCGCACGTTATTGCCTACATAGCATACTGACTTCCAATCCACTGCAACTTCCCCAGAAGACTCGTGTTTTAAATGCAGAACCCCAATTGGTACAACGCAGTTGCACGCGTCAATTCTGTATTGACGCATGTGAACGCGTCATTACGAATTTGAGAAATTATTCAAGTGTGCTAATACTTTGGGCAGTATTGTGTACATCTCGTTTCCTAGCATATCGTTCAAAATGTAGCATGAAAATGACAGCAGAGTAATACCAAAAATTTATTACATTAAAGACCATGAAAAGTGCTGATGAGTCAATAAAAAAATCTTACAATTTTCGTGTTACCTAAATTTGCTTAACGATGTTTAAAAATGCGCTTTTACAGGGATTTCTGAAATGTTTCTTTAACTTTCGATGCCCACAATTTGGTCGGTTGAAGGTTAGTTTTAGTTGAGCCTTTTGTTAAAGTGAAAATATTGTTAAGCATTTAAACGCGCGTATCAAATATTGCGAAGTTGCATTTTAAGTAAGATTCGAGATGTAAATCATAAAATGTATTGTACTTTTCAGTTCGACAAATCTACACAATATTATTTTCGATTTTTCAGGCATATTAGGTGAACATCGACTTACAGAGCCGTGTCTGTCTAATGCTCTTAATTATAACAGCACTTTATTTTGAGTGTGAGATAACAAGATTTAGAAGATAAATCGCAGTCGTACAGCATATTTGGCGTGACCCGTTTTAATTGAATCTGCAAAGGCGAAGCGAATAGAAAATTGGTGTCTGACATCGCAACGCGAAGGAAACAGCTGGACGAAATTCATCAAGGATGATTTGATTTTTCCGCAAATTCACACAGGCGAGTACCAGAACGATCACACATTTTCCGAGGTAGTCTTAAAAGCAACAAATTGAATTTCCTTAAGAGCATTTAGAAATATCGTTTCACCCTTCTCAGTCATTTAGTTTCGTCAAAATTAATTCAACTTCATGCTTTAACATGAAAAGGATTTCTGGAAGTCTGACTACTCAGAATTGTTGGTTATCATGGGTAATGGACGAATGTCTGCAGCAGAACGAATATGCTATTCTTATTCCGTAGTGAAACGAAAAGTTCACAAATTTAAAGGGACATACTTTTCATACCGTATTATGCTTGATTAATGGAACTGGTATAATTCAATAGAGCTTGGAGAATGAAAGAAATCTCAGAAGACTGGAAGCACAATGGTACCCATTTTAAAACAGGTGACGTCCTAAAATGCGATTACAATGGAATAAAAATCCAACACCTTCTGATGACATTTGAAAGAATAGCAGACGAGATACTAAAAGGTAAAAATAAGAAATATGCAGTTTAGTTTTATGAAGAGTGGAGGAACCCCGCAGATGCAGTCTTTATAAAGCGACTATTAAAATACTGTATTTCGAAAACAGAAACGTACCATATGAAACGTAGATGTGAAGTAATCATATGGTAAAAGTCCCGCATGAAGTCACATACAGGTATCCGTTGCATTACGATATTAATTGGTTGCAACAAATCGCCGCATACAGAAAGTGGATTTTACAGTGAGTAAAATAGTGATGCTTTCCACAAAAACAAATTTCGTATTTAAAATCTGTAAAAAAAAAATTCTGAACAGATTCTAGTTGTGATTCCTGAGTTGAAGTCTGCCCGAGATAACACGAGATCTATATCCACCCAGCATCAGAATCTGAGCATATTTCTGCCAACAAGCAGCTGCACCTTTTTGAAGCCTTGACCACCTAGAAGGTTCAACTCGTGATTTTTATTAGCACTCCAGCTGAAGGACCTGAAACTACATTAGCGTCCTTCAGATGATACTAATCCTGAGGTTATAAAATCAGCATCGAGGAGAATTGACACTCTTGAAAATTGAAAAGAGAAGCTGACCTGTTACGGTGGTGTATTAAACCCATTTTCGTCCGCTACGCGCTATTCTATTTAGATCTTAGAGGCAAACCGGTTTCCATTAGCTTCTATGGGATATTTACGTCTGTAGCTGGAGCGACTGTTTGGGTCATTCTGGTTCGGTTGCTATCTGCTCAGTTGAGTGTACAGTTTTAAAAGACTTCAGTGAGATGTTTGTGCCGACGACGCGTCGTGTATTAGGTGGTTCGAGCAACATGGATCACTTCCCCTAACCAAAAGATTTAGCGCACAGGCCATGACTTTCTACGCTTCATGTCTGTGATAATAATGCATCAATGGTCCGCATATCGTCCCCTGTAACGGAAGGGTTACGCGCATCTGACGGTCAATCTCTCCGGTTTCGCCAATTCTGGGACAGGTGCTCATCCAAAGCATTTAGGACAAGTAAGGGTACCCTTAAACACTGCCTCCTTATCTTGCTCAAAGGATTTGGGTCAACACCTGTAAGAGTATTTGTTGGGATATGTGACGTACCTGCCAGCAGGACGCACACGACATAAAGGCGGATAGCAGTCAGAACAAACGTCCGCGTAGCTCAATTGGTAGAGTGACTTATTCCGGAGTGAGGGGACCCGAGCCCCGGCGTGGAGAAAAATGACGGAGAAATTTACTTCGTTATAATGGTGCCCGAACTTTCCGGATGACCCGGCTGTTCAAAATCTCGCATTGGTGTGATGTTCTTTCCACACCGCGAGATAGGAAAAATCAGAGAATCCCTTCTCCAGCGCTTCGAAAAATAAAAATGTGTGATGTTGCATTCCACACACTAGATTGACTGGGAGTTCTCGAGTGCACGTTTTACAGCGGATGGCTGCCTGCAACGATTCATGGTCACGGCTGACCCGTGGGCCATGCCCCCGGCCTTCTTTCAGGGGGGGGAGATGTGACGTACCTGCCAGCAGGACGCACACGACATAAAGGCAGATTGCAGTCAGAACAAACGTCCGCGTAGCTCAATTGGCAGAGTGACTTATTCCGGAATGAGGGGACCCGGGTTCGAATCCTAGCGTGGACAGAAATGACGGAAAAATTTACTTGGTTATAGATATTTACGTCTATACCTGGAGCGACTGATGAGACCTACAAGTCGCTCCAGGTATAGACGTAAATACCCCAACAAATACTAGAGGACCCACAGGCTTTCGTTCGAACACTCATTTGAATTTTTAGTTCCCATTGTTCGTCATTCCTAATCCGGTAGGTCTTAATTCCCTTCATTACAAACGAGAGAGTTGAGTTGCGTTTGTGAGAAACGAAACGTACCTGTTTTTTAAGAACACTACCTTTTTGCACCTCAAACACACATATCGTCCTTTTAAAGCGCCATTGAACGCACACAGAAAATTGACAAGGCACTTTCAGGCTATGCTCATCGCATGCTGTGGCCGCAGCGGTATCTCATGCCTACAACAAACGTCCACTTCGGGTTCAGATATATAAACCCATCCGAAATTATGTTATCTCTTCATTTAGAACATTGATACCGTGCCTGATTTAATCAGATGACGAATCAGTTTATTGGCGGCTTCCCTCTCTGTTGAAGAAATGGCCAAAACAGCTGACAAGCATTTTTTCTCACCCTATTGTTACAGTGGACACCCCCCCCCCATCCTAAAACCTGAAGAAAACTCTAAAATTTGTCCGCCATGTCGCGTATGGTATGAGGCAGCTAGGAATCACAGTTCGGCAGGCTCACATGTTCTTTTACAGTTCAGTTTTTTTATTTATTTCTCATTTACGTTGTTTTTTCTTTCGGCTGTTCTCTAAATTAATTAACAAAATTGCGGGATAATTGGGAAGTCGCTCCAATGCTTTTGAAGGCAAGAAACGCAATATTTTTGCCATTTTGAATTGCTAGACCTCACACATAGCCCTGAAGTGAAACATAAAAATTCCTATCTCAAGTGTCTTAGAGGGGCTGCAAAACGAACGAGGGAAATGTGCTTTCGAATGCGGATGGAAGCAGCAATGTTCGAAGTGGTTTTTCACTTTTCTTTCTTTTCTTCTTTCCGCTTGTAGCTTAACGCTGTGGTCCGTATGTTTACTTCAGTGGGTGGGCCAAGAGACCCTCAGCAGACACATAACTCTGTCAGCGAGAAAGATACTTTGACTGACGTATGCGAGGGACAATGGGCAATTAAGAGTTTAGAATCGCTGAAAAGAATAGGGGGTGGATTCGAGCGTTGTTTTCGGTCGGCAGTTGCTGATATACGCTTAAGGTAAAAGCACGTCTGATTTCGCTCGGCCGAGAAAATTAATCTCAGGGCTGGCGGTCGCAACTCGATAAAAAAAATGGAAACAAAACCTGCGAGAGGCATATTTGAACTGCGTACTCAGGCAGGGTAGATGTTATGCTAACGGAAAGGAACTGACTGAATTGGGAATGAACGGTCAAAAAGGACGGAAGGTAGCGACGGACGGAATCAACTATAGCAGCAGCGGAATTGAATGTGTTCCACTCTCCAAGCAGTGATGGTCAGAATTATTTCTTCACGACAACAAAAAAATCATTTCCCAGGAACACCGAAAATCAGTCTCGGAAACTGCAACAGCAGATGTGAGAGAGGCTATTTTGTTTAACGGCCACCTTTAAATCTTCACAAGAGTGGATCCGTGTATACTCGCATCAGCGCAACAAAGTGCGGCGTGATATCACCATTTTAATTGTGTGCTTCATTTACATCAAGCGTCAAAGTGAAGTGTTGAATCATCGGTGCTGCCACATGGTGCAAGTGTCTGTGTGCGTGTTTTTTTTTGTCGTGTGATATTATGTGATGCACAACGGATTTGCACAGCAAAGTCACGTAACTGTAAGTAAATGAATATTTCCTTTTTCTTTCTTCGCACATCTGCGAACTTGTGCCATCCCGACACCCAAAGCTGCATGGACATAGATGCAGTAATGCTGAGTGACTGAACCTCAGAGGAAATACCTGCACATACAGATTTCAATTTCTTACCGGGCCCATTTCCTGATTATTTTTTTACATGAATAAGGGAGAAGGTGTGGCCACAAATTCCGCTGGGCGGGACAGTTTCTTTTAACTTTGGTTCAGGGCCAAAGCGAGCGGAGAAGGGATCTGCATGTGCATGCTTATTAGATTTAGTTAATTAACTTTGGCAGTATTTCGCACCTATAATCTTATACCGCAAATTAACGTGCTTGTGTATTTTGTGTCGCGAGTATTTTTAATGTGATCGTTTGCATATAATTTTTTTTTCATTCTCTAAGCAATTGTATATGAATATCACCTGCAGCTCTATTTAGTGTGTTAAAGAGTAGTATCTCTTGTTCAGATAGTCCGGTGGAGACTCAGACGGCTTGCGTCTTCCGACAGTAAAGTGTGACACCGTATGCTGCCCACATATGAGGGGCAATTGTCTATGCGCCTAGAGAGCGCCGGATCTGTTTAAATCTCGCAGAACGTTATTAAATGTTGTGTTGTGTATTTGAGAATCATGTTTTATTTGCGAAAGTGAGTGTTGTACTGGCTGGTTGGGGATTGAATGTACCGGAGTAAGATCCGGACCACTACACTCAGTCACGAATTGGTGATTGCGGGTGAACCTCATCACAACTCTGATCCCAAAGTATCATTTTTTTAGATTATTTTATTTTTTATTTGTTGTTGTTATTTTGTTCACAAGGTGGATTCACCCAAGCCTTATGCTTCGGGTCATTCTTCAACTTTTCATTTTTTATGTTCTGGTGTGAATCTTTGAGTGCAGCAGTGCACCTGAGATTCTCACCTGGTGCCGTGGCCAACTAAATTGTACTTCAGGTCTCAAGCACCGTTACCGGCCGACTCGGCAGGAACACTGCTAGTGCCGTGTAACACTATAGACGAAATAACTCAGCTTTTAATTTAATCTTTACATAATGGTCGCATCATACTTTTTTGGCACGAAAATGAAACATAAAAACACACGATGTTGCGAGGAATTTCAGTGCATACTAAATGTTGCCTAAACGAAGGTAAGATGCGCACGCACGGGGTTTTACGTTGTATTAGAGTTATGCGAAAGTTTCCGCAGCCCCCGCTAGCGGGTGCTGTAGGAGTCTAACCTGCAGGAGACCCGTGCTGTCAGTTCGTACATGAAGCCAAGCATGGCGGTCGATAAAGTTCATTTGCGGCACTGTTTCTTATTCATGTTTAATTTCGGGAAAAGTGCGAGTGAAGCATACGGTTCAATATGTCAGGCGTATGGCAAAACGGTTATGGGTGAGCGGACGTGTCGAGAATGGTTTGCCAGGTTTAAGAAAGGTGATCTAAGCTTGGAAGACAAACCACGTGCAGGTACACCGCAGGAACTCGCAGACGAGGAACTGGAATCGCTGTTGCAAGGGGATGCCACACAATCAACCACGCAACTGTCGAAACGTTTGAAAGTGGCTCAATCGACGGTGGTACGGAGTCTACAGGCCTTGGGGAAGATCCAAAAGTTTGGTAAGTGGTTTCCACATACTTTAACGGAGCGTAATATTGGTCAACGATTGGGCATCTGTATGTCGTTGCTGAAGAGGTTTCAAGGAAAGAATTTCTTGTGGAAGTGTGTCACCGGGGATGAAAAATGGGTCTATTGCGACAACTTAGTACGCAAGCAATCCTGGGTCGATCCAGGCCATCTATCAACATCCACTGCAATACAGGATATCCACGGGAAAATGGTGCTGTTGTGTGTGTGTAGTGGGATATGCATGGAGTGCTGTACTTCGAACTATTGAAACCGGGCGAAAAAAATCACTGCACAACGATTTAGCGATCAGGTTATGAAACTGAACGCCGCAAACGAGCAAAAACGCCCATGGACAGGTAAAGGACGCCGCCCAGTCATCCTGTTGCACGATAATGCCAGACCACATGTCGGTGCCACCACGAAATCAACCCTTCAGCGGGTACACTGTGAGGTTTTACCGCACCCGGTTTGCTCCCGGACATTGCACCTTCAGACTTTCGTCTGTTGCACTCAATGCAACATGCCCTAGCCCAGCAGAGTTCACCACAGTTCCAGAGGTGGAAAATTTAGTCACTGCGTTCTTCAGCTCAAAACCCGAGTCTGTCTATCAGATGGGCATTCATTTGTTGCCTGAAAAATGGCAAAAGGACATTGATGCTAACGGCCAATATTTCGTTGAATAAATGTGTACTGGTTTCCTGATTGTTCCTGTCTCCTTAAAACGGCGGAAACTTTGCATAACCCTAGTAGATTTGTCATAAGCAAACTAGCGGGCTCACACACAAACGACCTTGTTAACGGCATGTAAAAGTACGCATATTTTTGAATTAACAATGGTCCCTCCAAATAATCAGTAAATTTCATAGAGATTTAAGTTATGTGAAATCCAATTATACCCACATGAAATAAGATACTGATTTATGTAGTACATCGAATTACTTATTGCAGTATTTTGAATTAATTCCAGAGGTTTAATATTTGATTTCAGAGGTAGTAACTTCCCTCAAAGAGATTAAATATTAAACCCCCCTGATGAGAATCCGGGGAAAATCTTTGGTCTGGTGGTGTCAAATTGTTACAACCGGAGTTCGGGGACTGCCTGGTTCATTGTTTACTCCCATTTCGTAGGTGCGATACTCGAGATTACGTTCGGTCAGACAGAACTTTCGAAAGAGATCAAAATGAAGTGCAGCCACAGGCAAACACAGTTAACTATTCAGGTACTGATAGTCTCTCTCACACACACACGCAAACACACAGGGCTTTAGAAAATCCCAAAACACATTACTTATACTATTTATAGAAGGGCTGCATATTTGCAATGATCCGTTCAAGTCAAACCGGGTGCAGAGCAGCAACCTTGGTTTAGAACAAAAACTTTACGCGTACCAAAATAAATAACATCTGTATATGCGACAAGGTACACAATATGAAACTAAAAATAGTATAACTCTACTAGAAATCCGAATTTCTTGGCGCAGAGTAGAAATCTAAGTTTCTTCCAAGTTTTTGCACATCAACCAGATGGATTTTTCAAAGATGATAGACAGCTAACTGTAAACTGGATAACGGAACACTTCAACAATTTGAACGCGGTGACTTGACTAGATAAATAGCGCAAATGTGATCATTCATTCGAAGAAACGAGGTCATTTATTATCTAGTCACGCAGTTAATTTGCTGAAGTGTTTTATTATCCAGTTTGCTGTCTACCTTCCTTGAAAAGGCCATCTGGTTGATATGCGAACCTTAGAAGAAATTTTGATTTCTATTCACCGCCAAGAAATTCGGATTTCTAGTATAGTTATAATATTTTAGTATTGTTGGTGTATAGTTCCTTATTATTAATTACGATATGAAACGGTTTGAAAGGCCCATACAGAGACCATAGGCTCATAAAATGAAAAACACCGGTAAAAGAAAAAGTAACACAGAATACATATCACGATGATCGTTCAAAAGGCGACATAAGTTTAGAATTTTTTGCTCACCACACCCGCTTTCGCATTGGTGTCACGCTGGAAACTTTAGAAGAAGCACGGCTCAGGCGAACCTGTAAAGGTGGGGTACTGGGCAGCGGCTCACGCTCTAAACACAGCTAGACCAGCATCATAAATGTCTTTGGTCTTGCACAAGGATCTCCCTAATCAATGTGGCAACATATCGGTGTGCCACAAAAGCAGTGTCATACGAGCGGCGGTTACTGGTCTGAGGGAAAGTCTTCCGTGCTTCGGGGTAGATGTTACCCAAAGTTTTGAACTTCCTGGATTTCCTTCTCCCCTTCCACATTGAGCCGTACTTTCAGCTCACAGCATAGCTCTCTCTACTTGCAGCTGACCCATTGGTTTTTGGACAGCGGAACAGTCAGGTATATTGTGACTAGATGCAATGCAGAATCAGCACGCAGGAGCATGACTGCTGGGAATGCCCAAACATCTGACAGTTCAACCACCTGGGAGGTATGTAGAGGCGGACTTCACAATTCAAGTAGCCGGCCTTGATAGACGGAGGCATACTAGGCCTACTGAATGCCAAAATGATGTCACTGTAATTGATGAGCTCCACAATTGCGCTGAAATTCGATACAGCACACTACAATTACAACTTCAGTGTTCAACTCGTGTACAAGATGATCTAGATACCACACCGCGGTAATTGAGGTAGTAGTGTGGTTTCCCTTAAATAAGTACTCCAGCCAATGAGACGACACAGGAGTAATTCTCTGTACCTCGAACACGTTGTTTCAGTCAAGAGATCTCGACTGCAACTTTTTCACGCTCTTTAGGGTACCAACATGTCCCTTGAGAGAATTGTTAATCCAAAATAGGGACTTAACGCTGAGTTAGATTTCATTTTCTTTTGCATGGACAAAAAAGAATCGCTGACAAAGATTGTTCTGCTGAAATGTTGTTAGTGGACAATCCAGACGCCAAATAATAAGTCGTTTGACCCGACTACACCGTAAAACAGCTTAGGAATCCACGAAGAGAAAGATAATGTTCATCCATGGACATCCCTGCCTTCATGGAAAACCTACAGTTAGCCGCATAAAAATAATACACATTGTGAGGTGCGGACCTTTCACATGCACGAAAGAAATTGTCCGAAATAGTGGAGATACATATAAAACTATGCGGATATGCCTAACCTCTGACCTTTTTGAATACGCCATAGGGATGAAGAACTGATCTGTCGTAGAAAGTCCCTCTGAGTATTTACCCTTCGACAAAAAATTTCGAAGCCATAGCTTGGAAGCATATTCCCCTTGTTACGTTCAATCATTTTTAGTAAAATGTCAAAAACCGGAGGTGCGATTTTTTAACCATCAACTTGATTTTATCGGAAGTATGAAAAATTAACATCTGCGTACTATCTGATTGGAGATGGAGAGCTTCAGAACTAGAAGCGGCGTAATTTTAAGTCTCGCCATCCCAGACAAGAAAAATTTGCTCCGACCTTGCTTACATATGCTGTGTTCCAAACGGACTATTTTTCAAGGAAAAAGAGATATATTCTTAACAAAAGTGGTTAGTTAATTTTAATTAGCTCCCGAGAACGATAGACACGGCCCTGAGGATACCAGTCAGATATGGTACGTGTTGACAAGGAAGACGCGTAGTCGGCATGTATCTAGGCTTTCCGGTGTCTCAATAGTTTGTTGGCATGCTTGCACCCTCCGAAGGTTCAGCCAGTCGAACTAACGACAAGTCGTTAGAATCCTGTACTCCACTCGGCTAGACTTCACAGACTAAGCGTGGGTCAGTCTCTAGCTGCCCTTGTAAGGTGAAGTAGGGGGGGGGGGGCAGAGAGGACAACTACATCTTTGCTTCCAGAAACCTCACCCTCTAGCTTCCTCACACTACAAACATGCAGGTAAGTCTAGCTTATCAAGCTAGGTAAACGTAAGAGGAAATAAATCAAACTGTGAACTTAACTCTGGTGCTGAGAGTTAATCACAACCTCAACATCCTACAACTGATTTGGATGTGGGTCATGTTCAAAACGAAAGGCCTAAAAAAAACAGAACATCAGAATGGAATGGTGCCGTGGGGACCCCACTCCCCATCAACTGGATGAACTGCCCCTGCAGTGATGAAATCGCGCAACGACAAGATAATACGATCCGTCACCAGGTTGACGTGCATTTTGGTAGGAGGCGCTTCTTTCCAAATAATGCGCAAGACGTTTTGGGGGCTTAACGTCCTCCATGAGTATTGAAGACTAAAACGGAGTCGCCCACCCTTAATTTGAGGCCACAGATTCCAGGAAAGGTATTTCTAGCACTGTAAGACAAGCACACCAAGCGTACATCTTTCGAGATGCGAACCCAGGTTTAACTATTACAATTTTCCAGAAGACAGTGCATCTGACCACGCGCACACCGGAACGGTGATCACAGCTTTCCTGTTGTTTCTAGAAACTTCACTGGCCAATGACTGGAGCTGGAAACATCCACCATTCTGAATTCCCTTTTGTTCTGACTACCAGCAAAACCTCTGCAAGAAGCTTTCCCAGAGTTATAAACAGAACATTCGATCACCAGTTGTGTGTGTGTGATCGCTTTTCGTAACCATTCTTATAAAGACCAATAATAGTGGATCCTTTCCATGGAAATTCTGGGACACTAGATGGAATGGACACAAAAAGAAAATGATAAACAATGTTATCGCAAGAAATGCTACAATATATATTCTTAGTTCTACAGATGTTTTGCAAAGTACAGTTAAAATTGACATTAAACCGTTTTTTCGTTCTTTGGAGACAAAACTGAAAAATACAGTATTTCTGTGACTCTGCATGACATCTACAAGTATCGGCCTTCCCATTTGATCCAGATTTGCAGCCAGAATAATTTTGTCTAAGCATAATTTTAAATTCCACTGTCTCAAATTCCTCTAAGAAACTAACATCCAAAAGCACTCCAGTCCCCAACACCAGCCAAGGATAACCGGGAGCGCTGCTTATCTGTGATCTTACCATCTTAAACTGACTCCAGTGATGCTTCCTTCCTCGCGTTTCTCACCATATCACGCTAGTCATAAATAACAATGGACAGAGTTCGTAAGGAATATTGTTCTCTACCAGGAAGATAAAAACATTCCGAAATCCGGTTGAATGCGAATCACCATTACGAGCAGCAGCATTCATGGTGCTATTTCTATGTGTCTGCTGCGAACTCTGCTTAGACAACACCCTAGTGTCAGGCATAAAATCAATACACAGAATTTACACTATTATGTAAATTTGTAACAGAAGAAATCGAAGTACCACAATTCGTATCCACATTAAGTCACCGCAAGAAATACCAGTACTCAAAATACGAGGAATTTCCCTTTATTTGTTAGTTTCATGCCCTGTACAGTGGCTACTCTAGTATTTCTTCCAACGTTATGTGCACAACTACGATAATCTTCGGAATTTTTATTGTTGTATACATTTACAACTGGAGAAATCAAAATGCCATAACTGACGTTCAGCACAGGAATATTACAGTCATATACACCAAATAGACACATGACAGTACCATAGCCAACCTTAGGATAATCATTTAGGAAGGCCGACTTACTCGTTCCTACGAACTCGAAATAACCCAGTGCGTTCGTTTTGGCACTTTACTTTGTTTCGCTACTTCAATATACACTTCCGATTAGGGAAATAACATTTAACAGGTAGTTTTATTCATAAAAAATGCTATCGTAGGCGACCGTTATTTATGATACATATCAGCCCCAAACCAATGGAAGCACAGTTGCGATACAACTGACAGAAGGTTAAGACCTATCATTATTTGCAGAGCTAAACGAGGAAACTGCCTGAGCTTTCTCAAAAATGTATTATCAGGCTCCGCTGAGCCTAAAATGGAGAACGATGCAATAAGAGTCCAAATCAGTCAAAAAGCAAACTGTGTTAGTTTTGTTACCCTTCGCTAGTTATACCTCAGCTACGTTCTCCAAGCCCGTTAGGAGGGGGCAAGGGGGCAGCTAAGGGTAATAACTGTCGCCCACCATAGCCAGTATAAACAAACCAGATGTTGGCTTTGCTACAGAGCATACCAGCCATTTTTATCCAAGCTTTAAAAACAAAACAAAACCATGAAATGTTATTTATGCTATCGGAAATATTTTAATAGCGAAACGAAGAAAACTGCAAAAGCAATGGGTTACAATTCTTAAAAATGAGTGCACGAGTTTTCTGAAAGAAGACTAGCACGATTATCATTCATATAGTTATTCACCTAATTTAAAGTACCATTTTTACAACCGGATTTAATATAAATTAATAAATATTTACAATTTCACCAGAACTATTATCTAACTGCTCTTCGATGTTCATTACAACCCTCTGAAGCTCGAATATAAATTTAATGGCTGTACACCAGAAACATCACTAAGCTTCAGTTGAAAGTTCAAGCACAGATTTACTTACTGCACAACAATAAAAGATTGCTCCTTTCACTAACAGATATTCTTGTATTGTATTTCCCCAAAACATTAGGAATGATTGTTTTCAGGTGACACATTTAAGCATCCATTTCGCCAGTTGCTTTGTCAGTACGCAGATTTATACTGGATTGATGTCGGACGACGATATCGCCAAGAACTTGGGGAAAGTCCTCGCACAAACTGCGGTATACTGTATTATCACGCCTCGTTGCTACTCTATTCAAATTATCTCATACTGGGTCTCACTAAAGGTGACTTCCAACAGAATGCCTTATGAACAAGAAACGTCACATTCAATATTAGGTAATTCTTATTTTTTATTAATGATTTCACAGGTAAGGTTACTATTCAAAGAGGGTAGGTACCATTAGCAGGAGTTATACCATGCTAAAAAGAACAAGTCATTATACAAATAGTAAGAACTTTATCAAGCTACGGTAAAATAACATCTTCCAAGGACGCCCTTAGTCTGCTAGAATTATTAAAAGACCAAATTATCAGTCCCAGTATACGGAAAGTCTTTTCATTGAAATAAGTCAATAGAAATAAGTTAAAAATTGTGGAATCAGCAGCACCAATGTTTCCCTTAGTTGATCTTCATAGTTGACATCTTCGAGACTGACTTCTTATGCAGCCCCTTTTGAGCAACTCGATTAGCCTCACATGGGTACCCATTTGCCTTTTCAAAGTCTGGTAATTTCAATGCACAGACAACTACATTAAAAAATAGCACAGGGGAATGTTATTTCCTAACATGCCTCCTGAAATCGTAAATGCCAACAAATACACCACCACTCGTAACCCTCATAGCACCATTTTCCCTACTTTTATTCGAAAGTTGATATTTTATTACATATTCACAACAAACTGAAATACCAGGTGTAGAAATTCTGGAAACTTAAACTCTTGCAACTAACACTATCCAAAATCCGCTAAAGAAGTTCATAGGAATATACTCAATGAAAATTTTAAAAAGTTTAAAGTTACTCACCCAATGTCCGTCGGCAGTAGTATTGTTCCAGGGAAAAACAATGATAGCTTGGGGAACTGTACACTCACATCCCATTCAGTTATCAACATAGTTATTGCACTCGACTAGTTATCGAGAGATCTGGAGTTCGATCCCAGTGGTGCCGGAACACAATTTTTCAGTTGCTATGCGTTGTTTATAAAATAACGTTGACAGAGCGATGACATCGTCCATTTACATTATCCCCACGTATTTGATATGTATGAGCACGTTCGCCATTGCCAAACGAATGCGTGGATTCAGTTTGGGACAAATTTTCTCATTCAATTCTTTTAACAACAGAAGCATTCACTTTTCTACTCAGTTTCCAATGCACGTGTCAGAGACGTCAAAACAACGCATGGATTCAGTCCGGAAAAAGACTTATTTTACAGCCACTAGTCCACAACTTGCAGTAGAAACGAATATGTTTCTTTCGCAATGCCTTCTTGAGTGTGGCCAAAAGAAAATGTAAATCACTCTAATCCGAGTACAAGAATTTGGTAGCACTTCAAAACTTATTTCGTGAATAGTTTAAAGAGACTTGGAGGCCTAGCATTGTCGCATGGCAAACAAACCCTTTGAGGAGGAAGCTCGAACGTCTTGAACATGAATGTAGACGGCACGTCATTCGCTTTTAATCAGCTGAAAGTAGGACGCCAGTTGAGAATTGTCTCTTACCACATTTTACTCCCGTAACTGACTGTCTTATTGTCCCAAGACCAATCATATTCACTTTCTCTGTGTAAGGTGTCTCCCTGATATTTTTTTTTCCCGAGGAGAGGCTGGATGCCGTCATTCTTCGTTGCCCCACTTAACCTCAGGTGCAGAAGGTGATTGAAGCAGGTCCCACCACCAGACTCGCTGCAGTGCAAAATGTGCAACTGCTCTCACCTTCAGTTTTGTGCAACAATATGGCTCCTTCCTCTGAAATAGCGGCATGCTTAACGCTCTATCATTAAAACTCACCCAAAGCTGCTACAATACAAGTTAGGAGTTCAAAGACCACCGTGAGCAACTCAGTGGCCTATAAGCAGACGCTCGTCCCTAAATTGGGACTACTGGCTCCCAGAATGGGAGAGAGACAGCCCCATAAGGCATACACATCACCCATTACTCAACTGTAACCCGCGGCCACCTCGGACTCAGACCACTGGAGCACTGAGTTGGCTTCGTGCACCTACACTCTTGCTGGTCACTTTTCCTATTTTCGTTTAAGCCACTTAGGTATAATCAATTGTTTAAAACGATGTAGAAATAGTGCAGCAGCTGAAAGAACGCCACCTCTTTAAAAAAATACACGAATGGCAGGAAAAGAGCCAATATTATTTAGCGTTGGCTACATTATATTGTGTGCCAATCTTCTTTTTCGGAGTTTTAATTACTATCAAACGCAAATCTGAGGGCTATAAGTAGTCTCTCCTCCCTATTTTGGGTCACTGTTTGCAGGAAACGGAGAGAAGATAAGCACACGATTTAAGACAAACACACCACCCATGCCTCATCAGGATTCGAATTCAGATTCAGCTCGGAAGACTTGCCAGAAGTGGTCTAATTTTCCTGGGCAAGTGGTTTAACACCACCTCAGGTTTCAACTTTGTACCCTGCCTTATTAACAGTAAAACCTTGTCATTAAGAAAGTTTGATGTTCTTCATATAGTTGTGATCTCCGGGAAATTGCCAAAGTATCGGTTATTTGAAGATATAGATAGAGATTACAGCCTCACTAATATCTTAAGAAACCAAATGCTTTGAAATAAATGTGTGCGTGTGTGTTTTTTTTTTTTTTTTGTTGTTGTTTATTTCGCTCTCCATAGGCCAGCGTATCTGTTGTTAGATCCATTTTTTTCCGCACAGGTAATTTCCCGTCAAAAATATCAGTCCGTCACTGTTGCGCAGTGGTCTAAGCGATGGCTTCTCATCATTCGTACGAGAAGGGTCCGAGTTGTGTTCGTCTTACGGCACTGGTTCTCTCCTTTCCCTGAAACCAGTTGTGGTATATTAGGGACACGGCTACTATTTATAGCCCACCGAGTTGCTCACGGTGGTCATCAAACGCCCAAGCAAAAAAAAAATCCTGGTGGCGCAGTAGTTTCAGTCCTGGCTTTTTCTGATTATTCGTACAGGGTGAGTCGTGGATAGAGGGGTGTGTCTTTCGACACTGAATCTCCCTCTTTCGTGGAACCACTTTCTGTAAATTAGGGACGGGCGACTGTTTATAAGACATCGAGTTGCTCACTGTGCTCGGTAAACACACACAAAATACAAAAAAAAATCAGGAAAAAAAAAGTGTCAAACCTATAATATGTTTTATGTTAGTTGTGGATTGTAAGGTACGTTTATTTAGAATTTAAATCCTATATATTGATATTTATTTTTAACTATAGAGTATTATGGAGTGCAAAATCATTGCATGACCCGTGAACAAGATTTTTTGGGTTTATATAAGATATCTGCCAAAAAGAAGGAATAAATACGAAACAACAATTCCGGTTAGTATCAAAGACACTGTGCATACGTTTTCTTGATTAACTTTATAATTAAACAGAAATATAATATATTTCCTCCACCAATATAATTTCAACGAAGTTTGTTTCCTGGCTGTATTTTTCATCCTTCACAAAATGGTGTACATATGACTAGTAGTACATCAGCAGAGTGAAAACTGAAATGCCTGCACTGATATAAATACATTAAAAAAAATTCTTGATAGGAGGTTTAACGACCACCGTGCCGCTCCGGTGGCGCAGTGGTCTAAGGCGTTGGCCTCTGATCATTCGTCGGAAGGGGTCCGGGTTCGAATCCCGGTGAGGCATGGATGTTGTGTTTGTCTTACGGCACTGGCTCTCTCCCTTCCCTGGAACCAGTGACTCTAAATTAGGGACGGGCGACTGCTTATAGCCCATTGAGTTGCTCACGGTGGTCGTTAAGCCTCACACACACAAAAAAAAAAAAACGACCACCGTGTTCCGCCCCGGTGGCGCAGTGGTCTTAAGCTGGATTATGACCATGCTGGCTACTCGCCATCCTTTGAGATGGCTCCGGGTTCGAATCCCGGTGAGGCATGGGTGTTGTTTGTCTTAAGATGCTGGCTCTCTCCCTTCCCTGGAACCAGTGACCCTAAATTAGGGAAGGACGACTACTTCTAGCCAACTTAGTTGCTCGCGGTGGTCATTAAACCCACAAAAACAACGACTAGTAGCACATCAGCAGCAGTCGCCCTTCCCTAATTTAGGGTCACTGGTTCCAGGGAAGGGAGAGAGCCAGCGCCTTAAGACAAACAACACCCATGCCTCACCGGGATTCAAACCCGGACCCCTTTCGGGCGAATAATCAGAGGCCATCGTTTAGACCACTGCGACTCCGGAGCGGCTGGGAACTTGTCCCCAGTAGTAAACCGGATATCTTCCACTGTATTACTAGTTTTAACTGAGAAAAGCAGCTCACAGAAAAGGATGTTGCAGACGCTTAATTTAGAAACTTTTTGAGCTTTCGTACGAGTATTTAGTTTATAAAGTTTCTAGATATTGTTTGTTAGTTTTGAGAATAAGCCACGTGAGTAAAATGAGTGCATCTGAAAGATGCAAGCAGTACATCAAGGGATCTTTTCTGTGAACAAAAATGTATTGTTCTGTTCGTGTTGCAACATACCAGTGGACATTCCAAGAAAGGGCGGTTGTGAAAATCATTTAGCAAGCAAGCTGCATAAAAACAGAGGTGTGTCCGAACAGTCAACCGAAAATAATGTAGAAATGCGTTGATGAATTAATTGAGAAAAAAACTAAACAAGAATAGCATCGCTCAACTGAACTTTCGAAATTAACTGGTGCCTTTTGTGCAGCTAATATTCCACTTTCCAAACTGGATTTGGCCGCCCCGGTGCCGCAGTGGTCTAAGCGATGGCTTCTGATCATTCGTCAGAGATGGGTCGAGTTCGAATCCCGGTGAGGCATGGATGTTGTGTTTGCCTTACGGCACTGGCTCTATCCCTTCCCTGGAACCAGCGACTCTAAATTAGGGACGGGTGACTGCTTATAGCCCATTGAGTTGCTCACGGTGGTCGTTAAACCTCCAATCAAAAAAAAATATGTATATATATATGATGTCCACAAGCAACAACTAAAAGATTTTTTTAAATCAGTATCCGGTGTAAGCATCGTAGCAGACGAAACAACTGACTCTGAAGATAGGTGCATTTGGAATATTCTTGATGTTCCATCAGCTGAAACGAATGTTGAAAGCTATAATGCTGAAACCTCTTTGAATGTAATCTTCCTCGAGCCAATCACTTTGGAAACCATAAATTTCAAAGCAGTCAGCGAGGCAATAGTTCAGTTCGTCAATAAATTTACGAATGTAACCGCTTTTGTGACAGACTACGCTTCTTACTTACATGGGGAAAGAGCGTGAAAACCGAATATTTGAGGAAATATGGTATTTAGCAAAATTTCGGGGTAAATCTCGAAATTCCGCGAACTTTTAGCAACATTTCGCGAATTCTGCCTTTTTTTACCGCGATAAAATTACTATACTACTTTTGACCATTCGTCCGAGAAAAGGTCCGGGTTCGAATCCCGGTGAAGCGTGGATGTTGCGCTTGTCGCACGGCACTTTTTTTTTTTTTTGATTGGAGGTTTAACGACCACCGTGAGCAACTCAATGGGCTATAAGCAGTCGCCCGTCCCTAATTTAGGGTCACTGGTTCCAGGGAAGGGAGAGAGCCAGTGCCGTAAGACAAACACAACATCCATGCCTCACCGGGATTCGAACCCGGACCCCTTCAGACGAATGATCATAGGCCAACGCCTGAGACCACTGCGCCACCGGGGCGGCGTCGCACGGCACTGTCTCTCTCCCTTCCCTGAACCAGTGGCTCTAAATTATGGACGGGCGATTGCTTATAGACACCACTGAGTTGCTCACGGTGGTCGTTAAACCTTCATTAAAGAAGTTAGTAAGCCGCCCCGGTGGCGCAGTGGTCTAAGCGATGGCCTCTGATCATTCGTCCGAACGGGTCCGGGTTCGTATCCCGGTGAGGCATGGATGTTGTGTTTGTCTTACGGCACTGGCTCTCTCCCTTCCCTGGAACCAGTGACCCTAAATTAGGGACGGGCGACTGCTTATAGCCCATTGAGTTGCTCACGGTGGTCGTTAAACCTCCAATCAAAAAAAAAGTTGGTAAAATCATGCAATGCATTGATTATGAAACGCTTTCCAACATACCAGAAATCATTACTCAAGTTATTACTCAAGTTATGAGGATAATGGCTGTGGCATAAATCTCGCTCCTGTGCCCTGACCTTTGACCCTATTTCGATTATATTAAACAGAACTGGTTCAGTATACCTCCGGAACAACATACTAAAGTTTTGTCGCAATAGAAGCATTTTTAGTCAAGTTATGAGGATAATTGCTGTAGAATAAATCTCGCTCTTGTGCCCTAACCTTTGACCTCATTTCGATTATATTCAACAGAACCGGTTCAGTATACATCCGAAACCACGTGAAAAACTTTTGTCGCAATCGATGCATTTTTACGTAAGTTATGACGCATAAGGTAATGGAAGGGACCCCATTTCGCCCATTTTCAATAATTGGTCCCCTACCACATACTAAAATTTCATCGAAATCAAACCTAGCCGTCCCGGTGGCGCAGTGGTCTAAGCGATGGCCTCTGATCATTCGTCCGAAAAGGGTCTGGGTTCGAATCCCGGTGAGGCATGGATGTTGTGTTTGTCTTACGGCACTGGTTCTCTCCCTTCCCTGGAACCAGTGACCCTAAATTAGGGACGAGCGATTGCTTATAGCACATTGAGTTGCTCCCGGTGGTCGTTAAACCTCCAAACAAAAAAAAAATCAAACCATTTTTAGGCGATGTATCGTGCGGACGGACAGACAGACGGACAAAGCTGTTGCATATACGCTTCTTCAACCCACGGTTGGGAAGCGTAAAGATTATTTCACTTTCCTCACCACAGGAAATTGTTTGTCACAGGGGTTTGAATGAAAAGACAACGGGCTAGAGAAGAGATTCACGTGTGAATGACGACCCGTCTGGGGGGAAAAGTATCTCTCGGAATTACGCATAGTGATTAGGTTGAACAACGTGACGCGCGGTACCAAAAGAAACATACGCAATAATGCCGCAAAGGCATCCGCTTTCATCTTCTACACCAGAGATTCCACATACGGCACAATGCTGTATGTTTTCAAGATCTGTTGATGTAGAAGGCCGACCATAGCTTTCAGCATCCGTTTACGCATTGCGCCCGTGTGCGAATTCTGAACACCGTTCTAACACGCTCATAACTTAAGGATCATAGACTTCTTGCAGTTACCGATGGATATCTAATCCCAGCGTTTATCAGTGAAATAATCACCGGATGTACCTCCGAGTCCCGCCATGTTTCCAGGCAAGCGATCACCTTCACTTGAATATTTTCCCCAGAACGTTACACCCCCCCTCCTGCACCAAAAAAAAACCGCGATATTGTCAGGGGAGTATATAATTATGGAAGGCACCAATTTATATAACATTAATCCGAAACCAAAGTTCATCGGAAGTTACTTATTGATCACGTACGTAAACGAACTGTGTTGTGTTAAAGAACGAGTCATCATCATCATTGTCAACCATTATCAATCCACTGCTGGACGAAGGTCTCCCCAAGTTTCCTCCACAACGGTCTGTCTTGTGCCAGTCTCCTCCATGTCACTCCTGCATATTTACGAATTTCATCCACCCATCTCCCATGTGGTCTTTTTCTGGGTCTTTTCCTGTCCCTTGGAATCCAATCTAAAATTTCGGCTGTCCATCTATGGTCTGTCCTTCTGGCAGTATGTCCAGCCCATTGCCATTTCAGGGATTTAACTCTGATCATGATGTCTTCCACTCTCGTCATTTTTCGGATCCACGAGTTCCTCTTCTTATCTCTCCTGGTTATACCAAGCATGCACCTCTCCATGCTTCTTTGAGTTGTCTGCAGCCTTTGTATGTCTCTTTTAGTTAAGGTCCACGTCTCTGCACCATACGTAAGCACTGGAAGGATGCATTGATCAAACACTTTTCTTTTAAGACATAATGGCATATTGCTCTTGAAAATTATGCTGTTTCTTCCAAAAGCTCTCCAGGCAAGTTTTGTACGCCGATTAATTTCTTCATCAATGTGACCCTCACTTGATATCTGCTGTCCAAGATAAACATACGTATCTGTTATCTCCAGTTTTTCTCCATCAATCGATAAATCTTCATTTCTTGTAAAAGCATTAAACATCACTTTTGTCTTCTGAAAGTTCATTTTTAATCCCACTTCTTTACTCTTGTCAGCAAGTTCCTGGATCATACTCTGCAGCTCTGAGGGGGTAGTTGCAAAAATGACTACGTCATCAGCAAAACGAAGGTGGGTTAGATAATCTCCATTAATCTTTATCCCTTTGTTTTCCCAGTTCAGTGATTGAAAGACATTTTCCAATGTGGCATTAAAGAGCTTCGGAGATATGGTGTCACCTTGTTTCACTCCCTTTCCAATTTTTATGTGTGTTGTATTTTCAAACAGCCGAATCTTTGCACTTGCATTTTCATAGATGTTATTAATAATATTAATGTATGCATCTTCAATACCGCAGGATTTCAGAGCCGTGGTAACTGCTGATGGTTTCACCGAATCAAAGGCTTTTTCATAATCGATAAAAGCCATGCACAATGGAAGTTCATATTCCCTCGCTCTTTCAATTAGTTCTCTCAGTACGTGGATATGATCTATTGTGCTGTAGCCACTCCTGAATCCAGCTTGTTCTCTCGGTTGAGCCATGTCCAGTGTTACCTTCAAGCGGTGTGAAAGAACTTTAGTGAAGATTTTATAAACCACTGATAGGAGGCTGATAGGTCTGTAGTTCCTGAGATCCTCAATGTCACCTTTTTTATGTAGCAGGATCATTGTAGCATTGTTCCAATCCTCAGGAATCTTCCCTTCATTAAGGCATCGAGTGAAAATTTGGGCGAGTACTGTTTCAATTTCTCCACTTGCTTCTTGTATGATGTCTATAGTAATTCCATCTTCTCCTGGAGCTTTCCCCCGCTTCATGTTCTTGATTGTATGAGCAACTTCTGCTGGGAGGACTGGAAGAACTCTGGTACCTTTCATGATGTCTGGAGTACATGTATCATCCCTTTCATATAGTTTGGAGTAGAAATCTTTCACTCTTGTCAAAATTTCGCCTCTATTTCTTGTTATAGAACCATCTTCTTTTCTCAGAGCCATAATCTGTTTTCTTCCCTTACTGAGATGTCCCTTTGCTATCTTTAGGCTTTGGGGTTTAATAGCAGAACTCTTGCGCCACGCACATGAGGGCTGCAAAAAGAGTAAACAATACGGAAATTAAGTACACCGGACAAAAAATTAGTCACCCAAGGCAGAACGTACCTAATAAAGGGTGACGACACCTCTTGCCTTCATAACAGCATGAATCCCGTGTGGTAGATACTCCACAAGGTTGCGGATGTATTGAACATCGATTTGCAGCCACTCATGTGTCAACTGGTCCAGAAGTTCCGCCAGAGTGCGTCGGTGTCTATTCCAGCGTTTCACCTTCTGTTCTAAGATTTTCAGTAGGATTTAAATCTGGGGATTTGGCGGGCCAGTTGAGGCGAGACAGTGTTGCTGATTGTTCGTCGTGCCACTCTGAAACAGTTTTAGCCCTGTGCACACGACAATTGTCGTCTTGGAAGACAGGAGTTGCAATGTGATGCTGCTCCTGGATATGTAGGGCAAAGAGCAACACTTCGTCATTCAGAATGCGGAAATACGCATGCTAGTTCACCTTCATCGTCACTGCAACGAAAGGGCCCATTTCGTGGTACCAAAAACATGCCCAAAACATCATACAACCCCTCCAGCTTGAACACCACCTTCGACACTATCAGGATAAAAGACTTCACTGAGCCTGCGATGCACTCCTCGCCTCCCATCATTGGAGTACAAACAAAACTGAGACTCATCAGACCAAATTACTCGTTTCCAGTCCCCCACAGTAAAGTTTTGGTGCCTCTGAGCCAATTGATAACGTGCAATTTGGTGACTTGCTGTTAAAAGAAGCCTCTTCCGTGGTACTCTGCTCCAGATGTCCATCGCTTGCAGTTCTTGTCGCAATGTCCTTTCGGAGATTGGTTGGAGTGGACTTTCATTGACTGTTTGGAGCAATCGTTGCCTGGTTTGAAACCGATTTGCAGTTACTAGGCGTGAAACATAGCTGTGGTCCCTGTTGGTAAGAATCGTTTTTCGGCCACAGTTACGTCGCCGATTTTCAGTTGACTGCAAACTACACCACTGTTTGTAAACCCCTGGACTGTACGCTTCGACACACCAACAAATTAGGCGACTTTAATTCACTTTGTGTCCGTGGGTACGGCCAAACATTTGCCACTGAGTAACGTCTGTCTTACGACCCGTATTGCAGACTAAATTGAACAGACACGTTGCTCTTCACCACTGCACGAGACAGAAATGATCCTGTAGACCACATCAGTGCTATTTATCTCCCAACAATGCTATCACGGCGCGATCTGTGCAACCCGTAACTTCATACTGTCATTTATGTTAGGGATGACTAATGTTTTGTCCGGTGTGCTTAGATTCAGTTGCTCAATATAATGGTGCCCCATCAACCTTCTTTCAGGGAAACTGTTTTGCAATTATGAAAGAAGTGAACAGCCCAAATAAATCTCTTAAAATCAGAGATGACCTGGATTTCATATGACAAGCAAAAACTAGTAAAATATAATTCATGAAACAAGAAGCACTACGTCCAGATGTTAAGCCCCTGAAATTTTATAAAACTGTTTTTGTAGAAATTAATAATCCTCACAAACATGTGTGGCTAACAGGGAGTCGCTCACATCTTTTTTTTTTTTTTTTTTTTGTAGTGGGGGAGGTATTTAACGACCATTGTGAGGAACTAAATGGGCTATAAGCAGTCGCCTGTCCCTAATTTAAGGCAACTGGTTCCAGGGAAGGTGCACAGCCGGAGTCGTAAGACAAACACAACATCCATGCCTCACAGGGATCCGAATTTACTTGTTAGGGAACATATTAACGGAATCCTAGCAAAATCAGTTATGCTGGCCCAATACCATGTTGCTGCCGCCCAACTATCAATAAAATGTCCGGGCGGCCACCACATGGGCCAGCAGTTAGGGCCAACAGTGGCACCCCCATCAGTTGTCATATGCCAGAACAGGGCCATTAGTTATCCATCACAGGCAGTAGCTGCCACAAGTGGTCCTTCAGCGGTCCTGCAAGCACGTTCCATAAATTATGGCTAGCCTAATATGGTCCGCTAGTTTCCCGGCAATGGCAGCCGGCAATCACGGGACGTAACTGATGGCTTGCCGAATCTTGTCCGCCAATTTCCCAGTAGTAGCCATAAAAAAGTAATAATAAAATAAAGGATAACCACAGTTTCCTAAAGCTAAAACTACTTTTTTTTTTTTTTGCCTTACGAAACTTCTGCATTACAGCACTGCGCTAGGGAAATTTTTTCAACAGGTCCTGAAAAACGCCCGTTTGGATCGGGGTGAAAACGAACCAAGGACTGTCTGCGTGGGAAGCGGGCGCTCTACCAACGGGACTGATTTACCACGCACGAGCGTCTTCTGAAGCTGAGCCTTTTCTTGAGGAATGTGTGACGAATGGTTCTCTTTTTAATTTCACAATATTGCGAGGTATTTTTCATAAATGTCAGTTTCATATAATTCGTAAATTTATTTTTTCAACGTAACGATTGTTTGTTTGTTTTTTTAACTTAAGGGAACTTCACTCATTTTCAACGAGTGCACCAACTTAAGGGCGCTTTCCAAAGTTTCGTGCTATCGTTGTCATCTTGAAAGGCGATTGTTGAATTATTATATTTACCAGTTCATGCCGCATTCTGTTACATTTTTAACATTGTATCATTCCTTTCCGCTGTCCGAAACTACATTTGTTTTAAAGAGGAAAGATATTTTATTTTACTTCACGTTATTTTTAGAAGTGAACTCTTCCAGTCTTATGTATTCAACCCATGGATGAGCACATTATATCCACATAGCGTTGTTTTTCTTTTTGTTTTCTTGTTTTTCAAATAATTGATAAATTTTGTACGCATGTTATTCTTTTTTTTTTTTTCAACATAACGTTTTTTTAATGTTTTGCCAGGACTTTTCTTTCAAGCGGTTTAGTGTATGTTAAAACGAAAGATTACACAAAAATTATTTCTTGTTATTCATGGGAATGGAGTGAGTGTATTTCATGGCTTAATCTGATATCTTCGTCGACGTGGCATTTCATTATAAGAAATTAATTTGCCTCTCTACATATGTTTTTTTTTTATCTTAACATCCACTAAAATAACACAATAGCGATAGCGTCATCTTCAACTAACTGGTACCACGAGAGACACAGCAAGTCTTGCTTCTGCGCATGCACAGTCCCGTTGCTTCCACCTGGTGTTGGGGTTGCGTCGGTTGCCAGCTACGGGCCACTAGTTACACTTGTCTGGACGCCCGCAATTCACGGCGATGCTGCAGGGCCATCAATGGCTGCCAACTGATAGCGCTGCCACCAACGGACCGTTACTGGGCCGTGAGCGGCAGATTTCAGCCAGCAGTGACCCTTCACTGCCAGCTGGTGGCCAGCAGTTTCCCAACACTTGTGTCTTTGATGGGATGTGGCATCGTCTGTGGGACCAGAATGTGGAAAACAAGCTCCATCGTATCAAGCCCATTCTAGGAGTCTGGTCTTCGTCTTGTCGTCGGAACCGTACGGAGGAAGTTTTACTTTCACGTCTCCGCATTAGGCATTGCATTTTTACTCACCGCTATTTACTGTGTGGTGACACTGCTCCTATGTGTGAGACCTGTAATGTACCTCTGTCTGTTCATGTTTTATGTTCGTATCGTCGTTTTGTTCGTGAACGTGCTCGTTTTCTGCTTTTACCCACTGTACCAAACGACTAAGAAACCCTGAGTCTTTCAGACGATCATTGCGGTGCGTCTTCTGTGTTATCATTTCTTCGTTGTACTGGTGTTTTTCGTTTTTTGTAGTACGTTATCGTTTTGACGGCCATTTACATCATTTTTCCTGTTTTGTAACATCCTTTTTTGTTATGTTTCAAAATTGTAATTGTTACTATGTTGGACAGTTGGCGCTCTTTGGCCCAATCATTCCCCTGCGCCAATAAACACATATCAACCAACTAACCAGGGATCCGAACCCGGACCCTCTTGGGTGAACGGTCATAAGCCAGCGTTTAGACCACAAATCACTTTTGAGACCTACTTTTGAGGTACGTGTTCCAGGAAAGAACAAACACAAAATATCAAAATATGTGTCTTATAACGGCATTGGAACCCAGAGGACTTAGACCACTCGACAACATTTATTGGTTTATTACCTTTTTCTCTAGCGAATACTTCAGTTTTTTCCTTAGTCTTGGGAGATACCTTGAAATTTCCTAGGCAAACAGAACCGTTCTCCATTCATTTGGAAGAAATCTCGGGATGAATAATTACCAGAAAATAATCTTAATTCTAAGTGTAATGCAAGCACAGCTATGCTCAATAAATTAACAGTATAATTTCCGTGTAATTGCTGGTGATGCTTTTTATCTACCCCTTTCTTTGCAATTCTGAATTAATCGATAATATAATTTAATCGTATTCCCAATAAATCTGATTCGATCCTGAATCGATTTCCAGTCTTTAAAAATGTAGGTGTAATCATAACTGTCAAAGATAGACACGAACGTGTAAAGATTTCCCGTTTCTAAAAGCATGGGTTCCCAGTCGTGCCGCCAATGCTGAAATCGTTTTAAATCTTAAGCAGCCGCAAAAATATCACATATAGCTACGAAAATAGTGGTGGCATTCCTTCTCAGAAAAACTTTCATTTCAAATTCTTGGAGCAAGATAGAAAGCTTTTAACTGCAGCTAAGGGTAAGGCCTTCCAGAATTTCGCCGTGACACAAAATGCAGTTTAACAACTTCTAAGCAGGTTCACAGTTGTAAATGGGCAGATTATTTAATAGTTAGGTAAGTTCTGAGAAAACGCAATGTATTTAGAAAAGAATAAATCACTAGTTTGTGTCAAGTAGATTCCGTGGCTGCAGTTGTTCTACGTAGCAGCGCAGCGTCAATTGAAAAATTGCGTCATCGATTGAAGCTTCTGTTGTAGACTAGTTGACATGTGTGTCGAGCCAAAACCGTCTCGAGTATTAGCAGGCCCTAATCCTCGATTCGTGACGTCACCATCAGGGTCATAACAAACGCTGTCGTGACTGCCATCTTAAGCTAGCAGCGAGGTTACGTTGACGCGATATGAGGATTATAATATTTCGTAACTTTGCAATATCGATGGAAAAAAGTTATAAATTTCGGTAAATGCCAAACATTTGGTAAAACACAAACACTTTATGAGCTATGCGAGTGATGAATTCATTGATTATTTCATATCTACAAACTAATTCAGATATAAAAGAGCATTAACATTTTCTTTTTACATCAATGGGTTGTTGTTTTGCACAAATTCACCGGTATTGCAGTAGGCACATTGCATTAATTGAACAAATTATATTCTATTTCATCTAAATAAGTTAAGGAGAAAAAAAGGAAAAACCTAAAAATTTTATCTGATATGTTAATGAGGAACATTCCATGCATCACATTAAAATAGTCGTTATTGATATGGTAATTCCATATTTTTTCAGCAACACAATGTGCGACTGATATACACTAGATTGACAAAAGTCAGCGGACACCCCTTCAAAAGCAAATGAACGGATCCCGTGCGTTGTTATGATGCGCGGTACAGCTGCAAACGGTATAAAAACAAGCCTGCAGCTGACCGCGATCATATCGCACTGTGAGGTTGAGTGAAAATGTCGCGACGGGAGAAAACTGACTTTGAGAAAGGAAAGATTGTTTGGTGTTATATTAGTGGGTTGTCCATAAGAGAAACCGAGAGGCGTTTAAACATACCCAAGTCAACTGTTTTTGATGTACTGAATGAGTGGAAGACACATGGCGTGCCTGAAGCAGCAAAACGTACCGACAGACCAAAGAAAATCAGTGATAGAGGGCGTCGAAGCTTCAAGAGAGTCGTTACAACAGCTAATCGACGGAGTACTGCACAAGAATTCAGAGTACAGGGTGAGAAAAAATACTGGAACCTAGGTATGTACACGTACCATTCCCATAGAACTTCATTTCTTGGCTTACCGTTGTCGTGCGACTGCTCATAAGCCTTTCACCTCTACTCGGAATGCTACTCGTCGTTTAGCATGGTGTAAAGAACATTTATCGTGGACCGTAGATCAATGGAAACAGGTCCTATGGACTGATGAATCCAGATACACGATCCTTCAGTCTGATGGTCGTGTGTGGGTATGGCGGCAGCCCGGGGAACGCTATTTACCACAGTGTACTATTCCTGCGGTCAAGTTTGGAGCTGACAGTGTACTCGTGTGGGGGTGTTTTTCGTGGTATGGTCTCGACCCATTGGTTATCGTGGACAAACCTGTTAACCAGCACGTCTACCATGATAATCTGGATAATTATGTCCTACCAACTCTGTGGCAATACTATGGAACCGAGCCTTGTTGGTAGCAGCAAGATAATGCACCGAGCCATGAAGCAAGGACTGTTACGACGTGGTTTAACGATAATTCCGTATCGTGTGTGGACTGGCCAGCACAGAGCCCTGATCTTAATACCATAGAGTACCTATGGGATGAATTAGAGCACCGCATAATAAGTTTGGAACGAAGGCCTACTACTAAGTAACAGTTAGCGGCAGCATTATGTACTGAATGGAAGAGCATACCTATAGCTGTGTTCCAAAACCTTGTCGAAAGCAAGTCTCAAAGGTGGACCGACACCGTACTAATGTATGTCAATAAATGCTATGTTGTGTTTCTCTTCTAGGTGTCCGGTGACTTTTGTCAATAGAGTGTATATTTCTTTATTTCAGCATGAGGTCGGAAAAGTACATTTCTAAATATTTCGTACAAGTTAAGGAAACCGTAATGGACAAAAACACAACGCATAATGATTAATGAAAAATTGCTAAGCCTAATGATTCATGAAACGTTACTTAAGCCTAGTGATACACGAAACGTTGCTCAAGCCTACTTAGTTTCACGGGAGCTATTACTTTTGCAAAAAAATGACCTAGTTCATGAATTCATAAAAAATATGTAATCTAAATTAATAAAATACTAACTTCTCTTCGAATCCTCATATTGCACATCAAGTCTTCAGCACTTTCAGTATAAGACACACACCGAGCAAACAGACTGTTTCTCGGTTTCAGTCGTAGCGGGTTTGGATTGTTATGGCCCGGTTGTTGACGTCACAAACGGAAAAGTCACGTAGGCTTAAGGCCTCTGGCACTCGAGAGGGCTTTGGTCGAGCTCGTTTCGTAGTTTCAGAATTTGAGTGTTTCCAAAACACCTTTGTGACGTATGTTTCAAATGAACAACGAAGCCACAGTAAGCCTGCCGGTGCAGTTCATTTGGGAGAACTGTCGCTTCGGAGTTGGGAGATGTAGCTTTGAACTCCACTTTCGCCGAGAGAAAATTATACTTTACACGTTACTTAAAATGTTTGGAGTATTTGCAACATGGTGTAAGCTAGTGTAAAGTCTATTACAATCTGTTAAAGCTAAAATTATTTGACAAAAACTATTAAAATCAATAATAGATGCTCAATTCAGCGAAGATGAATTGGCCATCTACGTTATTGGATATCAGTATACGTTGGTGCCCAATCCATCGCCTAAGGAACGTTTTCTTCAGCCTTATCAAAGGGATACTTACAGTGCAATAGCGGCATCCAGATGAGAGATCGCTGGACATACCTTCTGGAGCGAGGGATGATCACAGTACCAGTTGTAGAATTACGCAAAGGAACAGTAAGTCACTTAGGTCAACACTCATACTTAAATGGACTGTATAAATTTATTATAATTACACTGATGAGACATTAATGATGGGCGAACACTCTAATCGCCTTGAAGATGAACATTCTAGTCTCCATGAGAATGAACACTCTGGTCACCATGAGATACACACAACACACTCACATAAGCACAGCACTGACACTGACTGATGAGCACAAAAAAAAACGATCGCAGCGCCCTCTTGAGGGTCGTTTCAAAATCCACAGTAGGGCTTTAACACCAGTTTTTTACTATTTTCTATTTGTTTCTATCTCCCAGAATTAGACTGAGATGAACATCCCCAAAGGGTGTCCAAACGTCTCTTCGATCCCCAAACAAAAATGCTCATATAGAGGCCGGGTTTTACGAAATCTACAGCAAAACAATGACTTCCTCTCTTTTATCTCAGCAGCATAGACCATAAACCTGTGTCTCTTGATAAGCGCTCCCTTCCAGTCCTTTAACCTTACTCCATGATGTGGAAGGGCTCGTCCCGCTGACACGAACATCATGCCACTGGGATCAAACAAGTGATTCATACATTTTCTCTCTCCCTTCTTGGGTTTGTCGCCATTGTTACAGCCCTTTTATCTAGTAATCAATTTGAAAGGATAGGTGTCAGTCATACCCATAAATGATCACTGTAAGTAACAAATCAATGGGAAAAGGCAACGCAGATCAGCTCCTTCCAGCCAGGTTCGGCCCAATTTTTAGACAGCGAATATTTTAGTTTGAGCTAATTTCACTCTATTTTTCATACCCCGAGTTAATTCGTTCCTGCCGGTTAAAAGGTAAATAACTGCACTATCGGGTTTCGGTTTTGTAGCTATCAAGATTGTCACCTTGCATGGCTGTGACTACGAAAGATCTTTAGCGACTTTCGGTGAGTATGCTGACGGACATACATACGCAGAGCAGTCAGATACTACTAGCTAACTATATATATAGTTAGTTAGTTAGTTAGTTAGAAATATATGATAACTACCTGTGGACTACTTGACTGCTTTCGAGTTGGATACAACAGGTATAACGTAATTTCCCTTCCGCTGTAACTTAGCCCTTAAGTCAGTAAGTACATTATGTTTTCGAAATCAATGCAATATTAGAAGGTACTCATACACCTTACAAGAAAGAAGTCAAGTAGTACTTGCAAATACTTTTATTTTGCTTGCATGGGTTGTACTCCTCACTCACATACAGTTTACTGGCTCACTCGATACAGTATCAGTGATTTAACATCCAAACACAGTATAACAGCACGTCTATCATCAATAACATCAATCCCCTTAAACAACCGCTGCATTGACTTTTTATCTATCGTTCTTATCCGGCCACACATACGTCACTCTTGTTCCGACCTCAGCGTGTTGCCAACATTATTCTCGCTTGAGAGAAAAGACATAACACGTTAAGATTTGAAAATGTCTAAAAGAACAAACTCTTTTTTTTTTTTTTTTTTTGATTGAAGGTTTAACGACCACCGTGAGCAACTCAATGGGCTATAAGCAGTCGCCCGTTCCTAATTTAGGGTCAATGGTTCCAGGGAAGGAAGAGAGCCAGCGCCGTAAGACAAACCCATCATCCATGCCTCACCGGGATTCGAACCCGGACCCCTTTCGGACAAATGATCAGAGGCCATCACGTAGACCACTGCGCTACCGGGGCGGCAAACTCAAATTTACATAGAAATGGAAACTCAAAAGGAAAGTTAAAATAGAATGTACGTTACACAGGTACTGTCAGAGTTGTCAAACTGACACTGTACGGAAAACAGCAATGTAAGCCATCAGATAGATAGATAATTAGGGAGAGTGTGAGACTGATAAAGAGACTGACAGAGAGAATGAGAGAGAGCGCCGGAGAGAAAGGTCAGAGAAGCAGGAGGAAAAGCCGGTGGGTAAATTTCATCCAGAATTCGCCACGGTACGAATCCACAAATACGTTTCCTAATCTTTACCTCAGGCACACTGAATAAATGCCAGGCAGGCAGGAATCAAGTCACCATTACACAGACAATAGATAGCTGGGTGACAATTCATTATTTCATGTAAATCACTTAGAATCCAGCACAACTAGAAAATGTAAAATTAATGCCATGCAAGCTAAAATCTTCCTAATAGTCTGAATTAAAAAGTTCGCTCCATCAAAATAGAGAAATGCGTGCGTGTTTATTTCACTCGAAAAAGGGAGACGCCCGTCTTCTTTTAAGGCAATAAAGACACAATGAAAACCTATCACGTGCGACTTTCACAAAGACGATTTTTGGTATTTTGATTATTTGTGGTTGTGTAGGTGCTTAGAAACGAACTGTCTTTATTAACATCCGTATCTCTTCTATTTTATGCAGAAACAAAGACCTGGACAAACGATGGTTTGCGTGAATTGCATAGTTTCGGAGTCTTAAAGCGATATCCTCAAGTATCTCCCGGATAGGTGGTTTTCCGCAGTATCCCTCATTTCTACGTTGTTTCAACAAATTGCTGAAAAATCTTTTCTACGATCCTGTTATAGTTGTTTCTGGTGTGAAATAGTGCTGATGTGAAATTTGAGTGAAAATAATGTTTCTGATGTCAAATAGGGCTGATGTGAAATACACTATATTGACAAAAGTCACCGGACACCTAGAAGAGAAACACAACATAGCATTTATTGACATACATTAGAACGGTGTCGGTCCACATTTGGCCTTAATGCATGCACTGACCCTTCGAGACATGCTTTCGACAAGGTTTTGGAGCACAGCGATAGGTATGCGCTTCCATTCAGTACATAATGCTGCCGATAACTGTTGCTTAGTAGTAGGCCTTGGTTCCAAACTTCTTATGCGGCGCTCTAATTCATCCCATAGGTGCTCTATGGGATTAAGATCAGGGCTCTGTGCTGGCCAGTGCACACACGATACGGAATTATCGTCAAACCACGCCATAACAGTCCTTGCTTTATGGCTCGGTGCATTACCCTGCTGGTACTAACAAGGCTCAGTTCCATAGTATTGCCACAGAGTTGGTAGGGCATAATTGTCCAGAATATCGAGGTAGACTTGTTGGTTAACAGGTTTGTCCACGATAACCAATGGGCCGGGACTATACCACGAAAAGCTCCCCGACACGAGTACACTGCCAGCTCCAAACTTGACCGTAGGAACAGTACACTGTAGTAAATAGCGTTCCCCCGTCCGCCGCCATACCCACACACGGCCATCAGACTGATGGATCGTGTATCTGGATTCATCAGGCCGTAGATCTACGGTGCACGATAAATGTTCTTTGCACCATGCTAAACGACGAGTAGGATTCCGAATGGAGATGAAAGGCTTATGAGCAGCCGCACAACCACGGTAACGCATGGAATGAAGTTCTCTACGAATGGTACGTGTACATACCGAGGTTCCAGCATTTTTACTCACCTGTACACTGAGGTGTTGTGCAGTTCTCCGTTGATTAGCTGCGGTAACGACTTTCCCGAGGCTTCGACGTCCTCTACCACTGATTTTCTTTGGTCTGCCGGTAGGTTTTGCTGCGTCAGGCACGCCATGTGTCTTCCACTAATTCAGTACATCCAAAACAGTTGACTTGGGAATGTTTAAACGCCTCCCGGTTTCTCTTATGGACAACCCACTAATATAACACCCAATAATCTTTCCTTTCTCAAAGTCAGTTCCCTCGCGCCGCGACATTTTCACTCAACCTCACAGTGCGATATGTTCGCGGTCAGCTGCAGGCTTGTTTTTATACCGTTCGCAACTGTACCGCGCATCTTAACAACGCAACGGATCCGTTCATTTGCTTTTAAAGGGGTGTCCGGTGACTTTTGTCAATATAGTGTATGTGAAAATAAGGAAATAGGGTTGATGTGAAATATATGTAAGAAAATAACAGTTCTCCCTCCCTTTAATTTCCCTGTCCATTTTGAAATTATTTAACTGGAGAATGGTCACCGCAGTTCTTCTGCTAAAAATTCTCAGGTTCTAATGGTCTTTGTTACTTATGTGTGAAGAAAAGTTAGTCTCATTAGAACTTTGTATCCCTGCTTCAACAACATTATATCTCAACGTGAATCAAAATACTGATTGATTTAAACATTCCGTAGCTCTTATGGGATGCCCGTATAGATAAATATCCCACACAGATATTTCGTAATTACACAATGATTGGCCTGAATGGCCAGTAAACAACAAGTCTACTTACTGATTCTTTAACGTCTTTATTTCACCCCAAACTGGTCACTTTAACGATTAGCACACTTCACCATTCACTGGTAGCTTGTAACACTCTTTAAGTACAGCAAACTTGCTCACCGGTTAATGCTGTATGCTCGAAGCAATATAGCAGTCAAATTCTAACGAACTCGAGCAATAAAACATGTAACAAGCAAAATATATCCAAGAAACTACACATTAACAGAAATCAACTAAAAAGCATCTGACCAAAGCCATCCAGAACGCCACCAAGGTTGAAAGCCACCGAACATACAGAGTAAACATCCTTCTCATCACTGTTTCTCTCATACGTCATATTTCTCCTGACCTCAATGCAGGTTGCCACAAGACATTCATTCGAGAGAGAAATGTAGCGTTAAGTTTAGAAACTGTTTAAGGACAACAAATCAAAATTTACGTAAATACAGGAACTAAAAGGGAAAGTTATATACAGTCGAGTCCCGTTATTGTGACCACCTCCTACTTTTGATGTCAACAGCGCGTAGGTAATGAAAGAAGCAGCGTGTCGTGAGCTGGCTTGGAGAGTATATAACGTGTGCGGTAGACATTCTGAAAACATATCACTCGTGGCTGTCATGGATAAAATGAGCAATTTATCAGATTTGCAAAAGGAATGATTATCGGCTTTCGGACCAAGTATGGCAGTATTTCTGAAACAGCGCAGTTTGTGAACTGTTCGCGTGCTGCTGTGGTTAAAGTGTATAGTGATTGGAGAAATGGCACCATCCGAATAAGCGACGTGGAGCACCACGTGCCATTAATGTGAGAGATGAACGTCGGCTTCGAAGATGCTTAAGGGCCGATCGACACGGTACACTGGAGAACCTCACTTTCCGAATGAGCCAGGGGGTTACCGGAAGTGTGTCTAACATGACATTTCAGCGAACACTGCTGCGTATGGGGTTCCGATGCAGACGGATGGTCAATGCACCTATACTAACGAAGGTGCATCGGCAGGAAAGGCACGGCAGTATCGGAATTGGACCTCCGCTGATTGGCAAAGGATTGCCTTCTCCGGTGAGTCACGTTTTCTGCTTCATCGAACGGATGGACGTTGGCGTATAAGGCGAGAAACATCGGAGAACAAACTCTCAATCATTGCTGGAAGAACAGAAGCTGGTGGGGGCAGAGTTATGGTTTGGAAAATGTTTTCGTTGCATTCTCTGGGTCCACTTATACCTATGGAAGGCACTATGAACCGAATTCGTTATGAATTCATCTTTGCAGACCACGTACACCCATACATGCTGATTGTCTTCTGTGGGGCGGATGGGATCTCCCAGAACGACAATACGACGTGTCACACAGCTAGAAATGTTCGAGAGTGGTTGGAAGAGCACAATGAAGACTTCAAAGTACTTCCCTGGCCCCGTAATTCCCCAGACGTAAACCCAATTGAGCATCTGTGGGACCACATCGATCGTGTTGTTCGCTTTATGCATCCTCCACCACGCACCCTCTAGCAGCTGTCAGATGCACTGCAGTCAGCATGGCTCCACATACCTGTAAACACCTTCCAGCACCTTATTGAGTCACTCCCAGCCAGTCTAGCTGCTGTCCGCGGTGCACACGGTGGTTACTCTGGATATTAGCTGGTGGTCACAGTAATGTGACTCGACCGTGTATTATAGTTTACGTCGCATGACGTAATTAATAAAATAATAAATAGAAATAACTTTAACGTTATAAGAAACAACTACTTAATTATCCTTTTGTTATGTATAATGCCTTATACTCCATGTTGCAGGATTTTGGTAACACTCTCGACAAGAAAGATCATACCGAATTTTTTCCCTTCAATCAGTGTTTCAGTCCCGAAGATATTGCGGCAAACATGCTGTAAACGAAAGCCTGAACTTACGCCCTCTAATGTCACACTTGTGTGTTAAGAAATATTTTAAATTATAAGCAGAACATTTCGTACGGCAAATGCTCTCCGATAAAGAATTAAGTTTTCAAATCGGCGTCTTAGAAGCAGAGATATCGACAGAAATAAGATATATACACTGCTGGCCACCCAAAATGCAACAACAACAAGGACACGAGACAGCAACGCCAGATTTACTGGACACATAACAACAGATACAAAGGTGAAACGATTGAGCTTACAGACCCATGCGACTTGCGGAACACGCAGACATCAATAGCTCGTGTGGCCCCCTTGGCTGGCAATAACGGCAGCTACACGCCGCGGCATCGAGCGAAAGAGGCTTTGGATGTGGGCTTGGGGTATCTCGGTCCAGGCTGCTTCCACACGTTGCCACAGTTCATCAGTCGTAGCCGCGGGTGGTGCTTGCTGGGCCACGGCAGCAGTGACACCTGGTGGGCCGTTAAGAATTGTTGCACGATGCGTGCCACGTTCGGGCGCGCATCGTCCTGTTGAAACGTGGCCACTGGTAGGTCCTGCAGGTAAGGGAGGACTACAGGCTTCGAAACGTCGGAGATGTAGCAGTGGCTGTTGAGTGTACCGGCGATGCGTACCAGAGGGGTGCGGGTGTCATATCCAATCGCACCCCAAACCATAACGCCAGGCGACGGACCGGTATGGCGATGCATAATGCATGTGTCATACAGTCTTTTGCCGCGGTGCCGCCACACGCGGATCCAACCATCGTGGTGTTGCAGGCAGAAGCGGGATTCGTCTGAGAAGACGATGTCGTGTCATTCCGTAGTCCAGTTGCGGCGTTCAACGGCCCACTGCCGCCGCACACGCCGGTGGTGTAACGTTAATGGTAATTGCAGGAATGGGTGCCGTGCGACAAGTCCCCGCTCCTGCAGACGACGTCGAAAGGTACGTGCTGACACAGGTTGTTGCGCAACACACCTTAATTCCTGCGCTAACGTTCGTGATGTGGCGGTGCGAGCCATCAATGCCCGCCACACAACATGACGGTCCTCTCGTTCGGTGGTGTGCCGCGGCTGTGGAAATCGCTCACGTCGGTCCTTCCGTCCCACCTGCACCCACCGAATCCATACTCGCCTAACTGTTGCAGGATGTTGTCCCACACGGTCGCCGATGTCTCGGTACGATAAACCGCTGTCGCAATAAGCCACTATTTGTCCTCCGTCGAACTCCGAATCGTGCTGGAATGACTGCCGCATTCTGCGACGAGGCATCAGAAAGCTTCCCACGCACAGGTCCGGCAGCACAACACACTTCCACTACTTACACCCCGCTTTCTGTGCACCCTTCTTATAGTGCTTCTCGGTGGCGTGCCGGGCGCACATGATTTGCATATGTCCTGCAATGCTAATCGTTTGCATGTCCTCTCGCGGGCGACGCATGCTGCGAATTTTAGGCCAACCGGATGATTCCTTCTTGCTGTTGTATTTTGGGTGGCCAGCATTGTATCTACGCCCCCTGGCGGGAAAACTATGCACAATAAAAGGCAGAAGGTATTCTCAGAACGTTTTCAACGGTGAACGATATCGGTTCACGAAGTAATTTTTTAAATCGAGTTTCCAGAAGCGCAGATTTTGCTGTAAATAAGAAACAGAAATATACACGCACACCTCCTGGTTGGCAAACCATTCTTTAAAGAAAATAAGAAATTATATGCAGAACAATTCCCATTAGGATCTGCATCCGAGTCAGAAGCAATTTTTCAAATATGACTTTCAGAAACAGATATATAGGGGAATCTCAATTTACCTTTACGCCACCCACGAGGAAAATCTGTGCTTTACTTGGAAAAAAAATGTACCCAAAATAGTCTTCGTCGCAAATCACACTGAAAGGAAGAATTTTTTCAATCGAATATTTACAGCAAATATTTTGAACAAGTTAGTAAAATCATGCAATGCATTGATTATGATACGCTTTCCAACATAACAGAAATCATTACTCAAGTTATGAGGATAATGGATGTGGAATAAATCTTCATCCTGACCTTTCACCCCATTTCGATGATATTGAACAGAATCGGTTCAGTATACCTCTGGAACAACATGACAAAGTTTTGTCGCAATAGAAGCATTTTTAGTCAAAAATGGTTGTGGAATATATCTCTCTCTTGTGCCCTGACCTTTGACCCCACTTCGATGATATTCAACAGAATTGGTTCAGTATACATCCGGAACAACATACTAAAGTTTTGTCGCAATAGAAGAATTTTTACGTAAGTTATGACGCATAAGAGCGATGGAATGGATCCCGCTCTTATGTCCTGAACTTTGACCCCATTTCGTCCATTTTCAAATAGGGTTCGTTCCCAGTTTGCCCCCTACCACATATTACATTTCATCGAAATCGAACCATTTTTACGCTAGTTATCGTGCGGACGGACGGACAGACAGACGGACAAAGCTGGAGCAAATACGCTTCTGCAACCTACGGTTGGAAAGCGTAAATAAAATGCATTTTGAATCCGATAACATCTGCATTTACGCTCACTAGCGGCGAAGTTATGAATCGAAAAAACAAACAGGAAAGCAAAGATCATTGTTCTCACATGCTTTCGCATCCAAAAACAATTTTTTAAATCGGACTACTAATCCGATTGCAGAGATATGGTGTCCACATACGGACGGACAAAATGATTCTATTAGCACCTTCAGAGAGTGTAGCAACCATGAGGAGAGGTAGGAATGTACCCGAATGGCAACACAGCGCAGACTGAAGACGCACGTGTGCATTATGGCTGTGTTGTAGTAATTTAAAATGACGATTAGGACGGAACACTAGTCTAGCGAGGAGGTCAGACTTGTAGTTTGATATCTGCGAACACAGAAAGTTTCACCCGTTGATATACATCGACAGCTTATTAAAGTAAATGGTGAACTTCTAATGTTGCTCAATATGGTGTTGAAAGATGTGCGGCTGATACTGATACTTTAACTGACGACAGTCGGACTGGGTGTCCAAGAAGCTTTTCAAAAGAATTCTAGGTATTGCGTAAAACCTTTCTACCGGTGACTGACTTGGAATATACGTCTTCCTACTCCGGAGGAGGCTATACTCTCTGCTAAACTACGCCGGCAAGGCTTACTGCTGCAACTTTACGGATTTGACTCATACGTTACTGCAGTGGTACATCATCTACGCCATGTTACAAAGGATTCAGCACAGCACGAACGGCAGGTGTTTAATTTTGCGACGCATTGCAGTTGAGCTTGGCATTACATGTGGCAGTGTCTTATACAACTTTGTACATTGTCTTCAAAGGTTTACAATACAGCAAAGTGTGTACTAATCGGATTCCACGTACATAACAGATGAAAGCAGAGGAATGCGAATGGTGGCGAGTGTCACATTCCTGGAACGTTTTGGGCTAAGCAGAAACCAGTTCCTTCATCGAGATTTTACTGCGAACGAAACATGGATCTGCAATTACTTTCCCACTACTAAGAGAGTATTCTTGGATTGGAAAGACCTCATGTCACACACACAAAATAGGTTTAAAGTAGTAGCACTTTTAGCTGGAAGAGTTTGCGATGTTTTGATACTCATTCGGTGTACTTTGGGTGGAATTACTAGACAGGGGACATAGCATTACTGTTGCCGGTAAATGTGATTCGCTGACATTCTGACAAGAGACCGCTATGTTTCAACTTGATCTCCTTAGCCAGGGAGAGTTTTATATCTCCATGGAAACTCCCGGAGACGTACACCATCACAAATCCAAGACTTGCTGCAGCACATTTTCGATGAGAAGTTCTTTAACATCCTACATACAGCGTAGAATTCTCACCTTACGAATTTTATCCCTGGTTATTTTCGTTTCTGTAAGATCTCTTGAAAGGACTCTAGTTCTCTACATGTGAAGAAGTGAAAACTCCTGTGCTCCAGCAGCAGCAGCGGCAAGTATTTTTTGAGGAGAAAATAAACAAGCTCGTAAGCCGTAGGGCTGCATGTTCTTGAGACTGTTGAAAAGCAGTGTATGAATCAAAAGTGTATATTCTTAGGATATAAAAGATCATATCACAATAAATGAAAACATTAGATAACTCTCCCCAATCTGTGTTTAAAAAACTGTCTTAATAACTTTTTGTTGAAAACATTTCCCACATTTGAGAGGCCGTGTACCGGTATCAATTCTGAATCTTCTCGATGTTGTGCAGAAATGATCGGTTTTCCTGATCATCACAATTCGGCACTCACTGATTTTCTTCATGCTCTTTCCACTGGCGGCGACCAGTGAGGGCCTTTACCGGCCAAACATGAACACTGGTCTCTAAACGTTCCAGCCTATCTTCTATTTTCTGCTCTTTTGTTTCCATGCTACAAGAAACGCTGCTCCGTTAGTTCCACTGCTGGCAACTTTTTCTTTATTCATGGCAAGGCACTGCAGTCCATGACGGTCTCCTCGAATTCCGTTCAGAAACTTCCGCCAACGTGAATTTCTGTTTGAACTGTATGCAACAAAAGAAACAAACCCAACTGAGTTGTGCACAGTAAATACACCTCTCTGTTTCCAAACACGAGGCTTGCTGCTGTTTTAAGTAAAATAGTTGGGACATTTGCGTTTGAGGTCAATTCAGCTGTGAAAATCATGAAACGTCTAACTCGTCTTTGCAAATGCTTTCGATAAATCGTAGTCGAAATGTTTTCCTCAACTGGAAGCAAGAACTCCGATGCAGATACGCAAAGTTTAGCAAGTTTCCATTAATGAAGTTTGCCATCACTCAATGCAGTTATGCGTGCAGCAGACACCATGGCAACTTAACGATAGTTACCTACTCAAGTAACTATTGACTCACGTATCTGCTGCTGCTCTGTGCTAAGTTTCGTCGTTTCCAGTGAATGTATCACGTTCTGTTTGGGATGTAGTACTTCCCGGTAAATATCTCATCAGTAGAGAGGGGCTGCTGCTGCTGCTCTTTCGCTAACACCTGATGACTTTGATAATACCTTTCGGATGAACAATCTTGAAGCCGCGTTCTGTGAGGAAGAGAAGTGAAATAACCATGGGAATAGTCTCTAAGATGCAACTGTCATGCAAATATAAGAATCGCGTGCGAAAAGCATTTTGTTTTTCGTATCTGACATGTCACGTATTCAGGTATTTGTTCCAAATGTCATGCTACTTGCATGAACTCGTGCTTATTCTGTTTAGTATTATTTAGCTTCAGACGTAACCAGAAAAGTAAGTTCTTGATTATTTAGCTTGTATGCTATTGGTTTTGTTGTACCATTCTGTGCTTTGGCGTCTGTTCCCACCAGCTATTAGCCATTTTTTAAATCACTTAGGTTTCTGCTATTAGCTCTTCACCAATGCATTGCAGTATTATTTTCTGACCATTGTATTATTGTATTTTGACGTAGAACTACGTCTTTCTCCGCGCTGCGTAAGGGGTAACATCGGGAGCACGGATGCAACGAAAACATGTCACACTTTGAACGCTTATATCTTCGAAACTAATAATCGTAGAGTAATACATAATACACCATTAGATAGTTTAGAGAGTTCCATTTATAACAAAAACAAGTTTCAACCATTCACCACTTAACCCTTCGATACAGTAGCGTTACAAAGATAAGCTGAATTGCGCGAGGTTTTGTTTCACCGCAATTTGATAACTAGTGAATAGATAATGATGGCGATCAAACAGAGGTCATCGCTCTTTCCTCGTTTATAAGTGAGTCACGGAAAAATTCTCATAGGCCGCCACCGGGAATCGAACCCAGGGTCTTCCAGTTACGCACCGGACATGCTGCCACTGCACCACAGCGGCATATAATTCTCTAGACTCACACACACTAACTGCCAAGCCAATTTGGCAGGTTGCTTCTTGGAGCCCTGCACAATTCTATTCACCAAAAATGGTAAGCAGCAACTGAACAAATAATTAGAAGGTTGAAAACTAGTAAATAGATTGGCTTGGCAGTTAGTGTGTGTGAGAGATTGGCTTTGCAAATTGGCTTGGTAGTCGGCGCGTAACTGGAAGACCCTGGGTTCGACTCCCGTTGGTGGCCAATGAGAATTTTTCCGTGACTCACTTATAAACGTGGAAAGAGCGAAGATCTTTTTTTGATGTTCCTGGTCCACGTTAAATGTCTGTATTAATTATTCATTCGCCTTCTAATTATTTCTTCTTCTGCTGCTTACCATCTTTTGTAAATCCCCAGCATTGTGCGGGGCTCCAAGAAGCAACCTGCCAAATTGGCTCGGCAGTTAGCGTGTGTGAGTCTGGAGGAATTCGAGGCCGCTGTAGTGTAGCGGAAGCATATTCGGCACGTAACTGGAAGACCTTGGGTTAGATTCCCGGTGGCGGCCAATGAGAATTTTTCCGTGACTCACTTATAAACGTGGAAAGAGCGAAGATCTTTTTTTGATGTTCCTGGTCCACGTAAAATGTCTGTATTAATTATTCATTCGCCTTCTAATTATTTCCTCTGTTGCTGCTTACCATCTTTTGTGAATCCCCAGCATTGTGCGGGGCTCCAAGAAGCAACCTGCCAAATTGGCTCGGCAGTTAGCGTGTGTGAGTCTGGAGGAATTCGAGGCCGCTGTGGTGTAGCGGAAGCATATCCGGCGCGTAACTGGAAGACCCTGGGTTCGACTCCCGTTGGTGGCCAATGAGAATTTTTCCGTGACTCACTTATAAACGTGGAAAGAGCGAAGATCTTTTTTTGATGTTCCTGGTCCACGTTAAATGTCTGTATTAATTATTCATTCGCCTTCTAATTATTTCTTCTTCTGCTGCTTACCATCTTTTGTAAATCCCCAGCATTGTGCGGGGCTCCAAGAAGCAACCTGCCAAATTGGCTCGGCAGTTAGCGTGTGTGAGTCTGGAGGAATTCGAGGCCGCTGTAGTGTAGCGGAAGCATATTCGGCACGTAACTGGAAGACCTTGGGTTAGATTCCCGGTGGCGGCCAATGAGAATTTTTCCGTGACTCACTTATAAACGTGGAAAGAGCGAAGATCTTTTTTTGATGTTCCTGGTCCACGTAAAATGTCTGTATTAATTATTCATTCGCCTTCTAATTATTTCCTCTGTTGCTGCTTACCATCTTTTGTGAATCCCCAGCATTGTGCGGGGCTCCAAGAAGCAACCTGCCAAATTGGCTCGGCAGTTAGCGTGTGTGAGTCTGGAGGAATTCGAGGCCGCTGTGGTGTAGCGGAAGCATATCCGGCGCGTAACTGGAAGACCCTGGGTTCGAATCTCGGTGGCGGCCAATGAGAATTTTTCCGTGACTCACTTATAAACGTGGAAAGAGCGATGGTTTCTGTTTGATGTTCCTAGTCCACGTCAAGTGTCTGTATTAATGATAGCGATGACGTCAGCCCCGCATTCCCTTGCCGACAATCAGAGCAAACGGACGTATGTGGTAAAACGAAATAAAGTGGATCTAAAATTTATTAATTAGATAAAAAAAGTTTGGTGACGAAAATTTAGAAATGCCGCGAAAAGCCACGGAAAATTACTACAAGAACCGACGAAAGTTGAAGAAACAGCTAGAAGAAAACGAGAGGGATCCGAAAAGGCCCGCTCAGTCATCAACCAAAAGGTCAGGGGAATGTAGGGAGTGCTTGGAGAAAAGAATAGGGTGGAGGTGCTAAGACGTTTGATCCCTGAAGTCATTTTTCCCAGTGACCCTGGAGCCGTAGAATTTCGGCAACACCTATATAAGCCTGAGAGGAGTCCAACAGCTTTACGGGATATAAGTGCAAAACGATGCTCTTTTAAAACATTTGCGTACGAATTTGTGTCTTTTTATTAATCTAAACGATAGCATTTCCATTTAACAACATTGCATGAAGATCATCGAGGGAATTGCCTTAAATTAGAATATTTAGAAATCATTTTCCAGGTTTTAGTGTATAAAAAAATGGATGACGAGAAAAAGCTACTTAAGAGGAATTGAAGTTCCTTTTCACAGCCGTAGCAATAGTTCTTGTACATGTACACTGAAGTGCCAGAAAATCTGGTACACCAGTCTAACACTTGGTAGGTCCCCACGGGAGCGCAGGACTGCAGAAATACGACGGGGCATGAACTCCACTAGCTTCTGGAAATATGCTGTAGGCAATGCACACCATACTTCCAGCAGAGCGTTCCACAATTTGGGTGTATTCCGAGGTCTCGGATTCCTGTGTTCGATAGCGCGTTCCCAAATGTGTTCTATCACGCTCGGATCTGGGGACTTGGGTGGGAATGGCATAACTCCAAACTCAGATGAATGCTCCTCTGACCATACTGTGGAGTCCCGACACTTGTGTGGAGGTGCATTGTGTTGTTGGAACAGGTCCAACCCATCAGCATGAATGCAGGACATGACCGGGTGTACCTCGTCAGAAAGGATGCGCACATAGCGTTGGCCAGTCACAGACGTTTGTAGACGTACCATGGGCCCCAGTGAAGTCCAGCTAAACACACCCCATAATATTACGGACCCCCCACCAGCCGGTACAGTTCCCTGTTGACAGGCGGGATCCATGGCTTCGTGGGGTTTGCACCACACACGAATCCTTCCATCTGCCCGATACAGTTGGAAACGCGACTCGTCAGACCAGGCTACTTGTTTCCAGTCATAAAGTGTCCAGTGGCAGTGTTGCCGTGCCCAAGCGAGGCGTATAGCTCTGTGTCGTGCACCCATCAAAGGGACTCGAGTTGCGCGTTGGCTCCCAAATCCCATATCTTGCAAGGTACGTTGCACAGTCTGGACGCTGGTGCTTGTTGAGGCTCCAGCATTGAATTCCGATGATACCTGCAAGAGTGTTTCACGTGTTAGGCGTGAAACGATTCTTGACAGCCGACGATGGTCACGTTCACCCAATGACTTTTTACGGCCACACTGGTATCGTAGATTGGAGGTTTTGCCGGAATTCTTGTAGTCACGGTACACCCTTGCAATGGTCGTTCGTTAAAATCCGAACTTAGTTTCTACCTCAGAAATACTATGGCCCATCTCACGAGCGCCAACTATGACACCGCGTTGAAAATCGCTTAAATCGTTATTACTTGTCATTCTCATGCCGAAAACAGCTCTGACAGCTGGCAAGGATGTCTATCGCTTTATATACGCACTGGCGGACGCAACCGAGTAGGCGCATAGGGGACGTTGCTATGTATTTTGCATAAGCTCGTCTGTACCAGTTTTTCTGGCACTTCAGTGTATATTATCATGTGAAAGAAACATTAGTTCAGTGAATGAATTTTTTTCCTTAATGAGAATAAAGAATTATGTATTACAGTCGTTTGCATATAATTACGCATCGTTCCGAATATAATGAACTAAAAAATATTCTTCGCGGGACTTTTTACTTAGTACAAAATATTGTAGCATGATGTTAAATGTGTAGTCTATATTTAAAAGTAAGTAATTTAAGAAGTTTCGCTTTTTTTTTTTTTTTGGCCACAGTTCTTAAGTGTTATTTATTTGCTTGCATATGTTCTGTATTTTCGTATAAATCGGAAAAGGTCTTTAAAAGCTCTCACAAGGCACAGTGATTTGTTTTATGTGTGTGATCGTGAGGCATTTCAAAGAGTATTGTCTTCTTCCCTAAAAGAATAAAAATTGAAAAACAAATTGGCTTAAGTGTTTTGTAGTACTTTGTATTGGTATAAAACCAAATAATCATTTTAATCAGTTCAATTGTCCTGAAAGATAATTTTAGCCAGTTCAATTGTTCTGAAAGATATTTTTTGTGGGCATTTGTGTTTCACGCTTCAATTGTCCTGAAAGATGTACTCTCACGTTTGTGCTTCAATTGTCCTGAAAGATGTACTTCAATTGTACTCTCACGTTTGTGTTAAACGCAATAAAAGGTGTAATCATTGCGGTTTTACGAAAAATACCTGTGGGTCCCAAAAAAATTTGAGTTTTTGAAAGGTAATAGATTTTCGCAAAAGGGCCTCACAAATATTTTTTTACGAGGGGACCTCGAGTTTTACCGGTACCCACTGGAAAAAATCATAAATTCGTCATCTGAAAAAGGAAGGGATTTAGATAAACATTGTGATGTAGAATCGGAATTAACTATAAATTGCGAAAAGTTAGAAGAACTAACAGATAGCGTTAAAGCTATTGTAGAATATATTGCTCGTTTTGTTTTAAGAAAACTTAAAAACGAACAGAACTGCGAGGAATGCATTAGCACATTAGAGCAAGAAGTACCAATCAAATCTTCAAGACTAAAATGTGATTTATTGATAAACATAAAGAATAAGAGGGGAGGGGGTCTAACTTTTCTTTCAAGTAATATTATGCGCATCTGTCGCCAGGGTGAAAAAGTTTTCAAATCTATTGTACCTTTTTAACAGAGTCAAGTGGAAAAATTATTAAACCTATGCACACGTCTTTGGCTTACAACTAAACTTTTGGGAATTTTCATTGGGGAAAAGATCTACGACATCCAAACATATGCATTAGTCCAGGATCAACCATGCAACAATCACATACTTCATTTAATTAAATCTGTGTCAGTTAATTATTTATAAATTAGATTCAAAAATTGGTCCAAAACATTCACTTCTAACTTCAAATCCAAAAATATTAGACAAATATCAAATAAATTGGTAATATTCAAAGGTCAATGAGATTTATTTTTTAAAGGCAAATTGTGAGCGATGCAAATGAAATATTATGAGGGGTTCAAATATGTTACTTTGGGGGGGGGGGTGTTTTATTTACCATGGGTATTTTCCAAATTAATGCATTGTGGTTTTGTGGAAACTTAAGTGTAGGAGTGTCTTACATTGTGAAATTTTGCTGCGTTTGTTTGGTATGAGTTGTATATCTACTGTTTTATTTTTATATTTACTGCGATAAGAACGTGAAAAACAATAATGTATTTAAAATGTCTCCATTTGTTTCTGGACACCCACTCTCACAGTGAAAGGCAAATGTAAAACAATTTTATGTAAGTAATAAAAAAGTTAATAAAATATTTTCAGATGACTTGCTCTGAGTAAGGAAATTTGCTTTTGTGTATACATGGATTCCTTTCTGTGGCATTTTTCAATTTATAACAACATCATGCTATTGATATGCCAAAAGACAATTCTGTGTACCTGATTTTTCATGGAAGTTAACGAATAAAAAATGTTGTGCTAATATTCTGCCCGGTTTGATCTATTGTACTATAACTTAGCGTTGTTTTAGCGATTTTCGCAAATGGTTGAGCCGAAAGTGTTGAAATTTTAATCCCCTTCGCATGAATTTTTAGGTTATGTAAACTTGTCCCCAAACAAGCAAAACTTGTTCTTTCGGGCAGATAAGGGGCATGAATCTCCCTCAGTGTTTCTTTCAGGACTTTTTGGCCGGGGATTTAAATGGAACCTCAGAGGGGGCAAGTTTTCCATTTGCTATATATATAGAAGTAATTACTATATATCTAGCACAGGGGCGCCTTTAGAGGGGGACGCCCCCCCCGGGAAATGTTTCAGTTTATTTTGTTTTTTGGTTAAAATGCGACTTACATTAAAAAAAATACCTTAATTTTATAAAAATGTATCAACTTACATTAGAAAAAAAATGCTTTGATTTTTCTTCAATTTTTCATTGACTTTAATTTTGTTCCAGATGGTGGACCCCCCCCCGTCCGAAGAAGAAAAATTCTATATACATCCCTGTCCCTGATATAGTAATTAGAAAATTTTATCTATTAAAATGCATTCAACGCACTCTTGACCCTGAATCACGATTCCCAGACAATTAGGTATGATTAGTCTACTTTTTATATTTTGAAGAATACCATGCGTCGTAATATACTTTTTAATAAAATAAACTATAACTAGCACCATTTGAACAAATATTAAAAAATATAATTGGAGAAATATTTGTAGCATAAAACGATATGAAACTTCCTTTTTCATCATAGCCTGAATTTATTAAAATTTGGTTCGATAACCTAAAACGTCTCCGAGGAAGCGAATGGTCGTTTCCGGGAGGGCTTCGCTTACCTGGATGTATGCTTGAAAGAAACACTGATCTCCCGTACAACTCACTCCGCACTCCACGGACATTTGAAAAACAGGCTTCAGCTTCGGCTGCGAGGGACACACCTGATGATATCTCCACAATATTCTTTCCTCCAAGAGGGAGCGTCAAAACGTCCGCGCGCCAGAATGCGTTTCACCCGAGTTCGACTCTAGAGCCACGACCTTCCACTTCAACTGCACTAATCGAGCCTGAAAAGCAAGAACGGATGGAGACGGATGTCATGGATCCAAATTTTCACACCGAGCATGGAATACCAATGTACATCGCTAGTCTTCACAACTTCGCATGATAATGAATGTGTTACGTCTCAAACCTTTACACCGCCGATGTATTCGGAATCTAGACAAGAACAAGAGCAACAACAAGAAAAGTGCATTGGGCCTGAGACGCATCGCCGAACTTATACCAAGGCAACTAAGGAGTTTAAAAAAATTGTTTCTGAAGAACGATTTCTTCAGAAACAATTTTAGCAATAACTACTGACAACGATGCCTTCTACTTCTACTAACATTAATTTATAATCAGCATAAGTTACTATGAATTGGATATAGTATAAGTTAGTTTTTATTAAATAAAGTAAAACATTCTTTTCGTTTTATTTCTTGAAAATTTTGTATCTGAAAAAAATCAAAGAGGCACAGTATGCCGCAACCTATAACGTAGGGCTACGTCAGCTGTACTTCGCTGAATCCTTTTTTTTTTTTGATTGGAGGTTTAACGACCACCGTGAGCAACTCAATGGGCTATAAGCAGTCGCCCGTCCCTAATTTAGGGCCACTGGTTCCAGGGAAGGGAGAGAGCCAGTGCCGTAAGACAAACACAACAACCATGCCTCACCGGGATTCGAACCCGGACCCCTTTTGGACGAATGATCAGTAGCCATCGCTTAGACCACTGCGCCACCGGGCGGCGCAGAATACTTTAAGGACACAGAACTAGTGAGCCAGTGCCATGAAATATGGACAGTTGACGTAGTTCTACGCTGTAGGTAGCGGCACAGTTGCTACTGTGCCCTTTTGATATTTATGGCTAGATTTTGGCAAAGTTTTATCTTTTCTTCTTTTAATTTTGCCCCCAATCGACGGTTTTGTGGCGGTGCCGCCGAACTGGTAATTAAGATGAGCTTTGATTTATTTATTTATTTATTTATTTATTCATTGTGAAATGATAGTATATGAAAAAAGGTAAAAAATACCCTGCGAGCATTGTAATTCGAGACAATGAGTGACGATCATCACAATACAGTATTGTTAGAATTGAGCACAAAGACGGGCTTTGTTTTGGCGTTGACTTTAGAATAAACGCCCACGCTTTTTAAGTTAAGTTGTACATCTTTCATGTGGAGCTGAAAAAACATACAATCCAACGCACACACACACACAGGAAAGCATGTGAAGGGGCATCAACAAACTTTGTCGCATTGGGCTCTGCGAAGGGTAAAGCTGGCACCTTTACACCCTGGTAAGATTTTGATTATTTTCTAATGGGATTTCATTGTTTGAGAATTCCGAAAAATTCATTGCATGTTTCTGATTGCTCTGTGTGCGATAACTTTCCTTACGTTTTCACTGCTTTTTCATCTACACTGGCGGAAAGTGGAAAAAGAACACCAAGAAGGAGACGTCTGATACCAACGAAATTTATACAGCATAATAACGGAATACAGAGGATAACGTGATCAAAAAATTATGGCAAAATACAGCTGTATTTGCTGGTAAACTGAAAAATAACATTTCCGTGTAACATGGTTAGTACGAGGTTGAACCGCCATGAACTGCGTCACACTGTGGAATTCTGGCATGGAGTCTGTCGTACAAATGTTGGATGTAAGTTTGGGGTATTGAGTTCCAAGCATCCTCAACCTGGAGTGGATGTTCTGCTTGACAACGCCGCTCTTCTTATGCGTCGATCGGTCCGCTCATCAGTCCGTCTGTGACTCCCGGTTCCACGTCTTCTCGTGTGGGAATGTTCCTCGGACCATCTACGCCACCATCGTACCACCACCGATACTTCCCGTCCAATTCTCTCCGCAATACGACGATACGACCACCCGGCCTCGTGGAGTCCGACTAGACCACCTCGCTCAAAGTCCGATAACTGCTGAAATCGTACACGTCTTCCATGTACAGGCATTGCAGCTTCTTCAGGGTCTTCGCACATGTCCGTACGCCGACGACTGATTACATTCACTTCGCCGCACTCCTTAAATACCACCGACGATAATTTGCATATTATGCCGTGCTGTGGCGCAAGCGCTCACCAGTTGGTCCCGAAATTAACATCACGCCTACGTAAACTCGACCCAATCAACATATGTAAATTTCATGATCGTCCGCCAATTCCTTCTTGGTGTTCTTTTTTCACTTTCCGCCAGTGTATATTTCAAGCCTTTTTGTTAGTTATACTTTCGTTTCTTCCGGCCATCGCGATTAAAACTCCCCCAATAATCAATCAAATTTTACGTAGAGCACAAAATAACGAACGTTATATGAATTATTCTCTTAGCTAATATATTCCTTGGCGAAATTGTTTGCAGTCAGACAAAATAAGTAACCATGTCATTGTTATTTCTTGATAACTAGCCTCCCAGGACGGCTGCTTTTCAGCTTTAAATAAATATTCATATATAGAGGATGTTGCCCGACCTAGGGCGCGGTGATATTTTTAATTGAAGCAGACTGAAAACAAATCAAATAGACGCTGGATTTCTGTAAGGAAATATAGAAAAAACTCATTTATGTATGATCTGAAAAATGTTTTTAGATGAGATTTTGCTCACTTTGATATCTCAAAATTTCGGTTTTTATTGTAGTTTAGAGCGTTTTAAATGGATCTGTGCATTTATATTTATAATAGAAAGCCCGTGGCGAAATATTTTGCTAAATGTATTTCGCTACGGGCTTTAGAAATATTTTGCAAAATGTATAAGATAATCAACTCTAAACTCAAAAAGCTCGATAAAATAAAAAAAATAAAAAATAATTAAAGCGTACGAATTAATATTTGAATTGTGCGGAATTAAATTAATATACAAACTCAACTTGCCGTGATATTAAGAATTCAATTTGAATTTTGTAGGTCGGGTAAATACAACGTAAAACTCGAGTCACTGATAATCCAATGTTTTTAAATTAGCACGCTATCACCTTGACACCTCAAAGTGATCGCCTGCTATTATATACCACGCAATCACTTTGATATCTCGAGCGCCACATGAATTGATCGATATGTTCAGTAGTTAAAAACTTGTTTTCAGGTCGCAGAACAATTAAAATGTGAGCATGAGGGGGTCCTGGCTTTTAAAACTCAATCGTGTAGATATGAGCTGTAGATTTTCTCAAAACACTGAATTGTCTGATCTTCCATGAGTGATTTCAGCTTCAACTTGTAAGTAAGCCCGTTGCGAAATATTTTGCAAAATGTACGATACTGTGGCGTATCTGATTGCATTTCCTCTCAGCATCAAGAGATGGCGCCACAATGCAGACGTTGCTGTGACTTCAAGCGTTCCAGAGAGAGAGAGAGAGAGAGAGAAAGAATGACAAAGAGATCTGGCTGTTTGTATGTATAACGATAATCGACAAGTAGCTTACCCGACTGCTCTTCTAAAAGGAAGATCACAATATTTTCCTTTTCTGTAAAATGCTAATCTGTCTTGGAAGGGAAGATTTTGTACACTCTGCACCACTGAAATTTCATCACCCAGAAGTGTTAAAAAAATTCCGGTGATGTTCATGGTTGTAGAAGTATTATGAAAGGCAAGACAGACATAATTAAGTTTTCAGAACTAATGGGTATCAGCAATGCGTCGTGGCATTGGGTCGTACAGATATCTGATGGCCTCCTGAGGCCCTGTCTACCATGCTTCCTGCACAGGGTTTTGCATGGCGCCTGATGTTTGCGGTAGCTGCAGGTGATTATTAAGATGCCTTCCAATGATGTTTCACACATACTTTCTCTGCAGATGTTCGCAGTATGCCGACGTCCACTATCTTGCTAAAGCATGTCGGCAAGTGCCACCCATATAAAAAGGAATAGCAACATCATCCAGGATATTCTCCAAGTTTACCTAATAGTTCCCCAAGCCATGACCCCTGCAGTTCGCGCTATATACCTCTCCAGAAAATCACTCTTGAATTCGTCTGCTCTTTCCGTCGTCTCCATACGTGAACCAAGCGATCATCGGACACATATAAAAGCGAGATTAGTGGCTGAATATCACACTATGCTAATTGTCTATAAGTTTGCTCCAGTACGGCACCAACCCAGATGCTGGCGACGAGGATCATTCGATTGAGGCAAGCTACTTTTTATAATTCTATTACTTTTAATGTGATTGAAGCAGACATATCCCAAAGTTAAGGAGGAAGCAGAAATGGAGTAAAAAAACAAAGGCGAATAAGTTCAATTCGAATAAGTTCACAGGACTAAGTAACATGTAATGTGAGACACTGACCAGAAGCAAAACAATATGAATCGCATCAAAATGTGTACAAAGATGAGAATAAACGAAAAGTGCGGGAAATAGGATTTACAAAAATTAATGACAAAACACCATTTGCCACCCCGATGGCGCAGCGCTCTGAGCGCTGGCTTCTAACCATTCGTCCTAGACTGGCCCGGGTTTGAATTCTGGGAGAGGCACGGGTGGTGTGTTTGTCTTACGGTACTGGCTCTCCACCTTCCTTGGAACCAGTGGCCCTAAATTATGGTAGGGCGACTGCTTTTCTGAGTGTACCCCACTGAGCTACTCACGGTGGTTGTTGAATTCCAAACAAACGACGACAAAATAAAAACACATAACATGGCGTATTATTACTTCTGGCCGCAATGCGGAGCGTGCAGCGTCGCTCCATTTCCAATTATTGAGGTAATCCTGGGACAAAGAAAAGGATTCCTTCCTCAAAGAGGATTCCAGCTGCTGAAGATTAACCAGAACGGGGTTGCGATTAGCGATATATCTCCCTAGAGCATCCCACACGTACTCCACAGGTTTAAAATACCGGGATCGTGCCAGACACTTAGTACGCACGACAGTCTCTGGCTATACGAATTCCTCCACTAAGGAAGCTCTGTGGAGTATTGTGCTATCATCTACAGCAGAAAGTCTGTCCCACCGCAGCAGCAAAAGGAACAACATACGGTGTAATAAACTCGTCCGGATAACGCACGGCTGCCACTTTTGCTCTTATAAAGATGTGCAAGTCAGTACGACTGTCGAGCACGATACCTTCCCACACCATTAAACCTTGTCCTCCATGACTGTCCCCCTCGAGAAAGTTTCCAGACTGGTAAAGGGCTTCCCGTTCTTTCCAGACGTGAATCATTTTGGAGGCAGTAACGGGACTCGTCTGTGAATAGCACAGTACTCCACTGTTCTGTGTTCCAGTTGTCATGACTTCTGTCCCACCTCAAACGTTCCTTCCTGTGATTGGCGCCCCCGCACAACCTGCCGTCTGTAATGTGGTCCATGCTCATGAAGACGTTGGTGTGTACACTGTCTAGAGGGATACCCTCATTCCCGTGGGCACATTAGGCTCTGAAGCCATTTGCCGTGCAGGGTAGAACCTATGGCTCCTAGCTAGTATGGAAAGGTAACGGTCATCCTGTACCGCAGTGACCCTTCGGACAACCCAAGATAAGTCGCCGAGCAACTGTTCCAGTGGTTCGGCATTGACTCCATAGCCGGCTGGTGACATTCCGCCACATGACTAGCCACCGCGCCACCTCTGCGGCTATTTACCCGGACTCCATTCATCCAAATGGCTTCTCACCCTAAACTATGGCTTAAACAACGTCTTTTCGACATTCCCTGTAAAGTGTCGAAAAGACAATGACTGGCATTCGTGTTTCCCGAATTAACCAGCCCCGCCTATATGCGCGCTATTTATGGGCTTACTTGAAAGAGACAAATGTTATATGCAATTCGGTTGATAAAATCACTTCGCGTTGCTCTGGAACTTTCTTTACCGATGAGCCATTGCATTATGACCACCCCCAAGCTAGAGAAATGAGCGCGCCTGGAGACCGAACTGTGGCGCCGGTAAAGTTCACAAAGCAGTATATATGCAACCAAAGGACCGGCTTTCGGTTTGTAGTGTTCGGAGTCAGAATGGGAAAAGCTGCCGATTTATCGGAGTTTGATAAAAAAACAAATTGTGATGGCACGGCGCCTAGGAACTACGATCTTGGAAACGGAGAGGCTTGTGGGTTGTTCAGGTGCCGCTGTAGTGAATACGTATCAAAAGTGATGCACAGGCGGCCAAACGACAAACCGTCGTCCATTCGTGTGTCGTCCGCAGCTCATTGATGCCAGAAGGGAGCGGAGACTGTCGCACATTGTTCACAGCGACCGCAGGGCCATAGTACGACAAATCACCCGCAGCTACAACTGTGGTGATTAGGGCAATGTGTCACAGCACACAGTTCATCGCAGCCTTCTGCGTATGGGACTGCGTAGCCGAAGACACAGCCGGGTGCCCATGCTCACTGCACGTCATCGCCAACCAAGCATGAAATGGGTCCAAGATCATCGAGATTGGACGGAGGATGATTGGAAGAAAGCGGCCTGGTCTGACGAATCAAGATTCCTGGTGCATCACGTAGACGGCCCAGCGCGGATACGCCGATTACCAACGGAGGCTATGGCAGCTGGATGCACTGTTGGGTGGAAACAGGCCTGCGGCGGTATGCTGTGGGCGATGTTTTCTTGGGACGCTTTTGGCCCCATTATCACAACAGCACAATCCGTGACAGCTGTCAGGTATCTGAACATCGTTGAGGACCAAGTTCACCCATTCATGGCAACCGTGTTCTCTGCTGGTGATGGCCATTAACAACACGATAATGCGCCATACCACACTGCCAGAATCGCCAAGGAGCGGTTCGAGAATCATGCTGGTGACTTTCTGTTATTGCCCTGGCTTCTACGTTCACCTGATATGAACCCAATCGAGTATTTGTGGTTCAACTTGGAAAAGCGGGTTCGCGGTAAATCACCATGACCCCGAAATGTAAAGGAACTGGAGAACCTGCTGTTGACATTATGGTACCAGATACCCCAGGATACGTATCGCCACTTCATCGAATCGATGCCTCGCCGAGTAGCGGCTGTTTTGCGAGCTAAATCGGGTCCTACGGCTTATTAAGGTTGGTGGTCATAATGTAATTGCTCATCGGTGTATATTATACTGCATGATTCCATTGCAAATTAATTTTCCCACTGAGAAAATGTTCGCGGTTTGTTAGGCATCATTTGACTACTTGATATAGTGGATTTTTCTCTGAACAATTCAAATAGTTCGTAATATTGAGATGAGTTGTATCTTCGTAAAATGTCCGTAATCGAATTTGAAACGGGTTGTCGTTTATTATATGTATTATCACGGCAGGGACAGATTTTATATCTTGTTCAAGTCTTGTTGTGAGAGCTGTGTTATGTAACAGTGTTGATGCTATATTCAAGTTATCCACGATATTAATGCGACGGCCGGGTGGCCAGAGCCGTAGGTTCGTGTTTAGTAGCCCGGGATGAGCGTAGTCCCCAGATGAGGCATGAATAGTGAGCCCTTACCGAGCGCCCCCCTCATGAAGCCAGAATCCCGAAATTAGGACGCCTTACAGTTGCTCACGGTGGTCGGAAAATCCCGAAGAAGCGCTAATGCGACAAAACTGATGCTCAGAATTATATACTGTTTTGAAATTTCTACTTCTTCAATGCGTCTAAGCTCTACATAATTTCCATATGTAAATTCTAATGATATACAATAAGATTCATCGGTCATAATCTCATACGTATTAGGTCTGCTTCAATATTCCCCGTAAGCGGCCATGGGCAATGCGCCCCTAACCTAATGAGCTGGGCAGGCATCAAAACGACTTGGGCACAAAATTTTATTTTCTCAGCTTCTCTTACTAATGCAGTACAAGTTGGAACTTGGATTGGAACTCTTATTTTTTATAATTCCCCCATTTTTATCACTGTTCTTTTCGCAATTGATTTTAAACAAAAAAAATATTAAAAACATTTCATTTGACTCAATATCTGCCTCTTTCTCGGCGTGGGAAAATCACTAATCCGCATTCTCGCGTTCACTATCTGCTAGCACGAGGCTACTTTGCAAGAAGTTTTTGAGAATGAAGAGGACAATGAGACGAACTCAGAAGGAGGCAAACGGCATTTCAGAAAAGTGTTGTTTTGACTTTTTGGGAGCCCGAATTTTATTTATTTATTATTATTATTGCAGGTAATTGATTTTCGATTTATGAAAATTAATTAAGGATTTGGAAATTTTAATCTCAAATGCTTTCTGCGCGGAAGTTATTTCAGCTGCGCAGAGGAAGTTAAGTCGTTGCGCGGCCGCGCAACTTAGGGGGAGCATTGGTCTGAAGCAGAAATTCATATGCCTTTCGAATAACATAAATTATTTTATAGAATAATTTTCCTATGTACTGCAATTAATTTATGCCTAAATACATTTTACCAATAACAGTCACAAAAGCAGCTTTCGTACTTGCCGTTTACAAAAGTAGACTATTTCACCAGATAGTGCACAGAAAGCATCTCAACAAGCGTAAGATTGACAGCTCGAATATCTAACACAGTGGTTTCCGGAAGCTCTGCTGGTGAGCTATTCAAAACTGCCTAATCAATGAGGTGCCCGTTGCAATACCTTTAGGGCAAAAGGATATGATGGCAGTTTAGCGATTTACTCGGCTGAACTGAAGCGGCAACTTTAAGGTAACGTCAACAGAGGCGATGTGAGTAATTCAGGCGCTGACGTAATACTGCCGACTTTGGCACAAAATTAGTCATCGAAACTGGATATTCAGAAAATGACGATTCGAAAGAGAACTAAACCGAGGAACACCGTGAATGTAAATATTTAGTCCATGACGGAAGCTCTAAACCTTTATTGACTTCATTTCGGGTTTACCGACCTTATGGTGCTTTGAAGTTTTTATCTTACGAAATTTCTTGTTTTGTGAGTGCGTGTGTGCGTACAATCAACAGTAGGTATTCATCTCTCACTGAAATGTCAATTTTCTTCCTTTTGGAAAAACAGTTTTTATCGCTCCTGAAAGCCAGTTTTTTTCTAGTTTTTAAAAATATACAGGTTGTTCAAAAAGTCTTTCCCACATTACAAAAAATATTATGAAAAATATCTATGTAAGTTAAAATAAAATGATTGGCAACATAATACAGCAGCATTCAAAGTTGTTGTTTTTTTTCTGTTCTTTAGGTGAGCCCCAGTGCTGAAGAATAAGAGGAGCATTTCATCGATAATGGTTCCCATGCAAGAAAAAGTGGCGTGCGTGTTGTGGTTCCATGAGACCAAATCGGCGGTTACTGTCCAGCGTCATTTCAGAAAAAAGTACAGACGATCACCAAAGGACCAAAACAGCATAAAAGCTTGGTATGAAAAGTTTAAAGCGACGCGTAGTGTTGGCAATCTCCCCCGAGAGGGCCGAACACCGGTTACACAAGAGACGTCTGCAGCTGTTCAGGAGACATTTCTGTGAAGCCCCAGGAGATCCATTCGTCGTGCGTCACTGGAAAATGGGATTCTCCGCGCCACGGTTCACAAATTTTTACACAAACGTCTTCATCTGTATGCTTATAAGGTATAGATCGTTCAATCTCTTCATCCTGATGACCGGTCTCGCCATGCTACATTTGCGACGGAGATGTTGCAGGGCATTGCACCGTGCCTGTTCCTCAGATGAAGCCACATTCCACGTCTCTGGTGCAGCAAATAGGCAGAATGTGCGAATCTGGGGATAAGAAAATACCCATTATATAATCGAACAACAGAGAGCTAGCCCAAAAGGGAACGTATGGTGCGGCCTAATGCATGACATAATCATAGGACACTTCTTTTTTACAGAGCCCACGATAACATGTAGCGTGTACCTGGACGTGTTGGAACATGTAGCACCCCAGTTACACGCACTCCAACCTTCGGTAATTTTCCAACAAGACGGTGACTCACCACATTGGTCAATAATGGTTCGTGAGTTCTTGAATGCCACATTTCCGGACAGATGGATTGGCCGCGACGGTCCCATAACATGGCCATCTCGATCGCCCGACATAACCCTTCTAGACTTTTTCCCGTGGAGTTATGTGAAAGACCAAGTTTACTCTAGCACTGTTCCGGATGTCAAGACGTTTAAGAGCAGAATAACGGACGTCATTGGTTTTGTCTCTGCTGAGATGTTAAGCAAAACATGGCGTGAAATCGAATATCGCTTAGATGTCCTCCGGGCCACAAATGACTCCCATGTGGAGGTGTACAGACACTGGGAAAAACAACAACTTTACTTGTGCACCATCATTGTCGTGTAATCCCTTTCTTGTACCTGTAATACATTTTCATATTAATTTTTGTAATGTGGGAAAGACTTAATGGCCACCCTATGTACGTATTACTCCAATAATTACTTGAATTATTTGGCTTGCTGTCCTGGTGGTGCTGTGGTCTAAGCGATGGCTTCTGATCATTCGTCCGAAAGGGGTCCGGGTTCAAATCCCGGTGAGGCATGGATGTTGTGTTTTGTCTTACGGCACTGGCACTGTCCTTTCCCTGGAACCAGTAGCCTTAAATTGGGGACGGGCGACTGCTTATAGCCCATTAGGCAGCTCACGGTGGTTGTTAAACCTCCAATCAAATAATAATAATAATAATAATAATTTGGCCTTCTTGTACATGACGCAAAGGTTTCTTCCCTCCGAGGAGAAACGAAATTTACAGTATTTAAAATTTTATGGTAATAGGGACTCCAGAAGTTTTAAATGTATGGCAGATAGCCATCCATATGACAAAAGAAATTTTGAAAATGAAATGTCTGTGGCACTACCAGAAGACTTGGCGCACAGCTTTTAAGAAGAGTGACGGACCAATTTGTCCGTGTTCATTCCGTCCACGTTCACTTTGTCCAGTTCATTTCATTTCGTGCACGGTTCACTTTGTCCACTAATCATTTCGGTCATCGTCCACTTACATTTCGTCCTCAGAATGGATGTAATAATTTCTGTTTGGATGGAATTTTTGTTATTATGCCAAGAAACAAATTTCACCGGACATTGCTTACACGGGACTTTTTGCCTATTTATGTTTTTCGATTGAAATACACAGCTGGCCACCCAAAATGCAACACCAAGAAGGAAGCATCCGATTGGCCTGAAATTCGCAGCATGCATCGCCGGTTAGAGGAGATGCAAACGATTAGCATTGCAGGGCATATGTAAATCATGTGCGACCGGCACGCCACCGAGAAGCACTATAAAAAGGGTGCACAGAAGGCGGGGTGTAAGTAGTGGAAGTGTGTTGTGCTGCAAGACCTGTGTGTGGGAATCTTCCTGATGCCTCGTCGCAGAATACGGCAGTCATTCCAGCTCGTTTCGGAGTTCCACAGAGGGCGAATAGTGGCTTATCGCGACAGCGGTTTATCGTACCGAGACATCGGCGCCCGTGTGGGACGACATCCTGCAACAGTGAGGCGAGTATGGATCCGGTGGGTGCAGGAGGGACGGACGGACCGACCAGAGCAATTGCCGCAGCCGCGGCACACCACCGAACGAGAGGACCGGCATGTTGTGCGGCGGGCATTGACGGCTCACACCGCCACATCACAAACGATAGCGCAGGAAATTGGGGGTGTTGCGCAACAACCTGTGTCAGCACGTACCGTTCGACGTCGTCTGCAGTAGCGAGGACTTGTCGCACGGCGTCCATTGCTCCGATTACCTTTGACGTTACACCACCGGCGAGTGCAGCGGCAGTGGGCTGTTGAACGCCGCACCTGTACTACGGAATGGCACGACATTGTCTTCTCCGACGAATCCCGCTTCTGCCTGCAACACCACGATGGTCGGATCCGCGTGTGGCGGCACCGCGGCGGGATAATGTAGGACGCCTGCATTATGCATTGCCATACCGGTCCGTCGCCTGGCGTTATGGTTTGGGGCGCAATTAGATATGACACCCGCACCCCTCTGGTACGTTTCGCCGGTACACTCAACAGCAACCGCTACATCTCCGACGTTTTGGAGCCTGTAGTCCTCCCTCACATGTAGGACCTCCCAGCGGCCACGTTTCAACAGGACAATGCGCGCCCGCACGTGGCACGCATCGTGCAACAATTCTTCACGACCCACCAGGTATCACTGCTGCCGTGGCCCGCTTGTTCTCCCGATATGTCGCCCATCGAACACGTCTGGTCGCTGATCGGCAACCGAGTGGCCCGGCAAGCACCACCCGCGGCTACGCCTGATGAACTGTGGCAACGTGTGGAAGCAGCCTGGACCGACATACCCCAAGCCCACATCCAAAACCTCTTTCGTTCGATGCCGCGGCGTGTAGCGGCCGTTATTGCCAGCCATGGTGGCCACACGAACTATTGATGTCTGCGTGTTCCGCAAGTCGCACGGGCCTGTAAGCTCAATTATTTCATCTTTGTATCTGTTGTTATGTGTCCAGTATATCTGGCTTTGCTATCTCGTGTCCTTCTAGGTGTTGCATTTTGGGTGGCCAGCATTGTATAACGATTTTGCATGTTGTTTAAAATAAAACGAGGAAATGAACTTCAAACAGCTTTTGAACGCTTTTGTTTGGTTCGATATCAGTTATTATGACATAAATCAAAGTTTTGCAAAAATCTTTTCATGTTTTGAAATACACGGTCGAGTCACATTATTGTGACCACCAGCTAATATCCAGAGTAACCGCCGTGTGCAACGCGAACAGCAGCTGGATGGGCTGTGAGTGACTAAGTAAGGTGCTGGAAGGTGTTCACAGGTATGTGGAACCATGCTGACTGCTGTGCATCTCACAGCTGCTGGAGTGTGCGTGGTGGAGGATCCATAGAGCGAACAACACGATCGAGGTGGTCCCACAGATTCTCAATTGGGTTTAAGTCTGGGGTATTAGAGGGCCAGGGAAGTACTTTGAAATCTTCATCGTGCTCTTCCAACCACTCTCGGACATTTCTAGCTGTGTTACAGGTCGCATTGTCGTTCTGGAAGATCCCATTCGCCCCAGGGTAGACAATCAGCATGTATGGGTGAAAGTGGTCTGCAAAGATTGATTCATAACGAATGCGGTCCATAGTGCCTTCCACAGGTATGAGTGGACCCAGAGAATGCCACGAAAACATTCCCCAGACCATGACGCTGCCCCCACCAGCTTGTGTTCTTTCAGTAATGGTTGAAGACTGTTTGTTCTGCGATGCTTCTCGCCTTATACGCCAACGTCCATCCGTTCGTTGAAACAGAAAACGTGACTCATCGGAGAAGGCAATCCTTTGCCAATCAGCGGAGGTCCAATTCCGATACTGCCGTGCAAATGTAAGCCTTTTATGCCGATGCACCTCTGTTAGCATATTTGCGGTGATCATCCGTCTGCATCGGAGCCCCGTACGCAGCAGGATTCGCTAAACTGTCGTTTGAGGCACACTTCCGGTAGCCCCCTTGGTTCATTTGGCCAGTGAATTGCTCCACTGTAGCGTGTCGATCGCACGCACCTTCGAAGTCGACGTTCACCTCTCACATCAATGGCACGTTGTTCTCCTCGGTTACCACGTCGCTTATTCGCAATGGTGCCATTTCTCCAATCACGATACACTTTAACCACAACAGCACGGGAACAGTTTACAAACTGGGCTGTTTCAGAAACACTGTCACACTTGGCCCGACAGCCGATAATCATCCCTTTCTGCAAATCTGATAAATCGCTCCTTTTATCCATGGCAGCAACGAGTGATATGTTTTCGGAATGCCTACAGCACACCTTATATGCCCTCCAAGCCAGCTGATTACAGGTGGCTACGTGCTGTTGACGTCAAAAGTAGGAGGTGGTCACAATAATGTGACTTGACTGTGTACATCTTGCATATTGTTTTCATATAGGTCTTACCTTTTCAGTATATTATTTTTAGCACGCCTTTTGTAAAAAAAGATGGTGCTTATGTTATCGGTTTGTCCGTCCGTCCGTCTGTACCCACGGTATCTCTGCAACTATTAGTCCGATTTGAAAAATTCTTTTTGCATTCAAAAGCTTGAAATATGCGAATGATGATCCTTTATTTCGTTTGTTTTTTTTACGATGTACATTTTCGCCGCTAGAGGGCGTAAATGCAGATGATGTCGGATTCAAAAATACGTTTTATTCCATATATTTGCTTCTAAACATCCGATTGAAAAAGATCTTTTATCTTTCGATTCTATTTATGTCGAAGAATATTTTGGATATAGTTTCTTTTTCAAATTACGAATAGATTTTCCGCTAAGGGGCGTAAAATTAAATTGCATTTTTTCCGATAACTCTTCTTCTAAAACTCCGATTTGAAAAAAAAAATTTCAGCGGATGCATCTACTGCTGCACAATCTTTTGCATATAACTTCGAATTTTTTGTAAAGAATACTTTGGCCACCAGGGGGCGTAAGTGTTAATTTTCACTTCTGATGTATTTGCCATAAAATCGGACCTTCTAAAATATCGATTGAGGAAATTCTTTCGTGGACTGATGCCACTCACATCGATAAACCTTTTCGGAATATTTTCTTCCTAAAATATTCCACAGTTTCCCCGCCAGGGAGCGTAGATGTATATCTTATTTTTGTCAATATCTCGACATCTAGGAGTCCGATTTGGAAAATTCCTTCTTTGTTGGATAATGTTTTCCGTGTGACATGTTTTTCATATAATTTCAAAATTTTTCAAGTAATTCATAGACTTCCCGCTAGGGGGCGTAAAGGTAAATTGCGTTTCCCCCTATATCTCTGTTTCTAAATCTCCGATCTGAAAAATTCTTCCTGCACCGGATACAGCTCCTGATGGGAAATCGTTTGCACGTAATTTCTGATTTTAGTAAAAAAATGGTTTGGCCACCAAGGGGCGTAAACCTTAATTTCCGCTTCTGATGTATTTGCAGCAAAATATGAGCTTCTAAATTCTTGATTGAAAAAAACGTCGTTTGTTGACTGACACTAATCATGTCGACAAACCTTTTAGAAACATTTTCTTCTTAAAATAGTACACGGTTTCTACGCCAGAGGGCGTCGATGTATATCTTATTTTTGTCAATATCTCGATTTCTAAGAGTCCGATTTAAACAAATTCCTTCTTTGTTGGATAGTGTTTCTAGTGTGACATGTTTTTCTTATAAATTCAAAATTTTCAAGTAATTCATAGACTTTCCACTAGGGGGCGTATGGGTAAATTGCGTTTTCCCCTATATCTCTGCTTCTAAATCTCCGATATGAAAAATTCTTTCTGCACCGGATACAGCTCCTGATGGGAAATCGTTTGCACGTAATTTCTAATTTTTGTAAAAATTGGTTTGGCCACCAGGTGGCGTAAGTCTTACTTTCCGCTTCTGATGTATTTGCAGCAAAATATGAGCTTCTAAAATCTCGATTGAAAAAAAGTCTTTTGTGGACCGATACTACTCATGTCGACAAACATTTTAGGAACATTTTTTTTTTAAATAAGGCATGATTTCTACGCCAGGGGTGTAGATGTATATCTTATTTTTGTCAATATCTCTACTTCTAAAAGTCCGATTTGAAAAATTCTTCCTGTATCGCATACAAGACCTGAGGGAAAATATTTTTCATGTAATTTCTAATGTTTGGTAAAGAATGGTTTGGCCACCAGGGGTCATAAGTGTTAATTTCTTCTTTTGATGTATTTGTAGCAAAATCTGGGCTCCTGAAAACTCGGCTAACATTTTTTTCTTGGACCGATACCGCTCATATGGATAAAATTTTGTGAATACTTTCTTCCTAAAATAATGCATGGTTTTCCCACCAAGGAATGCAAAGTCACATCTTATTTTTGTCGATATCTCTGCTTCTAAGAGTTCGTAAGCTCACGATTACGTTTACAGCAATATCTGAGGGATTAAAAACCCGATTGAAAAACTTCTTTCTTCCGTCAGATCTATTGTTTTCCATACCGGTTCCATTGACTTTGAATAGCTTTGATAAATTTAATTTGCGTCAGAACGGATTCAAAAGACGTGCTTATTACACCCGAAAATTCGGTGTCATCTTTATTGTTTTTATTTTGATTGATATTGATTGACATCGTACCACACAAAAGAGTTAAAAAGCTCTTCAAAGTTCAGTTCCTCGTTTTACTTCAAATAACATTTAAAATCGATGTATTTCAATCGAAAAACTGAAACATGAAAAAAAATCACATGTAAGCAATTTCTCTGAGTTTTCTTTCTCTGCATAGTATCAAAAATTCCACCAAAGCAGAAAATATCCACGGTATTCTATCTATTCTGAGGACGAAGAGAACAGTGGACTAAATGAACAGCGGACCAAGTGAACGGTGGACAAAATGAACCGTGGACAAAATGAACTTGACCAAGTGAACGTAGACGAAATGAACACGGACAAAACGATAGCGAAACCGTAAAAACATAGCAGTGGAAAAAAACTCGTTGGAAAAAGGAATCTGACTGATGCGTTGATTGATAAGATGCAGAATTATTTTTGACTTGCACTTCCATCTAATACTTGCAGCATTACAGCAATGTATAAAGCAATATGGGCTACACTATTCCATCTGTCTACAAGAGATGACCAGCCACTTCACACTAAGTGTCCAGAAGGAGTTGACAGCTCAATGTGTTTCCTCCACAATGCGACGCAGGGACAATCTAGCAATAAGTAGCCCTATGATGATGCCTATGGTGATGGCGTCGATTAGGCATTCTCAATCCTTACACGTGCTTTTGCTACCGAGATCACTCTGATGCAATGGTTCAGGCGCCCAGAAGAGGACGATCGGACTTAGCCACGTCGAGCCATTTTGTTCTTTTATCTCCCTTGTAAAAACACAAGTTTGTCCGTGACGGATCAAAATCGCGCCCCCTCACTCCGGAGTAAGTTGCTCTCCCAACTAAGCTACACGGAAGGAATGTACCGCTGCAGATTTGACGTCCTGACACGTGATTCACCTCTGTAGTACGTCACACCCTCACCTACCGCTTGATTACTTCGCAACTGCAGTCATTCACAAAACTCAACTGTCGATACATACTCTTCAATTTGCGTGGCGCTGCAACAAATATTTCCTAGTGTGGCGTTTTCTATGTCGAGTAGTGTATAACAACAACAGCTGATAATTTACAAGGACGTCAGTTTTCAACTCAGTTTCTTTACTTTTCAACGTACTTAGTCCAGCGTAGCACGAAATTCTTTTTGCTGAGAGATGAATCACTGATGTACACCTTCCTTTCTTGGTCGAATGCTTCAAGCGCTATAAGCAATCGCCCGTCCAAATTTGGGGTCACCTGTTCCAAAAAGGGAAAGATCCAGCTCGGAAAGACAAACAAACACACCACCATGCCTCAGCTTGGGCTCGGACCCTGGCCCAACTTGTTCTGCTAGTCAGACACCTGCGCCTCTGATCACTCGGGCAGACAGGCGGCATAGCCAGAAAGAACGATTTCATACGTAGAACTATAATTAATCTGCATTTGATTTCTCCCATCAGCATCATTTGTCATCCGTATCCCAGCAAAAACACAAGTGCTGGGAAACTGCTGGCCACCAGCCGGCAGCGATGGGTCACTGCTGGCTGAAATCTGCCGCTCACGGCCCGGTAGTGGTCCTTTGGTGGCAGCGCTATCAGTTGGCGAGCCATTGATGGCCCTGCAGCATCGCCGTGAATTGTGGGCCTCCAAGCAAGTGCCACTAGTGGCCCGTTGCTGGCAACCAATGCAACCCCCAACAGCAGGTGAAAGCAACGGGACTGCGCATGCGCAGAAGCAACACTTGCTGTGTCTCTCATGGTACCAGTTAGTTGAAGACGACGCTATCGCCATCGTGTTATTTTAGTGGATGTTAAGAAAAAAATCCATATGTGGAGAGGCGAATTAATTTCCTAATGAAATTTTACGTCGACGAAGATATCAGATTAACCCGTGAAATACTAGATTACAGCCATGAAATACACCCACTCCATTCCCATGAATAACAATTCATGGAATGGACTGGATGAATAACAAGAAAAAATTTGAAACCGCTTGAAACAAATATCCTGGAAAACCATTAAAACAACGTTTGCTGGGGAAAAAAAGAATTATACGGGTACAAAATTTATTAATTATTTGAAAGAAAAAAAAAGCAACGCTATGTGGTGTACTCATCTATGGGTTGAATGCACAAGACAGGGAGGAATTCGCTTCTAAAAATAACGAGAAGTAAAATAAAACATATTTTACTGTTTAAAACAAAACATATTTTACTCTTTAAAACAAAACATATTTTACTCTTTAAAACAAAACATATTTTACTCTTTAAAACAAATGTAGCTTCGGACAACGGAAAGGAAAGACACAACGTTAAAAATGTAACAGAATGTGACATGAACCCGGGTAAATATATATTTATTCAACAATTTCTTTTCAAGACGGCAAGGACAGTACAAAACACACGCCTTGAAAATGAGTGAAGTTCCTTTGAGGTAAAAAAAAAAAAAAAACGGTCGTTACGTTGAAAAAATTAATTTATCAATTATATGAAACTGACTTTTATGAAAAATACCTCGCAATATTGTAAAATGAAAGAGGGAAGCATTCGATTACACATTGCATACCAAACAGACAACTTTGAGTATATGCTCGAGCGTGCAAATTAGTCCGGTCGCTAGAGAGCTCAGCTATCACGGCCCAGGTTCAAATCTACTCAGATACAAACTGTTGTTTTTCCGATCTGTTGAGAAAATTTTCCCAGCGCAGTTCGTTAATTCACAAGCTTCGTAAGGGTAGAAAATAAAATTGTAGCTTTGGGAAACTGTGGTTATATTTGCTTTTTTTTTTTTTTTTTTTTTTTATTATGGCTACTACTGGGAAATTGGCGGACAAGATTCAGCAAGCCACCAGTTACGTCACTTGGTTGCCGGCTGCCACTAACGGCTCACTAGCGGACCACATTAGGCTAGCCATCATTTCTGGCACGTGCTTGCAGGGCCACTGAAGGGCCACTTGTGGCAGCTACTGCCTGTGATGGACCACTGATGGCCCTGTTGTGGCATATGACAACTGATTGGGTGCCAACTGTTGGCCAGCTGTTGGCCTGAACTTCTGGCCCTTCTGTTGGCCGCCCGGACATTGTATTGACGGTTTGGCAGCGGCAACATAGTGCTGGGCCAGCAAGACTGTTTTTGCTGGGATGTTTGCCAGAACCTAGGACATATTTTTTCAACGTTGCCATCAGCATTGTTCGGCCACCCAACCGCTTCTTCACCCGTTTTACTGGACAATTTTTGCGCTTTTAGATACATTCGTAGACACTCCTGTGCTAAAATATTGTTCTTACTGAACTGAAAGCCTTAGATGGATTTTCGCCCATAAAAAACGGTCCACTACTTGCTGTTCTGTTTTGGAGCATACGGAAAGCGGAGCGGCCATGTTAAGGACTGGAAAATAACACAAGAACTAACCGATAATGGTCAATCCTCCCCAACAGTGACAACACGTTTACACTTGTCCGTGCAACAAACAGTACAATCCACAGAAAGGAAATTGGAATTATGTTGCGGAAAATTATTGACACACCCTCGTATTTTTTGCAAGGGCCTTTTTTTCCATGTTAAAGACTGAAGTAATAGACATTTCTTTAAACGTTCGGTACCTTTTTGGTCTTCTGCCTAAATAAATATAGTTAAACCAAATTTACACTCACGGACAATTAAAATTTTGGCACCTAGAAGAAAACATGCTACAACCGCGAAATTGTTTTCCAAATAGCTAGAGTGCGTGCTGGTATGCAAATGATCCACGTTTGGTGCGACTGCGCATGACCTTACACCCTGTGGTGGTGCTGCAAGTACGAACCGGCAGCCTTATAAACCGGCGTGTAGTCGATGCCTCATGAAAGCGAAAAGCACCGGCCGAAACAAGCAAGGTACAGAGTAACAAGAATGCCGGATAGACGCCAGAGACGTCAATTTACGCACCTTACGGACTTTGAGAGAGGCCGGATCATTGGGCTGAAAACCGCAGGGTGGACATCGCCCCGTATATCCCGCCACGTGGATCGTTCTGACCATACCATCCGACTGTGTTGGGAGCAGTGGACACGTGACAGCACTGCTACACGGCGGAGCGGCTCCAGACGGACCAGGAGGACCACCGGTAGAAAGAATAGACGGATCGGGCGTCAGGAACGAAGGATCCCACGGGGACCCGGTCCACTATACAGGCAGATGTAGCGGCTCCTGTGAGCCCACGAACCATTTTCCGAAGCCTCGCGAAAGCGAATCTTCCATCCCAGCGCCCTTTACGTATGCTGCTATTAACACCGGAACATCGTCGGCTCTGTGTGCAGTGGTGCCACGTCACAGCGACGTGCAACGCCACAAACTGGCGACGTGTGGTGTTTAGCAATGAGTGCCGCTTCCTTTTGGGTTTTGGGGACAGATGATCATCGTGTCCGGGTGTGGAGGTCCCCGGGTCAACGGCACAATCCCAACCTCGCTATCGAGCGCCACACCTACCCCACTGCAGGCGTTCTGGTCTGGAGAGTCATTACCTACGATAGCCGATCAGCTGTAGTAGTGGTATGTGGATCATTGACGGGCCAGCGGTATGTGGATGAGATCCTACGGTCCCATGTGCTACCACTCCTGGCCGGGATTCCAGGTTTGCTATACCAGCAGGATAATGCCCGCCCGCACACGGCTCGGGTTGCCCAGGACTGCCTACGTCATGTATAGACACTTCCATGGCCTGCCCATTTCCCGGACATGTCCCCTGTCGAGCATGTGTGGGACTAGTTGAAACGCCGGCAACCGCCGTGCCGCTCTATCTGGGATTTGGAGCACACCTTCCAACACGTGTGGGCCAGTCTGCCGCAGGTCAACATCAGGCGTCGGTTCGCCTCCATGTCGGACCGTATTGCAGTATGTATCGCTGCACGAGGTGATGCGACGCGCTATTGAAGAGGACGGACTGCGTGCCACAGATCACCCTGTTCTTGCCATCATGTGTATCATTCATCTGTATCATTACGTTCATAAAATTTCAGTTCAATCCGATGCTTCCTTCTTGGTGTGCAAATTTCATTCTCCTTGAGTGTATATCAATTTTATAAACAGACGTGCTTACTGGCTGTTTGAACAAATTTTCTGAAAACCTTGTCACACACGAAATGCATGGAGTCACATTTCCATCAAAGTATACTATTTGGGGAACATTGATTACACCGATGAGTCATTATGTTATGACCACCTACCTAATCAGCTGTAGCCAGCAAAACAGCGGCCACTCGGTGAGGCATCGACTCGATGTGATAGCGATAAGTATCAGTGGGTATCTAGTACCATAACGTCAACAGTAGACCCTCCAGTTCCCGTACATTTCGTGGTGGCGGTGATTTAGCGCGTATCAGATCTTCCAAGTCCAACCACAAATGTTAAATTGAGTTCATGCCAGGTAAATGTTTGAAGCCAGGGCATTAACAGAGAGTCACCAGCATGATCCTAGAACTACTCCTTGACGATTCTGAAAGTGTGGCATGGCGCATTATCGTGTTGGTAATGGTCATTACCAGCAGGGAACACAGTTGCCATAAATGGGTGTACTTGGTCCGCAAAGATGTTCAGATACCTGACAGCTGTCAGGGATTGTGCTATTGGGATAATGGGGCCAAAAGTGTCCCAAGAAAACATCGCCCACAGTATAACACCTCCGCCGCAGGCCTGTTTCCTCCCAACAGTGCATCCAGGTGACATAGCCTCCATTGGTAATAATCGGCGTATCCGCGCTCGGCCGTCTATGTGATACACCAGGAATCTTGATTCGTTAGACCAAGCCACTTTCTCTCGATCATCCTCGGTCCAATCTCGATGATCTTGAGCCCATTTCATGCGTTGTTGGCGATGACGTGCAGTGAGCATGGGTACCCGGCTATGTCTTCGGCTACGCAGGCCCTTTGCCCTGATCAGCACTGTTGCAGCTGCGGTGGATTGTCGTGAACAGTGCGCGAGAGTCTCCGCTCCCCTCTGTCATCAATGAGCTGCGTACGACACAAGGCTGGACGAAAGTCCGTCGCTTGGACTTCTGTGCACAACTTTTAATACGTAATCACTACAGCGTCACGTGAACAACCCACAAGCCACGCCGTTTCGAGGATCGTAGTTCCCAGGCACCATGTCATCACAATTTGTCCTTTATCAAACTCCAATAAATCGGCAGCTCTTCCCATTCTGACTCCGAACAGTCTACTAACCGAAAGACGGTCCTCCGGTTGCATATATACTTCTCTGTGAACTTCACCTGAACCACCGTTCGGTCTCCAGGTGCGCTCATTTCTCTAGACTGAGGGTGGTCATAATATACTGTCTCTTCGGCGTAATACTTGACAAGAATAAGAACTCCCAACTTCGAAACAGCATACTTTCGGTTCAGGAGCCTCTTGTTTTGTTCTTTGAAGTGTCAAATGTGATTATTCTCTAAAGTGTCGAGCAGAGAAGTTTGTTTCGTGATTAAACATGGAACGCGATAATACCAATTCAGAAATTCCTAAATGTCCTTCGGAGACTAAGGCCAGCCTAACGTCATCTCAGAACAAAAGATTCATCATTTGGTTTTGTCTGTACCTAAATACCATGACAAACTCACAGAAGATGGCATATTTTCAGAGCTTTCGGTGTTCCTAGGAAGGGGGTGCAACAAAGTGTCATGTCTACAGGTTTAACGTGAATTGTCTTCTTGTGCAAGAACTTGAAATATGCATATTTGCTCGTGTTTTCGTTCCGCTATAAGCGCACCATCAACGCCTCATGCAGCACTCGAACCCGTAATAGCTAGGACGTCTAGCCAGAAACCAGAGCTTCTGACCACAAGGCCAGCGGTAAGGCCAGTCTGCTTTTTCTTCACTTTGTTACAGGTGTCTTCACGAACTAGTGACGAAAACATCTGGACCGGTCCCAGGAACAGCAGTCTATCGCATTCATTTGTTGACGTTATCTCGCCAATTTAAACCAAAAGAATAAAGTTTGGGGTGTTCAGATGTGACTTTCAGAATAGAGAGCATGACGAGGGGTACCCAATAATTTTTTAAGAAACAGTAAACAAAAACGCATGGTTAAATATGTAAGCACACCGGACAACAAATTAGTCATCCCTAACATAAATGACAGTAGGAAGTTACCGGTTGCACAGAGGGCACCGTTATAGCATTGGTTGGAGATAAATAGCACGGACGTGATCTACACGATCATTTCTGTCTCGTGCATTGGTGAAGAGCAACGTGTCTGTTGAATTTAGTCTGCAATATGGGTCGTAAGACAGACGTTACTCAGTGGCAAATGTTTGGCCGTGCCCACGGACACAAAGTGAATAAAGTCGCCTAATTTGTTGGTGTGTCGAAGCGTACAGTCCAGGGGTTTACAAACAGTGGTGTAGTTCGCAGTGAACTGAAAATCGGCGACGTATCTGTAGCCGAAAAACGATTATCTCCAACAGGGACTGCCGCCATGTTTTAAGCCTAGTAACTGCAAATCGGTTTCAAACCAGGCAACAATTGCTCCAAACAGTCAATGAAAGTCAACTCCAACCAATTTCTGAAAGGACATTGCGACGAGAACTTCATGCGATGGACATCTGGAGCAGAGTACCACGGAAGAGGCCTCTTTTAACAGCAAGTCACAAAGTCGCACGTTATTAATGGGCTCAGAGGCACCAAAACGTCAGTGTGGAGGATTGGAAACGAGTAAATACGTCTGACGAGTCTCCTTTATAGCGCGTCTTTTGTAAAAAAAGATCGTGCTTATGTTACCGGTTTGTCCGTCCGTCCGTCTGTACCCACGCAACTGTTAGTCAGCTTTCAAAAATTCCTTTTGCATTGGGAAGCTTAAAATATGCGAATGATGATCCTTTATATCGGTTTTTTTTACGATGTACAAATTCGCCGCTAGAAGGCGTAAATGCAGATGATATCGAATTCAAAAATACGTTTTATTCCACATATTTGCTTCTAAACATCCGATTGAAAAAATTCTTTTATCTTTCGATTCCATTTATGTCGAATAGTATTTTAGATATAGTTACTTTTTCAAATTACGCATAGATATTCCGCTAGGGGGTGTAAAAGTAAATTATATTTTTCCCGATAATTCTTCTTCTAAAGCTCCGACCTGAAAAAAAAATTTTCAGCAGATACACCTCCTGATGGGAAATCTTTTGCATATAATTTAAATTTTTTGGTAAAGAATACTTTGGCCACCAGGGGGCGTAAGTGTTAATTTTTGCTTCTGATGTATTTGCCATAAAATCTGAGTTTCTAAAATATCGATTGAAAAAATTATTTCGTAAACTGATGCCATTGACATAGATAAACCTTTTGGGAATATTTTCTTCTTAAAATATTCCACAGTTTTTACGTCAGGAGGCGTATATGTATATCTTATTTTTGTCAATATCTCTACTTCTAGGAGTCCGATTCAAAAAATTCCTTCTTTGTTGGATAGGTTCTCTAGTGTGACATGTTTTTCATATAACTTCAAAATTTTCAAGTAATTCGTAGACTTTCCGCTAGGGGGCGTAAAGGTAAATTGCTTCTCCCCCCCCCCCTATATCTCTGCTTCTAAATCTCCAATTTGAAAAATTCTTTCTGCACCGGATACAGCTCCTGATAAGAAATCCTTTGCACATAATTTCTAATTTTTGTAAACAATGGTTTGGAAACCAAGTGGCGTAAGTCTTAATTTCCGCTTCTGATGTATTTGCAGCAAAATATGAGCTTCTGTAATCTCGATTGAAAAAAAACGTCGTTTGTTGACCGATACTACTCATGTCGACAAACCTTTTCGAAACATTTTCTTCTTGAAATAATGCATGGTTTCTACGCCATGGGGCGTAGATGTATATCTTATTTTTGTCAATATCTCTGCTTCAAGGAGTCCGATTGGGAAAATTCCTTCTTTGTTTGATAGTGTTTCCAATGCGAAATGTTTTTCCCATAAATTCAAAATTTTCAAGTAAATCATAGACTTTCCGCTAGGGGGCACAAAGGTAAATTGCGGTTTCTTCGTTATTTCTGCTTCTAAAACTCCGATTTGAAAAATTCTTCCTGTATCGCATACAAGACCTGATGGAAAATATTTTTCACATAATTTCTAATGTTTGGTAAAGAATGGTTTGGCCACCAGGGGGCATTAGTGTTAATTTCTACTTCTGATGTATTTGTAGTAAAATCTGGGTTCCTGAAAACTCGACTAAATTTTTTTTTTCTTGGACCGATACCGCTCATATGGAAAAACCTTTTGAGAATACTTTCTTCCTAAAATAATGCATGGTTTTCCCACCAGGAGACTTAAAGTCACATCTTATTTTTGTCGATATCTCTGTTTCTAAGAGTCCGATTTGAAAAATTATTTTTGTGTTGGACAGCCTTTCCGGTGAGAAATGTTTCTCACATAAATCCATGTTTTTCTTAACGCACAAGTCTGCAACCAGAGGGCGTAAGCTCCCTATTCCGTTTACAGCAATATCTGAGGGATTAAGAACCCTATTGAAAATCTTCTTTCTTCCGTCAGATATTATTGTTTTCCATACCGGTTCCATTGACTTTGAAAAGCTTTGATAAATTTAATTTGCCTCAGAACGGATTCAAAAGACCTGCTTATTACACCCGAAAATTCGGTGTCATCTTTCTTGTTATTTGTTTGTACTTCAATGATGGGAGGCGACGAGTGCATCGCAGTCTGGATGAAACCTTTAATCCTGATTGTGTCGTAGGTATTGTTTAAGCTGGAGGGGTTTCTGTGATGTTTTGGGGATGTTTTTCGTACCACGAAACGTGCCCTCTCCTTCCAGTGACGATGAATTTTAACCAGCATACGTACCTCTGCATTCTGAATGACGAAGTGTTGCCCATTGCCCTTCATCTCCGTGATCAGCATCACATTGCCATTCCTGCCTTCCAAGACGACAATTGCCGTGTGCACATGGCTAAAACAGTTTCTGAATGGCACGACGAAGAATCAGCAACACTGTCTCACGTCGACAGGCCCGCCAAATCCCCATATTTAAATCCTATTGAACATCTGTGGAATCATTTGGAACAGAAGGTGAAACGCCGGAATAGACACTCACGTACTCTGGCGGAACTTCGGGACCAAATGACGACCGAGTTGCTGCAAATCGATGTTTAATACATCCACAACCCCGTTGAGTCTCTACCACATCGGATTCATGCTGTTATCAAGGCAAGAGACGTCGGCACTCGTTATTAGGTAAGTTCTGCCTGGGGTGAATAATTTTTTGTCCATACCTTACACCTTCCAGTTCAGGATTTGTAAATAACTTTCAAAACAGACACAGTTCCAGTGTGCGGCATGTTTGAGATACAGTGATGTGTTTCTTCGTGGAATAACCGGCATTTTTTTAAGTTGAATACATTTTTATTAGCGAAACGTGAACATTTTTGATGCATTAATCGCGTAGCTTTTTAACGAGAAGTTAACAAAAGTAATGTTGCATCGAGCTACTTAGAATCGCTTTTTTTAGCCTTTAATTACCAGAATAAAATAAATCTATGCACTGTAGCTTTCAGAAGTGTATGTTTCACCTGGTTTTAGCGGTTGGTGTTCGAAAACGACAGCTCCCAGGTTTCCAACCATTTTAGGCAGTAGCCGTGGAGCAACTAATCTTGAAGCTCTAGCCCCACCAGTTCCATTTATTTCATCACGATGCTTCCAATTCAGGAGCAGAGTTTCTCTTTTATTCTTTTTACACTTTTCTTTCATCTTACCTCTTTTTCTCTTTTCCTTTTAATCCCCTAATCTACCAGGTTTATCAATCTTTTTTTTTCCTCGGTCGTTCGTTTCTGCGACGTAGTATTTCGTAATCTCGATAGCTCCATCACTGCCACAGCCCTTCTCCGTTCATATTCTCAAACCCGTGGCTTCTCTGGCGTCAAGAAAGAAAGCGTTTGATTCTTTTTCTCTGGGCTATTACGAGTTGCTAGCGCTCCTTTTAAGCGTCGGCATCAGAATTGTTTTCCTAGACGCTTAGCTTTAAACCTTTCTTTAGAGTCACACGAAAAGTAGCTTTCTTCAGTTAATACCAAAAAGAAAAGCTATAGTAACAAGTGAACTGCAGAGAAATTGTTTATTCGAGCATATCCGAAAAGAAAAATATTATGAAGCATAACAGACCCTTTAAAGCGAATAGTGAAGCCTTATACTAAAGCCACTGTGGAAACCAGATAGCTAGAATCTGCGGTCATTCATAGATCATAAACGGGAAATGCGAATGCGTAGTAACAACAGAACGTTACATTTCTTCTTTTGCAATGAAATCCAACTCCTTTTAGAAATCAAAGACCCTAAAAATTCCATACGTTCGGTACTTTTGTAACATTAACCGGAACTGTTGCGATACTCATCTACTCGATATAACAATATTTCTACATCTATTAACCGAATTCGGAGGTTTTTTACGTTGCCTATCTGGAGATATTAGAAAGATGATCCACACACACACACACACACACACACACACACACACACACACACACACACCGATGAGTCATTACATTTTGACCACCTACCTAATAAGCTGTAGGACCCTCTTTAGCCCGCAGAACAGCGGACACTCGGCGTGGCATCAATTCGATGAGGTGGCGATAGGTATCCTGGGGTATCTGGTACCATTATATCAACAACTAGCCCTCCAGTTCCCGTGCATTTCAGGGTGGCGGGGATTTAGTGCGAACCCGCTGTTCGAAATCGAACCACAAATGTTCGATTGGGTTCATCTCAGGTGAATTTGGAGGCCAGGGCATTAAAAGAAAGTCACCAGCATGTTCCCCGAATCACTCCTTGACGATTCTGGCAGTGTGGCATGGCGCATTATCCTGTTGGTAATGGCCATCACCAGCAGGGAACACACTTGCCATGAATGGGTGAACTTGGTCCCCAACGATGTTTAAATACCTGATAGCTGTCAGGGGTTTGCTATTGGGATAATGGGTCCTAAAGTGTCCCAAGAAGATATCGCCCACAGCATAACACCACCGCCGTCCGTCTGTTTCCGCCTAACATTGTATCCAGGGGACATAGCCTCCGTGAGTAATCGGCGTAACCGGGCTCCGCCGTGTACGTGATGCACGAGGAATTTTGATTCGTCAGACCAGGACACAATCTTCCGATCATCCACGGTCCAATCTCGATGATCTTGGGCCTATTTCATGCGTTGTTGGCGATGACGTGCAGTGAGCATGTGGACCTGGCTGGGTCCTTGGCTACGCAGACGGCTGAGATGAACTGTGTGCTGTGACTCGTTGCTCTGATCACCACTGTTGTAGCTATGGGTGATTCATCGTACTGTGGTCCTGAGGTCGCTGTCATCAATGCGCGACAGTCTCCACTCCCATCTGGCACCAGTGAGCTGCGGACGACACACTGCTGGATGACGGTTTGTCGTTTGGCCATATGTGCACCACTTTTGATACGTACTCACTATACTGGCACGTGAACAATCCACAAGCCGCGCCATTTCCGAGATCGTAGTTTCGAAGCGCAGTTCCATCACAATTTGCCCTTTATCAAACTCCGATAAATCGGCAGCTTTTCCCATTCTGACTCCAAACACTCCACTAACCGAAAGCCGGTCTTTTGGTTGTATATATACTGTTCTGTGAACTTCCCCTGCGCTACCGTTCGGTCTCCAGGCGCGCTCATTTCTGAAAGTTGGGGGTGATCATAATGTAATGGCTCATCAGTTTATGAACTTTTTTAGTTGCACAGCCTTACAGCTACGGGGGTAACCGGGTATTTACCATGATACTTCTGGTTTGTTCCAGATCACTGCTTTGAAAAACGGGATTGAAACAAATGTTTCGTGGGATATTTTCACTATAACGTATTTACTTTGATCTTCAAATAATGAACATTCTTTCCAATAGGAGAGACATAAACACTGGTGAGCAAAACTTAAGGACGAAGTGGGAAAATGAAATCAACGCCGTAAAAAAACAGCAGCACCAAAACACAAATTAACTCAGGGCTGTGTCTGAAAACAGGAGCAACAGCACATGCGTAAGTATGGAGCATGATGTGTGGTTCGTTTGCGTGACGTGAGAACAAAATGCGCTTAAGCAGTCCAACAGTATCAGTTGAACGAAAGTCACCGGACGGTGTGCATAAGTGTTCCAAAGTTCGATTGCGTTTGTTGTGTGCTAAAAATGACGAAATGGTCCGTCGAGAACAGTTTGATGATTTTACTCGTGGTCGAAAACTGGAAAGCTCGAGGAGGGACGAACTGTGATGAGTGTTGTCCAAAAGTTCGGTATCGCCCATACCATCGTATCGCGTACGTGGTTGGCCCTCGGGATCACAGGTACAGCTGTGCGAATAACCGGTGGTGGTCGTCCACCAAACACCACCTCCACTGAGGACCGCTATTCGCTCTTACAGACCAATAGGAATCGACACCAGACAGCACGTAACCTTGCAACACAACTAAACACAAGCACAGGACGCACAATTTTGGGGTTTACAGTGGCCTGGCGACTACACAAAGGTGGACTGTTTGCCCGAAGGCCACAGTACTCTGTGCTTCATTAACAAGTGCCCATAGGAGACACCGTTTACAGAGGTCCAGAGAACATAAGGACTGGACAATAGTGTGGTACGATACGCTTTACTAACAAGAGCAGATTTAGTCTCTCTAGTAATTCTGGACGTCAGCTAATCTGGCGTGAGGTAGGCACTCGGTATCGCTCCGGAAACATCAATGAAAGGGATAATATGGCGGCTGGGGTGTTCAGTTATGGGGAACCATTCTGATTAACGGACATATGGAGCACCAGATACTGGAAGGAGGTACTGTAACTGATGCGTGCTGTTGTAATGAGGTAATCTTTCTTTACATTCGTCTGTTTAGAGGTGTCATTGGCCCACAGTTCGTGTTAATGGGCGATAACGCCACACCCCATCGTACGGTGGCTATTGATGATCTATTGGAAAGTGTAGACATTCAGCGGATGCATTGGCCAGCACGTTCCTCTGACCTAAAGAACACGCGAGAGACGCTCTGGAGAGACACTTTGCCGCACATCAACACACACCGGAAACTGTCCAACAGCTGAAGACGGCGGTGACGAAAGAATGGGTTATGTTACCGCAAGAACTCATCAAGAATCTACTGTGAAGTATGGACATACGGTGCAAATCATGCATCGACGTTAAGGGTGATCATATTAATATCCTCTACAGAGGACCTCCTCTTCCCTTCGAGCCGTCTTTGGAAGTGATGCATCGGAATCACGGCACCCAATTCTAAGTAAAGTTCCATTGTATCCTTTAGTATTTGCAGTTGCCTTGGTGTTGTTACCATCATTTTCGTAAGTAATGGAATTTCTATTAGGTTTAAATCTCTCCTATCCAGGCCACTCCTGTTTGACGCTACAGGTCAAAACTTGGTTTAACTTTTTGCGCACCAGTGCACATGCCCAACAGATTCACATGTCCAGTTCTGATCTTCAGTTCAGTTCTTAACCAAAACAGAATGAATACTTTCAATTAGCAGATTGGAAGATAAGATGAGGATCCCGGGACGCCGAAGCTGTTTCAAACAAGAAAGATGTTACTGAATTATCGGTTGTAATAATGGGCACGTCTTTTGAAATCTTTCCGACACACGAAAGAGATAGTCAAAGCTGATGTTTAGAAAACATTTCCGCCTCCTAGAGAAATCTACGCAGCATTTAAGATGCACAATATAAGCACTGTTCTCCATAACGCACATTGAACGGGTTACAAACGCATAAATTAATTCATTTATTTATTTATATGTATGTTTGTATATAAACCGGATTTCTACATAATCGGTTAAGCACTAACAAATAGAAATAGTTACTTATAATAGTGGCTCAATGTGTAGTGAAAGCAGAAATAATCGTTCTCACATTTCGGGCTTACCAGCGCAGAAAAGAATAATTAAAATGTACTAATCGTTGCGGAGATATCGTGTCCACAGGCGGATGGGCAAAATCGTAACTGAATTAATCGGTAATGCATTACAGCTTAATGGTAATGAGAACAAGAACTTAGCGTTACCATTAGATGGTAATGGTCAACTGGTCATTAGAATTACATGGTAATTGTAACGACATGTAGCAGTTACCCATTGTAATGGTTAATGGTTAACTATATGTTAGTAATTAACCAATAACTTATGGGTAACAATACAACGTGAATAAACAAGCAACCAGTACACCCTTACACGTTGTGTAGGTTATTGGACAATTGTTCCACCCCTCGGACCTCTAATGTGTGCATGTAGGTATTGGAGATTGTACGTGTATGACATGAGTAGTTGCCCCGTCTTCGCCGGAAGTAAAGTGATTTGAACGAAACAATACGTATGAACTAAGTACGAATGGAATGTTTATTTCGGTTAGAGAATAGTACAAAAATGAAATAAAGATCAATGCCGTTGCATGTGATCTTAGTCTTCAACAAAGAACAAGAACGTAACGTCTAACCCATTCTTGCCACTTCTAGAACATTCTACACGACACTTCGGTCTCTGTCTGCTATGTTACATGACCGACTTTCCTAGACATAGCTTTTGGCACACGTACATTTCTATAAACTATTAGTATGTAGTTATTATTTGCAAATTGTGTAATTTCATTCCCAAATAATTCCATTGCGTTGGAATGGCATTATTAAATAATTGAATTACGTCCTCTTCATTGTAATGCATTACAGATTAATTCCATTACCTTGTGCAAACCATGCTTGCGATTACCTTGTAATGCATTACACGTTAATTGTAATTTGTACTCCCATTACTTTGTAATGCCTTCCTGCCCAACTCTGGTATGTATACCATAAACACGTACATTTTTTTTACAAAACACGCCCGTTAACCTATTTGCTTCGCAAGAGCTACGATGCCCCAGATACAGGGGTTAATCAAAATAGTGGAAACACCAACCGCTACTGGAGTACAAAAAATGCGCCGTATGCAAATCACAGGAACGACGTCACTCGCGATGTAAGGTAATAAAGGAGTGCAGTAGGGTGTCGGCTGTCACGTAGCAATATGACAGTCGCAGGTGAAGCAGCTTCTGTAGAGTAATTGACGGCAATATCATATCTGAGTGACCTCAAAAAAGGCATGGTCATTGGAGCACGTCTTGCTGGAGCTTCAGGAATTAAAGAGGCAGAAATAGTTGGTGCAAGCACGAGGAACTGTATGAAAGATTGTGATTATCTATTAAAAAGCACTCGACTTTGCCTCCAAACATAAAAATTGCGGACAATATCAGATAGGGATACGGGAATGTTGGCACGAATTATACGGGGTGTTCCAAAATTATCTTTATAACTTTGATCCTCAATAAAACCTAAACGAACTAAGATAGCAAAATTCTGTTTTTTGTACAACGGCCGTTCCATAAAAACTCACGAGTAAAATCGCACAAAATAAAGAAATATAGGAACAGCAAAATATATGTTATTCTTTCTCGAAGTATCTTCCCTCGGAGGATACGCAACTGTCCCATCGTTCAGTCCATTTTTCAAAGCATGTGGCGAAGGCATTTTGTGGAAGCTGCTTTAGGGACCCCTGCACAGCTTGAATAACGTCAGCATCTGTGCTGAATGTTGCGCCAAGGAACTTCTCCTTCATTATTGGAAACAACCAGAAATCGCGCGGGGCGAGGTCAGGACTGTAGGCTGGCTTTGGCATGATTTCAATAATCTATTTCATAAGAAACTGTTGAACACAAGCAGCCACATGTGGGCGGGCGTTATCATGGTGTAGCGTCCATTTGCCCATCAGTTTCGGTCGCTTAATCGATATGTGTCGTCGCAGACGCTTCAAGACTTCAATGTAATACTCAGAATTGACAGTAATTTGTGGAGGTACGGCATGCTGGTAGACTACACCTTTATGGTCAAAGAAAATTATCATCACCACCTTCCCAGCTGATTTGGTTTGGCGGACGTTTTTCGGAGGAGGCGAGCCTGTGTGTTTTCAGACATTCGTTGCGCGCTTCGTGAGGGGGTCGAAATAGTGAGCCCATGTTTCATCGGCAGTTATTATGGTGTTTAGAAAGTTTGGATCCTTTGCAATCATTTGTTTCCACTCATGACACACCTGAACTCTGGCTAACAATTGTTCTCTCGTCAGGTGATGAGGTACTCATCTGGAACACACACGATGCAGTAGTAATTTGTTACCTAGAATGCGGAATGCCGACGTTTTTGAAGTGTTACTTGAAGCCGCTATGTCTTCACACGTCATTCGTCGATCTTCTTGCAGGATTGCCCAAACAATTTCAACACTACGCTCCGTAACAACACTTTCAAGTCGACTAGGCCTAGGAGCAAGTTCTGCCGACGAACGCCCTCTTTTTAAATCATGGTGCCATCTACAAATCGTTGACTCACCCAAACATTTATCTTTGTAAGCTTTCTTTTTTTAATCAGCTGTTTCTGGAGCCGTTTTACTTAAACGGTAGCAAAATGTTATCGCACAACGCATTTCACTACTTAACTCTGAATCACTCACCTCTATAGCTGTATGGCGAAATGCAGACGTGCCTTAAACAACTGCGCAATAACAAAACCAGAATCGTCTGCCACGTTTAATAACTGTTGCCATAGATACTTCCTTAATTCAGATAGTCGTCTGCGTGGCTATTTTTCCCCTTCGTACTGTTGCTAACTCAAAATAAAAAAATACTCTGAGTTTTTTATGGAACGGCCTTTGTACATGTAACAGCAACGCATAAGGTTTTATTGGTACGCGAAAGGTTTTTGTTTAATTTCAGGTACGACCCTGAACTTGTGATGGCTGCTCCACAGGAAAAGGCCCAGGGTGTGGCATGGTTCATAGAAACGAAGTCAGATACACAAGTCCAAAGGAATTTCCGCACCAAATTCCGACGTAATCCACCATCCAGGCCCTCAATACGCGAGTGGTACTAGAAGTTTATGGAGACTGGTAGTGTGCTTCATAAAAAGGGTACGGGCCGGCCAAGCGCAAGTGAAGGGGATACAGAACGTGTTCGACAGAGTTTCCTACGAAGTCCAAAGAAGTCCATTCGTACGACCTCCAGACATTTAGGGTTACCACTTACAAAGATACGCAAGGTGCTGCACAAGCGCTAGCACCTGAATGCCTATAAAGTTCATTTGGCACAGGCACTGCACCCCGGGGATAAACCAAAACATTTCGACTTTGCTGTTGATATGCTCCACAAGACTGATAATGAGGAAGGCTTCCTGACACGTTTTTATTCAGCGATGAGGCAACGTTTCATGTCTGTGGTGTTATCAACAGGCATAACTGCAGAATTTGGGGGTCTGAAAACCCACATACCGTCTGTGAGTTTGAACGTGACAGCTCTAAGGTTAACGTCTGGTGCGGTCTCCTGCACAACGGCATCATCGGCTCGGCCCATTCTTTTTCACCAAAAACACAGTCACATTCAATGTTTATCTGAACACGCTGAGTGAGTTTGTTACCCCCAATTGGAGGGCCTACAACCGGCTATTATCTTTCAGCAGCACGGTACACCCCCGCACTCGGCACTTCGTGTTCGTGAGTTTCTTGATGAAACCTTTCCGGAGCAATGGATTGGACAGGATGGCCAAATTCCTTGGCATCCACGTTCACCGAATCTTACACCCTAGACTTTTTTCTGTGGGGCTATGTGGAGGATATTGTACACCGCAAAAATGTTCCGGATGTGGATGAGCTGAAGCACAGGATTACAGCTGCCATCGCAATTCCTGAGAACATGCTCGGGAGAATATGGCAGAAGGTCGAATACCGTCTCGCCGTTATTCGTGCAACCAACGGTGCGCATGTGGAGCTCTACTATCATCCCGACAAACTTTCGAACGTGCTCTTCAATATGCAATAAACTGATTTTAGTTCTCTTACTCCGTTTCTGTTTTATTGAGAGTCAAATTTGTAGAGATAATTTTGGAACACCCTGAACAATGGAAGCACAAGACCACGGCACTGTAAATAGCAGCAGGGTGGAACACCTGACAGAATGATCCCGTTTCTGTCAAAATAATTCGTCACGAACTTCCACGTGATGGTATTTATGGCCGTGCTGTAATTCATAAACCTCTGATTGCCAATATCAATTCAACAAAACCTGTAAGGGGGTGCAAAGCTCATAAAAACTGAGATGCTAAAGACTGACAACGTGGCATCTGGTCTGCTAAATCATGCTTCACATAGTTTTCCACCACTCGTAGAGAGCATGTCTGAGGAAAACCTGTAGAAGCGTAGGATTGTTTGGTTCCTATTGAGAAGCATGGAGATTGGTATTTGATGCTGTGGGTTCCTATTGTGAAGCATAGAGATTGGTGTTTCATATATTTTTTTTTATTTAATTTTTCTTTGCCACACTGCACCATTCACCACACAATGAAATCACAAGTACAACTTCTGTGCCAAAAACAAAAAAAAAGCAAAAAACATGCAAATACAAATATTATACAATAATATTATACATATATTGAAAAGTATAAATGAAGTAATAGGAAATACAAAAACACGTATGATAACATGAATAAATTTGTTTTCAGTTTTAGTTAAAGTAAATTGAAGCACCACTACAGGTTCTTAAACAAATCAGTGCGGTGCACTGTGATTGTGGCAAGGGAACCAGGGAAAAAGGCTAACAGTAGCCTGACGAGCCCCTAGTCCCCCCCCCCCCAAATAATCTAAATAGTCAAGCCAAAGAACAATTTAACCAATTTAACCATTATGCAGTAAACTAAAGTAATAATGCGTAATATATAACCAAACGTTAATCAACTATTAATTTTGAAGGTCTTCAGTTGTTTTTGAATACCGAGAAGTGTGAAATCATCTTGAATCGAAGCGGCAACCCATTCCAGGACCTAGGGCAGGTCAAGTTAATATTATTAAACAATAAATTAGTACGCGCTCTAGGTATTAAAAAACTATTATGTCCACGAGTGTCATGATAATGGGAACGGAAATGCAAGGTGATTAGATCTGAATATTTCTTAGCATATGTACGTTCATGCATAAACAGTAATAATCGAAAACTGTATAATTTATCAAATGACATTATCTGATAACTGAGAAAAAGAGAATGTACTTGTAAAGACGGATTCACCAAACGTAAAAATTTTATTTTGTAAAACATAAATTCTATTAATATTCCCAATAGTTGTGCGACCCCAAGCCAAGAGACAATAAGATAGAAATGGATAAATAAATGAAAAATACAATAGCAACTTAACCCTGGCAGGCAACAAACTTGAAATCCTATAAATGACACCAATGCGTGATCTGAGCCCAACCGCAATTTCACTAACATGTGCATCCTATCTCAAATTATCTTGTAAATACACACCCAAGAACTTTACAACAGCCTGAAAGTCAAGGGGCACTCCACCAAATAATATCCCATTTGCAACATCCACTCTTCGCCTACATCGCGAAAATAGTACACTAGTAGTTTGGGAAAAATGTATTGTTAAGGAATTACAGCAAAACCAACGAAAGTAATCCTGAAGTTCCAGATTCACACGTGGGATCAACTCAGATAGTGTCCCCGGAAAAAAATAGGCTTGTGTCATCAGCATATAAAATAGGAGTAGTACTTGAAGTAATAGTAAATAAATCATTAACATAAATTTAAAATAATAACGGGCCCAAAACCGATCCCTGAGGAACACCATGACGAACCATAAGAGCAGAAGATCGAACACCCTGTATTTGTAAAAATTGCTTCCGGCCTGTTGAATAATTTTGGAATAAAGTCTTAACAACCCCCCTGATGCCAATATTTTCTAACTTAGATAACAATGTGTCGTGACAAATGGTATCAAAAGCGCGGGAAAGATCACAAAAGACCCCCACCGCACTAGTGCCGTTATCAAGACTAAAATGTAAATAGTTTAATACATCCAAAATAGCAGTCTCTGTCGAAAACCCCTTACGAAACCCATGTTGGCTTTTATTTAATATATATTTTTTTATCAATATAAGATGACAACTGTATCAGTTTTAATCTCTCCATAATTTTAGCAAACACAGGAATTACAGATACTGGTCGATAATTTGAAACATTTGTAACTGATCCCTTTTTATGTATAACAGTAACACGACTTAATTTCAATGGCAACGGGATACATCCTGTATACAAAATACGATTTAAAATATGGGTCAACGGAACAAGTAGCTCCCCTGAAATAAACTTTATAACCCTAGGATGTACATTATCAGGCCCCGCACTTTTGGACTGGTCTAATTCACTCATTACCCTCAAGAGGTCATCATCCACTGGTTTAAAAAAGAATGAGGAATCAGGCGAAGGAGGTAGGTAATCAGAGAAATGGTTAGTATAATGAGGAATTTCAGACAACAGAATGTCCGGCAACTCCAAAAAATATTTATTAAAAATATCAACCACCTCTCCTAAATTAGACGTCCTAATTCCATTATATTCCATTATAGTTGATGATTGGGCATCCCCGAGGTTGCCAACAGTTCATTAATTGAACGCCAGATTTTCCTACCGTCAGTAGTAGTACCGAAATAATTAAAATAATAGTTTTTTTTAGCCAGTCTTAATTTAGAATTATACCAATTTCTATACCTACGAAAATTAGACAAATGAATTGGGTTCCTGGAACGGAGGAAAACTGCAAATAATTTATTTTTTCTATTTAAGCAGCGTAACAAACTCCGGTTAAGCCAAGGCTTCCTGCAACGCGACGTACGACGTAAGTTACGAAATGGAAACGCAACATCGTAAGAATTCCAAAAAATTCTTCAGAATTCATTATATGACTCAACTGGATCATCCAACTGAAGTACAGAAGTCCAATCAATTAGTGATAAAGCCCCACGAAACAGAAGTAAATTATCATAACTATAATTTCTTATTAACATAGAACATGAATTAGATCTGTGTACTACTGAACAGTCCGCCAAAAGAAAAATCGGTAGATGATCACTGATATGAAATGAGAGAACCCCCGAGCATGTACTATAGTTATTTGTTATACCCAAATCTAATAAAGAAGAAGTTGAATCTGTAACTCTGGTGGGAATAGTTATTACATTTAACATTCCAGAAGAAATAATTACATCTCTAAATAAGGCAGCACCCGTTCCAGAGGAATTCATATCCACATTAAAGTCACCAAAAGAGTACAATGTCCTACCACTGAAATTTATGTCATCCAACAAACCAGAATAAAAGTTCAAAAAAGATCCAATATTACCGTGTGGAGGACGGTACATAACACTTATTATTGATTGTTGTAACACAATTGAAAGTATTTCATAATTTTCAGTTATGGCAGTGTATTTATCAAGTAATAATGCGGTAATGGAACGCTTAACATATATCGCACCCCCACCCCCCTGGGTCCCAGAACGGGAAGCCGCGAAAACCTGGTAACCAGGTATATTACATACAGAACCAGCATCAGCATCATACCAGGTCTCTGAGACACATATAAAATCTAATCGGTAATTTATATCATGCAGCAAGCAAACCAAAGTATCTAACTTACTATATAGACTTCGGGCATTCAAGTGCAAAAATTTCAAACTGTAAGTATTCGATGAAATCAAACCCTGCAATTCTGCAACTGTTACATAGTCCGGTACACAATTCGCCATCAAACACAAAATATACAATCAAAAGAAATACAGTCAACAACAGAAATATTGATACCAATCCAGAGCGCTAAACCCGCTCTAAATTCAAATCCATCCTACTCTTTATATGAACTGGGTTCGAACCCTCCGCCAACCGGCAGAAAATTTTTCCGTTTCTGTACCAACAGAATTTAACATTGTTGGTTTTTGAAAAGTCACGTGCCTGCCAAAACAGCTGTCTATTATGAACAGTTAAATTTTCATTAATATACACCCTGTTGCCGTCCGTACAATTTTTAACAACATCCATCACTCTCAGACCAGTCCTACCCCTCGCAAGGAATTCGTTCCTCATTTCTCTACCTTTAAACTGAACAATAATTGGCGACATTTTCCGGGACTCTCTTCCACGCAGCCTGTGAATTACCTCAATGTCAGTCACAGAAAATCCATCAATATTCAACTTACCCGCAATGCGATGTACCAAGTCCTTGAGATCATCAACTCCCTCTCCCTGCACCTCCTTGATTCCGTGGATCTCCAAGTTTTTATTTCTGACATATTGATCCAAAGTATTCAAGCTTTCCTTTAATGTATTTATATCAGCAGCCTGAGTTTGCACTCTCTCCTCCAAAGAAGCAATTTTCTTACATGATTCCTGCAGTAATGCATGCGATTGTCCAATTTTGTCCATGACATCGTCATATTTTAATGAAAAAAACTCTACTGACTTACGCAAATCAGATATCTCAGTTTTCAAGCTCACGATCATATCCAACTTCTCATTTAAACGCTCCATAAATTCTTCAGAAACACTTATATCCCGTATAGCTTTATCCACGGAGGACTTCGTCGGTCCCCCACTGCCATCAGATCCACCCCGGGTTCTCACATCCCCGGGAGAAACGCCCCGCCGACAACTATTACATTGCCATTTCAATTTTCTTTCCTTGCTCATTTTTCGATAGGAAGCCTCGCCAATCGAAGAACAGTCGAAATGGAATCTTCCACCGCATCTTCCATAGCAATGTACACACAGTCATCTTCAAGCAATCTGTCAGAACAAGCGGAGCACTTCAACGAAGACATGATATTTCTGATTTTCTGTGTACAAGCAGATCAAGCAACAAGACAGCACTGCAACTCAGTAATGCAGACGACACGGGCATCCAAGTCGACCCAGCACAGCAGACGACACGAGCAAACAACGTCAACAACAACGTTAGTTGGCAACAGCAACGAGCTGTAACAGCAGACGTTAATTTCTCCTATCAGGAAATCAGTCCAGTCAGTACAAATACGTCACTCGTAGGATATATTTAACACAAATCTCAACGCCAACATGATACATGAATTTTTAAATCCAACTTACTGATGTTAACAAACTTGTGCTGACCTCTGTCTCTGCAGACGGAGCAACTGAACTCTCACGACGCAGCACATTCAAAAAATGGGACAATACGTGACCATAAATAGCACAAATAGACGATTTTCTTTGCAGTAACTGAATCACTCACAACATCATCAACGTAACTTGACTTATGTGTATCAAACAATTCCTTAGGGCCATTAGTTATTCCGCAGTGCCGTGTCACATCTGCAACTTACGAATCCATTCCTTGGGACTAATGTTGCAGGCATTGTACCCTAATGACCATCCCTGGTTCATGGAGGTGAATCCCTGATGCTGTGGAGTGCCCTATCATGGCATTCCTTAGGGCCATTGGTTATTCTCCAGGGTCGTGTCACATCTGCAACTTACGAATCCATTCTTTGGGACTAATGTTGCAACCATTGTTTCCTAATGACCGTTCCTGGTTTCAAATAGTAATGCACCCGTGCTTGTGCGAAGCGTGTCAAGTTGTGGTTTGAACATTTGTGGGAGTATCTGGAGCTAAAGGTCAGATCACACTTTCCACCTCCAACATAACTGGCACATTTGAGACATATTTTATAGGAAGAATGGTCCCAATTTTTGTTATCGTATGTGCATGACTAGCTGAATTCCATGCAACGTCGAACTGCTTCTGTCATAAAAGCCCGAGGTAGGCTTAGAGCTTATAAATAAAACGTTTTCTACAAACAGTAAGTGTTTTCATTATTTTGATAAACATCTGTACAGACACGGGTGTTCTTATTGACAGGGACGTCGCCCACCGAGTTCAAGATGTGCCGTATCTTAAGGGGACCATTCCCTTTTTAGGCTTCGCATGTTAACATTATGGGGGTCTCGATGTACTTATTAGGTACATGTTTCTCACGATAGACGTGGCCTATGAATTGCAAACTTGGCATGCATTTTCCTAAGGATATTATACAACACCTCAACTAGAATTATCGCAATCGGTTAGTTAATTAATTTTGTATTAATTAATCAAAATTGCTGTCGATTTTGCTGACGTTTTCATTAGCAATTGTATTTATTATTTTAATTGAGTACTAGTCATGATTCTAGTTCAGGAGGTTGTTGATATGTACAGTAAGGTATAAAAAAACTTTCTAGCCATTATCTTCAGTGGTTTATGAGAAAAATGTTCCTAAATGTACAAAACCACAACTTTTCATGGGAGGAAAAAAACGAAAAAAACTGTGACTAGAAGCCTCCCGCGTCATACTCCTTTTCCTCTGCTTTGCTGAACTTCCTCTGCTTTGCTCAAGTGTCGTATACTATTCGATTCAGCAAACACTGTAGAAAAAAAATTTAATAAAAAAAAATTGACATAATTTTTTTTTTTTTGCAGGGCTGGCCCCCTTAATCTTTCTAACTTCAAAATATAATCTGGACTTTACCAAGAAATAATAACTCCCGTGTTTTTCGTCGTATAGACCTACGTGTATTCCTTTAGGAAGTGCGTTTTCCCTTCTATGTAGAAAGGTTATCCAAATAGCATCCGCAGGGCCTGAAAATTTTCAGTTGCCCCCCACTGTTCCAAATCCTCAATTTAAGCTTTTCTTTAAGTTAGTAGGATCAGGGGCGCAATAGTCGAAGCAATTCGAATCCCGTTGAGGCATGGATGTTGTGTTTATCTTACAGCACTGGCTCTCTCTCTCTTCCCTGGAGCCAGTGGCCTTAAATTAGGGACGGGCGACTGCTTATTGCCCATTGAGTTGCTCACGGTGGTCGTTAAACCCCCAATCAATCAAAAAAAAAAAAAAAAAAAAGAAAGATCTAGGGGGGAATGAAGAGGGTGAATAAAAATTCACTGAGATCATTAGTATTGCTCTGTTGTTTGTTTGTGTTACTAAGTAGGTGATTCCAACACGGAATGTGGAGTCTAAAGCTATACCAGCGCTGTTGAGCCTGCCTTAATTCACTGAGAGAGCAGGACGTGGCTGACGACTGCTTTGGAAAAGATGAGTGCAAGACAAGGCTGCTGGATTGAAGGAAAGGAGTTAAGGAGGGCAACTCCAAACAATGAATTCTTTTGCATAACAAAAAAAATCGAAAAACTTTAAGACTGTTCCAAAAATAATGAGTATGTATCCAGGAAGCAGGGGGGTTAGCGTGAGGATTGCAGGCATACTTTGCAGCCTGTAGTAAAAAGCATTACAAATTCGATTTTTCAGTGTTTCGTAAATGAAGTTGCTATCAACTTGTCCTAGTAAAAATAATACTCGCCCACCCGTCGCCCAGGTGATGGCCGACTTCCGTACGTGCGAATTCCATACAACCCAAATTTTGTGCCATTTCGTGCGATTTCCGTACACGTAGTGATGGTCGACTTCCGTACAACTCAAATTTCGTGCCATTTCGTGCGATTTCCGTCCATGCAGTGATCGCCGGCTTCCGTACAACTCAAATTTTGTGCCATTTCGTGCGATTTCCGTACATGTAGTGAACGCAGTCTTCCGTACGTGCGACTTCCGTACAATTCAAATTTTTTGCCATTTCGTGCGATTTTCGTACTTGTAGTGATGGCCGACTTCCGTACAACTCAAATTTTGTGCCATTTCGTTTGATTTCAGTACATGTAGTGATCAGAGATGGAAACGGGTCAACAGGTCAACGGGTCGGGTCAAGCTGTTCCTGACCCGATTTTGACCCGGTTTTATTCCCGTTTTATTTTTGAAAAGAGAAAAATATATTCCAAAGAAAAATGCGCGTTGTGGAATTCTGTAGTCGATACTGGTGCCCACGGAGTGAATAATGATTTGCCATGCAAAATTATTGTCATCTCTTTCTTAAAGCAACGAAGATTTCCACCGATCGACGTCAGAAACACTGACACCATATCGTAAAAAGATACGTCATGCTGCATATATGGGCATGCCCCACCGTACCGGATTTTAGTCTATCTCCTGATTGGTCTTTCTGTCCGTTCTGCCTGCTCGTTCCGCTGTTATGCTAATTTCTCCTCTTCGTCCTTAATTTTTGCACACCAGTGTATTACGTTTATATGTGCATATATATATATATATATATATATATATATATATATATATATGGGATGTAAGGTCAGGTGATGCGTAACATCACAGCCTCTCCTTGACAAATGTCAACCCCGCCTTCTCGTGGTGCATCCTGTTCCTACTAAAGGGGCTCTGACGACCGCCAATAGCGGTATAACTATACCATCGGGATTAGAGGAAATTCTATCCCACACTCACCAACCCGGGTGGCCAGCGTGGTGAGTTATGGCCAAACCCCTCCAAAATGACTCCACAACTTAAATCTTGGCCCTCAGTCTCCGGCAGCTGGAATGTACCTGGCCAAGGCAGCGGCCAGTGCGACATGAAGGCAGAGGGTGCTAAGAATCCCCGGAGGACCGGACTAGGCTGCCATCTGATGCTGACCTTGGCAACGTACAATGGACGCTCCCTATCTTCTGATTCAAGGCTTCTTGAATTGGAAGAGGAACTACAAAGGATCAAGTGGGACATCTTGGGGCTAAGTGAGGTAAGGAGAAAAGGAGAAGATCTCATCGAACTGAAAAGTGGACATCTCTTCTACTATCGTGGGACAGATACTGGCAGAACTAGTGGTGTTGGATTTATAATAAACAAGAAACTGAAGGATAAAGTTGTAGAAGTTGAAAGTTCCTCTGACAGAGCTGCACGACTCGTTATCCAACTCTCGAGAAGATACCAGACTGAGATAATGCAAACTTATGCACCCACTACAAGTCATCCTGAAGAAGAAATTGAAGAATTTTATGAGGAAATTTGTCATCTAAATAATAAAGGTAAGCAGCACTTGAAAATAATTATGGGAGATTTCAATGCAAAAATAGGGCAACGGCAACAAAATGAAACTTCAGTAGGTAAATTCGGTCACGGCAACAGAAACGAGCTTGGAAATACTCTCGTTGAGTTTGTAGAGGCAGAAGGGTTTTTCATCTTGAACTCCTTCTTCAAGAAAAAGCCACACAGGAAATGGACATGGAGACATCCAAATGGGACAACAAGTGAAATTGATTTTATTATGTGTAACAAAAAATTCGTCATAGAAGACTGCAGTGTGCTAAACAAGTTCAACACAGGTAGTGACCATAGATTGGTGAGATGTAAGATGCACCTCAACACTAAACTTGAACGTGGCAAGCTCATAAGACAAACAAAATCTATTGACATAACCAACCTTAAAAAACACCATAATACCTTCAAGTTGGAACTGAAGAACAGGTTCTCTGCTTTAGAAGGCCTAACATCGGAAGAAGTGGACATCTCTGAAGTTAACAGAAAAGTAACCAAAGCTCTTATGGAAACAGCACCAAAATTAGCTGGGTCTAAGAACAAGTTGCATGTAAATAAATTATCAGGAAAAACGAAAATGTTGATGCAAAAAAGAAGAGAGATGAGGACAACTAAAGAAGATGTGACTTCCAAAGTGGAATATATAGAGCTCTGCAAGACAGTACGAAAAAGTATCACTGAAGACGTAAGAAAATTCAACTGTGAACTAGTGAGGAAAGCAATTGAAAACAACCAAAGCCTAAAGATAGCAAAGAGACATCTCAGTAAGGGAAGAAAACAGATTATGGCACTGAGAAAAGAAGATGGTTCTGTAACAAGAAATAGAGGCGAAATTTTGACAAGAGTGAAAGATTTCTACTCCAAATTATATGAAAGGGATGATACATGCACTCCAGACATCATGAAAGATACCAGTACCAGAGTTCCTCCAGTCCTTCCAGCAGAAGTTGCCAATGCAATCAAGAACATGAAGCGGGAAAAGCTCCAGGAGAAGATGGAATTACTGTAGACATCATACAAGAAGCAAGTGGAGAAATCGAAACAGTACTCGCCCAAATTTTCACTCGATGCCTTAATGAAGGAAAGATTCCTGAGGATTGGAACACCGCTACAATGATCCTGCTACATAAGAAAGGTGACATTGAGGATCTCGGAAACTACAGACCTATCAGCCTCCTATCAGTAGTTTATAAAATCTTCACTAAAGTTCTTTCACACCGCTTGAAGGTAACACTGGACATGGCTCAACCGAGAGAACAAGCTGGATCCAGGAGTGGCTACAGCACAATAGATCATATCCATGTGGTGAGAGAACTAATTGAAAGAGCGAGGGAATATGAACTTCCATTGTGCATGGCTTTTATCGATTATGAAAAAGCCTTTGATTCGGTGAAACCATTAGCAGTTACAATGGCTCTGAAAACCTGCGGTATTGAAGATGCATACATTAATATTATTAATAACATCTATGAAAATGCAAGTGCAAAGATTAGGCTGTTTGAAAATACAACACACATAAAAATTGGAAAGGAGTGAGACAAAGTGACACCATATCTCCGAAGCTCTTTAATGCCACATTGGAGGGTGTTTTTCAGTCACTGAGCTGGGAAAACAAGGGGATAAAGATTAATGGAGATTATCTAACCCACCTTCGTTTTGCTGATGACGTAGTCATTTTTGCAACTAGCCCATCAGAGCTGCAGAGTATGATCCAGGAACTTGCTGACAAGAGTAAAGAAGTGGGATTAAAAATGAACTTTCAGAAGACAAAAGTGATGTTCAATGCTTTTACGAGAAATGAAGATTTATCTATTGATGGAGAAAAGCTGGAGATAACAGACACGTACGTTTATCTTGGACAGCAGATATCAAGTGAGGGTCACATTGATGAAGAAATTAATCGTCGTACAAAACTTGCCTGGAGAACTTTTGGAAGAAACAGCATAATTTTCAAAAGCAATATGCCATTATGTCTTAAGAGAAAAGTGTTTGATCAATGCATCCTTCCAGTGCTTACGTATGGTGCAGAGACGTGGACCTTAGCTAAAAGAGACATACAAAGGCTGCAGACAACTCAAAGCAGCATGGAGAGGTGCATGCTTGGTGTAACCAGGAGAGATAAGAAGAGGAACACGTGGATCCGAAAAATGACAAGAGTGGAAGACATCATGATCAGAGTTAAATCCCTGAAATGGCAATGGGCTGGACATACTGCCAGAAGGACAGATCATCGATGGACAGCCGAAATTTTAGATTGGATTCCAAGGGACAGGAAAAGATCTCGGTCTTTTCCTGTCCCTTGGAATCCAATCTAAAATTTCGGCTGTCCATCGATGATCTGTCCTTCTGGCAGTATGTCCAGCCCATTGCCATTTCAGGGATTTAACTCTGATCATGATGTCTTCCACTCTTGTCATTCTTCGGATCCACGAGTTCCTCTTCTTATCTCTCCTGGTTACACCAAGCATGCACCTCTCCATGCTTCTTTGAGTTGTCTGCAGCCTTTGTATGTCTCTTTTAGTTAAGGTCCACGTCTCTGCACCATACGTAAGCACTGGAAGGATGCATTGATCAAACACTTTTCTTTTAAGACATAATGGCATATTGCTCTTGAAAATGATGCTGTTTCTTCCAAAAGCTCTCCAGGCAAGTTTTGTACGCCGATTAATTTCTTCATCAATGTGACCCTCACTTGATATCTGCTGTCCAAGATAAACGTACGTGTCTGTTATCTCCAGCTTTTCTCCATCAATCGATAAATCTTCATTTCTTGTAAAAGCATTGAACATCACTTTTGTCTTCTGAAAGTTCATTTTTAATCCCACTTCTTTACTCTTGTCAGCAAGTTCCTGGATCATACTCTGCAGCTCTGATGAGGTAGTTGCAAAAATGACTTCAGCAAAACGAAGGTGGGTTAGATAATCTCCATTAATCTTTATCCCCTTGTTTTCCCAGCTCAGCGACTGAAAAACACCCTCCAATGTGGCATTAAAGAGCTTCGGAGATATGGTGTCACCTTGTCTCACTCCCTTTCCAATTTTTACGTGTGTTGTAATTTCAAACAGCCTAATCTTTGCACTTGCATTTTCATAGATGTTATTAATAATATTAATGTATGCAACTTCAATACCGCAGGTTTTCAGAGCCATTGTAACTGCTAATGGTTTCACCGAATCAAAGGCTTTTTCATAATCGATAAAAGCCATGCACAATGGAAGTTCATATTCCCTCGCTCTTTCAATTAGTTCTCTCAGCACGTGGATATGATCTATTGTGCTGTAGCCACTCCTGAATCCAGCTTGTTCTCTCGGTTGAGCCATGTCCAGTGTTACCTTCAAGCGGTGTGAAAGAACTTTAGTGAAGATTTTATAAACTACTGATAGGAGGCTGATAGGTCTGTAGTTTCCGAGATCCTCAATGTCACCTTTCTTATGTAGCAGGATCATTGTAGCGGTGTTCCAATCCTCAGGAATCTTTCCTTCATTAAGGCATCGAGTGAAAATTTGGGCGAGTACTGTTTCGATTTCTCCACTTGCTTCTTGTATGATGTCTACAGTAATTCCATCTTCTCCTGGAGCTTTTCCTCGCTTCATGTTCTTGATTGCATGTGCAACTTCTGCTGGAAGGACTGGAGGAACTCTGGTACTGGTATCTTTCATGATGTCTGGAGTGCATATATCATCCCTTTCATATAATTTGGAGTAGAAATCTTTCACTCTTGTCAAAATTTCGCCTCTATTTCTTGTTACAAACCATCTTCTTTTCTGAGTGCCATAATCTGTTTTCTTCCCTTACTGAGATGTCCCTTTGCTATCTTTAGGCTTTGGTTGTTTTCAATTGCTTTCCTCACTAGTTCACAGTTGAATTTCCTTACGTCTTCAGTGATACTTTTTCTTACTGTCTTGCATAGCTCTATATATTCCACTTTGGAAGTCACATCTTCTTTAGTTGTCCTCATCTCTCTTCTTTTGCATCAACATTTTGGTTTTTCCTGATAATTTGTTCACATGCAACTTGTTCTTAGACCCAGCTAATTTTGTTGCTGTTTCCATAAGAGCTTTGGTTACTTTTCTGTTAACTTCAGAGATGTTCACTTCTTCCGATGTTAGGCCTTCTAAAGCAGAGAACCTGTTCTTCAGTTCTAACTTGAAGGTATTATGGTGTTTTTTAAGGTTGGTTATGTCAATAGATTTTGTTTGTCTTATGAGCTTGCCACGTTCAAGTTTAGTGTTGAGGTGCATCTTACATCTCACCAATCTATGGTCACTACCTGTGTTGAACTTGTTTAGCACACTGCAGTCTTCTGTGACGAATTTTTTGTTACACATAATAAAATCAATTTCACTTGTCGTCCCATTTGGATGTCTCCATGTCCATTTCCTGTGTGGCTTTTTCTTGAAGAAGGAGTTCAAGATGAAAAACCCTTCTGCCTCTGCAAACTCAACGAGAATATTTCCACGCTGGTTTCTGTTGCCATGACCGAATTTACCTACTGAAGTTTCATTCTGTTGCCGTTGCCCTATTTTTGCATTGAAATCTCCCATAATTATTTTCAAGTGCTGCTTACCTTTATTATTTAGATGACAAATTTCCTCATAAAATTCTTCAATTTCTTCTTCAGGATGACTTGTGGTGGGTGCATAAGTTTGAATAATCTGAGCCTGGTATCTTTTCGAGAGTTGGATAACAAGTCGTGCAGCTCTGTCAGAGGAACTTTCAACTTCTACAACTTTATCCTTCAGTTTCTTGTTTATTATAAATCCAACACCACTAGTTCTGCCAGTATCTGTCCCACGATAGTAGAAGAGATGTCCACTTTTCAGTTCGATGAGATCTTCTCCTTTTCTCCTTACCTCACTTAGCCCCACGATGTCCCACTTGATCCTTTGTAGTTCCTCTTCCAATTCAAGAAGCCTTGATTCAGAAGATAGGGAGCGTCCATTGTAAGTAGCCAAGGTCAGCATCAGATGGCAGCCTAGTCCGGTCCTCCGGGGATTCTTAGCACCCTCTGCCTTCATGTCGCACTGGCCGCTGCCTTGGCCAGGTACATTCCAGCTGCCGGAGACTGAGGGCCAAGATTTAAGTTGTGTAATCATTTTGGAGGGGTTTGGCCATAACTCACCACGCTGGCCAAGCGGGTTGGTGAGTGTGGGATAGAATTTCCTCTAATCCCGATGGTATAGTTATACCGCTATGGGCGGTCGTCAGAGCCCCTTTAGTGGGAACAGGATGCACCACGAGAAGGCGGGGTTGACATTTGTCAAGGAGAGGCTGTGATGTTACGCATCACCTGACCTTACATCCCATATATATATATATATATATATATATTAATTGAGTTTCGAATTTATAGTTCAAAGCAGATATGATGAAGACACTATCGTGCTAATTGATACACATATAAGGAAGATAGCTGTCTAAGGACGAACACTTTAGATCAAACCAATTGCAGCACTCAGATGAAGATAAGACGTATCGCTGGTATCAAAAGTATGCACAGTTAAAAATTATGACGACACGAATAACTCATTTCATTGAGGTTTAAAAGGTTTAATGTTAAAAAACTTGTTAAAAAGGTTTTTAACATTAAACCTTTAAAACCTCAATGCAATGAGTTATTCGTGTCGTCATAATTTTTAACTGTGTATACTTTTGATACCAGTGATACGTCTTATCTTCATCTGAGTGTTGCAATTGGTTTGATCTAAAGTGTTCGTGCTAAGACAGCTATCTTCCTTATATGTGTTCAAAGCAGATTTGTCCGGGTCAGTTACGGGTCCGGATCGGGTCGGGTCCAATTATGGGACTTCCGGGTCCGAAATGTTTGACCCGTTTCCAGCTCTGGTAGTGATGGCCGATTTCCATACGTGCGACTTCCGTACAACTCAAATTTCGTGCCATTTCGTGAGCTTTCCGTACATGTGGAGGAACATTTTTCAACAACGTGCGAGTTCTGTTGAAAGGAGTAGAGGTAATTTGGCCCTTCATATATAAACGGTTGATTACTGAAATAGTTTTAATAACAAATAATTGACTAAATTGAAAAAATATCTACAAAATTTTGAGATATTGCTCTAATTTTTTATAAAATCTTTGTGAAATTTATTGCTTATTTTAAAGTTACTGACAAAATTTCAAAGATGTAATTATACGAAAACAATCGCGTGTACATGTGATGATGGTTTCTTGCATCATACTGGCATGTTTCCCCTTCACATTCACACTTTATCCAGGCTTAGGATCGGCAGCGTAATGCTGCTATGCTTAAAAAATAGCAGGGATTATCCCGTTGTCTTTTATTAATGCAACGTTTTCTGACATTTTTTTATTTTAAACTTTTTTTACATTTTTATTTTCAATTTTTTACAGCTACTCAAATTTTCCAACGAAGGCCAGAGCTTTTTAAAAAAATTCATGGTCTCAGAATCACGAGATGGTGCTGCACAATAATCATCTATGATTGTGTTTATTCGTTTGTTGAGGTTGATGTACGGTATTTCTTAAGGCGTGTTTTCTTCTCAAGCTTTAGGCCATGTCTCTTTTTCAAAAAAATCATTATATTCTGCCTCTTCTTTCAAAATTTTTACCAAACTCTCAATGTTTGGGTGCGAAACCTGTACGGAACTCGAACTAGGTCATAAGCCTTTTAAGTTATATGTACGGAAATCGCACGAAATGGCACAACATTTAAGGGTGTACAGAAGTCAACGTCGCCCACCCTGACTAAAAAGTCTAACGACGTCGTTGCTTATCGAGCTTTAGGCAATAAATAATGCTGCATGTATAGATCTTTAGTAATTTGTAAAAACACACTCTGAAGCTTAAAAGTTTTGGACAAGTTGAATTTAATTATTATTCACTATTTTAGGAATTTCAGAGAGAGAGAAAGAATATAGCTCACGGCACATTAATCGCTTTTTAAACCTATTCGTTCAAACCTAATCGTTCTCACGCAAGAGGAATTAGATGACAGTTTTGAAAATGTGCCCGCTGGAAGAATGTCTTTTTCTGGGAAACCATGCAAACTGTTTACGACAGGTGCGCCTGTTGAACTACGTCTGAATTAATTGAATTGCCGTGAGAATTAATTCAATTGCTGTGAACGAAGTATGTTGCAGGAAACTTCTAGTATTTGGGCGAGACAATCTGTAATTAAAAATTTGCAGTCCTATTAATGCTCATTATGGAAAATCGAAGTGGCTTTCAGAATGCCTTTTAGGAGGTACGTGATTAAATCATATAATTATTCTCTTATGACAGACGAGCGCTCTTATAATTTATATAACACGAAGATTGCCCACACGAAAGTCCTACAAGATGAAAATGTATTTGTTCTGGTTCAAAAGGTGTTAACAATAATTGGAAAGGGCTTCATAAAGAGCGCATAGAGTGCCTCGATGATTTAGGCGAATCTATAAAATTCACGTTTTTTAATAATAGTAATCAAATTCGGGCCGAAAACAGAAATATCTAAAGCAGTCAAGTCGATAGTGAAGCCCACCCAGTGGTTTATTGGTCTGAGACGTAGGCCTCTGACAATTCATGCGAGATAAGGCAGGTTTGATTCTAAGATGACTTATGAGTGGAGTGTTTGTCTGATGACGCTAGCTCAGCCTCTTCTCTGTAACCTGTGACCCCAAGTTAGGAACTGGCTACTGCTTATAAGTTGCTCATGGTGATCATTAAACCCCGGAACAAAGCAAAATGAAGCTTGAGAGAGGGAAATCTTGATTGCGTGAGTAAGAAATCCAGATTTTAGTCACATTCCACGCTATTATATAAATATATATATACAGTATATATATGTCGGAAAGTGAAAAAAGAACACCAAGAAGGAATTGGCGGACGATCATGAAATTTACATATGTTAATGGGTCGAGTTTACGTAGGTGTGATGTTAATTTCGGGACCAACCGGTGAGCGCTTACGCCACAGCACGGCATAATATGCAAATTATCGTCGGTGGTATTTAAAGAGTACGGCGTAGTGAATGTAATCAGCCGTCGGCGTACGAACACGTGCGAAGACCCTGAAGAAGCTGCAATGCCTGGACATGGAAGACGTGTACGATTTCAGCAGTTATCGGACTTTGAGCGAGGTCGTCTAGTCGGACTCCGCAAGGCCGGGTGGTCGTATCGTCCTATTGCGGAGCGAATTGGACGGGAAGTATCGGTGGTGGTACGATGGTGGCGTAGATGGTCCGAGGAACATTCCCAAACGAGAAGACGTGGAACCGGGAGTCACAGACGGACTGATGAGCGGACCGATCGACGCAAAAGAAGAGCGGCGTTGTCAAGCAGAACATCCACTGCGACGCAAATCCGAGCTGCCGTTGCACCTGAGGTGACTGTGCGAACAATCCGCAACCGTCTACTCGATGCAGGACTACGTGCATGTGTGCTTCTGGCATGTGTACCTCTGACTCCAGCCCACCGTCAGGAACGGCTGCAGTGGTGTCGCCAACGTCTGCACCGGAGAACGCAATGGCGATCTGTCGTGTTCAGCGATGAAAGCAGATTCTGCTTGGAAGCCTCCGATGACCGTGTGCGTGTTCGCAGACGCACAGGGGAGCGTCTCCACCCTTCTTGCATCCGCCAGCGACACACAGGGCTACACCTGGTCTCCTGGTGTGGTGAGCGATCAGCTATCACTCCCGTACACAACTAGTGTTTGTATCGGGTACGTTAAGCAGCACCTCCTACATCAACAACATCATTCAGCCTGTTGTTGTGCCATTTGTAAGGTCGGTCCATCGTGGTGTTTTCCAGCAAGATAACGCACGCCCACACACGGCACGTGCAACGCAACATCCACTTCAGAGTGTGAGACAACTTCCATGGCCTGCACGTTCACCGGATTTGTCCCCCATTGAGCACGTGTGGGATTTTATGGGACAACGACTTATCCGGTCTCCACGGCCAGCCACGACCAATCCCGATTTACGCGTCCAGGTTGAGGAGGCTTTGAACTCAATACCCCAAACTTACATCCAACATCTGTACGACAGACTCCATGCCAGAATTGCACAGTGTGACGCAGTTCATGGCGGTTCAACCTCATACTAACCATGTTACATGGAAATGTTATTTTTCAGTTTACCAGCAAATACAGCTGTGTTTTGCCATAATGTTTTGATCACGTTATCCTCTGTATTCCGTTATTATGCTCTATAAATTTCGTTGGTATCAGACGTCTCCTTCTTGGTGTTCTTTTTTCCCTTTCCGCCAGTGTATATATACACACACTATATTGACAAAAGTCACCGGGTACCCCTTCAAAAGCAAATGAACGGATCCGCTGCGTTGTTAAGGTGCGCGGTACAGCTGGAAACGGTATAAAAACAAGCTACAGCTAACCGCGATCCTATCGCACTCTGAGGTTGAGTGTAAAGGTCGCGGCGGTAGAGAACTAACTTTGAGAAAGGAAAGATTGTTGGGTGTTATATTAGTGGGTTGTCCATAAGAGAAAACGAGAGGCGTTTAAACATACTCAAGTAAACTGTTTTGGATGTACTGAATAAGTGGAAGACACATGGCGTGCCTGACGCAGCAGAACCTACCGGCCGACCAAAGAAAATCAGTGGTAGAGGACGTCGAAGCCTCAGGAAAGTCGTTACAGCAGCTAATCAACGGAGTACTGCACAACACCTCAGTGTACAGGTGAGTAAAAATGCTGGAACCTCGGTATGTACACGTACCATTCGTAGAGAACTTCATTCCATGCGTTACCGTGGTTGTGCGGCTGCTCATAAGCCTTTCATCTCCACTCGGAATGCTACTCGTCGTTTAGCATGGTGTAAAGAACATTTATCGTGGACCGTAGATCTATGGCCTGATGAATCCAGATACACGATCCATCATTCTGATGGCCGTGTGTGGGTATGGCGGCAGCCGGGGGAACGCTATTTACCACAGTGTACTGTTCCTACGGTCAAGTTTGGAACTGGCAGTGTACTCGTGTGGGGGTGTTTTTCGTGGTTTGGTCCTGGCCCATTGGTTATCGTGGGCAAACCTGTTAGCCAGCATGTCCGCCTCGATATTCTGGGCAATAATGCCCTTTCAACAATGTGGCAATACAATGGAACCTAGCCTTCTTGGTACCAGCAGGATAATGCACCGAGCCATAAAGTAAGGACTGTTACGGCGTGGTTTGACAATAATTCCGTATCGTGTGTGGACTGACCAGCACGGAGCCCTAATCTTAATCCCATGGAACACCTATGGGATGAATTAGAGCGCCGCATAAGAAGTTTGGAACCAAGGTCTACTACTAAACAGCAGTTAGAGGCAGCATTATGTACTGAATGGAAACGCATATCTATGGCTGTGTTCCAAAACCTTGTCGAAAGCATGTCTCGAAGGGTCAGTGGATGCATTAAGGCCAAAGGTGGACCGACGACGTACTAATGTAGGTCAATAACTGCTATGTTGTGTTTGTCTTCTAGGTGTCCGGTGAGTTTTGTCAACATATATATATATATATATAGTGTACATGTATATTCGTAGTCGCTACAGCTACACGTACATAAATCTCGACGACACTGCAATCTGCTCTTAATCATCATCATCATCATCATTGTCAACCATTATCAATCCACTGCTGGACGAAGGTCTCCCCAAGTTTCCTCCACAACGGTCTGTCTTGTGCCAGTCTCCTCCATGTCACTCCCGCATATTTACGAATTTCATCCACCCATCTCCCATGTGGTCTTTTTCTGGGTCTTTTCCTGTCCCTTGGAATCCAATCTAAAATTTCGGCTGTCCATCTATGGTCTGTCCTTCTGGCAGTATGTCCAGCCCATTGCCATTTCAGGGATTTAACTCTGATCATGATGTCTTCCACTCTCGTCATTTTTCGGATCCACGAGTTCCTCTTCTTATCTCTCCTGGTTACACCAAGCATGCACCTCTCCATGCTACTTTGAGTTGTCTGCAGCCTTTGTATGTCTCTTTTAGTTAAGGTCCACGTCTCTGCACCATACGTAAGCACTGGAAGGATGCATTGATCAAACACTTTTCTTTTAAGACATAATGGCATATTGCTCTTGAAAATTATGCTGTTTCTTCCAAAAGCTCTCCAGGCAAGTTTTCTGCGTCGATTAATTTCTTCATCAATGTGACCCTCACTTGATATCTGCTGTCCAAGATAAACATACGTATCTGTTATCTCCAGTTTTTCTCCATCAATCGATAAATCTTCATTTCTTGTAAAAGCATTGAACATCACTTTTGTCTTCTGAAAGTTCATTTTTAATCCCACTTCTTTACTCTTGTCAGCAAGTTCCTGGATCATACTCTGCAGCTCTGATGGGGTAGTTGCAAAAATGACTACGTCATCAGCAAAACGAAGGTGGGTTAGATAATCTCCATTAATCTTTATCCCTTTGTTTTCCCAGTTCAGTGATTGAAAGACATTTTCCAATGTGGCATTAAAGAGCTTCGGAGATATGGTGTCACCTTGTCTCACTCCCTTTCCAATTTTTATGTGTGTTGTATTTTCAAACAGCCGAATCTTTGCACTTGCATTTTCATAGATGTTATTAATAATATTAATGTATGCATCTTCAATACCGCAGGATTTCAGAGCCGTGGTAACTGCTGATGGTTTCACCGAATCAAAGGCTTTTTCATAATCGATAAAAGCCATGCACAATTGAAGTTCATATTCCCTCGCTCTTTCAATTAGTTCTCTCAGTACGTGGATATGATCTATTGTGCTGTAGCCACTCCTGAATCCAGCTTGTTCTCTCGGTTGAGCCATGTCCAGTGTTACCTTCAAGCGGTGTGAAAGAACTTTAGTGAAGATTTTATAAACCACTGATAGGAGGCTGATAGGTCTGTAGTTCCTGAGATCCTCAATTTCACCTTTTTTATGTAGCAGGATCATTGTAGCATTGTTCCAATCCTCAGGAATCTTCCCTTCATTAAGGCATCGAGTGAAAATTTGGGCGAGTACTGTTTCAATTTCTCCACTTGCTTCTTGTATGATGTCTATAGTAATTCCATCTTCTCCTGGAGCTTTCCCCCGCTTCATGTTCTTGATTGCATGAGCAACTTCTGCTGGGAGGACTGGAAGAACTCTGGTACCTTTCATGATGTCTGGAGTACATGTATCATCCCTTTCATATAATTTGGAGTAGAAATCTTTCACTCTTGTCAAAATTTCTGCCTCTATTTCTTGTTATAGAACCATCTTCTTTTCTCAGAGCCATAATCTGTTTTCTTCCCTTACTGAGATGTCCCTTTGCTATCTTTAGGCTTTGGTTGTTTTCAATTGCTTTCCTCACTAGCTCACAGTTGAATTTCCTTACGTCTTCAGTGATACTTTTTCGTGCTGTCTTGCATAGCTCTATATATTCCACTTTGGAAGTCACATCTTCTTTAGTTGTCCTCATCTCTCTTCTTTTTTGCATCAACATTTTGGTTTTTCCTGATAATTTGTTTACATGCAACTTGTTCTTAGACCCAGCTAATTTTGTTGCTGTTTCCATAAGAGCTTTGGTTACTTTTCTGTTAACTTCCGAAATATCCACTTCTTCCGATGTTAGGCCTTCTAAAGCAGAGAATCTGTTCTTCAGTTCCAACTTGAAATTATTATGGTGTTTTTTAAGGTTGGTTATGTCAATACATTTTGTTTGTCTTATGAGCTTGCCACGTTCCAGTTTAGTGTTGAGGTGCATCTTACATCTCACCAATCTATGGTCACTACCTGTGTTGAACTTGTTTAGCACACTGCAGTCTTCTATGACGAATTTTTTGTTACACATAATAAAATCAATTTCACTTGTCGTCCCAATTGGATGTCTCCATGTCCATTTCCTGTGTGGCTTTTTCTTGAAAAAGGAATTCAAGATGAAAAATCCTTCTGCCTCTGCAAACTCAACGAGAGTATTTCCACGCTGGTTTCTGTTGCCGTGACCGAATTTACCTACTGAAGTTTCATTCTGTTGCCGGTGCCCTATTTTTGCATTGAAATCTCCCATAATTATCTTCAAGTGCTGCTTACCTTTATTATTTAGATGACGAATTTCCTCATAAAATTCTTCAATTTCTTCTTCAGGATGACTTGTGGTGGGTGCATAAGTTTGAATAATCTGAGCCTGGTATCTTCTCGATAGTTGGATAACGAGTCGTGCAGCTCTGTCAGAGGAACTTTCAACTTCTACCACTTTATCCTTCAGTTTCTTGTTTATTATAAATCCAACACCACTAGTTCTGCCAGTATCTGTCCCACGATAATAGAAGAGATGTCCACTTTTCAGTTCAATGAGATCTTCTCCTTTTCTCCTTACCTCACTCAGCCCGACGATGTCCCACTTGATCCTTTGTAGTTCCTCTTCCAATTCAAGAAGCCTTGAATCAGAAGATAGGGAGCGTCCGTTGTAGGTAGCCAAGGTCAGCATCAAGTGGCAGCCTAGTCCGGTCCTCCGGGGATTCTTAGCACCCTCTGCCTTCATGTCGCACTGGCCGCTGCCTTGGCCAGGTACATTCCAGCTGCCGGAGACTGAGGGCCAAGATTTAAGTTGTAGAGTCATTTTGGAGGTGTTTGGCCATAACTCACCACGCTGGCCAAGCGGGTTGGTGAGTGTGGGATAGCATTTCCTCTGATCCCGATGGTATAGTTATACCGCTATTTGCGGTCGTCAGAGCCCCTTTAGTGGGAACAGGATGCACCACGAGAAGGCGGGGTTGACATTTGTCAAGGAGAGGCTGTGATGTTACGCATCACCTGACCTTACATCCTCTGCTCTTAATATTATGTGCTTAATCAATCTCCACCATCTACGCTTCATTACCATCTGCACTTAATCAACCTGCCACATTCATTGTTTTCGTTTTAGCGTGCTGTGGCCCACTTTAAGCGTTGCCAACTAGAAAAAGCTCTTCGGGAAAATAATGTGTCGTTCAGTGAGAAAACATTTACCCTACGAAAGCCGTATTTTCCGACTTATAAATCGATATGAAGTATAAATCGCATGAGTGAAATTTCTCATTTTCCTTATTTCCATTCACAGATAAGTCGATCCTGGATATAAGATGAGACCAGAATAAATGCAATTAATGTTAAGAATTTCTGTAACTGTATGTTTAATGATCCAGTAAATGTTAAGAGTAAGAGGAAGTGAGATAACCTAGTGCATTTTTCTTTTCAGCAAAATTTGAATCCCGGGAGCTTATTTATTTTTATTTTTTTACAAACAGACGCTATGGTATTCCAAGGTTGGCAAGGTAATTTACTCGTTACGTATTTTACGTAAATTACGCGTAATATACAGGTAATTTACTTGGCGTAGAAAACCAGTTTTTTACGCAGACGTAAAAAACTAATTTTCTTTCATGTGTGTGTATAAATAATATAACATAAAAACCACTTTAATTATATTACATTTTAAACTTAAAATTTCTTGTATATTTCACTACGAAATCATTATTCTCTTAAGATTGTTCATACAGCTCTGCCACCTATTAACAGATTTCTTTTTAGAAATTATAATGTATCTGTTCTTTCTTGTATATTAAAAATGGAGAAAATAATCTAATTCTTACAGTAGCATCGATAAAAATCACAATGTATATTGAATAGAATTCAAGATTTTATTAACAGCTTCGATTTCGTTGAGTGCATTTTCACATTTATGTAATTCTATAAAATAAACAATTTTATGTTCAGTTTGTTCACCAAAGATAATATTTTGACATGAATACCCATGGCATGTCTAAAATGCAAAATATTGTACATTTTCATTTGATAATATTTGTGTTTGATATGTTATCCAGTTGTACACTTCAAAATCATAATTTTACCCTTTTAAAACTCTAAACGTTTTTTATATTGATTGTGCTATACCCTTAAAAGAAAAAACTGTAGATTTGACAAAACATTAAACTACTTGTTTTAAATGTAACTCTTTAAATGTTTATTATTGTCACTCTCAGTTCTCACACACCCTTAATCACACTAATAATCCTCACTGTTATGATCTTGTAACTTAAGAGTATAGTATATTTGAACCAATTTCTTCGAACGTTCGAAGCTGAACCGGTTTCTTGTAGTATTATGGACAAAAGACCAATTAGATAAAAGTCTTTCAAGTTCGGCTGAAGATGCTGGGATGTTGATTAACTTCAAAGCAACTGCTGAGAACTCCTTATGGTGCCGACTGACAAAGTACCAGAATGTCCGTGGTGATTTAACACATTTCTTTATAAGCGCTCCAAACTTTCCAGATTTCTATCGATACTGTTGAAAACTGGTTATCGCCGAGGAGTCGAGGTTCTCTAAAATGAACTACTCTACTTGTTCATGATCTTTCTCAATCATTTTCTGCCCCTGGTACACAGGATGGAGAACATTGGCTGCAAGGCTGTATACATTTAGCGATTGGTTTCTCCTTTTTCTACATGTGGCATGAGGTCCTTATGGTCCTCATGTAGACGTAAGTCCATCCACAACACAACTGCATCTGCAGCAGTTGCTTCCTTTTTCTGGCGTATATTTATTAGCTGACTTACTGGATTAAGCACTGCGATTGTATCGGCAACTTCTTTGAGAAAGGTATTTTTATAGAGGAGGAAGCTAATTTGAGAAGACAATTTCTCAGCTTCATCAGTGGCAGAAACTTTCCTCATTGCACTTAGATTGTTAGTCAAGGACAAACAGGCATCACTCTGAGAACACCAGCGAGTGTCACTTTAGAGACACCATTTTCTGCCAGTTCATGTTCTCGATCAGTGTGCTTGAAAGACCTCAGCACCATGTTCACACGAGATACAATGTTTTTCAGGAGACGATCCTTAGCTAGAAGATTTCCAGTATGGGCATTGCAGGCAGAATGCCACAGGCAGTGATTTTTACCCATTTTAACCATGTTACTGGCGTTGTCGGAAATTTTACAATAAATATTCACATTGTATCGTTTTTTATTTAGCTATTTTGATTCACTGACCTCATCACAAAGTGCTTCACGTGTTTCTGGCGAACCAGACATGTCGAAAGCATCAAGGAAAACACTTTCAGCTTTGCCACTACTTCTACAGGGATTGGGAAGAAGTGGTACAACATTTTTCGTGTTGTTCGATTCATTTTTACCGCAGTCTATGAGCAAAACGGTGTGTCTGCAGCACTGATGGTGATCTTAGAAACTTCATCATACACTTCGTCCAGAAGTTTATCAGAAAGGGTTTTTCTTGTTGGTGGTTTATAGGCAGGCAGCATTTTTTAACAGAACTGTTTAAAATGCACCGATTCTACCACACTAAATGGGATGTTGCAACCATAGAAAACCTTGGCAATAGCAAGATCTATTTCCTGCTTTGTAGAGGCATTCATCCTGTCCAAAAAATCTGTTATTTGTCGTTTAACCGTGGAAGGTTTAGAACTCACAGTGATGGGTGATTCAAGGAAGAAACTGTCTTCCTCTTCATGAGATGAGGAGGGTACACTCGTCACCACGGACACGGTTGAGCAGGAACTGGGGCTTGTGACGACCTGCCAGCAGGACGCACACGATATAAAGGCAGATAGTGGTCAGAACAAACGTCCGCGTAGCTCAATTGGTAGAGTGACTTGTTCCGGAATGAGGGGATCCGGGTTCGAATCCTGGTGTGGACAGAAATGACGGAGAAATTTACTTCGTTATAATGGCGCCCGAACTTTCCGGATGACTCGGCCGTTCAAAATCTCGCATTGGTGTGATGTTTTTTCCACACCGCGAGATAGGAAAAATCAGAGAATCCCTCCTCCAGCGCTTCGAAAAATAAATGTGTGTGACGTTGCATTCCACACACCAGATTGACTGGAAGTTCTCAAGTGCACGTTCTACAGCGGATGGCTGCCTGCAACGATTCGTGGTCACGGCTGACCCGTGGGCCATGCCCCCTGCCCTCTTTCGGGGGGGGAGATGTGACGACCTGCCTGCAGGACGCACACGACATAAAGGCAGATAGTGGTCAGAACAAACGTCCGCGTAGCTCAATTGGTAGAGTGACTTGTTCCGGAATGAGGGGATCCGGGTTCGAATCCTGGCGTGGACAGAAATGACGGAGAAATTTATTTCGTTATAGGCTGGGTCTTGCAACTGGAACCAGAGGATCGTCAATGTCTATAAACATTTCGAGTCCGATCGATGCAGGGTAGAACTGGAACTCGCCGGTGGTGGTGGTGGCAGTGGCAGTGGCAGCGGTTCATGAGCTTTGGCAGAAGTCCGGGCGCAGACCTTCCTGTGGGCTTTCAGACGCGCCCTTGCTGTATTCTTGACAGTTAATCCACATTCACAACACTTGGCACAGTTCTTGTGTTCCAATTTAAGTGGAATAAAACCGAGTTCCTCGTATACACTATGAAAAGGTCGACCGCCGCGATTCATAGTGGGGAGAGTCTTCAATTAGAATGTTGAGCCTCCTTCAACGACTAGTGAGGATGGAAAATAAAACGGTGTTTATTAGGAACGCTCTCAGCTTTGAACTGAAGCCAACACTAAAACCTCCCGCATTTAAATAACAGAAAACATGTGTAGTTCGCATAGTTATAGGGTTACCGCCGAGTCAACGAGAAGTTTCCGACGCTTTGTCGGCGGCCGGCGCCTGTTGAACTTCTGCGTCTGCCTAGCAGTGAATCACTGTAGGGTAGAGATAGGAGCCGCCAGCCAGCAGCACGTGCATTGATATCAAAAATGAGCCGCGAAGCAACGTCTCATTTTGATTGTTCCTATCGTCTCGTTTCACTTTAAACTACACCGCGGTGTGGCTTCTGACTTCCTTTGCCGAACATAATATTTTAAAGTGGGCCCCACACTAATTATCACAAAGAAAAGGATTTCCCCGTGTGAATATGAAGGCTAGGAACAAAACAAAAAAACAATATGACGTGATACTGATGTGTATGTGGTGTCCTGGTGGTGTGTCACGTGGACGTGGTAGTTTGCACTGTTCCAATAAGATCATATAAAAATACCGAAGGGTATGTTGGTTTTTAAAGGATCTCCGTTTTTTGTGGTATCCGTACATAGCAAGTTAATTAACAGCACAAAGCCATGTTGTTTTTTTATTTTGTTACGTATTTTACGTGTTTTTTACGTATTTTACGCGTTTTTTAAGCGTAATTTACGTGTCACGTAGAAAACCCTGTTTTTACTCGTAATTGTACAACCCTGCAGTGCATTCCTTCCCGTCGACTGAGTAGTGAGAGAATCCGCAGCGCAAAGCTGAAAAAATCTAGTGTAAAACGCATGCGCCGCTAGCCGTCGATACGACTGTCACCAGCCAATCAGCACCTACTGCAGTTCTGGCGGCTTTGCTCAACTAGAGTGAATGTCACCCGCAGCGTCTTTGACGGATCGTCTGGGAGATGCAATTAACATACGACTGGCCACCACTCCATATAGTAGGGCACGGTTATTTTAGTGATGTTTCTGCCGAACGGAAATGTACGTTATAGCAACTTTAAACAAATTCTTAGTGAATGTAATATTAAATTTTGTACGCAACGGGAATGATTTGTTATAAACGTAATATTGCCCTTCCATTGCATGGATCACGACAGAATTTAAGGCATAATATTTTTTTCTCATTGATAAATTTCAAAGACTAATCGATAAATAAGTCAATGTGAGGCATAAGTCGGGTCCCGGACTTCTGGAGAAAAATGCCTCGTCTAAACGCCGAAAAATATGGTAACTAAATTTACATAAGAAAACAGAAACTCAAAAGGAAACGGTAGTGTAACACTACTGTTTGTGAGAATCGCAACATCGTGAAGGATTGTATTAGTTCGACGAAGAAGGTTGCATTATGAACACCTGACGGACTCTGAGCGAGGAAGGATGAATGTTGGGATGAGAGTCGCTGGATTTTCCTGCCGTGAAACTGCTACTCGTACGGGACAAAACGCCAGTACAGTAATGCAAACGTAGCGTCGGTGAACAGATGAGGCTCAGACGCACAGGACTCCGGGAAATGGACTGCAAAATCGCACGACTGCATGGGACGACAGAAACCTCTACCTCATGGTAGTGCCCGATCGCACAGCTACATTTGCAGTGTTGGCACAGCAGTGGAGCACTGTTGCACGTCAGACTTTGTCCTCCAGCACAGTTCGACGTAGTCTGCTTAACAGAGGACTGGTCGCTAGCATCTCATTGCTGAGCATTCCTTCGACTCTCAACTACAGACGCCTCAGGCAGCAATAGAGTCTCGAACACTAGTGGGCTGATTGGCAACAGGACATGTTTTCTGACGAGTCACGATTCAATTGATGCACCATGATCGTCACATACGTCTTCGAAGACACCGTGGTGAACGGCACCTAGCAGTAGAGGTCTGCACGGGCCTGATTTCATCAGCCCGGCCCGGGCCCGTCAATCGCAGCTCTTATTTAGGCGCGGTCCTGGCAGGCCGTGATGTGCCATTTGGTATTAATTTGTCTTTCTATTGTATTTTAGTAAAATGTGAAAATTAAATAATGAAATAAGATGTTATTGAAAATATTTAATTGAATGTAAGTCTAAAAATATCAACTAAAGTTTGACAATTATGGGACAATATAACCTTTAAAGAGAGAGAAAAGGGAAGATTAAGCGCGTTCAGAATCTCCCTTTCTCTGAACTAGTAAGAGGTAACACTACAAAAGTCAATCCCTATACAGATTAGGTATAGGGGGAAAAATCGATGTCGTCCCACTCTCTCATTCAAACACACACAGACTCTCACCCCACTGAAGACACCCTCCGTACCCCACTCTACACAACACACACACGATCGGGGTTGAATCATTTTGTTGTCAACAAGCCCCAAAATGGTTTTACCATCTAAGTACTTGTAGATTGATAAAAACACTGTGAGTACCTCTCCTTGCTTTTCTGATTACGTCCTGGGCTATGTCATGGGAGTAAGTAAAGTCAGCAAAACAGTTAAACACACTAGGAAATCGGGGAACACGACTTTTTTCTTTACCATCGCGATAAAAAGAATGGGTCGACTTGGCTCGGCCCGATCGTAAGTGTCTAGGAAAAAGTCCGGCCCTGCCCGGCCCGTTGCTTTGTTCTCTAAATTAAAAAAAGGCCCGACCCGGCCCGTGGAGAGCTCCACCTTGCAGCGTGTATTTTGAAGCTTCATACTGGCCCAGTGCCAAGCGTCATGGTTCAGAACGCCATTGGGCTCAATTCGTGATCTCACCTGATACCAATTGAGAAAACCATCATTAGCCAGCGATACTCGGGGATATTTTAGATGCAGAGGTGAAACCCTTCCTTCAGAGTTGTCCTGCCGCTATATTCCAACAGGAGAATGCTCGGCCTCGTGTGGATCGGAATGTCTAAGACCTCTCTCTGCACGGCAGACATCGCTTCTTCCCTGGCCTGCGCGGCAGACATCGCTTCTTCCTTGGCCTGCACGTTCGCCAGATATGCCCCCGATCGAATATGTCTGGGACATGGTACCTAAGCTACTGGCCCGTCAAGCGCCTCCGCCAGTCACCACAAATGAACTCTTGTCTCGCATGGAAGCAGCCTGACAGGCTATTCCCTGGACGATAACAAAAACCTATTCTATTCAATGCCACGCTATGTAGAGGCAGTTATTGTTGTTCAAGATAGCTTCACACGATACTGAGTTTTGAAGCGAAAAACGTCTTGTATAGCTCTACAAATGTAATCAGTTATCTTCTGTGACACGAGGAATCTGTGATATAAATTTCATTTGAACAGCACGATTCTTTCTTGGTATTCCAATTTCCACAAACAATAGTGTATAGTTAGTGGTACATGTCACGTGATAAAATTCCATCCCTGTTTTCCATAATGTCTGTTTATACTAATCTCTGATTGCTTGACGATTTAAAGTAAAGCTAATAAAAAAAACTTAACCCAAATTATGTTTAATCGCACATGAGTTTATCACATACATTGGAAAAGGAAGTTACATCTTCCAGAAATAGGAAACTATCAAATATTTCATTACCACATCATTGAAGTATCGACAAGTACAAAATTTCGTGTCCCTCATAAAAAGCCACATTTATTTTAGCCGAAAACATTGCTTTACGAATAAAATATTTCGATTTCACGTCAACACAAAAACAGACGAGTGGTTACCAACAGATATCTTAAATCTTACGGTAAAAGGAAAGATTCAATTTCACTTGTAATCATATTTGTCAAAGTAAGAATTCCGCAGTCAGCTATCGTGTGCGGGGAAATGTATCTCATGTATTTTGTTTTGTTTTTCTTCATAATGCGAAACTCTTGATACCGTAAAATACTTCTTTGCTTTTATTTCAGACGATAAATGGCGTTGTATGCGAAACGCGGAACAACAAGAGCAGTTTAGAAGAATGAATGGTCCCCAGCAGAAATAGAGTGAAGACAGCATTCTCAAGAGTTATGGGGCGCTCCGGTTGTGTGGTGGTGTTTTCCATTTCTTCTAATGGAGGCATCGGCTTCTTTAGCTGTCTTCAGCCTTAAATTACGACAAGCACTCAGAAAACCGTGCCAAAACTTACCTTCGGCTGGTGAACAGAAAGCGAAAAAGGAAAAAAATCCGTAATACACATCTAGTGACTAATAACAGTTATTTTCCCATCGATGGCATTGGCAAGTGACAAAAAAGATTAATGGCATCTCTATCTACACTGCGGCTCGTATCGTTTCAAGGTAAAGTAAAAATACGTACGTTATCAATATGGGTTAAAAACCGTTACTGACGGATGACAGAAGGCATCTTATTCAAAAAAATTTTGCATTAATCTCAGGCAGAAAAAAAGCAATAAATTAAAATAATGAAGCATCAGTTTAAGTGCATCTTAGGTCTCTGAGTAACGTAAAGATGTTAAAAAGAGCAGCGTAGAACATACTTTCGTTCGGGAATTCAAGATGAGACATTTTGACTTCATAAATGGGAAATTTCAAATTCATCGTGTGCATGCAAATATTTTCTAGCAAAGGTGTTTTCGGCCCTTTAAGCAAATTTCTAAAAAAGGTCCCACCCACTTCTGCTACATTTGCAAATCTAACAATCAAAATAGCAATTCATGCATTTTAACTTGTAAAAACATTTATTTCATTAAAAGAAATTATTTTATCTTTATAGAAAGATTATAGATATTCAAGTAAAGAAATCTTTCTACCTCCTTTTTGTATTTTTCAAGTAATCAAGTCTTTGATATTTAATTTATCTGCCTCTTATGCTTCAGTGGCAATTAGTGAAAGATATTTCAGACACATTGTATTTCACAAATAATTTTGGCCTATTTTCAGCTTGCTGAATGATCTTTCAGAAGTAGCTAGCGTAACGGGGAGTGTTGGATATAAAATAAGTGCTGTAAAGACGTCTGGGTAACTATTACATGGCAAAAATTGTCAAATTTTATTATTAACCATTCTGAGATTTCTTTTGTTGATCTTTCAGAAATAGCTAGCGTAACAGGTAGTGCTGGATATAAAATAAGTGCGGCAAAAACGTCTAAGTAACTACATGACAAAAATTGTTAAAATTTATTATTAACTATTCTGATAGTTCTTTTGTTGAATTTATTTCTTCAATTTCTTCATTTATAAAGCTATTTGAAGCTATTTGCAAAAGTTGAATGGATAAATTTTTGTTTAATTTTTTTGTAAATTGTTTGCATATTTTAAAATACCACTTTCTGTTTGTGTAAGGAAGTTCCAAGGTTCCAAAAACGCGAGAATATCCACAATTTTTCGCATATTGATGAATCTTTCTCTAATTTGTGTTGTACACATGTCTAAAATTCTGTAAAACACATTTAATACGTTTCTAGCTCATTTAAAACTTTAATGTTTGGCATCATGCCAACAACGTCCCCTGCACTTCTGACATCATAACAGACGAGCGAACTGAAAAACGCTCTTCTTCCCTCTAGTCTGCTGTAAATGTTTTTTCTCCCCGCATCATCAAGAACTAGCAACTTTTGGATGCCAGCAGGCTAGCACTTTTAATTCAGAAGATAATTCATATTACCAAGAACTCTTCTTTATCTACAACAGCGAACTGTTCTTAGACCGTAGCCCAAACAACTAAACGTAATGTTTGCCCCTATGTGGTTCAAATAACAATTCTGTAAATACACCCTGATTCATAAAGAAGTATACAGTTTCCAGATTATGTAAAACAGTAACAGCTGAAGACACGGACCACAACTGCGAACCGTTAGGTAGATGTACTTATAAAGTTTGTGTCCCGCTACTGAGAGAAGTGACGTAGGGCGATAGCGCGCGTGTCACGTGACCAGTCAGTCAAAATGGCAGTGTCTGCAGTGGAGAAGGCGTTTTGTGTTCTTGAATTAAGCAAAACGGAATCTGTAACTGTTGTGCAACTGCATTTTCGATCACGATTCGGAAAAGAACCTCCAACCAGAAAATCTATCCATGATTGGCATAAAAAACTTGAAACTACGGGCTGTTTACGCAAACTTAAAAGTCCTGGACTACCGCGTGTATTGGAAGAAGTCGTCGATAGTGTTTGCACCGCCATTCAATGAAGCCCGAGAAAATTAACGCGGAGAGTGAGTCGTGAAGTGCATATTTCACATCCCAGTGTCTGGAGAATTTTAAGAAATTCTCCAGACAGTGAGCTGTGAAAACAGCGTATCACAGCCACTATCACTGCACTTGATTCAGATATCTTACCTCGCGTTTGGGCGGAAATTGATTACCGGCTTGATGTGTGTCGTGTGACTAAGGGTGCACCCATAGAGCATCTGTGACTGTCTCTAAAAAAACTTGAAATATCCCCCTACAATTCTGTTAAAGGTAACATAAAATATCTTACATTGTTCTTTGTTTTATAGTGCGTTGAAACTGTATACTTCTTTATGAATCACCCTGTACAGTTCTGTATTACAAAATATAGAGTAACCACTGTTTGTTTTGGTTCATATTTCTTGGGGCAAGTGCCACACTTGGTCATTAAGCGCTGGAATGGGATACAGTAGGTAAAAAAGTATCAGACGCCAAGTAATGCCGATAAGTGTGTACCGGAATTTTCAATTCCTCCTGCAAACTTTTGCTAGAGCTGCCGTGAAAGAAGATCTTACCAACCGAGATCGTATTCGGCATTTCAGCTCGTCCCATAGATGTGCTATTGGTTTTTGAGTATTGGATTGACAGCGTAGACAGCCAATCCAACACTTGGATGTTGTGATGCACTACAAAGGTGAAAACATGTGTCAAGACAACAAATCTGCAGCGAGACATTCTGTTCGCGTAGCTGAGTTGCGAGAGCGACTTACTCCGGAGTGAGAGGACAAACATGTGTTTTCACATTGGCGCCTGACTGTGGAAAATGGATCCACTGGCCTTTGGGTTCTTCGAAAAATGTGTTATGTTTCACACATTGTTTGGAATTAATAAAAATTTCCTACTTCGCTTCAAAGACAAAAAATAAAATAAGAGGGAGATGATGTGACGTACTAGAGAGGTGAAAACATGTGTCAAGACAACAAATCTCCAGCGTGACATTCTGCCCGCGTAGCTCAGTTGGAAGAGCGACTTATTCCGGAGGGAGAGGACACGGATTCGATGTCCGTCGTGGACAAACTTGTGGGTTCACAATGTCCTGTTCCTGAGATCAAGTCCGGACAGACTTTGTAGTGTGGCAAGGAGCTCGGTTTTGCTGAAACCGATCCAAAAGTGTGCCGAAGACGGTCTTTTGTGACTGTCTTCAGTCTTCATGGAATACCCTCTACCAGTTCTTCTTAAGTGTCAGCCGATATGTTCCACCATTCAACCCCCAACGCAGCGACAGTTCAGCTGTTTTTGTTGAACAATCTCTTCTTCCACGTATCCCACGATACAATTCGTCCCAGAGATTCTAGATGAGGTTCAGGTCAGAACTCTGAGTTAGCCATTCCAACTTTTTGATGCCCATGTCCTCATAGCAATCTGTAACAATGCGAGCAGTATGACATTGTGTGTTGTACTGCAGACAGAGGTACAGGTTTTCCCTAAAGTACTGCCACAACGTGGGTACACGTGTTAGGCGAGCTCTGCGTTCATGGTTTTGTCTAGAACTAATGGGTGCACGCCGAACCACGAGAAAGAGTTCCATACCATCAAGCTGCCCTTACGACACTTCAGTGTAGGGATGAAACAGTCCGGAAGGTACCTTTCTTCTGGCATGAGCCACACCTGGGAACGACGATCAGACTGGTGAATCAAATAGAATTCATCGCTCTTTCCACGTTTACAAGTGAGTCACGGAAAAATTCTCATCGGCCGCCACCGGGACTCGAACCCGGGGTCTTCCAGTTACGCGCCGGACATGCTTCCACTGCACCATAGCGGCCTCGAAATTCTCCAGACTCACATACGACAAACTGCCAAATCATTTAGCTGGTTGCTTCTTTGGAGACCCGCACAATGCTGGGGATTCATAACAGCAGCAACTGAAAAAATAACTAGAAGGCGAATGAATAATAAATACACACTTGGCGTGGATTTGGAACATCAAATAGAAGTCATCGCTCTTTTCACGTTTATAAGTGACTCACTGTGGAAAGAGCGATGACTTCTATTTGATGTTTCTAATGCACGTCAACTGTGTATTTATTAGACTGGTGAATTGTGAAACGTGGTTCGTCAGTCCACAGCGCAATTTTAGATAAGTCTACAGTTTAAAGTCGGCGTTTCATGTCCCGCTATCGGCGTGTGGTATTAGTCGAAGTGATTAGCGGCTTGTCGATGGTTGCTCGGCCGTGGTAACCCATGTCGTGCATTGTCCTGCTCACTGTACAAATCGAGCATGAGACTTAATTGCCTTACACATGGTTTGCGTGATTTGAGACAATATTAGGTTTGCGTTTTTAGGGCACAGTACTTTACAGAGCTCTCTTATCAAGTTCTATTAGCCTCGGAGTTTCAATGGCTCGTTTCTTGGCAGATTCAACCTCATCCCCTTGCCATTTGCATATCACGATCCCAACTGCTAACCTAGGGATCATCAGACTAATGTCACGTACGTAGAAATTCCTCATGTGGTGCCCTTTTATCAATCTACGCTGGAAATCAGTTTACTTCGTCAATCGAAGAATCAATTATCTCATCATAGCCCTACGAGCAAACTTATACATTTTAGTTTGTTCTGTGGCGTGGTGCTTGGGTGCTTGCGGGGGACCGAATTCACTACCAATAATAGGGAGTGTTCGGATATTAATGACAGAGCAGTGTATATATATATCAGGGGCGAATATTTAGGGCACAGTACTTTACAGAGCTCTCTTATCAAGTTCTATTAGCCTCGGAGTTTCAATGGCTCGTTTCTTGGCAGATTCAACCTCATCCCCTTGCCATTTGCATATCACGATCCCAACTGCTAACCTAGGGATCATCAGACTAATGTCACGTACGTAGGAATTCCTCATGTGGTGCCCTTTTATCAATCTACGCTGGAAATCAGTTTACTTCGTCAATCGAAGAATCAATTATCTCATCATAGCCCTACGAGCAAACTTATACATTTTAGTTTGTTCTGTGGCGTGGTGCTTGGGTGCTTGCGGGGGACCGAATTCACTACCAATAATAGGGAGTGTTCGGATATTAATGACAGAGCAGTGTATATATATATCAGGGGCGAATATTCGGGTCTGCTAGGTGTGCACGTCACACCCACACGGAGTTGCAATTTATTTAACCTATACTATCGATATTACATTTTCTGATTTATTTCTAATCAAACTCTCCAGAAGTTGTCCTAAGGCTTTGATTGGTGGCTAAAATCAATTCCCCCACACAATGTTTTCATTAAGAGGAGAAAATTCGTTCAGTAATCATAACATCATATTTGTGCTAATATCTGAGGTTTCTCGACAAGACATCAGACAATGCTCAAGCAACTCTGCTGCAAGCGCGCCCTAGATGGCGCTGCAGGTCACGTTTATATTTCCCTGTGGTTTCAAACATTTCAGCGGATCTCTCAAGGTGTGTTAGCCAAATAGAGACCCGCTTGCAATCCCATAGAGCAACGCAATTCAACGTTGTGACACGAGTTGCTATTATGTTTTTGGATAACCAAACTCAGCAAAGTTTGTCTTAAGGCTTCGCGTGGTGGTTAAAAACTAATTGCCTTATACAATGTTTTCGTAAAATGGAGAAGGTTCCAATACTGATGAGTCGCACAAACTATATCTCACGAGTAAAAGCCGTCTTTGTGCGGATAATTGAAAGTAAAATAAAACTCGGCTTAGCTTAAATCAAATTAACTCATATTATGGGACATCAATTTAATAAAACCTTATGATATTTTAAAAAACAGATTAAAAGACATTAGTACTTTCGGGCCATCGCATGGCCCATCTTCAGATGTAACAGCCAAATTGATAAGATCTGCATAATATATACACACACAAGAACGCGTCAGTCGGTTGTTGAAGGAAGGTATTCCTCCCGGCACATTATCCCACGGTTATAGGTAATTCAAAGCCACTAGGATTAGAGTTAATTAATACCTTATAGGCATTAGGGAGCTCATACGGCATAAAGTCATTACAACAAATATTTTGTGAGTGAAAATGAACATGCTCTCAGTAAGAAACAGCGTGCTACGATTTTTAGGGGTAACCACAATTTCAAAATTTTCCAGTCCGGATATAAAATCCCTTTTGTAACTTCCCTAGCAAGTGCAGTGTTGGTACCTCCTGTCTGGATATTACATTTATGTTCCTTGACCCTGCAAGACAAATTCCGTCCGGTCGATCTTATATAGACAGATTGAGTAGTTCCGCAAACATCTTTTAATGGAACACAACAGACACCCCATCTTTGTAAAATATCCGTCGGGGTCCTGTCCTTTCTAACAAGTGGTAGTATATTAAGGGAGCGAGTGCCGAAATCCAGTCCAAATTTCCGGCAAATGTTACGAAGAGGTTGAGTAATTGAATGGATGTAATCGATGAAAGCAATGAAACGAAATGGTGTGGGCAAAAATGGTTGTAATGTAGTAGCAAGTTTACTTTTAACTCGGAAATGAACCCGGTTAAAAACGTATTCAGGATATCCAAATTGGGAGGCGAACGACGAGACCCATTGTAGTTCTGCAACGCGTGCAGTACGAGTTGAGGAATGGGTGTAGGCTCTACGAATAAAAAAGTGAAGAGACGTTAACTTTTGGTTTTGCGGGTGATTAGAGGAGTATGGGATCAAAGTTGGGGTACAGGACGGTTTTCTATAAACAGCAAAGTGCAATGGTAAAACCTGGTTTGGATGACGGGTAATCATAATATCAAGAAACGGGAGTTTTAGGTCTTGTTCAATTTCTAGGGTAAATTGAATTGACGGAAACTGTGAAGGGAAAGAATTCGTGAATGCTTGTAATTCAGATAACGAGTGTGAATTATTATAAAATGTACGTAATTTCTGCATGACATGAGAATTGCGCATTCCTGTTTTGCTGACGGATTTGGGTAGATTTAGTATTGAGCAAATGTGCAGTGTGCACTGCATATATAGGTCGTAACGATTTTTAATGGAACTGTATAATATTAGCTGTTTTCTGAAACACACACTTTGTTTAAAGCAATAAATTAAAAAAATATATTATAATAAATAAAAAAAAAGCTCCCGTGATTTCATTTAAATTCTGCAATACGAAGCAATCTGAGACCATACTCCTTTCATAATATGAAATTAAGGCCTTGTATTTATTTAGGTACCGGTGCCGAATGATTAAGTAAAATTTCGTTTTGTTTTTTCTTAGTTGCGTATGATTACAATCGGCATTTTAATGGGAAAATCGTTGACGGTATATTCGGCTGATTTTTTTTTTTTTTGTATATGTTTTTCATTATCGGGACTATTTTATATTATGCTGCGTTGGTTAGTGTTGATGGCGGCAGAATACATATATTTTCGGTTCTGGAAGTTATAAAACGTCGATTATGTTACTTCTGTTTAATTCCTGAGAAACAAGAATTTTACAATAATAAGAACATAAGCATTGATGTATCAAATATATGAGTGTTATTACCGAAGTAAAATTTCTTAAAGGATATTTTGTTCGAGGAAACATCATCATAGTCTCTCATAACTTTTCAAAAACAGAATTGCGTCTAAAGCGTGAGAATTTAATCTCAATTTTCTTTCTTCTAACACATTGCCCACTGCACTAAAGGCCCGTTCAGTTGCAGTGCTGCTAGCTGGTATGCACATTACACGTCTTGCAATACTGGCTAATTTGGGGAATTTTGAATTTTTCCACCAAGTCAGAAAATCTTTAGCTTCTAAGTGATCGACTCCCACTTTCAAATCGATGTAGCTACGTGCTTCGTCTTCTTGAGGAACATGTAAATTAAATTCATCTTCCAGTTCTTCAAACATACTTGATGACGTATGTTTCGGCATGGGCAGTTCCCGTGTTGTCGATACTGAAGCCGATGTTTCCGCTTCGTTAGTTTCGTCGATCATGGAACGTATTTGTGAATGCACATGTTTTCTTTCATTTTCCGATAACATTTTTAACGATTTGAAGTTCGGATATAGAAAGGTTGTAATTTTATGTAAATCGTTAATATCTATTTTGCTGTGCAACCATTTTTCTGCTTTGTTCTTCAGTACTTCTAAAATATCTGAATCTATTGGGGAAACGGCGCAGTGTTTCATGAGCAAGTGATACCAGAGGAGTACCATATGTACAGTGGGATGCAAATCTCCCTCAAGATGGCTAGTGGCTTCTTCAAACCGTTTTAGAAATTTGTCAAAACAGACAGAATATCAGAATTTAATCCTTCCATACGAAAGGCTTCGTTTTTGATAGCCAAAACATCCTTAATATCCCTTAACTGGTCGTTTACGGATTCTAGCATAGCACACAAAGTATTCCAGCGAGTTTCGACTTCTTGGTAAACAGATTTTTTCAACTGCGACACAGTTCCTGATTTTTTTTAAAGTTACAAGAGATTTAGAATTTTCTACACTTGTTTTCAACTCAGGTAGTGCTTCAGTTGCTTCTGTAAAACTATGTGTCAGTACAGTGTTCAAGAGGTGGCAGGCACAAGTTAAACGACGAAAACATCTTAATGCCGAAGCTATGTTTGCCCCTTCATCACTTACAAATACTACTTTTGTCGCAAGCATAGAGCAATCAAATCCCACATTTTCAAGGGTTTGCAAAAGTTCTGAATTTATGTTTTCTCCTGCCTTTGGTACATGAAGAAATGGAGTAGTTGTTTACACCACACTTTTCAAAACGAAGTCATTATCTACGAAGTGACAGGTAACAGCCATATATGCTTCATTCCTAAAGGGAGAGGTCCAAATATCAGCTGTTATAGCGCCACCAAACTTACGTATCACTTCGTTCATTTGTATAACATATTCTAATCTTATACTGTCAGCTGAACTTTTGAGTGCCTTGAAAGTGTAGTCCTGTGAGGTAGCACATCTTGCGCTGGAACTGATGCTTCTGTTGCACCTGTATCAGTTAAGCACTGTGCTACCTCCAGAAATCCTTGTCCTTCGATGATATCAAAATGTCGCATATCATTAGTGCAGAGTTTTGCACAAGCTTTCAGTATTTTCTCCTTTATAGTGGCAGATACGTTTTTCTTTCTTTCTTTTTTTAACTAAGAAACTATCCAAATTCGTTAAAGTCGGTTGTTTATTGCAAACTTGAGTGTGTCGGGTAAGTCTGCTAGATTCCATCGAATACGTATACTTTAATATCTGTTTACACTTTATACATTGAATGTACTCAACTTTATTAGTTTCCAACTCAATTATTTCTTCGAAATACTTCCATACATTAGATTTTCCGCGTTTATTAGGGGAAGCCGCATATTCTCCGGCATCGATTTTCCGTTTTATGTTTTCTCGCTCATTGTTAGTCATTATTGCGCTCTAGTAAGTGTCGCGAGTTGAAGTGAAATATGTGTCAGACCTCAGAGAAGATATAACCTTTACACCAAATCGAAACCAAAAGCACTGGAAAGAGTTTTACTCCTTTGGTCTTTGAATGATTCGTCGTTTGAATGATTTTCAGTGGTTTTGGTTTCGATTCCTGATCGAAACCAAAACCACTGGAAAGAGTTTTACTCCTTTGCTCTTTGAATAATTTGTCATGAAGGGAGGAACAAACGAACGTGAGTGTTTGAGATTTTCAGTTAACACATGATATCCCTCCCTGCTCCTAATCCCCCTCCCTAGCAGCCCTGGGTAATTGGCCTCTGCAGTCTGCAAGTCGGCTCACATTCATGTTTTATCCAAATTACTGAAAAATACGATTTTTAGTACGTCGTTTGTAAAAAAAGATCGTGCTTCTGTTATCGGTTTGTCCGTCCGTCTGTACCCACGATATCTCTGCAACTATTAGTCCGATTTGAAAAATTATTTTTGCATTGGGAAGCTTGAAATATGCGAATGATGATCCTTTATTTCGTTTTTTTTTTTTTACGATGTACAATTTCGCCGGTAGAGGGCGTAAATGCAGATGATGTCGAATTCAAAAATACGTTTTATGCCACATATTTGCTTCTAAACATCCGATTGAAATTTTTTTTTATCTTTCGATTCCATTTATATCGAAGAGTATTTTATATGTAGTTACTTTTTCAACTTACGCATAGATTTTCCGCTAGGGGGCGTAAAAGTAAATAATCTTTTCCTCGATAACTCTTCTTCTAAAACTCCGATTTGAAAACTTTTTTCTTCAGCGGATACACCTCCTGATGGAAAATCTTTTGCATATAATTTCAAATTTTTGGTAAAGACTACTTTGACCACCAGGGGGCGTAAGTGTTAATTTTTGCTTCTGATGTATTTACAATAAAATCGGAGCTTCTAAAATATCGATTGAAAAAATTCTTTCGTGGACTGATGCCACTCACATCGACAAACCTTTTCGGAATATTTTCTTCTTAAAATATTCGACAGTTTCTCCGCCAGGGGGCGTAGAGGTACATCTTATTTTTGGCAATATCTCTACTTCTAGGAATCCGATTTGAAAAATTCCATCTTTGTTGGATAGTGCTTTCCGTGTGACATGTTTTTCATATAATTTCAAAATTTTCAAGTAATTCATAGACTTTCCGCTAGGGGGCGTAAAGGTAATTTGCGTTTCCCACCATTTCTCTGATTTTAAATCTCCGATTTGAAAAATTCTTTTCGCACCGGATACAGCTCCTGATGGGAAATCGTTTGCACATAATTTCTAATTTTTGTAAAAAAATATTTTGGCCACCAGGGGGCGTAAATCTTTATTTTCGCTTGTGTTGTATGTGCAGCAAAATATGATGTTCAAAATTCTCGATTGAAAAAAACGTCGTTTGTTGACCGATACTACTCATGTCGACAAACCTTTTAGAAACATTTTCTTCTTAAAATACTGCGTGGTTTCTACGCCAGGGGGCGTAGTGTATATCTTATTTTGTCAATATCTCTGTTTCTAGTAGTCCGATTTGAAAAAATCCTTCTTTGTTGGATAGTGTTTCTAATGTGACATGTGGTTCATATAATTTCAAAATTTTCAAGCAATTCATAGACTTTTCGCTAGGGGGCGTTAATGTAAATTGCGTTTCCTCCTATATCTCTGTTTCTAAATCTCAAATTTGAAAAATTCTTTCTGCACCGCATACAGCTCCTGATGGGCAATTGTAAGAAATGGTTCGGCTACCAGGTGGCGTAAGCCTTAATTTCCGCTTCTGTTGTATTTGCAGCAAAATATGAGCTTCTAAAATCTCGATTGAAAAAAAGACGTTTGTTGACCGATACTACTCATGTCGACAAACCTCTTAGGACAATTATCTTCTTGAAAAATGCATGGTTTCTACGCCAGGGGCCGTAGATGTATACCATATTTTTGTCAATATCTCTACTTCTAAGAATACGATTTGAAAAATTCCTTCTTTCTTGGATAGTGTTTCCGATGCGAAATGTTTCTCCTATAAATTCAAAATTTTCAAGTAAATCATAGACTTTCCGCTAAGGGGCACAAAGGTAAATTGCGTTTTCTGCGTTATTTCTGCTCCTAAAGCTCTGATTTGAAAAATTCTTTCTGTATCGCATACAAGACCTGATGGAAAATATTTTTCACATAATTTATAATGTTTGGTAAAGAATGGTTTAGCCACCAGGGGTCATAAGTGTTAATTTCTGCTTCTGAAGTATTTGTTGCAAAATCTGGACTCCTGAAAATTCGACTAATTTTTTTTCTTGGAGCGATACCGCTTATATGGATAAAACTTTTGAGAATACTTTCTTCCTAAAATAATGCATGGTTTTCCCACCAGGAGACGTAAAGTCACATGTTATTTTTGTCGATATCTCTGTTTCTAAGAGTTCGTAAGCTCACGATTTCGTTTGCAGCAATATCTGAGGGATTAAAAACCCGATTGAAAATCTTCTTTCTTTCGTCAGATCTCTTGTTTTCCCTACCGGTTCCATTGACTTTGAAAAGCTTTGATAAATTTAATTTGCGTCAGAACGGATTCAAAAGACCTGCTTATTACTCCCAAAAATTCCGTGTCATCTTTCTTGTATTTATTACTGCTATTAAGTAAACCGTCCGTATGAGGTAACAAGAGACCTGCGCATGTGAAGGATTCTGCACAAAGAAAAAGTCGCTCTACATAGAACGTTCAAAGAGTTTTTTACATGTACTAATATGCGCAGAACAAAAGCCTTAGCACTTATTTTTTGTCCTTCAAATTACTCCCCTGTAGAACTATTGCATCGGTGCAAAATTTGCAGAAGTCTACGTTGATTTTGGAAAGCTTGTTCATATTTTAACTACCAGAACTTTAAATTTTAGTCTGCGAAAAAATACATATTTGTTACGTAAAACACTCACAGACGTTTTGAAGTGCACTCGAAATACGCAATTAACAATACTTGAAAATTTTAGGCAAAGAACAAATGAGAGACTAAAGCCGAACCATTCAGTTGTATGTTTCCCATTGCTCTAGTTAATTCTTTTTTTTTTTTAATTGAAGGTTTAACGACCACCGTGAGCAACTCAATTGGCTATAAGCAGTCGCCCGTCCCTAATTTAGGGTCACTAGTTCCAGGGAAGGGAGAGAGCCAGTGCCGTAAGACAAACACAACATCCATGCCTCACCGGGATTCGAACCCGGACCCCTTTCGGACGAATGATCAGAGGCCATCGCTTATACCACTGCGCCACCGGGGCGGCTTAGCTAATTCGGTTAGCAGTGTTAAATAAAATTAATTAGATAGTTAACGGAAGAATTGACTTGAGCCCGGGCCCGAACGGGCCCGGGTTTTAGTCAAAAATCTGATATAAGGGCCCACCCGGGCCCGTGCTCATCTCTAGTTCTGTCTGGCCAGCGGTCACCCGAGGCGTGTGTTAAGCAACTGTGATACAAAGCTCTCCAGATGAGCAGGCCACGTTTTTATTTCCTTGTGGTTTCAACGCAGAGGCTAAATAAACTACCCAGGGTGTGCGCGCCTAAAAAAGCACTACTGGTCATACGTTTCCGTTTGAAATTGCGTGGAGTCATAAATACAATTCAACCCACGAATTGCAGTTTTTCTGTCTTTTCGTCTCAGTGCGAATTGACGTGTTCATGAGCACAGATTTAAAAACAGAATTTGAATTGTTATCCATATAGGATGGGATAACAAAAATTCATTCCGTTTTTTTTTATTAAACGACCGCTACTGTATATACAGTATATATACGATAAACTCCCGCTACAGAGAGTTCCGAAATAACGAAATTTTCATTGTAGAGAATTTAAAATGAAGTTCGAAAAAAGAAATAGCGAAGGGGGAGTGTAGATTCTGTTAAAATAAAAAGCGTTGTTATACAAAAGAATATATCCTTCAGCACTGTCTAAGACTTTAAAACATCGCGTTAAATTTTACCACAAGCCAATAGGTGAAACATCTGAGCTTGTGCGGTGTTCACGGGTTTCGGACTATTTTTTTTAAATTCGGCGATTTCACTATCCGAAGTCCTAGTTTTCAGTATCCGAATAGTTTGGATATTTAGGATCTTCGGATCTCAGAATCTGAATATCCAGGTGTATGAAATTTGAATTACCTGATATAAAAATTCCGATTTTTCCAACCGAACGAATTACAAAACTCGAATTTTTTTTATTTCAATATCGAATGTCAAAAGCGGAAAATACCTGTCTGTGCTCTTAATCATTGTGATCCCGCTCACGTGTTAGACTTTAAATAATCGTACATAGCGTATGAAAAATGGTGTTTTCAAGCTCACAAAATGCATGCCAGACTGTGATCTACAGCAGAGGTGGCAGCGAAAAGGAGCATACATCCTAAAGTAGATGAAACCACGAGTCTTCCCCCTAAATGACGTTGCGCTTGCTGGAGATGGGAAAACCGGTTGTGTGGCGGAGCACAGTCAGTGGAAAATAACGTTATGAAAACACCAAATGTGTCAAAATGGTACTGAAAATTTTTAACTTTACGTTCCATTTCGAGCTACCTGATGAACAGCGCTGCGACAGGCCAACCGCAACAAACAACCTTTATTTTGTCGAATGTTTGGTTGGAAACATGTCAAGGGACAAAAACTGCATTTGTCTCTGCATGGTGCTCAATAAATAGTCGACGGGATCTTTTTGTCATTTTTACCGTGACCAATAAAGGAAGAACAGAGTTTCAGAAGGTGACAAATGCTTGCAAATCCAACCAATGCCGTGGAATGAATAGAATGAATTGACCGAATTCGGGAAAACTGTGCTTGCTGCTGAGTCAAAATAACTTAGCTCCAATTGTCGGGGAAAAAACGAAATACCTCGACATGTTTTTGTCATTCAGACAATTTTCCATCCATTTCAAAATGGAGGCTATTATGCCACATTGAGAGTAAAAATCCAAGGTGGAAACTCCACTAGATGTGGTGAACATCTGGTACATGCACATGGAACTGTTGCAGAAAAGTACAGGGTGTCCGAAAAGTCTTTCCCTTATTACAAACGTCATTCATATCCGCTGTCTGTACGTTACAGATGTGAAACTGGTGCCAAAATGTTGGAAAACTAACCAAGTTTTTTGTTGCAGGTTTCCGCAACGTGGCTGTAGTGTAGCAGTGTCAGTGTCCAGGAAACAGGAAATGTTCACAAATCATGAACAGAACTTTTTATAATGAACAGAACTTTTTGGCATCTGTAATTCACGTGAGGCCCTACGCACTGATTTCTTGGGACTTCGCACAAAAGACTGTCTCACTGCTTCCACCCTTTCAGCTGAGGTTGATGGTCGGCCAGTTCTCGGTAAGTCAGCAACAGATCCTGTGGTCTTCAACTTGTCGTACCACGACTTAATGCTCTTGACATCGGGCGGCTTCTTTCCATACGTTGTTTGAAAGTTCCTCTGCACTGTGTGACGTGCCTGCCGCGCAGCACGCACACGACATAAAGGCAGATAGCAGCAACAACGAACGTCCACGTAGCTCAATTGGTAGAGTGACTTATTCCGGAATGAGGGGACCCGGGTTCGAACCCCGGCGTGGACTAAAAATGACGGAGAAATTTACTTCGTTATAATGGCGCCCGAACTTTCCGGATGACTCGGCCGTTCAAGATCTCGCAATGGTGTGATGTTCTTTCCACACCGCGAGATAGGAAAAATCAGAGAATCCCTTCTCCAGCGCTTCGAAAAATATATGTGCGTGACGTTGCATTCCACACACCAGATTGACTGGGAGTTCTCAAGTGCACGTTCTACAGCGGATGGCTGCCTGCAACGATTCATGGTCACGGCTGACCCGTGGGCCATGCCCCCGGCCCTCTTTTGGACGCGGGGGCGAGAGATGTGACTTGCCTGCCCTGCAATCCGCACACGATATAAAGGCAGATAGAAGTCAGAACGAACGTCCGCGTAGCTCAATTGGTAGAGTGACTTATTCCGGAATGAGGGGACCCGGGTTCGAACTAAAAATGACGGAGAAATTTACTTCGTTATAACTGTTATTGGTGACCGGGTGTCGTGATACCAGAGGACACACTGAGCTTTTTCCTGATTTGTGAACATTTTCGGTTTCCTGGACACTGACACAGCTACACTACAGCCACGTTGCGGAAACCTGCAAAAAAAAAAAACTTGGTTAGTTTTCCAACATTTTGGCACCAGTTTCACATCTGTAACGTACATATAGTGATATGAATGACGTTTGTATTCAGGGAAAGACTTTTCGGACACCCTGTATTTTTCTATTTACCTAGTGGACGCTAGAAGCCACAATAAAATCCCTTGCAAACTCCAGAGTACTACTTACACCTACGTAAGTCGATCAAAAAAAAAAGGTAATAAAGTAAATGCGAAATGTCGCACGAGTGGTATAGATGACATGTACGTTCGAGAGATGGCATTAATGCTCCCGGCAAATTTGCGAACTCCTGTTTCCAATGTGAAATGCGCACTGACATTTCGAAATGGCGACCCGGTTGGAGACGCGGTCTTAGGTCGAGATGAGAGCAGTGATGCGGTTTTTACGGGCCAAAAACTTTCCCGCAACCGAAATTCGTCGGCAGCTTGTCGGCGTTTATGGTGACAACATGATGTTTCCACAACACGTCGCGAAATGGTGCCGTTCGTTTCAATCCGGCAGGGATGATGTGGGAAACCGACATCGCACAAACAGTGGACGTCCAAGTTAGTCGACGACAGAGATCAACACTGCACGTGTGGACGAAATGATTCAAGACGACCGAAGGGTAACTTTTTGCCATGTTGCGTCCGAGCTGGGATTGAGCTACACTCTCTTCCAACAAGTAATTGGACACCTGTGATAGCAAAGGAAAACGAAGTTTATTCACCTTCAATAGTTGGTGGAGCCTCCACGAGCGGTGATTACAACTGCGACCCTCCGGGGTATACTCTCAATCAGGCGTTGTACGACGCCTAGCGGTATTTTCTTCCACACAGCTTGGAGAAGACAGGTCAGTTCCTTCACCGATTTCGGACGGTGGGGGCACCCCTTAAGTCAACGCTCCAACTAGTCACAGAGGTGCTCGATAGGGTTTAGGTCCGGGCTCTGCGCAGGCCAGTCCATTCGATTAACCCCATTGTCACCATACCAAGCCATGGTGGACCTCGCAACATGACAGGTGGCATTGTCATCCTGAAAGTAACATGGGTCCACCCCGTAAAACTGCCTCAACGTAGGAAGCGCATGGTCGTCCAAAATGGTGCAGTAGGTCTCGGCGTTGAGTCTACCAGAAATTGCGACCCAGGGTCCCGTGCCATACCAGGAGAAACACCCCCATAGCATTATTCCACCGCCGCCGAACTTCACAGTTGGCACAATACATTCCGGCAGGTGGCGTTCTCCAGGCAGACGCCAAACCCAGACCCTGCCATCCAAACGGTAGAGGGTGAACCTTGATTCGTCGCTCCAGAGAACCTGTTTTCACTGTTCAACGGTCCACTGTCGACGTTCTTTGCACCACGTTAGCCGAGCAGCGCTATTGGACTTGGTGATTAAAGGCTTGTGGGCGGCAGCACGTCCATGATAACCGAGCAGATGGGATTCCTTACGGATGGTATTCATCGAAAGAACACTCCCGGATGCCTGTTGAAACTCCTCGCGGATATGGCCCATGGATTTGGTGTAGTTCTACCGAATTTCTCTGGCCAGCACCCGTCGGTCTCTAACTCCCAGTTTTGTGGGTCTGCCGGGTCGGGGCACATTCCGACAGTCACCTTTCATCTTCCACTTGCCAATCACGTAGACCACTGTCGATTTTGGGTACTTCAACTCGCTGGATATGTCACGTATGGATCGGCCATTTCTGTGATACCCGACGATTACACCTTTCTCGAAATCAGAGAGCTCCGCACTGCATGTCATCTTGCATGCGACTGGTTGGAACAGCATGGAACAGCATATCAGGCGTATGGATACATCAGTCACTTTTACTGAAGGCCACATAACACACAGCTTGGTTCACCATACCTTTCAACTTCTTCCGGCATCTTATTGAATCGACGCCACTGTCGGATTGCTGCTGTATTGAGGGCGAAAAGAGGACCTACGAAGTATTAGGGAGGTATTCATAATTCAGCGATCACTCAGTATGTATATAGGTGTATGTGTGACAGAGAGAGAGAGAGAGAGAGAGAGAGAGAGAGAGAGACAGAAAGAGCACTACTGAGAACCTCAAAAATAAGTGCATGATGCGATGGCATATAAGAAACTATTTTTTCTCTTCCCAAGATGTTTGGTCAAGGAATTTCCCCGGGTCCAATGATTAATGATTACAATGAAAAGCTATAACGTCCAAGTTTGTTCGCGCCGGGCATTGAACCCGGACCCCTCACTCCAGAGTAAGTCGCTTTTCCAACTGAGCTATACGCTGACATGTGCCCTCACTGCTATCTGCCTTTATCTCATGTGCGTCCAGCGGTGCAGGCACGTCACATCGCCCTCCTCCTCGCCCCGAAAGAGGGCCGGGGGTATCGCCCACGGGTCAGCCGGGACCATGTGTCGCTGTAGGCAGTCATCCCATGAAGAACGTGCATTTGAGAAATTCCAGACAATTTGGTGTGTGGAACGTAACATCACACTGATTTATTTTTTCGAAGCATTGAAAGAAGGGATTCTCATTTTTCCTATCTCGCGGTGTGGAAAGAACATCACACCATTGCGAGAAAATTAACAGCCGGATCATCCTGGAAGTTCGGGTGCCAATATAACGTACAAGTTTGTCCGCGCCGCACCCCTCACTCCGGAGTAAGTCGCTCTCCCAACTGAGCTACGCGGACATATGCTCTCACTGCTATCTGCCTTTATCTCATTTGCGTCAAGCGGTGCAGGCGCGTCACAAACTGTTAGGTTGGACTGAATAACTAGGACATAATATTCAAGCAAATAATACAGTAGAATATTCACCATTTTTTTCACATTAGAAAGTAAAACAAAATTGATAGTCACTAGAATTTCGTTATAACAAGATTTTGACCTGTAATTTGCTGAAAGACTGATTTTAAGTGCTTTGGGTAACTGTTATCTTGCTTAAGTTACCTTTCATTCAGCACAGCAATTTCACGAGATTTGTTGTAGGAGATGTACTTTGGAACTGTTCTCTGAAAGCACAGTGGAATCCCAATACTTTGATAATAATATAGTACAATTTGATCATTTTTAAAATTTTCTAGTACTTGCTTTACTGTGTTTAATACAATAAAATAAATAAGTAAAATAATAATCAAAATGCTGTTTACTGCTGATGGAATTACTACGTATACATATTTACACAATCTTTCTTTCCGTTGGTTTTCCTGAGAACCGTTGCCTTGAACTCCTTATAACGCGTTTTATCATTTGGATCCTTCCATTCTGTTAAGCAATCGTAAATGTTACGTAATTCGAGCGTATTAACAATTCCAACTGACTAGTTTTCAATTAAACTCCAAGGGAATTTTTCAATACCTCATTACTAAATGATTTGCTTTTCCTACCGAATTCTGATAATCACAAAGCTATTTTTTATTCCATGAATCTTCCCTACGTTCCACACCGATCGACTGAAGTCTTTCATAGAATGACATCTTTCTTTAAAACGACTGTTAATTTCTTTATACCTCGAGATGAATTCAGTTGCATTTGATAACAATTTCTATGCAGCTTTAATTACGTTTCCCCTTGCTTTGCTTTGTCGTAATTTTCTTCCATCTGACAAAGAAACGAGACAATTAAGTTTTTTCTTTTCGATAAAAATGCCTCTTCTACAACGTACTTATTTTACTTTATTGAAAGCATAAAATATTTTTTCCTAGGTTCTTTAAGGTACTTTCGACAACGATAACAACATTGTTTGTCTTCAGAAATTCGATTCCTGCAAAATCGTTGCTTCATGTTGGAAAATTATAGTTTTCTTGTTTTAACGGGCCGAGATTTCGAGTACTTGATCTGTTGACATTGTTTGGTTTCTTTCTTGTTTCCTATGTGTTTGCCCATTAACGAGCACATAAACTCGTTTTATGCAAAGTGAGTAAACCTTTTATAATCCGGAGTGCAATGTAGGTGAAAGCCACAAATGCCGTACATAAAATTCATTGGAAATAACAGCGTGCCATTCAAAAGAGATATCGAAGGTATTCAGTTGGAAAGATATTTCAGGCTATCGCAAAACAATGATTAAAGTCGAAGGTGGAAGTAAAGGTATGGATAAAGATGCGATTACACTCCACTGGGTGTAATCCCTGTATAACCTATACTCTTCACTATATAACCTATACTATTTGGCATGATCTTCACTGTATAACCTATACTATTTGGCATGATCTTCACTGTATAACCTATACTATTTGGCATGACCTTCACTGTATAACCTATACAATTTGGCATTATCTTCACTGTATAACCTATACTATTTGGCATGACCTTCACTGTATAGCCTATACTATTTGGCATTATCTCCACTGTATAACCTATACTATTTGGCATGATCTACTACTGAGGTGACGTAGATGAGGTACTACTGAGCAGAGTTGGAAACGGGTCAAACGGAACCGACTCGGAATAGGCCGTCACATTATTGGACCCGACCCGGGCAAATTTGCTTTGAACTATAAATTCGAATATATCATCATCATCATCATCATTATTATTATCAATCCACTGCTGGATGAAGGTCTCCCCAAGTTTCTTCAACAACGGACTTTCCTGGGCCAGTCTCCTCCAGCGAAACATCTCCCACGTGCTCTTCTGGGTCTTTTCCTGTCCCTAAAATTTCGGTTGTCCATTGGTAGTCTCTGCTGCTGGCAGTACGTCCAGCCCATTGCAATTTCAGGGATTTTACTGTGATCACTATGTCTTCCACTCTTGTCATTTTCGTTATCAACGAGTTCCTCTATTTATCTTTCTTGGTTACGACAAGCATGCATCTCTCCAAGCTTCTTTCAATTGTATGTCTTTTTCAGTTAAAATGCACGTCTCTGCTCTCTACATAAGCACTGGAAGGATGCACTGATTAAATACTTTTCTTTTAAGACATAATAGGATGTTGCTCTTAAAAATTGTACTGTTTCTTCCAAAAGCTCTCCAGCCAATATTTATACGTCGATTAATTTCTTCACCAATGTGTCCTTTGCTTGATATCTGCTGTCCAAGGTAAATATAGGTATCGGTTATCTCCAGCTTTTCCCTAGCATCAATCGATAAAGCTGCATTTCGTGTAAAGGAATTGTATTTTAGTTTTGTCTTCTGAAAGTTCATTTTTAATCCCATTTCTTTACCCTTCTCAGCAAGTTCTTGGATCATACTCTGCAGCTCTGAAGTATTATTTCAAAAACCTCTGAAAGGTTCTTGGAAATATATTTTTTTCAAAAATAAAACGGAAGTAAAACCGGGTCGAAATCGGGTCAAGAACACCTTGACCCAACCCGTTTGACCTGCAAGAAATTGTCGACCCGGTAACCCGTTGACCCTAGAATTGTTTCCATCTGTGCTACTGAACTGGCGCATGAGCAAAATCTGCAATGAAACAGCGATAAGCCTTCCGGTGTAGTTCAGTAAGAATAATAGCCACTCCTGAGTATTTGTTTGTTTGTTTGGAGGTTTAACGACCACCGTGAGCAATTCGATGGGATATAAGCAGTCGCCCGTCTCTAATTGAGGGCCACTGGTTCCAGGAAAGGGACAGAATCAGTGCCATAAGACAAAAACAACCTTACTGGAATTCGAACCCAGATCCATCTCGGACGACTGGTCAGAAGCCAGCGCTTAGACCAGTGTGCCAGTGGGGCGGCAATTTCAATTTTGAACATTCCGTCTGATTTTACAATGGTTGCGCTGCAAGTTTTGATAGCTAATTTGCCATTCTCTTTTTATTATAAACACGGTCGAGTCACATTATTGTGACCACTAGCTAATATCCAGAATAACCGCCGTGGGCAGCGCGGACAGCAGCTAGACAAACTGGGAGTGACTCAATAAGGTGCTGGAAGGCGTTCACAGGTGTAGCCATGGTGACTGCAGTGCATCAGACAGCTTTTGGAGGGTGCGTGGTGGAGGATTCAGCGAACAACACGATCAAGGTGGTCCCACAGATGCTCAATTGGGTTTACGTCTGGGGAAATAGGGGGCCAAGGAATTACTTTGAAGTCTTCATCGTGCACTTCCAACCAATCTCGGACATTTGTAGCCGTGTGAAACGTCGCATTGTCGTACTGGAACATCCCATCCGCCCCAAGGAAGACAATCAGCATATATGGGTCTACGTGGTCATCAAGGACGGATTCGTAACGAATTTTATCCATAGTGCCTTCTACAGGTATGAGTGGACTTCGAGAATGCCACGAAAACATTCCCCAGACCATAACGCTGCCCCCACTAGCTTGTGCTCTTCCCCCAATGGTTGAAGACTGTTTCTTCTCCGATGTTTCTCGCCTTATGCACCAACGTCCATCCGTTCGATGGAGCAGAAAACGACTCATCGGAGAAGGCAATATTTTGCCAATCAACGGAGGTCCAATTCCGATTCTGCCGGCAAACGTAATCTTCGTTAGCATAGGTGCAGTAACCATCCATCTGCACCGGAGCCCCATACGCAGCAGGGTTCACTGAACTGTCGTTTTAGACACACTTCCGGTAGCCCCCTGGTTCATTCGGCCAGTGAGTTGCTCCACTCTAGCGTCTCGATCGGCCCTCACGCACTTTCAAAGCCGACGTTCACCTCTCACATCAATGGCACGTGGTGCTACGCAGTTTCCAGTCGCTTATTCGCAATGCTGTCATTTCTCCAATCACAATACACTTTAACCACAGCAGCACGCGAACAGTTCACAAACTACGCTGTTTCAGAAATACTGCCATTCTTGGTCCGAAAGCCGATAATCATCACTTTTTGCAAATCTGATAAATTGCTCCTTTTATCCACGACAGCAACGAACGATGTGTTTTCCAAATGCCTACAGCACACCTTATACATATGCCCTCCAAGTCAGCTCACGACACGTGCCTCCTTTCATTGTCTATGTGTTGTTGACGTCAAAAGTAGGAGGTGGTCACAATAATGTGCTTCGACTGTGTATGTTACAAACAACTGCGTTTAGCTTAGGGTCAGTTTTATAGACACTAGGACGTTCATGACTGGCAGAAGATTTACAGGCGTGGTTAGGCCAGCTGTCTTTTCATAGCGCGCACAAGTCTACACATTTCGAGAGAACAGGCAGAAGATGTGGACCGTACGTTTTTACGGCATCCCTTTCCATTCACATAGTGGTCACTTTATGACGTGGGAGGTCTCTTGTTTGGAAAATTTATGCTCTCTGTTGCACACGGAGGGTAAAGTCTATGGCGACATTATTACAGATCATTGCACCTATTCATGTTTCTCGCCATCCATGGTGTGCTGCATTAGCCAATGTGCCCGAACACGTTATCTTCAGAAGGGTCTGGAACAGCACACCGATTATTCCCGTGCCCTATTCTCTCCTCTTAATTCGCCATATTTGAATCTTCTGGTGCATAATTTTATAAACTTTACCATTTGCATGGCAGGAAAGTTTTACGGATGTATATCATCGGATTCATTCCACGAGTAACTAACTGCAAGTGTTCTGAGCGCTAAAACTAGGCCACAGATTACTTGTTGAATGACCATAAGTACTAGGGGACGAGTTCTTCAAGGTGTTTATTAACACGAAAGTCACTGTTACTAATACACTGCCGGAAAATTGCTAAGGACGGATGACAATAGCAACGATAGCAGCCATAAAATGGAAGGCAGGAAAACGTGGAAATTAGCATAAGTGCGGGATACAGTAAGACGTGTTGTGCGTATGCAAATTTTGGATTGCCGAACTTGTTCGTGACGTCATAGCGCTGATAAGAGATATAAAGGATTTGACGCTGTAACGTACCAGGAGATGTGACGTACCTGCCAGAAGGACGCACACGACATAAAGGCAGATAGGGATCAGAATAAATGTCCGCGTAGCTGTATTGGTAGAGCAACTTATTCCGGAATGAGGGGACCCGGGTTCGAATCCTGGCGCGGATAGAAATGACGAAGAAATTTACTTCGTTATAACGCGTATTGACCGTTGTTGTTCAAACGCAAAGTTGAAAGCGAAAGAATCAATTGACGAACTTGCAATTTTCAGTATGTCTTCCCGACATCACCTAGATGATTTTACGCGTGGCCGTATTATTGGCAAGATTGAAGAAGGGCGAAAAATAACAGATGTTGCCAGGGAGTTCAACGTCAGCCACAGTGTTGTTTCAAGGCTTTGGAAATCATTTCAAACAAATGGAGAGTGTAGCAAACGTCACGGGGGAGGTCGTGTTCGCAGTACGACACCTGCAGAAGATCGGTACATAGTGCTATCAACAAAAAGGCACCGGCGCAGCACAGCTAGTGAGGTAGCAAATCAGTTTATGGCTGCTACTGGCAAGCGGATCTCCCGAAAAACTGTCGCCAGACGTTTGCATGAAGGAGGATTATACGCCCGCCGTCCTGTTGTGTGCATCCCATTGTCCAGACGTCACCGTACCGCCCGTTTGCAATGGTGCCATCAACATCGCAATTGGACTGATAACGACTGGTCTGCTGTCCTCTTCTCAGATGAGAGTAGATACAGTCTATCGTTTGATTGTTGACGACAACTGATCTGGCGTGATAGTGGTACTGCATATTGTCCAGCAAACATACAGGAAAGGGACCGATATCGACATGTAGTGTCATGGTATGGGCTGGCATCATGATCAATGGTCGTACGTCCCTCTATGTGCTTCCAACTGGGACTATGACTGGCCAACGATACATTAATGATGTTCTGCTACCTCATGTTCGCATGTTCCGTGGTGCTGTCGGTGATAGATTCATTTTCATGGACGACAACGCAACATGTCATCGAACAGTCGCTGTCAGGAGTGTCTTGAGAGCGAGGATATTCAACGCCTCGTATGGCCAGCACGTTCTCCAGATCTGAATCCCATTGAAAATGTGTGGGATGCTTTGGGGAGGAGTCTTGCTGGTCGCTAATGCCCTCCAATAAACAAGGAGACCCTCATCCGTGCACTGACAGAGGAATGGGATAAATTACCCCAACAGCTGCTTGATAATGTTTTGCAAAGCATGACACGACGTGTGGAATCTTGCATCGCCCTCCATGGTGGTCATATCCCGTATTGACATCTTACGCCGGAACGCCTGCTGACGGTAATTGCATTTTTTTAAACGTTCACGTATTCTGCACAAAATGGCCTGTTTGTCCCTTGAACACGTTCCAAAGCCTTCTGGATTTCAGAGCACAATAAATTGTCTTTCTTGTAATGTCCTGGCATTCTGACATTATTTTATTTCACTTGGCATCCAACCACACTTACTTTTTTATGCGCTTTATAGCCGTTTATGATCCGTCCTTAGCAATTGTCCAGCAATGTAAAATAAGGTTACTAGCTAGGTTGGAGGCAAGCTATAGTTACTCTTTCGCTGGCCTTTCATACACCATTGACAAAATGACGCTTTGGTGCATAAAGAAAAAATCGAGTCGAATGATATTGCTAATACATCTTCAAGCGACAAATAATCATTTGTGGGCTGCTATTTTTGTCTTTTCGTCGACATCTCGAAAACGCTTGCCAAAGTGAGAAGTATTGTCAGTCTCTCTGAAAATGCTAAGGCATATTTGAGACGTATACTTCTAATTTAACCTTCCTTTTGAGTTTCTGTCTTCTTACGGATATTTGAATTCTTCTCGTTTAATATTTTCTGACTTAAAGACTCCTAAGATAAGAGAGTCTGTGCGGGTCTCTAGGCACAGTATTTGATGAGTAGTTTTCCGTGAGCAGTACTCTATGCGCAATTGTTAAACAAGCTGTATTGGATGTAGAAAGAAAGCTTCACGAATGTGTAGATGTTGAAAGACCGTCGTATGAACAACTTGTATTCGATAAAATTTTGAATTTTCCTATTATTATTCAACTTGTATTCGATAATATTCTTGAAGTGAGTGTACCGATTCAATGAGCGACTAAAGTCACGTTATTTTGCACGAAGTTGTTGATTGATGTTAGGTGGCGTCTATTTTTACGAGCAAAGAGGCTGATGTTTGGAAATGTGCTTCAATGCTAATAAACAAGTTTGTAAAATCATGTTATGAGAATAATGGCTGTGGAATAAATCTCGGTCCTGTGCCCTGACCCTTGATCCCATATCGATGATATTCAACAGAACCGGTTCGGTATACCTCCGAAATAACATGATAACGTTTTGTCGCAATCGAAACATTTTTACGTAAGTTATGATGCATAAAGGCTATGGAATAGATCCCGCTCCTGTGTCCTACCTTTGACCCCATTTCGCCCATTTTCAATAGAATTCGTCCCCAGTCAGGCCCCTACAACATACTAACATTTCATCCAAATCCAAGCATTTTTACGTACGTTATGACGCATAATTGCGATGGAAGTGATTCCGCTCCTATATCCTGACCTGTGACCCCATTTCGCCCATTTTCAATAGGATTTGTGGCCAGGTGGTCCCCTACCACATACTAAAATTTCATCGAAATCGAACCTTTTTTACCTTAGTTATGACGCATAACAGCAGCGGAATGGATCCCGCTCCTATGTACTTACCTTTCACCCCATTTCGTTCACTTTAAATAAGGTTCCTTCCCAGGTGATACCCTACCAGATACTAAAAGTTCATCGAAATCGAGCGATTGTTACGCGAGGTATCGTGCGGACGGACATACGCACACAACGCGTGACGTAATGAAGCAGATGGGAATCGCGACCATCTGCTCGCAAGGATATGACGTCATAAACCTATAACGAAGTAAATTTCTCCGTCATTTTTATCCGCGCCGGGGCTCGAACCTGGATCCCCTCATTCCGGAATAAGTTGCTCTACCAATTGAGCTACGCGGACGTTTTATTCTGTTTCCTATATGCCTTTATGTCGTGTGCGTCCTTCTGGCAAGTACGTCACATCTCCTGGTACGTTACATCATCTCCCCCTTATTTTTTTTTTTTTTTTTCGATGTGCTGGAGAAGGGATTCTCTGATTTTTCCTATCTCGCGGTGTGGAAAGAACATCACACCATTGCGAGATTTTGAACGGTCGGGTCATCCGGATAGTTCGGGCGCCATTATAACGAAGTAAATTTCTCCGTCATTCTTATCCGCGCCAGGATTCGAACCCGGGTCCCCTCATTCCGGAATAAGTTGCTCTACCAATTGAGCTACGCGGACGTTTTATTCTGATTCCTATCTGCCTTTATGTCGTGTGCGTCCTTCTGGCAGGTACGTCACATCTCCTGGTACGTTACAAACCTTCAATAGGATCTACACACAACGCGTGACGTAATGAAACAGATGGCGTGACCGCGCGCCAACATTCTCAAACGCGAGATTGAGACGTCATAAGATTCCTAAGCATTGGAAACATTAAAGGAACGATCCCATGACACTAAAAACGTTATAATTCGGGGTGGTTATTTAACCCACTAAACGAATTCTCCTAAAGTCGAGATCAAGCTAAATCGATTTCTAGTATCAGAAAACGGTAGTTTAACGACTTTCATCAAAATTCTTAGAGCCGTTTTCAAAATAAAACGTACATACATACATACAAGAATTGCTACTTTAAGGTAGACGTCAAGTAATTTTGCTTCCTATACTTCCAATGGAAAAAACTTCTGTACACATTTTCTTCACAATTAATGCGTTCCCAAGAATGAAAATTTCAACATCGATTAAAATAGCTTCATTTCATAACTTGGAATACTTAATATTTTCTAAACCATTATCGTAATAATATTTTCTAAACCAAAACCGTAATTATGCAATCCAACATTTATTTGTCCACTGACGTCATCAAAGCACAGATCGCGCCATCTTTTTTCTGGTTTCAACACCACCAAAGGAAACGTTATTGTTTTTTAATATAATTGTGCTTATGTTTTAGAAAATGTTAAGTATTCCCAGTTATAGTATGAAGTTATTTTAATCGATGTTCAAATTTCCATCTTTGGGAACACACTAATTGTGAAGGAAATGTGTACAAAAGGTTTTCCATTGGAAATATAGGAAGCAAAATTACTTGACGTCCACCTTAATAGTGTGGGATAAGGGAGATGGAATGCATCCCGATCCTATGTCCTGACCTTTGACTCCATTTGTACTATTTTCAATAGGGTTCCTTTCCAAGTGGTCCCCTACCACATACTAAAATTTCATCGAAATCGAACCATTTTTACGCACCTTATGGCGCATAAGGGCAATGGAATGCATCCCGCTCCTATGTCCTGACCTTTGACTCCACTTCACCCATTTTCAATAGGGTTCGTCCCGAGGTAGTCTCCTACCACATACTAAAATTTCATTGAAATCAAACCATATTTACGTAAGTTATGACGCATAAGGGCAATTGAATGGATCCCGCTCTTATGGCGTGACCTTTGACCCCACTTCACCCATTTTCAATAGGCTTCGTCCCCTGGTGGTCCCCTACCACATACTAAAATTTCATCGAAATCGAACCATTTTTACGTGAGTTATCGTGCCGACAGACGGACGGACAGACGGACGGAAAAAGCTGAAGCATATACGCTTCTTCAAATTACTGTTGGAAAGCGTAAAAAAGGAGCTGGACTCATAAGTAAACTTTGTGTTTCTTTGAATGCTGGATGTTAGTCTGAAATTGCATTTTATGTATAATTACGTCTTTCAGGTACAACGAGTATTGAAGTCATCCGAGTTTTACAGTGAAAATATATTAACTAAGCTAAGGCTACAAGTAAAATTGAGTTTCAAGTCAAGCTAAAATCTTAACGTTAAAGATACTAATCAGCAGGCCATTTAAACAATATCATCATAGATTGCTTTTGGGTAAATTACATGTCTTCAGGAGCTAAACAAAGAGTAGACTGCATTAAGTATCATATCCTCAAGAGTTGAGTAAAGAGGAGTCCGCTCCAACCGACTTCATCAAGATGGCAGAATCGATTAAAATCAAAGTATTAATATAAAAGGATGAATAATCTGTTCTTCTGTTGGTGGTTTAACGACCACTGTCAGCAACTCGATGGACTACAAGCAGTCGCCCGTCCCTATTTTAGGGCTACTGGATACATGCAAGTGAGAGAGCTAGTGTCGTAAGACAAATACAGCATCCATACCTTACCGAGATTCGAACCCAGATTCATCTCCGACGAATGGTAATTTATTTTTGGTTGGTTTAGCAACCAGCGTGAGCAACTCAATGAGCTAGAAGCAGTCGCCCTTCCCTAATTTAGGGCCACTGGTTCCAGAAAACCGAGAAGGCAAGCGCCGTAAGATAAACACAACATCCATGCCTCAACTGGATTCAAACCCGGACCCATATCGAATGAAAGGTAATAAGCCAGCGCTTGGACCACTGCGCCACCTGGACGGCGTCCTTCTGTCCCAGCGTACCTTGCCAAAATTATCAACGACTAGAAATGACAGCCCGTCTAGCCCACTGTTTCATAAAAACAGCTACCTTAACGAAGACAAACATCAAGTTATACGAACCATTCAGGATGCTATGAATCCTTATTGTAAAGTTTGAAGTCAAGCTAAAACCTTAGCTTCTAAAAATACAGGGAAAACAAAACTGTTCCTATCCAGAACACATACATGGTGCTACTACGTCAAATATTGATAAACGTCCGTCAAATTTGTTCAAATCTGCGGTCATTCTCATCCGAATCTACACTGCTGGCCACCCAAAATGCAACACCAAGAAGGACCCGAGATATCAAAGCCAGATTTACTGGACACATAACAACAGATACAAAGATAAAACGATTGAACTTACAGGCCCGTGCGACTTGTGGAACACGCAGACATCAATAGTTCGTGCGGCCCCCGTGGCGGGCAATAACGGCCGCTACACGCCGCGGAATCGAACGAAAGAGGCTTAGGATGTGGGCTTGGGGTATGTCGGTCCAGGCTGCTTCCACACATTGCCACAGTTCATCAGGCATAGCCGTGGATGGTGTTTGCCGGGCCACTCGGTTGCCGATCAGCGACCACACGTGTTCGATTGGCGACATATCGGGAGAACAGGTGGGCCACGGCAGCAGTGACACCTGGTGGGCCGTGAAGAATTGTTGCACGATGCGTGCCACGTGCGTGCGCGCATTGTCCTGTTGAAACGTGGCCGCTGGCAGGTCCTGCGGGTAAGGGAGGACTACAGGCTCCAAAACGTCGGAGATGGTGCGGTTGCTGTTGAGTGTACCGGCGATGCGTACCAGAGGGGTGCGGGTTTCATATCCAATTGCGCCCCAAACCATAACGCCAGGCGACGGACCGGTATGGCGATGCATAATGCAGGCGTCATACAGTCTCTCGACGCGGTGTCGCCACATGCGGATCCGACCATTGTGGTGTGCAGGCAAAAGAGGGATTCGTTGGAGAAGACAATGTCGTGCCATTCCGTAGTCCAGGTGCGGCGTTCAACGGCCCACTGCCACCGCGCTCTCCGGTGGTGTAACGTCAGTGGTAATCGGAGCAATGGGCGCCGTGCGACAAGTCCCCGCTCCTGCAGACGACGTCGAACGGTACTTACTGTCATAGGTTGTTGCGCAACATACCCTAATTCCTGCGCTAACGTTCGTGATGTGGCGGTGCGAGCCGTCAATGCCCGCCGCACAACATGCCGGTCCTCTCGGTCGGTGGTGTGCCGCGACTGCGGCAATCACTCACGTCGGTCCGTCCGTGCCTCCTGCACCCACCGAATCCATACTCGTCTCACTGTGGCTGGATGTCGTCCCACACGGGCGGCGATGTTTCGGTACGATAAACCGCTGTCGCGATAAGCCACTATTCCTCCTTTGTAGAACTCCGAAACGTGCGGGAAACACTGCCGTATTCTGCGACGAGGCATCAGGAAGCTTCCCACGCACAGGCTCGGCAGCACAACACACTTCCACTACTTACATCCCGCATTCTGTGCACCCTTCTTATAGTACTTCTCGGTTGCGTGCCGGTTGCACATGATTTGCATATGCCCTGCAATGCTAATCGTTTGAATGTCCTCTCGTGGGCGACGCATGCTGCGAATTTCAGGCCAATCGGATGCTTCCTTCTTGGTGTTGCATTTTGGGTGGCCAGCATTGTATTTATATGCTGATTATGGGGCTCACACCACTGCATTTATTGTCGTATTTCATTTATTACTGAGAAATAACATTTTCACATCAGCAACTACTTGCAAATTCCTCTAATCAACTTTAGAAGAAATTATACATTTAACAGTTCTCTCCTTTTCACTAAACCTACTCACAAATTTAAAAAAAAAGCTCGAGATCTCTGTTTTCTTTGATTTTGAAACTAAACTCTCGTTTGTTATGCATATATTTCTTTGCTCATAGAAGATTTACATCCAGCGAGGGCCTTCGGGAAAGAATCTCCGCTTTCTTGAAAAATTCTATTCAGTTATACTTCATTGTTATTTAATTTTTAAGGAGTATTTTTTCCTTGTCCAGAGCACAAGCATTATTTCAGAAACAGAGCTGTGTAAGATTATTTTAAAAACAGAGCTGTGTAAGAGGCTCTTAAATACGGTTGCGTTTAGTATATGACTTTAAAGTCGGGGTTATAGTACTTGTTCTTTAGCACTTTTATCAGATTTCGTTTTGATTTTACCAAAGCTTCCAGAAGCAATACTTTATTTTTCCGGAGAAATGATATGCTTAAACACGTCCGCTTACAAACTTCGTATACATCAGATCGAAGACGGTCGAACTACACTTGATTCAAGAAGCGGGAAAAGGAATAAGCCCAAGGGGCAAAGGCAGACAACTTGCCAGTCCTTTGACGCCGGAAGGCGAAGAAAGGAATACGGACGAATGTTAGAGGGGAGTAGTTTAAAAGAAAACTCTCGATATTCACACTGTAAACTTCTAAAAACGGAAAACCGTGGGCAAAATGAAAAGTCGGTGGTCACAAATCAATGTCAGAAAAGTTTGCCTCCTACTAAAACATAGAAAGCAACCAACTGAGCTATATCGCTGTGCATGAGCTTTGCGTTTCACTGTTTTATCTTCTTTACGCTACAAACTCGTAAGATTGAGACATGAGTTTTAACTCTTTATACAAGTAGTTTGCCTGATTAACGAAGTATCTAGATAGTGTTCGTAGAGAACTTCATTGAACATATATTTACGATTTTAAGTGACTAAGTAAACAACCATGGCCAGGTAGACTCAGCACAAATACTTACGTGTAACAATGGCGTCTTCATTTTGTGAAAACAGGAATTTGTCCGTGATGGGATCGAAGCCGCGACTCCTCGCTCCGGAGTGAGTTGCTCTAACCGACAGAGCTACACCGACGGAATGTATCGTTGCAGATTTGTCGTCTTGACACGTGCTTCACCTCTGTAGTACGTCATAATTTATAGTTCCACACACGGGAACTTCAAAGGTGCATCAATATAATCCATTGATACAATGCACACTATCTGGTCAAAAGTATCCAGACACTTGCCAATCCACAAACTCCCTGTAATAGAAAAGGAATTAGTATCGAGATGGTCCGTCTTTTGCTGCTAACACAGCCTCCGCTTTTCTGGGAAGGCTTCCCACTAGATCTTGGTATGTTCTCGAGGTAATTGCCTTCCATTATGCCACAAGAGCATTAGACAAATCGATCACCGATGTCAGACGGTTCGACTTGGCTCGCATTCTGCGTTCCAAATCATACCAAAACTTATCCGTCGGGTATTTCTGCAGGTCAGACAAGTTCTTCCACGTCCATCTCATCACTCTATTCCTGTACTGAGCTAGCTTTTTGTATCGTGTTGGTAAATGAAAGGGCTTTCACAGAACTGTTGCCATAATGTTAGAGCAAAGAATTCTTGAGAATGTCATTATAGGCAGCAGCGTTAAGATTCCACGGCACTGGAAATAAAGGGAAGTCCAGCCCAAACCATGAAAAACAATCACAGAGATTGATGCCTCCTCCGCAACAGTTCACAGTTGGGACAACACAGTCGGGAAGCTACAGTTCAACTGGTACCCTCTGTACGGAGACTCGTCTGTCGGACTGTGAGATAGTGAAGCGTGATTTATCACTCCACAGAACGCGTTCCTACCGTTACACAGTCCACTGGCGTCAGATTTTACACCACTCCAACCAAGCGACGCTTGGTCTTGATCTCTTTGATGGCTTTTGTGCGGCTGCTAGGCCATGCAAACCATTACTACAGCTCTAGAAAAACCATTATGGTGCTGGAGTTGCTTCCAGAAGCATTTTTGGAACTCGGTGGTGAGTGCTGCAAACAAGGACAGGCGATTTCATCGCACCGCCCGCTTCAGCACTCTGCGGCCCCGCTCTGTCATTATAAGGTGCCTACCAGGTAGCGATCGTGCTCTTGTTGCACCTAGGTACTTCCACTTCACAACAGTAGCGGTCCCAGCCGCTCAGATCTGGGTGGGCTATTAAGCATGACGGGAGGGGGCACAGATTCTGAAATGTCTGGTGGCAAAAAGTTCCGTTTATGTGCATTTTAAAGGACGCTGGATAATGTTATCCCTAATAAAAAAAGTTTTCAAGGGAATACTGTACGTAGTATTCAACGTACACAGTCGTATAAGAATAATATGACCACCTACCTAATAATTAGAATAACTACCCTTAGCCCGGATGACAGAGGAGAGACGGCGTGGTATGGACACAATGAGGCCCTGGAAGGTTGCCCGAGGCCAGTTCGGACCAGCAACGCACGGAGGTCCCGGAGATGACGTGGTTGTGGATCAGCACGTCGAACCTGTCGACCGAAATAGTTCCACAAGTGCTCCATGGGATTGAGGTCGGGCGATTTCGACGGCCAAGGGAGAACGGAGACTTCCCTCTCGTGTTCCTGGAACCGGTCACGCACCCCCTCAGCAAAATGGTACGGCGCATTGTCCCGTTGGTAGACGCCATCACCACCAGAGCAAACGCCCAACATGAAGATATGCATGTGGTCAGCGAGGATGGGAAGGTGGCCATTGGCGTTCAGGGACCCATCTAGTGGTACCAGCGGTCCCAGCTCATACCAGGAAAACATCCCCCAGACATGCACGTTGCCACCGCCGGCCTGTATTTGACCGACAAGAGTGTCCTGGTGTTGGTTCTCGTGTGTCTGACGCCGTATCCCCCACCGCCCGTCACTTCTGTGGAGTAGAAACCTCAATTCGTCAGAGAAGGAAACCTTTTCCTACTCTTCGACTGTCCAATGATGATAGTCCCATGCAAACTGAAGGCGTCCTTGCCGATGGACCTGGGTTAGCACGGACGCCTTGACGCAGCGTTGACTCCGGAGACCCATGCGTAACAGGGTTCGCTCTACTGTTCTCGGGGACACGTACCTTGGTGCCCCAGTGTTCATTTGCGTGGTCAATTGTTGCACTGTTGTGCGTCAATTGCGCTTTACCAGTCGATGGAGGCGACGTTCTCATCGGGGGTCGATGGCCTTTGGGGCTTCTCGGTTATGACGCCGGGAGGTTCTCGGTGTGCCTGCAACTCTTTCTTAGCACACCCTTACTACAGCACCTTGCGGATAGCTTACTTAGGTCGTTTTTTTTTCTTTCATAAGGCTGTTCATGAATTTTAGTTTCTCCCTTCCCTGGAACCAGTGACCCTAAATTAGGGACTGGCGACTGCTTATAGCCCATTGAGTTGCTCACGGTGGTCGTTAAACCTCCAATCAAAAAAAAAAAAAAAAAAAAAAAAAAAGAATTTTAGTTTGTAACCAGACACAAGGAATCTCTCTCTCTCTCTCTCTCTCTCTCATAGTCTTAAACTGTAACTACAAAAATGTCGTGTTTCTACTACTCTGTTAGAAATTCGTCCGGAGGACTCCCTCAATTTCCCATAAGTACAAACACTAAATTTAACAAAGAATTCATTTTATATAACAAAATTTCTGTGAATTTGAGAAATTCACATACATTTATACAAATTCCGTAGAATCTTAGATGGTTGTACCCGCCATATGTTCCGACTGCTTAAATATTTTTTTGGTGGGCTAAAGGGTGGGCTCAAAGAAAAGTTGGGTGGGCTGAAGCCAACCCCACCCCACCCGTTGCGTCGAGCCTGCTTCACAACAACATCCCTTACAGTTGATAGCGCCGCACCGGTGGCGCAGTGGTCTAAGCGCTGGCTTCTGATCATTCGTCCGGAGGGTCCGGGTTCGAATCTCGGTGAGGCATGGGTGTTGTGTTTGTCTTACGGCACTGGCTCTCTCCCTTCCCTGGAACCAGTGACCCTAAATTAGGGACGGGCGACTGCTTATAGCCCATTGAGTTGCTAACGGTGGTCGTTAAACCTCCAACCCCCCCCCCCCAAAAAAAACAAAAAAACAGTTGATATCGGCAGGTGCAGCAGGGCAGAAATTTCCAGAACTGGCTTGTTATTAAGGTGGCAGTTCGGCAGTTGACACCCGATATGAAAGAGAGAACTGTGGAAGTCTGCTCTGATCTGCTGAAGGCGTTTGAAACCAATGAAGACATTTTTTTTTTCGATCTAGTGACAGGGAATGAAACGTGGGGGTGTCTTTACGATCCGGGTACGAGAATCAATCTATGGAATGGCGTCACACCTCTTCACCAAGGCCTAAGAAGTTTAAGAGCCAGCCATCAGCAGAGAAAGTCATGGTAACTGTTTTTTGGGATGATAGGGGTGTCATTCTCTTTGATTTTCTAGAACGTGGCCGTACTGTGGCCAGCGAGCGGTACACTGAGACACTCAAGAAGCTTATAAAAGTCATACGGAGGAAGAGACCGAACAAGAATCTGAAAAGGATCCACATTCACAATGACAATGCGAGACCAGACACATCTTTGGCAGCAAATCAGGCGATCAGCAAATTCGGCTGATCGGTGGTCCCCCGTCCATCGTACAGCCCAGATCTGGCGCCCTCCGACTTCCACCTGTTCGATCTAAAGAAGGATAGTCTCTGGGGACAACGATTTGATGACGCAGACGAGGTGAAAGTGGCTGTGGAGAAGTGGGTAGAACAGGCCACAGCTAAATTTTTTTAAAGATTATTCGAGAGTTGGGTTCAACGATGGCGCAAATGCATCGCTTGCGATGGAGACTATGTTGAGTAGTACCTTTGCATACAGGAACAGTTGCTCTACCAACATATCCAATTTGTACGACCTCTGTCAGTTAATAAAAAAAGTTATGCCAGCTTTTGCGTTACTATCGGTACAACCCTCGTATTATTACAACAAGATCTTTGAGATCGCTTAAGAGGTGCTCCAATATTGTTTTAGTACTCACAAAATATTTTCTCTGCTATTAATCCTTTTATGTATAAAAAGAAACCTCATTAAGTTGGTTCCACCTAAAATCTCTGCCTTATGTTTCCAATGGTAAAATTTCTTTACATATTTTCTTCGCAATTAATGTATTCCTAAGGATGAAAATTTGCACATCGTTAAAACTAAGTTTAAGTTATAGCATGGGATACTTGCTAAAACATACTCATAATTAAGCAATCCGACATTTGTTGTCTACTGACGTCATCAATGTACAGGTCACGCCATCTATTAACAGGTCTGAACATTACTCAAAGAAAAATGATTGATTTTTAATATAATTATATTTATGTTTTAGCAAGTATTAAGTATCCCAAAGCAAGTTTTATCGATGTGCAAATTTTCATCCTTGGGAATACATTAATTGCGAAGAAAATATGTAAAGAAGTTTTACCATTGGAAACAAAAGGCACAGGTTTGAAGTGAAACCACCTTAAGTATGAGTTTTCATTTAGTACTCACCTTCCATTTTGCGTCGTTGGACTAAAACCAAAACATATTTATTCTTTCCCGTCCTTTGACGAGATAAAATTCGCAACAGGGAATTGAAATAAACGTAAAGCAGAAATAAGTTTATGAAGATTGCATCCCGAAATAATGTAATTATTTATTATCCAGAATAAACAACGGCTAATCAATCATCTTAAATTTAATATGCCAAAGATTCCACTGTTTTGTGTGTGTGTGTGTGTGTGTGTGTGTGTGTGTGTGTTAAAGGATCGAGGTAATAATTGTATCTACAATCTTCACAAATTTCCAAACTCAATGAAGTTTTACGCTATTCGCAAAGGAAGATCCTGATGTATATTCCCATAAATGTGCAAATTATTCATCATACGCTAAAGTTTATCTTATTCATTTAATTAATAACTGCTAATGAAATAAATAGGGAACTTATTAATCCTGTGCTATACAGCGAGTGTTGTTCGACACCTTTCTATGTCTCAGAAGAAAGTTTTAAGATACCAGAAAAACAAATGTGGTTCCTCTTCAAGTCTGATCAGTTGATAAGGGGTATTTTATCAATGCCACTCTGCCCAAGAGAATTCATTGCTTTCTGGGTTCTATATTCCTAACGAGTCAAATTCTTCTTTCTGATGTGTTATTAAAAATATTCTGATTTTCTGTACACAAAAAAAAAAGGGAGACGTTGGAAAATTAATTTTTCACCCAACTAATCTGTCGTTAGATAATTTAACAAGCACAGGATGTTTTTCGAGCTTGAAAGATTAATAGTAATTTTTCCTTAATGACGCTAATGTTCCTTCTGTTTTTAGCGCGCGTCCGCCATCTAGTGGAGGTGGCAAGAATCGTATGTTTTTGTCAAATCGGAGATGATGAGCTGTGAGCACTTTACGCTGACATTTCAGGGGAAAAGGGGGGGGGTTAACTCAGAAAGAAGAGGTGCTCATTATTTCGCAAAAATTTGACCTTTAAGCACATGAGGTCACAGATGCAAAGAGAGTAATGTAAAGTAACATCACTGTTGAAATGGAAATTATCAATTTGAGAAGAAGAACGATTCATCGTCAACCCTGTCGGTAATAATTAAAAGTAGTCGTCTGATTTTATTTTCTCTATCAGTGAATTATCAAATATCTTGATCAATGTCTAGTTAGAATAGTGCAGAGCGAATGAAATGATGAATTCATTCGCACTTTAGCATAATTTAAAAAGGGGCAAACAATGAATAGCATCATTTAAAAAGGGGCAAACAATGAATAGCATCCATTTTCACTCAGAGCAAGAAATATGATCCACATACAGGGGTGAATTGTCCCACCGGGATATCTCCCGGTGGCCCACTTTCTCGTATCCTCTTTGTTTGAATTGTTTGGAAAGAACAAATAATTATTGTGGTACTTGTGAATAAGAATCGGTAACTTCATTTGAGTTCTTGTATTATCTGTCTGAAAGGTTATTGTCTGAAAAAAAAATGGCGTTTCCTTCTACCTATACGTATGTTGGGCGTTTGCTCTAAAATGACAAAGCAAAATTCCATGTACTTCAGTGAAAAATTTGCTGCCGCATCAAGCATGCTCTTATAAATAAATTAAGCTAACTACGGTTAAACATAGGTCGTTGGACTTGGAGCCACAGGGTCATGGGTAGGCCCTACAGTCTCCTTTTGTAAGCTTGAAAGTAGTCTCCTTTTGTAAGCTTGAAGGTAGTCTCCTTTTGTAAGCTTGAAGGCAGTCTCCTTTTGTTACCAGTGGTATATCGGCTCTGCCTTAAGAAGCATTCGGGCCAGACTGGCAGAACATCGTTATGATGTGAGGAACCACACTAATAACACCGCACTTTCAAGACTGGCAGGAAGAGGTACCCACAAACCATCTTGGACAGACACTTACCTTTTGTTGAGAACAAAACACTAAACGCTTAACTTTGTTTGCCGAAAGTTTGTATATAAGTTGTTATGCAAGCCGATGTTGTAATGAAGAACTTATGATGTGAGGAACCACACTAATAACACCTCACTTTCAAGACTGGCAGGAAGAGGTACCCACAAACCATCTTGGACAGACACTTACCTTTTGTTGAGAACAAAACACTAAACGCTTAACTTTGTTTGCCGAAAGTTTGTATATAAGTTGTTATGCAAGCCGATGTTGTAATGACTTTCGTAATAGTCATCTGGAACATAACCCACATTCCCCATATTTGTTCCTTAGATAAGACACATACCCATTAAAATATTCTTTGCATCCACAGTCGCAAACACATACTATGACAGCATAGCCGCTCATTAATTGTGGCCATCAAATAAGATATTTTTCCAGTATTTACATTTTGAATAACTGACCACACTTGAAAAACTTGATTTCTAATCACACCACCAGGATGACAGAACTATTAACACGTCACTGATTGAAAATATACACGATCGAGTCACAATATTGTGACCACCAGCTAATATTCAGAGTAACCGCAGTGTGCAGCGCGGACAGCAGCTAGACGTGCTGGGAGTGACTCAATAAGGTGCTGGAAGGTGTTCACAGGTATGTGGAGCCATGATGACTGCAGTGCATCTGACAGCTGCTGGAGGATCCATAGAGCGAACAACACGATCGAAGTGGTCCCACAGATGCTCAATTGGGTTTACGTCTGGGTAATTAGGGCGCCATCGAAGTACTTTGAAGTCTTCATCATGCTCTTCCAACAACCCTCGGACATTTCTAGCTATGTGACACGTCACATTGTCGTTCTGGAAGATCCCATCCGCCCCAGGAAAGACAATAAGCATGTGTGGGTGTACGTGGTCTGCAACGGTGGGTTCATAACGAATTCAGTTCATAGTGCCTTCCACAGGTATGAGTGGACCCAGGGAATGTCACGAAAACATTCCCCAGGCCATGACGCTGCCCCCATCACTTGTGTTTTTTCAGCAATGGTTGAAGAGTGTTTATTCTCCGATGTTTCTTGCTTTATACGCCAACGTCCATACGTTCGATGAAGCAGGGAACGACTCATCGGAGAAGGCAATCCTTTGCCAATTAGCGGCGGTCCAATTCCGATACTGCCGTGCAAATGTAAGCCTTTTCTGCCGATGCACCTTCGTTAGCATAGGTGCAGTGGCCATCCGTCTGTACCGGAGCCCCATACGCAGCAGGGTTCACTGAACTGTCGTTTTAGACACACGTCCGGTAGCCCCTGGTTCATTCGGCCAATGAGTTGCTCCACTGTTGCGTGTCGATCGGCCCTCACGCGCCTTCGCCGCCGACGTTCACCTCTCACATCAATGGCACGTGGTGGTCCGCAGTTTTCACGTCGCTTGTTCGCAATGGTGCCATTTCCCCAATCACGATACACTTTAACCACAGCAGCACGCGAACAGTTCACAAACTGAGCTGTTACAGAAATACTGCCATCCTTGGCCCGAACACCGATAACCATCCCTTTTTGCAAATATGATAAATTGGTCCTTTTACCCAACGAGTAATATGTTTTTACAGCAACGAGTAATATGTTTTCAGGATACCTACAGCACACTTTATACACCCTCCAAGCCAGCTCACGACACGTGGCTTCTTTCATCAGCTACGCGCTGTTGACGTCAAAAGTAGGAGGTGGTCACAATAATGTGGCTCGGCTGTGCATATTAGGGTATAGCCATCTCTTGGGAGCTTTTGTAGTGCTTACCTGATGATGCGCGGGCGGCCCGTGCGAAAGATCTTGTAAAAATTTTAAGCTTTTAGCATGTAGATATTTTAGGATTGAGTATAATATTTGCGTAGTTGAAGTGTTTTAATCTTGTGTTTTTTCTATCGTGCTTAGACAGCATTTGAGAACTTAGGAATATTATCTTGATAGCACGAAATAATCATTATCCATTGCCCACATTGTTATCCCCGTACAGGCGTATAACAGAAAGCGATTCCCCGACAGAGATGTTCCAAAATATGTGTCCCACCTATATTTGTCTTAAAAGAAACCCCGATTTATCGGTGCATCCATTATTTTGATTCATCCACTACCATCAAAAATGGTAGTTGATGAATCAAAATAATGGATAGACATAAAAAGGCGACTATTCAAGGAGGTGGTACGAATGCCGTTGGGCAGTAGACAATCAGTGACTACATAAATAAAATTATATTGTGTATCACCTGGTTTTGAGCGTGATTTTATATTAAATTCAATCAAGAGTGGATTTTTAAAAAAATCGCTCTCAAATTGCTGTTAAAATTCGTTCACGATTGAATTAGTTTTACAATGCGTATTTCAACAGTTCTCCAAGAGTTAACAGAATTTTTTTTCAAGATGGAATTTATGAGGTTTCTCCTGTGGGTACGTGTGTTTCTGTAGAAATCGTAGTCTTGTGGAGTACAAGACTACGATTTCCGGCCTAGTTTTGTCAACCCAATCCGCCGCTGTCCACATAGCTTGGGCTTCAAGAAAATATCTCAGTTGACATAGGAAATTAAACAAGAAAAGCACATAAGATGTAGTCTGCGTTTCCAAAGAATATAAAATGTTTGTGCTTATCTTGTGGAATATAAGATTTTGTCATTTTGCAGGGGTTTGGCCATAACTCACCACGCTGGCCAAGCGGTTTGGTGAGTGTGGGATAGCATTTCCTCTAATCCCGATGGTATAGTTATACCGCTATTGAAATTACTCCACAACTTAAATCTTGGCCCTCAGTCTCGGGCAGCTGGAATGTACCTGGCCAAGGCAGCGGCCAGTGCGACATGAAGGCAGAGGGTTCTAAGAATCCCCGGAGGACCGGACTAGACTGCCATCTGATACTGACCTTGGCTACGTATAATGGACGCTCCCTATCTTCTGATTCAAAGCTTCTTGAATTGGAAGAGGAACTACAATGGATCAAGTGGGACATAGTCGGGCTAAGTGAGGTAAGGAGAAGAGGAGAAGACCTCATTAAACTGAAAAGTTGACATCTCTTCTACTATCGTGGGACAGATACTGGCAGAACTAGTGGTGTTGGATTTATAATAAACAAGAAACTGAAGGATAAAGTTGTAGAAGTTGAAATTTCCTCTGAAAGAGCTGCACGACTCGTTATCTAACTCTCGAGAAGATACAAGGCTCAGATTATTCAAACTTATGCACCCACCACAAGTCATCCTGAAGAAGAAATTGAAGAATTTCATGAGGGAATTCGTCATCTAAATAATAAAGGTAAGCAGCACTTGAAGATAATTATGGGAGATTTCAATGCAAAAATAAGGCAACGGCAACAGAATGAAACTTCAGTAGGTAAATTCGGTCACGGCAACAGAAACCAGCGTGGAAACACTCTCGTTGAGTTTGCAGAGGCAGAAGGGTTTTTCATCATGAACTCCTTTTTCAAGAAAAAGCCACACAGGAAATGGACATGGAGACATCCATATGGGACGACAAGTGAAATTGATTTTATTATGTGTAACAAAAAATTCGTCATAGAAGACTGCAGTGTGCTAAACAAGTTCAACACAGTTAGTGCCCATAGATTGGTGAGATGTAAGATGCACCTCAACACTAAACTCGAACGTGGCAAGCTCATGAGACAAACAAAATGTATTGACATAACCAACCTTAAAAAACACCATAATACCTTCAAGTTGGAGTTGAAGAACAGATTCTCTGCTTTAGAAGACCTAACATCGGAAGAAGTGGATATTTCTGAAGTTAACAGAAAAGTAACCAAAGCTCTTAAGGAAAAAGCAACAAAAATAGCTATGTCTAAGAACAAGTTGCATGTAAACAAATTATCAGGAAAAACCAAAATGTTGATGCAAAAAAGAAGAGAGATGAGGACAACAAATGAAGATGTTACTTCCAAAGTGGAATATATAGAGCTATGCAAGACAGTACGAAAAAATATCACTGAAGACGTAAGGAAATTCAACTGTGAACTAGTGAGGAAAGCAATTGAAAACAACCAAAGCCTAAAGATAGCAAAGGGACATCTCAGTAAGGGAAGAAAACAGATTATGGCACTGAGAAAAGAAGATGGTTCTGTAACAAGAAATAGAGGCGAAATTTTGACAAGAGTGAAAGATTTCTACTCCAAATTATATGAAAGGGATGATACATGTACTCCAGACATCATGAAAGGTACCAGTACCAGAGTTCTCCCAGTCCTCCCAGCAGAAGTTGCACATGCAATCAAGAACATGAAGCGGGGAAAAGCTCCAGGAGAAGATGGAATTACTGTAGACATCATACAAGAAGCAAGTGGAGAAATCGAAACAGTACTCGCCCAAATTTTCACTCGATACCTTAATGAAGGGAAGATTCCCGAGGATTGGAACAATGCTACAATGATCCTGCTACATAAAAAAGGTGACATTGAGGATTTCGGGAACTACAGACCTATCAGCCTCCTATCAGTGGTTTATAAAATCTTCAGTAAAGTTCTTTCACACCGTTTGAAGGTAACACTGGAAATGGCTCAACCGAGCGAACAAGCTGGATTCAGGAGTGGCTACAGCACAATAGATCATATCCACGTACTGAGAGAACTAATTGAAAGAGCGAGGGAATATGAACTTCCATTGTGCATGGCTTTTATCGATTATGAAAAAGCCTTTGATTCGGTGAAACCAACAGCAGTTACAATGGCACTGAAATCCTGCGGTATTGAAGATGCATACATTAATTAATAACATCTATGAAAATGCAAGTGCAAAGTTTCGGCTGTTTGAAAATACAACATACATAAAAATTGGAAAGTGAGTGAGACAAGGTGACACCATATCTCCGAAGCTCTTTAATGCCACATTGGAAAATGTCTATTAATCACTGAACTGGGAAAACAAAGGGATAAAGATTAATGGAGATTATCTAACGCACCTTCGTTTTGCTGATGACATAGTCATTTTTGCAACTACCCCATCATAGCTGCAGAGTGTGATCCAGGAACTTCCTGCCAAGAGTAAAGAAGTGGGATTAAAAATGAACTTTCGGAAGACAAAAGTGATGTTCAATGCTTTTACAAGGAATGAAGATTTATCGATTAATGGAGAAAAGCTGGAGATAACAGACACGTACGTTTATCTTGGACAGCAGATATCAAGTGAGGGTAACATTGATGAAGAAATTAAACGGCGTACAAAACTTGGCTGGAGATCTTTTGGAAGAAACAGCATAATTTTCAAAAGCAATATGCCATTATGTCTTAAAAAAAGTGTTTGATCAATGCATACTTCCAGTGCTTACGTATGGTGCAGAGACGTGGACCTTAACTAAAAGAGACATACAAAGGCTGCAGACAACTCAAAGCAGCATGGAGAGGTGCATGCTTGGTGTAACCAGGAGAGATAAGAAGAGGAACTCGTGGATCAGAAAAATGACAAGAGTGGAAGACATCATGATCAGAGTTAAATCCCTGAAATGGCAATGGGCTGGACATACTGCCAGAAGGACAGACCACCGATGGACAGCCGAAATTTTAGATTGGATTCCAAGGGACAGGAAAAGACCCAGAAGAAGACCACATGGGGCATGGGTGGATGAAATTCGAAAGTATGCAGGAGTAAGATGGAGGAGACTGGCACAGGACAGACCGTTGTGGAGGAAACTTAGGGAGGCTTTCGTCCAGCAGTGGATTGATAATGGTTGACGATGATGATGATGATGATAAGATTTTGTGATCATCTGTGAAGCCTCTTTGGGCGAGTGATCAGAAGCGTGTGATTCTCAATCTCCCGGAATAGGCCCACGATGGGGTTGTTGGTGTTGAAAGCCCCCCATCACTTGAGGCAGAGGCTCCAAATAAGGAAAGGCGGGCTTCTCACATAGCAGTGGAAGCTGAGAGTTTCGTTATTGCAAGAAACAAAAAAGTCTCATCATTGTGAAGCTGTCACTGCCTCCGTGGTTGGGGAGTGGTCAGGGGCATCAGTTCCTGTATTGTCGTCAGCGTTGGGCCCAGGCTCGAGTCCTGAAAGAGGTGTCTCCATCTTTCGGCGATGGGCCCTTCCTGTTTCCTGCAATCATTGCCCCTAATTTAAGAATGGGCAACTGTGAAAACACAAGTTTGTCCGTATGGGCCCTTCCTGTTTCCTGCAATCATTGCCCCTAATTTAAGAATGGGCCCTTGTGAAAATACAAGTTTGTCCGTATCCCCTCACTCCGGAGTAAGTCGCTCTCCCAACTGAGCTACGCGGACAAAATGTCTCACTGCAGATTTGTATTCCGTAGATTTGTATTTGTATTGTTTTCACCTCTGTAGTGCGTTACATCATCTCCCTCTTAATTTATTTTCTTTTTTTTTTTTTTTTTGTCTTTGAAAAGAAGTAGGAATTTTTTATTAATTCCAAACAATGTGTGGAACAAACATCACACATTTTTCGAAGAATCCAATGGCCAGTGGATCGATTTTTCCACAATCGGGCGCCAATGTGAAAACAAGTTTGTCCACGGTGGCCATCGAATACGTGTCCCTTCACTCCAATTAACTCAAACATTTTTTTCTCCTTTCTTAGGTTCGTCGCCATTGTTATAGTCCTTTTAGCAGGTAATTAGTGTGAAAGGATAATGTTAATCATCCCTCTGAATAACAAATCTAAGGGGAAAGCATTGCTTTCTGGTGCACAAGTTCACTCGTTCGAGCCGCGCTCAGTCCACTTCTAAGACAGTGAATAAATTCTTTCGAGCTTATTCCAAGACATTTTGCTAACCCCGAGTTAATTCTTTCCAGCCGGTTAAAGGGTTAAGACATGGCCTAAAAATTATTACAGCAGATTTTCCTCTAATTTGCTCATAAACAAGAAAAACTTAATGTTTGAGCGACTACATCCAAATAAAAACGAGAGAACGGATATTATGAAACGCCAAAAACGCTTTAAGTTTTCTCAACAAATTTAAGGATCATATATAGCAGTTCCGGCTTTTTTTTTTCCTCAAAAAAAAAAAAAGTATGCCCTATCTGATGTATCCTTCTTTATAACATCCTGTACAACAACACGGATGAAAACACTTCACTTTCTAACACATAATAGATTTATTACTTTAAAAAGATTCATACATTCTTTTCATCTGGAAAACTTATCTTTTTATTGATTTCCAACTACGCGGCTTCCATAGGCCTCAAATTTTTTTTCGAAAAAAAATGCTACAGATTTATGTTCTTGCAAGTTTAAAACGTCTAGTGATTGAAAAGCGGTGATTTATGTCTTTTGGGAGTAATGCATTTAGTATCACGCGCCTCTAAGATTTCAAGAGGATAAGTTATCCGAAATGTATTTGAAAATTTACTATCGAAAAAAGCTTCGGTAAAGCAAAGAGCTCAGTCGGGATCAAGAAAGCTGATTATAATCCCGAATTCTATCCCTCAGGATGCCAGGTTCTATCTCCTCTTCATCCCTAAGATACGAAATTTTACCTACATTTCATTTTAACTTCTTAAAGTAAAAAAATCTAAAATACCACGTAGGTAACATGAAGATCCTATTGAAATCGATCGGTAAATTCCTCACATCTCGGCGGAGATGTTGCTTTTGTTAGTTCGTAAGAGGAACTGGACACCAGACTGACGCTTAGTGGCTTCAAAATTCGCAATCAATTCTGAGGCTTATTTCTTCCTTTGACATTAAAGTTCAGATAATAAACATTCGGCTCGTGTTCTGTCAAAGCCCACATCAATTAACAGGGAGAAAAAATCTCTCTTTCGTGACTCAATTTTCCTAAGAAATTCTCGGATTTCTTAAGAAAAGAAAAGTGCATCAGGAATTGAGTAAAATAAATCTGCCGCTGTTAAATGCTAAGCAAATAAATCGATACACAATAAAAAAATATCTGAAATTCATGAGCCATTTTCTGTAACTCCTTTCATAAACTAACGAAGCGTAATTATGATTCAACCTTACCCACGAAATGAGCGGGAAGAACCTGAATTTCACGGATTTTTCGTACGCTAAAAAATTCTGAATTTTCAGAAACCTTTCCGCAATTCTTTTCTTGTATTGACATAAAAATTGCCGTTTCTAATAGTTCTTAAAGGAAAACTAGACGAAACCTGTCGGAATCGACGGTAAGTTTTTTTTTTTTTTTTTTTTTTTTTTTTGAAAATAATAAGCTCATATGAAACAACAAATGTAAACTGTATTTGATTGACAATTTCATTCAAACACTTCAGTAAGTCCAGGTTCGTGATTTGTGTGTGTGACTGATGGTTTGACGACCACTGTGAGCAACTCAATGGGCTATAAGCAGTCGCCGGTCCCTAATTTGGGGTCACTGGTTCCAGGGAAGGGAAAGAGCCAGTGGCGTAAGACAAACACAACATTTATGCCTCACCGGGATTCAAACCCGGACCCTTCACGAACGAATGATCATAAGCTAACGCTTGGGCTATAAGCAGTCGCCTGTCCCTAATTTAAGGTCACTGGTTTCAGGGAAGGGAGAGAGCCAGTGCCGTAAGACAAACACAACATCCATACCTCACCGGGATTCGAACCTGGTAGACGAAACCCGTCGAAATCGACGAATAGTTTTTTTTCCCCCGGTAGCCGAAGCCCGTCGGAATCGACGATTAGTTTTTTTTTTTTGTTTGTTTTTATAAGAATAAACTCATATGAAAAATTTATTTACATCTTTACATAATGGGAAACGTCTTACCTACGTGAATAAACTGGATCGAATGAATGTTAAATTGTATGTATACACCACACAGTCCAATGGCACAACGCAATCAGGTCTTCGAGTATTCTCTGTTCTGATAAGAACTTTCAAACAAATTCCTGCTAGCGTTGTTTTGCACAACGGTTCGCTGAGAAGAGAGACTTCGGACTTTGGACTATCTCAGTCCTTCCATACTGCCGCCTTCAACAGCGCGTGTGTCAACCGCACGCTCCTCCCATAAACTTTACATGGGAACTTTGCCGCCCCACAACGCCCGAACCGTTGCCCCAATCTCACTTTTCTCTTCGAATAGCACATCTACATGGTAAGACCTTTATTTTGATGCCTCGACCACATGTTTACGTTTAGCCATTCTCTTACAACTGGTCTTACAGTAAAAAAACCTTATAGAAGTAATATATATAGATTCTGAATTTTCGGTAATTCGTTTCGTATATTAACGTAAAATTCTGTTCTCACTTTTTGTACCCGTATGACGGAAAAATTCCAGTAATAATAACTATTCGTGGGAATACTTGAGGTTTGATTAACTATTAAATTGATTTTATGATGTCTATATATCAGTCTGTAGACCCCTTAAGATAAAAGCTATTATAGATATCAAGAGTAAATTTTATATTTAGGACTTTTTGTGAAATAATACTATAAAGCAGTAAGTACATTTGACCTTTTCTTGAAGATAATGGAAAGTCATTGTCAGTTAAAATAAGATTTCGAGATCTAAATCATTCTCCGGTAGCGCAGTGGTTTAAGCGATGGCCTCTGATCATTCGTCTGAAAGGGGTCCGGGTTCAAATACCGGTGAGGCAAGGATGTTGTGTTTGTCTTACGGCACTGGCTCTCTCCCTTCCCTGGAACCAGTGACCCTAAATTAGGGACGGGCGACTGCTTATAGCTCATTGAGTTGCTCACGGTGGGCGCTAAACCTCCAATAAAAAAAATCATTCTGTTACTTTGAAAAATCGCGGGATGGGAGGGGGGGGGGGATACGTAACTTGTAATTAGCCCTCCTACAAAAGGAATAAAATTATTTCAAACGTATTCAAAAACAATAATGAGCCCCAACAGAAAATGAAATTACTGATTCACATACATTAATAACAAAAAAAAAAAAAAAAAAGGCAAAGTACAAGTATGATCAGTTCTGATTGAGCGGTCAGTTTGGAACGTAGGACTGCGATTTGCAGATCAGAGAGCTGAAATGAGCTAGTCGAGTACGGTTCCACAGCGCTTATTTACTTTGTTATAGCCAACACAGGTCTATGATATGAAAAGTAGCTTACATATAATTTTTACAAATAATGCTGCATACATTGTGAACACAAAGCAGATCGATACACGAATTACCCAAAGTGGTGCTCTGTCTTCTGGGGCTTCTTATATTCCTCATCACTTGCTCTTCGTTTTGATTTTCTCCACTGTTGCTTGCGTTCATTCTGCCAATTCCGTGGCATTGTCGAAAATGTTAATCCGTTCACACGAAAACATTTTTTTTTAATTTTAGTTTAAACCACTGCGATGTGTTCTTTATATATTTGAATAGATCTCGTAGAGAGCTTTAAAACTATACCACGCACAGTCGTTTTGCACTTACGGTTGTTCAGATAAACCGCGATATTGTGAAAAGTGTTCACCGGTTCACAAGAAATTTTTTTTAAATGTTCAGTTCAAACCACTGCAGAACTTTGAATAGATCTCGTCGAGAGTTTTAAAACGATACCACGCACACGGTTGCCAAGATAGATTGCGCTTGTGATTGCCGAGATAGACTGAGTTAAACCAAAAACCCCTATAGATTAAGAAAGCCTCCGAACTGGTCTGTGATGTCAAAGCTAGTGGGCCGACCGACTCGAGCCTCAAGCTCTCCGCTCCTGAAAACGCCGACGAAGTACCTCAGTGTTTACGCAGAGAAATAATTTCTCGAGTGCGATATTAGACAATTTGCGCACACAACAATAAATCGACCGGGGGTTTTTTTTCTCTTTATTTTTTGTCCTTAGATTTCTTTTTTTTTTTTTTTTCTCAGTTTCCAGCGATGATATCCGTAAATCTGGGAATTCCAAAGTTTTGTTCTTGTGCTGGGAAATGATTTCATGAAATTTTTCTTTAGTTTTCAATTTGGCTAAAGGAGCAAAAAAATAAGTTTTTTTCGCACATAACGTACAAAACCCAGCATTTTACGTTAAGCATTTTTGCAAGTACGATCTTTTTAATGGCAAATTGGTAGGACTGTATGAACAGAATCATTTCACTTAAAACATTTAGAAATTCCCTTCGCGTTTGATTTATTTAAATGAAAGCAAAAAAGAAAAGACTTTTCCGTAATTACATAACGAGCGCGAAAGCAAAATTTCCGATTTAGTGAGTATATTTATTGAAAATACGGTAAAATGTGTGCTCAAATTTTGCAACTATTTCTAGAAGGTAAAAAAAAATTACAAAATAAAATCATTTAGGAAAAAGTTATTTGTCAAATGAACATGGAATATATTAATTCCGAATTCTTGTTTTAATTAGGACTCTGATACACAGCAATTTTATGAAGAAAAATGACATTTGTTTTACGGACATGAAATGTTGATTAATAAATAACGTAATTATTTATTGCCAGTTTCTTTGCCTGGTTAACCTTAGTACTTTGTGCGCTGATAATATACGTACATCTTTTTTTTTCTGTTTTTTTTCAATTTGAACACTACTAACTATGAATTTTGTAAAGAAAAATAACTATTACTTTATGGAAATGAAATGTTGATTGGTTATTAATACCATTATTTAAACGACAACAAATAATGAGCTGATAATCGGAAGGCCCTTAAATTTACTCAGTCAATAATTTAAAAAAAAAAAAAAACGACTAACAATTCACTAAATTATAATTGTATTTACAACGAAAGCAGAAAATGCTGTCATGAAAACTTAACTAACCTTTGAATTCACGGTGGGTTCAAAATTTTTCATTGGTACGGAAGAAATCCGCCTTCTTCTAAAGCTTTCACTTTCAGGAAAGCTGAAAACAGTGGCTTTTGGATGTGCTTTGTAATTAGATCTACATAAAGGCACTCAATATTTTCCAGGCATGTTGTAAAAAAATGCTTACTCACGTGCACGACTACCGAAAGTTCAATACTGATCAATGCTGCATGAACACGAAGCTAATATCGGCATTCCCCTTACGTTTGCCCTTTGACCTCTCTGGAGAGAGGGATTGCGATGGCCCTCTGACCGTGACGTCACACCCCTTCGTAGTTCGCGCTGGGGCTTTCTCTCCAGGGGGTTTTGGTTAAACGCGGCGGCACACCCAGAAATATTGCATCATCTCTCGCGCGCACAAGGTACGTCGGCTGCACGATGTATTGCGCAGTACGCGAATTGGATTCCATGCTGTTTACGAATATGCTTACACGAATAGTGTGCGGCACGTGTTTTTAATGCTATAACGATTTCAATTGAGACCTATTTTTGTCACAGGAGGTCAGCCGTAAGTTGCGCCCGTACTGACCGCTGAGTTAGACGTAGTCCTACGTCAAAAAATTCATAATCGAGCAGTTAGAGTTGTACCTTACACGCGAGAGACTTTAACAAGAATTTCTGGTTCAGCGGTACGACGCGCACTTCCCGTTCAAAAGATCTCTGATTCCAATCCCACCAGGTCCGAATCTGGAAAAGCGTGTTAACTTAGTACGCCGAGAAAGGACCGGATGATTTTACGAAATGTCACTAACAATAAGGAATAACCCAAAACGGAATTTTCTTATGTAAACGAAATCACTGACTATGGAAATTCCGTCAAAATACTGAAGTTAGAAAAACCGGAAATTTCGTTAAAAAACGGACACTTTGGCTGGACTTAATTTTCAGGGAATTCACACCACTTATTTTTAGCACGTCTTTTGTAAAAAAAGATCGTGCTTCTGTTATCGGTTTGTCCGTCCGTGTGTACCCACGATATCTCTGCAACTATTAGTCCGATTTGAAAAATTATTTTTGCATTGGGAAGCTTGAAATATGCAAATGATGATCCTTCATTTCGTTTTTTTTTTACGATGTACAATTACGCCGCTAGAGGGCGTAAATGCAGATGACGTCGAATTCAAAAATACGTTTTATTCCACATATTTGCTTCTAAACATCCGATTGAAATTTTTTTTATCTTTCGATTCCATTTATATCGAAGAGTATTTTATATATAGTTACTTTTTCAACTTACGCATAGATTTTCCGCTAGGGGACGTAAAAGAAAATAATCTTTTCCTAGATAACTCTTCTTCTAAAACTACGATTTGAAATCTTTTTTTTTTTTAGCGGATACATCTCCTAATGGAAAATCTTTTGCATATAATTTCGAATTTTCGGTAGAGAATACTTTGGCCACCAGGGGGCGTAAGTGTTAAATTTTGCTTCTGATGTATTTGCCATAAAATCTGAGCTTCTAAAATATCGATTGAAAAAATTATTTCGTGGACTGATGCCACTCACATCGATAAACCTTTTCGGAATATTTTCTTCTTAAAATATCCCATAGTTTCCCCGCCAGCGGGCGTAGATGTATATCTTATTTTTGTCAATATCTCTACTTCTAGGAGTCCGATTTGAAAAAATCCTTCTTTGCTGGATACTGTTTTCCGTTTGACATGTTTTCCATATAATTTCAAAATTTTCAAGTAATTCATAGACTTTCCGCTAGGAGGCGTAAAGGTAAATTGCGTTCCGCCCTATATCTCTGCTTGTAAATCTCCAATTTGAAAAATTCTTTCTGCACCGGATACAGCTCCAGATGGGAAATCATTTGCACATAATTTTTAATTTTTGTAAAGAAAATGGTTTGGCCACCAGGGGGCGTAAATCTTAATTTCCGCTTCTAATGTATTTGCAGCAAAATATGAGCTTCTAAATTCTCGATTAAAAAAAACGTCGTTTGTAGACCGATACTACTCATGTCGACAAACCTTTTAGGAACATTTTTTTCTTAAAATAGTGTATGGTTTCTACGCCAGGGGGCGTAGATGTATATCTTATTTTTGTCAATATCTCTACTTCTAGGTGTTCGATTTGAAAAATTCCTTTTTTGTTGGATAGTGTTTCCAGTATGACATGTGCTTCATATCATTTCAAAACTTTCAAGTAATTCATTGACTTTCCGCTAGGGGGCGTAAATCTAAATTGCGTTTCTCCCTATATCTGGGCTTCTAAATCTCCGATTTGAAAAAATGTCTGCACCGGATACAGCTCCTGATGGGAAATCGTTTGCGCATAATTTCTAATTTTGCTAAAAAAAAATGGTTTGGCCACCAGGGGCGTAAACCTTAATTTCCGCTTCTGATGTATTTGCAGCAAACTATGAGCTTCTAAATTCTCGATTGAAAAAAACGTCGTTTGTAGACCGAACTACTCTTGTCGACAAACCTTTTAGAAACATTTTCTTCTTAAAATAGTGCATGGTTTCTGCGCCAGGGTGCGTAGACGTATATCTTATTTTTGTCAATATCTCGTCTTCTAGGAGTCCGATTTTAAAAATTCCTTCTTTGTTGGATAGTGTTTTTAGTGTGACATGTTTTTCCTAAAAATTCAAAATTTTCAAGTAATTCATAGACTTTCCGCTAGGCGGCGTAAAGGTAAATTGCGTTTCCCACTGTTTCTCTGCTTCTAAACCTCCGATTTGAAAAATTCCTTCTGCACCGGATACAGCTCCTGATGGGAAATCTTTTACACATAATTTCTTATTTTTGTAAAAAAATGGTATGGCCACCAGGTGGCGTAAATCTTAATTTCCACTTCTGATGTATTTGCAGCAAAATATGAGCTTCTAAAATCTCGATTGAAAAAAAGTCTTTTGTTGACCGATGCTACTCATGTCGACTAACCTTTTAGGAACACTTTCTTCTTGAAATAATGCATGGTTTCTACGCCAGGGTGCGTACATGTATATCTTATTTTTGTCAATATCTCTACTTCTAAAAGTTCAATTTGAAAAATTCCTTCGTTGTTGGATAGTGTTTCCGATGCGAAATGTTTTTCCTATAAATTCAAAAATTTCACATAAATCATTTAAGACTTTCCGCTAGGGCGCATAAAGGTAAATTGCGTTTTCTGCTCCTAAAACTCCGATTTGAAAAATTCTTCCTGTATCGCATACAAGAATTGATGAAAAATATTTTTTACATAATTTCTAATGTTTTGTAAAGAATGGTTTGGCCACCAGGGGTCATAAGTGTTAATTTCTGCTTCTGATGTATTTGTAGGAAAATCTGGGCTCCTGAAAACTCGACTATTTTTTTTTCTTGGACTGATACCGCTCATATGGATAAACCTTTTGAGATACTTTCTTCCTAAAATAATGCATGATTTTCCCACCAGGGGACGTAAAGTCGCATCTTATTTTTGTCGATAACTCTGTTTCTAAGAGTTCGTAAGCTCAAGATTTCGTTTACATCAATATCTGAGGGATTAAAGACCCGATTGAAAAACTTCTTTCTTCCGTCAGATACTATTGTTTTCCATACCGATTCCATTACCTTTGAATAGCTTTGATAAATTTAATTTGCGTCAGAACGGATTCAAAAGACGTGCTTATTACACCCGAAAATTCGGTGTCATCTTTCTTGTTTACAGTGTAATGGCAAATCCGGTATTTTGCCACTTCCGATATTTTACTGTGCAATGCGATACATTTCTTCATCAACTAGCAGTGTTTGACTTTTTCTAGAAATTATCCTGTTTACATAGAAAAAGGGATGTAAGGTCAGGTGATGCGTAACATCACAGCCTCTCCTTGACAAATGTCAACCCCGCCTTCTCGTGGTGCATCCTGTTCCCACTAAAGGGGCTCTGACGACCGCCCATAGCGGTATAACTATACCATCGGGATTAGAGGAAATTCTATCCCACACTCACCAACCCGCTTGGCCAGCGTGGTGAGTTATGGCCAAACCCCTCCAAAATGACTCTACAACTTAAATCTTGGCCCTCAGTCTCCGGCAGCTGGAATGTACCTGGCCAAGGCAGCGGCCAGTGCAACATGAAGGCACAGGGTGCTAAGAATCCCCGGAGGACCGGACTAGGCTGCCATCTGATGCTGACCTTGGCTACTTACAATGGACGCTCCCTATCTTCTGATTCAAGGCTTCTTGAATTGGAAGAGGAACTACAAAGGATCAAGTGGGGCATCGTGGGGCTAAGTGAGGTAAGGAGAAAAGGAGAAGATCTCATCGAACTGAAAAGTGGACATCTCTTCTACAATCGTGGGACAGATACTGGCAGAACTAGTGGTGTTGGATTTATAATAAACAAGAAACTGAAGGATAAAGTTGTAGAAGTTGAAAGTTCCTCTGACAGAGCTGCACGACTTGTTATCCAACTCTCGAAAAGATACCAGGCTCAGATTATTCAAACTTATGCACCCACCACAAGTCATCCAGAAGAAGAAATTGAAGAATTTTATGAGGAAATTTGTCATCTAAATAATAAAGGTAAGCAGCACTTGAAAATAATTATGGGAGATTTCAATGCAAAAATAGGGCAACGGCAACAGAATGAAACTTCAGTAGGTAAATTCGGTCATGGCAACAGAAACCAGCGTGGAAATACTCTCGTTGAGTTTGCAGAGGCAGAAGGGTTTTTCATCTTGAACTCCTTCTTCAAGAAAAAGCCACACAGGAAATGGACATGGAGACATCCAAATGGGACGACAAGTGAAATTGATTTTATTATGTGTAACAAAAAATTCGTCATAGAAGACTGCAGTGTGCTAAACAAGTTCAACACAGGTAGTGACCATAGATTGGTGAGATGTAAGATGCACCTCAACACTAAACTTGAACGTGGCAAGCTCATAAGACAAACAAAATCTATTGACATAACCAACCTTAAAAAACACCATAATACCTTCAAGTTGGAACTGAAGAACAGGTTCTCTGCTTTAGAAGGCCTAACATCGGAAGAAGTGGACATCTCTGAAGTTAACAGAAAAGAAACCAAAGCTCTTATGGAAACAGCAACAAAATTAGCTGGGTCTAAGAACAAGTTGCATGTGAACAAATTATCAGGAAAAACCAAAATGTTGATGCAAAAAAGAAGAGAGATGAGGACAACTAAAGAAGATGTGACTTCCAAAGTGGAATATATAGAGCTATGCAAGACAGTAAGAAAAAGTATCACTGAAGACGTAAGGAAATTCAACTGTGAACTAGTGAGGAAAGCAATTGAAAACAACCAAAGCCTAAAGATAGCAAAGGGACATCTCAGTAAGGGAAGAAAACAGATTATGGCACTGAGAAAAGAAGATGGTTCTGTAACAAGAAATAGAGGCGAAATTTTGACAAGAGTGAAAGATTTCTACTCCAAATTATATGAAAGGGATGATACATGCACTCCAGACATCATGAAAGATACCAGTACCAGAGTTCCTCCAGTCCTTCCAGCAGAAGTTGCACATGCAATCAAGAACATGAAGCGAGGAAAAGCTCCAGGAGAAGATGGAATTACTGTAGACATCATACAAGAAGCAAGTGGAGAAATCGAAACAGTACTCGCCCAAATTTTCACTCGATGCCTTAATGAAGGAAAGATTCCTGAGGATTGGAACACCGCTACAATGATCCTGCTACATAAGAAAGGTGACATTGAGGATCTCGGAAACTACAGACCTATCAGCCTCCTATCAGTAGTTTATAAAATCTTCACTAAAGTTCTTTCACACCGCTTGAAGGTAACACTGGACATGGCTCAACCGAGAGAACAAGCTGGATTCAGGAGTGGCTACAGCACAATAGATCATATCCACGTGCTGAGAGAACTAATTGAAAGAGCGAGGGAATATGAACTTCCATTGTGCATGGCTTTTATCGATTATGAAAAAGCCTTTGATTCGGTGAAACCATCAGCAGGTACAATGGCTCTGAAAACATGCGGTATTGAAGATGCATACATTAATATTATTAATAACATCTATGAAAATGCAAGTGCAAAGATTAGGCTGTTTGAAAATACAACACACGTAAAAATTGGAAAGGGAGTGAGACAAGGTGACACCATATCTCCGAAGCTCTTTAATGCCACATTGGAGGGTTTTTTCAGTCGCTGAGCTGGGAAAACAAGGGGATAAAGATTAATGGAGATTATCTAACCCACCTTCGTTTTGCTGATGACGTAGTCATTTTTGCAACTACCCCATCAGAGCTGCAGAGTATGATCCAGGAACTTGCTGACAAGAGTAAAGAAGTGGGATTAAAAATGAACTTTCAGAAGACAAAAGTGATGTTCAATGCTTTTACAAGAAATGAAGATTTATCGATTGATGGAGAAAAGCTGGAGATAACAGACACGTACGTTTATCTTGGACAGCAGATATCAAGTGAGGGTCACATTGATGAAGAAATTAATCGGCGTACAAAACTTGCCTGGAGATCTTTTGGAAGAAACAGCATAATTTTCAAGAGCAATATGCCATTATGTCTTAAAAGAAAAGTGTTTGATCAATGCATCCTTCCAGTGCTTACGTATGGTGCAGAGACGTGGACCTTAACTAAAAGAGACATACAAAGGCTGCAGACAACTCAAAGTAGCATGGAGAGGTGCATGCTTGGTGTAACCAGGAGAGATAAGAAGAGGAACTCGTGGATCCGAAAAATGACAAGAGTGGAAGACATCATGATCAGAGTTAAATCCCTGAAATGGCAATGGGCTGGACATACTGCCAGAAGGACAGATCATCGATGGACAGCCGAAATTTTAGATTGGATTCCAAGGGACAGGAAAAGACCCAGAAGAAGACCACATGGGAGATGGGTGGATGAAATTCGAAAGTATGCAGGGGTAACATGGAGGAGACTGGCACAAGACAGACCGTTGTGGAGGAAACTTGGGGAGACCTTCGTCCAGCAGTGGATTGATAATGGTTGACAATGATGATGATGATGACATAGAAAAAACGCACACACATACATGGAACTCTCTTGAAATGAAGTTACAGATAGGTACTCTGAAATGTGAGAACTTAAGAATGAGTTATACTATCAAATATAGTGGAACTTCGGTTATACGTTTTTACGCTTTCCAACCGTGTTTGAAGAAGAGTATATGTGGCAGTTTTGTCCGTCTGTCTGTCTGCACGATAACTCCCGTAAAAGCGGTTCGACTTCGATTAAATTTTAGTGTGTGGTATGGGATAATCTGGGGACGAACCCTATTGAAAATGGGCTAAATGTGGTCAAAGGTCAGGACATAGGAGCGGGTCCATTCCATCGCCCTTATGCGCCACAACTTACGTAAAAATGCTTCGATTGCGACAAAACTTTATCATGTTGTTCCGGAAGTATATAGTTAACCGATTCTGTTGAATATTATTGAAATGGGGTCAAAGGTCAGGGCACAGGAGCTAGATTTATTCCACAGCCATTATCCTCATAACTTAACTAAAAATGCTTCTATTACGACAAAACCTTAGTATTTTGTTCCGGAGGTATACTGAACCAATTATGTTTAATATCATCGAAATGGAATCAAAGGTCAGGTCACAGGAGCGAGATTTATTTCACAGCCATTATCTTCATAACTTGAGTAACGATCTCTGGTATGTTGAAAAGCGTATCATAATCAATGCATTACATGATTTTACTAACTTGTTCACTTTTACACGTTATAGCCATTTGCCGGTGGTGGAAATTGAACTCGCATTCTTCTGCTGCGGAGCCGACTGCTTCCCCATTTGAGCTACACCGACGAAGTTTGTCGCTGCAACTTTGCCGTGTCAACATGTACCTCAGCTCTGACGTAGGTATGTCATATATAGCCCTCTCCTTGAGAAAGGGCTGGGACGGAATCGCAGGTTTCTGGGTCAGCCGGCAAACCACGCTTAAAGGAGGTCACTGCAGAAAAAGGAATTCTCATTAATTCCAGTTGATGTTTGGAACGAACATCAAACATTCTTCGAAAACCCAACGGCATTCATTTACGTTAGGGCTTCAATACAGCGCAAAAGCGATTTGCCGGAGGCGGAAATTGAATTCGCATCCTTCTGCTCCGGTGCCGACTGCTTTCCCAATTAAGCTACACCAACGAAGTTTGTCGCTGCAACATTACCGTCTCGCCATGTGCGTCACCTCTACGATAGGTACATTACAACATAATTTTCCACTGGTACCGATATTTCCCTATAGTTTCTATCGCTTTTTCAATTCGGTTATTCGCAATTCATTTATACACTCTTTGCGATTATACATTAAAATTTGAATTTTAGAGTACCACAAATACACGATTGTTTGATTATTTTATACGTAATCCGGTATGTTACAACTTTGAGAGAATTGACATAGCGTTTTTTTACGCTTTCCAACCGTAGGTTGAAGAAGCGTATATGCTCCAGCTTTGTCCATCGGTCTGTCTGTCCGTTGGCACGATAACTCGCGTAAAAATGGTTCGATTTCGATGAAATTTTAGTATGTGGTAGGAGATCACCTGGGAACAAACCCTATTGAAAATGAGTGAAATGGTGACAAAGGTCAGGACATAGGAGCTGGGCCCATTCCATCGCCCTTATGCGTAATAACTTACGTAAAAATGCTTCTATTGAGACAAAACTTTATCATGTTGTTTCGGAAGTATACTTAACCGTTTCTGTGGAATATAATCGAAATGGGGTCAAAGGTCAGGGCACAGGAGCGAGATTAATTCCACAGCCATTATCCTCATACCTTGAGTAATAACTTCAGTAATGATTTCTGGTATGTTGGATAGCTTATCATAAACAATGCATTGCATGATTTTACTAACTTGTCTTTTTTTTTTCCCCCGCAACCATGAAATAATTAATGCAAATAAAAATTTACTAAATATTCACATTTCTCTATTTCCTCTGAAATCAAGAAATTTGAAACAAGGAAAGATTAGTAAGATTAGTGAATATTTAACTCGGCACTAATGCTAAATCAACTAGTAGACAAACTGCTTTAAAAAGAGCGACGGTTCTAAGTAAAGAATGGGTAATAAGCAGGGCTTTTTTTTCAAAAAAAAAGTTAGCCGGTATGCTATCGGCCTTTTCTTACTCTGTGGTCACAGTGATCAAGTTAAAACCATTTTCGCTTCAAATGCCTTATAAGGTTACATAAAAGCTAATAGTTTTTTAATAAATATACTTATATACTTATTTAATGAAATTATTGTTAACTAGACGAACGCTTCGGAATCGACGGGTTTTTTTTTGTTTTTTTTTAAGAATGAACTCATATGAAACAACAAATGTAAACTTTATCGTGTCCAGGTTCGTGATTGGGGGAGGGGGGTGAAGGTTTAACAACCACCGTGAGCAACTTAATGGGTTATAAGCAGTCGCCCGTCCCTAATTTAGGGTCAATTGTTCCAGGGACGGGAGAGAGCCAGTGCCGTAAGACAAACACAACATCCATGCCTCACCGGGATTCGAACCCGGACTCTTCACGGACGAATCATCATAAGCCGAATTTAGACCACTGCGCCACCAAGTCCGTGATGAGCATCACGACTGCACCCTTTTTCAGGTGTAAAATGTGAGGCGGAAGTCCACTCATCTCGATCGTGTGCAAAAATTCAACTGGATAGGGCACTCTTTCACTCTCATGTTCAGCCACAACTGTGTTTGTAAATGTTGTTGGAATGAGATTCGCGTTGCGAATGCTCTTCATTCTCTCTTTTCTGAGATATACAGTTGCGACCGATTGATCGCTCACACTTTAAAGTAAGACTCTTGCGCCTTCTTTTTTTCTTTTTGTTTTCTGAGGGAGAGACATTCTGTTAAAGGTAAGTATGCAATAAACTATTTACTTACTTTAGAACTGATCACAGAATGCCATGCACACACCAAGTCTGACACTGAACTGAGCGCCTGATGTAGATAAGGGCCGCAAGCTTCTCCCATAGACTTTAGATGGGAGCTTTGCCGCCCCGCCACGCCCGAACTGGTGCCCCAATCTCAATTTTATCTTCGACTGGCACATCTACATAGTAAGACCTTTATTTTGATACCTGAACCATATTTTTACGTTCAGCCGTTCTCTCAAAATAGGTCTCACAGTAAAAAACCATATAGAATGAAGATATAGATGGCGCAACTCAATATATACATTCTAAATATTTTCACTAACAATGGTCAACGTAATGTTTATTTACATCTTTACGTAATGGAAAACGTCTTATCTACGTGAATAAACTGGATCGAATGAATATTAAATTGTATATATACATCACACAGTCCAACGGCATAACGGAATCAGGTCTTCGAGAGTGTTCGCTGATCCCATGAGAATAACTTTGAAACGAATTCCTGCTAGCGTTGCTTTGCGTAACGGTTCGATCAGAAAAGAGAAGACTTCGGACTTTGGACTATCTGAGTCCCTCCATACTCTCGCTTTCAACAGCGCGCGAGTCAACCGCACGCTTCTCCCATAGACTTTACACGGGAACTTTTGCCGCCCCACAATGCCCGAACTGTTACCCCAATCTCATTTTTCTCTTCGACTGGCACACCTACATGGTATGACCTTTATTTTGATACTTCAACCATATCTTTACGTTCAGCCGTTCTCTCAAAATAGGACTCACAGTAAAAAACCTTATAATTAATATATAGATTTTAAAGCAAGCTTAGTTCGTAAAATAAATAATATGTTTAAAGTATTGGCTTTTAATAAAAAACTTATTAAAACCTATTACAAATCGTAGACATGTTGCTAAACTCTTCTTTAATTCGATTTCTTTCTTTAGTTTTAGAATCTGTAGCAAGATGGCGACCCTAAATAAACCGTATTTTTCATGTTTGAACAATAGTAAGGTTGGGCCAACAATTTTAATACACAATAAAGCTGCTATAGTGCGACTCAAAAATGAGGCTCTTGTTCGTACCCGTAAATTTTCGCGTACTTGGTACAATTTGATATTTCAGTTGTTTACCAGTACGCTGCCCTACGTTAAAACCACTGGACTGATAAGGTCATTGAATGTAAAACAAAATCGTATTCGAATTCACTACCTAGTATTTCAAAGTTAACGGGTTTTTTGGGGTTTTTTTGAAATAAAATGGTACAGAATTTCTAAACCTAGTTTTTATAATGAAACTGAAATGAAAAATTTAGTACGAAAGTCAAAAAAGACATAGTTTTAAAGTAGCAAACAAAGTATCCGTGTATATCTGCTCTGACATCATAAATTAGCGTAATATAAAATTATGAGTTTGTCCTCCCTTTTTGTTTTTGGAGGCATTCAAAGTTTCACAGTAGTATTTAACATCTTGAAATTTCATTTATACGTTTTTTTACGTTTATACGTTATTCCTAGAAAAATGTATAACCAAAATTCCATTGTACTGTGCAATTAATATAGAGAATTGATCTTCTGTTTGTGTGTTTCAAATTACGTGATCTGTCAGGACTGAGCGTCTGTTCAATAGTTCTTTTACGGAATCACACGGTGATTCATAAAGTAGTATACAGTTTCAACGCACTATAAAACAAGAACAATGTAAGATATTTTATGTTACCTGTAACAGAATTGTAGGGGAATGTTTCAAGTTTTTTTGGAGACAGTCTCAGATGTTCTATGTGTGCACCCTTAGTTACACGACACACATCGGGCCGGTAATACATTTCCGCCCAAACGCGGGGTAAGATATCTCAATCAAGTGCAGTGATAGTGGCTGTGATACGCTGTTTCAGCTCCGCTAGATCAACAGGAAGGGGAGGGGCGAATACCTTGTCCTTAACGTACCCCCACAAGAAAAAGTCACAAGGTGTTACGTCAGGACTTCTGGGTGGCTATTGGGCCAGTGGAATGTTGTAGTCCGCGGATCGTCCAATCCATCGGTGAGGAAGATGTTAATCGACTGACTAGTCACGTGACACGCGCGCGATTATAGGGAAGGCTACGTCACTTCCATCAGTAGCGGGACACAAACTTTATGAGTACATCTACCTAAAGGTTCGCAGTTGTGGTCCGTGTCTTCAACTGTTACTGTTTTACAGCATCTGGAAACTGTATACTTCTTTATGAATCACCCTGTATAATAGTAACTTCTGAGCCGGGAATTAATCCTTAACGCAGACCACATACAGGGGTGGATTGAGTCGACGAAACCAGAACGGGAATTTTAGTCTTGTGGTCTACTACAGAAACACACTTACTCACAGGTGAACACCTCATAAATTCCATCATGAGAAAAGAAGTTCTGTTAAATACGGGATGCAATAGAACTGCATTGTAAAACTAATTCATTCGTGAACAAATTTTAACAGCAATTTAAGGGTGAAAGAATTTTTAAAATCTACTCAGGATTGAATGTAGCATATCAAATCATGCTCAAAACAGGATGGTGTTCCAGCTAATTATATTTATTTGATCGCTAATCGTCTACTGCGCAACGGTATTCGTGCCACCTCCTTAAATAGACACCTTTCAATTTTAATTCTACCCATTATTTTCATTCGTGAACTACCGGTTTGGTCCATGTACTAGTGGTACTTGTGAATCGTTGTTTCTTTTAAGGACGATGTGGCTGTGACACGGATTTCGAAACATCTCAACCGGAGAATCGCTTTGTGGTCTATGTTTGTACATGGATAAGAAAGTGGGGATAATTTACCATTAAAATCGTTACTAGTGCTTCCTTCAAGATTACAAAAGGAGGGTAGGGTCTACCAATGACCCTCGTACTCTAAGTCCAGCGACCTACGCTTGGCTTAATTTATTTATAGCAGCGTGCTCGATCCGGCTGCAATTTTTTCGCTGAAGTCGAAAGAATTTTACTTTGTCATTTTAGAGCAAACGCCCAACATATATACAGATACACTGTTAAAAATTGTGTGTTAGGTTGTACCATAAAGTGGTGCTATACATCAGCTGCACCACTTTCTGAGAAAAGGTACGCCATTATGTGGAGCAAACAAAACCCAACAACATGGTGAATATCAAACAAAGGTCTTCGCTCTTTCCACGTTTATAAGTGAGTCACGGAAAAATTCTCATTGGCCGCCACCGGGAGTCGAAACCAAGGGTCTTCCAGTTAAGCGCCGGATATGCTTCCGCTACACCACAGCGGCCTCGAATTCCTCCAGACTCACACACGCTAACTGCCAAGCCAAGTTGGCAGGTTGCTTTCTTGGAGCCTTCTAATTATTTCTTCAGTTGCTGCTTACCATCTTTGGTGAATCCCCAGCATTGAGCGGGGCTCCAAGAAAGCAACCTGCCAACTTGGCTTGGCAGTTAGCGTGTATGAGTCTGGAGGAATTCGAGGCCGCTGTGGTGTTGCCGAAGCATATCTGGCGCGTAACTGGTAGACCATGGGTTCGGCTCCCGGTGGCAGCCAATGAGAATTTTCCCGTGACTCACTTATAAACGTGGAAAGAGCGAAGACCTTTGTTTGATGCTCCTGGTCCACGTTAAATGTCTGTGTTAATTAACATGGTGAATCCTTGCAGCAAGATCTGCTACAACCTTGTATCATAACGTGGTGCAAAGTTGCACCACGTTGTTGTGATTTGTTTGCTCTACATAATGGTGTATCTTTTCTCAGAAAGTGGTGCAGCTGATGTAGCACCACATTTTGGTGTAACTTACCACAAAATGTTTAACAGTGTAGAAGGAAACTCCAATTTCTTTTTTTAAGACAATAACTTTTCAGACAAATAATATAAAGCCTAAATGAAGTTAACGATTCTTATTCATAGGTACCAAAATAATGATTCCTTCTTCCCAAACAATCCAGACAAAGAGGATACGAGAAAGAGAAACAGTCCAGACAAAGAGCATTCTCGATTGGTCCACCGGGAAATATCCCAGTGAACCAATACGCCCCTGATCACATATATGCACTTAGATGCCACTTTATTAGGAACGCCTGCCCTCGTCATATAAATGGCTTACTCCAACACGTAAGTCAGCTTGTTAACGCGGTGTGTGCTATACAGGGTGATTCATAAAGAACTATACAGTTTCAATGCACTATAAAACAAGAACAATGTAAGATATTTTATATTACCTGCAACAGAATTGTAGGGGAATGTTTCAAGTTTTTTTGGAGACAGTCTCAGATGTTCTATGTGTGCACCCTTAGTTACACGACACACATCGAGCAGGTAATCCATTTCCATCCAAACGCGATGTAAGATATCTGAATCAAGTGCAGTGATAGTGGCTGTGATACGCTGTTTCAGCTCCGCTAGATCAACAGGAAGGGGAGGGGCGAATACCTTGTCCCAGATTTACAGTGCAACACGTGCGAGATTACCCTAAGGTGAATGTGTTTTATGCTGTGTCCAAAAAGAAAGTGTACGACCCCTTCTTTTTTCACGAGAAAACTGTCGCGGGAGGCTCTTTTCTGAATATGTTAAGTCTTTGGTTGATGCCACAGTTGCAGGACGGCAACGACAACTTTATTCTCCAATTGGATGGTGCACCACCGCACTGGTTAGGCGACGTGCGAGATTATCTCGATGAACATCTTCCTCACCGATATAGATTGGACGAGCCACGGACTACAACATACCACTGACCCAATGGCCACCCAGAAGTCTGGACTTTACACCTTGTGACTTTTTCCTGTGGGGGTACATAAAGAAGAAGGTATTCGCCCCTCCGTTAACGCGGTGTGTGCTATATAGGGTGATTCATAAAGAAGTATACAGTTTCAATGCACTATAAAACAAGAACAATGTAAGATATTTTATGTTACCTGTAGTTTTTTTTTAGAGACACTCACAGGTGTTCTATGTGTGCACCCTTAGTCACACGACACACATCATAAAGGAGAAGGTATTCGCCCTTATCCTTCCTGTTGATCTAGCGGAGCTGAAACAGCGTATCACAGCCACTATCACTGCACTTGATTCAGATATATTACGTTGCGTTTGGGCGGAAATGGATTACCGGCTCGATGTGTGTCGTGGGACTAAGGGTGCACACGTAGAATATCTGTGACTGTCTCTAAAAAACTTGAAATATTCCCCTACAATTCTGTTACAGGTAACATAAAATATCTTACATTGTTCTTGTTTTATAGTGCATTGAAACTGTATACTTCTTTATGAATCACCCTGTACAAGGCGTTTCACGAAGAGTGTCCGAAAGGAATAGGAAAGTATATCAAACAGAAGTCATCGCTCTTTCCACGTTTATAAGTGAGTCACGGAAAAATTATCATCGTCCGCCACCGGGAATCGAACCCAAGGTCTTCCAGTTATGCGCCGGACATGCTTCCACTGCACCACAGCGGCCTATAATTCTCTAGACTCTCATACATTGACTGCCAAACCACATGGCAGGTTGCTTCTTGGGGCCCCGCACAATGCTGCGGATTCACCAAAGATGGTAAGCAGCAACTGAACAAATAACTAGGAGGCGAATGAATAATTAATACAAGCAATTCGAGGCTGCTGTGGTGCAGTGGTAGCATGTCCGGCGCGTAACTGGAAGACGCAGTTTCGATTCCCGTGGCGGCCGATGAGAATTTTTCCGTGACTCATAAACGTGGAAAGAGCGATGACTTCTGTTTGATGTTCCTAATCCACGTCTATTGTGTGTATTAATAGGAAAGTAATGGTTGGTCACAGCAGTAAAGTAAAAAATGCAAAATACGCAGTGTATATTTACGCCTCCTAGAAGGAAAGCTATATTTCATTTGAAGTAGAAAGTGTGAAAATGGTCTTCCTAGTAAGGAAAAAGTAAATTTTTTCCATCGGTTTTTCAGAAGCAATAATACGGAATGTTTTGAATTCAGTAGCTTCAGCATGTACGCCCATAGCGGTAAGATTATGTATCAGAAACGGACCAAACGGTATTGGTCTTCGTCTTCATAGTTCAAGCTTTCTAATACAAAAAGAAATTTTAAAATCAGACTAATAGGAGCACAGATATAGTGACCACAGGAGGACAGGCGGATGTAGTGATTACATAACCATGTTCTTCTTTTCAAGTGCTAAAACAACAATTTTGCTGTTGTATTAGCTGCGTCATAGATGAAGAGGTATGTGTGGCTATTTGTCAAAAAACTCTTAGTTCAATCATTAATTTAAATTCCCACAGCACTTTAAGACATTTTATGTTTAGCTTTCCCAGACTACTGGGGTGTCTTCGGATGCAAGTCAGTCTTTGTTGAAAGGACACCCAGATATAACGCAAGAAATATCGCCGTCCCTGAGATGACGCTGTAACGAAGTTGCATTGTAGGTAGTAGAAAAAGAAATGCAAAGAAAATTGGGGACGTAAATTAATTATTTTAAATTAATTAAAACAAGTGAAGAGATGAATGAGTTTAAAAATTGGAAAGAAATGTACGAGAGTCTGCCTCGAGCACTTGATGTCTAGCCGAAAAGAGTTGGGAGACCCTCTCACCTAATTAGTGAATGTGCTGTTACTGGGAACAGAAGCTTAGGAGAACGCTTTGCTAATAAAATTACGAAAGCTTTTAGATGGTCAATACAATGAAAAAGGTTCTAGAAAATCATGGAGGTTTCAACAGAATTAACCTTGCTAAAGAGCTGCTCGATGAGGCCATGAATTAAGTTTCTAGTGGATAACTTGTTCTGATGTCTCCAGTTTTTTCTTGGTAGTTTGACTAATAGATAATTTTATTAGTGCTTTTGTCTCGATAACAGAAAACATTTTGGATCACGCTGTTTTGAACGCTCTGAAGTGCATCAGCTATTCCTTTCAGTATCTCTTGCTAGGAGATTGGTACTTTATTATGTCCTTTGAAATCCCCCGTGTGAAGCATCCGTAGAGAATGATTAGAAAATCTTTTTTGTAGCCCAAGCAGACGGTCTTTATATCAACAGTCTGACACTACATTTTATCTAATTTCTTCCATTGCTGAGTTTTTATGAAATGTCATTCTGTGTGACTGTCAAATGCACAGGTGTTTATAAATTAACTTAAGGGAAAAACAGAAAAATCGCGATACTCAAAACATACATGATAAAATGCGGTGAAATTTGGTGAAAACCTGTATCATATCTGTAAGGACTCTTGTTATAATATCATGATTTCTTTATCTGTATTTATTAATGTCAACTGTACATCGCAAAGGCGGTAAGTTGCCGCCCCGGTGACGCATTGGTCTAAGCGATGGCTTCTGATCATTCGTCCGAGATGGGTCCGGGTTCGAATCCCGATGAGGCATGAATGTTGTGTTTGTCTTACGGCGCTGGCTCTCTCCCTTCCTTGGAACCAGTGGCCCTAAATTATTAGAAACAGGTGACTGCTTATAGCCCATTGAGTTACTCACGGTGGTCGTTAGGCCTACAATCAAAAAAAAAAAAAAAAAAAGGCCGTAAGCTGCAAACTGACGTCAGCTCAGGAGAAGCGCTGGGTCGACCGATCCCGTCCGCCTGAGGGCATGCCGACATTCCCGATGTGAGAAAACCCGGATTGGCCTTGAAAAAGAGATCACCCGTAGACTCCGACACGAGAACACGGGTTCCGGGGCAGAAACAGTCCGGACCGTAATGGCAACATGTAACTAACGAGTTGCTTCCTTTGTACAACAGTGATGTATGGCGATCGGGAACGACGGTCGCAGAATAAAGTTTGTTGAGTTATATATGGGGGTATTCATGTTGGAAAATGACTGTTTCTGCTTATGGTTGACTTATCATCATCATCATCATTGTCAACCATTATCAATCCACTGTTGGACGAAGGTCTCCCCAAGTTTCTTTCACAACGGTCTGCCTTGTGCCCCTCTCCTTCATGTTTCTCCCGCATACTTTCGAATTCCATCCGCCCATCTCCCATGTGGTCTTCTTCTGGGTCTTTTCCTGTCCCTCGGAATCCAGTCTAAAATTTCAGCTGTCCATCGATGGTCTGTCCTTCTGGCAATATGTCCAGCCCATTGACATTTCAGGGATTTCACTCTTATCATGATGTCTTCCACTCTTGTCATTTTTCTGATCCACGAGTTCCTCTTCTTATCTCTCCTGGTTACACCGAGCCTGCATCTGTCCAGGCTTCTTTGAGTTGTCCGCAGTCTTTGTATGTCTGTTTTAGTTAAGGTCCACTTCTCCGCACCATATGTAAGCACTGGAAGGATGCGTTGATCAAACACTTTTCTTTTAAGACATAATGGCATATTGCTCTTGAAAATTATACGATTTCTTCCAAAAGCTCTCCAGGCAATTTTATACGCCGATTAATTTCTTCATCAATGTGACCCTCACTTGAAATCTGTTGTCCAAGATAAATGTAGGTATTGGTTATCTCCAGCTTTTCCCTATCAATCGATAAATCTTCATTTCTTGTAAAAGCATTGTACATCATTTTTGTCTTCTGAAAGTTCATTTTTAATCCAACTTCTTTACTCTTGTCAGCAAGTTCCTGGATCATACTCTGCAGCTCTGATGGGGTAGTTGCAAAAATGACTACGTTATCAGCAAACAAAACGAATGTGGGTTAGATAATCTCCATTAATCTTTGTCTCTTTGTTTTCCCAGTTCAGTGATTGAAAGACATTTTCCAATGTGGCATTAAAGAGCTTGGGAGATATAGTGTTACCTTGTCTCACTTCCTTTCCAATTTTTATGTGTGCTGTATTCTCAAATAGCCGAATTTTTGCACTTGCATTTTCATAGATGTTAGAAATAATATTAATGTATGCATCTTCAATACCGCAGGATTTCAAAGCCATTGTAACTGATGATGGTTTCACCGAATCAAAGGCCTTTTCATAATCGATAAAAGCCATGCATAATGGAAGTTCATATTCCCTCGCTCTTTCAATAAGTTAGTTCACTTATAACGTTTTATAATAACCAACTTAATAAATGCGGTGGAGATACGATGGACATATTGAAGCACACAAGCCGCCTAGAAATACATAGGTCTCCTACATTATTGAACTATGAGATTTGGTGAAAAAAAACCTCTATGATATGTGGCGTTTGTGTGTAGCTGACTTACTAAAACACTACATAGATCAAAAACTTCACCTACAGTGAAATACGAGTCACTCAAATAAAGTTCAAGAAGTTGTTACTTACAGCTAATCCTTTATTCCTGTCAATAGGCACTTGATGATTTGTACTTCAACAAGGTGAGATCAACGAAAACTTGGGTGAATATCCACAATAACAATTAACTATAAAGCACAACACTGGAACTTGAGTTAATATCCACAATAACACCTGACTACGAAACACAACATTGTCATTAAAGTAGATCACGTAGCCTTCAAAAATACTTAAACGGCAATTAAGCATGTCTCGTATCCAAAAGGAGCATTAACTGTCACCCCCCTAAAGCTGCTGCGTAGCCATTATGTATCTCTCGTCTTGTTCTTATCACATGTATACGTCACTTACGTACTGACCTCAGGGTGTTGCCAAACCTCCATTCATGTGAGAGAGAAGATATCACATTAAGTTTGGAAAGTGCAAAAGAGAACAAACTCAAATTTACATAGGAAAAGGAACTAAAAATTAAAATTAAAATAGAATGTACGTCACAGATATCGAACGTTAGAGATAGACACTAAAACGTTTTTTAAGAAACACATCAGCCCGACAAAAATGTCTATGTACAGAACCAGGTGAAAAACGAGGTGTCAAAATAAAATAGCCAAAGTGCTTCGATGAGGAGAGTGGTCACCCCACACAGTGATGTTTCATGCTGTTGATGATACTGTCAAGGTCGGTAGGTAGCAACGGCCATTGTTCGTGCAAAGCTTGTCTAAGCCCCTCCAGGTCTTGCTGAGAGTGTTGACGGCAGAAACACGCTTCCCTAGAACATCTCAGAACATGCTCGATCGGACTGAAGTCTGGACACGTGACTGGCTAACCCGTACGGACAATGGTCTCCTGTTGAACATATTGTATTACCAGCCTAGCTCGGTGAGAACGAGCGTTATTGTCTTGTAGGAGAAATACACAGTCGAGTCACATAATTGTGACCACCTCCTACTTTTGACGTCAACAACACGTTGCCAATGAAAGAAGCCACGTGTCGTGATCTGGCTTGGGGAGTATATAAGGTGTGATGTGGGCAATCTGAAAACATATCACTTGTTGCTGTCATTTATAAAAGGAGCGATTTATCAGAATTGCAAAAAGGGATGATTGTCGGCTTTTGGGCCAAGGGTGGCAGTATTTCTAAAACAGCGCAATTTGTGAACTGTCCGCGTGCTGCTGTGGTTAAAGTGTATCTTCATTGGAGAAAAGGCACCATTGCAAATAAGCGACGTGGAAACTGCAGAGCACCACGTGCCATTGATATGAGAGATGAACGTCGGCTGCGAAGGTGCGTGAGAGCCGATCGACACGCTACAGTGGAACAACTCAATTCAATTCAATTCATTTATTTTGCTGAGCCGAAAACCAGTGTTACAAAAATATCAACTGAAACAAAGCACACCAAGGAAGCAGGGGGAAAGGCCAGCAAAGCCTGAGAGAGGCCCATATTCCCCAGGCAAATTTTACACTGAGGTAAAGAGTTGAAGTTACAAACAAAGTAGTGTTTCAGAAAAAATAAATAATAATATGTAAATAGATGATAAACATTAGAGGTGACACCATTCAAAATCAATTTACATCGAGATATACAAGTCATAGTAATAGTCATAGTCCTCCGCCACTGCAATCATCAATTTGAGGAGTCACAATACATTATGAAGTTTTTTAATTTAAAAAAAAGGTTAAAGTTATTTAAAGACGTCAGTTCCGTCGGTAATGAGTTCCAGTAGTGTGGGCCGATGTAATTTATACTCTGCTTCATGGTCTCCGTCTTTGGATGAATGGGCAGAATATTACTATGGGGCTCCGATGCAGACGGATGGGCACTGAACCTATGCTAACGAAGGTGCATTGGCAGAAAAGGTTTACATTTGCACGGCAGTAGCGGAATTACACCTCCCTAATTGGCAAAGGATCGCCTTCTCCGATGAGTCACGTTTTCTGCTTCATTGAATGGATGGAAGTTGGCGTATAAGGCGAGAAACATCGGAGGACAAACACTCTTCAACCATTGCTGGAAGAACACAAGCTGGTAGGGGAAGCGTTATGACCTGGGGAATCTTTTCGTGGCATTCCCTGGGTCAACTCATACCTGTGGAAGGCACTATGGACTGAATTCGTTATGAATCCATCCTTGCAGACCACGTACACCCACACATGCTCATTGTCTTTCCTGGGGCGGATGGGATCTTCCAGAACGACAATGTGACGTGCCACACATCTAGAAATGTCCGAAAGTGGTTGGAAGAGCACAATGAAGACTTCAAAGTACTTCCATGGCACCCTAATTCCCCAGACTTTAACCCAATTGAGCATCTGTGGGACCACCTCGATCGTGTTGTTCGCTCTATGGATCCTCCACCACGCACCCTCCAGCAGATGTCAGATGCACTGCAGTCAGCATGACTCCACATACCTGTGAACATCTTCCAGCACCTTACTGAGTCACTCCCAGCCCGTCTAGCTGCTGTCGCGCTGCTACAGCGGTTACTCTGCATATTAGCTGGTGGTCACATTAATGTGACTCGACCGTGTATATCCCTTATGATACCTTCACAACTGCGATAGTAGGTGTCCAGGACATCACCCCTGTAGTGTTCAGCATTCAGTTCCTCTTGAAAGGCCACAAAGGTCTGTGCCCAAGATACAACCCCAAAACAACACGCTACAACCACACTAAGTGTCCCTTTCATATGTCATAGAGGGATGATAGTATGTCCCTTGTTCTCTCCAGATACTGTGCACATCACTGCTTCCTATTGTTGAATTCTTTGTTCCACGAGACACATATTTGTATATATATATATATATATATATACACGGTCGAGTCACATTATTGTGACCACTAGCTAATATTCAGGGTAACCGCCGTGTGCAGCGCGGAGAGCAAATAAACGGCCTAGGAGGGACTTAATAAGGTGCTGGAAGGTGTTTACAGGTACGTGGAGCCATGCTGACTGCAGTGCATCTGACAGATGCTGGAGGGTGCGTAGTGGAGGATCCATAGTGCTAACAACACGATCGAGGTGGTCCCACAGATGCTTAATTCGGTTTACGTTTGGGGAATTAGGGGGCCAGAGAAGACCTTTGAAGTCTTTATCGTGCGCTTCCAACCACTCTTGGACATTTCTAGGTGTGTGACACGTCGCATTGTCGTGCTGGAAGATCCCATCCGCCCTAGGAAAGGCAATCAGGATGTATGGGTGTAGACGGATTGATAACGAATTTGGTCCATAGTGTCTTCGACAGGTATGAGTGGACCCAGGGAATGCCACGAAAACATTTTCCAGGCCATAACGCTGCCACAACCAGCTTGTGTTCGTCCAGCAATGGTTGACGAGTGTTTGTTCTCCGACGTTTCTCGCCTTATACATCAACGTCCATCCGTTCTGTGAAGCAGGAAACGTGACCCGGCCGCTCTTGTGCTTCGCAGACGAGGTTTTGCCTCAAACACGGTATGCTGTTATGACGCTGAATGCAGTAGCGCTCGATACCCTCGCTACCCTGGCGGCTGTTGTGAGTTATGCACCAACTATCCGGCCACCAACAATTATCCCTCTTTCGAAGACCTTTAGGTCGATCATTTCGTCGTCACCCTGAATGAAATTTTGCAACAAGACACTTTAAATGAACTTAAACAGGATTTTGAGGTTCTAAACAAAGCTATTACAACCAAAAGATAGTGGATATCGTTGCGTATTGCGACGTACGCATCTGAATTAAGAGTCACGTCTCTGAGCGTGGTGTTCACATTATTCTATCCAACCCCTGGGTATATATATATAGATATACACTATCTACCAACAAGTAATTGGACACCCCTGCAATCGACGATATCTGCAGCCCTGATACACGTCACGGCCGCCGCCGTTAAATATCGTGTGGGAAATAACAACGCAACCAGTCGCATGCAAGATGCCACGCAGTTCGGAGCTCTCTGATTTCGAGAAAGGTGTAATCGTCGGGTACCACAGAAATGGCTGATTCATACGCGACATATTCAGCGAGTTGAAGTACCCTAAATCGACAGTGGTCTACGTGATTGGCAAGTGGAAGATGAGAGGTGACTGTCGGAATGTGCCCCGACCAGGCAGACCCACAAAACTGGGAGTTAGAGACCGACGGGTGCTGGCCAGAGAAATTCGGAAGAACCGCACCAAATCGATGGACCACATCCGCGAAGAGTTTTAACAGGCACTCGGGAGTGTTTTTTCGATGAATACCATCCGTAAGGAAGCCCATCTGCTCGGTTAACACGGACGTGCTGCCGCCCACAAGCCTTTTATCACCAAGTCCAATGGCGCTGCCTGGCAAACGTGGTGCACAGAACGTCGACAGTGGACCGTTGAACAAGGGAAACAGGTTCTATGGAGCGACGAATCAAGGTTCACTCTCTACCGCTTGGATGGCAGGGTCTGGGTTTGGCGTCTGCCTGGAGAACGCCTCCAGCCGGAATGTATTGTGCCAACTGTGAAGTTCGGCGGCGGTGGAATTATGCTATGGGGGTGTTTCTCTTGGTATGGCACGGGATCCTTGGTCGCAATTCCTGGTAAACTCAACGCCGAGACCTACTGCACCATTTTGTATGACCATACGCTTCCTACGTTGTGGCAGTTTTACGGGGTGGACCCATGTTTCTTTCAGGATGACAATGCCACCTGTCATGTTGCGAGGTCTACCATGGCTTAGTATGGTGACAATGGGGTTAATCGAATGGACTGGCCTGCGCAGAGCCCGGACCTTAACCCTATCGAGTACCTCTGGGACGAGTTGAAGAGTCGACTTAAGGGGTGCCCCCACCGTCCGAAATCGGTGAAGGAACTGACCTGTCTTCTCCAAGCCGAGTGGAAGAAAATACCGCTAGCCGTCATACAACGCCTGGTTGAGAGTATACCCGGAGGGTCGCAGCTGTAATCGCCGCTCGTGGAGGCTCCACCAACTATTAAAAGTGAATAAACTTCGTTTTCCTTTGCTATCACATGTGTCCAATTACTTGTTGGTAGATAGTGTATATACACGGAGTGGCCACTTTATTATGACCACCCCTTAGTACTTCGTTGGGCCACCTTTTGCCTTTAATACTGCGTCGATTCTTCGTGGCATGGACTCCACGAGATGTTGATAGGTGGTTTGTGGAATCTGAGACCATGCTTGATGAATAACACTTTCCAGGAGTGAGATTGCAGGGTTGTGGATCCAGCTGTCTGATGGCTCGTTCAACTTCATCCCACAAATTATCAATGGGGTTGAGATCTGGAGATTGTGGGGGCCACCTAAGCAAAGTAAACTCACCGGCATGTTCCTGAAACCAATCCTGTACAATACGAGCACTACGGCAGGGCGCATTATCTTGTTGAAAGTAGCCATCACCATTGGGATAAACCATCCACATGACAGGATGCACTTGGTCCGCAACGATGTTTAGATATGATGTGCCAGTCAGACGTTGATAAACACGAATTAAAGGGCTCAAAGCATGCCAGGAAAGCATTCCCCAAACCATAACGTTGCCTCCACCAGCTTTGAAGGGTTGTAGCACTGCATTTGGGGTCCCTGATTTCGTGCTGTTTCCGCCAAATTCTCACTCGGCCATCGGCATGGTGCAACTGAAAACGTGATTCATCGAACCACATAATTTGTTTCCAATTATCGACTGTGCAATCCTTGTGCTCCTGTGCGAACTGGAGAAGTTTTCTCTTGTTAACTGCAGATAGCAAAGGTGTTCGAACAGGCCTTCGGCTACCATATCCCCTCCGATGCAGTGTACGGCGAACAGTGCGTGCAGAGATCATTTGAGGGGATTCTTGATTAAGATGGTCTGTAGTTTACTGCACTGTCGCCCTTCTGTTGTCTGTTACCAGTCTGGACACTCTCCGTTCCGCCCGAGCAGTCACTAGTCGATGACTACCACACGTTGTACATAGAGACCCAGTTTTTTGGCTGACAGTCCAGTCTTTAAACACTTTAACAACAGGTGCTTTGGAACATTTCATGAATGCAGCGGTTTCGGTAATACTCGCTCCATGGCTCCGAGCTCCTATAATCATCCCACGTTGAAAATCCGTCAAATCGCATTTTTACCCATCTCGTCATCCAAAAATCACTTCTACTACTGTAGCAAGCTCTAAGCTTTCCCTTTTTGATACTAGCCTCGCCCTCTGGCGGCAACAGCGTGCAGCCATAGCTCATTTGCTTAAAACTGTCAGGTGGTCATAATAAAGTGGCCACTCAGTGTATAACCTATAGTCAAAATACAAAATACACGATAAAAGCGAAATGAAAATGAGTGAATGAAAAATTTCTTAATGAAAAATAGAAATAGGATATTGTACTTGGTAGCGCAGAACTGATGGTCAGAGTCATATTCATATATTAAGACTTCAAAGAACCCAACAATGAACAGCATTTTGAAAAACATCCGATGTCCACCCACCCACAAATAAGAAAACAACCTTAGCCAAAACGAACATGACCAAAGTGTAGAACAACATTGTTTCTTTTTTCGATTTGCTAATATGATTTTACGTTCTGGTAGAACTTCTATCCCGCCTCGGTTGTCGCGCGGTTTAACAAGGACCGCGATTGGCCCCATGACACGGGGAGCCAGTTCGGAAAATGAGTTACCGTGTCCGGGTCCCACTTCTGAGAGAGAGGGAGACTCGACCATCAAGACACTACGGTTTCCATTTGCTTCGCAGGTTCAATTTGTTTCAGATTCCGTTCAGTTCAATAATTTTTCATTAATATACACTGACGGAAAAAAATCCCAACACCACGAAAAAATAGTTGTAGAGGAATGAAATGGCGGCAATACATTTGTATAGGTAACATATTTAATCGATTAAGGTTTCAAGATCACAGCTTATTGTAAGCGCGAGAAGAGCCATTTGAAATGTGAAATTCTGGTACATTAATAACCGGTGTAACCGCCAAAATGTTGAATGCAAGCACGCAAACATTCATGCATTGTGTCGTACAGGTGCTGGATGTCAGTTTGTGGGATGGAGTTCCGTACCTGTTGCACTTGGTCGGTCAATACAGGGACGGCTATTGCTGGTTGGGGCTGACGCTGGAGTTGTCCAATGATGGCCCATACATGCTCGATTGGTGAAAGATCTGGTGATTTAGCAGGCCACGGCAACATGTCGACACTCTGTAGAGCATGTTGGGTTACAACAGCGGTATGCGGGCGAGCGTTATCCTGTTGGAAACACCCCATGGAATTCTGTTCATGAATGGCAGCACAACAGATCGAATCACCAGACCGACGTACAACTGTGCCGTCAGGGTGCGTGGGATAACCACGAGAGTGCTCCTGCTGTCATAGGAAATTTCTCCCCAGACCATAACTCTAGGTGTAGGTCCAGTGTGTCTCGGCCGCAGACAGGTGGGTTGCAGGCGCTCACCTGGCCTTCTTCTAACCAACACACGGCCATCACTGGCACCCAGGCAGAACCGGTTTTCATCAGAAAACACAACAGATCTCCACTCCGTCCTCCAATGAGCTGTAGCTTGACACCATTGACGTCGCAAACGGCAGTGGTTTGGAGTAAGTGGAATGCACGCTACAGGGCGTCTGGCTCGGAGCTGTCCTTCAAGTAACCGATTTGTAACAGTTCGCTGTGTCACTGTGGTGGCAACTGCAGCTCGAATTGCTGCCGCAGACGCGGTACGATGCGCCACGGCCATACGCCGTACACGGCGGTCTTCCCTCTCAGTAGTGCCAAGTGGCCGGCCGGAACCCGGTCTTCTTGAGGCAGTATCTTCCCTTGACCACCGCTGCCAACAATCATGCACAGTGGCTACATTCCTGCCAAGTCGTTCTGCAATATTGCGGAAAGAAAATCCACCTTCTCGTAGCCCTATTACACGACCTCGTTCAAACTCCGTGAGCTGTTGATAGTGGCTTCTTCGTCTTCTTAAAGGCATTCTTGACTAACATCAACACACTACGTCGAATCTCAACGATAACTAACGCTCACGAACGTTACAGCGCGTATTTACAGCAAACCTGCTTTGCATGTTCCGAGGGGCGCTACTAACGTCACACGTATGCGCCGAGCGCGAAATTTGCATAGATGTCATCTTACAGATGTACTCTCACCGCCTACCAACTGTCGTTTATCTAACACAAACCCTTCTTGGTGTTGGGATTTTTTTCCGTCAGTGTATATACGACTATTACACAGGGATCCAGGTATAATATCCAGCTCTTTAATCACAATCCTTCGCCTCTTCAAATAGGCATCCCGAACTGTTCTTCCTCGAAACCGCACTATAAGTGGAGAAGTACCTTTCGGTCCCCTGGCAGGTAATCTATGTACAGTTTCAACATCTGCAATATCGAAGTTATCAATATTCAACTTACCCGCCAGACGGTACACTAGGTCTCTCAATCCAGCATCCTCCTCATTTTTATCCGCCGTTACTCCATGGATTTCCAAATGTTTGTTTCTGGTGTATTGTTCCAGGTCATTATGCCTCTCACGAAGCATTTGAATTTCCGCAGCCCGTGTCTCGACCCTTGACCCAAGATCTGCAATCCTGCCGTGCGCTGTTTCAAGGGCCTTGTCCATATTACACAATTTAACCAAGATCTCATCATATGTTGATGACATGAATTCCACAGATTTTCGCAATTCAATAATCTCCATCTTGATATCCACCATTACATCGAGTTTCTTATTCACAATATCTAGTAATCTTTCATAAATAATCTTACCGTGAGTATCCCGGAGTTCAATGCCACAACATGTCTCTCATCTCCCAATAATCCGGTGCAAGAAGCAGTAGTAGCAGAAGTAGGAACCACTCCTCTCCTGCAATCATCACAATTCCAGTTTGATCTCTTTTCTCTTGACATCTTTCTATAAGCGGTCTCAGTCAATGAGCAACAGTCGTAATGGAAATATCCTCCACAATCTGACTGTCAACACACTTTTGACATTGTGCTTGCTACATCACAATCCAGCAAATATTAAATGTTCATCAATTAAATTGTTTTCCGTTGTGCAGGGTATGACACGTTACCCTAAGTATTCCATATGGGAAATATTAAAGTCGACAAAAAACTCAGACGCCAATCACCAATGACGCTCACGAAGCAGACGACAGCAAGACAACATTCAAGTGAAGCAGACGGCAACACATCCCGAGAGTACCATGACAGTCAAGTCGAACTTCTCACGTTACAAATGTTCATTCCATCCAAGATAAGGGTGCAAGATTTATGATTTCGAATAAATAATAGTGACCCAGAACTCTATAACCAATTAAAACACACCAAAACTTCAGTCAAACGTTCATACCTTATAATGCATTGGTATCAGTTCAACTAATGAAGGAAAACCTGGATATATTTCCAATTTTTCAACAGTACATATCACTAACGAATTCTTCAATATCGTGACTCGACTGAACTTACAAAAACAGCAGTCTCCTCTAGAGTTTTTACATTTTCAACGCTACGATTTCAAAGAAATTGAACTTCGAATTTTTTTATCGAGAACAATCTTCAAAAGCGACTTTACCTGGAATATTTATGCATGCTTCAATTTAGAACACCTTACCCCTATGGTTTAAACAACCTTTTCAATGGTATCAAACTCAGTGCCATGAACAGCAATTGCAATATTTACCAAAATTTCAAATTCACACCATTATCAGACTCATCCTTTTTTAAAATAAACGTGGGCGACGTATTAGGAGAATTCGTCCTAACCAATTTTGTGATTTTGAGCTACTCTTGACGATTTTGGATAACGCTCACGAGGACACTCTCAAATGCTGCAGAGGCAAGATTTTCGCCCTTAATATCAGAAAACTTAAGAAATTTAAGACCTTGCACGACGATTATAACAATCATCGCCAACATTTACAACATCTGATCACGGACTTAATAATCAACTACAGAATGACATCAATCCGCGTGGGACACCTATGGAATTAATTAAATGCTACTGTACTGTTGGTTTCACCAATGGATTCTTTGATAGCATTAACCTCAAAGCTATATTTGACAAGAATAGGATGAGCTTTCCCCTTAACAATTCTGCTTACGTTGCAGTTAGTTACAGATACGATTTGCCTCTCGGTCGGTTGACTTACAATTACCGACAAGCAGCAATGGAACTGGATCATCTGCTAAATGGGCAATACGAATTGTGTTTATGCCATAGCGATCAATTTAAGGACTATATTGATGAATACCACGGACATATTATTACAGGCAACCTTGACGTGGTGCCGTACCCAGAACTACGGACTGTGATGGAAAAAGGTACTCGCTTTAGATTAACCAGAGGACAAACCCATTCGAAATGTCTCGCCACGTTTCGATCAGACTTAATACAATTGGCTTTGAAACTGTCTTGCAGCTTCAATTCACCTTATCAGTCTTTTCTTCTGTGGATTAATGAGGTCTTTTCGGATTTTAAACGTTCAGTTCTGGTAACGACTACCACCGGGAATCGTCAGAATTTTTTTCTTACTCAAATTAGGTTTTTGCAACAAAACTTCATTATTGCACCCGTAGACAAGGCAAATAATAATTTTGCCATCTGGTGTGAAAAAACTATCTGGATACTTTGACTAAAGAATTGAATGGTGGTACCACCTATCAAGAGGAATCAACTACTTCACATATTATACTTAAAAGAATTATCGCTTTAAATAAAAGTTTGAAATTTCATATCTCTTCTACCTTATTTCCTGTCATCTATGTAGTGCCTAAGTTCCATAAGAACCCAACTGACTGCTTTTCGTTATACACTGCTGGACAATTGCTAAGGACGGATCATAAACGGCTATATAGCGCATAAAAAAGTAAGTGTGGTTGGATGCCAAGTGAAATAAAATAATGTCAGAATGCCAGGACATTACAAGAAAGACAATTTATTGTGCTCTGAAATCCAGAAGGCTTTGGAACGTGTTCAAGGGACAAACAGGCCATTTTGTGCAGAATACGTAAACGTGAAAAAAATGCAATTACCGTCCGCAGGCGTTCCGGCGTAAGATGTCAATACGGGATATGGCCACCATGGAGGGCGATGCAAGATTCCACACGTCGTGTCATGCTTTGTACAAGATTATCAAGCAGATGTTGGGGTAATTTATCCCATTCCTCTGTCAGTGCACGGATGAGGGTGTCCTTGTTTATTGGAGGGCATTGGCGACCAGCAAGACTCCTCCCCAAAGCATCCCACACATTTTCAATGGGATTCAGATCTGGAGAACGTGCTGGACATACGAGGCGTTGAAGATCCTCGCTCTCAAGACACTCCTTGACAGCGTCTGTTCGATGACATGTTGCGCTGTCGTCCATGAAAATGAATCGATCACCAACAGCACCACGGAACATGCGAACATGAGGTAGCAGAACATCATTAATGTATCGTTGGCCAGTCATAGTCCCAGTTGGAAGCACATAGAGGGAAGTACGGCCATTGATCATGATGCCAGCCCATACCATGACACTACATATCGGATATCGGTCCCTTTCCTGTATGTTTGCTGGACAATATGCAGTACCACTATCACGCCAGATCAGTTGTCGTCGACAATCAGACGATAGACTGTATCTACTCTAATCTGAGAAGAGGACAGCAGACCAGTCGTTATCAGTCCAATTGCGATGTTGAGGGCACCATTGCAAACGGGCGGTACGGTGACGTCTGGACAATGGGATGCACACAACAGGACGGCGGGCGTATAGTCCTCCTTCATGCAAACGTCATGGCGACAGTTTTTCGGGAGATCTGCTTGCCAGTAGCAGCCATAAACTGATTTGCTACCTCACTACCTGTGCTGCGCCGGTGTCTTTTTGTTGATAGCACTATGTACCGATCTTCTGCAGGTGTCGTACTGCGAACACGACCTCCTCCATGACGTTTGCTACACTCTCCATTTGTTTGAAATGATTTCCAAAGCCTTGAAACAACACTGTGGCTGACGTCGAACTCCCTGGCACCATCTGTTATTTTTCGCCCTTCTTCAATCTTGCCAATAATACGGCCACGCGTAAAATCATCTAGGTGATGTCGGGAAGACATACTGAAAATTGTGAGTTCGTCAGTTGATTATTTCCCTTTCAACTTTGCGCTTGAACAACAACGGTCAACACGCTTCAAATCCTTTTCATCTCTTATCAGCGCTATGACGTCACGAACAAGTTCGGCAATCCAAAATTTGCATACGCACAACACGTCTTACTGTATCCCGCACTTATGCTAATTTCCACATTTTCCTGCCTTCCATTTTATGGTTGCTATTGTCATCCGTCCTTAGCAATTGTCCGGCAGTGTATTACCAATACTCGCGGTTGTTACAATTGGAAAGCTGGCAATGTCTTTGAAAAATCTTTAAAACTATTATATGGTCAGATTCACGATTCTTATATCATTGATAACAGCGCAGCCGTCTTGAATAACCTAACACAAATCAGGACCTATATAGTATTGAAACTTTTTGATTTTGGAACTTATTTACGTCTATTCCTATTGCTGGATTAATTGCTGCTTGTGCTGCATTATTTACAAATTATGGCAATGTGATCAAGTATACCTCACAGTTTTGGAATAGTTTAGTCGATTTCTGTCTCTACCACAGCTACATTTGGTTGGGTAAAAAAATCTACCGACAAGTTACTGGTATACCCATGGGCAGTGTTTTCTCCAGCACTTTCGCTAATCTTTATTTATATCTATATGAAAGGGATTTTATGACTACTATTTCGCAAGATTACGGGCGTATTTTTCGTTATGTTGATGATCTTATTGTTTTTAATAATCCCATCTTCAATATTCAAGCTCAACATATATATCCATCAGTTCTGACACTTGAAAAAATGTTCCATGCAAGATGGTCATGTACATTATTTAGATATCGACATTTCTTTCACTGATGGTATAAGTATTGAGACAGATGTCTACGATAAACGTCTTAATTTTCACTTCAGAATTAACTATAATTTTCATACTGGACCTCAAATATCTCAATTTCTGTGCATCGCAACATCGTTATTTCGCAATTAGTTCGAATTTGTAGAATTTGCAATAATCCAGCTAATGTCTTAAAAAATTCCGAATCCTGTATCTTCAGTTGCGTAACAATCGACTGCCAATTCGTTTCCTCAAAAAATAGTTTTCAACTGTTCCTTACCGACTATAATACACAAATTTTGACCTTCACACCATGATTAACCCATGAACTTACAATGTTAATTTACAGGGTTTTCAAAATGCTGTTTGATGGATCGCTAACAGCTACCAATACTAACCTCTTTCCTCACCCCCTTCTTTTTTTCAGATTTTGCCTACTGCTTATTCCTCTACACTATAATGTCACCGTCCGCCTCACACCAAAAACTGTTCGCCTATTTATATGCAGTTCGGCGTCGCTCCTTTCTTTTGTTTCTTCGTTCGGTCTTGCATTAGAGTTCGCAGCTTAGAGAGTACTTACTGTCCGTGGGTATTTGGTCTTTTACCTACTTTTTGCTGACATCAGAAAAGCTGCTCTCGCCATGTACTGGTACTCTCCTGATGAAGATAGTTCATGGTTTACCGTTTTATGTTTCATCATTTGTTCTTTGTCTATCCGTTGAGGTTTTTTTAATCATCATACTGTACACTTCCTATGCTGCTTCACCGTTTGACCAGCTGCTGCATGCGCTACCTTCGGACGTAAGCTATTTTATCGTTTATTGCGTCTTGTTTCTGTTCAGTTTTTGGCCGTTATAGCTTTAACTTGTTTTTATGATATATATACAGGGTGCCCAGTAAAGTCCCTTCTCAGCCCCGTAACTTTCGAACGCCGACAGCTATAGCCACAAAAACGGTGTCTAGGTATAGTAAAGTGGCTATGCGCTATTCGATGAGACCGCTTACATCGCTTCCTAGCGGCAAAGTAATGAGTTAGCGTGCCGATCTCGAAAACTATACGAGATACGGGAAAATAGTCAATTACGAAGATGTAGAGCAGCATTGATTTAATACGAAAAGACACCTTGCGCACATGAATGCTAAGAATAGAACGCGTACAGCGCCCGTTTGTTTGTTCGCGATGTCGAAAACTGTTACGTCACAAAACGCGTCAGAAAGGAGATAATATCGCCTTCCGCAAAGCACGAGCCCGACTCATGGCCCAGTGGTGGCGCGCGCTCTTCGCATGCGATTGGACCTTGGTGCGATCCTCGTCGGGTCCGTGCTATAGTCACCGTCTGTAAGAAACGTGTGGACTCGGTGGCGATCTTGGCAATTCGTCTCGCATCGACTAACCAACTCAACTCAACTCAACCCGCGATTGGTATGCGAGTTGCATGCAATTTCTGTGATATGCAAATAGGTATGGAAAGTAATACCTTTTCGGCAGGTATAAAAGAGGGTTCCCGAGGTGTATGTCAAATCTCGCGGTCATGGAGAAATATTCCAATGATGAGTATTGCGAGATGTTGCTCCTATACGGTGAATGTGGTCGCAATGCAAGAAATCAGAACGGCTTTATCGTGAACGTTTTCCTGCAGGATCACATCCGTCATGGAAGACCATCCTCAATGCTGTTAATAGGTTAAGGGAGACGGGCTGCGTGACCAACCGACCTAGATCAGGCAGACCAGCTGCTGTAGGCCGTCAAGTGCAACCAGAGGATGTCTTAGCATACATCCTCAACAATCCTGAGAGCAGCACAAGAGAGGTTAGTGCCGAATGTGGTCTCTCAAAAAGCCGCGTATGGCAAATCCTGCGGCGATCAGGTGCTCATCCATTACGTCCAACACCGTTGCAGGAACTACAGCCAGGGGATGCTGAGCGACGTTACGACTGGTGTAACTTCGTCATGAACAAATTAGAGGTCCAGCCAACGTTCCTTGCCGACATTATTTGGACAGATGAGGCGTGTTTTAGGCGTAATGGCGTCTACAATAGGCAGAACACCCATTACGGGGCGCTGGAAAATCCTGCACGTGGTCTACCAGTTCGTCATCAGATGCGGTGGTCCATTAATGTTTGGTGCGCCATTTTCAAGGACAACCTCATCGCACCTGTGTTTTACGAGGGTACGTTAACGGGAGCCCGATACTTGGAGCTTCTACAGTACGTATTACCCGATCTTTTGGACAACCTGCCGTTGCCTCAACTGCGGAATGTTTGGTTCCAACATGACGGCGCCCCACCGCTCCAGCCAGGAAACGTAAAAAGGTACCTGGTCGAGACATTCGAGCAACAAATCATCGGCTATGGTGGTTGCGTATAGTGGCCTGCACGCTCACCGGACCTCACCCCATTGGACTTCTTCCTGTGGGGCTACCTCAAAGAGCAGGTGCATCAGACCTCTCCGACAACGTTGCAGGACCTTCGACGCCGTATAACTGATGCTTGTTCCAGCGTGTCACCTGACATGCTGCAAAATGTGCAGCGTGAGATTCAATCTAGAGTCCAAATGTGTATTGTGGCTGACGGAGAGCACATTGAGCCCCGACGGTAAATGTACCGGGTGACAACTAATTGCTCCTTTCTGACGCGTTTCGGGACGCAATAGTGTTCGACATCGCGAACAAACAAGCGAGCGTTGTACGCGTTCTATTCTTAGCATTCATGCGCGCAAGGTGTCTTTTCGTACTAAATCAATGCTGCTCTACAACTTTGTAATTGACTATTTTTCCGTATCTCGTATAATTTTTTAGATCGGCAAGCTAACTCCTGACTTTGCCGCTAGGAAGCGCTGTAAGCGGTCTCATCGAATAGCGCATAGCCACTTTACTATACCTAGACACCGTTTTTGTGGCTATAGCTGTCGGCGTTCGAAAGTTACGGGGCTGAGAAAGGACTTTACTGGGCACCCTGTATATATATTACAATTCAAATAATGAGCAGTTTTTCCACAAGGAAATGGGAACACACATCTTAATTCCCTGGATATCTCTGCTTCTGAAGGTGCGATTTGAAAAATATTTTTTGGTCGGATATTTTCCTCTGTAAGGGGCATATTATCTGATTTTTTTCGTGACGAGCTGATCAGCCAAGCTTATGAGCGTAAGTGTATATTTCTACTCGCAAATGAATTTCCGCTTCTTATGTTGCCCTCCGAAACTAACTTCTCTTTTTTTTTCTTTTGCTGTGTGTACCTCGTCTGTGGAATTACTTGGCGAATATAGCCTGTTCTTTAAAGCACGCACTTTCTAGCTTGAAAATTGATAAATTACGCGAGTAATTGCACTTCACGTGAATCATTATAGGGCGCAGTTTTATCAGCTTTGACTCACCGAATGGTAAGGAGGAGAGAAAGAGAGTGTGTTTTATTAAAGGAAACATTTCTCCAATGGTTATCCACTCACAACGTACAGTGTTAGTTGCATGTTTTATGCACAGATAACGTATTTTCGGTAAGAGATGCTTGTGCGTTAACCGCAGCGGAACAATTGTTATTTTAATATGTAAATTTCACATTTTCTTTCATATTATTTTCACACACCAACTTAACAGGAAACGTCTTTAGGAATGAGTTGTCTCAGGGGGTTCGTAAATTAAAGTCAAAACTTCATTGCATTGTTTTTTATATGATTTTCAAATAAATTATGAGGTAAGTTTTTAATTTAACAAATTTTTGTCTTCTTTTCCGTTTATGCTATTTGAACGCACATGACCCATGCACCAGGAAATCCCATTACACAATTAACCAAGAGCAATTATTTTCTCGTTTGTGAAAGCCGTGCATTTTTTGAAAGTTGGTTCCATTATTTTCCTTTTGAGATATTTTTTTTACACAAGAATGACAGACGTGGTAATTATGTCAACTGCTTAAAACGGTAATTGAGCAAATTTCCAAGCCCTACTTCAGAAAACAAAGTGGCATAAAAAGTAAGAATAATTCCTCTTGAGCTCGCATGTGCTGTGTAACCTACGTGATAAGAGAGAAAAGTTTAACTGCTAGTGTTCATTGTCTGAAGTGAAAAGCTGAAAGATGACGCAATTTTTGAAATTTTAAAAGACATGTGATAAAACTTAACGGACAAGTCCCATATTAAATACAAAGCATTAAAAAAAACATGGGACTGGAAATAAAATGACACAGGGCTCTCAGTTTTTTTGAGTAAGCAAAAATATGAAACGCACTTCATTTGACGTAACTACATTTATCATCATCATCATCATAGTCAACCATTATCAATCCACTGCTGGACGAAGGTCTCCCCAAGTTTCCTCCACAACGGTCTGTCTTGTGCCAGTCTCCTCCATGTCACTCCCGCATATTTACGAATTTCATCCACCCATCTCCCATGTGGTCTTTTTCTGGGTCTTTTCCTGTCCCTTGGAATCCAATCTAAAATTTCGGCTGTCCATCTATGGTCTGTCCTTCTGGCATTATGTCCAGCCCATTGCCATTTCAGGGATTTAACTCTGATCATGATGTCTTCCACTCTCGTCATTTTTCGGATCCACGAGTTCCTCTTCTTATCTCTCCTGGTTATACCAAGCATGCACCTCTCCATGCTTCTTTGAGTTGTCTGCAGCCTTTGTATGTCTCTTTTAGTTAAGGTCCACGTCTCTGCACCATACGTAAGCACTGGAAGGATGCATTGATCAAACACTTTTCTTTTAAGACATAATGGCATATTGCTCTTGAAAATTATGCTGTTTCTTCCAAAAGCTCTCCAGGCAAGTTTTGTACGCCGATTAATTTCTTCATCAATGTGACCCTCACTTGATATCTGCTGTCCAAGATAAACATACGTATCTGTTATCTCCAGTTTTTCTCCATCAATCGATAAATCTTCATTTCTTGTAAAAGCATTGAACATCACTTTTGTCTTCTGAAAGTTCATTTTTAATCCCACTTCTTTACTCTTGTCAGCAAGTTCCTGGATCATACTCTGCAGCTCTGATGGGGTAGTTGCAAAAATGACTACGTCATCAGCAAAACGAAGGTGGGTTAGATAATCTCCATTAATCTTTATCCCTTTGTTTTCCCAGTTCAGTGATTGAAAGACATTTTCCAATGTGGCATTAAAGAGCTTCGGAGATATGGTGTCACCTTGTCTCACTCCCTTTCCAATTGAACTACATTTATACATAAGGGTAAATCAAAAAAGTAAAGGCAAATTGTGAATTATATTGATACTGCAAGCGACAGAACTTACCAACGTCAGTGCGTCATAACGGTAGTTATATATTGTGGTACCTGCATCATACAACTCTATACGTCAATCTGGTTCCGAAGGTGAATGTATAAACCTGGAAACTCTTCTTTCCGATAGCATCCCTGTTCAACAGATTGCTATAATAAGGTTTCTTTGTGAAGAAAGGGTCAAGTCAGTTGAAATTTACAGAAGAATGGCCACAGAAAAGTTTATGAATGGATATAAAAGTTTAAATCTGGCAGAAAAAGTGTAGCTGACGAGCCTTGAATAGGGCGATCCTTAAGATCTGCGAAACCACAAATTTGTCCGTGATGGAGATCGAACTCGCGCCCCCTCACTCCGAAGTAAGTACAGTAGTGGCCAAAATTGTGGAAACCTTTTGGAAATAGTGTATTTTTAAGGTTTGATGGCTCATAACACCACTTTTGTTTGGAGTAATACCATAACATTATATATCAATGGAAAGATAATTTCATCAAGAATGTAATGCAGTAACTTTTATAAAGGATTTTGTATTAGAACAGCAGTTATAAAGAAGAAAAGTGAAACACATAGAAAAAATGAGATATACAAAAATTCTCACCATGTCAGTTAATACTTAGTTGGGTAACTATGAGAGTTAATTACGGCCTTACAACGCCTTCCCATGGAGTGAACCAAGTTTTGTAGTTCCGCAACTCTTATAATGTGAAACCAAGATTGAATTAATGCTTCTATCAATTGGGTTTTATTGTTGGGTTGCTTCTGACTAATAAGTTTCTTTAGTCGGCTCCGAAGATGTTCGATGACGTTAAGGTCTGGGCTATTCCCATGCCATTCCAGCAGTGGAATATGATTATCTTGAAACCACTTTTTGCACACAGCAGCAATATGACATGGAGCTGAATCCTGTTGAAATATAAATTCTTCATTATCTTAGAAAAGATCACGTGCGGAACTCTTCAGTTTGGGCTCAAGTATTTCATTAAGGTATTTTTGGCCATATATATTCCCATTAATCACGCAAATTTTGCCCACACCTTTTGATGTCGTACAACCCCAGATCACAACACTAACTGGGTGTTTCACGATACATGTAATGCAATCAAATGCAAATCTTCTCCGATTCTTCTCCTTGCGTATGTTATGCCATCGCTACCAAATAGAGAGATTTTGGTCTCATCACTCCAAATAACACTGTCCCATTGTTCAGCTGTCCAATTAACATGGGTTTTACCCAGTTTAATCTTTTCAACCTCTGTTTGAGAGATAAAAATGACTTTTTTCGTGGAATTCTTGCTTTTAGACCAAATACCTGCAGTCTGCGCCGGACAGTCCTTGCACTCAACTTCACATTGCATTGCGCCATTTCATCTTGTATACACCCAGATGATTTTCTTCTGTCACCTAGGCACAGTCTCTTAATTCTTCTACCATCACTTGCTATTGTGCACCTTTTCCTGTTTTTACCAGTCTGGTTTTGTAGTGACTGAGTCTTCTTATACCTCTTCAAAAATTTAGAAATGCCACCTTTGGTTAAGTTTCCACCAATTTTTCTTCTAATTTCTTCATAACTTAAGCCTTGTTCACTTAATAGTACTATTTTACATCGCTTTCTGGGTGACCAGTCAACTCTTTGCGCCCTTTCTTTAATTTTATTACGTTTTACATTCTCACTAAATGAAAGAACACACACAAAAAAAACCAACTTGATAGTAATCACATAACACGCTGACAAATGTCCTCCTCTCAACCCCAATACATGACATCAATAGCTGAATCCTAATGTGACATGATTGGCTCATTGCCAAAACAAGATGACGTCTGATTGGTTCTCTAAACACCCATGCTCATTGGCTACATTCAAATGAAAGAAAGCTACTTCATATCAACCTAAGCAAGTTGTGCTTCCTTTTTCTGGTTATTTGGCTATAACTTTTCATGAATACAGATAATTGAACAAACTTTATTGCATTACATTCTTGATAAAATTATCTTTCTATTGATATACGTATAATTTCATGGTATTACTTCACAAAAAATGGTGTTATGAGCCATCAAACCTCAAAAATACACTTTTTCTAAAAGGTTTCCACAATTTTGGCCACTACTGTAGCTCTCCCAATTAAGCTACACGGACGGAATGAACCGCTGCATATTTATCGTCTTGACACGTAATTCACCTCTGTAGTACGTCACAGATCGTAAACTGAAGACCATGTCGTGTTAACTTTCTCATTGAAGGAGGCTGACAAATTGCTAAGGTTGATATGTTAGGCATAAGGTATGGTTCTGCCTATGCTACGATGCATGGCGAATTATACTACAGGAAACTGTGCGCCAGGTGGGACCGGAAATGGCTGACAGATGAACACAAATAAATGCGTTTGGAGATTTATACTCAGTTTTTACAGTTTTGTTAAGAACATCCAGGTGTACTGGAAGGGATTGTTACTGGAGACAAGATCTGAGTGCACCAATTTGACACTGAAAGCAAGAGGCAAAGTATAGAGTGGAAAAATGTATCATCTCCAGCAGAATGAAGTTCAGTAGTTCCCCCTCTGTCAAAACAATCTTGCTAACCTTGTTTCGCGGTACCTATTTTGGAACATTATCAGAAACAAGGCAAAACGTTAACAATGTAACGTATTCAGCAATGCCTAAAGACAATCTGAGACCTGCAATTCGCAACAAATGTAAAGGTTGTTGCCTAAAACTGTTCTTTTTAACCCTGAAAATGCTCGCCTCCGTGCAGCGTCTGTGGCTATACTAACAATTTAAAACCTCTAGTCTGAGGTCTCTCCACATCCACCAGACATCCCGGAATTCGCACCAAGCAATTTTATCTCTTCAGTCTCCTTAAAGAAGCATTATGTGGTCGACGCTTTGGAAGTGACGAGAACGGGAAAAAATCGGTGCATTCATGGCTTCGGAGACAGCCAAGAACCCTCTCCAATGTAGTAATGGACCATTCGTAAACAATTCATCATCAACCATGGGTACAATTCCCGTAGGTGTCTGTTGCCATTTTAACTATATTGTCCCATTGAAGTCTGTTCATTGCAGAGTGGCTCAGTTCTTGAAGAGTTCCACCGCACCAGTCTTTAATATCGTCAGCCCACACACGGTGAGGGCGTCTTCTTGCATTCCTTCCGCTCATTAAGCCAAACACCAATGTCTTTATCTTTCTGTCGTTTTTTATTCTGCAGATGTGTCCAAAGAGTCTTAGTTTTCTCTGTATGATTTTTTGGAAAAGGGTCTCTTTTAGTTGCATTCTTCTGTACACTTCATTTCTTTTCCTCTTGGCCCATCTGATTCATAAGATTTTACGATAGCACTTTCTTTCAAAAGCAATCAGTAGTAGATTTTTCGACCCAACCATGTTAGATAGCTGTACCTCTTATAGTTTTCTTTGGCATCAGATTTCAATCATCTTTATTGTTTTGCTGCCAGCGCATCGACACTCATGAAACAATTCGTTCACAACGAATGACTCTTCACTGTTAATGATGAATGGGTCGCTCTCACGGTTGTGAATAATTATTCAATCATTCATCACTGCAACACACACTGAAGTCACAGTAGGTTCAACTTTCTTTCGTCCTAGTGAGTTCGGAGACGAATTTCCATTAAGAAAGTAATGTCGAGAATTAATAAATGTCAACAATTATGTGAGTAAGAAATCAGAACTCAGCTAGGAAATAATGGTGAAACTTTGGAATGGGAATGATGCGTGAATGCCATTTATTTGAATGTTGTGCCCGACCGTTCGCTCGTGGCAAATCATTCATCGTGAATGGTTGAAGAGCTCGCACTCTGTTGGGGAGTTAACAAAAAGATCTGTGGCTTTGAAAGCCGTTCGGTCGTATACACGAGATCTCTGCCACAAAATATTCACTCAGAAAGCGTAGTGATAACCTGGAAAATGATTGGTTCGTTTGAATTATTATTCGTGAATTACTCTTTTGCGTGAATGAACTCCCAAGAAGGAATGATTTATGTCATCACTACTCCGATGGCATCAAGAAAGTTATGGACCGTTACAAAAAGTGTATCGAAATGCAGGTAGGTTGCATTGAAAAACAGTGCGGTAGTTATGTAAGTTCCACGTTGTTTTTGGTAAATACAACGAAACTACATTTAATTTTTTGTTCACCATATTCTCTACATATATTTTACTCTGTTGTAGATATCAGTATTGTAGTTCACCTCTGTTTAAAATCCCGATCTCCAGCATGCGAACTGAAGAATCCTGCTATTTGTATCATCACATGTGTTGCGAGTGGTATTGTCTTGTAATTCATAAACGGTTAATACAGTTGATACGAATTTGAGAACTCACGAAAAAATTTTCTCTACATCCTCTTGACGGCGGATAGGTCTATCCTGCCGGAAAGATTGTGAGCGATCAGGCAAGCGAGTAAAGGTGCTTTAATAGCGACCAGAAAGGGCAAGTGGTGTGGTAGGTTCCCGCACGAGGCCCGCCTGCGCAATCAAGTTCGAAGAATTCAGAATGAAAAGCTCTTTTAAGAGCTCTAACTTGCTCCCAAGCCTATCCCACCCCACCGCGTCGGTCCCCCTCTCAAATGAGAGGCCCAGGTGTGGGGTCACTCATCGAGCGCACACCATCATGCTCGAATCTCTCAAACCTAGAAATGGGGGGGGGGGGCAGAGACACACGGACTATTCATGGAACTAAACGAGACTCTGGATAGTCCGAATACAGTGTCAGAGGTCAGTTGAGTCCAATTCTGGATCGCATACAGCGGGCCTATATCAGCCAATTGGTGGAGATTAGCTACTTGCCGCCCCGGAGGCGCAGTGGTCTAAGCGATGGCCTCTGATCATTCATACGAAAGGGGTCCGGGTTCGAATCCCAGTGAGGCATGGATGTTGTGTTTGTCTTACGGCACTGGCTCTCTCCCTTCCCTTCCCTGGAACCAGTGACCCTAAATTAGAGACGTGCGACTGCTTATAGCCCACTGAGTTGCTTACGGTGGTCGTTAAACCTCCAATAAAAAAAAACAAATTAGCTACTTGATGGATAAATTAAAGGAAAGGACAACGAGTGATAAAGAATATCCACCGAAACAGCATTCCTATGCTGATGCTGCCCGAGGAAACCCGAGAGCAGACACTAAGAAAAAACACCAGGAGAAACACAGCTGACTCGTTTTTCCGAAAGACCCACAAAAGACCTCCGCCAAGGTGAAGGACGAGATCACTCTCGAACTTGACCCGGGGTTCCTGGGAATTGGTGTCCAAGAAGTGAGAAAAGTTAACAAGGGTGGCATCGTGATTGAATGCACCAAGGCAGCTGGGGCGTAGAAGCTAGTCGAGGCTTATGAGGAACGAGAGGACTTCGTGGAAGCTTCAGAGCTACGACTACCAGTTAAAAAACTCCCACGAATCAACCTATACGGGAGTGGCAGAAGCTCATAAAAGAGATTTGTGCAGCAGGACTTCCCGCGCCAGAATAATCTGTCTAAGCCCGACGAGTTTATGGTCGTCTTCCCTATCACCGGAAAAGAGAAAAAACGTCCACTGGGTGATTGAGCTGGCCCCAGTGGACTTTAGATCCATTGTGAAAAAAGACAAGGCCAACCTTGCCTGGAGAGTTCGCAGTGTTCGTGAATTCCTCAGAAAAACCCGCTGCTTCAAATGCAACGGGTTTGGGCACTATAAGGCCAGGTGCCCAAAAGTGTGTGAGAGCTGTACCCGCTGCGGTCAGGCCGAGCACAAACACAGGAGATGCTCGAATGATGCAAAGTGCCCTAACTGTTCGAGAACGAATGAAAAATTGAAGCTAAAATTTAATATTGCCCACTCCAGTCTGGACGCGGTCTGCCCCAGTCTCAGACGAGAGCGGGAGATTCAACGAAACAGAATGGAGTACAGTTGATCTCTTCATCAACAGCTGGTGATGGGACTGCGTTCCCGAGGAAGAACAACGGGGTTGCGTCCCCATGGAAACTAAAATGTCTAAACATTGTCTCTGTAGCAGTCTGTCTATCTCGAAGTGAAACTTATGCTAATATGTTTGTGTATCAATGTTGTGTACTGTGTCTAAGCAAAAGGATTAAAGGCTTTGTGCCCAGAACGAAAAGAAAATTATCAGCGTGCGAACCAATCTCCTAGAGGCCCTCAATAGCTCTCACGGTCCGTCGCGGACGACTCTCAATTTGCACCACCCGTACACGGATCCGAACTTCTGGTTCCTCAGATCAGGAGTATTACCGTAATGTTTACGGCAGTAAACGTGTCCAGTGAGCTCATTCAATCCCTGCAGAGTCAGCGATTTGACGGAGCAGGCTGATGTCAATCATGCTTACCCTACATCATCTTATACCTACCGCAACCTCGACTACCGGAAGCATCACCTTGAGTGCACGCAGGGCTGCTGAAAGTACCTCCTTGAGCATACTCTCATCGATAGTTGCGTTCCAACTTCATCGTGAAGGCTGAAGTGACTTTAAGATTACCAGGTACGGCTGTAAAATAACGAGACTATGCTTGTGGCAAATGAAATGCGTGATGCATGCCAAAAGTAAAAGGTAAGGCATTGACATGTCACCGGAAGTGCAAAGTTCACGCCACTCTCTGTGTTAGTTCGGGAACATATGTTCATGAAAGTAAACGTGTTGTTTGTCGCGCTTCGTGAAAATGCTGAGTTCAAAAACTGAGCAAAGGGATAAACGTGATGAAATTAAAGGAAACCGCCTACCAGATCTTTTCGTAAGTTAAATGAGAGGTACGGGAGTGGCTGGGAGGACATTCAAGACGCCCAAGCATTTTAAAAACAGAAGACAGTGTGGATAAAAATCTGAGGAATTTTTAGAAATGATGGACGGCTGAGTATTATAATGATAGCAGAAATGCCGAACACTGTTAAAGAGACGTTTAGGCAAATTATACATGAAAATATGAGCATGACAAGAGTTTGTACCAAGATGGTTCAGAGGATTCTCACGCCTGAACAAAATGAAAATTGCAAACGAATTTGTGCTGACATTCTGGGGAAAATTCTGGCAGACTCCAGCCTTTCAAAGAGTGTTATCACATGTGATGAAATCTGGATCTTCCAATACTACCCTGAAACGAAAAAACCAGTCCATTCATTGGAAAACACCAACTACACCAAGGATGGAAAAAGCACGGAACAGCAAGTACAAGTTCAAGGCCATGTAAATTATTTTCTTTGACATTTAGTGTGAAATTTTGGTAGAATGGGTTCCCATTCCAGATGGAGCAACAGGGAACCAGCGTTACTACCGACAGTTTCCGAAAACTTTGAGAGAGCGAGTCAGAAGCAAGAGGTCAGAACTGTGAAAAAATGGACTGATTCTTCTCCGGCACAACGCTTGCTCATTGAGCACTCTCAGTAAAGCAGTTTTTAGCGAAGAAACGCATCAAAGGGCTTGAACATCCTGGTATTACCAGATGATACACTCCGTGAAGCTACAACGTCTTCGTCCATCGTCCTTGACTCGCACGGTGTTTCTACTCTTTCATCAGCCCCTGCTCCTCTCGAAATGGAGTGCAGTCAGATTGACCCCACAATGTGGTCTTCTAGTTTACCTTCACACCAAGTACCAACTCTTTCCATATCTATACCCCTTCTACAGGAGGTGTGCCAGTCTTCAGCTCCTGTGTCGAAGCCTGTACCGATGTCGCAAGGTATCTCACAAATCTCTTGTGGCACTCCTCACTTGTGACCCGTCCTATCCTTGTGATGTTCCCATCCTTACTGATGCTTATTATGAGGCTACGCTCACAGGATTTCCCAGGAACTTCTCTTTGATATATTTCCTCTTAACGAAGTTTTTGATGCCTCCCGCTCACATGCTCTTCACCCGTTCCCGGATGATACGTTTAATGCACCTTCGTGTGGACGCTGTTCCGAGACTGGCTGGATTTCTCGGACTATTGCTCCTCCTCCTGATCAAAGGAATGTGACTGTCCTGGATGCTTGTCCAGGTTAGTCCATTCTCTCCTGCAAGTGTCAACAGATAAATTCTTTGATAACTTCCGCCTTCGGTTCCATCTCTTTCTTGATGACTGGGACTACTTCATTACGCAGATTACCATGATGCAACCTTTCGAGCGAAGCTCTGGGCAAGGGTATGCCGTTTTCGTTGTATCCGCCGCCATTACCCAGACCATCCCTAGTGTATTGCCGTTCCACAATACCTTCTACTCTTGTTTTTGATTATAACTCCTTTTTCTTCACTGCAAACATGCCCACTAAATTTTTCTCTAGTATAATTTTGCCTATGGATTTGTTTATGAACTCCTGCATTATTTTGCTTATCAACATATTGACACTTGTTATCATATTTGACCGTCCTTCCTGATGTTGAGTATTTTTTTTTTTTTTTTTTGCGATTTTCCACAGCAGTCAGTTGTATCAAGTAAGTGCCTTATTGCTCTTCCCTTTTCCTGTTTTTATGTTCCTCAGTTACTGTATTGTTCAGATGTATTTTATTGATTAGTTATTGTACTTTGATTATGCCATTTTGCACTGTTTTCAAATACATTCCGGTGCATGGGCTTTCAACTCATTTTATTGCTATCGCAAGATCATTTAAATTGTTTTCTTTGACATTAAGGGTGACATTTTGGCAGAATGGGTTCCCGTTCCCGATGGAGCAACGCTGAACCAGCATTACTACGGACAGTTTCTGATAATTTTGAGAGAGCTAGTCAGGAGAAAGGGGTTAGAGTTGCGAAAAAATGTCCTTATTCTTCTCCAGCACAACAACGCCTGCTCATTCAGCACACTCAGTGAACTAGCAAAGTTTCTTGGCAGTTTTTAGCCAAGAAACGCATCATAGGGCTTGAACATCCTGCTTACTAGCCAGAATTAGGTCCCATGCTGTTTTTTCGTTGAAGTCAAATCTGTACTCAAGGGAACTCGTTTTCAATCATTTACTTTGGTGAAGAAGAGGAAGACCACACTGTTCAAAGGAATCACACCAGTTGAGCTACATCATTGCTTTTCCCAAAGGAAGATCAGAATGCCGTGCGCGGAAGAGTAGTACTCTGAAGTTGCTAACAGTTAAACATGTAGGTTCCTCAATTAACTAAAGTTATTTAATAGCCATACCCCGTATTTTGCAAATGTTCGTATTATCGTGCTTACAAACATGAAACATCGTGTGTCCCCGAAATTATTCATGATAAAAACTTTCAAATAAAGAATATTTTACAGTCAGCTCTAGAAATAATGACAGAAGCATAAATTGTATGACAAAAATAATAAAAATATTCATATCTGTTGCGAATATCGAGAATGAAATACCGTTGGTTAATTTTTTGTTAGTATTTTTTAATCCATTTCTTATGCTGTAATTTGAGAATCAAGCTCAATGGCTGCGTTTTCACACTTAGTCGTGTGCAGTACTACTGGTAGCATCAAACTGCATGACCCGAATATTTGCAGCAACGTTTATGTTTTGTTTTGTTTTTCGGGAAGGGGTTAAAGACCACCATGATCAACTCTGTGGGCTATAAGGCGTCCTTGATTTGAGGTCACCGTCTCCAAGGAGGGAAGACAGTCATGTCGCGCATGACTCAACAAGGACTCGAATCCTTGCCGAGCTCCAACCACTCGTCCGCATGGACGTTACAAACTTATTTAAGAAGTACTTATACAGTATTATGTCCAACGTGCGTTGCGTTTCTCTTTGTTTTGATGTTGCTTTTACTTTACTGTAGATAAAAAAAACGTCTTGACGATTCTAATAGGTTGAGTTGTGACTTCATTTGCTGATCTCTACCAACTGTGTGAGGTTTTCGGAAACTAAACCCTCGCAGTTGGTCAACAGGCTGCTATGCAGGGCTCTCATTTTTTTTTTTTTTTTTTTTTTTTTTGTATTAGCGTCATCGGTGCTGTCATATCATAATAACGTCTCCTTTCACCTTCTTTCACCCCTGCTTCAGTTTGTTTTAAGATTCTAGAGTTTTCGATGTTTATGCACACCGTGAAGTAATTCTGTCATTAATTACCCACTGTCTTAAGGTACTTGATCAACAACACTGAATTTAAGAAGGAAATTCCATACCTTATACTTTTCACACTCTAAGCCCATTAGAAAACAGTTGATTTCGAAATCCTCCGGGAATATGCGATGCCAGCGGTATCAAGACCACAAAGACAAATCGTCTGACTTTAAGTAAAAAAAACACTCTGCGTTCCGATGAATCTTCTTTCGGGTTAATTAAGACATATGGACCAGCTCGTATCTGGAGACAGCCTCAAGAAGCCTTACAGGACTCATGCATTCAGGGCTTTGGAGAAAGGAACGGGGTAATGACGCGGGTGGGATGCAGAAGAACTTTCTTAGCTTGGAACTGTACTAAGAGTCAGGTTGAAAGATTTCCTGAATCAGAGCTCTTATTTATATCTTCTGGATGATCCCGTTTGCACGGACCAACCCTGCAGTTTTTCTATCACAAGTTTCAAGACAATAATTAAAGTCCAAGTTTGTCGAGAGAGAGAGAGAGCTAACTTATTGACGAAAACAAATCTGCATGAACCACGTTAAAGCGTCAATAGATGCATACCATAAAGCATTTTATTGTAATGCCGAGCATCAAATAAAGAGTCTTCATAAAAGTCCTTGTGAATTCTTGAAATTTATGAAGTTCAAATATTTTAAGCAATCTCAATACTCAGATGAAAGCATGATTAAGGAAGATTCAAGACACAGTACGACTTTGTGCATTTTAACAAAACCATAATACGCCTTTCAGTTCGATTTCTCAACTAGCTGGAAACGTTTTCGATAAATTGTCAGTGAAATATCAAAGATATGTTGCTTTGTTTGAAGATGGAATCTTACTAGATTACTTTAAAATACATGAAATCATAAAATTATCCTCATATCAGTTTCACTTAACGAAAATAGTGGTTCTCTTCTGTTTCTGGAAGTTCATTCTTTCTCTAGAAAAAGCTTTAATCGCTATATAGCATCTAATTACTCACTACACTCGTTTTTTACTTACCTCCCGATGCAAAATCTTTTTTTATAAAAACGGACTTGCTTATATTGTCATTATATCCCTCCATCCGTCCGTCAATATCTCTGTACCTATTTGTCCGATGTGAAAAATTCTTTGCGCATTGTAAAGCATAAAATGTGATGAAAATTATCCGTGTCGTTTGGACTTTTCCCGATACATAACTTTACCGCTAAGAGCATAAATGCAGATCCCATCGAATACAAAATGTATATAATATATATTTTTTTCTTTTTTGATTGAAGGTTCAACGACCACAGTGAGCAACTCGATGGGCTATAAGCAGTCGCCCGTCCCTAATGTAAAGTCACTGACTCTAGAGAAGGGTGAGAGTCAATGCCGTAAGACAAACACAACATCCATGCCTCACCGGGAAACGAACCCGTACCCTTCTCGGGTGAATAATCATAAGCCAGCGCTTAGACCACTGCGCAACCGGAGCGGCCAAATTATATTTTATTTCATATCATTACTTCTAAAAATTTGATCGTAACAACTCTTTCCTTTCGATACTCTTCAGAACGTAGACACGGTGGTCGTTAAACCTCCAATAACAAAAAAAAAAAAAAAAAAAAAGAGAACGTAAACCGTTTTGTGTATAATTTCGTTTTAGATAATGCATAGTTTTTCCGCTAGGGGGCGTAAATGTATATTACGTTTTCTCACATGCCCTTGATTCTAAAAGTCAAATATGAAAAATTATTTTTACCAGTATGCAGAATAATCGTAGAATAAGCTAGTTTTAATGGCTGTTTGGATTATTTACGTTTGAGGTTTAACTCAACCTTACTTCAACTGAAGGCTTAACTTAGCTTACTCACCCGGATTATTCTAAACTGTTCGTTACTCATTCGTAACAGCTGAGGGCTTAATTAAGCATGTGAATAACACTTTTCAGAATAAATTACCAGAGTAAGCTTTAGATGGTGTTTACCAAAACCAAATCCACGTTTATTCACTAACCCAGCACGTCAGACAGTCGACAGTAATTACCTCGCTCTTAACAAAATGAAAAGACGTAACATATCGTTTAACACCATGTACTCAGAACATAGCTTCGCATAACTGAGCGGTGTAATACCGCTCAGTAGATAGCTTTCCTAATATCGCTCTCAATTCTGAATACAATCAGCTCAACGAATATATTAATAGATCTAAAATCGCTCTAACATCTGCACACCAGCTCTCATCTCAGAACACTTGTTATTTACAATCGTTGCCAAAAGTCCTGTGCCAGTAGACTGAAAGTCAAATTTTTGATGTTTGAAGTCAACTTATACAGCGTAATGGTAAAGTCAGGAATGCATATTATACATCCTTTTAAAGGAAATTTTATGCTGAATTCAAATATTTCTACAGAATATTATTACCGGTAATAGAAGTGAAGTTACAAGCAAAAGTGCAGCGTCTAGTCAGAAAAAGCAACAAATAGTGGAATTTGGGAAATTAGTATGCAATGCATTTAACGTAAAATTACTGTACAGTTCATTGACACTTGCATGACACTTGAAATATCTGACCAACAAGCAAAATACGCTTTAATATTTAATTGGATAACTACGGTTTTTAAAAAAAAACACATAAAAACCGTGGATAACCACGGTTTGTCATGTGCACCTTCTTGGCATGGAATTAATGAGCTTCTCTAGTTGTCCATTGGTGATAACAAGATGCCATGCGGCCCTTACAAACCTATTAAAATTTTAATTGAGTCTGAAAGGGCCGTATGGCACCGTGTTATCACTAATAGACAACTGGAGAAGCTGATCAGTTCCATGCCAAGAAGGTGCACTTTTTTATTAAGTAACCGTGGTTATCTAGTTAAATATTAAAGCGTATTTTGCTTGTTGGTCAGTTATTTCAAGTGTCCTGCAAGTATCAATAATGTATTGCACAGTAATTTTACGTTAAATGCGTTGTACACTAATTTCACAAATTCCACTATTTGTTGCTTTTTATGACTAGACGCTGTACTTTGCTTGTAACTTCACTTCTATTACTGGTAATAACATTCTGTAAACATATTTGAATTCAGCATAAAATTGCCTTTAAAATGATGTATAATATGTATTCCTGACTTTGCCATGACGCTGTATAAGTTGACTTTAAACATCAAACATTTGACTGTTGGTCTAGTGGTGCAGAACCTTTGACCACGATTTTACGTTTAATTGCGCTTTGACCCATTGTCATGGTTGGCAACTTTGACGAGCTCTTCAGGAGAAACTTTGTGATGTTAAGTCAGAAAATATTTAACGAGGAAAAACCAAATTTACATTGGAACACAGAAACTCAAACTCTAATTTATAGAGCTATACGTCACGAGTACAACAACACTTTAGTGGTATTTTTATTTTCGCATTAGGATCAAGCAGAGGTTTCAAATTCCAAGCAATGGAACTTTTTGCAACTGTGCTATCGTTAACTTATAAATTCCAATCTCTTTAAGATGTTTACTCAGTTTTCATGTAAAGGCTTCTAATGCATTAGCAACAATTCTTGCTCTTTTCTCACAGAATTGTTGCATTTCAATTTGCTAATCCCGAAATTCTTCAGTCATTTTGTGAATGGCGGACGCTTTATTTAAGCAGTATGCCTGGATTTGCGGTTCGTTTACGGACCCACAAAGCAATTCTTCGTGAAGTCATGATGCCTTTACGGACCTACAAAGCAGTTATTCGTGAAGTCATGATGCCTTTACGGACCTACAAAGCAGTTCTTCGTGAAGTCATGATGCCTTTACGGACCTACAAAGCAGTTCTTCCTGAAGTCGTGCTGCCTTTACGGACCTACAAAGCAGTTCTTCGTGAAGTCATGATGCCTTTACGGACCTACAAAGCAGTACTTCATGAAGTCACTGACTTTCAACAATTTATTAGACAGCTCTTAATAAACACTATGACGTACAACAAAGGTAAAGCACATGTCAACGCGGCAAAGTTGCAGCGATAAATTCCGTCGGTGTAGCTTAATTTGGAAAGCATTCGACTCCAGAGCAGAAGGATGCTAGTTCGATCCCCGCCACCGGCAAATTTGTGTTTTCACATTAGGACCCTTTTGTGGAAATGGATCTACAGGCAATTGGATTCTTCAAAAAATGTGTGATGTTCTTTCCACACATCGCCTGGAATTAATAAAAATTCCGTCTTCGCTTCGAAAAAATCTACGAAGTTTGTTCCACACATCATCTGGAATTAAATAAGAATTCCTTCTACAGTGAGCTCCTTCAAGCGTGGTTTGCCGGATGACCCGGAAACTAATGATTCCGTCAAAGCTCTTTTTCAAGGGGGGAATATATGTGACGTAGTACACAGGTGAAGCACATTTCAAGATGGCAAAGTTGCAGCGATATAATCCGCCTTAATTGGGAAAAAATTCGGTTACGGAGCAGAAAGATGCAGGTTCGATCCCCGTCACTGGCAAATTTGCGTTTTCACAACATCTTATATATTTACATTTTCCCTTGCTTGCTGGTCATCACCCTTAGGACGCCAAGCTATGTCTCTTTTGCTCCTTGGTTTCTCTCTGATACCCTCTTGTCCGTTTTCTCTCTTTCGCCATCCCTCCTCTGTGGATTTAACGGTTCCTCTGTTAAAACACAAATTTGTCCGTGACGGGGATTGAACCTGCTCCCCGTCACTCCGGAGTAAGTTTCTCTCTCAACTAAGCTACACGGACGGAATGTATCGCTGCAGATTTGTCGTCTTGACACGTCTTTAGCTCTGTAGTACGTCACATCATCTTCCTCTTTTTTTTTTTTTTTTTTCAATACACCGGACATGAATAATAATGAAACGCATATAGCGTATTAAATCCGGTTTTTTTTTTTGTTGTAGTAAGCACAAAGGTTCGCCAAGCTTTCGCACTCCACTAAGAGGCTTTTTCAAGGCAATGGAAGACATAAAATGGTACCATTTTTATGTCTACCATTGCCTTGAAAAAGCCTCCCAGTGGAGTGCGAAAGCTGGGCGAATCGTTGTGCTGACTACGCCACAAAAATAAACGGATTTAATACGCTAAATGCGTTTACTATTATCCCTCTTTTTTTTTTTTTTTTTTTTTTTTTGAAGCGAAGAAAGAATCTTTCATTAATTCCAGACGATGTGTGAAACAAACATCACACATTTTTAGAAGAACCTAACGGCCAGAAGATCCATTTATCCGTTCGGGCGCCAATGTGAAAGCACAAATTTGTCCACGCCCCCTCACTCCGGCTACTAAGCTACACGGACGGAATGTATCGTTGCAGATTTGTCGTTTTGAGACGTGTTTTACCTCTGTAGTACGTCACACCACCTCGATCGCTCTTTCGACATCCCCTAATGAAAGTTATTTGGTACCGCCTCCATGCAGAATATCGTCATATCATTCGGAGACAGCTTTTCTTCGAAACTAAGAACCAACATGGCTCTTTTTTTTTCTACTTCATGTAGTCTAAAAACATCCCACTCCACTTGATCCTCTAATGTTCTTCCTCCTATTCAGAGAGTCTTGAATTCGAAGAAAGGTCTCCTCTGTTTTATGTAGCCAGGGCCAGCATCAGATGGCCGCCTAGTCCATAACACCAGTGATTCTTAGCATCCTATGCTTTCATTTCGCACTAGCTGCTGCTTCCTCGGCCAGGTATACATTCCAGCCAGCGGAGGCTGAATGACAAGTTTTGAGTTCTGAAGTAATTTGAGAGGTTTTTATCACTAACCACACTGGCCGTACGCGTTGGTGGGCATGGAAGATCATTTACTCTAATCCCGTAGATATAATTATCCCGGTATTGGCCGGTCTCTCGTGAGGGCCCCTTTATTTAGTGAGAAACAGGAGGCACTGGGAGAAGGCAGGATAGACATTTTTCAAGGAGAGGCCCGTACGTTGTCCATCAACAAACCCTTCAGGGAATCAAAATTAACGGAGATAGTTTAACCAAGGCTAAACTCGATCCTATCGGGATGTAACATTAAGCAAACACAGCGAGGACAGAAACGATAAGTTGGGACGCAGAGCCATCTATTGACGTTCTTCGCATTAACAAACTGATTCCGTATCATTATTTACTTTTGAGATTTTATTTATATTCATTTTCACATGAACAGATGGATATTTGTATTCTGAATTCGTAGTACTTGGGCAACATAATTTTTCTGTAGCAACTGGTGTAATTTATGTGTAAATCGCATTCCTCCTTTATTCTTCAACGATCTAGGGCTGAGATTTTGGCAAATGTGTAGATTAGCGTCTTATATTATTTCGTCGGAAAAATTTTAGTAGTACCTGGGAAAAATGCGACGTACAGATTTTAGAGCATGGAAATTAATGGCAAATGGTGCAGAAATTTCGTATTTTAATTGTCTTTTAAAGATTTTTATCGTAACATTTACCTGTAAGTTCGATGCTGTGAAGAGACGCTGCCGTAGGCCTAACGTATCGAACGTACAGGTAAATGTTACGATAAAAATCTTTAAAAGACATTTGAAACAGAAAATTTCTGCACCATTTGCCATTAATTTTCACAATCTAAAACTTGTAAGGCGCATTTTCCCCAGGTACTAATATTTTTCCGACGAAATAATTTAAAACGCAAATCTACACATTTACCTACTATTTTACTTAATATGAGTTTATATAGCTGAGGTTTTTTTTCTAACATTGAATTAGGTACGTAATTATCAGAATGAAAATGCTTACCACAGAGAATAGTTGAAGGTAACTTGTCATTTGGAGCAAAATCCTGGCGAGATATTTCTTTCAGCAACAGCTGCTTTAGGTTCCTATTTGAGGGAAACTCATGGAATGAAAATCCCACGTTTTTCTTCTCAGAAGATGTGCATATCGGCACACAACAGTAAACCATTTTTAAAATAGGTTAGATTTTGTTGTGAAAACAACAGTTTGGTTTTAAAACTGTAAGGTTTTTAAAAAAAACACAAGAAAAAACGACGAACACACATAATCCAGCAATTCAAACAACGTGAAAACTGAGATGTTTATACCTTGGGACGCAGTGCCATCTAACGGCTGAAATTGTCCCTAACGCCCACTGGCCAATCACCAAAAGTCTATTGTCTTCAACGCTAATGTTATAGCCTTTTCTTCATCCAGTTCAGCCTTGGTTTAACCCACCTTCGTTTTTCTGACGACATAGTCAATTTTAAAAGTACCCCCTCAGAACTGCAGAGTATGATCCAAGCACTTGCTGATACGAGTAAAGAAGTGGGATTAAGGATAAACTTACAAAAGCAAAACTGATGTACAATGCTTTTACAAGAACTGTAGAATGAGAGATTGATGGGCGAATTTAGAAGGAACTGATGCGTACATATACCTTGGACAACAGATATCAAGACAGGGACACAGCGAAGAAGAAATTTATCATGTTTCAGATCACGCCCTTGTACAAATAGAATTGAATTTAGACTTTAAAATTCTGAAACCCTTATTTTGGAAGATTTCAAGGGCCATTTTAGAAGACGAGAATTCTTGTGAAGAACTTGGCAATTTTTTAAATAACTTTCAAAATAACCAAGCCACTTGTGATAATTGGGATGAATTTAAATTGAAAATTAAAAATAAAGCTATAAGTGTTAGAGAAAAACTCAGCAAAATTCAAAAAACTAATATAAATAAATATCAAAATTTAATTATTTGTTTTAAAAATCAAAATCAAGGTAACCCCTTTGTCTAGAATCTTATTCTATCCTTTATAAATGAATTAGACTTTGCTCTACAGGCTAAGGCACAAGATGTGATGATAGATGTTTATGATGCCGAATTACTAGGTGAAATAAACGTTAATAATTTGTTTAAAAAAGAAAAAAATTGGAAACTTAATTAACACAGGTCCCACATTAGATAAATTAGATACAGAAAAAAAAAAAAAACTTTTTTTGACTACTATAATAATTTATTTAATCCATCTGGACCACAAGCTTCAGGGCAAATTCAAATTAATAGACAAATTAAAGTGGAAGAGGTGGATGAATTTTTCAAACAAATAACATACACAGCAGTAAGAAATGCTTTGTTCTCCTTGTCAAATGGTGCTTCCCCTGGTTTTGATGGATTAACAACTGAATTCTATAAAACATTTGAAAAAGAATTGATACTTAAATTACTTTTTATTTATAATGAAATTTTTAATGAAAAAACGACACCTCATTCAATGCAAAAAGGTCTTGCAAAATTACTTTTTAAGGTGGTTCCCCCTAAAATCTCTGCCTTATGTTTAAAATGGTAAAATTTCTTTACATATTTTCTTCGCAATTAATGTATTCCCAAGGATGAAAATTTGCACATCGATAAATTAACTTTAAGTTATAGCATGGGATACTTAATACTTGCTAAAACATAGTCAAAATTACATTAAAAATCAATAATTTTTCTTTGAGTAATGTTCAGACCTGTTAATAGATGGCGCGACCTGTACATTGATGACGTCAGTAGATAAACATATGTTGGATTGTTTAATTATGGTTATGTTTTAGCAAGTATTAAGCATCCCAAGCTATAACTTAAAGTTAGTTTTATCGATGTGCATCCTTAGGAATACATTAATTGCGAAGAAAATATGTAAAGAAGTTTTACCGTTAGAAACATAAGGCAGAGATTTTACGTGGAACCACCTTAAGGGTGACATTTCTGAAAGCCCACAAAAGTGGCGCCCGATTGCGATTCTTAACGTTGAGTATAAAATTTTCTCTAAAAAAATCTCAAATCGGATCCGTCCAGTCTTAAAACATTTAATAGATGATGGTCAAGCTCTGTTGATGGTTATTTACCTAGTTTGCACATTTTTGGTAAAACTATGTCAAACCCGGTAGTACGATTTTTGAAAAAATTTCCCTAAAACATGGGCACGAGAAAGGAAAAACTGCGTACTATTTGAGTGGAGGTGAAGAATTTTCGACCTGGAAGGGACGTCATTTCAAGTCTCGCCCCTGCAGATATGAAAAGCTTGTTTCGATCCTATATACATGTAGTGCCATGTCATAGAACAGAATGACACTGGACATACATGCACAATTCATGTGTGTGTTTGCGTGTATGTGATGTAGGTGTAAACTCTGCATTTCCTCCTAAACAATTCCGTTAATACCAATGAATAAATCCAAATGAAATAATTTATACATACATATCTCCCTTTATTTGTTTTTTTAAGGTGTTACTTGTAATGTGATCCTGAATTCACTGTCTGCAATCATAAGGAGTGCTAACGACTAGAGGGCTTCTGGGATTTGAATCCCCTATAGGAGAATCACGTCGCTGGACAGTCAGGTTAGGAAAAGAGTCTCCTGCTTGAGGGAAAGATTATTAGCCCTGCGATAGGATGGAGACAGCAGAAAGTCCCACTCTTCTCTTTCTCTTTTTTTTCTCTTCCTCTCTTTCTGTTCCTTTCCCTCTGCCCGCTTGCTATCCCTCTCGCAGACTTCATCTGTCCCCAGGGCCTCCAGAGAAAACGAATTTACCGGATGTGGTGCAGGGCGGGCAGTACAGACCACACACTTCTCCTCTAGGGCGGAATGATATTGAACGCTGAGTCGCCTGCAACCGTTCCCTGACACTTCTGCTAAAACTGCATTCAGCTTCGTTGACTGTTAACAGGGAGAAGGGAGCTCAGAATCTGATCAATCGCGTGGTTTCTCTGCACGTGAGAGACGAAATTATTCCGGTGGTTGAATTACGGATACTAATAAAGAACTAAACTAGACTTTGAGTGATGTATACGAATTGCTGCACAGAGCGAAGATATTTAGAAGTTACTTACGGAAAGTTATCTCTCAGAGAATATGTTCCTTTATTGAGTAAAACTTCAGAAACTTTACTAGAAACGTAGATAATAGCTCAAGGACTTCGCATAAAAGGAAACACTAAACAAAAAAATTCTTCTGGCCACAACTGCAGTAACAACATCTTATAACTTGAATTAGTGGAGCTTAGTGAGAATTTTTATCTGTAAACATGAAGTTTAACTATTGGCTGAACGTTAGGTTATCTGTTACTTCAACTACGCTACTTAAAGTTGCTTTACCGGATGACTCACAGTCGTAGTGGATGAAAACTTATCTATGTGCACATCAAAACACTTCTTAAGGTGGTTCCACCTAAAATCTGTGCCTTATGTTTCCATTGGTAAAACTTCATTACATATTTTCTTCTCAATTGATGTATTCCCAACGATGAAAATCTGTACATCGATAAAACTAACTTTAAGTTATATCATGGGATACTTAATACTTGCTAAAACATAGCCATAATTATATTTAAAAATCAATCATTGTTCTTTCAGTAATGTGCAGACTTGTTAATGCATGAAGCGACCTGTACATTGATGACGTCAGTAGACAAACAAATGTTGGATTGCTTAATTATGGTTATGTTTTAGCAATTATTACGTATTCCATGCTATAACCTTAAAGTTAGTTTTGCCGATGTGCAAATTTTCATCCTTGGGAATACATTAATTGCGAAAAATATGTAAAGAAGTTTTACCATTGGAAACATAAGGCAGAAATTTCAGGTGGGAAAACCTTAAGGAACTGTAAAGGTTCTCCACTTTAACCAGCTGGAAGGAATTAACCCTGAGTTAGCAAATGGGCATTTAGCTGGATGATTGGCACTAATCATTTCTGACTGATTACCTGCTGAAAGAGCTATAACAATGCAGAAGAACCTAAGAAAAGAGACAGAAGATGTTTGAGTCATTTGCTTCTACCCAGTGGCATGATGATCAAGTCAGGCGGACTAGGACTTCCCCATCATGCCTTGAGTCATGGAGCAGAGAATAAAGTACTAGAACGGAACGCACTGGCAATTCATAGTCAGTACTACTGACAAAAGAGGCGGAAAGGGGTCTTTTTTTACGCTTTCCAACCGTAGGTTGAAGAAGCGTATATGCTTCAGCTTTGTCCGTCCGTCCACACGATAACTGGCGTAAAAATGGTTCGATTTCCATGAAATTTTAGTATGTTGTAGGGGACCACCATGGGACGAACCCTATTGAAAATGAGACAAATGGGGTCAAAGGTCACGACGTAGGAGCGGAATCATTCCATTGTCCTTATGCGTTATAACTTGCGTAAGTATGGTTCGATTTCAATGAAAGTTTACTATGTCGTAGGGACCACCTGGGGACGAACCCTATTGAAAATGGACGAAATGGGGTCAAAGGTCCGGACATAGTATTGCGATCCTTTCCATTGCCCTTATCCCATATTATTAAGGTGGACGTCAAGTAATTTTGCTTCCTATCCTTCCAATGGAAAAACGTTTGTACACATTTCCTTCACAATGAATGTGTTCCCAAGGATGGAAATTTGAACATCGATTAAAATAACTTCATATTATAACTTGGAAAACCTAATATTTTCTAAAACATAACCATAATTATATTAAAAATCAATAACTTTTCCTTTGGTGGTGTTGAAACCAAAGAAAAGATGGCGCGACCTGTACTTTGATGACGTCAGTGGACAAATAAATGTTGGATTGCATAATTACGGTTATGGTTTAGAAAATATTAAGTATTCCAAGTTATGAAATGAAGCTATTTTAATCGATGTTCAAATTTTCATCCTTTGGAACGCATTAATTGTGAAAAAATGTGTACAGAAGTTTTTCCATTGAAGTATAGGAAGCAAAATTACTTGACGTCCACCTTAAAGTAGCAATTCTTGTATGTGTGTATATACATTTTATTTTGAAAACGGCTCTCAGAATTTTGATGAAAGTCGTTAACCTACCGTTTTCTGGTACTAGAAATCGATTTCGCTTGATCTCGACTTTAGGAGAATTCGTGTAGTGGGTTAAATAACCACCCCGAATTATAACGTTTTCAGTGTCATGGCGTTGTTCCATTAATGTTACCAATGCTTAGAAATCTTATGACGTCACAATCTCGCGTTTGAGAATGTTGGCGCATGGTCACGCCATCTGTCTCATTATGTCACGCGTTATGTATGGATCCTATTAAAGTTTTATGACGTCACACTCTTGCGAGCAGATGTCCGCGATTCCCATCTGACTCATTACGTCACGTGTTGTGTGCGTATGTCCTTCCGCAAGATAACTCGCGTAGCAATCGTTCGATTTCGATGAAATTTTCGTATCTGGTAGGGGATCACCTGGGAAGGAACCCTATTTAAAGTGAACGAAATGGGGTCAAAGGTCAGTACATATGAGCGGGATCCATTCCACTGCTGTTATGCGTCATAACTTACGTAAAAATGCTTCAATTTGGATGAAATGTTAGTATGTTGTAGGGGTTTTCCTGGGAACGAATTGTATTGAAAATGGACGAAATGGGTTCAAAGGTTAGGACACAGGACCGGGATCTATTCCATAGCCCTTATGCATCATAACTTACGTAAAAATGCTTCGATTGCGACAAAACCTTATCATGTTATTTCGGAGGTATACCGAACCGGTTCTGTTGAATATCATCGAAATGGGATCAAAGGTCAGGGCACAGGACCGAGATTTATTCCACAGCCATTATTCTCCTAACTTGAGTGATAACTTGAGTAATGATTTCTGGTATGTTGGAAAGCGTATTATAATCAATGCATTGCATGATTTTACAAACTTGTTTATTTTGGGAGGGGTTAATTCTGCAGTGATTTGCCGGTTGTGGTTCATTTGTTTGCTTGCACGATTCACGCCACGTCTCCTTTGACCTATTTGATACGCCAACAGCTTTCGTCCATAGGATCGCCGATTCCTGGAGTTTTTTGTGTGTCGCACTATTCGAGGTAATCTCTTTCTACCATTGTGTGTGAAAAGCCCAGGAGTACGGCCGTTTGGGAGATGTTTGAACCGGTCCGCCTGGCGCTAACTGTCATGCCACATTCAAAGTTGCACATATCACTCGGTTTGCCCTGAAATGAACACTAACAGTATGACGTAAAATCTAATTTAACTTTCCTTTTTAGTTTCTTTTTCCATGTAAATTTGAGTCCGTTCTCCTTAGCGTTTCTCAAACCTAACGTGATATCTTCTCTCTCGCTAGAGTATGGTTGGCAGCACCCTGAGGTCAGAACGAATGACGTGTGGATGTCTGAGATGAGCACTAACGTTATATACAGTGTAACATACTAGGAGATGTGACGTACCTGCCCAAAGGACGCACACGACATAAAAGGCAGATAGGAATCAGAATAAAACGTCCGCGTAGCTCAATTGGTAGAGCAACTTATTCCGGAATGAGGGGATCCGGGTTCGAGCCCCGGCGTGGATAAAAATGACGGAGAAATGTACTTCGTTATACAGTCATTTGCAAAGTTTAAGATCATCTGTTGGTATTAGAAGATTTCTGCCGATTGCGTCAGCTACTGTCTGTATTACTCAACTTCCTATCGGTATTGCATCATCCTACAACGTCAGCTGTTGATAGAATTGAGGGAAGCGTGCGAGCGCCAGTTTGCTTTTCATGTTGAGAGGTTTCGTACGTATTTTCTATATAGCGAAAATTGGGCAAAAAAGTGTCATTAAGTGCTACTCAGAAGGCACTAATAGTGACTTTTTATCATGAAGGATACTCCGAACGTGACAAAAGCACAAAGGTGAATGTGAGCAAGACTGCTATTCATAATATAATCATGAAATATCGAGATACAGGAGAATTTAGCGACCTAAAGAGAAGTAGACGTCCAAGGAAAACAACTCCACATGATGACAACACCATAAGGCAAATAGTTATGCGTTCTTCGAGGAATTCGTGCAAGAAAATCAAAGCCTTTGTACATTCAAAAGGGTCTGATATTAGTATCAGCACTGTTTCCTGACGTCTTAGCAAAGATTTTGCATTAAAGTCTTATAAACCTGCACACAAACCTAGACTAACCTCTGTCATGAAAAAGAAGAGACTCCAGTTTGCGAAGCGTCATCAGTCGTGGACTGCTGAAAATTATAGCCAAGTGCTTTTTTTACGATAAACCAACTGTGCGTCAATTTGAATTACGTGAATCACATGTTGGACGACCAAAAGGCAAAAGGTTTGATGAAAAATACACCGTTAGCACCGTCAGACATCTGCCTAGCCAGATGATATGGGGTGCTATGTCAGCATCCGGTACTACTTCATTATACTTTTTGCCGACAGACACTACCATGACTGGTCCTTTTCATGTGGAAATGTTGCGTGAGAAGCTGTTAACTCATATGCAAGTGCACAGATGCACAATCTTTATGCATGATGGTGCTCCATCTTACAGATCAAAGAGAGTAAAGGACTACCTGCAGAGGAAAAGCATAACTGTGCTTGACTGCCAAGGTAATAGTCACGACCTTAACCCCATCGAAAACTTGTGGACCATTTTAAAAGACAAGGAAGGAGAAAAACAGCCATCAATTCCAAAGCTTTGATTGACGCGGTAAAGTACGTGTGGTGTAAAGACATTTCAAGTGACTACTGGAAATCCCTCATTGAGAGTATACCACATCGTATTCTGTCTGTTATATAAAAAGAGGTGATTTCTGTCTTCTTGTGTTCTAAAGAATGCAAGTTTTCATCTGTGGTGTCATTTTTTCAAATATTTCTGACAAGTAATTAGTTGTTTCTTTGAAAATCTTAATTTTCAATAAATTGACACGTGATCGTAAACTCTTGCTAATGTTAGTGTGTGGAGATGGTGGAAGTTATAATACTAATTGTGGATACGATATTGTTAAATTGAAGTTATTTGAAGGTTGCGTGTTCTACTTTAATGTCAGTGTTCTTTTACTTAGTAGAGTGTTACTGTTGATATTAACTCACGTTTGCTTGATCTCACCTTGTTGAAGTGCCAAAGGCATAGTGGCAGAATAAAGACGAATAGTAAATAACCTTTTCTGTAGTTATTTGAGTGACTTATTTGCTTAAAAGTGAAGTTATTAAGAACTGATTTGTGTAGTGTTAAGACTATACTGCTGCGAACATTACAACTGATGCTCAACTATCTGCTCTGCTTGATTTATACTGCACAACGCGCCACGTGACGTATTAGGTCTTGGAGTGAGCCATTTTTGTGGCGAGGGAAGGTGTACCTAATAAACCGGCACCTCAGTGTATATATTTTACGTTGCTGGATACTTGATTTTCTTCTATGATAAAAGTTGGCTCGTGAATTTAAAAATAAAGTTTATGTCCAAATACAGGTATGAGAGCTTTTATGTTTTTGTTTGGTTATCCATTTCGGCCTTATTAAACCATGTGTTTTAAAGAAAAAGTACCGGTAAATAGGCTTAAACGGATGCAACAAAGCTCGACGTAATATCAGTTTTTCTCACTCAGATGCATTTCTTTTCGTTTTCTTACTAATAACTATATTCCAATCCCGTTTCGGTTGAAGAAAATAATTTAATTTCCGTCATATCAAATACACGATACGCGTGTTTGTAACGGTAATATTGCCCAAAACTAATCAAAACGAACCGAAAGTAGTCAAACATTCTATGATGAGCTCTATGATTATCTCTGCAATGGGCTTCACTGAGCAACGTAAGGAAATGAAACTTACCCAGTCAAAAATACATCTTGTTACTCCCTTGTCTGTTTACTCTTTTCGAGCTACAAGAAATACAGGATAACATGATCAAATACGTTCCGCAAATAAGAAAATTTCAATGATGAAGGGAATCATTCTAAAGGGAGCACTTTGAAAAGTAAGAAAAATGCGTATAATGTTTGGGTAAAATGAAATCTGAAAGTAAAATGTCAAGGAAGATATTATCTGCGGCCAAATTCAGAGCTGCAAAAACAGCTGTTATTAGTTGTATAAATAAAGGTATTTACTTTAGGGAAAGATTAAATGAGCGGTATTTTTTATTCCGTTTTAAGAGCAGGAAAAGAAAAATTATTTACCGTTTCAGCAAAGCTGAATCATGATGAAAGGGATTTTGTTTTTCGTATCGGGATTTAACGATTACCACGAGCAGTTCTAGGGGCAATAAGCATTCGCACGTCTCAAATTTAGGGCGGCTGGTTCCACGGAAGGGAAAAAACCAGAGCAGTAGGAGAACTACACCGACCGTGCCTCAGTCGGGGCTCGAAATCGGGCTCATCTCCGACGATTAGCCAAAAACCTACGCCTCTGACCATTCGACAGGACACTCTTGTATTTCAGAAACGGGAGGGAAAATGAAATATCTGAATATCCCAGCAAAAAATCAGCAAGGGGGCCTATCTTTTAAGCTGTTTCCGGAACATGGCCACCATCTTAAAATCCGCCATATTGGATCAAGGTCAAATTTTTCAAATGGTAAGCGTATAACGAAGTAAATTTCTCCGTCATTTTTATCCGCGCCGGGGCTTGAACCCGGATCCCCTCATTCCGGAATAAGTCACTCTACCAATTGAGCTACGCGGACGTTTTATTCTGATTCCTATCTGCCTTTATGTCGTGTGCGTCCTGCTGGCAGGTACGTCACATCTCCTGATACGTTACATCATCTTCCCTTTTTTTTTTTTTTTTCGAAGTGCTGGAGAAGGGATTCTCTTATTTTTCCTATCTCGCGGTGTGGAAATAACATCACACCAATGCGAGATTTTGAACGGTCGGGTCATCCGGATAGTTCGGGCGCCATTATAACGAAGTAAATTTCTCCATCATTTCTGTCCACGCCAGGATTCGAACCCGGATCCCCTCATTCCGGAATAAGTCACTCTACCATTTGAGCTACGCGGACGTTTTATTCTGATTCCTATCTGCCTTTATGTCGTGTGCGTCCTTCTGGCAGGTACGTCACATCTCCTGGTACGTTACAAGGGGGCCATGTTGCATGTCAAACAAGACAAGAATTTTCTCAGAAATTGATTGACGTAATCAGATTTGGCATATGTGTTGTGGTTCACAAGTTATCAACCAGAATTTTTACAAGTTTATCAACACAGCTACAGCTCTGTCGTGCTTTTATGGATCTGGGAGAAATTAAGGACTTTCACTGTGAAGACTGTTTTAGTTTCGGGGTCATAACTATAAACCCACGATTCATCTCCAGTTATGGTAGTTTTTAAAAAGTTTTCGTCGTTTCCGACGCATTGAAGCAGGTCTCTAGCAGTTGAAACACGGGCCTGTTTTTGCTCAGCCGAGAGCAATTTGAATCTAGGTAAAAAAGTCCAGGAAAAAAATTCCAGGGAAAAAATCCAGGTAGAAAAGGTCCAGGATATAAAATCCATGAAAAATAGTCCATAGCTATTAAAGATGGTTTTTTTCTGTATACCTCACTGCTTTCGTATTGAAGAGATTTGCATAGCGAACACGGTAACCCGAAAGATATTTTGTAATTACGCGGTCAGGATATTATCCTTCGTAAATATAGTTATCCGTTACAGGGACAGCGGAACTCGGTATAATCGTGCTCATGCTGTTTCGCCCCATTATTTTCATCTACATTATAAAGTAGAATGTCTGTATGTTCTCTTTACAATTCTACACCATTTGACCGACCTGGACCAAATTTTGCATGCTACCCTCTAGGTCACTGCGGAAAATATAGACTATATAGAGAATGTCTGTCTGTGTGTTCCCTATTAACTCCAAAACCCTTTGACCGATGGATATTTTTCGTAGCTGCTCTGTTACACTGCGGAAAAAATAGGCTATATGCAGAATGTCTGTCTTTCTGTGTGTGTGTGTGTGTGTGTGTGTGTGTGTGTGTGTGTGATCCCTCTTAACTCCTAAATCCTTTGACCGATGTGGACCAAATTTTACATTAGTTGCTCTCTAGGATCCTGCGGAACAAATAGACTATATACAGAATGTCTATCTATCTATCTGTCTGTCTCTGTATGTATGTCCCCTCTTAACTCCTGAACCTTTTGATCGATGTGAACCAAATTTTAGATAGTTGCTCTCTAGGACCCTGCTCGAAAAAATAGGCTATATACAGAATGTCTGTCTCGGTATGTCTAACTGTTCCCTCTTAACTCTTAAATCCTTTGACCGTTATGGACCAAATTTAACATAGATTCCACACGTGTTCGATGAATTTGATCAATGTTGATAAAATCGATATGAGTAACGATGCACCGAAATACTTCGAAAACGACTTTTTTTTGGCACAAAGTGTCAGCAAAAGAAAATCATCCAGCCACTTACACACTCTACGTCAAAAAAATAGTTGCACCTAGAAGGAAGTGTCGAATTGCAATGCTATTTGGGAGGAAGGTGACAGTCACAAGGAACAATAAAGGATTGAACATTGAGACATTCAATGATTAAACAAACAGACATTCTCTATATAGTATATGGGCAATATTTATTGAGCTACACGCCAACACATAGTGTCTCCCCGTATGGCGTCGGGCCGCCATGTTTGCTCACACAGCTTGCCAGACGTCTCGGCATGGAGTTGTACTGGTTCCTAACGGTGTCCTGCGATAAGCCATCCCATACAGCTCGAATCTTTTCACGCAGTTCCTGCAGATTGGGCGGTAGGGGTGTATAGCGCGTCCAATAGCAACCCACACATTTGTAATTGGCAATAGGTCTGGTGATGCGGCTGGCATGGCAGAGTGTCTCTTTTGTCATCCAGCTTTAATTCTTGAAATAAAGTCTTTTTTTTTTTACTTAAAAATGTAATTAGTTATCTTACCTTTTATTCCCAGGTGCTATTTTCAGTGGACATTGGTCCATCTGGTTTTTTAATATTACCACGTGTTTACGAATGTGGATTCCAAACGTTCGACGCCATTTCATAACCCTTATCCCGAAATGAAATTTCGGGCAAAATAAAATAAAATAAATAAAATAAAATAAAAATAAATAAATAAAAATGAAAGTTATTATTTTGTGTTCCTTGTATAGATATTCCACTTATCCAAACCACATGCTGAGTCACACTAGGTAAATAATGAAAGTATGTCACCCCCCCCACCCCACCCTCCACCCCAACATTCTCTTGAGTACGAAGATCAAACAGTATATCAAATGGACTAATTAGCATGCCCATGATGATAATCAAAACGTCCATCTCAGACTTTATTTCCTGGGACTTTTTTTCCTGGATTTTTTTCTGCGTTTTTCAACAGTCTCGGACTTGTTTTCCTCGGACTTTTTTATCGATTGCCGAGCAATTTCGCCACAAATTTGGCTGAGATGCATCTCTTAACCAAATCGTCCGTAATAATCGGCTGTGCTGAACTGAAACTGATATTGAAGTATTCAGGTAACTCACGAATAGTGATTCGGAGATTTTCCCGCGTAGCTGTGCTCACAAATCCGGCATTGTTCTCACTTTTGCTGGTGGCGGGCTTCCTTGACCGTTCATCACAATTAACACTTTCACCACCATCTTTTAAATGTGTATACTACTCACAAACGTGTGCACGACTCATACAATCCTTCCCATAGACTTTCTGTATCTTTTTTTGTTGTTTTCTTGATTGGAGGTTTAACGACCACCGTGAGAAACTCAATGGGCTGTAAGCAGTCGCCCGTCCCTAATTTAGGGTCACTGGTTCCAGGGAAGCGAGAGAGCCAGTGCCGTAAGACAAACACAACATCCATGCCTCACCGGGATTCGAACCGGGACCCCGTTCCGACGAATGATCAGAAGCCATCGCTTTTAGTGGACGTTTATGCTGCAGCCTCGCTGCTGGCACATAGATGCTCGCTCAGGCACCTCGCTGCTTGCATGTAGCTGCGATGCTCGCCATGGATCATTTACCCTGCAGCTGTCTACATCGCTTTTATTCTTATAGGAATCACGACTGTATATTGTAAAACAGACTTTACCAGTGTTGTGGCAAGTTTTACAACCACTGCATATAAAGCCACCAACTACAGAAGAATTCAAACAAATCGCTGATATGTTTTACAAGAAATGGGTATTCCCTAACTGCCTAGGTTCTATCGATGGAAAGCACATCCGAATACATCGTCCTCAATGGTTAGGCTCCATGTTCTTAAATTATAAAAGCTACTTTTCAATAGTTCTGCAGGCCGTCAGTGATGCACTCTGTAAATTTATTTTCATTGAGGTCGGAGCCTATGGAAAACAAAGTGATGGGGGCACTTTTTGAAAGTCTGTCTTATATGACAGAATGAAAAAGGGTGTGCTTAACATTCCTGAAGATAACTTCCTACCAAGTACTGACATCGTAGCCCCCTTTGTGTGCATAGGGGATGAAGCCTATCCCTTACTGAGACACACGATGAAGCCTTATGCTAGGAAAACTCTTGATCAATCCAAAGAGAAGTTCAAAAAAAAAATAAAAGTTCAAATCACAGGTAAACTCCACTAATAAAACTTGCTTCTATAAAAACACAACACGGTTTTTAAAGATACGAGAGAGATGACTGCGTAGTTTCACACTCGGTTGGGAAAGTGGGTCAATTAACGGGAAGGTTGGCCTTGAAGGAACCAATCACGGCATAAGTTTGAGGATGCCTGGCAATGGTCGAGGCTTGAAAAACAAACCATTTTGATATCATTGCTGTGGCGATGATCGCAGTGAGCAGCGCCGATAGCATCGCTGCTCCACGATAAATGAGCCTGTAAAGATTTATGGTTTTGTTTCATCATCGCCAGATATTCATCCGCACAGCTCGGCGATATGCCAGCAGCGAGGCTGCAACATAAACGTACCCTTAGACCACTGCGTCACTGGTGCGGCTTCTGTAACTTTAAGTATGTGTCTTTGCAATTTTCGAACGTGGTATGATAATCTTTGCAAGTTTCGCCAAGTTTTTGACAAAATCTGACGGAAAACCGTTGACCAATTTTTTCCGACATGGCAGATCGGACGAACAGCTTCACACACGTAAGACAGTGGCGTAACTACTGACAACGCAGCTGCAAAAGGGGGGGCGCGGGTAAATAATGGGCGTACTACAGCTGACTGTTATAGTTTTATGAAGAAATCCGAACACGCACAAAAACAAACCGATAATCGATAATTTACCCAAAGATTCATATTTTTCCTTTAAGATATACACTGCAGGCCACCCAAAATGCAACACCAAGAAGGACACGAGATAACAAAGCCAGATTTACTGGACATATAACGCCAGAAACAAAGATGAAACGATTGAGCTTACAGGCCCGTCCGACTTGCGGAACACGCAGACATCAATAGTTCGTGTGGCCACCATGGCTGGCAATAACGGCCGCTACACGCCGCGGCATCGAACGAAAGAGGCTTTGGATGTGGGCTTGGGGTATGTCGGTCCAGGCTGCTTCCACACGTTGCCACAGTTCTTCAGGCGTAGCCGCGGGTGGTCCTTACCGGGACACTCGGTTGCCGATCAGTGACCAGACGTGTTCGATGGGCGACATGTCGAGAGAACAGGCGGGCCACGGCAGTAGTGACACCTGTTGGGTCGTGAAAAATTGTTGCACGATGCGTGTCACGTGCAGGCGCGCAGTCCTGTTGAAACGTGGCCGCTGGCAGGTCCTGCAGGTAAGGGAGGACATCAGGCTCCAAAACGTCGGAAATGTAGCGGTGACTGTTGAAGGTACAGGCGATGCGTACCAGAGGGGTGCGGGTGTCATATCCAATTGCACCCCAAACCATAACGCCAGGTGACGAACCGGTATGCCGATGCATAATGCAGACGTCATACAGTCTCTCGCCGCGGTGCCGCCACACGCGGATCCGACCACCGTGGTGTTGCAGGCAGAAGCGGATTCGTCGGAGAAGACAATATCCTGCCATTCCGTAGTCCAGGTGCGGCGTTCAACAGTCCACTGCCGCTGCACTCGCCGGTGGTGTAACGTCAATGGTAATCGGAGCAATGGGCGCCGTGCGACAAGTCCCCGCTCCTTCAGACGACGTCGAACGGTACGTGTGACACAGGTTAATGCGCAACACACCCTAATTCCTGCCCTAACGTTCATGATGTGGCAGTGCGAGCCGTCAATGCCCGCCGCACAACATGCCGGCCCTCTCGTTCGGTGGTGTTCCGTGGCTGCGGCAATCGTCCTGCACCCACCGAATCCATACTCGCCTCACTGTGGCTGGATGTCGTCTCACACGGGCGGCGATGTCTCGGTACGATAAACCGCTGTCGCGATAAGCCACTATTCGTCCTCTGTCGAACTCCGAAACGTGCTGGAATGACTGCCGTATTCTGCGACGAGGTATCAGGAAGTTTCCCACGCACGGGTCCGGCAGCACAACACACTTCCACTACTTACACCCCGCCTTCTGTGCACCCTTCTTATAGTGCTTCTCGGTGGCGTGCTGGGCGCACATGATTTGCATATGCCCTGCAATGCTAATCGTTTGCATGTCCTCTCGCGGGCGACGCATGCTGCAAATTTTAGGCCAATCGGATGCTTCTTTCTTAGTGTTGCATTTTGGGTGGCCAGCAGTGTATTTAGCGTTGCAGGTAAATATATCAATATTTCAAGTTTCACTTTTAAAACACTGGATACCCAACAGATTGAGGTTATTCCGCCCTTTGGCTCCGGCATGTAATACGATCGCTCTGCAATGGGTTGTAAATAATACGATCGCTCTCCAATTACCATCCCTCTGTGCTGCTAAGGAAAAGCACGAAGCCATATGGGAATCTCCCGTGAAGGATGGGCGAAAACAGTCAGTCACCTAGAATTACGAACACGACAAGCGCATTTACTCACAGCAGCCGCAGATCTACGATGTATAAGAGGGGGATTTCTTTAAATGATTTGTTTTATTTTGAACAGAACAATTAAACGTTGCTATTGCTTTTAGTGCTTCCTTGTATTAAACATAACTGTCTCATTCACTGTGTAAAAACTTTAATATACAAACGAACGACATACATTTGCGAAATGTCACAAAAATGTCTAAGTAGAGCACAATATCGGAGGAAAAGAAAAGGAGAACGCGCGAAGAAACTTCCCAAACCCAAGCAGTACTTTTTACGTTGAGCCTGTTAAGCTCATGGGACATTTCTCATGAAAAGAGTGATGATTTGTTTAGCTCGTCAAATGTTCAAAGTTTAGAAGCTGTCATTTGACAAAAAACTGAGCACTTCAGAAACAAATGAAAATAAAACGAATGATTATGAAGCCTTATAATTATTAACCTTAACCATTTAAATATATTTTGCGGTATTCGTTCCTTGGGATAAAATGTATATCATGCATTGGATAAATGTATGATCATGCACTGGTCTGCGCACCGTGTTAATCCTGATTGGCTGATTAATAATCTCAGGCAGTATGTCTGTTCCAAAAATTATTTAAAAAGTTGAAACTACAGGGCTCTAGGTACCACCCTTACTTTTTCAGACACTCTCAATATCTTCCCGACCCTCTCCGAACCACACACACACACACCGTAAGAAACACATCCTTCTTCGATCGTGTTCCAAATCCTGGGGAAAATTTTGTTCTTCCGGGCGCTGAAGTAAATCTTCAGGGGGGCGCGCGTTGTGCTAGTTACGCTACTGACGTAAGAACAAAGCACTACTGAAAAAATAATCAGGCGATCACGGGAGATGTGACTCACGGCACATGCGTAGTATGTTCCAAGGTCAACCTGTGCCAAAGCGCTTCCTGCTGTGTCGCGCAATTCCGAAATTAAGCATCCAGTCTGGATATTTCCCTACAGTATTTGTCATTTTCTTGTAGGACTTCCGTCCACAGTGAGTAGAGTTTAAATCCCAGCCACCTACAGCGAGATCGCCTTTTGGGCAGGACACAGAAACGGAAGGAATGAGAGCAAGTCTAACGACTTTGACAGAACAGTTTGTAGTGATATTAAAGTACAGTAGATGGCGCCTCCGTACAAGAGACGATGTTGCACACAGAGGGGTGAGAGAATTTCAGGGAGGGCATAGGAAAGGATACCCATTTAACAAGTGGGTCCAGCCTAGGGGCCGTCACTTAACGTGCACGTCCGATGCATGGCGGATATTCAGCGATTGTTAATAAATCCCACCATCTCTGAAAGATCAGCCCAGGTTCGAACCTGAGGACCTTGCATTGATAGTCTGACTCGCTAACCACTAAGCCATCCGCGGCTAGTCTGGATATTTTTTATCACACCTCGTATATATAGGCGCCGTGGACAGGGCGTGTCAGTTCACCAGTACGAAGAACTGACACGCCCATGCAATTGGGAAAGGGAAGTACTTCCCCAAGTTTGAAAGTGGAATGATCATTGCCTAAACGAACGCCATCATCTCAACAACCGCAGGCATTGTTGGCTATTCAATTGCCGCCGTAGTAAAGTGCGGAGGCAATATTCCGAAGAGGGACGCATGTGACTGAAAGAGGGTGATCCGGACTAGATGGCATATACACTGGGATGCCAAAAAAAAAAAAAAACCGGGAAGGGTGCTACCATTTCCATTACATGCCACCACACCCATGTGGTAAATCGTATCGTCCGCTAACGATGTATCTAGAGAGGAAGATATCTCCGCAAGCTCAAGTAGTAGCATTCGCAGTTCACATGGCAGCTTATCAGAATTTAAGAGATATCGAACGTGGTATGATAGTCGGCGCCCGGGAGGTAGGTCACTCCATCTCGGAAACTACTACGAAATTTGGATTTGCACGGTCAACAATTTCAAGGGTGTACCTGGACTACACAAACTCAGGGGGAAATCCAGAGTGCGAGACCGGTGTGGCCGTAAGACTGATGCCTTTACCTGTTTTGCTCTAAGGCATCACAGGGATTCATGGAATTCATTAATCGTGGTGAAGGAAAGGCTGCGACAGCAAGCCTACACCGGAACCACAGGCACGGACCCGTGGCCGTAGAAAAGCCCTGGACGATCGTGGGCAGAAGTGTCTATAATACATCTTAACATCCACTAGCTGAGCAACATTGCAACAATTTTCAGCGCAATTCAAAGCTGAGGCCAGTAGTAGCATCAGCTATCGGACGTTGCAACGTTCCCTGTGTCCCATGAGGTTCCGGAGCCGATGACCCACACGTGTGCTATTGGTGATCAGACGATGCAAAGCTGTGTGCCTCGCCTGGGCTCGGGAACACCGCTATTGGACGCAAGATGACTAGAAACGTGTAGCCTGGTCCGACGAATCGCGGTACCAACTGTTTCGGGCAGATGGCCGACACCGAATGTGGCGACAAACCCACGAAGCAATGGATCCCGCATGCCTACAAGAGACAGTGCAGGGCGGCGGTGTCTCTGTTATAATGTGAGGTGTTTCCAGCGGGCACGCATTAGGATCCCATATATGCCTGCGGACCGCTCTGACCTGTGGAGGCTACGTAACCATCCTTCGGGATCATTTGCACCCGTTTTTGTCATGCAACCACTCCGACGAGGGCGACGTCTTTCAACAAGACAATACGGCCCTGCACACGTCCACAGTCGCCCCATTATGGGTGGAGGAACATTCCACGGAGTTTGGCATCCTGACTTGGCCCCCTCGTTTGCCGGATTTAAATGCCATCGAGCGCATTTGGGGTGCTGTTCAACGTGCCATCAATGCCAGGAATCCTCCACCGACGAATATTATGGAATTGTGGGACGCTCTTCAGGAAGCATGGTGTGCACTGTCTCCACAGTACTACAAGGAGTTCGTGGAGTCCATGTCTCGTCGCGTTGCTGCCGTTATCCGATCGCGAGGAGGACCAACGCGATATTAGAGAGGTATCTCAGGGTTTTTTTGGGGGGGGGTTGGCACTTTAGTGTATATCCAGAGTGCCCGGATGGAAGGAATCCAAAATCACACCGGTACGACTCACCTGATACTTGAACACGAGCTCAAATCAGGTTGTTATCCAAAAGCTGACAACGCCACTGACACGCAGCCACGAGGGTTACCACGACTTGTTTGCGACAGACAAGTTCACAGCTCGCATACATAAAGATATCCGTGAAAATAGGTAGCTATTATGAAAATATAATATATTGAAGGATTACAAGGCTGTACCGCCAAAACTGGCATAGCGGGGAGTAATGGAACAAATTAAAAGTAGTAATTAAATAAAACCCCAGCCAACCCGAACCGCAGCTTCAAACAACAACTAAGATTAACAATTACCAAAATTCGATGTTGAACAAATTTAACTACGGCTACTCGCGATATATGACTGGGGGATTCACTCATCTGCAACTTAATGGGACCACCCTGGTCCTTTATTCAAAAAATATTTACATACAAAATTTCAAGAAACGAAACACAATTTAGGCAATTTCAAGTATGCAAAGTCGAGACATTTTCAGGGTGGAAAAACACTGCCAACAAGGAAACGGTAATGGGGTTGTCGCTGATTGCAAAACCAGAGTATGTTGTTTAGATAAAGGATCATAAGATATGTTTATATCCAAACTTTGAGCTGCTATGGACAATAACAGGGGGAACCTCTAGAGCCTTGTTCATGAGCATTATATTGTGTAATGTATGTGTATTAGAATGTTACATTAGAACTTCTTACAACTATTTTCTCTAAAAATAAGTGTAAGAAATCCCTATAAAATATGGTTAAATTAATAACGGACACTGTGTTGGTAACATCACTCATGAACTTTAGGCACAGAGACCACTTTCTCCGTCTGCAGTCTTTTGTTCACTATCAGTTTTCAACACCTCGATTTCAAAGCCTAATCCGCTTTGCATTTTATAAGTGTGGTTATGTCAGTACTCATCCTGGATACTTCCAAACATCTCTCCAGTATTGTTTTGAATCGGGCCTAGTTGAGGAATGTGGTAGAGAAGATTGCGAGGAAACAGCATTCATGAAATGTGCTCACTGTGAGAACTACTTTTGTTTGGATCATTCCATAATTAAACATCTTCATATTTTTTGTCGTAAATGAAAGGTGAGTGCAATGTATATCCATTACTAAACACGCTATATTGTATATCCATTCATGAATACTTTTTTATGTATACCAATTGCTTAAAACAACAAAAACCATTCAGATACGGGTTGCAAGAGTAATGGAGATTCCATGAATATTGTCTCTGCCAGTGTTCTTTGATGTCTTATAACTTCATCATTTATAGTCCATAGCACCTAAAAGTTTGTCATTACCACTTCAGTACTGTCGAATGATATAACAAGCACTGTGCGTCTAGCGACATCGGTCCGGACCGTTCCCTTGTAAATACACAAACAAATTCCATGAAAGAAATATTCTTCTCACAATACGTGGAGATACGTCAGCACCGTCAATACAGCAATCAGACGTCTCTGAATTGCCTGAATTTACCGTTCTCCACGTAACTTTAATCACATCAGAAAACTTGAAAAGTTCATCATCCTGGAGCAGGAATTGAACCCGCATCTCCTGATTTCCGTTCGAGTATTAAATATATGCATTTTCGTTTAGTGTAACGGATAGCATGCTCAAACGGAAATCGGTAGATGCGGATTCGATTCCCGCTCCAAGACGTTGTAATTTTCAAGTTTTCTGATGTGATTAATGTTACGTGAAGAACAGTAAACACACGCAATTCAGAGATGTCTGAGTGCTATGTTGACGATTCTGACCTACACATATATTTACAACTTTCCAAATATGATTCGAATAGTCGACAAGTTTACAAAACTAACAAATTAGAAAGCAACATTCTGAAAATACAAAACACCAATATTCTCAAAAATACAAAACACTATTTGCACGCTACCCCATAAAACGCAATTAATTTCGAAATCAACTAAGCAAGTCTACAAGAAAAAAAAAATTACCGTTAACGAGGTTGAGAAAGAATACCAAATACCCAAGCAAATATCTACAACTTCCCGCATATGATTCAAATAATCGCCAAATTTACGAAACCAACAAGCAACATTCTTAAGATACAAAACACTAATATTAAAAAAAATACGAAACACTATTTACATGGTAGCCGACAACACAATTTCAGATACGCTAAGCAAGTCTAAAAGAAAGAAATTAATTTTACAACTTTCATTTATTCTAAGCATTAAATTAAATAATAGTAAAACAATTTAAAATCTTGATTCCAACGGTAGACATGCACTGAAGAGCAATTGAATTAGAGACAGCTGGCGTTATGCAAATGTGGCGCTGTGGGCTGCCCTGTAAACGGAAACGACATGACGTATGCAGCGATCCGACAATATAAGGAGTGATGCGACGCGAATAAGTAAGAGTCGGACGCCGTATGGGTAAGACGAAGGATCTAAGCGCATTTAATCGTGGGAAATTTGTCGGGGCCCAACGAATGGGTCACTCAATCTCGGAAGTCGTGAAAGCACTGGGATTTTCACGAGCCACTGTGTCACGGGTGCACAGTGAGTACATCGAATCCGGTAAAACCATCCCTTTCAAGGGCCAACTGCCGTGGACAACAGCGTGTGGATGAGCGGGTTCATCGTCGGCTAGCTCGCATTATAACATCGAATAGACGGGCCACAGTGCAAGAAATCACTCGACAATTTAACGCTGGTGCACAAAAACGTGTAAGCAGCCACACCATCCAGAACCATTTCCTCGCTATGGGGTACAGTAGCCATCGTCCCACAACGGTACGGCTGCTGACCGCACATCACAGGGTGCAAAGATTAGCATGGGCGCGGGAACATCGCCACTGGACCCTAGACATGTGGGAAAATGTTGCCTGGACTGATGAGTCGAGATTCACGTTGGTACATGCGGATGGCAGGATACGAGTACGGCGCAAACCACATGAAGCGATGGATCCTTCTTGCCAGCAGGGTACTCTTCAAGCTGGTAGGGGTGGCATTCTCGTCTGCGGACTGTTTACGTGGACTGAAATGGGACCCCTGGTACGTGTGACATCGTCCCTCACAGGTCAACGTTACCGGGATATGCTAGACGACCATTTGCTCCCGTTTGTGCGTCTTCAACATCCCACTGGGGACCTCATCCTGCAACAAGACAATGCACGGTGCCATCGCTCCCGAATTGTATCCGAATGGTTGGATGAACACTCCACCGACGTGACTTCGCTTCCTTGGCCAGCTAGGTCACCAGACCTCAATCCCATCGAGCACATGTAGGATGTCATCGAGAGAGATGTTCGAGCCTCTGACTCCCCTCCATCAAATCTTCGTGGACTGTGGGAGCTTGTTCAGGAGTCGTGGATCCGTATGGCTTCCCAACGCTTCCGGTGTCTTGTCGAGTCCATGCTGAGACGAATCGCCGCCGTCATCAGGGCGTAAGGTGGTGTTACGCGTTACTAGACAGGTATCTCTAATTCAGTTGCTCTTCAGTGTATAGTACTATTAATAACAATTCAAATTAACTAAGTTTGAGATCATTGCTCTTTACAACAACGATTATGTGGATACACAATAAATTACAAATAATTTCACAAAAAAAATTATCATTAAACATCCAAATCGAAAATTAGCAATTTTGCAAGAACAAATTGTAATATGAATGCTTTCCAACTTAAAACCAAATAAACATAACGAGCTCTTGAGACTAGAGGAACAAATCGCTGCCTTAGTAAAAGTAAGCCCTCAAAGCCAAAATTAAGGAAATATTATGAACTAAACTAAATCATCCGAACTCTCAAAACCATGTCATTTTCAACATACACTGACGGGAAAAAACCCAACACCACGAAAAAATAGTTGTAGAGGAATGAAATGGCGGCAATACATTTGTATAGGTAACATATTTAATCGATTAAGGTTTCAAGATCACAGCTTATTGTAAGCGCGAGAAGAGCCATTTTAAATGTGAAATGCTGGTACATAAATAACCGGTGTAACCGCCAGAATGTTGAATGCAAGCACGCAAACGTTCATGCATTGTGTCGTACAGGTGCTGGATGTCAGTTTGTGGGATGGAGTTCCATGCCTGTTGCACTTGGTCGGTCAATACAGGGACGGTTAATGCTGATTGGGGGTGACGCTGGAGTTGTCGTCCAATGATGTCCCATACGTGCTCGATTGGTGAAAGATCTGGTGATCTAGCAGGCCACGGCAACATGTCGACTCTCTGTAGAGCATGTTGGATTACAACAGCGGTATGCGGGCGAGTGTTATCCTGTTGGAAAACACCCCCTGGAATGCTGTTCATGAATGGCAGCACAACAGGTTGAATCACCAGACCGACGTACAACTGTGCCGTCAGAGTGCGTGGGATAACCACGAGAGTGATCCTGCTGTCATAGGAAATTGTTCCCCAGACCATAACTCCAGGTGTAGGTCCAGTGTGTCTCGGCCGCAGACAGGTTGGTTGCAGGCGCTCACCTGGCTTCCTTCTAACCAACACACGGCCATCACTGGCACCCAGGTATAACCGGCTTTCATCAGAAAACACAACAGATCTCCACTCCGTCCTCCAATGAGCTCTAGCTTGACACCACTGACGTCGCAAACGGCAGTGGTTTGGAGTAAGTGGAATGCACGCTACAGGGCGTCTGGCTCGGAGCTGTCCTTCAAGTAACCGATTTGTAACAATGTTCGTTGTGTCAATGTGGTGGCAACTGCAGCTCGAATTGCTGCCGCAGACGCGGTACAATACGCCACGGCCATGCGCCGTACACGGCGGTCTTCCCTCTCAGTAGTGCCACGCGGCCGGCCGGAACTCGGTCTTCTTGAGGCAGTTCCTTCCCTTGATCACCGCTGCCAACAATCATGCACAGTGGCTACATTCCTGCCAAGTCGTTCTGCAATATTGCGGAAAGAAAATCCACCTTCTCGTAGCCCTATTACACGACCTCGTTCAAACTCCGTAAGCTGTTGATAATGGCTTCTTCGTCTTCTTAAAGGCATTCTTGACTAACATCAACACACTACGTCGAATCTCAACGATAACTAACGCTCAAGAACGTTACAGCGCGTATTTACAGCAAACCTGCTTTGCATGTTCCGAGGGGCGCTACCAGCGCCACACGTATGCGCCGAGCGCTAAATTTGCATAGACGTCATCTTACAGATGTACTCTCACCGCCCATCAACTGTCGTTTATCTGACACAACCCCTTCTTGGTGTTAGGAATTTTTTTCCGTCAGTGTATTATGGCTAAAGTCTCATTTAGTGATAAATACGTATGAGCAGACTGGATTGCAAGGGACACGAAAAGACCCAGAAGAAAGCCACATGGGATATGGGTGGATGAAATTCAAAAGCATGTGAAAGTGACATGGAGGAGGCTGGCGCCAGATAGACCGTTGTGGGAGAAACTTGGAGAGACCATCTAAAAGTGGGTTGATAATGGTTTATGGTGATGATAAGCAAAACATCGTTCATCTGTGACAAAACGTTTGACATATTTAGTAAAGGTAGTAAATAAAGGACCATTTAGCCGCCCGGTAGCGCGATGGTCTTCTAATCACTCATCCGAGACGGGTCCGGGTTCGAATCCCGGTGAGAATGGTTGATGTGTTTGTCTTACGGCATAGGCTCTCTCCCTTCCCGGGAACCAGTTACCCTGAATTAAGGACGGGTAACTGCTTATAGCTCATCGAGTTGCTCACGGCCGTCGATAAACCCCAAAACAAAAAATAAACAAAAAGAGCCATTATGCTTGCCTCTTTTTTAAGCTAGACAGTGATTTTCACTCAGCTATGATTTCTCTTCTTCTCAGGTACTTTTTGATGCGGTCATCCAGTTTATTTTTCTCCCGTAATCTGCTCCAGAAAAGATGAACGAACGTCGGTGATAACAAAAAAGAAAGCATTCTTTTATCAATACGGTGTAGTCTCACTGGTGCTGAACAAAGTGGGGCATAGACGAGAGTAGAAAAATCAGAAATGTGATGGTTCGTTTAGCACAATAAATCCTCGGAAATTCGCGAGCTAGCTTTCTTTACTAAAATGCGGGACTCAACTAAATCGTCCTTCATCCTTTTCACGTTTTTCTACATTTTTTTTTTATCTTATTTACGACCGCTTTCAGCCTGTGATCATTTGGATGATTGGTGTTTTTATCACATCAAAGACAAACGCGAATTCCCCTCCGGAAGTATTTCCTGTCTCCGTCATGATGCGGCCTCATCGAGAAGTGTATGGGATGATCTTTTACCAAGTTTCCGGAGCACTTCCGCTGAGTCCGTATGGCAGGACCGCCAAAGCGATCGTTCTTCTTCACAACAATAGATGATCACTAGAGGGCGTTATGGTAACGATAGTGAAACAAACCGTGGAAACAATGCAGTAGAAAAGAGGATATAATTCATCTCCTTGATCCTTCGCTAAACTTCAGAACGCTTCGGCGATCTGGAAGACTTTAACAATTTAAAAATGGCTTGCGATGCTCTTAACGGGAAAGTTGCGTGCGAGTATGTTTTCCGCAAAAATATGATGTACACTGTAACAGAGAAAAATATATCTGAAACATGAAAGAACGATAAAAAAAATAACGCGCCAAATTGAGATGTACAATAGTCCTTTACCCAGGGATTTATACAAACACCCCTAACACCCTTCCAAACACACCAAATTTTCTCAGCCACCTCCTATAAAAAATCTCAACACCCGTCAATTTGGAGCAGAGTTGGGCAAAATCGTAATTGAATTAATCAATGATGCATTACAGAGTAATGGTAATGGGAACAAGAACTTAACGTTACCATTACAAGGTAATGGTAAACTGGTCATTAGAATTACATGGTAATTGCAATGACATGTAGCAGTTACCCATTATAATCGTAATGGTTAACTATATGTTGGTAATTAACCAATAACTTATGGGTAACAATACAACGTGAATAAACCAGCAACCAGTACACCCTTACACGCTGTGTAGGTTATTTGACAATTGTTCCACCCCTCGGACCTCAAATGCGTGTATGTAGGTATTGGAGATTGTACGTGTATGGCATCAGTAGTTGCCCCGTCTTCGCCACAAGTAAAGTGATTTGTAATAATATGAAGTAAGTACGAATGGGATGTTTATTTCAGTTAGAGAACAGTACAAAAATGAAAAAAAAAAGATCAATGCCATTGCATGTGATCTTAGTCTTCAACAAAGAACAATTCCCTGAAGCACACAAAAAACAGGCAGGAAATAACAAATTGTGCATTAAACGCCAATGGAAACCACTCTGAGACACTACATCACTTGAAATGGTAGGAATGAACACAAAATGTGGCAACCACAAAGTGAACTAGGTTAGTATGTAATTATTACTTGCAAATTGTGTAATTTCATTACCAAATAATTCCATTGCGTTTGAATGGCATTATTAAATAATTGAATTATATCCTCTTCATTGTAATGCATTACAAATTAATTCCATTACCTTTTGCAAACCATACCTGGGATTACCTTGTAATGCATTACACGTTAATTGTAATCCGTACTTCCATTACTTTGCAATGCATTCCTGCCCAACTCTGAATTGGAGGTGTGTAACCAGGAATGTGAATCAAGGAGTATCACAGAGCGACAATGTAAAAAAATAAGAGTATCGGTAACAAAGTTAGAGAGAAGAATGTTAGGAATAACAAGAAGAGATGGAATTAGAATGGAATTATAAGAGAAAGAACAGGAATAACACATATTATAAAAATAATAAAAGAATCAAAGTGAAGATGAGCTGGACATGTTGGAAGACTGAAAGATGGACAAGATTAATTACAGAATGGCAACCGAGAGATGGAAAGAGCCGAAGAGGGCGCCAGATAATAAGATGAAGAGATGAACTTCAGAAATTTAGAGGTGCTAAATGATGGACTAAGGCTAAGGATCGAGGAAGTTGGAAAAGAGTGAGGGCGGCCTATATCGTGCATTGGGTGTCAACAGGCTTAGAAAAAGAACCAGGAACGGTCGTATCAGCGGTCCTAAATTCATGCTCTGAAGGGCGAAAGAAGAACAGAAATGCGCAAGGCGTGAATAAATTTACTGAAAATTGTAACTGAGAAATTAAAAAGAAAATACTAAAGTGTCTAACTTAAAGACTTTTGTTAACCGCAGATAACCAGAGTACGGAATAGCCTACACTGTGAAGTATGAACCCCTTATATGCATGAAAAAAATTGTCCGAAACAGCAGATGGTGGCATATAAAACAATATGTCTATATCCGTAACCTGCGTGACCTTTCTGAGCTAATCAGGCGCTGACTGGGCCGCCGGGATACCGGGAGAATTCCCAGTGCGCTACCACATCCTGGGCCGGGTAGGCCTTATGTTAACTCAAGAAAAAAATTATACACTGTATGTACACACCGATGAGACATTACATTATGACCACCTACCTAATTAATAAGCTGTAGGACCCCATTTAACCCGCAAAACAGCGGCCACTCCGCGAGGCATCAATTCGATAAGGTGGCGATAGGTATCCTGGGGTATCTGAAACCATAATGTCAGCAGCAGGTCCTCCAGTTGTTTAGGTATTCAGAGTTGAAGAAATATTCTTATCATAATACGTGGTAAATACGTCATGATAATTAACATAGCAATCGGACATCGCCGAATTGACAGTAATTACTGCTTCACACGTGAATTAAATCACATCAGCAAACTTGAAAATTTCATCACCGTGGAGCGGGAATCGAACCCGCATCTCCCGATTTCCGTTCGAGCGCGCTATCCGTTGGGCCACCCACGACGGCGAATTCACAAGTTTCTGTATGTCAAGTTTCTGTGTGTTTGGTCCTCCAGTTTCCGTACATTTCGGGGTGGTGGTGATTCAGCGCGAACCCGCTTTTCCAAGTCGAACCACAAATGTTCGATTGGGTTCGTTTCAGGTGAATTTGGAGGCCAGGGCATTAACAGAAAGGACCATCATTTCCCGTGAACCACTCCTTGACGATTCTGGCAGTGTGGCTTGGAGAATTACCCTGTTGGTAATGGCCATCACGAGCAGGGAACACGGTTGCCATGAAGAGATGAACTTGGTCCGCAACGATGTCAGATACCTGACAGCTGTCAGGGATTGTGCTCTTGAGATAACAGGGCCTAACGTGTCCCAAGGAAACATCGCCCATAGCATAATACCGCCGCCGCCGGACTGTTTCCGCCCAACAGTGCATCCAGGTGCCATTGCATCCGCTGGTAATCCGCGTATCCGCGCTCGGCTGTCTGCGCGATACACCAGGAATCTTGATTTAACAGACCAGGCCACTTTGTTCCAATCATCCACGGTCCAATCTCGATTATCATGGCCCCATTTCATGCGTTGCTGGCGATGACCTGCAGCGAGTATGGGGACCGGGCTGGGTCTTCGGCTACGCAGGCCCATGCGAAGAAGGCTGCGATGAACTGCGCACTGTGACACATTGCCGTGATCACCACTATTATAGCTGCGGGGGATTTGTCGCACTGTGGCCCTGCGGTCCCTGTGAACAATGCGCGACAGTGTCGCTGCCCTCTGGCATCAATGAGCTGTGGACGATACACGGCTGGACGACGGTTCGTCGTTTGGCCATCGCTGCACCACCTTTGATACGCACTCACTGCATCAGCACGTGAACAACCCACAAGCCGCGAAGTTTCCAAGATCGTAGTTCCGAAGCGCCGTGCCATCAAAATTTTTCCTTTATCAAACTCCGATAAATCGGCATCTGTTCGCATTTTGACTTCGAACACTTTACAAACCGAAAGCCGGTCCTTGGGTTGTATATATACTGCTCTGTAAACTTCACTTGCGCCACTGTTCGGCTTTCAGGCGCTCTCACTTCTCTAGGCTGGGGGTGGTCATAATTTAATGCCTTATCGGTGTGTGTATACACTGAATGGCCACTTTATTATGACCACCTGACAGTTTTAAGCAAATGAGCTATGGCTGCACGCTGTTGCCGCCAGAGGGCGAGGCTAGTATAAAAAGGGAAAGCTTAGTGCTTGCGACAGTAATTCAAGTGCTTTTTGGGTGACGAGATGGGTAAAAAATGCGATTTGACAGACTTTCAACGTGGGATAATTGTAGGAGCTCGGAGCCATGGAGCGAGTATCACCGAAACCGCCGCATTCGTGAAATGTTCCAGAGCAGCTGTTGTTAAAGTGTTTAAAGACTGGACTGTCAGCCAAAAAACTGGGTCTCTACGTTTAACGTGTGGTCGTCATCGACTAGTGACTGCTCGGACGGAACGGTGAGTGTCCAGACTGGTAACAGACAACAGAAGGGCAACAGGGCAGCAAATTACAGGCCGTCTTAATCAAGGATCCCCTCAAATTATCTTTGCACGCACTGTTCGCTGTACACTGCATCGGATGGGATATGGCAGCCGAAGGCCTGTTCGAACACCTTTGCTGTCTGCAGTTAACAAGAGAAAACGTCTCCAGTTCACACAGGAGCAAAAGGAATGGACAGTCGGTAATTGGAAACAAATTATGTGGTCCGATGAATCACGCTTTCAGTTGTACCATGCCGATGGCCGAGTGAGAATTTGGCGGAAACAGCACGAAAGCATGGGCCCCAAATGCATTGCTACAAACCTTCAAGCTGGTGGGGGCAACGTTATGGTTTGGGGAATGTTTTCCTGGCATGCTTTGGGCCCTTTAATTCGTGTTTATCAACGTCTGACTGGCACATCATATCTAAACATCGTTGCGGAGCAAGTGCATCCTGTCATGTGGATGGTTTATCCCAATGGCGATGGCTACTTTCAACAAGATAATGCGCCCTGTCGTAGTGCTCGTATTGTACAGGATTGGTTTCAGGAACATGCCGGTGAGTTTACTTTGCTTAGGTGGCCCCCACAATCTCCAGATCTCAACCCCATTGAGAATTTGTGGGATGAAGTTGAACGAGCCATCAGACAGCTGGATCCACAACCCTGCAATCTCACACTCCTGGGAAGTGCTATTCATCAAGCATGGTCTCAGATTCCACAAACCACCTATCAACATCTCGTGGAGTCCATGCTACGAAGAATCGATGCAGTATTAAACTCAAAAGATTGCCCAACGAAGTACTGAGGGGGTGGTCATAATAAAGTGGCCACTCAGTGTGTATATATATATATAGTAGTTTTTCACCGTGGTTATAGGAAAAAAAACAAGTTATCCTAAAACGGCAAGGTTTTTTACGCCACTTTGACGGCTACTAAAAAGCAACAACTTAGCTATCACAGGTTCTGTTGAGCCAAAAACAATTTCTGATACAATCCCCTACCCTCTCGACTGTAAAACTTACGTTTCATTCCATTCAGCTAATTTCTTGTAACTCAACTCGCTTTTGCTAATTGTAGTTGAAGTTGAAGAATCAATGCAATACAAGCAAACATACTATCAATAATCGGAATGGAAACTTGAAATCCGTTGAATACGTTATGCATTCAGATTCATTTACGGTACAATCGCTGCTTTGCCTATATGTACACGTATGTATATTCTTTTCTTTTTAATAGGATCTGCATTTGATTTACTACCTTTTTGGCCTTACAGTTACCTGAATTCTTAAACTACAGTTTTGGAAATTCTGTTTCATCTACTGCAAAATGCTACACCCATTTGAAAGAAATTAAATTAACACTAATCTTCGCATCATTTACCTTCCCTCACTTAAAAAATTTGTGCTGAAATTCTTGCAATTCCAAACCTTTTTAGTTTTTTCAAAGATAGTTTTTCGTGAATATTTCGTTTATGAACGGTAAGTCCTAATAATAATAATAATAATAATAATAATAATAATAATAATAATAATAATTTCGAGATTATCACAGTCAAGATTACAAAGTTAGACATGACAGGGTTGCACAATTGATTCATTGGTCATTATGCAGAAAGCACAATCTGCCAGCATCGAAAAACTCATGGGAACACAAGGCTGAGAAAGTCATAGAAAATAATGAAGTCAGGATCTTGTGGGATTTCAGAATTCAAACCGATCGACACATAGAACATAATACATTAGACATAACAGTCATAGAAAATAGGAAAGTCTACCTAATTGATATAGCGATCCCTGGAGATGCCAGAGTCAATGGAAAAGAATTGGAAAAAATGACTAAATATAGAGACCTGGCCATAGAAGTTACCCGGTTATGGACTAAACACACAACGGTAGTCCCCATTGTCATCGGGGCACTAGGAACAATGTCAAAAAATTTTATGAATCATTTTGAAAAATTGCAGCTTTCTGATATGCCACCTACAGAACTGCAGAAGACAGCTTTACTTGGGACATCATATATTTTACGCCAATTCTTGACTGATACCTAGGTCTCCGGTGGAAACTCGTATCAGTTCAACAATACCAGTCAATGATAATTTGCTGTTTATTTTGTTTGTCAGAGGCTGTGATTCGTATATTTCGAATAAAGAAGATAATAATAATAATAATAATAATAATAATAATAATAATGGCACATTCGAGTTTCCTTTCTCACTAACAGCGAAGTAACTATTACAATTCTCAGCAATCCCAACGAAATTCGTCAGAATAGAATAAAATCTTCGAGTGCCTCTCTGTGAGAACGTACAGTTTCCGCTGCTTTAGAAACGGAAGAAAAAATTTTCATATATTAAATTTAACTGAGAACGTCTTAAATTGCAATGAAAAAAAATCGCTAAAATGTTAGTTAATTACACAGTCGAGACACATTATTGTGAGCACCTCCTACTTTTGACGTCAATTTGAGAAACACAGTTCGGACTTCCAGCATATCGATTGGCCTCCGAACTCACCCGTTATCAATCCCATTGAGCTCTTGTGGGAAATTATAGAACGGCATATCAGGCGTCTGGATGCACCAATCACCTCCATACCTGCATTGAAGGTCGTATTACACACAGCTTGATTGGCCGTACCACCCAACTGTTTTCGGCATCTCATTAAATCGATGACACGTCAAGTAGCTGCTGCATTGAGGGCGAAAAGAGGACGTACGAAGTGTTAGATAGCTGGTTATAATTCAGTGATCACTCGGTGGGTGTATAAATATATACACAGTGTGATTGTAAACTCCTTCAACGAAACAAGGGGGTGATAGTACACATCAAGACGAAAAATAATTGCAGTGGAACCTAGGGCCGCATTCCACTGCTAGTGCCAGAAAAGAGCACCTTCGAAAAACGTCCAGCAAGCACTCGGAGTTCCAACCAGTGCATGAGAAGCACAAGATGCAAATCAGGTGCGCTGAACACGTGCGTAGACGATGAGGAGCAAACGTTTCAAAACGCAGCCGAACCCGTTCAGCGATATTACCGTGCGAACATCACATGACAATTGACGTATTCGTAAAGCGCATGGAGGACTACACATACGACATATCCCGGGCGGTGGATTGGACGCGGTGGACTTGTGACTCGGCCTCCAAGCTCCCCGGACCTTAATCCACAGGACTTTTTCTTCTGTGGGCACATGAAAACATTGGTGTACGAGACACCTGTGGACTCCCTGGAAGATCTCTTCAAGCGAATCTCTGTTGCTGCGGACAAGATCAACATCACACCGGGAGTCTACGAGAGGGTACAACAGTCCTTCATTCACCGGTGTGAGCTGTGCAACGACGCCCTTGGACGCCAGTTTGAGCAGCTCCTTTGAGTCTTTCTCTGATGCGATTGGAATTTTGCAACTCATAAATTAGGTATGTCTCTTTGTTTTAACTGTTGAAGGCTCAACGTGGATATGTAACTTTACTCTGTTCTGGCACTAACAGTGGAATGCGGCCCTAGGTTCCATTGCAAATATTGTTCGTCTGGATGTGTACTATCACCCCTCTTGTTGTTTTGTTGAAGGAGTTTACAATCACCCTGCATATATACACTGCTGGCCACCCAAAATGCAACACCAAGAAGGAAGCATCCGATTGACCTGAAATTCGCTGCGTGCGTCGCCAGCGAGAGGACATGCAAACGATTAGCATTGCAGGGCATATACAAATCATGTGAGACCGGCACGCCACCGAGAAGCACTATAAGAAGGGTGCACAGAAGGGGGGTGTAAGTGCTGGAAGTGTGTTGTGCTGCCGGACCTGTGCGTGGGAAGCTTCCTGATGCCTCGTCGCAGAATACGGCAGTCATTCCAGCACGTTTCGGAGTTCGACAGAGGGCCAATAGTGGCTTATCGCGACAGAGGTTTATCGTACCGAGACATCGGCGCCCGTGTGGGACGACATCCAGCCATAGTGAGGCGAGTATAGATTCGGTGGGTGCATGAGGGACGGACCGACCGACGTGGGTGATTGCCGCAGCCACGGCACACCTCCGACCGAGAGGACCGGCATGTTGTGCGGCGGGCATTGACGGCTCGCACCGCCACATCACGAACGTTAGCGCAGGAATTAGGGTGTGTTGCGCAAAAACCTGTGTCAGCACGTACCGTTCGATGTCATCTGCAGGAGCGCGGACTTGTCGCACGGCGCCCATTGCTCTGATTACCATTGACGTTACACCAACAGCGAGTGCGGCGGCAGTGGACCGTTGAACGCTGCGCCTGGATTACGGAATGGCACGACATTGTCTTCTCCAACGAATCCCGCTACTGCCTGCAACACCACGACGGTCGGATCCGCGTGTGACGGCACCGCGGCGAGAGACTGTATGACGCCTGCATTATGCATCGCCATACCGGTCCGTCGCCTGGCGTTATAGTTTGAGGCGCAATTGGATATGAAACCCGCACCCCTCTGGTACGCATCGCCGGTACACTCAACAGCCACCGCTACATCTCTGACGTTTTGGAGCCTGTAGTTCTCCTTTACCTGCAGGACCTGCCAGCGGCCACGTTTCAACAGGAAAATTCGCGCCCGCACGTGGCACGTATCGTGCAACAATTCTTCACGGCCCACCAGGTGTCACTAATGCCGTGGCCCTCCTGTTCTCCCGCTATGTCGCCCATCGAACACGTCTGGTCGCTGATCGGCAACCGAGTGGCCCGGCATGCACCACCCGCGGCTATGCCTGCTGAACTGTGGTAACGTGTGGAAGCAGCCTGGACCGACATATCCCAACCTACATCCAAAGCCTCTTTCGTTCGATGCCGCGGCGAGTAGCGGCCGTTATTGTCAGACATGGGGGCCACAAAAACTATTGATGTCTGCGTGTTCCACAAGTCGCACGGGCCTGTAAGCTCAATCATTTCATCTTTGTATCTGTTGTTGTGTATCCAGTAAATCTGGCTTTGCTATCTCGTGTCCTTCTTGGTGCTGCATTTTGGGTGGCCAGCAGTGAAGAGCAATTGAATTAGAGATACCTGTCTAGTAACGTGTAGCACCACCTTTCTGCCTGATGACGGTGGCGATTCATCTCGGCATGGACTCGACAAGACGCAGGAGATGTTGGGAAGCCATATGGATCCACGACCACTGAAAAAGCTCCCACAGTTCACGAAGATTTGATGGAGGGGGTCAGAGCCTCGAACATCTCTCTCGATGGCATTCCAGAGGTGCTCGATGGGATTAAGGTCAGGTGACCTAGCTGGCCTAGGAAGCGAGGTCACGTCGGTGGAGGGTTCATCCAACTGAATGAACCTTCCACCGACGTGACCTCGCTTCGATCCCATACCCTCTCGGACGAACCCATTCCATTCGTCCGAGAAGGGTATGGGTTCGAATCGCAGTGAGGCATGGATGTTGTGTTTGTCTTACCTCTCTGGCTCTCTCCCTTTCCTGGAGCCAGTTGCCCTAAATTAGAGACGGGTGACTGCTTATAGCACAATGAGTTGCTCATGTTTGTCGTAAAATCATCAATCAAAAAAAAAAAAAAAAAGATGGTAATCTAATTGTTACCAAATGATGGTAAAAGTCGCTCAAGAAGACAAAAGATTATTGTGATTATAAGGAGAGTGCAGTACAGAAGGAGAAACATCAAGAAGGAAAACTTTGCGGGAGACCTTCATCCAGCAGTATATTGATTACGATTGAGAATCTGTTCTGATATTTCATAAACTTGTCCGAGACCGATCTCAGCGCTTTTTTTTTCTTGTTTGACAGATGACACTTGTTTTATTTATTTAAAAAAAAGGTGCTGCATCCGGCGATACATCGTTCAATTGCCTGACCATGGATGTTTCATCAGAAAAATAAAAAGCAAATTATGCTTCTGAAGAATTATGCGCCATACACGTCGGGCAATTTTATCCAACTTTATTTGATGCTGCAGCTAAACCTCCCACTAGCAGAGTTGCATTGTACTTTCAAGTTCCTGTCGCTGTTCCTTCCTGATAAAGAAAAAATATCTGTAGAAAGATTCTACCGCCAGTTAAATATTCAGCTGAGCAGAGAGCAAACGCACTGGCAAACTTTACTGAAAACAGACGTCAAAATATTTTTCTTAGCGGACGATATTGATTTATTTTTCCCTTTCTTAGCTTCCTTTGGGATTTAGAGCTTCTCTGCCTCTGCTTTGAATATACGGATTTCAGAAGTACTCTTTTCGAATTTACCCCGAGCAGTGGTTTTTCAAAAATGAGGGGGAAAACTCACCCTTTTGGTGGAGGGGAGGGGGGTCAATACCTATATTCTTATGTTTTAAACAGATGCTGAACAGAACCTTTTAAGGGCCAGATCATTTCGAATAAAATGTTTAACAGCTTTTGATTTGGTTCTTTTTTTTTTTTTTTTTGATTGGAGGTTTAACGACAACGGTGAGCAACTCAATGGGCTATAAGCAGTCGCCCGTCCCTAATTTAGGGTCACTAGTTCCAGGGAAGGGAGAGAGCCAGTGCCGTAAGACAAACACAACATCCATGCCTCACCGGGATCCGAACCCGGACCCCTTTCGGGCGAATGATCAGAGGCCATCGCTTAGACCACTGCTCCACCGGGGCAGCTGTTTGGTTCAAGTGCTATATGAGATTAAATGCTTGCTGTCCAACAATTAATAATGCTGAACACTATGATGATGATCCATAAATCTATGTGTTTCACTGAGTTATTACAAATGAAATAGATAGCTTCAGCATTATATAAAACCAAACCCATTTGAGATATTGAGACTCACGTTGCACCGTTCTAAATGGAAACTCTCGAAGTTTGTTTCAGCAACTTACAGATATTCGATGTGTGCACCCATAGTTACACAGGATATACAGAGGATGAGTCGAAAGTTTTGCACTATTTGGATCACTTTACGACGAAAGCTGGCTAGCATTCAAAGTATATGCCATCGTGTTGCACCGCCTTTAGCCATCTGTCTACCAGTTCTTCGATTCCGCGGCGGTACCAGTTCTTGTCCTTCAAGGCGAAGAACTCCTTCACCCCAGCTGCCACCTCCTCCTGGTTGTTGAAGTGCCGCCCGCGAAGGAAGTGGGCCATGGAACGGAACTAGTAATAATCAGACGGGACAAGCTCCGGACTATATGCGTTCGCGCGGTATGAGGCCGAGCGTTTTCCTGCTGTAGGAGAGCGCGTTTTCTGCTCACCAGTGCTAGGTACTTCTCTTCCAAAACGACATACATCCGCTCCAGCTGTTCAGAGTAGAGGTTGGAGTTGATCGTCCGACCATCTGGAACAAATTCGTAATGGGTTATCACCTCACTTTCAGCTTTGAATGCTTATCAAACCACTACAGTAGCTTTTGATACTTCTTTTGTTATTTAGTAATGACGTAGAATTGCACAAATTTGAATACGAAACTCCATCAAGGCTTCGAACCGTAAACGCTTAGATACCAAAACTCAAAGAAACATATGAATGGATTCCGTTGAAGAAATGTTCTTCCCTAATTATGTTGAACAAGGTCAGGATTATTAACATCGCAGTCAGATACGCCCGAATCGCCACTTTTACTGTTCAATACGTAAAAAAGGGATAAAGATTAATGGAGATTATCTAACTAACCTTCGTTTTGCCGATGACATAGTCGTTTTTGCAACTACCCCATCAGAGCTGCAGAGTATGATCCAGGAACTTGCTGACAAGAGTAAAGAAGTGGGATTAAAAATGAACTTTCAGAAGACAAAATTGATGTTCAATGCTTTTACAAGAAATGAAGATTTATCGATTGATGGAGAAAAGCTGGAGATAACAGACACGTACGTTTATCTTGAACAGGAGATATCAAGTGAGGGTCACATTGATGAAGAAATTAATCGGCGTACAAAACTTGCCTGGAGAGCTTTTGGAAGAAACAGCATAATTTTCAAGAGCAATAAGCCATTATGTCTTAAAAGAAAAAGTGTTTGATCAATGCATCCTTCCAGTGCTTACGTATGGTGCAGAGACGTGGACCTTAACTAAAAGAGACATACAGAGGCTGCAGACAACTCAAACAAGCATGACGAGGTGCATGCTTGGTGTATCCAGGAGAGATAAGAAGAGGAACACGTGGATCCGAAAAATGACAAGAGTGTAAGACATCATGATCAGAGTTAAATCCCTAAAATGGCAATGGGCTGGACATACTGCAAGAAGGACAGACCATCGATGGACAGCCGAATTTTAGATTGAATTCCAAGGGACAGGAAAAGACCCAGAAGAAGACCACATGGGAGATGGGTGGATGAAATTCGAAAGAATGCGGGAGTGACATGGAGGAGACTGGCACAAGACAGACCGTTGTGGAGGAAACTTGCGGAGATTTTCATCCAGCAGTGGATTGATAATGGTTGACAATGATGATGATGATGACGTAACATTAACAACATGAAAAACTTTAAAATGACATAGCCCTGGAGCGGGAGTCGAACCGGTTTCGATTCTCTTTCCAGGGCGATATAATTTTCAAGTTTTTTTGATGTGGTGACAGGTACTGAACAGTAAACCTGGCGATTCAGGAATGTCTGATTACTAGGTTAATATAATCTGGACCTTGCTCTACGTAAATTAGTAAAGAATATTTCTTCCAAGGAATCCACACTGAAATATTGGTGATGTTATTAATTACGCTACGGGGAAACAGAATTTGCTTTGACTGGAAATATAGTTTTCCAATGGCAACGAAAACAGTTTGTTGTTTGATTGGTATTGGAATTCGGAATTGCAAATCGAAAAATTGTGAAGAAAAATAAGGACGGATTGCAAGCGAAAAATTCATTTAGTAAATTCATTAACGCCATTCCAAATCACTTCACGATTTTTTTTTTTTTTATGGAAGGGTTCAAGACCGCCATGAGCAACTCAATAGGATAAAAGCAGTTATCTATTTTAGGCAGTTGGTACCAGAGCGAAGAGAGCCAGTGTTCTAAAAAGAAAAAGAAACACACATTTTATAACGGCACTCATCCAGGACTGAAATCTGGGACCATTAAAAGCCAGCTCCTCTGACAACACGGCTACCGGTGTGCCATAATTTTAGTCTCGATTACTGTTTTAAATTTGTTCCTCCCCCCCCCCTCCCTCTTTTTTCTTTTTTTTTTTTTTTTTTTTTGATTGAAGGATTAACGACCACCCTGAGCAACTCAATGGGCAATAAGCAGTCGCCCATTCCTTATGTAGGGCCACTGGTTCCAGGGAAGGGACAGAGCCAGCACCGTAAGACAAACACAACATCCATGCCTCACCGGGATTCGAACAAGGACCCATCTCTGACGAGAGGTCAGAAATCATTGCTTAGACCACTGCGCCACGGGGCGGCGGTGAACGTATGGATTTTCTGTTTTGCTAAGTCTCCCTAGCATTCCACCATGTATTTCAAATTGAAAAGAAAACTAAAGAAACACCATCATAGAGGTAATTAACAGAAAGTACACAGTGTGTCAAAATGATGTGAGTTTTTAATTTGTTTACGTAGTAAATGGCAGCAGGAATATGCATAATTTGAAATATAGGAACTCAGAGATTTAGGGTACCTAAGCGCAGGAATTAGTTTCTCACTATTGCCGCTAGAGGGCGTGATGTACCACACTACGGATTCAGTGCCTAGGAGTTTTATTTCGACAAACTTATATCTGTTCATCTCCTCACACCTATCATGTTCTGACAAGCCTTTTGAATGCTCAGTTGCCTGTCCGACGAATTGGACGAAAGGGACCAACAGCCTGGCCTACTGGATCACCAGATCTCTCTCATTGATGTTTTCTTTGGGAATACAGTACACTGTGAATCAACCGCCGTTGCCATAAAACATCGGTTACCTGAAGCATGACAAACGCAGGGTTCTTTCAACGCTTGAGGGCCAGATGACATCAGCTGTTTGACAGGAAATGAAGTATCTTTTCCACATGTAAATTGCTCACATGGTGCGAAGACTAAACTTTCCGAAGCATAGTAACATGAAAATCTGGTTCAGTTGTTGTTTTATATAGTGCATATTCCATATTTTAATTCTTTTTACTTTTTTCTTGATAAATTTTTCTTATCGCTCACATCACTTTGACTCACTATATACACCAAAGAGCCAAAACATTATGACCAGCCCGTCTTTGTGCAAATCGAAGCAAGTGCAGGTGAAGGACGGCGTGTGTGAAGGTTATGAAACGGTATAAGTAACACCTGATACTGAGCTCTGTTAATCAGTGCTATTCTTGTTATTCAAGTGGGAAAGGCAGGGGACTTAGCGAGTTGGACAAAGCCCCAACTGTAATGGCCAGACGACTGGGCTACAGCTTTTCACAGACGTCGAGGTTTGTGGGGGTGCTCACGGTCAGCACCTTCAAAAGTGGTTCGAGGAGGGAAAGCCGTAAACTGCCGGCAAGATGTGGACTGATAACGGTTCATTGATGTTACAGGTGAGCAAAGGCCAACCGTATGGTACGAACAAACATAAGGGATACTGTCGTGCAACTCGTCGGTAATTTGAATGCTGGTGACAGGTATAATGTATCACAAAACACAATACACCGAATCCTAATCAAAATGGGGCTGTGTAGCCACAGGTCCCTCCGAGTGCCCATGCTAATCTCGGTTCGTCATCGAATGCGTCTACAATGGGCGCGCGAGCATCAAAACTGGGCCTTGAATGATTGGAAGAATGCCGAAGCCGCGTATGGCTTAGTGCTTAGCGAGTCAGACTATCAACGCAAGGTCCTCAGGTTGGAACCTGGGCTGATCTTTCAGAGATGGTGTGATTTACTAACAATCGCTGAATATCCGCCGTGCATCGGACGAGTACGTTAAGTGACGGCCCCCAGGCTGGATCCACTGGTTAATTGGGTATCCTCTCCTATGACCCCCCTGAAATTATCTCACCCCTCTATGTGCAACATCGTACTTGTACGGTGGCGCCATCTACTGTACTCTAATCTCACTAAAAACTGTGCTGTCAAAGTCGCTAGACTTGCTCTCATTCCTTCCGTTTCTATGTCCTGCCCAAAAGGCGATCTCGCTGTAGGTGGCTGGGACCTAAACTCTACTCACTGTGGACGGAAGTCCTACAAGAAAATGACAAATACTGGCTGTTTAGAAGAATGCCGTTTGATCCGATGAATCTCACTGCCTGTTGCACCATGTGGACGCCCGAGTACGTATTCGTCCTTTAGTTTGGGAAGTTTTGGTACCAGGATGCGCCATGGGATGAACATAAACCGGAGTGGGAAGTGCAATGCTTTGGACAATGTTCTGCTGAGAAATCCTGGATTCTGTCATTCATGACATCTAATACCTACATGACGTCTACCGGAAACTATGACGTCTAACACATTCATGACTCTACCACCTACATGACGTGTACCGGAAACTATGACGTCTAACACATTCATGACTCTACCACCTACATGACGTCTACCGGAAACTATGACGTCTAACACATTCATGACGTCTACCGCAAAATATGACGGCTACCACCTACCTAAACATCACTTCAGACCAGGTACACGATATCCCCTCTTAGCGGCCATGGGCAATACGCGCCTAACCCAATGAGCTGGGCAGGCATCAAAACCACTTAGGCAAAATAAACAATATTCCCTCTAAGTGGCCATGGACAATACGCGCATAACCCAATGAGCGGGGCAGGCATCAAAACCACTTGGGCAAAATAAACAATATTACCTCTAAGCGGCCACTTTGGACTTCACCAGATGTCTATCACACGTGACTTTTGTGACGTATATTCTAAATTACCTTTCCTTTTTAGTTTCTTTCCCTATGTAAATCTTGAGTTTATTCTGTTATTCTTCACTCTTAACGTAATATCTTTTCTCTCAAACGAATACGTTTGGCAGCACAATTGAGGTCGAATGCACGTGACGTATGCCTGATACTGATAAGAACAAGAGATAAAAGCGACGACTAAATTGTTGCTTGACGAGCGTTGGGTTGTAAACTGATTATTGAAAGGAGCGTTGTGAAAAGAGCGATGTGTGGTGTGTGGAGAGTTTAGTGCAATATGCTATGCTACGATGTGTTTGCAACATCCTGAATAAAGCATCTTTTCCGTAAGTGTGACTTCTGTTGTTTACATGTTTCGTCTGGCCGTTAAGGTTTCTTTCATTTAGGAACTATTTCTTAGTATGTTGCTGTTTTAAATTAACGTAGAAGTAAGACAAGACTTCTACGTCATACTTTCCAGAATGACGTAAACAGCACTTCTTTTGAAAAACGTTATTAATCTTTCGGAGAAAAAGCATTTGTTGCGCAGAATCGCAATAATCAACTCTGTTGGGTCACAATTATATATTTCAGAAGACAGATCGGTTAATCGCGTTTCGTGACGCAAGTACCTCTTTCAGCCAATCAGTGCCTGGAAAGAGAGTGCGCAATAATATAAAATTCACCTGACTTCGTTGTTAACCAATCTTTCCTTGCGATTACAAAAAATGTAACCACTTCTGCGTGAAATTCAAAATCTTCATTCTTCTTCGCGATTTGAAAGGGATAAGACGTTTATTTCAGTCTCCGTATTAAGTTCAGGATTTCACCATTTAATTCGATTTTGTTCTGCAAACTCATAACGTGCAGCCAGATGGATTACCGTACAGATGAGTCCGTAAGATCTGATGAGCCTTTCTTCATCCCTGGGTAAGAAATATGTTTGTAACTTATTTAGTAAAAAAAAGTGTTATGCTGATAAATGTTAAAGCTCGTGATCAACTTTGTACAGCAGTTTGGAATATTTAAGCACGAAAGTAATGACTGGTATGTTGTGTGAAAAGTAAACTCCATGACCATTTTAGTAGAAGTTTAGTCTATACATAAATATATTTGAACAATAAATTACGTGGGAGATAGGCAATGTATATTAGGACCATGTTTGGTGTTTAGATGAAAGGTATCGTGCAGGAAAGATTAGCGTGGATTAGTTAGCCGTCAGTATACGATAATAAGTGAAGATTTTTACACATATCCATACCCGGTTTGACATAAATTTAATGCAAGTCTAGACATATATAACGTACAAGATCTTTCAAAACGCAGTGCGTTTCTTAGTCAGGTACAGCAATAATTATTAAATTAAAGAACAAAACCATATTTTGAACTTAATGGTATTACGTTGCATGCTCGTGAAATGACACAAATCATCACAGAATAAACATACATACACGTGCAGGATCTGCGTATGTGTTAACGTTGTTGTCACGATAAGTGCATATCGGTGAGAAGTATTGTAAACAAGATGATTACTTCTTTAGTAAGACACATGATGTTGGCAAAATGTTTGTTTATGCGAATGGCATGTGGTAAATAGGAATAAATCATTGTTGTCTTATGAGCGGGATACAAAGAGGAGTGTCCTCGTAACACCATTTGGATTCGTGAGAGTCGATGAGTAAGCTTTCAGAAAGTAGCAGCGACCTTCTAGTGTTTGCGGGGCCAGGATCTTACTTTGTGTCCATTCATGATGGTGCGTGCCATTGTTGACTATACGGAGGTGGAATCAGAGTGGGTCAGAACAGAGTATTTGTGCTCCTTGATCCTGGTGCGCAAGGAGCGTAAGGTTGACCCTATGTAGACCATGTCCTCATTTTGGTTGCTACCGTGCTTAAGTGGTATACTGTAAATGCCTTGTATGTCATAAACACAAGTAGGATCCTTGTCTGTTTTAACAAGTGAGAACACGTTTTTGGTGACATCGCCGAAATCAAGGCAGTGTTTCCTAAGAGCATTCTTAAGTATGTTTGTTAGTTCCGGATAGTACGGGGTGGATCCAACATATTTTATCTCTTTGGGTTCTTTGATGAGGGTGCTTATACCACATAGAAAGTATTTTCTTAAATGTTTGTCACGTCATGTTTGTTGTATCCATTGTCTTTGGCTATTTTGCGTATTTTGCGTAGTTCATTGTTTCTGTCCTGGGTTGTAATGCAGTGCGTAAACGTTCGTTTTACAAGGAATACAACAAACATGCAGCACGCTTGTGCTTTATAGGATGTGCGGAGTCTTTAGGTATGATGACAGGGATAGTAGATGGTTTTCTATATACTTTCGTGGTAATTTTGTTATCTTGGTGGCGCTTAAGGAGGAAGTCTAGAAATGGGAGTTCACTGTTCTGCGCGTATTCGATGGTGAATTTTATTGTTGGGTATTGTCCGGAAAGCTCATCTACGAGTGTACTGATAAGATCCTTGTGATTGGGCCAGAAGATTAAGATGTCGTTTACATATCGGAGGTAAAGGGACGGTTTGAATTGGCACGTGCTCAGCACCTCCTCTTTTAGCTCTTGCATGATGATTTCGGCGAGGATTCCAGAAAGTAAGGAGCCCATGGGAGCTCCTCCCGTCTGACGGTGGATTATGCTATTGAATACAAAATATGTGTGGTTTTGGATATAAAATCTATATTACTTAGATCCATGTAAGTACACTGCCTGACAGAGAAAATGCTACACCATGAAGGAATGCTCGAAAACAGACCAAACTGCCCACACAGATAGCCAAGTAAGTCCTGAATAAATGATTTAATTGTCACATACCGATTAGGCTCCAGTGGTATAGTATACAGTATGATAAATAAGGAGTGTGGCCCCCAATTTTGGGCGATACAGCGTTGAATCCGACGTGGCATCGATGCAATAAGAGTGCGAATAGAGTCCTGAGGTAACGTGGCCCACGTGGTGTTGATACGAGTCCACAGTTCATCTTCATTTTTCGAGGATGGGACGTCCAATCAAAGTTCCACTGATGCTCGATGGGCAAGAGGTCGGGGGATAGTGCTGGCCACGGAAACATCCGCACACCATGTAAAGCATTCAGGCTGATCCGAATAGTATGCGGCCGGGTGTTATTCTGTTGAAAAACGGCGTTTGGGATGCCCTGCAAATACGGCAGTGCCACGGGCTGCAGCACCTCGTCAAAATAGCAGCGTGCCGTCAATGTGTCTGTAATGCGTACCAGCGATGAGCGGCTGTTGGCGCTCATAGCACCCCACACCATGATTCCCCGCTGCCGGGCCGTGTGGCGCTCCACAGTGGCGGAGCAGTAATCCGCCCGCTGGCAACGTCGCCTCCAGACTCTCACACGGCGATCATCCGTGGTGAGACAGAAGCGCGATTCGTCGCTGAACACCACACCGTTCCATTCGGCACCCCACGCAGCTCTGGAGCGACACCACGCCAAGCGGTGACGATGATGGCTCACTGTTAAGGGTAGCCTTCGCAGCGGACGGATGGACAGAAAACCAGATGCTGCCAATCGGTGTGACACTGTCCGCGTCGATACTAGAGCATCCAAGAATCCCCGTACACTCCACAAAATGTCGCCCGTTGTGGCCTGTGTGTCCGCTGGGGCATGACGTTGGATGCGACGATCGGTGCGCTTGGACGTCCGTCTGCGTGCTCTGGTCCCCCTACGACGTTGCACAGATCCTTCCTGGGACCACTGTCTTCAAATGCGACCCACGGTTGTGGCATCACGTTACGTTTATTTCGCAATACGACGCAAGGACCATCCGGCGGTACGAATATAGCAGAACCACTCACTTCTCGCGGCCGTGACGACGTCCCGACTGATGGCCTCACGGGCTGGTTGTCCGTTTATATCTCGCGCGCCGTTTGTGCTATTGGCCTGCAAATGCAATCATTTACATAACTTGTACGTGTGCACCCAACCTTCAATTTTCATGGCGCTGCGTTCACGTCTTCGTGGTGTAGCATTTTCCTTGTCAGGCAGTGTATAAAGTGCTTAAAGTCTTACTATAAAGTAAAAAGTCTTATAATCTATAGTACTTACATCCATGAAAACAATTTTCTTTCCCCCTATACTTTCGGTTAAGTTTAATTTCTCACACGTGACTTCCAGAGAAGTGCTTGTTTCAGATAAATAATGAGGAACTGTACACCAAATATGCATAAAATAGTAAAACTATACCAGTAATCCGTTTTAATGGCATCAGAATATAAATCAACTTTTCCAAACTTTCGTACAGCACAACTAGATGGCTTTTTTAAAGGAAGGTAGATAGAAAGTGCTATCTCAATAATAGAACGATTCAACAATTTAAACGCGATGACTTGACTTGAGAATAAACAGATAAGACAGTAATTTTATTCAGAGATACGGGGTATCACGTTTAGCGCGAGGTTCTTGGAAGGAAAAAAGGCGTTATGAATAAATTATCAAAGTTTATTCACAAATAAAAGCTTTAATAGCATCGACTATAGTTTTGCAGAGCTTCTGGGTCGGCTTCATCAGGACGAATGGAGCGTAAACATTCAAATCATTGTGACATCATCGGAGTTCTGACGGTCACGGTTTTTGGTGAGTTGTTTCCACGCGCTTGAAAGAAATGGAGTCGACGTCATGTCGTTGACAAGCAGTGAAGAGTTCCGGTATATGTGAAAAGCTTCTAATACATTAAGCTTCATCGTTGAATCAGGTTTATCAATGAGCGTAGCGTCTCCAAACATAAATTTATGGTTCTTTTCGTCACAATGCTGGGCTATAGACGACTTCTTCAGTTCACAATTCCGTACGTAGGTCTTGTGCTCCTTCAAACGAAAATTTAAAGCCCTGCGGGTTTGTCCTATATATGAAAGTCCACATTCACAAAGTTATCTGAGAAATTCCCCAGGAATTTATGTCTTTGAAGTAATCTTTTGATCCGAAAAAATTTACCTGATTTATGGGTTTGAAAATAACTTTGAAATTAAAACGCTTGAGAATTTTTGAAATTCCAAAGCAAATCTGTGGAGCAAATGGGATAACCGCCCAATTCTGTCGTATTGGGTTGTCTACCAGCGTGAGTGAGCAGAAATGCTTCGGTTTCCTGAATTTTTGGATAGCTTTATCTATAACGGAATGTGTATATCCTCTGTGTACTGCAATTCGTTTAAGGAAATCAAGCTCTTTCTGCAAGGAAAACCTCAGCTGAGCATATATGTATTGCACGATATACGTATGTGTAGAAGGCAGAATTTTTTTGTTTCCATGGGTGATTTGATTTTGCATGTGGGGGTAAGGAAACAGCGAATGGTTTTCGGTAAACTGTTGTACTAAAGGAACCTTCAGCGCGTGACACAAGGACATCCAGGAATGGTAAGCAGCCATTATTTTCAGTCTCACATGTGAACTGTATATGATGATCAATTGAATTGAAAAGTTCAACTAATTTAGGTATTTCCGAATTCCTGCCATTCCAGAGGACAAAGGTGTCATCTACATATCGAATCCACAGGTCGAATGTAACGAGCTGAAAGAGTTTGTCCTCAAAGTGACGCATGTAGACTTCGCATAAAAGGGGCGACAGCGGGCTACCCATTGCAAGGCCTTCATTCTGTTGGAAAAATCTTCCGCGAAAACGGAAACTTTTTGTTTGATACAAATTTCCGCTAGTCTCAAAATTTCTTCAACTTCCGGTTCGCTGAAATGATGTTCAGTGAGACTTGCTTTCAATGATTCGAGGGCTCCATTCACTGGGATACTTGTGAACATGGATTTTTTTTTTTTTTTTTTTTTTTTTTTTGATTGGAGGTTTAACGACCACCGTGAGCAACTCAATGGGCTATAAGCAGTAGCCCATCCCTAATTTAGGGTCACTGGTTCCAGGGAAGGAAGAGAGCCAGTGCCGTAAGACAAACACAACATCCATGCCTCACCAGGATTCGAACCCGGACCCCTTACGGACGAATGATCAGAGGCCGAACATGGATTTCACATCGAGGGATAACATGAACGAACTGATCGTTGAATGGATGTCGTTTGGGCAAATTGACAAATTCAATGGAATTTTTTACAACAGTTTCGTTTGAAGAAGTCGCTAAGTTGGATAGTTTCGAAGATAGAAATTTGGCCAACTTATGTGTAACAGAGCCGATATTGCTGACAATGGGACGGAAAGGGACGCCAATCTTGTGTATCTTCGGAAGTACATAGAAACGCGGACAACGGCCATATATGAGGGTTTAAGATAACTTTTTGAGCTTTGGTCAAGAGTAACGCAACTTGTTACCACTTTCCGAGCTTCTTTTAAATGTTTCTCTGACGGATCATTCTTTATTTCTTTATACGGTCCCTCGGAAATAAGTTTTTCGACCTCTGCTTCATTATGTTTTTTGTCTAGAATAACAACTTGTCCTCATTTATTGGCTTTAGTAATGATGATATCAGAATTTGACTGTAATTCTTTTAGAGCTTTATACTCTTCCTTGTTGAGATTGGGTTTCTTTCAAGCGTGTGGAAACAACTCACCAAAAACCGTGACCGTCAGAACTCTGATGATGTCACAATGATTTGAATGTTTACGCTCCATTCGCCCTGAGGAAGCCAGCCAGAAGCTCTGCGAAACTATAGTCGATGCTAATAAAGACTTTAATTGTGAATAAACGTTGATTATTTATTCTTAATGAATATCACAAGCATGTAGTCTTGAATTATAAAAAAGGCGTTGTTTGAAGAATTAGTTCCAAATAAATTCGTGGCAACTCTAAAGAGACGCTGACATCAACGCCAGTCAAGCTTTTTTTTTTTATTATCTGGGAGAGCGAGACTTAAAATTACGCCACTCCGAGTTCAAAAGGCCCCTGCTTCCACTCAAATAGTACGCAATTTTTTTCCTTTTTTATAGTTCTTCCCTTATTGGTTATTTTGTACCGTGGTACTATTATTGTTCAAAAATCGCGCTTCCAGTTTCTGACATGATTTTACTAAAAATGTGAGTACTAGGTAAATAAAATATGAGGTTATAACCATCGAGTTTATTTAGGTGAAGACACCACTCCTATCCACGCAGCAATGGCCGCCATATGTCACCGCCCGTGCTGCAGGTCACGTTACATCTAGGCAAGAAGCTGCTTTGAAACTACTGAAACCAATGGAACAAAAGCTTCGAGGCATATAAACGGATGAAATGAGGGATTTAATAATTTTTATCAATTATACAAGCGTACTGTTTTATCAACTGTATAATTTAGTTTGTTTTTGGCTGTATGTGACGTCACGCCAAAGATTAGCTGTGACCTATGGTGGCAGAGCCAGTGGTGTCTCCACCTATTATAATCTCGATGGTTATAATCTTTTGCCGGTGGTGATATTCGAACCCACGTGATCTTTTCCCATAGCGGCTGTTCTAACTGAACTACGCGGGCAGGCTTATATGGCGGCACCTTTGACGATTTGACAAATGCGCAATAGTACGTCATGCATCTAGCACGTTTCAAAGTAATACGCAATACGTTATGTGAACGCAGGCAGTCCCGGTGAGGCATGAATGTTGTGTTTGTCTTACGGCACTGGCTTCTTCTCTTCCCTGGAACCAGAGGCCCTAAATTAGGGACAGGCGAATGATTATAGCCCATTGAGTTGCTCATGGTGGTCGTTAAACCTTCAATAAAAAAAATAAAAAAAAACGCCGGCAGCACAGCACTCCGCAGAAATGTAGAATCAAAAACGAACCAGCTCAGAACGAATGAGTACCAGATAGTAAACGTAACAATGGGAAGATACTTTCCCAGTAGGAATTAATAAGTAGGAACTGTACACCAATTATACTCAAAGTAGTATAACTATAATAATTATCAGAATTTCTTTACGCCTAGAAATTCGGATCATTAGTAGTTCCCTGTAGAGCTAGGAAAAATTTATTGAAGGCTAAACACTCGGAGGAGACTTTCTGTGACATAACACTGATGACTAATTATCTCTTTACCCTTATTATTATTATTATTGGGGGTTTTACTACCCCGTGAGCAACTCAATGGGCTGTAAGTAGTCGCCTGTCCCTAATTTAGGGCCACTGGTTACAAGGAATGGAGACAGGCAGTGCTGAAAGACAAACATAACATCTATGCTTCAACGGGATTCGAACCTGAGACCATCGCAGACGAATGGTCAGAAGCCATCTCTTAGGACACTACGCCACCGGGGCGGCCTCTTCACCTATACGGAGTAATCAGAAAGGTCACGGAGGTTAGGCATATCTGCATATTGTTCTATATGAAAGTCTCCGCTGTTCTGGGCAATTCCTTTCACGTGTATGAGGAGTCCACACCTCACAGGATAAGTTACTCTGTACCGTGGTTAGCTGCACGGAATACTGTATGCGACTAACTAAATTTCAAAAAAGTGTTGAAGTCTGTACCCCTACCGCAAAATCTGCAGAAACTGCGTGAGAAGATTCAAGCCGCATGAGATGCCTTATTGCAGGACGCCATTAGGAACCTGTACAACTCCATGTCGAGACGTCTGGCATGCTGTGTAAGCAAGTATGGCGCCTTGACGCCATACTGAGAGGCACTACTTATTGGCGTGTAGCTAAATAAATATTGTCCAGACCAGTCTCAATATTTAATCATTTGTTGTTCCTGGTATCCTTTATCTTCCTCCCGAATAGCATTGCAATCCGACATGTCCTTCTGGGTGCAACTATATTTTGACGATGAGTGTATTTACCTTAATTTAGAATTACTGGTTATGTACAAGGATGATAATCTGAAGAGGAGAACTGATGTGGCACTCTTGGGTCACTCACTATTGGAATCAAAGACCTGGATATACGAAGACAGCATGCTCACCAGTAACCCGTCCACTTCTGACTTCACCAGATGTCTATCACACGTGACTTTTGTGACGTATATTTTAAATTAACTTTCCATTTTAGTTTCTTTCCCTATGTAAATCTTGAGTTTATTCTGTTATTCTTCACTCTTAACGTAATATCTTTTCTCTCAAACGAATACGTTTGGCAGCACAATTGAGGTTGAATGCACCTGACGTATGCCTGATATTGATAAGAACAAGAGAGAAAAGCGACGTCTAAATTGTTGCTTGACGAGCGTTGGGTTGTAAACTGATTATTGAAAGGAGCGTTGTGAAAAGAGCGATGTGTGGTGTGTGGAGAGTTTAGTGCAATATGCTATGCTACGATGTGTTTGCGACATCCTGAATAAAGCATCTTTTCCGTAAGTGTGAATTCTGTTGTTTACATGTTTCGTCTGGCCGTTAAGGTTTCTTTCATTTAGGAACTATTTCTTAGTATGTTGCTGTTTTAAATTAACGTAGAAGTAAGACAAGACTTCTACGTCATACTTTCCAGAATGACGTAAACAGCACTTCTTTTGAAAAACGTTATTAATCTTTCGGAGAAAAAGCATTTGTTGCGCAGAATCGCAATAATCAACTCTGTTGGGTCACAATTATGTTATTCAGAAGACAGATCGGTTAATCGCGTTTCGTGACGCAAGTACCTCTTTCAGCCAATCAGTGCCGGGAAAGAGAGTGCGCAATAATATAAAATTCACCTGACTTCGTTGTTAACCAATCTTTCCTTGCCATTACAAAAAATGTAACCACTTCTGCGTGAAATTCAAAATCTTCATTCTTCTTCGCGATTTGAAAGGGATAAGACGTTTATTTCAGTCTCCGTATTAAGTTCAGGATTTCACCCTTTAATTCGGTTTAGTTCTGCAAACTCATAACGTGCAGCCAGATGGATTACCGTACAGATGAGTCCGTAAGATCTGATGAGCCTTTCTTCATCCCTGGGTAAGAAATATGTTTGTAACTTATTTAGTAAAAAAGGTGTTATGCTGATAAATGTTAAAGCTCGTGATCAACTTTGTACAGCAGTTTGGAATATTTAAGCACGAAAGTAATGACTAGTATGTTGTGTGAAAAGTAAACTCCATGACCATTTTAGTAGAAGTTCAATCTATACATAAATATATTTGAACAATAAATTACGTGGGAGATAGGCAATGTATATTAGGACCATGTTTGGTGTTTAGATGAAAGGTGTCGTGCAGGAAAGATTATCGTGGATTCGTTAGCCGTCAGTATACGATAATAAGTGAAGATTTTTACACATGATTTTACACATGGTTTAACATAAATTTAATGCAAGTCTAGATATATATAACGTACAAGATCTTTCAAAACGCAGTGCGTTTCTTAGTCAGGTACAGCAATAATTATTAAATTAAAGAACAAAACCATATTTTGAACTTAATGGTATTACGTTGCAGGCTCGTGAAATGACACAAATCCTCACAGAATAAACATACATACACGTGCAGGATCTGCGTATGTGTTAACGTTGTTGTCACGGTAAGTGCATATCGGTGAGAAGTATTGTAAACAAGATAATTACGTCTTTACTAAGTCACGTGATGTTGGCAAAATGTTTGTTTATGCGAATGGCATGTGGTAAATAGGAATAAATCATTGTTGTCTTATGAGCGGGATACAAAGAGGAGTGTCCTCGTAACACCATTTGGATTCGTGAGAGTCGATGAGTAAGCTTTCAGAAAGTAGCAGCGACTTTCTAGTGTTTGCGGTGCCAGGATCTTACTTTGTGTCCATTCATGATGGTGCGTGCCATTGTTGACTATACGGAGGTGGAATCAGAGTGGGTCAGAACAGAGTATTTGTGCTTCTTGATCCTTGTGCGCAAGGAGCGTAAGGTTGACCCTTTGTAGACCATGTCCTCATTTTGGTTGCTACCGTGCTTAAGTGGTATACTGTAAATGCCTTGTCTGTCATAAACACAAGTAGGATCCTTGTCTGTGCGGAGTCTTTAGGTATGATGACAGGGATAGTAGATGGTTTTCTATATACTTTCGTGGTAATTTTGTTATCTTGGTGGCGCTTAAGGAGGAAGTCTAGAAATGGGAGTTCACTGTTCTGCGCGTATTCGATGGTGAATTTTATTGTTAGGTATTGTCCGGAAAGCTCATCTACGAGTGTACTGGTAAGATCCTTGTGATTGGGCCAGAAGATTAAGATGTCGTTTACATATCGGAGGTAAAGGGACGGTTTGAGTTGTCGCGTGCTCAGCACCTCCTCTTTTAGCTCTTGCATGCCGAGACGTCTGGCATGCTGTGTGAGCAAGTATGGTGCCTTGACGCCATACTTAGAGACACTACTTATTGGCGTGTAGCTAAATACATGTTGCCCAGACCAGTCTCAATATTTAATCGTTTATTGTTCCTGGTATCCTTTATCTTCCTCCCGAATAGCATTGCGATCCGACATGTCCTTCTGGGTGCAACTATATTTTTACGATGAGAGTAATTCCTAACTTTTTGTAACGAACAATTTTTCCACTTGGGTGGACTGGGGAACGTAAGCGTACATTTCTCTTTCCAATGTATTTGCAACAATATCTGCGTTTTTGAAACTTGATTGAGAAAAATTATTTTTCTGTCAGATACCACTCACTAAGAAAACATTTTCCGCATATTATATGCTCATAACAATGCACAGTTTTTCCGCTGGGAGGCATAAGTGTAGGTTATATTTTCTTCGATACCACTGCTTCAAACAGTCCGATTTTCAAAATTCTTGCCTTGTCAGATAACGGCTTCTGTTGAAGAACGTTTCACCTATATTTTTTTCATTTTTCGTGACGTACAATTTGCGACTAGGGGTGTAAGTTCATATTTATATTTAAATCATATTGCACTAATATCTTCTCGTCCAGAAATCGGATGGAAAATATTCTTGTTCAATCGAATACTTCTACTTCGGGTTTCGAACTCGCTCCTAACTCGGATGGATAATTTGAAGCCAACGCTTCAGACCGCTCTGCAGCGGGACTACAATGCGCTTGTTAGAAGCAATGGTGCGAAATAAAATATATTTCGAATTCTATTGCATTTGCATTCATTCCATACAGGCAAAATTATGCATAGAAAAATGCAAAAAGACAATGATAACCTTCCTCACATTTCAAGCTGCCCAATGCAGGTGTAGGAGAACTGGCCACGGAGAACTTTCCACAAAAATTTCAGGGGCCGTATAAAAATTGTGTTTTCGACTGCTTCGTCTCCACGTCTCCAGAAGTTGGCTATCTGAATCACGTAAAGTTTCCGTAATTTCGTATTTTCTTAATTGCGATATTTAAAGTAATTCTTTGTAAAATATTATTCTTGTCTACGACTCAACAAAAAAATTTCACGGTTTAAAACCTACAGCTCAATAAATTTTCTGCGGGCATGTGCAAACGCAACAAACCTATGGAAGGGAGGATGGTAGCTTAATACCAGACATATAAAATGTGAAGAATTTCTGGACCGATCGGGAGATTTTCAGCGTTTGCAAATACAACTCAACAAATTCTCTGCGGGCATGTGCTAACGCAGGAACCTTCATCTGGGGGAGGGGGGTACTGCGGAGAACATAAAATATAATTTCTCGTCCGATCGGGAGATTTTCAGTTTTTACAAACTACAACTGAACAAAACTTCTGTGGGCATGTACTGCCGTAGGTAACCTGTCTTTGGGAGGGCCGGAGGGGGGCCTTACGTCCAAAAAAATAAAGAATTTGTAGAGCTGTAGTTTGTAAATGATGAAAATCTTCCGATCGGACCAGAAATTATGTATATTTTATATTTTCAGCATTACCCCCCCCCGAACGGGCTTCTTGGCGTTAGCTAATGCGCTGAGAGAATTTGTTGAGTTCTATTTGTAAACGCTGAAAATCTCCCGATCTTACTAGAAATTCTTTATATTTTAATTTTTAGTATTAAGCCCCCCTCCCCCTCCCCAACAGGTTCCCTGCTTTAGCACATGCCCGTAGACAATTACTTTTGAGTTTTAGTTTGTTAACGCCGAAAATCTCCCGATAGGACCAGAAATTCCTTATATTTTGTATTTTTGGTACTAAGCCCCCCCTCCCCCAAACAAGCTTCCTGCGTTTTCACATGCCTGCAGAGAATTTGTGGAGCTGTAGTTAATAAACCCTGAAATTTTTCTGTTAAGTTGTAGGTTATAAACATTTTTTTTATATAAAGAATTACGATAAATATTGCAATTAAGGAAATACAAAATAACGGAAACTTTATGTGATTTAGATAACCAACCTGTAAAACGCAATTTTTATACGGCACCTTAAAATTTTTGTGGCCACTTCTCCGCTTTGTCTTTGGCCCGAAAATCATGGAAATGTCTAAATTTCTTATTGAAAATAAAATATTAAAAAAAAATGTTTTGTGAACAATAGTTGCTCAAATAGTGGGAAATATAGCCACACGATATTTGTTAATTCAAAACAATTTTATGGCACTGAAATCGCGATGTGACCACTTCTCCGGTGGCCGGTTCTCCGTACCCGTCCTAGTGCAGATACAATTTTTGAAATCGGACAAATAGATGTAGAAATATGGTGTCCACAGACGAACGAACATAGTGTTAACATAGGCAGATATAGGCAGATCTGTTTTTGTTTCTTTTTAAAGATGTGCTGAGAATCGTCACTATTATGCAACGCAAAACATTGATGATTATCGATGTTTTGCGTTGCGTACGAGCATAACTTATTCTCGAAAATACTCATTATATTCAATTTTAAGCGCATTTATTACTCACACTTATATCACAGGTTTCTAGGCATTTATTTTTAGTTTAAATGAATTCAAATGTTTAATGCTTACATTAGTTTTCACACTGGTGCAGATCTTACTCAAACTTCCGGTTCTCCGTTTCCGCCCGTCATAGCGATGGCCGCTGCTCTTTCAATTTCGTTCAAACATGGCGTCTTCTCGAGCACAATACCTATCTCAATCTCGTTGCTCTGTCTACTGGGAAATGTTATTCTATTTACAACTTAGTCAATCTCAGAAAAATACACGCGATAAAATACTAGGGAAAACACCTCGATCTGGTCCTGCAAATGTTTTTTTTTTTTTTTTTTTTTGAGTGGAGGTTTAACGACCACCGTGAGCAACTCAAATGGGCTATAAGCAGTCGCCCGTCCCGAATTTAGGGTCACTGGTTCCAGGGAAGGGAGAGAGCCAGTGCCGTAAGACAAACACAACATCCATGCCTGACCGGGATTCGAACCCGGACCCCTTACGGACGAATGATCAGAGGCCAACGCCTTAGACCACTGCGCCACCGGGGCGGCGCAAATGTTTCCATCCAGTGTTGTTAGCAGAGGCGTACTGATAGCCCCCGCAACACCCCTCCCCGTGCGAGGGGGCCTCTCGTGGTTAAAAGGGCCTCTAGCCTTAGTAAAAAGTTTTTACAACTTTTTAGCGGATCTTTATATGAAACTGGTTAGCGAAATAGGCAGGAATTAAGGCAGCTTTGAATGAAGTATTATAAAGGAAAGCTATTTTTTCTTTTTTTCTCAATAAATAAGTAAAATCTTTAGAAATCATTATCGTTGCTTAGGTTCATAAAAACTGAATGACAGGAAAGCACCTATTCAAGAGAACTTGAGGCCCTTGCGATAGTTTCTATGCACGTATTTACAAGAGAATGTCAAAGAAATATCAGCTCAGTGAGTTGAATTTTGTATCAGTGAGAATAAGGTGTTATGTATTACAGTCGCTTGCACATAACTACGGATCCTTCAGAATATAATAAACTAAAATGTTTTCTTTGCGAGAACGAAAAATCAGAGACCTGTGTCATTTTTTTTTTTTTTTACATAACAGAGTTAAAAGAATTTTTTTTACTATGTGCAAAACATTGTCGTATTGTGTTAAGTGGGGTTTTTCTGCTACAGAGTATATAATTTAAGTAGTTTTGCGTTTTTTGTGCTGCAATTCTTGATCGTTACTTAGGAATTTGTTTGTCTAAGTTGTGACATTTCGCATAAATCGGAAAATTCATACGACAGTTATATGTTTTTGTGTGTGTAATCGTGAGGTATTTCATAGAAGATGGCCTTAGTTCTTTAAAATAATAAATTTTGCTTGATATGATTAAGGACTAGCTGATGACCATTAACCTGTACCGTCCAATTGCGGACTCCACAGGGTTAAACAAACTCTCTCGATATTAAAAGTGACGGCGTTGCGAGTAATCCTGCCAGGATCCGACATTCCCCCATCGGGACAGAATCGGTCCGTAGACACGCAGCTTGCTGCTACCCCCGTGGGCCGGCACTTCTCACCTCTCCGTCATGACCCGTGTGTACGTGTCATTTGGGCAGGGGTTAGAAAACAGCTCCACCCCTGTTTGGGAGAATCGATTGCTAGCGTGAATTGTTTGGGGCGACTGCCCTTTATTCAAACAAATAGATACATGCACATATATACACTGAGGAACTCATCTTTACGAGGGACGTAAATCCTTTGCTCAATGAGTCCTCTCACACTGAGAAACATTGAAAATATTTACATTGAAATTATTTACACTCATACCTACTCTGCCACAGAACTAGGGCCAGTTCTGTGGTGATGACTCTGGGCTCGAGTCATCAGTTCCTCTTCTCCGTCTTCATCCTTCTTCTATCTTCTGCGGTCACACCTCAATTAGGTAGACCGTCTGCTGCTCTATGAGGTGCTTGACCATCTCGATGATCCCCTGTCGCGCTCTTGGGTACGCGAGCTGGATCGAGAGGTCCCTCGTCTTTGCCAATTCTGGCACCAAAGTTGTTCTCTTACCGGCTAAAAAAGCACATTCTAGAATCATGTGTGCGACATCTGCAGTCTGGGCACCACACGTGCACACTCGCTCCCTAACCGCAAATCTGCGGAAGAACTCCGGCGAAACACCATGCCCGGCTAGTACCTGGTTAAGGAAACCATTACTCTCAATGCGCCTTATCGAGATTCGGGGGAAAATACGGCGTGTTCTTCTGCCCGTATCCCCTTCATCCCATCTTTGTTGCCACTCCACTAATGTGACTTTTTTCAGTTGTGTCCGCACGCTTTACAACGGCGTTCGCATCTGAAAATCTATACCCTCTTTGCCAGCAGCTTCCTTCGCTAGCTGGTCTGAACGTTCGTTTCCAACTGTATTGACATGACTTCGGATCCAGTGGAAGGTAACCCTCATACTTCCCGCTGACTTGAATAGCGCTTTTATCTCTGTGACAAGGGGAGTCTTACTCCCGAACTGACCAAGCGCTTTCAGGGCTATCAGAGAATATGCTATAAGCCCCTTCGCTGTTGATAGATAGCACCCACCGCAGTGCCTCCATGATCGCCAACAACTCTGCTTGAAAGATAGAGGAATTGGGCGATAGTTTCACTCGTTCCGCGTGTATTTCGTTGCCATCCGAGAGCACGCAGAACCCTGCGCCAACACTACCACCTATTTTCGAACCGTCCGTGAACAGTTCTTTTCCCTGTCCTGTGGGGAGAGCTTTGTCCCAGGTCAGACAAAGCTCGTTGGCTGGGTGGCAAGTCCAGTCCATTCTCAGTAGTTTTTTTTTTTTTGGATTGGAGGTTTAACGACCACCGTGAGCAACTGAATGGGCTATAAGCAGTCGCCCGTCCCTAATTTACGGTCACTCGTTCCAGCCAGTGCCGTAAGACAAACACAACATCCATGCCTCACCGGAATTCGAAGCCGGACCCCGTTCAGACGAATGATCAGAGGCCATCGCTTAGACCACTGCGCCACCGGGGCGGCCTCTCAGTAGTTCCACCTCGGACGACCGGTACTGGTGTCCTAGGAGAGATACATCTTCCCCGTAGCGGATTGATATGATTAAGTTTGACTTAAGTATGTTTTAGTAATTTGTATCGGTATAAAACCATGATCACATTTTACTTACAACGTACACATTTGTGTTTGACGCAATAAGGTTGAATAATTTTGATTTTACGATAAATACCCGTAGTCCGTTTTATTGGTGTAGTATTAGAAACACTAGTACAAACACGCTAGCTTTCACCACCACGGGTGGCTTCTTCAGGCATAAGTATTCCAATGCAAAAACAAAAACAAACAAAAAACAGAGTTCCAGTTATTTTTTGAATATATTTTTGAATTCATAACTGGAACTCTGTTTTTTGTTTGTTTTGTTTTTGCATTGGAATACTAATGCCTGAAGAAGCCACCCGTGGTGGTGAAAGCTAGCGTGTTTGTACTAGTGTTTCTAATACTACACCAATAAAACGGATTTCAGCGTTTTTAGTATTACTGGTGTATGTCTACCCGATTCTTCCGTTATTAAATACCCGTAGGTTGTGACATGCCTGCACCGCAGGACGCACATGAGATATAGGCAGATAGCAGTGAGCGCCCATGTCCGCGTAGCTCAGTTGGGAGAGCGACTTACTCCGGATTAAGGGGACCCGGTTTCGATGCCCGGTGTGGACAAACCTGTGTTTTCACATTGGCGCCCGAACTTCCACGATGACCCGGCTGTTAAGTTTCTCGCAATGATGTGATGTTCTTTCCACACTGCGAGACAGGAAAGATGAGAATCCCTTCTTCAGTGCTTCGAAAAAATAAATCAGTGTGATGTTACGTTCCACACACCAAATTGTCTGGGATTTCTCAAATGCACGTTCTTCAGCGGATGACTGCCTACAGCGACACATGGTCCCGGATGACCCGTGGGCCATGCCCCGTCCCTCTTTCGGGGGAAGGAGGGAGATGTAACGTGCCTGCACCGCAGGACGCACATGAGATAAAGGCAGATAGCAGTGAGAGCACATGTCAGCGTAGCTCAGTTGAGAGAGCTACTTACTCCGGAGGGAAGGAACCCGGGTTTGATGCTGGGCGTGGACAAACCTGTGTTTTCACAAGGTTCCAATTAATTTGATTTATTAAAACACCCCTGAAACCTAGTCAATGACACGGAAGTTAAAATTTTCAGAGTTTGAAATCTAATGGATTTTCGCAAAAGGTCCTCGAAAATAATTTTTTTGCGGGAGGGCCCCGAGTTTTTCCGGTACGCCACTGGTTTTTAGTTAAGTGAATAATCAGTTTTCTTTTCAAATAATATACCATAAGTCAAATTCAAGTCCGCTGCTTCTATGTGGGATGACAAAGAAATTAGGTTCCTAACTCACCCCAAATCTACTGCCATTCGAGACACCTTTGAAATAATTACCAACAGACTCTTGCAATGATAGCGTCTCTCTAGAGTTGCCACGGATTTGAAACCGGTTCTTTCAAATAATAAATGCCTTTTATTTCCCTCCCAGGATCCCTAGTGCTAAACCAACATGACGCTCCGTGTCTTTGAAATAATAATTAATTTTTTTATTTTCGCAACTATTCGCTTATTGTCAAGTCACCGCTTTTAAATTGTTGAAGAGTTCTGTTATTCGGTTTGCTGTATGTATACCTTCCTTGAAAAAGCCACCCGGTTGATGCGCGGAAACTTTGAATTCTATTTACGCCAAGAAATTCGGATTACTAGTACAGTTTTACTATTTTAAATATAGTTGGTTTACAGTTTCTCGCTATCAATTAGACAGAATTATGTTAATTTTTTTCCTTATAAACCTTCCCTTCCACCATTTCGAGCAACGCAATTAGTCTCTGGTAACCTAAATGCATTCTGATAACTTTGAGCACACATACCATACGAAGAGAATTATTAGGAAAGTACCTTTGGATCAACACGTTTAATAAACAGAATTATTTCGAGGGGGATGAACGAAGCTTACAGTCAATTAGTAATTCAAAATTCGTTACTTCAGATGCAGAAACACGCAAGATACACTACGGGCCGCAGGTGGCCTAGTGGGCAACGTTCTTGACTGCCACGGAAAGGAGCTCAGGTTCGATCCCAGGCAAGTACGAACTCTCGATCCACTAAATATCCGCCGTGCGTCGGATGGGCACGTTGAACCGTCGGACCCCGGGTACTGCTCCCCCCGGTAATAAATAAGGGCGCCTTCCTTCCCCTTTCTACTTCGCTCCCGTGTCACTTTCCTATCGGGCACTCTAGCCCAAATTTCCTAGCTTCCTATTTCTAAGGGTTGTTGAAGACCTGGGGTCAGACACTCCCTTCCTAAAATCCTCTACATATGATCATCATCAAGATACACTACACTTCGAACACACACTCTTACGTATGGCGATCATATGCAGACTTATGACGACCTTATTTTTCTTCTGCTCGTAAACAGGACATTAAAAAGTAAATCCAAGACTTTCACTATTAAGGACTAGAGTATAGCCAGTCCTAGGACGGTTGTTTTTAAGCTTTAAATAAATATTAATGTACTAGATAATGACGAGGAAAAATCAAATTTATGATACAGAAGTTTTTGAGTTCCACGTCAATAAATGGCGACGTTGGTTTACAGCTTTCTGAAAATTTCCCGAGCAGTCGGTTATGGAATTTGATACGACGGACTGTCTGTTCGTTATGTGTTTTGTAAAACCTTTAGTCCCTATTTCGTAAACATTTCCTTGTACACAACATTTTTCGTATACACTGACTGTGAACCCTGTATCAATTTCTCTTCTTCTTTTCCGTGAACTATTTTTATCTTTACGTCGTCAGATCGTCGTACTCTTGACGTTGCCACATATAGATGGCTAAACACCGGTTCAGGTAGCGAACCAAAATTCGTGATGTAAAGTTTTCGTATCTCTTAAGAGTTGGCCGTATGACGTAACGCATCTCTGGCGTCACGTGAGAATGATTTGGATTAGATTACGTAACACCATCAACTGTGTTCTTTGTTGCTATGACAACAGAACAAAGTGATATACGCGTGGATTGTGCGCGTGTAGGGGATGACGTCACCTACACGAAAAGCTAATCGTGACGTCACAAACATTTGTTTATCGGTTGTTGCTATGACGATTTAAAAAGTGGCACGGAGGAGGAGGGCTTTAGCAAATAATATATCAGGATAGAGGATGTTGCTCGTCCTATGGCGGATTGACATTTTTAATTGAAGCAGATTGAAAACAAATCAAATAGACGCCGTATTTCTGTAAGGAAATATAGTAAAAACTTATATAATAAGACCTCATTCATGTTAGAACTAAACATTATATGCTATTTATTTTCATTTTTCAAAAGACCTCGCGATAAATAACATTCTGTGTAAAATATATGTTGTTTGACAATTGTCGGTTAGAGCGTTTAGATAGATAGATATTTTGCAAAATGTGTAATATAATCAGCACTAAACTCTGAAAGTTGTTTTCGTGTAAACTTACCTTAATGACTTTTACTTTGATTTTTCGCGTTAAATAACTTTTTCTCCGGCACACTTGTTATTCCATCCACAGCTTTTTTAGACTGTCCTATTCGACGGTTAGTATGAAACTTCATACCAAATCTTTTTCTACAAAATAATGCGACATCTGGTATTACAAATCGGAACTATCTAAATTTTCGATAATGTGCAATTGGGCGACATCTGCTTTTAGATGCAATCTTGCTCACTTTGGCATCTCAAGATTTCCGTTTTTTATGTAGGTTACAGCGTTTAGATAGATTGATATTTTGCAAAATGTATAATATAATCAGAACTAAAATCGGAAAGTTAGTTAAAGTAAAAAATAATTAAGGTGTATAAATTAATATTCGAATTGTGCTAAATTAAATTAATATTCAAACTCAAATTGCCGTGATAGTAAGATTTTAATTCGCATTTTGTAGATCGGAAAAACAGAACTCGAGTCATTAATAATCCAATGTTTTTAAATTAGCACGTGATCACCTTGACATATAAAAGTGATCGCGTGCTATTATATAGCAGGCAATCATTTTGACATCACGAGAGCACCCACGAATTGATCGATAAGTGATGGTGCAACAATGCAAACGATGCTGTGACGTCGAGCTTTCCAGAGAGAGACCAACAGATAGATCTGGGTGTTTATATTATTAACAGGAGACGTATGTTCGTGATGAAAAGACTATAAAAAATGACTAAGGACAACACATTTGCATAAACGCAACTTGGGCAATTTGTTTATCTCGCCTGGAACAAACTACCAAGTTTAAACTTCTAATGTTTCAAAAAAAGTAACCCTCATTTTGGGGCAATTTACTTGAAAGTAATAAAAATATAATTATTTGAGAAAAAGTGGACCTTGTACGGGAAGTTGACCCTCTTTCTCCTCCGAGTTACGAATACTCAAATATGCATTTGACGAACTATCAAAATCACCTACCTAAAGATTTAATTTTGTGACCTTCTGGGTTGTCTTCAACTTCAAGACAAAGGTCTGTCTTTTTAATCAAAACAGGAAAGATCAAACATTTTATTCACTTGTTATATGCTTATTTTTCCATTCCAGATATACAGGATTCTGTCCTCTTCAGCAGTGGTCATACGGAAAGCGTTACGAAAGGAGTACTCATGAAGCAATGATGAGTACCTCGGGAATTGCCGGACGCCTGGCTCCACTTCCTACAACACATTCGAGGAAAACGCCACAAGTAGCAGGGAGGTTTTACGGAACTATTATTCCCCTGCGGGAAGTCATGAAGAGCCGGTCGGAGTCTTCTGATGATCACCTTGATGACATGGGAATTGGCTCCTTAGGTAAGCTATCCATCTACAGCTTTGAAGTATCCTTCAAATCGGTTATATCGTAATTGCGGTCCAACACACAGACTGACATGTGCTGTTACATCTGCTGTAAACATCTACCACATCCTCTTTTCTAGGTCCAGATAGAATTTCAAATAATTCGACTCAGATCATAATACAACCGGAGGTGAAATGTAACACTTGTGGACAAATCGGTCTTCTAAAAAACACGCTATAATAAAAGGCTCCTGAGCAAATATTGCGCGTGTGATTTATTGGGTTGGGGCGAATGAAATGCCCGGCAAATACCCAGCACACGTGGACGACGAGAACGGAAAAGTAGGACAACTTACCTAGACAAAATAATTCCCCCTAGGCATCGACACATAGTTGCCATCTGTCCGGCAAGGCCATGATCCCGGAACGAAAAGAGTCTTGTGGCTGGGACACGAAGAAGTCATCAACTGCACGTTGAACCTCGTTGTCTGTCGTGAAATGTTTTCCGGACAGGAAGTGATCCAGGCGACGAAACAGACGATAGTCTATCGGAGACACGTCCAGGCAACAGGCAGAATGAGGCAGTGCTTATTAGTACAAGGCCCTTAATGTGAGCATCGTTCGTTGTGCGACATGATGACGGCCGTTGTCCTGGAGCAAAAAAACACCATGTCTGTTGACCAAATCCGGTTGTTTCTGCAGCGATTTCCACTGCATCTGGTGTAATTCAGCACAATATTGTTCTGTAGTAATGGTTTGGCCTCTTCCCAAGAAACTCCAATTAATTACCTCGGATGTGGACAACCAGACAAGGAGCATCATCTTCTTGGTGTGTAGAGGTGTCTTAGGATGCCGTCCAGCAGGCTGTGCCTTGCTTAACCATTGTGCAGAAAGTTTCCAATTATGATAAAGAATCCACTTCTCGTCACAGGTGACGATTCGATGCAGTAGAGGTTCTTGTTTATTCCTGGCAAGCAGCGACGTGCAGACTTTTTTGATTGAGGGTTTAACGTCCACCGTGAGCAACTCAATGGGCTATAAGCAGTCACCCATCCCTATTTTAGGCCCACTGACTCCAGGGAAGGGACAGAGCCAGTGCCGTAAGACAAACGCAACATCCATGCTTCACTGGGATTCGAACCCGGACCCATATCAGACGAGAGATCAGAAGCTATCGCTTAGACCACTGCGCCACCGGGGCAGCCGTGCAGACTTCATAATGCCTAGTCTTTTTCGCAGTTGTCAACTCATGCGGCAGCCACATGTCCAGCTTTTTGACCTCACCCAGCGTAGCCAGACGCCAAACAACTGTCATGGGGTGAACAATTACCTCTGCCGCTATCTCACGACACATTTTTCGGGGGTCCGCTTCAACCACTCGTAAAAGAACATTGTCAGCAACAGCAACAGGTCGGTGACCACGTGCTTCCCTTTGCAGGTCCGTATCTCCGCTTCAACCACTCGTAACAGAACATTGTCAGAAACAGCGACAGGTCGGTGACCACGTGCTTCCCTTTGCAGGTCCGTATCTCCGCTTCAACCACTCGTAACAGAACATTGTCAGAAACAGCAACAGGTCGGTGACCACGTGCTTCGTTCTGCAGGTCCGTATCTCCGCTTCAACCACTCGTAACAGAACATTGTCAGAAACAGCGACAGGTCGGTGACCACGTGCTTCCCTTTACAGGTCCGTATCTCCGCTTCAACCACTCGTAACAGAACATTGTCAGAAACAGCGACAGGTCGGTGACCACGTGCTTCCCTTTGCAGATCCGTATCTCCGCTTCAACCACTCGTAACAGAACATTGTCAGAAACAGCAACAGGTCGGTGACCACGTGCTTCGTTCTGCAGGTCCGTATCTCCGCTTCAACCACTCGTAACAGAACATTGTCAGAAACAGCGACAGGTCGGTGACCACGTGCTTCCCTTTGCAGGTCCGTATCTCCGCTTCAACCACTCGTAACAGAACATTGTCAGAAACAGCAACAGGTCGGTGACCACGTGCTTCGTTCTGCAGGTCCGTATCTCCGCTTCAACCACTCGTAACAGAACATTGTCAGAAACAGCGACAGGTCGGTGACCACGTGCTTCCCTTTACAGGTCCGTATCTCCGCTTCAACCACTCGTAACATAACATTGTCAGAAACAGCGACAGGTCGGTGACCACGTGCTTCCCTTTGCAGGTCCGTATCTCCGCTTCAACCACTCGTAACAGAACATTGTCAGAAACAGCGACAGGTCGGTGACCACGTGCTTCCCTTTGCAGGTCCGTATCTCCGCTTCAACCACTCGTAACAGAACATTGTCAGAAACAGCGACAGGTCGGTGACCACGTGCTTCCCTTTGCAGATCCGTATCTCCGCTTCAACCACTCGTAACAGAACATTGTCAGAAACAGCAACATGTCGGTGACCACGTGCTTCCCTTTGCAGGTCCGTATCTCCGCTTCAACCACTCGTAACAGAACATTGTCAGAAACAGCGACAGGTCGGTGACCACGTGCTTCCCTTTGCAGGTCCGTATCTCCGCTTCAACCACTCGTAACAGAACATTGTCAGAAACAGCAACAGGTCGGTGACCACGTGCTTCCCTTTGCAGGTCCGTATCTCCGCTTCAACCACTCGTAACAGAACATTGTCAGAAACAGCAACAGGTCGGTGACCACGTGCTTCCCTTTGCAGGTCCGTATCTCCGCTTCAACCACTCGTAACAGAACATTGTCAGAAACAGCAACAGGTCGGTGACCACGTGCTTCGTTTTGCAGGTCCGTATCTCCGCTTCAACCACTCGTAACAGAACATTGTCAGAAACAGCAACAGGTCGGTGACCACGTGCTTCGTTTTGCAGGTCCGTATCTCCGCTTCGAAACTCAACAAACCATCGTCTAATGGTTCGTTCGTTGGCTCTATTCTCCCCAAACGCTTTGTTAACGTTTCGAGCTGCAATTCTTGCAGAACGGCCCAGTTTAAATTCATCCAGGAAGACGACTCTCAAATCCGGCGTCTGCATGTTTCCTTTGCAAGCCACGTTACGTCCAAGCAAGCCACGCCTGAACCTTGTTTATGTTTTCCAACCGTAGGTTGAAGAAGCGTATATGTTCCAGCTTTGTCAGTCTGTCCGTCCGTCTGTTTGTCCGCATGATAACTCGCGTAAAAATGGTTCGATTCATAGAGGACCACCTGAGGACGAACCCTATTGAAAATGGGTGAAGTGGGGTCAAGGGTCACGACATAGAAGCGGGATCCATTCCATTGCCCTTAAGCTTCATAACTTGCGTAAATAAGGTTCAAGTTCGATGAAAATTTTGTATGTCGTAGGGGACTATCTGGGAATGAACCCTATTGAAAATTGGTGAAGTGGGGTCAAAGGTCGGGACATAGGAGCGGGATGCGTTCCATTGCCCTTATTCGTTAAAACGTGCGTAAAAATGGTTTGATTTCGATGACATTTTTGTATGTGGTAGAGGACCACCTGGGGACGAACCCTATTGAAAATGGTCGAAATGGGGTCAAAGGTCAGGACATAGGATCGGGATCCATTCCATCGCATTTATCCCATAGTATTAAAGGAGCAATTCTTGTATGTATGTAAATTTCATTTTGAAAACGGCTCTAAGGATTTTGATGAAAGTCGTTAACCTACGGTTTTCTGGTACTAGAAATCGATTTAGCTTGATCTCGACTTTGGGAAAATTCGTTTAGTGGGTTAAATAACCACCCTGAATTACCACGTTTTTAGTGTCATGGCGTCGTTCCATTAGATGTTGGTGCGTGGTCACGTTATCTGTGTCATTACGTCACGCGTTGTGTGTGGATCCCACTAAAGTTTTATGACGTCATACTCTTGCGAGCAGATGGTCGCGATTCCCATCTGCCTCATTGCGTCACATGTTGTGCGCGCATGTCCTTCCTCAGGATAACTCGAGTAAAAATCATTCCATTTCTTTGACACTTTAGTATGTGGTAGGGGAACACCTAGGAAAGAACCCTATTGAAAGTGAACGAAATGGGGTCAAAGGTCAGGGCATAGGAACGGGATCCATTCCACTGCTCTTATGCGTCATAAATAACGTAAAAAAGGTTCGATTTCGATGAAATTGTAGTATGTGGTAGGGAACCACCTTGAGACAAACCCTATTAAAAATGGGTGAAATGGGGTCAAGGGTCAGGATATAGGAGCGGACTCACTTCCATCGCTATTATGCGTTATAACTTACGTAAAAATGCTTCGATTTGGAAGAAATGTTAGTATGTTGTAGGGGCCTTTCTGGGAACTACTCCTATTGAAAATGGGTGAAATGGGGTCAAAGGTTAGGACACAGGAGCGGGATCTATTCCATAGGCCTTATGCATCATAACTTACGTAAAAATGCTTCGATTGCGACAAAAGTTTATCATGTTATTTCGGAGGTATGCTGAACCGGTTCTGTTGAATATCATCGAAATGAGATCAAAGGTCAGGGCACAGGACCGAGATTTATTCCACAGCCATTATCCTCATAACTTGAGTGATAACTTGAGTAATGATTTCTGGTATGTTGGAAAGCGTATCATAATCAATGCATTGCATGATTGTACTAACTTGTTACTTACACGTGCTAGCTATTTATAGTAACTCTGTGACGTAATACCCGCAACACCTGTGGGTGGTTCTTTCCCGGGGTCTGTCTCCACTGCTCGTTCGCGCCGGACATTTCATTCGCACCTACCCAATAGATTTGCCGACTCGGGATTTGACTAATGGTGCCTTACGTGTTACTATTGGCTGTACCCACTGATATTATTAATTGATTCTTGTAAATAACCAGGAGAATATCAAGTCAGGAAGCTCGTCAAAGCGTGGTAATATCGAAATGCATACCTTCGCATCCTGAAGTGAACAAGATGTCTAGGGTAATAACGTACCTGCCAAACAGCGAAAATGTGGCTTGGTTTATTTGATTTTAGGTTCGTTGTAATACAGATCATAAGTTCACTCATGAAGCTCCTGAACATGGAGGTTCGAGAGGATATGTTCTGTTTCTTTATTTATATTCTCATGCCCGACTTGATTGAAAGCCAACCATGAGGGATCAATAAATAATTGCTAAGGTTTTATGAATTTTTTTCCTATTTCGCATTTATACACAACTTTTACACTCTTTGATAACATTTATCATTTAGTAATTTAAAGCACTTATTTATTTAGATAAAACTGTCATTAGGTATTTAAAAATAAAAGGTTTCAGATTTTTTTTTAAAAAAGGGTAGAACACAAACTGAAATCCACCTCTCATCCACAACAAAATCCAAGTTCTTATGGATCCAATACAAATTTACAAATAATTTTTAATAATTATTTAAATTACTCATCCATACAGCTCTTTCAGATCAACTTTGTGGAGGGGAGCCTGACCAGGAAGAACCACCGTGAACAGGTTTTGTACAATTAATTTAGAATCACTCTTTAGAGAGCACTAAAGAGAGTCCCATAGTGAAGTGATTCTTTAAACAAGTTAGTAAAATCATGCAATGCATTGATTATGATACGCTTTCCAACATACCAGAAATCATTATTCAAGTTATGAGGATAAAAGCTGTGGATTAAACCTGGCTCCTGTGCCCTGACCTTTGATCCCATTTCCATGATATTCAACAGACCCGATTCAGTATACCTCCGGAATAACATACTAAAGTTTTGTCGCAATAGAAGCATTTTTAGTCAGGTCAGGAGGATAATGACTGTGAAATAAATCTCGCTCATGTGTCCTGACCTTAGACCCCATTTCCATGATATTCAACAGAATCGGTTCAGTATACTTCCGGAACAACATGATAAAGTTTTGTCGCAATCGAAGCATTTTTACGTAAGTTATGTCACATAAGGGCAATGGAATGGATCCCACTCCTATGTGCTGACCTTTGACCCCATTTCACCCATTTTCAATAGGGTTAATTTCCAGGTGGTCCCCTACCACATACTAAAATTTCATCGAAATGGAACCATTTGTACGCACGTTATGAGGCATAAAGGCAATGAACTGGATGGCGTCACAAACATTGGCGTCACAAAACATTTGTTTATCGGTTGTAGTTATGAAGACTTAAAAAGTGGCATGAAAGAGGAGGGGGCTCTAGCAAATTATATATTAGGATACACTGTATGAGACAAAAAAATGTGGTTGAGCACATAAGTAAGAGCAAAGATTTAAGTTTATTCTACCTCATTACAAAAGCTCAGTATGCGCACCATTTGCTGTGTGTAGAACATCTTGCCGGAACTCCAGTTCCAACCATGTGCGCTGCAGCATGTCCTCAGTAATGGTCGAAATGGCATTCCTGATCCTCGATTTCAGGTCATCGATGTCCTGCACCTTTGTCTGATACACGATATCCTTCACATATCCCCATACAAAAAAAAAAAAGCAGAGGTGTGACGTCGGGGGAACGGGGTGGCCATGCAATTGGACCATCCCGTCCAATCCAATTGCTTGAAGGTCCTTTAACTGTAGCACAACATACTCACGCAAAACATCCACATCTGCCGTCACTGTTTTCTCACTGAAGAAAAATGGTCCAAGAACTCAGTTATGCATAACACCGAACCACATGTTCACTTTAAGACTGTCTTTCGCAAGTTCAATAAACGCATGAGGATTTTCAGACCCCCCCCCCTCCCCCAATCCTGACATTGTGTCTGTTTAACTGTCCAGAGACATGAAAAGTTTCCTCATCCGTAAAACAAACGTGTGAGAATCTCGGGATCTTCACTGAGTCTATCCAGCATCGTTACTGCGAATTCTTCTCGTCGTGGTCTATCGTTCGCCTCAAGCACTTGTAACAGTTGCACTTTGTATGCATATAAGCGCAGATGTCTATGTAGCACCCTGTGTACCGTGGACCGGGGCATTTGTAGTTCTCTGGCAGCGGAACGATTGGACTTCTTCGGGCTTCGTGAAAATGAATCACGAGCACGTTCGGTGTCTTCATTCGATGTTCGTGGGCGGCCACTACGATCTGGATCCAACACGGACACAGTCTCCATGAATTTCTGGAGCCATTGGCGGATACTAGGAGGAGATGGCGGGGTTTTCCCATACTTAGTTTGGAAATGTCGTTGCCTTTGTGTATCAGATTTTGTTCCTATCAACCAAGCGATGCACTGCGCTCTCTCTTGTGGGGACCACATTTTCATAGAACAGCAGCTGCTACGTTAGTGAGGGACCTATAACAAAAAACGATAATGTCAATTAAAACTTTGATTACAATAAGAAAGAAGGCCTTGAGAAAGCCTCTCGTTCGGAGTGTGAAAGCTCGGCACTAAGTCGTTGTTTGTTTTATAAATTGTTACACCATTTTATATAGAATAAATACCTCAGGTTGTATAAAACTTTGATATTTACAGTATATTATACAACAAATACCATGAACTTACATAGTACAGGGTGTTCGTGATAAATGCGCAAATTTTTAAAGTGACTTTGTGGACATCCTGTACAAATATTCCGTTTTCATATGACACTAACACAGCATCTAATCATGATTTTAAGTTCAACAATAAGTTCTAACCTTTACCTTTTTTGTAATTTACATGCAGATGAAGAGGATTCTTGTCGCGAACAGCGCAGCCATGACAAGTACTCCCCGCCAGTCCATAATGCAGCAAAGTCGTACCTCCAAGTTGGCAGTCACCGAGATGGAAAGGTAATAAACACCTTTACTATTAAAAAATTTTTACCACTACACAGTAACTTATCAATATATTTTCTACATAATAAAGGTTTCTTTCTAAATGAATGCAACATCGATGAATTCAAAAGTACAGTTTCATTATGGACTGCCGAAATAATCGACCCAATGCTGTTTTAAAATAATGCATGTTACGTTTCTGAACTCCATTGCAACCAGCTGTATTCATGTAACGATGCTTTTCAGTGGACCGTTTTGTTTTCCAAGTTTTGAATAATGTGCAACGTGGAACATGTGAGCATCTAAATTTCTTCAAGGTTCTAACCACAAATAAATACTCTAAGTGCTTTTTCTTGACAAAATAAGATTTGTTTCAAATCATTCGACCCGGGAACTGGAAAAACGGACAGTCTTCATCATTCAATTTATCCTTCTGATGCTTCAAAATCATTTCATACAGGCTTCAGGATGCAGCTGTAGAAAACACTGCTGTTTGTTTCTTATACAAATGCCCACAATCCTCATCTTCTTAAGGAAAACTGCTCTTTTGATATTGCATCAGACTTGGGCATCCATCAACAAGAAACTTTGCGTCACTGTGCGTATGAAACTACTTTTTGGCAACATTCACTACAGAGAAGAAACAAAAAGTGGCTCTAAAGTCATATCTATTAGTTGAGGCTAGGAGATAAATTTCATTCAATGAATAAATACACTATCTACCAACAAGTAATTGGACACCTGTGGTAGCAAAGGAAAACGAAGTTTATTCACCTTCAATAGTTGGTGGAGCCTCCACGAGCGGCGATTACAGCTGCGACCCTCCGGGGCATACTCTCAACCAGGCGTTGTACGACGGCTAGCGGTATTTTCTTCCTCTCGGCTTGTAGAAGACAGGTCAGTTCCTTCACCGATTTCGGACGGTGGGGACACCTCTTAAGTCGACGCTCCAACTCGTCCCAGAGGTGCTCGATAGGGTCAAGGTCCGGGCTCTGGGCAGGCCAGTCCATTCAATTAACCCCATTGTCACCATACGAAGCCATGGTGTACCTCGCAACATGACAGGGGGCATTGTCATCCTGAAAGTAACATGGATCCACCCCGTGAAACTGCCACAACGTAGGAAGCGCATGGTCATCCAAAATGGTGCAGCAGGTCTCGGCGTTGAGTCTACCAGGAATTGCGAACAAGGGTCCCGTGCCACATCAGGAGAAACACCCCCATAGCATTATTCCACCGCCGCCGAACTTCACAGTTGGCACAATACATTCCGGCAGGTGGCGTTCTCCAGGCAGACGCAAAACCCAGACCCTGCCATCCAAACGGTAGAGGGTGAACCTTGATTCGTCGCTCCAGAGAACCTGTTTTCACTGTTCAACGGTCCACTGTCGACGTTCTTTGCACCACGTTAGCCGAGCAGCGCTATTGGACTTGGTGATTAAAGGCTTGTGGGCGGCAGCACGTCCATGATAACCGAGCAGATGGGCTTCCTTACGGATGGTATTCATCGAAGGAACACTCCCGGATGCCTGTTGAAACTCCTCGCGGATGTGGCCCATCGATTTGGTGCGGTTCTTCCGAATTTCTCTGGCCAGCACCCGTCGGTCTCTAACTCCCAGTTTTGTGGGTCTGCCGGGTCGGGGCACATTCCGACAGTCACCTCTCATCTTCCACTTGCCAATCACGTAGGCCACTGTCGATTTTAGGTACTTCAACTCGCTGGATATGTCACGTATGGATCGGCCATTTCTGTGATACCCGACGATTACACCTTTCTCGAAATCACAGAGCTCCGAACTGCGTGGCGTCTTGCATGCGACTGGTTGCGTTTCCCACACGATATTTAACGGCTACGGCCGTGACGTGTATCAGGACCGCAGATATCGTCGATTGCAGGGGTGTCCAATTACTTGTTTGTAAATAGTGTATATAGCCTACAAACTCACTGCAGAGAAACTTTTTGAACGTCCTGTGTGTGTGTGTGTGTGTGTGTGTGTGTGTGTGTGTGTGTGTGTGTACAGGGTGCATGGGAAAGTCCCTTTAGCCTGAAATAACTTTCGAACGGAGAGAGGTGCAGTTATGCAAGTGAGATAACGGTATAGTAAAGTGACTACGCCTGATCGAATGCAACCAATAGCAGCGCCCCTAGTGGCGAAATGCGGAAGTTAGCCATTGCAAATCGAAAACGAAAAGAGATAGAGCAAAATTTCCAAATACAAAGTTGTAGAGCATCAATTAATTCGTACAAAACAACATTTGTTTTACACGGATAAGATAAATTGACTCCTGAGTACCCTAAAACGTCCGAAATCGATGCGCCACTATTCGAATTTGCATATTCACATTTCGGAAATGTAGCCATGTGCAAATGCAGATTGTGACGTTGTACCGTACCTACGATATAAAAACCAGTAGCAGGATGTACCCTGATCAGAAGTTTAGGTCCACGTACGCTGTGTGAGAATGGCGAGCTTCACTCACTCCCAATATTGCGAGATGGTGTTTATTAACGACGAATGCCAACGAAACGCGGCGCTAGCTGCACGGGAATAGGCCATTTGTTTTCCAGCTGGGCCACATCAAAGTGCGGTTACCATCGCAAGTGCAGTGAGACGGAATACAAATGTGTATCATGGGCAATGGCGAACTCTTCAAACATACTCGACAATAACTTTTTATCACTGTGCGCCAGTTTGCCTTTTTTGATTTTGTTTTGTCTGACGTCATCAAACTGTATTGACATAAGTACGCATTTATGAAATAAAATGTGTGTATTTGCTCATACCTATGCCTGTTAACCTCAAACACTCACACAAAAGGTCGCGCATCGATTTCCGACATTTTAGGGTATTCAGGCTACAATTTATTATATCCCTGTAAACCAAATGTCGTTTTGTACTAGTTAATTAATGCGCTACAACTTTGTGGTTGGAAATTTTGCTCTATCTCTTTTTGTTTGCGATTTGCAACGGCTAACTTCCGCATTTCACCACTAGGGGCGCTGCTATTGGATGCATTCGATTGGGCGTAGTCGCTTTACTATACCGTTATCTCACTTTCGTAACTGTACCTCTCTCCGTTCACAAGTTATTTCAGACTAAAGGGACTTTCCTATGCACCCTGTGTGTATATATATATTGCTGATGAAATAGTCATTTTTGCAATTACCCCATCAGAGCTGCAGAGTATGATCCAGGAACTTGCTGAGAAGAGTAAAGAAGTGGAATTAAAAATGAACTTTCAGAAGACAAAAGTGATGTTCATTGCTTTTACAAGAAATGAAGATTTATCGATTGATGGAATAAAGCTGGAGATAACAGATACGTTGGACAGCAGATATCAAGTGAGGGCCACATTGATGAAGGAATTAACCGGCGTACAAAACTTGCCTGGAGAGCTTTTGGAAGAAACAACATAATTTTCAAGAGCAATATGCCATTATGACTTTAAAAAAAGTGTTTGATCAATGCATCCGTCCAGTGCTTAGGTGTGGTGCAGAGACGTGGACCGTAACTAAAAGAAACATACAAAGGCTGCAGACAACTCAAAGCAGGATGTAGAGCTGCATGCTTGGTGTAACCAGGAGAGATAAGAAGAGGAACTCGTGGATCCGAAAAATGACAAGAGTGAAAGACATCATGATCAGAGTTAAATCCCTGAAATGGCAATGGGCTGGACATACTGCCAGAAGGACAGACCATCGATGGACAGCCAAAATTTTAGATAGGATTCCAAGGGACAGGAAAATACCCGGAAGAAGACCACATGGGAGATGGGTGGATTAAATTCGAAAGTATGCGGGAGTGACATGGAGGAGACTGTCACAAGACAGACCGTTGTGGAAGAAACTTGGGGGGACTTTCGTCCAGCAGTGGATTGATAATGGTTCACAATGATGATGATGATGATATATATATACACACACATTGCTGGCCACCCAAAATGCAACACCAAGAAGGAAGCATCCGATTAGCCTGAAATTCGCAGCATGCGTGGCCCGCGAGAGGACATGCAAACGATTAGCATTGCAGGGCATATACAAATCATGTGCGCCCGGCACGCCCCCGAGAATTACTATAAGAAGGGTGCACAGAAGGCGGAGTGTAAGTAGTGGAAGTGTGTTGTGCTGCCGTGACTGTGGGTGGGAAGCTTCCTGATGCCACGTCGCAGAATACGGCAGTCATTCCAGCACGTTTCGGAGTTCGACAGAGGACGAATAGTGGCTTATATGACAGCGGTTTATCGTACCGGGACATCGGCGACCGTGTGGGACGACATCCAGCCACAGTGAGGTGAGTATGGATTCGGTGGGTGGAGGAGGGACGGACGGACCGACGTGAGCGATTCCCGCATCCGTGGCACACCACCGAACGACAGAACCGGCATGTTATTCGGCGGGCATTGACGGCTCGCACCGCCACATCACGAACGTTAGCGCAGGGGTTAGGGTGTGTTGCGCAACAACCTGTGTCAGCACGTACCGTTCAACGTCGTTTCCAGGAGCGGGGACTTGTCGCACGGTACCCATTGCTCCGATTACCATTGACGTTACACCACCGGCGAGTGCCGCGCAGTGGGCCGTTGAACGCCGCACCTGGACTACGGAATGGCAGGACATTGTCTTCTCCGACGAATCCGCTTCTGCCTGCAACACCACGGTGGTCGGATCCGCGTGTGGAGGCACCGCGGCGAGAGACTGTATGACGTCTGCATTATGCATCGGCATACCGGTTCGTCACCTGGCGTTATGGTTTGGGGCGCAATTGGATATGACACCCGCACCCCTCTGGTACGCATCGCCTGTACCTTCAACAGCCACCGCTACATCTCCGACGTTTTGGAGCCTGATGTCCTCCCTTACCTGCAGGACCTGCCAGCGGTCACGTTTCAACAGGACAATGCGTGCCTGCACGTGGCACGCATCGTGCAACAATTTTTCACGACCCAACAGGTGTCACTACTGCCGTGGCCCGCCTGTTCTCTCGATATGTCGCCCATCGAACACGTCTGGTCACTGATCGGCAACCGAGTGTCCCGGTAAGGACCACCCGCGGCTACGCCTGAAGAACTGTGGCAATGTGTGGAAGCAGCCTGGACCGACATACCCCAAGCCCACATCCAAAGCCTCTTTCGTTCGATGCCACGACGTGTAGCGGCCGTTATTGCCAGCCATGGGGGGCCACACGAACTATTGATGTCTGCGTGTTCCGCAAGTCGGACGGGCCTGTAAGCTCAATCGTTTCATCTTTGTATCTGTTGTTATGTGTCCAGTAAATCTGGCTTTGCTATCTCGAGTCCTCCTTGGTGTTGCATTTTGGGTGGCCAGCAGTGTATATATATTCATAGTTATAAACCGAGTTTTGAATTTATAGTTCAAAGTAGATTTGTCTGTGTCGGCTTCAATTCTGTGACGTACAGGTCCAAAATTTTTGACCCGTTTCCAACACTGATTTAGTATGCTGGAGAACAGCTGGAAGGTTAGAGGTCGGTTGGTAACCAGTGGAAAACACACACGGAGACTCCTCCGGCCTGTTGAGAAGAGACAACTTTCAACTTTTGACGGTGACAGCTACATCGAATTATTTGCCAAAGGAAATCTGAGCGTACCAGTATGTAATTCGGTTTCAGACCTTTCCTTTGCTACAGGCAACAATATACTGTGGACAGAAGACTCTATAAACGTAAAGTTTATGCCCGTAGATCATCTGCTTTGTGTGCAAGCGTGTCTTCAGGTTTCAGCAAGAGGAATGCCCAACGATGTCACGACAGGACGTTGGACACTGGCCTTTTTAGCACGTCTTTTGTAAAAAACGATCGTGCTTCTGTTATCGGTATGTCCGTCCGTCTGTCCGTCTGTACCCACGGTATCTCTGCAACTATTAGTCCGATTTGAAAAATTCTTTTTGCATTCGGAAGCTCGAAATATGCGAATGATGATCCTTCATTTCGTTTTTTTTTACGATGTACAATTTCGCCGCTAGAGGGCGTAAATGCAGATGATGTCGAATTCAAAATTACGTTTTATTCCACATATTTGCTTCTAAACATCCCATTGAAAAATTCTTTTACCTTCCGATTCCATTTATGTCGAAGAGTATTTTAGATATAGTTTCTTTTTCACATAACGCACAGATTTTCCGCTAGGGGGCGTAAAAGTAATTAATATTTTTCACGATAACTCTTCTCTCAAAACTCTGATTTGAATTTTTTTTTTTTTTCAGCGGATACATCTCCTGATGGAAAATTTTTTGCATATAATTTCGAATTTTTGGTAAAGAACGCTTTGGCCACCAGGGGGCGTAAGTGTTAATTTTTGTTTCTGATGTATTTGCCATAAAATCTGAGCTTCTAACATAGCGATTGAAAACATTCTTTCGTGGACTGATGTCACTCACATCGATAAACCTTTTCGGAATATTTTCTTTTTAAATTATTTCACAGTTTCTCCGCCAGGGGCGTAGATGTATATCTTATTTTTGTCAATATCTCTACTTCTAGGAGTCCGATTTGAAAAATTCCTTCTTTGTTGGATAGTGTATTTCGAGTGACATGTTTTTCAATAATTTCAAAATTTTCAAGTAATTCATAGACTTTCCGCTAGGGGGCGTAAAGGTAAATTGCGTTTCTCCCTATTTCTCTGCTTCTAAATCTCCGATTTGAAAAATTCTTTCTGCACCAGATACAGCTCCTGATAGGAAATTGTTTGCAGATAATTTCTAATTTTTGTAAAAAAATGGTATGGCCACCATGGGGCGTAAACCTTAATTTCCGCTTTTGATGTATTTGCAGCAAAATATGAGCGTCTAAATTCTCGATTGAAAAACACGTCGTTTGCAGACCGATACTACTCATGTCGACAAACCTTTTAGGAACATTTTCTTCTTAAAATAGTGCATGGTTTCTGTGCCAGGGGGCGTAGATGTATATCTTATTTTTGTCAATATCTCAACTTCTAGGCGTCCGATTTAAAAAATTCCTTCTTTGTTGGATAGTGTTTCTAGTGCGACATGTTTTTTTTATAAATTCAAAATTTTCAAGTAATTCATAGACTTTCCGCTAGGGTGCGTAAAGGTAAATTGCGTTTCCCACTATTTCTCTGCTTTTAAATGTCCGATTTGAAAAATTCTTTCTGCACCGGTTACAGCTCCCAATGGGAAATCGTTTGCACATAATTTCTAATTTTGTAAAAAAATGATTTGACCACCAGGTGGCGTAAGTCTTAATTTCCGCTTCTGACGTATTTTCAGCAAAATATGAGCTTTTAACATCTCGATTGAAAAAAAAAGTATTGTGTTGACCGATGCTACTCACGTCGACAAACCTTTTAGGAACATTTTCTTTTTGAAATAATGCATGGTTTCTACGCCAGGGGGCGTGGATGTATATCTTATTTTTGTGAATATCTCTACTTGTAAAAGTCCGATTTGAAAAATTCCTTCTTTGTTGGATAGTGTTTCCGATGCAAAATGTTTTTCCTACAAATTCAAAATTTTCACGTAAATTATAAACTTTAAGCCAGGGCGCATAATGCTAAATTGCGTTTTCCTCTCCTAAAACTCCGATTTGAAAAATTTTTCCTGTATCGCATACCAGACCTGATGGAAAATATTTTTCACATAATTTCTAATGTTTTGTAAAGAATGGTTGGGCCACCAGCGGTCATAAGTGTTAATTGCTGCTTCTGATGTGTTTGAAGCAAAATCTGGGCTCCTGAAAACTCGACTAAATTTTTTCTTGAACCGATACCGCTCATATGGATAAACCTTTTGCGAATACTTTCTTCTTAAAATAATGCATGGTTTTCCCACCAGGGTACGTAAAGTCACATCTTATTTTTGTCGATAACTCTGTTTCTAAGAGTTCGCAAGTTCACGATTCCGTTTGTTCCAATATCTGAGTGATTAAAGACCCGATTGAAAAACTTCTTTCTTCCGTCAGATACTATTGTTTTCCATGCCGGTTCCATTGACTCTGAATAGCTTTGATAAATTTAATATGCGTCAGAACGGATTCAAAAGACGTGCTTATTACACCCGAAAATTCGGTGACATATTTCTTGTTTTTACTCGAGTCGCATTTATCGCTGGAATCGGACAGTAGACGTGTATCAGTTAGGTGCGAGGTTGCACATATCGTAACATCATCGAACGAAGTGTTTTCCATTGTGACAGTGCGAGGACTGGTTATACATTGTGTACATGTTGCTGTACATATATCCATGTTATTTCTAGAGGTCCTTCATTGTTGTTGTTCAATATTACTTTGCTTCTATCTGAAATAAGTTTTTTTCTTCTTTGGGGGTATAAAGACCACCATAAGCAACTCGATGGGCTGTAAGCAGTCTAATTTAGGGCCACTGGTTCCAGGGAAGGCAGAGAGCTAGTGCCGTAAGGCAAACACAACACCCATGTGTTGCCGGAATTCGAACTCAGACTCAGCTCCGACGAATGGTCAGAAATGAACTTTGACCTCTGCGCCACTGGGGCGGCTAAAATAAGTTTTTTAATTGCTCTGAAAAATACAGTTTTGAGCAATACATACATGTCTGAAAAATAATAGTTGATAGGTATGAAAAAAAATTGTAAAAATATTTCTAGAAATTACTTACGAAATCAAACAATACATAAAGTTTTCCAGTACTAATTTGTCAAAAATATCATTGGTACCACATTTGTTTTTTCCTGTGGATGTCAAGAAATGTGAATGACGGTTTTTATTACACTATTTAAATCCCTTAAGTTCCTGCGTATTTTCAGCACATTCTGAAAATATGTGATAGAGATTTAATAAATATATGTTTTTGAAAAAGTATTTCACTCGATTTTGAAAAAGGTCTTTGAAATTGGAGGATACTATTCTATGTATAAATTTCCGCTTTTTCTACTAAAAATTCCTGACGCTTTTCATATTTTACTGCTTATTCCCACATCGAGAGGTTCAAGAGAAAAATTAGCAATCAGAAGCAGTGTTATCGCAAAAATCTCTGTAGTATCTTTAGTGAACAGAAAGGGTATGATCCAATTTCCAGGGGATGGAAAATGCCCCCTCTATGCCCCCCCCCCCTCCCAGATATGGAAGCCCATGCTCCTTCCTTTGATTTTCACACTTATGTTTTTTGCCAAACGCTTGAGTGCCAGTGTCCGCCATCTTTGCATTGTTCTCATAATGCGGCAGGTATTTTCTTTCAAGTTTGTTATGTACCCACACGGCCTGCGCCAGTGTGTAGGCAGGCATACAGTTTTGGTAACATATACCAGCCAAAGATACCTATCACGCTAAAAGGAATCCCGAGTAGTTATTGATACAAAGAAACCAAACTACGAAGCATATCAGATTTGAAAATAAGATAAACTCCTAGAGTGACACAAAGAATGTGCGTTGAAGAGGGACAGCCATAAGAACTTATGTCTAAAACAATTTGCTTTCCGGTATATTGTCGTTCTGTTACCAATTGTTTTTCTAGACTGTGTTATGTGTTGAATTTTGCAAGCTGAAGAGCTCACTTATAAATTTCCTCTGAACATAAAATTTGTTCATATTTCAAGTTTTCCGAATTTACCGTATATACTCGCAGGTAAGCTGACCTCATGTGTAAGCCGATCCCCCTATTTCAAGAGCTAAACATTTGGGGAAAACTTTGACCCGCTCATAAACCGACCTTAAATTTCAAAGATTTTGGATAATATGTTTATCGAAATGAATTATGCAAATTTCTGAGATTACCTTCTGTAAAAACCATCAAAGTAAAATTTACTGTCGGAGTTTCCAAATAACTACAGTAACATCCATTGCATTACTTATGCATCATTTTTTGAGAGAATTTATAACCATTTATGGGGAAATTGCTTCCCACAATTCTTTCACCCAAGAAGTAGTAAGGCTGTATCGGCCTTCTTTAAAGTTACCAACTTTTGTTAAACACTATGACTTTGTTATTCAATATCGCGGATGGCTTTCGCCAGCGCGGAGCGCAAACACACACGCTCACACTTGCTGTGAAAATTCGGGAGAAGAAAGATACCAGATTGGCTGTGTGGCTTATCCCACCAGCAAAGTGATTTACGTGGTATCGACTGCGTACCGCGATTGCACACAGGAAGTGATGAGGTATCCAATGCTCAGAAGCAAGAAATTCCAGGGTCTGAACTTGTAATGGAATTAGGGTTTTCACTTATCATATTAGACGCAACTATTCCCGTAGGAATTCTAGTCTGCGTGGAAAAATATTTCATCCTTTTTTTTTTTTCAGAAAGTCAAAGAACTATCGCGCGGAAAGACGCAATCTAAAAAGTAAACAAATCCGCCGATAAATTCCGCGGTAGAATTCACGGGAATAGAGTCCTAATTTTCAGTGACCCGAGTATAAGCCGACCCCCCAACTTTGAAAGCAGGATTTCTTCCAAAACCTTTCGGCTTATACACGAGTATATACTGTACATAAGATTTTGAATGTGGTTCTATGAGTGATACACGTAATCGCTTCAGCCAAAAGCGAAAGTACTTCAGCTAAATTGACTATATTTACTGTTATGTCAAATTCTATCCAATATTACGAATCAAAAATTGACACTTCGATTAATTTGTGTCTGGATTTTATAATGCTTGTCTGGCGTAGTATGTGGTGCCTGATACTAATATCTGAATTTATGTTAATAGTAGAACGAGTATAAAAATATAAAATATTTGGATAGCCCAGATTTAACTAGAAAAAAACAACATGTGCAAGAATTTAAAAAATAATAATGAGGTTAAATGCTTTACAGTTTCTGTTTATAAATTGTTCTAGTGCCTTGAAAAAGCCTGCCGGTGGCGCAGTGGTCTAAGCGATGGCTTCTGATCATTCGTCCAAAAGCGATCTGGGTTCGACTCCCGGTGAGGCATGGATGTTGTATTTGTCTTAAAGCCCTGGCTTTCTCCCTTCCCTGGAACCAGTGGCCCTAAATTAGGGACGGGCGACTGCTTATAGCCCATTGAGTTGCTCACTGTAGTCGTTAAACCTCTAATTCCCTCCCCCCCCCCCCCCCAAGCCTCCCGTTGGCGAATGAAAACTCGGATAATCACGTTTACACCTATGAACTCCGGATTATAATTTTTTCGAGTCCTGAACTCATTTGTTTTCCACGAGGCGTATTTAATAAGCAATGCCGTCGAGCAAGTGGCTGGCGCATGACTGGTTGCTAGACAGCAAAGGATTCTTTTCGCCATTAGCTTCATTTTACCACGTACATCAATGTGTATTTAATTGTGTTTAAAATGAGTGATTCTTTTCAACAGTGTCGAAGAAGGTCAGACAACGATCAGTTATAGAGTTTTTAACTCATGAATATGTACGTCCCAAAGAAATTCACACTAAATTAGTGGCAGTTCATGGTTCTGGAACTTTGGATATAAACACTGTTCGTTGTTGAGTAGGAAAATCAAAGGACAGTGAAAGAATGCTAGTCATAAAGGATCAGCCGCAAAGTGGAAGTCTTATAACCGCAACTTGCGATTTGAACAGGCAAAAGATCTATGAGCTCATCAGAGAAAACCAAAGAGTAACTCAGGGAACCATAGCAAGTAAACTGAAGTAAGCTCTGGTAGTGTCAATGACATTGTTAACGTTTTAGGATGCAACAAATTGTGTGCTTGTTGGATACCGCGTCCCCTAACTACTGAAATGAAGAAATCAGGACTTGAAACGTACCAAATATTGGTTGCTTGTTCGCTCCGCTCTGAAAACAAAGGGAAATTATTTTCTCCAAAGCATTATGGCTGGTGATTTCAGAGTTGCGGGTTCAGCATTATGACCCAGAAATGAAAAATCAATCACTGGAATACCAACACTCATTTTCTCCTAGAGCAAAATAATTCCAAACTCAAATTTCTGCTGGAAATGTTCATACTCACTGTGTTTTGGGACTACAGAGACATTTTTTATCAGAAGTACATGGTCTAAGGTAATATAAACTCTGAGAACTACGTGTATACCGCAGAAAAGTTAAAGCAAAGAATAAACCACCTCGTGCGCGGAGGAAATTCCAATGATTCTGCAACACGACAACACCAAACCCAATGCCAGTGCTTACACTTCAGGGGCCATACAAAACATCTATTTTGAAGTTCTTGAACAGTCTACCTGCAGCCTAGTTTTGGCGGCGTCCGGCTTCTTGTTTTCAGCTCTCAAGAAAAGTATGCAATGATGGTATATCCGTTCAACTTTGCCTTGTTTTCTGCTCTCAAGAAGAGGATGCAATGATGGTATATCCGTTCAACTATGCCATTACCGTGGCTCTGAGCTTGAGACTAACAAACTATGACTTGATATCTTATCTATTGTACTACCAAGAACATTGGACCCACGTGATGCGCAAGTTTGCGTGTTACACGTATGTTTTAATACTCGTACTATTATACAGGTTTTTAATTTTAAACTCCAAACGGATTATTATTCGTCTAATGTAAGCTGGCTTGAAGAAGCCTCCCGTTGGCAGGCGAAAGCCCGGAACTTAAAAATACTTCTTCGAAATACATCAATTCACGGATTTGCGTGACTTTATTGCCTCCGTAATTAAAACATTTGTTAAACGTGGGTGTATCAGTATCGAGAGTGAGAAGGACGACTTAAAAATATAAAATATGTGAATTAAAGTAGAAATTCTGAGCTTTGTTCTGATTTTGTTTCAATTTGATATTATGCCACTGGGCTTGTATATAAATATAGTGGCATTACCTTCAGAACATCCTCTTAGAATAAGTATACTTCATTATAAAGAATCCTGATTTATCCACGATTGCATTTAAAAATACGATGATTTAAATAGTCGATGATGCAGGGAGAGAGTGGTTCTTGCTAGATTTACCTTCTTGTGAAGCATGGAAACATTTGTAATTAAAAATGAATACATATTGGTGTGATGATATCTCCTCTGTTATAATATATGACTTTTTACCGGTGGGGAGTTTCGAACCCACATTATCCCACTCCGGAGTAACTGTTCTTTTAGTTGGACTATGCTGGAAGCCTTACAGCTGCATCATTTAAATATAAAGTTGAATGTTTGTTTGTTTGTTTGTTTATACGCTATGCAAATCTACAGTTTTCAATTTAGAACCACCAAATTTGATATACTATCTCATGGTACTCTAGACCGTAGACGGTTTTTGGAAGGGGTTGGAGCCCGGGCTCAACGGGCCCCCACACAAAATTTTCGTAAAAACTTCCATTTTTTACTTTTTTTATTTTGAATTCGAATTTATAGTTTGTCCGCTATGTAAATCTACAGTTTTTAATTCAGAACCACCAAATTTGGTATAATATCGAGTCGGAGCCCTGGGTCAAGGTTCCCCCTTGCAAAATGTTTGTAAAAACTTCCATTTTTTACTTTTTTATTTTAAATTCGAATTTATTGTTTGTTTGTTCGCTAGATAAATCTACAGTTTTCAATTTAAAGCCACCAAATTTGGTATACTATCGAGTTACAGCCCGGATTAAGAGGCCCCCATGCAAAATTTTCGTAAAAATTTCCATTTCTTACTTTTTTATTTTGAATTCGAATTTAATACTTTTTGTTGTTCTACAGTTTTCAATATAAAACCACCAAATTTGGTATACTATCTCGTAGTACTCTAACTTAGACCATAGACTGTTTTTGGAAGGGGTTGGAGCCCGGGATCAAGGGGCCCCTATAAAAAAAATTCGTAAAAAGTTTCATTTTTTTACTTTTTCATTTTGAATTCGAATTTAAAACTTTTTGTTGCGATAAGTGCAAGAATTGATATTTTTGTGAAAAGTGCTTTCCTGTAAGAACTGCAACACAACTCAGCATCGGGACTGAAAGTAGGTAAACAACAAAAATCAAACGGAAAAACTAAAAATACTGTGTGCCTAAAGACTCTACAGAGAATAAAATTCAAATTCAATGAAGAAGTGAAATACAGTATTAGGTACAGTTCATGCCGTAAAAAATGAATCGTTTTCTTTTGATTTGTACAAAATTTAGAACGTGAATTATCACCAATTCTCCTGAGCAACGCCGGGCAATTCAGCTAGTCGTCTATATTACTCATGCGTCATCTCAGTAGTACGTTACACCGTTTAAATTCCTTAATTACCAATCTGTATCTGTTTATGAATGGTATTGCGACACTCACTAAAATGTGTAACAATATCAGTAATTATTCCCTAATAAAATGGTTCAATATTTGTTTTACAGGATTCTGGCTGCTGTATGATCCATAATAATTCTAAAGTTCCGAATTCCTCCTGTCGTCGATGCCAGCGATGCGGAGCTGAACTCCCGATCGCCGTATTTTTCCATTCAGCTCCTCCTGTTGGCCCAAGAGAGTTCGTGTCGAAAACAGCACAAGCTGCAGCAGACCGCTGCCCAGGAAAGGCACAGAAGCTTCCATCGCAAGGCCCTCTGGTGCTGCGTTGAATTCTTCAGTATCGATAAGGTTAGAATCGTTTGACAAAAACTTTTAAGAAACTTAACTTATGAATATAAAACACTAGGATGCTTTTAAGCAAGTAAAATTGTTTCTGATTTTAGGGAACACAGACAGTGCCGTCTTAACACATTTGGGGGCCCTGAGATGTCATATTTTTCTGAGCCCAATGTTATATAGACAGATCCTATACAATATATGGTATTATTACAATATGTGGTTATTTTTTTATTCACATATGGTATTATTACATTATATACAACATATGGATATACACAATATTGACAAAAGTCACCGGACACCTAGAAGAGAAACACAACATAGCATCTAGAACTTACTATTTTACTCGTGCACAGTATGTATCTTGGACGCAATAAATATCTGTCTTCAGAGCGATTACAAAGGTACTCTACAACTGCACATACCCGTCTTCAATGAACAAACACTTTTATCCGAAATTAAAAACATCTATGTACAGCTAAGAGCATATTAAAAAGTTAAAAGGCGAGTACTTTCGGCCCAACCAAGTGGCCATTATCAAGCCAACAAGTGAGCTCAGATTTCCTGTGAGTGGGACTATAATACATACAGGATTAGTCACGTGTAGTTACCATAGCAACGCAACGTAGCAATAACAACGTGGTAAACATATAATTTTTATATCTTAAAATCTTTAGGTTAAGTTAAGTGTTCTTAGGTGGTCTAAGTGTTCGAATGTATTGTCGCCATGGGTTTGGTACATAACATGGTAAATCTTTGTTACAGCATGAATTATCGTACCATGGAATAAATAAGACTTCATTAAAAAAGGTATCAGTCTTGTTTTCAGTATATGCCAAATGTCTGATTTGTTCCCAAGCTGGAACGAAATGTTCCACTTTAACTTTCTTGGCTAAGGAGGTCGACATTGCCTTTCTAGAAATATCGTATTTATCTTCAGATGTTCTCAAACCCAACGTCCTGAGGGTGGAGCCTATAAAATAACAAGGTTGAACTTCATGTTTAGGAGACTGAAGCGGTATACAGTATATTCCATATTTGTCATTTATTTTTACTTAATCACGATCACAACGAACCATATTGAAAATATTTGTTGTTCGTAGTCCGAATTGTACCTGGTGTTTATTACAACCCCGCCTTCTCGTGGTGCATCCTGTTCCCACTAAAGGGGCTCTGACGACCGCCAATAGCGGTATACCTAGACCATCGAGATTAGAGGAAATGCTATTCCACACTCACCAACCCGCTTGGCCAGCGTGGTGAGTTATGGCCAAACCCCTCCAAAATGACAATCACCGGAGGACCGGACTAGGCTGCCATTTGATGCTGACCTTGGCTACTTACAATGGACGCTCCCTAAGTGAGGTAAGGAAAAAAGGAGAAGATCTTATTGAACTGAAAAGTGGACATCTCTTCTACTATCGTGGGACAGATACTGGCAGAACTAGCGGTGTTGGACTTATAATAAACAAGAAACTGAAGGATAAAGTTGTAGAAGTTGTAAGTTCCTCTGACAGAGCTGCACGACTCGTTATCCAACTCTCAAGAAGGTACCAGGCTCAGATTATTCAAACTTATGCACCCATCACAAGTCATCCTGAAAAAGAAATTGAAGAATTTTATAAGGAAATTAGTCATCTAAATAATAAAGGCAAGCAGCACTTGAAGATAATTATGAGAGATTTCAATGCGAAATTAGGGCAACGGCAACAGAATGAAACTTCAGTAGGCAAATTCGGTCACGGCAACAGAAACCACCGTGGAAATACTCTCGTAGAGTTTGCAGAGGCAGAACGGTTTATCATCATGAACTCCTTTTTCAAGAAAAAGCGGCATAGGAAATGGACATGGAGGCATCTCAATGGATGGACAAGTGAAATTGATTTTATTATGTGTAACAAGAATTTTTTTTTCATGGAAGACTGCAGTGTGCTGAGCTAGTTCAACACAGATAGTGATCTTAGAATGGTACGATGTAAGATGCACCTCAATGCTAAACTCGAGCGTGGCAAGCTCATAAAACAAACAAAGTGTATTGACGTGATCAACCTTAAAAAGCATCATAATACCTTCAAATCAGAACTGAGGAACAGATTCTCTATTCTAGAAGGTCTAACATCAGAAGTGGACGTCTCTGAAATTAACAGAAAAGTAACCAAAGCTCTTATGGAAACATCAACAAAATTAGCTGAGTCTAAGAACAAGTTGCATGTGAACAAATTATCAGGAAAACCAAATTGTTGATGCAAAAAGAAGAGAGATGATGACAACTAAAGAAGATGTGACTTCCAAAGTGGAATACATGGAGCTACGCAAGACAGTACGAAAAAGTATCACTGAAGACGTAAGGAAATTCAACTGTGAACTAGTGAGGAAAGCAATTGAAAACAGCGAAAGCCTAAAGAGAGCAAAGGGACATCTCAGTAAGGGAAGAAAACAGATTATGGCACTGAGAAAATAAGATGGTTCTGTGACAAGAAATAGAGGCGAAATTTTGAAAAGAGTGAAAGATTTCTACTCCAAATTATATGAAAGGGATGATACATGTACTTCAGACATCATGAAAGGTACCAGTACCAAAGTTCTTCCAGTCCTCCCAGCAGAAGTTGCATATGCAATCAAGAACATGAAGCGGGGGAAAGCTCCAGGAGAAGATGGAATTACTGTAGACATCATGCAAGAAGCAAGTGGAAAAATTGAAACAGTATTCGCCCAAGTTTTCACTCGATGCCTCAATGAAGGGAAGATTCCTGGGGATTGGAACAGTGGTACAATGATCCTGCTACATAAAAAAGGTTATATTGAGGATCTCAGGAACTACAGACCTATCAGTGGTTTATAAAATCTTCACTAAAGTTCTTTCACACCGCTTGAAGGTAACACTGGACATGACTCAACCGAGAGAACAAGCTGGATTCAGGACTGGCTACAGCACTATAGATCATATCCACGTATTGAGAGAACTAATTGAAAGAGCGAGGGAATATAAACTTCCATTGTGCATGGCTTTTATCGATTATGAAAAGGCCTTTGATTCGGTGAAACCATCAGCAGTTACAATGGCTTTGAAATCCTACGGTATTGAAGATGCATACATTAATATTATTAATAACATGAATGAAAATGCAAGTGCAAAGATTCAGCTGTTTGAGAATACAGCACACATAAAAATTGGAAAGGGAGTGAGACAAGGTGACACCATATCTCCCAAGCTCTTCAATGCCACATTGGATAATGTCTTTCAATCACTGAACTGGGAAAACAAAGGGATAAAGATTAATGGAGATTATCCAACTCACCTTCGTTTTGCTGATGACGTAGTCGTTTTTGCAACTACCCCATCAGAGCTGCAGGGCATGATCCAAGAACTTGCTGACAAGAGTAAAGAAGTGGGGTTAAAAATGAACTTTCAGAAGACAAAAGTTATGTACAATGCTGTTACAAGAAATTAAGATTTATCGATTGATGGAGAATAGCTGGAGATAACAGATGCATACGTTTATCTTGGACAGCAGTATCAAGTGAGGGTCACATTGATGAAGAAATTAATCGCCGTTTAAAACTTGCCTGGAAAGGCTTTGGAAGAAACAGCATAATTTTTTTTGAGAGGTGAATGCTTGGTGTAACCAGGAGAGATAAGAAGAGGAACTCGTGGATCAGAAAAATGACAAGAGTGGAAGACATCATGATCAGAGTAAAATCCCTGAAATGGCAATGGGCTGGACATACTGCCAGAAGAACAGACCATCGATGGACAGCCGAAATTTTAGATTGGATTCCAAGGGACAGGAAAATACCCAGAAGACCTCATGAGAGATGGGTGGATGAAATTCGAAAGTATGTGGGAGTAACATGGAGGAGTCTGGCACAAGACAGACCGTTGTGGAAGAGGCTTGGAGAGACCTTCTTCCAGCAGTGGATTGATAATGGTTGACAATGATGATGATGATGATGATATATATATTATATATATTCTAAAATTTTTTCCTTAGTCTTCAGTTTTGCTCTTAAGTATATATAGATAGATAGATAGTAAATAGATAGATAGGGCGTTCAAAAGGTCTCCGCAGTGGGTATTGTACGTTATATAGAAATCATTTGTGTGTACTATGGAAAAAGAAAATTTAATCACTTACTTACAGAAAGTGTGGCAACTGTCGTTCTTCACATGACGTAACTGTTTTACACATGTTTTCAAACACATCTGCGAGTGTCAAGAGTCCCTCCGCAGTAATGTTAAAGCTGTTCCGCTTAGTTTTGATGCTGCTGCAGTCAAGATTTTTGAATTAAGTAATTTGCTGAATGTTTAACTTCAGTTTTTGCTGGGTTTTTTTTTTTTTTTTTATAACATATCAAACTTGAGAATATGTTTCACAGCAAAACAAATTTTAACCAGCTTTTGATTAGTTGAAGGTTTCCAAAATGTAGATGTCGATTTCATCATTGCACCTGAGAAAGAAGGAACAACTCATGAAATCTACATTTACGTTTTGGAAACTTTCAACTCATCACAAGCTTGTGAAAATGGGTATTGCTGTGAAACATATTCTGTTTTCTTAATGAGCCGAAACAACTTCCAGCATTCACTCTTCCCCTCTTTGTTTTCAACAAAAACGTATATGTTGGCCTCGACGCCTTTTTCAATCTTCTTAATATTAAATTCTTCCATATTGACAAATAAGGCATTAATTCATACACGACGTGAAATGGAACGGGATCTTAGCACGTCAAATGAATACCTCTAAATGCTCAATGCAAAAGATGCGATGTGAAAAGTAACATTCGCTCTTACAGTATGACACGCGGGGTGAGAGAGAAAGAATTACCAAAGAAACAGGCGACAGCCGTTTGCCTGTATCTTGCTCTGGACAATTGCACTGAAAACAAACGCAAAGGAAGCATCGTTTTACGACATGGTATCGTCGGTCGGTGGAAATCGTCCTTGCTTTAAGAAAGAGACGAAAATATTTTTGTATGACAAGTCATTTTTCACTCCACTGGCACCAACATCGAGCACAAAATTCCACAGTACGCATTTAAAAAAAAAAAAAATTGTGTTCAGAAATAAAACCGAGTCGAAATCGAGTCAGGAATACCTTGGCCCGACCCGTTTGACCCTCAAGAAATTGTTGACCCACTGATCGGTGACCCGTTTCCATCTCTGGACCACACCCCTACGCATCTGGTGCCAGGCAGATATTTTCACCAGACACTATTTCCCAGCTTGGCTCCTAATTCCTGAAGTTTCCGCTATGGTGAAAGCTGTGATGTCAGCAGGAGAAGCGATGAGTTTTTGCGTTGTTATGAAGTCTTAACCTATCGATTTCTGCTTGCTTTCCATCGCCGGCGTGAGTTGTCGCTCGCCCATAAAGACGGAATGTTCACAATATGCATAAAACATAAAACGTTGTTTATATGAGCGGCAACTGCGAACAAAAGTTCGCTACTTCACAGATGCGGTAACAACATAAACGCTGTAGAAGGAACGGAACGTAATTTCGCATGGACACTCCTTTGTGGTAACATGAAAAAATTATTTTATTCCAATCCTTTATTATATCTTACGCTTTTATCACTAATATAAATTTGAACAATACCTTTCCGCCGCGAAGCAATAGCAGTGGGCAGATTCGGTCGTTTGGCGTCCATAAAATACGTCCGAGATTACAGGGGAGGGGGAGGGGTTCCTGACAACCGGACCAAATGTGACATGGGGGAGGGGCGGGGGGAGGTTTGGTAATTCGGACGTCCAGCGGCAAAAATATAGTGGATGGCATGTCTTAGTTTTGTTTTCTCTTTTTTTCTTCTTTTAATAGTTAAAAAAAAAGGGGTCTGGTACGATTCGTCCAACGACGATTGGTCCAATACCGATTGGTCCAATGCCGATTCGTCCAATGGACAATTGGTCCAAAGGTGCGACTCGTCCAATTGTACGATTGGTCCAATGCCGATTCCACCAATGGACGATTGGTCCAATTCCGTCCTACCTGTCCGAAGTACTACTCGTCCTATAAAAGTCTCATCTGTTCTTATTCTATCTCCGATGTTATACGAAAGTACCGGTAGTCCAAAGAATGTAAAATAATGTTACATTTCAAGGGTAAAAAAGGGGTTACAGATTTCTTTTTTTTTTTTTTTTTTTTTTTTTAATCGCGTTTTCTTGTTATACTGTCCTTGCTGCCGTATGAAGTTACTGATGTACGAGCCGTTCTATCAACTTCAATGTTTCTCTTTTGCATGAAATAATATAAAATACTAGTGTTCCGTTTCTGTTTGTAGAATGCAGTGGGGTTTTCCGCCAACTGCCCAATGGAAACAACTGGTTGGGGTCTGGACAGAGGCCTTTTGAACAGTTTTTATTCCAGCGATGTCATATTCATAACGTTTACATATTAAATCAAGTTAATAATATTGCGCTTTCACTTAAGCACGAAATATTAATTCATAGGCCCGCGGCCTAGGTGCCTAGCAAAGACCTCAGAAATGATACGATGAGTGCCTTTTATAAAGTTATATAAAATGTTTACAAATACCACATATCTAAGTTGTAACTTAAAATTTTCTAAAATGGCCCGCGGCCTAGGTGCCTTTGCAAAGACCTCAGAAATTATACGATGAATGACTTTTATAAAGTTTTATAAAATGTTTACAAATACCAATTATCTAGGTTGTAACTTAAAATCTTCTAAAAAGGCCCGCGAACTAGGTGCCTGGTAGATAGCTCAGAAATAATTCCTTGAGTGCCTTTTATAATGTTTTATAAAATGTTTACAAATACCAAATATCTAGGTTGTGTCTTAAAAGCTTTTAAAAAGGCCCGAGGCCTAGGTGCCTTGTAAAGACCTGAGAAATGATACGATGAGTGCCTTTTATTAGGTTTTATAAAATTTACAAATACCAAATATCTAGGTTATAACTTAAAATCTTCAAAAACTGCCCGCTGCCTAGGTGCTTTGCAAACAGCTGAGAAACGCCCCATTGAGTGCCTTTTACCAGGTTTATGTAAAATGTTTACAATTACTAAACATACGGAAATTATCTTTCAAAAGTACATAAAGAAGAGAAACATTTAAATTATGTGCGATCGTGTTGGGAGCAATGGACACGGGAAGGAACCCGGACACGGCAGACTGGCTCTGGACGACCCGGCCACACCACCAGCCGAGAGTACGGTGGGATTGTGACAGCGGCACGCACAGATGCAACGACGTCCTTGTGCAATATCCAGAGACCTTTGGCGGCTGTACAAGGGACTCCTGTGTCCCCCAGATCCATTTCCAGACGCCTGGAAAAGGCGAAACTGCATTCTCGACGGCCCTTACGTTTTCTGCCTTTAACACCTGATCGTCGTCGGCGTCGATTGCAATGGTGCCAGCAGCGAGCAACGTGGAATGCTACGGACTGGTGAAGTATAGTGTTCAGTGACTGATCCCGCTTCTGTATGGGAATGGACGACCATCCGTGTCAGAGTGTAGAGGACCGCAGGTGAGCGCTACAATCCCAACCTCACTGTACAGCGGCACACGTCCCGAACTGCAGGCGTGATGGTCTGTGGAGCCATCGCGTATGACAACCGGACTTCCTTTGCAGCTATCCGAGGGACTTTGACAGCCCAGAGCTATACGTACAGAAGATCCTGCGGCCCCATGCGCTTCCTTTTCTGGAAGGGCTGCCCAGTGCCAGTTTCTAACAAGATAACGCCCGTCTGCACACGCACGGCTCGGGTTTCCCAGGACTGTCTACGTCATGCTTCGACGCTTCCGTGGCCTGCCAGATCGCTTGATCTCTCACCCATCGAGTACGTATGGGACCAGATGGTATGCCAGCTTTCTCCATGTCCCAGTGTTCGTGATTCAGAGCGTAAGTTGCAAGAAGTGTGGGCCAATCTGTCCCAGGATAACATACGACGTCTTTTTTACTCCATGCCGGATCGTATCACCGCAAGTATCCGAGCACGAGGCGGTCCGACGCGGTACTAACGCTGACCGGAATGTGTACCGTATGTCCGCGGGAAATCGTCCTGCTGCTGTGATATTGTAATCACTTCTGTCCTTGGTATGTACCATTTCACTGCTAAAACCTCATTTCAATCCGATGCCTTCTTGGTGCGCGGATTTTTATGACAACGAGTGTATCTAGAATGTTTATCTAAAAGTGGTTTCTTGTGTATCTGTTTTATTGAAATTTTCTCTTTTTGCCTCCTTTTGATTAATGTCACAATCTAAACAATGTCACACCAATATTCCCACACTTATGTGGTATTTAAAATGCAATTTTAGGTCCGGATTTTGAAAGTTGGACTAGGTGCCGTCCTGAAGGAATGAGTCTGCGACGATGTATGGCCGTGCTGTCCGTTCACATTTTCTGTTACACGTTAAATATTGGGTTTGTTGCACATCTGCTGCCAGAAATAAAGTGTTAAAAACTGTCTTTTGTTTTTCATTTACCAGTTAGTTCCACACATATTATTGGTTAATTTTTATATTGAATTTATCCTTTCGAGTGTGAATCCCTTTCATCTAGAGAACGAAAGTTACACTTTCTTTCCCAGAGGGAATTTTTTTTATTTGTCAGTTTTTATTTAATTTATTTCAATGTTTATCTGTTTTCTCAAAACTCTGCTGTTGTTTTCTCTCCGGATTTGCTTTTTGTCTCATTTATCCTTCTGGGTTTTCTTCATAGAAGAATGAGCTATTCTCATAAAAATCTATTTACAAATTCGACTTGTTTTTTTTTGTTTTTTTTTTTGATTGGAGGTTTAACGACCACCGTGAGCAACTCAATGGGCTATAAGCAGTCGCCCGTCCCTAATTTAGGGTCACTGGTTCCAGGGAAGGGAGAGAGCCAGTGCCGTAAGACAAACAACATCCATGCCTCACCGGGATTCGAACTCGGACCCCGTTCCGACGAATGATCAGAGGCCATCGCTTAGACCACTGCGCCACCGGGGCGGCAATTCGACTTGTTCATATGGTAAAATAAAAATAGTGAGTATTATAAATGAACACCTAATTACAAAACTTATAGAAAGACCGTTCCATAAAAACTGAGAGTATTTTTTTTTTGAGTTAGCAACAGTGCGAAGGGGAAAATAACCACGCAGAGGACTAACTGAATTAAGGAAGTATCTATGGCAACAGTTATTAGCCGTGGCAGACGATTCTGATTTTGTTATTGCGCAGTTGGTTAAGGCACGTCTGCATTTCGCCATACAGCTATAGATATGAATGATTCAGAGTTAAGAAGTGAAATGAGTTGTGCGATAAAAAAAATGCTATTGTTTGGGCAAAACGGCTCCAGAGACAGTTGATTTAATGAAAAAAGCTTACAAAGATAAATGTTTGGGTGAGTCAATGATTTTTAGATGGCAACATGATTTCAAAAAACGGCGTTTATCGGCAGAACTCGATCATAAGCCTGGTCGACCTGAAAGTATTGTTACGGAGCGAATTGTCAACACTGTTTGGGCAATCCTGCACGATGATCGACGAATGACGTGTGAAGACACAGCGGCGGTAACTAATATTTCAAAAACGTCGGCATTCCACATTCTACGCGACAAATTACTGCTGCATCGTGTATGTTCCAGATGGGTACCTCATCACCTGACGAGAGAACAAATGCAAGCCAAAGTTGAGGTGCGTCATTAGTGGAAACAAATAATCGCAAAGGATCCAAACTTTCTAAACACAGTAATAACTGCCGATGAAACATGGGTCCAAGACTGAAATGTAATGTTTCAGTCTTGAAGCGTCTGCGACGACACACATCGATTAAGCGACCGGAACTGCTGGTGGACATGTGGACCCTAACGATGATAACGCCCGCCCACATGTGGCTGCTTGTGTTCAACAGTTTCTTACGAAATGCAGTATTGATATCATGCCACAACCTGCCTACAGTCCTGACCTCGCCCCGTGCGATTTCTGGTTGTTTCCAACAATAAAGGAGAAGTTCTGCGGCGCAACATTAAACACAGATGCTGGCGTTATTCAGGCTGTACAGGGGTCGCTAAAGCAGCTTCCTCAAAATGCCTTCACCACATGCTTTGAAAAATGGACTGAACGATGAGACTGTTGCATATCACCCAAGGGAAGAAACTTTGAGAAAGAATAACATATATTTTGCTGTAGCTATAGTTCTGTGATTTTACTCTCAGTCTTTATGGAACGGCCCTTGTACAAAGCCACAGACACAAAGCAGAGTAAAAACCATATGACCACCGTTTCTAATTTTTAAAAATCTGTAATATCAAGTGCCACAACTTAAATTTCACGGGACTAGGCCGCGGGTGGCCTAGTGGGCAACGTTCGTGACTGCCACGGAAAGGAACTCGGGTTCGATCCACTAAATATCCGCCGTGCGTTGGATGGGCACGTTAAGCCGTCGGACCCCGGGTGCTGGCCCCCGGTAATAAATAAGGGCGTCTTCCTCCCCCTTTCTACTTCGCTTCCGTGTCACTTTCCTATCGGGCACTCTAGCCCAAATCTCCTAGCTTCCTATTTCTAAGGGTTGTTTAAGACCTGGGGTCAGACACTCCCTTCCTAAAATCCTCTACATATGATCAGATCAAATTTCACGGGACTTTTTCACAATCGTATTCCGAACAGAGTTGAGATTTACTGTAATGTCAGCCGTTCATCAGTTTGAGCGAAAGCAATGCAAACGATCATCAGTGATCATGGAAAGATTCAAATAAGATCGAAGCTGCACTCCAGCAAGAGAGAAAACGCAGCAAACTGAGAAGGCGACATAAAATAAGTGTTAGTTCGGATGCATGAGAATTTAGAACAGTAGGTAATAGGTTGACTGGATCCGAAGTTTACAGACTTAAACACATAAGGAAAATTAAGGTCGGTATAAAATATCACAGGTACAGACATGTCTTGCTGACAAACGTGCCTTAGGAAACAGCTAGATCCGTAGAATGAACCATTTTTGTTTTGACAAATGCCAGACGTTTCCCAATTAAGGCCTAGAGCAAAAGGTGATATCGCCTAAGATGGAGATCTTAGATCTTGTCTAACTTACCTCCAAAATGTGGAAGTTATTTATGCCAATTCTGAACGAATTTTTGTCTGTGCGCGTTATTTATTTATTTATTTATTTATTTTACTTTTTATGCAGGGACCAGGAAATGCGAATAGTTCTTCCGCTTGTGGATGACAAAGAACTTTTTCCTAACCTCACTGGACATTATTCTCAAAGATTTTTTTTTTCTTTTCGTTGTCAGAGAAATGAAAATTTTTGTCGCATATATTTGTTTTTAGTCCGTACTTAAAAGAATTCTTAACCTCTTTTTAAATAATCTTCCAAACTCGTTTAAGATATTCTGCAGCACTATTGTCCCACGAAAGCAATTATTAGTTTCTTAAACAATTCTACGATGATGTTACAACTTGACGGGCGTCCAAACGTCGTTAGTCTTTACCAAAGACCTTTAAGATACATAGACTGGAAAACCGTCAGTTAATCTTGCGACATTTGAAGTTCAGCGGCAAGAATCTGTCACATCTCGTTGTTTACTAAAGGCGTTCGCGTGTCTATATCAGTTACATCCATTTTTAGCACGTCTTTTGTAAAAAGATCGTGCTTACGTTATCGGTTTGTCCGTCCGTCTGTACCCACGATATCTCTGCAACTATTAGTCCGATTTGAAAAATTATTTTTGCATTGGGAAGCTTGAAATATGCGAATGATGATCCTTTATTTCGTTTTTCTTTTTTACGATGTACAATTTCGCCGCTAGAGGGCGTAAATGCAGATGATGTCGAATTAAAAAATACGTTTTATTCCACATATTTGCATATTTGCTTCTAAACATCCGATTGAAGAATGTTTTTTATCTTTCGATTCCATTTATGTCGAAGAGTATTTTAAATATAGTTACTTTTTCAAATTACGCATACATTTTTCGCTAGGGGGAATAAAAATAAATTACATTTTTCCCGAAACTATTTTTCTAAAACTCCGATTTGAAAAATTTTTCTTCGGCGGATACATCTCCTGATGGAAACTCTTTTGCATATAATTTCAATTTTTTGGTAAAGAATACTTTGGCCACCAGGGGCCGTAAGTGTTAACTTTTTGCTTCTGATGTATTTGCCATAAAATCTGAGCTTCTAAAATATCGATTAAAAAAATTCCTTCGTGGACCACTCACATCGACAAACCTTTTTGGAATATTTTCTTCCTAAAACATTCCACAGTTTCCCCGCCAGGGGGCGTAGATGTACATCTAATTTTTGTCAATATACTTCTAGGAGTCCGACTTGAAAAATTCCTTCTTTGTTGGATAGTGTTTTCGGTGTGACATATTTTTCATATAATTTCAAAATTTTCAAGTAATTCATAGACTTTCCGCTAGCGGGCGTAGAGGTAAATAGCGTTTCTCCCTATATCCAAATTCTAAATCTCCGATTTGAAAAATTCTTTCTGCACCTGATACAGCTCCTGATGGGAAATCGTTTGCACATAATTTCTAATTTTTGTAAAGAAATAGTTTGGCCATCAGGGGCGTAAAATATGAGCTTCTAAATTCTCGACTGAAAAAATCGTCGTTTGTTGACTGACACTACTCATGTCGACAAACCTTTTAGAAACATTTTCTTTTTAAAATAGTGCATGGTTTCTACGCCAGGGGGCGTAGATGTATATCTTATTTTTGTCAATATCTCTCTTTCTAGGAGTTCGATTTGAAAAATTCCTTCTTTGTTGGATAGTGTTTCCACTGTGACATGTGTTTCATATAATTTCAAAATTTTCAAGTAATTCATAAACTTTCCGCTAGGGGGAGTAAAGGTAAAATGCTTTTTCCCAATCTCCGATTTAAAACATTCTTTCTGCACCGGATACAGCTCCTGGTGGGTAATCGTTTGCACATAATTTCCAATTTTTGTAAAAATACGGTTTGGCCACCAGGTGACGTAAGACTTCATTTCCGCTTCTGGTGTATTTGCAGCAAAATATGAGCTTCTAAAATCTTGATTGAAAAAAAAAGTCGTTTGTTGACCGATACTACTCATGTCGACAAACCTTTTAGGAAAATGTTCTTCTTGAAATAATGCATGGTTTCTACGCCAGGGGGCGTAGATATACATCTTATTTTTTCAATATCTCTACTTCTAGGAGTCCGATTTGAAAAATTTCTTCTTTGTTGGATAGTGTTTCCGATGCGAAACGGTTTCCCTATAAATTCAAAATATTCAAGTAAATCATTGACTTCCCGCTAGGGGACACAAAGGTAAATTGCATTTTCTGCGTTATTTCTGCTCCTAAAGATCTGATTTGAAAAATTATTCCTGTATCGCATACAAGACCTGATGGAAAATATTTTTCACATAATTTCTAATGTTTGGTAAAGAATAGTTTGACCACCAGGGGTTTTAAGTGTTAATTTCTGCTTCTGATGTATTTGTAGCAAAATCTGGGCTCCTAAAAACTCGACTAAATTTTTTTCTTGGACCGATACCGCTTTTATGGATAAACCTTTTGAGAATTCTTTCTTCCTAAAATAATGCATGGTTTTCCCACCAGGGGACGTAAAGTCACATCTTATTTTTGTTGATATCTCTGTTTCTAAGAGTTCGTAAGCTCATGATTCCGTTTACATCAATATCTGAGGGATTAAAAACCAGATTGAAAATCTTCTTTCTTTCGTCAGATCTATTGTTTTCCATGCCGGTTCCATTGACAATTAAATAGCTTTGATAAATTTAATTTGCGTCAGAACGGATTCAAAAGACGTGCTTATTACACTCGAAAATTCGGTAAGATTTATTAGTTTTGTGTTCATAAATAGCATGTACTGTATATATTGTAAAGTGTTTCAGAAAATAATATAGCCAGATTTAATGAACTAAAACAAATTTTTAAATTGTTATATCTTGCGTACCGTACGGATGTACCAACAGACAAACAACTGACCAGCAGACACTTTCATTTCATAAGTTTCCTCACAATAATTGTAATACTTTGGGGAAGTAGGTAAATGCTGTAAGACGCGCTAACTGGATACGAAGCCAAGCCAAAATCTGACGATTTGCCATTTAGTAAGGAGGTACCAGAGTTCTTCCAGTCCTCCCAGCAGAAGTTGCTCATGCAATCAAGAACATGAAGCGGGGGAAAGCTCCAGGAGAAGATGGAATTACTATAGACATCATACAAGAAGCAAGTGGAGAAATCGAAACAGTACTCGCCCAAATTTTCACTCGATGCCTTAATGAAGGGAAGATTCCTGAGGATTGGAACAATGCTACAATGATCCTGCTACATAAAAAAGGTGACATTGAGGATCTCAGGAACTACAGACCTATCAGTCTCCTATCAGTGGTTTATAAAATCTTCACTAAAGTTCTTTCACACCGCGTGAAGGTAACACTGGACATGGCTCAACCGAGAGAACAAGCTGGATTCAGGAGTGGCTACAGCACAATAGATCATATCCACGTACTGAGAGAACTAATTGAAAGAGCGAGGGAATATGAACTTCCATTGTGCATGGCTTTTATCGATTATGAAAAAGCCTTTGATTCGGTGAAACCATCAGCAGTTACCACGGCTCTGAAATCCTGCGGTATTGAAGATGCATACATTAATATTATTAATCACATCTATGAAAATGCAAGTGCAAAGATTCGGCTGTTTGAAAATACAACACACATAAAAATTGGAAAGGGAGTGAGACAAGGTGACACCATATCTCCGAAGCTCTTTAATGCCACATTGGAAAATGTCTTTCAATCACTGAACTGGGAAAACAAAGGGATAAAGATTAATGGAGATTATCTAACCCACCTTCGTTTTGCTGATGACGTAGTCATTTTTGCAACTACCCCATCAGAGCTGCAGAGTATGATCCAGGAACTTGCTGACAAGAGTAAAGAAGTGGGATTAAAAATGAACTTTCAGAAGACAAAAGTGATGTTCAATGCTTTTACAAGAAATGAAGATTTATCGATTGATGGAGAAAAACTGGAGATAACAGATACGTATGTTTATCTTGGACAGCAGATATCAAGTGAGGGTCACATTGATGAAGAAATTAATCGGCGTACAAAACTTGCCTGGAGAGCTTTTGGAAGAAACAGCATAATTTTCAAGAGCAATATGCCATTATGTCTTAAAAGAAAAGTGTTTGATCAATGCATCCTTCCAGTGCTTACGTATGGTGCAGAGACGTGGACCTTAACTAAAAGAGACATACAAAGGCTGCAGACAACTCAAAGATGCATGGAGAGGTGCATGCTTGGTATAACCAGGAGAGATAAGAAGAGAAACTCGTGGATCCGAAAAATGACGAGAGTGGAAGACATCATGATCAGGGTTAAATCCCTGAAATGGCAATGGGCTGGACATACTGCCAGAAGGACAGACCATAGATGGACAGCCGAAATTTTAGATTGGATTCCAAGGGACAGGAAAAGACCCAGAAAAAGACCACATGGGAGATGGGTGGATGAAATTCGTAAATATGCGGGAGTGACATGGAGGAGACTGGCACAAGACAGACCGTTGTGGAGGAAACTTGGGGAGACCTTCGTCCAGCAGTGGATTGATAATGGTTGACAATGATGATCACACACCTTTACGGTCTCACTATATCCCCTGTATGGAAATAGAAAACAGAAGTGCAAGGGCCAAATTGCCCCCTAGGTAAAACTGAATGAGAAACAAAAATGAAACAAATTCATATTTCCATCCGGATTTAGTCGCAGAGTCAGCAATATTGTCGTGATCTGCAGTTTAAATCTAGGCTTCTCACCTCCTGTTTTAAGCTTTTTCTGGAAATTATAGAGGTGTTTTAGTATTTTAAGTGCAAGATAGCTAGTAACCTTTTACACTTATTTTATCTCTAAATATTAAGTTGAGGGACTTAGTTTTTACTATAGCGTTGTATCATTCACCAGACTGTGTATGGCTTTAAAGTGAAGGTTTCTAGTTAAACCTGCGATGGTTATGGGACTTTTCTGGTGCAGTGCATGAATAATTATATATTTTACCGTTTTGCGAGGTAAATGTTCTGGTAGCATCCTTACTTTTTTAGAGGAAGCCCGGACACACCACAGCGTTTCATCGCCTTTTTTCAGAAATTTGAAGTTTCATTCGCTTTTCCCAATTTTAAGACAATTTTACTATTGGTGTTGGGTGTTTTTTTTATAGGCTTATGTAGTATTATTTAGTTATCCAAAATCACCAAATAGTTATCTTTTAGAACATCTAGATTTTTATCTGCGGCTGGAGCAGTAAAATGCAAAGAAATAACATAAATTGCCGACCGAATGTAAATCGTTTTTGTATGTTGGCCTGCTTTTAGGCAGGGATTAAGCTGGTAAATTTATTTGCATGCAAAGAAGTTAGGGCTCAAATCCCAGCAAAAATTCTATCATTTTTTCGGCAAAAAGTGCCGAATTGAATTTTGCTAAAAATTTACTAAGCCATGAAAATAATTTCCCAGAAACTAGTAAATAGCTTTTTATTGAAGAGTTTAACTCTCCAAAACGCAGAGAACATATTCTTTTTAATCCGATAAAAACCCAGAAAGGCAGAGGACCTTTTAAGCGATCACTTTTAATCAGAAGTCAAGGACTTCTGAAAAGGCAGAGAACATATGTTTTTACACACGGATCCCCACGTAGGACAGAGAACCTTACTTATTAAGGAAGCTTCCCTATTTTCTGAACTTATCCTCTCGTAGTGCAATGAAAGTAATGGCTAAGAACTAGGCTTTTAATTCGGATAAGCGACCCCACTATACTTTGACCACAGTCAATCTTTGAACTTTCTTTTGAATAAAAATATTCTAAGAAAAAAATCTGTTTTATTCTAAGTGCAATGATAGAAAGGACAAAGGACCCGCTTTCTGCCGTAGCAGGAAAAGCGAACTTCATTTTTTATCCGAAAGTCTACTTAAATATTCTTTTTGAAATGCTTATAGAACGTATTTTAAAAATAAATATCTAATTTCGGACAGGCAGGAAACTTAATCTTTTAAGGAGGAAGATACTCAATTTCAATTTCGAATAGAACAACGAAACATTCCTTCTTATGCAGCAAACACTAACTCCTGTTTATTTTTTCGAGACCCTTCATCCCTGAGATTTGAAATTGTCTAAATTATAAATTATGTGAATGGGGTATTTCTTTCTATCGTATGTAATTCTCATTTTCCCCCGTTGAGTAGCTATTCCGAATTCATAACACTGCGTAAAAAACTTACAAAATTAAAAGTGTTTTTTTTTTTCTGGGCAACTTGTCTTAAGAATAAACAAATGGCCACATTAAAATGATTCTTGACATTACTTAGAGTGCGAAGTACAAATTTCATGCAACTAGATCGCGCAGTTTGCGAGAAACTGAAGAGGAAATATAGTATTTTACACGTAGGACAAGCGCCGCTTCCCTTTCAGTTATTTCATATCCCACAAAATTACGATAATTATGTATTGTTCAATCGTAAGTTAAAAAGTGCAATGTCTAATTTATCCCAGACTGAAAAAAATTAATACGCAGTATTATAACAATGAAAAATTACTTCTTTCGCGCAAGAAAAAGAGCTAAATTAACGTTGTTTACTTAGGAAACATGCTTACTTATATACGTACAAGCTCGGCGATCAAATGTCTCCAGCTGCTGCCACTCATTTACAGAAGAATTTCCGATCTATGTATCTTAAAAGTCTTTGGTCTTTACCTGTCTTCAGAGAAGAGGACTGTTTCATAGAATAAAATTTCTATACCAGACTGCGTACATATTATTTAGAGTTGCAATACACCTGCAAAGGCATCACAGATGTTTTAGCGGCCTCTACGCAGTCCAATTTTCTTTCAGACAATCGTCAAGGATATAAAATCAGTCAAACTATCTTTACAAAATACATTGACTTTGCGGTCAGATATTTTTTTTACGTTCTTATGACAGGAAATTTAAGGAAGTATGTTAATAAATCGTATATCGAAATAATTCTTTTGAGTTCAGTCTCATTCAATCCAAAGGACAAAGAAAACTACGCCCTTAAAACTGGCTCATAGAAACCGCTAGTTTTTTCTACGCCCTTAAAACTGGCTTATAAGAAACCGCTAGTTTTGGGCACCAAAGTGTATGAAGATAGATATTTAAGATTAATCGATAGCACTTCATCCTAAATGTCCTATATCTAAATATATTCAGATTTGTAAACCATCTCATATGATACATTAATCGTAATCGTTACCACGACTTCACGGAACTGATTGATAACACAGGCAATCGTGAAATTCTAACTGTATGCCTCTTGATTAAAACATGTTTGGTCCTACTGGACAATTGCTGAGTAATTCTTTGTGCGTAGTCTCCCAGAACATCCCATCCAGTCTGCCCTTACGCATTCATAGCGTTTCTAAACCGAACAATAGGATGCCAACAGCCGATTTGGAGACGTTCGTGACATGTCACCGGCACACTCTCCCTTACATAGCAAATAACGCTCAGGTACCGCGGAGACGAAATTGCATGGCATCCTTGCTCGAAAACCCGCAAGGTCTTTGAGCTAGAGAAACATGGATTATTACATTTCGGTTTTCGAACGCACTATTTCTTTGAAAAAATACATCAACGACGGAAGTATGTTTAGCACTAGAGATATATTTTCAGCCGCGAGAAAAATTGCTTATATTATTTTTTTATCTCTCACATTTAAATAATTCTGGATAAGATATTGTTGAATCTTAACGAAGATTAAAACTAATGGGTTACTGTAATTGGGAATACTTGGCCGTGATTAGTTTTTTTTTTTTTTTTCTTTTGTCATGAATAGTGTTTTTATTGTTTTGTTCACTGAATTATTTGTGACTGACAGAAATGAAATTCGTGCTTTCTAACTTTAATTCTGCTTCAATCAAATCGAGCGCCTCTATTTGAAGAGACCTTACTAATGGATAAAAAAACCATGAAGTTCCCTGCACGTTTGTGCTAAAACGCTCACCGAGCGGTCGGAAGCGTGAGATTCTGGCTAGCCGCGGGAGCTGTGCCCGAGTTCGAGCCCCGGATAAGGCATGAGAAGTATGCTGATCTCCAGCCCTTCCTTGAAACCAGTGGTCTCAAATTATTATTATTTTTTTCTTTTTTACTGGGAATTTAACGATCACCGTGAGCAACTCAATGTGCTATAGGCAGTCTTCCGTTAGGGTCACTGGTTCTAGGGAATGGAGAGAACCTTTGCCGTAAGACAAACACAACATCCATGCCTCACGGGATTCGAACCCGGACCCTACGCGTATGAATGGTCATAAGGTCTCAAATTAGGGACTAGCAACTACTCCCTTAGATTTGGTCATATTGTTCGTTAAACCATGAAACACAAAAGGAAAGAACGTTGCTGCAAAAAGAATTTAAAACAATTGCAGATTAATATCACAGGTAAAAGAATATTTCTTTAAGTTTAATATTAACCTCGAAATCCTTCTCTGGCAGATTTTGACCCGATCATGCGCATTAATGCCGCAATAGTTAGAAAGCTAACCTAGCATATCACCAGAACTGAGTTTCGAATCTAAGCTCAGGCATATGTTTTATGATTAACATTCTCCTTCTTCGTTGATAGAAAATACAGCAGAGCTTAGCAGATACGTATACTATCCAAACCCTGCTGACGTCACGAATCCACAATACATCAGAAAATCTTCCCAACGCACGCTCAATATTCAGCATATTTGTTTACTGAAGTGACTTACCTTTGAGAATGTTGCTGAGCAACGAACTACGTCACGATTAGTTATTGTACACAAACGGGTAGCGACACCATCTATTTCCCTTTCCTAAAGAGGTATTCCATTAGATGTATGGGGATCGATAACAGTGCTTTAAATGTATAGTCTGCGAGTATTAATGGCCTTGAAGCAGCAACTGGAAACATCTAAATACGCCTAGTGACGCTGGTTAATCATGTAACAATAGGGAGAAATCACAAGCGTCGGGCATTAATGGAACTTGTTTGGTCAATAGTTTGATGTACTGAAGTCCAGGATAAGTGCGAAACTAAACTGATTGAAGCAACTAATGACATGTACATCGTTAAACATCAAAACAGCCATTCGGACATTTTTGCTACTCCGTAAAACATCGTGCATACAATGTTATTCCTTATACATTTAACAAACTTACGCCTTCTGAACGGTTACGTGGGCGAAGCGTACGTGGGCAAAGAGTACCGTGGGCGAAGCGTACAGCATGTTTGGAAGGTAGGGAGGGGAGGGAGAAATTTTGAGGATTCTTTCGTAACTCATACAAGTTGGTTTTATGGCCACAGTTTACAGTTCGCATTTATAGCTATAAAAAAAATTTTACCAGAAGGAATCTATGAAAGTAAAAAAAAAAAATCATTTGAGCTGTTTAATTTTATTTTATTATTTTTTTTTTATTTGAAATTCATTTGTAACGCATACGAAAATACAGAAAAATTAAGTGAAATACAATTGGAGCCGTCATTCAATTTACAAAGTACATAATAACAAAATTGTACATGTTTGTTTTGAAAATGTGATTTTCAATTGTATTTTACTGCAAACTTTCCCCCACAGTTTTTCCCCAGTCTTGTGACTGGGCAATGCCTTATTTAGCATTGGTTCACCACTAAATTAATCTATGTTTGTTGCATAGCTTAAAGCTGTTAAGCATTTTCGCAGGTTTTGTGTTTTTTCAAACTCCGTTATAATATTATTTATTCTTTCGTCTAATTTTATGTAAACTTTTCTCCTTTTTCCAACAGTTTCTCCTAATTCTTTAGACTTTAGCAAAAACGAGACATATTCGGATTCCTCTTTCAGGGTCTTAATTAAAAAATGAACATTTGGTTGCTTTTTGCCAATAATTCTATTTAATTTCGAATTCCAACCTTCTACTGCATTATTTGTCCTATGGCGCTGACCATGAACATTCCAGATCTCGACATAAATAATAGAATTATCCATCCATTGTTCAACGAAATAATCAAGAAATGTGGATAACTTACCGTTTTTTGGAGTATCTTCCATTATGATAAGCCATGCATCTTCTACATTTGAAAGTGGTATGTAGGCTAATGCCGAACACATTTTGCATATCTTCCTTATCTCTTCATTTGATTTATATTCCGTCACGAGTCCTACTTCCTGGATTTTTCGCCACAAGCATTGATTGTAGTGAAAATTACAACCAGATATTGTTGTTTGAGAGAAGATCATTTTTATTGCTGAAATTGCTGCTACTTCAAAATCTACTTTTATAACTTTTGGTGTCCATTCTGGGCACCAACTTTTTAATTCGCTAAACAAAGCATAATATGTTTCTTCTCGTTTATCGGGTAATAATGCAAATATCACAGGATAAACATTTGTTTCAAGTGCCGTGCTTCCACAATCAACATGCACAGTATACAATTGTGTGAACTGTTTCGGACAACTCTTGAATGTTCCATCAAAAAAAAAGGTGTCTCCACTTGTCAAAAGATGTTTAACGTTTTCACCTGCGAACACGAGAATTCTTTTCCCATAATTATTTGTAAAATCCAATCGAAGAAAACTTTCGTCGTTCGATAGGTGAAGAACATTTTCAGGAAATACAATATCATTACTTTCTGTAGGGTTTTGAGTACTTCCTAATACTTTTCTTCTTTCTGCACACAGTGAAGTTTTGGCATTTCCATATATTGGTACTTCAGTTACTAGGCCATATCCTCTTGAATAAATATTTCTCATTTCTTCTTGAAAAATCCTATGCACTGGTACTGAAACTTCGTCTCTAACTCTTTTTCTACAGATATCCATTGTCTTTTTTACCTCTATTTCTGCAATATTTGGCACACAAGAATGATCCGCTCGACTTATTATTTCATATTTAAAATTCGTTTTAATACTTCCCCTGCATCTGTTCTTTTTCTCTTTTGTACATAGCCAACTGATACATTCTTTGCTTTTTCTATGCAATCGGTGTTGGTAGCCATCTGCTATCAAACAAGGTTTTCCATTTCTAGTTGAAAACAATTCACCAGATTCCATGACAATATAATATGTTCTTCTGAAGGAAATAATTACAAACACTTCAAATCGCAGCGCACAATTGAACACACACTGAAACGGACCCGGCTAATGACAACCCCAATTGTACGTGTTTGTTACACGTGTTCACCAGCCCTGGAGGCGGCCCGGCCCGCACGTGCAAGGGGGATGGCAACCAGGAGGATAACATAACCGACGAAGAAGTGTACGCTTCGCCCACGATTTTGGGTTGTACGCTTCGCCCACGTACGCTACACCCACTCCACCTTCTGAACTGCTTGACAAGACACGCTCGTTCTCTTCGGGATAAGAAAGTACCATTGTGAAGGTAGCGCTAGCGTATTAAAGAAGGAATGTACTATCTTAGCTGTCCTGCATTTTTAGCTCGTCTTTTGTAAAAAAAGTCGTGCTTATGTTATCGGTTTGTCCGTCCGTCTGTAAACACCATATCTCTGCAACTGTTTTTTTTTTTTTTTTGCATTGGGAAGCTTAAAATATGCGAATGATGATCCTTCATTTTTTTTTTTTTTTTTTTTTTTACGATATACAATGCAGATGATTCCGAATTAAAAGTACATTTTATTCCATATATTTGCTTCTAAACAACCGATTGAAAAAATTATTTTACCTTTCGATTCCATTTACGTCGAAGAGTATTTTAGGTATAGTTGCTTTTTCAAGTTACTCATAGATTTTCCGCTAGGTGGTGTAAAAATAAATTGTCTTTTCCCCGATATCTCATCTAAAACTCCGATTTCAAAAAAATTTCTTCAGCGGATACAGCTCCTGATAGAAAATTTTTGCATATACTTCTAATTTTTTGTAAAGAATGATTTGGTCACCAGGGGGCGTAAGTGTTAATTTTTGCTTCTAATGTATTTGCCATAAAATCTGAGCTTCTAAAATCTCGATTGAAAAATTCGTTCGTGGACCCATGCCACTCTCGTCGATAAACCTTTTCGGAATATCTGCTTCTCAAAATATTTTATGATTTCTCCGCCATGGGGTCGTAAATGTATGTCTTATTTTTGCCAATATCTCTGTTTCTAATGGTCCGATTTGAAAAAGTCTTTCTTTATTAGATAGTTTTCGGTGTGACATGTTTTTCATATATTTCCAAAATTTTCAAGTAATTCATAGACTTTCCGGGTAAATTGTGTTTTCCCCGATATCTCTGTTTATAAAACTCCGATTTGAAAAATTCTTTCTGCGCCGGATACAGATCCTGATGGGAAATCCTTTGCATATAATTCCTAATTTTTGGTGAAAAATGGTTTGGCCACCAGGGGACGTAAGCCTTAATTTCCGCTTCTGATGCATTTGCAGCAAAATCTGAGCTTCTAAATCCTAGATTGAAAAAAATTCTTTTGTGGACCGATACTACTCACGTTGACAAACCTTTCCGGAATATTTTCTTCTTAAAATAATGCATGGTATCTGCGCCAGTGGGCGTAGATGTATATCTTATTTTTGTCAATATCTCTACTTCTAGGAAACCGATTTGAAAAATCTCTTCTTTGTTGGATAGTGTTTCCGATGCAAAATGTTTTTCATATAAATTCAGAATTTTCAAGTAAATCATAGACTTTCCGCTAAGGAGCGCAAAGGTAAATTGCTTTTTCTGCGTTATTTCTGCTTCTAAAACTTCCATTTAAAAAATTCTTCCTGTATCACATATAGCTCCTGATGGAAAATGCTTTTCACATAATTTCTAATACTTGGTAAAGAATGGTTTGGCCCCCAGGAGGCATAAGGATTAATTTCTGCATCTGATGTATTTGCAGCAAAATCTGTGCTCCTGAAAAATTGACTAAATATATATATATATATATATATATATATATATATATACTTAAGCGAAATTGTTAACTAGTGCTAGGTCATGCTACTCTACGGAGGACATGACTTATATATATATTTTTTAAACTATTTTAGGTGGGAATGTTACTTGCATCTATGGCCTTGCAGAAACCCATTTCCAACTAGGTCTTTGTGGAAGTGAGAAAATGCAGAGTTTTTGCTGGTCCTTGATAAAGCCAAGGCTCAGTATTCTCGACACCTTCTACATTCAGTTGTTTTATTTTATTTTTTTCTTTTCTCCTTTTACTCACACAGGTAGATACATAACCTTTTCTATGTTGTACTAGGTGTGAGTCAAAATTATATATGTATTTTTTTGCTTAGGTATCTTTATAGTATATATATATATATATATATATATATATACTTAAGAGCAAAACTGAAGACTAAGGAAAAACCCTAGAATTTAAAACGAAGGTTGCAAAATAACCCGAAAATCAAAACGCGCAACGCAGCAGCTTTGAAAATTCAGAATTCACATTCTATAAAGAAGATACCTAAGCAAAAAAATACATATATAATTTTGACTCACACCTAGTACAACATAGAAAAGGTTATGTATCTACCAGTGTGAGTAAAAGGAGAAAAGATAAAAAAATAAAATAAAACAACTGAATGTAGAAGGTGTCGAGAATACTGAGCCTTGGCTTTATCAAGGACCAGCAAAAACTCTGCATTTTCTCACTTCCACAAAGACCTAGTTGGAAATGGGTTTCTGCAAGGCCATAGATGCAAGTAACATTCCCACCTAAAATAGTTTAAAAAATATATATAAGTCATGTCCTCCGTAGAGTTGCATGACCTAGCACTAGTTAACAATTTCGCTTGCACCCATTAACCTTCCTGGCCCGACCCATGCTTAATGGATGCAAGCGAAATTGTTAACTAGTGCTAGGTCATGCAACTCTACGGAGGACATGATTTATATATATTTTTTAAACTATTTTAGGTGGGAATGTTACTTGCATCTATGGCCTTGCAGAAACCCATTTCCAACTAGGTCTTTGTGGAAGTGAGAAAATGCAGAGTTTTTGCTGGTCCTTGATAAAGCCAAGGCTCAGTATTCTCGACACCTTCTACATTCAGTTGTTTTATTTTATTTTTTTATCTTTTCTCCTTTTACTCACACTGGTAGATACATAACCTTTTCTATGTTGTACTAGGTGTGAGTCAAAATTATATATGTATTTTTTTGCTTAGGTATCTTCTTTATAGAATATATATATATATATATATTTTTTCTTTTACCGATGCCGCTCACGTCGAAAAACCTTTTGAGAATAATTTCTTCCTAAAATAATGCATGGTTTTCCCGCCAGGGGGTGTAGATGCATATCTTAGATTTTCCATATCTCTGCTTCGAAGAGTCCGATTTGAAAAATTATTTCTTTGTTGGAGAGCGTTTCTGCTGCGAAATGTTTCTCATATAAATTTATTTTTTTCTTAACGCACAGGTCTGCCATCAGAGGGCGTAAGTTCGCGATTCCATTTATACGTGCGGCATTAAAAACACGATTGAAAAACCTTCTTTCTTCGGTCAGATACTATTGTTTCCCATACCGGCTCCATTGATTTTGAATAGCTTTGATAAATTTAATTTGCATCAGAACGGATTCAAAAGACGTGCTCATTACACCCTAAAACTCGGTGTCGTCTTTCTTGTTTGTCTTGTATCTGTATTCGTATATAATTTCAGAAACTAAAACTGCTATTCCTAAGCACAGTTTATAAACGTGTATTTTTAATTTGCATGCAGCATAACCGATAGGTTTTCTAGACATCAACCGCGTAATGCGACCTACTTTCGATAAAACCCTGATTTTCTCTGATTGCAGCTTATTTTGTTAAATCAGTGTAAAATATATTACATATTATTTATAGGGGTATGCTTAGCCAGAGTTCCCGAATTTTAGAGAGGACAGTCCTCGAATTTAGTTGTACAGTCCCTAAAAACATTTGGTGTCTTTAGGGACGCAAACTGTCCTCGAATTTTGATTTTTGTACTCAAATTTCCTCAAAATTTAGACCTTATCAAAGCCCTTCACATTTCTAATACGCTTAAAAATAGTTTTTGTTGTACCCACCTGCCAACATGCTTATTATAAAAACACTTTTTACTGTATTGTTCTGAGTTGCACCAAAAACTTTTACAAAATAAGAAAATTCTCCATGCAGTTAGTTCTCCAGAGAAATAGTCGTCAAAGTATTATGCAGCTTGCTCTTAATTCAGCAAATGTATCTGAGGCAACACATACCTCACTTTTGCTGAGTATGTCCTCTCCATTACAACTCTTCTTTGTTGGTACAAATTGACAATATTTTGTGCAACATATATCTTTAAATATTTTTTTGTTTGGGGTTTAACGACCACCTTGAGCAACTCAGGGGCTAAAGCAGTCGTCTGTCCCTTATTTACGGCCAATGGTTCCAGGGAAAGGAGACAGATAGTACCGTAAGACAAATAAGCTTTCAGCATCCATGGGTTATCGGGATTCGAACCCGTGAGACATATAGTCAGAAAAGAGAGAGACCACTGCCCCACCGGGCCGGTCTAAAAAATTTTCAAATGCAATGCCACACTCATGAAACAATGCAATTCTATCACAAATAAGTTTCCACATTTAGTCTAAGTATCTATGCGTCCCCAAATTTGGGGATACTACGTAATTTTGTCCTCAAATCAGCATTCCTCTGTCTCGTCACCCTACGTCGGGAGTTTCTTCAGTTCTTGTGTATTCATATTTTCAGGGGGAAAAAAATAGTATCTTTCTCATTATTATTCTACAACAAACTTGTGATGAAGTGTAGGCCGCCCCGGTGGCACAGTGGTCTAAGCGATGGCCTCTGATCATTCGTCTGTAAGGGGTCCGGGTTCGAATCCCGGTGAGGCATGGATGTTGTGTTTGTCTTACGGTGCTGGCTCTTTCCCTTCCCTGGAACCAGTGACCCTAAATTAGGGATAGGTGACTGCTTATAGCCCATTGAGTTGCTCACGGTGGTCGTTAAACCTCAAATCAAAAGAAAAAAAAATGAAGTGTAGCACGTGTAACTCAACTTTCAGAACTGAGAAGATATACAAAGGCAGTTTCAAAAAAACTGACACTAATTTTTTTTGAGTTGGCAACAGTGTGAAGGGGGAAAATAACCACGCAGACGACTAACTGAATTAAGGAAGTATCTATGGCAACAGTTATTAGCCATGGCAGACGATTCTGGTTTTGTTATTGTGCAGTTGTTTAAGGTACGTCCGCATTTCGTCATACAGCAATTTTTTTTTCAATCGGGGTTTTACGACCACCGTGAGCAACTCAATGGGCTATAAGCAGCACCCGTCCCTAATTTAGGGCCACTGGTTCCAGGGAAGGGAGAGAGAGCCAGTGCCTAAAGACAAACACAACATCCATGCCTCACGGGATTCGAACCCGAACTCATCTCGGACGAACAGTCAGAAGCCATCACTTAGACCACTGAGCCACCGGGGCGGCCATACAGCTATGGAGGTGAGTGTTTCAGAGTTAAGAAGTGAAACGCGTTATGCGATAAAATTTTGCTATCGTTTGGATAAAACGGGTCCAGAAACAGTTGATTTAATGAAAAAATCTTACAAAGGTAAATGTTTGGGTGAGTCAACGAATTTTAGGTGGCACCGTGATTTCGAAAAAGGGCGTTTTTTGGCAGAACTCGGTCCTACCCCTGTTCGACCTGAAAGTGTTGTTATGGAGCGTATTGTTAACACTGTTTGGGCAATCCTGAAAGAAGATCGACGAATGCCGTGTGAAGAAATAGCGGCGGTAACTAATATTTCAAAAACGTCGGCATTCCGCATTCTACACGACAAATTGCTGCTGCATCGTGTGTGCTCCAGATGGGTACCTCATCACCTGACGAGAGAACAATTGTTAGCCAGAGTTCAGGTGTGTCATGAGCGGAAGCAAATTATTGCAAAGGATCCAAACTTTCTAAACACAGTAATAATTGGCGATGAAACATGGATCCACTATTTCGAACCCCTCACGAAGAGCGCAACGAGAGTCTGGAAACACAGGCTCGCTTCCTCTGAAAAAACTCCGCCAAACCAAATCAGCTGAGAAGGTGATGATGATAATTTTCTTTAATCATAAAGGTGTAGTCTACCAGCATGCCGTTCCTGCACAAATTACTGTCCATGTTGAGTATTACGTTTCAATCTTGAAGCGTCTGTGACGACACATATCGATTAAGCAACCGGAACTGGTGGGCATGTGGACCCTAACAATGATAACGCTCGCCCACATGTGGCTGCTTGTGCTCAACAATTTCTTATGAAATGCAGTATTGAAATCATGCCGCTGCCTGCCTACAGTCCTGACCTCGCCCCGTGCGATTTCTGGTTGTTTCCAACAGTGAAGGAGAAGTTCCGTGGCGCAACATTCAACACAGATGCTGACGTTATTCAAGCTGTACAGGGGTAGCGAAAGCAGCTTACACAAAATGCCTTCGCCACATGCTTTGAAAAGTGGACTAAACGATAGGACCGTTGCATATCATCCGAGGGAATATGCTTTGAAAGATAATAATATATATTTTGTTGTACCTGTATTTCTTCATTTCGTGTGATATTACTCCCAGATTTTATGGAACAGCCGTTGTATAATGCTAGCTTTGGGACAAGTAGGAGTCACAGGTTAGTTGGTTATACAGTTTTAATATCGCAAGGGCCTGAATGGACTAAACTGCGCTAAACACTACGGTTACTCACGAAAACAGAAAGAATGTCACATCACAACAAAGTAACACGTATAAAAAGGATACACGAACAAATCATGAAACCGTGTAAATGGACAACACAAAAACGACGGAGTACACAAATTGAAAGACGGCAATACAAAGTATAAAACTGAACACATCGCAATGGTAGTTTAAAAAGTGACCCAAGGTTGTTTGTTTGAAGGTTTAACAACCTCCGTGAGCAACTCGATGGTTTATGAGCAGGAGCGTGTGCCTAATTTACGGCCACTGGCTCCAGGGCAAGAAAAGAGATTCGAACTCAGACCTATCTCGGACGAATCGTCAGAAGGCAGCAAGGGCCCCATAAATTGACACCCCCCCCCCCCCCGTTGATATTGCCAAATTTTTTTGATAAATTTAAAACACTAAAATAGGCGAAACCTTTTTGTAAAGCATTTTTAAAAATAATAAGATATTAATGATTGATTGCAATTATCAAACTTTTTTTATTTGAAAAATTTGATTTGCCGGATTCTGCTATGCGTTTACTTTCAAAAGTACGACAATGAATTGTAGGTGATAGTTTCAACACATCTGATTACAAAGTACGAACCGATGAATGATTCATCGTTTCGTACTGGAGGTTTTTCGGAAGCATAGGGTGGAATCAGAAAAAGAATTTGGTGAAATTTTCATGGAAGTAAGAGACACATGTGATTTTCTGGAAATTGACATAAAAAAAAACTAGAACGTCTACAAGACAAACTCATCGTTCGAACATTCCTGTGGTTACTCCAATTGCTTACTACAGAGCAGCTGTTTTTATTCCTTACTTAGACTAATTATGTCGCTTGAATCAAGATTTACAGATCTCAATGAGACGCCATTCAAAGCAATTTTAATTCATTTCAACATGATGAAAAAAATGAAAAAATATGTTTTTGTCAAAACTATGAAGGAATTGTCTTAGTTTTATGACATTGAAAATCTGGAAGCGGAAGCTAGAACCTGGTATGATTTATGGAAAAACAAGGACTGTGATAAAAAAGTTAAGCTAAGTGATCTCCTCTCAGAAACCGCATTTTTTCCTTCAGTTAAGAGGGCTCTACTGAATTATATGACAATTCCGCCAACAACATGCACTGTGGAATGGTCATTTAGCACCCTCAGGCGAGTGAAGACACGGCTGAGGAGCACAACGAGTAAAGAGCGTCTTTCAAGTTTGTGCACAGAGATAGAATAAAAGAGAAAGAGCTGAATTTGGTAGAATTGGCTATAGATATGTTTTCTAAAAACAAGCGAAATCTGCAGTTTACTTTATCTGAAAAGTACTAGATATCATGGGGGAATTAACTTTTCCCATCACAATATTCTAAACTGTAATTATAACTTTAATTGTATAGTTCAGTTATAACCTCTGCGTTGACAAAAAAATTGCTACAAACTTTTAATTCATTTGAAATGTAGTTTTTACATACCATCATCACACATGTAATATGAAGTTGCAATGACAATTTTTTAAAACAGCTAAAACATTAACATTTATTGGTTCAGTTTTTTTTTTGTAACTTTATAAATAAATATAATGATCAGAACAGAAAAAAATTATGCGAGTTTTTGATAGAACCTTCAAATTTTAAAAAAGCTATGTACTAAGTGTCAAACAGTATCAATTATTTTTGTTGTATTTTAGTATCTTGTACATTTACTAAAATGTTTGACAGCCTTGAAGGAGGCAAGGATTTTTCTTAGCCCCCCCCTCCCTCTAAAAGTACTCATATGGGCGCCACTGGAAGTCAGTTATTAAACCACTTTGCCACCGGGTCTGCAACTCCCTGTTTTCGAGTCTTCTTAAGTAGAAAGCAAAAGATAGAAACCAGCACATTCACGACACACAAAACATGAACAGTTGTAAGTCAATTTTACGTCCCATGCGGAAAGAAGCGGTGAGTGAAATGACAATACCCGATGCCAAGGAGTGCTAGTACAAGAGCTATGTTTGTTATTTGGTGTTGGTTGTGTACCGTTTCAGAAATCTGACTTACGAGTCGTATGTTAGGGGGAGCCTATTCACCTTCGATGCTTATGAGGATCACTAAAGTACTAAAATATTATATTAAAAGGGTTATATTTGTTTTCAAATTGAACAGATGACTAAAATAAGTTCCTTTGGAAGCTGTGTCGATAAGTTTCGCGTCATAGCGAGTTAAGCAGTGCAGCGCGAAAGGAAGCAATTTGTATTTCCTTAATTATACTAAACAAAGCTGTGGTCTTCAAAATTACAACGGATGGTATTTCTTTTCTTTAATAACACATTATAAAATGAATGCTGACAAAAAAAAACGTAAAAACACGCTTTATGGTAAGTCACTTTAGTTGTTTTGTTTTGTTTTGTTTTTCGAAAAAGTGGGGCGTTTCTTATCCATTGCCTTTCGGACTAGCTGGCTGTTTAACCCTGAACTCGGGATAAATTCGTCTTTGAGCACAGAAAATTTTTAAACTATGTTATAACGCCTCAAGCTGTAACCAAAATCCAGAACTGCACTACAATGCCGTTATGTCCTTAAAAAGAACAAAACACAACTAAAGCTAAATGGATTCTCACAGAAATTAACCTTCCTAAATACATGGCAGAGGTATTATTTTTCTGCGTAGAATTGCGATATTTGACTGTTTCCATGTAGATAACTCTTCTGAAAATTAGAAAATTGCATCCTTCTGAAGCGGAGAGCGAATATGCATCTTCCTATTTCAATTCGAGTAACCTGCATCTTACATTACCAAAGGTAAGGATATTCCAAACACCTAAAAAGCTTAGGAATCTTAACAAAATGCAGATTTCCACTATGTGACTAAAGAAAATCTGAAGTTTGTTAAAATTACTAAACTGAAGCTTCTTAGCTCCAGTTTCATGTAAGGTCCTGGTCTTGGGTGATTGTTAGGATTGAAGCTTAGAAACCTGAATGAAATTCTGATTTCGCATCCCAATGCTAATTACGCATCCTAATGCCTCAACAAGCACAAATCTGAAGTTTGTCACAAGGTTCCTAAGCTAAAATTTCTGAAGAAGTTCTTGTCTTTGGAGGTGTTATGAATGGAGCTTAGAAACCTGAATAAACATCAGGTTTATGCTGGTAGACACATCCTAATACCACGACAAGTACAAATCTGAAGTTAGTCCAGCTTCATACGCTAAAATTGCTCGGTGTTCTTGTCCTGAGCAATGTAACGATAGCAAATTCGAACGGAAATCCTGAGATACAAGTTCAGTTCCCTCTCCAGGGTAATTCAATTTTAAAGTTTTCAGAGGGCATGGCATACCCTCAGAAAATATTTCTATATGTAAAACGTGAAATTAGGCAGCTTTTGTACTGAAAATATGCAAAATACATTCCTGATCATTTAAGGCATAACAGTTGTGAACATGCTTTCCGCAAAAACTTTACCTGAACATGAACACAGCTCTCAAACCATTTCTCTTCTGCAACTGACATGTACATAACATCCAATTATATAAAAATATCAGGAAAAGTATTGACTGTATTGTCACTTCAGTATAACAGAATTGTTAGCTAAAAAATTAGAGCACAACTTTTTTTTTATTGGAGGTTTAACGACCACCGTGAGTAACTCAGTGGGCTATAAGCAGTCGCTCGTCCCTAATTTAGGGGCACTGGTTCCAGGGAAGGGAGAGAGCCAGGGCCGTAAAACAAACACAACATCCATGCCTCACCGGGATTCGAACCCGTTCCCCTTTCGAACAAATGATCAGAAGCCATTGCTTAGACCACTGCGCCACCGGGGCGGCCAATAAGTAGATTCGATGTAATACAAGAACAACTACGAACAGAAAACATTTTGCTCCGCGTTTTTTTTTTTTTTTTTTTGCTTCTTATTATATGGAGCCAACTACACACCCCGTCTAAATTTCAACCTTTTCTCTTCTTTATATAACTTTTATTTCACTCTCCTTGTAAAATGGAAGGCCCGTACGTTTTATCTTCACGCTGCAGCAATATTCATGCGTGATGTCTTAATTCTCTGAAAATTTAAAGTTATTTTTATACTTCTGCTTCCTCTGCGCTTGCCTTATTTCCACACTAGACAATTAACTGTCTATAGAAAGCTTAAATATTGTCGTTTGGGAGTTTAACGACCACCGTGAGCAACTCAATGGTCTGTTGTTAGTTGCCCGTCCCTAATTTAGGGCCAATCAAGGAAAGGGAGAGAGCCAGTGCCATAAGACAAACACTACCTCCATGCCTCACAGAGATTCGAACCGGGACCCATCTCAGACGAACGGTCAGAAGCCAGCGCTTAAACCACTGCGCCACCGGGGCTACTAAAGTTTAAATAAAGCATACTCTCTTAGGAAAGCTAGAAAAGTCGTAATCACATTGCTTGTTTGCAACGCATGCGTGTTATAAGCATCTAACTGAAAATTTCTTGGGCGACAAGAAACAGGACAAGCATTTTAAAACAATTAGTCTGAAATGTGGGTTTGAAAAGGACTGTGCAAAACCACGTGAATATTGGTGCAGCCATTTCATTCTACGCGTTCTGAAAAATAGATGTTTCTACCCCTTGCATATGTACCAGAATATTATTTAGCAGTTGAGGAACTGACATGTCAATCAACTCAACATCATTAGTTGGCACAAGTTGTTCAACCGACTGAAGGGACGGTTGAGGTTTGGTTATGATGGATGGTTGAGGGTTTGGTTTGTGCCTTCTTTTGAGGTGAGAACACATTGAAAGAACATGCCCAATTGTCCTTACTTCGAAAGCACTGATGTCCCATGACAGTATTCATCTTATACGTTCGTTTAACTGCATGAATAACGGAGTTCGTTGGACATTCAGTTAGAGCTGTTTCACACGCAAACACATTTCGGGCTTGCCTGCGAAGACCTTTAAACTGAGCATACGGGGTACCCCTAGGTATGACTAATGGTGTCTTGATTTTGCCTATTACTTTGCCGCATTGAGTCAGCGCTTGCTTGATAAGGGATTCTGGAATTTCTGGTGGAACGGAATATACACTATATGCTGACAGCGATTGGTCTCTATGAGAGGAGTGTGGGATGCATATGGAAGTCTCCGATTGAAATGTCCTGGACTAGAACTTTGTCAAGGGCAAAATAAACGGTCATTGAGTAAGGCAAAATAAACCATAATGCAATTTGGCTTATGTATCATAAAAATGCTGGCTGCCTTTTGGACGTCGGGAACAATTTTAATAGTGTTTCGGTCTACTGCTGCATTGGAATCATTGGCAATGTGGGAAAAGCAACTGTCAATTTCAGTTGGGTTTCTTATGTAACCCTGGGCCTATTCATTTCAGTGGAAGTTAACAGTATAATAACCTTTAATGTTTTTTAAGTTAAAATTGTTTCCCTCTTTCGTCATCCGTAGGGGAGATATTGAGATGGTCCCCTTTCACTAGTGTTCTGCCAGTCGCGTTAACGAGGGAAAGTAGGGCACTCCTTCAGAGTTCGTCCAGAGAACACTATTGCTGCCCGCTGTTCAGATGTTCGTGAAATTTAGTTCATGTTACTTTATCGCTCTATTAGTGAATGGAAAATGATCTTATCGCTTTATAGCGTCAGAATTCTCGTAAGAAAATGGGCTCCCCTTACATCTTTAAGGTTTTGATGAGGAAATTCTTACGATGAGTCAAAGCGGCATTAATAGCCAGAGATCCGTACAAGGAAACACACACTTTAAAATAGCGCTCTTTGGCCCATTGAGGCCCATGCGCCAATAAACTCCAACCAAATTTTAAAAGTAATTTTTTAGCGAAGGGGTGCAGAAGAGGAGCCAAAGGGACAGTGGAACTTGGGGATCACCAGGAGGATAGTTGTTTGGAGTATGATTATCCGTAGGACGGAGGAAGATTTCGTTGATGCCGAGATGAATAAGAAGAAAATTAAGTCTGGAAACAGGAAATAATTGTTTAAATATATAGACGGTGAAAGTGAAGTAATGAAAATTCAGAACAAGAGGGCCTTCCCCATATACATCACTGAATAAAGATACTCTTTATTGCAAACGAGCGTGTCTTCACTTTAGCTGGTAATTGTTTCACATCGGAAGGGGGGATATAGTTAAAAATCCCGAAACATTTCGATTTCTTTACAAGCGGAAGTCTGACGACAGGGAACGAACAGAAGCCCTGTGTAACCTAAAATAGCTACCCCGCTCGGCCATTGAATCATCATGAAAACTTATTTTTACAGTTTTATCTTCAACTTTCACAGTTGGTTCAAAAGATGTTCCAGGAGTAAAATGATTAGGAACATTTGCTACAGAAAACCCTCTTACAGCACTAGCATAATCTATACTACGTTAACGACTATCATTTAAAACATTTACCTTGGTAGTTGAGCCCGATGAATGAAAGTTGATATCAATGACCTCAGGCAGCTTATCAGCAGTTGAAGGTGCCTTCGAGTGTACATCTGTAGAAACATCATCTGCATCGGACACCAGGATAAATTGGGCCGATTCAGGAACTGGTTAAAAAATTGTGTACAGTCAAAATCATTGAAGTTGTCTCTAAAATCCATGTGCGATTCTTCCGTGGAGGACCTCACGGGATTTTTAACACTAGATGTTGCCATCTTGGAGACACGAAGTCTTCAGCGCATCGAAGAAATACCCGAAAATGACTAAGTCGAAAATAAGGTAAAATAATTAAACACCGGTGACTTTCCGATGGAAATACAATAAAAAGGGTCTATGCCTTTGTAAAGCAAAAGCAACAAAATGAACAAACCATAGTAGCACAAAATCTCACTCGCCAACTTCAAACACGGAGCTGGAGAAAACGTGTCCGCTAGGTATTAAGGTGACCAACAGAGTCACATCTTTGGAACCAATTGCTATGAATCATGAACGAACGACTCTCCATAGCCCTAGATACCCATAGCAGTCGTTACCCGACTGCTATGGGTATCTAGGTTTCAAAATCGCTTTATTCTAATTTATCATAAGAAAACATAAGAGGGAGACGTACAGTATTGGGCATCTCACTGGGAAATAATACAAAACTGTTAAAAACATGATGGTATATACACTGCAATGACAATGGGGATGAATAACAAATGCTGCAAGCAAAGCTTATTGAATAAAAAATTGCAGAAGTGACAAAGAGAAACACATCGTGTCACATGACATTGGCTGGGCATGATTTACAGGATAACACAGGCGAAACAATAGTACACAATTAGAAAAAGAACAGCACAAACACCGCCGTGAAGGTAAAACATTACATACATGAGATAAAAACACAGCGTGCACAATTGTGCAAGTTATTTAACGAGGGCACCAAAGCAACATAATACAGGCGGGGTGAAAGTAAGTAATGTACACGAGTAAGCATGAAAAAACACTGAGATGGCATTAGCATTCACAATTCAACGGTAGTGTGGATTGCACGAGTCGTAGAGTGGAGGAGGGCCACCAGGGTGCCACGGAACTCAGCAAAGGAGGTGTAGAATGTCCTAGGGTTCTGATAGGTGTAGCAGTCCAGAATCAATCGCAAACCATGGAGCGGCCGGCGCCCAGGTAGCCATAGAAGGTGGCTTCTCGACGACTGGAAGAAGCCGACTGGTACTCCAGGCGGAGTCGAGAAAGCAATCGATCTTGAAAATGGCACAAAAGTGCTGCGCTGGCCTGGTGTAAAGAGACCGGCGAGGAAATGCTGCGGAGTTGTTGAAGGTATACGTAAATAACGTGTTTAACCAGCACGAAAAGATAGGCACATACTGAAGGAAGAGTTGTAGGTGGATGAGCCCGCAGAAGAAGATGTCTGTAGGCAGTGAACGGAAGATCTTGAGAACAAGAGCGACTGGCAATCCGGAAAGCCTGGTGGAGGAGAGGCATCAGGATGGGACAGTAAAGGTAGACGTGAGAAACGTCTGCCTCCTGTGCGCAGAAGGAGCAGAGAGGGGAGGAGAGAAGAGACATGCGAAAGAGAAAATACGGAACAGGGAGGCGATTATGCAAAAAGAGCCAGTGGGTATTAATTTCAAGAGGGGCAGATAAGGGTGAGCGGGCAGCTGCCCAGACAAGAGGAAGAGAAGCAGGGGGAACCTCCAGAATAGAAAGCGGTGAAGGGGTGGCAAGGTGCACTAGAAAACGATAAAGAGATTTAGAGGAGAGAGAGGAGAGAGGAAGAACCGAGTTTGTGAGTCGGAGGAAAAACGGCAGCGGAAGAGGGGCAGAAAAGACAGAGACGAGACCGGTTGGGGAGACAAGATCAGGGAAAAGCGAAAGAAGTGCAGTTAGCAGAGAGTCATAGACCAAATGGGCGGATGGGGACGAGAGAATAGCAGGGGGAGGCCAGAGAGAGGGCGCCAGGATAGATCCGAGTTAGTGAGGTCTTGTACAGTTACTACACCTGCTCGGAGCCAAGAGGGGAATGAAAAACAGGGGAGATGGGGGGATGAACAAGGGAGTTGAAGAAGAGGGGTTCAGAAAGAAGCTGCTATGGTATCTAAAATAATTAAACACCGGTGACTTTCCGATGGAAATACAATAAAAAGGGTCTATGCCTTTGTAAAGCAAAAGCAACAAAATGAACAAACCATAGTAGCACAAAATCTCACTCGCCAACTTCAAACACGGAGCTGGAGAAAACGTGTCCGCTAGGTATTAAGGTGACCAACAGAGTCACATCTTTGGAACCAATTGCTATGAATCATGAACGAATGACTCTCCATAGCCCTAGATACCCATAGCAGTCGTTACCCGACTGCTATGGGTATCTAGGGCTGCTATGGTATCTAAAATAATTAAACACCGGTGACTTTCCGATGGAAATACAATAAAAAGGGTCTATGCCTTTGTAAAGCAAAAGCAACAAAATGAACAAACCATAGTAGCACAAAATCTCACTCGCCAACTTCAAACACGGAGCTGGAGAAAACGTGTCCGCTAGGTATTAAGGTGACCAACAGAGTCACATCTTTGGAACCAATTGCTATGAATCATGAACGAACGACTCTCCATAGCCCTAGATACCCATAGCAGTCGTTACCCGCTCCCCCCCCCCCTCTCCAGCAATCCCTTTTATTGTGCCTTTTTGTTTTTACATCTCTTTCCTCGGAATTTTTGATCAAGATGTTTGCCACCATTAATTTTAGATGAAGAATCAGAAAGTATTTTTTTAATTGAAGGTTTTAACGACCATCGTGAGCGACTCAATGGGAAATACGCCGTCGCCTGTCCCTAATTTAGGGTCACTGGTTGCAGGGAAGGGAGAGAGAGCTAGTTCTGTAAGACACACACAACATCCAGGTCTCACTCGGGTTCGAACTCGGACCCTTCTCGGATGAATGATCAGAAGCCAGCGCTTAGACCACTGCGCCACGGGAGCAGCACCGTCGTTTTATCATTCACATTTCATCACACAAATGGTACCTGCTATCAAACTTGTGTGCGTGAACGATACCTTATTCTACTCAACGTGTTCCAGAAAGCAAAGATGCAGTAGATTTTGCCGTATCTCGTAATCTAACTCAATTGGTCGACGTACCAACGATGATTCCTTGTGGAAATAATAAACCATGTATTATTCAGCTGTGTCCTACAAATAAGACTCCGTAATGCAAACAGTCTGTTGTCTCACTTCTGTGTTCTTGTGGTCAAATTCCTTCGACAGACTTACTTTTTATTTGGGGGTTTAATTCTTTAAGGTGCCGGTCTACGGGAACAAAATGTCGCCGAAAATCACCCGAAGCTTGAACGCGTATTGTCTCCAAATTCACCTCCTTCCGAAAAAACTGGTCCCATTGCGGCGGGATTTCAGCTTTTCCAACATAGCAATTGCTGTCCCCCTTCTCACCCAGTCTCAACTCAGCTGGTGAAACGCATACCTGTGACAGGGATTAACGATGCCATCAAGTGTCCTTTATTCTCCGTTCTATGACCCAAGGCGAGAACAGGAAGGCCAGTCTCCTCCAACACAATTCTTGCTGAGTCGGTCAGAAAAATATTCTTGCTGAAAGAAAAAAATACATTGGGAAAAAAAAAAAAAAAAAAAAAAACAGTTTTACATCAGCATACATTGAATTTAACCACAGGGGTTGAATCCTATGTGGACGGGAAAACACGTTCCCCTCAACTTCCGTTATCGAAAACACCCCTTGATTTTTTTTAATAAAGTTTTTCACATAAGATATTACTCTTTCCTAATTTTTTTAATTTCAAAAACTTTGTATTTATAAAATTTAAATGTAAATTCAAAATAATTGTGTTCTATATTTTTCTAAAACCAAATATATCGATATGAAGTTACTTTTGTTTTCATACCACTGTGTGTTATGAGTGGCGCACACCCGGGCAAAACCCATAAGGGCTGTCCACTTTCCCCACACTTCCAAAAATTCTTGTCCGTTGCTCAGATGAAGAAAAAAAAATTCTTTTAAATTACCTTATTCGAACAACGGCCAAGTTGAAAAAAGAAAAACTTTCAGAACATATTTTAATGATTTTTATATTTATTTTAATTGGGCATGCCGTTCCTTCCTTATTTTTGTAGAAGACAGAAACGAGCTGGCTAAAATGTGATATTGGTCAAAAAATCATTTTATTGCCCCTAGTAACTGCATTAATTGTAGCTAGATGACAGTTGCAAACCTTCGTAGGGGGGATCTCTAGTGGAACCCCGAAGTGTAAGGGGTATCCAGAATTTTCTACCACTCATTACCTATGCTCTTTTCTGGGAAACGATCAGACCATATCATATCGGTAAACGGTCAAAATACCCCCGGAGAAAATATACCTGAAAACTGAAAAGCGGTAAAAATATCCCCGGAAAAAATACTCCTGGAGGAAATACCCCCAGAACAAACGGTTCACTGTAAACTGCCACACAGGAACACTGATGTGGGGCAGTGTTCCGGTGTGGCATTTACCGGCAACCCTGCTACACATTTTTCAGCAACTTGGAAAATTGCCACAGAGGAAAATTGCCACGTTTTTCATTAAGGGGCCGGGCACAAATTGCTGTTCCTCCGAAGAACACTTTGAATGTGTGACAATTTTTCCAGTGGGGCAGTTTTCTAAATTCCCGAATTATGTGTGGCAGTTTTCTAAGGTGCTTAACGAGGGGGAGGAACTTTTTGTTTGTCTGAATTTTCATGCGGGCTCATACAAGTTTAGGGCAACTGGCCACAAAAGTTCAAATTGCCGTTTCTGGGCCTATATTTAGAACTGAATTGGGAACTCCAAACGAATTTCGAGAAAACGTTCCATGTCAGCCAAGCGAGAATTGTACTTTAATTTGGCTGGTGGGTGGATTTTTATGGCGCAAGAGCCATATTTGGCCAAAGAGCGCCGTACTTTAGTTTGAAGAAGTAAATTGCCGAGTATCCGAGGTACACTTGGTTTGGGAGGGGCTCTACGCCCAACTTCAGTAATATTATATTCTGGGCCGCTGGAGTCTGTCAGTGTATCTAGGATGTTCTTGTAGCGTCCGCGAGGTCCGTGAGCTTTGGGTGGGGGGGGGGTCCCACAAAATGTTAAAATGGACGTAGAGCTGTAAACAGTAGTACCATGTTTTATATAATGATTCTGTACACGACCACGAATCTTCAGGAGGATGGGGGAATTCAACCCCCCGTTTCTAAGAACTCTTCAGGGGTAACAACGATGATACACTGACCGACTCTAAAGGTCCAGAATATAAAATTACGGACGTTGGGGTTAGAGCCCTTCAAACCAAGCACCTCGTATCCCTTTTACAGACTAGACCAAATTCCTGGGGGAGGGGGGAGGGCATACATAGTCTGCCACTAAACACAACATGAAGCATAGAAATTGCGAGCAAATCCCTTACCTAGAACACTTGTCTGCGCTCTTAGAAACTTGAGGGAGGGTGAATTCACCCCACCCTCCTGAAAATTCGTGGTCGTGTACAGAATCATTATGTAAAGCATGGTTCTAATGTTTACAGCTCTACGTCCATTTTAACATTTTGGGTGAAAGCCCCCCCCCCCCCCGCCTCAAAAGCTCACGGACCTCGCGGACGCTTCAACGGGAACATCCTGGATACACTGACAGACTCCAGCGGCCCAGAATATAATATTACGGAAGTTGGGGGTATAGCCCCTCCCCCTCCCCCACCAAGAGTACCTCACATCCTCGGCAATTTATTTCTTCAAATTAAAGTACAATTCTCGCTTGGCTTACATGGAACGTTTTCTCTAAATTTATTTTAGAGTTCCCAATTCAGTTCTCAATATCGGCCCAGAAATGGCAATCTTTATAGCCCCCCCCCCTTGAACTTTTGTGGCCAGTTGCCCTAAACTCGTATGAAACGGCATGAAAATTCAGACAAACAAAAGATTTCCTTCCCCTCGTTAGGCACCTTGGAAAACTGCCACATATCATTTGAAATTATTTTACTGCCACATATAATTCGGAATATATTTGGAAAACTACCCGACTAGAAAAATTGTCACACATTCAAAGTGTTCTTCGGAGGAACAGCAATTTGTGCCCGCCCCCTTAATGAAGAACGTGGCAATTTTCCAAGTTACTGAAAGATGTGTGGCAGGGTTGCCGGTAAATTGCCACACCGGAACACTGCCACACATCAGTGTTCCTGTGTGGCAGTTTACAGTGAACCGTTTGTTCTAGGGGAATTTTTTCCGAGGGTATTTTTACCGCTTTTCAGTTTTCATGAGTATTTTCTCAGGGAGTATTTTTTTAGGGGGTATTTTTACCTACATCGTATCATATCATATGCAGAGGATTTTAGGAAAGGAGTGCCTGACCCCAGTTCTTAAATAACCCTTAGAAACAGGAAGCAAGGAGATTTGGGCTAGAGTGCTCGATAGGAAAGTGACACGGAAGCGAGGTAGAAAGGGGAGGAAGACGCCCTTATTTATTACCGGGTGGGGGGGGGGAAGTACCGGAGTCTGACGGCTTAACGTGCCCATCCGACGCACGGCGGATATTTAGTGGTTCGAGCGCGTTCGTACCAAGCTGGGATCGAGCCTGAGGTTTCTCCGTGGCAGTCGCGAACGTTGACCTCTATGCCATCCGCGGAACGTCTAATGGCTTGGTTTTAAGCAAATCTTCAGGCGCAATCATTATCTGCAGCCTATTTCCCCATGGGCCGCATGGAGCGATAAAGAGTGTTCAATTTTCTGTAGCATGAATTTAAAGAGCAACAACGGAATAATTTTTAATTTAATAAAAATAAATAAAAAACATTAGAATGGAAATTTCAGGAAAAAAATGTTCTCCTTTTTTGTGACTCACTGAAAAGCAAGATGTGAATGCCTTTCCTTTTTTTAAGCTATAGGTGAATGACTTTTTTCTCACACGACATGTCATGTCTTTTATTGCGACAGCGTAGAATATTAAGTGCTATATTGATCCAATCGTTCTGAAAGCTGAAGGTACATAACTTAAAATGTATTGCGATCAGAGGGGTAGCCAAGGGGGTGATCGTCGGGTCGCCCCCCCCCCCTTCGCCCCTGCCTTGAGGGTGGATTGAGTCCGAATTTAAAACGATATATATGTGTATATGAGATTTTTACCAATGAACAAAACCCATTACACCCCCCCCCCCTTAAGAAATTTCTGGCTACGCCACTGACTGTAATTCAAAGTTTGCTCGGAAATGTTGAGGTGAGTTAAATATTGCATTTTCTTAGCCTTTTCGTTTTACATCGATGTTACATTTGTATGCATTTTAAAAACATAGTAAACAGAGTTTACACACAGACACTATCTGATTGTTTTTTTGTTTTGTTTTTTTTTTTAGCTTTTTCGTTTTACATCGATGTACCTTCAGCTCTTTTTCGTCTATATTTACCCAACTTTTTGCTCTAGATTGAGGTGTTAGTTCACGATTTTCAAAGTATTGTTCTGCATATATTTTTTAGTTACATCCACTATAAGGTTTAAAACTTCCGAGTGAAAAAAATGCTGGAAAATTTTTAGAGGATCTGTAGGGTTATTTAGAACAAATGTTATGCCTGGGTTAGCTGTGAAACTGAATCTCGGTGGAGCAGGAGGAAAGTTATCTGTATCTAATTTGCACTACTGCAGGGCATCAGAAATATCATCGCCGCCCCGGTGGCGCGGTGGTCTAAGGCGCTGGCCTCTGATCATTCGTCCGTAAGGGGTCCGGGTTCGAATCCCGGTGAGGCATGGATGTTGTGTTTGTCTTACGGCACTGGCTCTCTCCCTTCCCTGGAACCAGTGACCCTAAATTAGGGCCGGGCGACTGCTTATAGCCCATTGAGTTGCTCACGGTGGTCGTTATACCTCCAAAAAAAAAAAAAAATAAATAAATAAATATCATCCCTTTCATTGAAGGAGCTATCGGAATCTTCACTGTCATTATCACTGGAGTCTGAAATACCCTCCAAATTTTTAGAAAAATCTCCTAAAATTGCCAATGCAGTCGTTTACTCGCAACGCTGAGAAAAAAGGAAAGTGTTTCTCAAGGGAGCAGGTACGTACTGACAGTAAGAGAACTTCACAACTCTTTTGCGCGAAATCCTATGGAAAGAATTTGTCTCTGGCTACTACTCAACTCTCCCCAGCCAAACAAAGCAGCTAAACTTTGCTAATGCTACTGAAACCCAACGAACGGCAACCGACCAAAGAGATTAAATTGTTTCTCAAGGGTAATCTTCTGTAGTTTGTGAATGTGTATCTGATTGATTTAGCTAGATGTGGAGCGCCTTGACTTGTAGGTACTTTATTCTGCGCCGCAGCAGTTGTAGATAGTCTGTTCTGCGGATTTTCTTTGAATACGTTAATACCAATGCTTTTGAAACCCAGAATTGGGCCGCCAGCACCTTGGTCTCAAGGACTTTCAGAGGCGCCTATGAGAGAACAAAGCAAGACTTACCCTAAAACCAAAGCAGACAGCGCGTATTGTATGAGGAGATTAGAATCAGTAGATAACAAAGGTCTGCCGAGGACGTCATCCGTAATTCGGATAAATCGTAGCTCCAGGAACAGACTGGGATGTGCCACGTTTGTTTTTATAAATTTCTAGAGTTTTCCATAAACCAGGTAATTTCCAAGACCCACTGGATAGTTGCAAATGACAAAACTTCAAAGCAAGCAGCTTTTGAAAACGTTCAAAGACAGAGAGGGGGGAGGAGGATGGAGAAAACTCAGCGGACGAAAACAATTCAAAAGAAAACAACATTGATAGAAATTAATTACTCCCGCTAGTTGACCGGCAACAAGCAAGTAATTTGATTTTCAGGATACAGATGCCACCAAAGGAATACAATCTATCAAACACATGTTCATAATTTCGCAGTATTATCATGAGTAGCCAAGATGCCCTTTTTCCCTCTTCTTCCCAAATTAATCAAAGAAAACTTCGCCAAATAAGAGAAATTAAGCATTAAATATAGCTGTTTGATCACGAAAATTATATTATCTGTTTGGAAAAAAAATCTGTCTTTTTACTCTTTCCAACCGTAGGTTGAAGAAGCGCTTATGCTGCAGCTTTGTCAGTCTGTCCGTCAATCCGCCTGTCCATCCGCACGATAACTCGCCTAAAAATGGTTCGATTTCGACGAAATCTCAGTATGTGGTAGGGGACCACCTGGGGACAAACGCTATTGAAAATGGCCGAAATGGGGTCAAAGGTCAGGACATAGGAACGGAATCTATTCCATTGCCCTTATGCGTCATAACTTGCGTAAAAATGTTTCGATTTCGATGAAATTTTAGTATGTGGTACGAGACCAATTGGGACGAACCCTATTGAAAATGGCGAAATGGGAGCGGGATCCATTAAATTGCCCTAATGCGTCATAACTTACGTAGAAATATTTCGATTGCGACAAAACTTTATCATGTTGTTCCGGAGGTATGCTGAACCGGTTCTGTTGAATATCATCGAAATGGTGTCAAAGGTCAGGATACAGGAGCGAGATTTATTCCACAGCCAATATTCTCATAACTTGAGTAATGATTTCTGGTATGTTGGAAATCCAACATACCAGAAATCATTACTCATATATAAAGAAGTGAACTCCTGATAAATTACTCCTGATAAAGAAGTGAACATTGGGATTCCAGCTTATTAAAATAAGGTGTATTTTGTGAATTCTACTAACTGAATAGACACCTAATCCGTCCAAACACGATAATTAACCAAGAGGCAGAATGGAGCTCACAGCATCCACGAAGCCAAATGGTTTTTAATTAAAATACAATTAAAATGCAGGTATTTTCGAACCAACTATTGGACCGTCTTCTGGTCTGGACCAAGCAGATCAGATCAGATCCTATGTAGAGGATTTTAGGAAGGGAGTGTCTGACCCCAGGTCTGAAACAACCCTTAGAAATAGGAAGCTAGGAGATTTGGGCTAGAGTGCCCGATAGGAGAATCACACGGAAGCTAGGTAGAAGACGCCCTTATTTACTTCCGAGGGTCAGTACCCGGGGTCCGACGGCTTGACGTGCCCATCCGACGCACGGCGGATATTTAGTGGTTCGAGCGTTCGTACCTGCTGGGATCGAACCTAAGGTTTTCCCGTAGCAGTCACGAACGTTGACCACGAGGCCATCCGCCGCCTCTGGATCAAGCAGCCGAGGACGTCTGTCTTATACAGTCTTGTTTGCCGCATACGTGAATCTGATTGGTATTGTCAGTTCACATGATCAACCGAATGTAATCCAAGTCAAGAAATTATAATTTTAAGGAATGTCATTACAGTCTTCCATACCGGGTTCTCTTTTCCTCTTCACAACCATACTTCTCCAGGGCAAAGGTATGTACCTCGGAAGTTCGTTACAACAAAATGATGATTTATGGAAGATATGGAGATTTTCAGTAAAAGGTGTAGCGCTTTTTGTCCGGGTGCATATCTCCATATCTTCCATAAATCATCATTATTTTGTAACGATTAACTTCCGAGGTACATACCTTTGCCCTGGAGAAGTATGGTTGCGAAGAAGAAAAGGGAACCAGGTATGGAAGACTATAATGATGTTCCTTAAAATTATAATTTCTTGACTTGGATTACATTCGGTTGACCATGTGAACTGACTATACCAATCAGATTCACGTATGCGGCAAACAAGACTTTATAAGATAGACGTCCTCGACTACTTGCTCCAGGCCAGAAGACTGACCAATAGTTGGTCCGAAAGTACTTGCATTTTAATTGTATAGGGTTCGTGCGAATGAAATGTCCGGCAAAGGACCTGCACATGTGGACGGCGAGAACGGAAAAGTAGGATAACTTACCTACGCAAAATAATCCCCCTCGGCATCGACACATATTTGCCATCTGTCCGGCAAAGCCATGATCCCAGAACGAAAACAGTCTTGTGGTTGGGGCCCGAAGAAGTCATTAACTGCACGTTGAACCTCGTTGTCTGTGGTGAACTGTTTCCCGGACAGGAAGTAATCCAGGCGACGAAACAGATGATAGTCTGTTGGAGACAAGTCCGGGTAATAGGCAGGAAGAGGCAGTGCTTCATAGCCCAAGATCACAGCTTAATGTAAGCGCGAGAAGAGCCATTTTGAATGTGAAATGCTGGTACATTAATAACCGGTGTAACCGCCAGAATGTTGAATGCAAGCACGCAAACGTTCATGCATTGTGTTGTACAGGTGCTGGATGTCAGTTTGTGAGATGGAGTTCCATGCCTGTTGCACTTGGTCGGATAATACAGGGACGGCTAATGCTGGTTGGGGGTGACGCTGGAGTTGTCGTCCAATGATGTTTCATACGTGCTCGATTGGTGAAAGATCTGGTGATCTAGCAGGCCACGGTAACATGTCGACACTCTGTAGAGCATGTTGGGTTACAACAGCGGTATGCGGGCGAGCGTTATCCTGTTGGAAAACACCCCTGGAATGCTGTTCATGAATGGCAGCACAACAGGTTGAATCACCAGACCGACGTGCAACTGTGCCGTCAGGGTGCGTGGGATAACCACGAGAGTGTTCCTGCTGTCATAGGAAATTGCTCCCCAGACCATAACTCCAGGTGTAGGTCCAGTGTGTCTCGGCCGCAGACAGGTTGGTTGCAGGCGCTCACCTGGCTTCCTTCTAACCAACACACGGCCATCACTGGCACCCAGGCAGAACCGGCTTTCATCAGAAAACACAACAGTTCTCCACTCCGTCCTTTAATGAGCTCTAGCTTGACACCACTGACGTCGCAAACGGCAGTGGTTTGGAGTAAGTGGAATGCCCGCTACAGGGTGTTTGGCTCGGAGCTGTCCTTCAAGTAACCGATTTGTAACAGTTCGTTGTGTCACTGTGGTGGCAACTGCAGCTCGAATTGCTGACGCAGACGCAGTACGATGCGCCACGGCCATACGCCGTACACGGCGGTCTTCCCTCTCAGTAGTGCCACGTGGCCGGCCGGAACCCGGTCTTCTTGAGGCAGTACCTTCCCTTGATCACCGCTGCCAACAATCATGCACAGTGGCTACATTCCTGCCAAGTCGTTCTGCAATATTGCGGAAAGAAAATCCACCTTCTCGTAGCCCTATTACACGATCTCGTTCAAACTCCGTGAGCTGTTGATAATGGCTTCTTCATCTTCTTAAAGGCATTCTTGACTAACATCAACTCACTACGTCGAATCTCAACGATAACTAACGCTCACGAACGTTACAGCGCGTATTTACAGCAAACCTGCTTTGCATGTTCCGAGGGGCGCTACTAGCGCCACACGTATGCGCCGAGCGCGAAATTTGCATAGACGTCATCTTACAGATGTACTCTCACCACCTACCAACTGTCGTTTATCTAACACAACCCCTTCTTGGTGTTGGGATTTTTTTTTTCCGTCAGTGTACACTGAATTATGTACAAAAAGAGGTCAGGTGCCCATGTCCTCATGATTCTGTCTGTAATAACATAAGTACAAAGCTAAATATAAAATCTACTGCGTTCGCAGGACGTTCGTATTAAATGGATATATACACGGTCGTGTCACATTATTGTGACCACCAGCTAATATCCAGAGTTACCGTCGTGCGTAGCGCGGACAGCTACTAGACGGGATTGGAGTGACTCAATAAGGTACTGGAAGATGTTCACAGTCATGTGGAACCATTCTGACTGCAGTGCATCTCAACTGCTAGAGGATGCGTGGTGGAGGATCCATAGAGCGAACAACACGATCGAGGGGGTCCCACAAAAGCTCAATTAGGTTTAAGCAGTGTTTCTTTCAGGAATTTTTTGTCCGAAAAGGCAAATGGAACCTTAGAGGGGTCAAGTTTTCCATTTGTTATGTATATATATATATATATAACATTTGGTTTTGTAACAAAATGTGTTAGGGGGGGGCGAATGGTCGTTTCCGGGAGGGACCCCCTTCCCCGATGTATGCCTGAAAGAAACACTGGGTTTAAGTCTGGGAGATTAGAGTCTTCATCGTGCTCTTCCAACTACTCTCGGACATTTCTAGCTGTGTGACACGTCGCATTGTCCTACTGGAAGATCCCATTCGCCCCAGGGAAGACAATCAGCATGTATGGGTGTACGTGGTCTGCAAGGATGGAATCATAACGGATTCGGTCCATAGTGCCTTCAACTAGTATGAGTGGACCCAGGGAATGTCACGAAAACATTCCCCAGACCATAACGCTGCTCCCACCAACTTGTGTTCTTCCAGCAGTGGATGAAGAGTGTTTGTTCTCCGATGTTTCTCGCCTTATATGCCAATGTTCATCCGTTCGATGAAGCAGAATACGTGACTCATCGGAGAAGGCAATCCTTTGCTAATCAGCGGAGGTCCAATTCCGAAACTGCCGTGCAAATGTAAGCCTTTTCTGCCGATGCACCTTCGTTAGCATAGGTGCAGTGACCATCCGTCTGCATCGGAGCCCCATACGCAGCAGGATTCGCTGAACTGTTATTTTAGACACACTTTCGGTAGACCCCTGGTTCATTTGGTCAATGAGTTGTTCCACTTTAGCGTCTCGATCGGCCCTCACGCACCTTCGAAGCCGACATTCACCTCTCACATCAGTGGCACGTGGTGCTCTGCAGTTTCCACGTCACTTATTCGCAATGACCCCATTTCTCCAATCACGATACACTTTAACCACAGCAGCACGCGAACAGTTCACAAACTGCACCGTTTCAGAAATACTGCCACCCTTGCCCCAAAAGCCGATAATCATCCCTTTTTTGCAAATCTGATAAATCGCTCCTTTTATCCATGACAGCAACGAGTGATATGTTTTCAAAATGCCTACAGCACACCTTATATACCCTTACAGATAGCTCACGACACGTGCCTTCTTTCATTCGCTACGCGCTGTCGACGTCAAAAGTAGGAGGTGGTCACAATAATGTGACTCGACTGTGTACATACAGTAAAGTGCGACTTACATTTTCTTTCATTTGTAATACCGTTTAGAATAAAAGAATTCACATTGCTAAAAGCTGGCGACAGATGCAAGTGGTTTCCAAGGCAAAGTTAATAACATGCTAGCTTTGCAGTTTAATTTCATGATTTTGAATCTCGAACCAATTCTAGGTTTCAAAATTCGCCTTATTAATCAACAGGAAGGGATACAAGGGGAAACGTGGAGAACATAAACGTCTCAAATGAACAGAGTATGTAGATATGATGCAGCAATAATAGTATATACAAGTATGAGGCTAAAATAACAATATTACCTGAGTTGGAGGTAAATGTTTGCAATGAAATGAGTGTATGTACAGACGAAATGTAGGCCGACTAGCAGCTCGCAGACTGCTATCGTTCGGGTAGAAGGACAGCAATCCGTGCTGTATAGAAAGCTAGAAGCGACAACAAGGAGGTTCATGATTCATCAAACGGTGAAACGAGTGTACTCACCATAAATCTAGAACAACTATAAGTTAAGCCATTTGGAAGAATGCGACCACTGGGCTTTGAATTCATCAATACAATTGTCGCGATGAGAGATATTGTAACCAACCTATAGGGGAGAAGTGAACTTAGCGTGAAACATTTTGAAAAGCTCGCGCTGTCCTCAAATATTCCTCCCCCGTCAGTTTTCCCGATTATCACTATTTGATACATTCTATCACTTCACGACTGGTTTATCATGCAACACCTCCGCCTGCAAAACACCTCTTAAAAAAATAAATTGCAACTCTTAATTCTCGGGATATCTGTCCAGCTTGGTTGATTGTTCATCGTACTCTACGTAATCCTACCGAATCTGAAACTCACTGGCATTTTTTTCATCGAAGTCTCCCTGTGCCAGCCACCCTATTCCGTCAACAACGCTCCTCCTCACAAACTACCGTTTTTGTCACGTCTCAGGAGACGTAGCACACATCTATCTCATCTCCTCTCTTTCACCGCCGTTGTTCCTATTCATTTATTCCATTACCTCACAAAACTGTTCTGCTCTTCACTCCCTGCATGAGTACCAGTTTCTCCTACACCAGAATATTACTCAGTTACATCATCCTATAATCTGTACTTTGCTCTTTATCCTAGGGATATTTGTCATCTACACGTTTCATTAGACACCTATGACAACTTTTTCCACTTTGACTCTTCGAGAGGCGCAATCCAAATTTCTTCGCCGATTCCGTGCAAGATTAAGTTAAGGTCTTCAAACTGAATCAAATGAAGCACGTCGCACGACTACCGTCGACGAATACGTATGACAAAGTGGTCTCCTCAAGTCAGATTGTTTAAGATACCCAACGACCGTATCCAGCTATTTGTCTGAATTTATACCGCTTTCTTGTTGATTCATTTGTTTTTCTGTGAACAAATATTGACTACGAACTTCGGTGTACAATAAAAAGTAATGATTTGTTGGTATATTGCCATCTCAAACTACGTTGTATTTTTACAATCACAAGTTCTGTTCTATTTGTGAAATTTTTCCAAATAAAATGTTCCGTGGTAGGTGAATTCTTTCCAGAATCATCGTAAATACCCACCAAATGTATAAACACTATATTGACAAAAGTCACCGGACACTCCTTCAAAAGCAAATGAACGGATCCGCTGCGTTGTTAAGATGCTCGGTACAGCTGCAAACGTTGTAAAAACAAGCCTGCAGCTGACCGCGATCATATCGCCCTGTGAGGCTGAGTGAAAATGTCGCGGCGGGAGAGAACTGACTTTGAGAAAGGAAAGATTGTTATCGGGTGTTATATTAATGGGTTGTCCATAAGAGAAACCGAGAGGCATTTAAACATACCCAAGTCAGCTGTTTTCGATGTACAGCAGCGTACCGGCAAACCAAAGAAAATCAGTGATAGAGGACGTCGCAGCCTCAGGAGAGTCGTTACAGCTAATCGACGGAATACTGCACAAGACCTTAGTGTACAAGTGAGTAAAAATGCTGGAACCTCGGTATGTGCACGTACCGTTCGCAGAAAACTTCACTCCATGGGTTACCGTGGTTGTGCGGCTACTCATAAGCCTTTCATCTCCACTCAGAATGCTACTCGTCGTTTAGCAGGGTGTAAAGAGCATTTATTGTGGACCGTATAGATCAATGGAAACGGGTCCTATGAACTGATGAATCCAGATACATGATCCATCAGTCTGATAGCCGTGTGTGAGTATGGCGGAAGCCGGGGAAACGCTATTTACCACAGTGTACTGTTCCTACGGTCAAGTTTGGAGATGACAGTGTACTCGTGTGGGGGTGTTTTTCGTGGTATGGTCCCGGCCTATTGGTTATCGTGAACAAACCTGTTCACCAGCACGTCTTCCTCGATATTCTGGACAATTATGCCCTACCAACTATGTGACAATACTATGGAACCAAGTCTTGTTCGTACCAGCAGGATAATGCACCGAGCTATAAAACAAGGACTGTTACGGAGTGGTTTGACAATGATTCCGTATCGTGTGTGGATTGGCCAGCACAGAGCCCTGATCTTAATCTCATAGAGCACCTAACGGAGCGCCGCATAAGAAGTTTGGAACCAAGGCCTACTATTAAGCAACAGTTAGCGGCAGCATTATGCATTGAATGGAAGCGCATACCTATCGCTGTGTTCCAAAACCTTGTCGAAAGCCTGTCTCGGCGGGTCAGTTTTCACACAGTATTTATTAGAAGAAAGATACAGGAGATGTGCTTGAATAAATCATCTCAAATGATGTATGACAAAAAAAAAATATTTACAGATGCTTGTAGCTTACGCTACTGCTTATTTACACGGTTTTGTACATTGATGATAGTAAAAAAAACAGTTAATTACACTCGAGTGTCTGGTGAGGCAACAAAAGTCTCTGACAAAGCAAAGAATAGGACCAATTCAGCTTGAAGAGCGTTATACAATATTAATTTTGCACAGTATTGAAGCAAGGAATAATAAAGAATTCGAGCTTGCAGACATAGATTCAAAAGACAGGTGATGAGAAATTAACAGAATGTGCAGCTTGCGCTACGTTAATTACAGGATTCGGTGCAACGTTTGCATGACAACAGTTAAGTGCAGTAGAAAACTGGCGAGGCAACATGAATCTCTGGTAATACAGAGAGTAAAATCAATCCAGAATGATGAGCACTATAGGGTATAAATTTTACACAATATTGATGAAAAAAAAAGTTCTGACCGAAAGGTGATACATTGTGGGTGACTTGGAAAACCAGGAGGTTGCAGGTGATCAAGGAGACAAACGTGAAATCAAAAGTTCGAAAGACAGATGATGAAAAATTTACAGATGAATGTGGCTCGCGGTACTACATGTTACATACAACGGTGATATGAAAAATAGATATATACAATAATTTTCCTGAGAATACAAAAGAAAAAATAATCTCTGAAAATACAGAGAGAAGACACAACTCATCACAGTGAGTATTGGAGAACACAAGTTTACACAGTTGAAAAGTAAAATTACACATTTGAATCAGGAATTGAAGATAAGAATATACTATAAAAACGACAAAGTTTACAGATGTCTGTGGTTCGTGAAACGACCTATATACATGATTCTGTACAATGAGAAGTTACAATTTATATATATTGGTTTGTCAGAGGTGGTGGAAGTACAGTTTGTTTCCTGCAGAAGTAATATATCAGCATTCAGCGGAGCAAGATCCTCACGTACCAGCGCATTCGCAAGAGGTGTCGCAAAACCACGACAATTAAGTGACACCACCTTGAATGTCTAGGTTAGTTGTGGGATGCAGTAGGAATTGACTGGCTGTAGTGATGGAGTGGAGTCGACGGAGAAAACAAGCACTCCACGGGACCTCGTCCGCAGTGCGCCGAAGAGTGTTTTCAAGTGAGTGTAATTGAACCAGCACTTGTGGAAGAGCTGCTTCATACTGCTGAATGGAAGTGCGTGCTGAGGAAGGGCTAGAGGACCCTAAAAGGCAATCCAGCACGTCCTCGTATGGCAGAGGCTCAGCAGGGAAAGCATTTTCAGCAAGAAAAGTTGTGAATTCATCTAGTGAGGGAAAGGCACCCTCACATGCTGCCTCAGAGGAAGTGTGTAGAGGCGACCTGTAGAACGGTCGTCGAGAGCTGACGGAGCGAGTGGATGAGCGGGTAGAAGAGCGAGATGATCTTCGGGACGCCAGAGTCTTTGACTTCTTCGTCTTGGGGTGAGTAGCATCACTGCGTTTTCCAGCAACCACAAAAGCTTCATGATCGTCTGGAGAGTCTGAACCCGAAGCGTTACCTGTGACTCGTGTCATGGAGCCAACGGTAAAAGCTGAGGAGTGGTCAACATGTACATCAGCAGTGGTTGTAAAAGTACTAGGGGAGTCGATTTTGGAAGCCTGGGAAAATTCTTAGGATCAGCAGGAGGTGGAGGCATCAAAGTCGTTTGTTGACCAATGGCAGTAAGCTGACTTTTGGAAGATCTTGATTCCGCGACTTTCCTCGAATAGGAATAAGTCTGTGAAGCGTTGGTGGACAAAGTAGAAGAAGATGTAGTGTGTGGAGCTGTTTGCAGGGAGGCACGTGGGCACTGAGCCTTTATGTGACTTTCGCTCTGACAGATAGTGCAATACTGTGAAGTGATTATCTCAACTCTTCGGCGTTGCTGTCCACAGCGGATGTGCAAAACATTCGGAACCGCTTTCAGCTGAGCAACAGATGAAAAGAGGACTCGAGCAGTGCGGCGGAAACCCCGAATCGATTTGTCTTCAGGGTCTCTGGGAGCCGCAGAGAGAGTTGTTATGGAGCCAACAACTCTGCCGTACCTGCTGAGCAAGGTGCAGAGTGCAGCGTCGGATACTTCTGGTGGTACGGGGTAGAAGGTCACCTGCACCGGGCGGTGCGCAACCGGTTGTGCTAACAGATGCACGTCATTGATGGTTAGACCTTCCGTAAGGACCTGGTCAGCATGCGCTTTATCTTTAAAATAGACCAAGACAGATCTGGGTTTTCGAGCTACAAAGTCTATTGCATCCTTTGGTAAGATAGTTTTGAGGGCTCGGCTATATTGCCACAGCTTAGTGTCGGGAAGCGCATCAAAATAGACGCCCCGTTCCATAGTGGAGGGGAAAAGGTGACCAGCTCGGGAATCCTCTGGTATGTCAATTGTAGCAGTAGAACCGACGACAGTGACATAGGATTCAGGAAAAGGCATAGCAGATGAAACTGGGGGTGTGAGGACCCCAGAAGTTGCAGAAGCATAGGACGCTTGGGCAGACATGGGTCGAGAATTCGATGAAGCGGCCCCTAGCAGTGAGGGCGGATCAGAAAGTTGATGAGAAGTAGAAGCTGTGAGCTCAGTATTGCTGATAACGGATACGTCATCATCTGCTGAGGTGTAGATAGGAGACTTGGTACTACCGCACTTGGTGGGAGTTATAGCTGGAGAAGAAGAGGTGTCCATGCCGCCGCAATGACGCTCGGGAGCCACCTCATTAAGCTGAGCAGGAGCTACCGCGGTAGAAGAAGAAGAGGAAGCTGGCTGATCTGCCAAGATAAGGATGTGGGCGTCACTGTTGTCTGCCTCCGCCATCGAAACAATGGCGAGACTTTAACGAAAAAAGACCAGCTTGGTTGAAAAATAAAACAGTGAATAATGAGAAAATATGGCACTCACCAACCTGGGAGATACACGAACGTAAAGTGTAGAGCTTCAACTTGAAGATACACGCAACCACAGAAACTAAAACACTCAATAAACACCTTATAGCAACGAAAATAACGGAGCTCAAAACCCAACCACTTCGAGCTTCGAAGGGTCAGTGCATGCATTAACGCCAAATGTGGACCGACACCGTACTAATGTATGTCAATAAATGCCATGTTGTGTTTCTCTTCTAAGTGTCCGGTGATTTTTGTCAATATAGTGTATATTTAAATAGTTAAGTTAATAAAACTATAAGACTTCATAATCACCCATTTTACTTTCATCTGTTTCTGAAGTACTTGGTTTTTGAAAAATGTTTGTTTCTAAACTTTGAACAGCTGACGTGCTAAAAATCATCATTCTTTTCCTCAGGAACGGCACCTGAGATTAAGTGACTTTGCGGCAAAAAGAACCGGTCGAGTTTTGGAAGTTCCTTCGCGCTCTCTTCTTTTTTCTTTCGTCGACAGTTTTTTTTTTGATTGGAGGTTTAACGACCACCGTGAGCAACTCAATGGGCTATAAGTAGTCGCCCGTCCCTAATTTAGGGTCACTGGTTCCAGGGAAGGGAGAGAGCCAGTGCCGTAAGACAAACACAACATCCATGCCTGACCGGGATTCGAACCCGGACCCCTTTTGGACGAATGATCAGAGGCCAACGCCTTAGACCACTGCACCACCGGGGCGGCCTTTCGTCGACAGTGTGTACCACTTTGACGCTTTTGTGACATTTTGCAAATGGATGTCGATCCGTTGTATACTAGAGTTTCCATACAGTGAATGAGATAGACATGCTTACTGTAAGGAAGTAGCAACATTTATTTTTCTGTCCGAAACTAAAATAAATCATTTGAAGAAATCCCCCTCTTATACATTGCAGTCTGCGGCTACTGTGAATAAATGTTGGCGCCTGTCGTGTACGTAATCCTAGGCGACTGTTTTCCCACATCCTTCACGAGAAATCCCCATGTGGCCTCGCATTTTTCCTCAGCAGCGCGAACAGAGAGATAACGTTGGAGAACGATCGTGTTATTTACATTCCATTGCAGAGCGATCGTGTTACAACCTGCAGTCAAAGGGCCGAATAGCTTCAATCAGTAGGACATCCAATGTTTTAAAAGTTAAACTTGTCGTTTATTTAGGCAAAGTTAAATACTGTACATCTTAAAGGAAAACATGAATCTTAGGGTTAATTATTTGTTTGTTTGTTTGTTTGTTTTTGTGCGTGTTTGGATTTTTTCGTTAACTATAACTGGCAGCTGCAGTATGCTCCTTCGTTACCTGCGCCCCCTGCATCTGCGGGGGTTGCAGGGGTGGTTGGTACTCCACTGCCGAAGACGTGGTAATCGCATGGCGCCATATCAAGGCTGTAAAGGGGGTGTGGAAGGCGTTCAAACCGCAGTTGCTGTATTGCCTCCACCATTACGACCGCTACATGGGGACGTGCATTGTCATGGTGCAGCAAGACTGCTTTTGGCAGTATTCCTCTTCTTTTGCCTGAAAATTGCAGGTTTCAGTTTCTCTCTAAACGCAGTACAGTACGTTGCACTGGTCACTATTTGTCCATGTTCCTGAACATGCGCCAAAATAGTTCCCTTCACGTCCTAAAAGAAGGTCAACATGATTTTCTTCGTGGAAGGCTGTCGTTTGAATTTCTTCTTTACTGGAGAAGACGGGTGCTTCTACTGCATGCTTTGTCTCTTGCTTTCCGGTTCACAGTGATGAACACATGTTTCGTCGCCAGTGACAATCCGCTCCAAAACACTCGGATCTTCATAACATTTCAGGAATTCGGTTGCAAACTCCACTCGCTGTTGCTTATGCAGATCAATAAGCTGTTTGGGTACACATCTTGCGCAAACTTTACGGTGCCCCGAGTTATAGCGTCTAAAAGGGGAAGTGTGCCGTGCGAACTCAAAAACTGCGTTCGAAATATGTCCCACGCCGCATCGCAGCGCTGCAGACGGTGTCTGTGTCAGAGAATGTGTGTAGCGATGTGAATGTAACCCAAACAACGAGGGTTGAATTAGGATGTAAGTGTACGATTTTCTTAAGTGTGCGATTATGGAAACACCTTTTACGGTTCAGTGAAATGTCTTAAGTCTGCCGTAGAGTGCAGCGTCGTCGTTAATTTAATTTACAATAGAATTCTACATGATTTAAATTGATATGCAACCTCCTCAAAGAATGCCTACTTAAACGATAACAAATGGCGTGGATGTGCCAAGTAAAGACGTGCTGTTTGGAAAATTTAAATATATCACTCATTAGCGGCTAGTGGTAAGCTGAGATGGAGAGCCTGCATTCAAATTTTGTAGATATCACTTCGAAAGCTAAGTTACTGAACCTGCTGATGCTGTCCCTTTAATAATAATTTATATATGTACTCGTAGAAATTAATATTTAGTTTTTATATTTAGCAACTGATAGGGAAATTCTAGAGATAACCGATACCTGAATTAGGGAACAGATATCAAGGAGTGGCCATATTTATGAAGAAAATAATCGGCGTATAAAACTTGGTTTGATACATTATTTCTTAAAAGAAAAGTGTTTGGCATATTTTGTAGTCACAAATCATTTTAATGTGAACTTCGGAATCATAGTGCTATCCAGTATTTTCGTGTATATTTCCTCATTGTTTACCTTGTGGAGAGGTACCCATGCATACAGCATACACTGGTACTGCCGGTACTGGCCTCCCGGTAATAAATAAGGGCGTCTTCCTCTCCCTTCCTACTTCGTTTCTGTGTCACTTCGTATTGGGCGCTCTAGCCTAAATCTCCTAGTTTCCTATTTCTAAGGGTTGTTTAAGACCTGGGGTCAGACACTCCCTAAAAATCCTCTACATATGATCATTTGATCATCACCCACGCATACACCATTGCACATCAAAGAAATTAGTTCCACGTACATTCCATGCAGGACCCTTATCCTAACGATCTTAACATGATGCTAACGATCCTAACATGACGCTCATTAATCAGTGCATCCTTCCAGTTGTTACGCATGGAGCAGAGACATGGACCTCAACTTAAACAGATATACCGAGGTTGCAGACAACGGAAAAAAAGGATTGAGAGATGTATGTTTGATGTAACCAGGAACAGGAAAGATACAAAGAGGAACTCGTGGATCGGGAAAATTACAAGGATGGAAGACAGCAATGATCAGAATCCCTGAAATTGCAATGGGATGGACATATTTCTAGAAGAAAGAGCCAGCGAGAAATATTAAACTGGATAGCAAGGGACATAAAAAAAAAGGACCCAGAAGATGATGTGGGAGATGGGTGGATGAAATTCGGGAGCAAGAAGAAAACTGGCTCCAAACAGACTTTTGTGGAAGAAACTTGGAGACAGCAGTGGATTGAGATAGTGGTTGTAAATAATATATAAATGTAGATACTGTAAGAGCAACACACACTCAGTTAAGGGAACCAGTTTTAAAGATAAAAAAAAATGCGTGTGCCAGTGACAGCGGACACGCACCCAACGTCATATACGCATTTTCAGGTGTCAATTGTGACCCCTAGTAGAAATATAATAAATATTTTTCTTCTGATACGCTCCCTTTGGAATTTTGACTTACAGGCATTCTCTTTAATAAATATGAATTGCAAACATATTCCCAGTTTTAATTTTCAAACTATGATTACAATTTAGTGTAGAACAATTTGTTTTCAAAATTTACCAACTTCGTAAATTTTCTAAACAATTGTGTTTGATTAAATGTTGTGTTTAAAGTAATAAAGTATAAAGCACTACCTCAACTGAAATGTTCAGCTTATTTTTTTTTGGGGGGGGGGGGGGTATGCATATGCAGCAGAAAGGTAAAATATGGCCAATAGAGCAACTTCAATGTTTTTTGATGAATAGAAATGTACATGAGTTTAAAAGCGAAAATTTTGGCTGTGCCTGGTAAGTGAAAATATTAATTTTGTGCAAGTATTTCGCTGCAGAAATTAGTCATTTTTTTTTTTTTTTAGGATCATGATTTTGTGTCTCCGTATGTGCTCGTACAATTTTGGACTTTTTATGTGCATTAGTAAGCATTCAAGTAACCATTCCTTGGTATATGACATACCTCTTGCAGATTTCCTTTTTGCTGCCTTATAACAATGAATAACCATTTGCTGCTGCTTAATGGGTAATTCAGCTATTTTTTCATTAATGGAAAGTTCTGTAAAATTCTTATTTTTGTTTTGGATTTTTTTTATGTAATCAGAGAGCGAAATAAACTCGTTTCTTCAGCCTGTTGATTTTCCGAACTTTATTCTGATACTTATTTTTAAATGTAGCCTTTTTTTCTATGATAAGCTATTTTGTGCAAAAGTAAGCGCCGCAGATACTTACACTTGAGGCAAGTCGCTGTTGTTCCTTTCCTTACACATTTTTTGCTGTACAAATTATTCTCAAAAATAACTCCACTTTCAAGGTACTTCCTGTTATTTTCAAATTCTGAAATGGAGCCTGCACCATGACATATGTTAGCCTATCAGTGTCTCGAATAATGGATTCTAATTCATCTTCAGAAGTAATATTAGAAACTGTGTTCATTTTTAATCCACGTAAATACACTTCACAGGTAAACTCTGGTTCACTTTCGGTTACAACAACCAGTTTTTCAGTTGTCAATGAATTTGACAATTCACATTTGAATGAATGAACATGGACAATCATGCACTTTGAATTATTAGCCGGTATTTGCTTACCCCAAAATTCTGAAGGAAGGTTGATATTCAGAAGGCAGTTCAGGGTAACTCTACGGGAAGTAAATTCCAAGCTATTTAAATTACCATCAGGCTTATCATCGGTTTCCCTAACTTTCCTCTTTTTTGCGAGAGGTTTTGATAAATAATGGGGAAGGTTTGGAAATATTGTTGAAATTGCATCTGGTGTCAAGATGGGCCGATCTCTGGGTATTAACACAGTCTCCTCGTTTATTTTATGCACAAAATTTCGAACCACAAATCTCTCATCAAAGTGCAGTTCACATACAGCACCACATTTGTCTAAGTTTTTATCTGCACGGGGAATCAATTTTTGCCATTGCTGTAAAAGTTTATCATTTTTGGGTATTCCAAAAAGCGACAGCTTACTGTTTGTTTTTGTACTGAGTATTGCAACCTGGCACAAAACAATGGTTACTTCTCTTCCGCATAATGAGCTAAGTATAACTTATATACAATATTTAGGTAATCCACATTCTTCTAAAACCTAAAACATAACACGTCTTCGTCTAAATCGCCCCTCTTTTCACAGTAAGCAACACGAATTTAGTTTCCCGCTTCGCTCACGTTAAGAAAGAGGGAAGGGAAGGCGATCGCAGCGCCATCTACGAAGGAGACAAATTTCGGTATCCACGCTAATCATTACGCATGCTGGCGCTCGGCACACTTTACCTTCTAGACGCTATACCCGAGTCATCATGCACTATGGCATGTGCGGTTCTATAGCTCATATCCAAATGTGCAGCAACAGCGGACAACGTAATCCGTCGGTCTTCTCTAATCAAGCCATTCACCGTCGATTTAGGCTTGTGTGGGCGATGCTGATAGCTGACCAGATCAAGCTTCGTCGGTTAAACTTGTTCTTCCCGCTTTGAAATTTTCTACCCATTCATAAACTTTTCATTGAGTCACACAGTACTGAGCCAACATCTTTCGGTGAATTTCAGCAGGTTTCACTCTCTCTGCCAAAAAAAGTCACTACGGCGTGTTGTCATTTTTCTTAACCCCCCCCCCTAAAAGTACTCATATGGGCGCCACTGCATCTAGCAGTCATCTTAATTATCTCAAAAACCCGCCAGTGATGGCGAGAAGGTCAACATTTCAATAATATCAGTACTGCGTTAAAGTTATTGTACTAAAACTGAAGATCTCCAGGTTACATTGGTTATAAACGAAATTAAGTTATTCTAAATTCCAAACACTAAACTGTAATTGACAGTTTTCGATTTTAGAATTCTGTGTTTCCTTTTTCATTAACGAAGGAGGGGGGGGGCAGTACAAGGTAGTGAAATAAGCCCTGTTGACCCCGTTTCTCCCTCACCAATGTTCTTATAGTTTAGCGACACCCCTTTTGGGGAGTATGAAAGTTCCCTGAATAGCAACGCTATAAAAAAAAAAAAAAATTACAAGAACTTTTGGATAATCAGTATTTCAAAATCCGTATGAATCACGGAATTTGTTTCGTTTTTGCAATACCAAGGGGGACGAATGGTAAAATATCAATCCTTTGGTAATTCAGCTTGTGATTTTTCTGGGAACATTTTTCTTTTTTTTTTTTTTATAATAAAAAATTGGGGGGCATTGCCCCAGTATTTTTTGTGACCACGTTCGTAACCTCCGTTACTAGTAGTCCCCATGTTCATGCATATGCTATTCCTTTTACTCTCAAGAAGAAATAACTCTGTAAAATTGATATATGTTTAATTCTTTTCTACTTATTTGCCGTCTAATAAGCTTTTCAAACCTAAGTTTCGATATTTGTAGCTTTTCTGGTTGATTTTGGCAAAATGAGATCCATTTGTGTCGCTTTGGACTGTGTTTACTCAGCACTTCGTTGTATTCTGAAGTATTGATGTACGTGGCGGCAGCTAGCGGGAAAATAAATTTCTTGTAGAATGATAAATATGTACAAATTTATTTTAAAAGTTATTTAATTTCTCTCGTAGATCACCGCCTTGTGCATAGTTCAGGGGCGTAGGCAGGATCTTGTCTTGGGGGGGGGTTCCAACATCTGTTAATTCAAAAGCAGAACCGGAAATTATATAAATATATAGATATTGGTGTCCAAAATTTTAGCAACACAGAACAACCTGTGGCAGGTCGTTGATTAAACGTTTCAGTGTTTACAGTATTAGTAAAGAACAGTTATACCCAGGGCCGTAGCCAAGGGGGGACACCCCCTCCTGGTGATCGGGATTTCGAAGGGGGACCCCTCCCCTTCGAAATCCCGATCACCTTTTCGCAACTGAACTTCAAAAAAATCATGTTTTTTTTTTTATTTTTTCATTTATTTATTTGTAACGGGGCAGGAAAAATGCATATATCTACTTGTCAAGTTTTACTTGTACCGCAGTACTTAGATGATCTCCACTATATATGTAGGATGCCGCTGGGGGGAGATGCGGGCCATCAATTCCAAGAGGTAAGTAAACCGCCGAATGGGCTGGGCTGCAGATAAAGATAGCACTTGGATTTGCTCAAAACGAAGTCGTGATACAATGGATCCTTTCCATGTATCCGCAATTGACCACTGTCCCCAGATTTAACAGTCTGACTTTTTTTTTTTCTATAGGGCCTTCTGAAAGGTAATGTGCACATTAATAAGCAATGAGGCAATTGAAGCTCTACAAGAAAACATTCGGTGAGAAATTTAAACAGCAACTCCAGATACGCCTTTTCAAACCTTCGATAACATGGAGTGAAGCGTACTTGGAGGCAAATGGCAGGCAATTTCAGCACATGTTGTGACATCATCATGCTTCAGATCAGGCCACACTGCAAATGATCGTTTCATTTTTTGATGATCAGTTTTAACTTCTGGAATTGTGGACTAAAAGGTCTCGCACTATTTGTACTTTATACTCATGTCTAAGCTCAGCAGCTGGCACCTTGTGTGTAAAGTTAATAATGATAAATAGTATTTTATTTCACTAGTACATGCTAAATACATGAATAAACATAAGAATAAGATTTTTTTGATAAATAAAAACATACAACCCCAGAATTACTTTTCAAACCAATTTGTGTTTTAATCTGCTAAAATTTCGTATTGTTTAACAGTATAAAAATAAAAATTGCAAAGTTGGTGTAGTTTCATTCAGGTTACTACTGATCAAAATATGTATATTGATTTTTTTATTCCTAGGAAGATGAAAAAGTGTCAAAAGTGCAATAGAAATTTCAGAAGTGTTGCAGAATATTTATTACATCAAGCTGCTTTTCACCAGTCTCATGATGAAAGGAAAAAATTGCTTGTCAGAATTTACAAATCCTTTTGTTGCAGATCTTGTGATAAAGTTTTCTTCCTCTTTGCTAGCATAAATGTGCATATGAAGCAAAAACATTCAAAACTCACCCAGGCTATTGCATTTGATGCAGTCAGAGCATATATGTGCTTCATATGTAAGCAACTATTTTTTTTTTTTTAGGAAATCAGCATATATACATTTGAAGAAACATTTGTAAGAGCCCAGCATTTGATTTAGTGCTGCATTAAGGCTATGTCTGAAAACAATGCAAAACCAACTTCACATTATTACAAACAAAAATGTAACACAATATGATGTTAAAAATAAGACTGTGCAATGGTGTATAATGCATATTGTATTTGTTTGATAAAAGTAATACATAAGACAGAAGTGCCACTTATTTTTTCTTTAGTATATTATTTTCTAAAACAGTTTATTTTAATCTATAAAACCCATTTTCTTTAGGACCTAGAAGAGTGTATATCTGCCACTGGTTGTGGTGTAAAGTGTGAGAGCAATGGAGCAAAACATCAATAGTGAGATAAGAAGATTCCCAGCATTACTCCACTGATATTTCGCACATGGATATCTTACAGATTCAAAGCCCAACTAACTTTCTGCCTTGCTTCAATGTGACTTTTCTCTTAGGCATTCTAGCCCAAATCTACTTTCCTGCTTCTAAGGGCTATTCCACTCTTTAAAATCCTCTACTGCACTCAGTTGAAGTCTGTGTATACAGAATACATAATGTTACACAGAAATTGAGTAACCCAGGAGAGTTCAAATTAGCCAAAAGAAAAAAATAAAGACAATAGGAAAGAAGTGCTTTTTGGAATTATTTGAAGCTCATTTTCATTAATTTACTAAAACTCTTATGGTGTTGCACTGTAAGATGAATTAAATAGCACATTTTCTGTTGGAAAAAACATTTCAGCTCTTATGACACTGTGTGATAATATATACATTACCATCAAATACTGTTAAGAGTAAATAAATTTAAGCAGTTTAATATTCAACATATGGCAGGTGCAAGCATCTAAGATTCTAGAGAACTTGGATAAATGTATGCGGATCTCTCAAATTCATGGAAATTTTGTTATATAAAATGTATTCTTTGTTAAAGTTAGTGCTTGTACTTATGGGAAAGGAGTGAGTCCCCTGAACAAATTTTTAAAATAGTAGTAGAAACATAACATTTTTGTAATGATAGTTAAAAACAATGTGTGTGTGTGTGTGAGAGAGAGAGAGAGAGAGAGAGAGAGAAATAGATATTCCTTGTCAGGTTATAACCTAAAATGCACAAACAGCCTTATGAAAGCAAAACACACATACACACATGACCTAAGTAAGCTAAAATTGAGAAGAAATAGTAACTTGCCATACAGATTCATATCTATGGTTTCCATACTACATACATTGAATAAATACTACGTACAGTATTCACTTGAAAAAATTTTAAATTACAGGTAACATTATCAGCATCAGGTAATATGCACATGAATGTAATTTTCTGCCAAACACTTTAATTTTTGTGCCCCACTCCCATCATGCATAGCCCCCTAATAACTCATCCAGTTCAGAGCGACTGCCACTGCCACTGTATGGATGATGGGTGGTTGAAATTTGGAAGAATGCTGGAGTGACATGGAAGATAGTCAAGACAGTTGTGGAAGATACATGGGGAGAACTTCATCCAGCATTGGGCTTCTTTTTTATTATTATTATTATTTCAGGGTTTAATTATCATTAGACTCAGGGATATAAGTAGTTGCCTATTCCTAATTTTGGGTCACTGGTTCCAGTGAAGGGAGTCAACCAGTGCCCTTAGACAAACGCACCACATGTCTCATCCAGGTCTTGAACCTGGGCCTGCTTAGATGGCCAGTCAGGAAATAATGCTGAGATCACTGTGCCCCCAGGTCAGCAGTAACGGCTTATAGCCAATCAAGTTTCTCACAGTGGTCCTCAAACAAAAATAAATGCTTTCAACAACATTCTCAGCAAAATTATCATACACAAGGGTTTTTATAACATCTAGCCTTAGAGAGTTCATATATTTCCCAAGCATGCATAACTCAATTTCAATATTAAAAGACATCATAGCTAAAAGTTCAGTGCCTTCGTTTCAATTTGGCCCACCCCTCTAATACAAGTTCTACATTCTGACGAATAGTATGTACATAAACTCAATGTAACTTGATTGCACCAACAATAAAAGTCGCATGGGGGAGGGGGGACACACGCAAATGTATGTTTTCAGGATCAAACATGTCTTGCACTGCTTAGCTAAGTTTGATCGTGTATGAAGCACCCATCTGTATGTTTGAACTCTTGCACAAATAACTTCTTTTGCTTACAGTTATCCCATAACATCTTGTCATGCAAAGTAAACCACAGGCTTTCACTTGCAGAGTAGTTTAAACAGATAGAATTAAAAAATTATTTCTCAGAAACTAGAAAAACATTTTGAAATATGGGGGAGATGATGCCCATACATAATGTTATTGAAAAGAATTTAAAAATTTTGTCTACACCTCTTTCAGACACACAGTCAAAGAATAGAGAATTTTGCAAACTTCAACAATTTTTCTCTTGGGATACGAATTACCTGTAGTCACAGAAATGGCTAAAAAAAACTATATATACATATATTTTTTTAGTGTTAATACAGAGCACGAATTTCTTTTTAACATCAGCTACTTCTTTAGTATATATTACATTTGACAAATTATGGTGAAAAGCCATATGGGAAGAACAAATTATTTTGAATAAGATTTACTCAAGTCAGAATCTTCAGTAGTCAAATATTCAAAAAATTAATCCTCTATAATTACCATTAAGTATTTATGGTACTGATAATCCTTGTGTTTAAATTTTGCACAAACTTCAACCCTTTTCAGTTTCAAAGGTGACACATTTTCTAAGATCCTTTCTGTCACCTCACTAAGAGCAAGAATGACTTTTTTGTTTTGCTTTTTGGATCATTTAAAAAATATTAGACCAACTCCCCCAAGACATTTTAATATAATAACCCTAGTGCATTAAAATACAGCCCTACCATTAACATTTGGACAGAAAGTCGCCGTGTCTTAAAAGAGTTTCCCAACTGTAAATGTTCTTGTAGAACTTGGATGTCAAGTATATATATATATATATAAATGGCAAGTCCAATATGCAGTTAACTGACATCCAGCATGAAATGAATAGACACCCTTCAATAAAGAAGTCAGTCTGGAGAAAGTATTGCAGCAACACTGCAGATCCCTAGGTTTACAACTGGATATTCTACACACACTGGACAATGAATCAGAAGCTTTTATTCAATGCCAGTTGGACCTCCTGGATATAAGAAGTTGGACCTCTTTATACATGTATATGCTGGTAGGCGCCTCAATATGCAGTTAACTGACATCCAGCATGAAATGAATCCCCACCCTTCAATAAAGAAGTCGGTCTGGAGAAAGTATTGCAGCAACACTGCAGATCCCTAGGTTTTTAACTGGATATTCTACACATACTGGTCAATGAATCAGAAGCTTTTATTCAATGCTGGTAGGACCTCTTTTAGCCTAAATTACAGCACATATGCAGTTTGTTATAGATTCCACAAGGTGTAGAAGTGAATCAACTACAGCATACCAAGTTTTCACCTGACAGTCCTTTAACTGGCTGAGATTTGGTGGAAGAGGACTTTGCACCTGGATCTGTTTTTTAATATGTCACATATTCCGAATAGGGTTCATATCCAGGCTTTGTGGTGACCAAGGAAGACGGTATTCATCACTGTGGTGCTCACAGAATCACTGCTGAACACATTTGGTGCATTCAGCAGTGATTCTGTGAGCACCCCAGTAGCATTGTCACCCATGAAACAGCAGTCACCAGCTGGATACACTGCATAAGTGATGTTTACATACATCTGCATAAAGGTTTCTAGTTCAGTGGCCAGTGTGTGTACCTGTGAACAAGGTAAGTCTGGTTGTAGAGCAATCATCAAATGACCTAGGAAACTTCTAAAACTGATAGAATGTGACTGGAAAATAATACTAAGTAGGGCTAGGATTTTTTGTAATACTAAAACGTTGTTCCAAGTTCATACAAATGCGTTTCACACAAAACTACGCTGATTTAGGTACCTTTGTTAAGGCATCTTTTTGTACTTTTTCGCGATTTTTATGGGATATGTCATTTTTTAAGGAGTTTTTTTTTTAATTTATTTTTTATTTTAAGGCTTTTTTTCTGTATTTTTTTTTTTTTTTGCGATTTTTATGGGATATGTCATTTTTAAGGGTTTTTTCTTTTGCTATTTTAAGGCTTTTTTTTTGTTATTTTTCAGGCATTATTGTGCATATTTTGGTATTCTCAATAAAATGAGCATTTTTTTTTTTTTTTTTTTTTTTGATTGGAGGTTTAACGACCACCGTGAGCAACTCAATGGGCTATAAGCAGTCGCCCGTCCCTAATTTAGGGTCACTGGTTCCAGGGAAGGGAGAGAGCCAGTGCCTTAAGACAAACACAACATCCATGCCTCACCGGGATTCGAACCCGGACCCCTTACGGACGAATGATCAGAGACCAGCGCCTTAGACCACTGCGCCACCGGGGCGGCTGAGCATTTTTGGGTGAATTTCCCTAAAACCCCATTTTCCCATGAAAGCCAGAAGCAAGTCTGAGAAAATGGGGGAGAGTGGTCGTGTCTAGAACATCTGTACATGCATCTTGGCAGATGATGGTAAAAGCACTTCCACCCCTCCCATCTCTTCCTTCAAGCCGGTGATGAGCTGTTCTCCCATTTCAAGTATGGCCATTACCATTATGTCAGAAGGCAAGATTCAGTGCAAGGGAGCATGGGGAACGAACACCGCAGGTTTTACGCTCACTTAGAGCAGAGAAAGTCAATCCACCAATACAGGTTGCACTGTATAATCCTGTCTTTCTCTCTCCTCTCCCTTCTAGCATAGCATGACTGCAAATGAACTTGTCCAAACCAGACTGAGCAAGTTCTACAGATAACAGAGCCTCGTTGTCTCTCTACATTTTTAGAAAGCTATATGTGTTGTTTAGTAGCCATGAATAATTTATGTGTAGTAATTGTGAATTTCAACATCCAACATGCCTAAAATGAAAGAAAGTGCCTCACATAAATTAAAGCACATCATTTCTGAATACGGCAAAAAAGTATTCTCTACCAATGGACAGATACTATATTGCAAATTCCGTGACAGCAAAAAACACAAACAAGGTTTTCAGTAACTCCAGGATGAGAAAAATGTTGCAGCAAATGCTCCTTGGCCTAACCAGCGCATCTTCAAAACATTCTGCATTTTATGAAGAATTGTTCAAAGCTTTAATTTGTGCTGATATTCCCTTGAAGTTATATTTCTTGTTTATTCTTTGTTTTGTTTTATAGGTCATGTGCTGGTTAGTAAAATAAAGAATTTCAGTTGACACAGCAACAGTCAACAGAATGAAGTATATTTTAGGTTCTTTGTTTCGTTCCATGCATAATTAATACATACAATTGACGTGGATTAGGAACATAAAATAGAAGTCATCGCTCTTTCCACATTTATAAGTGAGTCACGGAAAAATTATCATCGGCCGCCACGGGGATTCGAACCCAGCTCTTCCAGTTACGTGCCGGACATGCTACCACTGCCCCACAGCGGCGTCGAATTCTCCAGACTCACGTACAACTAACTGCCAAAGCACATGGCAGGTTGCTTCTTGGAGCCCCGCACAATGCTGGGGATTCACCAAAGATGATAAACAGCAACTGAACAAATAACTGGGAGGCGAATGAATAATTAATACATACAATTGACGTGGATTAGGAACATCAAACAGAAGTCATCGCTCTTTCCACATTTATAAGTGAGTCACGGAAAAATTCTCATCGGCCGGCACCGGGAATCGAACCCAGGTTTTCCAGTTAAGCGGGAATCGAACCCAAGTCTTCCACATGCTACCACTGCACCGCATGAGAATTTTTCTGTGACTCACTTATAAACGTGGAAAGAGCGATGACTTCTGTTTGATCGTTCCATGCATTTCTGTTTTTTAATTAATTAGTTTTGCAAGGTAATGAAAATAAAATGTGCATTTGTTAGGTAATTTTTTTGTTTTATAGGGCAGTTTTTTGGGTCATAAATGCATTTTTATATGGCATTTTCAAGCAATTTTTAGGTCATAAAAACCCTAGCCCTAATACTAAGCATTGTCCATGAATAATACTGTTTGATGATGTTGCAGTAGCTATAGGCCAACAGGAAGGTTTGTGGGATAGGTCAGTACCAGTAAAGTATGCTGGCACACAACCACGTACATGCCACTAATTGCTCTATCCAATGGCAGACATTGGCTAGTTAGGGGCAAGAACCATCATTCTAGAAAGCTTTTCTTAGGAGCAGTAACTCGTTAGTACATGGGGTATCAATTTGGAGTGCTTGGATGTGGCAGATATCTGGAAAATGTTATTTCAAATATTAAGTAATCCTGACTAAGAAGTTTGATGTAAATAGGTAGGCTTACCATACACCCCAATTTAGTCTGAAGGTCTAGATTCAGCCAGCTCAGTATGTATCAGTTGGAACAAAAGAGAAAAAGAAAATGAGCCTATCAAAGCAATAATAGCTTGGTGGTAAAAAAATGTGCACACAATTTTTTTTTTTTTTTGAAGTTCAAGAAGCGCACATATGCATAAGAACATGTTAAAAAAAAAGACCGAAAACAATATTTATATATTTTTTTAATTAGAAATCAATACTCTGCCATGAAGCTCAGATGGGCAAGAGAAATGGGTGCATGCATAAATAGAAGCTATTAGAAATAAGATGGAGTTTTGCAAAAAACACCTGGTTTTGAATTGATTTAGAAGTGCTACTAGGTGCAAAGTAGTTTTTAACAAAAATAAATTAGTCTTCATTGACACGATAAAAGATGTTCACAAGCAAGTGGGAAATTTCAAGTAAATTGAAAATAAAATTATTCAAACATTCACCGTTTTGAATGACTAATCAGTGGAATAACTTTTTTACGGGTCTTATAGAGGTTATTTTTAATGAAAGTTGGTTGTCAAATTTTCGAACTAAAGCCTAGTTCGTCATCAGGACTATGTCACTGGAGTAGTTGCTGCCACTCAATTGGAAGAGTCCATCCGCAATTATCGTTAATTGTGGTACTTCTTCTTCTTGCTATTTCGATCCCTTCTTCTAGTTTCCTCTTTACTAAGTTTGACTGGTGGGCGATTATTTTCACTGAGTCCCAATTTATGGAGTGTCCACTTGCTTGTATATGTCTGTCTAGCCCTGTTTTGTTCCCAATGTTCCTAATAGCTGCTTGGTGTTCTTTCATTCGGACCTTAATACTTCTCCCTGTTTCTCCTATATAGCTGAGTCCGCAGTTACAGTCGATGCAGTAAATTACTCCTTCCTGCAATTGGATGTCCAATTCTTTCTGCTTTAAAGCTGGCAGGAATTTCTTTATTTTGTTATTAAGATCTGGAGCTAGCCTGATATTATATTTTGCTCCGATCCTTTTCAGGTTCTCGAAAAGTCCCTTGTGGTACGTAATTTTGCTGGTGAATTTGAAGTTGGTTTTCTCCTGCTTCTTTTTTGGCACTTGTTTAAATATTTTCTCAACATATGGGGAGGGGTAATTGTTTTCTGCCAATATTTCCTTTAATTCTTCTTTGTGAAGATCTTTCTGAGTAGCTGAAGAGACCAGGATTTCAATCTTTTCCAAAAATTGTCTCGCCGTATTCGATTTAATATAATCAGGGTGGAATGAGCAGAAGTCTAACATCTTCCCTGTGTTGGTGGGTTTTCTAAAAAGCTGAGTGAATATTTTCCCCTCTCTTGAGGTCAAGGTTAAATCTAGGTAATTGATGCTATGGTCTCTTTCCTGTTCTAGGGTGTACTGCAAGGTATTCTCCAGTAAGTTAAATTCTTCCAGAATCTGAGAGGGTAGAGATTGGTCCACAGTATCTACTATAATTAGGACATCATCCATGTACCTTACATAGAGAGCAAACAAGGAGGGTTGTATAAGGATTTTTGCTTCTAGTTTACTTATATAATAATTTGCTAGCAGAGGTGCTAGTGGAGAACCCATTGCAAGTCCTGAAGTTTGCCTGTAATATTTCTTTCCAAACTGGAAGAAATTATTCTTGAAGGAAAATAGGAGCAGTTCATATATGCCAAGTAGTATTTCTTTATTGTGATTATGGAATACTATTTTTTCCGCAAGGTCATCTGCTATGAATTCCAGTAGGAGGTCCAGGTTAATGTTGGTATACATAGAGACTATATCCAGGCTTGCCATTACTGGATGAATTAATTCTGGCAAGTTGTCCAGCTTTCCTTTTAGCTGCATTGAATTTTTTAGTAGGTAGGGAGGAGAAGGGAACATATCTCTGAGGTGACCAAGTAAATAATAATTAATGTTGGAGAGTGGCGAATTTCTAGTGTCTATTATAGGTCTTACTGGATGGCCTTCTTTGTGAACTTTTATCGTACCATAGATCTGTGGAATTCTTGACTGGATTTTGGAGAAGTTTTTGAAGAGCTCATTAAGCTGTTTTTTATTTCTTAAAGAGCTGATTAATTTCTTAAGATTTTTGACAGTTTGATCTATAGGGTTACCATTGAGTTCTTCATAATAAGGCTTGCTCAATTCAGCTTCCATTTTATTGTAATACTTCTCTTTTTCTACCAATACCAAAACTTTGCTCTTATCTGCTCTCAGTGCTACAACTTTATCATTGGCTCTGAATTTTTTAAGGTCAGCAATGGCATTTCTATTAAAATTGTAATCAACTTTTACTGGCTTTTTTACAAATTTTGAGACGCAGTCTGAGAATTCTTTCCTTAAAGTAACTGCTGTATTTTCATCTTCTCTTTCTACCTTACTACAGATGCTTTCTAAATCAATCAGTATACGTTTTTTATCAAGTGTTGCGGAGGAAAGGTTATAATTATATCCCTTATTGAGGAGATTAATCAGGTTTTCATCTACTCCTTCCTCCGTCAGATCCATGACATGTTTGTTAGTGGGGGATGGTATTAACTGTGGGCCAGGTGCTGTAGACTGTAGACTAATCAGGAGAAAAAAAAACTTTGGTAACTGTTTACAAGTTTGACCCCTTGCTTGTTCCTCGCAATTTCTTTCTTGCATGTGTATTTTTTAGGACAATAGTTCACGATTTCTTTCCATTACAGATAGGTGAAATATTTCACTTATTTTATAAAGATTTGTTATGCATAGGTTCAGCAAGAATGCCAATACATAGGTTCAGCAAGAAAGCCTCAGTACCAGAGCCATAACTAGAGTGGGGCAGCTCAAGAAGGGGCACAAAAATCACTTCTTACAATCTGATAAAATTTGGAATTGAAACTTTTGCACCAGTTTTACATGCAGTTTTTTTGTGCTAGGCTGCCATTTGACCATTTACAGAATTTGCTTGTTCTGTAATATGTAACTGTGGTAAAGTAAAATCCACATTTCTCTTTCAAGTTCAGGGGTATTGGTTGCTCACATTCAAACACAAAGGAACAGTTGTACATATGATACAAGAGAAGAATGTTGTTCACATTTTTGAAGATTCTCTGAGGGCTATTTGATCATTACTGCGACTGCTAGCCATGACTTCCAGCTGTAATCGGTTATTTTTATGTGGTACCTAAGGTCCAAAATTGTTGGCAAAAGTTGCACAGACCCTGCTTCCTCCATAGAGAGAACATTGAAGTGTGATGGTAATTTTTTGTTGAGCAATGCATATATATATTTCCTAAACTCTTTAATGCCACCTTGCAAAATGTCTTTCAATCATTGAACTGGGAAAACAAAGGTATAAAGATAAATGGAGATTATTTAACTCACCATTTTGCTGATGATGTAGTCATTTTTGTAACTGTCCCTTCAGAGCTGCAGAGTATTATCCAGGACCTGGCTGACAAACATAAAGAAGTAGGATTAAAAATGAACTTTCAGAAGATGAAACTGATGTACAATGCTTTAACAAGAAATGAAGATTTATCGACCGATGGGGAAAAGCTCAAGATAACCGATACCTACATTTACCTTGGACACCAGATATCAAGCGAGTCACATTGATGAAGAAATTAATCGATGTATAAAACTTTGTTGGAGAGCTTTTGGAAGAAACAGTACAATTTTTAAGAGCAATATGCCATTATGTATTGAAAGAAAAGTGTTTAATCAATGCATCCTTCCAGTTCTTACGTACAGAGCAGAGGCTTGAACTTTAACTAAAAAAGACATACATAGGCTGCAGATAACTAAAAGAGCATAGAGAGATGCATGCTTGGTGTAACCTGGAGAGATAAGAAGAGGAACTCATGGCTAAGGAAAATGACACGAGTGGAAGACATCATGATCAGAGTAAAATTCCTGAAATGGCAATGGGCTGGACAGGTTTCCAGAAGAACGGACCACCGGTGGACAACCGCAATTCAAGACTAGGTTCCCAAGGGACAAGAAAAGACCCAGAAGAAGACCACATGGGAGATGGGTGGATGAAATTTGAAAGCATGCGGGAGTGACATGGAGGAGACTGGCACAAAACAAGATTGTTGTGGAAGAAATTTAGGGAGACCTTCATCCATCAGTAGATTGATAATGATGGTTGTTGATGATTATATACACTATATTGACAAAAGTCACTGGACACCTAGAAGAGAAACACAACATAGCATTGATTGACATACATTAGCATGGTGTCGGCCGACCTTTGGCCTTAATACATGCACTGACCCTTCGAGACATGCTTTCAACAAGGTTTTGGAACACAGCGATCATAGCTATGCGCTTCCATTCAGTACATAATGCTGCTGCTAACTGTTGCTTAGTAGTAGGCCTTGGTTCTAAACTTCTTATGCGGCTCTCTAATTCATCCCATGGGTGCTCTATGGGATTAAGATCAGGGCTCTATCTATACTGGCCAGTCCACACACGATATGGAATTATCGTCAAACCACGCCGTAACAGTCCTTGCTTCATAGCTCGGCGCATTATCCTGCTGGTACCAACAAGGCTCGGTTCCATAGTATTGCCACAGAGTTGGTAGGGCATAAATGTCCAGAATATCTAGGTAGACGTGCTGGTTAACAGTTTTGTCCACGATAACCAATGAGCCGGGAACATACCACGAAAACACTGCAACATGAGTACATTGCCATCTCCAAACTTGACCGTAGGTAAATAGCGTTCCTCCGGCTGCCGCCATACCCACACATGGCCATCAGACTGATGGATCGTGTATCTGGATTCATCAGTCCATAGGACCCGTTTCTACGGTCCACGAGAAATATTCTTTACACCATGCTAAACGACGAGTAGCATTCCGAGTGGAGACGAAAGACTTGTGAGCAGCCACACGACCAAGTTAACCCATGGAATGAAGTTCTCTGCAAATGGTACCTGTACATACCGAGGTTACAGCATCGTTACTCACCTGTATACTGAGGTCTTGTGCAGTACTCCGTCGATTAGCTGTAACAACTCTCCTGAGGCTTCGACGTCCTCTATCACTGATTTTCTTTGGTCTGCCGGTACGTTTTGCTGCTTCAGGCACACCCCGTATCTTTCACTTATTCAGTACATCCAAAACAGTTGACTTGGGTATGTTTAAATGTCTCTCTGTTTCTCTTATGGACAACCCACTAATATAGCACCCAACAATCTTTCTTTTCTCAAAGTCAGTTCTCTTCTGCCGTGACATTTTCACTTGACCTCACAGTGCGATATGATCGCGGTCAGCTGCAGGCTCGTTTTTATAATGTTTGTAGCTGTACCGTACATCTTAACAATGCAGCGGATCCGTTCATTTGCTTTTGAAGGGGCGTCTGGTGACTTTTGTCAATATAGTGTATATACTTATATGCACTTGCACACACTATAAAAATTTGTTGTATACATATAATATAGGAAGACAGATGGGGAGCAATATTTTGTACTTTGCCCTGGGCACACAAATTTCTAGTTATGCCTCTGCCCAGTACAAATTCGTATAACTTGCGATCACTATTGTTTTATGTAATAGTTTTTATTAATTACTGCCCCTCCCCAATGAGGATAGTTAAGCTGCGATGTAACTAAGAAAAGGACACAAACCTGTCACACAGTTCACAGACCAAGACCTGCAAATTGTCTGCTGTTTCTACAGAATGAATTATGCATAGCTACCATAGACACTAAAGCATATGGGTGCTTAATGATCCAGGGACTTATTAAGTAATTGATAAAAACAGGCAGTTTTTGATTTTTTTGTGGAAAACACTACTTTCTTTCTTAGTACAGTAAAATGTCAATTATCTGTGGTGATTGGGAAACGCCAGAGCCTGGATAACTGAAATGCACAGTTAATCTGAATTATGTTTTATTGAGTTAAATACATAAAAAAAAAACCTATAAAATCATTAGATAAACATTCTGTAGCATGTAAACACAAAACATTTTTAAACTTTAGATAGAAAGTCTGATTTTTTTTTTTTTTAATTTGTAGCATAATTTTTTTGTTTTTCTTTTATGTCCATATATTTTTAAAACTTCAATGCAATCAATGACTTGCCTTGAGTTTAACATTTCCACAGGTGGTGGTTTTCTGGCCAATACCAAATTTGACTGCATGTGATGATGAAATACCTTTTTCACATCTTTTAATAACTTCAATTTTATTTTCCACTGTTAAAACACAACTTTTTTTTTTTTTTCCAACATTTTAGGGGCTGAAATGCTAGATAAATTTGGTTTAACAAGAGGAGCATGTGAACAAGCTTATGCAATGTTTAAAAGACATAAGAGACTAGATTATAGATTTATGCATGTGGGTATGTAAAGAGCTGAATCACACATTGAATTTCCTAATGTGCTCAAGTACAGAAGGGACTTATCCACAATTTGAATACTCAGTGGTTTAAATGTTTTGAACTCAAGTAATCATTAGACTTCATTGTCCAGAGCTCCAGCACCTAAAAGACATATCCAGAGCTCCATAATCCATTAGATTTCTAAAACGTCAACACTAACTACACCTAACATTGCTACAGATGTAATATCACACAACAGGATGAGCTCAAACCCAACAAAAAGAAAACTGTGGATAGTATTGGGACATCTTGCCAGTTTTTTCACAATTGCACACATAGATAACTGTTGCTATTCATAGTTGGCTCTAAGAATCAGGGTCGTACTGGGCCCTCCAAAAGTGAGCAGACCTTGGATTTTCAAAGGGTGTAAAAATATTATGACGAACTGAAAATAGTTTACCTATTTAATTTTTCTTAAAACTGCACACACGTGTGATGGATGTACAGTTGTAAGAAAAATTAAATAGGTAAACTATTTATACAGAATCAAATATCGCTGAAAGGACTTCCAAAATAAAAAAAATTATTTTCCCCATGTGGCCTCCCTTCCCAGATTTTCCACTTTTGTTAATGAAATCTTTGTAGATTAATCAGTGCTCACCAGTGGTATAGTCAGAAACAGGGGGAAGGGGGCTTTATCTAATATTACTAGTCACAGTTAGTTTATCTGAGAAATTAGAAAAAATAATAAAACGGGGGAGAGAGACAGTTGTGATCAAAATTTATTCAGGGGAGTTTTGTTTTCCTAGCTCAGTAAGGTTATGTGGATACAAACTTAAAGGCCTGAAAAGGCTCTCCCTACTAACCAAACTTTGTAATTAAACAATATTTCTTGTTGTCTAAGAACTTAAATTTCCTCGATTCTTACCTCAGTAACAAAGAATTATGTAGGAGCTGAACACACGTTGCACATGCATAAAAATCAACACCAAACGCAATCACTCAAGACATGTCAATAAGTAAAAGATGATTTCCATTATTCTTTTTTTTTTTTTTTTTTTTTTTTTTGGATTGGAGGTTTAACGACCACCATGAGCAACTCAATGGGCTATAAGCAGTCGCCCGTGCCTAATTTAGGGTCACTGGTTCCAAGGAACGGAGAGAGCCAGTGCCGTAGTAAGACAAACACAACATCCATGCCTCACCGGGATTCGAACCTGGACCCCTTAAGGGCGAATGATCAGAGGCCATTGCTTAGACCACTGTGCCACAGGGGAAGCAATTTCCATTATTCCAAAGGCGCCACATGACACAGCCACACGGATCATGGAAGAGGTGTGTCGGGTGCCAATCACCCCTTGTTGCTGAGCGTCCCCCACCCCTAAACCTGTACTCACTCTAAATTTAATTTAGCTTTTGCCTCATCTCAATTATTTGAATATTATTTTAAATTAAGTTTCTTATTTTCATAATCGCAATTTTTTATCACCAAGAGGGAGGCGGAGCCTGGACCGAAGGTGTACCAGTCCAAGCCTTTTCAGGATATGATAAAAAGAAAAATATGGATGTTGGCTTTCCTGTTGAAATATTATAACTCATCAACACATGTTAAATGAATCCATACAAAACATATTTCTGACACCTTAAATGGAAAGACAGCACTGACTGTTGCTATAAAATAAGCAATCTTATGGAGGGGGGGGAAGGGGCAGAATTAGAAAACAAGTGCATCCAACTTGTAAGCAATTACTTTATATAAATATGTGGTGCACCCTGTTCCCACTAAAGGGACTCTGATGACCGCCACATAGCGGTATAACTATACCACCAGGATTAGAGGAAATGCTATCCCACACTCACTAACCAACTTGGCGAGTTATGGACACCACACGTGGCCCCAGGTGATTTCAAAATTGAAATCTTGGCCCGAAGTCCCAGGCAAAGCTATATGCCATTATGTCTTAAAAGAAATGTGTTAAATCAATTCATCCTTCAAGTTGCCCCGATCCAACATCAGACTTGCCCCAGATCTAAATAACAAGTTAAAGAAGTTCCTACCAGCTCAAAAAGAAAAAGACATCCAATTGCAAGGAGTAATCTACTGCATCAACTGTAATTGCAGACTAAGCTATAAGAGAAACAGGAAGCAGCATTAAAGTACGATTGAAAAAACACCAGGCAGCTATTAGGAACATTAGTAGCAGAACAGGACTAGACAGACATGTACAAGCAAGTGGACACTCCATAATTTGGGAATCAGTAAAAATAATCGCCCACCAATCACACTTAGTAAAGAAGAAGCTAGAAGAATGGATAGAAATAGTGAGAAGAACTAAGAACTAAATCCTAGTCCTGATGACGAACTAGGATTTAGTTCGAAAATTTGACCAACTTTTTGAATTTTAACCTCTACAAGACCCGTAAAAAAGTTAATTCCACAGTACAATATGAATAGGAGTGCCATAAATTCATTTACAACTAGGATTAAAACCACACATGGGCTGGATATATGGCAAAAAGGGACGTAGTCCTGATGACGAACTAAGATTTAGTTCGAAAATTTGACCACCAACTTTTTTGAATAATAACCTCTATAAGACCTGTAAAAAAGTTAATTCCACAGTACAATATGAATAGAGGTGCCATAAATTCATTTACAAATTGTTAACTTTGTTACTGCCCCATCCACTGTTCTACTGATACTCCTGGTAAATATACAGCATTTTGTGATGAAATTTCACAAACCAGAATGCTGAAACAACAGGTTATGATGGGCTTTTGCAAGTACAAACATTTTCACTGCTTGTTCACTGAATAGCCAATCAGCAGCTTAGCTTAAACAACAAAGCACAAACATGTCCACCGATTGCTCACTGAACAGCCAATCAGCAGCTGTCATTTCCTTCATTTACTAATTCCCAACCTCTCTCCTACTCCAGTTTGCTCTTGTCTGTTGATGAGTAATGTTCAGTTAACAATGAATAATTTATAATGTCTGATCATCATAGAGAGATGTGTGGACTACATTAAAAAACACAAAAGAGTTATGTACAAAACTAAGTGTGTTAGGTTATGTGGTGTTGGTGATTTAGCTGATGAAGTTCAAAGTATTGTAGGCCCATCTGTCTCTGTAAATAGAAATGATAATATGTGTAGCAATTGTGTGGCTTTTTACAAAAGATAAATTTTAGAGCATGCAAATGAAACTAAAGAAGTTCCCATATCTGAGAAATTTTTCATTCTCAGGAATGAGATTGTGGATGTTTTAAATAGCAGTATTACAATTCTTGAAGTTAATATGTCACCATTTAAAGCCCCTTTCACAAGTTAGAGAGGATAGAAGGTTATGTCAAGAGTAAAAAAGTTGAAATTAGAGGAAACACTAACAACTTCACCTGTGTAGAAATTAGAAGACAAATATATGGAGTTGGTGTTTCAAGTGAGTCATCTCTTGAAAAGCCTTACAGTTCTACTTGTAATCAGTGGCTTTTGGATATTAATATAGCTCTTCATACTTGTAACTACACTGAAAAAGTGTAATTACCAGGGGTGCTGACTTCAAGAAATTATTAGGGGGCAGGCGTGAAGGGATCAGACGTAGGAGGGGCAAGTCTTCCTTTATCAGAAGGAAAATGAAAAATAGGACAAAAAAATAAATTACCAGTTTCAACGTATATTTTAAAACGCACTTGTAATTGCTCATCAGCAAATGAACAAAGTAACAAATATTATTTTGCTAAATATTAATATTTTTAAGAATGAAATTCAACCTGTGATTTTATAAAAATGTCGAGAGATCTTGTTTTCAAACGTTTGCAAAAAAATATAAGGAATTAGCGTAGTTACTCAAACAAAGAATGAGAAGTGTAAAAAATAAATATATAAAGGCCCTAGTGATTATACATTTCTGTATTTTTATTTATTTATTTTATTTTTGATAATTGTTTTAAACACTTACCATATATCACAAGAACATGTCAAAAACAATACAGGGCTGGCAATTAAGTTTTTCATCAAATGAGCAATGCTGAATATGGGGAAAAGGGTTTTTACTTAGTTTGTTGTCTATTAATTTTTTAAAAATAAATGTCTTTGACCTCATAAGGTTGGGGGAGTGGGTGGGAGCTTGGTCCATCTTATAAAGAATAATACATTTTGATAAAGGAAAGAAATTCATTTTTGCAATTAGCACACCCCACAATAGCCTGAATAGTTGGGAACACTTTTTTTTTTCTCTATAGAAATATTTCAACTTACGCATTTCGAAAATCACATGCACACACAAAAACTTATTTAACGAAACAGGATGAAAAATATTGCGTGGACACTGCCCCTCAAATAAAATTATTGAGGGGCAAGATTCACCTTGCCATCTCCCTATAGTCAGCACCTATGGCAATTACTGACATTGCTACCAGAGACTGTTAGTAAAACTGAAAGGGAAAGTTACCTGCAATATCAAAGGACCTCCTAGATAGATCCCGCAAGGTTAGAAAGGAAAAGGAAATCTATGTTCAGCCTGACCCCTACAAATGGGCATCTACTGTCTACAGAAGCTGCAACTCTGGCATTGTCATACTACCTAGATGATAGTAAACATTGTACTAGGCATAGTTCAAACAAAAATGTTGTTTGGGTTAAAGATGATAATGGTGCAAAATTTAAAAAGGTAAAAAGATTTATGACAAGATCAATCAAACAGGCACACAGGATAATGCAAAAACGAAAACCAAAATATAAAAATTAGTCTTTCAAAGTTTTACACTCTACGTCCAAGGTGGGTGAAAATTCAGCCAATACAAGCAGTCTACACTTGTATTTATTGCAGTAATCTGAAACTTATATGTACAGCTCTCCAAAATATAATAAACACACAAATTGAGGAAGAAGTTCTTTTACAGAAGTGTTTATGTTATAAAATAAGCAATGAATATTGTTGGCTCCAAGGGTATGGTGACTGCCCTGGAACAGAAGCACTGATAGTTGAAACTCTTTGCTTGAATGAAAAAGTAACATTTGCTACAAAAAATTGTAATACCTATTTGGGCAGGTGGTGACCTTATAAGAAAATCTGTATCTGTCAAAAAGTTTCTGGAAGATGTAAGACATTGGGTGAAGAAAGCAAATTCTCATAGCAGAATCAGGAAAATCCAAAGAGAAGGAATAGCTGAAGCAAAAATCTCTGTGAAAGAAAGTTCCATTCTAGTTTTACATTTTGATTTTGCTGAGAATTGAACAGTGGTACTGCCCAAGGAAATACAAAGTTACCACCTGGCAAAATGTTCAGATTTCACTTTTACATGTGTTGCATATTTTGGTAAAGAGGTTACTAGCTTTGTTGTAGTGTCTGATGATACAATTCACAACACAGCTCATGCTCTCTGTGATATAGAGATTTTAAAAAATGAAATTTCTAAGTTGTGCCAGTTAGAAATTGTGAGATCCCTTGTTTACATTTTCCATGGGGCTGCCAGACATTTTAAAACTAAATACCAACTTTATGAACTATCTAAAAATAATCAAATTGTGGAAGAAAAGTGCATTTTTTTTTTTTTACAGCTTTTGGGTATGGTAAAAGTACATGTGATGCTATAAGTGGGCTGTGTAAGCATTATGCAACAAAGTTTATTCTCCAAAGAGTCTGTGCAAACCATGAGATACAGCTTCATTTGTTGCTGCACTTTCATCTAGTACAAAATATAACATTACAGATTCTTTAAGAGTAAACTGTTCAAGCCTACAGGTCTTGTAAGGAAGAAGAATGGGCTAATGTAAAACCTGATGTAGGAATACAATCTAAACATTACTGGCTGGTTAAAAATAATGAGGCTTATAAAGGACGTACAATTAAACACCCAGTTGAAAAAGTTCAAACATTCAGCCAGGTAGAAAAACATTACTCAGTGATTTCCAAGTAGGTGAGTTTGTTGGGTGTGTTTATGACAATAGTTGGTTTATAGGGCAGAATGCAGGTATATCTCAAGAGCTCAAGGATATTACTGTGTCATTCATGCATCCCCACGGTCCAGCTAAAGGTTTCTGGCGGCCAGAGGAATCTGGAAAGAAGGATGAATGTCCAGTGCCATTAGTAAACGGGCTGCTAAAAATAAGGAATCCTACTCCACTTGGACTATCTGCACAACTCCACACTTTTGACCAAAAGCAGCTGAGAAATATCCAACAGATCTATTGTTCTTCATCCTTCTATAAACCTACTCGTAGCTTTACCAATATAATGCTAATGAATTATTTATTATTATCTAAAAGGCTAATTGTGAAAATTAGTTTTTTATGAAAGTAAAATTAATAAAAAAATTGCAATAATACCAATTGTAAAAAAGAACTTATTGAAATACAGTGATGCTATAGTATAAGGTTATGTTTGTAATGTGTACTAGCTAAAGAAACATAATTTGGAATGAACAGAGTAGAACATGAGCAAAGTATAAGGTTGCAAATAATTAACTTAAGAAAGAAATGAAACCAGCAAAGATATACTACCATGTTCTGTACATTTAAAAAAAAAAAATTATTAAATGTTTGTGTTTGACTTCAAAATATAATGTAATTGTACTAATCAAACACCAGTAACCTACGTTTAAACTTTAACTGATTGATTGAAAGTTTAATGACCACTGTGAGCAACTCAATATGCTATAAGCAGTCTCCCATCCCTAATTTAGGATCACTGGTTCTAGGGAAGGGAGAGAGCCAGTTCCACAAGACCAATACAACATCCATGCCTTGCTGGGATTCGAACCCGGACCCCTTTCGGATGAATGATCAGAGGCCATCGCTTAGACCACTGCGCCACCGGGCGGCGTTTAAACTTTGAAAACTGATTTAACGATGTTTTTAGTCAAATATGGACAATCTATTGCATGTTGTTCTGTATTACACAACACAGAAATGCTGAAAACATGTAATCCTCAAAAAATAAAAAATTGAAAAAAAAAATTACCAGGGGAACATCAAACAAAGGTCTTCGCTCTTTCCACGTTTATAAGTGAGTCGCAGAAAAATTCTGATTGACTGCCACTGGGAATCGATTCCCAGTGGCGGCCATTGAGAATTTTTCCGTGACTCTCTTATAAATGTGGAAAGAGCGAAGGCCTTTGATGTTCCTGGTCCACGTCAAATGTCTGTATTAATTACCAGATGAAAGCACACTATTTTTATAATGAGCAATTTATTAACAATTTTTTTTTTTGTAACTTGAAACCCTATTTTTTTTTTTTTTTTGTAACTTGAAACCCTATTTTTTTTTAAATCTGAAATGGGCAAATTTTTCAGATTTTTTAAAAATAGGGTTTCGAGTAACTGCCATTTAAAAATTGAGCATTTTTGAACTTCCGCATAGCTTAAAATTGAATTTTATGGACTGCATCCATCCTGGGTTTAAAATAAAACTTGCAGTAAAAATGCCAAAAGGTACTTCAGATTGCCATCCTTACTTACCTGAAAAATAATTTAGTAAGAGAAAAATTTCCCAAATTGCAAAAAAAGCAAGTTCTTATGACGAAAATTTATTTATTTTTATTAATGTCATCAGGCTTATTCAGACTACGCCAAGTTAAAATTCAATTCAATTAGCTACAAAGTAAAAAAAAATTAATTGAATAGATTAAATAGTTTGGAAGCAGTGTTCATTTTAAAACACAGCACTTTCCCAATTTTTGAAAGATAGCTATATTTTAGCCAATCTTTAGAACAGGATATTTTATGTCTCCAGTAGTTGTAACTACTGTAATTTTTTGGAAAAAAATCTAAAATGGTCACCTGACACATGTTGGTACTTGTCTGCCTGAAACGAGATGGAATGACTAACACATGCACAGCAGTGGTGCATTCAATGAGAGTGGCCTGAGCCCTCCGCATGACATATCCCTTGGTTTTTCATTCTTTGTTGTTGGCTGGTATATAAATATATTTATTTATTTATTTATTGTGAATCACTGCAAACACTTTGATATGGAGGGGATTTTTTATTGCTCCCCAATATTTTGGGACATGTTATCTCCAGAGTATTTTTATTGGCATCCAATGCCAGATCAAGGCATGTTTATGCCTTGATGCACAGTCCCTTTTGGCGAGCCTTTGTTAACTTTTAGCTACAGAACATTTACATAATATTTTTAAATTTAATATGCACACATGTATTTGTCTCCCTACTTCACCCCCAAAAAGTAAATACAGGAGAAGTAAGATGTTTTAGTCTCTTTCAAGTATTCAGTGACATAAATTGTCATGTGGCAAATGATGATTTCATTCAAGTTAACAGATCTGGAAAAAACTGTTTATGAAAAGGGACAAATTAAAGACTTAAAAAGACAGCACTTTCATTCTATTCCTATACAAAATTTAACATCTCTTAGGTTTGCTTCAAACAAAACATATAAACACAGTTTTCAGTTTCTTCAGAAAAAGAAGTGAAAAGGAGAGAAGATTCATTGGCAGAAGATAAACACCATGGACTGTAGCCAAAGTGAAGGGCAGGATATTTGGTCAGTGCTGCTTTTCTCAGCTATAAAACAAAATAAAGCAATAGGAGCCCTAGAAATATATTTTTACCCTGCAAAGGCTATTTAACATTTTACAAGAATTGTGTTTGTGGAATAACTTTTTTTACGGGTCTTTTAGAGGTTATTTTTAATGAAAGTTGGTTGTCAAATTTTCGAACTAAAGCCTAGTTCGTCATCAGGACTATGTCACTGGAGTAGTTGCTGCCACTCAATTGGAAGAGACCATCCGCAATTATCGTTAATTGTGGTACTTCTTCTTCTTGCTATTTCGATCCCTTCTTCTAGTTTTCTCTTTACTAAGTTTGACTGGTGGGCGATTATTTTCACTGAGTCCCAATTTATGGAGTGTCCACTTGCTTGTACATGTCTGTCTAGCCCTGTTTTGTTCCCAATGTTCCTAATAGCTGCTTGGTGTTCTTTCATTCGAACCTTAATACTTCTCCCTGTTTCTCCTATATAGCTGAGTCCGCAGTTACAGTCGATGCAGTAAATTACTCCTTCCTGCAATTGGATGTCCAATTCTTTCTGCTTTAAAGCTGGCAAGAATTTCTTTATTTTGTTATTAAGATCTGGAGCTAGCCTGATATTATATTTTGCTCCGATCCTTTTCAGTTTCTCGAAAAGTCCCTTGTGGTACGTAATTTTGCTGGTGAATTTGAAGTTGGTTTTTTCCTGCTTCTTTTTTGGCACTTGTTTAAATATTTTCTCAACATATGGGGAGGGGTAATTGTTTTCTGCCAACATTTCCTTTAATTCTTCTTTGTGTAGATCTTTTTGAGAAGCTGAAGAGACCAGGATTTCAAGCAGCTATTAGGAACATTGGGAACAAAACAGGGCTAGACAGACATGTACAAGCAAGTGGACACTCCATAAATTGGGACTCAGTGAAAATAATCGCCCACCAGTCAAACTTAGTAAGGAGAAAACTAGAAGAAGGGATCGAAATAGCAAGAAGAAGAAGTACCACAATTAACGATAATTGCGGATGGTCTCTTCCAATTGAGTGGCAGCAACTACTCCAGTGACATAGTCCTGATGACGAACTAGGCTTTAGTTCGAAAATTTGACAACCAACTTTCATTAAAAATAACCTCTAAAAGACCCGTAAAAAAGTTATTCCACAATCACTATGAATAGAGGTGCCATAAATGCATTTACAACAAGAATTGTGTTGTTAATGGTGGCTCTCTAGACAAGGTGCTCTGATGCCTTTCTTTCAGCTTGAGCCTGCCCTGTTTGCATCTTCAATATTTTGGGTGACCCCCACAAACAGGTTTGGACTGGAACAGCCCACGTGATCAGATCCAAATCGGCCCATATATATATATATATATATATATATATATATATATATATATATATATATATACGAGCCGATCTGGATATATGTATATCAGCGCACACACACACACACACATGTAAAAGTATATATATGTGTGTGTGAGTGTGTGTTTATTAATTATGTTAATATAGACACTGCCGCTTCTGACTGCGCATATGGGCAAAAATGAGCATCTAAAGCTTGCGAAAAAAAGGTAAACAAATCAGTTTAGAACATCGATCGGACCCATGTGAATATCATCTGCCGAAATTGCGTGCACCAGGTCTTTACATATAGTTTTGCCTGTCAGGTGCTGGTTGCAAACACCACACCATTAGATGGAACTGCTGGTTTATAGAAACGAGGGAATGCGAGGTAGACTGTTAGTCATAACAGCATTCAACTACAGATGTTACGGAGTGTATGAGAATGAGAGAGGTGAAACTTCATATAGAGCATCAGCAACGGATTGTGGGGAGGAAAAATATCCCATTCACAGTAACATAAATCCTTGGTTGGCATAATATAATTTCAAGAGATGTCAGCTTGGAAAGCTTTCACCAATTGGCCTGAACTACACACATACGCATGTTTTGCTTACCAAATTTGAATAATGAGATTTTGAAAAAAAACCGCTCCAGCAGCGGCTCACAGCACGATCGGCGAGTGCAACCCTGCTTATAAAGAAATCCTGGGTGCACCTCTGGTGTACAGATTTTAATGGTAGCATTTTGTCTGTGATGTACTTTTATGAAATCTAACTTTTTTTTTTTTTCAGTATTCCTAATAAAAGAACAAAGTCAGTAATTATAGTTACACAAGTTTTATTTTGGCACACTGCCTTTAACATCCAAAACCGACAGAACAGTGTTACAATTTACACTGAGCTATATCGCTGCCATCATATGCAGGCATTTTGCACATACTGTGAATATAAACTGTTAACGAAGAAATATTCACTTCAGCATGAAGATGAAAAGCACAAATATCACAGCAATACACAGCATTAACAGATAGTGGGTTGTTAGCTGACAATTATGAAAACTAGCAGATATACAAAAAATGAGCTAGCATTTTAATTATAGTTCTAGAGACCCGGCACCTAATAATGATGCAGAATTAGCAAGAGTAGCACTTCCTGACATTTCACATGAAGAGCAAACATAACATGGTTTGTAGTTATAATTATGTGCAAATACTACAATATATCCAGTTCTATATACATTTTGTTTCAAAGTTTGTGCCATCCCAGTAAGGTCACAAATAGCTTATCTCCACAAAAGTCCACATATTCTATAAGCACAAGCAGAAAACAATAGAAGCTCGTTTATTCGCTTTTTTTTTTTCCGTTTGTTTTTTTCCTTTAGTAGTTTTCACACTCTAGATTCGTGCAACAGGCAAGAAGGATGAAAAGAAATCTCAGCAGTAGGGGAAAGTTAGTTTAGTGCTTGGTTCCACTATATCCACATAAACCACAAGAATCTAATTACTTAACATAGTTCAAGATTTTTGCATTAGTATCGCATGCAACAGAACACCAAAACCACCAAGCTATTTTATTTTGTTTGCTGAAATCAGTAATAAAAACTTTAACCTCCCTTACTTTAAAAACATTCATCATTGAGAATTACATACAATAATTTTTTTTTTTTTTTTTTTTTTGATTGGAGGTTTAACGACCACCATGAGCAACTCAATGGGCTATAAGCAGTCGCCCATTCCTAATTTAGGGTCACTGGTTCCAGGGAAAGGAGAGAGTCAGTGCCGTAAGACAAACACAACATCCATGCCTCACCGGGATTCGAACACGGACCCCTTTCGGACGAATGATCAGAGGCCATCGCCTTAGACCACTGCGCCACCGGGGCGGCGCAATAATTTTTTATGCATTTTTAATTAATAGTTCACATACTATATTAGAAAAAGTATTCAGAAACCACAATGTCTTGAGGCAAATGGCTTTATTATTGCAATTAGTAGTTGGTCGGTCTACCTTTTGCTTGTATGACAGAGGTAACACGTCAAGGCATACTATCAACCAATTTCCGCTAGGTTTCGACGGTAATGGCTCATCATTTGTCCTGCAAAGCTACTGCCAAAGTGGAGAGCAAAGACTGCTGTTAGGTTTGATTTTGTATCAGTCACTCCAGTTTATCCCAGAGATGTTCTATGGGATTAAGATAAGGACTCTGAGCAAGCCAATTTAACAATTCCACCTCACTGTCAAGAAACCAGTCTTGCATGCACCATGCAGTGTCGCAGGGACCTCTATCGTGTTGGAAGAGACAATGGTCACTTCCATAATAATGCCACATTGTTGGTAGGGGTAAATTATCCAGAACGTCAAGGTACACTTCCAACTTCTTGGTATAATAGCTAATGGGCTGAGTCCCATCCATGAAAAACAACTCCATTCCATGATGGAGCTCTGCCAAACTTAACAGTTGGAAGAACACAGTTCAAAGAAAATCGTTCACCAGCCTGTCGCCAAATCCAAACATGCCCATCAGATTGGAAGAGTGAAAACATGACTCATCCCTCAAAAGAGTAGCTTTCCAGTCACCCACAGTCCAGGAATGATGCGAGACACCACTCCAAACGGTGCTTCACATTCATGGTAGTCAAGTGTGGTTTGTGTGCTGCTGCTCTACCATAATAACCCACACTGTGCAACTCTTTGCTGACAGTTATGGTACTAACAGAGCCATTGCAAGCCTTTCTTACTTCAGCAGTGATGGAAATGGCAGAGGAAGAACAGGACTTCTTAACATTTCTTACGATGGCTCTTCTGTCATGTTCCATCAGTCTGTGTGGCCTTCCTGAACATTCTTTTGCTGTAGTACCACCATCCTGCTTCCACACACACCTCTTCACAACATCACTTAGTCAATTTTGGTACATTAGTTTAGCTGCAATGCTCCATGTGGAAGCATATTATTCAAATGACATACTATAACCAGCCCATGCTGAAACTTGGAAGAAAGTTCACGTCCACACAGCATATCCGCTTCAAAGTTACTCATAATATGACAGAACATCTCAGCTTTATTATACCTACCTCCTCACTCACAGCACACCTATCTGCGTAACTATTCTTTGTACTTAGTACGCAAATATTTCGTAGTGTCCAAATACTTTAGATAATATAGTGTACACTACTATAGCGAGGACCACTGTATTTGAAAATTGGGGTACAAAAGAAGCCACAATATAGATCAGAACTATATCACCATTCACATTAACAAAGTGACATTGCAGGAAAGAGAAAAAACATTTACAACACTAGACACATTTAGCATCTAAAGTCATAAAAGCTCTTCACTGTCAAGGAAACTGAGGTACATGTTTTGTTTCACAAAAACAGCCTGTAATGCTGTAGTGAACAGTAAAAATTGTATCACATTATGAAGTACTGTATTAGTTTTAGACACATCATTTGAAATTAATGTTGCTTAATAATTTACATGCATGAAAACTATTACAAAATTGACAAGGAAGTGTGAAAAACCCTACACAAGTACAAATGAAAATGAGGATATGCTCTAATAACAAATAAAGTCATAATGACATTCTTCACTTCATAGCTGACTCATTAATTATTTACATTGTAGCATTTCTGTAAGGAAATTTTAGTCATAACGAAATCAGCTTTAGAAAGCAGAAACAACAAGCTGCAACAATTTATTCACTTTTGCTTTCAACAAAAAAAAAAAAAGGAAAACCATTTCACATACACATGCAACATCAATATATCACATACAGTGACAAGACTAAGTAGGATGGCACAATTTCCATGTCAACTAGCCTTACATGACTAGGATTTTACTTTGTGAAAAATGGTTCATGTGATACAACAGCATTTGTTCAACAGTGGAAGGATAAAAAGTATTAATGACATGGATGTGTCAGAAATAAATACTTAATTTGCATTTTGGCTGGCATTGTATGTCCCCTTGCTGTAAACAATTGACAAATTTCTCACTATCCAGTACGGCTAGGACTCAGTGGCGTATATTCGAGGCTAGCTGCGAAGCCCAGAGAATGCACAAATAAAACTGAATTAAATATACACAAATAAAAGTCAATTATCAACAGTATTGAAATATGTCAATGCTTTCGCTGCGAAAAAAAACACGTGCAGATTCGTTTCATTGACTCAGTCTCGCGAACGAAAACCAACGGCATAACGCAAGCAGCTCTTCCAGAGTCTTCGCAGTTCTGATTCGAAAATCTTCCATATGATCGCCTGCTAGCGTTTCCATGACAATATGAATCAGCTGGTAGAGGGGAATGGGCCATTGCTTTGGACAAAAATTTGCTCAGAAAAAACAGACAGACTACCTCAGTCACTCGCATACTCCTGCCCATAAGTGTGTTTTGCGAGAGTTGTTTCAGTTTTTGTGAAGTGTCAGTGAATTAAAATTAGAGATATCATATCTTAAATTCATGGTTTTGTTGGATTCGAACTGCTTTGATAAATTTTGTGAAAGCTTCCCTGGACATCTACTGTCAGAACTTAAAGAACTCTATGCTTCAAATTTTGATTCAGCTGGACTAAAAAGTGAACTAAAGGTGTTTTATTCTCTTGATGAATACAAAAACAAATCAGTAAGAAGCATTATGTGTTACATAAAGTTGAATAAATTGGACATAGTTTTAGTGAGGTGTACAAATTAGCAGACCTCATATTAAACTTTCGATCAACAACTGCAACTTTCGAAAGAAGTTTTTCAGCATTAAAAAGAATAAAGATATATCTTAGAGCCACACAAGAACATGCACATTCAAAAAACTTGGCTGTTTTGTCAATAGAGAAAAAATTATTTTTAAATATGGAAAAGCACTCTGAAACATTTTATGAAAACGTAACACTCAAGTTCGCACAAAAGGAAAGAAGAATGGAGTTCATGTACAAATAAAGTATTCAGAAGAAGAATGGAGTTCCTGTACAAATAAAATATTCAGAAGAAGTGTGGAGTTAATGTACAAATAAAGTATTCAGAAGAATTAAGTTTGTGTACAAATAAATGTCCAAATCCTAATCCTCATAATTACGTGGTATGTTAGCAAATGGCATGTACTTAAAATTTAGAAAAAAAGTGACTTCTATTACTTAACAATTAAAAATTAAAACTTTGCAATTAAAAGAAAACAGTACTGGGGGATGGGGGGATGGGTGAGACAGCCCAGGTCTCTGACCCAAAATACACCACTGCTAGGACTACTGCACTATTTACATGACTGTAATAAGTCAGGCAAAGATGGTCCCCAACTATCAGGATCTGAGTCTTTTGCTGAATAGTTTGGCTTGCATGACAAGGAAGGTGTCACTGGGACCTCCATCATACACAGGTTGCGAATTTGAAATTGTCCATTCAGGATTCACCTTCTTGTGCTGCTTATGTTTTCTGCCTTGACTGGCATACTTGGTGTTGGTTTACAGCAGTCTTCCATGACTAGGTGAACCTCTTATAGTCTCTGGAAATACAATATGATTGTTGAGAAGAAGTTTGTCTGGGTTCAGGGCCATCAATAAGAAGAGGTTGTTGATCATAACCATAGCTAGATTATGAGTGCTGTCTAAGATCAGAATGATCACCTTAGATGTATTTAGCTGGAGGGAATTGCTGAAGTAGGTAGGGAAAAGGCCATTGCTGTTAATCAGCATCATTAGGTTTTTCATCAGTGGTTTCATACATATATGATCAACAAACCGACCATTAGCATCTGAACCTGCAGAGAAGAGGCAATACTGTTGGTTATAATGATGCAGTGCTGAAGTTTTACCATCCACTGAAAGAAAAGCAGATGGACTATCGTCTCTTGTGCCTTCATCACCAGGGCTATAGGTATGATGTTTCCAAGATTCGTTGGTAACTGCATCCTATTTTTTGTTGCCTCACTTATTATTTATAGTGACAACATTCTCTGCATCATTTTCTGGACTTCTGATAGCTACTGTAGATAACCTAATAGAAACAAAGTAAAATTAAACGCAATTTCACTTGATGATATGCTGTACATATTTTATTATCATTATTATGACACCCAGAGGCTGCATTTCGAAATTAATTTCTTCCACATGACTAAAAATAATAGAACAAGGTCTAAAGAAAAAAAAAGAGAAATTAGACATATCTAAAGAAAAAAGAAAGTAAGAAAACAAGAATGTCAAATTTCTAAATTAGAATTTTAGTCTAACATACCTTTTATATCATATCGCAAAAAGTGTGGTAAAAACATTATCGTACATCTATGCATGCACTTAAGCACTGGTTTAATGCTCCATATCACATGGAAGAGAAGTGTTACTCCCTCAATTTTAAAAGTTTGCTCCACACAAATTCTATTCTAGTCATTTTTAAAAACAAAAGCTAGAATTGCCAGAAAGATCAGAAAATAAATGTAATTTTCATACATTATCTGATCAATACTTTGCTTTTTGTTAGTATGAAAATATAAAATGATGAAACATTCATATAGTTTACTGAAGTTTTTAAAATAAAAAGGTCAGAAAAAAAAAAGCTGAGGTGAGTGTTGGGGATGCTACTTTGAATGCTTCACATGGATGCTCTTCAGCAGTGACACTTCAACTACAGGACAATCAGATGATGATAAAAAAAATTTTAGCATGCAGAGAAAAGAAAAGTGCATTCCACAGGGTAAAACCAGTCGCAACTGATATGGGCCCGACTCTGTGTAAGTCACCTATTCAATCTCATTAAATCGGTATGATTGACTCGCATGTGTTAGCTCAAAACGTCGAAAACAGATGCCAGTCTCTTGCGGATGAAGTGAAAATTTTAGATGATGTTGATCTAAGAATGAAGAAGAAAGATGTGGCTATAAAAGTACTATATAGCCATAAGCAGTGTTATAAAATGTAGTGAAGAAATTACAGAGAGTGATGAAGATGATGAGGCTACCAGAAAACTTCACATGAAGAAATTCTAAAAGCATTCAGTACGATTCAACGAGGATTACAGTTTCAACAAAGTGTTCAAGATTAAATGTTCCAATGTTTATAAAAATGTGGAACTTTTTATAAACAAAACGCTTTTAATAGAAAATATGTACAGAGCAGAATTACAGATTTTTTTTACAATTTAAAATAAGTATGTACATTACTAACATAATGAAGAGGAGAGGTAATCCTTTAGTCTTTGTTACCTTCTTTTCATTAATTTATTTATTCAGACAATGTATTCTACTTCTACAAATATATTAGGGGTATGCAAAAGTTTCTGCTGTTTTAAAGAGAAAAGAGACAGGAACAATCAGGAAGCCAGTACACATTTATTCAACGAAATATTGGCCGTTAGCATCAATGACCTTTAGCCATTTTTCAGGCAACAAATGATTGCCCCTGTGATAGGAGGACTGATTTTGAGCTGAAGAATGCAGTAACAAAATTTTCCACTTCTGGAACTATGGTGAACCACTGTTGGGCTAGGGCATGTTGCATAGAGCAAAACAGATGAAAGTCCGAGGGAATAATGTCTGGGGAGTAAGTCAGGTACGGTAAAACCTCCCAGTGTAACTGTTCAAGGATTGATTTCATGGTGGCATCGACATGTGGTCTGGCATTATCGTATAACAGGATGGCTGGGCGGTGTCTTTACCAGTCCATGGGCGTTCAATTCCATCAACTGATTGCTATATCGTTGTGCAGTGATTTTTTCAACAGTTCAAAGTACAGCAATCCATGCATATCCCACGACCGTCAGGTCAAGTGTTTTGGGATACTCTTTCTATTATTTTTTTCTATTTTTGGCTAAAAGTGGTGGAGAAAAGTGTTTTGGTGCAGTCGGGTTCCTGCATGAACCTTTTCAGTGAAACTTAAGTCTTTTTCAAGACTGTATCCTTTTGTTTGGCTCCGCCCCACACCTTGGCACGGTGACGGTCCCTACTACTATGGTAGGGCCAATTTGGGATTTCTAGCAAGTGATCTGCTAGATTGATTATAACATCCGTGGTCACCCACAGGATGAATATGGCTTCTCAGAGCTAGGGCTCTGAGAGGCCTACTAATTTAGATATTCTCATTTTAGATTGTAATGCTAAGTTGGAGCTTATTCTTGAAGATTAATCATGCAAGATCAATAGCCCAACCAGAGTTCACATTCGCCTGATATTCTAGAAGTTACAGGAATGTGCAATTGCACAGATGTGTACGATAAGTCACTTACGTGGGCAATTACAGGAACGAGTGATGGCAAGACACGGGGGATTGCCCAGGCTTGCCGATTCTTACGCTGAAGCTGCACGTCGGTCTGGTCATGTAAGAACGACAAAGAAAAAGATGGAAGATAAGCATGTACTCTTTGTATATCCTAAAGACAAAGAAGCCAATAACACTTCAGATGGGGTGAAGCAAAATTTGAAGACCTATGTTAATCCATATAAATTGCAAGTTGGAATCAAAAATATTAGAAAGATTAATAATAATGGAGTCATTTGTAGAGTGTTCCTCTCAGGATGACTTGGGAAAACTGAATGATGAAATCAGTTCCATTCCTGATACTAAATATATTTTAGTTTCCAGATTACCTGAGAGACAGGATCCTCACATAATTATTTATGGTATTGATGGAGAATTAACCAGTCAAAAAGTTGAAGAAAGAGTTAAAGAGCAGAATCAAAAAATAGGAACTGATGATTTGGTTATTATGTTCTCAATCCCAGCAAAAAATGGGAAGAAACACTGAGTGGCACAAGTGAAGCCAAAAGTTTTCAAGTTGGTTCAGAAGAGAGAAAAGCTTAACCTCGGCTGGACTGCTGATTCGGTCAGAGAGTTTATCAGAGAAGTCAGATGCTTTAAGTGTGCAGCTTTTGGTCTTTTTAAGAGCAAGTGCAAAAGTCAGGAGGAAATATGCACTAGATGTTCTGGTGAAGGACATACACATTGGAATTGCACTGAAACTGAAAAGTGCCCGAACTGTTTTAGAGCAAACAATAGACTTAAATTGAAACTTGATATTAAACATTCTGCATTAAGTAAAGATGGTCCTTGTTATATAAGAGAATTGTAATTGATTAAAATTCAAATCAAGTATGACTAGTAAATTTAGTGAACATATTAGAGTTGCTCAATTGAATCTGCATCACTCAGGGCTGCAACGATTCAATCATTAATTACAGTGGTTGAACAGGGTATTGATACTTTGCTTATTCAAGAGCCACATGTCTTTAAATAACAAATTATGGGATTACCAACAGTTATTAGAAAATTTTACTGTGATACAGAAGATGCATTAGCTGTAATACTGGTGTTTAAGTCCAATTTGAATGTAATGTTGGTGTATGCTTCTTGCAGAGTTGTGGCAATTTCAATGGAATGTGGAACATGTGTATTGATTAACGTCTACTGTCCACCCTCTGAGGATGTAAATATCACCCTAGCAGAAATTGAAGACGTTTTAGAAAGAACTAAGGGTGATTTATTAGCTGGTGATTTTAATACTAAGAGTAATGTCTGGGGGTATGCAATCCAGAGATACCAGGGGAAATCAGGTGCTTGATTTTGCATTCTCTAAAGGACTTACATTCATTAATGATACCAAGAGTCTTCCAACTTTTATGGGAAGTCAGGGTCAATCTTGGATTGATCTTACTATTACTAGGATTGTGAGTGATCTGCGGATTATTGGTTGGAAAGTTATAGATGACTTTACGGCAAGTGATCATCTCATGATTATTTTTAACCTTGATAAAACTTCAGATGACTCTGTACAAAAGAAAAAGGGATTTAACATGGATAAAATGGACTGGGTCTCTTTTTAGATTAAATTGAACGATTTCATCGATTCTCGTTGTGATGCTGTTTCTCAGATTGAGAATGTCGATAACTTTTTCATGGATTTAACTTTGAAACTTATAGAAATATGTGAATCATGTTGGAGGCCTAGGACCAGAGGTACAGAGTCTAGTGGTTGGTGGAATGAAGATCAAAGACAATTAAGAGCACATACTCGTAGATCAAGAAGACAAATGCAGCATTCCAGGGTAAGCGATGCGGAGAGAGAGTATTTTGAGAAATTTATAAAACAGATGCTGCAATTTATAAACGTGCATTAATATCTGCAAAGACAAATTTCTGGAGGGATATGCGTGGTAGGGTGGATTTTCGTTTCCCCTTTGGTGTTGCCTTTAAAATTGCCAAATGAAGGATTCATTCTGCCTTACTAATTTCAGCAATAACAATGGTGGTTGGAGGTTTAACCACATCAGTGGATGAGAGTGTGGATGCCTTGCTGCAGTTTCACTTACCACAGGATGACAGTGCTTTGGGTTTAGAGATTCATCAACAAATTAGACCTAACTCTAAGATTCCTTTTGATTCTGTGGATGACCATTTGATTACCATCTCTGAAGTTGATTAGATTTTTAAAAAGATCACTATGGATAAGTCACCTGGTTGGAATGGAATTGATTTCTCAATTATAAGAGAAATTTTGATTACTGATGCTCAATTTTTTTGTTGACCTGCTTATTTGCATGGTTAAAGGAATTTTCTCTAAGTGTTGGAAAACAGCAGTCTTGGTTCTTTTTAATAAAGAGGGAAGATCTCGAACTGATCCATCTGCTTATCGAGTGATATGTCTACTGCCCTGTTGGGGCAAGGTATTGGATAAAATTGTTACGAATAGAATTATATTTCACTTACAATCACAACAGTGGTTTCACCCTTTGCAATATGCATTCACCAGGTCTAAGAGCACTATGGATGCAATTGTCTATATTCGAGAACAAATTCAGTATCAAAGGGAAATGAGAAGACGTGTTTGGTTTCATCAGATGTTAAAAATGCATTCAATACAGTTTGGTGGCCAAGTGTATTGGATATCATGCGAATTGCACATTGTCCTAAAAATTTATTTCATCTGGTTTAGAGTTTATCTGACAGAAGTGTGGAATCAAGATTGGGAGGATCTATTATTACACATTCTTATTCCAGAGGATGCCCACAGGGGTCCAGAAACGGACCCCTGTGGTGGAACGTAATTGTTAATGAAGCATTAAATATTCAATTTGATGATAATGTTAAGTTATTGGCTTACGCGGATGATTTCGTGTTAATGGTATCTGACAGTGGAAGACATGTCATGGAGGAAAAAATTAATTCTGCATTGTACAAACTCAACGAGTGGAGTATTAACAAGGTGGCTTTTGCACCAGAAAAATCTAAGTTAATGGGTTTTTCCAAGAAAACCTCAATGAAGACTCCCCGAAATGTCATTTTCAGGGTCACACAATTAAAACTGTTCAGAGTTTGAAATTTTTAGGTGTAATATTGGATAATAAATTCTCTCATTTATTGTACGTTCAATACCTACGTGAGAGAATTTTGGCCTTTACTAGTAAAATTATTTTGATGAAGTTTAATGGAAAAGTACAGAAGGCAATCTATAAACATTGCATAGAAAGAATGACAACTTATGCCTGTGGAGCCTGGTATACATCATCCGTAACAGAGTTGACTAAATTCCAACAAATTCAGTGATCGGTTCTCCTGGGAATAACAGGATATTACCAGACAACTTCAACAGCCACTTTGCAGGTGCTCGCTGGTTGTGAGCCCTTGAACTTAGTTCTGGAGATGGAGGCAGCATCTTGCAGACTTTCTCATACAGATGATTCAATTTCTGTGTTTGGAGAGAACTTTTGTTTGATTGGTTATAAGAGACTATATCGTACGGTGGTTATTCCTTCTGCTCTTCAAATCAAAGTCTTATGAATACTAAACTTCCTACACAAATTGGTAAAGAAATTTTCACGGACGGCTCCAAAATTGGAAATTTGGTTGGAGCTGGCTTTTACGCAACTTCTGATAGCAGTTCATTATGTGAGCGATATCTTAGCCTCTCGGATCGAGCTTCTGTTTTTCAAGCTGAACTCTTTGCAGTTAAATCAGCATTGGAGTGGGTTATGACTACCTCTCATGGATATGATGTTCACATTTATTCAGACTCACAAACTGCTCTTGCTGTGTTGTCGGACTTTGACTCCTTTGAAGAACTAGTGATGGAGATACAGGACTTGATGGGTGAACTGGGACATGACTTCTTACATTTTCACTGGGTTCCTGGTCACCAAGGAATTCTAGGAAATGAAACTGCGGATTTACTTGTTTGTAGGAGCACATCAAAGATGGAAGTTGATTACTTTGTGAAGATCTAATTTTGAACACTAAAGAATCACCTTAAGGTTTGCCTTCAGGATGCCTAGCAGCAAAGATGGTCCTACATTGGCAAGGGAAGACACACCTTTTCCATCTTTCCTACGGTTTCTAGTGACAGGCGTTTAGATGATAAATATCTAAATCAACTATTAACTGAACATGGGTCTTGTCTCGCATATTTCCAGAGATTTGGACAAAAGAAGTCCAGATGTAAATGCGGCTCATCAACAGCAACGATTTTCCATTTGGTTTTTGAGTGTTCAGGAATTTTGAGACCGAGATCTGTTTCCGGTATTCTGGGAAGACCACATCTATGATATTGTGTCAGAGTTTATAAAGTTCCTCAAGTTCAATGAGACAGATGTTATGGATGTATCCAGCTCAGAAGACTTTCTCCAACTTTGAGATTTAATACCTGATTTTGGACTTGTGTCTGTTTGGTTTTTCCGCCGATCGGGTAGTGGGATCTCACTTTTGTTGCCCAGAGATTTTCTGGGTTTTATTTTGCGTTGGTGTTTAATTATTAATTTAAATTAGCTCAATCAACGGATTTTTATTGAATGTTGATCACTTTGTGTTTTTGATCATTGCATTGTCTCAAGATTTGTATTTGAATTTTTCCTGATGTTGGAGCGTCTTGTTTTATTAGGTTAAAATTGGTGACTATGTATTGATGTGTATATTGTTTTTCCTTGACGATTGTAACTTGTTTTGTACATATATTTCTGAATTTTTATTTTGTTATTGGGGTAGAACTTGTGTTTTATGAAGGTTTGTTATTCTATTACGATTGAGTATTAGTATGTTTTGGATTTCTTATATTGAAGTGTTAGGATTTATAGCATTGAGTACCTTGTTGATTTATTCGTACTGTGTTTAATACTTGAGCTCCGTTTTTGGCATGAATTCTGTTAATATATTAAGTACTGTAAGTTTGTTCAAGTTAGAACCCACTTAAAATGTCAGTGACTATGGGTTTTGTGAAGAATTGAATTGCTGAGCTGTTTTGTATAATTCATTTGTTTGTGTTTTAATATTACTTTGTAATTTTGTTCATATTCATTATTAAAGGATCAAGTTGATCCCATGGTTTTTGTGGCGAGGTCTCCCAGTTTTTGGGGGGTGGGTCTCTTCAAAGTTTAGGGAATTAAAAATGAGTGAGCTAATTAATCAATCGCTGCTATACTCACACGGTGCAGTTCATAGACATCGGAATGTGCATATCCACCACACATACAACAGCACCTTTTTCCTGTGGATACCCTGTTTTGCAGTGAATGTTGATAACTAGCCTGGGTTGACCCAGGATCCCTTGCATATGGAGTTGTCTCAATAGACCCATTTTTCATCCCCGGTGACAACCTTCCACAAGGAATTCTTCCCTTGAAACCTCTTCAGCAATGACATGCAGATGCCCAATCGTTGACCAATTTTATGCTCCATTAAAGTATGCAGAATCCACTTACCAATCTTCTGGATCTTCTCCAAGACCTGTAGACACTGTACCACCATTGATTTAGCCACTTTCAAACATTTTGCCAGTTGCGTGGTCTATTGTGTGGAATCCTCTTGCAACAATGATTCCAGCTCCTCGTCTGCAAGTTCTTGCAGTCTACCTGCATATGCCTTGTCTTCCAAGCTTAGATCACCTTTCTTAAACCTGGCAAACCATTCTCGACACGTTTGCTGACCTACCGCTTCGCCACACGCCTGACATATTGAACCGCATGCTTCACTCACACTTTTCCTTAAATTAAACATGAATAACAAACAGTGCCGCAAATGAACTTTATCAACCGCCATGCTTGGCTTCATATACGAACTGACAGCATGGGTCGCCGGCCAGTTAGACCTCTACAGAAACTGCTAGTGGGGGTGGCGGAAACTTTTGCATAACCCTAACATGTATCAAAAAATATTTAAACTCATTTATGAAGAGCTTCTACTCAAATGTTCAATTTACTGTCCAAATTCAACCACATTATACCATCTTTTTCACTTTATTTTATTTACTTTTTACAATTTATGTATACTTCTATTTAACGAATTTCCTTTATAACCAAGTTTTTAAGTGGAACAATGGGACTTAGTTAAATAGAGACTTCACTGTATATTTCTTCAAAAACCAAGTTATTTTTGTTACATTTTGTATGAATCTTGAAAAAATTCATAATCTGAGATTGTATGATCAGTTATGTGGTTATAGTAGTACAAATATCTTGAATCTTCTAAATTCTTCTTCTAGATCACAGTTTATTAAAGAATATTATTACAGATGCTATGATCTGGACTTGTCAAGCTTTTTAATGCCTAAAATATATGTGAAGAACAGATTAACTTTATGAAAATACATACTGTTTTCAAAATATTTGTAAGGGAGTTTTTTTTTCCCTTGAGAAGATATAATTCAAATTGTGGAATATGGGGCTTCCAAGCCTGGACCTTATACCTTATGAGGGCTTATCTGGTAATAACATCCTGCCTCTTTTTGTATCACATCAAAAATTAAATTCAAATACAGCAAGATATATGCACACTAAAATCAAATCTTTTATGTTACATAAACTTAAGTGTTGTATGCTTCCTTAAAGATTGTTTCTCATATTAGAAATAATCACTGAAAATAATTTGAATTTATATATGATATGAAGTTAAAAAAATGTCATTTACTTTGCAGGAATAACCTTCTCCCAAAATGATCTGTTTAATTTAAACATTATATTGTCATGTTATAGGACTAATGCAGAAGCTGATGGACATGAAGAATTAAATAACTTTTTCTACCTAGAATAGAAATGCCAGAAAGATGCACACTCAATTTATGAGTTTCTGCCTGTAAAATGAAACTGTGAATGATAATTTTAATTACATATACACATGATTCTACAATACAATGGCAACACATTTTCAAGTAAAAAAAAATCTAATACATAATACTAAAATAAAAAAAAGAAGCAACAATATATTTACTCCTGATTTAAGAATTATTTCCAAGAAACAATCCCAATGCAATAATTACACAGAAACCAAGAAAATGTAATGAAATATACAAATTTCCAAACTTTCAACATAACTACTGTGAATAGTAAACAAACAAGAATATAACCCCAATCAGCTAAGCACAATACGTGAAAAATTCTGATTGCAGGTCCATGTTTATAAATCTAAAGAACTAATTCTTAGCTGAACATCAAAAACTATACATTTTGTAGTACAGTAGAAGAGTCTAGAACAGGTAACAGATAATTATTTGGGTGAAATTACTGACAAGAGGTAATAGCTCAATAAGAAAATTCAAAACAGAATCAGCAAGGCAGGAAAGGTCTGTTATCAGCTGAGTAAAAATATCTTCACACTATGAAAAAAGTTGATCAGAGAACTTAATCGGCTGTATTCAATGCAGTATTTAGAACTTCCCTTCTTTATGTCACAGAGAGTTGTTTGCCAAGTGAATGGTTGTCTAGGACAGTGGTCATAAAACTTTTGGAGAGAAGGGTCAAATGGGAAATTGGCTAAAGCTTAGGGAGCCAGATTGAAAAATAAAAATTAGTGAACCATAAAATCAATCAATGCAGATATTGCAAATTTTTAATGAATTAATATTTGTCAAGGTTTAACTAATTTTATATGGTCTGTAATTTAACATGAAGGTTTTCAAATATTTAAAAATATTTATGCACATCTAAAATAAATACAAAATTAAAATTACTGAAGACAAAAGTTTAGCTTTTAGTAAGTTAACTTCATCACAAACAAATTGACCTTATTGACATCTAAAACTGGAAAAAAAATCAATGGGGAGAATGGTACTGTTTCTGGAATGATTTAGCATCATTTTTTATATTTGGTTTCCGGTTGGGCAACCGAATTTTTAAAAAGTCTGACAAGTGATTGTCAGCCAATCGTGAACAAATCTTTAATATCACGTATTTAATTTTGGGGAACGTTTGTTCACATAACATGTGATACCAAACACTGAAAGAAATTTCCTGGCAAAACTTTTCAGATTTGTAAAACTATTTCTAGGCAAAAGAGATTAAATGGTTATTAAACTGTCACTCTTAAACAATGAATTCAAATTATTATTAGATTTTTTTTTAATTGGAAGTTTAACGACCAACATGAGCAACTCAATGGGCTATAAGCAGTCGCCCATCCCTAATTTAGGGCCACTGGTTCCAGGGAAGGGAGAGAGCCAGCGCCATAAGACAAACACAACATCCATGCCTCACTGAGATTCGAACACAGATCTCCTTCGGACGATTGATCAGAAGCCATCGCTTAGACCGCAGAAAGGATTCTGAGAATTCAGAATTTTCGTAGCATACGAAAAATCCGTGAAATTCAAGTTTGGCTATTAATAGATTACAAATCTAACATTTCCAACTGTAAATTCTCCTCGGCATCAACAGTAAAACTAAATAGGTCCTGCAATAACTGGAATGTTTTTTCATGCTTGTGAAACTCAACAAAATGTCTTTCAAACTCAGCTTTCAACAAATTAATATTTGTGACATAGTGCTGAACATCAAAAACAAACTTATCAGACATGTCGTCCCATATACACTGCCTGACAGAGAAAATGCCACACCATGAAAGAATGCTCGAAAACAGACCAAACTGCACACACAGATAGCCAAGTAGGTCCTGAACAAATGATTTAATTCTCACGTACAGACTATGCTCCAGTGGGCGAATATACAGGACAATCAATAAGGAGTGTGGCCCCCATTTTAAGCAAAACAGCGTTGAATCCGACATGGCATCGAGGCAATGAGAGTCCAAATGGAGTCCTGGGGTATTGTGGTCAATGTGGTGTTCCAAGTCCACAGTTCATCTTCATTTTGCGGGGGTGGGAGGGTACTCAACCGATGTCCAATCGTGTCCCACAGATGCCCAATGAGCGAGAGACCGCGGGGGATCGTGCTGGCCACGGAAGCATTTGCACACCGTGTAAAGCATTCCAACTGATCCCAGCGGTATGCGGCCAGGTGTTATCCTGTTGAAAAATGGTGTTTGGGATGGCCTGCAGATACGGTAGTGCCACATGCCTCAGCGCCTCGTCAACATAGCAGCGTGCCGTCAATGTGCCTATAATACGTACCAGCGGTGAGCGGCTGTTGGTGCTGATAGCTCCCCACACCATGATTTCACGTTGTCGGGCCGTGTGGCGCTCCACAATGGCAAAGGAATCTGCCCGTTAGGCCACATCACCTCCAGACTCTCACGACAATCATGCGTGGTGAGACAGAAGAGCGATTCGTCGCTGAACACCACACTGTTCTATTCGGTACCCCATGCAGCTCTGGAGTGACAACACACCAAGCGGTGACAACGATGGCTCACTGTTAAGGGTAGCCTTCGCAACAGATTGCCAGACAGCCAATCGACACGACACTGCCTGCGTTGATGTCGGAGCATCCAGGCTTCCCCGTGCACTCCACAAAATGTTGCCCGTTGTGGCCCGTGGGTCTGCTACGGCATGACTTGTGATGCGACGATTCGTGTGTTTGGACGTCCGTCTCCATGCTCCAGTCCCCTACGACGTTGCATAGATCCTTCCTGGGACCACTGTTTCCAAATGCAACTAATGGTTGTGGCATCACTTTGCATCTCTTCCACAATACAACGCATGGACCATCCGGCGGTATGAAGGCCTACAATGACACCTCTTGTGAACTCATCCGTTTGACGAAATCGCATACGAAGGAGTCTTAATGGTATTGGCATCCCCTGTTGTTCGTTTTTTAGACACGGTTACAACAGTACCATTACTTCTCGTGGCCGTGACTAGATATCGACTGATAACCTCATGGGCTGGTTGTTCGCTTATATCCCACGCACCGTTCATGCGACTGACCTGCAAATGCAATCATTTTCATAACTGGTATGTGTGCACCCACCCTGCAATTTCCACAGTGCTGCATACAAGTCTTTGTGGTGTGGCATTTTCTCTGTCAGGCAGTGTACATTTACAAGATGGGAAGTGTAAAAATATTTGCTCTGCTAACTGTCGCTTGAATATACTTATGAAACTTTTGCCAGCAAATTTTGCATTTAAATTTTTAACATAAGCAATACTGTCTTCAGGATTTTTTAAATACTGAGCTGCTACCAGTTTTCACTATAAATTGATTTAATGACAGAGAAAAAGAGGAAATGAATGTATGTGAATTAGTAAAATTACTTACAACTAAAAGATTTTTTTTTTCTGTTTCTTTGTGGTAAAATCTACTACATCATCAAACACCAATGTTTAATATTTGTTTGGAGTGACAATGCTTCAAATACACTTGAAGCTTTTTTACTGAGAACTAAAACTAAATGTCCTCAAATAATTATGAATGGTTTTCAAAAGGAAAAACTCTTTCTTCAGAGGCATTACTGATGGGTATGAATCTTCATCAATGTTAAGAAAAGTTAAATTATTTCTTTCTTTTTTTCTTTCCCTAATACTACTGCAGCGTATCTGAAACCAGAACACTTAAATCTGTCACTGATCTGTCTAAATTATACCAAAATTTCTGAAAATACAGATATTCTTGTTTGAATTCAGACAAATAATCCAAATGGTGTTGCATGCTGTGGGATGTATTGTATAATCCACAGTAAACACCCTGGGAAGACTATCTTATAGAAATTTGCTTCTCTCTCTCTCTCTCATTTAGTAAACCATTCTGATTTCAGGTTTCTCATTATCACCCTCAAACTTGCTGCAAAAATTTGCTTCAGCCTCCCACACACCCCTGGCTATCAGTGAGCACTATAAAAGAAAATTGCTTCCCCCACCTTCTCCCACTCTCTCCCTCTATTTTGAGTTGAGTTTAATCTCACTGGCTTACTTGAACTCACTGTATCCCATGATCTGTGTAGTTCTTGTTTCAAGTAAATTCATATTCTTAATAATTATCTGTACATAAACTGAATAGTGACTAATACAATTGTAAGTATTACCTGTATTATACTACTCAGTTTTATTTGTAGAAATGCCAAATGCTACTTACACGACAATTTTTTTTTTTTTTTTGTAATAAGATAAAACTGCTTTTATTACATGTATTACAAAATTTTTGCCAACCCTCAATATGCAGCACCCTAGGCCATTCCCAAGGTTGGCCTTATGGTATTATGGTAAACCTGCCCCTCTACTCAGTGGCCTCAAGCTCCTTATCAATGTGTAAATATATACTGGCTTCAAATTAAGAGAAAGAAACAGAAAAGTCATAACTAAAAAAAAAAAAACACATGATTAAATGTTCTGAAATTTGGTGAAAACTTGCATCATATCTTATTTCAGAGAAAGACAAACATTTCTTAAGAAACACTTCATTTTGACAAAATATTGCCACATAAAGAAGGCAAAAAATAAGTTATGAAAATGAAATAGCCAGATTACCTCAATAGGGAGTGCCGTCAATCCTTGCAGCAATGAATGCCTCACAGCAGTGTTTCATGCTGTTGAAGATGTATCTATGAGCTCAGTAAGAAGCAATGACCATTGTTTGTGCAAAGCTTGTCTAAGCCCTTCCAGGCCTTGCAGAAGGGCTTGATGGGCAGCGACACATCTCTTTAGAGCATCCCAAACATGCTTGATAGGATTACAGTCAGGAGACCTGGCTGGCTAATCCATACAAATAATGGTCTCCTCTTGGAGATATTGTTCTACCAGCCTTGCTCAGTGGAGATGAGCATTATCGTTTAGTATGAGAAATGAATCTCCTATGGCACCAGCAAAAGGGGTGAACATAGGGGTCCAGGGCATCATTGCTACAGTGAAGAGCAGGATGGGGGCCTGCAGCCTTAAGGAAGTAAGTGGCCTTTTGAGTGAATCCAAATTTTGCACAACAAATCATTTTATTTTTATTAATATGTTTTGTTCGTATTTTATTGTTTTTATTTTAATCTTAAAATGACCGTATTTAAAATACCAAAGAGAAAGAAGATTCAATGAAATAATGCTCTCCAACTGATGGCCACAAGTAAAACATTAGTAAGTCATAAGACAACTTACACCTGCTACGCTCATGATTTTGTTCTAATGTGACTATTCACTGACGCCAACTATGAGGGTGCTCAGGGGCTTGGGCACCCCTTAAAATCATTTGGGGGTACTCAGGGACTTGAGCACCCCTTGAAATCATTTGGGATGTGCTCAAGGGCTTGAGCACCCCTTGAAATCTCTTTGGGGTGCTCTGCACCCCTCCGAATTTTTGTTATGTGTACTGGATTCATACTTAAATATTTAATTCCACTTTACATAAAATTAAATAGGAAAATCTGAATACAGCACAAATATTTGGTTTCTATAAAAAAAAATCAATATCTTTAAAAAAATCATGTTTTAACTACCAATACCGAATAAACACTTAAGAAATAAGACAGCCAAGCAAGCGAGAAATCGTGGGGTGTGTGATGTGGTTTGTAAACTACCTTCCTAAATGTTTAAAGTTACCAATTTGTTTTTTTGCAATCATGTTCCTAGCACATCAATAAGTTGTCAGCAGTGCATTGAGCTTTGGTAGGGTCATAAAGCCATAAATGTCAGAGCGGGAGTAAAGAATGACCGTCCGAGAGCAGAAGACACACAGAGAGATTGAGAATGATCTTTTCTGTCTCAAAGGTTAATTTTAATTTTTTTTTTTTTTTTTTGCTGTTGTTGTAGTTATTGTTTGTTTGTTTGACATAATTCTGTTGAGGCTTTTTTTCTCCCTAGCTTTATAAAACATATAAGCAGTCACAAATAGTAACACCAATCAATCCACACAGGGGTAATATGGCAAATCGATGACAACCAGTTCACATGGACTGCAAGATGAATGATAGCGGGATGAGGGTGGAGATTTCCAAGATACACTTGATCAAAGCAAAAATTTCAACTGTGATATACGCTGCGTTATACGCTAAATTCAAACAATAACAAGTAAGCAAAATGATACAGTGCAATGATTATGAAGAGCACTCCATTCCAACACTGAACACGTCAGTTTGTTTGCTACTGCTAGAGCGAGCTCCTCAAAGGTATCGTTATTAGCCTACTGTCTGTTTTGACTAATGATATATACTGCCAATCTCAGCCTTTTTCAACAGATTTGGTTTTCTGGTAGTAGTCCCCAACAAAACGCTCAAATTTTGTCCAAAAGAAAAAATATTTATAGGAGCTCTTGTGCGCACATTACAGAAAATTAAATCAGAAGAATTTAAACGGGGTTCAAGACTTTGGTTGCTATAAAAAATTGTAATATCTTTATCATGAAATCACGTATCGGTTTGTTTGCATTTACACTGAAGACAAATTCCATTTAAACATCTAAAATTTCAACAATGGAAATGGTACTTGCCTTTTGAATTTCAGCACTCCTCAAAATTTTCAGAAGTCGGCGCCTATGGCTCTATTATGAATTGGAGAATACAATGAAAGGTTCACTGACTTTGAGAATCATGCCATCACACTCAAATTAGCACTTTAAGCTCACCTAGTTTAAGTCTCCATTGATCCTAAAGAACTACAGATGGAATTGATTGAGCTCTCAAAAAATGACATTTTAGAGTCCTTAACTGACGCTAAAAAAGATTCAATTGAAATATGGGAAAATGCAACAGTTCGGCAACATGCACGAAAAATGCTTTCTTGTTTTTCAACCATTTAATGCTGCAAATCTACATTCTCCTAAGTAACCCAAATCAAGACACCCTTAAGCTCACGAATGATGGATACCTGTCTAGAGAATCAGCTGAAACTGAGGACCTCCATGTTGCAACCAAATATTCAAATGCTCTCCATCAAAAAAGCAGTCACAACAACTTTGTTAAAAGGTTAGTTAACTTTTGAATTTTTTTTTTTTTTTTTTTGAAGTCAGTTAGTATATAGTAGTTACACGTCTACAAAATAATGTACATTTTGAAGGATATCTAATTGAAGTTTCTTGAATACAGACTTATTAGATTACAGCTAGCTTAATGCAGCCTTCCAAAATAAAAAGGTTTCCCACCTAAGGTGTACAGCATTCATGGTTCTTCTTAGCACATAGAGGTCTGTTCGTCCATCTAACAAGATGCCACCATAAATTAACATGCTACCACCACTATAAGTATCCCTTTCATGGGTCATTAGGGGACAATTACATGTCCCTTATTCTCGTTAGATCACAGCACAAGTGGAATCACTCTGCAAAGCAATATCTGGATTCATCTGTGAAATGTATTGATTTCCATTGATTTTCAATCCAATTGTTATGATGTCTTGCCCAATTCAAACAAGGAGGCACATAGTGTTGGTTGTCTAGCATAAAGACCTCATGAAGCCTTCCTCACACTGTGGAAGCAGAGATAACACTGTTTCTGTTGCCACAGCAAGGACAGATCGCAGCTGAGTCAGGATAGCTATCCTGTTTGGCTGCAATGTTCATTGGAGATATCGGTCATCCATGGATGTTGTGGCCCTAGGCCTTCCTTTGCTGTACCTTCAGGAAGCTTATTTTGCATTTTAAAATTGGTTCCACAGTCTGTAGACCATAAAAAAACTCATGCAGCCATGTTGCAACTACTATCTGACACTTTGTTCCTGCGCCTAGTATTCTGTTCATTCTCCACCTGTTTATCTGTTAAATGATGTCGTGCAGCCACTATAACAAACTTGCGCTACCTCAAAATCATTTCTCGACACTCCACAAATGATGTGACGCACACCTCCACACCAGCTTCTTTTATGCTACAGCTCATTTACATAAAGAGAAGCCATCACCACTCATTTGCATACAATACCCTGACTCTGCATTACATTTCATGTACTCAAGTTACCCAAGTTTAGTGTATTTCCCAGTCTTCTTTCAAAAACAATGGCAATTTTTCTGGTTTTTTCCTCAATTTATGGAAACCAGTATAGAACAATGTGGATTGAAAGTGTAAAGTCAACCCACACTGATCAAGGTGGCAGCAAGCTAGAGGCAGAAAAAACTTTAAAAAGAAAAGTGGACAGAAACAGATGAAGAGAGTTTATCACAAAAATGTTTTTTTTTTCTTTAAGTTGTTTATGCCAACAACATGCCTGAAACACTATCATTACCAGTAATGTCTCAGAATCAAGCTTGCAAACATTAAACGTATGGAGCTATTTAGTGACAAAACATTTTTTTTTTTTTTTTATATTAAATTATATTCCAGATTGTGTAGCCTTTCAGTATATCAGAAAGGCCCCGTAGCAGAATCACGGCGACAGGCCACATACGTCGCAGATTTATTTTGGTCCTGCAGACAGAAACGATATCCCTAGAACCCTTATTAAAACCATCTTGCAGACTCCCTATCATAGATGCAAGTTTTTTGCCTTCCAAAATTTTTGAAAACGAAAGTTAGGCATAGTGAGGATTTCTCCCATAACCGTAATTTCTTTCTTTTTTTTCTTTCTCGCGAAGGACAACGTAAGTCGCAGAATTATTTTGTACTCATCCCCATAGCAGAATCACGGTGACGCCCAGTGTACATCGTAGATTTCTTTTGTACTCATCCCCGTAGAAGAATCGCAGCAACAGCTGACGTACATCGCAGATTTATTTTGCACTCGTCCCCGTAGAAGAATCACGGTGACGGGCTACGGATATCGCAGATTTATTTTGTACTCATCCCCGTAGAAGAATCGCGGCGACGTACATCGCAGATTTATTTTGGTCCTGCAGACAGAAACGATATCCCCAGAACTCTATTACACCACCTCGCAGACTCTCACAGATGCAAGTTTTCTGCCTTTCAAAATTTCCGAAAACGGAAGTTAGGCGGAGTGAAGATTTCTTCCGTAATCGTAATTTTTTTTTTCTCCCGACGTTCCCTCGATGCTTGAAGAGGGAATTATCCAATATTGTTGTTAAATAGCATTTTATTGCATAAACTCTTGTGGTTTATTTTGAAAATGGAGGCCAACAATTTCCGAAAACGAAAGTTTGACAGAACCCAGTAATCTTAAATTATTTTTCTTATGATATTCCCTCAGCCCTATATGGTCATTAAATATCATTTTATTAGATAAATGTTTGTATTTAAAATTGAAAATGGAGAAAAAATTTCTGAAAACGAAAGTTGTACAGAGCAAAAATTTCTCCTCTAAGAATAGAAAATAGAAGAATATTTTCTGATAAGCAAAGTTGTACGGAGCAAAAATTTGTCCCTCTAATAACCCTCCACCCACTGTGCTTCTGTATTATTGTTTAATCATCATTTAATTACATAAATGTTTGCACTTGAGATGGGAAATGGAGAAAAATGTTCCGAAAACGGAAGTAGAACGGAGAGATTTCTCCTCTTATGACAATTTTTTTCCTAGTGATGCCTCTGCGCTTTTATTGTTGTTAAATATAATTTTATTCCTAAGTCTTTGTGTTTTAGGTTGAAAATATTGGTAAAATTCCAGATACAGAGGACCAGAATGTTCTCGATTCTAATTAACATTGCAATTGCTGTAGTACCTAGGTTAGACATTCTTTTTAAATAGAAAAATGTCTGCACAATTTTTATTGTTTTTCACATTTAGTAGTTATCTTGCACAGTGACCACCCATAGATTATTTTGTGGCACAATGATATCTGTCGTAACTGACCAGGAACTTTCTGCTATGGGGCAGAAGGGTAGAAAAAGGTTTGCTAATACAAAGTACAAAATGCTCAATAATACATTCTCAAATTATATGGAAAAAGTACCAAAAAAAAAAATCCCCAAAAAAACAAGGAGCAGTTTTGCAAAACTCACAGGTTACAGAAGCAAAAAGGATACCTATGTCTGGTGAATGGAATCCCACATGCAATTTGCTACTTCATACGAAACACTGAATCATTCATTCCAGCATTTATATTTCAGCACAAAAAATGGATTACTAAAACTGATTCATTAACGACAACCTGCCACCAGATGTTTTTTTCCAGAGATGATGAGATGTCCATGCACTGAGACAAGCAGCTGAAATGTTACTGAGAGAAACTGTCTTCTCTTTTTTTTTACATTAAATAAGACCCTTAAAAAATCCTTATGTGTACAAGAAAAACTGTTAGCCATATTGCTCACACTGCTTTTAAGTTTCTTAAGTCAAGTCAAGTGCGTGAAACTGCTGCTAACCGTGACTGTAAAAAAGAGTTGTGTTGTGAACTGGAATACAAGTGCAGTGTTGCCAAATTGGGCTACTTATAGCAGATTGGGCCACTTTGAAAAGCACTCTGCTACTGTTTTTTTCAGTCTGCTACTTGGCTACATTTTGGGCTACTTTTCTTTTTTTGATTGGAGGTTTAACGACCACCATGAGCAACTTTGTGGGCTATAAGCAGTCACCCATCCCTAATTTAGGGCCACTGGTTCCAGAGAAGGGAGAGATCTAGCGCTGTAAAACAAACACAAGATAGATACCTCAACGGAATTCAAATCCGTGCCCATCTCGGACGAATGATCAGAAGCCATCGCTTAGGCCACTGTGCCACCCGTGTGGCCCACTTTTTTCCTGGCTGTTTTAAGTATTTTTCTCTGTAGATTATTTAAAAATCTCGATTAGATAACATAACATTGAGCAGCTCTCAGTGGCGCAATAGTCTAAGTGTTGGCTTCTGACCATTCGTCCGAGTTCGAATCCTGGTGAAGCATGGATGTTGTGTTTGTCCTACGGCACTGGCTCTTTCCCTTCCCTGGAACCAGTTACCTTAAACTAGGGACGATATATTTTTCCAAAGAGTTGTATACACTAATCAACATACTTCAATCTCAATTTCATTTATTTGCCAATGATATAATAAATCAGTTAAACAATAAAACATTAAATTATTTTTTTATTTTGAAATAAATTTTTACCTCATTTGTATATACAGGGTTCAAAGGAAAGTCCTTATTCAGGCAATAACTGCAGAAGAAAGAGTCCGAGTGGTCACAAGTTAGGTCTACGTATAGAAAAGGGACGATGGTCAATCGAATGAAAGCGATTGGAGCGTCCCTAGCGGCAAAGGTAAGAAGTTAGGAAACCTAACTCGCGAACAACACGAGATAGAAACAAAATTCCACTTACAAAGTTGTAGCACATCTTCTAATTAGTAGGAAACTACATATGATGCGCACGAATTATGTACATGGACGGGTCAAAATTCTGATAAAGTGCACATGGTCGCTGGATGGTTAGGCAATTCAAAATACCGACCCACGATGGCAAACGATTCAAATGTGTATGCAAATATTGATAATGACCTAGAAGCCGGTCGGCAAGATAAAATACCGAGGCTGGGGATTTGAATGCCAGTCAACGTACACATTGCAAACACTGATGGCGGGCTACTCGAACAGTACTGTGAAATGGTCGTGCTTTATGGCGAATGTCATCGCAATGCGCACGAAGCTGCAAGGCGGTATGCCGAGCGTTTTCCGACTGGTCAACATCCAACTGCAGCGACTATTAACAACTGTGTTTGCTGCCTCCAAGAGACCGGAAGCATAAAAGCACGTCCACAATCTGGCAGACCTGCAGGTTCGGGTGTTACAGTGTATCCAGAGGCTGTCATTGCCAATCCCAACATTAGTACCACAGCAGTCGCCGAAGCATGCGGATTAACAGTACAATGTGTTTGGCAAATCCTGAATGAGCATGGAGCTCACCCATACCACATTCAGCTAGTGCAAGTTTTGATGGATGGAGACCAGGGAAGACGTTTCGATTTCCGCAACTTTGTGTATAGCACGTTGGAGGTTAATCCAAACTTCTTGGCCGATATCTTGTGGACAGATGAGTCCCGTTTCACACGGGACGGAATAGTCAATCAGCATAACACCCATTACTGGGCTCTGAGCAACCCACCTATGGGACGAGCTGCTCGACATCAACGACGTTGGGCAACTAACGTTTGGTGCGGTATTTGGCGAAACACACTAGTTGGACCCATTTTCTATGATGGGATATTAACAGGTCAGCAGTACCTTCAGCTCTTACGGGGCCCGATATCTGACTTTCTGGATGATCTTCCCCTCAGAGATCTGCTGCGCATGTGGTACCAACATCTATGGTGCACCACCTCACATGACAGCCAACGTATGGAGTTTCCTGGCTGAAACATTCAGACACCAGATAATTGGTTATGGCGGTACGGTGGAATGGCCACCGCGGTCACCGGATTTAACACCTGTGGACTCCTTCCTGTGGGGTTACTTGAAGAAACAGGTGTATGCTACAGAACCTACTAGTCTGGAAGATTTACGACATCGGATCGTGTGCGCCTGTAACACTGACTCCTGGCATGCTAGACAGTGTACGAGAAGCTATTCTTACACGCCTTGGAACGTGCATTGCAGCCAATGGCGGCCACTTCGAACCGGCTGTACATTAATTTCACGCAGATGTGCGTTGTACCTGTAAGTAGAAATATCTCCTGTAAACATTTTTCAGTATTATAAATAAGCCTGTATAGCTTTCTGTCTGGTGTCATTAATTTTGTGTCTGTTTCACCTGCGTTACCGATTTCGAATTAAGAGCATTTTAACCCGTCCATGTATATAATTCGTGCGCACCATATGTCGTTTTCTACTAATTAGACAATGCACTACAACTTTGTAATTGGAATTTTGTTTCTATCTCGCATTGTTAGCTAGTTAGGTTTCCTAACTTCTTACCTTTGCCGCTAGGGGCACTCCAATTGCTTTCATTCGATCGACCACCGTCCGTTTCCTATACACAGACCTAACTTGTGTACCACTCGGACAATTTCTTCCGCAGTTATTGCCCCGAATAAGGACTTTCCTTTGAACCCTGTATATATTTTTTAATTCCGCATTGATTTTTACTGAACTGTGTCCTAAATATATATATACATATTGGTAAATGCCTTTTTTTTTTTATTGATGATTAATGACCATCATGTGAGCAACTCGCTACAAGCAGTGGTCCCATCTCTAATATAAGACCACTGGCTCCAGGAAAGGGAGATATCCAGCACCGGAGACTAACACAGCATCCACGCCTCACTGGGATCCGAACCCGGACCAGTCTCAGATGAATGGTCATAATCCAGCACTCAGACCACTGCGCCACCAGGGCGGCGATAAATATTTATATGGACTACTATGTATATACATAAACATTTTAGTAAAATTTGATATTCTACAACAGGTAATGTTTACTACATTTATCCATTTTATTTTGCAAGTAAACTTTTAAAAAAACTGACATTTTGATTTGTAATGAACAAAGGAACCTTTAATATTTTTTACTGAAGAAACAATAATAAAAATTGGGCTACTTCTGAATTAATTTGGCTACTTTTCAGAAGTAAGTCTGCTACTTTCTCAATGAACAGTCTGGCAACACTGTACAAGTGTTCTACTCTGTTCTGTTCCATGAAATCAAGTGGAATAAAGAGTGCCATGAGATGAAGTGGACTGAAGTGAAATAGAATTATGTGAAACAGAATGACTGTAAATATGTAAATTACAGAGTATATATGATGTTATGAACACATACTGGTGGACAAATGAAAGAAACGTGCTTTTTATCAGGAAGTGAAATTCAACTACGGGCTTGTATCTTGTATTTGTATTCACTGTACATATATATATTTCTACTTCATGTTCTGCAGCTTTTTATTAGCATTAAAATGTAACATATATTATTGAAATATACGTCTTGGGTATTAACACTGGAGCTCAAGTATGTTGTTTTTGAAATCTTGATTGACATTATATCACAAATTACAGAATAGATTCAAATACATGTTCATACTTCATTTTGAAACTTGGTATCCACTGGCCCACTGCATACGAGGCAAGGTACACAAGGCTATCTTTTGCCTTTATTTTCAATCAAAGACCATTTTGTTCAGGACAGAAAAGGTGACAGTTTATTTTTTATGAACACAAAATACATTTCCTCCACATTACACTCACCTTATGATCAGGGGTAGAAAAATATTCTGAAATCTGGTGGCCAGACGCTGGACCAGCGTGAGGGGAGGGGGGGGGGTATATATAATATCAAAGTCATGTATGTACACTTCTGTCCAAAAAATGTTCTACCGTCAGCTTATCTCTCCCTGGCAAAAAAAAAAAAAAAAATGGTACTTTTTTTTTTTTGTCTGGAGCTCACAAATTCTTGAATTACCGTAATTTTTGTTGTTTATCCCCAGACTGGAATTCGCACAATTTTTTTTTCACCTTCGTATAATCTGCACTGGCGTATAATTCGCAGATTGTGACATTCAGGAAATAAAAAATAAAAAAAAATCGTCGTATAATCCTCACATCACAAATGCTGATCCAAAAGCGGAATTTTCGACAGAAAAGTCAGTCACATAAAGACTCTGGAGTCCGGAGAAATATAAAGAAACGATCTTATTAAATAAAGAAATTCATTTTTTAAAGGACACTTTTTTTTAAGTATTTCTTCGGACACAAAAGAAGCTTAGTGGTGGTGTAGCATCCATAGAGCCCAAAATTTAATCATGCCGATGCAGTAGCTCCAATTGCATTACACATTGCCCATGATGAAATGCTGATACACAACAATTCATAGAAATACCATATATACATTCACATGTAAGTCAAAAGTTTTTGGAAGAAATCCTACTTTCAAAGTACGGGAGTCGGCTTACACACAGGTAAAAAGGGGGGGGGGGCTGGACTTCTCTCGCAAATTCCCACGTGATTTCTCCCGCGGAGTTTACCGAAGGGTTTGTTTACATTTTCGCTAGTTTTCTCACCTTTTGAAAACTATCGCATAGTGTGACACGATCATAATCCTATCGCGTATTGTGACACGATCATAATCCTATCGCGTATTGTGACACAATCATAATCCTCAGCTGTTACCCCACTTACATATTTTGAGAAAAAAAAATAGTTTAATGAAGAAAGTTCACCAAATGAACATTTAGATTATTTATTAGTTATGAAAATATGCATACTTTAAACAAATCACGTTCAATGTGAGAAAAGCTTTGAAATCATAGCAGTTCTTTGTTAAATACGGTAGTGTGTCAGATAATAAAGCCTCAGGGCACACATGAAAAGATGTAGTACAGTCCAGCAATTCTCATTTGTTATTTTTAGTTTCATGTTTCTAGCATTTACAAGTATTATTTTACAAAGTTCATGAAGTACTGGATTCATATGTTTAAAACAAGAGCTTTGCTAATGGATCATATCTTCAGTGATGATAAATATAATAATAAAAAGTAACTGAGAAACAGAGTTCACAAACTAGCTAAGCTACCATTTACTAACTATATAAAACATAAGTACCTTCTGTAAAAAGAGCTCTCATGTCACATTCTTTTAGCTTTGAAGGTTTACCTTATCATTTATTGGCAGATTCAGATCCAGTCTGCCTAACATATGCATCCTTGACCTAGGAATCTTCAGTGACACTGAAATGACACATACAGAGCAATTGCTCACATGACACCATATTATCAATCCACACTGGGGAAATCAACTAACTCTTGATTGAGGAAACTTACATTCACAGTCATGCTTTTGTCTCGTCATAGCACTATAACAATCTCTATAGTTGGGTCTGTGACATAGTGTTTGCACAGGGCTGAATTCACTATCAATAGAAGAGAGTCCAGATATTAGAAGTAGAGCAGTGTATATGACTAGCACATGAAATTACCTGAAGCACAACACAATCATTTCCATAACTGGAACTGAAAACCAAGAAAAATTACACTTATTCAATACTTGTAAGGAAAACAACAATGCTCAATATTTCAAGAAATAAAGATTACTTTTAAACTCATGAAAATGAATAAGAGATTAGTACTGCAGAACCCAATAGTAATGAAAGAAAACTAATAAAACTTATTTACAGAAAGTGAAAGAAAACCTAAAATACTATCAATGCAAAACAAGATCACCACAGCACACATAATACAGAAATCCATAGAGGACAGTGAAAGAAACCAAGAACTCTTTGTCACCAATTGGGTTACAAAGCAGTACTGAGTTCGGGCTCAATTTTAAGTCTAAGCCCAAAGTATGTCAGCCCGGGCCCAAACAAGAGCCCTAGAGCTATGCCTAACTGGTTTGTGCATTAACATTTAAAAACAATCTCCTCTTCCAGAGGTCTACTAAATCGTACACCTGCAATTAACTCAACTCTTCCTCAACTGGGAGTGGGGAAGGGATATCTATTCTGTTTCAATGGGCAGGCATAAAAAATAGCCATATGATTTTGTTTGATTAGTCATTTCCTTCTGAACTGCTTTAGGTGGTGCTGCAATCTATGTAAGTTCTTCAATGAAATTATCAAGGAGCTGATGCACTGGGAGAAAGGGGTAACATTTCGAATGTGTGGTTTCTACTATCCACAGTTTGCGTGCGTGCACGAGTATTAATGCATGGCATTTGCTCTCCAAACAGAAAACAAATAGCACCCCAAGTCTTCACTCCCCATAGAGAACCAGTTGTTGAAGAATTCTCTTTACCAACCAGGAAGTGTAATACTAGTCTTGTATGCTAAATCACTCGCACACACACTGAGAGAGAAGAAAATTCATTTATAACCATAGTAAATATTATGCAACTCGAAACTCCATCTCAGCTCTGTTGCACATGAAGGCAGGCTTATAAATCCAGTTCCTAAAGAAAATGGGCAGGCATAAAAAAGAGTACTTGAAAGTACAGACTACATTAGAGCAAAATATGATTCTGTAATCTTGTCTCATTATTAAAAAGGCCAGTGGGAAGAAAATGTAGGAAAAACTGATCAGTTTAAAACTGAACATGCACAAAGAAGAATAAACAGTGAAAAACTGACAATTTTGAAAACAAAATAATGCAGTATAAACCTTTCAAAATCTGAAGACCCAAGTTCAATTTTAAATTTTCAGTTCAATGTATTTAATAGAACTTTGCCTTAACAGCTTTATAATTTTTCTTTCCCCCCTTATTTTAATTTTAGTGTTATATTTCATGTGGTTTAAGTTTTCCAGCTTATCCATTTAAAAAATCCTATAAGCAGGGTTGCCACATTACAATAAGCAAAAAAATTCCCAGACTTTCAGGTTTTCCAGGTCATGAAATCCCTAAGACATACTGCATTCAGGAGAGAGAAACTTCATAGCAAAAAGTTTGTTTGCAGTTGCCATACTTTTTTGATAGATATTGGGTTAGTATTTGTCATAAAACCATGTGTATGACCTCCACCATATCCCCTCACAGCCATACCCCTCCTTAACTACATGCAAAATGAGATGAAACTGTTGAGGGTTATGACAGCTCTCATTTAAAAGATTCAAGGTACATATTTATGCCCTACCAAGCTGTTTTCCAAACATTTAACCTAGTTTTGTGAAGCTATCTTACTTTGATTTTTAAAGTAGACTCATAATTACAAAGGAAAGTAAGGAACCATCTGCTAACAAACTAGAGAAGCTGTTCAGCACTTTCTTGTATCCCACTGTGCACCCAACCTTAAACATGTATTTTCCCTGCTAGCTCAGTGCTATACAGTAAACATCCATTACTACTATAACCATTTTAGTGAAAAAATAGAGGAGAAAAGGGGAATAAACAAATGAATGTCTCAGGTAAGGATGGCACAAAATTTAGCCAGATTACTTTCCAAAATGAAACTGAAAAAGAAAAAATCAGCTAAGAGATATCTACTGAAGTGATTCGGCTTAGTTTTTTTTTTTTTAATTTGTTTTTTTTTTTCAATTTTCAGACACTTCAAGTAATTAATTATTTCACAGACATTTAAACTACTTCACTCTTAATCCAATTGAATTAAATTCATTTTCAACAGCAAAATTATTACTGCAGGTAGACAGCCTAGCCTGCAAGCTATAAAACAATAAAACAGAAGATAATGTCTCTGCTGGCTCTATTAGGTAAATTCAAAAGTTGTGTAGTCAAACGCACATTTTTTTTTTTTCAAGGTGGATTTCAATTTTAACAGAACAAAATAACATCACACATGTATATTTACAAAAAAAGAAAAAACATATGCAATCAACTAGAATATAATGGAATGAACATCAAAATCAATGTTTTTATAATGTTACAGTGGACCCCCCCCCATCCTAAAACCTGAAGAAAACTTTAAAATTTGTCCGCCATGTCGCGTATTGTATGAGGCAGCTAGGAATCACAGTTCGGCAGGCTCACATGTTCTTTTACAGTTCAGTTTTTTTATTTATTTCTCATTTACGTTGTTTTTTCTTTCGGATGTTCTCTAAAATTAATTAACAAAATTGCGGGATAATTAGGAAGTCGCTCCAATGCTCTTGAAGGCAAGAAACGCAATATTTTTGTCATTTTGAATTGTTTCTACCTGTGGGAAAAGGTAGCACTCAATGGTTGCTCTGGAAATTGATAAGAGCAAAGCGATAGGCCCAGAAGAGGACTTCTGGATTTCTTGAGGAGGGGCCGATACATGACGACCCACCCCCGCCATTAATTTAGTAATTAATGGGCGTGGTTGATGTGTGAAATTAATTAAGTATTAATTATGTTCGAGGCTTGATTGGAGTTTAAAAGTGTAAACAGCAGATAAAGTTTTATCTGAGAGTTTGGAAAGAAAAGAGGCGAAGAATTCTCTCTCTGGCTGGGTGGTCTCAGAATAGCTCTGTTAGGTCATAAATATCAGGGCGCAGCTGACAGGGAGCCTAAGCAACACGGAAAGGGAAAGTAGTACCTTTCGAAGAGGGGTCCACTTGAGTAAATGAATGAAGATGGGGACAAAAGGTTTAGCGAATAATCGTAAATTCGTCGATTGTTTGGGGCATTTTCGAGAACAATTGCTCTCTGTGTGGTCCGTGCAGAAAAATAAGAGTTTGCACTTGGCATGAACATAAGGAAGAAAGTTAGTTGTCTGTACGCTTCTCCGATGTGAAAGGCTGGATGCCTTGGATCTGCAAAAAATGAATTGGGAAAAATGAAGCAGCAAACCTCCCCGCATTTGGTAAGAAATGGAGACAACTCGAGGCGGCTGATGGAGATGCCAGATTGCCATAAAGACAGCGGAATGCCTAAATCCGCGTGATAAAGTTGCAATTTCTAGGCTGGAGCGTAATGGAAATCAGCGACTGTTTGGCCTAATGAAAGCCAAGTTACAGGGGAATTAAGAAGTCTGCAGAGTGGACAGTGGTCATTCCAATGAGAAGCGAAGCCAAGCAAAGTCGGGTTCGGATGCCAACCACTGCAGTGTGGAATCGTCACCCCCATTCATCCCCTACTGTGGAGGAAGTGAAGAGATGCGCTTGTCTTACGGGGCGAAGCGAGGCCCCATGTGTGCGTGTGTGTGGTCACGTAAGCAGCGAAGCCACTACGTGTAAGTGCGACGGGATAAAAACATGGCGAAAGAAAAATATGAACGTAAGAGCGGTGGCTTCGATACCTAACAAATATACAGGTGAAATGTTGAGTTGCCGATATACGCTTAAGGTAAAAGCACGTCTGATTTCGCTCAGCCGAGAAAATTAATCTCAGGGCTGGCGGTCGCAACTCGATAAAAAAAAAATGGAAACAAAACCTGCGAGGGACATATTTGAACTGCGTACTCATTCAGGGTAGATGTTATGCTAACGGAAAGGAACTGACCGAATTGGGAATGAACGGTCAAAAAGGACGGAAGGTAGCGACGGACGGAATCTACTATAGCAGCAGCAGAAGTGAGAGTGTCCCACTCTCCAAGCAGTCGACGTTCACAATTATTTCTTCACGACAACAGAAATCATTTCCCAGGAACACAGAAAATCAGTCTCGGAAACTGCAACAGCAGATGTGAGAGGGGCTATTTTGTTTAACGGCCACCTTTAAATCTTCACAAGAGTGGATCCGTGTATACTCGCATCAGCTCAACAAAGTGCGGCGTGATATCACCATTTTAATTGTGTGCTTCATTTACATCAAGCGTCAAAGTGAAGTGTTGAATAATCGGTGCTGCCACATGGTGCAAGTGTCTGTGTGTGTGTGCGCGTTTTTTTTGTCGTGTGATATTATGTGATGCACAACGGATTTGCACAGCAAAGTCACGAAACTGTAAGTAGATGAATATTTCCTTTTTTTCTTTTCTTCGCACATCTGCGAACTTGTGCCATCCCGACACCCAAAGCTGCATGGACATAGATGCAGTAATGCTGAGTGACTGAACCTCAGAGGAAATACCTGCACATACAGATTTCAATTTCTTACAGGGCCCATTTCCTGATTATTTTTTTTACATGAATAAGGGAGAGGGTGTGGCCACAAATTCCGCTGGGCGGGACAGTTTCTTTTAACTTTGGTTCAGGGCCAAAGCTAGCGGGGAAGGGATCTGCATGTGCATGCTTATTAGATTTAGTTAATTAACTTTGGCAGTATTTCGCACCTATAATCGTATACCGCAAATTAACGTGCTTGTGTATTTTGTGTCGCGAGTATTTTTAATGTGATCGTTTGCATATAATTTTTTTTCTCATTCTCTAAGCAATTGTATATGAATATCACCTGCAGCTCTATTTAGTGTGTAAACGAGTAGTATCTCTTGTTCAGATAGTCCGGTGGAGACTCAGTCGGCTGCGTTATCCGACAGTAAAGTGTGACACCGTATGCTGCCCACATATGAGGGGCAATTGTCTATGCGCCTAGAGAGCGCCGGATCTGTTTAAATCTCGCAGAACGTTATTAAATGTTGTGTTGTGTATTTGAGAATCATGTGTTATTTGCGAAAGTGAGTGTTGTACTGGCTGGTTGGGGATTGAATGTACCGGAGTAAGATCCGGACCACTACACTCAGTCACGAATTGGTGATTGCGGGTGAACCTCATCACAACTCTGATCCCAAAGTATAATTTTTTTTTAGTTTATTTTATTTTTTATTTGTTGTTGTTATTTTGTTCACACGGTGGATTCACACAAGCCTTGTGCTTCGGGTCATTCTTCAACTATTCATTTTTTATGTTCTGGTGTGAATCTTTGAGTGCAGCAGTGCACCTGAGATTCTCACCTGGTGCCGCGGCCAACTAAATTGTACTTCAGGTCCCAAGCACCGTTACCGGCCGACTCGGCAGGAACACTGCTAGTGCCATGTAACAATAACAGGAAAATTGCACCATACAACTTAGGACATCATTTGCACATAAAAATAAGAAAAATTTATACCACTGAATTACAATAATGTAGCAACTGAGAATGTGACCTAACATGTCCTACTAACAAAAAAAAGTGGTACACAACTTGCTTCATAGGTTTGGTAGGTACTTAAGGTATAAATATAACCAAGGGCGGCTCTCCTGCTAAGGGTGGGCGGCTCTCCTGCTAAGGGTATGCACCCCCTCCCTCCCGATATTATGAAGCAAGTTATAATTTTTTTTCTCTCCTTCCTGTTGTTCATGGTTCCCTAATGGCCTAACCTTAGTTTCCCGGTATATTGTACAACTGCGATATAAGCAATGCGCGGGACTGCAAAATTTGCAGCTCTTTATCTAAAAGGCGTGGTGAGGGGCTGAAATTCCCGTATGTAATGTCTGTGTGTTTAAACTTACCAGGTGGGGATACAACTTCACTGGGACTGCCTGGGGAACTGGTATCTCTGCAGCCCTCGCTTCGAAAACTCTTTTCGTTGGCTGCTGTAAAAGCACACTTCGTGACTCGTGATGTTGATCGCCTAGGGGTAGGGATAACATGGGCAGGGATCAGAAAGTGTAGTGAAGGGAAGCGTCCCTCTCTGACTGAACCCCCACTACAATTCCTGCTCCCCAAAAGCTTTGGAAGACTGAAAAGGTGGGGGAGGAGTGGGGCGGTCACTCCAATGCATTTCTTGTTTTTCATCGGAGACTGCAGTTCCTGCAGACCTTAGTACTAAATCCGTTTTTATTAGCTACGGTAAAAACAATCTTTGTGGTGGCAATCGCCTAGGGGATAAGCTGGACAGGAAAAGGGAGGGTGGTGAATAGAGAAGTGTCCCGCTCAGGACCCAAAGGGAAGGGGGGGGTAACTCTAACATATTCTTTTCCATCTTTCTCCAGAGAGGAAATGTTGACTGTTTGACATTCGCATTAGCTGTCAGATTGCTTTTGCTGTTCGAGAGTTCAGTTTGAAACATTGTTTCTTGCATGTCGTCAAATTCTGTAATTAATATGGCGAAAACTGTGGAATATCTGAAGCAGATTCAGTTTAGCAATTTGATATTTCAGGAAAAGTTAGACTTGAAAAACTTTGGTAGGCCGATGCCTGAATTGAAAATAACGCAAATAGAACATAACCAAAATAAAAGCTATCAGCGTAATTTTAACACTAAGGTGTGTGTATGTGGAAAACGACTGGATTTGTGGATGTGAAGTCTCAAACTCGCTGTTTTGCTTTCCATGTCTGTTGTATGGTGGGGACTCTGCGTGGACCAAAACAGGTGTGAACGATTTATAAAAACTCCGTGAAAAAATTAAAAAGCATGAAAATTCTACAAAGTACATAGAAAGTTCAGTGGATTTCGTGATGATGGAGAGCATTAATATTGCTATGCAAATGGATAGTGCTTACAAATTGAGCCTTGAATGCCACAATAAGCAAGTCGAGAAAAACAGGTCAGTGTTATCAAAAATTATTGATTGCATCAAATTTTGTGGAAATTACGAGCTTGCACTAAAGGGGCATGATGAAACATCGGAATCCCTCTAATTCCGGAATATTTCAAGGTTTACCTGATCTTGCTAGTCATTTGGACCCAACAGTCAGGGAACATTTGAAGAATTAAACAGTCTTCAAAGTGCACATCAAAAACAATCCAAAATGAGCTATTGGATTGTATGTTAGAAATTTCATGCGAACAAATAAAACAGGAAATTGATTCTGCACAGTTTTTGTCCATTATGGCAGATGAAACCACAGATGTATCGGAAATAACACAAATAGTAATTGTATTCCGATATGAGTTGTGCTGTCTAGTGTTTCTGGAGCTATTATAATCCTTCTGGACAGGATGCTACTTCCATTTCAGGATGTCTTCTAAAAGTGTTAGAAGAAATAATTCTCAATGAACCTCAGAAATGAATAGCACAGAGCTATGATGGTGCAGCTGTGACGAGAGGTGCAACTTCAGGTGTCCAGGCCAGGGTGAGACAGATATACTTGGTTCATACTCATTTTTAAGAATTAAAATTTAGCACGTTTTAAGCACAATTAAAAAATTTTTAAGGACTCTGGATTTTACGTACACACACACACTGAAAGGACAATTTATTATACACTGCCGGACAATTGCTAAGGACGGATGACAATAGCAACGATAGCAACCATAAAATGGAAGGCAGGAAAATGTGGAAATTAGCATAAGTGCGGGATACAGTAAGACGTGTTGTGCGTATGCAAATTTTGGATTGCCGAACTTGTTCGTGACGTCATAGCGCTGATAACAGATATAAAGGATTTGACGCGTATTGACCGTTGTTGTTCAAACGCATAGTTGAAAGGGCAAGAATCAATTGACGAACTTGCAATTTTCAGTATATCTTCCCGACATCACCTAGATGATTTTACGCGTGGCCGTATTATTGACAAGATTAAAGAAGGGCGAAAAATAACAGATGTTGCCAGGGAGTTCGACGTCAGCCACAGTGTTGTTTCAAGGCTTTGGAAGTCATTTCAAACAAATGGAGAGTGTAGCAAACGTCACGGGGGAGGTCGTGTTCGCAGTACGACACCTGCAGAAGATTGGTACATAGTGCTATCGACAAAAAGACACCGGCGCAGCACAGCTAGTGTGGTAGCAAATCAGTTTATGGCTGCTACTGGCAAGCGGATCTCCCGAAAAACTGTCGCCAGACGTTTGCATGAAGGAGGACTATACGCCCGCCGTCCTGTTGTGTGCATCCCATTGTCCAGACGTCACCGTACCGCCCGTTTGCAATGGTGCCATCAACATCGCAATTGGAATGATAACGACTGTTCTGCTGTCCTCTTCTCAGATGAGAGTAGATACAGTCTATCGTCTGATCGTCGACGACAACTGATCTGGCGTGATAGTGGTACTGCATATTGTCCAGCAAACATACAGGAAAGGGACCGATATCCGACATGTAGTGTCATGGTATGGGCTGGCATCATGATCAATGGCCTTACGTCCCTCTATGTGCTTCCAACTGGGACTATGACTGGCCAACGATGCATTAATGATGTTCTGCTACCTCATGTTCGCATGTTCCGTGGTGCTGTCGGCGATAGATTCATTTTCATGGACGACAACGCAACATGTCCTCGAACAGTCGCTGTCTAGGAGTGTCTTGAGAGCGAGGATATTTAACGCCTCGTATGGCCAGCACGTTCTCCAGATCTGAATCCCATTGAAAATGTGTGGTATGCTTTGGGGAGGAGTCTTGCTGGTCGCCAATGCCCTCCAATAAACAAGGACACCCTCATCCGTGCACTGACAGAGGAATGGGATAAATTACCCCAACAACTGCTTGATAATGTTGTGCAAAGCATGACACGACGTGTGGAATCTTGCATCGCCCTCCACGGTGGCCATATCCCGTATTGACATCTTACGCCGGAACGCCTGCGGACGGTAATTGCATTTTTTTTACGTTTACGTATACTGCACAAAATGGCCTGTTTGTCCCTTGAACACGTTCCAAAGCCTTGTGGATTTCAGAGCACAATAAATTGTCTTTCTTGTAATGTCCTGGCATTCTGACATTATTTCATTTCACTTGGCCTCCAACCACACTTACTTTTTTATGCGCTATATAGCCGTTTATGATCCGTCCTTAGCAATTGTCCAGCAGTGTACTAGTACATACCCATATAATGATGTGCAAGTCCACCTTATTGTTTACTGCTCAGTAAACCACCAGTTCCATTCCACAACAATGCCGTGGCACGAAATCTACAATTGTTGGAAATGTTCTGGTAGTAAAGTGACGAAAGTTGCCAGTGGTGGGTTCAGGCTCTAGTGCATTGCTCGGCCAGAATCAGGTATATGCTAACAAGGCTCCATTCCTTTTAATACTACATATACAGTCAGATTCACCCAAATCTGCATAAAAACTCAGCTACAGACCGTCCCCTTGTCATTACAGACTCTCTAAATCCTACTGTCATTAACTTCATAAAGACATATCCTTTTGCTTCTCCAGAAGTTTATGTACCATTCCAATATTGTCTGTAAATGGGAACATGCTTTACTTATAAACAGCTCTTATCAAAATGTCAACAAAGGAATCAGACACAAAACTGATGCAGAGATCTGAAGGAAGTTATAAGTAGTCCATATGTGTGGAGCCTGTAGTTTTCCCATAGTGAAGTCAAGTAAGTTCCTGCATTAAAATTTGCAGGATAGCATGCATATTTCCCATCTGGATGGGGGACAATACTTGGATAAATCTTGCAACATACCTAAATACCCTTAAAATGAAAAAAAAAACAAAAAAAACCTGAGTAAATACATAAAAAATACATACTATTTCAACTCCACTTTTTAATAAATATGTTATTATCCGTGTGCGGTTGAAAAATCATCAGCACACACGGAACAAAATCTATGGGTTTCGGATACCAAAGACAATTTTAGACACTGAAATTCTTGCAAATACAATACTTGTTACTTGTACCAATGGGGGGGGGGGTACTTGACCCAGCACCACAACCTAAGGTCTATTGTGCATCCCCAGCCCTAATCTCGAAAGAGACCATATGCACGAGCAAAAGCAAGAATGCTCTTGACTGGTACTAAAGAGAGATCACTTGGTCTCAAGTTGTGAGTACCAAAGTGTTCAAAGCCTGAGTGCTGCAAAAAAGTCACAGTCACAAAGAAAATACAAGGAAGTCTCCTCTTCCAGATGGCATCTCTACAAAGTGGATCTTCTTTCACCCCAATCAAATCAAGGTGCCTGTTAAGACGACAGTGTCCTGTAAGTAGACCAACAATCAGTCCAGTATCCTTTTTTGGCAGTTTAACGAGTTCCTTAGCCCTATGAGGCAAGGGTCCTTGCTCAAGTTCCTTTGCCTGCCTCTGACCCCTGGTAGCATGCCAGAGGTCAAGCTGCTTAGTCCTCAGCAGCCTTTTAGTTAGTCCTCTGGCCACACCAGAGGCAAGCCCTAATGCAGGCTCTGGACCATAAAAAGCCTGCTCTGCCAAAACCCCCTACAGAGAAAGCCCCAGCGCGATAACTGCGAAGAGGTGTGACGTCAGAGCCAGAGGGCCATCGCAATCCCTCTCTGCTGAAGCTCAAGGGTCAGAAAGCGAACGTAAAGCAAGTGCCAGGCTTCGAATATCTCTTACGTTGCTTCCCGTTCATGCTTGGTGTTGAGCTTTCGGTTGTCCTGTACGTGTGTGTAGTGCTTTTATTCAACATGCCTGGAAAATGCTGTGTGCATGTCGATCAAATTACAAAGGTGGCCGAAAGGCATCCGTATTCAACTTTCCTGAAGATGAAAGCCTTAGAACAAGATGGATAGCTTCAATACCAAGAAAGGATTGTTCACCCACTGTGAATTCAAAGGTAAGTTAAGCCTAATTGTTCTCATGATAGCATGTTCAATGCTTTCATTGTAAATACAAATATAATTTAGTGAATTGTACTTGTTATTAACGGAGTAAAATTTATAGGCTAACCTTCCGATTATCAACTCGTCATTTGTTGTCGTTTAAATAATATTGGTAATTAACATTTCATTTCTATAGAATTCATAGTTATTAGCGTTCCAATTAAAATAAAACCGCAGGAAATGTACGGATATTATCAAGTACTTAGATTAACCAGGCAAAGATACTGGCAATAAATAACTATGTCATTTAATAATCAAGATTTCATTTCTATAAAACGTCATTTTTTTACAAAATTACTGTGTATTAGTGTTCTAATTAAAACAACAGTTCGCACGGAATGTACAGAATTATTTGATACGCTGATAATCAGAAGGCTAGCCCAATGAAAAGTTTATTAGAATGTATCAGAAACAATTCACTTACATTGTTAAACTTCAGCATGATCCCTGAAGTTTACTGACTGATAAGTTAAAATGTATATATGTACATATATTCATGGGTTTACAAGTTAATCAATGTACATTTTTATTTATTGTAATTTTTTATTTAAGTTAATTTAAAGTAAGTTGTGGAAGGGAACGACGTTCGTATTAGAGAACTATGAATTCTTTTACAAAGCAGCACTTTAATTCCTAGTTACTTTACTTAAATTAAAAAAAAAATTGTAAACTGATGAATCTATCACATGTAGACATGTTGTTTGAAGAGGTTTTGAACATAATTGTCTACCACAAACCTGACTAACTGCAGTGCCGTAATTTTAAATCAAACACACGCACAGAAATTAATAAATAAAATAAAAGGGGGAGGAAACAGATACAGTTACTACCGTTTTCAATCTCATTAGGAATTTTAAAACTGGCTTTTAACTTTTTGAATCAAACAAGTTCTAATGTTTGGCATTATCATTTATAAAAATGATTTCTCTGATCCTTCAGCTTGTTATGTTATGCTAAAATAAATAGATTTGCACATATAGTGTGCTTACCTTGAGAGCTTCGCAGTACTTTATGTTGCTGTCAGTAGTCCTACCGGCGGCACTGAGATATGCATCATGATGATACATAATTTTATACACAGCCAGGATAGGCAACTAACAACACTCAAAATTTATTATGATTATTTTGTGTTAAATGCATGAGTAAGATATGAGTGATACTTGTTCTGCAGTTGGAGCCATTAGTTAGCAAATTAGAAGTGGGTTGCTTGTGGTTTTACAAAAATGTTGGTGTGTATAAAATATTTTTACAATTCCACCAACCGAAACTAGTACTACTATGATTAAGAAGACCTCTTATGTTGTGAGAAAGGGTTTTGTAAGAAAAACATAATTTATGAAAAAAAAAATGTAGTGTCAAAATTGAATAAAGATAAATACAACCATTAATTTCCGATGCTTCAATAGTTAAGTGTATTAGCTTCTATCTTTGTTCATGTGTTTAGTTGTTAGATATTCATATTCGGCCAAGGTAATTTTCCCATTGATAGACGTGCTGCAAAAATTTTAATCCCAAAGCATTATTGTCAAGGTAAATTCAGTTGTTCTAGCATGTCATTCTGCATAACATTAATAATGTGAAACCTCGTCAATCCCACACATGTGGTATAGTGGTCTATGCGATGGCTTATGATAATTTGTCCAAGTTGGGTCCGGGCTCGAATCCCAGTGAGGCATGGATGTTGTGTTTGTCTTACAGTGCTGGCTCTCTCCTTTCTCTGGAACCAATGGCCCTAAATTAGGGATGAGTGACTGCTTATAGACCATTGAGTTGCTCATGATGGTTGTAAAACCTTCAATAATAATAATAATAATAATAATAAAAAACCCTCATCAACTGCTCTGAACACATTGGAACTTGGTCATGATCTGATTTTATACCTCCAACAAATGGTGATCAGTGTAAAAATTTTAAATTTGACATATATAAGAAAAAAAACGAAAGTGGTTGTTAAAGTGTATTAGCTTTTATTTGATTGAATATGTTAATAGAGAAAAACATACTACCTTCATTAATTTGTACAGCTAAATTAATTGATTTCCCCAGCAGTCACCTTTATTCTGCATTGCACATAAATGGAAAACAATAAAAGTTGTAATAATTAGAAACAAAAAATAAAACTTTTGTGTATTACATAAAAAAATGATTAATATGCATTTTAAAATATATCAAAATTGAATTCTGAATATTCCGGATTAATGTCCATTTCGAACTTGTCTGAAGAAGGTTACACTAGTGGAGTTTTGTCGTCTGACAGACAACTTGTCACTTTAATGAATGCCACCTTTTGACAAAGTAACAGTGTTGAAACAGCAAAAACCCTGGCAGCAAGTTAAGATTAAAGTAATTGGAAATTTCTGAGATGTGTGTGCAGTGGAAGTTAAGAGTTCGGCTTCAGCAACAAATGATTATTTGAGTGTCTCTGCTTAAGGGATAGAAATCTCTGTAAAGAGAAGTTTAGCAAAAATTTTGCATAGTATCTTTAAAAAGAGAGAGAAGCCATAATAAAGTATTGCTATTTACTTTCTACTTTAATAAAGGAAGAACACTCTGATTTAAAATGATTTATCAAATCAGAGTGATACAATAACTTTTATTCTGTTGTGAATGTACAAATTCATTTAAACTGTCAGACTGCCTAAAACATTAAAACTGCCACATTAAGGTCTAACTGAATTATCTGCTTTTTAGGTTTGTGAACATCACTTTAATGAAAATGACATTCAACGTACTTCAGAATACTACGATGATAGAACTGGAAAAAAACTTGTAGTGCAAATTTCACGACCAAGGCTTCGACCAAATTCCATTCCTGAGAGATTCCTTGGATGTCCCGAGTATTTGTCTGCATCAACATCTCGTCATGAAGAACCAGATGCAAAAAGAAAAAGAATTGAGTTTTCCCAGATTGAGGCTGCTATTGCCCAAAGTGTAAAAGAGCAGCAAATTTATGAAGAAGCGAACTGTTTCAACTCACTAGCCAAACTTCTTGAATGCACGAAAAATTCTGTTCCCAAGAATTGGGATACATTAAATAAAGGTAATGAAGTGATATTTATCAAAGTAAAAGCTTTGCCTTCCCCAACTATATCATCTGCTGTAGTTGTTGATGAAAATTTAAATGTATCCGCACATCATAAAAGTCATGAAATTCACAAGTTAGGAAAATATCAATTTCCTACAAAAATTGAAAATGTTAATGATCTGTATTCAGTTTTTAAGGAACTTGAGGGTTTAGAAGAAATGCAAGGTAATGAAAATTCAATTTTAAATGTGGTTTCTGTAATAATTGAAATGCTGAATGTGCTCCAAGGAAATGTACCAGAAGAACAAAAAGATATTGTACAATTTATTTCTGAGCAAATCTCCCTAATTAAGTGTCATAAAAATAATTATCGGTACTCAGGGAATTTTTTAATTTTATGTTGTTTGGTGTATTCCATATCAGCTCATGCATACAGATTTTTGCGTAACAGCAGTTATGTAATATTGCCACATCCCAACACATTAGTTAAACTTTGTACAATGTATAATGTCAATCCCAAGTTTGAACAATGTGACCAAAATTTAATGATGTACATGAAAGAAAAGTTCTCATATTTGTCAGATTGTGACAAACATGTTGTGTTGATGATTGATGAAATCCACATTAAACCATTTTTGGAATATAAAGGTGGAAATATGTTAGGTATGGCCTATAACTTTGAGAAGGCTGCCACTAGTGCATATGTATTTATGGTGCAAAGTATTAGATCCTCTTATAAAGATGTGGCACATATTCTCCCAGTTAAAACTCTTTCAGCTAATTTGCTGTATGAGTACATTGTTAAAATAATAAAAGGGCTAGAAATAATTGGCTTTTCTGTTATTTGCATTGTGAGTGACAATGCAATTAACAGAAAAGCTGTTTCATTTTTTTTTTGTAAACCAGCAAAACTGAGTATTGTATACCAGCATCCAGTTGATCCTACAAGACCTTTGTTTTTCATTATTGATCCCATTCATATTATAAAGTGTGTAAGAAACAATTGGCTCAACCAAAAAACTGGAGATGGAAAGTGCATGTATTTCCCAGATTTCAATGAGAAGTCATTAGGTTTAAATGGGAAACCCATTCTCCGAGTTGCATCATTAGGAGCCCTAAAAAAGTTGCACGAGTTGGAATCTGGAAATATTGTGAAATATGCTCCTTCTTTATCAGAAAAAGCTTTGAGTCCAACAAATTTGGAACGTCAAAATGTAAAATAAGCTTTGTAACTAGTAAACATTCAAGTTGCAGAAGGTATCACCATAGCAGGTGAAAAATACAGCATACTGCACTCAAAAGATACAGCTGAATACATTCGAATAATGTGCAGATGGTTTGACATCCTTAATGTTCGCACACTTTTTAAAGGTCAACACAAAAGAAATGAATATCAAGAACCTCTAACATCTTCCCCAGATGATAAAAAGGTGGTCTTCTTGAGCAGATTTTTAGATTGGATCAAATATTGGGAATCCATTGGGTGCACTACGGGGATCTTCAGCAAAGAAACCTTACTGGCCTTGAAACAAACTACTTATCCTGTATTAGAAATTTCTAAATTTTGTGTAGAAGAGTTAAATTTGTCTTATGTCTTGACAGGGAAACTTCAGACAGATTCTTTTGAGGATCGTTTTGGTCATTATCGGAAATTGGCAGGGGCACAGTATAATATTTCTGTCACACAACTTTATGAAACTGAAATGAAGCTGCGCATTCATTCTTTTTTGCCTCTTACTTTGAACTCTGACCGTCATGGGAAAATTTCTATGAGCGCATTAGACATACATGACCTTGATAAGTTTAATTCATCTGAGGCACAGTCTCTTGCAGAAAAAGTTGTAGTGAAACCAGATTTATCCAAGTTAGGTGATTTGTTAATTCCATTAACATATGTTGCTGGTTATTGTGCACATGGGGCTTTAAAAAAATTGAAATTCTGCACATATTGCAAGATAAATCTCCTCTTGGATAAATCTCTAGAATATAATGAAATGTATGACTTAATTAAAAGTCTAGATCATGGCGGATTAAAATATCCTAAAGAAATTGTTGTTTCAATTCTTGTTCATAGCTATGTTGCTCTGACTCAGCTTCTGTCAGCAGAGTTGGAAAATGAATTTTTAAGAGTTTCCAACCAGTATGCATTCTCATGCCGGGTGGTTTTAAACACTTTAAGAGCTGCTGAAATCTTTTTACCTGAAGATTTATGTGAAAATGGGCATGCAGCTGAATATGTTATGACACTAATTGTTTCAGCTGCAACAAATATATTGCTGAAAAACTACTGCAGAAAAATTAATGATTCATTAACTTCCCAGAAATTAAAGAAGCAAAAAAAAAACCCAAAAGCACGAGCACAAATAATCAATCATTAGCTAGTGGTAAAACAAGAAAACTTCAGACTCTTATGTCATAACTTGTTTCTAGGTATCTTATGTGGTATCTCTAGCATTGAATACACATAACTGTAAAGTAATTGTACAAGGGCTTTCTTATGCATCGTGTGATAATGACCAAACATTTTAGTAAGTGAATGGAATAAATTTCTATGCAAACATTTTACAGAAAAAGAGAATGCTAATAATGTTTACGCTCTTTAATCGGTCCATAAACTTTCAGCATATTAAGAGTATGTGATGCAAGAATTCATAAATGGGAATAATTTCTTGTGCCCATTGCTATAGAACAGTTCTAACATTCATATTTTGAATTTTTTTTTTTTTTTTTTGGCTACTAGCACAAGAACCAGTTTCTCCACATGAATACTTGTATTCTTTCCTTCTAGTGTAACCAACACAAAGGTATATAGAAGCACTGGTATGCTGGTAAATTTATGGAACAAAAGTACTTCAGTATGATAGTGCTTCTGTAAGAAGCATTTATAATGTTCGCAATGTGTCTATGGTGTCGAATTTTCTTTTTGCCCATGCGAGTGCCATCAGAACTTTATTTAGGGACACTAGTGCAATAGGTTTTTTGCCTAAATATATATGGTTCATATACTTTTCTTTAAAAATGCTTTCAGCTAATTTGCTTTTTCCACTTATGTTTTTCGAATGATATCAATGCAACATAACATTTTCTACGATGTATTAACCAGCTCATGCATTGCAGCGTTCGAATTACCCAGTGGTCCACTGGCCAGTAAAACTTCAGTCAGGCCACTGAACTATTGATTTTACTGGCCCAGATGGCCAGTAAATTTTTTTTTTATTTTTTTTTTTTTCTAATTTGCCACAAGTTAAAAATGAATTTCTGTTTCTTTTACCTTGCTGTAGGGTTTTCTTCTTAGGCTGCAAACTAATGATAGGTTTAAAAATAAACATTGGATATAATTCCATTAAAATGATACATTATTTTCTACATATATTGTAAATGTTTTTTATTAATTCTTTTACGGACCAATGGGCATTTTTGTGGACCACTGGTTTGCAAATTCTAGTGGTCCGCTGGGCCAGTAGAAGATTTATTTCTAACCCTGCATTGTGTTTCAGAATGCAGATGTAAGTAGTTAAGGTAAAAAGGCAAAACTGGAAATGTAGGTCATGTGTTTAAAAAAGGGATTTGTATCACAAAAATGTTTCTATTTCTAAAAGAAATAGCTTATGCACTTCTAGAAATGCATATAAAAAGCTTATGCACTTCTAGAAATGCATATAGAAAAGCTGCCTTTATCATGCATGTTAACTGCGACTAGTCACTCGAGGTTTGTTTTGGATAATATTTGTTCAATTGCATCACACAAATGTATGGCATAAAGTAAAAGTATGCATGCATTTTTAATGTGCTTTAATTCTTAATTCAGATTATCTGGGGAAAAATTGTTAAGGTATATTGCACATGAGTGCCAAAAAACTTTCGCAATTCCACTTGCTGTGTACCTAATATGCAAAGTTTTTACCTGGTATCACATGCTGAATATAATACTGTGTGTAATGCTTCATTACGAAGAATATGTGCACCTACATTTATTCAAATGTATCACATATTCATGCCATGCAAATGTATAGTTCCTTTTCATATAGAACTTCTTTGAACAAATTGCATACTGATATACACTATTTCCACTTGAGACCCCCATAGGAGCTTTATGAAATTGGTACTATGGGATTTTTATTAATATATCTATGTATCTGTATATAAAGAAATTTGTGTGCAGTTTGTGAACATTATGCTTTTGCACGGTGTGGTTTAAGGTGTTTTAAAATCAAATGAAATCATGAACCTAACGATATGTATAAAAATGAGTTGGCAAAGCAAGAAAACTTATTGTGTTTGTCATATTCTGCCTTATAATTTTGTTATCGTAATGATAACATTATATGTAGGGAGCAATTTTCTAGAGATACCTTTGTATTCCAAAAATGGTTTAATGTGTGTGTGTGTGTGTGTTCCCACTCCCCATGCAGACCTAGCTGCAAAAGAGATTTCTTTACCAACTGTTTTTAGCAGTACCAACATTTGCTAGTGGCCTTATTTTTTACTAGTAAATTGCATTATCTACTAGCGAAAGTTTATTAACATCATACAAAAGAAACTTTAACATGTCCCCCTCCATGAGTCAATCTTGACAAATTTTGATTTCACTTCTGTAACTGTCACATTGTAAAGCTGAAAAGATTACAAATATTTAGATATAACTCACTTTTTCATGACCTGACAGATTAATTCTAACAATTTAATTTGAATGTAAATATTTAAAAAACTTTTTATTTAATTTTATTCACAAAATTCAAGAAAACTATTCAAAATCTTAAATTATTTTTCGTATGGTTTACGATCTGGGTTTTTCAGGTCTTTTCATCATACCACTTTAAAACAGCAGGCCTAGGGTCAAACTTGTCTTCGGACTTGAACTTGACTTCACTTGCTAGGGCAGTGGTTATTTTATGGTGTTTTGTATCCCTTTTATGTTCGTTGATTTTAATTCCAAATGAATGTTAAGTCATTCCGATGTAGTATCACCTAGAGCCGTCCGGATATTGTAGTGGGATTGCATAAACCCCTGCCTCATTGAGAAGAGGAGGCTTATCAATATCTCTCTTAAGCATCATATATAAAGATGCCAGAGGCCTTATGCCGACACCAAAGCTCATCCTCCTGAGTGTGTTTTTGAGTTGATAGGAAACTTTTGGTATGTAGGGAATAGAGCCCAGGTAGCGAAGTTGCAGCATAAAAATATTTACTTGGCTGGTTCTGGCTTTTTCAATAAAGTTATGCATCTGGTTCGACGTATATCCTGCCTCAGTGGCCAATTCGACTATGCTTTTTAGTTCCAATTCTCTAGAACGAACACCGGAAGAGACTGCCAAAGCGCTTCTAATTCAAGAACGGAAGAAGGCCGTGTTGTAATCATCAGGGCAAGATGAACTGCGGAGCATCAAGTTGGGAATGGAGGTTGGTTTATAATAGAATTCCATACAAAGGCAATTGTCATGCGATTTTCTCACTAAGACGTCAAGATAAAGTAAGGTACTACTGCGCTCAAGCTCCACATTGAAATTGATCGTAGATTTGCGGAATGATATCAAGAAATCAGCTTCACTCTCCACACCCAAATCTACTGCCATTCGCGAAACCTTGGAAATCTTTCTCAGCAACGGAGCTTTAGAGGATTTAAAAGGTTGCATCACGCAAGGAATAAACAACTTACAACAGGTTTTTTAGGAGTCTTGGAAAACGCCATCAAAAGAGCAAGGATTGTGAACACAGTGGATGTAGCTATTTATCAAATGTTCTTCACACATAACAATTAGATTTCCACGAGTAAATTTAATACCATTTTAGTTACTTGCTTATTACATTTTCCAAAGTAATAGGTGAAATGAATATGATCATTACTTTTGCATCTCTTTGTAACATGTGTATCATGCGTTTCAGCCACGGTAGAAAAACAAAAAAACCTGATATTTGGTTGTGATATTGATATTACTGTATTGATATGAAATTTATGGGAAATTAATTAATGCTGTGTTTCTGACCAGGGTACAAAATTTTCATTAAATATTTCCTTTTTTATTGCTTTAATTATTTGTTGTTTTCGGGTTTGGGAGAATCCATGTAAAAATATTATGTGAATACTTGTGTGAGATTTGTAAAAGTTACTTGTAGCGTCACTTAATTTCACTTCTGTTCTGTTTCTTCATTTTTTGCTGTTTTGTTGCTTTAAATATTTGTTGTTCTTGGATTGGGAATCCACGTAAAACTATAAAGTGATTCTGTTCTGTCTACTTTCTTAATATTATTGCTTTCAACCATTCTGAGAAAATAGCCCATAGTGGCGATGTTCAAAATCGGGAAGGTCATAATTACAACATCAGTTAGGCCTTAACACAATATCAAACACACTAGTTTTAACATGTTTGTAATAAACACAGCTTTTACATTGGTCGGATACCATTAACTGTTCCCAGCTGTTATAGTACCATAGCAGTTTTTTTCATCATGTTCATGCAGAATGTGTTTTATAGTGCTATATGTTGTAAATACCATTTTAGGACATGCAAAATGTGTGATTTGTTTTTAAAAACCACATAACTCTCTTGAGGGATGGAACTAATATAAAGCTTGATCTGAGATTTATGTGAAACCTTAAGTGTAATTCTCGCAAATCACAGCGTTAAAAAAAACAAAAAACAAAAACTACATTTCTGACCAGGGTAAAAGAAATCAAAACTGAGATATCTGCTAATGTGTGTTTATGAAGCAAACATTTAGTTTGCTAACTTGTTAGAACAATGTATTTCATAAATTCAAAGTAATTAATTGTTAGTCATTTTTTGGAAGTACAGTACTCAAGTTTTGCAGATTGCTTATTTATTTGGGAATTTATTTTTAATGTATCTTTTTAACATTACAAAGTATTCTAGTAGAAAAATATATATAGGTTTAAGTTTCCATGAAGTGATACACAGAATGTAGAAGTATAAATTTTCATGCGCAAGATCAAATCACTGTGGAGTTCATATTGGGTTTCAGTTATTTCTTGATGTAACTCTTTGCATGCAAACTTACAACCTACATTTATCCATTTATTTGTTCTATGTGAATTGCATTTTTTTGTATTTCTTATTGTTTATTTGTGAATTTGTCAGATAAGTATGCACCACTGTCATAAACGAGGAAAATGTGTTTATGGAACACTGTGATCGCGTGGTTGATTTTGAATTTTCTTCATTAGTTTGCAAAGTGCTTATCCACTGGTCTTGTCTTTAGTACTATAAAAACTTAATAAAAACCTTGATATCTGATACCAGTTTCTTTCATGCTGATGAAGTATGAAACGTTCGTTACCTTGATATCTGATTGTGCCAATATACTGTACTGATGTAAAATTTATTTCAAGACCTTTTTTTGTAAAATAAATGCTGTTTCTAAACAGGATGTCAAAAATTTGCATTGAATAGTTATAGCTACAGGGGGGTAGAATATCATTAGAATGTTTGTGTAACTTCTTCAAAAGTCATTTAACATTGCTCAGGTTTGCACTTATCTTGATATTGTGTTATGAAATAAATATTTGAAAACCATATATCTGTGTACAGGATTTATTTGCATTATGTTTCTTATATTTAAGTGTGAGAATTAGAACCTGAATATTTTTTAAGGGAAAATGCTTTTATAGAACATAACTTGGATAATTTTCACCTTGTGTGTAGGTTTCACTTTTAGTGTCACTTTGCTTTGCTGCTATCTTAGGTATTAGCTTGATTGTAAATAAAGTGTAATGGGGAGATTTCAAAAGCATTTTTTCACCGATATGTGAGCATTCTTTAGAAGTTTTCGTTTCTTTCTGCAAGAAGCTTGTTTGTTGATGCTTCTGTTTTACGTTGTTTTTTTTTTTTGTGAGAGTCTGTTAATGTAACTTTATTTTTAAATACACAAGAGTTGAATAATAATGAAACACATAGCGTATGAAATCAGTTAATTTTTTTGTGGTGTAGTAAGCACAAATATTCGCTGAAAGAACTTTCGCACTCCACTCCACTGAATTTTTGTGTTTACCATTGCCTTGAAAAAGCCTCCCAGTGGAGTGCAAAAGCTTGGCGAATATTTGTGCTGACTACACCACAAAAAAAATTAACTGATTTCATACGCTATATGCGTTTCATTATTAGTCTGTTAATGTGTTAATTGATATTTTCAATATCTGTTTCAGTTGAAAAATGAATAAAAAGTTTGCTTTACAATATACTTCTGGAAAAAATTGAACCTTTTGTGCAATGTTTTTTTTACAAAATTGGAAAGAAAAAAGAGGTGACATTTAGATTTGCAGCATAAAATTTGCGATAAATTCAAAGATATCCAAATTAATACTTTCCATGAACATTTACCAAAAAATTTTTTCCTAAGTGATTTTGATTTATTTATTTTTTAACCTCTAGTAGTAGTTGCAAGATTTCAGCACACTTCCACACTTCTTACCGTAGTTTTAGGAAATATACGTACTCACCAAATCGGAAATTTTGCTTTCGTGTTAGTTACGTAATTAGATAAGTTTGTTTGTAATAAATCGAACGCGAAGGGAAAAATCGGAAATTTTGCTTTCGCGTTCGTTACGTAATTAGATAGTTTTTTCTTTAATAAATCGAACGCGAAGGGAAAAATCGAAAATTTTGCTTTCACGTTCATTACGTAATTAGATAAGTTTTTTTTTTAATAATTTAATAAATCGAACGCTAAAGAAAAAATCTGAAATTTTGAAATTTTTTTCATGAAATTGCATCATAAGTCAAAAACAATGACGGCCGATTTCAGTTGGTTGGTTTGTGGATCCAGAGGGCACTACTTATGCTACACTAAGGACTGGGGTTAGACTTGTTTTTAGCGAGGAGTCCCTATCCTGGGACTAACAGATTAGCGAGACTTCCAAATCTCAGCTAATCATTGGCGATTCAACAGGACTAGAACCTAGAACTTTAAGGTCCTTTCCAATTGGGTTTCATGAAGTAGAAAATCGGGCAATTGAATCTCCACAATCAGAATGAATATTCAGCCTTAAATTAATAACAATCTCATCACCCTCCAAAAAAAAAAAAAAAAAAAATTGAAGTCCAATGTGGAAAAAGTTAATACTCATTGCTGCAAAACTAAAATTTGTGTTTAATCTGTTACTCCTAATTCTTTATTCTATGAAGACATTCTTCAAATTGAATATATTAAATTAATGATATAATAAAAATTGCAGACATCTTAGGGGATGATCTGGGGCTTGGGCAAGATGTGATCATGCACAGTGGGTAACTTTATTTTCATCCTTTGACAGATTGAACTTACAGCTCATGTGTACATCATTCCCCTACCTTTTACGGTCCCGACACAGCTATTTCTCAAAAGCACGAAGCACATAAGGTTTCTATGTTTACGAATGCACGTTTGTAAATCAGGAACAACAAACAAAAGAAAAAACCTCCAGTTTCCACTAAGAAAATTAGCGCCTGCATGTAAATTCCGAATAAAAGAAGTACCAGTATGAAATACTAGGGGAAAAGAAGTACCAGGGTGTCGTACCGGCATATACCGCCAGCCCATTTCGAGCATTGCATACTCACCATCATAGACCAACCTGAAAAAAAAAAAAAAAACAGAGCAACAGGGACGTCGCTAGACTTCAAAATCTGGGTAGGCGAGCATTATTTTTGGTGGGGCAAGCTTGATGGCAATCTTTTTTTTTTTTCTGTTTTTACAAAACACTGAAAGAACGAATTTTTAATGCTTTTCACTACCCGCTACAAAGGAATTTGTTGTGCAATCCTCACTCCCTCCATATGGACACACACACATGTACACTGATCTGACTAATTGCGACACTGGTGTAAGATGCAAGTGTTACTAAAATGTCTGCCTTCAACTTTTTGCTTGCTCTGAATGTATTGTCTTAAATTGCTTTTCAAAATTTTGCCATTTTGCTTATGAAAATAGTAATGTACTTGAACATTTAAAGGAAAACATTTTTGTTTATCTAAATCAAATTTTAACCTTATGCCACACAGGCACTCCCTCCTCAAATTTCTTCCTTTAAGCCAATGACTTTGCCTTACACTCCTCTCCTACAAAGCAGTCTTTGGCCACTTCCTGCACTTTCACTGTCCTGGGGCAGTCTTTAATAGTGTTAATGTAGCTTTAGACTCCACTTTCTGTGTTGAAATCTCCTATTTTGTAAAGAAAACAAACAGTGGAGTAATTAGTAGTGACTCCTCAGTTAATTTCTATCCACCTCCTCATCAGCCCCCTGGCGGTAGAAACATGAAAAAGAGGCTTAAAACTACGGAATTCGAAGAGTGGAGAACAATTGAATTTTCATGGCCCTACCCTACGGATACTACGTATTTTGATAACCTTTTTGGGGGAACACAAACAACGCACTTCCTAGAAGGAAATACGTAGGGCTACATGATATAAAACACAAGACTTATTACTTAGCCAAGTCCAGATTATATTTTAAAGTTAAATATATTTTAAAATGGGACATTTTGAACTGGGTGGGCAAGATAAATTTCATGGTGGGTTCAAGTCCACCCTCGCATCCCGTTGGCGACGTCTCTGCAGAGCAAGACCTTGTTTTGACTAGAGGTCTGTTTATCATCCGACTTTTAACTTCCCAAGACTTACCTTCAGATCCAATTCTTCATAGACTCCAAACCCGAAAAGAACCTGTCGTAGAAAAACACCATTCTTTCCATCACATAACGCCCGCCAAAAAAAAAAAAAAAAAAAAGAGATTCTGTAATGTCACACCCTCAAAAACGAGGTTTTCGTCAGTCTCGCTCAAAAAGCCATTTGCCCACGTTTGGAACACTCCAAGGTCTTTAGATATATCTCATGTGGGAACACACTCTACCAGTCTATTTCGCCGCAAGGCGCAAGCATGACGGGTCGCCATCTATTGTCATTACAATGTATTCAAAACATCTAGGTGCAGCCGCGACGCTACTGGTGGGCTAGGGCTGGTGAGCTTCCGCCCACCCAACTTTTCTTTGACCCCCCTCCCCTATTTAAGCAGTTTTAGAACACATGGAGAGTGCAACCATCTAAGATTCTAGTAGGAAATTCAGATAAAAGTACGTGAATTTTTTTGAATTCACAAAAATATTGTTACGTAAATGAATTTTGTGTTATATTTGGTGTTTATACTTCTGGGAAATGGAAGGAGTCTTCTGAGCGAATGTCTAAGAGAGTAGTAGAAGAACATCATTTTGTAATTACAGTTTAAAACGATGAGAGAGAGAGAGAGAGAGAAAGAAATATTCCCTGTGAGAGGTTGCAAACTAAAATTCATAAACAGTCTTATGACAGCGAACATTGAAAAAAAAGGATTTAACAAAAAAACAAAAAACAAAAAAACCCGACGTAAATAAGCTGAAATTGCCGCGGAAGAAACAGTAACTTGTTAAAGGCCATGGAACTTATCGTTTCCATGATTCCCAGTACTACATACGTTGAATAAATGCTACGCAGTGTGTACCAGAAAACTTTTTGACTGGGGATAGCATGATCACGTAGTGCCGCCCCGGTGGCGCAGTGGTCTAAGGCGCTGGCCTCTGATCATTCGTCCGTAAGGGGTCCGGGTTCGAATCCCGGTCAGGCATGGATGTTGTGTTTGTCTTACGCCACTGGCTCTCTCCCTTCCGTGGAACCAGTGACCCTAAATTAGGGACGGGCGACTGCTTATAGCCCATTGAGTTGGTTTCTGATATGTCAATGTGCACCACTCTTGTTATATGTACTGTGCTCCTATGTAGTGCTGAGTTCGAAACTTTATCTTCACTGTTTATTTATTGTGCATCCTGTATTTTTAATGTATTTTCAAGCTCTATATATTGTATCATAGGTCATTGACCTAAAGTCTTTTGCGTGTGTTCAGTGTCACAGGTCTGTCCCCATTGTGGGTTTTTAGCATTTTGTATTTATACTTTTGGGTGGCTATGCCCCTTATTCATGTAAATATCATTTTCATGTATCATTCATATTTTTCTCTGTATTCTTTCCTTGTCCAGTTTGACGAGCTGTATCATGCCTTTTGTCAATAAAATGTTGAACTGCTCACAGTGGTCGTTAAACCTCCAATAAAAAAAAAAAAATACCTTAAAACTCACAGAGATGTGTAGATATAACAACATAGCACGTTAAACACACGAAGTTTAGAGGTTCCTCCTGTCCCAAATTATTCTATGTCGTATTATTCTCAGCCTTTTAAAAAAATAATTAAAAACGAAAATAAATTGAAATATTCCTTTTTTTTTTTTTTTTTATTGGAGGGTTTAACGACCACCGTGAGCAATTCGATGGGCAAACCCGAAAAGAACGGGGCTGAAGCTCACCAGCCCTAGCCGTCGCCCGTCCCTAATTTAGGGTCACTGTTTCCAGGGAAGGGAGAGAACCAGTGCCGTAAGACAAACACAACATCCATGCCAGATAATTTTTACTTCCTGTTGCCGTATCAAACTTCTCCATTTACAGCGATCTTGACATACAACTCGGGCTTCACCGACATCAATCACACGCCGTACACAACATCCATGCCAGATAATTTTTACTTCCTGTTGCCGTATCAAACTTCTCCATTTACAGCGATCTTGACATACAACTCGGGCTTCACCGACATCAATCACACGCCGTACACAAGATCTTCTATACTTCATACTCATAATCTTTTTTCTCATGCAGACACTTCTGAATCTGATCCTTCCATGACTTCCTTGGAATTCCTCTGCCTTTCCTTCCTGCCACTTGGGCAAAAAACATTTTCTTAGTAAGCATCTCATCACTCATTCTTTCAACATGTCCAAACCACCGAAGCATATTAGTCTCCACCTTGCTAACAACATTTTGCTTCACATTGCACAACTGCAACACATCTTCATTCCTCACACAACCAGAACGTGTCTTGACACGTTCTGGTTGAAATGCGTTACTACCCTCGTAAGTAACGCATTTCTCCAGAACACAAACGACTCCTATGTTTCTTCTGCAGTACTCAGGTTTCACTGTCATACATCAGAGTACAGTGGCGTACCGGAAAAACTCGACCCCCCCCCCCCCCCGCCGCGCAAGAAAGAAGTGTTTTCGAGGCCCTTTTGCGAAAATCCGTTAGATTTCAATTACTTAAAATTTTAACGTCCATATTATTTATTAACTAGGCTTTACGGGTGTTCTAGTAAATCAAATTCTTTTGGATTGCGTGAAACACAAATGTGTACGTTATGATTAAAATGATTGCCTTGGTTAGCGATTCAAATTACAGCACAAAATACTTACGTCTTGACTACAATAAATAACCTAAACTTATTCAAAAATAAACTAAAAAAATACCTGTTAAATTAAATTTTAAAAAAACATAATAATAAACACATTATTTATAATATAACTAACCCTTAACATTACTGCTGTGCTCGATGAACCTATGCTTGCTTGTCTATATATTTAGGAAATCAGGGCTTTTGTCAGGATTCTCCGAGGTCTTTTCCCTGATTCTCCTTTGGTGTTCTCTATAATACAAAAATATTGATTTATGTTCATAAATCCTACATGTAACAGCAAGAATAAAAATTATTATTATTATTATTCCCCAAGGGTGATTACATAGCCTCCATTTGTCAGAACGATCGGCAGACGTATGAGGGGTCCTAACGCGTGTCAGCTGAAAACACCCCCACACCATAACAGAGCCATCGCCGGCCTGCACTGTCCCTTGCAGGCATGCGGGATCCACTGCGTCGTGGGGTTGTCGCTACACCCGGAGTCAGCCATCTGACCAAAACAGTTAGAACTGCGATTCGTCGGACCAGGCTACACGTTTCCAGTCATCTTGCGCCCAATGACGAAGTTCCTGGGCCCCAGCGAGGTGCACAACCTTGGGTCGTCGGGTCAGCAGTGGCACTCGGGTGGGCCGTCGGCTACGAAACTCCTGTGACGTGCTACAGAGATGAAGGACGTGTCAAACGACAAATGTGCAACGATACATCCCGTCGGTGTAGTTTAGTCAGTTAGAACAATTGGCTCCGGAGCGAGGATTCGTTCCCTGTCACAGACAAATTGGGAATTTTACATTGGCGCCCGATTGCAGGAATGGATCTACTACTGGCCGTGGGTTACTTAGAAAAATGGGTGATGTTTGTTCCACACATCGTCCGGAATAAACGAAAATTCTTTCTTTTCTAAATTTCAGTATCTGGTTTACACAAATTGTCGAATACGAAAAAGTTGGGTGCCATAGAATGACGAAATTCAATTTGCTATTTCATGAATGCAGAAAAGATTACCTTGGTTGTGATTAGGTGTACAAGTAAGTATTAAAGAATTTTTTTGAGACGTGTACCGCTAATTTGCATATCCGACATTCCCCCACGTTGTTGTCATGTGATCGTATAACTAGTCCAGAGTATAAAATGTGACACAGAAGTTTGCCCAACAGTCAAACGCACTTGCACATCGGTAGGTGAAAGATGGCAAGCGATACTGCATTTATTGGACACTGCATTCGTTACGAATTTCATCAAGGAAAAATGCTGCAAAAGCGTGTGCATATATCTGATCTGATCTGTTCTGTTCTGTTCTGTTCTGTTCTGGGGGAGAATATTGTATCGAAAAGCACGTGAGCGTTTTGGTTTAGAGTTTAAAGCAGGTGATTTTGATGTTAGCGATCAAGAACGTAGCGGCGTCCCGCAGAAGGTTGCACATGAAGAACTGCAAGCATTGCTGGGTGAAGAATCGTCTCAAATGCAAAAAGAACTAGCTGAACAACTGTGGATAACTCAACAAACCATTTTCAATCGTTTACGAGCAATGGGAAAGATTCAGAAGGAAGAAAAATGGGTGCCACATGACCTGAACCAGAGGAACAAGGATGAGCGTGTCATGAAGTGTTTGAATCTGCTGAATAAACAACACAGAAGGTCTTTCCTGTGGAAAATCGTTACGGGTGATGAAAAGTGGATATGGTACGACAATCCCAAAAGCAAAAAACACTGGGTAGACTCCGATGAAGCAACGACTTCGACACCGTAACGCAATATTCACTCCAAGAAAGTTCTGCTGTGCATCTGGTGGAACATGAAAGGTGTGTGCTCTATTATGAACTATTGGAACAGGGTCAAACTGTTACTGCTGATCGCTACAAGCAACAATTGCTGCGATTGAACCAGGAAATCTGTCGGAAACGTCCATTCACAGGAAAAGGATTGCGTCCCGTGAAATTACTGCATGACAATGCTAGGCCGCGTGTCGCGAAATCGGTCAAGGAAACGTTATTGACGCTTGGCTCAGAAGTTTTGGAGCACCCGGCGTATAGTCCCGACATAGCCTCTTCAGACTGTCATTTGTTCCGATCGATGCAACATGGTTTGTCTGCTGTAAGGTTCTGGACATGTGACGAAGTGCAAAAATGGGTTGGCGACTTCATCGCGTTACACGACGAATTATTCTTCATGGCTGGAATCAGTCAGCTGCCCGACCGATGGCGGAAGGGGATAGATAATGACGGCGCATATTTTGATTCGTAAAGGTATTGTTGTTTTCTCTCAAATTACATCTTGCGTCGTCTTAAAACACGCTTTAAAACTTATTTGTACACCTAATATGATCATTTGAAGTCTTCAAATCTCGGTCATAAGATTATACACATACCGGCCACTGAATTAGAAGCGTTCCCTCAATACCAGGTTTTCCATCCTTTAGCCCAGAGGTTCCCAACCTGTGAGTCGCAACGCCCTAGGGAGTCGCCGGTCTTGGTCCGGTGCGTCACGACTATAAGGAAAAACTGAAACTTATAATTTATAGTGAAACGCAACATGCAAATTTTCAATATGTGTACATATTTTAAAGAATGAATTGTGAGAAAGAATGTTAAAGAAAAAAAAAGAAAACACATTTTTCATGTTGCAAAAGCGCTCCCTTCATCTGAGTTTCGGACTGTAATGTTCTTTGAAAACTTGGCGTGACATCGCCGGATCTTGCACCCCTGCAGTCTAAAACTGGACTGAACCAGGCAAGTCCATTTTAGATTCGATGTTTTGTGTGACGAGAAACATTCTACCCCATCCCATTAAGATGCAAATACCTCTGTTAGGTAGTTTCTAAAATTACTGTAAAAATGTGAAAGCCAAATGAAGAGTGTTACCATTGTGAAAATATGCATATCTCATCAATTGCTTCTTATTCAGTTCTGTTATTTTATTCTACCGTATTTCCCCGAAAGTAAGACCTAACCGGAAAATAAGCCCTAGCATGATTTTTCCGGATGCTCGTAATATAAGTCCTACCCCGAAAATAAGCCCCGGTTACGATACGTAGTACCAGATCAAATAATGATTCCTGCAGGAATGACTGCCTATCTCTAGACTCTTGATATTGCAATAAACAAGCCATTCGAGGATCATTTACGCATGGAAATCAATGACTACATTGAAAATAGAATGGAGAGAAATCCGCGTGGAAACTTTGTGAAGCCTAGCCTGCAAGAGGTCGTGACTTGGGTGAAGAATTCGTGGGATAAAATCACCAATGCACTACGAGCAGGCTACATGGACAAGAAGTGCTCATTTAAGGAGAGCTTTATTGCTGGACATAGAGAGATTGGGGTCAATGGTTCTACAGGAAATGGAGTCGCAAGAAATTCAGGCCGGATTTCGGGGTTTGGAGAGTTATGACAATGTTCCAGAAGAAGATGACATGACTGTATTTGAATAAATGCAGATTTTTGCACATGAATAAAGTAGATTTTTGTACATGAATAAATGTAGATGAAAAAACGAAGAAAAAAAGTTGGTAGTACATGAAAAAATAAGACATCCCCTGAAAACAAGCCGTAATGTGTCTTTTTGGCGCAAAAAGAAAACAAGACCCGGTCTTATTTTCGGGGAAACACGGTAATTTTGTACTTTTACATTAAAAAGAATACAAGCTTCTAATGTAAATAATTATTTTCTTTTAAAAAAATACCACAATCTCGAATTTGGACAATTTTTTTTTAAATTTTGGGTACAGGGGCGTCGCGCGGAAAATGTAACATATGAAGGGCGGCGTGATCTCAAAAAGTTTTGTAACCCCTGCTTTAGCCCGAATTATAGCACGTATGCAGTTTGGCATTAATTCCAAAAGATATTGGAGTGCTTCTACTTCTACAGCATACCAGACGTTCACTATAATCCGCTGATATTTGGGTTGGGAACAGCCTTCATTGAATATTTCGCTCAATTGCTGCACACAGGAAGTCCTGTATCTCCGTACAAGCCTTCTCAGACGACGGTGATCCCTCTCCTGACAGATTGTCATCGCACGGCACTTTTGCTACTGATTGAAGACTCGGGATATCTCACCTTTTGAATAGCAGTCAGCTTTGCTCTTTTCAAAGTGATTGCTTCAACTGGACGGGCACTTACAATAAGCCCTTCATCGAATTCCGAAAGATCCTTTGTTTTCCCCATTGTCATTGTCATCAACACTACTGACGAGCAGCAGACTCAAAAGTGATCCCTAGACCACGTATTTTGCATGTACGCTGGCAGCATAAGTGACATTTACGCACATATGCAAAAAGGTTTCTAACTTAGCTAGCAGCGAGGTTACAACGAGGCGATGTCAAGATTCTAATTTTTCGTAATTTCACAACTTCGATGGAAAAAAGTTATAAAATTTCGGTAAATGCAAAACATTTGGTGAAATTCAAAACGCAAACACTTTTATGAGCCATGGGAGCGATGAGTTCAGTGATTGTTTCATATCTTCAAAATAATTCAGATATAAAAGGGCTTAAACTTTTTTTTTTTTTTTTACATCAATATATTGTTGCTTTGCACATGTAAATTCGCCGGTATTAGCGTACGCACCAAGCGTTTTTTAAAACAAATTGTATTCCATTTTATCCAAATAATTTAAGGAGAAAGAAAAAAAGAAAACTTAAAAACTGTACCTGATAAATTAAAAAGGAACATTCCATGCATCACATAATTGCCTTTATTGCTATGGTAATTCCATATGACCATATCCTTTCAGCAACACAATGCACGACTGATATATATATATATAACTGCTGCGTTGCGCGTTTTGATCTTCAGGTTATTTTGCAACTTTCGTTTTAAATTCAAAAGTTTTTCCTTTGTTTTCAGCTTTGCTCTTCAGTATATATATATATATATATATATATATATATATATATATATATATATATATATATATATACTTAGGGATGTAAGGTCAGGTGATGCGTAACATCACAGCCTCTCCTTGACAAATGTCAACCCCGCCTTCTCGTGGTGCATCCTGTTCCCACTAAAGGGGCTCTGACGACCGCAAATAGCGGTATAACTATACCATCGGGATCAGAGGAAATGCTATCCCACACTCACCAACCCGCTTGGCCAGCGTGGTGAGTTATGGCCAAACACCTCCAAAATGACTCTACAACTTAAATCTTGGCCCTCAGTCTCCGGCAGCTGGAATGTACCTGGCCAAGGCAGCGGCCAGTGCGACATGAAGGCAGAGGGTGCTAAGAATCCCCGGAGGACCGGACTAGGCTGCCATTTGATGCTGACCTTGGCTACCTACAACGGACGCTCCCTATCTTCTGATTCAAGGCTTCTTGAATTGGAAGAGGAACTACAAAGGATCAAGTGGGACATCGTGGGGCTAAGTGAGGTAAGGAGAAAAGGAGAAGATCTCATCGAACTGAAAAGTGGACATCTCTCCTACTATCGTGGGACAGATACTGGCAGAACTAGTGGTGTTGGATTTATAATAAACAAGAAACTGAAGGACAAAGTTGTAGAAGTTGAAAGTTCCTCTGACAGAGCTGCACGACTTGTTATCCAACTCTCGAAAAGATACCAGGCTCAGATTATTCAAACTTATGCACCCACCACAAGTCATCCTGAAGAAGAAATTGAAGAATTTTATGAGGAAATTTGTCATCTAAATAATAAAGGTAAGCAGCACTTGAAAATAATTATGGGAGATTTCAATGCAAAAATAGGGCAACGGCAACAGAATGAAACTTCAGTAGGTAAATTCGGTCATGGCAACAGAAACCAGCGTGGAAATACTCTCGTTGAGTTTGCAGAGGCAGAAGGGTTTTTCATCTTGAACTCCTTCTTCAAGAAAAAGCCACACAGGAAATGGACATGGAGACATCCAAATGGGACCACAAGTGAAATTGATTTTATTATGTGTAACAAAAAATTCGTCATAGAAGACTGCAGTGTGCTAAACAAGTTCAACACAGGTAGTGACCATAGATTGGTGAGATGTAAGATGCACCTCAACACTAAACTTGAACGTGGCAAGCTCATAGGACAAACAAAATCTATTGACATAACCAACCTTAAAAAACACCATAATACCTTCAAGTTAGAACTGAAGAACAGGTTCTCTGCTTTAGAAGGCCTAACATCGGAAGAAGTGGACATCTCTGAAGTTAACAGAAAAGTAACCAAAGCTCTTATGGAAACAGCAACAAAATTAGCTGGGTCTAAGAACAAGTTGCATGTGAACAAATTATCAGGAAAAACCAAAATGTTGATGCAAAAAAGAAGAGAGATGAGGACAACTAAAGAAGATGTGACTTCCAAAGTGGAATATATAGAGCTATGCAAGACAGTAAGAAAAAGTATCACTGAAGACGTAAGGAAATTCAACTGTGAACTAGTGAGGAAAGCAATTGAAAACAACCAAAGCCTAAAGATAGCAAAGGGACATCTCAGTAAGGGAAGAAAACAGATTATGGCACTGAGAAAAGAAGATGGTTCTGTAACAAGAAATAGAGGCAGAAATTTTGACAAGAGTGAAAGATTTCTACTCCAAATTATATGAAAGGGATGATATATGCACTCCAGACATCATGAAAGATACCAGTACCAGAGTTCCTCCAGTCCTTCCAGCAGAAGTTGCACATGCAATCAAGAACATGAAGCGAGGAAAAGCTCCAGGAGAAGATGGAATTACTGTAGACATTATACAAGAAGCAAGTGGAGAAATCGAAACAGTACTCGCCCAAATTTTCACTCGATGCCTTAATGAAGGAAAGATTCCTGAGGATTGGAACACCGCTACAATGATCCTGCTACATAAGAAAGGTGACATTGAGGATCTCGGGAACTACAGACCTATCAGCCTCCTATCAGTAGTTTATAAAATCTTCACTAAAGTTCTTTCACACCGTTTGAAGGTAACACTGGACATGGCTCAACCGAGAGAACAAGCTGGATTCAGGAGTGGCTACAGCACAATAGATCATATCCACGTGCTGAGAGAACTAATTGAAAGAGCGAGGGAATATGAACTTCCATTGTGCATGGCTTTTATCGATTATGAAAAAGCCTTTGATTCGGTGAAACCATCAGCAGTTACAATGGCTCTGAAAACCTGCGGTATTGAAGATGCATACATTAATATTATTAATAACATCTATGAAAATGCAAGTGCAAAGATTAGGCTGTTTGAAAATACAACACACGTAAAAATTGGAAAGGGAGTGAGACAAGGTGACACCATATCTCCGAAGCTCTTTAATGCCACATTGGAGGGTGTTTTTCAGTCACTGAGCTGGGAAAACAAGGGGATAAAGATTAATGGAAATTATCTAACCCACCTTCGTTTTGCTGATGACGTAGTCATTTTTGCAACTAGCCCATCAGAGCTGCAGAGTATGATCCAGGAACTTGCTGACAAGAGTAAAGAAGTGGGATTAAAAATGAACTTTCAGAAGACAAAAGTGATGTTCAATGCTTTTACAAGAAATGAAGATTTATCGATTGATGGAGAAAAGCTGGAGATAACAGACACGTACGTTTATCTTGGACAGCAGATATCAAGTGAGGGTCACATTGATGAAGAAATTAATCGGCGTACAAAACTTGCCTGGAGAGCTTTTGGAAGAAACAGCATAATTTTCAAGAGCAATATGCCATTATGTCTTAAAAGAAAAGTGTTTGATCAATGCATCCTTCCAGTGCTTACGTATGGTGCGGAGACGTGGACCTTAACTAAAAGAGACATACAAAGGCTGCAGACAACTCAAAAAAGCATGGAGAGGTGCATGCTTGGTGTAACCAGGAGAGATAAGAAGAGGAACTCGTGGATCCGAAAAATGACAAGAGTGGAAGACATCATGATCAGAGTTAAATTCCTGAAATGGCAATGGGCTGGACATACTGCCAGAAGGACAGATCATCGATGGACAGCCGAAATTTTAGATTGGATTCCAAGGGACAGGAAAAGACCCAGAAGAAGACCACATGGGAGATGGGTGGATGAAATTCGAAAGTATGTAGGGGTGACATGGAGGAGACTGGCACAAGACAGACCGTTGTGGAGGAAACTTGGGGAGACCTTCGTCCAGCAGTGGATTGATAATGGTTGACAATGATGATGATGATGATGATGATATATATATTTATAACTGCTGCGTTGCGCGTTTTGATCTTCAGGTTATTTTGCAACTTTCGTTTTAAATTCAAAAGTTTTTCCTTTGTTTTCAGCTTTGCTCTTCAGTATATATATATATATATATTATTTCAGCATGATGTCGGAAAAGTAAACGTATAAATATTTAAAGCAAAATAAGGAAACAGGGTTGGACAAAAAACAACGCATAATGATTCACGAAACGTTGTTTAAGCCTAATGATGTATGAAACGTTGCTTAAGCCTACATAGTTTTGCGTGAACTACATTGCCTGACGGAGAAAATGCCACACCATGAAGGAATGCTCGAAAACAGACCAAACTGTGTACACGGATAGCCAAGTAGGTCCTGAACAAATGATTTAATTGTCACATACAGACTAGGCTCCAGTGGCCGAATATACAGGACAATCAATAAGGAGTGTGGCCCCCATTTTGGACGATACAGCGTTGAATCCGACGTGGTATCGAGGCAGTGAGAGTCCGAACACAGTCCTGCGGTATCGTGGACCATGTGGTGTTGATCCGAGTCCGCAGTTCATCTTCATTTTGCGGGGGCGGAAGGGTGCTCAACTGACGTCCAATCGTATCCCACAGATGCTCGATTGGCGAGAGGTCGAGGGATTGTGCTGGCCACGGAAGCATCCGCACACCGTGTAAAGCATTCAGGCTGATCCGAACGGTGTGCGGCCGGGTGTTATCCTGTTGAAAAACGGCGTTTGGGATGCCCTGCAGATACGGTAGTGCCACAGGCCGCAGCACCTCGTCAACATAGCGGCGTGCCGCCAATGTGCCCGTAATGCGTATCAGCGGTGAGCGGCTTTTGGCACTGATAGTACCCGACACCATGATTCTACGTTACTGGGACGTGTGGTGGTCCGCAATGGCGGAGGAATTCTCCCGTTGGCAACGTCGCCTGCAGACTCTCACACAGCGATCATCCGTAGTGAGACAGAACCGCGATTCGTCGCTGAACACCACACTGTTCCATTAGGCACCCCACGCAGCTTTGGAGCGATACCACGCCAAGTGGTGACGACGATAGCTCGCTGATAAGGGTAGCCTTCGCAACGGACGGCTGGACAGAAAACCAGACGCAGCCAATCGACGGATCCAAGCTTCCCCATACACTTCCCAAAATGTGGCCTGTGGGTCAGCTACGGGATGACGTCGGATGCGATGATCGGTGAGCTCGGACGTTTGTCTCCGAGCTCTGGTCCCACTACGACGTTGTACAGATTCCTCCAGGGACCACTGTTTCCAAATGCGACCGACGGTTATGGCATCACATTGCGTTTCTTCCGCAATACGACGCAAGGACCAGCCGGCGGTGTGACGGCCTCCGATGACACCTCTCGTGAACTCATCCGTTTGATGAAATCGCATACGACGGCGTCTTAACGCATTGGCACCCATTGTTCGTTCTCCAGACACGGTTACAGCAGAACCACTCACTTCTCGCGGCAGTGACGACGTCTCGACTGATGGCCTCACGGGCTGGTTGTCCACTTAAAACCCACAGGCGTTCGTGCGATTGGCCTGCAAATGCAATCATTTGCATAACTTGTACGTGAGCACCCATCCTGCAATTTGCCTGGCGCTGCGTTTACGTCTTCGTGGTGTGGCATTTTCTCTCTCAGGCAGTGTATTATGTTTTCAATAAAATAGCCCAGTTCATGAATTCATAAGAAATGTGCAATCTAAATTAATAAAATACTAACATCTCTTTTAATCCTAATATAGCACACCAACTCTTCAGCATTCTCATTACGAGACATACGCCGAGCAGACTGTTTCTCCGTTTCAGTGGCAGCGAGTTTGATCATTTTACTAAGGTTTGTTATGACCCGGTGCTGACGTCCCAAACGGGAAAATCGTGAGGGCTTAGGCCTCTAAGTACTCGAGACGGCTTTGGGCTGCCTCCCTATTTGATTACCTCTTACTTTTGGCCAATTTTTACAATCTCAACGTCATGCAGTATGCCAACGAATTAATATAGCTGCAGGGCGAAGAAGAAGAAATTCATTTTTTAGAAGAACAAATCAAGGTTGCAAAAATATACAAAGACAATTTTGTGTTCGATTTTTATTTCGCATAATGCAGAAGAACATCGCCATTAGTCATGATGTTGTTTTTAATGAAGCATTTCTCATATACACGGTATATTAAATTTTCCCGTTCTTATCGTCACACATTAGAGAAACTGGAGAAACATCTGAAAAACCAGTGGCGTACTGGAAACGGAAAATCTCGCCCCCGTCAAACATTTCTTCGAGGCCCTTTTGCGAAATTCTATTAGCATTTAATTACTTAAGGTTTTAATTCCATATTATTAATTAGGTTTTATAAACGTTTTAATAAAAATTAAAATTATTTGAAACCTACAGGTATTTCTCGTAAAACCAAAATTATTGAACTTTACTGCGTGTCACACAAATGTGCACTTTATAATTGAAACAGTTGCCCTAATTCTATACCAATAGATAGTATTACAAAACAGTTACTCCAAAGTTGAACATGTCATGAAAATGTTATTCTTTTAGAGAAATAAGTCCAGCCTCTTTCGAATGCCTCACGAGCACACACAAAACACGTAATTTCCGTGTGACAGTGCCTAATAACCTTTTATGATTTATACGAAAATGCAGAACATAAGTAAGCAAATAAATAAGTAACACTTAAGAATTGTGGCGAAGAAAAAGGAAAAATGCTTAAAGTATTTGCTTTTGAATATAAAAAATACACTTAATGTTATACAGTTTTTCACAAAGTAAAAATTCTTCTCTTGACTCTGTTATCACAAAAAAAAAAATGGCATAGGATTTTGCTTCTCCCAGCGAAGAACACCCCTTCAGTTCATTATATTCTGAAGCATGCGTTGTGACGTGTGAACAGCTGTAATACATAACACTTTATCGTCTTTGGTAAAAACTGTTCATCCATGAACTGCTATTTCTTCCATATTCTGTTGTTAATATACATGTATACAGTGGCGAATTTCCAATTAGGCGCACTAGGCGCGCGCCTAGGGACAGTGTTTCTTTCATGACTTTTTGGCTTTGAGGGGCAAATGGAGCCCTGGTGGGGGGTTCCATTTGCTGTATATATATATATATATATACATATTATATAAATATAATTTTAACTACTGTATTTATATATATAGAAGTAATTACTATATATCTAGCACATTGGCGCATTTGGAGAGGGCCTTGCCCCCCCCCCCGGAAAATGTGTCATTTTTTGTTTTTTGGTTAAAATGCGACTTACATTAGAAAAAAATGCCTTAATTTAATAAAATGTATCGACACACATTAAAAAAAAAACTTTAATATTTTTTTCAATTTTTCATTAACTTCGATTTTGTTCCAGATGGTGGATTTCAAAAACTTCCTTTTTTGATCCCCCCCCCCCCCCGAAGAAAAATTCTATATACATCTTTGATATAGTTATTACTTCTTCAAACATTTCAGGAATAACAAACTTTTTTCAGCTAAAGGAGGGGGGGGGGGGATGATTCCGCAGGCTTGAAATTTTCATCTATTAAAATGCATTCAACGCACTCTTGATCCTGAATCACGATTCCCAGACAATTAGATATGATTAGTCTACTTATTATATTTTGAAGAATACCATGCGTTGCAATACACTTTTTAATAAAATAAGCTATAACTAGTACCATTTGAACAAATATAAAAAACAATATAATTGGAGAAATATTTGTAACATAAAAAGGAAGTTTCATCATAGCCAAATTTTAATAAATTCATTGCTTTGTTCTCTAAACTAAAAAAAGGCCCGACCCAGCCTGTGCCAGCGAGTTTGATCAATATCCAAAACTTTTGTTAAACTCGGCAGAAGATATTCGAGAATGCACATTACAATGGAAATCATAGAGTTTCATTTTACACAGCCATTCTTTTAACAGTTTCAGAGGGAAATTATGGAAAGTTTTTACTTCCTCTACACATTTTAGGTGGCAGGATTTATCAGAACCATACGATGAACAAAAGTTAGGCATGTCGTTAATAAATTTACGAAAAACGCGATTTTTCTAAACCCCTGAAACGTTACACGTTGTTAAGCAATGGAAAGACGCATGAAAACAAACATCCTGGTCCGCCGCCACGGAAAAGCTTTCCTATGACGCAATGCCAGATGAATGAGGCCCATTAGAGCGAAACGGAAATACACTATAGTAGCATATATTTCATGAAAAGTAGTAGTTATAAACAGAAAAATACAATACAAGCATTTTAGGGTCTCAAAACTGAGAGGCTTAAATATAAACATTATTTGATTCCTCCGAAACTTTATTTTGAAATATCGCTTGAGAGTTTGGTGACAACCAAATTTTGATAATGTGAGTCAAGTCAAGTCAAGTGTATAGCAGACGTGTTCGTCCCGTCTGTAACAGATATTTTAATTTGTCGCAGTCTGACTTGAGGGTTTGTTCTTCCCAAGATTTGGTTTTGCTACCGTTTTGAGTAAGTATGATCTTTCGTAACTCCCGTGAAAGCTCAGTTTTTTTAAGCATAACAAAGTAGTTAGCTACGACCATTTAATATTCTCGCTTTCTGTGTGAGAACTTGAGCGTCTGTTCCTTATACGAGAACAAGACGTCGTGCTCTAAGGGCAGAAATTCATGTTCTGTAATTTAAATAATAATGGTAGAAATGTTAATCATGGGCAGTGTTATTACTGCCAGTTAACACCAAAGTAATTAATCTTAAAAATATCACTGCAGCGTTTCTTAATTTCGTGTGTTTCCAAGGTTTCGGAAACTTTATTCAAAATGGCGAACATTGACGCAGCAGTTGTTTCTGTCAATGTTCGAAGAAAACTAAAACAAAGTTTACAAATTTATACTGAACTATTTTTTCCATTATTTTTATTCCTACTGCACCTGTATACTGTTTTATATGACGTCGTGGTCCCTAATGTACCTTGTTTGTGCATTGAGAGGTTCTATATAACAGAACTATCGGACGCCATTCCTGTTGCCATTTGCAACTCCAAGCAAGGAATAAGTTATTTGAATGGTGGCAGAAATTATTCGTTTTAATGTTTATTTCATTCATTGATCCGTTAGTTTTATGTATCATTAGTAAACAGTAAAAGACATTACTTGAAGCATTTAATTCGGTTGTGTTGACCGGTAGTCAAGGTCTCTGATAACATCTGCTTCAGGCGTTTCATGCTTCTGCTCTTGGCTGTGATAACAGAAATGGCGTGGATGTTGGGTTCATATTTTGAGCGCTGGTTGTAGAGCTTTTCTCTAACCAGTGGTCCCGAATTAAAAATGGCGCATACATTTCCAAAATGCAAGGGTTTCTCGCTAAGAACGGGTTTACGTATTTGCATAGTAAGTTATGCCTTCTCCGAGTCGATTACAAGTATATATTTGTTAAAATAAACAGCTGTGCATTGTCTTCTCTGATGTAAGTGCTTCACATTTAAAAAAAAAAAAAAGTAAATTTTCCGAATGCGCTTCGTCAGAAAAAAATTATTTCATGGAGTTCGTTCGTGAAAAATTCAGTTTTCTGGTCTACGAGTATTTCAATATAGCTGTGAATCAGCGTCGACCATACACACTTATGTATCGTTACGATAGATATTTTGATACAGTTAATTCATGTGCTATTGTTGTGTGCTTTTACATACTTTTTTTCCTGGGGCTTCACGTTATTTGTCCCGCATGTATTTTTGTTTCTTTTCACTAATTTGCCAGTACCCAGAAGCTAGGTGCTTCTTTTTATACGCGTACTTGTTTTTTTTTTTTTTTTTTTTTTCCTGTATTGCTTGCGTGTTATTTTTGTTCCACTTAGGCATTAGTTTTTGCAGATGTATTGGTGTTGTGTTTCTTCTTTTTTTAATTTAAGGTTTAGCGACCACCGTGAGCAAGAGCAAATCAATGTGCTATGGGCAGTCGACCGTCCCTAATTTGGGGCCACTGGTTCCAGGGAAGTAAGGGAGCCAGCACCCTAAAGCAAACACAACTAACGACTGCATATCTGTCGTCTTGACACGTGATTCACCTCTGCTATAGCGTCTAGAAGGGAAAGTGTGCCGAGCGCCTAGCGTGCGTAATGATTGGCGTGGATACCGAAATTTGTCCCCTTCGTAGATGGCGCTTCGATCGCCTTCCCTTCCCTCTTTCTTACTGTGATGGGAGCGGGAAACTAAATTCGTGTTGCTTACTGTGAAAAGAACGGTAATTTAGACGAAAACGTGTTATGTTTTAGGTTTTAGAAGGAATGTGGATTACCTAAATATTGTATATAAGTTATACTTAGCTCATTATGCGGAAGAGAAATAACCATAGTTTTGTGCCAGGTTGCAATACTCAGTACAAAAACAGTAAGCCGTCACTCTTTGGAATACCCAAAAATGATAAACTTTTACAGCAGTGGCAAAGATTGATTCCCGGTGCAGATGTGCAGATAAAAACTTACGACAAATTTAGTGCTGTATGTGAACTGCACTTTGAGAGATTTGTGGTTCGAAATTTTGTGCATAAAATAAATGAGGAGACTGTGTTAATACCCAGAGATCGGCCCATCTTGACACCAGATGCAATTCCAACAATATTTCCAAACCTTCCCCATTATTTGTCAAAAACTCTGGCAAAATACAGGAAAGTTAGGGAAACCGATGATAAGCCTGATGGTAATTTAAATAGCTTGGAATTCACTTCCCAAAGAGTTACACGGAACTGCCTTCTGAATATCACAGCCTTCAGTATTTTGGGGTAAGCAAATTCCTGCAAATAATTCAAAGTGCATAATTTTCCATGTTCATTCATTCAAATGTGAATTGTCAAATTCATTGACAACAGAAAAACTGGTTGTTGTTACCAAAAGTTAACCAGAGGTTACCTGTAAAGTGTATTTACGTGGAATAAAAATTAACTCAGTTTCTAATATTACTTCTAAAGATGAATCAAAATCCATTATTCGAGACACTGATAGGCTAACAGTATGTCATGGCACAGGCTCCATTTCAGAATTTGAAAATAACATGAAGTACCTTGAAAGTGGAGTTATTTTTTAGAATAATTTGTACAGCAAAAATTGTGTAACGAAAGGAACAACAAAGACTTGCCTCAGATGTAAGTATCTGCAGGGCTTACTTTTGCACAAAATAGCTTATCATAGAAGAAAGGCTACATTTAAAAATAAGTATCAAAATACAGTTCGGAAAATCAACAGGCTGAAGAAACTAGTTATTTCGCTCTCTAATTAAACTTAAAATAAAAAAAGGAATTTTGCTATAGAACTTTCCATTAATGAAAAAATAGCAGAATTACGCATTAAGCAGCAGCAAATGGTTATTCATTGTTATAAGGCAGCAAAAAAGAAATCTGCAAGAGGTATGTCATATACCAAAGAATGGTTACTTGAATGCTTACTAATGCACATAAAAAGTCCAAAATTGTACGAGCACATACGGAAACACAAAATCATGATCCTACCTAATAGAACAACTATTAGAAAGTATATTTCAAATTACAACAGCAGTTTTGGATTCAATGCACTGACGTTTGAAACTATTTCAAAGAAAACAAGTGAAATGGAGCCTTTTGCAAGACATGGTGGTATATTAATAGATGAAGTGAAGCTTACAGAAAAACTGCATGCAAAATCATCTGGTGAAATATTAGGGTTTGTTCATATTGGGCCATACACTTCAAAAACTGTTAAGTATACCCCATGTAATCACGGACTGGTAATGGTGTTTCAGCCATTAAATGGAGATTGGACCCAAATAATTGGTGTTTTTGCCACAAGTAACAATATAAGTGGAACTTTGCTAGCAAAATTAATTATTAAAGCTGTTATTCTCACTGAAAATGCAGGTCTGTTTGTTAATTTCATTACGTGTGATGGGGCTTCTTGGACCAGGAATATGTGGAAGACATTTGGTATATCAGCAGACTGTTCTGGAACTAAATACAGCATTATGCATCCTACAGATTGTTCTAGTTTACATTTCATATCAGATTTTCGCCAGTCAAAGCGAGCCTTGCTTCATCGTAGCTCAGCTATTTAGAGTCAGGTCGATGCTTAGCAAATTCCCAGTTATACAGGTAAACACTGGGAAGAAATATTTCTTCTTATTATACGTGGGAAATATATCTCTATAAGCAATCTGAAATCACATATTTACTGTTACGTAACTGAAATCAAACGATCGTCCATGGAATGGAAACATGTCACCTCCCCAACAAGGAAGACGTGAAAAGTCCAACTGTCTCTGTCTGCGGGAGTGGTCATGATGACTGTGAATCTGTTGTTTACACAGAATTTCTGTCAAAAGAGACAACCATCAAGTGACTCATATTGCCAAACACCATTAAATTTGCGAAATTCAATTAAGGACAGATGCCGGGGTAAGTTGAGCGAAGGTGTCACACTGATGTCCAAGAACATTACACAGCACGGAAAACTAAGGGAATTGCTGCATTAATTCAAGTCGGAATTGTGGCAGCATCCACCTTACAGCCCCAACTTATCCCCATGCGGCTACCATTTGTTCGGTAAAATGAAACAGGAGCTTAGTGGACAATGATTCCCAACGGATGAGGCTGTGAAAAGTGCGGTCCTTAACTAGTTGCACCAAACTGGACTTTTCTTGTACAGGTATGGGAAAGTTAATCGCACGTTCCGATAAATGTTTACAGTCCTTAGGCGACTATGTCGAAAAAATGAATTAATGTTGTAAACCAACATACATCCCCTGAGTATATCCTTGATTTTTATTCAACAGTGTAACTAACTTTTTGATCCACCCTCATATTATTAAAGCACTTTGCTACAATTCAGAAATTAATTTTTTAGTTTGTTTTAAAAATTAGCATAAATACTACATTTGGATAAAGTATCAACTTACCTATTGACTATGAATTTGTCTTGTATCTTCAAGCGGAACAAAGTAAAAAATACTATTAAAAATAAACAAATGGGTCCATTCTTTTACATAAATGTACCTCAAATGTCTGTTTCAAATAGTTTGAAAGAAGGAAGTCATCACAAGCTAAACAGTATTCAGCTTCAGATTGTTACCCAAACTTCCTTTATGTGATAGCATCTGCAACAAAGTTATAGATACACACAACAAAATAAAAAAAGAATTCTTGCTAACCAATGGCAGAAATTAAGACATCTGTTTCAAATAGTTTGAATCATCACAAGTTACATCAAAATTATCTCAGCTTTAGATCCTTCAGTGTGTGTTACCATCTGAATATTTTATGTATGAGTTATGTCAATTATTTTCTTTACCTAAAATCTACTCTTGTAATGTTCATACCTGTGATCTACTTTTTTATAAAACATATTTGATATCACTTTTTAGATTAGACAACATTTTAACAGTATAAATAAATATTTCCCACACATTTCTAAAGGAATTAAGCAGAATTGGTTAGTAGTTTTTCATAACACTAGGGAATTTATACATTTTACTAACATTCTTTACTAGAAGCCAAATTTGCTCATTATAGTAAAATTAAATTTTTACTTTCAATATACCTACTATAAATGTCAAGCTAAGCACTAGTACACACACACACCAGTGCTGAGACGGGCCGAGCCCGAACCGGGCGCTGGCTGTGTAATACTTACTGGAGTTCGGGCTTGGAGAGAGGGGAAGAATTTTCTTCCTTTTTCTTTTAATGTGATTTTATATAATTTAGCACACGAGACTTTTTTACACTTTCTAGTTGTGAAAGAGAATTCTTCAGCAACTGGGTCAAATGGGGAGTAGGAATTCTGCAGGGCTATCCATTCCGGGCTTGGATAACAAAATACCATAGGCCATGAATTACAGGATTTCTGCCAAGGATAAGTTTTAAGAAGCATAGATAGTAGATAGCAAGCTGACGGAATTTTGCTCCCTACCTCAAAGGGGCAGCTCCCTGCTAATTCTATTGAGCAACATACGACATAGTTTGTTGTGCCTCCAGATGTCCCCCCCCTCCCCCAAAAAAACATTTCGGGAATAAATGAATGGTTAAAGGTAACTATAGAAATAGATAGACATCCCTTCTCCACTCCGCAGTTGAGAAAGACATCAGTTAATTGCATGGGTAGGAAAGAGTGGAAGTCTGGAAGACTTTTTTCAATGCTTAACAGGTTAATCATAGTTTTCGGGCTCGTTCGAGCTGACATACTTCAGGCTCAGGATCTTGAAATTCAGCCCGAACTCAGCTCTGACACACACACACACAGTAACACTTCAGTTAATTTCTCACAGGTGTTTTTATCAAAAATTTTATGGCAATGAAGTCATAGTGGTAAGTATGAAAAATAAGAGAAATTTCCTGGAATTTTTTGGTACAGTATTGAAACATAAACAAAAATGCTACAATATTACTGCTAACATTTATTAATCTGAAAATAAGTGACATGGAACTCGTACGCAGGTATGGTGTCGTTGAGGGACTAGCCGGACCCCATGACGCGAAGGAGTACAGCATCATCTTCCACGGAAAGAAAATAGTCCATAGATTTTCAAATGAATTTTGACAGATGAAATCAAACCTGCTAGTAAATGAGGACCTCTGGTCCATTTTGAAGACAGGGCAACCACTGCACAAACAGTATTAGTTCCAATTTGAAAAAAAAAAAAAAGACACCACCAAATATTAAATACAAATCTTCAGTACAGAATGCCACCAACCACTCCGCATCACTGTGTGAATATGTGATGAAGCAGAAAAAAAGATTGGAAATATGTTACGAGAAGCTAACTGAAGTACTGCTTCCTGGTATACAAGTTTCAAATAAAATTAAACCAAATATGACGGATCTTTACTTTCCAGTTTCAAAGATAACTTTTCAGAAATGTTATCTTCATTTATTACAGAAGAAAAATACATTTCAATACTTTAACCAACCTGGCTATACACTTTTGCATATAAAATATTTGATAAGTTTGAACTCTTTTTCCTATCTCAGGACTTACTCTGTGCACACTATGCACTAAGGAGAGGCACACAAAACTAAGCGTTCAGACTTTCAACTTCTTAATTTTCCTTTCACGTGATTTCAAATAATTTCAGTTGTCATGTTTGGCTTTCACTAAGTTGTTCAAGAGTATTTTCCAACTGAGGAGAGTTATGTTTTCCTATTTAGTTTTCAAGCTACTCATACACAAACATTCCACGGAAAATGAACAAGGAAATCTAAAATCAGAACTTTGTCTGTTTAAATGTATGCAGCAGATTTTGTATAAGACAATTGGTATGGCAAAAGTTGTAAGTCTCCTTTTGACTTCTATAATTTAACTAGCAGCCACTAACACTGCAACACTGTGGCATGGCAAATTTTGGCAATTCCTGTAAAAAGAATTACACCTTTTAATACAAGTGAAGAACTAGATATGAAATTTTTAATCGAAAGTAGTTCCCTATGTTTTGTACAGTTAGAATAAAGTTGATCATGCAAGTTTTTCAACATAATCTGTCCACACTGTTCAGACAGCTTTAGTAAATTCAATCAGACAAATGCTATATCACAGTTGCATTAAGTTACGAAATTAAAAATGTACTCTTTAATTCAGAGACACATTACAATGCAACAACAGTTCAAGCATTAATTTCGTAAAGAAAGGGCTAACGATTGTTGGAGATGCAAATGTTATACAAATTACGAAGGCTAATTTCCTGAAAAGTTGCCCTGATTTCTGGTAATATTCAAGCTCTATGTGAATCGGCATTGGCAAAATATATTAATTATTCTATTTGAAATAAGAATTCAACACTACAGAATAACTCACTTCTTTATACTTCACTATTCACGAGACATGAACAGATTTCAACACGTGTGAAACTAAGATCTACTCATTAAACCTATAATTATTACTAAAACTAAATAAAACGTTTACTAAGAATTAACCTTACCTTAGAAATATAATAATACCTACCTTACAAAACTATACGTGTATCCAAATGGCAATAAACGGAACACTCACTCAATACAAACAAATGTGAACCAACAATGAAACGCAATGGCTGTTCAACCGATTGACTTGGCGACAGCACTAAGTTGTGCACGTGACTATTTCGCACCGTAGCCTGTCTTTTTCGTCAGATTCGACTCAGCTTACCACTAGCCGCTACTAAGTGACATACATTTAAATTTTCCAAACAGCACTTCTTTACTTGGCACATACAAGCCATTTGTTAGCCTTTTGGTAGGCATTCTTCGAGGAGGTAGCATATCAATTTAAATCACGCATAATTATACTTTCAATTACATTTGCCGACGCTGCACTCTGCGCCAGACGTAGACATTTCACTGAACCATAAAATGTGTTTCCATAATCACACACTTAAGAAAATCGTACATATCCTAATCCAACCCCTGTTGTTTGGTTCACATTGCACAACAGTACACACAATCTTTGACACAGACGCCGTCTGCAGCGCCGCGATGCGGCGTGGGACATATTTCGAACGCAGATTTTGAGTTCGCACGGCACACTTCCCCTTTTAGACGCTATACCTCTGCAATACGCCACACCGTCTCCTCTGACCTCTCTGATCTACCAGCTGTTTTTTTCCGTTTTCCACAAGATTGCCGAAGGCTGGAAATTTTCTGCGTGTCATACCATTCACGGGAAAACTCTTTGGGAGAAGCTCGTACCGGCACGCTTGCCGCCAACTCTCATATTACATTCAAAGTTTCTCAGATCACTACTCATTTTGCCCATTCCGACCTTCAGTCCAACGCTAACTTCTGCTCCACGAGATTATCGGCACACCACATCCATGTGTCAACCCTACGCGTTAGAATGAGCCATTTATGTAACGAGGACATGGGTGCTTAACAAGCTGGCATCTCAGTGCACATTAATATACAAAACGGCTTCATCTTGGGCTGAGTCTTGTTGTAGAAATATGCACTACACAACTGCTATTGTGCATATGTTTTTTCTGTAAATAACAACGACATGATACTGGAGTGGATTTACGGGTGGTGGGTAGGGGACAAAGGGACTCTCCTGGAATTTCATGGTCCCGTTTACTGCGGGAGTCTTCTAACGAAACGTCTTAAAAATTTGTGGTTCGCGTAAGATTTAACGTTATTTCTTTTTCATGAAGATTTTCTGGAGACCGTCACTACGTTTCGCAGTTTTCTGCAAAAAGTTTCAAATACAATTTTGGAAATTGTTTTTGCAGAAATAATTTGAAAATTTAACTCAACATTGCGTTCTCCACTTTTCAAAAGATCGTTCAAGAATTCTCAAGTGGAAATGGGCTGGATATTTTGCTAGAACTGATCACCGATGGACAACTGATATATTAGAAGGGATACCAAAGCGCAGGAGTAGACCCAGAAGAAGACCACCTGCAGGGGAGGATTGGCCCACCCGGATCCCGGGATATTTCCCGGTGGACCACTGGAGAAATGGCCTATTTTTCGTATTTGTCTAGATTTTTTGGAACGAACGAATAATTATTTTAGTACTTATGAATAGTAATCGCTAACTTCATTTGAGCTTTATTTCTGTTTGGAACGTTTTGTTTAAAAAAACAACAGTACAAATAACAGTACTATAAAACGTTTCCTTGTATATATATGCTTGTCATTTTCTCTGAAATGACAGAGCAAAATTATTTCTACTTCTGTGAGAAAAGATCAGCCGGACCAAGCGCACAGTTATTAATTAATTAAGTTAAAGTTAAGTACAATTAGACATAGCTCATTTGACTTGAAGGCCTGGTTCATTGGTAGCCTCTACCCTCCTTTTGAAATCGTGAAGGAGATACTAGTTCCCATTGTGATGGCTTATCCCCGTCCACTTATTTACAGACTGACGCAGAGATGTTCTAAAATCCATATCCCACCCACATTTGTCTTAAACAAAACAATGAATTGCCAGCGCTGGTTAATGATTTAAAAAAAAGGGGGTGGGGGGATAGGCTTTAAAAGGGCATGTACTTAAGGAGGTGATACCAATACCGTTGCACAGTAGGCAATCGTTGACCAAAATTTATAAATATTTCGAGAATATCACACTATTTTTTTCTTATTTAATAGTGTTAAAAGTAATGTATATTGTATTGAAACAACATTTTCTCATTACTTTCTGCTCCCCTGGTTTAATACTGATAATTATCAAGCATTCACCTTTTCTATTCCTTAAAACTAGCTTTTGAAAAAGCAATAAAAGTTTCAATGATACTCTAACTCAAAAACCTTTAGTTCCTACTTTTCCATCTTCCAACTAGATCTTTTGCATTTAATTCGTATGCTTCTGTTTCTGATAACTGCAGTGCAGGTATAAATGGGATATGGGTATTTAAAGTGCCAAATTTAATATCCATTGATTTCCTATATTAGCCTCAAAATTCTGCTACTGATAACTGCAGTGCATGAAGTATATGGGATATTAGAGCTGCGGATGGCTTAGTGGTCAGCGAGTCAGACTATCAATGCAAGGTCCTCAGGTTCGAACCTGGGCTGATCTTTCAGAGATCGTGTGATTTACTAACAATCGCTGAATATCCGCCGTGCATCGGACGAGCACGCTAAGTGACGGCCCAAAGGCTGGACCCACTGGTTAAATGGGTATCCTTTCCTATGCTCCCCCCCCCTGAAATTCTCTCACCCCTCTATGTGCAACATCGTACTTGTACGGTGGCGCCATCTACTGTACTTTAATCTCACTAAAACTGTTCTGTCAAAGTCGCTAGATTTGCTCTCATTCCTTCCGTTTCTATGTCCTGCCCAAAAGGCGATCTCGCTGTAGGTGGCTGGGACCTAAACTCTACTCACTATGGACGGAAGTCCTACAAGAAAAAAAAATGACAAAATATGGGATATTAAAAGTGCCAAACTTAATATCCATTGATTTCCTATTTGCCGCAAAAAATAATTTTTGAAATATCTCTAAAATCAAAAAGTTCGATGTGCACGGACAGACAAAATTATTACACTAGCACTGTTTCTTACAGAACGTTCTAATAATAGGAAGATATAATGGCATTTTAAAAAGCGTAAAAACCTTTTTTGGACCCCTCTTTTTTGTTAATCTGACGGATGAAAATTTCTGAGGGGATAAGAAGGGGGAGGGGACCCCAGAACCTTTTAGCGCCTAGAGCCTTAAAAGATCTAAAGTCGCCTCTGATCTTCCCTACAGATGGTTGGGTTTAGAACTTTTCTGATGGCGGTGATCCATGCTGTTCCACTGTATGCTCTCTTGTTTAGCACGAGGGTCCCAATAGTAAAGACACGTCTCATCACAAGTCACAGTGCAGAAATAGAAGTCAACTAGATCGCGGTTAATACAGTCAAGTGAACCCGACTTGTTTGGAACACGATCATTCTTCATCTAAGGTGTCAACATTAGAGTTATACCTCGGCAGAGATCTTTGACATCCAAAATGTCCAAACACTGCAGAATGTCGATACTGAACTTCAGTTCCTCAGTAAACTGTGCGATTCGGGATCTCCGGTTTGACATCACCAGGTCCTCCACTTTCTGGCATATTTCGTCTGTGGTCACCTCCATGGATTTTCCTTCGCGAGTCACATGTTCTCCGTTTAAAGACAGCAGCCTTTTTTTTTTTTTTTTTTTTTTTTGACTCTGGCATATGACGGTGCATCATCGTCGTACACACAGACCATTCGTTCGTGAATACTGCGTGGCGTTTCACCTTCCTTCGTCAAATATTCAATAACCGCTCGTGTCCGCAATTGCATCTGTAGCTCATCCATTGTCACATTATAGACTTCAATGCACTGTGGCGCCGTCTCAAATGCTGACACAGCGACGTGGCGTAGCTGTCATATAATTGAAGGACGATGAACTACTTCGTAATACTTTCGTCAGCCTCCAACTACTACTTTCAAGCTCAAGCGTATATCTTATTAAACGCTCCTCATACTGAAGCTTCAGAAGACGTATTTTCTGTACATAATTCCTAGCGAAATTGTTTCAATTCCCTTTCTATGAGACCGAAAGTTCTTGAACCTTCCGTAATTCTTCCCACTTCATATTTTCGCCATCCGATTTTGGTCTATTTCCTTCCGTTATTTTTCATAGAAAGATTCCGTGTTATTAAGAGCACCTGAACTTTTATTGTAGTAAATATTCAGAATGCAATGTGTGCGAAGCTAGTTTCTTTGCCCATCCGTCGGCTTTCGCAAACAAGTCAGAGTGCTGCACAAAACTTCTTGGAGTGTAAAGACTCGGAAGTGCATCCAAACACACTTCTGAAGATTCGATGTAAACACTTTTTTAAGTCGTTCACTAATGCTATGTGAAAAGTTTTTCCTGTATTTTTTCCCTTTTGCGATATCCGATATACGTGTTCACCGATGAGAGGCACGAGTCTGATTTCACCTAATTTGATTAAGACAATTTCTTTTCGCTTTCTTTGAGTTGTATAAGGAAAATGTCAAGTGTTGACGACATTATGAACAAAGTAAATAAACACCGTCAGGTGACAACGGGTTGGACATACTGCTAAAATAACTCACCACCGTTGCACAACTGAAATGTCGGCTAGATACCAGGGTACAGGAGAAGATAGATATGACCACGCGGGAGATGGGTGGATGAAATTCGAAAACCCATCAAAATGATATGAAAAAGAACTTCTCAAGACTGTTGTGGAAGAGACGTAGGTAGAACTTCATCCAGCAGTGGAATGAGAATGGATGGCACGTGTTTGTATTGGCTAAACACTCTTCTTTTAAGACAATTGTAAATTGCTCTTCAAAATTCTATTTTTTCTTCCAAAGGCACTGAAGCCAAATTTTGAAGGCCCATTAATTTTTTCGATGTGGGCCTTGCTTGATATCTTGTTAACATCTACCTTGGGCAACAGGCAGCAAAGGCCACATCGGATAAGTTGATAAGCGTATAAAACTTGGCTGGAGTGCATTCGGAAGAACCAGCACAATTTTCAAGAGCAATTTCCTTTATGCCTTAAAATAAAAGTGTTTAATAAAAATGCATCCCTCCTAATTCTTACTTATAAATTCAAGACATTGATCGTAACTAAGAAAGACATACAGAGGCTGAGAATAACTCAAAGCAATATAAAGAGATTCTTGCTTGGTGTAACCAAGACAGGAAGAGGAACTCTTGGATCACTAAAAGGGCAAGAATGGAGGGCATCATGATCAAAGGAAATGCTTTCAAATGGCAATGGGATGGTAATATTATTAGAAGACCTTACCACCGGGACAACTAAAATACCAGACTAGATATCAGTGAGCAAGGAAACACCCAGAAGATCACGAGGAATATGGATGAAAGAAATTCGAAAGCATGTTGGAACGACCCTGGAAGGTAATCGTTCAAGAGACAGTTGTGAAGACCTTCATACAGCAGTAGATTGGGAATTGCTAATGGTGATATAACATGTATCATCGACCTACTGCTGGATTAAGGTTTTCCCGAGTTTGTTCCACAACTATCTGTCTTGAGCAAGTTTCCTCCGTATTATTCCAGCATGCGTTTGGATTTCATCCACTCATTTCTCACGTGGTTTTGTTTCATTTTCTGTGCCTTGGTATCCAGTTTATTAATAATACATCAGTTTTCCAACGGTGTTTGGTTCTTCTATTATTATGTCCAGCCCACTGCCTTTTCAGGGATTTGACTTTGGTCATGTTAACAGTTGCTGAAAGAATCAGGAAGATATACATGCTTGGTGTTATGAAGAAAGATAGAAAATTAACTCATATCAGGAAAACGACAAGAGTGGCTCACAGCACGATCTAAGAAAAACTCCTGAAATGGCAGTGGGCTGGACATATTGCTAGAAGAGCAGACCAGTGACCACACCGTTGGGCAACTGAACATCAGACTAGAGTCTTACGGACAGGAAAAGACTCAGAAAACCACTTGGGAATCAGCTCCGGAGCCTACGACCAGTTACATTTCTCCTTAAAAAATTACCTGTTTGATTTCTGACCTTGTAAGCAGCAGATTTGTGGGGTCTTTCAAACGCCATGGTATTGTGAGTGGAAGAACACGAGATAGTTACCAGTCATTTCAAAATCACGTGCCTTTTAACGGATAATCCTGGAGTAAAACTTTTTCTACGGGAGAGGTTTTCCAGACATCACACATGGAGGTAATTTCGAAAATAAGTTTTCATGGAATGCCATGACGTCTATGATGCCCTAGGTCTATTTTTTTTTAACATAGGTAATAAATAATTCAAGTGGTACCCTGAGTGGAAGGAACAAAACGTGGTCGCGGAGATCGGAGGTTTAATAAGACCAAGAGACTGGAAGAGTTGTAGAGATAAGACGTTTGGGCTTTCGTTAGATTTCTAACTGCCAGGAGGCTCAGCGCTGCAGAATTGCATCGTTAGCTGGTCCGAGTTTATAGAGAAGACGTCATAAGTCGGCAGAGTGTAGCAACATGGTGTCCACCATTTCAGGCGGACAGATTCATTAAGCACGGTAGCGGACAAACAGGCGGACGAACAATATGGCATGCGTGGAAAACGTAATACGAAACAGAATCGCCAGCGTCTGTGAATTGCAACACGACCAGCCTCTGTCGCACGGAACTGAATTAATGTAAGAATTTTAGTAAGGGAGTGTCTTACCCGAGGTAACTAAGTTCCTTTGGAAATTAGAAGCTAGGAGATTTGAGTCCCACAATAATCAATAATTTAATCCCACCTTTTTGTTAACTTGTAAAGGGAAGGGTGGGAACTCTGGAAAGGAGCAACACAGTTTCGGGCGTTATGGTGTTCTGAGTCACACAAGATTTCAAGACCCTGGTCATTAAAGTGTTAAATAGCTAGGATATCGTAATGTGTGTTTGTGTGTGTGTACGCGCGTAGGGTACGACCTGCACTATCGGCAGATAACAGGGTGCAACGGATGGTATATGCCCGGTCACTTTTGGAATGACGTGCCTTCAGTGAGAAGGCTGCTCCAGGCGTTTATCCAGCAATTTCATATTGGAGAAATGCTGAAAATTCGGGAAGAGATAAAAATTTCTTTTGAGGGAGGATTGTTGTATTAATGAAAATTTTCCAAAGGATAAACATTTTTTTATTGTGATATGCAGTGTTTAAGCTTTAAATCTCAGTTTAAAAATAAGAAAAATCTCCCAGAAAATACAGAACTGCTGAATTTCCTACTCTTCAGAATGGTTATAGCCGGAAATATTTTCCCCCAAAAACTTTACGTGGTTACTTTGCTTTTGTGCTACTTTTACTTCTTTTTTTATCTCTCATGTCTAAACGAGGCTTGAGCAGAAAAGTTTTAATACGAGTTTCTAAAATATCTGATATATTTTCACAAATCTATTGCATGCTAAAATGATTCAAATCTGCGGCAAACAAAAATGAAGAGATGCATATGTTTTATGATTGCAGTGACTGACTTTATACGTAATTTAAAGAAGAAAAATTGAAAGACATATTACAGTGACTCCTATATACATTGACTTCAAATGAAATATACACTATATTGACAAAAAGTCACCGGACACCCCTTCTAAAGCAAATGAACGGATCCGCTGCGTTGTTAAGATGCGTGGTACAGCTGCAAACGGTATAAAAACAAGCTTGCAGCTGACCGCGATCATATCGCACTGTGAGGTTGAGTGTAAATGTCGCGGCGGGAGAGAATTGACTTTGAGAAAGGAAAGATTGTTGGGTGTTATATTAGTAGGTTGTCCATAAGAGAAACCGAGAGGCGTTTAAACATACCCAAGTCAATTGTTTTGGATGTACTGAATAAATGAAAGACACATGGCGTACCTGAAGCAGCAAAACGTACCAGCAAACCAAAGGAAATCAGTGATAGAGGACGTCGCAGCCTCAGGAGAGTAGTTACAGCTAATCGACGGAGTAATTAATGCACAAGACCTCAGTGTAGAGGTGAGTAAAAATGCTGAAACCACGGTATGTACACGTACGATTTGCTTAGAATTTCACTCCATGGGTTACCGTCGTCGTGCGGCTGCTCATAAGCCTTTCATCTCCACTCGGAATGCTACTCGTCGTTTGGCATGGTGTAAAGAACATTTATCGTGGATCGTAGTTCAATGGAAACGGGTCCTATGGACTGATGAATCCAGATACACGATCCATCAGTCTGATGGCCGTGTGTGGGTATGGCGGCAGCCGGGGGAACGCTATTTACCACAGTGTACTGTTCCTACGGTCAAGTTTTGAGCTGACAGTGTACTAGTGCGTGTGTGTGTGTGTTTATGTATGTGTGTGTGTGTGGGGGGGGTCATGGTATGGTCCGGCTCATTGGTTATCGTGGACAAACCTGTTAACCAGCACGTCTACCTCGATATTCGGGACAATTATGCCCTACCAACTCTGTGGCAATACTATGGAACCGTGCCTTGTTGGTACCTGCACGATAATGCACCGAGCCATAAAGCAAAGACTGTTACGGCGTGGTTTGACGAAAATTCTGTGTCGTGTGTGGACTGGCCAGCATAGAGCCCTGATATTAATCCCATAGAGCACCTATGAGATAAATTAGAGATCTACATAAGAAGTTTTAAACCAAGGTCTACTACTAAGATACAGTTAGCGGCGGCATTATGTACTGAACGGAAGCGCATACCTATTGCTATGTTCCAAAACCTTGTCGAAATCATGTCTCGAAGGGTCAGTGCATGCATTAAGGCCAAAGGTGGACTGACACCGTAATAATTTATGTCAATAAATGCTATGTTGTGTTTCTCTTCTAGGTGTCCGGTGACTTTTGTCAATATAGTGTGTGTGTGTGTGTGTGTGTGTGTGTGTGTGTGTGTAGCATTATGTTAGCTGATACTTCAAGGAAAAGCAAAGGAATGCTAACTGCTTTTGTTAACTGTGCTACACGATAATGAAAAGGACACGCAAAAACTAAAACGTATGTACTATATATTGGTTATGTACAGATGCACACCCAAATGGAGGGGTGTTGAGATTTTTTACGGGGGTGTTGGAAGAGTGTATGTATAAATCCCTGCATCTCTCGAGGGCATTGTCATTGGACATGAGCTCAGTGGATTTTGCTGACAAAAAGGGGCGAACGGTGGAATAAGAGGACAGGAAGAAAGGTTAAAGTACTATAGTGCTGACGGGAATGTTAATGAAAATAGTCTTATTTGATTTCCCTATTCAAAACTAGTGGACGGTGGAGAAGGAGATGTCAATAAAGAAACAAAATGCTTTTGTTCGTACAACTGCTAATAGATCTTTGTATGGTACGTACGGGAGTGTTCTGAAAGTAATACCTCCATATTCATATAGAAGTCCAGTGGCAAGGTATCAAGTTGAAACAAAACAAGAACAAAGCTCAGAATTTCTACTCTGATTCAGCGATGTAGTTCTAATTAAAAAAGTGCCTTAGCGGTGAACTGATTAAGTAAAAATGCGTTGGGAAGAAGACTCAAAATTTTTAAAAGCATTGTGAATTCTGATTTGCTATTTTTATTGTTCAGCATATTCTATAAAAAATTTATTACTAATTATTTTTATTTAAATCGCTTAATTTAGCAATTTTTAATAAAGGAAATAAATTGTTTGTTATTCACATCCTAAAAAAATGCAGTTTTTTTAAGTAACCCTGTCATTTCACACGATTACAAATGTTCAGTGTAATTATTACTTGAGTCATACTGAATAGATGTGACTAATATAGTCACGCTGAATAAATATAACTAGTATAGTCACATCTATTCAGTGTGACTAATATGTCTTTTTCGTGAGATTTTGAGTAAATGATCTGTTGTTATTCTTAAAGGAAAAGAGAAAGTAAAAATATTCTTCGCTCGCATGAAACTTAATGGCTGCATAATTTCTCTCTGCAGCTTTTTCTCCAAGCAGTGAAATAATTTTGAGGACTACCGTCTAGACAAAGGGCGTTATATTCTCTTTACGCCGTCCCAGTGGCTGAGTGGTCAGAGGTGTAAGTTTCTGATTAGGGATCTGAGTTCCGTATGAAGCACGGTTGGTGCGCCTCCCCTGCCCTAAATCAGGGATGGCCAACGACATGTAGCCCTTATAAAAACTCACGGTGAAAGTTAAACCCAAAAATAAACATTATGTTTACCGTCCCGTTCCATGAGGTGTCCTATTGTGTGACCCGACATTTTAATCTCATCCTTGCAATACGAATATTTCGGTTATGATTGTATATAAAACACAGTATTCGCTATTTTCGAATATATGATCATCTGAAAAATTCATTTACCCATCTTCTGCAACCACCTAACTACGAAAAGTACCTTAGCGCCGCTAAGCCTAGAAAAATAGTGCCTTAGCTCCGCTAAGCCACACTAAGACCCTTCTACATCCTTGCTCTGATTCACATATTTTATTTTTCTACATAGTCCGCCATCACGCTCGATACAGATACGCCAACGGTTAACAAGTTTTTTAAACCCGTCTCAGTAAAAATCTTCATATTGTTCTCTGAATCATTTCCTCGTAGCGGCTTGAACGCCTTCGTTACAGGTGAACTGAATTCTTTTCAGACGTCTCTTGAGAGCAGAAAACAACCAAAAGTCTGACGGTGCCAAATCTGGGCAGTAGGTAGGATGTTCAAGAACTTCAAACCCGATTTTTTGTACCGCCTCTGAAGTGAAAACACTGGCGCTGGGTTTGGCATTGTCCTGTTGCAGAATCATTGGCCTTTTTCCCCAAGCAGGCGATTTATTCTTTGCTTTAGCTTTTTAAGGTATGAGCGTAGCCCCCAGAGTTGATAGTCATACTTTTGACCATATATTCTTGATGAATAACGCCTCTGCAGTCCCAGAACACAGTGAGAATGCACTTACCGACAGAAATTTGAGCTTTGATTTTTTTAGCTCGAGAAGAATATGGGTGTCTGTATTCCAGCGATTGATTTTTCGTTTATGGGTCATAATAGTGAACCCAACTCTCATCACCAGTCACAATGCTTTGGTGAATATCACTTCCCCATTTTTCATAGCGAGCAAGCAACCTTTGGCATGTTTCCAGTCCTGATTTCTTCATTTCAGTTGAGGTACATAACGAGCACACACTTTGTTGTGCCCTAAAACGTTAACAGTGTCATTGACACTACCTAGAATAATATTCAGCTTACCTGCTGTGTTTCTCTGAGTAGTCCGATTTTCCTTGATGAGCTCATGACCTTTTTTGACTGTTAAATTTCTAAGTTGAGATTACGGGCCTCCCTCTTCGCAGCTGATCCTTTACGGACAATATTCTTCCACTGTCCTTTGATTTTCTTACCCAACGACGAACAAGGCCAATGTCCAAAGTTCCAGAACTAGAAATTATCACTAATCTAGCATGAATTTATTTGAGGAAGGTACATTTTCATGAGTTAAAAACTCTGTAACTGATCGTTGTTTGATACCCGTCGACATAGTTGAAAATAAATCATCCATTTTAATCACAGTTAACTACGAACAAATAGGTGTACGGAGTTCTACTACGCAGTAAAATGAAGCTAATGGCACAAAGAATCGTTTGCCGTCTAACTGGTTCCTAGGCAACAAGTCATGCGCGAGACCTTTGCGCGGAGGTATTACTTATTTACATTCCCTATAGTAGCGTGAGGAACAACGTGACTGGACACTGAAAGACTGATAATAAAGTCATGTGATCCGACGAGTCGTGGTACACCTTGTTCTGCGGCAGAGAGTTTGGCGGGAGGCCTCATGGAGCAATAGACCCAAAGTATCCTGTAAACACAACTCAGTATTTCGGATGTTGGGTCATGGTGTTGGGCACAATGAAGGAGTCCCCTGATACTGCTGTAATACGGGCTAAAAGAAGTCTAATCCGGTATTGAATAAAATTTTCTAATTCAGTGCCAGGTATGCAAGGGCACCCATAAGGGGAGGGGAATCTCGACACCCCCCCGCCGTTGGTATAGCCAAATATTTGATAAATTTAAAGCACTAAAATAGACGAAACCTTTTTTTGAAGCATTTTTAAAAATAATAAGATATTGATTGATAGCAGTTATCAAATTTCTTTAGTTTTGTTGTAATTTAGTATCTTGTACATTTACTAAAATGTCTGACAGCCTTGAAGGTGGTAAGGATTTTTCTTATCCCCCCCTCCCTAAAAGTACTCACATGGGCGCCACTGCAGGTATGTGTATGAAAAATACTGAAACATCAGCTGTGCCCATATGAACGCCAATCTCCAATCAATTGGAAGCGACAACTGACTCCATGCGGCTTTTATAAATTAGCATGTAATATTTTGTTTGAAATATGATTTGAAAATTTTACTTAACATTTATATTGACTGACTCTTATTGTAAATCAGTGCAAACAGTGCGGCAATTGGAAAAGGAGACTGATGTTAGAAAAAAAAATGATTCCCCCGTAATAGTATAAAGTCATCTTGGTTTATTCAAAATAACTCCCAGCGCCACACAGTGCATGCAACGCTAACGAAGTGACTGGAACGGCTAGAGAAAGGCCGTGACTGATAAACTCTCCAATGCCCTCTTCACAGCTCTTCTAATATTGTGCACTGCATCAAAATAACTACCTTTCACTGGTGCCTTGAGCTCCGAGAACAAGAAGTGTCACAGAGCTAAGTCCGGTGAATACGGTGGGTGCGCAGACATTTTTGCTGGCTAAAACCCCGGAACAACACAGCATTCTGGCTCGATGCCTGGTCATGCAAGAGAAAACAATTTCCGTTATCTCGATAGTGAGCCGGTACAAGACGGATTCTCAACAGCAAGCATTTCAAAACATCCAGATGGTAGCCAGCAGTAACACTTTGGCCATCGGGCACGAACACATTGCGCACAACTCCGTCGCTACGGTAAGAAACTATGAGCTTTGTATTATTGACCTTTCTTGAACTTTTTGTCTCTGGGACAGCGTGCACTCGGCACTTTTTCGCTTCGTTTCGTGGTAGTACTGAGAACACCATATCTCGTCACTCAAAAGAATAGAATTGAAAAAGTTCAGTTTCCTTTCAGCTTCTTTGATGACTTCTCCGCACAGTTCCACTCACGAGTGTCGTTCGTCTGCAGAATGTATTTAGATCAAACCAAGTACATCCCCTTGGTTTCTTCAAATCATGTGTTATCTGCTGAATCGTTTCCTTATGAACACGCTGATCGTCTGAAATCCTTTGCGCCTCACTTCGGCCACTGGTAATGATTTCCCTCACACTTTCAATCAGATCTGACTTTCTAACAGTTTTCGTTGGACCCGGTTACCTACCTGTCTTCCCTAATTCTTTTCCATGCGAAAACGTCTACGACACGTGCACGAGACAAAAAATGCTGTCTATACACTTGCTTCATCTTCTGAAAAGTCTCCGTAGCACTTTTGCGAACTCCAACGCGGACCTAATGTTTTTATTTCGTACCACTTTCCCTTCACAACACAGATACAGGGGAGTCTTGCAGTTTAGCTCACACGGTGTTATTAAATCGCGGCAACTGCTACTGATCTTTGCACTGATCGAGCAACAACGACCCTTGCATTTCATGTTTAGTTACATAAATGCAGCACCAGCGCACGTCTAACAACAGTCTAATTTCACAATTCCCGTACTGTGTATAATTTAGACAAAACTTACACATTACTAATAGATATCTTTGGATTTTTCTTTCTCTAGAATATGAGGCGATTTAAGTGCACAGCCTGCCAGAAAACATTTAGCTTATTTGGGAAAGCAGCAGTCCACAAAATTGTACACCACAGAAAAAAATGCTTAAAAAGATTACACCCAATACGCTTATATAAGTACTATGGTTGCCAAACCTGTCTAAAGCAGTATCCCTTGCTAAGTCTAATCTTGAAACACATCAGATATATGCATTCAAACTTAATTGAAGTAGATTTTTTACAGTTTTTTTATTATACTTGTTTCATATGTTTCAAATTTTTTGTATTTAAAGAGAGTATTGAAGCGCACATATTGAAGCATGCAAATGTACCGGCTTGATTGTATGGTCAAATAATTTGTTTTAGCAGTTTGTAAATCACTAGTTTGTTAAGGTGATTTCTGTTTACTGTTCGTTCAGTAGGGTTTTTTTATTTGTTTATTTGTGCAATTTATTTTTAATGAAACAACTGTTTCGTCATGAGTTCATGTATAAGTTTTCATAAGTTCATGTATAAGTTTTTTTTTTATAAGTTCACGTATTTTATGTTATAAGTTCATGGCAGTACTTATTTTTTGAATTATTGTCTTCACTACATTGTACTGGCTTCATTGTATGGCCAAATAATTTATTTTATCAGTTTGTAAATCACTAGTTTGTTTAGGTGATACATTTCTTTGTTTACTGTTCGTTCAGTAGGATTTTTTTATTTGTTTATGTGTGCAATTTATTTATAATGAGACATCTGTCTCATCATAAGTTCATATGTCTCATCATAAGTTCATAAGTTCATGTATAAGTTTTCATAAGTTTTATGTTATAAGTTCATGGCAGTGCTTATTTTTTTGAATTATTGTCTTCACTTCATTGTACTGGCTTGATTGTATGGCCAAATAATATTTTTATCAGTTTGTGAACCACTGGTTTGTTAAGGTAATAATACATTTCTTTGTTTACTGTTCGTTCAGTAGGGTTTTTTATTTTTTTATTTGTGCAATTTATTTCTAATGAAACATCTGTCTCATCATAAGTTCATGAATAAATTTTCATAAGTTCATGTATTAGTTTTTTTTATAAGTTCACGTATTTTATGTTATAAGTTCATGGCAGTACTTATTTTTTTGAATTATTGTCTTCATGCGGCATGTATTAAATTTATCTTATTCTGTGATCGTAATGTTCTCCCATGTCTTACAACTATGAAAAATTATACTTGCTTCTCTACATATTGTAAAGTTTTTAATTGTTGAAGTAGTTGCTTAATTTATTAATGTTCAATATACTGTATTAGGGGTATGCAAAAGTTTCGTACATGAAGCCAAGCATGGCGGTCGATAAAGTTCATTTGCGTCACTGTTTGTTATTCATGTTTAATTTAGGGAAAAGTGCGAGTGAAGCATACGGTTCAATATGTCAGACGTATGGCGAAACAGTTATGGGTGAGCGGACGTGTCGAGAATGGTTTGAAAGGTTTAAGAAAGGGGATCTAAGCTTGGAAGATAAGCCACGTGCAGGTAGACCGCAGGAACTCACAGACGAGGAGCTGGAATCACTGTTGCAAGAGGATGCCACACAATCGACCACGCAACTGGCGAAACGTTTGAAAGTGGTTCAATCGACGATGGTACGGCGTCTACAGGCCTTAGGGGAAGATCCAGAAGATTGGTAAGTGGGTTCCGCATACGTTAACGGAGCGTAATATTGGTCAACGATTGGGCATCTGCATGTCGGTACTGAAGAGGTTTCAAGGGAAGAATTTCTTGTGGAAGGTTGTCACCGGGGATGAAAAATGGGTCTATTGTGATAACCCCGTACGCAAGCTATCCTGGGTTTACCCAGGCCAGCTATCAACAACCACTGCAAAACAGGGTATCCACGAGAAAAAGGTGCTGTTGTGTGTCTGATGGGATATGCATGGAGTGCTGTTCTTCGAACTGTTGAAACCGGGTGAAACAATTACTGCACAACGATATAGCGATCAGTTGATGAAACTGAACGCTGCAATCGAGCAAAAACGTCCATGGACAGGCAAAGGACGCCACCCAATCATCCTGTTATGCGACAGTGCCAGACCACATTTCGGTGCCACCACGAAATCCACTCTTGAACAAGTTACACTGGGAGGTTTTACCGCACCCAGCTTTCTCCCCGGACATTGCACCCTCGGACTTTCATCTGTTTCACTCTATGCAACATTCCCTAGCAAAACATCCCAAACAACGGTTCTTCAGTTCCAGAGGTGGAAAATTTCGTCAGTGCGTTCTTCAGCTCAAAACCCGAGTCCTTCTATCACAGGGGCATTCATTTGTTGCCTGAAAAATGGCAAAAGGTCATTGATGCTAATGGCCAATATTTCGTTTAATAAATGTTACTGGTTTCCTGACTGTTCCTGTCTCCTGTGTCCTTAAAACGACGGAAACTTTTGCATACCCCTAATATATTAAACACGCTGTCTGAGCACGATACTTATGGAAAAACTCAAAGCGTTACTAAATAAAGGATTACATTTATTTACAGATTAAAAATACTAAAGAGTTAAAAATTACGACAAAATATTTCAAGGCTTCCGAAGCCCCATCTTCAGGTAGAGTGCACGAAATGTTCACAGAACATGGGCACATATAAAGTCAAAAGGTAACCACAATACTTTGCGGCTTCGGAGACCACATGTTGCCAGCAAAGGCCGTGTACAAGTTGAAAAACTGAATTACACAAAAACTATCTTACACAAGCGATACGTCATCATCCTTGTGAAAAAAGTCCTTCATCAGCGCTAGCCAAGGTTGTGGGATAGCTACAGGAAATTCATCGTTGCAGCTTGTTGAATAATATCTATTAATACATAAAATTTATACAAATAAAAATGCGTATTTATTAGCCGTGGAAGTAATGATTGAAGCTTGATTTCGCCGCCCCGGTGGCGCAGTGGTCTAAGCGATGGCCTCTGATCATTCGTCCGAACGGGGTCCGGGTTCGAATCCCGGTGAAGCATGGATGTTGTGTTTGTCTTACGGCACTGGCTCTCTCCCTTCCCTGGAACCCGTGACCCTAAATTAGGGACGGGCGACTGCTTATAGCCCATTGAGTTGCTCACGGTGGTCGTTAAACCTCCAACCAAAAAAAAAAAAAATAAAGAAAAAAAAAATAGAAGCTTGATTTCAATTGAGGTTGTGTTCTCCCTTGACAATAATTAGACTCAAGGCAGTAGAGTTCAATCCTTTACGTATAGCATATTGGTGCTCCGATAATCTCAGTCCAAGGTTGCGCAAAGTAGAACCAATGTAACACAAATCATCAACCCCTGGAACACTGGAGGAAAGAGACACACGGTAAACTCCAAATTTTTTAAGTGGGGCCACATTGTCGCGATCCTTGCGAACAAACGCAAAATTATTAACCGTACGGACACCGAAGTCTAGTGCACTCTTTCCACAAAAATTGTTTAAAACATTCACAACTGGTGGAAGAAAGTTGATTGCCCCCACAAAGCGAATACATGGTACATCACGTTGCAAAGTAGTGAACGCATGTCGATTAAGGTCACGAACTAAACCATAGACGGTATTCGCAGAGTAGCCAAATATTCGGGCTATGTCCATAATCTTGGCAAGTTCCTTATGTAAATGAGGAATGTGAATACGAGTGCCTTACTAAAACACGTAAAGCAGCTAGTTTTTGACTCCAGGGATGAGCGGAATCTCATTGTATAACAAGTGACTTGCGATAAACAGAGTATCAAAAGAAGGAAGTTTGCGATTTTAAACAGAGTATCTGAGACCGCCGGAACCAGAAACGTGGGTAAGCAAAAAATCCAGGAAAGGAAGGGATCTCTGCTCCTCCAGTTCGAGAGTAAATTTAATTGTCGGAAATTGAGATGACATCAAATCAGCAAAAATGTAAAGTTGTTCAATGCAATATGACCAAAATAATAGAATGTCATCTATATAACGAATAAAAATAATAACGAATAATAAAAAAATAACAATAAAGAAACAAATAATAAAAAAATTCCCCAGCGTTCCCATTTTGCTCGTTCATGGTATTATTTATTCCAAGCTTTCTTAAGTCCCTGTATAACCCCTCTGGAATCTATGGCCATTAAGCTCTAAAGTTTGTGTCCGCACGCACTTATTTTTTTTGTTTGACTGTGTCATCTACCAACAAAGGGCTGGGACGCCTATGAGCTTCCCCCTTTCTCCCATCGTTGCAGAATTTATTTTACAGGAGTTAGAGAAGCGTGTCCTTTCTGTTTCTTCATATAAACTTTCCTTTTTTTATTCGTTATGCAGATGACATCCTCTAGGCAAGACGAATTTCCTGTGAGGCCATCAGAAGGGAACTGGGTGCAACTGGTGTTTCTTTCAGTTCCAGAACAAAAAGAGAACACTATCAGATATGGTACTAAGAGATAGGATTCCGAGAAATAAGCCATATCTGAATCGACAGCAGTGCGAAAAACAACTACATCGGGCAAAAGAACACATTGAATGGACAGAAGATCAGTGGAAGCAAGTTATTTGGAGTGACGAAAGTAAGATATCCTTATTTGGTAGTGATGGGCGAAAATATGTGAAACGTCGAGTGGGAGAAGATCTAAATCATGACTGCATGGAGGCAAATGTAAAGCACCAAGCAGGCGCTATGATTTGGGCATGTATGGCAGCAGATGGTCTTGGCCATCTTCATGTAATCGACGACACGTAAAACTCAAGAAAATACATTGACACCATCTGGAACCAAAACTACTTCCTTCCATCAAGGATATCTTTCCTAACAACACACCACTTCCGTTTTCACAGGATTCAGCTTCCTTCCACACAGAAGTGCTGAGTTCGGGCTTAATTTTAAAAACCCGAGCCCGAAGTATGTGAACCCGAATTTCATATTGCAAGGTAAAGCCCGGGCCGGAACAAGCCCGAAAACTATGACTAATCTGTTTAGGCATTAATAAAAAAGCATCTCTTCTAGAATTCCATTCTCTTTCCCCAGCAATTAGTCAATGCCTTTCTCAACTGGGGAGGCGCAGTGGTCTAAGCGATGGTTTCTGATCATTCGTCCGAGATGGGTCCGGGTTCGAATCCCGGTGATACATGGATGTTGTGTTTGTCTTATAGCACAGGCTCTCTCCCTTCCCTGCAACCAGTAGCTCTTAATTAGGGACAGGCGACTGCTTATAGTCCGTTGAGTTGTTCACGGTCGTCATTAAACCTCCAATAAAAAAAAAACTGGAGAGTGGAGGAAGGACCACTATCTGCTTGTATGATATAGTTTCACGATTTTTTTTTTTTTACCATTCGTTTCTTCCTAAAATGTTTCGGGAAGCTAGGTATCCGATAAAAACGGGAGTAGCTGAAAACTACGTACTTCTCTCAATAGAAAAACCAGGGATCTGCTGTGTGAAGAAAAGAGGGAAAATGTCGTCGGAGTGCTATCTACTATTTCGGATCTATAGATCTTGAAGAAGACTTTCCTTCTTTGCAGAAACCCACTAACGCGTGGCCTATGACATTTTTCTACCCATGCCCCGAATAAATAGTCCTCCTGGGTAGGAGTACCCACTCCTAGTCCAGACCCAGTTACCAAAGAATTCTCTTTATCAACTAGAAAGTATAAAAAAAGTATCGTGTGCTAAAACACACAAAATTACATGAAAACAAGAAAGAAAATTCTCTTTCTCTCTCTTTCAGAGCCCAAGCCCTCCTGATCCCATATTATGCAGCCCGAGCCCGGTTCGGGCCAGGGCTCTGCTTCGGGCTTGGGCTCGGCCAGTCTCAGCACAAATAAGCAAACAGTGGTTCACAGCAAAGGGCATTCCATTGTTGACCTGGCCGGGAAACCGCCCTGACCTGAACTCGATAGAAAATTTGTGGCATGGTTTGAAAAATCTTGTACGAATGACGGCGTACATTCAATAAAAGGCAATTGAGTCTACAATCGTGGTCAAAAAGTCCTGCACCGGTAGACCGAAATCAATTTTTGATGTTTGAAGTCAACTTATACAAGGTAATGTTAAATTCAGAAATACACCATTTTAAAGGAAATTTTATGCTGAATTCAAATATTTTTACAGAATGTTATTACCAGTAATAAAAGTGAAGTTATAAGCAAAAATGTGCAAGTGAGGAAACACAAATCCAGTTCTGAAAAAGCGTTCGCGCCCCTCTACTCCACCATAGATTTCTCCGACGTCCGCTAGTGAGATATAAAAGGATGAAGAATCGTCTGCCGACTTAGAGGGGCCGCGGGTGGCCTAGTGGGCAACGTTCGTGACTGCCGCGGAAGGGACCTCAGGTTCGATCCCAAGCAGGTACGAACGCTCGATCCACTAAATATCCGCCGTGCGTCGGATGGGCACGTTAAGCCGTCGGACTCCGGGTATTGGCCCCCCCCCGGTAATAAATAAGAGCGCCTTCCTCCCCCTTTCTACTTCGCTTCCGTGTCACTTTCCTATCGGGCACTCTAGCCCAAATCTCCTAGCTTCCTATTTCTAAGGGTTATTTAAGACCTGGGGTCAGACACTTCCTTCCTAAAATCCTCTACATATGATCATTTGCCGACTTAGAGAGGCCGCGGCTGGCCTAGTAGGCAAAGTTCGTGACTGCCACGGAAAGAACGCTCGATCCACTAAATATCTGCCATGCGTCGGATGGGCACGTTAAGCCGTCGGACCCCGGGTACTGGTCTCCTGGCAATAAATAAGGGCGTCTTCCTCCCCCTTTCTACATCGCTTCCGCGTCACTTTCCTATCGGGCACTCTAGACCAAATCTCCTAGCTTCCTATTTCTAAGGGTTGTTCAAGACCTGGGGTCAGACACTCTCTTCCTAAAATCTTCTACATATCATCGGACATGATCTGCCGACTTAGAGGGGCCACGGGTGGCCTAGTGGGCAACGTTCGTGACTGCCGCGGAAGGGACCTCAGGTTCGATCCCAGCCAGGTACGAACGCTCGATCCACTAAATATCCGCCGTGCGTCGGATTGGCACGTTAAGCCGTCGGACCCCGGGTACTGGCCCCCCGGTAATAAATAAGGGCGTCTTCCTCCCCCCTTTCTATTTCGCTCCTGTGTCACTTTCCTATCGGGCACTCTAGCCCAAATCTCCTAGCTTCCTATTTCTAAGGGTTGTTTAAGACATGGGGTTAGACAATCCCTTCCTAAAATCCTCTATATATGATCATTTGCCACCTTAGAGGGGCCGCGGGTGGCCTAGTGGGCAACGTTCGTGACTGCCATGGAGAAGACCTCAGGTTCGATCCCAGGCAGGTACAAACGCTCGATCCACTAAATACTAAATATCCGGCGTGCGTCGGATGGGCACGTTAAGCCGTCGGACCCCGGGCAATGCCCCCCCGGTAATAAATAAGGGCGTCTTCCTCCCCCTTTCTACTTCGCTTCCGTGTCACTTTCCTATCGGGCACGCTAGCCCAAATTTCCTAGCTTCCTATTTCTAAGGGTTGTTTAAGACCTGGGGTCAGACACTCCCTTCCTAAAATCCTCTACATATGATCTGATGATCTGCAGACTTAGAACGCAGCTGCTTGTAGTCAGTTGACGGAAGTTTATGCGGAATTCCTGGTGATATTTGAATTTCGGAATGTCAAAGACCCGAGAATTGGTCCTGCCTCTTCCAACCAGGGCAAAAAATTATTACTTTGCATGAACTTGGATTCAGTAGTAGTAAAATTGCTGTTAAATGTGGCTGTGATCATTCCACTGTCTTGCGCACTATTAAAAGAGTTGCAGAAACTGGATGTGTGGGGAAAAGATCAGGTTGACCAAGGCTGTGTACTGAACGTGATGACCGCATGTTGATTCGTCGTTCCTTAAAATCGAGGTTTAAAACAGCCGCTGATTTAAGAAATGAGTGGGAAAATGAAGTAGGCATTATTGCATCTGCACGTACACTTCGTCGTAGGTTACAAGAAAATGGACTGACTGCATTTAATCCTTTCCCTATACTGAACGACAACGGCTCAAAAGAATTACACAAGAATTGGACTGTTGATGAATGGAAAAATGTTATTTTCAGTGATGAAACAACTTTTACTATTTCCGCTAACAATGGAAATAATTATGTACGTCGGTGGGCTGGTGAAAGATATAAGACATGCTGCATCCAGCCAACAATCAAGCACCCACATTCGGTGATGTTATGGTCCTGTATTTCAGCCAGTGGTGTTGGCCGTCTGCACATTGTTGATGGCACATCGAATGGATCGAAATATGTGGATATTTTGAAGTCCAAACTGCTACCATCTGCACAAGACATGGGTTTGCGGAATTTTATCTTTCAGGACGATAACGCGCCATGTCATCGGTCAAAGTTGGTTGACGAGTGGTATAATCGAAAATTTATAAGAAAACTTTAGTGGCCGGCACAGTCACCGGATCTTAATCCCATAGAGAATATGTGGATGCGATTGACACAAAAGTTCCGTCAACAAGGACCTAGATCTAAAACAGCATTGAGTCTGTAAGGGCCGTATGGCACCGTGTTATCACCAATGAACAACTAGAGAAGCTCATTAGTTTCATGCCAAGAAGGTGCACTTTGTTACTAAGAAACCGTGGTTATCCAATTAAATAGTAAAGCGTATTTTGCTTGTTTGTAAGTTTTTTCAAGTGTTCTGCAAGTTTCAATAGTGTACTGTACAGTAATTTTACGTTAAATCCATTGTACACTAATTTCACAAATTCCACTATTTTTTGCTTTTTATGACTAGACGCTGTACGTTTGCTTGTAACTTTTCCTTCTATTACTAGTAATAACATTCTGTACTAATATTTGAATTCAGCATAAAATTTCCTTTAAACTGATGTATAATATGTATTCCTGACTTTACTATTACGCTGTATAAGTTGACTTCAAACATCAAAAATTGACTTTCGGTATACTGGTGCAGGACTTTTGGCCACGACTGTATAATTGCTTCCTGGCACCACGTAATAGCGAAGGCCAGGGCCATAGCCCGAAAGAAATTTCGCGGGAGGAGGGGGCGTTAAATTTGAAAATTAATTTTCACCGTACGTTATATATATGTTCAGTTGTTTCTCTGTCACATGTTATGCGCACACGAAATTGATTTTAATATTCCCCATTTTTGAAATACTGACTTATTACGCTATACTACATGGATCTATCTGCTCTGTCTTTATTTAAGTACGGCGTATGCCCAAATATTTCTTTTATTATTAAATTAATATCTGGGTACACTAAGTAAAGAATTAGAGTTATATTGTTATATATAATTTTTTTCTTACTTACAAGTAATACAATCAATTACTTGTCATGAAGTAAGTCTAGTAGCACAAAGTAGTACGTATCTCTCTCTTTGTCCTCCTATAGCACAAAGGCCAGCCGTCGTTCTTTTTCTTCAGAAAATCTATTGACGACATGTTTGGGACTGATGTACACTGAAGTGACAGAAAAACTGGTACACCAGTCTAATACTTGGTAGGTCCCCCACAGGAGCGCAGGACTCCACTAGCTTCTGGAAATATGCTGTAGGCAATGCACGCCATACTTCCTGCAGAGCGTTCCCGGGTGTATTCCGAGGTCTCGGATTCCTGTGTTCGATAGCGCGTTGCATGGCATTCCAAATGTGTTCTATCACGTTCAGATCTGGGGACTTGGGTGGGATGGCAACACCTCAAACTCAGATGAATGCTCCTCTAACCATAATGTGGCATCCGGACACTTGTGTGGAGGTGCATTTGGAACAGGCCCAACCCCTCAGCATGAATGCAGGACATAAACGGGTGTACCTCGTCAGAAAGGATGCGCACGTAGCGTTGGCTGGTCATAGACGTTTGTAGACGTACCAAGGGCCCCAGTGAAGTCCAGCTAAACACACTCCATACCATTACGGACCCCCCCCTCACCCCCCGCCACACACCAGCCTGTACAGTTTCCTGTTGACAGGCGGGATACATGGCTTCATGGGGTTTGCGCCACACACGAATCCTTCCATCTGCCCGATACAGTTGGAAACGCGACTCGTCAGGCCAGGCTACTTGTTTCCAGTCATCAAGTGTCCAGTGGCGGTATTGCCGTGCCCAAGCGAGGCGTGCACCCATCAAGGGGACTCGAGTTGGGCGTCGGCTCCCAAAGCCCATATCGTGCAGGGTACGTTGCACAGTCCGGACGCTGATGCTTGTTGAGGCTCCAGCATTGAATCCCGATGATACCTGCGAGAGTGTTGCACGCCTATCACGTGAAACGATTCTTGACAGCCGACGATATAGTCCCGTTCACCCAATGTCTTTCTACGGCCACACTGGTATCGTAAGTCGGAGGTTTTGCCGGAATTCTTGTAGTCACGGTACACCCTTGCAATGGTCGTCCGTGAAAATCCGAACTTCGTTTCTACCTCCGAAATACTATGGCCCATCTCACGAGCGCCAACTATGACACCGCGTTGAAAATCGCTTAAATCGTTATTGCTTGTCATTCTCATGCCAAAAACAGCTCCGACAGCTGGCAACGATGTCTATCGCTTTATATGCACACTGCCGGACGCAACCGAGTACGCGCATAGGTGGCGTTGCTATGTATTTTGCATAAGCTCGTCTGTACCAGTTTTTCTGGCACTTCAGTGTATATATCCCTATGGGTGCTCATAAGAGCCAATCCAGTTAATCTCTCTTGTCCTGTAGAGTTTCGTAAGTACGTTGTCAAACGCCTTAGGGATGAAAAGGTTTGTTCCGAAGTACTGGTTGAAACAGGAAGAGTGCTGAGCAGCTTTAATAGAAAATGAACATTCGGGAAAAAAAATTGTTACGTTGAGACAATGCTTCAATAGCTATATAGTAGGACGCTCCTTTCTCGGTATGTCGCTCCATTTTCTTTTTCACAAATTTATCTCTGACGTGACAGAATCATTATCCAAGAAATATCTGTACATATCACAGTGGTGGTCCTCTTGGCTTGAAGCATCGATATTGATGGGCAACAGTCTATTCAGAGAAGAAATGACTGTTTTGTGATTGGAAAATCGCCTTTGCAACTGGTCTGGAAAATCGCCTTTTCAACTTCTCTAGAAAATCGCCTTTTCAACTTCTCTAGAAAATCGCCTCTTCAACTGGTCTAGAAAATCGCGCCAAACAAAGGTATGGCAATAACAGTCCTGAAATATTGCTCTGGGGATGTAGCACTAATGTTCATTCGATTTCGTTGACGAGAAACTATTCTTGGAATTTGCATTGTTTCGCCAACTGAATTCAAGAGACCCTCCGCTTGCTTGAAAATAGTATCTGCAAATGTTCCGTCCATATTTTCCTTCATGCATTTAACTTCTTTCAAAATATTGTCAATGTGATCCAAAGCGCTGATCAAATCGCAAGTGGAAGACTGCAGACTTTTACAAAGCGGTAAAGTATGGGCAAAAAGCTTTGTTGTCACCAACCTAATGACAAATTGACTTGCAGTTATGGATTTCAAAAACTGGGCAGCTTTAGATGTTTCCGTATCGGGCATTATTTGTAATTCTTCGAACACTGCAACTATTGGATACTAAATTTCATTAAATCGAAGGAAGCCATCATGGTTTTCAATCCATCTTGTGTCACACATCGAAGTTTTTCCCACTTTGTGTTCGGAAGGTGCTCTTTAATTTTGGCTTTTAATAGATCTGTGCGCTTCAGAGAGGATTTTAAAAAATTACCTATTGATTCGATCGTTCTTTTTAAAAGTCTTGAACCTCGCAGGCATGGGCAAGAGCCAGGTTCAATGAATGTGTGCTGCAATGCACATACAAAGCAGCTGAGTGTGTCTGTTTTATAATGGCTTTGTTTAGACGCCTTTAAAACAACCACTCATCGCAGTGGCCCCATCATACCCCTGACCAAATAAGTATGAACAGTTCACACCAAGATTCTTCAGGGTTTCTAAAATCACCGTTGCTAAATTTTTTTCCAGTCGTATCACTCATTGCCACAAATTCCAAAAAAATCTTCGCGCAAAGAAAATGAAATATCGTGTTCGATCACAGAGAGATAGTCGTCCGTTTCGAAAAATATCGGTTGCCTCGTCGACAAGAATCGAAAAACGTTTAACCTGGTTGATTTTACTGACTAATGTATCCTGAACAATTTTGCCACATATTTTAATAATATTATTCTGAACATCTGGGCTCATATAGCTTGCGTTGAGTGCAAAATTCTAGCAGTGTTTTTTTAAACTTCCATTGCCACATGAGATGCGCATCCTTAACAAGGCCTTAAAATTTCCATCTTTTATTTCCGTATCAGAGCTTTGGAGTGGTCCAGAATCCTGTGAACCGCGAAGTGGCAATTCTTGACTGCCGCACAATATCACAGTCTCGCCGATAGGGATCAAGCACTTCCTGTTTTCTGATATGTGTTTAGCCAGACCTGAATCCAGTTGTTCTCGTACGTTATGAGATGATTCCATCCATGTTTTCAAAATATTATCTGCATACAGTGAATATGTTTTATGACATTCACTTTATGAATGCTTTGCAAAAAATTCCAAAGCATTTTTCCATTTGTTAAACGGTTTTGTAATCAGCATGCCCATTTTTTTGGTGGTCTCCTTTACCTGCACATTCACCTGAAAATAAAGTGCAATACTTCCATAACGCACCTTGTTCACCAACCTGGGTATAAACGAGCCAAGGAAACCGCGTGAACCACCCGGACATTTGCCCATCGGATAGTTGCCCACCCGGACACTTGCCCACTATGGATGATTTGTATATAATACGTAACGTCGGAGGACGCTTTCGGTCTAGTATAGGAAAACTGACCATATAAATATTTACCGACCATATAAAAATTGCACTTTGTTTTAGAAATGCTGAAATTTAAGGGGGTTACCCCCAAACATAACCTAATATATATATATATATATATATATATTACCTTTGTTACGGGTTCAAAAAGCTCAAACTTAAATCACAATACAATGCTAACAATAGGCGAACAACTTGAAAATTTGGAAAAGTTTAAATTTAGGGGGTGTGACCTCCCAAATACAAACTAACATATATAACCTTTTTCATGTGCTCTAAAAAGCTCAAAATTAAGTCATTGCACAACGCTGTCAATAGACGAACAACGCACTTGAAAAATTCGAAAAGTTTAAATTTAGGGGGCGTTAACCCCCCTTCAAATTAGCGAGGCAGTCAAATGATTATATATGTTAATATATAATCATTTGACTGCCTCGCGGCATCGAAATTGAAATTTTCCTTCCCGACGTGAAAACAAGTTTAGTTTAATTGACCTCTAGAGTATAGAAAACAGACGTCTACTATTCCTACTTTCTCCCTGCTCCTATAAAACTCCTATTATTCGCATGCTGTGTATACATGACAAACCCCTGTGTACAGAAATCACCACCAGCAACTACGGTAGCATAGAATAGACTTGTTTCACCTGTTCGATGGCAGCCCATCGAGTAGATGATAAAATTTTGAGCTTTTTAGACCCCATGATAAAGACTATATATGTTAGTTTGCATTGGGGGGGGTTACACCCCTAAATTTAAACTTTCCAAATTTTCAAGTGCGTTGTTCGCCGATTGATAGCGTTGTCTTGTGCTTTAAGTTTGAGCTTTTTGAACCCATAACAAAGGTAATATATATATTAGGTTATGTTTGGGGGTAACCCTCTTAAATTTCAGCATTTCTAAAACAAAGGGCAATTTTTATATGGTCGGTAAATATTTATGTGATCAGTTTTCCTAGACTAGACCGGAAGCGTCCTCCGACGTTACGTATTATATACAAATCATCCATAGTGGGCAAGTGTCCGGGTGGGCAACTATCCGATGGGCAAATGTCCGGGCGGGCAAATATCCGAATGGGCCAGTGTCCGGTTGAATTTAGTCCGGACCCCGCATCAACATCCCTCTACCCTTTATTTTTCTTTACCTTTTCATTATCAGCGCTTTCTTGAATTCTGCCTTACACACAAATAACCCCTACCCCACCCCTCACTATAGTTTCTCTCGATTTTGATTGGACGACACATTTAATACCTTAATCACGCTGACGACTACCTGTGAGGACTACCTTCTGTTTTTTACTTTTTACCCATCATTTGATATCGCTTACATTAATGCATGAAAGTTTTAGTGATTTAGTGTTTTGATTAAAAAAAAAAAAACCACGGGAGGTAAAGATGAATCTTTTTTTTTTAAATCACTCCGTCAAAGCTTATGCGAAATAATGTAATAGAACCCATCTTCCCTTATTTTTAATAATAAATGTTTTGCACAATTTTGTTTTTTCACTTGGCTTTTTTTTTTTTTTTTTTTCGATTAAAGAAATAAAACTAGTTTCAAACCCTAGGGATAAAACTAGCTTTTTTTTTCACGGGAAAAATTGTCCTTCTTTTTTAACACACGACAGATTTAGTGTTTCGATAAAAAAAATCAAAAAAATCACGAGATGTATCTTTTTTTTTAAATCACTCCGTCTAAGTTTAAGCGAAATAATGTAATAGCATTTTCTCGCCCAATTAACTTTCGACGTAGGCGAATCAAGAAGTTTGCTCCAGGTGAATCCCTCCCCTCTGGCAGGTGAAAGTTGTAGGCCAGACAAGAATAGGCGAATCAAGAATTCTTTCCTCGCCTAAAATGGCGGAACCCATTAACTTTCGACGTACGAAGAATAGGCCAATCGAAAATAGGCGAATCAAGAAATGTGTTCCAGGTGAATCCCTCCCCTCTAGCAGGTGAAAGTTGTAAGCCAGGCAAGAATAGGCGAATCAAGAATTCTTCCCTCGCCTAAAATGGCGGAACCCATTAACTTTCGACGTACAAAGAATAGGCCAATCAAGAATAGGCGAAACAGGAAGTAACCGATTGTGGACCCCAGCGGGCACAACCGGGGCTCCCGGGACTCACCCGCACCCCTCCTCTCTTTACGGGCTTGGCCATCGTTTTTGTGACGTCACGCCAAGCGACGGAGTTCTGCCAGGGCCGGCTCTGAGAAGGTTACAGCACTCTATACGTTTCTGGACATTGAATCGTACTTAATGCTTGAAGGAACAGCTTAATAAAGTCCAAATTTTAGTTTTCTGCAAATTATTTTATGACACAGCAGTTCTACCGAAATCAAAAAGAAAAAAAAAAGAAAATTGCCTCTGTTTTACCTTTCTTAGTAATTACGCTTTCTCGCTATTTCTGTTCTGTACAATAATAAACGGTTATGCCAAAAAACTGCTAAATGCTTATGCAGTTTTAAACACTCGGAAAATAACTGAAATGCAATTTGTTAGTACTTTGACGTACTGTTACATTGCAATTTGCATCTATAAAAGTAAAACGGCGAAAAATTAATAAAACAACATCCAAAATTGCGTTTTTAGACCGTAACTTTTTCTGATCAAATAACATTGCTTTCATCTCCCCCACTCCAAAAAAATTAATTAGAAGAGGTAAACTGTTCCAAAATTAATGTTCTGAGAATATGAAAAGGTAATTCAAAAAGAAGAAAAATTACGATAATGATGCGCCAGGTCAATGTTGCAGTACATACAGAAATTAATAAAAATTGGGGGAGGCCAACTATATACTGAATTAATACTAAGAACGTATTTGGAAAAGAAAGCCCCCCCCCCTCCCAATGCTAATAATGCTACTACCGTCTATATTTATGTGTGGTTTTAACAACTTATCCTCTCGGGCTCTCCTCCTTCCCTTGTCTATTTTGAAATTGAAGGAATTAGGAAGTTCTGAGGCTGCCAACTGGACTAAATTGATGCTGAGAATGTGTAACTCTCAGTACAATGTACACACAGAAATAAATAAATGAAAAATAAACTTACCTTGAACCGATTTCGCCCCCATGGTTACGAACATGTCCTAGAACATTTGACATTTTTTTGTTTGCCCCACACACGAAATGAAGATTGAAAATATATAAAAATGAAAAATATTTTATTTGTTTGGAGTTTAGGGTAGTTAGACTGGGGTTAAGATTTAGTTCCTGTGTAATAATGATTACCAAATGTCTTTGCCAAAATTTCCAGATATTCCCATTGTTAGTGAGGCACACAGGAAGACCAAATTCATTAAGTAGCTAGCCACTGCAAATATAGCATATTTTAAGCAGTGATTTTTCAACTTTGAGTAGTTATTTAAAAACATATTTAAAAATACAGAAGCACACTTTAGTTCCAGTTCAAATTTAGTTTGATTACATTCTGAACATCTTCCATTTAAGTCTTTCAACTCTTCAATCTTCTTTGCCACTAATTTTTTCAACACAAATTTTACATTTTGTACATGCAGTAACTGCTCGCAATAATCAGTCAAAAGGAATTTAAAAAAAATTGAAGCAAATAATGAATATTTTCACAATGTCTTCAGCTACACATGGACGGTGCCCGTAGCTTAGCGTGACGTCACAAGCAAATTCTCGGGTGGCCAAGCCCGTAAACATAGAGAGGAGGAGAAGTCCAGGCGTCCCCGCCCCGGCACTACTTATGCTACACCGAGGACTGGGATTAGACTTTCTTATAACCAGGAGTCTCTCCCCCGGGACCAATGGATTAATGAGACTTCCGAACCTCGGCTAATCATCAGTGATTCAGCTGTATGTAAACTCAGATCTTTAAAGTCCTAAATTTCATTAAATCGAGTCCACCCGACTTCGATCTTTTCCCAAAGTTAAAAAATCGGCTCCGTGGCATAAGTGTGCAAACGTACTTTTACGTACTTTTATGTGGGCGTGGGAGGGTTTGGAAAGGGACTTTCATGAAGTAGAAAGTCAGGTAATTAGAACCACCGCAATTGGAATGAATATTCAGTCTTAAATTAATAGCAATCTAAGGTTTCCATGTTTAAGAATGCATGCTCGCAAATCAGGGGAAAAAAAAAAAAAAAAAATCATTTCTGAAGTTCCCTCTTCTAAAATTAGTGTCAGTATGTAAATTCCGTGTAAAAAAAAGTGCTGGTATGAAATACCAGGAAAAAGGAAGTGCCGGTATGCCATACAGTCGTATACCGGCCCATTGCGAGCACTGGCTTTAAAAAAAGTCATAACAAAATTCCTATTTACAGTTGGAAGCTCCACAACTGTTGAAAGAATTATTTAACTACTATAACCACATGATTAAGTTCTTTTCACTATTAGGGGAGAGAGTCTTGTTTCCTCATCAAAAAATTACGATATTTTTTAGCTAAGTTGAATACAATTTGCGAGTATTTTTAGCCAAAAATGTCGGTTTATATCTTCGATTTACGATTTTAAACAGTTTCGTGGAAGCTGGTTAAAGGAGTGAAATTGTACTGCACGATACGACAAATTGTATTCCGAGGCAGTTAAAACTGCTTGGAAATACAATTAGCAATGCAACTATTAACAGGAATACAACTATTTAACTTTTTATGGCATCGCGAACAAAAACCAAAAACAGCTAAATAAATATTGCTTCGGGATTAATAACTAATGTAGACTGAGGCCCTCTGTATGGGTTAATAACACAGGGCCTGGTTTAATTAAATGCACATGATTCGGCTGGTGAGCCAGAGAGGTGTTTGTTCACACAGTATGACGATCCTGACTGTGAAATTGCTTTTTCCTAAAATCGACGTACACAGTTATGGGAAAATACTTAAGGCTTTTTTCTGGAACAATTCGGAAGGTCATGTCGAAATTAGTAAAACTGGTTACAAATTACATAGATTTTTCTAGAGAGAATGTCTTGCCATCTATTAGCAGTATTTGTTTGAACACAGTTCGGTGAAGATTACCTAAAACTAAATTAAAAAATCAGAAATTAGATTTTGCCAATAGCCGTATATAGCGAGAAAAAGTGTATTTTCAATTCAAGTTTACCGACTTCATGAATGAACTATAATATATGTACGAGAGTCATGACAAAAGTTCTGCACACGTTTATCTAAAACGGAAGCGGATGATGCAATCAGGAAAATAACTGTGTCATGTCAAGGTTAGACTCTCAGCAACGCAATAGTGTCGGAACGACGCGCTATCATTTGCTGTGTGGGCGTGGGAGGGTTTGGAAATGGAAGCGTGCAGCTCCTCAGGTCGAGTCACAGCGTTAGACCAGCGCTCGCTCGTAAAAATAGAAACTCTGCGGGGAAAAAACACCGACACAGATCCACACTGCCTTGCAAGAAGTCTGTGGGGAAGGAACTCTTGATCGAAGCACAATTTCTTTCTGAGGACAAAGTTGAGGCCGAAAATTCGTCAAAATCTCCCTAACTTGTTGGAAACGGGAGCGGTCTTGCTGCATGACAACGCATCGTGTCATGGTGCAGCGTCAGTACGAAGACTTTTGTCGAATTATGGCTTAGGAACTTTATGTCACCCACCATACAGCCCTGATATCAGTCCACCCGACTTCGATCTTTTCCCAAAGTTAAAAAATCGGCTCCGTGGCATCCGCTACGAATCGCTGGATGTACTGCCCGTTAGGTCCTTCGAAATAAAATGTGTGATGTTTGTTCCACACATCGTCTAGAATTAGTGAAAGTTCGTTCTTCGCTTAAAAAAAAATTAAGAGGGAGATGATGTGAAGTACTACAGAGGTCAAGACGACAAATCTGCAGCGATACATTCCGTCCGTATAGCTTAACTGGGAAAGCAACTTACTCCTGAGTGAGGGGACGCGATTCGATTTCGTCACGGACGAATTTGTGTTTTCACACAGCTGAACAAAGATGGCGTACTACGGGACACCCCATAAAGGAAGGATACATAGAGAAGACACTGCCTGTATTGAGCTGAAACTCATGAAGTCGACTGCAGCGCACCCGTGGCCTAAAACAGAACTACAGTTGATTGACAGCTGGGCTTCCCAGGATTTACCGCGGACCACATGACTTTGTCCATTTCAGTTGTTTGAGCTTTGACCTCCCTGCAGAGTGGAAGACTACGTGCACGACATATACCCATTATTTTCCGGATTCTTTTTGGTTTGCATCTTCCAGTTTCCTGTAGCATTCTAATAAGTGGCATTATTCTTGCTTATTCCTCTCTGATCGTTAACTTTTCCTTTGTAAATTCAATTACTTAGGTTTCTATGTGTTTTTGTAGCACATTTCATTCACGCATACTTTGTCATTGTTTTCTTTACAACATAGCTTTACGTTCAATTCTGATTTGTATTCCATTATCATCTGTTTCGATATCTACGTGTTTGGCTTCAATATCTATGGATATTTCGTTATTGTCATCTTTCCGATGCCTCACTTGGTTTAGATTGGGACAGCAGTTGAGGACAAAGGTCGTGGGGGTGGGGGGACAACGGAAGGGTGGCGCAGAGCAGATGCTCCTCACCACCCCAGCACTGGGTTGGGGTTGCCATAGCAACCATTGCCGACGGGATGGATTCGCGTCACAGTTTGGTTCTGTTTTAGGTCCGTGGGGGCGCCACTTTCTATGGGAGGAGTTTCCATGGGCTCCTATGTCTGTTTCCACTCTATAGATCCTTCCTTTATGGGGACACCCAGGACCTACCTCACCGCTGGCAAGCTGTCATTAGCAACGGAGAGGAACACATTGAACTGCAATAAGGTAAGTTTTCTCCGTTACTTCACACTTTTCTCAAAAATAGACGGTGTGTAAAACTTTTAAGACCCTGGAATATGTAAACACCATATCCCCGCGTTTATTAGCCATATTAAAAAAATTATTTTCTCGCCGGATTTAATTTATGTCGTGTAAACGATGAATCGTGAACTTTTTAAATTTCTGTAATGCACATTTAAGTGTGCAAACGTACTTTTATGTTTGGAAATCGAAAATATGTACAAACGCTTTTTTGCGCTGTCGTTTGGTGGCGCAGAATTTAACATCATACCTCTACTTCGAAAAGTCTGTTTTCAAATCTGATAATTGTAATTACATTCATACATTTCTGATGTAATATGCCACTACGTGGAGTGTTTGTCCGGGTGGCTTAACGACATCCATGAGCAGCGACAAAGAGTCTAACATACCTAATTTGGGGCAATTATTTCCAGGGAAACAGGGAGAAACAGCGGCAAAAAGCAATCACACCGCTCATATTTCATCCATTACTCGAACCCGGTCTCAGCTAAGATTAGCCGGAAACCTGCGCTTCTGGCCACCTGAGCAGACTAAATGGCGCCATATATGAGTAGCAATCATACCACACCATTCACATCTCATACGGGATTAAAACCCGGCATTAGCACGGACGTTTAGTCAGAAACCCGCGCCTCTGACCACTCGACTATCGAGGCGGGCAAAATGGCATCCTTTTAGGTATTTCAACTGTACCTCCACTGCGAATTTTCGTATTGGTAAAATTCTTTATGCATCCGGCTGCTGACACCACGAACATCACTTTCAAGTTTTTCTAATACACGATTTCCCCGCTACGCTTTTTTATTTTTTTCGTCCGAAGATTCTCAGCTTTTGTGCTCAAGTTGGACTGAAAAATTTCTCTAACCGCGACCATCACCACCCTGATGTCTCCTGATTTTTCACATGCACAACACCTGCGTTCATACACAGTCGAGTCACATAATTGTGATCACCTCCTATTTTTGAAGTCCCCGCACGGGGATAACTGGTTTTCCAGTTATTTGGGGAGCGGCGCCCCCAATGCCCGAGCTGACCTTGTGACTGGTCAACATCTGATGTCATGCCACCGCTTGTTTTTTTTTTTCGGTGCTATTGGAGTTTGCAGGGACGGCTGTTCATCTAGCTGTTGGGGAGTCGCGGCCCCACGATCCCGAGCTGGTCTTGTGTCTCGCTTTTTCGTTTTTATTTATTTTCTGCACTGGCCAGTTGCCCGTGTTGTATACTCTACCTTATCGCTACCACGCTATGTACTAACACCCCGGTCTTGTGGTTTTGTTACTCTCCACTACTAACTGTTTATATTAACCGCTCAGTTTGTAGGTTGCTGAGATTCCGTTTAGGTTCCACTCCAGGGTTTTGTCTTCCTTGGATTACTTTTTCCCTTTTAGCTGGTTTGGGTGCTAGACCTACCTACATGTTTGCCGCGTGCGGAGACCCGTGAGGCGGAAATGGGATGTCTGGCGGCTGAGGTCGCAGGAGACCGGAGAAGTGCCTCCAGTGTACCAACACTCCTCTTCGACCCCGGCTTCGCTGTAAACGGGAGGCTAGAGACTAACCCACCTCTAGTCAGAAGTCCTGTACCAAGTTGTGTACAGGGTTTTAGCGGCTTTATTGTCGTATAGCACGGCAGGGTAAGCCCGGGGGCTGTGGGATCATGCCAAAGGCGTTGGCATGACGGTACCCGGAGGCCGAAGTGTCCGCCGAGTGCGTGTGATCACAGCCAACGGACTATATCTGCAGCGTATAAGCTCCAGAACTGTGTCCAGCGTCATTTTCTTGGCTTGCAGACCTCCAGTTCTCCCTTGTAGGGCTCGGTGGTGGGTGGAGTAGTCTGCAGACGAATCCTCCTCCTTTTTTCCATGGGTAAAAACAAAAACAAAAACTCCAAACTCAAGTCACCTGAGAAAATGATAGTTGACAACGACTCTCCTTCGTCTTCTCAACCTACCAAGTCCCATAACCTTAAACGATCTTTAGATCATGACCTGGACCAAGAACGTGGAACCTCTTCTTCGGCAGCTGTACCAGTCGCTCCGAAGCGTCGTCTCACCTCGATTGCTGTGAATACGCATGCTACACACTTAGTTGTAGAATCCATCGATCCGAATGAGAGACTGTCCACCAGATCTCCCTTTTTCATTTCTAAAGCTTTGGACGCTGCGGTTGGCTCCTTGAAGTCTGTGAGGAAGCTTCGCTCTGAGGACCTGCTAGTCCAAACTTGCAGTGTTTCTCAGAGTAACACTCTTCTGCACCTCACTAGTCTTCAAGGCATTCCTGTCAAAGTGACACCTCACCCGTTTCTTAACACCTCTCGGGGTGTTATTTCGGAGTTTGATCTCTTGCCATGCAGTGAGGACGAATTCGTGAGTGAACTTGCAGATCAGGGTGTTATTGCTGCACGTCGTATGATGTTCCGGCGCGATGGTTCTTTGATTATGTCTAAAAATGTAATCTTGACTTTTAACTCCCCGAAAGTTCCGACCGAAATCAAGGCTGGCTACTTGGTCTGTGGAGTTCGCCCGTACATTCCCAGTCCTCTGCGCTGTTTCAGGTGCCAGAGGTACGGGCATTCACAACGTTCATGTAACAGTTCCGCTCGTTGCGCAAATTGTGGCTCCAGTGAACATGACGGGGAAGGTTGCACTTCTGCGGCCTGCTGTGTTAACTGTGGTGAGGCCCATGCAGCTTACTCCCGCAACTGTATGAAATGGAAGGACGAGATGGCGATCCAGCGCCTCAAGACCCTGGAAGGCCTCTCGTACCCTGCTACCAAGGCCAAGTTGGGTATTCCCAACAACCGGCAGCGTACTTTTGCCGCAGTAGTTCAGTCTCTGCCACAACCCGTGCAGCCCTTTGTTCCGCGCCCTGTAGCTCTCGCCGGACTTGCCAAGAGATCTACAGCTGAAAAAGCGACACAGGTGGATTTCTCCGAGCTCCAGCTTATTCGACCAGCTGACTCTGCGCCTTCTCTTTTGAAGACGACCGACTCTTCCAGTTCCCAGCAGAAAGCCTGCACGTGTGGAAGACCCGTCCCTAAATCCGCAAAGGTGTGCAGTGTCCATCCAACTGTCGCGGTCCAACTGACCAACATTGCAACTGTGTCAGACTCAGCGAGGTCCCCACCCTCAACCAACATTATAGAGGAACATAAGGGGGAGGAGAGTGACAGTTCGTCCCTCTCCTGTGACTCATCTTATGTGTAGTTGTGTTCGTTTTTGTGATGTGTTTTATCATTCTCATTCCTCAGTTTTACTTAATCGGCTAGTTTCTAACCATTGTACCATGTTTTGAATACTGTTTGTTTCATTGTCTTTTTTGGCCCTTCCATCATTCTCATGGTTCGGTTTTACTTGGTCAGCCAGATTTTGGGATTTATGCCACGTTTTTTTTTAATACTGTTTGTTTGTCTTGTGTCTGGCGCTCTTTGGACAAACATGGCCCTTGCGCCATAAAAATCAACCAACCACCAACCAACCTATTTTTGACGTCAACAGCGCGTAGCCAATGAAAGAAGGTACGTGTCGTGAGCTGTTTTTTTTCTTTGATTGGAGGTTTAACGACCACCGTGAGCAACTCAATGGGCTATAAGCAGTCGCCCGTCCCTAATTTAGAGTCACTAGTTCCAGGGAAGGGAGAGAGCCAGTGCCGTAAGACAAACACAACATCCATGCCTCACGGGATTCGAACCCGGACCCCGTTCGGACGAAGGATCAGAGGCCATCGCTTAGACCACTGCGCCACTACGGCGGCCGTGAGCTGGTTTGGAGGGTATATAAGGTGTACTGTAGGCATTTTGAAAACATATCGCTCGTTGCTGTTATGAATAAAAGGAGCGATTTATCAGATTTGCAAAAAAGGATGATTATCGGCTTTCGGGCCAAGGGTGCCAGTATTTCTGAAACAGCGCAGTTTGTGAACTGTTCGCATGCAGCTGTGGTTAAAGTGTATCGTGATTGGTGAAATAGCACCACTGCGAATAAGCGAAGTGGAAACTGCGGAGCACCACGTGCCATTGACGTGAGAGGTGAACGTCAGCTTCGAAGGTGCGTGAGGGCCGATCAGCGCGCTACAGTGGAGAAACTCACTAGCCAAATGAATCAGGAGGCTACCAGAAGTGTGTCTAAAATGACAGTTCAGCGAACCCTGCTGCGTATGGAGGCTCTGATGCAGACGGATTGTTACTGCACTTATGCTAACGAAGGTGCATCGGCAGAAAAGGCTTACATTTGCATGGCAGTATCGGAATTGGACCTCCGCTGATTTGGCAAAGGATTGCCTTCTCCGATGAGTCACATTTTCTGCTTCATCGAACGGATGGACGTTGGCGTATAAGGCAAGAAACATCGGAGAACAAATATTCTTCAACCATTGCTGAAAGAACACAAGCTGGTGGGGGCAGCGTTATGGTCTGGGGAATGTTTTCGTGGCATTCACTGGGTCCACTCATACCTGTGGAAGGCACTATGGACCGAATTCGTTATGAATCCATGCTTGCAGACCACGTGCACCCATGCATGCTGATTGTCTTCCCTGAGGAGAATGGGATCCTTCAGCACAACAATGCGAAGTGTCACACAGCTGTAAATGTCCAAGAGTGGTTGGAAGAGCACGATGAAAACTTCAAAGTACTTCTCTAGCCCCCTAATTTCCCAGACTTAAACCCAATTGAGCATCTGTGGGACCACCTCGATTGTGTTATTCGCTCTGTGGATCCTCCACCACGCACCCTCCAGTAGCTGTCAGATGCACTGCAGTCAGCATGGCTCCCCATACACATGTGAACACCTTCCAGCACCTTATTGAGTCACTCCCAGCCCGTCCAGTTGCTGTCCGCGCTGCACACGGCGGTTACTCTGGATATTAGCTGGTGGTCACAATAATGTGACTCGACCATGTATAAATCTATTTTTTTAATTTATTTTTCATTCGATTGAAGTGAGTACAATTACACTCTTCCAAGCATTTTTCCAGCTTTTATGATGCAGAATTTTCCTGCCAAGTGTCAAAAAATTAGATTTCGCACAGTTGATAAACTAATGAACGCAGTAGCGCACCCAGAAATTTCCCAAGGTGGGGGTGATCCCCCTAAATTTACCGTGAAAAATAGTCAGGTGCCATAACAATTACGAAGGAAGCTGACTGACTGACTTTTGTACATTTCTTCTTATCCAGCTACTTAAAATGTTACAGTACAAGAAAGTTAAATCATTAGAAGAAGCAGTAGATGAAATTATTTTCCGGATTAGATTTTTCTAACTGTATTCAACAGAGCTACTCCCTTATAATTATTGCATGTTATAATTATCCGGTACACGATTAAGAAGAATAAGTAGATAACGTATACCGTGATTTTTTTTTTCAAACTTTGACGTAATAATTTTTCCCTCTGTCAGCAGAGGGAAAAATTATTACCCATCGGTCCTCGCCATAGGTGCGCCACTGACTGAACGTACAGTTTAAAATATTTAATAATAAATTAGAGAGAGAGAGAAAGACTGGGAGGGAGAATGTGTATACGCCGTGATTCATCAGGAAATCGTTCTTCTAGACACTTGAAATTTGGGCCGATTGTTTTTCATTGTTATCAAAGTTCAAGGCCGTTTCTAGGGGTGGGCAAAGTGGGCGGGAGCCCGGGGCGGCAAAAATGATGACAGAATCGCTTACTATTTCAACGGCTTACTATTTTTATATATTCAACAATTTGTGTGCAAAGTACATGCTGCAATTTAATAAAATAATAATAAAAAGGTTTTTTGTCGTGCTGTCATTCTTCGGCTGATTTGTAATTACAATAAATAAAAAATAATTAACGGCTAGCGGGTCACAATTGGAAGTTAGCCAGGAAGGGTAGGTAGGAATACAACCCGAAAATTTGACTTAAAAATCTTCTTTATTCCTTAGGAAAACCCATAAATTTCAAACATTTATAACACGAATTTATTTTAGAGGAATGCTTATTATTCTCTCAGCAAAGATTTTATTTCTCTCTCTCTGAACTTTCAATCCATATTATGGTCTTTTTCTTACGCTTAAAGCAAATACTTCTTTGAGATAATATACTCCGGCCAGAGCCGTAGCTAGGGATGGGTTTTGAAGGTTTAAACCCTCCCCGAAATGTTTAAAATGTCCCCAAAATAAAATAATTGTTCATGAACTCTCTGTCTCTCCTTACTTTTTTCGTAAAATTGTTTTCGCTCTATGAGAAGTCGGACCCTACTCCCCCCCCCCTGAAAATATTAGGTTCTTCCGCCCATAAACTGAGACACCTGATCTTTATGAGTGTGACTGCCGTCGGGTGTCATCTAGAATTTGTTGCCTTATCTTACCAGCAATGATTTCCCAGAACTCATCCTGAATTTCTTGAGAGAAGTAACCAACTTGGCCTCTTTTGTGGAGCTCCAAATGTTCCTGAAGTGGAGGATGGTAGTGAGAAACAAGTTCAATGGTGTATAAAAAATTTTTACTTTGAAGACCTAATAGAAATCTTCCTTCGTCTGATCCACGTCCAGCACTTCCTTGCTGTGCCAAGTACAAGAGGACATCAACAACAGTATACATGACAGTACCCATCTTCACCTACGGTGGCAGCCAGTAGGTTATGGGTTATAGCCAAGGAGGTTATATTACTGGAGACACCACTGGCTCTGCCGCTATAGGTCACAGCAAATCTGTGGTGTGACGTCACAAGCAGGCAAAAATGAACTAAATTATACCGTTGATAAAACAGTAAGCTTGTGTACTATTGATAAAGATTATTGAATTACTCATTTTATCTATTTATACGCTTAGAAGCTTTTGTTCCATTTGTTTCAAAGCAGCTTCTTTTTCTGCGGCTGCGTCGGCCTGCACATGACGTCATTTACAGCACGGACGGTGACTTATGGCGGCCAACGCTGCGTGGATAAGAGTGGTGTCTCTAGTAATATAACCTCCTTGGTTATAGCCACGGTCATGGCCACGATGTATGGCTATCACACCGTGGTGATAGTAGAGAATGTTGAAGCAATGAGGGAGGCACGCGTGACGTCATTGACAGAACAATGGTCTTCGAGCTGTCCCGTCTACACAGCGGAGTACGAGAATTATAGCATCATAAACTGAGCAGTCTTTACTTTACTGTACGAATAAGCTCAGTGATCTGTCAATTACTTTAGTGAAAACTTTATTACTTAACTAATAAGATGAAATAGGCTATGCCGCCCCGGTGGCGCAGTGGTCTAAGCGATGGCCTCTGATCATTCGTCCGAAGGGGTCCGGGTTCGAATCCCGGTAAGGCATGGATGTTGTGTTTGTCTTTCGGCACTGGCTCTCTCCCTTCCCTGGAACCAGTGACCCTAAATTAGGGACGGGCGACTGCTTATAGCCCATTGAGTTGCTCACGGTGGTCGTTAAACCTCCAATACAAAAAAAAAAAAAAAAAAAAGAAATAGGCTATCATAAGCAGCAGCCAGCACAAGCTTAAAATTTCGACAATAAGATTTTGGTACTGAAGATGTTACATGCAGAACAATAAACCAAAGCAGATTGAGTACCATAATCTAATTGAAGAAAATATGAACTATTTTCCCCATGCACCCGAGACTAATTTCTGTGACCATAAAAAATAGGTTAAATGTGAATTAGCATATCGGCTGCTGTTAGCAATGTTATCCATCATTAGCTAAAATTAATCTCTCCGATATGCTGAATGATCAGATTTCCCAGTAATGAGATCTTTTTGCAAATTCCCTGTTCTTGAACATATGTTGTTAGCAACCAACTCCATAATTTGTCCTTGATGAATTTTCTGTCTAGTAATAAATAAATGTAACGTAAAATATAAATTTGCCCGTAAATTGCATACATACTGTATATGTATTTGGCTGCAGTATGCACGTTTCAGAAGCCAAGTTAAAAATTCTTATCATATATGCATTCCTGTTTCATTTACTACTTAAAACCCATTAACTTATTACATATGTATGTGTCTTTATGGCAGTGATGTGTACTAGAAGTATAATATTTTTGAATGCAGTTGTAGATTTATTTTTAAACAGGTGTTTAAGTAGGGATATTTTCGCTGTTCTCGTAGATCTGGTTTTACCAGGGCATTTTGTCAACTCAGATTTTCCACTCTATCGCCAAAAACTTGTAAATCTTATTTCCCTAATCTAATAAAAGTGTATATTTTCTTCCTATATTTGTTTTTACATCGGTTAACCCTTAAGTTTCACAAAAGCTGCAGCAGCCAAGATCTGTTACCGATCGTTTTGTCAACAAAACGCGATGTAAACAAACGCTATGATCCTCGCGTAGTGTTGTCTTATCAAATTAAATAACTGTCCAATTAGTGCTTACTAGCGAATATTGGAGAAGAAACAACATAAATAAAATCTAACAACAGCTAATAATATCTTATCCGTACCAAGACCAGCTTACATAGATATGGCCTGCTTATTTCACACAGCTCCATCACCGCCCTTGCGAATAAATTTGCCCCTAGATTACGCTGCATTTCGGCAGTTCTAAGACGCTCGCATGTGCGTTAAACGTTAGTTTCTATCAATTTCTATTAGAATTTGTTCCACTGTTAGCCCAACATGTCCTACTGTTCAGTGCCATTCTGTAAATCAAATAAAAAAAGGAATGTTAAGGACATTCAAATTTATTTTCACGAGTTCCCCTGTAATCATAACCAGCTTAATTTTCCATTTTTGTAGATGGAATGGCACTGAACAGTAAATTTTGTTGTGCTAACAGAGGAAAAATTCATCCTAATAGAAACTCGGAAAAGTCAACTTTTCTAAAAATTTATAATTCGCTCAGAAAAGTCATCTTTCAGAACACGTGCTTATGCACACAGGTGAAAAGCCTTGCCGATGTGATGCATGTTCCAAACAATTTGCTCGAAAAAGTCATCTTTCACAGCATATGCTTATGCACACAGGTGAAAAGACTTACCAATGTGATGTATAATCCAGCAATTTTCTCGGAAAGTGTCCTGAAGTCAGCGTTGACTTGAAGTTTTTGTTTTATTAATTTTCAAATAACACACCCTACTTTTTTTTTTTTTTTTTTGATTTTTAACGACCACCGTGAGCAACTCAATGGGCTATAAGCAGTCGCCCGTCTCTAATTTAGGGTCACTGGTTCCAGGGAAGGGAGAGAGCCAGTGCCGTAAGACAAACACAACATCCATGCCTCACCGGGATTCGAACCCGGACCCCGTGCGGACGAATGATCAGAGGCCATCGCTTAGACCACTGCGCTACCGGGGCGACCACCCTACTTTCAAAAATAGAAGCAGAACTGAGGGAGGAAAAAAAAATAAGATACGACGAATGGTACCGCCATCTGGTGACAAGTAAATGCTACAGGGGTGGCGCAGTCTCATTAAGGGAGCCTCTAAATGGGCAGGTGATATCTATATAAGCTGGTCTTGATCCGTACTATAGCATTTTCGTTTGCACCGACGTCATTTTTGACGTCACGGTTACTTCTGGGTGGTTACGAGAAAGTTCGGCTGCTAAGATTCCCATAGGATTAACATGGGGACGCGATTTCTGGACCCTCTGTCACTCGATTGTTTTAAGTTTTAGAAATGGTTAAAAGTTGTGTAACGTATAGACGTTTCTCAAAGTACGAGTAAGGCAGTGGAATTTCCTTTTATCGCTTTCAAACGGCAGAAAAGCGCCTGATTATGTGGGAAATAGCCGTAAATCGGAAGGCATGGTCGCCCAGGCTGTATGACAGGATATGCAGTAAATACTTCATTTAAGGTATCGCAAATCTGCATATTTTACTACGTTAATTGTCGAATTTATATCGGAACATTTTCCTGCTCACTCTTATGTATTATTTTCCAGTTTTTACGTAAATCCTTGTTATTCTGTTTAAAATGATCTGAATGCATGACGGATTAACTTTACTGTCGAATCTGTAATTGCTAAGCTTTCGTGAGCTTTCAAGATTTTGTACTGTTACTGATTTCTAAATACTGAAACAGATGCCTTCTTTTACTAACCGAAATTTAAGGATATACGTCCACGTAGAATTAAAGGGTGCTGTCATACATTATAGTGTCGTCCGTTTTCCCGGATCTGTTTACTTTTTTTCTTTCTTTTTTTTTTTTTTCTTCTTCTCTTGGGGTAGTGGGGGGATAGTCCGTTTTTCAGGATACGATAACCCACGTAACACAGGATTGTTTTTTCGACGTTGAAATCAGGTTCATTGTGTTGATTATTGGTTTATGGTTAATTTGAACCGTGTTTTTGACGTGGAAATACAGTTGGTAGTAATATGTTGAAACCATAGAACTTTTGAAGCGTTTTTTCGCCGTTGAAAATTGGGCTCACCCAACAGCGCCATCTACATGTATCAATAAAAAGAAAAGTTAAAATATTACAACTCACACCCATGTAACAGCATACTTTTTTTCAAAAGGTTGGTCAGGTGTTGAACGGTTTAAACTATTTTTAGGTAAGCGCTACATTAGATTTCCTGTCTAAAATTTTCGATGTACATATCTTTACAATGAATTTTTAAATTACAATCCTCCACCCTCTTGGGAACCGGAAGCTGACTGAGACATCCACTGAGAGACGTATGGGAAACACCAACAAGTGGTGTAGAGTAAAATTAACGTAAGTTGTAAATTATTTCTAGTCATAAAAATCAGAGCTCTGTTGTGTGTGTGATCAATTTCATAAATTACTGTTTGTTATTAATAGGATCGATTTCTGCCCCAAAGTTCAATTTGTTCTACGAAGTTGTTTATTTCGAAGCGTGCCTCTGTAGTCTGTACTGCTCATGTAGCTGTAATCCATTTTGGTATATGTTAAAGTAGACCAAATTTATACTAATCAAAAATATTCACTGTGCCAACTTAATTCCTTGGGTTGGTTGCGTTTGAGATTGTTTTCTCTAACGTTTTTTTGAGTATTATTAGTATTCAAGTTATAGCACAGCTCAACAGAGAGGTCAGAACGTCAACCTAACCTGAAAAATAATTTAATGAAATAAGTCGTGCTTTGTTAATTGTAGGTGCCTGCACAGCATCTAGGATGCCTGCGCAGATATATGAGATTGGAATTACCAATTATCCTTCCCCTCAAAAGAAATTTATGGTGAAAAGAGGGTGTCTTTTTTTTTTTTTTTTATGTACAGTTTATATTAAAATCTTTGAAACTTGTATAAAAGCTATTTACAAGAAATGTGGAGATGCTTTGGAGGAAGGATGATTGCTGTTGTTGGACTTCTTTGTCAGCCTTAAAAAGCTATGATTGAGACCCATGTTGATCTTAGTCATGGTGTGCTGAACTATATTTGACCATGGTTGGTTTGGTAATAATTTTAGCTGCCCCGGTGGCGCAGTGCAGTGGCGTAACATGTTTCAAAATCTGAGGGGTCCAATCACACATTATATATGAGGATCCCAGAATCTGGGGGTGCTGTCCCCCAGTGGTTACGCATATGGCACAGTGATTCGTACATGAAGGGTCCACGTTCGAATCCCAGTGAGGCATGGGTGTGTTTGTCTTACAGCACTGGCTATCTCCCTTCCCCAAATTAGGGACAGGCGACTGCTTATAGCCCATGGAGTTGCACATGGTGGTTGTTAAACCTTCAATCAAAATAAAAAATATATAATAATTTGAGTGGTTTTATTTTGAACCACATGGCTAACAAAGTAAGGTTACTTTTCTTCTCCCTCTTATGTATTTTGGCAAAAATTATTCCAATTTAATTCTGTACAATCAGGTTTTCAACAAAAAATTTCAATATAACTGTTTTACATTTTTCAACTTTGGAAAGTAGAAAGTAACCCTACATGAGAGCCACCATATTAAGTATCTTACACAGCTGAAGTTAGCTTAAATTGGTCAACCTAAAGTAGAAAATCTCATAACAGCAGTAACAAGGAGTGATCATTTCAATAATGTTATACAATACAAAGTATATAAGAAGTGATGCATGATAGTAAAATGCTATTAAAACACTTTGTTCTGTTAATCAACAAAGTCAATAGTCTAGGTTGTAAGAAAAGCATGTTATGTCTAAACTTTTAAGAAGCAGAAGCCTTTTGACTTGGCTTAGGTTTTGATCAAGACCTAGACTATGGCAAAAAGCTGCTGTGTTTCTAATATTAACATAAACAACATGTTTTTCCTACAATCGACATTTACATGTTGTGTATATTGCAGTTAGTGGAGTACTGGAAAAAGTCGAGCCCTAACAAATAGTTTCAAGACCCTTTCCCTAAAATCTATTAGCTTTCCAATTACTGAAAATTTTAACTTCCTGATTTTTAACTAGGCTTTATGGCCATTTTAATAAATCAAATTCTTTGAAACCTATGAGTATATTTTGCAAAATCAAAATTATTATATGAAACACAAATGTGTACACCATAATTAAAATGATTTCTCTTGTTTTATGCTATATCAAAATACTACAAAACACTTACACCAAAGTCATATCATGCAAAATTTATTCTTTTGGAGAACTAAGGCCAGCATATGACATCATTAACATTTATTTATGGCTATATTTTATGTGACAGTTATCTGTAAGCCCAGAAAAGTGCTTTGTTACTATAATTTCACATTTCGTCAAAAAATTTAGGACACCGAATGAAAATCTTAAAAGAGTAACTTCTTTCCTCAAATAACAGTAAATATATTCTGTGACTAGGTTGCCAATCTGAACATCACTAATTCATCATGATTGGGACCAGTGGCGAATATTCGAGGCTAGCTGTAGAGCCCAGAGAATGCACAAATAAAAGTCAATTATCAACGATATTAAGATATGTCGATGCTTTCGGTGCGAAAAAAACATGAGTGGATTCGCTTCTTTCGATTATGAGAATCAGTCTGGCGCGCGGTCCAACGGCATAACGCAAGCAGGTCTTCGAGAGTCTTCGCTGTTCTGATGATAAAAATTTCAATACGATCGCCTGCTAGCATTTCCATGACAACATGAATGAGCGTATGGAGGTGAGCGGACCATTGCTTTGCGCAACGGTTCGCTCAGAAAAGAGAAGACTTCGTACTACCTCAGTCTCTCCATGCTTTCGCCTTTAACAGCGCATATTTCACGAGAGTTGTTTCAGTTTGTGTGAAGTGTCAATGAATTAAAATCTGTGATATATCTTAAATTCGGGGCTTTGTTAGATTCGAACTGTTTTTATAAATTTTGTGAAAGCTTCCCTGAACATCTACTATCAGAGCTGAAGGTGTTTTATTCTCTTGATGAATACAAAACAAATCAGTAAGAGATATTACTTGTTACATAAAGTTGAATAAATTGAACATTGTGTTTAGTGAGGTGTACAAATTAGCAGATCTAATATTAAACTTTCCATCAACAACTGCAACTGCCGAAAAAAGTTTTTCTGTATTAAAAAGAATCAAGATATATCTTAGAGCCACACAAGGACATGCACATTCGGACAACTTGGCTGGTTTGTTAATAGAGAAAAACATTATTTTTAAATATGAAAAAGTACTCAGAAGAAACATTTTTGTGAAAACGTAACACTCAAGTTCACACAAAAGGAAAGAAGAGTGGAGTTCATGTACAAATAAGTGTTCACATCCTAATCCTCATAATTATTTGGTATCATGTTAGCAATAGTATGTTCCTAAAATTTAGAAAAAAATAAAAAAATGTTACTTCTCTTGAGATCGATGCAGAACTGAAGAGAAATGGGGGGGGGGGGGGTCCCATCTGGGGACAATATTTCGTTTTTCAAAACTTTCGAAAACGGAAGCTAAAGTGATTTTTCCCGTAATCGTAATTAATTTTTTTTTTCTCACGATGTTACCTTATAATGAATTAGCTTTGTTTATCTTTTTGCTAAGCTAATTATTATGAATGAATAATGCTCTACGCTTCAAAATAATGAATTCCCAAAAGGGTGTTGTTACTCGTTAATTATGAACTTAAACAAAGTCTCAACGCTGGTTATTTATATTAAGTAATCAAAGTCATAAACCTAACAGCCAGACAGAGGTCTGACAAAACTAAGAATTGAAAAAGACTGAACTTACAGAACAACTTGTTTATTATGATGACTCCTGGTCAACTAAGGCACTCATATATCACTACTACATAACAACACACTGCAACGCAACGCAACACAACACCAACCACCCTCAACTCCAACACAATAACACAACTACAACGCAACAACACAACACCCACTTCTCGATGAACGCGCCTATATACGAGCTACCACCACGTCATGACTTACACTCATTGCCAGATCTCATTCAGCGGGTGAAATAATATTCCGTTCAGTAGGAAGATAATTTACATAGTAAAATAAAATAACCAGAGATAGTAAAATCAAAAGGAAAGTGAATATAGAGTATACGTTACATCATCTCCCCCTTAATTTTTCTTCTTTTTTTTTTTCTTTTTTTTTTTTTTTCCGAAAAACCTATCAATTTTGGAGTGTAAGTCTTACATTTCGATGATTGACGTTTCTCGATCTTTTTTTTTTTTTTGATTTGTTGTTTGGTGGTAGCCGTATTTACATTATCAACTTGGCATAACAATTTACGAATCTGTATTCGACTGTGAAATTTGTAGTGTAGAACAAACCAAACCTGCATCGGCATACTTTCCTTTTATTCTGCCTAGCAGGAATCACTTTTTTAATTTCAAATTACGTGCGCCTCATTCGTGGAAATACATAACAACTGTATCAGCAGCGAAGATTGCCTGAAGCTGCCTAACAGTAACAATTTTATTATTTTCATTTCAAATTACGTTTGCCTCATGCGTTGAAATACAGAACAACTGTATCAGCAGCGAAATTTACCTGGAGCTGCCTAACAGTAACAATTTTATTATTTTCATTTCAAATTACGTTTGCCTCATGCGTTGAAATACAGAACAACTGTATCAGCAGCGAAATTTACCTGGAGCTGCCTAACAGTAACAATTTTATTATTTTCATTTCAAATTACGTTTGCCTCATGCGTTGAAATACAGAACAACTGTATCAGCAGCGAAATTTACCTGGAGCTGCCTAACAGTAACAATTTTATTATTTTACCCCTAAGCACATAGATATATACAAAAAAAGTGGATTAGTAGATGGACATAGAAGAAATATAAAAAAAAAACACACATATATACACAAAAAGAATGCATAGGCCCACACGAAAAAAAGAAATTCTGACACGCCAACTGGTCGAGCAGGAAAAACAATAAACTGAGAAAAGAACCTGTCCACGAGAACTTACTTATCTCGAGGACGCATAAAAAATTCTAGTGCGAAAACGTTTTCCAGGCCTAATGGGACTGGGGAAATCAGGTGGCTTGGATCTCTTCCGGGACGGTAATGGAACATCGGTCTGTTGTCGGTCAGGAATCTGGCGGTCTGGAAATCCCTGCGGCTGAGAAGAACGGTCAGGAACGTCAGAAGTCTGGCGGTCCGGAAATCCCTGCTGCGGCTGATAGGAACGGTCAGGAGTCTGGCGGTCTGGAAATCCCTGCGGCTGAGAAGAACGGTCAGGAACGTCAGAAGTCTGGCGGTCCGGAAATCCCTGCTGCGGCTGATAGGAACGGGCTCCCCCAGGCTTTGGATATGAAGTCCCTTGATGCTGGGGCCCGTTGTGTCCTTCCAGTATCTTTTTGGAGGGACGTGTCTCCGGCCACATCGCTTGTTTTCGTTTACGCCCACGGGGCATGATAGTAGTAGCAGGCATCGGCCCTGTTTGCCCTGAACGGAGGTTCCAGGGGCGAAACCCGGGCGGATGCAAAGATTTCTGCCTTCGTCGCTGTTGCGGCGAAGCAGATTGGGGAGACAAGTGACGTTTGCGCCCAGCTTTTGGTGGTGCTGGACGGTGTGGAATATTAAATGTTGGATTCATAACTGACAAATCCGAAATGTCCGACGCCTCTGAGTCGCTGCTGTATTTCAGCGGTCGTGCAGGGCGATGTTTGGATTTGCCTATAGGAATACTTTCCGATGAGGTATTCAAAGAAGAAGTATCCCGCGTTGGTGCAGAGGTAGCCGGAAACGGCGCAGCAATAGTCTTGGCAATGGTTGGAGGGAAAGGAACGATACTAGTATTCGACGAACGCGAATCGAGCCTTGGTCTCACGGGAGAATCAGGTTGCGGTTGTAGAAACTCGTCTGGAGGGGGGAGGGTGAAGGAAAAATCACTGGTGATTCGTCAAAAATGTTCGGTGAGTCGTCCACAATTTCTGGCGGTTGAACATGAGATATAGATTCTTGAGTCTGTGGAACAGAAGGTTGAGTAGGATTGATAATGAAATCGATATCCCGTTCGTGATACTTGCGACATTGATCAACATGTACATATTGAAAATTGTTGTTCGGTTTCTCCAGAACAATATTATTTTCAAAGACATTTGCCACCCGATATGGACCTTCGTAGCTGGGTGCAAATTTCTTCACTAAAGTATGCGAAACAGAAGACTGGAAGTGCGTTTCCACGAGAGTGAGATCTCCAACGACAAGATCTGGTTCCCTACGCCTAGAATTATAATATCGTGCTTGAGCCGCTTGTGCTCCTAGCATTGCAACACGAGCTTTTTCTGCCATAATGTGTACTGATTGCGGAGTTGGTCGCTGATTTAGTTCCTCGATAATCCCCGTTAAATTTTCAAAAGGGGTTTTAATTTTGCGACCCAGAAAAAGTTCTGCAGGAGTAATTTTAGTAGACTCGTGGACAGACGAGCGGAGGGCGAACGCAAAAAGTTCTAAATGGTCATCCCATCTTTCATGGTGGTCCATTACGAAAGTCGCAATCATTTTCACTAGCGTTCGGTTAACGCGTTCTGCAGGATTACTCTGGGGATGATATGGGGAAATGAATTTATGTTTAATGTGTAATCTCGCACACATTCTTTCAAAAATGTCAGAAATAAATTGAGGACCATTATCCGAAACTACTTTATTAGGTGCACCATATCTAGAAAATACTTCATTAACTAAGACATTACAAATAATCTCAGCCGTAGCGGCTTTAATGGGAAAAACTTCAACCCATTTAGAAAAATTATCAGTTAGTACTAAAACATAACGAGCTTTATTTTTAACAGATAATGGATAAGGTCCCAATAAATCTATGGAAATAATATCAAATACATGAGAACTTGAACTAGATTTCAAGTGACCGGCCGGTCTTACATTACGGTAATTATTAATCTGACACAAGTGACATGATTGAACGTATGCGAGCACACTTTGGTACATGCCAGGCCAATAGGCAACATCCCGCAATTTACAACGGGTCTTGCGAATACCTAAATGGCCTGCAAGAGGTTTGTCATGAAATTCATTTAAAAGAGCCATTCTAAGGGTTCGCGGAATACATGGGCGAAACTCTGCCCTAGTAGTCCGAGACTTTGTATAATAAAGAAGACCCTCTATTACTTCAAAATGTTGTGACCTTCCAGCCAGAGAAGGATCACTTGGTAGGGGCGAACCCGCAAGCAAAAAATTGTAAATATCCCCAAAATCTGGATCATTTAATAATTCTGCCATTATCTGCTCTCTGGATGTGATATCAGCTATCAGAAGTAAAGGCTGACATCCAGGAGTAGTTTCGGTGGGGACCCCACTAATCGGAACGCGAGATAATGCGTCCGGTAATTGATTCTTATTACCTGGCTGATACGAAATTTTGATATTGCTCTCTTGTAACTTCAGAGCCCACTTCATAAGTCTTTGAGATAGGTGTTTAGCAGAATTCAAATACTGAAGGGCAGAATGATCCGTAATTATGTTAACTGTCAATTCGTTAAGATAACATTGAAATTTATTCAGTGCATACACAACAGCAAGACATTCACGTTCCGTAGCTGAATAATTGCGTTCAGCTTTGGCTAAAGTACGAGACGCAAAAGCTATTGGATGCCCAGCTTGTGACAAAACGCAACCAAGACCAGCTCCGGATGCATCAGTATAAATATCAAATTCTTTAGAATGATCCGGGAAAGCCAACACCGGATGCATCAGTATAAATATCAAATTCTTTAGAATGATCCGGGAAAGCCAACACCGGAGGCTGAGTCAATGCAGACTTCAGTGTTTCGAATGCAGCGTTAGCTTCAGGTGTCCAAATAAACTTCTTGTATTTACGCTTTAAAGCATACAATGGCTCACATATTGTAGTATAAGCGGGGACGAACTGCTGATACCATCCGGTCATTCCCAGAAAGCGGGATAGTTCTTTTGCTGTTTTAGGCCGAGGAAAGTCAGCAATAGGCCTAATTTTTTCATTATCAGTGAATAAGCCGTGGGGAGTAATTTTCAACCCCAGATATACAATCTCGTCCCTCGCTATCTGGCATTTACTAGGTTTTAACGTCAAGCCAGCATTGTATATAAGTTGGAACACCTGTTTGAGCAGAGAAAGGTGCTCGTCAAAAGTCTCTGATGTGATAATAATATCATCCAAATAGACATGCACATGGGGACCCAGGACAGGTCTGAGAACCGTGTCCATAAGCTTTTGGAAAGTAGCAGGTGCAGAAGCTAAACCAAAAGGCATACGTAAATATTCATAGGCCCCAAAAGGAGTCACAAAGCCTGTTTTATCAACCGAGTCCGGATGTACTGCCACCTGCCAATATCCACTCGCCAAATCCAAAGTTGACATCCATTTGGTTGACGACAAGTCATTTAGAATATGTGACATGACAGGTAGGGGATAATTGATTGTTTTTGTGACTTGGTTGAGTTTGCGAAAATCTGTCACGAAACGAAATTCATTTGGTTGTTTCTTTGGAACCAAGAAGGCAGGAGCAGCCCAGGCGCTTGTTGATTCCCTGATTATGCCCTGCTTAATCATTTCCGCAATTTGACGTTGCATTTCCTGTTTTTTATGTGGAGCACAAGGGTAAGGTTTCGTCGCAATGGGTTTCGAACCATCAGTGTCAATAACATGATAAACCACCTGTGTGAAACCAGGTTGATCCGAAAATAAACCAGGGCTTTCCTGTAAAAGGAGAGAAAGCTGGTCTCGTTGCCCCTCATTCAATTGGTCACTCAACAATAAACTCGTAATATCTACAGGAACCGTCGGAATCATTTCGACAGGTTCCGGAAAGGAAATCACATGTTGTACAAAATTCAAAGTTATTTGAAACTTGTTAATAAAGTCCATACCCATGAGACATTTCACGGGTAGCTCGTCTATAAGCAGGAAAGAATGTGTAAAACGAGCTTTTCCCAGCCCTAAAGATAATGTGACAGTTCCTGAAATACTGAAGATTTCGTTATTTGCACCTCGCAAATACTGCGTTGCAGGCTGAACATGCATTGCAGAAAAAACATCATTGCAAAACTTTGTATTTAGGGCTGATATCTCAGACCCAGTGTCGAACTTTGTCTCGACAATAACGTCTTCAAGTGTCAAGAATACATCAGGCAACTGAGGAGTTTGAACAGTCACTAATATTGTTTTAGGGTCAGGATGTTTGGTATCAGGAAGCAGGACCGACCCTTCGTCTACTTCCTGTGGAAGTTTAAAGGAATTCTGGTGGTGTTATCATGTGGTCGGAAACCTCGACCCTGCCGGGTATCGGGAAAATTTTCACGATAAGGAAAATTGCGTGCACCCTGCGTCGGGAACTCTGCGTGTCTGTTGAGATTTTCATGTTCGTTACGTCTGCCCTCAGCACGGGCAGAAAAATTATTATTGCCCTGAGCATGATAACGTTCCGAATGCTGCTGAGTGGAACGGGGTCGAGCATACTGTGCATTATGACGATACCCCGTAGCTTGCTCCGAAACTCGTTGCTGGTTCGCCACTCTTCTGTGTGGTGGAACGTATGAAGCTTGGGTGGGCACGTGTGTATGCTCGCGCTGAAAGTTTTGTCTATTATGCCGCTGAGGGTTTTCGGAATAAGCCTCGCGGGGTGCCCGAGCATGGTGAGTTGCAGCATGTTTGCCATGTCGCTCTTCATACGTGCGTATGAGGCGAAGGCATTCATGAATAGTGGCAGGGTGTCGAACCTCAAGAAAATCTTGTAAGAATGGGTCGAGCTGCTGTACGAGGGTATCCAACATGTCAACATGACTGGCATGTGGATCCCATAGATTATATAGGCGTGTAGTTTCCAACGCAAATGCAACAGGGCTATCATTGGGACCCTGCTGACGAGAAAACAGCTGTTGAGCAAGGCTAGCTCGACTGAGGCCGAAAGGAAAGACCTCCAAGAATTCTGCACGGAAATTCTCATAATGAGAATCCGGGTTCGACCCTCGCCACTGCCGATACCAGGTCTTGGCGGTATCCCTCAAGCAAGTGCCGGCAATTTGGACCTTGCAGTCTTCCGGAATATTATATAAATCAAAATGGTCTTCCAGATCTTCGAGGAACTTTAAAGACCCCTCCAAACCATTGAAATGAATTGTGCCAGCATGCGGCACGAAATGGGCAAGCATTCTGCTTCGCTGAGAGGATTGAACTCCCTCAGGTACGACCCGCGACTCAGAGTGATAAGAAGCTGGTGCATTACGAGATGGTGAAGAATGCTTGGGTATGTGTAGATTATTCATATCCAAGTCAGAGCCACAGGCTTCGTACAAATTGTCCAAACAAACACCATTACCCTCGAGACTTGCCGGAAGGTGGAAATTTGCAGTTGTCTCAGGTAAGGAAGCCATGGGTAATAATAGTCAGGATCTCGTGTTCGAGAAAAGTTCGGGCGCCAATTATAATGAATTAGCTTTGTTTATCTTTTTGCTAAGCTAATTATTATGAATGAATAATGCTCTACGCTTCAAAATAATGAATTCCCAAAAGGGTGTTGTTACTCGTTAATTATGAACTTAAACAAAGTCTCAACGCTGGTTATTTATATTAAGTAATCAAAGTCATAAACCTAACAGCCAGACAGAGGTCTGACAAAACTAAGAATTGAAAAAGACTGAACTTACAGAACAACTTGTTTATTATGATGACTCCTGGTCAACTAAGGCACTCATATATCACTACTACATAACAACACACTGCAACGCAACGCAACACAACACCAACCACCCTCAACTACAACACAACTACAACGCAACAACACAACACCCACTTCTCGATGAACGCGCCTATATACGAGCTACCACCACGTCATGACTTACACTCATTGCCAGATCTCATTCAGCGGGTGAAATAATATTCCGTTCAGTAGGAAGATAATTTACATAGTAAAATAAAATAACCAGAGATAGTAAAATCAAAAGGAAAGTGAATATAGAGTATACGTTACAACCTGTGTCCAGCATTGTTGCTAAATATCATTTTATTGCATGATTTTTTGCATTTTAGCATGAAATTGTGAGCAACGATTTCCGAAAACGGAAGTTCAAATGGCGCGAAGATTTCCTTGTAGTCTTCAGGTATGAGATTCTTCCGTGGATTCGAAGAATTCCGAAATTTCCGTTATCATTTGGGGCATTCTCGAGAACAATGCATAACTGAACAGAAATTTAGTGGGTGGGGAGGAGGATTCATTTTCCGTTTGTGACGGAATTCCGTCCTTCAAAACTTTTGAAAACGATAGACGCATTGAAGATTTCTCCTGTAATCTATCTTTTTTTTTTTTTTTTTTTCCCAGTTTCTCTCGCTATGTTTCTTCTGCACAGTATTGCTCTTAAATATCCTCTTATCCCACAAATACTGCATTTCCGCTTAAAAATAGAGGAAAACGTTTCCGAAAACAGAAGTCGGTCGAAGCAAAGATTTCTCCCATAATCATATTTTTTCCTTCTGCGATGTCCTCTCTATCCTGTATTGTTGTTATATATTACTTTCCCCTATAAATGTCTGCACTTAGGCGTGATAAGGGAGGGGAATTTTCCAAAAACGGAAGTGATGAAGTTTGGAAATTTGTTAGAATTAATGCATGGTGTTCAAAAGTATTCATATTCTGAAAGTTACACCATTTATAAGTAGTGAAAGCTTTGGTATCATACACTCATGGGCCTCAGGATGAAAGTACTTTCAGCGTGATGGATAAATCGTCATCTGAGGGAATATCGCTGTTAAAGAAGTTTGATACGGCAACAGTAAGTAAAAACTATCGGGTAGTTTGTATTTCTTTTTATAGCTAACCTCTGAATCTCAGAGAACAGCTTAGTGCTATGTATGTATGTATGCATCTGAGGGAATAAAAGGTGGGGAAAATAAGAAGAAAAGTGACAATGAAGAAATGGGAAGGGAATAATATCAGCAGAAAGAAAAACTAAGCAAAGACTGCTGTGCAACTGCAGAGTCAACAAAAGACAAATATGGCCACAGAACTTGCTGGGAAGAAAGCACCACAAGAGAAAATTGCACTGATGTTCTAGCAAGTACAAAAAAAAAAACTGTTTGAAGCAATATTTTTTATTTTTTTTTGTTCTGAATTCAGTAATTTTATATTGTGAATACAGTGGTGTGCTCTAAATATTTTCATAAATAAATTACAGTGAACAATTCCATCTTGCTTGTGCTGCATTATATTCACGCTTTCTCACCATGCGTTCTGATTTTTCACCCGGTTAAAAAGTTCAGCTTTTTTGTTCCTTGGTCGATCTCATGTAGGATACTACTTACCACCATGTCATAAATTCCTGGCCTAGAACAGATTCTGTGCATGTAATAGTTATGACGCATTTTTTTCGTTTTTGAGTTTTATGTAGCTATGGAGTAGCATATTTTTTTAATTCCGTTATGACCAGTCTTTATTTGAAGACTTAATATGATTTAAAATGGTCTTGTTTGAACAACCAGACAGTGGTCCTAAAACAGTTTAAAATTATAATAATATATCTATAACTCTCATATAAATAAGTTTTTTTTATGCGTATAAATGTATAACCAGAAATGGTTATGTAAATGACCCTTTCTTAGCTGTATTTAAGATATTTTCCTGTTTATATGCACTTCTGTACACTTCTAATATTTTGCAACATAGTTTCCAGTAGTATCTTATTACTATACCATGTGAAATTGTATTAATTTTTCCATTACCCCATTTATAACAAATTTTTCTGTTTTTTTTTTTTTTTTTTGTGTCCGTTGTCTTTTTTGTTTATACACACATTTTAAGATGTATGCCTTGTGAAGAAGTTGAGGGAAGTGCATTGTAATTCTAAAGGTTGGGAATGTATAAATTATGTAAGTCATACGTATGTACCAGTGGTAGAATTTTGAAAAAAACTTCCATGGTCCTGCAAACCAGTGTATACTACAAATTCACACTCTGCACCCATTTTTACTGGTCCGCTAATGACACAATAGAAAAAATGTGTAGATATGTTCAACCTTTCCTTATCCTTAAAATTCCAAAATGTATTATTTCAAAATATTTAAATGTAAACATTATTAATTTATATATTCATTTTAGTTTATGAAAGCAGGTTGAACTTTAGATTTTATACCTAAATATTTGTGAGTTTTAAGGTTTTTATTCTATAATTTGCTTCAGTAACTGAAGGAAAGCCTAAGTAGGGAAAAATTTGTTTCAAAATCATTATAATGCACTATACCTAAAAATTTTGTAGAAATTAAACCTAGTTACACTTTGAGTGACATTTATTATCTGTAATTCTAAATTTATCATTAATACAGCAAACATTTTCAAAAGTCTGCATTCTGTTTCACATTTCTTCCAGCCTGTAGCTTAGGGATTGTTATAAGTTACAGGTTAAATAGGCCTGTAGATTCACTATATGTTAAGTAGGAGTATTTGAATTGCATGTCCTGAGTGGGGGGACAAAAGATCTGGAAATGTCCTGGAATTCTGTGATTGAAAAAGACTGTAAACAATGGTATATGTACAGAGTTTGTGTCTTTTCATTACATGGAAAGATTTCCTAACCACTTGACAGTGATTTTATTTTAAAATCATTTTGTAATTTAAGATTGTTTACTAAATTTTGCACTAAGAGCTAGAATAGAAGTAAGACCGAGTAATGTGATGTGATAAGGAACATATATGTACGTTGTTGCAAATAAGCGCTCATACAACATGCTCTGCTGTGCCGCCCCGGTGGCGCAGTGGTCTAAGCGATGGCCTTGTAAAGGTTGTGTTGACCTGTGCTCCGTGTTTGACCTGCGTTTATTGGTGTTCTTTTGTGTGTGTGCCGTCATTTTGTGTGTGTGCCGTCATTTTGTGTATCTCCTGTGTTGTGAACGTCTCCTGTGTCGATTGAGTCCGATTTTGACGTCTTGTAAGTAAAACTTTACTTGTACTAACTCTTTTTCCGTCCTGGCTTTGCCCAGGGGTCGGGTTTAGCAAGCCAGCCATTGCAAATGGCGGCGACCGCATCTGATAGGCCAGGTCTGAAGCTTGATAGCGAAGCTCCGCCCCCACCTGGCCACGTTCGGTCATCGTCACTACCACACGCAGCTGGTTTCCAAGCCGCGTTATCTGATGTTACCACTTCTTCTTCCAACTTTATGGATGTTGATTTCCCGACATTTTCCACCACCGTGACGTCATTAACTTCTTCAGTATCCGTTGCCTCTGGTACTTCATCTGCTCCTGCGAGCACTGCGTCTCGACCTTCCCCATCTCCGCCCATTCCTACGGCAACTCTACCTTATGCTTCCGTTGTGAAGAGTACCAGTTCATCTTCCTCTACAGCGAAGAATCCATGTACAACGCCTCTTGATATGATTGTCACTAGAGACAACAAGAAATTACGCATCGAAATTCCGGAAACTTCAGCTGCTGGGCAGGAGGTTTTACGCACACAGAAACTTGGCATATGTTTTGATGCCCTCCCGGACACCAGCCTTAAGAAATACTCCTTAGCCGTCCGCCAAATCCTCCCTAAGGGAGCGATCACCCATATGGCGAGGAAGCCTAGAACTGTTCTCATCTATTTTGCGAAGCCAGAGTTTGTGGAGCGCGTCTTATCTGACGGACTGCATGTTGGGGATCATACCTTACTGGGAGTCCCGCTCACGCAGCGCCCCGTACTTGTTACGTGCTACCCCGTACCACCAGAAATCAAGGACCATTACTTAATGGCGGCCCTTTCGCGTTGTGGAAAAGTAGTTGGATCCATTTCCACTCTGTCTTCCGCACCAACAGACCCAGATGACAGGAACATCTTAGGTCTGCGTCGCCAAGCAAGGATCCTGTTTCCTACTGAAGATGCCATTGTTGATTGCCCTACTGACCTCACTGTGGTTGTAGGGAAGCAGATTTTCCGGATCGATATCGTTACTGCCTTGCATTGTTTTAAATGCAAGGCATATGGCCACATCCAATCACGTTGTCCACATGTATCTGCCAAGCCCCTATTTCCATACCACCCAAAGTCAACACCCCAGCCTCAACACCAGTTTCTCTGGCCACACCAAGTTCGGCTCCACAGACGTCCTTGATCCCTTCTACTGTTGTTTCAGATGATTCTCCCCCAGCAAGTGATGATTCATCAGCAGTCTCCAAGTCTTCGATATCTACTACAGGTACTTTGGCCACCTCTCCATCGTTGGACCCACTTGCTGCTGTGGTACCTCTACCTTCTTCGGAGGGTATTATCTCAGAAAAGGAATGGCAACCCCTCCGTCGTGTTGCTTCATCTTCTTCCCTTGGATCCCCTAATGTGAAGTCAGATCTAACTGTCCTACACCCACCAGCTTCTCCCGGCGTTCCCACGTTGAAACGTACCAGACAGAGTTCCATCTCGCCAGTGACGTCTTCTCCACGCTGCTCTCGTTCCCGTTCGCCAATTCGACAGTCTTTCTCTCCAACAGCAGTTCCTACATCTCTTAAGTCCCCAGCTGTTCCAAAATTGTTGGATCAAAAGCTTTCGCTGAATATCTGGAAACTTTCCCTGCATTAGACGGGCCGCTGGCGCCCTCTGATCTTGCTCTCATTATACTCAATCAACCGTCACGTCCTCTCAAGCAGCTAGACTGCGTTCAATCACGTAATGCTCAGCTTCCCACTATTATCACCCAACTTCAGAATCTACTTGCTCTTTTGCCAAAAATTAACACAGTCACTAATGCGCAGACATCTAACTTAAAGAAACGTGTAACCAGTCTTCACAAAAGTGCTGATAGTAATATTCAACCACTACAACCTCTTTCAAGTTAAAATTACTTTCTTTCAACTGTAAGGGATGCTCCGTCCCTCCTACCAATGCGTTAGTGTTTGAAGACATTACACCGCACGATGCGGATATATTATTGCTACAGGAGACTAACTGCCATCCTAACACCCCATACCACCGGTGGCGAACCTGGCCATTTCAATTCTACCATGCCCATCGACTTAGTCTTCACGCAGGACTTGCGGTGGCCATCAATTTTCGTCTTCGTTCTTTCATTACTGATATCACGGTCAAACCGATTTATCGTGACCTCCTGCAGCTTCTGTCTTTCCGACTTCACAACTTACGATACCATATCTTCAACATCTATGTTTCCGGCAATCAACAGTATGCAGACTGTCTTTTTGAGCATTTTGTTTCCTGTGTTCAAGGTCTTCCGGCCTCTGATATTGTCATCTTAGGTGGTGATTTTAACTGCACCCTTGACCCATCCCTCGACAGATCGGACGGTTCCACGGATACCAGGTATTTTCTTACCAGAGCACTTTCTACAGCCATCAACCAGCTACAACTCCAAGATGCTTTTCGACACCTGCACCCATTTCTTCGTTCGTACACCTGGCGCTCCTACTCCACTTCCTCCCCTACAACTGCCCGACTTGACCGGTTTTATGTTTCTTCAATTCTTCTTCCTTCAGTTATCTCCCTTTCTCACACACCGACAGTTTCTTCCGACCACAGCTGTGTCGTAATGTGTCTTCACACCGGTCCATCTCCTCGGCAATACTACCGTACTTGGACCCTTGATGATGATCTTTTACTTGATTCAACTTACGTAAATTCCATCCAATCGCAGCTCCAACACGCCTTATATACGCTCAATTTTGCTTCTTGTCCCTTGCAACACTGGTTAAATGTCAAATCCCAAATTCTTCTTTATACCAAGCAATATTCCCACGAAAAACGTACCACCGCCTCTATGAAGATTGATGCTGCACGCTCGATTTTTTCCACCCTAGATCTTGATTCTCCGCTGTTTTCTCATTACCAAGCTGAACTTCGTGCCTTGCTACTTCCTGTCTCCCAACAAGCTCTTCACCGCCTCAAGCTCCTCTATCTCCAGCCAAATGACTATCTATGTGAACAATTTCAACAACTGGAATTCCACAAACGTTCTGCTCATCACCTCCGTAATTTGAAGTTACCCGATGGAATTGTTACTAATGACCCCACTCTCATTTGCTCCGGTGTTAGAACATATTTCCAGTCACGTTTTGCTCAGTTCCAGTCAAGTTCTCCGCATGCTGATTCGATTCTTCGTGCCTTACCACATATTCCATCGCATCTTGTTACATCTCTTTCTATGCCTATCACCCCAGCAGAAGTAGTACAGTCACTTGCCTTACTTAACTGTCACTCGTCACCTGGTCCTGACGGGTTGACAGTTAATTTCTTTCGTACGTTTTCCTCTTTCTTACACCCTCTCCTATTGCCTTGCTTTACAGCTGCTTTTTCCTTATCTGTTCTTCCCCCGCTTTTACTCTAGCTCACATCATTCTTCTTCCAAAGAAGGGGTGTCTGCTGGAGTTGGACAACTGGCGTCCTATATCCATCCTTAATGTTGACTACAAGATTTATACTAAAATACTCTCTCTTCGATTGAACCCTGTCCTTCCCACCGTCATACATCCCGACCAAACGTACACCATCCCTGGCCGAAGCATTCATACTAATATTAATCTCCTCCGTGACTCATATTGCCTTGCCCACCTTTCCTCCGAACCTTTAGCCTTCCTCAATCTTGATCAGAGGCAGGCCTTTGATAACGTGAGTCATCAGTGGCTTGCCTCTGTGCTCTCTGCCTTCGGTTTCCCATCTGTCTTCATCACAGCCCTCCTTGCCCTGTACCAGGACTCAGTTGTCCATATCCGGACGGCCTCCTTCCTTACAGCCCCCATTCCGTTTCGTAAGGGCATCCGTCAAGGATGTCCTCTTTCCGGACAACTTTTCTCTCTAGTCTTTGAGCCTTTTTTTGCTCTATCCGTTCTCTTCTACAACCTCCCCCTCCACCATTCAGCATAGCACCAGGCACCATTCTATCGTTCTTACTGCCTACGCCGATGATATCACAGTTGTCATCCGAGAAGAATGGCAATTCACAATTGTTCTTGCATGGTATCAAGTGTATGCTGCGGCTTCCGGCGCTTCGTTAAACCTTTCAAAGTGTACAGGCTTATGGTGTGGCTCCTGGAGACATCGCCCCGATACACCGTGGGGCGCTCATTGGACTTCCACCAGTCAAAGGATACTTGGGGTGCACATTGGCAGCCGGGTCTCAGCAGCGGCTGCCACCTGGAGACCCCTCGTCAGGAAACTACGTCACACCGCTGCTTACTGGTCCAAGCTCAAGTGCTGTTTGACCTACCACAGTCGTGCACGGCTTTCTGGCACCCACATCCTCTCGTTAGTTTATCATTCCTGGATTGCACAACCGCCACCAGCCTACGTTCAAACTGCAACAACATCAGCAATGCTCAGCATTGTTTGGTCATCTACTCATTGGTTATCTTCCTCAGTATTGTCTCTACCTTCGACTTGTGGTGGCCTCAATATGCCAGAGATTACCGTACGTTATAAAGCTGTAAGAATTTTCAATTTCCTCCGTTTGACAGTTCAACCAGACTCTTCCGCTTCCATTCTCCTGCTTAATGTTCTGACTTCCCCCTTAATCCCTGCCTTACCGTCCATCTTCTTCTCAAGATGGATATTCACACTGTCATCCCCCCCCCGTTTTCCTCTAGTCTACCATGAAGCTGTTCAGTTCCTTCGTTCTTTACCGCTCATTCGTCAACCCCCTCTTCCACTCTTGATCTTCTTTCCGAGCCTCTTTTTTCTCCTCCGTCCTCCACCCCCTACTGCCAACTTTTTCTTTTTCCCCGCATGGCTACACGCTGGTGTAGTCTCCGTTTCCCAACTGGTCCTCCCCGATTTTTCATGGAAACCCGTTTCCGAACTTTTTCCCACCCTACCACCCTCGCCCGAACTCTCTGATAACTTCCTCCAACTTAAACATGCTCTTCAATCGCTTTTTCCTTCCCTAGTCGATTCCTCTGGCCTCCTTTCCGTTTCCTCTGCCTCTCTCCCTTTTCCGTTCTTCCTTCCCTTTTCCGGTGATCTCCTCCCTCTCCACAGTCTTTCCACCCGCACCCTGTACCGTTTTCTCCGTTCTTCTTCTACGGTACCTTGCCCTATTCCCTCTGTTCCTTCTTTTGCACTAACCTCAGTCTGGTCTACTGCCCAACATTCACCGGCCCTCTCCTCAGAACTTAATGTGCATTGGAGGTTTTTGCACAATCGACTGCCTGTCCCTTCGACTTTGTTCCGGAGAAATATAGTATCATCAGATCTCTGTCCTTTTTGTAACGTCGTTGGAGACGTCTTACACATGTTTGTTTACTGTCCGACGCTGCTCCCACTATTTCACAGTATGTTCCAACTTGCACATCCTTCTTGTACCAGTGATCTCACCCTAGAAGATTATCGTTTCCTCGGCCACAGTTCTACAAGTTTCTGCTCTATTTTACCAGTTTGTTCGTATTTATTTATTCTAGCTAAATATATTATTTTCTCTCACCTGCTACAGTTACAAGATCCAGATCCTATTACATTCTCTACCTCCTTGGTTGCACACTACCGCAACAGGGTTAAAGCCAGACTCACCCTGGAATATTCCTTGGCGAAAGATACGGCACGGTTACCTGCCTTCTTCGCAACATGGTCGCCGTGTCGTCCCTGGTTTCAGTTTTCTAGTGCCCAGACTGTTCATCTGCTGTTTTAATAAACCTACGTCGGAACTTTCAATATTTACTGTTCCCTCACCATGTCTTCTCCTGGAACTGGATTGTGTTTGCTTCCCGCTGATGTCACCTTTTGTACACAGTTCTCTTCATCCGCACAGTGACTCTCTACCACCAGTGATTCCCATGTCACTAGAACTGCACAGATTTTTTTCTGTAAATTTTTTCGCTCCAGTGATGTTCCAAGACTTCGATGAACATTTATCCCAGAGCTACTGCTGTTTACAGCAAATAATGCAATGCCTGTCATTGCTCATCTGTACAATTATCATTTCATTGTAAATATCTACATTTTGTTTTATTTCTCCCCTTCTCTCACACTGCGTGTGAGGTTGGGGATGTTCTGTTGTAATTCTTTTACGTGAATAAAAGCGAATATTGAAACTAAGCGATGGCCTTTGATCATTCGTCCGTAAGGGGTCCGGGTTCGAATCCCGGTGAGGCATGGATATTGTGTTTGTCTTACGGCACTGGCTCTCTCCCTTCCCTCGAACTAGTGACCCTAAATTAGGGACGGGCGACTGCTTATAGCCCATTGAGTTGCTCACGGTGGTCGTTAAACCTCAAAAAAAAAAAAAACATGTTCTGTCTGAGGAAATAGAGGGTAAGGAGATGTACAATGTGCAGTAGCAGCACTACTACAGTTGAGCTTTGAAGCCACTGGCACCCTCCATTCTCTTTTTGAAGAGTTAGCGAGATGTTCTTTTGCCATCTGAAGTAGACTACCAAGCCTGCTCATACAATATGGCTGCTATGTAAGAAGGCTAGGTTCATTGGGATGAGGATAAGCTCTAATTTTGGGACAAGTAAAGATTGAACATGCATACCCTATTTATAGCAGACCATACCATGTGTAAACAAAACTCAAAGAACTTGACAGACCTCAAGGACCACCTACCATTCAGTCTCATGAAAAATGGTGATAGTGTTAGAAAAAGAAACAAGGGTTTCATATTTTTAAATCATTATCTTTCCAGAACTTCCTAACAAGATTTTTCTATAAGTTCTGCATGTTGGTGACCATAAAGTGCAGGTGTATTCTGTTATGTATTTCAAAAATGGCTGCCTGTGGCCTCATCCTACAGGTGGCAGCCAAATGAAAGTTTCGTATTCATTGTTTCCATTTGTGATAATATTCATGCTAGACAAAACTACCCACTTTTGACAGATGATCACAAAATGCAAGTTACTGCCAACACAGTTTCACTGTATATCAATTCATTGATTTGAAGAAAAATTTCCCACATGTTTCAAATTTGATTTTAAACTTAATTCTTGGTAACCACAATTGCATAATTGGTAAAACTTTTTGCTACCATGTTCTTTGGTCAGGCAATTCATGACCAAGAAGAGGACATGAATTCTGTGCTGCCCCTAAGCAGTATGCTCTGTCATAATCATTGTAATCAAGCCATTGGCTTGACTATAATGATATTGTGCATGCATGCCCCCTCCTCCCCCCCTCCCCTTTAACCACACTCAGTGCTGCATCGATGGAGTGATGTACTACTGCCATGCTGGTGCAGTGTTTTGTGTATTCCCACTACCAAGCTATTAAAGCATGTGTTCAGCTGAACAGTACTTAAGAGTAGGTGTCTGTTTAGTCATCTCGTTTCGGCGGATATTGTGATACCTCATTCCTGTGTTAAAAAATCAGAACAGATTTATCACTTATATTGTAGATTATAGTTGTTTCTTTAAAAATCACTCATAGTATTGAACTTACAAAAGAAATCAAAATACAGGAAATAAATTTCAAAAACAGTTCTGCTATGTACTGTTTTTGTGTTACGAAAGAAAATTGTATTTCTCATTTGTATTGTATTAATGTGTTTTAGTAAACCATAATTTTAATCAGTGTGTAATAAATCATAAAAGCAAGATTTCTTTATTTTGAAACTGCACACAATTCAGCAGTAACATCAGTTACTGATGTTGCTATAATTTGAGGTATCTGCATTTTTGGCTTTCTACAAAATGTATATATATATATATATATATATATATGGGATGTAAGGTCAGGTGATGCGTAACATCACAGCCTCTCCTTGACAAATGTCAACCCCGCCTTCTCGTGGTACATCCTGTTCCCACTAAAGGGGCTCTGACGACCGCCAATAGCGGTATAACTATACCATCGGGATTAGAGGAAATTCTATCCCACACTCACCAACCCGCTTGGCCAGCGTGGTGAGTTATGGCCAAACCCCTCCAAAATGATTCCACAACTTAAATCTTGGCCCTCAGTCTCCGGCAGCTGGAATGTACCTGGCCAAGGCAGCGGCCAGTGCGACATGAAGGCAGAGGGTGCTAAGAATCCCCGGAGGACCGGACTAGGGCTGCCATCTCATGCTGACCTTGGCTACTTACAGGATGTAGTAGCGGTAGCAGGATCATTGTAGCGGTGTTCCAATCCTCAGGAATCTTTCCTTCATTAAGGCATCGAGTGAAAATTTGGGCGAGTACTGTTTCGATTTCTCCACTTGCTTCTTGTATGATGTCTACAGTAATTCCATCTTCTCCTGGAGCTTTTCCTCGCTTCATGTTCTTGATTGCATGTGCAACTTCTGCTGGAAGGACTGGAGGAACTCTGGTACTGGTATCTTTCATGATGTCTGGAGTGCATGTATCATTCCTTTCATATAATTTGGAGTAGAAATCTTTCACTCTTGTCAAAATTTCGCCTCTATTTCTTGTTACAGAACCATCTTCTTTTCTCAGTGCCATAATCTGTTTTCTTCCCTTACTGAGATGTCCCTTGCCAATTTTAGGCTTTGGTTGTTTTCAATTGCTTTTCTCACTAGTTCACAGTTGAATTTCCTTACGTCTTCAGTGATACTTTTTCTTACTGTCTTGCATAGCTCTATATATTCCACTTTGGAAGTCACATCTTCTTTCGTTGTCCTCATCTCTTTTCTTTTTTGCATCAACATTTTGGTTTTTCCTGATAATTTGTTCACATGCAACTTGTTCTTAGACCCAGCTAATTTTGTTGCTGTTTCCATAAGAGCTTTGGTTACTTTTCTGTTAACTTCAGAGATGTCCACTTCTTCCGATGTTAGGCCTTCTAAAGCAGAGAACCTGTTCTTCAGTTCTAACTTGAAGGTTTTATGGTGTTTTTTAAGGTTGGTTATGTCAATAGATTTTGTTTGTCTTATGAGCTTGCCACGTTCAAGTTTAGTGTTGAGGTGCATCTTACATCTCACCAATCTATGGTCACTACCTGTGTTGAACTTGTTTAGCACACTGCAGTCTTCTATGACGAATTTTTTGTTACACATAATAAAATCAATTTCACTTGTCGTCCCATTTGGATGTCTCCATGTCCATTTCCTGTGTGGCTTTTTTCTTGAAGAAGGAGTTCAAGATGAAAAACCCTTCTGCCTCTGCAAACTCAACGAGAGTATTTCCACGCTGGTTTCTGTTGCCGTGACCGAATTTACCTACTGAAGTTTCATTCTGTTGCCGTTGCCCTATTTTTGCATTGAAATCTCCCATAATTATTTTCAAGTGCTGCTTACCTTTATTATTTAGACGACAAATTTCCTCATAAAATTCTTCAATTTCTTCTTCAGGATGACTTGTGGTGGGTGCATAAGTTTGAATAATCTGAGCCTGGTATCTTTTCGAGAGTTGGATAATAAGCCGTGCAGCTCTGTCAGAGGAACTTTCAACTTCTACAACTTTTATCCTTCAGTTTCTTGTTTATTATAAATCCAACACCACTAGTTCTGCCAGTATCTGTCCCACGATAGTAGAAGAGATGTCCACTTTTCAGTTCGATGAGATCTTCTCCTTTTCTCCTTACCTCACTTAGCCCCACGATGTCCCACTTGATCCTTTGTAGTTCCTCTTCCAATTCAAGAAGCCTTGAATCAGAAGATAGGGAGCGTCCATTGTAAGTAGCCAAGGTCAGCATCAGATGGCAGCCTAGTCCGGTCCTCCGGGGATTCTTAGCACCCTCTGCCTTCATGTCGCACTGGCCGCTGCCTTGGCCAGGTACATTCCAGCTGCCGGAGACTGAGGGCCAAGATTTAAGTTGTGGAATCATTTTGGAGGGGGTTGGCCATAACTCACCACGCTGGCCAAGCGGGTTGGTGAGTGTGGGATAGAATTTCCTCTAATCCCGATGGTATAGTTATACCGCTATGGGCGGTCGTCAGAGCCCCTTTAGTGGGAACAGGATGCACCACGAGAAGGCGGGGTTGACAGTTGTCAAGGAGAGGCTGTATTGTTACGCATCACCTGACCTTACATCCCGATGATATATATATATATATATATATATATATATATATATATATATATATATATATATATATATATATATACACTATCTACCAACAAGTAATTGGACACCTGTGATAGCAAAGGAAAACGAAGTTTATTCACCTTCAATAGTTGGTGGAGCCTCCACGAGCGGCGATTGCAGCTGCGACCCTCCGGGGCATACTCTCAAATAGGCATTGTACGACAGCTAGCGGTATTTTCTTCCACTCGGCTTGGAGAAGACAGGTCAGTTCCTTCACCGATTTCGGACGGTGGGGGCACCCCTTAAGTCGACGCTCCAACTCGTCCCACAGGTCCTCGATAGTGTTAAGGTCCGGGCTCTGCGCAGGCCAGTCCATTCGATTAACCCCATCGTCACCATACCAAGCCATGGTGGACCTCGCAACATGACAGGTTGCATTGTCATCTGAAAGTAACATGGGTCCACCCCGTAAAGCTGCCACAACTTAGGAAGCGCATGATCATCCAAAATGGTGCAGTAGGTCTCGGCGTTAAGTCTACCAGGAATTGCGACCAAGGGTCCCGTGCCATACCAGGAGAAACACCCCATAGCATAATTCCACCGCCGCCGAACTTCACAGTTGGCACAATACATTCCGGCAGGAGGCGTTCTCCAGGCAGACGTCAAACCCAGACCCTGCCATCCGAACGGTAGAAGGTGAACCTTGATTTGTGGCTCCAGAGAACCTGTTTCCACTGTTCAACGGCCCACTGTCGACGTTCTTTGCACCACGTTAGCCGAGCAGCGGTATTGGACTTGGTGATCAAAGGCTTTTGGGCGGCAGCACGCCCATGATAACCAAGCAGATGGGCTTCCTTACGGATGGTATTCATCGAAAGAACACTCCCGGATGCCTGTTGAAACTCCTCGTGGATGTGGCCCATCGATTTGGTGCGGTTCTTCAGAATTTCTCTGGCCAGCACCCGTCGATCTCTAACTCCCAGTTTTGTGGGTCTGCCGGGTCGGGGCACATTCCGACAGTCACAACTCATCTTCCACTTGCCAATCATGCAGGTCACTGTCGATTTTAGGTATTTCAACTCGCTGGATATGTCACGTATGGATCGGCCATTTCTGTGATACCCGACTATTACACCTTTCTTGAAATCAGAGAGCTCCGAACTACGTGGCATCTTGCATGCGACTGGTTGCGTTGTTGTTTCCCACACGATATTTAACGGCGGCGGCCGTGACGTGTATCAGGACCGCAGATATCGTCGATTGCAGCGGTGTCCAATTACTTGTTGGTAGATAGTGTGTGTGTGTGTGTGTGTGTGTGTATATATATATATATATATATATATATATATATATATATATATATATATATGTGGAGTTTATTTTGATTTTTCAAGTTGTCCTTGATTACCATAATGATCCATTTCTGCTCACCATAAGTGAAGGTTTTATCTCATTGTTTGAGCTAGAAGTAATAGATACTTTATCACTTAATAATGCAAGGAAATTTAGAAATAAACCCCATGAATTTGCAACTGCTTGGGGGAAAATAAAACAGGAAATTGTAAGCCAATTTTAACAGCTACCATTGCTTAGAAGAAATGGCGGAATGTTAAAAGAACTTCACAGGTCCTGGGGACCCGTGTATATCAGAAGTTTGATAGTCCATGCCCATTTTTACTGGTTTGCAAATGACATACATGTAAATATAGCATGTGTTTAATATGCATGCTGTATTAGTTTTATTGCTCTTCTTCAAACTGGGGTACAGTGAAATATAAACTTTAATATCAGATTAACTTAAAATAGAGAATAAGTTTTACAAAATATTTTCAGACTGATTAGAACTTGTATGCTGACTAATGAGCATGTAAGTTACAACTGACTTCAGTTATTATTGTTATTAAAGGGTTTAAAGTTTAATAACTGTTTTTTCTTTGCATTTTCACCTGATTGAATCCATACTGACATGGTCATAAGTGGGTCATATTGTGTATTATCAGGAGTATCTAATTAAGTGTAAAACAGCTTCAGTGTTCAGTTTTAGTGTTTTGATTTCCCCATATTTTTGAAATCCCATTTACACTTGGCTGTGATACAATTTATTACCTTATGGGGAGTATTTGATGCATGCTCCAAGATGGAATTAGTTTTAAAATTATCACTTACAGTAATAAATGCAGTCTGTTTATCAGTAAGTTCAAATTTTATCAAAGTGAGTGAAGTATTGTCTGCTTCAGAATCGTGCTAGAGCCAGCTAAAAGCTTTCAGACACTACAACTAGAATGCACATGATTGCCGATCGTAAACATGTCTTCATCACTGATACTTCTGGAGTCGCACATTTTGTTTGTTTGTTTAATAGACACTAGGAACGGATGCTACAATCTGAGTATACTGAGAATAGTCAGTAAATGCCATAAATTTGTTCTATCATTATTAACAAAGGGGCCAGTAACAAAAATAAAAGTATCTACAGACATCAAAAGCTAATCTTAAAAAATCCAATCCATAGCTACCAATAAGGTGACTTGTAGATGAGCAATCTCTATGCATGCATGTAATATACAGGAGTCGTTTAGCTGGGTGCTGTTCTTGTGAATGATCCTTTAACGTGATAAACCAAACGACAAAGCTAGAATAAAAACATATTTAGAAATGCAAGTATACAGTATGTTACCTACTTTTAGTTGTGGATTTCGCACTGAATTATTGAACAATATGTAAAACAATATATTTTCCTTTGTCTGGATATTTGTCCCACTTTGGTAGCGCTGTAGAAAGAGCACTTTTCTGTTTTAATTAATCAATCCCTGCCATAACCAATGTCCTTTTTGTATTGTGCAATGTTCACGAAACATACTTTCTTATTTGGAACACATCTGTTTCATTTTGACGAAATATTGTTTCATTTATGTTTGTGACATTCCATATCAAGGTAAGATTCTCAATAATGAACGAATGTTCACAAAAAATGTTGTGATCAAAGAAATACTCAATAAATAAGTGATTTAAAAAAGTACTGCACATATCTTATTTTTCCCTGTGGTTATTGACAGACTTTCACCTAGTCTGAGAAATAATACATACATCAGTTTCGATTGTTGGTTACAGTTTTGCATGGGTAGTTTATGTTCAGATTGTTCATGGGTTTTCTCCTCATACCTCTTGGAAAAAAAATGGAGCTGGTGCCTAAAATTTTTGGGCCTTAGTCTACCCTTGTATAATATATAGTGTTGCTGGTAAACAATGACTTGGCTAGCTTAACTCTAAATGTAACAACTTCTTACAGTTTAACTTCATTAATGGAAACTCACCTAAAAGGTTGTTGTTCCTTTTGCAACATTCATCGCACGTATATTTCCGGCTGACTTGTCATAATGCGTGATGGACATTTCGTGGTCGTCGTATCTCTTCCCTGTGTCTTCACATATAGTCTTGCAAGGTTTTTTTTGAGCCAACACATTACAGTTACCTTCATATTTTCATCACATACGCACAACTTTCATTATCATCAACATATATTTGAAAAGGCTAAAAACATTATACCTAACTTCCATTCCATTCATCAAAGACTTTAACGCTAATTCTCTAGGTCGTTAATTGCCGCCCACATCCTTATATTCACAAATTTATACATATATTCATATTAAAAATGCTATCTAATACTTGTATATACACTATTTACAGAAGCTTTACTCCATCAACTCAATTCATTTATACACTGCCGGGCAATTGCTAAGGACGGATGACAATAGCAACGATAGCAACCATAAAATGGAAGGCAGGAAAATGTGGAAATTAGCATAAGTGCGGGATACAGTAAGACGTGTTGTGCGTATGCAAATTTTGGATTGCCGAACTTGTTCGTGACGTCATAGCGCTGATAAGAGATATAAAGGATCTGACGCGTATTGACCGTTGTTGTTCAAACGCAAATTTGAAAGGGAAAGAATCAATTGACGAACTTGCAATTTTCAGTATGTCTTCCCGACATCACCTAGATGATTTTACGCGTAGCCGTATTATTGGCAAGATTGAAGAAGGGCGAAAAATAACAGATGTTGCCGGGGAGTTCGACGTCAGCCCCAGTGTTGTTTCAAGGCTTTGGAAATCATTTCAAACAAATGGAGAGTGTAGCAAACGTCACGGGGGAGGTCGTGTTTGCAGTACGACACCTGCAGAAGATCGGTACATAGTGCTATCAACAAAAAGACACCGGCGCAGCACAGCTAGTGAGGTAGCATATCAGTTTATGGCTGCTACTGGCAAGCGGATCTCCGGAAAAACTGTCGCCAGACGTTTGCATGAAGGAGGACTATGCGCCCGCTAGCCTGTTTTGTGCATCCCATTGTCCAGACGTCACCGTACCGCCCGTTTGCAATGGTGCCATCAACATCGCAATTGGGCTGATAACGACTGGTCTGCTGTCCTCTTCTCAGATGAGAGTAGATACAGTCTATCGTCTGATTGTCGACGACAACTGATCTGGCGTGATAGTGGTACTGCATATTGTCTAGCAAACATACAGGAAAGGGACCGATATCCGACATGTAGTGTCATGGTATGGGCTGGCATCATGACCAATGGCCGTACGTCCCTCTATGTGCTTCCAACTGGGACTATGACTGGCCAACGATACATTAATGATGTTCTGCTACCTCATGTTCGCATGTTCAGTGGTGCTGTCGGTGATAGATTCATTTTCATGGACGACAACGCAACATGTCATCGAACAGTCACTGTCCAGGAGTGTCTTGAGAGCGAGGATATTCAACGCCTCGTAAGGCCAGCATGTTCTCCAGATATGAATCCCATTGAAAATGTGTGGGATGCTTTGGAGAGGAGTCTTGCTGGTCGCCAATGCCCTCCAATAAACAAGGACACCCTCATCCGTGCACTGACAGATGAATGGGATAAATTACCCCAACAGCTGCTTGATAATGTTGTGCAAAGCATGACACGACGTGTGGAATCTTGCATCGCCCTCCATGGTGGCCATATCCCGTATTGACATCTCACGCCGGAACGCCTGCGGACGGTAATTGCATTTTTTTTTTCACGTTTACGTATTCTGCACATAATGGCCTGTTTGTCCCTTGAACACGTTCCAAAGCCTTCTGGATTTCAGAGCACAATAAATTGTCTTTCTTGTAATGTCCTGGCATTCTGACATTATTTTATTTCACTTGGCATCCAACCACACTTACTTTTTTATGCGCTATATAGCCGTTTATGATCCGTCCTTAGCAATTGTCCAGCAGTGTACAATGGCTCAACCTTCCTCCTCCAACCCTACTTAGTTTTCCAAGGGGGAAACACGATACACTTAACCACCGATACTGTAAGCCTCACTCCCATGACTTCATCCGCCTCTAGCACTTTCTGCCAGACCCTGGCCGTCTTCAGCAGACTTGTCGAAAAACAACTGTCCCTCTCCGCAGCCGCAGAGCAAGTAATGCAATCGTCTCCGGTCCTCTGCTCTCTCACTGTATCTCATGATGTTTGCCTGTGGCGCCATCTGCACTTTCTGCCAGACCCTGGCCATCATCTTCTGAAGACGGCCAGGGTCTGGCAGAAAGTTTTAGAGGCGGACGAAGTCCTGGGGTGAGGCTTACAGTATGGGTGGTTAAGCATATCGTGTTTCCCGTCGGAAAACTAAGTAGTTTTGGAAGAGGAAGGTTGTGCCATTGTATAAATGAACTGAGTTGATGGAGTAAGGCTTCTGTAAATAGTGTATATACATAGCATTTTTAATATGAAGATGTGAATAAATTTGTGAATATAAGGACGTGGGCGGCAATTAACGACCAAGGGAATTAGCGTTAAAGTCTTTGATGAATAGAATGGAAGTTAGGTATAGTGTTTTTAGCCTTTCTAAATATATGTTGAAGATAATGAAAGTTGTGCGTATGTGATGAAAAGAAAATGTGAATGTAACTGTAATGTTTTGGCTCAAAAACAACTTGCAAGAGTATATGCGAAGACACAGGGAAGAGATACGACGATCACGAAATGTCCATCACGCATTATGACAAGTCAGCCGGAATTATACGTGCGGTAAGTGTTGCAGAAGGAACAACACCCTTTTAGGTGAGTTTCCATGAATGAAGTTAAATACAATCTGTGCGTAAAATAAGAACAATTTTCGGGAATATGTATGCATTTTCTGGTTGTGTCTTTCTTTATTAACTTCTTACAGGTTTAGAGTGTACTTGTACATGATGTGTTTATGTGTATTGATTTTCAATTTACTTTCAGGTTAAACACTTAAGTTGTAAAGGCGGCACAACTGTTGGCCAGATAACACGGCATATTATGAGGGAAGTAATGTCCAATGGTTTAGCCATTCAATATAACTGGGCTGGACGTGGTGAAAAGAAAGCGTTTAAGGATCTAAGAGCTTCATCACTGATTGCATGTAAGTACATATATTTTGCGTTCAACCAGCAAAGTGGTACATTAGCTTTACTCTTTCTCAATCTTACTATTCAACACTGTAATAGTTACAGTAGTCCTTCATATGTTAAAATAAATAAACACTTATTTAATTCATGTTAATGCACTTCTGTTATTCAACTGTGCTGAAAGAATTTGGCATCTATCTATACATATATATAACATCACAGCCTCTCTTTGACAAATGTCAACCCCGCCTTCTCGTGGTGCGTCCTGTTCCTACTAAAGGGGCTCTGACGACCGCCAATAGCGGTATAACTATACCATCGGGATTAGAGGAAATTCTATCCCACACTCACCAACCTGCTTGGCCAGCGTGGTGAGTTATGGCCAAACCCCTCCAAAATGACTCCACAACTTAAATCTTGGCCCTCAGTCTCCGGCAGCTGGAATGTACCTGGCTAAGGCAGCGGCCAGTGCGACATGAAGGCCGAGGGTGCTAAGAATCCCCGGAGGACCGGACTAGGCTGCCATCTGATGCTGACCTTGGCAACGTACAATGGACGCTCCCTATCTTCTGATTCAAGACTTCTTGAATTGGAAGAGGAACTACAAAGGATCAAGTGGGACATCGTGGGGCTAAGTGAGGTAAGGAGAAAAGGAGAAGATCTCATCGAACTGAAAAGTGGACATCTCTTCTACTATCGTGGGACAGATACTGGCAGAACTAGTGGTGTTGGATTTATAATAAACAAGAAACTGAAGGATAAAGTTGTAGAAGTTGAAAGTTCCTCTGACAGAGCTGCACGGCTTATTATCCAACTCTCGAAAAGATACCAGGCTCAGATTATTCAAACTTATGCACCCACCACAAGTCATCCTGAAGAAGAAATTGAAGAATTTTATGAGGAAATTTGTCATCTAAATAATAAAGGTAAGCAGCACTTGAAAATAATTATGGGAGATTTCAATGCAAAAATAGGGCAACGGCAACAGAATGAAACTTCAGTAGGTAAATTCGGTCACGGCAACAGAAACCAGCGTGGAAATACTCTCGTTGAGTTTGCAGAGGCAGAAGGGTTTTTCATCTTGAACTCCTTCTTCAAGAAAAAGCCACACAGGAAATGGACATGGAGACATCCAAATGGGACGACAAGTGAAATTGATTTTATTATGTGTAGCAAAAAATTCGTCATAGAAGACTGCAGTGTGCTAAACAAGTTCAACACAGGTAGTGACCATAGATTGGTGAGATGTAAGATGCACCTCAACACTAAACTTGAACGTGGCAAGCTCATAAGACAAACAAAATCTATTGACATAACCAACCTTAAAAAACACCATAATACCTTCAAGTTGGAACTGAAGAACAGGTTCTCTGCTTTAGAAGGCCTAACATCGGAAGAAGTGGACATCTCTGAAGTTAACAGAAAAGTAACCAAAGCTCTTATGGAAACAGCAACAAAATTAGCTGGGTCTAAGAACAAGTTGCATGTAAATAAATTATCAGGAAAAACGAAAATGTTGATGCAAAAAGAAGAGAGATGAGGACAACTAAAGAAGATGTGACTTCCAAAGTGGAATATATAGAGCTATGCAAGACAGTACGAAAAAGTATCACTGAAGACTTAAGAAAATTTAACTGTGAACTAGTGAGGAAAGCAATTGAAAACAACCAAAGCCTAAAGATAGCAAAGGGACATCTCAGTAAGGGAAGAAAACAGATTATGGCACTGAGAAAAGAAGATTGTTCTGTAACAAGAAATAGAGGCGAAATTTTGACAAGAGTGAAAGATTTCTACTCCAAATTATATGAAAGGGATGATACATGCACTCCAGACATCATGAAAGATACCAGTACCAGAGTTCCTCCAGTCCTTCCAGCAGAAGTTGCACATGCAATCAAGAACATGAAGCGGGGAAAACCTCCAGGAGAAGATGGAATTACTGTAGACATCATACAAGAAGCAAGTGGAGAAATCGAAACAGTACTCGCCCAAATTTTCACTCGATGCCTTAATGAAGGAAAGATTCCTGAGGATTGGAACACCGCTACAATGATCCTGCTACATAAGAAAGGTGACATTGAGGATCTCGGAAACTACAGACCTATCAGCCTCCTATCAGTAGTTTATAAAATCTTCACTAAAGTTCTTTCACACCGCTTGAAGGTAACACTGGACATGGCTCAACCGAGAGAACAAGCTGGATTCAGGAGTGGCTACAGCACAATAGATCATATCCATGTGCTGAGAGAACTAATTGAAAGAGCGAGGGAATATGAACTTCCATTGTGCATGGCTTTTATCGATTATGAAAAAGCCTTTGATTCAGTGAAGCCATCAGCAGTTACAATGGCTCTGAAAACCTGCGGTATTGAAGATGCATACATTAATATTATTAATAACATCTATGAAAATGCAAGTGCAAAGATTCGGCTGTTTGAAAATACAACACACATAAAAATTGGAAAGGGAGTGAGACAAGGTGACACCATATCTCCGAAGCTCTTTAATGCCACATTGGAGGGTGTTTTTCAGTCACTGAGCTGGGAAAACAAGGGGATAAAGATTAATGGAGATTATCTAACCCACCTTCATTTTGCTGATGACGTAGTCATTTTTTCAACTAGCCCATCAGAGCTGCAGAGTATGATCCAGGAACTTGCTGACAAGAGTAAAGAAGTGGGATTAAAAATGAACTTTCAGAAGACAAAAGTGATGTTCAATGCTTTTACAAGAAATGAAGATTTATCGATTGATGGAGAAAAGCTGGAGATAACAGACACGTACGTTTATCTTGGACAGCAGATATCAAGTGAGGGTCACATTGATGAAGAAATTAATCGGCGTACAAAACTTGCCTGGAGAGCTTTTGGAAGAAACAGCATAATTTTCAAGAGCAATATGCCATTATGTCTTAAAAGAAAAGTGTTTGATCAATGCATTCTTCCAGTGCTTACGTATGGTGCAGAGACGTGGACCTTAACTAAAAGAGACATACAAAGGCTGCAGACAACTCAAAGCAGCATGGAGAGGTGCATGCTTGGTGTAACCAGGAGAGATAAGAAGAGGAACTCGTGGATCCGAAAAATGACAAGAGTGGAAGACATCATGATCAGAGTTAAATCCCTGAAATGGCAATGGGCTGGACATACTGCCAGAAGGACAGATCATCGATGGACAGCCGAAATTTTAGATTGGATTCCAAGGGACAGGAAAAGACCCAGAAGAAGACCACATGGGAGATGGGTGGATGAAATTCGAAAGTATGCAGGGGTGACATGGAGGAGACTGGCACAAGACAGACCGTTGTGGAGGAAACTTGGGGAGACCTTCGTCCAGCAGTGGATTGATAATGGTTGATGATGATGATGATACTAAAGAGCAAAGCCGAAAACATAAGAAAATTTTTTTAATTTAAAACGAAAGTTGCCAAGTTAACCTGAAGATCAAAACGCGCAACGCAGCAGTTATGAATATATATATAAGAATTTCAAATAATATATTTTATCGCATTGCAAAAACTGCAAAGCTTAGGGAAATCAAAGTTCTCTTTTGATGCCTCTGTCTATAAAAATCCTGATCCCAGATTAAGTGAAATCCTCACAACTATGAATCTGAGACCAGTGCTTTAGTATAGAACTCATGAATTAACAGCTTTTTTTCTGTGGATTCTCAGTATCCATTTGAAACCTGAATATTGATTCTATTTACTACACCACAAAATAACGGAGACACAAAGTTACATCCCAGAAAATTTTTAATAGTGCATATATGTGTGTAGCCATGAAATGTAAAAACCAATTTTTCATCTAGACAAAGTAAACAACATAACCCTCCTCTGATGGAAGCAAGGTTGAACTTTGGCTGCATAAAGAAGGAACAGAACAACACTCCCCGTTCTCTCAAAGCTGTATCGTACCGCGTTACATATAAAAGAATTGAAGAACAGTGTTTTTAATATAAAATTTTAAATTTAATGTATAATCACAAAAAAGTAAAGAACCGCATATAACCAAGTTTAAAAAAGCATTAGAAACTACAGTAAAATACTGATGCAGAATTATATATAAAAGTGAAAAGCATATAACAGAGGTTCTACTGTATATACTCGGATGTGTGTGTAAGCTTTGGTTTCGCGGTTTTTTTGTCAAGGTAACAGGGTTGGAGAGTGTTTTGAAGTTAAGGTTGTTGTACAGGGCTGAATGTTTCAAAGGGTTTCTGGATTGTGTGGAACAAAATATGTTTGCCATATAGCTTGCTGTACTCGATTCTTAAGATAATATCTCACCAGTAATTTAAAGTGTGCGTTTTTTAGAACTAGGTTTTCAAGAAGCACAAATCTATTGCATTCTACATCTGTTCCAGTTATAGATTTGCATTCAGTTGTGGGAGTTATTTCTAGTCCCCTTAATCTGTCATAACAGCATTTTAGTTTTCCTTATTAACTTTCTACGAGTGTAGTTTGACTTCTAAAGGTTAAATACGATGTATTCAGGCCCTGATTACCGACTAGGCCCGTAAGGCATGGGCCTAGGTCCCCCAATTTTCAAGGGGGCCCAAAATCCTAGTACCCCTCCCCCTTCAGCTTTTGATTTTTTTTTTTTTTGGGGGGGGGGGTATATTTAAAACACACGCGGGATAGAAAAACTTATCTGCCGGTGTCCATAATCCCCGTTTGAAAACAAAATAGGAATGGGGAGGGGGGTTGCTCAATACAATGATAGTCCATGTGAAACGCATATACGTAGGTTTAGCAGAGAGAGAAAACTGAAAAGAGTAAACAAAAAAAGATAACGGAAAGTGTAGTACCAAGCCGCCATCCATTCGTAGAAGTAAGATCGGAAGAGAATGAAGTTCCAACTTCAAAAATTCTTAAAAAAACAACAACCAAGAACCGGCCCAACATAAGACCAACAGGTATATTCATGGATGAAGTAGATAGTAATTGTGGACCAAAAAAAACCCCAGGTAAGCGTGTGAAGTTGAAGTCATATAACGGAACCACAGGTAGAAGTGTAGGGAAATTAAATTTTCAGTAAATACGACAGCAACATATAGAACATTATATAATAAAAAAGTGTAGGCAGAAAACTGTCCTGAAAAATATAGAGGTACTAACTATTGAGATATATAGAACATTATATAATAAAAAAAGTGTAGGCAGAAAACTGCCCTGAAAAATATAGAGAGGTACTTTGAGAATTGAATTATCATTTTGCTGTAGGGGCCCTGCAATGCTTACTGTGCCTAAGGCCTCATAAAAGCTTAAGCGGGCCCTGCATGTATTACCTATATCAGTAAACTAGTTTCATATGGACATGTAGTATAACATCACAGACACTCGATCACAACACAAAACATTTATTACTTTACTATTTCACACAAAAACATAAACTGGAATACACTCTGCGGTACAAACTGAACTTGTTGTCTTAGCCAAAGCTCGGCATGTCCTACTCTTTCAATATCTCTCACGTTACTCCTCTACATCACTCACCACACGCTCAAGTCATTAAGTGTCAATATATCATTCCGCACTTTTGTGCGTGGAAGTTCGTATTTTACAACCCCTCCTCACTCCAGAGGAACTTTTTCCAGTGGTAAAATGTTCTTGTCATTTTACAATACAATAGTCATAGTTCACATAATGAGTCATAATCCATTTACAAAGAGAAATATATGAGTTAATTTAACAATTATTTTTACGCGTTTTCCAACACTTTCTATGTATTATATAACACAGCCAAAAAAAAAAAAAAATGTTTTCACTAGCAGACACATGATCAAGGTGGATCATCTAAATTTGGAATTCTGCTCAGTCCATCTGCATTTTTGTGCATAGCTCCCGATTGATGAATTATAACAAAATCATATGCTTGTGAAGCAAGGGCCCATCTCATCAGACGAGCATTTGAACTTGCGTTGGTGCGTAACCAAACGAGAGGGTTATGATCAGTTTGTATGAGGAAATTTTGACCATCCAGGTAGCATTTCACAGTTTCTGTACCGCAAATATAATGGCGGCACATTCTTTTTCACTGGTACTGTATGTCTTCTCTGCTGTCGAAAGTTTTCTGCTTAGATAGAGTACAGGATGTTCAGCGCCATCTTCTTGTTCTTGTGAGAGGGCGACTCCCATTCCTTGATCTGAAGCATCTGTTTGTAGAATAAATCTACGTTCATAGTCAGGGGCATACAGAACAGGAAAACTAGATAAAGATTTTTTTAGTTCCACAAAAGCTTTCTCACATTGTTCTGACCATATAATTTCCTCTTTACGATTTTTACCCTTCAAGATGTCTGTCAAGGGAGCTGCTATCGAAGAAAACATTGGAATATATCTGCTGCAATATCCCGCCAGGCCTAAGAAAGATCTTACTTGCGTCTTGTTCTTTGGCGTAGGAAAATTTTGTATGGCCTGAACCTTTCATTCCGCTGGTTTCCGATATCCTTGTCCAACAATATGACCCAAATACAAGACGGGATCTTGAACAAACTTACATTTGGAAGGTTTTATGGTCAAGGAAGCCCTCTGCAACCTCTGTAGCACTTCTTCAAGATGTATCAAATGATCCCCCCAGTTTTCGGGAAAAAATGGCAACATCATCTAGATATGGTACGGCAAACTCTTCGCAGCCTCTCAAAAGTTCCGACATCATTTTGCTAAAGAAATAAGGTGCGTTCTTAAGGCCAAATGGCATCTTTAAGGGCCGATACGTTCCAAAAGTAGTCACAAACGCTGCCAATCGTTGAGCTCTAGCACTTAATGGAATTTGCCAGTACCCTTTTGTTAAATCTAATACTGTAATATACTTCGCTCCAGAAACCTTTTCGACTCTTTCTTCTATGTTGGGCAATGGATAGAATTGGGTCCTTGTCACTTCATGCAATCGCCTGTAATCAATACATGGGCGTGGATTTCTTCCGGGTACTTCTACCAAAATCATGGGTGATGTATAGTCTGATTCACCAACTTCTATAATCTTGTACTGCAGCATTTTATCTATCTCGGCTTTTAGAATATTTATCTGCCTGGGCGACATTCTGTAAGGCTTAACTCTTACAATAGCATTAGTAGCTAGCTCGACATCATGTTCGACCAAATGAGTCTTCCCTGGAATATTAGAAAACATTTTCAAGTAATGGCATAATAGTTTTTTCAGATCCTGAATTTGTTGGCCATTTAGGCGCTCTCGAAGTTTACTGCTCTCCTCGATATCAGAGAAGTTAAATATATTTGGATTTTTTTCAACTTGCGGAAATTTAATCTCTAAATCCATTTCACCATTTTCACAAACGGGCAATAAGTTCACAAATTCTGGTCGTTTATGGTATGGTTTCAGCATGTTAATGTGATATACTTGATGCTTTACATTTTTGCATTCAAAGCTTACTACATAATTAGTCTCTGAATTTTTTTCTCAATTTTCCCTGGTCCTTTCCACTGATCCGCTAACTTATTTGGCTTGCAGGTAACAAAAACCAATACTAAATCTCCTTCTTGAAATTCACGTTTTACCGCATTTCTGTCATACCAATATTTTCTTTTCTTTTCAATTGAGCCACTTCCATGTTTTTAATGGCAAGTTCTTTACATCTTTTCATCCTATTTATTAACTCAAATACATATTCAGTGACATAGTTTTCTTCTTCAGGATGACCCATCCATTTTTCATACAATAGTGTCATTGGCGTCCTCAAATTTTTTCCATGCACCAATTCAGCAGGCGTAAACCCTGTGCTTTCATGTGTCACAGTTCTCAAAGCAAACAGCGCCGCCGGTAACTGTTTCTCCCAATCCGGAGCCGACTGAAGACATAAAACTCTCAACATCCTTTTAATAGTTCGATGAAAACGTTCTACCGGATTACTTTGGGGATGATATACAGAACTATGAGTAACTTTTATTCCAAACCGCTCCAGAAATTCTAGTGTCAAAATGCTTACAAAACTGGCTCCTTGATCAGTTTGAATTTCTTTCGGAAATCCCATGCGGCTAAAAATGTGTAACAAAGCGTCAACTACCGACTTGAATCCTATGTCTGGGACTGGTACCGCATCTGGATATTTGGATGACAAACACATAGCTGTAATTATGTATCTATTTCCGCTTGAAGTCTCGAGCAAAGGCCCACAGGCATCAACGTTGATCTTTGTAAAAATTTCAGGAATAATTGGAACTATTTTCAAAGGTGCTTTCTTTTTGTCCCCAGCTTTTACAGCACGTTGGCATGAATCACAAGATTTTACAAATTCTTCAATGTCTTTATAACAGTTAGGCCAATAAAAATACTTCGCTAGTCTGTCTTTGGTTTTTGTCACTCCTAAATGCCCCGAAGTTCCCTCATAACACATGTTTTTTATTTGTCCTCTATATTGTTCTGGAACAACAATAAGATCTCCCTCTTTGCCAATCTTGTTGATCTTCTTCTTCACCAACATCACATTTCTTATTACAGCATAACCATTTGCCTTTTTAAAATCTGTTTTCTCTATTTCTTTGAGAATTTTTCTCAATTCCAAACTTTGCCGTTGATCTTCCATGAAACTTTTTGAATCCAATTTTACCAACTCTAACATGGCTTAACTTCATCATGCCTCAATGGCAGAATTTCTTCTTCTAATTCATCTGATTCTTCGGAACCCACAGCCTCTCCTTCAAGGGCTTGTTTTTCTTTCTTTCCAGAATCATTCTTTACTGAATTTCTCTCTTCGTTGTTTCATTTCTGTTTTTCTTGATACCGAGTAACTACAACACTTACCTGTTCTGAATTAAGTGGCCACTCCATATCATTTTTTTAACAAAGCGGCAGTCTTATTTTCAAGTAAATATCTACCTTGATCTAGCGACTTCCTAATCACTGCAGCCTTAGTTACAATATGACCTAATTCACATTCTAGTTCAACTTCTGTTAATGGTAAACAAACCTTTTGTTCATCCAGAAGATGCTGTACCCACACATGTTCTCTAGTAAACTCTCCTGGCGACACATACTCTTGACAAATGATATCAACTGATGAACCTGTATCCCGGAGAATAGGCATCGTAACTCCATTTATTTTTCCTTCAAAGGTATAGGGTGCCAAGAGATCCCCTTCAGTTTCCTCTCTGATTCTATTTACGCTTCCTGAGTTCTGTGATTTTAGCTTTGGACACTGAGGTCGAATGTGATCATAAAATCCACACTCGTAGCATTGAAACTTCCGTCTGCGATCATACTTTTCTTCATTTTGAGATACATTCCGATTTGACCACCCTTGTCCTACATCTGACTTAACATAATTTTTGTTATAAAATCCATTTTTCATAAAATTTCCCCGATCATAGTTATCTCTAGTTTTCTTCTCACTGCCTTGCATTTTCTTTGAAGCACAAAATTAATTCGACGAATTTTTCTTGGTTCCTCCTCTTACACTTTCATAATTGTCCACCATATCAGCCAAATCTGAAGGTGAGACAATATTTGACCATTTATCAATAAAATGCTTCCTTATTTCTGTAGGCACTCTCCGCTTCAATTGATCTGTGATCATTAATTTTTTTAGCCCTTCAAATTCGCTTATTTTAAGTCCTGAAATCCATTCAATTTTCTAACTCGAAGGCGAAATCTCTCCAGGTCTTCTCTGATGTACGCATGTGTTGTACAAATTTCAATCTAAATTTCTCTGGACTTAACTTATATCTTTTAAGAAGTAACCTTTTAACATATTCATAGTTTTTAGCATCTTCCACATTTTCTCTGGCAATCAATTGTGATATTTCGTAGGGCAAAAGTCCTATCAAATTCGCGACCCAATCTTCCCTTTTTATTTCTGCTTGTTGTGCTTGCTTTTCAAATAAAACTAAGTAAATACTTATATCACTGTCTTTTGAGTCAAATGTTTTCATCAAATGACGAAGTTCTAATCTCGGTTTATGAGAATTTCCATTTTGCTCCAAACTACCTCCCAGCGGCTGACGTCCAGCTTCTATTTCTGAGTTTTTCAAGCTCAAATTCCATTTGTCTTTCTGTTTGTCTACGTTTTTCAAGCTCCAATTTCATTTGTCTCTCTATTTCTCTACGCTCACATTCCATTTGTCCTTCTGTTTCTCTACGCTCTTTTATACCTGCCAAAAGTTCTTTCACGAAATCCTCTTCATAATCTTCAACGTTGACAATTTTATTTTTTAATTCCAGAATTTTGATATTTGGCGTAACTTCTATACCCAATTCTTCTGCCAACTGCAGAAGTTCTTGTTTGTGAGCTCTTCCTAAGAAAGCCATTTCAACAATGCCGAATTTAGAGAAGTTCTACGTGTACCCAATGTTTATTTATTATCGTATATGTGTATACGTTTACAGAAATTGTTTACAACAATATTCTACATTTACCTATACTCTAGGCTCAAACAGTTGATCTGAATGTACTATTTCTTGACAGAAATTATTTCCTTCTATTATCGTATATGTGTATACGTTTACAGAAATTGTTTACAACAATATTCTACATTTACCTATACTCTAGGCTCAAACAGTTGATCTGAATGTACTATTTCTTGACAGAAATTATTTCCTTCTATTATCGTATATGTGTATACGTTTACAGAAATTGTTTACAACAATATTCTACATTTACCTATACTCTAGGCTCAAACAGTTGATCTGAATGTACTATTTCTTGACAGAAATTATTTCCTTCTATTTAATTCCGTGCCCGGAAACTTCTAAAAAGCTTGCTTTGATATCTCATTCCTTTGGATAATTCTCTATGAACAACAACAACAAAAACAGTACTTACATAAACATCTAACGAAGTGTAAATCCGATACGGAACTTGTTTGTTTTCTCACGAACTAATTTCGAAAAACAAAAGTCACCATCCTTTGTTCTTCCCATAACAAAGAGGAAAAAAATATCCCTGTTGCGTCGGTTCGTTCTCACGCTTGAAGATTTTTCAACTCATCGATTCCCACGGTAATAAAAACGCCGCGAAGCTCGTGTCTCACCGGTGCCTCCACTTCTTTCTTTGGTCTGTAACATCACAGACACTCGATCACAACACATCTAATTTATAAGATTATGAGAAACAACTCTTATCTTAGTGTGTAGCTCTTTGCAAACTTATGTCCAAAGTATTTTATTGAAATAAAACTAGTTATTTCGTGAATTTTGAGGGAAACCCCAAAAATTTCTATTGGACTGCAATAATTTTTAGTGTCGGAATAATGATTGTTTATTCATGTTTTAAAAAATGTCCTCGGAACTTTGTGGTGGAAATTTTATTTTCTATACAACTTTTATTCAAGTTTTATTTATTTACGATTTCTTAAAAAATTATGGGTCGAACTGCAATACTTAGTTCAAGTTGTAGCAGTTGGTTGTGCTAGGTTGATAGTTTTCTTTCAAAATGTTTTTATCAGTCACCTTAGTCATATGCATATGTATGTAGCAATTAATAAAAATGTGTTTTTTGTTTGTGTTGTACAGGTGCTGTTCGTCTTAATCCTTGTACCAAAAATTGTTCAGGTAAAGAAGTAGAAGATGTTCTTAAAGCATGGCTAAAATATGCAGGATTCCGGCATTCTACAAAAGAAACCGTGAATCCTTTTAGTAACTGGATATATGTTTTTGTACCAATAGAAACCATTAAATTGTGTATGCACATGTGTATGTCTGAATAAATGTTTTTCTTAGTAATACGTTGTTCTGTCATGTTGACTGTCGACTAAAACTATTGAGGTTAAACTTTCCCGAATTATTTTTACCTAATTTACATCTACAGAAAGAAATATTTGCACATTCTTAATTGTGTGTGTGGCCACCTTCAACAACTTTTAAGTGTAGTCGTTTGTACCTAATTTAGTATCACTGGTTCCAGGAAAGAGACAACCAGTGCTAATGAACAAAGATTAACCCTGGCTCATTTTGGGCAAACGGACAAAGCCTTGGCCATCAATATGGCTTGTATAAATTTCATTGTCTGGAAATAATTCCTCACAATCATTTTTTTCTCTGGGTTTTTATTTCAGGAGTCTTTACTTCCAATTTGTGGAATCCAATCTTCACTGCTAAAGATTAATTGGTGGTGCATCGAAAAGATAACAGTGTTTCCTCAAAGGTAGCCAAGTATGTTGTGTATGTGCAGAAATACTGTGAATTAGGGGGAGGGAACATAACGGATTTGAACATAACAGGTTAATATAACAGATTGTTGCATAATTAGCAACTGCACTTATTTAAAATAAAATTGGGGTGTGAAATTTCCTTTTGGGTAATATTACACATCTTGAAGCCATTTTGGGATGAATATTTTAAGGCATGAATTAATTTTGTATTGCTTGATAGCTGCATACATACAGTGATGAAATCTTATTTAATTTGTTCATGTGCGCTACCAGCTCATGACAGACCTTTAAAAAATGTATATTTATTAAAGGTGTATAAAATAGCTGGAGGGGGGATCTGCTGTTTTGCCTCTGTCCGCCTTTTTTTCTCATAAGCTGGCTGGTAACGCACATGAGCAAATTAACGACAATGCTTTTAAGGCAATAAACGGTGTTTCACAGACGTATCATCATCATCATTGTCAACAATTATCGATCCACTGCTGGACGAAGGTCTCCCCAGGTTTCCTCCACAACGATCTGTCTTGTGCCAGTCTCCTCCATGTCACTCCCGCGTACTTTCGAATTTCATCCACCCATCGCCAATGTGGTCTTCTTCTGGGTCTTTTCCTGTCCCTTGGAATCCAATCTAAAATTTCGGCTGTCCATCGATGGTCTGTCCTTCTGGCAGTATGTGCAGCCCATTGCCATTTCAGGGATTTAACTCTGACCATGATGTCTTATACTCTTGTCATTTTTCGGATCCACGAGTTCCTCTTCTTATCTCTCCTGGTTACACCAAGCATGCACCTCTCCATGCTTTTTTGAGTTGTCTGCAGCCTTTGTATGTCTTTTTTAGTTAAGGTCCACGTCTCTGCACCATACGTAAGCACTGGAAGGATGCATTGATCAAACACTTTTCTTTTAAGACATAATGGCATATTGCTCTTGAAAATTATGCTGTTTCTTCCAAAAGCTCTCCAGGCAAGTTTTGTACGCCGATTAATTTCTTCATCAATGTGACCCTCACTTGATATCTGCTGTCCAAGATAAACGTACGTGTCTGTTAACTCCAGCTTTTCTCCATCAATCGATAAATCTTCATTTCTTGTAAAAGCATTGAACATCCCTTTTGTCTTCTGAAAGTTCATTTTTAATCCCACTTCTTTACTCTTGTCAGCAAGTTCCTGGATCATACTCTGCAGCTCTGATGGGCTAGTTGCAAAAATGACTACGTCATCAGCAAAACGAAGGTGGGTTAGATAATCTCCATTAATTTTTATCCCTTTATTTTCCCAGTTCAGTGATTGAAAGACATTTTCCAATGGGGCATTAAAGAGCTTCGGAGATATGGTGTCACCTTGTCTCACTCGCTTTCCAATTTTTATGTGTGTTGTATTTTCAAACAGCCGAATCTTTGCACTTGCATTTCATAGATGTTATTAATAATATTAATGTATGCATCTTCAATACCGCAGGATTTCAGAGCCATTGTAACTGCTGATGATTTCACCGAATCAAAAGCTTTTTCATAATCGATAAAAGTCATGCACAATGGAAGTTCATATTCCCTCACTCTTTCAATTAGTTCTCTCAGTACGTGGATATGATCTATTATGCTGTAGCCACTCCTGAATCCAGCTTGTTCTCTCGGTTGAGCCATGTCCAGTGTCACCTTCAACCGGTGTTAAAGAACTTTAGTGAAGATTTTATAAACCACTGATATGAGGCTGACAGGTCTGTAGTTCCTGAAATCCTCAATGTCACCTTTTTTATTTAGCAGGATCATTGTAGCGTTGTTTCAACCCTCAGGAATCTTCCATTCATTAAGGCATCGAGTGAAAATTTGGGCGAGTACTGCTTCGATTTCTCCACTTGCTTCTTGTATAATGTCTACTGTAATTCCATCTTCTCCTGGAGCTTTTCCCCGCTTCATGTTCTTGATTGCATGTGCAACTTCTGCTGGGAGGACTGGAAGAACTCTGGTACTGGTACCTTTCATGATGTCTGGAGTACATGTATAATCCCTTTCATATTATTTGGAGTAGAAATCTTTCACTCTTGTCAAAATTTCGCCTCTATTTCTTATTACAAAACTATCTTCTTTTCTCAGTGCCATAATTTGTTTTCTTCCCTTACTGAGATGTCCCTTTGCTATCTTTAGGCTTTGGTTGTTTTCAACTGTTTTCCTCACTAGTTCACAGTTTAATTTCCTTGCGTCTTCAGTGATACTTTTTCGTACTGTCTTGCATAGCTCTATATATTTCACTTTGGAAGTCACATCTTCTTTAGTTGTCCTCATCTCTCTTCTTTTTTGCATCAACATTTTGGTTTTTCCTGATAATTTGTTCACATGCAACTTGTTCTTAGACCCAGCTAATTTTGTTGCTGTTTCCATAAGAGCTTTGGTTACTTTTCTGTTAACTTCAGAAATATCCCCTTCTTCCGATGTTAGGCCTTCTAAAGCAGAGAATCTGTTCTTCAGTTCCAACTCGAAGGTATTATGGTATTTTTTAAGGTTGGTTATGTCAGTACATCTTGTTTGTCTTATGAGCTTGCCACGTTCGAGTTTAGTGTTGAGGTGCATCTTACATCTCTTGTTTAGCACACTGCAGTCTTCTATGATGACTTTTTTGTTACATATAATAAAATCAATTCCACTTGTCATCCCATTTGGATGTCTCCATGTCCATTTCCTATGTGGCTTTTTCTTGAAAAAGGAGTTCAAGATGAAAAACCCTTCTGCCTCTACAAACTCAACGAGAGTATTTCCACGCTGGTTTCTGTTGCAGTGACCGAATTTACCTGCTGAAGTTTCATTCTGTTGCCGTTGCCCTATTTTTGCATTGAAATCTCCCATAATTATCTTCAAGTGCTGCTTACCTTTATTATTTAGATGACGAATTTCCTCATAAAACTCTTCAATTTCTTCTTCAGGATGACTTGTGGTGGGTGCATAAATTTGAATAATCTGAGCATGGTATCTTCTCGAGAGTTGGATAACGAGTCGTGCAGCTCTGTCAGCGGAACTTTCAACTTCTACAACTTTATCCTTCAGTTTCTTGTTTATTCTGAATCCAATACCACTAGTTCTGCCAGTATCTGTCCCACGAAAGTAGAAGAGATGTCCACTTTTCAGTTCAATGAGATCTTCTCCTTTTCTCCTTACCTCACTTAGCCCGACGATATCCCACTTGATCCTTTGTAGTTCCTCTTCAAATTCAAGAAGCCTTGAATCAGAAGATAGAGAGCGTCCATTATACGTAGCCAAGGTCAGCATCAGATGGCAGGCTAGTCCGGTCCTCCGGGGATTCTTAGCACCCTCTGCCTTTATGTCGCACTGGCCGCTGCCTTGGCCAGGTACATTTTAGCTGCCGGAGACTGAGGGCCAAGATTTAAGTTGTGGAGTCATTTTGGAGGGGTTTGGCCATAACTCACCACGCTGGCCAAGCATGTTGGTGAGTGTGGGATAGCATTTCCTCTTATCCCGATGGTATAGTTATACTGCTATTGGCGGTCGTCAGAGCCCCTTTAGTGGGAACAGGATGCACCACGAGAAGGCGGGGTTAACATATGTCAAGGAGAGGCTGTGATGTTAGGCATCACCTGACCTTACATCCGTATAGACGTATAATAAACGGTATTTACACTACAGTGGGGTTTTTTATGAACGTTAAATAAACGGCATTTACACGTACAATAGATTTTTTTAGACGTTGAATAAATGTTATTCACACGTATAAGATTTTATATACATGATGAATTAACGTATTAAAGACGGTTAAATAACCTGATGAGAAAACGCAAACGAGGAAAGGATTTTAAAATAACGTTTTTTCGACGTAAAATCCACATTTCATGTGAACCAATTTTTTATTTTTTGACCTTTTGCTACGTGAAAAACCGGTTTCTTTATGTTTACAAAGAATTCATTTTGGTTCGAAATACGATTAGCTAACGTTGAAAAAACGTTTTTTTTCATGCTGGTACGGTTAATCAACGGACATTTTCGACGTACCTTTCACCCTTTTTATCAACGTTATTTCAACAAAACGCGTCAACAACTTACCGACGTTGAAGTGACCAATTTGTGCTACGTGGGAAGTCAGTATTTTCTTTTTTTTAATTGCAATACACACTGGAACCAGTCAGAAATGTAACAACTTACCTTAGCCAAAACCCCCTGAAGATTAAGAAAGCCTCCGAACTGGTGTGTGATGTAAGAGCTAGTGGGCCGACCAACTCGAGCCTCGAGCTCTCCGCTCCTGAAAACGCCAACGAAGTTCCGCGGTCTTTATGCAGATAAATAATTTCTCGAGTGCGATACTAGACAATGTGCGTACACAACAATAAATCGACCATGTTTTTTTTCTCTGTATTTTTTGTCCTTAGATAACATCAAAAGATTACATCCTTAGCTTTTACTTTTTTTTTTTCTCAGTTTCCAGCAATGATATCTGTAAATCGGGGAATTCCAAAGTTTTGCTCTTGTGCTGGGAAATGATTTCATGAAATTTTTCCTTTAGTTTTCAATTTGGCTAAAGGAGCAAAAAAATAAGTTTTTTCACGCATAACGTGAAAAACCCAGCATTTTACGTTAAGCATTTTTACAACTACGATCTTTTTAAGTGCATTATTGGCAAATTGGTAGGACTGTATCAACATAATCAGTTCACTTAAAACGTTTAGAAATTCCCTTCGCGTTTGATTTATTAAAATGAAAGATAAAAAAAAAAGACTTTTCCGTAATTACGTAACGAATGCGAAAGCAAAATTTCCGATTTAGTGATTATATTTACTTAAAATACGGTAAGATGTGTGCTCAAATCTTGCAACTATTTCTAGAAGGTAAAAAAAAATTGTAAATTAAAATCATTTAAGAAAAAGTTCTTTGTCAAATGCACATAGAATTTATTAATTCCAAACTTTCGAATACATTTGTTGGACATTCCAATAAACTTTTCTTTGGGCTAGCTTTCAGATTATCAGCGCATGAAGTAGTTCTGTACATTTCGTGCGGATTCTTGTTTTAATTAGGACACTGATACACAGCAATTTTATGAAGAAAAATGACATTTGTTTTACGAAAATTAAATGTTGATTAATAAATAACGTAATTATTTATTTCCTGGTTAACCTTAGTACTTGATGCGCTGATAACATTTTTTTTTTCAATTTGAGCACTACTAACTACGAATTTTGTAAAGAAAAATAACTGTTATTTTTAAGGAAATGAAATGTTGAATGGTAATTAATACCATTATTTAAACGTCAATAAATAATGAGCTGATAATCGGAAATTTTACTCCGACAATTAAAAAAAACCCGACTAACAATTCACTAAATTATAATTGTATTTAGAACGAAAGCAGAAAATGCTGTCATGAGAACAATTAGGCTTCACTAACCTTTGAATTCACGGTGGGTTCAAAATTCTTCATTTTTACGGAAGAAATCCGCCTTCTTCGAAAGCTTTCACCTTCAGGAAAGCTGAAAACAGTGGCTTTTTGATGTGCTTTGTAATTAGATCTATATAAAGGCACTCAAAATTTTCCAGGTATGTTATGTAAAAATGCTTACTTACGTGCGTGACTACCGAAAAGCCGCCCCGGTGGCGCAGTGGTCTAAGGCGCTGGCCTCTGATCATTCGTCCGTAAGGGGTCCGGGTTCGAATCCCGGTAAGGCATGGATGTTGTGTTTGTCTTATGGCACTGGCTCTCTCCCTTCCCTGGAGCCAGTGACCCTAAATTAGGGACGGGCGACTGCTTATAGCCCATTGAGTTGCTCACGGTGGTCGTTAAACCTCCAAACAAACAAACAAACAAACAAGACTACCGAAAACTCAATACTGATCAATGCCGCATGAACGCGAAGCTAATATTGGCATTCCCTTTACGTTTGCCCTTTGACGTCTCTAGAGAGAGGAATTGCAATGACCCTTTGACCGTGACGTCACACCCCTTCGTAGTTCGCGCGCCGGGGCTTTCTCTCCAGGGGGTTTTGCCTTAGCCCAGATAAGAAATTTTTCGTTTACAGTCCTCAGAATTAATACATTTCTAACCCGCCCATTGGTAAAATATTTATATGCATCAAGGCTTTTATAAGCTTTTAGAGCTTTTCTGGTATAACACGAAAAATTGCCTATTAAATAGTTAAAAATATCGTGATAGTTCAGATCCGGGAGGTCCGTAGCAAAACAAACTTCCAGACGAGAAAAATATCTTTCAGGTATATTATATGAATTTTCTATGCCATTATTTCTAAGCTTTTTTCGTAACGTGGCTTTTCCACCACATTAAGATGGCAAACTTTGTCTGAAAGAACAGTTTTTTTAACTCTATTTACAGCAGTTTTTTAACTCTATTTTCAGCAGCCATTGAAAAGCATGGAGAGAGACCAGCTTGCGTACTTTCTTACCAACCGGAAGTCTAGCAGACAGTTTTGTGACGTCACGTGCAAAGGCTCTGTAATATTTCTTTCTTTCTCCGCTGGAGGAAGGGCGGACCGCTAAGATTGCCAGATAACTATTCGGTAATAAATAATAAATACACAGTTGACGTGGATTAGGAACACAAGCGGCTAGATCCAGCAGCTTGGCACACATCCAAGATTCTCCCGTGCAGGAAGCCACACCTCTCATCCGTGAGCCTTTGCGTCAGCCGTCAATCATTTAGGACTGTCAACATAGTCTGGTAGTTTCTACTGTACAGGTAATGCAGATTTTTGAAGCCGATCATAGCGTTGGTTACCCTCTTGGTCGTTTCTGCCATACGAAAGCATTGAAAATTTTTGTAATTTTTAGAAGCTCATGTGTTCTGTTAAACTGGTTTGTCAGTGTAGATTTTTTTTTCTGTGTTTAACAGCATACTTCAGCTTGTTGATATTTTTCAGTTCTTTGGGATTTAATCGTTCATTGCAGTTTACTGTGAATGGCTACGTCATATTTTGCTGTGATTTCCGTGCTTTTTAGCTTATGAAGTGTTCTGAAATTGTAGCAAAATTAACGAAAATACCTTTGACTTTGGCAAAAAAAACTTTATCTTTTGTTTCAATACTCTTTTTCCATGTTTCAAATTCCTCCAGCAATTCGAATGTTAGTACACGATCTTCTAAATTATATCCATGATTAGAGCATAAATGTTAATTTAAATCTTCAGAATACAATGCAATATTACAGTTTTTACTGCACATGGAAATTTCAAAGTGAATCAAAGGATTTCTTTGATTTGTGAATCACTTTTTTTTTGATTGGAGGTTTTTTTTTTTTTTTTTTTTTTGATTGGAGGTTTAACGACCACCGTGAGCAACTCAATGGGCTATAAGCAGTCGCCCATCCCTAATTTAGGGTCACTGGTTCCAGGGAAGGGAGAGAGCCAGTGCCGTAAGACAAACACAATATCCATGCCTGACCGGGATTCGAACCCGGACCCCTTACGGACGAATGATCAGAGGCCATCGCCTTAGACCACTGCGCCACCGGGGCGGCGATTGGAGGTTTAACGACCACCGTGAGCAACTCAATGGGCTATAAGCAGTCGCCCGTCCCTAATTTAGAGTCACTGGTTCCAGGGAAGGGAGAGAGCCAGTGCCGTAAGACAAACACAACATCCATGCCTCACCGGGATTCAAACCCGGACCCCGTTCGGACGAATGATCTGAGGCCATCGCTGAGACCACTGCGCCACCGGGGCGGCCTTTTCCATTTTTAAGATAGAATTGCATTGTATTCTGAAGATTTAAAGCAACATTTATGCTCCACTCATGGATATAATTTAGAAGATCGTGTGCTAACATTCGAATCGCTGGAGGAATTTGAAACATGGAAAGGCCGCCCCGGTGGCGCAGTGGTCTAAGCGATGGCCTCTGATCATTCGTCCGAAAGGGGTCCGGGTTCGAATCCCGGTCAGGCATGGATGTTGTGTTTGTCTTACGGCACTGGCTCTCTCCTTCCCTGGAACCAGTGACCCTAAATTAGGGACGGGCGACTGCTTATAGCCCATTGAGTTGCTCACGGTGGTCGTTAAACCTTCAATAAAAAAAAAAAGAAAAAAGAAACATGGAAAGAGAGTATTGAAGCAAAAAGAGTATGTCAAACACAGAAAAAATTTTACACTGACAAACCAGTTTAACAAAAAATATGAGCTTCTAAAAATTACCTAAATTTTCAATGCTTTCGTATGGCAGACACGACCAAGAGGGTAACCAAAGCTCTGTACGTAGCGAAACACGCCGAGGGACATCACAACAGATCGGCTTCAAAAATCTGCGTAACCTATACGGTAGAAACTACCAGACCATGTTGACAGTCCTAAATGATTGACGGCTGAGAGGAGTGGCTTCCTGCACGAGAGAATCTTGGATGTGTGCCAAGCTGCTGGATCTAGCAGCTTGTATTAGGAACACCAAATAGAAGTCATCGCTCTTTCCACGTTTCTAAGTTAGTCACAGAAAAATTCTCATTGGCCGCCACCGGGAATCGTAATTTCATAAAGTAGGCGCAGCAGCTTGAAAATTTCACACATAAAAATTATCCGAAGTTCGATCACTACTATCTCAATGACAAACAATTTCGTACAATAACCCACGTTAAAAGAGAGAAAAAAATTAAAAGCTTTATAAGTGTACGTTTAATCTAAAACACGTTTTGAATCATCAATTCAGATACATTGCAGTGATTACGATGACCGTTTGTTAGATCTGTTTTCCTCTATGAGAATCCAAGGGTTTTCCGAAAAATTACTCCATATCAAACTAACATTTCTTCACTCTCTCAATTCCTCTGCATAACTTCGTTTATTATTTCATATTATCTAAAATCGTAAAAAACGAACAAGGCTCCACTAATGCTTTTTTACGAAAAATAGTCTGTTTTTGCATCTCGAGGGTAAGTTCGCAACCGCTAGCAACTAATATTTTCACAGCGGAAACATATAAACGCGACTTTATTATTATTATTACTATTATTGAAGATACAAACGACCACCGTAAACAACTCGATCGATGGCTATAAAGCAGACCCCCCGTCCCTAATTTGGGGCCACTAATTCCAGGGAAGGGAGAGAACCATGGCCATAAGATAAACACAACATCCATGCCTCACCGCGGGATTCAAACCAAAAAACTTATTATTTACAGCAAAGTAAGCATAAAATTTAATTTTTATTAGAGCTATGCACAGTAAATTGCATAATAACCAAAACTTTCTATTTTTATTAAAACTATTGCAGTTGGTCTTTTCACATAACAACATTAATGCGAAATATGAAGTTTCATCGTTAATTTAATACAAGTGAATATATTATTCATGTAAATGGTTCATAAGGCCTTAATTAAATATAAAACAATACGTTTTGTGTAAGAGAATGTCGCAGTCCTTATTTGAGGTTTTTTTTTTTTTTTAATGGCCTAATCAGGACTTTTTGTTTGAGAAAAATCTGGCAACTCTGGTCCTGGTGTGTACATACTACATATCGTAAGGCTTTGTTTATTTTGACCGGTGCAGTAGTGCAATCTGATTTCCACGCTGTGGATTTCTGATCGTTGTTACTCAAGATCTAAAGTTGTGTATTGGCGTGAACCACGTTTAGTTTGTTGTAGTCTGCTGTTCAGATCTGTGAAGCAATAATGAGCATCAGTAAAGTACAGCTGTCAGAAGGAAGCTGTTTTTCAGGTATTTGCTCTTGCCACAGCTATTATTTCTGTTTGTAGGGTTCTATAATAACTTTTAGTTAGGAGACATGACGACAGAAGGCAGATTAAATGAAATTAATAAAATGATAAATTGTGTCCCTCAAGTCGGTCACCTTTTCAATGTTACGGGAAAAATTGGGGAAGGAGCATATAGTAAGGTGTACAGAGCCCAGTTTAAAGGAGGTAATTTTGAAGAACAGTATGCATTGAAATATATAATTCCAACTAGTCGACCATCCAAAGTTTTAACGGAAGTTCAGTTTCTGAAAAAAATAGGTGGTTCAGATAATGTCATAGGTATTGAGCTGTGCCTAATAAATCAAGGGCATGTGGTGATTGTTATGCCATACATTCCCCATGAAAACTTTGGAGAGGTCATAGAGTCTATGAGTTGGAAAGAAACTAGAGATTACATGAAAAATCTATTTATTGCTCTGGCTGAAGTGCATAAAAATGGTATTATACACAGAGATGTCAAGCCCAATAATTTTTTATATGACAGGAAGCGAAAGAGGTATGCTCTCATTGACTTTGGCTTATCTCAGGTTGAGGAACTTCACCAGCAGTCTTGTAAATTAAAGTCATCCAAATATGATGTACCTTTCAAGGACCAAGTTTCTTTCCAATTACGAGAACGGTTATTTTACAGTGAACCTGAGTCTTTGTATGCAAGTGCTTATCTAAAAGGGGTTAATACGCACCTAAACACAACAAAAAGAACATGCCAGAGTTATCCTGTTTTAGAGCACAAAAAGCAGCGTATGCAGTACAGCCAAGAAAATATATTCAAGGAAATTCCACCAGTCCTTGTTGATCATTCAATGGATGCCTCCCAAACAGTGCCTTCAGGAATTCAAGCATCAATAACTCAACAAAGCTGCTTATGTTATGGAAAAGATATTGTCTGCAAAAAGTGTCTAAGTAGAATAGTTGAAAAAGCCCCAAGGGGTGGCACACGTGGTTTTAGAGCACCAGAAGTCCTCCTCAAACAGAGAGAGCAGTCAACTGCTATAGATATGTGGTCAGCGGGTGTCATTTTATTGTCAATTTTAAGCAACAAGCATCCATTTTTCCAAGCTGAAGATGATTTAGGTGGCCTTATTGAAATAATTTATGTTGTTGGGCCTGAAAAGTTGAAAGCAGCAGCTTCATCAATAGGGAAGTCAGTGCTTGTAAGTCTTCCCCTTGCATCTGAAGACTTGCCAGAAATTTATGACAAGCTTCAACCACCAAAATACCTTGAGGCTCTATGTAAACACATTAGATTTGGAAACAAAGAGGGTTTATTTCAGAGGAAAGAAAGAAATCCTCAGAAAAGACCATTTTCAGTAAGTTTTGAACCCAAACCGGAAAGTGATGTGTGTGTCGTTCCTGAAAGTGCATACAGCTTATTAAATAGACTTTTGGATCCAAATCCATTTTCACGTATTACAGCATCCGAAGCACTTTTACACCCTTTTATTATGGGTGTTTAACAAAGGTTTTATTCTTCGTGCTTATGCTTCTAGCGAATGATGGTCAGTAAACTCGATGGATAAGAAACTTTGAAGAAGGGTGTTAATTGTAAAACTTTCAGGACTAGGGTGTATGCCTTCATTTTCAAATTCCTTCTGTAAAAATGAAAGAAAAATTGTGCAAGACTGAAACTTGGAATTCTGCTGCGTACTACGGTACCAACTACTGGTGCGACTGATGCTCGTAGAGACTTATCACAGTGTGATGGGATTGAAACATCAGTTATGATCGATTTTTTTTTGCCACTGAGCAAGCTGCTGCTGAATGTCCAACTTCAGTAGAAGTTCTTTTAGTATTAGTATTTTGTTTATTTACCATCATTGTTTATACCTGGACTCTTTGTAACTTGTGTCGCATCCAAGGACACATTCATTCACAATGTCTGTCCCGACGTTTAGTGATTTTACCTGAGGACTCCACTGGTTCCTCTTCTCTGCATTTCCAACAGTCTACATGGCCCTCTCGAAAATGTACTCGTCATGGTGGCAATGTCTGGAACCGACTCTAAATGTGACGCACCAGTACCTACCTCTGATGTTGGGTTAACTGATGCAAAAGTTGCTTCCAGTCCTGAACACAAGGTTAATATAGCTCTTCTACAAGAGACCTTGTCTTCTTGTACTTTTGTGTCACAAATCTACGATTCTTCTAGGTGCTGCTCATCATGGTGACAGTTGATGCAGTGTCTGTTTCATTGAGGGATTTGGTTGAGCATTGTGACCTGAAGCCTATTTCTACATCACCATTTTTAACCCAGACAAAGGAAGATGATACTCCTATGCATGTTGTATGTACTGTTCGCAAACAGTCTGGGACTTCCCCTACCCACATTGAAATTAAGCACCCTAAGTCGTCGGATTCATTGGAGTCTGCTGTTTTACAGACTCTTGTTATTCTACTACAGGACTCTGATGTTTAAGTTTCATCAGTCTTCTCAAACCTGTCGTCCATACAGTTTAAGGAACTATGACTGGCTGATCCTCCTAACATTCCTGTTATCGCACTACACTTCTGGACCGGTAAACACGTTTACTAAAACTAATTTGGGGAAAATGTTTATTATTGAAATTAAGCACCCTAAGTCGTCGGATTCATTGGAGTCTGCTGTTTTACAGACTTGTTATTCTACTACAGGACTCTGATGTTCAAGTTTCATCAGTCTTCTCAAACCTGTCGTCCATACAGTTTAAGGAACTATGACTGGCTGATCCTCCTAACATTCCTGTTATCGCACTACACTTCTGGACCGGTAAACACGTTTACTAAAACTAATTTGGGGAAAATGTTTATTATTGAAATTAAGCACCCTAAGTCGTCGGATTCATTGGAGTCTGCTGTTTTACAGACTCTTGTTATTCTACTACAGGACTCTGATGTTCAAGTTTCATCAGTCTTCTCAAACCTGTCGTCCATACAGTTTAAGGAACTATGACTGGCTGATCCTCCTAACATTCCTGTTATCGCACTACACTTCTGGACCGGTAAACACGTTTACTAAAACTAATTTGGGGAAAATGTTTATTATTGAAATTAAGCACCCTAAGTCGTCGGATTCATTGGAGTCTGCTGTTTTACAGACTCTTGTTATTCTACTACAGGACTCTGATGTTCAAGTTTCATCAGTCTTCTCAAACCTGTCGTCCATACAGTTTAAGGAACTATGACTGGCTGATCCTCCTAACATTCCTGTTATCGCACTACACTTCTGGACCGGTAAACACGTTTACTAAAACTACTTTGGGGAAAATGTTTATTATCTCTTTTAACAGCCTGTTATGAAACAGTTTCTTGATAAGCATCGTCAGGTGCTGAAAGATGGTGTCTTCCTGTTAGAACTACATGGTCGAGTCACATTATTGTGACCACCAGCTAATATCCACTGTGGGCAGCAGCTAGACGGGCTGGGAGTCAGTAAGGTGCTGGAATGTGTTTACAGGTATGTGGAGCCATGCTGACTGCAGTGAATCTGACAACTGCTGGAGGATGTGTGGTGGAGGATCCATAGAGCGAACAACACAATCGAGGTGGTCCCACAGATGCTCAATTGGGTTTAAGTCTGGGGAATTAGGAGACCAGGAAAATACTTTGAAGTCTTCATCGTGTTCTTCCAAACACTCGGACATTTCTATCTGTGTGACACTTCGCATTGTTGTGCTGAAGGATCCCATTCTCCTTAGGGAAGACAATCAGCATGTATAGGTGCACGTGGTCTGCAAGCATGAATTCATAACGAATTTGGTCCATAGTGCCTTCCACAGGTATGAGTGGACCCAGGGAATGCCACGAAAACATTCCCCAGACCATAACGCTACCCTCTCCAGCTTGTGTTCTTCCAGCAACGGTTGAAGAGTGTTTGTTCTCCAATTTTTCGGGCCTTATACGCCAACGTTCATCAATTCGATAAACGAGAAGGCAATTCTTTGCCAATCAGCGGAGGTCTAATTCCGATACTGCCGTGCAAATGTAAGCCTTTCTGCCATTGCACCTTCGTTAGCATAGGTCCAGTGACAATCCGTCTGCATCGGAGCCCCCATACGCAGCAGGGTTCGCTGAACTGTCATTTTTAGACACACTTCTGGTAGCCTCCTGATTCATTTGGCCAGTGAGTTGCTCCACTGTAGCGTGTTGATCGGCCCTCACGCACCTTCGAAGCTGATGTTCACCTCTCGCGTCAGTGGCACGTGGTGCTCCGCAGTTTCCACTTCGCTTATTCGCAATGGTGCCATTTCTCCAATCACGATACACTAACCACAACAGTACGCGAACAGTTCACAAACTGCGCCGTTTCAGAAATACTGCCACCCTTGGCCTGAAAGCCGATAACCATCCTTTTTTGCAAATCTGATACATCGTTCCTTTTATCCATGACAGCAGCGAGTGATATGTTTTCAGATTGCCTACAGCACACCTTATATACCCTCCAAGCCAGCTCACAGCATGTGCATTCTTTCATTGCTACACGCTGTTGACGTCAAAAGTAGGAGGTGGTCACAATAATGTGACTCGACTATGTAGTTATTTACCAATAGTAGTAATAATAATACTTAAGTATTCATCAAATTAAACAAACGATTTATTCAGCTTCGACATGACACCATCACCACAACATCTGAAGTCTCACTGTTGCCACTTTCACAACTACTGTAATACCTTCAGTATGTTACATCTTTTTTTTTTTTTTTTTAATAGAATTTTCCAAAATATGTTATTCTTCTAAGTTACATAATCATTCAAATACTGTGGTCTTCCGGTAATTATTATTATTTTTTTTAATTGGAGGTTTAGCGACCACCGTGAACAACTCAATGGGCTGTAAGCAGTCGCCCGTTCTTAATTTAGGGTCACTGGCTCCAGGGAAGGGAGAGAGCCAGTGCCGAAAGACAAACACAACATCCATGCCTTTCCTCTAATTTATTCTTGATATTTCTGAATACTTTAGCATTTAATAGTTTAGAGGTTATTGGTAGTTTAGTTTTTACTCTATGTCCAAAGACAAGCTGGGCTGATGACAGCATTATTCCAGAAATTGGGATATTTCTATACTCCATTAATCCTACATAGTGATCCTCATTTCCTTCTTTAGCCTTTTTGAAAATGTTTTTTACAATATCAACTCTATTTTCAGCTAGCCCATTACTTTTAGGATATCTTGGACTAGAGAACGTGCATTCAAAGTCCCATGACCTGGCAGATGCTCTGAATTCTTTGCTATTAATTGGGTTATTGTCTGATATGGATGTTTCTGGTACTCCAAACTTTGAGAAGATTGATTTCAATTTATCAATTATTTCTTGAGTGGACTTAGGCATGCTATCAGGTTTCACTTTAATATGATATGGCTTGCCTGGTATTTTTCCATTAAAAAACAGAATAGATCTCTATAATTTCTGCTTTATTTTGAGTTGCAGATATTCAGTCTGTTCTTTTTAGTAAACAAAGTTGTATACATGCTTCCAAACCCAACAATGGTCTTGAGTCATGTTTTACTACTATAAACTAAATAGTTTTTTTTTTTTTTGCACACCTTGAATTGAGCAATTAAGAATTACTGTGCCCTCACATATTTTATTTTATAATTACCATATGTTACTAATACAGTTGAAGTATTTTTCAATTCCAGTTCTCCACGTTGGGATTCGAAACAAATTTGATTATACTTAGCTAAAGGTTATATGTTTGTTTCTGCCCCCGTGTCTAATTTAAACTATTTTTCACTCTGTTCTATCTTTATAACCTTATTCCAAGATTTCTCAATTGATACTTTATTAACTTCTACATCACCATTATTACCAATATGTTCCTTATTGTCTCCACATATAATTCATAACCCTGTATGTCACCTTGTACTTCGTTTACCCTTTTTTTTTTTTTTTTTTTTTTTAACTTTGCTCTGCATCCAATAGTAAAATGGTTTTGACCCTTGCATTTATTGCATATCTTACCATAAGCAAAACATCCACCTTTGCACTGATACCACATTTTTTACACTGATAGGGTTCATTTGAGGGAACTTGCTGAGAAATCAGTTTTGAGTCTTTTTGTTGTTTAAGAAACATTTTCTTTGTTGTTTTGGTTTTAATAGCATTTGTAGCTAGCTGTAATAGGATTTTTCATGGTTTTCATCTGATCTTTACTGACCTCTGAAGCTCTAACCTGGTCAGCCGCCTTTGGTAAAGACAGATTTAGTTCTCGAAGAAGTCTTTCTTAGAGTGATGAATTCAGCAGTCCCAACACTACTCAATCTCGAATCAAGCCTTCCTCCTGGTCACCAAATTTGCATGTAGCTGCTAAAGTTTTCAAGCAAGTTATGTAATTATCAACTGTTTGACCTTCTTGTGGCATACACTTTAAAGCATTTAAAGCATTCAAATATGACATTTTTACATGGGAGGCAATACTCTTCAATTTTTTTTTTAACACTTTCAAAATAACCAGAAGCATCTTCATCTAGTTTAAAAATATTAAAAATTTTGACACCTTCATCACCAACAAAGTTAAGTAAAATGGTGACCTTAGTTTTATCAGGCTATTTTTTAAGTGGCGAGCAAAAAGTTGTCTAACTTCTGCTTCCAGTTGTCAGAAACATTTTCCCGAGAACTTAAGTTTACCTGGAGCTTTAAAACAATCCATTTTAAACTTCTGACACTATGTTAGAACTAGTTATTTACTAATAGTAGTAATACTGAAGTATTTGTCAAGTTAGACAGACGATTTATTCAGCTTCGACATCACAATAGCATCTAAAATCTCACTGTTGCCACTCACATAACTACTGTATATAACTTGTTACACTTCCAACTAAGTTAAGCAGCTTTTTAGTTTGAACTAAAAAAGTAATTCAAATATATTTTTGCAGTTACATTTTTATATTATGTATATAATTTGCTTCCTAGCCATCATAGAATATGAATATTTTATTTGGATAGGAATTCACATTTGGTACACAATTAGAACCTTGCTTTTATGTTTTTCTCATTTATACGTAAATTGTAACCAATACAAATATTCTGAATTCAGTGTAGTAATGTTAAACTTTCGTTGGCCGCCCCGGTGGCGCAGTGGTCTAAGGCGCTGGCCTCTGATCATTCGTCCATAAGGGGTCCGGGTTCGAATCCCGGTGAGGCATGGATGTTGTGTTTGTCTTACGGCACTGGCTCCCTCCCTTCCCTGGAACCAGTGACCCTAAATTAGGGACGGGCGACTGCTTATAGCCCATTGAGTTGCTCACGGTGGTCGTTAAACCTCCAACCAAAAAAAAAAAAAAAAAACTTTCGTTGTTTCATTTATACATGTTTTTTTTTTTTCAATTATATGTTCATTTTACTTTGCTCCTTGAAACAAACAAGGTTCCACTGTTTATGTTTTCAGCTTTTCTGGGGCTACATCTTAAGTGTTATTATGTATGCTTTTGTGTATCCTTCCATGGCAGTTGCCAGCAGGTTTGTTTACCTTTGAGATTGTGCTTCTCCATGTGCCACTAAGAGATATAAATCAGGGCTTGAAAAATACAATGCACGGGGCATGTAAATTATTGGCCTGGGCATGTAAGTAAAATATCTAGTTGCCTGAACTGGCCAACTAAATTTAAAAATAAAGTTTGGAATAGAATTTCCTACTACACGAAAAAAGACAGTCTTGTTTCATTTCACTGCTAATCACTGCAAGTTGTATTATTGTTACAGAATGCCAAGGACAGAAGAATATCACTTCTTTAATTATATTATGTTTTAGGACCAGAAATTATCACTTCTTTAATTATATTATGCTCTAGGTCCAGAAATTGGAGCCTTATGTAGTTTTGCTTCAGATGTTATTTAAAGTCAGCAAAGGGTGAAAACTTTAGCAAAAGAAACATCTGGCAAAATCACTAAATTTCTCAATACCAATTTCAGCATCATGTTAAAGCTTGACAATACATACTTTTGTGCATGGAACATTTTGAATACAGTCCCTTAAAATTAAAATGCAAAACATTTAAAAAAGTTAATCATATATTTTAACTTAAAAAAAAAATAATGAGGGCTCTTATTTTTTGTTATCTTAAAAAAGATAAATTTCCCTGGGCAAGTAAATAATTCTTGCACATGCCCAGCTGTGTATGTAACTTTTCAGATATTTTTCAAGCCTTGTATATATTTCAATGAAACAAGTAGATATATAGAACATTTTGTCTCAAAAATTTGCATTATTTGTGTGGCAGAAAAAAGTTTCATAAATGTCTGCATGATCCCATTTATTTTGGAGAGGACCCAAGATTTCTTGATGAAAATTCTTCTCTGTCAGAAGGAATGCTTAATGTTATGCGGTTGCTCTTATAATCATCTGTCACATATTGTCAGTCAAGTGCCAACGTTATCTGCCACAGCAAAATTATAGGATACCAATATACTGCATAAAGTGTGAAATAATAACCTAAGAAGATGTGACTGTACTTAACAGGATTTTTTCTGATGCAATAGGTATAGTTCGTAAGCAGGGCTCGATTTCGACCAGTAGTTATTAGCAAATTGCTAGCAAGCAAATGCATTTTGCTAGTGATAAAAAGTGGTCCTAGCAAAAGTTGCTAACAGAAAAATGTTGAATGTTTTAGTTTGAACTGTAAAGTGCCACTGCATTGCACATTTAGAATATTTTAGACACATACAAAAAGAAACAACTGCTTTCTGGAAACAAATGTTTCTTGAAAAGTACAAGCATTACAAAAACATTTTGGAACTAGTAGAAATATCCAGTATATTTCCCTTATCTACTTCTGCCTGTGAGATTGGGTCAAGTTTCATGAAGTGAATCCAGGGTGATTGGAGGGGCAGTTTAAACTTGCAAACATTGAATGCTCTAACAAGTATTGAAACTGAAGGTCTGTTTGAAGACAAGTTTGACCCCAGGCCTGCTGTTTTAATGTGGTATGATGTAAAGACCCGAAACTCAGATCGTAAACCATACGGAAAATAACTTAAGATTTTGGATAGTGTTCTAGAATTTTGTGAATAAAGTTAAATAAAAAACTTTTTTTTTTAAATATTTGCATTCAAATTAAATTGTCAGAATTAATCTGTCAGGTCATGAAAAAATGAGTTATATCTAAACATTTAAAATCTTTTCAGCATTACAATGTGACAATTACAAGGGTGAAATCAAAATTTGCCATGATTGACTAATGGAGAGTGACATGTTAAGATTTCTTTTGTATAATGTTAATAAACTTTCCCTAGTAGTTGATGCAATTTGCTGGTAAAAAATAAAGCCACTAGCAAGTGTTGCTACTGCTAAAAAAATAAATAAATAAAGGCCTGTTTGTAAGTTATTATTATTTACCAAGTCATTTGTACCATTTATTTAGTAGCACTCATCTCATTTTTACTTTTTTTTTTTTTAACAAACTAAGAATTAAGTGTATGTGCTTTTCTGTTCTTTCTGTTTTAGTGGTGGCAGACCTTTTTGTTATGTTATTTATACTATGCTTTCATGATTGCCATTTAACATGTAACTTCACATGTTAACTATACATGAACTTGAAAACAAGTGTTTGTAATGATGTTCAATCTAAACTCATATGATTCTGTGTCAAAGGAAAAGGTGTTTTATATGGTTTATTATTATGTGTTTTTGTAAATATGCATGATGCAAAAGACTCAAAATTTTGCCTTGTGCTAGTTACTTGTGTTGTTTTTTTCTTTATCACAGAAATGTATCTTCAACTTAAATTTCTGTTATGTACTAATAATTCCAAATTCATTACCATCACCAGAGAAAATAGCTAATGAAAATAATAGTGCAGGTATATGTTTGGACAGTCATACAGTGTGTTTATATTTACACTTACCATTGAATATAAGATGTTTTCTTTGTAACCTTTCCTATCTATTTAGAATTGTAGGATATTTTATGTGTACAAAAAAAAAAAAAAATGAGTGAATGTTTTTAAACATGATATTTAAAACCATTATGTTTTCAACATAATTCATATGGGCTATAGCTGAGGTGTCTCAAATTTTTTCATTATTAATATCTATTATGAGAGTTTGACATTTGTCTTTTACAATGGTAAATGTTCCTATTTATTTTAAGGCTGTCTTTGAATGAGCGTAACAGAAATTTTGTCCTATATCTGTAATGCAAATTCTTTTGTACACATTTTCTCGAAAACTATTACTTTGTAGAGTTTGAAATTTTGAGTACAAATAAAAACGACCCATATCTAATATGTGTCGCAGTTATTTTGCCGAAAAATTTGCTAGAATTTTTCTTAAATTTAAATTTATCAGACTCAAAAGTATTCCAATTTGGCACTAGATGGCACCAGAAGTTAGCTTGGCAGTGTTTCTGTATGGAAGAAACAAAATCTCTCATTTCTGTCTGCTTTTTTTAATTATCTAGGCCAAATAGAAATCAAAGAATGGCAACTGAAGTGAGATTGGAATCTTGTCTTCTATAGATCATCTTAAATTCTACTTGTAAGTTCATTTTTTGAAGAGAAAATGTGTACATTACCAGAAAATACTTGAATTTGAGACAGAAACTACGCCTACCTATTAAGTTCCACCCCCAAACAATGTCATTGGTTAAAACGAAACAGCGCGTATCTTGTCTTTTCATTGTGGAGCCAATGAGAGACCGCTGCCATCCTGAATATGGCAAGGTCTTCAGTCATTCGCCGACGCCAACTTCTGGGACAAGATGTAAAAGCCACGGCCAAGGAGTGATATTTTGCACCATCTATTGCAGAAGATGAAGCCTAACACTCATTCAAAGACAGCCTTAAAGGATAGTTTAAGAATTGATAAAAATTGTTCTGTTTGAAAGAATGCTTAACTCTCCAACCAGCGAATAAAATCTGATTCAGTTGCTTTGAAAACGCCACTGGAATCTGTAAAAGCAGCTTCCAAAACGGCTGTCGCTTTTGAGCAAAAGTGAAAAATTCCACCAGCGATGAAAACCAATCTTTTTTCTGTGAAACTGTCACAAGATTTTAAGGTTGGCTTCACTGAATTGGTGATTTGGTAAGTTGCTTGAAGCCAAATTATTGGCACCAACTAAGAGCATGCTAGATTTTTTAAGCATGGATGGCCCCACAAAATAATCTTTTGGTAACAATTAGTATGTTGTGACTAGAACTTATGGAATAAGATGTTTCTTTCATTTAATATCAGTAAGAGACTAAAAATCAAAATTAATACACTCAACATACTTTTGAAATTGGGTATGTTGAATATTTTATTTTAATATAAATAATTCTGAAATATGTTACTGAAATAATCATTTTGTTTTAATTCAGCAAACTAACAGTTTTGAAATCTATTGAAATTGAGGAATGAAACAGTTAAGAAACACAGGAATCCTCCCCAATGGCAGATTGGTATGAGGCGTTGGCTACAAATAAATCTTCCAAGATGGGTCAGGGTTTTTGAGTGCTGGCAGAGTGTAAAAGATATATCACAAGCTTTCCTTTCCCAGGAATCAGCAGTCCCAAATTACGGATGAGAGACTGAGTGGTCTTTAAATCCCACAAACAAAAATAAAAAAAGCAGTTTTTTTTTCCCCGGCCCATAATACAGGGTAGAGCCCTGCAAAGGCAATATTTTTAGGCCTGGGCCCACCAAGTTAAAGCCAGGCCCAGCCTGGCCCGGCCATTCAGGTCCTGCATAGGTTTTATTTGTGTAACTGTCTCTTGCTTTAACACAGACGTTATTTGTACTGTTACTTTTTGGACTAACTCGAAACTCATGTAAAAAGAGGGCATAAGTAAGTTAACTAACCCACCAGTAACCAGAAATATGGCAAATGCAATAAAAAGTATTCAGTGAACTTAAGTAAATTATAGTCATTTCGTAATCGAACCCTTCGCAGGGTCAGATCACTGTTTATACGAGTCAAGTACTGTCTTCTTTGACATTTTTGTCCAGAACATAATATAAATTGATACTCAGTTACACACACGCACACACAATAACATGGTTAATAGTTAGTACAATAAACTCTTGTGCGCAGAATATGATTCCGTTCTGTTGGCACGACGTCTGATATTAATTCTTCAGGTTCAGGATATAACTCCCAAAATCCAAATGTAACACAATTTTCCAATTGTTTTGCTCCTCGAACCTCTAATTTACCCAATCCAATATTCATCCACATTTAAAACAAAGCAAGTAGCAAATCAAAATTATAAAGACAGAGCCTAAGAATAGTTTACTAGCGCATATTGAAGCTTTAATTGATTCCTAATTCCTATAAATGCAAATCATCGTACGGAGCAAATGTTTTTCTGTTGTAAACTTCCAAAATAAATGGAATATGGATTCAAAGGGGAGTATGATTGCCAAAGATCAAAGACGAAAAGACACGCGCAATATAAATAAATAAAAAATAGCACAAGGCGGGAGAGAAGAATGGTTGCGAGAAACAAGAAATATGATCACTGGAAGGAAAAGACAGACTTCAAAAACAGAATGACTTAAATTTATCAACAACCTGACTACATGGTACACGTGCAAGTGTAGGCCCAGCCCGGAAGTCTTAAATTATAGGCAGGCCCATGCAGCGCTCTAATACAGGGTGTCCGAGAATTATTGGACACATTACAAAATTATGTACAAATAAAACTATGAGCATTGTCTGTTTTTCTATGTCACATATTACTAACACAGTTTCTATATTTTTGTTTTGCAGAATTGTTGTTCCCAGAATCCGATAGATGGCGCTAGGTGTGGCCTGATGAGGAATGTATGAGAAATGCGCAATCAGTAATCATGTTATCCGTACAGCTGAAGGCGATCTGTGTGTTATGGCTTGCAGAATTAAAGTTAAAAGATGGTACTGTTTAGAGTATGGTTGTAATCCTCCATCAACGAATTCAATTAAGCGGTGGATGAAACAATTTAAAGAAACTGGCAATGTGGAACATCATGGAGGAGCCGGTAGGCCTAGCGTCAGCAGCGAGACGGCTGACCAAGTTAACGAAAGTTTCTGACAAAGCCCCAGGAAATCCATTCATAAAGCAAGCAGACAACTGTGCATTCCGAAATTGACAGTTCACAATATTTTACACAAGAAATTAAAGTTTCATGCTTATAAAATTCAAATAGTGCAAAAGATGCACGTAAATGATCACACTCTGTGATGCGATTTCGCTGTGGATATGCTGAATCACGTGGAAAATGACGAAAACTTTCTCAGTACTGTAATTTTTAGTGATGAATCCACATTTCATGTCTCAGGTATTGTGAATCGTCACAACTGTAGGACATGGGGCAGTGAACCGCCTCATGCTGCTATTGAACTGGAACGTGATTCTCCAAAAGTTAATGTGTGGTGCACCCTATCAAAAAGAAAAGTGATTGGCCCTTTCTTCTTCTGCAAAAAAAAAAAACCATAAATGGTGACATTTACTTGGATATGCTAGAAAATTTCGCTATACCCCAGATCAAAAGATATGACGTTGTTTTCCAACAAGACGGCACGCCTCCACATTGGTAAACGTGTGTACGTAAGTGCCTAAATGAGCATTTCCCTAACAGATGGATTGGGAGTGGTGGTCCCATTCCGTGGCCTCCTCGCTCTCCAGATCTAACTCCATTGGATTATTTCATGTGGGGTTATGTGAAGGATTGTGTCTATGAGACGCCTTGTACTGATTTGCAGGAACTGAAGCAGCATATCACAGCTGCTATTAATTCCATAACTCCTCAGATGCTTGCCAATACATGGCATGAAATAGCGTATCGCTTGGATGTACTATGAGCAACCAAGGGATCTCACATCGAAATTTATTAACTTGTGTAGTTACATTGTAAGTAAGTACAGTCAGTTTCTTTCTATCTGTTTAATGTTTTGTTTTATATAATTTTGTAATGTGTCCAATAATTCTCGGACACCCTGTATATTTAAATTTACTCACAAGCATCAGGACAATAAAAAACAAGCAATATCAAACTTATTCAAAAGTTTATTACTGGATAAGTTAGTAATACCACATATTTAATTATTTATTATGAAAAAAATCAGTGTATAAAAAAAGTTGCTGGGTTTTTTTTTTTTGGTTTTTTTTTTTAGCATGCTCTGAAATTTATAAAAGTTGATGCCTATGAGCCGAATCACATTTCTGCAAGAGAAACATGTCCTAGACAAATTTCATCATTCATTTAATGAAGTTTCTGTTTATCTAAATTTAACATATTGTCAAACATGCATGGCAAAACTCTCAAATCATACTTAAAATCTTAGTTGTAAATGAATTTATGGCACCTCTATTTATAGTGATTGTGGAATAACTTTTTAACGGGTCTTATAGAGGTTATTTTTCATGAAAGTTGGTTGTCAAATTTTCGAACTAAAGCCTAGTTCGTCATCAGGACTACATCACTGGAGTAGTTGCTGCCACTCAGTTGGAAGAGTCCAACCGCAATTATCGTTAATTGTGGTACTTCTTCTTCTTGCTATTTCGATCCCTTCTTCTAGTTTCCTCTTTACTAAGTTTGACTGGTGGGCGATTATTTTCACTGTGTTCCAATTTATGGAGTGTCCACTTGCTTGTATATGTCTGTCTAGCCCTGTTTTGCTACTAATGTTCCTAATAGCTGCTTGGTGTTCTTTCATTCGGACCTTAATACTTCTCCCTGTTCCTCCTATATAGCTGAGTCCGCAGTTACAGTCGATGCAATAAATTACTCCTTCTTGCAATTGGATGTCCAATTCTTTCTGCTTTAAAGCTGGCAGGAATTTCTTTATTTTGTTATTAAGATCTGGAGCTAGCCTGATATTATATTTTGCTCCGATCCTTTTCAGTTTCTCGAAAAGTCCCTTGTGGTACGTAATTTTGCTGGTGAATTTGAAGTTGGTTTTCTCCTGCTTTTTTTTGGCACTTGTCTAAATATTTTCTCAACATATGGGGAGGGGTAATTGTTTTCTGCCAATATTTCCTGTAATTCTTCTTTGTGAAGATCTTTTGAGTATCTGAAGAGACCAGGATTTCAATTTTTTCCAAAAATTGTCTTGCCGTTATTATATATTTAATATAATTAGGGTGGATTGAGCAGAAGTCTAATATCTTCCCTATGTTGGTGGGTTTTCTAAAAAGCTGAGTGAATATTTTCCCCTCTCTTGAGGTCAAGGTTAAATCTAGGAAATTGATGCTATAGTCTTTTTCTTGTTCCAGGGTGTACTGTGCAAGGTATTCTCTAGTAAGTTAAATTCTGCCAGAATCTGAGAGGGTAGAGATTGGTCCACAGTATCTACTATAATTAGGACATCATCCATGTACCTTACATAGAGAACAAATAAGGAGGGTTGTATAAGGATTGTTGCCTCTAATTTACTTATATAATAATTTGCTAGCAGAGGTGCTAGTGGAGAACCCATTGCAAGTCTTGAAGTTTGCCTGTAATATTTCTTTCCAAACTGGAAGAAATTATTCTTGAAGGAAAATAGGAGCAGTTCATATATGCCAAGTAGTATTTCTCTATTGTGATTATGGAATACTATTTTTTCCGCGAGGTCATCCGCAATGTATATATTTTCCCTTCTCCTCCCTACCTACTAAAAAATTCCATGCAGCTTAAAGGAAAACTGGACAACTTGCCAGAATTAATTCATCCAGTAATGGCAAGCCTGGATATAGTATCTATGTATACCAACATTAACCTGGACCTCCTACTGGAATTCATTGCGGATGACCTCGCCGAAAAAATAGTATTCCATAATCACAATAGAGAAATACTACTTGGCATATATGAACTGCTCCTATTTTCCTTCAAGAATAATTTCTTCCAGTTTGGAAAGAAATATTACAGGCAAACTTCAGGACTTGCAATGGGTTCTCCACTAGCACCTCTGCTAGCAAATTATTATATAAGTAAATTAGAGGCAAAAATCCTTATACAACCCTCCTTATTTGCTCTCTATGTAAGGTACATGGATGATGTCCTAATTATAGTAGATACTGTGGACCAATCTCTACCTTCTCAGATTCTGGCAGAATTTAACTTACTAGAGAATACCTTGCAGTACACCCTGGGACAAGAAAAAGACTATAGCATCAATTTCCTAGATTTAACCTTGACCTCAAGAGAGGGGAAAATATTCACTCAGCTTTTTAGAAAACCCACCAACACAGGGAAGATATTAGACTTCTGCTCATTCCACCCTGATTATATTAAATCGAATACGGCCAGACAATTTTTGGAAAAAATTGCAATCCTGGTCTCTTCAGATACTCAAAAAGATCTTCACAAAGAAGAATTACAGGAAATATTGGCAGAAAACAATTACCCCTCCCCATATGTTAAGAAAATATTTAGACAAGTGCCAAAAAAAAGCAGGAGAAAACCAACTTCAAATTCACCAGCAAAATTACGTACCACAAGGGACTTTTCGAGAAACTGAAAAGGATCGGAGCAAAATATAATATCAGGCTAGCTCCAGATCTTAATAACAAAATAAAGAAATTCCTGCCAGCTTTAAAGCAGAAAGAATTGGACATCCAATTGCAAGAAGGAGTAATTTATTGCATCGACTGTAACTGCGGACTCAGCTATATAGGAGGAACAGGGAGAAGTATTAAGGTCCGAATGAAAGAACACCAAGCAGCTATTAGGAACATTAGTAACAAAACAGGGCTAGACAGACATATACAAGCAAGTGGACACTCCATAAATTGGAACTCAGTGAAAATAATCGCCCACCAGTCAAACTTAGTAAAGAGGAAACTAGAAGAAGGGATCGAAATAGCAAGAAGAAGAAGTACCACAATTAACGATAATTGCGGTTGGACTCTTCCAACTGAGTGGCAGCAACTACTCCAGTGATGTAGTCCTGATGACGAACTAGGCTTTAGTTCGAAAATTTGACAACCAACTTTCATGAAAAATAACCTCTATAAGACCCGTAAAAAAGTTATTCCTTAAAATCTTGTTTTCTGAAATTAGTGAAACTCTTAAAACATAATTATGATAGAAATGTTTTAGCATTTTGTATCCACAATTGTAAAATACATTTAAGTAATAATACATGTAAGATTTTTAATCTACTATAAAATATTGGTAGCTATCTTAAACTTTTGTTAATGGAGGGAACACTCACAGTATTCCAAAATGGCATCATGCAACTGAGAAAAATAAAAGTAATATAGATGTATACCCATGGCAGGTCCAAATCCTAGTTCCATATAGTATTTAAGGATTGTAGTGATATCAGGTGTGTCAATAAACCACTTTTATAATTGAATGTATTCATCACATGTGGAACCTGTGCTAAATTTCACAAAAATGAAAACAAAAAATTTTGAAAGTGAAGCTAATTTCACTTTTCAAAGCTGTTACTCATGGGCAGAAATGTTATTTGGCCCAGGGAAAAATTAATTGTGTTTTTCCTATGTGAAAGCAATGTTGGGTTTACCTGTAAAATTCTGCTCCCTAAACACAAAAAGTGTATACTACAATCCACACCTGTGCAAAAGTGACTTTCATTTGAAAGAATGTAAATTCAAGCAATTGGAGAAACAACAGCCTTTGATCACAAATCGGGGATTACAGATAAAATCGCTGTCACTGCATTAGAAATGCACCCAGTATTTTCCAGCTGTTAATCCCAAAGATAATAGTGAACACATTCCATGGGTGCAAACTGATTTAGGAAGTAGTTAGTGGAGTCGTGCCTGGTGCGGTCAAATTGCTTTCGGAGCAGTAGAGAGAGAACAAGTCTCACATGTTCAAGCCATTTTTGACACTGCTTGGAGGGTTACTGTGATATGGTTGTTCTTATGTATTTGTCACATTATGTCAATAAGGTACTAACATTGTTTGCTGTAGCAAAATTCTAAGATAACAATATACTGAATAAAGTCTGAATTACTAACCTAAGAAGATGACTGTGCACATATTTTTCTATGCAATACCTTTGTAAACCAATAAACAATGAAACGAATACAAAAAAAAAAAAAATATGCCAAAATTTAGTATTGCCTAAAAATAAATATTTTCTGTTTTACCATGATTCCTGTATATATTTTTTGTATCTACTGTAGAAAGTTAGTTATTGAAACAGCTAAGATCCTGTATTTTGTTGGATGACTGCAGTTCAAAGATGGTTTGTAGAATTTGTTCTGTTTGTTTTTATAAAGTTTCCTACTTTAGTAAACTTTGATTAATAACTAAATTCTTTTTTTTTTTTTTTTCATTAGACCTTCAGGATGGAGTCAAGCAAAGTTATTGAATACTGCGGAATTAGGTTAAATTTTAAAGTGTTATTAGACAATGCAACTGTGATGGCATCTGATTTGAAGTTATTCAGTTTAATGTGTACAATAAGATTTTAAGAAGTATGTTAAATTGCCAAACTTCACAGTCCATGAAAATTTAAATATGTATTTATATGGGATGATAGGGCAGGTGATGGGCAAACAATATAGCCTCTCCTTGCCAAATGTCAACCCTGCCTTCTTGTGGTGAACCCCAAGTTCTCACTGATGAAGCTCTCATCACTGTCATAGCAGTAAAAATATCACAGGGAGTAGAGGAAAGGCTATTCCACACTCACCAACCCACTTAGCTGGGGTGAGTTATGGTCATCGACAGACCTCAAAAGCAGAAGAGAAGAAAGATCTAGAGTTTGGACGTATAAGATCTTTCTTTTTCACTTCAAGCTGTTTGCTGTATAATGTATGACATACATTGACGCTGCGGTTTCACCACCTACCAATGAAGAAGTGGCTATGGGCCTACCACCCTCTTGAACCGACTCCTATAGCTTTGAAATACTGAATAGAAGATAATCAGATTATATCATCAGTTTAGACAATGGACACTGATACAAAATACATAAAAACGTAATCCACAGGCTGTCTCAAGCATGATAAAATCACATTGAAGGTGAAGATGGCATTTTAATACTAAAATCTACAAAATTAAAATATAGTCACAAGATCTTTTGTAAGGGCACCTCTTACATCATCAGGTGTGAGACTGTGAGATCTTTGGTTACAGTGTATGTTTTATAGTCAGTGAGAAATGATGTCATATATGTTCCTGGATGCTCATTAGTCAAAGCTGATGGTGAACAGAAATTACTAACAGTGTTATTATTATCATTTATCATGTGTACCATTCTTTCTTGACCATTAGCATATTCACACTATGACTTTCTTATTGAGCATATTGGAGGTCGCAAAACTTGAGTAACACAATTCTGCAGACGAGTCAGTATGTGTATCCATACTTGTGGTACATAAATCGGAATGTCTTCATTACAACTTTTTCACTGATATCGATGAATAAGTAAACTCTCTGCTGGTAGTATGGAAGTCTTTGTTTGAGTACACATCAAAATATATGTCTCTGGCCATAAAGAAACATATGAAGTATTCTGAATAAGGCAGGCAAGTGAGGTGTTAGATGTGCCAGTCCTTGTTGCATATTGGTGCTCTGCCACACGGATTCCAAGGCTTTGAAGTGTTGAGCCTATGTAATAAGTGTCATTACCATCAGGTTGTAAACTTTGTATGGGTGTACAATAGATCCTACACTTTTGGGTTTCAAGGGTTACATCACGATCTTTACGAATGTTTTAAAATAAATTGCTCTTTTTTAGTCCAAAATCTAATATTTTTTGCAAATACAGTACAAATCTGAAAATCCGCACAACTTGGTTCCAGAGGTTGTGCAGATTGTAGAATTTTGTGGATTTTAGAGAACCTGTGTATGTTTACTAGTACATACGTACTGTATAATACTAGTTCAAATAGGATGGTATGTATGTACGAATTATAGGCTTTCATTTGTTTAATAATTAGTAAAATTAATTAGTAATATGTATTTAATACTGTAATTAGTAGTATTTGGAATTTATATAGATGTGGAAGAGGCTTGGAGAGATCTTTGTCCAGTAGTGAATTGATAATGGTTAACGATGATGATGATACAGTATTTAATAAGTAAGTAAAATATAGGGAACAAATTCATAATACAGTACTGTATTAATTTATTAATTGAATTTTTATTTACCAAATACTGTGTATGTTGTATGTCAATCAAACATTCCATCAGTGGTCAGTTGTTTTAAATTTGGTTTCTCTCATTGAATTTTTCTTTAAGTCTATAAATCATCATTATTTCTTGTGCTGAAACACATTTCTGCTGTTCTAAAAAATTAATGTATTGTTCTTCCAACAAAATTCCATCACCTAAGGATATTTTTTTGGTAGCAGAATCCTCGCTGTTAGTGTCTGAATCGCCTGCATCAGGATTAATCACACTAGCTATGATTTCATCATCAGTCATCGTTTGGGCTTCACTCTTGTCTGAAGATTCCATCCATTCAACTATATCTTCTTCTGATAACAATTTTTTGGTTGCTGTGTGTTTCTGGAAGGTGGAAAGAGCGATGTATTTATTTATTTATATCTTCTTCTCTAAACGCATTCATCATGGACACATTTGCTTGTTTCGCATATGCCAGAAGCTGCGTAGCCTTTGATCTGGCCTAAACTCGTAATCCTCGGGTTCAGAGTCAATAAATATTGATGCTGGCCATAACTTATGCCATGCATTTAGCAGAGTAGAACATTTCACATTGTTCCATGAACCTGCTATCAGTCTTTCATTGTGAAATCTTTAATAAACGTTTTGATTGTTTGAAACGATTTATCAGATTTCAACAGTTTCCTTAGGAATTATCCTTTGTAGTCGCACTTCTAACTGTTAACTATGCCCTGTTCCATGGGTTGAATTAATGAAGTTGTGTTTGGGGATAGGAACATAACTGTAACATTGTTTGAAGTTAAATCTTCAGGATGTGCCCTGCAGTTGTCCCATACCAACAAAATTTTACAATCTGGAGCAAGTCCGACCTCCAAACGGTACTTTCTGGCGTTTTTGACAAAGTGATTATTGAACCAGTCTGTAGCAAGTTTTTTGGTCATCCATGATTTTTTATTACTGCAGTAGATCACAGGTAAGGCCTTTAAGCCCTTCAAAGCCCTAGGACAAGCACTTTTTCCAATTACAAATGGCATACATTTATGATTTCCAGAAGCATTGGAACAAAGAGCAACTGTTACTCTTTCTTTACCTACCTTAACACTGGAAGGTCCTACTTCATCAACACACACTATAGTATGTCTTGGTAGACAATGCCAGACAAGTCCAGTTTCATCCATGTTATAAATTTGATCAGGAGAAAGAGCTTCCTCCTGGACAAATTCAGCAAACACATCCAGAAACTTTTCTGCAGCTACCTTATCTGCCGATTCTTGCTCCCCTCAGGATTTCAAGTAACGAATTCCATGTCTTTGTTTGAAGTGGGATAGCCATCCAACTGAAAAATTACAAGGCTCATCAATCTTCAGTTGCTGATGAAATAGCTTGGCTTTTTCGCATAAGAGTGGACCTGTAATTGGCATACCATTGTTACGCCTTTGCCAAAACCACTCGTAAACAAGAGCATCGAGGGCGGAGTTTCTAGCTTCATGCATCGTTTTGCGATCAGCAATTTCAGAATTGCTATCACTCATTGCATAGAATTGCAATATAGTGTCTTAGTTTTTCTTAATATCGTACACAGTCCGAACAGCAATACCAAAAATCTCTGCAACATGCTTTAGTGCACTGCCATTATCAAGTTTTTGCAACAAGTCCACTTTCTGCTGAATTGTTAAAGAGCTGTGCTTTCTCTTCACTCCTGCCATTTTCTCAAATTTCCAAACAATTATTCAAAAAATTTCACCTTAAGATGTGAAAGGACATAAAAAAACAGATTCTCACAGCACGTGTACCGGAAAAAAATGTAAACACGCAATGCTAAGCTGCCAGATTGCCCGCTTGATATGTGCTTTATTTGAACTTCAATCTCTCAATACTGTACCATCATTTTTGACCAAAAAAATTTATATCATTAGTAATATTTTTCAAATAGAGAAAACACAAAAAAGATTTTAAAAACCTTTAAAAAGATCTGAAACATTTTTTTTTTTTTTGTCAGCTGGAAAATAAAATATTTTGATTTCTGAAACCTTTTTTTTTTTACCCGTCTATTAACTGTAACTGTGACCGGTGTTCGAATCCATGCGGATTTTAGTAGTGCAGATTTTCGGAATTGTACTGTATTACTTAAAGTATTTGTAATTAAAGGCTGATATTCTATTGAGCCAACGTATTTGATGTTATTAACATGTCTTTCAAGTGTAGTAGATCCATACCATTTGTATCATGATATTATATACCTTGTTTGAATTTTTGAGAATATCCATGCTGTATTGTAATCTGCATTATATTTCTGATCTCTGCATTTCTATAACTCGCATTTGACAAATGTGTAAATGCTCGATGGATCAAGGATCTAAAAGCTGCGGCCTTTTGTGTAAAAGGATGATTCGAATTGTATGGAATGACTACAGCAGAACCAAATGGTTTACGATATACACAATATTGCAATTTATGAGTGTTGGTATCACGCTTGATATGCAGATCCAGATAAGGAATCTTACCCTCTTGCTCTGCTTCAATAGTAAATTTGATTGTTGGGTAAAATGAGGACTTTTTTGCCTGAAATCTTCTAAAAGCTCTATAGAATGCTCTCAAATGCAAGTTATTGAAATGCGGAGATCAGAAATTTAATGGAGATTGCAATACAGCATAGATATTCTCAAAAATTCATACAGGGTATAATATCATGATACAAAAGGTATGGATATACTACACTTGAAAGAGATGTTAATAACATCAAATACGTTGGTTCAATAGAATATCAGCCTTTAATTACAGGTATTTTAAGTAATATTTGCAACAAAAAAAAAAGATTGATTTTGGACTAAAAACAAGCAATTTATTTCAGAACATTTGTAAAGATCATGGTATAACCCTTGAAGCCCAAAAGTGTGGGATTTGTTGTATACCCATGCAAAGTTTACAGCCTGATGGTAATGACACTTATTACATAGGATCAACACTTTGAAGCCTTGGAATCCATGTGACAGAGCACCAATATGCAACAAGGACTGGGGCATCTAACACCTCACTTTGCCTGCCTTATTCAGAATACTTCATATGCTCCCTTATGGCCTGAGGCATATATTTTAATGCGTACTCAAACAAAGACCTCCACACTACTAGCAGAGAGTTTACTTATTCATCGATATCAGTGACTAAGTTGTAATGAAGACATTCCGATTTATGTACCACAAGTATGGATACTCATACTGACTCATCTGCAGAATTGTGCTACCCAAGTTAGACCTCCAATATACTCAATAAGACAGTCGTAGTGTGAATATGCTAATTGTCAAGAAAGAATGGTGCACATGATAAATGATAATAACAACACTGTCACTAATTTCTGTTCACCATCAGCTTTGACTAATGAGCATCCAGGAGCATACGACATCATTTCTCACTGACTATAAAACATACACTGTAACCAAAGATCGCACAGTCTCACACCTGATGATGTAAGAGGGGCCTTTACGAAAGATCTTGTGATTATATTTTAATTGTAGATTTTAGTATTAAAATGTCATCTTCACCTTGTGATTTTATCATGCTTGAGACAGTCTGTGGATTACGTTTTCATGTATACTTTTTGGCACGAATTTGGAACCATATTCTTTATTGATACAGAACAAAGAAGAGGTGGAAAAGTATATGTTGTGCGATCAAAAAGTTCAAGACTAGGTACGTAGCGCGCCAACAGATGGCAGTACACGGATGCATGAATAGCGGTCGAGGGCAGTGACCTTCATGAGTCATTGTGCCGCCTGACGTTGTTCTGTGAACATCGGGAGCTGTGCTACACGATATTTGGTGACCACGTGCAGAATCAGAACACAGCTGCGATTTTGGTATGGACTACAAACTAGAGCAGCGAGTGAATGTCAAATTCTGCAAATCACGAACAGAGATGCATGAAATGTTGCAGCAGGCTTATGGCAATGAAGCAATGAGTCGTGTGAGATGTTTTGAGTGGCACTCATGCTTTAAGAGTGACAGAACGGCACTGGAAGACAAAGAGAGGTCAGGGCGACCATCCACGAGCAAGAACCCCCCAAAATGTGGACAAATTTAGGAAACTGAATATGAGGATCGTCGGAGAACCATTCAAGACATTGCTACCATCGTCAATGTGTCATACGGAACAGTGCAAGAAATTCTGACATCGGTTTTGAACATGCACCGCATTGCTGCAAAGTTAGTGCCAAAGATTCTGAACCCCGAACAGAAGGCACTGCATGTTGAACTCTGTCAAGATCTTTGTCAGTAGTTGGTGAATGAACCAACTTTCCTGTCGCGGGTCATCACTGAGGATGAGACTTGAGTCTACGGTTACGACCCAGAGACCAAACAACAGTCGTCGCGGTGGAAGAACCCGGCATATCCATGACCGAAGAAAGCCCGACAGGTCCGAAGCGCAACCGAAATCATGTTCATCTTGTTCTTCAACATTTGTGGGGTTGTGCACTGTGAATTCATCCCCCAGGGCCAGACCGTCACCACCCTTTTTACTGTGATGTTGTGCAGCGTCTTAGGGTGGACATTTGTCGCAAACAACCTGAAAGGTGGTGCAGGGGCGATTTCCTGCTCCATCACGACAATGCAGCATCTCACAGAGTGTTAGCAACACGCCAGTTTTGCAACCGCAACAGCATGACTACCCTTCCTCACCCACCGGATTTGGCTCCCTGCAACTTCTTTCTGTTCCCGAAGATGAAGCTGAAGCTTAAGGGTCACTGTTTTGAAACTGTGGAAGAGATCCAGCGTGAATCGCAGATGGTACTTGACACGATTCGTGAACAGGACTTCCAGGGAGCAATTCCAACAGTGGCAAAAATGCTTTCAGCGGTGTATCGCTGCCCAAAGAGACTACTTTGAGGGAGATCATAGCTAGACTTGAGTAACATAAGTACTTTGTTGTTTATCGGCCTAGTCTCGAAACTTTTTGATCGAACCTCGTATTTAAAAATAGGCAGCCAATAACAAAGAATGAAGGACTAAGTGATATCTAGTGGGGAGGGCCCAGAGCCCTTGGCCACTCCCACTGAGTGCACCACTGAGATTTGTGTCCTCCTCCTAGTTACATCAGAGCTTAACTAGCCCCATTAAAGCAGCAATGGGAGGAGGGGGACTCATATACGATACTGATTTCAAGTCATGACGAATGTGTACTGGATGTTGGCTTTTTTCTGTTGAGCATATACATAACGAATCATAATAAAAAAATTAAATATTTCCGCCATCTGTAATGTAATAATTGCATTTTATTAATGTAACATCCTAATTAAAAATGAAATACTTCATTTTAAATTATGATATTACATTAGCAAAATGTAATATACCAAAAAAGCATTCACATGCTAGAAACAAGTGAGTCAGGCTTTAATAGGGTAAATAATGGCCATCAATAACCTCATTTTGTAAGTTCTGTTCAACAGGTTTTATAATAAGTCATATGCAAAAGGAAAAGTTGCATACTTTAGTTGAATAATCCCTTTATGGTGAGTCTTGAACAAAGTATGTGACTTTTCCTTCTGCATAAAACTTATTATAAAACCTGTTGAACAGAACTTACAAAATGAGGTCATTGATGACCATTATTTACTCCATTAACAATATGCCACATATTTATGAGTACACAGATGAGTCAGGCTTGTCAACGGTTACTAAATATTTCAGGGAGGGGTTTAAACCCTCAAAACCCCTGCCTGGCTACAGCCCTGTACCATTAACTTTGTTACATATTTTTTTGTAAACATACCCACCTTACATGAAATGTGTAGTGCAATTAAAAATGTTTGTGCAAATGAATGTAAGTAGATTTTCTAATAAAAAAACTGCTTACAAACAAAGCAAATATTTCCCTAAAAACAATTGCATGTGATTGTTGTTGGAGTTCTTGAATATCATATGGTGGCACTCTCAGTGGGGGGTGGCACAGGCCCTCTTCATGAAGTATCTCTTGGTTCTTTGATTGGCTTTTCATTTTTAAAAATATTTATGTGTTTTTAAATATATATTTAGCCATTGGAAACACATTTTAATATGTCAGATATTTATATAGCTTCCCAATATTTGAGAATTTTTTTCCCCTCTCCTCAGTTAAAACAACTTTTTCCCAACATTTTAGGGATTGAAGTGCTAGGTAAATTTGGTTACACGAGAGGAGCATGCAAACAAGCTTTCATAATGTTTAACAGACAAAAGAGACTAGATTAAATTCGTAATATACTTGAAGGTGCACACTGGCACCAGAACTGAAAACCGGAACAGTGATTACAAATAAGTTGCCGCCCCGGTGGCGCAGTGGTCTAAGCAATGGCCTCTGCTCATTCGTCTGAAAGGGGTCCGGGTATGAATCCCGGTGAGGCGTGGATGTTGTGTTTGTCTTACGGCACTGGCTCTCTCCCTTCCCTGGAACCAGTGACCCTAAATTAGGGACGGGCAACTGCTTATAGCCCATTGAGTTGCTCACTGTGGTCGTTAAACCTCCAAAAAAAAAAAAAAAAAAAAAAAAGTTCTGCTAGAAGGACGATACAATATTATTTAATTATGATGCAATGTTATTTAAAATAAGCTGTTTCCTGATATTCAAAGGTTAGCTCCTCACAGAAAGAACTTGCTGTTGCTGTATCAGACATTTCCATTTACAGCAATCTCAGCACACAGCTCAACTTCATTAGCATCCATCACACACAGCACACAAGATGTTTCGTATTTCAACTAAAATCTTTCTCTCGTGCAGATATTCTTGAATCTGGTTCTCTCACGATTTCCTCGGCTTTCCTCTACATTTCCTTCATGCCACTTGGGATCTCATCTCTCATTCTTTCAACATGGCCAAATCACCTAAGAATATTACTCTCCACTTTGCTAACTACATTTTGCTTCACATTACACAACTGCAACACATCTTAATTCCTCACGTAATCAGAAAGTGTCTTCTCACAAATCCCCTATAAGTAATGCATCTCTCCAGCACACAAACAACTCATATGTCTCTTCTGTAATACCCAGGTTTCACTGCCACACACCAGAGTAGGAACAATTACACTTTCATATACAGCCATTCGGAACTTTGATTACCCATTATTGTTGTGAAATGCTCCTAAAGCAGCTCTGATTTTCAATAAAGAGTTCACCCGCCTACTAATTTCTCCATCTAATTTGTTCTCTCTGTCGAACATGCTTCCCAAATATACAAACTCATTTTAAATACACAGTAATGACTTCTGTTATTTTACAAATCCACTTGCATAAAGAACATAAAAAAAATGCATGTACTATAGAGAATCATGGTTAATCTGACCCATAGATAATGGGGTTGTTTGGGGGGAGGGGGATTGGAGGTTTAACGACCACCGTGAGCAACTCAGTGGGCTATAAGCAGTTGCCCGTCCCTAATTTAGGGTCACTGGTTCCAGGGAAGGGACAGAGCCAGTGCCATAAGACAAACACAACATCCATGCCTCACTGAGATTCGAATCCGGACCCATCATAAATGAATAGTCAGAAGTCATCGCTTACATCACTGCGCCACCAGGACGGCGGGATAATGTCTGTTGTGAACAAAGTTTAAATCTAAGTCGCTTAATATCTGTTTAGGGGTAGCAAACAATTCTGTGGCTTACAGTTATAAGAATAGAAAGATACCATGAAAAGAACTACTTGTGCTGGTAAAACACTTCTGAAATAAAGTTTTACTGTCATATACAAAGAATGTGACAACTTTCCAGAAACATACTATATTCACACAGACACACAAAAATAGAATAAAGGCATGTCAATAATATACCTTTAAAGTGACCAAAATTCAAACATGAGAAATTTAAAGCATGTTTAATTTTAAATCCCAGTATCAAAAACCTATCATTGATTAAATGGTATGGCTAATTGGTGAATTATTTGGCATTACATTATAGATGCATGCATGTTTATATGTAAAGAACTAGAGCACCCACTGAACTTCATCATGAACTCAAAGACTTACCCAGACCTTTGGTACTTGCTGGAGTAATGGTTCTGAACTCGAGCAATCATTAGACTTCTTTGTCCAGAGCATCAGCACCTAAGGGACATATCCAGAGCTTCAGAATCAATTCGATTTAAAAAAAGTTGGTACCTATGCAATATCACACAACAGAATTAGCCCAAATCCAACAAAAAGAAAACTGTAACAATATGTTACACCTTGCCAGTTATATCACAATTGTACGCACACGAGGGTCATTTCAAAAGTTTTGCACACTGCGCAGGCGTTGTCTGTAGGATGATGCAATCGCTCCAATCATTGCACCAGTTTTGAGTCAGACTTTGGTATACAAAGTTGTGCCTACGTTTGCTGGCTGATTTGTTCCTGTTCAGAAAAATGCTGCCTGAAAATGGAGGGAGAAAGTGAGTCAGGTCAGATCTCGCATAGTGACCAGGGATCGTACATTGAAATCTAAACTTTGTGAGGAAAATCCTCTACCAAAATTCATAAAGCTTTGTGTGAAGTTTGTAGGGGTAGTGTAGTGGATCATAGCACAGTGTCACGGTGGGCTTCTCATTTATGCCAGGGTCAGGAAAGCATTGAAAACGACCCAAGAAGTGGCTAGCCTTGAGATGCAATGGATGACACGTTTCTGGTTATTGTCAACAGCATTTTGGGAGAAGATCGACGGAAAATATGTGAAGAAATTGCACATGAAGCAAACATGTCTACCCTTTGGTTTTCAGAATCCTAACTGAAAAATTACAGAAAAGGGGCTGCCAAATGGGTTCCACATAATCTGCGTGAAGAGCAGCAAGCAGTTCGTAAAGGGATTGCAGAAGAATTGCTTCAGTGGTACAAGACAGAAAGTGATCAGTTTTTGAACAGAACTGTTGCTATAGACGAAACCTGGATATGAGATTTTGAACGAGAATGGAAATCTCTGTATGGTCAGTGGAAATATCCAGAATCACCTCGCCAGAAAAAATTCCACCACCAACAATCGAAAGTTAAGCGGATTATGTTGATTATGGCCTATGACAAGGTTGGCGTCATAGCAACAGACAGAGTGCCTGAGAGGACCACTGTAACAGTGGAATATTACAGAAGGTTTCTGCAAAATGTTTTGCGCCCAAAGATTTGCCAAAGAAGGCCCAACATGCTCAAAGTTGGTGTTCATCATTGTGCATAACAACGCGAGCCCGCATGTTGCCTGTACGGAAAGAGACATTCTGGAAAAGTATGGCTGGGAATTGCTTCCCCACGCACCATACAGTCCTGACATGAGCCCACCAGACTATAACTTGTTCCCAAAACTGAAGAAGCCACTCCGTGGGAAAGGATTCAGGATGTTTCTAATGAGGTGACCAAAGTAATCTGACTCCTCAACAATGGAGGTGTCCTGACTGGAATACGAGATTTGACCAAACATTGGGCCACGGTCATAAAGAAACATGGACGTTACTTCGAAAGCCTGTAAAGTTGTGTTGTGAAATAAATTCGTTTTTTAAGAGATAACCCACAGTGTGCAAAACTTTTGAAATGACTCTCATAGATAACTGTTGCTTATTATCATAGTTGGTTCTAAGAAACATACAAAACAAACTGGATGTTCCTTTCCTGCTAAAAAATTTTAACTCATCAACACATGTATAATGAATCCATGTATAAAAAAAAACAGCAACAAAATATTTCTAACGTTTTAAATGGAAAGAATGCATTGACTGTCATCATAAAAAAACAAACAATCTTATGTGGGGGAAGGGTCGGAAAATAAGTACACCAAACTTGTAAGCAATTACTAACATATATTTTTTTTGTTCTGACTGTTCTCAACATTGTTTCGAAATTCAAACTTTCAGAAACCCCAGCAAAAACATTCTGAAACTGCATTCAAAATGCACACACGAAGTTATAAGGCATTTGTTGAATCAAATTTCCAATGTATATCAGTGACAGAATAAATTTTTGAAAATGTCAAAAAAAATGTTCAGTACAGAATAAGGCAATTACATTATTACCTTTTCTCCTAATGTGCTAAAATAAAGTTAGCAAACAGCTGCAAAGTTTGGTAACTTATTAGGCATTTTGCTATTTAATTAAACAAATTGAAAGAAAAAAAAATCACACAGGAAATGTGTCAGCCTAGGATGGCAAGAAAAGTAAAATTTATCTGTGTGTGTGAGTTTGTAGACCTTGTTTATAAAAGATTCTGCAACAATTCATTATCCCATTTCTTTCATTACTTCCAAATATAGCAAGGATCATCAATATTCATGAAATAACCACTTTAACTCTCAAGAACACTGCTCAGTGATGATGTTCTTTAATGATGGTTGTGGGAAAATGCATTTGTGTTTATTTCACAGATAATTGCATCTACTTAACAAATATTATTGGAAAAAATTAAGCTTAAAATACATACAATATGAGAGGGAAATATGGTAAGTCTAATCATAGAATAATTTTGAAAAACTGGTATTCTAGAGAGACATGCTGTCATACAAGCTTGAAGTTCCAGCAGGAATTTTTCATTTTGTCTTAGTCACACCAAATAGCAATGTTTGGGAAACTTTAATTTTCTACACAAAAATCTGTGTAATTTATCAGTTTGAAATGTACATCAGTCACTATAACATTTTGCATGTTTTCTCTTTTATGCCATGCAATATATACTTTTTAAGATGAGGAATTTACTAAAAGTTCTTTATTTTTAAAACAATCAATATATTCTTTCCTAGTCTTGAAATAAATATAACAGTGAAAAAAAATTCACTGACTAGGTTTTTCACAAGTTTAAAAAATATATATCAGTAAAAAATTCTCATATGTTTAAAAACATTTTTCTCTGTTTATAAAACTCATGAAAAATCACAACTAATGTCTTCACATACCCAGAGATTTATTGTCCTAGCTTCAGAGTCTCAGCTCATTGGAACTACATTATCAACTGGAACACCCTCCATCCATTAACATGTCTAATACTGTGTGTGTGTAAGTTTCTCAGTGTAAACATGCTGAGTGCAATTGATAGGTGGTTGTTTTTCATTGGTTACTTGGTAGTGAGGTCATGAATATGGTGGTGCCTATTGAGATATCTTGTGCAGCCTGTTTAAGTAATTTTTTTCTACTTTCTTTTACTTACCAATTACCACCAGGGTTATGATAACTCAACACAGCTATTGCAAATTATTTTAAATAGATTTTTTTATTAACAAGACATTGAATATGTAATTTCTTCTTCCTTTTGATGAAGAATTAGGTGTTGAATGTCAATAAATTCTGGTTTAAAATTATAATTTTAACAATATTGTGCAAGTCCAGAAACTTTGTTTTCCATTCTAATTTTTTCTATGTTGATTCAGTCTATTTTGATTATTATTTGCTACATCAATATGATTTTCCAACTCTTTGTGTGGGTGGGTGGTTTTATAAATGGTTGGTTTTTGATAGATTCCAGATTTTCCTAAAATGGCAGTTTTGTCATTTGTTTTACAGAATGTATTTTTGAATTTTGATTCTGTGTCAAAAATCATAGTCAGTTTTTTTACAAACTTGTCTCACAAGTTTGTAATAATTTTGTTGTATGGAAATAATCCAATATATTTTTTTCTAGTGCTATTGATTCTTTTTGGACGTTATTTAGTTTCATAAATAACAAGATATATATAATTTTTATTGTGTCCATATATTTTAGGTACATGTGATTTTTTTTAATTCACGAATGTACTTTTGTTTCCTCATATTCAAGAGTAATTGTCACTTACCTTACGATGAACATTTCCTCGGTCAAACTCTTACTATTGGGCCAAGAAACGACAATTGTTATACGGCCCCATAAGCATTTGTGCCCAAAAGTCCGGGTGCCCAAATGCCCCCCCCCCCCCCCCCCTGTCTTTCAAACAGAAAATCGTAAATATGTCTCAATTTCTTAATGATTATGAGATAGGAGTGGAAATTTTTTGTTCACAGCAATTGCTCAAGTAGGGAGAAATGTAGGAACACTGTAATTTTTTACCCAGCGCAGTTTCATTGCTCTAAAAGGGAATGTGCCAAAATGTCCGGGTGCCCAAATGTCCGAACCCCGGCATATACTCGTATAAACTTTCAGAATGATCTTCATGGTGATTTAGCTAGAAATGAGGTCTTCAAAGGAGTCATGATTTTTGTTTTTATTTTTATTTTTTTTTTCGGCAAAACAGAAGTTATTAGGAGAAAAATAATTAACTGGAATTTTAAAATTCCGCTCAGGGTTGAATAGTTTTAACGCTACAGTGATGCATGGGTGGATTTTTAAAATTCTCTCACCGCTGAATTGTTGTTAAAAATCTAACATTTTTTCCATGAAGGAATTTATGTGGCATTCCCCTGTACTTACGTGTTTTTTTTTTCTTTAGTCGGCCGAAAGACGAATATTCCCGGCCTGGTTTGGTCTTCCCAATCCGCCCCTGGGGAAGATAATGCTCGTGTGGGTAATCCCCAGACATTCGGCTAACTCCCGCGTGGTCACTCGTGGGCAGTGGGTTTTGGCAGTGCTCGTGGGTCGGTCAAAATTTCCCTCTCGAAACCGTTCGAACCAATGACAGCACTGACGATGCGATATGGCATTGGGGATTTGGGGTACACATACACACTGGTAATGTTCTTTACAGCATTTGCAGGGGTGCTACGACGATGAAACACGTACAGCATGCAATGGTGGGTGTGCTCCTTAACCATTTCCATGTTGGTTGGCGCTTACACTCTTCGCCTTCTAACGGCTAACTGCCACTGACTCAAACTACCTTCCTGCTGATTAGAGATGTGTCATTCACGAACGATGTGTTCTAAATAGAACGAATGAGCAAACATTCATCGGCGAACGAATCTTTCCTGAAAAGAATAGATTCCGCAAAAGAACCGAATCTCTGAATGAATTAGTCAGAATCCCTTCTTACTAGACATCAAAATTTCCCCATTGTGTCTCGGTGAGGATCGTGTTCTAGTTAATTTTTTTTTACCTTATTCAAAAGTTAACAAACAAATGCAATAAATTAAGTGAACGTTTCGAAACGAACCTAAAAGAAAACCGAGGAAAAAATTTTCCGTAACGAATTTTTTTTTATTTTTATTGGAGGTTTAACGACCGCCGTGAGCAACTCAATGGGCTATAAACAGTCGCCCGTCCCTAATTTAGGGTCACTGGTTCCAGGGAAGGGAGAGAGCCAGTGTGGCGCAGTGGTCTAAGGCGTTGGCCTCTGATCATTCGTCCGTAAGGGGTCCGGGTTCGAATCCCGGTCAGGCATGGATGTTGTGTTTGTCTTACGGCACTGGCTCTCTCCCTTCCCTGGAACCAGTGACCCTAAATTAGGGACGGGCGACTGCTTATAGCCCATTGAGTTGCTCACGGCGGTCGTTAAACCTCCAATCAAAAAAAAAAAAAAATAGACCACTGCGCCACCGGGGCGGCCGTAACGAATTAAAAATGAATTTGAACTTAAAAATCGGCCACTAAACCGAAAGGATCGACTCAGTATCGCTTCCCAGAACTCAAATTGTTCTCTAAACCGGAAGAATTAAACGACCGAAATGAACGAATCTGTCAGAACGAAACTTTTTAGTGAGTCGAATCGAAAGAATCGATTTGCTCAATTCTACTGCTGATGTCATGTCGGTGTCTGCGCAATCTCAGTGGCCAATGTGTGCCGTGGACAGGACTTCGACTTCCGGTAGCTCGCCATCGGACATTACTTTATTTCCAAACCAATATAACCCCAAAACAACTGATATTGCCCTCTTTAGGGCCGCGGATGGCCTAGTGGTCAGCGTTAGTGACTGCCACGGAGAAGACCTCGGGTTTGATCCCAGCAGGTACGAACGCTCGAACCACAAAATATCCGCCCTGCGTCGGATGGGAACGTTAAGCCGTCGGGCCACCGGTAATAAATAAAGGCGTCTTCCTCCCCCTTTCTACCTCGCTTCCGTGTCACTTTCCTATCGGGCACTCAGTCCAAATCTCCTAGCTTCCTATTTCTAAGGGTTGTTTAAGACCTGGGGTCAGACACTCCCTTCCAAAAATCACCGCCGCCCCGGTGGCGCAGTGGTCTAAGCGATGGCCTCTGATCATTCGTCCGAAAGGGGTCCGGGTTCGAATCCCGGTAAGGCATGGATGTTGTGTTTGTCTTACGGCACTGGCTCTCTCCCTTCCCTGGAGCCAGTGACCCTAAATTGGGGACGGGCGACTGCTTATAGCCCATTGAGTTGCTCAAGGTGGTCGTTAAACCTCCAATAAAAAAAATCACCTACATATGATCTGATCTGATATTGCCTTCTTATTTTTTTAATTTAATACCTGGTTGACACAAATATTGTCGAATACATAAAAGTATGGAGTCATAAGATGAGAAATTTGATTTGCTATTTCTTTTTTTTTCTTTTATTGGAGGTTTAACGACCACCGTGAGCAACTCAATGGGCTTATAAGCAGTCGCCCGTCCCTAATTTAGGGTCACTGGTTCCAGGGAAGGGAGAGAGCCAGTGCCGTAAGACAAACACAACATCCATGCCTGACCGGGATTCGAACCCGGACCCCTTACGGACGAATGATCAGAGGCCAGCGCCTTAGACCACTGCGCCACCGGGGCTGCGTTTTGCTATTTCATGAATGCAGAAAAGATTATATACGGTGGTTGCAATAAGCATTTGAAATCTGCAAATCTCAGTACTTATACGACGAAAGTCAATAACCTATTTGAGATGGTGGAAGGGAATTGAAAACTAAAAAATATATTTTTAGCGGCTTCGCGCCCATAAATTAAAAAAATAATAAATGTAAAACATTCTGCCGAAAATTACTTTGTTTTTTATTCCTAAACAGCGAGGCCCCGTCACTGATGCAACAAGAAAAGGTGATACTCTGCCACTTGTACACATTCCTAGTGCATTAAAGGCGAGTGCTTTATGTAGTAGGTTCAGAGCAGCATTTGTTAAGACAAAACATAAAGGCCGCCCCGGTGGCGCAGTGGTCTAAGGCGTTGGCCTCTGATCATTCGTCCGTAAGGGGTCCGGGTTCGAATCCCGGTCAGGCATGGATGTTGTGTATGTCTTACGGCACTGGCTCTCTCCCTTCCCTGGAACCAGTGACCCTAAATTAGGGACGGGCGACTGCTTATAGCCCATTGAGTTGCTCACGGTGGTCGTTAAACCTCCAATCAAAAAAAAAAAAAAAAGCACATAAAGGGCGATTCATAGTTATTGTGGGGGTTTTAGTGGCATGTAATAGGAAAGAGGGAAACAGCAAACTAAAACCGCAAACAGAATATGACAGATGACAACTAAAAGTTTTATTACCTGCATAATTGACACAACAGATTGCTAAACCACTTCGACATGAGCACTTTTCGTAGTACGTAAGATATCCAAGCGATAATCAATTTCGCGCCAAGTGTTCGCCATCATTTGCAGCGTTACTATTACTATCGCAGCACCAATTCTGGTCTTCAGGTCATCGAGGGAGGTTACAGGGGTCTAGTAAACGATGTTTTTCACGTATCCCCAGGAATAATGCAGTGGCGTAACATCGGGTGAGCGTGAAGGCCACGGAATGGGTCCGCCACGCCCAACCCAGCGCCCAGGAAAATGCAGGTCAAGAAATTCTCGGACAATAACAGCCCAATGCGCTGGTGCACCATCGAGCTGGAACACCACATTGGGCTGCCGATCTTCCAACTGAGGCAACAGATATAGTTGTAGCATGTCCAGATAGATCACCACTGTCACTGTTTTCTCCACAAAGAAAATGGGCCCCAGCACTTCCGAACATGACAAAGCACACCAAACGTTCACCTTTTGACTATCTCGTTCGACTTCTCGAATGGCGTGAGGGTTTTCGGAACTCCATATTCTGCAGTTATGCTGCGATGTACCCTCCCTGAGACGAAAAACTTTGCTTCATCACTAAATATCCATGCCCGCAGGTAAGGTTCATGAGCTTCGACTTTGGACAAATGTCTTGGTCCCACAGAAAACCCTGTACAATCTGCCGTTTGTATGTATACGGAGAAGTAGGCTTTTATGCAGAACCCTCCAAACAGTCGTTTGTGGCATACCTAACTGCGACGCAGCTCGTCTCGTTGACTTCTGAGGGCTTCGAGAAAAGGCTTCCTTGGACGCCATCAACATCGTCCTGCAAATTGCTTGGTCTTCCCGCTCCTTTTTGATGCTGTACACCACCAGTCTTTTGAAACTGCTTTAATCAACGTCGGATAACATTATCGGAAGGTAGAGCTCTGCCATACTGCTTTCTGTAACAACGTTGCGTTGTGGTAACTGACTTTGTTTCGAAGAATCAGAGTACGCACATTGTCTTTTCTTGAAAAGTCACCATTTTTAAGTATGACGTCAATTCAGTGGGGTACCGTGTTTATCCTGTAGGCAGTTTCATTTGGTCGTCTACGGTTTGACCATGTCAGGCCACGGAAACCCCGACAATTATGAACCACGCTGTGCATCAGGTGTTCAATAACTGAAAAATTGAATAAGCATAATAATTGTTACACTAACAGAAATACAGGAGGCGGAAAAATGTTTGACAACTGCACAGAGCCCTTGAGGTCAGCACGGGCCGGGATGGGCCGAGCTAAATCGACCTATCTTTTCATCGCAATGGCAAAGAAAGAAAAACCAAACGTGTTTCCCGATTTCCAGGTCTGTTTAACTGTTTTGTTGACTTTACTTACTTCCATGATATAGCCCAGGGCGTAATCACAGAGGAGAGGCACTCGCAGTGTTTTTACCATCTGTAGGCATTAAATGGTAAAAACACTTCACTTTGAGGCTTGTTGATAAAAAAGATTCGATCCCGAGAGAGTGTGTGTGCTCTGTGGAGTGGGGGAGGGGGGGATTACCGCAGTGGGATGGGATGTGTGTTCGTATGAGAGAGTGAGAAAATTTATTATTTCTCTTATCCCTGATCCGCATGGGGATTGTCTTTTGTAATGTTACCGCTTGCAAGTTCAGGAAAAGGGGAGATTTTAATGCACTTAGTCATCCCCCCTCCTTTCTGTAAAAGGTTATATTCTTTGATAATTAATTGCCAAAGTTTTTTTTTTAATTTTAAGCTTACATTCAACTAAATGATTTCATTAATATTTCATTTCACTATTTAATTTTCACAATCTAATATAAAAATACAATAGAAAGATAAAATAATACATCACGGGCCGGGCCTAAATAAAATGCAGTTGACAGTCCAGACCGGGCCGGGACGAGTGTCTAATATCTGAAACGGGCCGGGTCTTAAAAGCACAGGGGCTTCAGCCTGGCCGGGATCACCAAATAAGGTCCGTGCAGACTTCTACAGTGACCATAAAGTATTTGTCCGATAACATGAAATGAATGTCATATTAGGCTTGGAAACAAATCTACACGATGTAAAATTTACCATCTACAAACAAGTTGTATCATTTGCTTGTACGAGTAATTTTCGAGTTCTTCAATCTAGGAAACAAGTAAAAGAGCATGGATGCCCATAAATTGGTTTTCAGGAGGGTCAAACAGAAATCGTAACTACAAATGACAATACAACATATGCAAATTTATCTAGCAATTTTTACCACATTCTTTAACACAAATTTAATTGAAAACCATGATACCAAATGAAATTGCACAGCCTGTTGATACAATGAGAGTATTTCTTTGTTGTTGTTTCATCCTTGTGCTTTTTCGCCATTTACGCCCCACGAAATCTCAGCGATCGCGAATCGGTCAAGAAGAAAGAGATGCCCGCAGTACGAATTCGGGAAAAAACTTGGAAGATCGTTATCCCGCAATGAATGGTGCTGCAGAGGATGATATATTTTTCATGTCTTCGCCTTTCATACTTTTCCATGCTGTACTACAGTATAAGATGCAATGGAAAATTTCATTATGACTTTCTATTGTACATTTCCGCTTTTCCGGCTAGAAATTCCTAACTTTTCCAAATTTCCTTTAGAAATTCCTAACTTTTTACTGCGCGCACACCGTATTTTTTCCATAATTTTACTGCGCACACACACATCCAGAAGTTCAACAGAAATATTAGCAATCAAAATTTGCGCTATCACGAAAATCTCCGATTAGCAATCAAAATTTTGATTGCTAATATTTTATAATCAAATATTAGCAATCAAAATTTGCGCTATCACGAAAATCTCCGCAGAGCTGCGAAATTCACAAAATTTTGTCAGAGGCGAAGATCGAATCCGATTCTCCTAGCTCCAGAGGCAGTTGTTCTAACTGACGAAACTACACCGATGGAAAGGATCGCTGCAGATTTATCGTCTTGACACGTGCTCCACCTCTGTTGTAATTCATAAGTCTTATAACGAAGTAAATTTCTCCGTCATTCCGGAATAGGGGAACCCGGGTCCCCTCATTCCGGAATAAGTCGCTCTACCAATTGAGCTACGCAGACGTTCGTTATCGCTGCCATCTGCCTTTATGTCGTGTGCGTCCTGCTGGGCAGGCACGTCACATCTCCCCCCCCGAAAGAGGGCCGGGCCCACGGGTCAGCCGTGACCATGCATCGTTGCAGGCAGCCATCCGCAGTAGAACGTGCACTTGAGAACTCCCAGTCAATCTAGTGTGTCGAATGCAACGTCACACACATATATTTTTCGAAGCGCTGGAGAAGGGATTCTCTGATTTTTCCTATCTCGCGGTGTGGAAAGAACATCACGCCATTGCGAGATCTTGAACGGCCGGGTCATCCGAGAAGTTCGGGCGCCATTACAACGAAGTAAATTTCTCCGTCATTTTTGTCCACGCCGGGGCTCGAACTCGGGTCCCCTCAATCCGGAATAAGTCGCTCTACCAATTGAGCTACGCGTACGTTCGTTATCGCTGCTATCTGCTTTTATGTCGTGTGCTTCCTGCTGGGCAGGCACGTCACCGTCTTCCAATAACAGAAAGGGCAAAATCAGATTTCCGGGGGAGGGCAAGTGCCCCTCTCACACCCCTATATGGGCGCCTATGTAAAAGAACAAGATAACTTATTGTTTCTGAAGACGTTTCTACTGTACCATGCAATATGTTCAATTTTTCATGTGCTGTGCGCTTCAACAGAAAAGGAGTCTGCTGCGAAAATGACTTAAGCGACATAAAAGCCTTCGTGTTTATGATTCCCTCAGCAGCACAATCTAGAGGCTTAGAAGAGGGAAGGGGGGCTCATGTCCGAAACCCCATGACCTTGAGGGAGGACTGAGCACAAATTTAAAGAGATATATACACCGATGAGTCATTACATTATGACCACCCCCAGCCTAGAGACCGAACGGTGGCGAAGGTGAAGTTCACAGAGCAGTATATATGTAACCAGAGGACCGGCTTTCGGTTAGAGGAGTGTTCGGAGTCAGAATGGGAAAAGCTACCAGTTTATCAGAGTGTGAACAGTGGTAATCAGGGCAATGTGTCACAGCACACAGTTTTTTTTTTTTTTTTTTTTGATTGGAGGTTTAACGACCACCGTGAGCAACTCAATGGGCTATAAGCAGTCGCCTGTCCCTAACTTAGGGTCACTGGTTCCAGGGAAGGGAGAGAGCCAGTGCCGTAACACAAACACAACATCCATGCCTGACCGGGATTCGAACCCGGACCCCTTACGGACGAATGATCAGAGGCCAACGCCTTAGACCACTGCGCCACCGGGGCGGCCAGCACACAGTTCATCGCATGGGCATGCGTAGCCGAAGACCCAGCTGGGCCTCCATGCTCACTGCACGTCATCTCCACCAACGCATGAAATGGGCCCAAGATCCTCAAGATTGTACAGTGGATGACTGGAAGAAAGTGGACGGGTCTGACGAATCAAGATTCCTGGTGCATCACGTAGACAGCTGAGCGGAGATATGCCGATTACCAACGGAGGCTGTATGGCACCTGGATGCACTGTCGGGCCGAAACAGGCCAGAGGCGGCGTTATGCTATGGGCGATGTTTTTTTTTGGGGGGGGGGGAGACTTTAAGCCCCATTATCCCGATCCCTGACAGCGACTATTCTCTCTTTCTTATGCTTGTCATGTGTGCTTCCTCGAGTCATACCTTACCTTTTAATTTGCTGTGCTCTCCTTCCAGACGGGGGACAATTTTTTGTACATATCTTTTGTCTTCACTGCGCATGGTATGATTTCTCTGTAATTTTTTGTTGGCGAATCTGCTGTATCTTCTTTGCACCTGTGATCAAGTGCCTGTCACGGAACACGTGTCTTTTAACATTATATTTACTTTCCGGCCTCCACGGAGGACCGGCATTTGTATATATTACATGATATGTTCCTCCGATTTGTTACTTGTTGTTTTAAATCTGTCGCATGCAATTTTATCATTAAAGAATGTTTTGAACTGTTTATTGCTTAGTGTGAGGTTAGCCATTACTCTGTGTCACAAGCGCCGACTTGAAAAATTATTGGAAATTTTTAATCGAATTACCTATGCATTTTTCAAAGTATTTAACTCTATTTTAAATTTCATTCAGTCAGATTATCTGGCACAATAAGACGCCTGAAATGCTAAAATGAAGCAAATTATAGTTAATTACAGAATTTTTTTTTCTCTAGATAATTATTTCTTTCATTTATTTTGCATTTGTAGGCACGACATTATTATATACAATGCACAGATACTGTGTGAATTTCCAACTCAATTGTCTTACAATAAATTTTACATGTTTTTGTTACTTTCATAAGGTTTTTTTTTACCAATTTTAAAAATGCCAACAATTCTTTTCTTCTCTGAGTAAAAATAGGAGGTAAGAACAGAGAGGACATGGCATCAGCTACACGCCCTGCGTTTTCTATGGGCTCTACTTCGTATCAGCTGCGCATGTCCAGTATGCCCAACTTGGGCTGCTTCTGTTCTTTTCTACGGGGAAATTGTTGACTTTGAAGAGGTTTTAGAGGCACTTGTGCAGCATGTACAGTCAGGAAAACATGAGACCGAAATATACATTCACATAACTAAAAATAACTAAAAATTTACAAAAAGTTACAGAAATACTGTTTAGTATTTTCAAAAAAAAATTAAGCAAAATCATACTTCCTCGACCGGAAGTGCATATTGCGTATTAACCAATCACGGCCTTGCTAAAGCTGTGTGCGCCTTGTGGACCTTCAGGGACTGCTGCAGAGAGTAAGAGACTGCCGCTATCAACCTGTGCTCCAGCACAGGTCTTCAGTAAGTGACGTCACGTCACTGAACCCTCCCACCCGGAGGGCGCAAGAAACCAGATGATCAGATTTGGTTTCACCAGCGGCTGCTGATGCCATCTTCTCTCTCTTCTAACCTCCAGTCAGTTGACCCACCCTGCCCGAAGATAGGGTGGGTCAACTGACTGTACAACATACTTCCGCCTTTATCATTATGAACTCGAATAGGTTCTCGTCTCTGAATGTTGAGCTAGACTTTTGTATTTTATGGGAACTCCGACAAACCAAAGAATTCTCTTTTATAAAGGAGGCAGTTTTAAATACTCTTAAACAACGGTACTTTTTTTTTTTTTTTTTTTTTTTGATTGGAGGTTTAACGACCACCGTGAGCAACTCAATGGGCTATAAGCAGTCGCCTGTCCCTAACTTAGGGTCACTGGTTCCAGGGAAGGGAGAGAGCCAGTGCCGTAACACAAACACAACATCCATGCCTGACCGGGATTCGAACCCGGACCCCTTACGGACGAATGATCAGAGGCCAACGCCTTAGACCACTGCGCCACCGGGGCGGCCAGCACACAGTTCATCGCATGGGCATGCGTAGCCGAAGACCCAGCTGGGCCTCCATGCTCACTGCACGTCATCTCCACCAACGCATGAAATGGGCCCAAGATCCTCAAGATTGTACAGTGGATGACTGGAAGAAAGTGGACGGGTCTGACGAATCAAGATTCCTGGTGCATCACGTAGACAGCTGAGCGGAGATATGCCGATTACCAACGGAGGCTGTATGGCACCTGGATGCACTGTCGGGCCGAAACAGGCCAGAGGCGGCGTTATGCTATGGGCGATGTTTTTTTTTTTTGGGGGGGGGAGACTTTAAGCCCCATTATCCCGATCCCTGACAGCGACTATTCTCTCTTTCTTATGCTTGTCATGTGTGCTTCCTCGAGTCATACCTTACCTTTTAATTTGCTGTGCTCTCCTTCCAGACGGGGGACAATTTTTTGTACATATCTTTTGTCTTCACTGCGCATGGTATGATTTCTCTGTAATTTTTTGTTGGCGAATCTGCTGTATCTTCTTTGCACCTGTGATCAAGTGCCTGTCACGGAACACGTGTCTTTTAACATTATATTTACTTTCCGGCCTCCACGGAGGACCGGCATTTGTATATATTACATGATATGTTCCTCCGATTTGTTACTTGTTGTTTTAAATCTGTCGCATGCAATTTTATCATTAAAGAATGTTTTGAACTGTTTATTGCTTAGTGTGAGGTTAGCCATTACTCTGTGTCACAAGCGCCGACTTGAAAAATTATTGGAAATTTTTAATCGAATTACCTATGCATTTTTCAAAGTATTTAACTCTATTTTAAATTTCATTCAGTCAGATTATCTGGCACAATAAGACGCCTGAAATGCTAAAATGAAGCAAATTATAGTTAATTACAGAATTTTTTTTTCTCTAGATAATTATTTCTTTCATTTATTTTGCATTTGTAGGCACGACATTATTATATACAATGCACAGATACTGTGTGAATTTCCAACTCAATTGTCTTACAATAAATTTTACATGTTTTTGTTACTTTCATAAGGTTTTTTTTTACCAATTTTAAAAATGCCAACAATTCTTTTCTTCTCTGAGTAAAAATAGGAGGTAAGAACAGAGAGGACATGGCATCAGCTACACGCCCTGCGTTTTCTATGGGCTCTACTTCGTATCAGCTGCGCATGTCCAGTATGCCCAACTTGGGCTGCTTCTGTTCTTTTCTACGGGGAAATTGTTGACTTTGAAGAGGTTTTAGAGGCACTTGTGCAGCATGTACAGTCAGGAAAACATGAGACCGAAATATACATTCACATAACTAAAAATAACTAAAAATTTACAAAAAGTTACAGAAATACTGTTTAGTATTTTCAAAAAAAAATTAAGCAAAATCATACTTCCTCGACCGGAAGTGCATATTGCGTATTAACCAATCACGGCCTTGCTAAAGCTGTGTGCGCCTTGTGGACCTTCAGGGACTGCTGCAGAGAGTAAGAGACTGCCGCTATCAACCTGTGCTCCAGCACAGGTCTTCAGTAAGTGACGTCACGTCACTGAACCCTCCCACCCGGAGGGCGCAAGAAACCAGATGATCAGATTTGGTTTCACCAGCGGCTGCTGATGCCATCTTCTCTCTCTTCTAACCTCCAGTCAGTTGACCCACCCTGCCCGAAGATAGGGTGGGTCAACTGACTGTACAACATACTTCCGCCTTTATCATTATGAACTCGAATAGGTTCTCGTCTCTGAATGTTGAGCTAGACTTTTGTATTTTATGGGAACTCCGACAAACCAAAGAATTCTCTTTTATAAAGGAGGCAGTTTTAAATACTCTTAAACAACGGTACTTTTTTTTTTTTTTTTTTTTTTTGATTGGAGGTTTAACGACCACCGTGAGCAACTCAATGGGCTATAAGCAGTCGCCCGTCCCTAATTTAGGGTCACTGGTTCCAGGGAAGGGAGAGAGCCAGTGCCGTAAGACAAACACAACATCCATGCCTGACCGGGATTCGAACCCGGACCCCTTACGGACGAATGATCAGAGGCCAGCGCCTTAGACCACTGCGCCACCGGGGCGGCACAACGGTACTTGAGGTATTGTCCTGTCGCGTCAAATTTGATGAGCACGAACAAACACTAATTCTTTTTTGAGGCACAATAAGCAGTATGAGGGGTAAATTTCTATACACACTTTCTATATATAGTAAACGGGGAATGAATAAAAAAAAACTTGAAGAATTGATAAAGAAAAATCAAATGTATGCACATATGCGTGCGCGTATTTTCCCCACGAAATACGAGCAAAAAATATTATGTGTTCGAGGAACCCACAACAAAATCATTTGGGATTCAAAAAGTATCTCGAACCCACGAAGTCGGCGCCTATGCTCTGAGTAACGCAGGGGTGGTCAACCCACGGCTTGCCACGTGCTGCTTTTGATGTAGATAATCTTGAACGTGCCACTCCACCTTAACCCCCCTATGGTTGCCAGGAAGGATACAAAAATTATGTATCTCTGTATACTTAAAAAAAATGTACTGTAGAAGAGAAAAATATTGCTAAACCAATACTACAGTGAAGAGCAATTGAATTAGAGACAGCTGGCGTTATGCAAATGTGGCGCTGTGAGCGGCCCTGTAAACGGAAACGACTTGACGTATGCAGCGATCCGACAATATAAGGAGTGATGCGATAGGAATCAGTAAGAGTCGGACGCAGCATGGGTAAGACGAAGGATCTAAGCGTATTTGATCGTGGGCAAATTGTCGGGGCCCGACGAATGGGTCACTCCGTCTCGGAAGTCGCGCAGGCACTGGGATTTTCCCGAGCCACTGTGTCACGGGTGCACCGTGAGTACATCGAATCCGGTAAAACCATCCCTACAAGGGACAACTGCCGTGGACAACAGCGTGTGGTTGAGCGGGGTCATCGTCGGCTAGCTCACATTGTAACAGCAGATAGACGGGCCACAGTGCAAGAAATCACTCGGTAATTTAACCGTGGTGCACAAAAACGTGTAAGAAGCCACACCATCCAGAACCATCTTCTCGCTATGGGGTACAGAAGCCATCATCCCACGAGGGTACCGCTGCTGACCGCATATCACAGGGTGCAAAGATTAGCATGGGCGCGGGAACATCGCCACTGGACCCTAGACATGTGGGAAAATGTTGCCTGGACTGATGAGTCGAGATTCACGTTGGTACATGCGGATGGCAGGATACGAGTACGGCGCAAATCACATGAAGCGATGGATCCTTCTTGCCAGCAGGGTACTCTTTAACTGGTGGGGGTGGCATTGTCGTCTGGGGACTGTGTACGTGGACTGAAATGGGACCCCTGGTACGTGTGACATCGTCCCTCACAGGTCAACGTTACCGGGATATCCTGGACGACCATTTGCTCCCGTTTGTGCGTCTTTAACATCCCACTGGGGACCTCATCCTGCAACAAGACAATGCACCGTGCCATCGCTCCCGAATTGTATCCGAATGGTTGGACGAACACTCCACCGACGTGACCTCGCTTCCTTGGCCAGCTAGGTCACCTGACCTCAATCCCACAGAGCACATCTGGGATGCCATCGAGAGAGATATTCGAGGCTCTGACCGTCCTCCATCAAATCTTCGTGAACTGTGGGAGCTTGTTCAGGGGTCGTGGATCCGTATGGCTTCCCTTGTCGAGTCCATGCCGAGACGAATCGCCACCGTCATCAGGGCGAAAGGTGGTGCTACACGTTATTAGACAGGTATCTCTAATTTAATTGCTCTTCAGTGTATTGTAACAGAACACTAATAATCATTCAAGAACTAGTTTACTGGTATATTTAAAACACAAATTACTTGCAAAGGAAGAAACTTTTTCCCAACATTGTATGATTACATTTCCACTCACCACTCACATGAAACAAACCGGGCTTAGTTCTTAGTGAGGCTTTTGGATGTCTTTCCTCTTCAAAAGTTTTCCAATATTGGAATTCAGAGATGAAATAGCAAGAACCAGCAGATTTTTGAGATGCTGATTAGTGAGTGCTGAACGGTACTTATATTTGACCAAGTTCGTAGTAGGAAAAGTATTTTCACATATTTTCGAACCGATCCTGCAACAATATCGCAAGTCCTTGTCTCGTGGTGCAGGAAACTGAGAGAAAGGGGGCGGGGGGGTGATTTCCAGAAAGTTGCAAATTCCTGGCTGGCTGGATTTCCAAGCACCTCATTGAACTTGTTGTGAATGATGTCTTCGATAGAAAGGGAGAAGGGGTTTGTGAAAATTTTGTATTCCGTTTCGGAAGACTGAAAACCTGGCTTCAAAGGAGTTTTTCAAATCAGAAATATGTTGCTGATATTTAGAAAAGTTTGGAATATCACCGAACTCAGTTTGTGACAGTTGTTTCATTCGAGGAAGATATACGAGATTATGCCGAGAAAGATGCATTCCAAGAAGAACAAGTTTTGCTTTAAATGCCTCAACTGAGTTGAATAACACTGGAAAAAAGACTGTTTTTACCTTGCAAACGCAGATTTAAGTTGTTAAGTGGCCCACGATGTCCGTCACAAATGCTAAATCGTTTAACAAATTATTAAAATTACAAGAAGTTACTCTGCGCGCACGTGCCGCTTAGAAAGCGTCAGCGTGCCGCGGGTTGGCCATCCCTGGTGTAGCGTGAAGAATTAAGATAATTAATCGTCAAGAGGGTAAGTAAGTATGATCTTTTCATAAACTTCCGTGAAAGCTAAATTTATTACCTCTAACTTTTTTAAAATATCAGAAAATGTATAGTTCTAAGAATTAGCATTAGAATTTTCCACGCTTCCTGTGAATGCTTGAGCTTATGCTCCTAGAAGAACACTGATGACGCTCAATAGGGGTGAAAATTCATGTTCTGAAATAAAAAAAGGGGGGGGGAGGGGAGCAGAAATGTTGAACATGAGTTCTGGTAGTACTGCCAGTGAATATCGAAGTACTAAATCAGAATATTGCTGCAGCAGGCTTTTGTAATTTCTTATGTTTCCTTGGTCTCGGAAGCACTGAATTCCAAATGGCAGACATTGACGGAAACATAATGACTGCGTCAATGTCCGCAGAAAACGTTCAAACGACGCATAAGTTTATGCCGAACTACTTTTTTATATATTCGGCTGGACGATGGTTCGTCGTTTGGCCATCTATGCACCACTTTTGATACGTACTCACTACAGCGGCACGTGAACAGATTTATCGGAGTTTGATAAAGAACAATTGTGACGGCACGGCGCAGTTCCGAAGCGCCGTGCCGTCACAATTTGTTCTTTATCAAACTCCGATAAATCTGCAACTTTTCCCATTCTGGCTTTTTTTTTTTTTTTGATTGAAGCCGAAAACATAAGAAGAACTTAAGAATTTAAAACGAAAGTTGCAAAATAATCTGAAGATCAAAACGCGCAACGCAGCAGTTATGAAAATTCAGAATTTACATTCTCTTAAGAAGAGACTGAAGCAAAAAAAATTTTTGACTCATACCAAGTACAACATAGAAAAGGTTATGTATTGACCGATGTGAGTAAAAAGAGAAAAAAAATAGAACAACTGAATGTAGAAAGTGCCGAGAATACTGAGCCTTGGCTTTATCAAGGACAAGCAAAAACTCTGCATTTTCTCACTATATATATACTTGTACTTCAATATTCTTGCAGAAGAAAACCAAGTTATACTAAAACGGCAAAGTTTACCATTTTAATGGCCTTAAAAAAAAAAAAAAAAAAAAAACTACGCAGCAAATGTTTCTTGAGCCAAATACTGCTTTTGGTAGTCCCCTTCTTTAATTTCCAAATTTAAGCCCCGTCACTTTTGGATGATATCACCTACCTCAGTCTGCTTTTGCCAATTGCAGTTGCAGTTAAATAATCAATATACAATCTAATCGACATACCGTCATCAATAGTCTAGATTAGACACTCGAAATTCCTTGTGTACGTTAATGCATTGAGGTTCAATAACGGTCAAATTTTTGGTTTGCTGCTTTTTACTTATAAGAATATGACTTTATTTTGTTTGTTTGTGTAACATGATCTGCATTTCGGGCCTTACCGTTACACGAATTCTTGAACGCACATTTGGAAAGTCTGTTTCAGCAGCAAAAAAAAAAAAAAAAAAAAAAAACTCTTTCCATTCAAGAGAAATTAAATGAAAATTAATTTATTAATTTCCGCACTCTTTAATTTCTCTGCACCGAAATTCTTGGAATTTCTTTGCAACAAAATTCTTGTAAACCTGGACATTTTCAATTTTCTCAAACGACTAATTTGTAATTATTTTACAATGGCCGTTCCATAAAAACAGAGTAAATTCACACAAAATGAAGAAATATAGGTACAGCAAAATATATGTTATTCTTTCTCAAAGTATCTTCCCTCGAATGATATGCAACGGTCCCATCGTTCAGTCCACTTTTCAAAGCATGTGACGAAGGCATTTTGTGGAAGCTGCTTTAGCAATCCATGTACAGCTTGAATATTGTCAGCATCTGTGTTGAATGTTGCGCCACGGAACTTCATTGTTGAAAACAACCAGAAACCGCACGGGACGAGGTCAAGACTGTGGAATGATTTCAATACTGCATTTTCGTAAGAAACTGTTGAAAACAAACAGCCACGTGTGGGTGGGCGTTATCATGGCGTAAGGTCCACTTGCCCACCAGTTCCGGTCGCTTAATCGACGTGTGTCGTCGCAAACGCTTCAAGACTGAAATTTAATACTCAGCATTGACAGTAATTTGTGGAGAAACGGCATGCTGGTAGACTACACCTTTATGCTCAAAGAAAATTATCATCATTATCACCTTCCCAGCTGATTTGGTTTGGCGGACTTTTTTCGGAGGAGGCGAGCCTGTGTGTTTCCAGACACTCGTTTGCGCGCTTCGTGAGGGGGTCGAAATATCGTGGACCCATGTTTCATCGGCAGTTATTACTGTGTTTAGAAAATTTGGATTATTTGCAATCATTTGTTTCCACTCATGACACACCTGAACTTTGGCTAACAATTGTTCTCTCGTTAGGTGATGAGGTACCCATCTGGAACACACACGATGCAGCAGTAATCGCGTAGAATGCGGAATGCCGATGTTTTTGAAATATTGGTTGATGCAGTTATGTCTTCACACGTCATTCGTCCATCTTCTTGCAAGATTGCCCGAACAGTGTTAGCAATGCGCTCCGTAGCAACACTTTCAGGTCGACCAGGCCTAGAAGCGAGTTCTGCCGACAAAAGCCCTTTTTTGAAATCATGGTGCCATCTAAAAATCGTTGACTCACCCAAACATTTATCTTTGTAAGCTTTTTTCATTAAATCAACTGTTTCTGGAGCTGTTTTACCCAAACCATAGCAAAATTTTATCGCACAACGCATTTCACTTCTTAACTCTGAATCACTCACCTCCATAGCTGTATGGCAAAATACATACGTACCTTAAACAACTGCGCAATAATAATACCAGAATCGTCTGCCATGGCTATAATAGCTGTTGCCATAGATACTTCCTTAATTCAGTTAGTCTGCTGCGTGGTTATTTTCCTCCTTCGCACTAATACAAACTCAAAAAAAAAAAAAAAAAAAATCACTCCGTTTTTATGGAACGGCCTTTGTATTAATGATAGGCAAGTCTTGAACAAAAGATTTTGGCACATTTGAATTTACGTTCTCACTAAACGCGAAGGAATTATTACAAATTTTGAATTTAGTTTATAAAATTCTTAGAAACGGAAAATAGTCTTACACAATCTTCTGAGAGAACCCTCGTCTGTAGCTTCTCGGCAACAAAAATAATTTTGTTATTACATTAAATTTTACTAGGAATCTGCGGTCCAGGAAAATGGGTAAAATGTATTTAATTATGGCCTAAACACAAAAAAATTGCAATAACTCGTAGACTTGAGCTGAGTAAACGGTGATGCTGACATGCCGTTTTTTAGGGACCTTGATAATTCTTCCCAAAAGTGGACCACGCACAAAATAACTTCCAGGGCTGTTAACGAATCACCAGTCCCATGAGCCAGCGCCGTAAGACGAATACAACATTCATGCCTCACTGAGATTTGAACACGGGCCCCATCTCAAACGAATGATCAGAAGTTATCGCTCAAACCACTGCGCCACCAGGGCCGCGAGTTGGGTCTCGTCGCTATTTGATTACCCCTTGCTGTTGGCCAAGTTTTACAATCTTGGCGTCATGGAGTATGCCAACAAATTAATAGAGCTACAGGGAGAAGAAGAAGAAATTCATTTTTTAGAAGAACAAACAAGGTTGCAAAAATATATATACCAAGACAATTTCGTGTGCCGCCCCGGTGGCGCAGTGGTCTAAGGCGCTGGCCTCTGATCATTCGTCCGTAAGGGGTCCGGGTTCGAATCGCGGTCAGGCATGGATGTTGTGTTTGTCTTACGGCACTGGCTCTCTCCCTTCCCTGGAACCAGTGACCCTAAATTAGGGACGGGCGACTGCTTATAGCCCATTGAGTTGCTCACGGTGGTCGTTAAACCTCCAATAAAAAAAAAAAAAAAAAAAAATTTGTGTTCGATTTTTATTTCGCATGATGCAGGAGAACATCGCCATTAGTCATGATGAAGTTGTTAATGATGCATTTATCATACACGGACCACGGTTTCTTAAATTTTCCTGTTTTTTTTTTTTTTTTTTTTTTTTTTATTGGAGGTTTAAGACCACCGTGAGCAACTCAATGGGCTATAAGCAGTCGCCCGTCCCTAATTTAGGGTCGCTGGTTCCAGGGAAGGGAGAGAGCCAGTGCCGTAAGACAAACACAACATCCATGCCTCACCGGGATTCGAACCCGAACCCCTTACGGACGAATGATCAGAAGCCATCGCTTAGACCACTGCGCCACCGGGGCGGCCTTTCCTGTTCTTATTCTTAAAGATTGGCGAAACATATGAAACATAAACTCCGGAACTTTTTTTTTTTTTTTTTTTTTGCAAAACAAAACATTTAGGAGCCCAGAGAAATGCGTAGTATGGAAAAAGCTAGGGTTAACAAAAAAACCCCAAAAAACCCAACTAAAATCTTCCCACTATCGCACGCTAAGCAATCTGCTCAAAAATTAGATGAATGCATAACATTAAATAAAAGAAAAGATATAGACATGTTTGCTTCGTACTTTGGGGAAAGAACGTTATACTTAATTCGTAACTTACAGATCCAAATGTGCCATCGGTATGCCCTTATCTTTTTTTTTTTTTAATTGAAATTCAAAGGCAGTTGAAACTACGAGGTTTCAACTGCCTTTGATTTGTAATGTCATAATATCCAAAATGTTCGTTAAATTGGGCAGAACATATTCAAGAATGCACATTTGAATGAAAATCATCGAGTTTCATTTATTTATTTTTTATTTGGAGTTTAACGACCACCGTGAGCAACTCAATCGGCTATATAAGCAGTCGCCTGTCCCTAATTTAGAGCCACTGGTGCCAGAGAGCCAGGGCCGTAAGACAAACACAGCATCCATGCCCCACGGGATTCGAACACGGACCCAGTGGCGGCTCGTGGAGTAAAATGATGGTAAGGCGAAGACCCAACCCATACATATGCAATTTTTTTCTTTTGGTTGGAGGTTTAACGACCACCGTGAGTAACTCAATGGGCTCTGAGTAGTCACCCGTCCCTAATTTAGGGTCACTGGTTCCAGGGAAGGGAGAGAACCAATGCCTTAAGACAAACACAACATCCATGCCTCACCGGGATTCGAACCCTGACCCCTTTCGGATGAATGATCAAAGGCCATCGCTTAGACCACTGCGCCACCGGGGCGGCGTGTATATGTTATCAGATATAAAGTATGAAATAGATAAAAGGCCAAAGTTTGCAGTGAAGCGCTTTGATGTTGAAATACAGGGTGATCAGAATCGACCGCACAACAAACCTACCGGACGATTCCTCGTGGAGGAAGAAGTCGAAAGCCATTGTCCGATCGGACATCGCATTCCGAAGATATAGGCGCCGAAAGTTTCGTGACGTCACATCCGGTAACGCACATTATCGTTGAAGAGCGACGTGGATAGTTTTTTTTGTTTTTTATTGAGGTTTAACGACCACCGTGAGCAACTCAATGGGCTATAAGCAGTCGCCCGTCCCTAATTTAGGGTCACTGGTTCCAGGGAAGGGAGAGAGCCAGTGCCGTAAGACAAACACAACATCCATGCCCCACCGGGATTCGAACCCGGACCCCTTACGGACGAATGATCAGAGGCCATCACTTAGGCCACTGCGCCACCGGGGCGGCGTGGATAGTTATACAGACGCACGTATCACTAGGCAATCAAGCCGCAGTGGTCTAAGGCGATGGCTTCTGATCATTTGTCAGAAAGGGGTCCGGGTTCGAATCCATGCGAAGCATGGATGTTGTGTTTGTCCTACGGCACCGACTCTCTCCCTTCCCTGGAACCAGTGGTCCTTAATCCAGGACGGGCAACCACTTATAGTCAATAGAGTTGCTCACGGTGGTCATTAAACCTCCAATTAAAAAAAAGGGGGGGGTAATCAACATATTTAAAAATGTGTCACAGGGTGGTTATGCAAATTCGAAGGACGTGGTGGCGTGAAACCATTAGTTGTACGCCTGCGCGATACGGCAGGTAGGGATAAAAAGGGTTGGCGACGGTCGCAGGCGAGCTCATACTGCGTTGATACATTTGAAAATAGTGTGGGTAGCGATATGTCGTACAGTTTGAGAGAGAATTGTGACATGTATCTCCTATTGGGGGAATGCCGTGGTTCAGCATTGCGTGCAGCAAGGGCCTACAGCGAGCGAAAACCAGCACGACGGCACACGGACGCCCAGGTCATACGGCGGCTTGACGCTCGAATGAGCGACACAGACAATGTCGCACCGCGTCGAAGTGCAGATAGTAGCGCTGGACCCTCTGTGAGAACACCATTCCTCGAGGACGCCATACTAGAGTTCATAGAGGAGGAGCCAACGACCAGCAGCCGTGCGATCGCGCGACAGTTCGGTGTGCACCAAAGTACTGTACTTGCCGTTCTACACGACGAAGACCTGCATCCATATCACATCACACGGGTGCAGGGCCTATTACCACAGGATTATCCTCGAAGACAGGCAAGCTGTGAGTGGCTGCTACAGCAACATGCTGCCGATAACAGTTTCATCCGCCGGATCTTGTGGACTGATGAAGCAAGGTTTACACGGCAGGGTATCTGCAACACCCATAATAGTCATGTTTGGGCATTGGACAATCTGCACGCAACACGTGAACACGCTCACCAGGTCCGGTGGGATGCTAATACCTGATGTGGTATTGTGGGTGATATCCAATAGTGGGATCATATCTTCTTCCCGAACGTGTCACAGCTGCCAACTACATGGTGTTTCTACGTGATGTCCTGCTGGGCTTACTGGAAAACGTACCATTGGCTGTTCTCAGCAATCTATAGTTCCAGCATGATGGAGCACCAGCGCATTACACTGCAAATGTTTTCCAGTGGCTGGATACGGAATATCACGGTCGACGGCTTTGCCGTGGTGGTCTTGTCGCATGGCCCGCTAGATAGCCGGATCTTAACCCATTGGACTTCTTCCTCTGCGGTCATCTAAAGGAACTGGTATATCGACGGCCTGTGAAACAGCCTGCACGACCTAGTGGCCAACTTACACGCGGCACTCTCAACTGTAACCCCTGATATGCTGCAACGCGTGCATGCAGATGTCTATTCCTCGGCGGGCTGCCGCCTGTTCCGCACTACAAGGTGGTCATTTTGAACACATGTTGTAATCTGACACGAATCCATGTGTTTTAACATTTGTGTTATAGTGGTACACATCAATAAATTACATGTTTTCTGTCAAAGTGTTTAGGTAAGTTATTTCTAATGCCTGTATTCTTACCGGATGTGACGTCACGAACTTTCGGCGCGTATATCTCCGGAATGCGACGTCCGATCGGACAACAGTTTTCGGCTTCTTTCTCCGCGAGGAATCGTCCGGTAAGTTTATTGTGCGGTCGATTCTGATCGCCCTGTATACTAATGAATGTCTATATATTATTTGACGATAATTGAACAAGATTATAGCACGGTGGATGGGGAAGGGGTAGACTTGAAAAAATGCAAACGATTTCAGAGGGGTAAACGCATATTTCATGGGGAAAACATTAGAGGAGGGAATGGTTCTCCTGTTTACTATTATGTTGTCCCTCCGGGTCGGAAACGCTCATTTTGCGCTCAATTTCGTCGTCTACAGATATTAAATGAGTGGTCATTGCATCACGCATAGCACCAATCAAAAGCCCGTTCCTCAAAAACGTTAAAGTAAATAATTTTAATTAAAAAAATACTTTCTCACAAAGTGCTTCAGAGTCCAGAATAAATGTCACAGGTCTGCCGGCAAAGATGCATCGTGCATGTAACGCGGGTCATAAATTAAGGCCTGTACTGCAGTGGCGCACCCAGGAATTCTTGTTGGAAGGGGCTATATATAAAGTATACATACACAATGTGTGTACATACACTGAAGAGCAATTGAATTATAGATACCTGTCTAACAACGTGTAGCACCACCTTTCGCCCTGATGACGGCGGCGATTCGTCTCGGCATGGACTCGACAAGACACCGGAAGCGTTAGGAAGCCATACGGATCCACGACCCCTGAACAAGCTCCCACAGTTCACGAAGATTTGATGGAAGGGGTCAGAGCTCGAACATCTCCCTCGATGGCATCTCAGATGTGTTCGATGGGATTGAGGTCAGGTTACCTAGCTGGCCAAGGAAGCGAGGTCACGTCGGTGGAGTGTTCATCCAACCATTCGGATACAATTCGGGAGCGATGGCACGGTGCATTGTCTTGTTGCAGGATCAGGTCCCCAGTGGGATGTTGAAGACGCACAAACGGGAGCAAATGATCGTCCAGGATATCTCGCCAACGTTGACCTGTGAGGGACGATATCACACGTACCAGGGGTCCCATTTCAGTCCACGTAAACAGTTCCCAGACGAGAATGCCACCCCCACCAGCTTGAAGAGTATATCCTGCTGGCAAGAAGGATCCATCGCTTCATGTGTTTAGCGCCGTACTCGTATCCTGCCACCCGCATGTACCAACGTGAATCTCGACTCATCAGTCCAGGCAACATTTTCCCACTTGTCTAGGGTCCAGTGGCGATGTTCCCGCGCCCATGCTAATCTTTGCATCCTGTGGTGTGCGGTCAGCAACGGTACCCTCGTGGGACAATGGCTTCTGTACCCCATAGCGAGGAGATGGTTCTGGATGGTGTGGCTGCTTACACGTTTTTGTGCACCAGCGTTAAATTGCCGAGTGATTTCTTGCATTGTGACCCGTCTATCCGCTGTTACAATGCGAGCTAGCCGACGATGACCCACTCATCCACACGCTGTTGTCCACGGCAGTTGGCCCTTGCAGGGATGGTTTTACCGGATTCGATGTACTCACGGTGCACCCGTGATACAGTGGCTCGGGAAAATCGCAGTGCCGGCACGACTTCCGAGACGGAGTGACCCATTCGTCGGGCCCCGACAATTTGCCCACGATCAAATGCGCTTAGATCCTTCGTCTTACCCCTACTGCGTCCGACTCTTACTGATTCCCGTCGCATCACTCTTTATATTGTCGAATCGCTGCATACGTCATGTCGTTTCCGTTTAGAGGGCCGCCCACAGCGCCACATTTGCATAACACCAGCTGTCTCTAATTCAATTGCTCTTCAATGTATATAGTGTACGCCTGTAGTTTATATACGGTTGTGACGTACGTGGCTCTTAATCTCTTTGGGGCTTTGGGAAGAAGACAGCATGTAATGGAAAACACTATGTCAGACACTATGTAATTTTTTGAACATGTAAAATAATGTTTAATTTATGACGTACGTCGCTCTTAATCCCTTTGGGGCTTTGGGAAGAAGACTGTAATTATTTGAACATGTAAAATAATATTTTTGAATGTTTAATTTGTGACGCACGTTGCTCTTAATCTCCTTGGAAGGGGCTTTTAAGCCCCTTCAGTGGGTGCGCCAATGCTGTGCAGGAGAAGTCAAGCCGGAAGTACATTTCTGTATATTGCTGCGTATCTCGCAAAATCAGATCAAGTAACTGAAGCATGGAAGAAATCAGAACAGATTATCACCAAAGTGCATTCAGTTTATTTTTTATGAATGAGCTCAATTATAAAAATGATTACCTTTTTATTGTTACAAATAAATCTAAATTTATTAGTAATAACAAAAAGGAAAATTTCACCGCACTTCTAACTTAACTAGCTACTATCGAAAATAAACGCTCCAAAAAAAGTCAGTATACAAATAGAAAGTACACTTGACTAAAAATATTTGTGGGCATGAAAGCAGTAACGTACGTACTCGCAGGCAGCTGAGGCGAAATGCGTTGTCGCCTCAAAGAGCGACTTCGCCAACGACATCAGCTCAAGACTGTCCGCTTCCATCCTTCAATAGAAACAAAGGTGCCAGCCGATTTTAAGCGGCGTGGACTGTCGCCTCAAGACCTTGCTGGATCTGGCAACAGGCTTGCCCCATGTTCGCACGGTTTGCCGCGACTGCCACTCATGCCCTCGAAGCATGCTGATTTCAACCTCTTAGTAAAAACAGTATTCAAACTTTATATAATTAATGCTCATAAATTAAGGATTCTTTCCCCGACTGAATTATTTTTTTAAGCAAATTCACGAATCAGAATAGGAATTTCATTGTTTCGTTTAGATATACAATATATATGTTACAGATGTAAAATTTTCTTCATTGTAGAAAAATTTCTGGTGAGGTGGCGCCTCATCTGATGTGCCGCCCAAGCCCGGACCCATCTCGGACGAATGGTCGTAATCGAAAGTCAGCGCTTAGACCACTGCGCCACCGGGGCTGCTGCATTTCATTTTACACAGCCATTTTTTTAACAGTTTAAGAGAGAAATTATGGAAAGTTATTACTTCTTCTACACATTTTAGGTGGCCGGATTTATTAGCACAACCATAGGATGAACAAAAGTTAGGCATGTCGTTAATAAGTTTACGAAAATAGCTAGCTTCCTAAACCCCTGCAACGTAACGCCTTGTTAAGCAAATGGGAAAACGCATGTAAACAAATTTCTTCGTCCGCGGCCACGGAAAAGCTTTCCCGTGATGCAATGCGAGGTGAATGAGGTCCATTAGAACTAAATGGGCCGCCCCGGTGATGCAGTAGTCTAAGCGATGGCTCCTGCTCATTCGTCCTAGATAGGTCCGGGTTCGAATCACGGTGAGGCATGGATGTTGTGTTTGTCTTACGACCCTGGCTCTCCCTCTTCCCTGGAACCAGTGGCCCAAAATTAGGGACGGGCGACTACTTATAGCCCACTGAGTTGCTAACGGTGGTTGTTACACCTCCAATAATATTAAAAAAAGCTAAACCGAAATACACTAGTACATGTTGCATATATTTCATGAAAAGTAGTCCTAACAAACAGAACAAGTTAGTAAAATCATGCAATGCATTAATTGATACGCTTTCCAACATACCAGAAATCATTGCTCAAGTTATGAGGATAATGGCCGTGGAATAAATCTCGCTCCTGTGCCCTGACCTTTGACCCCATTTCGATGATATTAAACAGAATTTGTTCAGTATACCTTGGGAACATACTAAAATTTTGTCGCAATAGAAACATTTGTAGTCAACTTTTGAGGATAATGGCTGTGGAATAAATCTCGCTCCTGTGCCCTGACCTTTGACCCCATTTCGATTATATTAAACAGAATTGGTTCAGTATACCTCCGGAATAGCGGAGGTATACTGAACCAATTCTGTTTTGTCGCAAACGAGGGATTTATACGGAAGTTATGACGCAAAAGGGCGATGGAATGGATCCAGCTCCTATGTCCTGACCTTTGACCCTATGTCGTCCATTTTCAACAGGGTTTGTTCCCAGTTGTCCCCTACCACATACTAAAATTTTGAAATCGAACCATTTTTACGTGAGTTATCGTGCGGACGGACAGACAGATGGGCAAAGCTTGAACATATACGCTTCTTCAACATACGATTGGAAAGCGTAAACAAGTTAGTAAAAGCATGCAAATTCATTGATTATGATACGATTTCTAACATACCATAAATCATTACTCAAGTTATGAGGATAATGGCGGTAGAATAAATCTCGCTCCTATGACCTGACCTTTGACTCCATTTCGATGATATTAAACAGAACCGGTAAAGTATACTTTCGGAAAAACATGATAAAGTTCTGTCTCAATCGAAGCATTTTTACGTACATTATAACGCATAAGGGCGATGGAATGAATCCCGCTCCTATGTCCTGACCTTTGACCCCATTTTCAATAGGGTTCGTCCCCAGGTGGTCCCCTTCCACATACTAAAATGTCATTGAAATTGAACCATGTTTGCGCAAGTTAGGATGCATAAGGGCAATGGAATGGATCCCGCTCCTATGTCCTGACCTTTGACCCCATTTCGCCCATTCTTAATAGGGTCCCCAGGCGGTCCCCTACAGCATCCTAAAATTTCATCGAAATCGAACCATTTTTACGCAAGTTATGACGCATAAGGGTAATGCAATGGATCCCGCTTTTATGTCATGATCTTTGACCCCATTTCGTCCATTTTCAATAAGGTTCGTCCCCAGGTAGTCTACCACATACTAAAATTTCATCCGAATCGAACCATTTTTAAGCGAGTTATCGTGTGGACGGACAAAGCTGGAGCATATACGCTTCTTCAACCTACGGTTGGAAAGCGTAAACAAAAATACAAGACAAGCATTTTGGTGTCTCAAAACTTATAACGAAGTGAATTTCTCCGTCATTTTTATCCGCGCCAGGATTCGAACCCGGGTCCACTCATTCCGGAATAAGTTGCTCTACCAATTAAGCTACGCGGACAATTGTTCTGATTCCTATCTGCCTTTATGTCGTGTGCGTCCTGCTGGCAGGTACGTCACATCTCCTCTCCTGGTACGTTACATCATCTCCCCCTTATTTTTTTTTTTTTTTTTTTTGAAGTGCTGGAGAAAGGATTCTCTTATTTTTCCTATCTCGCGGTGTGGAAATAACATCACACCAATGCGAGATTTTGAACGGTTGGGTCATCCGGATAGTTCGGGCGCCATTATAACGAAGTGAATTTCTCCGTCATTTTTATCCGCGCCGGGGTTCGAACCCGGGTCCCCTCATTCCGGAATAAGTTGCTCTGCCAATTGAGCTACGCGGACATTTGTTCTGATTCCTATCTGCCTTTATGTCGTGTGCGTCCTGCTGGCAGGTACGTCACATCTCCTCTCCTGGTACGTTACAAACTGAGAGGCCTAATGATCAACATTATCTCCATACTTTGATTCCTCCGAAATTTTATTTTAAAATATTGCTTGAGAGTTTGGTGCACGACCAAATTTTGATGTCAGTCAAGTTTATAGCAGACGCGTTCGTTACGACGGTAACAGCCATTTTAATTAGGTTGTGGCTTAAAGGAAAGTTGAGTAGGTCATCGGTCAGCGTTTAGTTAATCCCAAGGCTTGGTTTTTAAGATAGTTTTGAGTAAGTATGATCTTTCATAACTCCCGTAAAAGCTCAGTTTTTTTTTTTAAATCATCACAAAGTAGAATTAATAGAAAGAATTAATAGCGTCGACCATTTGATGTTCTCGCTTTCTGTGTGTCAACTTGAGTGTCTGCTCCTTATACGAGAACAAGACTTCGCGCTGTAAGAGTAGAAATTCATGTTATATAATTCAAATAATAATAATGGTAGAAATATTAAAAATGGATGGTGTGAGTGTTGCCAGTTAGCACCGAAGTAATGAATCTTCAGAATATCACAGCAACCTTTTGCAATTTCTTGTTGTTTTCTAGGCTGCGGAAATTGAATTCAAAATGGCGAACATTGACGCAGCAGTTGGTACCGTCAATGTTCGAAGAAACTTTAAAACGAAGACTGCGACTAAAAATGTTTACTTAACTATTTTTTATGATTAATGTAGCTATATACTATTTTATGACATCGTGGCCCGTAATGTACCTTGTAGGTGCATCAAGAGGTTCTACATAACAGGACTATCGGAAATCATTCCTGTTGCCGTTTGCAACTCCAAGCAAGGAGTGGGTGATTTGAATGGTGGGCAGAGATGATCCGTTAGTATTAATTTACGTATTCCTATGTAAACAGTGAAAGACATTACTAGAAGCATTTAATTCTGTTGTGTTGACCGGTAGTCAAGATGGTATGATACATCTGCTGCTGACGTTTCGTGTTTCTATTGTTGGCTGTGGATCACAGAAATGGCACTGATGCTGGGTTGATACTTTTGAGCCTAAATTAAAAATGGCGCATACATTTCCAATATGCACGAGTAGGCCCTATCTCACTAAGAACGGGGTTTACGCGGGAAAATACTCCATTCTCAGATGTACTAATAATAAACGGGCTTGAAGGAAAGGAAACAGCCATGAAAAGCAGTAGTCCTTGCGGTGATGTAACAGCGACTTTAACCTGGAACATCGCTGTAGCTAAATATCCATCCAAAAGCATCCAAGCCGGTAGTTAGACCTTGTCTGTCTTTTTTTTTTATTGTATGTGCTGTATTTTTCTTCATATAATCCGGAGACAGTGAAATTCAAAAAAAGAAATAAAATTCCTTCATACAATCCGCGGCAGCGCATAATTCACAGGCCGTGAAATACAAACACGACACTGCCCACCAAACTTTGCTTTTAGCTCACCATTTAGCAACTGCCCCCCCTCTCCCAAATATTTAAGCAGTTAGAATACATATCGAGCGCAACCATGTAAGATTTTAGGAAACTTAGGTAAAATTATGTGAATTTTTCGAATTCACAATTTTTTTTTTTTAAATAAAGTTTTTGTTGAATTTAGTGTTGTACTGTTGTGTGAATGAAGGGAATTAATTTCCTCGGTGAATGTCTAAGAACGTCGTAGTAGAAAGACACCATTTTCACAATCATAATTTAAAAAGATGAGATATTCCTTGTCAGATTATAAAGTAAAAATCATAAATTGCTTTACGATAGCAAATATTCAAAAATAATTAAAACTGAAATAAGTAAATTAAAATTGCGAAGAAATAGTAAATTGTTAAGTCATGAAGGTTCGTATCTATGATGATTCCCAGGACTACGCCCACTGAATAAATACTAGGTACAGTATATACTTGAAAACTTTAATACTGGAATTAACACCATCAGCAATGGTGTACAAAGGGCCATATGCACCCTCCAAAATAATTTTATCTAGTATTAAAAATTGACAAAAATTGTCGGCGACATTATTTTGATTCTGGTCTTCCTTAAATTGCTGTTAGTTACTTCTTTATTTGGAATGGTCAGACAAGGTCACATAGCCTATTGTTAATGACTATCCACCCCCACCCCCGTGCGCATTTCCCACTTGTAAGCCACCAAAGAAAGAAGAGAGTGAACTAGTGTTGTAGTAGTCAGGGCGTCAGACTAATGAATGGTGGGGGCTGAGGCCTTGGGGAGGGATGGGGTTATCCTTTTTTAATTGGAGGTTTAAAAATGATTTATTGAATCACACATGGTTGATAGCATGCCAAATGATCAATATACACAGATATAGCCAGTGTTGATCATGTAAAACTTTGTGAACAAGTATACATCAAACATGGATTTTACAGTATGCTAAACGACCAATGTACACAGATAACCGGTTGTAGGGGTGGAAGCTCATTATGTTAATTAATGGCTCCTCGGCCAAACACCCACTGGCTTCCAGCGCTGATCAAAATTTCCCCACAGCAGGAAGGAAAACCATTTGTAAGGTTCGTTGTCTAGAGACTGTCTACCAACGGTAGTTGAAGACAGCCCGGCGTTCTTTCTCTCCCAGCTTTACTATAAATCTGCTATTCAGGAGAGGGGAAGTAAAAATAATGGCAAAACAATTCCAAGCATGAATTCACTCTCAGGCTTGTTGCAAACTTAACAAAACATTTAATCAACAGTAAATTGTTCCGGCAGCTATTGTTCCTTGACCTCGAGTTCCTGTAACTGCAGTTCCACGTGAAAATGATCCGGGTATCTAATTATTCCAGAATACCCTTTCCTGCCAATACTCTTTGCCCGTTCTTTTTCTATCACCGACGTGAAATGTTTCAATCGTCGTAACCTTCCGTTCGTCTCTTTTCCTTTGTTCCGGAAGCTATGCTTTGTGTTCCGTCCCGAACACGTGTTCTCTCCAAACGCTTTCTCCGTACGTCGTTCCAGACACACGTGTCTGATTCCAACTACGCTGGCTTTCCCCGTGCTCTAACTGGCACGTTCTATCACGAACTTTTCTTTACCCAGTGCTAACTCCCAGCACTATACAACCGTCCACAGCACACGCTGTCGTCAACCGTTCCCCACGCTCGCTCCCCGTAGACTGTCTCGTTTTTCCTTCTACTCCTATCCTGAAGTTTTCCCCCTAACTTCACTAGCCTTCTGATTGGCTCCTGCCTCACTCGCCTGAGGCTCCCTCTCTCTCCTAGTCGAAGCCCTCCAAGAGCAGGTGCCCCCCCTCGCTCTTCTCGGTGCCCCCATACCACCTTTCTCTCCTGACACGTGCCTTCTGCCGGTGACCTTCACCTAATCCCTTCGTTGACCTGCACCTAATCCCTTCGTTGACCTCTAGCACGTGTGCCCAGCAGCTTACATTTCCCCCTGGCCAGGAACAACAGCTGTGCCTTCCGTGAATACAATAGACCTGTCAAACAGGCATATCGAAATGTCACCTAGTCTGGTGCATTACCACGTGTTACACTCGTTTCCAAATAATACACATGGAAATATTTATTCCGAAATGTTAGTATCCGGAATGATCGATGGGATTTAAAAGTCCATCACACAATCTATATAGGGGCGTAATTTCTCGCCCCTACACCGGTGTTGGACAAGTAACATATTGAGAGCCAGTGCCGAAAGACAAACACGCCTCACCGGGATTCGAACCCGGACACAAATAGGGCGAACGATCATATGCCAGCGCCTTAGACCACTGTGCCGTCCATTTCATCTTGAGTACATACCAAAGCAGAAAAACAAAAACGTAGAATGAACATTACTTCGTAATTAATAGTGTTTGAGGAAAATAAAAATGCCTGTTCTCATGCACGTTTTTTTCATAACTTTAGGAACTAGGAAGGAATGATATAGCCTGTAGTGACAAAACGAAGAATGTGAGAATTTTTCGATTGTTGACATCATATAAAAATTTTCACTGATGCATATAATACAGATGCAGCTTGATGTAAATATTATGTATAGTATAGTGCTTGAACAGTCTGATGTAATTGCGAAAGTGATTCTTTGATCAAATTTAATTTTTAAATAGCGATAATTCAAACAAAATTTCGCGTTCATGGCTTTGAAACTACGGCAACGATATGCACCCCCTCCCTCCCCAAATTAATTTCTGGGTACGCCACTGATCATCAGGGCCGGGTAAAATATTCATGTGTAATGTTTCGACAAAATTTCTACCAAGAACTTAGAAATATGTGACCCCGTACGACAGCACCCCTAACAGCCCACCCAGTTCTGAACGGGTAGCGTCGCCACTGGTGAAATACCAGCGATATTGATCCCGAACCGTAATTTAGAACAGAAAAGTCCAAATTCATGGGATGACCCAGCAGTCCCAAGATATATATATAAAGGATCTTAATAAAGAAAACTGATTTTTTCATGATTTTCTCTTACTTTCAACCAGTGATGTAGAAGGGACTTAGCGCGCCTAGTGGCGCTAACAGGGGCGGATCCAGAAGTTCACTCTTGGGGGGAGGGGGAAGAAGCCATTTTGCAATGTGTGTGGTTTTTTTTTTTTTTATATATAACGTTAGTATATATATATCATCATCAACCAATATTGGGCCGCGGGTGGCCTAGTGGGCAACGTTCGTGACTGCTACAGAAAGGGCCTCAGGTTCGATCCCAGCAGGTACGAACGCTCGATCTACTAAATATCCACCGTGCGTCGGATGGGCACGTTAAGCCGTCGGACCCCGGGTACTGGTCCCCCGGTAATAAATAAGGGAGTCTTCCTTAGCTTCCGTGTCACTTTCCTATCGGGCGCTCTGGCCTAAATCTCCTAGTTTCCTATTTCTAAGGGTTGTTTAAGACCTGGGGTCAGACACTCCCTTCCTAAAATCCTCTACATTTGATCATTGATCAACCATTATCAATCTATTGCTGGATGAAGGTCTCCCCAAGTTTTTTCTACAACGGTCTGTCTTGTGCGTGCCAGTCTCCTCCATGTTACTCCCGAATAATTGACTTCGGAGTGGGTGGAACAACGGGAAGCGCCCGTGAGGCGTGAGGGAGCAGGAAAAATAAGAAAAAGAAAAGTCCTGAAAAAGGCCATCGGGGAGGAAGCGGTGGGGATGTTTTTAAGAATTTTCTTTATGACCCAATTAAGATACGTACGTAGATCAGATTGTTATTCACAGTTTCTCCCACCTACACTGATTTCAATACCAAGCTCTGCCTTACCCTGTTTCGAGACGTTATTAGATGCTAGACAATATGACAATAGCAAAGAACTAACAAATAATATCTTCATGTTTTTTTACCCCCGCTGTCCCTGTTTTCCCTTTATCTTTTGCGCGCTCTCTCTCTCTCTCTCTCTTTTATTCTATTCCCTTCTCTTTCTTTTTTTTTACTGAACCTAAATCAATGTAATAAGTATTTTAAATCCTCCGTTCTAAGTTTAATTGTTAATTTAAAAATAAAAACTGAAAACAAAATATGCCAAGTTAATCATTTACGATCTTCGCTACTTTAAACATAAAAACTTCGTTAAGATTGGGGGTCGCGCCCCGCTGGATCCGCCACTGGGCGCTAAGGCACTATTTTTTAGCCTTAGAGGCGCTAAACCACTTTTCGTGGTTAGATGGTAAGAGAAGCTGGGCAAGGATTTTTTTAAATGATCGTGTATACAAAAATAGGTAAATCGAGTCCGTGAAGAGATATGGGTGGATGCGCTTGGCCAAGGTGCTGGATCTTTCAGTTACCCGAAACTAGGTGCGCGAAATTAAAGATGGGCGACAATTTATTGCCTTCGCGGTGATAAAGAAACAAACAAGCAAAAAACACCGTATGGATGAAACAAACGATAGAGTCTGATTCTGCAGTAGGGATTTCACGGTTCCTAAGGATTCGAGAACACAAAGTCATTGTGAACTCTTTTTCTTAACGACAGTTAAAAGAAAGTTATAGGTGGTAGATACTCCGCGGGGTTAAAATTGTTCTGCCCCGAGAGAAAACAACGTTAGTGAAGGGCATTTCTATTATAAATTGCTCCATGTCGGCTCTAATAAAAGTTATTCACTGAGCTCACTACCTGCTTCCTTATGGACAACAGGAAAAACATTGTGCATCCACATCGTGATCTTAAAAAAAACTACGCATTAGTCACACTGAGTTTATGTAAATATGTTAGCTGCATTTGTTCAATGTGATTAGTATGCATTATTCACAATAAACATTTGAAATCGGACAGAACGACAGAGTGGTCTTCAAATAAAAATTTAGTATTCTTAGCATTTGACTGCCATACAAGATTCTTTCATTTAAAATTGCTCAAATTGCGCAATTTTAATATAAATTGATAAAAGAAATTAGTAATAAAAATTACTAAAATTAATTAAATCAGATTTTTTTTTCATAGGGCTTTGAATTTTTTTTTTAGGGTATTCTTTCCGAGTTGGGTTATTCTAATCAGTTCAGCGCTAAGGCACTTTTTAATTTAGAACTACATCACTGCTGAATAAAGAGCAAAAATTATGAGTTTTTTCAGCAGCTCCGTAGTTAATGTGCAGCATCCACCAGTGTGTGTGGCGCTAAGCTTCCCACAGCAAGGGGCGGATCCAGAATTTTCGTGAGGTGCACCTCCCACTAGTCAGCAGTAGTATTGCTAAAATAATGAGTACGCCGCGTGAAATCATCGTATGGAAATGGAAAATACAAATCCCCATTAGTTCCGAATGATCAAATCGATCGTTGATATCTCCCAATTAACGAAAATTATATACTTTTAATACTTTCTTTCACGAAAATATATTCAATTTGTTATTAAAACCTAACAAATCGAAGCTATTCCTTGGTTCCTGAGGGGGGCGCCCCCTTTCTGGATCCACACCTGCCCACAGCACAGGATCGTCCGCGACAGCAAATCTAGTTTTCGTTGCGTTGAATTTTCTGCCAAAATGCTCGTAAAAAAAATTATTTCCAGTTGTTTGCGAACCTCCTTTAATATTGCGTTACATTTACTGTTATTAACGCATTTCTGGTAACTTCCGAAAATGGGACCTCTCCTTACAATTCCGACGCCGATTTTTTAAAAATCGATGTGCCGTAAAAATATTACTTTATTTTTTAAAGTGGCGAATTATCTGCATCGGCGTATAATCCACCAAACCTAAGTTAATAATTTTTTTAACAGATAATCCGCGGATTATGTGACGAAAAATACGATATTTCGGGGAATTTAATATTTTTTATGGCTTTCTACAGGTAGTCTATGTGAACCGAATCGAAGTCGGAAAATGACGATAAATGTCCTTTTCAAGCCTCCCCTCCCCCTTTTCCCGAAAAGTTTTTTCTTTTTTCTTTAGCTGTTGTTATCATAACCGACCGACAGAAGTGACAATGACGGGGACAAGACTGCTTTTTTATTATTTTTTTTTAGAAACGCAGCCGGAACTAAGGACATTTTTTTAATATATGTGCGCACAACTTTTAGAGCATCTACGTATTTTTTAAGTCCCAGTTTAAGCTCTAATACACAAGCTTTTAGACTAGAACTATATTACGCAGTCGAAGTACAACTCTCCGCAGGGGCGGCGGAAAGTGAAGTTCTTTGACCGGGCCCGAAATTTCGAATCGTGGTACACCCCCTCCCTTCCAGCTTCCCGGAACAAACAGAAGAAAAACAATGCCTAAGGAGCTTTGTTAGGGATTAAGACCACCTGACCATTTACCTAGAGGAACTTCCTAAGGCACATCACAACAAAAAATCGCACATATGCCAAATGCCAAATAAAAAATAAAAATCTTGGCTAAAATTATTAAAATTATTGACCGGGCCCGGGCTGTTCCGCCGCCACTGACTCTCCGTACCTTTCCTTCTACAGTCAAGTCAGCCGCACCGGTGGTGCAGTGATCTAAGCGATCATTCGCCCGAAAGGGGTCCGGGTTCGAATCCCGGTGAGGCATGGATGTTGTGTTTGTCTTACGGCACTGGCTCTCTCCCTCCCCTGGCGCCAGTGGTCTAAAATTAGGGACGGATAGCCCATTGTTCATGATCATATGTAGAGGATTTTAGGAAGGGAGTGTCTGACCCAGGTCTTAAACAACCCTTAGAAATAGGAAGCTACGAGATTTGGGCTAGAGTGTCCGATAGGAAAGTGACACGGAAGCGAAGTAGAAAGGGGGAGGAAGACGCCCTTATTTATTACCGGGGGGCCAGTACCCGGGGTATGGCCCCCACTAAATATCCGACGCACGGCGGATATTTAGTGGATCGAGCGTTCGTACCTGCTGGGATCGAACCTGAGGTCCTTCCCGTGGCAGTCACGAACGTTGCCCACTAGGCTACCCGCGGCCCCTGATAGCCCATTGAGTTGCGCACGGTGGTCGTTAAACCTCCAATCACAAAAAAACCAGTCAAGTCAGCCTTGCTAGCAGTTTTGAGATTGAACCAGAGATCCAAAAAATACAGGAACTCTTGTTCACCACAGTTGCCATCGAATGCAAAAATACGTTTCCAGTTTTCCATTCTGGCAATTGGTATTGCGTATGTCAGAGCAAACAGAAAAATAAGTTTGGTGCACAAGTTGGTTTTTTTTTTTTTTTCTCCTAGTGTCAGTACACCTCCACATGAGCGCCATTTGTGGCCCGGAGGACATCTAAGCGATATTCGATTTCAAGCCATGTTTTATTTGACATCTCAACAGAGACAGAACCAATGACGTCCGTTATTCTGCTCTTCAACGTCTCGACATCCGGAACACTGCTAGAGTAAACTTGGTCTTTCACATAACCCCACAGGAAAAAGTCTAGAGGGGTTATGTCGGGCGATCGAAGTGGCCATGTCATGGGACTGTCGGGGCCAATCCATCTGTCCGGAAATGTAGCATTCAGAAATTCGAACCATTATTGACCAATGTGGTGGGGCACAGTCTTGTTGGAAAATAACCGAAGGTTGGATTGCATGCAACTGAGGTGCTACAAAAAGTTCCAGCATGTCCAGGTACATGTTACCGTGGACTCTGTAATAAAGAAGGGTCCGATGATTCTGTCATGCATCAGGCCGCTCCGTACGCTCACTTTCGGGCTAGCCCTGTTGTTCGATGACATAATGGGAATTTTCTGATCCACAGATTCACACATTGTGCCTAATTACTGTAGCAGAGACATGGAATGTAGCTTCATCTCAGAAACAGACACGGAGCAGATAATCACTATCATGAGCTATGCGCTGCAACATTTCCGTCGCAAATGCAGCACAGCGAGGCCGGTCATCAAGCTGAAGAGCTTGAACGATTTGTACTTTATAGGCATACAGATGAAGACGTTTGTGTAAAATTGTTTGAACCGTGGCACAGGGTATCCCAATTTTCAGTGAAGCACTACGAATGGATTTCCTGGGGCTTCGAAGAAATGTCGCATGAATAGCTGCAGCTGTCCCTTGTGTAACCAGTGATCGGCCTGCTCGGGGGAGATCACCAAAACTACCCGTCGTTTTAAACTTTTCATACCAAGCTTTTACGCTTTTTTGGTCCGGTGGTGATCATCTGCACTCTTTTCTGAAATGGCGCTGGTCAGTAACCACCGATTTGGTCTCATGGAACCACAACACGCACGCCCCTTTTTCTTGCATGGAAGCCATTATTGATGAAATGCTTCTCTTTTTCAGCAGTAGCGCTCACCTAAAGAACAGAAAAAAACTTTGAGTGCTGCTGTATTATGTTGCCAACCATTTTATTTTATCTTACACAGATTTTTTATATTAATCTTTGTAATGTGTGAAAGACTTTATGGACCTTGTACGTTGTTCACGTCTGCGTAGATAGGTTATCAAAATAGCATCCACAGATCCATGAAAGTTCAGTTGTTCTCCACTCTTCAAAATCCTTAGTTAAAGCCATGTTAGTATGGCTAGAGGCGAATAAACACGGTGGATAAGAATTCACTGAGAGAGATTATTTTTAATTGCTCTGCTGTTTGTTTGGGCTACTAAGTAGGATATCCCAACACAAAAAGTGGAGTCTACTATACCATGCGGCTCCGAGGGTTGACTATTCATCCGAGATGGGTCCGGCTTTGAATCCTTGTGTTTGCCGTAAGGAACAGGCTCTCTTTCTCACCTTTTCCCAGAACCTATGGCCCTAAATTAGGGATGGGAGACTGCTTATAGCCCATCCAGGAGTTGCTCATGGTGGTCATTAAACCCTAAAGAAAAAAAATGCTATAATAGTGCTCTTAAACCGTCCTCGGGCAGTGAGACAGCAGGAAGTGGCTGATGACTGCTTTGGAGGAGAGGAGTGCAAGGTAAGGTCGATGGCTTAAAGGAAGGGAGTTAGGGAGGAGTTAGGTGTTGTGTCTTTAAACAGAAATGCCATTTTCCTTTTAAGAAATTGTTCAAGTGCAGTATTATTCTCGTAAGCAAAAATGCAAAATTTTGAAAAGCGATTAAGACAATGCATCCACAGCAAGAAAATTGGAGACATCGTACCAACACTTGTATCTTACACTGTTGGAGACATCGTAGCAAGTCTGATACGTGTGTGTGCGTCTCAAGAGGAAGGCGTGGGGATTGCAAAAATTCCTCGTAGCCGGTAGTGAAAAGAATTAAAAATTCTTGCTTTCAGCATTTTTGTAAGTAAAATTGCTCTCAAACTTGTTACACAAAAATATTACTCGCCCACTCTGATTTCGAAGTCTAGCGACATCCATACTGCTGCAGATGCCAAGTGCTCTGAGGCATTGGCATCTGCCCATTCATCCAAGACAGGTGTGCGTTCCATGCATGGATGGTGCGCTTGTCCAAAGGCAGTGGAACGGGCTATTGCGTATAGCTCCAGAGTTGCTCACGGCAGTTGTTAAACATCAAAGCAAAGAAAAAGAACAATGTCGGAGAAAGACTGTGCTTCAGAAAAATTCTGAACTGTACAAATCCTTACATTTATGATTATAACCATCCGGCTTAACCCTTTAGGTGGCTGGAACGAATTAACTCGGGGTTAGCAAAATGGGCTGAAATCAGCTGGAACGAATATACTGTATTCGCTATTTAAGAAGAGACCCAAATGCGGCTGGAACGAGTGAACCCACGCATCAGAAAGCTTTGCGTTTACCCTTTAGCTTTGTTATTGGAAGTGGTCTTTCAGGGGAATGATTGACACTCTCTAATCCTTTCCTACTGATTACCTTCTTAAAGGGCTATAACAATGGCAGCGAACCTAAGAAAGAGATGTTTGAGTAACCTATTTCTTTCCAGTGGCATGGTGTTGGGTGTCAGGGGGACTAATCCTTCTCTTTCATGCTTTGTATCTTGGAGCAGAGAACAAAGGACTAGAAGGGGTGTTTATCATACGTAATAGTTTAATAGTCGGTACTTCTGAGATTAGAAGGGGAAAGGAATTGTTTTGCTGTGGCCTTCGTTAAACCGGGCTGCTATGTGAACATTTGTGTTTGGGCAGAAAGTTTTAGGCATCATTTAGTTCAGGTACATCGGTCGCTTAAAGGGTTAAAAGGAAATTTTGAATCCAACTAAGAGAGAGGAAGATAACGTATCTTCAAGAAACAGGTCTCATCATAGAAGTTTTTTTGGTTTTGTTTTTCAAAAGAAATGTTAAAACCAGGCTGTGTTGGTTAATCAGTGTTAATTCTTTTAGATATCAATCTCAGTGTTGTGGCTAAGCATTTTACCTTATGCACCTTGAACTTACCTGATGGTCACATGAATATGGTACTGACACACACACAGGGTAATAGATATAAGAATATGATGAAATTGCATGATGGCATCAGCAACAGCAAAGTATCTCGCTGGTGTCCAACAAAACATAGATATGCTGCCAGTTACATATCGGCCCACCGGGGCATTTTCCGGTGGACCAATCAAGAAATAGCCCACTTTCTGGCATGCTTTTTGTCTTAATTCGTTGGAACAAATGAATCAATTATGTTGGCACACACAAGTAATATTCATTTAACTTCATTTGAATCTGTCTGGAAAGTTATTTCCTTAAAATAAATGGGGGGTGGGGGGGTTTACAAAGGGCATCCTCAAAGTAATGCCACGTCCTTCGTAAGATTTTTATTTTTTATTTGTAGCAGCAAAAATGTGAAACTTAGTGGCAAAATAGTTGGACATATTGTTAATAATACTAGCCTATTAAAAGTATTGTCCATCACTTTCATACATTTCCGCCATCTTTGTAGTGGACCACAAGACTAAAATTCCAGGCCTGGTTAGGTTGTTTCAATCCACCGTGTGCTGCAAGTAGTACTTTTAGACTGTAAAATTGTATTTGGAAAATATAGTGTCACACAATAAAGAAATAATTTAAATAAATTAAGCTTCACATGCTATGTGATACAGGATTCACTTTGGTGAGTTGGCTGTGTACTCGTTTCAGCTCCTTTGTGACTCTCTGATGATGAGAAGGGAAGATGGTGCTGTCTACATATACATAAACCTTGTAAGACTAAATTTTGAATAGTTATTGTTGAATAGTTTTAAAATAAATATTTTGAAGTAAATGTTTATATAGTTTCAAATACAGTAGGTTACTAATAGAAATGTAACAAATTTTCTTTTTATTCCTGCAGGGGCATGAAGAGATTCAAGTGCAGAAGATATTTTCACAGTGTGGCCAAATTTCTGATTAACAAGGCAATACACGATCTCAACAAAAAACTGAAGAAAGAAGATTGTATAAGAAGATACAGAACATACAGATGTCTTAAATGCCACGATGCTATTTTCTATCTTAGGAAAAGTGTTGACTGGCACTTAAAACAAAAGCATGAGAATCAAGAAACTGACTTTTGTCGTGTCAAAGGCAGTATATACAATATTTGTAAAAAACTTTTCCTCTTTAAGAAGTCAGCATACATTCATGCTGAAAAACATTTGTAATGTATTTGCTGTAAAGGAACACTTACCTTCCTTATTTTCGGGTTATGGTGCATAATTTATCAACGCTTGTTTATGTTGGGCTGTTGTTGCACCCTGTATTATGTTTTTGGTGCTACGCTGTTGTTTTCCAAGAACCTTGTGTCTTGGTGTACATGCCAATGATTTATGTGTTTTTACTTGCTTCATTTTGTTCTGTTTATTTTGCACACATTATCTTTTTCTCACTGTATGTACCTATTTGTGTTTTGAACCGTGTATTCTTGTCTCTTTGTTAGCATAGTGGACCATCCCTGTGCATTCCTGTATTACTCCCTACTGGTGTAGGGCTCATTGTATTTCCCTCATGTGTTGTGTTTTTTGTGTGCACTGCAGTAGCTTCATATTTGCACTACTGCAGTTGTTTGCTATGGTTTCCTCCATGCACACCCTCAGTCATTTTTGAAGATGTACCATGTATCTGTGCACTGTGTATTTGTATATGTCCATGAATTCGTGTAATGTGCTCATGACGTCGGTTCTGCTTTAGCTATACTTTTACATTTTGCCATGTGTCTTGACATGTACATGATGTTCTGTACTAGTGCTGGATCCATACTCTGTATTTTGCATATATGTCTCCTGTTGTTGCATCAGCATTCCATCTTGATCTTTGATATGTGTATAATTTCTGCATTGTTTATCTCGTGATGTAATATTTGTTGCTTCATTTAGCTAATTTGTTTTTCTCTCTTGTTATGTATCATGCATTACTTGTATATTCTCGTCTGTATCTCAGCCATTTATTGTATTGTGTTTATGCACATCCCCACTGGAGTGGGGCCCTGTTTGTCAATATCCTCCCAAGCGCTGTTACTTGTATTCACAGTCTTTGTGACCGTGCAACCTTTTTTCTCAGCAAACAGCTTTGCATGGAGACGTCGTTTTGACTTCCCTTCACCTCTTATGTATACTTCCAACACTCGCCATATGCTATGATTCTCAGTTTTCTGGCTCCTGCATTGTACTTTTCTTAGATTTTTCTGTATACTGTACGATCTTGCACCTTACCATGCTTCACTTTTATATGCCACTACTGTATTTGTGTGTTATGCTTTTTGTGCGCACATCTGTACGTCTCCTTGCATTTCATTGTTGCTTCCTTGTTATAGCATTGTATCTATTGTGCTGTTTTGTAACCTTTTAAGTTTCTATGTTAATGGAATCTTTGGCTTTCATGTATTCTGTGCAGCCATGTGGTCTTCACTCCCCATTGCATTGGGGTTTTAACATTCTTTTTCTTTTTACTGGATGATCATACTCTGGCACATGTAAATAATTCATTTTGTGTTTACCTTATGACACTGTGTTTTATTGCTATATTAATAGCTGTAATGTCAAATTCCCTCAGGAATAAAGAAGTATTTGACCTCAGAACTGCATTATTCTTCCCTCTGTGCTTTGGATGCATGTCAGCGATTATTGCAGAATTGCTAGCAGTAATTTGTGTTGCTATACACCCATTTGCTTTTCTGGTGTTAGCATCATTCATTAATTATTAATCATTATGTTTTTATAATAAGGAACTTCTGCTTTTCATTTTTAGTTTGTTGTTTTTGTTGTCTTTACTATTTTCTCCTAGGAATGCTACAATAGTTGTCCAGATTTTGCACTGCGGTGCTTTCTTGCATTTGCAATTCTTTGGCTACTGACCACTGTTGGGTCATGAAATTCTAACATAAATGAAATGTAATTGTAGGCATCCAGCCCAAATATATTTGCCCATGTCTACTTTCATGGTAAGAGGTTAGAAAAGAACTTCTGCCATAACTAGAAGTAACATCATTAGTAAACGGTCAATTGGTATGTATCTTACATACATACATACCACAAGGCTGCTCTCTTATAATAATCAGAGGTTAGCTCCTCACAGAAAGAACTTACTGTTGCTGTATCAAACGCCTCCATTTAAAGCAATCTCGACACACAACTCAAGCTTCATTAACATCCATCACACACACAGCACACAAGATGTTTTGTACTTCATACTCTATCTTTTTTCTCATGCAGGCATTCCTGAATCTGGTCCTTCCATGATTTCCTTGGCCTTCCTCTATCTTTTTTCCTTCCACTTGAGCTGAATAAATTCTCTTAGTAAGCATCTTAACACTCATTCTTTTAATATGGCCAAACCACCTAAAAATATTGCACTCCACCTTGCTTACAACATTTTGCTTCACAGTACACAAATGCAACACATCATTTCTCACATGATCAGAATGAAACTTCGCACAAACCCCCGTAAGTAAAGCATTTCTCCAGCATACAAATGATTCCTATGTTGATTCTTCAGCACCCAGGTTTCCCTGCTGTATATCAAAGTGGGATGTAAGGTCAGGTGATGCGTAACATCACAGCCTCTCCTTGACAAATGTCAACCCCGCCTTCTCGTGGTGCATCCTGTTCCCACTAAAGGGGCTCTGACGACCGCAAATAGCGGTATAACTATACCATCGGGATCAGAGGAAATGCTATCCCACACTCACCAACCCGCTTGGCCAGCGTGGTGAGTTATGGCCAAACACCTCCAAAATGACTCTACAACTTAAATCTTGGCCCTCAGTCTCCGGCAGCTGGAATGTACCTGGCCAAGGCAGCGGCCAGTGCGACATGAAGGCAGAGGGTGCTAAGAATCCCCGGAGGACCGGACTAGGCTGCCATTTGATGCTGACCTTGGCTACCTACAACGGACGCTCCCTATCTTCTGATTCAAGGCTTCTTGAATTGGAAGAGGAACTACAAAGGATCAAGTGGGACATCGTCGGGCTGAGTGAGGTAAGGAGAAAAGGAGAAGATCTCATTGAACTGAAAAGTGGACATCTCTTCTATTATCGTGGGACAGATACTGGCAGAACTAGTGGTGTTGGATTTATAATAAACAAGAAACTGAAGGATAAAGTGGTAGAAGTTGAAAGTTCCTCTGACAGAGCTGCACGACTCGTTATCCAACTATCGAGAAGATACCAGGCTCAGATTATTCAAACTTATGCACCCACCACAAGTCATCCTGAAGAAGAAATTGAAGAATTTTATGAGGAAACTCGTCATCTAAATAATAAAGGTAAGCAGCACTTGAAGATAATATTGGGAGATTTCAGTGCAAAAATAGGGCACCGGCAACAGAATGAAACTTCAGTAGGTAAATTCGGTCACGGTAACAGAAACCAGCGTGGAAATACTCTCGTTGAGTTTGCAGAGGCAGAAGGATTTTTCATCTTGAATTCCTTTTTCAAGAAAAAGCCACACAGGAAATGGACATGGAGACATCCAATTCGGACGACAAGTGAAATTGATTTTATTATGTGTAACAAAAAATTCGTCATCGAAGACTGCAGTGTGCTAAACAAGTTCAACACAGGTAGTGACCATAGATTGGTGAGATGTAAGATGCACCTCAACACTAAACTGGAACGTGGCAAGCTCATAAGACAAACAAAATGTATTGACATAACCAACCTTAAAAAACACCATAATACTTTCAAGTTGGAACTGAAGAACAGATTCTCTGCTTTAGAAGGCCTAACATCGGAAGAAGTGGATATTTCGGAAGTTAACAGAAAAGTAACCAAAGCTCTTATGGAAACAGCAACAAAATTAGCTGGGTCTAAGAACAAGTTGCATGTAAACAAATTATCAGGAAAAACCAAAATGTTGATGCAAAAAGAAGACAGATGAGGACAACTAAAGAAGATGTGACTTCCAAAGTGGAATATATAGAGCTATGCAAGACAACACGAAAAAGTATCACTGAAGACGTAAGGAAATTCAACTGTGAGCTAGTGAGGAAAGCAATTGAAAACAACCAAAGCCTAAAGATAGCAAAGGGACATCTCAGTAAGGGAAGAAAACAGATTATGGCTCTGAGAAAAGAAGATGGTTCTATAACAAGAAATAGAGGCGAAATTTTGACAAGAGTGAAAGATTTCTACTCCAAATTATATGAAAGGGATGATACATGTACTCCAGACATCATGAAAGGTACCAGTACCAGAGTTCTTCCAGTCCTCCCAGCAGAAGTTGCTCATGCAATCAAGAACATGAAGCGGGGGAAAGCTCCCGGAGAAGATGGAATTACTATAGACATCATACAAGAAGCAAGTGGAGAAATCGAAACAGTACTCGCCCAAATTTTCACTCGATGCCTTAATGAAGGGAAGATTCCTGAGGATTGGAACAATGCTACAATGATCCTGCTACATAAAAAAGGTGACATTGAGGATCTCAGGAACTACAGACCTATCAGCCTCCTATCAGTGGTTTATAAAATCTTCACTAAAGTACTTTCACACCGCTTGAAGGTAACACTGGACATGGCTCAACCGAGAGAACAAGCTGGATTCAGGAGTGGCTACAGCACAATAGATCATATCCATGTACTGAGAGAACTAATTGAAAGAGCGAGGGAATATGAACTTCCATTGTGCATGGCTTTTATCGATTATGAAAAAGCCTTTGATTCGGTGAAACCATCAGCAGTTACCACGGCTCTGAAATCCTGCGGTATTGAAGATGCATACATTAATATTATTAATAACATCTATGAAAATGCAAGTGCAAAGATTCGGCTGTTTGAAAATACAACACACATAAAAATTGGAAAGGGAGTGAGACAAGGTGACACCATATCTCCGAAGCTCTTTAATGCCACATTGGAAAATGTCTTTCAATCACTGAACTGGGAAAACAAAGGGATAAAGATTAATGGAGATTATCTAACCCACCTTCGTTTTGCTGATGACGTAGTCATTTTTGCAACTACCCCATCAGAGCTGCAGAGTATGATCCAGGAACTTGCTGACAAGAGTAAAGAAGTGGGATTAAAAATGAACTTTCAGAAGACAAAAGTGATGTTCAATGCTTTTACAAGAAATGAAGATTTATCGATTGATGGAGAAAAACTGGAGATAACAGATACATATGTTTATCTTGGACAGCAGATATCAAGTGAGGGTCACATTGATGAAGAAATTAATCGGCGTACAAAACTTGCCTGGAGAGCTTTTGGAAGAAACAGCATAATTTTCAAGAGCAATATGCCATTATGTCTTAAAAGAAAAGTGTTTGATCAATGCATCCTTCCAGTGCTTACGTATGGTGCAGAGACGTGGACCTTAACTAAAAGAGACATACAAAGGCTGCAGACAACTCAAAGTAGCATGGAGAGGTGCATGATTGGTATAACCAGGAGAGATAAGAAGAGGAACTCGTGGATCCGAAAAATGACGAGAGTGGAAGACATCATGATCAGAGTTAAATCCCTGAAATGGCAATGGGCTGGACATACTGCCAGAAGGACAGACCATAGATGGACAGCCGAAATTTTAGATTGGATTCCAAGGGACAGGAAAAGACCCAGAAAAAGACCACATGGGAGATGGGTGGATGAAATTCGTAAATATGCGGGAGTGACATGGAGGAGACTGGCACAAGACAGACCGTTGTGGAGGAAACTTGGGGAGACCTTCGTCCAGCAGTGGATTGATAATGGTTGACAATGATGATGATGATATCAAAGTAGGAACAATTACACTTTCATACACAGCCATTTGGGACTTTCTTGAGAACCCATCATTCCTGTGAAATCCTCCTAAAGCAGCTATGACTTTCACAGAAGAATTCACTCGCCTACTAATTTCACCATCTAATTTGTTCTTTCTGTCAAACATGGTTCCCAAATATATTAACTGATTCACTTGGTCATTAACTGTGCCTTTTAGACTTATCCTACATTCAGTACCAACAGTTCCTCGCTCAAAAATCACAACTTTGGTTTTCCCCTTATTTATACTCAGTTTGAAATTCATACAAACTTCGTACATCCGGGCCAGCATACTCTGCAACTCACTTTTGCTCTTTGCCAACAGGATTGTGTCATCAGCATATAGCAATGTACACACACGGAAATTCCCAAGATATAAACCAGTATATGCATTCCTGCATCCATAAAGATATTAGGAAGTCATGGTGACATTACACAGCCCTGTCTGACTCCTGCTCCAATAGAAAACCATTTTGATACAACTCCATTTACTCGTACTAATGCTCTACTGCCAGCATACATGGCTTTCACACTACTGAGTAGATTCCCAGTGATAATTTTTCAGTACTTTCCACAGAAGCATCCTGTTTACTCCATCACAAGCTTTCTCTAAATCTATGAAGGCAGCAAAAACTTTCTTACCAACAGACAGATACCTTTCAATCATCAACTGTAAGTAAACCAAAACTCTGGTTAATGTATTTCTTCATCATCATCATCATTGTCAACCATTATCAATCCACTGCTGGACGAAGGTCTCCCCAAGTTTCCTCCACAACGGTCTGTCTTGTGCCAGTCTCCTCCATGTCACTCCCGCATATTTACGAATTTCATCCACCCATCTCCCATGTGGTCTTTTTCTGGGTCTTTTCCTGTCCTTTGGAATCCAATCTAAAATTTCGGCTGTCCATCTATGGTCTGTCCTTCTAGCAGTATGTCCAGCCCATTGCCATTTCAGGGATTTAACTCTGATCATGATGTCTTCCACTCTCGTCATTTTTCGGATCCACGAGTTCCTCTTCTTATCTCTCCTGGTTATACCAAGCATGCACCTCTCCATGCTACTTTGAGTTGTCTGCAGCTTTTGTATGTCTCTTTTAGTTAAGGTCCACGTCTCTGCACCATACGTAAGCACTGGAAGGATGCATTGATCAAACACTTTTCTTTTAAGACATAATGGCATATTGCTCTTGAAAATTATGCTGTTTCTTCCAAAAGCTTTCCAGGCAAGTTTTGTACGCCGATTAATTTCTTCATCAATGTGACCCTCCCTTGATATCTGCTGTCCAAGATAAACATATGTATCTGTTATCTCCAGTTTTTCTCCATCAATCGATAAATCTTCATTTCTTGTAAAAGCATTGAACATCACTTTTGTCTTCTGAAAGTTCATTTTTAATCCCACTTCTTTACTCTTGTCAGCAAGTTCCTGGATCATACTCTGCAGCTCTGATGGGGTAGTTGCAAAAATGACTACGTCATCAGCAAAACGAAGGTGGGTTAGATAATCTCCATTAATCTTTATCCCTTTGTTTTCCCAGTTCAGTGATTGAAAGACATTTTCCAATGTGGCATTAAAGAGCTTCGGAGATATGGTGTCACCTTGTCTCACTCCCTTTCCAATTTTTATGTGTGTTGTATTTTCAAACAGCCGAATCTTTGCACTTGCATTTTCATAGATGTTATTAATAATATTAATGTATGCATCTTCAATACAGCAGGATTTCAGAGCCGTGGTAACTGCTGATGGTTTCACCGAATCAAAGGCTTTTTCATAATCGATAAAAGCCATGCACAATGGAAGTTCATATTCCCTCGCTCTTTCAATCAGTTCTCTCAGTACGTGGATATGATCTATTGTGCTGTAGCCACTCCTGAATCCAGCTTGTTCTCTCAGTTGAGCCATGTCCAGTGTTACCTTCAAGCGGTGTGAAAGAACTTTAGTGAAGATTTTATAAACCACTGATAGGAGGCTGATAGGTCTGTAGTTCCTGAGATCCTCAATGTCACCTTTTTTATGTAGCAGGATCATTGTAGCATTGTTCCAATCCTCAGGAATCTTCCCTTCATTAAGGCATCGAGTGAAAATTTGGGCGAGTACTGTTTCAATTTCTCCACTTGCTTCTTGTATGATGTCTATAGTAATTCCATCTTCTCCTGGAGCTTTCCCTCGCTTCATGTTCTTGATTGCATGAGCAACTTCTGCTGGGAGGACTGGAAGAACTCTGGTACCTTTCATAATGTCTGGAGTACATGTATCATCCCTTTCATATAATTTGGAGTAGAAATCTTTCACTCTTGTCAAAATTTCGCCTCTATTTCTTGTTATAGAACCATCTTCTTTTCTCAGAGCCATAATCTGTTTTCTTCCCTTACTGAGATGTCCCTTTGCTATCTTAAGGCTTTGGTTGTTTTCAATTGCTTTCCTCACTAGCTCACAGTTGAATTTCCTTACGTCTTCAGTGATACTTTTTCGTGTTGTCTTGCATAGCTCTATATATTCCACTTTGGAAGTCACATCTACTTTAGTTGTCCTCATCTCTCTTCTTTTTTGCATCAACATTTTGGTTTTTCCTGATAATTTGTTCACATGCAACTTGTTCTTAGACCCAGCTAATTTTGTTGCTGTTTCCATTAGAGCTTTGGTTACTTTTCTGTTAACTTCCGAAATATCCACTTCTTCCGATGTTAGGCCTTCTAAAGCAGAGAATCTGTTCTTCAGTTCCAACTTGAAAGTATTATGGTGTTTTTTAAGGTTGGTTATGTCAATACATTTTGTTTGTCTTATGAGCTTGCCACGTTCCAGTTTAGTGTTGAGGTGCATCTTACATCTCACCAATCTATGGTCACTACCTGTGTTGAACTTGTTCAGCACACTGCAGTCTTCGATGACGAATTTTTTGTTACACATAATAAAATCAATTTCACTTGTCGTCCCAATTGGATGTCTCCATGTCCATTTCCTGTGTGGCTTTTTCTTGAAAAAGGAGTTCAAGATGAAAAATCCTTCTGCCTCTGCAAACTCAACGAGAGTATTTCCACGCTGGTTTCTGTTGCCGTGACCGAATTTACCTACTGAAGTTTCATTCTGTTGCCGTTGCCCTATTTTTGCATTGAAATCTCCCATAATTATCTTCAAGTGCTGCTTACCTTTATTATTTAGATGACGAATTTCCTCATAAAATTCTTCAATTTCTTCTTCAGGATGACTTGTGGTGGGTGCATAAGTTTGAATAATCTGAGCCTGGTATCTATTTCTTACCTGGCATAAAACCACTCTGTACATCCCATATTTTCCCTGAAGTAAAACCTCATACCTTATCATTAACAACCTCTCCAAATACTTTCCTTGGTATGTATCTTAACACAAAATAATTCAGTACCAGTAAGCACATGATCTAGTGTGAGCTAATGTCATGAGTGCAGTGAGAAAGTTTGCCAGTTACTGAAGCGATGAAAGATTTCCGTCTTTAGCACAATTTAATGATTAAAAGATGAGAAATATATACAATTAAAAAACAATTAAAACCATGAGCACTTTCGAGGCAGTGGCTGCCTCTTCTTCAGATGTAATAAATAGATACACATTTAATCTATATATAATATAGATCATTGCATTGTGGGAAGCATGGTAAGTTAACCAATAGTAATCTACATGCGTCAAAAATGTTGCGTATACTGTTGGCCCAATGGTCTGAAGAAGAAAACATGGAAATATATAATAGAAATAAATGGTGTAGGGTGAACATTCAATTTTAAGTTTATATTACAATTTATAATTTACATTTTTAATAAGGGATTTCCAAACGTTATGTAACTCATAGGGGGCATGTTCATTACAACATTGCTCACCGGAGGCCTCTATATACACACTTTCAGCAATTAAAAGATCACCAGGTTTACTAGGAGTATTAATTATTCTAACATTGCTCCAGTCGGGATTAAGATCATCTTGTGTAACAGATTTGGCTAGTGATGTACAATACATGCCTGTTTTAATATTGTATTTGTGTTCTTTAATTCGTAATGCAATATTGCGTTTTGTAGAACCCACATAATTAGAAGCTGCTTGTCCTGTAGTTGCCTTAACCAGAGGGATATTGTAAATACCCCACTGTCCCATTTTGCTATTACGTTCACGATCCTTACGAACTACTGAAAATAAGTTTCGTGTGCGTGAACCAAACTTCAAGTCATATGGTTTACATAGTTGTGTTAAGGCTCTCGTTAAATGTGGATTGTATTGCATAGAGCCAACATATATGGAATTGCAGTTGGAGTTTCTTACCAGGGTAGTATGTAGGGCATATTTGACCTTGCCAAACACTTGCCTAATCAGATATTTAGGGAACTCATATTGCTCAGCCAAACCAAAAATGTAGTTAACTTCTTGCTGAAATAATTCATTACTTGATGAATGTGAGTGAGCTCTTCTAAACAAATAGAATAATGCTGCCAACTTATGTTGTTTAGGGTGTGATGAATGATAAGGTATTAAAACAGGTGTATGACTGGGTTTTCTATATACACAAGTGGTAATGCAGTTAAGGCTATAGTCCTTACGAATAAGAATATCCAAGTAAGGTAAGCAGTTATTAGCTTCAAATTCTATCGTGAGCCTGATAGTTGGGAACATGGATGATAGTTCGTTGGCGAATAAGTGTAAATCATCCCGGTTGTGAGGCCATGCAACCAGGATGTCGTCATTCATTTTGTGTTCCTAGTTTTTTTTTTTTTTTATACACATGGAAACTCCTGATATTTAAATGTTCATGTCACTCATTAGAGTTGTTATTTTTGTTCTTAATAGTGTAACATACACATTGTTTGACAACGAGAATTATATGACTCTTGGAAGTTCCAAAATTTATGAAAGATATGACAAAAAATTCAATCTGGTGTAATAATGCAGATTTTGTGTGTTAATACAGTCCTATGCAATAGTAGATAAGTGTATATGGATACATATTTAAGATGCATCTTCACGCTCAAAAACTGTATGTTTAGGCAAGTTGTGACAGATTTTATGCGATACGAATAGAGTTAGAAAAATAAACTAGAAAAATCATACTAACCGGCATTTTTTTCTATATATAGTAGTCCCTAGTTTATTGCTCCTGTTTGATAATAACATCATGCATCTGCACAAAATGAATGATATTACTGGGGAACTGACTGAAATAACAAAAGTAGCATGAGAACCATCTCTGATTTAGTGATGGTTCATAAGTATGTCTAGATAGTCGAAAAATTCCATAATTAAATTTTTTGTACACATATGTTTCATACATTCTGAATATTCATTATACACAGGTCATTTCATATGTAGTGTGCACATTCTGTTTTGTACATATTGGAAATGTCTTAGAAGCAGAGAAACTACAGTCCTATGTAGTTTCCCTGCTTCTGAATGACAACTTACCAACATTTCAGTCAGTCCACAATTAAAGTCAGGTCCCCTCTTGCATTCAGCTATCAAAGGCTCTGAATAACAAATGCAGAAAGGTCCTTCAGGAAGGAAAATCTCTGCACATACGTGGGTTGTTTGGGCTTAGGGAACAAGTCAAAGTCTGGTGGACACCTGTCTGGGCTATAGAGTGAGTGAGGTAACACTTTCCACCTGTACTCCAGCAAATTTGTCATCACCTTCCCCATGTGTGGTTTTGCAAAACAGCAGGCCCATCTCTCAGCAAGTTAGGTTGGTTGCTGTACATTTTTCTGTCCAAGTTTTTCAGGAAGTCATGGTAATAGGCTGCTATGACTCTTGTTCTACATGGTACCCTATCTGTCATGATGATGCCAAGGTGATCATATGCTAAGATCATAACTTGCTTGAACTTTCATTGTGCCCGTTGGATTGTTTTGGGTCGTGGAGAGCACAGACTTCTCCACTTACTCGACTGCAATTTCACAACTCAGGCTCAAAGTCCTTAACCCATATTTCATCAACAGCAGCAATTTGTAACAGGAAGGAATCAGAGCTGAGTTCAGGCTCAATTTTAAGAGCCAGAGCCCAAAGTATGTCAGCCCGAGCCTGTCCGAGCCCACAGTATGTCAGCCTGAGCCCGAATTTTATACTGCAAGAGAGAGCCCTGGCCCAAAAACAATGATTAACCTGTTTAAGCATTACAAAAAAAAACCCAAAAAAACATTCTCCTCTCCCAAACTTCCACTGTTTCCACCCTGTGCAATTAACCCATGTCTTCCTCAACTGCAGAGTAGGGAAGGGATGTCTATCTATTTCTATGATTTCTTTGACAATTCATTTTTTTATGAAACGTTTTTGGGGGGAAGGGTATCAGCAAAAATAGGGAGGCACAACAATCTACATCATACATTGCTCAATAGAATTAGCAGGGAGCTGCTACGTTGATGTAGGGAGCAATATTTCGTCAGCTTGTTATCTACTATCTATAGTTCTTAGAGAAACTTTTCCTTTGCAGAAATCCAGTAATTTATGGCCTCTGGCATATGTTACCCAAGCCCTGAATGAATAGCTCCAACAAGTTCCTACTCCCCATCTAGATCCAGTTGGCGAAGAATTCAATTTAACGACTAGAAAGTGTAGAAAAAGTCTCGTGCGCTAAATCATATAAAATCACATTTAGAAAGAAAAGAAAAATTCTATCTCTTGAACCCGAGCCAGCCCAAGCCTGAACTCCAGTTAGTATTATACAGCCCGGGCTCAACTTCGAGCTTGGGCTTGGTCCATCTTAGCACTGGAAGGCATCACTTTCGACGATAAATCTTTGCATTAGAAATGTTGCATTGTTCACAAAAGTCTGTTTTTGTGCAGCAATCAAATCACTAGGGACCCATGTGGCTGAAATTTTCTTTTTTTGCAAATCATTCATCAGAATACTGATGTTATTGAAATTCCTATAGCTTTCGCAATTTCCTCACATGTTAGTCAATGGTCTTATTTGACACAATCTGCGACAAGTTTCACACTTCACTCATCCATTGCCGTTTTTGGCTTCCTTGACTTCGGGTTGTTGTTTATGCTCAAATGTCCTTCATGACAGCAAGTAGCCCAGCAAGAAACCATACCTTGGCCTACTTTTTCATCGCCACAAACCTCATGCAAAGCACTGGGAATGTCTGTTTGATTTTCACCACAAAAAGTTTCAATCTTCATGAACAACCAATAATCTTCACACATCACAGTACCTGACACATCTATATGGGCCACTTCTAACCCTTGTCAATCCACAATGCCATGCACTGCAGGAATAACAAAACCATGTGCTGCTTCCTTAAGAGTCTCACACTACAACTGATGCAAACATAGTTGAATTGCATTATCAACTCCGCAGCATTGCCACATTCTGCATTTCATATGATATGAACCCCATAATATGATTTGATGCAATGAAAACAAGTTTTAAGGAAAGAATCTAACTAAACAACATTGGCCTAACTTTTAGTGAACAAAAAATGTGTGTGTGTGGGGGGGAGGGGGTCATTTTGTTTTAATGCAAAGCACAAAAAATTCTTACTCAAGAGATTCATTCACACCTGTCATTTTGCTAAAAGGCATCCAGCCTATGACAATATTAAAGTTCTGCAATCTGGTGAAAAAGCAATCCAAAGTTCATAGCTTCCTTTTTAACATCATGGTTTGGCAACCACTAGAAATTAAAGCAAAGAAATGCAGTGATTTCATCATGGTTTTGCAACATGAATTGTAAGATACATATCTTCTGTAAGCCTTTTTTTCACATTTCAACAGCTTCTTTATATACAACTGCAGGTGAAAGTGTTTCTAGTTCTCCATTGCTGCTTTCAATATTCATGCTTTGTTCCTGTCTTACTGTTGCTGTAGTGCCATCATCAGAAAGGGTTTCAAATATGGCAGTGGTGACTTTTCACTTCACCTATTTTATTTGAAATAAGGTTTTATTTTAAAATTTCGTATAATATATTCTTTTTTTGCCTTTATTGAGTGCCAAAATACCCAAAATTTTGATTAGATATCAATTCACAATGCGCTTTCAATACGGAAAACAAGTCCTTATACGCAAAACAGTTCAAGTGAAGAGCTGAAATGAGAATGCTTGTAAGTCTGCAGTTTTTGTCCGAGTTGCCATGGTAACTGGGACATCACCCTCATCTATCTGCTGGGCAAGTGAAGTGTTTTAGCTTGAGACGCCAAGGCTCTGCACCTGGAGTCGTGACCTTCCGAAGAGATTGTAGTGGAACAGGACGGATTGCCAAGGGTTCTTTGCAATCCACTAGGGCTTTTTTTTTTGGGGGGGGGGTGTTTTGGTACATACTTTCCGAAAGAGATTTGTTTTTTCGTGTTTTGTGATTGTTTGTTAAAAACTTCATTAGTTACTTTAGTTTCGTGTACAGTTTAACTGATAGTGGTAGTTTTAGTTTTCAGTATGTATCCTGTGAACGACATTGTCTGTAATTTATTGCAAACTCCGTTCAATCGGTGGAAAGATGAAAATAAAAGAGACAGTTTACTTCAAGGACGACCGACGGATTCACTGACAATTGTCGCCAAGAAAGAAATCAAGAAGAGCGGTAAATCTTACAATATTAATTTTAAAAATTGTTGGTTTACTGAATATAAATGGCTTTGTAGCCCTTCTGTGTTACAAAAATTATTTTGTTGGCCCTGCTTGTTTTTTAGTAATAAAATTCGGCATGGAATAAAGACAATTTTCAGATTTCTTAAATATAAAACGGTCACTTCACAAACGTGGTGATTCTAGCGAACACCTGAAATGCGAATTAATGCTAAATAATTTTGAAAAGAATCAGAACACCATTGCCGATGACCTGAGGGAGAATGCTAGGCTTTTGAAAATGCATTTCACCGAAAGCGCACGTTTAAATAGACTTTTCCTGCAGACAATGATTGATGCAGTACTGTATTTGAGTAAACAAGAACTAGCATTCTGTGACCATGACGAAGGCATTAACTTGATACATCGTAGAAATTCAAGGAATTGCTTTCACTGTTGATATCAAGAAGTCCTTTAAAAATTCAAAATCAATACAAAACAATAAAAAATGTCTTCACAGGTGACTCAAATACTATTCAAAACGAATGAATTGAATGTATTTCTGAATATATAAACGATCACGTCAAAAATGAAATAAATGAAGTTCAATGCTTTTATATTCAAGTAGATGGGAAGACATAACCAGACTTCCGAGTGCTCTTTAATAATAAGATCTGTTTATTCGGAAGGTGTATTGGTTGAGCGATTTTTTGGGTTTCCATGGTGCGAGTGAAGATAGACGTCAGAAGCTTTATACAAAATGCTAGACAAAATTTTGGAACAATTTGATTATCAACACAAGTCAATAGGACAATGTTACGATGGGGCAAGCGTAATGTCTGGACACTTGACTGGGCTCCAGAAAAAATGAAGCATAAAGCTTCTCAAGCTGTTTTTGTTATTGCTTAGTACATCATTTGAACTTTGTATTACAGCAGAGTTTTTCTAAAATTTCTAAGTGTCGAATATTTTTTGCAAGCCTCAGTGTAATTCCTTTGTTTTTTCACCACTCAGCGAAGTGATCGCTTCGCTGAGTGGTGAAAAAACAATACACTCACATCAACAACCGCAAGATGCATGCCAACCATAACAGAAACTCGATGGTCCTCCACTTCGAAGTTAGTAAGTGTAATAGTTGAAGATTGGGACAAATTGAAGGAAGTATTCGAATTTCTCACAAATAGTGACCAATCAGACAAAAAATCAATTTAACTTGCCCAAGGGTTTTTAAATGATATGAACACTTTTGAATTTACATTTTTGGGAATAGTATTTAATGAAATATTTGGCTTCACCGATCTATTATTCGAAATTTTGCAGAAAAAATCACTAGACATAAACTATTGTGTTACTCAAATTAAAAAAAAACTTATGAAATTTTGAGCCATAAAAGGAACGATGAAATATTTGGAACACTGTTTGGAAAAGCTAGCAAAATCACAGAAATAAGCAGATCTAAAAGGGAATATGCTGCTCTTACACAAGAAACAATTAAAAAAAATTATAAACAATTGTATTTTGAAATTTTGTACCATATTCTTATGGAAATGGATATAAGGTTTCAAGACTGTGAGAAACTTAAACTTCAATTTGCCTGTCTTGCTGACACAACCAAATTCGACTAATTTAATTCATGCTTTCCTCTCACGCTTTTGAAAATCAACATTTTTACGGAAATTTTTTTACTAAACACCAGCGCCTTAAAAATGAACTGAGTCTTGTATATGCTGATGAAAAATTAAGGAATATATCGACTCATGAACTTCTTCGAGTGCTTCATGGAGATAAAGGCATTTTTACAGAAGCTTATAAATTGGTTTCCCTGATTTTAACAATTGCATCTGCAAGTGTTTCAGTGGAAAGAAGTTTTTCTTCCCTTAAAAGAATACAAACTTACTCAAGAAACACTATTTCTCCAGATAAACTTGCTTCTTCGGCAAGTATTTCTATTCAAAAAGACATTTTCTTGATGTGACGAAGAAACAGCTATTTTATTACGACATAATCGACAAATTTCCAGCTTTAAAGGGAAGAAGAATTGATCTAATATATATAAAAATAGGTAAGTTCTCATTAACTGTTTTTTATTGAAGACAGTAGATATCTTTTCATATTGCTCTTGTAGCTCTTCACCTATTTTTCCTACCACGTGCCGCCACTGAAATATTGGTTCATCAACATTAATATATCAGCTCATTGTGAAAATTCATTTTCAGTGACATCCACTTTTAGGGGCTTTGGCTAAGAGTTGTATGGGACCAACAGCATCTTCTGTCAGATTCAGTTTCCTCACCTAGAACTTTGAACTAACATTTTGCCATAGATGGTGATTTTACCTACACCCAGGGTTTAGCTAGAAAATACAGCTGCTACTTTACTATGAGCAGATTGCTTTTCTCCATGAATTTCTACCTGTCCTATGGCATCACACTTTTTAAGTTCGCTTTACTAAATTCATTTGGTAAAGCCTCATCCTCACACATTAGTAGGAATTTCATCAGTAATACTTTTTAAATATTTAAATTATTTCCTGATTCATTGGTTGAGTAACATTCGACATGTTTTTAGAAGAAAAATAACTTAGATGTTTTTCTTTTTATCATATGATAGTTCATTCAGTTTCTTCTGTGTGAGCTGGATGTTGATCAATTAAAAGAACAGCTTTTTCCTTTCAAACCTACATTTTTTTTAATGCATACATACTGTTAGAATGAAGTTGTAAAAGAACCATCTCTTGAATATAACTTGGGTCATGCAAGCATTTTTTGAATTAACATAGATCAGTGGTAAATTATTTTTTAAAGCATTTGAGTTGAGTTTTTTCTCGCAGGAAGCAATTTTAATTTACGAGTTCCTGTTTTGTGCTTCTCATATTATGCATTAGGCTTGTTTTTGAAATCCTGCATTTCATTTGGAAGAAGTTTCCTTGTCAACATGAGAGAGAGAGAGAGAGAGAGATAATTTATTCATCTTCAAATCCATCTTCAACCAAGCAATTTTTACTTCGCTATGAAATGAAACAGCCGCATCATGATGTAGTGATTTTCTCCTTGAATTTGTACCAGCCCTATGTCATTCTACTTCTGCCAGTGCAAAGACTATTCATAGTTGTTCTTTTTTTTCATATTGTTTCTGACCTAGGTTATATTTTATCCAGTAGAAGTTTTGGGTTTCTTCCTTAATAAGTTGGTTGGCCTGATAATAATGTTTGTACCATACGTTGTTCAGAAAACCGAACAAACATTGTTTTATGATTCAATCTCTTTTGATGATCTTGTTCTTTTCTTTTTTTCTAAACCATCAGTTTTCTTTGTTTTCCACAACTACCAGTATATTGCTCCATTTTTTCTTTAATTGCTCTGTATCTTCCAATTTTAATTTTACAAAAATATTCATTTGCTTTGATGACATTTTTACCAGTAAAATATCTCAGATGAGCAAGAAAATTTAAAATTCCATGCACCCTGCCAACTATTCATTTATTAATGAACTAAGAACAGATCCCACCTATCTCACTCCCTCAGAATATTGTTATCTAATTTTAAATACACCCCTTGTGAAGCTGAATTTCAAGGAGCTTGCGAGTTCTTCTGCACTTCATATTGATGATGCCCTGACGATGTAGGTAATGCAAACCACCAATGACAGAGTTCAGCTAATATGCCTTTTTTTTTTTTCTGCGTGTTTATTGAGGAAGAATGCATCACCTTGATTGAAAGGAGTGTGGTAGCAGCATTTTTTTATGGAGATTTTTAGTTGTCAGTGAGCATTTTTCTTTTTGATTTTCTCAAGTGGGAAATCCATTAAGACAGTATTCACAAAGTTATAATTCCAATTTCTTTCCTAAGGACATGCTACAATGCTACATACTTTTCATGCAAAAATTTGTGTTAAAGGATGTAGTACTAGAATGTGCACAAAATGCGAGTTTTAAAAAATTATATCGTAGTTATTACACAGCACTGGACAAAGCATAGGATACTAGTAGACATGTCTCAGAAAACTTGAAAGTTACATAGTTTTGTAACGGGAATCAAACCAGCATTTTCCAATTTATGTTCAAGGTTCAAGTATGTTACCATTACATCATACAGAACAAAGAACCTCCAAGCAACTGGGGATGCGCTTTGGGACTCGTTGCATGGAGGTTCCTTGCTCTGGGTGGTGTAATGGTAATATATTCGTACACAAACCAGGAGATGCGGATTCAATTCCCATTCCAGGAAATTTAATTTCCAAGTTTTCAAAGGCATGTTAACTTGCATGGTTAATTTGGCATCCATCTCCCCATAACAACTATTTGACAAGCATAGAATATCTTTCATTAAGTGAAAATCATCAAGAAAGAAAAAAGAAGGGAAACCAAATTTATTTGCTGTAACATAACTGATGTTCAATAAGATTATTAAATATACACAATGGTTATCTCAGCATGAAATACAATACTGCATATATCAATGCAAAGTACAGCATCGCGGTTTATTTGTTGGCATGATGGGGCTTGAGCCACATACTTGCTTATACGTCTGTAACATTCAAAATAAATGATTGTCTATTTCTATTTCTGCTGATAAATATATAATGTAACTGTGAACAAACATTTTAAATGCTGAAGCCTGGAGCATTTCTGTCAAACATGGAATTTCCACAAATCATTTGTAGTCTTGAGCCCATAGGTTTGAATATCCGATAAAACAGTGGGATTCATGACTAGAAGAGTAACTATGCATTTATGCACCTGGGGCAATCATAAAATATTATGCCCCCATCTCTCTCTGTGTGTGTGTGTGTGTGTGTGCTTTTCTTTCCACATGGAAATGAAGACCAAATATTACTAATTTAATAGTTCTCTCTCAAATCAAAATTGACATCATATCAAATTTTCTCTCAAATCAAAATTGATGTCATATCAAACTCTCTCTCAGGGAGGAGAGAGAACCAGTGCTGTAAGGCATACACACCACCCAAGACTCAAAGTAAGGCCTACTTACTTAGACAAATGGTCAGAGGCTAGCACTTAGACCACTGCCCCACTGGGTTGGCTGAAACAGTTTACTGCCAATCAAGTTGCTCAGAGTGGTCATTAAACTCACAAACAAAAATTCATAATTTCATCAGCATCAAAGTTATCATACAAAACAGTTTTTACAATATATTTTTTCTAAAGAGCCTGTATATTTCCCGAGCATGCATCACTCACTTTAAATATATCTAAAACATTCAGTGCTTTTTCCATTTTAGTTTGGCTCCTTCATGACACAACTTCTACATTATGATTATTGGTGTGTACACAGTCTGTGTGTAACTGGATCCCTCCAACAATAAAAGTTAGAAGAATATGAAAAATGTGAAAATTTTTTCTTGGGAAATATTTTTCTGATGGCTCTTTGTGGGGTTGATCGGAAGCCTCAGAAATAGTGAAAAAAACTTATAACTTTGTTTATTTTCAATTTTACTGTTAATAGAGGGAAGCTAAACATCCCAAAATTAAATCTGTGTTGGTAGATTTTCAGCACCTCCTGTAGCACACCTTACATTTGACTTAAAGTTGTTTAAGAACCATGTGGAAATGAAGACCAAATGGCTTTGAATACGCCTGTTCTTGTTTCAGGTAAGAATCTTTAGCAGTTCCGACATTAAAAAAAAAAAATTGTGTCTAACCACTCCTGAGTAAATTTTAATTGAATGACCCTAATGGATTACAGTACGCTCCTACCATTACCACTTAGGCAATAGTTGGTCATGTCCTAACAGAGCACTGCAACTATACATGTTCTTGTAAGACTCAAATGAAACACTAGTATATTTGTGAATGCAAGTCAAATCAATCTACAGTAAACTGACATTCAGTATAAAATGACAAGCTATCTAATATAATAAGTTGTCAGTATGGATGTGACATTTTAGCAACACTGCAGATCCATGTGTCAAAAATGAGGGATCCTACCTGCAAACAAAATAACTTTGGCCCCCAATCAATCACCAAGTGGTCTAAAGCAAATCAAAACAGATAGAATGTGTTACTTGAGAACTCTCCTAATGATTGTTCATGCATAATGCTGTTTGATGTTATTGCAGTATATATAGGCCCACAGATAGGAGTGTGAGACATGCCAGCCAGCACCAGTAAAATGTGAAGGATGCTGTTAGTATTTGTTTCCATGGTTATTAAGCTGTGCACAAGCCACCAGTTGCCCCTGTGCAATGGCAGACACTGCCTATCAGATGCCAGAACCATTGTTCTAAATCACTAGAAAGCTGTGACATAGCATTGGAAAAAATAAGCTTAAAAATACATCATGATATGAGAGGGAAATATCATGGTAAGTCTAATCATAAAATAATTTCGAAAAAACTGGTGTTCTAGAGAGACATGCTGTCATACAAGCTTAAAGTTCCAGCAGGCATTTTTCATTTTGTGCTAGTCACACCAAATACCAATGTTTGGCAAAACTTAATTTTCAACATGAAAATTTATATAATTAATCAGTAAGAAATGTGTCATGTACACCTATCTCTCTAACGTTTTGCATGTTTCTTCTTCTATGCCATGCAATATATACTTTTTAAGATGAGGAATTTACCAAAAGTACTTTATTTTTTAAATATTCAAGTTATTCTTTCCTAGTCTTGAAATAAATACAACAATTAAAAAATTCTCAGACTATATTTCTGACAGGTTTAAAAAAGTATCTTAGAAGACTGTTTTTAAACACATGACATTTTTTACTGTGTCCATAAAACTCATGAAAAATCACAACTAATGTCTTTACATACCCAGAGGTTTGTTGTCCTAACTCCAGTTTTTCAGCTCATTCGAATCAATTGGGAAAATCTCCATCCACGGACATGGCTGACACTGGGTGTGAAAATTTCTCAGAGTAATCATTCTGAGTGCAATTGCTAGGTGGTTGTTTTCCATTGGTTGCTTGGTAGTTAGGTCATGAATATTGTGGTGCCACCTGTTGAGATATATTGTGAAGCCTGTTTTTCTTTATTTTTTTCTTTGCGTTTTTCACTTACCAATGACCTCCAGAGTTCTAAAATCAAAACAGATATTATCCCATTTTTTTTACTTAAAAGGTATCTGAATATGTGATTTCTTCTATCAAAATTAGGCATGTCAATAAAGTCTGGTTCAAAACTACAATTTAAGCAATACTGTGTAAGACCAGTAACTTCTTGTTTTCCATTCCAATTTCTTATATGTTGGCTCAGCCCACATTTCGAACAGTTTTTATTACCTTATATGATTTTCCATTTTTTTTTGTGGTTTTATGAATTGTTGATTTTTGATAGACTCTTGATTTTTCTAAACTAGCAGTTTTATCATTATTATTTTTTTATCAGAAAGAATTTTTGAATTTTGATTCTCTGTCAAAAATCATAGTTAAGATTTTTACAAACTTGTTTCATAGGTTTTTTAATAATCCTGTTTATGGAAAAAACAACAACATATTTTTTGGTACTATTATTGTCCTTTTTATGGATCTTGTTCAGATTCATAAACAACTTTCCTTATAATTTTTATTGTATCCACAAATTTTAGCTGTATCAGTAATCCATTGTAATCCTGTTTTTTACTTAAGTGAGTAAATCTCTTTTCACATAACTCCAAACTATGTTCATTTTGTGTGATAACATGAATCATATGGTACCATGATTAGAATGTAACTTGGTTTTCTATATACTTAATATTATAAAGTTTACTTACACTAATCTTACACTCACTCAGCTGAGATCTCTTTCTCATATGCCATTTAGAAGGTCCAGGTTGATTCCAAAAAAGTCAAAAGGATTTAAAAGACTCAAGTGTGGGATAGGTCCACCATATCCCACACTTGAATCCTTTTTTAACTTTTTTTAAATCTTTGTAATCAGGGAAGTATATCAGTGTGGGGGGATTATGATTATCCTGGGGATTAGCCCAGTTGGTCATTCCACCTAAGGATTCTGGAACATAACCCAGTGTGTTGGGATATTGGGAGGGCATTGCCCCCCCCCTTCAATGTTGGAGGAGAAATGAGTAAATTTTTCTACAATAAAGATAGTCTATATCTATAACCAAGATAATTATTGAATGTGAATCGGTCTCTGAACGAAATATAAAGAACCAACAGTTATCACCCTTACACATTCCACAACAATAATGCCAATGACAAATAAAGCTGTCTCAAAAAGTCAAAATGTGCTCCTATATACAGCAGAATTTCAACTTTCTATCTTAATCCAGTGTAATCCAGTCGCTATGGCATCTGGCTCATAGGAACTGCCAATCCAGCCACTGCCAATCAACGTCGGACTCGGACAGAGGATTTTTCCAACATTGATTGGACAAGCGCCTCTCAGTCTCAAGTGAGCCTCTTTCTACCCCCCTTCCCTTCACGGAGCTCCGCCGGTGTGCTATTCTTAGCACAGTATTTGACTGCTTGTGTGTGTGGTCTCAGTCTTACGCTGTTGTTTTTGCATGTGGTAAAATATTATTGTGCTATGTGCTTGTATTTAGTATCTACATTTTAAGAAATTAATCATGAGTAAGTGTTCTAGAGACATACGTTTTTTCTTTTCAAAGTCAAATGACTCGCAAACACTTTCTATGCATAGTTCACAAACTTCAACATGTAAAAGTGAAGTGCTACGAGAACGAGATCTTCCTAAACAGGAACCGTGTAGTTCTGTTGAGTTCATGGACGATCTGGGCGATTTGCAGCGTGGTCCATCTTGCCCAGTCTTACTACAGTATCCGCTTTCCGACTTCTCAGGCACTAAACGTGGCTATACAGCTTCACATTTTAAAAAGTTTGAATGGCTACAATATAGTGTGAAAAAAGATGCTACGTTTTGCTATGCATGTAGGCAATTTCCTTCAAATAACAAAGAGGATTTATACACAGAAAAAGGAATGAAAAATTGGGGAAAAGCAGCTGAAAAGTTGAAAAAACATGGGTAGTGCAGCGCACTCATTTTCTATGTCGAAATGGGTTAATTTTAGGAAACCGACAGAGACAGTAGCTACGAAAATATGTGCATCTCATAAGGAACTTGTGAGTGAAAACCATGAATATTTAAAAAAGAAGTCGGATATTCTTCTGTATCTGGCAAAGCAGGGCTTGGCACTTCATGGCCATGATGAGTCCAGTGAATCCCACAACAAGGGCAATTATTTAGAGTTGTGTGAACTTTTTTGTAAATATGATGAAAAATTTAAAGAAAAGTATGAACATTGCCATAATTTTAAGAGTCCTTGTGTACAGAATGAATTGTTACAAATTGTCAGAGAAGAAATCTTGAAAACAATTGTGAACGAGGTAAATGAAGCTGGGTTCTTTTCACTCATGGTCGATGAGGCCAAATCCCATAGGGTTCAACAGCTATGTATTTGTATACAATACCTTTATGGCCAAGAGTTAAAAGAAAGAATACTGACAATCATAGGCGCCAACTTCTGAAAATTTCGAGGGTGTTGAAATTCAAAAGGCAGGTACCGTTTCTGGTGTTGAAATTCTAGATGTTTGAATGGACCTTGTCTTCAGTGTAAGGGCAAACAAACCGATACATGATTTCATGATAAAGATATTAATTTTTTTTATAGCAACCAAATTCTTGAACCCCGTTTTAATTCTTCCGATTTAATTCTCTGTAATGTGCGCACAAGAGCTCCTATATATATTTTTTCTTTTGGACAAAATTTGACCATTTTGTTGGGGACTACTACCAGAAAACCAAACCTGTTGTAAAAGGCTGAGATTGGCAGTATATATTATTAATCGAAACAGACAGTAGGCTAATAGCAATACCTTTGAGGAGCTCGCTCTAGCAGTAGCAAACAAACTTACGTGTTCAGCATTGGAATGGAATGTGCTTCATAATCATTGCACTGTATTATTTTCCTTACTTGTTATTGTTAGCATTTAGCGTACAATGCAGCATATATCACAGTGAAATGTTTTATATGCTGCATTATAGTGTAACGAAAAAAAAAAAAAGTAAAGTAAAATTGGTAGCTTTAAACAATTAGGAAGGTAGGGTACATGCCACATCCCATACACCCGATTTCTCGCTTGCTTGGCTGTCTTATTTCTTAAGTGTTTATTCGGTATCAATGGTTAAAACACGATTTTTTGAAGATATTGATTTTTTTTTATAGAAACCAAATATTTGCGCTATATTCCGATTATCTTATTTAAGTATGAATCCAGTACATATAACTAAATTTAGGATGGGTGTAGAGCACCCCCCCCCCAGTGATTTCAAGGTGTGCTCAAGCCTCTGAGCACCCCTGTAGTTGTCGCCAGTGCTGGCAATGGAGGATGTATCGCTATCGCGAACTGCAGATTCATTTGCAAATATTATTCTGACGTTTCTTAATGACATTGAAGTTAATGCCTTGATGGATGGCCAGTCACACGATGGGGCCAGTGTCATGTCTGGAGTGAAAAATGGACTGCAGAAAATTATTCGAGAAAATCACTCTTTTGTGATACATGTGCATTGCTTGGCACATAAGGTCAACCTGGTTCTGGTGGCTGCTTACAAAGACAATGACTTGAGCTGTATCTTTTCATCATTATGCAGTCATTGTATGAGTATTTCTCATATCCGGACACTCGTGCCATGTTCCAAGCTGTGCAAAAAGAAATAAAGATCAAAACTCCAGGACCTCACGAAATAAATTAATTAAGCGACACACGCTGGTCTTCAAGGGCCACAAGTGTGTTGTCTGTCAAGTGAAACTACATGGCGATTGTGGTTGTATTAAGCAATACAGCGGAAGAAGCAAGAAGACTCCTAATATTTATCAAATCACTTGATTTCATTGTTTGCATGGTTGTTTTTGCTGAATACCTGTCTCTTATCAATATCCTGAGTAAAGCATTGCAGAGAGTGGACACTTGCATCGCACAATGTGCTAAGACAGCCAATGGAATAATTAAAGAAATCGAAAAGAAAAGAAGTAGCTTGGGATCAAAAATGGGAAGAAGTGAAAGTTTTCAGAAAAGACTGTGAACTCGACATAATACCTCTTACAATTGAACAAGTGAAATGGAAGAAGATTGGGAGGGGATTTTTTTTGTTATTGGAGGTTTAATGACCGCCGTGAGTAACTCAATGGGCTATAAGCAGTCGCTCGTCCCTAATTTAGGATCACTGGTTCCAGGGAAGGGAGAGAGCCAGTGCTGTAAGACAAACACAATATCCATGCCTCACCAGGATTTGAATCCGGACTCCTTTCGGACAAATGATCAGAAGCCATCGCTTAGACCACTGCGCCAGCGGGGCTGCGATTGAGAGGTTCAAAAACAAAAACGGCCCCAGATGATTTCGAAAAAGCTAGATTCTTACGCTGTGTTGTCATCTGTTGGTCAAAGAATGAGGAACGAAGGAGTAAGTGCAAAAGTTGAAGAAATCAAAAATGCTGAATCTCAATTGAAACGAAATTACAGATGCAATTTCTTCTACCCTGTTTTGGACATATTGTTGGAAGAAATGAGAAGATTTACTGGTGATGCTCTTCAAGTTGCACAGTCCAGTGTGGAGTTTCTTCATTTAAACAAGGAAGGTTCCAAGTTTTTTATTGACGCCTATTCTGTGTCAAGAAAAAATCATGCAATGTTGAAAACAGAAATGTCTGTATTGAGAAAAGTGATGGAAAGCTCGAGTGTCAGTTTAAAGGACAGGCCCCTTAAAAGTGTTCTTAAAGATATGAAAGAAAATGTTTTAAACAAAGACATTGACATTTATCCGAATATACGGAAACTCCTTAAGATCTGTTTAACTTTGCCATCTAACAGTGCTACCTGTGAATGGCGGTTCTCGGCAATGCGTCATATTAATAACTGGTTAAGATGCACTATGAACCAGGAACGATTATCTGAGTGATTTTATTTTCAGAATCAGATATAGTTAGTTAAAGATTTAGACCCAGATGCCTTGATTAACAAATATAACTTGAAATGTGATAAACGAAAGATTGTTTTGCAATAGTAGTTTGTGCACTGACCACTGATTCAGAACCAGACTCATTCTGTAAGTGATTTTTACTGGTATTACAGTCTGACTGTGTTAATATAATTTTATTATGGATTGAATAATTTAAAACAAACATAAATAATTTACTGTTTTTATTTAAATCATCTATCTCTTAGTTAGAATGTTACATGTAATTTTCATCATTACAAAATAGCCGCCATTCCAAACTTTTAATCCTAAATATAAAAACATATCCTATGATGATTCTTATCGATATGATGTCACAGGTCATTGTCAGTCGCATTGTTTTTGTACTATTGACAATTACAGGTTTTGGCACGACTTTCATCTTCTTCTGGGATCAAGGATCACAACAATCCCTCAACTCCCCCCCCCAATTAACCTAACATCTTTATCATGCCCCCCAAGCAACAGGCAACAGACTTTATCTCTGCCTACGGTTGGGGGTCTTTTTTCAATGTCACACAGAACTAGCTGGAACCTCTCTAAGATTCACAGAGGCCCTTGTCACTGTCCTGTGTGCCATTGTTGCCCATGTAGCACCCCAAGGAGGCAAACCCATCTCTCACTAAGACCACTCTAGAGGTATAAATGGAAAGACAAATGATGTCATTCAAGAAATGAGTAATAATAGATTAGATGTGCTGTGTGTAAGTGAAACTAAAAAGAAAGAAACTGGGATAGAAGAAATGAATGGAACTGTGAGTATGTGGTCTGGAGTGTTGGATAATGTGAGAGGACAGGCTGGTGTAGGTGTGATTTTAAGTGAAAAGATGAAGAACAACTTGATTCATTACAGCTGCATAAGTGACATAATTCTCAGAATTTGTTTGAAAGTGAAACTTCAGAGAATAGTAATTGTTGTAGTTTCTTGTGATTCAGATCCCTCTGATAAGAAGGTAGATTTTTAGAATGAGCTAAAAGCTGTTTTGAGCCAGCTTGGTGCTCAAGAGAAAGTTATAATAGCAGGGGATTTCAATGCTAGAGTAGGTGTTCGGAATGGGGATTTCTGATAACGTTCTGGGTAAGTTTAATGATTCTGGTGTGAATGATAATGGTGAAAGATTAATTGAACTCAGCATCGAAAATGAATTGTGGGTATCTAATACGTTTTTCAAACACAAGTATATCCACACATACACTTGGGAAAATCATACTCTCGGATTAAAGAGTGCAATAGATTTTGTTGTTTATGATCAGCATCTGAAACACTTAGTTGCTGATACCCATGTGATGAGAGGTGCAGATGTTGGCTCTGATCATCACCTGTTAATGTCACGGGTGAAACTGAATGTTAGTTGGAGAAGGAGGTATAAGAAGATGCCTGTGGTGAAAAGAATAAAGGTTGAAATGCTGTCTGAAGAACATCAGCGTTATTCTGATTTACTCAGTGAATGTCTGAATGAGTTGAAAGCATGTGAGAAGGATGTAGAAAAGAAGTGGACATGTTTTAAGAACTGTGTTGTCACTGCCGCTGAAGAGGTCTGTGGTACTGCAACAGTGGGTAACTTTAAAGGTGATGCTTGGTAGAACAGTGAGGTTAAAGAAGCAATAAAGAGAAAGAAGGAAGCATACTTGGGGATGTTGCAAGGTAGAGTTTTTGAGGATGAATATCACTGTAAGAAGCATGAGGCAGCAAAGCTGGTTTGCCAGAGTAAGGCAAAAGATAGGAAGGAGCAGGTGGGAAGGCATGAATTGGCTTTTTAGAAAGACAGGAAAGCTTTCTGGAAGTACATGAGACTCGGGGAAAAATAGGGGAAACAAATTCGTAAGTTGTGTAAAGAATAGGGTCAAAGAAATTATACGGGAGCCCAATGAGCTAAGAGGAAGATTCTGTGATTTATTAGGTCATGAAAGCAAAGATGATTCTGAGGGAGAAGCAGATGATGTCATAGTGAGAGACGAAAGCACTGGTGGGATCTCAAGAGAAGAGGTGTGCAAAGCTCTAAAATATTTTCAGAATGGTAAGGCTTCTGGAGTAGATGGCATATCTTCTGAGATGCTAAAATGTGTTGGTGACTCTGTGATTGACTGCTAATTTGCCAGTTATGTTGGGAGTTAGGAATGGTCCCTCAGGATTGAAGGTAGGCTATCATTGTTCCCTTGTACAAGGGAAAAGGTAATCAGACTGAATGCAAGATCTATTGTAGTATCAGTTTGCTGAGTGTGCCAGGAAAAGTGTGGGTTATACAGTTTGGTTTTATGCCTGGTAAGGGCTGCACTAATCAAATTTTTGCTTTACGCATGTTGATTGTAAACTATCTGTCTGTTGGTAAAAAAGTGTTTGTGGCCTTCATAGATTTAGAGAAAGCTTATGACAAAGTAAATATGACTCTTCTGTGGAAGGTACTGAATAAATATGGTATTACTGGGAATCTGCTTAATAGTGTGAAAGCCATGTATGCTGGCAGTAGAGCATGTGTACGAGTGAGCGGCGTTTTATCAAAATGGTTTTCTATTAGCGCAGGAATCAGGCAAGGTTGTGTAATGTCACCCTGGCTGTTTAATATATTTATGGATGCATGCATGCATGATGCCAAAATGGATCATACTGGTTTATGTCTTGGTAATATGCGTGTGTGCAAATTGCTCTATGCTGATGACACAGTCCTGTTGGCACAGAGCAAAAGTGAGCTGCAGAGTATGTTGTACATGATGTACGAAGTTTGTATGAAATTCAAATTGAGTATAAATAAGGGAAAAACCAAAGTTATGGTTTTTGAGAGAGGAACTGGTAGTACTGAATGCAAGATAAGTCTTAAATGACATCGAGATTAGCCAGGTAAATGAGTTTGTATATTTAGGAAGTATTATGTTTGATTGACAGAGAGAACAAATTAGATGGCAAAATAAGTAGGCGAGTGGATTCTTCATTGAAAGTCATAGCTGCCTTAGGAGGATTTCACAGGAATGTTGGGTTCTCAAGGAAGTCCCGAATGGCTGTGTATGAAAGTGTAATTGTTCCTACTCTGATGTACGGCAGTGAAACCTGGGTACTACAGAAAAGACATAGGAGTCGTGTATGTGCTGGGGAGATGCATTGCTTATGGGATGTTTGTGGTAAGACATGTGCTGATCATGTGAGGAATGAAGATGTGTTGCAGCATTTTCAGTTTTTCTTTAAATAAAGATTGTTTGTAAATATGTAGCTGTCCAGATTTTAATGGAAGGGAGGTGCATTTTGTCTGTGATGCCTTTTTATGAACATCTGTTACATTTTTTTTTATTTTTCACCATTCCTAATAAAAGAACAAAGCCAATAATTATTGTTACGTGAGTTTTATTTTGGCACACTGCCATTAACATCGAAAATTGACAGAACAGTTTTACAATGTACACTGAGCTCTATGGCTGCCATCAGTATTTAGGCATTTTGCACATAGTATGAATATAAACTGTTAAGGGAGAAATATTCACTGTCGCATGAAGATGAAAAACACAAATATCACAGCAATACAGCATCAACAAATGGTGGGATGTTAGCTGACAAGAATGAAAACTAGCAAATATACAAAAAAATGAGCTGGCATTTTCATCACAGTTCTGCAGACCCAGCACCTAATAATGATGCAGAATTAGCAGGCGTAGCATTTCCTGACATTTCATATTAAGAGCAAACATAGCATGGTTTGTAGTTAATTTGTAAATATTACAATATATACAGTTCTTTATACATTTTGTTTCAAAGTTTGTGCCATCCCAGTAAGGACAAAAATAGCTTATCTCCACAAAAGTGTTCAGATTCTATAAGCACAAGCAGAAAACAACAGAAGCTCGATTACTTGCTTTTTTTTTTTTTTTTTTTTTTTGCCTAGTAGTTTTCACACTTTGGATTTGTGCAACAGGCAAGAAGGACACGAAGAAAACTCAGCAGTAAGGGAAAGTTAGTTTAGTGCTTGACTCCACTATATTCACATAAACCACAAGAATCTAATCACTTAACACAATTCAAGAGTTTTGTATCAGTATCACATGCAATGGAACATGGAACACAAAAACCACCAAGCTGTTTTTTTTTTTTTTTTTTTTGTTTGCTGAAATCAATAATAAAAACTTTAAGCTCCTTTATTTTAAAAACATTCATCACTGAGAATTACGTACATTTACTTTAGATGGATTTTTAATGAATAGTACATATACTACTACAGGGAGGACTGCTGCCTTAGAAAATTGGGGTACAAAAGAAGGCACAATATAGATCAGAACTTGATCACCACTCACATTAACCAAGTAACATTGTAGGAAGAAGGAAGAAACATTTACAACACTAGACGCATTTAACATCTAAAATTATAAAGCTCTTCAGTGTCAAGGAAACTGAGGTACATGCTTTGTTCCACATAAACAGCCTGTAATGCTGCAGTGAAAATAGTACAAATTGTCTCCCATGTTATGAAGTACTGTATTAGTTTTAGAGACATCCTTGGAAATTAACTTAACATTGCTTAATATGCTCATGAAAACCATTATAAAACTGACAAACAAGTGCAAAAAATCCTACACAAGTACAAATGAAAATGAAGATATGCTTTAATAACGAATAAAGTCACATTGAGTTCATTTTATAGCTGACTCACTTATTAATTACTTACAATGTTGGATTTCTGCAAGGAAATTTTTGAGTTCACTAAGAAAGCAGAAGCAGCAAGCTGCATTTTATCCACTCTCACTCACAAAAAAAAAAAAAAAAAAAAAAAAAAAAGGAAAATCATATGATGTACACATGCACATGCAGCATCAATATGTCACATACAGAGACAAGACTAAGTAGGACGGCAGAGCCTTCACGTCGACTAGCCATAAGTGACTAGGATTTTACTTCATGAACAACGGTTCATGTGATGCAACGGCACTTGTTCGACAGTGGAAGGATAAACAAGTATTACTGACAATGACGTGTCAGCAGTAAGTACTTAATTTGCATTTTGGCTGGCATTGTGTGTCCTCCTGCTGTAAACGACTAACAACTTTCTCACCATCCAGTACTGCTAGGACTACTGCACTATCCACAGGGCACTGCAATAAGTCAGGCAAAGATGGCCCCCAACTATCAGGATCTGAGTCTTTTGCTGAATAGTTCTGGGTGCCTGACATGGTATCACTGGAGCCTCCATCATACACAGCTTGCGAATTTGAAAATGTCTGCTCAGGATTCGCCTTCTCACGCTGCTTATACTTTCTGCCTTGACTGGCATACTTGGTGTCAGTTTTGGGCAGCCTTCCATCAGGACTAGGTGAACCACTATAGTCTCTGGAAATACAATATGATTGTTGAGAAGAAGGTTGTCTGGGCTGAGGGCCAGCAATAAGAAGAGGTCGTTGATCATAACCATAGCTAGATGATGAGTGCTGGCTAAGATCAGAATGATCACCATAGTAGTTCTCAGCTGGAGGGAATTGCTGAAGTGGGGCAAAGGCCTGCTGCTGGTAGTCAACAGCATTAGGTTCGTCATCAATGGTTTCATATATATGATCAACAAACTGACCACTAGGATCTGAGCCTGCAGGGAAGTGGCAATACTGTTGGTTATAATGATGCAGCCCTGAAGTTTTATAATCAACTGGAAGAGTTGCAGATGAACTATCATCTCTTGTGCCTTCATCACCAGAGCTGTAGGCACGATGTCTCCAAGATGCAGTGGTAACTACATCCCATTTTTTGTTGCTTGACTTACTACTCATAGTAACAACATTTTCTGCATCACCTTCTGGACTGCTGATAGCTATCGTAGATAGGGGACCTAATAAAAACAAAGCAAAAATAAAAGCAATTTCATTTGATGATATGTTGTATTTCATTATTATTAAAAAATAGTTAAATATAAATGAACTTAATTATAAATGCATAAGTATGACTAATAATTAGATCAAATATGTAAATAGAAACTAAACTACTATGAATTTCATTACTGAATGATTTACATATTTGCACCAATTGTTAATACTCATACAAAACATATTTAAGATTTTTTTGTTTTTGCAAAAATAAGATAAAGCAAAAAAAAGTGTGACTTGGATATGCTGTTCCAAACATAGTTTGTACATGGTTTTATTTTGTTTCTGTCTGATGCCAAGTGTCACAGAAAATCTATTTTGCACATTGAACCATTACAGTTACTAAAAATACACACACATACTGTTCTGAAAACTGTGTTTTCTTCCTTTTTTTTTTTTATAAGTGAGGTACAAGCTATTGTAGATACCTATTGAAAAAAAAGCACTTCATTCCAAACTGACCAAGTGACAATCTGCTGTGGCCTATCCATATCTGTGCAGCTATCCCATAACTTTTCACTAAAATTGGTCACACCTGTTCTGCATCACAAAACATCACAGATCAATCAGCTAAAACAATGCTAACATAAGACATAAGTACCAGTATAGATGTGAGTAGCAGTACATATGTGTAAACCAGTACAGATGTGAGAAGCTGATAAAGTTTCTCATATTTTTTTTTTTTTTTTTTTTTTTTTTTTTTTGAGATTCTAGTTGCCCAAGTTAAAGCTTTTAATGAGGCAACAGTAAAATTTCAGTTTGCAGCAACTAATCCTCACACAACTGCTAATCCAGTATGTTACCAAAACATGATTTCTGACTTAGACTTCACTAAAGAGTAGAAGCAAAGTTTCATAAAACTTCCATTAAAGAGAGAGTAAGGTTAAAGTTGCTTGTAGGATTCTTAGTGTCTCCCTTCCATGAGTACACTAAAAACACAACAACTAATTTATAACAAAAAAGTAAAATAATAAATTACAATATACATTGTACCATTTTGTTTTTGGTGTGATCTGCTTCAGGGGTTTATTCCAGCACCCTCTGTGCAAGCACATATTGCACACTATGGGATCATACCATAATCTGTGAAAGTACAATACAATGAATAAAGCTCATGTTGAGAAATGGCTACCTAGTTTGACGGTTACGGTTAACCTTGACGGTTTAGGTTATTTTTCAACAAATCCTGCCAGATGTTAGGCAGGGAAAATCCTTTGCAGTCATTGATGATGGAATTTTGATTTTTCTCAATCTCTATTCCTTCTTTCAGTTTTCTTTTTGGAAAAGAAAACTGAAAGAAGGAATAGAGTAAACCGTAACCGTGATAGTGACAAGTTAAAAGTGACAACAACAAGACAGCCTGAAGAAGGAGAAGAGTTTTCTCCGAAAATTTGCTATTAATGAAAAAATTTCCTAGTAAAATTCCCATAAAAGTTGCTTTAAAGTACAATACAAGTTATATCACTGTGCTGCAAAAGTACTGCATTCAGGAAGTTGTTCAACTAGTGTGGGATTATGATTCAAAATAAGCCCCACTAATTCATGATATAATCAACACAGCAATCAGACATTGCCGAACTGAGAAGAATATTTCTTCCACATTGTTTAGCCCCACTAATACCTTCAAAGTGAATTTGGACAGCTTCTAACATCTGCTGTGCCACATACTGTACATGTTGATGATTTGTAGATGGATTAATTCCGACAACTATTCCCATTAATAATCTAAAGCAACTTATGGGAATTTACTAGGAAATTTTTTCATTTATAGCAAATTTTCGGAGAAAACTCTTCTCCTTCTTCAGGCTCTCTTGTTGTTGTCACTTTAGCAAAAAGTGACAACAACAAGAGAGCCTGAAGAAGGAGAAGAGTTTTCTCCGAAAATTTGCTATAAATGAAAAAATTTCTAGTAAATTCCCATAAGTTGCTTTAGATTATTAATTCAATTAAACTAGGAAGCCATTTCTCAATATGAGCTTTATTCAAAGAACTATTCCCAGTTGATAGCCATGGGAGAGACTTCAAGCTGAGTCAGCTTTGCCATACTTCACTTTTATATACCATTACTGTATTTGTGTGTAATGTTTCTTGTGTGCACCTCTGTATGTCTCCCTGTGTGTCATTGTTGCTTACTTGTCATAGCATTGCATCCATTGTGCTGTTTTGTAACCTTTTAAGTTGCTATTTTAATGGCATCTTAGGCTTTCATGTATTCTGTGCACCCATGTGGGCTTCACTTCCCATTGCATTGGGGTTTTAACGTTATTTTTCTTTTACCGGATGATCAGACTCTGGCATATGTAAATAAGTCATATTGTGTTTACCTTATGACACTGTATTTTATTGCTATATTAATAACTGTAATGTCAAATTCTCTCAAAAAAAAAGAAGTATTTGACCTCAGAAGCACTCTAGCTTTTAATGTTAACTTATCTAACACTTAGGTTGACCAAACAAAGTGTTGCTTTTCAAAAATTTGCAAATTATGGTTGTTTGCTACTTCTATCTTAGTGAGTTAATTACACTGAAGAGCAATTAAATTAGAGATACCTGTCTAGTAATGTGTAGCACCACCTTTCGCCCTGATGACGGTGGCGATTCGTCTCGGCATGGACTCGACAAGACATCGGAAGCATTGGGAAGCCATACGGATCCACGACCCCTGAACAAGCTACCACAGTTCATGAAGATTTGATGGAGGAGGGTCAGAGCCTTGAACATCTCTCTCGATGGCATCCCAGATGTACTCGATAGGACTGAAGTCAGGTGACCTAGCTGGCCAAGGAAGCGAGGTCACGTCGGTGGAGTGTTCATCCAACCATTCGGATACAATTCGGGAGCGATGGCACGGTGCATTGTCTTGTTGCAGGATGAGGTCCCCAGTGGGATGTTGAAGATGCACAAATGGAAGCAAATGGTCGTTCAGCATATCCCGGTAATGTTGACTTGTGAGGGAGATGTCACACGTACCAGGGGTCCCATTTCAGCCCATGTAAACAGTCCGCAGACGAGAATGCCACCTCCACCAGCTTGAAGAGTACCCCGCTGGCAAGAAGGATCCATTGCTTCATGTAGTTTGTGCCGTACTTGTATCCTGCCATCTGCATGTACCAACGTGAATCTCGACACATCAGTCCAGGCAACATTTTCCCACATGTCTATGGTCCAGTGGCGATGTTCCCGCGCCCATGCTAATCTTTGCACCCTGTGATGTGCGGTCAGCAGCAGTACCCTCGTGGGATGATGGCTTCTGTACCCCATAGTGAGGAGATAGTTCTGGATGGTGTGGCTGCTTACATGTTTTTGTGCACCAGCGTTAAATTGCTGAGTGATTTCTTGCACTGTGGCCCGTCTATCCACTGTTACAATGCCAGCTAGCCAACGATGACCCCGCTCATCCACACGCTGTTGTCCACGGCAGTTGGCCCTAGCAGGGATGGTTTTATCGGATTCGATGTACTCATGGTGCACCCGTGACACAGTGGCTCATGAAAATCCCAGTGCCTGCGCGACTTCCGAGATGGAGTGACCCATTCGTTGGGCCCCGACAATTTGCCCACGATCAAATGCGCTTAGATTCTTCGTCTTACCCATACTGCGTCCGACTCTTACTGATTCCTGTCGCCTCACTCCTTACATTGTTGGATCGCTGCATACGTCATGTCGTTTCCGTTTACAGGGCTGCCCACAGCACCACATTTGCATAATGCCAGCTGTCTCCAATTCAATTGCTCTTCAGTGTACATCAGTATGTTAAATTATATATACATATTTTCGACAATTTATTTTCAATATGCTTACATTTCACTGTAAATTCAACATAATGATCTGAAAATCTGATTGTACAGGGTCACTTCACGCTGTTGTTCAGCCAGGCTGTACTGGGCAAAATTACAATCTAAGTAATTACCTGATCTAATTAAAAATGGTATGGCCAGCACAATGAACTGCAATCACTAATAAAAGTTACAAAACTTTTTACAATTTATATAAATATTCTGTTTGGAATAAAAGAAAAATTCACATGAAAACACACACAGGCATTAATAAAATGTCATAACCCCCAGAGTTATCTACTATGTATTTTATATATATACTTGTATATTAGCTGACCCCCAGTTCAACAGCTAAAAATTGGTAAAAAAACCAGAAATTATATATACCTTAAATTTCAAGAGTTTGAAAAACATGATATTTAATAAAATAAAATTATGCAAATTTTCAAAATTACATTCATTAAACACTTTTAAAATATGACTTGCTGTTGGAGTTTCAAGTCCATTTCCATTACAGTTGATTTATGAATATAAATATTGTCTTCAGCAAAGTTGCAGCTGTTTTCTTCATCTGAACCAGCATTACTTATACAGCAGTTTTTGAAAAGATCACAACTTTGCACTACTGTAATGATGGCACTGGCAGTCACAAGAAGTGACACCAACACTTGTGAAAACATGGGAAACTAGAGATTTTTTCATTGCCTTTCTCCCCAAAGTGAGGTAACATGCTCAAAGTTCAACACAGGGAGTAAGGAGGGTATTATGTCCTGTTTGGGAGAAATAAATTCTGTATCTCACTTTAAAACAAAATTAAGTTTATCACTTATCATATTAGCAATAGCTATCTATTCCTGGCTGCAGATAGGATGTTTATTGAAATTATATGCTGGGTTAAAAAATGTTTCAATATTTATATTTTTAACTGACTCACATATAAGCCTACCGCTGGACTTTAAAAAAAAATTCCTCCAAAAACTTTCACCTTATATGCAAGTATATAAGGTATGTTACTGGTTAACCTTATGCAGTATTGTTAGTCCCATAGTTAGAATCAGTTGTTATTGCAGATCTCATTTCTCCACTCAGTTCAGTTGTGTATAATTTCTCTTTACATATACTTTTTTTCTTCGTATCACCATAACAGCACTCTCTCATTTTAGGTTGCATGATTCTTTGCTCTGCTAGCTTCCTTTGGTTGCATGTTCATAACTCTATATTCAACATACTCTTCGTTCTTTCTTCATATGTGTCTATTGCTCCTTAAACATTTTTCACAAAACTGTTATTCTAACAGATACACACATCCTCTCATTTATATTTCTGCTGTTTACAGTGAAACTACACACTGACCTCAGCACCTTCATTTCTGACCCCTTGCAACCTTTTCTTTATTCTTCATGTATGTCTTACCACTGCTTAAGTCTTTTATCACAAAGTACATCAGATGCTTTCCCCTGAAATTACATTCCACTTGCATTCTGCTACTTGAGTTTTTCATATTTGCGTCATCCTCCAACACCAATTCTAGGAATTTACATCTTTTTCTCCCTTTTTATTATTTTTATCCCTTGCAAATTAACAACAATTTGGCTCTCCCCATTGTTGCAGACATGTACTGTTCCAATGTTATTAGTATGTACAAAAAATTATTTAAAGTTTGAAGCCTTTTTTTTTTCAGAACAGTTTTTACTCTGTATATTTTTACACAATATATAAGCTTCTGTGCTGCATTTGAATTTAATTTTATAGAAGCTTATATTTTATGTTTTAAGATATACATAAAATATAAACTTCTGTGCTGCATTTGAATTTGCTGTTTCATCATATTTGTTCCAAATAAAATAGGAACTAATCATTAGGGCAAACTAGGCCACAAGATTTACAATTTCTACTTTGTTAATTTGTCACCATGTCTCACACCATCAAAATCTTAAGAGAAAAAATAAATGTTCTACAGTCAGGATAAAATAAATTTTATTATGGAAAACTGTGTTCACCACCATGCTTCAGAACTTCAAAATCTAAATTCAGCATTCTACATAAATGACAAAATTAGCCATGTTATTAAACATTGAATACATCATTAAAAAAGTACTAAGTATCATATTTATGAATGTATTAATGCCTATCTCAAGACTTGAGATCACAATTAAATATGAGGTAAAATTCCATTGGTTACGAACCTACCTGGTGTTATACACTTTGGAGAGGAATGGGTGTTTTTGTCTTTCATCAAGTTCCAGTACTGTTGGGACTGAAAAAAAGAAGAAAATAATAATAACACTAATGTGAAGTTCATACATTAGTGTTAGGAACTGTTTCAGGAGTAAACCTGGTGCCCCAAAGCCACAAGGTATAAAGTATTATTTAAAGAGCTTAATGACTAATATTGTTGTGAATCAAGATTTGATTATAAATAATTAGTACAACAGTACAAATTTTCTTTGTTTTTGTTTAAACATGAGGGTAGAAAAAATGATGAACTTTCACTTAACATAATCAAATAGTCTGCATTACAAAGAATTTCATAAGCCCAAACAACTTGTGTAAAATGCAATACGACACGAGTTCTCAAGTAATCGGGAATGTGCTCACCAAAATTTCAGTGAGGATGCATGAAACAACTGTTTACCTTCCCAGCTACATTTTTAACTTTCCTAGGCCAACCTGAGAATGGAAATCACTCCATGTTCAAAATGTTTTCCAAGCAAACACAAATGAAAGTGAAAACTGATAAAACTGTACTTTTAAACTCAAGTAAGAAATCTTTTTTACACTCGTGATCAAGAAGAATGGTGCTGAATGTTGGCCTTGTACAGTGAGATTTTGTGTCATCTAAGATGTACTTGACTCAGAGGAAAATAATATTTGACTGATTTGTTGCTATGGAATAATTACTTTCTCACAGATGTTTCACTGCCGACAACTCAAAAATTGCCAAAGCACAATAACTCACAGATATAATTCTACAGGTTCATCATCAGCATGAAGAAACTACTGCAAAATTGAGGCAAAAGAAATCCTTGCCAGTCCAAAGTTGTAGAATTGTGAAAGTTCACATGCAGTAATCTTGCACTCAGAGCAAATATAAAGTAACCAGACTTTCTGCACATGAAACAATTTTAATGTGCATCTTTCAAAAACAGCATACATATCTACACTCATGGGAACTAATTCTTACAGAGTCTTCTTTACCTGTGACAAATTAGAAAATCAAATGTTGGCAAACAAGTATTTTCAATTCATGTCAGATTAAACACCAGTATAATAGTAGTTTACCCTCAAAACACGATTCATACTCATAAGTACTGAAAACACATACGAGTTAAAAACATTTACTAAAAATTATATACAGGTAAGAACTTTCGACCTGACATTGAGGCCATCATCAGACCTAATCACCAGTCACATATTTACATTTTTTTTTACTATTAGGACAAATACTTACATATAATGAATTATGTGACTTTTTTAATTTGTTATTTCCATCAACACCTCAAATTTCTTTTTTTTTTTAAAGAACTAAAATTACTGTTTCACCTCTGCAGTGTTTGAATTCTTTTATTTGTGAAAACACTGATGCACTAAAGTTGAATTCAGTTTCAGTTTTGAGGAAAAGTTGCATTATTATTATTATTATTATTATTATTATTATTATTATTATTATTATTATTATTATTATTATTTAAGTTGTTATTATTATTAATAGTAGTATAATTAAATATTACAGCTAAAGTGGCACATCATCTTTTGACTATCATTTTAGCAGCATGATAGCATACAATTCCATTTCTACCACAGATGTGTTTTCACATCACAAGCAATTTTTTTTTAACATTTATAATTTTTGTTGTTAATGCATTTTCTCTTTAACAGCCTTAAAAATCACTTCATGTTAAAATTCAGGATTACAAAATAAAATCAGTAACTACCTTCTAAAATTAAAACAAAAAGAAGAAAACATCCTTTTCCAGGAAGGTGTGGTCTACAATATAAAATGTGAATGTGGTCTCAGTTATGTGGGAGAAACAGGCAGACAGCTTAAAACCAGATTGGCAGAACATAAAGCTGCAATTAAAAATTTGACAAACAAAACAGGCTTGGACAGACATATTCAAAATACTGGACATGGTAGAAGTTCTAACACATCAACAGCACTTTTTCAAGAGAAAATTTTCAGAAGGACTGGAATAGAAAGAAGAAGTGGTACAACATTAAATCATTTGAAAGGTTGGAATTTAGCTCACAAATGTAAACACTTACTATAGTGTAGTTCTGAGGAAGGGTAGGGGTGCTACCCGAAAATTCGACTGTAAGTAATATCCTTTTATTCCTGAGTAAATCCCATAATTTAGTGTAATTTATAATAAATCACTTATCAGGTGTAGGAATGCGTAATTTAGTGTAATTATATTTAGTGTAATTTATATAATCTGCCTTATCAGGTGTGAGAATACATAATGCATTTAAATATAAATGTGAATAATTGTGCATGTGCAAGTTTAGCATGTGCTCCAGAATCTGAGCCACTGCAAATTCTGAACCTGTAGACTCCCACCAGGATTATCATACTGCTGTATCATTTCATTTTGCATTCCATTTAAACATGTTAAGCATATGGTCCCCACTACAAGCAAATTTAATATAATACATAACCAAAAGATGATCAAAACAATAAGCTGTGAATGTAGTAAACAACCAAACAGACTGAATAACAACAGGGTTTGAAGAATAAAATATACACTGCAACATTAAAAATTAAGTCCCTCCCCTCCCTTTCTTCACTTAGGTTCTTAAGTAAATGTTCCTTCTTAGCCTGCATCACCACATGATTACAAACATGCATAGTAGGGAGTATGTAGAAATGACACAAAGGAAATAGGTGAAATGAAAACAGTTTAATGAAAGCTGTACATCTGAGCTACAGACAGCAGGACTCATATAAATGAACATACAATATTTGACTGAAACACATAATGATGTGTAGCAACACGTGTGGAAAATAATTGTAGACTCACTGATATTGGAGGAAAAAATTATGGAATCAGTCCACATGAATATGGTATGTAGCCACTTTAATGTATACTCTGTAACTCCTCCATGAGCTTTGATGACTGCCTGGAGGATCCTTTGAGGCATAGATGTGACTAATGTAAAACAATAGTCACTATCAAGCTCTTCCCAACATTCCAGAATAGAAATCATCAAATCAGCTTTGCAGCATGGAGTTTTCATCTGGACTAGTTTCTTCAATTTGCACCTTATATTTTCAATGAGATTTAGATCTGGACTATTTGCTGGCTATGTCATTGTACTTATATGTCATTTTTGAAGAAATTGTGCACACTTTTGTTTGGCCCTGTGATATGAGGCATTAGTGTCTAGAAATATGATCTCACCATTGCCAAAACCATTTTCAATTGATGGAATAAGGAAGTTTTCTAAAATGTCAGTGTACAGTACACTTGTGCATTGACTGTTCCTGTGATGATTGCCATCTCACTCAGTCCTTTACCTGACATGCAACTCCATATCGTGAGTGACTGGTGAAACTTCACTGTTTTCTTGAAGCAGTTACCCTTATAAGCTTTGTTAGCGTGTCGCCAGAAAAATGTTCCAGCATCATCTCCTTGGCCAATTCATATCCATGATTTATCACTGAATATCACTTTCATCTAATCAAGTACAGACCATGGTTGCTTTTCTTTGGACCACAATAAATGGTTGTTTTTTGTTTGTTTTTTTTTTTTTGGTTAGTTGTCAAAGCTGGTTTTTGTTTTGCTTTTCTGTAAGAAAATCCCTTCTCCTTCAGATGGTTTCATACTGTTCTGTCATAGACATTAACACCTAGGTCCACCTACTTTGTCTTCATTTGTGTTGTATATTTACAGTTTTGAAGACTATTTCTTTTCATTTCCTACCCTCATGCTTTGATGTTTTCCTTGGGTGACTGGTATCTTTCCCTTTCATAAATGTCCCATTTTGTTTATATTTGCAACAAATCTTCGAGCCCGCTAACTGCAAACAACCAACATCTTTTGCTACGTCTCTTGTCAATATTCATTCTTGAAGAGGCTCAACAATTCTAGCCCTCATGTCCATTGCTAACTCCCCTCTGAGCGCTATGCTTTTACTGCAGCAACAGCATGATATTGCTGACTCACAGCCAAAACTACACCTTTTTATTGCCACACTTATTTGCATATTTCAAACGTGAACCTATACATTGATTCTGTAATTTCTTCCTCTGATGTTGGTGAGTCTACAGCCACACATGTTGTAACACGTTATTATATATCTCAGTCAGATATTGTGCATTCATTCATATGAGTTCTGTTGTCTGTAGCTCAAATGTGCAGTTTTCATTATTTTTCATTAAACTATGCTTGCATCTCACCTACGTCCTTTGTGCTGTTTCTACATACTCCCTACTATGCACATCCATGTTCATGTGGGGGTGATTCCATAATTTTTGCCAGAGGTTGTAGTAAGTTTTCTTTTGACTAACTCATCAACAGAAATGTGTTCGCTAATTTTATGTTTTCCCCCTATGCAGCAAATCCTACTAATTTTATTGAGCAACATAAATAAATTGCAGTGCAGTCTGATTTTACCAGAAACCCAGCTGCCTGAAGCATTTCAGGATAAAACAAATGGTCAAAGAAAATTGTGCGGCTAAACTACAGAAACAGATACAGGTCTCTTTCCTTCTCTCTAGTTCAGAAAGACATCAGTTGATTGCAGGAGGCTGATCGAAAGAGATTTCATTTTAATAAAAAAATCTTGTCCATGGTCTGGAAGAAGGGATTTCTTTTTATAAATGTCTAAACAGCTTAATCACAGATTGGGGGCTTGTTAGGACCTTGGCTTTATTTTGTAATACAAAATTTAGTTTCAGGCTGACATACTTTGAGATTGACCTCTTAAAATTGAGCCTGAACTTATCAGTAGTACATATGCTCCCCAAAATGAAATTCTGGATGCATCACTAGTCGTTTGACCTGTTACTTTTTGGAATGTAAGCTGGATTACAGTGCCATTTCCAAAAGGCCTGTGTAGCTGTGCTGCAAACAGGACTGGAACAGGAAAATTCTGCAATACAAACAAGTGCAAAAAGTTAGCACACTTGACTATTGCAGTGGCACACAACCGAACTGAATGATGGCATTATGTTCACATCAAGAGTGATATGTCACACTGTGGGCTGTGTATTTATGTAAGTATGACATATCAAGTCATGTCAAGTAGCAGACAGCTAACCTTAACCGTGATTAAGAAACTGTTTAACTACTGATTCAAGCTACGGGGTCTCAGTCAGTCAGTAAGCCCCAAGTTAGCAATCACGTAACTGTAAACAGGTGTTCTAAGTATGTTGTTAATACTGTAAATAAAGTAGTTACATCTTCCAAGGATATGTCCCTCAATATACACTATCTACCAACAAGCAATTGGACACCCCTGCAATCGACGACATCTGCGGTCCTGATACACGTCTCGGCCGCCGCCGTTAAATATCGTGTGGGAAACAACAACGCAACCAGTCGCATGCAAGATGCCACACAGTTCGGAGCTCTCTGATTTCGAGAAAGGTGTAATCGTCGGGTATCACAGAAATGGCCGATCCATACGTGACATATCCAGCGAGTTGAAGTACCCAAAATTGACAGTGGCCTACGTGATTGGCAAGTGGAAGATGAGAGGTGACTGTCGTAATGTGCCCCGACCCGTCAGACCCACAAAAGTGGGAGTTAGAGACCGACGGGTGATGGCAGAGAAATTCGGAAGAACCGCACCAAATCGATGGGCCACATCTGCGAGGAGTTTCAACAGGCATCCTGGAGTGTTCTTTCGATGAATACCAGCCTTAAGGAAGCTCATTTGCTCTGTTATCATGGACGTGCTGCCGCCCACAAGCCTTTCATCACCAAGTCCAATAGCGTTGCTCTGCTAACGTGGTGCAAAGAACGTCGACAGTGGACCATTGAACAGTGGAAACAGGTTCTCTGGAGCAACGAATCAAGGTTTACCCTCTACCGTTTGGATGGCAGGGTCTGCGTTTGGCGTCTGCCTGTAGAACGCCTCCTGCCGGAATGTATTGTGCCAACTGTGCAGTTCGGTGGCGGTGGAATTATGCTATAGGGGTGTTTCTCCTGGTATGGCATGGGACCCTTGGTCACAATTCCTCAACGGCGAGACCTACTGCACTATTTTGGATGACCATGCGCTTCCTACATTGTGGCAGTTTTACGGGGTGGACCCATGTTACTTTCAGGATGACAATGCCACCTGTCATGTTGCGAGGTCTACCATGGCTTGGTATGGTGACAATGGGGTTAATCGAATGGACTGGCCTGTGCAGATCCCGGACCTTAACCCTATCGAGCACCTCTGGGACGAGTTGGAGCGTTGACTTAAGGGGTGCCCCCACCATCCGAAATCGGTGAAGGAACTGACCTGTCTTCTCCAAGCTGAGTGGAAGAAAATACTGCTAGCCATCGTACGTCTGGTTGAGAGTATGCTTCGGAGGGTCGCAGCTGTAATCGGCGCTCTTGGAGGCTTCGCCAACTATTGAAGGTGAATAAACTTCAATTTCTTTTGCTATCACAGGTGTGCAATTACTTGTTGGTAGATAGTGTATATGTATCAAACCCACTTAAAACACATAATTGTGATTACCATCTTAAGGGTGAATAAAAGGCATTTTATAACTTATATGGTACAATTTGGGGATGTGTCATTGACACCATCTGCAAATAACTGTGAGCCGGAGCATACATATAACACAGGTCATTATTTCAGTAATTTGTAATCCACTAAATTTAGGGTTTCTAAAACGTATTGGACATATTTACTGTCTGAGAAAACAGAACAATATTCTGTGCATTAAATTTTGTCAGACATTTGGAAAGTTAGTAAACTAAAATTTATCAATGAATAAAATACAGGACTTCTAAATTTATCAATAATGAAATATGAAGTCTTCTAAAATTTATCAAGTGGTGGAAAGTACATTTTAAAATGAAACAATGAGGGATGAGTAAACCTTTTAACTACTGTCATTTAAGAAAAATGAAGAAATGCCTGTCCTCTTAGCATGTACTGCACAATAATTTTTGAAATAAACTCAAATAAGATAGCCTATTTTTTTTCTTGCCAGATATGTGGATACAGTGATTTTTTCTATTATCTGAAGTTTACACAAAGTTTTGGTTACAATTTACTCAGACGATAATGTAACTGGTTGTAGAAAATATTATAAAACACAACAATTATTAAATTTTTAGTTCTCATCATTCTAAATCAATGGAACTGAACACAAAAGGATTGTTGTCATCAGGGCATGAAGCTATAACTAGATAATTATGTAAACTATAATAAGCACTTTTAAAAAATTATAAAATCAATACAGCCATTGGCATAGTATACATAACAGATATTAACCAGAAGAAATCTATATTGGTTCAACAGCACACAGACAGCATGGATAAAAAGAACATTCTTGTATTTGATACCAATGGATTGTAATGGTTTCTAAATTAGGTAATAAATTTGGACAGAGAATAAAAAAAAACTGCTTGGATGTATGTAACTCTTCACAATCAGAAGTTGAACTCTGATTCAGAATTAGCAAATTTTATCAGACAGTTTTTTTTTTATTTTATTTTTTTAGTATTGACTTCACTCCATCTACATTTTTATATTTGGAGACCACTTCTTTTTCAGAGATGTCTATAACAATTGTTATAGTCAACTGAAAGAATGAATTCCAGAAAAAAATACCTTTAATTAAAATTCAAAGTAGTACTATCAAATAAAACAAAATATGTTTCATTGGAAAGTGGAATATGCTTTGAACACTTTGTCATAAACTCATGCATGTCAAGTGATGTAAATATTTCTTATAAGAGTTTTTTGCACTCCTCACAAAAAATTGTAAATTCAATACATATGCAAAAATTGGAGCACTTTCCTAATCTAATACTAACTTCATAATACCACACAAACAGCAAAAGATTAAGTGTCAAATTATGTACATAATTACATATAAACCTTTCTATTCACCTAGCTTAACCACCTTCATTCTAAACTTCAACTTAAAAAAAAAAAAAGAACGCTTTAACACAATCTCTTATTATCCTCAATTTTACTATTTATATACAAAATTCTTCATGATATTAATTAGGTTGTTTTTCAGTATTTCATAGAACATGAACAAGAAATGGTAAAAGAGGGCATATCAAAGGGTAAGTCAGAAAAGAAGGCATGAAACATTATAGGCTTTATCAGTTAGAGATATCACAGACTGCTCCCAATTTACCCAATGTATAAGAATATATAGTATATAACCCCATAACACAGAGGCTAATGAAGAATAAATATTTGGAAATACATGGCAGGGATACAAAGGCATTCATTTTTGACATAGAAATGCCATATTAATCTCTAGCTAACATCTTAGAAAACTGTATTATTTTGTACTGGCAATAAAAACAACAATGTGAAAACTGCATTGTCTTGTAGCAGGAATAGAACTAGAAGACATGAGACTGATTCCCACTCCAGGATGGTACAGTTTTCAATAGTGCTGAAGAGTTAGTTATACACTATCTACCGACAAGTAATTAGACACCCCTGCAATCGACAAGTAATTAGACACCCCTGCAATCGACGATATCTGTGGTCCTGATACAAGTCACGGCCGCCACTGTTAAATATTGTGTGGGAAACAACAACGCAACCAGTCGCATGCAAGATGCCATGCAGTTCGGAGCTCTCTGATTTCGAGAAAGGTGTAATCGTCGGGTATCACAGAAATGGCCGATCCATATGTGACATATCCAGCGAGTTGAAGTACCCAAAATCGACAGTGGCCTACGTGATTGGCAAGTGGAAGATGAGAGGTGACTGTCGGAATGTGCCCCGACGGCAGACCCACAAAACTGGGAGTTAGAGACCAACGGGTGATGGCAGAGAAATTCGGAAGAACCGCACCAAATCAATGGGCCACATCCGTGAGGAGTTTCAACAGGCATCCGGGAGTGTTCTTTCGATGAATACCATCTGTAAGGAAGCCCATCTGCTCAGTTATCATGGACGTGCTGCCTCCCACAAGCCTTTGATCACCAAGTCCAATAGCGCTGCTCGGCTAACGTGGTGCAAAGAACGTCGACAGTGGACCGTTGAACAGTTGAAACAGGTTCTCTGGAGCGACAAATCAAAGTTCACCCTCTACCGTTCGGATGGCAGGGTCTGGGTTTGGCGTCTGCCTGGAGAACGCCTCCTACCGGAATGTATTGTGCCAACTGTGAAGTTCGGCGGCGGTGGAATTATGCTATGGGGTGTTTCTCCTGGTATGGCACGGGATCCTTGGTCGCAATTCCTGGTAGACTCAACGCCAAGACCTACTGCACCATTTTGGATGACCATGCGCTTCCTATGTTGTAGCAGTTTTACGGGGTTAACCCATGTTACTTTCAGGATGACAATGCCACCTGTCATGTTGCGAGGTCCACCATGGCTTGGTGTGGTGACAATGGGGTTAATCGAATGGACTGGCCTGCGCAGAGCCTGGACCTTACCCCAACCAGAACACCTCTGGGGCGAGTTGGAGCGTGGACTTAAGGGGTGTCCCCACCGTCCGAAATCGGTGAAGGAACTGACCTGTCTTCTCCAAGCCGAGTGGAAGAAAATACCGCTAGCCGTCGTACAACGCCTGGTTGAGAGTATACCCTGGAGGGTTGCAGCTGTAATCGCTGCTCATGGAGGCTCCACCAACTATTGAAGGTGAATAAACTTCGTTTTCCTTTGCTATCACAGGTGTCCAATTACTTGTTGCTAGATCGTGTATTTGAATATGGCATTTTTATGCTAAAACCTAAAATGCTTGCACAATGCTGTATAAACTCAATAGTCTTAACACTAAAATTACCTAAATTGCCAAAAGTAAAAGTTTAATATGACATCTTTATATACAGTCATACCTATAGTGACATGTGTTACCTGGAATTACATATCAGCTACAAATTATTTTAAAGTAAATGATAATGAATGTATTGTTTAAGGAAGTGAATGGCTAGATTGTGTGATGAATAGACTCAATGACGCCAGAGGCATGTAGATGAATTTGATATAAAGAACAGATATGTGAATAAGATGTGCAATTTGGTCATACTATAAGAAATTGCTAGCCCTTCCAATACACCACCATATGGAAAACTAGTTAACTCCATTCAAATTATTGTTGTTTGAAATTCACCTCCCCACCATCCCACTCCAAACACCCATCACAAAATAAATAGCCATTAATTCAAATACAAAATTTTCAGACTTGAGTGATGATAAAAACCCTCACAGCATTGAAAACTATGATGAGATTTTGTCATTGTTTTTTCAGTCAGTATACATATGAAGCTGCAATTCACAATTAGACAAGGTAGCCAAATACTGCATTTTTACTGGTATACATCTGAAATTTTTGCTCACTTACAAAACCAATATTATAAAATAAATCACAGTCTGTAAATATTGAAGACATAATTCTTAAATCACATGGTTAGCTGCTGCAACACATTTTTAATGCGTAAAAATTCTCAGATCACGGCCACGCATGTAACAATAACTTGTTTCTGAAACTTTCCATGAGATTTGAGAATTGCTGCATTAAAAAAAATTACATTTCTGAGAAATGTAACTGTTTTATCAGATTATTGTGTCAGAATGAAGGGGCTTTGTTAGGTAGAGATAAGCACCTCAAGTGGTGAGATCTAAATGGTTCTTGCATAAAACCAATTTCAATTGGCTGGCATTGCAGTGTCCTGGGTGGGGTAATGGTTAATATACTTGGACAGAAAGTGGGAGATGCTGGTTTGATTTCCACATTGCAATAATGCAGTTTTCTGAGGAATTTCTACATGGATGACAACTGATGGATCTCTATACAGTAGCGCACTTAGGATTTCTTTATGGAGTGATCCAAACTGTTGAAGATGCAAATAAAAATATCCCAGAGAAAACATCTCCCAAAATATTGGGAAGTGATACAAATATCTCCATCATATCAAAGTGTGTTTCCAATTACCTGTGAAATTTATATTTAAAAACATGTACAAATAAATTTAAAAATGAGCAGCCAATAAAATGAAGGACCAAGTGGTCCCTCATGGGGAGGCCCCAGGCCTCTGGGCCACCACCACTAAGTGTGCCACTGTCTCTATGCAATAAAGACAATTAATAAATGATTATATATTTCATTTTCAGTTAACTATAGATTTTATTTTAAGAAAAGCATGAAGATTTTTTTCAAAATTTAAACAGGTATCATATGTTTGGTAAGTGAATTTCATTCACAAACTTGCAGTTTCATTTACTTAACACACACAAATTTGACATTAGTCTTGTTTTGCATCTGAAAGAAAGTAAATCATCAATAAAAATTACAAATAATATTGATTTTCACTGCTAATCTGAAATAGTGAGGTTAGCAGTTTGTTTAGGATATGGGTATGCTACTACACAAGCAACTGATGCACCAACTGACTATGCAACATGAGCTAATGCATCAAGCTGTTCATATCATTATTATTACTAATTACAAATAGGTGAATAAAATGTGAAAATTATTATGTGCATACTGTATGAACCACAAAACGAAAGGAAATAATTTACAAAAATCATCTTATTAGTGCAGCCTTTACCAGGTATAAAACCACTTTGAGAAAGTGTGGGGTGTTCAGAGCAGTTTTATGCCTAGTAAAGGCTGCATTAACCAAATTGTTGCATTGCGCATGATGACTGAAAAGTATCTGGCTGTTGGTAAGAAAGCTTTTGCTGCCTTCACAGATTTAGAGAAAGCTTATGACTGAGTAAATAGGACACTTTTGTGAAAGGCATTGAATAAATATGGTGTTATTGGGAATCTACTTAACAGTGCAAAAGAAATGTATGCTGGCAGTAGAGCTTGTGTATGAGTGAATGGTGTTTTATCAAAATGGTTTTTTACAGGGGAAAAAACCCCATCGTCCAGAGGATCAAATCATTCTTGAGGGCAGAGGGAGATGGGGCAGTCAGTTTCCACTGGGTACGAAGCCATGTCGGAACCCAGGGAAACGAAAGGGCGGATCAGCTGGCGAGGGCAGCCACGCTGAAAGAGACGGTTGACGTGCAATGCAGAACGCCGCGAAGGAGTATTCGCGCAGCATTAGCACGACAGACCATGACCGAATGGCAGGTCAGATGGGACGCGGGAGAGACAGGCCGGAAGACACATAGAGTGTTTCCAAAGGTCTCGACCAAACGTGCACAAACAAACAAGCTCCTGAATCAGGTACTCAGTGGCCATGGCATCAGCCCTGAATACCTGGGCAGATTTGCCATCAGGAACTGCACTTGTCCCTGTGGAAATAGAGCGGCAAGCATAGAACACTGCGTGCTCGAATGCAGTGGCTTTGCCGAATGGAGAAACACACTGATCCCAGGTGTGCAAAGAACGCGAAGATTGGATCTGCTCATCCAATCCTCCGTTAACAGGAGGGGGATAATAGCCTTGGTTGAGAGGCTAACCCTCCAGCAACATACGATCTTCCCCAATCAAATGGGGACCGAAACGCAGGAGGTGTACGTGCACACCGAAAGTGATTCGGAAGAAGAATGAGGGCGAAAGTCTGAAGGCAAGCAGACGAAGAGACCACCAATGTAAATATTCTGTAAATAAATTTTTGCTATCTCTTGATGTTGTAAGTCCTAAGCATGAGGACAGTGTATACATGTGTGTAGGTGTTTGAAAAAGAAAATAAAGGGAAATTATTCCCCAAAAAAAAGTTCGAGGGCAAGGAATCTTCCAGTCAACGATAAAGTAAGAAACGACCTATCCCGCCAGACAGAGCGGGAACCCAGACAAGGTATACTAGGTCGCCTGCCAGCACGTCACCACGGGCTGGTTTCTAGGCCATTGGGGTGGCCAGGGTCCGAACCGGCGTCTCAAGGCAGGATAATTGTCGCAACATGTCAAAATAACATCCAAGGTGCTCAATAAGTCCCCGTGGAGCCAAGACAGATTGGCGGAACGGGACAATGAAATCAGTATATATATATTGGTGCAGGAGTCAGACAAGGTTGTGTAATGTCACCATGGCTGTTTAATATATTTATGGATATGTGCATGCATGATGCCAAAATGGACAGTACTGGTTTAAGTTTGGGTAATATTCATGTGTGCAGAGATGGCTGTATGCTGATGACACAGCCCTGTTGGCAGAGAGCAACAGTGAGTTGTAGAGTATGTTGCCCCGGATGTACGAAGTTTGCATAAAATTCAAACTGAGTATAAATAACACAAAAACAACAACAACAAAGTTATGGTTTTTTGAGTGAGGAACTGTTAGTACTGAATGCAAGATAAGTCTAAATGGCACAGTGATTGACCAAGTGAATGAGTTTGCGTATTTAGGAAGCATGTTTGACAGAGAGAACAAATTAGATGGAGAAATTAGTAGGGGAGTGAATTCTTTATTGAAAGTCATAGTTGCTTTAGGAGGTTTTCACAGAAATGATGAGTTCTCAAGAGATGCTCGCATTGCTGTGTATGAAGGTGTAATTGTTCTTACTCTGATGTATGGCAGTGAAACCTGGGTACTACAGAAGAAGCATAGGAGTTGTTTGTGTGTTGGAGAAATGCATTACTTAAGAGGGGTTTGTGGCAAGACACGCTCTGATCGTGTGAGGAATGAAGATGTGTTACAGTTGTGTAATGTGAAGCAAAATGTTGCCAGCAAGGTGGAGACTAATATTCTTTGGTTGTTTGACCATGTTGAAAGAATGAGTGATGAGATACTTACTAAGAAATTTTTTTTAGCCCAAGTGGCAGGAAAGAAAGGCAGAGGAAGGCCAAGGAAGTCATGAGAGGTTCAGATTCAGGAGTGTCTGCATGAGAAAAAGATTATGAGTATGAAGTACAGAAGGTCTTGTGCATATCGTGTGATGGATGTCAGTGAAGCCCGAGTTGTGTGTCAAGATCACTGTAAATGGAGAAGTTTGATACGGCAACAGTAAGTAAATAACCAGTCAAAAATTTATCTGGTAGCTTGTATTTCTTTGTGGAACAAACTTTTGAAACAGCTTAGTGACATGTATGTCTGTATGTATCATATTAGGGGTCTCCACACAATTTTTATTGACTGCATATGTTTCAAAACTAACGACTTCATAACTTGTATATAGAACATTTCTAAAAACCCTGTTAAGTTCAGAAGCATTTAAATTCTGCTGCAGAATAGAATATGATTTTTCAGCTATCCATTGGGCACAGACCAGATTTATATTTAGAATTTTTTGCCTCAGTAATGAAGAATATATCTCCTTGAATGTTTTGAACTATTTATTAGTTACATATGAAATTCATTATTACCCTGTCCAAATGAAAAATACAACTAAAATTATGGCAGTTTTATACTTCTCTTTTTAAACAATACTGAATTACCATAAAAAAAAAATTATTTCCTCCTCTTTAAATTTTGCAAAGCTACCATCATGAGAATTATTTAGTGTGAAGGATGGCACTATATGTACTCTTAAAACATAGGTGGCATTACAAGTACACTGTTACTATTTTTTAAAAGGCTCAAACTACAATCAATAAGATAAGTGTTTTAATATGTGTCATTCAGTAAGATATTAGCTGATCCTTTAACAGCAACTTCTTGGCTAAAAGAACTATTCAGAATCATTTGCTCAACAGAAGTAAATAATTTTCAGAGTTTCAAACACATCTTGCCATATATTTGTAAGACTATAAAGCTAAGACTTCAATGAACATGAGAAAAACATCCAAATATGTTAAATTGAACTTTGAACTATTATATATATATATATATATATATATATATATATATATATATCCAGGAGGACAAAATGACACTTAATATGGATGTAAAAATCTTCTATAAAGGACAAGGAAGGACAGAAGAAAAGAGCTCCATGGTATAAAAAGAATACCATGAAATACAGGTCAGACATGCAAAAAAGTAAAACAATCCCAAAAAGCAGAAAAAGCAAGCAACCCAAATCTGCAAGCAGAGCAAATTATCAACCATGAAAAAGCACCAAAAGCCTTAGACAAGGGGGAAACATCAAAGGGACTAAAAAAAAAAAAAAAAAAAAGGTTGTGCATGCAGGATTAGAGAGAAGATGCTTACTGCAGTAGCTTTTTTGAAATAATATGGATGCAAAAGTGCAAGTGCAATACCTGAAGAGAGAGAACAAACAGAATGGGGAGGCAGAGGGTATGAGGTACCCACAATGTGCTCTCCTGCAGCAGCTGCAGTTGTCCCACTTGATGGTAGCTGGGTAGCAATCTGCGGATCCTGGTCCTTCGGAATAGGACGGCGACAGGATGGAAGCAAATTCTGATTCCTCAAAATTTTCTTTAATCCTTGCTTCACCTTTAGAAGAAATATGTACTCACATAAAATGTGGTTAGACATAGCATGAAGCCTAAGATGATGATTGGCATTTTAAAGTAGAAGACTAATACTATTAATTACTCAACTATACAAGTGGATAATTTTTCAGCTTACAATGTGACAAACTTAATAATAATGAAGATCAGAAAAACATACATATCTGAAACTAATCAAAAGTTTTGTCAATAGCATATGTAAGTTTTAATTAAGAAAAGGAAAGCATCCTTTGTGCTCACACATTTCTTTACCCTGAGGAAGTTTTTGAGTACCAGAATTCCTAGTACTACTTTATCTACCATTATCAGTTTAAATTGCATATTCTGGATACACAGTGCTGACCACCCAAAATGCAACACCAAGAAGGAAGCATCCGATTGGCCTGAAATTCGCAGCATGCATCGCCCGCAAGATGACATGCAAACGATTAGCATTGCAGGGCATATTCAAATCATGTGTGCCCAGCACGCCACCGAGAAGCACTATAAGAAGGGTGTACAGAAGGCGGGGTGTAAGTAGCAGAAGTGTGTTGTGCTGCCGTACTTGTGCGTGGGAAGCTTCCTGATGCCTCATCGCAGAATACGGCAGTCATTCCAGCACGTTTCGGAGTTCGACAGAGGACGAATAGTGGTTTATCACAACAGCGGTTCATCGTACTGAGACATCGACACCCGTGTGGAATGACATCCAGCCACAGTGAGGCGAGTATGGATTTGGTGGGTGCAGGAGGAACGGACGGACCAACGTGAGTGATTGCCGCAGCCGCGGCACACCACCGAACAAGTGGACTGGCATGTTGTGCGGCGGGCATTGACGGCTTGCACCGCCACATCACGAACGTCAGCACAGGAATTAGGGCGTGTTGCGCAACAACCTGTGTCAGCATGTACTGTTCGACATCGTCTGCAGGAGCGGGGACTTGTCGCATGGCGCCCATTGCTCCGATTACCATTGACCTTACACCACCGGCTAGTGCGGCGGCAGTGGGCCATTGAACGCCGCACCAGGACTACGGAATGGCACTCATTGTCTTCTCCGACGAATCCAGCTTCTGCCTGCAACACCACGATGGTCGGATCCGCGTGTGGTGGCACCGCGGCAAGAGACTGTATGACGCCTGCATTATGCATCGCCATACCGGTCCGTCGCCTGGCGTTATGGTTTGGGGCGCAATTGTATATGACACCCGCACCCCTCTGGTACGCATCGCCGGTAAACTCAACAGACACAGCTACATCTACAACATTTTGGAGCCTTTAGTCTGCTCTTACCTGCAGGACCTGCCAGTGGCCACGTTTAAATAGGACAATGCGTGCCCGCACGCGGCACGCATCGTGCAACAATATTTCACGGCCCACCAGGTGTCACTGCTGCTGTGGACCGCCTGTTCTCCCGATATGTTGCCCATCGAACACGTCTGGTCGCTGATCGGCAACCGAGTGGCCCGGCAAGCACCACCCGCGACTACGCCTGATGAACTGTGGCAACGTGTGGAAGTAGCTTGGACCGACATACCCCAAGCCCACATCCAAAGCCTCTTTTGTTTGATGCTGCGGCATGTAGCGGTCGTTATTGCCAGCAATGGGAGCCACACGAACTATTGATGTCAGCGGGTTCCGCAAGTCGCACGGGCCTGTAAGCTCAATCGTTTCATCTTTGTATCTGTTGTTATGTGTCCAGTAAATCTGGCTTTGCTATCTCGTGTCCTTCTTGGTGTTGCATTTTGGGTGGCCAGCAGTGTATAGGTATCCCTCTTAAAAGTAAACAAACACACACAAACACAAATATGCACATTTATCTGCATGCACATGCACAAACATACATATGCATATACCATAATTTTTGTCATATAATCCGCGGATTATCTGTTAAAAAGTTTTAAATTTGGGTTCTGTGAATAAAACACCAATAAAAAAAAACCCAGCAAAAATTGTTTTTGCAGCCCATTGATTTAAAAAAATCTGCAGTGTAATTGTTCAAGATGGCGGTATAATTGGAAAAGGAACTCTCTTTGAAAAAATTTTCTCAGTTCAGGAGTTTGTGCAGAGCCGATGGAGGAGGGTGTCATAATGAAAGATCAGCGAAGTTCATGGGGAATGACAGCAGAAGGTCATTTTGTATTGTTGAGAAGGACAATGCTGATGAGGAAGGTGTGTTATAGTGAAAGATTGGGGAAGTATATGGGGAGGAATGGCAGGAGTCACTTTGTATTATTGAGAAGGACAACGCCAACTGCTTGTCTATCTCAGAGCAAATGAACCCCCATGTATTTGTCAAACAGCCAATAAAAATGTGCGCGCAGTGCTGGCTGCATGAATCTATGCATGCCTCTTTTCTAAGTTTCTTGTTCTGGGTATCGTGTGGTCTTTGCCAAGTGTGTAGTTTGTCCTTTGGCCATCGACAGTCTGACCAACATCTTTTCTGCTGCCATTTTCCTTTATTACTGAAAGAACTTTTTGTTTTCTTTTTACTTTATCGATAGCCGATAACAGAAGCAGCCCGCGAGAACCACCGAAATGCCCAGCTGACACGGTCCGTGCTAGTCGGAGCAAAACATCCCCTAGATGACGGTAATGGATTATTACCGAAAGTACTCGGGTTATGAAAAATTATTGAAGTAAATGAGGAGGCAGCAAAGGAAAAAAACTCATTTAGTGACGAGGCCAGATAAATACCAATGGGGGAAAAAAAATGAAGTGGACCCGCAACTAAATGAAAAACCCCCATGCCACATCCACATAACGGAAATAAGAATTGAAAGCCAAGCCCCACGTGCGGTAAGTGTTAATCGAACTTTACCAACAAAAAGGGAAGTTCAAAAATGCAAATGCATTAATGCACGTTAAAAAATAACCTCCAATATCGGAAGCAAAATTGAAATTTCTATTACTTGTTCTGTATCAGTGTTTCACCATGGGCAAGGTTAATGCCATAATCTGGAGCTGTATCAGCATGATCAAACTTTGTACTCTAAGGATGTCTCACCAATGCAAGGGCGTCGAAACCGCGGGGGCAGAGGGGGCAGTTGCCCCCGCACACAAATGAGTATGGGGGCGAAACATAAAATCCCCCTAGTTTTCTTCCGTTTCAAATTACATATGTTCATGATTGGAAATCTCAAACATTCGTTTTTTGTTTTTTGTTTAAGTTCATTTTCATAAAAATTGAGTATTGCTCTTCATTTTTTTACCATGAACTATCTAGAAATCTGATTTGTTTTTTAATGCCACTCCTGAGAGGCCAAGAAATGCTAGCCCCATTAAACAGTCCACAGGGCTGGTTCGCGTTTGAAGACCAGCAATGTTTTGTGCCTCATTAGGTGTAAAAAGTTAGTCTAAAAAATTTGTGAAAAGAACTTGGGAAATGGAAGTAGGGTGAGGAATGCGATACAAGTTCCTTCAATGTTTAATTATAGCATGTATAGCTACAATTACTGCGGAATTCGTACCAGTCCGGAAGTATCAAAATCTATAGTTTAACGTCGTTTATGTGTTCAGTTAGTTTACACTGAGAAAATATATGGATATGAAAGTTTTTTTTTAGATGAATGTTTAATCAAAAAAAGAATATTTGTTCAACAAATTTTCCTAATGAAGTCAGCACGTCTAGAGTAGTAGGCAAAATTTTATGCCATGGTGAAATATTTTGTTCTGCGACATCTTGCCCTGCTGTCAAAAAAGAGTTCCGACACCACTGGACCAATGAACTTTGTCAGAAGATAAAAATAAAAAGTAATCTTAAAAAATGGGTTTCTTTATTTAATAAGATCGTTTTTTTTTTTGCTGTTTTTTTTTTTTTGTTTTTTTTTTGACTCCCGGGTCATCCTTGACCTATTTTTCTGTCCAAAATTACAGTTCTGGATCAAAATCTGTGATGTGCGGATTATATGGCAATTTTTTTCTGAATGCCACAGTCTGTGGATTATATGCCAGTGAGGATTATATGAAGGGAACAAAAAAATTGAGTGAATTTCACAGTCCACAGATTATACAACAAAAATAAATGTACAAACACACACACACACACACACACACACACACACACACACACACACACACACAACTGAAGCTCTTCATATTATTAGTAAGCACATATATAATATTAGAATATATATAGATATATATAAATCCAGTTAGGCCTGTGATGGACAATAGTATTGTATGGCTACACAGAAGCATCACATCATCACAACATTAGGAATAAGTAGCAGTGCAAGCTAAAATCTTTCCCAATGACTATGAAATTAATTTCCTGGAGCTACCAATGCAGGAAATATCTACATAACAGGCTTTCAAAAGAAACACTGATGAATTTCTTCATTATTGTTTGCTTAATACTTTAGAAAAGCTGTGTTCTATATCACTATTGTTGATGTAGATTGTTCTTGTAACAGGTAACACAAATATGGCTACAGGGGATTCTTTCCCAATGACTATGAAATTAATTTCCTGGAGCTACCAATGCAGGAAATATCTACATTACAGGCTTTCAAAAGAAACACTGATGAACTTCTTCATTATTGTTTGCTTAATACTTTAGAAAAGTTGTGTTCTACATCACTATTGCTGATGTAGATTGTTCTTGTAACATGTAACACAAATATGGCTACAGGGGATCTTCACTGGCCAATTATTTGGATTTTATAATGTGAATAAGCATAGAACGTGATATTGATCTCCAAATCTTATGAAAACATATTTCAGATGCAGCAAAAAGAGAAGCAAATGCTTTAACACATTACTTCAAATCAAAGTACTATGATGTAGTTGTTGGTATGTATTAGTATTGCTCTTTCATTTTTTTTTCTTTGATAAAATCTGCTAGTGACTAAGACAACTGAACTTTTTTAATAAACATGAAACAATCAAACTTTACATTTCCAATAAATTTGTAGAGTTTTATTAATTGTTATGTGAATGATTAAGATTATTTTAAATGCCAAATGTTTTATAATGCGTTACTATTAGTGATATTTGAACCACATATCCTATTGAAGTTGGTTGGCTTAATTACAACTGCCCAACAACACTCATGGTGTTATTTAATCAGATTCAAATCATGTTCCAAAAGCTTCAAGTGAACTTTAGATAATTCACTTTAGAACTTCAGCAAGATAAACCTGAGCTTCTTGGACCTTACAGTTACTTACAGTTTCAGGAGGGAAAATTACTATAAAATTGTATAAAAAAAACAACCAATACTAAAAAGTTCTGGACTATCATTTATACCATCCCATTTAATATGGCTATACGATTCCTGGGAAAAAACAGAGGCTCTGGATTCTTCAGAAATATCGAAGGAACTCCATACAAAAGAATTAAACAGTACATCTTCAGAAAATAGTTATCCCTCAACAATGATAAAATTCTTTTTAACAAAACATTACAGTTAATTTGTAAACAATCAAACAAAAATATTAAGCAAACCAGAATAGTCACCTATCATAAAGGGTAACTTGAAAAATTTCAGCAAATAATTAGCAAAATATTCCATGTTCAACTTGCTCTGGGATTTAAACAATAACATTAAAAAATATTCTCTTCCATTAAGGAAAAAGAAAATAATATTCTGCTACAAAAAAGAGTGATATACAGTGTAAATTGCAATTATGTAGGAGAAACTGGGAGGCGACTTTGAATCCATGCAGCGGAACATAAAACTGCTGTAAGAAGTATTACCAAAAAAACAAGACTTGACAGACAAAGTCAAAGCACCAGACATTCAATTAACTGGGACTACATAAAAATCCTATAACACCAACAGCACCTTGTAAAAGAAAGTTGAAAAATAGTTTACAAACTGAAAGAAGAAAAGGAGCCAGAATAAATGAACAGAAAGGCTGGGTATAACTGCATGAGTGGAAACACTTCTCTTGAGTCAGTCCAGTTGGTGTGTAACCCAAAAATTTGAAAACAATGGATAATATCTTTCATTTTAGTAATCCTTGTAATACTAAGGTTTGATTTTAAAGATATTTCATCACTAAGATTTGCCATGACTTTATTAAAACACATAACTAATATACATGGTTCATACGCTTTTTCAATCACAAAATTCCAGGACTTTTCCAGGACATATGATCCAAATGCTCTTACTTAAAATATAGTGAAACCATAGGTCTGTTCGACCTGTAATCTACAACAAACAACTTCCTACATGCTTGGGCAAACTTAATAGAGAATGCAGAATGTTAAAAATGATGTCCGCTGCAGCTAATCAGAAACTTAGAATCACATGAATGCTGAAATACCAAAACTGCCACTGAAAATGTGACCAGGTTTAATATCTACTAAACTTTTATATACAATATACTGCACTGATTTTGAGAAAAATTTATTTTTCTACTTTTGCTTTAGTTCAATTATTGAAGCAAATTACAGAATTAAAAAAAACCCCATAAAACTCAAAAATACAGTACGTAAGTATGTGGCATTACTCTTGAAATGTTTTCATATACCACACAATCAATACATAAAATACTATTTATATTAAATTATTTTGAAATAATGTTCACATTGGAAATTTAATGGTAAGGAAAGGTGAAATATTTGGAACTTTTTCAAAGGGCCAAAGGGATTGTTGTTTCTTAAACGCATAATCATGGGAGCAAGTATTTGTGTTACATTTTATTTAAGGAAATAATTTTCAACATAATATTGATGCTGTAGCTATGTTTTAAATTCATACTTGCCAACAAATGAAGTATGCACAAAAATTTCCAACATGAAATGAAAGAGAATACTGGGAAAACCTTAAATCCAAGGGCTGTCTGTGTACAACTGCATTCAATAGTGATCAAGGCAATTTAACTGGGCATGATTAGAAAACTATTTATAGAAGATGCAAAGTGATTACTTAGCTCAGAAAACACTAAGAAACAACTACATTTAAGTTTCTGATATTAGCAAGCAATCTGATTTTATGGAAAATGTTTATATAAAGCATTCATTAGCATATGTAAAGGTCAAAATTATTCACAAAAAAAAAAAAGAAAAAAAAATCAGCTACTTACTTCCATCAGTGGCTAAAAGGTATGTTACGAAAATTTACAAATGGCACAAAAACGTTTCTCATAGCAGTAGGAAGGTATTAGAGACAAAAAGATTTTCAAATTGAACAGCTAAAAGAAGAGATATAGAAGGAAACATGATATAACTGAATGCCTTTTAGTGGAAGAATTTTACATAATGGAAAAGTTGAAAACAAGTGAAAAGTATTATTCATAGCAAAAGCTATGCTAAAGAAAAAGAACTTTTGAAATATGTCACCTGGAAGCAGAGATAGCAAGAAAAACATTTTGACCTTTACAACTGCTAGGGGGAAAGTTGCACATTATTTGAAGATGGATCTTCTTATTGTAGCAAAAATCTTATTCACTCTTCATCTTTATTATAGTGAATGGCATACAGTAAAAAAAAGAAATTTCTCAATAGCATTTTTAGAGGCAGAGATAAGCTGCAAACGGAAGTACACAAACACCACCTAGCGGCAGAATTGTGAACCACACAAACCTCCTCAAATAACTGAATAAAGTGTTTCATAAGGTAAATGGTATCTGGTGTTAAAATAATTTTTTAGATCAGACATTTAGAAGTACAGATATTGAGAAAAATAGATTAAGTACTTGTGCCCCTAGCGGCGAAATTGTGCATTATTTTGGGAAGAAAATACACATGAGTTTTCATAGTTAGCAGTATCTGATCGAAAGAGAATAGTTTTCAATCGGGTTTTTAGTCCTGCAAATATTGCTGCACACGGAAACGTGAACTTATGCCCTCTAGTGGCGCACTTGTGCATTAAGAAATATTTGAAATTATATGAGAAACATTTCGCACCAAAAATGTTCTCCAACAAAAAAAGAATTTCTCAAATCAGACTCCTAGAAACAGAGATATGGACAAAAATAAGATATATGTGTATGCCCTCTGATGGAAAAATTATGCACTATTTTGAGCATGAGGTTATTCTCAAAAAGTTTTCTGAGGTGAGCGGTATTGGTCCACGGAGGAATTTTTTCAGTCGAGTTTCCAGCTGAGATTTTGTGGCAAATACATCAGAAACAAAAATAAACAGTTATGCCCCCTGGTGGCCAAACCATTCTTTACCAAAAATGAGAAATTATATACAAAACATTTCCCCCTTAAGAGCTGTATCCGATGCAGGAAGATTTTTTCAAATCAGACTTTTAGAAGCGGAGATATTGGTAATATCGTGATTTACCTTTACACTCCCTAGCGGAAAATTTATGCATTATTTAAAAAAGGGACTGCAACTAAAATAGTCTTCGATATAAATGTCATCGAAAGAAAAATGAATTTTTCCAATTGGATATTTAGAATGACGATGATGGGCAAAACACGTAACAATATTAACAAATAAAGGTAACTTGATCCCGCTAGTTACGTTAAATGAAAAACTTTTACAAGAAAAAAAAATTTAGAAGCAAATATATGAAATAAAATGCATTTTAAATTCAATACAATCTCCATTCGCGCCCTCTAGTGGCGAAGTTGTGCATCGGGAAAAACACGGAATGCATGAATCATCATTCTCACATTTTAAGCTTCCCAATACAAAAATAATTTTACAAATCGAACTAATAATTGCAGAGATATGGTCTCCTCGGTCAGACAGACAAAATGATAACATAAGCACAGCACAAAAGATGTTAATAATGCAGCTTCAGTCCCCCTAACAGACAAGAAAACCAACAGCCCCCCCCTGTATTTTGCAGGGGGTGGAGAGGGAAATTTGTCAGACATAAGTTACATCAGTATAAAAATCCTCAACTACAAAACATCGCGCAGGGGGAAAAAAGGCAGGAATGGATAAAATTCTAGGACTGTAACAGAATTTTAGGACATTTCCGTGACTTTTCCAGGACGCGTACAAACCAAGAAAATAATAATATCCAAGCATGATCATTCAAATCATGTAGGAGTGAATCAATACATTATAGATGCATACATACATACCTTAATGTTCACCAAAACATTAAATATATCAACTAAATAATTCACATCCATTAGGAAAATAAAATATGATAAATCTTTAAGAGAAAACTGCATTTATCCATCAAGATGAGTTGTTCACAATTTTCTAACCAACCTACTTCTTCAATGAGCATCTACATGGCTAAAATAAGTCTTCCTTTGCTAATTTATTACTACTGGTTCTTGAGAAGAAAGAAAACCAGAACCATAGATAAAGCACATCACTCTTGTTTCATGCAGCATTTTTACTGAAGCAACATGAAATTAATGGTCTAAGCTCATAACCTCTAGGATGGTCTTTTTTAAACCAGTTTTTAATGTTAGGTTGATTTGGAATAAAGTATCCTGCTGGGTTGTAAGAATTTTCATGGTTCTATTTACATAGTAACTTCATGATATATCAATTAGGAAAATTTTTGCATTTTTTGGTTGGTTGGTTATCAAACCCTAGCTGGACACTACTGTGCTATGCAGTCCGTAAAATGTCTCGGACCAAATTCTGAAGAGAAAGAGAAGGTTGATTTATTATAATAAGGCATCTCAACTTTGAGACCAAACGGTTTAACATGGCTTCCCAAAAATGGTGGGTATTTGATGGCAGAGCAATATGAACTGGGAACTCTCTGCCCCCAAGTAAAGTGTGTTAATTACCAGGCAACCCATACCTGCTTTGCCTGTAAAGCAATATAAGTAACTGTAATAGCGGAGAAATATGAAGAATAATTTATATTAACTGTTCACAATGACTAAAAAGCACTGAAGTACTTATCTTCACAAGTTTTCATTTGTTTGCAAACCAGGAATGGCAGAGATATGTAACAGGTTGCAATTTTTATAATGGTTTCATATTCATTATAGCTAACAGAATACTGTTTAACATTGTTACATTTGCACATGCAACTAACTAAAGTTGATGAAATATCTTGGGAGTACAATTATCTAGTGATGAGTTGTAAAGCTGATGAGATGGAATATAAGATAATGTTATGTACCTTATTATGCTAAATTATCACTAGTCCTTTTCGGGGGAAGGAGGTTGGAAACATTCTTTCAGTTTTGTGCTAAAGGGTACATGGCTCTTCTTTTAATTCAAACATTTAAAGAGTTTAAGGGTATTTCTTAGCTAGGAAAATATGTAACTTAAAAAACGCTTGGAAATTTTTGAACATTATCTCAGCTGCATAAGACTTTTCTGATCAGACAACACACTTGCACTTCTGTAATCATACGCAAAGGAGGCACATTCCACATTAAAAAGCATTTGACATGAAAATTTCCTTTGTACACAATTAGTACTACCCTTCAAATAAATGAAATAGATATTTTTTTTAAATTGAAAGTGTAACAAAACATTGATGTCACCACATTAATTAAAACTAACCTCTTCATTGCGTAGACAGTACAGAACTAAAATATATATTCCCTGCATCACATTCAAAGAAACGAAGAAAACAGCCAAGGAAACAGTCTCTTTGTTTATATACAACAGTCCTGTGGTCCAGGTAAGGCTGACAAGAAGAGTTAAAAAAATGCTTCTTCGAACACAATATCTGCAATGAAACAAATAGATATAAAAAGATATTGATTGATGACCAAATCAAAATCACAATAGAGGAAATCAAAAGCAAATATGGCTTTCTCATGCATCAGACTTATGACACAAAAATACCTCAATGTCTGGCAAGGACTCCAAAACAATGAGTTAATTTCTGGTTAATGAAAGTATGACAAAAGATATGTTGACAATTAACTCATATTTACTTACTATTTCAAATTGCATACACATATACAGTATATCACTAAGCTGTTTTCTGAGATTCAGAGGTTAGTTCCACAAATAAAGATCATCTTCCAAATCAAACGTACTGCTGATGTTAGACTCGACTCACTACTGATATAACAAATGTCTCCATTTACAGCAATCTCAGCACACAACTGGGTGTTTCACTGACATCCATCACATGTCTCACACAAGTACTTTTGTACTTCATTATCTTTTTCTCTTTCAGGCATTCTTGAAGCTAATCCTCCCATAATTTTATTGGCTTTCTGCCTTTCCTTCCTTCCACTTAGGCTGAATAAATTCTCTCAGTAGCATCTCAACACTCATTTTTTCAGCAAGGCCAAATCATGTCAAAATATTTATTTCCAGCCTTGACAAATGTCAACCCCGCCTTCTCGTGGTACATCCTGTTCCCACTAAAGGGGCTCTGACAGCCGCCAATAGCGGTATAACTATACCATCGGGATTAGAGGAAATGCTATCCCACACTCACCAACCCACTTAGCCAGTGTGGTGAGTTATGGCAAAACCCCTCCAAAATGACTCCACAACATAAATCTTGGCCCTCAGTCTCCGGCAGCTGGAATGCACCTGGCCAAGGCAGCGGCCAGTGCGACATGAAGGCAGAGGGTGCTAAGAATCCACCGAAGGACCGGACTAGGCTGCCATCTGATGCTGACCTTGGCTACGTATAATGGACGCTCCCTATCTTCTGATTCAAGGCTTCTTGAATTGGAAGAGGAACTACAAAGGATCAAGTGGGACATCATCGCGCTAAGTGAGGTAAGGAGAAAAGGAGAAGATCTCATTGAACTGAAAAGTGGACATCTCTTCTACTATCGTGGGACAGATACTGGCAGAACTAGTGGTGTTGGATTTAGAATAAACAAGAAACTGAAGGATAAAGTTGTAGAAGTTGAAAGTTCCTCTGACAGAGTTACACGACTCGTTATCCAACTCTCGAGAAGATACCAGGCTCAGATAATTCAAACTTATGCACCCACCACAAGTCATCCTGAAGAAGAAATTGAAGAATTTTATGAGGAAATTCGTCATCTAAATAAAAAAGGTAAGCAGCATTTGAAGATAATTATGGGAGATTTCAATGCAAAAATAGGGCAATGGCAACAGAATGAAACTTCAGTAGGTAAATGCGGTCACGGCAACAGAAACCAGCGTGGAAATACTCTCGTTGAGTTTGCAGAGGCAGAAGGGTTTTTCATCTTGAACTCCTACTTCAAGAAAAAGCCACACAGGAAATGGACATTGAGACATCCAAATGGGATGACAAGTGAAATTGATTTTATTATGTGTAACAAAAAATTCGTCATAGAAGACAGCAGTGTGCTAAACAAGTTCAACACAGGTAGTGACCATAGATTGGTGAGATGTAAGATGCATCTCAACACGAAACTTGAACGTGGCAAGCTCATAAGACAAACAAAATGTATTGACGTAACCAACCTTAAAAAACACCATAACACCTTCAAGTTGGAACTGAAGAACAGATTCTCCGCTTTAGAATGCCTAACATCGGAAGAAGTGGATATTTATGAAGTTAACAGAAAAGTAACCAAAGCTCTTATTGAAACAGCAACAAAATTAGCTGGGTCTAAGAACAAGTTGCATGTGAACAAATTATCAGGAAAAACCAAAATGTTGATGCAGAAAAGAAGAGAGATGAGGACAACTAAAGAAGATGTGACTTCCAAAGTGGAATACATAGAGCTATGCAAGACAGTACAAAAAAGTATCACTGAAGACGTAAGAAAATTCAACTGTGAACTAGTGAGAAAAGCAATTGAAAACAACCAAAGCCTAAAGATAGCAAAGGGACATCTCAGTAAGGGAAGAAAACAGATTATGGCACTGAGAAAAGAAGATGGTTCTGTAACGAGAAATAGAGGCGAAATTTTGACAAGAGTGAAAGATTTCTACTCCAACTTATAGGAAAGGGATGATACATGTAGTCCAGACATCATGAAAGGTACCAGAGTTCTTCCAGTCCTCCCAGCAGAAGTTGCACATGCAATCAAGAACATGAAGTGGGGAAAAGCTCCAGGAGAAGATGGAATTACTATAGACATCATACAAGAAGCAAGTGGAGAAATCGAAACAGTACTCGCCCAAATTTTCACTCGATGCCTTAATGAAGGGGAAGATTCCTGAGGATTGGAACAATGCTACAATGATCCTGCTACATAAAAAAGGTGACATTGAGGATCTCAGGAACTACAGACCTATCAGCCTCCTATCAGTAGTTTATAAAATCTTCACTAAAGTTCTTTCACACCGCTTGAAGGTAACACTGGACATGGCTCAACCGAGAGAACAAGCTGGATTCAGGAGTGGCTACAGCACTATAGATCATATCCACGTACTGAGAGAACTAATTGAAAGAGCGAGGGAGTATGAACTTTCATTGTGCATGGCTTTTATCGATTATGAAAAAGCCTTTGATTCGGTGAAACCATCAGCAGTTACAATGGCTCTGAAATCCTGGGGTATAGAAGATGCATATATTAATATTATTAATAACATCTATGAAAATGCAAGTGCAAAGATTCGGCTGTTTGAGAATACAGCACACATAAAAGTTGGAAAGGGAGTGAGACAAGGTGACACCATATCTCCGAAGCTCTTTAATGCTACATTGGAGGGTGTCTTTCAGTCGCTGAGCTGGGAAAACAAGGGGATAAAGATTAATGAAGATTATCTAACTCATCTTCGTTTTGCTGATGACGTAGTCATTTTTTCAACTACCCCATCAGAGCTGCAGAGTATGATCCAGGAACTTGCAGACAAGAGTAAAGAAGTGGGATTAAAAATGAACTTTCAGAAGACAAAAGTGATGTTCAATGCTTTTTCAAGAAATGAAGATTTATCGATTGATGGAGGAAAGCTGGAGATAACAGACACATACGTTTATCTTGGACAGCAGATATCAAGTGAGGGTCACATTGATGAAGAAATTAATCGGCGTACAAAACTTGCCTGGAGAGCTTTTGGAAGAAACAGCATAATTTTCAAGAGCAATATGCCATTATGTCTTAAAAGAAAAGTGTTTGATCAATGCATCCTTCCAGTGCTTACGTATGGTGCAGAGATGTGGACATTAACTAAAAGAGACATACAAAGGCAGCAGACAACTCACAGCAGCATGGAGAGGTGCATGCTTGGTGTAACCAGGAGAGATAAGAAGAGGAACTCGTGGATCCGAAAAATGGCAAGAGTGGAAGACATCATGATCAGAGTTAAATCCCTGAAATGGCAATGGGCTGGACATACTGCCAGAAGGACAGACCACCGATGGACAGCCAAAATTTTAGATTGGATTCCAAGGGACAGGAAAAGACCCAGAAGAAGACCACATGGGAGATGGGTGGATGAAATTCGAAAGTATGCAGGAGTGACATGGAGGAGATTGGCACAAGACAGACCGTTGTGGAGGAAACTTGGGGAGACCTTCGTCCAGCAGTGGATTGATAATGGTTGACAATGATGATGATGATGATCTGCTACAAATCTTCATTCCTCAAATAATCAGAATAAGTCTTGCAACAACTCCCCATAAGTAGCACGTCTCTTCAGCACACAAGCAACTCCTGTATTTTTTCCAGTTTTGGTAGGCAGTCTTAGTGGAAGATGGGTTTGCCTTCAAGGGATGCTTTGCTGGGAATTAATGGCACACTGACAGCAATAGGGGCTTCTACGAATCTGTCACAAAATTAAGCTTAAATACAAAGCTTGGGGTACCAGCTGGGTCTGTATGACATCGGCTGAAAGACTCTTGACTCAATAGATTTTGTTCCAAAACCCTTAGGTGAAATGACCAACAGGAACTGCCAGATTTCACAACAACATACTCTTCATGATTTTCAATTCTCAAAGAAAGATATTGTAGGTAGAGGCGGATTTATAGGGTGGCAAAAGGGGCAATTGCCTGGGCCCTCCGGTCGAAGGGGTCCCCTTTTTACGAAAAATGTAATAACTAAAAAAATCACTTTATTTTATGAAAAAAAAAAAAAATTGTGACAAAATTTTTTTTACAATGACCTACTTTTAAATTCTAGTTACTAAGGCAGTTATCAACACAAAATTTATGTACAACACGAGCGTGCCGATTTCTGTTTAATTGGCGTAAGAGTACAAACTAAAAAAGCTAGAATGCTAGCTTTCACCGCCAAAGATGGGCGGCTTCATCAGGCTAATGTTTACAAGGTTGAGTACAGAACCATACTGAGGAAATTTAAACTAAAACAAACGTAATAAGTACGTTATGAGCATGTGATGTTAAACAATAGATGACAAGTGAGATGATTATGTTCGTGGATGTATATCTAGGAGGGCATGCCAGACAGCTGGTAGATCTGTGGAAAGATCAGAATTGCAAGCGCTTCCGAGCGTTAGTATTTCCATGGATTTTCTGAAGGTGGTGGTGGTTCTTGGGTCAATATATGGGGCTAATTTCTTGAGGTCGTCCCATTGAGGAATGGCGCTGTGGTTCACAACTTCCTTCGCTAGAGCTGTTGTGAGCTTTTGGTTCTTAATGTCATGCTTGTGCTCGTTAATTCTCAATCTGAATTATTTTTTTGTCATGCCAATGTAATGTTTAATTGAGCAATTTTGATAGAGCAAAGGGATGGAGGAGTAGACTCCTGCATCTGAGAGTAGCACAGTTGAATCTCTGTTCTGTCTTAGGATAGCAGACAAAGACCTCGGAGGCTTTGTACCGACATTGAAACCAAACTTTCTGATTGTGTTCTTGATGAAAATAGCTAGGGCAAGGATGTATGGAATTGTGCCCAGAAATTGCCGGATATCATCTCTTTCGTGGACAGATGGGTTGTTTGCCTTGGTTTCTGCATTCTTGATAATCTTATCAATATTACGCAAGTCGTGGCCTGTGTATGAGGCGAGTTTTCAGAGGGGATGACTTTAATGACTGGAAAAAAGCAGTTGAAAAAATTAAAACTCATCAACAAAGCCAAGGCCACAGAGATTCTGTGTTGAAGTATAATCTTCAATGCAGGGAATCTTCTCATGTTGACAGGGAGTTGGAAAAACAAGTGCAGGAAAAAAAAATACTGGAGGGAAGTATTGCGCCGTGACAGTCTTTCTTGCTGAGAGAGGCCTGGAATTTAGGGGCCATGAAGAGATCATAGGATCCAAGCATAATGGTAATTTCTTAGGAATTATGGAATTTATTGCTCAATTTGACCCATTTCTGATGGGTCACCTTAAAGAATGTGGCAATCCTGGGAGTGGTAAGCAGTCATACTTATCACCAACCATCTAAGAAGAAATTGTTCTGCATATGGCAGAATTTGTCAAGAATTATATCATGGCAAAACTTAAAACTGCCAAGTATTTCTCTGTTTCAGTAGATTCAACACCAGACCTGGCTCATGTTGGCCATTTGACAGTCATTGCGATATGTTGTTTCTAGGAAGCCAGTAGAAAGATTTTTAACTTTCCTGCAGGCTGGCTCTCACAAAGCTAAAGAACTGACTACAGCTCTGCTAGAATTTCTAGAAAAAGAAGGCATTAATTTTGAAGACTGCAGAGGACAATCATACGGTAATGCTAGCAATATGTCTGGTCACTACACAGGAATGCAAGCCAAACTTAAAGAGAAGAACCCAGCAGCAGTTTTCATTCCCTGTGCTGCTCACTCATTGAATCTTGTTAGATATTCTGCTGCCTCTTGCTGTGTTGAAGCTGTTAGTTAATTTGGCTTTATACAAAAGTTATACACCTTAATTATTTCTGCGTCAAGACGGAGATCGGTAATTCTAATGAATTCTTTCAAAGGAAATAAAAGAGCACTAACAGTTAAATCCCTGTCAGACACTCATTAGTCAGCAAGTGCTGATGATACTGAAGCCCTAGTAGATGGATACAACTACATTCAAAATGCCCTCAGAGATACTGAAAGTGACTTGGAGAAAACACCTGAAGCAAGACATGAAGCTCAGACATTGGTAGACAAAATGGACTGCATTGAAACTGCTCTGGTGGCCAAGGTCTGGAACTTAATTTTTGTGCGGTTCAGCATTACAAATAAAGCTGTTCAAGGAGTTGAAATTGACCTGAAGAAAGTGGTGGGTCTAATTGATTCTCTGGAAAAGTTTCTGGAATCATTTTGGGATAGGTATGAAGAGTTGGAACTAGATGCCAGGAACCTTTGTGGCACCACAGACTACAAGGCAGCTACAGTCAGGTCAAGAAAGAGATACCAATGTTGTGATGCTAATCCAACCTCTGTATCAGAGAAAGTTGTCTTTTCTTCGAGAGATAAATTCAGATGTGGAACTTTCAATATCATTTTAGATCAGTTGTCTGTTGCTTTGAAAAAGGAAGGTAGCGTACCAATCAGTGTATAACAGGTTCAAAGTGATAGTCAACTTATGTAATCTACCTGATGCAGGGATAAGAATTGAAGCTGAGGAACTTATAACTTCTTGCCCCCGTGATTTCAGTAACATGTTCATTGAGGAAATTGTCCAGTTTGCAGCCTCTGCCAAGCTCAGGTAGTGTTCCCAAGTGTTAATGTAGCTCTTAGAATACATTTGAGCATGATGGCCATTAGTTGTTCAGGAGAGAGATCATTCAGCAAACTGGCACTGATTAAGAATTATTTGAGAACCATGATGACTCATGAAAGACTAAGTGCTCTGTGCGTACTGAATGTAGACAGCAGTGTTCTTAAGATGATAAGAGTTTGAGAAATTCATTAAAGATTTTTCAGATGTTAAGTGCAGAAAGAAAAACTTTCTGTAAATATTGGACAGACTGTTTTGCTGTATAATGTACATTCCCATGTACTGCATGTATAACTTGTCAGTTCTAATCACAAGCAGTACATTGGCTGTGATGTGCAAATTTGGTGAATTCTCCTTTCTGCTGTTTATTTGAATTTCCGAATTTCAGGGAGCCCCCCAAGATCTAAATCCACCCCTGATTGTAGGGTATTTTTTTAAATGTGTGTAGCATTATTTATATTCACACATTTTCATTCAAAAATAAGCATCCAAGACAAAAAAATTAGTCACCCCCACCAGAAATGATAGAATTGACTTGATACACCTGCAGATGTTACACCTGTAGTGATCTAAAAATATACTATATAGCCAAATTAGTTTACATTAGCTATATACTATCATTCCCAGTGGACTGCCCATTACATGCCATTCCTTAAGTGAATCATCAGTCAGAAGAAAGACATGACAGAGTAGCAAAAGAGTGTACTGTATTTGGCAAAGCTACAGAACATGCTGTGGAGGACATAATTGAATTTACTGGTGTTCTGAAATGATCAGTTCAATGGGTATATATGCAGAAGTCTATATCCAGTTCAACATCACTTATCATAGATGTTACTACTGTCGACCTTCAGTGCTCACAAACAGGGACTGCCAATGAATATCATGCCTAGTGAGTGCAAACAAATTTCAAACCAGACAGTAAATGATGGGTGGCATCAGCCTATTTCTGAAAGTACTTTAAGAAGGGAACTGAATTCCATGGTTATCTAGAGCAGAGTACCTTAGAAAAGACCCCTGCCAACAGCTGCATACAAAGCAGTCCAGTTGCAATGGACTAGGCATTATAGACATTGGACTGCAGACAACCATAAAACGTTTATCTAACCAGATGAAGTGCATTCCTATGTACTCCAGCAATGCAAGTCACACAGTATATCACAGGAATAATGAAATCTTCCATCTGGACTGTGTCCAAAGTGTTATTCAAGCAGGAGATGGATCTGTGGTGTTCTGGGGATGCCTTAGTTACCATGAATTAGGCCCACTAGTTGAAGTATCAATGTGTTTAAATCATCATCATCATCATTGTCAACCATTATCAATCCACTGCTGGACGAAGGTCTCCCCAAGTTTCCTCCACAACGGTCTGTCTTGTGCCAGTCTCCTCCATGTCACCCCTGCATACTTTCGAATTTCATCCACCCATCTCCTATGTGGTCTTCTTCTGGGTCTTTTCCTGTCCCTTGGAATCCAATCTAAAATTTCGGCTGTCCATCGATGATCTGTCCTTCTGGCAGTATGTCCAGCCCATTGCCATTTCAGGGATTTAACTCTGATCATGATGTCTTCCACTCTTGTCATTTTTCGGATCCACGAGTTCCTCTTCTTATCTCTCCTGGTTACACCAAGCATGCACCTCTCCATGCTGCTTTGAGTTGTCTGCAGCCTTTGTATGTCTCTTTTAGTTAAGGTCCACGTCTCTGCACCATACGTAAGCACTGGAAGGATGCATTGATCAAACACTTTTCTTTTAAGACATAATGGCATATTGCTCTTGAAAATTATGCTGTTTCTTCCAAGCTCTCCAGGCAAGTTTTGTACGCCGATTAATTTCTTCATCAATGTGACCCTCCCTTGATATCTGCTGTCCAAGATAAACGTACGTGTCTGTTATCTCCAGCTTTTCTCCATCAATCGATAAATCTTCATTTCTTGTAAAAGCATTGAACATCACTTTTGTCTTCTGAAAGTTCATTTTTAATCCCACTTCTTTACTCTTGTCAGCAAGTTCCTGGATCCTACTCTGCAGCTCTGATGGGGTAGATGCAAAAATGACTACGTCATCAGCAAAACGAAGGTGGGTTAGATAATCTCCATTAATCTTTATCCCCTTGTTTTCCCAGCTCAGCGACTGAAAAACACCCTCCAATGTGGCATTAAAGAGCTTCGGAGATATGGTGTCACCTTGTCTCACTCCCTTTCCAATTTTTACGTGTGTTGTATTTTCAAACAGCCTAATCTTTGCACTTGCATTTTCATAGATGTTATTAATAATATTAATGTATGCATCTTCAATACCGCAGGTTTTCAGAGCCATTGTAACTGCTGATTGTTTCACCGAATCAAAGGCTTTTTCATAATCGATAAAAGCCATGCACAATGGAAGTTCATATTCCCTCACTCTTTCAATTAGTTCTCTCAGCACGTGGATATGATCTATTGTGCTGTAGCCACTCCTGAATCCAGCTTGTTCTCTCGGTTGAGCCATGTCTAGTGCTACCTTCAAGCGGTGTGAAAGAACTTTAGTGAAGATTTTATAAACTACTGATAGGAGGCTGATAGGTCTGTAGTTTCCGAGATCCTCAATGTCACCTTTCTTATGTAGCAGGATCATTGTAGCGGTGTTCCAATCCTCAGGAATCTTTCCTTCATTAAGGCATCGAGTGAAAATTTGGGCGAGTACTGTTTCGATTTCTCCACTTGCTTCTTGTATGATGTCTACAGTAATTCCATCTTCTCCTGGAGCTTTTCCTCGCTTCATGTTCTTGATTGCATGTGCAACTTCTGCTGGAAGGACTGGAGGAACTCTGGTACTGGTATCTTTCATGATGTCTGGAGTGCATATATCATCCCTTTCATATAATTTGAAGTAGAAATCTTTCACTCTTGTCAAAATTTCGTCTCTATTTCTTGTTACAGAACCATCTTCTTTTCTCAGTGCCATAATCTGTTTTCTTCCCTTACTGAGATGTCCCTTTGCTATCTTTAGGCTTTGGTTGTTTTCAATTGCTTTCCTCACTAGTTCACAGTTGAATTTCCTTACGTCTTCAGTGATACTTTTTCTTACTGTCTTGCATAGCTCTATATATTCCACTTTGGAAGTCACATCTTCTTTAGTTGTCCTCATCTCTCTTCTTTTTTGCATCAACATTTTGGTTTTTCCTGATAATTTGTTCACATGCAACTTGTTCTTAGACCCAGCTAATTTTGTTGCTGTTTCCATAAGAGCTTTGGTTACTTTTCTGTTAACTTCAGAGATGTCCACTTCTTCCGATGTTAATCCTTCTAAAGCAGAGAACCTGTTCTTCAGTTCTAACTTGAAGGTATTATGGTGTTTTTTTAAGGTTGGTTATGTCAATAGATTTTGTTTGTCTTATGAGCTTGCCACGTTCAAGTTTAGTGTTGAGGTGCATCTTACATCTCACCAATCTATGGTCACTACCTGTGTTGAACTTGTTTAGCACACTGCAGTCTTCTATGACGAATTTTTTGTTACACATAATAAAATCAATTTCACTTGTCGTCCCATTTGGATGTCTCCATGTCCATTTCCTGTGTGGCTTTTTCTTGAAGAAGGAGTTCAAGATGAAAAACCCTTCTGCCTCTGCAAACTCAACGAGAGTATTTCCACGCTGGTTTCTGTTGCCATGACCGAATTTACCTACTGAAGTTTCATTCTGTTGCCGTTGCCCTATTTTTGCATTGAAATCTCCCATAATTATTTTCAAGTGCTGCTTACCTTTATTATTTAGATGACAAATTTCCTCATAAAATTCTTCAATTTCTTCTTCAGGATGACTTGTGGTGGGTGCATAAGTTTGAATAATCTGAGCCTGGTATCTTTTCGAGAGTTGGATAACAAGTCGTGCAGCTCTGTCAGAGGAACTTTCAACTTCTACAACTTTATCCTTCAGTTTCTTGTTTATTATAAATCCAACACCACTAGTTCTGCCAGTATCTGTCCCACGATAGTAGAAGAGATGTCCACTTTTCAGTTCAATGAGATCTTCTCCTTTTCTCCTTACCTCACTTAGCCCCACGATGTCCCACTTGATCCTTTGTAGTTCCTCTTCCAATTCAAGAAGCCTTGAATCAGAAGATAGGGAGCGTCCATTGTAAGTAGCCAAGGTCAGCATCAGATGGCAGCCTAGTCCGGTCCTCCGGGGATTCTTAGCACCCTCTGCCTTCATGTCGCACTGGCCGCTGCCTTGGCCAGGTACATTCCAGCTGCCGGAGACTGAGGGCCAAGATTTAAGTTGTGGAATCATTTTGGAGGGGTTTGGCCATAACTCACCACGCTGGCCAAGCGGGTTGGTGAGTGTGGGATAGAATTTCCTCTGATCCCGATGGTATAGTTATACCGCTATGGGCGGTCGTCAGAGCCCCTTTAGTGGGAACAGGATGCACCACGAGAAGGCGGGGTTGACATTTGTCAAGGAGAGGCTGTGATGTTACGCATCATGTGTTTAAATAAGGTAAGTTATACAAAGATTCTAGATGACCAAGTTTCGCCTTTTGTCCATCATTTGAAGTCTGAGCACAACAACATAGTCTAGTGTTCCTAACAATAACTGCAGGGTGGGTGCACAGGGGTAAAAATTGTTTGTAACTGGCACAAGAAGCATGAGGTAACATCAGCACACCTGGATTGGCCTACAAAGTACCTGGATTTAAATCAAGCTGACGTTTATATGGAATAGAAGCAGAAGCAGCAAAATAGACATCCACATAATCTAATTACGAGTGCTGTTGGAAAAGCAATCTAGAATTGATGTAAAATATTTCTGACAATTGGTGGCATCCATACCTAACAGGATTGCTGCTGTAATTTAAGTGAAGAGAGATGTTACACAGCATTAGGTCAGAAATTGCAGAGATGATTAATTCTTTATCCAGTGAGCTTATCAAATGAACATCCTTAATAATTTAATGCTAACAGCAAATAAAGGTAACTTGATCACGCTAGTTACGTTAACTGAAAACTTTTACAAAAAGTTCGTAAGTTGGAAGCTTTCGACCTTATCTTAGGTCTTCATCATGCCAATGGAGGACTAAGATTGTTGCCAGATTCTACATTTGAATTTTTCCTATTTTTGTTGCCAAAACTTAGAATTGATCTCCAGATCAACGGAATGTAGAGAGGAGATTCGGAGTTGCAAGTCATTGAATTGAAAATAATTTCTATGCTTTCACAGTAACGGAGGGCAAAACGATTGTCAAAAGAAACAATTCGTTTTGCTTCGTTCCAGTGGGGAACTGCAGATGTGTCTTCCATTGTCAAAATAGACAAGGCAGTATTGGGATTGGCTTTCGAAACATCTTTTCTATGTTCTAAAATTCTATGGCTAATGCTCCTGTATGTGCTTCCAATGTATAAGTTATTCCCAGTAGAAGAAGAGATAGGAATGCAGTAAACTCCTGGGAGGTTCAGGCTTTCAACTTTGTCCCTATCCCTTTGTAGAAGTTTCAAGATGTTTGGGGTAGATTTAATGGCAAGATGGTAACCAAAACTTCTAAAAAGAATCTGTAACTTATAAGCATAGGAAGGATGGTAAGGAACAGAACCACAGAATTTCAGGTCTTCTTTCTTGTGAGGAAGGAGGCATTCGATTTTCGAATGGTTTTCATATTTCTTTATGAGGGAGTTGACTGTAACAGCAGGGAAACCATGAGAGAGGGCTATTGTAGAAATTTTGGAGAGTTCTTCTTGAAGAGAGAGTTGGTTGTTGCAAATGATATGAGCCCTGTGGATGTAGGACTTCAATGCTGCAAGCTTGTAGAGATGCAGGGTGCAAGATTTGTAGGGAATGATGTTAGTGGCCGCAGAAGGTTTTCGATAGACAGAACGAGTAATGGAGATATCAGCATTTCTGCAGATAGATACATCCAGGAAATCAATTTTGTGATTTACTTCCTTAGATATAGTGAGCTGTTGGGCTGCTGTTAGCAGCCCAACAATGTCATTAAACATATATTTTAAAAATATGTGCTTTGCCATTTGAATTTATTTTGACAGATATTGTACATCTCAATAGTATTTTCACCTTGGGCTCAGTGAATTCTTAGTTACTTGATGTGCTCTCCCTCTATTCCACCTCACTGACTGAAAAATATAAAATGAAATTTACTAAAATGTTCTTTACACTAATGCACTTGTTGCCTTTTTCTTCCTAATTTGAGTTTTCCACACACTTTCACAAAAACACAAATCAGGAAGAACAAGACAACACTTATATTAGTATGAAAATTCATTTTATTAAATTTTATTTCATAATTTTTCAATCAGTGAGTTAGAATTAAGGAGTACGTTAAGTAACAAGAAGTCTATAGAGCCCAACATGAAAATGATATTGAGATAAATAATATCTGTCAAAATAAATCCAATTTTTCTTCAGTACCACTGAATAAACAAGAAGAATACTAAAGAATTTGTGCACCTTTCTTTTATTGATTAGGAGTTGGTGATGCACAGTAATGTTTCATCACATGGGCAAACCAGGAGTGTGCCAGAGGTCTCTGTCAAACACTGTTTTGACTGAGTTGCTCAGGATATCTGTATTATGATGTGTTTCCTGTGCCAAACACAGTGCTACAGATTTTTGAAGGTCTATTGGGGATCTCTTTCCCCATAAAGAAAGAAGCAACACAACCGAGTTTGTTGCCCCATTGGCAGTTGTGGAAAATGAGCGAAAAAATTGTAAAGCCATTCTTGAACCTTCCATTATTCTCTTCAATCAAAACCTCATGGCATTACTCTGAGTCATTTAATTAATTTTACCACCAATGCATAAGCATAGTGTGACCAAAAACTTGGGTGTGGGGAGCATGAATAAGTGCAAGCTGATGTTTTCCTTGATTGAGGGAGCAAAAAGTGTAAACTGGTGTTTTCCTTGATTGAGGGAGCAAAAAGTGTAAACTGATGTTTTCCTTTTGGGCAAAGGCCGTTCTTGGAAACAGTTTCTTCGTAAATGTCATAAAATTTGGATCTTTCAAGTGCATAACAAACATTTTTTGTTATGCACTACTCTTTAATCACTGCTAATAGTGAACAATGACAAACAGTTCAGCGTATTTTTGACAAGACACAAAGTTTTCTGAAAATGAAGTCTCCTCTTTTTTTTCAAATTCTTTTAAATATTACAAATCTTTTTGATGATACATAAATAATGTTATATAATGAGTTCCATACATTGATAGAGTTTTGCTGTGTTTTACTTCTTCACATAAATGAATCACAGCCAAACGGACGGATTTCCCAATAGGTGCACCAGGCGCACGCCTAGAGTACCAGAGCTTGAGGGGCCCCGAAAACTTATAATTGGATTGCCAGTTTTGTTTTGGTTTGGTTTTCATGTACCGAAACAAATAGACCCTTAAAGTGACCACTTTATTTGTATTGTCAATTGATATTTTACTTTCTCATATAAGTAACATATATATATATATATATATATATATGTAGAGATGGGTGGATGAAATTCGAAAGTATGCAGGGGTGACATGGAGGAGACTGGCACAAGACAGACCGTTGTGGAGGAAACTTGGGGAGACCTTCGTCCAGCAGTGGATTGATAATGGTTGACAATGATGATGATGATGATATATATATATATATATTTTCTTCTTGCTGATACTCCACATTTTCAAGTTCTTATCAATGTACTTCTTTTATAAGGAACTGTTATAAAATAATTTAGCCTCCCTTTAGGAAGGATTCATGCTTCCCACACTTTTCATTGTTTAAAACGAATACTTAACTGGTCTGCTGTGCTATATATTATTTTCATGCTACTTCCATCCAAGGGAAAGCATCTGTGTTGGAACCTTTCTCCCTGAATTGCAATGAGTGCTTGTGAAAACTGCCCTGATGATGGCAGATTTTGCTGTTTATTGCCTTTTCCCTTTGGAGTAGAGTAATCCAGATCTTCCTCAGCTCTAATACCCTTTAACCAGAAAATTTATGAACTAGTAGTGAAATTTAAACTGGGCAAAATTTAATAAATTTTTATGCCCTATCATTCGCAATTTTTTTTGAAAAATATGTGAAAACCAAATCCTTTGGCCTTCAGCGCCTCTAGCAGGAAACTAATGAACTAATTGGAAAATTTTAATATTCTAGAAGGCACAGTTAAGCTTAATCTGAGAGGCACAGAATTTTTTTTTCTCTAAGTTGGATAGCTTCTTCACAACAGAGCTTTAATTTTTTTTTATTTTTGACTTTAAATAGCTCTTTATGGTGAATTCATGAAGTACAAGTATACGGAATATTTAGACTGTCAAACTTAATATCCTTTGATTTCCTTGCAAAAATAATTTTTGAAATACCTCTAAAAACAAAAAAGATTGATATGCATGGACAGACAAGGTGATTACATTAGTACTGTTTCTTACAAAATGTTCAAAAAATAAAAAGAGAGAATGGCATTTTAAAAAGTAAAAAACTATTTTCTTGGCTTTATTATTGTTCTTTTTTTAATCTGATGGATGAAAATTTTTGAGGCGATAAAAAGGAAGGGGGGGGCTGAATCTTTAGACACATCTAAAGACACCTCTGCAGCCAAATATAAATGGTGAGCATAACAATTAACAATGTGTGTGTGTATGTGCGGGGGAGGGAGGGGGGTATAAAACTCTTGGTTTTTCCCTCTTTGAATTTCAAAGCAACTCCCTTAAACCCTCCATACATATTCACAACCCACTGTAGGCTTGCTCTCACATTTAAATACTCTAAAGTAGGGAGGCATGTTCCCTTCATGCTCCCTCCAATGTTATGCCTATGCATTGCTGTGTCATATACTTAAAGACATTGAGATGCTCTTGTTGAGAACAATTTTTCAATGTGTTTTTTCTGCTCTGATAAACCAGTGGACTAAGGCTCTATCTTCTGACCATTCTTCCAGGATGGGCCTGGGTTCTCAGGGACCCAGATAAGGCATGTGTGGTGCACCTGCCTTACAACACTGGTTGTCTCCCTTCCCTGAAACCAGTGGCCCTAAATTAGGGACTGGTGACTGCCCATAGCTGTACGAGTTGTTCATGGTGGCTGTTAAAACACAAATCAAAGAAAAAATATATACATTCTTAGAAACTTGTTTATTATTTATTGTTTTACTCACAATAAGTACAATTGTATTGATTTTTGTTTTTTGTGGATCTACACCCTGAACATCAGAAAAATGCCCCCTTCCCTTGGATTTCACTTGACTTTGATGTAAACCATGTGCTTCTACTTACTTTCGACAAGGTCCTGGATTAATGCTACATAATTCTTTATTTTTTCTTTTCATGTCTTATTTATATGGTAAACTTTTCACACACTAGTATACACCAATTACATATGGAAATGGAAATTGCATACCTAAAAAACACTGAAAGTTTTAGCATATTTCTTGGGATTAAAAATTGAAAAGATAAACCAAGCGATAATTTTATAATTTAGATGTGCGTGCGGTTGCGCATATCAGGGTGGGCCTCATGCCACAATGCACTGGGACCTCAGAGGTTCTTAAAACGTCCCTGGTGATGCAGACTTTAAAACTGCTGAGTTAAATGCTTTCTTGATAGAATAAAAAGCTAGCAAGAACACAGTGATAAGGTTTGAACATGTATATCATATAAGAGATGAAAATTACCTATACAACATTACATTTCAAGGTATCAGGTAACAGACTAACATACAGACCCAGAATAAATTAGACTGAAGGTATGAAATCAGTCATTTGTGATCAATGAAGCAGTATGGTAGAAGCAGATCACAGCTCTGTTTTTACACTGTCTCCATTTCCATGCTGTAGGAAATACACAACAAAGGCAATGGAACAAGCTGGACCGTTGTTTACTAAAAAAGTTGTATATGGCGAGGAAGCTGTAGGTAGAAGCATGTGTCATGAGTGTTTGTGAAGTTCAGAAATGGTGATTGCAGCATGGAGGACAAAGTAGTGTAGTGGACGACTGAAGAGAGATGTAGAGTGCAGATTTGCAAGCTGTTCTGAATGAAGATGCTGTCCAATCGACCACAGAACTGCCAATACAGTTGGGCATGAATTAGTTGACTGTGGTTTGATGGTTGCATGCCATGGGAAAGACTCAGGATGTGGGTTCCACAAAAAACTCAGGCTGAACTGCTGTTTTATTACTTACCAGCCATAGGGAAAAGAACTTCCCATGGAAAATCCTTACTGGGGACAAAAAATGGGTTCACTGTAACAACCCACATTGGAAAATGTCATTTGTTGACCTTGGCCAGCAAACAACATCAACACTGAAACTGTGTATATTCATGGTCAAAAAGTTTTATGAATTCGGTGGGACATATAACGTGTGGTTTATTATGAGTTCATGCCACCCGGAGTAACAATGAGAGAGGAGTGCTAAAGCCATTTACATACATGCAAAATTATAAACAAAAAAATGTTTGTTTGGAATTTTGTATGTATGTAAATAGGAAGTTTATGTTAGTTGGTTATGTCAGTAGGTTTTGAGTTTAAGAATTTTGTTTTTTTATAAATGTCAATCAACCAACGAAAGTTGGGTTTTACACGCTGATAAAAGGGGTTGGAGGGGAAGTAGATGCTGTTGGGGCGTAGAGTCATTAATGCAGTACACTTCATGGACTTATGCATTCACCAGGCATTGAATGAACCTGAAGACGAAAAAGGACCACCGCACCAGAGGCTTGAACCAAGCTAGACAACCAAAAGAATAAAATGTGCACGGAAATGTGTACAAAAGGTAAGCAACCTATTGTGATTGTAAACTTAACTGATAAATTTTAAAGATAGAAAATGTCAGGCCTGGCTTAGTAAACTTTGCAGATTATTTTTGTAAGCAATGTCAAATCATTTTAAAATAAGATATGTAAGTACTGTAACATATAAAGAAAATAATTATTGCCTTAATATGTTATACAATTCATGCATAATTTTTATGAGGACTTTCATGGCCTAGATGGGTACAATATTTTTCTGGAATGTCCCACATTGAAATTTATGTTAAGTAGCACTGGCTTTTGAGCATTCCCCATATGCATGGGCATTTTCAGAAACCACTATTTCATAAACACAAGAATTAGTGCATTTTTTTAATCGTACAGAAAATTAGAATAACTGTGTAGCTTATGATAATTATATTTCTTTATTATGAAAAAGTGAGCATCTTCTAAGAAATAGAAAATATTTGCATGATTACTCTTAACTGAAGAGTCATTTTGAAAATTGTTAAGGAGGTTTCAGACTGAAACAATAACAACATAAAAAGTATGATTGTAAACTGTAAATTAATACCTACTTTAACGTAGATATTTTAGCTTCTTCTTTTCCCTTAATAGCAGTAGTGATTGAAGACTGATGGCAAAAGATGCACAAAGAAATGCACAGGAATACTATTCCTCCCTATAATGAACAAATTTCATAAAAATTAAAAAAGTTACTTTTCTATAGTTTCAAAGAATATGTATATAAAATAAATTAACACATACTTTAATTTATCAAACTCAGAGTTCCACAAAACAAAGTATTCTATTTAAAACATAAAAATGAAGACCTAAAATATATACACAAAATGGATTTTACAAAAATGCTTAAAATGATCTTGTAATTAATACACAAATTGTGAAAATGCTGGGAAGTCATATTGGGTTGGCAGATAAATTCATTCATTTTTTTCCAATGTTATATGAACGAACACAAACAATATTTTGATCATAGTGTTATATGTTTTCTTGTAGCTCTTTTCTTCCTGTACAACTTTTGATCATCGGTTTTGATAATACATTTGGTTTAACTCTTTTTAGCCATATGAAGATGGAGTGCCAAGTAGACAGAAATGAGCATTTTTGACACCTGCTTCTCTTCACTTTCAACCAAGGTTCCAAAGCTACTTGAGACATTTGTGCTGTGCATGGAGAAAGCGTTATTACTGACAGAACTGCACCGAAATGGTATTCACGCTTCAAGAAGGGGAAATTCGACCTCACAGACTCTCTGCATTGCGGCAGATCTGTTCAGTTAAATGAGGATGGATTGAATGAACTCATCCACGAGGATCCACGTCAATTCACCAGGGAATTATCCCAACAGATGGGATGCTCTCATGATACCATTGCCTGTCACCTTCACTTGACAGGTAAGGTTCAAAAACAAAAACTCTGTGCACGAGTGCCACATTCTCTGAACGCAAGAGACAAACTCCAGCGCTCCACTATCACCACTAGCTTGATCCCTGGAAACCAGGCTACTCATGGACACAAACAGAGATTTCTTTACCGCATTGTCATTGGTGAAGAAAAATGGTGTCTCTATGTCAATATGAAGCTGAGGAAAGAATGGCTGATTCCTCACAAGCAAGCAACACCTCGAGCCAAGGCCGAGCTGTATCCATGCAAGACCATGATTTGCATTTAGTGGGATTGCGAGGGTGTAATCTACTACAAATTGCTTGAAAAGAACATCGTGATCAATGCACAGCTTTACGTTCAGCAAATGCCCCACCTCAATGAGGTGATTCAGCTGAAACGACCCATCCGGCAGCAGAATGCGTTTCTTCAACATGACAACACTCATTCCTCACGTTGCTAATCTGACCAAAACTGCTATTCAACAACTCGGTTGGAAAGTTCTACCGCACCCACCCTAATCTCCTGATCTAGCGCCCTCATATTATCCCCTTTTCTGGTCGCTCTTCTACAGTCTGTGAGGCGTATTGTTTAACAATGACATTGAGCTGAAACGGTGGCTCCATAACTTCTCCGAGTCAAAACAAGGGATTTCTACCGTTGAGGCATTGCCAACCTAGTGGAACGTTGGCAAGAGGTCATGAACAATGAAGGAGAATATATGATTGACTGATTTGTGAAAACTTTTTCATGAAAAATAAGGATTCCAATAATTGGAAAAAAAGAAACGAATAAACTCATCTGATCACAACCCAATAATTAAAGCATATCCCAATGGATTTATGTACAGAAAAAGTAGTTGATTATGCAATGTGAAAATATGTATTTAGTATATACATATCATATAAAATTTAGTAGCACATATGCTAATACTGATTACAAAAAATGGCAAAAAAAGTTGTACTTATTGCAGCCAAAAGAAAGCACTGTGGATTTATTCTGTCCACATGCAACAAATATTACATGTTTTTCAAAAAAACTCAAAAGATAGTGCAGAATGAGAAAAACATATATGCAGTGCTGAAAAACATGAATCCCCCCCCAATATGCAATGATTTTCATTTGAATTAATTGTACCCCTATCAAATTGCAATACTCTATTTGTAACTATTCACATTATACAGAACTCTATAAGGGCAAAACTAAAACTATCCCATACATGCTATCTGACTTTCCTGAGGATAATGAGAACTCAATTATAAGTTGAAAGCAACATACCATTTCTTTGGATCAAAAAGCCGACAGAATGGGCAGATATGTATAGTGACAGTCAAATTTATGCATATAAAGAAGAAACTTTCTTTGTGAGATAAGGATTGCATATACAAATAGGTGAGTAAATTAGGCAGTGATGAAGAAACAAGTTTTACTTCAACGATTTAAACATGATGATCTATGAATTTAAAATAACCTTAAAATAAACGTCTTCACAAGAAAAATACTGCACTAGCATAATTCTAGCAATGAAAAATAAGAAGTAGGATAGCTAAACAATATTGTTTTTAGTTAAAATGCAGTGGTATATGAGCATAATGATAAGCCTGGTCATATTTCTGTTTTAAAATTGTTTCCATGAAAGTTGAATAAAACTGTTGGTGTTGGATTTAGCTTTTCTTCATTCAACACTTGCTTCATATCTCAGCAATAATAACAACAATAATTGTTATATTACCTATTAAGATTCTGCATATTTCAGTATCAGTACCCTTTTTAGCTCAATACAGAACTAATGTCAAGCATTCACATTTTAGGCATTCTTAGCTAAGCTCTAAAATTTTCCTAAGCAAAATTTTAATAGGAATAATGTCTTCTCTGAAGTTACAACATTATATGCTAGTATAATCAGATGTATTAACACACATAATAAGAACTTTGATATTGAAATCCATCATGTGCTGCTACTTTACAATGTTTGTTCTAAGCAGCAATACTATATAAAATGCACTTCTAAAAGACAATGACTTTCATTTTTTATTTCACTATGAACTTGTGATGTACCAGACGTATTTCAAACATTTTAATAAATACACTATTTGCATTCCAATTTGTGAGACAATGGCAAATGTACACTGACAAGTAAAAACTAATCAAAATATGAAAGGGTTTTTTAAAAGAATGTGAAGAAAATAGAGGAACATGCTTATGTTATGCTGAAGTTTATGTTTTGCATGGAAGCTTTTAAACTACATCGTTAGTTCTTTTTCAGCCAGAGTTTGGATAGAAACTGACTAGGTTGTTGCCAGAACTTTGCCATTCAATTCTTGTAAATAGTTGCTAGATTTACAAAATTTGGATTTATTTTGAAAGAGTACATATTTCCAGGATGATATATGGAGATTCCAAATTGCAGTTATTGGAAGAAAGATGAATTTCCAAGCTTTCACGATAGCGAAGAGCGTAAGAACCAGAAAATGGTGCAATTTGCTTTGAATCCTTCCAACAGTGTTCAGCTGAAGAGTTTTCAAAAGTGAAGGAGGCCAATGCAGTAGCACTACCGCTCCCCATTTTTAGATCTTTTTGGTGTTCTTTCAATCTACTGTATTATTGATACTTCGATAACAGCTTTCAATGTAGACAGTTTGTCCAAATGAAATTTTTATTGGAACAAATAGACTCCTGGAAGATCAAGTGGGTCTATTTGATCTCTGTCATTAAGTAAAAACTTTAGAATTGTGGGGTTGGAACTGACTGCAAGATGGTAACCAAACCTTTTGAAAACTTTTTTAATTTATAAGAGAAATTTGGATGGAAAGGAATTAAGCCTGTGAATTGAAGATTTTCTTTGCCTGTTTGGAGAGTTTTTATTTTTGATTTCAGTTCAAACTTGTAGATTAGGTTTTCTATTTTTCATTGAAGAAAACCATGAGAAATAGCAAAATGCAAGATTTTTGATCATTCTTTTTCTAGGGAAGCTTTGGCTATTGCAAATTATGTTGGCTCTGTGTATGAAGGATTTTATTGCAGCAAATTTATAATTCTGGTAAGCAACAGATTGGAAAGGAATAATATCATTAGATACTGAGGATTTATATAAAACTGTTCTAGCGATGGAAATATCTGTATTTTTCTGAAGGGAAACACCAATAATTTTATGCTGCTGTTTTATTCCTTGTTGATAGTGACTTTTGCAGTTGGGAATTTTTCAGAGATTGAAATAGTTAAGGATACTAAATTTCTTTATGAGGTCAGATGACATACATATCATCAACATAGTGGAACCAGGAAGTAAAAGAAATTTAAGTTCAAATTTCTCTCTGCATTCTACTAAGGAATTAAAAAAAATTACATAGGCAAAAAGCCCCAATAAGTGCGTATAAGATGAAAATGTTTTGCAACTGAAAGGGAAATTCTCAAAATTTAACAGAAACTCTGTATGTTTAGAGGGTAGTATATACTGGCACAAGACAGATCGTTGTGGAGGAAACTTGGGGAGACCTTCATCCAGGAGTGGATTGATAATGGTTGACAATGATGATGATGATATACTAACTACTGATACAGCTTCCCCCCTTCTCCATCTTGTTCCATAATTAACAATAATAATAATAATAATAATAATAATAATAATAATAGTATGAAGAAAAACTGTCAAAGTATAATGACCTGAGATACGAAGTCAAGGAAATGTGGTATGTGGAGAACGTCACCAACATCCCCATAGTAATATCAGCCACAGGAGTTGTACCTAAGACCATTCACAGCTCTATGCAGATACTAGACCTTCAAACTAACACCTACATGGAACTACAGAAGACAACTATCCTGAACACTTGCAGGTTAGTAAAGAAGTTCCTGGACAACTGAGAGAAAGAAATACCACTTCCCAGACTTGGTACATTGTACCTGTCCTGGAAGGAAGAGAAACCCTCAGGAAGAGGTGAAATCACTTTTTTCTTGAGTAAAAATATGCAAGCTCATTTTTGTGTCAGCAAATGTAATTCTGGGCATTAAAATGAACAGACAAATAGAATATCTACATGTTTTTAAAGAAACATAAGAAGTCAAAAAAGACAATACAATTAAAAAAATCCAGTAGCAGAATGTAATTCAGAAATATGCAGTGGGAACACACATGACCAGTGTTTAAAACTATAATCCTTTCATAGCACATACATTTGCATTTGTAGTTGTAAATCAACAGATTTGAAGTTATTTTTCAAGAAACTAATTGTTTCTCCATTTCTCACAATATTAATTATGAAACGAAGATCTGTAGGTACTAATAATTTGCACTGTGAGATTTTTGATTTGAGAAATAAAAGCTCTTGATGTTAATCTTACCCAATTCTATTATTCTGCTGCTTTCTTGATTATTGTTACTGCTCGAGTCTATGATGGTCATGATAGTTTTGGGTTCTGTTAATTAGGTTCATAGGTTTTGATAATCCCGATTACAGTTTATTTTAGTTGAAAATATCTATTGTGGCATCCACTATGTGAGGCTATCACCTATTCATCTTTAACACAGCCCAACAAAGCTATCTGAAAACTCCACTTGGACTAAACACTTGTCTTCTGATACCGATTTGTTGGGCTGTGTGGGCACATTTTTCAGGTATAAAAAATGTTGACAGATGAGTTTCTGTAGCAGTTTACATGCTTTGCTCTTTCAGTAATTATTTCTCCTGTGGTAAAAATATCATAAATACAGAATCATTATGGACTGTTAGTTTACTTAATTTCTTTCTAAATAAGATGGGCATTATTTTCATCACAGCAATGCATTAAAGCTGTTGTAATCTGATTTTGATTACAGTTTCAAAAGCATTCTGAAATCTTCTTAAATACAGAATGAAGAATGGAAAGTCTGTAACCCAGGGGTTATTTGAACAAAGATAGGCACCTCATATATTTAGAGGATATTCTGAACAAGTAGAGGGAATATTTTGAATACCTGCTGAAGGAAAATACAGCCACTAGTATATAAGTAATCAATAATGGCAGAGATATTAGTAATGATAACCAAGAAGACTGTAGAACAACAGCTGCTTGTGAAATACAACATGCTATTTGATTCCAGATTTTTTGTTAAGCCACAGGACATTATTTAAACTAATCCAAAATTGGTTGAGTATAGTGGAATGTTAGATATTCTTTGGTCACACAGAATCAAGGCATTGAAAACTGCAGTGGTGCTTCGGAGCTGGGAGATGTCAGTCTGTCATTCCAATTTACAAAAAAAGAAAAAGAAAGGACTGCAGCAATGACTTACAGAGGTTTGCACAAGTATATTCAATAAGAAATAAAGAAAGGAGGTGGGAAATCTGCTGAGCAAGGGACAGTATGGCCTCAGAAAGGTAGAGGATGCCAGAATAGATGTCATCACAGGCCTGCCCCATCCTGTAAAGCACATACCCAGTCCAACCCAGGGGCTGTGATGAGCTGTTTCTTTTTTTTTTTTTTTTCTTTTTCTTTTTTCATCAGTTAGGTGAATCATTCCAAGTTCAAGCCAGACCTGTGCTGGAAAGTTTAGCATTTTCCTCCTGGATTAAAAAAACAACAACAAAAAAACGTCTTGACTCATAAAATGAAGACTGTCTTGAGTAATTAATCAGCACACGATGTGCTGATTGATTTCAGCTGAAATTGAAAAGCCAGGCTATAAGATGAAAGTATAAAGCAGGCCAAGCTGTAAACTGAAAGCCTGAGCTAAGCTGAGCCCCCTAAAGTTTGAGACCAGGCTTTCCAAATTAAAGCCTGTGTGGATTGTTACACCAGAATATGTGCTGCATCTTGTACTGAGGCAGCTTTCTGAGAAATTTCATTAAATAAACCATGAATTACATTTAGAGATTATTGATATCAAAAGGGATTTCGGCTGGCTACCTACGAAGAAGATATTTAGTGTACTGAAAATCTATTCCCTTGCTGCATTTTAATGTTATCACTAAAGCAAGAACTCCATGCAGTTAAAGGACACTGGATTAAAAATATAAATGAACCTTCTTCAAATTGCCTTCTATTTTTTCAAATTTATTTTCTCACTGCCAGAAAAGTAACCTTTTCATCATAATTTTCAATTGCTTTTATTACAAAAAAGAGCAAATTTTAATTCTAGTACAGCAAATAATACACTGACTTAAAATACAAACAAATGAATTTACCAGTTCTCTGTTAAAAACAAATTATTAAACAACACACATCCTAAGCTTATGATGACTGATCTCAGTAAGGATCACAAGTGGAAACCTTGCTGCATTGGGTACTCAGGAAAATTACAATTACAAATGAGGAGAATATCATTGTAATTGTAAATAGCCATCAGACTCCAAAAACAAAAATTATGGGAACAGTAATTATTTCACATGACCATTAACTAATTACATTGAATTCCAGCCACAAAACCAAGGGAAACAAATTATTATCTTCAAGTTTTACTATTATCATATGGGTGGTGTCAGCCCTGCTAATGTGGAATTTTGATTTCTGAGTGAGTGAATGAGAGGGGGGAACTATATAATATAATATAATATAATATAATATAATATAATATAATATAATATAATATAATATAATATAATATAATATAATATTACTGACAAAAGTCACCAGACGCCTAGAAGAGAAACACAACATAGCATTTATTGACATACAATAGTATGGTGTCGTCCACCTTTGGCCTAAATGCATGCACTGACCCTTCGAGACATGCTTTTGACAAGGTTTTGGAACACGGTGATAGGTATGCGCTTCCATTCAGTACACAATGCTGCCGCCAATTGTTGTTTAGTAGTAGGTCTTGGTTCCAAACTTCTTAAGCGGAGCTCTAATTCATCCCATATGTACTGTATGGGATTAAGATCAGGGCTCTGTGCTGGCCAGTCCACACACGATATGGAATTATCGTCAAACCACGCTGTAACAGTCCTTGAATTATGGCTCGGTGCATTATCCTGCTGGCACCAACAAGGCTCGGTTCCATAGTATTGCCACAGAGTTGGTAGGTCATAATTGTCCAGAATATTGATGTAGACGTGATGGTTAACAAGTTTGTCCAGGATAACCAATAGGCTGGAACCTTACCACGAAAAACACCCCCATACGAGTACACTGCCAGCTCCAAACTTGACCGTAGGAACAGTACACTGTGGTAAACAGCGTTCCCCGGCTGCCGCCATACACACACATGGCTATCAGACTGATGGATCATGTGTCTGGATTCATCAGTCCATAGGACCCATTTCCACTGATACACGGTCCATGATAGATGTTCTTTACACCATGCTAAATGATGAGTAGCATTCTGGGTAGAGATGAAAGGCTTATGAGCAGCTGCATGACCACGGTAACCCATGGAATGAAGTTTTCTGTTGAATGGCACGTGTACATACTGGGGTTCCAGCATTGTTACTCACCTGTACACTAAGGTCTTCAGCAGTACTCCGTCGATTAGCTGTAATGACTCTCCTGAAGCGTCGACGTCCTCTATCACTGATTTTCTTTGATCTGCTGGTACGTTTTGCTGCTTCAAGCACGCCATGTGTCTTCCACTTATTTAGTACATCCAAAACGGTTGACTTGGGTATGTTTAAACGTCTCTCAGTTTCTCTTATGGACAACCCACTAATATAATACCCAACAATCTTTCCTTTCTCAAAGTCAGTTCTTACCTGCCGTGACATTTTCACTCAACCTCACAGTGCGATATGATTGCGGTCAGCTGCAGGCTTGTTTTTATACCGGTTGCAGCTGTACCACGAATCTTCACAGCGCAGTGGATCTGTTAATTTGCTTTTGAAGGGGTGTCTGGTGACTTTTGTCAATATAGTGTATAATATAATATAATATAATATAATATAATATAATATAATATAATATAATATAATATAATATATCTGCTCTCTGTTAATTACATATTGTATGAAATTATTTCAATTCAGTGTTCCTTCTAAGCACTTATTAACACAATTTATAATTAAGAAGAATCCATGCATCTTTTATGTTTTACTCTCTTTATGATCTCATAAGAAGTTCATTCATTGAAATTTTACATCAATACCAAATTATCTTCTGAGATGCAGGATATTCTTTGATGAGATATCAGGTCATCAAAAATTTGTAACACATACAAGTGTTGTTTCATACTGCCAAGACAACTCACAATCTCACAGCAAATGCAGCTAAGCATTTAGTACCTAAAAATAACTATCATAATCTCACTTCAAAGAAAAAGAAACATATATTCTTATGTGACTGTTATTATACAACATAAAGTATGAAGACATACTTACAAATACTATGCCTACTGCAGGACCAACAAAACTGAAAACAAAATAATTATCAGCTTGAAGCCAGCAGTACTTGTTAGTCCCATAACTTGAAGGATCAACCACAGCAGAAATACCTACAATGATTCCTGGAGCAATGTAAGCCACAGCATAATACCACCGTGCTCTAACTTTAGAAGCATCACATGTCTCAATGAGCACTATATATTGATGGTAACACTCGAAAAACATCCAAGAAAAGGCTGCCAGGAAAAAATACTGCAACGTTCCAGCAACAACTGCACAGGCAATGGGGTTACCAGTTTGATTTATACCACTAACAAATACGAGTTCTGATATGAACAGGCACAAAAACATATTTCGGTGAGTAGTGGCACCGTCTCCTGTGACATTCCTAAAAATAAAGAAGTAGCATAAAAAAAAACACTCATTACCAGTTAGAATGATTTTGAACAGTATGCACACAAATTTGGACAATTCAAGTTTTTAATGTAAAAACTAATATAACACACATTTCATAAAGTTTACCACAAAAAAGTTAAAGCTGCTATCACTTTAAACATGCTCATTAACGCATAAAATGTTCAATATAAATGTATAATTATCTTCCTTTTTATTGCATTTTTTTCCCCGCGCGAAAATGTAAATTTCGAAAGAGACATGAAAAATGACGCAATCAGAAATGCTTTATTGTAAGTAGTTTTCCCACTAGAGTGATTTTTAAAACCAGCAGTGATGTCACACTAGACAAGAGACTGGACGCTCAGCATGCGGAGGGCTCCGGTCGGTGCTGTTTACCGTTCTGTGCAGCGCAGTCGATCCCATCAATCTGTAAAATGGCTAGTGTAAACCCTTATTCATTTGAGCCATGATATTCTGCCGGTACAGTACGAATGTTTAACAAGGAATGTGAAAACAAGTTCGAGAGTAGAAAAGGTAATCTTGACTGGTGCCAATGTAATAACTGTGAGAGAATGTCAACAGACGCTGAGTGTTTATGTTGCAACGAGAATGATCAGATGATGAAAATAAAAGGTAGTGCCCAATGTATAATAAACCACGAATCATTCGACAGTGTTGTTTTAAACATCCACACCTCACAGGCAAGTCATTATCAAATGATTCTTCGGGCAGAAAAAAACGAGAAAAAAATATGAACTTGTATGTAACAAAATATGGAGACATGTTGCATACAAACAATTCGTATATTGGAGTGAATGCCTGGTTACCTGTAGGGCGAAAAATCAGAAAAGTAATCCCTTCCTGTGTTGTGGGTAAAATTAGAGAATGTTTTCCTGAATCTAATGAACAGTATTCGGGTTTTGTTTGTTGCCCTGGAAATGACCCAGACTGTTTTGATTAACTTTCACTGTAACTAAAGATTTGTCAGCTGCTGTCTATATATGAGTATATAAAGGTATTTTCCATTGAACTAAGTGCATATTTTATAGTTTTTTATTTAGTTTCTCCTATTTTCATGGGAGAAACAACTTTATGAGTATTTCTCTTTCTCGTAGCCGAAGTGCAAAGTCATTAATGACACCCCCCCCCCCACACACACACACACGAAAATAAAAATTTGCAATAGTTGAGCATGATATATAGCTCTAGAAATAACAGTTAGATAAAAGCCAGTTTTTCTAACTGTTTTTTCTACTGTTATTAATCTATGGCAGGTCAGTCACAGATAGAAAATTTTCTACCAACAGTTCAGCATCTCCATTACACGTTTGAGCTGACCACCATAAATGGTTGGTTATACTGGACTGCCATGCTTCTAGTAAAGAAGCTTTCTTTTCAGCAGCTTTTAGATTTTTAGTCAAACTTTTGGCCATGTGCCACACATCAAACTGATGATCAATTTGGGGATATTTTTTTTTCATGAGGGCATGAATGCTTCTGTGTCTATCTGATAAAAAAAAACTGATATCTTTATTTCTTCATAGAGGTCTGAGAGTAATAAATCTCACGCATTCTTTTCTAAGTCCCTGTGAAAAACACATTTTTGGACAACAATACTAACAATATTTCTCTTGCGAATATCCATAATGGAATATGTACAGTACTTGGTACGAAAACCTGGCGAATCAAACTATCCATCTCTGCTCACCCAAATTTCGGAATCGCATAATTTTAAATCATCAGTAATTTGTTTTTTCATACTGTGCCATGTAAGCTTGATTATTGGCCCAACTAAAAATTTCACCACTTTGTAAAAAGTAGAGCTACTGAGTGATTGTAAACCAAGAGTTTCAGCGAAATCCATAAACTGCTTAAAATTCATTCCAGTTGTGTAAATTGCAGCAGAAAGTTTGATGACAAGGAAAGAAATTCCTGACACTAATTACCTCGTATTTTCCCCTCACAACCCCTACCCCGCCAAGTACGCAGATGCTGCTGGTACGAGAAGTGGTTTGACTGACCTCTTGTCTAGTGTGACGTCATTACCAGAAACTTTGTCAGCTGTTCACTCAGCTCCCAATGGCCGTAGGGAAACAAATTTCAGCTCTATGAGCATCATCCTGTCACCAGCATAACATGACAACAAAAATTTTTATTTTTGAGGACCTTTTTCATGAGTTTACTGTTCCTTTAAGTTTGAGAAACAGAAAGCTTTGTGCATATGTAAAACATGTAAGAGCACTGACTCCATCAACGCAGATAAAAAAAGAAACTTTTCAGCCAAAAATACCTGTTTCAGGTACAAGCAAAAAATGAATGAAGAAAACCATTTTTATTGATTTTAATACATTATAATTGTTCACAAGACTTTCAATTATTATCTTTGCTCACTACAAGAATGTAGTTTGCATTCTGAAGTAGTCATATCAGAATAAGTTGCGAAAAATACAAATTTTGTGAAAGCTACTCATGGGTTCAGAAAAAGGTTCCAAAAGTAGTGTTGCATGAAAGTGTAATTCTTCCTACTCTGATGAATGGTAGCCAAACCTGGGTACTGCAGAAGCACAGGGGTCTGGCTTTAAACTTTTCAGTATCTTTTCATATGCAACAGCAGCCATAGAACTTAGAATTAAAATTTTTTATCTTTTGTAAAACTTAATTATGGAAAAAGCTTGCTCTTTTATGCTGGTGGCATAATAACACTAATATTGTGTGCTAACGTGGATTCTAAGAAAGGGGAAGAGCCAAAAGGAAAAAAACAGAAATTAGGTTTTCACTTTATCTCAAGTCTTATCTGCCAAGTAACGATTTTTTTACCTCCATGAAGACAGGAAACTTAGAAACTCCTAAATTATTTATCACATATGGCTTGCTAAAAAAATGAAAAATGACAAAGCCAGCATCTGAGTGCTGATGCAATATGAGAAACAAAAGCATATACACAGCGACATTATTCTAAGACATAATTCTGAATTTTATAACCTGAATTAAATATTGAAAACTACTATAACAGCTATTTTTATAGAAATAATTAACAGTTAAAAGATTTATACAGTAGAAACTACAGATACATCAGAGCTGACGAAGAATAAGCAGCTTGAAGATACTTATTAAATCTGGTTCAGTAGATGTAAAAGTAGTCCTAGAAATAACTACCAAGCTTTTGCACACAATGGGTAGCTTTGTCAAGGTGCAAACACATATGTGCGTGAGCAAAAGATCAGCAGTTATTTTTATGACTATGGTACTTTTATACTTACTAAACCAGATTTTAATACTATCTTTAAATTTCATGCTTATTTCTCAGTTGAAATTATACATTATTTTAAACAGAAAGCAATATTATAGTTTTTATATCAAACAAACTGCTTTCTCAGAATATGCACTAAAACATATAAGTGACAGCTTAATGAATTTCCTATGCTAAATCTCTAAATGATTCAGCTTCTAATGAATTTACTATGCTAAATCTCTAAGTAATTCAGCTTCTGATGAACTTTCTATGCTAAATCTCTAAATGATTCAACATTAATAGAATTTCACAGAATATGCACTAAAATATAGAAGTGACAACTTTGTGAATTTTCTATGCTAAATCTCTAAATGATTCAGCTTCTGTTAATAGAATTTCTCAGAATATGCACTAAAATATAGAAGTGACAACTTTATGAATTTTCTATGCTAAATCTCTAAATGATTCAGCTTCTGTTAAAGTAGACTTAGCAAGATAAAGCAGAAACACTTTAAAAAAAAGAGTTACTTCATGAACTTACCTCAAAACAATTAGAACAACAACAGTGATAAGCAAACAGACCAAAGCAACAATACATCCAATAGATATTATCAGGTTCAAAACTTCAACGTTTGGAGCTGATGCCTGAAATGAAATGTAAAATTGCAGTGATTAGCAGATTTGTTATTGTTACACATATTTAATATCTTGTGACACTTAAAAAAGCACAGGATCTGTTTTAGAACAGTTTCCACAAGACAGTTTTAAACTTGAAACAAAAAATACCATGTGATATCTTTTATAAATAAATAAATACATCACTCTTTCCACGTTCCAGAAACACATAGCAACCGAAAAATTGTTTTCAGCCCCCGCCATGGAATTGAACCACAGAACTCTTGATATCTAGCCGAGCGTGTTAACTTGGGAATTGAACCACGGAACTCTTGATATCTAGCTGAGCTAGATATTGAGAACCACAGAACACCACGCACTCGGCTAGATATCGAGAACCACGGAACTCTCGATATCTAGCCGAGCGCGTTAACGAGAGTTCCGTGGTTCAGTTCCACGGTGGCGGCTGAAAACAATTTTTCGGTTGCTATGTGTTTCTGGAACATGGAAAGAGTGATGTATTTATTTATTTACTGACGTCACGTATTTGGAGGATTTTCACCGATATCTTTTACAGACATTTCTTTCAAAACAAATCACAAGATTTACATTGAAGGTTGTCACAATCCTAATCTTCACAACAGAAGGAAGCTACATTGCATATATGTATATAATATAATTTGTACTACACCCATGTGTCCTGCAAAAAAACATGTCACAGGTACAGGAATAAAGATGATTCATTGCTGAGATTCCATAATGGGATCAGGGTAAACCACAAGTTCTCAATCAGCAATCATAAGATATACAGTTAAATGATGCTAAGTGCAACTAAGCCTGTTAGAATTAAGCAAAGTTAAAATGGTTAGAACTTCGGAGGGAAAAAATTAAAATAATTTTCTAGCTAACAACCATGGCTCTTATGATAAAATCAAGTGCGGTTTAAACCTTGCAGCTCTTATGCCAATGTGGCACTTACCCACGATTTTTTTTTTGAACAACTGCTCAGCAAACAGCAAGTGTAAACTTGCTTGTGATATCACTCTCACAGTAAATAGCCAGGAATCCCACCCATTTTTAAACCATATGTTTATCCCTGCAAGGTTATTTAGAATGACAGAAAGATCCATCACCATTGTTTTTCCCCAGTGACTTGACTTCTCCACTTTTCTTAAAAACTGCACTGAGCAAAAGTTTTAGGACACAGTTAAATCCATCAAAAATACTGAAATTCAGAATTTTTATGTAGCTAAAGCTAACATTAATGAGAAAGGAACAGATTATCAGACCTTGAATAGTGGTAGATTATCAAGGTCTGATAATCTGTTATAAGGTCAGATTATCAGACCTTAATTAATGCAACTCATAATGCACCTTAATTATTGTAAACACACACACACACACCATTAAGCTATTCTCTGATATTCAGAGGTTAACTCCTCACAGAAAGAAAATCACTGTTGCTGTATTAGACATCTCCAAATAGAGCGATCTCAACACACAGCTCGAGCTTCACTGACATCCATCACATGCCGCACACAAGACCTTTTGTACTTCATACTCATTATCTTTTCCTCATTCAGATATTCCTGAATCTGGTCCTCCCGTGATTTCTTTGGCCTTCCTCTACCTTTCTTTCCTGCTACTTGGGGTGAGTAAATTCTCTTAGTAAGCATCTCATCACTCATTCTTTCAACATGGCCAAACCACTTAAGAATATTAGTCTCTACCTTACTAACAACATTTTGCCTTTCACAGCCATACATAAGAGTAGGAATAAAATTACAAAATCTAAATTAATATAACTATTCCTATTTAATGATAGCAGCTCACAGAAATTTAGACTCCCTACAGTCAATTACCAAGCATGTAAACTTTGTAGCAACATACATATGTCTTGCATTTGTACATTATGATTCATGTCTTTGCCTTTTCTCTTGCCCACTTTCCCCCTTAGAGAGTGGCAAACTAAGTTTGGCTCACTCTGCTTATTAGGGCTCTTTCTCTTTCACTGTATACTCACCCATAATGTTGCTGACTCCTGGAAGATTCTATCTTTCACCCCTTCCCTAGCTGGAAAATAAAAGCCAAAGATGGCCAGCTTTTTGCCAGTACCACCACATCAGGTGCCAAGCTGAACTTTCTTGGGTTGTGTGAAATGGTAGAGTATATAAAAACAAGAAAGAATGCCATGCAAGTATTGTAATTCAAGAGGATGATGGGAGACAATGAAAGGTCTCACTATCACTGGAACAATCCAAATCATCACAACAGAGCGTGGTTAAAATAAAGCACAAAAGGCCCATCAGGACGCTGGGATATTTCCTGGTGGACCATTCAAAAAATGGTCCATTCTTTCATATCCTCTTTGTCTGGATTGTTTGGAAAGAACAAATAATTATTTAGATCCTAATTAATAAGAATGGTTAATTTCATTTGAGTTTTATATTATCTGTCTAAAATGTTATTGTCTTTAAAAAAATTTGTTTCCTTCGAGCTATATATATGTTGGGCATTTGCTCTAAAATGACAAAGCAAAATTATCTCTACTTCACTGAAAGATTTGCCACCAGATCAAGCCTGCTGTTATAAATAAATTAAGCTTACTATGGTTAAGCATAGGTAATTGGACTTGGAACCAAAGGTGCACTGGTAAACCCTACTTTTCTTTTGCAAACTTGAAAGGAAGCATTAATAACAATTTTGATGATCCATCATCCCACATCCTTAATCTATGTATAGACATAGAGCGCAAAGCCATTCTTTGGCAGAGATGTTCCGAAATCTATGTCCCACCCACATTTATCTTAAAAGATGCAATGATTTACAGGCATCAATTCATGAGTCAAAATGGTAGTTCTTGAGTCAAAATAATACATAGACTTTAAAAGGGCATCTATTCAGCTAGGTGGTACAAATAGAGTTGCTTAGTAGATAATCAGCAACCCAGTAAATATAATTATCTAGTACAACATCCCATTTTGAGCATGGTTTGATATTATTACTGGTATGGCTGAGCTACTTAAGCGTCCGGAACCAAATGTACTTCTGACATGTATTTTATCGGATGAAATATCCGGGCTGGGAACGTATCTCTAGTTTAGAGCATCGTTCCTTATTTTAGGCAATCCCGCAGCCAGCTTCAAATATGCAGAAATAGGATGCAAATACTATTTACAGCATTTATTTACAAAGCTAATAGGAAGCGATTTCTGTACACGAATGGCCCATTTACATGCAGATGAAGGGCCTTATATACGCCCATCAGTTATCAAAGTTTCTTCTGCCCAGGAATAAGAATAAGTGAAAGCCTTACTTACATTCAGTCATCCTGGGAGGGAATTGTCTCGAAATGAAGAAAAAAAAAAGGAATTTGTCACAAAAATCCGAAGAGTGAGCACAGCGTAATAATCCAGATATTTCGTGATTATGGGTAGTGAAATTCTTTTTCTCGGGGAGCAGAATGGCATGCTCTTATGATGTCCGCTCAAACAACGATGGCACCCCGGCAGCCATTTCCACAACAGGAGGGGTTCCGAATCCTTTGCAAGATTTCTGTCAACTGCCTCAGTTTCTTTACGGAGTTCTCAATGACGCTCTTTTTGTCCATCATAAATTTCTGCTGGTGCTGTCTTTCTCACCCTTGACCGAGGTACAACAGACAGACAGTATTTCACTTTTTCGCACTTCCCTTTTTAGTCTAAAGTGCCGGCGTGTTTACTAGTCTTGTAAACATTCATCTCGGCCCATCCTACGCCACCCAAGCTGTAGGAATGCGCCTCCTTTAAGAGAGCCTCCTAACTGCATTCCAGAGAAAGTGTTCTGCTTCACTTTTAGTGCCCAAAAATCGATAACAATATGTTACATTCAATCATGAGTGGATTTTTGTCTTTCACCCTTAAACTGTGGTTAAAATTCTTCATGACTGAATCAGATTTACAGTGCATATTTCAACAATTCTCTTTCATCCAGGAATTAACAGAATTTTTTTCATGGGGAAATTTATGAGGCGTTTTCCTGTGGGTATGTGTGTTTCTGTAGTGGACTACAAGACTAAAATTCTCAGCCTGTTTCCTGGACCCAATTTGCCCCTGATCATATAACTTTCATATGTGGCTAAAACACACACACACAGCTTGCACAGGGCATCAGCAAATATTATTGCACAGGGTGCCATGAATGCTAAGGGGTCGACCCTCACTACTATTCATGATGGAGTAGAGGGACATTTCTCTCATACATAATCAGTAATAAAATAACAGAAATTAATAATATAAATAACAAAAATGTGTAACAGTGATCTCATGTTTCTGTCATGCCACAACTTGCAGCACTTGAGAAAATTTAGAGTTGCTCCAGAAAATAGAGCTAAAATTATTACCAAATACAGCATAAACAGATAAATTGAGTGAAACACACAGAGTCACATACAGTAAAAGGTTCGTTTAGCGGTAGCTTTCAGTTATCCTACGACCTTGATCACCCACGATCGACTGGATGGGCTGGTTGCCAGAACTACAATTTTAAGTTGGGGTGTGGAACTGTTGCCAGATTTTAGAAGAGAGATCCAAATAAATGGTATTTGGTGAGGGGTCTCTGAATTGCAGTTTTTGGTGAACAAAATTTCAATGCTCTCTTGAAAATGCAGAGATGCCTTGTTGATGAAAGGGGCAACTTTTTTGGTTTCTTTCCAAATGGGAACTGCAGAGTTGAGATTTATTTCTCTGTTTGTAAAAGCAGAATTGAGATTTATTTCTCTGTTTCAGTAAGCTTCTTCATTCACCCACTTATTTGTACTTGTTCATGAACATTCTTTTATAAGATATGGCTATTTAATATTTCTCACTTTATTGTTATTCAGATATTTTTGATGTCACAAATCAGTCATTTCAAATAAACATAACACCAGTAATTCGTGCCATGAAAACTGTATTTACAAGCTGGAATTCATAATTAATATCACATTTTAAGAATTACTATCAACTGCAAATAAATGAAGTAAAAGATGATAATGGAAAGAACATTCATGATTTTCAATGACATCATATTTAATTTTTAAATAAGCTCATTAAATTATCCAAAATAACTTAAAAGTCATGAAATTCTGGAAAAATGACTTCAAAAATATGAAAGTAGTTCAGATAGTGATAGCTCCTCAAAGAAAGACAATCTTCCATATAAATGTTTAACTGATAGAACTAGATTTTACTTACTGTTGGTATATCAGACATTTTTATTTATAGCAATCTTGGCACACAGCTCAAGCTTCACTGGCATCCATCACACATCGCACACAAAACCTTTTCTACTTCATACTCAGAATCTTTTTCTCAAGCAAGCATTCCTGAATCTGGTCCTCCCATGGTTTTCTTGGCCTTCCTCTACCTTTCTTTTCTGCCACTTAGCCCCCAAAAAATTATCTTAGTATGCATCTCATCACTCATTCTTTTAGCATGGCCAAACCACCTAAGGATAGTAGTCTCCACTTTACTAACAACATTGTGCCTCACATTACACATCTGCAACACATCCTTATTCCTCATATGATCAAAGCATGTCTTACTACAACACCCCCCCCCCCAACCCAACACCCCATCTCTCCAGCACACAAATGACTCTTATGTCTCTTTTGCAGTTCTTAGGTTTCTCTGCCATACATCTGGGTAGGAGCAATTACACTTTCATAAACAGCCATTTGGGACTTTCTTGAGAACCCATCATTCCTGTGAAATCCTCCTAAAGCAGCTATGACTTTCAAAGAAGAATTTGCATACTTACTAATTTCACCATCTAATTTGTTCTCTCTGTCAAACATGCATCTTAAATATATAAATTCATTCACCAGACCAATTTCTGTACCATTTAGATTTATCTTGCATTCAGTACTAACACTTTCCTGCTCAAATACCATAACTTTGGTTTTTCCCTTATTTATACTATCTGAATTTCATACAAACTTCGTACATCTGGGCCAACATACTCTGCATCTCACTTTTGCTCTCTGCCAACAGGACTGTGTCGTCAGCATACAGTAATCTGCACACATGGATATTACCAAGACATAAACCAGTATTATTCATTTTGGCATCACGCATGCACGCCTCCATAAATATATTAAGCAGCCATGGTAATATTACACAACTTTAGACTCCAGCAGGTATGCGGCAGGAGGGGGGAGGCTACACAACTTTTAAATCAAATATATAAACTGTCTGGTACCCACTTCACTGGCTATTTCTGAGGTGGTTTCAGTAAACAAAATGTCTACAGATTTGTGCATAGCCACCAAAAAAAAATAAATAAATAAAGAGGGAGAGAGGGGGAAGAAGAAAAAGAAGAGAGAGAGAGAGAGAGAGAGAGAGAGAGAGAGAGAGAGAGAGAGGTTAAGGTTATTATTTGTGTTAAAAAGATGTTGATTTCGATGGGAAACTATTGAATAAATAAATTTAAAAAGGTCCGTAGTAGTAGCCTGATGCTGCCAGGTCTCGAAAATTTTGTAGTAATTCTTCCTTCTGAGGCAGTAAGCAGGTGCACAAGCCTCGACTGTGCACCTGCTTACTGCCTTAGAAGGAAAAATTACTACAAAATTGTACAAAAAAATAAAACAATACTAAGAAAGTTTTCAACAACCACTCTTACCATCACACCAACATTAAATTTAATATGGCTACCACAATTCCTGGGAAAAGCAGAAGTTCAGAATCCATCAGAAATATCAAAGAAACTCCATAAAAAAGAAATAAAAAGCACACTTATCAAGAACAATTATCTTCTGCAATGACAGAATTTTTTTTACAAAAAAATAAAAATAAAGTTAAATCATAAGCAATCAAATAGTAACATTAAACTAACCATTCGAAAGGTCCCACACTATGAAGGGTTATTTGAAAAACTTCAGAGAATAATTAGCAAAATATTCTATGTTCAACTTGCTTCGGACTTCAACCTTATGGTTGAAGTCAATTCAACTATAAGGTTGAAGAATTCTTCCCTCCCGTTAAGCAGAAAGAAAACAATGAACTGCTACAAGGAGGAGAAGTAAGTCTACAGTGTAAACTGCAATTAAGGGAACACCCATGTAGAAGAAACTAGGTAGACAATTTTGAACATGTGTAGTGGAACATAAAGTCACAACAAGAAATATTACCAACAGAACTGGATTTAAAAGACACATTCAAAGCACCAGACATTCAATTAAGTGGGACCTCATAAAATTTCTATCACATCAACAGCACTTTGTGAAAAGGAAGTTGGCAGAAAGTCTACAGATTGAAAGAAGAGGAGTCAAAATTATTAAACAGAAAGGCTAGGTATTACTGCATGAGTGGCAACACCTACTCTCTTGAGTTAGTCCTGATGGCAAATAGGTGTGCAATCCAAAACTTTGAAAACAATGGGAAAATAAGCTTCATCTTAGTAATCCCTGTAATGCCAAAGTTAGATTTTAAGTTATTTCATCACTAAGTTTACCCATGATTTCATTAATACACAGTATATATATATATATATATATATATGTAGATAATAACCTTTTGCTAATTGAAACAAAAGTAATTATATTTACCTGTTTCTTCAGTTTGAAAGACTAAATACTTGAGGAGCATCTTTCTGCTTCCATTTCAAACAAAGCACTCTTCAAATCATATTCACTGTATATATATATAGTATAGCAATATATATCATATATATATAATAAAATCTTAAACATGTAATGTGAAAATCATGGATTTTTTGTTTTTTCAAAAATTAAAAACTTACCACAGCTGATTTAACTTCCATAACTACAGCAAAACTTGTCAGATGATCACAGGCACAAACTGTGTGAGTTCTGTTGTTTGCCTCAACTTGACAACCTCTAGCTGACCATTCCCTGAAAGGCAGAAAACAGAAGTTGTGCTATGTGTTAATGTATGACAGTTAAAGTTCAGTATTTCATGGTAACTAAAAAGTCATTAAAAGAGATATATGATTGTTCTTCATGAAATGAAGGCCTATAATAAACCACTTTCTATAAGTCATCATCATATGGCAAACATTACTGTGAAAGAACAAATTAAATATACAAAATTCTTTAAATAACATAATAATTTGCACTTAACAGATGAAAACCACATGAAGAAAACCTAACTGGAGAAGTGCATTAATATTGGTAATATTTCGTTTGTGTCTAGGCAAAATAGGTCTAGAAACGTAATTTCTAATTACCAAAATATTCAGAACACAGGGGTTAGATATTAGAAAAAACAGCTTACTTCTAGATGTTTTCTCTCATTTTTACATAAAAGCATAATCATAATAAAGCTAACAACACTATATTAACAAAATATTATTCTGAGGTTAATGTTTTGAACTACATAAAAATTCTTTCACGTTATTCTTGCCTTTCCTACGTGTTCACACAAAGTGACTAAACAGGATTAATGTGTATATGTAATGTAGAAAGAATAACACGACAGAATATTTTTACATATCTCAAGAGGTTAAGCTTTACATAGAGGATGTATTAAAATATCATAAACCAAGAAGTTAATATATTTTATGAATTGAAAACTCAACTATGTTAAACATAATTTTTACATTTTTAAAAAACAGAATATTTTTCAATTAGGTAAATCATATTTTCTAATTACAGTGTTCTTAACTAGATCATCTTAAATTGGTTTCATGATATTAAAGCGAATTCAACAGAAAGTATGTAAAAAATTACCTAATTCTAAATAAATAATAATTCTAAATTATTACTTTATTGGCAGAGTAAAAATTGGTGTCATTTCATCAAGAGATGGGTTTTATTTGAATTTTACTTCAAATGTTTCAATTCAAAACTTAAGTCAGAGTTGCTGAAGAAATATTTGATCAAGTATGTGATAGTAAATTTTTCAGTAAAGCTTAAATTATGTGGCATGGTGGTGTGAAGTGGACAAAATCTTGATACAGAGAGAAAAAATAAGCAAAGTTACAAAACAAAAGTCGTGTAAATGATATTAGAAATACAGCAAATAAAATTTCAAGCTAGTGATGACAAATCAAAAGCCAACATGTACAATCAAGTGCCTTCTCTCAAATGAGTATGAAAGAAACAAGGAAAAGCATTATGATGAATGGCAGGAAAAGTAAAAATCAAGTGATAAGAACAGAACAATGGGGAAAACAAGACAAATTTGATTCCTAGAGTGAAAAATGTGACAGAAAAGCATTGTGAAAATAAAAATGAAAACTAAAAAGGAGCCACTCAGAAATGTGGACTATTAGTATTCATGCAATGAAAACCATATGGTAGCAAAAATATTCAAAACAAACATGAAGAAGAAAAGAAAAGCAATGAGATCCAACTAACTGAAGGGATCTGACAGACAGGTCACATCTTTAGATTTATTTAACAGATAAAGAAGACTGCTTAATCTAGTACACAAATCTGGAGAACTGTCAGATTGCTTTCAGTTCAGGGGTAATATGTGACCATGTGAAATGATTAGCTCCCTCATAAAAAATAAACACAACAGCAGTTATGGTGACCTGAACAAATTTCTCAGTTCTGAGTGGGGTGAAACATAATGTACAAATTATATATTCTAGCAGAGCAGTTTTGTTGAGGTCACCCAGGATTGGTTTGCAGAGATGAATATTGAATAGTTAATCAAACTTATTTGTTGTAAAGTGTACATCCTAGAAAATTCTTGAAGAGTTGGTTAAAAATTAAAAATATATTCAAACTGAATCTGTGAAAATTAAGACATTTTACTCACACGACTAGTAGATTATTTATATATAAACAGTATATAGGACCTTTCTATGCTTGATAATCTCTCTCAGCACTACTCTTAATAATACCACACACATGGTTCAATGTGGGATGACTGTCTTGCCAGTTCTTTGGGTGGCTTCACTATCACAGAAATTTTAAACTACAGGAATTCATCTTTGCTTTGGTACTTGGGTGACTAGGATGGGTACAACTACCTTGGTGCTCCTTTTACTGTCATTCAAAACATTAGGAACATTTACAGTAAGTCAGATGTTTATATCTTTTTCTTCACATTATTTCCATATATGATACATACTTCAGTAATGTCTGACATTTAGAAATAATCATAATAATAGCTACCTCTTCATTCAAGTTTTGAGGTAACTTTCTCTTTAGCATAGGAATTCAAAAAGCCCACTCAGTAAGTAGCCACAACAATACCATAAATAAATCATTTAATTTCTAATTAAGAATTATTTAAATGTTACTACATTATATGTTGCAAGTTGAATAGGTTTCATGTTCTGTAAGTCAGCACAAACTACTTGTAGCAGAAAAAAATTGTATACACACATTTCTTCCTTCCAACAATAGTTACAGTGTTTGTAATTGTCCAATTGTTTCCCCATCAGCCATGTAGATAGGATAATAATATTGATGCCATGGTGTCTAGAATCATGCCACAAGTGAGGCTTAATGTGGGTCAGTCCTTTAGTTATGATACCATTTCTTCCACTGATCCAGTTAACTCTATGTATATGACATGCTCCTAACCTCTGATGCTTAAGATAGCTATACAACAACCCCTTTACCAAAAATGATCTGTTAGGCCCCATGGCCAGACATTGTAAGGTGGGTTAAAGTTGTTTGGTGGGTTTCTAGTTAAAACTGCTTTGTTTCACTTCTAACCAGTTTCTGCGTGTATAGCTGCAAAGGAATTCTCCGGAGTGGTTAGTCACAGTGTAGGTACACGGTCATAAGTGTAAATGAAGATAGAACAAAGGCAACGGAAATGGTTTTAAGTATGGAACAGTGGATTTTTATTGTGGAACAGTATTTCAGAAATAATTTATACAAGGTTTTAAATGAGTTCTTTACAGAAAAATTTCCACATTGTGCAACACCAGCAAAATCAGTGGTACAAAAGTTAGTGCGGAAATTTCGTGAAACCAGCATGGCGTGCAACAGGAAAAGATACAAACCCAAGACAGTATCAAGGATGTGTGCACAATGATGTTACAAAGCCCTCGCTTTGTAACATCATTGTAACATCTGATTATCGTCTGCAACGGAATATCTGCCACGTCATGCCGATGCATACTAAAGGTGGATTTGCATTTTTGGCCGTACAAAGTTATAGCGCTCCAAGAACTTAAAACTCCTGATTATGCAAATCGGATGCAATAGTGTAAGTGGTTTCAGGAGACCATTGTCAGTGGTGAAATGGACCCAATACTTTATTACATGACAGATGAAACATGGTTTCATCTGTCTGGGTATGTCAACGCGCAAAACAGCAGGATTTGGACCGACATGAATCCCAGACAGACAATGGAGACCCCTCTGTATGACCAAAAGATAGGCATTTGGTGTGCTGTGTCTGCAAAGAGGGTAGTCGACCCATTGTTTTTCACTGACACCATCAACTCGGAGCGCGATGTTCAGCAACTGTTTAACCCATTTGTTACTGCACTTACAGAAGAAGAGTGGACATATGCTTTCTTTCAGCAGGATGGTGCAATGGTTCATACTGCACGGAACAGTCTACGTGCTGTCCATGAAGTGTTTGGGGGAGGACAGAACTGTATCAAAGGGACTATGGCCACCCATATCACCCGATCTCTCCACCTGTGACTTTTATCTGTGTGGAACATTGAAAGGGAAAGTGTATGCAACTAATCTGCACACCCTTGATGAATTAAAAGTGAACATTAATAATGCCATAGCCCAGATTACTGCCAATGAGTTGTGGCGCATTACGAACAACATGTTCTGTTGTGTGCAGCTGTGTCTTGATGTCGGAGGACAGCACTTTCAGCAATTGTTGTAAACACAGGTAAATTACTCCTGTTTTCTGTCATTTCAACTATTCTTTACCATGTATAGTAACATTGCCGGACTGTTGTCGTTCATTATACTTGGGCCTCTTTTATATGGCACACCCTGTATTATACTGGTGAGTTATGAAGATATTGCTGAAGCTGATGGACAAAGTATTGATTCGGTCGTGACCCCACTGCGAACCACCAATTGATACGTTTGGGCCGAGCAGTTAAAGATTTTGCCGCTTGACACCAATTGTTACGTCAATGAATTCCGAGCAGTTATTCTTCAAAATAAAAGGATTGGGTAGGTTTTCTCGCAAAGACTGCCATAATAGGGAGTGCACTTACTTAAACTTACTTTTACTATTACAAGAGCATCCATGAATCAACTGCTAGGATTGCCGGCACACAAATACACTTTAATTTAGACAGTCATATTTACATAATTTATATATGCTGATGAATCATGCCAAATCATGGCTATTGACAAGTCACTACGACCAAACTTGGCGAATTTTTAATAGATTGCACTGTTCATCAAGCGATTTCGAGACAGTCACTCAAACGTCTTGTTACGTGTCTATTGAATATCTGTTCCTATCTTGGTAGAACAAAGTTCCACATGACAAATATGTAGTGCTTAAAAATCTAAGAACTGTTACTTACTAGTCTTCTTCTGATAATAATCCAAAGCACCTTTGTGCTGGCTACTTTAATAGCCGACACCACATACTTGATATCAAATGGAGTAGGAAACGGCTTTATGCCATCTTTAAACACACAGAGACGCACATGCACTTTCACTGGTCCAGCTGCTGAAGCGTAGGGGTATCACTAAAGATCCCCATGTGATGTTCTCCTCGAAAGGAAAGAAGCATCGGTCAATGTCGGCGCAACCCGATACTCGTCGAATCATGGAACTTTCAGGTGCAACGGGGAACGATTTTTGACTCCTGGTCACTTGGCACTCTGTTATAACATGGACACTAGCAAATCGTTTGTACTTATTAACTCGCCACTTCTTGTGATGTTAGGCCAAGGTTTGCGATCCGCCACTTTTCCTGTTGTATCAAGCAAACTTCTGATCCGCCCTTTTATTGGAGCCAAGCATGCAGCTTCTCTTTCTCTCGTATATCAGGAAACAACTGCTTATTTCTTTCTTTTGTTGATTTCAGCTATTCGTTAGAGCCCCCCCCCCCCCCATGCACACTAGGACACGAGAATATTAGGAGCACTCAAAAATGCCTTTGTCGGTCCTTCAGTATTACACTTATACGACAATTTCTTGACCCAAACTGCAACCTGTCTCATAAATCTGTCCTGCTAATGGAATTCCCGATCCCCTTGTTTAGTCTAAAACCCCGACACCTTGGCTGAATTACGACTGCTTTCGTCACCTTCGGGATTCCGAACACAGGGGCAAAACATTTTGGGTGGTCCCTGTTTCACTTTGGAACTTCTCTTTTCTTTGTTTAAAACCCGATCAGAACCAACGAATTAATTAATCAAATCATTAATCGCTCTGATTAGCCACGCCCATTATATTAAAAAATAATGAGGCAAAATTTGCAACAGTATTAAAAAAAATGTTTGTTTTCTTACCTGGAATGGAAATCCCAGAAGACACACACTGGATTTGTAACATTTTCTTTCTGTAAAATTAAACAGTTAATGATGAATTATTTTAATTACATATGCATTTACAAGAAATTCTGCCATACAATAATTATACATGACTTTTTCTAGTAAAATACCTAATCCATAATACTAAAACAGAAAAAAATACAATTATATTTACTCCATATATTCACACAATTATATTTACTTCAAGAAGTATTTCCACCAAACAATTCTAATGCAATAATCCCAAAGAACCCAACATGAAGAAGTAATAAAACATAAAAAATTTTGTACTTTCAGTATAATTAATGTGAATAGTATAAGCAAAGGTAGAGTGTAACCTTAATCAGCTGAGAATGTTGTATGGAAATTTTTGGATGATAACCTGTGTTTATAAATCTAAATAATTAATTCTCAACTGGACTTCAAAATTTATGAAATTTTCAGTACAGGGTCAACAGGTAACATACAACTACATGTATTTAGGTATGAATGGTAACATACAACTATACAACATACGTCAAACAGGTAACATACAACTACTTAGGTATGAATGTCATTGTAGGCACAAATATACCATATTTTCACTGTTCCCCATGTAGCCACCTTCTCAGAAAACTTGAAAATTGCATTGCCCTGGAGTGGCAATCAAATTCTCAGTCCCGATTTCTGTTTGAACATGCTATCCATTACACCATCCAGGACAATGAAGCTCCAAGCAACTGAAGCTACGCAGACGTGGCTTAAAAATCTGTGTATCATTCAGATTTATAAATCTGAAAGGTACTACATATATAATGTAAAAATGCGGCCCACTTGTGCTGACAATGACATTTGTATTGCCTTCCATGTATATGAAAAGAAATATTTCTTCAGGGAGATTCATTTCCCAATAATATGTAAGATATTTAGGTATGATTATTGGCAAGACTGAATAGCTTCATAAGGAAACTGACAATATCAGCAAAGCAGGAAATGTTTGTTATCAGTTGCATAAAAATACAGTAAAGCACCGTTTATACATCTTTCGAGGGACCGTTCATAAAAGACGTATAACTGAGAACTACGTATAATTGAAATTAAAGTTTAAAATGTGAAGCGAATTTCTTTAGTACATATGTATAACATGTACAGTACTACTGTAGTACCTGTTATGTATAACAAAAATATATTTTGTTATGCATTAAATATTTACAAGTATTACGTTATTTATTCATTTTAATGTTGTAATGAACACGTGCGGACGGACGTTTCATTCCACCATTTTGTTGTTTTAACAAAGAACTGTGAACATTCTTCACCACATGAAGCATCTTAATCCTATGTTTGAGCAAGAAGTAGTGCATGAACGCCTGGAGCACACGACCTTGAAGAATTAGCTGCTCGAGTTTTTCTGTTAGAGAAGTTGTCTTACCGCTTTAGTGTATATGCAAGGTTGTAATCGCCAGCGGGAATCCGACGGCATTCCTGAGCTCAGGTATTTCACGTGCTGGCCAGAGTAACTAGTTTTTTTTTTTTTTTTTTTTTGTGCATGCATAGGAGAGTACCAGAAGGACCAAGGCAGTCTAGCGGAGAACAGTCAGAGCTTCAGTCATCAAGGAGAGAGGGTCGAAGTTCGGACACCGGTTTGATGTAAATGCTGTGGGTATCGCAGAGGTACAGCATGGTGGATGGGAAGGAGGATTCCTTTGTCCACTGGGTCTCAGGGAAGGCATTGTGGAAAGGCAGCACGAGGGCCCTGAATGGGAAGCTATGGGAAATCCACAAAGCAAATGGTTAATGGAATAATAAAGTTTTGCTGTTTCAATTTTTATTTCCGTGTACTGGACAGAGTTTGGTCGATGTAATAATTCTTCTAAGTAAGGATGCCTTCAGCCGCCTCGATAGCCAGATCTCATAGTAAAGGTGAGATGGTAGCTCGCTATGCGGTGGGAATCAAAATTTATAATCCGAGGCATTATCTAAGATATAATCAAAGATTTAAGAATTGATAATATGTCTGGCCCTACAGCTATATTTCTCATAAACTAAAGTAAACTATAAGGAAAAAAATTACAATTAAATTGTGTAGCATATTATATAAATACACCCACGCCTTAGTTGCATTATCTGCATTAAGATGTATAGCAGCTCTCAAGGTTAGGCTATGGCCCTCTTCAGATAAAACCTTCTATGGTTGAGACCTTGAGGCTGTGCTAGAATTTCGGTAGAAATACAGTAAGTTTTTGGGCGAAAAATAGCTGTTTTTTTCGCCCAAAAACTTACTGAAATGTGGTGGAATTAACATAGAAATAAAACACACTGAAATAAGGTTGAATAATGGTTGACATTTGGTAGTTGAAATTAGGTGGAAATGAAGTTGAAACCATATGGTTGAATTTACGTGAATGGCTTGGACATTTTCAATGTAAGTTTTACCACACTTTTCGCCGTGAATTCAACCTTATGCGGAATGTAACTCAAACATAAATTCTACGTGGTTGTGCTACCAGGGCTGTTTCTTATGAATACAAGTCAACTTGCTAGGTAATAAATTAGATCATTATTTCCCAGGAAAGGAAAGGCAAATGATAAGAACTAATGTATTATAAATATTTAACGGGAGTTATCGAGGATAAATTTATTAGGTACATTACCTCTCAAATTTTTTCGATCTAAACACTAGATCCTCTTCCCGTTAAATATTTATAATACTGAAAGTAATAAGAGGAAGCCATGAAGTCATTAATTACTAGAAGAACTAATGTTTTTAACAGGTGTTCAGACAAAAGTCTGCAATTTCTTTTGAACTAACACCAGCAGGTATTTTCCTAAGCCCTGCTTGGACGCTGTGGATAAGAAACAATGTTTGAGGTGGTGCAGTTTCCCCTCAGACCTTTGGAACATCCTCTTGTCACAGATAACAATCCATTCTTCTAGCATCAGAAAATGCAGGCCTCTCTTCATTGGAATAAATCTTCCAGTAAATCTCATAAGATGCCACACTGATACCCAACATGACAGAATTTAATGGAGAAAGCCCATCAAGGGATTATAAAACCACATTAGTTGAAAGCAGCAAAATTACTCATTTCCTTAGTGCACAGACAACATGCCATTTAGCATTGCCTCCAGCAGAAAAAGAATTGGTTGACATTTGCTGAAAATGAACACTAATACTACAAAAAGTTTTTTCCACAGTTTTTCAGGTCAGTGTAAAAATTTAGTCTATTTACAAATCTTGAAAAGAAAAATTAGAATTTACAGAAGAAAGTTCCCCAAATGAACATGATGAAGATTGTTTATTGCAACTATGCAAGAATATGCATCATAAACAAATCATACACAAGGAAAGCAAAGCTTTGAAGTCACAAAAAAGTTGTGTCCTTGGTTAAATTCAGAAGGGTGTCAGATAATCAGGCTTCAGTGCATAAATGCATAGGATATAAAATGATATAGTAGAGTATAATAATTCTTATTTGTAATTTTCTGCCTCAAGCTCTTAGCATGTACCTAAAAGCTTGAAACCAGCATGTACCACACCTATTGCTGCACAATTACCAGTATTCTTTTGGCAATTTCATGAAATAGCTGATCCATATGTGCAAAACAAGAGCTTAGCTAATGGATCATGCCTTCAGTGATGACAAATACAAAAACAAAGGGTAACTGTGAGAAATATATTCACAAACTGGCCAAGCTAACATTAGCTAATTGTATAAAAAAAGTTTCAAGTTCCTTCCATAAAAAATACACTACTGCGCATTAACAACTAACTTGACATTAAAAAGACAGTGACAATAAATTACAACTTCGCTGTAAAAGTTTTCTAAATTTATTACATTTTATTAAAAAAAATACCAGTTACATACCTTCAAATGCCTCAAGGTAATAATAACGGGCTGCAGTAATCTAGAATTTTCAGCTCTTTCTAAAGATGCTGAAATTATCCTAGAATTTACTATCCTGGTGATGTTGTCATCAGGGTGATCACGAGGATGATGAAGGATAATAGAACCAGGCCTTAAGTATTCTTCCGCATTATTGAAAGCAGTAAACACAAGCTTCACTAAACCTGCATGAGATTCAAATGTGACATGTCACTTTTTGCAAAAGAACATAAAGACCTAATTGGATACCACTTTTTTAATAATTTTGCCTTAACAATTCTGTATTAATATATGTACTATGATTAACATGTTTCTTTTAATTATTCACACATTAATACACTCATACATGAGACTGACAAAGAAAAAAAAAGTTGAACTTTTAATCAGGTGAAAAATCACAATGCACAGCACAAAAGGGTGAATATAAAGCAGCATGGGCAAGACTAAATTGTTCACTGTAGTTTATTTATGTAAATATTAAACTGGAGCACATCACTTTTTTCAAAATATAAAATTACCTTTTATTATTAATCATTTAATTTTGTTTTGAATTCAAATATAAATACTGAATTCGAAACAAAATAAAATGGTTTTAAAAGACATTGCTTCAAACAGTTTTTTATTTGTCCTTCTTTTTTTATGCTGTATTTGCTAGAACATCAAAAAGTTTCCATTCGAGGTCACTGCAAGAGCACATATGATGTAAAGGTTGATGACAGTCAAGCTACATAACAACGGTTAGTTATTCTGTGAAATCGAATTGTGGCATAGTGCTGTGTTCGTTGAACATATCATACACATATTGATGGCATCATTGTTACCGAGCAAGTCCAAAGCAGATCAACGAGCTGCTATTCTGTTTCTATCCGCTGCAGGAAAGAAACCAGCAGAAATTCATTGCAGAATGGTGACAGTAGTAGAAACCAGCAGAAATTCATTGCAGAATGGTGGCAGTAGTAGAAACCAGCAGAAATTCATTGCAGAATGGTGGTGTTCATTTCGGAATTTTTACACCATTCCGCAGTTGTGGAATGGTGTCAAAAATTCCGAAATGAATACCACCATTTAGGGGCTCATTCAGATGTCGCTACAACACATGTTTTGCAGTGGTCTGGGAGTCCATCCACATCAACCATAGCCAATAATATTGGGAATGATCAGGAATCCGAAGCTGTTGAATGCACGATTGAGAAGTTGAAAAACTTGCACTTAAAAATTGATATTTATTTACTTACTAAATGCACTTAATAATTGATATTTATTTGCACTTAATAACTGATATTTATTTACTAAGTAAAAATTGATATTTATTTACTTGACAAGAGACTTTTATTACAATGACATCTTGAACCTTGTTCATCAACAGAACAATTGTCTTAACACCTACATCAAGACCTTTTAAATATCTGTAACCTATTACATGTGTGTGTGTGTGAACTTATCAACTCCGAATGGAAACTTTTTATCAGCCTTTTTTTTTTTTTTTTTTTTTTTTTGATTGGAGGTTTAACGACCACCGTGAGCAACTCAATGGGCTATAAGCAGTCGCCCGTCCCTAATTTAGGGTCACTGGTTCCAGGGAAGGGAGAGAGCCAGTGCCGTAAGACAAACACAACATCCATGCCTGAGCGGGATTCGAACCCGGACCCCTTACGGACGAATGATCAGAGGCCAACGCCTTAGACCACTGCGCCACCGGGGCGGCCATTTATCAGCCTTATTCATTCAGTTGTTTAATTTTGAATGGATTAAACAAATAGACTGCCCAAATAAAATAACCTATAAAGCTAATTTTTCACTACTGAGTAGCAGTAGTGAAAGTCCCTATGCAGGCTAGTTACAGGTTATCTGTATGTTCTCTTCCATTCTTTGGAAAAATTTCAATTTTCCTCCATGTTCTTCTGAACATCTTCTATGTTAATGGTTGGAAGTCATTGAAGCAATCCCTGAAAGCCTTTTTCAGGTCTTCAACTGATGTTATGCAGAGTTGAGAAATTTTCTTTTTAACAATGTCCCAAAATGAATTACCTTTTAAGCAATTTCACTAATGGTCAAGTTTCTGTTGGAAAGCTCATCGACACATCTGGGCTTACATGACTTCAATATCAAAAATCCTTTTTCATTGGTTCTTGGACTGTGGAGCATGGAATGCCTAACTAAGATTATCTTTTTTTGGTATGATTTCAGTGGTGATCTAGAGCAGAATTCTTCAACAACTTCCACATGGTGCTGATGTGATGCTGGTTGGCCAGAACGCTTAAAATCAGGGACGTTTTCTTTAGAAAAAGCCTTCTCCCATGGATTCAGAGTTTCACTCACAGGAGCAGGCTCTTCAAACTTCTCATGCCCAAAAACTGTGGCAACTATGTAATTGAGTTTAAATTTTGCATCAACAAGGGAAAAGAAAACTGAATATTTAACACAAAACTTTTTACTTATGACTAAACAGTCTCCTCAGGGAGAACACTCAGTCAGCATGGTTGGAAGCTTTAAATTCCAAACAAAGAGTAATATTTCATTGAGTTGTGCTATTGGCAGGAAAATAAGCACACCGGACAAAAAAATAGTCACCCCTAACAGAAATGACAGTAGGAAGTTACCGGTTGCACAGAGGGTGCCATGATAGCATTGTTTAGAGATAAATAGCAGTGATGTGGTCTACAGGATCATTTCTGTCTTGTGCAGAGGTGAAGAGCAACGCATGTCTTGGATTTAGTCTGAAATATGGGTCATAAGACAGACGTTACTGGGTGGCAAAAAGGAGCCATTGTGTTTGACTGTGCCCACGGACACAAAGTGAATGACGGCGCCCAATCTGTTGGGGTGTCAAAGTGTACTGTCCAGTGGGTCTACAAACAGGGTATAGTTTGCCGTCAACTGAAAATCAGCAATGTAATTGTGGTCAGAAAATGATTCTCACCAACAGTGACTGCTGCCATGTTTCATGCCTAGTAACTGCAAATTGGTTTCAAACCAGGCAACAATTGCTCCAAACAGTAAATGAAAGTTCACTCCAACCAATTTCTGAAAGGACATTGCGACGAGAACTGCATGCGATGGACATCGGGAGCAGAGTACCACAGAAGAGGCCTCTTTTAACAGCAAATCACAAAGACACGTGTTAGCAATGGGCTCAGAGGCTCCAAAACTTTACTGTGGAGGATTGGAAATGAGTAATTTGGTCTGACGAGTCTCGTTTCTGTTTGTACTCCCATGATGGGTGGCGATGAGTGCATTGCAGGCCCAATGAAGCCTTTAATCCTGATTGTGTTGAAGGTGTTTAAGCTGGAGGGAATTCTGTGATGTTTTGGGGATCTTCTTCGTACCACGAAATGGGCCCTCTCATTGCAGTGACGATGAATTTGAACCAGCATGTTATCCTCCGCATTTGGAATGATGAAGTGTTGCCTTTTGCCCCACATCTTCAGGAGCAGTATCACATTGCCACTCTTGTCTTCCAAGATGACAATTGCCATGTGCACAGAGCTCAACTGTGTCTGAGTGGCATGATGAACAATCAGCAACACTGTCTCACCTTGATTGGGCTGCCAAATCCCCAGATTTAAATTTTATTGAAAATCTGTGGGATGATTTGGAACAGAAGGTGAAACACCAGAATAGAAAACCGTCTACTCTGGTGGAACTTTGGTACCAATTGACATATGAGTGACTGCAAATCAATGTTCAATATATCCACAACCTCGTGGAGTCTCTACCACACTGGATCCATGCTGTCATCAAGGCAAGAGATGCCATCACCCGTTATTAGGTATATTCTGACAGGGGTGACTAATTTTTTGTCTGGTGTGCTTATTACTTATTGTCAGATATGAGTAAAAATCACATTCAGTACTTACCAAAGAAAGTGCAAGAAAGATATGAAGAAAGCATCATTTTTGAGAAGAACTTAATGCTTGCAGCATTTTCAAATGATTACAAATGCGGGATTATTTTTGTTGCCTGAGAACACTGAGTTATGAGTCATGGCAATAGCTCCATGACAGTAATCACCAGGAAAACTGACCAGTCTAGTCGAATAGTGAGTGTTACTACAAGAGAGTGGGTGATGGTAGTAGAAGTTTCTACCTTCTCCCCTTTGAAAATCGAAAAGTGAATCTCACAAATATTACCTTCTCCAGATCATAAAAATTCATGCCCTCCTCAATGATTTTTAAACTCTGGTGCCACTGATAATGACTACGTAAAAAGTATCATTAGACTGTGGATAACTTAACAAAGGCAACTGGACATTTAACCACATCTCAAACTATTGGATCATGGGAATCTTCATGCCCAATAAAAAAATTAATCAAAAAAATAGAAAAAAGGAATGTGGAACAAAAATTGTCACAACACCTTCCAATGCTTTAGCACACTGCTGAATGAGACAGATAAAATCAATTATTTGGATGTTCCATGACAAAATTAGTTCCAAATGAATATTTCCATAAACCAACAGAGTATCCATATTTCTAAACATAAGAGAACAATTAGCATCAGTGATGAAAGATATAAACCTTTACCACTGACCAAATTCCCAAAGAAAGACAATTCAATTAACTTCTTCTAAAGTAAAATCAATGAAAAATAACTTAATTACAACCTGCATAAACTTCAGTTATGCTATAATATTAGGGAGTTATTTAGTGGATTGCACACCATTGATTTCAGCACTTAGAACAGCTTTGCTGATATAGTCACAACAGTTCTAATGAATGAACTGATGAAGTTTTTAGTCAGGTGTGGCATGCTCACATGTAAATAATGCTTAAACATTTGAAAACAAAACAGTTTCAATAGAACTGAGTTATAGTTATCGCTCAGAATATTCTGGTCCATGCACAATGTTTCTATGAAATATTTTTAATAAATACAGAATAATTATGATTTACAATAATATAAAACAAATAAACCCATGTCTCTTTAATATCTATTTTGGGTTCTATTCAAAATCAGTTTTGAATTTGCATTAAAAGAGATTTGTATAAAATAGAACCACTTCAATAAGGGAAAACAAATATTAAACAAATAAGAATACGCAAAAAAGATGTAAAATAAAAATTCCACACCTATTAATTTCATCATATTGAACAGATATAAAACACAAGCTGACATTATTTAGATTACCATTTCCTTTCCTAAAATATTCCTGTAAGGCTTGAGCAGGAAGTTGTAGATGATCCTGCATGGCAGACCAATAGACTCCATCTACTTCCGAATCTATTTCAGTAGAAGCTGGGAATTGAATGCTGTTTACTTCTCTGTTTGGTGTCTTAGACTTTATCACTTGTAAAGATAATACTGAAAACAAAATAAAAATACTTTTTAATACAAGTAATGAGAGTGAATACAATATGCTGAAATATATTTCCCCAAAAATAAGTTATCAGTGCACAGCAAGACCTTGTCTCTACATGATGAACAGAACACAAAGAAATGGAATCATACTATCAAATCTGCAGACAAAATAACACCGAGAAAAATAGTGGTAGAAAAAGTAGCTGAATCTGAATAACTTTAAAGTACTGAAATGAAATGTAAGCTTAAAATTGCAGTAACACCCTCAAAAGGTCAAAGCCCTTCTGGCTCATGAGGTAATCAGGCACTGAGCATGGTGGAATGCATATGATTTCAGTTTTAGACCTATTTGCAAAAAATGTTGGTGTGACATGCAAGACATGTTGCTGCCTTGACTAAATAACCCTTGATTTTATGGCCAGTAGAACTCTGACAGATCATACATAATGAAAGCTGTAGGATTTTTTTTTTTTTTAGGTTTAACAACCATCATGGGCAACTCAATGGGCTATAAGCAGGCGCCCTTCCCTAATTCAGGGCAACTGGTTCCAGGGAAGGGATAGAGCCAGTGCCGTAAGACAAACACAACATCCATGCCTCACTGGGATTCAAACCCAGACCCATCTTGAACGAATGGTCATAAGCCAGCTCTTAGACCACTGCACCACTGGGGTGGCAAAGTTGTAGGAATAGCACATAGGCAGCATATGCATCATGCATTCACCAACTAATGGCATCAAGAAAAATGGATAATGGAACAATGTGAGATGGGAGAATGACAGCTATGACCAAACAGCAGTTATTCCATATTTTAAAACAATGGCTATAAGAATCTGAACAAAATCATCAGGAAAAAGCTAGTGCATAGCAATGGCATCACCAACTGACTTTGCAATAAACACCCAGTACACCAATAGCAATACTATCAAACATCAACAGAGTGCATTGTAACCGGGGCTTTCATATTTATCAGAAGCGAGATTCTGTAGCCATTTTTAGAGATAGTGAATTGTAATCATTTTCTTTCAATTCCCGCCATTTGGATGAAAGGCAAAGTATTTCTTTTCCCACACTTTGCAGCAGAGGGCAATTAAGGAATCTCGCATTTTTCGGAGAAGAGGCATCTTAGGGTGTGGCCTGAGGGAGCGCGGTGGCAGAAGGTCGACGAAGCAAGAGAGCTTTAGCGGGGGTGCAGTATTCTTCGGGACAAAAGGGAAGGAGGAGGAAATTGAGGCCGATGATAGAGAAAATGGAAGGAGATCATGAGCGAGAGAGTATGTAGAAAGAACGGAGATCAGGACAAGGCTTAAAGACATTCCCCGTAACATCTGAATAAAAGTTTTCCTCATTGCAAAATTTAGCCTCGGTCGATTCATTTTCCTATGCTTTGTATTGTATTTATCTGCTCCAATTGGGAGAATTGCAGATTATACCACCGTTACCAAACTTACTGCAAAGGAAGCATCAAACAAACCCTCCACACAGGGTGCTGTAATAGAACTCAGCACCAAGCCCTGTAACAGCATATCCTTACTTTGTACCACTACATAACATAATGAACCATTTCTCAGTGACATGAAGAAGTAGAGGTACATGCAAGTCATTCATTACACCATCTTTCCCTAACTTTCAGGCATTATCAATAGCACTGGGATTAATTAGTACAGTCTTGAACAACTTGGGATTGGGCCATCTTTAGCAACAAACTCCAGTTTGTCTAGAAACTAACAGTCACTTGTACATGCTTGGAGACAATGCAGTAAATACTATTATTCAGCTGACACTGTCAAATAACACACTACACTGAACAAGGTATTATGATCTGGTTGTGATAAGTTATGACAGCTGGTCATCTCTAGTACATATACCAGATGCTCTGACCATGCTACACAATATCAGTTCCTCTGTGAAATTAATAGAACTTCTGTTGAATACATGTGTGCCTGGTGCCCTGTTTCTTTCTTTTTAAAATACATAAGTGCCTGGTGTCCTGTTTCTTTCTTTTCAAAGCAATACCAGGCTACATACTGCTAGTAGCAGCCAAGAATGTCTGCAACTTTATAGTCTTATGGGGTTGGCCAAGTCCCCAGATTTATCCCACACTGAACATGTCTGGGACTTGGTAAGGTCAGGGCAGTCCAGGCAGTAGCCTGGGGCTCCAGTTCATGAAGGGCCCCAGAACATCAATTTTTTTACCCAAGTTTTTTTTTTAATTTTCGTTGCATATACATTAATTTTTCTTATTCCATAACTGATTGTTATTTGGAAAATCAGTCTCAAAATATGAATAAAGGACATAAATATGTAGTCTCTCTCTCCCTGAGAAATTGCAATTCTGCTTGGCCAGAGCTCTTGTGGCAGCGTCCAGAGCCCCCATAACATGGTTCTTGCCCGGAGCCCCTAAAATTCAAGATCTGGCCCTGTGGGTAGGGTGTCACTTACATACTTACCCACAGCTGGCACAGACAAAGAAACAGTTGCAATAGGTATGGTCTCAAATGCTATTCCACGCCAAAGTGACTTCAGACTTCAATGTGTAGCAGCATATGTCTATGGATTATCACCATGTAATATATCTGTGCTTTCACTCAGTAACAGAATTCCTGCCTTAGTCATCTACTAATGTACTTTACGTGTTATTTTCACTGATTCTAACCACTTCTTCTATGTGATGTGTATGTCACAAAGTGTATGTGTACGTGAAAAGCCCAGGCCTCACCCTTATATCTTATTTGCATTGAAAATATAACTCATATGCTTTCTCGATCAGAGAAGTGAATATCTGGTTTGCAGATTTTAATGTCAGTTCACTAACCAACCACACACACACACTCACAGCAAAATGAGTCTGCACTCTTTACACATAAAAGACATATTGCAACTGCAACTTCAGATGGCAATTAAATCATGCAGTCTGATAACAAATTAGCAATTACACATAAATGCACTCCACAAAGTCATTTCAAGCACATAACATAATACTGGCTAAAAGACAACAGATGCTATTCCTAGTCTGAATCTAATAACATCAGCTGTGATGGAAGATAAGAATTCAAAATGAAGCTGGAGGATTGCGTCAATTAACATGAAAAGGATGTGCCATGGATGCACTGCAAAAGAGGTAGAGGGCTCAAGTTCACCAGACAATGGCCTACTCAGAGGTAGAGTTTTAAGATGGAAGATAAGAAATCAAAATAAAGTAGTAGGATTGCATCAATTAATATGAAAAGGATGTGCAAAGGATGCACTGCAAAAGAGGCAGAGGGCTCAAGTGTGCAAGACAATGGCTTACATTCATGTAGAGTTTTAAAAATAAATTAATTTTCACCTACTTTCTAATTTGCCTTTAAATAATATATTGTCTAATATTCCAAAGTTTTTTAAATTAAGCTTTACAATGGAGTCATTGCTAATATTACCATATTTTTAATGCTAAGTTCACAGTAGGTTCTGGAGGTTTTTAATTCCCTTGGGTAATTTGTTGTCACAGTTCACAATTTTTGCTACATCCACAGCAGCATCACCAAAATTTTCATTATTTATGTTGATAATGAATGCATAATATTTGACAATGAAATTATGCATTGCTGTTTCCTTCATCACCCACATGGCACCAATTAATTATGTACTTTGACATTTTTCTTTTAATTATCTGTAATCTTAGTATATTTGACAGTTATGGTAAAAGTTTTTCTGGATATCTGTACCTTTTCTCTGGGTATCCCTGTCTCTAATGCATACATTAGAATACAAAACAAATACAAAACACATGGGAATGACAGAATTCTATATCTGAAAAGAATCTTGCCAGAACATACACAGTGCAACAATTAAGTAATGACACTGCTTTTTTTTAAAATCTCGGCAAGACACATAGATCAAGACGGCACGTTTTTTTTTTTTTATAGTCAACAGAGTTTGTGTGCCAATTACGCAGATGGTTATTTACACTGTGCATTCATTTGGTGGAAGAATTTTGTCCCAGCTCTGTCATGGAGCAGAGAGCAAATATCTGGTTCCATCTGAAAATCAGTAAAACTGCATCTGAGACAGTTGAACTGTTACATGATGTGTGTGGGGCTGAAGCATAGTGGTTACAAATCCTTCCACTCTCATCCGTGCTATCTCATAAAGCCAAAGAAACACAAGTTAATCAGATCATTTGACATATTTTCATTTTGCTGTTGAAATACTTGTTTTTAATAAAAAAAAAACAACTCCTGAAGAACTACATAATTTGGTCCATGAACTTACGGAAAGAAGCAAATATAGGATTAAAAATAAACATGTGGGTGACAAAATTCATACCTCATACTTGGATGAGGAAGAATTCAGGTCAGACAAATGAAACTGGACATAGTGGTGTCTGTACCTACCTTAGTCAACAGATATTGGGTGTTTTGTATGATTCAGGGGTTTACCCTCATAAGCATCTCGAGCAATAATGAGTGACCCATCCTTAAATTATGGCCAATAATCCAGAAAAAGGAGAGAACCAGCACTGTAGGACAAGAACATTACCAATGCTCCAAAGAGTACTCAAATCCATACCTACCTAATGATTTCTTCTGAGGATACAGTCAAGGACCATATTAATAAAATACAAAACTTTCCTCATTGCACTGGGAAAAAACAATGACACAAAGCACATGCATGCACATGCATACAGACTTAGATAAATACTTATTAAAAGAGAAACTTACTTTGGCTTTGTGAGAACAAATTTTGGATTACAAACCACTTCTTAAGAAATGACTAACAAAAGAGTTTCTGTGTTCAAAAAAAAGGTGAGGTAAATAAACCAGCAAAATTTACATGCCCCAGTTTCAATAAGTCAACAAAAGTCACTAACTGAAAGTACATAAAGCAACAATAGACACTTGACAGCGTAAATAAAATTACCTTACAAGAATTTGAATGATCTCGTGATCTGAAAATACTGTAATGTTAGAATTTCACCAAAAACTCAATGTTTGAAGTGGATAGTTTATCACTGACAACTGACTGAAGAATTCCTGCAGGTCAGAAATCTCTTGATAGAAAATTACAAGGAGTAACAGTGCTTTTTTGCGCTTGCTTGGCTCTTTGTACAGACAGAATTCATAAGACAGTAATTGTTTGTTTTAACTACAGAACTGTTCAAACCTAATAGGAAAACACATTTACTCTTGAGTTAAAGATCTAAGTTGAGGGAGTTTAGCATTATGCTGTGAGCAGAAATTTACAAAGTTTTGATATGATCAAAAACAATGAGCTGCAGAAATAAAAAGTGTGACATATGCTTCATTAGATTTAATATGGAAGTCCAGCAAATCCGTTTCTTTCTGTGCAGTGGTTATTGTAATAACAACACAGTTATCACTCACAAAGACTAAACTGCCATTACAGATCACAACAACCACTGGACTGGTGGGTGTTGCTAATCTCATTTATTCATCTACAAATTACCCATATGAGAATACAGGAGAATATGACAACAATATATGACATCTTTCTTTCTTTTTTCTTTTTTTTTCTTTTTTTTTTTTTTTAGAGATTCAGTTTATCAGGTGGATGAATTTTTCTTCCAGGTCACAGAAGCAGACAACTTAGTAGGTGTGCCAATGCACTGAGAAAAACGAGATGGTAGTTGTGATTCAGGTATAGTAACATGATGTTTATATTTAGTTGGAGAGTTCTGAGGAAGGAGAAACCAATTAGAATCGGGTATAGTAAGCATAGGTGTATCATAGTTTTGAGAGTTCTCCAGGGAAGACGAAACTGGTGGGCACGCAACTACTGGTATTTTCGGCATGAATATAGCTTTTGTTGGACGAATACACTCTGCACTGTGACGAAGAGTGGTGCCATCCTGAGTGGTAACTAAATAGGAGCGAGGGGTATCAAGCTTTGCAGATACAGTAGCGAGAATCCAGTTGAGATGCACCATTTTAAGTTTTACAGATTGACCCTGTACCAAGGATGACACTTGGTTATGAGTACCAGTTGTGACATTTATATGCTGGTTCTCTCTGGAGAACTGGAGATGAGAAGAAGCTGACGCACGAGGCAAATGTGCTAGAGGATGTAACAGGATCAATGTTCATGTAGGATGTCCAAATAGATGTTGAATTGGAGAAGGTAAGTCACCGCGAGGAGTATTCCTCCAATTCAGTAGTGCCAAGTGCAAGTCAGATTGTTCTAGATCAGTATGCTTTAACATTAACTTAGCGATTTGCACATACCGTTCTGCCAAACCATTTGACTTAGAATAATGAGGACTGGATGTGAGCTGTTGTATCTTCCAGTCTCTTGTGAAATTTCGAAATGCTTCAGAGTTATACTGTGGACCATTGTCAGTTTCTAGGATATCAGGAATACCATGAGTGGCAAAAGTAACTTAAATACTTAACAACAACCTGAGATGTTGGTTGACTTAGTTTTTTAAAATCAAAATATCCGGAGTAACTTATCAACTACAAGGCAGTAATGGTCACCCTTAAAGTAAAATAAATCTGATGCTACTTGTTGCCATGGAAAACAAGGAATAGGTTTCATCAGCAATGGTTCTGAGTTAGGAGCACGACCAGTTTGTTGACACGTTGGACATTTTTGAACAAATAGTTCAATATCTTTAGACATTACATGCCAAAATATTATTCCTCTTGCACGATGTAAGGAAAGGCTAGTACCCAGATGGCCCTGATGGATAAGCTTGAGATATTTAGATTGAAGTACTCCACGTAGGATCAGTGATTCAGCCTTGAACAACAGATTTTCGTATACAGATAATTCTTCACGATTATTCCAATACTTGTGTAAAGAAACAGGCACTTCTTTTATTGTTGGTGGCCAACCTTCAAAGATAACTCTCTTGAGTTGTTGTAGTTCTTCAACTTCATTAGTTGCTGCAATCAGCTCTTGAAATGTTAATGAGGGAAGCAGTATATCAAGTAATGTTTCAAATAGTTCATGATCTTCACCAGCTGTCTCCAAAGACTCTATACTACAGTCATGACTTAGAGCGTCAGGGATTGGAATATCAGTACCATGTTTAAATATTATTCTCAGCAAATACTGAAGCTCATCAAAAATTAATCATGGTAATCTAGGTGGAGCAGTATGTAAGGGTTTCTTTGTGATGACCTTTAAAGGTTTGTGATCCGTTTCAATGGTAACAGACTTGCCATAAATATAACCATGAAATTTTTTACACCCATGACGAATAGCAAAGGCTTCCTTCTCAATTTGAGGATAACGCTGTTGTGCAGATGTTAATGCTTTGGTAGAATATACTATCGGTCTACCATCTTGGAGAAGTACAGCACCAACTGCATGAGAACTAGCATCCACTGAAACAACCACTGGTTTGTTCACATCATAATAAGCCAACTGTGGTGTATTTTGAAGAGCTTCTTTTAACTTACAAAAGGCTTTTTCTTGGTCAGAAGATCACTCCCATATGACATCTTTCTGTAGAAGTCTGTGCATGGGTTCTGAAATACTTGAATAATTAGGTATGAATTTAGAAATATAATTAGTCATACCCATAAATCTCTGCAACTAAGTGACAAAAGTAGGTACTTTTAATTTTCCAATGGCCTCAACCTTGGATCGGTCAAATTCTATTCCATTTGGCATAAAAATGTGACCTAAGAACTTAACTCCTGTTTTCTCAAATTCACACTTGTCTTTATTCAACCGAACTCCACTATCTAAGAGTCGATCAATGACCTTCGATGTTAAACTACGTAACTCCTTGAGCGTGTTTGTCCAGATCAGAATATCATCCATTGAGCATTCAGTATTGTCAATACCCTGCAATAGGGACTCCATAACCTGTTGGAAAACTTCGGGTGCCGAAGCAAGTCCAAAAGGCACTCTCAAAAATGAGGATCGACCCCAGGGTGTATTAACTGTCAAGTAATCTGAAGTACGTTTTGCGACACGTAATTGCCAAAACTCCCTTTTTGCATCAAGAAGGGTAAAATATTTTGCTGTCTTTACTCTAGCAGCTATATCTTCCACAGTTTTGAGTGAAAAGTGACACCTTTTAATAGCCTTATTTAGATCAGTAGGGTCTAAACACAAACGAACATTGTCTTGTTTCTTAACTATTACGAATGGGCTTACTGCAGAAGTAGGATTTGAGACAGGTACGAGAATTTTCATCTTGACCATCATGTCAATCTCCTTCTTTACCTTCTGACGAATTGCATAAGGTATTCGGCGTGGTGGTGTGACGTACCTGCCAGCAGGACGCACATGACATAAAGGCAGATAGGAATCAGAATACATGTCTGCGTAGCTCAGTTGGTAGAGCTGCTTGTTCCGGAATAAGCGTACTCGGGTTCGAATCCCGGCGTAGACCAAAAATGACGGAGAAATTTACTTCGTTATAATGGCGCCCGAACTACCCGGATGACCCCACCGTTCAAAATCTCGCATTGGTGTGATGTTATTTCCACACCGCGAGATAGGAAAAATCAGAGAATCCCTTCTCCAGTGCTTCGAAGAATAAATGTGTGTGATGTTGCATTCCACACACCAGATTGACGGGGAGTTCTCAAGTGCACGTTCTTCAGTGGTTGTCTGCCTGCAACAATTCATGGTCACGGCTGATCCGTGGGCCATGCCCCCGACCCTCTTTCGGGGGTGGGGGGAGATGTGACGTACCTGCCAGCAGGACGCACATGACATAAAGGCAGATAGGAATCAGAATACATGTCTGCGTAGCTCAGTTGGTAGAGCTGCTTGTTCCGGAATAAGCGTACTCGGGTTCGAATCCCGGCGTAGACCAAAAATGACGGAGCCAGCAGGACGCACATGACATAAAGGCAGATAGGAATCAGAATACATGTCTGCGTAGCTCAGTTGGTAGAGCTGCTTGTTCCGGAATAAGCGTACTCGGGTTCGAATCCCGGCGTAGACCAAAAATGACGGAGAAATTTACTTCGTTATAGTGGATGTATAGATAATGAAGCACCTTCTTGCAGCTCTATATCATATTTAAAATTCTTTATACAACTAATACCTTGAAAAATCTTTTCTGGAATAGCACTTCCAACTTCATGGACTTGTATGAAATCCTTATTTCTTACTATTAAACCTAAGTTCTCACTAGCATAGCATCCTAAAATGCAGTTGAAATTACACTCAACCACTAGAAAATTAAGGGCAGCAGGTTTGTTTTGTAAAATACACTTAGTGCTTATCTCGCCCAGAACCGGTGCATACATATTATTAAAAGATCTTAGTCGTTTAATTTGTGAATTTGAAATTTTCACAGATAGTTGTCTTGCCAATCCTACAGTTATGACATTCTCTTCTGCACCAGTGTCAATCTTAAAATTAGCACAAATTCCGTTATCAAATAGCACCTTTCTATACCATTTACCTTTGTAATTATTTGAGAAATTAACCAATTCACTTATATGTAAAGTATCACAGGTATATGTAGTAAAGTCCTCCAAATTACTATCAGATTCGCTTATCTCATGAACTTCTTTATTTCGTGACTTAAGGGTTTTCATATTCACTTTACATTGGCGCACATAGTGTACATTCTTGGAACAGGATTTACACGTCACACTGAAAGCAGGTCAATTCCGAAATTAGTGCACCAAACCACATCGCCAAAACACTCTTATTGCTTTGATGTCTACTGTGGACTTTGATTTGCCGTGCATTTCTGAGCCATTGAATTCTTTAGGGACCTTTTGTTTGTTTATTCTTAACAAAAGGACTTCTTTTTCTTTATTCATTACTGTCCTCATTTCCAGAAGTTGATTCATAGCTTGTTCACTGGCCCTGCATATATCAATCGCTTTATTCAATGTCAGCTCTCTTTCAGCTAATAATAATTCACGTACTTTATCTGAATGTATACCACGCACATTCTGGTCACGTAACAAGTTATCTTGTAAATTACCGAAAACACAATCATTAATCTCCGTTCAAAGTTTGGTTAAGTAAGAATCAAAATGTTCTTGCTCACCTTGAATACTAGTAAAAAACAAACAGTGTGAAAATGTCTCATTAGGTTTTGGGGAAAAGTAATCATCAAATCTTCTTTTAATCACAGCTATATCACTTTGCTCTGCCTCAGTTAAATTAAATGTATTAAAAATCATAGTTGCTAAAGTTCCTATTGCTGACATAAATGCAGCGGCCTGTACCTGCGGTGGTTTCTCAAAAAGCTGGGTAGCAATTGCGTAAAATTCGAACATCTGTTTCCACAGCTTCCATTTTGTAGCCATGTTGTCAGCAGTCACTTCCAGCTCACGAGGAAGATGAGCATTAGTAGAATCCAAGTTATTTGATACGATAAATTCAACACAGTTGATTAGAATTAGTCATAACACCACAAAATTCACAATCCCACAATCTGACACCATGTAATAACAACACAGTTTTCACTCGCAAAGACTAAACTGCCATTACAGATCACAACAACCACCGGACTGGTGGGTGTTGCCAATCTCATTTATTCATCTACAAATTACCCATAAGAGAATACAGGACAATATGAGATCTAAGTTGAGGGAGTTATATATTATGATGTGAGCAGAAATTTACAAAGTTTTGATATGATCAAAAGCAATTACCTGCAGAAATAAAAAGTGTGACATATGCTTAATTGGATTTAATATGGAAGTCCAGCAAACCTGTTTCTTTCTGTGCAGTGACGATGACATTGAAAGCAATTATGACAACTCTATTAAGCAGCATTTGTGATTGAACTAGCTAACATACTTGACCATTTGGAAAAGATGCACACAAACCAGTGAGAGAACAACTGATAGTGTTGTTAATCATGTAAGTCTGGATCTCTATCTTAGGTATACAAATATATCATTAGAAATAGTTCCACAACATTACTTATCTTTGTACCAGATTTGGATGTTGAGCAATGGAGCTCACAGAAAGTGCAGTTCCAAGTTTAACATATTAGGTAATGAAAGGAGTGTGTATTATAATTTCAATTTCAGTACACTGATTAATGAAGTATTGTGGAGCATTAAATCAAAAGGTCTACCAAAGTGCTAATATGCACTTTTAAGATTAATCCAGCTATCCATGGTCATTCATCTGTAATTATAATGCAAATTTTAATTACACATCATTAATTTCTCACAAGAAAATTCAATAAAAGTTTTAACATTTTATTCGTGTTTCTCTGCTGTTTACCAAATAAAATGAGAGTTAATGAAATACCAATAAAAACAAACACAAAAATAAAAGTCATGCTATAGCAGTATTAAGAGCTGTTTAAAATATCAACTAAAAATTCATAAAAGATAAGTCATACTATGGAAGTATTAAAAGGTGTTTAAAATATCAACTACTTCAACTTATCCAAAATTGGAAACACAGGGGAAAACATGCATTAACATAATAATGCTTGCAAAATAAACTCCAGATTTTGAAAATAGTGAACGTTTCTTCACGTATATGAGAAGGTGAGACTGGACTAGCAATGTCAGTTATCCATAATACTACAGGCGAAAACTGTAACTATAATAACCTTACTCAGATTCCACATCCTTGGAACGTTACAGAACAAGAAAATTATCAAAGAAAAAAGAAAAGAATGCTGTAATGAAAAACTAAACAAACAAAACAGCTGCAGTATAAAGGTTTTACAACAGCTGGAGCAACCAGGTGTATGACACAAAATGTGAAATGAAAGCAATCAGAGGCAAGCCTGAACTTAAACAGATCAAGGCCATTCCACATTCCTATGATGTCTTGAATAAGATACAGAAAGAAAGGTGTGTTTTTTGACAGTGTAGTGAAGGTTTGTTGGATCCAAAAACATAAGTTCATGTTAAGGAATATATTAAAAATTCAAGTGTAAAAACCTTTCAGTTCCCCAAGAATGTAGCAAAGAGAAAATGAGAAGGTAGCTCTAAATGTATATGATACAAAGAAAATGAACAGAAACTGATAGGTTTTAAATCGGTTCACTATAAGTTTCATATTGTATCCAAAATTTAAAATTACTTTTAACAATATTGGGGTACAGCCACATGAAGTTTGAACATCTAGATCACAACAAAGATTTTGGGAACACATAAAATAACAGAATATTAGATTTGAAGGCACAGAGCAAGAGTTTTGGTAGAGAATAAGTAAAAATACTAAAACCCAGAATAAGATGTTAAAACTTTAGTAAAATGTGTTAATAAAGTAAAATGTTGAAATCTTCATTATATTCTCTAAAACATATTTTTGTACTTTTAATTAACATGTGTCAACAATGTTAAAAATGCATGAATCAAAACATTAATCCCTCATTTGCAACAATTTTGAGTCTAATAAGAACCCCATCAGCAATGTCTTAATTTCAAAACAAATCAGCTGCTGAATAAAGCAGCTCATGCGGGCATTTCAAATATTCTGTAGTTAGTTTGTAGAATAGTTTTATGAAACAGGTGAAATAACTATATGAAGCAATTAGAGTTGAAATTGTGCAAAGTATAGAATTAACCATGATAATGAAAAATAATGATAGCTGCAAATACTCACAAACATTACTCTTTACTACACTGAATGATGCATCTTCATTAGATGTGTCTGCAAGAAGAAGAGCACTTTCTTCTACTCCTTCTAATAAGGAGGATATAACTGCCCTCTTTTCTGTTAATAACAGATCATTCCAGGCAGGTTTCTGCTTGTCATCTAATAGATTGCTTAGTATGTTCACCAGTGACTGAAAAGTAAAGATGGTTTTTATAACAGAAAGAAAGCAAATATGAGACAAAATTTAATACCTAAAGTCAAAAAGCAGAAAACGCCTTAAAAATTATATTATTACATACAATAAAATGAGCACACAATTTTAACTGAAGTGCATGGTTCCAAGGGGATTGTAAATGAAAAAAATGGAGTAAACTGTATAGTTCATATTCAAATCTGCCAGATAATTAAGCTGACAAGTAATCGCAATTCACCATAAGTAATAATTGAATAATACACTGGGCCTAACAAAAAAAAAAAAAAAAATTAAAAAAATGTTCACTATGTGGCAGCTTCAGGATTCTGGGCAAAGCTGAAACAGTTTGATATGAAAGAATTCCATACTTTTTTTGTAAATAATTTTTTATGCTTCAAACATTAGCACTAAAAGCGACAGTATATTTCAAAAACCCAAGATCAATAATGGTAGGAGTGTGTGTGTGTGAGAGAGAGAGAGGGGGACCAACCAACAACCATTATCACAGATATTCAGACAACAGCGAACCTTACAAATCGTCATTACAGAAATTCAAGAGCCACTGAAGTCTTTGGTAACCACATCAACTGTTTGTATGGGGTTACTAAAGCCTGAGTTCTCACGGTAGAAATGCAACACACAAGTGCTAAGTAACAGCAGTAAGCACAAATCATGACTTGGGGAGGTATGTTGTCTCTTGTTCTCAAACTTTTCATCAATGGAAGAAGACAGGATGCAGCAGTGACCCTTTTTATGTACTTCAAAAGTAGTTTTAAAGGTTTATATATCATACATATTACACTTGAAAATTTTCAAAGATGAAGTGCCTTGTATATTAAGGAAATACAACGTTTTTTCACAAATAATTTATTCTTGAAGTCGACCCAGCAAAACTTTGGGCGACTTGAAGAATAAATTATTTGTGGAAAAATGTATTTCCTTAATATATATAAGCATTACAAAGACTGTAGTTGCCGATGTTGTGGAATGAGGTGCCTTCTTCATGATATATTTTGTCACTGTGACTCATCCCTATGTGGTGGTTATGTTTAAACATGAAGAACCATAATGCCACAAGCAATAAACACAGGTGATCATTGATGATAGAATCCTCTTTTTTTATCAGTTTTAAATCCTTCTTTTGATTTCCTATCTATGACATCTTGTTGATGCCCAATAATTTCAAGTTAATCTCATTTTGTTTTGTGACCAGTCGATCTTATATATTTATCTAATCTGGTTTTATTTAACAAGTTCTTTATTGTGGGCTTTATGCTCAGCCACCAGAGTTTTCATTTGGTGTCTTGTTTCTCCAACATAATAAAGCCCACAGTTAAATTATATGCTATAAATTATTCCTTGTTTATTTATATATGGCCTCTTTTTTGGATTGTTTAATTTGGGAAGAAAATTCATAGTTTTATTGTCAACACCTGGTGCAAGTCTTGCATTGTACGTTTTTTACTAATTTTTTTTAGCAAGATTCAAATAGACCTTTGTGGTAAGTAATTTTTTAGAGAGGTATATTTCTTCATTAGGAGCAATCTTCTTTATTACATTCTTATATTTTTTTAGTTCCTTTAAATAACTTTACCAGTAAAATTATCTTCTGCAAGGATTTTTTCCAATTCAGCTCTTCATAGTTTTATCTATTCTTCAGTTGAGTCAAATTTATTTATTTTTTCAATGAACTGATTTGAAATATTTGATTTTATAAATGACAGATTGATGTGATTTGAAGTTTAATATTTCATCAGCTTTTAAATTTTGGAAATTCTTTTGAAGAATCACTAGAAACAGCCTTGAGTTCTGTTACCAGGCATCATAAACTGTCCAGGTGAGATGAAGGAAGATGGATGGGGAAAATGCTTAGGTGAATATTATCTATCTGAGCACATCATGAATCTTGAAAGAGGATGCAATATTCTGGAACTGTTTTTGTTTTGAAGTGGGTAGTTATGATGCCAAAAACTTTAAATTTGGAGTGTTGCATAATTCCATGCTGATAAGTGCTACAATTCCATAATAGTGGCCTTTATATATTTCAATATGAACAACAGTTCTATTATTTAGCATGCGAATTTATCCAAATGCAGTGTGACTAGAGGATGTTATAGTGATGTTCAGGTTTTCCATTCACTGTAAAGCTTCACTGGTTGCAAGGTGAAGAACCTGGATTCCATCTTGAAAGTAACATTTTGTACACTTGTTGACCAGGTGTTCAACTGTTTGGATCTCAAGACAGTCATATCTTGGTTCATCTTCTATTCCCCATTTATGGGAGGCTGATCCAGTTCTCCTATGTCTTGTGATTATTCTATTCATCTTGAAGCACAGGTGTTAAGAGAGGCAGAAGCCGAGTGGTCTGTTGCTCATATCCTTCATAGATGATATTGAAGAACAAATCTTTGCAAGTACATAGCACTCATGCAAACATATTATTTTTTGGCTTGAAATGACATTTGGCTGTTGCACAATAATTATCTCCTCCAAAATTTTAAAAATTGCATTGCCCCACAGCAGGGATTGAACCCACAACTCTCAATTTCCATTTAAACATGTACCATTACAACACTGAAGAAACTAATCTCCAAATAACTGTAGCACAGGAATCTGAACATCGAATCTGCACTAGTCAATACAGCACTGCTAAGCTAAAGAATGATAAGCTAGTATGACTGCCATGTTCTTGCAAAGTTTAAAAATGATAAGCTAGTATGACTCCCATGTATTTGCTGATCTTTTTCAGATTCCTAAGCTACAATGCTACAGTCACTGGGTGATTAGTTGGGCTGTGTGGTGTAATGGTGCAATGCTTGAATGGAAATCAGATTATAGATTACAAACTTTTTCATCCTGTATCTGAAGAAAAAAGTTTAGAAAGCATATGAACTGATGATTCTAAACCTTAAAAAAGGAAACCCTTTTGGGATTCAAATTATAATCACAATAGATCTGGCATCACAATTTCCGACTAACATGTCAGGATAAAATATGTAAATAACATATCCATGGAACATGTATGCATCAGGTCTAGGTAACATGTGCAGGACACTTTTATAATACATTTTTATCTTTTAATTTATCATGGAAATGACCATTACAGCAAACTTAATTTTTGAAAAATAACCTCACACCAAATGATCAAAGGCTGACTGAAAGCAATATATTGGTTAATTTGATGACTGCAACCATGAAAACTAAAATTACCCAACTAAATCTTCTTTTAAATGATTATGTAAGTAGAAATATCTCTTCACATATTAAGGCTCGAACACACAGCTTCCACACTGGTTCCATAATTAAATTTAGTTTGGAAGGCAATAGCAGGCAAATAATCCAATGCATTCAATGAAATGTTATGCTCACAGGACATATTCAAACTGACACAAGAAACGAATGCTTTTAGTGAAATTTGCATATCAATGAGCAAAATGTTGTCTAATATGAAAACTGAGTTACACATGTAAAGCCAACAGGGAACAGAAGTAGCATTTCTTGTTGACAGCTCGCGTAAGAAGCATTCCAGTGGCTGCAAATGTTTTCCTTATGTCTTGTACATGTGTATCCAACGCTGTATGGTGGCGACATAAAGGGCAAATAGAAACAGGCAAGTCTCAGGCCCAGGTTGCAAGAGACTTGTATATCCACCCCAGACTAGTTTCAAGGCTGTGGCAACAATTCAACAACAGGCTTGGCCAAAGTCATACGAGGCGTATGACCGACACCTTGTGAGAACCATTATGTCACTTTAACTACATGGTGTTATAGGTCCTTACAGACCAAAAATTTTCTTCGGAGCTCTCCACTACCACTGGGACTATGGTATCAAGGCAAATGATACATCAATGTCTTAATGCAATTGGCCTTCATGCCACGAGACCCATGGTTTGTGTCCCGCTAACTGCACCTCACAGAAGAGCTGGCTTCAACTGGTGTAGAAAACATTATTCCTGGCAGGCCTGCCCATAAGGGGGGACAACCCCGACAAATGTCGGGGGCCCGTAACTTCGATCGTGTTATCAGTTTTCTAAGTTTGAAATTCCCACGGGACGCCTCACTGTCTGTGGTCATATGTACCACCGACTCGGCCGGCGGCCAGCGACAACAATCTTTATAAAATGTTTTTAATTAAATTTTTTTTCTATGCATTTTTTCAAAATCGGACTATTTACCTCTTTTCATGTACCGATGGCAGTTATAAATATGGCTTTTATTTCTTCATCGGATCAGTATTATGCTTTTATTGCTTGTGCGGAGACATCTTGTGGCCTGTAGCTGTAATGTGACACAGTTTGAAAAACATCGGGTGATTTCCCAAATTTTTATTAATTTTTCAAAAGTTTCTTTACTTTGGCAGTGCGGAGGTGTGAGGGGTGTTCAGCGCCGCAATTCGATCTCGGGAGTGTGACATCACTTCCGCTTCGCAGTTGCGAAGCAGCGGCTGTCAGGCAAGTGAATCATATCTCGCTTCCGAGATCACCCCGTGCCGCTGAACACCCCTCACGCTTCCACGCTACTGAAGTAATTGGTGAATATGTCCGATTTGCATCAATATTTTAATCTGTTATTTCAAAGTATTCTTCATGTGTAAATAGACCAACAATGTTGTTTATTGTTTATTTTGTTCAGAGACAGTGTCAGTGTTCATATTGTTAGAGGTTAGAAGCAATGTTCCGTTACGCACATAAGTCAGGTGCACAAAAACAGACAGTCAAAAAAAAGGAAACGTGATGAAAAATCCAAGAAAGAACTTGAGAAAATAAAAAAAACAATAGGTAGCTACTTTTTCTCTAAAGATAGTTCAGCATCTTGTGAAAGTGGGCCATCAACATCCATGTCTTCTACAGAAGTAGAAACTTCTACTGAAAAGCAACCCAAAGCTACTGATGTAGCTTGTTTTATATCTGAGGCAGAAGACGTAAGCAAGCAAAAATTTGATGAGTGTAAGGACTGGAATCCAAGCGACCCTGGACAGCAGCCATATCCATTAAATAACAGTGATAGAGAAAGAATTGTTAGGAAAGGCGCTCCAAAATTTGACCTTTGAACAGCTGAACAGTTTGTAGACAAGCATTATATCTCATGTGATTCTATCATAAAGTTCACATACAATTACGTGACCACAAGGTTCATGAAGACGCTTTGACGTATGTAAGTTCTGTTTTACATGTTCTGTAAAGTGGATACAGTCTGTAGACAAGCAAAATAGAAAATTTACTAAGCATCCCTTGTATGCCAAATGCTCAAACAGCAAATTTGAAGTGAAGAGAGACTGGTTACTGTGGAGTGACAGCAAGAAAACACTATTCTGTTGGCCATGTCTACTGTTTCATGATGAATCAAAAAATCCTGTTATTTCCAGGTCAGCTAAAATATATGAAGGTTTTCTACACAAAACCAACATAGAAAGAGCTCTACTCCATCCTGCCTGATCATGAAAACAGTTTGTTGCATAAGAATAATTATTTATCATGGAGATGTTATAAATGAAGCCTAGCAGTTAGGGACATGGATTCTACATTCCACAAGCTGTTTTTGAAAGAAAGGGATTTCTTATGTGAGCTCTTGGAAAGGCTTTTAGATATTACTATCTTTCTAGCCTCAAGAAATTTACCTTTTAGGGATAGCAGCTCCATGCTAGGAGAGCCAGATAATGGGAACTTTTTGGGCCTAGTTGAATTATTGGCTAAGTATGACCCGTTTTTAAGAGAATACACAGTTTACATGAAAAGGTGTCAAGTCAAACATAAAAAAATAGTTCATTATTTATCTTGGAGAGAGCAGAATGAGTTTCTATCTTTGTGTGGTGAAAAGATATTAAAGAAAATCCTAGAAGAAAGGCAGGAAGCTCTGTACTTCTCATTCATTTGTGATGTATCAAAGACGGAACTCCAAATGTATCAAAGACGGAACAAAATATTCTGATTTTGAGATACATTTTGTTTAGCAAAGAAGAGAATGAATGGCAAATTCATAAGAGGTTTCAGGAGTATTTTGATTTCCACAAGAAGACAGGTGATGCAATTGCTAATGCAATTATAGATGTATTTAAAAAAGCATGGAATTGATTTACAGCACTGTTGTGGTCAGTGCTTTGATAATGGATCAAATATGGCTGGTCAAATCAAAGGTGTCCGCACATTCTTCAACTGTGTGGACCTGCTCTAAAATTTCTTCAGTGCAAGCCCACAGAGATGGCAAGTGTTATTAAAACACACTGATGGGAGGTCTCTTCATAGTCTTTCTGAAATGATATGGAGTGCAATAATTGAAGCAGTGAAGCCCATAACAGAACAGCTACCACAGGTAATAAAAGCGTTACAAGATACACAAAAATAATGTAATTTATCCAGTGATGGGAGGGAAGAAGTAGATGGGCTGATAAATTATTTCTCCAAGTATGAAACATTAATTCTTTTGAATGTTTGGAGGGATGTATTAGACTATATTAATGAAAGAAGTTTGATTCTGCAGTCGAAAGATATATCCCTCGACATTGAAATTAAAAATATTAAAGTGCGGAAGGTTACCATAGACAAGGATGTAAGAGATCTCTGGGATGATTACTTAAGAAAAGCTAGAAAAACAGCTTCTGACATTGGAAATGAGGCAAATTTTGGGAAAAAGAGGGAAAGAAAAAGGAAGGTTTTATTTGATGAATCTGACAATGACAGTGGAGCATCTGGAATGGAAACAGGTTCAGAAGAAACTCAAGAAGAAATATTTAAAAAATGAGTTTTGATATAATGATAGACAAGATTGTATTTCAGCTGGATTTTCGATATGAAGAAATCAGAAATATTTGTACAACGTTTGAAGCCATTCTAAAAATAAACACAACTTTTGACGACACTGATGCAATAAAGAGATTAATTACAAATTATCCTGATGATCTAAGTGATAATCTTATGAAAGAAATACAGATGTTCAAATCAGTGTGTGCAGCTACTTTCTCTCATGTGACCAATACACCTGAAAATAAAGGGTTTCCATTACATCTTCTCGATGAAATCTACAAACTTTAGTTACAAACAGTGTTTCCTGAACTTTGCATTGCACTCAGAATTTTCATCACCCTACCAGTGACTGTTGCTTCAGGTGAGGGAGGCTTTAGTAAATTATCATTGATCAAGAATCATCTGAGATAAACTTTAGGCCAAGAGAAACTTAATCATTTAGCAATGCTATTGATAGAGCATGAACTTGCATCTAAAATGTGTTTTCTTGAAGTGATTGATAACTTCATCAGCTGCAAAAATAGAAGATTCAGTGTTCTAACTACAGTTCTTCAGAAATGTTCAGCTGATGATTTGGACCAGCTTATGTAAATCAAGGTGACTGGGTATGTCACAAAGTTTGTTTCATTAAATGTTATATTGTTTCTTTCTGTATGTATAATATAATCATATGTTTGTGTGTGTAATATATATTTTAAGTAATCATTCATCAGTGTTTATTTACTGCTTGCCTGTAAATTTTAGTATGGTATAGCAGAATCAATATACTTGTATATTGGCAAATGAAAAAGCTCTGTGGCATAACAAAGTTGTTGGGGAGGCCCTCACAGAAAATTTGTCTGGGGGCCCATGAAATCTATGGGTGGGCCTGTTCCTGGAGCCTGTGTGAGTGAGCTAGAGTTCTTTTTACAGAGAAGTCAAGATTGAGTCTACAACGGGATTCTCCTTGGCATTTCATTTGAAGGGAACAGGGACCCCACAAAGATCCTGCAAATGCCCGCAAATGAAACTCTTTCAGAAGCAGTAGCATGCTTGTGTGGGGTGACATTATGTTCAGTGGCCACACACCACTCCATGTGTTTGCAGGAGGCAATGTGAATGCTGAGAGCTATATGGGCAAGATCTTTGAGCCCCATGTCAGATTTTCTCAGGGGACTGTTAGCCATCAGTTTCTTTTAATGGATTATAATGCTATAGACAATTTCCTGCAGAGCAAGGATATGTCTGTATATGAACTAGCCAACCACATCTCCAGACCTGAATCCTATAGATCATGCCTGAGATGCTCTGGGATGACATGTAGCAGCTCATCAGCCCCATCCCACAATCTTTCTGAGCTATACAACTCAGAATGGAATTCTTTGGCTCCAAAGTTCATCAACAACTTGGTGATGAGTACGTATCATCATTGTGAGAGTTTTCTGTCCATACAAGATGATCACATTCCTTATTAAGATATTTTTAGGTCACATTCTTACATCTCACCTTGGCGACATTTGCAGATGTGACCCTGAATGTGCAAAACATGTACATATTTGTCTGTTATAAAATATTTATTACACTTATGAGTGTGTCTCTTTACATGACCTGCTGTTATGCATTTTCATTTTTATCCCTGCAAATGCCTTCCAAACTTTAATTTTGGACATCAGGGTAATCACACAATGAAGACTCACTGCATAGCTAGAAATAAATCACTCCACAGCTGCTTAACACATAAAAGACTTAAGTCTAATTTTTTGTAGACACTTTTGGTTAAAACCTAGCAGCAGGTAACTTGCTATTGAAAACAGAAATATCAAAAATCTAAACACTGATTTACTTATGATTCAGCCTGAACATCAGTGTGTTATGTTTTTGGTGCTTTTCAAGAAAATACTTTTAAAATTCATTATACACAAAATAAAATGTTTTGATTTTTTTTTTTTTTTTTGTTCAAATGATCAAAATTCTGAAAATTTCAGTGTGATAAAAGGAAGTATTTTGGATTTTTCAAATCAGAAATGTATATCATGCATAAGAATAAACAAAGTACCTGTAGGAGTTCTCTCAGAACATTATATCTATGCCACATGTCCAAGAAATTTTCCATGCTATTTACTCCTTTGTAAAGCACTTGTTGGATCAGCTCTGCTATTTCTTTCAAATCTTCACCAAATAACAATTTTGAAACAGACATATGAAGCAATTCTGTAGTTATGCCAATTATAGGCACCTCTCTCTGCATCTGCAATAAAATGTCTACTCATCAGAATACCATAATAGTTTAAATACTTTTTAGGTAAAATGAACATATTACTTAGACCACATGTTACTTTTAGAAAGATCACTCAAAGATATAGTTTAAAATTGTTGAATTTCGCCATTACATACAATTTAATAGTCTGTAGATGGCAACCTGCAGTCAGTTATGTATTTAATGTTGTTTTTTATCTTAATCTTGAATTCATGTGTGTAACATTGACAATTTACATTTCTTTAATAACTATTTACCTAGTTATAAAAAATAACTACTGCTTTACTTCCGTTTGTCAGTTTACCACAAATAAAAAAAAATGTCATAGAGTAAATCAAGATTTGTGTACTTCAAAACTGAATTAATTACTCAGTATTAGAAAAGAATGGAAGAAAAATATCCTTACCCTTTCTTTGATACTTTCTAACCATAGGGATCGGCACTGCTTTAAATCAGGGTTTTCAGTTTCCCATTTCACAGCATTAGATTTGCAATGCCATTTTGCTAAACCTGTGAATTATATCAGGGAAATTTCATTAACTGCCTTTTATGCATCAATATAAATATAATAAAGAAATGCAAAAATAAATATGTGCAGGAATATATTCCACATTTCAGCAAAAGGGTATGTAAAAATAGGAATTTGTCAGTGGCAGAGATCAAATACCTGTTTCCTCGCTCCAGACTGCGTTGCTCTAACTGACTAAACTACATCAACGGAATGTATCACTGCAGATTTGTTGTCTTGACATGTGCTTCATATCTGTATAGTAAGTCCCATCATCTCCCTCTTAATTTGCTTTTTATACGCTTTCCAACCGTAGGTTGAAGAAGCGTATATGCTCCAGCTTTGTCCGTTCATCTGTCTGTCTGTCTGTCTGACGTCCGCGTGATAACTTGCGTAAAAATGGTTCGATTTCGATAAAATTTTAGTATGTGGTAGGGAACCACATGGGAATGAACCCTATTGAAAATGGACGAAATGGGGTCAAAGATCAGGACATAGGAGCGGGATCCATTCCATTGCCTTAGGCGTCATAACTTGCGTAAAAATGGTTCGATTTCGATGAAATTTTAGTATGTGGTAGGGGGACCACCTGGCAATGAACCTTATTGAAAATGAACGAAATGGGGTGCAAAGGTCAGGACATAGGAATGGGATGATTCCTTTGCTCTTATTATGCATCATAACTTATGTAAAAATTCTTCGATTGCGGAAAAACTTTATCATGTTGTTCCGGAAGTATACTGAACCAGTTCCGTTGAATATAATTGAAATGGGGTCAAAGGTCAGGACACAGGAGCGAGATTTATTCCACAGCTATTATCCTCATAACTTCTAAAAATGCTTCTATTGCGACAAAAATTTAGTATGTTATTCCGGAGATATACGAAACCAGTTCTGTTGAATATCATCGAAATGGGGTCAAAGGTCAGGACACAGGAGCGAAATTTATTCAACAGCCATTATCCTCATAACTTGACTAAAAGTGCTTCTGTTGCAACAAAACTTTAGTATGTTGTTCTGGAGGTAAGCTGAACCGGTTCTGTTGAATATCATCGAAATAGGGTCAAAGGTCAGGGCACAGAGACAAGATTTATTCCACAGCCATTATCCTCATAACGTGAGTAATAACTTCAATAATGATTTCTGGTATGTTGGACAGCGTATCATAATCAATGCATTGCATGATTTTACTAACTTTTTTTAAAGGGAAGGAGCCTTTCATTAATTCCAGACAATGTGTGGAGCCAACATCACTCATTTTTAAAAGAACCCAATGGCCAGTAGAACCAGTTTTTCATTCGGGTGCCGCCAACGTGAAAACATGAATTTGTCAGTGACGGTAATCGAACCAGCATCTCCTCACTCCAGTGTGAGTTGCTCTTACCGACTAAGCTATACCAACGGAATGTATTGCTGCAGGTTTGTCATCTTGACACCTACTTCACCTCTGTAGTATGTCACAGGCAGGCCCTGATTATTGCAGGGGCATATGCCTAGGGCCCTCAGTTTGAAGGGGGCCTCCAAATTTTCAATTTTTATGATAATGTTATGTTATAATTTTTTTGGTTGAAAGTTTCATTTTGATGGGATGAACTATCAAGAGGACTAATAAAATTTCTGACACACCCATCTTAACTCAGTGAGGCATTTTAAACATTTCAGATTGTAAGCTCCGCTTTCTATCTACTGCTACCACATCTACTATTGTAAAATGTGACACGTTAATTGGTGCAGTAACCTGAAGTCTGTGGATGATGTTTTCAGTCTGCAGCCACATGGATGGAAATATTTGCCGAGCAAAATGACAACACATTTATAAAGCAAACACTTGTTTATAGCATGTGGTTTGACCATGGAACTTTTCGACTTGGTTGTAGCGAAGCTCTCAATTTTATGCTTTTGTTAGTGTTAGCATGTGGTAATAATTTGAAGTGAGATAATTTTTTTTTTAATTTTGTAGTTTTTATCAGAATTTTAACTGATATAATATTTGTTTAAAGTGTAATATTGTACTTTTTAAGCGATGTCTCAACAAACGTATCTGTCTGGTTCTGCCAAAAGGAAATTAAAGACTGAAAAAGAGGACTCTGCCAAAAAACTTGCAGGATTGCTGTTAAAGTATACTGTTATGGTCAGTTAGAAACTGAATATTTCTGACAATAAAATGATTGTTTCTTGTGCACCAAGTAATAATGAACATTGCAAATATTTTGGTGCACCAGCGAAGGAATCTGAAAACTGTGATCCATTTTTGAACAAATGCAATGATGAGGATCGAAATGGTGCAAGTAAAAACACTATTCCCAATAGTATTGAAACTGATCCACTGTGGACAGTAATTAGCAATCATATGATAGATTACTTTATTAAAAATCCTCCACCTCAAAATGTAAATATGTTACCAGAAACACAAAGTATATGTGGTGGTGTAAACAGGAGCCTCACAAAAGGAAACTTTTACCATGTAAAAAAAAAAAAAAAATGGAGAGAAAGTCCTTAGAAAATGGCTCATTTTATCAGCATCTACAAAAGAATTATTTTGCTAGGTGTGTAAAATTTTTAGTGCACTTATTTCATCCAAAAATAAATTAGTAACATGATTTAATGATTGGAAGTATGTTGCTGTAAGACTGAGTGAACATGGGAATTTTCCATTACACAGACAGGCAGAGATTAAAATGTCACAACTAGGTGGTGGGATGATGTGCAAGCAGTTAAGTTCTTGAGAAAAAAATATTCCTCTATTTTGAACATTCTCACTGCTTTAGCAACTGATGGAGATAAGAGTGCTTTAACAAAATCTGAAGCATCAGTACTTAATGAAAAACTAAACAAATTTGAAACTGTACTAAATATAGTTGTGTGGGATACTCTTTTACAGCAAATTAATAAAACAAGTGTGAAACTCCAAAGTCCATCATTGAATTTATCTCAGGTTGCACTTCTTTATCAATCCTTAATTGACTTCACACAGTTCATTAGAGACAATTTTTACCTTGTATGAAGATCTAGCCAGAAAAATTTGTGGGGAGAACAAAACATACACAGAAGTATGGAAAAAATATTATACCTCAAAGCAAAGATTCTCATGCAATAGATAGTGCTGAAGTGCAAATGACTGCACATCAAGCATACATTTCAAATATTCATTATATTGTATGTGATGCCTTAATATTGCATTTTTCACAGCATAAAGTTCCTTATACAGATACAACAAATAAGTTTGCTTGCTTCATTAACTTAAAATCTACATCTGTGCTGCAAAAAGATTCAGCATTTTTACAAAACTGTTATTCATCAGATTTAGCAGATAATTTTCCAGATGGGCTTAAACAATTTTCATCTCTTGTACAAAGTGGAGATTCCATATTACAGATGTTGCAAAAGCTGAAATGCCTAAAATTAGAAGAAACTTTTCCAAATGTTGAATCAGCACTAAGAATTTTTTTGACTTTACCAGTTTCAAACTGTTCTGGAGAACGATCTTTTTCTTAATTAAAGAGGTTAAAATCTTCCATATGCTCTACTCTCCTGCAAAACAAATTAAGTTCTTTAGCTTTATTGTGCATTGAAGGAGAGATTCCGAGAAATTAGGTTTTAAGGACATTACTCATGATTTTGCTTGCATTAAAGCAAGGGAAAAAATAGCACTTTAAATTTTTTGTCACCTTCTTTAAAAGTATGACAAATAAGTAAAAATCCGTTTAAAATACAGATTTTACAAATTCCACTATAATATTAAGATGTGACATAAGGGGTACTTCTGAAATGCACAGATTGTTAAGATAGCTGCATTTAATTTGTAGAAACAGCTTTCTCAAATACTATAAGAATATGCATCTTAGTTGCTGTGAAGCTTGAAATTGAAGGAGACCGATCGTCTCATTTAATTATCATCAGTAAAATATGGTGTGTGAATGTTTTTTCACTGATATTCGTACCCATAATGACAAAGTTTTTATTGTATTTAGGTGAGGGTACTTTTGCATTATACCAATCTGTCACCAACGCTAAGCTAAAAGTCACCAATTAACAAAAAAAAAAAAAAAAAGAATACAATGGTTAATTTTAATTTATTGGTTAATACCAAGGTGAAAGTCACCAATTTAAAAATGTAATGGTAAATGTAATGTTTTAATTTTATAAAGTAAAAAACAAAAGAATACAAGAGAAGAAAGATACTATAATAACTTTTTCAAACCACATTTAATCTTTTTCAAACGAACAGTTCAAAAAAGTGTTGCCAGCATTGGTGACTGGTCAGTGTAATGTAAAAATACCAAGTTGAGCTATAAAATATGTGATGCAACAACATTAATTTGAAATTTATTATATCATTAAAGAAGCTCTCACTGTAAAAATATTACAACGAAATTTGTATTAAACATTCATATAATATAAACCCTTATTTTTTTAACAAAATTTTTAAATTCATTAAATTTTTATAAGTAATTGAACGTGTCTGTGTGTGAAATTAAAAACTTATTTATCCTAGTTGTAAATGCATTTATGGCACCTCTATTCATAGTGATTGTGGAATAACTTTTTTTACGGGTCTTTTAGAGGTTATTTTTAATGAAAGTTGGTTGTCAAATTTTCGAACTAAAGCCTAGTTCGTCATCAGGACTATGTCACTGGAGTAGTTGCTGCCACTCAATTGGAAGAGACCATCCGCAATTATCGTTAATTGTGGTACTTCTTCTTCTTGCTATTTCGATCCCTTCTTCTAGTTTTCTCTTTACTAAGTTTGACTGGTGGGCGATTATTTTCACTGAGTCCCAATTTATGGAGTGTCCACTTGCTTGTACATGTCTGTCTAGCCCTGTTTTTAAAACAGGGCTAGACAGACATGTACAAGCAAGTTTTTAAAACAGGGCTAGACAGACATGTACAAGCAAGTGGACTCTCCATAAATTGGGACTCAGTGAAAATAATCGCCCACCAGTCAAACTTAGTAAAGAGAAAACTAGAAGAAGGGATCGAAATAGCAAGAAGAAGAAGTACCACAATTAACGATAATTGCGGATGGTCTCTTCCAATTGAGTGGCAGCAACTACTCCAGTGACATAGTCCTGATGACGAACTAGGCTTTAGTTCGAAAATTTGACAACCAACTTTCATTAAAAATAACCTCTAAAAGACCCGTAAAAAGTTATTCCACAAAAACTTATTTATTATTTTTATTTTATTGTTAAATATATTTTATTATTATTTATTTTTATTGTTAAATTATAGATTGGAAATGAAAAGAGTAAATGTTTATTTGGTACTTTTCTGTTAGCCGGGCCGGGTGCATTTGGCATTTGCAGTAACAAGTACTGCCATTGGCGAGAATAAAAACTCACCAACATGGCAACCTGTGAAAATGGTTGAATAGATTTATAGATAAGCATAATTTTGAAGAAGCATTGTTTTTTACGAAACGTTGGTTATATTTAAATTCTTAGTCATGAAAATTTGGGACTTAACTGCTTCAAAAGAAGGAGCTGTTTTTCTGGGTTTTTTTTTTTTTTTTTTCAAGAAAAGAGGATTTTGTCATTAAATATGAATAGTGAGCACAATTACCAAATAAAACTGTATTTTAATGATGGTATTAGATGGTGATGCAATATATCTTCATGTCACAGCAGAAGAAGTTTCCATAGCAGAACATGGTTTGAGAACTGTCGATTGCTTTTAATAAAGTAACCCCGAAAGTGTAATTTGTGAACCATATTTGGCGATTTATCACTTGCACCTGGCTAACAAAAAAGTAGCGTTTATTTTTAATAAATACTATTATGCATATTAAGGGGTAAATCTGGATATTTAATTCATTATATATTGTTATTTAAAACTATCTCACTTTGGTTTACATATGGCTTTGAAACATTACCCTTAAAGTTTCATACATATGCATGTCTTTCTGTGACAGAGTAAAAACCTGATGTGAGGGGTGCCCCATGTAGACTTCTGCCCAGGGCCTCGGGTTACCATGATTGGGCCCTGGTCACAGGTAAGATAATATCTAGTGGTTGATGAAAGAGTTCAACAAGGAAATAAGAAAAATAGGACAACAATGTGATTTTTCTATGTAACATTTATTCTTCTTTCTAGATTCATAAGAATTTAATAACAAGGAATTATCCAACTACAAATTTGCCATATCCCTTTTTAATGAAGAAAATATGCTTTCCTTTAGGATTAAAAATATGTGTGATTTGGCAGCCAATAGGTACTGACAAATATTTATAACTTTATGGTGTACTGGATCTCAATTTTACAAAACTATGGTAGCAAATAACTAAAAAAATTGCTCCACTGCCAAAAAGAAAAAAAAAGAAAAAAACTGCAATTTTCCCTAAGTAGACTTCATGATGGAATGTATGTGCAGTAAAGTATTTTATTCACAATTTAAAATAACTTACTTTTAACACCCATTATTCTAAAAAACAGCATGAACTTATTAAACATTTCGATGAAATATGTAGAATACTCAGAGGCTTAGCTCATTCTGCTTACTAACTTCAGAGAATGGCAGTGTTACATGCCTTTCTTAGAATAACTAAAAACTAAAAAAGTACAAGAAAAGGAACAAAATGTGCCAACATTTTTTGTTAGTAAAAACTTTGGTCAATCTACCACAAAGCTCCATATCTCCAAATTTCAAGCATCACCCTATTTCTCACAGGACTGATTGCAAGAAAAACTTTCTAGATTCAAAAGTATTTAATAACACAAGAAATTATCTTACAAAAATATAAACACATTCTGGTTATACATGAAATCTTTCAAATACAGTATAAAGCTTGATGAAGTTTGACCACTTGACAAAATTCAGTGTTAAAGACTGGCAGCTAATATAGGGCATAAACAAATTCGGTGTTAGAAAAGTTATATCAAAATATATAAAAATTGTAATGAAAAACTACTTAACAACAATTAGCTAGTTCAACTTATTATTTAATGAAATTAATGTCTCTCCTCTCAGAGTCTTTCACTAATATGTAACTTTTCTTCATGCATGTGTTTGTTTAATAGCATTAAAACATTGTACCCAAATCCTGTGTAAAAAAATTGGGGCATTTTAAACTCAGAAATTTATGCTTGTCCGTTTTTATTCTCATTGGCTATGGACTATCTTGAGTAGTTTCCAAATACTTGAATTATTACCATATTTTATTTTATATAGTTTCATTTTTCATAATTTACAATTTCTCATGACTTGAACATTAACATCTTTCCTTTATTTAACACCTGACGAGAAAAAATATAACTGATCATGACAAAACAAAAAACTGAAACTTCATAAATACATAAAACTGCCCAACACACATTTTGGTGACTCGCAAGTTAGACCTATTCTTATATTTGGGGCGCTGATTCTAAAAATGGCATAAGTTTTGTCCTATCAGCTACAGTTTTGGAGATACGACATAGACACCTTATATACTGATTCAATTGTTTGTCCGTCAAAATTTGGGATCCTTAATTGCATCATCTATTATTTTTTATATAATTTTGACAAATATTGATGCTCTCAATGTTACATACTATTAAAACAACCACATATCATTAAATCAGTTTGACAGACTCATTTTCCTCAGAAGGCCTGTGACATCATTGCAGAACACTAGACTGTTGTTCTTAGAGAAGAAGAGCAGAAAATCCTTTTCTCTGCTGTGATAAAACGTAATGTTGGCTCCAGAATGAAGTAAATTCTTTTCAATCAATCTGGAGGCCGCAATTCAGAAGGCTCCTTTGACAGGTTCAGATCCCTGATGAGGTCACTCAGTTCATGTTGGTTAAATGTTCAGCACTTGAAGAAGTTTCTACAAAATCACTGTCACTTTCTGCACTTCTGTTATCTTGTATGTCACCAGACATGCGTGCTTCATCATCATCAAGGAGCTCTGGTTTGTGGTTGAAAGATACAGCAGCTCCCTCATTTGAGTGTGGATGAGGTTGTCTTGTTGAATTAGGACAGGGTATGTCCACAGCTTTGATTATTTCAGTTGATGCCCTTAACGTTGACAAGACAAAAATAACAATTATCATGGTTTTTTTTTTTTTTTGGTTCCCTCCCAACCATTGGAACTTTAGGCAACTCCTCTTTCCATTTGTCTATTGTGGCAAATGCTCTGTGCAAATTTTGCATATGATATGGAGAGCCCATAATTTATCTTGGTCTCCAAGCTAGACATCAAAATAACTGAGATGTGCCGTCTTCACAAACTCAGAAATAAGTTCCCTACTTTCTTTTAGGGTGTACTTGCCACAAATGTAACAAAAGATATCTGGATGGTTCAAGCAGCTTCTTCATGAGGAAGCCATTGCATCTACTCAATCTGCAAACATAAATAGATCACATTACATTCTCTAGCTGTATAGGTGTTCACAAACTCACAATAAGATTAACAAACATTGGCTTTACAATCATAAATTAAAATACACGGTCGAGTCACATGACCACCTGCTACTTTTTGATGTCAACAGCACATAGCCAATGAAAGAATGTACATGTCGTGAGCTATCTTGGAGGGTATATAAGGTGTGCTGTAGACATTCTGAAAACATATCACTCATCACTGTCATGATTATCGGCTTTTGGGCCAAAGGTGGCAGTATTTCCGAAAGAGCGCACTTTGTGAACTGTTCGCATGCTGCTGTGGTTAAAGTGTATCATAATTGAAGAAATGGCACCATTGCAAATAAACGATGTGGAAACTGCGGAGCACCACGTGCCCTTGATGTGAGAGGTGAACGTCAGCTTCGAAGGTGCATGAGGGCCGATCAACACACTACAGTGGAGCAACTCACTAGCCAAATGAACCGGGGGCAACAGGAAGTATGTCTAAAATGACAGTTCAGCGAAGCCTGCTGCATATGGGGCTCCAATGCAGTCAGTCACTGCACCTATGCTAACAAAGGTGCATTGGCAGAAAAGTCTTACATTTGCATGGCAGTATCAGAATTGGACCTCTGCTGATTGGCAAAGGATTGCCTTCTCTGATGAGTCACATTTTCTACTTCATCGAACGGATGAACGTTGGCGTATAAGACTAGAAACATCGGAGAACAAACACTCTTCAACCATTGCTGGAAAAACACAAGCTGGTGGGGGCAGCATTATGGTCTGATGAATGTTTTTGTGGCATTCCCTGGGTCCACTCATACCTGTGGTAGGCACTATGGACCGAATTCATTATAAATCCATCCTTGCAGACCACATACACCCATACATGCTGATTGTCTTCCCTGTGGCACGATGAAGACTTCAAACTACTTCCCTGGCCCCTTAATTCTCCAGACTTAAACCCAATTCAGCATTAGTGGGACCACCTCGACAGTGTTGTTCACTCTATGGATCCTCCACGACATACCCTCCAGCAGCTGTCAGATGCACTGCAGTCAGCATGGCTCCACATACCTGTGAACACCTTCCAGCACCTTACCGAGTCACTCCTAGCCCATCTAGCTGCTGTACGCGCTGCACACAGCGATTACTCTGGATATTAGCTGGTGGTCACAATAATGGGATTTGACCATGTATTACATTCATATATGTTGAAATTATTGTAATTTTGGTTCACTTAGTTCCCACAGCAACACAACACAGACTCCTTCCGCATTCATCCAATTCCACTCACTATCTACCTATTTCTGTTCTTGGTGAGCTTCGCTTCACGGGACCATCACAAAAGTTGGCATGCCTATACAGGCCAGGGAACCACAGTGTTTCTTTATCATCCTGAACAATCACTAATTAAAAATATACACTTTGTTAATTTCTGCACATTAGCATCTAAGGTGGGTATGCCATATCTCCAAAACTAGAACTGATACAGCCAAACCAATTCCATTTTGAAAATCAGAGCCCTAAATATACCCAAGATTCAAGAATTGGTCTAATTTCTGAAGCACCAGAAACATTTTGTTGTTGTTGTTGCTGGGCTGTGTAATCCATCAAAACTGAAATTCATACCATACTTTATCTAAAATTTTTTAGCACACCAAAATCATTTGACTGTACTTTATTCTTCCAAACTATTTTACCTGATCTCTTTCTTTAAGAGCACTTCAATACTTAGAACAAAATGCCATAATCTATCTTTTATAATTTTACACTGTCAGTGTCCAGACAAGCAGACAAGGCATCACTGCCACCTGAAACCAAAATAGTTTCTGTATTTTGTTATACATTTTGCATGTATTTCATGAGATCCCTAAACCAATCTCATCTTCTTAGAAAAAGTGTTGGCTTTTAAAAGCTAGGTAGTGCAACCTGCTGAAAAACATTAAATACAGGAAATTTCTTAGGATGCTAACAAAGTTTTCCCATTATTTCTCACTTTTTCCATTTTTTTTTTTTTTTTTTGGTTTCCTTACAAATAATAAGCACTCGGTGAACAATTGGATATTAGAAGTTCCTAGTTTTTGAAATTTTTCCTAACAATCATGAATAATTATTTATTGTACCATATCATTCTCTTAGGCTGAAGATGTCCCAGCCATTGCAGAGCACAAATGAATTTTGAGTACAACATATCACTTCAGAGATGCCTTTTTTTCACATTGCAGTGCTAATTTGGTGAAATGGAGAGATTGAAGACAAATGTGTGAATGAAAATTATCATTTTTGATAGTGCTTGCAAAGATCAGTTAAAAACAAACTGTGGATTTATTATTTTAGGCTTTATTAATCTATGCAGACACTGTCAAATCTTGCACATACACAGGAACAAAGTAGTTTACACCATAATTTTCATGATTTCTTCACTTGTAATCTTGCAGTGTAATAAATAGTACTAAAATGCATGACAATTTGGAAACCATTTTCAAAAAAATTGAAAGGAAAAGTACATACATACATACATACATATCACTAAGCTGTTCTCTGAGATTCAGAGGTTAGCTCCGAAAAGAAATACAAACTTTCATATATTTTTACTTATTGTTGTCATATCAAACTTCTCCATTTACAGCGATCTTGACATACAACTCGTGCTTCACTAATATCCATTACACGTCATACACAAGATCTTTTATACTTCATACTCATAATCTTTTTCTCATGCAGACACTCCTGAATCTGATCCACCCATGTCTTCCTTGGCCTTCCTCTGCCTTTCCTTCCTGCCACTTGGGCTGAAAAGATTTTCTTAGTAAGCATTTCATAACTCATTCTTTCAACATGGCCAAACCACCGAAGAATATTGGTCTCCACCTTGCTAACAACATTTTGCTTCACATCACACAACTGCAATACGTCTTCATTTCTCACACAATCATATCGTGTCTTGCCACAAACCCCACGTAAGTAACGCATTTCTCCAGCACACAAACGACTCCTATGTTTCTTCTGCAGTACCCAGGTTTCACTGCCATACATCAGAGTAGGAACAATTACAGTTTCATACACAGCCATGCAGGACTCTCTAGAGAACCCATCACTCCTATGAAAACCTCCCAGAGCAGCTATGACTTTCAAAGAAGAATTCACTCGCCTACTGATTTCACCATCCAACTTGTTCTCTCTGTCAAACATGCTTCCTAAATACACAAACTCACTCATCTGGTCAATCACAGTGCCATTTATACTTACATTACATTCAGTGCTACCCGTTCCTCTCTCAAACACCATAACTTTGGTTTTTCCCTTATTTATACTCAGTTTGAATTTCATGCAAACTTCATGCATCCGAGTCAACATACTCTGCAACTCACTTTTGCTCTCTGCCAACAGAACAGTGTCATCACCATACAGCAATCTGCACACACGGATATCACCAAGACATAAACCACTATTATCTATTTTGGCATCACGCATGCATGCATCCATAAATATATTAAACAGCCATGGTGACATTACACAACCTTGTCTAACTCCTGCACCAATGGAAAACCATTTTGATAAAACACCATTCACTCGTACACAAGCTCTACTACCAGCATACATGGCTTTTACACTATTAAGTAGATTCCCAGTAACACCATATTCATTCAATACCTTCCACAAAAGTGTCCTATTCACTCGGTCGTAAGCTTTCTCTAAATCTATGAAGGCAGTAAAAACTTTCTTCCCAACAGCCAGATACCTTTCAATCATTGTGCGTAATGCAAAAATCTGGTTAGTGCAGCCTTTACCAGGCATAAAACCACTCTGAACATCCCAAACTTTCAATGATGTAAGACCCCGTACTTTTTTCAATAACAACCTTACCAAACACTTTCCCTGGCACACTCAGTAGGCTAATACCACGATAGTTCTTGCATTCAGTCTGATCACCTTTTCCATTATACAAGGGAACAATGATTGCATCCTTCCAATCCCAAGGGACCATTCCTAACTCCCAGCACAACTGGCAAATTTCAGTTAACCAGTCAATTATAGAGTCACCACCATGTTTCAACATCTCTGCAGTTATGCCATCAACTCCCAGAGCCTTACCATTCTGAAGAGATTTTAGAGCTTTACACATGTCTTCTCTTGAGATCCCTCCTGTGCTTTCATCCCTCATTGTGACATCATCTGCATCTGTCTCAGAATCATATTTGCTTTCCTGATCTAATAACTCACAGAAGTATTCACCCCATCTGTCACTTAACTCATTGGGCTCCCATATCATTTCCCCAATCTCATTCTTCACACAACTTACAACTTTGTTTCCTCTATTTTTCCTGAGTCTCATGTATTTCCAGAAGGACTTCCTATCTTTCCAAAAAGCCAGTTCATGCCTTTCCACTTTCTCCTTCCTATCTTTTGCCTTACTGTGGCGAACTAGCTTAGCAGCTTCACGCTTCTTACAGCGATATTCATCCACAGAGACTCTACCTTGCAACATCCCCAAATAGGCTTCCTTCTTTTTTTTACTGCCTCTTCAATCTCACTATTCCACCAAGCATCACCTCCATTGTTACTCACTATTGTGGTGCCACAGACCTCTTTAGCAGCAGTGACAACACAGTTCTTAAAACATTCCCACTTCTTTTCTACATCCCTCTCACCAGACTTCAGATCCTTCAGTCGTTCTTTGAGTAAGTCAGAATACCGCTGATGATATTCAAGGAGCCTATCAACCTTTATTCTTTCTATCCTGGGTCTCTTCCTATTCCTTTTCCTCCAACCAACATTAAGTTTCACTCGTGACACTACCAAGTAATGATCAGAACCAACATCCGCACCTCTCATCACACGGGTGTCAACAACTAAGTGTTTCAAACGTTGATCGTAGACAACAAAATCTATCACACTCTTTTGACCAAGAGTATGATTTTCCCAAGTATATGTGTGGTTATACTTGTGGTTGAAAAATGTATTAGATACACACAAACCATTCTCAATGCAGAGTTCAATTAATCTTTCACCATTATCATTCACACAAGGATCATTAAACTTACCCAGAACATTGTCAGAAATTGCATTCTGCACACCAACTCTAGCATTGAAATCCCCTGCTATTATAACTTTTTCTTTAGCACCAAACTGGCTCAAAACAGCTTTTAGCTCATTCCAGAAATCTTCCTTCTTATCAGAAGGTTCCGAGTCACAAGGAGCATACACTACAACAATTATAATTCTCTGAAGTTTCACTTTCAAAGGAATCCATAGAATTCTCTCACTTATGCAACTATATTGAATGAAGTTGTTCTTCATCTTTTCACTTAAAATCACACCTACACCAGCCTGTCCTCTCATATTATCCAATACTCCAGACCACACACTCACCGTGCCATTCACTTCTTCTACCCCAATTTCCTTCTTTTTGGTTTCACTTACACACAGCACATCCAGTCTATACTTATTCAGTAATTTTAAACACCAACATTCTGTGAAGAGTTAAAATAAAGATAATAAACTAAATGTATTGTAAGTGCACTTCAGAAAACTCAAACATAAAATAAAAGCTTAGGGTGTATGATGTGCTTTGTTCTCAACAGAAGCAGACAGAAAAGCAATACTAACCCAAAGCTCCTTCAGGGCATTTCATAACAGCAGTTTCACCAGCCAAAGTCCAAGTCCAATTGATTCCACGAGCAAAAGTTGGAGCACAATATTTCTCCTCTGAAAAGTCTATAGTTGTTCCTACTGTAGATGGCTTAGGTGGGGGTGTGATAACCACAGGCCACTTTATTTCTGCAAAAATACCAAGCAGAATTAACTTTCTTCTATGAACAACAGTCACCTGCATCAAACATATGTCTGCCTTCACCAAGCATTAAACATTATTAACCAATGCTGCTACAATGGTAACTTCTCGTCATTAAAAACTACATAATTACAGTATGTCTATCTTTGTCAAAAAAATATGAAACATATAAAGATTTAGTAATAACATATGAAATAAATGCATAGAGATGCTATGGTGCATTATATTTAATTGTACTGGTCTTAAAAGACCAATACAAAGTAGAAATAAAATGAATGCCTGAGGAAACTCACAGCATTCAGTGGGCAAGGTGCATTTGTATGAATGGACATTTTGACTTATTAAAATTATTATGTTTACCTGCAATAAAATAAAAATCACCATAAAGAAAAGCAACAGTGATATTCAGTACTATCCCAGCAGAAAATAAGTGAACATGCTTTTAACTAAATTAATTAATACTCAAGACAGCCCTAGACTCAACAAGAATCAAAGTAAATTATGAATATTTTTCAAAATTAACCAAAAATTAAACAGCCACATATATGTAAAATCCTGCCTTGTACTTAACTCAGTGCAAACCTATTTAGTGCTCTTTGATCTTCACCAATTCCTCTGGTTCATTTATACTACACCACCTAGTAACAGAACTGGTAGATACCCAGAAACTTGAAATGTTTATTTAGGAAAAACTCAAATCTCAAGTTTGAATCAAACAGTTTTATTCGTTGAATTTGGAAGGTTTTGGCAAGACTTGTATTTCTCCCTTTGTTGCTACTGTGAATATGTGCAACAACTGAATAGTCATTGGAAAGTTTGAATTTGGAAGGTTTTGGTAAGACTTGTATTTCTCCCTTTGTTGCTACTGTGAATATGTGCAACAACTGAATAGTCATTCTACCATTATCTCATTCTCTCTCATACTGACTTGCTAACTGAGGGAATGGTTGCCTATTGCTATCTGTCCTCCTCCTGCTCATAACATTAACCACTGGCTTCCCAAGTGCTGTGACTCACAATGTTGATGTCTTCAAAATTTGCCTGCTTTGAGCATGAATCCATTTGGCTTCTCCTTAATGTTTCGAAATTTCAAGTCTTTCTGTCTCTCTCCCTCTCTCTCACCGAACTCCACTGGTTTTTACCTCCCTAATCCCTTAGTAGCTTAATATGCTAAATGCTTATCAATAACAATGGAATTCCTTGTCACCAGTAACACAAACAGCATTCTGTCAAAACATCAAGCAGCCTGCCAATAGATTCTATGTCATCCACCAACATATAGTAATATAATGGGTTAACGCCTTTGCTGGTCTCGTGCACACACACCATCTGTAAAATAGTTTGCTTTAGGGATTATCCTAGTAACATCTTTCATTGACAGCATCGCTGTCCAATTGTCTTTCACTTTCATGCAGAAGTTCACAAAAAGCACTTTGATGAGCAAAATATGAAAACTGGTTGATAATTCCATATGAACACAGGAAGTATGTATATATCTATATTACCTAACATGAATGGTGTGTTTGAGAGACTTGTAATAACTTAAAATTTTAATAAACATGTGTTAAAAAAAAAAAGATGATTTAGTATGAATCTAATCACTTTGAAGAAAAACGCAGTTTGCATACTTAAAATTTAAACTTATCTCAGTCAGTAAGTTTCTGGTTTCTCGTGAGATATAAGCCTAGTTACTTAAAACATATTACTCACATTTTCTACTCCTTTCCACTGAGTTCTTTTTTTTTTTTTTGTTCTCTTGGATGTGGCACAAATACTTCATCTTTTCACTGCCCTTTTGTATTTTCTTTGAAATATCTATTTTTGATAATTTCTGTAATTTAAAACCATAGATACACAGCACAGCTACAATGATTCAACTAAAATATCCTTTGTGGAATAACTTTTTTACGGGTCTTATAGAGGTTATTTTTCATGAAAGTTGGTTGTCAAATTTCCGAACTAAAGCCTAGTTCATCATCAGGACTATGTCACTGGAGTAGATGCTGCCACTCAGTTCGTAGAAATTGCTAACCTTAAAGCCTGTAGTTTGGGTGATGTTAACCAGAGTTTTCAAGTCTTTGTTTACACCAATAGCCCTAGCAACAAATATCCCATGAGGCAATGTTATTGAAATATAAGAATATGTGAAATAATGAGTAATGTTTTTTTTAATAATGAGTGACATTAATCATTATTAATATAATTTTTTCAGTTATTATCTCCAGACTTAAACCCAATTGAGCATCAGTGGGACCACCTCGATCGTGTTGTTCACTCTATGGATCCTCCACGACACACCCTCCAGCAGCTGTCAGATGCACTGCAGTTAGCATGGCTCCACATACCTGTGAACATCTTCCAGCACCTTACTGAGTCACTCCTAGCCCGTCCAGCTGCTGTTAGTTTTAATTTTTTTAGTTAGATGTTTTTGGTGTTTGTAAATAAGAAGTTAATTAACGTTAGTGAATGTTCACGCATGAGGTTTTACGGAATAGTGAGTTTTATAAGTCAATTAAACTACAGGTTACAGTTATATAGACGTCAGTGAGATAATAGGTTTTTAAGTCAAATAGAGGTTCTTGGACCACGTATTATTGCCGCAGTATGAATAAAAGAAGTACTCATTCTGTCAAATAAAGAAGGAGCTGAAGACAACATAAAACTGCCGCACCAGAAGCCCAAACCAACTCTAGAACTCAAAAAAGGGGGGAAAAACGTGCAGAGAAATGTATATTTTTCAAATGAAAACAGACCTTCTAGCAAAGGTAAGATTCTTATTCCTCTCATTAAAGTTATAGTAACACCGTGACTTTTCAAACAACGAATTACATTTTAATTATGTCATCATTAATAATATCATTAGACTAAATCCAATACAGTTTACAATTATTAATGGTGCCACCATTCATATCAATACACTTTAGCCTTACATACGTATTTTCTAGAGATCGCAGCCAGGGCAGGGTGTGGTGTGGCATCGCATCAACCCACTACTCTTCCTGAAGATGGAACATGTCCAAACTCTGTTTTGTTATGGTTTCCTTTCACAATTACTTTGCACAGTACTCACTTTTAGTTAGTGGCGTAGCCAGAAATTTCTTAAGGAGGGAGGGGGAAGGGCATGGATTTGGTTCATTGATGAAAACCTCATATATATTGCTTTAAATTGGTATTCAATCCCCCCTCAGTAGGTGGGGGGTCTGGACCCGAGGACAACCCCCTTGGCTACGCCTATGCCTTTAGTTGATAATGAGCTTTATGCAAGGCCTTTGAAAATACCCATAAATAAAATGACAGAGTGGACAGTCTTCCCTGGATTGTGTATCTGTTCACTTATTTGAGAAATACTATTCTTGAAACCAACCCATTATTGCTCATTGTTCCACTTCTTTTTCAGATAAAACTGCAACACTGCCAAAAACAATCTTCTTTAAAAATCCGCCACACAACTTTGAACAAGATAATTACCACCACAAAATGAAGTACAACATCTATTTATGACTTCCAAGTTAGAGGATCATCTTGGTTTTCTTCTTTGAAAATTTTGTTGCACTTTTCACACTAAAATTCATGCATGTAAAGTCACAATACCCATGTATCACTGTTCGGTGAAAAAATTTCACTTCTAATTTTTTTTTTATCTAAGAGTCAATAGTGCATATTTGATAACAAAAAAAGAGTATAATGAACTGATAATTGCATGACAGTTTTCTGCTTATGCTAATGAAAAATGTTCTTATAAATATTTTCTTCATGTGAGGACAATCTCTGACATCAGAAGAAACTTCAGAATTTTTTTTTTTCCAAGAAATAATTCTCCTTAGAAAATGAAATAAAAATTTATTCAGCCTCACACAATAGATGGCAGCACAAGTGCCACACAACATTTTGTTGTATTAAGTTTGTGAAAAACAATAGTGTCTATTAAAAAGGAACAAAAGAAAAAATGAGCTTTATGTTCAATTAATATTCAACATATGCTTGTATGTTTACTAAACGCTTGGTCAACAGAAGTATGCCTCCCAACTCTTCCCTCAGAAAACAAAAATGACACTTTATCTCAAAACAATATATTAGCATGTTTCTCTTGAGAGAACAAAACTTACACATAACTTAAGAATTTTAAAACCATGCCTTACTAAACTGGGTACACAATTGACATTTTATAATCAGTTTTGAATATATAAATAATATTTCCTTATAGCCAAAGCACATTTTTCATCCACACAGCTAATTTTTTTCTTGGGAGCAGCATTTCACATGCATTCATCAAATGTATTTTATTGAACATGCTATTCCATATATCTTTACAGAACTAATTCTCATGAATTTACAAATCTTTATTGTCACAAAATTCCAGCTGCTCTTACCTTGATGTACATTATCAGTTGTTGAACTTTTCTCAGAAAAACTGCTGCGGTGGGAAACAAATGAACAACAGGTGTTGCTGGATGTCTTGCAACTGGTGAAAATGTTGGAAGTGTTGAAGCTTGAGAGGATACAGTACTAGCAAGAGGAGGAATGATGTGACTTCTGTTGTCATGAAAAGGCAGTGTTGTGTTCACAGTAGGTAGAGCTTTTAGCAATGGAGGCATGCTAGAAACAGGCATAGTTGGAGAAGGCAAGGCTGAAAAAAAATGCAAATATATTAAACAAAATAGCTTCAACAAAACTGCAAGACTAACAAGTAAATTGGCATTTCATCATAAGCAATCACTAAAAGACTGAAGTAGCATCATGTCACAAGTAAATACCCCAGCCTGAGTTAAGTGTCTTATTTCAACATAGTAACAAGGGGCAGATTGACCCACTGCAAAACTGGGACATCGTGCAGTGGATCATTTGAGAAATGGCCCACTTTCCATAGTCTTTTTGTCTGAATTTTTTTTTCTTTTTGTATGAACGAATAATTATTTTGGTACCAATGAATAATAACCTTTAACTTCATTTCAGCTCCATATCTAACTAAAAAAATTCTTAAAAAATATTTTTTCATTTTACCTATATATTGAGCATTTGCTCTGAAATGATGTAGCAAAATTCTCTGTACTTATGTAAGAAAAGTACCACAGGACCAAGCATGCTGTTATAAGTTAAGACAAAGCTAACCAGAGTTAAATATATGTCGTTGGACTTGGAACTCAGGGTCATTGATATGTTCTACCCCCATTTTGTAATCTTCAAGGATACACTAGCACCCATTGTGGTGGTTCATCATAACCGCTCTGTTATCTGCAGACTAAAAAAGGATAAAGGGATTCTGTGGCAGAAATATTCTAAAGTCCGTGTCTCACCCACATCATTAAAAAAGTTGCCCACTCAAAGCATGTTTCACCACCGTTTTGAGTGGGTGACTTTTCAAAAGAAACAATGATTTACCAATACTGGTTCATAGGTCAAAGTTCATGTGTCAAAATAATGGGTAGACATTAAAAAGTCCCCCACTCAAAATGGAGATACCAATACCACTGTGCGTGTAAGTCATCATTAACCAACTAAATACAACAATTAATTGTGTACAGGGAAATTTCTATGTGGTGTGTGCACATTTCAACTTTAATAATATTTTTTATGGTACTTTAGTTGGGAATGGGGTCCTCAAGAGACTTGTAATTTTGTCAAAACCAAACTCTTCAATGGAAAAATTTTTCAGGTACAACACCCCGTTTTGAATGTAGTTCAATGCTGCATTTAATCATGAGCGGATTTTTGAAATTCTTTTATTGTTAAATTGTTAAAATTTCTTCACAACTGAATTTGTTTTACAATGCATATTTCAAAATTTCTCTTCCATCCAGGATTTAACAGATTGTTTATTTCATGAGGGAATTAATGACATATTCATTTGTAGATATGTGCAGTTTTACATTGGCATGCAAGACTAAAATTCCCACCCTGGTTTGGTCATTCAAATCTGCCCCTGGTGATAACAACTAAGAAAAGTTTTGAGGTAGATACTGCTCAGCTCTTTTAATAATATTTTTTTCTTAGCTACATTTTCACGAGGGCATTGTTCTTTAAATGTTTAGTGATGAGAGAAAATGTGTAAACAATGTTATCTTCATCAAACTCTTGATGACGGAGGTGTTTTGACAGCTCTGAAATGATCACTGACCATTAAAATAAATACTCCAAGGGAAAATGCAGGTTAGGGAAAAATAGGGAGATGGGAAAAAAATATGCAAACAATTTCTACCTCAAAACTTAACGAAAAGATTAAATTAAACATATTAGGATAAAATAATTGCTTGAAGGCATCATGTTGTAAAATAGCTTATTTTAAGAACTGATACATTTCCAGTGATAAGAAGAGTTTTGACGCAGAAAAAAATTGTTTTCCTCCTCTTTCAACACCTTTTTATTTTCTTATCCACATTTTCTTTAAAAGGAGGTTTTGTTATGTTAAAAATGATCATGATTTCTAACCTTCCAAAGTTTTGGAAGATATTCCTAGGTAAAAATTCATATATTTGTTAAACATTTCTTTATAATTTTTGAAACACATGTAACAGAGACAGAACTATTTTTTTTTACCTTGAATGATATACATGTTGTAATCCAAGATAATTTATTTCACTTACTCACATTAAGGGTATCTGGTATCTTGATTAAAGCTGGCTTCTCTTGACCAATGACTAACATCTCCAGAGAGAATACTCCCAGGCAACAACACCTCAAATGGCATTACATAATTCAGAAAGTAAAATCACTTCAAATGACATTTACAGAATTCAAAAAAAGAGAAAATTTCCCTAGACATGAAGTGCCTCAAACAATGAAAAATGATTAAGAGTAATTTTAAAAACCAACGTAGCCCATAAGAAAGATGGGAAGTGTTATTGTTACTAATGAATTAGATTCAGTGATGGAATTGGGTAAATGCCATCCCCAGTCAGAAAAAAAAAAAAAAAGAAAAAAAAAAAGAGAGAGAGAGATAGAGGTTAAAATTGGTTAAAATTTGGTTAAAATCTTGGTTAAAATTTGCCAATTCAACCACTAATTCATTTCATCAAAAGGAAGACTATATTTGATTTCCAATATCAAAATGAGAAAACACTTTAAGTGAGAGACCAAATAAACTTTCATATCCTGATGGAGCTAAACTAACTGCTAACTAATTACATGAGCAGAGCTGAGAAAACATTCAATTAACATGATGCTTTATATATATTATTATTGACCATATTATTCCACACTCCCAAAGTAATTTTTATAGTATTTTTTTTATTGTGGCCACCAGAATACTATTCCATTTTACTTCATAACTAATATTACAAAATGGCAGCACAATTACTTCACAAATTCATTTCATGCTATAATTGTCATCAATGTCCCAGCTGAAAACATTGTATCTCTTGATATTTTTTTCCTGGAAGAGAATATACTGCAATACTTACATTGTTAATGAGCATGTGAAGTTTTTTTTGTTGTTTTTTTTCCCCTAATTTTTTTCAAATGTTATACCCTGCATGCCGAGTTGCAATAGCAGTTTATATTTCCACTAGACAAAGAAAATCTTACTAAAGTACATACTTAAAACAAAACCTGGCACTGTTCTAATCAATAAATCAATGAAGGAAGAAATATTCTTCATAAATACATGGGAAATTGATAGAATATACAAAGCAAACAGAAAATAAATTCTGAATATGCTTGTACCACATTACTGGTCATTCATGTAACTCTCTCAGAAAACTTGAAAATTTCATCATCCTGTTTGCTTTGAATGTTCTAATCAATGATTACCCCAGAAAAGGACATGAGAATATACATAAAAATTTGGCTAAATTTAAAGTTATTGCTAAAAGATTGTCAAACAATTACCTGATCCACAGTGGAACTGTACTTCAAGATATTTCACAGTACCTGGACAAGGATCTTGAAATGTAGAACTTGAAACATTAATACTACAATTAGGCTGTAGGTTGCACCTGAAAATATATTTTATTGGAATGATTCATACAATATATACATATGCACAAGACAACCCCATAATTTATATTAATTTCAGAATACTACGAATGAAAAATAATCAAACTGAAGGGCATATTGCCAGAAACAATGGCAACAGACAGTCATGCCTTTCTTGAGCAGACTGAAATTTTACTTATTGTGGTGAGGTTATTTTGGTTCCCCCTAGTTGAGTGTAGATTTTAATGTCTTTTTAGATGCAGTTATAGCTTCAGAACCAAATGATCAACAGAAATTCCACTGATAGCTTTAGAATAATCTATGGGGTTTGCAGTTTCACCTTAAATGTCAACTCAAACATTACTAGTAAATGCACTAATATGTCTTGACAAACAATTATCAGAAAGATTTTTACTGGTTTCTATTGTGACAATTTTTCTCCACAATCAGAGTTAATGTTAACATAATTCAAAATACAATGGCAATGTTCAGAAAAATATTTACTAATTCATGGACATAAAGCTGGCTCAGAACATTTGTTAGAGTTGTTCTGGGGTGCAGAAATGAGGCTATTTAATCGAGTCACATTTATGATGCATTTCTATTCACATCAACATCTTTTCCCTCAGATAGTGCAATAAGAATTTCTCTACAGTAAGAAATATTGCACTAGTCAATTAAGAAGAGTAACAAATTATTGAATCTTCTTAGCAGCCAGAAAATGTACTTTTCACTAGAGCTCATGCTTTATTGTGTGTGTCTGAGTGAAGGGGGGAGTTCTTTTTTCATTAAAACAAATAATAAACAATGCGTGCCATTAGAATCAGAAAAAAAAAGCTTTTAAGTTACAAATGTACATACTTCAGAAAAAATGCTTATTAACTAGGTATTTGTATGTAGTCAAACAGCTGCATGTTCACTAAAACCTAGGTATTTTTAGGGTTGCATTTATGTGCAAACACACTAGGCCTGTGTCTAGGGCTGTAGATTTTAGAGGAATGGTAGACTTTTTGCCACATCAAATTATGATTTCTTGGCATATATATATATATACAGTGAAACAGTTGCACGCTTAAAATCCAAATCTGCAATGCTTTTATTTTTCAAGAAAACAAATTTTGAAAGAATAAAATCATCAGAATAAACAAATTAAGAAGATGGTATTATAGAACACGCTAAGTTACATATAAAAGTTTTAAGGCAAATACATTTCAGTCATTACTATGGCCTTCATCAGTGCGACTACAATTTGTTTCGTTGCCAGATTGGAAAGGTAAGTTTTGTAGCGGTAACTCCTGGTGACGTCATGCAATGAGGGATTTCCAGATGTATGGAACAAAAATGGGGAGCTTAGAGTTGCAATTTTTGGAAAATAAAATTTCCAAACCTTCTCTAAACCTCAGAGCAAACCAATTTTGGAAGGAAGCCAACTTTTTTGTATTGGACAAAAGTGGAATAGCAGAAGTGTCATCCATGGTAAGTTGAGACAAGGAAGAGGAAGGTTTTCAAAATTTCACATCAGATTTGTGTTTCTGAAGTCTTGAGAGAATTTTCTGGAATGAACTTCCAAGAAGTTCATTCAGGAAAATTCATACTTCCAAGAAGTTCACTCCGGAAAATTCTGGAATAACTTTGGAAGTTCATTCGGGAAAATTCTCTCAAGACTTCAGGAACACAAATCTGATGTGAAATTTGGAAAACCTTCCTCTTCCTTGTCTCGACTTACCATGACTGACACTTCTGCTATTCCACTTTGGTCCAATACAAAAAAGTTGGCTTCCTTCCAAAATCGGTTTGCTCTGAGGTTTAGAGAAAGTTTGGAAATTTTATTTTCCAAAAATTGTGACTCTGAGCTCCCCATTTTCGTTCCATACATCTGGAAATCCCTTATTGCATCACGTCACCAGGAGTTACCGTTACAAAACTTACCTTTCCAATCTGGCAGCGAAACAAATCGTATTCGCAATGATGAAGGCCAGGGTAATGGCTGAAATATATTTGCCTTAAAATTTTTATATGTAACTTAGCATGTTCTATACTACCCTCTTCTTAATTTGTTTGTTAGTTATGTGCATTGCCTACCACTCTTTTATCATTAGAATAAAATCAACATCACCTGATTTGGTGCCTAAGTGCAGAAAAATTACACATTTATGTCTAGGTATTTGCATATTCACTGATATGTTTTCACCACTCATGAAATATCATTTATTTATTGTCGAATGAGTTAGATTTTTCAAGTGCTGCTCTGTTGTAGTAGAAGTTGGTATGGCATGCTAGGTTCAAAAAGTTTGCGTTTTAAGCTACTTCTAGTGAATATGAGCATGCAGTATTTTTTCTGCAAGTAGTACATATTCTTGCAGGTCATTGTACCAATTTTCAATGTTATGGATATGTTTGTCCTTTTTTACCAGATTTTGTTAACTAAATGACCGACTTTGTGAAATGAAGAGAAAAAACAACAACAACAACAATGTGGCAGTGATAAAATACCTATCTTCAAAAGGTGTGTCTCCACAAAAGGCTCATGATAACATTAGGGTATAAGGCTATTGCATATCCCACAGTTATCAAGTGGCACAGAGAATTTCATTGTAGTAGAGAATCTTGTTATGATGAAGATTGTTCTGGGTGATACTCCACATCCACCTCAGTGGAAAACATCAACTGCATGCATGATTGACAGACAAGTGAGTATCTAGTAAATGCTTCATCTGTAGGCATTTCAATCATCAGTATTAATTTAATCATGATGAATTCTTTTAAGATGAAAATGGTCAGTGCACAAAGTTATCACAAAGTCAACAGATGAGCAAAAGGCATGCTGCAAACAAATGTGCCTCACTAACCTGAACACACTTCAGGAGAATTGAATAAATTTCTGGTCACAGATTGTTCCAGTGTATGCAACATGGATTCATCACTTTGACCCAACGACTAAACAAGAAAGATGACACTAAATTTTCGGGTGTAATAAGCACGTCTTTTGAATCCATTCTGACGCAAATTAAATTTATCAAAGCTATTCAAAGTCAATGGAACTGGTATGCAAAACAATAGTATCTGACAGAAGAAAGAAGTTTTTGAATCAAGTTTTTAATCCCTCAGATATTGCTGTAAACAGAATCATGAGCTTATGCCCTCTGGTTACAGACTTGTGCGTTAAGAAAAACATGTATTTATGCGAGAAACATTTCGCACTGGAAACGGTATCCAACACAGAAAAAAGTTTTCAAATCGGACTCCTAGAAACAGAGATATCAGCAAAAATAAGATGTGACTTTACGTCGCCTGGTGGGAAAACCATGCATTATTTTAGGAAGAAAGTAATTTTTCTACAAATATATCAGAAGCAGAAATCAACACTTATGCCCCTGGTGGCCAAACCATTCTTTACCAAACATTAGAAATTATGTGAAAAATATTTTCCATCAGGTCTTGTATGCGATACAGGAAGAATTTTTCAAATCGGAGTTTTAAAAGCAGAAATAACGCAGAAAACACAATTTACCTTTGTGCCCCTTAGCAAAACGTCTATGATTTACTTGAAAATTTTGACTTTATAGAAAAAACATTTCGCATCGGAAACACTATCCAACAAAGAAGGAATTTTTCAAATCGGACTCCTAGAAGTAGAGATATTGACAAAAATAAGATATACATCTACATCCCCAGGCGTAGAAACCATGCATTATTTCAAGAAGAAAATATTTCTAAAAAGTTTGTCGACATGAGTAGTATCGGTCTACAAATGACGTTTTTTTCAACCGAGAATTTAGGCGCTCATATTTTGCTGCAAATACATCAGAAGCGGAAATTAAGATTTATGCCCCCTGGTGGCCAAACCATTTTTTTACAAAAATTAAAAATTATGTGCAAACGATTTCTCATCAGGAGCTGTATCTGGTGCAGAAAGAATTTTTCAAATCGGAGATTAAGAAGCAGAGATATAGGGGGAAACACAATTTATCTCTACGCCCCCTAGCGGAGCGTCTATGAATTACTTGAAAATTTTAAAATTATATGAAAAACATGTCACACTGAAAACGCTATCCAACAAAGAAGGAATTTTTCAAATCAGACTCCGAGAAGTAGAGATATTGACAAAAATAAGATATACATCTACGCCCCCTGGCGGAGAAACTGTGGAATATTTTAAAAAGAAAATATTCCGAAAAGGTTTATCGATGTGAGTGGCATCAGTCCACGAAAGAATTTTTTCAATCAATATTTTAGAAGCTCAGATTTTATGGCAAATATATCAGAAGCAAAAATTAACACTTATGCCCCCTGGTGGCCAAAGTATCCTTTATCAAAAATTTGAAATTATATGCAAAAGGTTTTGCATCAGAAGGTGTATCCGCTGAAAAAAAAAATTCAAATCGGAGTTTTAGAAGAAGAGTTATCAAGAAAATGTAATTTATTTTCACGCCCCCTAGCAGAAAATCTATGTGTAATTTGAAAAAGTAACTATATATAAAATATTCTTCGACAAAAATGTAATCGAAAGATAAAAGAATTTTTTCAATCGGTTGTTTAGAAGCAAATATGTGGTATAAAACGTATTTTTGAATTCAACATCATCTGCATTTACGCCCTCTGGCGGCGAAATTGTACATCGTAAAAAAACGAAATGAAGGATCATCATTCGCATATTTTAAGCTTCCCAATGCAAAAAGAATATGTGGTATAAAACGTATTTTTGAATTCAACATCATCTGCATTTACGCCCTCTGGCGGCGAAATTGTACATCGTAAAAAAAAAAAACGAAATGAAGGATCATCATTCGCATATTTTAAGCTTCCCAATGCAAAAAGAATTTTTCAAATCGGACTGGACGGACAAACCGGTAACATAAGCACGATCTTTTTTTACAAAAGACGTGCTAAAAAACAGTCTACTGAGGAAGCATGCATCTTCTCCCCTCCCAAGTAGTTCTGTGTTTGCTATGTCAGCCAGTAAAGTGATGATTTCAGTGTTATGGGATGCAGAACTTATCACCATAATTAACCAGCTGGAAAATGGCGCCATTGCCTCTGGTGTGCATACTACTTCAAACTCACAAGCCATCTTTGTGTAGGTACCAAGGAAAAGGGGTGTGGGAAACTGTGAAGAGATGTCTTCCTCCTTCAAGACAATGCTCTAAGTCACACATTCCAGATCGTGAAGACCACTATACGGGTGCAGGATTTGAGTTGCTTCAGAACTCTCCCTATTTTCCAGAACATGCTTCTAATGACATTTATTTGTTCCTCAAGCTGAAGAAAATCATATGTGAGAAGCAATATGCGCCCAAACCTGAGGTGGTTGAAGCTGCAGGGGTGTTGTTGGAAGACCAACATAAAGAATGCTTTTCCACTGGGATCAAGGCAATAGAGTATAAGTAGAAGTGCATTAAAGTGGAAGAGGCCTATGTTGAAAAATTAAAAGGAATCATGAAAGCACAGCTTTCCCAAAAGTGTTAGAATAAAATCTTTTTGAATGACAGTAAATTAATCGAAGCTGAAAAAAAATTTACAAAGAAACCATTTCTTGTTTTCTATAAATTGTACAACATAAATTCGGAGTTTAACTGCATACTTAAAAATCAAACCATTATTTTTGTAAGACCAGTATTGGAGAATATGAGAATAATTTTAACTCTGCTGTTATCAAAACTACAGAAAGCCCTTCCTGTAACAAAATGAAAGTTCCAAATAGTTGATTAACACTTACTAGCAAAAGATAAAATTCTGACAGCAATGAAAATATATATATATGACCTCAAAAATACATGCAATTCATAATAGAAATTTAAAACAATGCTGGTGCTTGTCAGAAGTGCACAGCAGAGAAATATCATATGACAGTTGGAGTGTACCCTAAAGATTATTACACACTTATTTGCCCATTCATTTAGAGTTATCAAGCTGAAGATAAAAACAGCATTGTCAGTCGTTTCAATAATATGGTATGGTCTCCAGTATGAAACCTGGTGGTAGATTGACTAAAAATTACACGTCAGTGATTGTGTAACTAAACATTTTTGAGTTAACTTCATGCCTAATTACTATGGTAGCACATAGAAAGAATGTTTGTACTTCTGCTATGGTTTATAATGCTCTTATTGCAGAATTAAGTTAAAAGAGCATTTTTCAAGTCACTACTAGTTAAACGATACTTTATGCAAAATAATTTTTTGGTGTTATTTCTTGAAAGATGACAATACTGAGTTCACTTATGAAAGCAAAACTGAAAGGGTAAATGAAAACGAATATCTATTTCTGAATTACAAAGCTGATTATGAGACTTTACATTTTCACATAAGTTTTTATTTGCATATAATTAAAGCTCTTGTGACTCAGCATGAAATTCACCAGAGTAAACACAGCTATAACTACATGTGAAGTCACAGTTACCACCCCACTCATGCCGTTTTCAAAACTAAAAGTAAAAATTTGTAATTCCAATATATTCTAATAACTGCAAGAATATGCAGTGATTCTGTATAGTGATAAAAATGCTGAAGTCCATTTTATGCATTTTTGGTCTGCAAAAAAAAAAAAAAAAAAAAATGCAGTGGTTGGAGAAGTGCTCTACATACTTTGTTTAGTACTGAAAATTAAAAATGAACATTCTATGGGAAATGGTAATGATAACTTATGATTTGTTGCTGTTGCTTTTGTTTGAATGGTTTTATTATTATGGTTTCCACAAAAAGAAGTTCTTACATTTATATCACATCATCAGTATATTTACTGTAGTGACAATTGTATGTAGCACACCATATTAGAATAATTACAGTAATATGGTTGTCAAAAGGAACCCATACAAGCATTCAATAACTATGCTTAGCACTGAATTCGTACACTTGATTGTTGGGTTTTGTAACATCTGACTTCTGTAGATCTAATGGTATATAAAATCACCATTGAAAATAAAATAAATTCTGAGCAGTATAGATTTTTTTATGATAGTTTGCCAATAAGTGAAGTAATACCCTACTTACTGTAATACATCACTGCACACAGCATTGGTTGTTAGGGAATCTGGTAAAGTGTTTCCCATTCCGTGCTTTCTTTGCCCTATGACTCTAATCCTGAATGGCTGTGTGCTCACAGTATCCAAGGTTTATTTTATGAAGAACTGTAAATTCTTCACTTACAGAAAGAGACAAATTTGCATACAATAAGATAATTTTATTGCCATAATACCTTTAGATAGTAACATTCATATTCAGCTGTTCGAAAAAAATTTCATTAGACATTACACTAGTACACCTCCTCTGAAGACACCACACCTCAAAGTATTCAATTCTTTTTACTATATACTGTGTAATTACATGCTAATTTTATATCATAACAGAAAAACATCATTAAGAAGTATTTATTTTGATGAAAAACCTTATCTGTATCCTAAACATAGGATTTATATCAGCCATGAAAGGTATACTGCAATCATATCTCTGATACAATAGGTCTTAACCTGATATGAAGCTCCTTTTGAGAAAAAATAATTCAAATAAATAAAATAACCAGATTGTTACTACAGCGTATAACAGAAAATGCATACGGATATTGCAATGAGAAAATAGTAATTTAAATCCAGCTGTGAATTATCTAGCCATCAAGAGCCTTATTAATTTATGAGCCATGCATATTTAAATCGAAATGTACATATCTGTTAGTTCTAAAAATATGAAAGCAAAGCAATGGTGTATTTAATAAGGTGAATGAAGAACATAATATCCAAATAATCACTAACCTTTCCTGCATAATTAGAAAGGAGCGATAAGACATGCAGTTCACTCTCCATTCCAGATTACCATGATCATTGCAAATGCTAATGCTAAATCTCCCATAATTTGCACGTATAAGATGAATTACTCCATCAGTGCAATTTATTTGCAGTGTCTTTCCTTCACAAGCATACGTTGTTTTATAGTTAACTGGATCTGAAATTAAAAAAAAAACATCCTGGAATCAGAAGGCACATGTTATAACTAATTTAGTATATCATCTTCAGTGAAAAAAGGTATTACCTGTTCCTACGATTACATACAAAATCTGAAACTGCAAGTTCTTTGCAAATGTTGTTCAGCTAAAACTATAAGTACTCAACGATAACAAAAAAACAACAGTACAAAAAGCACAGAAACTAAAAGAATGAAATAATAACTACATGTCAGTTTACAAACTCACATGCAGCCAGCATATATTTCAGAAGTAAATATGAACTTATATATCAGTTTGTTGGTTAGCAAAGAAAGAACAGAAACAACAGGTTATGAATGCACATATAAATTAACAAACAAATTTATACTCTGGATTCAGCATCAACACTGAAAATACGGAGTGTACAGGGTGTACAGGGAAATTTATGCAGTAAGAGCTCATTATTCCCTTTCTAACATATGCCTGTTTAGAGTTGTGTGCTTTCCAAGTCATATGGTGTGTTAACATGTATAAGAAAAGGACCTAAAAGAAGAATGATACCACAAAAGCTAGCTAGCATGCTATGCACACTGTAAAAATTTAAAAAGTAATTGATTAAATTACTGTCACATGCATGCTAAAAAAGTGACCACAAGAGGAGTAGAACATAATCAAATGTGAAACAATCTTTCATACACTTTCAATGAAATGCCACAATGTATTCAGAAGAATATGATGCACAAATATGATGAAAATAATCAGCTGAGGCCTTGAACTTATACATAGTATGTATTACAAACTGTGGCATGTACTACTATGAACCTGCATTGTGAGGTCAGAAATTATGAATTGCAGTTGTGAACTAGTAATATGAACTACATGTTATAAACAATACAACCAAGAAGCTGTGACCTTGTTTCAAAATATCTATCATGGGGGAGGTTTTTTTTTCCAAGTACAATTCATTGAAATTTGTTTGTTAGTACATCTTTAAACAACTAGAAATTCAACTGTTTATGCAGTATGTATCTTGCACTACATAAATTACTCATATATGAAAATATTTCAGCAAAAGTAATATGATTTGTTCAAAATTAATGACTAATCTATGCAAAAGTACCTTCCAGAATGGAAAATGAGTAATTTTGAAACTGCTGATCCATTTACAAAACTATCTGATCACAGCAAGAGATAATAGGGACTGATAAAAAAGTGCACAAATACATTTTTGGTGTTAGAGCAAATCCATTTTCCATACCGTATTATTGCTCTACTGCTTTCCAATCACTATTTCATATGATGAATTATAATTGTGCTGAACTTTCAGTCAATGATTTGGAATGACAAAGATCATATAAATATCATTAATTCTTCCAATGACATCCTTCTTTTCATATACCCCTACAAAACTGTTGAATTATGATCTAGAAGCTGGAAGGGAAAATAAAGGCATGAAATGAAATACAAACTGAACAGAAGACAATATTTGTGTCCAATATTATCACAAGGAAGCAAGATTTATAGATTGGTCAAATACAATTATATGTAGTTGATGTTCAAATCTACTTCTGGTCAGGAAAACTGAGAAAAGCATCATTCAAGGAAGAAATTAATAACAACATACTAGTTGTTTTGTTTTTTCTTAAAAAAAAGGAACAATAAAATTTTTATGAGTAAATTACTAACACATCTCAAAAGGACTATTATTTAAAAAATGCATTCTGGAAGCTCCCAAGTCGATTAGACATGAACTGTGACCAAATTATATATATATAAATATATATTGCAACTGGGATGTAAGGTCAGGTGATGCGTAACGTTACAGCCTCTTCTTGACAAATGTCAACCCCGCCTTCTCGTGGTGCATCCTGTTCCCACTAAAGGGGCTCTGAAGACCGCCAATAGTGGTATAACTATACCATCGGGATTAGAGGAAATGCTATCCCACACTCACCAACCCGCTTAGCCAGAGTGGTGAGTTATGGCCAAACCCCTCCAAAATGACTCCACAACTAAAATATTGGCCCTTAGTCTCCGGCAGCTGGAATGTACCTGGCCAAGGCAGCGGCCAGTGCGACATGAAGGCAGAGGGTGCTAAGAATCCCCGGAGGACCGGACCAGGCTGCCATCTGATGCTGACCTTGGCTACGTATAATGGACGCTCCCTATCTTCTGATTCAAGGCTTCTTGAATTGGAAGAGAAACTACAAAGGATCAAGTGGGACATCATCGGGCTAAGTGAGGTAAGGAGAAAAGGAGAAGATCTTATTGAACTGAAAAGTGGACCTCTCTTCTACTATCGTGGGACAGATACTGGCAGAACTAGTGGTGTTGGATTTATAATAAACAAGAAACTGAAGGATAAAGTTGTAGAAGTTGAAAGTTCCTCTGACAGAGTTGCACGACTCGTTATCCAACTCTCGAGAAGATGCCAGGCTCAGATAATTCAAACTTATGCACCCACCACAAGTCATCCTGAAGAAGAAATTGAAAAATTTTATGAGGAAATTCGTCATCTAAATAATAAAGGTAAGCAGCATTTGAAAATAATTATGGGAGATTTCAATGCAAAAATAGGGCAACGGCAACAGAATAAAACTTCAGTAGGCAAATTCGGTCACGGCAACAGAAACCAGCGTGGAAATACTCTCGTTGAGTTTGCAGAGGCAGAAGGGTTTTTCATCTTGAACTCCTTTTTCAAAAAAAGTCACACAGGAAATGGATATGGAGACATCCAAATGGGACGACAAGTGAAATTGATTTTATTATGTGTAACAAAAAATTCGTCATAGAAGACTGTAGTGTGCTAAACAAGTTCAACACAGGTAGTGACCATAGATTGGTGAGATGTAAGATGCATCTCAACACGAAACTTGAACATGGCAAGCTCATAAGACAAACAAAATCTATTGACATAACCAACCTTAAAAAACACCATAATACCTTCAAGTTGGAACTGGAGAACAGATTCTCCGCTTTAGAAGTCCTAACATCGGAAGAAGTGGATATTTCTGAAGTTAACAGAAAAGTAACCAAAGCTCTTATGGAAACAGCAACAAAATTAGCTGGGTCTAAGAACATGTTGCATGTGAACAAATTATCAGGAAAAACCAAAATGTTGATGCAAAAAAGAAGACAGATGAGGACAACTAAAGAAGATGTGACTTCCAAAGTGGATTATATAGAGCTATGCAAGACAGTACGAAAAAGTATCACTGAAGACATAAGGAAATTCAACTGTGAACTAGTGAGGAAAGCAATTGAAAACAACCGAAGCCTAAAGATAGCAAAGGGACATCTCAGTAAGGGAAGAAAACAGATTATGGCACTGAGAAAAGAAGATGGTTCTGTAACAAGAAATAGAGGTGAAATTTTGACAAGAGTGAAAGATTTCTACTCCAAATTATATGAAAGGGATGATACATGTACTCCAGACATCATGAAAGGTACCAGAGCTCTTCCAGTCCTCCCAGCAGAAGTTGCACATGCAATCAAGAACATGAAGCGGGGAAAAGCTCCAGGAGAAGATGGAATTACTGTAGACATCATACAAGAAGCAAGTGGAGAAATCGAAACAGTACTCGCCCAAATTTTCACTCGATGCCTTAATGAAGGGAAGATTCCTGAGGATTGGAACAACACTACAATGATCTGCTACATGGAAAAGGTGACATTGAAGATCTCGGGAACTACAGACCTATCAGCCTCCTATCAGTGGTTTATAAAATCTCCACTAAAGTTCTTTCATACCGCTTGAAGGTAACACTGGACATGGCTCAACCGAGAGAACAAGCTGGATTCAGGAGTGGCTACAGCACAACAGATCATATCCACGTACTGAGAAAACTAATTGAAAGAGCGAGGGAATATGAACTTCCATTGTGCATGACTTTTATCGATTATAAAAAAGCCTTTGATTTGGTGAAACCATCAGCAGTTACAATGGCTCTGAAATCCTGCGGTATTGAAGATGCATACATTAATATTATTAATAACATCTATGAAAATGCAAGTGCAAAGATTCAGCTGTTTGAGAATACAGCACACATAAAAGTAGGAAAGGGAGTGAGACAAGGTGACAGCATAACTCCGAAGCTCTTTAATGCTACATTGGAGGGTGTCTTTCAGTCGCTGAGCTGGGAAAACAAGGGGATAAAGAATAATGGAGATTATTTAACTCCCCTTCGTTTTGCTGATGACATAGTCATTTTTTCAACTACCCCATCAGAGCTGCAGAGTATGATCCAGGAACTTGCTGACAAGAGTAAAGAAGTGGGATTAAAAATGAACTTGCAGAAGACAAAAGTGATGTTCAATGCTTTTTTAAGAAATGAAGATTTATCGATTGATGGAGAAAAGCTGGAGATAACAGACACATACGTTTATCTTGGACAGCAGATATCAAGTGAGGGTCACATTGATGAAGAAATTAATCGGCGTACAAAACTTGCCTGGAGAGCTTTTGGAAGAAACAGCATAATTTTCAAGAGCAATATGCCATTATGTCTTAAAAGAAAAGTGTTTGATCAATGCATCCTTCCAGTGCTTGCGTATGGTGCAGAGACATGGACTTTAACTAAAAGAGACATACAAAGGCTGCAGACAACTCAAAGCAGCATGCAGAGGTACATGCTTGGTGGAACCAGGAGAGATAAGAAGAGGAACTCGTGGATCCGAAAAATGACAAGAGTGGAAGACATCATGATCAGAGTTAAATCCCTTAAATGGCAATGGGCTGGACATACTGCCAGAAGGAGAGACCATCGATGGACAGCCAAAATTTTAGATTGGATTCCAAGGGACAGGAAAAGACCCAGAAGAAGACCACATGGGAGATGGGTGGATGAAATTCGAAAGTATGCAGGAGTGACATGGAGGAGATTGGCACAAGACAGACCGTTGTGGAGGAAACTTGGGGAGACCTTCGTCCAGCAGTGGATTGATAATGGTTGACAATGATGATGATGATGATGATGATGATGATATTGCAACTACAGACAACTCAAAGAGATGGAGAAAACACAACACCGTATAATACAGAAATGAAAGAAGGGGATAGAATATTATTTATATTAACAAGCATTACTAGCACAAAGGCTTCCATGGGGCAATGAGCTAAACTCATTTTCTAGAAAAGTAGACCAATGCTAGACTACAGAAATATTTAAAGAGTATATACGTCGTATATACCAAGGGACCAAAAGATGCACAGAAAACAACAATATGTGAACAGGATGATAAAACTGAAAAGCATTCAGGTGCAATGTATGAAAGAAGTATGCATGACAGGGAACTGTAGAAGAGATTTTGGTATTTTCAGCAGGCATGAGTCAAGCATGTATACTGATAATGACTCTGGCTTAAAAAACAGAAAATATTTTCTGCAATGCTCAGGTGAAGTGCAACATGAGATTATTTTAAAAGTGCAGAGCAATGAAATAATACACATTTTGAGCAAGTGACAATAATTTGAGAAACTAACTTGTTATATCATAATAAATTTTCCTAAGCACTAAATGGTGGGTCATTGGCAAAATACTATCCAAATGAAAAACAACAACATCGCAACCATATGTACATTAGTAACATAACCAATATGCAGTGATGGGAGGTAGTGCAGCTACAGTAGCATGCATGTAGCATTGTTACAAATAAAGAAATGTAGTTGCAGTAGTAGCATACTACAAAATAAAGTAACTTGTATCAGAAAATTATGTTGCATATCATGCTACTTTAAAAAAAGTGAAAAAGAAATTCTTTAAATCATGTGACTTTTCCAAATTTCCTGAGGTGTTATTTGCTGGAACAATGGAGCGGAGTGCCCCTGTTTAGTCACATACCTGACTTGACTTAAAACATGAAATCTAGCCAAACTGTTAACCATAACATAATATTCTTCTTACTTAATACTGTTACTTGGGAAGTCTTCCCAGTCAGCCTGTAATGACAGCACTTTGATTGTCTTAGTCAAAGAGAATGATTTCACGGCTATTTCTTGACATGGATTTCATCTAAATTCCCCGGGTTTCACAGCTGATCGAGCAAGCCTGGAATACATGCCACTGAATGTGTTAAACAGTGTTAGATATGACAATCAAATCTGATGGTTGGTTGATACATTTTGATGGTGCAGGGGCCATGTTTGGCCAAAGAGAGCCGATCAGAGCTAAGGCAAACACAAATATAAATTATTTGTGTAATTTACCTTAGCATTTAGCTCTGAATATCATAAGATAAGAATGCAAATATAAAGATCAAAAGAATTTGGACTTCAAACTTATGATTAGACATGAAAAGTAGCTAAAAAGCAGCAAAAGTAGCAACTTTTCTAAAAATGTAGTTGCAGCTGTAGCAAGAAGTAGGTTTCAAATCATAATATGGGCTCAGAACTCTGTTTTAATGAGTCTTAAAATGTGATCCACCACTACTCTCGCACTGTTGTATAATTATTCTAGAAGTGAACAAAATCTAGAATTAATGTTTACAGAAAAACTTAATATTTGCTCTTACAAGCATTTTAAAATTCATTTTAGATGGATTTTCAAGGTGAAAATCATTTCTTTTTCAAGTCTACATTTTTTTAAATATCACTGAAGGACCTTCAAAGAAATGATATTCACTTTGAAAATTATCTCTGGTAAAAGTCCAAAATAAGTTTTCCCATAATCATGAATGCTTGAAACACTAGAAGTCTGCACATTGTGAATGTTTTCATTTATTATTCCTTGCCCCTTTTGTAGCTATGAATCATCATCGATAATGCATCTTCTTAATAAAAGAGCATAAAAGGATGTTACCCAAGGTAGACCTAATTCTTTCTTGGCATACTGACTATCTCAGATACATCAGCAGTGCATTTCTGGAAGAATACTAAGAAAATTGCTCCTGTTGTAAATAAAAGGGCTTTACATTTTTGTGAGGGCACTGAAACATATACCTCTATAAACTGCATTACTGATAGTTCTCATTTTATTCCCATTCTTTGGAGATCCCTCCTATCATTTGGCTACAACATGATGGAACACTTGAAAATCGAAATCTGGTGACCAGTCTTGCTTTGAATATTTACAGATGATCAAGACCCAAGACCATGTCACGGGACTTCGGTGTTTCTCAATTTCCTTTTTAAATGTAACAAGCCTGATATTTCAACAACCTTCAGTAGCAATGGATGATTACTACTTCCTACGACATTTGAAAGTTTGATGCAAACAAACTGGATGCTGGCTTCCCTGCTGAACATGCTCAACATATTTTTAACAAGGTTATATAAATAAACCACATGAAATTTTCTTTCTTCTATCACAAACATATATATAAATAGTGAAATGAAGCACAATGTTAAAATGGATGCACTGGATTATTTAGAATTTGTACAAATGTGTGCTACTGTTGTGTGAAACATAACCAGAGAATGAAGTAAAAACAATTTCACTGTAGTCTTTGCATCCCTCAAGTAATGGGTAAAAAGTATGATACATTTATAAATATGACCCTTACAAACAACTATTATAAATTAATAGCTGCTTAATGAAAACAAGAACTGCTATCATTATGACCATATTAAATATCTGGCTACCTAATTCAATAGTCTATTTACAGAACTACCTATTACACATTTGTTGTGCTTGTCTTCCCACAAATTTTCTTTGTTCAAAAGAAATTCTCTCATAAATCTGTACCCATTAAATATATTTGTTCAAATTTTATCTCTAACACAAATAAATTTCCACAAAATTATAAATGACTTGAGGGCTCCACCTCCTACTTGCCAATTCCTTGTAGCCATGCACTACATACATACTTTGCCTGAATAGTACAAAAAGAAAGAAAGAGAGAAAAGGATGTAAACCTGACAAATAAATGTACTCATAGTTAACTCAAGTGTTGTTTGAAAAATATTTTTTTATATTCTTATGTTGTTTTTTTCTGCAGAATTTTCCTTGATATATGCAGATCTTTTGAAAACAAAATGCTTTCATCACAAAGCCCTCAAATTTTCAGCCCCACATCAATGCTATGGCATGGTTAACCAACTTGAACTAATTTTCTAATTGTGAACAACCCATGTAAATATGGGCTCTTAATGATAGTAATTTTAAGTGATTCCCTGTTTATTTTGCAACCAGTTTGTCCTACATGTCAGTCTAATTCAGTTTTTATCAGACACATGTTGAAATGCTCATTTATGTTCTAATAAACAAGTTTTCAGTTGTCGACCAGTCTCTTCTATGTATGAAAGCCCACAGCTCCACTGGACACTGTAAATACCTCCTTACCAAAACAAGATAATCTTTTGCATTTTATTTAATTTGTGGGAATTTTATTTTAATTACATTGTTAAGATCTAATGTAAGTCTTATGTGAAACTTTCTGCTGCTGATTTTTTGGAGAAATACAAATAAACGTCAAACATAGTGATTTCTTTTTGGTAATTTTTTTTTGGTGAGCCTCAATTTCTTCATTTTCTTTAAATAATTTGATAATAATTGCATCATTTGAATAATTATTTCCTGAAAAACATTTTTTTTTTTTAATTCTGGTGTAACGTTTTCACTTCTGTTGAGTCAAACTGATCTGATTTTTATTATTAATTCAGTTGCATCTTTTGGTTTGGTAAAAGAAGGATGGTGACAATTACAATTTAATGATATATTGATATTCAGGGACTTTTTGTATAGTTGAGTAAGAATTTTATCTTCTATATAAACAGTTGAAAGAAAGAAAAAAAAAAAGATTATTCTTTACACTGAACTTCTAAAGTGAACTCTTCAATGATTCCTCTTAAGAAATAAAACTTTCAAGAATTAATCTGGTAATTCATTTTCTTTTTGTGATCAGAGGGACATCATAAAAGAAAGAAAAAAAGGAAATTAAGTTAGTGAATAGAAACTAAAAAGGATTCCACTGCTAACCACTTAGGTCACGCGTTGCACCAAGCGGTTCCAAGGGGTTACCGCAGCCATGACAGTGATGAAGTGCATGGAGTTGAGGGACTACTGAGGAAAATGTGTTGTCTTTGGAATTTTTTCCTGAAAATACAAAACTCTATGGGGGGAAAAAAACAACATGAAATTATATGAAAATCTTTTCAAAGCAGCAAAATGTGAACTGCTAATCATAACTTTTGCCATTACAAAATTTGGTGATGTCCTCCAGGGTTGATGAAATAATTTTCACCCTTTTTATAAGCATAACAACTTCAGTACACTTTAGTTTGTTAATTATCGCAGTGAAATTGATAGTGAATCATGTTTTCAAATATTTTTGAGCCACCCTGGCATTTGAGTGGTCAGAGGTGCAGGTTTCTTTCTTCCTGACTTGTCATCTGAGATGGATTTGAGACCCAGATAGCCCCCATCTTAGTAATTTAGCAGCTCTAGGCAATCATTAAAATATCGATTTTTAATCACATCTGAGTACTGCATTATTTCTTCTATGATAAGAAACAAAAATTAAAAACCATGTGCAGAAGTTATTAAATATGTAAAACAATCTACTGCAGCTGTAGTCAAATGAGAGATAATACCGATATAAAATTGAATGACAAAAATATATATATATATGTGATTAAAATCTGTGGCCCATAGAAATGGTGGCCATATGCTGCCTCCTTGCTCGCTTATAGTAAATGCAGGCCTTGGTCCTGGATGAGGCATGGGTGGTGTGTTTGTCCTATGGCACTGGCTCTTTCCCTTACCTGGAACCAGTGGTCTTAAATAAAGAACGGGCAACTGCTTATAGCCCTTAGAGTTGCTCATGGTGCCCATTAACTCCCCTCATCCCCAAATTATTTTGGGGACACTTAAACATTTTTTTATTTTGTTTTTACCACTGGTTGCAAATTGTATTAATCAGTCTCTGAAAATGCCCAGATTTGAAAATTGTTAAAATCTTAGTTAAAAAAAATAAAAAAATTCGAAAATTAACTTCACCAAATTTAATGATTTAATAGTGGTTTCACTTTGAATTTTACTTCCGTTAACTTGAATTTTCACACTTCTTGAAACAACTCTTGACAAAGATAAATTGAGGATAACCACTGGCTGGAGCCAACCATTGATCTAAGACATCTTGGCCACACATGGTGAGGTCATAAAATAAGTGCCTATGACTGATGTACATTTATGACTCAGGTACAAGCCTATTTGGGGCTGGAAGGAAAGGGAATGAAACTTATGCATGCAGCTGACAGGGAAAACAGGATGAAAATAAATCTCGTAACTCCAAGCAGTGTTGTGCATTCCACTTGACTCTTGTCATTACATCTCACCATTTCCTGGAGGGATGAGATGATTGGAACTTTCAGAACTTTGGGCAGTGAAACTGAACAAGAAAACTCTCTCAAAGAAAGTATTTCTCCTAACAGCCACTGCTAGTGAATGGTAATGTAATTTGGCTACTAAGGTTTAGAATTAAGTGATAACATTTTCCTATATGCTTATTAGCTTTTTTCCCGTTTAATGACCACCACACACATTAAAGGCCATAAACAATTTCTGTCCTTAATTTAGGGCCACAGGTTCCATGAAAGGAAGATAGCCAGCACTGTAGGACAGACACTGTCTGCTACTTGAACCCAGGCCCAGCTCAGACAATTAGGGTCCAGGAGGGGGATAGCTAGTGCCATAGGTCAGACACTGTTTGCTACTTGTACCCTGGTGCAACTCAGACAATTAGTCAGAAGCCCACTGAATCCCACCACTTGCGTACTTAGGTCATTGCATGAATCTCCTGAAAGGCAACTGCAAATATCTAGAAATGTTATGTTTGATGATTATGCAAACACAGAATGAGTATTGTTAAACGCAGAATTATTTTAGGGTACTTAAAAAAGTTGCAATTTATTTTTTCATTCTTTATAAATAGTTTCACACTCAGAATACAGATTTTAATTTTTTCTAAACACCTGGATTAAAGAATAATTTTCACTATGTAAGTGGATTGCAACAGATTTCAACCATAGCGCCAAATATGGGGGGCAGGGTGACTCTTGCCCCCCTCCCCCAATAATTTTACTGGGATGGAGTGGTCACCCAATATTTTTCATCCTGTTTAATTAAATAATTGCTTTGGTCTCATAAGATGGACAAGCTTCACCTTATGAGGCCAAAGTGATTTGTTTCCAAAAAAGTAATAAATAACAAAATAAGTAAAAACTTTTTTCCCATATTCAGCACAACTTATTTGATAAGAAACTGGATTGCCAGGTCGTATTGTGTTTGACATATTCTCGTGATATGAGGTACATGTTTAAAACAATTATCAAAAATACAGAAATGTATAATCTCTAGCGGCTTTATTGATCTATTTATTTTTGCGCTTCTTTGTTTGAGTAACCCAATAATTTCTCTCTTTTTTTTTTTTTTTTTTTTTTACAGATGTTTGGTAGTAAAAATCTGGATGTTTTCATAAAATCACAGACTGAATTTTATTTTTAAAAATATTAATATTCAGCAAAATAATGTGTTTTTTTTTATTGGGGGTTTAACGACCACTCTGAGCAACTCAGTGGGCTATAAGCATTTGCCCATCCCTAATTTAAAGCCATTATTTCCAGGAAAGGAAGAGAGCCAGCATCGTAAGACAACCCCCCCCTCCATGCCTCACTGGAATTCAAAACTGAACTCAACTTGGATGAAAGCCAGCACTTCTGACCATTCATCCAACTGCGCCACCAGTGTGACAAGAATATTTGCTTCCTTGTTCATTTGCTGATGAGTAATTACAAATTGCTTTTTAAAATCAACATCAAATCTTTTAGTTTATCATTTTGCCCCCTTTTTTTTTTTTAAATTTCTCCCAACAATGGAGGAGACTGCCCCTCCCATGTCTAATCTTGTCACACCTGCACTTCCCCCCAATAATTTAGTGAAGTCAGCATCCCTGATTTCAACAGAAAAGAAAACAAAATGAAAACTACAGAATTTACAAGTTCAATATTCCAGTTTTTGCAAATTTCCTCTTTCATTATGAATCATAAGTGCAGAAAAATTATTGTGCAAATTTTCAGCTTCCTAGCTGACTGGCGTAAGAATTAATCTATGCCAAGAAAAATGGTTAATAAAAAGGAGGGAAGACTTCAGAAACGTTCCGTTTTCGTCATCCCCCTTCCCCCTCCATGAGCGGTTAACCATCGTTGTGCAAATTTTCATCTTTCTCGTGGATCTGAAAGTATGAAATGATTAGCATCATGGCAGTACGCTTATGAGATACAAATAAGGAACAAATAAAGCACTTGAATAGAATCGCAAATTTATTTATATATGCTAAAACAACATAACAGAAACAAGTTAAAAATTGATTAATAACTCAGCAACTGAAGTGTTAACTGCTTCAACCGCATTATGAAATTGAGAAAGAGCACAATGTGCATGTAAACAAATAATAAAAACAGAAAATAATAAAGTAATAAACTAAAAATTGGAGAGAAATAAGCAAAACTTAAAAAAATAAATTACCTAATAATGGAGGCTTCAAAGAAACACGAGGATTTAAAACTGCAAAGGTAATAATATAAGTAAAAATCAGAGGTACAAAATAAAGCAAAAACAAAAATAAATAAATAAAACTGTGTATGGGTAGGGCAAAGGAAAAAAATAATATTAACAAAAAGAAAAAAGAAATAAAGTGACACATTCCACAATCTCCATTAATAAGAAAACAAAACTAAGAAGAATAGAATTGTGGATTCTAACAATATGTCTCAGCCCACTTTTGAAACATTTGATTTTATCTTGACTTTAAGAGATGTATGACTTGTATGTAACATCACATCACGGTCGAATCCAGAAACTTACCTTAGAGGGTACGGTTGCCATGTAAAAAAACATATGTATACTATTCCAGAAAGACAGCATACACAATTTTGTTTTCTTTCAAGAGAATATTTTATATCAAAATTTACAAAAAAATTCACATGCTATAAAAATATATTATTTTTTTGGAAAACCTGAAAACAAGCTGGATACAAACATGGCACCCACAGAGCTGGATCAATAAAAGCATTTGATTTGTATATTGTTTTATGAAGTTCATCAATAGTAGCATTATGTAAAAATAAAAAAACTGAACTGAAATCATACTGGTTTGAATTTGTGTTTAAATGTTAAATAGTAGTGTGTGCAGTATTGGTATTATTTCAAGTACCAATAAATTTCATTGCTACTTCCCACTTAGATAATGCTACATTACTTTCATCAGCCAGTACACATTTCAAAGAGAAACCTGATCTACTGATTCTTTAACCTACTGACTACTGATTTTAGCCCAAACATTTTCGGCAACATTGCCCAGTTCTTTCTAAAAAGGACATACCCACAGGGGAACACCTCATAAATTCCCTCATGAAAAAAATTCTTTTAACCCCTAAATGAAATAAAATTGTTGAAATATACATTGTAAAACTAATCCAGTTGTGAACAAATTTAAACATAAATTTAAGGGTGAAAGAATTTTAAAAATCCATTCATGATTGAATGTAGCATATCAAGCCATGCTCAAAACGGGGTGTTGTACCGGATAATAATTATATTTATTTAGTCACTCACTGATCTCCTACTACAGCGCAACAATATTTGTACCACCTCCTTGAATAGCTCTGCCTTTTTTAAGTCTACCTATTATTTAGATTCATGAACTAACATTTTGATCCATGCAGGGGTGTAGTCGAGGCCTGGCACCACCAGGCTACTATTTACCTAACTGTGTGTCTGTGCGGTTGACCCACTGCTCCAACTACCCCCCCCCTACACACATAATTTGGCAGTGGTTAACAGTATTAAATTGGATGTAAAAAACTGCCTCAGCATGGACAGATGTTGTAAATCCTGCAACGCAGTCAGGGGTGATCATATACCCTACTAAAGACTGGATTTTTCTTGGCAGCCGCCTATCACATGGACGTTTCTGTCTTCTGTCCACTTGTGCTCGAAGCTACCTTTTCAATAAAGTGCCTTTGTATCCTTTGGATTCCTTGTTTGGACGGTTTTGCTCACTTGTCCCATGTTCTTACATCTTGGGGATCTTATGGTATGATTTGAGTCGACGTGGAGCACTTCTGCACGACGTTACATTCGAAAAACCGTCTCGTCTTTAATTTTTGCACGCCTGCGTATATATATGTAAAATCTTTTTTTTTAAGTGGACTGGCGCTCCGAAATCCGAAGACCGACTGGTTGATAACGCCTCGGCCGGTCTTCGGAGCCCCAGTGCACTTCTTTTTCAGGATTGCACCACTGGGGTATCGATAACGGGCCAATAAATTTGTTTCCTCCTCCAAGACAAGGAGGAAAAATAGACGGAGTAAGGATGACGTCAAAAACTTAAAGCACTTTAAGCAGACGGTTTTAATGCTCAGTCGTCTCACCAACAAAGCGGCAGAGGCTGTGACGTCATGGTCGTGACGTTTCGGTGGCTTCACTTTGATTACACGAGGGGAACGGCAGACCCTTACACCATCTATTCTAACCTCGTTGCTCCAAGATTATAAACGGAGGGTAGGGACATGGAGATTGGAATAAAGATACCTGGAAATGCCCTTGTTAATGGAACAGTAACACTTTGCATCCCAGCAAAAACACAAGTGCTGGGAAACTGCATGCTGGCCACCAGCTGGCAGTGATGGGTCACTGCTGGCTGAAATCTGCCGCTCACGGCCCGGTAGCGGTCCGTTGGTGGCAGCGCTATCAATTGGCGAACCATTGATGGCCCTGCAGCATCGCCGTGAATTGTGGGCCTCCAAGCAAGTGCCACTAGTGGCCCGTTGCTGGCAATCAACGCAACCCCAACAACAGGTGGAAGCAACGGGACTGCGCATGCGCGGAAGCAACACTTGCTGTGTCACTCATGGTATCAGTTAGTTGAAGACGATGCTATCGCCATCGTGTTATTTTAGTGGATGTTAAGAAAAAAATCCATATGTAGAGAGGCGAATTAATTTCCTAATGAAATTCCACGTCGACGAAGATATCAGATTAAGCCATGAAATACACCTACTCCATTCCCATGAATAACAATTCATGGAATGGAGTGGGTGAATAACAGGAAAAAATTTTAAACCGCTTGAAACAAATGTCCTGGAAAACCATTAAAAAAACGTTTGTTGGAATAAAAAAAAATTATACGCGTACAAAATTTATTAATTATTTGAAAGAAAAAAAAAGCAACGCTATGTGGATATAATGTACTCATCCATGGGTTCAATACACAAGACTGGGAGGAATTCGCTTCTAAAACTAGCGAGAAATAAAATAAAATATATTTCCTCTTTAAAACAAATGCAGCTTCGGACAACGGAAAGGAAAGATACAGCGTTAAAAATGTAACAGAATGTGACATGAACCCGGGTAAATATATATTAATTCAACAATCTCCTTTAAAGACGACAAGGACAGTACAAAACTTTGGAAAGCGACTCTAAGTATGTACACTCCTTGAAAATGAGTGAAGTTCCCTTAATCTAATAAAAAACTATCGTTACGTTGAAAATATAAATTTATGAATTATATGAAACTGACTTTTATGAAAAATAACTCGCAATATTGTAAATGAAAGCGGGAACCATTCGATTACACATTCCGCACGAAACAGATAGCTTCAAGCACGTGCCCGTGCGTCGCAAATTAGTCTATAGTCTGGTCGGTAGAGAACCGTATCCACCCAGATTAGTCTGGTCGGTAGAGAGCCGTATCCACCCAGATCCAAACGGGTGTTTTTCCGGTCGGTTGAGAAAATTTCCCCAGCGCAGTGCTGTAATTACAAGTTTCGTAAGGTTAGAAAAAAAAGTTGTAGCTTTGGGAAACTGCGGATCCTTGATTTTTTATTTTTTTTATTTTTATGGCTACTACTGGGAAATTGGCAGACAAGATTCGGCAAGCCACCAGTTACGCCACGTGGTTGCTGGTTGCCACTACCGGCAAACTAGCGGACCACATTAGGCTAGCCATAATTTCTGGAACGTGCTTGCAGGGCCGCTGAAGGGCCACTTATGGCAGCTACTGCCTGTGATGGACAACTGATGGCCCTGTTGTGGCATATGACAACTGATGGGGTGCGAACTGCTGGCCCTTCTGATGGCCGCCCGGACATTTTATTGACGGTTCGGCAGTGGCAACATAGTGCTGGCCCAGCAAGACTGTTTTTGCTGGGGTGAGCCTATACCGCATGCGACGGCCGTCAAAGTGTGAGAAAACTGATGGTTTTCAAGGCTGTTACAACGCATTTTGTGTTGGCCGAATCGCCTTCTTTCGCCGCAAATGTTAACATTTTCGCATCATAACTTGCTGCCGATGTGTGAGAAAATGCTGAATTTATAAAATTCCTAATTATTTTAAGGCTCCTTCCCATTCTTATTTTAAACTGAAATACACGAACGTTAGTGCAAATTCTAAACACAACATTACGTTAAAATTGAAAACTTCGCTCGTGTAAGAAGTATAATTTAATAAGGTTTGATATTAACACGATTCTGCAGCCCAAAACCACGCAATTCCAAAATAAACACAGTTTAAATGACGTTGCATGGTATCATGTAAACAACCTCAAATTCCCACACCATGCGATTTCACGGTTAAGAGACTCAGAGGATCTCCAGAATTATTATCCTAATCTCCTTGGGAAGCGCTCACCAATGTCCCTTTGGCTTCGAGTCCAACGACCTACGTTTAACCGCAGTTAGCTTAACTTATTTATAACAGCGTGCTGGGTCCGGCAGCAAATTTTCCACTGAAGTAGAGAGAATTTTCCATTGTCATTTTATAGCAAACGCCCAACATGCAGGGCCTGATTTACGGGAGGGCATTCTATACACGTGCCCAGGGCTTCGTTCTTTGATCGTCCCTCCACTGTTTTGCATCAAACCGATTCGCAATGTTCATCCACTGAAAAAAATTAAAATAGTAATTTCAGAACTGTACGTTGAAACACATGGAAATGACAATTATAATTTCCCCAAATAAATAGAACACCGTATTATGGACACTAATATACAGCGTGATTCATAATTATTGTCGGGGTTTCCGTGGCCTGGCATGGTCAAACCGTAATCGACGTAATAAAACTGCCTACAGCATAAACAAGTTCACCACGGAGTTCTATGTGACAACACGGTACCCGCTGAATTGGCGTCATACTTCAAAATGGCGACTGTTTAAGAAAAAGCAATGTGCGTACTTTGGTTCTTCGAAAAGTCAGTTATCACAGCGCAACGTCATTACAGAATGCAGTATGGCAGAGCTCCACCTTCCGATAATGCTATCCGACGTTGGTTAAAGCAGTTTCAAAAGACGAAGTGTGCAGCATCAAAAAGGAGCGGGAAGACCGAGCACTTCGCAGGACGATGTTGATCGCGTCCAGGAAGCCCTCAGAAGTCAACGAGACGAGCCGCGTCGCAGGTAGGTATGCCACAAACGACTGTTTGGGGGTTCTGCATAAGCACCTGTAACTCCGTGCGTATAAACTGCAGATGGTACAGGCTTTACAGCGGGACGATAAACCCCGCCGTTTCCAATTTGCCCAAGACATTTTGTCTAAGTTGATGAACATTACCTGTGGACATGGTGATGAAGCAACGTTTTTCGTCTCAGGGCGGGTACATCGGCATAACTGCAGAATATGGGGCTCCGAAAACCATCCCGCCATTCGAGAAGTCGAACGAGATAGTCAAAAGGTGAACGCCTGGTGGCCTTGTCATGTTAGAAAGTGTTGGGGCTCTTTTTCTTTGTGGAGAAATCAGTGACAGCGGATCTTGACATGCTACAGCTGTATCTGTTGCCTCAGTTGGAAGATCGGCAGCCCAGTGTGGTGTTTCTTCACGATAGCGCACTGCCGCATTGGGTTGTTATTGTCCGAGGATTTCTTTACCTGCATTTTCCTGGGCGCTAGGTTGGGCGTGGTGGACACTTTACATGGCTTCCGCGCTCATCCGATATTACGGCACTGGATTTCTTCCTGTGGAGATACGTGAAAAGCTTCGTTTACCGGGCCGCTGTGACCTCCCTCGATGACCTGAAGACCAGAATTGGTGCTGCGATAGCAACAGTAACGCCGCAAATGCTGGCGTACACTTGGCGAGAAATTGATTATCGCTTGGATATCTTACATACCACGAAAGGCGCGCGTGTCGAAGTGGTTTAGCAATTTGATGCATCGATTCTACAGGTAATAAAACTTTTAGTTGTCATCTGTCATATTCTGTTTGCGGTTTTAGTTTGCCGTTTCCCATTTTCCGATTATATGCCACTGAAACCCCGACAATAATTATGAATCACACTGTATATTTTGCGGTTTCTTTCCGAATTGATATCCAACTGATTCTGAATGAAACCGCAAAAAGCTCACACTAAGACTCCTAAGACCATCCTGAGCATACATGCATGCACATAACATGGGATGTCGTGGGGCCCTTGAAAGCCTCTTGCCCAGGGCCCCAAACTGTCTAAGTCAGTCCCTGCCAACATATACACTTAATGGCCACTTTATTATGACCACCTGACAGTTTTAAGCAAGTGAGCTATGGCTGCACGCTGTTGCCGCCAGAGGGCGAGGCTAGTATAGAAAGGGAAAGGCAGTAATAGTAGTGCTTTTTGGGTGACGAGATGGGTAAAAAATGCGATTTGACGGACTTCCAACGTGGGATGATTGTAGGAGCTCGGAGCCATGGAGCAAGTATCACCGAAACCGCCGCATTCGTGAAATGTTCCAGAGCAGTTGTTGTTAAAGTGTTTAAAGACTGGACTGTCAGCCAAAAAAACTGGGTCTCTACGTGCAACGTGTGGTCGTCATCGACTAGTGACTGCTCGGGCGGAACGGAGAGTGTCTAGACTGGTAACAGACAACAAAAAGGCAACAGTGCAGCAAATTACAGACCATCTTAATCAAGGATCCCCTCAAATGATCTCTGCACGCACTGTTCGCTAAACACTGCATCGGATGGGATATGGCAACCGATGGCCTGTTCGAACACCTTTGCTGTCTGCAGTTAACAAGAGAAAACGTCTCCAGTTCGCACAGGAGCACAAGGATTGGACAGTCGATAATTGGAAACAAATTATGTGGTCCGATGAATCGCGTTTTCAGGTGCACCATGCCGATGGCCGAGTGAGAATTTGGCGAAAAAAGCACGAATGCATGGACCCCAAATGCATTGCTACAACCCTTCAAGCGTGTGGAGGCAACGTTATGGTGTGGGGAACGTTTTCCTGCATTGCTTTGGGCCCTCTAATTCGTGTTGATCAACGTCTGACTGGCACATCATATCTAAACATCATTGCGGACCAAGTGCATCCTGTCATATGGATGGTTTATCCCAATGGCGATGAATACTTTCAACAAGATAATGCGTCCTCCCATAGTGCTCGTATTGTACAGGATTGGTTTCAGGAACATGCCGGTGAGTTTACTTTGCTTAGGTGGCCCCCACAATCTCCAGATCTCAACCCCATTGAGAATCTGTGGGATGAAGTTGAACGAGCCATCAGACAGCTGGATCCACAACCCTGCAATCTCACACTCCTGGAAAGTACTATTCATCAAGCATGGTCTCAGATTCCACAAACCACCTTTCAACATCTCCTGGAGTCCATGCCACGAAGAATCGACGCAGTATTAAAGGCAAAAGGTGGCCCAACGAAGTACTGAGGGGGTGGTCATAATAAAGTGGCCACTCAGTGTATACAGATAAAAGGAAACGCCATTTTTTTAAAGACAACCCCGTTTTAGACAGATAATATGAAGCTTAAATGAAGTTAACAATACTTATTCATAAGTACCAAAATAATCATTCATACTTTCCAAATAATCTAGACAAAGAGGAAACGAATATATAGAGGGCCATTTCCCGAGTGGAACACGGGGAAATATCCCGGTGGGCCAATCTGCTCCTGGGTGGAATCATAAACTCGCAGGCTTCATGCGTGATTTTTTGATCTCTGGTCTATTGTCTTCAGCTTAAGTTCTTTTGGGGAAGAAGAGATGTGGACAAAGTGTAGTGGCGTAGCACTTTAAACTGACAGTGAGGAAGGTTTGTGCATTGCGGTGAATGCGCCACGCCACTGGCTGCATGCTGGGTTTTATTTTCTTTGATTTTTATCTGTATTCTGAACGGTCTTTAATCGAATTTCCTTTACGGCAACATGAAACAGATTTTCAAGCAAGCGAGAGAAAATAAAGCTGCAAGTAGAGCTGACAAACTATTTTATTAAGAAGTTGCACAACTGTGACGATTCGTAGCTACAAAAGGGGCCAAGAGATAACAAATGAAAACGTTCACAATGTACAGACTTCTTTTCTTGTACATCGCTAAGCGTATCAAACACTGCCTAAAGGACGAGAAGTCATCGTCCTCCACCACGCCTGTTAATAGCTGACCCTAAAACCCCCATATGAAAAGACCGAGGTCCCGTAAAACTGGTCCTCCGCCATTCCAAACTGTCTCCCGGCTTGACCCGAAGGCTTGTGTCGCCGTGATTTGGTCGGAAACTGGTTTTGTTGCCTGCGTGAAGACCGCACGTAAGTTCAAAGGCTTTGGGAGAGTGAAGGATCAAAAGAAAAATACGAAAAAAAAAAAAAAAAAAAAAAAAAGAGGAAAAGAAGAAGAGAAGAGAAAAGCGAGGGGGCGGTAACCAAAGGAATCGTGGCGTTCATGGTCCGCTTGGGCCGTGCAGCGCGTGAGGAAGGAAAGACGGGATGCGAGCATTCCATTCCCGCTTGTGATTGCCGTCGTGGGGAACAACTTGCCGCGGAGTGAAAATAATTACGCCAGCTACTTTTTCTTCTTCGCTTCTCCACTACACAACAACAAAAAAAGTATTTAATGTACCGTATTGAAATAGGACAGAAAAGCTCCTCCAAGACAACAGGGGTTATTAAAATTCGTTTCCAGCCGCATCAGATTCAGATCCTTTTGTCGTTGCCGACAGAGCGTTAAAAAACTGAGACATACCAGACTGCAATCGAAGGTACATTAAATATGCTGTTCTATGGGGTCCGTTTATTTGGACACTACATTACATCTTGCTAATTAACAGCTATATTTCTCAGTTCTCGTAAAGACATCATTGCTCACCCTGAAATTTCGTCAACCGTAATCAGTGGTGTACGCAGACGGGGTGGAGCACACACACACACTGGGAGGGTTCGCACTTCGCCGGGTCCGACCCCCCTCGACTCCCAAGAATATCCTTGTCCTTCATAAAAAAAAAAAGCTTTGTACATTGGTTTTATAATTTGAATATTTTCTTTATGATCAAATTATTTATCCGCATGTCTTTGCTCTAGTTCTTGTAATGACTGTGATATTATTGTATAGTATTCTAATTTTAACGTATCAGAATTTGGCAGCAGTACTCATTGTTTACATCCGCTGTGAGTATGTTAATGGTATGATCTCTGTTCGATTCAGCTAGAAAATGAAACATGTATGGTTAAACGACAGTCATATTTCTTGTTGATTAAAGCCTAATTAGAATGAAGGTGAGTTTTAGTGTTATTACTTTTTTCATCAATTTAATCAACAAGAATAGAAGAAAGATATAAAAAATCATGCGACCGGAGAGATTTGACGTGGAACCATCTGCCACATCTGCTGACAGGCGGTACATTGGAAGCACACGTTCGAAAACTTCTTGGGCTATATTGATGGAATATCTGAAAATAGTAGATTGCAACTATTAACTAATTATGTCGCACCTAATGTATTTCAGTATATCAGTGAATGTAAAACTTATATTGATACTATAGCTATTTTGGAATCTTTATACACTGAAGAGCAGTTGAATTAGAGATACTTGTCTAGTAACGTGTAGTACCACCTTTTGCCCTGATGAGTGCGGTGATTCGTCTCGGCATGGACTCGACAAGACACCGGAAGCGTTGGGAAGCCATACAGATCCACGACCCCTGAACAAACTCCCACAGTTCACGAAGATTTGATGGAGTGAGGTCAGAGCCTCGAACATCTCTCTCGGTGGCATCCCAGATGTACTCGATGGGATTGAGGTCAGCTTACCTAGCTGGCCAAGGAAGCGAGGTCACGTCGGTGGAGTGTTCATCCAACCATTCGGATACAATTCGGGAGCGATGGCACGGTGCATGCATTGTCTTGTTGCAGGATGAGGTCCCCAGTGGGATGTTGAAGACGCACAAACGGGAGCAAATGGTCGTCCAGGATATCCCGGTAACGTTGACCTGTGAGGGACGATGTCACACGTAACAGGGGTCCCATTTCAGTCCACGTAAACAGTCCCCAGACGAGAATGCCACCCCCACCAGCTTGAAGAGTACCCTGCTGGCAAGAAGGATCCATCGCTTCCTGTGGTTTGCGCCGTACTCGTATCCTGCCATCCGCATGTACCAACGTGAATCTCGACTCATCAGTCCAGGCAGCATTTTCCCACATGTCTAGGGTCCAGTGGGGATGTTCCCGCGCCCATGCTAATCTTTGCACATTGTGATGTGCGGTCAGCAGCGGTATCCTCGTGGGATACCGCTGCTGACCGCACATCACAGGGTGCTGACCGCACATCACAGGCTGCTGACCGCACATCACAGGCTGCTGACCGCACATCACAGGGTGCTGACCGCACATCACATCATGGGAGGCCATCGAGGCTCTGACCTCCCTCCATCGATGGCTTCTGTACCCCATAGCGAGGAGATGGTTCTGGATGGTGTGGCTGCTTATACGTTTTTGTGCACCAGCGTTAAATTGCCGAGTGATTTCTTGCACTGTGGCCCGTCTAGCCGCTGTTACAATGCGAGCTAGCCGACGATGACCCCGCTCATCCTCACGCTGTTGTCCACGGCAGTTGGCTCTTGCAGGGATGGTTTTACTGGATTCGATGTACTCACGGTGCACCCATGACACAGTGGCTCGTGAAAATCCCAGTGTCTGCACGACTTCCGAGATGGAGTGACCCATTCGTCGGGCCCCGACAATTTGCCCACGATCAAATGCGCTTAGATCCTTCGTCTTACCCATACTGCGTCCGACTCTTACTGATTTCCGTCGCATCACTCCTTATATTGTCGGATCGCTGCATACGTCATGTCGTTTCCGTTTACAGGGCCTCCCACAGCGCCATATTTGCACAACGCCAGCTGTCTCTAATTCAATTGCTCTTCAGTGTATGTTAGGTCTAAGAACGAGATCTACGCCCGACATAGTTGGGCTACACGACGTCAACTGGCCGAGGAGTCTACAGATCAATATCTTAAGGTCTTAAAACAAATGAGCAAAGATTGCAACTTTAAAAGTGTTTCGGCTTAGCAAAATATGAATGAATACATCAGAGATGCCTTTATTAGCGGGTTGAAGTGCGCTCGCATACGTCAGCGACTTTTAGAAAATACGTTTCTCTCTCTAGAAGCCGCTTTTGATCAAGCTAGGGCTTTGGAAATGGCAGAACAACACTCTGCTTCGTACTCGAGGCTGATGGATGCTGCAGCTGCTACTCACATAAATGATTGTGTTGAGATAGATACTGGTACATCTATTGCGACAACTGCTGCTTTGACTGGAACAGAAAGGTGCTATTTTTGTGGAAGAAATCGCCACCCTAGAACTTCTTGCCCTGCCAGAAATGTTGCATGTTGAGCATGTGGGAAGAAATGACACTTTCAGAGAGTTTGTAAATCAAAAACTACTAGACCTACTACAGTAACCTCTGCTTCATCTGCCTCAGTTTTGGCTGCTGCACCTACCTGCCTTTCGAAGTCTACAGTAGCTATTAAAACAAACAAAGTAAATGTGAGTGCTCTAATAGACACAGGAAGTTTACTAAGTTTTATTGACCAGAACCTTGTAAATAAATGTCATATACAAGTACTACCTTATAGTGGCAAAGTCAATATGGTCAACTAATCACTATTCACCGAAGTTATAGGCCGTTGTAGTGTTAATATTGAAATGGGGGATACACTTATAAAAACATAATGATGCTAATTATGAGAGATCTTTGCTCTGATGCCATAATCGGACTAGACGTGCTACATTGTAATACTTCTGTGGAAATTGTCCTCCACGGTTTACAGCCTCCACTCAGGATTTGTGGCTTGACCGTTGCAAATATGCCTCCAGTCTCTGTTTGCTAACCTTACTTCGGATTGTGTGCCTATAGCTACAAAATCTAGAATACACTCAAAAGGTGATAGTCAGTTTCTGGCTACAGAAATTGAAAAGCTCCTGCATGAAGGTGTGATTGAGCCTAGCAATTCTCCGTGGCGTGCTCAGGCTTTTGTGGTTAGAGAAGAAAATCACAAAGCTAGGATGGTTGTAGATTATTCACAAACCATAAATAAATTTACCATGTTGGATGCTTACCCTCTATCTAGAATAGAAGAGATAATTGCTAAAGTTTCGGCAAATGAAGTGTACAATGTCATAGATCTGAAAAGTGCATATCACCAAGTACCCATCCTGGAGTCTGAAAAGCCATATACTGCTTTCGAAGCCTGAGGGAAGCTCTACCAATTCCTACAGTAGTATACCACCAATTAAACAGTAGTATACCACAGCAGAGATCCAGCTGTCCCACCTGACGATCACAGGCTCTGGAGGAAGGGCAAGTTGGGTGGTTTGCTGGAACATATTGATTCTCGCTGGGGCCGGCCTTAAGCAGCTCTTTCTTCATTAATCTAATGTACTGGTTTGCAACTTCGTACTTTTCCCTCACGGCTTCACAAACTCTATGCAAGGAGTGCACCAAGCAGGTAACGTAGTGTAAGTTGGGATAGAGAGGCTTCAGGTGCGAAAATGATTTCAGCATGTAAGACGCCTGATCTGTAGCCACCAACCATACCTTGTCGTAATGAATTTCTGGCCACAACTTCGAACAAGCATCGTTGAATGCCTGCATTACGGTGCAGTTATTTGTTTTCTCCAAAGGATACATTTTGAATAACATGAAGCGAGATGGTTCTCCGTTCAAAGGAGCAACAAGAATGGAAAGGACATACCTCTTTTGAGCATCTGTTGTTTCGTCCAGAATGAATGCCACTGCAGAATATCCTATAAGGCTTTTGATATTAAGTATAGTGGCGTCATAGTTCACATCCACGTAGTTCTTCCTTGGGGTGCTCTCATCGGGGATTTTCTTTTGCGTGTATTTTTCTGGTAATCGTTTTAGGGAAGGATGGTTGACTTTAGACAAAGAGATTCCTGATTCCATTAGAGCAGCGACAATATCAACATTAAACTGGTTGGCTTGATCGGCTTTCTTAGATGCTTGCCGAAAAGCGTCCGCAATGAACGGACATTTTGTACTGCTTTCCTTGTTTTTTGTTCTAATTTCTTTGTTCTTTTTGTGAGTGACGGATTCCACGTGTCTTTTCAGCTTTTGGTGTTTATCATCCACCATGATTTTCTTATTACAATACGAATACACAAAATCAGAGTACCATCAGTTTCAAATCCCTCGTTTTGAAAGTCCTTTAGAATACTGTAGAATTTAGATTTTACTCATTTTTGCTTTGTGTCTATTTTGCTGAAGGGAGAGAAAAAGAATGTGAACTAACCCGTGCGCGCGCTGCTTTCGTTCTTCTTCCTCCTTCTTCTGGACTGCGCCTATTTCATTGTTTCATTGCGCGGGAGGGGGGGGGTGAATGCACTAATCCGTACTTCTGCAACTTTCTCTTCCTTGTGGTTTCTCTCTGACATAAAAAAAATAGTAGATTAACTGTAAATTTTTACATAAAAAAAGTAAATTTTGCGTTCATTTCGGGTGCAGATATTTGGTTTGCGCGCACGATTCCAGATTGCGTTCATGAAGGACTTTTGCGTGCTAGAGAGTGCACATAAGAGGTGTTAAAATAAGTTGATTTTACATGTTTATGATCAGATTTGGACTCTATATACGTGCCCGCATAAAATTTTGCACTGCGTGCTGAACGCAGAAATCCTATCTGTGGTCATCACCTCTCGAAAAAATATCTATTTGTGCCACCTAACAGTAAAACTTTGTATCATGCAAAACAAGAAACGCATGCGAACTTTTGTACATACAATTTAAGCTATCCAGTGCAAAAAGAAGTTTCCCAAACGGATTTTTGGAAGTGTAGATACCGTGCAAAACATAAAAACACATTGCTGCCCCGGTGACGCAGTGGTCCAAGCGCTGGCATGGATGTTGTGTTTATCTTACGGCACTGGCTGTCTACCATCCCTGGAAACAGTGACCCTAAATTTGGGACGGTCGACTGCTTATAGCCCATTGAGATGCTCACGGTGGTCGTTAAACCTTCAAAAAAAAAAAAAAAAAAAAAAAAAAAACCACACACATTTACGCCATCTAGCAGGAAGACTGCGTTACAAATAATAATCATTCATCATGTCATTATTTCTATAAGCTTTAGAAATAATAGGATATTCATGTCGTATCTTGGACTCAAATTTTCAACCTAAGCAATTAATCTTCAAAGCCTGAGCACCGTGCAACTTCAGGATACTTGCACACTGAGAATAGTGCAGTTGGTTAATGTTTGACTCAAGAGCAGTGAAATGAGAATGCATCTATAATTCTGTTTTGTGGGCATAATACACAGAAGATTATCTTTGCCCACAAGCAATACTCATTTCACATTGCACAAACAGTTGGGGCATACAAATATGTGCACAGTGCATCTATCTCTGTTACCTAACAGCTTCAGAGGAGTTTCGAACCATTTCTTAGAGACTAGACTGTTCAAAAAGGGATTTAGTGACACTAATTCCAGGGGAAAAGTCGAACCAGACATGGCGTAGCACTGTGCGTACAGTGCAGACTTTGTTTCTGCTTTAGGTAATGCATGACATTATTTAAATGTGTCCAAGTCAGGTTTTGTTGCTTGCATGGAAGCCTTGCAGAAAGGCGAATACAGTAACCTGCAGAAAGTGGGGGGCCTCCCATTCGAGCGTGAAACCCCATTCATAACGGAGCTAATCAAACGGTAAAGGCTTCACGGACAACACTTTACTTCATACGAAGCTTTCTGACTGCTGTACAAATACGTTAGAGCAGGAAATTTCTCCTAAGAGAAAAATTAAGGAGTTTAACAGCTTGTGTGGTTCAAAAATTAATGCATAGTTAGTCGAGTGTTTGATGTGCATGTACACAGCTTTCAAAACGCAATTCCTTACGAAAGACAATTAATGTTAAAATATCTTAGTATTTCGCAGAAAGTCAGATCGCAGAACATCTGTTAATAGCCGGGTCGCAGAAGGTAAGAAGACACTGAGACCACAGAAGTTCAGAAAACATTTTAATCAGGAACGGTCAGGTAACACATCTTCTGCATGCGTTGCAGCAGTTGAAAGAACCCTTTGTTTAAGAAAGACACGAATAAACACTTTGAGTTTTAAAATGTGAACAGGATGCATTTATACAGTAGTCTATTTTTGTATGGACTGTGTACTTTATATCCATCTACGTATATATAGACTAATACAGTAGAAGGTTGTTTAATTAACTAATTAATTTGAGCATTACGTTAACGTTGACGCGAAAAGACACGTTTGGATTAAAATCCAGTGAGCTAAAAAAATTGAGTTAATTTTCAGTTTATTAAGGGAAAACACACACCTACCCACAGATGAAAGACTGTTTGCACTTCGTTTTGAATTAAGTCATAAGTACACGCATTCAGGTAAAGGCCTTTTCAAGCTTCGTCTTGAGTAGAAAGACGTGGATAAGTTTGAGCGAGAGTTCAAAAAAGTTGCGAAAGAACCATTTGCAGAGAAGAAATATGACTGCAGTTAAACAACTATCTGATTCATGTTCTGTGATCAGTGAATCTAAGGCGAATATGTTACAGGAAAAGGAAACTGACGTGAAAATGGAAAGAAAGTAGTAGGAAAATAGGTTGTTGTTGACGGGAATTATGGTAATCCCCCAAATGCTCTTTGTCAGGAGAAAAAGACAGGATGCCAGAGTTTACTGGACGAAGATATTTGTAACCTAGGGCACATATCTTTCGAACCCACTATAGATGTCGTTTGCTGATATTCAGAAATCTTTTGTGAATTATGGATCTTTCAACTTCGAAATAAGAACTGGCTTGTCAGTTATTCACCAAGTTTTCAAGGTTACGTGAATGGTGGATTTTTATGGCAAAACACAGCTGAATAAGTATAAGAAAAGTCACGCAGGATATGAATCAGGAGATGGAAGATGGGGAACGGACAACAGAGAAAGGGCTGGTTATTCGATAACTTTGGCGTTAAGCAGCAATGTGCGATCAAAGGGTGTATAGATGAAGAGGAAAAGTTGGACAAGCCATTAATGTTAGTTACAAAACGAGATCTACAAGACTGGCCAACTGTCTGCCTAGAACAAGAAACTTTGTAGACAGTTGTACAACGATAAGAAAACTTAGAGTTTTCCTGATTAAGCAGAACATACTCGGTTAGTATCAGAATACGTGTTCAATGCCAGAATTTCAAGAAGAATGGAAAAGTATTGTGCCTTCAAATGAAATGAAACGTGTGACAAGACTTGTTCTAAAAAGAAAAGGAAAATGAGGCACGGGCTTAGTGGAAAATAATTGCCCAAAGGTTTTCGAATACAATTTTTGGAAACAAGCTGTAGAACAGCTTTGCTCTCCGAAAATTTAAAGAAAACTTAATTGAGTATTTATTGTACGATAGCCTGTTGCACAAGACAATGCTGAAGAACTTATTTTGTGAAATTTATTTAGAAGTTCTATAATTAAAACCCAACCGTATAAAATCCTATATTTGGCTAATAATACAGTCTGGCACATTGAAATCTCTGAAAAACAAACACAATCTTAAAACAAAAGTGAGCGAAGAGCAGAAACTTTTTTCTCGTATAAAACGGCGTAGCCTGATTTAAGTTATAGCATTCAACAGCTGCTGAACGAAAACCCTGTTCACTGACATTTGCTTGCTTCATAACACAAAACTACTTTTTCTAAAACAGCTCACCACGCAGAAGCTGCAAAAGCTCATTTGCATTTTGTATGCATAGCAACCAGATGAAAGATTCCTCTCTAGAGACGGCATCGTAGAACAGTAATGCGTTTGCTCTTTTGTATGTCGTGATTCGCCAGGAACTTTTTATAACAAAGTTACGCCTTCTCTTTACTGAACACGAGGTAAAGACTGAAAAAAATCTACCACGTGAGGGAAGTATTTAATTTTTTTTTTATGATCTGGATTGGCTAGATTTTCAAGCCTCGTTTAAAAGTGTTTGCAAAAGGCAAGTTAAATACCGCGAGCATGAAGGAATTCAAAAAGAGCGTTTACTCTAAGCTCAGCAATAACGTACAGTACGACACACTAAGATATATTGCTAATTACGCAAAGGAAAAAGCGTAGCTATGGCAAATACGTGGTTACCACAATTCAGAAAAACAACATTATAATTTATGAAAGCAACCGCGTAAGTGTTACAAAATCGTAAACGTGAAAAAACTTTATTGCTAAGACCTATTTCAAACCTTAATACCTGTTCTCAATCAGGAAACTCAGATTAATAAATACACTCATTATTTATATGCAGGCATTTATTGCTTATTTTTTCAAATACGCTATTATTACCCTTCTTGCTGAAGGGAAAGTTAACGACTACTGTGTACCTAACTAAGGCTTATAATACACTGGCGGAAAGTGAAAAAAGAACACCAAGAAGGAGACGTCTGATACCAACGAAATTTATACAGCATAATAACGGAATACAGAGGATAACGTGATCAAAACATTATGGCAAAATACAGCTGTATTTGCTGGTAAACTGAAAAATAATATTTCCATGTAACATGGTTAGTACGAGGTTGAACCGCCATGAACTGCGTCACACTGTGCAATTCTGGCATGGAGCCTGTCTTACAGATGTTGGATGTAAGTTTGGGGTATTGAGTTCCAAGCATCCTCAACCTGGACGCGTAAATCGGGGATGGTCGTGGCTGGCCGTGGAGACCGGATAAGTCGTTGTCCCATAAAATCTCACACGTGCTCAATGGGGGACAAATCCGGTGAAAGTGCAGGCCATGGAAGTTGTCTCACACCCTGAAGTGCATGTTGCGTTGCACGTGCCGTGTGTGGGCGTGCGTTATCTTGCTGGAAAACACCTCGATGGACCGACCTTACAAATGGCACAACAACGGGCTGAATGATGTTGTTGATGTAGGAGGTGCTGTTTAACGTACCCCGTACAAACACTAGTTGTGTACGGGAGTGATAGCTGATCGCTCCCCACACCAGGAGACCAGGTGTAGGCCCTGTGTGTCGCTGACGGATGCAAGAAGGGTGGAGACGCTCCCCTGTGCGTCTGCGAACACGCATACGGCCATCGGAGGCTCCCCAAACAGAATCTGCTTTCATCGCTGAACACGACAGATCGCCATTGCATTCTCCAGTGCAGACGTTGGCGACACCACTGCAGCCGTTCCGGACGGTGGGCTGGAGTCAGAGGTACACATGCCAGAGGCACACGTGCACGTAGTCCTGCATCCAGTAGACGGTTGCGGATTGTTCGCACAGTCACCTCAGGTGTAACGGCAGCTCGGATTTGCGTCGCAGTGGATGTTCTGCTTGACAACGCCGCTCTTCTTATGCGTCAGTCGGTCCGCTCATCAGTCCGTCTGTGACTCCCGGTTCCACGTCTTCTCGTGTGGGAATGTTCCTCGGACCATCTACGCCACCATCGTACCACCACCGATACTTCCCGTCCAATTCGCTCCGCAATACGACGATACGACTACCCGGCCTCGCGGAGTCCGACTAGACGACCTCGCTCAAAGTCAGATAACTGCTGAAAGTGCACACGTCTTCCATGTCCAGGCATTGCAGCTTCTTCAGGGTCTTCGCACGTGTCCGTACGCCGACGACTGATTACATTCACTTCGCCGTACTCCTTAAATACCACCGACGATAATTTGCATATTATGCCGCGTTGTGGCGTAAGCGCTCACCGGTTGGTCCCGACATTAACATCACACCTACGTCAACTCGACCCCATTAACATATGTAAATTTCATGATCGTCCGCCAATTTCTTTTTGGTGTTCTTTTTTCACTTTCCGCCAGTGTATAAACCAGTAGCCCGTCTCTAAGTTGGGACTACTGTTCTAGGGAAAAGAAGGAGTCAGCCTCCATAGGAGCACACCATTGATACCTTTTCCGTGATTCGAAGCCGGGCCTAATTCGTGCGGTTAGCTAGAAGCCCCCCCTCCCCCACCTCTGACCACAAGGAAACCGCTGTAGTTATGTAATAAATCTAAAACAATGTTTCCCAATCAAAAGCAAATAAAACACAGTTTTAATTGGTTATTTTTCCAATACAAATATTATCCAAGGACCTAACATATTTTGGTATCGAGGTTTTAACGACTGCCATGAGAAGCTCTAAGGGCTATAAGCAGTGGCCCTTCCCTAATTTGGGGCCATTGATTCCAGGGATGTATAGGAAAAAGGCAGTGCCGTAAAACAAATACACCACTCACACCTAATCTGGAACTCGAACCCAGGCGCTGTACAGATGACTATCCAGAAACTTAAGCCCCTGGCAACCGGAACGGAGACCTAACAATCGACCAAGTCTCAGCATAAAAAGCATGATGCTACATGTCGTGTTCTTCTGCAAATAAGCTGATGTCCCAAAGAGGCCACCTTTTTGTAGATCAGCTCTCTTGTTCCAAAGACGCTGAATTTCCTTCTCTAAATCCCGATATTTTATTGTGTTTTTATGTGTTTCCCTCCCCCTTCCCTGCCACCTCTTGGAACTGCCGCATCAATTATCCATCTCTAATTTCTTTCTAACGGTCATATTAGGCTGTCTGGATTCTGAAGTCCCATAATATTTTTGACTTCTTATCTGTGAGACATGGAGTGTGACTGAAGACAATGAATAGGTTGAGACTTGCACGAAAAAGAATAGAGAGAAGCGTGCGCCGTATTACCATTAAGAGACGGAAAGACTCAGATCAATGACGTGTACCACAGATATTAACCACTAAATTAAGAAATCAAAATAAAGAAAGGCTGTCCAACTTGCCGCATGGAAGGGCAGAAGAAGGACAAAGATGATAACTGAATGCTTACCAACAGACGGAAAGGAAGGTCAAGAAAATGGTGGTGTGGTCAAGTAGTGATGATGACCGAAGAGCAGTGAAAGGAAAGAGCCAAGGAAAGATCAGATGAAAAAAACTGCGTGATATCTTTATCCAGCAGTGAACTGGTCATGGTTGAAATAAATGTGTTTTTTTGGTTATACGTTTCATGACTTCAGGTAAATTGGAAAGCCAATTTTTATCTTTGTAATTATTCTTATATCATTGTTTCCAATCAAATACTATAAAGACGTTTGCTGCCCCGGTAGCTGGGTTCAAGTCCTGGATGAGGCATGGCATGAGGCATGGCATGAGGCATGGGTGGTGTGCTAGTCCAATGGCCCGGGCTTTGCCCTTTTCCTGAAACCAGTGGTTCTAAATTAGGGACAAGAGTTGCTCATGATGGTCATAAAACCCCTAAATGAACAAACAAACGTCAACAACACTTACAAATAATATTACGGCTGGAGTAATTCTTTGTAGTCTCTGGGAAAATATAATTTGTTATAAAATTTCTAAAAGTAATCCCTTTTCGTTCACTTTGGTTTAACTGTAGTTATATATACGGCACGAACTTCTGTCCCCTCGTATTACTGAACGAGCCCCGGCTCAGATATGAATGTTGTGTTCGTTCTTTTGTCACTACTTCTGTCCCTTAACTGGAAAAAGTAGCCCTAATTTAGAGACGATAGACGCTTTCTAGCCTTAGGTGGGGGTTCTCAAACAATTAAACAAACAAAGCACTTCGTTTTATTGAATTACTTAATATCTCTTCACACGTTTCATCACAGGAAACTTTTGGTTGTTCCAACTCGGTAGGAGTTAAAAAAAAAAAAAAAAAAAAGGTTCCTGAAGTGATACGGGGCTAATTTATTTATTTTTTTCTTTTCAGTAACTTTGTTTTAAACATGCTATGAGCAATTCTGAATTCAGTAATTTACTTTCAAATGAGTTATTTGTAATCTCAGTTCTGATACATAAATACCCTTAATGGAAATGAAAATTTTCATTGATACGACTTACACACAATTCGTGTTAAATGGTGCCGTGAAGGAATGATGCAGCAGCGTGCGTGCGAGTAGACAGACAAATGAAAATAGCGTGCAGCGTGAACATGATTGCTTTGTCGTGAGGTAAAAGGAATCGTCTCACGCACTCATGTACGATTGAGGCGGTATGGTATATCTGCAGAGAATGACACCCAGTAATTGGATCCATACATGTGACAGAACATGGTCTGCCTTTCGTTACAGCCCACCCTTCGGGTCTCCGCCAGCGTTTCAGAGCCATTACACTTTTAATTAGACAAAATCGAACCACGTGAAGAACAATCACATCTAGACAACCTTAACCAATTACTCTCTCCCTTAGCCACCAATGGCCAACAGAATTTGTTAATAGGTCCGTATATCTTTTCCGGCCAATGCTCTTGTAGTACGAAAGTCGTTTTCAATTTCACTAGAACTGGTCTGATTATGGATGAAAAGCAACTAGTGAAAGACTAGCGCAACTAATTCCTCGAAAATGAGGGATCTTCTTTGAAGCATTAGATAGCGAATCTTGAGCTCTCTGTATAATGCCGGGGTCACTAATGGGCTCGTTTTGCTTCCACGGATAATTTGTCACTTGATCTTTTTTTCTTTCACTAGATGTTTTTATTGATTTTGGAGCAGTTTCTACTAATGCGGATGATTTCGTTTCCTTAGTTCCATTTCTACCTAACGTATTACAAACACTGGAGTTTTACTTCGTAATCCTCCAACAGACAATTTTCACATTGGTTGCTTTAACGTCTTCCAAGAATAAAAACATGTTTTAAATAATTTAAATACAAGATCAACTAATCTAACAACAAAACAAAATGATCTACTTAACCCTTGGGTTCCAAACTTCTGGGCAGCCACTAGAAGGTTTAAAGCGGAAAGTTCCTTAAAATACACTGCTGGCCACCCAAAATGTAACACCAAGAAGGACACGAGATAGCAAAGCCAGATTTACTGGACACATAACAACAGATACAAAGATGAAACGATTGAGCTTACAGGCCCGTGCGACTTGAGGAACTCGCAGACATCAATAGTTCGCGTGGCCCCCATGGCTAGCAATAACGGCCGCTACACGCCGCGGTATCGAACGAAAGAGGCTTAGGATGTGGGCTTGGGGTATGTCGGTCCAGGCTGCTTCCACACGTTGCCACAGTTCATCAGGCGTAGCCGCGGGTGGTGCTTGCCGGGCCACTCGGTTGCCGATCAGCGACCAGACGTGTTCGATGGGCGACATATCGGGGGAACAAGCGGGCCACGGCAGCAGTAACATCTGGTGGGCCGTGAAGAATTGTTGCACGGTACGTGCCACGTGCGGGCGCGCATTGTTCTGTTGAAACGTGGCCGCTGGCAGATCCTGCAGGTAAGGGAGGACTACAGGCTCCAAAACGTCGGAGATGTAGCGGTGGCTGTTGAGTGTACCGGCGATGCGTACCAGAGGGGTGCGGGTGTCATATCCAATGCGCCCCAAACCATAACACCAGGCGACGGACCGGTATGGCGATGTATAATTCAGGCGTCATACACTCTCTCGCCGCGGTGCCGCCACACGCGGATCCGAACATCGTGGTGTTGCAAGCAGAAGCTGGATTCGTCGAAGAAGACAATGTCGTGCCATTCCGTAGTCCAGGTGCGGCGTTCAACGGCCCACTGCCGCCGCACGCGCCGGTGGTGTAACGTCAATGGTAATCGGAGCAATGGGCGCCGTACGACAAGTCCCCGCTCCTGCAGACGACGTCGAACGGTACGTGCTGACACAGGTTGTTCGCAACACACCCTAATTCCTGCGCTAACGTTCGTGATGTGGTGGTGCGAGCCGTCAATGCTCGCAGCACAACATTCCGGTCCTCTCGTTCGGTGGTGTGCCGCGGCTGCGACAATCGCTCACGTCGGTCCGTCCGTCCCTCCTGCACCCACCGAATCCATACTCGCCTCACTGTGGCTGGATGTCGTCCCACACGGGCGCCGATGTCTCGGTACAATAAATCGCTGTCGCGAAAAGCCACTATTCGTCCTCTGTCGAACTCCGAAACGTGCTGGAATGACTGCCGTATTCTACGACGAGGCATCAGGAAGCTTCCCACGCACAGGTCCGGCAGCACAACATACTTCCAGTACTTACACCCCGCCTTCTGTGTACCCTTCTTATAGTGCTTCTCGGTGGCGTACCGGGAGCACATGATTTGCATATGCCCTGCTATGCTAATCGTTTGCATGTCCTCTCGCGGGCGACGCATGCTGCGAATTTTATGCCAGTCGATGCTTCCTTCTTGGTGTTGCATTTTGGGTGGCCAGCAGTGTATATTCAAGAAAGCCGAAGTCCTCAGAATATAAATTAATTACGAATTAATTGCAAACCGAAAATTTGCATCTTGTGTAGGATGAAAATTACATCCCGCTTCGGGAGTAATTTTCTTGAACTGGAGCTTACGACAAGCAACGTTACCAAACTTTCAAATATTGAACTGGAAAGATGTACTACCCACAGGAGAACAGTTCACTGACATCTGATTCAATACATACATATCACTATGCTGCTCTCTAAAATTCAAATGTTCGCTCCTGAAAGAGTTTCAAACTAAAGGTGCTAGATTTTACTTACTGTTTATGCATCAAACGTCTACATTTCAAGAGATCTCGCCACACAACTGGAACCTCACTGACATTCTTCACACGTCTCACACAAGATCTCTTGTTCTTCATACTAATTATCTTTACTCATGCACACATTCCCGAATCCGGCCCTCCCATGATTTCCTCTGCCTTCCTCTACCTTTCTTTCTTACCACTTGGGCTGAATAAATTCTCCTAGTAAGCATCTAACGACTCGTTCTTTCAACATGGCCAAACTAGCTCATAATATTAGTCTCCACCTTACTAACAACATTTTGCTTCACATTACACATCTGCAACACATTTTCGTTTCTCACATGATCCAGGGCCGTAGCCAAGGGAGGGCCAGGCCGGGCTGAGCCCGACCTGTGTTTCCTTTTGCCCGTCCTAGCGACTCACACAACAGTATAGTGCCTGACCCCTTATACATCTTTTTCCCGACCACTTTATATCCTTTGCCCGATCTCAATCATCAGCCGCCCCTCCCAACTTCCTTGTCTGGCTACGGGCCTGACATGATCAGAACGTGTTTTGCTCCAAACCCCGCATCTCTGCAGCACACAAACGACTTCTATGTCTCTTCTGCAGTACCCAGGTTTCATTGCGGTACATTCGAGTAGGAACAATTTACGCTTTCACATACACTATATTGACAAAAGTTACCGGACACCCTTCAAAGCAAATGAACGGATCCGCTGCGTTGTTAAGATGCGTGGTACAGCTGCAAACGGTATAAAAACGCTGACCGCGATCATATCGCAGTGTGAGGTTAGTGGGTTGTCCATAACAGAAACCGAGAGGCGTTTAAACATACCCAAATCATCTGTTTTGAATGTATTGAATAAGTGGAAGACACGTGGCGTGCCTGAAGCAGCAAAACGTACCAGCAGAACAAAGAAAATCAGTGATAGATGACGTCGAAGCCACAGGAGAGTCCTTACTGCTAATCGACGGAGTACTGCAGAAGACCTAAGTGTACAGGTGAGTAAAAATGCCGGAACCTCGGTATGTACACGTACCATTCGCAGAGAACTTCATTCTATGGGTTACCGTGGTCGTGCGGCTGCTCATAAGCTTTTCATCTCCACTCGGAATGCTACTCGTCGTTTAGCATGGTGTAAAGAACATTTATCGTGGACCGTAGATCAATGGAAACGGGTCCTATGGACTGATGCATCCAGATACACGATCCATCACTCTGATGGCCGTGTGTGGGTATGGCGGCAGCCGGGGGAACGCTGTTTACCACAGTCTACTGTTCCTACGGTCAAGTTTGGAGCTGGCAATGTACTTGTGTGGGGGTGTTTTCCGTGGTATGGTCCCGGCCCATTGGTTATCGTTGACAAACCTGTTAACCAGCACGTCTACCTCGATATTCTGGACAATTATGCCCTACCAACTTTGTGGCAATCAGATCCTGATTTACGCAAGGGCACACGGGGCCCGTGCCCAGGGCCCCCATGGACTGAGGGTCCCCAATTTGAGCACTAACATTTAATTTTTATCATTATGGGCAGCAAAAACGGCGACGGCGGTGTGCAGCAGTTAATTTTCACCGAGCGTAAATATGCATCGATATGTTGCTTCAAAAAATCGATTATTAATATCCATTTGAAAGATGGAGATAAAATGTTTACTTTTAATTTACAATTTTTGAACATTTATTGTTTCTTGCATTTATTAAAGTAAATAGTACTTGTGTATTAAGGCAGCACTTATTGTGCTTTATACAATTATACGCGCAATTATAGAATAATTACGCGAACCACCAGGGGTACTGCCTTAATACGCAAGAACCATTATTAATTTATTTATGCCCGGGGATGGGGGGCCTCCAAGTTGTTTGTGCCCAGGGCCGGCTCCACTTATCTTAAGTCGGACTCTGGTGGCAATACTATGGAACCGAGCCTTGTTGGTACCAGCAGAATAATACACCGAGCCATAAAGCAACGACTGCTACGGTGTGAAGGTTGGACGATAATTCCGTATCGTGTGTGGACTGGCCAGCACAGAGCCCTGACCTTAATCCCATAGAGCACCTATGGGATGAAATAGAGCGCCGCATAAGAAGTTTGGAACCAAAGCCTACTACTAATCAACAGTTAGCGGCAGCATTATGTACTGAATGGAAACGCATACCTATCGCTGTGTTCCAAAGCCTTGTCGAAAGCATGTCTCGAAGGGTCAGTGCATGCATTAAAGCCAAAGATGGATCGACACCGTATTAATGTATGTCAATAAATGCTATGTCGTGTTTCTCTTCTAGGTGTCCCGTGACTTTTGTCAATATAGTGTATATGCTTAATTTACCTTACTAAAAAAATTTCATGGTCAGAATTTACATGTTACTTCCAAGAGGTGCTGAACAAAGTAATAAGATTGTTTATGAACGCTACGGGCAGTCCAGAGGGATTCTTCTTTCCTCCTACACAGTGTTACGGTGCAGTTTTGTTGGCAATTTGCATCATCGGTAGCCGTTTTATGCTGCGTCAGTCACTTCTTAGATGGTGTTTTGTATTACCGAGTACAACGAGATCTAGGGAGAATAACTTTCGTCTAGCTTATCACACCGTTAGTACGCAGTGCTGGAGACGGGCTGAGCTCGAGCCCGAATATGACCCCAAGTCCGAACCGGGCTCGGGCTCCACAGTGTTTACTGCTGTTCGGGCTCGGGCAATGAATTTTTTTTTATTTTTTAACTGTGATTTTAATATGATCTAGCACTTAGCATACGCGGCTTTAATTATACTTTCGAGTTGGTAAATGGAATTCTTCTACAACTGGGTCTTGGGAGAGCTATTTATTTTGGGACTGGGAAGCAAATGCCATAGGCCACGCATTAGTGGATTTTTGCGGCGAAGGAAAAGCTTTCTCAAAAACTGTAGATACTAGATACCACGCCTTCAAAATTTAACCCGTCCCTCCACTCAGCCTCCCCTGCTAATTTTATTGAGCAACTTACTTAGATTGCAGCACAGCCCGATTTTGTCAGACGTCCGGCCGCCAAAAGCCTTTTAGGTGGAAACGAATGGTTAAAGAACCTCCTGCGAATGTACTATAGAACCAAATAGATGTCCCTTCCCCACTCCGCAGTTGAGAAACACATTGATATATTAAAAGGGGAGGAGAGAATGGAAGTCTGTAAGAAGAGATTCTTTCTTTTATTAATGACTAAACAGGTCAATCATAGTTCCCGGGCTCTATCCTGAAATGTAAAATTCGGGCTCAGGCTGACATACTTCGGGCTCTTAAAATTGAGCCGAACGCAGCACTGTTAGTGCGAGTGAAACAGCTTCAATTAAAGCATATAGCATGCTACAAAATACCTTTGGAGAACACACTTTATGGAAAGAAAAAACGTACTGGAGGTTTGTACGATATAAAACTGGCTACACCCGTGAACTGAGAAATACGAAGAACTCTCTGGATGACCATCAAAACCCCGGATTAGTAGTTCAGCCTCACTGCAGTATCGAGACCGTTTCACTTCGATGAGTCGAAGGTAGTAGAAACAACAGATGCCATTGAAGATCCTTTACTCTAATGGAATTCAGAATTGTAGTAAAGCATTTTTAATGTTTCAGTGAAAGCACATTTACGATCCAGAACGCGATTCAACAAAAAAAAAAAAAAAAAAAGAAGGAGAAGTGGAATTGTATTAAAGATGGGTTGGGAAGCTTGTTAATTAGTAACATCACAATTTAGCCCGAACGGCAAGCAAGATGAACGAATTTTGGTCGGCTGCTGATTGCCTACCTTTTTTTAAGTGAAATTACATACTCGTGTAACTGTATCTTTTCAGGAAACAGTTTTTTAGACTATTCCGAGAAATTTTGATTTCCAAAAGTAATAATATTTCAAGCTGGCAGTGTATTCTGCAAAACAATAATTTTTTTTTTTTAAATAAAAGCGATCGAATGACGAATTTAGAAATGCACGTATGTTCCACCTTTCGGAAGGCAAGAACAACGCAGAAACATATTTCATAAACCTAGATGAAATGCATAAAAAATGGCATAATTTCAGCTCAAAACAGGAAAAAAATGTACACTGTTTAATTTTTGAGCAGCAAAAATGACTTGAATAAATTAACCATGCAATATTCCGTAAAGGTTCTCTTTCTCTCTCTCATTTCTGTTCCCAGAGACCGTGACTAAGGATTCTGTCAACAATTTTTAGTCGAGTCCTTTACATCATCAAGTCAGGATATTCCTCTTCTTTTTTTTTTTTTTTTTTTGATTGGAGGTTTAACGACCACCGTCAGCAACTCAATGGGCTATAAGCAGTCGCCCGTCCCTAATTTAGGGTCACTGGTTCCAGGGAAGGGAGAGAGCCAGTGCCGTAAGACAAACACAACATCCATGCCTCATCGGGATTCGAACCCGGACCCCTTTCGGACGAATGATCAGAGGCCATCGCTTAGGCCACTGCGCCACCGGCTATTCCTCTTCTCCAGTTCTCTCCTTCCCATTGATCCTCCCATCTAATCAGGGCCATAGCTACTTGGGGGCGGGGGTGGCCCCCTCCCATGGTGGTCACAGCACTGCAGTAAATTCATGCTTGGAGTTAGTGGCGTAGGAATGCTTTTGATTTAGGGGGTACAAGCTCATGGACCTCACATCTCAAGGATTAAGCCCTCCGAATTTTTTTTTTTTGGGGGGGGGGGGTAATATATTAGAGTTTTTATAAAATACGTATACTGATCAGGAATTCATCCGAATGAACATTGTTATCATCATATTATTATTAATTATTACCATTATTATTTTTATTGTTGACAAAAAGTTCACATTATTAATTTCTTATCAGAAAATGAATGGAGAAGTTTTTTTTTTTTTTTTTTTTTTGTGTTCTCTCTTGTTAATTTTTGTACTTTTTTTTCCATTAAAATTTGAGCAGGGACAAGTCAACATTAGGATGAATTTCTGTCAGCAGGGATTTCTCAGGAAATGTTATATAACTCTTTACAAGAACGAATTAAATTTCTTATCATTTTTGTTTACGTTAATAAAGTAAAACCGCAGTAAGATAAAAACTGCTCCACCCGCGAAGATAGTACCATTGAAGCATTATGAAGTCTATATTAAAAACTTTGAACGATACATTGGCTGACAATTGATGTAAAAAGCACATTGGTCTGGTGCAAAGCTAAATGATGGTGGAGATATCGAGGAATTGGAGTTCTATGAGTGGTATGTGAAATCCGTAATGCACTTGTTGTATTGCTACAGATCTTAAGACAGAAAACAATTTTAGTGCCGGGGCTGCGGGCGCTGAAATGTCCACTTGTGCATTAATTTTTTTTTTTTTAAAGTGCAGAAAGGACGACCTGATCAAGATGCATGGAATTTTAAGAGAAAAGAAACATTGATCACAAGTATGTTATCAAGCCGTAGCCCTACCATATGCTGTTTGAAGTTATTAACAAAAGCCTCGCACTCGTCGTTTCCCTGCAGAACTAATTTGCTGGAGTTTCCCAGATGGTTGGCCAGTTTTTGGTGGATGAAAAGTCTCCCACTACAAGCTTCGGATATAAAAAAAAAACCAGATGACCGGTGATATTTCTTTGAAAAAAAAGAGAATTAAAAAAAATAAGTAGCATATAAATTTTACAGTTCACTCTTTATGAATAATTTGTCTGTGTTTGCTCATATCTGGGGGGTACAGTAGATATTAATGTACCCCTCTCCAAAATTTGGGGGTACATTGTACCCCTGTACCCCCCGTTCCTACGCCACTGCTTGGAGTAGCGTAAAACATAGAAATGCACAACATGTGAATAAATTTACTGAAATGTTTGGCTCAAGAAGAAACTTACACTGTACCACAGTATTTTCCTTTTCATAGGCTTTAGCTAGCCGCATACAGTAGTGGTGTAGTGCTAATTGAAAAAAATACAGGAACGCGCCGTGCTTTTACGTCTTCAATACCTCCTCATTCCGCCTCTCTCCTTTTTACTTTCTCATATTTATTGTACAGTGAAACCTCCGTTAATGGCCATCTCCGAACAACGGCAAGTTTTAATTGATACAGAACAACAGCCGTAGGATCAAAGTTAACGATAACCTCTGAAAAACGAAACCTTTTAACAGCGGTCAACGGACATACCAGTTAGTCCCGAAGGAGATCTACGTAAAATCCTGAGGACACCTTGTCCCGCAGGATTTTACGCAGTTTTTTGGGGTATTTCAGCGAACAGGATAAAATAGTATAACGTAATTTCTTTTTCGTGAGAGATATTGGCGTTACGCTAAGTCTAAAACCATTAGATAAGAATACGATGCAATAGTTCGTAATTTAACTTTTACGGCCAGACGAAACATAGACAGAAGTCAACTTACGGTAATTCTTTCTTTATTCCAGCACTATTTCAATAGAACTTCACAACATGGCACTAGAGTTGTTGATTTCACATTTAACTTAACAATCGAACGTCTACACACATCCACCCACATGAGTAACTGTTATCTCGTCCTTTTATCTGTCGTTCTTATCTCATACCTTCATACGTCACTTTCACTCTGACCTCAATTATGTTGCCAACAGTATTCTTGTGAGAGAGAAGATGTCACGTTAAGTTTGGAAGTATAACGGAGAACAAACTCAAATTTACACAGGAAAAGGAACCAAAAATGCTCACAGTCCGTTGAGGTTAATGCAACCGCAATCCGCTGTCAAAATTGTCCCTGCGTGCGAGCTTTGCTCTTGATAAACCCTTCTCGATGCGTGGTTCCCATGCGTTGCGCTGGGCCACTACAGTATTTCGTCACTGGTTGTTATTTTTTAATCTTTGCATAATCGGCCCTGAGGTACTTGCATGCGGAGTTTCACCAGGATAGAACGACTTTCTCGGGGTGCTTTTTTTTGTTTGGCAAAGAGTGTATATATTTTACGAATACTTGGAAATGCACTTTAATATGGCGGAGAGAATTTTATCGCTTTCCAATACTTAGGGAGGTGTTTTCGCCGGGGTTATTTTCAATATTTTGGGCCATCCCCCAAAAGAAATCCTGGGTGCGCCACTGGGATGAGGAGTTAATTAGTCATCTGTGCTCTGTCGCAGAAAGTCCATCTGAGTGTTAAACTTCAACGGAATTTCTACAAGCCCTAAACCGAAAGCATCTTCTTATTGTTACGTTCACTATCTGATACTCATTCGTTCTGCGCTGGTTCGTTTTTCATTCTGCGAAGTGCTGTTCCGTCGGCGTTCATGTAACTTTTACCATGTTTACAACCATTGGTTCTTGTGTACTTACCTAGTTTTCACATTTTCAGTAAAAATTATGTAAAGAACCAGAAATGGGTGTGTCTGTGATTTTTGAACGATAATAGTTTCCCATAACGGAATACTTTCCTATAACGGCGGTATGAGAAGGCAGAAACTGCGTACTACTTCAGTGGAAGTGGGGAACTTTTGAAGTTGAAAGGGCGAAATTTCTAGTCTCGCTCTCCCAGACCAGAAAAGCTTGCTTCGGCCCTGCTTCTAATATCACAATAGGGGAATGTTAAATTTATCACTCCGCGTTGTTCCAATGTCCCAAATAAACAGCCTGTCTTCTTTTCACTTTGATGCCCCAAATAAACAGTTTTATTCTTTTCACCATAAATAGCAACTCACTATTTTTATTTATTCTTCACAGAATTTCTCTGTTCTTTATTTTTGCTATCCACGGGATCTTTAACATCTTTTTGAACATATACATATCTCTTTTAGACAGTGTTTACCTTAGATGTCCAAGTTTCAACACTATACAACTGAATCGACCACACATAGATAGCATTTCTTCATATGTAGTCTAATTTCAATATTTAAATCATCGTTGCACAGAACCGACCTCACATTTATAAAGGTTTGTCCTGACAACTCAGTTCTTGATTTTATCTACGTACCACAATCAGGGCTTTCATTCAGCCAGTATTCCAGGCATTCCAACTCACTTGTCCAATTTTCTTTCCACCGAATATTAGATCAGCGCATATGCTATAGGATTCTTACTAATTATCATGAGCTTAGCTTTATTAGTATTAATTTGTAAGCTTATTTCCATATTTTCTTTCGAGACACGTTCAAGACGTATCGGCGGTCTTGTGTATTTGTTGTAATTATAGCATACCAGAATTTGAAATTACTTTTGACCATTTTCGATAATTACCTCATTCTTTCCGCCTAAGGCCTTCGAGATTATCATAACCTAGTGGCAGATTTTAATTGACTTGCATAAAATAGCTTTTGAAACGAAGCCATATTACAGTTAATCAAAAGAATAATTATAAATCGGGATGTCTCATGCCATTTTTTGAGATTATAGGGCTAACCCTTCTTTACATATTCAGTGTCGGAACACGTTCACTAAAAACCCACTATTAAAATTTCATCTATACTGAAATACAGAGAAGCGTTCTATCAGAAGTTTTTTTCATTTTTTTTTTTTTTTTCACATTCCCAGAAGTACCCCAGAACGCAATATTTTTTCAATAAAGGAACATTTCGGCGATTGAATATGGTGCAGTAATGATTATATTTTTTTACTTAAGTCCTACCTACAAGATGAACTGTTAAAAAATGTCCCACTTGATAAACAAGATACGACGTACGTTACATATTCATCAATGAAGGAAGACTGAAGTACATGAAAAATTAAAAAACAACAAGAAAAAAAAGCGGAAATAGATTCAAAGCTTGAATTCAATCTTTCGGGTCTTTATATCAACATCTATTTAAACCTTTGTTAAAAAAAAAGAAAGAAAGAAAAGAAACACCGCAATTTTCGGGCTTAACGCTGCATCTGATAAAAACCGCTATTTAAGAAAAAAGTTCGTTGTAAGAGCCGCACCAGCATAAGCGCCACAAACTTGTATTTTCTTAGCCATCTATGTAAGAGCTTCGACAAATAACATCGTAACACGCCTGCATCACTATCTGAACTACCTGCGTATTTTTAAAGCAATTTTTCCACAATTTCATAATATATTTCAAGTTCTTTTCGGTAATTTAATTCGGTAATATAAAAATGAGATGGATGATGGAATTGATAATTCCGTTTTATCTTTTATCATTTTACTTATTTGCGGTTAACAGAGATTCTGAGAGGGTGATACTCATTATAAACTCCATCTTGTAAATACACTTTTTACGATATGAATTACCAGTTGAAAAAACTGCGGTATCAAAAAAAATATATATATCTGAACGAAAACAAAAAGAGGAATATTAAATTCTTACAGAATAATGTTGATAAAAAAGTTAAAAGAAATGGATGAATGGAGTAGAGATATGTTGGAAAACAGAAGCAAAAATAAATTTTGTTTTTAAGTACTCTTACTGCCTGTGTGAAAACTACGAATGCTATGTTTGATAACAGTTTTAACCCTGTTTTGTGGGAAACACTAAATTTTCAGAAGTGCTGCAGGTTTTGAAATGACAGAAGTGGGCAGAGATGGAAACGGGTCATCTGGTCGACAATTTCTTGCGGCGCAAACGGGTCGGGTCAAGGTGTTCCTGACCCGATTTCGACCCGGTTTTATTTCCGTTTTATTTTTGAAAGGAAAAAAAATATTTCAAAGAACCCTTCACAGGTCTTTGAAATAATACTTCAGAGTTGCAGAGTATGATCCAGGAACTTGTTGAGAAGGGTAAAGAAATGGAATTAAAAATGAACTTTCAGAAGATAAAACTGAAGTACAATGCTTTTACAAGAAATGAAGATTTATCAATTGATGGGGAAAAGCTGGAGATAAACGATACTTACATTTGCCTTGGAGAGTAGATATCAAATAAAGGTCAAATTGATTAAGAAATTAACCGACATATAAAACTTGGTTGGAGAGCTTTTGGAAGAAACAGAAACAGTACAATTTTTAAGAGCAATATGCCATTATGTCTTGAAAGAAAAGAAATCAATGCATCCTTCCAGTGCTTACGTGCGTATACGGTGCAGAGACGTGGACCTTAACTAAAAAATACATAGAAAGACTGCATACAACTGAAGGAAACATGGAGAGGTGCATGCTTGGTTTAATCAGGAGACATAAGAGGAAGTCGTGAATAAGGAAAATGACGAGAGTGGAAGACATCATGATCAGAGTAAAATCCCTGAAACGGCAATGGGCTGGACATACTGCCAAGAGGACGGACTACCGTTGAACAATTGAATTTTTTTACTGGATTTCAAGGGACAGGAAAAGACCCAGAAGAAGACCACGTGGGACATGCGTGCAGGGGCGGCTGGACCATAGGGGTAACCGGGGCGGTCGCCCCGGGCCCTTCGCCTTTAGGGGGCCCCGTAGTTTAGAAAACAAAATAATTTTCGGTAAACAAAATTTAACTGCATTTTTTTTTTGTAACTTTTGGGGCGCAAGGCCCTTAAAAATATATTTTTGAAGTTTTTTGCTTGTTTCCAATCTCCCAATTTTTAAATACATTATCCCCCCTGTTCGTCGTACGGACACTGAGATTTTCAGATTTGAAATTATTTTTGTAACCACCTTATCTTTTCGGCATCCATGAAATAGCAAATTAAATTTCATCATTTTGTGATCCCACAATTTGTGTGAAAACCTGATACTTAAATTTAAGGAAATAAAAAGAAAAATATCCAAGTTACTTTCGGACTACATATGGAGGCCACTTTTCCAACATTACAAGAAATTGAAAAAAAAAATAAAATAAAATAAGGTAACTTTCATATATGAACGCGTATAAAAGTTTAGAATGTCACTAATTGGTCAGTTACTCCACTGTGCATTAAAAATCAATCACTAAACATGTGTCAGGGAAAAAAAACTGTTTATACCAATTTATTTTAGAGGGATCCTTATTATATTTCCTACACAAAAATATTCGCTGAGCAGGTATCTTTTTATCATTTTGTGAATAAGCTGTTATAAGAGTCACAATGCAATCTAAACCTTTTCTCCCGGGAAAGAAAATCGTACATTTTAACACTTTTTACTCTCTCTCTCTCTCTCTCTCTCTCTCTCTCTCTCTCTCTCTCTCTCTCTCTCTCTCTCTCTCTCTCTCTCTCTCTCTCTCTCTCTATTTTCTCTATCTCTCCTTCTCTCTCTCTCTCTTCCCTCCTCTCTCTATTTCTCTCTCTTCCCTCCTCTCTCTCTCTCCCTCTCTATTTTCTCTCTCTTTCTCTCTCTTTCTCTCTCTCTCTTCCTCACTCTCTCTCTCTCTCTCTCTCTCTCTCCCTCTCTATTTTCTCTCTCTCTTTCTCTCTCTCTCTTCCTCACTCTCTCTCTATTTCTCTCTCTTTCTTTCTATCTCTCTCCCTCTCTATTTTCTCTATCTCTCCTTCTCTCTCTCTCTTCCCTCCTCTCTCTATTTCTCTCTCTTCCCTCCTCTCTCTCTCTCCCTCTCTATTTTCTCTCTCTTTCTCTCTCTCTCTTCCTCACTCTCTCTCTCTTTTCTCTCTCTCCCTCTCTCTTTCTTTCTATCTCTCTCCCTCTCTATTTTCTCTATCTCTCCTTCTCTCTCTCTCTTCCCTCCTCTCTCTATTTCTCTCTCTTCCCTCCTCTCTCTCTCTCTCTCTTCCCTCTCTCTCTCTTTTCTATCTCTCTCCCTCTCTCTTTCTTTCTATCTCTCTCACTCTCTATTTTCTCTCTCTCTTTCTCTCTCTCTCTTCTTCACTCTCTCTCTATTTCTCTCTCTCTCTTTTCTTTCTCTCCCTCTCTCTTTCTTTCTATCTCTCTCCCTCTCTATTTTCTCTATCTCTCCTTCTCTCTCTCTCTTCCCTCCTCTCTCTATTTCTCTCTCTTCCCTCCTCTCTCTATTTCTCTCTCTTCCCTCCTCTCTCCCTCTCTCTCTCTCTCTCTCTCTCTTTTCTATCTCTCTTACTCTCTCTTTCTTTCTATCTCTCTCCCTCTCTATTTTCTCTCTCACTCTCTATTTTTCTCTCTCTTTCTCTCTCTCTCTCTCTCTCTTCCTCACTCTCTCTCTCTCTATTTCTCTCACTTTTCTCTCTCTGTCCCTCTCTCTTTCTTTCTATCTCTCTCCCTCTGTATTTTCTCTATCTCTCCTTCTCTCTCTCTCTTGCCTCCTCTCTCTATTTCTCTTTCTCTCTCTTTCTCTCTCTTCTCTCTCTCTCTCTCTCTCTCTCTCTCTCTCTCTCTCTCTCTCTCTCTCTCTGTCTCTCTCTCTGAACTTTCAGTCCGTAGTATGGTCTTTTTCTTAAGCTTAAAGCAAATACTTCTTTGAGATAATCGTTTTGTCTTTACGGTAGTGTTCGTGTGTCTTCCTCACGAACGATAATTATCAGAAACGACTTTATTAAAAGATGATATTTATTTTTTAGTGCCCACAATGAAATTTCGCCCAGGGCCCTGCGAGAGCTCCATCCGTCCCTGCATGGGTGGATGGAGGAAAGTGACCCAAGACAGTCCGTTGTTGAAGGAACTTGGGGAGACCTTCATCCAGCAGTGGATTGATAATGATTGACAATGATGATGATTATATACTCAAATTTTTAGTCCAAAGCAGATTTGTCCCGGTCAGGTCCGTGTTCAAAAGTTTTGACCCATTTCCGACTCTGAACGTGGGATCACTGTGGCGAATTCCTGTTATATATATTTGGATTTTAAGTTGCTCCTGACCATACATAAACGAAATGTCACCCCCTCCTCCCTTCCCCTTCACCATATTGTTCCTTTCTTATTAATATTAAATTTAGGAACATAACAGCGTTGAATTTTGGTGTTTTTTTGTTAGATATCGCTGTATTCTAAAGCTTTTGCTTATAACAAAAGTGGAAAAGACAAGTAAATGGAGAAAAACGATGACGATGGAACTTCCTCTCGTTCTCAATAACCTTGCAAAGGTAAACCTATGGTTCAACAAGAAAGGGAAATTCATGGCTATTTACTGTGGAATGTAATACAACACACAAATTTACAATTGCTGTTTGCTGAGCAGTTGTTAAGAAAAAGAAAAAAAATCGGGGAAGTACCGCATCTGCACAGGAGCCAGGTGAACCGCATTTTTTTTTTACCATAAGAGGCGCGGCTCTTGGTGTGGAAATGGTGAACACCAGTTTCCCTAATCCGTTTCCCTAATTCCCGTTTCACCTAATCACGTTTACCCCAATGGCGTTTCCCCGAAATCGCTTTTACCCGAATTCCCATTTCCCCTAATTTCGTTTCCCCTAATTTCGTTTCCCCTAAATCTCGTTTCCTCCAATGGCGTTAGGACAAATATAAATTAGGGCAAACACGAAATAAGGCAAACGCGAATTAGGAAAAACTTGATACGGGCAAACGTGAAATAGGGGAAACGAGATTAGGGCAAACGAAATTAGGGGAAATGGGAATTCGGGTAAAAGCGATTTCGGGGAAACGCCATTGGGGTAAACGTGTTTAGGGCAAACGTGAATTAGGTGAAATGAGATTTAGGGGAAACGAAATTAGGGGAAATGGGAATTCGGGTAAAAGCGATTTCGGGGAAACTCCATTGGCGCAAACGTGTTTAGGGCAAATGCGAATTAGGGGAAACGAGATTTAGGAGAACCGAGATTAGGGGAAAGGAAATTAGGGGAAATGGGAATTCGGGTAAAAGCGATTTCGGGGAAACGCCATTGGGGTAAACGTGTTTAGGGCAAATGCGAATTAGGGGAAACGAGATTTAGGGGAACCGAGATTAGGGGAAACGAAATTAGGGGAAATGAAAATTCGGGTAAAAGCGATTTCGGAGAAACGCCATTGGGGTAAACGCGTTTAGGGCAAACGGGAATTAGGGGAAACGAGGTTTAGGGGAAACGAGATTAGGGCAAACGAAATTAGGGGAAATGGGAATTCGGGTAAAAGCGATTTCGGGGAAACACCATTGGGGTAAACGTGTTTAGGGCAAACGTGAATTAGGTGAAATGAGATTTAGGGGAAACGAAATTAGGGGAAATGGGAATTCGGGTAAAAGCGATTTCGGGGAAACTCCATTGGCGCAAACGTGTTTAGGGCAAATGCGAATTAGGGGAAACGAGATTTAGGAGAACCGAGATTAGGGGAAAGGAAATTAGGGGAAATGGGAATTCGGGTAAAAGCGATTTCGGGGAAACGCCATTGGGGTAAACGTGTTTAGGGCAAATGCGAATTAGGGGAAACGAGATTTAGGGGAACCGAGATTAGGGGAAACGAAATTAGGGGAAATGAAAATTCGGGTAAAAGCGATTTCGGAGAAACGCCATTGGGGTAAATGCGTTTAGGGCAAACGGGAATTAGGGGAAACGAGGTTTAGGGGAAACGAGATTAGGGCAAACGAAATTAGGGGAAATGGGAATTCGGGTAAAAGCGATTTCGGGGAAACGCCATTGGGGTAAACGTGATTAGGGCAAACGGGAATTAGGGGAAATGGATTAGGGAAGTGAGTCTACGCGGTGGAAATTAAGGTAGTACACTCTCATGTAATGTGTTCACAAACTTTCTTGTTTCATTAATTCGAGGAAACAGCTTTTTCAGCCATAAATGATTTATAACTTGCCACTGCTTTAGCGATTAAACCTTATTCACTTGCATGTTACTCCGTTACTTCAAATTTGATTTCCTGGACACTCTCATTACTTTCGTTATACTGAAAGTAAATTATCATCCCATTTTGCTGTACCTCATTAAAAAATTGCCATTCAGGATTACAACAAGCTGAAATTCGTATCGGGATGTAGCAGTAACCTGTACGTGTTTGTTACTTCATTTATTTAATTACGCTTTTTTTTTACTTATATTTTTCGGGTCTTCTTTAGGAATAAGCATACTTCATCACTCGCAAGACAAGCGATGAAATAAACACGTTTTCAGAAAAATTTAAAGTGAGCATACTTTTTCTCTTCACTTGATAAAAACGTCATGCCCAAGATTTAAGCTCAGTTTACGGATCGATACGGACAGCAACCACCACTCCGTTACACGGCCTTATTTCCGTCCACTGTCTCTTTTAGAACCGCATTAACATGCAGTGTGCTGGGTTGGAACAACGCAGGTTAAATTTAATTTAAATCAGCCGATAGGTTCCGCAATGTAGTGTCATACTTCAAACAAATTATACGCCCCTTCCCCTGTCATTGAAAGAAGAATTCGGAGGCCACCTGTCTTGAAACGGAATACCGAAGTGTTAATTTAGGAGCACTTTTCGGAATGAAGGATATCTGGAGAATTTTAGCAGTAACTAAAATAACGTTAAAAGATGTAAACATCATTAGTCACGTTCGTTGGCATTTTATTTACGTCGTTTTTCCACTCAAATAAAATCTCATGCTAATATTTGAGCGAAAATGAAAAACAGAATAAAAAATTGGAAAGGCATTGCGAAGGAAACAGGGATCAATTATACAAGATCGGGTGCATGTCATTACATGCTAATGAGTTAACGCGAAACTTCTGACCAAGTATGTAAATAAATTATCAGTTAAGGAAACTCGGCTACATGGCGGGATCATGAACGCATGAATTTTTCATGTTATCAGAAAAAAATCTCAACTCGGACTTTTTTCACATTTTCTAAGGTTATTTAGCTGCAAAAGAAGTATTATCAATGCACTAATTAAGTAGAGTGCGTATCCTTTCAGTAAATCCATTCGGTTATTTGCATAAAAGTTCACATTTAACATCTTTTTCCCAGTAATGACTTAGTTCAGATTTCTTTTTTCTGCTTATTTATCTTTCTCCTCTTTTTGCTTTATTTTACTTTTTTGCGCACTTAATGGAAACTTTTTTTATATTTTAATTTCAAGCCCAGAACATAAAACTTTGAGACAACGGAATCTCTTAGAAGGGTGAAAAATTTTATTAGCACTTATTTATTGAAATGTATTTATCAACCGTTATATAACAGTAATAGCTGAAAATCAAAGTACTAGTACGAGAGGCACCATACCAAGCATGAAATCGTTTCTTAAAATATGAAACACAAGGACGAACGAAAAAAATTTGCCCTTCGACACAGTACTGTGAAGTGCCAAAACAAATAAATATAAATGGATAAAGTTAAAAACTAGGCCTTCCTTAGATACGCAGTTTTGCATAATGAGATACAATGTAGTTACATTAAACACACAATTTAGTAAATAAAAAAATCACTGCATTAAATGAAATGATTTCCTTCTCATGCAATTAAATCATTTTGTGAGGAAACAATCATAAGCGCTGAAATTCTTAAAACAACATCAAAGGAGAAAACTGCTCTTCTGTCTAAAAAAATATTGAAAATACACAAATCTGTGTGACATAATGCATTTCTTGTTTTAAAGAATTGATATTGTATTTTGGATGAGTACTTTTAGTAACTTTCAAATTAACATTCATAACATCTCTTCCACTGAAAATCATGCGAGGTTTTTTTTATAACAAACATATAAATCAATGTTCATATAATTTCTTCAATTGAAAAATTTAATATGAATGTTTACATAACAAACTTAAAAATCAGTATTTAAAGCCAGTTTCCTTGAAAATTCTAATTTAATGAGATTCTTTTTATACCGAACTTAGCATACACAAAATGTATACTATTGATACCAAAAAATTTAGTTTCATATAAATCTTTTCATAACAAAATTACAAACCAATATTCATAAAATTTATTCAATAAAAACTTTACTTTAATGCAAATCCTTTTATAGCAGATTTAAGAATCAATGTTAATAAAGTTTATTCCATAAAAAATTTAGCTTAACGTAAATCTGTGAAATCATACTTACAAATAAACATTTCTAAAATTCATTCAATTAAAAATTCCATCTCGAATTTGCCAATCAGCTCTAACGTTACATATGATATCAAACGCACTGCCCGATTCAAAGAAGTTCGTTGGTAGCAAAACTAAGCTGCTGGCCCAGAAGACAAAAGTCGCAACGTGTACTTTGTTGAGAAAAGCACTCCAACACAAAGCTGAAAATTTATCTTCTCCCTATTGTGTTCTGAATGCGGGCCTTCTACAAAGGTGAGGAGAGATAATGATCTTTGCATTAAGATAAGAATTACACTCAAAACGCAAGGAGCTAATTGAATGTTTTTTGGGGTAACCTTAGAGGTGACGTTAACAGAGGTTAAAGAGGATCCTGTTAGTGTTATCTTTTATTTAGGTTGGATACGTATCTTTCCCGAAAAAAGAGCCAAGCATTAGGGCTTTCATAATAGTCTCTGCATGGAACTGAATTCTCATTCATAAACAAGGCTGTTTGCACGAATAGCATTTTTAATAAGACTTCTAATGCACTCGAAAATGAATTCATCATCAAACACATATTTTTTATTTTTCATACAAGAAACGAAATAATAATCTAGCAACCTTCTCAATAATAATTTTAAATTATGTGCACAAAGCTGCCCACGAAGAAAAATAAGCTCCTGATTCTTTAGCTTTAAACTAGTTCCCTCATCCCAAACCATCATGAGCTACTTGAAAATCTTTCAAATAATGGAAGATTACCTCTTGAATTTCCTAACAAGAGTTGTTTTCACTTATCAGTAAAATTTTTAATGCACCGTACATTATATATAAATGTGTGTATGGGGGTGGGGTGGGGGTTGCGTTTTACATTTCTTAAAGTGACTCAAGTCCTAAAGTGAATAAATTAATGTCGTGTTTTAACATCACAAGCGCCAGATGTCGGTATAAAGCGTCATTCACTAGCGGCGAAATTAGCACAAACGCGGAAATTTGACTGGTCCCCTATTTTACTCATGTGCATATATCGGCTCAATTTAGCGACCTACTTATTTGCAAAAGCTTTCAATAATCCCGGTACAGCAATTTCAATGTTACAGAGTGTATATTCTTTTTACGCTTGCCTTATAATGAATTTAGTACAAAGAAAAAAAAATCACCTATGAAGGGACATCTTGCTGTCAAAAGTATTTTATTCTCAATCAAGAATCTGAGCACTTCTAAAAAGAAAAATGTTTCGAAGAGATCATATGTATATATATTTTTTTTATTTTCTTTCAGTTGAAGACACAGATTAACCAAATACTTTACTCTCAAATTCATCGCTGTTTTTAAAAAAACATTATCAAAATACGTAAATGCAGTATTACTTATTTGCATTCTCGAGTAGTTTAATCAGAAAAAAAAAAAAAAAAAAAAAAAAAAAAAAAGAACAGCGTTGGGTATGAGGAGGCAAATGCACCGTGCTGTGTTCGCTACTAACGATAAAATGATTTTTAATGCAAAAATTTTGTCTATTTCTCCAAATCTAAATAAAACTCATTTACTGGCTCTTTCAAATCAGTTAAATTTCGGCATCCAGTAATTTCTAATCAAATTTATATAAACAACCTTCGCAGTAGTGAACGGCCTATCCAATGTATTTCAGCTTCTACGTTTTTATAAATCGATGAACGACTGAAGTTCAGTTTGGATGCATTTACATAGGTGCTAGTGTGAGGGTTATTTTATTGAACAGGAACGGTAAGTCCTGCCTTGGAGTTATTACAACATCAATAAGGCATTGCGTGCGTCCGAGAACTTGTTTTCTACTCACTGGAGTGATTGCATAATTTTCCATTTTATATCGTGACGGATCTATCAGAAGTGTACAAAATTAATGGCTTTCTGCACGGCATCAAAACACTGTATCAAACAATTCTTAGCATTAACTTAATTACGATTTTTAATAGGCGCATGACTTAAATATTTTACGGAACGTTTCCAAGAATGTGCAGGATTTAAGCTTATCCAAGAAGCCACGTGTCCCTCATATCAAATAAAGTGCTCGGCATACGTGGCTTGAGTGGAACTATTTATTTAAAAATCACCTGACTACGGAGAGACGCTACACTAGTTAAGGTACGAAACATTCTTCTTACCATAACCAGTGTAGCGTTCTCTTCGTACCCATGTAAAGCATCAATTTCCCTCAAATACCTTACGATACTTTTGAGCAAGGAAACTTTCAACAACATGGTACTTAAAGTGTTCTGAAAGTAATTTCTGTTCGGTAACAACTTTACTTTAATCAATATAGAAGGACACCTTGAAAAAGTATGGTGTACTCGGGAATTTACTCGTGTGCGAGAAAGCAATGTATGTTGGCAGCTGAGCGCAGGTATGTGCAAATAGTGTTTTATAAAATTGGCTTTCCACTCATGCTAGAGTCAGATAAAGCTGTGTTAAGTCACATAGTTGTTTAGCAAATTTATGGATGCATGCATGCATGCTAGATGCCAAAATAGATGGTAATGGTTTGTGTCTTGGAAATTTCTGTGTGTGCACGTCGTCGTATACTGAGTCTTATTGTTTGAGAGCAAAAGTGAGTTACAGAATATGTTGTACAGAATGGACGAAATACACTGTAAAAAATAAGTGGTGTGAATTAACAGAAAATTTCTGAAAAATAACGTGCAGCAAAGTTGCCTGTAAGTGTCCGTCTTTTAACGAAATTTTCGTTTTTTAAAGTTCCTATTTTTTTTTCTTTTAACTTTCGTATTTTCCCAGATTTTGCGTAGTAAATAATTCCATTTATTTCAGAAAAGTTCGTTTCAAGTTTTTTCGTATTATACAGAAAATTCGCAAACTTGAACCCCTCCCTAGAGGGGAGACTGAGCACGAATTTAAAGCGATATATATGTGTATACGAGGCTTTCACCAATGAACCAAACCCATTGACCCCCCCCCCCCCCCGTTAAGAATTTCTGGCTACGCCACCGCGATCCACACACCAAAATTGTCTGTGATTTCACGTTCTTCGTGGGATGACTGCATACAGCAACACATGGGCCCGGCTGACCCTTGGGCCATGCCTCCCGCCCTCCTGCGCAGGGGGAGGGGGATGTGACGTGCCTGCCCCGCAGGACGTACATGAGATAAAGGCAGATAGCAATGAGAGCATATGTCCGCTTAGCTCAGTTGGGAGAGCGACATACTCCGGAGTGAGGGGACCCGGTTTCGATGTCCGGCGTGGACAAAACTGTGTTTCACAGACTCCATACTCTGATACATAGACATCGTACAAATCACCTGCACAATAATTTAAGTACCGGTTTCTCACTTGTAAAAATATACAGTATAAGAGATGGTGCACAAAATGGGGCGAGAAGAAATACCCTGTGCCAAATAACCAAAATTCATGCGATATCCTATCCACAATATCCGATCTCGCTACATAACTTCAAAATCAGATTCTTTTGACTATGGACATTTAACAATTAATTAAACCTTAAGTATTTTCGTGAATCTCTCCTATTACCGGAATTTTTTTGTCATATTGATACGAAAAAAGCGAGAACAGAGTTTTTCCCGTTAATATACAAAAGGCATTGCGGAAGGGTTTCTGAAAATTCAGAATTTTCCGTTAACACATCTTAAAAACGTCAATTTGCCGTCAATGTAGGAAAGTAATAGCGGAAAGGGTTCTGAAAATTCAGGATTTTCTTGGTGCACGAAAAATCCATGAAATTCAGGTTTCTTCAAGACATTTCACGGAAAAGGTTGTATCAAGAACATGCTTCGTTAATTCACGAAAGGAATCACGGAAAATGGCTCCTGAATTTCAGGTTTTTTTTTTTTTACAGTGTATGTACGACATACAGACTATATATAAACTGATATAACTGAATATAAGAAAAAAAACCCCAAAAAATCTTGTTTTTTAAGCAAGCAATTGTTAGTACTGAGTTCAAGACTAATCTAAATGGTGCAGAGTTAGACAGGATGATTGAGCTTGTACACTTAGGAACCGTGTTGACAGAGAAAACTGATTAGATGGAGAATGTAGTAGGCGAGTGAATTTGGCTTTGAAAGTCACAGTAGCTTTAAGATGATTTTACAGGACAGAAGGGTTCTTGAAAACGTCCCGAATGCCAGTGTAGGAGAGTGTTACTGTTCCGACTTTGATGTATGGTTGGGCACTTCAGAAGAAACACAGGAGTCATTTACGTGATGGAGAGATACGTTACCTTTTTTGGGTGGAATTTGCGGCAAGACTTGTTGAAGATGTGTAACGTGAAACAAAATGCGGTAAGCAGGGTGAAGACAACTATTTTGAGATGTGTGACGCATACTATCCATTTAACCCTTCGTTTTAGTTTACTTCCTGATATGTAAAGTTTAGCTGCTTCTCGTTAGGCTTTCTGCACTGAACGTCCTTCGGAACTCCTAAAAGTTTATTCTTTGTGGCGTCACGGGCAGATAGACAAGTCATGCCGACTTAAAAAAAAAAAAAAAGTACCGTATATCTGAACTAGGCGTCTGAGATCTGCAAGCTATTAACGTTATAGATGATACAAGTCATTTTGTTGTCAAGTTTCAAGATTATCTTTAGATTTTTCAACACTTACGTTATTGTCTGTTACGTTTGTGGAATGTGAAAAGTATTGTGGCCTGCCTACTACCCATATAGTGATTTGTTCACTCTTACTATTGGAAATTATCTGTGAACTCAACTTCGTCATGTACCATTCATGCAGAAAGGAATAAAACTGTTGTCTCGGATATAACCTCTAAGCCTCCCTTTGCTATTCTTTTGTTCTAAATTATGCTTATTGAACCCGGAAATCCGACAGGTGGCTTAACTATTAGAAAGAATGACCGATGAGGTGCTAACAAAGAGAATTTATTCAGATCAAATAGCAGAGAAAAAATATATAGGAAAGCTGAGGAAATTATTTTGGAATTTTTTTAAGGGAAAAAGATAACGAATATATGAAATACCAAGGGTTTAGTGCGGGATGTATGTACGACGGATGTCAGTGAAGTTGGAGTTGTGTGCCAAGATCGCTGAAAATGGAGACGTTTGGAAACATCAACAGTTAAAGGCTGACATCGCATCAGTGACTTTGATTTAGCAGTTTAACAGATAATCTTGGTCTTGCTTTATGAGGTTAACCTCTGAATCTCAGAGAGCAAACAGTGTAGAGATATATAAGGATCCTTCAAGTGAAACGTAGATTCGGGGGGCCGCGGATGGCCTTGTAATTCGATCAACCGCCCTTCGATCAGATGGTATCGATCTCGATCACAGGTAGGCTGTGCTGCTCTGAACTATTTAATATTTGTCGTGCGGCGGATGGACAGGTTAAGCCGTTGGACCCGGGGCACTAGACCCCCGCTACAAATGAGGTCGTTTATTCCTTACCCCCCCCTCTAAGTTAATTGGAGATCTTAGCTGTGGCGTGATAGTCCAGCACTCCCAAAAATGTTGATTCACACTTTCCATTTCCACCTGGCACTCCTACTTTTCTGAGGTGTCTACCCGAAGCCTATAGGTTCCATCTCAAGTCAGTACACAGAGCAGCGTGCTTTCTGTGGCTTTCCCACAGCGCACTGTCCATCACTGCAGTAGCTTCCTGCATGATCGCGCAGTGAACCTCGTGCAGGCCGTGGAAGGTCCGCTGGCCTTCGAAGCCTTTCTCGAAATTTTTTCAATCATTTAAACACCGTACTGCAAGCTGAAGTGGCTCCGTATACTTGGTGTACGCATTGGGAAATGTCGGCTTCTGCAGAAATAGCTTGGTAAATATTTTTACTTCTAGCAAGCTCCCCCTGGGTGATTTCGGCTTGAAACCGGCCAGTGCAGCTCGGACAGCAATGAAAAACAATCTGCCACATTTTGAAGTGACTACCACAATTTCTCAATTAGTCACGGCGGCAGACATACACTCTATTTTATTATTACAGATATCAGTGTTCGTTTGCCACAGGCTATGAAGCAATACTTCATTCTCTTTTTTTTTGCTTACCTTACCTAGGTAGATATTTTTTTCTCCAGCAAAACACGCTTTTTCTGAGGAGTCCTGTATATTTGGTTTTTTGTTCTTTCTTTTAGTACGTTTTATTGATCTATTCTCTTCCTCCGCAAGCTTGCTTGTATTTTTATCTCAATTTTTTTTTCTTATTTTCATTTATTTCTCGCTAAACAGATTTTAAGTTATTCCTTCCGTACGTCGTAATTATAATTAAATTATCCTGAGGGCAGATACTCTTTCTTGAACTTTTGTTTTTCCTATGGTAGGCATATAAAGGGTGAATAATAATAAAAAATGGTTTGGAACATCATGCACGACAATTTACTCATGGACTCAAAATTTTTTTGCCACAAAATCCAACCTGTCACTTGGGACTTACTCGTCATGGGTTTTGTTACAATTTTAACTATGGCGCTGTTATTCTATTCATTTTTATCTCACGTGCTTTTTTACTTAATTCTGAACACCTTTAGGTTTATTTATTTTTCGTAACACATACATTTGAGTACAGACAAAAAAAATCTATCTAAGTCTTTCTAACAATTTATCTCAAACAACACTTTTTTTTTAACTTTTTGCTGAGCATTCATATCCCATTCATTTCATGATGAATTTTTAATTTATTACCTAACTCTATTCTTACTTTTTATCCTCCGTGTACCTCAGTAAGCAACTCTGCCTTTTAACTTCAAATCTTTCCTTTTAAACAAAAAGCAGAAGAAAAAGGAAATCTGAGGTTCTGCCATTCATTCGCCTTTGATGTTCAATTTTTGCAAGAAAATATTTTTCTTTATACTTGTATTACCTTCCGATGGTACAACTTACATTATATGAAGAGGATAAATAAAAGCAGTACTTTATTTCTTCTCTTTTTTGGTGAAATCTCCCAGATTTTCCAACGTTTCACAGCGAAAATAAATATATCACCTCTCTCTCTCTCTCACTCTGTTTCTCGACCACCACAAATCCCATGTCACTCGGGCTATAAATTATTCCTACAACCTGCCGCTAGTAATTCAACAGTTAGATCGGATATAACTCACCGCAGCAAAGAAGAGAAAAAACGTATGTGTATATATATAGATAAATATCCTAGCTAACCCCTGCCTGAAATATATAGCGTCTGGACTGTCGTTATCCCCATCGCACAGTAGAATGGGAATCAGAATCAATAGCGGAGTTGCTAATCCTCTGGAGCAATACGGTGGCAGCATCCCCTTGTGTAAACTGGGTTCTCCCTGCTAGGGGAATAAATAAGCACTGGATGCTCTGCCGGGCCTTTATTCTTGAGGTCGTAGCAGCTGGTAGGAGGCTCACGGCCTTCTAATACGCCTCATCGAACAATTTCCCCAACACAAGCGCTCTTCTCTAAACTGTGACATGCGGGACTTGCACAGAACCGTTAAACCCACCGAGGGCGGTGACGAACGGTATTTCACAAAATCCCACTTCGTCCTATTGATTGTATTTTATTTTCACGTCATTTTTCATTCGTTTTGATGAAACAGGATTTCTCTTTAACGGCAGCACGGGGTTACGAATTTTCTGACCATTATTCACAATGCTTCGAAGCTTAGTTGCTCGTTTAAACAACTGTTCAGTGTTGGTAATAATACAGAACATGCAAATGTCACTTCATGAATACGACGTTGCTTAAGTTGCACATTTTAATAAACGAAGGAGAACTTGTCGCTTCAACTCAGAAAAAAATTCTTGCTTTTTTAAACACAAATGGAAATGTTCCAACACTTCAACTTTTTGAGCCACTTCAAGTTCTGCTGTCCTTTCAGACCATCCAAAGATATCCATCCGGGTTTGATATCATAGCACCACTACACTAACAGCAAAGGGCTAGCAGAATAAACAAAAAGGTAAACGAATATGTATCAAGATGCTAACGAAAAAATGCATTTTGGAATTGGTGGCTAGATTCTAATACGGGGTTTTCATTTAACTGGCTTATTAGTGACAACTTTAAAAACAATAATTAGCATTCTGAGAACATATCGTTTACCTATATGACGCGCAGATCTGTCAAGATCCAGGCGCACAAACATTACGTTATTATACTGGTAAAACGTAATCACACCCTTCCATTGGAGTTAGACGATTTCTCTTTCCAGAGCTCGTATTAAAGTGCGTAAGCAAGAACGTGTGCCCACTATCACTATTCTATTAACAGCCAATCTTAGTTTTCACGAAGTGAAGTACATTTGCAAAATGTATGATAACCACTTAAATGCTTCACAGTAATTGAAACTAAGATATTTAGCTGAGGAAAAACTTGTAGTATCTTCATATTTCAGACGACTGCGAAAGTAGACGGAGAACGTTCGTCATTGACAAAAACAGTCACAGTCATTCGATGATCTTGATAAAAACTGCGATTGTAAGGGCAAATGCATTCTGGTAGTATAATGGTGACGAAATACGCGAATGCCCACATTACGATTATCGCGTAAACTGAAACTGTAAGCTCAAATATCCATACGTGAAATATTAAATGCTCCCACTATTCGTAGAGAACTTCATGGCTTAGCTTTCCGCGACCACGCAGCTGCATTCATTGTAAGCAACACCTTACACCACGAAATAGTAATAAACACTCAGTTTACTGTAAAGTACATCGTCCATCCGATTTTATTCAGAAACAGGTTCTATGGAGTGATAAGCCACATTTCATCGTGTTCTAATCTGACGGCATTGGTTTGAGGAAAGTCAGCCGGAGCCCCCCGCCTTCCTCCATTGCCTGAGAAATTGGTTACTGGGTCTGAGAAATGTTCTGAAGAACTATGCAATTGCAACACGATGCCAGTGTTAAGCATCTTCAGCGTACAAGGTGATAAAAAGTATCGTGGCACAAAACAGGACTTGTATCCTCATAGGCTGAGCAGAATGAAGAAATTGAAATGGACTGGAGTCTATCGATCGTAGCCGATCTGAACATCTTTGAGAAATATTAAACTATCAGATACGGGCCAAACTAGTTTGTCTTCATATCGTCAAGCGGCAAGTAACAACTTTGCAGGAGGAGTGGTTCAGAAGACTGCTTCCAAAAACTTAGAGAAAATATGGCCAGGAAGAAGACAGACACTACGTCAGGGTCATAGATCAGCCGCCTACGATTTAGCAGATTTGGAACGAGTTTCTAAAAAAATGTAAAAAAAAATCTGGCTGATCCGTCTGAGTTGGTGCCACGTAAGAGTCCCGATTGAGACACGGGTGTTGTGTTTGTCCTATGGCACTGGTTCTGTTCTCTCCCTGGAACCAACAGCCCCAAATTAAGGACGAGAGAATCCTTATCCAAAGCACCAACAGCCTGTAACATCTGCAAAACAGAGCTTTTATGTTGAGGATGAATGCGATTACTAATAACTGATGCACACACTAAAATTCCATGGTTTTATTTGCCATGCGACTAAAATTTATGTTAATTTTTAACTAAAAAATAAAAAGATATGGCTCATAAACTACAGCTGAAGAACTTTTGAAACTTTTTTTTTCGTTTTCCACTTTTTCAAAGAAATACGTTCACGAACTAGAAACAATTCCGCGGTGGTTGTGCTTTGTTAATATCAACCGAGTGATTATAATAGCGTACTACAAGCTGTGTACGGAACGTCAACATAATGCATCTATATTTATGGATTAAATACAAAAAATATACAGGTTCAAACTTCAAATAAACGCCAAACTTGGCTATTTTCTTCTTTTAAACCTTTACACAGGTGTCATGTTTACTCTTGGAATTTGTGCATCTGAATTGAAGCTGCATAACTATATGTAGAAAAACATTGTTGCAATAATAACCCAAATAATCTTTGCATGGAACACACAAAACAATTCATTTCTGCCAGAGCGATTAATTTAGTACAATTAACCAATAATGAGACAAATAATAAATTGCTTCAGTTGTAGAAGGTGGCACGAAAAGTGTTAATCAAAGAGAGAGGCCTTTCTGCATTGAAAACGCGAAACAAAGGGACTGCTTCATCATTTACTCGTAAGATTACGTGAGGAACAAAGACTAAATATCTTGTTTTGTGCAGCACGATACGCTACCAAAAAATGCTTCGGCGGGAGACGCGCCATCTGTTCCATTCACCGTCGACCCCCAGTTTACATAAAACTTACATCATGTGATGAAAGACTGAGAAGAAAAGCAGCGACGACGCTTTCTTATGCTCTCAATGGGCTGCTAATTACTTCAAAACAACATCTTGCAGTTCTCACCGAAGATCAAAGAGTCGGTTACAAATTTAAAAGATAACGCTTCGTGATGTTACAAGATAAAACAAAGCATTCATTTGCTCTAGCAATTTCAATTTTAGGGAATGACCTTCTGTTCTATCACTGTGACTTCGATTCGTGACAAAAAAAGTCACATTAAGTTCATATTTACGAAATTATTAGTGCAACAAGTCACTAGACTTACATTTTCCCATTTAAGGGCGGCATTTAATTAAGATATACAGTGTTGCCAAAAGTACTGACACTTCCGAGATACCGACTAAAGGTGTAAGCTCACCTTTAGTCGGTATCGCAACATTTAGCCCACTTAGTAAATTTTTCAGGTTCCCCTGAGTAGTATTCCCCATTCTTGAAGCATGGCTGACGAATTCCCTACAGGTCATTCAGTTCATCCCCTTAGGGTTTATATATATATGTATTCTGCTTTATTACAAGGTTCATATATAGAGTGATTCATAAGGTTGTATGTGGTTCTTCTTGACATCACTGTTCAAATGATCATAGTAAGATTACCTAACCGCCATTTTTTTATGTACCTGCGTACAGGAACGTGCTGAAATTATTATTCGTAAACCAGAAGGAACAGCATTCATCAATTCTACCAGAGCATTTAATGTATATTGTTTTCAGCTAGTAAATTGGAGGAATGTTAACGAGGCATTTTTTTATTTGGTATAAATAAATTTCTTTGTCATATGACAGTAATTAATAGTGCATATTCTATTATTATTATTATTTTTTTTTTCAATTTGTATAATAGTAGGAAGAATTACCCTTGTAATTAAACTAACCTTCAAACACTTCCTTGTACACTTTAACTTATGAATATGTGCGGTAGGTATTTTTGAAATCCTGGTTTACACTTTCTAAAATAATCATATAAAGCTGTTAATTTCTGAAGTTCATAACGTAAATGTACTTTTGCAAAAACTTGATTAAAATTTTACAGTTTTAGGTGCATTTTGATTTAAAAATTATTGAAAAGGCTTCTTCCGTAGCTTCAGTTTGGATTCATGATTCACCTGTTCGGATGGTGACGTCACCAATTCTTCGCCTGCGAGCGAGGGGAGTTGAGCAAACCTTGCATTCTATTAAGCTTGTAAGCGCGGCATTTCCCATGACTAGAACGTATGACGCTTGCAGTGGTGGCTTTTGTGTCCACCATTTTTATTTTCGTGTACGCTTCCGAAGGAACGACGCCTGTTACTAGCAAAATTTTTTATGTTTACGGAAGTTTTTCAAAAAAAATTCCCATTTTCTTTTATCAGTGCATATGCCAGGAATTTATTTTGGAAATCTTACACAATTTTCCGCGCTACAGTTAATTTTCGAAAATCGATATTCAAGGATAACCTTGAATTACACTAAAGGAACTTTCCCGTTACTTAGGCAGAAGGTAAACTACAATATTAACAACAAAACTCATTTCAGTTATCTCTGAATGAAGAGTTCCACAAAACTATCGGATCCAGGGAGGTGGGCGAACCCCATCCCTAAAACGGACTTTTGTTTTTAAATGTACAAGATCGTAAATAATTAATGCATTTATTTTTGTAAAATTATAGCCACAAATACAGATTTCCGTTAAAGTTTTTACAACGATTAAAATTTGCTGTGAATTTGGAGATTAAATATTCTATTTTATAGCTTGAGAGAAAGAGAGAGAGAGACAGGAAACACACACACAAAACAACAACAACAACAACAAACCCCAACAAAAAACAGGGTTTCAAAAATAGAGAAAGCTGAGAGTGAAAGGGAAACGAGATTTTGGTGGATCACGAAAAGCAATGGATGTGCTTTGTTTAATGTAATATTTCCACAAACGTCAGAGAGAAAATCGCCAGTAAGACAATGAATGGTGCAGGTATGACTTGATGAACAGAAGTAAATGGAAGTTCCTCTCAAATGAGGTGGGAATCATGATAGTATGAAAGAATAAACGAATGTTTTAAAGTGGAATTACTGGTCATATTGATCTGGAATGATATGATGATTCAAGCTGGAAATTATTATATGAAATTATGCTGCCAGAATGGAAGGGCTCAAATTTATTTTTAAAAATTCTATCCAGACTTGATATTTAAAAAGCACGGTGACTATATATGCGCCCATAGCTTAGTTTTCAGGAGGGAGCAAACAATGAACATTTGTATATATACAAACACCATAAGAAACTTCCAAAGTGAAATATATAGAGCTATGCAAGACAGTACGAAAAAGTATCACTGAAGACATAAGGAAATTCAACTGCAAACTAGTGAGGAAAGCAATTGAAAACAACCAAAGCCTAAAGATAGCAAAGGGACATCTCAGTAAGGGAAGAAAACAGATTATCGCACTGAGAAAAGAAGATGGTTCTGTAACAAGAAATAGAGGCGAAATTTTGACAAGAGTGAAAGATTTCTACTCTAAATTATATGAAAGGGATGATACATGTACTCCAGACATCATGAAAGGTACCAGTACCAGAGTTCTTCCAGTCCTCCCAGCAGAAGTTGCACATGCAATCAAGAACATGAAGCTGGGAAAAGCTCCAGGAGAAGATGGAATTACTGTAGACATCATACAAGAAGCAAGTGGAGAAATCGAAACAGCACTCGCCCAAATTTTCACTCGATGCCTTAATGAAGGGAAGATTCTTGAGGATTGGAACAACGCTACAATGATCCTGCTACATAAAAAAGGTGACATTGAGGATCTCAGGAACTACAGATCTATCAGCCTCCTATCAGTGGTTTATAAAATCTCCACTAAAGTTCTTTCACACCGTTTGAAGGTGACACTGGACATGGCTCAACCGAGAGAACAAGTTGGATTCAGGAGTGACTACTGCACAATAGATCATATCCACGTACTGAGAGAACTAATTGAAAGAGCGAGGGGATATGAACTTCCATTGTGCATGGCTTTTATCGATTATGAAAAAGCCTTTGATTCGGTGAAACCATCAGCAGTTACAATGGCTCTGAAATCCTGCGGTATTGAAGATGCATACATTAATATTATTAATAACATCTATGAAAATGCAAGTGCAAAGATTAGGCTGTTTGAAAATACAACACACGTAAAAATTGGAAAGGGAGTGAGACAAGGTGACACCATATCTCCGAAGCTCTTTAATGCCACATTGGAAAATGTCTTTCAATCACTGAACTGGGAAAACAAAGGGATAAAGATTAATGGAGATTATCTAACCCACCTTCGTTTTGCTGATGACATAGTAATTTTTGCAACTACCCCATCACAGCTGCAGAGCATGATCCAGGAACTTGCTGACAAGAGTAAAGAAGTGGGATTAAAAATGAACTTTCAGAAGACAAGAGTGATGTTCAATGCTTTTACAAGAAATGAAGATTTATCGATTGATGGAGAAAAGCTGGAGATAACAGACACGTGCGTTTATCTTCGACAGCAGATATCAAGTGAAGGTCACTTTGATGAAGAAATTAATCGGCGTACAAAACTTGCCTGGAAAGCTTTTGGAAGAAACAGCATAATTTTCAAGAGCAATATGCCATTATGTCTTAAAAGAAAAGTGTTTGATCAATGCATTCTTTCAGTGCTTACGTACGGTGCAGAGACGTGGACCTTAACTAAAAGAGACATACAAAGGCTGCAGACAACTCAAAGCAGCATGGAGAGGTGCATGCTTGGTGTAACCAGGAGAGATAAGAAGAGGAACTCGTGGATCCAAAAAATGACAAGAGTGGAAGACATCATGATCAGAGTTAAATCCCTGAAATGGCAATGGGCTGGACATACTGACAGAAGGACAGACCATCGATGGACAGCCGAAATTTTAGACTGGATTCCAAGGGACAGGAAAAGACCCAGAAGAAGACCCCGTGGGAGATGGGTGGATGAAATTCGAAAGTGTGCAGGGTGACATGGAGGAGACTGGCAAAAGACAGACCGTTGTGGAGGAAACTTGGGGAGATCTTCGTCCAGCAATGGATTGATAATGGTTGACAATGTTGTTGATGATGATGATGATGATGATGTAATATAGCATGTTCAGACAATAAGAAAAATTATTTGTCGTTCATTTAGTCCTTTTGATCACTTGGGGAGCTTGCGCCACAAATTTTCCAGAGATAACTCAATTGGTTATCAAGAATACAAAAATATACTAAAGACAAATTTGTTGGAAAATTTTCTAGAGATCTCAGTGAATAGCTGCTGCAGATGATGATACATTTTCCATTTTTTCGTTTTTCATACTTTTCTATACTGTACGTTTGTACACTGTTCTCCAACATGCAATGGGGATGGAAAAGTTTTAAAAAGATGTACAGTGCCAAGGAAAGGCAGCTCTGCCAGTTGTGTGTGTGTGTGTGTGTGAGAGAGAGAGAGAGAGAGAGAGAGAGAGAGAGAGAGAGAGAGAGAGAGAGAGAGAGAGAGAGAGAGAGAGAGAGAGAGACCAATCCACGGTCTCTCTACCAAGTGTTTTTTTAAGATCAGAGGAAACGCCCACCCGCCACCAGGTATGCTTCTGGATCCACCCCTGCTTCACAATGAGTTCACTTCTTACTAAATTGTTATTTATTCCGCACTGATATTCTACACTGAAAGTAAAATTTATTATACACATCCACTTAATAACTTGTGGGCCTACTTTTCACCCACACAACAGCAACAACACGTTGTGGTCTGGACTCTTACCAGGCGTTGGAAACGTTCGGGTGGTATTGCAGTCCGTGATTCCAAGACAACCGTCTGTAAAGCAGCGAGAGTTGAAGGTGGTGGGTTTCGGGCTCTACTTCACCGTACAGATGCTCAACTGGATTCAAATCCACAGAGTGGGAGGGCCATATCAGGGGCTTGCGAACTCAATGAGAATGCTCTTACAACCAGTATCTCGAGAAACGGGGGGAGCATTGTCTTCTTGAAAGAAAACATCTTACTGGGGAAAATGGATACATGAAAGGGTGTAGGTGTTTAGCGAACAGGTCAACATAACATTGTGCGATGATGGTGAGCAATATAGGCGTAAGCCGCCACAAGGTGACTGACGTGAATGAGCTCAAGAACATTACATCACCTCCACCGGTCCGCTACCTTGCCTTGAAAGTTGAGGTTCATGTCTTGTGTTGGTCTACGCAACACACGCTCCCTCCCGTCAGCGTGTTGTAGCTGGAATCTGGATTCGTCGGACCACGCTACCAGTCTCCCACAGTCCAGTGACGATGTTCCTTTGCCCACTGCAGCTTCACAGCCCGGTTACGTGTTGTTAACAAGGCTACTCAACATGGGCGTCAATTGCCATAGTCTCGTCGTGCCATCGTACGTTGAATGTTCTTTTCCCAAACCTTCGTTATCCTGTCCGCTATGGTTCTCCGTTCGGTCGTTACGATACCGCAGAGATGACGCTCACCTCAAGCATCAAAGGCCCATTTACGGCTGCATTTCCCCCCGGAGGCTGCCGGTTTTGATGTAGTCCAGCACTGTAAAAAAAAATAAGTGGTGTGAATTCAAGGAAAATTCCTGAAAATAACTTGCACCAAAGTTACCGGTAGGCGTTCGTCTTATAACGAGATTTCCGTTTTTATAAGTTCACGTTTCTAACTTCAGTATTTTGTCAGATTTCCCGTTTACAGAAATTTCGCAAAAACTTCGATTCTGATATTTTCACCTTTTTACCAAAGTTTCTTCTTCCCTGGCGTACGAAGATAACGAATCCTTTCTCTTTGCCCAGGGTGGAATTCGAACTGGGTACGTCCTCAACGACAGACGCGCGTGCTACCGATTGAGCTTGAAAGACAAGTAACGCATTGTCACGCACAAGGTAGAAAATGGACACGAATCGTGCGATGATGAAATATTTTTCGCTATTAATGCGGGAGAATTAGTCATTTTATTTTTTGTTTAATTTATTATTGTCTGATAAGTTTGTAATAATTCAAATTTTTCGGCAAAAGAACTTATCACAAATGACATTTTTTTCACATCGTGATTTTTTCGAAGCAACTGAATATTTTGGAACTCGAGATGTTTTAAACACACAATGCCTTTGAATTATATTTAAAAAAAGGTGAAATGTACTGCTTCATAGAATTTCATAAAACCTCTAAATATAAAATTTATTCTTGATAGCTATAATATCTTTTGTCTTAAGGGATCCACAGACTGATATATAGACATCATACAATCACCTGTACAATAATTATTAAGTACCTGGTTTCTTACGAAATTACAATATACAGTAGCTGACGCGCCTAATGGAGGGAGAGAGGGAGAAACATCCGGTGCCACAACAGCCAAAATTTCATGCGATATGCTATCGACAATATCCGATCTCGCTACAGAACTTCAAAATCAGATCCTCAAACAAACGATTGAAATTTAATAATCAAACCTCAGGTATTCCTGCGAATCGCTCTTATTACCCGCTTTACCCGAGAAAAATGAGAAAATAATTTTTCCTTCGATGTAAGAAAGGAATTGCGGAAAGGTTTCTGAAAATTCAGAACTTTTCCTGGAGTATGAAAAATCCGTGAAATTCAGGTTTCTTCCTGACATTTCACGGAAAAGGTAGTATCAGGAACATGCTACGTTAATTCACGAAAGGAATCATGAAAAATGGCTCGTGAATTTCAGAATTTTTTTTTTACCCTGCGGAACACACATGCGACGGTCGCACGCGCAAAAATCCCAGACTTCCTGAGGTCGCGGTGATGGTGCAGCCTGTCTTCCTCGCTCCGACTATATGCCCACAATCGAACTTTTTCACGTCGCCGTGTTCACCAATCACTACAGTCGCAGGTACTCTATAGAGCAGGTCCGTCTCTGTCCTAATTACAGATCACAGGGGGTTCGGCTGGGCGCATTATTATGGTGGGGTATGCCAGGTGTGTGGATAGGTGCAGTGTGTATAATGCACGTATTATACACACAGTGTGCATTCAGTGTATTTTCAATATTCTCGATCCTCTGAAAATTATACTTATCAAATTTAAAAGCCGAAGGAACGGATCAGTGACACAACAGTGTCATCAAGGGGAGTTTTTTTTTTTTTTTTTTGATTGGAGGTTTAACGACCACCGTGAGCAACTCAATGGGCTATAAGCAGTCGCCCGTCCCTAATTTAGGGTCACTGGTTCCAGGGAAGGGAGAGAGCCAGTGCCGTAAGACAAACACAACATCCATGCCTGACCGGGATTCGAACCCGGACCCCTTACGGACGAATGATCAGAGGCCAGCGCCTTAGACCACTGCGCCACCGGGGCGGCCATCAAGGGGAGTAACGTGAAGGAATATGAACGAGCTGCTGGAAAAATCCGTTTATATTTACTTATATAAACAATATAAGTAATATAAAAAATTATATTTATTTATTTCGCATTTTTTTATCCATATGTTTTTTATTCGTATTAATTTTATTTCTGTTTTCTCTTATTTCTCGGTTTTCAATTAGAATGGACAGGGACGGATTAAGGCCTTTGTGGTCCTTAATCCGGCCCTGAGTAGGCTACCAAGGCTAATGCATCGGAGTGGGACCCCCAAAGAACTTATGACGGACAATCATTATTGAAGTCCGTTAAAACACGAAACTAGCAATATGCGTAAGACAGTATAACTATACTAGTGATCCGAATTTATAGGCGTAGATAAAAATCGAAGTTTCCAAGCTTTCGCACCTCAACTAGGTGGATTTTTCAAGGAAGCTGCACCTTTACTTTGCTGTCTACCTTCCTTGAAAAAGCAACCTGGTTGATGTGCAAAAGCTTGGAAATTTCGATTTTTATCTACGCCAATAAATTCGGATCACTAGTATATTAATACTAACTTACGTATAGTTGGTGTAAAAGTCCTTGCATTATTATTTAGCAATATGCGTGTGACGTAGTTCATTCTTCAAACTAATAAATTAGCTGCAGAGTTTTCATAAAAAGTCACTGTATTTTCCACTGTTCTTTTAAGAACATGCGTTAAAAACATAAGATTCCTAGATTTTTGTCTTGGAATTTTTAATAATTTAGCACTGTACACTTTTCTTGGTGCATCTTTTTTGTTATGCAATGTGAAGTCACAGAGATTTTGCCCATTAACGGTTCCCATTGCAAACAAGGAGGTGTGGGTGGATGTTAGTGGAAAATCTAAAACTGTCTCGCCGACCCCGCTGTACACAGCGACATGGAACGTTTATCCTTAGTGAGTCACTGCCTTGAAATCTGTTCGTCTTTTAACCACTGTTCGTGATCGAGTGGAAATCATAAGAGACAAAATTAAAACTATTTTACTTCCCTCTATATACACTGTGGCCACCCAAAATGCAACACCAAGAAGGAAGCATCCGATTGGCCTGAAATTCGCAGCATGCGTCAGCCGCGAGAGGACATGCAAACGATTAGCATTGCAGGGCATGTGCAAATCATGTGCGCCCGGCACACCACCGAGAAGCACTATAAGAAGGGTGCACAGAAGGCGGGGTGTAAGTAGTGTAAGTGTGTTGTGCTGCCGGACTTGTGCTTGGGAAGCTTCCTGATGACTCGTCGCAAAATATGGCAGTCATTCCAGCACGTTTCGGAGTTCGACAGAGGATGAATAGTGGCTTATCGCGACAGCGGTTTATCGTACCGAGACATCGGCGCCCGTGTGGGACGACATCCAGCCACAGTGAGACGAGTATGGATTCGGTGGGTGCAGGAGGAACGGACGGACCGACGTGAGTGATTGCCGCAGCCGCGGCACACCACCGAACGAGAGGACCGGCATGTTGTGCGGCGGGCATTGACGGCTCACAGCGCCACATCACGAACGTTAGCGCAGCAATTAGGGTGTGTTGCGCAACAACCTGTGTCAGCACGTACCGTTCGACTTCGTCTGCAGGAGCGGGGATTTGTCGAACGGCGCCCATTGCTCCGATTACCATTGACGTTACACCACCGGCGAGTGCGGCGGCAGTGGGCCGTTGAACGCCGCACCTGGACTACGGAACAGCACGACATTGTCTTCTCCGACGAATCCCGCTTCTGCCTGCAACACCGCGGTGGTCGGATCCGCGTGTAGCGGCACCGCGGCGAGAGACTGTATGACACTTGCATTATGCATCGCCATACCGTTCCGTCGCCTGGCGTTATGGTTTGGGGCGCAATTGGATATGACACCCGCACCCCTCTGGTACGCATCGCCGGTACACTCAACAGCCCCCGCTACATCTCGGACGTTTGGGAGCATGTAGTCCTCCCTTACCTGCAGGACCTGCCAGCACCACGTTTCAACAGGACAATGCGCGCCCGCAAGTAGCACGCATCGTGCAACAATTCTTCACGGCCCACCAGGTGTCACTGCTGCCGTGGCCCGCCTGTTCTTCCGATGTGTCGCCCATTGAAAACGTCTGGTCGCTGATCGGCAACCGAGTGGCTCGGCAAGTACCACCAGCGGCTACGCCTGATGAACTGTGGCAACGTGTGGAAGCAGCCTGGACCGACATACCCGCCCACATCCAAAAACTCTTTCGTTCGATGCCGCGGCGTGTAGCGGCCGTTATTGCCAGCCATGGGAGCCACACGAACTATTGGTGTCTGCGTGTTCCGCAAGTCGCACGGGCTTGTAAGCTCAATCGTTTCATCTTTGTATCTGTTGTTATGTGTCCAGTAAATCTGGCTTTGCTAACTCGTGTCCTTCTTGGTGTTGCATTTTGGGTGGCCAGCAGTGTATAAATATACATAAACTGTGTATTATTTGCCGTGTAGTATCATGCCTCCTGGGCCCTTGGTAATAGTGGGCCCTTAAGCTATAGTTCCACCAGACCTCCCCTTAATCTGGCCCTGAGAATTGAATGAAACCGAAGTATATTTGTGTTTGGAAGTTATTTTCGCCGCCTCGGTGGCGTAGTGGTCTAAGCGATGGCCTCTGATCATTCGTCCGAAAGGGGTCTGGGTTTGAATCCCGGTGAGGCATGGATGTTGTGTTTGTCTTACGGCACTGGCTCTCTCCCTTCCCTGGAACCAGTGACCCTAAATTAGAGACGGGCGACTGCTTATAGCCCATTGAGTTGCTCACGGTGGTGTTAAACCTTCAATAAAAAAAAAAAAAAGAAGTTATTTTCTTATTTATTTATAATTATAATTTTTCAACTTTTTCGACCACCGCAAGACATTGTTGCTACTAAAAAACACTGCCTTGTACGTATTTTAAAGTGATGAATAAAATATAAATATTTTATTTTTAATCGCTAAATTATCACTTTTAGTAATTTTCATTATTAATTTATTCCGTGTTTTATTAACTCCTATTTAATTCTGTTTTTGGAAAATCAATTTTTTGCTTAATTAATGCAACAACGTTTAAAAAGAATTAGGTAAGAGGAGACTTACCTGATTTTTCTTAAAATCATTATGTCAGAAATGAAAAAAAAATGCTCGCAAATTTATTCACTTATTGTTTGATCAGTAAGGAGAGAGTAAAAATTTGATATTAGAGAAAAAGGCCAATTTTATCAACATAGAAAAGCGTGAGTTATTTTCTTAGTGTATTACTTTGTTATATATTTTCAACACCGTGAAGTATCTTTAGGTTGAACTAGGTTTGAGACTTCTATCAAGAAACGTGTTTATTACGTCCGAAAATTCGGTGGGACCTTTCTTGTTATCTGCTGTCTCAATTTCTGAATTTCTTTCGATCACAACAAATGTGATTCATCCAGTTTAAGATTTGCAAACATTCATTAAACTTGATTTTGTTCCATTAATCAGTAATAGCTGAAAAACAAAATAATGTCTTTTAAACTGAATAACAACAACAGTTACATAATGCATAAATGAAACCTACTAATAAATCATTAATTAAGTTATTTTCAGAAGACAGTTATTTTGCACTTTATTATAGAAACTCGATAAAATAAAACGTGTGAGATACTAGCACAAGCATTAAAATAATGGTGAAATAGTTTAGTTTAAGTGTCTACATGGAAATTATTTACAGAATTTATATTTAAAGGTTTTACGGTACAATGACTTATACTCGTAAACCTCTACCAGGGTTGCCACTCATATTGGCTTTAAAAATTCCCTGAGTTTTCCAGATGATAATTTTGCGGGGAATTTCAGGTAAAATTTGCAGATTATGTAAAACTCCATGATAATATACATACTAAATACCACATCTATAATGCAATATATTCAGTGCAAGAAGAACAAGAAAGATGACACCGAATTTTCGGGTGTAATGAGTACGTATTTTGAATCCGTTCTGACGCAAATAAAATTTATCAAAGCTATTCAAAGTCAATGGAACGTATGGAAGACAATAGCATACGCATTACGCAAAAAAATTATCAGTTTAATTTTCCCTGATTTTTTCAGGAATTTGAAAAAAAAAAAATATTTCTCCCTGAGTTTTCCCTGATTTTTAGCCTTATTTTCGGATTCTCTGATTTTTTTCGGTTTCCCGGTCGGCTGGCAACCCTGTCTACCCTTTATTTTTTGCAGTAAAGAATTTGATTTGTTCACCTCCACCACTTAAAACTGTAATAATTAACCTTAATTAATTAACCATTACCTTTAATTCTATTCTACGTTATGGATATAATATTTTGAAGTGTTTGTTGCTGTTACAGGAATTACCAAATGTAATTATTATGTTGGTTTAAAATAAGTGTGTGAAAAATTCATTGCAAAAATGCAAAAACACATATGTAAAAGAACTGTGCTTGGCCTCTTAAATCTTTTTTACTGTCCCCTCTTCCCCCATTCAGGGTAAACACGAATCATAATAAATTCCTATGACTACCTTTTATAGTTAGTTCATGGGATATGAAATTACGATACAGAAAACATCTTCGTGATCCATAACATTATACGCTATTTACCAACAAGTAATTGGAAACCACTGCAATCGACGATATCTGCGGTCCTGATACACGCCACGGCCGCCGCCGTTAAATATTGTGTGGGAAACAACAACGCAACCAGTCGCATGCAAGATGCCACGCAGTTCGGAGCTCTCTGATTTCGAGAAAGGTGTAATCGTCGGGTATCACAGAAAACGTGACATATCCAGCGAGTTGAAGTACCCAAAATCGACAGTGGCCTACGTGATTGGCAAGTGGAAGATGAGAGGTGACTCTCGGAATGTGCCCCGACCCGGCAGACCCACAAAACTGGGAGTTAGAGACCGACGGGTGCTGGCCAGAGAAATTCGGAAGAACCACACCAAATCGATGGGCCACATCCGCGAGGAGTTTCAACAGGCATCCGGGAGTGTTCTTTCGATGAATACCATCCGTAAGGAAACCATCTGCTCGGTTATCATGGACGTGCTGCCGCCCACAAGCCTTTGATCACCAAGTCCAATAGCGCTGCTCGGCTAACGTGGTGCAAAGAACGTCGACAGTGGACCGTTGAACAGTGGAAACAGGTTCTCTGGAGCGACGAATCAAGGTTCACCCTCTACCGTTCGGATGACAGGGTCTGGGTTTGGCGTCTGCCAGCAGGACGGCTCCTGCCGGAATGTATTGTGCCAACTGTGAAGTTTGGCGGCGGTGGAATTATGCTGTGGGGGTGTTTCTCCTGGTATGGCACGGGACCCTTGGTCGCAATTCCTGGTAGACTCAACGCCGAGACCTACTGCACCATTTTGGATGACCATGCGCTTCTTACGTTGTGGCAGTTTTACGGGGTGGACCCATGTTACTTTCAGGATGACAATGCCACCTGTCATGTTGCGAGGTCCACCATGGCTTGGTATGGTGACAATGGGGTTAATCGAATGGACTGGCCTGCGCAGAGCCCGGACTTTAACCCTACCGAGCACCTCTGGGACGAGTTGAAGCGTCGACTTAAGGGGTGCCCCCACCGTCCGAAATCGGTGAAGAAACTGACCTGTCTTCTCCAAGCTGAGTGGAAGAAAATACCGCTAGCCGTAGTACAACGCCTGGTTGAGAGTATGCCCCGGAGGGTCGCAGCTGTAATCGCCGCTCGTGGAGGCTCCACCAACTATTGAAGGTGAATAAACTTCGTTTTCCTTTGCTATCACAGGTGTCCAATTACTTGTTGGTAGATAGTGTATATTACAATTCCTTAAGCCCATCTGCAAGAGCGTCCGCAGTTTGGTTATCTTTCGTCATACTTTTTGAACTTAATGTTATGTCTGGACTCCCGAAAATTTGTTCTACATGTGGTATCATTAGCAGTCAGTCGGGCTTGGACTCTGCAACGAGTGAGGAGGGTGTTCGGAGTTAAGAATCTTCAACGCTAGATTTGTCTGATATTTTCTACAGAAGATACGACATCAGGGCCGGATTAAGGGGCGGGGGAGGTCTACTGGAACTATAGTCTAGGGGTCCACCATTACCAAAGGCCCTGGAGATATGTCTCTACATCACAAATGATACACAGCTTACATATTTATATAAAGAGAGAAGTTCATAAAATAGTTGTAGAGTTTTGTCTCATATGACTTCAACTCGATCACAAACAAAGGCTAAAAAACAAACAGATTTCAAGGCAATGGCTCACTAAAGGTAAACCGTTAATAGTAGCTTCACATTGCGTAACAAAAAATATTTGTCCCCACTAGCTTCACACTGCATAACAAAAAACAAACACCAAGAAAAGTATACAATACTAAAGTATTAAAAATTCCAAGATGAAATCAAGGAATCTTAAGCTTTTAACTCATGTTCTGGTGAGAACAGTGGAAAATATAGTGACTTTTTAGTGAAACTCTGCAAGTAATTTATTAGTTTGAAGAATGCACTAAAAATATTAATTCTTACAAGCGTGTTGCTACATTTTCGTGTTTTAACGGACTTCATAACGTTTCTCCGTCATAAATTGTTTGGGGGCCCACTCAGACGTCTTAGCCTTGGTAGACCACTCAGATGTATTAACCTAGGGGGCCCACTAAGGCCTTAATCTGGCCCTGTAAAACATTATCTTGTTGTTACCTCGTTCTTCATTTATGCAGTATGACGCTATCTTGTTACCTCGTTCTTCATTTATGCAGTATGACGCTATCTTGTTGTTACCATGTTCATCGTTAGTTGATCAGTATAACCTCGCTATTGTGTTTGCTTCTTCGACTACTAATCAACATATTAAATTCTTCATATTCGCGTGTGAATGTGTTTTCTAGTTTCGCTGTGGAAGTTCAGCGTAGCCGTCTTCAAGGAGCCAAATAAAAACATTAATTTGGACATCTGTAAGTGCTTTTTGATGATATTCATTATTCTGAGTACCAAAACCTTATAGTATCGGGGTTTATCGACCACTATGGGCAACCGCAAAGTCTATAAAGCAGTCGCCCGTCCCTAATTTAAGGCCTCTGTTTCAGCGAGCTTTGCAAGAAAAACACACCACAGCCTTCTCCGGGACTCGAACCCAGAGCCACCTCGGATCACAAGGCGGACTATATGATAATTAATGAAGTGACACATTTAACGATATGTTTGATGGCGATGATATGGGTGAAATGATAAGCACTACTTTTCGTTTTCACAGAATATTATTTGTGTGTGCTTTTTTCATGGAAGAACGCTCAAAAGATGTTACCATTACATAAAGAAAGAGGAAAAAACTGAAAACGAAAGAAATTTTTTTCAGAGATTAAAATGGAGACAATTTTATCTCGCTGAGGAATAATCTTACCTCCTTTCTTTGCTGAAACTTCCATGAATGAATCCATTAGCAAAATTAACGCCACTGAAACAAGGACACAGCCTCTAGTTGGCTCCATTATGCCCCTGAAAAGAAAAAGAAAAGAACCGTATGTAAATGTTATGAAACATAAATACATATGTGTGGGTGTATGACTCATCATACACAGCAAGATAGACCAACTAATAGAAATTTGATTGCAAGCAGACAATGCGGCATCTACAGAAATAGGCGCCAAAACTACATTACAGTGAATCGCAACTTCAATAAAAAATCTTGCACACTAAATGATCAAAAGGAAAGGCAAAAGAAGAATATAAATAAGATCTTACCGCTCAGCGAGAAGGTTCTATTGTCACTACTGATGAAAGCATTATGAAACAAAGATTGCTTGAAGCTAATGATGCGAGTTTTCTTCTCTTCTTAACGTTAGATTTGGTAGTTTACAGCTGCCAACGTCCGAACTTCATAGTCCGCGTTCTCTTCCTCTGAACTTTTGCTTACAGTTGCAATTATTATATTTCCTGACGTACCCTTATTCTTGTCTAACTGTGAAATGACGTAAAAGGTGTGCCGCCCCGGTGGCGCAGTGGTCTAAGGCCCTGGCCTCTGATCGTTCGTCCGTAAGGGGTCCGGGTTCGAATCCCGGTCAGGCATGGATGTTGTGTTTGTCTTACGGCACTGGCTCTCTCCCTTCCCTGGAATCAGTGACCCTAAATTAGGGACGGGCGACTGCTTATAGCCCATTGAGTTGCTCACGGTGGTCGTTAAACTTCCAATCCAAAAAAAAAAAAAAAGTTGTTCCGATAATGTGCACCTGTTACAAAACGTTCACGGAAAACATCTGTCTACCATTAATAAAAAGGGCATGAGTAAGCACACACCAAAAGGTATGTGTGTTGTTTCAATGTGGTAGCAATCAAGAAAAGTTTTTTTAAGTGAAACGGCCTACTTAATTTTTTCATTGCTTTTATTCTCATCCAAGTTTTACCTAGGTGGGTATTTTTCAACTTTCAATGATCATTTCAGAAGTTTCGGAGATTCCGCTGTCAGGAATTGCACATCGCGTCACATCGTGGATCTTACGTACCCAAGCAACGTTATGCTAGCTCCTGTAGAAACATGTAAACTATGACCGTACGTCATCAAGCTGGCAGGCACGCGACCTTGATAAACGTTCTGAGCGGTGTGCGGCCACTGAAGCTTGGGTTGGACTGTCAGTGGAAGACACCATTGAATACAAGACTTTTTACAGTCGAGAGCGATCGGTAGATTGGAAGCAGGGCAATCGCAAGTTGAGGTAGCTGAATGTGTCGAGACAAGTGGTCTCCCTCATCTGGAGACAGTTCCAGCAAACCGTAACAATAACCAGAAGGCCGGGACAAGGACGCCCACGAGCAACAACAAGTCAATACACTCAATGGAGAAAACATTAGAGATACATGCCTAATAGCGTGTTGGTCCTCTAATGCGAATAACAGCCTGTTCACGCCGAGGCATCAACTCCACCAGATGCCGGAGGGTTTCCGGAGGTAATGCCAGTCATGCATGTTGCAGCAGTGTCCGCAACTCCACCCAAGACGTCGGTCCAGCATCCACGGATCTCATGTTCCACTCCATGACATCCCAGACAGCTTCACAGGGTTTAAATCCAGGGACCATTGGGGGCCACTGGATGGTTTCGAAATCAGATGAATGTTCCTCGACCCACACCTGGGGCGGCGCATTGTACTGCTGGAACAGAGCATCGGCCGCAGGATTCGCGAAGGCCCTGAAAGTGTGTAGGTGATCAGACAGCATATGCTGGTTTCGCGCAGCGCTTAAGGATCGCTCCAGACCCACTAAGGGACCTAATGTGTCTCATGAGAAGGCCTCTAAAACCACCACAGAGCCTTGAACAGAGCCGACATGTCACGATGGAGCCATGGCTTCATGCTGTTAGCGCCACACTCGCAGCCTCCCGTCAGCTAGGAGCAGCTTGAAATGGGATTTATCTGACTACACGACCCGGCGCCACTTTCCAGAGGTCCAGTTTTGATGTTCCCGGCATTAAGCAAGACGTAATTTCCGATGACGAGCAGTCAACAGTGGCACACGAGTTGGGCGTCGGATCCCGTATAGTCCAGGGTATGCAGCGTGCACCATACCGTTCACTCGCTGACGCTGCTTGGCCCTCCGACATTTAACCTGGATGGGATTTGCGCCGCCGTTTCCGAGCGGTCGGTCTGTACGAGCCTGGAGTGTCTACGTCGACCCCGGTCATCAATGGCGTGTGGTCGCCCACGGCTTGCTCTGAGGGGGCTGGCACGCCCATCGATGGTATACTCGCGGTACACCCTTGATAAGGTTGCTCTCGAGAACCTTAGGGCTCTTACCACTTGGGCGATAGAATGACCCATCTGTCCAGCGCCGACAAGGCGTCCACGATCAAAGTCGCTCAAATCACCACGTTTGCCCATGTTCGTCGATAGAGATATACCGTTGGGAAGCCCTGCTGTTCACCTCTTTATCGCTTGCTTCCGGTTTGGGGAATGCCCATGTCAACTGCCCATCACCCATATCTCTAATGTTTTGTCAACTGAGTGTACAATAGACAACTATTCTCAGTCCAACGACACAACTTCAACTGGAAACTTTCAGTTGGCGATAAGCTCAAGTACAAGTTCAGACATGTTTGAACTCTGCTTCCACAGATCTCGCTGCTCTGCCCCCTTCTTCCTCGGAATTTATTTCTCCCCTTCCTAAGTGTTACCTGACTCACGTTCAGATCTGTTACAAGAGTTTGAGTAACAACATTATTTTGTAGGCGGTCAAACAAAATCAGTAACTCATAAAACCTTAATTTTTTGCTTAACCAGACGATTTAAAAATTTCCTTTTGCGGAAAACGTGTAAGTGATTTGATCATCATTTTGAAGGCAGTGCATAGAAATTAATGACAAACTGGGGAAATATATCAAACAATAAAACTTTTATAGACCTGTGTAATTACACGTGTTAAGCGCTATCGGAAGTATGGACAACCGTGCTGATGACAGAATGACAAAGCGGTAAAGTCCTTCCCAAAATCTTCAAGAAATAGGGAGTACTAAAAAACCGGAAGTATTTTGAAAATTACTACTAAAGAGTCATGAATTTTACACCTTCAATACGGCAGATCAAGGAGTAAGCAACAATAGCAGGTGAATAGTTCGGAGTATTTAGTATACTGCTTAACACAGGAAATGCTGCAGGAACCAATCACGTGATAGGTGAGGGAGATAAAAGGACAAAACGGCTCGGAGTAGCTAAGTTTGGTTGTCCTCACCTGGGCGTGTGGACCATTGCATCGGAGTAATCTCGATGGCGAAAGCACGTGTAAGGAGTGAGAACGCCTGGGCGACGTTATTAGGTATCCTACAATCACGTGGGCACCATTACCAGAGACTTCATGATAGGGCTACGTACAGCTGGTAGGTCCCTGAGTCGGATCGCGGCGAAAACGCATCAGGGTACAACAACTGTCTGCCGAATGTGGCGACAGTGGCTGGAGGAAGATAACCTGTGTCGCCGTAGTGGGACTGGCACATGAAGGTGGACGTCCGAAAGCCTCGACCGCCACATTCCACTGCAAACCGTAGCCGACCCACAATCCACAGCGGACGACATTCGACGAGATGTACAGGCATTCGACGACCTGTACATCTCCGTATCGACAAGGATTGTGAATCGTAGATTCGCTGAGGCAGGTTATCACTCTTGCCAGCCGTTGCGACGACTGACACCCGCTGCGGAACATCGTCGATTTTTTACTTATTTGGGGGAAGGGGTGTTTAACTACCGCCGTGAGAAACTCGATGGGTCATAAGCAGTCGTCCGTACCTAATTTAAGGCCAATGGTTCCAGGGAAGGGAGAAAGCCAGTGTGATAAGACAAACAAAACACCCATGCCTCACCGGGATTCGAACCCGGACCTATCACGAACGAAGAAGCTAGAGCTCAGCCCACTGCGCCACCGAGGAGGCGCATATCGCCGCTGGAACCATGCATTCAGCGTGAATAACGCTTCTGTCACAGCGCCAACGATCGTCGATACAGTCTGGAGACGACAGGGTGATCTTACTGCCATCCGTGCGCATCATACGGCTCATCAGCCTTGTGTTATGCTTCGGGTCGCTATTAGTTTCAACAGCCGTTCACCGCTCGTACGCATATTGTGTACAATAACATCTCGACTAAACGTCGATGAAGTGCTGCAGCCCGTTCTGATGCCGTTGTCTCCCTCATGCCCAGTTTCAGAAAGATAACACCCGCCCGCACACTGCTAACATCAGCAAGCCAGTGCTTACGAAGTGTCTAGGTGCTGCCCTGGCCAACACGATTCCCAGACTTCTCCCCAATACAGAACGCGTAGAACATCATTATTAGACGACTTAACACGTCCGCATGACCCTTTAGCAATGTCGATTAATTGAGCACACAAGTCAACGACGCATGGTCAACAACACCTCAAGACACCATCCGGGGACTTTTCCACGCCATGGCACGCTGTGTTATCGGATATAAAGCCCAGCATGGCGGTCAATCTTCTGACTCAAGCCACGTTATACTATCTCCTAGCCCATCGAAATAAGAAATTAGATAATTTCTTTTCCACCTACTTGTCTACATACGTAGCAAGTTTCACCTCATTTCGTGCATTCCTTTATAGTGTGGCATTTTCTATGTCGAGCAGTGTATTTCATCTCCCAGTCTTCGGCAAAACAAAAGTCACCACCTACATCCATCAAGCATAAAAACATTTGATGCCTCGTCGCTGGTTTGGAGCTATCTTTTAATACGAGCAGTAATCACTTTTCATAGATATGAGAAACACGAACCATCCCGAAATGAAACGTGCAGATCGCTGCGGTGCCACTTTACACCTTGTCGATATGAACCAATTCCCTTAGATGGGCGAATAAATGCAGTCTCAAGAAGCCGACTCCCATTGGGCGGGGCAATTATATGTTCCATTAAAACACCTCTGTATCTTGTCTAACGCCGGCTGCGAAGGCGGAAACACCAAAGCTCGGTACGCGCGCTGAATTTCAAACTGCCAGAAGTGACAAGTGGCGTCGGTCTGCCATTTCTCAAAACTACAGTTGGAATGAAAACATGATTTCCATTTGTGACACAGAAGGAGAACTTAATTAAGCTTTCCGGACTTGCGAAAGGAAACCAAAAGTGTTTCTCAGGACAATGGCTCATGTAATATTCGAAAAGTTGTTGATGGATGTCAAGTACCTGAACTGGCTGTTAAATACTCTTGAGTTTTAAATGGCGGATCTTTTACTCACACAAAATTAGAACGGCAAAGCCAAGACTTTTGTTTCATATTGCCTGGGAGGATAGTTGCTTCATTATTTCCGCCCTTTAAGGTGATAGTTTTGAATCGAATGCTACCGTGAAGCATGAAAAACCGTAAATTGGTTGAATAAAATTGTTATTATAAAATGTACAATGGAACCTCGGTTGTGCGTTTTTTAGTTATATGTTGTTGTTTTTTTTTTACTTTTATACGCAATTATGTGTAAGTTCCGAAATCTTTGTTTTTATCGCCTTTTTAACTCTGTTATACGTACTTCATTTATACGCTTTTTGCGATTATGCGTTAAAATTTGAATTTCAGATTGCCAAAAATACACGGGGTTCCATTGTACATATTTACAATCTTGCCAGTCTTTACGATCCCAAGAGAATTAAGAAAGCGTAGTTGTGTTCCTTCTTGGTGCAGCCAAAGTTGAACATTGATCCCATCAGAGAAGGGCATGTTGTTTACTTTCGGTTTGGGTGAAAAATGGGTATTGTATTTCATGACTATTTAAAAACTGATTAATCTCTAGGGCGTAACTTTGTGGCTCCACTTTTCGTGGCGTACTAGTACAGAAAGCTAAATGTATCGCCAATATTCTGGTTTCAAATGGATGCACTCTGGATCCGCAGAAAAAAAAACAAAAAAAAAACTGTTCATTCGTGAGTTCCATATTGAAGCACTGGTCTCAGATTCTTGTTGTGAGGATTTCACTTAATCTAGAATCAGAATTTTTGAGTCGTTAAAACAGAAGTGTGGTTTTCATAGGCTTTATAATTTTTGCAAAGCAATAAAAATTATAATCTGTAACTTTTTTTCTTTGGCCGCCAATTCGACTTTAAATAAATCATTAGCAAGGAACATCTTATACTTCCTTAAAGCATAAATTTTATGATAGTATTTAACATTTTCAAATTTCATTTGTACGTTTTTTACATTTACACGTTTTTAAGGCCATCCCCTAGAAAAACGTATAACCGAAGTTTCACTGTACATAAATTCAATCTTCAAGCTAACTCATATAGATGCAATTAGAAAAAGTTTTTCTTAAAGGGATTTCAACACACACACACACGCACACACACACACACACACACACACACACACACACACACACACACACACTTTTCTCTCCTTAAAACAAGAAAGCGCAGATTGAATCATATTTAAGACGGTTTTAAGGACTTTCATTTATTTTTATTTGATTTTATTTATTTTTCGTTATGGGGTTACATTTGACCATGTTACATTTCAAAACTAATTTTATAACATAAAATATGAAGGAGAAAACTTATAATATGTATACTTATGTACAGGCTAACCACAGAACTGGAAATTGAGTAAAAGGCTATACATATCTATATAGCCTGAGTGGATCCCAATTTCCCTAAAGTGCATATTCATAAGGTGGAACTTGGTCCACCTTATGAGGCTAAAGCATTTATTTAATTAAACAGGACGAAAAACATAGGGCAAGCCCTGCCCTTCCAGTAAAATTATTGGAGGGGCAAGATTCACCTTGTCCTCTCCCTCATAGTCGGCACCTATGTTTGCTAAGGTTACCGAAATTGGCAGAGAACATTTAAGCAAATTCTGCAAATGGCCAAAAGACAAAGCACGTAGCGACAAAACTGCTCCAGAAACTGTGAAAAAGTTCCAATTTTAATCAGACTGTAAGCAGTGATTTTTGCAGCCTCGCCTGCGCCTACCTTAGTTACGCTCTGATAGGCAGTATGCACCGCTCAAACAGCCTTTGTTCGGGGAGAAGGGATTGAGACAGTCCATGTCTGCTACTCAGGATACAAACGTTCAACTAAGTTGTCATGTCGTTCGGTGCTCGAGCTGTACACCACATAGGGTTCTGTGCGGCTGGGTAGAGGTTCGAATCCCAAGTAAGATATGAACACTGTGTTTGTTGCTGTGGCACTAGCGCTCTTCCTTCAGTAGGGCATACAAGGTTAGGAAAAGCCGGCTTTGAACTAGGGTCGGCTTATTCATGGCGATGGTTAAACAAAATAATAATAAAAAAAAATCCGCCATGAACGTCCTGCACATATCTGTCGTAAGTAGAACTTTATTAATGATATAATATTTAAAAAAAACCCTGATAAATACACCACTGAGAGTTAAATACCAGTGCGGAAAAACGTTCACCTAAGAAAAGGTTAACAACACAAATAAGTCTGGAATTTAAAAAGCAAAAAGCAAAAAAAAAAAAATTAAATAATGCCATGTTTTCGGCAAACTTACCATAAGGATCTTTCAATGAAGTTTAAAACTGAAAATGATTTATACCTAAATAATTGCTGAAATGCCTTCGAGTTCGATCGTTAAAAAAAATAAAAATAAAAAAGAACAAAATAATGTGAGAGTAAATATCACATCGCCAATGAATTCCGCGTGTTTTTCCAAGAAAATCTCACTTATAGTGTGCGTAAGAAATCACATTTTGTTTTTCCCTGGCTGTCAGACAACGTGAAAATTAGTTTTGTTTAGGAAGAGAGAAAGTATGAAAAGAAAATTCCCAGAAGCACGATTAAATGAAGGGAGCATTATTTTAACGAGGACGGTATTCTCTGGAGATAGCAGGTTAAAATAAAAATAAAAAAGAATGTACAATGAATGTTCTGAAATGGGAGAACAATTCCTGTGAGCCAGTCACCCCTCCACACGGACGAGTGGGGTCTTTACCGTTCCAAGACCTTCTTTGAAGTCATGCACATTTTAAGCAGAGGGCGGGTTTCAGAGATGGAGGTAAAGAAAATGGGAGGAGGAAAATTACTGGGGGCATTGAGGAGAATAGGGGAAACCTTGCCTCACATACTACAGGTAAGACTAAACCAGTCGGCCATCCAGGAACCGGAGTTTCACGCACGCACACACACACACACACATTCTCCCAAGCCTTCCACGTGCAGCCAGCTGGCAGAAATAACGACTAGTCCTGCAGACAACCGGGGTGGTGCTAAAGCAATGGTTGGAACGATAAGGATCGCATTACACGTTATTATACTCCATTCCATGTCAATCGTGCTCTCCTCCGAGATACAATTTGACGTTAAATGCGAATCAGTATCAAATGCTTCTAGTAATCATTTCTTGCTACACAGACACCAGATGCACGTTTTGCAAGCAATATGGTAACTCCCAGACTTGCTTGCAACCTATGACGTTCGGAGATTTATACTTCGGTGAAGTTTAAACAGAACCTTTTTAAACGTTTAAAGCACCGTAAGGTGAAATTAGTTCACTGGGCTTGAAATTTCGAATCGTAATGCAACACGTAGTAGAAACGATGTTAAGTTATCAACGTTTTATATTTATTTCATTATACAGCAATTGTTCGACCTCCAGTTTTACCTAATTCTAGGGCTCGTATTCGGCTCGTAGAGGTTTGGCTTGGTGAGCGACAGCAAGCAGGTACGGTTAGAAATTGTTTTAAAACAATTTCAATACATAAAAAGCAGATCTTAAGATAAAATACGACGACATTGACTTCTTCTCTCATTAACTTCACCTGCATAATTAAGGTGGACGTCAAGTAATTTTGCTTCCTATACTTCCAATGGAAAAACTTCTGTACACATTTTCTTCACAATTAATGCGTTCCCAAGGATGAAAATTTGAACATCGATTAAAATAGCTTCATTTTATAACTTGGAACACTTAATATTTTATAACACATAACCATAATTATGCAATCCAACATTTGTTTGTCTACTGACGTCATCAAAGTACACGTCGCGCCATCTTTTTTCTTGTTTCAATACCACCAAAGGAAAAGTTATTGATTTTTAATATAATTATGGTTATGTTTTAGAAACTATAAAGTATTCCAAGTTATAATATGAAGCTATTTTAATCGATGTTAAAATTTTCATCCTTGGGAACGCATTAATTGTGAAGAAAATGTGTACAGAAGTTTTTCCATTGGAAGTATAGGAAGCAAAATTACTTGACGTCCACCTTAAAGAATTCAGCAAATTAAAAAAAAATATTTTGAGTCAACAATCATTTTATTTTATTTTGCTCCGTGGTTTATAGCTTGGTTGAAATTAAAATAAAATTAAGAATACATCTGGTCACTAACCCCATTCACCTCCGACCCTACCGACTAGAGTCCTGCTCTTATCCTGACTTGGGAAATTCTAGGAATGGGTGTGTTACGACATAAGTAAGAGAAATTTGAGTATCACTTCCGAAATATCTCACAAATGTATGCCACCTTCTAGTCAACACAATTTTCTTAGCACACACGAAAAAAACATGATTGTGTGTAAAATGCGCCTGATAACATCCATGCACACACACAAAAAAAAAAAAATTGTTCAAGATCACTGTCCCATCCCGGCGGTGTTCCTCCACCTATGTAAGCATGTGCATATATGCATTTACAAACGGTACGAACGCTCGATCCACTAAATATCCGCCGTGCGTCGGATGGGCACGTTAAGCCGTCGGACCCCGGGTACTGGCTCCCCGGTAATAAATAAGGGCGTCTTCCTCCCCCTTTCTACTTCGCTTCTTTCGTGTCACTTTCCTATCAGGCACTTTAGCCCAAATCTCCTAGCTTCCTATTTCTAAGGGTTGTTTAAGACCTGGGGTCAGATACACCCTTCCTAAAATCCTCTACATATGATCACATTTACAAACGGTAGTCTATGGGAATAGGTTGCATAAAAATCTTAAGCTTTTCATTCAACAAGAAATTTACAGAACCGAAGTTTCAACACTGAAACATCATACTCTGTGCATATTCTTTCTTTTTTCATTCTCTCTCTCTCCTTCACAATATCTCCGCCCCATGTGTACATTCTGTCTTTTTTTTTTCTTTTTTAATCTCTTTCTCTCTCTCTCAGGCGCGACGCTACGGGTGGATTGAATTAAAAATGAGCTCAGGCCCGGGCTCGGAATTACACGTCTTAAATTCCATTACTGTAATTAATTCAACACGTGTAATTCCGAGTAGTATTATGCGTAGTATTTCTAAAAACATATTAATATTGTGAAGTGGATTAAATGAACTAAACTTTTTAAACTAATAATTTTTAAACTAATCCTTGCTTGGGCCATATCTTTGGTCAGTGTATAAAGCATAAATGCAAGCCTTGATAAGCAAAATTTTCCAAAAATCCGGGCCCGGGCTCAGCAAACACATGTAATCAAAGAAAGCGGGCCGGGCCAGGGCTCTAGACCTTTGGACCCGGGCTCCTAAAATTGAGCCCGAACTCATCTCTAGATTGAATCCCACCCAACTGTTCTTTGAGCCCACTTTTTAGCTTCCCTAAAAATATTTAAGCAATTAGAACATATGGCTGGTGCAACCGCCTAAGATTTTAGGGAACTTGGATAAACGTACATGAATTTCTCGAATCCACAGAAATTTTGCAACATAAAATTACCTTTTTGTTACATTTAACGGCATCCTCTTCGTGAATTTCTACGAGAGTAGTAGAAACAAACCATTTTTGAGAGAGAGAGAGGGAGAGAGAGAGAGAGAGAGAGAGAGAGAGAGAGAGAGAGAGAGAGAGAGAGAGAGAGAGAGAGAGTCCCTGTGCAGTTACAGACTAAAATAATTCATTTTTTTTGACAGCTAAAAAAAATGACGTAAGTAAGCTAAAATTGCGAATAGTAACTTGCCATAGAGATTCCTATTCATGGTTCCCATACTACATACATTGAATAAATTCTACTTACAGTACGCACCTGAAAACTTTTTCTGAGTAGGGATAACATTATCAGCGTCGGGTAAAATCTACACGAACGGAATTTTTTGCCAAAATTTCTGTCTGGCACTTAAAATTATTTACCCCCCCGTCGTGCTTAGCCCCACTAACAGCCCACCCAGTTCTGAGCGGCTGGCGTCGCTACTACTCTCTCTCTCTCTATCCCACTCTGAATCTTTTTCTCTCACTTTCACTCATTTTCTCTCACTATCTCTTCATCCCAATGTCTTTCTCTCCTCATCTCTCTCCCTCCTTTCTGTCACTTTCTCACTTCTCTATTTTTCTTGTTCTCTCTCCTATCCATTCTGTGCCGTCTCAGTGTACGTGTGGTCCGAGGAGCTGACTTCTGACCATTCGTCCACGATGGGCCTCGGTTCGAGTTCCGGATGAGAAATGGATGATGTGTTTGTCCGATTATGCAGACTATCTCCCTTTCTTAGAGTCAGTGGTCCTAAATTAGGGCCGGGTGACGGCTTATAGCCGACTGATTACTCATGATGGTCGTTAAACCACGAAAAAAAAAAAAAAAAATCGATGTTTACATGCTGCTTTCTATTTTTGGTTCCCTTGTCGCTCCCTGTTTCTTTCCTCTAGCTGCCTTTTCCCTCTCTTTGCTTTTTGTACCACCCTCTTTCGCTGTTCTCGCCTTCTTTCACCTCTCACAATTGCCTCTTCACTTTTTCATTGCATATCTTTTTCTTTCTCTGCTAGCTCTCGCTTTTTTTTACTTCCCTTTCATTCTTCTCTCGCGCGTTCTTCCATTTCTCTTGAACTCTTTCGATCTATTTATGCTCACTCCCTTCCTTTTGTCTCTTTCCACAGTCCTTTTCCGTTTCTTTTCTGTATTGTTCTTTCTCTTTATCCTTCACTTCTCTCCATCTCTTTATTTTAATTTATGTAGGTTATCCGACTACAAGTGCATCAAATATCAGGGTTCCCGGCTGAGTAAGAATTGTAACCATAGAAAAACTTCATAGCTCGTGTTTTCCCCTCTTTATCTTTTGCCACGTAAGGTTATCCTCTTAAAAACTTAGCCACGGAGGGCATCATATTGAGATAAAGAAAATAATAATGCGTGTACATCAAATCACATAAAAAAACCCCTCAATGAACTCCAAAGTTGACCTGAGATTTTGAACTCCTAAAATTGATCTGAAGCCCTAAATTCTAAAAACGAATGTTCATTTGACTCTCATGATTATTAAAATCCTTTATAGGTCAGATACCCTTGACTACGAAAAACATTTTGGGCAAATTTTCATCTCTAAAATATACAGTTTTGGTGCAAAGCTTTTTCTCGACATCTCTCTTTCGAAACGTTCACTTTGTAAAGTTCCTTTCAAAATCTCCAGCTATGAAGAATAATTTGCTCACAATTACAATTTTTTGCAATTGAAAAAATTCGCTTTTTAAACGGTTCCATTCACCGTGAAGAACGCATTTGCATTCACCGTGAAGAATTGTATTTGCATATTTTAAATAGTGAGCTTTTTTTTTTTTCTCTCGTTGGGGGTCGTAAATGCATTTTCTTCTTTGACAACTTTTCTTATTTTAAAAATTATCCATAAAAAGTTATTTCCGTGCCGAAGAGGATTTAAAAAGACTTGCTCAATGCATCCGAAAGCTCGGAGTTATATTTCTCGTTTTTCTTTTAAACGAATCTGTTTTTAATGATTCGTTCTAGACGTCCGTTCGGATCACGAAGACTTCTAAATACCGAAAATTTCAGAATTCTTTATTACAAAATTTCCTCTGTGACTGGGAGCAAAATTTGTGCCGTTTTGTCAATTTTTGGTAGACGCTTAAACTAAAAGCAGTTAACACTTTCCCGAAGGGGCGCAATGAGACACCGGGACATTTTCCGGTGTACCACTCGAGAAATGGGTCACTTTCCTGTATTCTTTTTGTCTGAATTTTTCGGAACGAATGAAAAATTATTTTAATACTTATGAATAATAATTGTTAACTTCATTTGAGCTTTATATTTGGGTGCAAAGTTATTTCCTTAAAAAAAAAAAACAGCGTTTCTTTCTATCTGTATGTTAGACGCCTGCGGGAAAATGACATAGCAAAATTGTCTGTATTATGTGAGAAAAGAGCCGCTGGACCAAGCACGCTCTTATAAATTAATTAAACCAGTGGCGAATTTACAGGTAAGCCCGCGAAACCCAGACGCCGGCAGAGATCGGAACGCGTTACGGGTCAGCGGGTCAACAATTTCTTGCGGGCCAAACGGGTCGGGTCAATGTGTTCTTGACAAGATTTCGACTCGGTTTTATTTCCGTTTTATTTTTGAAAAGAAAAAGAATATTTCAAAGAAAAATACGTACTGTGGAATTTTCTGCTCGATACTGGTGCCAGCGGAATGAAAAATGATTCGCCATACAAAAATATTGCCGTCTCTTTTTTAAAGCAACGAAGATTTCCACCGAGCGACGATACGGCGCAGACGCAAGACTCACCGATACCATATCGTAAAACGATACTTCCTTTGCGTTTGTTTACAATGCGATTGTCCGGAGCAAATTACAGGCAAACGCCTGATTCACTCTCTCACATTCCGCGTGTCACATTGTAAGACTGAGAGTTACTTTTCATATCGCATCTTTTGCATTGAGCATTCAGATGTTTTCGTTTGGCGTGCTAACATTGCACGTCGTGTCGGAATCAATGCCCTACCCATTTGTTAATATGGATAAATTTAATATAAAGGAAATCGAAAAAGGCGCAGAGGCCAACGAATACGTGCTTGTTGAAAACAAAAAAAGGTAGGAGTGAATGCTGGAAGTTGCTTGGTCTCACTAAGAAACCAGAATATGTTTCACAGCAACACCAATTTTCACAAGTTTCTGATGAGTTGAAAGTTTCCAAAATGTGAATGTTGATTTCATGAGTGTCCCTTCCTTCTGAGGGGCAATGATAAAATCAACATTCACATTTTGGAAACTTTCAGCTCATCAGAAGCTCGTGAAAATTGGTGCTGCTGTGAAACACATTCTGAATTTGATATGTTATCAAGAAAACAGCAAAAACTGAAATTAAGCATACAGCAAGTTATTTAATTCGAAAATTTTTGACTGCAGCGCCATCAGAATTAAGTGAAATAGCCTTAACATTACTGCGGAGAGACTTTTTAAAGTATGTGTGAGTAAATTATACGTTCCCGTAATATATTTGTTTGATTTCTATATAACCTACGACCATATAATCTACGATACCCACTGGGGAGAGACTTTTTGAATGTCCTGTATATACATATATATTTATACATGATTATGTATAATTCAGACCGGTTTGCAATCCGGATGTATCCCGGAATTCCGGGTTTTGGTCACATTCCAAACCCGCAAATCCGGGGTTTTAAGTTTTTGGAGAATCTGAGATGCATCGGACATTTCATTTCTAAAAATGCTACGAAATAATAACAAAAAGTTCAAGTTCCATTTTCTTTGGGAATTATCAGTATTTGATTAAAAACACTGCATTGATTTGTGACACCTTGAGTGTTTCTTTTGTTATCAAACAAGCTCTCTAGATAACAGCCTGCTGAAAGGAAGGTTTTTTTTTTTTTCATTATTTTGAAATTTGCATCTACATCAAATAGTTTGATTATATTAGATTCGGTTAATCTAATGAGCTACTTTTAGAAATTGAATGGAATCCACTGTAGGCTTCAAGTAAAACTGATCCACATAGAATGCTCAATTAATATATAATATGAAGTGCGAAATTTGATTTCAAAGATGCAATGCCTGAAAGATTTTGCACAGTGAAAGAAAATTGGGTATAAGAAAAGATGCAAGTTTAACTGTACAAGCACTAGGGCCAATTTGATGTGTAGCTAGTTTATATGTGCGCAATATACATATATACATATTCGTAATATGCATTATATTTATATATTGGCACTGAGTTGAGAGTTTCAGGGTTTCTTGTGTCACCTCACAATCACCCCTGATAATTATAAATTGAGTTTGGAATTTATAGTTCAAAGCAGATTTGTCGGGGTCAGATCCGGGTCAGGTCCAATTATGTGACGTCCGGGTCCAAAATCTTTGACCCGATTTCAAGTCTGGACGCTGGGCTCCGTGATGCTCGAGAGCCCATCCCCCCCCCCCCAAAGGATTTTCTTTTTCTTCGATTTACTTCTCGCATGAAAACTAAGGTATAGAGGAGATTAGGTATACGTTCACTGTTCTGGGTTTTACCGGGTACTGGCCCCCCGGTAATAAATAAGGGCGTCTTCCTCCCCCTTTCTACGTACTTCGCTTCCGTGTCACTTTCCTATAGGGCACTCTAGCCCAAATCTCCTAGCTTTCTATTTCTAAGGGTTGTTTAAGACCTGGGGCCAGACACTCCCTTCCTAAAATCCTCTACATACGATCTGATCTGATCTGTTCTGGGTTTTAGACCATGTTTCGGTCCAAACTAAAGCATTAGTTTACTAGCTTAAACGCAGGCTGACTGATATTCGTTTTGACCGTAATATTACTTTATATTACACTACAACTCAGCTCAGAGATTAGGGTGCTATTTCTGGCAGATTTGTTTAGAATTTAATGGAAAAACCTTGCTCTTTAATTCTGTGTTTAATATGAACTCCATCTTGCCCTGTAAACTTTTTTTTAACCATTTAGTCTGTTTTAAGAGGAAATCACAAGACTGTTATTATACGCGCGTAAAATTGCATTGGAAAACCTGGTTTTACGAGATACCTAAATCCATTTCATCCGTGTTCGGGCTCGTTCGAGAAACTGTGATTAGGGTGGAATCTGATGATATCCGACAGCAAATCCCACACAGCATGTAGCATTAAAATCAGTACTGTGTTTCAGTGACCATTCTAATAAAAGTTCCGACTCGTTTTCCTCCAAGGCTTTCCCACTTCGTAAGTTTCACTATTTCTTGCCCATTAGGGTATTAAAAAAAGAAAAGAAAGAAACCCTAAATATTAAATTTTGACTTGATAGCTATAACAGTTCTTGAGTTATGGCGGCAACAAACCACACACACACACACACACACACACACACACGGGAGAAAATGGTAGCTCATGAGTAAATAATGGGTAGATTAAATGAAAGGCGTCTGCTCAAAAAAGAAATATCAATGTCATGGTGCAATAGGCCGTCATTAACCAAATAAATATAGAAGGCAATTGCTTAGGAAAATTGCTATGTGGCATGAGCACTTTTTAACTTTCAGAAAAAATGATCCCTACGGTGATTTAGTTGGAAATGAGGGACTTCAAAAGATTCGTGGATTTTGTCAAAACCAAATTTCTTAAAGGAAAATAACTATCTGATACAGCATTCCGTTTTGAACGTGGTTTGATGCCACATTCAGTCACGAGAGTTGTTTTTTTTTCTTTAATTTTTTCACCCTTAAACTGTTATTACAATTTGCTTCCCTGAATTGATTTTGCAATGCATATTTCAACACTTCTCTTTCATCCAGGAACAGAATTTTTTTCATAAAGAAATTTATGAGGTTTTTCTCAGTAGGTACGTGTATTTTTATATGGGCTCCAAGGCTAAAATTCCCGGTCTGGTTTGATTGTCCCAATCCGCCCCTTTGGTTTTCCGTAATAGCCTGCATAGATAGTAGTAGTATTGCGTCATTTTCTTGTAGGACTTCCGTCCACAGTGGGTAGATTTTAGGTCCCAGCCACCTACAGCGAGTTCGCCTTTTGGGCAGGACACAGAAACGGAAGGAATGAGAGCAAGTCTAGCGAATTTAACAGAACAGCTTGTAATGAGATTAGAGTACAGTAGATGGCGCCACCGTACAAGTACGCTGTTGCACATAGAGGGGTGAGAGAGTTTCGGGTGGGGGCATAGGAACGGATACCCATTTAACCAGTGGGTCCAGCCTGGGGGCCGTCACTTGACGTGCTCGTCCGATGCACGGCGAATATTCAGCGATTGTTAGCAAATCACACCACCTCCGCAAGATCAGCCCAGGATCGAACCTGAGGACCTTGCATTGGTAGTCTGAATTGCTAACCACTCAGCCATTCGCGGCTCCTTTCCGTAATAGCCGTTTGCACAGGTAACCATAATAATTTTTGAATTACAGTAGAACCCGCTTATACGGAGGAACTCGGGAAAGACAGAAACCCTCGCTGAATCTATTTTTGGGTGCAAATTCCCAGCATGTAAAAATACGAATACGTGATAATATGCATATACGTTTATATTATATGTATATCCATAGCAATTAGATATGCTTGAAATATTTAATTTATCATTACATTAGTAGTATAGCTGATTAATCAAATTTGTCATGTATTTTTAACTTTGCGGCCACGTGAGATTGACCGCTGTTTAACTATGCAGCACACATGAGGAAATGCAGCACCGATGCTACCAATGCAACGCTCACTTGGAAGGTGAAAGGGGGCAATGGGTATCATTTCAGTAATTGCTTGTTACCTCCTATTTCCCCTCAGGCAACATCCACATTTTATTATTCCCCTGTCTGGCTCTGCAATTGTCTCCCAAAAATACACTTACATATGCCCAAGTTTCCACCTACTCTTTTTTTTTTTCTTTCAACGAGTTATACCCACTCTTTGTTTTTTCTTTCAACGAGTTCCACCCACTCTCTCTCTCTCTCTCTCTCTCTCTCTCTCTCTCTCTCTGTCTCTCTTTTTCAACGAGTTCCACCCACTCTTTCCCCCCCAACTATTGACATATATTACCCAAGGCATAGCCACTAGGAGTAAGTGGTGGAGAAAGTTTCTTGCACAACTCGTTTGTTGAGCGTTTGATGTACACCTTTCCCATTGCTTTTCTATCAACATTATTTCACTAGTGCACAAGGATTATCCTGCGCTGTAGCAATTTTGTCCTGCATGCTACCATTTCTATTCTGCCATTCCAGAACAAAGCACAGCAGATTTTCTCTGCCTCGTTAAAAATGGAATTTAACTAAATTTTGTTATTTTGCCTGTTAAAGATGATCACCTTAGCTTTTCTCTCCTTCGGTGAATTCGTGAATTTCATTAAATTTTGCTCGTTGAAACCGCTCAAATTAGATTTGAATTAACATTGTACTAAATAAAAGTTCCTGCTTTGCTCGTTAAATCCGAGATCTCGCTAAATACGGGCTCGTTATAAGGGCGTTCTGCTGCATGAACCGAACCACTGCATACTACGCAGTTGTAGTTAACGATTCTCTCAGCTCAGTTTTCACAGTTATTTGCTTAACTTTTCCTCTAATAATGATTTCCCCAAATGAATGCTTTCAGATCACGAGGCTGCTAACTAACTAAATGAAGAGAACGGATTCTGCATTTTCACTTTCGTGCTGCCTTGCCATAGTTCGTGATTTCTCGTACTAGATATACCTGGACACAATTCCAAGCCTCTTAGATACATGGATCTATTTTTACTACACGATTATTTTCGATTTTCTTTATAAGGAATCTAATCAACCGTCTCTTTTGGCCAAAGGTCCTAACCTGTTTTACGGGATGCTGCATGCTGACCCCCTCTCCCAGAGTAACAAAGAACTGAACGATGAAAAGATGATTAAAAAATCTCTACCATCACACCATTAATTAAATCGAAGGTCAGCTGAAAGGGAGACCGTGAGATCACATGTGTATGCACTATATACGCCTTCCCATGATGTTGATGGAAATTTCGGCAGGAATCTTCTTTGTGCTTGAGTATTAAAAAAAAAAAAAAAAAAAAAAAGACGAACAACGAAGGCATATTTTCGAGAATATCAGGAAATTCTGAAAGATGAATGAGAGAAAACAGAACTTCGAGTAACGACTAATGCGAGAAAACAATATTTTGAAGAATGAAGAACGTATTGCAATTCATCTTTTTTTTTTTTTTTTTTTTTTATGCAGGAATCTTTGAAAAAAAAAAAAAAAATAAGAAAATGTCTACGAAAGCAAACAATCGGGTGGCTATTAGAGAAGCGACCTTTCTGTTAACAACAAAAAATATGGAGGAACTATTTTTTGACAACGGGGCGGGGGTGGGGGTGGGGGGAGATATCAGGATATACATTTTTCGTCAGATCATAAAACCTATTGTGGTTTTGTAAAACTGGACGCGGTGACGTCATTTGAACATGCTGTAGATAAAACGATTATATCGATAAATTCTAAAGTAATATCAAACTTGAATTTTTTATCAATGAGATAGGGTGTTTAGATGCAAAACATTTTACTCACATTACAAACGATGTTTAATTGTACTGATTTGGACACCTGCAAATTAATATGAACTCCACAAGAACCGTACCTCTCACGTTATACATCATACAACATACGTGTTTAAATATCTCATTCCTTTCTTCCTCTTCTACTTTCTTTTTTAAAGAAAGGCTGATTTTATTACACGTAAGTGAAATAGAAAACGTTCCTGATCTTATAAAAACACAATATTTTTCACGAACTTCGGGGTAACTATTATTTGATATGACAAGTACGTTGAGAAAGAGGATATATATATATATATATATATATATTTAATTTTGCTGACAAATATAAGGCTGGTACTTCGGCTATTTTTTTTTTCTCTCATACTGGACAAGCCAGAATAGCTTAAACCCGTGTTTAAGGAATGGCATTAAACAAATTGAGTATTTTGGATGGTTAATAATTAAAATAGAAAATAATATTTAGTTTTATCAGAAGAAATTTTAAATGACAGAAAAAAAAATCCAAATTCCGATTACGGAAAAAAAATCCAAATTCCGATTACGTACATAATTAAAAAGGAAGAAAAGTGAGGGGGAAATGCGATGTTTCGTCCCTGCACGCAAATGAGAACGGGGACAGCTGCCCTTGCAGTTCCGACGCCGCTGGAAGACATTTGCACAGGGTTCATGCAGACAGCAATAATGCAGTCAACTTTCTTCACTGGCTACTTTGAGATCACACCTGGAAAAGTATACTATAATTCTCTTTCATTAACTGCGACAGCTGAGAACGCAATAACTACAGGAATGGAAAGACCACGTGATTTCGGCAACTGCTCAGATTAAAACAGCAGTTCGAAAACAGAGAGAGAGAGAGGGGTCATTTGTACTTCTCAGAAATCTGAGTATGCTGTACAAAGATTTCCCAGTTAGCGGCAATACTGATTGCTAATTTTTCTGCTGCACTTCTTTGTGTGTGTACAAAAAACCCATTGGACAACAAAGAAGGCACAGTAGAAATCCACAGTACGAAATAATGCCGAAATTTCTTAATTCATGTTCGAGGACACAGGGCAGTGTAGATGTGTACAGCATGTAAAAGTACAAAAGGCGAAAAACTGAATAATGTTATCACCCACAGCAGGGAGTTTTTTCCTTATTATATACTGATTGATTTTTTTTTTTATTTTGTGGCATGAGGAGGAACAAAAAAGAAAAAAAAAAAGAAAGAAAAGCAAACTTATTTCTTTATAATTCCAATATGTCATCTAATTTCATTTACCCACCTCTTTTGTGTAGTGTCCGTTTCTTCTTGTGTTCAAATTAATCATCGATTATGTGTTTACGTGTGTATGTCGTAAAAGTGATTGGAAAACAGAAATGGGAAATCTACACATGTGCTTTGTATTATTTTTCTTTTCTCTCCCGGAGGCAGGGCTATCGACGCCTAAACCCGGGGGGGGGGGGGTTACTACGCATGCCTCGAGCCCGGCTCCGGCCGTTATTCAGAGGCCACCTCCTCTGAGAACTCGATCACCGAGACACCACATTCGTGTTTGGACCTAGGTTTTCAAGAGAAAAAAATAATTATCTGTAACTGATGACAGAATTCAGAAAAGATGATGAAATGAAATGGCAAAATGTGAATTGAAAACATGAAAAACTCCGGGAAAGGGAAAACATGTTTCTTGGGATTTTATGACAAGGGAAACGAAATTCCAGAGATACGTCATCATGAGTCAGCGGCGATGAAACCAGTTTCATCAATAACATGAACTGCGTAATCATTCACTGCTTAGCCGAGGTTACGAAACAGTCTAGTAAGGTACTACAGGTACCATATGGTGAAGTCTACAGAACCCACGATCAAGATAAGGGACACTACTAAAGTACCGGATAATGAATGCAAGTTCTAATAAAAAGTCTGAAATTCAGAATGCTTCACAGAATTACGTGGATTCTTACAGGAAATTCCGCCTCAACGCAATGCGCACTAAAGGATGAAACTGTAAAAACTTTTATTATGTCTATGCATACGTTTCCAGCTTTTTATGGTCGAAAAAATGCCCTACTTATGCAAACCGGATGCACTTAATCATCATCGAAGCATGTGCCTCCCGTGAGGCATTGGCAGTTCTGTGGTCGACTGGGAAGCATCTTCGCTTGCGAATCTGTGCTGTTTCTCCTTTAACAGACCGCTACGCTGCTTGTCCTCCACGCTACAAACATTACTTCAGAACTTTACAAACCACATACGACACACTACTGTATCTATAGCTTTCTAACGGTATGCCGAACAAACCCATTGCCGTGTTTCTACAGCAGCTTTCCCAAGATTAAACATAAACAAACGACAGTGACGAATCTTGTCGGTCGTCATGTCCTAACTCAACTAACCGCACGTGAGCTGTCCTCCAATACGAGTCATTCGACGCATTGTTGCCACCTTACTTCCACAGCAAGAATTTCTGACAAAAATTCAACCGTTTCGTTTTTACAGCCAGCTACGTGGAGCGACAGAAACTGATGCATAACCTTAATAATTATACTATATATTATTGCTACGCTACTTACAAAGCAAACCCGAGAATCTTAATGAACTCACCACCGTGCGTTCCAAACTAAATTTTTCCGGCCATGTCTTCTATAAACCACATTACTATGACGAGCACGAATACATATTTAAGCCATCAAACGGGAAAACTGGAAACTATAAGGAAAATGATGGTCAGGATTACGTATATCTGCAAAACCAGTTCTTCATGCCTGTATCCTCTGAACTGACATAAGGCGATGAATTTATATTTACACTCTTTCACCTACTGAAAAAATTTTCCGCCATAGGAAATACTTAGAAAATTTTGGACAATCTTTATTTGACCAAAGAAAACTTCTTTCCAGTTTGAATCATAGGTATCACGATGAGTAGAAATTTATTCCACTAAACATAGCCTTCTTGCTTCAAGAAAGCACATATAAAATCAATATTCACGCCAGTTATAAGGATTTTTTTCAGAACGACCTTTAGAAGCAAAAAAATTGACTTTACATTTAAATTATCTTTAAAATTTTCAACAAAACATGTTTTACTCCTTTTTCCCAAATAAATCCCGAAAAACGCCTTTTATGGGGAGATGGGGTTAACTTCTCCATTAAACATAATGCTACATGGAGTCACTGCCCCTAATTTCAAGACTGGCTTCGGGGAGGCAGTATAGGGTCAACGCTGTGGGGCCATCGCACTGCCCATGCCTCATCCGGGACCCGTCGTGGGCCCAGCTCATACAAGTTTACAGAAGCCTGCGCCTCTGGCCACTCGGCCAAAGCTGTCATGAAAAACATTAACTCATTTCTGAACGCTGATAGAATTAATGCAAATCATAACTCTGTGGTTTAGTTTCCGCTTTAAACAAAATAAAACAATACAGAGGGTGAGTCGAATGTTTTGCAGTATTTGGATCACTTTATGTCTTCATACGTACCTTTACGATGAAAGCTGACTAGCATTCAAAGTATAGGTCATGTGTTGAACCGTCTTTAGCCATCTGTCTGTCAGTTCTTCGTTTCCGCGGAGATAACAGTTCTTGTCCTTCGAGGCGAAGAACTCCTTCACCCCAGCTGCCATCTTCTCCTGGTTGTTGAAGTGCCGCCCGCGAAGGAATTGAGCCATGGACCGTAACAGGTAATACTCCAACGGGGCAAGGTCCGGACTATATGCTGGGTGTGGTATTAGTTCGATGCCCTCAAGTTTCTGGAGTTTTGCAAGGGTCGTTAGCGCGGTATGAGGCCGAGCGTTGTCCTGCTGTAGGAGAGCGCGCTTTTTGTTCTCCAGTGCCGGGTACTTCTCCTCCAAAACGGCATACATCCACTCCAGCTGTTCAGAATAGAGATTGGCGTTGATGGTCCAACCGTCTGGAACAAATTCGTAATGGATTATCCCCTCGAAATTCCACCAGACGTAGAGCATCACCTTGTGTTGGAAGCGCCATCACCTTGTGATGGTTTGGCAACAGGTTAAGGAAGCTGGCTCGGGTTCAACCACTGCCGTTGTGGGTTAGGATTACGGAAAAGACCCACTTTTCATCGCACGTAACAATTCTCTTGATGAAACGTACATCGCTCGGGTGAGTTTCATGCACACTTCCACTCGGCGGTTTGCTTCAGTAGGCATCAGTTCGTGGGGGACAATGCGACAGCTCCTGTAGACCTTGCAGAGATCTTGAAGGTGACGAACCACTGAGGTCTGTGATAGCTCGCCTGATAATCTCAGAGTGCTGGTTGTCGGATTTGCCTTAACGGCCTCCGAATCCACAGTTCGCGGCATACTTGACCTTGGCTGATCGTCGAGGTTTCTGTCACTGAGCGAAATTTCTTGAACCATGTGGTTGTGGTGCTGTGGCCCACAGAACCTTCCCCTTTTGCATGAAAAATGTTTCGTGTTGCTAGAGCAGCGTTATGGTTGAGTTCAAACTCGTAAAGCAAAAGTTCCCTGATTAGCCGGTTGAGGCTACTCATCTTTTAGGCGTCCCAACCACAGACAGAATGACGACATGCAACGCTGTTAACAGCAACGACTACCATTTTATATCCTTTTCGACTGACTGCAATGCGCGACTTGTACTAGTTTAAACACGTGACATACCCGCCGCAGAACATGCGTTTATGCAAATATTGCCAAAACTTTCGCCTCACCCTCTGCAATTGCAAGATAAGGAACTAGTCACGAATCTGTAGCATTCCATAATCTTCATAAACAACAGGCGTTAAATCCGGATACCATCAATATACAATATATTTTGTAGTTGTGATGGCATAATCATTCTTTCTTGAGAGTTCAATCATCATTCAAGCAAAAGAGTCATTCACGAACGATCACTCAAACGAATGATCCAATTTCCAGGTTTTCACTACACTCACTGAGTAAATCATTTGTCGCAGGATCTCGTCTTGCGCTTTCAAGGAAACAGGTCTTTTTGGCAAACTGCCCAAAAGAACGCGAGCTCTTTAACCATTCACGATCAATGATTTGCCACGAGTCATCTCCTGGTGCACAACATTCAAAATAAATGCCATTCATGTATCATTCCCATTCTTAAGTTTCACCATTATTTCTTATCTGACTGCTAATTGCTCACTCAAATAACGGTTGACACTTATTAATTTCTCGACATTAAACGCCCTGCGACTTCAGTGTATGTCGCAGTAATGGAGGATTAAATTATCATTCACAGCGGTCAGAGCGAACCATTCACAGTGAAGAGTAAATCGTTCAAGAATGGTTCATCACTATGCTGTACGCTTTTTTCTCTCATGAGGCTTTTGCATAAAGATCTTGTTTCAGGTATTTTCGATTGTCGCAATGTTATTACCAGAGATGGAAACGGGTCAAAGGTCGGATCACGATGTTCCTGACTCGATTTCGACGCGGTTTTATTTCCGTTTTATTTTTGAAAAGAAAACAAATATTTTAAAAAATCCTCCAGAAGTCTTTGAAGCAATACTTCAGAGCTGCAGAGTATGATCCAGGAACTTTCTGGGAAGGGTAAAGAAATGGGTTTAAAAATGAACTTTCAGAAGACAAAACTGAAGTACAATACTTTTACAAGGAATGAATATTTGTCAAATGATGGGGAAAAGCATGAGATAACCAATTCCTACATTTAATTTGGGCAGCAGATATCAAGCGAGTGTCACATTGATGAAGAAATTGATCGACGTATAAAACTTGGTTGGAGAGCTTTTGGAAGAAACAGTACAATTTTTAGGAGCAATATGCCATTATGTCTTAAAAGAAAAGTGTTTAATCAATGCATCCTTCCAGTGCTTACATACGGAGCAGAGACGTGGACCTTAACTAAAAAAACAACATGCAAAGTCTGCTGACAACTGAAAGCAGCATGGAGAGATGCATGCTTGGTGTGACCATGAAAGATAAAAAGAGGAACTCGTGGATAAGGAAAATGACAAGAGTGGAAGACATCAAGATTAGAATAAAATCTCTGAAATGGCAATGGGCTGGACATATTGCCAGGCGAACTGAACACCGATGAGCAACAGAAATTTTAGACTGGATTCCAAGGGACAGGAAGTGACTCAGAAGAAGACAACGTATAATATGGGAAGATGCAGGAGACTGGCCGAAGACAGTCCGTTGTGGAAGAAATTTGGGGAGACCGTCATCCAGCATTGTATTGACAATGATGATATACTGAAATTTATAGTTTAAAGCAGATCTGTCAGGGTCAGGTCCAGTTATATGACTGCCGGATCCGAAATTTTTGACTAGTTTCCAACTCTAGTTATTACTTCAAAATAAATAAGCAACATCCACTCAAGTAATTCATAGAGCTCAGGAATCAATACACATAAAAATAAGCATCTAAAAAAATGTTTAAAGTGAAGATTGGGCTGAAACTATACTTGTTCCTGCTTCTTGGCTTTTAAATACATCTAATTCGGTACTGAAGAAGGAACAACAACTGTTTACCTTCGAATACCGACTGCTTACTGGCAGTTACATTAGTTTTCTGGAACACTCTGAAGAGATTTGAAATCCTCTTTATACTTTGAAATCACACCACAATAATTACACATAAATGAATTTCCTTGTAAAACATATTTCATTCATACCAGTTCAAGTTGTTTCCCTCAGACAGCTCGTAATATGTGTACGAGTATCGCAAAAGACATTTCTATGGTAATTTCACACGTTACCGCAGTCTTTCAGCCGTTCTTAATGGGCGGCTAATTAAATTAAAAATATGTGATGTAATGCTTAATGGGTAACTTCGAGTATTACATAATTTCAGATTCTTATGTTTTGGTGGTATTTTTTTTTTTTTTTAATTTTAACAGTCATCTCATACATATTAGAATTCATTTATGATGCATTTCCGATTTGATGATACTTTTAAAGGTCACTTATTATTATTGCATTGCACTTAACTGCACACTGAAACCAGTGAATGCGTTAATTGACAATGAGCCATTTAGAACTGGAACAGATGTGGCTAAATTGCGTTCTGGAAGAAAGAGCTCTGGCTGTGACGGCAATCTCAAAAGGAAAACAATGAGGAGAATGAATCAGAATAACATATTTTCTGTTTTACTGATGAGATTATTTGTTCCAGCTTTGTAATTAAAGCCGCGCGCTATTCCCTAATTGCTACAGAAAACTCGAATTGCTCATTAGTAAAGCCTTTGTGGGGTTATTTAATATTTGCTGACAACCGACGCTGCCTCAGTTCGAATAAAATACTCTGGTCGCATACTTTATTTCCTTGAAACCGCAGTAATCAACTTGAGAAAGACTAACTCTCACTTAAGTACGCAGCGGAGGGCATAAATTCTATTTACTTTGCATCTCGCGTTTGAAGTCGGAAAAGTTCTTCATAAGAACGCCAGACATTTTTCTCAGTTATTTGCGAAGAAAGTAAATTCGATGAATTGCGATTCGTTTTGCTTTATGTATTTAGAATCAAATATTTGCATTTTACATTATCAAACACATAAACTGTTGATACAGAAAAGAAAGTAGAATACAGAAAAGGCCCTCAATTTACAATATTGGACCTAAAAGTCTATGAGTGGAACATGACCAAAGTGGTAACGGTGAAATCGTCGCGCACCCCACATACACTGGTGTGCAAAAATTAAGGACGAAGAGGAGAAATTAGCATAACAGCGGAACGAGCAGGCAAAACGGACAGAAAGACCACTCAGGAGATAGACTAGGGTCCGGTACGGTAGGGCATGCACATATATGCAGCATGGCTTGGGGGGGGGGGGCGTGTCGGAAGGGTATAAAGCACACGGGCGGTGTACGCTCAGCAATTCGGTGAAAGCTATTGCACGGTGTACATCGGTTTGAACGACGTCGAGTTGCTGCCACCGTGTGATATGGCCAATAGGCAATCCAGTAGACGACATCTGGATGACTTTACCCGAGGTCACGTCATTGGGAAGTTGGAAGAATGTCGAAGTGTGACTAGTGTGGCCGAGGAGTTCGGGATCGCTCACAGCATCGTTTCACGAGCTTGGAGCATTTCAAACGACAGGAACAGCTGTCCGAGAGTTTAGCAGTGGTCGTCCACGAGCAACCACGGCGGCGGACGACCGGTGTATTTTCCTACAGGCGAGAAGGGACAGACGGCAGACAGTGGGAGAAATCGCAAGGCACATGCAACAGAAAACTGGACGTCCGTTATCACGTTTTACCGTGGCCAGGAGGCTGCACAAAGGTAGTCTATTTGCACGACGACCAGTACGGTGTGTGCCATTAACGTCTGCTCAGCGGAGACGGCGGTTTCTGTGGTGCCAGGAACACAAGAACTGGACACATCAGCAATGGGGTCGAGTTCTCTTTACGGATGAGAGCCGATTTAGTCTGACGAGCGATTCTGGACGTATACACATCTGGAGAGAGCAGGGAACACGCAATCACACCTCCAACATCATCGAAAGGGACCGGTTTGGAGGTGGCGGAGTTCTCGTTTGGGGCGGTATCATGCTTGGTAGCCATACTGACCTCCACATCTTCCAAGGAGGTTCAGTCACTGGTGTCAGCTATTGTACGGAGGTTCTCCTGCCTTTCGTGCGTCTGTTTAGAGGTGCTGTGGGTACTGAGTTCCTCTTCATGGACAACACTGTACCTCATCGTACAGTGGCTGTCGCAGAGCTGTTGGAGAATGAAGATATTCAACGCATGGATTAGCCCGCAAGGTCCCCAGACCTAAATCCAATCGAACGCGTGTGGGACCTTCTCGGGAGACGTCACCAGCCGCCAGCAACGATTCCGCAGCTGCGATTGGCGCTACAAGAGGAATGGGCCGCGATGCCTCAACAGCTCCTTGACAACCTCGTCCTCAGCATGGACAGACGTTATAAATCTTGCAAGCAACGCAGTCAGGGGTGATCATATCCCTTACTAAAGACTGGATTTTTCTTGGCAGCCGCCTGTCACATGGACGTTTCTGTCTTCTGTCCAGCTGTGCTCGAAGCTACTTTTTCAATAAAGTGGCTTTGTATCCTTTGGATTCCTTGTTTGGACAGTTTTGCTCACTTTTCCCATATTCTTACATCTTGGGGATCTTATGGTATGATTTGAGTCGATGTGGAGCACTTCTGCACGACGTTACATTCGAAAAACCGTCTCGTCCCTAATTTTTGCACGCCAGTGTACATGTATTTTTCACAAGAGATTTTCCATCCGCCTGTTACTTTTTCCCCACCCTAGCACATATTTAACACTATCAGCAAAGCCCGTCACACACATTGTGGAGTCCCAACCCAGAAAATCTTACGCAGGACGTTCAACTACACTGTAAAAAAATTAGTGGTGTGAATTCACGGAAAATTTCTGAAAATAACGTGCAGCAAAATTGCCGGTAGGTGTCGGTATTTCAACGAAATTTCCGTTTTCCAAAGTGCCCGTTTTTCTGAATTTCCGTACTTTCATAGATATTCCGTAGTCAGTGATTCAGTTTATATCCGAAAACTTGGTTTCAGATTTCCCGGTATTTATACAAAAATTTCACAAAATCGAAAACCCTGAATTTTTCAACCCTTACGCCAAATAATCATTTCGCAGCGGTAGGGAACGAACCGACGTCGTTTGGATTGATTCAACACATAACGAGCGTCTTAACCACTGAGCCAGAAAGACTCGGCAACCTGAATCACGTTCATGGTAAAACTAAATGCGCGATGACAATTTTTTTTTTTTGTCATTAATGCAAGCGATTTAGTCACTTTATTTTCTGTTCGAGCTTATTATTTTTTTTAAATAGGTTTGTAATAATTTTATTTTTTCTGTAGGATGACTTATCACAAATTGCGTATTTTTTTCATCCTGATTTTTAGAAGCAACAGAAAGCTTTGGAACTAAAGATCTTTTTAAACTGACAATGACTTTCAATTATCTTTAAGAAAAGGTGAAATGTACTGTTTTATGGAATTATTTCACAAAACATCTAAATATAAATTTTACTTTTGATAGCTATTATAGCTTTTGCTTTAAGGGTTCCAAAGACTGATACACAGACATCGTACAATCATTTGTACAATAACTTAAATACCAAGTTTCTTACAGTGACACAATGTATAATAGCTGATGCACAAAATCGGGTACTCTCCTCCTGCAGGATTTCTCCTCCTGCAGGAGGAGAAATAACCTGTGCTATACAATAAGCAAAATTCATGCGACATGTTATTCACAATATCCGATCTTGCTGCAGAACTCCAAAATCAGATCCTTTGACAGAATGAAAATATAGCAGTAAACCAAACCTCAAGTATTCCCATGAATCGCTCCTATTACCAGAATGTTTTCGTCATATGGATACGGAAAAAGTGGGGACGGAGTTTTTCCGTAATACGAAAGGAATTTTCTGAAAATTCAGAATTTTCTGTTAACACATCTTAAAAACAGAAATTTACCGTCGATATAAGAAAGGAATTGCGGAAAGATTTCTGAAATTTGTGAATGTTCCTGGCGTACGAAAAAATCCGTGAAATTCAAGTATATTTCCGTCATTTCACGGAAAAGGTTGTATTAGAAATATACTTCGTTAATTCACGAAAGGAATCACGGAGAGTAGCTCGTGAATTTCAAAAAATCTTTTACTGAGTAATCCATGTTCCAACCCATTTCTAGTGAATATGAAGTATTTTTTCGGCAAATACTACTGTTATAAAATGCAGTCGAACCTCGTTAAACCGCTAACATACCTTTCATATGTTTTTCTGGTGGTAAGCGAGGGTGGCGGTATAAAGAGGGTAAATGACAGTGTCGGCGATTCTTTAAAAACTACAGCGGATGCTCACACATTTTTAGAACGATTTTCCAGCAATATAATTAATTAATTAATGTAAAGTTGTTTCGTATGAAACAACAAATGTAAACTTTATTTGATTGACAAATTCATTCAACCACTTCAGTAAAGACAATAGTCCAAGTTCGTGATTTTTTTTTTTGACTGAAGGTTTAACGACCGCCGTGAGCAACTCAATGGGCTATAAGCAGTCGCCCGTCCCTAATTTAGGGTCCCTGTTTCCAGGGAAGGGAGAGAGAGCCAGTGTCGTAAGACAAACACAACATCCATGCCTCACCGGGATTCGAACCCGGACCCTTCACGAACGAATCATCATAAGCCAGCGCTTAGACCAATGCGCCACCGGGGCGGCCAGGTTCGTGATGAGCATCACGACTACACCCCTTTTCAGTCGTAAAATGTGAGGCGGAAAACCACTCATCTCGATTGTGTGCAAAAATTCAACTGGATAGCGCACTCTTTCACTCTCATTTTCAGTCACAACTGTGTTTGTAAATGTTGTAATGAGATTCGCGTTGCGAATACTTTTCATTCTCTCTTGTCTGAGACATATAGTTGCGACCCATTGATCGCTCACGCCTTCCAGTAAGGCTCTTACGTTTTATTTATTTATTTTTTCTGCGGGAGAGACAGTCTGTTAAGGGTAAGTATGCAATAAAGTATCTACTTATTTTTTTAGAACTGATCATAGAACACCATGCACACACCAAGTCTGACACTAAACTGAACGCCTGATGTAGATAAGCGCCGCACGTTTCTCTCATAGACTTTACATGGGAACTTTGCCACCTCGCTCCGCCCGAACCGTTGCCCCAATCTCAGTTTTCTCTTCGACTGGCACATCTACATGGTATTTTGATACCTGAACCATATTTTTACATGCAGCCGTTCTCTCAAAATAGGTCTGACAGAAAAAAAAATCACGAACCTAGACTATTGTCTTTACTGAAGTGGTTGAATGAATTTGTCAATCAAATATAGTTTACATTTGTTTTTTCATATGAGTTTATTCTTTTCAAAAAAAAAAAAAAAAAAAAATCTACGTAGATTCCGACGTGTTTCGTCTAGTGTTTATTTACATCTTTACATAATGGGAAACGTTTTTGCCTACATGAATAAACTGGATCGAATGAATATTAAATTGTACTGCATATATACATCATACAGTCCAACGGCATAACGCAATCAGGTCTTCGAGAGTGTTCGCTGTTCCAATGAAGACTTCGGATTATCTCAGTCCCTCCATGCTTCCGCCTTCAACAGCCTGTGAGTCAACCGCAGGTCATCGAATGTCAACCTCACGCTTCTCCCACAGACTTTACATGGGAACTTGGCCGCCCCACAACGCCCCAACCATTGCCCCAATCTCATTTTTCTCTTCGACTGGCACATCTACATGTTAAGACCTTTATTTTTGATACCTCAACCATATCTTTACGTTCAGCCGTTCTCTCAAAATAGGACTCACAGTAAAAATACTTATAGAATTAATATATAGATTATTTCTTTCTTAAATGTTTTATCTGATAGTTCATTCTCTGGACTATGAACCTACATCTAATAAATAAAATTCGGGCTCTCAAAAGTCAAAGCAACACTTTTCTTAACTTGTTCCATTTGAACTAATTATTTTGCATTTAGTTGCTATTTTGTTTCGTATTCTCCTTGACATTTTGATATGCAAATAAACTGTGTATTATGCGTAAACATGCTTTTCCTGATTCCCAGTGTTTTTATTCCAGAAGTAAGTTGGAGCTTCTCACTTTTATAAAATAAAAATTTTAATTGATGAAATGCTTTAATAATTGTTTTTATGTAAAACCAATTGCGGAAAGAACGGTGATAAAAATGGGGGGATTAGAAAAAATAAGGGTTCCAATTCAAGTTCCAACTTTTGCTGCATTAGTAAGAGAAGCTGGGAAAATATTTTTTTTTTTTTTTTTTGCCCAAATGGTTTTGATGCCTGCCCAGCTCATTGGGCTTAGAGGGAAAATTGTTTAGAAAGCTCGTTGCCCACGGCCGCTTAAGGGAAAATTGTTTAGAAAGCCCTCTTTTTAGCAGTCCGAAGGCACCGTAGTCTATTGGCGACACGTCAGGGTATTTTGAAGGAATAGGAGCAAAAGATATGGAATTGTTACTGTCTCATTTTCATTTTTTCAAGAAACAGAGTGGTACATTTGGACTGATGCCTGGTAGCCTTATCCTGATGGAGTTCTACTCTTTCAAAGCTCTGTGAATAAAGGAATGGTATTTCCTCTTTAAATACAGGAGTTAAAACATTATTTTTGTAATACGTAGAATTGATTTTAACATTCTTTTTAACTTTTCTTAACTTTAATTTCCCATTGTGAAGGAAACTAGCAATAATCATGAATTCTTTACTGAAACTTTCTTTGGTTTCTTGGACCCAAGTTTGTACGTCTTTTTCTGCTCTTTTGGGATTGTAAATTGACCTGCTTTTGTTACAGTCGTTTAGGTAAATCCATGCTTCATCAATAGTAACAATAAATTTCCATCTGTCTCCGGCTAAAGTGATTTTCGTAAAGAAATCTACATAGTGTTCTGCGTTCAGTCACGTGCCTAGGCAAAAGGCGGGGAACATTATGTGTTTTTGTTTTCTCTTCAGATTCAGATCTTTGCTTATTACCAATGGAGTAAGGGCCAGCCATTTCCCTCGTGTAATCAAAGTGAAGCCACCGAAACGTCACGATCACAGCCAATCACAGCCTCTGCCGCCATGTTGGTGAGACGCTTGAGACGAGTCACGGCCAATCACAGTCTCTGCTGCCATGTTGGTGAGACGGCTGAGCATTAAAGTGGACCTCAAGTAATTTTGGTTCCTATACTTCCAATGGGAAAACTTCTGTACACATTTTCTTCACAATTAATGCGTTCCCAAGGATGAAAATTTGAACATCGATTTAAATAGCTTCATTTTATAACATGGAATACTTAATAATTTCTAAAACATAACCATAATTATGCAATTAAACATTTGTTTGTCTACTGACGTCATCAAAGTACAGGTCGCTCCATCATTTTTTTGGTTTTAACACCACCAAAGGAAAAGTTATTGATTTTTAATATAATTATGGTTATGTTTTAGAAAATATTAAGTATTCCAAGTTATAATATGAAATTATTTTAATCGATGTTAAAATTTTCATCCTTGGAAACGCATTAATTGTGAAGAAAGTGTGTACAGAAGTTTTTCCATTGGAAGTATAGGAAGCAAAATTACTTGACGTCCACCTTAAATTCGTCTGCTCAAAGTGCTTCAAGTTTGTGACGTCATATTTACTCCATTTATTCTAACCTCCTTGTTCATTACCTTGTTTATAGTTGATACAGAGATTTTTAACGACTTAGCGATTGCGCTTTGTGTCTGCGGATTTCCTTTTAAGAGCAGAAACCTTACCTTTTGAAATAGTCGTAAAAGTACGTACCTTGTTTGGGATTTTCGTTTGGTGTTCTTTTTCCTGTTAAAGGCAATGCTTGACGATTTCCCCTTCCATTCTTAATAATATTGCTCACTTTACTTTAGAAATGCTAATTCCGTGATTTCCACCGGGTTCTTTAATTACAGAATATAAATATATCTCTTTGTAAAGAGCAAAAACATAACCTTCTATCCACAGCTGGTTTACGTGCGCAATTTTCCTAGTAAACGATATTTAACTGCAACAGATGTTTCTTTTGTGTTCATCTGACACGCTGTTGCCAGTTTTAATTCTTTGAATTTCTTTTATTTTCTGTAATTTCTTATCAAAAATGTTCTAAAATTGTGTGAACATCCTCTGCACTGGGTGAAGGATCAATATCCCTTAATTTGTGACGTACCACAGGAGTGATGCTAATGTCAAAACGTAAAGGTCCAGCGATAAGCCCAGGTCGGTGTAGTTCAATTGGGATAAAACTCGGCTCCAAAGCGGGGAGACGTGGGTTTCAATGCAATCACCAGCAAAAAGGTTTTACGCTATATTGGCGCCCAACCGTAAAAGTGAATCTCCTGGCCGTGAAGTTCGAGAAAAATGTGTGATGTTCCTTCCACACATCGTCTGGAATTAAATAATTCCTTCTTTAATGCTTCGTATAATGTCTGATACTTCTTCCACACATCGTCTGGTATTAGTCAGAATTCCTGCGTCTACAGGGAGCTATACTTCAAGTATGATTTGCGGCGGACCCGAAACCTGCGATTTCGTGCCCCTGCCTTTCTCAAGGGGGTAAGGGTGGATTGTGTGACGTACCACTGAGGTGACACAAGAGACAAAACAGCAAGTGGCAGTGATAAGCCGAAGTCGGTGTAGTTCAGTTGGGAGAATAATCGGCTCCGGAGCGAGAAGACCTTGGTTCAAATTCTATCACCGGCAAAAAGGATAAACCAACATTCATTTTATATCGAATAGATGAAACATTATTATTTTTCCTACATTAACATTTTTCCGAACAGTAGTTTTAATCCCCCTTCCTCTTATTTTCAACGAAAATTTGGAGAAACAAGGAAGGCACGAATTTTCTGAAAAACATTTTGACGAGGACGCGTAACCTCGTCCGGACAGATATCACCGTCAATGGCGAGTGATAATAATTTAAAATTTCCTTATTAGTGAGAAACTTTATGTAAAGCAATATGTGAAACATTTCCTGTTTCCTGGTGCACTCCAAATTTCCGAGCCTTTTCCTGAATACATAATTTGATCTGTAATGACACCATGTTTGGCTCTTATTTGTTTTATATATATATATATATATTACTAAGTCTTGATCCAGCTAAAAATTGTTTGCAATTTTTTAATTTACTTTCGTGATCGTAATGATTTTCCCATGACCATCCATTTGCTTGTTTTCATTTAGGACTTCTCCCCCACTGTTCCCTTACTAATACGTTTCTCAAATAAACAGAAAATATTTGCAATATATTGCTGGCTTGAAGAACGATTATTTTCTCCTCGTACGTACTCAAAAATAAAATTTCGTGATTTTATTTGGAATTTGACTATTAAAAAATTTGACAATTAACCTTTTTGAGGCAAAGGAAAGGTAAAGCGATGAGCTTCCTTACTTGCTTCCCGTACAGATGGCGGTTTACAAAGGGTGTTTAACCATCACCCCCTAATAGCTTAACAGGCCCGCGCACCGATTTGTGACGTCACTAGAGTAGTCCGTAGTCGCGGAGAGGGGCTTTACGGCGATGTGCGAACGAACGCGTCTTTACGTACACCAACTAACCAGGTCGTGCGTTCTTTTAGAGTTTCACTGCATTTAAATAAGAACTTGTGTGTTAGTTTTCAAATAACTGCAGAGTTAACAAGTTTGTTTAATAATCTTTTAAAATACAGAAGAAAAAGAAATTACAGCGTAAAATTTAGCGTAGCAATAATTTCGACTTGAAAGGGTAAGCAACACAGATTCGTCAACTTAATGAAAGCATCCCTGTCATTTCACTGGAAGTGATAAACTATTCCTATAATCAAAATTATAAACTGTTGTCGTAGTTTCACTTGAAGTTATAGTGTCTTTATAGTTAGCCGAACGATTCCTGTACTTGTGAACAAATCGTTCTTGTACTTGAAAGATTAGTTTGAGGGTCCATTACGAAGTATCGCTGTCGTTTCTCTTTTTTTTTTTTTTTTTTTGGTTGGAGTTTTTACGACCACCGTGAGCAATTCAATGGGCTATAAGCAGTCGCCCGTCCCTAATTTAGGGTCACTGGTTCCAGGGAAGGGAGAGAGCCAGTGCCGTAAGACAAACACAACATCCATGCCTGACCAGGATTCGAACCCGGACCCCTTACGGACGAATGATCAGAGGCCAGCGCCTTAGACCACTGCGCCACCGGGGCGGCCGCTGTCGTTTCAAAAGATGTCGATTGACATGTTTAAGGAATCAGATTTTTCATTCATTGCAAACTTATGACTATGAAAATTTTAGTAATGAAATAATTCCTTTAGTGAAAATGTATTTTATATGCAATCCGTGATCACTAATATATGAAAAAAGGTCAAGAAAAACTGAATTTTTTTCTGTGTTTTTTAATTATTACCAAAGGCTCAATAAAACCCGTTTTAACATACATACAGTGAACTGCTGCTTGATCCACTGATTGCATCAAATAAATTAAGATTTCAAGAAAATTATGCAATTGCTACATTATTAAACGTACAATAATGACATAACAAGTTTTCCTAATTTTAGTACCATCTAGTTACGTGTTTGGACAACTTCATTTTGATAAGCAAATATAAAGTTTATAAATTTTATCTTCCAGAGCACTATTTCAAAAAAGTTACCTTGCCAATGTATTAAGTATATTAGTAGCATTAAGCAAAACTATTTGGATCCACAATAAAGCATTTCTTTTTATCTGGAAAAATACAAGTAACTTATTGGCAGAAATTTCCTGAAATTTGATTTTCAAGAAGTATTCAGGAAAACTGCCAATGTACATATAATTATGGTTGTGTAGTTCTTTGTGTATCACAAGCACAATTTGATTAAGTGTCCGTTAGCTGTTCCTTGAAGAATTTCAAAGACACGTTTCTAAGAAAATCTGAAATTTGTTCCAATAATTTCTTAAAATATTTTTTCAGATAATTATTATATTTTTTGAGAACGTGACAAATGCACTTGCAGTTATTGTAATGAATAAATCTAAGCGATTGTTTTGGTACTATAGGATGTATTTTAAAAGATGTACATGTTTCATTATAAATTGACTAACTTGATGTACCATTTTCTCAGAAACTATAAGAAGCAGTGTTATAAAATTTTGCACAAATGTTTTGTCATTGCTAAAGCTATTGAAAAAGATTGTTTTTTCCTTTTTTTATGATTTTGGTTTCAAAATAAATTATATGAAGGATTGAAGAAGTTTTTCCCCATAAAAAAATTGACACCCACCCTCACGTTTGTAAGCACACTTTCCAGTAGTTATCGGATAATATGAGATATATTAGTTCCAGTTATTATTGCTGTAGCTTGTGAAGACACAGTGCAGGAAGTCTGGAAACAGATAAGTCTAGATAAATGAATAAAAACTTGATCTCTCATTTTAAGCAAATGTTTTCAAAAAAAAAAAAAAAAAAAGAGGCGAGTATATATTTCTACTTGTATTTTAAAAATCGTGTTTGTTTAGAACATAGTTTCCACAATATGTGGATTCATGTCGATCCACGTACTTTTTTTCTCTTAAAAATAACAATATCCAAGGCTTAAAAATACCATGCCCGAGATGCCCAGAGCATGTAAATCATTCGTCTGGGCAGGTAAATAAAACATCTAATTGCCTGTGCATGGTAACTAAATTTTAAAATAAAAAAGTTTGTAATAAAATTTCCTACTACACAAGAAAAAAAAGACAGTCATCACATGTCGTGTTTCATGTCATTGTTAATTAATGGAAGTTGTATTATTGTTACGAAGTACCAAGGAAAGAGTAATATCGAATCTTTAATTATGTTATGCTCTACGCCCAGAAATCGGAAACCTAGTTTTGCTCCAAATTTTGTTTATAATCAACAACAGTATGCATGCCTCTGATGTAACTGGCCTCTCATGTTTAGTGACAAAGGGAGAAAACTTTAACAAAAGGAACATGGCATAATCACTAAATTTCCGAAACACCAGTTTCATCATCGTACCATTTCATACCAATTTTAGCATCAGCATCTTAAAAATTGATATACACACGTTTGTGCATTGAACATTTGTAATACAGACCCTTAAAATGGAAGTGCAAACATGTTAAAACAGTTCATATTTTTAACTTAAAAAAAAATAGGGTTCTGGTTTGCTATCTTAAAAGATACATTTTCCTGCGCATCCAGCTTTTACTACATGGGCAAGTAAATAATTTCTTGCCCAGGTAGTACTGATATATTTCACCTAATTTTTAAGAAATTGAATGGTTCTGATAAATTCCCATCCTACCACAGATAGAGCATACACACTGCTCACACGAGAGTTCATCATTGTGTTGGTTTGTAGAAAAATGCTTCAAAATCTTTAAACGGACATTTTAAAGGCAAACTTACTCCTGAACTATGTGTGAACTTCTGTTTTTGTGCATTCATATCTAATTTTTGCTGTCTATACTTGATTCGGTGTTTGTGTTCCTTTAGTAATAAATATTAAAAATGATAATTCAATGCAACTCTCCATGTCTGCAAACACAAAAGATGTATTTCACATGGCAACAAGGCCTTAGCATTTATATAAAGGACATAGGCATGTTAGATGTGTACATGACATACATATATTTCGTATAGGATATAAGTATTTTGGGATGTAAGGTCAGGTGATGCGTAACATCACAGCCTCTCCTTGACAAATGTCAACCCCGCCTTCTCGTGGTGCATCCTGTTCCCACTAAAGGGGCTCTGACGACCGCAAATAGCGGTATAACTATACCATCGGGATCAGAGGAAATGCTATCCCACACTCACCAACCCGCTTGGCCAGCGTGGTGAGTTATGGCCAAACACCTCCAAAATGACTCTACAACTTAAATCTTGGCCCTCAGTCTCCGGCAGCTGGAATGTACCTGGCCAAGGCAGCGGCCAGTGCGACATGAAGGTAGAGGGTGCTAAGAATCCCCGGAGGACCGGACTAGGCTGCCATTTGATGCTGACCTTGGCTACCTACAACGGACGCTCCCTATCTTCTGATTCAAGGCTTCTTGAATTGGAAGAGGAACTACAAAGGATCAAGTGGGACATCGTCGGGCTGAGTGAGGTAAGGAGAAAAGGAGAAGATCTCATTGAACTGAAAAGTGGACATCTCTTCTATTATCGTGGGACAGATACTGGCAGAACTAGTGGTGTTGGATTTATAATAAACAAGAAACTGAAGGATAAAGTGGTAGAAGTTGAAAGTTCCTCTGACAGAGCTGCACGACTCGTTATCCAACTATCGAGAAGATACCAGGCTCAGATTATTCAAACTTATGCACCCACCACAAGTCATCCTGAAGAAGAAATTGAAGAATTTTATGAGGAAATTCGTCATCTAAATAATAAAGGTAAGCAGCACTTGAAGATAATTATGGGAGATTTCAATGCAAAAATAGGGCACCGGCAACAGAATGAAACTTCAGTAGGTAAATTCGGTCACGGCAACAGAAACCAGCGTGGAAATACTCTCGTTGAGTTTGCAGAGGCAGAAGGATTTTTCATCTTGAATTCCTTTTTCAAGAAAAAGCTACACAGGAAATGGACATGGAGACATCCAATTGGGACGACAAGTGAAATTGATTTTATTATGTGTAACAAAAAATTCGTCATAGAAGACTGCAGTGTGCTAAACAAGTTCAACACAGGTAGTGACCATAGATTGGTGAGATGTAAGATGCACCTCAACACCAAACTGGAACGTGGCAAGCTCATAAGACAAACAAAATGTATTGACATAACCAACCTTAAAAAACACCATAATACTTTCAAGTTGGAACTGAAGAACAGATTCTCTGCTTTAGAAGGCCTAACATCGGAAGAAGTGGATATTTCGGAAGTTAACAGAAAAGTAACCAAAGCTCTTATGGAAACAGCAACAAAATTAGCTGGGTCTAAGAACAAGTTGCATGTAAACAAATTATCAGGAAAAACCAAAATGTTGATGCAAAAAAGAAGACAGATGAGGACAACTAAAGAAGATGTGACTTCCAAAGTGGAATATATAGAGCTATGCAAGACAGCACGAAAAAGTATCACTGAAGACGTAAGGAAATTCAACTGTGAGCTAGTGAGGAAAGCAATTGAAAACAACCAAAGCCTAAAGATAGCAAAGGGACATCTCAGTAAGGGAAGAAAACAGATTATGGCTCTGAGAAAAGAAGATGGTTCTATAACAAGAAATAGAGGCGAAATTTTGACAAGAGTGAAAGATTTCTACTCCAAATTATATGAAAGGGATGATACATGTACTCCAGACATCATGAAAGGTACCAGAGTTCTTCCAGTCCTCCCAGCAGAAGTTGCTCATGCAATCAAGAACATGAAGCGGGGGAAAGCTCCAGGAGAAGATGGAATTACTATAGACATCATACAAGAAGCAAGTGGAGAAATTGAAACAGTACTCGCCCAAATTTTCACTCGATGCCTTAATGAAGGGAAAATTCCTGAGGATTGGAACAACGCTACAATGATCCTGCTACATAAAAAAGGTGACATTGAGGATCTCAGGAACTACAGACCTATCAGCCTCCTATCAGTGGTTTATAAAATCTTCACTAAAGTTCTTTCACACCGCTTGAAGGTAACACTGGACATGGCTCAACCGAGAGAACAAGCTGGATTCAGGAGTGGCTACAGCACAATAGATCATATCCATGTACTGAGAGAACTAATTGAAAGAGCGAGGGAATATGAACTTCCATTGTGCATGGCTTTTATCGATTATGAAAAAGCCTTTGATTCGGTGAAACCATCAGCAGTTACCACGGCTCTGAAATCCTGCGGTATTGAAGATGCATACATTAATATTATTAATAACATCTATGAAAATGCAAGTGCAAAGATTCGGCTGTTTGAAAATACAACACACATAAAAATTGGAAAGGGAGTGAGACAAGGTGACACCATATCTCCGAAGCTCTTTAATGCCACATTGGAAAATGTCTTTCAATCACTGAACTGGGAAAACAAAGGGATAAAGATTAATGGAGATTATCTAACCCACCTTCGTTTTGCTGATGACATAGTCATTTTTGCAACTACCCCATCAGAGCTGCAGAGTATGATCCAGGAACTTGCTGACAAGAGTAAAGAAGTGGGATTAAAAATGAACTTTCAGAAGACAAAAGTGATGTTCAATGCTTTTACAAGAAATGAAGATTTATCGATTGATGGAGAAAAACTGGAAATAACAGATACGTATGTTTATCTTGGACAGCAGATATCAAGTGAGGGTCACATTGATGAAGAAATTAATCGGCGTACAAAACTTGCCTGGAGAGCTTTTGGAAGAAACAGCATAATTTTCAAGAGCAATATGCCATTATGTCTTAAAAGAAAAGTGTTTGATCAATGCATCCTTCCAGTGCTTACGTATGGTGCAGAGACGTGGACCTTAACTAAAAGAGACATACAAAGGCTGCAGACAACTCAAAGAAGCATGGAGAGGTGCATGCTTGGTATAACCAGGAGAGATAAGAAGAGGAACTCGTGGATCCGAAAAATGACGAGAGTGGAAGACATCATGATCAGAGTTAAGTCCCTGAAATGGCAATGAGCTGGACATACTGCCAGAAGGACAGACCATAGATGGACAGCCGAAATTTTAGATTGGATTCCAAGGGACAGGAAAAGACCCAGAAAAAGACCACATGGGAGATGGGTGGATGAAATTCGTAAATATGCGGGAGTGACATGGAGGAGACTGGCACAAGACAGACCGTTGTGGAGGAAACTTGGGGAGACCTTCGTCCAGCAGTGGATTGATAATGGTTGACAATGATGATGATGATGATAAGTATTTTACAAGCACTTGTGCCCAGAAATAGGGACCCCAAAAAAGTTAATCTGGCCCTGCCTAAACACTTAAATAACTAAGTACGAATGTATCAACATATTACTCTTGGGATCAAAAACATGCAACCCTTATTATTCTGTGTCCATAATAAAGTTTAAAATCCCTTCCTAAATATACATATTTTACTTTGAACTTATTTGATACATTGGCAAAAACATGTTATGGGTTACTATAACAACACAAGTAATCTATTCTTTCCATTACAAACATAAATTTCATTTTTCAAAAATCTTTTCAGTGCTTTGACTTCCCGATGTGAGATGCATTAGATTATAAAATTAGCCAAATTTAAATTTTCTAGTTCAAAATTTTTATTTTACGAGTAGTTTAAAATAAGGTTAACAAAAGGTTTCCACGTACCTTAGAGTTGAAAATTTTCACGCTTTATTGCTGTAATCCGTTTTCCGAGAACCTCCCCATTAGTAAGGAATTTGAATATTTTTAATATTCCTCTATGAAAATAAATTTAGTTGACAATTTGACAACAACAACCACGCACATCCGTAGTCACGCTTACACAGAGTGAGCAAGCTCATGCATGCTTGACCACCCACTACGGACATCAGCCTACTCTCCCCTACGTCACGCAGCTTCCGGCGTTCGGTGCGCGGGCCTGCTAAGCTATTAGGGGGTGATGGTTTAACACGCTTTAAAAAGACTTTGCACTCTTTTTGTATGGGCGGTTGGCGGACATCGTGGTGGCGGTTCATCGAAGGAATTTTCAATTCACAGGTATTTAGGAAAATCCGCTCCGGGGTTACATCAGGCGAAACGCGAGGGTGACGGTTTAAACAGATTCGACTGTACCTGTGTTTGAAAGGAACACCATTTGATAAATTTTATCGCGCATCTAAAATAGTACAGTTCATGTTCTAACTACTCCTTCACCTGAGCTCCGAGTAAAGCGTAAGGTGAATTTCTCTGATAGGGATCTGAACAACTTGGAGTTTCTGGCTTAAAGGTTTGCCAGTATCTTTTCATAGTTCAGGAGCTTCTGTTCAATGTCCCAGACAAACTTCCTCACTACGACAGCAGTTTGGGTATTTATTTGAGCCACCCGGGGGAGCAGGGCCGGATTAGGAGGGGGGTTCTATAGGGGCTATAGCCTTGGGGCCCACCATGACCAAGGGCCCAGGAGGCATTCCCGGGGAAGTAACAGATAGGGAGAGAGGGGGGGGAGATGTATGAAATAGTTTACTTTTGTCTCGTATGATTTCCACTTAGTCAGAAACAGTGGCTAAAAGACGAACAGATTTCAAGGCAGTGGACTCACGAAGGGTAAAGGTTTCATGTCGCTGTGTACAGCGGAGTCGGCGAGACAGTTTCAGCTTTTTCACTACCATCCACCCACACTTCCCAATTTACACTTGGAACCGTTAATGGTTGAAGTCCCCTGTGGCTTCACATCGCATAACAAAAAAGATGCACTTATAGAAAAGTATACAATACTAAATCATTAGAAAATCCAAGGCAAAAATCTAGAAATCTTAAGCTTTTAACTCGTGTTCTTGTGAGAACAATGAAAAATATAATGACTTATTGTGAAAACTCTGCAGATCATTTAGTAGTTACAGTTTCGGGTTTTTAACAGACTACATAATAATTTCCCGTCGTAAGTTCTTTGGGGGCCCACTCAGATGTCTTAGAGGGAGAGGGTTCAGGGTTTGACCCCCCCTCCCTTGAGGGGAGACTGAGCACGAATTTAAAGCGATATATATGTGTATGCGAGGCTTTCACCAATGAACCAAGCCCATGGACCCCCACCTTAAGAAATTTCTGGCTACGCCACTGGCTGATAGCCCTAAGAGTTGCTCATAGTGGTCGTCACCCCCACCCCAGTTGAATTTAGTTCGATGTTCTAATATTCAAAACTTTGCAAAATGTACAGCCACTTGTTAGATTTACCCATATTATTCAAGGTAAGCTCCGAACTTTCCTGCCGCTTAAAAAACCGCAAAAACTTTGATTGATATAGTTAAAAATAGACTATAGGGAATGGTAAAACATGCATACCATTAAGAAAATTCATTAAAAATATGAAGCCGCCCTTCTGTGCTGCTACCAATCCTGAATTCGATGTATAAAATCTCTTTTCCTCTAAAGGTTGTAGCAATTAGTAAAAACCAAGCTAAATTAATATTTAAAATTCAGTTGGCAAAGATGCATCGCAATAGCGCACTTTCTTTCCGATAGTAAGTTATTTGCAAGCCATTCGGAATACGAAATGAGTTTCACTGCCAGCTCATGTGATACGCCCAATGCATTTAACTTTTCTTTTTCCCGTGACTACATATAGGGTTTTCAGCTGTACATTAGCCACACGTTTTAACACACCCATTTAGTCGTTACCAGCATGGCAAGTTTTTGTTGGGGGAGAGGATACACAAGGATTTTATTTCCCCTCACGAAAGGAGGGAACACAGATCGCTGGTCTAAAGTCACTTTATCATATTCTTAGGTTTCCATCTTGCCAAACCGGTCTTACTATCTCTACTTCCCTCCCTCGAACACAACACGCACGTGTCCAAACGTCCCAAGTGCATCATTTATGTCACAATTAAGAATTGTTTTAAAATGCTAGGCACTTTTCCTAAGCCTGCGGATCTAACGCCATTTGCATTGCCAGAATAGCTTACCCTGTTGCTATCCTACCTGCTGAGATTTTTTCGTGCTAGGACCAACCGCTGGCTTCTTTCAGAGTGTTAACTTTCGTTCTTTGTGCGAAGGCGTTAGCCCACAGAGGGGAAAGATGAGAAACATCTCAATCCATGTTTTCTTCGCTCAGGAGATTACATAAAGCAACCTAAACAAGGTCAAATCCAAAAGAAAACATTAAAAAAAAAAAGTAACTGACGTACAATGCATTGATTTTCTATGGTCGAAAAGAAACAAGGCACAAATGAAGCCTGAAAAGTCTGACAGATGAACAATAATACCTTAAATTCTCTTAAAATACTTTGGCTGAAAGGTGATGCCCATTGGCTGGTATCATTTTCTTGATACAAGTAAGAAAAAATATTTTAAGATGGTTTTAACATTGAAATCCTAAATAAGACGTTTTTGTTTTGCAGACAGAGCCGGCCTTTAGCATAGGCGAACATACGGCACCCGTTTCTAGGAACTGCGGCTTTTAATAACATGTTGATTTTTTTATCGCCATACAAATTTCAATCTGTGGTTTTTTATCTTTGAAAAAAAAATCACTAAAAAGATAAACAGTTGAAGTACACCTTTTCGCTTTTCCTTATCTCACTGTTGTTTTATAGGATGCCGTTAAATGAAGCTATATGAAAACAGCCTTTCCGCTTCTTTCTGCTTTGCAGTGAAAGTTAACATCTTTTACGCCGGCTTTGCAAATAAAATGGCTATAACACAGTGGAATGTTTAATAACTGAGAGAGAGAGAGACAGACAGACACACAGAGAGAGAGAACAGCTACTCGGGTTGAGTGAAAAAGAGAGCGTCTCATATTTGCTGATTTAGCATAATTGCAGTACCATTACTTTGGGCTGCAGCAGATCGTTCCATATATTCAATAACTTGCATTTTTTTTTTTTTTTTAGTTCCCTGTCAGAGAAGAAAAACATGCTACTCAAATCCCATTGAAAATTGATATTCTAACGATGCATGTTTTTCAGTCAAAAATACTGTTAGGGGCAGCAAAGTCAATTTTTCCTTAAGGCAAATTACTATGGCCGAGACTATAGATTTCGTTGTGGTGTACCAAGTTTTCAACCCTAGTGTTCAGCAGAAATCTCCTAAATCCACGAAACAAAATTCCCGCACTTCTCTGGCGAAGAAATTGCTGCATGAATGATGAAAACTTTTACATCAGGATGAAATAATCGACGTCAGTCATGTAAAGAGATTTTTGAAAAGAAGTTTACAAGCAAAGAAATCAGGCAGCTCAGAGGACAGAAAAACACCACATGCAATCAAGGTTTGATGTAAGTAATGCAGGACTTCAAGGATCTTATCGTAGCCACCATGAACGGAATAAAATTCCACATTAGATCAGTTCTATTTTATTTTAATTAGTTCTATTTTTCCTTTTTTTTTTTTTTTTTTGTGTTGGAGTTTAACGACAACCATAAGCAACTCTAAGATCTATAAGCAGTCTGACCTCCTAATATGGGGCCACTGTTACTATTGAAGGGGGGGGGGGGGCAGCCCATAAGACAAGCGCCCCATGCCTGATTCAGGATTCGAGACCGGGTCCAGTTCGGACGACTAGACAGAAACCTACGCTTCTTCCTCCTCGGCTACAGGGGAAGCAGTTCTATTTTATATACTTCTCGATAACAACCTGCACAGTATTTGGTTATCGATTACCATAATATTACACAAGCAGCAACACATATTTGAAAGTAAACCACGAGCTACAAGTTTGGCATCAACTTAAAAATATATTTCATTTAAGGCAAAACGAATATATAATTGCTTTGAATTAAAAAAGATGCCTAAAAACATATAAAGTTTTCAGTTACACTAAAAGCATAAGTCATCTACAAAATACTGAACGATAATTAATAGTTCTTTAATTCTACAGAAACACAGTCAACAAGTATAAAAACTTACCTTTGGTGCGTTATGAATGTAGAAGAGCAAAAAAGTAATATCGTATTTTTCTTATTATGTATACTTCAGTCTTGAAGGATGAAAGAGAAAATGGTGTTCAGTCTAAATAACTGGCCACGTTTAAATCCTCGGTAAGATGGGTATAGCCTATAAAAAAAATTAAGAGTACGCTATAATTACATTGGTTTTACATTTAACAATGTTTTAGACGCATACAAAGATGTGCTCTTATCCTCTTAACAAGTGCAATGTATCTTTATGTTAAAACTTTAGCAATGCTTTGTTTTAAAGTAATTCAGTCGCATGAAGGTGGTTCAAATAAAAATGGCAAACGTAGAGAGAAAATATATTTTATTCACACCCTTGGACAACACATTTCTTCTTGCATTACACGTTCGCCATCTGGAAACCAACACACTGATTTCATTCGTGAAAAACTTCTTTGATTGCGTGCGCATCCATTCCTGCACCGCTTGTTGCAGTCGGGAAAGCTAGCTGGAAATCATTTGGAGTCAAGTCCGGGAAATAAGGTGGATGGGATAAAACTGCAAAACACACTTCCTGATTGGTTGCAAGCGTCTCACGGGAACTGTGAGAACGGAGGTTGTCATGTGCAAACCAGCCACTGTAAGAAGACGACCCAACGTTAAACTTTCCAAACAGACTCCGCTGTGATAAATAGTAATCGCCATATACTTTAATCATGCTCCTGTGAATGTCGCTAGGTTCCACTTCTGGATGTCGGAAATGCATCATCGCTTTCCCCTCCATTTTTGTGCAACGTTAAATAAGCGATACCATTGTTTTTCTGGATCCTTCAACTGAGATCATAACTAAGAACATGACCAGTGGCGCCATCAACTGCATTTTAAACCACTAAAGCAATAACATTTTTATCTATTTTTTCACAGACAAAAATGTTACGTGCCAATTGACTTTCATCTTGTTACTAACCTTCTTCCAACATTAGTTGCTTTCATTTGAACCACCTGCATGTTTCAAAAGGCTATTTTATTTAATGAATAAGACGCATAAAATAGAAATGTAAAATACAATGAGCACATGAATGTCTCCACGGGTTTCTGAAATTATCAACACTATCTCCGAATAGTAAAAATTTCGATGTGACTGAACGCTAGCGCAAATATACCCTTCAAAAAATAAGTTAATACCGGTTATATACAAGCTTTCTTCTACAAAAAAAAGGGGGAGGGGGGAGAACGAAAAAGTATTATAAGGAGATAATGTGCGATTCTGAATACCATTACGAAACATAATGAATCTGTATTCTTGAGCAGAGATCTACACGAGCCACAATTTGGAATGCCCCGTCCAGTTTCAGAATTGCGAACTTATAGCTCTGCCCTGTTCGGACCAACCTTGAACGACCAACGCCTTTTACATTTCCGATCCGTTTCAGGCTTTCAACTTACAGTACGACGTTCGTTTTAGCTGTGGATCGCGGATGGCCAAGTGGTCAACTGCCACGGAAATGTCTCAGGATCGATACTAGGGAGGCACGAACGCTCGAACCACTAAATATCTGCCGTGCGTCGAATGGGCACGTTAAGTCGTCAGACCCCGGGTTTTTCATCATATATGGATGATTTTTGGAAGGAAGTGTCTGGCCCCAGGTCTTAAATAACCCTTAGAAATAGGAAACTAGCAGATTTGGGCTAGAACGCCCGATAGGAAAGTGACACGGAAGCGAAGTAGAAAGGGGGAGGAAGACGCCCTTATTTACTATCGGGAGGCCAGTACCCGGGGTCCGACGGCTTAACGTGCCCATCCGACGCACGGCGGATATTTAGTGGATCGAGCGTTCGTACCTGCCTGGGATCGAAACTGAGGCCCTTTCCGTGGCAGTCACGAACGTTGCCCACTAGGCTACCCGCGGCCCATCAGACCCCGGGTACTGGCCCCCGGTTATAAATAAGGGCGTCTTCCTCCGGAGCCATTTCTACCTCGCTTCCTTGTGACTTTCATGTGAGGCACACTAGCCCAAATCTCCTACCTTTCTATTTCTAAGGGTTGTTTAAGACTTGGGAACAGACACCTTCCTAAAATACTCTACATAAATTTCTCTCTCTCTCTCTCTCTCGTTTTAAATGTAATTAATGAACACAGCCAGTTCGTTATCGTCTTTCGTTTCATTCTTGTTATCTTCGTCAGCCTCTACACCCTCTTAAGGGAAATTAAAGACACCAGTGAAAATCACATCATTTCAACGTTTTGACTGGATGGGGACAGGTTTGGCTTTTTTTGCTTCAAGGAGAAATGCGATAATCGACATCAGTAATGTCAGATTATGGAGGATGACGTTTCAAACAGGATAAAACCTCAAAGTCAAACAAACAATAGAGAGGAAGGCCCTCAACTTCAGTCATCGACGAGAACCAACGGCAAGTTGATGAACTGATTCGGAGAGATCGACGTGTGACCATTCCGTATATTGTGGTCATAGTGTTGTGAAACCTATGATTCATGATCTGGAATATCGGAAGGTGTGCGCTAAGTGGGTCCCACGCCAATTAATCCAGAATCATCTGGACCAAAGGGTCGAAATATGCAGAGATCTGTTGGGGATGTTTGAGGCCAACCAGGACACAATATTTCTTCCCAAAGCAGTTGTTGCTGTTAAAACCTAGGCGTTCCTTTACGACCCGGAGACACAGGCGAAATCTATGGAATGGCGTCATAAGTCCTCGACCTAGGCTTAAAAAGTTCAAAGCACAACGTTCATCGAAAAAGTAAAGGTGATTTTCTGGGATGTCAGAGGCTGTTCTTGTTGATTTTTTTTTAATAGTGTAGCCTCTCAACACTTCTCGATATATTGAGACACCAAACAAGCTCGGGAAGCAACCTGCAAGAAGAGATTGGACATGACCCTACGTTTTGTTCTACTACATCATGACAAGGCTGGGTGATTTTCTGGAATGCTAATGTTCTCCTACATCATGACCACACAACTCACTTGAAACAACTCGGGCCATTAATGGGCTTGATCTCAGATCCACCAAACAGTTTTGATTTGGCACCTTGTGACGGTATCAATTCGATCCCATGAAGCAAAGTCAGCGTGGTCAATGTTTTGAGGATACATACTCGTATGAAGTTCAACAGCTTGTAAGATCCTGGACCAAACAACAGTGCGCGAAATTTTTCCAAACTGGTAACACACGTTGGGTTAAACGATGGCGAAAATGCTTGATTTTAGGGGGGGGGGCTGTTTTCAGCAGCACTATTACATTCAGCAGGTTTAAAGGTAATTTTGTACCAAATTTCCATAAAATATTGCAACTAATAAAGAAGCTTTTTGCAAAGAGGCATTTCTTTTAGGAAAATCCTCGCATTTTTGAGTGTCGAGACAAATCTGAATTTCCTAGTTTACGCTGGAAACGTGAAACAGTAGAGCGTAATACTGAGGCATTCTGCCTGTTTTCTTATTTACAAGTGTACAGGTACATACGTTGAGACAATCTAATTCTCCAGAAATCATCAATTACTGACGACAGAATGTTTTCCGTAGGGAATTTGTGCGCAATTTTGTACAAGCCCAGTTTTCATCATTCCTCTTTTTTTTTTTTTTTATTGGATCAATCAAACGGAACGAATATATCATTGAGACTGTTTCTGAATCGCAAATTATATTCAGAAGGAATCCGGGAATCTAGTATTTCCGGATTCGCGAAAGGTGAGCTATTATACTTTAATAAAAGAATTATTGTACAGACTCCAAAATGGAAAGTAAAAATGAAATACAATAAAATCATTATTTAATGATCACCGCTAGTACTAAATTAACCTATTAAAAAAAATCCTTTTGAATTTGCACTTTAAACATAAAAATGACTAAATTATGGTTTAATACGCGCGAAAAGTTGACACACATTTTTTAAGTGTACACTGACTGAACTGCACAGAGGCAGTGCTGCAAATTGAATTTAGATACAAAGGGAAATGGAAGTGATTAAAACAAGAAAAGCAGACTGATGATGTCTTGATTCCACACACTTTCTTTTGTTCCTACACTCCAAATTTAAATGAAATGTGAAACAGTCTCAAGGACTAGACTCTCTTTGAAAAGGATGGCGTGACATCTTATAGTCTAATGAAGAGTTTAAAGCTGGCAAAAAAGTAATTAATATCAAAAAAGTAATTAATATTAATATCTCTCACACTCATCAAGTAACTTTTGAGTTTCTCAGGAAAATCTGGGAAGGCGTGAAAGTGTCGGATTCATTAGTCCCTAGAAATATACCTCACTCCTCGAAACAGGAAACAACGCCGAGATACGTGGTTCTTACGTACGGGGCCTGTTCAAGAAAGACTTGCGCGTTTTTTTTTTAATAGTATAGCTACATATTGGAACCAAAACATAATTACAGCATACACCTGACTCCCCTCCGTGTGAATGAACCTTTCCGAGCCATTGCGTTGCACGTGACCTTGAGCAGACCGCTGTGAAGAAGCGTCTGTTTGCGCCCCCTCTTAGTCGAGTCATAAAGTAAGGATACATAGAGAGGACACTAGAGTATATTAAGCTGAAACTCATGACGTCATGAAGTCGACTGCAGCGCACCATCGACCTACAACAGAACTACCGTTGATTGACAGCTGGGCTTCCCAGGAATCAGCACGAACCACATGATTTTGTCCATTTGAGCTTTGACCTCCCAGCAGAGTGGAAGACGACATATACGACACATACCTATGATTTTTTTTTTTTTTGGTTTGCATCATTCAGTTTCCTACAACATTCTAAGCCCCGGTGGCGCAGTGGTCTAAGCGATGGCCTCTGATCATTCGTCCGAACGGGGTCCGGGTTCGAATCCCGGTGAGGCATGGATGTTGTGTTTGTCTTACGGCACTGGCTCTCTCCCTTCCCGGGAACCAGTGACCCTAAATTAGAGACGGGCGACTGCTTATAGCCCATTGAGTTGCTCACGGTGGTCGTTAAACCTCCAATAATAAAAAAAAAAGACATTCTAATAAGTGGCATTATTCTTGCTCATTCTTTACTGATCGTTAACTTTTCCTCTGCAAATTCCATAACTTAGGTTTCTACGTGTCTTTGTAGTAAATTTCGTTCACGCATATTTTGTCATTGTTTTCTTCACAATAAGCTGTGACTGGGCTTTACTATCAATTCTGATTTGTATTCCATTGCCATCTGTTTCGATATCTACGTTTTTGGCTTAGATATCTATGGATATTACGTTATCATTTTTCCGAAGCCTCGCTTGGCTTAGATAGGGACAGGAGTTGAGGACAGCGGTCGTGGGGTAGGGGTCAACGGAAGGGTGGAGCAGAGCAGCTGCTCCTCAACCCAGCCCTGTCCTCAACCACTCTAGCACTGGGTTTGAGTTGCCATTGCAAACACTGCCGACGGGATGGGATCATGTAACATTTTGCTTCTGTTGTAGGTCGATGGGGGCACCACGTTCTATGGGAGGAGTTTCCACAGGCTTCTATGTCTGTTTCCACTCTATATATCCTTACTTTATGAGTCGAGTCATGGATACCACAGTGGAACAGCGTGCAGCTTTAAAGTTCTGTGTTCGTTTAGGGAAAACGAATACGGAAGCATACGAAATGTTGATGCAGGCATATGGTGAGAGTGTGATGCCGCATTTCATAGTACAGTAGTGGTTAAAAAGAATTTCGCGAGGGTCGCGAATCGTTTCAGAAACAAGGTGGACCTGGGGTGTCGCCATTACTGATCAGATGATAGGCACTGCAGCCGCGATTATTCGTGAGGATCATCGCGTCGGCTCACAGCGAGACAAATGGCAGCACATTCGCAGAATTCAGTTGGAAGTGCCCACACTATATTCAGTGAGAAACTACACATGACGCGAGTCAGTGCAAGATGGATTTCTCGGTTAGTGACGCCTGAACAAAAACAAGTGCGTGTTCAGATGCGTGAATTTTTGAAGCGAGAAATTACGTCAAACGAGGACTACCTGAAGTCAATGATCACAGGCGATGAAACATTTCTTTATTACGACGATCCAGAGGGTAAACAACGGAGATCTGTATGGAAAACCCCGTCATCTCCAAAGGCAAAAAAGGCAAGATGTGAAAAGTCTGCCGGGAAGGTAATAGTAATCACTTTCCTTGATTACCAAGGCATGGTGTACCAGAATGTCGTGCCATCGAATACCACGGTTAATGCGGATATTTACGTGTCAGTTTTGAGAAAGCTGATCGGACATATCCGTCAGAAGTGTCAACACATTCACCAATTTAGTTGGAAACTTCACCACTCGTCCTCACGTGGCGCAGAAGGTCATGACCTTCTTGGCTGAAAAAAATATTGGAACGACACCCTCCACGCAATCCAGATTTAGCACACTATGACTTTTTTTCTTTTCCCAACTCTCAAAAGATCTTGCGTGGACGTAGGTTTTCGAGAGGGTGTAGTCACAGCTTCAGAGGCGGATCGGAAAGGGATGCAGAAAGATGGCTTCCAGCAAGTCTTTGAGGAGTGGCAGCGGCGTTTGGACAAGTGCATTGCCTCCGGAGGAAATTACTTTTGAAAGGACAACAGCCATATGCAGTTCACGTTGGTACATACATGTTTATAAATTTCCGCGCAAATTTTTCTTGAACAGGCCGCGTATTTGGTTGGGCGTATTTGGTTGGGCTGACAATGAAATGCACTTCGCTTTAACAATTATTTCGAAAACAGAACAAACTTGGACATCCCTGCTGTAATAAAATAAATACCCCAGTGTAATCTAATTTTCCATACTAACCTTGCCGCCGATATTAGGTCTTTTCGCGAAAAAGTTTTGCAAAGTCCTGAAATGACCTCACAACAACAGCAAATATATCTCAAAAAAAAAAAAAAAAAAAAAAAAAAAAAAAAAAAAGAAGGGCCTTTGAACAAGAAATTTGCATGACTTCATTCCCTTCCCCCTCTCTTTCTGAGAAAACAAGTTACAACGATGACACAATTTTAATCTTCAAGATAAAAACAGAGTTACCCATAGTATCACATTAAACTCTGATTTAACATAATAATCAAATTTCTAATGCTGCCGCCGCATTAAATTTAGCCAGAAACTGAGTTGGCTCCATTAACGCTTAGGAATTTTACCGGGTTCAGTGGATCGTTTAACACTTGAGCTAATGAAAGATTATTACCCTTCATACATAGTAAGTTCCTATAGATTTTTCACTCCTTGAATTTCTCCAAGGCCAATATTTCTGCAAAGTTTTCAAAATTACTGAGGAGAAAAAAAAAAAAAAAAATGTTACACCACTTCCATAGCTCGAAGCCCTTGGAGACCTTAATCGAGAAAGATTATTAATATGCTTTACGGCGTGAAGAATTCTTTAAGTTGCTCAATCATTTAAAAATAATTTCTTCAAAAATGTCCGTTACGCTGTTTCACAGGATAAAATTACCTTTAATGGCTTTGAGAAAAAAGAAACGATGACTTTGTGAAAATGCGTGTCCAAGAGACTTTTACAAGATAATCGCAGCTGAAAGATAAAACTGCATCGAAGAATTAAAAAGAATTTGTCTTCCGCTTTTGCGTACGCTAGTTTTTGTGTTTTCCCTTAATCTGTTAAGAGTAAAAAAAGAAAAGAAGAAGGTAAACAATTGTTTTAAATAAAGTAAGTATTCTTCTTCTTTCGTTAAATAGAGGACTTGATTAAAACAACACAAAACTGGTACTGAGCAAACAATGATTCGAATGCTTTCTCTTGATTCTGTTTAACGGAACACCTTATTTTAATGAAACAAAGAAGGGTTACATATAGATAACTCGTGGATAATCAGCGACTTACATAATACAACAAAAAGAGAGAACAAAGAGAAATGCAAATGATAATTAATGCAACGTACTCCACAAAGAGAGTGAAAAATTTTAAAGCACATACAAAAATCGAAAACCTCCGGTTTCATAAAAAAAATTTCAGTTTTACTTCACGATTCATGATGAGAGTTTAAAACTATTATTAATTTTGTGTGTGCTGGAAGAAAACGCTAAATTGTTAATCTAAATTGCACTTACAATTGATGTCTCTCACGCAAACTTTCGTAAATAAAGTGATTTCATCTCTCAAAGTCTCACACATCTTAAGACAATGAATGTAGCCCCCTTCTGTGAATTAAGAACATCGTATAAGACGCAGCTGGATTTCAATAATTATTCCGTGTGACAAAAACAAAGACTACATCACATACGGCAGATGTTGGGGCAAAGGCCGCCTGGTTGCATACGGCAAAGGACCCCTTGTTCATTGACTCGATAACGTGGTCTAGCATTACAAAGGATTTAAAATGAAAGTACACAGAGAAAACAGCAAAAGCACCTCATAAAACATTGTGTTTTCTATGAAAAGCAAATCCAAGTCCTACTCGTAATTCCTTAGTAACACAAAATAGCGGAAAACTCGTCTGTCAACACCCGTGATGGAAGAACTCCTGTAATAATTTTAAAACGTTTCAAATTATTTAAATGCGTATGACTACATGAAACGCAAAACAAATAGCCAAAAAATGTGTTCAGAGCAGTTTTAAGAAACAGTAAACTCGTTTAATATCTCTGAAGACTTGCCTCCCGAGACAATGGATGAATTTACACGTTTAAAGCGTCCGTCACTAAAAACGGTTAATACGTATATCACAATGCACGGATTTTCAATCATCATATTTAAAAATAAATATTGTCATTCAATAATGGCTCACTTTGATACGTTATTGCGTATTTCAATAACCATTTGACATTTTCACATTTTTGGTGTGACATTATTTTCTTTATTATCTGGCATTTTCTCCTTAAATTCAGCAAAGATATGTTTTCCTCTTGCAAAACTTTAATAAATATAATTCTATTATATTACACAATTATTATGCTTATATTTTTATACCTTCCTAAAAAAATTTTACAGTTCAAAACTTCTATTTATATTACTGGAAATACTGGTTATCAGTTTCAATTCTTATGTTTTGCTGAATCTCATTGGGAACAGATAATCCACACTGGTCCCAGCACTTTAAAACAGTACTAAAATTCTTTAAAATTGTTATTTACAGTCTAAAAATTAAAAACTTGTTACCATGAATACTGGTTGCCGTCTGAAATTCATGTTCCAACCAAACTCCATTAAAAATCTAGATGAAACATATAGGTTTTGCTATCACCTCCAATTTCCATAATTTTTAAAAATGATGGAAAATATTTATTTTTATTTTTATACTGTAAATAACAATTTTAAAGAATCTTAGTACTATTTTAAAGTGCTGGGACCAGTGTGGTTTATCTGTTTCCAATGAGATTCAGAAAAAATAAGAATTGGAAGTGATAACCAGAGTTGGAAACGGGTCAAAAATTTTGGACCCGGACGTCAGATAATTGGACCCGACCCCGAAAAATCTGTTTTGAACTAGAATATATATACAGGGTTTTCAGAAAGTCTCTCCGCAGTGGGTACCTTAGGTTATATGGAAATCAAACAAATGTATTATAGGAACGCATAATTTACTCACTTACTTACAGGAAGTATTGAAACTGTCGTCCTTCATTTGCATGATGTAACTTAACTGACTGTTTTTCACATGTTTTAAAACACATCTGCGAGAGTCAAAAGTCCCTTCGTAGTAATTCTAAGGCTGTTGCACCTAATTTTGATGGCGCTACAGTCAAAAGTTTTGAATTATGCAACTTGCTGCATGTTTAATTTCAGTTTTTACTGTTTTCTTCATAAAATATCAAGCTTCAGAATATGTTTCACAGCAACAACAATTTTTACAAGTTTATATGATGAGTTGAAAGTTTCCAAAATGCGGATGTTGTTTTCATCATTGTCCCCTCAGAAGGGAAGGAACAATGATGAAAACAACATCCGCAAGTACCCATAAAATCTAGATTATACATTCTTTGGCGACAATTAACTTCCTGAAAGCTCTTTCATGACGATAACTCTGAATCTCGAGGTCACTGTTTTTGTTTCAGTAAACTTCGCCTGAACTCTTCACTATTTCTGATTTGTTTAACGTTCTTCCTGATTTCGCATTTTCATAAAAAGGGGGGGGGAGACGGACACGCCTTTCTTTTTAATTTCCCTGACTTTAGTACCACAAAGACAATGGCTGTGCGGTAGAGAATTACTGACAATACCCTCGTCTTGAGAAGTCGAAGTTACTTTTGAGTTATCCATCGTTTGTGATGCTTCATCAAAAAATTTCTTTGCAAAGGAGTTCAATACAAAAGAAAGTACAGCAAAACATTTATGATTATAACGAAACACCAAAGCAATTCTCACAAACCACGCGAAATGAAATTTCAGTGATTTTTAAGAACATCCGATAGGAAAAGGACAACAGTGGATGACATCATGATCCAAGTACAAAACCTCGAGGGCTGGACATAAGGACCGAACACCATTGGACAACTGAACTACTAGACTGGACACCAAAGGACAGGAAAAGACCCAGAGAATATCACGTGGAAGATGGGTCGATGAAATTCGAGAGCATGCCGGAGTGACATGGAAGAGAATTGCTCAAGACAGAGAGTTGTGGAAAAGACTTGAGGAGACATTCATCCAGCAGTGCATTGAGAATTACTGTTTATAGTGTTTCAAAGTTATTTTGCTGTTATTCGCTTGTTGCTAGACAGTCGCTGAACTCCATATACTAACACAGTGGAGCCCCACTTATGCGTTTTTCAAGGGACTAGTTAAAAACGTATAAACGAAACAAGGAAAATCTTAACATTAAGGGCAATTCAGAATTTTTGGATCGGCAACATTTTACGTATAAATGAGAAAAACGCATAAACGAGTTTCTACAGTACTTGGAAAAGAACACTAACAGCCGGGAAAAGAACACTAACGGTCGAGTTTTCATGTGTGCGTGTGTGGGGGGGGGGGGGGCGCCTTGTAGGGGGCTCAGCAGCCTGCAGCTCCCCTCACCACCACCCTGCTGAAAATATCTAAGTTTGTACCTATTTCATCCTTCCCTGCGTTACACAGTTCAAACGAACTGGTTTGTTAATGGATATCGTTCCTTATATACTGTATAGTGTTTTCACCGTGTTTTTGCACCAGTCTGATGAGATATTCGTAGTGTACTGAATGTGTTGATTCTAGCGTGTACATAACTATTCCACATAACTTCTTTCGATTTTATTTAATAGGTTAGTAAAATTCATAATAACAGTGCAAGCGAAATTTATTAAAAAGTGTTTTCTGAAGCGAGTAAGTGCTCGCGGGGTTTCGGAAACTTTCCTTTTCAAAAAATAATAAGATTAGAAAGAGAAAAAAACGAACTAGACATGTATTTTTCACCGGGATAAAAGAAAATTGAGGCATTTCGCAGTGTTTCCCATAGTTCTAGAAGTGCGGCATCTTTCATAGACTAATTTAGAATATGTTTTGCAGCACACATCAAAATCCCTGGCGAAATCATACGTGCCGGAATTATGCTTATTAGGAACGAAACGAAAAGTGAGACAGTTCATTCAACCTCTGCGGTAGCACGACGCTTCCCTATCAAAAGCGTATATTGACAAGGCCTGTCTGTATCTATCAGCTTACTCAACGCCATTCATTAACTGAGTTCTCAAAATGAAATTTTTCGAAATAAAAGTTGAAACTCTCTGAGTTTGGTGAGATTCAAATACTTAAAATGATATACCATAAAATATTCATTTCCTATTTTTAGAAATTCTATTACAACGAACAGAAATTGTTATTAAAATCACCCACTTTACAAGTCAAATTTCAGAGAATAGATACAAAAAATGCAGTGTGTTTTTATCGTTTATTGGATTCACATTTTCGGTTATAAGAATAAGTAGCGCAACCATTCTCAATATGTCGACATGGAAAAATATTTTATATGCAACGTCACTAATGTCTCAAACACAAATGTTGACACAGCTCGTGATCCTCAAGACAGAATACAGCCGCGTGGAAGAAGAAATTGCCTAATTTGACATTTACGCCCACCCTCAAAAGTCGAAAAATATGCGGAAAATGGTAATGAGTATTACGAGTGCTCTAGTTAGTACAAGGCAAATACATGAAGCTATTGCTATTTTAGAAGAACGTCAGATGTCGACAAAAAACAAACAATAATAATAATGCCCGTGCTTAAAAGTGGTACAGTGTTGAAAATTCTCTGAACGAACTTCAACAACAAGAGTAGCACAGCTGGCTGATCGCCTGCCTCGTTGTGTACGGCATGTCACTGTTGCGGGTTCTAATCTAGGTGCCGACCATCCAGTTCGTGGAAAAAACACATCCTTAAAATGCGCGAGTTGATAATTTAAATTTCTTTTCTATCAAACATCTGTTACTTAACATGCATGTAGATACTTCTCAAAGATAAGTACATACACATCATGTGCTACCGAGCGGTTAGGTGAACCGAAAATGAGAATAGGCTAGAATTAGTACATGGTATATTCTTAAAATTTCACTCAAGAAGACCGTTTAAGAGACAATTAAAAAAAAACAACCTTACCAAAGTGTTTTTTTTTTTTTTTTTTTTTTTTACACCAGCTGCCGAAAGACTTCCAAAACCAGTATCAAAATCAAATGTATCAGCGGTGGCTCGGTGTAACAATTTCTACTATCCTCCAGTACCCGATATAATTTCATTTTCTGGGCATATTCCCTCGAACAAAATGCAGCACTTTCTTTTCAGATCTTGATGACATACTTTGGTCGTTGGTTTTAAAATACCCTGTTTTGCTCATGCCTCGTAAATTTAATTCTATCCACTCGTCTACACTGCATTTGGTAAATGTTTCTTCCCCTATTTATACAGTTAATACAAATATTTTCTCAAGTATAGCTATTATGTGAGTTTCATAAAGTTTACATTTTGTTATATCGATTACACGCAACTTGTGTCCTAGCTACTGAAAGACGTACTTTCAGATTTTTCTGCCGTTCATCCTTTGAAACTTGAATTGAAACAAAACAAAACATTTTTTTCCGAAGACTGCAATACTTTTGGTGGATAGCTTTTCTACTAGTATTGGCTTCCTTTCTCCTAGAGCATGCATGGATCATACATGTTTTGTTGAATTAGTTGAATACATGTTAGATGTGTTTGACTGGGACAGAATCTATTTGCATTTTAGTGAATATGATCCTTTCTTCTACAACAGGATATGTGGGATCATATTACAAAGTTTACTTCAAAATTTCCATTTTTTAATGCGCAGTGGCGAATTAAAATGGTCTACACCACTGAGCATTATAATAACTATGCCCAGCTCAGGATTACAAATGGCTTACATCCTTGTATGCACATAGAATTTAAAGAAGAATGAACTTTAATTTAAGCTGAAATAAGTGACTGCTTTAAATTCTAAAAAGCTTTACAAATGCAATGTTCACAACATTTTAGAGTTTAGTTTTGTCAGCAGAAAACCATACCTTAAAAACATGAATTTATAAGGTATGATTTTTTTTGTTAACAAATAACCAGCATTCTTTAATACAGGCTTCGTTATCATTGCTTCTTCAAAACTCTCTCTCCGATTTTTAATATACGTTGTATGTGTATAATTTTTACATCTGCAGGTTCAAGTTGAATGATTTCTGATTATTAGAATTTCCATTTAATGGAATTAAAATATAATTTTCCTATTCGATCTGGGTATCCGGCGTTGACTCACTTAAATTTTCTTCTTTATCTCTTAATTCATTCCTAACTTTCACTATATTTACATTTGTGTAATAGAATTTTTAAAAGGCGCAGGCACGTTCCGAGTTCAGATCAATTACTCGCAGATTACGTGGCGCATGCGAGATGTTGTGTGCTTTAGGACGTAGGTAAAATAATTGAATTACTGTTCGCACGGGATGTTTCTCGAAAGTGGAAGGAAAATACTAATAATAATTAAAAAAAAAAAAAATAAAGCTGCAGCTCCGAATTTTTTACCAAGATTATTTCATCACGGCTTCAGTTTATCGAGCATTGTGTTTCAGCATTTCCTACCAACCCCTTCAAGTTGCAACACATCCTTATACTTCAAAGGATTTCTTTTTCAGCTTAATATTCCTTGTTGTATTCTCGCTACAATGATTTTACAATAATCTTTTCCTTACGCAGTTTCTTGATGCAGCACTGAGAGAGAGAGAGAGAGAGAGAGAGAGAGAGAGATGAATTCGACTGAAACTTTTCCAGTATGAGGTGTATCTTTTCAGCAACCACTTTCTCTAATGACAGTCCTAGGCCCAGGCCCAAGTGTATAGGTAGGGCTCTCTGCTGAACTGCATTGCACAAATACTGCATTTTAATATGCTGCTGTTTTTTGTTTGTTTGTTTTTTTCAACTTTTTGATATAATTTGCATCACTAACGTGCAGTTTACCCCACGCACTAACGCACGCATGCTCGCGCTTGCACACACACACACAGAGTTTCTTTTAACTAACACGATAAAATTTCAGTTTCGGTTTGCATGAGATGTAATTCTGTTTGGTATGAAAAGCATAGTCGAAGCTTTCAATGTTTGAAATAAATGTTAATTTTCTGAAATCATTATCTGACTGAAAGTTTCATACATAAACAGCAACGCGCGTGTGTGTTTGTGTATAAAATACTGAAGTTTGCGGCCAAGTGCCGAACAGACTATTTTGTTCACGCATGAAAACAAGTACGTTCAAATTTTCTCTACAAGTCCTCATATTATCAATTATCAGTACACACACCTTTGTAGAAAGTAAAATTTCTCGAAGTTCTAAAGAAGAAACTTAGTACTATACTTACCAAAAGACATACCTTGCTTCAGTTTTTATTATGTTATTCCGCCTCGACCTACATCTCTTTTTCTTCCCTCTTAGGTCCTGTTCAGAATTCATGTATTTTTGAGAGAAAAGACACCTGCACACACATCCTCCTCCCAGGAGCCTTAACGTCAACAAGTTCAATGATCAAGGTGCAGAGAATTAAAGGTACAACCATTCCTACTGGTTCACTTAGTCAATTTGAAAGTTTCTTTTGAGTTGCCCATCGTTTGTTCTGTTTCATTTGAATTTTGTTTTAAAAAGAAGTTCGAACAAATAAGATAAAATATTTAAGCTTAATATGAATACCTAATAATATTTATAAACCATAAAAAAATAAAAGTTCAGATATTTATAACAACATAATTGAAGGACTCGGGTATAAAATATGGTAACCAACACTTCTGTCGTTGTGAGATACGTAGATTACAAGTAGTAAAAAAATATAAACGTTTGTACTTACCATAAATTGAAAGTTGCATTGTGATGCCATATGTAGACATAAATGTATAATAAGTCCTCTAAAATGCTCAGATTACCACCGCAGTTGTTTTTCGTACGCAACTCGTTTTTTACAAAAATGTTGGTTACCATGGTAACGCCAGAACCCTACAATTTTCCAGAGGGACGAGGCTTACTTATTTGTGAACCTATTTTCTAGGGGGTTCGCTTGCCTTCTAGGTGAAGCTGAGGACCCCGTGGCTCAGCTCCAAAAATTACGCAAGTCTTCCCTCTGAGCGACTATGGGATTACACCTGCTAATAAAGAAGTAGTTATGGTACTACACGTACTGATAAAGAAGTAAAGTCTGATGATACGATGTATTCCAGCGAATGAGAAACACTGCGTCTTTTATCGCCACTACGTTTACCATTTACCTTCACGTCCTGGTGAAGACAGATGGTAAACGTAGTATCCCTTTTTAATTCATACTAACACCTCCAACCAAAATTTGAGACATTTCTTCCAAAGGCAGGTATTCGGCTATACAAGAAATAATAATCCCTGTTTTAATTGTGGCGAGTAGAATAATAACTTTTCCGCACAGAAAGCGCATTCATTAAAGTCTATTCCAACAGTCAGCATACCACAGAAAAACATCTTTCAAGAGAAAAGACTGCCAGGTATATATGAAAATACGCGATGTTTTCTTTATTTTCGTCAGCTGCAGCTGAAAAATCTGGCTGAAGAATTTTACCCCCGCTTCGAGTCGTTTGACAGTTAATATCTAACACGAGAACAGCTAACGGCCCCTCGTTTTATTTTCCTTCGCCGTATTTGGGTGAGTCTCCTATTCTCGACTCCCTAGCAAATAAGTCGTAAAAGCATTATACCACCTTACGAATAGAGATTTAGAAGTATGCCTCGAGCAACAAAAATACTCTGGAAACGAAAAGAACTTTTCCAGTGCATAATGATGCTCTTAAGCAGTGCGAAGTCTTCCATTTTGATTATTTCCTTTCCGATGATAAGTAGCGAAAGAAGAAAATGCTGAAGAAAAATAACGTTTTTTTTTTCTATTTCTTTGCAAAATACCTTTAGCGAGGAAACGATATCAAAAGGAATGAATTTTTAATTGCAAAACTTTCAACCAACTTTTATCACTGAAGTAAAACAGATAGGCCATTGTTTAAGAAGATTTAATTACATTTTGACGCCTTCCCGGCGCAGATATTTGTGGAAAGGCTTACGTACGCTCTGTAGGAGATTCTTTACTTATCGTTCGTTTCTGGTACTTAAGGCGACAGCATGAAGCACGCCTTGGCGCAATAGCGTTGTTCCTTTAGCCATATCTCTGGTTCGGCAGTTTCGGCTTACTTTTTACGGCTGGGGCAGGTAGATTGTTTGACGCGAAAGCAGCGTTTTATGTGCAGCAGTTATTTGCCGGCCGACGGCATCATTAGAACGACGACCCTCAAGATAGACGCAGGGTAATAAAGCAAAGATACCTTTTATTTTGGGATTAAAATCGCCAAGACAAAGGAGATGCTATAATGCGCCACAAAGGCATTCCAATGAAATCCCTTTTCGCCATGGCTGCCATTCACCCAAATTCCGTAAGCACAGAAAATTCAAATCACAATAAAACCTTGCGCTAATCCGAGAACTTTTCGTCGCTTCTAGTTCCTCCTTGCTCGGATATTGATTCTTGTTGACTTTCGATCTATACCAATCTTTCTAAGCCTTTTGGCGCAGTTTTACAGAGGGCGGTAATTCTTGTTTTGGCGTAGTCCACAAAACGGTTTTGATATGAACGTGCAATAATGTTGCGTTCTAATCGAGTTAATACTTTTAATTCCTATTGAGCCAAAACGATAGCATGGAAATTTCTTCATGGGTGTAAGCCACAAACTAATACAACTGGAATAATCATCATATTTTTTCCCGAGGTTCAACGACCACCATGAGCAACTTAAAGGGCTATAAGAAGCCGCCCGTCCTTAATTTGGGGCCACTGGTTCCACGAAAGGGAAGGAACCAGCACAGGAAGACAAACATGCCACCCATACCTCATCCAGACGAAAACTCCGGCTCAGACTTAGAAGCCTACGCCTCTAACCACTTACCAACCGGGAAGGTGAATTCGTAAATAAAACCGCATGCGTTCATGAATGCCCACGTGACTTTAGAACTATTTCCCCCGAAATTAACTTTTGGAAAAACAAACACAAACTTCAATAGTGAAAGTGGATGAACCGTTTTGAGCTGCCCAGGTGGCCGCGTGATTTGAGGCGTTGGATTCCGACCTTTCGGGCGCGATTGGCCCGGGTTCGCGTTCCAGATGCTGCTCTTGTCTGATGCGCTGGCTATGTCCCCTCTCTGGAACTAGAAGCCCAAAATTAAAATTAAAGACCGACGACTGCTTATAGTCTCACGCGTTACTCATAGCAGTCGTGAAACCTCGGGGAGTGGGGACCATTTTGAGGGAAACCCAGTCCGGCATATTGGGAGCTGTACATCCAAAGGTGTTTGGTGAAGTACAAAACGTTAACTTATAGAACAGAAACTGAAAATAATAATAATAATAAAAAAAAAATGCTGATTGTCTACAGACCATAGCTTCTCTCTCCGTTGCACAAATTTCTGCCTTTAACACATTACTACCACTCTCACTAAAAGTCCAATTTTTACTGCATCGGGACACCTCGTTCCTAGGTCTGCGACCAGCTGCATTTGTCACTCCAATCTTTCAGCTCCTTTGCGAAACACATTCCCAAACAACTTAGATAGGTTTTCACTAACTTCGTCTTCTACAGAAGAAGTACCCACCTCAAATACATATGATACATATAAAATCTGCATTGCTAATCCTGTCACGCTACTGAATTCATCCATTCTCCCTTGATATTCCGGTTTCCACTCTCATACCAACCACTAACCGCCGCTAAATGAAATCATTACTTCACACCCAACATTCACTGCTATAGAAGATGCTGTTACGGAGATTTAATTCTAGAATTTCGGCAAAGATATTAAATCTCATCTCGCAACTTTTATTTCGCTTTAGTGATCCTTTTCCTTTGTTTATACATCGGAAAACACGGTTCATTTAGAGACGCCAGTTTGTCTCATTTTAGAGTCTGAGTCTTTGTACGTTGCAAGCGGATTAGTTTTGCAGTGCTCGTTTGATCCTTTACAAACGAGCACTGCAAAACTAATTCGCTTGCAACGTACAAAGACTCAGACTCTAAAATGAGACAAACTGGCGTCTCTAAATGAACGGGCTGAGTTTTGTGGAAACAAAGGGGGGCGGGGGAGGGGGCAAAGGTCAGGCTTTTCCTAGGATTCGAAAGAGAGCAGTCGCAAGGAAGAGGCGAGGAAAGGCCTTAGGTGTTAGGATGTAGGTCGCAAGCTCACCCGGAGAGTGGAGGCATTCTCGGCAGCACGAAGGAATGACCGTAGGAAGATTTTAGGGACGGAAATTCGAGTTCTGGGGAACAGCGGGGAAGAATTACAGAGCTGATGGACAACCTTTTTTCTGCACTTAGGTTAGGAAAGGAATAAAGTTTTTATAAGAGATTTAAAAGGATTTGCAAATAAATACTTGCTTATAACTATTATCATTCTTATTACTATATTCAGCTATGCAAGACTTAGAAAGTTAACATCAACCACGTAACAATGCACATCCTGACCCACAGGCTCAGGTAAAACATCATGAGATGTAAAATTTTGATGAATTTTCAGTTCAGCTTAAGATGCCGATATCACAAAGCTTTCTAGTCGGAGCAAAAAAAGAAAAATCCTCGAAAATATTTAGGTTTGTCAGATCATCTTCCTACCTAATCCTACATAGCAAACTATGATATAACTCTCACTGTTTGGGTTCTGTATTTTAAAGAAACTCTCCAGATTTATCTCAGTGATTTTTTTTTTAATATTTGGCAATTAAAGCTAAAATTTTCGAAAAAAAAATGCATCCTAATGAAGTTCAGTACTAGACATGCTCCTTATTGCGTGATACAGAGAACAATAATCCTGAATTAGTGAACAGATGATTAATTATCAATCCACGCGAGCGGTAATCTACAGACAGTGGCAGCCTGTCATCATAACTTGGTAAATAGGAGAGTTTCACGCTTTTTCTGTAAAAAAAGGAGCAAACCCAGAAACATATGCAGTGCTTATTACACAAACACACGGGCCCTGAATCAGAAACCTTTATGCAGATGTATGTAAACATACGTGACCACGTGATCTAGGCAAATATTTAAGACTGCTGTTCGTTAGTAATCGTCAGTAGTATTGATCACAATGGGGAAAACCTGGATCTCTCAGAGTTCAAGAAATGGCTTATTGTGGGTGCCCGTCTGTCTGGAACGACGATAGAGCTGACCGGTTTTCAGAAGGTGAGAAGATATCCCGAGTCTTTAACCAGTAGAAAAATAACCCACATTGCTTGTCTACAGGCGTTAAGTGTGGATCAATGACAATCTGTGAGAAACGAGATCGCCGTCGCCTGAGAAGGCTTGTATGGAGAAAAAGGACTTCAGTGTGCAGCAATTGACCGAAGCGTTCAACCAACACTGTCCCTGACCCATATCTCAGCAACTATGCGCAGGGAATGGAAGATTGGTGTTGGCACAGTCGCATTCGTCACTGATTTCTGAAAAGAACAGGAAAGTTCGTCAACAGCGGTGTCAGGAACACCGTGACTGGACACTGGAAAAAAGTAATGTTGTCCGACGAGTTGCGGTGCACTTGTTTTGTACCGACGGCAAGCATAGAGTTTGGCAGAAGCCCATAAAGCAATGGACCCAGCTTGCCCCACAACTCAAGGATCTGGAGGTCATGTCAAGATGTGGAGCACATTCTGTTATGTAAAGAACGGGCCCCCTGATATTGCTGGAAGCAAGGGTGTCCTCCAAGGATTATCTGAGCATTGTTTCCGTACAAATCCATCCTGCAATGTTGAGTTTTTATCCAGCAGCTGACGGCTGTTTCATGGACGACAATCTATAACACAAAATGTGAACAGCAGTCGTTCAGCTAGTATGAAAGCGACTTCTACCATCTCCCTTGGACACCACAAAGCCCGGTTCTGAACCCCATTGAGAATACATGGGACACATTAGAAAAACAGATCCGTGAGCAAAGTCCTCTTCCGTCACACTGAGCCAGTTAAAGGAGTGTTTGGTAAACGCCTGGTATGCAGTAGTAAAGGTACTCCAACACCTTGTTGAATCTAAGCGAAACCGCGTACGTGCAGTGATTCAGGTTAAAGGAAGTCCAACCCAGTATTGAATAAAAGTTTCTAATTCAAAAGCTTTAACAGTCAGACGTTACAGAAAACACTCTGACAACACGAAGCATAGATTTCCTCTGGTTTACTGTCAAGAGTTCGCGCGGAAAAGAACTCATCGTACTTCAGCGCAGTAACCAGCTCACTAAAATCGTAAGCCTTTTGTTTGTAACTGTGATGAAGATTTATTTACACGATATTTACAGATAATCGTTTCCAGATGGAGTTAAAAAGAGCGCATTTCTTAGTTTCGGGCTAGTCGTCCAATCTCTCTCCTTCCATATATCCGTCCCTTCGACCTCCTATATCTTCCTGGATCTATTCTCTTCCCTCCAACCACGGCAGCCCGTTAGGTATATCTTTTGCTGGTCACCCTAAATCTTCATACGCCAAACGAATTCGACGCCTCTTGTCGCCTAAATCCCAGAGTATCAATGTACCAATTATTTCAGCTAACTTACCACTGCTTTTCAGCCTACGACACAGACATACCAACCCTTAGACACCTCCATATCCCGCCGTGTACAAAGGTTCTGATATATCATTTATCCTTACTAAAGCCTATCAGTTACTTACAGTACTTCTTCGTAGCCGTAAAAGTCACCTTAATTTGGTTGATCTTTCATAACTACTTGATGCAGTCATTCCTTCACCTATCTTATTCACGCGTGTTCCTTCCTTGTTTCTCCGACTCCACTGTAGAACCCTGACAAAGTAATGACTTTTCGGATCTGCATCCCCCAACACTTATTTATTTTGGGCATACCTGTGCATAATGCAAATCATAATCTGTAGGTATAAAAGCAAAATGGGGAAAATGCGAGTGTTTCCGTCCGCGAATTGTTCGACCACTTCTATATGACCTACAGATCTGAAAATTAGTATGCTGAGAAAAGTCCGAAAACCAAAAAATTAAAACGACGGCTTTGGAACACTGCCTCCTTGAATTTTTTCGCGAATAGTTCGACCACTTCTAAGTGACCTAGAGATCTGAAAATTGGCTTGCTGATCGACCTTATGGTCCGGACACCTAAAAACGTCCGAAAACCAAAAAATCAAAATGGCGGCTTTGGAATATTGTCTTCTTTAATTTTTCTACCACTTCTACACCTAGAAAAGTCAGAAAACCAAAAAATTCAAAAGGGTGGCTTAGCTTTATTGTTCAAAATGCTGTTAGGTTTAAAGATAATTATGCTATAAACATTAGAATGCTGTAAAAAAATCCATGAAATTTTGATTTAAAATTAAGGGCTGCCAAATCCTACTCCGTTTTACGCCAAACCGTATGCATTGACGTTACGACCCTGTTCTAAATTGTAAAACACTTACGGATCTTAAATTACTTTTCTTTCCCTGAATTACTTTTCTCTTTCTTTAATTTTATATTCAAAAAATTACAGATTCACCGTTCGGAGAACGGGCATAACTGTTAGTAAAAGTATATACACTATATTGACAAAAGTCACCGGACACCCCTTCAAAAGCAAAAGAACGGATCCGCTGCGTTGTTAAGATGCGCGGTACAGCTTCAAACGGTATAAAAACAAGCCTGCAGCTGACCGCGATTATATCGCACTGTGAGGTTGAGTGAAAATGTCACGGCAGGTAAGAACTGACTTTGAGAAAGGAAAGATTGTTGGGTGTTATATTAGTGGGTTGTCTATAAGAGAAACCGAGAGGCGTTTAAACATACCCAAGTCAACTGTTTTGGATGTACTGAATAAGTGGAAGACACATGTCGTGCCTGAAGCAGCAAAACGTACCGGCAGACCAAAGAAAATCAGTGATAGAGGACGTCGAAGCCCCAGGAGAGTCGTTACAGATAACCGACAGAATACTACACAAGACCTCAGTGTACAGGTGACTAAAAATGCTGGAACCTCGGTATGTACACGTACCATTCGCAGAGGACTTCATTCCATGGGCTACCGTGGTCGTGCGGCTGCTCATAAGCCTTTCATCTCCACTCGGAATGTTACTCATCGTTTATCATGGTGTAAAGAACATTTATCGTGGACCGTAGATCAATGGAAACGAGACCTATGGACAGATGAATCCAGATACACGATCCATCAGTCTGATGGCCATGTGTGGGTATGGCGGCAGTGTGCTATTTACCACAGTGTGCTGTTCCTACGCTCAAGTTTGAAGCTGGGAGTGCACTCAAGTGGGGGTGTTTTTCGTGGCATGGTCCCAGCCGATTGGTTATCGTGGACAAACCTGTTAACCAGCACGTCTACCTCGACATTCTGGACAATTACGCCCTACCAACTCTGTGGCATTACTATGGAACCGAGTCTTGTTGGTACCAGCAGGATAATTCACCGAGCAATAAAGCAAGGACTGTTACGGCGTGGTTTGACGATAATTCCGTATCGTGTGTGGACTGGCCAGCACAGAGCCCTGATCTTAATCCCATAGAGCACCTATGGGATGAATTAGAGTGCCGCATAAGAAGTTTGCAAGCAAGGCCTACTACTAAGCAACAGTTAGCGGCAGCATTATGTACTGAATGGAAGTGCATACCTATGGCTGTGTTCCAAAACCTTGTCGAAAGCATGTATCGAAGGGTCAGTGCATGGATTAAGGCCAAAAGTGGGCCGACACCGAACTAATGTATGTCAATAAATGCTGTATTGTGTTTCTCTTCTAGGTGTCCGGTGACTTTTGTCAATATAGTGTATATGCACTCGTCATAATTCATCTGTAAAATCTGGATTATAGAAGATACATTACAGCGCAAAGGTAAAAAAAAGGTCTTAAAAAAAGTAACAATTTGGAAGAGAATTGCACAGACAGGTCAGGCTAAGGGGATTCCACTTCACAAATAAATGGTGAACGACCCGACACCTTTTGGGATACTTCATTGGTCAACTGTAGGTAAAAGCCTTCCCTTAACAAAAAATCTACTATGCAACCATAAACATTTTAAGTGATTGGAAAATGAACAACTTGTGAATAAATTTAAAGCTGTAATGCATTTTCTTTGTTACGTACTTTTCAACTTTTTCCCATAATTAAAATATTTCAGCAAGTGTTTGAATACGAGGGCGTCACCCATCCCTACTTAAGGGTAACTGAGCGTCTAAGCAACACGACTGCATTATAAAGCATTTGTTGTTTGCGTTCGACTCCCGGTAAAGGAAAAAAAAAAAAAAAAGTACATTGAATGTCAGGTTAGTAACCTTCATATATCCCTTTCAAATGACTAGCCTCGTATTACAACGGAGAGTTATCACGAATTCACTTCAGAAAAGAGAGATTACCAGACGATGAGAATGTACGTTGGTATTCCACAGGATTAAACGGCTTAGTTTAATTTGTCCCACGACAGAAAATCGCAAAAGTAAGTGTTCATCAACAATACAGGACGAGAAAATTCTAACTGACCTTTAGCAACATACGCTGCTGAATTCATTTTCTAGGAAGCAGAATAATATGGCTATTAACTTTTCAGTGAGTCAGTCAGCTAGATTGCTGGCCCAACACGACGGGTGCTTCTAATCACGCCCGAGCCCGCAGCAGTCCAGCTGGGTTTCAATTATTGCCAATTAAAAATTGATTGGGATGCTAAGGAAACGTGAAAGGCCGAGACCCTAGATGACGAACTCGCACCTGCTGTTTCGAAAACGGAAGCACATAATAAGCCACTTTTATTATGAGATCAACGAACTGTTAGAGACCTAAGAACACATAAGAAAATGGGCAAATAAACACAGAGATCGAAGGAAAGGGAGGCTGAATCATATCATGAGAAAAAAAAAATGTCAATACGCATAATGTGCTTGAAGTAGACCAGCAGCTCTCAGAGTGTGGTCCGGTGGTCTCCGAGACCCTTTCAGGGGGTCCGCGAGGTTAAAAATATTTTTATAATAAGACGTTATTTGCCTTTTTTAATCTCATGTTGTCAGTGTAGTTTTTCAGAGGCTACATGACGGATGATGACGGCATCGCTCTGACCGTTAATGGAATGCGTTCTTGTGTATTCTCGAGCTTTCTGGATTTTTTTTTTATTATTATTATTACAGGGGGTTTAACGACCACCGTGAGCAACTCAATGGGCTATAAGCAGTCGCCTGTCCCTAATTTAGGGTCACTGGTTCCTGGGAAGGGAGAGAGCCAGTGCGGTAAGACAAACACAACATCCATGCCTCACCGGGATTCGAACACGAACCCTACACAGACCAGCACGTAGACCACTGCGCCATCGGGGCGAACTGGAACTTTTTAAGGTATTAGGTTTAGGGTATATAAATATGCGCGTTTTCAGCAGTGGCGGATTTACAGTCAATGCGGTCCTGTGCAATAATCGGTTTGAGGGTTCCTTTAAAAAAAAAAAAAAGTTTTTTTTTTTTTTTTTTGGCCGCATACCCCTCATCCCATTTCACTAATATTGTACTTGCAAAAAAAAAAAAAAAAAAAAAAAAAAAAAACAATTTCAAGATTTTAACTGGAAGCATTTTCAGTTTCAAGAACATGACTTGACTATTTTTAAGGTGGTGTCTGCGTATCAAGTCTGTCTGTCTATGTGTGGTTTGTTGCCGCCATAATTCAAAAACCATTATAGTTACCAAGACGAAATGTAATATTTAGTTGTTTCGTGATACCCTTGCAGGGAAGAAATGGTTAAGTTACTTACTTTACTTTGATCATAATGGATTCGAATACAACCCAACAACATGAAAAGTCAAAAGCCCGAGCCACAGACCACTCGACACTCTGTTGTACTTCACTCTTCCGGTAACAGTTTCAACCACTTTTCAAATATTAAATTCAGTCAGAGAAAGCAAGCCAAACATATCGTGCCCAATGTCGGTGATCAAGAAATCAGCGTAGAAATCAAAGACCATAATCATAGCATTCTTTCTTTCTTTTTTTTTATTGGAGGTTTAACGACCACCGTGAGCAACTCAATGGGCTATAAGCAGTCGCACGTCCCTAATTTAGGGCCACTGGTTCCAGGGAAGAGAGAGAGACAGTGCTGTAAGACAAATACAACATCCATGCCTCACCGGAATTCGAACCCGGATGTCCCATAACTGGACCCGACCCGATCCGGACCCGTAACTGCCCCGGGAAAATCTGCTTTGAACTATAAATTCGAAATTCTCTCTCTCTCTCTATATATATATGTATATATTCAACCCAATAACTGCTTGAGATTTAATAACTGAAATCCTTTTTTAATAACAAAATTTGGTTACTTGCTAAATTTTAGTGGCATTTTTTAGTGCCACTATTTTGCGTAATCCAGAAGTAATAGCTGACTATGACCGTGGAGTATATTACAAATGGGAATCATTATTTACGATTATACAAATGTAATTTTTTAAATGTATTTAGATTGTTCACTCCTTCCACGCGTTGATGGAGGTGCGCATACTTTCTTATGGTCCGTTAGATTTTTGGTTCCATAATCTTTTATTACACCGTCGACATCTTTCTTTGTAATTATACACTTTCCACATTTTAAACAACAAGCAAGACCAAACAACACACAATTATTCACCGGTTCCTTAATGAGACGAAACAATTTCCAGCATTCACTCTTCTTCTTGTATTTATCAAAAGCACGCATTCGTTGGCCTCCACGCCTTTTTTTTTTTTTTTTTTTTTTATTGGAGGTTTAACGACCACCGTGAGCAACTCAATGGGCTATAAGCAGTCGCATGTCCCTAAATTAGGGCCACTGGTTCCAGGAAAGGGAGAGAGCCAGTGCCGTAAGACAAACACAACATCCATGCCTCAATGGGATTCGAACCCGGACCCTTCTCAGACGAATGACCAAAAGCCATCGCTTAGACCACTGCGCCACCGGGGCGCGGCTCTGTGCTAACCTCCTTAATATTAAATCCATCCATATTAACCAATAAAAAGTTAATTTCGACATGACATGTCATGGGAACGGGATGTTAGCACATCAATCGAAAACCTCTGTAACGTACCAGGTGATGTGACGTACCTGCCAGAAGGACGCACACGACATAAAGGCAGATAGGAATCAGAATAAAACGTCGCTAAATTGGTAGAGCAACTTATTCCGGAATGAGGGGACCCGGGTTCGAATCCTGGCGCGGATAAAAATGACGGAGAAATTTACTTCGTTATAATGGCGCCCGAACTATCCGGATGACCCGACCGTTCAAAATCTCGCAATGGTGTGATGTTATTTCCACACCGCGAGATAGGAAAAATCAGAGAATCGCTTCTCCAGCACTTCGAAAAAAAAAAAAGAAAAAGGGGGGAGATGATGTAACGTACCAGGAGATGTGACGTACCTGCCAGAAGGACGCACACGACATAAAGGCAGATAGGAATCAGAATAAAACGTCCGCGTAGCTAAATTGGTAGAGCAACTTATTCCGGAATGAGGGGACCCGGGTTCGAATCCTGGCGCGGATAAAAATGACGGAGAAATTTACTTCGTTATACCTCTGAATGCTCAATGTAAAAGATGCTATGTGAAAAGTAACTCTTAGTCATATAGTGAACTTCGCACGGAGAAAGTGAATCAGCTGAGAAGCAGGTGAATGGGGTTTGCCTGTACCTTGGACAACCGCACTGTAAAAGAACGCAAAGGAAGTATCTTTTTACGATATGGTGTCAGTGTGCCTGACGTCGGTTGGTAGAAATCTTCGTTGCTTTAAGAAAGAGACGACTATATTTTTGCATGGCACATCATTATTCACTCGGTGGGCGTTGTGGAATTCCGTAGTATCGACTACGGAATTCCACAACGCGCATTTTACTTTGGAATAAATTTTTCTGTTTTCGAAAATATAACGGGAATAAAACCGGATTCAAATCGGGTCAGGAACACATTGACCCGAGAAGTTGGACCCGCAAGAAATTGTCTACCCGTTGACCCATGACCCGTTTCCATCTCTGGACCCATCGCGTATGAATGGTCATTAGCCAGCGCTTAGACAACTAAGCCACTGGGGGCGGCATCATAACATTCATTTGGTAAAGCAAAATTTTGGAATGCTGAATTAAAAAGGTCATATAAATGCACAGAATTCTTTCATGATAGGAAAGTTTGTATGAAACCTTCAACAGAAGCACCTGATCCATTGTACAAAGAAGATGAAACTACATCAGAAACACGCAACTACAGTGTAAAAAATTTTGTGGTAGATTACACCAAAAAGTGGCACTGCACCAGCTGCACCACTTTCTAAGAAAAGATACACCACTGTGTGGTGCAAGCAAAACTCAACAACATGGTGCAACTTAACACCACGTTACGGTGCATATTGCACCATATTTTTGGGTTTTGCTTGCACCACATAATACTTCGGAAAATGAATGAGTTTTACCGAATAATCTGAGGAAATGAAAACAAACCCAGCGTCCAAAACCAGTTTTTGAAAAATAAATCCTTTTTTCAGTTTCCTATACATAAAAAAAAAAAAAAAAAAAAATCTTTGAATTGCTGCCCTGTTACGAATCAACTTTTCCGTGAGCATCTCTGTACAGAAGACAAGAAAATAACAAGAATCGCTGCACGATTATCTGTGCCGATTTCACTGCAGTTAGTTCGTATCGAAACCTTTCGTTTAGTTTACCTTTATCACATGAGGAAACGTGAAATTTATTTAATAAGTTAATAAAAAAAGTTACTTTCACCTGAAGTCCTGGACAGAAACTAACCTGGACAATGACAGAGGTACGATTACGCGGAAGAACTGGGAAATATATATATATTTTTTTCCTTTTCTGAAGGAAACTAAGAAATCTGAAACGAAAACTGCAAGAGAATAAGCGACGGAACACAACACAAGTTTCAGTGATGATCCAAATAAATAAAGACTACAAAAAGGCATTCGATGGGGAAGCATTTGCCCTAACCAAGTTCGTTCTCTCAAAGCAAAATGAAAAGCAAATACATTTATCGAGTTAGATTTGAAGCTTGAATATTTAAATGTAACAGCAGATTTTATGAGGAAAAAAAGGAGAACTCTGTTTTACTTTTTGTTAGTAAAGCGCTAAACTACATATATTATAAAATGACTATCATGCTGGGTTACGCATGCTAAAATGCTAAGAACATAATAACCTTTTCGCAAATTTCATGCCGTCAATGCTAATGAGAACTTTCTGCTTTTTATATTAGCTTGTGGCTTCCTGCGAAGCAGTTACATGTTTTAACAAAAATACATAGCTGAAAGAAAAAAATGCAGGGGGAATCGCGAATTCAAAGATCATAAAGCGCTCCGCAACCGAGAAAGAAATGTAATTATTTCACAGAGCACAGTTTTTCTTATATATTTTGGTTCCGTCTAGTTTGCCATTTTTAAAACGAAAGCGCAGCTAATTACAGCATTGAAATGCTGTAATGAATGAAGTTCCATGTCAGCTCCATATCTGTGAATATTAATTCTATGATATTTTTTGAGGATCGGTTTAACTTTAACAAAAGCACAATCATTCGATATCTCATTAAAAAAAAAAAAGAAACAAAGAAACCATGTAATATATACAACAAGTTAGTAAAATCATGCAATGCATTGATTATGATACGCTTTCCAACATAACAGAAATCATTACTCAAGTTATGATGATAATGGCTGTAGAATAAATCTCGCTCCTATGACCTGACCTTTAACCCCATTTCGATGATATTCAAAAGAACCGGTAAAGTATACTTCCGGAACAACATGATAAGTCTTGTCTCAATCGAAGCATTTTTACGTAACCTATAAGGGCGATGGAATGGATCCCACTCATTTGTCCTGACCTTTGACCCTATTTCACCCATTTTCAATAGGGTTCGTCCCAAGGTGGTCCCGTACCACATACTAAAATTTAATTGAAATCGAACCATTTTTACGCAACTTGTGACGCATAAGGGCAATGGAATGCATCCCGCTCCTATGTCCTGAACTTCGACCTCATTTCGCCCGTTTTCAATAGGGTTCGTCCCCAGGTGGTCCCGTACCACATACTAAAATTTAATCGAAATCGAACCATATTTACGTAAGTTATGATGCATAAGGGCAATGGAATGCATCCGGCTCTTATATCCTGACCTTTGAAACCACTTCGCCCATTTTCAAGAAGGTTCGTCCGCAGGTGGTCCCCTACCCACATACTAAAATTTCATCGAAATCGAACCATTTTTACGCGAGTTATCGTGCGGACCGACAGACCGACAAAGCTGGAGCATATACGCTTCTTCAATCTACGGTTTTTTTTTTTTTTGATTGGAGGTTTAACGACCACCGTGAGCAACTCAATGGGCTATAAGCAGTCGCCCGTCCCTAATTTAGGGTCACTGGTTCCAGGGAAGGGAGAGAGCCAGTGCCGTAAGACAAACACAACATCCATGCCTGACCGGGATTCGAACCCGCACCCCTTACGGACGAATGATCAGAGGCCAACGCCTTAGACCACTGCGCCACCGGGGCGGCCAATCTACGGTTGGAAAGCGTAAAAAAGAGCTCGTTTTGTTAGTATGTGGGGAGTGTTGATTCACGATGCTGACGTCACGAGTTCACGTAACCCAATAACACGATATTATATTCTATATGGAACTCATAGCTCTGACGTTACGAGGGCATATAAAGCTATAAAGTCATCGCTATAAATATTTTAAATAAAGAATACATATAAGCAGAAGACGGTAAGATTAGCTACCATACCTTCGTACAGGTAAATGGATATAGCTCAATTACGTATGATGTCACCGTGTATGACGTCACTATCCTGCTTGGCAAACAGATCGCCTAGGTGTCTCATGCAGAATGTTTTGGACATTTTGCTCAGGTACGTGATTTCTGTTCGTCAAATGTCCCTAACGGGCTTACGCTAAAGTGACGATGCTTCCAAATAAGCAACTGTATTATACGCAGCAGATGGAAAGTGAAATATTCGGAGGAAAGTAACCAACGATTGCAAGCCGTTCGAACATGAGAAGTACGAAAACGAACAAAAGAAACCAGGGATTAAACTCAATTAGAGAGGAAAAGCAAGCCAAAGATTAAATACTGAAGTGCCCAAAGTCAGCAATCAGAAATACGCGAAAACTCTATTGAACAAAACGAACATAATCCGATAGGTAAATGTACATTTTGTAAAGCAAAGTACTTGAACGCTGAATTAAACACATCAAGTGTATGCTGTGATCATGGGAAAGTTTGTCTAAAGCCTTTAGTAAACACACCTGAAGTGTTTTTTTAAGTATTGACTGTAGATACAGCACGAAATTTCAGAGACCATATTAAAAACACAATTATGTTCTGCGTCATTACGGTTTCGGAGTACACGGTGAAATTTATTATGCGATGCCCTAGTCATACGCAAAACCAACGCACATACCAGGATATGGACAGCTGTTGCTCTGTCAGCAGTCAAATAATTTAAAACGACGTCAAAAAGAGATGCTAAAACTGAGAACTGTACATCACAGAATTTTATTTTTAACATACTCATTCCTAAATTAGTGTGTAACTGTTTAGTTATCGAATTTTAACCAAATGCTACGTCAACCTGCTTGGCCGTGACCCCCGATATAGAAGGCCTTCGCGCTGACGTTCCCGGAAAGCTCTGACGTCACACCCGTGTATCTACCGAGATTCACCGTAACCATCGAATTCACCAGTTGCACGTGGATTCAACACAGCGACCGAAACACGTTGATCGCTAACATTCGTATGAGTCTTTGTTGATGCTACACGTTGAAATTAGTGTACTAAATTGTGCTAGTTATTTAATAAAAGGTATTTAATTAAGAAATGCCACACGCGTGCTGCACCCCCGGATGCAACGGAAACTACCAAAACGAACCAAAATCAGAGTTTTCTCGTATCTAAAGTCCAAGATTTATCAAGGAAATGGCTGGATGCCATAAGAGAAATCTTCAAGATTACAGAATTGAGAGCAAGTAAAAAATTTCATATTTGCTACCTTAAAAAAATTGTTAATTAGGAGGTGAAATGTGTATTAAATGCATGGATGTATTGATGTTTAGGTATGTACAAATTTTGAATGCAGCGCATTTCCAAGTTAGGTTAAATTTTAGGGTTTATACTTTGGATCTTCACATGTTTACAGCCTCTGTTATTTGATATTGCCTTAACTCTAAACAAAGTATTTTTCTGGCTATTCAAAATGAGTGTAGACTGTTTTCTTAACGTTCCTTTTTAAAAATTTATATTCAGAGAAAAAGTGTATTTGCACACACATAAAACACACCCATGTTGGTATATTTATAATGCTTCTGTTATTAGGTAAAGTTTAAGGGAAACTATGAAGCTTATGTTCTGATAATGGGAAAATGAAATGACATCGCGTGCACATTTAATGCAGATCATACTCTAGTTTCATAAGGTTTTCCAGTTAGTACTTTTGAAACTTATATAGATATGTATACTGCATGTTTACAGCTGCTATTATTTATTATTGCCTTAACTCCAAACAAAGTATTCTTCTGGCTATTCAAAATTAGAGTAAAAGCTTGCTTTGTAATCAGAGTTAGCACACATGCTTATTTCCCCAGACATATCCTATATTTGAAGGTAACTTCTGATTTACTTCCCCCTTTTTAAGGTGGTTTCACTTAAAATCTCTGCCATATGTTTCCATGGTAAACCTTCTTCACATATTTTCTTCGCAATTAATGTATTCCCAAGGATGAAAATTTGCACATTGATAAAACTAATTTTAAGTTATAGCATGGGATACTTAGTACTTGCTAAAATCTAACCATAATTATATTAAAAATCAATAATTCTTCTTTGAGTAATGTTCAGACCTGTTAATAGATGGCGCGACCTGTACATTGATGACGTCAACAAACAAATATTGGATTGTTTAATTATGGTTATGTTTTAGCAAGTATTAAGTATCCCATGCTACAACTTAAAGTTAGTTTTATCGATGTACAAATTTTCATCCTTGGGAATGCATTAATTGCGAAAAACATATGTAAACAAGTTTTACCACTGGAAACATAAGGCAGAGATTTTAGATGGAACCACTTTAATTCATGCAATGCCATCTTTCTCAAGAAAATACGTAAGACATTAGTTAATTAATTTGGTAAAGATAAGAAAATAGGGCACTAATCCACGACGACGTTGCTAACTTTTTGGACTTTTGGTAATGCTGCGAAGCACAATACAGATAGCTACAGTTCAAAACGCGTAACCGATCTCATGCGATAATTAAAATTACAGTATCTCAGCAGTAACGGGTACATTTCTGATAAGGCCGAGGACAACAGGCGCTAAAGTGAACGGTAAATTTAAGTGGAACCATAATGTCATGATTCGAATCGGGCGCTGCATATACTAATGTCGGATTATCGTCACCCTGAGATATCACATTGTAATGTCTTTGCCGACGGGAAATGAAAGTCTACGAATGTACTCAGCCAACTTCGTGAGCATTTCGCCCTGATTATTGCAACTTCAAATTCCAGTCTTGACAGGCTTCGAAGATCTTCGTAGAGTGCGACAAATTACTTGCCAAACTTTCAAATACCCAGTGATAAAACGAAACCTTATTGAAAGTGACGTTCAGTGGGAGAGATGCCGGGAAGAAGCCACTGCATCTCTGATTTCAGTTCAACTAAGACAACCTTTCGCTTTCATCTAGTTATTTAGTATACATGCAAATTCTCCGTCACCATGGGAATCCCGTCCGGAAATCGGAATGCAAAACGAAGAAACCGCTAAAAATTGAAAATGTTATGGATGATAGGAAATCTAAACGCTCAAATCACTATCGACGAAAGTATATTGGTATATTCGATGCCTCTAGCCAGGAGGGTAGTCAAACAACAATTAGCAAAATATATCTATGCAACCCAAGAGCTTTGTTCAGACAGAGATGTTATCTTTCCGTTTTCCAAGGGCTGTTTTTTGCAGATAAGCTACTGAAAGGTGGCCACAGTTACATAGACAGTTCAAGTTACCAGTACCACTGCTTGAACATTTTATACAGCATGCAAAATCAAATTTCTAGAAAGCTGCAAACTAAGGCGAGCGTGTTTAAATAACACTAACGAAGGTACTATTAGCACTTCCGGTGGCAGAGTGTTTAGAGACGCTGACTTCTGTCTATACTCGGGGCAAGGCTAACCTGACTATGGAGTTAAAGTTACGGAGTGTGTACTTCAACTGCATAATATAGTTCCAGTTGAAAAAACCGTTTTCGAATCTGAACTGAGACCTAAAGAAGACACGGATATATAGATGTTCTAAATGTGGTACATACGTACATTATAAAAATAAAGATCCCAGTTTCTGTCGCGTTTCTAAAAAAATACGAATATTCGCATTTTGGCGACGTCATTTTCACTTCTGTTTTACTTCACAGAGGCTATACAGTCTACACGGAGGATATTTAGTGCAAGTGGAAGGGCAGAATTGTGTGAGCCTGAGGGTAAGTGGGGAGATAATAGTTTGGCGATTAAACTTGCTCCTTTCTTCATGATTACAGTTTTAAAATACTCATTCAGAAATCGTTTGTCTGGTGGTCAGCAAGGTTGAGGGGTTTGGGGGTTGAGGAGTGACATCGTGATGGAACGCGAGAAGTTTCCTTTTGTCTTGCCTTAAGTCACCTTTAGGGAGAAGGCTACGAGCCACATGGCGCCCCATTAGTGCGCGGAGAAATACTGATACACAAGAGATATCTTGTCGGTGAATCGGTTTCACAGCGTTAGCAGTTTAATCAGATTAGCTTTGCCCCGAGTATAGTCGTCCGAGTTTACCCTGGATGAGGTATGGGCGTGGTGGTAGTTTTGCGTGGCGCAGAATTAACACCAAGCCCATGACGTAAGGCGTAGCATCGAACCGGACAGGAAAACCAAAAGACGGTACCACAGCACAGTCAGGGGGAAAAGATCATGCCCGTAATTGTACCGAGCGGTTTTTACTCCGGGGCTGACAACTTAACGTGCTCTCCGAGGCACGGAGTTACGCAGCTGCTGGAAATGAACCCGCGACCATCTGGTCACGAGCCAGCTGCTCTAATCACAAAGTTACCCACGGCTAAATACGTGTTCCTAGAACTTGTGACCCAAAATTAGTGATAAGTCACAGTCTCAGATGTTTACAGGGGTATTTAAACAGGGGGGGGGGACCAACTTTATTATAAAAGATAGTCTTTGATGTGTCAGTTTACAGCTACGGGAACAAAGGAAAAGCAAAACACCAGTTGGAGGCAAGCCACCTAGCATTGAAATTGAATTGAGAAAACCTTTTCTATTGCTTCCAGAGGTGCGAGGACCCATATCAGAATGTTTCCATCCGAATACTTTGAAGGCAATTCTACTGACTTTCAATATTCAAATTATATCAATCAAGTCGTGAAGAAGAAAAAAACATTGGGCAATAACAAAAGGGTAACACAGACTTAATTTCTCATTTTGTATCTCGTGACCAATTTTGCAAACTATTCACGTGATTCCATGACTACCAGTAAGCCCAGTTCATAGGAAACAGTCGAAGCAAAAACACAGTTCTAAATCACGGCCAGAAAACTCTATGAAAAAAAAAATATGCAATTTCATTGAAGGAACATATTGCAGAGAAGCATGCCAAAAGTTTTTATTTATTTCGCAAACCGAAACAGAGATATGAGAGTTCGTGCAATTCTGATTCTAACTGCGTTCGTTCTTGAAGCTTCCCGGGAGGTTTACGAAAGTGAAGTTAATTTGAAGAAAGCAATTTTATAACTTTCAAAAACACGAACGTTTGCAAAACTCAAAACATATTTTTTTTTCTTTTAGAATTACTGCAATTTAAAAGTCAAACCGTTATGCGTAAATACGCAAATAATGAAAACATGTGGAGCTCTACATCGCAGTGGTTGTATTGTAGAAGGTACAGTTCACCATATTTTTTTTTTTTATTATTTAGGTGACTACAACTTAAAATACTGAAATCATTTAAAATCTGTAAACGTGTCAACGTCAGTGCACTTCATAGGATAAGGAGCCGCTCTCTGTCTCTGTTCTCATATTTGCAAAACCCGGGTAATTAAAGTGGAGAGGTGGCTTCATTTTTTCTTTTCATAAAACATAGGAATTCATTTAATGGGAGTAACGAAATACCTAAGTGAGAACAAAACTGATATAAGTGATAGTCGCATCTTTGTCCAATTAAATGCATTTGGCATTTTAAAAATTACGATCAAGTAAAAAAAGGATGGTAATAAGAATATGTTGGAAGGGAAATTAACCCTCCTTTATTTTTTTTATTTTTTATTCTTTTTTTTTTTTTATCTTTCTTTTACCTGCAGTTGAAACCGACAGGAACTAATTAACTTCATTCTTAGCGGAATGACAGGCAGCATTCACGCAAGAAAATCCTTCTTCAGAGCAATATTTTTATCAAATAACTTGGTGTTTTCAAGGAAGTTTGCGTGGAATTGAAAAAAAAAAAAAAAGACGGCGACAGATTCAACAGCTTAACTGAATGATGTTTCTAGCGTTTTCTTTTGCACATATCCTGACAAGCGGCTAGCTACGTTACCCTGCTTGGTACCTATTTTGCAAAATTAGGTAATTGTTTTGCGAACAATTAAGTACATTTATGAGAATAAAGAGGATGTTATCTATAGTTGTTATTAAACCACCGCGCTGCTTCAGGGGAGTAGGGGGCACAGGTTTCTGTCATTTTTACGATGCACATCTATAGTATTTTTACCCTAATTCAACTCTGCACTTTGTATCAACTGTGTCATCTTCGAATTTCGCTGTCCAATTACAGTATATTGCAGCTTTCACTATACTTTCACGAGGTCAAAGTTCAGGACATGAACTACTGCACTAATGTTGTTAATTCGCATGTGTTGCACTATCTAAATAAGACTGTCTTTCCGCCAATAACTCTTTGTCAGATAAACATGTTGTTTTGCAAATGGTTCGCTTTTGATTTCAATCCAACAACTATCTTTGGATTACGTTTTAAGTACCATTTTGTACTACGTATTTTGCATTTTTAATAAACTAGGTGTGCATTAGCACACCTACAGCATTTTACCTTAAACAAGTATTTTACGCAGAGAAATAACGTCATTATACAGGGGGAAATATAGCATTTTAATGCATTTTTTCACTTTGCCTGTGCATGTTTTAAATTACGATTTTTAAGCAACCGATAGAATACACTGGCAGTGGACAGAATAGTGGAAGTATTTGCACACAAGCCATAAACACCTCAAATTTTCGCTCCGTTGAGAATGTAAACAAAAACAGACAATTTTTTTTTTTTTTGTAACTTACATAACCGCTGCACAGTTTCTAAAAAAACAAAACAAAAAAACAACAACAACAACAGCAAATACCTCCACATAAATATTTCAAAAACCAAACCTGGAAGACCAGAAGATTAAAGTTACAGGGCTTTAAAATTACTCATTTCTACAGAGGGGCCATTCTTTCCCAGAGTGCCGCTGGGTAGAAATAGAAAATGATAGACCGATAGATATACTTAGATAATAATGCTGCGAAAATGGTGCTTCGGGAGTTCAAGGAATCAATTTTATTAAAAAAAGATGGCACTGATAGAATAAACATATACATTCGAACGATGCTATAATATACGTATATATGCATGTTCGAAGAGTGTCATCCCTTTTTGGTACATTAAACATGTATCCCTGCGCTCTCACTGTATTTATGAATGTACAGTCGTGGCCGAAAGTCCTGCACACCAGTAGACCGAAAATCAATTTTTGATGTTTGAAGTCAACTTATACAGCGTAATAGTAAAGTCAGGAATACGAATTATATATCATTTTAAAGAAAATTTTACTCTGAATTCAAATATTTGTACAGAATGTTATTACCAGTAATAGAAGTGAAGTAACAAGCAAAAGTACAGTGTCTAGTCACAATAAGGTGCTGAAAGGTGTTCACAGGTATGTGAAGCCATGCTGACTGCAGTGCATCTGACAGCTGCTGGAGGGTGCGTGGTGGAGGATCCATAGAGCGAACAACACGATCGAGGTGGGTGGTCCCACAGATGCTCAATTTGGTTTAATTCTGGATAATTAGGGGGCCAGGGAAGTACTTTGAAGTCTTCATCGTGCTTTTCCAACCATTCTCGGACATTTCTAGCTGTGTGGCACGTCGCATTGTCGTGATGGAAGATCCCATCTGCCTCAGAGAAGACAATTAGCATGCATGGGGTGTACGTGGTCTGCAAGGATGGATACATAACGAATTCGGTCCACGGTGCCTTCCACAGGTATGAGTGGACCCACGGAATGCCACAAAAACATTTCCCAGACCATAACGCTGCCCCCACCAGCTTGTGTTCTTCCAGCAATGGTTGAAGAATGTTTGTTCTCCGATGTATCTCGCCTTATACTCCTACGTCCATCCGTTCGATGAAGCAGAAAACGTGACTCATCGGAGAAGGCAATCCTTTGCCAATCAGCGGAGGTTCAATTCTGATAATGCCGAGCAAATGTAAGCCTTTTCTGCCGATGCACCTTCGTTAGCATAGGTGCAGTGACCATCCGTCTGCATTGGAGCCCCATACGCAGCAGGGTTCGCTGAACTGTCGTTTTAGACACACTTCCAGTAGCCCTCTGGTTCATTCGGCCAGTGAGTAACTCCACAGTAGGGTGTCGGTCGGCCCTCACGCACCTTCGAAGCCGACGTTCACCTCTCACATCAATGGGCACGTGGTGCTCCGCAGTTTCCACATCGCTTATTCGCAGTGATGCCATTTCTCCAATCACGATACACTTTAACCACAGTAGCACGGGAACAGGTCATAAACTGTGCTGTTTCTGAAATACTGCTACCCTTGGCCCGAAAGCTGATAACCATCTCTTTTTGCAAATCTGATAAACCGTTCCTTTTATCCATGACAACAACGAGTGATATGTTTTCAGAATGCCTACAACACACCTTATATACCCTCCAATCCAGCTCACAACACGTGCGTTTTTTCATTGGCTACGCGCTGTTGACGTCATAAGTAGGAGGTGGTCACAATAATGTGACTTGACTGTGTGTTTATATATAAGTCAAATTCTCTTCACCTTCAACCAAGAACTTCCCGTAGAAATCCCTGAATCCAACTAAATTATAACACACCCAAACTAAAACTAAAACTCTCACAATTCACATACAACAATAATAAACATAACAATTTTAAACACTTGGGGTTGGGCACCGGGAGCCACTCATCAGGAAAAGATTCCTCCCGGCCCCCGAACCCTGGTTCAGGTTTCATGCAGGTGTCTTTGAAATATGTGATTTCCGAAACAAGGGTTAATTTTTTTTTTTTTTTAGTGTTTTACACCTGGTCTTCTTTACCTGAACTAGCAACACAGAACTTAAATACAAAAACTTACCTGAAATGAAACAACTGTAGACTTTATAACTCCACTGAACTCCAATAAATCTGAACTTCGATCCCAACTCATCCCCTCCATATCATGCAAAAGCGTACCAACAGCTGCCGAACCCACTCCCAGACATATCTTGAATTTTTGAAAGTAACCATATGATGTCCCATGGCGACCTCTGTCGGAATTCACAGAAAACTGTAACGAAAACTAATTGCTTTTGTGTTTCAATGGATGTCAGCAAATGTTAGGTTAAATGCTCGTAGAACACCTTTAAGAGATTTTATATACATTGACGGAAAAAAAAATCCCAACACCAAGAAGGGGTTGTGTTAGATAAACGACAGTTGGTAGGCGGTGAGAGTACATCTGTAAGATGACGTCTATGCAAATTTCGCGCTCGGCGCATACGTGTGGCGCTAGTAGCGCCCCTCGGAACATACAAAGCAGGTTTGCTGTAAATACGCGCTGTAACGTTTGTGAGCGTTAGTTATCGTTGAGATTCGACGTAGGGTGTTGATGTTAGTCAAGAATGCCTTTAAGAAGACGAAGAAGCCATTATCAACAGCTCACGGAGTTTGAACGAGGTCGTGTAACATGTGGATTTTCTTTCCGCAACATTGCAGAACGACTTGGCAGGAATGTAGCCACTGTGCATGATTGTTGGCAGCGGTGGTCAAGGGAAGGTACTGCCTCAAGGAGACCGGGTTCCGGCCGGCCACGTGGCACTACTGAGAGGGAAGACCGCCGTGTACGGCGTATGGCCGTGGCGCATCGTACCGCGTCTGCGGCAGCAATTCGAGCTGCAGTTGCCACCACAGTGACACAACGAACTGTTACAATATTGCGGAAGAAAATCCACCTTCTCGTAGTTACTTGAAGGACAGCTCCGAGCCAGACGCCCTGTAGCGTGCATTCCACTTACTCCAAACCACTGCCGTTTGCGACGTCAGTGGTGTCAAGTTATAGCTCATTGGAGGACGGAGTGGAGATCTATTGTGTTTTCTGATGAAAGCCGGTTCTGCCTGGGTGCCAATGATGGCCGTGTGTTATTTAGAAGGAGGCCAGGTGAGCGCCTGCATCCAACCTGTCTGCAGCCGAGACAAACTGGACCTACACCTGGAGTTATGGTCTGGGGAGCAATTTCCTATGACAGCAGGAGCACTCTCGTGGTTATCCCACGCACCCTGACGGCACAGCTGTACGTCGGTCTGGTGATTCAACCTGTTGTGCTGCCATTCATGAACAGCATTCCAGGGGGTGTTTTCCAACAGGATAACGCTCGCCCGCATACCGCTGTTGTAACCCATCATGCTCTACAGAGTGTCAACATGTTGCCGTGGCCTGCTAGATCACCAGATCTTTCACCAATCGAGCACGTATGGGACATCATTGGACGACAACTCTAGCGTCACCCCTAACCAGCATTGACCGTCTCTGTATTGACCGACCAAGTGCAACAGGCATGGAACTCCATCCCACAAACTGACATCCAGCACCTGCACGACACAATGCATGAACGTTTGCGTGCTTGCATTCAACATTCTGGCGGTTACACCGGTTATTAATGTACCAGCATTTCACATTAAAATGGCTCTTCTCGCGCTTACAACAAGCTGTGATCTTGAAACCTTAATCATTTAAATATGTTACCTATACAAATGTATTGCCGCCATTTCATTCCTCTACAACTATTTTTTCGTGGTGTTGGGATTTTTTTCCGTCAGTGTATATATACAGTATATATATGGCTTTGCGAAGGGGCGCCGTTTTATCATAAATACTTGCTTAAGGTCACATTATAAAACTGAACGGTTTTGTTGAAGTGCTGAAAATGGGTTCCAAGCTCCACTTGTTGATCACCCTACACCACAGGATGACGTGGTTTAGAGAAACGCCTTCGCGCACTGATGGTCAGGGTTTGAATCCGGAGTAATGGGTAAAGCACCTGGTACGTTTCCCCTCAAACCGCGAACGCAATACTCTTTACTCCCTTCGATGCTCGTGGAAACCGCTAAACTTCTAAAAAAATCATATTGACGTTAAAGAACCTGCAAATGATAAAGTTGTCGAAGTTTTACGAGGCATACGAAGATAGGTAACAGCTACAAATTTCAATCCATAAAACGAAAGACATCTTTTATGATTAAATGTTGTATAAGAAGCAGATATCGATTTTATTTAAAGGCAGCAAGATAGCATTGGTTATTTGTTCCACGTTATTAAAAACTTTGGAGCTCAGAGTTCTTGACTTTAATTCTCCGTGAGTTATGCCCATCATAAATTAAACATAAGAAATAAAGAATCCTTAAAGTATGCGTAAAGATTTAATTGAGTTTGTCTATCTGAGGATCACCAAGCTAATGTAAGAGCTTATCCTTTCAGAGCATAAAAGTATAAACGTTGCGACACGAATTATGATGCGTCTTATTTCCTAAGCAAAAATGGGAGAATAAATGATTTATATGAGAAAGAATTTCCTAGAAACCAAACAGGAGAGTGTTTAATCATAATTATTGTGCTTAAAAGGCACGAAGCTTTCTACTGGGCAGATGTTATGCGGTTGGCACTACGTCAAGGAACAATGCCATCCTTTTTATATCTCTACTTGTAAATCTGGCTTATCTGATGTTACTTGTCATAATTTAATGGCATATTTTCATACTGCGCGTTCAAAGCTCCCTTTTTTATTATCATTATTTTAGGAGCCTCTCTCAATGGTATCATAAAATCTGAAAGAAATTGACACTGACTAATATTCTGGGCAGAATTCCAACTCAAGCGTTTTTAAAACATTATGTAGGCAATATTACCCTGCGCAAGTCGCCGAAATGTAGCTAAATTTCGATAAACCAAAATATGAAACGCTGATGTCAATGACATTCTGATAAAATAAGGGTTTATATAAAAATGAAATTTTGGAAGAGTACTATTCTTTTCTTACATATGAAAAGATCACAAAAGCAAAATCTATGATAAACAGTAGATCACCGATTATACGTTTTTATCATATTTACGTTGAATTCCTGTAGTCCCGGCAAACTCCCGATATGCGCTAACGTTAATTTATTTCAGTTGTACCTCATTCGTTGGATTGCGAGTTTCGTTCATACGTTTTCATTTTCTAGATAATAGGAAAATTCCCCTTTTTGGGCATTTGGAGGGCAAGGAGACTGCTTTTTTGACTGCATACTTCCATTAAATCGCTGCCACAGGCATCTAGTGAGAATGACAGAGAACGGGGTGAATTGGTAAAAACGAGAATTGGCGTTTTGAAAGCTATGATCTTTGTAGCTATAAATCGGCAGAAGGTTTTAGCAGATGGTAAGAAACTGCTTGACTATACAGGACTCCGTTCAAACGAAGGTCCCTCGCAAGCGGAAAATCCGGAATCTGTCAAAAATTGGTTGAATTTAGGCAAAGGGACTTTTGAGGATTATGACAGTTGTGATTCCAAACTTGCAACGTCATCACTTTTGACACTTAATGAACTGATTGAAATGAAAGATGGTGAGAACAGCAGTGACAGTGATGACGAGGAAAGTGTTATAATTCTGCAGACATCAAATTTTGCCCAAGCTCTTGCGGCCTATGATCTGATGAAAAACATTCTCGTTAGTCATGACATGAACGAGAACACTCGGCACGGTGTACAATGAACTTTTTGCATTACGTTCAAAAAATTCATCTCAGACTTAACTGACATAGTATTTTAAAACTAACTGAAAAATAATGTTCAAGGGTCTGTTGTTAATCCAAGTTACACTATATATCGATAAAAACACGATACAGAACATATCTATTCTAGAAAAGGTTTGTATGAACATGGAAGTCGATTAAATTACGGAATAATGTTGCATTAGTGGTAAATGCAACAAACTTTTTTTCTACGTTAAATACTGTAATTTTAAAAGATAGAAGTTCGTATTTTCCATAGAAATGTCGTTAAAATTTGGAGTTTCGCTTATAAGCTTTTTATTTTGGTCCCTGAAAAAACGTATAATAGATGCTTAAAGGAACAGTGAAAATATAATCTACAACAATTAACAGAACAATGAGTATTCGACACTAAATCGCACATAAGTTTCCATTAACTGAAAACAAATGCCATTTACTTGAAGATAAATTTCAAAATTCTTAACGAAATGTATAGTAGCTATCACGGTATATGCTATCATCACCAACAAGGTACAGTCAGTATCGGATTATTTTACAGAAATATCTTAAAATTATATTCAGATTTAAGGAGAAAGCGCAGTAATATTATTTTCAGATATACAAACAATAACTAAGGTTTCACCCAAGTTTTCGCATGAAACATATTCAGTTCCATCAGGACAATACTCTTCTTCATGGTGCTGCGAATGAGTTAATTTTGTTTTAAGAAAACAAAGCCGAGGTTAACTTGCATCCTCCACATTTTCCTGAACTTGTACCTAGTAACTTGTAGTAGTTTTTTCTCGACACTGGAGGATGCTAGTTGAAGCAGTAAATTTCCAATCCGCCAAGCATCATCTTCTGCCATTTCCCATTGCGCTCAAAATTCCGGAAACCAAAGTCCATCTCCACATTAACTCCTGTGATGCGCCCATTGCGAGAGAATTTTGCCATCATTCCATTTTCCCGTGACATTGCCTTTAAAATTACAAAAATTCTCAAAACCTTTAATTTTAAGGTGATTTTTAAACCCATAAACAAAATGAGATTTTTAGGATCAAAGGACTGTGTTGAAGAGAAAAACTCGTGGGGAATTTATCAAATTCCATGTGAATGTGGTGCTTCGTGTACAGGGCAGACCCGTAGAGCCTTGCGTTTTCGATTGAAAGAGCACAAGACCTACATTCGGAATTGTGACCTAAAGAGTCATCGATGGCTAAACACTGTTATGAAAAGGACCATAAATTTCTCTTTGAAGAAGCAAAACTTATTGACAAGCCAGATTCAACCTCCAAACTTGATAGTTTGGAAGCTTTCCATATATATCAGAAGTCTTCGCAACTTGTTAATGACATGGCATCCACGCCATTTCTATCAAATGCGTGGAAGCATCTAACCAAAACACGTGACTGTAAACACCATTTATGATGTCATATCCAATTTGAATATTTACGTGCCATTCGTCCTGATGAAGCTAGGTCAATAATCAGCGAAACCGTGGTCGGCTTGAGAAATAAAAAAAAATAAACATTTGTGACATCTACGTTGTATTATCTTACTCTATATATAATCGTCACAAGGCTGTAGTCGTTGAGATAAAGAATGAAACCCAGCTTCGAGGAAACTATCCTAAAAAAAATGCGGCAAATATCATGCCTGTACCTTGCGTGCTTTGTAAAAAAATAAATATGAGGACTCTATAACTGAATGTAACCCCATAGATAGAGGGGTCAAGGTGGCTCCAAAACTGTTTTAGATGATTGCTCAAATCGTTATTAAACTGATACTGAAATTTAAATTTAATGGTAGTTTTGTAATGGTGACAACAAAATTTTCTGCCCTATGTTTATGACTTCACGCAAACATCTAAATGAGAGACTGCTGTTTGTTTTTCTTAATTTTGTTTGAACAATGTGTTTGTGAAGATCCAAAGCGGTTTCCCCATTCTTCAGGCCACCACAGTTTCCCAGGAGGTCGGAGGTCAAGATAAACAAACATCCGCGAATTTGGGGCCATGAGCGGCGAAAATAGCTTGACGTATTTTTTTCTATCACCTAGACCAGTGTTCCGTAACCGGTGTGCCTCCCCCCAAGGTGAAAGGTGTGACGCGAACTTTTACCTATTTTCCTATTGTAAGACATCAATTGTCGAGTTTTATTTTTTTAATTTTATCCCTGTTACTGTGTTTCATATGCTTGTATTGCTTTATCAGCCGCTGCACTGATTAAATAGGATGCTGCTTGTTTAATCTTTATTACACGTCGCGATTTTTTATGTATTCTAAGAAACTAAATGTAAATTTTTTACTCACAGTGGTTGTTATATCGTAGTTTTGCTTATTGATATATTTGTATTTCTAGCCTCTACCGCTGCGCTATGCGGCTCCTTTGTTACACTTGCCGCATGTTCTGTGTACGCTTTTCCTTAAAAGTGCGGGGATTAGCAAAACTTTCCCTGTCTTTTATTATTTTATTATGTTGTTTTGATATTTGTCTCTGTTTGTTAGTACTACTTCAACTTTATTACTTTTTTCTGTACCGATGCATCCACCTATTGTTGGACTTTATTTTAAATAAGTCGATATAAGTGTTGTGGCGTACCTGCCAGCAGGACGCACACAACATAAAGGCAGATAGCAGAGGTAATAGGTAACAGCTACAAATTTCAATCCATAAAACGAAAGACATCTTTTATGATTAAATGTTGTATAAGAAGCAGATATCGATTTTATTTAAAGGCAGCAAGATAGCATTGGTTATTTGTTCCACGTTATTAAAAACTTTGGAGCTCAGAGTTCTTGACTTTAATTCTCCGTGAGTTATGCCCATCATAAATTAAACATAAGAAATAAAGAATCCTTAAAGTATGCGTAAAGATTTAATTGAGTTTGTCTATCTGAGGATCACCAAGCTAATGTAAGAGCTTATCCTTTCAGAGCATAAAAGTATGACTTGTTCCGGAATGAGGGGATCCGGGTTCGAATCCTGGGTGGACAGAAATGACGGAGAAATTTACTTCGTTATAATGGCGCCCGAACTTTCCGGATGACCCGGCTGTTCAAAATCTTGCATTGGTGTGATGTTCTTTCCACACCGCGAGATAGAAAAAATCAGAGCATCCCTTCTCCAGCGCTTCGAAAAATAAAAATGTGTGACGTTGCACTCCACACACTAGATTGACTGGGAGTTCTCGAGTGCACGTTCTACAGCGGATGGCTGCCTGCAACGATTCACGGTCACGGCTGACCCGTGGGCCATGCCCCCGGCCCTGTTTCGGGGAAGGGGAGATGTGACGTACCTGCCAGCAGTACGCACACGACATAAAGGCAGATAGCAGTCAGAACAAACGTCCGCGTAGCTCAATTGGTAGAGTGACTTATTCCGGAATGAGGGGATCCGGGTTCGAATCCTGGTGTAGACAGAAATGACGGAGAAATTTACTTCGTTATAGTGTCCCTTCTTCTCTTTGAAGAGTATAGGTCCCACGTCTTACAATTATTTCAGTTCTATCACAGCCGTGCTCTGAAGTAGTCCGAAAATTGTGATTGCTAGTCAGTCTTGCTATTTTCTATTGCTATTAAACTATTTTATTTTTTCAAGATGGAAAAGTTCCTTGTACGGAGTGTTCCGTCCACGAGTGCAAGTAGTGAAAGCATTCAGCCCGAAAAAAAGAAACAAAAATTAGTGCACCGGCAGTATAGTGATAATTATTTATTTTACGGTTATTTTTGGTGGGGTGATAAAACATACTCAATCTCCGAGTGTATCGTTTGTGGTGAAAAACTCAGTAATGCTGCTATGGTTCCCAGTAATTTGAAACGACATTTGTCAACAAAACATTCTTCTCTGTCAAGCAAAGATATCAATTATTTTCGTCGGTTGTTGGAACCAAACAAAAAACAAGCAACGTTCATGACTGCGACAGTACGTGTTTCGGAAAAAGTACATGAAGCTAGCTATAAGGTAGCCGAACTTATCGCAAAGGCTAAAAAAACACACACAATAGCTGAAACGTTGTTAATGCCTGTTTGTAAAGAGATGGTGAAAATAGTATCGGGTTCAGAAGCTGCTAGTGAAATTTCAAAAATTCCTCTCTCTGCTGACACAATCAGTCTCCGAGTTAGTGACATGTCTAGTGACATTGAAGACATTATGAAGGAGAAAATCAACAGCAGTCAGAATTTCTCACTTCAGATCTACGAGTCCACCCATATTAGCGGTCACGCACAATTTCTTGCCTACATTCGGTACATCGATGGAAATGTAATTGCAACTAATTTCTTTTTTTGCAAAAAACTTCCCGAGTGAGCCACCGGTGAAGAAATATTTCGTGTGACTAATGAATATGTGCTCCATAATGAATTAAAATGAAAGGATTGCGTTAGTGTTTGTACAGACGGAGCCGCTTCTATGACAGGCCAAGTGAAAGGATTTGTAGCTAAAGTACGCGAAGTAAATCTTATCGTACGACGCGATCAGTGTATCATTCACGGCGAAGCCATTGTTGCTAAGTCTCTGCCATCTTTTCTGAAAGTTGTGCTGAACGAAATAGTAAAAACCGTGAACCTCATCAATTCGCGACTTTTTTCCGTTTTGTGTCAGGAAATGGGATCAGAACACACTGCACTCCTGCTACATACAGAAGTACGGTGGTTATCACGAGGAAAAGTGCTAACGCGAATATTTGAACTTAAAGAAGAGGTACATGCATTTTTGACTGTTGAGGGGCATGAGTACGCGGATTTATTTGCAGATGATGAATGGGTTGGGTATGTAAATTGGCATATCTTTCCGACATTTTCGTACACTTGAATGAGCTGAACAGAAAAATTCAAGTTACGAACGAAAATATTCGGACTACTATGGATAAGACTCAAGGTTTTGGGAATAAGCTGAATTTGTGGATACAGAGAATTGAAAATGGGTCGTTGAGATGTTCCCGACTGTATGACCACTTGCTGACGGTAATAAAGTGGTGATGGACTTAATTAAAGAACATTTAGAAATCTTGCAGCAGAAGTTCAAGAAGTACACTGAAGAGCAATTGAATTAGTGACAGCTGGCGTATGCAAATGTGGCGTTGTGGGCGGCCCTGTAAACGGAAACGACATGACGTAAGCAGCGATCCGACAATATAAGGAGTGATGCGACGGCAATCAGTAAGAGTCGGACGCAGTATCTAAGCACATTTGATCGTGGGCAAATTGTCGGGGCCCGACGAATGGGTCACTCCACCTCGGAAGTCGTGCAGGAACTGGGATTTTCACGAGCCACTGTGTCACGGGTACACCGTGAGTACATCGAATCCGGTAAAACCATCCCTGCAAGGGCCAACTGCCGTGGACAACAGCGTGTGGATGAGCGGGGTCATCGTTGGCTAGCTCGCATTGTAACAGCGGATAGACGGGCCAAAGTGCAAGAAATCACTCGGCAATTTAACGCTGATGCACAAAAACGTGTAAGCAGCCACACCATCCAGAACTATCTCATCGCTATGGGGTACAGAAGCCATCGTCCCACGAGAGTACCGCTGCTGACCGCACATCACAGGGTGCAAAGATTAGCATGGGCGCGGGAACATCGCCACTGGACCCTAGACATGTGGATAAATGTTGCCTGGACTGATGAGTCGAGATTCACGTTGGTACATGCGGATGGCAGGATGCGAGTACGGCGCAAACCACATGAAGCGATGGATCCTTCTTGCCAGCAGGGTACTCTTCAAGCTGGTGGGGGTGGCATTCTCGTCCGGGGACTGTTTACGTGGACTGAAATGGGACTCCTGGTACGTGTGACATAGTCCCTCACAGGTCAAAGCTACCGGGATGTCCTGGACGACCATTTGCTCCCGTTTGTTCGTCTTCAACATCCCACTGGGGACCTCATTCTGCAACAAGACAATGCAGCTCCCGAATTGTATCCGAATGGTTGGAAGAACACTCCACCGGCGTGACCTCGCTTCCTTGGTCAGCTAGGTCACCTGACCTCAATCCCATCGAGCACATCTGGGATGCCATCGAGATAGACGACCCCCCCCCCCTCCATCAAATCTTCGTGAACTGTGGGAGCTTGTTCAGGGGTCGTGGATCCGTATGGCTTCCCGACGCTTCCGGTGTCTTATTGTCGAGTCCATGCCGAGACAAATCGCCGCTGACATCAGGGCGAAAGGTGGTGCTACACGTTACTAGACAGGTATCTCTAATTCAATTGCTCTTCAGTGTACTTTGGGAAGAGTGATAAAGATTTCGGCTGGGTTCGTGATCCATTCGATGCGAATTCAAAACCTCCTCCGATTAATATTCAAGAGGAACTCGCAGATTTAAAAGCAGACAGAACATTGAAATTAAAACTTCTCGAAATGCCTTCAGACACATTTTGGTTGGCAGATAAGGAGTGAATACCAGGCTATAATGTGTTATTGTTATTCTCAACTACATATTTGTGTGAACTGGGCTTCTCGACGTTTACTGAAATTAAAACACCAAAGAGGGAGAGGCTCAAATCCGTCGATGAAAAAATGAGACTAGCATGTTCAAGGATTCTGCCACGAATCATCCGCTTGTGTGCAGCTAGCTAAGCAGGCGCAAGTATCACATTGAAGGCATGAGTAGAACTATTAACTTTAATAGTAATAGAAAAGTGTATTTTCTACAGGGAATTAAAGTTCATAAATTGTTAATAAATGCACGAAATCAATTTCTGCTTAATAATAATAGGTTGATTACATTACGCATTTATATTAATATTGTCATATCATACGTATTATTACATTTTGGTGTGCCGTGTTGAGTCATGGATAATTTATGGTGTGCCGCGAGTACAAAAAGGTTGTGGAACACTGACCTAGACCGTGAGAGCGCGTGCGCCGTACAGGTGATCAAGGCAGTAGCACTGCAACGATCGGTCAATTATGTTTCCCCGGGAAACCCTGTTTTGATAAACTTTGTACCAGTGTCTTTATTCTCCGTATATCAACTAGATGTGGCTGAATGTAGCAGACGTTTCCTGGCCTGTAAGCCGCAACACGCTGTGAAAGTAAACATTTCTTCTCTTGAAAACACAAAGTTAAGGTAAAAAATTTCAAGCATTACTTAATGCTTGTAAATCCACTAGTACATTATAGTCATTTGTTTTGTACAAGCTTTTGGTTATCTAGTATTGTGGTCTGTAGCGTAAAAGTCTTTTCGACTTCTACGCTGTTTTAACACATCAATATACACTGCCGGACATTTGCTAAGGACGGATGACAATAGCAACCACAGCAACCATAAAATGGAAGGCAGGAAAATGTGGAAATTAGCATAAGTGCGGGATACAGTAAGACGTGTTGTGCGTACGCAAATTTTGGATTGCCGAACTTGTTCGTGACGTCATAGCGCTCATAAGAGATATAAAGGATTTGACGCGTATATTGACCGTTGTTGTTCAAACGCAAAGTTGAAAGGGAAAGAATCAATTGACGAACTTGCAATTTTCAGTATGTCTTCCCGACATCACCTAGATGATTTTACGCGTGGCCGTATTATTGGCAAGATTGAAGAAGGGCGAAAAATAACAGATGTTGCCAGGGAGTTCGACGTCAGCCACAGTGTTGTTTCAAGGCTTTGGAAATCATTTCAAACAAATGGAGAGTGTAGCGAACGTCACGGGGGAGGTCGTGTTCGCAGTACGACACCTGCAGAAGATCGGTACATAGTGCTATCAACAAAAAGACACCGGCGCAGCACAGCTAGTGAGTTATCAAATCAGTTTATGGCTGCTACTGGCAAGCGGATCTCCCGAAAAACTGTCGCCAGACGTTTGCATGAAGTAGGACTATACGCCCGCCCTCCTGTTGTGTGCATCCCATTGTCCAGACGTCACCGTACTGCCCATTTGCAATGGTGCCATCAACATCGCGATTGGATTGATAACGACTGGTCTGCTGTCCTCTTCTCAGATGAGAGTTGATACAGTCTATAGTCTGATTGTCGACGACAACTGATCTGGCGTGATAGTGGTACTGCATATTCTCCAGCAAACATACAGGAAAGGGACCGATATCCGACATGTAGTGTCATGGTATGGGCTGGCATCATGATCAATGGCCGCACGTCCCTCTATGTGCTTCCAACTGGGACTATGACTGGCCAACGATACATTAATGATGTTCTGCTACCTCATGTTCGCATGTTCCGTGGTGCTGTCGGTGATAGATTTATTTTCATGGACGACAACGCAACATGTCATCGAACAGTCGCTGTCCAGGAATGTCTTGAGAGCGAGGATATTCAACGCCTCGTATGGCCAGCACGTTCTCCAGATCTGAATCCCATTGAAAATGTGTGGGATGCTTTAGGGAGGAGTCTTGCTGGTCGCCAATGCCATCCAATAAACAAGGACACCCTCATCCGTGCACTGACAGAGGAATTGGATAAATTACCCCAACAGCTGCTTGATATTGTTGTGCATAGCATGACACGACGTGTGGAATCTTGCATCGCCCTCCATGGTGGCCATATCCCGTATTGACATCTTACGCCGGAACGCCTGCGGACGGTAATTGCATTTTTTTCACGTTTACGTATTCTGCAGAAAATGGCCTGTTCGTCCCTTGAACAGGTTCCAAAGCCTTCTGGATTTCAGAGCACAATAAATTGTCTTTCTTGTAATGTCCTGGCATTCTGACATTATTTTATTTCACTTGGCATCCAACCACACTTACTTTTTTATGCGCTATATAGCCGTTTATGATCCGTCCTTAGCAATTGTCCAGCAGTGTACTAAGAAATAGTTCCTAAATGAAAGAAAACCTTAACGGCCAGACGAAACAACAGAAGTCAACTTACGGAAAAGCTTTATTCAGGCTGTAGAAAACACCTCGTAATAGGGCATACTGCATGCAGTAAACGCTCCACACACCACACATTATCACAACACTCCTATCAATAATCAGTTTACAACCCAACGCTTGTAATAATCGCTCTCTTTTTTTTTTTTTTTTTTTTTTTATTGAAGGGGGTTTAACGACCACCGTGAGCAACTCAATGGGCTATAAGCAGTCGCCCGTCCCTAATTTAGGGTCACTGGTTCCACGGAAGGGAGAGAACCAGTGCCGTAAGACAAACACAACATCCATGCCTGACCGAGATTCGAACCCGGACCCCTTACGGACGAATGATCAGAGGCCAGCGAAGCGCTCTCTTACAACGCTCTCTTGCAATAGATCAGTCGTCGTTTTTATCTCTTGCTCTTATCAAGATCAGGCATACGTCACGTGCATTCAACTTCAATTGTGTTGCCAAACGTATTCGTTTGAGAGAAAAGATATTTCGTTAAGCGTGAAGAATACTGAGAATAAACTCAAGATTTACATAGGGAAAGAAACTAAAAAAGGAAAGTTAATCTAGAATATACGTCACAGGCCATCAAAAGTACAGGACATTTTTCATATTCTTTTTATGTGGCGACCTTACCCAGAAATTTCGTTTTTGGTGTAGTTCACAAAAAAATAAATAAATTAGAAGTACTTTACTAATCAAGCATAAGAAGCTTCGACTAACAAAATTTTCTTAAGAGTGAACTTTGATTGAGTACCGTTTTTTTTTTTTTTTCAAAATCCTCACCTGGGGTTAGAGTCCTGGCTCTTCAGTCGTTTACAATTGATTGATGATTCATCATTCCGCGAAATCTTTAGAAGTTAAACCTAATTTGTTGACTCACTAGCGCCATTACCTGCAATTTATTTCTTTACAATCATTGCAGGTAAAGAGCAATATTTCAAATGTGAAGAAGTAAACCTTGGGGAACTAGGAACTCGATAAGACTTCGGTGGTTTTAAAATATTTGTACTTTTTTGTACCGAGTTAACTGATATACAGCACAGTGACAAACTGGAAGAAAAAGTGTTAACTTCTTGATGCTTGAAATAGCATATCTAACTAAATTAAAGTTTCCATACTAGATGCTGAAATTTCTGAACATTATGGTTGATCCCACAGAACATTTCAACATCCGACTTTGGTGATACCTGCAGCTCAGAACTCGGGGGTTAGGGGGAGCTAAGCATCGTATGGGAGGTGGGCACACATTTTGAAGTACTTGGCAGAAATTTCGGCAAAAAAATCCGTTCTTACCCGATTCTGATGATGATATCCCCAGTAAAAAAAAAAAAAATAAAAAAATCAGGTACATGCTATACGTAGTATTTACTCAATGTATGTAGTATTGGGAACCATGGACACGAATCTCTGTAGCTTTTAACAAGTTACCATTTCTTCTTTATTTTAGCTTGCTTACATCATTTTGTTTAAATTAATATTTGCTGTCATAAGGCTTTTTATGGATTTCAGTTTGTAACCTGGCAAGGAATATTTCTTTCTCTTCTACTCGTCTTTTAAAAATAAAATTACAAAAAATTGTCTTTCTACTACTCTCTTAGATATTTAGAGGACTCCCTCCATTTCCCAGAAACACTAAATTTGACAAATTCAGGCTTTATAATTAACGAACGATTATCCAAATTTCCTAACATCTCAAATGGTTGCACTCGCCATGTATTTTAAGTTTTAACTGCGTAAGTAGGGGGGCTGAAGCCCCCCATTAGCGCGCGCCTGACATCCAAACATTTTTCTGGCTACAAGTTGTTATTTTAACTGCTACGTTTTAAAATCCCAGTGTTTAAAAATCCAATCTTCTGACATCGTACGCTACGATTCCTCTCGAAGGGTTTTGTCATCTTTAAAATAATTTTCGATTTAATTTGTGGACTTTTTCGAAGGAACATTTCTTCATTTCTGTTACAGGCAGAAAAGGATTTTTAGAGCTTTAATAGATTTTCGTATACCTAGGTAAATACCTATTCTTCTAACTTTTCTTTAGCAATCAGTTTACATGAAATTTACGTTTGGACATTGAAAAAAAAAAAAAAAAAATCAGATGGTAAAACTGTTCATAGAATTTAAGTAGCAAAATTGCCCACGCATACGGAAGAATTAGAGCATTTGGTGCAACAACAATGAGTTTTCTTTACAAAACAGCCTTCCGCTAAACAAATTACACCTCTTTCAATATAACAGCGAGGTTGGTTCCCCATTGGCTTTAATCTGAAAGAGAAAATATCAACGTGCCGCACATTCGCGCGAATAAGTAGTTTCATTGTGGTTAACTTCCTTGGCAGTTTTCCCAGAATTCAACCCTCGAAAGCCAATGAAAGTTAAGTGCCATTTAATCCATTCGCATAGGAAGCGGCATGGTTCTGCGCGTTGGAAAGCCGAGGACAAATGCTTATAGGGGGCATGGAACTTCAGAGACTATTAGTTTGGGCATAGCTGCCTCTTCAGCCGTAATAGCAGCAGATGATGTTAGAGACGGGCACCTACGCCGTGTACGAAGGAATGCTGGGTTGTAACACACACGGAAGAGACTACCGATCCAGCGTGATTACTAACAATAAAAACAGGACCTGTCATGGCAAAGACCATGGTTATTAGAGCGAAGGAAATCGCTCTTTTTCTTTCCCCTCCCATAGCTTCGGAACAGGGGGAAAAAATGGCACAGAAAAGAAAACCTAAATGTTACACGCGGTATTTCTTCGAAAGAAAACCCGAAATCGGCCATACGAGTCTCAAGAAATGAGAAATAAATACTGAGGGATGTCAGAAGTAAAAAAATTAATATTGTAAGTCATTATGGGCATAAGAAAGCAAATTAAAAGCATAAAACAAAATAATGGGATAACACTTAATGGAAGGAGATCGCAAGATAGACTAATAAAGTTCCGTTTCATCATGCTCACTCCGCAGGAAATTTCTTAATTACTTAAGGGGGGAACAAGGAAAGTATTTCCTTAAATGGCTCGGCTGTCTATAAATAAAGACTGCGGAAATCAATAAAAACAAATGCTGCACTTCAAAATTACAGAACTGTGTCTTGGGCAAAAATAAAAAGTTAATGAAATTGATCTTCTCCAATTATTTTCGCTGTTATTTTCACGAGCTCCTTCTTTACGTGTGTCAGCAGTATACTAATAGACCAACACTTCTCAAAGAATTGTTAGCCATAAACTTTGCAGAAAAAAAGAAAAAAAATCAGATTTAAGACCGCGTAAAAATTAAGAAGAATTTTTGAATTACTTATCCTTCATCTTTTCTGTGGAAAATATTTTTTTTTCTTTCAATTTCGAAAGGAAAAAAAAAAACTTCCAAGAAACTTTAGGCCTGACTGGGATCACGACTACAACCTATTTTACCAAATTATTACGTGGGAAAACTGGAGAATCCAACTTTCAAAACACTTCAGCTTTCTGTTTATAAGTAATACACACGAATTTGCATACCCTAATTTTCGGGCTAAGAGCAGCACGTGAGACAAATTGCTGTTACGGAAACAAATTCGTTGAAACAGCCGCACTGTACCGCACCTCAAAATTTTGTAATTTCTTATCCATCAACGTAACAGCTTCAACAAATAACATTGTAACACGTTTGGATCAGATCTCAAATACCTGTCATTAAAGTCAATTTCCATAATTTCATGAAATCTTTTAAGTTACTTTCAGTAATTTAATGAACTTATATAAAAATGAGAAACTGATATTAGCACTGAAAACCCTGAATGCTCTTTCCTTTATTATCTTGTTTATTTACAAGGCTGTGGAAAATATTATTTTCACAGCCCGGCAATTTTTTTTTTTTTTTTTTTTAGATTTAACGACCACCGTGAGCAACTCAATGGGCTATAAGCAGTCGCCCGTCCCTAATTTAGAGTCACTGGTTCCAGGGAAGGGAGAGAGCCAGTGCCGTAAGACAAACACAACATCCGTGCCTCACCGGGATTCGAACCCGGACCCCTTCCGACGAATGATCAGAGGCCAACGCCTTAGACCACTGCGCCACCGGGGCGGCAGAGCCCGGCAATGGAAAAGTTACATGCCAAGCTGAGCATGTGCAGAAATTATTTACCTGCCCAGGTCGTAAAATGCTGGATGCCGAGGAAAATTTACCTTTTAAGGTGGACATCAAGTAATTTTGCTTCCTATACTTCCAATGGAAAAATGTTTGTACACATTTCCTTCACAATTAGTGTGCTCCCAAGGATGAAAATTTGAACATCGATTAAAATAACTTCATATTATAACTTAGAACATTTAATATTTTCTAAAACATAACCATAATTATATTAAAATTCAATAAATTTTCCTTTCTTGGTGTTGAAACCAGAAAAAAGATGGCGCGACCTGTACTTTGATGACGTCAGTAGACAAACAAATGTTGGATTGCATAATTATGGTTATGTTTTAGAAAATATTAAGTATTCCAAGTTATAAAATGATGCTATTTTAATCGATGTTCAAATTTTCATCCTTGGGAACGCATTAATTGTGAAGAAAATGTGTACAGAAGTTTTTCCATTGGAAGTATAGGAAGCAAAATTACTTGACGTCCACCTTAAGATAACAAATCAGAACCTTCATTTTTTTTAAGACGGATTTCCCAATAGGCCGACTAGGCCCGGGCCTAGAGCGGAAAATTTTAGGGGCGGCAAGTTTTACTGGTAGCAGAAATTAATAATTTGTTACAACCCATAAAGATAACGAAATAAATTTTTTAAATAAAAGCGGAAACTAGCATTTAGTCCGAAAACTGCTGTATACAAGATTTTATTTCGCCATTCCCGTAAACCCTTTCCTTTTCGACTTGCAAAACCATAGACAAACATGTTTATCTGTTTGACTATGCTTAAGGACTGAAATGAATACAAACGAGTGGTGGAGGGTACGAGTAGAGTGTTAACTTTGGTCTTTGGAGCCCGATAAAAGTTTTCAGACTTAGATAAAGGAAGATCGCTTTATGCATTTGCAGGATGTTCACGCAAAGCTATCCCATCTCTCCTCAGAATGTCAGAATGAACACAATGGTAGGGGCCAGGGCAAGGGCTGAATCGCGCTACTATGTATTAAAAACATTAAAAATAAAAAAAAAAAAAGTGAAAGAAAGAAGACAAACTTCTATCGAAGCAACTGATTAATTACAAATATTTAATCAATTTTAGGAATTCATGGCGAAAGGGAAAAGTAGGAAACTTTTGTCAACGATAGACGAAATTTTGTTATTAATTACTATAAGAACAAATTTTGTAGGTTCACCACATTTAAACTTTAAATTATTATTTTTATTTGTACTTTTCTTTGGGTAGGCTATATTCCCCCTGACATTTCGTTTTCCTCCTGGATCGGATTAGAATGAGTTACATGAAATTCTAGCCATCAAATTATTTTTTTTAAAGGGGAGTAGGGGCGGCAAAGTCCTAAATCCGGCTGGTTTTGAGGGTCTGTATTCAAAATGTCCAATGCACAAAAGCGTGTATCTCAAGTTTTGAGATGATGATGCTAAAATTGGCATCAAATAATATGATGAAATTGGTATTAGAGAAATTTAGTGACTCTGCCATTTTATTTCGTTAAAGTTTTCGCCCTTTGTCATTAAACACCGGAGGATGGAGCATGCATTCCGGGCATGCATCAGAGGCATGCAATCAGTAGTGAGATAGGCCAAGCCCGAGCACAAAAGCCCGAAATCGAGCCTGGGCCCGAACTGGGCTCGGGGTCCGAGAGAGGGAGAGAATTTGCTTCTTCTTTTTTAATGTGATTTTGTATGATTTAGCTCCTGAGATTTTTTTCACACTTCCTAGTTGTTAAATAGAATTCTTCGGCAACTGGGCCTAGATATGGAGTGGGAACTCGGCAAGGCTAATTCATTCCGGGCTTGGGTAACAAATATCATAGGCCATGAATTACTGAATTTCCACGAAGGTAAAGTTTCTTTAAGAACTATAGATAGTAGAAAACAAGCTGCCAAATTTTGCTCCATACCTCAACGCGGCAGCTCCTTGCTAATTCTATTGCGCAACGTACGACGTAGATCGTTGTGCCTCCCGATTTTTCCTGATGCCCGGTCTCCCTAAACGTTTCAGGAAGAAATGAATGGTCAAAGAAACTACAGAAATAGATAGATATTCCTTCCCCACTCAGCAGCTGAGAAGGACATCGGTTAATTGCGCGGGGAGGAAAGAATGGAGAAGTCTGAAAGAGGAGATTTTGTTTAATGCCTAAACAGATTAATCATAGTTTTCGGGATCGTTCGGGCCCGGGCTCTATCTTGCAATACACTGGCGTGCAAAAATTAAGGAAGGACGAAACGGTTTTTCGAATGTAACGTCGTGCAGAAGGGCTCCACATCGACTCAAATCATACCATAAGATCCCCAAAATGTAAGAATATGGGACAAGTGAGCAAAACCGTCCAAACAAGGAATCCAAAGGATACAAAGCCACTTTATTGAAAAGGTAGCTTCGAGCACAACTGGACAGAAGACAGAAACGTCCATGTGACAGGCGGCTGCCAAGAAAAATCCAGTCTTTAGTAGGGGATATGATCAGCCCTGACTGCGTTGCAGGATTTACAACGTCTGTTCATGCTGAGGACGAGTTTGTCAAGGAGCTGTTGAGGCATCGCGGCCCCGTTCCTCTTGTAGCGCCAATAGCAGCTGCGGAATCGTTGCTGGCGGCTGGTGACGTGCTGCCAAGCGTCTCCCGAGAAGGTCCCACACGTGTTCGATTGGATTTAGGTCCGGGGACTTTGCGGGCCAATCCATGCGTTGAATATCTTCACTCACCAACAGCTCTGTGACAGCCACTGTACGATGAGGTGTAGCGTTGTCGTCCATGAAGAGGAACTCAGGACCCACAGCATCTCTAAACAGACGCACGTGAGGCAGGAGAACCTCGGTACAATAGCGGACACCAGTGACTGAATCTCCTTGGAAGATATCGAGGTCAGTACGGCTACCAAGCATGACACCGTCCCAAACGAGAACTCCACCACCTTCAAACCGGTCCCGTTCGATGATGTTGAAGGTGTGATTGCGTGTTCCCTGCTCTCTCCAGATGTGTATACGTCCAGAATCGCTCGTCAAACTAAATCGGCTCTCATCCGTAAAGAGAACTCGACCCCATTGCTGATGTGTCCAGTTCTTGTGTTCCTGGCACCACAGAAACAGCCGTCTCCGATGAGCAGGCGTTAATGGCACACACCGTACTGGTCGTCGTGCAAATAGACCACCTTTGTGCAGACCACCTTTGTGCTGGCCACGGTAAAACGCGATAGCGGACGTCCAGTTGCATATGCCTTGCGATTTCTCCCGCTGTCTGCCGTCTGCCTCTTCTCGCCTGTAGGACAATATGCTGGTCGTCCACCGCCGTGGTTGCTCGTGGAAGACCACTGCTAAACTCTCGGACAGCTGTTCCTGTCGTTTGAAATGCTCTCCAAGCTCGTGAAACGATGCTGTGAGCGATCCCGAACTCCTCGGCCACACTAGTCACACTTCGACCTTGTTCCAACTTCCCAATGACGCGACTTAGGGTAAAGCCATCCAGATGTCGTCTACTGGATTGCCTGTTGGCCATATCACACGGTGGCAGCAATTCGATGTCGTTCAAACCGATGTACACCGTGCAATAGCTTTTACCGAATTGCTGAGCGTACACCGCCCATGTGCTTTATACCCTTCCGACACTCTCCCCCCCCCCGTCATGCTGCATATATGTGCGCATGCCCTACCGTACCGGACCCTAGTCTATCTCCTGAGTGGTCTTTCGGTCCGTTCGGCCTGCTCGTTTCGTTGTTATGCTGATTTCTCCTCTTCGTCCTTAATTTTTGCACACCAGTGTACTTTGGCTGACAATAATAAAGGTACATTACGGTTACATTGACGAAAGAGTGTTAATACAAGTCTGATAAGTTTACTTCTGAGCTGCAAAAAGTAAAATTACGTTAATCTGTCACTGGAATTTTATAATAAAAATAAATAATGGATGAAGTTTTAAAAAAGAAAAAAATCACCAATAAATTGTTAGATTACAATTCTTATCACCCTTCACACCAATGCAGCGACGCAATTTCTGGATAAAATTAACAAACTGGATTCCACGCAAAAGTCGAGAAGATATATAAAGAGCAGATGAAAGGGAATTTAGAAGAACAGTTATTGCCACTTCGTTAGTTTTTTTGTTTTGTTTTTTCTTTAATGGAAGATAAAGTGAAAACAGTCCCTTCAGTTTAAGGAAATTTATTGTGGTCGACAAAACAAAATCATGCTTGAAGCACTGAAAAAGAAGTATGGATTTGGAGAAAACAAATGACATGAATGAAGATAAACTTCACAAAGAGAAAAGCTATTATAGTGAGAAAGGAAACTATCATCACTGAACATTAAAATAGCAGAAAGACCTATATTGAACAAGTAACATCTGTCCAATAGCTGAGGAGTAGGTACCGATTCATCCTTTCCCGTTTCATCCTCGGGTTTTAACAGGTGTGGCGATTCGTCCCTTGCAGACAGGAGTAGGCACCGCTTCATCCTTTCCCGTTTTGTTTAATGTATAGATTGCGAAGTCAAAGAATGTAATTATCATTACAACCAATCTCTATGGCGTAAAGTGCAAAATTTAGGCCTAACATCAGAATAAATAAACAATGAAGACATCAAACGTCATATACGAATGTTTGCAGCTCTTGCATTCATTCCACCCACTTGTGTAGACGATGGATTTTTAGCCATAATGGAGGATGCACCCACAAATGATGCTGTTCAAGAGTTTAATAATTTTATGGTAGATCAGTGGATGGACAACCCTGTTATTGGTCGAATATGAAACTGTTATAAAGAGCGTCACAGAACGACAAATTCCGTAGAATCGTGGCACGACAGATGGAGATTAAATAAATCTGTAAGAAAATCACATCCAAATACACTGCTGGCCACCCAAAATGCAACACCAAGAAGGACACGAGATAGCAAAGCCAGATTTACTGAACAGATAACAACAGCTACAAAAATGAAACGATTAAGCTTACAGGCCCGTGCGACTTGCGGAACACGCAGACATCAATAGTTCGTGTGGCCCCCATGGCTGGTAATAACGGCCGCTACACGCCACGGCATCGAACGAAAGAGGCTTTGGATGTGGACTTGCGGTATGTCGGTCCAGGCTGCTTCCACACGTTGCCACAGTTCATCAGGCGTAGCCGCAGGTGGTGCTTGCCGGGCCACACGGTTGCCAATCAGCGATCAGACGTGTTCGATGGGCGACATATCGGGAGAACAGGCGGGCCAAGGCAGCAGTGACACCTGGTGAGCCGTGAAGAATTGTTGCACGATGCGTGCCACGTCCGAGCGTGCATTGTCCTGTTGAAACGTGGCCACTGGCAGGTCCTGCAAGTAAGGGAGGACTACAGGCTCCAAAACGTCGGAGATGTAGCGGTGGCTGTTGAGTGTACCCGTGATGCGTACCAGAGGGGTGCGGGTGTCATATCCAAATGTGCCCCAAACCATAACGCCAGGCGACGGTCCGGTATTGCGATGCATAACGCAGGCGTCATACAGTCTCTCGCCGCGATGCCGCCACACGCGGATCCGATCATCGTGGTGCTGCAGGCAGAAGCGGGATTCGTCGGAGAAGACAATGTCGTGCCATTCCGTAGTTCAGGTGCGGCGTTCAACGGCTCACTGCCGCCGCACTCGCCGGTGGTGTAACGTCAATGGTAATCGGAGAAATGAGCCCCGTGCGACAAGTCCCCGCTCCTGCAGTCAACGTCGAACGGTACGTGCTGACACAGGTTGTTGCGCAACACACCCTAATTCCTGCGCTAACGTTCGTGATGTGGCGGTGCGAGCCGTCAATGCCCGCCGCACAACATGCCGGTCCTCTCGTTCTGTGGTGTGCCGCGGCTGCGGCAATCACTCACGTCGGTCCGTCCGTCCCTCCTGCACCCACCGAATCCATACTGGCCTCACTGTGGCTGGATGTCGTCCCACACGGGCGCCGATGTCTCGGTACGATAAACCGCTCTCGCGATAAGCCACTATTCGTCCTCTGTCGAACTCCCGAAACGTGCTGGAATGACTGCCGTATTCTGCGACGAGGCATCGGGAAGCTTCTCACGCACAGGTCCGGCAGCACAACACACTTCCACTACTTACACCCCGCCTTCTGTGTACCCTTCTTATAGCGCTTCTCGGTGGCGTGCTGGGCGCACATGATTTGCATATGCCCTGCAATGCTAATCGTTTGCATGTCCTCTCGTGGGCGACGCATGGTGCGAATTTCAGGCCAATCGGATGCTTCCTTCTTGGTGTTGAATTTTGGGTGGCCAGCAGTGTATATTAGAACTTCTGATTAAGTTAAAAGATCTATGACATTCAAAGAAAACAACATGAATGCCTACAAAAAAAGACAAAAAAATGTATATATTATTTTGGATAAAATAATTGAGAAAACGGTTCATGATTTCGAAACCGGAAAGATGACACTAACTGAATGCTTACGTGCTTTGGCATACACAATGAAACTACAATAATATGTTAGATAAGTTCTTAAAATTGACAAAGTGCTACTAATCACAGCTATTTTCACTGCATTTTTTTGAGGAAGATTTTTCCTGCATTTGTGACAAGAAAAACTAAAAGAAGACGTAGTTTCAGAAAAGACGATAATAATTTTTGTGGAACGAAGTCAGACTACCTCGTGGTGTTCCATGGAAACGCAATATGCGGCTAAAACTCGAAGTAAAACTAAATAACACGAACTCAAATAACACAGTTTATTATGCAACTGGAAAATGTACGGGGGAAGGGGGGGGGAACGAATCGTCACTCCTGTTAAAACCCGAAGATGAAACGGCACAATTTATTTTGAGCACAGGATGAAACGGGAAAGGAGGAATCGGGACGTCACCTAGCTGAGTGAACTGTCATAGGAGGTTACGCGTAAGAGCAGGAATGAAACACGCAAAAAAGACATTCACTGATAATTACCAACTTTTAAAATCAACACACATGAATATGTAACTGAGGAAATAAAATAATAAAGACCTTTTTACGGCAGGTACACGAATCTTCTAAAAAAAAAAAAGAAAAAAAAACGAAAAGAAAAGAAAGAAAGAAACTTTTTAGAGTCCTTCGAAATCTGGTGCTGGAGACGAATGCTGTCGGAGGGTTGGACAGAAAAGTAAAGCAACGACACAGTACTTCAGGAAGCACCCAAAGACAGAAGAATATACTTCACGTTATGTAAAGGGTTATGGCCTGATTACCGTACAGATGGGACCCAGAGACTCCTCTTTAACATGTATAACGAAGTAAATTTCTCCGTCATTTTTGTCCACGCCGAGGCTCGAACCCGGGTCCCCTCATTCCGGAATAAGTCGCTCTCCCAACTGAGCAACGCGGACGTTCGTTATCTTCGCTATCTGCCTTTATGTCGTGTCGTCCTGCGGGACAGGCACGTCCATCCCCCCCCCCCGAAAGAGGGTCGGGGGCATGGCCCACGGGTCAGCCGTGACCATGAATTGTCGTAGGCAGCCATTCGCTGTAGAACGTGCACTTGAGAACTCCCAGTCAATCTAGTGTGTGGAATGCAACATCACACATTTTTAGCACGTCTTTTGTAAAAAAGATCGTGCTTCTGTTATCGGTTTGTCCGTCCGTCCGTCTGTACCCTCGGAATCTCTGCAACTATTAGTCCGATTTGAAAAATTCTTTTTGCATTCGGAAGCTTGAAATATGCAAATGATGATCCTTCATTTCGGTTTTTTTACGATGCACAATTTTGCCGCTAGGGGGCGTAAATGCAGATGATGTCGAATTCAAAATTACGTTTTAGTCCACATATTTGCTTCTAAACATCCGATTGAAAAAATTCTTTTATCTGTCGATTCCATTTATGTCGAAGAGTATTTTACATATAGTTTCATTTTCAAATTACGCATAGATTTTCCGCTAGGGGCGTAAAAGTAAATTACATTTTTTCTGATAACTCTTCTCCTAAAACTCCGATTTGAAAAATCTTTTTTTCAGGGGATACATCTACTAATGGAAAATATTTTGCATATAATTTCGAATTTTTGGTAAAGAATACTTTGGCCATCAGGGGGCTTGTAAAAAATTGAAGGAAAAACATCCTCACATGAAAATGGAATATGAAACTCAAATTAATATTTTACTCAAATAAGTGCTAATTTTTGCTTCTGATGTATTTGCCATAAAACCTGAGCTTCTAAAATATCGATTGAAAAAATTCTTTCGTGGACTGATGCACTCACATCGATAAACCTTTTCGGAATACTTTCTTCCTAAAATATCTCAGAGTTTCTCCGCCAGGGGGCGTAGATGTAAATCTTATTTTTGTCAATATCTCTACTTCTAGGAGTCCGATTTGAAAAATTCCTTCTTTGTTGGATAGTGTTTTCCGTGTGACATGTTTTTCATATAATTTCAAAATTTTCAAGTAATTCATAGACTTTGCGATAGGGGGCGTAATGGTAAATTGCGTTTCGCCCTATATCTCTGCTTCTAAATCTCCGATTTGAAAAATTCTTTCTGCACCGGATACAACTCCTGATGGGAAATCGTTTGCAAATAACTTCTAAATTTTATAAAAAAAAATGGTTTGGCCACCAGGGGGCGTAAATCTTAATTTCCGCTTCTGATGTATTTGCAGCAAAATATGAGCTTCTAAATTCTCGATTGAAAAAAACGTCGTTTGTAGACCGAACTACTCGTGTCGACAAACCTTTTCGTAAACATTTTCTTCTTAAAATAGTGCATGGTTTCTGCGCCAGGGGGCGTAGATGTATATCTTATTTTTGTCAATATCTCGACTTCTAGGAGTCCGATTTAAAAAATTCCTTCTTCGATGGATAGTGTTTCTAGTGTGACATGTTTTTTCTAAAAATTCAAAATTTTCAAGTAATTAATTCATAGACTTTCCGCTAGGGGGCGTAAAGGTAAATTGCGTTTTCTGCTCCTAAAACTCCGATTTGAAAAATTCTTCCTGTATCGCATACAAGACCTGATGGAAAATATTTTTCACATAATTTCTAATGTTTTGTAAAGAAGGGTTTGGCCACCAGGGGTCATAAGTGTTAATTTCTGCTTCTGATGTATTTGTAGCAAAATCTGGGCTCCTGAAAACTCGACTAAATTTATTTTTCTTGGACTGATACCGCTCATATGGACTGATACTGCTCCTTTTGAGAATACTTTCTTCCTAAAATAGTGCATGGTTTTCCCACCAGGGGACGTAAAGTCACATCTCATTTTTGTCCATAACTCGGTTTCTAAGAGTTCGAAAGCTCAAGATTCCGTTTACACCAATATCTGAGGGATTAAGGACCCGATTGAAAAACTTCTTTCTTCCGTCAGATACTATTGTTTTCCATACCGGTTCCATTGCCTTTGAATAGCTTTGATAAATTAAATTTGCGTCAGAACGGATTCAAAAGATGTGCTTATTACACCCGAAAATTCGGTGTCATCTTTCTTGTTATTTTTCGAGGCGCTGAAGAAGGGATTCTCTTATTTTTCTTCTCTCGCAGTGTAGAAAGAACATCACACCATTGCGAGATCTTGGACGGCCGGGTCATCCGGAAAGTTCGAGTGCCATTATAACGAAGTAAATTCCTCCGTCATTTTTGTTCACGCCGGGGCTCGAACCCGGGTCCCCTCATTCCGGAATAAGTCGCTCTCCCAACTGAGCTACGCGGACGTTCGTTATCTCCGCTATCTGCCTTTATGTCGTGTACGTCCTGAGGGAGAGGCACGTCACACAAGGCCCCCATTTTCAAAATTGTTTGTAGAACATTATTGTTTGTTTGTGTGTGTGAGCGCACTTAAAAAAATTACCACAACGAAGTCCCACTGTAATGAAATATGCTTTTGGAAATGAGTCAGTAAAAAACGGTTACGTAACTGCGTACGAACCAGGGCTGATACGAACAGCATGGCGAATTTAGAGAAGCGTGTCTTACCCTCTCTTTCTCTCTCTTTTTTCTTTTTTTCTTCTTTATCTTCCCCTGCCAGTTTTTACGCTTTAAGTAGTCCTTTCATTTCGTCGAAAAATAATTAAAAAAATTTACAAATCCACTGCTACCTTAACTGAACATACCATAAACAGGAAGTTCTGCGAAACACCTTCGGCTCCTTTCAACTTGCAACGATAACAGACGTTTCTCGCGGTACGTCTGAAATATGTACTTCCCCGCGGCCAACCGCTTGACATAATGATTGATGTTAAGTGTCAGGAGCCAATCATGTGTTTTTTGTTTGTCGGAAAAGAGTAAAAACTTTAGAATCTATAAGAAGACAATGTTAACATGACCAATCATTAACTTTCAGTGAATGCGGGAGTGACCACTTGGGCCAATGAAGCAAATACGTTTGTAACTGACGTCCCGCTGACGTTTATGTTAGAAATTCCTCAAAGGCGGAGTGGGGTGGGGAGGGGGTGGACTTTAAAAAAAAACTCGCATAGAAAGTGGATGTCATTTGACAACAAAAGAAGATGTGCTACCAGCACACAAATCATTAGCTATACAGGTTTCTGAAATAATCAACTCACACCTGTGTACTAGCATGATATTGAAGGAATGTTTTGGGCACAAAACACTTTGAAAAAAGGCAATGAAAGGCTGATGAAGAAATGATTTGCTATCGATAACTTTTCAACAACTTGACTTTAAAGGTGAGGGGTTTCCCCAAAGCTCTCAGACTGATCATGAAGGAGCGGCCAGCTCGACTGCTCTAATGATTTCATGTACGTAAAACGCGATAATTACTGGGGATTTGACATTAATTAGGGCCTTTCGATGTCATACAACACCGGACTGTCTGTCCGAGAGATGTTTACATACGCAGAGTTAGCGATTAAAACACGTAGATTATTTTTTTCTTTTTCGGGAAATGTTTATATAAACAACTTTTCAGCTTCACGAAACCACATACCCGAGCTTCTGGCGCGATCCGCTGCTACAACCCAGGTAGCACAGCCTTGCAATTTAACATTGGACCAACACAGAGCCACCGTCTTTTAGGAGTAAAAGACGATGGCTCAGTGTTGGGTCAACGTTAAATTACAAGGCTGTGCTACTTGGGAACGGAGTTGCGGAAGTTCGAAGTATTTGTTCACAAATGTAGAGATCGATGATCTCTTGTTCATACTTAAGTGTTGAAGAGGAAATGGGTTTACATTTGTAACAGAAGTAGGTAGTTAGGTCTAAACCTCACCTGTGGGTGGAGTGCACACGAGAAATGGAACTTCTCTGTGCTTTACATTACGTTTAATACAAAAGTAGTTCATCTCAGTAGAGCAGCTTTGTTTCTCTAAAGGAAGATTTGCGTTATTTGCAGTGTGGCGGAGAACGGGGGTTGGAAGTCTGAAATGGGCAAGGCAGTAAAGTGGAAAGTCTGCACCGGGCCAGGCCGTAAAGTGGAAAGTTTGAACCGGGCAGGGTTTTCCAAATTAAAGCACGTGTAGACCTTTAACATGAATATCACCTTCAACATTTTTGTCGCTGCAATGAAGCTGTAACGAGGCAGCATTCAATGTCGAATGACGCAGGAATGTCAGCTCGATATTCTAGTCTTGTCGTTTAGTGGTAACACATGGATGGCCTTAGGGAATCTTCTCTGTTCTGTGTTTGAAAACAGCAAGGCATTAACGCGATTGTTCTAAAAGCGACACAACTGAGATTAAATTCATCTTTTAGATTCCTTCATAGGCCCGACTTAATGTATTCTTTTTGTTTATGTTTTCTTTTTGTTTCAGGATTTAACGACCACGAAAATCAGTCCCTAAATTAGGGCCACTGATTCCAGGGAAGTGACTGAGACAGCTCCCAAATCCCACCCAAAACTCGAACCCGGGCCCATTGCGGACGATCGGTCTGAGACGTTGTCCTCTTGGTGAACAATTGCTCGTTATGCTGAACCGACGAAAATACGAACAACAAAAATAATTCCAGTATTCCAGGTAAACTGGCAAGGTATTCCACACATCTCAAACTAAGAGAAATGACGCAGTAATTCTACCTGTTTTGTGAGCTAGAATTAGTGTCCGGTAATTTTACCTGAAAAAATATCAAGAGCAACCAAAGAATTCAGTAGAGTTGATTGTCCAAAATAAATTTTCTCGAAATTCAGCCATCTGCATCTCAAAAACATCCAAATACTTTCAGGAGAACTTGCACACAGAGCTTGGGTGTTTTGTATGCAACTGTGTCAGGATTTGAGACGCATAACAATGTTTGGCCTAGATTTCGAAACTCATTAAATCTATAGCAAAATTCGTCAGTTAAAAAATCGATTATTTTCGAAAAGTAAGGCATTGCTCCATTTCCATCGGCAACAACGCTGTAAACTGAGTCTGTACTTCCCCATCTGATGTTTCATTATTGGGAAATATTTAAGTATTCATGAATTTAGATCGCGCTCAAAAATCCTAAGCTCTTTTGCGAAGGCATTCAGAATAACTACTATGCCTTTTTCATTTTTTGTTTTTCGTGGAACTAAAACATTGTGTTGCGTTTATTGGAATGGGTATTGAGGTTAGCAATGAAAACTTAAATATTTAAATGCAAAAAGCATAGGCATAGGAGAGAGAGAGAGAGAGAGAGCAACTGCATCACTCCTTGGCATATATCTAGTTTGTCTTCACAATCATTATGATAGTAAGATGCATAATGGTTTTGCTTCGTAACCCTGTGCTAATAAAAGGCGACAAGAGTATAATAGCTCCACCACCACAATCCTATGCTAGTAAGAGATGACAGGAGTATAACGGCTTTTCACCAAATTCTGGTGCTAGTAAGAAGCATAAGGAAGTACAACAGCTATACACCACAACATTCTACTAATTAAGAGGCAACGTATGCGTAATATCTCTTCATCACAACCTCAACCCTCTACTAATAAAATGCCAAGGGGAGCACAGTAGCTTATCTCCACAACCCTCGGCTAGGATGATGCGAGGCAGAACACAGCGCAACTGTTTGCTAGTAAGATGCCATAAAAGTGTATTAGTTCTTCTCTAAAACTCTTTGCTAATAAGATGACAAGGGGGACACAATAGTCCTTCCAGGGAACAAAGTAGTTCATCTCCATAATCCTCGGCTGGAAAGGTAACAGACGGAAGATAGTAGCCTTGCACAACGCTTTATTGATAAGAGATCACGGGAGCATAATAGTTCTTCTCCAGAACTCTCTGCCAATAAAATGACAACGGAAACATAACAGCACTTCTACACAACACACTGCATATAGAAAACAAAACAATTCGCACCCTGTGCTGGTAAGATGCCGTGACAGCATAAAAGCTTTTCCCAGCTCTATGCTGATGAGAGAGCCGTGGTGTGACCACAGCTTCTCAGAAAGAAAATCGAAGTCATTCTGTGTCACCACAACGATCCCAGCATATGTTAATTTTTGTATAAACCATAACTAATGGATTATCTTTAAAGGTACTGTTTTTGTGATAATCATTCTCAGAGCCGGATGGAGCTTTTGCGGGGCCCGGGGCAAAATTTCCTTGCGGGGCCGCGTAGCAAAATTTCATTGCTGGCACTAGAAAATAAATCTCATATTTTAATACGAGTAAAGTCGTTACGCGAAAAATGTCTGTAATAAACGCACATGATGCGAAATCCACATCGGAGTAGAGGGATGCGACGAGTCCGCATCCCTCTACTCCGGAGCCGAAAGCTTTCCCAATTAAGCTACACCGAAAGGATTTATTGCTGTAACTTTTCTGTCCTGACATGCGCTTCACCTCTATAATACGTCATAACGAAAACTATCATAAAGACAAAATGATTATCTCAAAAAAACATTTGCTTTAAACTTAAGAAAAAGACAGTAATCGCATTCAAAGAAAGACAGAGAGAGAGAGAGAGAATAAAAAGTGTTAAAATCTACTATTTTCTTTCCAGGGAAAGGGGGATTGAGGTTGTATTGTGATTCTTATAATAACTTCCTCAGAAAATGATAAAAACATACGTGCGTACTGAATATTTTTTGCGTTGCGTATATTTTTTGTAGGAAATAATAGGCTTTCCTGTAAAATAAATTCGTATAAACAGTTTTTTTTCCGCCTGATACATGTTTGGTAATTGATTTTTAAAGAAAAGCGGAGTAATTAACAGATTAGTGACTTTTTAAATTTTTGAACGCGCTCATATATGATTTTTTTATTTCTAGTAATGTTTTTAAAGTCCATGAATAAATGGCATCCATATGTAGCCCGAAAATAACTTTGATATTGTTCTTTTAGTTTCTTTAAATTTCAGTATCTTGTTTGCACGCAAAATGTTAAATATATAAAAGTAAGGGCCACAAAATGATGAAATTTAATTTGCTATTTCATGAATGCGAAAAATATTAAGGTAGTTACAATAACCACTTGAAATATGCAAATCTCGGTATTTGTACGGCGAAAGGCGATAACCTATTCAAAAATGGGGGGATTGGAAAAAGAAAAGAAAAAAACTTAGAAAAAAACCCCATCTTTTTAAGTACCTCGCACCCCAAAACTTACAAAATAATAGGGGCAACCGCCCCTGATCATTCTATTATATATTATACTGTCTGTTAAGTGTATTGTTTATTTCAGCGTTGCTATTGGTATAACAAGCACATATTAGGTAGTACACTGGGTAATAGATGGCATTCCTATTGCATTGCACTGGTTATTCTAAGCTATGGCCAAGTATTCTGCGGCCGCCACGGTGGCCAAATGGTCAGAGATACTGGTGTCGGGCTGGGCCCGGACGGTTCGAGTAATGGATGAGGCATGAATGGTGTGTTTTTATAAAAGCGATGGCTATCTCCTTTCCTTGTAACCAGTGCACTCAAATTAGGGACGGACGACCGCTTGTCCCTAATGGCGACTGCTTGTCCACAGTGCAATAGGAATGCCGCTTGGCATTCCTATTGCACTGCACTGGTTATTCTAAACTATGGCTAAGTGGTGGCCAAATGGTCAGAGATACTGGTGACGGACTGGGCCCGGACGGTTCGAGTAATGGATGAGGCATGAATGGTGTGTTTTTATAAAAGCGATGGCTATCTCCTTTCCTTGTAACCAGTGCACTCAAATTAGGGACGGGCGACTGCTTGTCCACAGTGCAATATGAATGCCGCTTAGCATTTTTTTTACACTGCACTGGTTATTCTAAGTTATGGCCAAGTGGTGGCCAAATGGTCAGAGATACTGGTGTCGGGCTGGTCCCGGACGGTTCGAGTAATGGATGAGGCATGAATGGTGTGATTTTATAAAAGCGATGGCTCTCTCCTTTCCCTGTAACTAGCGCACCCAAATTAGGGACGGGCGACTGCTTGTACCCGTGAGAGTTGCTCATGGTGACAGGGTGGTCGTGAAATCCGGAAACAAACGGAAACAAACAAACAAACAAACAAACAAAAAAGCATTCTGTGCATTGTCAGGAAAACGTGCACAATTAACGGACTTAAGGAATCAACGGACACCTATCTCCGTATTAGGCTGCTTCACTAAGTGTTGACTACACTATCAAACAGTTTACAACTGCATTCTCTCCACGCCGTTATGAGATATCTAGTGAAGCGTACTTTTCGTATATTGTTGACAGTTTGGTCCCTTCGATGTTGTAAGCACATTTAAAGTTCTTTTTTAGAGCAAAACTCATTACCGTGTTTTGTGTTTGAGCGCGTACACAATGCCCTACCAGTAACATTAGGGCACCCCTCTACTGATGGTGAATTAGACCCTACGCAAGTATCACGTCACAGATCCAGCAGTACATATATGCTCGTATGGCTATGGAGAGAAAACAGCACGAAGGTGAATGTAAGATGATCGACATAGTTAACTAATTTCTAACGTGGATCGATAATACGGGGTCACATAAGCAATCCTTCCATGCGTGACTTTTCTGAGGAATTGAAGATCCCTAGGTCGACGGTTGGCCATGCGATAAGCAAATGCAAGCGGACATGCTAAGAGCCAAGAAAGGACCCGGTAAACTTCCGAAGCTAACAGACAAAGATTGGACTGTCTCCTGAGAACGCAAATCAACAAAATCTCAAATTACAAAAACCCTATGTGAGACAATTGGGACTTATGCTAGCATCAGTACACTGCACGGGATGCTGCACAATATAGACGTCGACCGGGATGCTGCATTACCACGATCTATCATCCATTCACAAGCTGCTAATCCCTTCGACTAATGTCAAGCGGATTAGCGAGGTGTAGGGAAAGTCATCGTGGACTGCCGACAATGGAAAACTGCTTTGGACTGACGAGTCACGGTTCACACTCTATCAGTCGATCCTGGGTGTGGCGAATTCCGGGAGAAAGGTATCTTCCAGACTGTATTGTCCCGACAATGAAGTTTGGTGGAAGCAGCATGATGGTATGGAGCTGTTTGTCGTGGTTTGACTTGGGCCCATCAGTCGTTTAACCAAAACAATGAACACTGTGCTCTAACTAGACGTCCTTAACAATTATGCCTTACCAACGTTGTGGCAGTATTTTGGGGAAGGCCCATACCTCTATCGGAAGGACGACGCACATAGTCATACAGCTCCCGTTGTTACAGATTCGTTTGAGGTTATAGGAATCGAAAAGTTCGATCGGCCAGCCCAGAGTCTTGATCTGAACCCAACAGAAAATCTCTGGGACGAATTGGATCGTCGGGTACGTGGAAGAAGAGATCGCCCAACAAACGAATCTGAACTGGTTACTGCTTTGAAGGCCGAATCGCGGAACAAATCGGCGGACATTTACAAAAAACTGGTGGAGAACATTCCACGAAGACTAGAAGGCCGTCATAGGGGCCAAAGCTTTCAGTACATTATTGTAAATAAAGATTTTTCGTAGACATGGTGTCCGAATATTAATGGCAGGGTAGTGTACTTACATACGACAGAAGCAGTCAGTGACAGCAATTTTCTCCGAGTAAGCGATTTCGTTCAGTTTTATCAAAATTTGGGACTTCCAGAAGTAATGTAAACGAATGACTACTCATCCATAAAGTGCCTCGCATAACTACCGTTTCGGGATTTACACAAAATACAGGAGACCATATCCAGGACTAGTGATGAATTTGATTATCTTATCACTGGAAAACGCACGTGTCACAGAGTTTCTGCATCTTTAGTGATTAAAGCCTAGAGGGGAAAAAAAAAGAATATTTCTTACGTCGCAATGGCACTTTTTTGCGAAATACTTCCACAACATCTACGCACTTCAAAAGCGCAGACGATACTCCTTACTGCTGGACACATGCAGTTTTAAATACTGTTGATACACTCAAAGTTTCTAAAACAACATATATCCGAGTGAGGATGCGATAAAGCTCGCTTCTGATGAAAATCAAATTAAGAGCGTTGTCGCGTTTAAAAACTTTTGGGAATTTTTCAGCAAACATTTCACAGAGGCGAAAATTTCGCTGAAAATTAGATAAAGAGTAATATTCATGATAGCCTTCTTCTGCCTGCCTATGTACGATATTTTCAGTATCTAAAGAAATTTCTCTGCTGCTTGTAAGTACTCGTAATCGTTCTTTTTAACATAAAACGAAGAGGGAATTCTGTCACTTAATTGCGCAGTACATAAAATATTGCCTAAATGACAGACAGTCATAGTGAAATTTCAGAATTTTAAAGTATGGAGTTTAACAACGTTTACAATCAAGCCACACAAAAGTAAACAATTCTTGATCTACAAAAATTTATAACTAAAATATATGAAACGAAAATCATTTTTAAAAACGAGCGCGTGGCTTACAATTTTCAACATTTATTTATAAGATATTTCATGGACAGCTGGGATGTGATGTTTTTTTTTTTTTTAATTTTATTTTTTGCAAAGTATGATGCTAATTTGCACAGTGCATTAGAAAATTATGGTAAGAGTTAATTTGTCACTTTTGCAATATTTTAATAAAAACAAAATGGTCCGTAATGTGCTTGCAAATAAAATCGTGAACATCAAACCTGAGCTTTAAAGATATATAAAAACCAGATCTTTTAGATTCTTTCATAACATAATTAGTGGCTGCAACTCGAGCCGTTGTTTGGAGTGAGGGAACAAAAACAAAAGAAGAAAATGGTGTACAGCCATTCGAGAATGTTTAAAAGTTAGTTGAGAAACAAAACCACTATACAAGACCTAACGCACCCCCCCCTCCCTCCAAGCTTTTCTGAAAGAAACTTAATGCTCTTCACGAAGGGAAAAGCGATAAGTTGAACTACAAGAGCTCCCGGCTTACGCAAGGCACAACAGTTTAAAAACTAACGTTTTTGCTCTTTCAAAAGACTGAGTGAACGGCAACACTGCGGTGAAAATTTTTATTCAGGATTACTTGAGATTCGTGGAATTTTTAATAAAAATTGACGTATTCCCAAAAGAAAGATAGCAAGGCAAGCAAAGACTTTTGAATATTTCTCCTATGTTCTTAACAACTCACTTGCATGGAAATTAAACTCACGGCGTAATTTTTTTCTAAAACTGACATCGGGTATACCACGACGCCACTACTCAAGCAATACAAAAAGAACTCAAATTAAAATGCCAAAAAAAAAAAAAAAAAAATGTTTTCCAGTTATTAAGACTTTAAAAATACTCAGAGATCGTCTAAATTTTCTGGGATTCATATTTTATGAATTTTGCTTAACAGAAAATAGCCTTTTGTTGTTCAGATAGATACTGCAAAGCGGTATATATATATTTTTTCTTTCTGAGGCCGGGTAAAGGATCATAAAAAAATTCGCATACCTAATATAAAACCTAAGGAATGGAATGTTGAAGAATGCAGCTTTTACTTTCGACAAATTAGGAGAGTGCCCAATAAATGGCACGCTCATGTTCTTTGAATCCATAAAAACAAAATTAACACAGCAATGGCAAGTTTATCTTTCACGGGTAATTAACACACACACACACACACACACACACACAATCAATCAATCAATCAATCAAAACATGTTAATCACACAACTGCTTACAGAAGCGCGACGTACAGGCACCAAAGATTATTCCGATCACAAGGTGCAGTTTCATAATTTCGATATATCTGCTAATTTGATCTTTGAAAGATGCTACATAAATTTCTATCCGATGACTGATTAGCCATATTATAAAGACCAGTTCGGTGACTAAATGAGTCCCTAGTGGTTTGGGATGCATTATTACACACTATGTAGACCAAAGTATTCGGACACCTCCATATATAAAAATAAACGTGCATTTGCAGAACCAGACGCAACACGGTGGAGTACTGTATATGAAGGTGAGCGTTGGCACACCTGTCAGACCATGTGTTTGATGTTCGGACGCCAGTTGCAGACAGGTAAGTATATAGTGCAGCTTACAACTTCACGCATTTAGCGGGACACATTATACTTCTAAAACTCTATATTTATTTCCTTTTTACCGTGAGATCTTTCTTATCAAAGCACTCTGCTCCAGCTTCGACCCCCCCCCCCTCCCTCTTTCAAGAGACTCATTGGGTTGCAGATTACTGGGACTATATACCCACATACCTTGTTAGGGTCGTCGAACCGTATCATCACCTGTCAGACCGCACTGGAAGCGACTATGACACGCACAGCTAAACTTTAGAAGGGGCATAGTAGTTGCATGCCACCTGAGTAAAAATAATCAGTGCGTAGCACTGACGCTCTTCTGGGATTTCCAAAATTCCACTGTCGCTGATGTTATTGATCGCTGGAAAGCAGATGGTACCACTACACTGAAGCCGCGCTCAGGGAGGCGGCACAAACTGACAGATGACAAACGAAGCTTACTGCGGAATGTGAGGAAGGCACGCACGTCCTGCGCCACAGACCTGGCCGGGGACGTCGCACAAGCCACTGGAACAGCAACTTGCACAGAAACAGGGAACAATCCGTCGGGAACTGCATGCCCACTGTTACCGTGTTAGGTCAACTGCGCATAAGCTCTACATCACCCCAGGCAACGCCAGACGACGACTGCGGTAATGCCTCCCTCAGCATTCATGGACACCACAAGAGTGGAAGGAGGTTATGGGGAGTGACAAATCACGCCGCTCACTCTTTTGATGGACGCATTTGGGTGCGGCGCTTTTCAGGGAAATGCAGTCTGGCAGTCTGCAATGTCCCTGCAGTCAAGTTTGGAGGGGGTCTGTGATGGTGTAAAGCTGTTTTCTTCAGGGAAAAAATCAGACCTTTGGTTGTGATATCTTCTAGCTCAATGGACGCCAGGTACGAAGCCATTCTGAATAATTCCGCACTATCTACGCTGTGATCCCTGTCTATTTCTGAAAAATCGAGAGTCCTGTCACACTACAAAGTCTACCCACGCTTGGTTTGAGAAGAAGGATGTCTCAGTGTTGGATTGGCAAGACAATTGTCCGATTTTAAACCAACAGAACATCTTGAAAACGAGCTGGAAGGACCAGTCCGATCTCGGCCGGTAAGACCTTCACCTACAGCAGCTATGCCAGAAGCTTTGCAGGAGATATGGAAGAAAATTCCGGTACAAGCCTACGGGCATCTCTTGGAAAGCATGCCTAGAAAGGTCACTACAATCATAACAGCCATGTACTGATTTTGGCTAAGAAATGTTCCTGTTTCTGTTCAACCTGTACCCGAACACTTTTGTCTACATAGTGTATCTTACTATATTATACACGTAATACGGCTGAAATTCGGCAAAAGAACCCCAACACCGTTTGTACTTGTCGCAAAAATGTGACCTATAGCTTAGCCCACGCGAGTTTGCTCTAACAAGGTATGCAGGGTTTTTCCAGAAGGTCAAGTCAAATTTTGGGAACATGTTCTAATGGGCGTAGAGATGAAAAACAGTTCTTATGGATATCAGACCGAATATGTTCTCCTTCTGAGTTATAGCACAGTTTGAGAGTGCAAGTAAGGAAGCCCATGAAGTTAAGTTGGTTCTGTTTCAGTTATCACAGCAGCACATTTTATCCTCACTGCTCGAGAATATCTCAATTGTTCGTAAGTAAGTGATAAGTAAGGAGAATGTGATGTATATTTCTAATTTGATCTTCCTTTGAGTTTCTGTGTTCTCATATAAATTTGGTTTCTCTTCGTTAAATATTTTCTGACTTAACGCCACAAAGTGTCTCTCGATAAGCTGGTAAAAGTTTATAACCTGACAGTGGGTCAAAGTGCAACCAAGGTAAATAAGAGTTGATGTTCAGAACAGCAATGTTGAGAGAGGCAGAAGTAAAGAGTTCAGATTGTAAAAGCGAATTGTAAGAGCAAAGCTATATGCAGAGAGATAAGTGTTAACGCATCTTGTATTTCTATTCAGTGTGCTGTTACGAGCGAAGTGGTAATTGAATATTGACCAGCTTGAATACTGAATAACGAAGGAATCGGACATTGTGAGTAGCATTCTCTTGTTATTAAACCCTGGTCGTTATCTTGAAAGTAATTTTCATGTATAATTAGGATTTCAGCTTTTGCAAGCATAGATGCGAACAATTTGGAAAAATCCGGGAAAGTGACAGAAATTAGGAAATCAAGTCTACAACCCATTTTAAAGCTATTATTTTATAACAACTTATACAAATCTACATCAGAGCAAGTGTGCGAAATGGCCTTCCTGAGTAGCAATACATGCATTTCTTGCAGGCAGAGCTATCTGCATTGCTCGGAGACGTTCCATTAGCAACACATGTGATTCATGCAAGATGAAGCTCCAGCACATTTTATCCTCACTGCTCGAGAGTATCTCAATTGTTCGTGTATTCTGCCCGTTGGACTTGCAGATAGATGTAGACAACTTCATAGCCTTTAAGATTCCCCGCTTTCAAGATTTGAATCCAATACACACTTTAACGCTCATTTTTACGCAACCCTGGTTTTTAATGCAAAATATCACCGCGAGTGGATCGTGGATGACTGTCGTAGAATTCAGAACAGTCAGGCACGTTTAGAAAGTGTTCGACAATCGATAAGACGTTATGAGACGTGCTTTGGTGCTCAGAGGAAGCCACTAAACACTTGCTCTGATACGGATTGGTCTAATTTTTCGCTTCGGTCGCTTACAGTGTTCTATAGCCTATAGGTTCCCAACCTGTGAGGCGCGGAGCACCTGCAGGGGAGGCTCGAGCCGATGCGCGCAATGTTATTCACTGTACGTGGATGAAAACGGGCACCTCTCCAAACACAATGTGATAGTCCTCCACAAACACATGGTGTTTTTCCGTCACTCTCTCATTTGTTTTCTGTCATCGCGCAAATAGCGTTCGTTGTGAATGACATTGAGAATAGACGGCTATTTGAAGAGAACTATTAGTGCAGAATCTTCAGACCAAAGTGAACCTAGTAATAGAAGCAAGATTACTACTGACGGCACAAATACAGCTCCTGATAAAAAAAAAAAAAAAAAAGTGCAGGCAATATGACGCAAGTTATATCAAGTTCGGATTTTCTTGTTTTAATAGCAAATCCGCCATTCAACAGCCGCACTGTGTCTTTTGCTTTCAAGTTCTCGCCAATGACAGCCTTAGACCTGCGAAACTCTTTAATGTGGAGAACGTTACCTGCGTGTGGGGCTGACACAGTTAGAACCAAACAGCGATCGTTTGTGCAGTTCAAAACTAAGTCCAAGTTTAACATTGATGAGCACAGTTTGTGAAAATATGGAAAACTTTTTTAATTTTGATTATTATAACTATTCATGAGGAATAAACTCCTGGTTGTACACTATGTACAGATATTACCCACTTTATTTGTGCAAAGTGCTGTAGGTACGTATATTGTATTTTTAGTAGTGCAGTTACATTTTTGCTTAATATTTTCATCAAGCATTACAGGTATCATTGAATTTGTAATAAAACAAAATAAATACTGATTATAGAGCAATGAACACCTGTGCGTATGCTGGGAGGGGATGCACCATTGCTAACTATAGCCACGATGGGGGAGGAATACTGTAGAAAAGGTTGGGAACCGCTGTTCCATAGTAATTGATAAGAATACAAATTGACTTTATAGGCTTTCTTACTTGCACTCTCAAAATATGCAATAGCACAGAAAGGAAGCATTTCCAGCTCAATCTTCACAAGAACTTTTTTCCTCACTAAGCGCTGTAGAACATGTTCCTGAAGTCGGGATAAATACTTTAGAAACACCATGTATGTTTAATCGATGGAAGAGATAGTTATTGTAAAGTTTCATAAAGCGATTATCATTCTTTGCAGCTCATGTAGAAATTAAATAAATAAAATGCCTTAATTAATGTACATGTCCTACTAATATATGGGACCAAAGTAAGTAAAGGGCATCCATGCTTTCTTCGGCCATTTACAACAAACAGGTTAAGGTCGATATAAAGGTTTAAAAAAAATTATTCCTTTAGAGGCATCCTATTAACATCGGATGTGCCAGAATAATTAAAAATGTGTAATTGTTTTTAAGCAAGCATTCTCTGCAATGTTGGCAATTAAAAAAACAAACCTACGGACATAAAATATGGAGGTATTAGAGCTAATATGTATGTTGGAACGTCCCATGTTTTTTTTTTTTTTTTTTTTTGTTACTACTGTTGTCATCATTTTATTACAAACAGCTGAATGAGTTTGGGTTCTTGAATTTAAAGGGACTTGTAATACAGATTTCAAAAGTAGAAAGAGGAAGACTGCGCAGATAAGATTAAAAACCATGAAGACTTGAAGAATTGGTTTCGATTTTTCGAACTGCACATTTTGTTACATCAAGGGGAAAGTTTTCAGGTGTAGTGGCATTTTTATTGTTTTTATTTGTTTTTTAGTCCACGAGCATTGGTCATTAAACAGAAGAATGGTGCAGAAGCCTCAGCGATTTCCTACAGGGTGGCTGCCTCGTGGACGACCGACAACGGGAGCTCCAACCGTTGCCACGAACTAATCACCTGCTAGACCTTAATGACTGAAATCTAATTAGGAAGACCCAGGCGAACTGCGGACTCTGATGAGATTTGCTCCAAATACCACAAGCAAGTCTAAATAAATGATTAGCAATTGCCGGAAAAAAAAAAAAAAAAAAAAAAAAAAAAGCGCGTGATAGAAGAAAAAGTTAGGAGGAAAAAAAAAAGAAAGAGTCTCGAGTTTCCACCTGCTGCAAAGGGACTTGCTACGGATGGCCAATACAGTACTTGTAATAAATCACAGAAGTGACCAAGTTCAAATGGATAAACAATAACAAAAAAAAAAAAAAAACAAACTACTGTTCCGATAGTAATAAAGGGATAAAATTTCAAAAAAATCTTTTAGCTATGCTGAAACTCCTTACTATTGCTACTTATTCTAATTTAAAGACGGACGTGACATAACATTTTAGAACTTTTAGATAAAATATACTATTAAATAATTTTTTTTGTCTGACACAAAACAAGAATTACGTCATGTAGTCAGAAATAATGCAACACACAACGCCCTTTTTGTTTTCATTTATCAAAATAAATCTACATGAAAAATTTAGCCAATAACTTCCACCAGTAACTGTGTAAAATTAAACTGGACAATTTATTTCCTGATCCAAATTTGATAACAGATATTCATCAAGATATATTAAAAAGAAATTCTGTACATTAAACATGAGGAATTACTTGTTGCATAGAATGAAGATTTTTCCTTCTTTCAAAAATGCTCCCTACCCCCAAGAAAATGTTACGTACCCATCCACGAACCCTGAAAAATTATTTTAGATAATAATGACGCTATTCCTCGTTTGACATACTCACACAAAAACATGGAAGTCTACGAATACTTTTCAAAAATTTCGATCTTTAATTTAATCTGTGAAATTTACAAATTCGAAGATCGAATCCGCGTCTCCTCGCTCCGGAGTTAGTTGCTCTAACTGACTAAGTTACATCGACAGAATGTATCGCTCCAGATTTGTCGTCTTGACACGTGATTCACCTCTGTAGTACGTCACAAATCCTTCAGATCATTTTTTTAAAATTGGAGGTTTAACGACCACCGTGAGCAACTCAATGGGCTATAAGCAGTCGCCCGTCCGTATTTTAGGGCCACTGGTTCCAGGGAAGGGAGAGAGCCAGTGCCGTAAAACAAACACAATATCCATGCCTCGCAGGGATTCGAACCCGGACCCCATTCGGACGAATGATCAGAAGCCATCGCTTAGACCACAGCACCATCGGGTCGGCCTTCAGAACATAAAACATTTTTAATGAAGAATAAACGGAGCCAAATGAAGTACATCATTACTTGTACGGTACAGCTATTAAGGTTAATACTGAAAACAAACAACAACAAAAACATACCCATTGTGAGGATCAATCAGATCAGTATTAATTTATTTTTACATAGAGAATCTGAACTGCAAAAATTTTCAAAAACAGGTCCTCCGCAACAGAAAATGCAGCTGTTAAACTTTCATTTCTTTTCCAGCACTTTGTCACACAAATTATAATCAGCTAGAGTAAAAAAAAAAACAAAAAAAACCTTGAATTCTGCAATTTTGTCCCGGTGCAGTTTCTTATGACGGTGTTACGGTTATACAGGGGGCCAGAATACACATTTTTTTGTTGTTGTTACGAGGTTTAGCGATCACCATGCGTCACTGTATGGGCTGTACAGTCGATCATCCCAAATTCGGGGTCACTGGTTTAGGGAAAAGGAGAGAACCAGAGCCATAAAACAAACACACCACATCAACCGGGTTTAGAGCCCGGACCCAGCCTGAACATGTGGGCAGAAACCAGCGCCTCAGACCACTCGGCCACTGAAGCTGCACTCGGAACAAAATTTTGTGTAACACAGCACATCGCGTTTTAATTGGATATTTGAATAACGACGGTGATAAGAAGCCAATTCGGTAATTGATTTCCGGGCATTTCCTGTTCTGAGAAATCTGTGATTAGAATGGATTTTTTCAAAGTGTTTCTTTTTTCGTTTCTGGGTTTAACGACCACCGTGAGCATCTAAGGACATAAGCAATCGCCCATCCCTAGTGTCGGGCCGCTCCCTCCGGAGGAATAGCACACCATCTATGCCTCATCCGCACACTCTATAGGATGATTAGCCAGAAGCCCGCACTTCTTACCATTCAGCTACAGGGGCGGCTCTTCAGCATGTAAACGCACTCCTTCAGAACACTAAGTCTCCAACTGCTGTGACCATACTCATTTCATTTTAATATACTGGCAGTCAGTGGCGCACCCACGGGGAGGATCAATCCCCCCCCCCCCCGCTTGGGCTGACAGAGCAGACAATTATTACGTCGAAGTGTGAAACAAAAAATAAAAAATCACGATACGCGATCTACATACACTTCTTAATCATGTATTGCATAATTACAACATACAATAATTATAAGGGAATAGTTCTGTTAAATAAATTTAGAAAAATCTAACCAAGAAAATAATTTCATCTACTGCTTCTTCTAATCATGTAACGTTCTTGCACTTGCACTGTAACATTACTAGCAACAAAAATGAAAAAACGGGCTGTCAAAGCACGATGAATATCACGATCAGGAACACCAAGGTGTCGGTTACTAAAAGATGACATTTATTTACAATTTAAAAGATGTACACCAAACCAAGAGGTTAAAAATCTGTGACAAGATCTTTCGGGGCTTCTAAAGCACCCATTTTCAGGTCGAGTGACACATAATGAAACGCGCACATGAACATTTATATACAAGTTGAAAGTAGACCATAATGCGCTGCCATTGAGCAGCATTCCCTCGAAAGTAGACCATCATGTCCTGCCAGGGCATTATGGTCTACTTTCAACTTGTATATAAATGTTCATGTGCGCGTTTCATTCTGTGTCACTCGACCTGAAAATGGGTGCTTTAGAAGCCCCGAAAGATCTTGTCACAGATTTTTAACCTCTTGGTGTGGTGTACATCTTTTAAATTGTAAATAAATGTCATCTTTTAGTAACCGACATCTTGGTGTTTCTGATCGTGATATTCATCGTGCTTTGACAGCCTGTTTCCTCATTTTTGTTATCATCCAGCACGAATATTTGGTTTCTTATACATTACTAGTAACTGGATAAGAATAAATGTACAAAAGTCAACCTCCTTTTTAATTGTTATGGCACCTGGCTATTTTCCCTGGTAAATTTAGGGGGCTCACCCCCACCTTGGGCACATTCTGTGCGCCAGGCACCCCCCCCTGGAAATTTCTGGGTGCTCTACTGCTGGCGGTGCATCGACCCATGAAAGAAAGCTTCAACCTTCACGCGATGACAAAATACACGCACCTGCGCATCTTGCCCAGTACGAGGCCAAACGTTCACAAAACAAACACTAATTAATGAAAGCACTTGCATGTCTGTTGACTCAACCATGAGCGAGTTGTTTCTCTTAAGATTTCCTTTTACATATTTTTTTTTTCCTTTCGTTCAATGGATCTAGAGGTAAGATTAACTGATGCACAGTTTCTGTTTCATTTTTAAACTACTAAAACTGTAAACTTTGGACTACGTCACAATTTTAAACAGGTTTCTTAAGATTACTGTTACCACTTATGCCCCAATTCTAGTTGGGCCTTGGAGATCTTGAAAAAATAGATCACCGTATCTTTTAGATTTCGCAGTCGTTTCTTAATTTCAATACACAGAGGATAACAACAACTCGAAATGAAATAGTGATATCAAAACTTTTGTCAAAATTACGACATTCAATGCAACACTTAATTTTGCTCACAGAAATTTTGTCGTCATAAATTTTTTCGCAAAATTCACGGTAAAATTCCGAAGGTTCGTTGTTTCGAAATTAAAAAAATGTAAGCTTTTCACAATATTAATTCTCTGTTAAAATAGCTTTAATAAATAAACTTTAATTTAGTGTTCTGAAACGACTTTTGCACCGAAGAACATTTTGTTAATTTAATTGCTCAGAATGGAACTGTTAATTTCCATGTTCTGATCAGTTATTGAGAAATGGGAAAACGGATCATTTATTTAAATATCATTGAATTTTTTACACATTTCCGTCAGATGCGTCCAGTTTCATGAAAATATCGAAAACTTAAAAAAAAATCTAAGTAAGTTTGTATTGATTTGTCTTATACATTATTTAATTTCAAAAAAGGCGAACCTCTACCTTTATTTATTAACATATTTTCAGCTTTGCGGCTAGAGGGAATGAAAATAAAAAAAATAGCAAAATTCTAGAGAGAGAAAAAAAAGTTACGAAGAAACTGTTGCAAGCAGATATTTTCTTTCCTCCAAAAACTATCATTTACCATAACCGTGAGATTTCCAGTAAATTTCTAAAAGAATTAAAAACAAAATATGTTTAGAAGAAACCATTGCAAGCACATGTTTCTTTTCCTCTTAAAATTACCAACTTCAATAATCCTAAAATTTATTTTCAGCTGGAAAAGCATTTAAATGCTCAATATGGAATCATCTTCACATACTAGTAATCACATAAATAAAACTTGATACAAAACGTGAGTGATAGAATGTCAGCTTTTTTTTTCTTTTTTTGTGTTCTTCTGTTTCTATCATATTACTAAACGTATTTTCTTATCTTTTTGTTAGATTTCCCTTCCAGATAAAAAAAAAAAAAAAAAAAAAAAAAAACGATTCAGAGAGATGCATGAACGTAGTTCATTTCCCTCCATTACTGTGTACGTACGATACTGCATGGCGATATGTCTCTCCGTCATGGTGGTTTGCTATAACTTACTTCTCAGAGGCATTTCACCGCTATAAAACGCAGCAGCTGCACTTTATACGTAAAATATTGCCTACAAGAAAGTGGGTAGTGCTTTTGTTTCTGTCAAACGCACACACAGACACACATACCCCCCCAAAAAGAATATTTCATAAGCGGAAATTAATATAGAATACACATCGGTAATTTTCGTTGCTTCGATCCTCTGTTGCGCCGAAGCGCTTGAAAGAAGGCATTTTTTCCACTCTCCAAAAAATATTTCTTGTAGCTCTTGTTCTAATATATATTCCTTCCCAATAATGATTTGTGCGTGCATTTTTTATTTTATTCATATCTTGAAAACATTTTTCAAATGGAAGATTTCTTCTTCCGCAGTCTGCCAAGAATATTTTAAACAGTCAGTTGCTCTCGTATTTCTCGAGAATACTTTTTAAATCTCACAATTCTTCATCAGAGCATAAGCGTTTTTACAAACGTTTCCTCGAGTGTGTACAAAATATTTTTACCAGTGAACATAACATCTCCTTCCCACTTTATTTGCCAGTTTTACTCCTTTGTTTAAGCCCTCTCCCCTCAACAAAACAAAAAAAAAGTGGTAAGCGGCTATTGTACGAAAAGAAATCTCTACACACGTACGTGAACACAATTTCTCTATTGAGCTACGTTTCCTTGGGTTATTTATTCACGTTGCAAGCCCTTATTCCCTGCATCACTCTCTCATACATCAACTGCACAAAATAATGGAAACATCTGCTACAAAAGTGCTACTTTTTATAATGGATCATTTACTTATTCATGAACATACGGAGATTATTTTTTTTGTGTGTGTTTCTTGCAAGTAATACTGTCAAGGACCGGGGATACCTGCAGTATCTTCTTTCGAGGTGATTAAAAGACGTAGATGACACAAAACGACAGACCTGTCTGAATTTCAAAGAAGTCAAATTATTGGAGACCGTTTATAGTTGGGGCATCGGTGAATGGCACTGCGGAATTGTTGAATGCATCGGAAGCAACTGTATGGAAAGCACGGGCGGATTGGGACGACGAAACCAGGCCGGGAATTTTAGTGTTTCGGTCCATTACATAAACATACTAAATCTACAGAGAAAGAATATCTCATAAATTCCCTCATCAAAAAAAAAAAAAAAAAAAAAAATGTTAGATCCTGGACGAAAGTGAACTGTTAAAACATATTTTAAACCGAATGCAGTCGTGAACAAAGTTTCACAACAATTTAACGGTAAAGAATTTTAAAAATTCGGTCGTGATTGAATCAAGTAGGAAGTCACACTCAAAACGAGGCGCTATAGATAATTAATTATTTTCCTCTAAAAAAATTGGACTTCACAAAGAAAAAAAAAGAATTACGAGTCTTTTGAAGACCTCATTTTCAATTAAATCACCGTTAAGATCATGTACACATACCACATAGCAATTTTTCTATGCCGTTAAGTTTTGCATTTATTTGGTCACAGATCACTTATTGCGCAATGGTACTACTGCAACCTTCCCCTTTAGTAGACGCCTCTTTTAAGTTTACCCATGAACTACCATTTTGACATATCAGCCGGTACTGGTAAATATTTTTTTCTTTAAAGAAAAATGTGGGTGTGATACTTGTTTATTTCGGAATATCTCTGCCGCAGAATCGCTTTGTGCTCTGTGTCAGTCCGTGGATAAGAGAGTAGGGATGATGGCTCATTGCAACGGAACAGCATCTCCTTCAAGATCACAAATAGACGGCAAGGCCTACTAAATTACTCAGGGCTCCAAGTCCAAAGTCTTCCTGTGGGTATACGTGAAAAACATCGTTTACCAGACCCCTGTGACCTCCTTCGATGGTCTGAAGACCAGAATCGGCGCTGGGATAGCAACAGTAACGCCGCAAATGGTGGCGAACACTTGGCGGGAAACTTATTATCGCTTGGATATCTTACGTGCCACGAAAGGCGCTCATGTCGAAGTGGTTTAGCAATCTCAAGTATCGATTCTACAGGTAATAAAACTTTTAGTTGTGATCTGTCATATTCTGATTACGGTTTTGGTTTGTCGTTTCCCGTTTTCCGATTATATGCCACGGTAACCCCGGCAATAATTATGAATCACCCTGCATTATTCGTTCGTTCCAAAGAATTCAAGCAAAGAGAATACGAGAAAGTGGGCCATTTCTCGAGTGGTCCACCGGGGAATGCCCCGGTGTCCCGGTGGGCCAATCCGCCCCTGATGGAAAGTTATAACTGCATTCACCAAGTCCAGAAGAAAAAAAAAAAAAAACATCCAACAGAACGAGTTATGGCAAGAAATCGAAAGTGACTGTAAGAGACTGCCGAGCAATGAAACGGATTGCAGCACAAGTACCTTAAACTCCTGCAGCCTAAATAACTACAGAAATTAACAATTAACGTGAGTCTCAGTAATCCAGTATCTAGCAAAACAGTTCGCCTGGAACTTCACAGAGATGAGATTTACGGCAGAGCCGATACTGCCAAGCCACTCGTTACTCATGCCAATGCAAAAAGGAGGATGCAATTCGAGTCACGAGCACAAAACCTATACACCGGATGCCTGGAAACAAGCTGGTTGGTCCGACGAATTATCATTTACACTTCTTCCAAATTCGGGGAGAGTTTACGTTTGGCGAATGCGCATAATCCCGCTTGTCTTGTGCCAACAGTTAAGCCTCGTGAGGTATCAATAATGGTTTTGGCGGAGGTCTCTTGGTATTCTTTAAGCTCTAATATAACGCTGAGCGGGCGAGTTGCAGCAACTGCATATCTTGATATTGTGGGCGATCAGGTTCATTCCAAGATGCAAACATAGTTTCTCGCAAACGGTGCCATCTTTCAAGATAATGCTCTAATTTATGTAGCCAGATATGACCAATTTTCGTTCGAGGGCAGGGTGACCAGACGTCCGGTTTTTGGAGGACACGCCTTCCTTTTCTTACCATGTCCTCCTGTCCTCCAAGCATTAAGGGAAATAGCCCAAATGTGCGGCTTTTTCAATAAGGAATAATTCAAATACATTTTGATCAAGTTCTTCTATTGTAATCATATATCCTATCAAGCCATTGATAAAATGTATTCATTCTTTTTCGGATTGATAAAATGTATTCATTCTTTTTCGGATTATCGCGCTTGCCCTCTTTCCTCCTGCCCCAGTCAGTTTATTCCTGCAATCCTGCGGCTTCTTGCTGCAGTGCGTCACTTGTGAGTTAACAGCGCAGAGAAAACCCGCCAGTGCGTGTTAGTCTGTCTGTCGTTCATCTCACGTGGCCGTGCTGTGTAGTCGTGTAAACAGTTAGCTTGTTTTCTGTGCTGTGAACCGTTGCTGTGAGTGTTTTCTATTTAAAATTCAAGTTTCTTAATTAATCAGTGAGGGGTATACTACTAGTTAAATGCAATTTGAAAGATATGCCATGCTCTGAATTCCCCAAATATTTCTTAAAGAAACCAGACCTACTGAAAAAAATATTTTCCAGTGAAAAATATAAGTAAAAATGTCCAGCAGACTAAAATCTTTCTTTCTTTTTTAAAGTTTTACACGTATAAACCCTCATACTGTAAAATTTAAATAGAGGGTATGTGCATTCATATTTAATTTTGTACAAATTTATTGTGTCCTCCTTTTTTAATGAAAATGTTCTCCCATTTCAAAAGTCATCTGCTCACCCCGTTCGCTGGTGAAATTTGAAATCTCCCATGGCCTGCAGAGTCACCAGACTTAAATATTATTGAGCCCCAGTGGGAAGAATTGGAGAGGAGAAGCAGATTTCCACCACTATTATCACGCAAGAAGCTTATGACTGGAGCGAAAAATGATCCAATATTCCTCTGAAGGATGTTGATTATTTATTAGAATTTTTTTCCGCGTCAAATGAAAGCTTTTGAAAAAGCAACGGATGGCCCAACATCTTATTACAGCGCACTTCCAGTTCTTCTCGCAAGTATTTTCCATTAGTTTGCCCACCCCAGTATTTTTATTTTTGTTTGTTTGTTTGGCGACTCTCATAAGCATTTAAGAATATAAGACATCGCTCATTTCCATACAGCAGAGCTAGATTCATTGAAGAGAGAGAGAGAGAGAGAGAGAGAAAGAGAGAGAGGGAGAGCCAGTGCCTGAAGCACAAACACAGCATCCATGTCTAGCCTCAGTTTCGAGCCACCACCGAATTCAGAAGCCCACTGGGCGACGACCTACTGTGAGAATCCATTTCAAGTGTGTAATCGGATCAGATTCAGCTTTATCACAAAGGCAATTCCGTCTGTATCAGTTTAGTAATCAAAATGAATGAAAGAAATGCTTTATTGCAAAATTTAATTTATCCAACAGCTGCAACTGTTTGCAAAGCATAAATTGTAGGATAAACAATTTAACAAAGATGCGTTCATACATTCAGTCATCAGCATATAACCTTTTCGCACAATTATGTTCAGTGATATACTTATAATGAATAAAAACAAGGAACATTTGAATTCGGAGATTAGGGGGTTACCGATTTTTTTCCCATAACTTGCAAACCACCTTATCAAACGTCTAAATATTTAAAACATTGAAATCGTAGTTTTTAAAATATTACTTATCAAGTTAGACGTCTAGAAATGATGCCCCGGTGGTGGCCAAGCGGTCTAAAGCACTGGGTTCTGATGATGGGTTCGAGTCCAGGGAGCGGAATGGGTGGTTGTCGTGTCTGTTTGTTAGTGCTGGTTCTTTCCACTCCCTGGAACCTGCTGTGGTCCCAAATTAGAGGCGGGCGACTACTTACAGCTCTTATTGTTGCTGGTAAGGTTGTTAAACAACAACAACAACAAAAAACCCTTCACACGCAACTTATACATAGTTTTAGTGTTTTTTATGACTCTCCCCACGATTTCAGTGTTAATTCTTTGTTAAAGTTAAGCACTGCAAAATGCAACAATCAAAGCTCTATTCACTTGCAACAAAACTTTGACCAATATCTTCTTAAGTGGTTTAGCATAATGCAATAATTCTTCGCTTTCCGCAGTTCTGTTTTCTTTATGAGTCATAAAAGCCCGGAGAACCAAATTCTAGCTTCCTAGGTCACCCGGAAACAGGCAATAACTTGTGTCACGCAAGGAGATCATAATGGCTTTCGGTACACTTCAAAACTGTGGATAATTTTCAGGGTTTATTTTGACTCAGCGTCATTAAAATTTGCCAGGACACTCAAATATTTGCGGTTTTTGCATTTTCTTTCTTTCTTCATGATATGGATAAGCGGTGTGTAAATTTCAATCGTCCAGTTCATCCGGAAGCACAAAATGAATTGTCACGATAGTTTTACCTGATAACATTTATCAATACAAGTTTGAGTATCTCTCATTCGAAATTCCAAAAAGCTCTGAAATCCGGACGTTTTTTTTTTTTCCCGAGCGCTGGCACTACGCCGGGAGTAGAAAATTCCGCTCAGAGACTTGGTAAAAATAGCTGAAATGGTTCTGAACGAGAGTAATCGTGATGATAACAGCGAAATGTGTGACAGACGGACTTACTGGAGAACTCAGCAGCGTGCATCAAGACACAACAAAAAATCATGTTAGCAAGGGAAACTGCTACAACAAAGACCACTGCTAATGAAGTAGACGACTTTAGAAGATATGTTTAAAAAAATCATCTGGCAAAATGCATCTTCATCCCTTGAGCATTCACTTCCTAGTCCCTCAAAAGCTTTTGATGTTACTTAAATTTGACACTTTTTTAAATAAATACTTTTCGTTGCTGATGAATCACGGTAATAAATAAAGAAAAAATGTAAACTAGAGATAATCAACCTGTATTTCCTAAAGATATCAACTAACACTTGGTAAATTTAAGGGGTATTTTGAAGAGCTTACAGACTTCGGGTAAAAGCCACGAAGTAGAGAGTTTTCCCACCAATCAAAAAGCGAATTATAGAAATAAACTTCTTTTGTTTCATAATATTGATCACAGTGAAAGTCAACAAATCCCGAATCAGATTACAGCACGAAAGGCCTCGGCTTTCTCACATAAGCACAGTTGCCATGTGACTGTGAATAACACAAAATCGACTTCTAGATATACACATGGTAACAGCCTTTCAGAACTTTAGCTGAAGCCACTGCGACACACATTACTGATACGTATTTACCGTAAGAGTTTAGTTTTGTAACTATGTCGTATTGATAGAAAGAACTGTTGCTCCCAGTACGGCTAAAAAAATTCTGAAATGCAAAGAACTTCCACTTGCAAAACTCTACCATTTCAGTTGGGTTTTGTTTTTCGAGACCTTTGTTCGACGTTGCTATAAGGGTTTCATAGCAACGTCCAACAAAGGTCTCAAAAAAAAAAAAAAAAAAAAAAAACTGAAATGGTAGAGTTTTGCAAGTGGAAGTTCTTTACATTTCAGAATTTTTCGTTTTACAATCTCTCATTGCCATTGCAGATAATTAAAGGTGATACACCATATGGCTCCAACATTGAAACAAGAAAGCTGACACAGAACTTTCGGTTGTAACGAGCACGTCATTTGAATCGTTTCTGACGCGACTTAAATTTATCAAAGTTATTCAAAGTCAACGCAACCGGTTATAAAAAAATCAACCGGATTTCTGCAATCGATAAAACATCCAAAAATAAAAACAGATACTTACTTCCACCAGCGGCTAAAAAGGAACGCAGACAGATTTTCAAATCGAACAGTTAAAAAGATGAAATATAGAAGGAAACATCATATAACTTTGTACGGTTTCAAGCGGAAGAATTTTACGTAATGGAAAAGTTGAAAATAGGCAAAAATATTCTTCATGGAAAAAGCTATGCTAAGGAAAAAGCACTTTTCATATACGTATCTTGGAACCAGAGAAAGCGGGGGGGGGGGTACTGACTTTTACGCCTTCTAGCGGGAAATGTTTGCATTATTTAAGGAGGATAATATTCTACATCTCTACTGTAGCGAATGGAATACAGTAAAAAAAAAATTCTCAATAGGATTTTTAGAACCCGAGATACAGCTGCAAACAGAAATACACAAACACCACCTAGCGACAGAACTGTGAACTACAAAACTCCTCAAATACTAACCCAAAGTGTTCCGCAAGGTAAATGGCATCCGGTGTTGAAAGAATTTTTTAAATCGCACATTTTGAAGCAGAGATATTAAGAAAAACAGATTAAGCATTGGCGCCCCCTAGCGGCGAAATTGTGCATTATTTTAGGAAGAAAATACACACAAAGATTTTTCATAGTTAGCAGTATCTAACCAAAAAAGAATTTTTTATAATGAGCTTTTAATCCCGCAGATATTGCTGTAAACAGAAACGTGAAGTTACGACCTCGAATAGCAAACTTGTACGTTAAGAAAAATTAAATTTTTGAGAAAAATTTTGCACCGGAAACGCCTTCTGCCAACGGAATAATTTTTCAAATCGGACTCTTACAAGCAGAGATATCAACAAAAATAGGATATGCATCTACGCTCCTTGCCGGGAAAACTATGCAATATTTTACGAACGTGTTCTGAAAAGATTTCCCTAGGTGAGCTGTACCGGTTCACAAAATAATTTTTTCAAACGAGATTTCAGAAGTTTAGGTTTCGTAGCAAATACATCAGAAGCAGAAATAAATACTTATGCTCCCTGTCGGCCAAACCACTTTTTATTAAAAAAAATAAAATGGAAATTAAAATTAAAACATTTTCCATCAGGAAATGTGTCCGACACAGGAAGAATTTTTCGAATCGGAGTATTAGAAGCAGAGATATATGGGGAAATGTAGTGTACATTTACGCCCTCTAGCGGAAAATCCGTGCATTACTTGAAAAGGAAACTGTGCCTAAAATAGTCTTCGTTAAAAATGGCATGGAAAGGAAGAAATAATTTCTTCAATCGGATATTTAGAAGCAAATATATACAATAAAATGTATTTTGCATTCCATATCATTTGAATTTTCTCCCTGTAGCGGAGAAGTTGTGCATCGGGAAAAACCTGAATGCAAAAATCATTCTAACATTTCAGGTTTTCCACTGCAAAAAGAATTTTTCAAACCGAACTAATAGTTGCAGAGATATGGTGCCCACAGACGGACAAACCGATAACATAAGCACGATCTTTTTTTTTACAAAAGACGCGCTAAAATTGGAAATAGCAATCAACTATGTGATACCTCTACGTTGCAACTAAGCTAGTTGAAGTTAAGATGTAAAATTTTTTTGTCTAGGGGAGAAGCATGAGAGGGACGAAACTCTGGCTACAAATCCCACAGGGATCACCACCAGCCCTGACTCAACCAATGTGATGACCGGCCAGGAGAATGTCGTTCTTTTGTTGCTTTTCCGTATTCATGATTTTTACTTTATCGTAAATAAGATGGCTTCATTATTTCATGACAAGAGCTTTATTAAGCAGTCGTATCAGTACATACATACACATTTATTTACAAGTTGAATTTTCACTTTCCGTGGGTGACCACCGAGCAGCGTCTTTCCTCCATCCTACCATCATCGTGTCCTGCGCTCGTCTCTCTTTTCACAACCCACTCCCCGACTTCCTCTTCGGGCACACCCAACCTTAACAACCTTGGCGATTCTCCGAAGAACCCCCTTTGCAATCTCAATTTTTATACCGTCCCCGACATCGCTTTACATTTCTTGGAGCGTCGTGGTCACCCGGGGAAAAAAATTTACATCATGAGTGACATTACAGAAGTTTTACATTTTGGAAGGATCATGACACTCTCATTGCCATTCACTTAATTGTTCAAACCGTACATGAGAGGGACGAGACTCTGGCTACAAATCCTACCGGGATCACCACCAGCCCTGACTCAACGGTCACCATGTAGGGTTTAAACCCACAGATTAAGTTTAGACTCGGTCACCCATGCCTGTTACAGGCGTTTAAGGGAGAAACTAAGGGACATTAGGTGGAACCTGGAGGCTCAAGATAGGAAAGTATGTAGACAGAGAGATGTAAATAGAGATATACCACTAGTGTGCGTCGCCAGTTACGTCATTCAACGTCAAAGAACACACTAGTAGTAGGGGATAGAGAAAGAGGTGGGGGAAGGAACAGATGCCCTTATTTTTAACCGGGGAAGAGGGCAGTACCCAGGGACCGACGGCTTAACGCGCCCATCCGACGCACGGTGGATATTTAGTGGTTCGTGCGTTTCTACCTACCTTGGATCGATCCTGAGACCTTTCCATAAGTATGCAGAAACGCTGGCCACTAGGCCATCTGTAAACCACCAGCTATGTACGGCAGCGGTTTCCAACCTTCCTGTTAGTTGCGAACCAGAAAAGCTGCGGAGAGATAACACTTAGAAAAATCTGTTTATTCATTTGAGAGCCCATTTAAAAAGCCTTTAACCAAGAATTTATCCGGAGGGATTATATCTTTGAGAGTTACGTGAATAAGAGTGTATATTTGCTGCTACACTCACACTTCTAAAAGCCCAATTAAACAAAAAAAAAAAAAAAAAAAAATGCATCTGATTACAACCCTTTGACCAGAAATTCACAAGCCTTTCTCATGCAAGATTTTCCTGCTAGGAGGCGTCAATTTAAAAAATAATAAAAAAAACAATAACATAAATATCAGCTCCGATATTTAAGTTAGTATCCATGCGCAACCCAAGGGAAACCGCAGATTGGATAGTGTGGTGTTTTAATTCAAATTATGAACACTAGAAAGCTAACGTAAGTTCTCAGTTAAATAGTTCGACCTAACCGTTCAAGAATTCCAAGAACCAAAACAATGAAAATGAACTTACAACTTGTCATAGAAAACCTTCTTGACTCCACTGGTTGCAGTAGGTATACACTTATCACGCACTGTGACAGGAGTATTAAACAAACAAGACGCTGACTTGCACAACACAAGAATTAACACTTAGATGAAGACTTCAACGAATGCAACATGACGAACTATGAACTAATGCAACATGACGAACTATGAACTAATAGCTAACAAATTCTTCTCAATTCACTAGGAAGTCAGCTTGACGTTGATTATAATCTCACCACTCATCATATATTACTCAACACACACACACACCGATTCGTGCTTTTATCTCTTTTGTTTTACCTTTGATCTGCAGCTCGCGCTGCGACGTAGACGTGCATTCTTGGGGGTTCACATATAACGTTAAGTACAGAAATTGTAATCGTGAGATAAACAAAATTTACATAGCAGATAACGAAAAATTCAGAAAATTTAAATACGTTACGTACATCACAGTAGTTCGAACCCATTACTATTAATACGAGGCATGACTTGGTTTCTAACCTATTCAACAGCATACGCTGATGACCTCCTAAATGCCATGATGATAAGTAAACGGTAATTTCCCATTTGTTTTACTAAGCGAAATTATTTTCTCCTTCTCTAATAGGGCATTTTAGGAATCAAACATAGCAGAAAATACTGTTCATGACTAAAACTAGTCGATGTGACACTAAAAATTTTTTTCGAAATTTCACATGGAGATTTCGTTGAACAAAAAAATAAAAAAAAAAAACCCGACAAATAAAACAACAACTAAATGCGTGCCAGGACTTCAGGTGAGAAAAGATTCGGAAGTGCAAGAGAAATTTTGGTCGTAATTACAGCTTTTGGATCCAAAAATAATGCTCGAATGGTAGTTTTAGAAGAGGAAATGTAGTGTTAAATGTAAATTAGTTATTTACATCACTTCACAGAAATGCTCATCGACTCCACCTAAGTTAAAATTTTGTATTGTGGAAAGCAAGGATCACATGAAAATTTTTGCAAATATATTCTGCTAAAGAAAGCAAAAAAAAACAAAAAAAAACCCGACAAATAAAACAACAACTAAATGCGTGCCAGGACTTCAGGTGAGAAAAGATTCGGAAGTGCAAGAGAAATTTTGGTCGTAATTACAGCTTTTGGATCCAAAAATAATGCTCGAATGGTAGTTTTAGAAGAGGAAATGTAGTGTTAAATGTAAATTAGTTATTTACATCACTTCACATAAATGCTCATCGACTCCACCTAAGTTAAAATTTTGTATTGTGGAAAGCAAGGATCACATGAAAATTTTTACAAATATATTCTGCTAAAGAAAGCAAAAAAAAAAAAAAAAAAAAAAAATATATATATATATATATATATATATATATATAATAAGTCCAGATGTCAGACATGATGTCAAACGTAGATATAAACCTCTCCACTTATCGAGAAAATCGGGCATCTCAGAAATTCTAAAGGCTTAAGAATCGTTATCCTCATATTTTACCGATACCCTTTTTAAGAAGAACTAGACAAAACCCGTCAGAAATGACGGTTAGTTTTTTTTTTTTTTTGTGAAAAGAATAAACTCATGAAACAACAAATGTAAACTTTATTTGATTGACAAATTCATTCAACCACTTCAATAAAGTAAAGACAATAGTCCATGTTCGTGATTTTTTTTTAACTAAAGGTTTAACGACCACCGTGAGCAACTCAAAGGGCTATAAGCAGTCGCCCGTCCCTAATTTAGGGTCACTGGTTCCAGGGAAAATAGAGAGCACTGTCGTAAGACAAACACAACATCCATGCCTTACGGGATTCGAACCCGGACCCTTCACGAACGAATCATCATAAGCCAGCGCTTAGACCACTGAGCCACCCGGCCAAGTTCGTGATGAGCATCACGACAGCACCCCTTTTTCAGTCGTAAAATGTGAGGTTAACGAAGTTAATTTCTCCGTTATTTCTGTCCACGCCAGGATTCGAACCCGGATCCCCTCATTCCGGAATAAGTCACTCTACCAATGGAGCTACGCGGACGTTTGTTCTGACTGCTATCTGCCTTTATGTCGTGTGCGTCCTGCTGGCAGGTACGTCACAGAGGCGGAAGTCCACTCATCTCGATCGTGTGCGAAAATTCAACTGGATAGCGCACTCTTTCACTCTCATCTTCAGTCAAAACTGTGTTTGTAAATGTTGTTGGAATGAGATTCGCGTTCAAAACAATACCACGCAAAGTGGCTGTTGCGCTCAAGGTTGCCGAGATAGACTGAGTCAAACGCGGCGGCACACCCAGAAATATTGCATCATCTTCCCCGCGCACAGGGTACGTCGGCCGCACGATGTATTGCGCAGTACGCGCAATACATCTTTTAAAAAGAGGGAAAAAGGAAGACTAAGCGCGTTCAGAATCTCCCTTTCTCTGAACTAGTAAGAGGTAACGCTACAAAAGATCCCTATACAGATCAGGAATGGAAGAAAACATCCATGTCGTCCCACTCTCTCATACAAACACACACACACACACACACACCCATACCCCAATGCAGACATCCTCCGTCCCCCACTCTACACAACACGCACACTCGATCGGGGTCTAATTTTTGTTGTTGTCAACAAGCCCAAAATGGGTTTACCATCTTAATACCAACAGATTGGAAAAAAACACTGTGAGTGCCTCTAGGAACAGTTAGATAAGCAGCTAACAGGAACAGTTAAGACACACCAGGAAATCGGGGAACACGACTTTTTCTTTCTTTACCATTGCGATAAAAGGAATGGGGCAACTTGGCCCGGTCGTAAGTGTCTGGAAAAAAGCCCGGCCCGTTGCTTTGTTCCCTAAACTAAAAAAAAAAAAAAAAAAGGCCCGATCCGGGCTCGGGCTTGACGGGCCAGCCCGGCCCGTACAGACCTCTACATAGAGCATAAAGCGATTCTTCGGCAGAGATGTTTCGAAATCCGTGTCCCACCCGGATGTACCTTAAACGAAACGACGATTTACGGGTACTGACTGGTTCATGGATCAAAACGGTAGCTCATAGTCAAAATAATGGGTAGTTTTTAAAAAAGGCGTCGATTCAAGGAAGTGGTACGACTACCGTTGTGCAATAGACGATCAGTGACCAAATATATATGGTATAATTATCTGGAACAACACCCCGTTTTGAGCATGGTTTGATATGCTACATTCAATCATGAGCGGATTTTTAAAATTCCTACTTAAATTGCTGTTAATGCACATTTCAGCAATTCTATTTCATCTGGTTTCGTCTACCCAATAGTCCCCTGACTACGTATGTATTAATAATTTTTGGTAAAATACATTTTCCTTAAAAATTCGATTAGGACCATGTGATTTTACGCTTTGTTAAGCAACATGAAAGAATTATAAAGCCCGCATAAAGTACAAAGTAACCCGATAGCGCTTCTCCCACATGCAACTTCCAAAACATATATTGTCTACATGTGTGTGTGTGGGGGGGGGGGGGGGGTTAAAAACTCTGTAAAATAGTTTTCTCCACGACATTCCTTCAGCATCTCCATTTCGCCGACATCGAAAAATGCTAAAGCTCTTGAGGGAAGTGCCACATCACACAAACAGTAATATACTGTTGTTCTTTTCCCTATTCCCCAAAGAAAATGGTTTTTATGATGGCATGGCTACATTGAAAACCTTTTCCTAAATATAAAGGAATCTATAGCCCAAGCTGCGACGACAGCAGATAAGTAGAACACATTCAACACGACGCTCTTCTTGCGTCGGCGAAACATTTTTCTTTTTAAGTCACGACAGCAAAGATTTCTGTGCTTGAAACGTAACTATTCGTTGGCTTTACACGAGCAAAGAAATAACTTGGCTTTTCTTATTTGATCATTAGAAATACAGAATTGCCTAAGCGCGGGAGTAAGGACCCGTTGTGTTGTGGTACCTTAAATACATCCGTTAACTTTACTGTTAATGGCTTCAAGAGTTCATGAACGATTAGCGATCCACGCGCTGCTTCTGTTCCCTGAAACTGTTTGAGTCAGTACACTCTTAAAAATAAGTGGTGTGAACTCACAGAAAATTTCTGAAAATAATGCAGCAAAGTTGCCGGTAGGGGTCAGTCTTTTAATGAAATTTTCGTTTATAAAATTTCCCGATGTTTTTAACTCCCGTATTTTCACAGATTTTCCGTACTCGGTAATTCCGTTTATTTCAGACAAGTCCATTTCAGGTTTTTCCGTATTCATACAGAGATTTTGTAAAATCGAAGACGCTTAATTTTTTCTGTTTAAATGTTACAAAATTTTATTCGTTTCTTGTAAAAGCATTGTACATCAGTTTTGTCTTCTGAAAGTTCATTTTTAATCCCACTTTTTTACTCTTGTCAGCAAGTTTCTGGATCATACTCTGCAGTTCTGAAGGGGCAGTTGCAAAATTACTATGTCATCATTACTACGTCATCAGAGTTAAATAACCTCCATTAATCTTTATCCCTTTGTTTTCCCAATCCAATGATTCAAAGACATTTTGCAATGTGGCATTCATGAGTTTGAGAGATATGGTGCCATCTTGTCTCACTTTCTTTCCAATTTTTATAGGTGCTGTATCCTCAAATAACTGAATCTTTGCACTTACATTTTCATAGGTGTTACTAATAATGCTCTTCAATACCGCAGGATTTCAAAGCCATTGTGACTGCTGATGGTTTCACGAAATCAAAGGCCTTTTCATAATCGATAAAAGCATACATAATGGGAGTTCACATTCCCTCGTTCTTTCAGTAAGTTCTTTCAGCACATGGATATGATATACAATACCGTAGGCACTCCTAAATCCAGCTTGTTCTCTCCTTCAATCAGTTGGGGCTCCAGCTGGCACCATGCGAGTTTGCTCATTTTCCACAACCGCCCATGGGGCAATAAGCTTGGTAGCTCTGCATCTTCCTTTTTTTTTTTTTTTTTGTTTCGGAAATGAGATCCTTAGTAGGTCTACGCCCCCCCCCCCCACCTAAGCATTTTTTTTTTCGGAAATGAGATCCTTAGTAGGTCTACCCCCCCCCCCCACCTAAGCATTTTTTTTTCGGAAATGAGATCCTTAGTAGGTCTACGCCCCCCCCCCACCTAAGCATTTTGTTTAAATTTGCTTTAAACTAGAAGCGTGTTTTTTTATTTCTTTTCTGTACTTCCTTTCTCTCTCCCTCTTTTAGATTCGTTAAATCTTAAAAGGGAAATAGGAAACACGCTCTCGGCAGTGTGACTCGGAGTGGGAAAATGGCGCAACACAGATATATCTTGGCCGACTCTGTCAAAACGGTGTTTGACGGACCCTCACCCCCAGAGCCTGAGGCTCCCGGCGAACGCTGGGTACGCCTATTGAATAAAACGTCTCTGAGCACGGGTCACATTGATGCGGAGATTAATCGGCGTATAAAACCTAGCTGGACAGCTTTTTGAAGAAACAATACAATTTTTAAGGGCAATATGCTCTTAGGTCTTAAAAGAAAAGTGTTTCATCAGTGCACCCTTCTAGTTCTTACATATGGAGCAGAGACATGGACCTGACCTAAAAAGACATACAAAGACTGCAGACAACTCAAGGCAGCATGGAGAGGTGCATGCTTGGTGTAACCAGGAGAGATAAGAAGAAGAACTCGTGGATCCGAAAAATGACAAGAGTGGAAGACATCATGATTAGAGTAAAATCCCTGAAATGGCAATGGACTGGACATGTTGCCAGAAGAACGAACCACCGATCGACAGCTGAAATTTTAGACTGGACTTCAAGAGACAGGAAAAGACCCAGAAGAAGACCACATGGGAGATGGATGGATGAAATTCGAAAACATGCGGGAATAACATGGAATAGACTGGCTCAAGCAGTGGATTGATAATGGTTGATGATGACGATATATATACAGTATATATGATGACATAATCATTTTCGCAACTACCCCTTCAGAGCTACAGAGTATGATCCAGGAACTTGGTAACAAGAGAGTAAATAAGTGTGATTAAAAATGAACTTTCAGAAAACAAAATTCACAAACAATTCTTTACAAGAAATGAAGATTTATCGATTGATGGGAAGAAATCTGGAGGTAATCGATACCTACATTTACCTTGGACAACAGATATCAAGAAAAAGTCACACTAATGAAAAAATTATTCGCCGTATAAAACTTGGTCGCAGAGCTTTTGGAAGAAACAATACAATTTTCAGGAGCCATACGCCATTATGTCTGAAAAGAAAAGTGTTTAATCAATACATCCTTTCAGTGCTTACGTATGAAGCAGAGACCTGGACCTTAACCAAAAAAAAAAAAAAAAAAAAAAACATACAAAGACTGCAGAAAATTGAAAGAAGCGAGGAGAGATGCATGGTTGGTGTAACCAGGAGAGATAAGAAGAGGAACTCGTGGATCAGAAAAATGACAAGAGTGGAAGACATCATGATCAAAATAAAATTCCTGAAATGCCAATGGGCTGGATATATTGCCAGAAGAACGGACCGCCGATGGAGAATTGAAATTTTAGATTGGATACCAAGGGAGAGGAAAAGACCCAGAAGAAGACCACATTGGAGATGGTGTGTATGAAATTCGAAAGCATGCCGGAGTGATATGGAGAAGACTGGCTTAAGACAGACTTGTGGAAAGAACTTGGAGAAACAACCCTCCTGCAGTAGTGGATTGACAATGGTTGTACTTGATAACTATAATCACGACAAGAAAAATGGGGCGCAACATTTTATGCTTTGCCACGGGCGCAGGAATGCCTAGTTAAGCCTCTGACTGTCATAAACGGAAAGCCATCGAAAATAGTTAAAGTCTCATTACAGCTAATGTAAAAGTTGAAGTGCATATTGTTTATTTGTGTAGGTGCTTTGGAACAGCCAAATGTTGCCGAAATACTGCTTGAAAAATTCTTCTTCATACTAAATGAAAACGCGGTAATCGACGACAATTATACTTTATAATACAACTATTTCTCAAACACCTTGGGGAAAAGCAGTGATGTCCAACGTAAAGTATTGTTGACTGAATTTAGTTTATTAATGGAATACGCAGGCCGTTCAAACTGTAAAGAAACCGAATCCATACCATGGGACTTCAACCCCCCAAACAGACACGTGTAACTAATCCACTCTTCTTGCACATACTTACTGAAAACAATTTTCAAACCGAATTTCAGAAATCGCCAAGAGTTTTTCTGACGCATTTGGTTTAACTGTTTCCAAAATATAAAACTTTTCAGTGTTTTCATTTGTATTCAAGCCATCAGGTAAGTACAAAAAGGCCTCACTTACGGAATACAGTACTTAACCAAAGAATTGCTATATAACCTAAGCTGAGGGCACATGTACAAAATACCATACACGGGTGCAAAACACTGCAACTTTCAATATCCTTAATATGCTTGAACACGTTCCTCGCAGCGATATACCACAGTAGTTCGCTCAATTTATTAGAAATGTGTTTAGTCTCAATATTATTTGATCAGGCACGTAATACGACTCACTAGACAACGAAAAAAAAAAAAATAGCAGACGACATTTTTCAAGAAGGAGATACGAACCTTTTGTAAGTACTGCATTTTGTCTGAGCAATTGAAATAAAGTAATAGCAAGTACCGTTATTACTCCTTACACTACAGCACATTTCTGTACCTCCGGACAAGACATTTAATAAATCTCAACTTTCAGTAAATCCAAAACGCCGGAAAGTGAGAATCACTACAATTGTTTTTAATTTGCAGAATTTCATACTAGGTTACGATATCAAAAAACAGCAAATTGAAGTCGAGAAAGAAAAGGCAATTGGAAATACCGAAGTGTCTCAACATTTTTCGATCAGGCGAGTAACATGATTCATTTGACAAAAACAAATGATAGTTTCCAAGGAACAGATGCGAATTCTGTAAACACTTCGTAGCTACCTAATTGAAACCAAGTAACGACAAGTCTAAATAGAATTACTACTCTTTTCATTGGTGCTTTATATTCGCGAGCATGACATTTAATATATCTCTACTTTCAGTAAAGCCAAAGTGCGAATAACTACAGTTCTATTAAATTTGCGGAATTTCATACTTAGTTTCGAAGCAGAAAAAGAGAAACCGAAGACGAGAAAGAAAAAGGCACTTGGAAACACTGAAGTTCGCGGGGATAATGAAAGTAGCAAAGCTGGAGCGACGCCTGGGGTCTTTCCTCATTTCGACGGCTGACTGAGTAAGGACCGGGAAACGAGTGTTTGCCTGCGGAGGAGCAGATCGAGAACTGCGGCGGCTCCACATCAACAAATCTCCGAGAATGGCTTCGGTGTCAAATGTTGCCGAGCAAAAGCAAGGCTTCGAATCGCCCCGGGTTCCCGCACTAACAAATAAATCCGCTAGCTTTCACCTTACATTCTTCTGTTGACTGGTTTAAAAGCTTTTACTCCAACTTCGTTCCTAAAGCAAGAAATAAAATACCTAGAAAACCGACTCAAGTTTCGAAAAGCAAGTAAATGACCATTTAGAAAGAGAAGTTAGCTAAAAATCACACGCTATGCTTATCCACAAAGATTACTGCAAATTGTAATCACGGTGAAAATTCATAATCAAAAATTGTGCAATTAATAGAAAATGTTGATCAACTAAATCAATACAAAATTCTTACGTTATGTCTGGTTAAATATACGTCGGAGAATAGTATTGTTATATAAGATAAAGAAAACAAATATTTATATGCTAGAATTTACGTAGTGATTACATTATATATATATATATAGGGAAGAGAGGGAATGGAAAAAAAAAAAAAAAAAAGGAAAAAGTCTGCCTGTAGCAGATGATCGTAGATACTACTATGTCAGTAATAAGTCAGCCTATTGCTGCAAATGGTCGCAGATATTATTGCTCTCATACATTGGATGTGGTATGCTTCAAAGTACCTAAATGTCCTTGGCTACTCAAGAATAACGTGTGAAGAGTTTTTCACAAACATACAGACTTCTTGTTAAGTGTGTAATGTTAATATTATATAAAATAATGAAAACACAACTTCCTAATCTGCCACTTTTACTCCAATCTTCGAAACAAATATAATCCATTCATTCATTAAATTTAAATCGTTTGAACGTTCCTTAAGGTTTAAAAATGCCCCAGTGTGCACAATGTACAACATTTTTTTTCTTGCTGCCTGGAGCTAAGAAAATATATTGTCCAATTTAGCGACATTTAATTAGACACAACTTAAACGTTACTGCAAAAAATCCTACCCCATCTTCGTTTTTCTTGTTTCTCAACCGCAGCTATAGCGGCAGATATGATAAAATATCTGTATATGCTCTCTTACCAGTCTCTGCTGCACATCTTGGACTCCAAGAAGAAACCCGACTGTCTCTTGTTTTGAAGGTTAAAACGACCACCGTGAGCAACTCTAAGGGCTAGTTACCCGTCCCCAATTTGCGCCCACTGGCTCCAAGGAAGGGAGAGAGCCTGTGCCGAAAGACAAGCACACTGCCCATTTCCTCATACCTGCCCACTCTGACGACCGATCAGAAGTCAACGCTTAGATCACTGCGCCACCGGAGAAGTCTCTTGGTTCTCCATCGACTATTCAGCACATATACGTAGAACTGTATACAAACATATGCAATGTATTTATCCAATGGATGTTATATCATCATCATCATCAACCATTATTAATCCACTGCTGGATTCATGAAGGTATTCCCAAGTTTCTTCCACAACGGTCTGTCTTGTACCAGTCTTCTCCCCTCCTCCATGTTACTCCCACATACTTTCGAATTCTATCCACCCATATCCCATGTGGTCTTCTTCTGGGTCTTTTCCTGTCCCTTGGAATCCAGTCTAAAATTTCGGCTGTCCATCGATGGTTTGTCCTTCTGGCAATATGTCCAACCCATTGCCATTTCGGGGATTTTACTCTAATTATGATGTCTTCCACTCTTGTCATTTTTCTGATCCACGAGTTCTTCTTCTTATCTCTCTTGGTTACACCAAGAATGCACCTCTCCATGCTGCTTTGAGTTGTCTGCAGTCTTTGTATGCCTCTTTTAGTTAACGTCCACGTCGCTGCACCATACGTAAGCACTGGAATGATGCATTGATCAAACACTTTTCTTTTAAGACATAATGGCACATTGCTCTTGAAAATTATACTGTTTCTTCCAAAAGCTCTCCATCCAAGTTTCATACGCCGATTAGTTTCTTCATCAATGTGACCCTCACTTGATATCTGCTGTCCAAGATAAATGTAGGTATTGGTTATCTCCAGCTTTTTCCCATCAATCGATAAATCTTCACTTCTCGTAAAAGCATCACTTTTGTTTTCTGAAAGTTCATTTTTAATCCCACTTCTTTACTCTTTTCAGCAAGTTCCTGGATCATACTCTTAAGCTCTGGTGGGGTAGTTGCAAGGATGACTATGTCATCAGCAAAATGAAGATTAGTTAGATAATCTCCATTAATCTTTATCCCTTTGTTTTCCCAGTTCAGTGATTGAAAGACATTTTCCAAAGTGGCATTTAAGAGTTTGGGAGATAGAGTGTCGCCTTGTCTCACTCCCTTTCCAATTTTTATGGGAGCTGAATTCTTAAATATTCGAATCTTTGCACTTGCATTTTCATTGATCTTATTAATTTATATCATCATCAGCATCATTGTTAACCATTATCGATCCACTGCTGGACGAAGGTCTCCCCAAGTTTCCTCCACAACAGTCTGTCTTGTGCCAGTCTCCTCCATGTCACTCCCGCATACTTTCGAATTTCATCCACCCATCGCCCATGTGGTCTTCTTCTGGTTCTTTTCTTGTCCGTTGGAATCCAATCTAAAATTTCGGCTGTCCATCGATGGTCTGTCCTTCTGGCAGTATGTCCAGCCCATTGCCATTTCAGGGATTTAACTCTGACCATGATGCCTTCCACTCTTGTCATTTTTCGGATCCACGAGTTCCTCTTCTTTTCTCTCCTGGTTACACCAAGCATGCCCCTCTCCATGCTGTTTTGAGTTGTCTGCAGCCTTTGTATGTCTCTTTTAGTTAAGGTCCACGTCTCTGCACCATACGTAAGCACTGGAAGGATGCATTGATCAAACACTTTTCTTTTAAGACATAATGGCATATTGCTCTTAAAAATTATGCTGTTTCTTCCAAAAGCTCTCCAGGCAAGTTTTGTACGCCGATTAATTTCTTCATCAATGTGACCCTCACTTGATATCTGCTGTCCAAGATAAACGTATGTGTCTGTTATCTCCCGCTTTTCTCCATCAATCGATAAATCTTCATTTCTTGTAAAAGCATTGAACATCACTTTTGTCTTCTGAAAGTTCATTTTTAATACCACTTCTTTACTCTTGTCAGCAAGTTCCTGGATCATACTCTGCAGCTCTGATGGGGTAGTTGCAAAAATGACTACGTCATCAGCAAAACGAATTTATATATGCACACATAAATATGTGATGTATTTAGCCAAAGGATGTTACGCATTAATCAACAGTATTGAATCGTCCTTTGAACAATCTACTCCAATTGTTTATAGGCCACGGCCTAAAACAATAAAATTATTATTGTTTTAGAAATTTAGAAAATGATCTAAAAAAACAATAAAAAAAAAACAAACAAACGGCTCTACGTCGCATAAAGGGACCCGAAGCTTAGAGGCGCTATGAACTTCATCCCCACCAAGACACCAAGAAACACACTAGGGACCTTCAAAAAAAATTCCAAGAAAAAATGAAGAATTCCCTATTCCCTCATTGAAAAATTTGAGGGTGAGGCTTGAAATTATATTTTCTTTGAAAATTGGGGGGAGAGGACCTCCGCTCTGTTTGTCTTTCATTCGTGTTTCCCCTCCAAATTATTTTTGCACTGCGGTTCTATATAGGCGAAATTTAGTAAAGGCATGGAAGTTATTCCCCTCCAACAGTTTTCGTTTACAGAAATAACCATTATTTATTACTTTGAAATAGTGTGTTAAAAAAATAACTACTAGCTGTCTTAATCTCAACTTTATTAAGTGACGCTCCAGTGGCCGAGTGGTCAGAGGCGCTGGTTTTACGCTAGCCGTCCGTGACAGGTGCTGGCGGAGTCCCGGATGGGACATGAGCGGTGCGCCAACCCTGTGGCACCGCCGCTTCCCATGACCTAGTATCCCCAACTTAGGCAGTGGCTGGTCATTAAACATTCTAATTAAGGGTTTAATGACCAGCCCCTTAGAAAAGGATTTTCAAAAGTGTCTCCGCTTATAAAGTTCTTCATGTTTGGTTTTTATAAAAAGGCAGATCTGCTGAAATGGGTTGTTTTGTAGTTTTCCCCTATTCATAGCTTTTGTATATTCTGCACCAGTCAGCCCACAAAAAATAGTCAAATCAACTTCACGCGCGCATGTAATGAAAAATCAGAAAGTTTTCGAATTATCTAAATTAGCACGAAATACGCATAAGCTCAAAAGAGTAAAAGCGTCAATAAAAAGCAATCTAATCCTAACGGGAAATTTCTACTTCATCAAGTAGCATAAAAAACTACAACGGAATTATTTGGAAAAAGTTTAAAATGCTTGTCACAGCAACGTAGTTATCAGGTAATAATGCATCATTAAATAGCATAAGATTTACACTTCTGGTGCCTTTGTGAACTATAATTACGATAAATAATGCTGGTTCAATTCTTCATTTCTCTATACCCAAATTCATATAACATTATCTTAAAGCATTAAAAGAAGACATGATCTACATTATGGAATGAAACTAATATGAATACTACTGTTTTTCAAAATTATTTTTCCATTTATTTACAGAAAAAAGGTTGCTGCCAGTCAGAACCTTACGTGATATTTTATGAGGTGTGTCGTCACCTTTCAATCTCCAAAAGTTCTCTGCATTTTCTTCTATTCAAATACCATTCCTTCATAAGATTTATGTGACCTAGCATATTTTTAATCCTATATCATTGCATCTTCTAAGTCGTCCTCTTTTTCTTCGAACTTCTGATGTGGATTCTGTAGAATTTTGGGAAGCCTTTTGTCCGTCATTCTACTCAAATGGCCATACCAAATCAACTGTCTTTTGCGTACATCCTCTTATAAAGTTTCTTTACACTCATTAACTTTTTTATCCTTTCGTTCTATACTCTTTCTCTTCTTGATACTCTATACGGTCTTTTCAAAGTATCCATCTCCACTGCTATTAATTTTCTTTCTCTTACCCTGAGAGTCCCTATGCCTCAGCTCCGTAAAATGTGCCCCCCCCCCTCTCTCTCTCTCTCTCTCTCTCTCTCTCTCTCTCTCTCTCTCTCTCTCTCTCTCTCTCTCTCTCTCTCTCTCTCTCTCTCTCTCTCTCTCTCTCTCTCTCTCTCTCTCTCTCTCTCTCTCTCTCTCTCTCTCTCTCTCACACACACACACACACACACACACACACACACACACACACACACACACACACCAAAAGAACAACAGCAGCATTGAAAATCTAAGCGAGCACAAGCTGCAGGGAATTTTCAAGAAAAATAGCTTTGATTTAAAGACAGCAAAAAGTAGATACAATTCCAAAACTATAACAGTGCCACAAATATTTTCTAGCGAAACTAGGCATAAAACCGCATTTCTAAGTTCTAACGAAAGTGGGCGTAAAAAGGCACAACCAAAATATGACTGTTTTTACAGCTTTTTGCAACTGCTTCGGAGTTCGGACTTTCGGCACATCATCAAGCGAACCGAATGTCAAAACGTCCGTAGTTCTTCTTCAGCTGGACGGACTATACAACCACGCCTTCATTACTGAATGTGAACAACTAACAACCCCTGAACATTTCGAAGAGGAAATTCTAATTTTAATGGTGCCAAAAACTTGTGTAAAAGTTTCAGTTCCATTTGTAATCAGATTCCAAACAGTGGTTTTCACGCCCTCTTTGAGCTGCGCAGCCCAGGACTGTCCTGCTCTGCGTTTGACAATATCATAATAAATATTCCATTTATTTTTCTAGAATTTCTTCACTCTGCCAAACTCTATTTAATCTTTTAACAGCTTTCCCTTCCAGTGCAATTCTGTTTTTCCCTATGTGAATCTCTACCCTCTGTGTCCGTTTCTGTCTTTGAATAATTAAAATGTTCCTACAATGGAATTTCTTCATCTTCTAATTGTAGGTTTGTCTCTTCACCGCCAATACTTTTTCTTTCTATTAAGATTCATAGAAAATCCCCATTCCACATATCCTTCTGTCATTTTTCTAGTCTATTTTCAAAATTGCAAAGTATTCGCTCAGTTTTAAAGCTTGAAAATTCCTCTGTTCCGCAGAGCTGTCGCAGCTGAGATTTTGAAATTTTATCAGAACTTTGGCATCTAAAGGCATCCAATGGCTTTCATGTTTTGAAGTATCGATACCATAAGTCTCAGTTCACAGGATGATTTTTAAAATAATTCTGTTGACAGAAACAGGAGCGTCGATAAAAGAATGTATGGAGGCTCTTATATTGTACTAATTGAAAAACTGAATATTCTAACGTGTTTGGTGATAATGCAATTACAGAACGCATGTGCCAATTTTGGTTTAACAAGCTTCATTCCAGTGATTTTTACTTTATCGGCAAACTCTGCCCTAGCAAGCTATCGTTGCTTGATGGCAATGTCAAAAGGGCACGTGTTACAAAGTAGTATGGAAAAGTTATGATTATGTCAAAGCTAAAGCGTCATTAATTACCATAAAGGTTGATTTTCACCCAAAGAAGGTTATCACTGTTGTTGATGGTATTGCCGACGTGTTGCACAGCGTGAGAAGATCAAACGTGGTGAAAAAACTAGTTCCGAACTCTCGTCCACAACTGGGCAAAATGAATGAGGCCACTGTATGCTGAACGCCACATCTTTGTTGAAACGAAAAGCTGCAACATCCCAACGGGATAATTCCGGACCTCATGCTGCAATGAAGATCTAAACTAAAATCGGTGAAACTTGGATAGGAAATTCTTGCTGATCCCCCATATTCACCAAATGTAGCACGTCTTGGTTACCGTTTGTTTCATTTTTTGCAGAACCATCTTAATAGGAAAAACCTAAATTTATTCGATGCTGGCAAAAACGTGCATCAATAACCAGAAATTTTCCACGAGGTCAACATTAACAAACTTACAGAAAGTTGAAGCGCTCTGTTATATAACGCTGGAATTTAGATAAATGACAAAACGAAAAAAAAAAAAGGGTTTCAAAATGTCTTATTTCAAAAACCGAAATTTCTTTCCATGAGATCGAATAAAATGCGCATCTATTTTTTTTTCCTTCTGTTAGATCTGAATGTAAATATTACAACCGTGCCAATACTTTATACTACACTAGGTCAAACACAGCAAAAAAATGGGCAATACGCTGGGCAAAAAAAAAAAAAAAAAAAAATGCGACTTAGCTGCTGCAACATTTTTGAAAACGTTATGCAAGATATACGAACAAATGTTCCACACATTTTTAAAAAGTCTAAGTCATTGTGCCAGGCTGATTTTGTGGAACGTTCCACAATAAACATAGAAAATTTCAGATACGTGCAAAGGAAAGGTGCGCATGCACCTACCTCACATAAAAAAACAAAAACAAAAACAAAAAAAAACTGACAAGAATTCTAAACTACTATAAAGTGAAATTCCAAAACACTGCACAAATCTACAGTAAACTTTTGCATGTTCCTTTGTGAAAGAAAGTGATGCAGCCAAAATTCTTAAAAGTTATACTGAACGATGAAGCATTTTATTAAAAGGCTGAGCAATAGCCTTTCGTCAAATGAAATGAAATTCTGTGCAAAGTTACTCGTAACTCTCAAACGTCATATAAATTCTGAAAAACGCTGCTCACGCGCTTACACCAAAGAAGTGATTAACAACAAAATTCTGAAATATTACACTGACCTCATGTACATCACACAATTCCTAAAAAGATGCCCATGCACCTAAAGCTTCGAAAATGCTACAGGGAACTGCAAAACGTTACACACTTTCAGAAAAGTTTGCGCATGTGAGTTGCACAAATTGCGGTTATTCTGGAATGTTACACCAATCGCCGAAAAGTATTACGCGAAGTCTCGAGTTTTTCCATGTTCCACAGAACTTTTCAAAAGATCGTGTGAACTCATTCAGAAAATCTCCAAAACGTTACAGATATTTTAACTGTGAACATTACTTTCATTTCCTTCGTTATGATAGAAGTTGAAATTCTCTACATGCAGCTTTTTCATTATGTCTTAATTAATTTTAATTTTTTACTTATTATTTTTGATCGTGTATCGAGCTTTCTTTAAAAATTTAATGAAAGTACATAACTTCTTTTTTTTTTTTCCGAATACCTGACTGACGTGTTTATCCATTATTCTGACAGTTTTTGATGATCAGTTAATTAAACCTCCACTTTCTATTTTCCCCTTTAATTTAAAGTGCCCGTCACGATTTGCGTTCTAATTTGATAATAATGGGGCCAGTTTGAATACTTCTACTCATCTTGCTTGGCGCTGCGCTTGTACAGTGAAAAGAACCTTTGAAACAGAAATGCACAAATCCAGATATGTAACGCGAAAGTACTCAGCATATTTTTCCATAAGTTGCACTTCCTATTAATGGTTCTGCAGGCACTGCCACATTATCTAAGCTTTAAATAGACGTCTTTCCTTTTAATGGATAATAAATAACGCAACTTAGATTATCGGCAATAAGCACGACGTCTTCATCGGAGATTTAAAGCGAACTAATTCAGATTACAATGTTTGGTGAAGTATTTACCTTGTAAAGGAGTTTCGAACAAGTGGACCAGCGAAATTATGATGTATGCGATGCCGGGATGAACGCGGTATGAGTCCCGAAGGAACCGTTCTCCTTGTAGAGTAATGTAAACTGTCAGAAATGGAGGCCAATAATGAAACTTCTTGAGAGCAATGCCAAGATATATATCCCTATTATTTAAGTTGAGATGGGCGTCAGTGTTATTGAATATGTACGAGAGCGTAAATAGGACGCCTCGTGTAAACTCTGCCTCAGTAGCTGAATATTAAAGTCGTAGGCCGTATCTCGTACGTTCTCTAAGGATCAAAACAGGCTGTTACATTAGCAACACAATGAGAAATGCAAATGCATTACAAAAGGGAGGACGTCACATTTGCAAGACGCAAATCATGCTCAATTTAGCACCGATTTTTCCTTTCCTTAAATCAGCCCATCGAGCGCGTTCTAACGTAATTTTGGATATTCAAAAATCGAAGAAAATTTCTGTTCATTTCAAAAAAATACGATACAAAGGAACTGAGTTTCCAAATGCATGTTTGCGCCCTTGGTTGCGCTTAAGACGTTTTGCTTGCTTTCACAGTTGTATGAAGAATGCACCATGGGAATTTAAAATAATATGCTCACGGGAAGGTGAATTTATAATGAATTTTAACTTCCGCAAAAACATATTGCTCGAAAAGTTACCTTGATAAAATTTCGAACTCGATTAAATCTTTGACAACAGCAATAATAATCATGAATGGAATACGGGATTACACCATACAATACAAATTTTGAAGATGTGAATCCGTTTTTTTTTTTTTTTTTGGTGTAAATATGACATGGATGGTAAGTCAGAAAATATCCAAAAAATTGAAAACTTCGTCGTCCTGCAGCGGGAATCGAACTCACGTCTAGGCGCTATCCGGGAGACGCGGGTTCGATTCCCGCTGCAGGACGACGAAATTTTCAAGTTTTCGGGTATTTTCTGACTTACCATTCATGTCATATTTACACCAAAAATTGATTCACATCTTCAAAATTAATAATGATAATGATAATAATATAATAATAATTATTATTATCTGGATTGTAGAGGGTGCAAAGAACAGCTTACCACCGACGCTGTTGTAATGGAGCAAGCTTTCAAGATGCACCGCAACATGTACACAGCATACATCGATTACCGTAAAGCCTACGATTCCGTACCCCACAGCTGGCCGATAGAGGTCCTTGAGATCTACAGAGTAAGTCCTGTAATCATCAACTTCCTTAAAGCGGCCATGACAAGATGGAAGACAACAATCAAAGTCAAGAACATAACGACCAAGCCCATCCACATAAGGAGAGGCATCTTCCAGGGAGATTCACTTAGCCCACTATAGTTCTGTCTAGCACACAACCCGCTATCAACCATGCTCAACGAAAGCAAGTATGGGTTTACAATCAAGTGCAACAAAACCAATAAGTACAAACTCTCCCACCTCATGTACATGGATGACATCAAGCTGTACGCATCGTCACAGAACCAACTCCAGCAACTAATCCGGTTCACAGAGGGCTTCAGCAATGACAACGGGATGGAATTCGGCCTACAGAAATGTAAGACACAAGGTATGAACCATGGAAAGCATGATGCAGTTAGCTACCAACTGAAGACCGGAGAACAGATAGCAGCTATAGAGGAAGGAGAAGTCTATAAGTACCTCGGTATGCTTCAAGCACAACGCCTAGAACATAAAGAAATGAAAAACAATCTATCAGCCAAATACAACCAAAGGCTGAGGAGACTAATGAAGACCAAGCTTAACACTCGCAACATCACTCGGGCTATCAACACATACGCAGTTCCAGACCTCACGTATTCCTTCGGAATCATCAAGTGGACCACAACAGAGCTTGAAGAAATAATGCGCAATAGCAGGATAATCCTCACTAAACATCGCCAGCACCACCCGAAGTCAGCAATAAAAAGGCTGAACATTGGACGGGAAGAAGGAGGACGGGGAATGATTGATCTCCTGGAACACCAAGACAAAGAAATCAGCAGCCTCACAAAATACTTCCATATGAGCAAGGGACCCTCTTTCACCAAGCGATAAACCAGAGTGACAAGAAGTACACAGCCATAGACATATCTACTCAGAACATCGAGATTGGAACGAGGGAGCCAAAAGAAGAGGCTTGGGGCAAGAAAGTCCTACACGAAAGGTACTACAACGATCTGCAATTGGACTATGTGGATAAGATTGCCTCCAATGCATGGCTAACAAACGGATCACTCTTCCCCGAGACCGAAGGGTTCCTGATGGCTATACAAGATCAAGTTGTAAACACCAGAAACTACTGGAAGCATATCCCGAAGAACACGTCAGTGGAAAGCGACACATGTCGGCAATGCCATCAAGCGCCAGAGACCATCCAATATATCACAGCAGGGTGCAGAGACCATACAAAAAATCACATCAGGATGCAGCAGTCCTCACATAAACAGAGTCCAAGAAAAGGCACAATCAATTTGCCAAGACTGTCCATCAGAAATTAGCAAGAAAGCACCACCTCATTACAACTGAGCCTGTCCCCTACTACATGTATGAGGCAACACCGCTTCTAGAGAACAACACCCACAAGATGTACTGGGACAGATCGATCAGGACAGATAAGACCATCCCCCACAATCGGCCCGACATCGTCCTGGTCAACAAGGAGAAGAAGTCAACATACCTCATTCACATAGCCATGCCCAACGCGTGTAGCATCTAGAAGACGCACGGAGAGAAGCTGTCAAAGTATAACGACATACGATACGAAGTGAAGGAAATGTGGCATATGGAGAATGTCACCACCGTCCCCATAGTAATATCAGCCAAGGAGTTGTACCTAAGACCATCCATAGTTCTATACAGACACTAGACCTTCAACCTAACACCTACATGGAACTACAAAAGACAGCTATCCTGAACACTTGTAGGATAGTAAGGAAGTTCCTGGACAACTGAGAGAAAGAAATACCACTTCCCAGACTTGGTATGTCGTACCCGTCCCGGTAGGAAGAGAAGAGAAACCTCAGGAAGAGGTGGAATCTCATAATAATAACAATAATAATTCAGTAGCTTTGCAGTACCTAAAAGAATGCACTGAGACTTATAACCCATTTTTCGTCTAATCCCGAGGGAATCAGCCATCTGATGCGGCCCTCGTCGCCCTGGCACGGATCAGTCTGGTATGAGTAATTTCTTCTCTCCACCATTTACAAATGAGCAATAGAACAGACATTATCTGACACTTCAGCAGAGAAGCCTGCCTGCCTGCCTGGCCTGGTTGGTGAATTAAGAGCAATTTTCATGAACAGTTTACACTTTTGTATGGAAAGAAAAGGGTAATCAATGCATCCTTTCAGTTCTTACTTATGAATCTGAGACATGGATCTTAATAATAAAGAAACATACAGATGCTGATGCGACAACTCAAAAAGCATGGAGACATACATGCATGGTTTAACCAGAAAAGATAGGAAAAAGAACCCCTGGATCAAAAAAAATGAGAAGAGTGGAGGACATCATGATCAACGTAAAGACCCTGTAGTCGCAATGGGATGGGCATACGGCTAGAACTGACCACTGCTGGGTAACGGAAATACTAGACTGGATACCATGGTAAAGGAAAAGAACGAAAAAACCCAGAAAAACGATACACGGGAGTTGGATGGATGAACTTTGAAATACGTATCAGCATGTAAGGGTATACGTGGTCTGCAAGGATGGATTCATAACGAATTCGGTACATAGAGCCTTCCACAGGTATGAATGGATCCAGAGAATGTCACGAAAACATTCATCAGACCATAACGCTGCCCTCCACCAGCTTATGTTCTTCCAGCAATGGTTGAAGAGTGTTTGCTCTCCAATGTTTCTCGCCGCATACGCCAACGTCCATCCGTTCGATGAAGCAGAAAACGTGACTCATCGGAGAAGGCAGTCCTTTGCCAATCAGCGGAGGTCCAATTCCGATACTGCCGTGCAAATGTAAGCATTTCGGCAGAAGCACCTACTTTAGCATAGGTGCAGTGACCAGCCGTCTGCATTAGAGTCCCACACGCAGCAGGGTTCGCTGAACTGTCGTCTTAAGCCCTCTGGTTCATTCGGCCAGTGGGTTACTCCACTGTAGCGTGTTGATCGGCCCTCACGCACCTTCGAAGCCGACGTTCACCTCTCACATCAATGGCACGTGGTGCTCCGCAGCTTGCACTTCGCTTATTCGTAATGGTGCCATTTCTCCAATCACGATACACTTTGCTCACACCAGCACGCGAACAGTTCACAAACTACGCTGTTTCAGAAATACTGGCACCCTTGGCTTGAAAGCCGATAATCATCCCTTTTTTGCAAATCTGATAAATCGCTTCTTTTATCCATGACAGCAACGAGTGATATGTTTTCAGAATGCCTACAGCACACATTATATACCCTGCAAGCAAGCTCACGACATATGCCTTCTTTCATTGGCTACACACTGTTGACGTCAAAAGTAGGAGGTGGTCACATTGTGACTCGACTGTATATACACTCACGGACAATGAAATTTGCGCACCTAGAAGAAAACATGCTACAACCACGAAACGTTGCAAATAGCTAGAGTGCGAGCTGGTATGCAAATGATACACGTTTGGTGCGAGTACGGATGACCGTACACCCTGTGGTGGCGCTGCAAGCACGAACCGGCAGCCTTATAAACCGGCGTGTAGTCGATGCCCCATGAAAGCGAAAAGTACCGGACGACACAAGTAAGAGCACAGAGTTAAAAGAACGCCGGATTGACGCCAGAAACGTCGATTTACGCAACTTACGGACTTTGAGGGGGCCTGATCATCGGGATAAAAACCGCAGGGTGGTCGCCGCGCCATATAGCCCGCCACGTGGATCGTTCTGACCATACCTTCCGACTGTGTTGGGAACACTGTACATGTGGCGGCGCTGCCACACGGCAGAGCGACTCCATACGGACCAGGAGGACAACCGGTAGAGAGGATCGACGGATCATGCGCCAGGCACGAACGGATCTCACGGGAACCCGGCACACTATACAGGCAGATGTAGCGGCTCCTGTGTGCCCACGAACCATTTCCCGACGCCTCGCGGAAGCGAATCTGCGATTATAGCGCCCCTTACGTGTGCTGCCATTAACAACGGAACATCGCCGGCTCCATGTGCAGTGGTGCCAGACCAGAACGACATGGAACGCCACAGACTGGTGACGTGTGATGTTTAACGATAAGTGCCGCTTCGTTTTGGGGGCAGATGATCATCGTGTCAGAGTGTGGACGTCCCTGGGTCAACGACACAATTCTAACCTCGCTATTGAGCGCCACACCTTCCCCACTGCAGGCATTATGGTCTGGGGAGCCATTGCCTACGATAGCCGGTCAGCTCTAGTAGTGGTACGTGGATCATTGACGGGCTAGCGGTATGTGGATGAGATCCTACGGCCCCATGTGCTCCGATTCCTGGCTGGGATTCCAGGTGTGCTATACCAGCAGGATAATGCCCACCCGTACAAGGCTCGGATTGCTCAGGACTGCCTACGTCATGTCCAGACACTTCCATGGCCTGCCTGCTCCCCGGACATGTCCCCTATCGAGCATGCGTGGGACCAGTTGAAACTCCAGCTGCCGCCGTGCCGCACTATCCGGGATTTGGAGCACACCGTCCAACACATGTGTGCCAGTCTACCGCAGGACAGCATCAGGCGTCTGTTCGCTTCCTTGCCGGACCGTATTGCAGCATGTATAGCCGCACGAGACGATGCGACGTGCTACTGAACAGGACCTGACTGCGTACCACAGATGCCTTTGTATTTATCCTGCAGCTCTGTTTTTGCCTTCATGTGTATCATTTATTAGTATCATTACGTCCATAAAATTTCAGTTCAATCAGATGATTCCTTCTTGGTGCGCAAATTTCATTGGCTGTGTGTGTGTATGTGTGCGCGCGCATGTCCCTTTAATTTTTTTTTTGGATGACTGACTGAAAATTGCCATTTAAAGCTGTATACTTTTTTCACTCAAAAATAGTATTAGGGGCCACCAACTCAATTTTTGTCTGGGATCACCAAATTACTAAGCCATGCGCTTTGTTATACCTCTACGTGTTTTGGAACATTTGTGTTTCAATTTTTAGATTCGTACGCCATTTAAATATCGTCCGAGAACTCAGTTTTCCGGAAAAGTAACTTCTGCCCAATAGCACTGCAACCACACACGCACAAGTGTTTTTCAAGCATGATTGAAACACTTGAGCGTGTGCATAAAAATTCCACAGAATGTTATCTGTCTATTAATTCAAGTACGGACGAAATTTACACTAATTCAGTACTTCTTACATGTTATGTTAAGTTGCTGAAATAAATGAGGAGCGCTGAAATTCTCTTTTACATGCCGAAGCTAAAATTCTCTCTCACATGCCGAATGACTTTGCACATAGATTTTTTTTTCTTTTTTTTTTTTTTCAAATAAAAAAAATTCTCTAAAGGAGAAATTAATTTGCAGTTTCATAATTTTCTTTATAAATAACAAACACAAATAGAGGTAATTATATATTTGAAATGATTAAAAAATATGAATAAGGTTTTTATAACTGAACTATTTCAGCTGGAATATGGAAAACTGTAGCTGCGATGCGCTCTTTAAGCATGCAAATTTTGGAAAAAATCCCTGCATAAATTAAACAGTCAAAATTTTCAGCACGTCACGCTAAGCACAGTTATCATTCGTCCGAAAGGGCTCCGGGTTCGAATCCCGGTAAGGCATGGATGTTGTGTTTGTTTTACGGCACTGGCTCTCTCCCTTCCCTGGAACCAGTGGCCCTAAATTAAGGACGGGCGACTGCTTATAGCCCATTGAGTTGCTCACGGTGGTCGTTAAACTTCCAACAAAAATAAAAAAAAGCACAGTTAAAACTAAATTGTTCTGATGCACAGAGACGTAATGCACAAACGGAATGGAAAGCACAAATGCAGTTATATCAATGTTAAGAATTTTATGCCCCATGGCGCATAAAGGCGAATAATATATAATTTGATAAAAGCGAAAAATTACTCTGTGGCTGTGTCAGCCCTAAATCAGGGAATCGCAGAATCACAATCCACTCGACACCCCCTTGGTTCCCAATATTACGCCGGGTGAACCCAATTCGGAACCCGCCCGATAATAACTCCACAGTTTTTTGAACGAATTGCGTGCGCAGGAGGTGCTTCTTCCGATATATCATAAAGCACTTTCAAAGTTCAAGCCGCTTCCTGAGAGATCTTACAGAAGAAATCAAAAAACATTAGCGATGACCGTGAATAAATTTCTCGTGGTGCATCCTGTTCCCACTAAAGGGGCTCTGACGACCGCCAATAGCGGTATAACTATAACATCGGGATTAGAGGAAATTCTATCCCACACTCACCAACCCGCTTGGCCAGCGTGGTGAGTTATGGCCAAACACCTCCAAAATGATTCCACAACTTAAATCTTGGCCCTCAGTCTCCGGCAGCTGGAATGTACCTGGCCAAGGCAGCGGCCAGTGCGACATGAAGGCAGAGGGTGCTAAGAATCCCCGGAGGACCGGACTAGGCTGCCATCTGATGCTGACCTTGGCTACGTACAATGGACGCTCCCTATCTTCTGATTCAAGGCTTCTTGAATTGGAAGAGGAACTACAAAGGATCAAGTGGGACATCGTGGGGCTAAGTGAGGTAAGGAGAAAAGGAGAAGATCTCATCGAACTGAAAAGTGGACATCTCTTCTACTATCGTGGGACAGATACTGGCAGAACTAGTGGTGTTGGATTTATAATAAACAAGAAACTGAAGGATAAAGTTGTAGAAGTTGAAAGTTCCTCTGACAGAGCTGCACGACTTGTTATCCAACTCTCAAAAAGATACCAGGCTGAGATTATTCAAACTTATGCACCCACCACAAGTCATCCTGAAGAAGAAATTGAAGAATTTTATGAGGAAATTTGTCATCTAAATAATAAAGGTAAGCAGCACTTGAAAATAATTATGGGAGATTTCAATGCAAAAATAGGGCAACGGCAATAGAATGAAACTTCAGTAGGTAAATTCGGTCACGGCAACAGAAACCAGCGTGGAAATACTCTCGTTGAGTTTGCAGAGGCAGAAGGGTTTTTCATCTTGAACTCCTTCTTCAAGAAAAAGCCACACAGGAAATGGACATGGAGACATCCAAATGGGACGACAAGTGAAATTGATTTTATTATGTGTAACAAAAAATTAGTCATAGAAGACTGCAGTGTGCTAAACAAGTTCAACACAGGTAGTGACCATAGCTTGGTGAGATGTAAGATGCACCTCAACACTAAACTTGAACGTGGCAAGCTCATAAGACAAACAAAATCTATTGACATAACCAACCTTAAAAAACACCATAATACCTTCAAGTTGGAACTGAAGAACAGGTTCTCTGCTTTAGAAGGCCTAACATCGGAAGAAGTGGACATCTCTGAAGTTAACAGAAAAGTAACCAAAGCTCTTATGGAAACAGCAACAAAATTAGCTGGGTCTAAGAACAAGTTGCATGTAAATAAATTATCAGGAAAAACGAGAATGTTGATGCAAAAAAGAAGAGAGATGAGACCAACTAAAGAAGATGTGACTTCCAAAGTGGAATATATAGAGCTATGCAAGACAGTAAGAAAAAGTATCACTGAAGACGTAAGAAAATTCAACTGTGAACTAGTGAGGAAAGCAATTGAAAACAACCAAAGCCTAAAGATAGCAAAGGGACATCTCAGTAAGGGAAGAAAACAGATTATGGCACTGAGAAAAGAAGATGGTTCTGTAACAAGAAATAGAGGCAAAATTTTGACAAGAGTGAAAGATTTCTACTCCAAATTATATGAAAGGGATGATACATGCACTCCAGACATCATGGAAGATACCAGTACCAGAGTTCCTCCAGTATTTCCATCAGAAGTTGCACATGCAATCAAGAACATGAAGCGGGGAAAAGCTCCAGGAGAAGATGGAATTACTGTAGACATCATACAAGAAGCAAGTGGAGAAATCGAAACAGTACTCGCCCAAATTTTCACTCGATGCCTTAATGAAGGAAAGATTCCTGAGGATTGGAACACCGCTACAATGATCCTGCTACATAAGAAAGGTGACATTGAGGATCTCGGAAACTACAGACCTATCAGCCTCCTATCAGTAGTTTATAAAATCTTCACTAAAGTTCTTTCACAACGCTTGAAGGTAACACTGGACATGGCTCAACCGAGAGAACAAGCTGGATTCAGGAGTGGCTACAGCACAATAGATCATATCCACGTGCTGAGAGAACTAATTGAAAGAGCGAGGGAATATGAACTTCCATTGTGCATGGCTTTTATCGATTATGAAAAAGCCTTTGATTCGGTGAAACCATCAGCAGTTACAATGGCTCTGAAAACCTGCGGTATTGAAGATGCATACATTAATATTATTAATAACATCTATGAAAATGCAAATGCAAAGATTAGGCTGTTTGAAAATACAACACACGTAAAAATTGGAAAGGGAGTGAGACAAGGTGACACCATATCTCCGAAGCTCTTTAATGCCACATTGGAGGGTGTTTTTCAGTCGCTGAGCTGAGAAAACAAGGGGATAAAGATTAATGGAGATATCTAACCCACCTTCGTTTTGCTGATGACGTAGTCATTTTTGCAACTACCCCATCAGAGCTGCAGAGTATGATCCAGGAACTTGCTGACAAGAGTAAAGAAGTGGGATTAAGAATGAACTTTCACAAGACAAAAGTGATGTTCAATGCTTTTACAAGAAATGAAGATTTATCGATTGATGGAGTAAAGCTGGAGATAACAGACACGTACGTTTATCTTGGACAGCAGATATCAAGTGAGGGTCACATTGATGAAGAAATTAATCGGCGTACAAAACTTGCCTGGAGAGCTTTTGGAAGAAACAGCATAATTTTCAAGAGCAATATGCCATTATGTCTTAAAAGAAAAGTGTTTGATCAATGCATCCTTCCAGTGCTTGCGTATGGTGCAGAGACGTGGACCTTAACTAAAAGAGACATACAAAGGCTGCAGACAACTCAAAGCAGCATGGAGAGGTGCATACTTGGTGTAACCAGGAGAGATAAGAAGAGGAACTCGTGGATCCGAAAAATGACAAGAGTGGAAGACATCATGATCAGAGTTAAATCCCTGAAATGGCAATGGGCTGGACATACTGCCAGAAGGACAGATCATCGATGGACAGCCGAAATTTTAGATTGGATTCCAAGGGACAGGAAAAGACCCAGAAGAAGACCACATGGGAGATGGGTGGATGAAATTCGAAAGTATGCAGGGGTAACATGGAGGAGACTGGCACAAGACAGACCGTTGTGGAGGAAACTTGGGGAGACCTTCGTCCAGCAGTGGATTGATAATGGTTGACAATGATGATGATGATGATATATATATATATAGGGGTCGCGCTGCCGACCGCCATCTTCGCAATTTCCGAAAAAAAAAATTCGTTTTATCGATGGAAAAAGAGCTTTGGCGATTAACTTTTTGTACTGTTACAACACTTTGGCGATTAAAAATTGAATTTGCCGAATAAATTGGCGAAAACCTTTAAAAGAGCCAGCGCGACCCCTTTGTGTGGGTGTGTGTGTCTATTCAAAGAAAACTCATGTAAAGCCTCAAAAGAATGTGATCGAAGTGGAAGTAATTATGCCACGGCAAATCGTCACAGGAAATGATGACAGACAGGTCAGCCAATGGGATGAATGAAAGCGACGAGAGGCGACGGAAAACCACACACTTGACGTCAATTACGGTAGAAAGAATTTCACCATATACGAGCTTCCACGACGAAAGGAAATTGCTTCAGTTGGTTTGGCCAAAACCTCTTCCAGATAAAATTCGATTTCCAGTCAGAAAAATGAATATGAATTGATATGCATAACATTGCATTTACTTCCATCTCAAGATGTAAATGCTTGACGTTTGTAATGAAAAAAATAATTGCTAAAAAAGGTCATAAATTTGAATCTGACTATTCAGCTGAAATGGACTTGAAATCAAAGGATTTTCAAATGAAGAAATGAAAAGTGTTTGACGATCTTTTGAGCAATCGACTATCTTCATATTCAACTGCACGTTTAAAAATCCGCGTAACGTTCCTGGGATTTTCTGAATAAGTTTGCACATTTATTTTGAAAAAAATCTGTGAAGTATGGAAACACTCAAGCCTTTGTGTAATAATTTTCGGAAACTGGTTAACACTTTAGAATAACCAGAATTTGTGCGTGTGCAAATTTTTGTTTGTTTGTTTTTATTATTTTTAAAATTTCTCTCGGATCTTGAAAAGTGTATAGTTATTCTTCAAGGAATAGGTAATATTTCTGAGATAGGAATTGTGGAATGTTTCTGAGGTCGGTGTAGTGTGTTTCAAACTTATTATTACTTTTTTGATGTACAAAGCAAGAGCAGCGTTTTTCAGAATCTGTATAATTTTTCACAGAATTTCAATTCATCTAACAAAAGGCTAATAAATGCTCAACCTTTTTGTATGTGTTTTGTTTGACATTTCAGAGTAACTTTTAAGAATACTGGAAATACCAGCTTCCTTCATTAAGGAACATGCAAAAGTTTACTGCAGATTTGTGTTACGTCTCAGAATGTCGCTCAGCACAGCTGCGACGTGGATGTGAGGTACGTGTGCATTTTTCCGTACCACTTTTCCAGGTTTATTATGACAAATTTCGGAAAAGTCAGAACATAACAGGCCTGGCACAATGCTTCAGACTTCTTCAAAAATGTTGGGAACACTTGTTGGGATTTCTTTCTTAACGTTTCCAAAAATTGAGGCTTTTCCTTTGTGTGTGTGTGTGTGTATGTACCGCATTTTTTTTTTTCAGTCCGCCTATCAAAACCTTTTCTTAGCACCACACTTTCCTATGGATTGCTGAGAAGGAACGCGCAGACCTACCAGAATAATACTTACTGGCGCTCACGAAGATGCAAGGATAAGATGTGTGACGTATATTCTAAATTAACTTTCCTTTTTAGTTTCTTTCCCTATGTAAATCTTGAGTTTATTCTGTTATTCTTCACTCTTAACGTGATATCTTTCTCTCAAACGAATACGTTTGGTAACACAATTGAGGTTGAATGCAAATGACGTATGCTTGAGTTTTGATAAGAACAAGAGATAAAAACGACGACTGATCTATTGCTTGAGAGCGTTGTAAGAGAGAGCGTTGGGTTGTAAACTGATTATTGATAGGAGTGTTGTGATAATGTGTGGTGTGTGGAGCGTTCACTACAATATGCTATGTTACGATGTGTGTGCTACATCCTGAATAAAGCATCTTTCCCGTAAGTTGACTTCTGTTTTTTACATGTTTCGTCTGGCCGTTAAGGTTTCTTTCATTTAGGAACTATTTCTTAGTATGTTGATGTGTTAAAACAGCGTAGAAGTAGAAAAGACTTTTACGCTATAGATGGAAGTGCCAAAAGCATAGCAGAAAGTCGCCATGACTTTAGTCTGAATTTTACTACTTCAGTTTATGCAGGCGAAACTCGTTAAACACTGTTTATTTATTTTAGCGCGTGTTTTAAAAATTAGAAATATGTGCTTATAATATTACTTTAAAGTCCTACGTGTAGACGCGATATCGCCACATATATACATACAGCTGATTCGGAAAATTATTTTTGCATAGGTAGCACTAACTTTGAGGCTGGAAATTTCCACACTTGCGGATTTTTGAGGTTTCTTTTGAGCCATTCATAGTTTGTGCGGTTTCTTCTAAATTTTGCTCTAAAAAGAAGCTCGAAACAAATGAGACAATATATTTATTCTTATAATGAATCAATTTTCGTAAGGCCATGAAAAGTTCAATAATTTAAGTTTCATTTCTCCGAGGATGGGGGAAAACACTCTCCAGTCCCCCTAACCATGGCCCTGGCAGAGAATATCGCTTAATGAGGGTCCCGGTAAAGAAATGACCGGGCTTTTAAAATGCATCTTCAGTTACCCAAATGGAAATACAGTGTGGAGCCAGTCTACATTTCGAAATGCCTTGTTTTCCGAACATCAGCATCCTTCATCATGGTCCAAAGCATCCCTCGGCTATGAGAAGTATCTGAATATTCACGGGAAGGAGGGATGAACAAGAACGATGAATCACAATGTCAGATAGCTTTACGTACACAAAGTAAATTCCGTACCAAAGGCTCGCTCCCTCCTCCACGTGATGACAGGGTGGAATCCATGATTAAGAGATGAAACTCTTTCGAGATCAATGCTTGTCGTTATCTAGAATATGCATCTCTTTTTTCTGGTACAAATGAAAGTTCTTATGATGATAAAATCAAATCGATAAATACCTATTAGCGGGAAGGAATATCAGACCATTCGTCCGTACGCAACAGACCCATGCCTACAGTCAACGAACGCGAAAGTGAGGGAAAGCGAGAGATGTTTCATGCTGTAAAATCCCACTGAATCAGGATTCTCTGGGAGAAGGCCATACGTCCGGGATTTGAGTCCGCTCCAATGGTCCGAAGATTCTGTACGCACAGGAATCAAAAGTAAGCGTTATTCTATCCACGACCTCGGGAAAGGGGGCGGGTGATCGGCCTAGGTTCCCAAAGAGTGCAACGTGCACCCTAGGGGCAAATCGCATCCGTGGCCAAGGCCTTGCGTGCATCGCTCCAGCCCCGGTAATGATGGGTGCTAATTAAACGTCCCCCTCCGACGGTGATTGCGTAATGCAAAACATGAGCTAGCGGCAGTCCCCCGCCTCTCCATCCCCCAGTTCACGTTCAGACCCCTCCCCTCAACTCCCCATTTCTTTGTTGTATGTTAGATGGATACGTCTTCTGCGCAACAGTGGGGTCCCACCAAAACAACATCCAGCCATTTTGTTGTTCAGCAAACGAATCACTTTTCAATTGCTTTCAAGGAATCACGGCAGATTATAAGTTTAAAGAACAATAATCAAAAGAAGGGGAGTAAAAAACCTGAAGGGGATTGAAATAGAGAGAGAGAGAAACTGAAATACAAAACATAGCCTAAGAAAATCTCATCTCAAAGCAGTTCCTGATAGCACACTTTTTAGTGAAAGGCCCATAATCCAACCTAAAAAAAAAAAAAATTAGGTTTTTCTTTTCAAGAATGAGTGGAAATATGTTTTCTCACTGGAAGCCTCTCTGTTTTTATCTTCACAGACAAGCACTTTCGATCGGAAACTGAACGGACCCAATTAACAACGACCTTTGACTGACTTAGAGAACACAAGTAATTCTGCACTAGCAATTCAGATGCCTCAGTCTTCGAGATTATTACGAGAAGTCCGCTTTTGTGTGGGCACAGGAAAAAGACATTTCTTTGCCTCAAACTATCTTGCGGGAAACGCCGAAATTTTTCTTTTCCCAAGTAACCCAATTTCTCGATGTGTCAGTTGGGCAGAAACCACTAGCACTTCATTACGCCAACGTAAATGATACGGAATCTAGAAAACTACGGTTGATAAAGAGATACGTTTTTCCGGTGTTGATTGTCATGTGAGAAATAAACAGCGTTTTTAAAACATGAGATTTAATACCTCATGTTTTAAAAACGCTTAAAAATTTTGAACGTTATCCAGTTTTGGATTGGAAAAATGACTTTCTCGTTGTGCATAAGATAAATTTGGTGTGCTTAGGAGATTTTAAAAGATTTTAGTATTAATTCATTTTTAAGTAAGGAATATTGTAGCGGCAAGAAGACGCTATGTATCTGAGGCAGCAAGGGTAATTAGAAGTTGTAAAATAGTGTTCCCAGGAAGTCGTTTCTTTGTATTGAAAAGTCGTTTCAGAAAACCTTTAGGAATTTTTATCGTTTTATTGGCCTACGCTGCAATCATGTGCATTGAGATCCGCAAAGCGCATTCGAGACAATTAAATTGTTTTATAGCTTTGGAGGCGTCAGATGCTCGCTCTTCCCTTCGAGCAAGGGACGGACACAGGGAGTCAGACACAGCGGTCTACGAAGAAGGAGTTCTGGCGGGATGATCCTTTGAGAGAGAACACTGTTCGGGTCTTCCGGACCAGGATAGTGAAGTAAGAAAGGCGTTGAATTGTAAAGGCTAAAGAGCGAATAATTAGGAAACAGAATACGTAACGAACTCGGAGATTCAAGTAGTAAATTAGAAAAATAATGAAAGACAACCTACACAATAAGTTAAGCAATTCAAGTAATAAATAATTTGAAACTAAAACTTTTTCAACTATTCCTTTGCTATAAACATCGAACCCGAAGGTGGCTACATAAAACAGCATAAGTAACGAACTGAGAAAATCAAGTAGTATTTAAGTAAAATAATTCAAGGACAACCTGCACAATAAGTTAAGCAAAGCAATTAATAAATAATTTGAAACTACAACCTTCTAAACGACTCATTTGCCTAATATTCCGACAACTTTACAAATGATGTTCGACTAGTTTACTCTAATGCAAAATTTTCCACTCGACAGCATGTACGCGAATTCGCATTTACCACTACTCTATTACGCTAAGTCGAACGGGAAAACGAAAAAAAAAAAAAAAAAAAAGGATGAAAGAAAGAAAGAAAGACAGAAAGAAAGGAAGGAAGATAGAAAGTAAGAAAGAATGAAAGTTAGGATGATAGAAAGAATGAGAGGAAGTAAGTAAGAAAGAAAACAAAGATAAGACGGAAAGAAAGTAAAAAAGAAATAAAGAAAGATAAAAAGAAAGAACGAATGTAAGAAAGAAAGAAAGAGAGAGAGAGAGAGAGACAGAGAGACTGTAAGACGATAACATTTCTATTAAAATATCAAAATGAGATGTCGTTAAAATATATGTTTTTCGAGAAAATCAACTTTCAAGTGCAAACTACATTCGTTTTTTTCTTTTACGAAATGAAATGTGGTTTCATTTTATTTGCTAATATGCATCAGCAGTAAAGAGAGGTAATATGAGGAGGTTAGATCCCATTTTGCAGGGCAACATGTTTTTTTGTTTTTTTTTCCTTTAACCGGCTAGAACGAATCAACTTGGGGTTAACAAAATGGGCAGAACGAATTAACTTGGGGTTAGCAAAATCGGCAGAACGAATCTATTCTCTGTCTAAAAGTGGGCTGAACGACTGAACATAAGTATGAGAAAGCGTTGCTTTCCCTCTTAGCTTCATTATTCAATGTGACCATTTAGAAGGAAGATCGACACTAATCTTTAAGTCTGATTACCTGCTAAAATTGTTACAACAGTGGCGACGAACCAAAGAAAACAGAGAGAGAAGTTGTTTGAGTCACTTGTTTCTACCCAGTGCCATGATGCTCGTGTCAGGGGGACTAGCGCTTCCCCATCATGCCTTGGGTCATGGAGCAAAGAATAAAGGACTGGAAGCCAGCGCTTATCAGTAGTGTCAGGCTCATGGTCGGTGCTGCAGAATGGGAGTGGAAAGGATTTGTTGTGCCGCAGTTTCGAAACACACGGCCTCTATGTGAACATTTCTGTTCGGGGAGTGCAGAAAATTTTGGGTGCTATTTGGTTCAGGTATATGGGCGGCTTAAACGGTTCATTCAGAATCAATCTGCTACCTTCTAGCCCATGCCATACTTGCCCGAGCCTGTATTCATTATTTTAATTAAAGCTCGGACCTTACTGGATGGGTAAGGCCCATTCGGACTTCTACTATAGCCTCCCACCACCCCAAAGGCGAGCGATATATGGGAATACGACGTGACAATATACAAAAATAAATTTCCGTTTACATCCTGTAATCCTTGATGTCACTAACTTAAAATCCAAATTCACACATTGTTTCTGTGAATTTCACACTTCTTTTCCATCAAAGAACAGAATTTCCATTACTTCAAACACGTCGTACACATGTGGTGGGGTGGGATCATATCCCCCGCTGGAAATCCGCACTGTCAGATTCTTCCCTACCCCCTGGGAATATGACTATGCCATTTCTGTTCTTGGGAGGCACTACAAAGATTTTCGCTATAACATTAATTCTGATTGGTATAAAAAATTAAAATATAAAGTTTTTGATTTCCTCATACAGTACCAAAACGAAATCTCCTTTTGTGTCTCTGTGAACGCTGGAGAAGGCACCCTTGAAAAAAGCTCCACCATCTTCAGTTCTCATGATTTTCCCCCAGCAGTGGGTATAGTGCTCTTGTAACATGACTTCACTCTTTGCTCTTCCACTTCGCATAATCATTCGCTTTCTCACTGTGTCACATGGATATGAGATGATACCAGATACAGTTATAACTGTTTGAGAAATTGCCCATGGGATTACGAAGTATTCTTTGGAGTAGGGAGTGTCAAAGAAGCCGAAATGGGTGCACTGTGGTTAGCTGCCAGCCAGGTTCGAGAAAGCCTAAAGGATAAACAAAGCAGAGATTGGTTGTACCAGCAGCTCCACCTGATGCCCGGTTGCCAACACAATAACACCAAAACTGGGTTTTCTTATCTACTCACCAAGGAAGACTTGCTTGTACTCATATTTGAAAGCAAAATTCAGAGCTTGAGTTCGGAAGAACCACTGGACAAATTTCCTCGCCATAGTAACCTAAGAACCCTTGTTCTTTTAGGGTTCTGATAAAGTAGTTAATCATTTATTTAAACTGTTGGTCTAAGGATATTTGTTTAGAGGCATGTTGAACTTGCAAGCGTAATTTTACTCGTTCTATAGGAGTTACCGAAGTTGTTGAAACCGCAGCCGCCACACGGCCGGCAATGAAATGTTTCATACACAAAATCTGATCGAAAGACACGTTGAATCTTGTTCGCAAGCACGGAAAGAAAAACGGTGATTGCTAATTTTTTCTGTAGAACTTCTGGATACGTGTGTGTGTGTGCATTAAAAATAGGGAAAACGTTTGGAATTTATAACAGAAGAAGCGGAAAGTTACAGTAGAAAGTAATAATAGTGAATTTTTGCATTGAATTAACACAGCGTTAATATATACGGTATGGAAAAGTCTGAAAGGCGAAGGACTGACAAAAATATCACCCCCTGCAGCAGCCATTCACTACTGGACAACGATTTTCCGAAGTTTTTTCCAGAACTTTGCCTTGAGGGTATTTTTGCTTCTTGATGACCGATTGAGTAACAACTGGTGTTTCGTGGCGAAAAGACTCAAGGCTCAAAAGAACAAAGAAATTTGTTTATTGTCCCAACAAGCTGTCTAATTTCATTTATCCATCTCTTTTATTTAGCTTTGGGATATTCTGGTTTTCTATTAAATTTAAAAGTTGAATGCATGGTACAAACGGTTACATAACAAGATGGCACAGTGGAAATTTGCGTATGGTGCTTGGATATGTTATTTGTAGTTACACTTTTCTGTTTGCCCCGTCCTGAAAACAAAGTTACGGGCGCCCATGGTCGTAAGCAGACAAAAACCGAAACACTGTTAAAGGAAATGAATTCCAGAAAAAACGCGCAGAAGACACACTTCTTTTTATTGTTGTTTTCTTCCAAATTAGGCTCGATCTACGAAATGGTTTACTTCCTAATTTACAGAAATATTGAACTGCTACAAGATTTTGACGAAATTATGAAAATGAAGTACATAAATGCAAAGTTAATTATATTTAAGATCTTGGCTGCTTTAAAATCGCAGGAGCGCGCGTCTGTCAGGAGAGGGGTACTGCGGTCGCACTCTAGATCTGCTATTAGTTATCTATACATTTTCCAGATCCTCTTCATGACAATTTTTTTTTATGTGCCACTAATTGGCGTAATATTTACTTGCATTTGGCACAATACCTCCGCTATTACAAATCAGATTAGAAAAATTGTTTCCTAATTGAATATCTGCAGTACGTCACAAATGTTTGCCACACAACTACGGGGTCTGCAGAATTTTCCATTCGTGGTGTATGCGTATGGCTTACATTTACCAAGATATCTCAGCAGCTGTACGTTACACAGAAAAAGAATTACTTTCGCATTAAATATCAGAAAATATGATCAAGTTTACTCGGAATTTTATTTAGGATATCTTTGGCTCACCTAAACGTCTAAAGATTCGCTCAATAATGAAGTAATACAGAGACCGAGAACTGATCTTCTTGCAAATCCGACAGTGAATGCCGTTTAATTCTCCCCCCCCCCCCCCAAAGGATAACAATACATTTCACGTAAATCAAAAAATCCAATTTTTACTTCATATTCCGCATTCCGTTACAAATGCGGTCATAAAAGATGCCAAAGTAAAACAGTAGTGTTGCTTTAAAGTGAAGAAATGAATTTTCCTATAAAAATGAGTGCCAATCAAAACTAAATTGCTCCCCATTTCGATTATTGTTGCATTGTAGGTTATTGAAAACAACAGAATGGGGCGTTTTGGCTTCGTATGAATTCTTATAGCTCGTTTGTTTAGAAAAGAAAGCGTTACAGGCTGTTATTATGGTGATATTCATACGGATATTGCTTTTGTATTTGAGAATATATTGCATTCTGGATTTATCCTCCGAACAAATCCCTGCTCCCGAACGCGTAAGTACCCAACACTAGCAATAATTCCTGAACAATAAAGCTATTTTTCTTTACTTGCAATAAATGCACCGAAGTTTATTTCTCGAAAGAAGCATAATGCGAAAAATAAACTGCTCGAGTTCACTTCCTTAAAAAAAATTGGGTAGTATATAATAAATGCCACCTGCCATTTCATATGTGCGTGCAAAGATTGAATAAGACATTTAAGATAATTTTTAACGACATTATGGCTCAGAATGCTTGAAAAACACTTCGATAAAGGCAGTTCTGCGTCTGAATATGTTTTCAGACGAAACCTTCTAATGACGCAAGTTACAAAGAAAAAGTGATTCTTTATCTTGTTAAAAGACCATTCGAAATATTGTTCTTCTTTTTTGTGCGCGATTCGCAGTTTTGTAATAGTGCCTATGATAGAAACATTGAGATCATTGATTCGACCACAGTTTGATTAGCCGCCCCGGTGGCGCAGTGGTCTAAGGCGCTGGCCTCTGATCATTCGTCCGTAAGGGGTCCAGGTTCGAATCCCGGTCAGGCATGGATGTTGTGTTTATCTTACGGCACTGGCTCTCTCCCTTCCCTGGAACCAGTTATCCTAAATTAGGGACGGGCGACTGCTTATAGCCCATTGAGTTGCTCACGGTGGTCGTTAAACCTCCAATAAAAAAAAAAAAAAAAAAACAGTTTGATTATCAATTGCTACGCTAAATAAGGAAAATACAAACGTTGTAAAACCCCAAAAATTGTAAAGAAAAATACCAACTGTAAAATAATAGTTGTATTATAAGTTTGTTCATAACTATTATCTTAACGTTTCCTTGTACAACACTAAAGCTTTCAGCTTCTTATTTTACTGTTAACTTCAGCATTACTGCAAAACACTACACTTATCTCACCTAAGATTTAACTTGATGTAGTAAATTGGCTTCCCTGTGACACCTCGGATTTCTTCATAGTCATAGAAGCTGAAATTTTTAAATAATATATATATCTATATTATTTCAACAATACAGCCAAGGGTTTAGAGAAAACGAAGTTACTTACAAATCCAATATTTTTATTATTTTCTATCAGCACGTCGTTATTCAAACATCCGCAAATCATTCGGAACGAGAACAAGTACCACTTGAATCACAACAAACGTGAAAGCCTTCGTAATATGATAATAAATCGCACCTCTATACTTCCTCGTAACATAGAATCGTACATTAAGTATGATGGAAAGATTGCAAATATCTCATAACATCAATCGTTCACTATCGTAGCCCTTCAACCATTGTACACAGATCGCCTAAGCCTAATCAAATGACCAAAGCACACTGAACATTAAACACACACGCTCTTTTCTCTTACGTCTTACTACATAACTTGCTCCTTGACCTACTGTCACAAGTTGCCAATGTCAAATTCATCGAGAAGGAACTAGTGGCGTTAAGTAAGAAAAACGTTTAAAGGGAAGAAACCAAATTTACTCAAGAGTACAGGAACTCAAAGGAAAAGTTAAATTAGAGGTATATGTCATACAACAAAAAGTATTAATAACAAAAAAATGTACTTTTTTTCCCCCACAGCGCAGCCACACTAATATCAGACATCTGATTCTCCTATTGTTTTACGACTGGCGACCCATAGCCTGATGGCATTACATACTCCACTCCCTTGTTTCTATTTTCTGACTCGTCCTATGCATGACATTCTTTGACTGCTGAAATCTGTCCTTTTTACTTGGCACTTGCTTTAAAATAAGATAATCATATCTAAAGTTGATTAACAGAAACGAAATGCAATGCCATCGATTAATCAGAATGCAACTGAATTTAGACCGAATCAGTACCTTAGGTTTTCCTTATTTTTTCTTTCTTTTCTTCTTAATTCAGGGAAATCATTTTCAAATAAATGTAACTTGAGAGAAAACTCTTAACAAAAATGAATTATTCCGTGATTCTATTATGACTTACCTTCAACCAAACAAGATCTACATGCAGGCGTGAAAATAACGGATGCTCTTTAAATTTAGATTTTTTGACTGATATCTATACATAGAATCCAAATTTAAACCTAAGTTATATTTTTTTTTTTTTTTGATTGGAGGTTTAACGACCACCGTGAGCAACTCAATGGGCTATAAGCAGTCGCCCGTCCCTAATTTAGGGTCACTGGTTCCAGGGAAGGGAGAGAGCCAGTGCCGTAAGACAAACACAACATCCATGCCTGATGCCTGACCGGGATTCGAACCCGGACCCCTTACGGACGAATGATCAGAGGCCAACGCCTTAGACCACTGCGCCACCGGGGCGGCTAAGTTATATTCATTCATGTATCTGTACTCAGTGTTTCCGTGGAAGCATTACTTCAAAAGTTGCAGATCGTCGACTACTCCTCGCAGAAGATATAAAACTAATTCCTCATACTGTCACCGAAAAATGAGTTTTCTATCTAGCAGAATGTACTCATATCCGTTTTCTTATCCATTTCACAAGCACAGAACTCTTAATTTCACTAATATTGCACTGAATATGATACCACATAAGAGGTAGCAAATGCCAATGATAAGACCACATAAAAAGCAGAAGGAAAAGAAAGTAAATAACATTAATATCACACGAGAAACACACGAATGAAACTTTAAATGCCTCAAACATTGAAGCTCACACGAAGCAACAGTTCAAGGCTTTTAAATTTCACGAAGGATTAGCTCACTAGAAGCATCAGTTCAAAGCTTCTAAATATCCCAAGTGATCAACTTCCAAGGGACATCGGTTAAAAAATTTATAAACGCCACAATGACATTGCCAGCACTACGAACAGGTGACACATAATCTCACTAAATGCTCACACGGTGGCTGAGAATTCTTTTACTGTATCCCACCAAGGAGGTTAGAATAATACTTCTGGAGACGCCCTGGTTTCTTAACCGTGAAGCCGCAAGACGTGGAATTTGCCATTGTTCACATGATACCTATGTGATTTCATCTGTTTGTATTTGGAATTGCGTGGTTTTTGGTTATATCAAATCTGAATGTTTTGTACTTCTTAGACGACTGAAGTTTACAATTTTAACGTTATGTTTTGTTTAGAATTCGCACCAATGTTCGTGTACTTCAATTTAAAATAAAAATGGGAAGGAGCCTCAAAATAATGAAGAATTTTATAAATTCAGCATTTTCTCACACATTGGCAACAAGTTACAAAGAGAAATTGGAAACATTTGCGACGAAAGAAGGCGCTTCGGCCAACACAAAATGCATTGCAATAGCCTTGAAAACCATTAGCTTTCCAACACTTTGACGGACTTCACTTGCGGTTATAGGCTTCAGGCAAAGTGGTACTGCTTCATTAACAAGGCCATCTCCAGATATCTTATTCTAACCTCCTTGCATCCCACACATCACAGAGGCCGGATTTAGATAATAAATCCTTCGAGAGGGCTGCATTCAGCTTATACATGAAAATTATTCCTTTAATTAATTTTAATAAACACATCCATTCATACATTCTTTAACACAGTCATTTCCAACTTTAATTTATTTTACTCAGATTCGATTACTCAGGAAAGAAATGGTATTCTTAGCATTCAGAAAATATTGAAAATGCCGAATAATGGCGTGTATAACGTATTTTATGTTTTTAACATTTTCAACGTCGTTACTAACTCTATTCACGATTATAAATGGCCTTAAATTTTTGTTTCCCAATCTTTACTTTAATCAATGAATTTTTGCAGATGTTCGATACTTTTCTGGCAGATAATTTGCAAGGTCCAAATTCTTCTGCAAATAATAATTTTACTACTGACGGCAACATAAGTATTACTAGATCCTGCAATCTCATCTAGGAAGTCGAGATACTGAAAAGGTTTAAATGCTTTTTTATTATCTCAGAAAATACTTGTTCCTTCATTTTTGAGGAAGCAATACTTGCGTTTTCCAAACCATAAAACTAGTTCTCAGTACTTTTTGTATGACAATTAGTGAACTTCTGTGCAACATGAGCGACAAAATTAACACGGGGCCCAATAACTTCTAGGTAAAATTAACTGCTACAGGGCCGCAGAAAAATGTAAATGGCCCCGCGATTTTTATATGCCTGCATTATATAGTGCCTGTACAATTCCTATGCTACTATATTTCAAATAATCCTTATACAGTAAGATGATGACTGTTTTAGACTAAGCTGTTGCCCCAAGTAAACAGCTTTTTTTTTTGGGTTCGAGGTTTTAACGAACCAGGGCAGTAGCTACCGGGAGGGCAGGAAGGGCGTTTGCCCTCCCAGAATGGTCATTCCAGGGGTGTAAATTCATGCTCTGGGGGATGTAAAAAAATAGAAATTGTAACTAAAAAGAAAACTAACACCCTTCAGTACTTTCTTTTTAAAGACTTTAGTTAGTCTCATCGGTACAATGAGGTGTGAACATCTTACATCCAGGAAAGGAATTTTCCAAAATAGTAAATGGAGGTATAGAAAACAATATGTTGATATGCCTAACCTCCATAATCTTTCCGAACATGTCGTTGGGATGAAGAGCTAATTAACCATTTGTGCTCTATCGTAGAAAGTTTTCTAAGCGTTTAACCTTGAACGGAATTTTTCCAAGCCCTAACCCTAAAGCTTCTTACTATTCTTACGTTCACTATCCGACATTCATTCGTTCTGCGCTGGTTTGTTTTTCGTTTTGCATTTCTGTGGAGTGTTGTGCTGTCGGCGTTCACACAACGTTTATGATTAACTTGGTAAACTTACCACCTGTGGTTCTTATATTTACCTAGTTTTTACATTTTTAATAAAATTATGTCAAAAACCTGAAGTGCGATTTTTGAACGATCATAATACTTTCCTATAACGGCGGTGTGTGAGAAAGTAAAAACCACGTATTACTTGAGTGGAATGCGAAGGGGCGTAATTTCGAACACGAAGGGGCGTAATTTTGAACTCGGAGGGGTGTAATTTCAGGTCTCGCCCTCCCAGATAAGAAAAGCTTGCTAAGGTCCTGTAATGAACCCAAATGCATTGTCATGTGCCCTAGAAGAAAAATTGTGCAGAATTTGCATCCGAAAAGCTGAAAGAAGATGAAAAATTTTACTCGTAGGACTAAAAATGTTACAAATTGCAACTTTTTTGTTGTTGTTGTTTCGATGCTTTGCGACACACACGAGCATTCAGAGCTATTAGGAGTCGCCTAACTAATGTGAAGACGCTGATTCCAGCGAGGGGCAGAAACAGAGCCCACGCGGAGGTCCAACTCGAATGCTAATCCGCGTTTGAAAGAGACAGCTAACTCTTGTAATGCATTCAATAATTTTGAGCGAGGATATTTAAGAAAATACTAAAAATAGAAGAGGGAAGGAAGATTTCATCGGGGAAGGAAAAACTCTTGAAATCCTAACAGCGGTAGTTGCAAGTTGCGAGTTTGTTTATTTCACTAACTCACTCAAGGAAACACGAATTATTGAAAGGTACCTCAAATGAGATGGAAATGGCAATACATTACTCCTTTTTGTTAAAATGTGCGAAAAGTGTTTTTTTTTTTTTTTTTGTTTTTTTAGGAAGATACGTATACTTGTATTACTCTGCAAGCGCCATTTTGTTTAGCAATTAACGATTTTAAAACTCAGACACAAACGGGGGAGAGAAAAAAACACAACTATGTGCTATATTCAAAATATTTTTAAGTAGCAGGGAATGTACAAAGCGTACTTTGGATAATGGAAGCGTTTTTATGCATCCATTTGGTAAAAACTCATGTTTATAAATATCCATCTCAGAGAGTGTGATTTGCATGTTTCGAGTATTTTCTCCGTCCGCCAAGTGCTTTTTCTCGAGGTACCATTACAAGAACGAGAGCAACTTTCACAGAAGAATATTTTAACAGTGAAGTGTTGCTTGTTTACGAGCAAGTGAAACACAGGGCGAAGAAATAAAACAGAGAACACATTTTAGGAAACTACGTTTTCTTGATGATAGAAAGAAAGAGAGCTCAGGATGAAGCTCAAAGGAACGGAATTGGAAAGGAGGGAGAGAGGGAGGGAGAGAGAACGACCGAGCGAGCGTTGCTTCAGAAAATGCGAAAGAGAGGATTCTCTGCTGATTGAAGAAGACAGAATAAAATCTTGCCGTAGAGCAGCAGCGAGTGAAGCCCAAAGTCGCAACAACTCCGTCTTATTTCATTCATCAGGAAGATAGAGAGATAAGGAACACGACAATAAAAGTTCATACGAAGTGACATATACGAAAATATGAGAGCACGGGCGAAAGAAGGGACTGCAGTTCTCTTAGCGTTTTATTTGCTCTTTACATTAGTAGAAGCCGAGCACGATTTCGATATATTCAGCTAAAATTTAATTTAAAGTTTTTTTTTTAATTTTTCTCCCCCCCCCGTAATAATTTCTTGGACTAGAAGAATATTGTTTGCCAGGTTAAAAATATATCAAAGTAATAAATGTTAAATGAATTAATATCTAGATCAATATTTCCATCATGAGTGGCGAACACCTTAACAGCATGCATTGGAATTTTAAGCTAGGACAAAGATTTAGGGAAGCGCAGTAAAGAATGACGCGGCAGCATAAGTTTCATTTAGATGGCGAAATAAAGTTGGACTAAACTTGAAAAACCAGACAAGTACAACTTTCAAAATGTAGAAGAAAAACAAAGATAGGAACAACACGAAAAGGAATACAGAGGTATTAAAAAAAGAAAAGTACTTAAAAAAACGAACAGAGACATACCAGAAATGTGTCATCGTATCAGAAAATTTCGCGCCGCTTCACTCTTTTCACACACTGCTTAATTAGACTGTTGTGTGATTTTAGCAAATTTTTGAATGTCTGCATTAAAACCCAAAGAACAAATTCTCCCTTTTGTTGGCCGAGAGGACAGACACGCAGGCTTCTAGCTAATCGACCAAGTTAGTCCCTGCTGGATTTTGATGTCCCAAAAAAAAAAAAAAAAAAAGTCCCATCACAGCACGTATGTGTTCATCAGTCAGTCGAGAACAAAGTTTATTCTTTGGAAGCTTCATGATTGAAAATCCTTCTTGGTGTGTTGTACCTGCTACCAAATGCAATCGGCATTTTCCTTACAAAATCTTTTGTTTCTATAGAAATATTTTGGCAAATATCTGTCTTACGTACTGTATTTACCTCACGGAGATAATAATTTCCAATGGAAGACGCTTGCTTGGCTGAGCATGGGTTGTGCGTTTTACTCTACACTGAAGAGCAATTGAATAAGAGACAGCTGGCGTTATGCAACTGTGGCGCTGTGGGCGGCCCTGTAAACGGAAACGACATGACCGACAATATAAGGAGTGATGCGACGGGAATCAGTAAGAGTCGGACGCAGTATGGGTAAGACGAAGGATCTAAGCGCATTTGATCGTGGGCAAATTGTCGGGCCCGACGAATGGGTCACTCCATATCGGAAGTCGTGCAGGCACTGGGATTTTCACGAGCCACTGTGTCACGGGTGCACCGTGAGTACATCGAATCCGGTTAAACCATCCCTGCAAGGGCCAACTACCGTGGACAACAGTGTGTGGATGAGCAGGGTCATCGTCGGTTAGCTCGCATTGTAACAGCGGATAGACGGGCCACAGTGCAAGAAATCACTCGGCAAATTAACTCTGGTGCACAAAAACATGTAAGCAGCCACACCATCCAGAACCATCTCCTCGCTATGGGGTACAGAAGTCATCGTCCCACGAGGGTACCGCTGCTGACCGCACATCACAGGGTGCAAAGATTAGCGTGGGCGCGGGAACATCGCCACTGGACCCTAGACATGTGGAAAAATGTTGCCTGGACTGATGAGTCGAGATTCACGTTGGTACATGCAGATGGCAGGACCACATGAACCGATGGATCCTTCTTGCCAGAAGGGTACTCTTCAAGCTGGTGGGGGTGGCATTCTCGTCTGGGGACTGTTTACGTGGACTGAAATGGGACCCCTGGTACGTGTGACATCGTCCCTCACAGGTCAACGTTACCGGGATATCCTGAACGACCATTTGCTCCCGTTTGTGCGTCTTCAACATCCCACTCGGGACCTCATCTTGCAACAAGACAATGACCGTGCCATCGCTCCCGAATTGTATCCGAATGGTTGGATGAACACTCCACCGACGTGACCTCGCTTCCTGGGCCAGCTAGGTTACCTGACCTCAATCCCATCGAGTACATCTGGGATGCCATCGAGAGAGAGATGTTCGAAGCTCTGACCCCCTTCATCAAATCTTCGTGAACTGTGGGAGCTTGTTCAGGGGTCGTGGATCCGTATGGCTTCCCAACGCTTCCGGTGTCTTGTCGAGTCCATGCCGAGACAAATCGCCGCCGTCATCAGGGCGAAAGGTGGTGCTACACGTTACTAGACAGGTATCGCTAATTCAATTGCTTTTCAGTGTATATTTGACAAACGATATAATGATTATTAATCAGAGAAATATAGACCATCTTTTCAATAGTTGTCAGAAAGTCCATCATTATACACAACAACATTTACAATAATTACTATCTACCAGAGTGTTGATCGATATCATGCTAGGTCATTGGCGGTAGAAAACTCTCGATATTCCTTTGCGAGTAACTCTAGTGTTGTAAACTGACTAATTCTCAGGATATTAATCATGGCACGAAAGTGGTGGCAGTCGAAAGGAGCTAGTTCCTTACTACGCTAGATGAGGAAGCAAAACAGCTCAGATAACAATTCTCTAAGTGCTTCTTTGGAACGGACCGCGAAATGTGGTTTAGTGCTATGTGCTGGAGGAGCACCTGCTTTTTTTTTTTTTTTTTTTTTGCCGATCCTACGTAGCCTTGAAGCATGACTGAGAGTGTGCGCTCAAGTTGTGCAGAGGTGAGATGGATACTGATGGCACGTCCATCGGTAACCAGTCAGAAGTGTACTGCACTTAAAATTCCACTTACCATCACACAAATTTCCTTTGGTTCGAATGGACTTTTCTTTGCGTGAGAAATTGCGAACTGGCCTGGTTCAAGCCATGGATTTTGGCTGCTTTGATTGTTGAAGTAGATCTAGTTTTCATCGCATGGAAACATCTCTTTGATAAATGGACGGTCGCGTGGATTCGCGAGGAGTTTCCTGATGACCTCGACAAGTCGATTGGCTTGTTCCATTTGGTAAAATCGGTTGGCTTGTTCCATTTGGTAAAATTGGTTGGCTTGTTCCTTTTGGTAAAATCGGTTGGCTTGTTCCATTTGGTAAAATCGGTTGGCTTGTTCCATTTGGTAAAATCGGTTGGCTTGTTCCATTTGGTAAAATTGGTTGGCTTGTTCCTTTTGGTAAAATCGGTTGGCTTGTTCCATTTGGTAAAATTGGTTGGCTTGTTCCATTTGGTAAAATCGGTTGGCTTGTTCCATTTGGTAAAAACGGTTGGCTTGTTCCTTTTGGTAAAATCGGTTGGCTTGTTCCATTTGGTAAAATCGGTTGGCTTGTTCCATTTGGTAAAATCGGTTGGCTTGTTCCAGTTTGTAGTTCGCATCAGTTCACGCGGAAAACTTCGGAAACTCCTGGCTACCTTACTGATGCGTTGTAGATGGCGAACTACTTTGTGCAATTACCTGTGAGCAATGAAGATGGGACAAGAGCCTATGACAACTGAACTTCAAAAGTGAGGCTCAGAATGTTTTGATTTACCGATCATGGCTTACTTTCAGAAATTGTGTCACCATCTATGAACTCGAACCAAGCTTAAACACCACGAATAGGAACTGCCACCCTCACTTTAAACTTCGTAAATTTTCGTGGCCGCTTTGGTAGCTTTTAATCAGTTTGTTCAATAATGACGGAGAAATGCATGAATTTGAATACATGACTCACCGCGCACTGTAAAACGTTTCGGATACCTGACACCACGTCTAGATACTTGTAATACACACGGAGCGACTATATATATCTTGGTGTTACGTGTGAAGGTATGAATGAAAATTCAACACAGCAGTGCGTCAACATGCACACTTTGCCTATCGAAAAAAACCAAAAAAAAAAAAAAAAAAAAAAAAAAAAACCGCACGTATTTATGAACTAACTTATTATTTGCCGTTCGGTGACTGACAGAAGCATTTTATACATTTCTCTATCATTAATATCCGGACGACACTGCATGTCTACAAATAATCTTTATTTACATAAAATTTAATATTGCTTGCAGAAACCTTTGGTCCCTACACTGTTAAAAATGTGTGGTAGGTTGCACCACTTTCTGAGAAGAGGTACACCATTATATGGTGCAAACAAAACTCAACAACATGGCGAAATCTTGTACTATAATGTGGTGCAACCTTGTACCATAACGTGGTGCAAAGTTGCACCATTTTATTGGGGTTTTTCTGCACCACATAATGGTGTATCTTTCCTCAGAAAGTGGTGCAGCTGGTGTAGCACCACTTTTTGGTGCAACCTACCACAAATTTTTTAACAGTGTATGACGGCCTCTATTTTCTAGAATAATCTTCAAAAGTATTTTGCATATGTCCGCAGATATGTTCTGCCATTTGGCCTTCAAATCAATGACCAGTTCAGCTTTATTTGTTGGGAGATCTCTTCCATGAATCAGATGACACGATTCGTCCGTTGTATTTGTTGATGTGCGATCTCTAATTCCACACATCGGACGATCTAAATCGTCCCAGACATTCTCTAAAGGTTTGAGGTCAGGTCTCTGGTCTGGTCAGTCTAACGTTCAGACGCCCATGTCCCGCCGGCAAGGTATGGGCCGATCACGGCTCATCATGCTAAAGGTGAGCGAATACTACCCATATGGTACGAACAAACATAAGGGATACTGTCGTGCAACTCATTGGTAATTTGAATGCTGGTGACGGGAATAATGTGTCACTAATGAAAATGGGGCTGCGTATAGCCGTAGAACGTTCCGAGTGCCCATGCTAACCTCGGTTCATGGTCGAAAGCGCCAACAATGGGCACGCGAGCATCAAAACTGAACCTTGAATTTGGAATAAGTTTGTCTGGGCTGACGAATCTCTTTTCATGTTGAGCATGTGGACATCCGGGTACGTGTGTGTCGTTTACTTGGGAAAGTATTGGCACCAGGATGCACCGTGGGACGAAAACAAGCTGGCGGCGGAGGTGTAATGCTTTGGGCAATGTTCTAATGGGAAACCTTAAGCCCAGTCATCCATGTATAGGAAACTATGTCGTCTGCCACCTGCCTAAACATAACTGCAGACCAGGTACATTTTTTCATGGCAATTATATTCCCCTCAAGTAGTGCTTTCTTTGAGATGGATAATGCGACATGCCACACTGCCCGGATTGTTCAAGAATGGTTCGCGGAACCTGAGAAAGACTGGGGAAGACTTCCTTGGCCTCCAAATTCCTCAGATATCATCAATCCAATCGAGCATTCGTGGTTTGCGTTAGGACAGCAAATCCGATTTGTGGCTGCTCAGCCATGTAACTTACAAGAGTTCAAGGATCTGCTGGTAACTTGTTGGTACCAGATACCGCAAGACACCTTTAGAAATCTTGTAACGTCCATGCCTCGCTGGGTAACTGCTGTTTTTGCCGCACGTGGAGGACCACCATCATACACTGGTGTGCAAAAATTAAGGAAGAAGAGGAGAAATTAGCATAACAGCGGAATGAGCAGGAAGAACGGACCGAAAGACCACTCAGGAGATAGCCTAGGTTCCGGTACGGTAGGGCATGCGCATATATGCAGCATGAAGTACGGGGTGGGGGAGTGTCGGAAGGGTATAAAGCACACGGGCGGTGTACGCTCAGCAATTCGGTGAAAGCTACTGCACGGTGTACATCGGTTTGAACGACGTCGAGTTGCTGCCACCGTGTGATATGGCCAACAGGCAATCCAGTAGACGTCATCTGGATGACTTTACTCGAGGTCGCGTCATTGGGAAGTTTGAAGAAGGTCGAAATGTGACTAGTGTGGCAGAGGAGTTCGGGATCGCTCACAGCATCGTTTCACGAGCTTGGAGAGCATTTCAAACGACAGGAACAGCTGTCCGAGAGTTTAGCAATGGTCGTCCACGACCAATCACGGCGGCGGACGACCGGTATATTGTCCTACAGGCGAGAAGAGACAGACTGCAGACAGCGGGAGAAATCGCAAGGCACATGCAACAGACAACTGGACGTCCGTTATCGCGTTTTACCGTGGCCAGGAGGCTGCACAAAGGTGGTTTATTTGCACGACGACCAGTACGGTGTGTGCCATTAACGCCAGCTCATCGGAGACGGCAGTTTTTGTGGTGCCAGGAACACAAGAACTGGACACATCAGCAATGGGGTCGAGTTCTTATTTCGGATGAGAACCGATTTAGCCTGACGAGCGATTCTGGACGTATACACATCTGGAGAGAGCAGGGAACACGCAATCGCACCTCCAACATCATCGAAACGGACCGTTTTGGAGGTGGCGGAGTTCTCATTTGGGGCGGTATCATGCTTGGTAACCGTACTGACTTCCACATCTTCAAAGGAGGTTCAGTCACTGGTGTCCGCTATTGTACCGAGGTTCTCCTGCCTCACGTGCGTCTGTTTAGAGGTGCTGTGGGTCCTGAGTTCCTTTTCATGGACGATAACGCTACAGCTCATCGTACAGTGGCTGTCGTTGAGCTGTTGGAGAGTGAAGATATTCAACGCATGGATTGGCCCGCAAGGGCCCCGGACCCGAATCCAATCGAACACGTGTGGGACCTTCTCGGGAGACGCTTGGCAACAAGTCACCTGCCACCAGCAACGATCCCGCAGCTGCGATTGGCGCTACAAGAGGAATGGGCCGCGATGCCTCAACCGCTCCTTGACAACCTCGTCCTCAGCATGGATAGACGTTGTAAATCCTGCAACGCAGTCAGGGGTGATCATATTCCCTACTAAAGACTGGATTTTTCTTGGCAGCAGCCTGTCACATGGACGTTTCTGTCCGGTTGTGCTCGAAGCTACCTTTTCAGTAAAGTGCCTTTGTATCCTTTGGATTCCTTGTTTGGACGGTTTTGCTCACTTGTCCAATATTCTTACATTTTGGGGATCTTATGGTATGATTTGAGTCGATGTGGAGCACTTCTGCACGACGTTACATTCGAAAAACCGTCTCGTCCTTAATTTTTGCACACCAGTGTATTAGCCAGGCAGTTATAACGTTTTGGCTCTTCGGTGAACAGTCCAAGATAGACGTTCCTGCCATCACACTGATCGGCGTGTGGCATTAGTCGAAGTGATTCGCGGCTTGTTTATGGATGTTCGACCTTGGTAACCCTTGTCGTGTAGAGTCCTGTTCACTGTACTGCTGCTAGCAACAGTCTCAACAGTCTTACATAGGGTATGCGTGATTTGAGACAACAGTCCTTTGCAGAGCTCTTCTTTCATATTCTGTCAGCTTCCGAGAACTACTGGGTTGTTTGTTCGCAGATTCAGCGCCAGTCCGCTTCCATCTGCATATCACATCAACACAGTCGACCTAAGGATCTTCAATACCTCTGAAATGTCACGTACGGAGGGACTAGTTATGTGGCACCATATTACAAGGGGGAGTCAAATAGAAACCTTAAATACGTTCCTTTCTCGCAATTTATTGAATAAAAGTGGTACACACCTATATCATTTTTCCAAAGTAATCTCTATTTTACGCAATGCAAGTCCTCCAGCGCTTACAAAGTGCATAGATTCCTGTAGAAAAAATTCTTTTGGTCGCGCGTGCAGCCACTCACGCACTACCTGCTGCACCTCTTCAGCGGACCTGAAAGTCTTTCCTCCTTTGAATGGTCCAAAGATGTGGTAATCGCTTGGAGTAAGGTCTGGTGAATACGGCGGATGTGGAAAGCACTCGAAGTGCAGGTCTTGTATGGTTGCAACTGGCAGTATGGGGCCGAGCGTTGTCATGTTGCAACGAGACACCAGTACTCAGAAGTCCACGTCGTTTGGATTTGATGGCAAGTCGAAGATGATTCCTAATAAAATCTACATACGTGTCACTGTTTACAGTGTTCTCCATGGGATGCAGTGCTCCGAAATTATGCCTCGTTCATCCCAAATGAGAGTCAGCATAACCTTCCCTGCAGTTGGCTGCGTGCGGAACTTCTTTGGTTTTGGTGAGGAGGGATGGCGCCATTTCTTGCTCGCTCTCTTGATTTCTGGCTGATGATAGTGAACCCAGGTTTTATCTCCACTAACAATTCTCTGTAGGAAGACATCACCTTCTGCTTCAAAGCGCAGCAAAAGTTCTTGACAGGCATCATTTCCCATCACAATGCCTTCAACTGCTGTAATTGACTCTGGCGTCACAGCTCTGGGTGCCTAGTCCATTCGTACACTTGCTGGAGTGACAGACACGCAACTTCATTCCACAATGAATTTCAATAGGTTTCACGCTTTCACTACTCAAAAAACGGATGCCAAAACGTTGCTCCTCTTTGGTGCATGTCTCAAGTGGGGCGGCCATCTTTACAGTGCTACTGTGACGTCACTAAGCTTGTCTACACCAAGCTGCGACCTTTAAGAAAATATTTTAGTCGTTGGTAACAATATTGCCAAGTTACAGGACAATGACACTGTATTTTGAATTTTTTATCGCACTTTTAAGGTTTTCATTTGACTCATGATCCAATCTACAATGAAAATCAGTTAACCCTGTCGATCGCGGCATCTTGATCTCATGCCTATGCTACTGTCACATCATAGATAGCCCTACAAGCATACGTATATACACTGCTGGCTACCCAAAATGCAACACCAAGAAGGAAGCATCCGATTGGCCTGAAATTCGCAGCATGCGTCGCCCGCGAGAGGACATGCAAACGATTAGCATTGCAGGGCATATGCAAATCATGCGCACCCGGCACGCCACCGAGAAGCACTATAAGAGGGGTGCGCAGAAGGCGGAGTGTAAGTAGTGGAAGTGTGTTGTGCTGCCGTAACTGTGGGTGGGAAGCTTCCTGGTGCCTCGTCGCAGAATACGGCAGTCATTCCAGCACGTTTCGGAGTTCGACAGCGGACGAATAGTGGCTTATCGCGACAGCGGTTTATCGTACCGAGACATCGGCGCCTGTGTGGGACGACATCCAGCCAGAGTGAGGCGAGTATGGATTCGGTGAGTGCAGGAGGGACGGACGGACCGACGTGAGCGATTGCCGCAGCTGCGGCACACCACCGAACGAGAAAACCGGCATGCTGTGCGGCGGGCATTGACGGCTCGTACCGCCCCATCACGAACGTTAGCGCAGGAATTAGGGTGTGTTGCGCAACAACCTGTGTCAGCACGTACCGTTCGACGTCGTCTGCAGGAGCGGGGACTTGTCACACGGCGCCCATTGCTCCGATTGCCATTGACGTTACACCACCGGCGAGTGCGGCGGCAGTGGGCCGATGAACGCCGCACCTGGACTACGGAATGGCACGAATTGTCTTCTCCGACGAATTCCGCTTCTGCTTGCAACACCACGATGGTCGGATCCGCGTTTGGCGGGACCGTGGCGAGAGACTGTATTACGCCTGCATTATGCATCGCCATACCGATCTGTCGCCTGGCGTTATGGTTTGGGGCGCAATTGGGTATGACACCAGCACCCCTCTGGTACGCATCGCCGGTACACTCAACATCCACCGCACCATCTCCGACGTTTTGGAGCCTGTAGTCCTCCCTCACCTGCAGGACCTGCCAGCGGCCACGTTTCACAGGACAATGCGCTCCTGCACGTGGCACGCATCGTGCAACAATTCTTCACGGCCCACCAGGTGTCACTGCCGCCGTGGTTCGCCTGCTCTCCCGATATGTCGCCCATCGAACACGTCTGGTCGCTGATCGGCAACCGAGTGGCCCGGCAAGCACCACCCGCGGCTACGCCTGATGAACTGTGGCAACGTGTGGAAGCAGCCTGGACCGACATACCCCAAGCCCACATCCAAAGCCTCTTTCGTTCGATGCCGCGGCATGTAGCGGCCGTTATTGCCAGCCATGGTGGCCACACGAACTATTGATGTCTGCGTGTTCCGCAAGTCGCACGGGCCTGTGAGCTCAATCGTTTCATCTTTGTATCTGTTGTTATGTGTCCAGTAAATCTGGCTTTGCTATCTCGTGTCCTTCATGGTGTGGCATTTTGGGTGGCCAGCAGTATATAATTGGGTCTGTGACGAGGTGCTTTCTTAGGACGTTATTCACTCTCAATAGAGGAGTTTTCGAATATTCATGGTAAGGCAGTGTGCATCTTAATCATTATGAAGCACAGTTTGAACAGTTATTTGGGTAATCCGCATCTGTCAGTGATTGTTGTAACCTTTAAATTTTCTGGTATATACAATTTCTTAACACACGGCGTTCATTTCATTTGGCTTAAGCGACTTGTGACTCATCATGAATGATAACGGTAGAAGGAAATTGTTAACGTTTTTGTTTCTTTAGTTTTTCATTCCGAGCCTGATTTAAAAAAGCAAAATACTACTTAAATTCGTGGACTATACACGCATTTTAAAAGTTTGAATGAAATATGGCAATCCTTACCGTCCGAGATGGCGGTATGAATTGCCTCTCATGATGAGGATGAAAAGCAATTTTTAAAGCGAAGCTGCGTGTAGAGCCTGGTGACATGTGGGTGTGTTGTTTGTCCTTTGATACTTACTGTGCTGATACTGTACTCTTCCCATAGCTGAAGGCGTAAATTGGAGGATCAGTGACTTTCACAGCTTAAATGTTCTTTGATTAAGGCTCACAGAAAAAGAAGATGCATTTCGCTCTTCGAAGGTTGCGTCATTGTCGCAAAACAGGAAAAAAAAAAAGCAGTACCTTTTCTTCACGATTGAGAGGTCTGGAAAGGGGGTAACAGAAGAACACAGTAACTACAGATAACTTTTTTTTTTTTTTTTTACTGTTTAAAAGTGCAGTTGAATTACTGAGATAAAGAACTTCCTGCTGAGCTAAATGGTGATGACCTTTCAGAGAAAGATTCCACATCAACTATTAGCTTAAAATGCTAAGATCAAGTCGAAGACCTGCTTCTGTCTTTTCACGCCTTCCCTTTTAAGTGTTACGCGTCAAGATCATCTTAAATCTATTCTACGTTTGTTCATGTTCCCATAACAGCTCTGGGCGTACAGTTTCATTTGCCATTTTGACTCTTTCCGGGAAGGGCACACCAAACTGCCTCCCTATGGGCAATCGCAACTGAGTAACTCCTTTATCAGACTTTCATCTCGTTTCTTTCTTTCCGCTACATTAACAACCACACCATCTGCTGTTTTCTAGAACGGATCAAATAACGCTTCATGTTTAAACATTGGGCTCTTAGACTCCACTGAAGCAGTATCGTTGGCGAAAGAAGAAAAAAAGATACGGCATTAGAGAAAAGCAGGAAGACGATAAGGAAAATGAGGGAAATTTTAAGGGAAATAAGCTAATGTGGGTAGGCAGACAATTTATATTTCGCAAGCCTTATTTTTAGCAAGCCTTCTTCCCCAAACGTGACGTTCTTTTAATTACCGGCAGTGCTTTTTCTACTAGATTGACCCAAAGCCATAACTTTAGAAGATTTCCCCTTAAAAACAATTAATACTAAACGTTTGAATGAAGTGTTTCGCTTTAAGCTTGTATTATGCTCACCCTTCATTTTAATGCTTCGCAGATCTCGCATTTCTTAACGTTACGAAATTCGAAAATTAGACGAACAAGAACCAAAAGAACACAACAGTGACGGAAGAATAATGGTACAATGATCAATTCAAGTACGATATCTCATCGCAAGACATATACTTGCGGGGGGGGGACAAACATTCCATTTTTCCTGATTATTTTGCTAGATACGAGGCAACCAATTTTGCTTCTCCTGTATAGAGCTAGAACTAGGTTCATTTGCAAACATGCTTTTCGACACTGTATGACAAAATTGTGGTAATACAGCGTTTTCCATCAACATTTGTATTTTATCCCAAGCAGGAAAATGAATCAAACATAAAAATGCTACTATGCACATTCATAATACCAAATCAAAGCAGATCAATGACCTCACAAATTTGTGTAACATTCAAGTTTTCCATTTGAACAAGAACTAGGGTTTCTACCACATCCCTTCATTTCCGAATCTCAAGGTTAGGCACTTCGTCAAAACTGATGAAGACACGCCGTCTTCGTTTAGATAATTCTTTGAGATGGCTGTTGGACGAGGCACAATGCAATGGCGTAAAATATTTCGACGTAATGGAAACAGTTCCGGTAAATGGGAACTATCTCAAGAACAAGCTACCTTAAACCAAACCGCCGCCCCGTGGCGCAGTGGTCTAAGCGCTGGCTTCTGACCATCCGTCCGAAATGGGTGCGGGTTTGAATCCCAGTGAGGCATGGATGTTGTGTTTGTCTTACGGCACTGGCTCTCTCCATTCCATGGCGCCAGTGGCGCTAAATTAGGGAAGGGCGACTGCTTATAGCCCATCGCGTTGCTCACGGTGGTGGTTAAACCTTGAAACAAACAAACAAAACAAAAAACCGACGGTTGTCTGGCTTTAACGGAGAAATGCAACACAACGATTACTACACAACACCTGCCCCTCGAGGTTATTGCAGGCTCCGGGAGAACTAGACCGATAAGCCATTACATTATGACCACCCCCAGCCAAGAGAAATGAGCGCGACTGGAGACCAGCGTGAAGTTCACAGAGCAGTATATATACAACCCGAGGACCGGCTTTCGATTAGTTGAGTGTTCGGCGTCAGAATGGGAAAAAGATGCCGATTTATCGGAGTTAGAAAATGGACAAATTGTGATGGCACGGCGCTTCGGTACTACGATCTCGGAAACGGCGCGGCTTGTGGGTCGTTCACGTGCCGCTGTAGTGAGTACGCATCAAAAGTGGTGCACAGATGGCCAAACGACGAACCGTCGTCCAGCCGGGAGTCGTCCGCAGCTCATTGATGCCAGAGGAGAGCGGAGACTGTCGCGCATTGTTCACGGCGACAGCAGAGCCTCAGCGCGATAAATCACCCGCAGCTACAACAGTGGTGATCAGGGCAATGTGTCACAGCACACAGTTCATCGCAGCCTTCTGCGCATGGGCCTGCATAGCCGAAGACCCAACTGGGTCCTCATGCTCACTGCACGTCATCGCCAACAACGCATGAAATGGGCCCAAGCTCATCGAGAGTAGACCGTGGATGTATGGAAGAAAGTGGCCTGGTCTGACGACTCAAGATTCCTGGTGCAACACGCGGATACGCCGATTACTAACGGAGGCTATGGCACCTGGATGCACTGTTGGGCGGAAACAGGCCTGCGGCGTTATGCTGTGGGCGATGTTTTCTTGGGACACTTTGGACCCCATTATCCCAATAGAACAATCCCTGATAGCTGTCAGGTATCTGAACATCGTAGCGGACCAAGTTCACCCATTCATGTCAACTGTGTTCCCTGCTGGTGATGGATATTACAAACAGGATAATGCGCCATGCCACACTGCAAGAATCGTCAAGGAGTGGTTCGAGGAACATGCTGGTGACTTCCTGTCAATTCCATGGCCTCCAAATTCACCTGACATGAACCCATCCGAACATTTGTGGTTCGAGTTGGAAAAGCGGGTTCGCGCTATATCACCACCACCCTGAAATGTACGGGAAGGGGTGTACCTGCTGCTGACATTATGGTACCAGATACCCCAGGATATCCATCGTCACCTAGTCGAATCGATACCACGCCGAGTGGCTGCTGTTATGCGAGCTAAAGGGGGCCCTACATCTTATTAGGTAGGTGGTCATAATGTAATGGCTCATCGCTGTATGTCCACGACCACTAAATGCAAATGGACTCTTTGCCATGACACCCATGCGGTTTGCTTACCACGGGCGCCTACATAATCAGTCCATCCTTTTGGTTGCATGGTCCCTGTATCTATATCAGTCTGCATGACTGACTGATATAGATGCCGGAGCTCCCATGTTTTCTCTTTTTGCAGACGGACTGACAGTCATAGCCCAAAAAGAGAAAACTCATTGGAGCTCCGGCGTAAACTCTTTTTCTTTGTTTAGGGGTTAATGACCGCCGTGAACAACTCGAAGGGCTGTAAACAAACGTCCATCCCTAATTAAGGGCCACTGGTTCCAGGGAAGGGTGAGAGCTAAAGCCGTAAGACAAACACATCCCACATGCCTTAGCGCGGACCACCGATCAGTAGCCAGCGCTTAAATTACTGCGCCACCGGTGAGGGAAGCGCAACGTTCAGTATGGGAAGCATAACGAGAAGATACACAAGTGAAAGATCAACAGAAGCAGAAAGTTCGAAAGGCAGTGTATAGCATACGTTACAGTCATTTTTTTTTTTTTTTGATTGGAATTTTAACGACCACCGTGAGCAACTCAATGGGCTATAAGCAGTCGCCCGTCCCTAATTTAGGGTCACTGGTTCCAGGGAATGGAGAGAGCCAGTGCTGTAAGACAAACACAACATCCATGCCTCACCGGGATTCGAACCCGGACCCCTTTTGGACGAATGATCAGAGGCCATCGCTTAGACCACTGCGCCACCGGGGCGGCATTACAATCATTAGTTGAAACCTGGCTTGTTTCCCTTACTATTGCGGGGAATTTTCTTTTACTTACATGCAATGTAAAAAACAAGTGGCGTAAATTCACAAAAAATTCCAGAAAATAACGTGCAGCAAAGTTGCCGGCAGGTCTCCGACTTTTAAAGGAAATTTCGTTTCTAAAAGTTTCCGTTCCTAATAACGAAAACGTTCAGCATTTTGATATATTCGTATTTTCCGTTTCACCAATTCCTATGTTTTTGCACAGAAATGTCAGTTTCGTGTTTTTCCGTTTTAATAAAGATTTACCCCGAGTTTCCAAAATTTGTGGTTTTAACTTTTTTTGGTCTCTTTACAGAAAATGATTAAAATTCCGTTGATGTCACGTGAACGGAGAGAGATGGCTTGGATGGTTGGATTGACAATGGTCGTACATGCCCCTTCTGCGTTACCGATGACTTAGCGCTTCGAGACAGGCCATTTTCCTTACGAAAATCCTTAGTGAGATTCGAACTCGCGGTGGTTCACACTAAACGCTGCTGACTGAGCTACCAAGGCGCTTCTTGGGGTGATTACGTTTAAGGTAAAACCACAAGGGTGTCTTCCCATTTTGCCTTTTCCCAAACTGCCTTTTCTCGCTGTACCTTATATTGGGGTCATTAGTGGTTGTGAAACGGGAAACGAAATTTCAGACGGAGAAGAGATCCATTTCCCATCGTGCCTTACATTGCGGCCATGAAACGGAGGAAAGTATACCTTTTAAGGGGAATTGACCTGAGCGGTTTTAGAACAGTTAGCTGTGTGCAAATCTGTGGAAGAACTGATCCCGCTCATGTGCTCTGAATATTAATCCGATTTCAACACATTCCATCGATATGGACCATTTTTTCCCCCAGCGAGTTTTTAAAAAAACTTGACCCCCACGGGGTCCCAAAGAACAAACTAAAATTTCATCGGCATTGAAGTCTTTATATTGCATGCGTATTATTATGGGTAAATTTGGAAGAACATACCCAAATCAGATGAAATTTTCCGGGAAACGCACATAATCAAAAAACACATTTTAAAGCACTCTTGCTTTTAGTTTTCGAAATTCTAATTCCTCCAAATTTTGGGGGGGAAATTTTCTTTTAGCATAGGCAGAAACCCAAAATTGTGTAGGTTGAGATTCTTTTCTGGTAGGATAGAACGTAACTTTAATCAACGTTCCCCTGGAAAAAAAAAATGATTGGGTAACATTCTATGCTGGAATCTTCCTGGATTGATTATTTTGTTTTCACTTTTTAGGTATTAGTAATTTTTTTTTTTGATTGGAGGTTTAACGACCACCGTGAGCAACTCAACGGGCTATAAGCAGTCGCCCGTCCGTAATTTAGGGTTACTGGTTCCAGGGAAAAGAGAAAGCCAGTGCCGTAATACAAACACAATATCCATGCCTCACCGGGATTCGAACCCGGGCCCCTTACGGACGAATGATCAGAGGCCATCGCTTAGACCACTGCGCCACCTACTTTAACCGCGGCTTCAGTACTTTAACTGCATTGCGGCAAATAATAAGCTATAATAGAACTGGCTGAATTTGCGTACTTATTAAATAGTACAGTATACAGATATTAGTCTCCTTTCTTACTATGTTTATTCAGCCTGTTTGAATTAAGTTCTGTTAAGATATTGTCCTGTGATTTTTGATTTTGGAACATAAAGGAAATTCTTATACAGCAGCTTAGATCATAACAAGACATTTCTGTTGAATTTTTTGGCCCCGTTCTGTTAAAGTTCGGAGGTTTACCGGGTTGTTTTTTGACAATTCGGCTCCAGTCCGCTGCCATTTACATATCACATCACCAAACGTCGACCTAGAAATCTTTATTGACGCTGAAATGTCACATAGGAAGCGATGGCTTATATGGCTGCCACCAATCCGCACTGGAAATCAGTTAACTCTGTCGATCGAGCTATCTTGCATACACAGTCGTGCTGTTGTCTCATTATAGACCAACGAGCCTATTTATTAGTCCTACGAGCCGGTTTATTAGCCTTACGAGCCTATTTATAGAAGTAACACCTAAACTGCTATCTCTACACACATCAATTATTCTTTAAAAGAAAAAAAAACCAACAAAAAACTAAGTAACCACAATGACAAGAATGAAAAGTTCTGAAACCTAAACTGCTAACATAACCGCAGCGTAAAGGTGTATGTACCATGCATCAGCGGCGTCGGAACCGCGGAGGCAGAGGGGCAGCCGCCCCCTCACGCAAATGAGTGTGGGGGCAAAATATCACATTTGCCCCCTCAGTTTTCTTCTTTTTGAAATTACATATGTTTGTGATTGGAAATTTGAAATTCTGTTATTTTTTGTTTTTGTTTTTGCATTTCATTTTGATAAAAATTAAGTATTGCTCTTCATTTTTTACTATGAACCATCTAGAAATCCGAATATATTTTTTAATGCCACTCCCGAGAGGCCAAGAAATGCAAGAACTATTAAAAAGTCCAGAGGGCTGATTCTCGTTTGAAGAACGGCAACGTTTTGTATCTCATTAGGTGTAAAAAATTAGTCTCCCTCTAAAAAAATGAGTAAAAATAAATGGAAGTAGGGTGCGAAAAGAGATATAAGTTCCTTCAGTATTTAATTATAGCGTCTACGGCTTCAATCCCTGAGGAATCGGTATCAATCCGGAAGTATCAAAATCTATAGTTTAACGCCGTTTATGTGTACAGTTAGTTTACATTTAGAAACTATATGGATATGAATGTTTGTGTTTGTTTTTATAGATGAATGTTTTTTCGGAAAACAAATTTTCAGGAAATTTTCGTAATGAAGTCAGCACAACACGTCTTCTTTTACATGTATATAGTAGGATAAATTTTATGCCATGATAAAATATTTTGTTCTGCGACATCTTGCCCCCGTTGCCCAAAAGCAGTTCCGACGCCACTGCCATGCATAAAAGATAAATAACGAAGTTTTAGCAAACATAAATTAACCTTTTACAAGTGAAATGATACAATGGCTCCGTAATCAGTCTTATAGTTACGCAAACGTTCCGCTGCCAACTTACAGCACACTATTGAAGCTACTGAAAAATTTCCTTCTCCATCAGATTACAAAAGTGCTGATTGGGTTGTGATCGTTTTCAAATTTGAACTTCTCCAGATTTCTGTTAAGGACACACACACACACACACACACACAGCGGCTTTAGCGCACTGGCCCCAAATATTTCAACGCCCGGCCGTCCATCACTAATTAAGTTTTGTGATCCAATCGCACCCTCTTAAGGCAAAAACGACGGAAGTAACCCGTATGTCAAATTTCTTGGTTTCGGCTGTGATATTAGGTCACAGACGGACTGACACGGCGAAGTTTCCGCTTCTGTACCGATGAACTACGCGCTAATGCGGGCTAGCAAAAATATTTCTTGGGCAGGTGAATTTGAGTTTCAGCGCCTCTGACAGCCCTAGACGGAAATTTGCGATTCAACTGGAAACTCTGGAGGCCGTTCTTAATCATACACGTGTATTTCGTCCCCTGTTCAGGATAAACCGACTTTTGAGAGAAAAAAAACCCAAAGAAACCTGTAAAGAAAAGTTATACCATGTTTACAGAAATTACATGATATAAGAGTTACACATGCGAGGGTAAACAGTGGCAATTTCGTGATAATTTCAGAAATTTCCATTTCGACCACAAAAATCTATCGCCCATGTTTTTATCAAACCCCAGTACCCCATACGCAACACATTTGTACATATTGCCAGTAACTTGGAGAACAGTTGGACTTTTTGTTAGTGTTTCACAACACATGTTTTCGCATAAGGTTTACCAATGGTTATTCTATGATAACCTTTATAATTTCGTGATAATACCTTACTAAGTTCGGGATAGTGAACAAGCTGTCAATTTGTATGCACAACATTGCGTGAATGTATAGAAATATAGAAATAATAGTATACATGATATATTGCACAGTTTACTCTAGTCAAACATGGAAGAAATACATATTTTTATCAATAAAATGCTCTTTTTCCATGAAGTGCCATTTTCACATTTTAATTTCAGACATTATCAGAAGCTTTCAGAGGCGTCGCACATGAGCACGTCTTCATTTTCACCGTAAGAGTTTTGGCACTTCATGTGGTACCATACCATGCAAAAGCAACATTGAGACCTCTGAGCTCCACTTCTTTTTTTTTTTTTTTTTTTTTTTGACATCCTCGTTGTAGTTGTGTCCACAAAATTTGCCATCTCAGTTATCGTCTTCTCTTTGCATGGGCCTGTTCATAAATATATCTTGTTACATTTCCATTACATCAACTATTACGAATCACATTTCAATTACATCAACTATTGCGAATCACATTTCAATTACAACAACTTTACGTATCACTATTACGTATCACGTAGTTACCACCTGTAGGTGATATATTCGTGATACCTTGGGTACTTCGTTACAGGCTAAAATTAATTAAAAACCGGAACTGAAGTGTCTATTGAAACCCAACTACCATAATTACGATTCAGAAATCAGATATTGTAGTCTAAATTATGGAAAAAAAAAAGTTCTTTTTCAAATCAACATTAATGCCCCAAAGCTAAGGAGATGGTTCCGTGCCTAAGCATCTATGCATCTATACACGCTATAGAATGCTGATAATTGACTTGCAAGTGCATTTTTAAATTAGACAGGAATCTAATCAATAACTGGGTTAAATATTGTTTGCTTACCTCTATTTTCCTTCTTGAAATCACTCTTCTGTCTAGTATACTAAACACCAGCACAAAAGACTATTCAATCCCCGCCACACGTTGAATAACTTTCTCTGGGATGCGAAAAAAAAACAACTTACTAACGATCTTCTTCCAATTTTAGAAACTGTCATTTGTGATAAAAAGTTGAAACTAATTAAGACAGTAATTACTCTACGAACAGCAGCTTACGCTCTATCGCGAATTTACCTATGCCGTGAAATTACCAATGTCTACCTTATTTATAATAAATAAACACAAGTTATTTTTACACACACGACACACCGAAAAGTTAATCCAGAAAGTAAGTTAACCAAAAGTGTAGACAGCTGGGGGAAAAAAAAAAAATCTTCCGCTGAGCAGGTGAATTCCTCTTAAAAGGTACACTGCTCAACATTGAAATTGCCCCATCCAGGAGTGAGGACAGAGGGATGAAATTCAGCATGCAAATAAATTGAATTCATAAGGGTTTACCTTGATGTTATTTTCAGCCACGTACAGTGGTTATCAGATGAGATAATACAGCACAATGGGTACGCCTCAGTATGTGGTTGTACCGCCGCGAAGGCAATACAGGCAGCAATACGGCGTGGCAATGAGTCATACAGTCGACGGATATCGTCCTGACGAATGGAACACCAAGCACGGTTGACTTACTCCCATAATTCATCGAGGTCGTGCGCAGGCCGATTCGATTGCAGACGACGTCCAATGCGGTCCCACAGGTTTTCGATAGGGGATAAATCGGGCGATCTTGCTGGCCATGGCAATGTTTGAGCCTGTTGCAAACATTGTCTGGAGACCCGAGCACTGTGTACACGGGCGTTATCTTGCTGGAAAATCGGGTGATGTAGGCCATTCAGGAACGGTATCAAAATGGGCTACAGAACCTCGCTCACGTATTGTGCAGCTGTCAGTGTGCCCGTGATGCGGACAAGAGGTGGCCTGCTGTCATGCGCAATAGCACCCCATACCATGATGCAGGCCTGACGGGCGGTGTGGCGGTCGCAAACGAAAACGGGATCCATCCGCTCACCAGGGTGTCGACACACACGGATCTGTCGAACGTAAGCACTCAGACTAAAACGGGATTCATCACTGAAGACCACATTGGTCCATTCAAGACCCCAGTTCACATTACTTCACACCAAGCCAGACGACTGTTGCGATGGCTGGCCGTCAACGGCAGTCGACGACTGCGCAGGTTTGCCACATGTAACCTTCGGTTTACAGTTCGGGTCGTTATGGCGCCGTCCATGGCCGATGACACAGCACGTCGAATATCGGCAACAGTGATTTCTGGTGACGAACGAGCATGTCGAACAATCCGCCGGTTCAGGCGTGCTGACATCGGTCGGACTGCACCACTGCCGCTCCGACGCACGTACGAACCTTCCTGTAGCCACTGGTGCAAACAGCGTCCAACAATTCGTGCATCCCGTTGCACATGCGCAGCGATACGACGGGTAGACTATCCCGCTTCTTACAGGCCTACAATACTTCCTCTCTGAAACGCATCCAAATGACGATAAAGCTGCCGACGGCGTGTACCCGGCATTTTCGGCCTGCGCGGAACAGTTTCCGAGCACAGACAACAAATCTGAAACGTCCGCGACACTTCCACTGGCGACCACACACATTACCATTCCTGTTGCTGCTGGCACTTTTATCTCACGAACGAGTGGCGTCATCGGCTTCGGTTTAACAGCATTTGCCTATTTCGAGTGGGTACACCCGCCCTGCGATTTGCATGTTTGTAGCACACCTCTTTCTGGATGGGGCAATTTCTTTGTCGAGCAGTGTATATTCCTCCGTTCTAGCAGGTATACTTTCCCTCGTTTTATGGCTACAATATAAGGCAGGATGGGAAAAAGCAAAACTGGATCTTTTCTCCATCTAAAATTTTGTCTCCCCGTTTTACATCCGCTAATGACTCAAATATAAGACACAACGGGGGGGGGGGGGGGCACTTTGGAAAAAAGCAAAATGGACATGAATCAGATACAAGGGAGTGGACTCGCGCGGATGATTAAATGTTTCTAGATATGAATGCGGGCTAATTAGCCACTTTATTTTCGGTGGGACCTTAACTATTTTTCTGAATGGGTTTATAATAATTTTATTTTTGCCGTACGAGGATTCATCACAAATTAAATTTTTTTCAGGATGGTTTTTCAAAGCAGCAGGATGTTTTTGGAATTCCAATTTTTTTTTTAAACTAACAATGACTTATAATAAATGTGTTTAAGAAAAGGTGAAATGAACTACTATAATACATACGTTATCTCCCAAAACCTCTGAATATAAAATTTTGTCTTGATAGCTACAATAACAGATTTTGAGTTAAGGCAAGGCCGTCTAGAAAGTACAAGGCCACAACTTTAGAGAGATGAGTTCCCTTCGTTTATGACGTCACTCATGCTACACGTCGGTGTCGTGTTTGACAATTTACACCAATTGGAATCATTGGTTTACGCGTGATGTCACTAAAAGAAGAAACTTATAGCGTAAAAGTCTTTTCTACTTCTACGCTGTTTTAACACATCAACGTACTAAGAAATAGTTCCTAAATGAAAGAAACCTTAACGGCCAGACGAAACATGTAAATAACAGAAGTCACACTTACGGAAAAGATGCTTTATTCAGGATGTAGCACACACATCGTAACATAGCATATTGTAGTAAACGCTCCACACACACCACACATTATCACAACACTCCTATCAATAATCAGTTTACAACCCAACGCTCTCTCTTACAACGCTCTCAAGCAATAGATCAGTCGTCGTTTTTATCTCTTGCTCTTATCAAAACTCAGGCATACGTCACGTGCATTCAACCTCAATTGTGTTGCCATTCGTTTGTGAGAAAGATATCACGTTAAGAGTGAAGAATAACAGAATAAACTCAAGATTTACATAGGGAAAGAAACTAAAAAGGAAAGTTAATTTAGAATTTACGTCACAAACTCATCTCTAGTGTCATGGCCTTCTATTTTCTAGACGGCCTTGGTTAATGGGTCCACGGACTGATACATATAGGCACCACACAAATATCCGTACGACATGCAAGTACAAGGTTTCTTAAGGTGACATACAATGCAGGCCAACCAACATGAGGGAGGAGAATGTCCGTTGACACAATGACTTTTATTGCTATGCGATGTGCTATCTACAATATCCAGTCTCACTATAGAACCTCAAAAGCTAGTCCACCAACCGACGAAAGTTAGTGTTGTCATCAAAACCATTTAAACAGGGCCTTCGCGGTTGTAACTTTCGATGGAGTGAATGATGAACGGTTCAGCAAAACTGCTGAATTGAAATTTACGATGAATCAAACCTCTTTTAAACTCAAGTTTTCTTGCTAACCTCTCATGAATTATCCGTTATATGGAGACGGAAAAAGTGAAGACAGAATTCCCCGTTTAATATACGAAAGGAATCACTGAAAATTCAAGATTTTCAGGTAACACCTGTTAAAAACGGCAATTTTCCGTTATTAACGGGAGAAAGATGAACAGGGGTATATCTGTTGATTAACGTACGAAAAATCCGCGAAATATAAGGTTCTCCCGTCATTTCAGGAAAAAGGTTGAAGCAAGAACATGCTTCGTTAATTCACGAAAGAAATCACGGAAAATGGTTCATGAATTTCAGCAATTATTTTTTAACGGTATGCGTAACTTTCATTGATATCTTGCTTTCTTTCTTCATATACGTAAATTTCGCAGTCAATGCTCTCTCCGTAAATTTAGTGTTGGAGACAGGCCAGCTCACAAAACTCAAGTAAGAACTGCACGACTTCATTCCCGTGTTATACAAAGAAATCTAATATATATTTGATTATATATATGTAAGGTCAAGTGATGCGTAACATCACAGCCTCTCCTTGACAAATGTCAACCCCGCCTTCTCGTGGTGCATCCTGTTCCCACTAAATGGGCTCTGACGACCGCCCATAGCGGTATAACTATACCATCGGGATTAGAGGAAATTCTATCCCACACTCACCAACCCGCTTGGCCAGCGTGGTGAGTTATGGCCAAACCCCTCCAAAATGATTCCACAACTTAAATCTTGGCCCTCAGTCTCCGGCAGCTGGATTGTACCTGGCCAAGGCAGCGGCCAGTGCGACATGAAGGCAGAGGGTGCTAAGAATCCCCGGAGGACCGGACTAGGCTGCCATCTGATGCTGACCTTGGCTACTTACAATGGACGCTCCCTATCTTCTGATTCAAGGCTTCTTGAATTGGAAGAGGAACTACAAAGGATCAAGTGGGACATCGTGGGGCTAAGTGAGGTAAGGAGAAAAGGAGAAGATCTCATCGAACTGAAAAGTGGACATCTCTTCTACTATCGTGGGACAGATACTGGCAGAACTAGTGGTGTTGGATTTATAATAAACAAGAAACTGAAGGATAAAGTTGTAGAACTTGAAAGTTCCTCTGACAGAGCTGCACGACTTGTTATCCAACTCTCGAAAAGATACCAGGCTCAGATTATTCAAACTTATGCACCCACCACAAGTCATCCTGAAGAAGAAATTGAAGAATTTCATGAGGAAATTTGTCATCTAAATAATAAAGGTAAGCAGCACTTGAAAATAATTATGGGAGATTTCAATGCAAAAATAGGGCAACGGCAACAGAATGAAACTTCAGTAGGTAAATTCGGTCACGGCAACAGAAACCAGCGTGGAAATACTCTCGTTGAGTTTGCAGAGGCAGAAGGGTTTTTCATCTTGAACTCCTTCTTCAAGAAAAAGCCACACAGGAAATGGACATGGAGACATCCAAATGGGACGACAAATGAAATTGATTTTATTATGTGTAACAAAAAATTCGTCATAGAAGACTGCAGTGTGCTAAACAAGTTCAACACAGGTAGTGACCATAGATTGGTGAGATGTAAGATGCACCTCAACGCTAAACTTGAACGTGGCAAGCTCATAAGACAAACAAAATCTATTGACATAACCAACCTCAAAAAACACCATAATACCTTCAAGTTAGAACTGAAGAACAGGTTCTCTGCTTTAGAAGGCCTAACATCGGAAGAAGTGGACATCTCTGAAGTTAACAGAAAAGTAACCAAAGCTCTTATGGAAACAGCAACAAAATTAGCTGGGTCTAAGAACAAGTTGCATGTGAACAAATTATCAGGAAAAACCAAAATGTTGATGCAAAAAAGAAGAGAGATGAGGACAACTAAAGAAGATGTGACTTCCAAAGTGGAATATATAGAGCTGTGCAAGACAGTAAGAAAAAGTATCACTGAAGACGTAAGGAAATTCAACTGTGAACTAGTGAGGAAAGCAATTGAAAACAACCAAAGCCTAAAGATAGCAAAGGGACATCTCAGTAAGGGAAGAAAACAGATTATGGCACTGAGAAAAGAAGATGGTTCTGTAACAAGAAATAGAGGCGAAATTTTGACAAGAGTGAAAGATTTCTACTCCAAATTATATGAAAGGGATGATATATGCACTCCAGACATCATGAAAGATACCAGTACCAGAGTTCCTCCAGTCCTTCCAGCAGAAGTTGCACATGCAATCAAGAACATGAAGCGAGGAAAAACTCCAGGAGAAGATGGAATTACTGTAGACATCATACAAGAAGCAAGTGGAGAAATCGAAACAGTACTCGCCCAAATTTTCACTCGATGCCTTAATGAAGGAAAGATTCCTGAGGATTGGAACACCGCTACAATGATCCTGCTACATAAGAAAGGTGACACTGAGGATCTCGGAAACTACAGACCTATCAGCCTCCTATCAGTAGTTTATAAAATCTTCACTAAAGTTCTTTCACACCTGGAGAGCTTTTGGAAGAAACAGCATAATTTTCAAGAGCAATATGCCATTATGTCTTAAAAGAAAAGTGTTTGATCAATGCATCCTTCCAGTGCTTACGTATGGTGCAGAGACGTGGACCTTAACTAAAAGAGACATACAAAGGCTGCAGACAACTCAAAGAAGCATGGAGAGGTGCATGCTTGGTGTAACCAGGAGAGATAAGAAGAGGAACTCGTGGATCCGAAAAATGACTAGAGTGGAAGACATCATGATCAGAGTTAAATCCCTGAAATGGCAATGGGCTGGACATACTGCCAGAAGGACAGATCATCGATGGACAGCCGAAATTTTAGATTGGATTCCAAGGGACAGGAAAAGACCCAGAAGAAGACCACATGGGAGATGGGTGGATGAAATTCGAAAGTATGCAGGGGTGACATGGAGGAGACTGGCACAAGACAGACCGTTGTGGAGGAAACTTGGGGAGACCTTCGTCCAGCAGTGGATTGATAATGGTTTACAATGATGATGATGATGATATGAAAGAATCTAATACAGCTCATGTTATACAAAGAAATCTAATATATATTTGATTATATATGAAAGAATCTAATACAGCTCATGTTATACAAAGAAATCTAATATATATTTGATTATATATGAAATATGAAAAAGGGATGTAAGGTCAGGTGATGCGTAACATCACAGCCTCTCCTTGACAAATGTCAACCCCGCCTTCTCGTGGTGCATCCTGTTCCCACTAAAGGGGCTCTGACGACCGCCCATAGCGGTATAACTATACCATCGGGATTAGAGAAAATTCTATCCCACACTCACCAACCCGCTTGGCCAGCGTGGTGAGTTATGGCCAAACCCCTCCAAAATGATTCCACAACTTAAATCTTGGCCCTCAGTCTCCGGCAGCTGGATTGTACCTGGCCAAGGCAGCGGCCAGTGCGACATGAAGGCAGAGGGTGCTAAGAATCCCCGGAGGACCGGACTAGGCTGCCATCTGATGCTGACCTTGGCTACTTACAATGGACGCTCCCTATCTTCTGATTCAAGGCTTCTTGAATTGGAAGAGGAACTACAAAGGATCAAGTGGGACATCGTGGGGCTAAGTGAGGTAAGGAGAAAAGGAGAAGATCTCATCGAACTGAAAAGTGGGCATCTCTTCTACTATCGTGGGACAGATACTGGCAGAACTAGTGGTGTTGGATTTATAATAAACAAGAAACTGAAGGATAAAGTTGTAGAAGTTGAAAGTTCCTCTGACAGAGCTGCACGACTTGTTATCCAACTCTCGAAAAGATACCAGGCTCAGATTATTCAAACTTATGCACCCACCACAAGTCATCCTGAAGAAGAAATTGAAGAATTTTATGAGGAAATTTGTCATCTAAATAATAAAGGTAAGCAGCACTTGAAAATAATTATGGGAGATTTCAATGCAAAAATAGGGCAACGGCAACAGAATGAAACTTCAGTAGGTAAATTCGGTCACGGCAACAGAAACCAGCGTGGAAATACTCTCGTTGAGTTTGCAGAGGCAGAAGGGTTTTTCATCTTGAACTCCTTCTTCAAGAAAAAGCCACACAGGAAATGGACATGGAGACATCCAAATGGGACGACAAATGAAATTGATTTTATTATGTGTAACAAAAAATTCGTCATAGAAGACTGCAGTGTGCTAAACAAGTTCAACACAGGTAGTGACCATAGATTGGTGAGATGTAAGATGCACCTCAACACTAAACTTGAACGTGGCAAGCTCATAAGACAAACAAAATCTATTGACATAACCAACCTTAAAAAACACCATAATACCTTCAAGTTAGAACTGAAGAACAGGTTCTCTGCTTTAGAAGGCCTAACATCGGAAGAAGTGGACATCTCTGAAGTTAACAGAAAAGTAACCAAAGCTCTTATGGAAACAGCAACAAAATTAGCTGGGTCTAAGAACAAGTTGCATGTGAACAAATTATCAGGAAAAACCAAAATGTTGATGCAAAAAAGAAGAGAGATGAGGACAACTAAAGAAGATGTGACTTCCAAAGTGGAATATATAGAGCTATGCAAGACAGTAAGAAAAAGTATCACTGAAGACGTAAGGAAATTCAACTGTGAACTAGTGAGGAAAGCAATTGAAAACAACCAAAGCCTAAAGATAGCAAAGGGACATCTCAGTAAGGGAAGAAAACAGATTATGGCACTGAGAAAAGAAGATGGTTCTGTAACAAGAAATAGAGGCGAAATTTTGACAAGAGTGAAAGATTTCTACTCCAAATTATATGAAAGGGATGATATGTGCACTCCAGACATCATGGAAGATACCAGTACCAGAGTTCCTCCAGTCCTTCCAGCAGAAGTTGCACATGCAATCAAGAACATGAAGCGAGGAAAAGCTCCAGGAGAAGATGGAATTACTGTAGACATCATACAAGAAGCAAGTGGAGAAATCGAAACAGTACTCGCCCAAATTTTCACTCGATGCCTTAATGAAGGAAAGATTCCTGAGGATTGGAACACCGCTACAATGATCCTGCTACATAAAAAAGGTGACATTGAGGATCTCGGAAACTACAGACCTATCAGCCTCCTATCAGTAGTTTATAAAATCTTCACTAAAGTTCTTTCACACCGCTTGAAGGTAACACTGGACATGGCTCAACCGAGAGAACAAGCTGGATTCAGGAGTGGCTACAGCACAATAGATCATATCCACGTGCTGAGAGAACTAATTGAAAGAGCGAGGGAATATGAACTTCCATTGTGCATGGCTTTTATCGATTATGAAAAAGCCTTTGATTCGGTGAAACCATCAGCAGTTACAATGGCTCTGAAAACCTGCGGTATTGAAGATGCATACATTAATATTATTAATAACATCTATGAAAATGCAAGTGCAAAGATTCGGCTGTTTGAAAATACAACACACGTAAAAATTGGAAAGGGAGTGAGACAAGGTGACACCATATCTCCGAAGCTCTTTAATGCCACATTGGAGAGTGTTTTTCAGTCGCTGAGCTGGGAAAACAAGGGGATAAAGATTAATGGAGATTATCTAACCCACCTTCGTTTTGCTGATGACGTAGTCATTTTTGCAACTACCCCATCAGAGCTGCAGAGTATGATCCAGGAACTTGCTGACAAGAGTAAAGAAGTGGGATTAAAAATGAACTTTCAGAAGACAAAAGTGATGTTCAATGCTTTTACAAGAAATGAAGATTTATCGATTGATGGAGAAAAGCTGGAGATAACAGACACGTACGTTTATCTTGGACAGCAGATATCAAGTGAGGGTCACATTGATGAAGAAATTAATCGGCGTACAAAACTTGCCTGGAGAGCTTTTGGAAGAAACAGCATAATTTTCAAGAGCAATATGCCATTATGTCTTAAAAGAAAAGTGTTTGATCAATGCATCCTTCCAGTGCTTACGTATGGTGCAGAGACGTGGACCTTAACTAAAAGAGACATACAAAGGCTGCAGACAACTCAAAGAAGCATGGAGAGGTGCATGCTTGGTGTAACCAGGAGAGATAAGAAGAGGAACTCGTGGATCCGAAAAATGACAAGAGTGGAAGACATCATGATCAGAGTTAAATCCCTGAAATGGCAATGGGCTGGACATACTGCCAGAAGGACAGATCATCGATGGACAGCCGAAATTTTAGATTGGATTCCAAGGGACAGGAAAAGACCCAGAAGACGACCACATGGGAGATGGGTGGATGAAATTCGAAAGTATGCAGGGGTGACATGGAGGAGACTGGCACAAGACAGACCGTTGTGGAGGAAACTTGGGGAGACCTTCGTCCAGCAGTGGATTGATAATGGTTGACAATGATGATGATGATGATATATGAAAGAATCTAATACAGCTCATGTTATATGCCGAACAATAGCGAACTTTCTTAGTTTCAGGGGCACCTCAAAGGTAGGTATTTTGTTTTCTTTTAGCTGCTATTGAATAGAGAACTTGACGAGGATGGGGCAACCCAATCTATCACTGCCACGGCGTTGGTCTGAGAAAATAACAACCACTGCTTTTTGTTTTTGTTTTTTTATCAGGAAAACGTAATTAAGTAGACTACACGCTGACGGATAAAGAATTCTTGTTATCGATTTAAGAAACCACTTGCGCGGTGCTGTCTGATGCGGAGAAATTATTAGAGAAACGGCGGGGGGGGGGTTAGAAAGTAACGACTACTAGAATTTTTATAGGCTTGATTTAAATACTCTAGATATACATTTTTTTGTTCAGAATTTCCATTCTGAAAATAGGAAATCCATAACACCTAATAAATTATCTTTTGTGTTTCATCTGAAACAGGGAATTCAGACATGCTTACTTCATTCAATAACGTTTTCATTGAAGCAAGTGCAACAGTAAAGATTAAGTGGCAAATTGAAACCAATTTAAAACATATAATGTATAAACTTCACAAATACACAATTCATATTCTTCGTTGACGTGGCATTTCATTAGGAAATTAATTCGCCTCTCTACATATATGGCTTTTTTTTTTTTTTCTTAACATCCACTAAAACAACACGATGGCGTTGTTTGCAACTAACTGGTACCACGAGAGACTGCGCACATGTTGCTTCTGCGCATGCGCAGTCCCGTTGCTTCCACTTTGTGTTGGGGTTGCTTCAGTTGCCAGCTACGGTGGCGCTTGCTTGGAGGCCATGGCGATGCTGCAGGGCCATCAATGGCTTCAAACTGATGGCGCTGCCATCAACGGACCGCTAACGTACCGTGAGCGGCACATTTCAGCCAGCAGTGACCCATCGCTGCCAGCTGGTGGCCAGCAGTTTCCCAAAGCTTGTGTTTTTGCTGGGTGTGATCCAAAAGCGAATCGAGAGGGCTAAATGATTTTACTGCTCTTGGAGCCAATGGCTCTAGAGGGGATCACAGAAAAGGGTCGAGAGAGACGGTCGGACACGGAGGTCAAGCTAGAAGAAAAGGACAGGAGAGATTGCGAGATGATGGTCTGAAAAGGATCGGGTCTCCATGAAGGACAGCGCAAGAGAATGAACAGTTACGTTGAATTGGAGTAGTACGAAAGAAAGAATAATTGCGAAACAGAATAAGTTGCGAGAAAACTGAGAGATTCAAGAAATACTATAGTAAAATAATTCTAGGACAAGCTGCACTAAAAGTTCAAGCAAATAATAAATTAAATGAACATGTAACTTTTCTCATCGATTCTTTTGTTATATACATTTTCTGCAACGAGCCGCAATCAGGCTTAAATATCGAACCCGAACATGGCTAATAAACGAACGAAAATAGCCCTCTAACAACAGAACACATAGTGAAATTCCGAAATATCGCAAAAATGTACAAAACTTTTGCATGTCCCCTAGTAAAAGAAAGTGATATTGCCAAAAATTCCTAAAAGTTACACTGAACTGTAAACTCTTTTACTAAAATGCTGATCATTAGTTTTTCCTGATATGAAATTCCGCGAAAAGTTACTCACAACACTAAAATATCACACAAATTCTGAAGAACGCTGCTCATACACTGTTCACCAAATAAGTTACTAACAGTAAAATTACGAATAATAACACCGACCTCAGAAGTATTATACAGTTTTTAGAAAGATGGATGTATGTAAAAATACCCCCGGGAAAAAATCATCCCGGAGAAAATACCCCTGAAAACTGAAAAGCGGAAAAAAACCCTCGGAGGAAATACCCCCAGAACAAACGGTTCACTGTAAACAGCCACACAGGAACACTGATGTGTGGCAGTGTTCCAGTGTGGCAATTTACCGGCAACCCTGCCACACATCTTTAAGCAACTTGGCCACAAAAGTTCCAAGGGGGGGCTATGAAGATTGTCATTTCCGGGCCTATATTGAGAACTGAATTGGGAACTCCATACGAATTTCGCGAAAACGTTCCACGTAAGCCCAGCGAGAATTGTACTTTAATTTGAAGAAATAAATTGTCGAGGATCCGAGGTACACTTGGTTGGTGGTGGTGGGGGGCTTTCCCCCAAAATGTTAAAATGGACGTAGAGCTGTAAACATTAGTACCATGCTTTATATAATGATTCTGTACACGACCATGGATTTTCAGGAGGGTGGGGTGAATACCCCCCCCAAGTTTCTAAGAGCTATTCTGGGGTAACATCGAGGATACACTGGCAGACTTTAGAGTTTTCAATTATGGAAGTTGGAGGTAGACCCCCTCCCCCTCCCAAACCGAGTGTACCTCGCGCCCTCGGCAATTTATTTCTTCAAATTAAAGTACAATTCTCGCTTGGCTTACATTGAACGTTTTCTCGAAATTCGTTTGGAGTTCCCAATTCAGTTCTCAATATAGGCCCAGGAACGGCAATCTTTATGCCCCCTGGTACTTTTGTCGCCAAGTTGCTGAAAGATGTGTGGCAGGGTTGCCGGTAAATTGCCACACCGGAACACTGCCACACATCAGTGTTCCTGTGCGGCTGTTTACAGTGAACCGTTTGATGGGGGTATTTCCTCCGAGGGGATTTTTTCCGCTTTTCAGTTTTCAGTTGTATTTTCTCCGGGGGTATTTTTACTGTTTACCTAGAAAGATACCTATACGCCTTTCAGCTCCGAAACGTTACACACCTTCAGAAAATTTTGCGCTTGCACATTGCACAGATTGCGGATATTCTGGAATGTTTCACCAATCTCCGAAACGCAGTACACAAGAGCTCGGGTGTTTTCGTGTTCCAAAGAACTTTTCAAAAAAAAAAAAAAAAAAGAACTTATTCAGGAAACCCCAAAAATGTTACAGATTTCTAACCGTGCAGGTGGCAGCGGGTATTATGACGCATACATGACGATTAATCTATGCTTTGTTTCGAGGTTTAACGGCTATAAGCAGTCATTTGTCCCTTATTTCGGACCACTGGTTCCATGGAAGGGAGCGAACCATTGCCGTAGGTCAAAGCTCAATTCCTATGCCCCATACGGGACTCGAACCTAGACTCAGCCCCAACGCCTGGCCAAAAGCCCAAGGCTATGTATATGACCCCTCTGCTACCAGAACGGCTAATTAATTTCGGAAACTGTGCTTAAAATCCGGCGATAACAGTACTTCAGTGCAAAACGAAACTAATTAGCATTCAGTACTGTATAAATTAACTATCAGTTGCAATGCAGAAGGACAAAAACGAGTACATACGCTTGATTTTTTTCACAAAGCAAGTGGCGTAGGCAGACCTCCATTTCGGAAAGCCTGCCTCCCTTATCCTTTGCTATTTATACACACACACCAGAGATGGAAACGGGTCGGGTTAAGGAGTTCCTGACCCGATTTCGACCCGGTTTTATTTCTGTTTTATTTTTGAAAAGCACAAAAAAAAATTTTGAAAGAAAAATGCGCACTGTGGAATTTTGTGCTTGATACTAGCGCCCGCGAACTGAAAACTGATTTGTCATGCAATATGAAGGAAGAATGTCCTCAGAAGGAAAAGTGTCCCTTCCTTCTGAGGGGGCAATGATGAAAACAACATCCACATTTTGGAAACTTTCGACTCTTCATAAACTTGTGAAAATTGGTGTTGCTGTGATACATATTCTGAAGTTTTATATGGTATCAAGAAAACAGCAAAAACTGAAATTAAACACATAACAAGTTGCTCAATTAAAAAAAAATTGACTGTAGCGCCATCAAACGTACGTAGAACAGCCTTAACATTACTGTGGAGGGACTTTTTCACTCTCGCAGATGTGTTTGAAAGCGCGCGTAAAACAGTTAGGGTTTGTCTTGCAAATGAAGGACGACAGTTTCAATACTTCCTGTAAGTAAGTGAGTCAATTATACGTTCCTACAATACATTTGTTTGATTTCCACATAACCTAAGATAACCAGCGCGGAAATACTTTTTGAACGCCCTGTATCTATATAATATAGTTCAAAGCAGATTTGTCCGGGTCAGTTAGTTTCAGATCCGGGTCGGGTCCAAGTCCGAAATTTTTGACCCGTTTCCAGCTCTGATACACACACATGTGTGTGTGTGTGTGTGTGTGTGTGTGTGTGTGTGTGTTGAAGAAGACAGATATCGTTACAAGTTAGAAATATGCACTTATGCTACAGAATTAGCTGATTTTTCATCAGGACAACATGTGCGAAATATTTCTGTCAATATTGAGACAACTACAAAAGAAAGCATCGTGATAATTGAAAACACGCATTTGCTCTGTCCAAAGATGTAGCGTCAGGAAAAGCAAGAAATATAGAGAAAATCTTTAGTCCTGTCCACATCCATCAGATGTAAAAAGTATTTTTGCAGTCTGACTTCTTGGAGCGGGGATATCACGGCGAACACAAATGCATATTTACACTACTTAGCGGGAAATTTAAAGGCTGGAAAAAAACTGTCGACAGACAGATTGGGAGATAAATGGGTAAAGCCATTTTTTTTTAATTTTTTTTTTTTGGCAAACATGTGTATACATTCTAAAGACTGAGACGAAAAACACAAACAATTTATACCCAGTTGCTAAATCAGGGCAGAGGACACTTCACTGCAAATACTGCCTTGCACCGATCCATCATGAAGTTTCCAAAATTCACGCAATATAGGAAGAAATATAAATAGGAAGTTCGCCAGTTGTTTGTGTAATGAACTACTCGTGGTACATAACTCAACCAGTTGAGAATATTTTAGAGGGTTCCTGTACATGCCGCATTTTGGATTTGCGCCACGAAACAACATTAGTGACGGCAGAATGCCAAGAGACTACAAAGAACAAAATTTGCTGATTTACGTAATTGCTAAGTAAGAAACAACGCGAAATACTATTTCAGCTCTCTTGCTATCTACCATCACGTTTCCATAAATCAGGTAATAAAGGGAGCATGAATTTATCGGAGAAAATTTTAATCTTAGTTCTTTGGGGCGAGAGGCGTCTACGGTACTGATCATACATAGAAACCGCAAATTTCAGAATTTTCTCGCACGTCCTGGACGTGGCGGTACTTACCTTCGCCCATGCAACATGGTACAGTAATGCTCATAACTTTGTCGCAGAGAGGTGCTGAAATAACCTTCATCTATCGTCTTGGAGTAAGGAATCGAACCCGTATCCCATTCCTGCCTTTCGTGTGGATTGGAAATTCGTGGATTTCTGCGATAATCAATAAACATAATTCTGTTACTTTTCAGGCTTAAGGAGCATGAGCATCAGAAGTTACAGGAAGTCAACCGTATCTAATTTTATGACCACTGGCTCTAGGAAGGGAACAGAAGCCGCGGCGTAAAGCAATCACACAATTTACGCCTCATCCGGGACTCGAACCAGGGTCCAACTCGAACGATTAGCTAGAAGCCCACGCCTCTGACCACTCGGGCTGCAGATGTTTAGTAGTGTCCGTGGTGGCGCAGTGGTCTGAGCACTGGCTTCTGACCATTCCTCTGAGATGGGTCTGGATTCGAATCCCGGTGAGGCATGGATGCTGTGTTAGTCTTACGGCACTGGCTGTCGCCCTTCCCTGGAACCAGTGGCCCTAAATTAGGGACGGGCGACTGCTTATAGCCCATCGAGTTGCTCGGTAAACGGTAAAAATACCCCCGGAGAAAATACCCCGAAAACTGAAAGGCGGGAAAAATGCCCCCGGAAAAAATACCCCCAGAACAAACGGTTCACTGCAAACTGCCACACAGGAACACTGATGTGTGGCAGTGTTCCGGTGTGGCAATTTACCGGCAACCCTGCCACACATCTTTCAGCAACTTGGCTACAAAAGTTCGAAGGGGGGGGGTGCTATAAAGATTGCCGTTTCTGGGTCTACATTGATAACTGAATTGGGAAACGAATTTCGCGAAAACTTTTTCCATGTAAGCCGAGTAATTTGAAGAAATAAATTGCCGAGGATCCGAGGTACACTGGGGGGCTGAACCCCCCAACTTCCGTAATATTGGATTCTGGGCCGCTGGAGTCTGTCAGTGTAACCAGGCTGTTCCCCTTGAAGTGTCCGCGAGGTGCATGAGCTGGGGGGGGGGGGCTTTCCCCCAAAATGTTAAAATGAACGTAGAGCTGTAAACATTAGTACCATGTTTTATATAATGATTCTGTACACGACCACGAATTTTCAGGAAGGTGGGGTGCAAGTATCTAAGAGCGCAGACAAGTCTTCAATGTAAGGGATTTGCTCGCAATTGCTCTGCTTCATGTTGTGTTTAATGGTAAACTATGTATGCCCTTCCCCCTCCCCCATAAATTTGGTGAAGCCTGTGAGAGGGATATACGAGGTGCTTGGTTTGGAGGGCTCTACCCCCAACTTCCGTAATTTTATATTCTGGACCTCTAGAGTCGGTCAGTGTATCCTCGATGTTACCCCTGAATAGCACTTAGAAACGGGGGTACCCCACCCTCCTGAAAATTCGTGGTCGTGTACAGAATCATTATATAAAACATGGTACTAATGTTTACAGCTCTACGTGCATTTTAACATTTTTGGGGAAAGCCCCCCCAAGCTCATGCACCTCGCGGACACTTCAAGGTGAACAGCCTGGATACACTGACAGACTCCAGCGGCCCAGAATCTAATATTACGGAAGTTGGGTGTTGAGCCCCCCCCCCCAGTGTACCTCGGATCCTCGACAATTTATTTCTTCAAATTAAAGTACAATTCCCGCTTGGCTTATTCGTTTCCCAATTCAGTTATCATATCAATGTAGGCCCAGAAACGGCAATCTTTATAGCCCCCCCCCCCCCGCCTTTGAACTTTTGTGGTCAAGTTGCTGAAAGATGTGTGGCAGGGTTGCCGGTAAATTGCCACACCGGAACACTGCCACACATCAGTGTTCCTGTGTGGCAGTTTACAGTGAACCGTTTGTTCTGGGGGTATTTCTTCCGCGGGTATTTTTTCCGGGGGCATTTTTTCCGCTTTTCAATTTTCGGGTTTATTTTTTCCTGGGGGTGTTTTTACCTACATCCGAGTTGCTCACGGTGGTCGTTAAACCCCAAACAAAACAAAGTGTCCGTAGTTTATAAAATTTGCAGCGTATCAACAATCCGAAATTGCCTGAGCACAGGTAGTTAGTTTCTTTTTACCCTATACAAATTTCGAAGTAGACAACATTAAATACTATCATTGTATCCATCTGTACGACAAAATTGAAATTTATCCGGCAGAGGAGGTGCATCTAACAGCTAAAAGATGAGACTCAAAATCCTTCAGCAACCAAGCACTCTAGCAAAGTTATTTAAATTACTTATGAGCCGCCATTGAGCTCGTGCATCATGCTCGTGTCAAAGTTCAAGGACAGTCGCTCCGCCCAAAGAGCTAAGACGGTTACAATAGTTGTCTCTTAGTGGTAATCGCCTTGCCTCCCACTGGTCCTATTCTCCATTCACGGTGCCTCAGAGAGAATGACAAGCTGTGTTTAATGCCACGCTAATAACGTAACCGGCATTCTCACAGCGATTTTTATGGCCTGTTCTTTGCCCCCTCCTCTCCCCACACCAACTTTTCTTTTGCATTTCTTTTTTATTTCAAGGGATAGCCAGCGATGAGAGTCGACGAAAGACAGGCATAGGATTAGATGCTCCACTCTTTTAATTTTTCATTTAATTTTTTTTTCATTTTCGCTGTCGTGAAACGTCCCCTCCCCCTCTCTTTCGCAGATCGTTCTTTTTCTCTTCCATTGCCTTTCTAAAAAAGTGCGAAAATAATTAATACACTGAATAATAACAGCAAAATTTATTAGATTTAAATAATGGAAATGATTTGACAATTTCATTGCCTGCTGAATGAAGGAGTTTTTGCACTTCATATCTGAACAGAAGAATAACACCAAATTCTTAAGCGTAACGAAACCTTTTTTTTTTTTTTTTTTTTTTTTTTTTTTTTTTTTTTTTTAGCGTCGTACATCGAACAACTTTATAACAAGGTAAAACTGCGCAGAGAACGATGTTAAAAAAAAATACATGAAAAGTTTTGTTCCTACGTGAAGCTATCGAATACAAAATTAATTCGTCCGATCCGATTTTTAGAAGCTTAGACGTATTGCGAAACATAAAAACGTTTTTACGCCATCTTGCGGGGAAAAGGTGCATAACTTATATTCGAAAACGCATTAAATATCATGCTCACGGTATACGTAAAAATAATGTTTCAAATCCAGTGTATAGATGCGCAGATATGAATCGGAATACAAAAATTATTTTTAACATAGGTGGGCGGACACTCCACTTTATTTTTTAAAGGCGTGTCGAAAATAAGCCTATGACAAGGCAACATATAATAATATCATCACAATCATCAGCCGTTCAAAATCCCCTGCTGGATGAAAGCCCTAAGTCTATTCCACAGTTCTCTGTCTTCAGCAATTCTCTTCCATATCAGTCCGGCATGCTTTCAAATTCCATCCACCCATCTCCCACGTGGTTCTTCTGTGGGTCTTCAGTCTAGTATTTCGGTTAGTCCTTCCAGCAATATGTCTCCATCCCATTGTCACTTGAGGGTCTTTGGTCATGACGTCATCCACTCTTGTCATTTTTCTGATCCACGAGCATAGCTTAGTTTTCAGGAGGGGCCATACAGAAATTGTAACGAAGAATAATAACATGTGCGAACACCATATGCAAATTTCCAATGTGCCTTCTCGTTATCTAACACTCTCAACACACAAATTTAATTGGAAAGCAGAAGATCCAAAAACGACGTAAAAAGATGAGAGAAGTGATATCTGATAGAGAGCATGCTGGGACGATAAGGAAATAATTTCTCTGTTGCTCTTTTGATTCCTTTGGCCACTGGTGTCACATGCGTCACGGAACCCCAGTGATCACTCGATTGGTCATCAAGAGTGTATACCCTCAAAACAGGTTACTAAGAAAAATTTCGAAACATCTTTGTCCAGCAGCGAATTAGCTCCTGCAGATGATATATTTTTCATTTCTTAGCATTTTACACTGAAGAGCAATTGAATTAGAGACAGCTGGCGTTATGCAAATGTGGCGCTGTGGGCGGCCCTGTAAACGGAAACTACATGACCGACAATATAAGGAGTGATGCGACGGGAATCAGTAAGAGTCGGACGCAGTATGGGTAAGACGAAGGATCTAAGCGCATTTGATCGTGGGCAAATTGTCGGGGCCTGACGAATGGGTCACTCCATCTCGGAAGTCGTGCAGGCACTGGGATTTTCACGAGCCACTATGTCACGGGTGCACCGTGAGTACATCGAATCCGGTAAAACCATCCCTGCAAGGGCCAACTGCCGTGGACAACAGTGTGTGGATGAGCGGGGTCATCGTCGGCTAGCTCGCATTGTAACAGCGGATAAACGGGTCACAGTGCAAGAAATCACTCGGCAATTTAACGCTGGTGCACAAAAACGTGTAAGCAGCCACACCATCCAGAACCATCTCCTCGCTATGGGGTACAGAAGCCATCGTCCCACGAGCGTACCGCTGCTGACCGCACATCACAGGGTGCAAAGATTAGCATGGGCGCGGGAACATCGCCACTGGACCCTAGACATGTGGAGAAATGTTGCGTGGACTGATTACTCGAGATTCACGTTGGAACAAGTGGATGGCAGGATACGAGTACGGCGCAAACCACATGAAGCGATGAATCCTTCTTACCAGCAGGGTACTCTTCAAGCTGGTGGGGATGGCATTCTCGTCTGGGGACTGTTTACGTGGACTGAAATGGGAACCCTGGTACGTGTGACATCGTCCCTCACAGGTCAACGTTACCGGGATATCCTGGATGACCATTTGCTACCGTTTGTGCGTCAACAACCCACTGGGGACCTCATCCTGCAACAAGACTGTAGGGGTGGAAGCTCATTATGTTAATTAATGGCTCCTCGGCCAAACAACCACTGGCTTCCAGCGCTGATGAAAATTTCCCCACAGCAGGAAGGAAAACTATTTATAAGGTTCTTTGTCTGGAGACTGTCTATCAACGAAAAGTTGAAGGCAGCCTGGCGTTCTTTCTCTCCCAGCATTACTATAAATCTGCTATTCAGGAGAGGGGAAGTAAAAATGATGGCAAGACACTACAAGCATGAATTCACTCTCAAGCTTGTTGAAAACTTAACCAAACATTTAATCAAAAGTAAATTGTTCCGGCAGCTATTGTTCCTTGACCTCGAGTTCCTGTAACTGCAGTTTCACACGAAAATGATCAAGGTCTCTAATTATTCAAGAATACCCTTTCCTGCTAATACTCTTTGCCCGTTCTTTTCTATCACAGACGTGGAAGGTGTTAATCGTCGTATCCTTCCGTTCGTCTCCCTTCCTTTGATCACATTTTGCCCAAGCTCTAGATCACCTCACTGAAGATGTCTGTAACTTTTATTACATCATTAATTTCATACATAAAACACAAAACGTCTGCTTGTCTGAAGCAGCAAAAACTCTCGAACACCGAACTGTGGCATCGTGAAATTTGCATAGCTTATTAATACTGGAATTTCTAGGTCAACGCAACTATTTTAAGATCTCTACGCTGTTCCGCTCGCGAGTTATGAATTAATTAATAAGCTAATCATAAAGTCAGCGTCGTTTGCTACGTCATCCTGTTCCAAATTTGAATGCACTTGACTGCATTCATCGCCGCCGCACATCCACAGGTGTTTCTATTCTTTGAGAACTCTGCATAAAAAATGCAAACACGAAATTTGCGAAATCTTAACGAAACGGGCTGAAATTTTTATCAACACCATGAATTGGTAATAAGAGGAGTCCTTCAAAACTTCACCGGAATCCGATCAAAACGTTTTAAAATAGGCATGGAATTTTTAATTCATCGGTAAACAGAAATATATACGCAGAAACGGTTAATAAAATTTTGATGGCTAATTTAAAAAGTTATTTACCGATTCAGGCGAAATTTGGAGGTCATGTTCCTATTAACGATTTATGGTGTTCGTTAAAATTTCAGCCAGTTTCATAAACTATTCGCAAAGATACGCTTTTAACTTTTTTATCTAAGAGATTCACCCCTCAAAAGCACGTGATACGTTTGATCGTCGATAACAAATTGTTAACGAATTTTGTTCAGTCAGTATTCTAATGCTGTGTATCCTGGACGCGGGCAAAGCCGGGTAGTAAAGCTAGTTTAATATATAATTTGAAGAGTTTCTTCATAGAATGAAGAATTGGGAGTAATAGATTAAATACAAATTTTAGTTTAGCAGCATGCACTTTTTCCACTTCGGACTTTTTTTGGGGGTGGGGGTGAGATTGCTATTAATTTAAGACTTAATCTTCATTCTGAATGCAGAGATAATAATTGCCCGACTTTCTACTTCATGAAAGTTCCTATTGGAAGAGGGCTGCCTTCTCGGCTCGGGACCTTAAAGTTCTGGGTTCAAGTCCAGCTGAATCACTAATGATTAGCCGAGGTTCAGAAGTCTCGTTAATCCGCCGGTCCTGGGGTAGAAACTCCTCATAATAAACAAGTCTAACCCGAGTCCTCGGTGTAGCATAAGTACTGCCAGCTGGATGCACAAACCAACCAACTGAAATCGACCACCATCGTATCTGACTTATGGTGCAATAGTATTCCACGGAATCGTCAATTACATTTTCAAACAAAGGAGTTTTTCTTCCAGGGATTTTTATTTTACTATTTCAGCTTTGGAGATTTTCTGGAGAAGGTATTTTTCACAGATGATTTTGTTAGCTAAATATTATATAAGCATACCGGCACTTCATAATTTCCATTTGGAGCGCTAAAGGGATGCTTGCAAAAATAACTGCCAGTAGAAAAATGAAGGTTGGTTAAACAATCTCTATTAATGTTTAATATCTTATCTTCCCAGTTCAATGATTGAGAGACATTCTGCATTGTAGAGCTTGGACGATATGTGCCTCTGCACTCAGGGGCGGCGGAAAGTGAAGTTCATTGACCGGGCCCGAAATTTTGAATCGTGGTGCACCCTCTACCTCCCCGCTTCCCGGAACAAACAGAAGAAAAACCATGCCTAAGAAGCTTTTTTTGGGAATTAGAACCACCAAATCACTTACATAGAGGAACTTTCTAAGGCACATCACAACAATCGCAGATATGTCAAATAAAAAAAAAATAATAAAAATAAAAATATTGGCTGAAATTATTGACTGGGCCCGGGCCTGCCGCCACTGTCTGCACTTACATTTTCATGTACGTTATCAATAAAATTAATGCATGTCAGTTCCGCAGGATTTCAAAGACGTAACTGGGATGTTTTTACGGAAACAAAAAACGTCTTTTCATAATGAAATATGACTCTTACAATCGCTGTCAATTAGGGTCAATTTTTTCAGTTATTATTTTTAAATATCTCAAAACAAATTTCTCTGCGCCAAAAATCAAGTAAAAACCTGGCAACAGCTTTTACACGCACACACTGAGTGATGTTGTGTCTCTGATATTGTGATGCATTTCTGAAGAAAAAACGGACTCGCCGAGAGTACAACTTTTCTTTTTATTTATTATTATTATTTTTTTTTTTTTTTTTTCAGCATTAAGATTATTTTGGTATAATGTGCTCTGAAGCACTTTTCGTGAGAAACAGAAATGGAAGCTGAAGAATTGTTGGTAAACATAAGTAAACAAGTAGTGGATTTCTATTAAAACATGCAAACGAAATTGTGCTGAAATAACCAATATAAATGGTCCTTATGCACGAAAAGGAAAAAAAAAAACTTTAATCGAAAAGATATGGCAATACGCACAGATGTAAAAACGCCCGTATTTAATGAGAAAACTGGACTTCTGAAGAGAAAGAAAAACTGCTTTCTAGGGAAAAGGCAAATAAGAATACGCTTTCTTAATGGAAGTTGCTTTGTAAAGAAAGATAGGAAACCTCAGGCGAAATTAAATTTAACTCTTGTGGCAGAAAGTTATTCCCCTCACACATTTTTTTTTTTTTTACTTTTTGCTAAACAAACATTAAAAATAACGGCAGTTCTTAAGGAGGAGGAAATAGCTAAAGATAATTATAAAAGAATAACACTAGCTGATTTCCCTTGATAAAAAGTAAGTAACCGCATAAAACTGTTGGAGTTAAAAAAACACGCTCTTTTCTGCTATAGCGTATGAAAACTTTGGGAATGGCTGTACGCTACCGGGAGGAGGGGGTGGGGGCGCAGTCCTCATATAAAAAAAGTGATGTCTTAAAACAATTCATCTAATTTGTACGCGGTCATTAACTAAAGATAACAAAACTTTTAAGCTAAAACACAAAAAGGAAAGGAAAAAGAATCGATGCCCCCACACAGGTACTGAAATGAATCCGAATGGAAGAACGTATTTTATTTAGGTTCCCAACTTGAAGGAGAGCCACTTAAGATTAGGCATGCCTTTGCGTCGGAGCAACGCACAGAGAGCATAGCGTAAGAACTTGAATCACACTGACACTGATGTCCATGCTATTCGGACTGATTAACTGGAGTTTCGGCTTCCTTGGCTTATGCAGTGATCTGCGTAGGAGAATTAGAAAAATTGAGATGCGAGAGGTAGTAAGGCCTTGAATGAAAAGTGTTCAAGAAAAAAATGTGAGGTTTTTCAGCACGTGTTTTAGGGAAAATACACGTGCTAATTGCATCATTATCTCCGTCCCCCGTTTACATGCCTGCAGCCACCTGCACATATTAGTCCGATTTGAAAAATTATTTTTACGTTGGAAAGCTTAAACTTTGAGAAAGGAAATCCATACCTCCTGATCTTTCTCTGTTTCATAATCTTGCCGCTAAATGCAGATATTATTGACCTCGATGGATATATAATTTATTCTATATAACATAAAAGGCTACAAGGGCCTTTTCTATGCGGTTTCATTTTCAAATAATGCACTGCTTTCTTACTTAGGAGAAAAAAAAATACATTTTATTTTTCTCGCTACCTCTGCTTTTAAAAGTCCTCACTGAAAAAAAAAAAAAAAATTCGGTCACATAAACTTCCAGTTTTGGGAATGTTTTGCGCATGCTTTCTAATTTTTCATGAGGAACAGGTTTGCTACAAGAAGGCGCAAATTTCCATTTTCAACGATATTTCCCGGTAAAAAAAACAAAAAACGTAGTACTCACTACGACAAATACTTTAGGCATACTTTCTGCTCAAGAAAAGACACGTTTTTACGCCTACAGCACACACACGTATTTTTTCCATATTTCTCGCTTTCTCTATTATTAAAAGTCCAATTTGAGAAGTGATTTCTGTGTCGGATATTTTTCAGCACGAGAAAAATTTTGCATATACTTTCCAATTTTTCGAAATTAACAATTTTATCGGTAGGTGGAGTAAGTGCGTGTTTCTGTTTGTGAAACATTATCGATGCTTCTACAAATACGACTGAAAAAAATGTTTTTGTACTTGTTTGTTTGTTTTGTGGTTTAACGATCACCATGAGCAACTTACAGGGCTGTAAGCAGTCGCCTGTCCCTAATTTGGGGCCACTGGTTCCAGGGAACGGATGGAGCCAGCGTCACCGGACAAAAACACCACCCATGCCTCAATCGGGAATCGAACCAGGACCAGAAGCCAACGCTTCTGACAACAAGGATACAGGGCCGGCTTTGCACACATTTCCAGCTAGGGGACACATGTGTACACTCTCCTTTCCTTGTTGTCTACGCTTCCAAATGTCACATTTGAGAAACAAAAAAAAAAAAAATATATATATATATATATATATTGTCCCATAGCTTTCAAGAAGTACACTCTGCGAGCATTTTCAACTAGTTCGTAATGCGCAGTTCTGCCGCCGCTAAGGGAGGACATGGTGCATATTTCTATTTGCACCTGTATCTCCGCTTCTAAAAGCCCGAATAGAAAAATCCTTTTTTGGTGGGATATCTTTCACTATGTAGAACATTTCGGACGCATTTTCCTTTTCAAATAACACGTACGGTTTCCCCGCTAGAGGGGTGGGTTTTTTTTTTTTATACTATGCTTTTCTTCTTATCTTTCTTAAGTCGGATGTTTCCCACTTTGAGAAACATCGGTCTGATTTTTCACAACGCACAATTCTGTTACCAAGTGAAGTAAGTGTGCATTTTCATTTACCGACGTATCTCGCTTCCAAAAATCCGGTTGAAAAAATGCTTTATATGCCGGAACTTCTATTCTCTATAAAGTACACTGCACACATTGTGTATTTTAAATAATACCTAGCTTCTCTTTACGAGGTTGTAATTGTATTTATGTTTCCTTCCCTTATCATCTACTCTAAAAATCCAATTTGAAAAATTATTTTTCGTGTCAGAAAGCGTCTATTATGGGATCTATTCTTTTTACTTCTCCATAACGCACACAGCTCTTGTGCTATGCGCGGTTCATATCTGAAGTCATAGATTCTGTTCCAAAATATCGTCTGCAAGATTTCCTTCTGCACAGGTTACCAGTCACAAAGACTAAAACACGTTTCTTGCTTCCAACAATGCTTTTTTTTTTATTCCTGTTTGCCATCAGATCTCAGTTGGTGCGAGTCCGACCGGAATAAAAACGGATTTTTTGTTTTGGATGGATTTCTTTTCGAATAACATTTTGCCAAACTTTTCTTCTACCGAAATTTAGTTTTCTGGTTGTTATTGCTGTTGTTACTAATTCCACTTGAACTGTTCTATCTAAATCAAGAATGTGCGTCTCGAGTCAAATGATGATCAAATCTGGTTGGTCAAAGACACGGCCACGGCCGTAAATAGGGTATGGACACTCTAGCCCCTGCCACAGGCGACAATTAAACGAAAGCGCTGTATGGTGTTACAAATAGTGATTAGCAACTATAAGATTCAAAACAGAAGCGGGAGCATAATTTTTTTATAAATTTGAATATTTTCCTTATTTTTATATACGTTTGAATTTTGCATTTTAGCAGAGACATGAACTGTTGCTATTTTTCCAGAAGATGACCGAAAGTCTTTTGGTCACAAGATCACAGAAAAAAAAAAAAAAATGCTACTCCTTTGCTTGACTGTCGAATCAAGATGATGTAGCTCCGGGTTATAACCGCGAGCGAGCGTGTATTTTGTATTCCACGATGGTGGTGGGGGTCTTCGATGGTGGAAGGTCAAGCGTGGAGCAAGAGGTCAGACCTAAATTGCCTAAACGAATGGTGGACGGTGGATCGGGCGTGAGTTATGCGCATGATAGAAATAGAAGCACGATTTTTGGATGGTCCCTAAGATCTGTGTATGGATACAAATTTTGAAGATGTTACTGATCAGTCTGCTAAATTGAAGGCACGAAAAGTTAGGTTAATTTAATTTGTAGATATAGTTATCTGTTTTTGTAATGTACACTTCAAATAATATTTTCATTACCAAAATCTATATTGTTTATAAGAGAAAATTGTGAATATCATTTTTGTTTGATTTACTTTTTAAACTTTTGCCATTGTTGTAGGATAACTGCGTTTTAATTTTTTTCCCATTAAGGCGCGTTTTCAATCTTTTCCAATCTCGCCCCAAATCCTAGCTACGGCTCTGGTGAAAGTGTTTCACAGGTTAAGCCGATGCAGGAAAGCAAGCGATTAGGAGAGGCAGAAGTCGTGTTTTGTAAGATCTTTGTTAACCCGCTCAATCTTCACTGGTCTCAAATGACTGCTTCTTTGTTGTGATAAGGCAGTTCGGTCTTCCCTGTTGCCGATGAATTCGAGGGCTGCTCGAGTTCGGAATCCAGGACATCAGTTGGTGGCTTCAACCAAGTGAAACTGCCTGTAGCTCTGATTCGTGAGAAAATATGATTGAAAGTTAAACTGCGAGAAAATGATAGTAGCTCTTGACAACTTTCCTTAGCCAAAAAGTCAGCTATCTCATTGTCTTTCAGACAAACATGAGAGGTAATCCACTGAAAGTGTATTTCGCTCTCATGATAAGAGATATGAGTTTTAACTTCTCAATAATACTCCAGCTAGTTTCGTCAATAAGATTCCGCCAGTTGTTCAGGTTTTGTATTGAGCTCCGGCTATCCATCAAAATCCAAATGGTACGGAGTTTGTTTGTTGTGTTACGAGGATTTCATATAGGAGGTTTATACAGTAATATTAAACCCATCCTCGTAACACATTTTCCATCTCACCATTTATTTTTCTTTGTTTCATCGTGCATGGGAGAACCTTTTAATTTCCCTTATCTGGGCGTCACAAAATCTAGGCCTAGGGCCTGTGACTTAATAATATTTAGTTAAGCACTAAATATTATTTTCACAGGCCCTAGGCAATAATATTTAGTGCTTAATAAAAGCGTGATATTATTAACTTCCCTTGATACGTATTAATTGAGAATATGACACTGGTTTAGTAAAAACTATTAAAAAGGCCTAGGGCCTTGAGATAATATTTAGTGCTTACGTAAAAGCGGAATATTATTAACTTGAGTTGATACGTAAAGGTTGTGAATATGACATTGGTTGAGTAAAAACTATTAAAAAGGCCTAGGGCCTGTGAAATAATATTTAGTGCTTCAAGTAAAAGCGGAATATTATTAACTTGAGTTGATACGTAAAGGTTGTGAATATGACATTGGTTGAGTAAAAACTATTTAACCCTTTAACTGCTGCCGGGGGCTTTTGGATTGCCCCGCGTCATTATTAGTAATAAGGGTAATCACTCGAATCTCAAAAACTATGTTTTCCCAGTATTAGAGAAAACACAGGCTCGCTATTCGAGGATGGGCGTTGTGTTTCACCCAGCCGACGTTCCGTGTATCGGGGTCCGCTGAGTGCCGCAATGTTTTAAAGTAATCGTCTAGCTTTTCATTTCTTTTTGAATAATTCGTTAACTTACAAATTTTGATTTGTTTACTAGCACTGATGCGTAAGTTACTCAGTATTGCACTGGAGGATTTTTCTGAACATTCATCCCCAAATCATTTATTCACACATCCAACACTCAATCGTTATTAACCTTTTTTTTTTACTTTACAAAATTGTACACTCAAATGAAATGTAGCCGACTCATAATAACGGGAAAATAAAATATGTTTATTTTGCCTGATGAAGGCTTGAAATCTAGTAAAATATACACTCATTCATATGAAAATGTTTGAAGACCCTTTTAGCAAAATTATTTATTTAAAGGTTAACTTTAATTTCTTATTTTCATTTAATATAATTCTGAAATATTTCGAAACATAATTTACTAAAAATGATTCCCTATACTACACAATTTCCTGCTCTGATCAATGGTATTTACTTTACTCAACCATTTCATTATTCTTCTATTTCTGCCCTACTTTTCTCAGCATTAGTTTGGAGCTGGTTTTACTTTCAACCTTAACTTAGTCTATTTCTGCCCTACTTTTCTCAGCATTAATTTAGAGCTGGTTTTACTTTCAACCTTAACTTAGTCTACTATGCTCTTCTTTAATTTTCGGTTCAACATACTAATTATGTAAACAAGAGGAAACTTTAAGGTCGGATTATCCTACCTTCTATCCCACGATGAGGGCTGGAATATCATTCTAGCGAAGTTTTTATGCTATCTCCTCTCTTCCTGAAGTGCTTATGCCAACTCTGACTTCTGTCATCCTTCTTTCGCAGTATTCATGCTATCTCCTCTCTTCCTGACCTACCAAAAATTTTTTCTTCCCGGATCCTCCTACCAATTTACAGATTGGTCAAACAATTATCATTTCCCGATCTGATTTGCTCTGGGTTTCCCGCCATTTCTCTGACTTGCCATCCTTCGCCCCGTCCAAAATCTGTGTCCGCCCTCAAATTCTAGGAACTTCGTTGCCTACGGATCTCTGAGGTCGTAAATCTTACTATCATAAAACTGCTATAGTTTTCCTTGGCCTGGCGTCAAGCTATTCTTTTCTTCCAGACCTGGTGCATCAAATCTCAAGACGACTGGCGCCGAGCTCCAATAAAATGTCTACCCGCTATTTCTCTGACTTGAATTACTATGTCTTACCCAATATTGCTGGCTCGTAGCAGTTAGGGAAAGGATGCCCCGCGGTCCCATGCCACAGCAAGCGGACTGCTGGAAACCCTTCGACTCTGAGAGAAAGAGAGAGAGGGTGGGGTGGGGGTGAAGGGGAAGAGCGGTACTTTCCTGACCTTCCTAGGCGCGAACCCACGGAAGAAAATCTAAGGGGAAAATTAAATTGTGAAATGCAGAGCGTCTGAAGAGCGTGAAGTTTATAAAATCCTTATTTTAATAATTCTTACACCAACTCCCCAAAATCTCTCCCATTCATTTGATTAAATTTTTTTTCCATTTCTTTTCCGCTTTTCCGATTACTTCTCAATTTCCAATACAGTGAAAAGGTGCGCACTCGCTCCCGAGTGATGCAACATAACAGGCTGGAACGAATTAACTCGGGGTTATCAAAATGGGCTGAAGTCTTCTAGAACGAATATATTCACTGTCTGAAAAGTTCGCTGAACGCGGCTGGAACGAGTGCTGAACCCATCAGAAAGTGTTGCTTTCCCGTTAGTTTTGTTATTCATTGTGGTCATTTGGGGATGATTGACACTAATCTTTTTTGACTGACTACCTACTAAAAGGGCTATAACAATGGCGACAAACCTAAGAAAGGAGAGAGAAAATGTTCGAGTCACTAGTTTCTACCCAGTGGCATGATGTTCGTGTTTGGGGCACCAACCCTACCCCATCATTCTATGGTGTCAGGAGAACTAGCCCATCCCCGTCTTTCCGTGGATTGGATATGATGTGGAGCAAATAATACCTTATCACACGTGACAGGTTTATGTCCGGTACTGCTGAGATGAGAAAGTGAAGAAATTCTTCGGAAGTAGCTTTCGTAAAACCCGGCCGCTATGCGAACATTTCTGCTTGAGGAGCGCAGAAAAATTTAGGTGCTATTTAGTTCAGGTACATCGGCCGCTTAAAGGGTTAAAAAAGGCCTAGGCCTAAGGCCTGTGAAATGATATTTAGTGCTTAAGTAAAAGCGCAATATTATTAACTTCAGTTGATACGTAATTGTTATGAATGTGACATCGGTAGAACAAAAACTGTTAAAAAGGCCTAGGCCTATGAATGAATATTTAGTGCCAAAGTAAAAGCGCAATGCTACTAACTTGAGTTGATACGTAAACGGAATTGTGCTCAAATGTCCACCCCGTCTTTCTGACAGAAAATCGCAAATATTTCTCAATTTCTTAATGATAAGGAGATATGGGTGAAAAAAAATTTATGCACACCACTTGCTCAAGTAGGGAGAAATATAGGAACACTATAATTTTTTACGTTTCATTGCTCTAAAAGGGAATGTGCCTAGTTGTACGGGTGCCCAAAAGTCCTAAACTCAACTGCACCAACTAATCAACAACGGATATGATTTCGTACGGTTGGAAGCCCGATTTTGCTTTCTTACTTTTTCTCCCCCCCCCCCCTTCAGTTAGCGAAGACTAGTGGCGACGCCAGAACCTCAGAATTGGGAGGGCTATTTGGGAGATAAATTTCATACGGGGAAGGTGCACAAATTTTGAAGTGCTTGGCAGTAATTTTGCCAAAAAATTCCGGTCAGGCGAATTTTACCCAACGCTGATGATGTTATCCCCAGTAAAAAAAATAAGGATGGTTTTTAGGTACATATTTGTACGTATAGTTGAATGCAGAACTGAGAACCATGGATGCGAACTCCCACGGCTTTTAACAAATCACTATATATATTCTTTTGAAATTTTAGCTTACATATGTCATTTTTTGCCCTTTTTTACGCTTTCCAACCGTAGGTTGAAGAAGCGTATATGCTCCAGCTTTGTCCGTCTGTCCGCACGATAACTGGCGTAAAAATGGTTCGATTTCAAAGAAATTTTAGTATGTGGTAGGGGACCACCTGGGGACGAACCCTATTGAAAATGGGACAAATGGGGTCAAAGGTCAGGACGTAGGAGCGGGGATCCTTCCATTGCCCTTATGCGTCATAACTTGCGTAAATATGGTTCGATTTGAATGACAGTTTACTATGTGGTAGGGGACCACCTGGGGACGAACCCTATTGAAAATGGAACAAATGGGGTCAAAGGTCACGACGTAGGAGCGGGATCATTCCATTGCCCTTATGCGTCATAACTTGCGTAAATATGGTTCGATTTCAATGAAATTTTAGTATGTGGTAGGGGACCGCCTGGGGACGAATCTTATTCAAAATAGGTGAAGTGGGGTCAAAGGTTAGGACATAAGAGCGGGATGCATTCCATTGCCCTTATGCGTCATAACGTGCGTAAAAATGGTTCGATTTCGATGAAATTTCAGTATGTGGTAGGGGACCACCTGGGGACGAACCCTATTGAATGTGGACGAAATGGGGTCAAAGGTCAGGGCATAGGAAGGCAATCCATTCCATCGCTCTTATCCCATATTATTAAGGTGGACGTCAAGTAATTTTGCTTCCTATACTTCCAATGGAAAAACTTTTGTACATATTTCCTTCACAATTAATGTGTTTCCAATAATGAAAATTTGAACATCGATTAAAATAACTTTATTACAACTTGGAATACTTAATATTTTCTAAAACTTAACCATAATTACATTAAAAATCAATAATTACATTAAAAATCAATAACTTTTCCTTTGGTGGTGTTGAAACCAGAAAAAGGATGGCGCGACCTGTACTTTGATGACTTCAGTAGACAAACAAATGTTGGATTGCATAATTATGGTTATGTTTTAGAAAATATTAAGTATTCCAAGTTATAAAATGAAGCTATTTTAATCGATGTTCAAATTTTCATCCTTGTGAATGCATTAATTGTCCAGAAAAAAGATGGCGCGACCTGTATTTTCATGACGTCAGCAGACAAAAAAATGCTGGATTGCATAATTATGGTTATGTTTTAGAAAATATTAAGTATTCCAAGTTATAAAATGAAGATATGTTAATCGATGTTCAAATTTTCATTCTTGGGAACGCATTAATTGGGAAGAAAATGTGTACAGAAATTTTTCCATTCGAAGTACAGGAAGCAAAATTACTTGACGTTCACCTTAAAGGAGCAATTCTTGTATGTATGTAAATTTTATTTTGAAAACGGCTCTGAGGATTTTGATGAAAGTCGTTAACCTACCGTTTTCTGGTACTAGAAATCGATTTAGCTTTATCTTGACTTTCAGAAAATTTGTTTAGTGGGTTAAATAACCACCCCGAATTACCAAGTTTGTAGTGTGGTGTCATGGCGTCGCCCCATTAGATGTTGGAGCGCGGTCATGCCATATATCTCATTACGTCACGTGTTGTTTGTGGATCCCATTAAAGTTTTATGACGTCACACCTTGCTAGCAGATAGTCGCGATTCCCATCTGCCTCATTACGTCACGCGTTGTGTGCGTATGTTCGTCCGCACGATAACTTGCGTAAAAATCGTTCGATTTCGATGAAATTTTAGTATGTGGTAGGGGAACACCTGGGAAGGAACCCTATTGAAAGTGAACGAAATGGGGACAAAGGTCAGGACATAAGAGCGGGATTCATTCCACTGCTCTTATGCGTCATAACCAACGTAAAAAAGGTTCGATTTCGATTAAATTTTAGTATGTGTAAGGAGACCACCTGGGGACAAACCCTATTGAAAATTGGCGAAATGGGGGTCAAAGGTCAGGACACAGGAGCGGAATCACTTCCATCGTCATTATGAGTCATAACTTACGTAAAAATGTTTCGATCTGGATGAAATGCTGGTACCTTCTTGGGGACGAATCCTATTGAAAATGGGCGAAATGGGGTGAAAGGTTAGGACACAGGAGCGGGATCTATTCCATAGCGCTTATGCATCATAACTTACGTAAAATTGCTTCGATCGCGACAAAACTTGATCATGTTATTTCGGAGATATACTGAACCAGTTCTGTTGAATATCATTCAAATGGATCAAAGGTCAGGGCACAGGGGTGAGATTTATTCCACAGCCATTTTCTTCATAACTTGAGTAATAGCTTGAGTAATGATTTCTAGTATATTTGAAAGCGTATCATATTCAATGCATTGCATAATTTTACTAACTTGTTTAATATTTGCTGTAATAAGGCTGTTTATGAATTTTAGAGTGTAACCTGATAAGGAACTTCTCTCTCCCTCTCCTCGTTTCGAACTGTAATTACGAAAACGGTGTCCTTTTACTACTACTCAAACATTCGCTTACAGGATCCCTCCATTTCACACAATATTACAACGCTAAATTTAAATTTCTGTGAATTCGAAAAATTCACATACAAGTTCGCTAAAATCTTAGATGGTTGCACTCGTAATGTCAGTAATGTGTTGTAACTGCTTAAATATATTGGGGGGCTAAAGGGCTCAAAGAAAAGTTAGGTGGACTTCCCACCCGTTGCATCACGCTCGGTGAAGGCGCAACTAACCGGGTGATGCAGGAAGATGCACAAATGGGTTTCTTTTTTAAAATATGAACCACAGTACAAAAATCTTCACTTGGCCCACTATCTGAATACAGAAGTTAGTGGAGTAGATAATTAAACAGATCAATTCTGTGTCTAACATCTTTTCGTAAATCACAAGTATCTCAGTCTTCTCATCACCGTCAGAATAAGTACAATTACAGACGAATGCATATTTTCTGCTTTACTTACCTACTTATTCCTTATAAAATAAAATTTTTTGCTTCAGTCTCTTCTTAATAGAATATATATATATATATATATATATATTCTATAAAGAAGATACCTAAGCAAAAAAATACATATATAATTTTGACTCACATCTAATACAACATAGAAAAGGTTATGTATCTACCTGTGTGAGTAAAAGGAGAAAAGATAAAAAAATAAAATAAAACAACTGAATGTAGAAGGTGTCGAGAATACTGAGCCTTGGCTTTATCAAGGACCAGCAAAAACTCTGCATTTTCTCACTTCCACAAAGACCTAGTTGGAAATGGGTTTCTGCAAGGCCATAGATGCAAGTAACATTCCCACCTAAAATAGATTTAAAAAATATATATTCGTTTTAAATTCTAAAATTTTTTCCTTAGTCTTCAGTTTTGCTCTTAAGTATATATATATATATATATATATCATCATCATCATCATTGTCAACCATTATCAATCCACTGCTGGACGAAGGTCTCCCCAAGTTTCCTCCACAACGGTCTGTCTTGTGCCAGTCTCCTCCATGTCACCCCTGCATACTTTCGAATTTCATCCACCCATCTCCCATGTGGTCTTCTTCTGGGTCTTTTCCTGTCCCTTGGAATCCAATCTAAAATTTCGGCTGTCCATCGATGATCTGTCCTTCTGGCAGTATGTCCAGCCCATTGCCATTTCAGGGATTTAACTCTGATCATGATGTCTTCCACTCTTGTCATTTTTCGGATCCACGAGTTCCTCTTCTTATCTCTCCTGGTTACACCAAGCATGCACCTCTCCATGCTTCTTTGAGTTGTCTGCAGCCTTTGTATGTCTCTTTTAGTTAAGGTCCACGTCTCTGCACCATACGTAAGCACTGGAAGGATGCATTGATCAAACACTTTTCTTTTAAGACATAATGGCATATTGCTCTTGAAAATTATGCTGTTTCTTCCAAAAGCTCTCCAGGCAAGTTTTGTACGCCGATTAATTTCTTCATCAATGTGACCCTCACTTGATATCTGTTGTCCAAGATAAACGTATGTGTCTGTTATCTCCAGCTTTTCTCCATCAATCGATAAATCTTCATTTCTTGTAAAAGCATTGAACATCACTTTTGTCTTCTGAAAGTTCATTTTTAATCCCACTTCTTTACTCTTGTCAGCAAGTTCCTGGATCATACTCTGCAGCTCTGATGGGGTAGTTGCAAAAATGACTACGTCATCAGCAAAACGAAGGTGGGTTAGATAATCTCCATTAATCTTTATCCCCTTGTTTTCCCAGCTCAGCGACTGAAAAACACCCTCCAATGTGGCATTAAAGAGCTTCGGAGATATGGTGTCACCTTGTCTCACTCCCTTTCCAATTTTTACGTGTGTTGTATTTTCAAACAGCCTAATCTTTGCACTTGCATTTTCATAGATGTTATTAATAATATTAATGTATGCATCTTCAATACCGCAGGTTTTCAGAGCCATTGTAACTGCTGACGGTTTCACCGAATCAAAGGCTTTTTCATAATCGATAAAAGCCATGCACAATGGAAGTTCATATTCCCTCGCTCTTTCAATTAGTTCTCTCAGCACGTGGATATGATCTATTGTGCTGTAGACACTCCTGAATCCAGCTTGTTCTCTCGGTTGAGCCATGTCTAGTGCTACCTTCAAGCGGTGTGAAAGAACTTTAGTGAAGATTTTATAAACTACTGATAGGAGGCTGATAGGTCTGTAGTTTCCGAGATCCTCAATGTCACCTTTCTTATGTAGCAGGATCATTGTAGCGGTGTTCCAATCCTCAGGAATCTTTCCTTCATTAAGGCATCGAGTGAAAATTTGGGCGAGTACTGTTTCGATTTCTCCACTTGCTTCTTGTATGATGTCTACAGTAATTCCATCTTCTCCTGGAGCTTTTCCTCGCTTCATGTTCTTGATTGCATGTGCAACTTCTGCTGGAAGGACTGGAGGAACTCTGGTACTGGTATCTTTCATGATGTCTGGAGTGCATATATCATCCCTTTCATATAATTTGGAGTAGAAATCTTTCACTCTTGTCAAGATTTCGCCTCTATTTCTTGTTACAGAACCATCTTCTTTTCTCAGTGCCATAATCTGTTTTCTTCCCTTACTGAGATGTCCCTTTGCTATCTTTAGGCTTTGGTTGTTTTCAATTGCTTTCCTCACTAGTTCACAGTTGAATTTCCTTACGTCTTCAGTGATACTTTTTCTTACTGTCTTGCATAGCTCTATATATTCCACTTTGGAAGTCACATCTTCTTTATTTGTCCTCATCTCTCTTCTTTTTGCATCAACATTTTGGTTTTCCTGATAATTTGTTCACATGCAACTTGTTCTTAGACCCAGCTAATTTTGTTGCTGTTTCCATAAGAGCTTTGGTTATTTTTCTGTTAACTTCAGAGATGTCCACTTCTTCCGATGTTAGGCCTTCTAAAGCAGAGAACCTGTTCTTCAGTTCTAACTTGAAGGTATTATGGTGTTTTTTAAGGTTGGTTATGTCAATAGATTTTGTTTGTCTTATGAGCTTGCCACGTTCAAGTTTGGTGTTGAGGTGCATCTTACATCTCACCAATCTATGGTCACTACCTGTGTTGAACTTGTTTAGCACACTGCAGTCTTCTATGACGAATTTTTTGTTACACATAATAAAATCAATTTCACTTGTCGTCCCATTTGGATGTCTCCATGTCCATTTCCTGTGTGGCTTTTTCTTGAAGAAGGAGTTCAAGATGAAAAACCCTTCTGCCTCTGCAAACTCTACGAGAGTATTTCCACGCTGGTTTCTGTTGCCGTGACCGAATTTACCTACTGAAGTTTCATTCTGTTGCCGTTGCCCTATTTTTGCATTGAAATCTCCCATAATTATTTTCAAGTGCTGCTTACCTTTATTATTTAGATGACAAATTTCTTCATAAAATTCTTCAATTTCTTCTTCAGGATGACTTGTGGTGGGTGCATAAGTTTGAATAATCTGAGCCTGGTATCTTTTCGAGAGTTGGATAACAAGTCGTGCAGCTCTGTCAGAGGAACTTTCAACTTCTACAACTTTATCCTTCAGTTTCTTGTTTATTATAAATCCAACACCACTAGTTCTGCCAGTATCTGTCCCACGATAGTAGAAGAGATGTCCACTTTTCAGTTCGATGAGATCTTCTCCTTTTCTCCTTACCTCACTTAGCCCCACGATGTCCCACTTGATCCTTTGTAGTTCCTCTTCCAATTCAAGAAGCCTTGAATCAGAAGATAGGGAGCGTCCATTGTAAGTAGCCAAGGTCAGCATCAGATGGCAGCCTAGTCCGGTCCTCCGGGGATTCTTAGCACCCTCTGCCTTCATGTCGCACTGGCCGCTGCCTTGGCCAGGTACATTCCAGCTGCCGGAGACTGAGGGCCAAGATTTAAGTTGTGGAATCATTTTGGAGGGTTTGGCCATAACTCACCACGCTGGCCAAGCGGGTTGGTGAGTGTGGGATAGAATTTCCTCTGATCCCGATGGTATAGTTATACCGCTATGGGCGGTCGCCAGAGCCCCTTTAGTGGGAACAGGATGCACCACGAGAAGGCGGGGTTGACATTTGTCAAGGAGAGGCTATGATGTTACGCATCACCTGACCTTATATATATATATATATATATATATATAGGGATGTAAGGTCAGGTGATGCGTAACATCACAGCCTCTCCTTGACAAATGTCAACCCCGCCTTCTCGTGGTACATCCTGTTCCCACTAAAGGGGCTCTGACGACCGCCAATAGCGGTATAACTATACCATCGGGATTAGAGGAAATGCTATCCCACACTCGCCAACCCGCTTGGCCAGCGTGGTGAGTTATGGCCAAACCCCTCCAAAATGACTCCACAACTTAAATCTTGGCCCTCAGTCTCCGGCAGCTGGAATGTACCTGGCCAAGGCAGCGGCCAGTGCGACATGAAGGCAGAGGGTGCTAAGAATCCCCGGAGGACCGGACTAGGCTGCCATCTGATGCTGACCTTGGCTACGTACAACGGACGCTCCCTATCTTCTGATTCAAGGCTTCTTCAATTGGAAGAGGAACTACAAAGGATCAAGTGGGACATCGTCGGGCTAAGTGAGGTAAGGAGAAAAGGAGAAGATCTCATTGAACTGAAAAGTGGACATCTCTTCTACTATCGTGGGACAGATACTGGCAGAACTAGTGGTGTTGGATTTATAATAAACAAGAAACTGAAGGATAAAGTTGTAGAAGTTGAAAGTTCCTCGGACAGAGCTGCACGACTCGTTATCCAACTCTCTAGAAGATACCAGGCTCAGATTATTCAAACTTATGCACCCACCACAAGTCATGCTGAAGAAGAAATTGAAGAATTTTATGAGGAAATTCGTCATCTAAATAATAAAGGTAAGCAGCACTTGAAGATAACTATGGGAGATTTCAATGCAAAAATAGGGCAACGGCAACAGAATGAAACTTCAGTAGGTAAATTCGGTCACGGCAACAGAAACCAGCGTGGAAATACTCTCGTAGAGTTTGCAGAGGCAGAAGGGTTTTTCATCTTGAACTCCTTTTTCAAGAAAAAGCCACACAGGAAATGGACATGGAGACATCCAAATGGGACGACAAGTGAAATTGATTTTATTATGTGTAACAAAAAATTCGTCATAGAAGACTGCAGTGTGCTAAACAAGTTCAACACAGGCAGTGACCATAGATTGGTGAGATGTAAGATGCACCTCAACACTAAACTCGAACGTAGCAAGCTCATAAGACAAACAAAATGTATTGACATAACCAACCTTAAAAAACACCATAATACCTTCAAATTGGAACTGAAGAACAGATTCTCTGCTTTAGAAGGCCTAACATCGGAAGAAGTGGATATTTCTGAAGTTAACAGAAAAGTAACCAAAGCTCTTATGGAAACAGCAACAAAATTAGCTGGGTCTAAGAACAAATTGCATGTGAACAAATTATCAGGAAAAACCAAAATGTTGATGCAAAAAAGAAGAGTGATGAGGACAACTAAAGAAGATGTGACTTCCAAAGTGGAATATATAGAGCTATGCAAGACAGTACGAAAAAGTATCACTGAAGACGTAAGGAAATTCAACTGTGAACTAGTAAGGAAAGCAATTGAAAACAACCAAAGCCTAAAGATAGCAAAGGGACATCTCAGTAAGGGGAAAAACAGATTATGGCACTGAGAAAAGAAGATGGTTCTGTAACAAGAAATAGAGGCGAAATTTTGACAAGAGTGAAAGATTTCTACTCCAAATTATATGAAAGGGATGATACATGTACTCCAGACATCATGAAAGGTACCAGAGTTCTTCCAGTCCTTCCAGCAGAAGTTGCACATGCAATCAAGAACATGAAGCGGGGAAAAGCTCCAGGAGAAGATGGAATTACTGTAGACATCATACAAGAAGCAAGTGGAGAAATAGAAACAGTACTCGCCCAAATTTTCACTCGATGCCTTAATGAAGGGAAAATTCCTAAGGATTGGAACAATGCTACAATGATCTTGCTACATAAAAAAGGTGACATTGAGGATCTCAGGAACTACAGACCTATCAGCCTCCTATCAGTGGTTTATAAAATCTTCACTAAAGTTCTTTCACACCGCTTGAAGGTGACACTGGACATGGCTCAACCGAGAGAACAAGCTGGATTCAGGAGTGGCTACAGCACAATAGATCATATCCACGTACTGAGAGAACTAATTGAAAGAGCGAGGGAATATGAGCTTCCATTGTGCATGGCTTTTATCGATTATGAAAAAGCCTTTGATTCGGTGAAACCATCAGCAGTTGCAATGGCTCTGAAATCCTGCGGTATTGAAGATGCATACATTAATATTATTAATAACATCTATGAAAATGCAAGTGCAAAGATTCGGCTGTTTGAAAATACAACACACATAAAAATTGGAAAAGGAGTGAGACAAGGTGACACCATATCTCCGAAGCTCTTTAATGCCACATTGGAAAATGTCTTTCAATCACTGAACTGGGAAAACAAAGGGATAAAGATTAATGGAGATTATCTAACCCACCTTCGTTTTGCTGATGACATAGTCATTTTTGCAACTACCCCATCAGAGCTACAGAGTATGATCCAGGAACTTGCTGACAAGAGTAAAGAAGTGGGATTAAAAATGAACTTTCAGAAGACAAAAGTGATGTACAATGCTTTTACAAGAAATGAAGATTTATCGATTGATGGAGAAAAGCTGGAGATAACAGACATGTACGTTTATCTTGGACAGCAGATATCAAGTGAGGGTCACATTGGTGAAGAAATTAATAGGCGTACAAAACTTGCCTGGAGAGCTTTTGGAAGAAACAGCATAATTTTCAAGAGCAATATGCCATTATGTCTTAAAAGAAAAGTGTTTGATCAATGCATCCTTCCAGTGCTTACGTATGGTGCAGAGACGTGGACCTTAGCTAAAAGAGACATACAAAGGCTGCAGACAACTCAAAGAAGCATGGAGAGGTGCATGCTTGGTGTAACCAGGAGAGACAAGAAGAGGAACACGTGGATCCGAAAAATGACAAGAGTGGAAGACATCATGATCAGAGTTAAATCCCTGAAATGGCAATGGGCTGGACATACTGCCAGAAGAACAGACCATCGATGGACAGCCGAAATTTTAGATTGGATTCCAAGGGACAGGAAAAGACCCAGAAGAAGACCACATGGAAGATGGTGGATGAAATTCGAAAGTATGCGGGAGTGACATGGAGGAGACTGGCACAAGACAGACCGTTGTGGAGGAAATTTGGGGAGACCTTCGTCCAGCAGTGGATTGATAATGGTTGACAATGATGATGATGATGATATATATATATATATATATATACTTAAGAGCAAGACTGAAGACTAAGGAAAAACTTTAGAATTTAAAACGAAAGTTGCAAAAAAACCTGAAGATCAAAACGCGCAACGCAGCAGTTTTGAAAATTCAGAATTCACATTCTATTAAGAAGATACCTAAGCAAAAAAATACATATATAATTTTGACTCACACCAAGTACAACATAGAAAAGGTTATGTATCTACCTGTGTGAGTAAAAGGAGAAAAGATTAAAAAAAAAAATAAAAAATAAAACGACTGAATGTAGAAGGTGTCGAGAATACTGAGCCTTGGCTTTATCAAGGACCAGCAAAAACTCTGCATTTTCTCACTTCCACAAAGACCTAGTTGGAAATGGGTTTCTGCAAGGCCATAGATGCAAGTAACATTCCCACCTAAAATAGATTTAAAAAATATACTCGACACCTTCTACATTCAGTCGTTTTTTTTTTTTTTTAATCTTTTCTCCTTTTACTCACACAGGTAGATACATAACCTTTTCTATGTTGTACTTGGTGTGAGTCAAAATTATATATGTATTTTTTTGCTTAGGTATCTTCTTAATAGAATATATATATATATATATCTTTTACTCACACAGGTAGATACATAACCTTTTCTATGTTGTATTAGGTGTGAGTCAAAATTATATATGTATTTTTTTGCTTGGGTATCTTCTTTATAGAATGTGAATTCTGAATTTTCAAAACTGCTGCGTTGCGCGTTTTGATTTTCAGGTTATTTTGCACCCTTCGTTTTAAATTCTAAAATTTTTTCCTTAGTCTTCAGTTTTGCTCTTAAGTATATATATATATATATATATATATATATAGGGATGTAAGGTCAGGTGATGCGTAACATCACAGCCTCTCCTTGACAAATGTCAACCCCGCCTTCTCGTGGTGCATCCTGTTCCCACTAAAGGGGCTCTGACGACCGCCCATAGCGGTATAACTATACCATCGGGATTAGAGGAAATTCTATCCCACACTCACCAACCCGCTTGGCCAGCGTGGTGAGTTATGGCCAAACCCCTCCAAAATGATTCCACAACTTAAATCTTGGCCCTCAGTCTCCGGCAGCTGGAATGTACCTGGCCAAGGCAGCGGCCAGTGCGACATGAAGGCAGAGGGTGCTAAGAATCCCCGGAGGACCGGACTAGGCTGCCATCTGATGCTGACCTTGGCTACTTACAATGGACGGTCCTTATCTTCTGATTCAAGGCTTCTTGAATTGGAAGAGGAACTACAAAGGATCAAGTGGGACATCGTGGGGCTAAGTGAGGTAAGGAGAAAAGGAGAAGATCTCATCGAACTGAAAAGTGGACATCTCTTCTACTATCGTGGGACAGATACTGGCAGAACTAGTGGTGTTGGATTTATAATAAACAAGAAACTGAAGGATAAAGTTGTAGAAGTTGAAAGTTCCTCTGACAGAGCTGCACGACTTGTTATCCAACTCTCGAAAAGATACCAGGCTCAGATTATTCAAACTTATGCACCCACCACAAGTCATCCTGAAGAAGAAATTGAAGAATTTTATGAGGAAATTTGTCATCTAAATAATAAAGGTAAGCAGCACTTGAAAATAATTATGGGAGATTTCAATGCAAAAATAGGGCAACGGCAACAGAATGAAACTTCAGTAGGTAAATTCGGTCATGGCAACAGAAACCAGCGTGGAAATACTCTCGTTGAGTTTGCAGAGGCAGAAGGGTTTTTCATCTTGAACTCCTTCTTCAAGAAAAAGCCACACAGGAAATGGACATGGAGACATCCAAATGGGACGACAAGTGAAATTGATTTTATTATGTGTAACAAAAAATTCGTCATAGAAGACTGCAGTGTGCTAAACAAGTTCAACACAGGTAGTGACCATAGATTGGTGAGATGTAAGATGCACCTCAACACTAAACTCGAACGTGGCAAGCTCATAAGACAAACAAAATCTATTGACATAACCAACCTTAAAAAACACCATAATACCTTCAAGTTGGAACTGAAGAACAGGTTCTCTGCTTTAGAAGGCCTAACATCGGAAGAAGTGGACATCTCTGAAGTTAACAGAAAAGTAACCAAAGCTATTATGGAAACAGCAACAAAATTAGCTGGGTCTAAGAACAAGTTGCATGTGAACAAATTATCAGGAAAAACCAAAATGTTGATGCAAAAAAGAAGAGAGATGAGGACAACTAAAGAAGATGTGACTTCCAAAGTGGAATATATAGAGCTATGCAAGACAGTAAGAAAAAGTATCACTGAAGACGTAAGGAAATTCAACTGTGAACTAGTGAGGAAAGCAATTGAAAACAACCAAAGCCTAAAGATAGCAAAGGGACATCTCAGTAAGGGAAGAAAACAGATTATGGCACTGAGAAAAGAAGATGGTTCTGTAACAAGAAATAGAGGCGAAATTTTGACAAGAGTGAAAGATTTCTACTCCAAATTATATGAAAGGGATGATATATGCACTCCAGACATCATGAAAGATACCAGTACCAGAGTTCCTCCAGTCCTTCCAGCAGAAGTTGCACATGCAATCAAGAACATGAAGCGAGGAAAAGCTCCAGGAGAAGATGGAATTACTGTAGACATCATACAAGAAGCAAGTGGAGAAATCGAAACAGTACTCGCCCAAATTTTCACTCGATGCCTTAATGAAGGAAAGATTCCTGAGGATTGGAACACCGCTACAATGATCCTGCTACATAAGAAAGGTGACATTGAGGATCTCGGAAACTACAGACCTATCAGCCTCCTATCAGTAGTTTATAAAGTCTTCACTAAAGTTCTTTCACACCGCTTGAAGGTAACACTGGACATGGCTCAACCGAGAGAACAAGCTGGATTCAGGAGTGGCTACAGCACAATAGATCATATCCACGTGCTGAGAGAACTAATTGAAAGAGCGAGGGAATATGAACTTCCATTGTGCATGGCTTTTATCGATTATGAAAAAGCCTTTGATTCGGTGAAACCATCAGCAGTTACAATGGCTCTGAAAACCTGCGGTATTGAAGATGCATACATTAATATTATTAATAACATCTATGAAAATGCAAGTGCAAAGATTAGGCTGTTTGAAAATACAACACACGTAAAAATTGGAAAGGGAGTGAGACAAGGTGACACCATATCTCCGAAGCTCTTTAATGCCACATTGGAGGGTGTTTTTCAGTCGCTGAGCTGGGAAAACAAGGGGATAAAGATTAATGGAGATTATCTAACCCACCTTCGTTTTGCTGATGACGTAGTCATTTTTGCAACTAGCCCATCAGAGCTGCAGAGTATGATCCAGGAACTTGCTGACAAGAGTAAAGAAGTGGGATTAAAAATGAACTTTCAGAAGACAAAAGTGATGTTCAATGCTTTTACAAGAAATGAAGATTTATCGATTGATGGAGAAAAGCTGGAGATAACGGACACGTACGTTTATCTTGGACAGCAGATATCAAGTGAGGGTCACATTGATGAAGAAATTAATCGGCGTACAAAACTTGCCTGGAGAGCTTTTGGAAGAAACAGCATAATTTTCAAGAGCAATATGCCATTATGTCTTAAAAGAAAAGTGTTTGATCAATGCATCCTTCCAGTGCTTACGTATGGTGCAGAGACGTGGACCTTAACTAAAAGAGACATACAAAGGCTGCAGACAACTCAAAGAAGCATGGAGAGGTGCATGCTTGGTGTAACCAGGAGAGATAGGAAGAGGAACTCGTGGATCCGAAAAATGACAAGAGTGGAAGACATCATGATCAGAGTTAAATCCCTGAAATGGCAATGGGCTGGACATACTGCCAGAAGGACAGATCATCGATGGACAGCAGAAATTTTAGATTGGATTCCAAGGGACAGGAAAAGACCCAGAAGAAGACCACATGGGAGATGGGTGGATGAAATTCGAAAGTATGCAGGGGTGACATGGAGGAGACTGGCACAAGACAGACCGTTGTGGAGGAAACTTGGGGAGACCTTCGTCCAGCAGTGGATTGATAATGGTTGACAATGATGATGATGATGATATATATATATATATATATGTTGATCTTTTTCATCACTCCTTTCGTTTTCTGAAATTTTCTTACGTTTTCAGTAATTTCCTATAGTTGTTTTGTTATGCTTTAGATTTTTCTTATACGCAGCCATCACTGGCGCTTTGGAACTTCAAATTCTGTGTAGTAAGTTGATCAGTGTTTATTATTTTACCTTGACTGTGTGTGTGTGTGTGTCGTATAAGTTCCTTTACTTAGTTAAAATCTAAGTAAACCTTGCTTAATTAATCTTTACGTAATCTAATATAGGTCTTTTGCGCAATTAATCTTAACTTAATCTAATATAGGTCTTTTGCTCAATTAATTTTTACTTAATCTAATATAGGTCTTTTGCTCAGTTAATCAGTAACTCAAATATGCTGCTACATCCACATACTTCTTTTAAAATATCCATTTACCTTACTATCATCGGTCTACTTGTTCCATACGCTGTCCATCCTATTGTTTGTGTGTGTGACCTTTCTCATTTCAACAAATATAATAAAAATTCAAGCTACTCAAATTGCGGTATTCCAAGTACAAAAACGTTAAAATGTTATTTGACGTTCTTTTTTTTTTTTTTTTTAATTTTCTTTTAAGGGCAGCAATCAGTTTTTTTGCCACAGTTTTGTGACAATGAAACGTGACTCCGACAAAAGGTTTCTTTTTCAAATGAAACAACCGCAAAATGTTCCGCCATTTCTTCCAGTTTAGCTAACATTTCGACGATAAATGATGAATCATTTTGTTCCCTCCTCATGATAAAATTATTTTATTTCAACGAAAGTCTTAATCATTGCAACGGATTTCAACCCGTTAAAGATTTTTCCGATGCCCTCGTATACCAGAAAAAAAAAAAAAAGGCGATAAAATGTGAAGTCGTAAAATGGAAACAAAAGAAATTAAAGGAAAAAGAAATGTTGTTTATGAACTGGCAAACACCATGGATAGAGATGATAAAACTGTCCACTCTTTAACAAAAGATCGGTCAATGTAGTTCCGGCTTTACACGATATTGGTTTTGGATCCAAATCAGAGGGTTGTCGAACAAAAGAAAGGCGAAAGAAGTCGAAAATTATCATGCAATGCAAAAGGTTCGGCCAATACAGCATGTAATTTGGAGCTCATTCTGCAGAGAGCAGGGTTGTCAATTTTAAAGCCGGCTCGAATTGGGCTCTAATCCTCCTGCCTGAGTATTCACGAATATGTATTAGAAAAGGCAGCATTTTTTATTTTTATTTTTCGCTTCTGTATACATCCCCCACTCTTCTTTATGGGAGCTAGGAGACGCAAGTTAAACCATAAAACCCACGGGATTATCGATACAGAAAAGGGGCCGATGAAATCCACGGAGTTCACGCACTGCCATTCTGCACAATAGTTGGCGAATGGCCGGCGCCATTGTGGTGTGTAACCGTGGTGAAGCTAGTGAAGCTTTAAGTTATGGTCAAACAGGTGAGTCATATCACAGTTCCCTGAAGTTCCCCATTATACTTCATTTCCCCCTCCTGCTGCTGCAATCTGGTGTCTCCCTATCCACTCTACCATAACTTCTGTTGCCTGGACACCCAAATACTCATTGTTGTCGAACGATGAATGAATCTTAGGAAAGTGCAGAGGCTACAAACCGCTGCGTTTACTGAAAAGCTGACGAAATCCGTTTAAAAAGACCCGACTGTCCAAACTCTTGTGAACTGAATCCACCGTGCCGAGCATCAAGCACACATTTTCAGAAACTTTGGAATGGATTCGTAGGGGGTCATGGTGATGAAATTGTATTGAGGAAAGAAAAACAGATATCAGAAAGAGAAGTGGTTAGCAAAAGACTTGTTCAAAGAATACAACGCCTCTTATTTTGATATATCTTCGCAAAAATATTGTACTCAATGGCAGTGTTTCAAGCAAATATTTTATCGAACACAAATTTTTCGCCCACAAAGCATAAAATTCACCCTTTAAAATTTTTAATTTCCCTGAACGAAACTGTATTATGTTCTATTTTCTTACCTATCTTCACCAAAGAATGCATATTTTTTTTTGTTTTCTTCTTTTCCCCCCATCGCCGAAATTGCAGCAGACGTACGGATGTGCGATGTATTAAAACACGAACTACAGTTATTCTTGTACAAATTAATACAACGAAAGTTAAGATTTTCCACAACCTAAAACCGCAGCCTTTTTTTTAAATATATAAATTAATACATTCTTTCTACAAAAATTTTAAACTACAATACTTTATGCGTTTATTCAGTCTTACTGATTCGCAGATAAGACATGTCGATTCAGCACGGCAAATCGATCATTAAAATTTTAATGCTAGTTGAATACTGAATCTGTTCTGATTGAATATATATCTCAGTCCCAAATTAATATATTTGAGCTATAAAATTCATACTGATTAAATTTAAACTACGGTCATTTATGTACCTATATAGTCTTACGGATTACAGATAAACCTGTCTAATCAGTGCTCAAATCTACCAATTAGACGTTCATGTTAGTTGAACACAGAATCTGTTCTGTTTGAATATTTTATCCATCTTTCAAAACATATTTCAGATATTAAAATTTAAACTCCAGTTATTTATACATTGATATAATCTTGCTGATTGCACACAACTCTAAAAATGACCTTTCGATTCAGTGATCAAACTTACCAATTAAATTTTATTTAATTTTAGTCGGAAAATGAAACACGCGCCAGTTGGGATTAATAGCATTATCCCGTAGCAACTTTCTTACCATGAAATTTTCCATTTTTTTTTACCCAAAAACTATTAATTGTATTCTTTCCCTCATACCCTCCGCAAGACTTCAGAAGCTACATGTATATAGACCGCACAAGTTCAGATGTTAGCCCCCACTCACTTCCCTCTTCTATTCCTATGTTCTGCACATATTACTTTTCAGAGACAAATCTTTGAGAGCCGTATTTCAGTTGTATCATAATCCTGCTAGCTTCAAAAGTTATCTTCGGAGTAAGATTTTATTCCTTCCCGAGGTTTGCGTAAACGTTGCTATAAGAATTAATCAAAACACGGTAACACATATTAAAAGAGGTCAGAGCAGCCAAAAACGACTACTCAGGGTTGCAATTTTTAATTAACAGTAATGGCACAAATGGAATAATTACAAACCTGGTTGTTTGTTATTTTTACAATGTTCCGTTCCTCACACTTAATCTCATCAGTTGTTCATAAATATAAGTATCACCAGTAATGTTTGAGAGAAGAAAAGATCATATTAAGAAAAATAATTTTCCTATGATTGATTACAAGTTTATTCTGCTATATTAGGCAATCTAAAACATTTTCAACAAAGTTTAGCATGAAGGTATGCTAAAATTATCCATTTTAAAGTATGAACATCTAAATCTAGATTGCTTCCTGCATTTTTATTGTTTGGGAGCAGTTTTTAAGGCATACTACTTGACTAAAAGAGAATTTCAGTTTTGAAGACCATGCTAGTTTTTTTATTAGAATTTCTTTAAATGTCATGCTCATGTTTTTCTTTAAAATTTCTTTTTAATGTGAATCAAAATTTTGCATTTTCGTATTAGAATAACAATCAGCATTTTATTTACCTGTCCTAGACGCAGAATGCATGACGGAAAAAGAAGATTTTGCATTAATACTTACTCTGAGAATTCATGCAGATTTGATGCGAAAAATCTTTCCCAGATCTCTTCATAAACAATGCTCGTGCTAACTGTGGCTTAGCAAGCCTAATTCATAACCACAAAATCTCACCCACAAGCACATTACTCTAAAAAATATCATTTCAAAACAAATATTATTCAAGATCTGGGACAAAATATACATTTTTGCAACCCAACTTCGTTTTTGCTTCTTAAGATTTCGGCCCATGAAGCTTAAGAAATTTCAGTAAGTGATCATTACAAGCTGCAAGATGTTTTCATTTCTTCTGGTCCATGTAGCTTAAATAAGAAATTTCAGTTACTAACATAGAGACAGCAGCTCATTTTTAAAATTCTGGTATAACTTTCGGCAAAGCCGAAGACCTCTACATATATGCATCAGTAGTACATTCAGTGCATTTCACAAACATCTCTACGTATAAGGGCAATCCCGAAATGGGAGGGAAAAAAAGTAAAAAGATAAAACGGAAGCCAGATATTTTTCATACTAGATGAACGGAGTCTTCGCATTATGTGGAAGTAATCTTTCCGGAGATGTCTAGGGCTTTTTCAGGAACAAAAATAACTTTCAGAAAATAAATATGGCTCTTATTCGAAATGAATTTCCTTTTCTTTTCAGCAAAAGCTAACCATAAAACAGATATCACCAAATAAATTAAAGGAGAAATATTCGTACAACAGATGCTAAAAGGTTTTCATCATCTTTCAGAACGTTATTTTACTTCTGATAGAAATATTTCCTGCAGTAAACAAAATATTGCCAAGTTCAGGCAACATACGCTATGAAAATGTATCCAAATTTAAATTTCGTCGGCCAATAATGTCTTACGAAATATGGCTCTTATTCGAAATGAATTTCCTTTTCTTTTCAGCAAAAGCTAACCATAAAACAGATATCACCAAATAAATTAAAGGAGAAATATTCGTACAACAGATGCTAAAAGGTTTTCATCATCTTTCAGAACGTTATTTTACTTCTGATAGAAATATTTCCTGCAGTAAACAAAATATTGCCAAGTTCAGGCAACATACGCTATGAAAATGTATCCAAATTTAAATTTCGTCGGCCAATAATGGCTTACGAAATTTTAATCAACCCTGAACTGGTATGATCTACTCATTCCTGATTTAAATGATTCATTCGTGCTACGGTTAACAAAAGCGGCATAATCTAAATAAATGCTTTGCGTTCTGAAAAAAGGTATTTGCAATAAAAATCAGTACCTACACGTTAAATACGAGCCGATGATAGCAGGTAAACGATAACATAGGCCCTTCTTAACAAGGATCTGAATTTTTTTTTTCAGGTAAATAAGATGGATAGTCACATCTAGCTTTCATTTCCGCAAAGTTAACATCACATCTGCAGAACTGATTTTGTGAAAAGTAATCTACTCGCATCATTAATATTCCTGATAGAAAACAAAATAAAACAGATTTTTTTTTTCAGTAAGCCTACAACAATATTTGAAATTATATTTCATGTTTTTAATTGCATATAAATTACTCCCAGTTCTTACTTACGGATCAGATACATGGATCTCAAACGAAAAACAGACAAACAAACACTGCGCACAACTCAAAGGAACATACAGAGGAACATGCTCGGCGTAACCAAGGAACTCTTGCATAAAAAAAAAAAGAGAGAGAGAGAGAGAGAGAGAGAGAGAGAGAGAGAGAGAGAGAGAGAGAGAGAGAGAGAGAGAGAGAGAGAGAGAGAGAGAGAGAGAGAGAGAGAGAGAGAGAGAGAGAGAGAGAGTGAAGGACATCATGACCTAGGTAAAGACCTTCAAGTGGCAACGAGCTGGACATATTACAAGAGGACCACGTGAGAGATCGGTGGATATAATTCGAAAGCATGACGGAATGACATGGAAGAGAATTTCTGAATGACAGAGTTGTGGAAGAGATTTGGGGAGACTTTCGTCCAGCAGTGGACTGAGAATGGCTGATAATGATGATATACACAAACAGTATTGAATTCGAACTTGAATTACATGCGGTGTAAAGCGGTACTTTTGAATTTCTTTTGTACCAATTAATAGTTTTTTAATGTTCCACGCAGGTTACTTTCTATTTTAAACAATTCACCAAAAATTGCAATTGTTTTCACACACTTTCTGAGCACAAAATTCATGACGATTCTTAACTTTAACATAAACCAAAATGCTATAGGTATTTATTTATTTTTTTCCTTAGCAATTCGACTAAAAGCTCTATAAAGGTTAGAATAAATTCTAGAATAATGGTTTGGGCCACGGGCAGCGGTGCACTGTCCAGTGGGACTCAAATGCGTCCTGGAGGGAAATACGTAAATGGCAAGCCACAAATGCCTTCTGGAGGAGACAGCCGTAATATACCATCCAGAGATGTAAAACATTTGATTTCCTTACAGCAGTATAGTAGCCGAATCTAGTCTTTCCAAAATTCAGTTCACTGGCTAAAACATCTCCACTTCCCAGGAATATAAGTATATTTAAGTGAAGGCTTTTCACAATTATTTTTCATCCCTGACAGAAAATTTGCTCGTAAAACAATTGTAGATCTCTCTGCCAAAGTAGGATTATTTAAATTAGCAGAGTTATTTGTGATAATATACAGTGCTCTGATTAGAAAAAAAAAAATCCTCCAGAAATATTTTACAGTTTAGCTGTAACATAAGCATCAATTCCCAATTATTTTGGGCCAAATATTTCAGTTTTGGTGTCTAAACGATACAAACAACAACATGAAAAAACCTAAGCCTTTTATGGCCTTTCATACTAATAATTAATTAGTGGCAAAGAAGAGCAACGTTTAGAAGTCGATATACTTTTTCTCGTCAAAAACGAATTCTTTACTTCACTGATGAAGAAAATTCTTGTTGTCGAATCTTTATAAAAGAGAGAGTAAAAGGAAACATTTAAATCACCTTTGTTATTCGTAAAAGAGATCGCAAGTATGTACCACTTTGTTTTGGTTTATTTGAGCAAATGAAAAACAAATGCCTTAAAAAAAACCCAGGAAATAAAAAGATGAGGGTAAAAACCAGTTCATGGTACAGTACAGTCTCCTGTAAGAGCGGCAAAGACAACGCAGGATTCGTAATATTGAGCTACTTCTTTAATAATTATCTACTTTTCAAATATACAAAATCACTTTTTAAGATACTCATTTTCCATACAGCATGTCGGAGGTTAGATCCTGTTATAGCGTGAAACAGTTAACACCGCTATGCAGTTAAAAACAGAGTAGCCGATCCCGGTGACACAATATTCTAAACGCTGACCACTGACCATTCGATAGGCCTGGCTACGAGTCAGGGATGAGGCTTTGGTGGTGTGTTTGTCTTACAGCGCTGGATCTCTCCCTTCCCTGGAACTAATGGCTCTAAATTAGGGACGGGCGACTGCTTATGATGGTCGTTACACCCCCACCCCTCTCTCCGAAACAACAACAACAACAGAGCAATCTTTTTCGAAATTTAATATATATGAGAACTGGAAATAAACTATCAATTTATTCTCCAGGCACTAATTCCGTTATTGTTCAGATGTGCCGGATTTATTCCTGGAGAAGTCAATCGATGGTCGAAAGGTAAATACGTTAACTTTTTAAAATGTTACCGGTCCTTGAGATATGCATACACATTGCATTTGGTCTTCAGTTATGGAACGTTCTCTTTTCTGGCCCCAATAGTTCCAAATTAAACAAGGCTGGATCTCAATAAGACTTACGATGCCTTCAAAAATTGTTAAACTACCAAAAGATTGCAAAAGTGATTACTATGGAAGTATTGGAACGCAAAGTGTCTGAATCACAATAAATCTGTAACCGCATGCAAAAGCAAGGGCGCAAAGAAATGCTAATAAGATCCAAACTATTCTGGGGGTAAAGTTATCGACAGAATTCCTCTCGATATACCATACTAATTTATATACACATGCGATTACCAATACCAACGATATTAATGAGTACTGGTTCATTATTTCTCAGAAATCTAACCTATACTCGAAACTTTACCCATATACTTCTCGTCTGGTTTTATTTACAACTTAACACTGGCTTGCGTTAATACAAGGGAGAGCCGAATTAACACTTCCTGCTATCTGCAGATATATATATATACTAAAGAGCAAAGCCGAAAACATAAGAAAATTTTTTTATTTAAAACGAAAGTTGCCAAATAACCTGAAGATCAAAACGCGCAACGCAGCAGTTATGAAAATTCAGAATTCACATTCTATTAAGAAGAGACTGAAGCAAAAAATTTTTTGACTCATACCAAGTACAACATAGAAAAAGTTATGTATTGACCGGTGTGAGTAAAAAGAGAAAAAAAGAACAACTGAATGCAGAAAGTGTCGAGAATACTGAGCCTTGGCTTTATCAAGGACCAGCAAAAACTCTGCATTTTCTCACTTCCACAAAGACCTATTTGGAAATGGGTTTCTGCAAAGTCATGGATGCAAGTAATAAGCCCACCAAAAAATTAAAAAAAAAAATATATATATATATGTCATGACCTCTGCAGAGTTGTATGACCAAGCTTTAGTTAACAATTTAGCTTGTATCCATAACCTTCCTGGCCCGAATCATGCTCTTCATCTGTTACTATTAAACAGAAAGAAGATGATTATAGAAAACTCAAGTTGTAAGAGTGACATAATGAACCAGAAATAATGTTCAGTAATAACCAATTGCCAAGTTCGCCTGAGAGAGAATTTAAACCTGAATAGCAATACAAAAGTATTACAAGTTCTTAACATTGCAATAAAAAATGAAATATGAATTTTTTTCTAAAGCACAGATTCTTGAAGAAAACTGCTTGTTTAGTTTATTATTGTCTTTATTTTGTTTTCGTTTTTGTGTTGTCAGAAGTAGTGGAGTAGGTATTCTTGAACATTTTTTCTTTTTTTGCTTTAAGCATTTAGGCACTAGCAAGTCTATTAACTTTTTTGCGTATTTTAACTCTTTCTTTTCTTGGTATTTTTGCGCGTTTTTTAGGGAACTAAGGCCAAGCAGCCGGCAGTTTCATTGGTCTTAATAACTACTAAATTTTGCACTTAAAGCACTTCTGAAATACTTTGTACATATTCAACTAATTGTTTATGTCACATAACCTTCATAAAGCATTTGTTTAGTTTATTATTGTCTTTATTTTATTTTCGTTTTTTGTGTTGTCAGAAGTAGTGGAGTAGGGGTTTTTATAATCCAGTTTTCTTTCAAGAATCTGTGCTTCAGAAAAAAATTAATATTTCATTTTTTATTGCAATGTTAAGAACTTGTAATACTTTTTTTTGTATTGCTATTCAGGTTTAATTTCCCTCTCAGGCGAACTTGGCAATTGGTTATTATTGAACATTATTTCTGGTTCATTATGTCACTCTTACAACTTGAGTTTCTATAATCATCTTCTTTCTGTTTAATAGTAACAGATGAAGAGCATGGGTCGGGCCAGGAAGGTTATGGATACAAGCTAAATTGTTAACTAAAGCTTGGTCATACAACTCTGCAGAGGTCATGACATATATATATATATATATATATATATATATGGGATGTAAGGTCAGGTGATGCGTAACATCACAGCCTCTCCTTGACAAATGTCAACCCCGCCTTCTCGTGGTGCATCCTGTTCCCACTAAAGGGGCTCTGACGACCGCAAATAGCGGTATAACTATACCATCGGGATCAGAGGAAATGCTATCCCACACTCACCAACCCGCTTGGCCAGCGTGGTGAGTTATGGCCAAACACCTCCAAAATGACTCTACAACTTAAATCTTGGCCCTCAGTCTCCGGCAGCTGGAATGTACCTGGCCAAGGCAGCGGCCAGTGCGGCATGAAGGCAGAGGGTGCTAAGAATCCCCGGAGGACCGGACTAGGCTGCCATTTGATGCTGACCTTGGCTACCTACAACGGACGCTCCCTATCTTCTGATTCAAGGCTTCTTGAATTGGAAGAGGAACTACAAAGGATCAAGTGGGACATCGTCGGGCTGAGTGAGGTAAGGAGAAAAGGAGAAGATCTCATTGAACTGAAAAGTGGACATCTCTTCTATTATCGTGGGACAGATACTGGCAGAACTAGTGGTGTTGGATTTATAATAAACAAGAAACTGAAGGATAAAGTGGTAGAAGTTGAAAGTTCCTCTGACAGAGCTGCACGACTCGTTATCCAACTATCGAGAAGATACCAGGCTCAGATTATTCAAACTTATGCACCCACCACAAGTCATCCTGAAGAAGAAATTGAAGAATTTTATGAGGAAATTCGTCATCTAAATAATAAAGGTAAGCAGCACTTGAAGATAATTATGGGAGATTTCAATGCAAAAATAGGGCACCGACAACAGAATGAAACTTCAGTAGGTAAATTCGGTCACGGCAACAGAAACCAGCGTGGAAATACTCTCGTTGAGTTTGCAGAGGCAGAAGGATTTTTCATCTTGAATTCCTTTTTCAAGAAAAAGCCACACAGGAAATGGACATGGAGACATCCAATTGGGACGACAAGTGAAATTGATTTTATTATGTGTAACAATAAATTCGTCATAGAAGACTGCAGTGTGCTAAACAAGTTCAACACAGGTAGTGACCATAGATTGGTGAGATGTAAGATGCACCTCAACACTAAACTGGAACGTGGCAAGCTCATAAGACAAACAAAATGTATTGACATAACCAACCTTAAAAAACACCATAATACTTTCAAGTTGGAACTGAAGAACAGATTCTCTGCTTTAGAAGGCCTAACATCGGAAGAAGTGGATATTTCGGAAGTTAACAGAAAAGTAACCAAAGCTCTTATGGAAACAGCAACAAAATTAGCTGGGTCTAAGAACAAGTTGCATGTAAACAAATTATCAGGAAAAACCAAAATGTTGATGCAAAAAAGAAGAGAGATGAGGACAACTAAAGAAGATGTGACTTCCAAAGTGGAATATATAGAGCTATGCAAGACAGCACGAAAAAGTATCACTGAAGACGTAAGGAAATTCAACTGTGAGCTAGTGAGGAAAGCAATTGAAAACAACCAAAGCCTAAAGATAGCAAAGGGACATCTCAGTAAGGGAAGAAAACAGATTATGGCTCTGAGAAAAGAAGATGGTTCTATAACAAGAAATAGAGGCGAAATTTTGACAAGAGTGAAAGATTTCTACTCCAAATTATATGAAAGGGATGATACATGTACTCCAGACATCATGAAAGGTACCAGAGTTCTTCCAGTCCTCCCAGCAGAAGTTGCTCATGCAATCAAGAACATGAAGCGGGGGAAAGCTCCAGGAGAAAGATGGAATTACTATAGACATCATACAAGAAGCAAGTGGAGAAATTGAAACAGTACTCCCCCAAATTTTCACTCGATGCCTTAATGAAGGGAAGATTCCTGAGGATTGGAACAATGCTACAATGATCCTGCTACATAAAAGAGGTGACATTGAGGATCTCAGGAACTACAGACCTATCAGCCTCCTATCAGTGGTTTATAAAATCTTCACTAAAGTTCTTTCACACCGCTTGAAGGTAACACTGGACATGGCTCAACCGAGAGAACAAGCTGGATTCAGGAGTGGCTACAGCACAATAGATCATATCCACGTACTGAGAGAACTAATTGAAAGAGCGAGGGAATATGAACTTCCATTGTGCATGGCTTTTATCGATTATGAAAAAGCCTTTGATTCGGTGAAACCATCAGCAGTTACCACGGCTCTGAAATCCTGCGGTATTGAAGATGCATACATTAATATTATTAATAACATCTATGAAAATGCAAGTGCAAAGATTCGGCTGTTTGAAAATACAACACACATAAAAATTGGAAAGGGAGTGAGACAAGGTGACACCATATCTCCGAAGCTCTTTAATGCCACATTGGAAAATGTCTTTCAATCACTGAACTGGGAAAACAAAGGGATAAAGATTAATGGAGATTATCTAGCCCACCTTCGTTTTGCTGATGACGTAGTCATTTTTGCAACTACCCCATCAGAGCTGCAGAGTATGATCCAGGAACTTGCTGACAAGAGTAAAGAAGTGGGATTAAAAATGAACTTTCAGAAGACAAAAGTGATGTTCAATGCTTTTACAAGAAATGAAGATTTATCGATTGATGGAGAAAAACTGGAGATAACAGATACGTATGTTTATCTTGGACAGCAGATATCAAATGAGGGTCACATTGATGAAGAAATTAATCGGCGTACAAAACTTGCCTGGAGAGCTTTTGGAAGAAACAGCATAATTTTCAAGAGCAATATGCCATTATGTCTTAAAAGAAAAGTGTTTGATCAATGCATCCTTCCAGTGCTTACGTATGGTGCAGAGACGTGGACCTTAACTAAAAGAGACATACAAAGGCTGCAGACAACTCAAAGAAGCATGGAGAGGTGCATGCTTGGTATAACCAGGAGAGATAGGAAGAGGAACTCGTGGATCCAAAAAATGACGAGAGTGGAAGACATCATGATCAGAGTTAAATCCCTGAAATGGCAATGGGCTGGACATACTGCCAGAAGGACAGACCATAGATGGACAGCCGAAATTTTAGATTGGATTCCAAGGGACAGGAAAAGACCCAGAAAAAGACCACATGGGAGATGGGTGGATGAAATTCGTAAATATGCGGGAGTGACATGGAGGAGACTGGCACAAGACAGACCGTTGTGGAGGAAACTTGGGGAGACCTTCGTCCAGCAGTGGATTGATAATGGTTGACAATGATGATGATGATGATGATATATATATATATATATATATATATATATATATATATATATATATATATATATATATATATATATATATATATATATATATTCTATAAAGAAGATACCTAAGCAAAAAAATACATATATAATTTTGACTCACACCTAATACAACATAGAAAAGGTTATGTATCTACCTGTGTGAGTAAAAGGAGAAAAGATAAAAAAATAAAATAAAACAACTGAAAGTAGAAGGTGTCGAGAATACTGAGCCTTGGCTTTATCAAGGACCAGCAAAAACTCTGCATTTTCTCACTTCCACAAAGACCTAGTTGGAAATGGGTTTCTGCAAGGCCATAGATGCAAGTAACATTCCCACCTAAAATAGTTAAAAAATATATATATATAAGTCATGTCCTCCGTAGAGTAGCATGACCTAGCACTTGCACCCTTCGTTTTAAATTCTAAAATTTTTTCCTTAGTCTTCAGTTTTGCTCTTAAGTATATATATATATATATATATATATATATATATATATATATATGAAGGCCTAACATCGGAAGAAGTGGACATCTCTGAAGTTAACAGAAAAGTAACCAAAGCTCTTATGGAAACAGCAACAAAATTAGCTGGGTCTAAGAACAAGTTGCATGTGAACAAATTATCAGGAAAAACCAAAATGTTGATGCAAAAAAGAAGAGAGATGAGGACAACTAAAGAAGATGTGACTTCCAAAGTGGAATATATAGAGCTATGCAAGACAGTAAGAAAAAGTATCACTGAAGACGTAAGGAAATTCAACTGTGAACTAGTGAGGAAAGCAATTGAAAACAACCAAAGCCTAAAGATAGCAAAGGGACATCTCAGTATGGGAAGAAAACAGATTATGGCACTGAGAAAAGAAGATGGTTCTGTAACAAGAAATAGAGGCGAAATTTTGACAAGAGTGAAAGATTTCTACTCCAAATTATATGAAAGGGATGATATATGCACTCCAGACATCATGAAAGATACCAGTACCAGAGTTCCTCCAGTCCTTCCAGCAGAAGTTGCACATGCAATCAAGAACATGAAGCGAGGAAAAGCTCCAGGAGAAGATGGAATTACTGTAGACATCATACAAGAAGCAAGTGGAGAAATCGAAACAGTACTCGCCCAAATTTTCACTCGATGCCTTAATGAAGGAAAGATTCCTGAGGATTGGAACACCGCTACAATGATCCTGCTACATAAGAAAGGTGACATTGAGGATCTCGGAAACTACAGACCTATCAGCCTCCTATCAGTAGTTTATAAAATCTTCACTAAAGTTCTTTCACACCGCTTGAAGGTAACACTGGACATGGCTCAACCGAGAGAACAAGCTGGATTCAGGAGTGGCTACAGCACAATAGATCATATCCACGTGCTGAGAGAACTAATTGAAAGAGCGAGGGAATATGAACTTCCATTGTGCATGGCTTTTATCGATTATGAAAAAGCCTTTGATTCGGTGAAACCATCAGCAGTTACAATGGCTCTGAAAACCTGCGGTATTGAAGATGCATACATTAATATTATTAATAACATCTATGAAAATGCAAGTGCAAAGATTCGGCTGTTTGAAAATACAACACACGTAAAAATTGGAAAGGGAGTGAGACAAGGTGACACCATATCTCCGAAGCTCTTTAATGCCACATTGGAGGGTGTTTTTCAGTCCCTGAGCTGGGAAAACAAAGGGATAAAGATTAATGGAGATTATCTAACCCACCTTCGTTTTGCTGATGACGTAGTCATTTTTGCAACTACCCCATCAGAGCTGCAGAGTATGATCCAGGAACTTGCTGACAAGAGTAAAGAAGTGGGATTAAGAATGAACTTTCACAAGACAAAAGTGATGTTCAATGCTTTTACAAGAAATGAAGATTTATCGATTGATGGAGAAAAGCTGGAGATAACAGACACGTACGTTTATCTTGGACAGCAAATATCAAGTGAGGGTCACATTGATGAAGAAATTAATCGGCGTACAAAACTTGCCTGGAGAGCTTTTGGAAGAAACAGCATAATTTTCAAGAGCAATATGCCATTATGTCTTAAAAGAAAAGTGTTTGATCAATGCATCCTTCCAGTGCTTACGTATGGTGCAGAGACGTGGACCTTAACTAAAAGAGACATACAAAGGCTGCAGACAACTCAAAGAAGCATGGAGAGGTGCATGCTTGGTGTAACCAGGAGAGATAAGAAGAGGAACTCGTGGATCCGAAAAATGACAAGAGTGGAAGACATCATGATCAGAGTTAAATCCCTGAAATGGCAATGGGCTGGACATACTGCCAGAAGGACAGATCATCGATGGACAGCCGAAATTTTAGATTGGATTCCAAGGGACAGGAAAAGACCCAGAAGAAAACCACATGGGAGATGGGTGGATGAAATTCGAAAGTATGCAGGGGTGACATGGAGGAGACTGGCACAAGACAGACCGTTGTGGAGGAAACTTGGGGAGACCTTCGTCCAGCAGTGGATTGATAATGGTTGACAATGATGATGATGATGATATATATATATATATATATATATTTTTTTTTTTTTTTTTTTTTAATTTTTGGTGGGCTTATTACTTGCATCCATGACTTTGCAGAAACCCATTTCCAAATAGGTCTTTGTGGAAGTGAGAAAATGCAGAGTTTTTGCTGGTCCTTGATAAAGCCAAGGCTCAGTATTCTCGACACTTTCTGCATTCAGTTGTTCTTTTTTCTCTTTTTACTCACACCAGTCAATACATAACTTTTTCTATGTTGTACTTGGTATGAGTCAAAAATTTTTTTGCTTCAGTCTCTTCTTAATAGAATATATATAAAGCAATACAATTTGGAAGAATGGACTTTCCATAGTGACTCTATGAATATCATATTCTCACTGAGCATACAACAAAATGTTACCATAAAAATGCAGAATAATGGCTTGGAAGAATTCAGTCGGCGTGGAATTCCCAAAAATATATACTGGGACATATAAAATTTCAAAAAGCGGCATCAAATTAGAGCTGAGACATTATTAAAGTGGCCCATGATCTCGAAAATTACGAAATTAAAAAAAACAAAACAAAAACTATTTGCATTCACTTACTTAGTTTATCTTACCTGCAAGCAAAGATTTTTGTTTTCATTGCTGAAGTCGAAACTCAAGGTTATATCTAAAGAGCTTGAACAAAATGTGAACCATCACATTCAGATATCAAAATTTTAGAGCAGTCAGTTTTATAACGCAAAAACAATAACGTTAACAAAAATAAAACTTCACAAGTACATCAGAGAATACATAGCACAATAATATCTTCACGATATATGTCAGCTACATTTCATTGCTTGTACTGATTAAACTTGCCAAACAGTTCCACATACATAGGTAAAAAAAGGAAAATAATAGATGTTAACATACTTTAAACAACAGTTTCCTGTAATTCATCGATTTTGCCGTTCCATTTCCAGTCTTGAAATAATGGTGCTAAGCTGACCGTTAAAAAGTCTTGCAACAAGTGCTTTTTATGACAAGCGTTTACACAAAGTTCATATACGGAATACGACCTCTAACATCTCATAATATCCAGTTAGCCTGCGAAGCAACAAGTTTCCGAAAAATAATCCTTGAAAGGTAATTTGTTTCCGTTATTTTCCATGGGAAAAACAGCACGATGGGAGGCGGTACACATAGCATGTAATTATTCTGTTAAACTTTCGGTTAGGAAAAAATATTCATTCTCACGGACAACTAACAGGACAGATATCCTTAGGGTCTTCGCTGTAGGACTGAGCTGCACATCAGTGTTTTACAATATTTTGGTGCCAAGTACTTAGCAGAAATTCCTGCAACAATGACATGCGGCAGGGGTCATCTTCCTTAAATCAACACTTTCCTCCTAACTACTGATTCCCTTCTTTAGGTGGGGTAAAGGGGGAGATTCAGGGTCGTTGAGGGTAATAAATCTTGTGGGGGCGTCGCCAAACAAACAGTCATTCAGCGACAGAGAGACAAAGGATTCCCTGCCGTAAGGGAGCCGAAAGATCCGACCACCCGCAACATTCAATAAAGAGTGGAAGCCTTCTCTGAGCTTGGTGCCTAAGGTCGTCCAGGTTCCCTTAATCGGAAAATCCAATCAGTAGTTGCGGTTTGGATGGCCAAGTCCTAGTTAAGCCACAACAATCCCTTCCGCAAAGCTTCTTCTTGACACCTCGGATGCTAAATTGCATCACATTAATCTTTTATTTACAGAAAGCATTAATCATGATAACAGGACATTTAATTTTACTCCCTTAGTCTTCTTTGCTACTGTTTTGACTCTGAAGTATGGATATCGAAACACTGAATAGAAATGAGGGTGCAAGCTGGAATGTCAATGAATAATGAACTAAGCAGCCGAGAAAGCCACATCTAAGATACAGTTATATCAGTCGTTTTGCTTAGGCTCTGGATATTAATCAAAACGGAATGGATTCAGAGATTAGATTATATGAATAACATAGAGGACTTAAGATAACAAAGATTCATTTCAGCTAAAATTACTTGCAGATTAATGACCGAAGAATTTCAATGGAGCATTCCTTAAAAAATAAGGATAATATTTTCATTTGGCAATTGATGAGACGTTAAAAACAACTTTTCAGCAGCATTTCTGCTCTTCTGAAATCTGAAACACATCAGTGAGATATTATTAAAAGAAGGGAAACTTCTGCATACAACTTAGCAACATTTAAAGGAAGTATGAACTGGAGAAGAGGCGGGAACAGCATGAAAAAGACTCGTGTAGGAAGATTACACCTCTAAATTCCACAGGAAACTTCCACAGCTTTTTAATAATTCATCGTTCCCTATTTTCCTTAATACATTTTACAGAAAACACTTCAAATCGCAGTTCGCATATTCATCACGCATACTTTTCAAGAATCAGATTTCCGCCTGTGCAAACCATTTGCTCGGGAGACAATTCTTCCTTACTCTTCAAAATTTATCTTCTACAAGACGATTCAATTGATAGCGCTAAACCATTTCAAAATTACAGTACTTCTATTTCGGATGCATTACCTTTCCTACTCGTTTAGAAGTTTAACGACCACTGTGAGCATCTAAGGCTATACAAGCAGTAGCCCGTCCCTAATTTAGAGCCACTGGTTCCAGGTATGAGAAAGCGCCCGTGCCGTAGGACAATCCATCCACACATTTCTTACCCGGGTGTCGGGCTTAGGCCAAACTCGGAATATTAGCCAGCAGTCCGCGCCTCTGACCGCTCGGGCACCGGATATATTGGAATGCACTTCTCAAGAATGAAATTAAGCGTTGGCTTTATGTACTTTGTATCGCACGGCTAGCTGACCAGCCAGCCTATCTTCATTTCTGCGCAGCTCTTTTTCCGCAATTCATTCTCAATTCGCTTTGCTCATTCGTTCTTTTGTCTTCAGATGTGATAAACCACGACATCGAAACTGTATAACTTTTGACTTTGCAGAACAAAAGACAGTACACTTAAAGTATCCAAATGCTCCTTATATTTAAATTTTATTCTATAACTGTGTTTTCGACAGTGGTCAGTAAATGTGGCATTTGAATTTTAATAGTTTTTCATTTAACTGTTGGCAATATGCAAGATTCGGTTAATCGACAGCGATTAACCGAATCTTGAAATATAAATAATAAATAGTGCCGTTTACGGAGTAGTAAACGGCACTATTTCTTTCTTTATATATTCCTTAAATGCGAACAAAAAAAAAAGCGTTCATTGTACTCGAAGACAACATTTTTACATTTCTTTGTACAATGCTGGACCATTTAATTGCAATTATTCTGAGGAATATGCAAATTCATAGGAACTGTAACTTCCAAAATAACATTAGGCCGAGAGGGGGCGTGGGAGGGGAAGAAGAAATTTCACTGCAAGTGCAAGTTGATCTTTTCTAAGTCTGTCACAAACACTTAAATTGAATATGATTTATTCATCAAATTTACAAGAATACAACAACTCATAACTTCAGTGTGTGACTCTGACAAGCAAGAATTTTGAAACATTCGTACTTAAAGACGAAACGGATTGATAGAGAAAACAATGTGCTCTTCCCCAAACAAATTTTAATACACAGCCGGTGTAAGGAACTGATTTATCAAAGAGACAATGGGGAAGGAAATTTTGAAAGGAAAAATAATAGTTCTAAAAGAAAAAGCCATGAATTCTGCGAAATGGGGAAACGGTACAGAATTTGACGGTGTGCTCTTAACAGAAACACAACTGTGGAAGACTAATCACAGCTGTGATATGCACTACTAACGTAGCTGCTACAGTCGTCTGATTTCAATTCCTGTGACTTTTGGATTTGGGGTTTTCTATCTATCGTGAACATATTGGCACTTTGTAATCTACATCTGTTGCCACATATTTCCTTCGCTGTAATGAAACAGCTTCCACTATTGAGAATAAATGAATAGTAATTCGATTTTAAGAACATATGTATATGAAATACACACACTCTTTCTTGGTTTGACTACGGGAAACGTCATTTTTATGTATGAAGTATGAAAATTTCTTATGGAAAACACATTTTTTCATGTTATAACGCGCATCTTCAGAAACAATTAACAGCATTCTGCTTAAACTATTGACAAGATGAAATGAACACACAGAGGTTTGTGGAAGCACTCTCTAACAGAGGATATGTCGGTTCCCTCAAAAGCATCCACCGACTTCCGTTTACTTTTTTGAAACGGGGAGACGGGACTTTTCTGAATGTGCGTAAAAATTTTTTACTGAATTTTCTCGGCTGAAAAAACAACAACAACAACAAAAGCATTAAAACCTACGGAACCACAAAGATGGTTGATTCGTCAGCACAGTTTCACGCTACAAAGTGCAAACCAAAAGGCCCCAATAACATAGAAATCAGCAACAGATCAAACAAACAGAAAACATGCAAATCATTTAATGTTGTCATGGCGGAACTCCCCAAACAACTGGCAAACCAGGTAGGTATACCCGTTTAGAATCAAAATTTTAAAAAAAATTGGGGAAGTTGAACTATTTTTTTAAAAGTAAAGGACAGATTTTAACTCTGAAGGTGTCGAAGGCACTTTTCATAACCACTGCTAACATTTTCTTTTTGTTTTGTATTGTAAGATGTGTTGCAGTTGTGTAATGTGAAGAAGCAAAATGCTGTTAGCAAGGTGGAGACCGATATGCTTCGGTGGTTTGGCCACGTTGAAAGAATGAGTGATGAGATGTTTACTAAGAAGATCTTTTTAGCCCAAGTGGAAAGAAGGAAAGGTAGATGAACGCCAAGGAAGTCATGGAAGGATCAGATTTAGGAGTGTCTGCATGAGAAAAAGATAATGAGTATGAAGTATAGAAGATCTTGTGTACGGAGTGTGATGGATGTCAGTGAAGCCCGAGTTGTATGTCAAGATCGCTGTAAATGGAGAAATTTGATACGGCAACAGTAAGAAAAAATTATCTGGTAGTTTGCATTTCTTTGTGGAGCTAACCTCTTAATATCAGAGAACAGCTTAGTGATATGTATGTATGTATGAGCAGCTCACGGGGCTATATAGCAGTCGCCCGTCTCTAATTTGGCGTTGCTGGTTGCAAGGAAGGGAGAGAGAACAGAACAGAACGTTGTACAGAACATGCATATTCCCTATGCCTCATGCAGAGCCTGATTTCGGGCACACCTCAACAGATTATTCAGATGGCAGCCCCATGAACGCTCGAGCAACGGGGTGGCAAACAAATTCAACTTGCTTGCGGTGGGAGAAGTTCAAATAATAACTGCATAGGAATACATGTATATACAAAGTGACCTGCCAAGCAACGATTTTAGTAACAATGTACACACAAAACTGATAAATATTTTCCTTTGCTTGAAGGGCAAATTCATGCTTGACAGCAATTTTATAAAGAGCCAATAATATCATTACAACCTTAGTAACAGTAGCAATAGAAGCACTAAAAGTACGGGATTACGACTACACATGTTTTCAGAGTTATTAAAGGAATCCGTAATGAAGGTACGAATTGATCTTACGACGCGCTCTGGAAGTAAAATTTCGATAAAGGGAGCGAGAGATCGATTGATGAAAGGAACTGGGCAGCAAAAATTAAATTTCTCCGGAATATCGCAGAGAACTTTGAAAGTAGTATTCCGATGAGATGCAATAAAGAACACACTTAGTGCTACGGAACTACAAGATGCGGTCGCTCGGGCTCCTGGAGACATGTGAGTGAACAGAAATATTTAAAGAATTTATAAAGAGCGAAGTAACAGAGGCGCCAAGAAAGTGCATCACTGGGAATCTAAATTGAATACATAGGGTTCGAAATCTTGAGGTATGGATAAAAGATACGCCGAGAAATAAATTTTAAAATACAGAGGAAGCTTCTTTCCTGAAAGCCAATTCCTGCAGTCTTTTAGTTTCACAATAAATTTCATTTCTGCTCTTTGGGTAAGACATTTGTGGGCACGAAAGAAGTATATCTTTGCGTAAGAATATCACGAAGAATGCCAAATTGCAAATGGCACTTAAAAAAAAAAAGAAAAAATTAGCTATCACTTTACATAAGCTACTTTTTGCTGCCTTTGGAGTACGTGACTGTATCCATGACTAATGGTAAAAGCATGCCCCAGGACGAATTTCAATATAGTTTAGTGCAAAGAAAAACATATGTGCACCATATGTTACACAAAGTATATGCCATGCACTTCATCGCATTTTAAAACAGCTCTTTCCGTAAAGAAAATTCGAGCCTGTCTGAACAACTGCGCAGTTTTATTGCAAAAAGTAACTATAAACCAGCAGTGAAAAGAAAAAATCTGTTCTCGTAGAAATCGAAACAAATTTACAAGTTATACAAAAACTTTCGAAAATACGGCAAAAGTTCAAATAAATTAATTAAGTAAAAATTAAGCATTTATACAGTTACAACAGTTGTAACATTTACATCCATCAGTGGTGAAAGTGGGCGGGAACGGCGTTCTCTTAAGAAATTGGTAAGGGGACGGGCGGTGAACAAATGAACGAAATATTTGAAAAAAAAAAAAAAAATGTACTGCAGAAACATACCGAGTAAAGTTTTGCTTTACTTATGTCTATGAATTCTATTCGCAATTTGTGTAAGATTTTAACATTTGAAAATTTTGTCTCTGATTTTGCCATTTTCAGAGCTTTTGACCCGAGACAATAAATTTCGTCCTTCGCTAAAGACCTGTAGCTAGAGGAGATGCTTGCATTCACTGTTTTGCTTTCGTATCATTTAGTACTTTAAACCGGCAGGGCGGAATGTTGAACTACTAACAATGTAGCAGGCTTGTTTTAGAACAAGATTAATAGTCTACTAACTTTGGCTTTATAATACGAATCTCAAATTCATTCGCAGTAACAATTCGGCACATAGCAACTGACCAAAACCGCTCTGGCTTCAAGAAGAGACGGCATCCTGTAATTGTTTAAAATGGCGTCTAACAGAAGCGGTTTCTTTGATACACATTTAGAAATGAACACCCTCTGAGGTGTTTCTGTCTAGGTTTAAATAACCGGGGTGTGTATTTTTTGTCTTTTTGATATTGCATAACGTCGATGAACTGAATACGCTCATTTATTACGATAATTACTATACACAGTTAGGCAGGAAAACAATTACTGAATTCCAAATATTTTCACTATTTTTCAGCAAATGAAACTGTTTCAGCAGACGCGTAACCTGCTCCTTGTGATATACACATTTTTAGCTGAATTATAGATTTATTAGGCTTCAGTTTTTATTAATTGTATTTTTTTATTTATGTGCATACAAAAGAACACAGACGTATAAAATATGTGTGTATGTGTGTGTGAGAAAGAGAGAGAGAATCCGCCCAGAAGCAGTAAACATTGCGTACCCCCAAAACAAACCGTCTACTTTCATCACTGATATACACATATCATTATTATCATCATCAACCATTCTTAATCCGCTGCTGGATGAAGGTCTCCTCAAGTCTTGTGCAATCCTCCTCAATATCACTCCGGCAGGTTTTCAAATTTCATCCACCCATCTCTCATGAGGTCCTCTTCTGGGTCATTTCCTGACATTTGGTATTCAGTGTAGTATTTCCGTTGTCCAAAACGAAGTCGAGTTAAATAATCTCCATTAATCTTTATTTCATTGTCTTTCCAGTTCAATAATTGAAAGGCATTCTGCAATATGGTGCCACCTTATCTCAATCCCTTTCTACTTTTCATAAGGGCTCTGTCCTCGAACAGTCGAAAGCTTTGCGCTAGCATTTCAAAAATGTTCATGCATGTATCTTCAATATCGCAGGGTTTCAAAGACATTTAAACTGCCAATATTTTCACAGAATCAAAAGCCTTTTCATAATCGATAAAAGCCATGCATAGAGAGAGTTCACATTCATTCCCTCTTTTAATTAGTTCTTTCATTACGCAAATATGATCTATAGTAATGTAGCCACTCTTGAATTCAACTCGTTCTCTTGGTTGAGCACGTCTGCGCAACCATTATTCAGCACCTTGGGCACTGAATAAAGTTCCAACCGATATGAACTTAAAATTTCATACACACACACAAAACAAAATTAAAATAAATAAACAAATAATTTGTAATTATATATCTCTGTCTCTCGTATGTCCTTCAAACATTTAGGCCCCCTTCGTTCTCCCGTGCACTGCGCCAAAACGTGCTTTCCACGTTCAGTGACCACACTTCTGATTATATTTAACACAGCCTTTGAGCGAAGATCTTTGCAGCGTAATTTCCTGCTTGTAATGAATCTTTAAAAGCACGAAAATTTGCCCATCTTCTTAACGATGGTTTTTATCAAAGAAATCAAACCAGGCATATATTGGTCTAAAAAAGGTTCGATGCAAACTCTCTCCACGTCTTCCGTTTTTCGGGGGACAAGTAGCTGGAGTGACATAAAGCCACTGCATTTACAGCAGCTGAGCAATTCAACATTAACGTGCTGAAAGAACATAGTACGGGGGGGTTGTCGAAAGCCGTTTTTAGACGGACTTGCGGGTGCCATAATTTCAGGCACGAAGATTAGGATAAGTGAAGCTCCTGAACAGCTCTATAGTTTTGGAATTACAGTTAGTAAATCGAATCAAAATGTGCATAAACAAGCTGAACAGAAGTAAAACAATAACGACAAAACAAAAAAAAACCCAGCGAGATCTGTAAGCCGAAAAGTAAAAAATAAATTATGAAACCTTGGATAAAAAAAAATATTCAACTGAAGAAGGCCAAACTGACGAGTTAACTAAGAATAAAATTAACGGACCTTCTCGTCTGCAGCTAAGGCGCCCAGTTGCCGTGGCGCCTGAGTTTTCATTTTCTTTCTAAAAATTTCATTTTTCAAAATCTGGATTTCTCTTATAAAACAACAAGTACAGTATGCGATTTTTTTATGTCTACGTATGTTTTGTACACTATTTACCGTAAAATTAGAATAATGAAGATGCCAATATCTATTTTTGGCACTATCGCCTGCAGAGTTATGCATTCCACAGCAATACAGCAATATCGGCACTATATTGCTGTATTGCTGCGGAATGCATAACTCTGCAGATACTTGCATGCATGCAGAATAGGCATCAGAAATGTCGGTAGCAATGGCACTGTGGCACTGTTTTCGCGTTGGGTGCTTATAAGTATATTTAATCATTAGCGGTTTTATTGAATGGTATACACCAGAAGACAAAGCTGAATTCTACCCTGGTTTTGGTTGTGGATTTCCCTAGTTTTAGTCGTGGATCTTACACTTAATTATTTGAACAATATCTAAAAAATAATTTTGTTATAAATTTGTTATAATTTTGTAATAAAGGTTTTTTTTTTTTATATCAATCGTGGTTCTCTCCTAGTATCTCTTGAAAAAATGTGCTGGCTTCTGAAGAAAAGGATTTGGAACCTGAAAATTTTGGAGTTTTGTTTATCCCTGGTTTAGTGGTGAATTTGAATCCATGAACATTATTCAACTGCCAGGAGAAGAAAAGGAACAACCAGAAGAGAATATTGAAGAAACTGATTCGGAATCAATCGACTTTGGAGATCCTGTTAAACAATCGAACGCAAAAGGATCGACTTAATATTATGCATTGGTCTATACACAGTGAAGTAGCAAATTATTAGGAACACCCAATGGGAATCAGCCACGTGCCAACCTCACTTACGTACGCGACTATGACGTTGCGATGGCTTTAAAAATAGCTCACTACATAGGATTCAGATGTGTACGAAGTATAGATAAGCCCCCGGTGGCGCAGTGGTCTAAGCAATTACCTCTGATCGTTCGTCCGAAAGGGGTCCGGGTTCGAATCCCGGTGAAACATGAATGTTGTGTTTGTCTTGCGGCACTGACTCTCTCCCTTCCCTGAAACCAGTGACCCTAAATTAGGAACGGGAGACTGCTTATAGCCTATTGAGTTGCTCACGGTGGTCGTTAAACCTCAAATCAAAAAAAAAAAAAAAAGTGTAGATAACGGCAACACAAGAAAGACTGGTGCTTTTAAGCGACTTTGAAAGAGGGACTAGGCCAACAGGTGCAAGCATCTCAGAAAACGGCAAACCTTTTCGGCTATGCAAGAATAACTGCATCGATGGCTCATAATGAGTGGTGTACCGCCAACAAAACAAGCAGTCAACGGATTCCTGCGGGAGGAAACGACTGGTCATTGTTCGAGGAAACACCAGCTCGAGAAGATTGTTCGAGGTAACAGAAGAACACCATTGCATCAAGTAACTGCTGAAGTACAACAATGGCCGCCCCGGTGGCGCAGTGATCTAAGGCGTTGGCCTCTGATCATTCGTCCGTAAGGGGTCCGGGTTCGAATCCCGGTCAGGCATGGATGTTGTGTTTGTCTTACGGCACTGGCTCTCTCCCTTCCCTGGAACCAGTGACCCCAAATTAGGGACGGGCGACTGCTTATAGCCCATTGAGTTGCTCACGGTGGTCGTTAAACCTCCAATAAAAAAAAAAAAAAAAAGTACAACAATGGTATAATGAAGAGAATTTCAGCATACACAGCCCGACATAAATGGGCTAAATCAGCAGAAGCCAGCGCTTAGACCACTGCGCCACCGGGCGACTTATTTATTTTATGAACGATTAAAGCTTTGTACTACATATATACTTGTGCACAACTTTCGAAAAGGAAATACAGCAGGCTCACCCTCACGCATTCAATAATACATTTCCTTGAGCGTGTTTTTTTCTTAGTTGGTTTGGAGATTTAACGACCGCCGTGAGCAACTTATAAGCACAAAAAAAAAAAAAAAAAAAAAAAAAATGCCACGCAGTCGCCCGTCCCTAAGTTGGAGCCACTGTTTTCAGGGAAGGGAAACAGCCTGTGTTCACTTAATGTGGCTGTTACAGAAACTGCATTGGTATCCACGCACGTTTCTGGTATACTCATCCAATTGGATCGGATGTTTTGGCACATCCAGGGGTCACGCAAGGGCTTCAGGAACAGGCTACAATAGATATTTCTGAGGCTGAAGTGCATGAAGAGGATATGGAGTTGCCTGTTCAAGAAGATCTGTTGATGCCTTCAGATGTTGGTGATCCTTCAACTGAAGACACGATGGAGAGTGAATCTGATAAGGATGATACAGGATTAGTACAAAAGCGCTCAGTACTACCAAAGGCCAAGACAAGTACTAAGCCACTTCGAGTAACGACTCTGGGTAATTCTTGTCCTAAGGATCAGATTCCACAGCCTATGCATCAGGATCAGCAGTTTAAAGCACCAGCGCCACCTCAGTGCAGCTCTGCAGTAGCGCGACGGAACCATGGGGATGCCTTATTGTTTTCTTATCCCGAGACTCATAAACCTTTCGATCAAAAGACAGTTAAAAAAGATTTTTGTGCCGTCAACGACTGTGAGACCTATTACATTTTCATTTCTTAAAGAACGTCATAGTAATTTAAGCGAAAGTGTGTCCGAATTAAATAAACATCTCAGTTGGATGATTCAAACAGATTTGCAACCTGAACTAATTCGGGATTATTATGACATTTTTCAACGAAGAATTCATGAGATTCAAGTTTATGTTAAAGATCACGGTTTATCACATAGGACTTGAATTAATTTCCGTTTGATTTTCATGATTTTGATTGAATTTGCTGTGTTGCGGTTTTTATTTTTCTTGTTAACAGTTAATTCCTTTTTGTATTTACTGTGTGTAATTTGTTAGTTGGTTGTCACTGTTCCAGTTTGTTACGATTTATTTTAATTCAAAATCTTATTCCTGTTATATATATATATATATTTGTCATCCATCTTATCATCATCATTGTCAACCATTATCAATCCACTGCTGGACGAAGGTCTCCCCAAGTTTCCTCCACAACGGTCTGTCTTGTGCCAGTCTCCTCCATGTCACCCCTGCATACTTTCGAATTTCATCCACCCATCTCCCATGTGGTCTTCTTCTGGGTCTTTTCCTGTCCCTTGGAATCCAATCTAAAATTTCAGCTGTCCATCGATGATCTGTCCTTCTGGCAGTATGTCCAGCCCATTGCCATTTCAGGGATTTAACTCTGATCATGATGTCTTCCACTCTTGTCATTTTTCGGATCCACGAGTTCCTCTTCTTATCTCTCCTGGTTACACCAAGCATGCACCTCTCCATGCTTCTTTGAGTTGTCTGCAGCCTTTGTATGTCTCTTTTAGTTAAGGTCCACGTCTCTGCACCATACGTAAGCACTGGAAGGATGCATTGATCAAACACTTTTCTTTTAAGACATAATGGCATATTGCTCTTGAAAATTATGCTGTTTCTTCCAAAAGCTCTCCAGGCAAGTTTTGTACGCCGATTAATTTCTTCATCAATGTGACCCTCACTTGATATCTGCTGTCCAAGATAAACGTACGTGTCTGTTATCTCCAGCTTTTCTCCATCAATCGATAAATCTTCATTTCTTGTAAAAGCATTGAACATCACTTTTGTCTTTTGAAAGTTCATTTTTAATCCCACTTCTTTACTCTTGTCAGCAAGTTCCTGGATCATACTCTGCAGCTCTGATGGGGTAGTTGCAAAAATGACTATGTCATCAGCAAAACGAAGGTGGGTTAGATAATCTCCATTAATCTTTATCCCTTTGTTTTCCCAGCTCAGCGACTGAAAAACACCCTCCAATGTGGCATTAAAGAGCTTCGGAGATATGGTGTCACCTTGTCTCACTCCCTTTCCAATTTTTATGTGTGTTGTATTTTCAAACAGCCGAATCTTTGCACTTGCATTTTGATAGATGTTATTAATAATATTAATGTATGCATCTTCAATACCGCAGGTTTTCAGAGCCATTGTAACTGCTGATGGTTTCACCGAATCAAAGGCTTTTTCATAATCGATAAAAGCCATGCACAATGGAAGTTCATATTCCCTCGCTCTTTCAATTAGTTCTCTCAGTACGTGGATATGATCTATTGTGCTGTAGTCACTCCTGAATCCAGCTTGTTCTCTCGGTTGAGCCATGTCCAGTGTTACCTTCAAGCGGTGTGAAAGAACTTTAGTGAAGATTTTATAAACTACTGATAGGAGGCTGATAGGTCTGTTGTTTCCGAGATCCTCAATGTCACCTTTCTTATGTAGCAGGATCATTGTAGCGGTGTTCCAATCCTCAGGAATCTTTCCTTCATTAAGGCATCGAGTGAAAATTTGGGCGAGTACTGTTTCGATTTCTCCACTTGCTTCTTGTATGATGTCTACAGTAATTCCATCTTCTCCTGGAGCTTTTCCCCGCTTCATGTTCTTGATTGCATGTGCAACTTCTGCTGGAAGGACTGGAGGAACTCTGGTACTGGTATCTTTCATGATGTCTGGAGTGCATGTATCATCCCTTTCATATAATTTGGAGTAGAAATCTTTCACTCTTGTCAAAATTTCGCCTCTATTTCTTGTTACAGAACCATCTTCTTTTCTCAGTGCCATAATCTGTTTTCTTCCCTTACTGAGATGTCCCTTTGCTATCTTTAGGCTTTGGTTGTTTTCAATTGCTTTCCTCACTAGTTCACAGTTGAATTTTCTTACGTCTTCAGTGATACTTTTTCTTACTGTCTTGCATAGCTCTATATATTCCACTTTGGAAGTCACATCTTCTTTAGTTGTCCTCATCTCTCTTCTTTTTTGCATCAACATTTTTGTTTTTCCTGATAATTTGTTTACATGCAACTTGTTCTTAGACCCAGCTAATTTTGTTGCTGATTCCATAAGAGCTTTGGTTACTTTTCTGTTAACTTCAGAGATGTCCACTTCTTCCGATGTTAGGCCTTCCAAAGCAGAGAACCTGTTCTTCAGTTCCAACTTGAAGGTATTATGGTGTTTTTTAAGGTTGGTTATGTCAATAGGTTTTGTTTGTCTTATGAGCTTGCCACGTTCAAGTTTAGTGTTGAGGTGCATCTTACATCTCACCAATCTATGGTCACTACCTGTGTTGAACTTGTTTAGCACACTGCAGTCTTCTATGACGAATTTTTTGTTACACATAATAAAATCAATTTCACTTGTCGTCCCATTTGGATGTCTCCATGTCCATTTCCTGTGTGGCTTTTTCTTGAAGAAGGAGTTCAAGATGAAAAACCCTTCTGCCTCTGCAAACTCAACGAGAGTATTTCCACGCTGGTTTCTGTTGCCGTGACCGAATTTACCTACTGAAGTTTCATTCTGTTGCCGTTGCCCTATTTTTGCATTGAAATCTCCCATAATTATTTTCAAGTGCTGCTTACCTTTATTATTTAGATGACGAATTTCCTCATAAAATTCTTCAATTTCTTCTTCAGGATGACTTGTGGTGGGTGCATAAGTTTGAATAATCTGAGCCTGGTATCTTTTCGAGAGTTGGATAACAAGTCGTGCAGCTCTGTCAGAGGAACTTTCAACTTCTACAACTTTATCCTTCAGTTTCTTGTTTATTATAAATCCAACACCACTAGTTCTGCCAGTATCTGTCCCACGATAGTAGAAGAGATGTCCACTTTTCAGTTCGATGAGATCTTCTCCTTTTCTCCTTACCTCACTTAGCCCCACGATGTCCCACTTGATCCTTTGTAATTCCTCTTCCAATTCAAGAAGCCTTGAATCAGAAGATAGGGAGCGTCCATTGTAAGTAGCCAAGGTCAGCATCAGATGGCAGCCTAGTCCGGTCCTCCGGGGATTCTTAGCACCCTCTGCCTTCATGTCGCACTGGCCGCTGCCTTGGCCAGGTACATTCCAGCTGCCGGAGACTGAGGGCCAAGATTTAAGTTGTGGCATCATTTTGGAGGGGTTTGGCCATAACTCACCACGCTGGCCAAGCGGGTTGGTGAGTGTGGGATAGAATTTCCTCTAATCCCGATGGTATAGTTATACCGCTATTGGCGGTCGTCAGAGCCCCTTTAGTGGGAACAGGATGCACCACGAGAAGGCGGGGTTGACATTTGTCAAGGAGAGGCTGTGATGTTACGCATCACCTGACCTTACATCCCATCCATCTTATATATTTCAATAAATCAGGTGTGCGTGTCGCACCTGCAATTTTGGCCGGAAACACACCATCCATGTCTCACTCACGATTCGACCCCGGACCCTTCTGGGACGAATGATTAGAAGCCAGCACCTCCTACCACTCAGCCGCTTTTACGAGGGGGAAGGGGGAGCACTTTCGCTACTTCGTCCCATTGAAAGTAACAGGATGACTTTTTTCTGCTTTCAGGATGATTTTTTTTTTTGTACTTCTAAACTTGTTAGCAGGCAAAACGTAAATTAGAGAACGGCACTGCTGGAAGAAAAAATGATAACACAAAAGCAAGCAGAAAATACAAAGCCAAAAATATTTACGAAACACTGTCTTAATGCTAACTAGAGACCGTTGCTGATCTCCCAATTAAAAGAAATAAAAAAATAACATCTAAATAAAATCTGATTCCCTGTTAAAAATAACAAAGGCAGAGAGTAAAGAGGCATTTACTTACGGTGCGTTGCGGCATGCCTAATTACGCTAACAACGCGGTGCAATGAAACAGAAAGTGAATGATCACCCTTCCTGTCCTCTGGCTGATAGCCTACTGTGAAACGTAGGCTACACGATATGATGGATGTCAAAAGCTTGGCACAAAGCCTTTACACTTGTAGTGACAATATCATATTCTAAGTATGACATCACTTAAGCTGTCTACAACGATTTTTGTCACGAAACTCCCATCCCGTCCCTCAGAAAGTGAGCACCCCTTGAACTGCACATATCAATCAATTTAGAGGAAAACTAACGGACAAGCATAACTTCTTATCATTATTATTAGAAATTGAAATGACCCAAAACGACCTCGACAGCACTGTGGCATCTTTTCAATCACCATATTTTCCTAGCTTAACAAAAAAAAAAAAAAAAAATGCCCGGAGACACTCCTCATCCATTTTAGAGTTCAATTGAAGACTATACTTTTCAAAGAAGTTAAAGAACAAAGAAATAAAACAAAAAAAAAAAAAGAATTTTCTTACTCTTGTGTGAGGCAACAAAACATCAACTCGCTTTGTTTCACATTTCATAACAAACGGGGGGAAAGGTTAAACCGCCAGATTATATGTAATTTATGTCCTTTATCATGCAGAAAAGTACAGCCAGGAGTTATTATAGTTCAGGAATGTTCCGTTATTTGGCATAGATTGTCTCTTGTAAAATTTCACTCAGAATGCCATTAGCACAGTGATCATCTGGGCACGAGTGATAAGTTAGCGCGCACGGGATTGCGGGCTTGTGTCCCACTGGCACCAAATACCTATATCGGTTTGAAAGCACATTAAGCCGTTGGTACCTCGGTAGATACTCCTTATAAACCTGTCTATCTCCTTTCCTTTGGGACTTCTGCCCGGGCCATTTAGATCACTGTGAAGCACGCGTCGGTGATTAACAAAACCTTTTCAAAGAAGTTAACAAAACCAAACACGCAGTCTTCATCTGATGATATCTCTGCAAAGTTATACCTTGTCATGGCACTTAGTGTAACTTTATGTCGATTGGAGAATAGAGTTGTCAGACGCAACTGACAAATACTGTTTCTTGACTGGTTTCCCAATCATTTTCTGTTGGATTTTCTTCTTGGGATGCTTGTGTCCCACTGGCACCAAATGGAATCTCGTGTGGCAATCCCTACACCATAACAGTAAAGGAGTAATTCACTAGTGTCCAAAATTAACGTGACAAACACAAAACCATGAATAACGCAAAATCCACATGAGAGAGTTTAATGACAGTTGATACGGACATACATATATCGAAACGCAGCAATACATAACACAAAAGGAATGCCATCACCGCATGAGGAGGAGGAAGCATGCGCACGACAGCATGGCAGTCCAAAAGTGCACGATGCAGCAAGTGGCGCGGATTTCGAGGGGATAATAGGGACTGTGATTACCCAGAACAGAGGTACAGCTCGTACAACCAGCCCGGATGCTGTTTACAAAGCTGTGAATGAGAGTTTGGGGCAATAAGTGCCACTCTTCACCAAGGCTCGTTGAAGTCCCAAGAGGGATCTGGGAGGTGGCTGCCGGCTGGCAATTACTCTTCCCAGACACGAGCAATCGGGTGCAGGTCCGGAGAGCTCGCGGGCTACTCCATCCTGTGAATGTCTTTACTCTCCAGGTATTCGACGACTAGCCCAGCCCTATGGGAACGGGAGTAATCGTCCATAAAAAGGAACTTGGGGCAAACAGTTTCCCCGAACAGCCGTACACAGGGCTCCAGGATGTCGTCCCTGTATCGTGAAGCAGTCAGGGTGCCTTCTGGAAACATATGCAGCGGCGTGCGTCCACCTAAACTATGCCAGCCCAAACCAGGAATCCTCCACTACCGTAGCGGTCAATTTCTCTAACGTTGGAGGGAAGATTTCGGCTATCCGCCTTTCCCCAAACGTACATATGACGCGAATCCGTGCTTAGACTGTACCGCGACTCGTCACTGAAGAGAAAACTGGCCGACTGATTTTCGGGCCCAATTCATACGAAACTTTCTGTGCGATGCGGCGAGTGGGATACAGACCACTGGCCATTTTTCATACAGACCTCTCTCGTGGAATCTTTTGTAAACTGTTTGCCCCTATATCGCGGTTCTCGTAGCAGAGGAGTGTTCCTGGCTGTCGATTCCCTACTGCGGCGGCATGTCAGAGTTATGGTAGGCGTGTTGCATATTTTCTTTGTTCTTTATTATGTTATCTACAATTTCCTTTACCTTTTCACTTTGTTTTCAGCATGTATGTGCAGATATTATTATGAATTTCTTTACAATACCGGTCGTCTTGACTTGTGGCTCGTGGGCGTCCTTGTCTCGGCCTTCTGGTTATTTTTCCGGTTTCCTGGAACTGTCTCCGGAGATTGGAGACCACTTGTCTTGACACATTCAGCCATCTTGCTACCTCAACTTGCGATTGCCCTGATTCCAATCTAACGATCGCTCTCAACCAGCATAAAGAGTCTCCTAAGCGATGGTGCAGAGCCATTCTTCCACTAACAGTCCAGCTCAAGCTTCAATTATCCCACCCCTCCAGAACAACTTTTATCAAGGTAGCGTACCCGCCAGCTCGATGAAGTACGGTCGTCATTTGCATATTTCCATAAGAGACCGCACCATATTGCTTGGGTAAGTCGACTTAGCGATTCCCCTTGAAGATTTTTCTGAACAGTCTTTAACAGCGGTCGTCTCGTTTTGGACATATTCTCAAATTTGTATTTGTCGCGTTAGTTTTGGACACCAGTGCATCACTGTTGCTCCATGATTTGTACTTCTTGCGAGTGCTACTTTATCGTACTGACCCTTTCCAAAATCTGTTATGGTAGGCGTGTTGCATATTTTCTTTGTTCTTTATTAATGTTATCTACAAATTTCTTTACCTTTCCACTTTGTTTTCAGCATGTATATGCAGATATTATTATGAATTTCTTTACATATACACCGAGAAAAACGTTTTGTTAATTCAACAAAAACCGTTGTCGATATACAGTCAACAAAAATTTTTGTTGAATTTGCAAAATTATTTTGTTGAAAATTATTGTTGATTTAACAAAATTTATTTTTATCACGACAAAACGTTTTGTTCATTTAACAAAATAATTAGGTCGATTATTTGGGAATTTCTCTTTGATCCAACAAAACTTATTGTGTCACGATAACAATATGTTTTGTTACAGCAGCAAAACTTATTGTGTCATGATAACAATGTGTTTTGTCGGATCAAAGAGAATTCCCAAAAATCGACCTAATCATTTTGTTAAATGAACAAAACGTTTTGTCGTGATAAATATAAATTTTGTTAAATCAACAATAATTTTCAACAAAATAATTTTGCAAATTCAACAAAATTTCTGTTGAATTAACAAAACGTTTTTCTCAGTGTACGTTCCGATAATAATGAGCTATGCTTCTTCGTTATCAATTTGAGCTATGCTCCTTTTATTTTTCAGTTGGAATTAACTTTCACGAGCTTCTGCTGCTTCGTTTTTGGGTAGATTCATGTAAATTTCTTTCAGATTTTCGTATAAGGCAGCTTTTTGATGTAAAATTGCTTGACTGTAATATTTGATGAGCCATGATTGTTACCCGAGTGTAAATTGGGCTATATTTTACCACAGACGTGATCAGCAATATGCAAAGAGCCCTTAGTGCCAAGCCAAGCTTTAAGCTAGTCAAGTTCTCTATGCACCTTCGGTTTAAATATTCCTTTGCAGATAAAAATTGGTACTTAGAAAAAAGCAAAATGTACTCGTTTTTGAGTACATTCTGGGCTTATAATAGCTCCGAGTACTTGTGTCTCACTTTTGGAAAAGACACGTACTCATTTTTGAGTACATACAAGGAATCAATTGTGAGTATATCTGGTATTTCTAATTTGAAATACATGTACTCATTTTTGAGTATATCTGGTATTTCTAATTTGAAATACATGTACTCATTTTTGAGTACATATATTTCACATATATGTACTAAAAAATTCATATATTTCAAATATATGTGCTCTAACTTCATTCAGTTTCCGTGCCCTTTCGGGCAGGGCACAGAAACTGAAGGAAGTTAGAGCGAATCTAGCTATTTTGACAGTATAGTTTGTAAGTTAGAGAGAGCACACTAGATGGCGCCACCGTACGATTTTGCACATAGAAAGCAGAGAGAATTTAGGGAGGGGTGGCTTAGGAATTAACACCTTTATATGTAACCGGGGGATTTCTACCCGGGGGCCGTCACTTAACGTGCTTGTCCGATGCACGGCAGATATTCAGCGAATGTTAGAAATTCACACCACCATGGAGAGCCCCCAGGTTCAAGCCTATCAGGCTAGGTTTGAACATGGGGTCCCTCCATCAGTAGTCTGAATCTCTAACCGCTAAGCTATCCGCGGCTCGATTTCAAATTTGGAATACGTGAACTCCATAGATACTCATTTATTCATAGAATCAACTGGAAGTATATTATTCGATCGCACTTCTGGGATAATAGATATACTCGTTGTCATATGCTGGGCAAATGGACCGCACAATTTTATGACAAATATAGTGATGAAGCGGTAATAAATTATTTATGAGATTGACACAAATACAGTTAATGTAAAAACGTACACAAAGATAATTTATGCATAATTAAATTACTTGTGATCAGTGACTTTGTTGTACTGATTATTTATTTATGTGTGCCACTTACACATTTATTAAACAATTTTTCTTGAAATCTACAATATCTAAAATGAAGTAATACGAGTTTATATTTATATTTATTGACGCAGTTATTTGTAAGTACGTATGGTTACTTATATTTGAGCATGGCATGCACTCGTTTACGATACGATTGTACTTAAAAAACACCGAGTAGGTTCAGGTTCTCATTTTTAAGTAGCCTTTTTTTAACTTATCTTCAGGGAATGTGCTGATATTCACGTTTCATTTGGATTTGGAGTGCGTATTTCCTTTTTGATATCTTTTAGACATTTTTTCCAGCACATAGTCTCTTAGGTTGTCTTATTTTTGGCCAAATTGCCAGCCTTCCAGGACATTTGCTTGCAGTGGATCAAGACCTTATGACCTGCGACGTTCTCACCCTCTTCCAATTTCATCACACTGTCCTGGTATGTTTAGCATATTGCAGGTTTTCCGTTTGACAGGTATTTACTTCCTTTATTTACCACATATTTTACGTTTCTATAAATTATGACTTCATTTGTCATCTTAATGAAAACTTAATGCTCCTCTGACTTTTCATTTAATCCGTTTTCCTAAGCATGATAATTGAATTTCCTTCAGATACGTTTCGGAATGTAAGCGAAGTTTTAGCAACCAATCTATGATTTCGTACATAGAGTTTGTATCTCCTACCTATATAAAATAGAATTTTGCCCGCGGTTTTAGTGGATACTTAAATATATCTAAAAAATCACACAGCCACATAATGTTATACTTGTTCGTAGACACTTGGGCTCTTTCTCTCTTAGATACTGTTGAAACCCTAATGTCCCAATATCCTATGCCTGAGATATATACAGATTGTTTTAAAACTTTTTTTACATTCACTGGTTCTTTTAGTTTTATTGTTCGGAGTTTACAGAGAGCGTCATCACCTGCTACTTGTACAGTAGCAATTTTCCCACTATCTACAGCTAGAGTTTTGCCACATTAGTGTGAAAAAAATTATTGCTGCTTTATGCGGCAGTGTTCATTGTCAAACATTACGTAAACGTCTTTTCTGTAGATTTCACAAAGAGGAGACTGTCCTCTAACTGGGAAATGCATTAAATAGTTTACTCTATCTCATGCCTCGTAGATGTACTCTTACTCTGTTTTCATCTTGTTTCAACTGCAATACTGCTTGCTGTTCCCCCTTTATTTGTGTTAGGTACTGCGAAGAAATTATTGCCATTAGTCATGCGACTAGTGGGGGCCAGGACTTTCGATCAGCCATTAAATGATTGATTTTTTTAGCGTTTTTCATGAATAAGAAGTTTTATTTTTCACGTTTCCTTTCAAGTTCCTCATTTCCACAATGTACATTACCGTCTGTGTAAGTTTTTACTGTATGCTGATATTCTTTTCGTATCTTACTGTTAAAGAAACTTCTCATTATCTTCTTCTTCCTGATCCTAACATTCCTTCTTGTCAAGGGGGAAAAGCATTTATCTTCCGTAACTACAGCTTTATTTTTATGCTTGGTATCACTACTAGTTAGTTTGGATACTGCCTCTCGGAAAAATGGACTTCTGTGACAATTGCCTTTCAGAACCGTACCTATCTACATCAGTTTTTAACTAGCCCAAATGTTAACTTTCTGGCGAGGCTTTCTGAGCGGTGACTTTCGTCAGCTCGAGGCAAGATACAAAGCATAATTGCGACAAAGGAGCGACTGTTTGAGTTTCTCGCCATGACGCTAAGCCTGCACATGATTTCGAAGAACACATTTAAGAGCTGCATAAATTCGTGCTCATTAAGTATTTGTAAAAATAGAACCCATTTAAAAAAAAATCCCATAATGCTTAGGTACGAGATATAAATTCGTGTTCATTAAGTATTTGTAAAAATGGAACACATTTAAAAAAAATTCCCATAATGCTTAGTTAAGAGATACAGTTTTCTTGAGACGAACTTCACATATGTTTTGAAGCAATTTAGTCTCTCAAGTAAATGTGATCATCTTCAGCAATCACGGAAGTTGCTGAATTTTTAAATGAGACTGCTCCCCCAGCCAAACAAATTTTCTTAAATAGTCTCGAAAGGCGATCATTATGATCAAAAATTACATGTATTCAAAGACATTTCCCACTTGAATTTTAATTAAATACATCTACAGTTGAAATTTCCATGTGGCACAAATTTTGGATTTTAAACTTTGCGAGCGATCGGCAGTCTAAAAGGGAAACCCATAATTTTTTTAATTTACTTGCTTTCTGAACTAAGGCACTTTAGGTTTAAGAAAAAAATGGGAGGGGGTCATTGCTTTGCGTTCAAAGCATAATTGCGACAAAGGAGCGACTGTTTGAGTTTCTCGCCATGACGCTAAGCCTGCACATGAGCGAATATTGCTAACTCTACGCTATCAACAATTATTAATGACTTATTACAAATGCAACAGTATATTTTACTAAGATTAAATGTGATACCTTTTCGTATGTCACAGAGTACTTTCTTCTTCTGTTTTTTTCTCTCTCCTGATGTAACCTTCTTCTGACTGATAATTAAAAAATTAAAAGGAGACAGGTTTTATAATCAGAAAACAAGTTACAAATCCAAATGACTGTTAACGATCTGGACATTAGGGCTCCGCGGGAGTGGCCTAGTGGTCAACCAACATTCGTGACTGCCACGGAGGAATCTCAGGTTCGATCCCAGGCACGTACGAACGCTCGAACTACTAAATATCCGCAGTGCTTCGGATGGGCACGTTAAGCGTCGAACCCCGGGTACTGGCCCTCTGGTAACAAGTAAGGGCGTCTTCCTCCCCCTTTCTACCTCACTTCCGTGTCACTTTCCTATCGGACACTCTAGCCCAAATCTCCTAGCTTCCTATTTCTAAGGGTGGTTTAAGACATGGGGTCAGACACTCCACTCCTAAAATCCTCTACATATGATCTGATCTGATCGATCTGGACATTGAGTTTTCCATCCACACATCAAAATAACATAAGAGAAAACAACAAAACAAAAACGGTTCCACTTCGAAAATATAAAACACGAAAGATGACATCGAATTTTCGGTTGTAATGAGAACGTCTTTTGAATCCTTTACGATACGAATAAAAAAAATAATTAAACCTTTCATAGTCAATGGAACCCATTAAAAAAATCCATCAGATTTCTACAATCAATAAAACATCTAGAAATAGAAACAGCTGCTTTCTCCCACTAACGGCCGAAAAGTATATTACGAAAATTAACAAATTGTGCACAAAAAAGTTTCTCATAGTTGAACGAAGGTATCAAAGATAAAATGATTTTCAAATCGAACAATTAGAACAAGAAATATAGAGGAAAACATAATATAATTTTATGCCACCTAGTGGAAGAGTGTTGAATAATGGAAAGGCAGAAAATATGCGAAAAGTATTCTTCATAGCAAAAGCTGTGTTAAGGAAGAAGAATTTTTTAAAAACGTCTCCTGGAAGCAGAGATAGCAAGAAAAGGGTTTTCACATATACTCCCCCTAGCGGGAAAACTGCGCATCATTTTAGGATGATAATATTCATCTTTACTGTAGCGAATGGCATACAGTAAAAAAAGGAAATTTCCAATAAATTTTTTAGAAGCGGAGACAACAGCTGCACAGAGATATACACACGATCCGACATAACTGGAAACTATATATGTGTGTATATATATATAAAAAACTCCACAAGTGCAAGCCTAAAGTAAATGGTATCCGGTACAAAAATAATTTTTTGAGATATCGAGAAAAACAGATCAAATATTTGCGCCCCTAACGGATAAATTCTGCATTATTTTGGGAACGAAATACCCATATCATCATCACCATCATCATCATTGTCAACCATTATCAATTCACTGCTAGACGAAGGTCTCCCCAAGTTTCCTCCACAACGGTCTGTCTTGTTCCAGTCTCCTCCATGTCACTACCGCATACTTTCGAATTTTATCCACCCATCTCCCGTGTGGTCTTCTTTTGGGTCTTTTCCTGTCCCTTGGAATCAAATCTAAAATTTCGGCTGTCCATCGATGGTCTGCCCTCCTGGCAGTATGTCCAGCCCATTGCCATTTCAGGGATTTAACTCTGATCATGATGTCTTCCACTCTTGTCATTTTTCGGATCCACGTGTTCCTCTTCTTATTTCTCCTAGTTACACCAAGCATGCACCTCTCCATGCTACTTTGAGTTGTCTGCAGCCTTTGTATGTCTCTTTTAGTTAAGGTCCACGTCTCTGCACCATACGTAAGCACTGGAAGGATGCATTGATCAAACACTTTTCTTTTAAGACATAATGGCATATTGCTCTTGAAAATTATGCTGTTTCTTCCAAAAGCTCTCCAGGCAAGTTTTGTACGCCGATTAATTTCTTCATCAATGTGACCCTCATTTGATATCTGCTGTCCAAGATAAACGTACGTGTCTGTTATCTCCAGCTTTTCTCCATCAATCGATAAATCTTCATTTCTTGTAAAAGCATTGAACATCACTTTTGTCTTCTAAAAGTTCATTTTTAATCCCACTTCTTTACTCTTGTCAGCAAGTTCCTGGATCATACTCTGCAGCTCTGATGGGCTAGTTGCAAAAATGACTACGTTATCAGCAAAACGAAGGTGGGTTAGATAATCTCCATTAATTTTTATCCCTTTGTTTTCCCAGTTCAGTGATTGAAAGACATTTTCCAATGTGGCATTAAAGAGCTTCGGAGATATGGTGTCACTTTGTCTCAATCCTTTCCAACTTTTATGTGCGTTGTATTTTCAAACAGCCGAATCTTTGCACTTGCATTTTGATAGATGTTATTAATAATATTAATGTATGCATCTTCAATACCGCAGGATTTCAGAGCCATTGTAACTGCTGATGGTTTCACCGAATCAAAGGCTTTTTCATAATCGATAAAAGCCATGCACAATGGAAGTTCATATTCCCTCGCTCTTTCAATTAGTTCTCTCAGTACGTGGATATGATGTATTGTGCTGTAGCCACTCCTGAATCCAGCTCGTTCTCTCGGTTGAGCCATGTCCAGTTTTACCTTCAAACGGTGTGAAAGAACTTTAGTGAAGATTTTATAAACCACTGATAGGAGGCTGATAGGTCTGTAGTTCCTGAGATCCTCAATGTCACCTTTTTTATGTAGCAGGATCATTGTAGCGTTGTTCCAATCCTCAGGAATCTTCCCTTCATTAAGGCATCGAGTGAAAATTTGGGCGAGCACTGTTTCGATTTCTCTACTTGCTTCTTGTATGATGTCTACAGTAATTCCATCTTCTCCTGCAGTTTTTCCCCGCTTCATGTTCTTGATTGCATGTGCAACTTCTGCTGGGAGGACTGGAAGAACTCTGGTACTGGTACCTTTCATGATGTCTGGAGTACATGTATCATCCTTTTCATATAATTTGGAGTAGAAATCTTTCACTCTTGTCAAGATTTCGCCTCTATTTCTTGTTACAGAACCATCTTCTTTTCTCAGTGCCATAATCTGTTTTCTTCAATTACTGAGATGTCCCTTTGCTATCTTTAGGCTTTGGTTGTTTTAAATTGCTTTCCTCACTAGTTAACAGTTGAATTTCCTTACGTCTTCAGTGATACTTTTTCGTACTGTCTTGCATAGCTCTATATATTCCACTTTGGAAGTCACATCTTCTTTAATTGTCCTCATCTCTCTTCTTTATTGTATCAACATTTTGGTTTTTCCTGATAATTTGTTCACCTGCAACTTGTTCTTAGACCCAGCTAATTTTGTTGCTGTTTCCATAAGAGCTTTGGTTACTTTTCTGTTAACTTCAGAAATATCCTCTTCTTCCGATGTTAGGCCTTCTAAAGCAGAGAATCTGTTCTTCACTTCCAACTTGAAGGTATTATGGTTTTTTTTAAGGTTGGTTATGTCAATAGATTTTGTTTGCCTTATGAGCTTGCCACGTTCGAGTTTAGTGTTGAGATGCATCTTACATCTCACCAATCTATGGTCACTACCTGTGTTGAACTTGTTTAGCACACTGCAGTCATCTATGACGATTTTTTTGTTACACATAATAAAATCAATTTCACTTGTCATCCCATTTGGATGTCTCCATGCCCATTTCCTGTGTGGCTTTTTCTTGAAAAAGGAGTTCAAAATGAAAAACCCTTCTGCCTCTGCAAACTCAACGAGAGTATTTCCACGATGGTTTTTGTTGCCGTGACCGAATTTACCTACTGAAGTTTCATTCTGCTGCCGTTGCCCTATTTTTGCATTGAAATCTCCCATAATTATCAAGTGCTGTTTACCTTTATTATTTAGATGACGAATTTCCTCATAAAATTCTTCAATTTCTTCTTCAGGATGACTTGTGGTGGGTGCATAAGTTTGAATAATCTGAGCCTTGTATCTTCTCGAGAGTTGGATAACGAGTCGTGCAGCTCTGTCAGAGGAACTTTCAACTTCTACAACTTTATCCTTCAGTTTCTTATTTATTATAAATCCAACACCACTAGTTCTGCCAGTATCTGTCCCACGATAGTAGAAAAGATGTCCACTTTTCAGTTCAGTGAGATCTTCTCCTTTTCTCCTTACCTCACTTAGCCCGACGATGTCCCACTTGATCATTTGTAGTTCCTCTTCCAATTCAAGAAGCCTTGAGTCAGAAGATAGGGAGCGTCCATTATACGTAGCCAAGGTCAGCATCAGATGGCAGCCTAGTCCGGTCCTCCGGGAATTCTTAGCACCCTCTGCCTTCAAGTCGCACTGGCCGCTGCCTTGGCCAGGTACATTCCAGCTGCCGGAGACTGAGGGCCAAGATTTAAGTTGTGGAGTCATTTTGGAGGGGTTTGACCATAACTCACCACGCTGGCCATGCGGGTTGGTGAGTGTGGGATAACATTTCCTCTAATCCCGATGGTATAGTTATACCGCTATCGGCGGTCGTCAGAGCCGCTTTAGTGGGAACAGGATGCACCACGAGAAGGCGGGGTTGACATTTGTCAAGGAGAGGCTGTGATGTTACGCATCACCTGACTTATACATACATATATATATATATACAGTGTATATACATATATTTTTTTTTTATTGGAGGTTTAACGACCACAGTGAGCAACTCAGTGGGCTATAAGCAGTCGCCCGTCCTTAATTTAGGGCCGCTGGTTCCAAGGAAAGGAGAGAGCCAGGGTGGTAAGACAAACACAACATACATGCCTCACCGTGATTCGAACACGGACCCATCTCGGACGAATGATCAGAAGCCATCGCTTAGATCACTGCGCCACAGGGGCGGCAAACATTTTTCCCAGTTAGTAGTATCAAACTGGAATTTTTTTTTTCAATTAAATGACACACAAATATTGCTATAATTACGCTGTAAACACAAACGTGAACTTATGCCCTCTGGTGGCAATTTGGTACATTAAAAAAATTAAAATTATATGCAAACATTTCAAATTAGAAATGCTCTCCGGCAAAGAAATAATTTTTAAAATCAGATTCTTAGAAGCAGAGATATTAAGAAATATAAAACATGTACAGTTACTGGAAGAAAACTGAGCATTTTTTAAGCAGAGAAAATTTTGAAAAGTTTATTCGTTATGAGAGGTATCAGATCACAAAAGAATTTATCCAGTCGAGTTTTCAGAAACTCAGATATTACTGCAAATACATCAGAAACAGAAATATACGCTTACGCCATTAGTTAAAAAACTTGTCTATACAGAAAAAAATAAAAAAATTATATGCAAAACATTCCCCACCAGATGATCTATCAGATGCAAAAATAATTTTTCAAATCAATCATTTAGAAATAGAGATATCGGAGAAATCGCAGTTTTCCTTTAGAGGACAAACTATGTATTACTTGAAAAACAAACCCTACCCAAAATAGCGTTCGTTATAAATTGTATGGAAATGAAGAAAACATTTTTCTAGTCGGATATTTAGAAGCAATGATATGGGATAAAATGTGTTTTTAATTCGAATAATTCTCTTTTTTTAAATCAGAAAAAAGCTAGACTGCATGATACTACTGCTCTTGGTGAGGAAATTTGTAGATCGCCCAGAAGACATCACACAGGCCGAAGAACGCATTAACACGCAGATGGAGAACGGTATACACATATGGAATGTAAGGCATTCAAAAAGCTCTATATTCACGTGATATGTCGGTGGTCGTTAAACCTTCAATCACGTGATATGTCCCGTCTGCCACAAAGAAATAGGGAACTCCGTGCGTCGTCAATGTAGTTTTGTCAGAATGGAAAATAAATGGAAAATAAAACAAACACTTGAGAAAAATCAGTGAAAGTATTAAATAATAATTATAATAAAATTTTGTTCATAAACATATGGCAATGATTCCTTTAATCAGTGGGACGTAGTTTCAAATGACAATGCGGGAAGTTGCAGCTGAAGAACCAAAATCAATTTATGTTATGATTTCCCGATTTTAATTTCCAAAAAAAATGCATCGAGGTAAAATATGGTAATCGTGAAACAATTCAAAAACGGAATTCGCACTGTAGTTGTTATGCATCTTTAACAACAGCGGTTTAACAAAATGAGTGGGAAAAATGCTCCTCGGTGAATGCCATGAAATAATAATAATAGTACAATATTTTTGTTTTCTATCGGGGCTTAATGACCACCATGAGCAACTGTAAGCAGTAGACTACCCATCCCTAATTTAGGACCATTAGTTCCAAAGAAGGGACAGAGCCATTGAACAGACACATCGTCCATGTCTTACCTTAGTCTCGAACCCAGGCCTATCTCGGACGAATGATCAGAAGCCAGCGCCAAAGACCACTCGGCTACCGTGACGGCATAAATGCAAAATAAACATTTGAGTGCTTGAGTGATCAGAGACGCCAGAAACAGGATAGTCGTTCGAATTGGGCTTTAGTCCTGGATGAGGCATGGACAGAGTGAGTTTACCCCCATGGCTCTGGTTCTTTTCCTTACCTGGAGCCAATGCCCCCAAATTAGAGACTCCTTACAATCTTAGACCCTCACAGGAGTGTTTGAATCCCGAAGCAGAACAAGATGCACATTATGAAATTTCTCAAGCAGTAAAGCAACCAAAACGATGCAAATTTTAAATACAATATCAGAGCAGTCACAACGAAATCACGATGTAAATATTACATAATTTCACACTGAAATTTCTGTAAATTATTTGAAAAATTACGCGCTACTTATACACTAAATCTGCTTCTGGTAAGTACCGTCGAGAATAATTTCCCTGTAGTTCACTTTCGTGTAGCGGAACTTTCCAAGTACGTACCTGTGAGAAACTACTTCATCGGAAGCTACAGTGTTGAAACAAATTATGTAAATCAGTCGCAATTAGAGCCTGGCCTCGAAATACGCGGTTGTATTGAACAAAAGGATCAAAATCAGCAAAGAAATATTTACAACGATTGCAAATCCAGTCTTCATATTAATTAGTATAATACATAAAATGTTACAAAACTATGCTAATTACCTTGGTCAGAGCAGCAACTGATCAAATGTCCTGTCTCTCTTTTTTTTTTTTTTCAATTTTTTTACACTTGCAATAAATAGAGGCGTAGAAATTAGACATTTATTAAATAACAGCATATTTTCTTTTACAATCTGTTTGAACGTTCCAAATGAAAGAGCAGCATAATATTATTCGTTCAACTACGACACACAAGAGAAGGCAGATTTTTTTTTAAATCTGGCACGGAAAAGAAAACAGTTAGTTATATTTCCCTTAAAGAAAACTCAACATTTGAAAGTAATAGCGTGGTAGGATTTAAAGTGAACGGTATAATAAAAAACTAGAAACCACTAAAAAAAAACAAAAAAAAACTTGGTTACCAAAACCATGGGAGAAAAAATTTAAAAAGGAAGAAAAAGTTTAAAAGAAAAGTAACGAATCCTGCAGTGGTACACGACCTCATGTTCCGAAACAACAGAAGGAAAAGCCAGGTATATATCTCAAAAAGATGAGAGTATTATTTGAAAATTTCCCTGTAGAATACTATGGCGAATTTTGAATTTGAGTTAGGAATGCATGTAATCGAATACGGATTCAGCAAACTCCATTTTTTGAAACTGATACCTGCGTGAAAACAACGACAGCAGCCTGAGGCGAGGAAGAATATCGAAAACATATTTCAACAAACAGCATAAAAGGTTTGCCAAAAATCTTGAAGCGAATATTTCGGAGAATCAATAAGCATCTGCATTTTTAAAACTATAAAAACTTCGGCATTTCATGCAAACATATCGAAGAAACATGAGGAAGTCATCGATTCAAAACCGATGCTATTATTTCAACAGAAATCCCCCAAAACTTCTAACATGAAAAACAATTCCGGAGTGAAAGATTTTTTAATATCCCCTTTTCACTAGGTGGTTCATTTCGTGCACAAATGCATGTAGGTATAAAATAGCAAAATCTGTAGATCTCACTTATTTAGACAAATGCTGTAATAGCTGCAAGGTAGCCAAGCCGTTTGAAGTCCAACCACTCGCACAGATGACCTGAGTTTCGATCTAGGAATGTTACGTGGTGTTCACTATTTGTTCGCAGTTTTTATTCCCTTTCATCCTAAAGCCAGCAACATAAAACAGAGGCTAACGACTTTTTTAGCCTTCAGAACTGGAAGGCTAAAAAAGAACTGGAAGGCTGGAAGTAGTAAGAAAAGGGGGTTTTAAGGACAAAGGAAACGCCCCACGGTGCCCCACTGCTGCCCAACCCGGCCCCGCCCACGGACCCCCACGTGCTCACCCCGACCCCGCCCACTGCTGCCCACGTACGGACGGATGTGGTCAATCATGACGTCAGTCGCCGCCATTTTTTCCACGTGTTCTTTCCGGCCACTTTTGTACGCAACATGTTTTGAGTTGAGTCATCGTTTTCTCCGACCATGCCATTTTGTGTGCCACGTGTTTTGAGATGAGTCATCGTTTTCTCCGACCATGCCATTTTGTGTGCCACGTGTTTTGGGATGAGTCATCGTTTTCTCCGACCATGCCATTTTGTGTGCCACGTGTTTTGGGATGAGTCATCGTTTTCTCCCAGAATACCATTTTGCGTGCCACATGTTTTGGGATGAGTCACTATGTTGGGTGACATCGCCGTGCTAGCAAGCAATACAATGACATCACCGATACAGTCATGATAAGAATGGGGTAAGAGGAGAAGTTGACGTCATTTCAGATTCTGTTAAGCACCAAGACTGATTTTTTTTTCAATAACTTGATCATTTTACAACGAATTTATTCCTTATTTTTTTTTCCATAAATTTTCAACGTAGCGATTTTTTTTTTTTCTTTGAGCTTCACACATTTTCAACGGACGTACCAACATAAAGACGTTTAGCAAAGTTTTGTGTTGCAGACATAATCTTAAAACACGATTGTTTATCAATGTATTTACGTGTTCATGGCATTTTCTGTTACATTTTTTAACGTTGTACCTTTTTCCACCATACAAAGCCGCAATGTTTTATACATAGTTAAAATATTTTTTTTTTTTTCGTATTTTCTTTTATGATTATTCAGTGGATGTACCTTTTAATGCATTATCTTAATCTACTTTTTTTCTAAATACTTGCGTACTCGTTAAACTTCTCGGTGTACCAACATTATTTTATTTCCTAACTTTACAAACTAACAACTACTTTTATCGAGGCTTTATTGTTTCTGATTCAAACAACCAAACGTTTCTTCGTTATTATTTCTTTTTCCTACGCAAAGAACTTTTCTTACTTGCTTTTAATGTATGATTTAATCTGGTTTTCTATATATCTGTTTCATGTTTGTGCAAGAAATATACAAATCTATAGCAGACATACATACAATTTGTTCGTAACAGTATCTTATTTTTTTCAGATTTAAACCAACATACGTTTCTTAACGACCTGATATCTGTTCCACAAGATGTGACAAAACTTCAGATTTTTAATTTTTTCCCTCTGAAACTGTTTTTTTTTCTCACTTGCTTTTAATGTATGGTTTAATCTATTTTTCTATCTTACTTTTCTATATGTGTACAAGAAATATACGGAACTATAGTAGTTAAAATTCGATTGAAACAATATTTTCTTCATTCTTACTGTATTTTTCCATTTCTTTCATCTATAGTAGTTAAAATTCGATTGAAACAATATTTTCTCCATTCTTACTGTATTTTTACATTTCTTTCTAACAGACGTTTTTTCTTCTCAATTCCCGCTATCTAACTTAATCTATGTTTTGAATATCATTCTATGTTCGCGTATTCGTCCATTATTTTATTTCAAACTTTGCTAACTGCCTCATACTTATATTCTGACTTTATTTTTTTCATTTCAACCAACGTTTCTTAACGACTTGAATTTCCGGATGTGTCAAAACTTCAGATTTATTTTTTCTCCTCTTAAACTATTTTTTTCTTACTTGCTTTAAATGTGACTTAATTTAGTTTTTACATCGCTGTTTCGTGTATGTACGAGAAATATACAGATCTATAGCAGTTAAAAATTCGATTGAAACAGTATTTTCTTTATTTTTACATTTCTTTCTGACAAACATTTTTTTTTCACATTTTCCCCATATTTAACTTAATTTTGTGTTTTTGAATATCATTCTATGTTCACGTACTCGTCCATTGTCTTTTTTTCTAACTTTACACTTCATTCTTACTGTATTTTTCCATTTCATTTCAACCAACGTTTCTTAACGACTTGATATCTGTTCTACAAGATGTGACGAAACTTCAGATTTTTAATTTTTTCCCTCTGAAACTGATTTTTTTCTTACTTGCTTTTAATGTATGGTTTAATCTATTTTTCTATCTCGCTTTTCTATGTGTGTACAAGAAATACACGGATCTATAGTAGTTAAAATTCAATCGATTTCTTCATTCTTACTGTATTTTTCCATTTCTTTCATTTACAGTAGTTAAAATTCGATTGAAACAATATTTTCTCCATTTTTACTGTATTTTTACATTTCTTTCTAACATACGTTTTATCTTCTCAATTCCCGCCATCTAACTTAATCTATGTTTTGAATATCATCCTATGTTCGCGCATTCGTCCATTATTTTATTTCAAACTTTGCAAACTGCCTCATATTTATATTCTGACTTTATTTTTTTCATTTCAACCAACGTTTCTTAACGACTTGAATTTCCGGATGTGACAAAACTTCAGATTTATTTTTTCTCCTCTTAAACTATTTTTTTCTTACTTGCTTTCATCATCATCGTCATTGTCAACCATTATCAATCCACTGCTGGACGAAGGTCTCCCCAAGTTTCTTCCACAACGGTCTGTCTTGTGCCAGTCTCCTCCATGTCACCCCTGCATACTTTCGAATTTCATCCACCCATCTCCCATGTGGTCTTCTTCTGGGTCTTTTCCTGTCCCTTGGAATCCAATCTAAAATTTCGGCTGTCCATCGATGATCTGTCCTTCTGGCAGTATGTCCAGCCCATTGCCATTTCAGGGATTTAACTCTGATCATGATGTCTTCCACTCTTGTCATTTTTCGGATCCACGAGTTCCTCTTCTTATCTCTCCTGGTTACACCAAGTATGCACCTCTCCATGCTTATTTGAGTTGTCTGCAGCCTTTGTATGTCTCTTTTGACCCTCACTTGATATCTTTGTCCTTAAAACCCCTTTTCTTGATGTAAGAAAAGGGGGTTTTAAGGACAAAGGAAACGCCCCACGGTGCCCCACTGCTGCCCAACCCGGCCCCGCCCACGGACCCCCACGTGCTCACCCCGACCCCGCCCACTGCTGCCCACGTACGGACGGATGTGGTCAATCATGACGTCAGTCGCCGCCATTTTTTTCCACGTGTTCTTTCCGGCCACTTTTGTACGCAACATGTTTTGAGTTGAGTCATCGTTTTCTCCGACCATGCCATTTTGTGTGCCACGTGTTTTGAGATGAGTCATCGTTTTCTCCGACCATGCCATTTTGTGTGCCACGTGTTTTGGGATGAGTCATCGTTTTCTCCGACCATGCCATTTTGTGTGCCACGTGTTTTGGGATGAGTCATCGTTTTCTCCCAGAATACCATTTTGCGTGCCACATGTTTTGGGATGAGTCACTATGTTGGGTGACATCGCCGTGCTAGCAAGCAATACAATGACATCACCGATACAGTCATGATAAGAATGGGGTAAGAGGAGAAGTTGACGTCATTTCAGATTCTGTTAAGCACCAAGACTGATTTTTTTTCAATAACTTGATCATTTTACAACGAATTTATTCCTTATTTTTTTTTTCCATAAATTTTCAACGTAGCGATTTTTTTTTTCTTTGAGCTTCACACATTTTCAACGGACGTACCAACATAAAGACGTTTAGCAAAGTTTTGTGTTGCAGACATAATCTTAAAACACGATTGTTTATTAATGTATTTACGTGTTCATGGCATTTTCTGTTACATTTTTTAACGTTGTACCTTTTTCCACCATACAAAGCCGCAATGTTTTATACATAGTTAAAATATTTTTTTTTTTTTCGTATTTTCTTTTATGATTATTCAGTGGATGTACCTTTTAATGCATTATCTTAATCTACTTTTTTTCTAAATACTTGCGTACTCGTTAAACTTCTCGGTGTACCAACATTATTTTATTTCCTAACTTTACAAACTAACAACTACTTTTATCGAGGCTTTATTGTTTCTGATTCAAACAACCAAACGTTTCTTCGTTATTATTTCTTTTTCCTACGCAAAGAACTTTTCTTACTTGCTTTTAATGTATGATTTAATCTGGTTTTCTATATATCTGTTTCATGTTTGTGCAAGAAATATACAAATCTATAGCAGACATACATACAATTTGTTCGTAACAGTATCTTATTTTTTTCAGATTTAAACCAACATACGTTTCTTAACGACCTGATATCTGTTCCACAAGATGTGACAAAACTTCAGATTTTTAATTTTTTCCCTCTGAAACTGTTTTTTTTTTCTCACTTGCTTTTAATGTATGGTTTAATCTATTTTTCTATCTTACTTTTCTATATGTGTACAAGAAATATACGGAACTATAGTAGTTAAAATTCGATTGAAACAATATTTTCTTCATTCTTACTGTATTTTTCCATTTCTTTCATCTATAGTAGTTAAAATTCGATTGAAACAATATTTTCTCCATTCTTACTGTATTTTTACATTTCTTTCTAACAGACGTTTTTTCTTCTCAATTCCCGCTATCTAACTTAATCTATGTTTTGAATATCATTCTATGTTCGCGTATTCGTCCATTATTTTATTTCAAACTTTGCTAACTGCCTCATACTTATATTCTGACTTTATTTTTTTCATTTCAACCAACGTTTCTTAACGACTTGAATTTCCGGATGTGTCAAAACTTCAGATTTATTTTTTCTCCTCTTAAACTATTTTTTCTTACTTGCTTTAAATGTGACTTAATTTAGTTTTTACATCGCTGTTTCGTGTATGTACGAGAAATATACAGATCTATAGCAGTTAAAAATTCGATTGAAACAGTATTTTCTTTATTTTTACATTTCTTTCTGACAAACATTTTTTTTTCACATTTTCCCCATATTTAACTTAATTTTGTGTTTTTGAATATCATTCTATGTTCACGTACTCGTCCATTGTCTTTTTTTTCTAACTTTACACTTCATTCTTACTGTATTTTTCCATTTCATTTCAACCAACGTTTCTTAACGACTTGATATCTGTTCTACAAGATGTGACGAAACTTCAGATTTTTAATTTTTTCCCTCTGAAACTGATTTTTTTCTTACTTGCTTTTAATGTATGGTTTAATCTATTTTTCTATCTCGCTTTTCTATGTGTGTACAAGAAATACACGGATCTATAGTAGTTAAAATTCAATCGATTTCTTCATTCTTACTGTATTTTTCCATTTCTTTCATTTACAGTAGTTAAAATTCGATTGAAACAATATTTTCTCCATTTTTACTGTATTTTTACATTTCTTTCTAACATACGTTTTATCTTCTCAATTCCCGCCATCTAACTTAATCTATGTTTTGAATATCATCCTATGTTCGCGCATTCGTCCATTATTTTATTTCAAACTTTGCAAACTGCCTCATATTTATATTCTGACTTTATTTTTTTCATTTCAACCAACGTTTCTTAACGACTTGAATTTCCGGATGTGACAAAACTTCAGATTTATTTTTTCTCCTCTTAAACTATTTTTTTCTTACTTGCTTTCATCATCATCGTCATTGTCAACCATTATCAATCCACTGCTGGACGAAGGTCTCCCCAAGTTTCTTCCACAACGGTCTGTCTTGTGCCAGTCTCCTCCATGTCACCCCTGCATACTTTCGAATTTCATCCACCCATCTCCCATGTGGTCTTCTTCTGGGTCTTTTCCTGTCCCTTGGAATCCAATCTAAAATTTCGGCTGTCCATCGATGATCTGTCCTTCTGGCAGTATGTCCAGCCCATTGCCATTTCAGGGATTTAACTCTGATCATGATGTCTTCCACTCTTGTCATTTTTCGGATCCACGAGTTCCTCTTCTTATCTCTCCTGGTTACACCAAGTATGCACCTCTCCATGCTTATTTGAGTTGTCTGCAGCCTTTGTATGTCTCTTTTAGTTAAGGTCCATGTCTCTGCACCATACGTAAGCACTGGAAGTATGCATTAATCAAACACTTTTCTTTTAAGACATAATGGCATATTGCTCTTGAAAATTATGCTGTTTCTTCCAAAAGCTCTCCAGGCAAGTTTTGTACGCCGATTAATTTCTTCATCAATGTGACCCTCACTTGATATCTGCTGTCCAAGATAAACGTACGTGTCTGTTATCTCCAGCTTTTCTCCATCAATCGATAAATCGTCATTTCTTGTAAAAGCATTGAACATCACTTTTGTCTTCTGAAAGTTCATTTTTAATCCCACTTCTTTACTCTTGTCAGCAAGTTCCTGGATCATACTCTCCAGCTCTGATGGGGTAGTTGCAAAAATGACTACGTCATCAGCGTGACTTAATTTATTTTTTACATCGGTGCTTCGTGTATGTACAAGAAATATACAGATCTATAGCAGTTAAAAATTCGATTGAAACAGTATTTTCTTTATTTTTACATTTCTTTCTGACAAACATTTTTTTTTCGCATTTTCCCCTATTTAACTTAATTTTGTGTTTTTGAATATCATTCTATGTTCACGATCACGATTCAGACTTTATTTTATCATTTCATTTCAACCAACGTTTCTTAACGACTTGATATCACAAGATGTAGCAAAACTTCAGATATTTTTTTGTTTCTTCATGTAACGTAATATTTTTTCAAAACTCACTTTTAAGTATTCCTAAAAGCTTACATTTATGAGAAATATACAGATCTGTAGTGGTAAAAATTGGACTGCAACAGTATTTTCTTTATTCCAAATTTACTTTTCTATTTCTTTTCAACGGGCGTTTCTTCATTATTATTTCTTTTTCATATGTAAGCAACTTTTCTTTCTTTCTTTTAATGTATAACTTAATAAATTTTTCTATCTTTCCTTTTCGTGGGTATACGAGAAATATACAGATCTATAACAGTTAAAATTCGACTGTATTAATATTTTCTTTACTATGACTTTATTTTTCATTTCATTTGAGTAAACATTTCTTAACAACTTGATATCACAAGATGTACCAAACACTTCAGAATTTTTGTTTCCCTCTCTTTCCAACTCACTCATAAGTATTCCTAAAAACCTGCATGTATGTGAAATATTCATATTTTTTCATTCTATACTAATTTGCTATACTTCTCTTTAACTGACCCAACAGGAAAAGCACTCATTTTCAAGACATTCATTCTAAAGCATTCTTTTTTACGATAAAATTTATATTCTTTGCAATATATTTTCAGTATATTTTTTCTAAATCAACAGAAATAACATTCATTCTAAAGACCAAGTCTGTATTTCCACTAAACATCATATTCTTAGCAAACATTTTTCTCCTACATAACAATTTCCTAACTCACCAGAAAAGCAGCTATTCTCAAGATGTAGCTAAAATATCGAATTTCTCCAAAAAAAAAATGTAATAATTTTTTTAAAGAAAGACTTAGTTCTTTTCTCTGTATAACGACTTAATCTATTTTTCGAAAAACTGGTCTACGTTTACGTATTTTGTTTAACTTTGCTTTACACTGTACTTCGATTTTTTTTTCTTCGTAGCACTTTTTTCCTGTTTCATTCCAACAAACTTGTTTCTTTTCGACTCGATCACTCTCACATTTCCATACAAACTTTCCTAACATCAAAAATGTAACAAAAACTTCAAATATATTTTATAACTTTAGAATAAGTCTCACCGACATTTATTTTCATGACATAAACTAAAATTTCATACTTTCCCCAAAAATAATTTTCTTAATGAGTTGTTTTTACACTTTTTTCATGTATACCAAAATGCTAATTGCTAATTCACCTAGTCAAAGTAAGTATGAACACACCTAACCACATTCTTTTTTTTTTCCAATTTATTTCGCTTTACATCGAAATGCGTCAAAACTTTGCGTTTACTTCATTCACTCAATGATCACTTTTAACTTACCAGACATTACATGCGAAACATCTGTGTTTACGGCATTTCCTTCATACGTTAACTTTTGTTTCCCCTTACATTCATTTTTAAATAGGTTATCTCCATCGCATCGGTTTTTCTGATACAAGATCACACACCATTTATATAATTACTTCAAGAACATATTAATCTTGAACATAAAGAACAGCCAATCGTATTCTAAGTATGTTTTCTCTTGATTCTCATAAAGGAACAGACAGCAAGAAGTATCACACACTGAAACAAAAATCGCCAATTTGTTGCTTTCATTGAGAGGGCAATTTTTTAAATTTTAGTTTTTTATATAGTCGCAAAAATCCCATAGAATAACATGAGAAAATCATTAACCTTACAGGAGCGTTTTCAGACATGTTAGAAATCTTAAAAGAGCAAAATATTTCACTTGAAAAAATAATGGGGTACTTTTTTTAAAAGTTCATTTGAGGAGGATTGCTTTTTTACAACTTCATTTTAGATAAGGTTCGTTTCGAGAAAGTTAAATTCCGTCTAGGTTAAAAATGTTTTATTTCATTTTACTTAGAGGATGGATTTGGGAAAACATAGATTTGAAAAACAGGTGAAAATCCCATAGAATAACATGGAGAAATGACTTGCCTTAAAGGAGCGTTTTCAGACATGTTAGAAATCTTAAAAGAACGAAATATTTTCACTTGAAAAGTGACAGGGTGCGTATTCTAAAAAGTTCATAATTGACAAGGACTGCTTTTATTTTTATTAATTTCATTTTAGGTACGGTTAGTTTTGAGAAAGTTAAATTTCGTCTAGTGTTAATCGAACGGAAGAAATCTACATCAAGGAAAGAAAACTGAAATTCCACACATGCAAAGAATTTGCTACGGCTGAAGGTCCCCCGAGCGAGTTATTCAACCAATGCTCGTATTAGCCATTCAAAGATGGAGGTATCAGGACGACCAAATCCTCGTTGTTGCCTTCTTGTAGCAAAAGAGGTGGTGAACTTCACCAAATATGGTTCCATAGTATTGGAAAAACACATTAAGGTTTACGGTGCAATTAAGCCCACGCCAGTGACCTTCTTCGTTCACATACACTCACATTCAAACAGAAAAAAATATAAATGAATGAAAAAATATTGAAATAAAATAGTCCTAAAAAGGACTGTTTTGTAGTCTTGAAAAGGACTGTTTTGTAGTCTTGAAAAGGACTGTTTTGTAATCCTAAAAAGGACTTGGTTTTCTTTAAACCTCGAAATCATCATCACACTCCATATTTTGAACAGTCTTGAGAATTTCGCAAACATCAAGATCTTCAAGAATAAATCTGGGAACTGAAACTTTTGCAACTGAGCAGGCATTGGCGTAAGCAATCCCAAGTACTTTGGGTTCGATAAGTGCAAATGCCTTATCAAAGCATCTATGCCACCGATCGCTTGCTGTGGAATTCATACAGTCATAACCTAGAAGATTATTTGGCATAAGAAGCACTGGAAGATGACACTCCCTACAGTAGAAAACTTTTTCTACATTTTCCTTAATGGTAGCTCTTACCACTTCCACGAAAACGTCTTTCAATTTTTGAATGTCTACGGAAAAAGTAGTCAAAGTTCCTTGATGTTGTAACACGGCATTTTGGAAGGTGGATCCAAACTGTAATTTTTTTACACTGATCCAAAGCTTTTTTCATGCATCTTTCAGAGTTTCAAATTGGTCACATGTTAATGACACTGATGCTCGATTCAACATAAACGAATCATCAGTCAGAACGTGAAGTTGTTGATAACGGTAAGCAATTTCACGAGGGAAGGGAAACAGTTCATCATCAATTCCTTGTTGAAAACCGCGATTTCATTACTTCCATCATACATATAGCAGTTTTCCATAAATTCCTTAAATGTTTTAGCTGACATGGTGACTCCGTACTTAGAAGGAAACAGTTTTTCCTTTTTCACAACATAACTTCGAATGTGTACTCTCACAGTGCCTGTGAAATCAGACACTTTTGCTAACTTATTTCCACCCAAGGAAACATGATGTGGAGGAAGGCTTTCTAATGAGATGTCTGATTCAGCATGAGACTCAGGCTTTGTAGGAACACACACCTTCTTTGTAGCAGTAGCAGAGGAAACTTTAGCAGATCGCTTCATGTTCAAGGCAGTTCGATGAGTAACACAGTTCACGGTAGGTTGTAGCGATGATATTCCGTACGATAACACAACGTGTGAGCAGTTCGATGATTGAGAACAGAATAGTGAGCTGATTTGTCCTCAGGCAAAACTGATAAGAGATTTGCGCATGTGCGTCTGCTTGATGACGTCAGTCCTCCACGTGGAAAAATCATGACGTCAGATACACCCAACGTCTCTCTGACCGACGCCATCTTGAATCACCACGTGCTCCAGCACAGCAGAATGACGGGAAGGAGCTGATTTGTCCTCAGGCATAAGAGACTTGATCGTGTGTGTCTGCTTGATGACGTCAGTCCTCCACGTGGAAAAATCATGACGTCAGATACACCCAACGTCTCCCTGGCCGACACCATCTTGGATCGCCACGTGCTCCAACATATATCAGCTCTCGCAAAACGCTTGGGGTGACGTCACGGAATATCTAAAAGTTAGGTTTAGACGAATATTGGGAGCATTCTTGCAGTGTGGTGATCCACTAAATGAGTAACGGACATGATTATCACCGTAGGTCACATGTTGTCTAGGAATTTTACATGTTTTTCCATAAATCTTAATTTTGCTGAGATCATCACCAAAATATTCAACTTCATTTTCAAGGCGGTTAAGATAATCTGTACCTTCAGAATCAGAAAATAATATCTCATATGAAAATGGAGGCCATCCTTATGACATATCTTAGAAGAATGCATTTCTTCAGACGAAAGAAAATGTAGCAGTAATTGAAAAAAGCAGTATCTTCACACCGAGCAACGAAGCGAGAATGAAACAGACTGACTTGAGATAAGACGTACGACTAACGAATGCGTGAGTCATAGATGATGCAAGCACGAGCACATTACGGACAGGTGCAAATGATCAAGAATTAAGCACGTCGCTTTAAAACCAGTATCAAATAAGCAGTCAAAAAGTACAATTTCCCGAAGGGGAGAAAATGAAATTGACTACGTGTGTGAGAAAAAAAAAATGGCTGTGATCGTGAAATGTCGAGCCCCTCCCCCACAAAAAATAAAATGGCGGCGACCGCTAGCAGGATGGCAACATCCAACATGGTGACTCATCCACACACGTGGCGCACAAATCACATCTCAAAGACCAATCGCGTCGCCTTTTCCCCGGCAGCATATTCTTTATTAATAGGTTACGTACATTAAATTTGGTGAACTACTGCCGGGAAAGGCAACGCGATTGGTCTTTGAGATCTGATTTGTGCGCCACGTGTGTGGATGAGTCACCATGTTGGATGTTGCCATCCTGCTAGCGGTCGCCACCATTTTATTTTGTGTGGGGGGAGGGGCTCGACATTTCACGATCACCGCCATTTTTTTTTCTCACACACGTAGTCAATTTCATTTTCCTCTTCGGGAAATTGTACTTTTTGACTGCTTATTTGACACTGGTTTTAAAGCGACGTGCTTAATTCTTGATCATTTGCACCTGTCCGTAATGTGCTCGTGCTTGCATCATCGATGACTCACGCATTCGTTAGTCGTACGTCTTATCTCAAGTCTGTCTGTTTCATTCTCGCTTCGTTGCTCGGTGTGAAGATACTGCTTTTTTCAATTACTGCTACATTTTCTTTCGTCTGAAGAAATGCATTCTTCTAAGATATGTCATAAGGATGGCCTCCATTTTTCATATGAGAAATTATTTTCTGATTCTGAAGCTACAGATTGTTTTAACCGCCTTGAAAATGAAGTTGAATATTTTGGTGATGATCTCAGCAAAATTAAGATTTATGGAAAAACATATAAAATTCCTAGACAACATGTGACCTACGGTGATAATCATGTCCGTTACTCATTTAGTGGATCACCACACTGCAAGAATGCTCCCAATATTCGTCTAAACCAAACTTTTAGATATTCCGTGACGTCACCCTAAGCGTTTGGCGAGAGCTGATATATGTTGGAGCACGTGGCGATCCAAGATGGTGTCGGTCAGGGAGATGTTGGGTGTATCTGACGTCATGATTTTTCCACGTGGAGGACTGACGTCATCAAGCAGACACACATGCTCAAGTCTCTTATCGCCTGAAGACAAATCAGCTCCTCCCCGTCATTCTGCTGTGCTGGAGCACGTGGTGATTCAAGATGGCGTCGGTCAGAGAGACGTTGGGTGTATCTGACGTCATGATTTTTCCACGTGGAGGACTGACGTCATCAAGCAGACGCACATGCGCAAATCTCTTATCAGTTTTGCCTGAGGACAAATCAGCTCACTATTCTGTTCTCAATCATCGAACTGCTCACACGTTGTGTTATCGTACGGAATATCATCGCTACAACCTACCGTGAACTGTGTTACTCATCGAACTGCCTTGAACATGAAGCGATCTGCTAAAGTTTCCTCTGCTACTGCTACAAAGAAGGTGTGTGTTCCTACAAAGCCTGAGTCTCATGCTGAATCAGACATCTCATTAGAAAGCCTTCCTCCACATCATGTTTCCTTGGGTGGAAATAAGTTAGCAAAAGTGTCTGATTTCACAGGCACTGTGAGAGTACACATTCAAAGTTATGTTGTGAAAAAGGAAAAACTGTTTCCTTCTAAGTACGGAGTCACCATGTCAGCTAAAACATTTAAGGAATTTATGGAAAACTGCTATATGTATGATGGAAGTAATGAAATCGCGGTTTTCAACAAGGAATTGATGATGAACTGTTTCCCTTCCCTCGTGAAATTGCTTACCGTTATCAACAACTTCACGTTCTGACTGATGATTCGTTTATGTTGAATCGAGCATCAGTGTCATTAACATGTGACCAATTTGAAACTCTGAAAGATGCATGAAAAAAGCTTTGGATCAGTGTAAAAAAATTACAGTTTGGATCCACCTTCCAAAATGCCGTGTTACAACATCAAGGAACTTTGACTACTTTTTCCGTAGACATTCAAAAACTGAAAGACGTTTTCGTGGAAGTGGTAAGAGCTACCATTAAGGAAAATGTAGAAAAAGTTTTCTACTGTAGGGAGTGTCATCTTCCAGTGCTTCTTATGCCAAATAATCAGCTAGGTGATGACTGTATGAATTCCACAGCAAGCGATCGGTGGCATAGATGCTTTGATAAGGCATTTGCACTTATCGAACCCAAAGTACTTGGGATTGCTTACGCCAATGCCTGCTCAGTTGCAAAAGTTTCAGTTCCCAGATTTATTCTTGAAGATCTTGATGTTTGCGAAATTCTCAAGACTGTTCAAAATATGGAGTGTGATGATGATTTCGAGGTTTAAAGAAAACCAAGTCCTTTTTAGGACTACAAAACAGTCCTTTTCAAGACTACAAAACAGTCCTTTTCAAGACTACAAAACAGTCCTTTTCAAGACTACAAAACAGTCCTTTTTAGGACTATTTTATTTCAATATTTTTTCATTCATTTATATATTTTTTTTTCTGTTTGAATGTGAGTGTATGTGAACGAAGACGGTCATTGGCGTGGGCTTAATTGCTCCGTAAACCTTAATGTGTTTTTCCAATACTATGGAACCATATTTGGTGAAGTTCACCACCTCTTTTGCTACAAGAAGGCAACAACGAGGGATTTGGTCGTCCTGATACCTCCATCTTTGAATGGCTAATACGAGCATTGGTTGAATAACTCGCTCGGGGGACCTTCAGCCGTAGCAAATTCTTTGCATGTGTGGAATTTCAGTTTTCTTTCCTTGATGTATATCTCTTCCGTTCGATTAACACTAGACGAAATTTAACTTTCTCAAAACTAACCGTACCTAAAATGAAGTTAATAAAAATAAAAGCAGTCCTTGTCAATTATGAACTTTTTAGAAAACGCACCCTGTCACTTTTCAAGTGAAAATATTTCGCTCTTTTAAGATTTCTAACATGTCTGAAAACGCTCCTTTAAGGCAAGTGATTTCTCCATGTTATTCTATGGGATTTTCACCTGTTTTTCAAATCTATGTTTTCCCAAATCCATCCTCTAAGTAAAATGAAATAAAACATTTTTAACCTAGACGAAATTTAACTTTCTCGAAACGAACCTTATCTAAAATGAAGTTGTAAAAAAGCAATCCTCCTCAATTATGAACTTTTAAAAAACGCACCCCTTAACTTTTCAAGTGAAATATTTTGCTCTTTTAAGATTTCTAACATGTCTGAAAACGCTAATGTAAGGTTAATGATTTTCTCATGTTATTCTATGGGATTTTTGCGACTATATAAAAAACTAAAATTTAAAAAATTGCCCTCTCAATAAAGCAACAAATTGGCGATTTTTGTTTCAGTGTGTGATACTTCTTGCTGTCTGTTCCTTTATGAGAATCAAGAGAAAACATACTTAGAATACGATTGGCTGTTCTTTATGTTCAAGATTAATATGTTCTTGAAGTAATTATATAAATGGTGTGTGATCTTGTATCAGAAAAACAGATGCGATGGAGATAACCTATTTAAAAATGAATGTAAGGGGAAACAAAAGTTAACGTATGAAGGGAAATGCTGCAAACACAGATGTTTCGCATGTAATGTCTGGTAAGTTAAAAGTGATCATTGAGTGAATGAAGTAAACGCAAAGTTTTGACGCATTTCGATGTAAAGCGAAATAAATTGGGAAAAAAAGAATGTGGTTAGGTGTGTTCATACTTACTTTGACTAGGGGAATTAGCAATTAGCATTTGGGTATACATGAAAAAAGTGTAAAAACAACTCATTAAGAAAATTATTTTTGGGGAAAGTATGAAATTTTAGTTTATGTCATGAAAATAAATGTCGGTGAGACTTATTCTAAAGTTATAAAATATATTTGAAGTTTTTGTTACATTTCTGATGTTAGGAAAGTTTGTATGGAAATGTGAGAGTGATCGAGTCGAAAAGAAACAAGTTTGTTGGAATGAAACAGGAAAAAAGTGCTACGAAGAAAAAAAAATCGAAGTACAGTGTAAAGCAAAGTTAAACAAAATATGTAAACGTAGACCAGTTTTTCGAAAAATAGATTAAGTCGTTATACAGAGAAAAGAACTAAGTCTTTCTTTAAAAAAATTATTACATTTTTTTGGAAAAATTCGATATTTTAGCTACATGTTGAGAATAGCTGCTTTTCTGGTGAGTTAGGAAATTGTTATGTAGGGGAAAAATGTTTGCTAAGAATATGATGTTTAGTGGAAATACAGACTTGGTCTTCAGAATGAATGTTATTTCTGTTGATTTAGAAAAATATACTGAAAATATATTGCAAAGAATATAAATTTTATCGTAAGAAAGAATGCTTTAGAATGAATGTCTTGAAAATGAGTGCTTTTCCTGTTGGGTCAGTTAAAGAAAAGCAAATTAGTATAGAATGAAAAAATATGAATATTTCACATACATGCAGGTTTTTAGGAATACTTATAAGTGAGTTGGAAAGAGAGGGAAACAAAAATTCTGAAATGTTTGGTACATCTTGTGATATCAAGTTGTTAAGAAATGTTTACTCAAATGAAATGAAAAATAAAGTCATAGTAAAGAAAATACTAATACAGTCGAATTTTAACTGTTATAGATCTGTATATTTCTCGTATACCCACGAAAAGGAAAGATAGAAAAATTTATTAAGTTATACATTAAAAGAAAGAAAGAAAAGTTGCTTACATATGAAAAAGAAATAATAACGAAGAAACGCCTGTTGAAAAGAAATAGAAAAGTAAAGTTGGAATAAAGAAAATACTGTTGCAGTCCAATTTTTACCACTACAGATCTGTATATTTCTCATAAATGTAAGCATTTAGGAATACTTAAAAGTGAGTTTTGAAAAATATTACGTTACATGAAGAAACAAAAAAAAAATATCTGAAGTTTTGCTACATCTTGTGATATCAAGTCGTTAAGAAACGTTGGTTGAAATGAAATGAAAAAATAAAGTCTGAATCGTGATCGTGAACATAGAATGATATTCAAAAACACAAAATTAAGTTAATAGGGGAAAATGCGAAAAAAAAAATGTTTGTCAGAAAGAAATGTAAAAATAAAGAAAATACTGTTTCAATCGAATTTTTAACTGCTATAGATCTGTATATTTCTTGTACATACACGAAGCAGCGATGTAAAAAATAAATTAAGTCACATTTAAAGCAACTAAGAAAAAAATAGTTTAAGAGGAGAAAAAATAAATCTGAAGTTTTGTCACATCCGGAAATTCAAGTCGTTAAGAAACGTTGGTTGAAATGAAAAAAATAAAGTCAGAATATAAATATGAGGCTGTTTGCAAAGTTTGAAATAAAATAATGGACGAATGCGCGAACATAGGATGATATTCAAAACATAGATTAAAAGTTAGATAAAGGGAATTGAGAAGAAAAAACGTATGTTAGAAAGAAATGTAAAAATACAGTAACAATAGAGAAAATATTGTTTCAATCGAATTTTAACTACTGTAAATGAAAGAAATGGAAAAATACAGTAAGAATGAAGAAATCGATTGAATTTTAACTACTATAGATCCGTGTATTTCTTGTACACACATAGAAAAGCGAGATAGAAAAACAGATTAAACCATACATTAAGAGCAAGTAAGAAAAAATCAGTTTCAGAGGGAAAAAGTTAAAAATCTGAAGTTTCGTCACATCTTGTAGAACAGATATCAAGTCGTTAAGAAACGTTGGTTGAAATGAAATGGAAAAATACAGTAATCATGAAGTGTAAAGTTAGAAAAAAGACAATGGACGAATACGTGAACATAGAATGATATTCAAAAACACAAAATTAAGTTAAATATGGGGAAAATGTGAAAAAAAAAATTTTGTCAGAAAGAAATGTAAAAATAAAGTAAAAATAAAGAAAATACTGTTTCAATCGAATTTTTAACTGCTATAGATCTGTATATTTCTCGTACATACACGAAACAGCGATGTAAAAACTAAATTAAGTCACATTTAAAGCAAGTAAGAAAAAATAGTTTAAGAGGAGAAATAATAAATCTGAAGTTTTGACACATCCGGAAATTCAAGTCGTTAAGAAACGTTGGTTGAAATGAAAAAAATAAAGTCAGAATATAAGTATGAGGCAGTTAGCAAAGTTTGAAATAAAATAATGGACGAATACGCGAACATAGAATGATATTCAAAACATAGATTAAGTTAGATAGCGGGAATTGAGAAGAAAAAACGTCTGTTAGAAAGAAATGTAAAAATACAGTAAGAATGGAGAAAATATTGTTTCAATCGAATTTTAACTACTATAGATGAAAGAAATGGAAAAATACAGTAAGAATGAAGAAAATATTGTTTCAATCGAATTTTAACTACTATAGTTCCGTATATTTCTTGTACACATATAGAAAAGTAAGATAGAAAAATAGATTAAACCATACATTAAAAGCAAGTGAGAAAAAAAAACCAGTTTCAGAGGGAAAAAATTAAAAATCTGAAGTTTTGTCACATCTTGTGGAACAGATATCAGGTCGTTAAGAAACGTATGTTGGTTTAAATCTGAAAAAAATAAGATACTGTTACGAACAAATTGTATGTATGTCTGCTATAGATTTGTATATTTCTTGCACAAACATGAAACAGATATATAGAAAACCAGATTAAATCATACATTAAAAGCAAGTAAGAAAAGTTCTTTGCGTAGGAAAAAGAAATAATAACGAAGAAACGTTTGGTTGTTTGAATCAGAAACAATAAAGCCTCGATAAAAGTAGTTGTTAGTTTGTAAAGTTAGGAAATAAAATAATGTTGGTACACCGAGAAGTTTAACGAGTACGCAAGTATTTAGAAAAAAAGTAGATTAAGATAATGCATTAAAAGGTACATCCACTGAATAATCATAAAAGAAAATACGAAAAAAAAATATTTTAACTATGTATAAAACATTGCGGCTTTGTATGGTGGAAAAAGGTACAACGTTAAAAAATGTAACAGAAAATGCCATGAACACGTAAATACATTAATAAACAATCGTGTTTTAAGATTATGTCTGCAACACAAAACTTTGGTAAACGTCTTTATGTTGGTACGTCCGTTGAAAATGTGTGAAGCTCAAAGAAAAAAAAATCGCTACGTTGAAAATTTATGGAAAAAATAATTAATAAATTCGTTGTAAAATGATCAAGTTATTGAAAAAATCAGTCTTGGTGCTTAACAGAATCTGAAATGACGTCAACTTCTCCTCTTACCCCATTCTTATCATGACTGTATCGGTGATGTCATTGTATTGCTTGCTAGCACGGCGATGTCACCCAACATAGTGACTCATCCCAAAACATGTGGCACGCAAAATGGTATTCTCGGAGAAAACGATGACTCATCCCAAAACACGTGGCACACAAAATGGCATGGTCGGAGAAAACGATGACTCATCCCAAAACACGTGGCACACAAAATGGCATGGTCGGAGAAAACGATGACTCATCTCAAAACACGTGGCACACAAAATGGCATGGTCGGAGAAAACGATGACTCATCTCAAAACACGTTGCGTACAAAAGTGGCCGGAAAGAACACGTGGAAAAAAAATGGCGGCGACTGACGTCATGATTGACCACATCCGTCCGTACGTGGGCAGCAGTGGGCGGGGTCGGGGTGAGCACGTGGGGGTCCGTGGGCGGGGCCGGGTTGGGCAGCAGTGGGGCACCGTGGGGCGTTTCCTTTGTCCTTAAAACCCCCTTTTTTTACTACTACTAGAAAACCTACCTTTCACAGGAATAGTGAGCACAACAAATACAGAGATCGGACAATTTTTACAATACTGCATCTGATAAAAATTAATTTTACCATTTTTCTTATCACTGTACCAGATTTCGTTACCAAATCAAACCCGCGGGAGAGGTAAAGCATGTTATTATTTACGGGGAAAGGAAGCTCTTATGAAAATGTTTTTGTCTTTTACTAATTTCTGAACTAATTGCTGGCCTTTTTCATTTAAATTACTGTGGTCCTTTTTATTTCCTGCTAAGCATCCATGCCTGTAATAAAACCGTGAAAAGTGTTGAAAATAGCATTTTAAATTATTTTTGGCGAAACTTTACTAGTTTTTCTCCTTTTTTAATAGTTTCAAATATTTCAATCTGTCCGTGCTTCGCAATAATGACGAAAAAACATCAATGCTTGCGGAGATCTAAAACATGACACAATTACAAAAAAAACTGCTTCAATGAAAGCAGTACAAGTATACGTAATTGTACAACTACACGTCATCTTTTACAAATTTTTGAAAACAAAATTTGTAATGGGATTCTCTCTTACAAATAAAACTCTTTGAAACACAGTTAAAAAACTGCGTTATGAAATATCAAAATTTTTTACGTTTGAAGAAATTTTGAACATAAATAATGGCTTTTCTATTAAACGTTCATGCATGTGATAAAATCATGAAAATTGTGCTGCTAAATATCATTTGGAAAATTTCTGACAAATCTTTACCAGTTTTTCTGCTTTTTTCAATCTCTTGAAAATCCGTGTTTCCTAATAATGGCGGGGGGGTTCACGTTATATCAGCATTTTTTTTTCTGTTTAAGAAGATATAAAACACTGCACACTTATGCAACTCATCGATTACGCGGTTACACATCCACACATTTCACATGCGTTTTATAAAATTGTTTGCTTGAGTTTTATAAATTGTTTGCTTCACTTCAACAGTTGTAATTCTCCCTATTTCTTTTTCAGATTCCTTGTATGTAAGAACAACATGAAAATTGTGTCCGAAGTATCAATCTGAAAATTTCCTGAAAAATCTGCACAAGTTGTTCTGCTTCTTTAACAGCATTAATAACTGCGATCGTCTCTTAAAATTCATTTTTCGTAATAAAGATGAAAGAAAACAAGGCGTTGAAAGTAACAGAATTTGTTTTGTTTGGGGAGACTTACGTAAAACACAGTACGCTACATCGTTGAAGAAATTATATATATGTACTTAATTTTTCACAGTCGTATACATCCACACGTGTTGGACATCTCGTACCTTTCAGCTGGAGCTATAACACACTCCCATGAGCAAACTGCACAAATCTATTGTTTAGTTAAATTTCACTTGAAGCGCATAGCATCAAAGTAAAAATTTCGATTCATTCATTTTCATCGGGAGGAGCTGACACATCCCTTGACAGTCTCATTACTTTAATTCCTAAAGAATCTTGAAAGCGTGCTGTGGAATGATTTTTTCTTATCCTGAGTTTTACCAGGAACGGCCCACATCATGGTTTTCTTTCTTCGCTTGATCTTATGATGTCGTGCGGATACACAAGAGGTACTTCAAACATTTGAACTTTTTAAAGAACCCGATTTTCTAAGTTGTTTCTTCTTCGTTGCAGCTTATTTGGATATTCTGTCTACGCTGCAGTTTCAGGAATGAATTGTGCCTCTTTCCATCATAGCTTTTGAGAAATGTTAACTCCTTTGAACGTTTCTGGAGCACGAAATGTTATATTTGTATTCATTCACAGCCGTACTTCAGTGAAAATAGAGGATAAAAGAAAGAAAGCATAGATATACGAAAACATCTGCTTATGTTGTGATAGTCAACTTTTGCGATCACGGATATTTATGGACGATCTCTATTATCGAGTATATATTAACTTATTTTAATGGTTCTTTTCTCAAAAAATGAAAATTGACAGTTCTAAAGATCAAAAACTGCTTTCATCAAGATTAATTCTTATAACGCACACTTTTCCTGTATTTGCATAGCACTTACATTGCTCAAAGCTTACTCGTCAATTTAGACATACTTATAGGGTAGAAGCAAACACTGAGAATCAATCCAATTCAAAAATCTCCAAGCCACGAAAATCCTCCGCTGTTTCAATGAATAACGCTTTCCGTCTTTTCAATCATGTAAGAGCAAGGCACGGTATTTAGTTGCGATTACTGGGGGCAGTAATCAGTTCCATCATTAGCAATTGTACAACATTTAAACAGAGCCGTTTTTATGTACGATTCGTATGAAAAATAATGTAGCATAGTCTGTTTCAATCAAATAATATACCACTGAAATATTTTCCCAAATTACTCCACACGCGCTCGATATTTATCTCTTTGTTAGAAACGAGTAACACTCGACGTCATTCATACGGCAGAGAAATTAAAGATTTCAACTAAGACGCTATGAAAAATTCAGAAGCTACTGCAAAACATATTATAACGAAATAATAACACTGTCGTCATTATATGGAAGTAACCACAGGGGGCGTAAAAACTATTTGTCAACGGCAGCAAGATATTAGGATACACATTTTTTGTTCAGATCATAAAACATAAAATAAGACAAGATGTCATTTGAACATGCAACACATAAAATGATTATATCAATGAAATTTAAATCTATATAAAAGTTGAATTTTATTTCTATATCATAGGGTTTTTTGACACAAAATATTTTACTCATATTATAAGCAATGATAAACTGTATTGATTAAGCCACCTCCACATTGGTATGAATTCCGCAAGAGCCGTAGCCCGTGTATTGTACATCAAATAACATACAAAAATATATATTCATCCCCCCCCCCCAATTTTCTTTCTGTAAATAACGACTGATGTTTTTTGTACTTAAAACCCTATGATATAGATGAAATAGAAAACGTTTCTGCTCTTCTCATAAAAACACAATTACGTTTCAGAAATTTCAGGATAACTATTTTTTAATAAGAGCGGTAGTTCGTGAAACGGCCGCCCTGGTGGCGCAGTGTTTTAAGCGCTGGCTTCCGACGTTCGGCGGAGTGGGCCACGGCTGAAGTCCCGAGTGCGGCATGGGCGTGCGCTTGTCTTACGGCACTGGCCCTTCCTCTACCTGGAAAACCAGTGGCCCCAAATTTGGGACGAACGACAGCCTTAGAGTTGCTTACGGTGGGTCGTTAAACCCAAATATAAAATAAAAAAATATATTTGTGAGAAGGTTGTCTTTCTCATACTGCTAACTCTAAGGCTGGTACTTAATGAAACTTTTTCCCTCATACCTGACAAGCGGGAAGAGTTTAACCAACGTCTCAGGAATTGCTTTAAAAATTCTGAGTTCTAGATGGTTAATAATTAAAACAGAAAATAACGCTTAGTTTTGTCAGAAGAACTTTTAATGGTAGGAAATAAAAAAAAAATGCGATATTTATCCGATTTCCGACATAAGTGAAAAGAAAGAAAAATGAGCAAACAAGTACGGGGGCAGCTGCCCCTCAGACCCCGCGGTTTCGTCACCGCTGAGTAATAACATTGTCTGACTGTACATAGTTTGCTATTGAAAGCCTACTATTACAGTCGATTTCATTTGATCCACTAAACCGCACACTGCCCGTTCGTTATTTTGAAAGCTGTAGCCCGTACTTTGAAACAAAAATTTAAAACACCGTTCAAACCTTTATTTCAAAGAATTTTTTTTTATTGTTTATTCAATGCAATAAAAATGTTTGTCTTCTGACATTAACAATTCATTGTAGTTGAAATTATGTTAGGCATACACACCCATTCCAAGCATAGTTCTAGCTGTGTTGAAGACAACATCAGTCTCCGCATAAATTTGATATAAATCGCAAAAAAAAAAAAAACAAAAAAAAAACAACCTAAATCTGTATGATTTTTTTATTAACTTGAATATCATTTTTATAGTAAATTTTTCAAAGGACTAGAGTCTAAAATTTTTTAAGGAGTAAGGAAAAGTCTTCGTCTCATCTTTGAAAATTTGTCCACAAAAATGTTCTAATTTAAAAACGCTCACATAACTTTAAAAAAAAACATTGCTGAAAATTTCCCAGATATAGCCATAAATTACTTCATCAGTAGCAAAACAATTATGTCACGTTATATAAAAGCAGCAGAAATAAATCTCTGCGAAAAGACAAAAGTGTAGATTCATATAAACATTTCATAAAAGATCTGAATGAAAAATAAAAATATATATCAATGAGAAATTTATCAGAATAAGACTAAAGGCGGCAGAAGCGCAATGTAAAATATGTTCTAGCCAATTCCTGCGATTTCTTTCGTGAATTAACGAAACATATTCCTCATTCGACCTTTTCAGTGAAACGACGGAAAAAAACCTGAATTTCACGGATTTTTCGTACGTCAGGAAAATACTGAATTTTCAGAAAACTTTGCCCAATTCCTTTAGTATGTTAACGGAAAAATTCTGTTCTCACTATTTCCTTATCCACATGACGGAAAATTTCCGGTAATAGGAGCGATTCGCGGAATACTTGAGGTTTGATTTTGAGGTTTGATTTCTATTAAATTTCAATCGTCTGTCGGAGAACCTCATTGGACTGCATATCGCATGATATTTAGGTTACTGTTGCAAGGATATTCCAGAGTAGCAGAATGTAGGGGTACACTGTACGCGAATAGTTTCCAAATTATTAGCAGATTTTGCAGATAGTTTTTGCTTGTATAGATTAAAAAATAAAACAAAATATTTACAGGAATTAAAACACTTACTCAAGGTCTTACGGCACTTCAGATTAATATACTTAATTCTATTTTAGCTTGAAGAATTTTCAATTATTTTTCACGTTTTCCGAGTTCTTTTGTTTTTACAGACATTTCTGGCCTCTAGATTTTATCAAGGCCTGTTCTCAATCTACAGGAACCGCATCAAAAGTTTCGTTTACACAGAAAGAATTTAAATTTTATTGGCAGGTTCCTCTTGTAGTTGCCACTTATTAAATTAAAATCTTTTCCTTATATATTTTGTAAGTCTGCTATTTTTTAATTAAGTTGTTGAAAATGTCATTTATAAATCTTTAAGGTTCATTAACGGAATTGTTTTTCTGGATATAAAAACTTTCTTTAATTAGTCTGTTGTTTTTATGAGGTTCATACATAGTCCAATATTTTAATATTTTGCCATAAAGGTCCATTTCACACACATTGCATTGCTGCACATTCAATTGTGATATACTTATTTTGTCTTCAAGGGAATCTCTAATGTTGTAATAATTATTTACTGTTTTATTAATTTTTCCTTAAATTATCTTATTTCATTTTTATCGTGGTTCGCACTTAGCGGGTTTGCAGCAAGTTTTCTGTTTCAATGGTTGTGTATGCAGGTACATTTTATTTTTATACAACTCTGGGATATTCCTTCCCTACTCCCACCATTTGGTGTACAAGCTATTCAATATTGTGTTATCGTAAGAAATCGGGAACTTAAATTATTATAAAATGACTGTATGATGTCTATCTATCAATTTGTGGACACCTTAAGGCGAAAGATACTATATACATAGCTATCAAAAATAAATCTTATATTTAGGGATTTTGTGAAATAATACTATGAAGCAGTACATTGTACATTTTCTTAAACATAACGGAAAGTCACTGTCAGTTTAAAAATATATCGAGTTCCGAAACCTTTTGTTGCTTCGAAAAATCACGATGAAAAAAAAATTAATTTGTGGTAAGTCCTTTTATAGAAAAAATAATATTATTATAAACTTATTTAGAAAATAATGATCTACAGAAAATAAAATAAGTAATTAACCCGCATCTACAGCGAAAAACATTGAATCATCGCCCCTGATTCGAGTGCTTTTCATTTCTACTTTATGTGGTCGAGTGTTAAGTGTCTTTCTGGGTTAGATGGTAGAGTTCTTCGTTTGCTTTGAAGACGTACTCGAGTCGAACCTCACCATGGGCAAAGGAAACGGATTCGTTAACTTCGAACACAGGAAAGGATCTCTGCAGAAAAGGCTGAAAATTTCTTAATCAAAGATTTTGCGAAATTTCTGTATAAAATCGGAAAAACCTAAAACTAACTTTTCTGAAATAAGCGGAATTATCGCAAGCGGAAAATCTGTCAAAATACTGACGTTAGAAATGGAAATTTTTCATACCGGAAATTTCGTTAAAAGACGGACACTTACCGGCAACTTTGCTATACGTTATTTTCAAGAATTTTCCGTGAATTCACACCACTAATTTTCGACAGTGTACACTAAAAAGATATGAAAATGATTCTTTACTCGACTGAGCAAAGTAACAGGAGAGTTACGAAAAACTCTCCAACGACAAGAGCTAAGAAGCGGCGATGTTTGCAAGCCATCTTCCACATTGCTGCAAGGGAGGAAAAAATTATCCTTCGAAGAAAAGTCTTCGTGAAACATCCGAATTTGAAAATTATTAGCAGTCCTTCTCTCAGGAAAGCTGGTTCATATTCATGACAAAAACACGGTCTAAGTGAGTTAAGAAAAAATTCCTATAACAAGAGCACTGCTTCCAAGCAGAATCATAAACAAACCATACAATCTCAGAAAAGCGCAGTTGGGGAGATATTTCGGAGCGAATAAAATGGAGATAAGGAAAATCTGGGTCTCTAAAATTTCCTTTTCTTGGAATATTTATACATTATTACATAATGTGAGCATTATATAGGTATATAATGCGAATGTATGAAGAAACCATTATACATTTCGTGACTACGAATATATGTTATGTATATAAACTAACTTTCCGCTTCTTGTTGCTATCTCTTATATAAATTTCACTTATCTTTCGCTTAAGCTTTCTGAACTTAACGTCAAGTCTGAACTCCAAATAGTTTCTCTTGATGTGGCAACAGGTCAGAGTTGAATGAACAGATAAAAGGAAGAGTCGCTATGTGTGATGTGAGATAGCCGCGGGTGGCCTAGTGGGCAACGTTCGTGACTGCCACGGAAAGGACCTCGGGTTCGATCCCAGGCAGGTACGAACGCTCGATCCACTAAATATCCGCCGTGCGTCGGATGGGCACGTTAAGCCGTCGGACCCCGGGTACTGGCCCCCGATAATAAATAAGGGCGTCTTCCTCCCTCTTTCTACTTCGCTTCCGTGTCACTTTCCTATCGGGCAATCTAGCCCAAATCTCCTGGCTTCCTATTTCTATGGGTTGTTTAAGACCTGGGGTCAGACACTCCCTTCCTAAAATCCTCTACATAGGATCATGATCATCATGTGATGTGAGATAGGTGGTCAGATATTAGTGTTATCTTACTTAGTATATGGTGGTTACGATGTTTTCTGCTCTTTATAAGTTGTATAGTTAGTCATTTTATAACGTGCATTAACATTTGTGAAAGTCGGTTTTATTATTACTATTACATAATCTACGTTGTGTAAATGCCTTCTTCGACCGACGAGTTTGTGTGTTGTGCAAGTTAAAGCAAGTAATTCATCAAGTAACTGTGTTTTCAAAGACATGTATCTACAACAGCACGTGGAATAAACGAAGGTGGTTGTCTACATGGAAACTATAAGAGTTTTCATTATTCTACACGTAATCGAGTTCTTGGACTGCTGTGTTTAAGAGAGAAGTTAAACTGTAAATGTCTATATAGAAATCAGTTAACTAAAACACACACACACACACACACAAAAAGCTAATATATACATATAGGACACGTATTGTGTGCGATCATGGAGGGCGCACAGAAACGCAGAAAAAAAAAAAATCGCGATAAGCAAATTAACGGCTTCTTAAAATACAGCACACTCCATAGTCTTAATGTCAATACTTTTTTTTGCACTGGTAATTTCGGATTTCTTTTTTTTAACAGCAAGTAACTAAATTTCCAGCTCTGTAAATGCACAGGCATAAATTTAGCTTCATGAAAAAATAAGAAATGAACATGCAAGTGTTTTTCGAAGCAATTGAAAAGCATGGATATCTGTAAAAATGCAAAAGCGCATCTTTGTGGACAGTGGAAAATATGTTTGCCCAACTAGTTTTTAGCATTTGCATCTGCTTCAACCACAGTTAGGTGACGATTATATGGCATTTTCTACAGAAATTATTACTAAAGTTTTCTTTTCAAGTCCTAATCACAATGTTCTTTCAATAATTACGTAAATCATAACGAAATACACTTCCAGCCAAAAAAGAGAGAGGAAGGAAACTTTGAGAAAGGAAAGATGGGTGTTATATTAAGAGAGTGGAAGGAGACTTATATAAAGAAAGAGGAAGGAAACTTTGAGAAAGGAAAGATTGTTGGGTGTTATATTAGTGGGTTGTCCCTAAGAGAAACCGAGAGGCGTTTAAACATACCCAAGTCAACTGTTTTGGATGTACTGAATAAGTGGAAGACACATGGCGTGCCTGAAGCAGCAAAACGTACCGGCAGACCAAAGAAAATCAGTGATAAAGGACGTCGAAGCCTCAGGAGAGTCGTTACAGCTAATCGACGGAGTACTGCACAAGACCTCAGTGTACAGGTGAGTAACATTGCTGAAACCTCGGTATGCACATGTACCATTCGCAGAGAACTTCATTCCACGGGTTACCGTGGTCATATGGCTGCTCATAAACTTTTCATCTCCACTCTGAATGCTACTCGTCGTTTAGCATGGTGTAAAGAACATTTATCGTGGACCGTAGATCAATGGAAACGGATCCTATGGACTGACGAATCCAGATACACGATCCATCAGTCTGATGGCCTTGTGTGGGTATGGCGGCAGCCGGGGAAACGCAATTTACCACAGTGTATTGTTCCTACGGTCAAGTTTGGAGCTGGCAGTGTACTGGTGTGGGGGTGTTTTTCGTGGTATGGTCCCGGCCCATTGGTTATCGTGGACAAACCTGTTAACCAGCACGTCTACCTCGATATTCTGGACAATTATGCCCTACCAACCCTGTGGCAATACTATGGAACCGAGCTTTGTTGGTACCAGCAGGATAATGCACCGAGCCATAAAGCAAGGACTGTTACGGCGTGGTTTGACGATAATTCCGTATCGTGTGTGGACTGGCCAGCACAGAGCCCTGATCTTAATCCCATAGAGCACCTATGGGATGAATTAGAGGGCCGCATAAGAAGTTTGGAACCAAAGCCTACTACTAAGCAACAGTTAGCGGCCGCATTATGCACTGAATGGAAGCGCATACCTATCGCTGTGTTCCAAAACCTTGGCGAAAGCATGTCTCGAAAGGTCAATGCATGCATTAAGGCCAAAGATGGACCGACACCGTACTAATGTATGTCAATAAAAGCTATGCTGTGTTTCTCTTCTAGGTGTCCGGTGACTTTTGTCAACATAGTGTACAATAGCTGGTGCACAAAATGGGGGAGAGAGGAAGAAATATCCGCAGCCACAATAACCAAAATGTCATGTGATATGCTATCCACGATATCTTATCTCGCTAGAGAACTTCAAAATCAGATCCTTCGACAGAAGATTGAAATACAATAGTTAATGAAAGCAAGTATTCCGGCGGACCGCTCCTATGACTAGAAAATTTCCGTCATAAGGTGAGAACAGAATTTTTCCGTTTATATACGGAAGGAATTGCGGAAAGATTTCTTAAAATTCTTAATTTTTCTGGCGTATGAAAAATTCCTGAAAATCAGGTTTTCCCCCTGTCATTTCACGGAAAAGGTTGTATCAGGAATGTGCTTTATGAAAGGAATAACGGAAAATGGCTCTAGAATTTCAGAATTTTTTATAGTGCGGTCGTAAATAATTTGATCGCATGTACATTACATACATGAGACTGACGAAAAAAAAAGCTGAACTTTTTAACCGGGTGAAAAATCAAAACGCGCTGCGAAAGAGAGTGAATAGAATGCAGCACGAGCAAAACAGAATTATTCACTGAAATTTATTCCTGTAAATATTAATTGGCGCACATTATTCTATTCAAAATATAAAATTACTGACCTTTCATAACACAGAGGAAACATCGCAGTGGGGAAAAAATTAAGACAGCGAGAGAAATTTTCTCTGTGTTCGTCTTCCGTTTTTGAAAATTGTCCTTCTATTTCCAAGCTGAAATGCACATAATTATGGAATAAATTTATATATTTAAAACGATAACGGGAAAAAGAAACATCGCGAAAAAAAATTACGATTACGGGAGAAATCATCACTCCGTCTAACTTCCGTTTCCGAAATTCCGTCCTTAGACGGAAAACGATTCTCACTGTCACCTCCAGTTTCTGTTCAGTTATGTATCGATCTAGAGAACCACCCAAATGATGATGGAAAAAGCGGAATTCCTCGAATCCGCTAAAGAATCTCGTGCCTGAAGATTAAAGGGAAATTTCCGCGCCGTCCAACTGCCGTTTTGCAAAAATTGTTTCGCCATTATCAAGGTGAAATACTAATATTTATGGAATAAATATTTTGACAACTACTGGGCTTCTAGGAACATCGTGAGAAAAAGAAATTACGATTACTGGAAAAATCTTCACTCCATTTAACTTACGTTTTCGATAAGATCTCGAGAATGAAGCAAATGATGGAGGAAAAAAAAATCTGAATTTCACGAATACGCGGAAGAATCTCATTACGACAACGATACCGACACTAACATTTTAGTAGCACAAAAAATTAATACACAATTGCTTTTGATTTTTCGCATAACTGTTTAGAAAAATAAAATATTGTTCATGATGAAAGCATTTTCAAATTTTAAAATAATCTTCGATGAACTTTCTGCACTTAAGTGTCAAATATTTAAGTTTTCATGTCATGTTAAACTTTAAATCTGCCGAGTTAATAAAAGGGCCTGGAACCCCAAAAGCTGATGACTGGGCTCTGCATCTACACGAGATTAACGATAAAAAATCGCTCACTGATTTTTATTTCGATGTCTTTTAAAGGGAGGTTGGCCAAGTTTTATGTTATATTCACTCTCGTTGCTAAGTTCCTCGGTGGTATCTTGATAGTCAGGTATTGCAATTACCACAGCCCAAATTTATTACGTTGAAAACTTTATCTATGGATATCAGAACACTTTTCTTGATATGGGAACCACATATAAACATTTTTAAATATTCGCCAGACAAACAGCCAGCTCGGTCATAACAGCACACAAAAATTAACACCTACGGCCAAAAGAAAATATTTAAATCAGCCCAACAAAGAGTGCTATCTCATGCTGGCAACAAGCGGGCATGAGATAGTACAACGTCCGTAATCACAATAGTGATTACGACATGGACGTTGTATTTCGTTTGCTCTCCGTTCTGTGAAAATTGTAGCCATACGTTAAGAACGAGCAATTCCTCAGAAGAAAATAAAAATACTTGTTAAAAGTCCGGATATTTTCACTGCAGTTGCAGAGTACTTTATGGATGAAATGTACCAAGCAACATTTGCATGCGAAGAAATGAGCAGTGTCCAAGAACTTTCAAAATGACAGTTTTCACTAGAAAAATGAATTAAAAACGAACCCCCCCCCCTCCCTCCGAATTACATGTGAATATAAAACTTGAATGGCTGTCGTCTCAACAAGTTACAATTACCATACTGTTACTTCCGGATGATATTACTCGATATTAAAAAGTCCGCACAAGACGACTTTTCAGTCTGTATTTATAGTTTGAATTAAATTTTTTTCGTGTAGAAAGCATTTCCAGATGTTTGAACTTTCTAATTTCAGTAATTGATTGGAATTTGCTCAGTTTTGAAAGATACACTTTTTAAAAGAAGTGCAAGAATTCACCTAAAATTCCTAAAACCAACATGCAGCAAAGTTGCCGGTAGGTATCAGATTTTAAAGAAATTTCTGTTTTCAAAAGTTTCCGCGGAAACTTTACTACTTGAACATATTTTCCGTTGTCACTAACTCCATTCTTTTAAAAAAAAAAATTTGGTTTTTTCGTTTTTTATACAGAAATTTTCCAAGTTTTCAAAAATTCCGCTTTCTTCAGTCCTTTCACGGAAGAAACTTTCTGGTCCAATTTATTGTCTACCTAAATGCACCTGACGAATTGCGGAAATTTTTCTGGCGTATGAAGTGAAGGAATTCTTTTTTCTCTTAACCGGCGGTGGCGATCGAGTTCGCGGTGGCATGATCGCCAAGAAGTAGTGCTACCTACTACGACAGCAAGTACTTACCAACAACTCACGTATGTATAAGTTACAAACCAAAAGGACAGTATTCTCGCAATGATGAAATGTTTTTCGCTATAAATGGGGGTAATTAGTCATTTTATTTTGCGTAGGAGTTTAATATAATTCTAAATAGGTTTACAATACTTTTATTTTTTGAGGACTTATCACAAATTACATCTTTTTCTCATCGTGAATTTTTAAAGCAACAGAATGTTTTGGAACTCGAGATTTTTTTACACTGACAATAACTTTCAATTATGTTTAAGAAAAGATGAAATGTACTACTTTGTAGTATTGTTTCACAAAACCCATAAATATACAAAACTTTACTCTTGATAGCTATAATATTTTTCGTACGGGTGATTGCATGATGTCTATGCATCATAGACTGATACACAGACATCATATAATCACCCGTACGACAAGTTAAGTACCCGGTTTCTTAGGATAACGTAATTTAGAATAGCAGATGCACCAACTGGGAGGAAGGGGTATCCGTTGCCACAAAACCTCGAATTCGTGGGGTATACTATCCGCAATATTCGGTCAGGCTACAGAACTTCTAAATCAGGTCCGCTAACAGATAATTGGAATTTAATAGTTAAATAAACTCCAAGTATCTTAAGTATTCCCACGAACAGCTCTTACTACCAGATATTTTCTGTCATACGAATACGGAAAAAGTGAGAACAGAATTTTCCGTTAATATACGAACGGAAAGGTTCCCTGAAAATTCAGACTTTTCTGTTAATACCTCTTAAAAACGGCAGTTTTCGGTTATTAACTGGAGAGCGGTTAGCAGGAGTATTTCTGTTAATTCACGAATAAAGAAGCCGTGAAAATTCAGGTTTTTCCCCGCCATTTAACGGAAAAGGTTGAATCAGGAATATGCTTAATTAATTCACGAAAAGGATCACGGAAAATGGCTGCCCGAAAGTGGCGCAGTGGTTTAAGCATCACTGAAAGTGGCGCAGTGGTTTAAGCATCACGGAAAGTGGCGCAGTGGTTTAAGCATCACGGAAAGTGGCGCAGTGGTCTAAGCATCACGGAAAGTGGCGCAGTGGTCTAAGCGGTGGCTTCTGATCATTCGTCCGAGATGGGTTTGGGTTCGAATCCCGGTGAGGCATGGATGTTGTGTTTGTCTTACGGCACTGGCTCTCTCCCTTCCCTGGCGCCAGTGGCCCTAAATTAGGGACGGGTGACTGCTTATAGCCCATCAAATTGTTCGTGGTGGTCGTTAAACCTTAAACCGAAAAAAAAAAAAAAAATAGCTCGTGAATTTCAGGAAATTTTTTACAGTGTATTGTTGCATGCAAATTGTTTTTCTACCAATGCAACATCAGTGTTGTTTAAAAACGCACCCAGTGTAATATTTGTGTTCGTATGCTTAGGTGAATTTTACTTTCAGCATAGCATTAATGTCCAGACCGCCAACACAGTCCCGAGGTGACGATGCGACCGGACATCAAACATGACCTCCAGTAAAAAGAGTACTGACGTAATTCTTAAACGCACTTAATGAAGACGATATGTAACAGAGAAAGATAGCCTAACTGAATGTTTTCGAAACAATTCTTAAATCTCTGTAGGTATTTTCGCTAAAGAAAGCGGGGTACACAGAAGTTCGAAAACTAAACTGTTAGTTAACATGCGGCGTACAGAAAATCCTTACTGCAGGAAGTTGAAGAACAATCCGCCATATGTGTACAGCTTTGTACAAGGCACGTTTTTACTGTACATTTCTTTGATGGGGATGTTTATCATACCTATTTCAATAAGTTGAGCAATTACTTAGCGCTTCAACTGTAGAATGATGATGTTCATGGTCCCAAAAGTGAGAGGCACCCACTCATTTCGATATATTAGATCAGTGAGCACCTGAGTTTATATCTCTCACCGCTAAAATGAACGCTGTTAGATTTCACCTTTGTAGTGGCCAACGCTAAGTCCAGATTTGTTAACATGAGACAACAGTTTGCTGACTTCCTAAAGGGATATGCAGTGAACAACACGCTATAACACGAATATTCAGCTGAAGGAATCTGCGGTTAAGCTTTTGCTAAAATATTCGTGGACAACTGTGCTACAAGCCACACCGACCAGTGATGTTGTTGTACGGAAAAAGCAGACTTAGCGGTGAACAGATTACGTAAAACGAACCAGAAATGAAGTCCCTCAATATTTTCAAAAGCAACTTAAAATTTGATTTGTTATTCTCTCTCATCATTTTGTACTTTCATTAAATTTTTATTGCTAATTAATGTCAATTTTCATCAAAGTTCTTTAATTTGAACAAATTCAAATAAAAAATGGAATGTTAGTGGAAGTCGAATGCTAAGAATATTAATTTTTTCTTAGAATATCACTTTGCCATTCTATACGATTACAAATATTTAGCGTAAATAATACGAATCAGTCATATTGATTACTGTACGTGTAACATATACGCCGATTTTGCTAAGAGATTTCGAGGTTGAGAGCGGAGGAAATATCTTTTGGGTCTGTTTTTAATTTTTCTTTTGTGTGTGTGTGTGTGTGTGTGTGTGTGTGTGTGTTTAACGACCATTGTGAGCATCTAGAGCCACAGGCAGCCCATCCCTGATTTGGGGTTGCTTGATCCTCGGAAGGACGAAGTTTAGCGCCATGGGAAGCCCATGGCTCATCCTGGGCTTGAAACCATGAATCAGCAGCCGGAGCACCTGAGCACTCGGCCGCCGAAGTGTCTTTTTGTATTACTCAAAAGTAATCCGAAGAGGCTCGCAGAATTACTTTTGCTCGAGACGGTGACGAGTTTAGTTTGTGCCCTTCTTAATTGTAAAACATTTGTTAGTCTGCCTATGTGCCTCCTAAATCTTTCTGTGTTGATTTCTCTATTTGTAGTGCTGTCGTAAACTAGAAACCATCTCCTTTATCTCGTTCTTTTTGTTTGTTTGCTTGTTTTTTGAGGACTGCCGTTTTAACAAAAGTAATTCCTATTCTCTTTACACTATACGAGTATGTTTGAGTATGAAATACATGATTCACTATTTTTGCATACATCATAATGTAAAAAATTCCTTTGCCCTGTTTTATTCTCCGGCTAACCCCGAATGGTGCCTTAGCGCAACTAAGCGTAGAAAATAGAGTCTTGCGCGCTAAGTTCGTTCTACACCACTGACATCGACGATGGAGACAAAAAATTCTGTACGAAGAACATGGTATTGCTCACACTGACATGATTGACCACTTACATGTTTCATCTGAATAAACAAAGACATCTTTCTTTCCACGTATATCAACACATAGCAACCGAAAAATTGTTATCTGGCCGCTGATGGATCGTACCCCAGATCTCTCGATATCTAGCCGAGTGCGTTCCCCTTACACTACAATGGCCAACAATCAACGGCACTATGTGCGTTTATCTGTCAGATTCTGACATCACATATCCATATGATGGGCTCAGCAACTGAGACGTCTGTCTCCATCTGGTGGGTATTAACGGCACAAGCTATATATTAATTATAGCAAATAAATCCAAAGGGCGAGAACAATAGTGAAAATCCTCTAAATACGTGGCGTCAGTGAATAAACAAAGATATCGCTCTTTCCACGTTGACAGATGCGAACGTACTCGGCTAGATATCGAGAGATCTCGGGTACGATCCCAGCAGTGGCCGGATAACAATTTTTCGGTTGCTATGTGTTGATAAACATGGAAAGAGTGATGTCTTTATTTATTCACTGACGCCACGTATTTAGAGGATTTTCACTATGTTTTCATCTGTTTGGTTATAACTGGCGCAATGATTTTTGATGCCTTGGTATGCGACTTAGTTCACGTACTTTTCCAGTGGGGTTTTTGCGGACACATATATGCTTCAGACACAGGACCGAAGTACATATACACCCTGGAACCTCGGTTATTCATTTTTCAGTTATACGTTTTTTGCATTATACGTAAGGCTGCATTTCCCCCATTTTTTTACTGTTGTTTCTGTTTTTTTTAATTCGGTTATACGAAATTCACTTATACGCTTTTTGCGATTATGCGTTAAAATTTGAATTCAAGATTATCAACAATGCATTTGTCAAATCATCAGATCATATGTAGAAGATTTTAGGAAGGGAGTGACTAACCAGGTCTTAAACAACCTTTTAGGAAGGGAATGATTGACCTCAGGTCTTAAACAACCCTTAGAAATAGGAAGCTAGGAGAGATTTGGGCTAGAGTGCCCGGTAGGAAAGTGACACAGAAGCGAGGTAGAAAGAGGGAGGAAGACGCCCTTATTTATTACCGGGGGGCCAGTACCCGAAGGCTTAACGTGCCCATCCGACGCACGACGGATATTTGGTGGTTCTAGTGTTCGTACCTGCTTGGGATCGAACCAGAGGTCTTCGTGTCAGTCACGAATGTTGACCACCAGGCCACCAGCGGCCCTTATCAACAATGCACGGTTCTTTGGTCCTTTTATACGTAAACCGGCATGTTACAACTTTGAGAGAATCGAGACAGCTTTCACTGTTTCTTCTTAATGCAGCTAAAGTTGAACCTTGATCCCATCAGAGAAGGGTATGTTGTTTCTTTCGATTTGGATGAAAAATTAGTTTCGCATTTCATGACTCACACACATACTCACTATTTAATAACTGATGGACCTCTGGGACGTAACTTTGTGGCTCCACCATGTTGTGGCGTAGCAGAATATAATCTTAGATGTGTCATCAATATTCAGAGAAAAAAACAAAAACAAAAAACTGTTAATTCATGTGGGCACTGGTCTCGAATTCTTGTGAGGATTTCACTTAATCTAAAATCAGGATTTTTATAGACTGATAGAACTGTCAAAAGAGAAGTCTGATTTTCATTGGCTTAATGATTTTTGCAATGCAATAAAATGCGTTATAATTTGTAACTTTTTTTCTATTTCGCCGCCAATTCGACTTTAAATTTTTATTAAGGAACATTTTATAGTCCTTCAAAGCAAAACTTTTACAACAGAATTTCACCATTGAGGTAGTCGAACTATAGGCATTGCATATTTATATTTCATTTAATTCAGGAAACAACGTTTATGAATGCAATAAATGTTGCATTCATAAACGTAGTTTCCTGAATTAAACGAAACAAAATTCAAAATTTTGAAATTTCTTTCATACGTTTATAAAACATAAAACCGAGGTTCCACTACATGCATTTGCTTAGGTAACGATAAAAGTCGCTATCGTTAGTTTTTCGAACATCTCCTCTCTAACGTATAGATAAAAAAAAAGAATGCTCTACAGAAATTTTCGACACAGGACATTTCCGAAGTTCCGTAAACTGCAGTCAATAGGTAGAAATTTCGATTTGAAACAACTATAAAGCAAAAGTTTTTAATTGATTCCCGGCTCAGATGCCATCGCAGTAATGTTAATAAATAACCTTTGTGCAAGGGTGGATCCGGAAAAATTACAAGGGTGGAAAAGGGTATAAAAATGTAATTTAAATGCACAGAAATGAAAAAATGATGTGGTAAAAAAGCTCATCTGTAAAAATAAATTCTACACATGAAGAATCTGCTCACAGACTGCAACAGAACTGAAGACAACACTATCACAATTAAAATCATTGCAACAAGTAACGGTACATTAAAATAAAAATAAATTATGAAATCATTTCAACATATAAATTATGAAATCATTGCAACAAGTAGAACCAAGTTCGGTATATTAAAATTTAACTCACTAAACTCGAACTCTCATATGAACTCTCATTTATATCGGCGCCAGCCTTCGTGTGCTAGCTGGTGCATTCTACCGAAAGTAACTTCACGACAATTCATTTCCAATATATTCCAAGCAGGATTTTGGGGCGTATGGGTGAGATTATACGTAACAGTTTTCATAAAAAACAAAACAAAAAACTGCAAAAGTTTTGTACAATTTTTCTTTTGAGTAAAAAAAAATCTATTCTTTGAGGACTGCAGAATTAAAACAACTGCACATAAAAAAATGCGTATTTGCACGCAGAAAGTAAACTACTGTTGAAACTCAATTAATGCATATAATATAATCCTATATTTTCTTGCATTGTACTGTACCAAAACAGACATTCCTTTAGGATTTTTTTCATGAACATTATTGACTGATAAATAAGTAAAATTCCTCATCAACATTTTTCGTTTATTTATTCAAGTCCACGCAGTATTACCGTCGAGTTTCCTTACTCATCATCGCATTGCATGGCGTAGTTTCCAAATGACTAATCGCCGCCCCGGTGGCGTAGTGGTCTAAGCGATGGCTTCTGATCATTCGTCCGAAAGGGGTCCGGGTTCGAATCCCGGTGAGGCATGGATGTTGTGTTTGTCTTACGGCACTGGCTCTCTTCCTTCACTGGAACCAGTAGCCCTAAATTAGGGACGGGCGACTGCTTATAGCCCATTGAGTTGCTCACAGCAGTCGTTAAACCTCCAATCAAAAAAAAAAAAAAAAAAATTACTAATCCTAAATACTAGATAAAGCAGTATCAGAGGGTACAAGATGCAGATGCGAATAATAATACCTTCAGTAGCCTCCCACCCACATACTCATAATTCACTCGATCCGACATCTTACAAAACTAGAGTAAGTTTCACTCATAAACACCGTAAGAATATGAAAACCATCCTTCGGCAGAAAAATCCTATGATACGCGATTTTGCAACGCAAGGAAGTTTCACAGACACTTTTTCTCTGTTGGTATACTCACCAATTTCAGATTAATTCACTCCATGACCGCGAGCGATTAATTTTATAGAAGGATTCGTTTTGAAAATCTTTGAGATGTAATTAATTCCCCGAAAATATGGTGCTTTAGATTAAATTAGAATTTGTACGTGTGCTATTTATTATTAACGCGAAACATAAATTGCCGCGGGGTACGATTAAGTCGTTTTTGTTTCAGAATGTTTTAGTCCTTTAAAACCTCAAAAATATGGTAAATAGATTGGTAGAGATGTTACCTCAAAAAATGCCGCCGGCATAGAATTCGAGTTTTCTATGAAAGCGGTTAAATTGATGTGCATTTACTTTTCTACAGTTAATGAAGAAACTTATATTCTGTTGCTACGTCGAAATTAAAACTTCACATTTAAAATCAGTTCAATTTAAAGCATACGTCAAAAACGAAATATCAGCAATAATTTGCTAAACGTAGGATCTTTAACTTCATTGTAAAGTTCAGTAATCACATTTTATTACATCCGTAAACTGAAAATCCCTTCCAGTTCGTAGGTTTCATAACAAGAAATACGCAAAATTTATTAATGACACCAAGGTCTACAAGTATGTTAATAGCATTCAAAGAAAATAAAACATTTGTTGTATGCATGATCATCGAGAATGGAAACTTTCAAAGTTAAAAACATAGGGGGGAAAAAATGCGTTCATGATTTAGTGCAATGGCACTGTGATATTAGATCTTTCTTGGCAGCATTAACTGTGATGCCAAGGAAGATTTAGTATCACGGTATGCTTCAGTACAACGCTTTCAAGATATCAAATATTTCTTATTTTTACATTAACTCTTCAACAATTCTCAAGTTTTATTCTGAGTTCTCTAAGTACAACGCTCTATGCATGATGAACTTAAACCACTGTACGCCGAAAAGCAAGTGGTAAATCCTAAATCGTGCAGTACTAGACTATTTTAAAATACTTGAAATAACGATGGGTGTAAAATCACATAATACAATTCCAAAAGCACTGATTAGAACCGTGAATACGTTTCGGCAGTTTTTAGAAACTGCAATCAAACTTTTATTCCAGTTAAAAATAAACATTTCAGAAACAAGTTTTCGAAATGTCTCAACTCTTATTAGCAAATGAACAAAGCAGACTGAAAAGAAATGAAACACAAAAAAAACGGGAAAAATTCATTACCTGTCCGTGGCGTCCGGATTCAGTAGCAAGTCCTATGCCACATCACATTTGCGGCATCGAGTAAAGTTCGGTGTTGAACTAATCTGGAAAACAGATTTTATTTGGCTGACCCCCGGGTCAAACCCGAGTCCAAGTTCCCGGATTCAAACGTTCGGTGGTTTTATTGTATTTTTTTATGTAGATCGCCTTTTTTTTTTTTTTTTTTTTTTTTGACACTTCACGAACCGTTAACGTCTGGCTCGCAGCAATCAATCCAGTCTCGATTTTTTAGCAATATCGTTCCTATGCGACCGTGTCTGTTGAAAACACAACGCACAAAAGTTCAGCGTTGACGTTGTTGTGTTAGTTCCAGCATAGCAACAACAAGAATAACATATATATAACTGCTGATTACTTCGAAGCTCGACGACTCGGAAGCAAAAGCAATCAGAAAAACAAACGACACATCACTTATCACCGACACTCCAGAAAATACAGCTCAGCTTTCCAAAGAACTTTCCGACCAAGAATTCGGAGATCAGCTGAGTTTTTTTTTTTTTTTAAGACGCTCAGACCGATAAGTTCTGGATGTTACTGTTGCTGTTTCAAAGGCAGCGGGAAGATGACTTGAGATGTCCGTCGGCAAGATAGGTTGGCTGCGGAGCAGAGAAAGTTGTCATCCGATGACTGCGAAGCGCTGGTTCGTCTGCTGCAAGTTCCTGCGCATTTGCCGAAGACCCCGTGGCTTCAACCTGGTCGATCACGCACTGACGATAAGCAATGCCGGTCGCTAGCGCCCTCCTGCGGTCACAGTCATGTTCACTGCAAGAGCTTAAGCCGGCGGAGAAGACTCGCTCAACCAGCGACAGTGAAAAGCTTCCAAGTCCGGGGAGGGTTTCGTTTCCATGCTCACCGTCGAAGGTGCTTTTTACGTAGGCAGGGAAAGAAACATTATCCTGAATTACAATTTCATTCAAAGGGACGGCTTTCGCAAATAGGTTTCAGGTATAATTCAGGGCCTTCAGGTTGAAATAACGAAAGGTTTGGATCATTTAACTATTTATAAAGAGAAAGAGAACTTGCAGAGCTGAATCAATCGACTTATTTTAAACGGAGCATGAGGAATCTCTCAAAGAGAGAGTCACTTATTCAAGCTTCTGAAATACGTACTTGAGGTATCGCACGCTTCTTATAATCAGAATAGCGAAGCATTTTGTCAGGTGCGGTTGGGACTTGAATGAAACTGATGCGCTGAAGCAAAATTATATTAAGAGTTACGCGTCTGTGTCACCGACACTTCTGAAAATACGCAAGCTGATCCGTAACGTTAAGGCATCATCATCATTGTCAACCATTATCGATCCACTGCTCGAGGAAGGTCTCCCCAAGTTTCCTCCACAACGGTCTGTCTTGTGCCAGTCTCCTCCATGTCACTCCCGCATACTTTCGAATTTCATCCACCCATCGCCCATGTGGTCTTCTTCTGGTTCTTTTCTTGTCCCTTGGAATCCAATCTAAAATTTCTGCTGTCCATCGATGGTCTGTCCTTCTGGCAGTATGTCCAGCCCATTGCCATTTCAGGGATTTAACTCTGACCATGATGTCTTCCACTCTTGTCATTTTTCTGATCCACGAGTTCCTCATCTTATTTCTTCTAGTTACACCAAGCATGCACCTCTCCATGCTACTTTGAGTTGTCTGCAGCCTTTGTATGTCTCTTTTAGCTAAGGTCCACGTCTCTGCACCATACGTAAGCACTGGAAGGATGCGTTGATCAAACACTTTTCTTTTAAGACATAATGGCATATTGCTCTTGAAAATTATGCTGTTTCTTCCAAAAGCTCTCCAGGCAAGTTTTGTACGCCGATTAATTTCTTCATCAATGTGACCCTCACTTGATATCTGCTGTCCAAGATAAACGTACGTGTCTGTTATCTCCAGCTTTTCTCCATCAATCGATAAATCTTCATTTCTTGTAAAAGCATTGAACATCACTTTTGTCTTCTGAAAGTTCATTTTTAATCCCACTTCTTTACTCTTGTCAGCAAGTTCCTGGATCATACTCTGCAGCTCTGATGGGGTAGTTGCAAAAATGACTACGTCACCAGCAAAACGAAGGTGGGTTAGATAATCTCCATTAATTTTTATCCCTTTGTTTTCCCAGTTCAGTGATTGAAAGACATTTTCCAATGTGGCATTAAAGAGCTTCGGAGATATGGTGTCACCTTGTCTCACTCCCTTTCGAATTTTTATGTGTGTTGTATTTTCAAACAGCCGAATCTTTGATGGATAATTTTTCTATATTCGCGATATTCCAATTGAAATAATATTTCATTGTATTTAATGTGCATATGTAATTTTGCACGTTGTCGAATATCTGTCTTCCTGAGCATCAAAGAGTTGGCGGAATCGTCTCTTTCTAAATTATTTTTTTAAGCTACACGTGAGCATCTCTATCGCTGTGACGACTCGACTGTCAATAATTTGGGATCAATGTTTCCTCTAAGCTGCACGAGCGCGCGGCCGCGCAGCGACATAACTTCCTCCGCGCAGTAAGCATTTTAGATTAAAATTCCCAAATCCCTAATTAATTTTCATAAATCGAAAATCAATTATCTGCAAAAATAATAATAAATAAATAAAATTCGGTCTCTCAAAAGTCAAAACAACACTTTTCTTAAATGCTGTTCGCCTCCTTCTAAGTTCGTCTCATTGTCCTCTTCATTCTCAAAGGCTTCTTGAAAAGTAGCCTGGTGCAAGCAGTTAGTGAACGCGAGAATGCGGATTAGTGATTTTCCCACGCCGAGAAAGAGGCAGATATTGAGTCTTTTCTCAAAACAACACATCAGCGCCAGCCAATCACAGCAAACCATAGCCAAGTTCATTGTACTAACTAATGCACCCATGAAAGTTCACGGGGGAAATGCATTCCGGTAAATTAAATTGTAAGCCGCTTTTAATAAAATGTTTTTAATAAATTTTTTTATTTAAAATCAGTTGCGTAAAGAACGGTGATAAAAATGGGGGATTAGAAAAATTAAGGGTTCCATTTAAGTTCCAAACTCTACTGCAATTAGTAAGAGAAGCTGAGAAAATAAAGTTTTTTGCCCAAGTGGTTTTGATGCCTGCCCTGCTCATTGGGTTAGGCGCGCATTGCCCTTGGCCGCTAAGAGAGAATGTTGTTTGGGACCACTGGTTTCTGGAAAGCGGCAGAGCCAGAAAATGGGGAAAACTCACCACCCGCATCTTACATTGAACCCAACTCATCTTGAAACTTGCGCTTCTGACCACTCGGCCACCGGAGGAATTCTTAATTTAGATTTATTGGTTCTAGGAAGAGTACAGAACGAAATGAAACCGTACAATAAATATAATACTATAGAAATTAATGAAAAAATAATCTTCCAAAGCACATTGGTTGCATGAAGAACAGTTCTTGACTTCACCCATTGGGCTGGTTCTCGAATGTGGAGGGGATATTAGCACGGCAAACGGGCTTCCAAACCTTTGGACTGCGTCTAACAAGGTTTTAACTGCGTGGTAAAACTTTCCACTCAGGTTTTTATCAGGTTTAGTCAAAAAGAAACAAATCTACATGGGAAAAAGTGCTATAACATTCATTTGTCCTTCCGTCGTCCTCTCTCAGTAGGTATAATATTTCCTCATGTATAAGCCCAACTCACAGATGAAATTTTTTTTACACCGGATAACCCCAACGATGGGCATAACGATTCGTGCGGTTTCGAATTTTTGTGATGCAAAATTTGGCACGATCCTGTACTTCTAAAAATCGGACTGGAAAAATTATTTTTGTATTCAACAGGTGGAACTGCGAACAAAACTTTTAATGCATTTCCTGCTTCCCAAGCTACAAAATTTCATTGTTAGACGGGACAAATACATACTTTTAATAGGTGAAGTAAATTTAGTTTTGCATTTGGCTTCCAAAGGTCCGATTAAAAATAAAATAAAAAAAGTTTCGTCCGATAGCCGTTATCACGCGACCGAAAATTTACATGTCTTTCTGAAACTTTCCTGTTGCAAAGTTTCTTCCTAGAATGCGAAACTTTTCTCAACGATGCCTGAGCTCAAAATCAGGACTATCTACATTCATCTGATTTTTTCTTGTTCTGTGGGTGTGGTTTAAGGACAACCAGGAGTATATATAGTCGCGCGTTCATAATTTGAGGCAACAGATGGGCCGCTGGTGGCCTAGTGGGCAACGTTCGTGAATGCCACGGAAAGGAACTCAGGTTCGATCCCAGGCAGGTGCGAACGCTCGATCCACTAAATATCCGCCGTGCGTCGGATGGGAACGTTAAGCCGTCGGACCCCGGGTACTGCCCCCCGTAATAAATAAGGGCGTCTTCCTCCCCCTTTCTACTTCGCTTCCGTGTCACTTTCCAATCGGGCACTCTAGCGCAAATCTCCTAGCTTCCTATTTCTAAGGGTTGTTTAAGACCTGGGGTCAGACACTCCCTTCCTAAAATCCTCTACATCTGATCTGATCTGATTTGAGGCAACAGGTTCCACGGAGGGGGAGCGCCTTGGGACGAACGCACCACCCCCCATGACTCATGCGGGACTGGAGCAGCGCGCTCAAGTCAGAAACCTTGTAGTTCTGATATTCCTGATGTACTGTTTTCTCACTAGGAGGAGTGCAGACATACTTTGATTTTAGACTGTTTTCTGAGCTCCTCGTATTAAAAGTTCGTCTTGTATCCGATCGCTCGGGCCGCCCTTGTGGCGCAGTGGTCTAAGCGATGGCCTCTGATCATTCGTCCGAACGGGGTCCAGGTTCGAATCCCGGTGCGGCATGGATGTTGTGTTTGTCTTATGGCACTGGCTCGCTCCCTTCCCTGGAACCAGTGACCCTAAATTAGGGACGGGCGACTGCTTATAGCCCATTGAGTTGCTCACGGTGGTCGTTAAACCTCCAAACAGACAGACCGATCGCTCGGTATAACAACAACCACTTTCTAATACATTCTGATGAAACATTTTCCTACTAGGTGTCGTACAAATCGATTTCTGGTTTCAAGATTTAAAAATCACAATGAGCACGCAGCCCTTTAAAGAGCTATAAGCAGTCGTCTGTTCTTAATCTAGGGCGACTGGTTCAATGGAAGCGAGAGAACCAACGCGATAAGACAAACGCACCACCCATGCGTTATCCGGGACTCGAACCTGGTCCCACCTTGGATGACTAGCCGGATGCCAGCTTCTGTGACTACTCAACTATACCCAGGCGGATTTTATAAGGGTCGCCCAAATGAAAGTGAGACCAGTGTAATAGCGTCGTAGTATAATTACACAGAGCCGTGCATTTGCGCCCGTAGTCCGTAGATAGTGTGTCATGTCAGGAAGCAAGCTGTTATCGGCGTCACGTGTCAATGTGCTGTTTGCACGTGCGGAGGCAAGTTGACAACGTAGGGTCGTGACATGGATTCGTCCAAACAGGCCCGGCGGGCAGTTATGCCATTTTTGACGGCAGAAGGCGTTAGTGGAGCCGAAATTTATCGTCGTATGAAGGGTGTGTTTTGGAATGAGTGTCAGTCACGGTGTACAGTGTTCTGCTGGTGTAGTGAATTTCGTAAAAGACGTGTGAGCACGGAGAACATGCCGAGACCTGGGCAAACACATGTGTCCATCACCATGGAATCGATTGCTGCCGTGGACAACCTTGTGAAGCAGAATCGCCGAATCACCACCCGCGAGCTTACAGGAACATTGTCAGTGAGCAAGGGAACTGTTAACACCATTCTCCATCGCCGATTGGGATACAGCAAGGTTTGCGCACAATGGGTCCCCAAGCATCTCCAGGAGGAGCAGAAGATTCGGTGAATGGGTGCTTGCCTGGAGCATCTGCATCGTTATTTCTCAGAGGGGGGGGGCAGTCTCTTTCCAAGATTGTGGCCGCAGATGAAACTTGGTGCCACCACTTCGATCGGGCCACAAAACGGATGAGTATATGGAATGGCAGCATCCCAACTCTCCCCGCCCAAAAAAGGCTCAGTCCTCCTTAAGAGCTGGAAAAGTGATGCTCATGGTTTTCTTCGATGAGAATAGCCCATTGCTGTTGGATTCGCTGGACGCAGGCAGTACGGTCAAGGCAACCACATACTGCAATACGTTACGCAACCTGAAAACGGACGTCAAGCGTAAGCGAAGCGGTATGTTGCCAAATTGGGTTATTCTGCTGCACGACAACGCACGCCCGCATGTGGCGACAGTGTGCCAAGATTTGCTGCGGACCTTCCGCTGGGAGGTCCTCCATTACTACTCCTATAGCCCCGATCTGTCGCCCTGCGACTACCACATCTTTGGGCCACTGAAAAAAGCTTTCAAGGGCCAACGGTTTGCTAACGACGCTGAGGTCCGGAACGCCGTTGAAGACTGGTTCCACAGCCAGCCACGGACGTTCTTCGCTCAGGATATCCACAATCTCGTGCCGCGCTGGGACACTTGCTTGAACCGACAAGGCGACTATGTAATGTGTAGCGGGTATGTAGCCTATGTATCACTCTTACTTCTTGTACGTTCACATATTCCAACTTATAAACCCTTACGGAAAAAAAAACCCGACAGTCTCAGTTTCATTTGGGCGACCCTTATATATGTTATAAAGTTATTGATGGTACATTTAAAAAAATATATATATATATACAGTTAAACTTTTCTATTGCTATAACCATGTTCTCAACGATCACTTTTACTAGCCCCACCAATAAACCTATTGAAAATAGCAGTAGTTTAGCCCATTTGTAACGATTTCGCCTATACCGAGAACCTGGTTATAGCGATCACATTCTGAAACGGCGTAGTGAAATTTAACCTCCTTCATAACGATCACGGTCGTATTTATTTTTCGTCGAGCGTTTTTTAAACCTTTTGAAAATTTGCCAAACGAACTGGCTCACGGAGACACAGACGCGTCACCCCGCTGACGAAGGTTGGACAGTATCGGATTGTCTACCCTCTTTCACGGGCATGTGGGGAAGATCGTACTGGACAATGACCCAGTACAAACTATGATGTTGAAGTTTAAAAGCCACCGCCCCGGTGACGCAGTGGTCTAAGCGATGGTTTCTGATCGTTCGCCCGAAAGGGGTCCAGGTCCGAATCCCGGTGAGTCATAGATGTGTGTTTGTCTAACGGCACTGACTCTCTCCCTTCCCTGGAACCAGTGACCCTAAATTAGGGACGGGTGACTGCTTATATCCCATTGAGTTGCTCACGGTGGTCGTTAAACCTCCAATAAAAAAAAAAAAAAAAAGTTAAGAGCGACAGGAGAATGCTGGGGAAACTCAGGAGGAGGTAGAGACAGTGTGGCTTCATAGCTCTAAAGCTTCAGTCACACGTGTTCAACAAAAAGGGATAATGAATTTTATGCCTCAAAACGTGGGTTTAAAAAGGTTGAGGGTTTCAACAGCTGCGCGGAAGTCGACTCGTATCGCATTATTTAACTCTGAAAAACAAATTGGTGATGATTGCAGCGTTGATAAAAACTGTTATGAACTGCACTTTAGCCAGATACGTAAATTGAAAAACAGTTCCTTCGGAAAAGACCGCGCGAAAGAATAATAAAACAAAAAAGGATTTTTTCATGTCCGTTAGGTGTGAAATCAAAATTTTCTTTGTGTATTAGTACGGTAGAGTGCAGTATCTTTACTAACTCTGCACATTGGCTCACCCACGGAGGGGACTCTGGGAGCTTAAGCCCCTCCAAGGAGATTAAGACCGACGTACGTCACAAATTAAACATTCAAAAATATTATTTTACATGTTCAAAAAATCACATAGTGTCTGACATACTGTCTTCTATTACATGGTGTCTTCTTCCCAAATCCCCAAAGAAATTAAGAGCGACGTACGTCACAAATTAAACCCTCAAAGATATTATTTTACATGCTCAAAAAATTACACAGTGTCTTCTATTACATGGCGTTTTCTTCCCAAAGCCCCAGAGTGATTAAGAGCGACGTACGTCACAACCGTTTATAAACTATAGGAGTACACTACATATATGTACACACATTGTGTACGTATACTATATATATACAGCCCCCTCCAGCAAGAATTCCTGGGTGCGTCACTGACTCTGCACGTATTTAATCATACTCATATTTTTATTAAAGCACTTAACTGACAGATTTGAATCATATTGTATTTAAATACATAAAATCAGTTTTAAGTTGAATATTTAATCATTCTTTATGCTTTTTTTTTCTGAGGTTTTTAGATGTTTCTGGCCAATTTCTGTGTCAATTAAAGCCTTGCATACAGCTACTAATAATTGAGAATATACTTTGATAAAGATCAGGGGCTAGAAACGTCTGAAAACCCTCAAAAATAACACAGAAAATATGAAGAATGCTTCTAAATTCTTCTTTATAAAACTGATTTTATTCATTTTTCTTTTTTGTTTTAAATATTGTGCATAAAGTAACTTGAATCCAAAATTACTTTTGAAGTAGGTAGCTCCAAATTTTGGCATAGAACTGATTGCATTATTAATTCACTATATTTTTCTGCATCAACAATTAACTGCATCATATCGCTCAAAAATGTAAAGGCTGTAAAAAAAAATAAAATAAAATAAACTACAACTTTATCAGGTTATGACGAACCTAGGCTGCCCGAATTAGAGTTTCGGCCCTCAGATTTGACAATAACTTGAAATAACTTCAGCAACGTCGGTTTGAAACTTTTGTCAAAAAATATGCTTCTTGTCCCCGGGAATTCGGTTTCATTATTTTTGTTACTTAATGTTTTCGTTCTCTATTGTGTAGTTGAGTTTTGAACATCCGATGTGGTGCAGGCCCGTTGGTTTTTCTTCATTACTTTCCTTTTTCTTTCCCCCACACATACAGATAAAAACAGCAGTTTCATCTGCTTGTTTTGTCATTGCGACAACAGCTTGCCGAATAGATACGACCATTAAATCAATTGATAGTGTTGAACGGGCATATCTAACTTCCTTGCCTTATTTGGAACCAATAGTGGCACGCGGTTAGTTGGAATGGTGGCGCTGTATCAGAGTTTCGTAGATATCACTTCTAAAGTTCAATTATTATGTGTCTGTTAATGCTTTACAAAGGCCATTTATTTCTCCAACGGTGCAGTACAAATAATGAAAACTTACAGCGAACTTTTGATGTAAAGGAGTAGAAAAAATCGTGACATAAAAAAGCTGTTACAAGACAGTAACGATATTGCTATTGGATTAATTCCATACATAATTTCATCATCCCCTTTTTTATTGCATTTTCATTAGCAGAGTTGAGGGTGACTGGCCCTTAGAGTGGTTGTTCGCGGCGGTCGTTAAACACTGCAACAAAAAAGTTTTGCTTTTTAAAGTCGTAACTTCAATCTGTTGTAGAGGATAATAATGTTTCACAAAAATTTGCCGTCTTCGGTAGATTTTTAAAACAATACCAGCTAACACACGAAATTTAATATTAGACATTCTCTTTTTTTCGGGGTTTCACGACCACAATGAGCAACTTTGAAGGCTATAAGCAGACACTCGTCCCTAATTTAGGGCCACTGGTTCCAGGAAGGAGAGAGAGAGCTGGTGCGGTAAGACACACACACACACACACACACACACACACACACACACCACCCATGCCGCTTCCGGAATTCGAGCCCAGTCCGTTCCCTCGAACTTAGACCCCTGCGCTACCGGGGCAGTATATTAGACATTCGATGTGTCTTATTAGGGCCCGTTCGCCCATTTATCAATCTATGATCTGGTACATCACAGTCAAAATTTCTAAATCAATACTGAAAAAAAAATTAGTATGTATGGTCATCTCCCTCACTTCACTGAGGGGGGCTCACTTAGGAATTCTGTGGTAGCCAGACACATCCAGACGGTTTTACGACTGAATATTAAGGAAATATCTGGCAACATTAGAGATTCAGCAAGGATTCTTTGGGGAGGGGGGGGTAACGACCACCGTGAGCAACTCGAGCGGCTATAAGCAGTTCCCCGTCCCTAAATTAGTGCAACTGGTTCTTTGGAAGTGAGGCAGCTATCGCCTTAAAACAAACACATCACACATGTCTTACCCGGGACTCGAACGACAAATCAGAAACTTACGCCTTGAAAACTCTGATGCCTGGGCGCCAGAGCAAAGCAGCAGGAGCCCATTAATAGCGTGTTGATCTGGAAAAACTCGGACGCTCTGTTGTTTCGCTCAGTAGCGGATCTAGAAGCTCATCTTGGAAAGAGGGGGGGGGGGGGTTCGGTCAAAAAAACAAGAGAGACTTTTGGAGGGCGCACGCCCTCTCACACACACTATAAACTTGCAGCGCTTTCCCTTCCCGGAATCGCAAGTTGTTGTTTTCTTTTTTATTTTTCCATTAAAACAATTGTTCTCAATTTTCAAATCACAAATTGAGAACGAGAACTGAAAAATTAGCACTATTTTCATGACGTTCAATTGCCCGCTTTTCGAGAAAACCAACTTGATGCTTTTTTACGCTTTCCAACAGTAGGTTGAAGAAGCGTATGTGCTCAAGCTTTGTTCGTCTATCTGTCTGTCTGTCCGCACGATAACTCGCGTAAAAATGGTTTCATTTTCGAGTGTGTGGTAGGGGACAACCTGGGGACCAACCCTATTGAAAATGGACGAAATGGGGTCAAAGGTCAGGACATCGGAGCGAGATCCATTCTATCGCCCTGATGCGTCATAACTTACGTAAAAATGCTTCGATTACGGGAAAACTTTATCATGTCATTCGGGAGGCATGCTGTACCGGTTCTGTTTAAACACTGAGTGGCCACTTTATTATGACCATCCCCTCAGTACTTCGTTGGGCCACCTTTTGTCTTTAATACTGCGTCGATTCTTAGTGGCATGGACTCCACGAGATGTTGATAGGTGGTTTGTGGAATCTGAGACCATGCTTGATAAATAGCACTTTCCAGGAGTGTGAGATTGCAGGGTTGTGGATCCAGCTGTCTGATGGCTCGTTCAACTTCATCCCACAAATTCTCAATGGGGTTGAGATCTGGAGATTGTGGGGGCCACCTAAGCAAAGCAAACTCCCCGGCATGTTCCTGTACAATACGAGCACTATGGAAGGACGCATTATCTTGTTGAAAGTAGCCATCGCCATTGGGATAAACCATCTACATGACAGGATGCACTTGGTCCGCAACGATTTTTAGATATGATGTGCCAGTCAGACGTTGATCAACACGAATTAAAGGACCCAAAGCATGCCAGGAAAACATTCCCCAAACCATAACGTTGCCTCCACCAGCTTGAAGGGTTGTAGCAATGCGTTTGGGGTCCATGCTTTCTCCCCAAATTCTCACTCGGCCATCGGCATGGTGCAACTGAAAACGTGATTCATCGGACCACATAATTTGTTTCAAATTATCGACTGTCCAATCCTTGTGCTCCTGTGCGAACAGGAGACGTTTTCTCTTGTTAACTGCAGAGAGCAAAGGTGTTCGAACAGGGCCTTCGGCTGCCATATCCCATCGGATGCAGTGTACGGCGAACAGTGCGTGCAGAGATCATTTGAGGGGATCCTTGATTAAGATGGTCTGTAATTTGCTGCACTGTTGCCCTTCTGTTGTCTGTTACCAGTCTGGACACTCTCCGTTACCCCCGAGTAGTCACTAGTCGATGACGACCACACGTTGCACGTAGAGACCCAGTTTTTTGGCTGACAGTCCAGTCTTTAAACACTTTAACAACAGCTGCTCTGGAACATTTCACGAATGCGGCGGTTTGTTGCTACTCGCTCCATGGCTCCGAGCTCCTACAATCATCCCACGTTGAAAGTCCGTCAAATCGCATGTTTTACCCATCTCGTCACCCGAAAATCCCTTCTACTACTGTCGCAAGCACTAAGCTTTCCCCTTTTATACTAGCCTTGCCCTCTGGCGGCAACAGCGTGCAGCCATAGCTCATTTGCTTAAAACTGTCAGGTGGTCATAATAAAGTGGCCACTCAGTGTATATCATCGAAATGGGGTCAAAGGATCATCGAAATGGGGGCACAGGAGCGAGATTTATTCCACAGCCATAACTTGATTAAAAGTGTTTCTATTGCCACAAAACTTTAATTTGTTGTTCCGGAGGTATACTGAACCAAATCTGCTTAATATCATCAAAATGGGGTCAAAGGTCAGGGCACAGGAGCGAGATTTATTCCACAGCCATTATCCTCATAACTTGAGTAATGATTTCTGGTATGTTGGACAGCGTATCATAATAATCAATGCATTGCATGATTTTACTAACTTGTTAAATCTCACGTCTGGATAAAATTCTTCAAAATAAAGTCTTATCCCTTCTATTCAGATGGGTTAACTTAAATGAAAAATTTCCAGCTTGGGAATTTGTTACTACGAGTTCTCATGCGTACAATAAATATCAGTTGTTCAACGCGACTTTTGCCCATGGTACTATCTAATTGCTCTGAGTAATATGTACATTTTTTTTAATTCTATATATTATTTCATGTCTCACTGTATTGCCTATTAAATCTTATGCCCATTAATTCATACAAAACACATCCAAATTGCAATTTCAGGAAACGAAATCAAGTGAAACTTACGTTTCAATAGTTGATACAAACTTAAAACAATATTTTCATACAAATTTTGAAGATGACAATCCGATTTTTGGCGTAAATGAAATTTACAAAAAGTACACACGGGGACCCAGGCCCATCGGAATCCGGAACTATCCCGCCTGATTCAGGATAATTGGCTGGCTTAATTTAGGATGTATGTTCAGACTTTGCCATATTCCAAATAATGTATCCCATACAAATAAGGTACCATTCTCTTGGTTGTGCAGATCATTCATAACTGCATATTTAATTTTTATCTTACTAATTTTGTGCGCCTAAGATGAGCTGGGTCCTCCAAAGCGAGAGGCCAAGGGTAGGTGCCCTGCTTGCCCGGGAATGAGGTGGTAATATTTGTTTGCGTCACTTTCTCGGAAAGTGTTCCACGAAGATTTGGTACCAAGCAACAAGGAATTAGAAATCCTTGTATGTATGTTAACAACGCAAAGCACCCAAAGAAAACGATCTCGGTATCTCGGTAGAACAGCGGTATAGGCTAATATGTATTTCTGAATGCGTTTTGTTAATGTTGTCGGTGCGTGTTTGTCGTTTTCATGTCAGTTGTTAGAGGACGGATGAGAAAAGGTAAGGATTAGGAACGCCAAAGACGCGCCTAAGTAGAGAGATGAACTCCTCCATAGGCGTTGAGGAGGTACATAAAGATCGTTTTGGCGGTCACAAGGTTCTTGTGGTTCGGTTCGGGTTAGAGGGCGAACATACCTGCGTAGCACCGCAGTTCGGAGACACGATGTTTTTACGATGAGCAGCTACATAGTTGGATAGCCTTTGGGCCCGGCATCGAAGGGGTAAGAAGAACGATCTGTGCTTGCCCTAAGAGTGTACGGAAATCCAGGATGTTCAGAGATAGCAAAACCGCGGATGAAGGAACCAGCTTAAGTTTCTCCATCAGCTGACTAAAACAGAAGTACGGAAACGGCAATAATTGTTCTTGAAGCATCTATAAAATTCCATGGAAAAGTTTAAAAAAAAAGAGACTTGGCGTTTTATTACAGTGTGTGGTCCTACTTTTAGAAAACAGGTTAGTGTCTGAGATTCATTAAATAAAAGAGGAACTAACGGCGTTCTACCGCATAGGAAACGAACCAATTCATGTGTGATGGCTCTCGTGGGTTTCTAAGGCTAATCGAGTCTCAAGTAAGGTGGCAAATAGGGGCGAGGGCCGTTACAATACAATTCATTATTATGTATTTGTTAAATAATTTCATTTCTTTTCCATTCTATCTTCATAATTGTTCCTTGTTTCACTGATTTTGCCATTTTAGTTTCGTTATTAGTTTACGCTGATATTTAGCTACTGATATCGTTTCAAAATTTCGAGTTTTTAGGTATCCTGCTTTTTGCTCTCTGTACGAAAACCACATCCGCTTTATTTTTATGAGTTCTTCTTTCTGTTACATAAGGTAGGTGCTTTATTTAAGCAGGTGAAAAATTACCCTAAACAAATCAAAGTAAATCCAAGTCAAATATCAATAATTTGTTTGGTTCATCAGAATAGGAAACTCGAACTGCTTTAATTTTCAGTAAATATTCAAGTTCTACAACCCGAAATGGCAAAACTGTAACAGAACGAATTATACCATATATATATAACCGCCTTCTCGTGGTGCATCCTGTTCCCACTAAAGGGGCTCTGACGACCGCCAATAGCGGTATAACTATATTATCGGGATTAGAGGAAATTCTATCCCACACTCACCAACCCGCTTGGCCAGCGTGGTGAGTTATGGCCAAACCCCTCCAAAATGATTCCACAACTTAAATCTTGGCCCTCAGTCTCCGGCAGCTGGAATGTACCTGGCCAAGGCAGCGGCCAGTGCGACATGAAGGCAGAGGGTGCTAAGAATCCCCAGGGGACCGGACTAGGCTGCCATCTGATGCTGACCTTGGCTACTTACAATGGACGCTCCCTATCTTCTGATTCAAGGCTTCTTGAATTAGAAGAGGAACTACAAAGGATCAAGTGGGACATCGTGGGGCTAAGTGAGGTAAGGAGAAAAGGAGAAGATCTCATCGAACTGAAAAGTGGACATCTCTTCTACTATCGTGGGACAGATACTGGCAGAACTAGTGGTGTTGGATTTATAATAAACAAGAAACTGAAGGATAAAGTTGTAGAAGTTGAAAGTTCCTCTGACAGAGCTGCACGAATTGTTATCCAACTCTCGAAAAGATACCAGGCTCAGATTATTCAAACTTATGCACCCACCACAAGTCATCCTGAAGAAGAAATTGAAGAATTTTATGAGGAAATTTGTCATCTAAATAATAAAGGTAAGCAGCACTTGAAAATAATTATGGGAGATTTCAATGCAAAAATAGGGCAACGGCAACAGAATGAAACTTCAGTAGGTAAATTCGGTCACGGCAACAGAAACCAGCGTGGAAATACTCTCGTTGAGTTTGCAGAGGCAGAAGGGTTTTTCGTCTTGAACTCCTTCTTCAAGAAAAAGCCACACAGGAAATGGACATGGAGACATCCAAATGGGACGACAAGTGAAATTGATTTTATTATGTGTAACAAAAAATTCGTCATAGAAGACTGCAGTGTGCTGAACAAGTTCAACACAGGTAGTGACCATAGATTGGTGAGATGTAAGATGCACCTCAACACTAAACTTGAACGTGGCAAGCTCATAAGACAAACAAAATCTATTGACATAACCAACCTTAAAACACCATAATACCTTCAAGTTAGAACTGAAGAACAGGTTCTCTGCTTTAGAAGGCCTAACATCGGAAGAAGTGGACATCTCTGAAGTTAACAGAAAAGTAACCAAAGCTCTTATGGAAACAGCAACAAAATTAGCTGGGTCTAAGAACAAGCTGCATGTGAACAAATTATCAGGAAAAACCAAAATGTTGACGCAAAAAAGAAGAGAGATGAGGACAACTAAAGAAGATGTGACTTCCAAAGTGGAATATATAGAGCTATGCAAGACAGTAAGAAAAAGTATCACTGAAGACGTAAGAAAATTCAACTGTGAACTAGTGAGGAAAGCAATTGAAAACAACCAAAGCCTAAAGATAGCAAAGGGACATCTCAGTAAGGGAAGAAAACAGATTATGGCACTGAGAAAAGAAGATGGTTCTGTAACAAGAAATAGAGGCGAAATTTTGACAAGAGTGAAAGATTTCTACTCCAAATTATATGAAAGGGATGATATATGCACTCCAGACATCATGAAAGATACCAGTACCAGGGTTCCTCCAGTCCTTCCAGCAGAAGTTGACATGCAATCAAGAACATGAAGCGAGAAAAGATCCAGGAGAAGATGGAATTACTGTAGACATCATACAAGAAGCAAGTGGAGAAATCGAAACAGTACTCGCCCAAATTTTCACTCGATGCCTTAATGAAGGAAAGATTCCTGAGGATTGGAACACCGCTACAATGATCCTGCTACATAAGAAAGGTGACATTGAGGATCTCGGAAACTACAGACCTATCAGCCTCCTATCAGTAGTTTATAAAATCTTCACTAAAGTTCTTTCACACCGCTTGAAGGTAACACTGGACATGGCTCAACCGAGAGAACAAGCTGGATTCAGGAGTGGCTACAGCACAATAGATCATATCCACGTGCTGAGAGAACTAATTGAAAGAGCGAGGGAATATGAACTTCCATTGTGCATGGCTTTTATCGATTATGAAAAAGCCTTTGATTCGGTGAAACCATCAGCAGTTACAATGGCTCTGGAAACCTGCGGTATTGAAGATGCATACATTAATATTATTAATAACATCTATGAAAATGCAAGTGCAAAGATTAGGCTGTTTGAAAATAAAACACACGTAAAAATTGGAAAGGGAGTGAGACAAGGCGACACCATATCTCCGAAGCTCTTTAATGCCACATTGGAGATTGCTTTTCAGTCGCTGAGCTGGGAAAACAAGGGGATAAAGATTAATGGAGATTAATCTAACCCACCTTCGTTTTGCTGATGACGTAGTCATTTTTGCAACTGCCCCATCAGAGCTGCAGAGTATGATCCAGGAACTTGCTGACAAGAGTAAAGAAGTGGGATTAAAAATGAACTTTCAGAAGACAAAAGTGATGTTCAATGCTTTTACAAGAAATGAAGATTTATCGATTGATGGAGAAAAGCTGGAGATAACAGGCACGTATGTTTATCTTGGACAGCAGATATCAAGTGAGGGTCACATTGATGAAGAAATTAATCGGCGTACAAAACTTGCCTGGAGAGCTTTTGGAAGAAACAGCATAATTTTCAAGAGCAATATGCCATTATGTCTTAAAAGAAAAGTGTTTGATCAATGCATAATTCCAGTGCTTACGTATGGTGCAGAGACGTGGACCTTAACTAAAAGAGACATACAAAGGCTGCAGACAACTCAAAGCAGCATGGAGAGGTGCATACTTGGTGTAACCAGGAGAGATAAGAAGAGGAACTCGTGGATCCGAAAAATGACAAGAGTGGAAGACATCATGATCAGAGTTAAATCCCTGAAATGGCAATGGGCTGGACATACTGCCAGAAGGACAGATCATCGATGGACAGCCGAAATTTTAGATTGGATTCCAAGGGACAGGAAAAGACCCAGAAGAAGACCACATGGGAGATGGGTGGATGAAATTCGAAAGTATGCAGGGGTGACATGGAGGAGACAGGCACAAGACAGACCGTTGTGGAGGAAACTTGGGGAGACCTTCGTCCAGCAGTGGATTGATAATGGTTGACAATGATGATGATGATGATATATATATATATATATATATATATATATATATCATCATGGATTCCAAGGGATATATATCTATCTATCTATCATCATCATCATCATCATCATCATTGTCAACCATTATCAATCCACTGCTGGACGAAGGTCTCCCCAAGTTTCCTCCACAACGGTCTGTCTTGTGCCAGTCTCCTCCATGTCACTCCCGCAAATTTTCGAATTTCATCCACCCATCTCCCATGTGGTCTTTTTCTGGGTCTTTTCCTGTCCCTTGGAATCCAATCTAAAATTTCGGCTGTCCATCTATGGTCTGTCCTTCTGGCAGTATGTCCAGCCCATTGCCATTTCAGGGATTTAACTCTGACCATGATGTCTTCCACTCTCGTCATTTTTCGGATCCACGAGTTCCTCTTCTTATCTCTCCTGGTTATACCAAGCATGCACCTCTCTATGCTACTTTGAGTTGTCTGCAGCCTTTGTATGTCTCTCTCTCTCTCTCTCTCTCTCTCTGTATATATATATATATATATATATCATCATCATCGTCATCATTGTCAACCATTATCTATCCACTGCTGGACGAAGGTCTCCCCAAGTTTCCTCCACAACGGTCTGTCTTGTGCCAGTCTCCTCCATGTCACCCCTGCATACTTTCGAATTTCATCCACCCATCTCCCATGTGGTCTTCTTCTGGGTCTTTTAGTGTCCCTTGGAATCCAATCTAAAATTTCGGCTGTCCATCGATGATCTGTCCTTCTGGCAGTATGTCCAGCCCATTGCCATTTCAGGGATTTGACTCTGATCATGATGTCTTCCACTCTTGTCATTTTTGGGATCCACGAGTTCCTCTTCTTATCTCTCCTGGTTACACCAAGTATGCACCTCTCCATGCTACTTTGAGTTGTCTGCAGCCTTTGTATGTCTCTTTTAGTTAAGGTCCACGTCTCTGCACCATACGTAAGCACTGGAAGGATGCATTGATCAAACACTTTTCTTTTAAGACATAATGGCATATTGCTCTTGAAAATTATGCTGTTTCTTCCAAAAGCTCTCGAGGCAAGTTTTGTGCGCCGATTAATTTCTTCATCAATGTGACCCTCACTTGATATCTGCTGTCCAAGATAAACGTACGTGTCTGTTATCTCCAGTTTTTCTCCATCAATCGATAAATCTTCATTTCTTGTAAAAGCATTGAACATCACTTTTGTCTTCTGAAAGTTCATTTTTAATCCCACTTCTTTACTCTTGTCAGCAAGTTCCTGGATCATACTCTGCAGCTCTGATGGGCTAGTTGCAAAAATGACTACGTCATCAGCAAAACGAAGGTGGGTTAGATAATCTCCATTAATCTTTATCCCCTTGTTTTCCCAGCTCAGTGACTGAAAAACACCCTCTAATGTGGCATTAAAGAGCTTCGGAGATATGGTGTCACCTTGTCTCACTCCCTTTCCAATTTTTATGTGTGTTGTATTTTCAAACAGCCTAATCTTTGCACTTGCATTTCCATAGATGTTATTAATAATATTAATGTATGCATCTTCAATACCGCAGGTTTTCAGAGTCATTGTAACTGCTGATGGTTTCACCGAATCAAAGGCTTTTTCATAATCGATAAAAGCCATGCACAATGGAAGTTCATATTCCCTCGCTCTTTCAATTAGTTCTCTCAGCACATGGATATGATCTATTGTGCTGTAGCCACTCCTGAATCCAGCTTGTTCTCTCGGTTGAGCCATGTCCAGTGTTACCTTCAAGCGGTGTGAAAGAACTTTAGTGAAGATTTTATAAACTACTGATAGGAGGCTGATAGGTGTGTAGTTTCCGAGATCCTCAATGTCACCTTTCTTATGTAGCAGGATCATTGTAGCGGTGTTCCAATCCTCAGGAATCTTTCCTTCATTGAGGCATCGAGTGAAAATTTGGGCGAGTACTGTTTCGATTTCTCCACTTGCTTCTTGTATGATGCCTACAGTAATTCCATCTTCTCCTGGAGCTTTTCCAAGCTTCATGTTCTTGATTGCATGTGCAACTTCCGCTGGAAGGACTGGAGGAACTCTGGTACTGGTATCTTTCATGATGTCTGGAGTGCATGTATCATCCCTTTCATATAATTTGGAGTAGAAATCTTTCACTCTTGTCAAAATTTCGCCTCTATTTCTTGTTACAGAACCATCTTCTTTTCTCAGTGCCATAATCTGTTTTCTTCCCTTACTGAGACGTCCCTTTGCTATCTTTAGGCTTTGGTTGTTTTCAATTGCTTTCCTCACTAGTTCACAGTTGAATTTTCTTACGTCTTCAGTGATACTTTTTCGTATATATATATATATGGGATGTAAGGTCAGGTGATGCGTAACATCACAGCCTCTCCTTGACAAATGTCAACCCCGCCTTCTCGTGGTACATCCTGTTCCCACTAAAGGGGCTCTGACGACCGCCGATAGCGGTATAACTATACCATCGGGATTAGAGGAAATGCTATCCCACACTCACCAACCCGCTTGTCCAGCGTGGTGAGTTATGGCCAAACCCCTCTAAAATGACTCCACAACTTAAATCTTGGCCCTCAGTCTCCGGCAGTTGGAATGTACCTGGCCAAGGCAGCGGCCAGTGCGACATGAAGGCAGAGGGTGGTAAGAATCCCCGGAGGACCGGACTAGGCTGCCATCTGATGCTGACCTTGGCTACGTACAACGGACGCTCCCTATCTTCTGATTCAAGGCTTCTTGAATTGGAAGAGGAACTACAAAGGATCAAGTGGGACATCGTCGGGCTAAGTGAGGTAAGGAGAAAAGGAGAAGATCTCATTAAACTCAAAAGTGGACATCTCTTCTACTATCGTGGGACAGATACTGGCAGAACTAGTGGTGTTGGATTTATAATAAACAAGAAACTGAAGGATAAAGTTGTAGAAGTTGAAAGTTCCTCTGACAGAGCTGCACGACTCGTTATCCAACTCTCGAGAAGATACCAGGCTCAGATCATTCAAACTTATGCACCCACCACAAGTCATCCTGAAGAAGAAATTGAAGAATTTTATGAGGAAATTCGTCATCTAAATAATAAAGGTAAGCAGCACTTGAAGATAATTATGGGAGATTTCAATGCAAAAATAGGGCAACGGCAACAGAATGAAACTTCAGTAGGTAAATTCGGTCACGGCAACAGAAACCAGCGTGGAAATACTCTCGTAGAGTTTGCAGAGGCAGAAGGGTTTTTCATCTTGAACTCCTTCTTCAAGAAAAAGCCACACAGGAAATGGACATGGAGACATCCAAATGGGACGACAAGTGAAATTGATTTTATTATGTGTAACAAAAAATTCGTCATAGAAGACTACAGTGTGCTAAACAAGTTCAACACAGGCAGTGACCATAGATTGGTGAGATGTAAGATGCACCTCAACACTAAACTCGAACGTAGCAAGCTCATAAGACAAACAAAATGTATTGACATATAACCAACCTTAAAAAACACCATAATACCTTCAAATTGGAACTGAAGAACAGATTCTCTGCTTTAGAAGGCCTAACATCGGAAGAAGTGGATATTTCTGAAGTTAACAGAAAAGTAACCAAAGCTCTTATGGAAACAGCAACAAAATTAGCTGGGTCTAAGAACAAATTGCATGTGAACAAATTATCAGGAAAAACCAAAATGTTGATGCAAAAAGAAGAGTGATGAGGACAACTAAAGAAGATGTGACTTCCAAAGTGGAATATATAGAGCTATGCAAAACAGTACGAAAAGGTATCACTGAAGACGTAAGGAAATTCAACTGTGAACTAGTGAGGAAAGCAATTGAAAACAACCAAAGCCTAAAGATAGCAAAGGGACGTCTCAGTAAGGGAAGAAAACAGATTATGGCACTGAGAAAAGAAGATGATTCTGTAACAAGAAATAGAGGCGAAATTTTGACAAGAGTGAAAGATTTCTACTCCAAATTATATGAAAGGGATGATACATGTACTCCAGACATCATGAAAGGTACCAGTACCAGAGTTCTTCCAGTCCTTCCAGCAGAAGTTGCACATGTAATCAAGAACATGAAGCGGGGAAAAGCTCCAGGAGAAGATGGAATTACTGTAGACATCATACAAGAAGCAAGTGGAGAAATTGAAACAGTACTCGCCCAAATTTTCACTCGATGCCTTAATGAAGGGAAAATTCCTGAGGATTGGAACAACGCTACAATGATCTTGCTACATAAAAAAGGTGACATTGAGGATCTCAGGAACTACAGACCTATCAGCCTCCTATCAGTGGTTTATAAAATCTTCACTAAAGTTCTTTCACACCGCTTGAAGGTGACACTGGACATGCTCAACCGAGAGAACAAGCTGGATTCAGGAGTGGCTACAGCACAATAGATCATATCCACGTACTGAGAGAACTAATTGAAAGAGCGAGGGAATATGAGCTTCCATTGTGCATGGCCTTTATTGATTATGAAAAAGCTTTTGATTCGGTGAAACCATCAGCAGTTGCAATGGCTCTGAAATCCTGCGGAATTGAAGATGCATACATTAATATTATTAATAACATCTATGAAAATGCAAGTGCAAAGATTCGGCTGTTTGAAAATACAACACACATAAAAATTGGAAAAGGAGTGAGACAAGGGGACACCATATCTCCGAAGCTCTTTAATGCCACATTGGAAAATGTCTTTCAATCACTGAACTGGGAAAACAAAGGGATAAAGATTAATGGAGATTATCTAACCCACCTTCGTTTTGCTGATGACATAGTCATTTTTGCAACTACCCCATCAGAGCTACAGAGTATGATCCAGGAACTTGCTGACAAGAGTAAAGAAGTGGGATTAAAAATGAACTTTCAGAAGACAAAAGTGATGTACAATGCTTTTACAAGAAATGAAGATTTATCGATTGATGGAGAAAAGCTGGAGATAACAGACACGCACGTTTATCTTGGACAGCAGATATCAAGTGAGGGTCACATTGGTGAAGAAATTAATCGGCGTACAAAACTTGCCTGGAGAGCTTTTGGAAGAAACAGCATAATTTTCAAGAGCAATATGCCATTATGTCTTAAAAGAAAAGTGTTTGATCAATGCATCCTTCCAGTGCTTACGTATGGTGCAGAGACGTGGACCTTAGCTAAAAGAGACATACAAAGGCTGCAGACAACTCAAAGCAGCATGGAGAGGTGCATGCTTGGTGTAACCAGGAGAGACAAGAAGAGGAACACGTGGATCCGAAAAATGACAAGAGTGGAAGACATCATGATCAGAGTTAAATCCCTGAAATGGCAATGGGCTGGACATACTGCCAGAAGAACAGACCATCGATGGACAGCCGAAATTTTAGATTGGATTCCAAGGGACAGGAAAAGACCCAGAAGAAGACCACATGGAAGATGGGTGGATGAAATTCGAAAGTATGCGGGAGTGACATGGAGGAGACTGGCACAAGACAGACCGTTGTGGAGGAAACTTGGGGAGACATTCGTCCAGCAGTGGATTGATAATGGTTGACAATGATGATGATGATGATATATATACGAAAAAGTATCAAATAATAATATATATATATATATATTATGTGCGTCTTGAAGTAAGTTTCACATACAGCTACGTGGTTAAGTGAATCCTCTTAAAGATGTGTATCGTCTTTCTATACTTTGCTCACGTTTAAAATTAATTACAGCCCATGGTGGTGCATAAAATGTAAAAACTATTATATGCAATTTAATTTTAATGTTCCAGAAATATGCTACTTACATAAAATGTTTCATGATTGCCATCGAACAAACACCCCCAGTTCCGTTACAAGAATTGAATGCGTCTAGTAGTAATCCAATGAAAGTTCGTTTTTAGGCCTATCACTTCCAGTCTTGTGTCGAAGCCAGCTGTAACTTGTAGGCACTGTGAAGCAAAGTTCCTCACTAGGAATTGTTATGTCCTTCTGTTGATACAAATTTAATTCTTGAGGATTAGAACTTGTATCATCGAGTCAGCAGCGGTACCAGTTTATAAATTCGATTCAGCGGGGACGTGGGGTCAAAGTTGTCAACTGACATAACATAAGTATCCTTGATGCGAAATATAAACTGAAAGAGAAAATATAGTACAAAGGTTGAATATATAGTCTCTATCTACACCATATACATCCACCACGCGCCTGTATCCACCATATACCCATGTCTCGTGGTGTATCTGTTCTAGCAGTAATCCAATATAAGTTCGTTTTTAGGCCTATCACTTCCAGTCTTGTGTCAAAGCCAACTGTAACCTGTAGGGCTCTGTGAAGTAAGGTTCCTTACAATGAGTTGCTATGTCCTTCTATAATAACAAATGTGGTTCTTGAGGATCAGAACTGGTATCATCAGATCAGCAGCAGTGCCAGTCCACAAACTCAGTTCCGGAGGGGGGTCAGTTGTCAACTGACAAAACATAGTGTAAGTATCCTTGATACGAAATACAAGCTGAACAAGCAAGTATAATGCAAAGGTTAAATATAGTCTCTATGTACACTATATAACTTACTTACGTTTACCAGCCTGCCTGGTTTTTAGCACGTCTTTTGCAAAAAAAGATCGTGCTCATGTTACCGGTTTGTCCGCCCGTCCGTCCGTCTGTACCCACGATATCTCTGCAACTACTAGTCCGATTTAAAAAAAAATTTGCATTGGGAAGCTTGAAATATGCGAATGATGATCCTTCATTTCGTTTTTTTTAAGATGTACAATTTCGCCGCTAGAGGGCGTAAATGCAGATTATGCCGAATTCAAAAATACGTTTTATTCCACATATTTGCTTCTAAACATCATTGAAAAACTTCTTTTATCTTTCGATTCCATTTATATCGAAGAGTATTTTAGATGTAGTTACTTTTTCAAATTACGCATAGATTTTCCGCTAGGGGGCGTAAAAGTAAATGACATTTTTCTTCGATAACTCTTCTTCTAAAACTCCGATTTGAAAAATGTTTTCTTCAGCGGATACACCTCCTGATGGAAAATCTTTTGCATATAATTTCAAATTTTTGGTAAAGAATACTTTGGCCATCAGGGGGTGGGGGTGGGAGGGGGCGGGCGTAAGTGATAATTTTTGCTTCTGATGTATTTGCCATAAAATCTGAGCTTCTAAAATATCGATTGAAAAAATTCTTTCGTGGACTGATGCCATTCACATCAGTAAACCTTTTCGGAATATTTTCTTCTTAAAATATTCCACAGTTTCTCCGCCAGGGGGCGTAGATGTATATCTTATTTTTGTCAATATCTCTACTTCTAGGATTCCGATTTTAAAAATCCCTTCTTTGTTGGATAGTGTTTTCAGTGTAACATGTTTTTCATATAATTTCAAAATTTGCAAGTAATTCATAGACTTTCCGCTAGGGGGCGTACAGGTAAATTGCGTTTCCCCCTATATCTCTGCTTCTAAATCTCCGATTTGAAAAATACTTACTGCACCGGATGCAGCTCCTGCTGGGAAATCGTTTGCACATAATTTCTAATTTTTGTAAAAAAAAATGGTTTGACCACCAGGGGGCGTAAACCTTAATTTCCGCTTCTGATGTATTTGCAGTAAAATATGAGCTTCTAAATTCTCGATTGAAAAAAATGTCGTTTGTTGACCGATACTACTCATGTCGACAAACCTTTTAGAAACCTTTTCTTCTTCAAATAATGCATGGTTTCTACGCCAGGGGGCGTAGATGTATATCTTATTTTTTTCAATATCTCTACTTCTAGTAGTCTGATTTGAAAAATTCCTTCTTTGTTGGATAGTGTTTCCGATGCGAAATGCTTTTCCTATAAATTCAAAATTTTCAAGTAAATCATAGACTTTCCGCTAGGGGACACAAAGGTAAATTGCATTTTCTGCGTTATTTTTGCTCCTAAAACTCCGAGTTGAAAAATTCTTCCTGTATCGCATACAAGACCTGATAGAAAAGATTTTTCACATATTTTCTAATGTTTTGCGAATGGTTTGGCCACCAGGGGGCATAAGTGTTAATTTTTGCTTCTGATGTATTTGTAGCAAAATTCGGGCTCCTGAAAACTCGACTAAATTTTTTTTCTTGGACCGATACCGCTCATATGGAAACATTTTTTGAGAATACTTTCTTCCTAAATAATGCATGGTTTTCCCAGCAGGGGATGTAAAATCACATCTTATTTTTGTCGATATCTCTGTTTCTAAGATTCCGATTTGAAAAATTATTTCTGTGTTTGAGAGCATTTTCGGTGCGAAACGTTTCTCATATAAATTCATGTTTTTCTTAACGCACAAGTCTGCAACCAGAGGGCGTAAGCTCACGATTCCGTTTACAGCAATATCTGAGGGATTAAAAACCCGATTGAAAAACTTCTTTCTTCCGTCAGATACTATTGTTTTCCATACCGGTTCCAATGACTTTGAATAGCTTTGATAAATTTAATTTGCGTCAGAACGGATTCAAAAGACGTGCTTATTACACCCGAAAATTCGGTGTCATCTTTCTTGTGTGTGTGTGCTTTTTTTTTTTTTTTTTGTGGGCCGCGGGTTGCCTAGTGGGCAACGTTTGTGACTGCCATGGAGAAGACCTCAGGTTCGATCCCAGCAGGTACGAACGCTCGATTCGCTAAATATCCGCGGTGCGTCGGTTGGGCACGTTAAGCCGTCGGACCCCGGGTACTGGCCCTCCGGTAATAAATAAGGGCGTCTTCCTCCCCCTTTCTACCTCGCTTCCGTGTCACTTTCCTATCTGGCACTCTAGCCCAAATCTCCTAGCTTCCTATTTCTAAGGGTTGTTTAAGACCTGGGATCAGACACTCCCTTCCTAAAATCCTTTACATATGATCATTTTTCCCTTTTTTTTCTTAAATAGGAGCAGATCTGACAATTTTTGACGTATGAAGGATCAAACTGAGAATTTAATCCCAAAACTGTAGAAGCCGTGAAATAAGATCACTACGCCTTACGTGGTACCGGGAATTGCTTTTCTTTTTTATTCCAGGAGCATCCATCTAACCAACAGATCTTTGCTACTTTATGACACCTTGTTAATAGAAAATGATTGACACGTATCGCTCGCTGAATGACATTTTTTGAAGGAAACTGTTTTTATGAAATGCTTTCTAACACTGTATGTATTGACACTAGACGTCATTGATTGTTTGCTGTTTTCAGTGGCAGATGAAGCAATCTTACTTTCTCCCGAAATATCTAATATCTAACAGGCTGAAATTCTGGGAGGGGGGGGGGTATTTTTGCAAAGATCATTACACGATTAAGAGACTAAATGAATTGAGATTAAATGGGCTTTTTAAATTTTCTTTCACACTATTTTACACATATACATCTATCCTAAAGCAAACCCTATGTTATTAGAACACCCACAAAAGGATATCCGTTGTGAAATTATTATTAGTATTATTTAGTTTTTTAGTTTTAGTTTTGAGTATTTGGTGTATGTAAAGGGAAACGGGAGTACTGGAAAACAGAAGGTAAATAGCTTGTGCTACATGTATGCCTCTGTTTATTTACTTATTTATATTCTTGGGTACTCTTTCGTTTCCTTTCCTTTTGCAGAGTTAGCAGATTCGATTCTGATGTAGGGTTTGACGATGTTGAAATTTTGAGTTTTTCGCTAGATTTTTAATTTTTGTTTTTAACAAGAACTAGTAGATTTTAAGCTCTTAGCTTAGGTTTTTCTTTTCTTCATAAACAAATCCGAGCAGAAAGTTTGCCAAAGAATGCTCCTCTGAAAGGTGAGAACGTTGTAAATGTTTTCTAGCGATCAAAATGTTATCGCCGTTCATCAATGATATAAAGATAACATTTCGATTTTTACAATAGCACAGCAGCATTTGATCTTCAGACACGTTTCAAACGCAGATTTTTTTTTACCGTTTCCACGTTAAATACCACCAGGAGTAAATTTCAGGGCTATAAGCAGTCGCCCGTCCCTAATTAGGGCCTTTGGTTCCAGGGAAAGGACAAAGCCAGCTTCACACGGTGTCGTCGCATTTGCGACCGGGGTTGAAATCGTAGCATATCCGACCGGCAGGGGCAAAGAGGAGTGGGGATGAAAGAAGGGAGGCAGGGTAGGGACATTGGATGTTGACCACCTGGGGTCTTCCAACGGTCAATACGACCATGGTTGAAAGGTCAGATGGTAGTGCACCCCCTAATAGCTTAAGCTATTAGGGTTCAGGGCCGAGCAGATCACGTTTGAAGGAATTAATTGAATAAACAATTTTCGCACTCTTTAATTTCTCTTACTTTATACATACACTGAAGAGCAATTGAATTAGAGATACTTGTTTAGTAACGTGCAGCACAACCTTTCGCCCTGACGACGGGGGCGATTCGTCTCGGCATGGACTCGACAAGACACCGGAAGCGTTGGGAAGCCATACGGGTCAACGACCCCTGAACAAGCTCCCACAGTTCACGAAGATTTGATGGAGGGGGGTCAGAGCCTCGAACATCTCTCTCAATGGGACTGAGGTCAGGTGACCTAGCTAGCCAAGGAAGCGAGGTCACGTCGTTGGAGTGTTCATCCAACCATTCGGATACAATTCGGGAGCGATGGCACGGTGCATTGTCTTGTTGCAGTTGCAGGATGAGGTCCCCAGTAGGATGTTGAAGACGCACAAACGGGAGCAAATGGTCGTCCAGGATATCCCGGTAACGTTGACCTGTGAGGCACGATGTCACACGTACCAGGGGTCCCATTTCAGTCCACGTAAACAGTCTCCAGACGAGAATGCCACCCGCACCAACTTGAAGGGTACCCTGCTGGCAAGAAGGATCCATCGCTTCATGTGGTTTGCGCCATACTCCTATCCTGCCATCCGCATGTACCAACGTGAATCTCGACTCATCAGTCCAGGCAACATTTTCCCACATGTCTAGGGTCCAGTGGCGATGTTCCCGCGCCCATGCTAATCTTTGCACCCTGTGATGTGCTTTCATCAGCGGTACCCTCGTGGGAGGATGGCTTCAGTACCCCATAGCGAGGAGATGGTTCTGGATGGTGTGGCTGCTTACACGTTTTTGTGCACCAGCGTTAAATTGCCGAGTGATTTCTTGCACTGTGGCGCGTCTATCCGCTGTTACAATGCGAGCTAGCCGACGATGACCCAGCTCATCCACACGCTGTTGTCCACTACGGTTGGCCCTTGCAGGGATGGTTTTACCGGATTCGATGTACTCACGGTGCACCCGTGACATAGTGGCTCGTGAAAATCCCAGTGCCTGCACGACTTCCGAGATGGAGTGACCCATTCGTCGGGCCCCAACAATTTGCCCACGATCAAATGCGCTCAGTTCCTTCGTCTTACCCATACTGCGTCCGACTCTTACTGATTCCCGTCGCATCACTCCTTATACTGTCGGATCGCTGCATACGTCATGCCGTTTCCGTTTACAGGGCCGCCCACAGCGCCACATTTGCGTAACGCCAGCTGTCTCTAATTCAATTGCTCTTCAGTGTACATGAGTTACCATTGAAATTATTGCACTAACAGAAATTTTTAATTTTGTCATCGATGTTTTGATGCTTTCGTAATTACTTCGTTTTTCACAGTCTTGAAAAAATAAATGAAATTTGGGAACATTTGGATTTCCTTTCTTACAAAAAGCGAAGAAACTTGTCATTAATTATGAATGCAGCTATCGCAATAAAATTCGCACACGAATGGAATAAATCTCCGGCAGCTTGTCGTAGAGAAAGTACAATGGCTATTGCTTGGGAAAAGGAAGTGTTTTATTTTTTATATACAGATGAGGTTTTACTTGGGCTACTTCACATGAGTAAAACCTTATTTTGTAAATACAAACAATACGATAAATACAATAATTACCAGACTTTTGCTAAAAATGACTATTAAACAGGAAATGATGACGTCAGCATACCGCTAATTTTAGGTTTGGGACACTTGGATATTTTTTGCAAACAGTGAGCCGCAAAAAATCTGCTTCCAGGGCTATTTATGGATCACCAGTCCGATACTGAGCGCTCGTATGAAGATCTGAAACTTAAAACAGCTATTTCTGCAGATTTTTTAGGAATAATAATTCCGGGTACGTATAAAATAATCTATGAGGAATTAGAAGAGCAATACATGAAAGTAAGAATGTTTTCTGGGGAATGATATTTTCTACATTTTCTAACCAATTGTTATTATGTGGTTGTAATAAAGTCAGAGAATAAATAAGCTATTCTTAAAAATGACAAATGAATCAAAGCCATATTGTTATTTAATGTTTTCTGGAGATCTAAAATTCATGTTGTAGAAATCGCGAGTCCCCAGACACGCGTTCGAAACACTGAAGTTCTGTCGCGTTCAAACTGAGGTACGTACTTTGGTACAAAGCAACTTCTTTTACGGTGTGGAGAAAACGCATTTCTGTAGTTCACGTGATGGCCGCAAATACCACCCGTCTCCTCACACCGCATCGCCAGCAACTCCCCCCATCTGACTTTCCTTCTTTCTTTCCCCATCCCTCTGCGTTAGGCCGGTCGCATTTACTACCATTTCAACCCCGGTCGCAAATACAACTGCTTTCCGTTCCGCTCATACCCCACGAAGTACTCGAACCCGGGATCATCTCAAACAAATGATCAAAAGCCAGCGCCTCACGCAAGAAATACATATATTTTATTTAAAACACACACACACACACACACACACAGATCACAGTTCCGTGGAACTGTGACATAAAGAACTCATAGATGGGTAAACACTGTTACGAAAATGACCATGGATTTCTTTGAAGACATGAAACTAATCACCAAGCCAGATTGAACCACCAAGCTTGATATTTCCGAAGCCTTCCGTGTACACTGAAGAGCAATTGAATTAAAGACAGCTGGCGTTATTCAAATGAGGCGCTGTGGGCGGCCCTGTAAACGGAAATGACATGACGTATGCAACGATCCGACAATATAAGGAGTGATGCGGCGGGAATCAGTAAGAGTCAGACTGAGTATGGGTAAGACGAAGGATCTAAGCGCATTTGATCGTGGGCAAATTGTCGATGCCCGACGAATGGGTCACTCCATCTCGGAAGTCGTGCAGGCACTGGGATTTTCACGAGCCACTGTGTTACGGGTGTACCGTGAGCACACCGAATCCGGTAAAACCATCCCTGCAAGGGCCAACTGCCGTGGACAACAGCGTGTGTTTGAGCGGGTCATCGTCGGCTAGCTCACAGTGTAACAGCGGATAGACGGGCCACAGTGCAAGAAATCACTCGGCAATTTAACGCTGGTGCACGAAAACGTGTAAGCAGCCACACCATCCAGAACCATCTCCTCGCTATTGGATACAGAAGCCATCCTCCCACGAGGGTACCGCTGATGACCGCACATCACAGGGTGCTAAGATTAGCATGGGCGTGGGAACATCGTCGCTGGACTATAGACACGTGGAAAAATGTTGCCTGGACTGATGAGTCGAGATTCACGTTGGTACATGCGGATGGCAGGATAGGAGTACGGCGCAAACCAAATGAAGCGATGGATCCTTCTTGCCAGCAGGGTACTCTTCAAGCTGGTGCGGGTGGCATTCTCGTCTGGGGACTGTTTACGAGGACTGAAACGGGACACCTGGTACGTATGACATCGTCCCTCACAGGTCAACGTTACCGGGATATCCTGGACGACCATTTGCTCCCGTTTGTGCGTCTTCAACATCCCACTGGGGACCTCATCCTGTAACAAGACAATGCACCGTGCCATCGCTCCCGAATTGTATCCGAAATGTTGGATGAACACTCCAACGACGTGACCTCGCTTCCTTGGCCAGCTAGGTCACCTGACCTCAATCCCATCGAACACATATGGGATGCCATCGGCAGAGATGTTCGAGGTTCTTACCCTCCATCAAATCTTCGTGAACTGTGGGAGCTTGTTCAGGGGTCGTTGATCCGTATGGCTTCCCAACGATTCCGGGGTCTTCTCGAGCCCATGCCGAGACGAATCGCCGCCGTCATCAGGGCGAAAGGTGGTGCTACACGTTACTAGACAGGTATCTCTAATTCAATTGCTCTGCAGTGTATGTCAGAATTCTTCTCAACTTGTCAATGACATGGAACCAATCCACACCATATCTATCAAGCGCGTGGAAACAACTAACTGAAACCCATGACCGTAAACACCGTTAATGTCATGTGCGACTTGTATATTTACCTGCCATTCGTTCTAATGAAGCTGGATTTTTTTTTTTTTATATTGAAGGTTTAACGACTACCGTGAGCAACTCGATGGGCTAGACGCAGTCGCCCGTCCCTAATTTATGGCCAATATGATTCGGAAAGCACTGTTTAATGCACGATGTAATAAATTTTGATGCAAACCTTCGTCGGGTTTTGAAAGAGGTTTACTAAAACATAGATTACAATATTACACGAGTTAAAAAGTACATAAATAAACGAGATATTTTGTCCTGACATTCAGGTCATAATCAGATTTTCCTGAAAAAAGGTTTGGAAGAAAAATGTTGTAACGATGATATGCCATATGTGATACCTACCGCTTGGAAATCGTGTATTAATAATGATAGAATGAACAGTAGACTTACAATTTAAACAAAACTCTAACTATCTCTTACATTCTAAATATTAGTTTTTTTTTTTTTTTTTTTTTTTTTGTGTGTGTGTAGACCACGTACAATTTCATTCTTGGTGATATATTTTTGTATCATTTGGTGTGCGCATGTGCAGTGTTGCGATACCTCATTCTTGCTTTGGTATATACACTATTTACCAACAAGTAATTCGACACCCCTGCAATCGACGATATCTGCGGTCCTGATACACGTCACGGCCGCGCCGTTAAATATCGTGTAAGAAACAACAACGCGACCAGTTGCATGCAAGATGCCACGCAGTTCGGAGTACTCTGATTTCGAGAAAGGTGTAATCGTCGGGTATCACAGAAATGGCCGATCCATACGTGACATATCCAGCGAGTTGAAGCACCCAAAATCGACAGTGGCCTACGTGATTGGCAAGTGGAAGATGAGAGGCGACTGTCGGAATGTGCCCCGACCCGGCAGACCCACAAAACTGGGAGTTAGAGACCGACGGGTGCTGGCCAGAGAAATTCGGAAAAACCGCACTAAATCGATGGGCCACATTCGCGAGGAGTTTCAACAGGCATCCGAGAGTGTTCTTTTGATGAATACCATCCGTAAAGAAACCCATCTGCTCGGTTATCATGGACGTGCTGCCGCCCACAGGCCTTTGATCACCAAGTCCAATAGCGCTGCTCGGCTAACGTGGTGCAAAAACATCGACAGTGGATCGTTGAACAGTGAAATCAGGTTCTCTGGAGCGACGAATCAAGGTTCACCCTCTACCGTTCGGATGGCAGGGTCTGGGTTTGGCGTCTGCCTGGAGAAAGCCTCCTGCCGGAATGTATTGCGCCAACTGTGAAGTTCGGCGGCGGTGGAATTATGCTATGGGGGTGTTTCTCCTGGTATGGCACGGGACCCTTGGTCGCAATTCCTGGTAGACTCAACGCCGAGACCTACTGCACCATTTTGGACGACCATGCGCTTCCTATGTTGTAGCAGTTTTACGGGGTGGACCCATGTTACTTTAAGGATGACAATGCCACCTGTCATGTTGCGAGGTCCAACATGGCTTGGTATGGTGACAATGGGGTTAATCGAAAGGACTGGCCTGCGCAGAGCCCGGAACTTAACCCCATCAAGCACCTCTGGGACGAGTTGGAGCGTCGACTTAAAGGGTGCCCCCACCGTCCGAAATCGGTGAAGGAACTGACCTGTCTTCTCCAAGCCGAGTGGAAGAAAATACCGCTAGCCGTCGTACAACGCCTGGTTGAGAGTATGCCCCGGAGGGTAGCAGCTGTAATCGCTGCTCGTGGAAGCTCCACCAACTATTGAAGGTGAAGAAACTTCGTTTCCCTTTGCTATCACAGGTATCCAATTACTTGTTGGTAGATAGTGTATAATGTATAATGTAGGGTGACCATCTATGACCACAGTGTTATTTCAGCAAACAGTGCTTTCCGAATCGTATTGTCGTATTCTGCACGAAGAACCCCAGATATTTTAATTTATGGTCACTGGCTCCAGGGAAGAGAGAGAGCCAGTGCTGTAAGACAAACACAACATCCATGCCTTACGGGATTCGAACTCGTACCCACCTCGGACGAATGATCAGAAGCCAGGGCTTAGACCACTGCGCCACCGGGGCTGCCCTGATGAAGCTGAGCCAGAGCCCAAAAAATTAAAATATTTTTGAAGCAACGTTGTATTTCCTTAATACACTGCTGGACAATTGCTAAGGACGGATCATAAACGGCTATATAGCGCATAAAAAAGTAAGTGTGGTTTAATGCCAAGTGAAATAAAATAATGTCAGAATGCCAGGACATTACAAGAAAGACAATTTATTGTGCTCTGAAATCCAGAAGGCTTTGGAACGTGTTCAAGGGACAAACAGGACATTTTGTGCAGAATACGTAAACGTGAAAAAAATGCAATTACCGTCCGCAGGCGTTTCGCCGTAAGATGTCAATACGGGATATGGCCACCATGGAGGGCGATGCAAGATTCCACACGTCGTGTCATGCTTTGCACAACATTATCAAGCAGCTGTTGGGGTAATTTATCCCATTCCTCTGTCAGTGCACGAATGAGGGTGTCCTTGTTTATTGGAGGGCATTGGCGACCAGCAAGACTCTTCCCCAAAGCATCCCACACATTTTCAATGGGATTAAGATCTGGAGAACGGGCTGGCCATACGAGGCGTTGAATATCCTCGCTCTCAAGACACTCCTGGACAGCGACTGTTCGATGACATGTTGGGTTGTCGTCCATGAAAATGAATCTATCACCGACAGCACCACGGAACATGCGAACATGAGGTAGCAGAACATCATTAATGTATCGTTGGCCAGTCATAGTCCCAGTTGGAAGCACATAGAGGGACGTACGGCCATTGATCATGATGCCAGCCCATACCATGACACTACATGTCGGATATCGGTCCCTTTCCTGTATGTTTGCTGGACAATATGCAGTACCACTATCACGCCAGATCAGTTGTCGTCGACAATCAGACGATAGACTGTATCTACTCTCATCTGAGAAGAGGACAGCAGACCAGTCGTTATCAGTCCAATTGCGATGTTGATGGCACCATTGCAAACGGGCGGTACGGTGACGTCTGGACAATTGGATGCACGCAACAGGACGGCGGGCGTATAGTCGTCCTTCATGCAAACGTCTGGCGACAGTTTTTCGGGAGATCCGCTTGCCAGTAGCAGCCATAAACTGATTTGCTACCTCACTAGCTGTGCTGCGCCGCTGTCTTTTTGTTGATAGCACTATGTACCGATCTTCTGCAGGTGTCGTACTGCGAACACGACCTCCCCCGTGACGTTTGCTACACTCTCCATTTGTTTGAAATGATTTCCAAAGCCTTGAAACAACACTGGGGCTGACGTCGAACTCCCTGGCAACATCTGTTATTTTTGCAAGTTCGTCCATTGATTCTTTCCCTTTCAACTTTGCGTTTGAACAACAACGGTCAATACGCGTCAAATCCTTTATATCTCTTATCAGCGCTATGACGTCACGAACAAGTTCGGCAATCCAAAATTTGCATACGCACAACACGTCTTACTGTATCCCGCACTTATGCTAATTTCCACATTTTCCTGCCTTCCATTTTATGGTTGCTATCGTTGCTATTGTCATCCGTCCTTAGCATTGTCCGGCAGTGTATATATATAATCATCACAAAGCTTGTAGTTTCCAATTTGTGGAACATCACTTTTCAACGTCCGAGGTGGGTTGACAAGTGATGTTCCACAAATTGGAGACTACAAGCTTTTTGATGATTATCAGCTCTCGTCCGATGTAAAAGAACACGCGGTATATTGAGTAATGTTTTACGATGCACGGCCACCGTAATTCTACAAACGGCCTCTATAGCAATTAAGGCTAAAAAGAGTCACCGGCTAAAAATGTACTTGGAAATTGGAGCATATCTTTTCTGTTCCTGGAAGGTAGGTACTAAAGAGATTTTTAAGATAACACTAATGTGATTGCTAATTTTTCTGTAGAACTTCTGGATGCAGAAAAAATAGTAAAAACGTTGGAAATTCTTAGTAGAAAAAACGTAAATTTACATTTGAAAGTAATAATGAAATTTACCATTGCGTATGTTGTTGAACATCGCACTTACGTAGAGTATTGGAAAGTATGAAACGTACAGAAATGAAAAATATATCATTCTCTGCAGCAGCTATTCACTGCTGGACAAAGTTCTCTCGAAAATTTCCCCAGAAATTTGTGTTGGGGTTACTTTTGTTATTCTTGATGACCAATTGAGTGCTTTCGGGGGTTTCGTGATTATACGACCCAAGTGCCCAAAATGATCAAAATAACAACAAAGAAATTTCATTTTTGTCCTAACATGTTGCCTAATTTCGTTTATCCATCGTATTTACGTAGTTTTTGGGTTTTCTAGTTTTCAGTTAAATCTGTGTCGAGAGTGTGGTAGAAATAGTTAGGTAAAAGAAGGCACAGAGAAATTTGCATATGTTGTTCGTAGTTACAATTTCTGTTTGCCCCCACATAAAAACTAAGCTATGGGCGCCGATGAGGGTAGTCCGATCAGGCAGAGCAGCAGATGTTCAAATGTAGTCCTTATTTGTCGTATTTTGTGTAGCAAAACCGACTGAGTTTGTAATACACTGCTGGACAATTGCTAAGGACGGATCACAAACGGCTATATAGCGCATAAAAAGGTAAGTGTGGTTGGATGCCAAGTGAAATAAAATAATGTCAGAATGCCAGGACATTACAAGAAAGACAATTTATTGTGCTCTGAAATCCAGAAGGCTTTGGAACGTGTTCAAGGGACAAACAGGCCATTTTGTGCAGAATACGTAAACGTGAAAAAAATGCAAATACCGTCCGCAGGCGTTCCGGCGTAAGATGTCAATACGGGATATGGCCACCATGGAGAGCGATGCAAGATTGCACACGTCGTGTCATGCTTTGCACAACATTATCAAGCAGCTGTTGGGGTAATTTATCCCATTCCTCTGTCAGTGCACGGATGAGGGTGTCCTTGTTTATTGGAGGGCATTGGCGACCAGCAAGACTCCTCCCCAAAGCATCCCACACATTTTCAATGGGATTCAGATCTAGAGAACGTGCTGGCCATAAGAGGCGTTGAATATCCTCGCTCTCAAGACACTCCTGGACAGCGACTGTTCGATGATATGTTGCGTTGTCGTCCATGAAAATGAATCTATCACCGACAGCACCACGGAACACGCGAACATGAGGTAGCAGAACATCATTAATGAATCGTTGGCCAGTCATAGTCCCAGTTGGAAGCACGTAGAGGGACGTACGGCCATTGATCATGATGCCAGCCCATGCCATGACACTACATGTCGGATATCGGTCCCTTTCCTGTATGTTTGCTGGACAATATGCAGTACCACTATCACGCCAGATCAGTTGTCGTCGACAATCAGACGATAGACTGTATCTACTCTCATCTGAGGAGAGGACAGCAGACCAGTCGTTATCAGTCCAATTGCGATGTTGATGGCACCATTGCAAACGGGCGGTACAGTGACGTCTGTACAATGGGGTGCACACAACAGGACGGCGGGCGTATAGTCCTCCTTCATGCAAACGTCTGGCGAAAGTTTTTCGGGAAATCCGCTTGCCACTAGGAGCCATAAACTGATTTGCTACCTCACTAGCTGTGCTGCGCCGGTGTCTTTTTGTTGATAGCACTATGTACCGATCTTCTGCAGGTGTCGTACTGCGAACACGACCTCCCCCGTGACGTTTGCTACACTCTCCATTTGTTTGAAATGACTTCCAAAGTCTTGAAACAACACTGTGGCTGACGTCGAACTCCCTGGCAACATCTGTCATTTTTCGCCCTTCTTCAATCTTGCCAATAATACGGCCACGCGTAAAATCATCTAGGTGATGTCGGGAAGATATACTGAAAATTGCAAGTTCGTCAATTGCTTCTTTCCCTTTCAACTTTGCGTTTGAACAACAACGGTCAATACGCGTCAAATCCTTTATATCTGTTATCAGCGCTATGACGTCACGAACAAGTTCGGCAATCCAAAATTTGCATACGCTCAACACGTCTTACTGTATCCCGCACTTATGCTAATTTCCACATTTTCCTGCCTTCCATTTTATGGTTGCTATCGTTGCTACTGTCATCCGTCCTTAGCAATTGTCCGGCAGTGTATAGCACGACTATAGGGGGCGCTGATATATATCATCAGTCAAAACAATTATGATTTCATCGCGAACTCAGTTGGTTTTGGGAAGCGAAATACTATTAACAGCGGCTATGTTAACCATCTGTTTAGGCTCTGCCTCTTCTCGTCAAAAGATGAACATGGGAAACGAAGATGTGGTCCATCTATGATGATATCATAAACAAGATGTTAGGCTTTCAGTTACAAGGGGCGTTGGTATTACCCACCCCCTGTAACTGCTCCCCCCCCCCTCGCATCACAGATCTTGTATTTCTGTTGACACGAGTGGCGATATCTCGAAAAGACAACCCGGCTTCCCCCAGTCCTAAATTTCTGCCTTGCTCAAAGTCTGACAACTGTACTTAAGGATTGCTTCTGTGCATGGCACACATAGATAGTGGTGCAGTCCTGAAAAAGAAGTGACCCGGCGCTCCGAAGACCGGCCCAGACGTTATCGACCCCAGCAGGTATGCGGAAGGAAGGGGTAGGGAGTGCGGCAAGAAACCGTTGAAGTCGAATATATGTATATATAAAGGCCTTTCCATAAAAACTGAGAGTAATTTTCTTTTGAGTTGGCAACAGTTCGAAAGGGAAAAAGAACCACACAGACGACTAACTGAATTAAAGAAGTATCTATGGCAACGGTTATTAGCCCTCGCAGACGATTCTGGTTTCGTTATTGCGCAGTTGTTTAAGGTACGTCTGCATTTCTCCACACAGCTATAGAGGTGAGTGATTCAGGGTTAAGAAGTGAAATGCGTTGTGCGATAGAATTTTGCTATCGTTTGGGTAGAACGGCTGAAGAAACAGTTGATTTAATAAAAAAGCTTACAGAGATGAATGTTTGATTGAATCAACGACTTTTAGATGGCACCATGATTTCAAAAAAGGGCGTTTGTCGGCAAAACTCGCTCCTAGGCCTGATCGACCTGAAAGTGTTATTACAGAGCGTATTGTTAACACTGTTTAGGCAATCCAGCAAGAAGATCGACGAATGACGTGTGAAGACATAGCGGCGTCAACTAATATTTCAAAAACGTCGGCGCTCCGCATTCTACGCGACAAATTACTGCTGCATCGTGTGTGTTCCGGATGGGTACCTCAACACCTGACGACAGAACAATTGTTGGCCAGAGTTCAGGTGTGTCATGAGTGGAAACAAATGATCGCAAAGGATACAAACTTTCTAAACACAGTAATAACTGTCGATGAAACATGGGTCTACTATTTCGACGCCCTCACGAAGCGGGCAACGAGTGTCTGGAAACACACAGGCTCGCCTCCTCCGAAAAAAGTCCACCAAAACAAATCAGCTTGAAAGGTGATGATAATAATTTTCTTCGATCATAAAGGTGTAGTCTACCAGCATGCCGTTCCTCCACAAAGTACTGTCTATGCTGAGTATTACATTTCAGTCTTGAAGCGTCTGCGACGACACATAACTATTAAGCGACCGGAACTGGTGGGCAACACATGTGGCTACTTGGGTTGAACAGTTTCTTACGAAATACAGTATTGAAATCAGGCCACAGCCTACCGACAGCCCTGATCTCGCCCCGTGCGATTTCTGGTTGTCTTCAACAATGAAAGAGAAGTTCCGTGGCGCAACATTCAACACAGATGCTGACGTTATTCAATCTGTACATGGATCGCTAAAGCAGCTTCCACAAAATGCCATTTTGTAAGATTTTACTCTTAGTTTTTATGGAACGGCCGTTGTACAGATATCCTGTCAGATACCTACTTCACAGGCTATTTTTGAGGTGTATTACATAAGCAAAAGATCTACGGATTTGTGCATACTTACCATGAAAAAGAAAAGAAAAAAAAAAAAAAAAAGGTAAGAGAGCGAAGAAGAAAAAACAAAAATACTCGTTTAAGATTATTTACGATAAAAAAAAAAAAACTGTCGATTTCGATGGGCGACGATTGAATAAATAAAATCAAAAAAGAAAGATTTAGTTAAAGTAAAAAGTGGACTGGCACCGCCAGGTCTTGAAAAAAAGTGGCCTGGAGACGCCAAGCCCCGCCAGGCCTGGACTGCACCCCTGAACATAGATAGCAATGCTACCAGTGTTTCTTTCAGGACTTTTTGGCCGGGGAGCTAATGGAACCATAGAGGGGGCAAATTTTCCATTTGCTATATATACACTATCTACCAACAAGTAATTAGACACATGTGATAGCAAAGGAAAACGAAGTTTATTCACCTTCAATAGTTGGTGGAGCCTCCACGAGCGGCGATTACAGCTGCTACCCTCCGGGGCATACTCTCAACCAGTCGTTGTACGACAGCTAGCGGTAATTTCTTCCACTCGGCTTGGAGAGACAGGTCAGTTCCTTCACCGATTTCGGAAGGTGGGGACACACGTTAAGTCGACGCTCCAACTCGTCCCAGTGGTGCTCGATAGGGTTAAGTTCCGGGCTCTGCGCAGGCCAGTCCATTCGATTAACCCCATTGTCACCATACCAAGCCATGTTGGACCTCATAACATGACAGTTGGCATTGTCATCCTGAAAGTAACATGGGTCCACCCCGTAAAACTGCCACAACGTAGGAAGCGCATGGTCATCCAAAATGGTTAAGTAGGTCTCGGCGTTGAGTCTACCAGGAATTGCGACCAAGGGTCCCGTGCCATACCAGGAGAAACACCCCCATAGCATAATTCCACCGCCGCCAAACTTCACAGTTGGCACAATACATTCCGGCAGGAGGCGTCCTGCAGGCAGACGCCAAACCCAGACCCTGCCATCCGAACGGTAGAGGGTGAACCTTGATTCGTCGCTCCAGAGAACCTGTTTCCACTGTCGACGTTCTTTGCACCACTTTAGCCGACCAGCGCTATTGTACTTGGTGATGAAAGGCATGTGAGCGGCAGCACGTCCATGATAATCGAGCAGATGGGCTTCCTTACGGATGGTATTCATCGAAAGAACACTCCTGGATGCCTGTTGAAACTCCTCGCGGATGTGGCTTATCGATTTGGTGCGGTTCTTCCGAATTTCCCTGGCCAGCACCCGTCGGTTTCTAACTCCCAGTTTTGTGGGTCTGCCGGGTCGGGGCACATTCCGAGAGTAACCTCTTATCTTCCACTTGACAATCACGTAGGCCACTGTCGATTTTGGGTACTTCAACTCGCTGGATATGTCACGTATGGATCGGCCATTTCTGTGATACCCGACGATTACACCTTTCTCGAAATCAGAGAGCTCCGAACTGCGTGGCATCTTGCATGCGACTGGTTGCGTTGTTGTTTTCCACACGATATTTAACGGCGGCGGCCGTGACGTGTATCAGGACCGCAGATGTCGTCGATCGCAGGGGTGTCCAATTACTTGTTGGTAGAGAGTGTATATATCGAAGTAATTACTATATATCTAGCACAGGGGCACATATAGAGGGGCCTACCCCCCCCCCCCTCCTCCACGGGGAAATACTTCATTTTTTTGTTTTTGGTTAAAATGCGACTTACATTAGAAAGAAATGTCTTAATTTAATAAAAATGCATCAACTTACATTAGAAAAAAAAATTCTTTAATTTTTCTTTAACTTTAATTTTGTTCCAGATGGTGGATTCCAAAAAGTTCCTTCTTTCACCTCCCTCCTTCCTCCGCCGAAGACAAATTTTATATAGATACCTGATATAGAAATTACTTCTTCAAATATTTCAGGAATAACAAACTATTTTCAGCTAAAGAAGGGAAGGGGGAGGTTCCGCAGGCTTGAAATTTTTATCTGTTAAAATGCATTCAACGCACTCTTGTTCCTGGATCACGATTCCCAGACAATTAGGTATGATTAGTCTACTTTTTATATTTTGAAGAATACCATGCGTCGTAATACACTTTTTAATAAAATAAACTATAACTAGTACCATTTGAACAAATATTTAGAAAATAAAATTGAAGAAATATTTGTATCATAAAAAGAAACGAAACTTCCTTTTTCATCATAGCCGGAATTTATTAAAATTTGGCTCGGTAACCTAAAATGTCTCGGGGTTGGGGGGTGGATGGTCGTTTCCGGGAGGGCGCCCATCTGGATGTATGCCTGAAAGAAACACTGAATGCTACGCTGCCCACATTAACGCGATGCAACTTTACAAACACCTTTTCTGCGGCCAGCGTTTGCGTTTGTAACTACGCCGTATCAATTGGGAGGGCGTGGCTAGCAGACGAAATTTGCATACGCGCTGCAGCTATAATCATTTGAATTCTTTACTGTGACATACGCCCTTCTATAAATTTCCGTAAAATCCAAGCCATTTTTCTTGGTGTTGCAATTTCAACAGACAGCAGTGTATATTCTTATGGATGTAATACATTAGGAATTCAATTCTCCGTGAAGAACAGCGGAAGATCTAAAAGTTTGTATAAAATTTACTGCTACGACTATTCTAAATAAATAGGCAGGGAGAATAAAACTTACGACTTTAAATGTTAAACTGTATTTCTTGCTTTATTTTGTACATATATAAGATAGGGATTCCCGAATCCTGATAAATTCCTCTCGGAAAGAAGAAAAGACTGAAAAATCTGGAATGGGCGAGGCATACTGAACTAGTGGTACTTCCCGAATGTCTTTTTAAAACGTCGTCTCTCGCTAGGAAACACAGGTGTGATGTAACACTTTATCTTGAAGCAAAAAAGGGACGACTCTATTTTTCAATATAATGATGAACTTAGATGCCTGCTTGGTGGAAAAAGTCAACTGCGTCATGCAGCATAAGGATAAAGGGCAGTCACAGGCATTTTTCTGGAAAGAAATGTTACCAGAAAAATAGGTTGCAGATTTTTTTTTTTTTATTTTCAGTAAGAAATGGCACGAGAAAATTGAGCTTAGTTTTTTTTTTTTAAAGAAGAGCAAAAAGAGGAAACTTTACAGAGCATTTTCACAAGAAAAGAACTGAAGTCTGAAGGATAAATAGGCTTAAGGAAAACATTTAAAGATGACAATAATAGCAAAAAAATCGCAGCTAAGTTGCTTGGCAGTTTAAAGGTGAACTGTAAGGCTTTGAAAATAGATGGAAATTCAACAAAACACACCATTAAAAAGGTCTTATGCTATAGTTTAACTATGTTCGCTTTTCTCGCGGATTTATGAGCATTATTAAAATCACATGACTTTGTGAATTCACCAGTCACCTTATTTTTCGTTTTGCGTCTTCATTCTTCCGAAAATAATAATAACAACACAAATCCACAAATTTGTAAAGGTTGACGTCAAAATGTAAGAAGCCACATGTCCCATTACAAGTACAGGTACGCTAGGTACCTGACAAGAGAAGTGCTTTTTTTTTCACCGTTTCAAAAATTATCACAAAACCTGTTAATGTTAACATATAGCCAAAACTTAATTTTGTGGTAACTCACTCAGCTTTGTATTTACCTATTTTTTTTTATACAACACGTCTGAAAATATATACAAATAGAAACAATGTAACGTGAATAGTAAAACATTCTAAATATATGAATGAGAAATCATTCCGGGCAAAGTTCAGTAGTGGTAGGGAGACCTTTGGTCACGCCTCGGGTCACTCGTGTATCTGGGTGGCTCGTGAAATTTGCATTTATATCCACACACGAATTTGATTTTTTTTTTTTTCTGCCTTATGCCTCAATTCGGATGTTATCTCATATTTTCTTAGTATTGTTTCTTTTTTCCTGCAAAATTCTTGTTTTACGAGCAAATGCTTCGATAGTTTTTCTTGTTTGTTTTTTTATTTACGCATTCCAACCGTAGGTTGAAGAAGCGTATATGCTCCAGCTTTGTCCGTCCGTCCGTCAGCACGATAACTCGCGTAAAAATCATTCGATTTCTATGAAATTTTAGTATGTGGTAGGGAAACACCTGGGGACAAACCCTATTGAAAATGGGGTTAATGGGGTCAAAGGTCACGACATAGGAACGGGATTCATTCCATTGCCTTTATGCGTAATTACTTGCGTAAATATCGTTCGATTTCAGTGAAATTTTAGTATGTGGTAAGGGACCACATAAGGACGAACCCTATTGAAAATGGGGTTAATGGGGTCAAAGGTCACGACATAGGAACGGGATTCATTCCATTGCCCTTATGCGTCATTACTTGCGTAAATATGGTTCGATTTCAGTGAAATTTTGGTATGTGGTAAGGGACCACATAAGGACGAACCCTATTGAAAATGGGCGAACTGGAGTCAAAGCTAACGACATAGGAGCGGGATCCATTCCATGCTCTTATGCATCATAACTTGCGTAAATATGGTTCGATTTCGGTGAAATTTCAGTATATGATAGGGGATCACCTGGGGACGATCCCTGTTGAAAATGGGTGAAATAGGGTCAAAGGTCAAGACATCGGAGCGGGATCCATTCCGTTGCCCTTATGCGACATAACTTGTAAAAATGGTTCGATTTCGATGAAATTTCAGTTTATGATAGGGGATCACCTGGGGACGAACCCTTTTGAAAATGGGTGAAATGGAGTCAAAGGTCGTTCAGGACAGCGGGGCGGGATCCATTCCATTGCCCTGCGCCATAACTTGAGAAAAAATGCTTCGATTTCGATGAAATGTCAGTATATGATAGGGGATCAACTAGGGACGAGCCCAATTGAAAATCGGTGAAATGGGGTTAAAGGTCAGGACATCGGAGCTGGATCCATTCCAATGCCCTTATGCGCCATAACTTGAGTAAAAATGTTTCGATTTCGATGAAATGTCAGTATATGATAGGGGATCAACTGGGGACGAACCCTATTGAAAGTGAGTGAAATGGGGTAAAAGGTCAGGACATTGGAGAGGGATCCATTCCGTTGCCCTTATGCGTAATAACTTTAATAAAAAAGGGTTCGATTTCGATGAAATTTTAATATGTGCTAGGGGGACCTCCCGGGGACGAGCCCTACTGAAAATGGGTGAACTGGGGTCAAAGGTCTGGACATAGGAGCGGGATTCATTCCATTGTTCTTGTGCGTCATAACTTACGTAAAGATGCTTCGATTACGACAAAACGTTTTCGTGTTGTTCCGAAGGTATACTGAACCAATTCTGTTTAATATCATCGAAATGGGGTCAAAGGTCAGGGCACAGGAGCAAGATTTATTCCACAGCCATTATCCTCATAACTTGAGTAATGATTTCTGGTATGTTGGAAAGCGTATCATAATCAATGCATTGCATGATTTTACTAACTTGTTTATGTGGGGAGGAGGTTTTCATTGACAACATATTTTTCACAGGGATTTTAAAAAAGCGATTATTTTTGTTTTTGTTTCGGGATATAAAGACGCATATGAACACCTGAGATGCTATTACGGAGTCGTCTATCCTAATTTACAGCCACTGACCCCAGGGAAGGGAAAGAACCAGTGCCGGAAGGGTAATTACACCAGTATCGGAGACTTTTTAAAAATTGGTGATTAGCATATGAACTTTTTGGATATTATTTTGTAACTTTCTATCTGTATCATTGGAGCATTTTGTTCTGTAGTTTTTGTTTTTCAGAATAAATCAGAACTAGCAATAAGTCATACAAAGCTTCGAATATCAATATTTTGTTATTTTGTGGACTGAAATTTTATTGAGTATCGTTTTTTTTATTTTCGCCTAAGGGTGGTGGTTCCCAGAACTACAGGGTTGGTTGGTGATTTATTCATCAACAATTAAAAAGAAAAAATTCTTGCGAAACAATAAAACTTTGTGCTTCTGCTTCTGGTTTTTTTTTTCCATTTACTTCTCAAATTTTTAGCCAGCTGCGCTTCGAGTCACTATATTTTTTAAATCAATTTAATGAGGGCCATGAGCAACTCTAAAGGCGGCTACAGACGCATACGTTTGAGTGTCACGCAAGCAAACGGGGGAGTTTCGTGCCTGAGGCAGAATGTAGCGTGGAGTGAAGAAGATTTCAGGCAGGCGTTGAAGAGCTTTACTCCTGCTTCACTCCACGCTACATGCCGCCTCAAGCACAAAACTCCCCCGTTTGCTCGTGTGACACTCAAACGTGGCATTCAAACGTGTGTGTCTGTTAGGGCCGCGGGTGGCCTAGTGGGCAACGTTCGTGACTGCCGCGGAAAGGTCCTCAGGTTCGATCCCAGCAGGTACGAGCGCTCGATCCACTAAATATCCGCCGTGCGTCGGATGGGCACGTTAAGTCGTCGGACCCCGGGTACTGGCCCCCCGGTTATAAATAAGGGCGTCTTCCTCTCCCTTTCTACTTCGCTTCCGTGTCACTTTCCTATCGGGCAATCTAGCCCAAATCTCCTAGCTTCCTATTTCTAAGTGTTGTTTAAGACCTGGGGTCAGACACTCCCTCCCTAAAATCCTCTAAATATGGTCATCTCTCGTGCGTGTCTGTAGCCGCCTTAAAAGATATAAGAAGTCGCCCATCCGTAACACTGGTTCCAGAGAAAGGACGGAACCAGCGCTGTAAGGCTAATGCACCACCAACACCTCATGCGGGACTAGAACTCGGCTCGGCCGAACATCAGAAGCCTACGCCTCTGACCACTAGGTCATCGAGGCGACATACATTTCTGACTGAGTGTTTAAAGAATAGTTTAATACAGTTAAATATTTCACTACTTAACAGCGCTTGTAAAATTAATAAAAACTTTTTTGGAAATATTGAATTTTTATTTACGTTGTTAATTGCTAAATGCTAATATTAATTGTGAGACACGACGGCAGATTAAGCCTCGAAGAAACCATCGTGCTCTATAGCTGATCATCTGCCTAGCAATGAAGGAAGAAGAATAATCAGTAGAATATGCCACATCTTCATTCTACAGTCATTTGCAAAAATGTAAGATCACCTGTTATTAATAGGTTATTTCTGCCGGCTGCGTCAGCTACTGTCTGTATTACTCAACTTCCTGTCGGTGTTGTATCATCCTACAGCGGCAGCTGCTGACAGAGTTGGGGAAAGCGTGCGACCGTCAGTTTCTTCTGGTTTTCATGCTGAGAGATTTTGCACGTATTTCCTATATATTACGAAAAATGGGCAAAAAAGCGTCGTTAAGTGTTACTCAGAGAGCACAAATAGTGACTTTATATCATGTAGGATACTCCGAACGTGACATAAGCAGAAAGGTGAATGTGAGCAAGACTGCTATTCATAATACGATCACGAAATATCGAGATACAGGTGAATTTAGCGACCGAAAGAGAAGTGGACGTCCAAGGAAAACAACCCCGGGTGATGACAGTACCGTAAGGCGAATAGTTATGCGTTCTATGAGGAGTTCATGCAAGAAAATCAAAGCGTTTCTACATTCAAAAGGGTCTGACATAAGTATTAGCACTGTTTCCCGACGTCTTAGCAAAGATTTTGGATTAAAGTCTTATAAACCTGCACATAAACCTAGACTAACCTCTGTCATGAAAAAGAAGAGACTCCAGTTTGCGTCATCAATCGTAGACTGCTGAAAATTGGACCCAAGTTCTTTTTACCGATGAATCAACTGTGCGTCAATTTGAATCACGTTAAGCACATGTTCCACGACCAAAAGACAAAAACTGATGAAAAATACACCGTTAGCATCGTGAGCCTTGTCAGATGATATGAAGTGCTATGTCAGCATCCGGTACTGCTTCATTATCCTTTTTGCCGACAGGCACTACCATGACTGGTCCTTTTTATGTGGAAATGTTACGTGAGAATCTCTTAACTCATATGCAAGGGCACAGATGCACAATCTTTATGCATGATGGTGCTCCATGACACAGATCAAAGGCAGTAAAGGACTACCTGCAGAGGAAAAACGTAACTGTGCTTGACTGGCCCGGTAACAGTCCCGACCTTAACATCATCGAAAATTTGTGGACCATTTTAAAAGACAAGGTAGCAGAAAAACAGCCATCAAATTTCCAAGCTTTGATTGACGCGATAAAGTACGTGTGGTGCAAAGACATTTCAAGGGACTACTGCAAATCCTTCATTGAGAGTATGCCACATCGTATTCTGTCCGTTATAGAAAAACAAAGGTGGCCACACAAAGCACTGATTTCGGTCTTTTTATGTTTTAAAGAATGTAAGTATTCATCTGTGGTGTCATTTTTTCAAATATATCTGACTAGTAATTAGTTGTTTCTTTGAAAATCTTAATTTTCGATAAATTGACAGGTGGTTTTAAGCTTTTGCAAATACCTATATATACACTGCTGGCCACCCAAAATGCAACACCAAGAAGGAAGCATCCGATTGGCCTGAAATTCGCAGCATGCGTCGCCCGCGAGAGGACATGCAAACGATTAGCATTGCAGGGCATATGCAAATAATGTGCGCCTGGCACGCCACCGAGAAGCACTATAAGAACGGTGCACAGAAGACGGGGTGTAAGTAGTGGAAGTGTGTTGTGCTGCCGGACCTGTGCGTATTAAGCTTCCTGATGCCTCGTCGCAGAATACGGCAGTCATTCCAGCACGTTTCTTAGTTCGACAGATAACGAATAGTGGCTTATCGCGACAGCGGGTTTTCGTACCGAGACATCGGCGCCAGTGTGGGACGACATCCAGCCACAGTGAGGCGAGTATGGATTCGGTGGGTGCAGGAGAGACGGACGGACCGACGTGAGTGATTATCGCAGCCGCGGCACACCACCGAACGAGAGGACCGGCATGTTGTGCGGCGTGCGACTTGCGGAACACGCAGGCATTAATAGTTCGTGTGCCCCCCATGGCTGGCAATAACGGCCGCTACACGCCGCGGCATCGAACGAAAGAGGCTTTGGATGTGGGCTTGGGGTATGTCGGTCCAGGCTGCTTCCACACGTCGCCACTGTTCATCAGGCGTAGCTGCGGGTGGTGCTTGCCGGGCCACTCGGTTGCCGATCAGCGACCAGACGTGTTCGATGGGCGACATATCGATAGAACAGGCGGGCCACGGCAGCAGCGACACACCTGGTGGGCCGTGAAGAATTGTTGCACAATGCGTGCCACGTGCGGGTGCGCATGGTCCTGTTGAAACGTGGCCGCAGGCAGGTCCTGCAGATAAGGGAGGACAACAGGCTCCAAAACGTCGGAGATGTAGCGGTGGCTGTTGAGTGTCCCGGCGATGGGCACTAGAGAATTACTTCAAGCTGCTACTGGTGTCACAGTATGTATTCAAACGGTATGACACCGTCTTCACGAGTACGGACTCAGGGCAAGGAGGCCGCTGAGATGTATAGCAGCTCACCATCGTCAAAGACATACCTGGCTCCAACAGTACATGTCATGGAATACAGAGTGGCACCATGTCCTTTTCACAGACGAATTCTGTTTCGCTCTTTATCCTGATGCTTGACGAGGACACGTGTGGAGGAGGTCCGGAACACAAATGCAACCACACTATGTGAAGTCCGTCCACCCATACAAGCAGCAGTCAGTTCTGGTCTGGGCAGGAGTGTTTTTCAATGGCCGTACTTCCTTGTATGTTTGTCAAGGTAACATGAATGCCTCAGTATACCGAAACAAGATCATGGTGCTCAGTGACACTGCTTCACGCTTCTATTGGACATGCATTCCGTTTTCTCGATGACAATGCAACCAGTCACCGTGCCTGGAGCGTGTTCTTCAAGTGCTGGAAAATCATGGGATTGAATCATGAGAGCTAGGTCAGAGGCCTCATTTAGAACATTTGGGACGCTGCACAGCGACGTCTGGATAAGACGTTCCATACCCCAGTACAATGGCAAACCTCCGTAACGTGCTGCGTATAATACGGGGTGAACTGTCCCAGAAACGCATCAACAATGTCATTGCGAGTATGCTTCGTAGGTGCCAAGACATTCTTCGACACAGAGGTGGTGTTACCGGTTACTGAAATCCAGAGGTAATTCTCCGAATCTACCATTTCGTCTAGATTGCAGTGCGAAGAGGTAATTCTCCGAATCTACCATTTCGTCTAGATTGCAGTGCGAAGAGGTAATTCTCCGAATCTACCATTTCGTCTAGATTTTTGTGTGAAATTGCACAATAAATTGTTTTTGAAAACGCACTTTTTGTCGCTTGAGTTACGTAGCTTCACTGATGTTATTTCAATGCGTGCTACTTGAATCAGATACATACATCCTTCATTTCATGGAATATCCCTAACTTTTTATGACCAGTGTATACATATTTAAGTATCCGTTTTTTTTTAACAAACATCCCAAAAGGGCTGAGCTTGCGGACGGTAATTCAATCTGCCAGCATTCCGTTTCCTAGAACAGCCTAACTTGAGACGGATGTATTCCCAAGATAAAAATCGGGAAGATGTTGTGCTTAAAGATAATTATGTTGTATACCAGGGTCACTTCTATCATCAGATTTGCGAAGTACATTTATGTAAATAAAAGCCATGTGACGTTAAAGCTGTAAGAAAAAATTAAATAAAGCACTTAAAAAAAAAAAAAAAAAAAAAACAGATGTTAAAACGAAAAAGAATCTTGCTTTTTTTGGATAAACTGAGAAAGAAAGAAACCCTTTCACTTCAGAAAACTGTGAAATAAAATAAAGAGCTCCATTTTTTCTTTAAAACTGAAGGGAAAGATCGTCGAACAAATACTGAACACATTTCAAGATCATTATATGCGGGGGAAGAAAAAGTAAACTGTCGGTCAAAAATGGGCAGTTGCTCATTGCGAGTGATAATTAGTAACATGAGCCATGGTTCGTACAGAAAGAGAAAAGCAGAATTCTCTCAGGACATACTCTGAGAAAGGTTCAGGTTCGAGTTTTAAAGGCTCTGGTTTTGTCTTTGGGCTATAAAAACCTGATTTCTTTTTCAAATTTTACGGTGCATATAAGTGATACAAAAGAGCTAGTACTTTCAACATAAAACTCCAGTTTCTTTCATGTCGAATCTCGCCTTTTCTTAAGAAAGAAAAAAAAAAAAAGAAAGAAAGAAGAAAAAAAGTGCCACTGGACTATGGTACTCAAAATTGTACCAAGAGGCTAGTCACACTTAGATCTGTTATCAGAAGACTATGTGCTATTACTGGTTCTCTGAAGTTGAAGTTCGATCAGAATACTACACTGCTGGCCACCCAAAATGCAACACCAAGAAGGAAGCCCATCCGATTGGCCTGAAATTCGCAGCATGCGTCGCCCGCGAGAGGACATGCAAACGATTAGCATTGGAGGGCATATGCAAATCCCGTGCGCCCGGCACGCCACCGAGAAGCACTATAAGAAGGGTGCACAGAAGGCGGGGTGTAAGTAGTGGAAATGTGTTGTGCTGCCGGACCTGTGCGTGGAAAGTTTCCTGATGCCTTGTCGCAGAATACGGCAGTCATTCCAGCACGTTTCGGAGTTCGACGGAGGAAGAATAGTGGCTTATCGCGACAGCGGTTTATCGTACCGAGACATCGACGTCCGTGTGGGACGACATCCAGCCACAGTGAGGCGAATATGGATTCGGTGGGTGCAGGAGGGACGGACAGACCGACGTGAGCGATTGCCGTAGCCGCGGCACACCACCGAACGAGTGAACCGGCATGTTATGCGGCGCGCATTGACGGCTCGAACCGTCACATCCCGAACGTTAGCGCAGGAATTAGGGTGTGTAGCGCAACAACCTGTGTCAGCACGTACCGTTTGACGTCGTCTGCAGGAGCGGGGACTTGTCGCACGGCGCCCATTGCTCCGATTACCATTGACGTTACACCACCGGCGAGTGGGGCGGCAGTGGGTCGTTGAACGCCGCACCTGGACTACGGAATGGCACGACATTGTCTCCTCCGACGAATCCCACTTCTGCCTGCAACACCACGATGGTCGGATCCGCGTGTTGCGGCACCACGGCGAGAGACTGTATGACGCCTGCATTATGCATCGCCATAATTGTCCGTCGCCTGGCGTTATGGTTTGGGGCGTAATTGTATATTTCACCCGCACTCCTCTGGTACGCATCGGCGGTTCACTCAACAGCCACCGCTACATCTCCGACGTTTTGGAGCCTGTAGTCCTCCCTTATCTGCTGGACCTGCCAGCAGCCACAGATTTCGGGCCAAGGGTAGTAGTATTTCTAAAACAGCGCACTATCTGAACTGTTCGCGTTCTGCTGTGGTTAAAGTGTATTTGGAGAAATGGCACGATTGCGAATAAGTGACGTGGAAACTGCGGAGCACCACGTGCCATTGATGTGAGAGGTGAACGTCGGCTGCGAAGGTGCTTGAGGGCGGATCGACAAGCTACAGTGGAGTAACTCACTGGCCGAATGAACCAGGGGGCTACCGGAAGTGTGTCTAAAACGACAATGCAGCGACCCTGCTGCGTATAGGGCTCCGATGCAGACGGATGGTCACTGCGGCTATGCTAACGAAGGTGCATCTGCAGAAAAGGCTTGCATTTGCACAGCAGTATCGGAATTGTACCTCCGCTGATTGGCGTTTTCTGCTTTATCGAACAGATGGACGTTTGCGTATGCCGCGAGAAACATCGGAGAACAAACACTCTTCAACCATTGCTGGAAGAACAGAAGCTGGTGGAGGCAGCGTTATGGTCTGGGGAATCTTTTCGTGGCATTCCCTGGGTCCACTGATACCTGTGGAAGGCACTATGGACCGAATTCGTTATGAATCCATCCTTGCAGACCACGTACACACACATACATGCTGATTGTCTTCCCTGGTGCAAATGGGATCTTTCAGCACGACAATGCGACGTGTTACACAGCTAGAAATGTCCGAGAGTGGTTCGAAGAGCACGATGAAGACTTCAAAGTACTTCCCTGGCCCCCTAATTCCTCAGACTTAAACCCAACTGAGCATCTGTGGGACCACCTCGATCGTGTTGTTCGATCTATGGATCCTCCACGACGCACCCTCCAGCAGGCGTCAGACGCACTGCAGTCAGCATGGCTCCACATACCTGTGAACACATTCCAGCACATTACTGAGTCACTCCCAGCTCGTCTAGCTGCTGTCTGCGCTGCACACGGCGGTTACACTGGATATCAGCTGGTGGTCACAATAATGTGACTCGACCGTGTGTATTGGTCTGTTATTACCTGACACATCCACACGTCATACGTAGTGACCTCAAGGTGTTGCGAAACATACTCTTGCGAGAGAGAAGATATTACGTTAAGTTTGAGAAACGCGAAGGAGAATGAACTCAAATTTACACAGAGAAAGAAACTAAAAAGGAAAGTTAAATTATAGAATATACCTCACAAGACGAACAGTGACAGTGGGAAAATAGCGCGGTTTTTGTTGTTGTTGTTAAGTTTTTGCCTTGTTGTAAAACGGCGGTGCATAATTTAATGAAAGGATTTAAGGAAGCCCAGAAAACTCCCGAAGACGATGCAAAATGCGAATGACCGATTTCGAATTCGAGACAAGAAGCCAAATGACGCATCCAAGAAAGTCTTGTGGCAACCTTGTAGGGGGAGAGTCAGTGACCTCTCCACAGAACTGAGTATCCTGCGGCGGACTGGCAATCCATAAGCGGCCCTGGAAGCAATTCTTTTGCGGCCCGCTTCGGGAATAATTATCGGGGTATCCCATCCCTAATAAAAAAAAAACAAAAAACAAAAAAATCCACGGTATGTCAGCATCACCGTTTACTGTCCAAACATCTTTTCAGCATAAGTCTACCAATCACTGCCGTTTTATGTATTAAGGCAATAATAACAACATTTTATCAATTTTCCTGGAGCGCAGATTCTTAGTACAATTTAATGTAAGAATAAATGGCAAGATACGTTCTCTGAGAGAATCTATGGAACACTTTATTCCATTCCTATGAATTTTATTGCATTCACTGAATTCAAAATTTGTAATAGTTTCTTCACTTTCAGTGGAAACGGAAATCCAAATGCGCCGAAACTTAATTTCTTTTTTCAAGACTTATACTTATCATTCATAAAATAATTCCGAAAAAATCGTTTAAAAAACTGAAAATGTCCAGAATTTCAGGAATTTCAGTGCAGATTCATAAAATGAAAGAAATTAAGAAAATGCGAAAGTTAATTTTTATTTATTTACTTTCAAATTGAAAAAGCAGTTTTGCTTAGCTGAAGTAGACTTTCCAAAACTACAGTTCAAGAATTCATTTAACCGAAAGGCCCAAAATGTGTAGTAAATCAGGGACAGATCTCATTAAAAAAAAATACAGATGTATAAAAAGCAGCAACCCAAGACTTTTACCCTAAGTGAGCCTCACTGCATTAACGTACAAAATGAATTTCGAGTTGCTATCCCAGTCTATTGATCGCGTATTTGATTAGATTGTATTGGCTATTCAACTGCAATTGGTAAAAACGGCCTGAGGTAGAGGATATCAGCCCAAAGGGATGGAGCTCAAATTTGAAAGTCGAGAAAGGAGAAGGGAAATATCAAAAACATTTGTTTGACACAGTAAAACTTTTGCTACTCAATTTTTTTTTTTTTTTTTTTTTAATTTCTGAAGCTGTCACAGCGGTTGACAAATTTCCTGTTTTAGTACACTTGGGTTTCTTCCACAAGAATGCTGAAGGACAAGTATATACATACTTTCTTTTTGTCTTAAGTTTGCAAGAGGTCCACCTGCCCAAAATATGGCGGCCCACCAGGAATTCTTCCGGTATCCCGGCGCAACAGTTTATACGTGCTAACGGAAGATTAAGGTTTAATGAGCAAACTGGCGATATGGATACAGCACACACTAACCACGACACAGATAGAATTCCCCCCAAAAATTCCACGGAGTAAACTTACGTAATATCGTCGCAATAGTAGGGTGCACACAAAGTTTCTTTGCTTAGATGAAAGTTTGGTTTAATTTTGCGTACCCAGGCAACGGCATCAATCACGACATTGGGTTGAACCCGGAGCTTCCGCGGCATCATTGCCCGTGCAGAGTTGCATGAGAGTAAAATCTTGCTCTTCGTTGGCATGGATGTTTGCCGAGTGCCTTTTTGGAAGACGCATGATGAGAGCATCACCATTATCGGAGCGGTAAAACTCATTTCTGGAGAAGGATATCCCGGCACGGGCATTGCGACCGGTTCTTGCACACGACAACGCACTGCCGCAGAAGTCAAGGATTGTTCGGCTTTTTATTGAACAGAGAACGGTTGGATGGAAAAATTCAGCGTCTTCGATTTTGCGAAATTTCTGTATGAATACGGAAAACTTATAAAATAAATGGAATTACTAACTACGGAAAATCCTTGAAAACACGGAAGTTAAAACAACCCACCCCCCCAAAAAAAAAAAAAAAAAAAAAAACAAAAAAAAAACGGACACTTACCGGAAACTTTGCTGCACGTTATTTTCAGAAATTTTCCGTCAATTCACACCACTTATTTTTTATAATGTTGCAGCAACGCTCACTTCCTATTCAGGAGCGTTGGGTAGCGTTGGGTAGTGTTGGCGTTGGGCATCATGCCCCCGTTGCAGTTCGGCACAGAAGTTTCCGTCAACCTGACTATCTGGCACAAGTTCCCAATGCACAGGACCCTCACAATTCCACCAAATACACAGCATGCCTTTTCCGTTGAACCGCTCTCTTTGCATCACTGGCTGTGTTTCCTGGCGTGGCCTCAGCCACTGGTTCCCAACGATAGGAGAACGTAGTAATATCCACTTTTTGTCACCTGATTTGATACAACGACAACACCTATACCCGTCCTGTGGATTTGACGACAATCTGCGACAGTGCGCAACACGCTGTTCCGCCAGCTGGGGTGCCAATTCATAGGGAATTATTCGATGATGCCTGGAGAAACCAAGCAGGTGACGAATGATGGTTGGATTGGGAAGACCCAACCTCAGCTACCCATTGTCGTGCGCAGGAATCACTTTCGTGCAGTGCTGTTGTCCACTGTTCACTAGCATTCGACTGCACAAATTTCTCTCGTTGCTGTAGCCGCGTTGATCCCTTTACCAGTAATGACGTAGGAGCATCCAAACAGCACGTTTACGACCTCCATTCCCTTCTCACCTGATGATGAAATGTTACTTCGAGCCAAATGTACGCCATCATCCTCGAGTATTCCACGTCATCGCGGTACCCAGTCGACGCTGGCGCATGTTTCGCACATGAAAAGAGGCTCAACATTATCTGTAGCTCAAAACGGAAGGAACGTTTGACTCACCCTGGTACTTATTTATTTATTTTGAGTTTAGCGTGATCAAGACTACTGACGATTACTGACGAGCAGCAGTCTTCCATAGTTGTGCCGTACTACAGAGATGAATCACGCGCCAAGATGACAAATCTGCAGCGGTACATTCCGTCCGTGTAGCTTAGTTGGGAGAACAACATTGCTCCGAAGTGAGGGGGCGCGGAGTTTCGATCGTCGTCACGGATAAATTTGTGTTTTCACCAGAGCCGGATTAAGGTATTAGTGGGCCCTTAACCTAAGAAATCGCAGTGGGCCCTCTAAGAACTTATGGCGGACAATCGTTACTGAAGTCCGTTAAAACACGAAACTCTAGCAATATGCTTGTTGTGAGAGCGAAAGTACTGGTCACGTGTCGTGGCTCCGCCTCCTACTTATGGATCTGAGGCGTCCACGCTGTAGGGCTCCTCACAGACACAAGGAAGTGTTTGTGTTTCTCTGAAACACTCCCCAAACCCTATTCGAGCGAACAAACGAAGCCTTCCCCACTTTAATATGAAATCTGTGATTCGGGAAGGCTGATCGAAAACAGCTGAACGGACAGAATAATACTCACACTAAAATATAATGATATCGAGATGAGTTACTTTTGGAAACACGCAAACATTTGCTACGTAATCAATTAGGTTTCTGGCGGCGGTGGATTACTCTTTCTCTAACATGAGGTTTCCCTAAAGATCAGACCTGACAAGAGGCGTGAAACACGAAAGCTAGGATAACCACTTCCCAGGAAAATCTGTCTCGGCGTTGAAGTTCTAGCTAGAGTCTACCTGCTATCAGGTAGATCTATATCTCTGCGAATATTAAGAAATAGTAGTCTAACTATTCTTCTCTGCAATATGTTTCAATCTTAGCCTGTGCTAAGATCGGATTCTCCGTAGCGAAATATCTACTACACCAGCGGGATCCCTGACTAGGGTCTATACCGCTGCCGCTGAGCGCTATCTCTTCTAGGATAGATGCTCGCTAAACTCAACCTGAGCGTCGGACCTCCGTGGCTTGGAGCGTCACTCGGGTCACACAAAAAAGGCAAACGCTTCGCGTCCCTTCTATCGGAGAACTACTCTCTCCGTTGGACGAAAGCAGACTAACTAACAGACCCTCTTCAAGGGACCGGCTCGTCTCCCCTCCTCCTCGCTACGCATGCGCGAAGCCCTCGGCGCTGACCTGTTGATGTGGCTCGCCTCATCCGGTCACGTGGGTCACCTTTCGCGCCCTTCGCCAACCACACTCCTGGGCGTTGGCTCGGCGTCTCGCTGATGTGTTTTAATCCTACCTTCCGCGTCTCCGCGGTTCTGTCAGATCTTCCATTAGGACGTGAACACTTTGAGAAAGTAATCCTACCGCCGAAGTACAGTCTTACAACAACACAATATGCATTTTTACGTTTATACCAAGGTGGTTGGCTGTTTTCCAGACTTTTAGGCGCTGGACGACACTGACAATGTACAGCGGAAGTCACGGTATCATTGAAGATGCTATCAGTTCGTCGAAAAAGGCCTCTCCTTTTCTAAGGCGTGAGAAACTAAAGTTCTTTGTTCGAGGCTCTCGACATCTGAAAAATAAGAAATGTTCACGAACTTTCTGTCGCCATCTTGGGCTTGTAATGTCTTTTTCTTCATGACAAAGTAACATAATGTTCATCATTATTATAAATTAACATGATTAATATGTCCGTTCTTACACTTGTAATAAAAAATACATCGTGCATTCTTCAAACTAATTAATTACCTGCAGATGTTTCATTACAAGCTCTTGTATTTTCCATTGTTCTCATAAGAACATGGGTTAAAGCTTAGGAGTCCTAGATTTCGTCTTGGAATTTTTAATAATTTAGCATTATATACTTTTCTTGACCTCTTCTTTGTTATGCAATGCGAATTCACAGTGGATTTTGCTCATTAACAGTTCCAAGTGCAAACAGGCAGGTGTGGGTGGATGTAGTGAAAAAGCTGAACTGTCTCACTACCGACCCCGCTGAACAGAAACTGTCTCACCGACCTCGCTACGGCGACATAGAACGTTTATGCTTTGAAATCTGTTCGTCTTTTAGCCACTGTTTGTGATCGAGTGGAAATCATAAGAGACAAAACTAAAACTATTTTATGTATCTCTCTATATAAATATATAAGCTGTGTATAATTTTTCGGTGTAGCGGCATGCCTCCTTGGCCCTTGGTAATGGTGGGCCCCTAGGCTATAGCCCCACTACCCCCTCCCCCTTAATCTGGCCCTGGTTTTCACATAGCTGCTTAGATCACGTGGTGACGCACGTGACCACGTATTTTGATTATGTGCTGCGTATGTGACGTTTACGTGCATCTGCATAAAGGTTTCTAATTCAGTGGCCGGTGTGTGCAAGTTTCTATGGTTTCCCTTTTATCTCCGTTGTCATTCTGAACTGTTACGTCATCTTCATCAACTATAAGGATATTTCAATTTTTTTATTTATTAGTTTATCAGAGGCAACTTCAGTCATTGTCTCGGCTCTGCAGAAATTTACTGTAAAAAAAAATAAAAAAATAAAGGAATATGCAGAATGATAATTACGTTTCTCCTTTCGAAAAGAAAAAAACTGAGCAGAACGGAAAAAGCAAAGCGAGACAGAAAGAAATATTTCCAGCTTTTCTTGTGATATCTTACTCGACTTAGGCGTCAAGAAAAGAATTTTCGCAGGAGAGAGGGGACAGATTACAGTAAAAACAAAAATAAAAGGAAGAATAGATTACTTCGCCGGAGAAGCTCTCTTTTTGCAGTAAGGCATTTTGAACAAACAAGAATAGTGTGCTTTTGAACTAGAACAGCAATGATGCCATAGAGAAGGTGAATTATTTTATTGGAAGTGAAATGTTGTAAAAGAAATCTGGCGAAAGAAGTGTGGTGGGGGTGACGGTTTCATTTTCTTTATCCCAGCGTGAAACAAAATCTAAGTACACATTTGCGTGGTATTAAGGGGAAAGCGCAGCTCTCCAGAAATCATAATGATGCTGAACAAGAAGGGGAAGATGGGAAATGAAACAGGGGAGACTCGAAACAGCTGGCAGCATCCAGCAAAAACGAAAGTTCATAATAAATAGGGGAAAATAAAAAAAAAAAAAAAAGGAAAAGGAACGTATTGTATCTTGCCGCAGCTTACTAAGGCTCTTTTTCAGATATAAAGCCCGCGTGCTTAAAAATTTATTACTGCCATTTTGGGAAATCCCCCAATCATATAATTATTCTGAAGAGGTACTTTTTACTCCGAACTTCAGGAAATGTTTATTCTTCCAAATATCTTTCCTCTTTCAGGAACTTACTGTGTAATATTTTAAAGTTGACTTCTTTTGAGGAAACGTTTCGGAGACAGATTTGAGTTAATACTCAGCTGCGACACTTTAAGTTTGTTCGTGAAATTTAATCTCGCTCTAATCCCTGATAAAGAAAAAAGTACAATGAAATGAAATTAAATTTAATTCACAAAAACGCCGTCTGTTTACTTTGAGATTTTTTCTTTCTTTTTTTGTGGTGCAGCAATTAACCAGAACGACATGGCAGCTTATTGACTTCAAGAGCTGCGTTTCGATTTGTTATTAGTATTTTTCTGAATTTCTGACTCTTCTTCATAACGTTCTGAAAACATTAGTAACGGGTTGCTAAACTTTGTATCTAACAAATTATTTTAACTCTCTGCAGTCACTGTCGGGTACTATTCGTCTATTGACAGCCGGTTTAATCCAGTTTCGTCAAAAGGACAATGAATCCAAAAGAGGCAAGCAGTCCAATACATATTTTTTCAGAGGCACAATTCTTCAAATGCCCATTTGTCTAGCGGTACGAGAGGCGCACTCAGTGGGGGTGGCACAGTGGCCTTCCTCCTCCCCAAGAGGTGTCACTTGATCTTCGTTCTTTGTTATCGGCTGCTTATTTTTAAATATATGTGTATATGTTTTTAAACATATATTTTAGGAAGAATTAGAAACGTATTTTAGTACGGCGAAGATATTTTTATCGCTTCCCAATTGTTTTTTGTTTTTTTTTTAGATGTTTTATCCGCGATGTTTTTATTTGCATCTTTAATATTTTGGGCCACCACCATAAAGAAATTGTGGGTGCGCCATTGAGTGGTACCATTCGTTAAATACCTATTCGTCCAGTGTTTTGATCTATTCCATTTGCACGTATGGTTGGTTGCTTAGACGAATTCGCATTCGACGATCCAGGGGCATTCGATACCCATTCATATGAAGGTGTATGTCGTCAAAATGGATGAGCCCCTGAAGATAAGTGTATTTAAAACAGTTGGCTGTTTTCTTAGTAAGACTTTTCATCTAATACCACGGAATGTAAGTCATGCACTTAGTCTTGTATTTTATCAAACATATAAGCAGGTCCCAAAGATATTTTTTAATCGGCTTATTTCGATTTTCCGAGAAGCACGACGTCGTGATGATGGCCTGAAAGTTTCTCCTACGCTCTTGAAGAGGAAAGAAAGTTTGCGATTTCCGCAGCTCTGTTTATGGCTAAATTGATATTGTGGAAATTAACAGCATTACCTTCTTTTGTATATAGAAATAATTTTGATACCCTGAATTCACAACCAGAATCACGTTACTCTGAATTTAAGTAATTATTAATTTAATTTATAAGTATTAAAAGCCCATTAATTTTGTATGAGTATTTTTACATAAAAGTTAATTTCAGAAAATATTAATTTAAAGTTAATAAACAATTAGTTCCTGCGACTTAAAATTAAAAACAAATATTGTGTCACGGTGTGTCTAGATAGCTGGTTTTCAATTTGAATAATTTTGCTATTTAGTATTTAACAGTCGATGACATGTGCAGAATGTTTCGTACGAAGCCAGTGTGTCGTTTGATTTGGCCTTAGCGTTTAACGGAATCCTTTGAAGTCCGATTTTGTTTTTTCATTAAGCCTAAAGCCGATTTTTATGGCTACCAACTGATTGAAGTTATTCTGTGCCTGAGAAAGGCAAGTGTTCCAGCGGATTAAGAGTCACGAGTTAATGGGACAATCACTGTGGGTTAGGGACACCATTATTTTTGAGACGGGTGAGGCTGTAAAATTTTGCAACTTTTTTTTTTTTTTTTTTTTGTGTTGACAGTTGGTCTTGCGATTTGGAAGTTGTGGAAACGGAGTGAATTATAGGGTCATTTCCCCATGAAGTGGAATTATGAACTTTGGCTGCAATAATACACGGGCAACAGCACTTCACGGGAATTTCTAACACTGTAGAATTAAAAAAACCATTAAAATTTCAGTCGCCCACTGAAATTTCTTTTTCGGAATTTCTTTTTCGCCATGGGCGAGGGTGTCCGGAGGAGAGCACTTATTTGCAAGCCTGAGATATGAAGAACGGGGAACCTAGCAATATGGAACTTGCTCGTTGTCCTCCACCCAATCACTAAATCCGGCACTGGTTTCATTTCAGCCGATTAAATTTTATTTCCTAAACCCCCTTGTTAAATTAAATTTACTGATATTGATAGGCGCTAGAAAAGAAATGGGTTTACGGAGTATTATTCTTAACCTCTAATAGTTAAACATCAGTGTAACCATGATTTTCAAATAATTGGTACTCATTCATGAATTTCATTTTCAATAACGCAGCAACAATTGCCTAGTTTTTAAAAATGAATGATGTTTCATGCACTAGGCAAGTAAAACAACTGATTTTTTCCCCCCGTCTTTGTCATGTCACCACTGTTTCTCTTGTGAAAGTAAATGCTCCTCAAATTCAATAGCATAGAAGACAAAACAATGCAATAGATAACAAAGCGCAATTTAAAGGAATTAGTGTAACTTCAATTCTTTAGATTAAGCAAATTAAAAGGAGACAATACAAATAAAAGTTCCCCATGATGGAACGTCAGCAAATTCTCCAAACGACGCGTTCTGATCCCTCCACTATCGGTAATTTTATTCTTTAGCGAAGCTTATTTTAAATGCAACAGTCTTTTCCTTGAAGTATTTTCAATGGAATTGATACAAGGGATTGTGGCAGCACAGCGTAGAGTCATTTAAACCTTCAACCCACCACCTGCTATCCGATATTATAAAGGTAAAAGTTTGGGACGAATCTGGTTGCCAATTAGAAAGGATTACCAGCGATTGTTCAATAACAAACATAATAGTACTCCATCGGAAATGCCGCATTCGAGCTTTGTCGCTGAGTCCGTAACCGTATCCAAATCTCCAACCCCGCTACCGTTGCGGATAGTTCTCAGAATTCCCCTTTTGTTAATTAAAATTCGGATCAATTCTGATTTACACGAATTTATACGGCAATTCATTAAACACGACTTAGCCAGTTTGCCTTTGTCCTAAAGAATTTGGGATTGAGGTTTAGAAACGACAAGCAATGTCATTTTATTTTATTTTTTAATCTAATTGCGGGGAGCAAAACACATTCATTCAGGGGTATTTAGCATTACAATTCCCTTACACTCCTAGCTTAGTCTGCCAAAACGAGATTCTAAACAAGTTTTCCGTTTCGTTTTATTCAACGGCATTTATCCGCTACGTTAAACTATGCCGAGCATAAATAACAGCAGGATTAAAGAAAACGATTTCAAACTTTTAAATGATCTTTAAAAATTAGTGCATTTCCGTGTGGCAGCTGCTACCTAAAAAAAATAAGACACTGTAATAATTGCATCACAGTTCACTTTTTTTTTTTTCTACCACAGACAGGTTAGGAAATCGGTAGAGTTTAGTGTAGAAGCAGTAAACAATTATCTTATGATTGTCACTAATGTAATATATATATAAAATAGTAATGGTATCACTGTGCATAAAACAAAGCTAAACACAAAGAAACTCCTGATAAATTCTCAGTTAAAATATTACTTAAAAATTCATTACAGCTTAATTGGTTCTGAAAAACGGCTTATTGCCACACGAGCTTTCGAACAATTTCCTTGAATTTGCACCATTTGAAATCCAAAGAGAGACAGTAAGAGACGCAAGGTGATTACATAATAATGACTCCTTTTGTTTTATTTAACATATTTATCAGTATTTTGTTAAGCGCAAAATACTTCATTGTTGAGCTACCAAGAGAAGTAAAGATTATTTTTCTGATAGCAGACACACCATAAATAAATGAAGTTGCTTTCCTGAATAGTTTTCTTGATTCGGTTTAGTGCGCAAAAGTGTTCACATCCAGCCGTCGTTTATTAATTAGAGAAAGGAAAAGTTATTTAACTTAGAGTGAGTGAATACGTTTCATTTTGTTTTTGACGTTGAACTACGTCTTTCTCCGCGTTGGAGAAATAGTGGGTAACATCGGGAGCACAGAGGCAACGAAAACATGTCACACTTTGAATGCTTATATCTTCGAAACTAATACTTGTAGAGTAATATATAATACATCATTAGATAGTGAAGAGCAAAACTGAAGACTAAGGAAAAACTTTAGAATTTAAAACGAAAGTTGCAAAAAAAAAAAAAAAGTTGCAAAAAAACCTGAAGATCAAAACGCGCAACGCAGCAGTTTTGAAAATTCAGAATTCACATTCTATTAAGAAGATACCTTGTAACGTACCAGGAGATGTGACGTACCTGACAGAAGGACGCACACGACATAAAGGCAGATAGGAATCAGAATAAAATGTCCGCGTAGCTTAATTGGTAGAGCAACTTATTCCGGAATGAGTGGACCCGGGTTCGAATCCCGGTATAGGCCAAAAATGACGGAGAAATTCACTTCGTTATAATGGCGCCCGAACTATCCGGATGACCCGACCGTTCTCATTTTTCCTATCTCGCGGTGTGGAAATAACAACATTGGTGTGTTGTTATTTCCACACCGCGAGATAGGAAAAATGAGAGAATCCCTTCTCCAGCACTTCGAAAAAAAAAAAAAAAAAAAGAAATAAGGGGGAGATGATGTAACGTACCAGGAGATGTGACGTACCTGACAGAAGGACGCACACGACATAAAGGCAGATAGGAATCAGAATAAAATGTCCGCGTAGCTTAATTGGTAGAGCAACTTATTCCAGAATGAGTGGACCCGGGTTCGAATCCCGGCGTAGACCAAAAATGACGGAGAAATTCACTTCGTTATAACCTAAGCAAAAAAATACATATATAATTTTGACTCACACCAAGTACAACATAGAAAAGGTTATGTATCTACCTGTGTGAGTAAAAGGAGAAAAGATAAAAAAATAAAATAAAACAACTGAATGTAGAAGGTGTCGAGAATACTGAGCCTTGGCTTTATCAAGGACCAGCAAAAACTCTGCATTTTCTCACTTCCACAAAGACCTAGTTGGAAATGGGTTTCTGCAAGGCCATAGATGCAAGTAACATTCCCACCTAAAATTGTTTTAAAAAATATATATATGTCATGTCCTCCGCAGAGTTGTATGACCTAGCACTAGTTAACAATTTCGTTTGCATCCATGAACCTTCCTGGCCGGACCCATGCTCTTCATCTGTTACTATTAAACAGAGAGAAGAAGATTAAAGAGAACTCAAGCTGTGAGAGTGACATAATAATTAGAAATAATTTTCAGCTATAACGAAATGCCAAGTTCGTTTGAGAGAGAATTTAAACCTGAAAAACAATGCAAAAGAAATCCAAATTTTTCCATTGCAATTAAAAAAGGAAATATTAATTTTCATAAATTTTTCTATGTTGTACTTGGTGTGAGTCAAAATTATATATGTATTTTTTTGCTTAGGTATCTTCTTAATAGAAATCATTAGATAGTTTATAGAATCCCATTTATAACAAAACAAGTTTCAACCCTCCACCCCTTAACCCTTCGATACAGTAGCGTTAGAGAGTTGAACTAAATTTCGCGTGATTTTGTTTCGTCGCACGCCGTTTTAAGATTGATAACTAGTGAATAAATAATGATCGCGATGACCTCAGCCCAGCATTCCGTAGCTGATGGTCAGGGCTAACGATGTGATAAACAGAAATAGAGTAGATTTAAAATTTATATATATTTTTAGATAAAAAAAAATTTGGTAACGAAAATTCAGAAATGCCGCCAAAATCCAGGGAAATTTACTATAAGATCCGACGGAAGTTGAAGAAAGAGCTATAGAGGAGAACGAGAAAAATCGAAAAGGGGCGCTAACTGATCAACCGAAAGGTCACGAGAATGTATGGACCGCCAAAAGTCCGCGGGCCAGGATGCGTTTCACCCGAGTTCGACTCTAAAGCCACAACTTTCGACTTCAACCACACAAATTGAGCCTGAACAACAAGAAAAGATGGAGATTGAAGTCATCGATCCAAATTTTCACACCAAGCATGGAATACCAATGTACATCGCTAGTCTTCACAACTTCTCTGGATAATGAATGTATTACGTCTCAAACCTTTACACCGCCGATGCATTCTAAATCTAGACAAGAACAAGAGCAACAACAAGGAGAGTACATTAGGCCCGAGACGTATCGCCAAATTTATAACAAGGCAACTAAGGAGTTTGAAAAATTGTTTCTATAGAACGAAACAATTTTAGCAATGACTACTGACAACGATGACACTACGCCTTATACTTCTGCTGACATTAATTTATACAGAGGGTGTGTCGAAAGTTTTGCAATATTTGGGTCACTCGCAATGTCTCCATACGTACCTTTACAACGAAAGCTGACTAGCATTCAAAGAATGGTCATCGTGTTGCACCGTCTTCAGCCATCTGCCTGCCAGTTCTTCGATTCCGCGGTGGTACCATTCTTGTCCTTCGGGATGAAAAACTCCTTCACCCCAGCTGCTATCTCCTCCTGGTTGTTGAAGTGCCGCCCGCGAAGGAAGTGGGCCATGGGTGTGGCATTAGTTCGATGTCCTCAAGTTCCTGGAGTTTTGCCGGGGTCGTTCCCGCGGTATGAGACCCAGCGTTGTCCTGCTGTAGGAGAGCGCGCTTTCTGTACAGCAGTGTCAGGTACTTCTCGTCCAAAATGGCATACATCCGCTCCAGCTGTCCAGAGTACAGGTTGGCGTTGATGGTCCGACCGTCTGGAAGAAATTCGTATTGGATTATCAACTCGAAATTTCACTAGACGTAGAGCATCACCTTGTGCTCGAAGCACCCACGCTGGGCAATAGGTTCAGGAAGCTGCCCCGGGCTCAACCATTGCCGTTGTGTGTCAGGATTACGGAAATAGACCCACTTTTCATCGGACGTAACAATTTTCTTCATGAAACGTACATCGCGCGGGTTTTCTAGGAGTTTCGTGCACATTTCCACAAGGCAGTTTGCTTCAGCTGGCGTCAGTTTGTGAGGGACAATGCGGCAGCTCCTGTACACCTTGCCGAGGTCCTGAAGGTGACGAACCACGGTGGTCTGTGATATACTAAGCTCGTCTGATAATCTCCGAGTGCTGGTTGCCGGATTTGCCACTACAGCCTGGCGCACAGCCTCCGAATCCACGGTCTACCAGATCTTGCTTGATCGTCGAGGTTTCGGTCACCTGAGCAAAAATTTTTGAACCATCTGGTTGCGGTGCTGTGTTCCACGGAACCTTCCTTTTTCGCACGACAAATGTTTCGTGTTGCCTGAACAGCGTTATGGCCGAGCTCAAACTCGTAAAGCAAAAGTTACCTTATTAGCCGGCTGTGGCTGTTCATGTTTTAGGCGTCCCAACTACAGACGACAGAACCACGACATGCAATGCTGTTCACAGCAACGACTACCACTTTATATCCCTTTCGACTGACTGCATGCAGTGCGCGACTTGAACTAGTTTAAACACGTGACATACCTGCCGCAGCACATGCATTCATGCAAATATTGCAAAACTTTCGACTCACCCTCTGTAACCAGCATAAATTAGTATGAATTGTATATACACTGGCGTGCAAAAATTAAGGACGAGACGGTTTTTCGAATGTAACGTCGTGCAGAAGTGCTCCACATCGACTCAAATCATACCATAAGATCCCCAAGATGTAAGAATATGGGACAAGTGAGCAAAACCGTCCAAACAAGGAATGCAAGGGATACAATGGCACTTTATTGAAAAGGTAGCTTCGAGCACAACTGGACAGAAGACAGAAACGTCCATGTGACAGGCGGCTGCCAAGAAAAATCCAGTCTTTAGTAGGGGATATAATCACCCCTGACTGCGTTGCAGGATTTACAACGTCTGTCCATGCTGAGGACGAGGTTATCAAGGAGCTGTTGAGGCATCGCGGCCCATTCCTCTTGTAGCGCCAATCGCAGCTGCGGAATCGTTGCTGGCGGCTGGGGACGTGCTGCCAAGCGCCTCCCGAGAAGGTCCCACACATGTTCGATTGGATTTAGGTCCGGGAACCTTGCGGACCAATCCATGCGTTGAATATCTTCACTCTCGAACAGCTCTGCGACAGCCACTGTACGATGAGGTGTAGCGTTGTCGTCCATGAAGAGGAACTCAGGACCCACAGCACCTCTAAACAGACGCACGTGAGGCAGGAGAACCTCGGTACAATAGCGGACACCAGTGACTGAACCTCCTTGGAAGATGTGGAAGTTAGTACGGCTACCAAGCATGATACCGCCCCAAACGATAACTCCACCACCTCCAAACCGGTCCCTTTCGATGATGTTGGAGGTGTGATTGCGTGTTCCCAGCTCTCTCCAGATGTGTATACGTCCAGAATAGCTCGTCAGACTAAATCGGCTCTCATCCGTAAAGAGAACTCGACCCCATTGCTGATGTGTCCAGTTCTTGTGTTCCTGGCACCACAGAAACCGCCGTCTCCGATGAGCAGGCGTTAATGGCACACACCGTACTGGTCGTCGTGCAAATAGACCCCCTTTGTGAAGCCTCGTGGCCACGGTAAAACGCGATAACGGACGTCCAGTTGTCTGTTGCATGTGTCTTGCGATTTCTCCCGCTGCCTGCCGTCTGTCTCTTCTCGCCTGTAGAACAATATACCAGTCGTCCACCGCCGTGGTTGCTCGTGGACGACCACTGCTAAACCCTCGGACAGCTATTCCTGTCGTTTGAAATGCTCTGCAAGCTCGTGAAACGATGCTGTGAGCGATCCCGAACTCCTCGGCCACACTAGTCACATTTCGACCTTCTTCCAACTTCCCAATGACGCGACCTCGGGTAAAGTCATCCAGATGTTGTCTGCTGGATTGCCTGTTGGCCATATCACACAGTGGCAGCAACTCGACGTCGTTCAAACCGATGTACACCGTGCAATAGTTTTCACTGAATTGCTGAGCGTACACCGCCCGTGTGCTTTATACCCTTCCGACACCCCCCCCCCCCCGTGTCATGCTGCATATATGCGCATGCCCTACCGTACTGGACCCTAGTCTATCTCCTGAGTGGTCTTTCGGTCCGTTCTGCCTGCTCGTTCCGCTGTTATGTTAATTTCTCCTCTTCTTAGTACTTAAATTTTGCACACCAGTGTAGTATAAGTTGCTTTTAAGTAAATACAGTAAAAATATTCTTTCGTTTAAGTTCTTAAAAATTTTATATCTGAAAAAAATCAAAGGGGCACAGTAGCAACTGTGCCACAACATACAACGTAGGGCTAGGTCAACTGTCCTCTGAATATTTTAAGGACGTAGAACTAGTGAGATAGTGCCATGAAATAGTGACAGTTGACGTAGTTCTACGTTGTAGGCAACGGCACAGTTGCTACTGCGCCCCTTTGATTTTTTTTTGCCATGTCTTATCACATTTAGTGGCCCTCGGCCTGAACATTTTTAGGACTCCTTTTCATATCAATTATTCAGTTTCTCCTTTTTCTGATTAGTTTCGGGTTTTTTTTTTTTTTTTTTTGGTTCAGATTATAATTTTTTATAAGATACAGAGTGCTATAAAAATCAGCTACGTTGAAAAGCAAGTAAACTGCTCCCAAAAGAAATATATGTATGAGAGGGGAGGAAAGAAATCAAAATTTAAAACAGTACAGTTGAAATTAAATTTAACACAAATTTAATGCACAGAAAAATAGAATAACAGAAATACAATAGGAGCAATATGTTTACTAAATACACGAGTTACCCGTTTACCATACCGACAAAAATGTACCGTGAAACCTCTATTAACGGACACCTCCGAACAACGTAGTCTCCAAACAACAGCAAGTGCCGGTTGGTACAAAAGAGCTATACAGTTGGATAAACATGAATGATAACCTCCGAACAAGGGTACCTCTCAGCGGCCAACAGACAACCCAGATGGTCCACGAGGAGGCCAAACGGTCATCTTGTACGTAAACGTATGATTTCAAGTAGTACGACAATAGTTATATAGGGAACATTTCATACTGTTCTTACTGTAATACTTCGGAAGACGATGGGAAAGTGGGGAACAAAAAATGCTGCTAAAGGAACACTGCTTTGGCAGGTAAGAATTAACTAACACAATTAGTTGAAAACAAAGGCGTTAGTGCTTACGATAAATAGAAATATTAATGCCCTTAAATTGATCAGATCTTCCGTTTCATTAATTTTACTTCATGAAAACTTCTTCGGCAAAAACTTTGATTCCAGCTTATTAACTGTTCTAAATCCCATAATTTCCGATCTTGAATGAAGTTAAATCTTCAATATGTTAACAGAACGCAGTCTGCACTGTGATCTCCCCAGCACTAGCGAACACTGACCATGCTTACCTCAGATTCTTCAGCGACAACTTCGATTTATTCAATTCCATTGATTGATGAATTGTTTGGTGTACAGCAGAATGTCTGTTCTGCCGTGGGCGGTGTTCCTTTTCACCCTCATTTTGCCGTAAGCTTGATTCACACCCACGTAAGTGAGAAACATCCAGGAATACCCAGGACAACCTTTCATTATGGGCTTTTCGCTTTTTTGCACTTCTTTAAAAATCAGAGAGAAACAATAGGAGAAACATTATTCCCGAAAATGAAATTCGAGATATTTTGAATAGCGATGAGACTAGCGTACTTTTTTTGCACTGCTGCCGACAGAAAACGTTGTTTGTAAAGGCTGATGCCAGTAAAAGAGGCAGACAGTCTAAAGAAGAACTATTTGTTATTTGCGCTGCGTAAATTAATTAACTACAATATAATTTGTACGTATTACAGTACTTGGTGGCAATGCAATATGCAACTTTATTTTATCTGATTCTGACATAGCATTTTAAAATTTTAAAAAGATATTGGAACAGTTTTCTGTATGCATAAATCTCTTACACCCTGTGACGTACTACAGAAGTGAAAATATGTGTCAAGACGACAAATCTGCAGCGAGACATTCTGTCCGCATAGCTCAGTTGGGAGAGCGACTTATTCCGGAGTGAGGGGACACGGCTTCAATGGCCGTCGTGGACAAGTATGTATTTTCACAACCCACTTTTCTCTTAAGAATACGAAATTGACAAGCATTATTAACTTAGGACCAATCTCTGAACAATGGCCACCTACCTCTAAACATCGATCACTTCTTTGCGGTTCCAGCGATGACTATTATTCGTAGATATCACTGTATTACCAATAAAAACGTCGTACATTAGAATATGAACATAACGGAATTTCGGTGTCTCGCAGTTGTCCTTGTTTCCTAAATATGTTTAAACGTTTTCTTTTCCAGGTCAGTTTCAGGGTCAAACGGGTCAGAGAGCGGAAATAGTTGATCGTTTATTGTCAAAACCGTCTGTCGAGGGGGTGCTGTTATTGTCCGGTATTGAAATGGAGCTAGGCACAAAGCATTTTCGTGCAATGATACTGTATGGCATTAAATGTGGTATACACGAATCAGCTAAATTAATTTTTTACTTGCAACCCCTCCTTAGTGTTCTCCATTATTTCTTAATTTATAACTTCAAAATTCCGATATTAGATAAAAAAATGTTTACTTTAAAAAATAAATATATATTAATTAATTGGAGGCCCCTATTTAGGTCCCCGAGATCCGATGGCCCAACCGTTAAGACGACACTGGCGATGAACCAAATCGCTCTAGAAAAAATACGGTTGTGATTCCATTGAAAACAAAAGGAAGGGAAAGAGCAAATGTTCTATTCGTGGCTTGGGAAAGGGCTTTTCCACACAATTCCTTTCTCTTTCAATACACGTTCGCAATCACAAAACTAAAGCATAATTCCGTCCGAAGGAAAGGTTCCGTTACGTGTCTAGCCACTCTTGTTACACTTCACTGTCGGAACGACATTGTTTCCTCCTTAATGCATCTTTGAATATGACCAAAAAGATGAAAATCCATCAAAGCCGAGCTGGAGGAATGAGGTGTATTTTTAGCACTTCAAACCAGCGTTCCAGATTGGTTGCAAACGTCTCACGGAAGCCGTTAGGTGTTATAGGGCTTGTTGTCGTTCGGTTGTAAGCCCCGTTCGGGTTCGATATTTAAGCCTGACTACAGCTCAGTGCGATTGTTATGAAGAAAGCATATCACGAAGAAGGTATTAAAAACAGTTGCGGGGTTAAAACTATTCTTTATTACTATCTAATTCTCTTTATTAATTTATCCTGGAATTTGTCTTCAGCCCTCTCACTTCTCATTCTCTTTCCGAAATATTCTTTCTTTCGTACGCACTCCAAATCTACATAACTTTCATTCTTCCGCGGTGGCCCTCTCGGAGACCCGAAAAAGTGCTCCTTCTCAAATCATTCTTTGGCGACCACTCTGACATCGCCTAAGTGCCCAACCTGGTCCACTGAATTGGCATTTTCAAAATACCTTTCTAGGCACAGACTTATTACTCTGGTGCACCAGATGTAGGAGAAGTGGCCACAAAAATTTTAAGGGGCCGTATAAAAATTGCGTTTTCGACGGCATCGTGGCTCAGATAACCACCCCAGAGGTTGGCTATCTGAGTTCCATAAAGTTTCCGTAATTTCGTATTTTCTTAATTGCGATATTTAATGCAATTCTTTATAAAAAAATATTTATAATCTTCAATTCAACAAAAGTATTTCAGGGTATGTACACTACAGCTCAACAAATTCTTTGCGGGCATGTGCAAACTCAGAAAACCTGTCGGGGGGGGGGGGAGACTAATACCAAACATATTAAATATAAATAATTTCTGGTTCGATACGGAGATCTTCAGCGTTTGTTAACTCCAACTCTACAAATTATACAACACAGAAAACCTGTAGGGGGGGGGGATAAGACCAAAATACAAAACAAAAAGAATTTGTATTCCGAACGGGACATTTTCAGCGTTCACAAACACTACAACTCAACAAATTCTATGCGGGCATGTGTAAACCAAGGAAAGCTGTCGGGGGAGGGAGAGAAGATGCTGAAAACATAAAATATAAAGAATTTCTGTCGGAGGGTGGAGTGAGGGGGGGGGCTTAATACTGAAAAAATAAAATTTAAAGAATTTCTAGCCCAATTGGGTGATTTTCGGCGTTTACAAATTACAACCCAAGAAACAACGAGTTCAAACGCAGAAAACCTGTCGGGGGGGGGGGGACTTAATATCGAAGAAATATATTATAAAAAAAATTTGAAAATGAAAGAACTTTCGGCGTTTACAGATTGCCACTCAACAAATTATCTGACGGTGCGTGTAAACGCAGTAAATCTGTCGGGTATTAAGCCCTCCCCGCCCCCGACAGATTTTCTGCGGTAGCACATGCCCACATAGAATTTGTTGAGCTGTAGTTAGAAAACGCTGAAAACCTCCGGATCGGACCAGAAATTCTCTATATTTTATTTTTTCGGTATATTAAGCTTCACCCTCGCCCTCAGACAGATACAGATTTTCTGCATTTGCACGCGCCGTTTGATAATTTCTTGGGTTGTAATTTGTAAACGCCGAAAATCTCCCGACGGGGTTACAAATTCTTTACATTTTATTTTTTCGGTATTCAGACCCCCCCCCCCCCCCCCCCCGACAGGCTTACTGAGTTTGCACACGCCGTCAGATAATTTGTTGGGTTGTAATTTGTAAACGCTGAAAACCTCCCAATCGGACCAGAAATTCTTTATATATTACATTCTCAGCATTACCCCCGCCCCCGCCCGACAGCTTTCCTGAGTTAGCACATGTCCGCATAGAATCTGTTCAGTTGTAGTGTTTGTAGTTGCTGAAAATCTCCGTATCGGATCAGAAATTCTTTATATTTAATATTTTTGGTATTAACCACTCCCCCGAACAGATTTCATGAGAGTTTGCACATGCCCGCAGAGAATTTGTTGAGCTGTAGTTTATATATACTGAAATTCTTTTGTTGAGTTGTAGATTACATTTTTTTTTATTTTTGCAGAGAATTACATTACATATCGCAATTAAGAAAATACGAAATTATGGAAGCTTTATGTGACTCAGATAACCAACATCTGGGGACGTGGCCACGAAGCGGTCGAAAACGCAGTTTTTATACGGCCCCTTAAAATTTTTGTGGTGAGTTCTCCACTTTGTCTTTGATCCGAAAATCACGGAAATGTCTAAATTTGTTATTGAAAATGAAATATTAAAAAAAATGTTTTGTGAACGTTGCTCAAGTAGTGGGAATTATGGCCACACGATATTTGTTTATTCAAAACAATTTTATGGCACTGAAATTGCAATGTGACCAGTTCTCCGCACCCGGTCACATCAGAACTTACGCGATACCTTGTTTGTGAGGCGAAAGTGCTTTTGATTTTAAGCTGTATTTAAGATTCATTCAGTTGGAGGGTGGGGGTGGGCGGGGGTGGCTTAGTTAAAGTTGCTTCTCTTGTAATGCGCCACTCCCTGATTTCCCTGACGCTCTTTGGCCAGACATGGCCCTTGCGCCATAAAAATCAACCAACCAACCCTAATTTCCCATGAAAAGAATTGAAAGAAATTGCCGTAGGCGTAGTTACAGTTCGTGGATGAGACAAGCACGTGTTTTTTCAGGCAATGAGCCTCTTTGCCATTTTGGGATTTTGGGAACAAACTACGATGTTTTTGACATGCTAGTTAACGTTGCGTGGTTAAGCAGAGGAAGGCCGTCCATGTGGCGCAGTGGTCTAAGAGACAGCTTATGACCATTCGTCCGAAAAGGGTCCGGATTCGAATCCCGTTGAGGCATAGATGTTGTGTTTGTCTCTTACGGCACTGGCTCTCCCCCCTCCCTGGAACTATTATCACCCCTTTGCCCAGAGTGTGGTTGGGAGGGATATAATGATAACTATTAAAATCGATCGTCAAAAGTGAGCCAAAGAGTTGTGTTTCCCTCCGAGGATGGCGACACAAATTTTCGGCCGGAATAAGCGTTGTGTTTTTATATGAGAGTGCACGAGTAACGTACGCCCTCATATGCCGTAATATTTTTTAAAGAATAAATTTGGGGGGAAAAAAAAAAAAAAAAAGAAAGTATCGAATGGTTGATATTAAAAGACAAAATCCAACCCTGACTAGGTAGGTTAACCCGCAATCCCTATTCTCTTGACTGCCCACGAGAAACAATCTTAACTTTAGGATTAAACTGAATATCAAATGCACTAAAGGAAACAGAGACATGGAATAACGTACCGTAACAACTGTTTATTATAAAGAGAAAACTTATCCTAGTACAATGTGGGTGAAGAACCATTCACTTAAAATTTACGTTACGTTAAATCAGCACCAATTTAAGTAATGAACTCTAGAGATTGCTATTACTCCAGTGAATATTATAATAACACTCCAATTTAAGAAATATCGCTGAACTTTCTATCGCATTAAGTCTTCGTTACTAAAACACTTGAAATTAAACTCTACTGCCCAAAACACACTTCTCTAATTATTGAAATATTTATATAGAAAAACACTTTATCTAACACACAATATACTGCAATGAAAAAAATGGCATGGAGAAATACACTTTGTTTCGATTTCTGATAATATTTTTGATTTCAATTCTTCTGGTGATTTCCTTCCAAAAACTTAACTATGTACATCATCAATCAACACTTAAAATTGCAATTGAACTGTAATAACTTCTTGCTATCTGGCCGTTAATTCATTTTGCTAATCACTTAAAACGCATTACAATATCTAATTTAAATGCCTCTGCCCTTTCCGACAGGTGCCTACTGTATTTCTTCACACAAAATGTAATCAAGGTACCAACTCTGGCGCTTAATTTCGCTTTACTTATGGAACAATAATTTCATTTAACACTTCTGAATTTCTGCCTCTTATCTGGCAGTTGTTCATTCACAAATTATCACGAAAATACTCTTAGTAAAACTTTTGGTTAATTTGTCTGGAGAAATTGCGCCAATTTCACCTAACTCTAAATCACAGAATTTTATATGCACTTTGTCACTAAAATATGTGAATTGTCAGGGAAATTAAGATTTACACTACCTTGCACCTCGGCTGTCGACATCAGCGGTAAGCGTCGTAAAAGTATCGATTCCTCGGATTAAAAAAAAAGTTATTGGGAGTGGGGTCAAAGTTCGTCGGTGGAATAAAAGTCTCTGGCTGCTCTCCTTCCCATGAAACTGGTGATCCGATGGCACGTCTCCTGTCGGGTAAACGGTAAAAATACCCCCGGAGAAAATACCCCCGAAAACTGAAAAGCGGAAAAAATGCCCCCGGAAGAAATACCCCCAGAACAAACGGTTCACTGTAAACTGCCACACAGGAACACTGATGTGCGGCAGTCTTCCGGTGTGGCAATTTACCGGCAACCCTGCCACACATCTTTCAGCAACTTAGCCACAAAAGTTCAAGGGGGGGGGAGGGGGCTACAAAGATTGCCGTTTCTGGGCCCATATTGAGAACTGAATTGGGAACTCCAAACGAATTTCGCGAAAACGTTCCATGTAAGCCAAGCGAGAATTGTACTTTAATTTGAAGAAATAAATTGCCGAGGATCCGAGATACAATATTAGATTCTGAGCCGCTGAAGCCTGTCAGTGTATCCAGGCTGTTCCCCTTGAAGCGCCCGCGAGGTCCGTGAGCTTTGGGGGGGGGGGGGGGGGGGGTGTTCTCCCAAAATGTTAAAATGAACGTAGAGCTGTCAACATTAGAACCATGCTTTACATAATGATTCTGTACACGACCACGAATTTTCAGGAATGTGGGGTGAATTCACCGTCCCCCAAGTTTCTAAGAGCGCAGACAAGTGTTCAAGGTAAAGGATTTGCTCGCAATTTCTATGCTTCATGTTGTGTTTAATGGCAGACTATGTGTGCCCTGCCCCCCCCCCTCTCAGAAAGTTGGTGAAGCCTGTGAAAGGGATACGAGGTGCTTGGTTTGGAGGGCTCTACCCCCAACTTCCGTAATTTTATATTCTGGACCTCTAGAGTCGGTCAGTATATCCTCGATGTTACCCCTGAATAGCTCTTCGAAACTGGTGGGGGGGGGGGTTACCCCACCTTCCTGAAAATTCGTGGTCGTGTACAGAATCATTATATAAAGCATGATACTAATGTTTACAGCTCTACGTCCATTTTAACATTTTGGGGGAACCACACCCCAAGCTCATGGACCTCGCGGAGACTTCGAGGGGAACTTCTTGGATACACTGGCAGACTCCAGCGGCCTAGAATATAATATTACGGAAGTTCAGGGTAGAACCCCCACCCCCCCCCCCCCCAACCAAGTGTACCTCGGATCCTCGGCAATTTATTTCTTCAAATTAAAGTACAATTCTCGCTTGGCTTACATGGAACGTTTTCTCGAAATTCGTTTGGAGTTCCCAACAATTCATTTCTCAATATAGGCCCAGAAACGGCTATCTTTATACCCCCCCCCACTTGAACTTTTGTAGCCAAGTTGCTGAAGATGTGGGGCAGGGTTGCCGGTAAATTGCTACATCGGAACACTGCCACACATCTGTGTTCCTGTGTGGCAGTTTACAGTGAACCGTTTATTCTGGGGGTATTTTTTCCGCTTTTCAGTTTTCGGGGGAATTTTCTCCGAGGGTATTTTTTCCCAGGGGTATTTTTACCTACATCCCTTCTGTCGATGCGTTGGTCGGGATGAAAGTCTCTGTCCGCATGGGCGCACTGCTGGAATCTAATTCCTTCCGTGGCGTGGGCCTTGCACTCCGGGGTATCCGGTCGTAGATCGAGGAAGTCCCGAAATTCTTACTCATTGAATGGGTGAAGTTCTGAGGGTCACCGTTCTAGGTTTTCCTTGTGAGAGGTGGGCCCGTTATTTACTCAAGGGCTCGCAAGATCGGGCCTGTCCCGCTGTCCTTTTCTGGCGACTGCACGGCCTCGCTATGTCCCTTACTTCGGTAACTTAGGACTTCTTCCGTCCTGCGCAAACGATAAACGCTCTTGCTTTAAATGCTGATTCCCTAGAAAATGCTTTCCTCTTTGCCTACCATCAGTGGAGGGTTCCTTCGAGCTGGGGTATGCTAGTTACAAAGGCCGTAGATTGAAGACTTAGCATCTCGGCCACTTATTTAAACCCTCCTCGACTCCGGTGAAATCCCACCACACAATGGTGATGAAGAGACTTATCTCTCTGAAAATTTGTGAGTGAATGCTCTTTCGAATCTGGTGGTCACTTCTGATCAAAACTCGGATGTTCCAAATCCCGTCTACTCTTCCTATCATAAACTAAATTTTTACCGCTGACTGGCTGGGACCGAATAAAGAAATTCTTGCTTATTCGTTAATTACGAAACCCGGTGACTTTGCTATACTAAAAGTGCTCAACGAATCACGCAATGACGAATCTAGGAAAAAAAATCCAAGGAAAAAAGATCCACGGAAAAAAAATCCAGGAAAAAAAAAGCCATGGAAAAAAAAAATCCACGGAAATAAAATCCAACTCCAACGAAACAGTTATCCATTTACATGATCGACACATGGCCGCATTAAGGAGGGGGGTGGGGTTCTAGCCACATGGTTTTCATTAAGGGGACGGGCACAAATTGCTGTTCCTTCAAAGAACACTTTGAATGTGTGACAATTTTTCCAGTAGGGCAGTTTTCCAAGGTGCCTAACGAGGGGAAAGAACTCTTTTGTTTGTCTGAATTTTCATGCTGGTTCATTTGAGTTTAGGGCAACTGGCCACAAAAGTGCAAGGGGTGGGTGGTAAGGCTATAAAGATTGCCGTTTCTGGGTCTATATTGAGAACTAAATTGGGAACTCCAAACAAACAAATTTCGAGAAAACGTTCCATGTAAGCCAAGCGAGAATTGTACTTTAATTTGAAGAAATAAATTGCCGAGGATCCGAGGTACACATGGTTGGGGGTGGGGGTGGGGGGCACTACCTCCAACTTCCGTAATATTAGTCAGGGTATCCAGGATGTTCCCCTTAAAGCGTCCGCGAAGTCCGTGAGCTTGGGGGGGCTTTCCCCCAAAATGTTAAAATGGACGTAGAGCTGTAAACATTAGTGCCATGCTTTATATAATGATTCTGTACACAACCACGAATTTTCAGGAGGGTGGGGTGAATTCAATTCGTGGTTTCTTCAGGGATAACATCTAGGATACACTGACCGACTCTAGAGGTCCAGAATATAAAATTACGGAAGTTGGAGGTAGAGCCCCCAAACCAAGTGTACCTCGGATCCTCGTCAATTTATTTCTTCAAATTAAAATACAATTCTCACTTGGCTTACATAGAACGTTTTCCCGAAATTCGTTTGTTTGGAGTTCCCAATTCAGTTCTCAATATAGGCCCAGAAAAGGCAATCTTTATAGCCCCACCCCCCACCCCCTTTGAACTTTTGTGGCCAGTTTCCCTAAACTCAAATGAACCGGCATGAAAATTCAGACAAACAAGAGAGTTCCTTCCCCTCGTTAGGCACCTTGGAAAACTGCCACACATAATTTGGAAAACTGCCCCACTGGAAAAATTGTCACACATTCAAAGTGTTCTTCGGAGGAACAGCAATTTGTGCCGGACCCCTTAATGAAAAGTGTGTGGCAGTTTTCCGGCAACCGCAAGGCCCGGGCCTACTTTTTTTTTTTTTTTTTTTTTTTTTTTTTAGAGATCACCTAATCATTATTGAAGTTATTTTCATTATTATTATTACTGTGAAGGTATTCATTTATGTTGAGTTTTATTGCACCCTTCTTATATATTGGCCAATCTGCAATGCATTCATAAAAGGAGCAGTTTCAATATTCACACAACCCTGTGTGTTAATCTTCTATTAAATTGCTACCAAACTTCAAAAGCGCAATCAGTTTTGCATTACCAATTGTAAGATTATAAATATTCATTGTTATTAATTCGTAGGTTATTAATTAATCAAACTCTGCTGCCCCTGTGGCGTCAATCTAGGAAAAAAGATCCACAGGAAAAAAAAACAGAGAGCCAGGGAAAAAATCCAATGACAATTTCTATACGACCCTCTAGGCATCTTACACAGAAGTGACGCAAAGAAATCAGAATTTTTTTTTATACGATCCCTTAAGCTTCCTACATAGAAGTGACACAAATAAATCAGAAATGCAATTTTTATACGACCCCTAAATTTCCTACAAGGTCACCCAACATGGAAGTGGACACAAGAAAATCAAAAGTGCAATTTTTGTACGACCCCACATTTCTTACAAGGTCAACCAACATGGAAGTGGACACAAGAAACAAAAATGCAATTTTTATACCCCCCCCCAATTGCTCGAACGTCCATGGAAACAAATTATGGTGTCCTTGTAATCTTTGAGAAGTGAGAACTTTTTTTTTATGTAAATTTTTATATGACCCCCTAAGTTTCTTACTGGTTAACCTATATGAAAGAAGCCGTTGGATTTTATTTCCATGGACTTTTTTCCTTGGCTTTTCTTTCCTTTGGCTTTTTTTTTCCGTGGATCTTTTTTCCTTGGATTTTTTTTTTCCGGTAACCCGCAAGAATACCTACTGTGAGATTCCCTGAAATCGACTACCGGTGTAATAAATCCACTTGTTTCCATCATGTCAACTATCTGTTCCAACGTTCTAAATTTGGATACTGCATGTGCATTGTAGGTGAAATTGTTAACTCCTGGTTGTGTCAGCCATCGGCTTCCGTTGATTGCATCTTCAAACGCAGTGTCACAATGCTGCTGGCTTAATTGCTCTCTGGCGGTGCGCCTTGCTTACCTAAGGGCCTGGCGTTGTTGTTTCTTTAAGTTCTCCGCTGGTTTTGGTTGAAAGGGTTTGAAAAGGGAAAAAGGTCACCTAACCTTTCCTCTCTGGCCATCTCCGCTGCGTGGCTGCTCTCAAAGAAGTTAAGGCTCAGCGAGACGTAACTAGCGCAGCCATGTCTTCAGGGAAAACATGCACTGCACAGAAGCCAACATACAGGCTGATCGGCTGATGCCGGAGCAGACTGCGCATGCGTATTTCTGTTGACTTCAATTCTTTGGGTAAAAAACAGTCAGCCGAGCTATTTAGACTCACAGCACGTGATTGTAACCTTCTCAGTAGCATAATCACTTGAATCGGATATGTCAGTTTTGTTACACCAACCGGGTTAGTTAAGGCATTTGTTTGTTCTTCAGTTTTTCAGAACTATTTTCAGTAATGCCAAATGCTAGGGAATGTCTGCATTTTGTACGGATCCTTAGGCCTAACTGCAATATTTGCTGAAATTTAATTTAAATAGTAATACTGCATATTTTTCTCACCAAAATAAGGGATGGGCGGGATATCAGAAAACAGCAACAACAACAAAAAAAAAAAAAAAAAAAAACTGCTCTAAGCAAATAGTCATCAAACCGAAGAAAACTATCGTGGATCAAAGAAAAGCTTCACTGCCGTAGTCCCCCCCCCCCCCAACGTATTTTGCTCCTGAATGTTAACTTTCCCGCAGAGCTTATTATCTCTTAAGATGTGGTGGCGCTAAACGGTGAAATACCCCTGGAGAAAATACCCCCGAAAACTGAAAAGCGGAAAAAACGCCCCCGGAAAAAAATAACCTCGGAAGAAATACTTTCAGAACAAACGGTTCACTGTAAACTGCCACACGGGAACACTGATGTGTGGCAATTTACCGGCAACCCTGCCACTCATCTTTCAGCAACTTGGCCACAAAAGTTCAAGGGGGGGGGTCTATAAAGATTACCGTTTCTGGGCCTATATTGATAACTGAACTGAATTGGGAACTCCAAACGAATTTCGAGAAAATGTTCCATGTAAGCCAAGCGAGAATTGTACTTTAATTTGAAAAAATAAATTGCCGAGATTACGAGGTACTTTTAGTGAAGGGGAGGGAGGGGCGCTCAACCCCCAACTTCCGTAATATTAGATTCTGGGCCGCTGGAGTCTGTCAGTGCATCCAGGCTGTCCCTCTTGAAGCGTCCGCGAGGTCCGTGAGCTTGGGGGGGACCCCAAAATGTTAAAATGGACGTAGAGCTGTAAACATTAGAACCATGCTTTCCATAATGATTCTGTACACGACCACGAATTTTCAGGAAGGTGTTGTGCAAGTTTCTAGGAGCGCAGACAAGTGTTCAATTCAAGGTAAGGAATTTGCTCGCAATTTCTATGCTTCATGTTGTGTTTAATGGTAAACTATGTATGCCCTTACCCCCTCCCCCATAATGTTTGCAGCTCTACGTCTATTTTAACATTTTGGGGGAAAGCCCTCCCAGCTCATGGACCTCACTGACACTTTAAGGGGAACTTCCTGGATACACTGACAGACTTCAGCGGCCCAGAATATAATATTACGGAAGTTCGGGGTAGAGCCCCCCTCCCCCAACCAAGTGTACCTCGGATCCTCGGCAATTTATTTCTTCAAATTAAAGCACAATTCTCGGTTGGCTTACATGGAACGTTTTCGCGCAATTCGTTTCCCAATTCAGTTATCAATGTAGGCTCAGAAACGGCAATCTTTATAGACCCCCCCCCCCCATTGAACTTTTGTAGCCAAGTTGCTGAAAGATGTGCGGCAGGGTTGCCGGTAAATTGCTACACCGGAACACTGCCACACATCAGTGTTCCTGTGTGGCAGTTTACAGTGAATCGTTTGTTCTGGGGGTATTTTTTCCGGGGGCAAATTTTCCGCTTTTCAGTTTTCAGGGGTATTTTCTCTGGGGGTATTTTTACCTAGATCCGCTGTTGCCGCTGTTTTACGTTATCTCTATGAGAGTTGACCTTCTTTAAGCGTTAGATATTCTTTGGCTCTCTGTAGTGGACGGAAAGGGGGAAAGATGAACGGGAAGGGGGAGGGGGGGTTCCTCCGCGACCTGCTTCTGTCCTTTGGGGAAAGAAAAATAATTCTACCTCGTTCCTTTCCTTCCTTACGAAAAAAAAAAAAAAAAAGGAATCGGAAATAAATCTTTATGCATGTCCCTTCTCCGTTGAACTTTGCGTTTTCAAAAAATTACTCTATGGAAATTAATTACTTCTTTATTTTAAAATCCGCCACTTAAAATTAAAAATTAAAATTTCGTCACTGCTCGTAATCGTGAATATATTTTTAAAATGTGGCTGCCAAGAGCAATGGCTTGTCAACAGAACCAGTGTCCCTAAATTAGGGATGGGCGACTGCTTATAGTTCATTGAGTTGCTCCCGGTGGTCGTTAAACCTTCAATAAACAAGTTAGTAAAATCATGCAATGCATTGATTATGATACGCTTTCCAACATACCAGAAATTATTACTCAACTTATGTGGATAATGGCTGTGGAATAAATCTCGCTCCTGTGTCCTGACCTTTGACCCCATTTCGATGATATTCAACAGAACCGGTTCAGTATACCTCAGGAATAACATACTAAAGTTTTGTCGCAATAGAAGCAGTTTTACGCAAGTTATGATAATAATGGCTGTGGAATAAATATTGCTTTTGTGCAATGACCTTTGACCCCATTTCGTTGATATTCAACAGAATCGGTTCACTATACCTCCGGAACAACATGATAAAGTTTTGTCGCAATCCAAGCATTTTAGGTAAGTTATGATGCACAACCCAGCAAAAACAGTCTTGCTGGGCCAGCACTATGTTGCCGCTGCCGAACCGTCAATAAAATGTCCGGGCGGCCAACAGAAGGGCCAGCAGTTCAGGCCAACAGCCGGCCAACAGTTGGCACCCCGTCAGTTGTCATATGCCACAACAGGGCCATCAGTGGTCCATCACAGGCAGTAGCTGCTACAAGTGGCCCTTCAGTGGCCCTGCAAGCACGTGCCAGAAATGATGGCTAGCCAAATGTGGTCCGCTAGTGGGCCGTTAGTGGCAGCCGGCAACCAAGTGACGTAACTGGTGGCTTGCCGAATCTTGTCCGCCAATTTCCCAGTAGTAGACATAATAATAATAAAAAAAAAAAAAATGAGGACAACCGCAGTTCCCCAAAGCTACATTTTTTTTTCTTACCCTTACGAAACTTGTGAACTAACGCACTACGCGGTGGAAATTTTCTCAACAAACCGGAAAAACGCCCACTTGCATTGAATAGATTTGAACCAGGTCCGTTCGCATGATAGCTGAACACTCTACCGACCGGCCTAATTTTAAGCGACCTGTTTCGTATGCAATGTGTAATCGGGATGTAGGTAAAAATACCTCCAGGAAAAAATACCCCCGAAAATTGAAAAGTGGAAAAAATGCCCCCGGAAGAAATACCCCCAGAACAAACGGTTCACTGTAAACTGCCACACAGGAACACTAATGTGTGGCAGTGTTCCGGTGTGGCAATTTACCGGCAACCCTGCCACACATCTTTCAGCAACTTGGCTACAAAAATTCAAAAGGGGGGAGTTGGCTATAAAGATTGCCGTTTCTGGGCTTACATTGATAACTGAATTGGGAAACGAATTTCGCGAAAACGTTCCATGTAAGCCAAGCGAGAATTGTACTTTAATTTGAAGAAATAAATTGCCGAGGATCCGAGGTACATTGGGGGGGGCTCTACCCCGAACTTCCGTAATATTCTATTCTGGGCCGCTGGAGTCTGTCAGTGTATCCAGGAAGTTCCCCTTGAAGTGTCCGCGAGGTCCATGAGCTTGGGGGCGCTTTCCCCCAAAATGTTAAAATGCACATAGAGCTGTAAAATTAGTACCATGTTTTATATAATGATTCTGTACACGACCACGAATGTAGAGGAGGGTGGGGTGCCCCCCCCCGTTTCTAAGAGCTATTCAGGGGTAACATCGAGGATACACTGACCGACTCAAGAGGTCCAGAATATAAAATTACGGAAGTTGGGGGTAGAGGCCACCAAACCAAGCATCTCGTATCCCTCTCACAGGCTTCACCAAATTTCGGGGGAGGGGGAAGGGCATACATAATTTACTATTAAACACAACATGAAGCATAGAAATTGCGAGCAAATCCCTTACATTGAACACTTGTCTGCGCTCTTAGAAACTTGCACCCCACCCTCCTGAAAATTCGTGATCGTGTAGAGAATCATTATGTAAAGCATGCTTCTAATGTTTACAGTTCTACGGCCATTACAACATTTTGGGGACCCCCCCCCCCAAGCTCACGGACCTCGCGGGCGCTTCAAGGGGAACAGCCTGAATACATTGACGAACTCCAGCGGCCCAGAATCTAATATTACGGAAGTTGGGGTTTGAGCGCCCCCCCCCCCAAGTGTACCTCCGATCCTCGGCAATTTATTTCTTCAAATTAAAGTACAATTCTCGCTTGGCTTACATTTAAAGTTTTCGCGAAATTCGTTTCCCAATTCAGTTATCAATGTAGGCTCAGAAACGGCAATCTTTATACCCCCCCCTTTTAACTTTTGTAGCCAAGTTGCTGAAAGATGTGTGGTAGGGTTGCCGGTAAATTGCCACACCAGAACACTGCCACACATCAGTGCTCCTGTGTGGCAGTTTACAGTGAACCGTTTGTTCTGGGGGTATTTCTTCCGGAGGTATTTTTTCCGGGGGCATTTTTTCCGCTTTTCAGTTTTCGGGGGTATTTTCTCCGGGGGTATTTTTACCGTTTACCGTGTAATCGAATGCTTCCCTCTTTCAATTTACAATATTGCGAGGTATTTTTCATAAAAGTCAGTTTGATATAATTCATAAATTAATTTTTTTAAAGTAACGATAGTTTTTTTTTGTTTACCTTAAGGGAACTTCACTCATTTTTAAGGAGTGTACATACTTAGAGTCGCTTTCCAAAGTTTTGTACTGTTCTTGTCGTCTTGAAAAGAGATTGTTCAATAAATATGTATTTACCCGGGTTCATGTCACATTCTGTTACATTTTTAACGTTGTGTCTTTCCTTTCCGTTGTCCAAAGCTACATTTGTTTTAAAGAGGAAAGATATTTTATTTTACTTGTCGTTATTTTTAGAAGCGAATTCCTCCCAGTCTTGTGTATTCAACTCATGGATGAGTACACCACATAGCGTTGCTTTTTTTTTCTTTCAAATAATTAATAAATTTTGCACGCGTATAATTCTTTTTTTTTTTCCCCACAAACGTTGTTTTAATGGTTTTCCAGGACATTTGTTTCAAGCGGTTTCAATTTTTTTTTTGTTCTTCATCCACTCCATTCCATGAATTGTTGTTATTCATGGGAATGGAGTGGGTGTATTTCGTGGCTGTAATCTAGTATTTCACTGCTTAATCTGATATCTTCGTCGACGTAAAATTTCATTAGGAAATTAATTCGCCTCTCTACATATGGATTTTTTTCTTAACATCCACTAAAATACCACAATGGCGATAGCGTCGTCTTCAACTAACTGGTACCATGAGAGATACAGCAAGTGTTGCTTCTGCGCATGCGCAGTCCCGTTACTTCCACCTGCTGTTGGGGGTTGCATTGGTTGCCAGCAACGGGCCACTAGGGACACATGCTTGGAGGCCCACAATTCACGGCGATGCTGCAGGGCCATCAATGGCTCGCCAACTGATAGCGCTGCCACCAACGGACCACTACTGGGCCGTGAGCGGCAGATTTCAGCCAGCAGTGACCCATCACTGCCAGCTGTTGGCCAGCAGTTTCCCAGCACTTGTGTTTTTGCAGGGAAGGGCAATGGAATGGATTCCACTCCAGTGTCCTGACCTTTGACCCCATTTCGCCCATTTTCAATAGGGTTCGTCCCCAGTGGCTCCCTACCACATACTAAAATTTCATCGAAATCGAACCATTCCCAGCAAAAACAGTCTTGCTGGGCCAGCAGTGGGCCATTGCTGGCAGCCAGCACTGCCCGCAATGGCCCAGCACTATGTTGCCGCTGCCGAACCGTCAATAAAATGTCCGGGCGGCCAACAGAAGGGCCAGCAGTTTAGGCCAACAGCTGGCCAACAGTTGGCACCCCATCAGTTGTCATATGCCACAACAGGGCCATCAGTGGTCCATCACAGGCAGTAGCTGCCACAAGTGGCCCTTCAGTGGTCCATCACAGGCAGTAGCTGCCACAAGTGGCCCTTCAGTGGTCCTGCAAGCACGTGCCAGAAATGATGGCTAGCCTAATGTGGTCCACTAGTGGGCCGTTAGTGGCAGCCAGCAACCAGGTGACGTAACTGGTGGCTTGCCGAATCTTGTCCGCCAATTTCCCAGTAATAGCCATAATAATTAAAAAAAAAAAAAAGCAAGGATAACCGCAGTTTCCTAAATCTACAATTTCTTTTTTTCTACCCTTACGAAGTTTGTGAATTAACGCACTGCGCTGGGGAAATTTTCTCGACAGACCATGGAAAACTCCGTTTGCATCTGACTAGATTCGATCGTGGGCTGTTTGCATGGAAGTCGCGCTCGCTACCGACCGGACTAATTCACGACGCTTGGGTACGTGCTGGAAGCTATCTGTTTGGTATGGAATTTGTAATCGAATGCTTCCCTCTTTCATTTTATAATATTGCGAGGTATTTTTCATAAAAGTCAGTTTCATACAATTGATAAATTAATTTTTTCAACGTAACGATAGTTTTGTTTATTACCTTAAGGGAACTTCACTCATTTTCAAGGCGTGTACATACTTACAGTCGCTTTCCAAAGTTTTGTACTGTCCTTGCCGTCTTGAAAAGAGATTGTTGAATAAATATATATTTACCCGGGTTCATGTCACATTCTGTTACATTTTTAACGTTGTGTCTTTCCTTTCCGTTGTCCGAAGCTACATTTGTTTTAAAGAGTAAAATATATTTTATTTTACTTCTCGTTATTTTTAGAAGCGAATTCCTCAAAGTCTTGTGTATTCAACCCATGGATGAGTACACCACATAGCGTTGCTTTTTTTTTCTTTCAAATAATTAACAAATTTTGTACGCGTATAATTCTTTTTTTTTTTCCAACAAACGCTATTTTAATGGTTTTCCAGGATATGTGCTTCAAGCGGTTTCAATTTTTTTCTTGTTCTTCATCCACTCCATTCCATGAATTGTGTTATTCATGGGAATGGAGTGGGTGTATTTCATGGCTGTCATCTAGTATTTCACGGCTTAATCTGATATCTTCGTCGACGTAAAATTTCATTAGAAAATTAATTCGCCTCTCCACATATGGATTTTTTTCTTAACATCCACTAAAATAACACGATGGCGATAGCGTCGTCTTCAACTAACTGGTACCATGAGAGACACAGCAAGTGTTGCTTCTGCGCATGCGCAGTCCCGATGCTTCCACCTGCTGTTGGGGGTTGCATTGGTTGCCAGCAACGGGCCACTAGTGGCACTTGCTTGGAGGCCCACAATTCACGGCGATGCTGCAGGGCCACAATGGTTCGCCAACTGATAGCGCTGCCACCAACGGACCACTACCGGGCCGTGCGCGGCAGATTTCAGCCAGCAGTGACCCATCACTGTCAGCTGGTGGCCAGCAGTTTCCCAGCACTTGTGTTTTTGCTGGGTTTTTACGCAAGTTATAACGCATAACGGCAATGGAATAAATCCCGCTCTTATGCCCTGCGTGACCTTAGACCTAATTTCGCCCATTTTCAATAGGGTTACTTACTGCCCAGGTGGTTCCCTACCACATACTAAAATTTCATCGAAATCGAACCATATTTACGCATGTTATGACGCATAAAGGTAATGGAATGGATCTCGCTTTTATGTCCTGACCTTTGACCCCATTCCGCACATTTTCAATAAGGTTCGTCCCCAGTGGTTCCTTACCACATACTAAAATTTCATCGAAATCGAACCATTTTTACGCAAGTTATGACGCATAAGGGCAATGGAATATATCCCGCTCTTATGCCCTGCCTGACCCTTGACCCCATTTCGCTTATTTTCAATAGGGTTCGTGCCCAGTGGTTTCCTACCACGTACTAAAATTTCATCGAAATCGAACCATATTTACGCATGCTATGACGCATAAAAGCAATGGAATGGATCCCGCTTTTATGTCCTGACCTTTGACTCCATTCCGCCCATTTTCAATGCCCAAGTGGTTCCCTACCACATACTAAAATTTCATCGAAATCGAACCATTTTTACGCAAGTTATGGCGCATAAAGGCAATGGAATGAATCCAGCTCCAATGTCCTGACCTTTGACCCTGTTTCGTCCATTTTCAACAGGGTTCGTCTCCAGGTGGTCCCCTGCCACACGCTAAAATTTCGTCGAAATTGAACCATTTTCACGTGAGTTATCGTGCGGACGGACGGACAAAGCTGGAGCATATACTCTTCTTCGACCTGCGGTTGGAAAGCGTAAAAAAAAAAAAAAAAAAAAAAAAGGCAGAGGAAGTGTTCTGGCTACTTTTGTCGATTGCTTAATTGAAATTAAGATATTTTTTCATGAAACTAAAAAAGACCTCGTTTCTAATAGACATAAAAACTCACATCATTCAACAAACAGATGGCGTATTTTCCAATTTTCAAGAAGTGAACATTTTTTTCTGTTTTCGAAAAGCGGGGGTTTGGGGGGGGGGTGTTCTAACGTTCGCTGGCCGTAGATTGAAATCTGGCCGTGGGCATTCTTTCGTACATTCGTTATTTTGTTACCGCCGAACAACCAATCAGAATTTTCACTATAAATAAGAGGGAGCTACACACAAAAAGACTTTCGTGAATATTCCCATGTTTGGCACGTAAATGTGCAAAACATTAAATTATTCATTGATTTTGTTTTTAAATTCTCGATATGAATATGTTATGTATGAACGAATCACACTGAGAATCCCATAATTTAGGTAAACTGAATATAATTTTTCTTTTCACTTAACACATGTTATAAGAAAACGGAAGGGAATACGTACTGTTAAGTGTTATGGGAATCGTCATCTGCCTTTCCTCGCTAACCAAAAGATAAATTAGTTGAAAATTCTAAGATCCCTGGATTCCCTGGTGCGTGTGCAACGATGTGTGCCAAAAAGGATCCCAGGTTCAGCTTAGTTGGCTATCGAAGAAGTGTGAATGCAAAGGGAAAGAGTCAATCCACACCCTCTCATCAATGATCATTAAGACTCCAGTAGCCAGAGCTAATCGGCCAGTGTCGGCCTCTCATGAGAGAACGTAATGAGCTCGGCTGTCAGACCAGAGAGCAAGTCATGGTAACACATGGTCCCAGGGGCTTTACCAGTTTCCGCAGCATACACACTTCCCTTAATTCCCTTAAACCCATCTCATTGTTTGGTCCTGCAAGACCTCAACTCCGGCCGCCCTCCCCTTCTCTTTTCATCCTAACTGTTACTGGTGAACTTCGCTGTTCTGGAAGCTGCTTGACCTTGGTAGACCCCGGAACATTCATAGCACCTGGAAATAAAGAAGTCTGGATGTCTCTCTCTCTCTCTCTGGGTGACTGATGTTGCAGCTGAGGTTTTGCGGGGGGCTGAACTCATTATTGCTGCTCGTTAAATAAACAGAAAGCCATGATGATTTTGAGAGATAACGCTCAGTGGTTATTAGGAGCCCTGGTCAGTTGACGCGAATACAGAATTGCTTAATGATGCGTGGACTGCATGCAGGCAGCGAGAAAGACAATGATGTGTCCAATCTTTGTGGTTGGTAAATTGCGCAGAATAAAGTTTGCTTCGTCTCAATCCATTGCATTTACAGCGTTTTTAAGAAATGAAAAATTCTTGACAGGACACGAAAGGGAGAATTTAATAGTTTTGAGGTTCATCTTGCTGATGTTGCAGCTGAGGTTTTGCAGGGGGCTGAACTCATTATTGCGTTTTCATTCCTTATTCGAAATTTTGGGTACAATACCCCTGCAATATTTTTTTCTTTTTTTGGAAGGGGGAGAAAATAATCCGAGTACCTTCTCAATTCTGACGCTCCCGAAACATAATATATTAAACAAAACACAGTAGCAGTTGGTTATAATGTCAGCCCAGGAAGCGCGATGTTTATGACTGTCGTTCCGATATGTCCTAAACTCGTAACAGGGTTCGGACATTTGGGCACCCGGACATTTTGGCACATTCCCTTTTAAAGCAATGAAATTGCGCTGCGTTAAAAATTATGGTGTTCCTATATTTCTCCCTACTTGAGCAAGTGGTGTGCACAATTTTTTTTTCACTTATATCTCATAATCATTAAGAAATTGAGACATATTTACGATTTTCTGTCTGAAAGACGGGGCGGACATTTTGGCACCCGGACTTTTGGGCACAAATGTTTAAGGGGCCGTATAACAATTGCCGTTTCTTGGCCCAATAGTAAGAGTTTGACCGAGAAAATGTTCGCCGTAAGTTACTTAAGCACTAAATATTTACATAACATGTCATGTTATTAATATTTGTCTTTTACGTAATTAGGCACTAAATTACTTATGCCTCATTCGTAGGCCCTTTTGACAGTCTTTTTTCTACCGATATCATATTCATAATGTTTACGTATCAAATCAAGTTAATAGCATTGCGCATTTACTTAAGCACTAAATATTAATTCATAGGCCCTAGGCCTTTTTAACAGTTTTGGTTCTAAAATGTATCGTCCAATCGGGAGATTTTCAACATTTACAAGCTACAACTCGACAGATTATTTGAGGGCACGTGCCTACTCAGCAAACCTGTCGGCGGTGAGGGGGGGGGGGGGTATATCAAAAGTATAAAATATGGAGAATTTCTCGTCTGATCGGGAGATTTTCAGCATTTACAAACTACAACTGGAGACATTATCTCAGGGCATGAACCTACTGAGCAAACCTGTCGCGGGGGGGGGGGATACTAAAAGTGTAAAATAAGAAAAATTTATCGTCCAATTGGGAGATTTTCAGCATTTACAAGCTACCACTCGACACATCATCTCAGCGCTCGTGCCTACTCTAAAAACGTGGCGGGGGGGGGGGGGGGTTAGGAAAAATCCTTACCTTCTTCAAGGCTGTCAAACATTTAAAAAAAGGTTTTGTCTATTTTAGTGTTTTAAATTTATCAAAAATTTGGCTATATTAGCTGAGGGGGGGAGATCCCCCATGGGCGCCCTTGGTGCTATGTAATCATGAATATGATGTAATCCATATTCATGATTATGAGCTATGTAATCCCGATCCAGGACGAACGACGAAATTGTCAAGTTTTCGGATATTATGCTTGTCATATTTACACCCAAAAAAACGTATTGTCATCTTCAAAATTTGTGCATTGTAATATTTTTTTAAATTCAATTCTAACTGTCGTTTGTCTTACTGGAAACGTTTTCTCCATTCAATTCCCCTCACAGCGCCAAGAAACGGCAATTTTTGTACGGCCCCTAAAGATTTGTGCCAAAATGTCCGGGTGCCCAAATGTCCTAAACTCGATGTAACGGCTGACTTTAGGTACGTATCCACGGAAAAGAACCGGATGTAGGTAAAAATACCCCCGGGAAAAAATACCACCGGAGAAAATACCCCTGAAAACTGAAAAGCGAAAAAAATGCCCCCGGAAAAAATACCCCCAGAACAAACGGTTCACTGTAAACTGCCACACAGGAACACTAATGTGTTGCAGTGTTCCGGTGTGGCAATTTACCGGTAATCCTGCCACACATCTTCAGCAACGTTCAAGTTGGGGGGTCTGTAAAGATTGCCGTTTCTGGGCCTACATTGAGAACTGAATTGGGAACTCCAAACGAATTTCGCGAAAACGTTCCATATAAGCCAAGCGAGAATCGTACTTTTAATTTGAAGAAATAAATTGCCGAGGATACGAGGTACACTTGGGGGAAGGGGGTGATCTACTCTGAACTTCCGTAATATTATATTCTGGGCTTCTGGAGTCCGGCCAGTGTATCCAGGAAGTTCCCCTTGAAGTGTACGCGAGGTCCATGAGCTGGGGGTAGCTTTCCCCCAAAATGTTAAAATGGACGTAGAGCTGTAAACATTAGTACCATGCTTCATATAATGATTCTGTACACGACCACAAATGTTCAGGAGGGTGGGGCACCCCCTTTAGTTTCTAAGAGCTATTCGGGGTAACATTAAGGATACACTGACCGACTCTAGAGGTCCAGAATATAAAATTACGGAAGTTGGGGGTAGAGCCCTCCAAACCAAGCACCTCGTATCCCTTTCACAGGCTTCGCCAAATTTCTGGGGGAGGGGGAAGGGCATACATAGTTTGCAATTAAACACAACAGGAAGCATAGAAATTGCGAGCAAATCCCTTACCTTGAACACTAGTCTGCGCTCTTAGAAACTTGGGGGAGGGTGAATTCACCCCCTCCTCCTGAAAATTCGTGGTCGTGTACAGAATCATTATGTAAAGCATGGTTCTAATGTTTACAGCTCTGCGTCCATTTTAACATTTTGGGGGAATCCCCAGCCCCAAGCTCACGGACCTCGCGGGCGCTTCAAGGGGAATAGCCTGGATACACTGACAGACTCCAGCGGCCCAGAATATAATATTACAGAAGTTGGGGGTTGACCATCCGGTGTACCTCGGATCCACGGCAATTTATTTCTTCAAATTAAAGTATAATTCTCGCTTGGCTTACATGGAACGTTTTCGCGAAATTCGTTTGGAGTTCCCAATTCAGTTCTCAATATAGGCCCAGAAACGGCAATCTTTATAGCCCCCTCCCCTTCCTTGAACTTTTGTGGCTAAGTTGCTGAAAGATGTGTGGCAGGGTCGCCGGTAAATTGCCACACCGGAACACTGCCACACATCAGTGTCCCTGTGTGGCAGTTTAAAGTGAACCGTTTGTTCTGGGGGTATTTCTTCCGGGGGCATTTTTTCCGCTTTTCAGTTTTCGGGGGTATTTTCTCCAGGGGTATTTTTACCGTTTACCAAAAGAACCTGTGGGGCCCGGACCCCGCCCCTTCCCAAATGTTTAAATATGCATCTGTAATAGTGGTAAAGGTAAATAACCTTTAATAATAACGTAACGGAACGGGAATGCTTATTTTATGAAATGTAATGTCATGTAAATATTTTCTAACTGTTGAATTTTAATCATATGTTAATAATTAAGAATCCTTGCAGTTTTAGAATGTCTGAAAAGTAATCGTGGGAAACTTCTAAAGAATATATTTTTTGAGTTCGATTTGGTAGAGCCAGTAAGTCACCAAAAATGACTATTTTACCGGCTGACTTCCTGGAGATGGAGAACACACAGGACATTCGTGTATAGATAGCTGCAATAGAGAAGGTTTTTTTTATAGTTTTAATGCGACTCATTAGGCAGGACTTCCGTCCTTCGGGGTAATGGCATTAGGAGAGGAGATTGAGACGTTTGTGAAGAGAGAGAGAGTTTTCGGACGTAGGCTTGAGGCGCGTGTTTGAGAAGTATAGTTACGGAAACCAATGAGGAGAACGGATCTTCGGAAGGAAGGATGATGACGTGTCTTTGGGCAGAATGCGACTGAGAGAAGTAGAGGGAGGTCGTTGAGATTTTCGGAGGAAGGGGTAGAATTTGAGAAGGGGTGCGTGGTCTCCGCGCCCGAGCGAAAAAGAATGAATGTAGCGAGGGGTTAGGAGTTTAGGACATGGATTGGATGTAATCGCACAGTGACCCGGAGTAATCATTAATTAAGCAATTACTCGAAAATCAAGGATTTTATCAGACACCAAATCGCTTCTGTTGAATTACCTAGTACTTCTCAGTTGATGTTTACAGTGCTCAAGGAACCTAGCAATCTTCTGATTATAACATATTTTGGTAATTAAAGAACGAGTTAACAAAGCACTGTGACACATCTTATAGATAGATTTGCACAAACATTACTCTTGAACAATCGCCAAACCAATGCGTTTCAACATGAGCCTTTGTAAATCATTAAATTATTGTAAATATTTATGATCGGGCTGACTTCCGGTACGAAGAATGTAAAGCATAGTGAACCGGGGTGGAAGATCAAAAGTAGTTTAACGGATGTAGTTTAAAGATGAAAAATAGTTTAAAATAGTCTGATACAAAATTATTAACATTAATTAAATTACCTGTAAATAGATAAGCAGGGCACAAAATTTACACGTAATGATTGGTTACTATGTATTAAAAACAAGAAGTCGTTTTGTAAAACTTTAAACAACTTTTAAACGGTGTGATGAAATAGCTCTTTTTCTCTGTATGTGTTCAGGGAATTAGAAAAACAATATATTGCACACACATCCCAGCAAAAAACACAAGCGTTGGGAAACTGCTGGCAGTGATGGGTCACTGCGGTGTTACGGAGATTTAATACTAGAATTTTAGGCATAGATATTAAATGTCATTTCGCAACTTTTATTTCGCTTTTGTGCTCCTTTTCCTTTGTTTCCACGAAGCGTGAGAGAGAATTTCGCTGTGTCATCCCGCTATGAAACATCGGAAACACGGTTTATTTAGAGACGCCAGTTTGTCTCATTTTAGAGTCTGCACCTTTGTATTTTGTAGACGGATTAGTATACGGATTTTTTGCCTTTTTTAATTTCAAAGCAGCCGACTGACCCTCTTAATTTGTACCTTGATGCTTTGTATAAGCCGAAGCCGGCGTTTTTCTCATGGGTTTTTGTCAAGGTAAAGGGGTGAGTTGGCGTGGAAACAAAGGGTGGCTAAGACAGTCGATTCCGGGAATTGAAAGTAGGCAGTCGCAAAGAGGAGCCAAGGAAAGGCCTTTTTAGAAAAAAAGTCTTAAGCTGACCGGGGCAATGGAGGTTTTTCCGCAGGGGCAGAAGGGAGACGGAAAAAATGATCGAAGCAGGATTTAGGGAAGGAAATATTTAGTTTCAGAGGAACAGGCAGGAAGAATTAGTGAGCTGACGGACAACCTTTTGTGCAATTAAGTAAGTAAAATAATAAAGTGTCTTTAAGAGGAAAAAAAGGATTGCAAAAATTATTACTTATAGCTATTTCATTAACTTCAACCACGCAAGACTTGGGAAAACCACCTATAACATAAATGGCGCCCAAAGTGGGGCTCGAACCCACGACCCTGAGATTAAGAGTCTCATTCAGCAGCTAACGGTACGGTAGCGATCCGTTGGTGGCAGCGCCATCAGTTGGCAGCCGTTGATGGCCTTACAGCATCGCCGTGAATTACGGGCCTCCAAGCAAGCTCGACTAGTGGCCCGTAGCTGGCAACCGAAGCAACCCCAACACGAGGTGGAAGCAGCGAGACTGCGCATGCGCAGAAGCAACACGTGCACAGTCTCTCGTGGTACCAGTTATATATAGTTGAAGACGCCGCCATCGCCATCGTGTTCTTTCAGTGGATTTTAAGAAAGCTGCATGTGGACTGACGAATTAATTTCCTAATGAAATGCCGCGTCGACGAAGATTACCGTTGGAGGAAAATTATATAAATAATTAATGAACTGTAAGAAATAGTCAATTACTCTCATTTATTTATAGAAACTCATTTCGTGGCGAAATTCCTGCACTAACACACAAAGAATCGAGAATACAAACAGCCATGAAACACGCCTGCTCCATTCCCATGACTAACAAAAAATAATTTCTGTATAATCTTTCAAGGAAAAAAAAAAAAAAAAAAAAAGCTATGAGAATATAATGTACTCATCTATGGGTTGAATACACAAGCTTGGAGGAATTTGCTGCTAAAAATAACCGGAAATAAAATAAAATATCTTTTCTATTTGAAACAAATGTAGCTTCGAACCGCGTAAAAAAAAGATACAACGTTAAAAATGTAACAGAATGTGATATGAACGGGTAGATATATTAATTAAACAATCGCCTTTCAAGATCACAAGGACAGCACAAAACTTTGGAAAACGTCTATACATTGGTACACTCGTTGAAAATGAGTGAAGTTCCCTTAACGTAAATAAAAAATAATCTTCACGTTGACAAAAATTAATTTATGAATTATATGAAACGGACATTTATGAAAAATAACTCGCGATACTGTAAAATTAAAAAGAGAACCCTTCGTTTCTCATAGCGCAGGAAAGAGTCCCACATTCAAGCAAGCATTCGCACGTGTTAACATAGTGCAATGGCTAAAGCGTCCGCTTCGCAAACAACCTGTTTGTGGGCTTGATGCTACCCTTATCCACCGGGCGTTTTTCAGGACCTGTTGAGGAAATTTCCCCATCGCCGTGCCATCATGCTGTTGTTCCGATGGGAAAGAAAGAGGAGTTGCGCCTTCTGGGAACTGTTATTATTATTTTATTTTTTATGGCTACTACTGGGAAATTGGCGGACAAGATTCGGCAAGCCGTCAGTTACGTCACGTGATTGCCGGGAAACTAACGGACCCCACTAGCCATCATTTATGCTACGTGCTTGCAGCACCGCTTTATGGCCGCTTGTGGCAGCCACTGCCTGTGATGGATAACTGATGGTCCTGTTGTGGCGTATGACAACTGATGGGGATACCAACTGTTGGTTCGCTGCGGGCCCGAACTGGTGTCCCATGTCGTGGCCACAGGACATTTTATTGACGTTTGGGCAGCGGCAACATAGTGCTGGGCCACTGCTGGCTTAAGTGCTAGGCCAGCAAGACTGATTTTGCTGGGATGCCTACATACCTTGTAATACGCGAGCGCGCACACGCTGACACACACACACAAACACCTGTCCCGTGTAGATATTCTACGAGTGTTATGTAAATGCTCATCTTTATCAACTCTGAAATCGTCAAACAGTGTACAGAATTTTCGTTGAATTTCGGCGCGGTTTCAGCAGATTTTGTCGAGTTTTTAAATTATCTCACGAAGCAGTTTTTTTCTTCTTAGTATAGTTTTGTTTTTTAGCGAAGTTGAGTGTGTGTCATTGCACACGTAACATCGCGGTACCTGTTCATATTTATCTAGGGTCTATAAATGCTGTAAATTGGAAACAAGGATGACTACTTAAAAATGATAAAGAATGGGCTGAGGCAGGTTTAACAACATTTGTAGACAAGTGCACAAGTTTTCGAAGCTTTTTACTTTACACTACAATCATTTTTCCCTCTTCCTCCCAGGAGGTTTAACACATGAATGTGAAAATTATTTGTCTGAAGAAAATGGCCTTGGAAACCGTAAAGTTTTTTTTTTTTTTTTAACGCTAACCCCACCATGTGCTTGTAGCTCATAGTAACATCTGTAGCTGATCATCAAAATTTGACTACAAACAACCCAAAAGGTGATGCAGTCAGGTAAGGAATTTCAATGTTTCGATGGAACACATCTGAATGCTTTGTCACAGTGATTACTACGACGCTCCGTTAGCTAGACACGAAATGGATATTGTCCAGCTGTTTTTCGTACTGAAAACTGCAGGAAAGACAAGAACCAACAGCTCATATGAGTCATGCCCATGATAGCACCCCTACAAAATAGACAGTGCAGCCAGCGTTGCAGTCAGACAGTTTTTTCCGGGAGGGCAATTAAAAATGTTGAGGGGGCTGAAACTGGTTGACTGATTATATTAATATAATCACAATTTTGTTATTTTTATATACATTAATACAGGTAACAACATTTTAAATAGAGTATAAAAATTTTCTTATGCTCGCGTATCGTAAATGTGAATTCCAAGAAATTTACACTTACAAGTGATTAAAAATGTAAAAATGATATACCTTTACTTTAATTTAGTAATGCACCACGAATTTCACCATAGGGTGGTGTAAAATATTAAGGATGCTCGTAAGGTAAGGCTGTGCTGTAACCCCCCCCCAAAATAAAAAAAAATAAAAAATTAAGTGTGGTAAAAATGTCATCGCCTTACTACAAGGGTATTTCTGATTATTAAGGAATCATTACAGTGTTATCTGAAAACGTACGGTGTAAACCATCCTCCAGCCACTTGGTTTCAACCCCTTTAGATGATTTAGATTAGCGCATAGTAGTAAAAAACAAACAAACTAGTAGTAAAAACATAGTAGTAAAAACAAACAAACGTCTAGTCAGACGTTTGGATACCAGTTTGAGGTGCTTCGATTTTTTTTTTTTTTTTTTTGTTACAGTGTGTAAACCGCCAGGAAAAGAAAAACATTTTATGGGAACAATTTCTAATAATTTGCTATTGTTAAAAATTAGGTAGCATATATTTTGTTATATTGGAAGCAGTTTAATGTTTACCTTTTTTTTTAATTATTATTATTGTAATATTTTCTCTCATTCTCTTAATTTTTGAAATTAATTTCTCTAAATATTCAGCTATAAACGAAAAAATTTATACTCCGGGTCAACCTAAGAGTGAACCACTATGAAGGGTACGAAACAGCTACCTCCGCTACGAAAAATAGTTCCTAGCGTTTAGAGCAAAAAGCATCAAAATTATTGCTTAGAATCTATTTTTGTTTGCTAAACAGTTTATCAGACAAAATTGCAGAAGTTAGAGCACTCTTAGAAATAAATTTGTTGTGAGAAGTTGCTGAATCAAGATCTTCGCACTTTTGATTGTATGAAAGAATGCCCACGGAAAAAACGCCCACGGAAAAATCGCCCACGGAAAAAACGCCCACGGAAAAAACGCCCACTTTTCGAAAGTAGGAAAAAACGGCCACGGAAAAATCGCCCACAGACAAAATGCTCACGGGAAAAATATGTGATCGACTGATAAGTTTTTATGTCTGTTATAAACGGTGACAGGACAACTGGTCACAGACTGCTGGCCAAAAAATCGTTAGGGGTCATATAAAAATTGCGGTTTCTTCGCCACCTCACCTACATAACGCGAATATGGGAATGACGGAATGAAAACTTTTAGAAGGGCCTAAACGTCAGTACTAACATTATTTTCTGCCTAAGTAATACCGCAATATTAATAATTTGATGTGTAAAATATTTTCTGCAAACCTTACAAATATGAGAGGAAAGTTCGGATTGCACTGATTGACTGTAGAGGTTGTATGGTCTTGGCCTGAAAGCCGTGGTAGTCTTATGCAACATTTATTTAAAAACACACTAATGATTCACCGTTGTCTTCAAGCCAACTGCTATACGATATTTTTCTAGAAACTACAAATAAAAAATTCTCTGCGAGTATGTGCAAACCCAGGGAATTTGTCTGGGGAGGGGGGGTGCTTAAAATCTAAAATATGAAATATAAAGAATTTCTGGTAAGATCGGGAGATTTCCAGCGTTTACAAGCTACAACACGTCGAATTATCTGAGGGTATCTGCTGCCTCAGGAAACTAGTCGGGGGGGGGGGTAATACCAAAATCGTGAATATCAAGAATATCTCTTCCGATCTGGAGATCTTCAGCATTTAGAAACTGCAACTCGACAAATTTTCTTAGCGCATGTCACTCTCTGGAAACCTGTCGGCGAAGAGGGGGGGGGGGGGGTAATACCAAAAGTGTAAGATATGAACAATTTCTCGTCCGATCGGGAGATTCTCGGCAATTAGCAGCTACAACTCGACACATTATCTGAAAACATGTGAATGATGAAAATCTCCGGGTCGGACAAGAAATTCTATATAATTCACAATTATCATATAACCATCCCATTTAGTAGCTGGTGAACAAAACAAGCATAAACTGAAGAGGATTGCTAATACACTGCAGTGAGGGAAATGTATATTATAGCAGTGAGGGAAATGTATATTATAGCAGTCAGGATGGGTGTTAGTGCGTATTTTTTTCTTTACACTGGGAAGAAAAGAAGTATGCCTGTAACTTGAGATTATACTACTCACGGGGAAGACACACCCTGACCGGTGGCCAACCGATAAATTTAAATGACATATATCGCTTGTAATTTGGGGTGCGGTCGCTAGCAAACGTTCAAGCTGCAGCTGCAAAGTACCACTTTGACGAAAGACAGATGTCCCCCTCCGCTTCCGCTCGCCGTACTCAACAGACAACAGTGGAAAGAAAGCACATTACACAAAGTTATATCAGTAAACTGCGGCTTTTACGAAAATCGCTTTTACAATTAAATGCATTAAACTTTAAAAATATTTATAAATAACATAATCTGACTTTTAATGATTTCTTTTTTAATTGATATAGTTAAATAATAAACATGCATAGTTTTATAAAAATTAAGACCTTACTTTAAAAAATAAGAATAGTCACAAATTTATTATAGTACAGCCGAACTGGAATTTTTTAAGAAAGTAGCTACTCTACAGTAGGAAGTTGAAAGTTAACAATCTTATTTGGTTCTTCACTAGGCCACCCGCGGCCCTTAAGTCATAAGTCCTAGGCCTTGGCCTATTTAACAGTTTTTATTCTAACGATGTTATATTCATAACGTTTACGTAACACATCAAATTATTAATATTGCGGTATTACTCAAGCACAAAATAATATTAGGACTAACGTTTAGGCCCTTCTGAAAGTTTTCGTTCCGTCATTCCCATATTCGTAAAATTTACATAACAAGTATACAAGTATTGTCAATAATCAAACAAGTCATCGCTCTTTTTTTTTTTTTTTTTTTTTGATTGGAGGTTTAACGACCACCGTGAGCAACTCAATGGGCTATAAGCAGTCGCTTGTCCCTAATTTAGGGTCACTGGTTCCAGGGAAGGGAAAGAGCCAGTGCCGTAAGACAAACACAAAATCCATGCCTGACCGGGATTCGAACCCGGACCCCTTACGGACGAATGATCAGAGGCCAACGCCTTAGACCACTGCGTCACCGGGGCGGCAAGTCATCGCTCTTTCCACGTTTATAAGTGAGTCACTGAAAAATTCTCAGTGGCCGCCTCCAGGAATCGAACTCAGGGTCTTCCAGTTACGCGCCGGATATGCTTCCACGGCACCACAGCTATTCCTATTCCACGTCAAATGTCTGTATTAATTGTCAATAATATTGCGCTTCTACTTATGCACCATACATTCAATCCATACATTAATTAATAGGCCGTAGGCCTAAGCCAATTCAACACTTTTTTCTTCGCCTGTGAATTAATTAAGTGCCGCCCCGGTGGCGCTGGCCTCTGATCATTCGTCCGTAAGGGTCAGGGTTCGAATCCCGGTCAGGCATGGATTTTGTGTTTGTCTTACGGCACTGGCTCTCTCCCTTCCCTGGAACCAGTGACCCTAAATTAGGGACGGGCGACTGCTTATAGCCCATTGAGTTGCTCACGGTGGTCGTTAAACCTCCAATCAAAAAAAAAAAAAAAAAAAAAAAAGAATTAATTAAGTAAAAGAAAATATTGCAAACTTGACATGTTATGTAAATATTTAGTACCTACGTAAAAGTGCAGCGTTATTAAAAAATCCCACCCCTTAGGGTCCTTTTCCGAACATACATGAATTATGCTGTAATTCTCGCTTGGCTTACATAGAACGTTTTCTCGAAATTTGTTTGGAGTTCCTAATTCAATTCTCAATGTAGGCCAAAAATCGATAAGACTTACCCCCCCCCCCCCCCCACACACACACCCTTGAACTTTTGTGGCCAATTCTCCTACACCCATTCGCGTTATGTAGGTGAGGTGGCCAAGAAACCGCAATTTTTATATGACCCCTAACGATTTTTTGGCCAGCAGTCTGTGACCAGTTGTCCTGTCACCGTTTATAACAGACATATAAACTTATCAGTCGATCACATATTTTTCCCGTGAGCATTTTGTCTGTGGGCGATTTTTCCGTGGGCGTTTTTTCCTACTTTCGAGAAGTGGGCGTTTTTTCCGTGGGCGTTTTTTCCGTGGGCGTTTTTTCCGTGGGCGTTTTTTCCGTGGGCATTCTTTCCTCATACCGCACTTTTGGCTATTTCTGCCCACTTGGGATACAACTCGGAGAGGGGGAAGGGGTAGAAGACCTCACACAACATTAACAACACAGAGGCAATTAATTGACAATAGGGGAAACTCGAAGGCAGTAGGGGAAGCAGTTCGTCCTCCACCAGACCCCCACTACTTGTGAGATGTGTGGGAGGGTGGGTTAGGGGATCAGAAAGGAAACAGTAGAAGAGACATTAACGCGGATGGATACAGTTCTTGCGTTCCAAGAAGAGATGTAATAAGGCTCTCCCGCCTTTGCCAGTAGTACATATACACTTTTAAGGTGAATTGGAGTATAGACTAAGTATAAGGAGATATCACTCAAAAACCTTGGGGGGGGGGGGGTGCGTTTTAGCACCCCCGAAAAGATGCCTAAATACATCACTGAGTGCAGGCATTCCCATCTTGTGGAAAAAGAATTCAAAAGAATCAATGAGTGAAAAACATCCTAACTTAGATTGTACAGTCGGTGTTTTTCGCAAACTTTCTTGAACTACATTCAAAATCAATAACTTTACTTCAATGTACTGGTAAGGAAGAGCGGAGCTACCTGTAAGCAAGTTTCATAACTACATCGAAGTAAAGGTATTGCTTTTTAATATGGCTCAGGAAAGTTTTTGCAAACAACACTGATTGTGCAATCTTAGTTCGGATGTTTTTTTTTTTTTTTTTTTTTTTTTTATCAGTGAGCCAATTTTGAAATATGGGAAATCTTTCTTCGCTGAGGAAATAAGGTCGAAACTTTCTCCATTGGAAGTATAGGGAGCTAGGAGTCCAACTTAATCAGGCAAACTGCACTAGATCAAGAAGTTTTCGAGTTGACTTGGTTTGGACTATGTCCTACTGTGAACACCAGAACGATACTCTAGAGTTGAACTTGGGATACGGGAAGCTGGCTGTTAATTAAATTTAGTCGGGTTTCGACAAATAGACACATACAATTAGAGAGTCATGAAGTTTGACTGCATAAAAAATAAAGCTTTCCTATATTTTTCCCTTTTTGAGTAATTGCAATGCACGAAAATTCCTATTTTCATATCTTACGATCGTTACGAAATTTAGATATCAATCTCACTATTTACGATATCTTACAGAAGCGTGAGTTGGTGAAACTTCCTTCTCGAATGTAGAGAGGTCATCTTTGAAAAAAAGTGGTGAAGGTGAAGTTCACAGAGCAGTATATACACTGCTGGCCACCCAAAATGCAACACCAAGAAGGAAGCATCCGATTGGCCTGAAATTCGCAGCATGCGTCGCCCGCGAGTGGACATGCAAACGATTAGCATTGCAGGGCATATGCAAATCATGTGCACCCTGCACACCACCGAAAATCACTATAAGAAGGGTGCACAGAAGGAGGGGTGTGAGTAGTGGAAGTGTGTTGTGCTGCCTGACCTGTGCGTGGGAATCTTCCTCATGCCTCGTCGCAGAATACGGCAGTCATTCCAGCACGTTTCGGAGTTCGACAGAGGACGAATAGTGACTTATCGCGACAGCGGTTTATCGTACCGAGACATCGGCGCCCGTGTGGGACGACATCCAGCCACAGTGAGGCGAGTATGGATTCGGTGGGTGCAGGAGGGACGGACGGACTGACGTGAGCGATTGCTGCAGCCGCGGCACACCACCCAACGAGAGGACCGGCATGTTGTGCGGTGGGAATTGACGTCTCGAACCGCCACATCACGAACGTTAGCGCAGGAATTAGGGTGTGTTGCGCAACAACCTGTGTCAGCACGTACCGTTCGACGTCGTCTGCAGGAGCTGGGACTTGTCGCACGGCTCCCATTGCTCCGATTACCATTGACGTTACACTACCGGCGAGTGCGGCGGCAGTGGGCCGTTGAACGCCGCACCTGGACTACGGAATGGCAAGACATTGTCTTCTCCGACGAATCCCGCTTCTGCCTGCAACACCACGATGGTCGGATCCGCGTGTGGCGGCACCGCGGCGAGAGACTGTATGATGCCTGCAATATGCATCGCCATACTGGTCCGTCGCCTGGCGTTATGGTTTGGGGCGCAATTGGATATGACACCCGCACCCCTATGGTACGCATCGCCGGTACACTCAACAGCCACCGCTACATTTCCGACGTTTTGGAGCCTGTAGTCCTCCCTTACCTGCAGGACCTGTCAGCGGCCACATTTCAACAGGACAATGCACGCCCGCACGTGGTGCACATCGTGCAACAATTCTTCACGGCTCACCAGGTGTCACTGCTGCCGTTGCCTGCCTGTTATCCCGATATGTCGCCCATAGAACACGTCTGGTCACTGATCGGCAACCGAGTGGCCCAGCAAGAACCACCCGCGGCTACGACTGATGAACTGTGGCAACGTGTGGAAGCAGCCTGGACCGACATACCTCAAGCCCACATCCAAAGCCTCTTTCGTTCGATGCCGCGGCGTGTAGCGGCCGTTATTGCCAGCCATGGGGGGCCACACGAACTATTGATGTCTGCGTGTTCCGCAAGTCGCACGGGCTTGTAAGCTCAATCGTTTCGTCTTTGTATCTGTTGTTATGTGTCCAGTAAATCTGGCTTGGCTATCTCGTGTCCTTCTTGGTGTTGCATTTTGGATGGCCAGCAGTGTATATACAACCGGAGGACCGGCTTTCGGTTAGTAGAGAGTTTGAAGTCGGAATGGGAAAAGCTGCCGATTTATCGAAGTTTGATAAAGGACAAATTGTGACGTTACGGAGACTAGGAACTACGATCTCGGAAACGGCGTGGCTTGTGGGTTGTTTACATACTGCTGTAGCGAGTATCGCATCAAAAGTGGTGCACAGATGGTCAAACGACGAACCGTCGCCCAGCCGTGTGTCGTCCGCAGCTCATCGATGCCAGAGGAGAGCGGAGAATGTCGCGCATTGTTCACAGCGACAGCAGGGCCACAGTACGACAAATTACCCGCAGCTACGACAGTTGTGATCAGGGCAATGTGTGACAGCACACAGTTCATCGCAGTCTTGTGCTCATGGGCCTGCGTAGCCGAAGACTCAGCTGGGTCACCACGCTCACTGCACGTCATCGCCAACAACGCATGAAGTGGGCCCAAGATCATCGAGACTGGATCGTGCATGATTGAAAGGAAGTGGCCTGGTCTGACGAATCAAGATTCCTGGTGCATCACGTATAGACGGCCGAGCGCAGATACGCCGATTACCAACGGAGGCTGTGGCACCTGGATGCACTGTTGGACGGAAACAAGCCGGCGGCGGCGGTGTTATGCTGTGGGTGATGTTCTCTTGCGACACTTTAGTCCCCATTGCCCCAATAGCACAATCCCTGACAGCTCTCAGGTATCTGAACATAGTTGCGGACCAAGTTCACCCATTCATGGCAACTGTGTTCCCTGCTGGTGATGGCCATTACCAACACCATAATCCATGCCACACTGCCGGAATCGTCAAGGATTGGTTCGAGGAACATGCTGTTGAATTTCTGTAATTGCACTGGCCTCCAAATTCACATGACATTAATCCAATCGAACATTTGTGGTTCGACTTGAAAAGCGGGTTCGCGCTAAATCACCACCACCCCGAAATGTACGCGAACTAGAAGACCTGCTGTTGACATTATGTACCAGGTACCAGACATTATGGTACCACATAGAAAGCCTCACAGTAATATATATATATATATAATTGCTTGGATGGAGGTTTAACCCCACCGTGAGGAGCTCAGTGGGCTATAAGCAATCGCCCGTCCCTAATTTAAAGCTACTGGTTCCAGGAAATGGAGAAAGCCAGTGCCGTAGGGCAAACACAACATCCATGCCTCACCGGGATTCAAACCCGGGCTTATCTCTGACGAACGGCGAGTGAGAAGCCAGCGCTTAGACAGTTGCGCCACTGGTGCGGTCAGCAACGTATACTCCAGTAGATATATGAAAAAAACTGGCGTAGAATTCTATTTTACACTTTCTCAATATACAGGGTGTCTGAAAAGTCTTTCCATGATTACAAACGTCATTCATATCCGCTGTATGTACGTTTCAGATGTGAAACTGACGCCAAAATGTTGGAAAACTAACCAAGTTTTTTGTTGCAACGTGGCTGTAGTGTAGCAGTGTCAGTGTCCAGGAGACCGGAAATTTTCACAAATCAGGGAGAAAGCTCAGTGTGTCGCTGTTATCACGACACCCGGTCACCAATAACAGTGCAGAGGAACTTTCAAACAATGTATGGAAAGAAATCGCCCGATGTCAAGAGCATTAAGTCGTGGTACGACAAGTTGAAGACCACAGGATCTGTTGCTGACTTACCGAGAACTGGCCGACCATCAACCTCAGCTGAAAGAGGGGAAGCAGTGAGACAGTCTTTTGTGCGAAGTCCCAAGAAATCAGTGCGTAGGGCCTCACGTGAATTACAGATGCCAAAAAGTTCTGTTCATGATTTGTGAACATTTCCGGTTTCCTGGACACTGACACTGCTACACTACAGCCACGTTGCGGAAACCTGCAACAAAAAACTTGGTTAGTTTTCTAACATTTTGGCACCAGTTTCACATCTGTAACGTACAGACAGCGGATATGAATGACGTTTGAGATCAGGGAAAGACTTTTCGGACACCCTGTATTTGTGTATTGAAACTGGGACTTAATAGCAACATACTCTGAGGAAGGTTTAACCAGAGTCTCAAAAATGTGAATAAGTGTCCGTGGTTTAGAAAAACACATAGAAAGACTCACAGTAAATCCATAGATTCTATAGGAAGAACGTAGGTTTCTGTTGATGTGGCTTTAAAAGCTCCCAGTTTCAATCAAATGCAAGTCCAAGGTCCTGGCCATGAACGGTCATATATAGCTATAAATGTTATTTAGGATCGTAAAATACAATACCACAACAATGGAACAAAGTAAAATTAAAAGTGGTATTTGTATAGTACAGTATGCATAATCGGGTAATGGACAACTGCATAACAAGCAATTGATGCCTAAAGCTCTGAAGAAAAAAATTGTCTCTGTATGGTTAACGTTAAAAATCTCTGTCTTATCCAATCAATTTTCGAGCATCATCGCATAAATTGTTCATGTTTGTAACATATCTCTATTTTTCACCATTCTGTGCACATCTGTTTGTTATTTCAGACATGTTTTGTGTTCCAAAGAAGTGAAACCTTGGACCCAAGGTTTCTAATATTACACTGCTGTGAGGTAATTAGGAACTGTTTCTCAAAAGTGCCAGATTTTGATCTCAATAAAATTTTACGGATTAAGACAAAGAAGAAAGACTACTTGGACGAGGACAGAGTGATTCATAATTTCGAAGTATGAGACATTACAGATTCGCCCTCGTCATTAACTGTTCAACAGGTTTGAGGTATCACGGATGAAAATTTGAACACAGACATAAGAAATCGATAATGAGACAACAGCAGCTTGAGAAAGAAGACCATATTCCGACAATGAAAGCGAAGCTGGGATTTCGCTACTTTTCCTTCTTTTCCATTGCTACCAGATCAGTGGCGGCGGAACCGCCCGGGCTGCCAGGGCCCGGGCCCGGTTAATAATTTCAGCCAATATTTTTACTTCTTTTTGTTTTGTTTGGCATATGTGCGATTGTTGTGATGTACCTTAGAAGGTTCCTGTAGGTAAGTGGTGTGGTGGTCCTAATCCCCAACAAAGCTCCTGAGGCATTGTTTTTCTTCTGTTTGTTCCGGGAAGCGGGAATGGAGCGGATACACCCCGATTCGAAATTTTGGGCCCGGTCAACGAACTTCACTTTCCGCCGCCCCTGCACCAGATGGTAATAAATCGCTGGATTTCATTCCAGTTATTTTGAGACACACGAAGGAAATTATGAATTATTATATACAGTAGCAGAGGAAATGGAGAAGTGTGCATCAAAAAACTTTTAGGCAACATTAAATAAAGGACAATTATATTCTAGCTCATGAATAATACTTAATGTGAAGCTAAAATTACAATTTTTATATTATAGTCTATGGGTACTTAGATATTGTATGTATAACAAGTTAGTAAAATCATGCAATGCATTGATTATAATACGCTTTCCAACATACCAGAAATCATTACTCAAGTTATCACTCAAGTTATGAGAATAATGGCTGTGGAATAAATCTCGGTCCTGTGCCCTGACCTTTGATTCCATTTCGATGATATTCAACAGAACCGGTTTGGTATACCTCCGAAATAACATGATAAAGTTTTGCCGCAATCGATGCACTTTTATGTAAGTTATGATGCATAAGGGCTATGGAATAGATCCCGCTCCTGTGTCCTAACCTTTGACCCCATTTCGCCCATTTTCAATAGAATTCGTCCCCAGGCAAGACCCTACAACATACTAACATTTCAACCAAATCGAAGCATTTTTACGTAAGTTATGATGCATAATGGAGATGGAAGTGATTCCGCTACTATGTCCTGACCTTTGACCCCATTTCGCCCATTTTCAATAAGGTTTGTCGCCAGGTGGTTTTCTACCACATACTAAAATTTCATCGAAATCGAACCTTTTTTACGTTAGTTATGACGCATAACAGCAGTGGAATCGATCCAGCTCCTATGTACAGACCTTTAAATAGGGTACCTTCCCAGGTGATCCCCTACCAGATGCTAAAATTTCATCGAAATCGAACGAACGTTACGCGAGTTATTGTGCGGACGGACACAATCACATAACGCGTGACGTAATGAGGCAGATGGGAATCGCGACCATCGCTCGCCGCAAGAGTGTGACGTCATAAAACTTTAATAGGATCCACACACAACGCGTGACGTAATGAGACAGATGGCGTGACCGCGCGCCAACATTCTCAAACGCGGCGAGATTGTGACGTCATAAGATTTCTAAGCATTGGTAACATTAATGGAATAATGGAACAACGCCATCACTAAAAACATTATAATTCGGGGTGGTTATTTAACCCACTGAACGAATTCTCCTGAAGTCGAGATCAAGCTAAATCGATTTCTAGTACCAGAAAACGGTAGGTTAACGACTTTCATCAAAATTCTTAGAGCTGTTTTCAAAATAAAATGTACATACATACATACAAGAATTGCTACTTTAAGGTGGACGTCAAGTAATTTTGCTTCCTATACTTCCAATGGAAAAAACTTCTGTACACATTTTCTTCACAATTAATACGTTCCCAAAGATGAAAATTTGAACATCGATTAAAATATCTTCATTTTATAACTTGCAATACTTAATATTTTCTAAAACATAACTATAATTATGCAATTCAACATTTGTTTGTCTACTGACGTCATGAAAACACAGGTCACGCCATCTTTTTTCTGGACAATTAATGCGTTCACAAGGATGAAAATTTGAACATTGATTAAAATAGCTTCATTTTCATAACTTGGAATACTTAATATTTTCTAAACCATAACCGTAATTATGCAATCCAACATTTTTTGCCCACTGACGTCATCAAAGTACAGGTCGCGCCATCTTTTCTCTGGTTTCAACACAACCAAAGGAAAAGTTATTGATTTTTAATATGATTGTGGTTATGTTTTAGAACATATTAAGTTTTCCAAGGTATAATATGAAGTTATTTTAATCGATGTTCAAATTTTCATCTTTGGGAACACATTAATTGTGGAGGAAATGTGTACAAAACTTTTTCCATTGGAAGTGTAGGAAGCAAAATTACTTGACGTCCACCTTAATAATATGGGATAAGGGCAATGGAAAGGATCGCAATCCTATGTCCTGACCTTTGACCACATTTCGTCCATTTTCAATGGGGTTCGTCCCCAGGCAAGACCCTACAACATACTAACATTTCATCCAAATCAAAGCATTTTTACGTAAGTTATGATGCATAATGGCGATGGAATGCATCCCTATCTTATGTCCTGACCTTTGACCCCACTTCACCCATTCTGAATAGGGTTTGTCCCCAGGCGGTCTCCTACCACATAGTAAACTTTCATTGAAATCGAACCATATTTACGCAAGTTATGACGCATAAGGGCAATGGAATGATCCCGCTCCTACGTCGTGACCTTTGACCCCATTTGTTCCATTTTCAATAGGGTTCGTCCCTAGGTGGTCCCCTACCATATAGTAAAGTTTCATAGAAATCGAACCATATTTACGCAAGTTATGGCGCATAAAGGCAATGGAATGATTCCGCTCCTACGTCGTGACCTTTGACCCCATTTGTCCCATTTTCAATAGGGTTCGTCCTTAGGTGATCCCCTACGACATACTAAAATTTCATCGAAATCGAGCCATTTTTACGCCAGTTATCGTGCGGACGGACGGACGGACGGACGGACGGACAAAGCTGGAGCATATACGCTTCTTCCACCTACGGTTGGAAGGCGTAACAAAGGCTACGAATTATAACTGCACGTATGTGAGCATCATATATTTCCATAATCTAAGTAAAAATAAAGTAATATTTCCGTGTTATTTTTGTTGCTTATTGTATTTAATTTCATAATTACCGAACAACGCAATCTGTTACTTATTTTAATTTATTTCATGATTACCTTTAATAATTAAGTAATAACAATAGCATGTACTGACCTGCATTTCCGAGGGATAACCCATAGTTGCATAGCATGTCCTATAGCCATCTGCATGCTTTTAAGAGGGCCGTCTACATCCAAAGTTTCTCAGAGGAAAAGTATTATCCAACTCTGAAAAGAAATCCTAGATTTTTTTTTTTTTTCGAAGTACATGGTAGAAATGTGCTCATGCCAAAACATGTTGGAAGAAATACTAAGACCCAGAATAGACAGGTAAGAACTCTCTGCCAAAGCGGATTCGATTAGCGTAAATGGAAAGCTGGCCACCTATGTACGAACGAAAGGTAGAACAGAGCAGATCCATGAAGCTCAGGGGCGTAAAGATAACCCCGCAACCCCGCGTCGCGGGAAGGGGGGCGTGAATTTTAGGGGGCCCAGATATATGTATGTATTTCTTATTTTTTTTATTTAACAATTTAATTTTAGACAAGAGGTTTTCTACTTGCTCTAAATATTTTTGTCTTAATTTTTCTGTCTTTTGAATACGAAAGTTTTTGAACCAAAGGGCCCGATTGGCACAGACTTTTATCTGCGCGCCGATTAGAGATCAGATCAGATCATATTGTTACATAGATTTTATACGGGGTTTTAGGATTTCCTACAAAATCTCAAAATGCAACTTTTATTCCGTCTCGTGCTCCACTTCCTTTGTCTCTACAAAGCGTGAGAGAAATTTCTTAGAGTCGTTCCCCATTAGACACCGGGTGCACGTTTATTTACAAAGACGACATTTTGTCTATACGTAGTATTTGCCCTTTGTATGTTGAATGGAGATTAAATCTATCGCGCCTCTTTTCATGCTTTTCAGGTTTCAATTTCAATGGTGCCGACTAATGCACTAGCCCTCACATTTTTACTTTGAGGCTTAAGATTTACTGAAAAGCGGTGTGGTTCTTTCTCTCGGGGAATTTTAGGATATGCTTAAGGGCATTTCTTGGAGACAAGGGAAGGAGGCGAAGAAAAAATTGTCTCTAGGTTTAGGTAGAGAGCGGTCACGAAACTACGACGAGGTAATTGTCCCAGGCGAGGCCGGGAAGGTCTTAGGTGGACCGGGAGGTCAGGGATTTCGCGATAGCGCGAGAGATGATCGAAAACGGGAGATTTAGTAAATATAGCAACAGCGAACGGACAACCTTTGCAGGCAATTAAATGAAGAAAAGAATAAAAGTTTCTCAGACATATTTACGAATCGCAAGAATTATTTGCATACAATTTTACTATCTTCTTCAACTATATAAAACTTAGCGACTCAGCCACGCAATGTTCATGAAGTTAACAACAAGAACAAAGATAGCAAACGAACTTGTTAACAAGATGAGGATGTTAGGACTTTAGACGAGATGATAGACAACCGTGTTGAACGCCTTGAATTTACTGTTGGAGAATCCGACACTACAGTTTCTTCAGATAATTACGACGATGGGATTGAACCTTTGTCTTCTTCCGAGGAACTGGCAGGGAAGGTGTGAGTACGGTTAGCGTGAGTGATTTATGCTTCAAGAATTCAATATCAAGAAGAGGAAACATGTACATGAAAAGGTAAGTCTTTTAAATATTTTGCTCATTTTTCAAACTTTAATTACCAGCAGTACAACGAATAGTTAAAAAAAATGCACGAGACTCTTAACCTCCGGGTCGGGCCCTACGTTGGACGCCAATTGTTAACAAGTTCGTTTGCTATCTTTGTTCTTGTTGTTAACTTCATGAACATTGCGTGGTTGAGTCGCTAAGTTTCATATAGTTGAAGAAGATAGTAAAATTGTATGCAAATGATTCTTGCGATTCGTAAATATGTCTAAGAAACTTTTATTTTTTTATTCATTTAATTGCCTGCAAAGGTTGTCCGTTAGCTGTTGCTATATTTCCTAAATCTCCCGTTTTCGATCATTTTTCGCGCTGTCGTGAAATCCCTGACCTGGTCCACCTAAGACCTTCCCGGCCTCGCCTGGAGCAATTACCTCGTCGTAGTTTCGTGACCGTTCGCTACCTAAACCTAGAGACAACGTTTTCTTCGCCTCCTTCCCTTGTCTCCAAGAAATGCCCTTAAGCATATCCTAAAATTCCCCTAGAGAAAGAACCACACCGCTTTTCGGTAAATCTTAAGCCTCTAAGTAAAAATGTGAGGGCTAGTGCATTAGTCGGCACCATTGAAATTGAAACCTGAAAAGCATCAAAAGAGGCGTGATAGAGTTAATCTCCATTCAACATACAAAGGGCAAATACTACGTATAGACAAAATGTCGTCTTTGTAAATAACCGTGCACCCGGTGTCTAATAATGGGGAACGACTCTGAGAAATTTCTCTCACGCTTTGTGGAGACAAGGGAAGTGGAGCACGAGATGGAATAAAAGTTGCATTTTGAGATTTTATATGAAATCCTAAAACCCTGTATAAAATCTCTGTAACGATATGTAGAGGATTTTAGGAAGGGAGTGTCTGACCCCAGGTCTTAAACAACTCTTAGAAATAGGAAACTAGGAGATTTGGGCTAGATTGGCCGACAGGAAAGTGACACGGAGGCGATGTAAAAAGGGGGAGGAAAACGCCCTTATTTATTACCGGGGTCCGACGGCTTAACGTGCCCAGCCGACGCACAGCGGATATTTAGTGGTTCGAGCGTTCGTATCTGCCTGGGATCGAGCCTGAGGTTTCTACCTTCGGTCATCGCACACTCAAAGTAGGCTTGATGGACTTGCGATGATAAGCATCGAAAATGTCCGAGCCAGAAAACTAGACGTGGCGAAACTGGTTGTAATATTCGCTAAGAAGAACGTTAGAAGGTAATCCAGATTTTAGTAACGCAAGTTTTCTTTATTTTGTAAAGTATGCTTGCTTCTTGAATTTAAAAGACAAGACACTAAAAAGAAACAATATCGCTGAAATATTTAAAATTAGAAAAATGTAAACACACTTGTTTTTCCTCTTTCTCAAAAATTATTGTATTAAGGAATTAAAGAGCTTTAAAGGAAGTTCGAAACCAGACACTCGAAGATCATAGTTGTTTTTACTTGATTTGATATCGTGAACATTTGTCATTTGAAGATTTTGCACCTTTTTCCCTGAGTACTAAATTTATCGAGGATACTTACCGGAATAAGTGCGCACATAATTAAAAGCAATACATATTAAGTGACCATAGAATCAATATCTGGAAAATATATTTTTACTACGGCGAAGTTAAATATTTACCCTCAATTTTTGCGTTAATTTTTACTATGTTGGGGGCCTGTTAGGAAAATTTCGCGGGGGGGGGATAGATTTTGCGTTACGTCACTGCTGAAGCTCTTTAGCATATGATAAAAACAAATCATCATGGCATGTATTTCTAAATCCTGCATGTATGCAGAAAGGAAGTTGAACAGCAAATGGCACAGGCCAATCACCACACTACTCAAACTCACTAACAATGTACTCCAATAACCATGGTACTCCAATCTACTCACTATAACATTACTCTCTACACATGGTACTCCAATCACCATGTGGTGCTTGGAGCTTATTTAAATGGTTTCCACACCAGACTTTATCAAAAGACTTGGTAATATCCAGGAACACAATTAGCGCAAGTACGTTGTGCAGTAAATCTCTTCATAAGCACAACTGAATCAGGATCAGTAAATTGGATATGACATCACAGGCACTGACTTTCAAGAAATCCAGTAGGTGCTCGAGTTTTCGTCACACTCATAAGCGCCTACTATAGGGGGGCAAGGTGAATGGTGAATCTTTTCCCCCTCTAAGAATTTTACTAGGGGGACAGTGCCCACTCGATATTTTTCGACCTGTTTAATTAATCGCTTTGGCCTCATAAAGTGGACCATTTCCGAAAAATTTATAAATAACAAAAAAGTAATTTTTTTTCCCATTGCTTATTTGATAAGAAACTTGATTGTCAGCCCCGTATTTTGTTCGACATGTTCTCGTGATGTTTAAAACAATTATGAAAAATAAAATAAATAAAAATACAGAAACGTATAAGTAGTATATGTCCCATACTATGGGACACATCATATACTACAAAAAACCTCAAAATCAGGCGTTTTTTGATTTTTCAGACCTCAATAATCACGAACATTTTAAGGCTTTTTATGAACAAAAACACCATATTTTCATTAAAAATCATTGATTTTTTAGCATAAAATAGTCAAAAACATCAGATTTTTGAAAATTGAAGTTTTTACTCTGTTTTTCATCAAACTAGAGCATCATAAAAACACACATTTTAAGTCATTTTTGTGAACATTTTTGAACAATTGCAATCGTTTTGAACTTTGAATAGCTTTGAAAGTGATGAAATGATGGTTTCAGTGATGAATAGAAAAGTTGTAAAACAAACTACTTTGAATTGGTACTTTGCAAAGTCCTTTTTAAAAATGCATTAAAAAGGGGTACCCAAAATGGATACCCCTTATAGGAAGATTAAAAAAATAGGAAGATTAAAAAAATAGGAAGATAAAAAGTGTAGGAAGATTAAAGTTCTAATTCATAATCATAATATTTATCATCAATTTTGCCTTTAAAGTTAAAAACATAATTACCTTTATTGAGTTTTTTAATTGTTTTATCTGACAGTTTTCCATGACATTTTTTAAGAAAATAATCTCTTTCTTCATCATTAACTTCTAATTTTGCAATTGTTGTATCTCCAAATTTTGTTTGGATTTTTTTCAATGATATGAGTTTATATTTTCCTGTATTCAAATCTTTTAATTTGAAAGTTTCAGGATATGATCTGATGTTGTTGAATTCATCCATTTATTAGGAAACATTTTTATAAATATTTTTAAAATATATTTGTCACAAATGTAATTTCTTTTGTAATCTCATCAAATATTTCTAATCCTTTATTTTTAACCTCTTCATTTGTTCTTATTTTCAAAATTAGTTTATGCATCTTTTTAAGATATTTAGCAATCAATTTAATAAGATCAGGATATTCATTATTATAATCTTTACTCACATATATTAAATCTTCACATAAATGAGATAAACATCTTATATCATCACTATATTTGATTCCTTTACGATCAGTAAAGAGAGCTCTCATATCTCCTAATAAATCCATTTATAAGGTTTCAATTTTTTGAAATACAATTCTTGTAAAACATACATCTATACATAGAGCATCCAGTACCTAAAATTTTTGCACATTTAGTTAATTCAAGATCTATAGAAGGAATTTCTAACTCATCAAATATTTGTTTTTCCATTATTCCTCCTTTATATACAAACTTACCACCATAATATTCATACAAGTTTTTTATATAATTTTTAATCTCGTCAGTACTTATCCATAGAGATTTTTGATCTGGAAATCTTTTAAATTTTAATCCATGAATATCTCTTGTACATTTATATATAATTCTTCGCTCTCTATCATTTAATATATAATGAGGTTCAAATACTTGAATTGTTTCCCCTACAGGTTGATGTAAATGACACCAACTTATCTCTCTGATTATACTTTTATTAGGAAGAATAAATCCTTGAAAATTGAAAATCAGTGTAATGTCATCCATTTATATAGAATAATTTTTATAAATAGAAAGATTAAAAATTCAGAAGTTTAAAACATTCAAAGATTTAATATCCAAAAGGCACAGTATTATAATCATCTAAAATTCTTCTTTTATCAAATCCAAACATGTATCTTTTATTTGTTTTCTTAACCATAATATTTCTATCTTTTTGAATTTGAAATTGATTACTTTTCACATCTAAATACTCTGTTTCTCCTGTAATTACTTTCATTCTCTCATCGAAATTTAAAACAGTTTCACTCTCATAACTCATTTTAAATCCTTTAACTTTTCCTTTTACAATTCCATCATTTAATATATATCCATAATCTTTAGGGGCTCCAGATATCCATGATTTCATATGTTTATCATCTCCTAATTCATCAGTCCATTCACCCAACATACATCCTGTTTTTATTTTATTTGTACCATCTTCAATATATACAATACTATCGGTATCATAATATATCACTTTATCTCCTAATTTATCAAGCATTTTATATAATCTTATTCTTGCAGAACTAGTTGTAAATGCTGCTATATAAACATTTGTATTAAAATTATTTTCGGCATATTGGTCTTTCTTTTTATAAGTCATTTCTACACAATCGTCATTCATGAATATCATGTTTAATTCCTTAATATTATCATTCAATATAATTCTATAAAAATCTTCTAATTCCATTACATATTCAGTTTGTTTCATATTTTTTCGTTGTCCAAACTTACCCCATAAAGAGTTTAAACATATCTTACTTATAAATCTTAAACCAGGATTTTTTTCTATTTTTTCTAATTTTATATCTAATTTTTCTTTAACACATCTCTTATATTCCTTTTCAGTTTTAAAATTTTCAGACCATTTATCATCAGTTTCTAATTTAATTTTTAAGAACATTTTAACATAATCTCTAAACAGTTCATCTGTTTTATTTTCAAAATTCCATACTTCATATATATTTAAAATTTTATAACCTTTTTTAAGTGCTAATCTCATTTCATCAGTAGTCCAAGTACCAATAAAACATCTTTCAGTATGATTACATTCTTTATTTCTGACTTCATAACAGTCTTTACATCTTTTCTTTTCTACAATTTGATTCGATTTAAAATGATTACATTTTATAGTTTGAGAACATGATTTACATAGAGTGAATATTAATTTTTCGCCTTTATATGGTAACACAGGATGATATAATTTCCTAGGTGGTAAGACTTTACATTTTATTAATCCAAACCATTTCTTATCATACTTCTTAGGATTAAATATTTTTGTAGGGTGACCAATTGGATAATTATCAAAATAATTAACTGTTGGATATAATGAACACACATCTATATATCTACCTTTTTCATTTCCTTTGAATTCATATTTCAATTTTGTTGGTTCACATCTACCACCATAAAAAGCATCTCTAGGATTTAAAGGATCTACAAAATCTCTATTCCATTCAGTTTTCATATATTTTTTAATTTCCTTTATTATTATCAAAATCACATTCCCATATTTCAATTAATTCATATCCATTATTTTTTATCTTCTTATTTATCTTTTTTGTTCTATTATATAAGTCTTTCATACATATCTGATTTTGAATATTTATAGTTGATTCTCTATAACATTTAGGACATCCATGCCAGTGACATCCTTGAAACTGATACACTATATTATTATAAAATCCATCTACTTTATAATATTTATTACCTAATTTTAATTTCTTTTCTCCACCATTTAAAGCATGTTGAATATTAATATTATGTTTCTGAGATAAATAATCTAACCAAACAATAGATTTTTTACTATATTTATCTTTATGAATTATATCGTCATCAACAGCAATTGTATTTTCTTTTTAGGAATTTATCTCTGTAAATAGCCATACATACACCTGCTAATGTAACATATTTAAAGGGATCTATGTTTGCAATTTCTAAAAATAATTTTCTAAATTCTAAGCATCCTCTCCTTAAAATATCTACATCTGATCTACAGTATTTAATGAATTCTTTTTGAAAATCAAATGTTTCATGTCTTACAGTATTATACCATTTATCAAACATTTCTCTCTGTTCTGATGTCATACTATCATAACCATAGTAATATTTTTAGGATATAGACCTACATAATTTTGATTATTTGATGTATTGAATAAATGAGGAAAATACCCTTTTGCTAGTTCATCTAATCCAAATGTTTTAGGAAAATTTCTTAATGGAACTAATGTAAAATTAATAGAATCAATAAATCTCATATTTAAACAAGGAATTTGCATATAATTAAGTTTATTTCCATTATATATAGTGAATACTTCAATTTTATTTTTAAAACAATACTTAGCTAAGAATTGAAAATCAAATCCTTTTCCATAATGTGCTAATACTGTATAGCCGTAATGTTTTTTATCAAATAACCATTCACAATATTCATCTTCATTTTTAAATATATTTTCATCTCCTTTAAAACCATGATTTATAACTAGATTTACTTCATGAATTCCTGTTTCTTGTTTCGTTTCAACATCAAAAAAGAAATATTTTTCAGTATATTCATATTTACATTTTTCACACCATTTATCTTTAAATGGAATATTTTCAACACAGTCTTTTATACATTTACCACCTTTTGTATCTTTACGTTTCATAAAACATTTATGATCATTTAGAACCCATTGCCAGCAGTTTTTACATCGTTTTTCACCACATCTATGTTCTTTTGATTTCCTCTCATATTGATTAATAATTCGTTTACAGTTTAAACATTTCCATAAACTATTACAAACACTTATACCTTTTTTATCTTTCATTTCATGGTATATAAAACACTCTTTACCTTTAAATAATCTATTACATTTTTTACAAAATATTTCATCACTATTACAATATTTGCTATCTGTTGTAAAACATCTATCACATTTAAGAGGACATTTATGTTTATCTTTTTTATCATAACTTATTTGACAGTAATCACAATAATTTCTTCTACCTAAAAATCCTTTAATAGAAGTAATAACATCAAAATGATTTCTATTTTTAAATATATAGATACATGTAGGTTTATAAGTACCACTATATATTCTTTCGTTAAAATTCTCTCTACAAAATATATTAATTTGAATATCTAAGAATTCTTCAAATATTTTAACCTCTTCTAAACAACATATTTCTAATGGAATATTGCATAGTTCATGTAATTTTACAGCTAATGATTTTTGTAAAACTCTACCTTTTCTAATATATGTTATATCATTCTTTGATATTTTTTCATGGTTTAATTTATTACATAACACCTCAGGATTTTGAATTGCTAATGCTGTTACAATTGATCTAGCTAAACAAATATTATCATTATTTTTTATTTGGCATATACTTCTTTTATTTACAATATCGTCTTCTTTAACTATTATTAAATGTTTTCCTCCTTCAGGTAATTCAACCACATTAAAATCAAATATACAGTCTGTAATATCTAATTCTTTATATTCTATTTGATCAGATAATTTATATATATAATATTCATAAGCATCATTTGTTGACATCATTTTATCATGAAATGGTTTATTGAGATTAGGACTGTATACTATTATATCTACTTTTCCATGAATTTTACCAATTGCTTTTCTAAATATATCTTGTAAAATATTGAAATATTGTTCAGGTTTAATGTTTACTCCAGCTACTCTATAATTCTTTCTATGTACCATATATTTTTTAATATATTTTCCTTTTGTTTCAATAATTTCATAATCAGGTTTAAATAATTTTTCAAGATTTACAGCTGTTTTAATTTTCTTTTCTTTTCTTGGTTTCAGTTTGTTATCTTTGAATTTCAAGTTAAAAGAATCAAATAATTTTTTAATTCTATTTCTTCTCTCTGGATGATTAATAAATATTTTTCTTTTTCTATCTAAATATTCTGATGTATCTAATCCAAGGATATCTACTAAAACAGACTTATAATCACCTGTCTTTCTAATATATTTTATCAACGATTTAATTAAATCATCTTTTTTTACATTTCGTTTTTTGATATTTAATCTTTTTAAAACATTTCTAAGTTTCTGAACACTAATAGCATTCAGAGCACTTTTAAGATGCACAATAATTGGCTTCAAAGTTTTATCCATTTATTAGGGAGTAAATTTATAAAGGGATTTTCGAAATCAAAAAGTGATAAAAGCTAAACGACGTTTGTGCAATTTACTTCTTAAATGTCTTTGTTTATGAGTATAAGTATATTGTTTACCACAATCACAATTTATTTTTCTATATAAAATTATGCACTGACAAGATTTGCAAAAATGCTGTCTATCAACTTTACCATAACGATGTTGAACATAAAATTCATCAATAGGTTTTGTTTGTTTACAACTTGTGCATGTTTTGTCTTCCATTTATTAGGAAACAAATTTTATAAATACTTAAGCTGAAAAGTTTGCTGCTTTAAAGTCTTCCCAGATCTTTTCATTATTTGGATTTATATTAATTTTAATATCATTTGATATATTACAATAGTCACAAATTTTTTTAATAAAATATGTATATTTTAAATTTTTCTCATAGTACATAAAATCTAGTAATTTTAAAAATAAATCTTCTGCTTCCTTATTAAATTTAAGGTTACTTTTTCTTTTAAACTGATTAAAATATCTTATTCTACTAACATATCTACTTTTTAAAAATGTCTTCCTCTTCTATATCATCAAACACTGAGTAATTTTCTTTTAATTTAGAGTATTTAGGTTCGTTAATATCTTTTGCACATATGAATAATGCATCAAAATTTAAATGATCATATATTAAATTTAATAGTAAATTTGTTTTTCCACATCCTGAAGATCCTGTTATTAAAAGTTTAAAAGGATGAATAGGTAACATTGGATTTTGATTTGGATCTATAAATTCTTCTGGTTCGGAATAATCTTTTATTTTAATGCTGCAAGGCTTAATCATATTTATTTAATAGAAATTCAGCATCTTCAATAAACATTTCAGCTTCAAATAATAAGTCTTCAGCTGGTATTCCTTGAGATAAATAACATTCAGCTAGATATAATGCCATTTCAGCAAAAGATAAATATTCTTCAATTTGTTCAAAATCTTCCATTTATATAAGTAAAATAATTTGCTTGGAAGTAAAATAATTTGCTTGGAAGTAAAATAATTTGCTTGGAAGTAAAATAATTTGCTTGGAAGTAAAATAATTTGCTTGGAAGTAAAATAATTTGCTTAAGTAAAATAATTTGCTTGGAAGCAAATTTTCAGTTAAATAAATGAGTAAAGTGATACAAGATTTATTAAAATTAGCAAAAGTAAATGCTGAACTAAGAAAACGAAATAAGGAAAAGCAATTAGAAGATTTAGGATATGAAGAGGCAATCACAAAATTTCATAAACCTATAGTTGAAAAATTAGAATATCAAGATGTATCTAGAAAAGAAAATTTAAAAGCTATTCAAGATGCAATTGAAGAACTTTCATTTCAACCAATTGCAGAATCTTCAAGATTTCCTGCCTTAGAAGATGTTGAAGAACCTATTTCAGATGCTAAAGAAATGTATGAGAGAGAAGCAGGAATTCATAAAATTAACTTAAACAAAAACTTGAATGTATCAGTTATTAAAAAAAGTTAGGATTTGATTTACCTTCAGAATTAGTTAATAAATCTGATGAAGAGATTGATGAAAAAATAAAACAAGCAAATGAAAAAATCAGTGAAATCGGACGTCTAAAAGGTCCTCAAGTAAAAGCACTTAATAATGCTAAAGATGAAGAAAAAAAGAAAAAATTAGAGAAAAAATTGATCGTTTCGATTATAAAATGGCTGAGGTGCGAAAATATATTAGAGCATTAGAAGCTCTCAAAATGGGGAATTACTATATGGGTGAGGGTCTTAATATTTTAGATAAATTAACAGATAAAATATGTAAGGGAACTAAAAATAAGAAAGTATATAACCAAGTAGTTCAAATACTAGATTTATTATTGAAAGAGGGTAAAATGACTAATGAGCAAGTAAAACAATATTATTCAAAGTTTCTATCTTAATAAATGAGTAATTATATTGTATCAAGAATTTATTTGAGTGAAGGTCAGAAAAACAAATTAAAATCAGCAGTTAAGAAAGGTGAAGAAATTACATTGCAAATTGATAAAACTAAAAGTGCTAATCATGATATGTATTTAACAAAAACTCAAATTACTCAAATTAAAAATGGTAAACGAATAACTATAAGTAAGACACAATTAAAGAAAAACGGAGGTATTTTACCCTTTTTGATCCCTATCTTAGCAGCTCTTGGTACTGGTGCTTTATCTGGTGCTGCTAGTTTTGGTGTGAATAAAGCTTTAAGTAAAGTAACTGGATCAGGTTGTAAACCGAAAGGTTCACACCTTAAAAAAAAACATTCTGGAAAGGGAGTTCTTCAGAATTACGAGGTATATCCAATAAAACGATAGAACAAAATATGAAAGATGTAAAAGGATTCAGAGGTGTATTTACATCAGATTTATTACCTAAAAAGATTAAGAAATTTGAAAGTGGAATTATTAATTTAGATATATCTACAGGACCTGGGACTCATTGGGTCTGTTATTATAATGATCCTAAATATAATTTTGTGGAATATTTTGATCCATTTGGAGAATATAAATATAAAGACATTAAATTGAATAACATTTTCATACCTAAAAATATTGTAAAATATCTTGAAACATCTAATAAAGGAATTAGATATAATTCGAGTTTTTTACAAGAACCAACATCTGTTAAATGTGGTTTTTATTGTATGAAATACATAACTCAAAGGAATAAAGGTAAATCACCTGTTGAAGTTTTATATTCTTTTACCCAAGAACCAAGTGGTTATAATGAAGATTTTGTGCTTAATAAATGTTAATTTTAGATTCAAAAATTTTGAGAAATCAGAAGATTTTACAATTGAATATGTCCCACCTATTCCTGTTAATGAAAATTCAAAAATAGCTTTAAAATCTATGTCTATGTGGGTTTCATGGAACAATATTGATGAAGAAAATAATACATTTAAGTATTTTGATGGTAGTTTATGGCATGAAATAACTTTAGATAATGGAAATTACACATTAAGGGAATTAAATAACTTTTTAATAAAACGATTTGGAGATGAACCACCAATTAAATTCAAAGCTAATTTCGCTACACAGCGCTTTATAATTGAATTAAAAGATGAATATAAAATTGATCTTAGAGAGAGTAAATTACATGAAATTTTAGGATTTGAATCAGAAATATATGAAGATAATCATCAGGAAGGAAAATATATGGCAAACATTTCTAGAGGAGTTGATGACATACACATTCATTGTGATGTAATTACAGGAGCTCTATATAATAATATTAATTCAGATATTTTATATTCTTTTACGCCATCTAATCCTCCTGGTAGTTTAATAAAAATTGATGAAATAAATCCTTTATTTTTACCCATTAATAGACGAAATTATATTCATAGAATTCGAATGTATATCACGAATCAAGATAATGAACTGATAGACTTGAATAATATGAGAGTTTTATATAGATTAATTTTAGCTTAATAAATGAATTATAACAAACATAGATTATATGCAAAACGATATGGTGGTAATATCTTCACTGAAGGAATTAAAACTTTTGGAAAAAAATATTAGAAGTTTTAGGTAAATCAGCAATTGAAGATAAAGCTAAAAATGTTATTCAAAATAAACTTGAAAATATATTATCTAAACCTCCTGTAACTGTTAATGATATATTAGCTAAAACGAAAATTCAGGATGGATCTGGTTTGAAATGGTATAAATGAGTTTTTTATCCTAATAAATGGAAAAACTTTGGGACTTAAAAGCTATTCCAGATTATTATAGTAATAAAATTGCTAAGTATGAATACATAAAACATAATGAAGATAGTACTAATGTAAAAGAATCTGATCAATATAAGTTTACTATTAAAGATACAAATTCACCTATATTATATAGTAACGGTTATATATGCTTAGAAAGTAAAATAGTAAAAAATAATAATGATACTATAGGAACTGATAATGTTACATTTGTAAATGGTGGGAATCTGTTTAGATCCGCTTCATTAACTATAGGAAAAGAACAAACTGATTCTAATATTGAATGTGCTTCATTAATTCATCAAATTAATGGACTTATAAATTTCACAAAAGATTATTCCACTTCAGAGGCTACAAATATGATGTATTATGTTGATACATCAGAATCAGCTGATAAAGATAAAATAGTAATAGATGATCCTAATAAAGATGTAAAGAAAGGATCAGATATCAAATTAAAAGAAAATGCCTCTTATAATAAAGGATTTAGACAGAGATGGCTTTTAACAAAAAACAGTAATGTAATAAAATTTTGGATTCCTTTAAGACAACTTTTTGGGTTCCTCAACGATTTTAGAAGATTAATTTCTGATATAAAAGTTACATTTGAATTTCAAAGAAATAGTCATAATGATATGTTATACACAGATGTTGCAAATCCTAATTATAAAGTTATTATATCTGATTTTCAATTATGGTTACCTTATGTAGAGTTGTACCCATCCATTGAGGCTGAATTTAAAAGTATAGCTTTGAATTCTACACCTATTGAAATTACTTGGTGTTCTGCTTCAATTGAGAAAAGTAATCAGCAAACAACATCAAGTGGTGCATGTCATATAAGAACTACATCTGATGAGGTGTTAAGTGTTCTTGTCATTCCACAGTATGTAGAAAAAGAAAGCAATCAAAATCAGAACAATATGGTTTTTGATAATTTAGATCTCCTTGAATGCTGGATATTATGTAATAATAAAAAAGTTCCAGAAGAAATTTATAAAACGAATTTTAAAGATGGGCAGTTAGATTATAATAGATGTTATTCTGAATTATTAGCAGCTGGATTAAATACTCATAATACTGAAAGTGGATGTCTTATAAGTTATGTAAATTATGCGAGATTGTATCCAATCTTTTATTTTAATTTATCTAATCATCCAGAGTATACTAATATTTCGAATTTAAGACTAGAATTTAACTGGAGATTAGGATCGAATCCAGGTAAACCATATAGATTTTATTTCATCGTGAATGAAAGAAAAAAGAGGATCACTTAATATGGCTAATAAGGAATTTAAAACTTTAAAAACTTTAGATTAAATAAATGAATTGGTACCCTTTTGGTTCATCTTATGAAGAATTTGGAATTGGACCACCTGGACCTCCTGGAAATGGATTTAAATTAACAGATGATGGTAATTATGATATGGAAGAAAAAAATTTAAAAAATTGTAAAGAACCTATAGATGAACATGATGTTACTACAAGAGAATATGTTTTAAAACAAATAAGAGACAATAATCTGGAAGTTAAAAATGAAATAGAAAAAAATATTAATGGTAGTTTTTCAGATTTTGTTCAAGAAACTGCTGTAAGAATAAGAGATTTAGATGCTGTACTTAAAGGTGAATTAAGTAATTTGGATCAAAAATATTTACATATTCAAGATGGGAATGTGATTAATGCAAAAGGTAAAAGAATAGGAAATGTTGCTGATCCTACAGCAGATAAGAATGCAGTGAATAAGAGGTATTTAGAAAATAATGTTTTATTTTTAAAAGATGAAAAGTTTGATGTTCAAAATAAAAGAGTAGTGAATATTCCATCTCCTCAGGATATGTATGACGTAGTTAATAAAAATTATGTGGATAATCAAAAATTTTATGCAACAATTCAAGAAGATCAAAAAGCATATAATACTCGTGGTGCTATGCGTTATTGGGAACCAGTCGTTTTTATGAAATTTAGTAGCAATCTCCTTGACAGAAATATGAAACTGAGTGAAAATATGGATATCAAAATTACATTTTATTTACGTCCTAATTATACTAATGGGAAATCAGAAGTTTTAATTACACTTGGCGAGAATATATTATTTAATAGTGATGCCTACACAGATAAACCTTTAATACTCTTGCATCAGGAAAAAGAATGATGAATTAAGCATACAAGTCATGTCTTATTTAGAATTAAACATTTTTAAACCTTACTTAGAAATTGAAAAAATAACATTCCATTTATAAAAATTCATTCTATATAAATGGATAGGTTAATTAGGAACAATATTAATTGGGATTCATTTTCTAAAGATAATGAACTTTCAGAAGATATAATTAGAAGTGTAAAAGATGCAGTAAATTGAGATTTAATATCAGAATATCAAAAATTATCTGAAGATTTTATTTCAGAATTTCGTGATAAAGTGAACTGGGATAAAATTTCTCAATATCAGATTCTTTCTGAATATTTTATGAATAACAATGAATTAAACTGGTCTTTGATTTCTCAATATCAAACACTTTCTGAGGGTTTTATATTAATGAATATTGATAAATTAGATATGAGAAGAATTTCTATGTATCAGAAATTAAGTAATGATTTTATAAAAGAAAACTTTCGATTCTTAGACATGTCAGTAATTCCAATAAAACAAAAATTAAGTGAAGAAACTATAGATTTTCTTAGTGATTTTATTGATTGGAAAGAAGTTACAAGAAATCAAGAATTAACAGAAGATTTTATTATGAAATATAAAGATAAAATTAACTGGTGTGATATTGTTATCAATAGAAAATTCTCTGATGATTTTATAAATGTAAACTATAAAAAACTTGTTGTGTATCTACTTGCAAAGATATGTCATAAAATTTAAATATTTTTTAATCTTCCTACACTTTTTATCTTCCTATAAGGGGTATCCATTTTGGGTACCCCTTTTTTTAATGCATTTTTAAAAGTAGTTTGTTTTACAACTTTTCTATTCATCACTGAAACCATCATTTCATCACTTTTAAAATCAAAGCTATTCAAAGTTCAAAATGATTGCAATTGTTCAAAAATGTTCACAAAAATGACTTAAAATGTGTGTTTTTATGATGCTCTAGTTTGATGAAAAACAGAGTAAAAACTTCAATTTTCAAAAATCTGATGTTTTTGACTATTTTATGCTCAAAAATCAATGATTTTTAATGAAAATATGGTGTTTTTGTTCATAAAAAGCCTTAAAATGTTCGTGATTATTGAGGTCTGAAAAATCAAAAAACGCCTGATTTTGAGGTTTTTTGTAGTATATGATGTGTCCCATAGTATGGGACATATACTACTCGTATAATCTCTAGCGCCTTTATGTATGTATTTATTTATTTTTTTGCGCTTCTCGTTCTTTGTTTGAATAACAGCGCTAATTTTGTATATTTTTGATTAACGTTTGGAAACAAAATCTCTCGGGATATTTTTATAAAATCGCAGGCTGAATTTTATTTAAAAAAATATTAATATTCAACAAAATAATATTTCTATTTCCTTGTTCATTTGCTCATGAGCAATTACAATTGCGTTTCAAAATATACGTCGAATCTCGTAGTTTATCTTTTTGCTCCTCCTCCTCCTTTTAATTTTTATTTTCCTCCAAACATTTCTGAATCCACTGCTGGATGAAGGTCTCCCAAAGTTTACCATAACTCTGACTTGAGCAAATCTCTTCCATGTCACTTCGGCGTGCTTTCGAATTTCAATGACACATCTCCTACGCGGACTTCTGATTTTTTTTTTTTTTTCTATTCCGTGGTATCCAGTTAACCATTGCAGTTGTACAACGGATATCAGTTTTTCGAGCGGTATCTCCAGCCATTTGCCACTTGAAGGTCTTTACTATGATCCCGATGTAATCAAATCTTGTCATTTTCCTGATTCGTGAGTTCCTTTTCCTATCTTTCTTAGTTACACCATGCCATGCATCTCTTTTTCAGTTCAGATCCATGTCTATGATCCATGAGTAAGAGTTGGAAGGATGTATTGATCAAACAATTTTCTTTTAAGACATAATTGTAAATTGAACTTGAAATTTGTACTCCTTTTTGAAATGCACTCCAGTCAAGTTTTATATGCCTATTTATTTCTTCTGCTACGTGTCCCTCGCTTGGTATCTGTTGTCCAAGGTTGATATAGGTATCAGTTACTTTTAAATATGTCCAACAACATCTAGTTCTTCAATTTTTAAAGGGAATGTATCATCATCATCATCATCATCATTGTCAACCATTATCAATCCACTGCTGGACGAAGGTCTCCCCAAGTTTCCTCCACAACGGTCTGTCTTGTGCCAGTCTCCTCCATGTCACTCCCGCATATTTACGAATTTCATCCACCCATCTCCCATGTGGTCTTTTTCTGGGTCTTTTCCTGTCCCTTGGAATCCAATCTAAAATTTCGGCTGTCCATCTATGGTCTGTCCTTCTGGCAGTATGTCCAGCCCATTGCCATTTCAGGGATTTAACTCTGATCATGATGTCTTCCACTCTCGTCATTTTTCGGATCCACGAGTTCCTCTTCTTATCTCTCCTGGTTGTATATATGTGTGTAATTGTTCCTAAAGGCTTACACTGTTATCCGCGACTAATTGGGTGCTTAAGCCCTGGGTCAGTACGTAATCGCAACCTAACACTTACGCATCTAATGCATTCGCAGTACGTTATGTTTTCTACCTTTATTCTGATAAGTATTAAGTTTTATTGTTTAAAAAAAATTGCGGATTTCGAAAAGGAAATTTTAAAAACTCCAGTAAATTCTGTTGATTTTTTAAAAATTTTATGGGAAAAATCTGTGTTTCGTCAACAGACCCATTTTTGCTTCCAGCTGACTCCCCCCCGGTCGTGGCTCCTACGATATACCTTTATATCTCAAATTAAGCTAGAAGGTCAGAACATTTGAGTTCCAAGGGACACCATTTAATGACTCATTGTCGTATACGGGTATTTCGAAGTAAATTAAACCGGAAAGGCAGTGCATTCAGTTCCTACAGCAACATTTAATGACTCACAAGTGTTTCCAAGCAAATTCAGCCTGAAAGTGAAGGGCATGCGAGCTTCGAAATGAAACATTTAAAGGGTCGACTTCATTCACGAGTGTCTGCAATCTACAGGTCGCTCTGAAATATATACGTTAAACATGCCCCGAACCGAAAGTTAAAAATTTGCCAGACTGATACTTGATAATAACAAAAAAATGCGTTGTTAAGTGCTCCACAGAGAACAAGGAGGCACTAACTGAAACGCACCTACATCAGATTTAAGTATGGAGACGATGTAAGCTGCCACTCGAAACGCAATTGGCTCCAGATGTCGCCATGAGAAGCACGTTATGTTTCTGAAAAGCTAGCTTCGTTAAAGTGGAAGAAATATGAAGAGTAGAAGGGAAAAAACGCCTCAGCATTCCTTTGTATCTTGAGAGAAGCGTGGCGTAGCTCAAGCAGAGTACGCAATGACGAGGATCTTCCATTTTAGGGGCCCCCATGTGCTTTGGACATAAAAGATTTTTGTTATATCAAAAATCTTAGGTATTTTTTCCCAGTCCTTGAATGAAAACGAAAAATTATTAAGGAGGAAATATTCTTCTGGAATCTCTCGCGTAAAAACAGAATTGTCTTAAATTTTACACTAAAAGAACAATTTAATGTACGCAACCACCTATTAAGGTGTAATCCCACTTTTTGTTCACACAGCAGCACCAAGACGTCAAGGCAAGGCCTCCCCCAGGTGTTGGAAACTTTCGGGTGATATTGCGGCCCATGATCCGAGGACAGCGCCTTGAGTTGCCGCTGGGAGGTTTCTGGCTTGAATGCATCTCCCTACAGATGCTCAATTGGTTTCTACACTATCTACCAACAAGTAATTAGACGCCTGTGATAGCAAAGGAAAACGAAGTTTATTCACCTTCAATAGTTGGTGGAGCCTCCACGAGCGGCGATTACAGCTGCGACCCTCCGTGGTATACTCTCAACCAGGCGTTGTACGACGGCTAGCGGTATTTTCTTCCACTCGGCTTGGAGAAGACAGGTCAGTTCCTTCACCGATTTCGGACGGTGGGGGCACCACTTAAGTCGACGCTCCAACTCATCCCAGAGGTGCTCGATACGGTTAAGGTCCGGGCTATGCGCAGGCCAGTCCAGTCGATTAACCTCATTGTAACCATACCAAGCCATGGTGGACCTCGCAACATGACAGGTGGCATTGTCATCCTGAAAGTAACATGGGTCCACCCCGTAAAACTGCCACAACGTAGGAAGCGCATGGTCATCCAAAATGGTGCAGTAGGTCTCGGCGTTGAGTCTACCAGGAGTTGCGACCAAGGGTCCCGTGCCATACCAGGAAAAACACCCCCATAGCATAATTTCACCGCCGCCGAACTTCACAGTTGGCACAATACATTCCGGCAGGAGGCGTTCTCCAGGCAGACGCCAAACCCAGACCCTGCCATCTGAACGGTAGAGCGTGAACCTTGACTTGTTGCTCCAGAGAACCTGTTTCCACTGTTCCCCGGTCCACTGTCAACGTTCTTTACACCACGTTAGCCGAGCAGCACTATTGGACTTGGTGATCAAAGGCTTGTGGGCGGCAGCACGTCTATGATAATCGAGCAGATGGGCTTCCTTACGGATGATATTCATCGAAAGAATACTCTCGGATGCCTTTTTAAACTCCTCGCGGATGTGGCCCATCGATTTGGTGCAGTTCTTTCGAATTTCTCTGGCCAGCACCCGTCGGTCTCTAACTTCCAGTTTTGTGGGTCTGCCGGGTCGGGGCTCATTCCGAAAGTCACCTCTCATCTTCCACTTGCCAATCACGTAGGCCACTGTCGATTTTGGGTGCTTCAACTCGCTGGATATGTCACGTATGGATCGGCCACTTCTGTGATACCCGACAATTACACCTTTCTCGAAATCAGAGAGTTCCGAACTGCGTGGCATCTTGCATGCGACTGGTTGCGTTGTTGTTTCCCACACGATATTTAACGGTGGCGGCCGTGAGATGTATGAGGACGGCAGATATCGTCGATTGCAGGGGTGTCCAATTACTTGTTGGAAGATAGTGTAGTTCGGACAGTGAAAGGACCATTCGAGAGTAGACCGTCCCGGTGGCCGAGTGATATGAGGCGCAGGCCCCACAGAGAATCTTAGATCAGGATTGGGTGCTGTGTTTGTCTTTCACATTGGTTCTTTCCTATATACAATGAAGAGCAATTGAAATAGAGACAGCTGGTGTTATGCAAATGTGGCGCTGTAGGCGGCCCTGTAAACGGAAACGACATGTCGTATGCAGCGATCCGACAATTTAAGGAGTGATGCGACGGGAATCAGTAAGAGTCTGGCGCAGTATGGGTAAGACGAAGGATCTAAGCGCATTTGATCGTGGGCAAATTGTCGGAGCCCGACGAATGGGTGACTCCATCTTGGAAGTCGTGCAGGCACTGGGATTTTCACGAGCCACTGTGTCACGGGTGCACCGTGAGTACACCGAATTCGGTAAAACCATCCCTGCAAGGGCCAACTGCCGTGGACAACAGCGTGTGGATGAGCGGTGTCATCGACGGCTAGCTCACATTGTAACAGCGGATAGATGGGCCACAGTGCAAGAAATCACTCGGCAATTTAACGCTTGTGCACAAAAACGTGTAAGCAGCCACACCATCCAGAACCATCTCCTCGCTATGGGGTACAGAAGCCATCGTCCCACAAGGGTACCGCTGCTGACCGCATATCACAGGGTGCAAATATTAGCATGGGCGCGGGAACATCGCCAATAGACCCTAGACATGTGGAAAAATGTTGCTTGAACTGATGAGTCGAGATTCACGTTGGTACATGCGGATGGCAGGACCACATGAACCGATGGATCCTTCTTGCCAGTACGGTACTCTTCAAGCTGGTGGGGGTGGCATTCTCACCTAGGGACTGTTTACGTGGACTGAAATGGGACCCCTGGTACGTGTGACATCGTCCCTCACAGGTCAACGTTACCGGGATATCCTGGACGACCATTTGCTCCCGTTTGTGCGTCTCAACATCTCACTGGGGACCTCATCTTGCAACAAGGCTATTCGGACACAATTAGCTCCCGAATCGTATCCTAATGGTTGGATGAACACTCCACCGACGTGACCTCGCTTCCTTGGCCAGCTAGGTCACCTGACCTCAATCCCATCGAGCACATCTGGGATGCCACCGAGAGAGATGTTCGATGCTCTGACCCCCCTCCATTAAATCTTCCTGAACTTTGGGAGCTTGTTGAGGGGTCGTGCATCCGTATGGCTTTCCAACGCTTCCGGTGTCTTGTCGAGTCCATGCCAAGACGAATCGCCGCCGTCATCAGAGGGAAAGGTGGTGCTACACGTTACTAGACAAGTATTTCTAATTCAATTGCTCTTCAGTGTATGTATATGTAACATTCGATGTTTGCATATTTACTGGAATGCTTCTCCAACCAGCCCTTCGCAAACAAAGGCATATTGTTGTGGAAAATGGGTATCCATGAAAGGGGTATCCATTTTTCACAGAAGAGATCGTGGTCGGCAAGTAAGTTAATATAGCTTTGTGTAATGATGATCGTCTCCAGCAGGTAAAAGATGCCCTATTATGGCCGGCGTAAATACGCCCCCCAAAAATTCGCCACCTCCCTTAGCTTGCAATACTTTGACAAATTGACAGTTGATTGGTCGGTTGGTTCGTTGGTTGCTGGATTTTTATGGCTCAAACGCCATGTTTGGCCAAAGAGCGCCAGACACAAGACAATCAAAGAAACAGGTTTAAAAACATGGTATGATGGTTAAAATCAAGCTGATGCTGTAAAAGTGAAAATGAGAAAGATGAAAAGTGTAAAAGCTAGATTCATTTAAAAAGGTCAATATGTTTAAAAAACGAAAAGACAGCGTTTGTATGGCATTGGTCACCCAATTACGTCTGCAGCGTAGCTGCGCCTTCGTTCGACAAATGAGAATAGTCCTCCGAGGAAAACGGTCAGAAGAATATTCTTTTCCTAAAAGAATATCCTTAGGACTGCTGGAACGAAGAAGGATAATTGCTGCTGATGGACACTGAAGAAAATGCAGTGCCAAGACAGTCAGCAATACCCTGAGCGTCACCAACCGTTCGTCCATCACTCTCGAGAATGGAGATCTTCCCAGATGGGTACTTTCCCCGAACCATGCGAATTCTGTCCCAAACGATCTTAGAGCTGGTAGAGGTGTTGATCCCGGAAACATACTCGATCCAAGACTCCCGTTTATGACGACGACGGACCAGGCATAAGCCTTGGCTTTCTTGAAGGCAAGGAGGTTAGCCTCATTGGGAAACCGACGAAACCGACCCCAAGCCTTATGCTGAGCCTGATGTGCTGCCTTGCAGTCGGAATTCCACCAAGGTTTCGGACAACGTGAAAGATTAGTCGTGGTCTGCGGAATGGAGAGTTCTTCCACTTCCACAATGCAATCCATTACCGCTGCAACAGCATCATTGATCGGGCCTGAAGTCACCATTGTAGGAGTAACAGTCACCGAAGTAGTGAATACGTCCCACTTGGCTCGATCTATATATACATTCCATCTAGCGGGACAGGTAGGATGGCAGTATCCGTCACCCCGCTAGCCGAAGGAAGATTGGAAAGTGATTACTGCCAAGGAGATCACCAAGCACGCTCCAGGACCAGTCGGGATATAACGATGGTGAACTCAGCGACAATTTAGTGACTGAGTACGAACAGGTAGGTTCATGGAAGTACTGTAGGTTGTTGTTCCCGTGTAAAGGAGACAGAGTGACGGGTTGGACAGAAGGGCCTCGACAACACGGCCCCTTAAGTCTCGACTGTTGTCACCCCACAACAGATTGTGTGTATTAAATTTACCTAACAGGAAAAAAGGAGACGCCAGTTGGTCAACTAAATCCTCCAAGTCGGAAAGGCTTGCAGCTTCATATGGTGGTCAGCAGATGGAACGGACTGTGATCAGAACGTTCACAGAAAATATCGTTGCCACCGCTTGCAGAGAGGCGTACGTAAAAGGACTGCAGTGACAGGAATACGATGAGGAACAAGAACGGGCACACCGCAGCAAGCGATAATTCCGTCCTCATGGTCTTTGCGAAAAAGAGAAAGCCTGCGTATCGAAAGAGTGTCCGTGGCGAGGAGATTCGTCTCTTGGAGACACGTACACTGGCGCGTGTCGAAGACAGCAAGCCCTTCAAATCATCAATTTTTGATCGGAGTCGGAGGCCTCGGCACTTTCACTGGATGATGGAAGCAATAATGAAAAAAGGAAAAAAGAAAAGTTGAGGAAAAGTAACAAAAACTGGGACGCCCATTAGTTTTCAGAGTCCATGTGTTCCTCCGGGAGATCTTCAGTGACGAGAAGTGGAGGGGATTTGCCTGTTGGGTATATGAGACAGTGTTTGGTCCCCGGGTTTTTGTGAAGAATCTCCCAATTGACGGTTGTGGTGCATGGCGTCGTCCCATCGGCGTACTGCAAGCTGCACTTCAAACCCCGATTTGTCAAAGCAAGCTAGCTGTTCCCAGTCTTCCATGGTTCAGGATCAATGTTCCTTCACGTACTGCAGCCACAATGCCGGGTGACATGCTGCTAAAAAGGACATTCGCTGTGGGCGTCGGCTGCCCAGTCGTGCCATCGTGAAGTCTTTGCACAAACCTTCTTACGAATTCTGAGATGCGGCTCTCACCAGTGGCATTCCGTACCAATGTTACGATACGGGAGATGCGGCTCTCACCTTGAACATCAATAACCAATTTACGGCTACATTCTTCCCGGTGGTTCCTGTTTTTGCCAGTTTTGATATAGTCCTGGCACACACGTTCTGCGCTCGCACGTGATACGCCATACGTTCTACAAGAAGATGGAGCACTCTACCGTCTTCGCACGAAATCTTTCACGATCGAACTTGCACAGGTTGCCGTGTTTAACCATTCACGGTCGCGGGTACGCTGTAGAGCAGAGATTAGAAATTTATGTAGAGGATATTAGGAAGGAAGTGTGTGACCCCAGGTTTTAAACAACCCTTAGAAACAGAAAGCTTGAAAATTTGCACTGCCCGAAAGGAAGGTCACACGGAAGTGAGGTAGAAAGCCGCCCTTTTTAATAGCCAGTGGAGGGGCAGTATCCGGGATCCGAAAGGCTGAACCTGTCCAACCGACGCACCGCGGATATTTAGTGGATCGAGCGTTCGTACCTGCCTGGAATAGATCCTGAGACTCATCTGTGGCAGTCACGAACGCTGACCACTAAGCCATTCGCAGTCCACGCTACGCTATAGAGTAAGTAGGCATCCGCCTTACTCTATGACCCGCAGATGGTTACGGCTGACGCGTTGTTGCTGCGAAGTAGCGTAGGTTTGTCGATGAATGCGGTATGTATAACAAATTGTACTTTCAATGTATCACTGGCGGTGAGAAGAGGCGTTAGCTGGTTGTGCTTCTTTGCGACCGATGAGGTTAAAGAACAGAAAGAGGAAGGGATATGACTGCGTCTGCATGGTGGTGTACGTCTAGGCATTTCTGATGGAAGTGTGCTGACGCCAGGTGTCCAGACATGCTCTAAATATACAAACAAGCAACTCAAAACAGTAAGACATTTTTTTTTTCGTGTTTCCAAGGAACGTACAATTTTTTAATCAGAACCTCTGGTGCCAAGAAATGGAGACAGAAGTGTAAGAACGATAAAGACAGCATACATGGTTTGCCATGGGATTCGAACCCAGCAGCACCAAAAATCAGAAGCTCTCGACCACCAAATATAGCATGCTTTCGACAGAAAAGGGCGTAAAAACTGCATCGTCGAATATATGATTCCTAATCCGAAAATCCTTTTCGATAGTCTATATTATGACCACGAATTCCTAATTTCTGTGGTGCTGATTTTTTCCGCTGGATGGAAGAAATGCATTTTTATATTTCGTGGAACCACGACATACACTATATTGACAAACGTCACCGGACACCCCTTCAAAAGCAAATGAACGGATCCGTTGCGTTGTTAAGATGCGCGGTACAGCTGCAAATGGTATAAAAACAAGCCTGCGGCTGACCGCGATCATATCGCACTGTGAGGTTGAGTAAAAATGTCGCAGCAGGAGAGAACTGACTTTGAGAAAGGAAAGAATGTTGGGTGTTATATTCGTGGGTTGTCCATAAGAGAAACCGAGAGGCGTTTAAACGTACGCAAGTCAACTATTTTGGATGTATTGAATAACTGGAAGACACATGGCGTGCCTGAAACAGCAAAACATATCGGCAGACCAAAGAAAATCAGTGATAGAGGACGTCTAAGCCTCACGAAAATCGTTACAGCTAATCGACGGAGTACTGCACTAGAGCTCAGTGTACAGGTTAGTAAAAATGCTTGAACCTCGGTATGCTCACGGACCATTCGTAGAGAACTTCATTCCATGGGTTACGGTGGTCGTGCGGCTGCTCCTAAGCCTTTCATCTCCACTCGGAATGTTACTAATCGTTTATCTTGGTGTAAAGAACATTTATCGTGGACCGTAGATCAGTGGAAACGAGTCCTATGGACAGATGGATTCAGATACATGATCCATCAGTCTGATAGCCGTGTGTGGGTATGGCTGCAGCCGGGGAAACGCTATTTACCACAGTGTACTGTTCCTACGGTCAAGTTTTGAGCTGCAGTATACCCGTGTGGGGGTGTTTTTCGTGGTATTGTCCCGGCCCATTAGTTATCGTGGACAAACCTGTTAACCAGCACGTCCACCTCGATATTCTGGACAATTATGCCCTACCAACTCTGTGGCAATACTATGGAACCGAGCCTTGTTGGTACCAGCAGGAAAATGCACCGAACCATAAAGCAAGAACTGTTACGGTGTGGTTTGACGATAATTCCGCATCGTGTGTGGACTGGCCAGCACAAATCCTGATCTTAATCCCATAGAGCACCAATGGGATTAATTAGAGCGCCGCATGAGAAGTTTGGAACCAAGGCCTACTACTAGGCAACAGTTAGCGGCAGCATTATGTACTGAATGGAAGCGCATACCTATCGCCGTGTTCCAAAACCTTGTAGAAAGCATGTCTCGAAGGTTCAGTGCATGCATTAAGGCCAAAGGTGGTTTCAGAATCGCTTTAATGTAACAAAACAGAGGAGACGAGCAACATGGAACCGTCTCAAAGAAAAAAAAAAAGAACAGGAATGATGCAAACTGATAAAAGCGATGATATGCACATTGAATGAGTAATGACAAATTTACAACGTGATGCAAACAGAGCAATGCTTGAGGAAGAACAAAATGATCACAGGCGGGGCACCGCAGTGCGAAAGAATTTCAAAAATTTAATGCAGTCTTAACTCACCGTGAGATGTAACGGACTTGGTGTAACAGCGAACCACGGGGTCACTGGCGACCACGTAGCATAGAAGGAGCTTTCACGGTATGCGGAGATGGCAGACTGCTACTCCGGCTGTACCACCGTGCACAGAGTAACGGAAAGCATGGTGAAAGGTAAAGTCCCAAGTGCGCCATCTATGAAAGAGTGTCGAGGAGTGGCAATTCGTTTCTTGTAGAAGGAGTAAGTCGGCCCCAAGAGGCGAGAGATCTTCCAGAACGAGAGCGTTAGCGAGGGGGTTAGCACACCCCCTACAATTCAGAGTGTCGACCTTGAATGGGTAAGTCCGACGTCGGATGAAGGGCAGCTATGGCAGCTTTCTGGAATGTGTCGTGGCGATTGATGACACCACGACACCACAAGACGTAGTCGGGTTGCTTGGCATTATGCCGGAAGAATTTGAGGATACAGGTTGCTTGGTCGAAGACCTCGGGAAGAACTGCTTCAAACTGCTGTAGAAAGATGAGAGAAGCCTCCCGATTTTTTTTATGAGTGATAAACTCGTAAAGATCTTCAAAGGAGACAGGTTCTAAAGGAAGAGAGGCATTGGTAAGCAGAGTCAAGAAATTTTCAAACGTCGGCCGAGGACCCTTGGACTTTGAAGAGGAAGAGCTAGAACGTGACAGGGGAGACTTGGAGCCTGCTAGACGGGTGGAACGATGTGGGCGGCCAGTCGGAGAAGGTGATTTCTTCGTTTTCCTCCGGGCCTCGGTACTGGTTGTTGAGCGACGTTTGCCATGGATGGATGACACACGAGATGTGGAATCAGAGGAAAGGTCCATCTCATCGCCGGGAGCAAAAGTGCCGACGGTGAATGAAGCTTGAGGATCAGCCGTGATGTCCTCTGATGGAGAGAGAACACGGGAAGGCAAGGAGGAGTCAAGCGGAGGACAATCCGACAGAGTGGAGAAAGCAACATCGGAAGACGCGTGCTGATTGAAGGCTTTATTCAGATTTTCGGCAGAACTGGATCCAGGAGGTGTAGACGCAGGAGGAGGCATGGCAGCAGAAACGGAGGAAGAGGTAGAATGCTGTCTTGGAGCTGCAGGAGTCAGTGGCTCTGCATGGGGGCATTGAGCCTGCTGATGGCCGTAAGCCTTGCAGCGTGAGCAATGAGCAGAGGTGAGGAGCTCAATTGGCGGCGCTCGTTACCGCAACGAACATTGAGGAACCGTGGAAACTTTATGAGATGTTCTTCCGACGGGAAGATGATGCGAGCAGTTCTACGGAAGCCACAGATATGTTTATCATCGGGGTCAGAGAGGGAAGAGGAGAGAGTCTTTACTGGGCCGACTACTCTGCCGCATCGACTAAGTGCAGCACACAGCATATCATCAGAGATCTCCGGGGGGACCGGATGTAGACAGACCAGAACAGGACGCTGGGCGATGGATTTGGCAAAGAGGTAACGATCGCCAATTGATAGGCCCCGATACAAGACAAGCTCGGCATAATCTTTCTTCGAAAAAAAAAAACAATCACAGTTCGTGGCTTTCGGGTGAGGTGGGCGATGGCACCAGAAGGAAGCATCTTCTTGAGAGCGGAGCTGTACTGTGTTAAAGGAGTGTTGGGCAGCGCATCAAAACAAACTCCCAACTCGAGGGTCGAATGAAGACGTTGACCTGCGGGAGAGTTCTCGGGAATGTCTAATAAGATGGGGTCACCGTTGAGAGTAACGTAAGTGTCCATAGAGGGCAGACGAGACGAGGAGAAATCCGGTGGAATACCAGAGGCAGCGGCAGAATACGTGTTTGCAGAAGCGCCTCCTCTGGAAGGCATTGACGCAGCATAAAACAATATACTGGAAGCAGAGGCAGTAGAAACTGTAGAGAGCAGATTAGCGACTCCAACAGAGACGTCCAAGAATTCATCATCGTCAGCAAAGGCCAGGGACATCACATCAAGGTTCTCAATGGCAGAGTCGGAGACCTGAGCTGGAGAAGACGTGCAAACGTCAGGAGGGAAATTAAGAGGCTCTCCCCTAGCAAGCGAAGATGATTGATCGGCTGCGTCTGTCGTTGAAGAGGCGACGCGAGGAGCTGAAGCGATGCGAGCGGGAACAGCGCTCTCATTGGCAGATGCCATAAACAATGGCAATGGTTACGAAGAAAAGGAACAGCTCGGTGTGGAAATTAAAACACTGATTATGAAAAAAAAAGCACTCACCAACTCGTGAGGGATCTTAAGCGAAAGCACAGACCTTTAACTTCAGCACACACACAGAAGAACAATGATGGAACACACAAAAGACGTACGTGAAGCACTCAAACACGGAGCTCGTGGAGACACGTGTAGGCCAAAGGCGGACTGACACCGTACTAATGTATGCCAATAAATGCTATGCTCCGTTTCTCTTCCAGGTGTGTCCTGTGACTTTTGTCAATATAGTGTATATACACTGCTGGCCATCCAAAATGCAACACCAAGAAGGACACGAGATAGCAAAGCCAGCTTTACTGGACACATAACAACAGATACAAAGATGAAAGAGATTGAGCTTACAGGCCCGTGCGACTTGCGGAACATGCAGACATCAATAGTTTGTGTGGCCCCCCATGGCTGGCAATAACGGCCTCTACACGCCGCGGCATCGAACGAAAGAGGCTTTGGATGTGGGCTTGGGGTATGTCGGTGCAGGCTGCTTTCACCCGTTACCACAGTTCTTCAGGCGTAGCCGCGGGTGGTGCTTGCCGGGCCACTCGGTTGCCGATCAGCGACCAGACGTGTTCGATGGGCGACATATCGGGAGAACAGGCCGCCCATTGCAGCAGTGACACCTGGTGGGGCGTGAAGAATTGTTGCACGATGCGTGCCACGTGCGGGCGCGCATTGCCCTGTTGAAACGTGGCCGCTGGCAGGTCCTGCAGGAAAGGGAGGACTACAGGCTCCAAAATGTCGAAGATGTAGTGGTGGCTGTTGAGTGTACCGGCGATGCGTACCAGAGGGGTGCGGGTGTCATATCCAATTGCGCCCCAAACCATAACGCCAGGCGGCGGACCCGTATGGCGATGCATAATGCAGGCGTCATACAGTCTCTCGCCGCGGTGCCGCGACACGCGGATCCAACCATCGTGGTGTTGCAGGCAGAAGCTGGATTCGTCGGAGAAGACAATGTCGTGCCATTCTGTAGTCCAGGTGCGGCGTTCAACGACCCACTGCCGCCGCACTCGCCGGTGGTGTAACGTCAATGGTAATCGGAGCATAGGGCGCAGTGCGAGAAGTCCCCGCTCCTGCAGACGAAGTCGAACGGTACGTGCTGACACAGGTTGTTGCGCAACACACCCTAATTCCTGCGCTAACGTTCGTGATGTGGCAGTGCGAGCCGTAAATGCCCGCCGCACAACATGCCAGTCCTCTCGTTCGGTGGTGTGCCGCGGCTGTGGCAATCACTCACGTCGGTCCTTCCGTCCCTACTGCACCCACCGAATCCATACTCGCCTCACTGTGGCTGGATGTCGTCCCACACGGGCGCCGATATCTCGGTACGATGAACCGCTGTCGCGATAAGCCACTATTCGTCCTCTGTCGAACTCCGAACGTGCTGGAATGACTGCCGTATTCTGCGACGAGGCATCAGGAAACTTTCCACGCACAGGTTTGGCAGCACAACACACTTCCACTACTTACACCCCGCCTGCTGTGCACCCTTCTTACAGTGCTTCTCGGTGGCGTGCCGGGCGCACATGATTTGCGTATGCCCTGCAATGCTAATCGTTTGCTTGTCCTCTCGCGGGCGACGCATGCTGCGAATTTCAAGCCATTCGGATGCTTCCTTCTTGGTGTTGCATTTTGGGTGGCCAGCAGTGTATATCTACGCTTCTGAATGTTTGACTGAAAAAAAATTGATTAGTGGAACTTGAAGCAAAACTGTCCATAAAGTTTTAGATGTGCACGATGGATAACTTTTCCACTAGGTGGCGTAAATATGTATTTCTGAGGGGTAACGAGAATGTATACGTATTTAAATTTAGCCCTACATCAGCGTTTTAAAAAGTGTGACGTACCTACTTCAGAGGTGAAGCACGGGTCAAGACGGCAAAGTCGCAGCGACAAACTTCGTATGTGCAGCTTAATTAGGAAAGCATTGGCCTCCGGAGCGGAAGGATGCTGGCCCGATTTACGACACCGGCAAATGGCTTCTAAGTTATATTAGCGCCCGAACTAGAGGTCTGCACGGGCACGGTCCGGGTCATGCCTTTGCTCATTTCTAAGTTGGCAAAACGGGCCGGGCATGGTCTTCAATATTTAATGTAATCTGATGACTTCTACCTGCACCGTCCAATTGCGGACTTCGCAGGGAAACAAGGAACTCTCTCAAAGAACACAGTGTAAAACAGACACGGGCTGAGCAGTTTTTTTTTTATGAGCGAAACAATCGGTGTACGGTGCCTTTCTCGTTTGGAAAACTCACAACAACCGCTGATGGAAAAAATAGAAGTTTTACGACATCCTCTCCTCCTACAAAACAATTGGAGTGGGCCAGCTCCCTTAGTCTTTCAATTTGAATGTGGTCCCTTCTCTCTCTCTAACTTTCACCCTGTTCTCATTCTTCAGGGCAGGCTATTAACTGCAGCATTTCTAAACCAAGCCACCAGCTCGCAGACGATCCTTTTTACTGTTCTGGTCGGCGGCACTTTGTTCTCCAGATGTGTGAAAAGCTTTTAAGTTGTCTTAAATGGCACGGAAGAAATGCGCCGGGAGAAACTTTCTTCTGTGTATAAATCTGTGCTGTATTTTCCTCATTTGTACTTTCAGGCAGCCGTTCTTAAAACTTATAACGAAGTAAATTTCTCCGTCATTTTTGGTACACGCCGGGGATCGAACCCGAGTCCACTTATTCCGGAACAAGTCGCTCTACCAACTGAGCTACGCGGATGTTCGCTCTGACTGCTATCTGCCTTTATGTCGTGTGCGTCCTGCTGGCAGGTACGTCACATCCCCCCCCGAAGTAGGGCCGGGGGCATGGCCCACGGGTCAGCCGTGACCATGGGTCGTTGCAGGCAGCCATCCGCAGTAGAACGTGAACCTGAGAACTCCCAGTGAATCTGGTGTGTGGAATGCAACGTCACACACATATTTTTCGAAGCGCTGGAGAAGGGATTCTCTGATTTTTCCTCTCTTGCGGCGTGGAAAGAACATCACACCATTGCGAGATTTTGAACGGTCGGGTCATCCGGAAAGTTCGGGCGACGAAGTAAATTTCTCCGTCATTTTAAAAAGTAAATTTCTCCGTCATTTTTGGTCCACACCGGGGATCGAACCAGAGTCCACTTATTCCGGAACAAGTCGCTCTACCAACTGAGCTACGCGGACGTTCGTTCTGACTGCTATCTGCCTTTATGTCGTGTGCGTCCTGCTGGCAGGTACGTCACAAACTTCTGTGACACTGATTAGCTGGGCAGTCTGTCGTTGTTTTCTTTAGCATATGCTCAGTTCAGTGCTGCTGATAAATACTCTTCCATACTTATTATGGAGTTTAAGAAAGCGAAAGATTTTCGCGAAAAAATCGCTTCCGGAAAATGTGTGCTTTTAGACAATGTAAAGGGGAAAAGCGATGTTCGGAAATACCGTAAATTACTGTCCCGTTCTGAAACTAGTCTGCTGGAAAACGTTGTGCAGTGCACTAAATGCAAAAACGTTTTGTGTTACAATAGCAGAAAATCTGAAACATCGCATCTTAAGCGGCACAAATGTGTCCCCCCCCCACACACACTAGAGACATATTGGGTTCCAGCAATATGATATGCCAGTAGAGATAGGTGCAGTTTATAAAGCCATAAAATCTTCTTCCAGTGGAACGATCGGACTCATATTTCTGGATATTTCGTACTTTTCGAATTAACCCCCCCCAATCCTTATCCCGAAGGATATTTTCTGGACCGGCGGTAGGGAATGATAATTTGAAACCCAGAAAATTTGAAAGTCATGGAAATTGTCTTTTTCATACAATATTTTTGAGTATACAAGCCCCCCCTTCCTCGGACGTCACGTGACTTATACATAGTCTCAGAAATATTCTGAATTAACGTTTATTGTAATAGAATACATGTAGCAATTAAGAAAACGGAAACTCTTGAGGAGTCGAATGACCGAGTGAGCGCACCAGGTGTCAAATTCGTGTTTTGGTAATTGTTGAAATTTTACGGGCCGGTCCGGGCCTTGGAAACAGAAGAAATAGATGGGCCGGGCTCTAATTAAAAAATTTGAAACGGGCAGGGCCTTGGACGTGCGGGCTTAGGCCGGGCCGGGCCGGGCCGGGCCGGGCCGGGCTTTCCAAATTAAGGCCCGTGCAGACCTCTAGGCCCCGAACGTTAAATTAATATGCTGGCCGTTGGGCTCTTCGAAAAATGTTTGATGTTCGATCCACACATTGTCTGGAATTGGTCAGAATTCCTTCATCTACAGTGAGCTCTCCTTCAAGCGTCGTCTGCCTACCATTCCCTGTGAGCCCTTTCTCAAGGGACGGGGGAGGGGGGGTATACGTGACGTTCCTACCTCAGAGGCGACGCACATATCAAGACGGCATATAGTTGCGGCGACAAGCTTCGTCGTTGCAGCTTATTGGGAAAGCATTCGGCTTCGGAGCAGAAGGATGCGGTTTAGATGACCACACCGGCAAATGGCTTTTGTACTACAAAAGTGTGATTTCAAAAAATCTGTTTGCATCAGATAGCTGGAATTACGGTGGAGAAAAAAGACTTTTGCGCACTTATAAACCTTTTTTCAAATAAAATGCTCCTGTTGTGTAATATACACTTAGATTTGTAGTTCAACAATAACTCCGCTTGTATTCTTTTAACAACAGCTAGCTCTAATTATGATCGATATTATCCGTATACTGATTGAACACATGCTGTACTCACTGCCGTAGCTATAGAGGGATAAGGAACTCCTCCAAGAGACTAGCAAGCGCTTCCCCTCTTCCGAAACAATCCCTCCCGAAAAGGATGTTACTACAAAAGATGATACTAAACTTTTATTTTTCGTAGTTCATGAAACATTTTTTGATTATTCATCAAGAACGCGAGTACTCGTATTTTATCTCATTTGTTCATGTACTGAACTTCTCTTAAAGTAAAATTCAGACGAAGCATCACATACAAAGCAAATCGAACGAACATTCGACTTTTCATGGTAAATCAGTAGACAAAGTTTGTACTAGTAATTCCCTGCTTGTTCTTCAATATTCTTGTAGGCCATAGGTCAGGGGAGGAAGGAACTTCGATTTCTCAAGGTAAGTCAGGAGAAACGGTTGTAATAATAATTACCTAGCAATGTGTTCCCGTTCCGTCGATTATGCAGCCATATGGACGAGACGAGAATGATTAGAACAAAATGGTCTACTGCTTCTAATAAATTGGTGCGCGTGTTTGTCTTTTTATTCTACATCATTTTATTCCAGGCGTGGACTGGGCTGCCGGGATACTGGGAGAACTCCAGGTGGGCCACCAGACCTAATGCAAACTAAAAAAAAAAAAAGGGGGGTGGGGTGGGGTACACACATACTTGTACTTCAATATTCTTGTAGAAGCAAATCAAGTTATACTAAAACGGCAAAGTTTGTTTACCACTTTAGCTGTCTTAAAAGAAAAAAAAAAAAAAAAAAACCTTTGTAGGAAATTTAACCAAACACTGTTTCGATACACTCCCGTTTCACCTTTCTCGAATTCCAAATTTAAGCCCCGTCCTTTTTGGGCGATATCGTCTACCTCATTCCGCTTTTGCAATTGCAGTTGAATAATTGATTACGTGCGGGAAGCGACCGTGCGGCTAGCGACCCTGTGGAAAAGCGTGCGCGAAGCGACCCTGTTATATTCCTCGTGGACGAAGCGACCCTGCTAATCGAATAAGTTTACTTATATATATATACAGGGATGTAAGGTCAGGTGATGCGTAACATCACAGCCTCTCCTTGACAAATGTCAACCCCGCCTTCTCGTGGTGCATCCTGTTCCCACTAAAGGGGCTCTGACGACCGCCAATAGCGGTATAACTATACCATCGGGATTAGGAGGAAATTCTATCCCACACTCGCCAACCCGCTTGGCCAGCGTGGTGAGTTATGGCCAAACCCCTCCAAAATGACTCCACAACTTAAATCTTGGCCCTCAGTCTCCGGCAGCTGGAATGTACCTGGCCAAGGCAGCGGCCAGTGCGACATGAAGGCAGAGGGTGCTAAGAATCCCCGGAGGACAGGACTAGGCTGCCATCTGATGCTGACCTTGGCAACGTACAATGGACGCTCCCTATCTTCTGATTCAAGGCTTCTTGAATTGGAAGAGGAACTACAAAGGATCAAGTGGGACATCGTGGGGCTAAGTGAGGTAAGGAGAAAAGGAGAAGATCTCATCGAACTGAAAAGTGGACATCTCTTCTACTATCGTGGGACAGATACTGGCAGAACTAGTGGTGTTGGATTTATAATAAACAAGAAACTGAAGGATAAAGTGGTAGAAGTTGAAAGTTCCTCTGACAGAGCTGCACGACTCGTTATCCAACTATCGAGAAGATACCAGGCTCAGATTATTCAAACTTATGCACCCACCACAAGTCATCCTGAAGAAGAAATTGAAGAATTTTATGAGGAAATTTGTCATCTAAATAATAAAGGTAAGCAGCACTTGAAAATAATTATGGGAGATTTCAATGCAAAAATAGGGCAACGGCAACAGAATGAAACTTCAGTAGGTAAATTCGGTCACGGCAACAGAAACCAGCGTGGAAATACTCTCGTTGAGTTTGCAGAGGCAGAAGGGTTTTTCATCCTGAACTTCTTCTTCAAGAAAAAGCCACACAGGAAATGGACATGGAGACATCCAAATGGGACGACAAGTGAAATTGATTTTATTATGTGTAACAAAAAATTCGTCATAGAAGACTGCAGTGTGCTAAACAAGTTCAACACAGGTAGTGACCATAGATTGGTGAGATGTAAGATGCACCTCAACACTAAACTTGAACGTGGCAAGCTCATAAGACAAACAAAATCTATTGACATAACCAACCTTAAAAAACACCATAATACCTTCAAGTTGGAACTGAAGAACAGGTTCTCTGCTTTAGAAGGCCTAACATCGGAAGAAGTGGACATCTCTGAAGTTAACAGAAAAATAACCAAAGCTCTTATGGAAACAGCAACAAAATTAGCTGGGTCTAAGAACAAGTTGCATGTAAATAAATTATCAGGAAAAACGAAAATGTTGATGCAAAAAAGAAGAGAGATGAGGACAACTAAAGAAGATGTGACTTCCAAAGTGGAATATATAGAGCTATGCAAGACAGTACGAAAAAGTATCACTGAAGACGTAAGAAAATTCAACTGTGAACTAGTGAGGAAAGCAATTGAAAACAACCAAAGCCTAAAGATAGCAAAGGGACATCTCAGTAAGGGAAGAAAACAGATTATGGCACTGAGAAAAGAAGATGGTTCTGTAACAAGAAATAGAGGCGAAAGTTTGACATGAGTGAAAGATTTCTACTCCAAATTATATGAAAGGGATGATACATGCACTTCAGACATCATGAAAGATACCAGTACCAGAGTTCCTCCAGTCCTTCCAGCAGAAGTTGCACATGCAATCAAGAACATGAAGCGGGGAAAAGCTCCAGGAGAAGATGGAATTACTGTAGACATCATACAAGAAGCAAGTGGAGAAATCGAAACAGTACTCGCCCAAATTTTCACTCGATGCCTTAATGAAGGAAAGATTCCTGAGGATTGGAACACCGCTACAATGATCCTGCTACATAAGAAAGGTGACATTGAGGATCTCGGAAACTACAGACCTATCAGCCTCCTATCAGTAGTTTATAAAATCTTCACTAAAGTTCTTTCACACCGCTTGAAGGTAACACTGGACATGGCTCAACCGAGAGAACAAGCTGGATTCAGGAGTGGCTACAGCACAATAGATCATATCCACGTGCTGAGAGAACTAATTGAAAGAGCGAGGGAATATGAACTTCCATTGTGCATGGCTTTTATCGATTATGAAAAAGCCTTTGATTCGGTGAAACCATAAGCAGTTACAATGGCTCTGAAAACCTGCGGTTTTGAAGATGCATACATTAATATTATTAATAACATCTATGAAAATGCAAGTGCAAAGATTAGGCTGTTTGAAAATACAACACACATAAAAATTGGAAAGGAGTGAGACAAGGTGACACCATATCTCCGAAGCTCTTTAATGCCACATTGGAGGGTGTTTTTCAGTCACTGAGCTGGGAAAACAAGGGGATAAAGATTAATGGAGATTATCTAACCCACCTTCGTTTTGCTGATGACGTAGTCATTTTTGCAACTAGTCCATCAGAGCTGCAGAGTATGATCCAGGAACTTGCTGACAAGAGTAAAGAAGTGGGATTAAAAATGAACTTTCAGAAGACAAAAGTGATGTTCAATGCTTTTACAAGAAATGAAGATTTATCGATTGATGGAGAAAAGCTGGAGATAACAGATACGTACGTTTATCTTGGACAGCAGATATCAAGTGAGGGTCACATTGATGAAGAAATTAATCGGCGTACAAAACTTGCCTGGAGAGCTTTTGGAAGAAACAGCATAATTTTCAAGAGCAATATGCCATTATGTCTTAAAAGAAAAGTGTTTGATCAATGCATCCTTCCAGTGCTTACGTATGGTGCAGAGACGTGGACCTTAACTAAAAGAGACATACAAAGGCTGCAGACAACTCAAAGCAGCATGGAGAGGTGCATACTTGGTGTAACCAGGAGAGATAAGAAGAGGAACTCGTGGATCCGAAAAATGACAAGAGTGGAAGACATCATGATCAGAGTTAAATCCCTGAAATGGCAATGGGCTGGACATACTGCCAGAAGGACAGATCATCGATGGACAGCCGAAATTTTAGATTGGATTCCAAGGGACACTAAAAACCCAGAAGAAGACCACATGGGAGATGGGTGGATGAAATTCGAAAGTATGCAGGGGTGACATGGAGGAGACTGGCACAAGACAGACGGTTGTGGAGGAAACTTGGGGAGACCTTCGTCCAGCAGTGGATTGATAATGGTTGACAATGATGATGATGATGATGATATATATATACAAATCGTAGTCAAATTATTTACATCTAATTAATTAATTACTTACATCAAGTTTTTTATACTAAATACACGTTTTTAATATCATTTTACATATATATATACAAATCGTAGTCAAATTATTTACACCTAATTAATTAAGTACTTACATCTTCTGAATTTTGATGCTTTCAGACATTTTTTAAGTACTTACATCTTCTGAATTTCGATAGCTTAATGCTTCAGGTATTTTTTAAGGTCTTTAGAATTTCCAAACTCCGCCATGATATTACGAATGCGTTCTTCTACTTGTATACACATTTTCTTCCTTTTATACCAAGTTCTCCTAATTCTTTTAATTGTTGTTTGTACATCACACGTCAAATTTGGAAGTTTAAAGACCTTAAAAAATGCCTGAAAGAATTATGCTATCTTACCAAGTTGGACTGAGGACAAAACCTACAAATTCAGAAGATGTAAGTACTTAATTAATTAGATGTAAATAACTTGACTACGATTTGTATATATATATATAGATGATGTAAGTACTTAATTAATTATATGTAAATAACTTCACTACGATTTGTATATATATATATTATTGCTGAACATTTTTTCTGATTCATTATGTCACTCTTACAACTTGAGTTTTCTATAATCTTCTTTCTGTTTATTAGTAACAGATGAAGAGCATGGGTCGGGCCAGGAAAGTTATGGATGCAAGCTAAATTGTTAACTAAAGCTTGGTCATACAACTCTGTGGAGGTTATGACATATATATATATATTTTGGTGGGCTTATTACTTGCATCTATGACTTTGCAGAAACCCATTTCCAAATAGGTCTTTGTGGAAGTGAGAAAATGCAGAGTTTTTGCTGGTCCTTGATAAAGCCAAGGCTCAGTATTCTCGACACTTTCTACATTCAGTTGTTCTATTTTTTCTCTTTTTACTCACACCGGTCAATACATAGCCTTTTCTATGTTGTACTTGGTATGAGTCAAAACATTTTTTTGCTTCAGTCTCTTCTTAATAGAGTGTGAATTCTGAATTTTCATAACTGCTGCGTTGCGCGTTTTGATCTTCAGGTTATTTCGCAACTTTCGTTTTAAATTCTTAAGTTTTTCTTATGTTTTTCGGCTATGCTCTTAAGTATATATATATATATATATATATAGTTAACTTCAGAAATATCCACTTCTTCCGATGTTAGGCCTTCTGGATATTTCTGAAGTTAACAGAAAAGTAACCAAAGCTCTTATGGAAACAGCAACAAAATTAGCTGGGTCTAAGAACAAATTGCATGTGAACAAATTATCTGGAAAAACCAAAATGTTGATGCAAAAAAGAAGAGAGATGAGGACAACTAAAGAAGATGTGACTTCCAAAGTGGAATATATAGAGCTATGCAAGACAGTACGAAAAAGTGTCACTGAAGACGTAAGGAAATTCAACTGTGAACTAGTAAGGAAAGCAATTGAAAACAACCAAAGCCTAAAGATAGCAAAGGGACATCTCAGTAAGGGGAAAAACAGATTATGGCACTGAGAAAAGAAGATGGTTCTGTAACAAGAAATAGAGGCGAAATTTTGACAAGAGTGAAAGATTTCTACTCCAAATTATATGAAAGGGATGATACATGTACTCCAGACATCATGAAAGGTACCAGTACCAGAGTTCTTCCAGTCCTTCCAGCAGAAGTTGCACATGGAATCAAGAACATGAAGCGGGGAAAAGCTCCAGGAGAAGATGGAATTACTGTAGACATCATACAAGAAGCAAGTGGAGAAATCGAAACAGTACTCGCCCAAATTTTTACTCGATGCCTTAATGAAGGGAAAATTCCTGAGGATTGGAACAACGCTACAATGATCTTGCTACATAAAAAAGGTGACATTGAGGATCTCAGGAACTACAGACCTATCAGCCTCCTATCAGTTGTTTATAAAATCTTCACTAAAGTTCTTTCACACTGCTTGAAGGTAACACTGGTCATGGTTCAACCGAGAGAATAAGCTGGATTCAGGAGTGGCTACAGCACTATAGATAATGTCCGCATACTGAGAGAACTAATTGAAAGAGCGAGGGAATATGAGCTTCCATTGTGCATGGCTTTTATCGATTATGAAAAAGCCTTTGATTCGGTGAAACCATCAGCAGTTGCAACGGCTCTGAAATCCTGCGGTAATGAAGATGCATACATTAATATTATTAATAACATCTATGAAAATGCAAGTGCAAAGATTCGGCTGTTTGAAAATACAACACACATAAAAATTGGAAAAGGAGTGAGACAAGGTGACACCATATCTCCGAAGCTCTTTAATGCCACATTGGAAAATGTCTTTCAATCACTGAACTGGGAAAACAAAGGGATAAAGATTAATGGAGATTATCTAACCCACCTTCGTTTTGCTGATGACATAGTCATTTTTGCAACTACCCCATCAGAGCTACAGAGTATGATCCAGGAACTTGCTGACAAGAGTAAAGAAGTGGGATTAAAAATGAACTTTCAGAAGACAAAAGTGATGTACAATGCTTTTACAAGAAATGAAGATTTATCGATTGATGGAGAAAAGCTGGAGATAACAGACATGTACGTTTATCTTGGACAGCAGATATCAAGTGAGGGTCACATTGATGAAGACATTAATCGGCGTACAAAACTTGCCTGGAGAGCTTTTGGAAGAAACAGCATAATTTTCAAGAGCAATATGCCATTATGTCTTAAAAGAAAAGTGTTTGATCAATGCATCCTTCCAGTGCTTACGTATGGTGCAGAGACGTGGACCTTAGCTAAAAGAGACATACAAAGGCTGCAGAAAACTCAAAGCAGCATGGAGAGGTGCATGCTTGGTGTAACCAGGAGAGATAAGAAGAGGAACACGTGGATCCGAAAAATGACAAGAGTGGAAGACATCATGATCAGAGTTAAATCCCTGAAATGGCAATGGGCTGGACATACTGCCAGAAGAACAGACCATCGATGGACAGCCGAAATTTTAGATTGGATTCCATGGGACAGGAAAAGACCCAGAAGAAGACCACATGGAAGATGGGTGGATGAAATTCGAAAGTATGCAGGGGTGACATGGAGGAGACTGGCACAAGACAGACCGTTGTGGAGAAAACTCGGGGAGACCTTCGTGCAGCAGTGGATTGATAATGGTTGACATTGATGATGATGATGATGATGATGATATATAGTACATAAATAAAAAAAAAATACTTTATAAATAAATTATTTTAACACAAAGCAAATTAGACAAAAAAGGCTAATACCATGAGAAGCGCCGAAGGTAGCTAAACCCCATGTAGTAGCTTATATAGAATGAAAATATTACAGAACAAAAATGCAAAAATTTCGAAAACAAGTGAAAACTGAAACAGGTTGCCGTCATCAGGAGAGCATCAACCTGTGGGAGTGGCCTTTCTAGTACCAACAAAACGAGCAAGGCAAGCCAAAATTGTCGGTTGGTCATGCTCCCTAGGCCACAAAACCAAATTCTAATAAGCACAAAAATTCCAAGAATCAAATTTATAAAACTAAAAAAAAAAAAAAAATTAAAAGCTTACCGGCCGAACAAAACCCACCATGACAAAAAGTCAAACAAGACTGAACAGAGCACCCACAAGAACCCAAATATATACACTGATAAAAAAGGTGGTCACGGTTAATCAACTACCTGGTAAGCCAAAAAATGTGTGAATTGACAACGATTTCCAGAGGGTCGCTTGGCGCACGACACCGAATAATTAATAAAATCTAATCAAACATGCTATCAATAGTCTGGGACAGAAACCCCAATCGATTGTGTACGTTAATGCATTGAGGTTCACCTACGGTAAAATTTTAATTTTTTGGATTGCTGCTTTTTATATTTATATGCAGTTTTTTTTTTCTTTTGAACGAGATCTTCATTTGATTTACTACTTTTTCGTCCTGACGGTTACACAAATTCTTAAACTGCAGTTTTAAAAATTCTGTTTCAGCTACAGCGAAAATGCCTTTTCAATTTGAAGGTAAATAAATAAAGATTAATTTTCGCATTCTTTAATTTCTCTCACTTTATAACTTTGCACCGAAATTCGTCAATACTAGATATTTTCAGTTTTTCAATAGATTTTTTCGTAATTTTTTTCATTAATGATAGGTAAGTATTGAAAAAGAAATTAATTTTTAGTGCAGTTGGATTTCTGTTCTCCCAGAAAGCGAAGGAATTATAAGAAATTCTGAAATTAGTATCGCAATAAAATTCATAAGAACGGAATAAAGTCTTCGACAGCCTCTATTTAAAGAACGTACTTTGTTATTTCTTAGCAACAATACTAGTTTTCTTACGTTAAATTGTTCTAGGGATCCGCAGTACATAAAAACGGGATAAAATCTTACTTATTGCTTCAATACAGAAAAATGCAAATATTCGTAGATTTGTGTTGAAAATGTTTGAACAGTAAACAGTGGTGCTGACATACCGTTTTCTTTTTTTTTTAGGGATGAGATACCCTTATCATTTTTTTAAAAGCGGGCCTCACAAAATAGGCCGTTTACGGATCGTCAATCCGCCACTGTTTTATTCCACAGATTTTTCTGAAATACCTCTGGCCGTCCGTAATAAGTACGACGCTTAAAAACCTGAAATAACTGTCAATGTATTCCATTTATTAAAGCAGAAAAGTACGGTGACGAAAACGGAAATTTTTTCCGTTGCACCAGCTTATTTATTATTTTCCTTATGAATATTACGGTGGCTTTTTTAGTGCACAATTATGCACAATACTTCAAAACAAAATAACAAGAATAAATAAACAATTTGTGTTTTTATTTTCATGCCGATATCACCCAATGAATTTCAGCTTTTAGCTGCTCTACTCGAGAGAAAGGCAAAAAGAGGTTACAGCGCAAGAAAAAAAAAAAAAAAAAAAAAAAAAACCAGATGGAAATTTTATCTTTGCATAGAGAAAGCAATTTATATTCAAATTCTAAGGCTCTTCAAAAGCTTGTTTCTATTTTTGTAATTTATCTTTAACTTATCACCTTCATCAAGGGTTTCGGCCACTTTTAAAGCGGTTTGTAGAGTGATGTAAAAGTAAAGGAACTTGAAATACCATTGATGAAAAGCCTTTTTCAGTCCCGAATCAGTACGAAATGTTATAAATGGGCTCATTCATAACGCGATAAATATTTAAGTCGACCATGTTTGTACTACTCACCGAGCGCTGTAGCGCAGATTCAATTTTATTGACAAATTGATTCTCATATCAATAGGTCACTTTTTCACTTCTGCCCTCTTTGCAGATAATTAATGGATAAAATATCCATTTTATCGAGAAAAGATTTGTAGATGTAGAATCTTTCATCTTTATTGAATTATCGCAACTATTCTGAATTCATTGCACAGTTTATATCCATTGTCTTACCAATGGATATAAACTGTCTTAACAATGGATATAACGGGGATAGAGCTAGTGAGCCGAACAGGGTCCGAGTTATTGCTGCTTGCGAAAGTTTTTACGTGCAACAGCAAAACGAACAGAATCTCGCGTCCGTTAAAACGAATAAAATGTTCCGTAAATGGATGGAAAATACGATTTCTTCAGAGCGCAAATGTTTGCTGTGATCCTTTTTTAACTTTTAAAAATTCAACTTGCACACGATTGCACTCTTTGTGCTTTTTTAAAAATGCAGAGTGTGTATTTTGAAGGTGTGCAAGGGTTTGCCAGCCTTTTCTGCTCTTTTTTTTTTTTTTTGCTTGTAGAGACCGGTCCGAGCTTGGACCGGTCTCTACAAGCAAAAAAAAAAAAAAAAAAAAAAAAAAACAAACAAACAAACATCGCTTTTCCCCTTAAAGCGAAATCGGGCACGGCGCAGTTCTCTGCAAGATTCAGTGCTTTGATACTGTGTGGTTTAATAAAAAAAAAAATTCATCTTGCAAAGTGAACAGGAACTTATATCACTGTCAGTTATTCCTTATATTAACGTCCGTTTCCAAAGATTTAAATTAGAAAATAAATAATCATACAAAAATTTTAATCTGTTATACACTGTTAAAATTCTCGCAGTAGGTTGCACCAAAATGTGGTGCTACCCCAGCTGCACCACTTTTTGGGAAAAATAGACCACCGTGTGGTGCAAACAAAACCCAACAACATGATGCAAACTTACACCTTAACGCGTGGTGCAACCTTGTACCATATCGTACAGCAAAGTTGCACCATTTTGTTGGATTTTGTTTGCACCACATATTGGTACATCTTTTCTCAGAAAGTGGCGTAGCTGGTGTAACACCACTTTTCGGTGCAACCTACCACAAAATTTTAAACAGTATATGAGGTCTGATCAAAAAGTTCGGAGACTAGGCCGGTATACAACAAAGTACTTACGTTACTCAAGTCTGGCTATGATCTTACTCAAAGTAGTCTCCTTGGGCAGCGATACACCGCTGCCAGCTTTTAGCCACTGTTTGAACGCTCCCTGGAAGTTCTGTTCGCGAATCGTGTCAAGCACCGTATGCGATTCGCTCTGGATTTCGTTCACGGTTTCAAAACGGCGACCCTTGAGCTTCAGCTTAATCTTCGGGAAGAAAAAGAAGTCGCAGGGGGCCAAATCCGGTGAGTAAGGCGGATGAGGAAGGGTAGTCATGCTGTTGCGGCTGCAAAACTGGCGTGTTGCTGACGCTCTGTGAGCTGTTGCATTGTCGTGATGGAGCAGGAAATCGCCCCTGCGCCACATTTCAGGTTGTTTGCGGTGAATGTCTTCCCTAAAACGCCGCAGAACATCGCAGTAAAAAAGAGCCGTGACGGTCTGGCCCTGGTGGACGAATTCACGGTGCACAACACCACGAATGTCGAGGAACACGATGAGCATGCTTTTGGTTGCGCTCCGGACCTGTCGGACCTTCTTCGGTCGCGGAGATGACGGTCTCTTCCACTGCGAAGACTGTTGTATGGTCTCCGGGTCGTAACCGTAGACCCAAGTCTCATCTCCAGTGATGATCCGCGACAGGAACGTTGGTTTATTCGTCACCTGCTGACGAAGATCTTGACAGAATTCGACACGGAGCACATTCTGTTCAGGATTCAGAATCTTTGGCCCAAACTTTGCAGCAATGCGGTGCATGTTCAAAACCGACATCAGAATTTCTTGCACTGTTCCGTATGACACACTGACGATGGTAGCTATGTCTTGAATGGTTCTCCGACGATCCTCATGCACCAGTTCCCTAATTTTGTCGACATTTACGGGGGGTTTGCTCGTGGACGGTCGCCCTGACTTCTCGCCATCTTCCAGTGCCGTTCTGCTGCTCTTGAAGCGCGAGTGCCACTCAAAACATCTCGCACGACTCATTGCTTCATTGCCATAAGCCTGTCGCAACATTTCATGCGTCTCCGTTCCCGATTTGCCGAGTTGGACGCAAAATTTGATATTCGCTCGCTGCTCTAGTTTGCAGTCCATACCGAAATCGCAGCTGTGTTCTGCACGTGGTCACCTAATACCGTGTAGCACAGCTCCCAATGTTCACAGAACGATGCCACTCGGCAAAATGACTCATGAAGGTCACTGCCCTCGACCGCTGCTCCGTACTGACATCTGTTGGCGAGCTACGTACCTAGTCTCGGAACTTTCTGATCGCACTACTTAAGATGGCAAAATTATCCCCTCCAAATTGGGAAGGGGGTTGGAGGTTGAAAAGATTCCACCATTTAATAGAAGGTATGCTGGAACTTTGTGAATACCCAGTTATTTTGATCCACTTGCTTTTCAGTATAGTTCCCCTTAAGTTTACAAACTTTCTGGCACTAGCTTTCGTAACCCGCTTAAATCTTTGTTAGGAATCGCTCTCTCAATCTCATCCCACAAGTGTTCGCTTGAGTTAAGATCTGGTGATTGTGGGGGAAATTTAGCACTTTGAAGTCACTCTCGAGCTTCTGTAACCAATGTGTGACGATCCGAACCTTATAGCATGGTTCATTATCCTTCTGGAAGCAGTCCCTCTCCATCAGGAAACAGCACATGAACGGGTGTGCCTTGACCGCCATGAAGATAAGCTACCTTGAGACATCCAAATGCTGTTCCAGAAGTATTGAAAAAATCCAATTGCCGCAAGGTAAACTGACCCCAGGCCCTTACACTGTTAAAAAATTTGTGGTAGGTTGTACCAAAAAGTGGTGCTACATCAGCTGCACCATTTTTGGAGAAAACATACGCCATTATGTGGAGCAAACAAAACCCAAAAACATGCTGCAACTTTGCACCACGTTATGGTAAAAACCTGCACTACATTATGCTGCAAGGTTTCACCATGTTGTTGGGTTTTGTTTGTACCACATAATGGCGTATGTTTTCTCCAAAAGTGGTGAAGCTGATGCAGCACCACTTTTTGGTGCAACCTATCACAACATTTTTAACAGTGTACACTCCCTCTATAAACTCGTACAATTAACGCTAAGCAGCTGGGATCCATTGTTTCATGCTATTGACCCCACATTCTGGCTCATCTATCGGTATGTATTAACTGAATAAGTGATTCATCGAACCAGCCGAATTTTTTCAAGTCCTCAAGAGGCCCTTTTCTCACACCCGCGCTACTGCTGACGAATTTGTCGGATTTTAGCTGAAACGAGTGGTACACGGAGTCGTCGTCTGTTATAGCCCATTGGCGCCAATGTGAGGCAATCTGTGTGTACTGTAATTCTGTTCTCGATACCGATGTTGCACTGCGCGGATACTTGAAACAATGGAGCTCGTCTGTTACCTCGTACAATTCTCCTCACCCGCGATTGCCGTCGAACATCGACCACTCGTTTGCGCCCACAGGAAGACTGCTGATTGCTTCTGTTTGTTTGTTTGTGCGATCCTGATTGTACACATCCTCAATACAGTTATTCTGACTTAGTCGAAAAGATATGCCGTTTCTGAGATTCTTGAACCTGCACGCCGAGCGTCTATTACCATGCCTCTTTCAAAGACGATTAAATCACGAGGGATTGCCATACAGCCGCTATCTACACTTCATACGAATCTGAGAACTTTATAGTTAGCTGTTCATAAAGCTATCCCAACGCCATAGTAGCGTACGTACAGCGGTTGAACAGAATAATGTGAACACCCAGGAAAAGAAGGTTTTACGTACCTAGTAGGGAGTGGGACCACCTTTGGCATTAAAAACCCCCTGAATCTTCCCTGGAATGGACGCATCCAAATCCTGGATGGTGCTTAGCGGGATGTTACACCATTCTTCATGCAGAAACTGTTTCAGGTCCTTGAGATATGCTGGAGGAGGATAACGGGATCTTACTATGTTTTACAACAGAGACCACAGTGGCTCGATGATGTTTAAGTCTGGTGATTTGGGAGACCAAGGAAGGTGTGAAAGTTCGTCCTCGTGTTCCTCAAACCATGATTGGACATTCCGAGCTCTGTGAATTGGGGCGTTATCATCTGATAGATGGCATCCCCTGCAGGAAACAATGCCTGAGCATTGTTTCCTGCAGGGGATTTTTGCCGATCTAGGATGGACTAGATCGGCAAAAATGGTTTCATCCGTCCTTTCAAGGTGATCAGGAGACCTGCTGAAGACCACGATATGACCGCCCAGAGCATGACAGAACCCCCACCAAGCTGCACCGTTGGGAGCAAACGGTGGGGAATAGCGTGAATGTGGATCTATCCGACCACATTACACGCTGGCAGTTCACGTTGTATGCTCCTGGCCCCACTGCCGTCGCCGTTGTGCATTCATCTGGGTTACCAGAGGTTTTGCAATAGAAGCTCTGCCATGAATATCTTGTTTATCCCTGAGCACTGTTTTTGTTGATACTGGGGTCTGGAGATGCAGATTGAGCTCTGCATTAATTTTCGGCAACGTGGTCTTTTTACGGGTAGCAATCCTCTTTAATGCTCTCCTGTCTCTATCACTTAGGGCCGTTTTCCAGCAGCTCTTGTGCTTCGCAGACGAGGTTTTGCCACGAACACGGTGTGCTATCATGATGCTAGACACAGTAGCTCTCGATACCCCCACTACCCTGGCGAATGTTGTCACGAAGGCACCAACTAAACGGCCACCAACAATTAGCCCTCTTTCGAAGTCCGTTAGCTCGTTCATTTCGTCGTCACTCTGAAAGAAATTTTGCAACAAGACACTTTAAATGCACTTAAATAAGACCTTGAAGTTCTAATCAAAGCTATTACAACCAAAAAGTAGTGGATGCCTTTGCGTATTGCAAGGTACACTGAAGAGCAATTGAATTAGAGATACCTGTCTAGCAACGAGTAGCACCACCTTTCCCCTGATGACGGAGGCGATTCGTCTCGGCACGGACTCCATACGTTGGGAAGCCATACGGATCCACGACCCCTGAACAAGCTCTCGCAGTTCACGAAGATTTGATGGAGGGCGGTCAGAGCATCGAACATCTCTCTCTCCATGGCATCCCAGATGTGTTCGATGGGATTGAGGTCAGGTGACCTAGCTGGCCAAGGAAGCGATGTCACGTCGGTGGAGTGTTCATCCAACAGTTCGGATACGATTCGGGAGCTGCATTGTCTTGTTGCTGAATGAGGTCCCCAGTGGGATGTTGAAGACGCACAAACGGGAGCAAACGGTCGTCCTGAATATCCCGGTAACGTTGACCTGTGAGGGACTATGTCACACATTTTAGTCCACGTAAACAGTCCCCAGACGAGAATGCTACCCCCACCAGCTTGAAGAGTACCCTGCTGGCAAGAAAGATACATCGCTTCATGTGGTTTGCGCCGTACTCGTATCCTGCCACCCGCATGTACCAACGTGAATCTCGACTCATCAGTCCAGGCAACATTTTCCCACATGTCCAGGGTCCAGTGGCGATATTCCCGCGCCCTTGCTAATCTTTGCACCATGTGATGTGCGGTCAGCAGCGGTACCCTCGTGGGACGATGGCTTCTGTACCCTATAGCGAGGAGATGGTTCTGGATGGTGTGGCTGCTTACACGTTTTTGTGCACCAGCGCTAAATTGCCGACTGATTTCTTGCACTGTGGCCCGTCTATCTGCTGTTACAACGCGAGCTTGCCGACGAGACCCCGCTCATCCACACGCTGTTGTCCACGACAGTTGGCCCTAGCAGGTATGGTTTTACCGCATTCGATGTACTCACGGTGCACCCGTGACACAGTGGCTCGTGAAAATCCCAGTGCCTGCACGACTTCCGAGATAGAGTCACCCATTCGTCGGGCTCCGACAATTTGCCCACGATCAAATGCGCTTAGATCCTTCGTCTTGCCCATACTGCGTCCGACTCTTACTGACTCCCGTCGCATCACTCCTTATAGTGTCGGATCGCTGCATACGTCATGTCGTTTCCGTTTACAGGGCCGCTCACAGCGCCATATTTGCATAACGCCAGCTGTCTCTAATTCAATTTCTTTTCAGTGTATACGCAGCTGTATTAAAAGTCACGTCTCTGAGTGTGGTGTTCACACTATTCTGTCCAACCCCTGTATATATATATATATATATATATATACAGTATATAATTACTTTTTCACGGAATTTCAAAAGAGATTTTGCTTTACTGCCAGACTAAACTTATTATTTATTCACAGTTTAAATCAGAAAAATGAAGTCGTCAACTTTGAATCGTGGAACAAGAAGAACAAAAGTGAAAACGAAAATAAACAAATAAATAAATAAACGATGGACTCACAAGGAGAACTATTCGCAATGAATGGCTGTAGCTATAAATCAGGTAGACTGGTGCATGTGGCATTCTCCAGAGTTCTGCCGCTCTCTGCCTCGGACCACCTCCGTCAAATCCGTTCCAGGTGCTCGGAAGATGACAGTTTCCTGCACGAAGGACGACTGTCATTGCTTGGTCAAAAGCAAAACCCTCACCCGTCCGTTTGCCTCCTGAATGGACAATCACTGGTACGATGCTTGTGGCACCGAGTGATGGATGGAGACACTCACACACACATACACTCAAAGGGAAAAAAAAAGGGGGGATATATATCCCTTGGTGCTGCCGTCAAAAAAGCGGTGAGGTAACTTTGGAAATGAAGCATGGAAAAAAAAAAAAAGAATAAAATGTGGGAGGAATGATTTTTCTTCTTCGGGTACAAAAGAAAAGTCGACGAGGCCTTTCACTCAGTATCGACATTTTCATTCACCTGAGAACGGGTTAAAAATTTGTCGAGGACGGATTCCTCATGTTAGCGGGATTTTGGTTTTTAGCTGCTGCAGTCGAAGATCTAACCGTCGTGTACCCTCTTTTTTTTTTTTTTTTTTTTTTTCGAATGATTATAGGATATCTCCTTCTTTAAGCAAATAAGGTATGCTCTCAGTTTTTAGGAAATCAAAGAGATTGACTGAAATTTAAAAAATATAAAAATGCTATTCCTCCTGTTTTTGTATTATCTCTTTAACTTATCACTTATACACTATCTACCAGCAAGTAATTGGACACCCCTGAAATCGACGATATCTGCGGTCCTGATACACGTCACGGCCGCCGCCGTTAAATATCGTGTGGGAAACAACAACGCAACCAGTCGCATGCAAGATGCCACGCAGTTCGGAGCTCTCTGATTTCGAGAAAGGTGTAATTGTCGGATATCACAGAAATGGCCGATCCATACGTGACATATCCAGCGAGTTGAAGTACCCAAAATCGACAGTGGCCTACGTGATTGGCAAGTGGAAGATGAGAGGTGACTGTCGCAATGTGCCCCGACCCGGCAGACCCACAAAACTGGGAGTTAGAGACCGACGGGTGCTGGCCAGAGAAATTCGGAAGAACCGCACCAAATCGATGGGCCACATCCGCGAGGAATTTCAACAGGCATCCGGGAGTGTTCTTTCGATGAATACCATCCGCAAGGAAGCCGATCTGTTCGGTTATCATGGACGTGCTACCGCTCACAAGCCTTTGATCACCAAGTCCAATAGTGCTGCTCGGCTAACGTGGTGCAAAGGACGTTGACAGTTGACCATTGAACAGTGGAAACAGGTTCTCTGGAGCGACGAATCCAGGTTTACCCTCTACCGTTCGGATGGCAGGGTCTGCGTTTGGCGTCTGCCTGGAGAACGCCTCCTGCCGGAATGTATTGTGCCAACTGTGCAGTTCGGTGGCGGTGGAATTATGCTATGGGGGTGTTTCTTCTGGTATGGCACGGGACCCTTGGTTGAAATTCCTGGTAGACTCAACGCCGAGACCTACTGCACCAATTTGGATGACCATGCGCTTCTTACGTTGTGGCAGTTTTACGGGGTGGACCCATGTTACTTTCAGGATGACAATGCCACCTGTCATGTTGCGAGGTCCACCATGGCTTGGTATGGTGACAATGGGGTTAATCGAATGGACTGGCCTGCGCACAGCCCGGACCTTAACCGTATCGAGTACCTCTGGGACGAGTTGGAGCGTCGACTTAAGAGGTGCCCCCACCGTCCGAAATCGGTGAAGGAACTGACCTGTCTTCTCCAAGCCGAGTGGAAGAAAATACCGCTAGCCGTCGTACAACGCCTGGTTGAGAGTATGCCCCGGAGGGTCGCATGTGTAATCGCCGCTCGTGGAGGCTCCACCAACTATTGAAGGCGAATGAACTTCGTTTTCCTTTTCTATCACAGATGTCCAATTACTTGTTGGTAGATAGTGTATATAAATTTCAAGTTCTACTATATCTTTAGTAGCTGCAGTTGTGTCGGTATTGTTTTCGCCATCATTTCGGTCGTTAATGAAATTCCTATGGTTTGAATTTCACATATCCAGGCTACTCCTGTGCGACGTTGCAACTCAAAACCTGTCTCACCCTAAAGTTTTGCACACCAGTATATCTATAATTACGTACAATCATATCTCTTTGTCAAGTGCTACATATCAATCATAACATGTATGCGATTTAAAAAATTCACATCATAATTTTACGTTAAAACTTATTTTAGTTCTACATACGTGTATATGTCCACTAAAATTTTAATGGAAATTTTTTTAAAGTACACAAGAATGCAAATTTGCATTAATATACAGGTTGTCCACAAATGATTACCCTGTATGACGTAGAAGTCTTTTTCGTACTTCTACGTTATTTTAAAAACATAACCATAAGATAAAATAGTTCCTAAATTAAACCTTAACGGCCAGACGAAACATGTAAACAACAGAAGTCAAACTTACGGAAAAGATGCTTTATTCAGGATGTAGCACTTCCATAACAAATCATAACATCACATAGTACTTCGCATTAAACTCTCCACACATCACACAGCTCTTAACACAACGCTCTACAGCACAACGCTCTCCAGCAACGCTCTCTTTAACTACGCTCCCTTTAACAACGCTTGCCAAGTAACAGTTTAGTCGTCGTTTTTATCTCTCCTTCTTATCAAATCAGGCTTACGTAACGTTCATTCAACCTCAATTATGTTGCCAACAGTATTCGTTTGAGAGAAAGATATTACGTTAAGAGTGAAGAATAACTGAGAATAAACTCAAGATTTACACAGGGAAAGAAACTAAAAAGGAAAGTTAATTTAGAATATACGCCACACCTGATTTAAGCATAACTTCTAAATGAACACCGGTAATTAAATGCAATTTTAAACCAAAGTAGATAACCAAAGTAGATAACGTCATTTTTGCAACTACCCCATCAGAGCTGCAGAGGAACTTGCTGACAAGAGTAATGAAAGTGGGATTAAAAATAAACTTTCAGAAGACAAAAGTGATGTTCAATGCTTTTACAAGAAATGAAGATTTATCGATTGATGGAGAAAAGCTGGAGATAACAGACACGTACGTTTATCTTGGACAGCAGATATCAAGTGAGGGTCACATTGATGAAGAAATTAATCGGCGTACAAAACTTGCCTGGAGAGTTTTTGGAAGAAACAGCATAATTTTCAAGAACAATACGCCATTATGTCTTAAAAGAAAAGTGTTTGATCAATGCCTCCTTCCAGTGATTACGTATGGTGCAGAGACGTGGACCTTAATTAAAAGAGACATACAAAGGCTGCAGGCAACTCAAAGCAGCATGGAGAGGTGCATGCTTGTTGTAACCAGGAGAGATAAGAAGAGGAACTCGTGGATCCGAAAAATGACAAGAGTGGAAGACATCATGATCAGAGTTAAATCCCTGAAATGGCAATGGGCTGGACATACTGCCAGAAGGACAGACCATCGATGGACAGCCAAATTTTTAGATTGGATTCCAAGGGACAAGAAAAGACCCAGAAGAAGACCACATGGGAGATGGGTGGATGAAATTCGAAAGTATGCGGGAGTGACATGGAGGAGACTAGCACAAGAAAGACCGTTGTGGAGGAAACTTGGGGATACCTTCGTCCAGCAGTGGATTGATAACGGCTGACAATGATGATGATGATGATGATGAGATAAATATATAAGTCTTTGATACGCGATAAACCTCCACACGCACACCCTTAGTGGCACATTGTTATAATGTCTAAATGGTATTCACATTCGCGCGACATATTTTTCAATAATTTATGTGGTAACTGTTGCTATTCCACTTGTTATGCCTTCTCACAAAGTCCTGATGCATGGAACAACTGTTGCATAAACCACATCTTTTACATAACTCCACAAAAAGACACCAGCTGGGTAAGAGGCCTGGTGATCTTGGGAAGACATGGTATTGGTCCATCTCTGCCAATACATCGATTTGGAAACTTTATGCCAAGGGTTTCATGAACAACATACATGTACGTAACGAGGGTGTGCTCCACCTTGTTGGAAGACAACAGTCTTGTCCTGCAGCTGGGGGATGACGTAATTAATGAGCAAATCCAAGCATGGGTGCCCGTATAGGGAGCAAGAGGGGCGCACAGACCGCCAGGGTATTCCTTCGAAAAGTACAGGAGACTTGGACTTTGCTCCATTCTGACTACCACGCGTTTGAACCCATAACCCATTTCCTTCAAGGACGGCACTTCTCTTTAGTATGGCTGCGGAACGTGGTATTTGTTCTCGAAACCTGGCGAGTAGTACTTCTGTGGGATCGTGACACCGAAAGAACGTTGGCAAAGGACTTTAAAAAACAACAGCCAGTAATTTGTAAACTGAGTTGAGTGAGTATATGGCTATCTTGTTTTACTAAACTTTTTAACTGCAAACGGAATAAATTTCTTACTTACTCTGGTATATCCATGTAAGTTTATAGGAATTGAAACTGCTTCGTTTACAGACCATACTATACATTTTTTTAACATAAGCAGGCTGGACGACCTCTAGGTGCGGCCACGAGAGTCCGCAACACCACACAACAGTGATTAATACACAGTCGAGTCACATTATTGTTACCACCTCCTTCTTTTGACGCCAACAGCGCGTAGCCAATGAAAGAAGGCACGTGTCATGAGCTGGCTTGGAGAGTATATAAGGTGTGCTGTAGGCAATCTGAAAACATATCACTCGTTGCTGTCATGGATAAAAGGATAGATTTGTCAGATTTGCAAAAAGGGATGATTACCGGCTTTCAGGCCAAGGGTGGCAGTATTTCTGAAACAGCGCAGTTTGTGAACTGTTCGCGTGTTGCTGTGGTTAACGTGTATCATGATTGGAGAAATGACACCATTGCGAATAAGCGAAGTGAAAACTGCGGAGCACCACGTGCCATTGATGTGAGAGGTGAACGTCGGCTGCGAAGGTGCATGAGGTCCGATAGATACGCTACAGGGGAGCAACTCACTGGCCGAATGAACCAGGGGGCTACCGGAATTGTGTCTAAAACGACAGTTCAGCGAACCGTCCTCCGTATGAAGGCTCCGAAGCAGACGGATGGTCATTGCACCTATGCTAACGAAGGTGCATTGGCAGCAAAGGCTTACATTTGCACTGCAGTATCGGAATTGGACCTCCGCTGATTGGCAAAGGATTGCCTTCCCCGACGAGTCACGTTTTCTGCTTCATCGAACGGATGGACGTTGATAATAAACAAGGATTTCGTGCCACGTAGACTACTCAGGGTAAGAAACTTGCTGTTAACGCACGATGTACAAACTTGCCGAATGGTTCCAGTTCTATGCAAACTTTAATAACTAAAAACACACACACAAGTTAAAATCTATTTACATGGTTTAAAACAACATGAGTACTTTCGTGCTCGCTACGAGCACATCATCAGATGAAAGACAAGTTGGAGTTCCAGAAAACACATTTATGTATCGGTGCCATTGCCAATCGTTCACACTGAGGAAAGAAATACAAGGAACACCAATATAGTGTAAAAAATGGCTCTTCATCGATTTGTACATCGTGCGTTAACAGCAAGTTTCTTTCCCTGAGTAGTCTATGGGGCACGAAATCCTTGTTTATTATCAACTGTAGCTGTATTGGTATGTGATTTTATACTTTCATCTTGCATTTCATTCTTCAAGTAAGGAGTTCGCCATTAAGATGTTTCGTCGTTTTCGGAGAAAACTTTTTATTGAGGAGACACATTTATCGTTTTTAGTGAACTGTAGAGACTTGCAGGTTGTTCCCAACTACCTGAAGTTACGCTGTTTTCCAGTCTCTCGCCGCGATGCCTCAGTCATTGGTTCTGCAGAATACAAAAGACTCACTTCAGAGATCCGAACGAAACGTAGTTTCATAGACTATTTGCACAGGAAATCATATTACGCTTTCCTGCATTTACCATTATACTTTCACCCTGCACTACTGGATAGGCTTCTTATTACATTTTTGGCCTCCTGCAATAAGGAAGTACAACTTTTTCAAAACAGACAGATTAAGAAACTACGCAACTTAGTTGCTGACTCTTGTTCTGCAAGGCGTTGTTCTTCACAGCTGCAAAGGCAAAGTTCTACCGCTCAACCAGCATACATTAACTTCAGTTCTCATCCTCTTAATTCTTTACAAAAGTCTGCCTTAAATAGAGCTCCTAAATATGCTTATCCGGAGTTTAACCCTAATCCCTTTCAGCTTATTTACCAGGCAGAAAAGATTTTTCAATCTCTCCCCATTCCTGAACGAGAACCCACCAGGTATAAGGTAGCGAAAGCCATCAAATTCAGTAGAAGTTCAAATATCTCTCCTGCATCTAAAACCCTCCGTAAAGAAAAAACTCAGCTGCAGGCTCTTCGCTCGAACCCTAATTTGGCAGTTATCACAGCAGACAAATCCAACCAGGTTGTAATTCTCGATAAGCAGGACTACGTAATGAAAATGGAAAATGCCATTGATAATACTCCCCATTCTATTATTCAAGGTGATCCTACCTCTGCCACTATTTCTGCTTTAAGCAGACTCCGTTATCATGGAGCCTTACCCTCTTGCATTTTCAACTTCATGCACCCACCTTTTGGACCTAGGGTCCCAGAATTGTTTGGGAAACTGAAAACCCATAAGGAAAATCACCCCATTAGGCCTTTGGTTTCTGGGTATGCTAATCCCACCAGGACTTTGGAGAAAGCACTTGTCAAATATCTTACCCCCTAATCTCTTCCTCACAATATTCCATTTCTAGCTCCGTAAAAGCCTTGCAACGTATCAAGGCTTTCAACCATCCTGGTTCCTCTTTCTTTATGGCTTCTTTAGACGTAGTGTCTCTGTTTCCCAACCTCCCTATTTCTATTGTACACAATATCATTGAAAGCAAACTTTCCCAATTGGGGTCTGTACCCCCTGAGGAAATTCAAGCCGTTCTGCCTGCAGGCATTACGTCTCATTCAGAAACGTTCCTTTTTCAGGTTTAATGGCATTTTATATCGCCAACTTGAGGGAGCCCCCATGGGGTCCCCACTCTCCCCTTTGTTGGCTGAACTTCTTCTTCAAGACATAGAACATCGCATTTTGGACTTTTGTCAGATTGCACCTTTATTATATCTTCGGTATGTTGACGATGTCTTGGTCTTTTGGCCTTCGTCAGTTGAAAATTTGTTCTCTTTTGCAACCACGTTGTCGTCTGTTTATCCTTCTATATCCTTCACTGTGGAGGTTGAATGTGACAATTCTCTTCCGTTTTTAGATTTCCAACTTCGTAGGAAGCCCACCTCCCAGTACCTGAGTTATTCGGTTTACAGAAAGCCTTCCTCTATACCTATCTTGATACCACGCGTTTCTGCCCACCCGACCAGATATAAGGTTTCATCCTTATACTTTCTTATTCGAAGAGCATTTACCCACTTCTCTTCTGTAGCCTTCCGTGAGCAGGAACTTCAAAAGATATATACCATTGCTTATCAGCACGGATTTTCTCATTCAGATGTCCATAGAATCTACCGAAAAATCCAAAGTTCAACATTTTTTACCCTGACACGTGAACGAAGGGATATCAAATATGTTGGATCGATGACTTACGTCTCTCATGTGAATGGTAGTTTATTGAACATCTGTCACAGTCACGGTGTCGGTTTTGGGTTAAAAACATCGAACATTTATTCCCTGATTAAAAATGATCGGGACCGTGTTGAATTGTTGGACAAATGTGGCATCTATTCCATTTCTATGAAATCTGTCGATCCTCAAGACAAGGACCTCATATATATCGGCTCAACCCTAAGGAGACTGCAAACAAGAATTAAGGAACACCAATATAGTGTAAAAAATGGCTCTTCATCGACTGCTTTAGCCAGGCTTTCTTCGGCTGGTACACATTACCCATCTTGGACAGACGTCTCCATTCTTTCTAATTCTACTACGAGGGAAACAGTGCTCTTTACAGAGAGTCTGCACATTTTGCATCGAGTGGACACTTGTTGCAACGATGAAGTACCCAGCTATATTTCCCAGGCCTGGAAAACTTTACTGTCCTCGATTCCTGTTTCTACCTCTTACATAGCAGACTCTGCCCATCATTAATAGAACTCTATAGGCCTCTATTTGCTCACATTACGTTAGAACAAGTGAACTTTCTTCTATTTCTTTCCTCAGTGTGAACGATTGGCAATGGCACCGATACATAAATGTGTTTCCTGGAACTCCAACTTGTCTTTCATCTGATGATGTGCTCGTAGCGAGCACGAAAGTACTCATGTTGTTTTAAACCATGTAAATAGATTTTAACTTGTGTGTGTGTGTTTAGTTATTAAAGTTTGCATAGAACTGGAACCATTCGGCAAGTTTATACATCGTGCGTTAACAGCAAGTTTCTTTCCCTGAGCGGATGGACGTTGGCGTATAAGGCGAGAAAATCGGAGAATAAACAATCTTCAACCAGTGCTGGAAGAACACAAGCTGGTGGGGGCAGCGTTATGGTCTGCGGAATGTTTTCGTGGCATTCTCTGGGTCCACCCATACCTGCGGAAGGTACTATGGACCAAATTCGTAATGAATCCATCCGTGCAGACCACGTACACCCATACATGCTAATTGTCTTCCCTGGGACGGATGGGATCTTCCAGAACGACAGCGCGACGTGTCACACAGTTAGAAATGTCCGAGAGTGGTTGGAAGAGCAGGATGAAGACATCAAAGTACTTCCCTGGCCTCCTAATTCCCCAGACTCAACAAACCCAAATGAGCATATGTGGGACTACCTGGATCGTGTTGTTCCTTCTATGGATCCCCCACCACGTACTCTCCAGCAGCTGTCAGATGCACTGCAGTCAGCATGACTCCACATACCTGTGAGCACCTTATTGAGTCACTTCTAGCCCGTCTAGCAGCTGTCCGCGCTGCACACGGTGGTTACTCTGGATATTAACTGGTCATATACTCGACCGTGTATAAACATTGTGCGGTTTCATTGAATTACACGCAGTTCCGGTAGCAATTCGTGGTGTTCGTAAGGGTAACAGGACGAACACGCTACCGGTATCTCGTCCAGGATTCTAGCTCGGCCAAATTTGTAAGAGTAATGAGAAGCCCGTGCCTCTGACTACACACACAGATTGATTACAAATTACCTTTCCGACAAAAAAAAAAAAAAAAAAAAAAGAAATTGTGAAGAGACAATTAGGTGCTGACCCTAGTTGTCGATATTATATGAAAGAGCAACTCAAATAACTTTTTTGCAGCGCTGTTCCATTACGTAGAACCAGTAGGTGGCGCTGGCTTCCCCAGAAGAAAAATGGCGAGTCAGCAGGTAAAGGTGTTCAGCATACTGGAATTCCTCTCGTATCAACAAGTGATTTATATCCAGCGCCAATTTCGACGACAGTTTCAGGAGGACCCTTCAAATAGCTCCATAAAAGAGAAAATGTATGCCCCACCATTGCCTACAAAAATTGACCCCTTGAAAGTTTGCATAGTAGAATCAATTGCCGTAATTAATTTGGACCTGCCGAAGACCGGAAATTTGGAAGACTGAATACAGTTCTGATGTCCACGAAAGGTGCACATACTCATGTCGAAGGCAAAAATAAAACTTCGCGGCTTGCTTTTTCTTAACTGTAAAAAAAATTCTGAAATTCACGAGCCACTTTCCGTCATTTCTTTCGTGAATTAACTAAACATATTTCTGATACAACCTTTCCCGGGAAATGACAGAAAGAAACCTGAATTTCACAGATTTTTCGTACCACGGGAAAATTCTGAATTTTCAGGAACCTTTCCGCAGTTTGTTTCTTATATTGACGGTAAATTAACGTTTTAGAGATGTGTTAACGGAAAATTCTGAATTTTCAGAGATCATTCCGCAATTCCTTTCGTATATTAACGGAAAAAACTCCGTTCCCACTTTTTACGTACTCCGTATGACGAGAAATTACCGGTAATAGGAACGATTGGTCAGAATACTTGAGGTTTGATCAAATTTTAAATTTCAATCGTCTGTGCAATTTTGAAGCTACGTAGCGAGATCGGATATTGTGGATAGCAATATCGCATGAATTTTGTTTATTGTGGAACAGGATATTTCTTCTCCTCTCCCCTATTTGGTGCAATAGCTATTTATTATATATTGCATTACTGTAAGAAACCGGGTACTTAACTTATTGTACATATATATATATTTTTTTGATTGGAGGTTTAACGACCACCGTGAGCAACTCAATGGGCTATAAGCAGTCGCCCGTCCCTAATTTAGGGTCACTGGTTCCAGGGAAGGGAGAGAGCCAGTGCCGTAAGACAAACACAACATCCATGCCTCACCGGGATTCGAACCCGGACCCCTCACGGACGAATGATCAGAGGCCAGCGCCACCGGGGCGGCATTTTGTACAGATATACGCAGGGTCTTAGCTAGCCGGGAGGGCAGGGAGGGCTGCTGCCCTCCCAGAACGGTCATTCCTGGGGCGTAAATTCATGCTCTGGGGGATGTAAAAAATAGAAATCGTAACTAAATAAAAAAAAGTTACTCCCTTCACTATTTTCTTCTTAAAGATTTTAGTTAGTTGACTACGGTACATAGTAACATACAAAATGAAGTGTGAACATCTCATATCCATGAAGGATTTTTTTTTTCAAAATAGTGGATGCATGGAAAACAATATGCTGATATGCCTAAATATTCTATGGCCTTACTGAACATGTCGTTAGGATAAAGAGCTAATTAGTCATTTGAGCTATGTCGCAGAAAGTTCTCTGAGCGTTTAACCTTGAACGGAATTTTTACAAAACCAACCCCTAAAGCTTCTTCTGCCGCCCCGGTGGCGCAGTGGTCTAAGCGATGGCCTCTGATCATTCGTCCGAACGGGGTCCGGGTTCGGATGTTGTGTTTGTCTTACGGCACTGGCTCTCTCCCTTCCCTGGAACCAGTGACCCTAAATTAGGGACGGGCGACTGCTTATAGCCCATTGAGTTGCTCACGGTGGTCGTTAAACCTCCAATCAACAACAACAACAAACAAAGCTTCTTCCTATTGTTACCTTCACTATCCGATAATCATTCGTTCTGCGCTGGTTTGTTTTTCGTTCTTCATTTCTGTGGAGTGTTGTGTTATCGGCGTTCACACACGAGCAACGTTTGCGCTTTAATTGGTGTTTACAACCTGTTGTTCTTCGATATTTACCTAGTCCTTACATTTTTAATAAAATTATGTCAAAAACCTTAAGTGCGATTTTTGAACGATCATAATACTATACTTTCCTATAACGGCGGTGCGTGAGAAAGTAAAAAACACATATTATTTGAGTACAACTCGAAGGGGCGCAATTTCAAGTCTCGCCCTCCGAGATACGAAAGTCTGTTACTGTCCTGCGCATATGATATTAGTCTTTGGAAACTTAAGACAAAAGCTATTATAGCTATCAAGAGTAAATTTCATAATTAGGATTTTTTTTGTGAAATAATACTATTTCACCATTTTAAAAGATAACTGAGACTCATTGTCAGTTTAAAAAAATCAAGTTGCAAAGCATTTTATTGCTTCGAAAAATCACAATAAAAAATCTTTAGCCGCCCTGGTGGCGCAGTGGTCTAAGCGATGGCCTCTGATCATTCGTCCGAATGGGGTCCGGGTTCGAATCCCGGTGAGGCATGGATGTTGTGTTTGTCTTACGGCACTGGCTCTCTCCCTTCCCTGGAACCAGTGACCCTAAATTAGGGACGGGCGACTGCTTATAGCCCATTGAGTTGCTCACGGTGGTCGTTAAATCTCCAATCAACAACAACAACAAACAAAGCTTCTTCCTATTGTTACCTTCACTATCCGATAATCATTCGTTCTGCGCTGGTTTGTTTTTCGTTCTTCATTTCTGTGGAGTGTTGTGTTATCGGCGTTCACACACGAGCAACGTTTGCGCTTTAATTGGTGTTTACAACCTGTTGTTCTTCGATATTTACCTAGTCCTTACATTTTTAATAAAATTATGTCAAAAACCTTAAGTGCGATTTTTGAACGATCATAATACTATACTTTCCTATAACGGCGGTGCGTGAGAAAGTAAAAAACACATATTATTTGAGTACAACTCGAAGGGGCGCAATTTCAAGTCTCGCCCTCCGAGATACGAAAGTCTGTTACTGTCCTGCGCATATGATATTAGTCTTTGGAAACTTAAGACAAAAGCTATTATAGCTATCAAGAGTAAATTTCATAATTAGGATTTTTTTTGTGAAATAATACTATTTCACCATTTTAAAAGATAACTGAGACTCATTGTCAGTTTAAAAAAATCAAGTTGCAAAGCATTTTATTGCTTCGAAAAATCACAATAAAAAATCTTTAGCCGCCCTGGTGGCGCAGTGGTCTAAGCGATGGCCTCTGATCATTCGTCCGAATGGGGTCCGGGTTCGAATCCCGGTGAGGCATGGATGTTGTGTTTGTCTTACGGCACTGGCTCTCTTTCTTCCCTGGAACCAGTGACCCTAAATTAGGGACGGGCGACTGCTTATAGCCCATTGAGTTGCTCACGGTGGTCGTTAAACCTCCAACCAAAAAAAAAAAAAAAAAAAAAAAAAAAAAAAATGTTTAATTTGTGAAAATCCTCCTACAGAAAAAAAAAAAATATTACAAACATATTCAGAAAAACAATAAGCTCCAAAAAATAAATAAAAATAAAACAAGTTAGTAAAATCATGCAATGCATTGATACGCTTTCCAACCTACAAGAAATCATTAATCAAGTTATGAGGATAATGGCTGTGGAATAAATCTCGATCCTGTGCCCTGACCTTCGACCCCATTTCGATGATATTCAACAGAACCGGTTCACCATACCTCCGGAACAACATACTAAAGTTTTGTCACAATAGAAGCATTTTTAGTCAAGTTATGAAGATAATGGCTGTGGAATAGATCTCGCTCCTGTGCCCCTGATCTTTGACCCCATTTCGATGATATTCAACAGAACCGGTTCAGCATACCTCAGGAATAACATACTAAAGTTTTGTTGCAATAGAAGCATTATTACTTACGTTATGAGGATAATGGCTGTGGAATAAATCTTGCTCCTGTGCCCTGACCTTTGACTCCATTTCGATGATATTCAACAGAACCAGTTCAGTATACCTCCGGAACCACATAGTAAAGTTTTGTTGCAATAGAAGCCTTTTTAGTCAAGTTATGAGGATAATGGCTGTGGAATAAATCACGCTCCTGTGCCCCGACCTTTGACCCCATTTCGATTATACTTAAAAGAACCAATTCAGCATGCCTCCGGAACAACATGATAAAGTTTTGTCGCAATGGAAGCATTTTTACGTAAGTTACGACGCACAAGGGCGATGGAATGGATCCCGCTCCTATGTCTTGACCTTTGAACCCATTTTGCCCATTTTCAATAGGGTTCGTCCCCAGGTTGTTCTCTACCACATACTAAAATGTCTTCGAAATCCAACCATTTTTACGCGAGTTATCGTGCGGAATACAGACAGACAGACAGACAGACGGACAAACCTGGAGCACATCGCTTCTTCAACGTACAGTTGGAAAGCGTAAATGACTAAATCCCTCGCATTAATGGCAAAAAAAAAATAAATAAATCATCGTCGCCCAATTTGTTTTACGATGTACGTGATTCGGATTTCCGAGCGTTTTTGGCTCCGTGTTAAAGGCGTGGGTTACTTGTTAAACCAACCCAAACGAAGGGGTTCGATCCTGACGCGGTGGAAGGATTATATGGGATAAAGTCTGAAAAATACAGGGTCGTCGTCGATTTTGCGGAATTTTAGTTTAAAAACGGAAAAACCTGAAGTGGATTTTTTTCTGAAATAAACGGAATTACTGACTAGGGAAAAATCTGTGAAAATACGGAAGTTAAAATAAACGGGCACTTTTAAAAACGAAAATTTCTGAAAAACACGGATACCTACCGGCAACTTTGCTGCACGTTATTTTCAGAAATTTTCCGTGAATTCACACCTGCTATTTTTTTTAGTGTATTAGTGTTTGTTTCATATTTATAAGGCCTATACATTTCCCTACAACAAATAGTTTTAATAGGAATGATAGTATGTTATCACCCTGTATGTGTAACTGAAATTTTTTATTCATAGTAACAAAAGCGCTATTACGGTTTTTACTTTCGGCACGTCCTACGTAAAGCTAACATGCATTAAATCCAATCTTTGCGTTTTTTGAAACGTTATAAGAAACTAAAAGTGTTATTTTTAGTTTCTGATAACCACAGCACTTGTAAGTTGTCTGAAACTTAAATAAGAAACTGCGATGTGTTTTCTCCAGAAAGGGAAAATATACGAAATCTCCTTTTCCTCCCGATTTCACAAAGACCCACAGGAATTTCAGGCACCGTTCAAAGCACACTTTTCTCTCTTGATGGAGAGTAAATAGGTTTACTGTGTTGTCTGCATAGATATCTCCAGAGATGCGGACTAAACTCCTTTGTTACGAAAAGGCAAACATGAGAAGCCCAGTGCTGGTGATCGAATTCGATGAAGCGACTAAACATAGAATAAATTACTTTTTCCCTAAAGAACCACAGTTTGACATTAAGTGGATTGCTATTTTCCTTAGATTTTTGAGTACCATCTCTGAAACTATAAAACCAGAAACGCTCGTAAAAAGGATGAGTTGTGGATTTTGAACTGTTGAACTGATGTTTTGTGCATTTTTAGTAAAATGAATGGTATCGAAAAGAAGATTTAGTTTTTTTTTTCTTTCTGCTCCGTTTCCCAAATGTTCGTTTTTGTTTTGCTTCTGTTTCCATCAAGAATGTTTTGAATTTTACAAAAATCAGAAAGAAATGGAAAAGCAAAAAGTCGCCAATAAAATGCTGCTGTTTTCTTACACTGCGTTAAGAAACGTCAGCACGTTCCAAGTATATATGTTACCGTTAAAGCTCGAAAGCCGTTAATGTGCACATTACCTAGCTAATCTGCAGATTAACTGATTTGCTCCGTTAACGTGCGGAATCAAGAGTTTTCCGCATTTTACCTAGGTAATGTGCACATTAACGGCTTCCGTATCGCAAAAGTTCAAAAGTTTGTTTCTCGCATTTCCTTTCCCTACACCTTCCCCCTCTCCCTCCACTTTTAGTTTGGTTTCGTCTGTTTCTCTCATTTCCTTTCCCTACACCTTTCCCCTCTCCCTCCACTTTTAGTTTGGTTTCGCCAGCGTCTAGTCGTCGCCGGTTGTTTTTATTTCTCATAATTGGCGTCTGCTGCCAGTGCGTAGCATAGCTAATTCTGTTTTCAAATTCGTGATGAAGCCAAGAAAGGTTTAGAAAAGGAAGCAAAGAAAATGTTAGCAGTTTCTAATGCAAAGCACCCAAATGTCGATGAAGGTGTCACTGTGAGAATTAAGTACCCGAAGTAGACAGAGCAAAAACTGATGCCCGCTCGATTTTAGCTGTGGGTTTTAGTAAAACAGAGGATGGCTTTTATAAACTAGGTACTAAAACGGGTATTTTAAAATAATTGTATGCAAAATCTGAATTCAGTGTTTGCAAAGAGAGATTTTTAACGAAAGAAGATGTCCCTGCAGTAGAAATATCTTTACGTCAAACAGCAATAAAACAATCCCTTGGTCTGGGCAGGGTTTCAGAAAATGTGACTGCAAATCTAAATGTACCACAAATAGGTAGGTGTGCTTGTCGCAAAAACCAATTGCTATGTAATTTAAAGTGTCACCAATCTTTAGATTGCACTAATAAGTAAGCATAATTTTATCATATGTTTTGCAAATTCATTTCATTAATTATAATATTTTAAACAGTTTGATTCTTTCTATTATAGTTTTTTAATTGATTGATGATTGATTCTATCAACTAATTTGTTGATTGTTTGATTGTATTAACTTGATTCTTTATACATCGAAAAATAAATAAATAACATTATGTTAATTTAAGCGTACAGAAACGTTGCTGTTGTTCCAGCAAAGATCTTATTTTCACTTTAACGAGTGCCTAATAGGTAATGTGCAGATTATCTAGGTAATTTGCAGATTACCTAGGTAATTTGAGCAATGAAACAATTTTCGGCACTTTAACGGATCACCCTAGTTAATCTGCACATTACCTAGATAATCTGTAGAATAACTGATTTCTGCACTTTAGCGGTAACATATACAGTATTTTGGTAGGTAAATTACATATAAAAACTACATTCACAATTGTTATTTCTACTGTAAAAGTTCTGTTTTCTAGTAGCAATTGGGTTTGACCATTTTGCCGTTTTTTGGGGTTTTTTTGTGTCTCATGCGTAAATGAAGCTAAATATCATCATTTACATTCACAATCTATAAGGAGGCGTCCCAAAATCCCTTCCACAACCCTCTGGTGCAGAAAGCCTTTCCGTTAGAGCCTTTCTTTAGCCTGCTTTATTTTATTTTATTTTAGTTTTTACTAATCTTTTATAGGGATTTTGTTTCGGCGGGTAGGGTACAGTTTACTCATTTTAAAATTTGCTCTATTTTAATGTCCATAACTCATTCGTTCTTCCACAAACCTGTGTCTTGAACAATTTTCTTCCATATCACTTCGGCATGATTTCGAATTTCATCCATTGATCTCCCACGTGGTCTTCCTCTGGGTCTTTTCCTGTCCCTTGGTATCCAATCGAGTATTTCAGTTGTCTAACGGTGGTCAGTTCTTCTAAGAATATAACCAGCCCATTTCTACTTGAGGGTCTTTATTCTGACCGCGATATCATCAGTCTTCTCCTTTTCCTGATCCATGTGAGTTCCTCTGAATACGTTTTCATTCAGGGTTACACCAAACATTCACCTCTCCGTGCTTCTGTTACCGGAGCTTAGGAGATGTTAAAGGATTTTTAGCAGAAAACCCAGGTGGTTAAGGCGGTTTGCCCCCGGACAGCCGTGGAGAATGACCAAGGAATTTATCTTATTTTCACTCTTGTGAGAAGAAGCACGACATTCACGAAATGTACGAAATGGCCCCAGTTGCTGGTGGGACAAAACATCCCGGTATTTCAGGAGGGCACATGCAAGAGTCCGAAAAGCGGTCAGATGAATAGGCGAGTTGTGGTTTACGACCATCTCCTCGATGAAGGAGGCACCAGCGAAACTCGTAAAGTACATCGCGGTGTCAACGGAAAGTCGTAACTCTGTCAGAAGGAAGCCCCGTCAAATTCTTCGCTATTCATCTGAGCGCAGGAATTATGTCCCATTGAATTCGCAAAGTCCTCACCTGCCCAACAGGCCAGCTGCCACGAAAAGGTAGCTAAGTGGACCACAGGGCCAACCAATAGCCACTAAGCTCGAGCACTGGTCAGCTCTGCTGACCAATCCAGATCCCAGGCGAAGAGTTCTTCGAAGGTTGTAGGCACGCCCCTATCACGTGGAAAATTAAAGGGACGGAAATATATATGCAGGAAAAAGATATAGTCAAGAGAGATTCATTATCGAGATGATTATTCACATATGGTATTCGAAACGGTGATTCACAGACAGATATCGACACAGATGTTTATTCACGTATAGTATTCAGAGGACAGATTCATAGATATTCGAGAATGAGAGGATAGCTAGTTAGAGAGATTATTCAGCAAGGATTAGGTAGAGCGAGAGAGATATAAAGAGAGGGGGTACCGATGATGAGACGGAGGCTTGGTAACCATATAACGCGATAGATAGATCCGGAGTCAGCATCCTCGAAAGATTTCATCTACCAGCGTGGGGCCTCAACGAGGGACAACCCAACCGAAGGAAGGTAAGATGACGTTATTTTCCCCAATTCCAGTTCCAATGTTAACTGAATATATACATATGCATGATCGCTATGCCTCCTCGAGATGGATTGAGGGATTTAAATTTAAAGTTAAGCTCAGGGGTGTAACAGGCTTACACAGCAGTGGACCAGTCAACATGGCTAATTCTATTATTTTAATTTAACGTAACTTTTATTTGGCCTTCACCCGAAGGATGTAATTGCCTAAATATACTTTTCTTATAATAAACATTGTTAATTACTTAACCTAGAGTAGCTAACCTTTCTAGGCTGTGTATATTTCTCTAATTCACAATTTGCGGCATATGGGGTTTTTACGAATACCTCGTAACGAGCCTATATGAAACACAACGCGACGTCCGTAAACTTTGAGATTGGGTTCCTTACATTTATGGGAACGCAACCTCACTGTTTATCCAATTAGACGATGATTAAGTACAACCGGGCACGTGGTAATACGGCCATCAGGGTAAATTTCACCTCAACGATGCTATTTATTGCTGAAAAAGGGCAAAAATTGGCTCTTTTTTTCTGCCTCGACCGCAGTGTCCCCAATTTTAAGAATTTTTAACTTCTGGAATCAAAGATCCCAAAAACTCTACAAAGTCCTTTTCAATAAGCCATTAACGACGTCTATGTCTTCAATGGCTGCAGCTCTGCTTTTGTTTCTACTCCCCTCCTGGGTATTGCACTCTTGCACAAAAGGGTAACAAAACGGGGTATCTGTATATCAAAATCCACGAGAGCGTTTCTAATGAAATCTTGCAAACTTATTAATCCCCAGTAGGACACTCCGTATACAAAATTTGAGGTTGATATATTCGGACTTACTACAAGCCAAAGTTCTGCGGCCGCCCGCAGAACTTTATCGCAGTGGTCTAAGCGGTGGCTTCTGATCATTCGTCCGAAAGGGGTCCGGGTTCGAATCCCAGTGAGGCATGGATGCAGTGTTTCTTTCAGGCATACATCCAAGGGGGCGAAGCCCTCTCGGAAATGACCATTCGCCCCCCTCCCGGAGACATTTTAGGTTACCGAACCAAATTTTAATAAATTCAGGCTGAGATGAAAAAGGAAGTTTCGTTTCTTTTTATGCTACAAATATTTCTCCAATTATATATTTTTAAATATTTGTTCAAATGGTACTACTTATAGTTTATTTTATTAAAAAGTGTATTACGACACATGATATTCTTCAAAATATAATAAGTAAACTAATCGTACTTAATTGTCTAGGAATCGTGATTCAGGATCTCTTGACGTTGAATGCATTTTAGTAGATAAAAATTTCAAGCCTGCGGACCCCCCCCCTCCTTTAGCTGAAAAAAGTTTGTTATTCCTGAGACGTTTGAAGAGGTAATTACTATATCAGGAATGTATATAGAATTTTTCTTCGGGGGGGGGGGCGAAAAAAAGGAAGTTTTTGAAATTCACCATCTGGAACAAGATTAAAGTTAATGAAAAACTGAAGAAAAGTTAAAGCATTTTTTTCTAATGTAAGTTGACACATTTTTATAAAATTAAGGCATTTTTTTCTAATGTAAGTCGCGTTTTAACAAAAAAAAAAAAAAAGAAAAAAGAATGAAACATTTTCCAGGGGGGCAAGGCCCCTCTAAATGCGTCCCTGTGCTAGATATATAGTAATTACTTCTATATATATAAATATAGTTGTTAAAATTATATATATCTTTATATAGCAAATGGAAAACTTGCCCCCTCTAAGGTTCCATTTGCCCCCCCCCGGCCAAAAAATCCTGAAAAAAACACTGCATGGATGTTGTGTTTGTCTTACGGCACTGGCTCTCTCCCTTCCCTGGAACCAGTGGCCCTTAATTAGGGACGGGCGACTGCTTATAGCCCACTGAGTTGCTCACGGTGGTCGTTAAACCTCCAATAAAAAACAAAACAAAATCAAAGTTCTGCGCTTAGCAACACGCGTCCTGTTGAGCTCGGGTAGATCAAATTAACGACATTCCGTTGCTTTAAGAACTATACGTTCTCATTGGCATCCTACACCAAGCAAGCAAAGTAACACGAGAGGGAAGGAATGAAACTGCGAGGTAGTGCTTGTCGAAATTACGAATCTCAGTAAATTAAAGACTTTGAGTGGAATTTCGTCACTACTGAGAAGCTAACTCGTGAAATGAATCTCGTGAAATGAATCTCGTGAAACATAAGACTTGGTTTCAAGAACATCAGTACCGCGAAAATGAAAGAGAAGAGAAGCGACAGAGTGGAAGTACCGCAATATGCTGTGTACTCTTTATCTTGTGACAAACGAAATCTCACTTTCCACAGCAATTAAATTGCAGAAAAGTGCTGCTGTAAGAGAGCCACTTGAATCCCCTCCTGCTACTGACGGGGTCGCATCGCCACGAAACGCGTAACACGCAAGAGGAATAATAATTAATTTACAAGCGAGGAGGCTTATTTTTCCGACAGAGCTTCTCTTTTTTTTTTGTTATTAGTTTTCTTCTTTCCTGCCCATTCTCCTGCTTGCTTTTTCTTCAGTCGTCTCACCTGTGATTTTAGCTAGTACCTTTCCCTAATGGCTGCCATCGATTCTAGAGGCAGAGTCATGGTGATTGTGAGAGTTCGCTAATGCAACTTTGTGTCCCTCATAAAAATCCCATCTTGTGACCGTAACCGTCACTTCCCCCAACTGCAATAACCTGCACTTTAAACATCATCTGCTGGGCTGCCCTCTAGTGACGTTTGTGCTTCCATTGGACGTAAAGTTGCGGTGAAGTGTTAGGGAGGGAAGTTTCCTACTGTGTGGAGCTGGAATAAAGTTGGGGAGAGTAGTCTTAATGGAGGGGGGTCATGTTCCTGATTCGCCTCTTCCGCCTTGAACTTGAAGATGATGAGCTCTCTAGCTTAAAAGACACTCCTTGTTACGGCCAAGTCGCATTATTTACCACAAAAAGGCTTTCTAAGGAGTGATACCATCTGTGAATGCACGGAACTTTTTTTTTTTTTTTGTATTCCCCCGTTTTGTGAGCACTTGCTCTTGAAAAATGTTTTTTTGATAGGGTGATGGAATCACCGCCATTTCTTGCGCTATTTCTGAACAATGGCATGTCTTTGTGATAGGAAACTTCAACCATAAATCTTAGATGGACAAACTTTGGGACCTGATGATGTACAGCTGCCGATCACAATAAGATTAAATAAAACTGGTTCCTGAACAAAGCCACCTGTTTTTAAAGAATTAAAATCAGTTGTTTCACTAGCTTTTTGATCTTGGTGTTCCTATCGTATGCAGTCTACCGTTGTTTATTTGTGTCGTAGCCCTTGCTTTGAAATGACGTGATCAGCAAGAAGGTTCATGTCCCGGAAGAGCACCCATATATACAGGGTTACTACAAATGAAATAGACAGTTTCAACATTTTATAATACCAAAACTATTTAAAATACCGTTTTGTAATGAAACTCTTGAAGTTTGTTACAGCTACTTACATATGTTCGATGTGTGTACCCTTAGTCAAACGGCATATATCAACGCGGAAGTCGAATTCTTGGCAAACACGCATTAACGTATCTTCATCAACTCCAACAATAGCTGTTGTGATACGTTGTTTCAAATCAGCAAAATTAACAGGAAGGGGAGGAAAACCTTGCCTTTGAGATAGATTCCTAAAAAACAAAAAACAAAAACTCACACGGTGTTAGATCCGGACTCCGTGGTGGCCAACATGTGAGTGGTACGTCGTTGGCTATTGTGCGACCAATCCAGAGCTGTGAAAGATTTTCAACGAGGAAATTTCTAACTTCCCGATGCCAGTGGAGTGGTGTTCCATTCTATTGGAAAATGAAGTTGTCACTGTCTTCGCGCAGTTGAGACATTAACCATATAATTAGCATAGGGAAATAAGAACTTCCCATGATAGTGTTTTCTAGGATAAAGAAGGGGCCATACACTTTTTTACGGAATATAGCACAGAACACATTAAACTTCGGGGATTCTCCACTGTTGCTCTAAGATTTTCAGTCCCCGAGGTGCGAATGTTGTTTGTTAACTTTCCCACGTATGTGGAATGCCAATTCGTCGCTGAAATTAAACGCTCTCTAAAACCAGCTTCAAAACGCCCCTGCATTGTGTACAGAAATCGGAACGCTTCGTTCTGTCATTGTCACTTAGACTTTGCAATAATTGCAGTTGGTAGTGAGTCATTATCAGTCGCTTCCTCAAATTTTTTCAAACAGTCAGTTGTGGAATTTGTGACTCCCCACTCACTACCGTTGTGGATTTCCTTAGGCTGCGTTGGTACATGGCACGAACACGCGCCACTTGTTTATCAGATACACGATGTCTTCCCGAACTTTTTTTTACCTTTACACAAACATACTGTTGTTTCAAATTTCTAGCGCCAGTCGCAGATGTCTATTAGGTGATGATTTCGTGAAAAGTGTTCAAAAACTCCGTTGCACAACTGAAACAGAATTCTAGAACTTATTATTTTACTCGTGCACAGTATGTATCTAGGACGCAATAAATATCTGTCTTAAGAACGATTACAAAGGTACTCTACAACTGCACATACCCGTCTTCAATGAACAAACACTTTTATTCGAAATTAAAAACATCTATGTACAGCTAAGAGCATATTAAAAAGTTAAAAGGCGAGCACTTTCGGTCCACCCAAGTGGTCATTATCAAGCCAACAAGTGAGCTCAGATTTCCTGTGAGTGGTACTATAATACATACAGGGTATGTCACGTGTAGTTACCATAGCAACGCAAAGTAGCAATAACAACGTGGTAAAACATATATAGTTTTTTTATATATCTTAAAGTCTTTAGGTTAAGTTAAGTGTTTTTAGGTGGTCTAAGTGTTCGAATGTATTGTCGCCATGGGTTTGGTACATAACATGGTAAATCTTCGTTACAGCATGAATTATCGTACCATAGAATAAACAAGGCTTCATTGAAAAAGGTATCAGTCTTGTTTCCAGTATATGCCAAATGTCTCCTTTGTTCCCAAGCTGGAACAAAATGTTCCACTTTAACTTTCCTGGCTAAGGGGGTCGACATCGCCTTTCTAGAAATATCGTATTTATGTTCAGACGTTCTCAAACCCAACGTCCTGATTGTGGAGCCTATATAATAACAAGGTTGAACTTCATGTTTAGGAGACTGAAGCGGTATACAGTATATTCCATGTTTGTCATTTATTTTTACTTGATCACGATCACAACGAACCATATTGAAAATATTTGTTAATCGTAGTCCAAATTGTACCTGGTGTTTATTACAGAAACGTAGTATGTTGCAAGCGTTGTTGTTTCCCAATCAGTTGAGAGATATATGTTTCTGGGTACCCGAACTGTTTTGTGGTCCAACAGAGTATAATTAAGTTCTTTTTGTCTTGACTGTATGGATGAGGAATGTGTAAACGCTCTTGCGATATGTGACCGCACTCCTGCTAGTTTGTGTTGTAATGGGTGGTTGGATGCAGAAGGAATATAAGTCGGAATATGTGTAGGTTTACGATAAACTTCAAATGAAATATTATTGGTTTTTGAGTGCCTAGACAGAAGGACATCCAAAAAGTACTCGCCTTTTAACTTTTAACTTTTTAATATGCTCTTAGCTGTGCATAGATGTTTTTAATTTCGAATAAAAGTGTTTGTTCATTGAGGGAGGGTATGTGCAGTTGTAGAGTATCTTTGTAATCGTGCTTAAGACAGATATTTATTGCGTCCTAGATAGTAACAGAATTCGTTTTACTTAACTAAGGCAGTGGAGGCGGAACTGCCCGAGCCGTCAGGGCCCGGTCAATAATGTCAGCCAATATTTTTATTTTTGTTTATTTATTTTTATTTGGCATATGTGCGATTGTTGCAATGTGCCTTAGAACGTTCCTCTAGGTAAGTGGTCTGGTGGTGCTGATTCCCAACAAAGCTCCTTAGGCATCGCTTTTGTTCTGTTTGTTCCGGGAAGCGGGAAGGTAGGGAGGGGGTGCACCACGATTCGAAATTTCGGGCCCGGTCAACGAACTTCACTTTCCGTTGCCCCTGAACTAAGGCAGACAGAACGCCTTATACACAACATTTGCAGCCATCTTGCCTGATTTAGAGAATAAAATTGTTACTATTGGTGATAGAACGGTGCATCATGAGTGCCAATATCTTACATAGTTTTGGTTTCAGAAAATGTTGAAACGGTCTCTTCATCTCTAATAACCCTGTATATTACAAGGGTGGGTGGATTGTGGAATTGGTAAAACGAAATGGGTGGTTATGCAAGATAAAAGGGACAAGAGGGGGGGAAGGTAAGAAGAGCTAATGTTTTACAGCTTGAGATCAGTGAGTTGAAAGGAATGGACGGATTAAATGACCGGGCATGTAATATCAGAAGTTAGAGATGTGCATTGGCTTTAATTTGGAAAGCCGGGCCCGTTTCAGCCTTAGCAACTAATACTTGTTCCTGTTTAAGACATCCAACTTATAGTTCGGCCAGCTGATTTCAGCTATAAATAATGAACGCACTCGGTTCGTGATAATCTTCCACGTATTTCTTTTCACTCAGTGATCGTTGCTTCAGCACCTTCTTAAGGGAAATTAAAGGCTGCAGGAAAGATCACACAAAAAAAACCCGAACCATATTTGCACGTTTTAGAATATTTTATTGTTTTGTTTCGTGGTTTAACGACCACCATGAGCAACTCTTAGGGCTACATGGAGTCGCCCGTCCCTAATGCAGGGCTACCAGGGCCGGATGGAAATTTTGCGGGACCTGGGGTGAAATTTCAGACCGGGGCCCGCCAAGATAAATCTAATAGTGTAATAAAATCGTTATATGAAAAATTAAAACACAGAAAAATTATGATAGAGAAAAATATTATCTGAAATTACTGTAAGCTTAAGAAAAAGACCATAATATCGATTGAAAGTTCAGAAAGAGAGAAAGAGAGAGAGAGAAGAGCCAGAGAGACAGAGAGAGAGAGAGAGAGTAAAAACTGCTAAAATCTACGATTTTCTTTCAGGGAAGATGGGGGTTGAGGTGTTGCATTATAATTTTTATAAAAACTTTCTCACAAAATGATAAAACAGATAATTTTAACTAACCTGGGTAGCGAATATTTTTCCATATTAAACATTTTTGTATACCGAATAATAAGCATCCCTATCCCTCTTAAACAAATTCGTTAAAGAGAGATAGGGATCCTTATGGAGATAGCCAGCGAGAAAGGCATATATATATATACGATTTTCTTTCAGGGAAGATGGGGGTTAGCGGTATAACTATACCATCGGGATTAGAGGAAATGCTATCCCACACTCACCAACTCGCTTGGCCAGCGTGGTGAGTTATGGCCAAACCCCTCCAAAATGATTCCACAACTTAAATCTTGGCCCTCAGTCTCCGGCAGCTGGAATGTACCTGGCCAAGGCAGCGGCCAGTGCGACATGAAGGCAGAGGGTGCTAAGAATCCCCGGAGGACCGGACTAGGCTGCCATCTGATGCTGACCTTGGCTACGTATAATGGACGCTCCCTATCTTCTGATTCAAGGCTTCTTGAATTGGAAGAGGAACTACAAAGGATCAAGTGGGACATCGTCGGGCTAAGTGAGGTAAGGAGAAAAGGAGAAGATCTCTTTGAACTGAAAAGTGGACATCTCTTCTACTATCGTGGGACAGATACTGGCAGAACTAGTGGTGTTGGATTTATAATAAACAAGAAACTGAAGGGTAAAGTTGTAGAAGTTGAAAGTTCCTCTGACAGAGCTGCACGACTCGTTATCCAACTCTCGAGAAGATACCAGGCTCAGATTATTCAAACTTATGCACCCACCACAAGTCATCCTGAAGAAGAAATTGAATAATTTTATGAGGAAATTCGTTATCTAAATAATAAAGGCAAGCAGCACTTAAAGATTATTATGGGAGATTTCAATGCAAAAATAGGGCAACGGCAACAGAATGAAACTTCAGTAGGTAAATTCGGTCACGGCAACAGAAACCAGCGTGGAAATACTCTCGTTGAGTTTGCAGAGGCAGAAGGGTTTTTCATCTTGAACTTATTTTTCAAGAAAAAGCCACACAGGAAATGGACATGGAAACATCCAAATGGGACGACAAGTGAAACTGATTTTATTATGTGTAACAAAAAATTCGTCATAGATGACTGCAGTGTGCTAAACAAGTTCAACACAAGTAGTGACCATAGATTGGTGAGATGTAAGATGGACCTCAACACTAAACTCGAACGTGGCAAGCTCATAAGACAAACAAAATGTATTGACATAACCAACCTTAAAAAACACCATAATACCTTCAAGTTGGAACTGAAGAACAGATTCTCTGCTTTAGAAGGCCTAACATCGGAAGAAGTGGATATTTCTGAAGTTAACAGAAAAGTAGACAAAGCTCTTATGGAAACAGCAACAAAATTAGCTGGGTCTAAGAACAAGTTGCATGTGAACAAATTATCAGGAAAACCCAAAATGTTGATGCAAAAAAGAAGAGAGATGAGGACAACTAAAGAAGATGTGACTTTCAAAGTGGAATATATAGAGCTATGCAAGACAGTACGAAAAAGTATCACTGAAGACGTAAGGAAATTCAACTGTGAACTAGTAAGGAAAGCAATTGAAAACAACCAAAGCCTAAAGATAGCAAAGGGACATCTCAGTAAGGGAAGAAAACAGATTATGGCACTGAGAAAAGAAGATGGTTCTGTAACAAGAAATAGAAGCGAAATTTTGACAAGAGTGAAAGATTTCTACTCCAACTTATATGAAAGGGATGATACATGTAGTCCAGACATCATGAAAGGTACTAGTACCACAGTTCTTCCAGTCCTCCCAGCAGAAGTTGCACATGCAATCAAGAACATGAAGCGGGGAAAAGCTCCAGGAGAAGATGGCATTACTGTAGACATCATACAAGAAGCAAGTGGAAAAATCGAAACAGTATTCGCCCAAATTTTCACTCGATGCCTTAATGAAGGGAAGATTCCTGAGGATTGGAACAACGATACAATGATCCTGCTACATAAAAAGGTGACATCGAGGATCTCAGGAACACTACAGACCTATCAGCCTCCTATCAGTGGTTTATAAAATCTGCACTAAAGTTCTTTCACACCGCTTGAAGGTGACACTGGACATGGCTCAACCGAGAGAACAAGCTGGATTCAGGAGTGGCTACAGCACAATAGATCATATCCACGTACTGAGAGAACTAATTGAAAGAGCGAGGGAATATGAACTTGCATTGTGCATGGCTTTTATCGATTATGAAAAAGCCTTCGATTCGGTGAAACCATCAGCAGTTACAATGGCTCTGAAATACTGCGGTATTGAAGATGCGTACATTAATATTATTAATAACATCTATGAAAATGCAAGTGCAAAGATTCGGCTGTTTGAAAATACAACACACATAAAAATTGGAAAAGGAGTGAGACAAGGTGACACCATATGAAGCTCTTTAATGCGACAGTGGAAAATGTCTTTCAATCACTGAACTGGGAAAACAAAGGGATAAAGATTAAAGGAGATTATCTAACCCACCTTCGTTTTGCTGATGACGTAGTCATTTTTGCAACTACCCCATCAGAGCTGCAGAGTATGATCCAGGAACTTGCTGACAAGAGTAAAGAAGTGGGATTAAAAATGAACTTTCAGAAGACAAAAGTGATGTTCAATGCTTTTACAAGAAATGAAGATTTATCGATTGATGGAGAAAAGCTGGAGATAACAGACACGTACGTTTATCTTGGACAGCAGATATCAAGTGAGGGTCACATTGATGAAGACATTAATCGGCGTACAAAACTTGCCTAGAGAGCTTTTGGAAGAAAGAGCATAATTTTCAAGAGCAATATGCCATTATGTCTTAAAAGAAAAGTGTTTGATCAATGCATCCTTCCAGTGCTTACGTATGGTGCAGAGACGTGGACCTTAACTAAAAGAGACATACAAAGGCTGCAGACAACTCAAAGCAGCATGGAGAGGTGCATGCTTGGTGTAACCAGGAGAGATAAGAAGAGGAACTCGTGGATCCGAAAAATGACAAGAGTGGAAGACATCATGATCAGAGTTAAATTCCTGAAATGGCAATGGGCTGGACATACTGCCTGGAGGACAGACCATCGATGGACAGCCGAAATTTTAGAATGGATTCCAAGGGACAGGAAAAGACCCAGAAGGAGACCACATGGAAGATGGGGGGATGAAATTCGAAAGTATGCGGGAGTGACATGGAGGAGACTGGCACAAGACAGACCGTTGTGGAGAAAACTTGGGGAGACCTTCGTCCAGCAGTGGATTGATAATGGTTGACAATGATAATGATGATATATATACTATTAAGTAGAGACAGTAGCAAAAAATATTATTTAACAGGTACTAAAACAACAAAGAATAACTCAAAAAGCAACAGGTATGAGTAAAAAGGAGATAAAGTAATAGCAACCTGAATGTAGAAAGTGTCGAGAATGCCGAGCCTTGGCTTTATCAAGAACCAGCAAAGCTCTGCATTTTCTCACTTCCACAAAGACCTAGTTGGAAATGGGTTTCTGCAAAGTCACAGATGCAATTTTAAAGCCCCTAAAAATTTATAATTATCATAACCTCCTCAGAGTTGCATGAAGAATCATTTAGTTAAAGTTTTTGCATGCATCTATAACTTTCCTGGCCCAACCCACACTCGTCATCTGCCACAAAAAACAGAAAAACGATTACAAAAAACACAAGTTGTGAGAGGGTCTGAATAAATCATCAGAATTATTCAGCAAAAACAGGTTATGTTTAAATTCTCTCTCAGGCGGCTTGGTTGCTCGGCAACGTGTTTTTGCTGAATAATTCTGATGATTTAGTTAAAACTCGAACATCTCTCTCGATGGAATGCCATCTCTCGATGGCATTCCAGATGTGCTCAATGGGATTGAGGTCAGGTGACCTAGCTGGCCAAGGAAGCGAGGTCACGTCGGTGGAGTGTTCATCCAACAATTCGGCTACAATTCGGAAGGGATGGCATGGTGCATTGTCTTGTTCCAGGATGAGGTCCCCAGTAGGATGTTGAAGACGCACAAACGGGAGCAAATTGTCGTCCAGGTTATCCCAGTAACGTTTACCTATGAGGGACGATGTCACACGTACCAGGGGTCCCATTTCAGTTCACATAAACAGTCCCCAGACGGGAATGCCACCCCCGTCTGGGGACTGTTTATGAAATGGGACCCCTGGTATGTCACACGTACCAGGGGTCCCATTTCAGTTCACATAAACAGTCCCCAGACGGGAATGCCACCCCCACCAGCTTGAAGAGTACCCTGCTGGCAAGAAGGATTCATCGCTTCATATGGTTTGCGCCGTACTCGTATCCTGCCATCCGCATGTGCTAACGTGAATCTCGACTCATCAGTCCAGGCAACATTTTCCCACATGTCTAGGGTCCAGTGGCGATGTTCCCGCGCCCATGCTAATCTTTGCACCCTGTGATGTGCGGTCAGCAGCGGTATCCTCGTGGGACGATGGCTTGTGTACCCCACAGCGAGGAGATGGTTCTGGATGATGTGGCTGCTTACACGTTTTTGTGCACCAGTGTTAAATTGCCGAGTGATTTCTTGCACTGTGGCCTGTTACAATGCGAGCTAGCCAACGATGACCCCGCTCATCCACACGCTGTTGTCCACGGCAGTTGGCCCCTGCGCTGGCCTTTCCGAAGCCAAGAGCCACGGGGAGCTGTGCGGATCTCCCTAGGAAAGGCACTTTCAGTCAATGTTATTACTGTATTTAACATATTTCAATGTGCAATCTATTTCAATGCGCACTCAAATATTAGAAAAAGGTCTTTTTTGAGAGCAAAAGTTAAGGATTTTGGGTCCTAAAATCAGTAAACGTTGATGTAGTAGTATAAATGTGATAATTTCAAATGAACAAACTTCTATCATGCACGCTTTTTATTTAAAAAGTATTTTGCTTAATACACTAACTATATTTTTCTGATGTCAAAAACTCAGTGTATCTTTCCTCCCTCTTTTTTTTTTTTTTTTTTTTTTTTCTTTGTGATTCCATAGAAAAAGTTTGTGGTTGGTTTAAAACGTTTTTCTCTCTGTCACAGACATTATTTGTTTAAAACCTTTAACGCACGGAAAGTTAATGGGTTCTTCAAACTCCGCAAAAGTAGTTCAAGCACTCTGTTAATGTATAAAATAAAAATTATTTATTTACATTTTACATCCATCATGATTTCTGAAGTTCACTGCGTTTAAAAAGTGGTGAACAATGTGTTCTTTATTGCAGAAACTGGAAAAATATGTGAAACAGTTTTTTTTTCATTGCACAAATGGGGGAAAAAACCTCATAAAAACTTATGTTTTTCTTACTGCGTTTGAGTCAATCCAATTTTTCATTTTCTTCAGAGCTTTCAAGCGCAGCACTAATAGTGAATTTCTGTTTAGAAAACGTATTTGAATAAATGTTCGGATTCTGCGAAACAGATGAATAGCATCTTTGTTGATAGATGGAAAACATTTTTCAAGTTCATTTATGAGTTCCCGAATAACACCTTTCCCTTTTTTAAATGTCCTGCAGTGAACTGCACAGAAAATCTGCTCAAATTGTTTCACACCATTATTCCAAGAACATGATAGTACTGTCAAACAGGCAGCAGATATTAGTCTTACACAATTGTCTTGAACAGAATTTGTTTCGGGGCAGTTTTTTAGAAATACTAATTCCTAAAGAAGGATCTTTATCGGAACGTGATAAAGGCCCTTCTTATAAACTCGAAAGGACGTGGAAGATGATGTCCCAATATTTCGTGTTTAAATGTGTATTTCAGCACGTTGCATCGGCACCTGACGACATTTCGTTAAAAAAAAAACCGGTAATAAAAATCAACACTCAGTATGCAACTTATATAAAACACAATGTGAAACAAATACTACTAGGGGTGTTCAAATGAAAAGGTACGAAACGTCATAAGAACGTAACCGTTAACATATTTGCCTATGCCGCAATGGGAGATCGTAGCGACACATCTAGGGATGCGATTGGAGTCGCCGGCGTGAATCAGAGCATGCGCGGGCGCCCGCATGTGCAGTCAAGGTGTTGCTCACCGTCTTTTTCGACGTCCAAGGTCCACTACTTGTAGAATTCTTCCAGCACAGACGAACCATTAACTCCGATGTGTACAGTGAGACACTCCGAAGCCTACGCAGGTCCATCAAGAACAAAAGACCGGGGCTGCTCACGGAGGGTGTGGTTCTGCTCCATGATAACGCGCGTCCACACGTCTCCAGGGTCACACACGCGGAACTGGCCAAGTTCCAGTGGGAGCAGCTTGACCATCCGCCCTACAGCCCGGACATGTCGCCCTGCGATTTCCATGTGTTTGGTCCCCTGAAAAAACATCTGAAAGGGAAGCGCTTCCACTCGGACGACGAACTCAAGGACGCTGTGCAGGACTGGGTCTCGTCACGGCCACAGGAATTCTGGGAACAAGGAATCCTTCGGCTCGTTAATCAACGGGATCGTTGTGCTACGGCCTATGGTGTATACTTTGAATAAAGTCTTCATTTATACCCACAGTGTCGCTTCGTACCTTTTCATTTGAACACTCCTTGTATAAACCAAGAAAAGGCTCCGACCTGCAAAACCATAACAGAGGAAAATCGGGTTTGTACGGAAGTTGACAAACGAAGCTCGGGGAGCAGGCCAGCGCGATGACGTAGAAACAAGTGCTCAACCCGTTTTCCACTCACCCTTTCAGACACTGGTCGGCATTCAGTTCCTCAAAGGGACGGACTAGCCCTTTCCTCTATAAAGCCCTGGAATATAACAATAAACATTTACTGAAACAGCTCTCCAACATGCAAAGCCAAGAAGCTCTGGAAAATGCTTTTTATAACCCTACTATTTGTTATTGCCTCACCGATAGACAGCATCTTGAAGAGACGTCGAAGTTACCTTATTCTGACTGCTATGATGGTAACAACAAAGAGACCCACTGCTGAAAATTCTGTTCTATTCTTGGAAACGAATGGTTCTTAAATTCTCCGTAAGACACAGCATAGGGCACGAGTAAACAGCGGTAGACAGCATACGACAAGAATACCTGGCTCTTTGTCAAAGGGTGTGGCAAGTAAATCTCAAAGAAGACTTGAGTGTCGACCGCGATATTGTGAATAAACAAACTTCCAACAGTGGTGAAATAATACAGATTGCTTTGGAATAAAGCCTTCTTTAAACCTACCCTAAAGATTTTATTAGGGAACGGTAACTGCACACTGGGAGACTGCAATCGTACTCTGGACATAGTTAAGCTCCTTAATCCGACCCTGCAACTGCAAACTTTTCATATAAGGCTTTTTTTAAAACAGTGAAATCAGCCAATGGTTACTAGGTTTTGGAAACAGGTCTTTGGATGCTGAAGAAGTTTGAGACTTTTATGCCACAGGATTAGCTGAAATTCAGCCAGCAGATCTACGTACGCATTATGCGATTCACTGACTACCTGGTGGAAACATTACATCTCTGACGATGCAGTATTTTCACCTCACACTTGGGCTGCACTGACTATACGTGCATGTCGCGGAAAACCAATGGCCGTGAGTCATTTCATAGCAGCTTTAATTCTTGCTTCTACAGTTGTTATTCATCGGTGTTCATATTTGTGCAAAAACTGTTAGAAATACAAACGAAGACTTATATCAAAATCCAAAGTCCAACAAGGGTAACAAAACATAAAAAATAAAGTGTGAGGACTATATGAAAATAAAAAAATGCAAAAGCAGAGAATAATGAAATGCAAGTATTCTCTGTAAATGTAAAAAATAAATCCACTACGTTTTAATTCATACGCATTATTGCCAGTTCTAGTTTGAAGAAAGTGTGAGCGGAAATCGTGGAAAACAGTTTCGGGCAAATAATATGATGATAAAGAAAACAACGTTAAAAACAAAATAACTATGAATAAATAATTGAAAAAGAAAAAGAAAAAAAGGAAACAAAAACCTATTAATGAAAAGGGGCTGCGGATGGCCTAGTGGTCAGCGTTCGCGACTGCCATGGAGATAGCCTCAGGTTTGATCCTGGGCAGGTACGAATGTTCGAACCACTAAATACCTGCCGTGCATCGGATGGGCACGTTAAGCCGTCGAACCCCAGGTACTGCCCCCCCTGCAGTAAATAAGGGCGTCTTCTACCTCGCTTCCATGTGAATTTCCTATCGGGCACTTTAGCCCAAATCTCCTAGCTTCCTATTTCTAAGGGTTGTTTAAGATCTGGGGTCAGACACTCCCTTTCTAAAATCCTCTACATATGATCTGATCTGATCTATTAATGTAAAAATATACAATGCCCTGAGCGGTGTGCAGGTGCAGGATAAGATTAGAGGCCATTTTCATTCTTGTATGCTGTTGCAAAGAGGGTATAGGGTCATTCTTAATCTTGTATGCAGTTGCAAGGTGGGATCAGAGGCCATTTTTAATCTTGTATGCAGTTTGCAGGGTGGGATTACATGTTTTTACCGGTAGTCTTTCTTTTTTTTTTTTTGCGGGGGGGGGGGGCTGTTTAACGACCACCGTGAGCAATTCAGTGGGCTATAAGCAGTCGTCCGTCCCTAATTTACGTTAACTGACATCAGGGAAGGAGACAGCCAGTGCTATAAAACAAACACAACATCCATCCATGCCTCACCCGAGACTCGAACCCGGACTCAACTCGGACGAAGACCACTGCGCCATTGCTAAGACCACTGCGCCACTGGGGGGGGGCATCCGGCAGTTGCATAGTCAGATTAGAAAGCTTGACATATCGGTGTGCAATTGGAGGCTGTCCATGTTGTAATATTTACAAGACGGAACGCTGTCAATCGTATAATGGGCAGAAAGTTTGAAGGTTACTGTTCAAATGTTATAAATACTACGTACAAAGAACGGCCTCTTATCAGTGAGAACACCTTGAATATCGAAAGGTGCAAAGGTTCGTGTAACCATCCAAAGTGATGTTCACTCAACAAGAGTAACGAAATTTTACCAAAATTCAGGTGGCACGAGGACGAAATGTTCAGCGCTATCACAAAGTACAACGGTAAGCATATAGCTGTGATGCCGGGGCGGTTCGTCATTAGGGGCCAGAGGGGCCGGGCCCCACCTGAAAATTTCTATTTCTAGAAATATATATATATATATATATATATATATATATTGCCCTGATTCTTATTCTTTCGCTTAACTACATGGTGATAAACCTTTCCCTTCAAAAACCATTACCTAAGGGAAAAGTTTCCTTCAAAAACGAAAAACTATTCCCTGAGGAAAGAGATCACGTTCAGAGTGTGAGGTTATTGGGGCCAGCTCCAACAGGCCCCAGTAACATCACCATGCAAGCAAAGAGGAGACGATTTCTTCCCCGTCTCATTCAGTATGAAGACCTACATACAACACTGTCATAACCGCGTGTGGAAAAAAGCTGTGGGGCCAGATCTATCTGTCCCAGCGCTAATTTGATTGGCCGGGAGAGCATTCATTTCCTTAACGCCGTGGGTTGACAGAGAAGCTTACCCCGACCAAGCTCAAGAGTGGCGGAAGATTTTCAAATGCCGTAGCAAAGTTCAGTTAGTTGTTTTTTTCTGTGTGTGTCTCTCTCGGTGATGTGTTGTTCCTTTGTGTCGTGACTTTTTTGCTTGTCGAGTACAATGAATGGAGTGGATATTTTGTTAATATCTCCGTTCTTTGCTTTAAATCTGGAAGAAAAGCTTCATAAAAAAACTCAGTGCTTATCATCCCAAGAATTTTAAGTTTGAGCTTCACTTAAAAAAAAAAAAACAGTGCTCATCAGCCCAAGAATTTGAGTCGAAAAGCTTCACTTAAAAAAATTCGGTGCTTATCAGCTCAAGAATTTGAGTTTCCAAAAGTATGAAGTTTGCAAAGCGCTTTGCAGAACTAATTTCAGTTTTAACTAAGATGATTTTCTATGTTAAAAATAAATAAATAAATGAGAAAACCTGTAAGTATAATTTGCACATGAGTACATATATGTTTTTAGGTTTCACAAGTTCTTTAAAAAAAAAGGTTAAACCTTTCAAATAATGCAAATGGTAGTATGGTACTTGTAGGGGCGAGAAATTACGTCCCTGTATAAATTGTGTGATGGACATTAAATCCCATCGATCTTAACGGATATGAACATTTCAGAACAAATATTTCCAGGTGTATTATCTAGAAACGAATGTAAAACGTGGAAATGTACCGACTGAGTGACATTCCGATGTGCCTGTTTGTCAGGGCTATTGTATTCACGGAAGGCATCGCTATTTGTTCCTGGCCGGGGGAATGCAAGCTGCAGGGCACACGAGAGCTAGAGGTCAACGAGGTGATAGGTCAAGGTGACCGGCGGAAGACACGGGTCAGGAAAAAGAAAGGTAGGGGACACGGAGAAGCGATGGGGGGGGGGGGTCGCCTGCTCTTCGAGAGCACCGACTAGGGAGAGAGAGAGCCTCAGGCAAGTGAGGCAGGAGCCAATCAGAAGGCCAGTAAAGTTAGGGGGGACTTCAGGATAGGAGTGAGGAAGGAGACAGTTGACGGAGAGCGAGCGCGGAGAATAGTCGACGGGACAGCGTGTGCTGTGAACGGTTAAGAGGTGCTGGGGGACAGCACGGACAGTGAAACCGGGAGAACGGTTAGGAGGTGCTGGGGGACAGCACGGACAGCGAAACCGGGAGAACGGTTGTACAGTGCTGGGTGTCAGCACTGGGAAAAAGAAAGTTTGGTGATATAACGTGCCAGTTAGAGCACGGGGAAAGCGATCGTAGTTGGAATCAGACACGTGGGTCTGGAACGACGTACGGTGAAAGCGATTTCAGAGAACACGTGTTCCGGACAGAACACAAGGCATGGCTTCCGGAACAAAGGAAGGGAGACGAACGGAAGGATACGACGATTAACACCTTCCACGTCTGTGATAGAAAAGAACGGGCAAAGAGTATTAGCAGGAAAGGGTATTCTTGAATAATTAGAGACCCTGATCATTTTTCGCGTGGAACTGCAGTTACAGGAACTCGAGCTCAAGGAACAATAGCTGCCGGAACAATTTACTTTTGATTAAATGTTTTGTTAAGTTTTCAACAAGCGTGAGAGTGAATTCATGCTTGTAGTGTCTTGCCATCATTTTTACTTCCCAACTCCTGAATAGCAGATTTATAATAAAGCTGGGAGAGAAAGAACGCCGGGCTGTCTTCAATTTTTCGTTGATAGACAGTCTCCAGACAAAGAACCTTATAAATAGTTTTCAGCGCTGGAAGCAAGTGGTTGTTTGGCCGAGGAGCCATTAATTAACATAATGAGCTTCCACCCCTACAGTACTCATTCTATATGGGACGAAATTCATGAAACATTCCCTCCCTGCATATATTTGGAGTTATTATTTTTTCACTACATTTTTTTATCCTGTTAATCCTGTGATTATTATTCCTCAGTTGAGAAATCTGAAGAAACACAAAGCACAACTAACATAAATTAATGCTCATATGTTTTAAGGTAAAAATTTTATTTAAGGAGTTTTAACATTTTTCTGTTAATAGTTATGCATTCTATTCTGAGGAAATTTTTTCGTGTGCAATACAATAGTTGACACATTCCTACCTGATTTGGGCATTATTGTGAGTCAAGGGTGTAAACAGAGGCAGAGTAAAGAAGTCTTTTTTTTTTCCTGAATAGTTGGGCTAATAATGACAGTTTTTTTAATTTCATTTTTGGACTTCGGCTACTGGCCCCACCTGTTTCAGTTGTCACGAGCCGCCACTGCTGTGATGCGTTACCATATTGTGCTTTCACCAGGTGGGTGAACGCTTTTCGATGTAGAAGAGAGAACACAGGGCTTTAACACAGTGGTCGACATCATGTGACCGGGACAGATGAAAAACATGCTAAAGTAGCGAGGGAGTTACTGGAAGCTGATCGTCGGTGGACATGCGAAGAATTGAGTGCCGAAGTCAACATTGCACCTTCGACTGTGTACGCCATTGTGACAAAATAACTAGAAAAAAAAAAAAAAAATCGTGGCCCTTTTTGCGAAAATTCATTAGCTTTCAATAACTGAAATTTTTAAATTCCATATTATTGACGAGATTTCACGGGCGTTTTAATAATCCAAATCCTTTGGAACCCCTGGTAATTTTGGTAAAACCAAAATTGTTACACTTCTTTGCTTGTAACATAAATGCGCACGTTGTAATTAAAATGATTGCCCTAGTTTTGTACCGTGTCAAAGTACTACAAAGCACTTACGCCAAAATTAATCATACCATGCAAATTTTATTCTTTTAGAGGACTACGGCCAGCCTCTTTAAAATACCTCACGATCACACACACACAAAATTCGTAACTGCCGTGTGGCAGTGTCTAATGACCTTTTCTTCCGATTTATACGAAATACAGAACACAAGTAACCGAATAAATAAGTAACAATAAAGAATTTTAGCACAAAAAAAAAAAAAAAAAAAAAAAATTATTTAAATTTTTTATCCTCGAATATAAAAATATACTTAACATAATGCCGTAATGTTTCGCATACCGTAAAAATCTTTTTCTCTTGATTCTGTTATAAAAAAACAAGTTAGTAAAATCATTCAATGCATTGATTATGATTCGCTTTCCAATCTTTCCAACATATCAGAAATCATAAGAAAATGCCTTGGTTTTGAGGGGACTAAACTACGGTATAACGTTTGAGGTTCACATATATCAAAATTAAATCTCGTTGTGCCCGCGTTACCTATTTCTATTATCAATACCCCACATAACCGTTTTATAATTAAAAATCCCATCTAAATCTGGCAACTTTCACGGAAGTTATCGCGCGAAAATAATGGCTACCGAATCTCACGCGTGCGCAGTGCCTGCAATTGCTGACCAAAAAATAAAAAAATAAAAAAAAATTGGCGGAACTTCTTCCAAAGTCGTTACAGAACAACGTATTGTATTTCGTCGCTATCGAAGCATTTTTACGTAAGTTATGACAAACAAGGGCGATGGAATGGATCCCGCTCCTATATCCTGACCTTTGACTCCATTTCCCCCAATTTAAATAGGGTTCGTTCCCAGGTTGTCCTCTACCACATACTAAAATTTTATTGAAATTGAACCATTTTTACGCGAGTTATCGTGCGGACAGGCAGACAGACAGACGGACAAAGCTGGAGCATATACACTTCTTCAACCTGTGGTTGGTAAGTGTAAAAAATGACACAGGTCAATGTTTTATCGTTCCCGTGAAGAACACCTTCTATATACGTAGCTCATTAAATTCTGAAGGATGTGTAGTTATGCGCAAACAATTGCAATACAGTTGTTATTCTCATGATAAAACCTTATCCTCACTGATAGAAAAATTTCATTCATTCAACTAATATTTCTTTCACATTTTCTTGCAGAGGCGTAACTAAGGCGGGGCAAGGGGCGGCTGCCCCGGGCGCAGCTCCTTAGAGGTCGCAACAATTATTGCTTGCAATCTGATTAAGGCTGGAACTGAAACTTTTGTACCTGTTTTTTGGCGTGATACTTCATTTTTCCATGCACAGAATTTGCGTTTAAATATGTTTCGGTAACTATGGCAGCTGAAAATTCGCATTTCTTCCTCAAAATTTTCAGAGAATGTTAATTGCTTACATTCAGAAATAAAGTCGCGGTTGTATAGACCGTCCAACTAAAGAAGAACCACGGTTTTCGTCGATAATAATGGTGCCTGCGGGTTTTCTTTATTTGGGAGGACTGTACGCACTTTGGAAGCTAAGAAGTGTTTTTCACATTGTTGAAGATTCTCTAGGAGACGCCCCCTGGTGGCGTAGTGGTCAATCGCTGTCTTCTGACCACTCGTCTACGATGGGTCCAAGTTCAAATCCCCTGAGGCATAGATGTGTTTATCTTACGGCACTGGCTTTTGAGCATTCTTCCGAGATGGGGTCCAGGTTCGAATCCCGTGAGGCATGGATGTCTCGCTTGTCTTCCGGCACTGGCTCTTTCCCTACCCTGGAGTCAGTGACCCTAAATTAGGGCAGGGCGTCTGCTTAGAACCCATCTAATTGCTCACGGTGGTTGTTAAACCCACATACAATTCTTTGGGGGCTATTGGATCATTATTGTGACTGCGAGTCACAACTACCAGTTGCATTCGGTCAGTTTGATGTGGTACCAAGGTCCGAACTCCAAACAGTTGCAGTTTGATATGACATTAATCTTGTTTTGTCGTGCAGTGTATACTTGTGCACGAGTATATGCATAACCATTAAATTAGCAATAATATAGGCAGATGAGGGGGAAGGCGCAATATCTCGTGGTTTGCCACGAGCACAGAAATACCTAGTTGCGCCTCTGTTCTCTTGTTAACATACATGCATAGGAACTATTGCTGTGGCTGTGAAAAGGAAGCTCAAGTTCTCTGGAATAGCTGTCACTCAGTTTTTAGCACGTCTTTTGTAAAAAAAGATCGTGCTTCTGTTATCGGTTTGTCCGTCCGTCTGTACCCACGATATCTCTGCAACTCGATTTAAGAAATTCTTTTTGGATTCGGAAGCTTGAAATATGCAAATGATGATCCTTTATTTCGTTTTTTTTTACGATGTACAATTTCGCCAGTAGAGGGCGTAAATGCAGATGATGTCGAAATCAAAAATACGTTTTATTCCACATATTTGCTTCTAAACATCCGATTGAAAAACTTCTTTTATCTTTCGATTCCATTTATGTCGAAGAGTATTTTAGATGCAGTTACTTTTTCAAATTACGCACAGATTTCCCGCTAGGGGGCGTAAAAGTAAACTACATTTTTCCCGATAACTCTTCTTCTAAAACTCCGATTTGAAAATTTTTTCTTCAGCGGATACATCTCCTGATGGAAAATCTTTTGATTATAATTTCAAATTTTTGGTAAAGAATACTTTGACCACCAGGGGGCGTAAGTGTTAATTTTTGCTTCTGATGTATTTGCTATAAAATCGGAGCTTCTAAAATATCGATTGAAAAAATTCTTTCGTGGACTGATGCCACTTATATCTCTGCTTCTAAACCTTCGATTTGAAAAACTCTTTCTGCACCGGATACAGCTCCTGGTGGGAAATCGTTTGCACATAATTTCTAATTTTTGTAAAAAAAATAGTTTGGCCACCAGGGGTTGTAAATCTTAATTTCCGTTTCTGTTGTATTTGCAGCAACATCGATAAACCTTTTCGGAATACTTTCTTCTTAAAATAGTGCATGGTTTCTGCGCCAGGGGGCATAGATGTATATCTTATTCTTGTCAATATATCTACTTCTAGGAGTCCGATTTTAAAAATTCGTTCTTTGTTGGATAGTGTTTCTAGTGTGACATGTGGTTTATATAATTTCAAAATTTTCAAGTAATTCATAGACTTTCCGCTAGGGGACGTAAATGTAAATTGCGTTTCCCCCTATAACTCTGCTTCTAAATCTCCGATTTGAAAAATTCTTTCTGCACCGCATACAGCTCCTGATGGGAAATCCTTTGCACATATTTCTAATTTTTGTAAGAAATGGTTTGGCCAGCAGGTGGCGTAAGTCTTAATTTCCGCTTCTGTTGTATTTGCAGCAAAATATGAGCTTCTAAAATCTCGATTGAAAAGAAAGTCGTTTGTTGACCGACACTACTCATGTCGACAAACCTTTTAGGAAAATTTTCTTCTTGAAAAACTGCATGGTTTCTACGCTAGGGGCGTAGATGTATATCTTATTTTTGTCAATATCTCTACTTCTAAGAGTACGATTTGAAAAATTCCTTCTTTGTTGGATAGTGTTTCCGATGCGAAATGTTTTTCCTATAAATTCAAAATTTTCAAGTATATCATAGACTTTCCGCTAGGGGGCACAAAAGTAAATTGCGTTTTCTGCGTTATTTCTGCTCCTGAAGCTCTGATTTGAAAAATTCTTCCTGTATCACATACAAGACCTGATGGAAAATATTTTTCACATAATTTCTAATGTTTGGTAAAGAATGGTTTAGCCACCAGGGGTCATACGTGTTAATTTCTGCTTCTGAAGTATTTGTTGCCAAATCTGGGATCCTGAAAACTCGACTAATTTTTTTCTTGGACCGATACCGCTTATATGGATAAACCTTTTGAGAATACTTTCTTCCTAAAATAATGCATGGTTTTCCCAACAGGGAACGTAAAGTCACATCTTATATTTGTCGATATCTCTGTTTCTATGAGTTCGTAAGCTCACGATTCCGTTTACAGCAATATCTGAGGGATTAAAAACCCGATTGAAAAACTTCTTTCTTCCGTCAGATACTATTGTTTTCCATACCGGTTCCATTGACTTTGAATAGCTGTGATAAATTTCATTTGCGTCAGAACGGATTCAAAAGACGTGCTTATTACACCCGAATATTCGGTGTCATCTTTCTTGTTATGAACTGAAGCGAAAATGATTTTTTTAAGATTTTACTTATTCACTGAAAAAAAAAATGCTTTTCATTTAATACTTCCTTCAATGCTGTCGTCAAAAATTCCTGGCAATTTCTTAAACAATTTCATATAAAGTTTCCGCAAAAAAAATTGTAAAATTATTTTGCTGAGGTTAGAGGCCCTCTCAGCCGTGAGCCCCCTCCCCCCTCCCCCAGACCGCACGGCGTGGGTTGCGGGGGTTTTCAGTACGCCCATGACTTGAGACCTTACTTCTGAAATAGTCGTAAAAGTACGTACCTACTTTGGATATCCTTTGGCGTTCTTCTTCCTATTTAAAAGCAATTGTGACTTACTACAGAGGTGAAGACGTGTCAAGACGAGATATCTGCAGCGACCCATTCTGTCCGCGTAGCTCAGTTGGGAGAGCGACTTACCCGGAGTGAGCGGACACGGATTCGATGCCCGTCGCTGACAAACTGGTGTTTTTACACAATGCTTGACGATGTTTCTCTCTATAATTAACAATATTTCATCTTTTGCATTTAGAAATGCTAATTCTATGATTATCACAGCGCTTTATACGCTGCTGGCCACCCAAAACGCAACACCAAGAAGGAAGCATCCGATTGGCCTGAAATTCGCAGCATGCGTCGCCCGCGAGAGGACATGGAAACAATTAGCATTGCAGGGCATATGCAAATCATGTGCGCCCGGCACGCCACCGAGAAACACTATAAGAAGGGTCCACAGAAGGCAGGGTGTAAGTAGTGGAAGTGTGTTGGGCTGCCGGACCTGTGCGTGGGAAGCTTCCTGATGCCTCGTTGTAGAATACGGCAGTCATTCCAGCACGTTTCGAAGTTCGACAGAGGACGAATAGTGGCTTTTTGCGACACCGGTTTATCGTACCGATACATCGGAGCCCGTGTGGGACGACATACAGCCACAGTGAGGCGAGTATGGATTCGGTGGGTGCAGGAGGGACGGACGGACCGACGTGAGCGATTGCCGCAGCTGCGACATATCACCGAACGAGAGGACTGCCATGTTCTGCGGCGGCCATTGACTGCTCGCACGGCCACATCACGAACGTTAGCGCAGGAATTAGGGTGTGTTGCGCAACAACCTGTGTCATTACGTACCGTTCGACGTCGTCTGCAGGAGCGGGGACTTGTGGCACGGCGCCCATTGCTCCGATTACCATTGACGTTACACCACCGACGAGTGCGGCGGCAGTGGGCCGTTGAACGCCGCACCTGGACTACGGAATGGCACGAGATTGTCTTCTCCGACGAATCCCGCTTCTGCTTGGAACACCACGATGATTAAATCCGCGCGTGGCGGCACCGCGACGAGAGACTGTATGACACCTGCATTATGCATCGTCATACCGGTCCGTCGCCTGTCGTTATGGTTTGGGGTGCAATTGGATATGACACCCGCACCCCTCTAATACGCATCGCCGGTACACTCAACAGCCACCTCTACATCTTCGAAGTTTTGGAGCCTGTAGTCCTCCCTTACCTGCAGGACCTGCCAGCGGCCACGTTTCAACAGGACAATGCGCGTCCGCATGTGGCACGCATCGTGCAACAATTCTTCACGGCCCACCAGGTGTCACTGCTGCCGTGGCCCGCCTGTTCTCCCGATATGTCGCCCATCGAACACGTCTGGTCTCTGATCGGCAACCGAGTGGCCCGGCAAGCACCACCCGCAGCTACGCCTGATGAACTGTGGCAACGTGTGGAAGCAGCCTGGACCGACATACCCCAAGCCCACATCCAAAGCCTCTTTCGTTCGATGCCGCGGCGTGTAGCGGCCGTTATTGCCAGCCATGGGGGCCACACAAACTATTGGTGTCTGCGTGTTCCGCAAGTCGCACGGGCCTGTAAGCTCAATCGTTTCATCTTTGTATGTGTTGTTATGTGTCCAGTAAATCTGGCTTTGCTATCTCGTGTCCTTCTTGGTGTTGCATTTTGGGTGGCCAGCAGTGTAATTACAAAATACAAAGATTTCACCTCGAAAAGAGCAAAAACATAACCTTCTGAAATCCACAGCTTATTTTCGTGCGCAATTTTCTTAACAGACGATATTTAACTGCAGCAGACGTTTCTTTCGTGTTCTTTTAACACGCTGTAGCGAGTTTCAATTCTTTGGATTTCTTTTATTTTCTGTAATTTCTTATCAAAAACGTTCTAAAAATGTGTGATCATCCTCTGTATTCTCGTTTTCATTACCACGGTGAGAGTTTAATGCCTTCATGTTGAGATTAGGATTTTACGCGCAGCGAGTAAGAAGTTTAATCTGTTGGCAGCAGCACGCAATGTGTTAATATTGTAATTAGAGAATCTGACGTCATTTTAAAGCACTGATTTGATTTTGCTGGCAAACTCATAAAGAAAAGCCGTATAGTTAATTAAATTGTGTAAAAAGAAATAACTTAATTTGCAAATTAATGAATAATGTTAACGCAATAAGTGGGTCACTCCACCACAGTGTTCAGCTTTAACTTATTTCGAATACATATTAATTTTGTCACGTTAATGTTTAATTACAATTCCTTGCTTTTATTGTTTCAGCAGTGTTGATAATTATTACGTTATTAAATGAAAATACTGTTGGACATCCTAAACACAACGGGAACAAAATTATGAAAAAAAATCTAGATCAAAAATGCACACAGTTGTTAATTATAGCATTAATGTCTTCCCTTGTGCAATTATATCTTATGCAATGTTTTTTTTTTTTTTTTTTTGATTATAACATTGGGGCAGTTCCCACTTCCGCAATTATTACACTTTATTCTTTCAAGCACGAAATAAATTCTAACTGTGACTGGATATCTGCACTGTTAAAGTTGTATGTGACGTGATTACTTTCGGATTTGTTTTCTGAGAAAAATGCTTCAATATTCTCCTCCGCACGCATAAATTTTTATTCTATGAAGCTGTTTAATTAAACATGGTGTCTCGCCAAGGCAAAAACTGCGTTAACTTCATTTGTGACAACGGCTGAGAGATGAATGCTCGTACTCACACACTTTTAACGCTGCCACGAAATGTGTCAATGAATTTAGTGGTGGGGAGGAAGTTTTGTGTTTCTTTGCTTTATGGTTTAGCGGCCGACGCAGATGAATCAAATGATCCCCCAATTTTTTTACTCCCCGCAAACAGAAATTTTACATAGCGGTCGGGTTTTACAAAAGCTACAGCAAAACAACTCCTTTTCCGCTCTCATCTCAGTGGCAGCGACAATAAATACACTGATGATAACCACTCCCTTCTAGTCCTTCATTCTCAGCTCCATGACCCAAGGCATGATGGGGGAAAGGGCAGTCTCCCTGACACTGACATCGTGCCATTGGGTAAAAACAAGTGATTCAAACACATTCTCTCTGTTTGCTTAGTTAGCTGCCACCGCTATATCCCTTTCAAAAAGCAGTCATTCAGAAAAGATTAGTATCAATCACTCCCCGAAATTATCATTCTCAGAAAGGTTTGGTGTCAGTCATTCCCCTAAATGAGCACTTAGAATAACATAGCTAAGAGGAAAGCAACACTTTCTGATCCATAGGTTTACTCGTTCGAGCAGCGTTCGGCCCACTTCTTAGACAACGAATATGTTCATTGAAGCTGATTACAGCCCATTTTGCTGATCCCGAGTTAATTCGTCCCAGCCGGTCAAAGAGCTAAGAACTCCCACGAGCATCTAAGACTATAAATAGTTGCCCGTCCCTAATTTAGGGCCACTAGTTCCAGAGGAAGATCAGTGGGGCCTACGTCGTAGGACAAACACACCGCTCATGCCTCATCCGATACTAACCCGGATCCAACCCGAAAGATTATCCAGAATCCCGTACCTCTGACAACTCGGATGCTTTCTGGTAGTGACGTGATGTAAAACAATGCAATACAGATTCAATAGGCACCGTATTAGAGGAAACTCAAGCAACAGGAATTTGATTACGCTAACCTTGTTATCCAGACTATTAACAGTTTAGGTAATCGATTTTAGGAAAGCTATGGCATGGAGATGCTAGAAAAAACTATCATTATGGTTTTTATGCCTGTTTAATTAAGCCGATGTTTATATCTGTTTTCTTTTAAGCCTTTATGAGCTTCGTCCTTATATAACGAAGTAAATTTCTCCGTCATTTTTATTCGCGCCAGGATTCGAACCCGGGTCCACTCATTCCGGAATAAGTTGCTCTACCAATTAAGCTACGCGGACATTGATTCTAATTGCTATCTGCCTTTATGTCGTGTGCGTCCTTCTGGCAGGTACGTCACATCTCCTGGTACGTTACATCATCTCCCCCTTATTTTTCTTTTTTTCGAAGTGCTGCTCACATTTTTCCTATCTCGCGGTGTGGAAAGAACATCACACCAATGCGAGATTTTGAACGGTCGGGTCATCCGGATAGTTCGGGCTCCATTATAACAAAGTGAATTTCTCCGTCATTTTTATCCGCGCCGGGGTTCGAACCCGGGTCCACTCATTCCGGAATAAGTTGCTCTACCAATTAAGCTACGCGGAATTGATTCTAATTGCTATCTGCCTTTATGTCGTGTGCGTCCTTCTGGCAGGTACGTCACAGCTCCTGGTACGTTACACTTAGGAAACTAGGAAAGCGTGAATCGAACTGACATTGCTCATTTTCCGTTCAAGCATGCTATCTGTACACCAGGAGCACGCCAAGCAAAATTTCAAGGGATGCTCCCCCCCCCCCGAGTCTGGAACCTGGGCGGCATACTCCAGGGGCATCAGGAAGCCCAAATTAAATTTTACCGTTAATAAATCAATATAAGAGATGTGCGAGAAGTTAAGAAAACATTTTCCTGTGAGAAGCCGCAATGCTAATGGCACATTTACAATTTAGTAAAAATAACTCTTTGCATAACTCAATAAAAAGCGTGAAAAAGCTTTATTGTTTTCTTCAGTAACGGATACCATGGGCAAAAAAAGACTAACAACCTTTTGTCCTAAATTTTTTTAAATCGTGAAGACTTCAGCATTCATAATATGCGTTGCTAGGGATACAATAATGGAGCCAATATGAAAGGAAAACAAAATGGATTTTGAAAAACACAATTCTTCGACCTAAAGCCTTAGGTCATTTTATATACTTTGAGCGGCTCATACTTAAAAGTCGGGTCGTAAATGATGACGAAAAAGCTTCTCTACAAATTATAAGCCTTTCACCATTGTTCAAGAAATATGTGCTTCCTTTTCTGCATTAAATTATCGCTGGGAAATTATAAAGAAAGAGCTCCCAACATCGACCGTAAAACAGCGCTCTGAAACAAAATAGGACTGGGGTAAAATTTGGATTCACAGTGCATTATACTAGCGTTTAACGTTCCTTTTAGAGACAGTGATTCTCGAAATTTAGCCAATCTTTATTGAAAAAAGGAACAAAACCAAAACAAAAAACATGCACGTTTATTTCTGCCAGAAAGATTTGGTACACTATTTCCACAAAAATTAATGCTAGCAGCAAATTAATGCCAAAATCTGTTGTAAGTTACAACTTGTAACTGTACCAACCATACATACATACACGGTGGAGTCACATTATTGTGACCACCAGCTAATATCCAGAATAACCGCTGTGTGCAGCGCGGACAGTATCTAAACGGGCTGAAAGTGACTCAATAGGGTGCTGGAAGGTGTTCACAGGTATGTGGAGCCATGCTGACTGCAGTGCGTCTGACAGTTGCTGCAGGGTGCGTGGTGGAGGATCCATAGAACAAGCAACACAATCGAGGTGGTCCCACAGATGCTCAATTGGGTTTAAGTCTGGGGAATTAGGTGGCCAGAGAAGTACTTTTAAGTCTTCATCGCGCTCTTCCAACCACTCTCGTACATTTCTAGCTGTGTGACACGTCCCATTGTCGTTCTGGAAGATTCCATCCGCCCCACGGAAGACAATCAGCATGAATGGGTATACGTGGTCTGCAAGCATGGATTCATAACGAATTCGGCCCTAGTGTCTTCCACAGGTATGAGTGGACCCAGGGAATGCCACGAAAACATTCCTCAGACCATAACGCTGCTACCACCAGCTTGTGTTCTGCCAGCAATGGTTGAAGATTGTTTATTCTCCGATGTTTCTCGCCTTATATGCCAACGTCCATCCGTTCGATGAAACAGAAAACGTGACTCATCGGAGAAGACAATCCTTCGCCAATCAGTGGAGGTCCAATTCCGATACTGCCATGCAAATGTAAGCCTTTTCTGCCGATGCACCTTCGATAGCATAGGTGCAGTGACCATCCATCTGCTTCGGAGCCCCATACGCAGCAGGGTTCGCTGAACTGTCGTTTTAGACACACTCCCGGTAGCCCCCTGGTTCATTCGGCCAGTGAGTTGCACCACTGTAGCGTGTCGATCGGCCCTCACGCACCTTCGCAGCCGACGTTCACCTCTTACATCAGTGGTGCTCCGCAGTTTCCACGCTGCGTATTCGCAATGGTGCCATTTCTCCAATCACGATATATTTTAACCACAGCAGCACGCGAACAGTTCACAAACTGCACTGTTTCAGAAATACTGCCACCCTTGCCCCGAAAGTCGATAATAATCCCTTTTTGCAAATCTTATAAATCGCTCCTTTTATCCATGACAGCAACGCGTGATATGTTTTCAGGATGCCTACCACACCTTATACACTGTAAAAAAAATTGTAGATTTTACGGTTTTAAACCGTTTTCCAGGGTGCCAACACAAAACCGTAAAATATACAGTTTTATGCCGTGTTGGAACAAAGCTATAGCTTTGCTCCAACACCGCATTTAATGAAGAAAACAGCACAGAATTTGGCTGGAGCGAGTCACAGTCCAAATAATCACGAAAACACAAAAATTTGGCTGGAACGAATGTGTTGATTGTGTTGGAGCAAAGCTGTAGCTTTGCTCCAACACGGCATAAAACTGTAGATTTTACGGTTTTCTGTTGGCACCCTGGAAAACGTTTTAAAACCATAAAATCTACAGAATTATTTTTACAGTGTATGCTCTCCAAGCCAGCTCACGACACGTGACTTCTTTCATTGGCTACGCGCTGTTGGCGTCAAAAGTAGGAGGTGGTTACAACAATGTGAGCCGCCTCGGTGGCGCAGTGGTCTAAGCGATGGCCTCTGATCATTCGTCTGAACGGGGTCCGGGTTCGAATACCGGTGATGCATGGATGTTGTGTTTGTCTTACGGCACTGGCTCTCTCCTTTCCCTGGAACCAGTGACCCTTAATTAGGGACGGGCGACTGCTTATAGCCCATTGAGTTGCTCACGGTGGTCGTTAAACCTCCAATAAAAAAAAAGAAATACAACAATGTGACTCGACTATGTACATACATATCATTAAGCTGTTCTCTGAGATTCAGAGGTTACCTCCTCAAAGAAAGACAAAGTGCCAACCATAATAGGAATGTTAAAATAAATAAATGTCTATTTAGAAGAGTGTAGAGCACATGGCATGTTAAACAATTGCAGAGGAAAAAGATTTCTGAAGTAGAGTTATGCAGATTTTTTTTTCTTGAGTTTTATATGATATATTTGTGTTTTATGGAGACTCTTAGTTGAAGGGAAGTAGAAAATGACGTTTCTAAAGGTATTTATTTCATGTAGAAATGAATAAAAATTTTAAGAATATTCTCGTACAAGGGGCGGCAAATCCGGGCTCGCACCTGGGCGGCAAATGCGAATGGCGCGCCCCTGCTGCACACCACCCAAGACAAGGTGTTTCCACATCTGTTATATAAGAATCTATTCAAACTTTCAGATTGTCCTAGTCAACGCACATGCATCCCCGTGGGAGAGACTATCTCTGAAGCTTGTTTGTGTTTGTTTAAAAAGTCCTGGAGCAAGGGCTGCGTTTGAGGGAGCCGAGACATGTGATAAAAATATAGGAAGATATGATTGAACCATGGGGAGACTAACCTCCAATCAACTGGAAGAACCTCCTCACACCGTGCGGTTTGTCCTTGGAAGAGGGATACAGATAAAAAAAATTCTCAGGTAAAATGGCAGTCAATTCCTGAATCTCAATCAAAGGTCGCTCACCTACGACACGCTGAAAGTTCCAGACATAGAGTACAGAAAACATAAATAAATAAATAAATAAATAAGCAATGTTAAAAGATCGCAATATTTTGCATCACATTTTTGGTTCAAAACAAACCTACTGTACATATATAATAGAGGCTTACTAAATCCCTTCCCTACTGAAAGTAAGGTGGAGACGTCCTTGCGGGAAGCGGGATCTTCCCCACCAGACTTGGAAACGGTTCAAAAAGTATGGACCCGGACGTTACATAATTGGACCCGACTCCGATATGTAACTGACCCGGTCCTGACCTCGGCAAATCTGCTTTGAACTATAAATTGGAACTCAATTTATAATTATATGTAATCATATATACACTGAAGTGCCAGAAAAACTAGTACAGACGAACTTATGTAAAATACATAGCAACGTCACCTATGCGCGTACTCGGTTGCGTCCGCCAGTGCGTATATAAAGCTATAGACATCCTAGCCAGCTGTCAGAGCTGTTTTCGGCATGAGAATGACAACTAATAACGATTTAAGCGATTTTCGACGCGGTGTCATAGTTGGCGCTCGTGAGATGGGCCATAGTATTTCGGAGGTAGAAACGAAGTTCGGATTTTCACGGAAGACCATTGCAAATGTGTACCGTGACTACAAGAATTCCGGCAAAACCTCCAACTGCCAATACCAGTGTGGCCGTAAAAAGACATTGGGTGAACGTGACCATCGTCGGCTGTCAAGAATCGTTTCACGCGACACTCTCGCAGCATCGGAATTCAATGCTGGAGCCTCAACAAGCATCAGCGTCTGGACTGTGCAACGTACCCTGCACGATATGGGCTTTGGGAGCGGACGCCCAACTCGAGTCCCCTTGATGGGTGCACGACACAGAGCTATGCACCTCGCTTGGGCACGGCAACACCGCCACTGGACACTTGATGACTGGAAACAAGTAGCCTGGTCTGACAAGTCGCGTTTCCAACTGTATTGGGCAGATGGAAGGATTCGTGTGTAGCGCAAACCCCATGAAGCCATGGATCTCGCCTGTCAACAGGGAAGTGTACCGGCTGGTGGGGGGTCCGTAATGGTATGGGGTGTGTTTAGCTGGACTTCACTGGGACCCCTGGTACGTCTGCAAACGTCTGCGACCGGCCAACGCTATGTGCGCATCCTTTCTGACGAGGTACACCCGTTCATGTCCTGCATTGATGCTGATGGGTTGTGCCTGTTCCAACAGGACAATGCACCTCCAAACAAGTGCCGGAGCGTCACATTATGGTTAGAGGAGCATTCATCTGAGTTTGGGGTGTTGCCATTCTCACCCAAGTCCCAGATCTGAACGTGATAGAACACATTTGGGATGCCATGCACGCGCTATCGAACACAGGAATACGAGACCTCGGAATACACCCGAATTGCGGAACGCTCTGCAGGAAGTATGGTGTGCACTGCCTACAGCGTATTTCCAGAAGCTAGTGGAGTCCATACCCCGTCGTATTTCTGCAGTACTGCGCTCCCGTTTGGGACCTACCAAGTATTAGACTGGTGTACCAGTTTTTCTGGCACTTCAGTGTATATATATATATATATATATATATATATATATATATAGTAATAAAAAATTATTTAACAAGTACTAAAACAATATAGAAAACTTCAAAGCCCAACAGGCATGAGTAAAAAAGAAAATAAAAAAATTTAGTGGGCTTATCACTTGCATCTATGGCTTTGCAGAAACCCATTTCCAACTAGGTCTTTGTGGAAGTGAGAAAATGCAGAGTTTTTACTGGCCCTTGATAAAGCCATGGCTCGGCATTCTCGACACTTTCTACATTCAGGTTTGCTATTCCTTTATTTTCTTTTTTACTCATACCTGTTGGGCTCTGAAGTTTTCTATGTTGTTTTAGTACTTGTTAAATAATTTTTTATTACTGTCTCTACTTAGTAGTGTGTGAGTTCTAAATATTCACAACTTCTGCGTTGCGCGTCATGATCTTCAGGTTGTTTTTTAAGCAAATTTAGTTTTAAATTCTTAGGTAAATTTTTATATATATATTACGTTCAAAAAGTTCTGAAACCTTTTGAATATTTGCCAAATGTTAATGAATTGCGTCATTGCCCGCTGAGCAAGCGAAGAGCATCGTGTGACCGACCAGCCAGAACCGGTTTGATCCATATCCAACACGTACAGCGTATGTGCGTAGTTCGTGATTGCAGGAATTCAAGGCTCTCCGTCGCGAGGACAATGATGTCGAATTTTGAACAGCGTTCAAGTGTAAAATTTTGTGTTCTGCTCGGAAAATCTTTCGCTGAGACTTTTCAAATGATTAAATCAGCGTACGGTGAGAGTGCAATGAGTCGACCTAGAGTTTATGAGTGGCATCGACATTTCGAAAACGGCGACAGAGTATCGAGGATGATGAGAGGTCAGGACGACCTCCAACATCCACAAGGGATGAATAAATCGCCATTGTCAAAGAAATTGTGAAAAATGACAGTCGAAAAACTGTTGTAGCCATTGCAGAAGTTGCTGGCATCTCAGTTGGAAGTTGCCATGCCATTTTAACAGAGAAACTGGGTATGAATCACGTGTGCCAACGATTGTTCCCAAAAACCTGGAAGACCAACTCGTGGGTGCTCCGACAGCCGGGCGAACGATTATCGTCGGACTGTGTTCTTCCAACTGTTAAGGTCGGTGGAGGCTCCGTCATGGTATGGAGTTGATTTTCGTTGATGGGACTCGGCTCGTTGGTTATTATACCACAACCCATGAAATCTGAAGTGTACCACGACGTTCTGGATATGTCTGCCCTACCAACAATCAGGCAGTATTATGGAGGTGACCGTTGTTTCTTCCAACATGATCAAGCTCCCAGCCACACTGCACTGCGTGTGCAGGACTGGTTTCTGGAAACTGAGGTGGAATTGCTAGACTGGCATGCTCAGTGTCCTGATCGTAATACCACAGAACACCTCTGGGATGAACTGGATAAGAAATCGACCGCAACAATAGTCTACACTCTGGCAGCAGCTTTGCAGGACGAGTAGCGAGCCATTCTTGTCGAGACCTACCGGGAATTGTTGGTAGTATGCCTCGAAGTGTTGCCGCTGTTACACACGCATAACGTGGACCGACTAACTACTAATTGCGATAATAAAGCCATCTGTCCCAAAACATTGCGGTGTCCGAATACTTTTGATAATATAGTGTATTCACTTACAGCCCTTCTGCTCCGGTATTTTTATTGTGGGTCTGCGATGCGCTACTCACACTTCATGTATATTTGAATGAGTTTTCGCGCATTTAACATATAAATTAAGTAACGCCATTTCGCACAAGGAATCTCAAAATATCTTCAAAACATTATTTTTTATTCATGACACGTACTATCAAATGTTTGCAATTTTCTTCTTTTTGTTTAAAAGTCTGTTTGCAGTTTTTTTCTCTTCGTTCGGTACGGTTATTTACTTCAACTTTCAAAAACATTCCTTGATTTTTCACAAATCTAAAAGTCAAATTATTTTATTTACTATGCTGCTTACTTTCTTGTTTATTTGTCCCTGAAGATTTGCATTTCGTTCGGTAAAAGTTGATAAGCAGAGAAAAAGGAATTTGCAGCTAGTGCTAAATGCAGCGAAACACTCTTGAAAGAGCTGAAATAATTTTTTAAGCGTCCGAGAACCGCGTGAGAATTGCAGTGAAGGAATTACTCTGAATCTGCAGTGGGCAAACGCTTTTTCTGCTCCCCCACCCCCACCCCCGCTCATTTTTTTCTTATTACAGTTCTGCGTGTCTTCCTTCTCGCTGTTAAGCTCCAAAGCAGTAAGCTGTCACAAAACCTTAGGATAAAGCTAGATTTATTTACCGCTATTTTGAAAAGATTCCCAAAATCTAGTTTTAAGAATTGCTCCTATTTAAATTCTAAAAATGCTAATGGGCTTCTTTACTTTCCGACGAAAGCTGTTTACCAATTAAATAAGCGTGGAGAAGTTAGGAAAGAGCATTGCAAGCTCCCTCACGGAGGGTAACAAAGAAAATTTACGGACTGCGAATTCAGGAGGCTCATAAAATTTCAATCTCACAGCAGGCATACCTTACTCACCTCCGTTAGAGAGACAGTTTTCCGCATATCTTTGCAGCCCCATGCCGCGCTGGGGTTCTAACGAACGCCACCTCGTATGGATTTACAGCGCTAATCAGTTCCCATTAAATCGACTTCAGCTGATGAGAAAGGCTGAGATTACCATATCTTTGCTGAGCATACCGACTGACCGCAAACCGTATTACTCGGCCCAGCGGTAGTTCGGGCGAACTGATTCAGTGCTTTAGACCACCACGAAGCAGCTTCAGTAATCTCAAGCGTACCCTGAAGACTTTCTGAACTGATCCTCTTTTTGTTAGAGACAAGTGAAGGCAAAATAAAAACAGCGCTGTAATAAAAACAAGTCACCCGTTAAAGATTCATTCTAAAAGGACATAATTTGTGGTAACATAAGCACGAGGCAAGTTTATAGATTACGAAGGGTAGAGACTCCAGCTCCACACATATCATCATCATTGTCAACCACTATCAATCCACTGCTGGACGAAGGTCTCCCCAAGTTTCCTCCACAACGGTCTGTCTTGTGACAGTCTCCTCCATGTCACTCCCGCATACTTTCGAATTTCATCCACCCATCTCCCACGTGTTCTTCTTCTGGGTCTTTTTCTGTCCCTTGGAAACCAATCTAAAATTTCGGCTGTCCATCGATGGTCTGCCCTCCAGGCAGTATGTCCAGCCCATTGCCATTTCAGGGATTTAACTCTGATCATGATGTCTTCCACTCTTGTCGTTTTTCGGATCCACGAGTTCCTCTTCTTATCTCTCCTGGTTACACCAAGCATGCACCTCTCGATGCTGCTTTGAGTTGTCTGCAGCCTTTGTATGTCTCTTTTAGTTAAGGTCCACGTCTCTGCACCATACGTAAGCACTGGAAGGATGCATTGATCAAACACTTTTCTTTTAAGACATAATGGCATATTGCTCTTGAAAATTATGCTGTTTCTTCCAAAAGCTCTCCAGGCAAGTTTTGTACGCCGATTAATTTCTTCATCAATGTGACCCTCACTTGATATCTGCTGTCCAAGATAAACGTACGTGTCTGTTATCTAAAGCTTTTCTCCATCAATCGATAAATCTTCATTTCTTGTAAAAGCATTGAACATCACTTTTGTTTTCTGAAAGTTCATTTTTAATCCCACTTCTTTACTCTTGTCAGCAAGTTCCTGGACCATACTCTGCAGCTCTGATGGGGTAGTTGCAAAAATGACTACGTTATCAGCAAAACGAAGGTGGGTTAGATAATCTCCATTAATTTTTATCCCTTTGTTTTCCCAGTTCAGTGATTGAAAGACATTTTCCAATATGGCATTAAAGAGCTTCGGAGATATGGTGTCACCTTGTCTCACTCCCTTTCCAATTTTTATGTGTTGTATTTTCAAACAGCCGAATCTTTGCACTTGCATTTTCATAGATGTTATTAATAATATTAATGTATGCATCTTCAATACCGCAGGATTTCAGAGCCACTGTAACTGCTGATGGTTACACCGAATCCAAGTCTTTTTCATAATCGATAAAAGCCATGCACAATGGAAGTTCATATTCCCTTGCTCTTTCAATTAGTTCTCTCAGTACGTGGATATGATCTATTGTGCTGTAGCCACTCCTGAATCCAGCTTGTTCTCTCGGTTGAGCCATGTTCAGTGTTACCTTCAAACGGTGTGAAAGAACTTTTGTGAAGATTTTATAAACCACTGATAGGAGGCTGATAGGTCTGTAGTTTCTGAGATCCTCAATGTCACCTTTTTTATGTAGCAGGATCATTGTAGCATTGTTCCAATCCTCAGGAATCTTCCCTTCATTAAGGCATGGAGTGAAAATTTGGGCGAGTACTGTTTCGATTTCTCCACTTTCTTCTTGTATGATGTCTACCGTAATTCCATCTTCTCCTGGAGCTTTTTCCCGCTTCATGTTCTTGATTGCATGTGCAACTTCTGCTGGGAGGACTGGAAGAACTCTGGTACTGGTACCTTTCATGATGTCTGGAGTACATGTATCATCCCTTTCATATAATTTGGAGTAGAAATCTTTCACTCTTGTCAAAATTTCGCATCTATTTCTTGTTACAGAACCATCTTCTTTTCTCAGTGCCATAATCTGCTTTCTTCCCTTGCTGAGATGTCCCTTTGCTATCTTTGGGCTTTGGTTGTTTTCAATTGCTTTCTTCACTAGTTCACAGTTGAATTTCCTTACGTCTTCAGTGACACTTTTTCGTACTGTCTTGCATAGCTCTATATATTCCACTTTGGAAGTCACATTTTCTTTAGTTGTCCTCATCTCTCTTCTTTTTTGCATCAACATTTTGGTTTTTCCTGATAATTTGTTCACATGCAACTTGTTCTTAGACCCAGCTAATTTTGTTGCTGTTTCCATAAGAGCTTTGGTTACTTTTCTGTTAACTTCAGAAATATCCACTTCTTCCGATGTTAGAGGCCTTCTAAAGCAGAGAATCTGTTCTTCAGTTCCAACTTGAAGGTATTATGGTGTTTTTTAAGGTTGGTTATGTCAATACATTTTGTTTTTCTTATGAGCTTGCCACGTTCGAGTTTAGTGTTGAGGTGTATCTTACATCTCACCAATGTATGGTCACTACCTGTGTTGAACTTGTTTAGCACACTGCGGTCTTCTATGACGAATTTTTTGTTGCACATAATAAAATCAATTTCATTTGTCTTCCCATTTGGATGTCTCCATGTCCATTTCCTGTGTGGCTTTTTTCTTGAAAAAGGAGTTCAAGATGAAAAACCCTTCTGCCTCTGCAAACTCTACGAGAGTATTTCCACGCTGGTTTCTGTTGCCGTGACCGAATTTACCTACTGAAGTTTCATTCTGTTGCCGTTGCCCTATTTTTGCATTGAAATCTCCCATAATTATCTTCAAGTGCTGCTTACCTTTATTATTTAGATGACGAATTTCCTCATAAAATTCTTTAATTTTTTCTTCAGGATGACTTGTGGTGGGTGCATATGTTTGAATAATCTGAGCCTTGTATCTTCTCGAGACTTGGATAACGAGTCGTGCAGCTCTGTCAGAGGAACTTTCAATTTCTACAACTTTATCCTTCAGTTTCCACTGCGACGCAAATCCGAGCTGCCGTAGCACCTGTGATGACTGTGCGAACAATCCGCTCCCCTGTGCGTCTGCGAACACGCATAGGGCAATCGGAGGCTCCCAAGCAGAATCTGCTTTCATCGCTGAACACGACAGATCGCCATTGCGTTCTCCAGGGCAGACGTTGGCGACACCACTGCAGCCGTTCCTGACGGTGGGCTGGAGTCAGAGGTACACATGCTGGAGGCACACGTGCACGTAGTCCTGCATCCAGTAGACGGTTGCGGATTGTTCGCACAGTGACCTCTGGTGCAACGGCAGCTCGGATTTGCGTCGCTGTGGATGTTCTGCTTGACAACGCCGCTGTCCTTATGCGTCGATCGGTCCGCTCATCAGTCCGTCTGTGACTCCTGGTTCCACGTCTTCTCGTGTGGGAATGTTCCTCGGACCATCTACGTCACCATCGTACCACCACCGATACTTCCCGCCCAATTCGCTCCGCAATACGACGATACGACCACCCGGCCTCGCGGAGTCCGACTAGACGACCTCGCTCAAAGTCCGATAACTGCTGAAATCGTACACGTCTTCCATGTCCAGGCATTGCAGCTTCTTTAGGGTCTTTGCACATGTCCGTACGCCGACGACTGATTACATTCACTTTGCTGTACTCCTTAAATACCACCGACGATAATTTGCATATTATGCCGTGCTGTGGCGTAAGCGCTCACCGGTTGGTCCCGAAATCAACATCACACCTACGTCAACTCGACCCATTAACATATGTACATTTCATGATCGTCCGCCATTTCCTTCTTGGTGTTCTTTTTTCACTTTCCGCCAGTGTATGTCGCACTGCATTGTGGTTATAGTGCTGTGGAAACAATGATCCATGATCTGGGACATCGCAAAGTGGTTCCATTTTAAAAGTGGGTTCCAAGCCAATATACCCAGGAACATCGGGACCAAAGGGTCGAGGTGTGCCGAGATCCGTTGGGGATGCATCGAACCAGGACACAGTTATTTCTAATGTGGTTACTGGAGATGAAATCTGGGCATTCCTTTATGACCCGAAAACAAAAGCGTATGATATGGCGGAGCAAAACCTCTTTTAGGCATGTTTTTATTCTGGGATGTCAGAGGCATCATTCTTGTTGACTTTCTTGAACCAGGTGACATTGCCAACAGTTCTCGCTATACTGAGGAAGTAAAAAATCTCAGGAAAACTATCCGCAAGAAGAGACCAGACATACCTTGTTCTGTCTTCCTACATCACGACAACGCCCAACCTCACACCCCACTTGAAACTTCTAAGGCAATTGCCAAAATGGGCTGGACAGAAATTTCCCACCCACCATACAGCCCTGATTTGGCACCTTCTGACTTTCACTTGTTCGTGGTTTTGAGTATGCAGATGAAGTAAAACAGGCTGGGAGATCGCGGGGCAAAAAACAGTGCGCGGAATATTTCCAAACTTGTTACACGTGTTGGGTTGAACGATGACGTAAATGCTTGATTTCACTGGGGAACTACACTGCTGGCCACCCAAAATGCAACACCAAGAAGGACACGAGATAGCAAAGCCAGATTTACTGGACACATAACAACAGATACAAAGATGAAACGATTGAACTTACAGGCCCGTGCGACTTGCGGAACACGCAGACATCAATAGTTCGTGTGGCCCCCATGGCTGGCAATAACGGCCACTACACGCCGCGGCATCGAACGAAAGAGGCTTTGGATGTAAGCTTCGGGTATGTCGGTCCAGGCTGCTTCCACACGTTGCCCCAGTTCATCAGGCGTAGCCGCGAATGGTGCTTCCCGGGACACTCGGTTGCCGATCAGCGACCAGACGTGCTCGATGGGCGACATATCGGATGAACAGGCAAGCCACGGCAGCAGTGACACCTGGTGGGCCATGAAGAATTGTTGCACGATGAGTGCCACATGCGGGAGCACGTTGTCCTGTTGAAACGTGGCCGCTGGCAGGTCCTGCAGGTAAGGGAGGCTGCAGGCTCCAAAACGTCGGAGATGTAGTGGTGGCTGTCGAGTGTACCGGCGATGCGTACCAGAGGGGCGCGGGTGTCATATCCAATTGCGCCCCAAACCATAACGCCAGGCGACGGACCGGTATGGCGATGCATAATGGAGGCGTCCTACAGTCTCTCGCCGCGGTGCCGCCACACGAGGATCCGACCATCGTAGTATAGCAGGCTGAAGCGGGATTTGTCGGAGAAGACAATGTCGTGCCGTTCCGTAGTCCAGGTGAGGCGTTCAACGGCCCACTGCTGCCGCACTCGCCGGTGGTGTAACGTCAATGGTAATCGGAGCAATGGGCGCCGTGCGACAAATCCCCGCTCCTGCAGACGACGTCGAACGGTACGTGCTAACACGGTTGTTGCACAACACACCCTAATTCCTGCGCTAACGTTCGTGATGTGGCACTGCGAGCCGTCAATGCCCGCCGCACAACATGCCGGTCCTCTCGTTCGGTGGTGTGCCGCGGCTGCGGCAATCGTTCGCGTCGGTCCGTCCGTCCCTCCTGCACCCACCGAATCCATACTCGCTTCACTGTGGCTGGATGTCGTCCCACACGGGCACCGATGTCTCGGTACGATAAACCGCTGTCGCGAAAAGCCACTATTCGTCCTTTGTCGAACTCCGAAACGTGCTGGAATGACTGCCGTATTCTGCGACGAGGCATCAGGAAGCTTCCCACGCACAGGTCCGGCAGCACAACACACTTCTACTACTTGCACCCCGCCTTCTGTGCACCCTTCTTATAGTGCTTCTCGGTGGCGTGCCGGGCGCACATGATTTGCATATGCCCTGCAATGCTAATCTTTTGCATGTCCTCTCGCGGGCGACGCAGGCTGCGAATTTCAGGCCAATCGGATGCTTCCTTCTTGGTGTTGCATTTTGGGTGGCTAGCAGTGTATATTGAGTAGCACTATGACATTCATCAGATTTCAATGTATTTTTTATACAAATTTCATTAAAATGTCCCGAAGGATAGATGGGTTATTGTGTAAAGATGCATTACTTTTGGAACAATCCAAGTAAATGAAGCCGCTTTGCGGGTATGCCAGAAACCTCCGTCTTATTCATTGGTTGCTTTAGAAATCGTTTTCATAACACACACCTGGTAAAGCAACAAGCGTTTTTTGCAAAACCACCTCGCATTAACTCTGGGAATCTTTTTTTATTTCCATTCGGGTTTAACAACTGCCACGAGGAACTCAAATGGCTATAAGTAGAAGCCACTCGGCCAAAGCAGCGGACTATGAACTTATGGCGAGCAGTAGTCTAGCAAACACGTGGACTACTACAGGAGAAGCAAACCTTTGTGACGTGGGTGCTGAATGATGGGCCGTGAGGGTTCTGGTCTCCAAGTGTCTGGCAAACACCGTTCTTGAAATAGGTGGCAAGTTAAAATTAAACAAACAAACCCGTGCAGGACCAAGACACTCATCGTAAAACAATTTCTAACGAATAAACAACTGTGTGAGTAGAATTTCAATTGTAGTGACTGTTATGAAAGCAATCACTGCGCGGAATTTATGCTTTGTTTATATATAAAAATGCACATGATATGTTCATTTAAAACAAGGGTATAATCTTTTTAGAGGCCAATAATAAAATGGACCTGCAAAATGAAACGAGTTTAGAAGTCACAAGCGAAATGAGTTAGAAGTCCTGTAAAGTTTAGAAGTCACAAGCGAGGTGCGATTGGAATATGGAATAACTTTGCGCTGTTCTACCTCCGCCCTTTTAAATATGCTACGATACTGAGAAAAACAAATACACTGGCAGAAAGTGAAAAAAGAACACCAAGAAGGAGACATCTGATACCAACGAAATTTATACAGCATAATAACGGAATACAGAGGATAACGCGATCCAAACATTATGGCAAAATACAGCTGTATTTGCTGGTAAACTGAAAAATAACGTTTCCATGTAACATGGTTAGTACGAGGTTGAACCGCCATGAACTGCGTCACACTGTGCAATTCTGGCATGGAGTCTGTCATACAGAGGTTGGATGTAAGTTTGGGGTATTGAGTTCCAAGCATCCTCAACCTGGACGCGTAAATCGGAGATGGTCGTGGCTGGCCGTGGAGACCGGATAAGTCGTTGTCCCATAAAATCCCGCACGTGCTCAATGGGGGACAAATCCGGTGAACGTGCAGGCCATGGAAGTTGTCTCACACCCTGAAGTGCATGTTGCGTTGCACGCGTCGTGTGTGGGCGCGCGTTATCTTGCTGGAAAACACCACGATGGACCGACCTTACAAATGGCACAACAACGGGCTGAATGATGCTGTTCATGTAGGAGGTGCTGTTTAACGTACCCGGTACAAACACTAGTTTTGTACGGGACTGATAGCTGATCGCTCCCCACTCCAGGAGACCAGGTGTAGGCCCTGTGTGTCGCTGGCGAATGCAAGAAGGGTAGAGACGCTCCCCTGTGCGTCTGCGAACACGCATGCGGCCATCGGAGGCTCCCAAGCAGAATCTGCTTTCATCGCTGAACACGACAGATCGCCATTGCATTCTCCAGTGCAGACGTTGGGGACACCACTGCAGCCGTTCCTTACGGTTGGCTGGAGTCAGAGGTACACATGCCAGAGGCACATGTGCACGTAGTCCTGCATCCAGTAGACGGTTGCGGATTGTTCGCACTGTCACCTCAGGTGCAACGGCAGCTCGGATTTGCGTCGCAGTGGATGTTTTGCTTGACAACGCCGCTCTTCTTATGCGTCGATCGGTCCTCTCATCAGTCCGCCTGTGACTCCCGGTTCCACGTCTTCTCGTGTGGGAATGTTTCTCGGACCATCTACGCCACCATCGTACCACCACCGATACTTCCCGTCCAATTCGCTCCGCAATACGACGATACGAACACCCGGCCTCGCGGAGTCCGACTAGACGACCTCGCTCAAAGTCCGATAACTGTTGAAATCGTACACGTCTTCCATGTCCAGGTATTGCAGCTTCTTCAGGGTCTTCGCACGTGTCCGTACGCCGACGACTGATTACATTCACTTCGCTGTACTCCTTAAATACCACCGACGATAATTTGCATATTATGCCGTGCTGTGGCGTAAGCGCTCACCGGTTGGTCCCGAAATCAACATCACACCTATGTAAACTCGACCACATTAACATATGTACATTTCATGATCGTCCGCCATTTCCTTCTTGGTGTTCTTTTTTCATTTTCCGCCAGTGTATGTTCTCCAGGTTTGCTTGTACTGAACTTGTGTCTCATAACTTACAAAAAGATTTCTGCATGTGTGCACTGATATTGTGTGTCACCGATCCCTCAGATAGACGTGACTTGTACGCCTAATTTTAGCTTTCAACTTTAACCATCGTATACTGAAATTATGCGCTACGGGATCCCAGTTTCGTTCACTGAACATGCTTGTTTTTTAACGGGGTTTAACTACCACCTTCAGCAACTCTAAGGGCTATAAGCAGTCGCACGTCCCTAAGTTAAGGCCACCGATCCCATAGAATGGCAAGAACCAGTGCCGTAAGACATCATGTATCCTCAGAAACTCGACCTCGGGCTCAACTGGGACGACCAGTAGGAAACCTGCGCCTCTGACCAATCGGCTACTTGGGCGGTAGTGAACTACTGACTTGAGTCTTGACTTCGAAATGCTACTCGTTTATTGAACTTGTGTGACATTGGCTTCCGATTTATGCTCATTCATTAAACTTGGGTGCCAGTGCTGAGACGGGCTAGCCTGAATCCGAGACCGGGCCCAAACCGGGCTCGTGCTGTATAATATTTACTGCGATTTGGGTTCGTGCTTTGAGAGAGAGAGAGAGATACATTTTTTCTTTTCTTTTTTAAATGTGATTTTGTATTATTTAGTACACGGGGCATTTCTTACACTTTCTAGATGGCAAAGAGAATTCTTCGGAAAATGAGTTTGGGTGGATAGTGAGGACTAGGGAGGGCCATTTATTCGAGACTTTGGAAGTAAATGTCAGAGCTGGAAAAGCTTCTACGTATAATAATTATAAATACTAGATAGCACGCCGACAAAATTTTGCCCAGTACCTCCACTCGGCAGTTCTTTGCTAATTCTATTGAACAACATGCACTATCTATCAACAAGTAATTGGACACCCCTGCAATCGACGATATCTGCGGTCCTGATACACGTCCCGGCCGCCGCCGTTCTATATCGTGTGGAAAACAACAACGCAACCAGTCGCATGCAAGATGCCACGCAGTTCGGAGCTCTCTGATTTCGAGAAAGGTGTAATCGTCGGGTATCACAGAATTGGCCGATCCATACGTGACATATCCAGCGAGTTGAAGTACCCAAAATCGACAGTGGCCTACGTGATTGGCAAGTGGAAGATGAGGGGTGACTATCGGAATGTGCTCTGACCCGGCAGTCCCACAAAACTGGGAGTTAGAGACCGATGGGTGCTGGCCAGAGAAATTCGGAAAAACCTCACCAAATCGATGGGCCAGATCAGCGAGGAGTTTCAACAGGCGCCCGGGAGTGTTCTTTCGTCGAATACCATCCGTAAGGAAGCCCATCTGCTCTGTCATCATGGACGTGCTGCCGCCCACAAGCCTTTGATCACCAAGTCCAATAGCGCTGCTCGGCTAACGTGGTGCAAAGAACGTCGACAGTGGACCGTTGAACAGTGGAAACAGGTTCTCTGGAGCGACGAATCAAGGTTCACCCTCTACCGTTCGGATGGCAGGGTCTGGGTTTGACGTCTGCCTGGAGAACGCCTCCTGCCGGAATGTATTGTGCCAACTGTGAAGTTCGGCGGCGGTGGAATTATGCTATGGGGGTGTTTCTCCTGGTATGGCACGGGATCCTTGGTCGCAATTCCTAGTAGACTCAACGCCGAGACCTAATGCACCATTTTGGATGACCATGCGCTTCCTACGTTGTGGCAGTTTTACGGGGTGGACCCATGTTACTTTCAGGATGACAATGCCACCTGTCGTGTTGCGAGGTCCACCATGGCTTGGTGTTGTGACAATGGGGTTAATCGAATAGACTGGCATGCGCAGAGCCCGTACCTTTACCCTATCAAGCACCTGTGGGACGAGTTGGAGCGTCGACTTAAGGTGTGCCCCCACCGTCCGAAATCGGTGAAGGAACTGACCTGTCTTCTCCAAGCCGAGTGGAAGAAAATGCCGCTAGCCGTCGTACAACGCCTGGTTGAGAGTATGCTCCGGAGGGTCGCAGCTGTAATCGCCGCTCGTGGAGGCTCCACCAACTATTGAAGGTGAATAAACTTCGTTTTCCTTTGCTATCACAGGTGTCCAATCACTTGTTGGTAGATAGGGTACATAGATAGCAGCGCCTGCCGATCTTCCAGGAAACATTTCAGGAGTAAATAAATAGTCAAAGAAATTCGTGAGGCTATATACTAGAAAAAGACAGAGGTCCTTTATCAACTCCCCTGTTCAGAAAGACATCTGTTAATTACCGGAGGAGGAGAGAGTGGAAGCCTGGAAGCGGAAATATTTTCTATTAAGTCTTAAACAGACTAGTCATGGTTTCCGGGCTTTTTCAGGCCGTGGTTCTATCTTGCAATATAAAACTCTGGCATGGCGGGTTCGGACTGACATTATTCGGGCCCATAAAATTGGGTTCTAACCCAGCACTGTTGCATACCTGTTCTTGGATTTCATCTACAATTCGTACACTGGACTTACGTTCACCGAGATCGATATCACGCCACCTGCTATCATCCCGGAACACCCATACCTCTCTGACTGATGCGGGAGTGTACTCCATACCATTGGAATACATGGATGGTACCACCAAGCATTACATCGGAATGACAAAACGCTCTTTCGCTCTTCGACTAATCGAACACCAGCGGGACGTCTCGCACGGAAGATTGACAACCGCCTTATCCAGGAAAGTGGTTACCCATCCCGCCATCTCGAAGTGGGACCAGATAAAGCGAATTGCTCCTTATACTACCGCCAGGGGCACTACCATCAGGGAAACCATGGAGATTTTGACTAACCCTGTGGTTTGCAACGATGACGTCTCACTTGAGCTTCCCCAAATATGGCGCACATTTCTTCGCGCTTAGCATGCTTCTGTTGACATCTCTCGTTGTCGCATGCACCCGACGCAACATATCACGTTCTCAAATTCTGTTCATGTTTATTTTAAAAATTTCTATTGTTTATTCCTCTTGTCTTGCCTAACCTCAAACAAGTCTGAAGAAGGCACCCGTTGGTGTTGAAAGCTTACGCTTTATCAATAATATTTATACGTCAATAAACGGATTTTTTTATTTCCTTTTCATAATGATTTCACATTGTTCGAGTGCCACGGTGAACAGTTTACATAATTCTTTAGAATTTGAAGCTGACGGAACGGTGTAAGAGCTGGGTTGCTTTATTGACACGTGTAACAGCGCAAGACCAGCCACAACAGTGTTTCTCACACTTTGGTCACTCATGGACCAATTTAAGCATTTCTTTACTTATCGCGGACCACCAAGGGGGTGCTTTCCTGGGAGAAATTTGAAATTGAAAAATGTATTGTCTGAAACTTAGGTTGCCAACCCTGGTTAATAACGTTATCCTCATCGACCGATGAGTGATGACTCCCACCCCTTTTCCAAAGAAAGACCCAACCAAAGTATCCCCCGATTTATGTGATTTGTAGGCGGGCATACAGATATGAGCTCCGGCTCGATTTACTCCTCCACACCCCTTGAAATGTGATTTTTAGTTAATTTTAGTTTTTTTTTTGGTTAACTTTAAGCTTTTTAAATTTTCAGCTGTTTTTTAAATTGAAAATAATACAGTCCGCAAACAGGGTCAGTAAGCAGTTGCCTCCGGTCTTAGGCAGAAAATAGCCAAAAAATTCCTAGCAGGTTCTTAAAATACCAGTCGGTTGCCAACCCTATCTGAAACAAAGTAATTTTTAGAGTACCTGTATTTAATAAAGAAAGAAAAAGCTTGGTGAGTTATGATTTTATTTTGTCAGTTGTATAACGAAAAAGTGATTATTCGCTTAATAAAATAATTGGCAATATAGTCACAGCATTGGCGTAGTCAGGGAGGTAGTTTTGAGGGTTCAAACACTCCTCAAAACGTCAAAAAGGAAAATTTATAACAGGTAATATTTATGGGAAATTACTTAAACCTTCTCCGAAAATCGCAACCTCCCCTTTCCTAACCTAAATTCTAGCTACGCTCATGCGCCACGGTAAAAAATTTCTCCATACAATTCAAGTTACATCATACGAAAAATGTTATATGGACAATTACAATTTGATTTTATCTCTTGATTTTAATACTTTTCTGAAAGTCCACATAAAAAGATTCAGTAATTAATATAAAAAATAATAACAACAATAATAATCATAGCATGCATGAGAGGGATGCTGCTGCTTGCGATCTTTTATCAAGCTATCTATACCCAGTTAGATGACCGATAGTTTGAGTAGTAGAGTAGCTTCCACATCTAATCTACGAGTATCTCTTTCCTTGCTCTTAATTTCATCGAAATTCGAAAATCCAAACTCAGCTGCAAGTCGTCGGGAACGTAAGATGTTTGGTGGCTCTATCTCATAACTCTGGATATTCGTGTCGAGCATGCACTCAAAATTTAAGAGACATTCTTCGTTAATTTTTTTCTCAAATTTCCTACGGACCACCAATGGTCCGTGGACCACACTTTGGGAAACACTGAGCTACAAGATTCTGTAGAACGATGCTTTGCAGGTGAAAAATTGAAATTTTTTTATCACTCTTGACGGAGCGTGAATCAACCTTGCCATTTGCCAGCGGACACTAAAAATTTTTGCTTTCCAACAGATGGTAGGCCTTTATCAAAAGATGAGAACTGTTAATCATCATTTGGCTTACTATCAGACTAAAGTACTGATCCCTTTTAATTCATAAGTAGGGATGCATCCCAGAAGCTTACCTTGATGGCCATCGATTCCTCTCGCCTTGAAAAAATAATAACAGAGCAAAATTTTATAGCAAGATTACACGTTCGAGAGATGTTCAAGGTTCACATGGAATTTTTATTGTAACTCTCAATTACTATTTACCGTACGGTCAGTATCCATACGATAAACACATGTGATTTCCACTTCACTCGTCTAGTGGCTTGATCAACGCAGCGCGTGCAAGGTGCTTTGTAGGAAGCATGGTAGTCTGTAGAAGTCACCAAACAGAAATCATCGCTCTTCCCACGTTTATAAGTGAGTCACGGAAAAATTCTCATCGGCCGCCACCGGGAATCGAATCCAGGGTCTTCCAGTTACGCGCCGGACATGCTACCACTGCACCATTGTTTCTTTTTGGTGTTCCTGATCCACGTCGAGTGTATGATTAATTATTCAATCGCCTCCTAGTTATTTGTTCAATTGCTGTTTCCATCTTTGGTCAATCCCCAGCATTGTGCGGGGCAACATGAAGCAACCTGCCATGTGCTTTAGCAGTTAATCATGTGTGAGTCTGGGAAATTCGAGGCCGCTGTGGTAGCATGTCCGGCACGTAACTGGAAGACCCTGGGTTCGATTCCCGGCGGCAGCCCATGAGAATATTTCCGTGACTCACTTTTAACGTGGGAAGAGCGATGATTTTTGTTTGGTGTTCCTGATCCACGTCGAGTGTACGAATAAATTAAGGCTCTACGAGACCCGCCATCTTGTATTGTGCCTTCTCTTGTTAACCAACGGGCAAGCGTATTTCACAAATTGCTCGGGCAATTATGCACATTTCGGAACACCGTTTGTGGCTAACGCAAGAAATATGATAAATAAAGAGTTCTTTGGTTTCAGATTTTCATTTTGGACTCTTTAAGTATTTTTTTATTAATTAATAAAACTATGGAAGACGCCTTGGTACGACTTTCGCTGCAGATAAAAAATGAAGGGAAAGGTCAATAAAAATTCTGAAACCAGGGAACTCTTTATTTATCATATACCTTGCGTTAGCCACAAACGGTGTTCCAAAATGTGCAAAATTGCCCGAGCAATTTGTGAAATACGCTTGCCCGTTGGTTAACAAGAGAAGGCACAATACAAGATGGCGGATCTCGTAGAGCCTTAAGTCTGTAGAGGTGTCAGTGAGTGTGGAATAGCGTTGTATTATTAATTTATTTGTGAAAGACAACGTTAAAAACACGTTGGAATTTTGCGAAAACTGCATGAATTGCTGTCAGAGGCTAGTGTCTACGACTGGTAAAAATTTTATGAGGGCAGAGAATTAGTAGCAGATTAATCGCATGGGTCTGTTTCGGCTATTGCTGGGATTGAAGTGACCACCGATCGTGTGCAACAGGTTATTTTGGAAAACAGGAGGATAAGGGTACGTGACAGAGCTGTGGCAGTCAACATCAGTATCGGTAGTATGGAAAAAATCATCATCCATGAAAACCTATATACTGCGTGGAAAAGGGTGTGCACGTCGGGTATGAAAGACTTTGATATTTGATTAGAAGTCATTTTGTGTCGCCATTTGCACAGCGATTTTGCATCGCTTTAGATTTGAGTGAGACGCATTTCTGAAGCAGAACGTGACCGTGACGAGACTTGGGTTAATTCTTTTACTCCAGAAACCAAGCGAGCCAGCTGTGAATGGCGCCTGAAGAAATTCAAGGCAGTGCTGTCTTTCTACAGGAAAGCTAATGACTACCGTATTCTGGGATGCAAACGTGTTACTCCTGGTGGACTTTCTTGCAAGGGATGCAACAATGAAACTACAGTAATACGCTACCCTCGTAAAGGAGAAGTTTCGACCTGCCACACGCAAGAAGAGACCAGGAAATTTGTAGATACAGGTCATTGTGTTGTATGACACATGCCTCGTGTTACAGTGACAGCTGATAAATAAACGAGCTGGGAAACACTCAGCATTAGTCTTATCCGGGTTTTTTTGTACATAAAATTGTCCAGGTCAACCTTGAACCATTTACGTACATACAGACGTACTTGTGGCGCTATCACTACCCGTCGTAACTTGTTCTTTGTCTTCTAAAACATTTTCTTTATCAAAATAATAATAATACTAAAAATTATGGGAACCCATTTTAATAAAATAATTCCCAGCTTCAATCATGCAAGGTCCGACAATTGAGGCTGGCAGCCAAGATCAATGAAAGATTATTGATTCGTATTGTCAGCTATTGGTTCATTTACAGACTTCTGTCTTGAAGCAGAATCTTCGTGTGTGCGAAGGCACTGTTGGAACGTTTTAGAAAGCAGTTTCCCTATTACTTGTCACGAAACTGGATAATAAGTTATTTTGAAAAAGAATTAACATAAAACCAAGTGTTCAAAATGTTAGAAGTTTATCGGGAAGAAGTCATGTCAAAAACACGCGTATTTGAATCGTGTAAAAGTTTTTCTGTAGCAAGTGAAACAGTGAAGTTTGACAGCCGCCCAGGGATGCCTAATTGCAACAAAGTAGCAGGCGAACATGTGGAAAAGGTGAGAAACTTAGTAAAGAATGATAATCTTACTGTTAGAATTAGAGGCGTAACTAGGGCGGGGCAGACGGGGCGACTGCCCGAGCTGGCACAAAAATTACTGCTTGGAATGTGCTTAAAATTGGACTTTTAAACCTGTTTCTGGTACACTTTGAATTCGAATTTCTTCTTCAAAATGTTCAAGGGATGCTAATTGCTTACATTCAGAAATGAAGGCTCACTTGTATAGTCCGTCCAAGTAAAGAAGAACCGTGGCCTTCGTCAACAACAATGGGGCAGTCAGTTTTTCTTTATTTGGATGGATAAGGAAGTCATTTTTCTTTAGTTGTATGGATAAAGATGTTATTTTCCTTTAATTAGATGGACAAGGATATCGTTTTTCTTTAGTTGCATGAATAAAGATGTCCTTTTCCTTTAATTAGATGGATAAGGATATCGTTTTTCTTTAGTTGGGTGGATAAGGATGTCGTTTTTCTTTTGTTGGATGTATAAGATAAGGATGCTGTTTTTCTTTAGTTCGATGCATAATACTCGCATATAAGAATGTCTTTTCTTTAGTTGAATGGATAAGATATGGATATTTATATTGTTGAAGATTCTCTGGGGGTTATTCGATCATTACTTTGGCTGCGAGCCATGACTGCCAGTTACATTCAGCCCAAATATATATATATAAGCATACATTGTTCGACATTACTAATTTAATAATTATGTATATAACTATATACATATATAATATGGAACGACAAATGGGGGCGTAATGTTTTGTGGTTTGCCCGGGTGCAGGAATGCCTAGTTACGGCTCTGGTTAGAATGATTTCAGAAGAATTAAAAATCAATAAAGAAATTGCCTGACTGATTGTGACACACGATTTGGGAATGAAAAAAATATGCCCGAAGATGGTTCCCATAAACAAACGCAACGGAGGATAAAAATTTGCGCCTATCTTTTTCCAATATGATCCTAACACTAAAAGACAGAGCATGGAACGAACATCTCCTGGTTTATTAGGCATGCATGTCAAAATCAAAGGTAAAGTCCATGTTGACTCTTTCCTTGACTGCAAAGGGATATCGCAAAGAGAGTTTGTTCCACAAAACCTTTTATCTACAAGTTTTGAAATGCTTAAGGCAGATAATTCTTCAAGTGTGGCTAAATTTGTTTCCAGCCCAGTGGATTCTCCACCACAATAACGCACATTCACACACAGAGCTTTCTTTTAAAGAGCTTTTTGGCCAAAAAATTAATTCCAGTTCTTGAACACCCTACTTATTCGCCAAATCCAGTCTCAAGTGATTTTTTCCTTTCCCAAGGTTAAAAGAAGTTCAGAAGCGCACGGCAGCTGTTCTAAACAGCTTATGGAAAAATGAATTCAAGAACATTTTCGACAGCTAGAGGCAACGCTGGAATTCACGTATGGCTGCGGAATTATTTTGAAAGTGACCACATTAGCTCCCAATAAAATTTTTCACAGAACACGCGGCAAGTCCAGTCCCGTAGTTTAATTGTCTGTCCATGTACTTGGCACAAGAAGTAAGGTGGTGGATGATGTTTCTTCAGATGGTTCGTTTACAAGCCTTCGTAATAAACGGTTTCCAAATGTTTCAAAAGAACTTTTTTCTACTTATTTCATTTTTTCAAGTGATACTGCATCATTCTCTGGCTTGTCAACGATCTTTTGCTAGATGCTCATGCAATACTGCATGAAATGTTTTCTCTGTACGTATAGAATTTGTACAATTTTGGGACTACCGCGCTATTATTGTGTATTGTTTTGTTTTTCGACTATTTAATTGGTTGCATATACAGTATATATGTATTATACAGGATGTCTCAAAAGTCCTTGACGCATTTTAAAAATTTATTAAAAAATACTATTCGGAATATGTACATAATTTTTGTAGATTTTGTTAACTTACTTAACAAAGTGTTTTTCTGTTTTCCAAATAGGTCACTAGGTGGCGCTACAGATACGTTTGCAAAGTTATTTTAAAAAATGTTTACTCCAGCAGAGAAAGCGATATGTGTTGGTTGGTTTTCGAAATGAACGCTGTTACCCAAGTGCAAAGAAATTTTCGTTTGAAATTTAGAAAAGATCCTCCAAGTCGTAATAGCATGCTTGGCACAAGAAGTTTCTGGAAACTGGAAGAACCCTTGATAGGTCAAGATGAAGAAGACCAAGCACAGGTGAAGGCGACATCGAAAGTATTCGTGAAGTCTTTCTACGTAGCCCTACTACGAACGGCCGCAAAGGAATTGCAAAGTCCTCGTGCAACAGTGCATCAAGTCTTACACCAAAAACTCCGCCTATATACCTACAACGTACAGATATTGCAAGCTTTAACAGCCAGATGACAAGCCACGTCGTTTTAACTTTGCTGTGGACATGCTACATCATCTAGAGGCAGATAATGTCTTCCTACGAAACATTGTTTTTACTGATGAAGCATTTTTTCGCGTTTCAGGTAAAGTCACAATATCAGAATTTGGAAGTCTGAGAATCCACATTACTTCCGGGATAGTCCTAAAGTGAATGAGTGGTGTGGCTAATGGCTGATCATGTCATCGGACCTTTCTATTTTGCAGAATCCACAGTCACAAAAGAAATTTATTTGGACATGATTCAAATTTTACTGTCCCCCAAATTTGCCATCTACATCTTAAAATCATTAGGCAACAAGATGGTGCATCGCCCCATTGGGGTAAGATTGTGCAAAAAAATTAAATAAGGAATTTCTAACCAGCTGGATTGTACGAGATGGATCCACCCTGTGGCCTCCCCGCTCTCCAGATATCACGCCTCTAGACTTCCTGTGGGGATATGTGAAAGACAAAGTTCATTCATCCAAAGTGTTGACGAACTGAAAACTCACATAGTTGCTGCAATTGCATCTGTTACAGAATACACTTTGGCACGTACATGAGAAGAGATTGACTATCGGCTTGATGTACTCCGCGCAACAAAAGGTGCACATATTGACGTTTATTAACTATACGGAAAAAAACTTTTGAAGTAAGTTTACAAGATCTGAAATTTTTTTGTTCCTGTCCCGAATAGTCTCTTTTAATAAATTTTTAGAATGTGTCAAGGTCTTTTGCAACACCCTGTATATATATAATCAACCACTGCTGGATGTAGGTTCCTCTCCCCTTCAAGTCTATTAAAAAAATTCTATCTTAGCCAATCTCCTACGTGTCACTCGAGCATGCTTTCTAATGTCATTCACCAACCTCCCATGTGGTTTTCTCCTGGATTTTTTCTGTGCCTTGGTAACCAGCCTAGTATTTCAATTGTCCAACGGTGGTCAGTTCTTTTAGCAGCATGTCCAGCCCATTGACATCTGAGGAATTTTACTTTGACCATGATGTCTTCTACTATGGTTATTTCGTTTTCTGTAAGATAATTTTTAAGCTCAGTTCTTTACTCTTGTCAGCAAGTTCCTGGATCATACTCTGAAGCTCTGAGGGGTACTTGCAAAAATGACTATATCATCAGCAAAACGAAGATGGATTAAATCATTTTATTAATCTTTACCTTCCCAGTTCAATTACTGAAAGACATTCCTCAATGTGGCATTGAAGAGCTTCGGAGATATGGCGTCACCTTGTCTCATTCCTTTACCAATTTTTATATGTGCTGTGTTCTCGAAAAGTGGGACTTTTGCACTTGCATTTCCGTAGATGTTATTGATAACGTTAATTTATACATCTTCAATACCGTAGGATTTCGAAGACATTACTGCTAATGGTTTCACGAAATCAAAGTCCTTTTCATAATCAGTAAAAGTCATACACATGGGAGTTCATATTCATTCTCTAATTCAATCAGTTCTCTCAACAAATGGATATGATCTGAAGTGCTGTAGCCAGCCCTGAATGTATCTTCTTCGCTTGGTTACGCCATATCCACTGTTTTCTTCAAGCGGCGTGACAGTAGTTTAGTGAAGATTTTGTAAACAACTAGCAGGAAGCTGATAGGAGACTGATATGCCTGTGGTGTAGTTACTGAGATCATCAGGGTTTCCCTTTTTATGTAGGGGGATCACTGTAGCATTATTCCAGTAATCAAGAATCTTCTCTTATATACTTTACAGACAGACACACACTCATGCGTATGTGTTCCCATCAATTCTACAAGGAAATTGGAAAATGTACTAGTTATTCAACATCGGAACAGCAGGGAAATGTGGGGAATATGGAATTTGTGGCAATATACTAAGAATTTTTTATTATTTTACGTGATCCTTGATGTGATTGCTTGAGTCATCTATATCTACTAAATTAAATTAATTGTATTCTTTTTGGTACAAGTTTCTCCCTAAATTCAATACCGCAGCAAATCCCCCCCCATCAACGAATAGATTTTCTATAGCGAAAAATATGCCATTCAAAGCCAAAAAGTTCGGCAATAACGGGAAAAAGAAAAAGAAAATGCATTCTGAAGAAGGCATATTCTAATTTGCTTCTATTTTCTTTCAACGGGTTCTATAGCAACGGAATATTTTATTTTCAAATCCACAGATTTTTTTAGGAAACTTTTAAAACAACAAAAATTCACGCAAAGCTAATTGTTTAAAATCCTCGCTACTTAAAAAAGTAATAATCAGCGTTGGGGAGGATCGCTTCCTGCGGGATTCGTCACTGTCCAGAAGAGATCTTTAACTTGTACGGTGAAGAGCGACAAAGGTTGCTGGAGAATAAGGATCAGGGCCGGATTAAGGGTGGATCTATATGGGCTATATAGCCTTGGGGCCCACCATGACCAAGGGCCCAGGAGGCATTTCTAGACAAATAACAGATACATTGAGAGGTTTATAAAATAGTGTTTTACTTTGGTCTCGTATGATTTCCACTTGTTCAGAAGCAGAGGTAGGAAGACGAACAGATTTCAAGGTAGTGACACACCAAGGGTTAAAGTTTCATGACACTGGGTACAGCGGGGTCGGCGAAACAGTTTCAGCTTTTTCACTACCATCCGCCCACTCCTCCCAATTTGCACTTGGAGCCGCTAATTGTCGAAGTCCCCTGTGGCTTTACATTGCATAGCAAAAACGGTGTACTAAGAGAAGTATACAATGCTAAATCATTAGAAAATCCAAGACAAAATCTAGGAATCTTGAGCTTGTAATTTATGTTCTTATGAGAACAATGAAAAATACAGTAACTTATTATGAAGACTCTGCAGATAGTTTTAACAATGCACTGCGCCGTAATTCTTTGAGGGCACACTCAGATTTTTTAGCCTTAGAGCCCACTCAAATGTCTTAGCCTAGGGGCCACTAAGGCCTTGATCCGGCCCTGATATGGATAAGGTTTCCAGCCATACGTCGCGGGCAACACGGGCTCATCTCGACTTGATCGACCATGGAAACCGAATACTCACGGTCTTCGTGGAGAATATTCTCATGAAGACGACTAGTTCCTTTTTAACTGATTACGACGTGTTTGGTTTACTGATACAGGACATACGAGGCTGTGATCAAAAAACCTCGTTGGGTTTTATGGAAAGCATAAAAAGAGAAATGGAGCGCATGGGCTTTGGTGTTCTAAAAGACAGCTACAGTGAGCACTGCGATGTCATGCAACAGTTTAACTTCAGAATTATTAAACAGAATACAACAGGAAGTTACATAATAGCATTTGAACTTCTTAGAGCAGACGGGAAATTGTTCCACGTTATGAGAACAATCTCTGTATCCAGTACGCCTTGAACACAGCGAGATCTATGGTTTCTTCAGCATTCTCGCGAAAGAAACTCTTACATTCGCGATCCTGAAACGCCTCCGATCAAAATCCCGTTGGGTATGGGGGAGGTTAGTGGTGCGTACATAGCCGACTACTTAGGGGGAAACACTCCTGCTCTTAAGTAGCGGACGCGGGGAAACTGAGAAAATTGCGTTTACTCCGGGTAAACTCGGCACCTTCCACTCAGAGTGGCTACAATTAATCCAATCGGCCACTGTGGTGACAAAGAAAAAAAAAGAAAGAAAAGCCTAAAAAGAAAAAACAACGAAAGGAAAATTAAAAAATAAATAAAAATAAAGGGAAAACACTGAAGAAAAAATACGTAAATGACAGAAAGAGAAAAAACGAAACAAAGAACTAAGAGAAAGAGAAAATAACGCAAATAATTTATATATCATCATCATCATCACCATTGTCAACCATTATCAATCCACTGCTGGACGAAGGACTCCCCAAGTTTCCTCCACAACGGTCTGTCTCCTCCATGTTACTCCCGCATACTTTCGAATTTCATCCACCCATCTTCCATGTGGTCTTCTTCTGGGTCTTTTCCTGTCCCTTGGAATCCAATCTAAAATTTCAGCTGTCCATCGATGGTCTGTCCTTCTGGCAGTACGTCCAGCCCATTGCCATTTCAGGGATTTAACTCTGATCATGATGTCTTCCACTCTTGTCATTTTCCTGATCCACGAGTTCCTCTTCTTTTCTCTCCTGGTTACACCAAGCATGCACCTCTCCATTCTGCTTTGGGTTGTCTGCAGCCTTTGTATGTCTCTTTTAGTTAAGGTCCACGTCTCTGCACCATACGTAAGCACTGGAAGGATGCATTGATCAAACACTTTTCTTTTAAGACATAATGGCATATTGCTCTTGAAAATTATGCTGTTTCTTCCAAAAGCTCTCCAGGCAAGTTTTGTACGCCGGAGAGCTTTTGGAAGAAACAGCATAATTTTCAAGAGCAATATGCTATTATGTCTTAAAAGAAAAGTGTTTGATCAATGCATCCTTCCAGTGCTTACGTATGGTGCAGAGACGTGGACCTTAACTAAAAGAGACATACAAAGGCTGCAGACAACTCCAAGAGCCATGGAGAGTTGCATGCTTGGTGTAACCAGGAGAGATAATTTATATATATCTTTTACTACACGTAAAGAGTATATCAAAAGAGGCAAAATACTAGAGAAAAATATAGAAAAAAGCAATTAAGAAGTATATAGCAAAATGAATTAAAAAAAAGTAGTAAAGAATGCCATATTAATCAAATGTTCGGAAATAAGTATTTCGAACATGAAATTTTGGAATACCCAGTTTCAGAAAACCAAAGTTTCGAATATCCGGTTGGATATCCGTACTACCATCTTCAGCCTCATGGCATTTCGGTTTTTTACACTATGAACTCATGTTCGGATTCTGACAATATAGTACGTATGATTGTTACTCTAACTTTTGTCGTTACTTGTGTGGCAAGGCAAACCTCGGTGTGCATTTTTACGAAAACTTAGATGCAAGGATGCCCAGTATTTTGGACAAGACACAGCTTTTCTAATGCAGGTATTTTCTCTGCAGTCCATATCGAATATTTGCCCTAAAAAATATAAGCATCAATAGACAGATGGATCCCGAGATATCGCATCCCTCACTGATGTGGTATTCAGACAGGGTACCTACTCTACTCATTTACCACCTGCGTTACAATTGCAAAATCACCTGACGTACGATCTGCGTCAAACGCGCTTTTGCGTGTGTATGTGCAAAGCTAGAAATTTTCCTTTTTCTCCAGTGGGTAAGGTCTTCATTCAGAGCAAGCCGATTTTTTCTCTCGTGTTTATAAAATTCCATTGGAAACTTTAAAAAGCGTATTCCACAAGGGAAAAAAACAAATCGTTTGTATTTCATATGAAATTCGTTTTCCATTGATGCAACAGTGATAAGGTTGTACAATTTCGTCATGGGTGTTCAATATACACTCTGTAACAAAAAACTTCAAGGAATGATCGGAAGCTCATGGAAATCAGTAGATGGCTAAGTTGAGCACAGATATGCACAAGAGAAAAATAAAGGACAAATCCGATTGGAGTGTTTGACGTCATAAGCAAGGAAGCCTCCTAGTCTTATGTAACTTAACCATTAAAACTGGTTTCCTCGTCAGAAGGGTTTTTTGTTCATTTGTTTGGAGGTTTATTTCACGATCACCATGAGCAACTCAATGAGCAATAAGCGGTCGCCCTCCCTAATTTGGGACCACTGGTTGAAATGAAGGGAGAGAACCTGTGTCATAAGACAAACACTGCATCCACGCCTCACAAAGGATTCGAATCTGGACCCATCTTGAACAAATTATTAGAAGCCAGCGCCTCGTACCACTCGGCCAGTGAGTCAGCGAAGTGCCTTACGGCTTTGGGCTGCGATTTTTATGAAGAAGCAAACTTCGTACGGAATGCCAAGGCACCAAATTAGCAGACCATGTCACCAGCTGAGTGAATTTGAGAGGGAACGGATCGTTGGTCTCCAAGACGGTGGATGGTCAACTTGCTGTGTTATGCAGTATTTGAAGGTGGAAGGCACCAGACCGCATGTTTCAGCAAGACACTGTTCGTCCGCAGACTGCATACATTTTTGAGAAACGCGTCCACGCGGTCAATCTCCTGGAATGGCCAGCAAGATTCCCGTGCCTATCCTGAATGGAATATGTATCGGACATGGTTGGACATCTCAACACTCATCCGCAACCATCGCAGACAACGGGCGCCGTAGAAGCCCATGCTGGAAGCATGGTGGATAGTGCAGCAGGAGACCATCAGACGTCTATACGACTCAACACCACGACGTATTGCTGAACGCATTACCAATGTAGGTGGTTGCAGCTCTTACTGATGAGCCTTATTTTTTAGGCATTAATTACAGAATTATTCATTTGTTTTGAAAACTTAATCATGTTTCTTGTCACCCACATCCGTGAACTTCAATTGAATATCCCACCTTTTCTGCGTGTTGCAATTTCAATGTTACAGAGTGTATTTATGGAAGCATGCATGCGTGATGTCAAAATAGACATTACAGGTTCATGTGTTAGGAATTTCTGTGTGCGCAGATTGCTGTATGATGATGACACAGTTCTTTCGTCTGAACGCAAAGGCGAGTTACAGGGCATGTTGTCCAAGTTTTACAAACTATGTAAGAAATTCAAACTGAGGGTAAATAAGAAAAAACCAAATCATAGTTTCTGAACAAGGAACTATTAGTACTGGATGCAAGATCAGCCTCTATAATACACTGGTGGAAAGTGAAAAAAGAACACCAAGAAGGAATTGGCGGACGATCATGAAATTTATCTATGTTAATGGGGTCGAGTTTACGTAGGTGTGTTGTTAATTTCGGGACCAACTGGTAAGCGCTTACGCTACAGCACGGCATAATATGCACATTAACGTCGGTGGTATTTAAGGAATACGGCGAAGTGAATGTAATCAGTCGTCGGCGTACGGACACGTGCGAAGACCCTGAAGAAGCTGCAATGCCTGGACATGGAAGACGTGTACGATTTCAGCAGTTATCGGACTTAGAGCGAGGTCGTCTAGTCGGAATGCGCGAGGCCGGGTGGCCGTATCGTCGTATAGCGGAGCGAATTGGACGGGAAGTGTCGGTGGTGGTACGATGGTGGCGTAGATGGTCCGAGGAACATTCCCACACGAGAAGACGTGGGACCGGGAGTCACAGACGGACCGATCGACGCATAAGAGGAGCGGCGTTTTCAAGCAGAACATCCACTGCGACGCAAATCCGAGCTGCCGTTGCACCTGAGGTGACTGTGCGAACAATCCGCAACCGTCTACTAGATGCAGGACTATGTGTACGTGTGCCTCTGGCATGTGTACCTCTGACTCCAGCCCACCGTCAGGAACGGCTGCGGTGGTGTCGCCAACGTCTGCACTGGAGAACGCAATGGCGATCTGTCGTGTTCAGCGATGAAAGCAGATTCTGGTTGGGAGCCTCCGATGGCCGTGTGCGTGTTCGCAGACGCACAGGGGAGCGTCTATACCCTTCTTGCATCCGCCAGCGACACACAGGGCCTACACCTGGTCTTCTGGTGTGGGGAGCGATCAGCTATCACTACCGTACACAACTAGTGTTTGTACCGGGTACGTTAAACAGCACCTCCTACATCAACAACATCATTCAGCCCGTTGTTGTGCCATTTGTAAAGTCGATCCATCGTGGTGTTTTCCAGCAAGATAACGCACGCCCACACACGGCACGCGCAACGCAACATGCACTTCAGGGTGTGAGACAACTTCCATGGCCTGCACGTTCACCGGATTTGTCCCCCATTGAGCACGTGTAGGATTTTATGGGACAACGACTTACCCGGTCTCCACGGCCAGCCACGGCCATCCCCGATTTACGCGTCCAGGTTGAGGATGCTTGGAACTCAATACCCCAAACTTACATCCAACATCTGTACGACAGACTCCATGCCAGAATTGCACAGTGTGATGCAGTTCATGGCGGTTCAACCTCGTACTAACCATGTTACATGGAAATATTATTTTTTTAGTTTACCAGCAAATACAGCTGTATTTTGCCATAATGTTTTGATCACGTTATCCTCTGTATTCCGTTATTATGCTGTATAAATTTCGTTGGTATCAGACGTCTCCTTCTTGGTGTTCTTTTTTCACTTTCCGCCAGTGTAGATAATTAGACCAGGTGAGTCTGTGCACTTAGAAGAATATTTGACAGATAAGATGATGAAATCAGTAAGCGAGGGAATTTAGCTTTGAAAGTCATAGCTACTTTTAGGAGAAATTCGCAGAACTAATAGGTTGTCGAAAACTTCCCGACTGGCTGTGAATGAAAGTGTAATTGTTCCTACTTTGACATATGGTAGCAACCTAGATCTTGCAAAAGAGGACACACGAATCGTTTCTGTGCTAGAGAGATGCGTTACGTACAGGGGTATTTGTGGTAAGATGTGTTCTGATTATGTGGGAAACGAAGACTTGTTGCTGATGTGTAATGTGAAGCAAAATATCGTTAGCACGGCGGAGAGAAATATTTTGAGAAGGTTTGGCCATGCTGAAATAATAAGTGATGAGGTGCTAAGATAATTTATTCTGTCCTAGTACACTGGTGTGCAAAAATTAAGGACGAAGAGGAAAAATTAGCATAACAGCGGAACGAGCAGGCAGAACGGACCGAAAGACCACTCAGGAGATAGACTAGGGTCCGGTACGGTAGGGCATGCGCATATATGCAGCATGACATAGGGGGGGGGGGAGTGTCGGAAGGGTATAAAGCTCACAGGCGGTGTACGCTCAGCAATTCGGTGAAAGCTATTGCACGGTGTACATCGATTTGAACGACGTCGAGTTGCTGCTACCGTGTGATATGGCCAACAAGCAATCCAGTAGATGACATCTGGATGACTTTACCCGAGGTCGCATTATTGGGAAGTTCGAAGAAGGTCGAAGTATGACTAGTGTGGCCGAGGAGTTCGGGATCGCTCACAGCATCGTTTTACGAGCTTGGAGAGCATTTCAAACGACAGGAACAGCTGTCCGAGAGTTTAGCAGTGGTCGTCCACGAGCAACCACGGCGGCAGACGACCAGTATATTGTCCTACAGGCGAGAAGAGACAGACGGCAGACAGCAGGAGAAATCGCAAGGCACATGCAACAGACAACTGGACGTTCGTTATCGCGTTTTACCGTTGGCAGGTGGCTGCACAAAGGTGGTCTATTTGCACGACGACCAGTACGGTGTGTGCCATTAACGCCTGCTCATCGGAGACGGCGGTTTCTGTGGTGCCAGGAACACAAGAACTGGACACATCAGCAATGGGGTCGAGTTCTCTTTACGGATGACAGCCGATTTAGTCTGACGAGCGATTCTGGACGTATACACATCTGGAGAGAGCAGGGAACACGCAATCACACCTCCAACATCATCGAAAAGGACCGGTTTGGAGGTGGCGGAGTTCTCGTTTGGGCGGTATCATGCTTGGTAGCCGTATTGAACTCCACATCTTCCAAGGAGGTTCAGTCACTGATGTCCGCTATTGTACCGAGGTTCTCCTGCCTCACGTGCGTCTGTTTAGAGGTTCTGTGGGTCCTGAGTTCCTCTTCATGGACGACAACGCTACACCTCATCGTACAGTGGCTGTCGCAGAGCTGTTGGAGAGTAAAGATATTCAACGCATGGATTGTCCCGCAAGGTGACCGGACCTAAATCTAATCGAACACGTGTGGGACCTTCTCGGGAGACGCTTAGCAGCGCGTCACCAGCCGCCAGCAACGATTCCGCAGCTGCGATTGGCGCTACATGAGGAATGGGCCGCGATTGGCGCTACATGAGGAATGGGCCGCGATTGGCGCTACATGAGGAATGGGCCGCGATGCCTCAACAGCTCCTTGACAACCTCGTCCTCAGCATGGACATACGTTGTAAATCCTGCAACGCAGTCAGGGGTGATCATATCCCCTACTAAAGACTAGATTTTTCTTGGCAGCCGCCTGTCACATGGACGTTTCTGTCTTCTGTCGAGTTGTGCTCGAAGCTACCTTTTCAATAAAGTGCCTTTGTATCCTTTGGATTCCTTGTTTGGACGGTTTTGCTCACTTGTACCATATTCTGACATCATGGGGATCTTATGGTATGATTTGAGTCGATGTGGAGCACTTCTGCACGACGTTAAATTCGAAAAACCGTCTCGTCTTTAATTTTTACACGCCAGTGTAGCAAGAATGAAAGCTAGTGAAAGGTCAAGGAAATCTAGGAAGAACTCGATACAGCACGGTCTGACAGAGGAAAAGAAAATGAGTCTTATATGAGACGTGTGACGGATGCATGTGAAGCTCGAATTATGGGTCGAAATCGCTGTAAATGGAGATTTTTGATACCTTGACAGTAAGTAAAATCTGAATTTTCAGTAATTATGATTTAGGAGATGATCTTGCTTAGAGGAGCTAATCTATGAATCTCAGGAAAACCCTTAGAGATGTGTAGGTATACAAGTATGTATGCATTCCATTTAAAACGCAGATTAATTTTAATTGTGCATAGTATGTTCAGAACTGCGAACCACCGGCGTTCTTAATATCGTATTTTAAGTTTTTTCCAGGAGCTTGGCTAGCACTAGGTAATTTATACTGTGTATGAAGCAATGTTTCTCAAACCGCTTTTCTTCTACTTTCGTACTGTTCCAAGTTTTCAGGCTCAATACGTAAGTGGAAAAACTGTAGAAATACGTAAGTGGAAAAACTTCATTAAAATAATCCTCATAAATCAAATTACATAATTTTCATAGGGGAAGTATTAGTAGCAATATAGTTTACCCAGGGGAGGAATTGATAGTAAATTTATTCAGGGAAGAGGATGGATATTTAATGCAAAAACAGATTTATGGTAATGGTACACTTCAACGAAATCTGTCTGAAGTCTCACGTATGTTTACATTAATTTAGACAGCATGCTTCTTTCTGAAAAATCAGTGTACACGTTCAAATACTAACAGAATGTTGTTAATCAAGATATCAAGTGCAAAATATCGGCCAGTCCCTTGTAGGAAACATGTTCACAATCGTCGGGGAAGTAAGTCGTACTTCTCTGCTCGACAAAGGTTAACAGGAGAAATGAGTTGTCAAACCAGTCTTGCATACTAATGGGTAGCAGATGTTATCGGTTTGCCAATTTGCATCCATTACATCAGAATGATCCTGTATACACGCCCAACTGCTTTGAGGCAAGTGCTGCGAATTACACTTTGAGAAGTCATTAGTTTGACAGAAATTTTCAAAATGTAGAGAGACACTAATTTCGCAAAATCTACGGAGAAAGTGAATAAACTTAACGAAAGACACTTTTTTAAGTGAAAATCGAATACCATGCACTTTTAAACAAGAAAGTTTTGTAATACTTATATTTCAAGGTTGTGACCAGAAAAAAATGCACTTACCCAGAACTTTGTAATGACCAATGCTTGTATTTCAAAGTATGCACCATTATTTCAAGAGTTTGTACCCATATTTTTGCATGGTGTTCAATCGCGGAACGTTACCATACCTTCGGCTCAGAGGGGAAGGGCTGTCAACAGGCACGTTCGACGTCGTGCGAATTAGCAAATTCGCACGACGTCGAACAAAGCTTATACGGAGAAAATACGTCATCGCGCAAAACAGGTGATAATAAGAACGGGAAAAGGTCGGGGCTGTACGCTGGGTGTGGCAACAGCTCGATTCCATCAGGTTCATGAAGTTTTACCTGGGTTCAAATCACGGTACAAGACTTGGCATCGTCGTGTTGAAGTAGCGCTTGCTTTCTGTTCACTAAATTAGACTACTATTGCTTCAGTTTGTATTGCATCCGTCCCAGATCCTTGGAATACATTTCAGGGTTGATACCCTGCCATCGGGAACAAACGCAAAGTGGATCACATATTAATTCCACCTGACACACGAAATGACCATTTTTTTTTTCCTGAAATCGTCAGCGTTTGGGGTAAGCTGGTTCACTTGAGTCCAATAACTGGTTAGAAGCGTCTGGATTAAGCAGGTATATCCACACCTCCAGTAACTTCCCGCTTGATATACAGTGTCACGCGGATTCTCGAGAATTTCCTTGAAAACCTCACAGAATTTCTATTTCCAGTTCGACAATCTTCGGGTGCTGGTTGTTGGTTTTACCTCAGCAGTCGTGAGCAGGATGTCCGAATCCTGAACCTTTCTTTCTCTTTAAGCTCATGTTGCCACCAGCAAACTCCTCGAACTAAATTTGCGCTAAACTATGCTGCTTCAGCAGCATCAACCTTCCAGTAATGGTGCAATAGAACCAATATTTCAAACTTGTGGCCAATATGTATAATGCGATAAATATTCAGTGCACACTGTGAAAAATAAATGGTGTGAATTCACGTAAAATTTCTGAAAATAACGTGCAGCAAAGTGTCCATATTTTAAAGAAATTTCCGTTTTTAAAAGTTCCCGTTATATTTCTAACTTCCGTATTTTCACAAATTTTCCGCATTCAGTAATTCCGTTTATTTCAGAAAAGTCCGTTTCAAGTTTTTCCGTATTTATACAGAAATTTCGCAAAATCGAAAACGCTGAATTTTTCAGCCCTGGCGCCAAAGAATTCCTTCGCGCCGGTGAGGGGGTTCGAACTCATGTCTATTAGTCTATACAAGTCGTGTGTCTTAACCACTGAGCCAGAAAGTCTTAGGAATTATACTCACGTTCAAAGTAAAACTAATCCTGCGATGATGAATTTTTTTTTCATTATTGTGAGAGATTTAGTCATTTTATTTTCTGTTGGAGCTTCTTGTTTTTTTTTATTCGTTTGTAATCATATTTTTTTTTCTGTAGGAGGACTTATCACAAATTAAGTATTTATCTCATCGTGATTTTTCGATTCAACAGAATGCTTTGGAACTTGAGATCTTTTTTAAATTGAAAATGACTCAATCATCTTTAAGAAAAGTTGAAATGTACTGCTTTATAGAATTATTTTACAAAACTGCTAAATATAAAATTTGCTCTTGATAGCTATAATAGCTTTTGTGTTAAGGACTCCACAGACTGATTCATAGACATCGTACACTCACCTGTACAATAATTTAAGTACCAGGTTCCTTACGGTAACACAATACACAATAGCTGGCCCCGCACGGGGATAACTGGTTTTCCAGTTATTTGGGGGAGCGGCGCCCCCACGGCCCGAGCTAACCTTGTGACGGAATACTTTTCGTTTACTCTTAAACGATGACATCACCGAAGGGACAGCTGTTCATCCAGCTGATGGGGGATGGCGTCCCCATGGCCCGAGCCAACATGTACTATATGTGATGATTTTCACATTTTTTATGTTTTTTGTTTTTTCACTTGACACGAACCCGCCTCAGTTGTAGGTTGCTGAGGTTGTGATTATGCGCCAGCTCAGGATTTTAGTTTCTCGTTTTCTTTCCTATCTTCTCCATTTTATGTTCCTATTGTTTTTCCGAGCTGGTTAGCTAGACCTACCTGCACGTTTGCCGTGTGCGGTGACCCGTAAGGTGGAAAAGGGGATGCTGGAGGCTGAGGTTTCTGGAGGCCTGGGTGTTGTTGTCGCCAGTTGCCAACACTCCTCTTTGCCCCCTGCTTCACCCTAAACGGGCGGCTGGGAACTAACCCACTCCTAGTCAATGAGGTCTGTGGCCAAATTGGAGCCCAGACCTCTAACGGCTTGTCGTTTTGCACAACAGGGTGAGTCTGGGGATAGGGTGGGCATGCCAAAGGGGTGTTCCCCAGGCATGGGAAAGTCTGGGTGCACGCCGAGCGCATGTCTGCCCTATCAACTTGCTATATCCGCTTGCTATCCCTAGAGCCGTGTCCTGCGTCCACTTGGGCTTGCGGACCTCCGGCTCTCCCTCGTTGGACTCGATTGTGGGTGGGGAAGTCGGCGGACGAATTCAAAAATTTTTTCGTGGCTCTCAATTCTGTTTCCCACGAACCAACAACCAAAAGAGGTATGGAGGAAGGCTCATCCCCTTCCGCAAAAAAACATGTTCCTGATTCTTCTAATGCTCGTTTCTTTTTTTTGCACTCATTGGACCCTTCAAAGCCTTTGAGTGCCAAAAGTCCATTTTGGATTAACAAAGCACTTCAATCTATAGCAAGCTCTCCTAAGAGCGTAAAGAAACTTCAGTCTGGAGATCTTCTGGTAGAAATGTCCACTGTGGCCTACAGTTCTACACTTCTAAACACTACCACGCTGCTTGAGACTCCGGTAAAAATAACACCTCATGGATACCTAAATTCGTCTCCTCTCAGGACCTCGTTGAGTGTACTGAGGAAGAACTACTTGAAGAACTGAGGAGTCAACACGTTACGGGTGTGCGGCGTATACTCTTTAGGTGGAATGGGCAGTCCGTCCCATCCCGCAATATCATTTTAACATTTGATAGCCCTTCCCTGCCTACGTCCATCAAGGCAGGGTATCTGCACCTTGAGATACGTCCGTATATCCCTAACCCTCTGAGATGTTTTAGGTGTCAGTCTTACGGCCATTCTCAGCAGTCGTGCAGGAGCAGTCCTAGGTGTGGACGCTGTGGTGCCGCAGAGCATCTTTTATCAGAATGTGTGGCCGAGGCTGAGTTTTGTGTGAACTGTAAGGGTTCACACGCAGCATCAGCCAAAGATTGTCCCAAGTGGAAGGAGGAGAAGGAAATTCAAAGGCTAAAGACGGTGGAGAATATTTCCTATCCTGAGGCCAGAAGGAGAGTAGTTCCTGCTTCTTCTGATCGGCGCTCATATGCATCAGTGGTGGTTGCTAAATCTACAATCGGCATTCAAACCGACATTAAGATCCCTCCTAAATGTCCCTATAACCTGGAAGATATCATCGCAGCCGGACTGGAGGCACTCCAGTCTCGAGCTAGGGGTCTGAAAGCGCCACCCACCACTTTGCCGAAGCAGACTCATCCCACCACCAACAAGGGAACTCAGGCCACTTCTAAAAAAACCAAAGCCCAGGATAAGAAAAGCATTTCTTCTCCTCCAAAATCTCAGGAAACGACTCAACGTCGTGCGCCTCCCGTTAAGACACTTGGGACAAAGCATGCTCCCATCTTGGCCCCTGGTCACACGCCTCCAGATCTGGGGGAACCCCCATCAGAGGTGATGGAGCCTGACTTCGTTTGATCATTTTCATTTTCATTTCACTTATAACCATGGCTTCAATCATTCAGTGGAACTGTCGAGGTTTTCGGACGAGTTTTGATGAAGTGAAACATCTGCTTTCATTTTACTCTCCGGTGTGCCTTTGTCTACAGGAGACGAAGCTTAAATCATCAGACCTGCTTTCAGTTCGAGGCTACAGTGCGTATCGGACGGATAATGCATCGAGAGACATCGCCTGTGGGGGAGTCGCTATTCTTGTCCCTCACAGTGTTCCGGTGTCTTCCGTGGCGATATCCACAACTTTGCAGGCCGTGGCGGTGCGAATATCTGTCCCTGTGCCTCTTACTGTCTGCAGTGTCTATCTGCCGCCGGACGAGAACGTAAGCGTCTCTGTACTGAAGAGATTGGTTGATCAGCTGCCTTCACCCTTACTTTTACTGGGTGACTTCAATGCCCATCATCATTTGTGGGGTAGTGTCAGCATCAGCACGAGAGGTCGTCGCATAGAGTCTCTTCTGTTTTCGGCCTCTTTGTGCCTTTTTAACACTGGTGATGACACGTACTTCCATGAACCAACAAGATCCTTCAGTGCGATCGATTTGACCTTGGGATCACCATCAATTATTGCTGACTGGTCGTGGACGGTGTGTAACGACCTCCACGGGAGCGACCACTTTCCAATTGTCCTCTCGCATCATAGGAACATGCCATCTTCTGTTTCCCGCCCTCCTCGGTGGAAGATGGAGCGTGCGAGATGGGAGGTCTTCACATCGTCCACAGTGATATCTTCTGCAATGGTGACCCAAGAGTCAATCGACGCAGCTGTTCTTGAAGTCACAAATTGCATTCTTCAGACAGCTGATCTTTCTATACCAAAAACATCTACGATACTCTCCAGAAGTCCGAAGCCTTGGTGGACCGATGAATGCGCAGCGGCTAGGAGAGCTCAACATAAGGCCTGGTCTACGTTTCGGCGTTATCCGACCGATGCTAATCTCGTTACATTCAAACGAGCAAAATCTTATGCCTGGTTGGTGCATCGACGTGGCAAGAGGGAGTCTTGGATCCAGTATGTTTCATCTCTCACTTCACGTGCCAGTTCGAAAAGTGTGTGGGACAAGATTCGTAAGATCCGGGGTAACTACAAATCTCACCAGATCTCCATTCTCGAGAGTAACGGCTGCACATATTCTGAAGTCGGGGAGATTGCTGATTGTTTGGGGGAGGCGTTTGCCTCCGTGTCGAGTGACCTGGCGTATCCTTCCTCCTTTCTGAGGATTAAATCCACTGCGGAACGCCAGAGAATCTCTTTTGCGCCTTTTAACGACACTAGTTATAACTCCCCTTCAGCATGGTTGAACTCAGGGTGGCTCTGCATCGGTCCGGCGCTACGTCTGTCGGTCCCGATGGCATCCACTATGACATGCTCCGTCATCTCTCGCAGTCGTCTCTCGAGAATCTCTTAATCTTATATAATCGTATTTGGTCGGAGCACAGTTTCCCGGAATCTTGGCGAAAAGCATTTGTTCTGCCTTTACCCAAACCTGGCAAGGATCCCAAGTCTCCCTCTAGTTATCGTCCAATTGCTCTCACTAGCTGTCTGTGTAAAGTTCTTGAACGCATGGTTAATTCCCGGTTAGTTCATTTTTTAGAATATCATCAAGTACTTTCACCATAACAAAGCGGCTTTCGCCGTCATCGTTCACCTCACGATCATCTCCTGCACCTTGAGACATCTGTACGCGAGGCGTTCGTGCGTAGGCAGCACCTGGTGTCCGTTTTCTTCGATATTGGAAAAGCCTATGATCGAGCGTGGCGGCACGGTATTATCCGTGACCTCCTCGCATGCGGATTGCGAGGAAATCTTCCGACATTTATTTTAAATTTTCTTCGCAATCGGGTGTTCCAGGTGCGCCTGGGTACGACGCTATCGGCAACATTCCATCAAGAACAAGGTGTTCCTCAAGGTTGCATTTTATCTGTCACATTGTTCATCCTTCTTATTAATTGTCTTTTCACAAATCTTCCTCCTGCGGTTTCGGCTACTGTTTATGTTGATGACTTGCACATTTTCTGCTCGTCATCAAGCATGTATTTTATTGAAAGGCAGTTGCAGTCTGCAATTAACCAGATCTTTAAAGCGGCGAATAGAAATGGTTTCGTTCTTTCTCCCGACAAGACAGCGAGTGTCCATTTCTGCCGGAGGCGTGGCCTCCATCCTGACCCAGAGCTGTATTTAGACCGTGCAGCCATACCAGTTTTACCGGACACCAAGTTCCTTGGTCTGACCGTCGATTGTGCGCTTACGTTCCGTTCGCACGTTCGGCGGCTCAAGATTTGCTGTCTGCAGGCTCTATCTATTCTTAAGATCCTTTCGAGAGTCTCGTGGGGCGCAGACAGGATGTCTTTGTTTCGAATTTACCATTCATTAATACGGTCAAAACTGGATTATGGTTGTATCGTGCATGGCTCTGCTCGTCGTTCCGTTCTCCGGCCTTTGGACACTATTCACCATCAAGCACTGCGTCTTTGTTCGGGAGCATTTCGAACATCTCCAATTCCCAGCCTTTACGCTGACGCGAACGAACCATCGCTTGAATTACGCCGTCTGCAGCTGTCTATTCAATTCTACCTGAAACTTAGATCTCTTCCAGACCATCCTTTATACGATGCGGTTTTTCATCCCCAGCATACTCGTTTATTCGGGAACCAGCCTTCGTGCATTTCAACCTTCGGTCTTCGTATGGCTGTCGTAGCCCGTGATGAAGGTCTCGACTTGTCTCTTGTTGAAAAGACCAGGGGCTTTGGGGATCCTCCATGGCACCCACTTGGTGTCATGGTTGATACCACCTTTACATCTTTCGAGAAATCCTCAACCCCTGCGTCAGTGTACCAGCAGCTCTTCGTTGAGCACCGTGCGCTCAATTCTGAATACACTCCCATTTTCACTGATGGCTCCAAGATGCACGGAGTAGGTGGATCCGCGGTGGTTTGTATTGATGACGTCTCTGTTGCGCGGATCCCAGCTGAGGCCACGGTGTTTTCGGCGGAGATGCATGCTGTGTATCTCGCCCTTCTCCATGTTCAGTCGTGTTCTCATCACCGGGCTGCGGTGTACACTGATTCTTTGAGTGTTGTACAGGCATTGTCATCGTTGGACTGCTGTGACCACCCTTTTCTTTTTACCGTACGAAGGCTTCTTTGTTCTTTGCTCGAGGCCGGTGTCCAGATACAATTTTGTTGGATTCCCGGGCATGTTGGAATCTCGGGTAACGAGTGTGCTGATGCGGCTGCTAGATCTGCTTCCTCTTTGGTCGTCACACCCTTGCCACTGTTTCACCGGGATTTCCGCTTTCTTGTTCGCGACCATATCAAGCGAACGTGACAAGGTCTGTGGGACCAAGAGGTGGAAAATAAACTGCATCGTATTAAACCTAATCTTGAAATTTGGAAATCCTCATATCGTCGGAACCGTAGGGAGGAATTGGTGCTTGCGCGTCTCCGCATTGGGCATTGTCGTTTCACTCACCGCTTTTTGCTGTGTGGCGACACTGCGCCGATGTGTGAGACGTGCAACTGCCGACTCACCGTCACTCATCTTCTGTGTACCTGTGTTCGTTTTCGTGATGTACGTTTTCATTTCTTTCATTCTCATTTGTTGAACGAGGACGCCGCTACACTGCAGCGGCTCCTAAATGACCACTGCAATACTGTTGCTGTTTTTTCATTTTTTAAACAAATTGACTATTTTAAACATATCTAGATTTTAGCCCTATCATCTTACTCATTTCTCAGTTTTACCGAATCAGCTAGATTTTAATCATTGTATCATGTTTTTAATACTGTTTGTTTCATTATCTTTTTTAGTCCTTCCATCGTTCTCATTTTTCAGTTTTACATGATCAGTCAGATTTTAAGCTTTTTACCACGTTTTTAATACTGTTTGTTTGTCTGTCTTGTGTCTGGCGCTCTTTGGCCAATCATGGCCCTTGCGCCATAAAAATCAAAAAACCAACCAACCAACCACAATAGCTGGTGCACAAAATGGTGGAGAGGGAAGGAATATCCTGTGCCACAATAACCAAATTCATACGATACGCTATCCACAACATCCAATCTCTTTACCGAACTTTAAAATCACTAGCTTTGACAGACGATTGAATTTTAACAGTTAAGCAAACCTAACGCATTCCTATTACCAGAATGTTTTCGTCATATGAATATGTAAAAAGTGAGAACGGAGTTTTTCCGTTAATATACGAAAGGAATTGCGGAAAGGTTTCTGAAAACTAACTATTTTCTTGGCGTACGAAAAATCCATGAAATTCAGGTTTCTTTCAGTCATTTCGCGGAAAAGATTATACGAGAAATATGTTTCATTAATTCACGAAAATAATCACGGAATGTGGCTCGTGAATTTCGGAATTTTTTTTACTGTGTGTGTTTCGAGACACATGTACCTAATACAGGAACTGGTTCCCCACACTACGAGCTTTTACACGATCTGCAATACCGACCGTTCAAAATGAAGGTATGCAAATTATCGACACAAGGAACGCCATGTGAAAACCAAAGTTTTTAAGCACGTTTTTTTGGCAAAAGCTTTGTAATATGCGAGGGACTTTAAAAACACCCACAACCACTTCAGGACATAAGGAGCCGCTCACTCTCAGTTTGGAAGATTGTTTATAGGGAGGGTAGTCAGCCAGCACTAGAAGGACAAAACATACCATCCTTGCCTTACTCGGGGCTCGAACCCTGTCTCAGACGACAGCGCTTCTAACTGTTTGACCACCTTTTGGCAAACGCTTCAAACGTCCTACGCAGAAGATAGTTGAAGTTTTTAATTGGAAAATGCGTAGACAGTCGTGGTCCTGGTTAATCAACTGGAAGAAAAACGAATTTTGAAAATGGAAATTTTAGAATGCCAGATACAATAACAAAATGCAAATATATTTTTCCACCTTGCAGTATTTGTCAAAGAGCTTTTTACCTTGCAGTATTTGTCATTTTCTTGTAGGACTTCCGTCCACAGTGAGTAGAGTTTAGGTCCCAGCCACCTACAGCGAGATCGCCTTTTGGGCAGGACACAGAAACGGAAGGAATGAGAGCAAGTCTAGCGACTTTGACAGAACAGTTTGTAGTGAGATTTATATTTTTCCACGGTTAAGAGGAAATACAGTACATGCCGAAGATCAGTACCCAAATGTGTGTTTATGTGTGTGTGTGTGTGAGAGAGAGAGACAGATCGCGGGATATAGAACTATAGAACTAAACAATGTTAAAAATATTCTACGAACGAACTACAGAAGGCGAATAGTAATGAAGCGAAAGGAAAACAAACAAATCCATGCCACCTAACATTTTTTTTTTACTGAAAAGCTGGAAAACGCACAGAAAATCATGCTCGTGGCTATACTTCCAAGTGCATGATGTTGCCTATCACGGCGCCCCTTCCCCCGGCGGGGAAAATTGTGCATCTGAAAAATCAGATACCATTTGTATTGCTCTGATCATGTCTAAAAAGTTAGCTCACGCTATTTCCAAATTGACCGGTAGGAAATGAAATTGTTAAAGTTACAGAACATTTGGAGGGTGGAAGTAGTAAGAAATCCTATGACGTTAATTGGTTTTGCTTCAGTTATTGCAGAACACAGCAGGTTATCAACGAGAACAATTATTTCAGTCTCGTCAGAGCTAGTGTTCGAAACGACCTTCCAGAACAGCAATACACGCATTTCTTCGAGGAAAACAACACGCTGCATTGCTAGAAGAAATTCCACTTGTAACACGCCGTCTTTTTTTTTTTTGATTGGAGGTTTAACGACCACCGTGAGCAACTCAATGGGCTATAAGCAGTCGCCCGTCCCTAATTTAGGGTCACTGGTTCCAGGGAAGGGAGAGAGCCAGTGCCGTAAGACAAACACAACATCCATGCCTGACCGGGATTCGAACCCGGACCCCTTACGGACGAATGATCAGAGGCCAACGCCTTAGACCACTGCGCCACCGGGGGCGGCTAACACGCCGTCGTATGCGGTCAATGCATGATGGCGCTTTAACACATTTTTTTTTTTTGATTGGAGGTTTAACGACCACCGTGAGCAACTCAATGGGCTATAAGCAGTCGCCCGTCCCTAATTTAGGGTCACTGGTTCCAGGGAAGGGAGAGAGTCAGTGCCGTAAGACAAACACAACATCCATGCCTGAACGGGATTCGAACCCGGACCCCTTACGGACGAATGATCAGAGGCCAGCGCCTTAGACCACTGCGCCACCGGGGCGGCTAACACATTTTAGCTCCACTGCTTTAGAACATCTTTATCGTACGTATCGTGCCAGTTGGATTGGTAGAGATGGAAGAACTACATGGCCTGCACGCTCTCCATGCAAGTTTAGATCCTTGCGATTCCTTCTTATAGGGACGCAGGGCCGTATAGTTAGCAGGGAGATAGAGGAGGCTCAGCTTCCCTGGAAAATTCACGTTGTTGTAAATTCTTTGAACTTTTCGATGGTTTATGAAAATGACTTTTGTATTTCATTCCAAGCATAAATACTTACCATATTTTGTCGTGCTTTACACTTCTTAAAAACAAGAAAAATTGAAGTGATACTGCACGAAACGATGAATAACTAGAAAGAAAATACTCTTCGAGGTGAATTAATAGGAGCGGCGCCGCCAATGAATCGCTGCCATATGGTGTGGTGAGAGGGCTTGTTGGTGTTATGGGCCAGGCAAGAGAGAAATGCCGTTTTTTAGCTTTTTCGGAGATATGTAAAATTTTAAAGAACACAACTAAAAAAAAAGATAGATAGATAGATAGAAAGAAAGAGTGACGGAGGTGGGGACGTAGTTGTACAAAAGGCTAAAACCTTGTTCGTCATTTGGTAAGTGATTATGAGATACTAAGTTGCTGCCTAAAAACTTCCCCGAAGTTCATTGCCAACAAAAAAAAATAATTTTAAGGAAATGTATCCCTCCTCGCGTTGGCAAATAGTGCTAAAGGTAAATCCTTGCGCGTGCACGAGAGAGAAAGAGCTTTCAACATCTTTTTCACTGCTTTTTTTGTCCAGTAGGAGTAGTTTTACGATGATTGTGTTGGAGAAACGGTGATTTTTTGGCGGGATTCTGCCGCTCTTGGTTTTTGAGAGGGAAATGGGGTTTGGCTATTGACCACGGTAAGAAGAGACTATCATATGACACCAGCAAAGGAGAATACGTGATTAAAGATGGAGAAAAAAGTGGAACTGAAGAAAAGTAGTAGAAAGAGTACTCAAGAAACGCATATAGCGTATTAAATCCATTTATTTTTGTGGCGTAAAAAGCACAAAGATTCTTCAACCTTTCGCACTCAACTGGGAGGCTTTTCCAAGGAGGATTTGAAAACTTTATTTCAAAAAATAAACTCTTTTTTCTTTTCCCACTGGAGTGCGAAAGCTTGGCGAATATTTGTGCTTATTACGCCACAAAAATAAACGGATTTAATACGCTGTATGCGTTTTTTGAGTATTCACAGTCTAGTGTATTTAAAATAACGTCAGTAGAAAGAGTTGAAATATGGCATCAATAAATCCTCGATGCCACTTGCTTGGATCCACGGAAAAGAGACCACCAGAACAGTAAACTAAAAATAAAAAAACAAAACAAAAAAAAACAACGCTAGTTATAGTTAGGAGTTATTTTGCCTCCAGTGGTAAGGAACGTGCAGCTTAACCATCATCAAGCAAAATCGAAGTATGTGATTTTTTATATTTCAAAAGAGTTCAGTTTTCTCTCTTCCCCTTTCTGTTTCATATCTTCTGTATTATCTAATTGATCTTACTTTTTTGAATATTTATTCGCCAATGAAGTACATTAACAAAAGGTGATCAATTACAGAGTAAAACTTGCGTCTATATTCGTGGAAAAATACAGTTTCTACACTGCTGGCCACCCAAAATGCAACACCAAGAAGGAAGCATCCGATTGGCCTGAAATTCGCAGCATGCGTCTCCCGCGAGAGCACATGCAAACGATTAGCATTGCAGGGCATATGCAAATCATGTGCGCCCGGTACGCCACCGAGAAGCACTATAAGAAGGGTGCACAGAAGGCGGGGTGTAAGTAGTGGAAGTGTGTTGTGCTGCCGGACCTGTGCGTGGGAATACGGCAGTCGTTCCAGCACGTTTCCGAGTTCGACAGAGGACGAATAGTGGCTTATCGCGACAGCGGTTTATCGTACCGAGACATCGGCGCCCGTGTGGGACGACATCCAGCCACAGTGAGGCGAGTATGGATTAGATGAGTTCAGGAGGGACGGACGGACCGACGTGAGCGATTGCCGCAGCCACGGCACACCACCGAACGAGTGGACCGGCATGTTGTGCGTCGGGCATTGACGGCTCACACCGCCACATCACGAAGGTTAGCGCAGGAATTAGGGTGTGTTGCGCAACAACCTTTGTCAGCACGTACCGTTCGACGTCGTCTGCAGGAGCGGGGACTTGTCGCACGGCACCCATTGCTTCGATTACCATTGACGTTACACCACCGGCGAGTGCGGCGGCAGTGGGCAGTTGAACTCCGCACCTGGACTACGGAATGGCACGACATTGTCTTCTCTGACGAATCCCGCTTCTGCCAGCAACACGACGATGTTCGGATCCGCGTGTGGTGGCACCGCGGCGAGAGACTGTAGGACGCCTCCATTATGCATCGCCATACCGGTTCGTCGCCTGGCGTTATGGTTTGGGGCGCAATTGGATATGACACCCGAACCCCTCTGGTACGCATCGCTGGTACACTCAACAGCCACCGCTACATCTCCAACGTTTTGGAGCCTGTAGTCCTCCCTTACCTGCAGGACCTGCTGCGGCCACGTTTCAACAGGACAATGCGCGCCCGCACGTGGCACGCATTGTGCAACAATTCTTTACGGCCCAACAGGTGTCACTGCTGCCGTGGCCCGCCTGTTCTCCCGATATGTAGCCCATCGAACGCGTCTGGTCGCTGATCGGCTACCGAGTGGCCCGGCAAGCACCACCCGCGGCTACGCCTGATGAACTGTGGCAACGTGTGGAAGCAGCCTGGACCGACATACCCCAAGCCCACATCCAAAGCCTCTTTCGTTCGATGCCGCGGCGTGTAGCGGCCGTTATTGCCAGCCATGGGGGCCACACGAACTATTCATGTCTGGGTGTTCCGCGAGTCCCACGGCCCTGTAAGCTCAATCGTTTCATCTTTGTATCTGTTGTTATGTGTCCAGTAAATCTGGCTTTGCTATCTCGTGTCCTTCTTGGTGTTGCATTTTCGGTGGCCAGCAGTGTAGTTAAACAGAGACCCCCAGATTACTCTTCAGCCCCCCTGGTCCTGAGAGCTGCGGCCCTGCTGGGGCGCTGTTAGGTTTACGCTCCTCGGGTATGACGCATATTACCTATTTAACTTAATCTCTTTTGTTTACTCTGTCTTGTGTAAAATTTTCGTTATGTTTCTAACTTAAGGTCACTTCGGGGCCCCAAAGAGATTATTGCTTTAGCAGTTCACGGGCAGTCTGTCAAGTCAAGAAAATACGTTCTTTTTTTTTTTTTCTTTTTTTAATTGGAAATTTTAACGACCGCCGTGAGCAACTCAATGGGCTATAAGCAGTCGCCCGTCCATAATTTAGGGTCACTGGTTCCAGGGAAGGTAGAGTGCCAGTGTCCTAACACAAATACAACATCCATGCCTCACCGGGATTCGAACCCAGTCCCCCTTTGGACGAATGATCAGAGGCCATAGCTTATACCACTGCGACACCGGGGTGGCAAAGTAAGTTCATTTACGATCTCGTGATACTGTGAGACGGTGTTAAGTGTTCGAAAGATTCGCCGTAAAAGAACATATTATTATTATTCAGCAAAATAATTCTGTTGGGCAACGGATGAGAAGACGCTGTGGGACGTGTTCTGGGTCTCATGGAACACTTTGGAAATACTTCATCTGATATGCAAAGTGATCATAAAAGACCTTGTGCAGTTTAAAATTTTACTAACTTCCAAACTGTAGGGGGTCTAGGACCGTAGCTAGGTCCTAGAATCAAGTGGTGGGGTTGACGAGTCATCTGGGGGCTCTATCTTCAACTGCAAACTATGTTTTCCCACAAATACAGATGCAAGCTTTACTTTGTTTCTCCGCTCCTTTTAATTTACTTCACTGGAGACTAATTTCTCCACGCCCTCTAGTGAAAACAATAAAGTGAAGTACAAAATATGAACAAAGGGAGATAAAGAAAACTGAACTTTTGAAAGATAAAAGAAATGAATCATATCCTCTGAATTTGCTTGATGATGTTTGAGGCGCAGGTTTCTTGTCACTGGAGGCAAAATTACTCCCAACTAGCATGGAAAAACTATAGCTTTTTTAGTTTACAATTCCAGTCTCTTTCCGTGGACCTACGCAATGCATGGAGGAGCTATTGATGTTGTATTTCCACTATATCTACTCCTATATTTAGGTTACAAGTTTTCTACACTTTTAACTGCGTATTCGTCTTCGCTGGTGCTCGGAGATAGCCTATTCTTACCGTGGTCAACAGCCAAACACTCACCATTCCCAACTCGAAACCCAAGAGCCCTCAGATTCCTGCCAACAAATCCTTTTTCTCAAACACACACACGTGCTTCCTTCTCTTCTTTCTTGTCTTTCCTACTGATCGCAAAACAATGAACAGAAAGAAGTTGAAAGTTCTTTCTCTATCACGTACGAAATATTCCCTTTAGCACTATTTTCCAACGGTTAGGTGGAATCGTTTTGCTAAAACGTCCCCGCGATTACACTTTTTTGTTGGCAATTAACTACCTGGAAGCTTTTTACTGCAGAATCGTAACCCCTCATTGTCACTTACCAAGTGTCGAACAGTGTTTTAGTTTTTTGCGTAAGTACACCTCCACATGAAGTTTTCTTTCTTTCTGTTTTTTTGTTTTTGTTTTGTTTTTGGTGACGTTCTTCAAAAGTTTGCGTTCCACAGGCAAACACCAAAAAACAAAGGTATTTTTTCTTCCCTGACTCTTAACACAGTCCATGTGGCAGCGAATCATTGGCGCAGCTCTTCCTGTTGATTCGCCACGAGAAGTAATTTCCTTTGAATTATTCATCGTTTGAAATAAGGTACACTCATGTTTAAAAAATAAGGATCAACTACAAAAGGCTAAATTTCGGACTCGTGAGTCGTTGGTTAGCAGAAAAAACATTCTGACGTCATCGAAACGCTTAAGGGCAAGCTACGTAAGTGTGTTTGGCCACATGCAAATCGTCAGGAACAAAGTGACAGCTGTGTACTGCCGATTGTCGATAACAGATGAAGAGTGAGTGGGAAGGAATAGTTTGTTTTGTAGGTTTTGAATTTTGGATCTCCCTTTTCTGTTGTTATGGCGACGTGTAATACATCTAAAAGAACTCATCTGGATGACTTTATCCGTGTTGGTAAAAATGGAAGAAGGGCGGGCAACGAAAGACATAGCGAAGGAGTTTGGAATTTCCGAGAGCGTAGTATCACGGATCTGAAACAATCTTCTGAACATGGAATAGCTACCAGAAGGTTCAGTAGTGGTCGACCACACAGATGTACTCCATAACAAGATCGTTATCTTGTTGTAACAGCTAAAAGATCTCGCCGAATAACAGCTGGCAAGTTAGCAAAACAGCTGGAATTAAGCACGGGTACCAAAATATCGCGTCAAACCATGCCAAGACGTTTATATAATTTCGGATTGTGTGCTCGAAAACCTGTACAGTATGTTCTATTAACCCCAGCACGCAAAACAACTCGCTATCGATGGTGTCGTAAACACCACTCCACATGAAGTGAAGAGCAATGGCCCAATGTCTTGTTCAGAGAGGAAAGCTGATTTTGTTTATTGTCTGCCTCTAGGAGGCAATACATCTGGGGAGAGCCCCGCACTCACTATTCTGCCAGAAACATGATAGAAATTGACCATTACAGGAGTGGTGGGTAATGGTCTGGTCTGGGATTATGATCAATGGGCATACAGAGCTCCTAGTGTTGAAGAAACGACCAATGAATGCCCAGTGCTATTGTGAGGAGGTCATTTTAGAACATGTAAGGCTGTTTCATGGTGCTGTGGGAAATTCTTTCGTTTTTATGAACGATAACGCCCGTCCTCATCGATCATCATGTGTTGATGAACTGTTGGAAAGCGAGGAGATCGACCGAATGGAGTGGCTGTGTACTTCTCCTACCTGAATCCGAGCAAACATGCTTGAGGCACTCTGGGGAGGCGAGCGTTGCTGAACGGGATCCCCTACCTGGCAACAAAAAAGACCTGGTGATGGCGCTGAAAGAAGAATGGAGTTACCTCCCTCAGGATCTTCTGGACAATCTCGTGAAATGCATCGATCAGCGATGCCAATCATGCATTGCCGTCAGGGGTGGACATATAACCTATTAAAATGATCCACGAAAAATTATTAATTTTTTTTCTGTCAATTTTAGTTATTGTGAGTCAATGTGAGAAAACGGCATGTTTTGTTTTTCTATCGATTTTCTCTATTAATAAGCACACATTCATGCTTATTTATGTGTGTACATCTCCTTTTCATCTTCATTTACTCCTTATTAAAATATTTTCATCCACATCTTGTTGGAATAAAATTATACTATAAAATATAAGTGACCCTTAATTTTTGGATATGAGTGTATTTACCCTTAAAATGAAACAGAAAAGCATTTTTCGTAAACCCCCGAAAATACAAGCTCAGAAAATTTAATTTACAATTTCCATTTTCCAGATCGCATGCCTTGCGGGGAGGGAGTAGGGGCTAAGCCCCATCTGTTCCCATGGCCGCTACGACCCTGAGGACATCAAAGCAATCTTTAAAATGTTTCAGTAAGGCAATTTAGTCAACTTTTAGTATTTTGCATTGTTAAATCTCAACATGTTCATCATTATTACGGATACAAAGCATGATACAATTTTGAAATTCCACAAACACGTTGTGCATTTGTGTTACAGTTACGACTCTAACCACATCAGTTATTTTAGTACTCAGATCGTCTAAGGAGCGAGGTTTTTATGGATCAGCAACCGTTTTTACATGCCCTTATACGGAAATATGAACCTAAAACAAATCTGGTGGGCATACTAGCCTCAAGGGATTGGCTACCTCTTCCAATCTATCAGTTAGGAAGAACCTTGTCCAGAAATTGACTAACGCTACAGGTAAAGGGGGGGGAGGGCAAGGTACACAATCTTGCTGAAAAACTGTATTATTTATCTTTTTGCAGCACCTCAGTTGCATCCATCCAACCTTCAGTTATTTTCCAACAAGACGGTGCCCCACCACATTGGCCAAAAATGGTTCTTGAGTTCTTGAATGCTACATTTCCGGACAGATGGATTGGCCGCGACGGTCCCATGATATCGCCATCTTGATCGCCCGACATAACCCTTCTAGACTTTTTCCTGTGGAGTTATGTGAAAGACCAAGTTTACTCTAGCAGTGTTCCGGATGTCAAGACGTTGAAGAGCAGAATAACGGACGTCATTGGTCCTGTCTCTGCTGAGATGTTAAAGAAAACATGGCGTGAAATAGAATATCGCTTAGATATCCTCCGAGCCACAAATGGCGCCCATGTGGAGGTGTACTCACGCTAGAAAAATAAACTTTACTTGTGCACCATCATTGTCGTGCAATCCCTTTCTTGTACCTGTAATACATTTTTTATATGAATTTTTGTAATGTGGGAAATACTTTATGGATACCCTGTACTTCTGTAGCATTTCCAAATAGCTTCTGCTATCCACAACTGCTCCTTGAAAAAAACGATCCAATCATGCGTGTTTTTTTTTGTTTTGTTTTTTCTAATACACACTAGACATTGGCTTTAGATGAATTCCTTACATGCTCCCAAACGTCTTGTGGCTCCCCATTCCCTAAAATATAGTAATAAGTCTGCTGACTTTCCGGCTAAGATGAAATATTGCTTCATTACTAAACATTGAACTCTCAAGACATCAGCAGTTATTTTCAACTTCATAATTAATACGGTGACAGAAAGGTAATCTTGCATCACATTCCTCTACCAGTAACATTAAGTGGAGTTGAATCTTGCAAGATCGCGTATGCAGTTTCACTTCGAGAATTTTGCGCACTGTTGCTTCAGGAAGGTCTTGTTCCAAAATATAAAAAAATACTGATTTTAGAATGATTTTCGTGGACTTCTATAACGTGCTGGCTCTACCGACACCAAAGTCTCCTCAGTTACGCCCGGTCTTTCAGTTTGTGGTTTATCATCAGGCGTTTCTTTATTATCAAGCGTTTTTTTAAACTTCTTCATCCAGTTCTTAATTGAATTCTTGTACGGTGCCTCCTTATTGAAATGAGACTTACATTTTCTTTTAACTGTAATTAGAGACTATAACTCGGCTAACCAGAGTACACAATCCACTCTCTCTTTTATTGAAACCAATAGCTTAGGGTAGACTATCAAGAAAACTAGAACGGAAAGAATAAAATAAAAGTATATCTTTATTTAGAAAGAAAATCTTTAATAAATAATAATATTGACACATTTTACAGGTTGCCTTTATCAACGATAGAACAGAAGTTATTATTATTTTAAATTGCGCAAGGACTTTATAAGCACCCTAGACGTACATCAGTGTTCTCATTGATCACTTACAGTGTGATGTAATGACTAAAAAAAAACTGAAATAAAAAACTAAAGGAATAACTAAATAAAATAGATTTGGGGTTAATTGGGACACATCGGGGCTAGAACATTTTGGCTCAATTAAACAACTGCCCCAATTATGCGAAGCTTTATCCCAAACAATTAATTTGGGATGTTCTTCAAGAACTGTCCCAATTAAACGGCTTCCCCGATTAACCGATGGCGCAATTAACCGGAATCTACTGTACTGGCATTCCAAAATGTGCTCTAAGTTGAGAGGGAAGCTTTTAAAGCCCACCCAGAGTTTATAGTAACAAGTTTCATCTTTATATCCAGTAGAACACGTTCCCCAGGTTTGACTACAAATTTTAGAAACACTCTGTATATTTATATGATCTCCGAAGATACATATATCTACGCCGTTTAGCGATAAAAATTTGCATCGTGAAGAGGTATTCCTATTAAAAAAAAAAAAAAAAAAAATGTGAGTACAGTTTGGCCCACACTTCCAGATCGAATACAAAAATAATTATCATAGTCTGATTTTTAATGCCACGGATTTCATTCTAAACATAAAAATACGGTTGCGTATTTTGATACGTAAGCGTACTTTGTGCATCATACAAATTTAAAACTGCTGAAATCATGATCCAGTGGCTATTTGATGAAAAAATAATTTTGGAATCCGGCTTATATACGCTGAGCTATCATGCTCACAAACAGATGGTCCAGTTTATATTATAGGCAAGAACTGCTTTTCAAATGACGTGCCAAATGTGATTCCTGAAATCCTCGGAATATTTACCGGAAAGCCCGCAGATTTCATTCCGGAAATATACGTAAAACAATGTTATGGAACAAAATCTGTGTGAAGAAAAGCAATGCCTACAAGAATATGTAGCGGAGTTCGATTTCATTCGCTGTCTTCTCGCATCAACATAGAAACCAAATTTTTATTTTGCATTCACTTCAACGCGAAAAATAACACTTTAGAGAATTTGAAAAGCTCGACTCTGTGTATCGCTTTAGCAGAAAAGCTTTGAAAGTTGTTCCAATAACAAAGAGATTTAATCAGCTTTATTTCATCAGACACCACCACAGCTGTAGCAAGAAAACATTCCTACAAGTATCATTTGTCACTGAGGTAATTCACCAAATTCACTTTTCATACTTTTTTTCTTTTCTCCAGAAACATTTCCAGAACCGTAATAGGTTTGCATTACTCTGAGAGCATTAGTTTTATTTCTGTTCACTATCCATCATAATCTAACGTTCAAGTTTCAGTTAACGCGTCTGGCCAAGATTCCGTTTGCAATGGCGTACGTGTTCTCAAGCAGAAATGACCTCATTTCAAACTTCCGGAAAAGGGATGGCCTAAAATTGCAAGCCACAAATTTCAATAATGCCTGCCCGTAATTTGAAAGAGCCTGGATGGAAACATATCTAACAACAGCAACTGCTAACTCCCCACTTCTCTAAACAAATTACTTTAGAAACATGGTGTTTGCTAGGCATTTATATTGCAAGCAGCCACAAACCATGCAAAGCGTCTCTGTAAGTCTTTGTACAATATTTTTTATTTTATTTACTTTCGTGCGAACTCGTAAAACAGCAGCAGTACGAGATGTATTTTGTTAGGTACTGGGTATTTGTAGTTTTTCTGCATTTTGTTTTAAAAGTTTCATCCCCTTGTATTATATTGACCTTATCAACCAAGTTTGCCGTTTTCTTAAGTTCTGTTTTTAATATACATTAGTACTAATTCAAAATTGCAAAGCTTCGTGGGCAACATGCTCTTGGCGACACTTGAACATGCATTTATTAATCGCGTGGATCTTACTACTGATTCTTGGGGAACTAATTGAATATTAAAAAAAATTCTCAACATGATTCTAATATGACAAAAATGGTCATACAAATAACATAAAAATTAACCGAAATAAAAATCAAAAGGGCAATTTTTGTAATTCAATAAAATCTTTATAAATTAAAACATTTATTTTGTTATGGATTCATCAAAGTACTGCACAAACGTTTATAAGGAATCTCTTAACTACTAACGCTTGTTGCTAAACGCACGAAGCCTCCACTGCAACTGAGCGGTCCCAGACACTTGACTCTGATAATTTGTCCGAGATGGGTCCTGGTTTAGTACTGGATAAGGCTTATCCAGTGTGTTTGTCAGATGCATTTGGCTTTCTCACTTCCTTAAATTAGGAACGGGCGACTGCTTATAGACCTCCGAGTTCCTCATGAAGGTCATTATCAAAATGAAAGAAAACACACACACACACACACACACACACACACACACACACACACACACAAGTCAGCAAACTCATTCACCGACTGTACTTCTCACAATTGTTGAAAACCTATTATTTACAAAATTACTATGACATTGTCTATTCCTAATGTTATACACACGTCAAATGTATAGGTTGGTCACTCTTTTCTTTTGTTTCGGGGTTTACCAACCACCATGAACAACTCGTAGGGCTGCAAGTTGTCGCCTGTCCCTAATTTAGGGCCACTGGTTCCAGCGAAGGGACAGAGCCAGAGCCATAGGACAAACACACAATCCATTCCTCATCTGCAACACGAGCCCGAGCCCAGCTCGGACGAATCGTGAGGATCTGGGGAATGCTCCGTGTGGCTGCACCCGTGAAGTGCAGTCAGTGTTAAGTTTATGGACGCAGAGCAGGGATTTTTATACTACTGATAATGGACCAGAAACACATGTAATGGCTCTCGAGGAATTCTACGGTTGATTTTAGTCTCACGCAAGGTGACAGCAGAGAAGTAAGGGCAGTTACAGCTTTAAATTTAACAATAGCTTTTAACATAATATCGTCCTAACAATATCATACTTTCTCATCGATCGCTCAGATCTCGTTCATAACTCTCACACCCAACACACGTTTTCAGCTACACAGTCTTGTTTTGATTCAGTCCTGGATGCCTTGACTGCCTACCACTCTGACCTAAAGAAATAAACTCTTGGCAGTTCCGACGTGACGTGCAGTGTAGAAAGCATAACAAGAGATAATCAAACTTTGCATAAGGGAAAGTACTGTAAATAAAATCGGAAGGCTAAACAGGTGGTGTGCATCAAAGCTGAAAATGACCCTCCATAAACATTTACATCAATAAGAAATCGGCTGCCCCTAATTTATGGATATTGGTTCTATGGAAGGGTGGAAGGACAGTACCAATGCCGAAGGACAAACGCACCATTCATGCTGTATCAAGGACTTTAAACTGGCTACGAACTGGATGATTATCCAGAAGACCGTCTGACTACTCAGCTACCCTAACTGTAAAATATTTGAACATAAATTATACAGATAATTGTTGAAGATTGGAGGCTCAATAATTCAAAGTACAGTAAGTCTAATAACTCGACGGCTCATTTTGTTTAATTTTTGCTCCTTTTTTTCTGGACTTATCTCAGTGTGATGAGTATTTCTTAAAAACAGAAATTAAAAAAAAATCGTTGCGAAGTTGAATTTGATATCTCTGATTTTAAAATAAAAGTGGTCTAAAACTACACTGACGGAAAAAAAATCCCAACACCACGAAAAAATAGTTGTAGAGGAATGAAATGGCGGCAATACATTTGTATAGGTAACATATTTAATCGATTAAGGTTTCAAGATCACAGCTTAATGTAAGCGCGAGAAGAGCCATTTTAAATGTGAAATGCTGGTACATTAATAACCGGTGTAACCGCCAGAATGTTGAATGCAAGCACGCAAACGTTCATGCATTGTGTCGTACAGGTGCTGGATGTCAGTTTGTGGGATGGAGTTCCATGCCTGTTGCAATTGGTCGGTCAATACAGGCACGGTTAATGCTGGTTGGGGCTGACGCTGGAGTTGTCGTCCAATGATCTCCCATACGTGCTCGATTGGTGAAAGATCTGGTGATCTAGCAGGCCACGGCAACATGTCGACACTCTGTAGAGCATGTTGGGTTACAACAGCTATATGCGGGCGAGCGTTATCCTGTTGGAAAACACCCCCTGGAATGCTGTACATGAATGGCAGCACAACAGGTTGAATCACCAGACCGACGTACAACTGTGCCGTCAGGGTGCGTGGGAAAACCACGAGAGTGCCCCTGCTGTCATAGGAAATTGCTCCCCAGACCATAACTCCAGGTGTAGGCCCAGTGTGTCTCGGCCGCAGACAGGTTGGTTGCAGGCGCTCACCTGGCTTCCATCTAACCAACACACGGCCATCACTGGCACCCAGGCAGAACCGGCTTTCATCAGAAAACACAACATATATCCACTCCGTCCTCCAATGAGCTCTAGCTTAACACCACTGACGTCGCAACCGGCAGTGGTTTGGAGTAAGTGGAATGTACGCTACAGGGCGTCTGGCTCGGAGCTGTCCTTCAAGTAACCGATTTGTAACAGTTCGTTGTGTCACTGTGGTGACAACTGCAGCTCGAATTGCTGCCGCAGACGCAGTACGATGCGCCACGGCCATACGCCGTACACGGCGGTCTTCCCTCTCAGTAGTGCCACGTGGCCGGCCGGAAGCCGGTCTTCTTGAGACAGTACCTTCCCTTGACCACCGCTGCCAACAATCATGCACAGTGGCTACATTCCTGCCTAGTCGTTCTGCAATATTGCGGAAAGAAAATCCACCTTCTGGTAGCCCTATTACACGACCTCGTTCAAACTCCGTGAGCTGTTGAAAATGGCTTCTTCGTCTTCTTAAAGGCATTCCGGACTAATATCAACACACTACGTCGAATCTCAACGATAACTAACGCTCACGAACGTTACAGCGCGTATTTACAGCAAACCTGCTTTGCATGTTCCGAGGGGCGCTACCAGCGTCACACGTATGCGCCTAGCGCGAAATTTGCATAGACGTCATCTTACAGATGTACTCTCACCGCCTACCAACTGTCGTTTATCTAACACAACCCCTTCTTGGTGTTGGGATTTTTTTTTCCGTCAGTGTATAATGCAGGGCTCGAGTTTCTGGATTTAAAAGCGAAAGCCGTGATTGGTTTGATGAATAAGACATAGTAACATCAATGAAAATAAGTTTTGCGCCTTGGAATTGAACGCATGAAACATGGCGATATTTTTTCTTTCTTTCTTTCTTTATTTTGTATGTACACCGTATTGCATATTGAAAACAATTATCTTAGGATGACTGCTTTTATTTAAAGCCCCAAAATGTTCCTTAATTCCAGTATGAGCGATGTCCGTTCTAATTTCAGAATTACTGTAACACTGAAATTCGTCGCTTAACAGAGTAGAAACAATGCCATATAGCGTGAAGTCATTATCCACAAATTTTTGGCAATTCACATTAAAGAAAAGTATCCATTTGGATATTTGCTCACGAATAACAATTGTTTTGGTTATTAATAGATTTCGTTGTCTCGGGTTTCAGTCAGCATTCTTCAGCCCCAATGGAGAGATTTTTAAAGCGCAAAGCACATTTCGTTAGTCACGCAAACGATTATTTATTTAATGTCAGATCGTTTGAAAACAAAATACTCTCAAATGTTTGCACTTAACTCCAGCGCAAACATGTGAATTTTTATTCAGCAGCAGATGCTTTTTTCATTTTAAAGTACACTTTCTCCCTTTAGAATAAAATTAAGCTTCAGTTGTATATATATATACTGTATATATTATACATTGTATAAATATATTATATATCTATCTGTGTGTGTGTGTGTGTGTGTGTGTGTGTGTGTGTGTGTGTTTTACATTGATATTTATACTTATTAGTCTGAAAGGGAAAATAACCGTTGAAATTAAATGTAAAGTACATATTTTTTTTGCAGCAATTAGTTTAGAAATAAATACTCTTATCTAGTTTAAAGTAAAAATACAAATTCTCAAAAGTACCTCATTATAAGTAAATACCGTGAAGTCAGTTGAAATATGAGATGTTGAACTAAGTCGTACAAAAGGTCTCATGGATATAGCACAGTGCGTTGAGTCAACACAGAAGAAAGATATTTCTTTCATCTTCAACGTTTGTAAATGTGCACTTCTTGTAGCTTTAAGGCATTTTGTCATAAATTCCGCTGGCGTAAAGTAAATAAAATGAAAATGTTTACCTACAGGAAAAAATGATGAGTGCAATAGTCCCCCTAATCAGAAAGTGATTAAAAGTAATTTGCCCTTGCCATGATTATCCTGAATTTATGCTAGTCAGCCTGAATAATATGAAAACGCTTATTTGTGAATCATGATTAATTTCTGAAACAAACTCAGTCTGGCTTTTGCGCACATAGCCGTAGCTATGCCCCAGGGGGCTGAAGCGTTATCTAGAGAGGGGAGAATTGTTTTCAAGAACAAACTCCATTTTCCTACGAACACAACCGCAAGTTTTGCTTTGGTTTTACGTCCCTTTTGTTTATTTACTCCACTGGCGAACAATTTATCTACGCCAAAAAGTAAAAACAATGAAATAAAATAGAAAATTTGATAGGAGCGGATAAAGAAAACATAACTCCATTGAAAGGCAAAAAGTAAATCACATCCTTTGAATTTGCTTAATGGTGGTTGAGTAGCAGGTTCCTTATCACTGTAGGCAGAATAAGTCCCAATCAGCATGGGATAATTTTGTTTTTGTTTTTGTTTTACTGTCCTGTTCACTTTCTATTTGCCCGTGCAATGACACTGAGGAGTTATTGATGTCGTATTTAAACTCTTTCTACTCCTCTTCTTCGGTTTCACTTCTTTCTCCATTTTTAATCACGCATTTTCCTTCGATCGTGCTCGGTGGTAGCCTCCTCTTACGGTGGTCAACAGCGAAATCACATACCTTCTCCACTCAAAAACCAAAAGCTCTTAGATTCCCGCCAACAAAAACCTTTCCCCCCTCACACAAGTATCATAAAACCATTCTTACTAACCGCAAAACAATGAAGAAGAAAAAGTTGAAAGCCCTTTCTCTGTCTCGTACAAGGATTTCTCCAATTTGCCTTTTTTTTCAACGCTAAAGTGATGGATTTAGCTAAAACTTCAACACTACAACACTTCGTTACAGGCAATTAACTGCCTGAAAGTCTTAGATTCCCGCCAACAAAAACCTTTCCCCCTCACACAAGTATCATAAAACCATTCTTACTAACCGCAAAACAATGAAGAAGAAAACGTTGAAAGCCCTTTCTCTGTCTCGTACAAGGATTTCTCCAATTTGCCTTTTTTTCAACGCTAAAGTGATGGATTTAGCTAAAACTTCAACACTACAACACTTCGTTACAGGCAATTAACTGCCTGAAAGTCTTTTAACAACAGCTTACCACGTCATAGTCGCTTTATCAACCGACGAACACTGTTGCATCCTTCTAAGCAACTACATCACCGACTCTCTTTTTTTCTTTTTTGTGACGTTCTTCTAAAATGTACAATTTTTGAAAAACAAGGGGGGGGGGGGGGGGCATTTCTATCTTCCCTGACCCTTAACTCCAACAAGACCTGTGCCCGTCAGGCAGAGAATGATTGCTGCAGCTGCTCTTACTGATTTACCTCTAGAAGTCATTTCTTCTGAGTTATCCATGGTTCCAGCTGTATCATGTCAATTTTTCGGTTTTTTAAGAATGCAATATATGAATAAATAAGGTAAGGTATGTATGCTTATAATGAAAAACCAAAGTAATTTTCACAAACTACCGAAAGTGAAGTTCAGAGAATTTACAACGACGTTCATTTCCCATGGGGGAAAGCTTGCTTGCCTTGCAGGGGGGATGAGCCCCCAACCTCGTACTAGCTATGGCCTTGTTTGAACAGCGTTTCAAACAAGAATGAACCTGCTCCCTTTCTTATAAAAAAAATCATAGTAATTCTAGCATTACAAGGAAACTACGTGCGCAAACAGGGAAGAAATACACTACTGCTGATTTCTATCTGAACTTTTCCACAAACTGCTGTGATCACAGCTTTAGATCAAAACAGGAACAGTTTTTGGTAGTCGAGATGCCGTCAGAGAAACGCAGTTAACTGATGTAACGAAATGCAGAACAGCGGTAGAAGTCAAAATAAATTTAACAAAAGCAAAACAAAAGTATAAATAAAATCCATACAAAGACAAGTTAGTAAAACCATGCAATGCATTGATTATGATATTATTACTCCAATTATTACTCAAGTTATGAGGATAATGGCTGTAGAATAAGTCTCGCTCCTATGACCTGACCTTTGACCCCATTTCGATGATATTCAACAGAACCGGTAAAGTATACTTCCGTAACAACATGATAAAGTTTTGCCTCAATCGAATCATTTTTACGAAAGTTATAACGCATAAGGGTAGCGGAATGGATCCTGATCATATGTCCTGACCTCTGACCCCATTTCGCCCATTTTCAATAGGATTTGCCCCCAGGTGGTCCCCTATCACATACTAAAATTTCATCGAAATCGAACCATTTTTACGTAAGTTATAACGCTTAAGGGCAATGTAATGCATCCCGCTCCTATGTCCTTACCTTTGATCCCACTTTACCCATTTTCAATAAGATTCGTTCCCAGGTTGTCCCCTACCACATGCTAAAATTTCATTGAAATCGAACCATATTTACGCAAGTTATGACGCATAAGGGCAATGAAATCGATCCTGCTCCTATGTCGTGACTTTTGACCCCATTATTAAGAGGGTCCGTCCCCAGGTGGTCCTCTACCACATACTAAAATTCCATTGAAATCGAACCATGTTTACGCAAATTATGACGCATAAGGGCGATGGAATGGATCGTGCACCTATGTCGTGACCTTTGACACCATTAATCCCATTTTCAATAGGGTTCGTCCCCAGTCGTTCCCTAATACATACTAAAATTTCATCGAAATCGAACCATTTTTACGCGAGTTATCACACGGACTGACGGAAAAAGCTGGAACATATGCGCTTCTTCAACTTACATTTGGAAAGCATAAAAAAGCACAGGTTCTGCATTGAATCGGATGCATGATACGTTGCAAACTTTCAAAAACAGAAAACCCTGAGGGTTAACGTAGGAAGCTAATCGGTGACTAGTTTAAAAGCACGAGAGCGAGCTCGCATATGAAAACATTAAGCGGTTCACTTGCGGTCCGCCCCAGAAAAAGGCCACAGCAAGCATGGGACATTTTCTCACGGTGTGTTGCGTCCTTAATTTTTTGCAGTGATGGATTTTCGTTCGAAATTTTCGCGAGTGTTCGCGAAGCAATTATTTCTTCTGGTTGCAGCTTACCTAAAGAACAGTTAATTATTAGCAATTATTTCTTCTGGTTGCAGATTACCTAAAGAACAGTTAATTATTAGCAATTATTTCTTCTGGTTGCAGCTTACCTAAAGAACAGTTAATTATTAGCAATTATTTCTTCTGGTTGCAGCTTACCTAAAGAACAGTTAATTATTAGCAATTATTTCTTTTGGTTGCAGCTTACCTAAAGAACAGTTAATTATTAGCAATTATTTCTTCTGGTTGCAGCTTACCTAATGAACAGTTAATTATTGGCAATTATTTCTTCTGGTTGCAGCTTACCTAAAGAACAGTTAATTATTAGCAATTATTTCTTCTGGTTGCAGCTTACCTAAAGAACAGTTAATTATTAGCAATTATTTCTTTTGGTTGCAGCTTACCTAAAGAACAGTTAATTATTAGCAATTATTTCTTCTGGTTGCAGCTTACCTAAAGAACAGTTAATTATTAGCAATTATTTCTTCTGGTTGCAGCGTCCCTAAAGAACAGTTAATTATTAGCAATTATTTCTTCTGGTTGCAGCTTACCTAAAGAACAGTTAATTATTAGCAATTATTTCTTCTGGTTGCAGCGTCCCTAAAGAACAGTTAATTATTAGCAATTATTTCTTCTGGTTGCAGCTTACCTAAAGAACAGTTAATTATTAGCAATTATTTCTTCTGGTTGCAGCGTCGCTAAAGAACAGTTAATTATTAGCAATTATTTCTTCTGGTTGCAGCAAAAGAACAGTTAATTATTAGCAATTATTTCTTCTGGTTGCAGCTTACCTAAAGAACAGTTAATTATTAGCAATTATTTCTTCTGGTTGCAGCGTCCTTAAAGAACAGTTAATTATTAGCAATTATTTCTTCTGGTTGCAGCTTACCTAAAGAACAGTTAATTATTAGCAATTATTTCTTCTGGTTGCAGCGTCCCTAAAGAACAGTTAATTATTAGCAATTATTTCTTCTGGTTGCAACTTACCTAAAGAACAGTTAATTATTAGCAATTATTTCTTCTGGTTGCAGCTTACCTAAAGAACAGTTAATTATTAGCAATTATTTCTTCTGGTTGCAGCGTCCCTAAAGAACAGTTAATTATTTCTCCTGGTTGCAGCTTACCACATTTTAACATTGCTTAGTTTTTCCGGAAATTTTCTGGTACTTTGTGAACTTGCGATGGAAAATTTCTTTTAGCATTAAGAAAAACGCGTTTTCGGAAATAATCGAGTTCGGGCCTGGAACATTTCTGTGAGAATCCGAAATGTTAACCAGTGAATTACATGGGTGACGAAACTGTCAGCTTTGATTGGAATAGTCTATACCAAGGGTAGCCTACCCTAGGTCTGCGAGCCAAACATTCGAACGACAGGACATTCTAAATGGCTCCCCAGTAGCCCAAGCACTAACTTTGTTTTTCTAATTTAACTCTTCCTGACAATAATAATTATTTTTATTTCATTATTATTTATTTTTATTTTATTTTATTCTGTATTCATTTTATTTTATTATTTTTATTTTATTTTATTCTGTATTCATTTTATTTTATTATTTTTATTTTATTTTATTCTGTATTCATTTTATTTTATTATTTTTATTTTATTTTATTCTTGACAGTATTTATTCAGATTTTAAAAATTATGCCGATGTGAAATTGGTCGCGATTTCAAAAACACTTACTGACACATTTTTGTGAAAACACTGACTCACTCTTGCCTCGTTAGAGGAGAGCGTGAGTCAGTGCGTGAGGTGTTACGTTCTTCAAATTAAAAGACCATGTACTTTCATTTTTATATTATACGTGTGGAGTGCGGACTACTTAAAGTTTTTAGTGGATATTACGCATCATATGAATATTCTTAACAGAACATTGCTAGGTAAAGATTCTTTATTTCCACTCATGTTCAATGAAGTCAACAGTGCCGCCCCGGTGGCGCAGTGGTCTAAGGCGCTGACCTGTGATCATTCGTCCGAACGGGGTCCGGGTTCGAATCCCGGTGAGGCATGGATGTTGTGTTTGTCTTACGGCACTGGCTCTCTCCCTTCCCTGGAACCAGTGACCCTAAATTAGGGACGGGCGACTGCTTATAGCCCATTGAGTTGCTCACGGTGGTCGTTAAACCTCCAATCAAAAAAAAAAAAAAAAAGAAGTCAACAGTTTTCAAGTAAAATTGTTTTGTAGCAATTTAGAGCAAGGCAAACTTAATCATTTCCCAACCATTCAGCAAATCTTAAGTAAGTGCAGTAATTTCACCGTGGATCATTTAAAATACCAATCAGCTGTTACATCTAAACGTACATTTCCACGTAATATAGCATTAAGAACACTCGTTCTTGAGCTACATATATAGCTGTTACATCTTTGTACGAGTCATTCTTAACTCAATTTTCTGCTTTTGAATCTGAAATAAGACTATTCATAACAAAATGGATTTATGAATAAGTCTATTCATAAATCCATTTTGTATTTCAGAGTCTGATGTACATAAATATTCCCCATCAATGCAAATCGAAATATTAGAAATCCAAAGCCACTCAGAACTTAGTGTTAAGTTTAAAGAACAATGCGAATCACCCACTGCTCCTAATTTGATTGAGTTCTGGAAATACGTCCCTAAAGAACAGTTTCTGGAGCTTCATGACCTTGCTCTGAGGTTCATTTGCAGATTCGGATCCACATACATCTGTGAACAAACGTTTTTATCCATGAATGTTGTAAAAAAGAAAATTTCGTTCAATTATCACAGATGCACACCTCGGTGATATACAAATTGTTACGTGAAAAGCAGGTTCAAAAATCACAGTGTTGCAGGTGTGTTAAGTTCATAGGAACTTTATTTTTTTAATTAATTTAGTCTCTTTAATTTCTAGTAAAAAAAGAAAGTTTTATTAAAACAATTCAATTTATTTATTTTTTATATCAATAATTTAATATTAATAATTTTAATATTATGTGAATGATTTGATAAAATGACTGTTTAAAAATGTATATGGGTTTCAATACTTTACAAAAACATATAAAATAACCCCATTTTTAGCAGATAATAGTTGTCAATATTCAAGTTAGTTACGGTGGCCCTTCAAATGATTTCTAAGAATTCACCGGCCCAATTTCAAAAAAGGTTGGCCACCCCTGGTCAATACAGTGTTTCAATGAATTAATTTACCAACAAAGGTGCCTTCTTTGAGTTTTGCATCACTATATTTCGGAAATGTGTTCTTTAAGTGCTAGAAACCTGGGCCAGATTTGTCCATAACTTTACAAAGTTTTTCATCAGCCCCAGTTTGATATGAAGTGTTAGAAGAAGCACATGAGAGGGATTAATTAGGTGCTTGTGACGAGCGTTACTCTCTCCAGGAATGAAAACACCTCGTTTAGGCCAGTCTGTCCGTTTGAAGTGTTCTGCTGTGGCCCTACTGTCCCACATACACAGAAAACAACCAAATTTTGTGAAGCCACTTTGAAGCCCGAGCAAGAGTGATATCATTTTCAGATCACCGCATATTGACTACCTAAACTGGTCATATTGCATTGCAGTGATAATTTTGTCCATGCTTTCATACGTCTCCTTCATTCCTACAGCATGTGCTACTGGAATTGAAGGCGTCTGGTTTCCGTTGGACAAAAGGACAGCTTTTAAACTAAACTATAAGTCGATAAATAGACGACATTCCGTAGGATCGTGAGATATTTCTAATTCTGTAATTAGCTGCGGAATATCTGAACAAAAACACATACCATCCTGCATTTCATAGAAAGAAGATAGACCCAAATTTCTATTTTTGAACACAGACAAACGTGTACTCTTCGCTAGCAGGTTCCACTCTTGTAGTCAGGAACCTAAAACTTCAGCTTGTTGTTTGGAAAGACGTAGATCTCGAACGAGATCATTCAATTCAGTTTGCTCAATCAAGTGGGGCTCGTCTAAATAATTAAGAGTTATGCACCCACCACAAGTCATCCTGAAGAAGAAATTGAAGAATTTTATGAGGAAATTTGTCATCTAAATAATAAAGGTAAGCAGCACTTGAAAATAATTATGGGAGATTTCAATGCAAAAATAGGACAACGGCAACAGAATGAAACTTCAGTAGGTAAATTCGGTCACGGCAACAGAAACCAGCGTGGAAATACTCTCGTTGAGTTTGCAGAGGCAGAAGGGTTTTTCATCTTGAACTCCTTCTTCAAGAAAAAGCCACACAGGAAATGGACATGGAGACATCCAAATGGGACGACAAGTGAAATTGATTTTATTATGTGTAACAAAAAATTCGTCATAGAAGACTGCAGTGTGCTAAACAAGTTCAACACAGGTAGTGACCATAGATTGGTGAGATGTAAGATGCACCTCAACACTAAACTGGAACGTGGCAAGCTCATAAGACAAACAAAATCTATTGACATAACCAACCTTAAAAAACACCATAATACTTTCAAGTTGGAACTGAAGAACAGGTTCTCTGCTTTAGAAGGCCTAACATCGGAAGAAGTGGACATCTCTGAAGTTAACAGAAAAGTAACCAAAGCTCTTATGGAAACAGCAACAAAATTAGCTGGGTCTAAGAACAAGTTGCATGTGAACAAATTATCAGGAAAAACCAAAATGTTGATGCAAAAAAGAAGAGAGATGAGGACAACTAAAGAAGATGTGACTTCCAAAGTGGAATATATAGAGCTATGCAAGACAGTAAGAAAAAGTATCACTGAAGACGTAAGGAAATTCAACTGTGAACTAGTGAGGAAAGCAATTGAAAACAACCAAAGCCTAAAGATAGCAAAGGGACATCTCAGTAAGGGAAGAAAACAGATTATGGCACTGAGAAAAGAAGATGGTTCTGTAACAAGAAAGAGTGAAAGATTTCTACTCCAAATTATATGAAAGTGATGATATATGCACTCCAGACATCATGAAAGATACCAGTACCAGAGTTCCTCCAGTCCTTCCAGCAGAAGTTGCACATGCAATCAAGAACATGAAGCGAGGAAAAGCTCCAGGAGAAGATGGAATTACTGTAGACATCATACAAGAAGCAAGTGGAGAAATCAAAACAGTACTCGCCCAAATTTTCACTCGATGCCTTAATGAAGGAAAGATTCCTGAGGATTGGAACACCGCTACAATGATCCTGCTACATAAGAAAGGTGACATTGAGGATCTCGGAAACTACAGACCTATCAGCCTCCTATCAGTAGTTTATAAAATCTTCACTAAAGTTCTTTCACACCGCTTGAAGGTAGCACTAGACATGGCTCAACCGAGAGAACAAGCTGGATTCAGGAGTGGCTACAGCACAATAGATCATATCCACGTGCTGAGAGAACTAATTGAAAGAGCGAGGGAATATGAACTTCCATTGTGCATGGCTTTTATCGATTATGAAAAAGCCTTTGATTCGGTGAAACCATCAGCAGTTACAATGGCTCTGAAAACCTGCGGTATTGAAGATGCATACATTAATATTATTAATAACATCTATGAAAATGCAAGTGCAAAGATTAGGCTGTTTGAAAATACAACACACGTAAAAATTGGAAAGGGAGTGAGACAAGGTGACACCATATCTCCGAAGCTCTTTAATGCCACATTGGAGGGTGTTTTTCAGTCGCTGAGCTGGGAAAACAAGGGGATAAAGATTAATGGAGATTATCTAACCCACCTTCGTTTTGCTGATGACGTAGTCATTTTTGCAACTACCCCATCAGAGCTGCAGAGTATGATCCAGGAACTTGCTGACAAGAGTAAAGAAGTGGGATTAAAAATGAACTTTCAGAAGACAAAAGTGATGTTCAATGCTTTTACAAGAAATGAAGATTTATCGATTGATGGAGAAAAGCTGGAGATAACAGACACGTACGTTTATCTTGGACAGCAGATATCAAGTGAGGGTCACATTGATAAAGAAATTAATCGGCGTACAAAACTTGCCTGGAGAGCTTTTGGAAGAAACAGTATAATTTTCAAGAGCAATATGCCATTATGTCTTAAAAGAAAAGTGTTTGATCAATGCATCCTTCCAGTGCTTACGTATGGTGCAGAGACATGGACCTTAACTAAAAGAGACATACAAAGGCTGCAGACAACTCAAATAAGCATGGAGAGGTGCATGCTTGGTGTAACCAGGAGATATAAGAAGAGGAACTCGTGGATCCGAAAAATGACAAGAGTGGAAGATATCATGATCAAAGTTAAATCCCTGAAATGGCAATGGGCTGGACATACTGCCAGAAGGACAGATCATCGATGGACAGCCGAAATTTTAGATTGGATTCCAAGGGATAGGAAAAGACCCAGAAGAAGACCACATAGGAGATGGGTGGATGAAATTCGAAAGTATGCAGGGGTGACATGGAGGAGACTGGCACAAGACAGACCGTTGTGGAGGAAACTTGGGGAGACCTTCGTCCAGCAGTGGATTGATAATGGTTGACAATGATGATGATGATGATGTAGGATCCGGATCTTCATGTGCGTCCACATCTTCATGTGCGTCCACATCTTCATTGGATGAATTTGAATCTATCTCTTCACAGTTCAATGGAAATTTGGTATAAGAAGATCTTCCCTATGCGGAACAGGCCTTAAAGCTGATGGCAAATTTGGATACTGTATTTTACTTTTATTCTTCTTTGAAAAGCCACTGACTTTGGTCAAACAAAAATAACAATCTTTAACGTGATCAGTTGGTTCACGCCAAATCATCGGAACTGCGAAAGGCATGGATCTCAGGTTTACCTTTAAACCATTGGCTCCAGGTGAATTAATCGAAAACTAATTAATCGAAAACGGATTCATCAAATGGAGAATTCATCGAAAGGCAAATTCTTCGAAAATTAGGTCTTCAGGCGAATTCAACGAAAACGAATTCATCGAAAGCGAAATCCCCGAAAGATACAATATCGTAGGCTAAGCTTTTGTCGAAAACTTTGACTATGACTGGAATATGGGTAAGTGGCCACAAACGCGCTTGGGGAACGTATAAAAATTGCATTTTTTATTTCTTAGATTACACTTTCATGTAGGATGACCACAAAACCGTTAGGCAGTCTAACAAGAATCAGACTTTTGATTTCATTGTGTCAACTTTCCCCATAGACTGCCTCTAAAGATAGGCCTAAGCTTAGGCCTTTTTATTAGTTTTTATTCCATCGTGCTGATATTCATACGGTTTAGACACCAAGTCAAGTTAGTATTATTGCGCTTTTATTTAGGCATTAAATATAAATACCTTGGCCTAGGCCTAGGACTTTTTAACAGTTTTTCTTCCATCGGGCTCTTATTCATAAGGTTTATACACCGAGTCAAGTTAGCATTATTGCGCTTTACTTAGGCTTTAAATATTAATGCCTAGGCCTACGCCTTTTCAACAGTTTTTATTCCATCGTGTTCATATTCATAAGGTTTAGACACCAACTCATTTAAATAATATTGCGGTTTTACTTAGGCAGTAAATATTAACAAATGGGCCTTAGGCCTTTTCAACAGTTTTTATTTCGTTGTGCTGGTATCACAAGGTTTGGATATCAAGGCAAGTTATTATTACTGCACTTTTACTTAGGAACTAAATATTAATCAATAGGTCCAGGCCTTTCTGACAGATTTTGTTCAAGTGTATGAAATATTTATTCTTAAGTAAAAGCGCAATATTACTAACTTGACTTGATGCAACGCTTATAAATATGAGCACGACGGAATAAAACTGATAAAAAGACCTAAAGCTAGGCCAAGGTATTCATATTTAATGTTTAAGTAAAACCACAATAATGCGAATATGAGCACAATCGAATAAAAACTGTTTAAAAGGCCTAGGCTGAAGTATTCATATTTAATGCCTAAATAAAAGCGCAACAATACTAACTTGACTTGGTGTCTAAACTCTATGCATATGAACACGATGGAATAAAAACTGTTAAAAAGGCTTAGGACAAGGTATTCATATTTAATGCCTAAGTAAAAGCGCAATAATAGTAACTTGACTTGGTGTCTAAACCTTATGAATATGAACACGATGGAATAAAAACTGTTAAAAAGGTCTAGGCCTAGGCCAATGTGTTAATATTTAATGCCTAAGTAAAAGGGCAATAATACATACTAACTAGACCTTGTGCCTTAACCGTCTGAAACCAAGAAACTGCAAATTTTATACAGCCCCTAAAGTGGGTGTCTACACTTATCCGTTTGGCCAACTGTTTAGTGGCCAGTTGTCTTAAACTTCATTTCAATGAATTCGTTTCATTTTTTTCTAAAAAGTCGCCTTTCTGTAAATTTCTCATTCGATAAATTTGTTTTCGAAGAATTCGTTTCACTTTTTTCGATAAAGACGTCTTTCGGTAAATTGCTCGTTCGATAAATTTGTTTTCGATGAATTCGCGTTTGACGAATTCGTTTTTGATGAATTCGTTTGCGATGAATTAGTCTTCGATGAATTCGCCTGCTCCCCAACCATTCACTCAGGCCAACAAAGCAGGAAATGCAGCAGACATGTAGAGCCCACGATTTATTTTGGTCTCCAACATGACATCCAATGTACAAATAGTGCACTTTCCTCACAGTCTTTGTCAATGAACGACTCTGCGATGTTATAATATACTGTCCGTTCGCACTCATAGCAAAACTTATCCGGAGCATTAATATATCCGCGACGATCCCTTTTCTTCATTTCGCCAATTTTTGCTCATAAACATGCAGCACGTCTTTCTCCTTCAATGTAAAAAAAAACAGAAATGGCGGTTCGGTTGCGGTTACATATTCTCTACCTGTGAAAATATCAGTGTTGCCACCCATAACATGTCCAGTGGCGAAATATGACAAAAAAAAAAAAAAAAAAAAAAGGTCTAATGTCCTTTTACATGCTTACAAGCGCTAACGTGGAACAATAGTACATATTTAATGCCCCATAGCAAAAAAAAAAAAAAAAAAAAAAAAATCGTGGGGTGGTGGCCATTTTTTAAGGTCGGATCTGAATTTAGCACCCAAAAATTAGTTAAAAACAGCTACATTTGTTCATGTTATAAAGACCATATACACCAGTGTTATTATTATTTATTTATTAATTATTTCGTTAACTTTTTTTTTTGTTCAGTTATTATACTAATTAATATTGCAATCTTTTAGAGGTAATTTTTTTCTTTTAAATCTTTTTGAGACTTCATTTTGTTCAAAATTATTTACTACCCATGCTGCCGTCAAAAGATAACATTTTGAATTTTTTTATTTAATTTTTCATCTATTAAATTCTTCACATTGCTATATATGATCAGCCTGGCAAATGACATTTGTGATTGAAAAATTACTGAACCTGAAATAACTCTTTTTATTGCTCTCTTAAGCGGAGTGCCTTTGGTTTTAGAATCGTTTGTTAATTCTTTTCAATTTCCGTGAAACAAATTCACGGTGAAAATGTTTCCCATGAAAATATTTGATTTCCAAAGCTTGAGATATTTTTAGTCATCTCAAAAATTTTACATAAAACTGCTTGAGTTCCTTATTACACATTCCTTTAAATTTTACGAAGGCAGATGGATGTTTACCTTTCTACCATAGAAAACGTAAATTCCAAACGTAATTTAAATTACTTTGTTAGCTGAATAAACATTCTTGTGGGCGACTCCGATTTTCTTCATAAATTGGAGTCGCCCACAATACTTTAAAGCATGGAGAAGAAAATATGAACGAAGTTGCTTTAGAAACGATTTGCATTTATTGAATTCGCTGTTTCATAATTTTTTTTTATTTTACCTTAGGAGGGTATTAAAATACGTTTTGTTCGATTCGCATTTTGAACACGCATTTTCACGGTAGGCTGCAGAAATCACAGGCATTAACCCTTTAAGCGGTCGATGTACCTGAACCAAAGGGTTCCCGAAATTTTCTGCGATTCCCAAACAGAAATGTTCACATAGCAGCCGGGTTTTACTAAAGCTACGGCAAAGCAATTCCTTTATCCCTTTCATCTCAGAAGTACCGACAATATACCTGTCACTAATTCTTTTTTTGTTTTTTTTATACGAGGTTTAACGACCACCGTGAGCAACCCAATGGGCTATAAGCAGTCGCCCGTCCCTAATTTAGGGTCACTTGTTCCAGGGAAGGGAGAGTCAGTGCCGTAAGTCAAACACAACATCCATGCCTTGCCGGGATTCGAACCCGGACCCCTTTCGTACGATTGATACGAGGCCATCGCTTAGACCACTGCGCCACCGGGGCGGCGCTCTACTGATTTTAAGAGCTTGCTTTTATGTTCCTCTATTCTGTGCTCTGTGAACCAAGGAAAGATGGGGACAGGCAACTTCTCCTGTTGCGGACATCGTGCCGCTGGGTAGAAATAAGTGACTCAAATAGCTTCTGCCTGTTTTCTTAGGTTCGTTGCAATTGTTTTAGTGCTTTCAGCATGTAATCAGTCAGAAAGGATCAATGCCAATAACCCTCATAAATGACAACTTTAAATAACATTGTTAAGGGGAAAGCAACGCTTTTTGATGCGCAGGTTGATTCGTTCCAGCCGCGTTCGGCCCAGTACTTAGACAGCAAAGATACTCGTTCGAGCTGATTTCAACCCATTTTGCTAGATCCGAGTTAATTCGTTCCAGCCGGTTAAAGGGTTAAAGTTGCACAGGAGCTTTAGAAATTGCTGAACTTGTACTAATATTTGGTGACTGTGATTTTCGTGAAAAATGTTCAGTCGTTCAATATGGGTTCCATCAACATTTTTACACAGCTTAAAAGAAATTCATTGCGAGAAGCCCTTCTCCTATCAATTTCATTTACAAAGCTTGAACCATACTTTTCGAATCGAAAAAATTATATATTAGCTTAGTGTTTCAAGAACCTTAGAGGCTTTAAACGAAAAAAAAAATATATATTTGACTGATTAAAATTTCAACTGGAATCGAATGTTAAAAAATATTTTTCCAACACACACTCTTTATGCAAAGTTAGAAGAAAAAAACCCAGCAGCTTATATACGAGCGTGAATCAAAAAGTAAGGCCAATGCTCTCGTTACGTAGGCAAGCGGAGCTGCGGCAGATTGCTATTTGGGGAGGGGAGGGCATGTGACCTTAACATGCGGCGGATGCAATCACTAATTCTTTAACCACAGTTACCCAGTAGTTGTAAGGGTGTAAACATGGCCGCTCATTTGTCGGAATGTCCATCGTGGAGCAGCGAAGTGTAGAGATATTTTCATAGGCTGAGGGTGTGCAACCAGCTAAAATTCATCGTAGGATGCTTGTGCAATATGGGGAGGACAAGTGTATGAGCCAGAGACATGTGTACATGTGGATAGAAAGTTTTCAAGTCGGTAGAACGAATGTGTTTGATGAAGCTCGCTCGGCCGCCCCGGTGGCGCAGTGGTCTAAGGCGTTAGCCTCTGATCATTCGTCCGTAAGGGGTCCGGGTTCGAATCCCGGTCAGGCATGGATGTTGTGTTTGTCTTACGGCACTGGCTCTCTCCTTCCCTGGAACCAGTGACCCTAAATTAGGGACGGGCGACTGCTTATAGCCCATTGAGTTGCTCACGGTGGTCGTTAAACCTCAAAAAAAAAAAAAAAAAAAAAAAAAAAAAAAAAGCTCGCTCGGGCCGTTCGTCGACCTCTCGCACAAAGGACCATCTGGATTGCGTCGATGCGCTCATTAAAGATGATCGCAGGGTTACTCTGACTGAGATCGCTCAAAAGGTAAACATTAACTATAGTTCTGCATTCTCAACAGTGCATGACGATCTCGGATATCAAAGTGTGTGCCAGATGGGTACCACTGCAGTTGTCTGATGCGCACAAGCAGCAGCGCCTGGAAATTTGCAGACGTTTTTTGCAGCGATATGTGCCAGATCCCAGTATTCTGGAGAGGATTATCACTTGGGGCGAAACATGGGTCCAGCATTACGACCCCAAGAGCAAAAGGCAAATCATGGAGTAGAAACATCCGAGCTTCCCCTGCAAAAATAAATTCAAAGTTGTCCATTCGGCACGAAAATGAATGCTGACTCTCTTTTTTCACATGAAAGGACCCATCGCTGAACACTATCAAGCACAGGGTGACTAAATTAACAGTCGGTCATATTGTGACTTGCTGAAAAACAAACTGAAACCAGCAATTCTCCCAAAACGACGGGAAATGTTATAAAAAAATGCTGTTGCTGCACGACAACGCTCGTCCACATACGGCAGTGGCAACTCAACAAACAATTACCGAGTTAAAGTTTGAGGTGTTACCACATCCTGCTTACAAGCCCCGATCTGGCGCCGCGAGACTTTCATGTCTTCGGACCTCTGAAAGACGCTTTGCGAGGCCGCCGTTTTGAAAGTGATGTCCAGGTACAGGAAGCGGTGCATTCGTGGCTGCAGGAACAACCCAAAACATTGTTCTCCGCTGGAATCCAGAAGCCTGTACACAAATATAAAATATGCGTTGAACGACAGGAAGACTATGTTGAGAAATAAGGTAATTGTTATCTGTATGCCTCTTAGTTTCTTTTATATACGACAACATTGAACTTACTCTTTGATTTACCCTTGTACATACCAGTTCTCATTTTTGGTGGTTCTCCATACCATTCCTCATCAACAGTGTAAAATGACTTATCTTTTCATTAGCATTACTTCCCTTTCTAATCTTCCTGTTGTTGCTCTACACCAGTTGTTCTACTAAATTTTCCCTTGATATAAATGTGTAACTCCCAGCCTAAATTTATGGTAATACGTTTTTTACATACGTTTCTTCACATTAACTTATCATAAATCAAGTTTCTTAGCACACAGCCTGTTATACGACAATATACGCTCACGGGGCCGATATCATTATGCTTCTCCATGCATTCACGAGTGGAGGAATTCCACAGAACGTAGCAGAGGCGTCATCTACAGGCCCGGATTGTATGTAGACGGCACGAACAGAGTGCGCCACTTCGCCAGTGCAAAGTCCGGGGAATGGTAAGGATTTGGAGGAACCGAACGAGGAATGATTATCGGCGCAAGCAAGGCGGGAGCCAGCGTCTCTGCACCCGCAAGCATAATTGGGTGTTCGAGGGTGCAGGCATAATTAGGCGACTGGAAAGAAAGTCCCCTCGGCCGACGAGTCCAGATTTTAGTTTCAGCATGCCGATAAACGGGTTATATTCGACGCTGCACTTGTAACAGCTGCAACCAGACTGTATAGTTGAATGAAAATAGGCTGGTGGAGGTATGTAGCGATATTTTCATGGACATCACTGGGTACAATCATCTTCGTTGAACACATCCTTACGCCAGATCCTACCTACTTAAACACTGTTTTGAACCAAGTGCTGCCCTACATAGTGACACTTTATCCGGATGGCACTGGACTCTTTCAAAAACGACAACGCCCAGTGTCACAAGGTATACACTGTCAGGATTGGTTACATGATTATGTCCAAGCATTTCTTGTGGTTCCCTGGTCGCCATATTACCCCGATTTGAATTCCATCGAACATTTGTGGGAAGCAGTGGAACGCAGCATTCTCCAGTCCACGAAAGCGCCACGCTCCGTCGTCCAACTCTGGAACGTCATTCTGTCCAGGTGGTACAGACTGCCTGAGGAGGACTTCCGCGGTCTAGTTGAGTTGCGGTCACGCCGAGTGAAAGCGGACAGAACGGCAAAAACCCAAAATGCTATCTGGTAGGTTCATATGATGTTTATCGCTCACAAATGCATTTCTCACTTATATATTACACGTTAATTTCCAGTTTTTTTTTCTCCTACGCAAAAAGTACTGGCTGCTTCAGTTCTCAAAAACATAAAGCATTTGTTTCAATGGGAAACAGTTCACATACCTCTGCCAGATTCACATATAACTTTTTATCAAAATTCACATTTCTCATGGAACAATGCTCTTTACACATAAATGAAGTCATCGTTCTGCTATTCTTTATTTGTCGCCCGTTCTTGAGTTTCAAATGAATTTCTCCGACATCGTACTACAACCATATATGTGGGATTCGCTTTAGGACTTTTTTGTTCCTTTTCTGTTAGAGAAAATATTGTCTTTTAGCTTCTTCTGTTATAAGTAGAATTAGGATTTTTATGGGTTGCCCACAATTTTTTTTATGGGAAGCTTAATTTGACCTAAAAATGTCATAATACACATACATATGCTGAAATTAATTGAAAATCATTATTTTTATTTGCTCATAAATGCCCATATTTCGAACATCTGCCCATATTTTGGTGCAATTGCCCATTTTTTCCCGTACTTCAGTTATTAAATCACATTTTTAATATTTTTTGTTAGTTATTCACATTTGGAAAAAAAAATTTACAAAGAAAAACAATATGCTTCAAAAAATGAATAAGTTGGCAGAACCAAGGGCAGAAGAATATAAGTATAAAATATACTTCATTTGGAATCTGGCAACACTAAGCCCATACATACTTCATTTGGAATCTGGCAACATCATGCACATGGTGGTTGGTAGGCCTACCTTGTTAGCTAAGTTTTTGCTACTTTCTTTGAGTTTGTGTTAGTTTGCTACTACTTAGATTAGGTGTCTATTAATTTCTAAATGAGTGTATAAATTTTGCAAAGTACCAAAAGGTAAGTTATTTGCTTTAGCAAAAATTTTTAAGAATGATTTTATAGAAACAGATGGAAGTGTACTGAGGTGTAGTGTCTGTAATGTTACTATCAGCATAACAAAAAAGCACCAGAAGGATGTCACTGAGCAACATATAAAAGGAGGTAAGCACATAAACCAGGTAAATCTCTCTACCTCTGGACAACCAAGTATTTCTAATGCTTTACAAAATAGTCCGGATAAGGCAAATTCCCTAAATTAATTTAATCAAGATTTAGCATCTGCATTTTAAAAGGCAGGTGTACTTTTAAATAAAGTTGAACACTCTGCAATAATAAATATCATGGAAAACTGGACCAAAAAATCAGTACCTTCTGAAAGCACTTTAAGGAAGAATTATGTGAAACCAATATATGATTTAACTGTTAACAAAATCAGAGAGGTAATTGGGCAGCACCTTGTAACTTTTATTTTGGATGAAGTAACAGATGACTGCCAAAGTTATGTCCTCAGTACTCTAGTTCAACCTCTAACTGGAGAGCCTTCAAAGGCCATGCTGTTTAAAATTTATGAATTGGAAAAAACTAATTCTACAACAATAATGCAGAGTTTCCTGGATGCTTGTGGAAAATTATGGCCTGAGAGAATTAATTATGAAAACGTATACGAAGTGGTAATAGATCAAGCATCATACATGCTGTCGGGTATTAATAAATTGAAAGTTTTGTTTCCAAACTTAAACCATGTGACATGTCTTGCCTACGCCCTCCATAGAGGGAGTGAAGCAATTCGTGCTGAGTATTCTGTTGCGAATCAACAACAAAAGATATCTGAACTAAAAAAGGTTCTCACAAAAGCACATAGTCGTATTGTTAGGTACAGAGAAGTAGCAGGTCTATGTCTTCTCAAATTTCCTGTTTTAACACGATGGGGAATATGGATTGAGTGCTGTACTTTTCTTTCAGAAAATTTTACAAAAATTTAAGAATTTATTCTTACTCTTGATTCTGAAGAAGTGGAAGCCATAAAAAAAACTACAACAGATTGTCAATGATAATCTCCTTGAAAATGAGCTCTTCCTAGTGTACAGCTTTAAGCACATTCCAATGCGTATCAAACAGTTAGAAAAAGCCAACATCTCTAAAGAAGATCAGTGGAATATTATACAAACAGTGGAAGCAAGTTTAAGTGGATTTCCTAAAAGAAAGCTCGAAGTCAGCCTATCAAAAAATCCTGATGTTGTAAAGTTTGATACTTGTCCAAATGTCGACTTCAGAATTAAAACAAAGTATGCACCACTGACATCTGTAGCAGTAGAAAGGTCATTTTCCATTTATAAAACAATTTTGACTCCAAATAGACAAAATCTGTTATTTCGGAAAATTGAAATGTTGAATGTGATTAAATTCAATTCCTTTTAGTAAGTGTAAAATATGATTAAATTAAATTCCATTCGTTAATAAAATGTATCTTCGAGCATTAGAATGCTGAAATTCATTTTCTTACGTTAACGTGTATTTATGTCCCCGGTAAAAGGTATGTTGCCCATTTTGTGTCAATTTTTCGCCCATATTTTTGCCCATAATTGATCAAATTTTTGCCCATGAAAATCCTAAGTCTAGTTATAAGTTAGCATTTTCTTTAAGTAATATGGAGGATCATCATATGAAAACGAAAGAAAATAAGAAAATGCTTCTTCCGTTGACGTGGTTAGATGAAAACTTTATTTCTGCAAGCCGTTTCAGCATTTTTTTAAGTCAAAGGTATTTGAAAACCAGTATTTTTTTCGCCCAAGTAAAGAAATTTATTAATACTTTAGAGAATTTTTTTCGACAGGAACATTTTGTTAATTCATAAGCAATTTAGGTATAGTAGAGTATTAATAGGAATTTCTCTCAAGTATTTCAAAAGAACGATGCACATTTTCAGCTTTTTTGTGTTAGAGAGTGTAGCACAGATTCTAATTAGATATTCAATTAAAGAGTATAAGAAAATATTTTAAGTGCATGCTTTTTCTTGAAGTTTAGTTTCTTTACTGTTTTTTCTGAAGAAAACCTTCCATTGGTATTTTATTTGCGAGTTAATGTAATGCCAATGTAGGATTGTCTTTCAAGCACTTTCAGGAAAGCAAACAACATCTTCTTTCTTCCTTTTTCTGCGGAAGAAAGGCAAGTACATTCTTCAGGGACTTTCTTTTATGGAAATTTTACGACAATGTTATGTTCGCTTGCATATACAGTAGTTAGGGCAAAGTAAATGGACCGCCGGGCGTGGCTCAGCTAGCTAGTGGCCACACTCGTGTCAGTGTACCAAGCAACTGACTGTTCGGGCAAAGAATATCTAACTCTTAAAGAAGGTCAAATGTCATAGAGATAACGTAAAACAGGTGGCAACAGCGCCACCACATCTTAAGAGATAATATGCTCTGCGGGAAAGTTAACATTCAGGAGCAAAACACGTTAGGGGGACTACGGCAGTGAAGCTTTACTTTGATCAACGACGGTTTTCTTCGATCTGATGACTATTTGCATACAGCAGTTTTTTGTTGTTGTTGTTGTTGTTGCTGTTTTGTGATATCCCGCCGATCCCTTATTTTGGTGAGAAAAATATGCAATAACATTAGTATTACACTGCCGGACAATTGCTAAGGACGGATGACAATAGCAACGATAGCAACCATAAAATGGAAGGCAGGAAAATGTGGAAATTAGCATAAGTGCGGGATACAGTAAGACGTGTTGTGCGTATGCAAATTTTGGATTGCCGAACTTGTTCGTGACGTCATAGCGCTGATAAGAGATATAAAGGATTTGACACGTATTGACCGTTGTTGTTCAAACGCAAAGTTGAAAGGGAAAGAATCAATTGACGAACTTGCAATTTTCAGTATGTCTTCCCGACATCACCTCGATGATTTTACGCGTGGCCGTATTATTGGCAAGATTGAAGAAGGGCGAAAAATAACAGATGTTGCCAGGGAGTTCGACGTCAGCCACAGTGTTGTTTCAAGGCTTTGGAAATCATTTCAAACAAATGGAGAGTGTAGCAAACGTCACGGGGGAGGTCGTGTTCGCAGTACGACACCAGCAGAAGATCGGTACATAGTGCTATCAACAAAAAGACACCGGCGCAGCACAGCTAGTGAGGTAGCAAATCAGTTTATGGCTGCTACTGGCAAGCGGATCTCCCGAAAAACTGTCGCCAGACGTTTGCATGAAGGAGAACTATAAAACCGCCGTCCTGTTGTGTTCATCCCATTGCCCAGACGTCACCGTACCGCCCGTTTGCAATGGTGCCATCAACATCCCAATTGGACTGATAACGACTGGTCTGCTGTCCTCTTCTCAGATGAGAGTAGATACAGTCTATCGTCTGATTGTCGACGACAACTGATCTGGCGTGATAGTGGTACTGCATTGTGTCCAGCAAACATACAGGAAAGGGACCGATATCCGACATGTAGTGTCATGGTATGGGCTGGCATCATGATCAATGGCCGTACGTCCCTCTATGTGCTTCCAACTGGGACTATGACTGGCCAACGATACATTAATGATGTTCTGCTACCTCATGTTCGTATGTTCCGTGGTGCTGTCGGTGATAGATTCATTTTCATGGACGACAATGCAACATGTCATCGAACAGTCGCTGTCCAGGAGTGTCTTGAGAGCGAGGATAGTCAGCGCCTCGTATGGCCAGCACGTTCTCCAGATCTGAATCCCATTGAAAATGTGTGGGATGCTTTGGGGAGGAGTCTTGCTGGTCGCCAATGCCTTCCAATAAACAAGGACACTCTCATCCGTGCACTGACAGAGGAATGGGATAAATTGCCCCAACAGCTGCTTGATAATGTTGTGCAAAGCATGACACGAGGTGTGGAATCTTGCATCGCCCTCCATGGTGGCCATATCCCGTATTGACATCTTACGCCGGAACGCCTGCGGACGGTAATTGCATTTTTTTCACGTTTACGTATTCTGCACAAAATGGCCTGTTTGTCCCTTGAACACGTTCCAAAGCCTTCTGGATTTCAGAGCACAATGAATTGTCTTTCTTGTAATGTCCTGGCATTCTGACATTATTTTATTTCACTTGGCATCCAACCACACTTACTTTTGTATGCGCTATATAGCCGTTTATGATCCGTCCTTAGCAATTGTCCAGCAGTGTACTATTTAAATTAAATTTCAGCAAATATTACAGTTAGGCCTAAGGATCTGTACAAAATGCAGACATTCCCTAGTATTTGGCATTACTGAAAATGTTTCTGAAAAACTGAAGAACAAACAAAAGCCTTAACTAACCCGATTGGCGTAACAAAATTAACATATCCGATTTGCGAAGTGATTATGCTACCGAGAAGGTAACAATCACGTGCTGTGAGTAGCTCGGCTGACTGTTCTTTACCGAAAGAATTGAAGTCAACAGAAATGCGCATGCGCAGTCTGCACCGGCATCAGCCTGTATGTTGGCTTCTGTGCACTGCATATTTTCCTTGAAGATATGGCGGCGCTAGTTACGTCTCGCTGGGCCTTAACTTCTTCTCATTAGATATTCTTTGGTTTGGGGTTCCAATCTCTTTGCCGACTATAGAATTCGCGTTTTTTCCAGGACCCCTGAAAATCTGCTCAACACTTATGAACCGTTTACGGCGGCTGCTCCCTGATATTCATGAGCTACCCTGCAGAACTGGAAAACAACACCCAGTCCAGAGTACTTCCACCTAAGGCAGCTCACGTGAGGTTGCTGGGACTACACATGGGCTGTTGTGTCACGGAGGAAAATATAAATGGTATTTGCTCAAAAGCATTGAGGGTAAAGTAAAAACATCTCTCAGAGCTACCCCGCAACCAGAGTTGGAAACGGGTCAAAAATTTTGGACCCGGCCGTCACATAACTGGACCCAATCCGAACCCAACACGGGCCTGACCCGGACAAATCTACTTTGAGCTACGAACTCATATATATGTCATCATCATCATAGCCAATAATTATCAATCCACTGTTGGATGAAGGTCTCCCCAAGTTCCTTCCACAACGGACTGTCTTAGTCCAGTCTTCCCATCCACCCATCTTCCACGTGGTCTTCTTCTGGGTCTTTACCTGTCGCTTGAAATCCAGTCTAAAATTTCGGTTGTCCATCGGTGGTCCGTTATTCTGGCAACATATCCAGCCCATTGTCGTTTCAGAGATTTTACTTTGATCCTGACGTCTTCTACTCTTGTTATTTTCCTTATCCAGGAGTTACTATTTTTATCTTTCTTAGCTATACCAAGCATGCATCTCTCCACGCCTCTTTCAGTTTTCTGCAGTTTTTGTATGTCGTTTTTAGTTAATGTTCGTGTCTCCGCTCCATATGTAATCACCGGAAGGATGCAATGATTAAACACTTTTCATAATGGCATATTGCTCTTAAAACTTGTCCTGTTTCTTCCAAAAACTCTCCAACGAAGTTTTATACACCAATTAATTTCTTCATCAATGTGACCTTTGCTTGATATCTTCTGCCCAAGGTAAATGTAGGAAATGGTTATCTCCAGCTGTCTCCCGCGAATTGATAAATCTTCATTCCTTGTAAAAGCATTGCACATCATAATTAATACCGACATTTAACGTGGACCAGGAACATCAAACAAAGATCCTCGCTCTTTCCACGTTTTATAAGTGAGTCACGGAAAAATTCTCATTGGCCGCCACCGGGAGTCGAACCCAGGGTCTTTCAGTTACGCGCCGGATATGCTTCCGCTACACCACAGCGGCCTCGAATTCCTCCGGACTCACACACGCTAACTGCCAAGCCAATTTGGCAGTTTGCTTCTTGGAGCCCCGCACAATGCTGAGTTGCTTCCACATCCCCAGCATTGTGCGGGGCTCCAAGAAGCAAACTGCCAAATTGGCTTGGCAGTTAGCGTGTGTGAGTCCGGAGGAATTCGAGGCCGCTGTGGTGTAGCGGAAGCATATCCGGCGCGTAACTGAAAGACCCTGGGTTCGACTCCCGGTGGCGGCCAATGAGAATTTTTCCGTGACTCACTTATAAAACGTGGAAAGAGCGAGGATCTTTGTTTGATGACATTGTACATCAGTATTAGTTTTGTCTTCCGAAAGTTCATTTTTAATCCCCATTTCTACACCCATTTCATCAAGTTCTTGGATCATACTATGGCTTTGAAGTATTATTTCAAAGACCTCTGAAGGTTTCTTTGAAATATTTCTTTTCTGTTCAAAAATAAAACAATGAAATCGAGTCAGGAACACCTTGACTCGACCCGTTGGACGCGCAAGAAATTGTCGACCCGGTGACCCGTGACCATCTCTGCCTGCTACCTACCTACCTGTACTCATGGGGTCACGGTATCTTGTACCATTTCCCCCATACTTCTTCGCCTAAATAGCCGCAGTCCATCCATTCAATGTACAGGAAGCGTAATTCATCAGAAAAGACAAATTTATTCCAAATCTCTACCGCACACTCCCGGTGTTTTCTGGAGAACTCCAATTGTCGCCGATGACGTGCTATGATTAGGGGTGCTGTAGTCGCGCGTTTACACCGTGGGCCCATACGGTTGAGTGACCGTTGCACTGTAGCTGCGGATAAACAGTGCTGCAACTTTGCCGTCTTGATAAGTAAGTGATCTCTGACATAGGCACGTCACAGCGTTGCAAACGTAGCACGCCTATTGTTCCGGAGAAAACAGCAGAGCCTATTCTCTCCTAGAGCATTAAACAGCGGCGGCCGTCCAATACCCACCCCCCGGTTATCAGTTGCGATTACTTCCATTTACTCTCGGTACACTTCAACTACTGTGACTTACTACAGAGGTAAAGCACGTGTCAAGACGACAAATCTGCACGATACATTCCGCCCATGTAGCTTAGCTAAATGAGCAACTTACTCCGGAGTGAGGAGCGGGGGGGTGCGTTTCAATCCCCGTCACGGACATTAGACATCGCTGTCAATAGACAAACAACGCACTTGAAAATTTCGAAAATTTTAAATTTAGGGGGTGCTAACCCCCCAATGCAAACTAGCATATATAACATTTTTCATGGGCTCTAAAAAGCTCAAAATTAAGTCATTAGACAATGCTATCAACAGACGAACAACGCACTTGAAAAATTCGAAAAGTTTAAATTTAGGGGGCGCAAACCCCCCAAAGGCAAACTAACATATATAGTCTTTATCATGGGCTCTAAAAAGCTGAAAATTATATCATCTACTCGATGGGCGGCCATCGAACAGGTGAAACAAGTCTATTCTATGGGTTACCGTAGTTGCTGGGGGTGATTTCTGTACACAGGGGTTTGTCATTATATATACACTATCTACCAACAAGTAATTGGACACCCCTGCAATCGACGATATCTGCGGTCCTGATACACGTCACGGCCGCCGCCGTTAAATATCGTGTGGGAAACAACAATGCAACCAGTCGTATGCAAGATGCCACGCAGTTCAGAGCTCTCTGATTTCGAGAAAGGTGTAATCGTCGGGTATCACAGAAATGGCCGATCCATACGTAACATATCCAGCGAGTTGAAGTACTCAAAATCGACAGTGGCCTACGTGATTGGCAAGTGGAAGATTTTTTTTTTTTTTTGATTGGAGGTTTAACGACCACCGTGAGCAACTCAATGGGCTATGAGCAGTCGCCCGTCCCTAATTTAGGGTCACTGGTTCCAGGGAAGGGAGAGAGCCAGTGCCGTAAGACAAATACAACATCCATGCCTAACCGGGATTCGAACCCGGACCCTTTTCGGACGAGTGATCAGAGGCCATCGCTTAGACCACTGCGCCACCGGGGCGGCCAAGTGGAAGATGAGAGGTGACTGTCGGAATGTTCCCCGACCCGGCAGACCCACAAAACTGGGAGTTAGAGACCGACGGGTGCTGGCCAGAGAAATTCGGAAGAACCGCACCAAATCGATGGGCCACATCCACGAGGAGTTTCAACAGGCATCCGGGAGTGTTATTTCAATGAATACCATCCGTAAGGAAGCCCATCTTCTCGGTTATCCTGGACGTGCTGCCGCCCACAAGCCTTTGATCACCAAGTCCAATAGCGCTGCTCGGCTAACGTGGTGCAAAAAACATCGACAGTGGACCGTTGAACAGTGGAAACAGGTTCTCTGGAGCGACGAATCAAGGTTCACCCTCTACCGTTCGGATGGCAGGGTCTGGGTTTGGCGTCTGCCTGGAGAACGCCTCCTGCCGGAATGTATAGTGCCAACTGTGAAGTTTGGCGGCGGTGGAATTATGCTATGGGGGTGTTTCTCCTGGTATGGCACGGGACCCTTGGTCGCAATTCCTGGTAGACTCAACGCCGAGACCTACTGCACCATTCTGGATGACCATGCGCTTCCTACGTTGTGGCAGTTTTACGGGGTGGACCCATGTTACTTTCAGGATGACAATGCCACCTGTCATGTTGCGAGGTCCACCATGGCTTGGTATGGTGACAATGGGGTTAATCGAATGGACTGGCCTGCGCAGAGCCCGGACCTTAACCCTATCGAGCACTTCTGGGACGAGTTGGAGCGTCCACTTAAGGGGTGCCCCCACCGTCCGAAATCGGTGAAGGAACTGACCTGTCTTCTTCAAGCCGAGTGGAAGAAAATACCGCTAGCCGTCGTACAACGCCTGGTTGAGAGTATGCCCCGGAGGGTCGCAGCTGTAATCGCCGCTCGTGGAGGCTGCATTAACTATTGAAGGTGAATAAACTTCGTTTTTTTTTTTTTTTGCTATCACAGGTGTCCAATTACTTGTTGGTAGATAGTGTAGTATTATGCATGCGAATAATAGGAGTTTTATAGGAGCGGGGAACAGGGAGAAAGTCGGAATAGTAGACGTCTGTTTTCTATACTCTAGAGATCAATTAAACTGAACTTGTTTTCACGTCGGAAAGGAAAATTTCAATTTCGATGCCGCGAGGCAGTCAAATGATTAAATATGTTGATTTGCATTTGGGGGTAACGCCCCCTAAATTTAAACTTTTTGAATTTTTCAAGTGCGTTGTTCGTCTATTGACAGCTTTGTATAATGACTTAATTTTGAGCTTTTTAGAGCACATGGAAAATATTATATATGTTAGTTTCCATTTGGGGTTAACACCCCCTAAATTTAAACTTTTCCAAATTTTCAAGTGCGTTGTTCGCCTATTGACAGCATTGTCTTGTGATTTAAGTTTGAGCTTTTTGAACCTATAACAAAGGTAATATAAATATTAGGTTAGGTTTGGGGGTAACCCCCTTAAATTTCAACATTTCTAAAACAAAGTTCAATTTTTATATGTTCGGTAAATATTTATGTGATCAGTTTTCCTAGAGTAGACCGGAAGCGTCCTCTGACGTTACGTATTATATACAAATCATCCATAGTGGGCAAGTGTCCGGGTGGGCAACTGTCCGATGGGCAAATGTCCGGGTGGGAAAATATCCGAGTGGGCCAGTGTCCGGTTGAATTTAGTCCGGACCCCGCTTCAACACCCTCTACCCTTTATTTTTCTTTATCTTTTCATTATCAGTGCTTTCTTGAATTCTGCCTTACACACACATAACCCCTCCCCCACCCTTCACTATAGTTTTTCTAGATTTTGATTGGACGACACATTTAATACCTTAATCACGCTGACGACTACCTGTGAGGACTACCTTCTGTTTTTTACCCATCATTTGATATCTCCTACATTGACGCATGAAAGTTTTAGTGATTTAGTGTTTTGATTAAAAAAAAAAAAAACAACCACGGGAGGTAAAGATGAATCTTTTTTTTTTTTTAATCAATCCGTCAAAGCTTATGCGAAATAATGTAATAGAATCCACCATCCGTTTTTTTAAATTATAAATGTTTTGCACAATTTTGTTTTCTACTTGGCTTTTTTTTTTCGATTAAAGAAATAAAACTGGTTTCAAACCCTAGGGATGAAACTAGCTTTTCTTTTTCACGGGAAAAATTGGAAAAAGTGTCTTTTTTTTTTTTTTTTTTTTTTTTTTAAATTCACGAGAGGTAAAGATGTATTTTTTTTTTTTAAAATCACTCCGCCTAAGTTTAAGCGAAATAATGTAATATCATTTTCTCGCCCCATTAACTTTCGACGTAGGCGAATCAAGAAGTTTGCTCCAGGTGAATCCCTCCCCTCTAGCAGGTGAAAGTTGTAGGCCAGACAAGAATAGGCGAATCAAGAATTCTTTCCTCGCCTAAAATGGGGAACCTATTAACGTTCGACGTACGAAGAATAGGCCAATCAATAAATTTGTTCCAGGTGAATCCCTCCCCTCTAGCAGGTGAAAGTTGTAGGACAGGCAAGAATAGGCGAATCAAGAATTCTTCCATCGCCTAAAATGGCGGAACCCATTAACTTTTGACGTACGAAGAATTGGCCAATCAAGAATATGCGAATGCGGAAGACACGCCCTGGCTCCTACCTCCCCACACTGTAGCTAGAGGCTGCTTGCTCCCGTTCTTACCGTCTAAAAGCTATTAAACATTGTACCTCACGGTGGAGAATTTGAAGCTCTGTTTTTGTAGCAAATTAATTTGCTTTTTCCTTTTTATACGTGAAAACTTAAAATACTGAATATGCCTGGTGGTTGCGCGATAGTAACATGTCCAAATCATTATTCGAAAACAAGAAAGAATGGCATTCATGATCATAGGTTTTTCTAGAAGGCTTTGGCAAAGCGTGGAAATTGAAGTGCAAACGAGCTGACAGTTTCAATGAAATGAATTCAGCTATTTGTTCGAACATTTTCCCGAGGAACACTACGAAAGTGATTTAAAGAATGAACTTCTGGGTTTGCCTGTCAGCAAAACGCTAAAAGACACCGCTGTACCAAGTTTAAACCTTCCGGGACACTCATGTAAATTCTAATTTGGGCAGGAAGAACAGACAGGAGAAGAGGAAAAGAGCTGATTCTGTTCGCGATTTGATAATGCATAATACTACTATAGTGAAGAAAAATTTTGGAATACATGTTAAGTGCTGATGGTTAAAATACTGAAATTGTATGTACGAAAGATCACAAAACAAAAAGTGGAATTTTATGGAAGGAAAAGGAGATTTCTTGGTGAAGGTAAATGAAGTTTCGATGAAGGAAAATAACACGCTGAAGATACAGATATTATCTTGTGATTCAAACCATAGTCTAAATTTGCATGTGAAAGTTCTGAAAGGAAAGCAGAATCAAATGCAGAAAGAATTGTAGAGTTGCGAAGTATACAGGAAAATGAAAAAAAAAAAAGGGGGGGGGGGAGAGTAATGAGCATCAAAAAAAGTTTCACCAGGGCACATAAAGGTTTTGTTAAGCTAATAAAAAAAAAAAGAAGAATCGTTTGGCATTTTACTGACATTGCAGCTGCCATAACCTTAAGAACTGTTTCCAGGAGAGCATATCACTACTTGAAGTTATGGGACCGTATAGATACGTGCTGATATGCACGAACGTGGCAAGCTCATAAGACAAACAAAATGTATTGACATAACCAACCTTAAAAAACCACCATAATAGCTTTAAGTAGGAACTGAAGAACAGATTCTCTGCTTTAGAAGACTTAACATCGGAAGAAGTGGATATTTCTGAAGTTAATAGAAAAGTAACCAAAGCTCTTATGGAAACAGCAACAAAATTAGCTGGGTCTAAGAACAAGTTGCATGTGAACAAATTATCAGGAAAAACCAAAATGTTGATGCAAAAAAGAAGAGAGATGAGGACAACTAAAGAAGATGTGACTTCCAAAGTGGAATATATAGAGCTATGCAAGACAGTACGAAAAAGTATCACTGAGGGCGTAAGGGAATTCAACTGTGAACTAGTAAGGAAAGCAATTGAAAACAACCAAAGCCTAAAGATAGCAAAGGGACATCACAGTAAGGGAAGAAAACAGATTATGGCACTGAGAAAAGAAGATGGTTCTGTAACAAGAAATAGAGGCGAAATTTTGACAAGAGTAAAATATTTCTACTCCAAATTATATGAAAGGGATAATACATGTACTCCAGGCATCATGAAAGGTACCAGTACCAGAGTTCTTCCAGTCCTCCCAGCAGAAGTTGCACATGCAATCAAGAACATGAAGCGGAGAAAAGCTCCAGGAGAAGTTGGAATTACTGTAGACATCATACAAGAAGCAAGTGGAGAAATCGAAACAGTACTCGCCCAAATTTTCACTCGATGCCTTAATGAAGGGAAGATTCCTGAGGATTGGAGCAACGCTACAATGATCTTGCTACATAAAAAAGGTGACATTGAGGATCTCAGGAACTACAGACCTATCAGCCTCCTATCAGTGGTTTATAAAATCTTCACTAAAGTTCTTTCACACCGCTTGAAGATAACACTGGACATGGCTCAACCGAGAGAACAAGCTGGATTCAGGAGTGGCTACAGCACTATAGACCATATCCACGTACTGAGAGAACTAATTGAAAAACGAGGGATTATGAACTTCCATCATGCATGGCTTTTATCGATTATGAAAAGGAGTTTGATTCGGTGAAACCATCAGCAGTTACAATGGCTTTGAAATCTTGCGGTATTGAAGATGCATACATTAATATTATTAATAACATCTATGAAAATGCAAGTGCAAAGATTCGGCTGTTTGAGAATACAGCACACATAAAAGTTGGAAAGGGAGTGAGACAAGGTGACACCATATCCCCCAAGCTCTTTAATGCCACATTGGAAAATGTCTTTCAATCACTGAACTGGGAAAACAAAGGGATGGAAATTAATGGAGATTATCTAACTCACCTTCGTTTTGCTGATGACGTAGTCATTTTTGCAACTACCCCATCAGAGCTGCAGAGTATGATCCAGGTGCTTGCTGACATGAGTAAAGAAGTGGGATTAAAAATGAACTTTCAGAAGACAAAAGTGATGTACAATGCTTTTACAAGGAATGAAGATTTATCGATTGATGGAGAAAAGCTGGAGATAACAGACACGTACGTTTATTTTGGACAGCAGATATCAAATGAGGGTCACATTGATGAAGAAATGAATCGGCGTACAAAACATGCCTGGAGAGCTTTTGGAAGAAACAGCATAATTTTCAAGAGCAATATGCCATTATGTCTTAAAAGAAAAGTGTTTGATCAATGCATCCTTCCAGTGCTTACGTATGGTGCAGAGACGTGGACCTTAACTAAAAGAGACATACAAAGGCTGCAGACAACTCAAAGGAGCATGGAGAGGTGCATGCTTGATGTAACCAGGAGAGATAAGAAGAGGAACTCGTGGATCCGAAAAATGACAAGAGTGGAAGACATCATGATCAGAGTAAAATCCCTGCAATTGCAATGGGCTGGACATACTGCCAGAAGAACAGACGATCGATCGACAGTCGAAATTTTAGATTGGATTCCAAGGGACAGGAAAAGACCCAAAAGAAGACTACATGGGAAATGGGTGGATGAAATTCGAAAGTATGCGGGAGGAGACTGGCAGAAGACAGACATGGAGGAGACTGGCAGAAGACAGACATGGAGGAGACTGGCAGAAGACAGACAGTTGTGAAGAGGCTTGGAGAGATCTTCGTCCAGCAGTGGATTGATAATGATTGACAATGATGATGATGCACGGCAAGATGATTTGTTGGTTCCTCGAAACAATCAGTATCTTAAAGTACTTAAAAATTAGAGAATAAAATATGACGAAATGAAAAAAAAATTAAATCCATAATTTTAATGTTTCTATTAAGCGATTAATTACAAACAATAACCTACCATTTAATGAAATTAATTTCCATATTTTCAATTAAGCTAGTTCGTGCAATGTTTCTGAAGTTTTTATTTGTTCGGCATAAAGGAATTTCTTTAAGAAATTCTAGTAACTTAATCTCTTGATTTTTTTTCCTTCTTTTGAATTTTTTAAAAACAATATGACAGTTTCATATAATAAATCTTAAAATGTATGATCATTATCCCTGCGTTTTCCTTAGTGCCATGCCAACATCTTATTTAGATTAAACAGATTTGAAAAAAATATTGCACACATCTCGGTTTACTCTAAGTAAAATATTCACAAGGCTGTTAGTTTTTCCTGCATGTATTTCAGATGTGCTTTTATTTTTGCATTACATCTTGGTTGCAAGTTTTCAGATTCAAATCCTGTTTAAATTAAAATTGGTTGATATTTCTTCGGCGAATGCTTCAGTGATATCAACGGTCTCAAACGTGATATCAAAAACTCAATTCTGATAATCAGGTGTCAACGGCCAGAGCCTCTGACCTTTCGACCGCTTTTGTTCCTTGGCCAACCTCCTTCTCGGAGAAAATAGTTTTGTACAGCTTGTATAAGACCTTCCCTGGTGCTTATTCCATTGTCCAATTATCTATCAAGTTTTCCTGCCTTATCAAAATTCTATACACAAAGAGTTGATATCAGGTACATGTTCAAGAACATTCCACTGAAGCCGTCTATTTATTAATTTACTTGCAGTTTTTGGCTTCAATTACTCCTCTGAGCATTTTACAGTATTAATATCTCCCGTTCCTGATTTTGCCACCAAATGGGGCGCGCCCACTTTATATTCAGTCTTTACTTCGACGCAAGTTTATTTCAGGTTTTAAGTGGTTTTGTTTCGGAAATGTGGCAACTTGACTATAACTGCATATTTTTTTAATGTATCAGTGTTTGTGATAGACCTGATACTTCTAGTAAACCGCGATTGTGTAGTTGTCCCTTTTTACATCATCTGGTGTCATGAGGCAGTGCCGTAAGACAAGCACACCATCAACCGGGATTCGAACCCGGACCCACGTCGGACAAATGATTAGAAGCCAACTTTCGTACCACTCGGCCACCGTTGCGGTCGACGCGACGTATGGTTTCAGCTCATAGCTTCTAATAAAACCATTTCTTCGATCTCCTAAGTAACGGGATACATCTGTTTACTACGCAGTCTCCTCTTAATATCATACTAAACAATTAATTATCCATGTTTGTCCCTAAAAATTCCAGCTCTAAGGAGAATTTTCTTCATAAAAACCGTTAAAAATTCGTATGAAAAAAAGGACCCTTTAAGAGCTTTGCTTATATAAGTATTCCCAGAAAAATTCCTTTATTTAATTATTTCAACCTCCTAGCTCCCAATCTCCCCATTCTAGCTTTCAAATTAATTTTAAGGAATCTCTGTGCTGCTCAGCCACCTACTTACACCACTCAGGAATTACCAAGGAATAAATCATGTTGGTCGTCTTCCTCTGCAACCTGTGTCCTTGGATTCCATCCACCAGTATGGCTTTGCCCTCTCCTCTCTATCCTTATCAATTCCACTACTTTTAATAATAATTCAACTAAATTTTTTTTTTTTGCTTACTCTCTAACCCTCTACTTTCCCTACTTTGCCTTCCTTTTTTTTTTTTTTTTTTTTTTTTGATTGATTGGAGGTTTAACGACCACCGTGAGCAACTCAATGGGCTATAAGCAGTCGCCAGTCCCTAATTTAGGGTCACTGGTTCCAGGGAACGGAGAGAGCCAGTGCCGTAAGACAAACCCAACATCCATGCCTCACCGGGATTCGAACCCGGACCCCTTTCGGACGAATGATCAGAGGCCCTTCCTTTTCCGTCGGTGATGGTAATGCTGGCGTGCAATTTTCTGGGACCCAGGTTATTTTTTACTTAGTTATCACTTGGTAACATACTCCTAAAACTCTCTTATTTCGCTTTTTTCTTTAAACTCTGTTCAATCAAGGGACTCTCTCCGGCTTTTCAAAATCTCTCATTTTTCAAGTCATTTGACTGTATCTGAATTGCCTTCTAAAACCTATTGAAATTAGGCAAGTATGTATGTATGTATGTATGTACGTACGAGATCTGATCAAAAAGTATCCGACTGCATTTTTTGTCTCCTAAACTAGACAATGCACAGCGCCGAGACTCAGTGGGGTCTGACCTTGGAATTTAGTGCCCATGCGCGAATTTTTACCCAGCTGTCGGCTGGCTCATTTGGTGCCTGACAGTAACGGTTTCTCGTTGTGCACTCTGTGCCTGTCACATTCTTGTCTTGTGCTGCAACGACTGAGTGAGTTGAGCAGATAATAAAATTTTGCCACAAGCTCTGCCACGCATCAGCTGAAACAATTCAAATGATTAGAAAGGCTTTTGGTGATAAAGCTATAGGTGCAACACAAATCAAGGAGTGGTATTGGCTCTTTAAACATGGACAGAAGTATGTTGAGAGTGACGAGCGTTCAAGAAGGCTCTCCACGAGCAGGAACTTCGAAACGATCGAGAAAGTACGTGCAGTAAATAAACTGCAAACAAGGAGTACTACCAGGTAGTTCTCCGTAGCCTACGAGGTGCAACGCAGCGGAAGAGACTTGCACAGTGACCGCAAGGTGACGGGCAGCTGCACCATAACCAGGATCCTGCCCATTTGTCTCACTTCATTCAGGTGTTTTCGGCCAAACACCGGATCCTACAAGTGAGGCAAGCCCCATAATTCCCAGACAAGGCTCCTTGCGACTTCTAACTGTTCCCGAATTGGAAAATGCCTTTGAAGGGAAGAAGATTTGAAGACAGATGAGACCAAGAACAAACAATGCAGCACCAATAAATTGATAATCTCTAAAAGTGACTTTAAAAAATGTTATGGACCAATGGACAGACCTCTGCAACAAGTTTGTAGTGTTAGAAAGTGCCTACTTTGAAGGGAACTAAGAAAGACACACAATAGGCTACTTAGGTCTTTTTTCCTGCCCCCTAGGTCGGATACTATTTGATCAGATCTTGTATTTATGGTCAGACATTTATAGCGCAGTATGCGAAGAGATTGAAAGCGAATACGTTGAGCAAGCGAATATGGATTCGTCCAAAGTAGCTCAACGAGCTAGTAATTCAGTTTTATGTCGAAGGAGATCTCACATGCTACAGGAAGTTGTTGCCGTGTGTATTTTCGGTCCCCTTAGAAAGCACCTGAAAAGACGAAGATTTGCGCCGGACGACGAAGTGGAGGCCATCATACACTGATTTACCCAACAGACTATATCCTTTCAGGAGGAAGATATCCGTCATCTGACGCGTAGGTAGGATCGATGTCTGAATGCTAAGGGGAGTTTTTGTATGTAAACTCATTTACCGTTATCCAGGTATACAATTCTTATTTTCATTTAAGTTTGCTCAAAAAAATGCAAAGCATCATTTGCAACATTTTTCAGAAACTTGCCATCTGTAGGCAAACTTGTCGATTCCTCTTCTATACCATGTCTAGTCGACTTCTTCCAATGTCCTAAATCGCCTACATTGATGAAATGAGCCATGGCACGAAAGAGGTGGTAATTGGAATAAATTAGGAGCTACGTACATACTACACACTTTATTGACAAAAGTCACCAAACACCCATTAAAAAAGCAAATGAACGGATCCTCTGCGTTGTTAAGATGCGCGGTACAGCTGCAAACGGTATAAAAATAAGCTTGCAGCTGACAGCGATCATATCTCACGGTGGTCGTTAAACCTCCAATCAAAAAAAAAAAAAAAACAGCGATCATATCGCACCGTAAGGTTGAGTGAAAATGTCGCGGCGGGAGAGAACTGACTTTGAGAAAGTAAAGATTATTGGGTGTTATATTAGTGGGTTGTCTATAAGAGAAACCGAGAGGCGTTTAAACATACCCAAATCAACTATTTTGGATGTACTGAATAAGTGGAAGACACATGGCGTGCCTGAAGCAGCAAAACGTACCGGCAGCCCAAAGAAAATCAGTGATGGAGGTCGTCGAAGCCCCAGGAGAGTCGTTACAGCTAATCGACGGAGTACTGCACAAGACCTCAGTGTACAGGTGAGTAAAAATGCTGGAATCTCGGTATGTACACGTACCATTTGCAGAGAACTTCATTCCATGTGTTACCGTGGTCGTGCGGCTGCTCATAAGCCTTTCATCTCCACTCGGAATGCTACTCGTCGTTTAGCATGGTGTAAAGAACATTTATCGTGGACCGTAGATCAATGGAAACGGATCCTATGAACTGATGAATCCAGATACACGATCCATCACTCTGATGGCCGTGTGTGGGTATGGCGGCAGCCGGGGAAGCGCTATTTACTACAGTGTACTGTTCCTACGGTCAAGTTTGGAGCTGACAGTGTACTCGTGATGTGGGATGGTTTTCCGTGGTATGGTCCCGGCCCATTGGCTATCGTGGACAAACCTGTTAACCAGCACGCCTACCTGGATATTCTGGTCAGTTATGCCCTACCAACTATGTGGCAATACTATGGAACCGAGCCTTGTTGGTACCAGCAGGGTAATGCCCTGAGCCATAAAGCAAGGACTGTTACGGCGTGGTTGACGATAATTCCGTATCGTGTGTAGACTGGCCAGCACAGAGCCCTGATCTTAATCCCGCAGAGCACCTATGGGATGAATTAGAGCGCTGCATAAGAAGTCTGGAACGAAGGCCTACTACAAAGCAACAGTTACCGGCAGCATTATGTACTAAATGGAAGCGCATACCTATCGCTGTGTTCCAAAACCTTGTCGAACGCATGTCTCGAAGGGTCAGTGCATGCATTAAGGCCAAAGGTGGTTTCAAAATATCTTTATTCAAGGTAGAAATCAGGAGACGAACTAATAAGGACGTCTAAATACAAATAAAATACGATCAAAGATCGTTAAACTACTAAAACCTATATAAAAATATACAGCATAGTGCACAAGTTGAAAAATGGAGCAAAATTACAGCTCGTGATAAATGAACAGCGACAAGCATGTCTGGGCATTGAGGAAGGATTTTAACAAAAAAAAACTTATTGCTCATAAGTGCATTGCTGTGCGATTAACAAACTTGTTCAAGAAAATTGAGAGCTTCAGGAGACAACATTTCTCTTGAAAAAAAAAAAAAATACAATACAATAAGGTGTAACACATCATAGTTACAAGAATGTACAGTACAAAGCAATTGACAAACTGATCATAAGACAAATCAATGAAATGATGAATATCAGGAGAAGAACAAACTTGGACTTCCTGGTGTAAATATAATATATTACCTGTTCGGCAATATTCAAAAACAATGTACAGATATACAGCACAGTGTCAACATGTTACAAATCAAAAGCGGACCATATACAGAAATGTAACACTATTCTGTTGACCAGATAGAAAATGTAAGTATAATAAGAAAACACACGATGAAGAAAGCTTTAACATATTCTCACTATCCATATGTAGTGATAGAAGAATGATAGTACCAAGCATCACCTCACACAAAAGAACAAAATAGGTAAAATGTTTTTCAAAATATATTACTCATGAGTACAACACCATGCAATTGACTAACTTGTGCAAAAATAAATACAGTAAGAATCATTAGTCAACATGTCTCTTGAAAGAAGGTACGATATGACAGTGAGTTTTAACACAACATATTTACAAGGATGTACAGTACTATGCAATTTAAAAAACTGATTATCAGACAAATCATTGGAATGTTTAATAACAGGAAATAACTAAACTTGGACATTCTGATGCAAATAAGATGGATTACTTGTTCCGCAATATTTTGAAAACTATGTACAATTATACAGCACAGTGCAAACATGTTCGGGAAACAAAATAGAACAAAATTACAAAAAACTACACTGCAGAAACAATATCTATGTTTATACAGCACTATGCTAATGACTAACTGCAATATTTATACTCAAAATGTAAACTAAAGACGAACTAACTTGAACGTCAATGTAGGAAAAAAAATACAAGATGAGTGTCACAAAAAACAATTTGCTGTGTAAACACGTACAGCCCTTTATAAAAAAAACCCATGCGGTAAATTTCCAAGCCGTGCAAAGATCTTGAAAACAGATTGTTGATATTTACATATGCATTGCTGATTCAAAAAGGTCAAATACCAAATCTGCCGACCGTCAGGTACAATGACGCTGGCGAGCTGGTAAACCATGAGGCAGCCGGTGACCAGGTGGCAAGGAACTGGCTCTCCCGACGCTGAGTAACTGCAACAGAATACTCTAGCCGAAGTCGAGATGTCAGACGGTCGCGGAAATGGCATAATAATGCCGTAGAAGCTTCATGCACAGTCAGAGGAGTAGTCAAATATCTGCAGCGTTGATGAAACACGTAGATTACATGCTTCGCTAAAATAAAAATATAGGCACAGACTGATGGGAGCTTGACTGGGGGATAGTTCTGTAGCAGAAGAGTCCGATATGCATCAAATGTAAGATCTGCTGTAATGGAGCATTGGGCGACAGTAAATGCTAAGTTCAGCATTGGGAGTAATATAACACAGTGTTGATAGACATGGGAGACATCAGCCTCCCGAGCACAGAAAGGGCAAAGAGGGGAATCGAGAAGAGACATTCGGAAAAGAACGGAGGGAACAGGAAGGCGGCGATGGAGGAAAAGCCAATGGGTATTAATTTCTAGAGGAGCAGAAAGAGGAGACAGGGCAGCTGACCACACCGTAGCAGTGGCAGCAGGGGGAACATCAGGAATGGGGAGAGGAGGAGAAGAATGGGACATAGAGAGGAACCGATAAAGAGCTGACACCGAGAGAGAAGAAATGGGATGAGCTGAGCCAGAAGTAAGCAAGAAAAGAGGAAATGGGAGAGAAGCAGAAGGAACAAAGGAAAGACCTGAGTGGGAAGCAAGATGAGGAAATTGAGAAATGATAGATGAAAGAATAGAGTCGTAGATGTCACGAGAGGAGGAGGAGAGGAGAAGAGAGGGAGGGAGACTGGCGAAGGGTCGCCAAGAAAGGTCAGGGTTAGTGAGATCTTTAACTGTTACCATACCTGCTCGGAGCCAGGTAGGATAGGCAAAGTACGGAAGATGAGAGGGGTGAATAATCGAAGAATAAAAGAGGGGTTCAGCAAGGAGCTCAGTTGTGGAATCAGGTGGAGAACGAGAGAGAGGGAGGGAACGAAGGAAAGTTAGAGCTTCACGGTAAACAGGGGGAAGTCGAATGAGGGTGAGGGGTCGGTGGTCCATGAGTAGTAAGGAGAGAAAAGAAAAGTTAGGGTTGCTCGGGGAGGCGATGACGTCCCTAGCTAAAACGGCATCTGGTACTGGCGACGTGAAGAGACGGAGAAAAGTAGTGATTCTGACGGCCTTGTAGTACTCCTGTGTATCAAGGAGTCCGATGCCGCCGTGATCCGGAGGGAGGCAAAGCTTTGTGACACTGACCCAGTGGTGGCAGGTCCAAATCAGAGAAGTAAGACAACGGGTAATTTCATGAAGGCGGAGTTGTAGAGACTTGACACCAAGCCAAGAGTGTGTGCACAAGGAAATCAGGTAAGTTCGAGAGAGGCGAGCTCTCTGGAAGAATGATGAGCAGAACTGGGCTCTCCTCCAGGAGGCAGTTGACCTGAGCAAGCGTGGGTGAATAGCATTCCACGTGTAGAGGGGGGCAGCTTGCAAGGAACCAAGATGAACTCCAAGGAAGCGCTGTGAGATGGACGACCAGCTTGCTCCCCAAGGGGTGTCTACACGATGTGCCCATGAGCCGCACCATAAACCAGTGCTTTTAGATGAGTTGAGCGCTGCACCGGAGCATGAGGCATAAGCTGCGAATAGACGTTGGAGACACGGAAACTGTGAGTCATGACGGATGCAGATGGTGACATCATCTGCGTATGCAACAGAGGTAGTGGCATGATGTCTTGTGCAGGCAGAGAGTGGTGGCAGAACTGCTGTAAAAGATTGGTGTACAGAGCGGAGGAAGGGTTCAATTGCGATTGCAAAGAGTTGTCCGGAGAGTGGGCAACCCTGCCGCACTCCCCGGCGGAAGGGAATAGGCGCTGTGAGAAAGGTGGGCAGCTTGACCTGGAGAACGGCGTCTTGATAGAGTGAGAAAAGAAGATAGACGAAGGAAGGAGGAAAACCGAAGTGAAGGAGTGTAGCCGATAGATAGGAATGTGAGATATTATCAAAAGCGGATTGTTGGTCAAGAGAGAGAAGGGCGAGGGGTTCAGAGCGAGATCGGGCAAGATGGATTAGATCATTTAGTAGATGGATGTTATGAGAAAGTGAACGGCCGGGAACTGTGTAAGTTTGATTTGGGGAGAGAATGTGAGTGAGAATGGGGTTAAGGCGTTGGGAAAGAAGTTTAGTATAAAGTTTATAATCTAGATTTAAGAGGGAGATAGGGCGCCAATTCCCCAGGTCAAGGAGATCCCCTTTCTTAGGGAATAGTACAACATATGCTACTGTGAATCGCCTCGGTAGAGGGAGTGATTGAAAGCAGCAGAAAGTGCAGAAAAGAGAAATGGTAGAAGGAGAGGTAAAAAGGTTTTATAGAAGAGGAAAGTGAGGCCGTCCGGACCCGGTGCGGCCCTAGAGTTTAAAGAAGAAAACGTAGAGGATAGTTCAGAGAACGTGGGAGGAAGGAGGAGAGAAGAGGCAAGATGGGGAGGAACTTGTGGTAGGTTAGAAAGAAGTGATGCCAAAGCTGAAGAGGATGGCGGAGGAGATTCACAGAACTTCTCTGTATAGAACTTTCGGACCTGGGAACATAGAGTGAGTGGATCATCAGACACCTCTCCAGATGCGAGGCGAAGGTGCCGAAGTGAATTCGATGATGTTCGTGTTTTTTCCATGGATGTAAGGAAATCGTAATTGGATGCGTCTGGCGATAGATGTTGTAGCCGGAGACGTCGTAGAGCTTGTTGAGCCAGAGGAAGGAGGATTGATCGCAGTTCTTCTTGATAGTGGCAGAAGAGAGGATCACTTAGGCTTAGGATGGAGAGCATGGAACGGACATGGTTGAGACGCATGTTTTGAAGCGTTTTTGCTTTAAAAGAAAGATTGCGAACGTGGAGAACGAGTTGCTGTTTAATGTCCAACCAAAAAGTCAGACCACAAGGAGCTGATTGAAGTTGAGGTCGTTTGTCCTTAAGGAAGGAGCGTACTGAAGAACAGAAGTCTGGATCTGTAAGAAGAGTGTCGTCAAGAGTCCATGGACGAATTGTACGGGGTTGTGCTGGAACTGCTTGAATAATAAGAACGATGGCACAATGGTCAGAAGAAGCTGTAGGAGTGATAATAGATTCTGTCACAGCTGTAAGCAGAGTAGATGAGGCATAGTATCTGTCAAGGCGAGCTGTGTACGGATTTTGATTATGTTGCGAGCGCCAAGTATGTACAGTCGATGAAGGATGGAAGTGACGGTGAACATCAATGAATGAGTTGTCGGAGACCACTGACTGAAGAAGATTCACCAAGTTAACACGGCGTTCTCTGGTGGAAGGAGATCGGTCCAGGGTAGGATTCAGAGTGCAATTGAAATCCCCTCCAATTAAAACATGATCTATGGGAGGAATGCGAGACAAGGCACGACGAAGGCGAGTAAAAAGTATTGTCAAGTGGGTTGAAGAGCTTGGAATATAAATATTAAATATATGATAAGATGTGGAAGCTATGGTGAATGATGCACACTGTAATAGGTCTCGACATAAGTTTCGAACCGAAAAAGAGGTGATTATGGAGTTGAAAGTATGGCGGATACCTATAGCTAGACCACTATGGGATGATAGTTGGTAGGCGTGGTGAAATGTGTAGTTCCACTGGCGCCATCGTGAGAATATCGTAGTGGATTGGCAATTCGTCTCTTGTAGTAAGAGAAGATCAGCTCCTAACGGAGTGAGGTCTTCATGTACCAAGGCATTAGAAAATGGGGATGCGAATCCCCTGCAATTAAAAGATTCAATCTTGAAGACTTTTTTCCATTAATGCTTGCTGAAGAGCCTTCACAACAGGAGGAAATGATTTGAGTCGATTAAAATAGGTTTTAGCCCACGGATGTTCCTTGCGAAGGTGGGAGATGCATTGATTAAGGACTTGGATCTGATCATGCACTAGAGGGAGAAACGATGCATACTTTGAGAGTAAAGCATGCGTTGTGGAGTGGTCTGTCTTATGTGACAGGTATTGATGTAAATCTTCAAATGAAATCGGCCCAGTAGGAACCGAGCCATCCTTAAGGTGTTCGACAAGATCCTCAAATTTAAGAGGAGGCTCTTCGTCGGCCTGGACAGAAGAGGTAGCAGCCTTTGATGGTGAATTCTTTCGAGAGGTACTACCAGTACGGGGAGAGGTGCGGGGTGATGCGGCAGTCGGCTTCTTCGGTGGGCGTCTTCGAGAAGAACCACGACGTTTCAGCGAAGGCTCAGTTGAGCTCTCATTAACTCGAGATTCGTGGCCAGAAAATCCGTCATCAGCAGATTTAGAAGTATCAATGATAAGGGCAGTGGAGAAACCCCCTGAAGGGGACTCCGCTACAGAATGACGACTCATGGGAAGCGAACAATTAAGTGAGGGAAAATCCAGTTGCTGGTCGAAGGATAAAGGGCCCGTAGACACGCGTTGACCAACTCCTGCAGTCGACTTTTGTGAAAGTTTCGATTCTGAAGCTTTCTGTGCAGTGGAAGAAGGTGTTGCTCGGCTCAGAAGAGGGCCAGAAGTTGTAGGAGAATTATCAGGAGCCTGTGATGCTAGATGTGGGCAATGCACACGTAAATGATTCTCTCCGTGGCAAAAAGTGCAGTGGAGGAAGGTAGTCACTTCAATTCTCCTACGTTGCTGTCCACAACGAACGTTGAGCACCTTTGGGCAGGCGAGCAAATGTTCATCAGATGGAAAGATCACTCTTGCACTTCGGCGAAATCCTCCTATGGATTTATCGTCTGGATCTCTTGGCGCGGCTGAAAGAGTAGTAACTGGCCCAACAACTCGGCCGAACTTACTGAGTACAGTGCACAGCGCAACGTCTGACACCTCAGGTGGAACCGGATAAAATGTAACCTGGATTGGACGCTGAGAGACAGGTTCTGGTAGAAGATGGACGTCTTTGAGGGACAAACCTTCTGTCAAGACAAGATCCGCATGCTCTTTAAGAGCAAAGTACACCAACACAGCTCGAGGTTTTCGAGCCATGTGAGTAATACTGGCTCCAGCTGGAAGTATCTGCTTGAGAGCCATACTATATTCTTTCAACTTTGTGTCTGGGAGCGCATCAAAACACACTCCGAAGTCCATTCTAGAATAGAATTGTTTTCCCGCTGGGGAATCTTCGGGAATATCTATGGTGGCAGTAAGGCCATCAACAATGACGTACGAGTCTGGTAAGACTTCTGCAACAAACTTGGAAGGAGCTTTTGTTCCAGTAAGAGCGGCAGAGTATGCCCTAGGAGCAGGACTCGAGCGTGAAGGCTGCAACGCAACCTGCTGTTTGAACTGAGTGGAAGTAGAGGGTAAATTAGCAGCGCTGTCAGACACATCCATGTCTTCACTTAAAGCAACAGAGAGTTGCGCTGCACTGACGTCACTGGTCGAAGCAGGGCAAGAAGCTTGAGCTGTAGTTGAGGAGTCACTTTCCACTTCTAGTGGTTGGGTGACGTCACCTACAAGCATTGGAGGAGATTGGTCTCGTGTCGAGGAGGAGGAGGAGGCGGCAGGAAATGCCTCGCTGATATGGGCGTGGACATCGCTCTTATCAGCAGCAGCCGCCGCCATTGTTAATGACGAGGGCTGCCTGAGAAATCGACCAGCTAGGTCGACAATTCAAATGATGATAACAGAAAGAATAAACTACTCACCAACTTGGGAGATGTATCAAAACAAAGCACGAACCTTCAGCTTGAAGGAACACGAAAGGAAAATGACAAACCACACGATGAAACACACTAAATAGGCACACAACACGGAGCTCAGAAAAACGTGACTTAGGCCAAAGGTGGACCGACACCGTACCAATGTATGTCAATAAATGCTATGCTGTGTTTCTCTTCTAGGTGTCCGGTGACTTTTGTCAGTACAGTGTATGTTAAATAAGGTGGCAACTCAAATGCCAGTTCTTCACGTTTTTCTTTGGTCCAAACTGTGAAGTAAAGCTTCGCGTTGTCTTGCTGGAAGAGTACCTGCTGTCCGTTTACCAATCCTGGGTAGCGCTGAAGTATGCGCAAAATAGAAGTCGGCCCTGATAACCAAGGTCGAAGCAATTTTTCTTATCTGAGGGGTAGAAACTTGAAATTACCCCCATTCGACTTCAAAAGTTCCACACTTCCACTAACAAATAGTCCGCAGTTTTTACTTTCTCAAACGTCCGTTATAGGAAAGTGTTCGATCGTTCAAAAAATCGCACTTCCGGTTTTTGGAATATAATTTTACTAAAAATATGAAAACTGTGTATATCCAAGTGCTAAATAAATATTCAAGAGCCAAAGGTTGGCATATCAAGTAAAACGTAAAAGTCATGTGAACGCCGACAATACAACACTCCGCAGAGCTAAGAAAAATTCCTTTCAAGGTTAAACGCTTAGCAGGGCTTTCTCCGACACACAAAAAATGACAATTGGGTGTTCAACTCTATGACGTATTCGGTAAGGTCAAGTAGGCTAGGTATACCTTCATATTGTTTTACACGCCTCTCTCCTTTATTCCGGATAATTTCTGTCATGTATATGAAGGGACCACACTTCATACGTATAATACAGTAGGTTATTATTCTGTACTCTAGTTAGCTGCACAGAAAACTGTATGCGGCTAACTGAAGTAAAAAATATACGAAGTTTGCAACATTCTTTTTGAGTAAATTTCCTCACATGTTGGTCATTTCGATTTTTTACGCCCCTTAGAACACGAATCTAAGCAACTGGTATGACCATTCGGAGAGGGCAATCCCCAACCCCAATGCTTTCCCTGTAGCTACAGTCCAGCTGATAGTCCATTCATCGAGAAACTTTCCGCAGAGCAATTTATCAAATTTCGACCAAAAGGCATACCGCTGCTTTCATTTCGGATCGTTCTGTCTTTGGGATAGGAAATACGGGCTGGCCAGAGTCAAGCAACTACATTTGGCTTTCAAATTGTTGAAATAGGTTCATTTTCACCTTATTTGTTTGATGAAGTGTTTGACGCATGGATTCGAAGACAGTTGGCTTTTTCAGTAATTTGTTCATGGAAAGTTGGGGGAACGAGTCAAACATTTTGCGCCCGGACGACACATAATTGGACCCGACCCGGTTCTGAAATTGTTGACACGGACCCGACGCGGTTCTGTAATTGTTGACACGGACCCGACCCGGTTGTGCAATTGTAGACACGGACCCGACCCGACCCGGATCTGTAACTGACCCCTATATATATATATATATATATATATATATATATAAATGTCTCTCGGCAGTGGGTATCTTAGGTTATATGGAAATCAAACAAATGTAATATGGGAAAGTATAATTTACTCACTTACTTACAGGAAGTACTGAAACTGTCGTCCTTTATTTGCAAGACATAACCTAACTGTTTTACACATGTTTTCAAACACATCTATCTGCAAGAGTCAAAAAGTCCCTCCGCAGTAATGTTAAAGCTATTCCACCTAATTTTGATGGCGCTACAGTCAAAATGTTTGAATTAAGTAGCTTGTTGTTTGCTTAATTTCAGTTTTTGCTGTTTTCTTGATTACATATCAAGCTTCAGAATATGTTTCACAGCAACATCATTTTCACAAGCTCCACAATGTGGATGTTGTTTTCATCATTGCCCCTCAGAAGGAAGAGACACTCTTCCTTCATATTGCATGACATATAATTTTTCAGTCCACAGGCTCCAGTATCGAGCACAATATTCCACAGTGCGCATTTTATTTTGAAAAAAAAAAAATCCTTTGCTTTTCGAAAATAAAATGAAAGTAAAACCGGGTCGAAATCGGGTCAGAAACACACGAGCAAGACTCGGACGAGTCCATCGAATATGAGGGCATATTCAACAATTTTTGAATTTCACAATCCGGAAAAAAAAAAAAAACCCAAAAAAACGTGTATCTATATATTTTTTTTAAATTTAAAATTTCCATATAAACGAGCTGAAAAAATAGGTCACAAGTATATTTCACAGCAGTCGCCAAACATTGCTGCCACATGCGGAGAAAAAGTTGTTTACTAATTGTGTTAAGTTTTTTACTAACTGCGTTAAGTGCTAATTCCGTGTCACATGCTTAGACCCGGCAAACACCTGGCGTGAGAAATTCAACTCGTTTCTGTTCACACGCCTTGTGTCGTTCTTCTCTTCTGCTACGATTTTTTTTCGCAAGCGGTGCGTGTGTTGTGTTCTCTGACACTTCATGTTTAAGTGTTATACTTTCGAAACTCCATTTATTGTTTTAGTGCATTATGTGTGTGTTATTGTGTATACAAGTAAAACTGTACTTTTGAGTGCTTTTACATCATTTTCTTGGATTGTCTTTTATATAAGGTGAGTAATTTTATTTGCATACAATAATTTCCAAAGTTTCTAGTCCGTCCATTGCAACATAGCGCTATAAGTATACCGAAGGCAAGTGTTGAAACACAGACGTCCCATTTTTTCATATCACACTAATACTACAATAAGACGGGTGTTTTTATCGGGCGTTTAACTACCTCCACGAGCAACTCGTAGGGCTATAAGGTAGTCTCCTGTCCTTTATTTGAGGCCACGGGTTCCACGGAAGCAGAGAACCAGTGCTGTAAGACACACACTTCATCCGAAGCTCCAACCCGGAACTCCATCGGACAAAATGATCAGAGGCCAGAGCCTTAGATCACTTGGCCACCGGGATTGCACAACCGAATCTGGAATGCATCGCAGATTGTATGTTAAATACGATGTTTACAAAAGCGTGTTTTGCACAAATTTTTGTATACTCGAAAAAAAAAAAAAAAAAAAACAGTTGGCAGTCATATCTTAACTATGTTTTTCTCAAAATTAAAAAAAAATAAAATAAAAATGCTGTCCCATGAGACAATTTATGTCATAAAAAAAAAAAAACTATTTGGAGATTTTACAACATAGCATTTTTATGGAATATCTTGACTCCCTGGGTTTTCCACTGCATGTCTTCGTTTTATATGATCAAAATATGATACAAGTTTCAATATGTATGTCATGATTTTACATTCATTTCATAAAAACCCGATTCAAACTGTTAAGGGGTGCTCGTTTCTACCCTAAATGAATGACATCTTCCTCCCGACACACGGATGCTCTACTGGAAACCCCACAGGCCATTTTACATATTTACACTACCACACCAAGTCCTTTCATTTACATAATAGACCGACAAGGAAAAAGTGGGGAAAAAGAAACGGGGAACAGCGCCTGTTCTTTTTTTTTTATTTATTTATTTAATCCCATATATATGCTAGAATATCTAAAGGAAAATGCGGCAGCAAGGCGTTTCCGGGTCCCTCTGGAAAATTGAGCCCGCCTGCAAGTGATGGCAGGCAAGATGGCGTCATTCCGAAGCAGATCCTTCTGCACAGAATGACATCGTCTACGATTTGGACGGGAAGGAAGGCTGCTGGGACTCCTCACCCTAAGTTATCGCGTCTTCTGGCATTTCCTTCCTCTTGGGCACTGAGTCACAACTAGAAGGGTACGTAAAGAAAGAAAAAAAAAAAAAAAACGAAAAAAAAACCAACACACGGGGTTGTTAAAAAAAATGCGCAATAAGGGTAAAGTGGGGAGGCAGATGAGAATCTGGTAGCTGACGTGGACACCGCAGCAAAACGGGAATACACGAGATCATATCTGTGGGGATTGTTATGGGTCATTTCCGCTCAGAAGATGTATCACAGGCTGCGTTAATGCTCCGATGTACCGTGCCATAAGACTGAGCAAACAAGTCGAGTGCGTGCGAAGTTGCGCTATTATCCCGGAGTATTAATGTCTCTTTTTATTGCCGCTTACTTTTTTTTTTCTTTTTAGTAATGTTCGCCAGTCACGGGAAAGTCTTATAGCGAGGTGTGTTGCATTTAAATTCATGAAAAAAAAAAAAAAAAAAAAACCACCCCGAAAGAAACTGCATTTTTAGTCATCTTTTAATGACTTTTACATGCAAGATAAGAGCGTTCTAATAACCAACAAATCATTCATTTGTTGTTTACATATCCCTTAATTTGTAGACAAACTAAAATTTATATCTCCATCCTTTATCGAACTTTATGAACACCAGGTAAATGGTTGGGATGAAGCTTATATTCCCGTTAATTAATCAAAATTTTGAATTCGTTCCTGTAACTCTTCGGATATGTTGTAAAAGCACATAATTTTTTCGGTTTGCGTACTAGCTCTGCCTTCAGGATATACAGTTGGACCAAGACAAAATTGAATTTTTGACATATTCCGTCCCCCTGACCAACAGTGTGCCATCGAACACAGATACACTCAGCACTTTTCTTATTCCAAGGAACATATTTGATCCTTAAACAAAAAAAATCAAAAAAAAATCACACACGCATCCAAATCAGCTTCTCGGATGGCATTTTAAGAATTCATGGGTCTTAGAGAAGTAACCACTACTGCTGTGTTGGTAAGTAACGAGTAAGAATTAGCTTTGCCGAACATTTGTATAAGGGCGACGATGTAAAACTCCTTTGAAGGGGTATCCCGCTAGCCGGGAATTTTGGCCTGGCCGGCAGGAAAAATGGCGTATGCTCTTGAGCAATGGGCAACTTCGTTCCCGAGGCGAGGCGTAAGGACGCAGCTCGAATCTGACGGCGAAGAAGAAAAAAAAATTAATATGCTGGGAATAAAGTACTGGAGATGAAAAGCTCCCTGATTCAACCCTCTCCTCCTCTCCTAGTGGACGGCTTAGCTTTCTCCTCACTCGAGACAACTAGAGGATTTTTTTTTCTTTGATGACCTTATCATTGCCGGCTGTAGAAAAATTCCCATTGCTGGATGACCCCTGAGAACTGCAGAGATGATGACGACTACTAATACTCCAACAGTCCTCCCCAAAGACGGAAGGAAAATGGCTGACCTGGTCTCCCTGAGAGAAAACACCTGCAGAGAAAGCATCTTGGCCCCTGGAAGAGGCGTTTCAGACAAAAAGAATTAAACCCTAGAACGTATGACATTTTTTTTGTTCGCCAATCCCTAAAGCCTGGGGGTAAGTTTTGTTTGATTTTTCCACTTCGGAGGCTAGATACATCAGGTCGTCGAAATTCACCTAGAAGTGTCATCAAGAACTCGAAAAGTTTTTTTTTCCTCCAAAATTTAGGAAACCTTCGATTTCTCACCCTCGTCTATGTAAGCGGTTTGTTTAACATATTCAATTTGCTAAAATCAGTATTCTTGAATAATAAGTTTTTTTTCGTAACGATGAAGTTTGAATCGAAATAGTTTTTTTCCCTTTTGGCATTTTAAATATTATGTTGTGGTCTCTTTGAAATTATGTAACAAGTGGGCTTTGAAATGGGAGCTGTCAGATATATATATATATACTCACACAGGTAGATACATAACCTTTTCTATGTTGCACTTGGTGTGAGTCAAAATTATATATGTATTTTTTTGCTTAGGTATCTTCTTAATAGAATGTGAATTCTGAATTTTCAAAACTGCTGCGTTGCGCGTTTTGATCTTCAGGTTATTTTGCAACTTTCGTTTTAAATTCTAAAGTTTTTCCTTAGTCTTCAGTTTTGCTCTTAAGTATATATATATATATATATATATATATTCTATAAAGAAGATACCTAAGCAAAAAATTAATATATAATTTTGACTCACACCTAATACAACATAGAAAAGGTTATGTATCTACCTGTGTGAGTAAAAGGAGAAAAAGATAAAAAAATAAAATAAAACAACTGAATGTAGAAGGTGTCGAGAATACTGAGCCTTGGCTTTATCAAGGACCAGCAAAAACTCTGCATTTTCTCACTTCCACAAAGACCTAGTTGGAAATGGGTTTCTGCAATATATATGGGATGTAAGGTCAGGTGATGCGTAACATCACAGCCTCTCCTTGACAAATGTCAACCCCGCCTTCTCGTGGTACATCCTGTTCCCACTAAAGGGGCTCTGACGACCGCCAATAGCGGTATAACTATACCATCGGGATTAGAGGAAATGCTATCTCACACTCACCAACCCGCTTGGCCAGCGTGGTGAGTTATGGCCAAGCCCCTCCAAAATGACTCCACAACTTAAATCTTGGCCCTCAGTCTCCGGCACTGGAATGTACGTGGCCAAGACAGCGGCCAGTGCGACATGAAGGCAGAGGGTGCTAAGAATACCCGGAGGACCGGACTAGACTGACATCTGATGCTGACCTTGGCTACGTATAATGGACGCTCCCTATCTTCTGACTTAAGGCTTCTTGAATTGGAAGAGGAACTACAAAGAATCAAGTGGGACATCGTTGGGCTAAGTGAGGTAAGGAGGAAAGGAGAAGATCTCATTGAACTGAAAAGTGGACATCTCTTCTACTATCGTGGGACTGATACTGGCAGAACTAGTGGTGTTGGATTTATAATAAACAAGAAACTGAAGGATAAAGTTGTAGAAGTTGAAAGTTCCTCTGACAGAGCTGCACGACTCGTTATCCAACTCTCGAGAAGATACCAGGCTCAGATTATTCAAACTTATGCACCCACCACAAGTCATCCTGAAGAAGAAATTGAAAAATTTTATGAGGAAATTCGTCATCTAAATAATAAAGGTAAGCAGCACTTGAAGATAATTATGGGAGATTTCAATGCAAAAATAGGGCAACGGCAACAGAATGAAACTTCAGTAGGTAAATTCGGTCACGGCAACAGAAACCAGCTTGGAAATACTCTCGTAGAGTTTGCAAAGGCAGAAGGGTTTTTCATCTTGAACTCCTTTTTCAAGAAAAAGCCACACAGAAAATGGACATGGAGACATCCAAATGGGACGACAAGTGAAATTGATTTTATAATGTGTAACAAAAAATTCGTCATAGAAGACTGCAGTGTGCTAAACAAGTTCAACACAGGGAGTGACCATAGATTGGTGAGATGTAAGATGCACCTCAACACTAAACTCGAACGTGGCAAGCTCATAAGACAAACAAAATGTATTGACATAACCAACCTTAAAAAACACCATAATACCTTCAAGTTGGAACTGAAAAACCGATTCTCTGCTTTAGAAGGCCTAACATCGGAAGAAGTGGATATTTCTGAAGTTAACAGAAAAGTAACCAAAGCTCTTATGGAAACAGCAACAAAATTAGCTGGGTCTAAGGACAAGTTGCATGTGAACAAATTATCAGGAAAAACCGAAATGTTAATGTAAAAAAGAAGAGAGATGAGGACAACTAAAGAAGATGTGACTTCCAAAGTGGAATATATAGAGCTATGCAAGACAGTACGAAAAAGTATCACTGAAGACGTAAGGAAATTCAACTGTGAATTCGTAAGGAAAGCAATTGAAAACAACCAAAGCCTAAAGATAGCAAAGGGACATCTCAGTAAGGGAAGAAAATAGATTATGGCACTGAGAAAAGAAGATGGTTCTGTAACAAGAAATAGAGGCGAAATTTTGACAAGAGTAAAAGATTTCTACTCCAAAGTTTATGAAAGGGATGACACATGTACTCCAGATATCATGAAAGGTACCAGTACCAGAGTTCTTCCAGTCCTCCCAGCAGAAGTTGCACATGCAATCAAGAACATGACGCTGGAAAAAGCTCCAGGAGAAGACTGAATTACTGTAGACATCATACAAGAAGCAAGTGGAGAAATCGAAACAGTACTCGCCCAAATTTTCACTCGATGCCTTAATGAAGGGAAGATTCCTGAGGATTGGAACAACGCTACAATGATCTTGCTACATAAAAAAGGTGACATTGCGGGTCTCAGGAACTACAGACCTATCAACCTCCTATCAGTGGTTTATAAAATCTTCACTAAAGTTCTTTCACACCGCTTGAAGGTGACACTGGACATGGCTCAACCAAGAGAACAAGCTGGATTCAGGAGTGGCTACAGCACAATAGATCATATCCACGTACTGAGAGAACTAATTGAAAGAGCAAGGGAATATGAACTTCCATTGTGCATGGCTTTTATCCATTATGAAAAAGCCTTTGATTCGGTGAAACTATCAGCAGTTACAATGGCTCTGAAATCCTGCGGTATTGAAGATGCGTACATTAATATTATTAATAACATCTATGAAAATGCAAGTGCAAAGATTCGGCTGTTTGAAAATACAACACAGATAAAAATTGGAAAAGGAGTGAGACAAGGTGACACCATATCTCCGAAGCTCTTTAACGCTACATTGGAAAATGTCTTTCAATCACTGAACTGGGAAAACAAAGGGATAAAGATTAATGGAGATCATCTAACCCACCTTCGTTTTGCTGATGACAGTCATTTTTGCAATTACCCCATCAGAGCTGCAGAGTATGATACAGGAACTTGCTGACAAGAGTAAAGAAGTTGGATTAAAAATGAACTTTCAGAAGACAAAAGTGATGTTCAATGCTTTTACAAGAAATGAAGATTTATCGATTGATGGAGAAAAGCTGGAGATAACAGATACGTACGTTTATCTTGGACAGCAGATATCAAGTGATGGTCACATTGATGAAGAAATTAATCGGCGTACAAAACTTGCCTGGAGAGCTTTTGGAAGAAAGAGCATAATTTTCAAGAGCAATATGTCATTATGTCTTAAAAGAAAAGTGTTTGATCAATGCATCCTTCCAGTGCTTACGTATGGTGTAGAGACGTGGACCTTAACTAAAAGAGACATACATAGGCTGCAGACAACTCAAAGTAGCATGGAGAGGTGCATGCTTGGTGTAACCAGGAGAGATAAGAAGAGGAACTCGTGGATCAGAAAAATGACAAGAGTGGAAGACATCATGATCAGAGTTAAATCCCTGAAATGGCAATGGGCTGGACATACTGCCAGAAGGACAGACCATCGATGGACAGCCGAAAATTTTAGATTGGATTTCAAGGGACAGGAAAAGACCCAGAAGAAGACCCCATGGAAGATGGGTGGATGAAATTCGAAAGTATGCGGGAGTGACATGGAAGAGACTGGCACAAGATAGACCGTTGTGTAGGAAACTTGGAGAGACCTTCGTCCAGCAGTGGATTGATAATGGTTGACAATGATGATAATATATATATACAGTATATAGCAAGGGGAAAAAAGGGGAGTTGTAAATGCTTTCATTCATGTTTTTTTTTTTTTTTTGTATTTTAGTGTTCTGTTGTGCTTAAGGAATGAAACCACATGGTTTAATGTTTGGCTGTTTAAATAAATTCCATGTTATTTTCTGTGGGTAGGTAATAGGAAAAAAAAGGAATCAACGAAACAAAGAAAGGAAGTGTATAATTTTCTGGGTTATGTAGTAATAGATGATATCATAAGTGTATTAAGTTATTTTGGGATGAACAACCTCTCAGACCAGTATTTCTATTAGTTGAAATTTAACTCATTTGGTGCTCAGTGCTTTTTGTATTTGTGAAGTAGAATTTGTATTTATGAGCTTAGTGTAGGTGCCATGTAGTTGGGTATTTTTCTTGTAGGCTGGTTATTATTTTGGTTTAGTGTTTTGGTAAATTTAATTGCAAAATTAATCTTTAAAAATTTTGTAGTAGTGAGGGCTAATTTCTAGTTTCAGCCCGTTAATTAGAAAAACAGATTTTTACAATGGAAAGAATATAGGAATGAGCATACAGGCAGAATAAAGGGGCATATGTATAGTGTGACTGGAAAAAAACCCGTATAGCTGTTGTGTTTCTTCAAGAAGTGATGCTTTTTCTGGAAAAGGGTGATAGTGGAAATATGGCGATTTATAGATTTTTCTGGAAATAAAGTAAGGTTTGGTATAGTGTGTCAAGTATGGTGTTATTGAGGTTTCTGGGAAATGAGTAGTACAGCGTGTTCCTGGGAAAATAAGGACATGAAGTGTGTTCCTGGGAAAATAAGGATATGAAGTGTGTTTCTGGGAAAATAAGGACATGAAGTGTGTTCCTGGGAAAATAAAGATATGAAGAGTGCTCCTGGGAAAATAAGGACATGAAGTGATTTTCTGGGAAAAAAGGTGATGTATTGAATTTTCTGGAAAGAAGGATGTTGAGTTAGCTTTCTGGAAAATAGGGAATGAGATATTTTGGGGGGGCAAGTGAACTCTTGTGGGATACTTTACCCTATGTGGACACGCCTCGGGTCTGAAAGGGTGCATGAAACAAATTGGGGGATTTGTTTTCTGCCCGAGTAAGCTCGTTGGCCCATAGGAGGTGGTTCCTACAAAAGGAGTGGGTGTGAGTTGTCCTAAAATCAGAGGGAACAAACAGTACAGGGTAAGGTCGCACTTTGCTCCACTACACTGTATAGGCTGGGAATGGATTCACGACCCATTCTCGCCTTCAGACTCAAACTTTGTTGTTCTCCCAGAAAAGTAGTGTTTTTTCTAGAGATGTGGGACTCATTGGTTGAGATGATTGTTTGGCTTTTATGCACGTGTTGGTTACTACATGGGGGCCTGTAGATTGGAAAACTTATGGTATGGAATTTTGAAAAGTTGGATTTTCATGATGATAGTGTGAATTAAGATTCTTTTGTCAGTGTAGCAATTTAATGATGGCTTTTGAGTAAATTGAATGAGGTATCTAGTGTATTAGGTTTTGTATGGTGTATAGAATTCGTTCAGTATCAGGTAGTGCTAGATTGTTATGTTAGGTTGATTTTAAGACAAATTTTCCTGGAAGTGTAGAATCTTGTAGTAAAGTAACTTTCCATTATACGTAAAATGTTGACTCAGTTGTTATGGTAGTTTAAGATTAAAAGTGGATTCAGAAGACTGGTCTGAGAAGGTTGGTTTGAGGGAATTAGTTAGAGAAACATAGTGTACACATAGGCATATACATTTTTTTTTTTCGAGAGAGAGTGAGAGATATTTTCATTTCAAATACTAAATTTACACACCATGTTAAATCGGGTGTTTGTGTTGTAAAATTCCTTGAAATTCTGGTGTTTATTATTTCTATAAGTACTGTGACTGGTGCTGAATTTTCTTAGAAAAACAACTAAGCTGTCAGCTGTTTACTTTTATTGGGCCCAGTGGCCAGGCATAAAATCTGTGACCTAAAAATGTAACTTATTAAGTTTTTAAAATAAATATAGGCCAAGTGGCCTTTTAAAAACCCAAACTTTAGTGCAGTGAAATAATAAGTATAGTAGTTTGAATTTTCATCACATGGTTCAAATGCATCCCCCTCAGCAGGAACTGAGGTGGGAATCGAAATCTGAGGTAATTGTGTTAAAATCAATGTTTTTGTCCAAACCTTTATATTTGACTTCACCGCCTCCAAAAGTTATTACATGTATACATTGTATACCATTAATTTTTAGTGTTTACAAATTTGGTACACATGTAAACAATAGTTACTTTTCTTCCACTTTCAGGTGTATTTACTCGTCTTACGCAAACAACGCAAACAATACAATAGTAACTTTTGGGAGTTTCCAAATTCAGTGGTGCATTTTATTTTTCTATTTTGTTTCATGGTCTTATTCAAAATTTCACTTTTGTTTCGAAATGCATCCACCCATCTCCCAAATTTAAAATTTTCTGAAATTTACTTAGATTATGCTAATATTGCAATTTATATCTTTTAATACCCCAAATCTTCTATATAACACATTTTATCTACATTCTTGAGATTTTTGATATTGTTACGTGGTTTAACGACAGCCGTGAGTAACTCTAAGGCCATTAAGCAGCCGCCCGTCCCTAATTCAGGACCGCTGGTTCCAGGGAAGGGACAGAGCCACCGACATCAGACGAATACAATACCCATGCTGTACTAGAATCAGGGTCCATCTCGGACTAATGGTCAGAAGCCAGCACCTCAAACAAGTCGGCTACTTGGGCTGCATTCGTAAGATTACCGGAACGATAGGGAAAGTAATTGGATCAGGAAGATGACAAAATTTGATGACAATGGTCAAACTAAAGACCCTCAAATGGCGATGGGTTGCACATACTGCTAGAAGAACTGAGCACTACAGGGCAACTTAAATAGTACTAGACTGGATACCAAAGGACTGGAAAAGACCCAGAAGAAGACGTGGTAAAATGGGTGTATGAAAGCTTGCAGGGGTGACATGGAAGATAATTTTTGAAGACACAGAGTTGTGGAAGAGATTTAGGGGATACCTTTATGCTGCAGACGATTGAGAATGTTTGATGAACATGGTGACCGTGAACATTGAATTGATCGAATGGGTCCAGCGGAATTCCAGATGATCGAGGGTTGGTGTCCATGTCTCGTGCTGACCTTTCCAACCTCTTTGTTTGAACCTTATGCTCTATACCAGATACGGCTCCCGCGTTCGTGCTGTAAAAATTTCAACAAATAAATGATAATGTGGAACAATCGGCATAGGGGAATATGTAAACTTTGATTCTAATGTCTGAAAAACAACAAAAACAAATAAATAAAATAAAGCCATCTGGGGAGATTTGGAGCGAAACTGAACACGCACAATCATTAATGCATCTGGAAGTTTCTAGACAAGACAACAAAGACAATCTGAAGTACAGAAAACTAAGTTGTGCACGAGACCGTGTCCAACATCTAGGAAAGATGATACTATTTGAAAATTAAAAAACAAATGGTCCTGGTAGCCGAGTGGTCAGGGGCGATGGTTTCTGGCAAATCTACAGAATTTTGGATGAGGCATGGATGTTACGCTCGCTCCACGGCGCTAGCTCTCTCCCATTCCTGGAACAACAGGCCCCGAATCAGGAACGGACGAATGCTTATAATGCTAAGAGTTGCTCATGGTGGTCGTTAAACTCCAAAACAAAGAAAGAAACAAACAACAACAAAACTGAAACTGAAAACATAAAACGAATATCGCTTTAAGTGCTAAAGATTTAAATAAAAAATTCAAAGGACAACTCCACTGGTGTCCAAAATTAACCTGATAAACACAAATTCGAGAATATGTCCAAAACGAGATTACCGACTGTAAAGATTTTTGAGAGACATATGCAAGTGGAAAAGCTAAGTCCATGTACCCAAGAAACACTGCGTAAGCTCCTATGGAAGTATGCAAACGACGACTTACGTCATCGAGTTCGCAGGCAAGTGGCATTGGTAAACGTTGTTCTGAGCAGGATGCAGCAATTGAAGCTTGAGTTGGACTGTTAGTGGAAGAATGGCTCCGAACGATCACTTATAAGACTCTTTACAGCCGAGAGCGATTGGTAGATTGGAAGCAGGGCAATCGCAAACTGAGGTATTAAGATGGCTGAATGCATCGCGGAAATTGGTCTCCAATCTTTGGAGACAGTTTCAGAAAACCGGAATAATAACCAGAAAGCTGGGACAAGGACGCCCTCGAGCCACAACAAGTCAAGACGACCGGTATTTATTCTCTAACAGCTCGTCGCCATAGGGTGTCGACAGCCTTACAACTCTCGCAGGAGCACTTCTTTGCTAAGGGAAGTTCGATATCCAGACAAACAATTTACAGAAAACTCTACGAGAGAGGTCTGTATGAAAGAAGGTCAATGGTTTGTATCTCACTCGCCGCATCGCACAGAAAGGTCCGTCTGAATTGGGCCCGACAACATCGTCCCTGGACCTCTGATCAGCTGGCCGGTATTCTTTTCAGTGATGAGTCGCGGTACAACCTCAGCACGGATTGTCGGCTTACGTTCATTTGGAGAGAGCTAGGAAGTAGAATTGACCACTACGGTATTTGGAGAGAGCTAGGAAGTAGAATTGACCACTACGGTATTTGGAGAGAGCTAGGAAGTAGAAATCTTCCGTCCAACAATAGGGAAATTGACCACTACGGTACTGGAGGGCTCCTGGTATAGGCCTGGCATCACGATGGATGGACGCACGCCGCTGCACGTGCTTCCAAGAGGCACCCTGACTGCTGCGCGTAACAAGGATGGCATCCTAGAGCCCTATGTACGGCCTTACAGGGGAGATGTTGATCCCCAGTTTCTTTTTATGGACGATAACTCTCGTCTCCAAAGGGTTCGGCTGGTCGACATACACCTGGAGAGTGAGGATATTCACAAAATGTCGTGGCCCGCGAGATCTCTGGACCTGGACCCGATTGAACTGTCTGGGTTGCTCCTGTAAGAGCAACTGCAAGCCGTCAGCCCCTCCCAGAACCCTCCAAGGACTCCGACTCGCCTTGGTGGAGAAGTGTCACTTATTGATCCTACTCTCATTCACAGTAAACAGCATAAGGGCTCGTTTGTATCACTGTTCGGAGTAATCACACTCCCTATTAGCCTCTCGAAATCTGCGCCGCTTGCTGCATCACTTTTGGCCTGCCATGTTGTCATGCGCATGCTTGCTCTTCATGCGGAAATGGCATTCCTCTTTTGTTTTGTATTGCTGCGTTATCGATAGATGTATGTCAGTAACAACTGTCATTAAACTTTCTCGTGGGAATTGTGCATTATTCCCGAATGTCTGTTTGTTACGTTATGTTTTGGACACCAGTGTACATATGACCGGTATTTCGCGGTTATCAGCAAACTGAACTTAACTCAAAAACGTAAGTAAAAACTGGCGGACCCTAAGAAATCATAGCAATGTTCTAAAAAAGATTAAAACGACACATTTTCCTTGCTGCAGTATCACACGGGATTCTGTGATAGGTTTGCAAATTTTCTGTAGTCTAATGATTTTTCGAATGCACAACTCCCGAGTGTGTAAATGAGAGCAATAGCCATTCTTAAAATACTGGCAATCCTCATGCAACATTACCTTGACAATCCTGCTTATAACACGGAGGATGTTGTATAAAGGATTACCAAAGGAAAATAGCAATATTCTAAGAAAACTTTACACATGGCCATAAAATGTTACACTTTTCTAACGAACTCTGGTCATCTGACTAATTAGCCTTCAAATACGACACATTACTAAACGAAATATAACATACCACTGGCGCCAACTACGGGTGTGCTCAGGGGCTTGAGCACCCCATGAAATCATTTAGGGGTGCACCGCACCCCTCCTAATTTTTTTTTATATGTACTGGATTCATACTTAAATATTTAGTTCCACCTTACAAAAAAATTTAATAAGGTAATCGGAATATAGTGCAAACATTTGGTTTCTATAAAAAAAAAAAAACATTATCTTCAAAATTTTTTTTAACCACCGATACCGAATGAACACTTCAGAAATAAAACTGCCAAGCAAGCGAGAAATCGGAGGTGTGGGATGTGGTTTGTACCCTACCTTCCTAATTGTTTGAAGCTACCGATTCCTTTTTTCGCAGACAAGTTCCTTGCACATCAGTAAGTTGTTAGCAGCTCACCATGCACGCGCAATGAGCTTCGGTAGGGTCATACAGCCTTAAATGTCAGAGCGGGAGTAACGAATAACCGCCCGAGAGCAGAAGACACACAGCGAATGTACTTTTCTCGATCAAAGGATAATTCTGAAGGGTAGCACCTATGCACTGTTGAGAATCAGGCAAAGCAGTGAGTCATAACAGCACGTACAAACACATCATAAACTACAGTAAGCCGTAACCCTCTCAAAATACGGACCTAGAAAAGAAATTAATGACCCGTATTCACCAGCTCACCCTACGTCACATCTCAGAACACAAGGCCGTCGCTATGAAACTTCACGAGAGATACCTGACCACTGGAAATTCGTGACAACTCTCGACGAAGCAAGGGTGCACCCATTAAACTCTGTAACAAAATTCGAACCATTTGCCACTGTCAAGAGCCCGCGAAGAGCTACCGAACTTGGTCCAGTAAGTACAACGAACGTTTTGAGCTTGGGTTCATGAAGACGGCCGGTTTTTCCTATAATAGAAAGTTCAAGATCCTCAGGGTAGGTTTGATATTAAGAACTCTGCATACCATCAGTATGAGGTTCTTGGACCACTGGAATCATGAGAGACACTGGCACTGTATGGTAACAATGTCCCAAATTCTATGTAGACAAAAGTATTTGAACACCTAGGTCGAACGAAAACAAGAGTATTAGCCGAAATCAGTACACGCTCATCCCACCTTTGGCCGTTACGACTGCAGTAACCCTTATTGGCAGGCACTCCAGATGACGGTAGGTCTGTTACGGAGTTTTTCTCCATTCTTCTTGAAAAAGCACCTGCCAAAACTTCAGTACAGGATGGCCTTACCGGCCGAAATCAGATTCGGCGTTCTAACTCGTCTCACAGACGCTCTGTTGGATTTTGATTGGAAGTTCGAGCCAGCCAATTTAATACTTTGATGGTCTTCTCCTCAAATCAGGCCTGGACAGACCTTGCAGTGTGGCAAGGCGCTTGATCTTGCTGAAACAGGCAGTGATCTGTACCGAAGTACTTCCACAGGGTAGGACGGGTGAAATTGTTCAGAATGTTTCCGTACCTGGCAGTCGTCAGGCTATAGGGCACCACAACCAAAGAACAAAGCCCTTCCCAGCAGAAACAGCCCCACACTATCACAGATTCCTCCCCCAAGGACAATGCAGTGTGCCTGACTGCGTTTGCTGGGCAAAAGCCACACGCAAGTATTTCCGTCCCAACGAAAGACTGAGTAGCTTGGTTCGTCACGCCAAACTACCCTCTTTCACTCTGGTGTTATCCTCGAGTGGCTAGTAAGACACAACTGCAATCGTCGTCTGACATTGCCAGGAATGATGTAGGGCTTGTGTGCAGCTGACATAGCATGGTAACATTGCGCTTGTACGTAGTTTCCGACCTACTGTTCTGGTGCAAATATCTGTTCCGAAGTCGACGGCCAGATTTGTGGGAGAGAATGTCTTCATATTTCGCAGTAAGCTTCGTTTGGCGCAATCAGTCAGTTTGTGCGGCATCCCAGAGCACAGCTTCGCTGTGATGGCACCATCTGGTGGATTTTGAAAATCTTAGTACAGTGGCAATGCTACGTATTGATTGCTTACTCAGGTGGCATCCGAACACCATGCCCTTTCAAAGTTCCTCAGTTCAGCTCCGCTCTGCATAGTCGCTTGAAATGCGGTCTGACACCCGCATTTCAAGCGACTATGCAACGCTACCCTTTATATACAGCACCCAACACACCTTGCGTGTGCGCATCTAGTTCAGCAAATTCACGTTTACTTGCATATGTGGAGGTGTCCAATTACATTTGTTTACATAGTGTATATCTGGATTCAACAGGACAAACAGTCTAGCAAGATGTTAAATTCTATGACCACATTTATGCGAGAAATGGATATAAAGACGGTATCAAAGTTGTTGCTTTTAGTGATATTCTAGAGAAATCGTCCGATAATGTTGTAGTGTTCCTATGTCAGTTACCAAATGTTGTAGAGTTCAAAGTCGATAATGTTGTAGTGTTTAAAGTCAGTTTACCTAGAACCCTACAACATCATCTGGCGATTTCACTAGAATATTCTCATACATTGCTGGAGGTTCGGCAATAACTTGTTCTGGAATGTTCGGATGTATTAGTGTTCTCTTGGCATTGTGATTAGTGTTTGTAAAATATTTTCATACTGTGCTTTGTTACTGGAGAATTGGTGCATTAAGCAGTGAACTGTTCAATTTGTAAATAATATAATGTTGTGTCTTTGTTAGAGTAAAGGTCCATAGGACCCATTGTATCGTATCGGTGAACGATTTCCCAATCAGAATTTCTAAATTCGGCTGTAGTGGGGGGTATAATTCGCGTTTGTCCGTGTCTGGTGTTTTCTTGTTGAGGAGGTATGCTATTGCAATATCCTGTATTTCTCGATTAAGTGAGTTCAATTAATCCCTGTAAAGCCTTTTTTGGCGGAACAGGTTAATTGTCATCAGAACTTACCTAGGGAGACCAAGTGAAGCTTGATTAATTATTGAAAACGTTTCCATAAAGATGCAACTCGTTTCCATAAAGATGCATAGCTATATTCAGTGTCCTTAATTAAGCATAGATTGACTAAACGAGAAGATCAATAATAAGTCGGTACTTACTCAAACTTTAAAGCTTTTTTAGTCCTTTAGGCACTAGTTAGCATACTTCATCATATCACTTGTAACGTGACACACTTTTGAAATATATCAAACTTGGTAATGCTGCAACAATCAACTTCTAATAAACTCGAACTTCAGTGACTTAAAACTATTATCTCGAAAAAATTTAGCGTAAAACAGTAGATAGTTAACGAAAGTCAGCTAGCCTAACGAAAATCCCTCACAGCTCGTAAACCAGCATCACAGTAAGTCAGGCAGCCAGCGAACATACACTGAAAACAATATTCTTATCTTACCTTTTTACACACGCCACACCACCTCTGACCTCAATACCTGTTGCCAAAAACATTCGGGCGAGGAAGAAAATGTAAACGTTAAGTGTGGGAAAAGGCTTAAGGTGAAAAAAACAAATTTACGTAGAGAAGGAACTACAAAGGAGAGTTATATTAGGGTATACATTACACAGTGCATCTGAAAAGGTAACATTTCAAACCGTCGACTTCATAATGTCGACAGTTCGTGAAAAGTATGTAGAGGAATGGGACAAACTTCAACTGACTGCTCTGCGACGCTCACTTTTACAATAGAAATTGTACAGCTGGGTTATTATCCACGTACAGGAAACGTATAATGAGAACTATTAGTGATGATGACATGGAGTTTCTTAAGCGGGTGAGACTTGACGATTCGTTTCCATAAAGATGCATCAAACTCAACAGATCGTAGTCTGAAAAGTGATTTTTGTGAAAGATACAAGGTCTGTTCGGAAAGTAATGAGACTCATTCAATAACAGATGTTTAATTAAAGTTATACTTACAAAACATTAAAATTCCTCGAAATAACATCCTTGAACATCAATACACCGTTGCCAGCGGTTCTGCCATGTTCCGTAGCTTGCCTGGAAGTCGGGAAGAGGGATCGCTTTCAAGGCACTCGTCGCGACAGTTTGTACGTTTGTAACAGTCACAAAATGGTGTCCTTTCAGGCTGGATTTGAGCCGGGAAACAAAAAGAAGTCAGCTGTGGCCAAGTCCGGGCTATAGGGAGGTTGGGGCAGCGTTGCCACGTTGTGTTTTGCCAGAAACTCTTTCACCTTTAGCAACGCATGGCTCGGCGCATTATCGTGGTGAAGAACCCAAGTGTTGGTGATCTCCGGGCAGACGCGCGCAACTCTGTTCTTCAACCGTTGAAGCACTTCCACGTAAAATGGAGCGTTGACCGTTTGTCCGGGTGGTACGAACTCGTTATGGACGACATCTTTACAGTCAAAGAAGACAACGAGCATCGATTTCATTTTCGATTTGCACATTCGAGCCTTCTTTGGTCGAGGAGACTCGGGAGTGTGCCACTCTCGGCTCTGTCTTTTCGTCTCCGGATTGTACTCAAAGACCCAAGTTTCATCACCTGTTATCACTTTCTCCAAAAAAAAAAAAAACCAGGTTCATTCCTCACGCGGTTCACAAGCTCACGAGAAATCGACACACGATTGTTCCTCTGTTCATCGGTCAAAACCTTAGGAATCAATTTGGCGCGAATTTTCCGCATCTGTAGTTCTTGCGTGATGATTTCATGAACAATGGATTTCGCGAGTCCCACGTGATCTGCTACTAATCTATCACTCAGACGTCGGTCAGAGTCCAAAACCGCTTTCACCTTTTCCACATTGTCCGAAGTGTGAGACGTTGAAGGGCGCCCTGGGCGTGGCTCGTCCTCGACGCTCTCTCTTCCCTCCGTGAACGTTTTGTGCCACCGAAACACTCGTGCTTTCGATAAAGCATCCTTCCCGTAGGCTTTCTGTATCATAGCAAGCGTCTCGGTCGCAGAGTTTTCAAGTTTAGTGCAAAACTTTACCGCGTATCGCTGTTCGACACTCTTCTGCATTTTGACCGTTACGCGACGCTCACACGGCTGTCCACTTCGCAAGCAATCCTCACTCTGTAAAAGCTCAGAGCCAACTGACGAGACATCGATCGTTTACCTAACACACCCCGCCACTCGTCAGGCCCGGAGACTCTGCCCTCCGGCCCTTCTGATTGTCCCAGGAAATGTGGTCTCATTACTTTCCGGGCAAACCTTGAATATAAATTAGGTAAAAATTTTTGCATTTTAAAATAGTGCTATGGAACAAAGAGTGAAGAAAATGTTGTATACAAACTGATGCCGTGGTGGTCAAATAACTGAATCTGTGATCAACAAAAAGCTTGTGGTTTGCAGATCTGGGATACTCATTGAAAAAATGGAACCCTTTCGCGCTCACGAAATAGTTCTACATTCCTCTTTCTTTCTTATTATATTTTATCATAATTTTCCAAGCTGTTCGTGGCCCCTTTTTGTCCGCCTATTTATTTGTTCACCAACTACTTTACTAACCAGCAGCACATATTAATTCCGTTTTATCATATTTAATCGTAGAGCACATAGGAACCCATAGAATGCGAATGAAACAAGTTCTGTTAAAACTTATTAAAGACTCAATTTCCTCCACTTTCATGATCTTGTCCAAAATGATTAGTTCACACAGTTCCGCAAGAGTTTCTATTTTTATCACGCGCAAAAATATCACGAGAACCTATTCCTTTTTCCTATGATTGGTTGAGGATTATCTTCCAAAAGTTCACTCCAGGGTTTGTTCTTCGAGTGGATGATAGCTTAGATTTTAGTAGCCTTTCATTTTTTGTCCCCCCCCTTATTTTTTTCTTTCCTCTTGTGGATTTTCTAGCCCAGCCACGCTGAACTTCGCTTACAAAGAAAGCTTAAGACTTTAGTCATTGGTGCAGAAGCTTTCCTTCTGAAAAGCGAATTTATTATCAAATAACTGGCCTATAGATACCTGTTTACAGAATGATAAAGGACATCTTTTCTTCATTCATTCCAACTTTTATTTGTCATAAAATGGCGGCCTGAGATAAAAGCCAATTTAATTAGGCAAAATTTGCAAGACTATGAAATCGACTATTCTGCATTTATTTCTATATTAAAATATCCCAAGGCTTTTTATGCTATTGGAATTGGGAATGTATTTACTTTGAAATCCTAATCGACTTTAATTACCTAGACTTTATACAAACATCATTATCCTTCCCTAGACATCATTAATCTTTTCGATGTATCACCCTCAAGAGCACAGTTCAATCAACAAAGCCGTTAGATGCACGCAATGGTTAAGAAAGGTTTTGAAAAACATTCTTTATTTATACCTTTGTGAAAACAGAGCTGCAGAGAACATGCTATTAGTTCTTGAAAACATTTGTTGCAGGTAAGCCTTTAGAAAAAACTAAATAGTTCTGTGCACTTAAAGACGACACTCTTTCGTAGAAAATTTGCTTTATTAGTCGTTAACTTTAAAAACAGTCAATACGTGAAAAATTTAAAGGGAAGTTAAAAAAGGAGTTGTTGCTTTTGGTAGTGATACTTGAACTTCTTTGATTCTGTAATACAATGAAGAAAAAGAAAAGAGAGAATGTTTTACGGGAAGTTTTATTTATGATTCCCTCACAACTAAAAAAAACAAACAAAAAAAAAACATCATTGACGACTTGAAAAAAAGTGTTATTTTAGTTAATTATTTCAGGTAAATATCAAAACCTGATAAAATTATACTCTAAAAATACAAGTATATTTTACAAAGCAACCAGTCACTGTAAATGTATCACGAGATGCAGTGTATATCTGTACACTATACACTGAGTGGCCACTTTATTATGACCGCCCCCTCAGTACTTCGCTGGGCCACCTTTAATGCTGCATCGATTCTTCGTGGCATGGACTCCACGAGATGTTGATAGGTGGTTTGTGGAATCAGAGACCATGATTGATGAATAGCACTTTCCAGGAGTGTGAGATTGCAGGGTTGTGGATCCAGCTGTATGATGGCTCGTTCAACTTCATCCCACAAATTCTCAGTGGGGTTGAGATCTGGAGATTGTGGGGACCACCTAAGCAAAGGAAACTCACCGGCATGTTCCTGAAACCAATCCTGTTCAATACGAGCACTATGGCAAGACGCATTATCTTGTTGAAAGTAACCATCGCCATTGGGATAAACCATCCACATGACAGGATGCACTTGGTCTGCAACGATGTTTAGATATGATGTGCCAGTCAGACGTTGATCAACACAAATTAAAGGGCCCAAAGCATGCCAGGAAAACATTCCCCAAACCATAACGTTGCCTCCACCAGTTTGAAGGTTGAAGCAATGCATTTGGGGTCCATGCTTTCGTGCTGTCTCCCCCAAATTCTCACTCGGCCATCGGCATGGTGCAAGTGAAAACGTGATTCATCGGACCACATAATTTGTTTCCAGTTATCGACTGTCCAATCCTTGTGCTCCTGTGCGAACTGGAGACTTTTTCTTGTTAACTGCAACAGCACAGGTGTTCGAACAGGCCTTCGGCGGCCATATCCCATCCGATGCAGTGTACGGCGAACAGTGCGTGCAGAGATCATTTGAGGGGATCCTTGATTAAGATGGCCTGCAATTTGCTGCACTGTTGCCCTTCTGTTGTCTGTTACCAGTCTGGACACTCTCCGGTCCACCCGAGCAGTCACTAGTCGATGACGACCACACGTTGCACGTAGAGACTCAGTTTTTTGGCTGACAGCCCAGTCTTTAAAGACTTTAACAACAGCTGCTCTGGAACATTTCACGAATGCGGTGGTTTCGGTGATACTCGCTCCATGGCTCCGAGCTCCTACAATCATCCCGCGTTGAAAGTCCATCAAATCGCACTTTTTGCACATCTCGTCACCCGAAAATCCCTTCTACTACTGTCGCAAGCACTGAGCTTTCCCTTTTTATACTAGCCTCGCCCTCTGGCGGCAACAGCGTGCAGCCATAGCTCATTTGCTTAAAACTGTCAGGTGGTCATAATAAAGTGGCCACTTAGTGTATGTTCAGATAAAAAAGGAAAAAAATAAAACGTGCCACAGGAAAAAAAGCATGAAATAAAAAAAGTAACACTACTCTCCTATTCAGTCAACAAGCAAGCACGTTTTATTAATTGATCGAGAAGTAAAATTAAACAATTTAAAATTTTTTAAAAGGAACGCATATCACAGCATTCCCACACATACATCTCTCTGGTAGTATAAAAGTACAAGAAGCAAAATGCATGTTTTAAAAATTAGTACCACAGACAAAAAAGTTCTGGAAAGCTGGTACTACAACTTTTTCTTAAAAAAAAAAAAAAAAAAACTCACACGGAATGAATAAATAAATTCCTTGAGCAATCTATTCCCATAAAGCTCATGAACGACTGCCCTTTCCAAAAGCTATTATTATCGTGAAACTTCCTGACTCGCTCCGAGGCTAGCGTTTCAGATTACGGAAAAGAAGACTGAGTTCGAACTGAATTCGCTTTTTTCATTGATGGGAAGTTGCTTCCTGAGTTGGGGGAAATAAAACTTGTTTTCTCAGTCCTAAAACGATATTTCAGTACATGACAATTTAAGCTTTACACCTAACGAATATGTATATACACTACATATGCATTTTACTGCTCTACCATTAATATTCCAGCACTACTAGACTGACTGTTAAGTAGGTTCTCATAGACTCAACTATGAACATGATCGCAGGTCTATTAAAACAACAATGACACAACTGTGAATACAAGATGTCTCGATCGACAGAGTTAACTGATTTCCAGCCCAGATTGATAATAGGGTGCCACATAAGCCTCCCCTTAAGTAGCATTTCGGCGGCAGTGAAGATTCCTAGGTGGACAATTAGTGATGTGATATGCAAATGGCAGCTGACTGGGGCTGAATCTGCGAAGAAAGGGCCTGGAAAACCTCAGATGCTATGAGAACGAGATAGGAGGTCTCTGCAAATTAGAGTGCACTTGACGGCACAAGTTACCACGATCGAGCAACAGTCCACAAGCTGCCACTCACGTCATCTGTTGCCATACGTCGATAGTGTAGTGTAAGGGTTGTCGATCTTGGACCGTACACTAATGGTAAACTGCATGTGCTATGCACTGACGAGTCAAGGTACACAGTCTACCAGTCTGATGGTCGTTCCTGGGTGTGGGGGATGCTTGGAGAAAAGAATCTTTCGGACTTCATCGTCTCAACAACGAAGTTTAGTGGCGGCAGCGTGATGGCATGGATATCTTTTTCGTAGTTCGACTTGGGACCATTAGTAGATTTGGACAAAACCATGAATTCTGAGCTCTACCTAGATGTCCTGGACAATCCCGCACTACCAAAATTGTGACGTTACTTTGAAAAAGGCCTATACCTATATCAGAAGAACAACGCACCATGTAATACTGCTCACGTTGTACAAATTGGTTTGAAGACAAGAGCGTCGACCAGCCCCAGAGTCGTGACCTGAACCCTATACAGAAACTGTGGGACTAATTAGATCGTCGGTTGAGTGCCCAACAAACAAAGCCGAATTTGTCACCTCTCAGAAGGTCCAATGGTGGAACATGTCGACTGACATTTACAAAAAGACTAGTGGATAGTATTTACAAAGACTATAGGCCGTCAAAACGGCCAAGGTTTCAGCACACAACATTAAATTTTCTGTAAGTAAAGATTACTTGTAGAAACGCAGATGTCAGGATATTAACGGAAGGGCCGGGTCTAATATGGTTTATATGCTCTCTCTCTCTCTCTTTCACACACGCTCACAGGGAATGACCGTGTCAAAAATTTTGTTAGGTAAGTATTGGTCGTATGCATTGTTACCAATACGATTTGTGAAATTGAAGGAAGAAGGCATTTTTGGGGAGATCTTCAAGAGTGAGAATTCTAAAGCTGCAAATGTACGTATTGAAAGGTATTCCCCCCAAATAGCTCCTCCACCCTTGCGGATAATTCGTGTGGAAATTCTGTATAAGTAAACGGTCTAGGTCATGAGGAGAAGACGGAAGCAAACAGTCGTATATTGAAAGTTAAGAGGTTTGTTGTTGATGGACCAGGGAGAGAGAAAGTTAGTTTTCTTCGTAGGTTCTCGTAGAATAGACGTGAACTGGTGGAAGGCCACGAGAACCTTTGAATAAACGCAACTCTGTACTGGGCCAAAAAGAGCTGCAGGGTGATATTTCCCCTGATGTACAAGCAGAAGAGAGAGAAAAAAAGGTCTACAGGTTGTTTTTAGGATTGAGAGCTGACCCCAACGTGAGCTTTTTGTGTTCTCATTAGCTGCGCTGATGAAGGAGAAACTGAAACAGAATACTTTGGAAACACGCAGGCGCCCTTCAAGACTGAAAGAACTGCGACGTAGGTGGAGGCAGCCAGGTTCTGAATAATTGTGTTTTCTGAAGCTGATTTGTAACGGCTCATCACGCAATGGAGAAACTCGCACAAAGACGGACTCGGCCTCTCACAAAGGTGAGAGGAGTCTTACGAGTTACTGAATCAAGAGCCTCGCAGTTTCGGCTACTTCTGTCGAGCTGGGAAATAACTTGGAGAGCGAGGAAGGGGTGGAAGATCTCTCCCAACATTCACAACACAGAGACAATAAATTTACAATCAGGGAAACTCAAGGGGAAAGTTGCTTAAACAGGCAGTAGGGAAGGAAGTTCGGACTCAATGACAACCCTATTCACAATCCCCAATGGTTGTGTGATGTGTGGGTGGAACGGGGGGTGGGGGTGGTGGTCAGTGGAGATGTAATTGCTTGACAGAAAGGAAACAGCAGGAGTGCACCACAGCGCGGATTGATATATTTCTTGTGTTCCACGGAGAGGGTGACTTGGAGTATTGATACATTATGATACATTTCTTGATTGATACATTTCTTGTGTTTCATCGCGGATTGATACATTTCTTGTGTTCCACGGAGAGGGTGACAGTACACGCTTAGGGTGACTTGGAGTATGTGACCTTTCGCCGGCATCTTTCACCAAAAATTGTTGTATTATTACCTATGTAAACAGTGTCCGTCACCTGGGCAAGAGGCAAAAAAACAAAACAAAAGGGTGCAATCGAAAACCGACTCTCTCTAGGATAAGCACCAGAGGAAGGAGTGGATTATAAACACCGCGCCTCCAATTTATTTCATTTTATTTTGAATATTATTTCATTTTGAACATATCGGACACAGAATCCGAAGAACTATTAGTCCCGGACACTTCTTACATCAAAACTTTGATAAGCATAAGACTTATACATATTTATTAGGCAGGAACTCTAAATAGTGATTGGCTGGTGGTTTAGAAGCAACGCAGGTAGGGTACAGAAGTCCATCTCATATCACTTTTTTAAATTTATGGCAACCATTTATTGTGCTAGTAAATTTATTATGTTAAATAGTTTTGAATTTATTGCAGTCTGTGCTTGTGTATTTTAAATTTATGTTACCATTTTCCATTTGGCGTTTTGTCAATTCGACACCAGACTGGCTACGTCCTCAGAATCAAGATCTCTGACCTGCAATAATAGTAACGAAACCGAGTTGCAATAAGTCCACATACCCAATCGTAACGGGATACTCTATGGTTTATTTTACAGGCAAGATATGCTCTGAAGAAGAATGTGAAAGCAGACGAATATATGAGAAATTATTACTTCGTTGGGGTTCAACATGGATTGGGGCGAACTCTGGGAATAAAGATGGGTAACACGGTGACAGTGTCAAGAGTGAAAAGAGTGTAAACACACGTAAAGTTGCTTTCATGTATGCATTATGATTTGAATTGTGCACAGGCATGCCTTAAATAATAATGTGGAGTTAGAAGCAATTCTGAGAAGCCCCATTGTCTTTTTAGGATTAGACAATAGATTCGGGTGAACAAACAAGGAACTCGTGTGGTTAGGAATGGCAAAAGGAACAACGTTACGAGTCAAAACGAATTAATTAAGCTAAAGCGGGAAATAGCTTCAAGGAAGGAGGTACCTGACGGTGTTGGGAAGGATAAATAATTTAATTTATTAGAACCTTTCGCGAGTGATGGAGGTTTCTGGTTTAGTGAGGGGTGGCGTCGTTGAGTGACAGAATGCGATAATTGACCTGAAGGAGGCGATACGAAAGTACTGTGGAGTCTAGTGACGAGAACAAGGAGAGTCAGTTTGAAAGTCTGAGGATTAAGGGTGACCAATTATTAATATAAGTGATGGGATGCCGCAAGAATACAAAGAGAAAAATAACACATAAAATGACCAAGAGGGGAAAGCTAAGGTGACGGCGCGAGGAGGGGTTAAACCCCGCTTTGAAACAGAAATGCTGCTTAATCACACATAAAAAAAAAAAAAAACCCGATAGAGTTTAAATAACATACAAATAAGCTGTTGCCTCAGTTATAGAAAAAGGATACTAGATTCGAATGAGCCAGCCACTGCTGTGAGCTACGATGGGATCTCCTGCTTGCTAACTGTAACAAAAAATGAGAAGAATACGTCAAACAATACATGCACAACTGCTTTGAAAACAAAAACTACCAATATCAAATCCCACTACTGTCCATACTTAAGTGATTCCTGTTTTCATTTGATGGAGGGAGGGGGCATCAGAGATGGAAACTGGTCACGGGTCAGCGGGTCAACAATTTCTTGCTGGTCAAACGGTCAGGCCAAAGTGTTCCTGACTCGATTTCGACCCGGTTTTATTTTCATTTTATTTTTGAAAAGAAAAAAAAAGTATTCCAAAGAAACCCTCACAGGTCTTTGAAATAATATTTCAGAGCTGCAGAGTATGATTCAAGAACTTGTTGAGAAAGGTACAGCAATGGGATTAAAAATGAACTTTCTGAAGACAAAACTGAAGTACAATGCTTTTACAAGAAATGAAGATTTATCGATCGATGGGGAAAAACTGGGGGTAACCGATACCTACATTTACCTTGGACAGTAGATATCAAGCAAAGGTCACATTGATGAAGAAATTAATCGACGTATAAAACTTGGTTGGAGAGCATTTGGAAGAAACAGTACAATTTTTAAGAGCAACAGACCATTATGTCTTAAAAGAAACGTGTTTAATCAATGCATCATTCCAATGCTTACGTACGGAGCAGAGACGTGGAGCTCAACTAAAAAAGACATACAAAGACTGAAGACAACTGAAAGAAGCACAGAGATGCATGCTTGGTGTAACCAAGAAAGATAAACAGAGGAACTGGTTGATAAGAGTGAAAATCATCGTGATCACAGTAAAATCCCTGAAATGGCAATGGGATGGTCATATTGCCAGGAGAATGGACCACCGATGAACAACAGAAGTTTTAGACTGGATTCCAAGGGACAGGAAAAGACCCAGAAGAAGACCACGTGGGAGATGGGTGGATGGAGGAGACTGGTCCAATACAGTCCTTTGTTGAAGAAACTTGGGGAGACCTTCATCCAGCAGTGGATTGATAATTATTGGCTATGATGATATATTAGAATTTATAGTTCAAAGCAGATTTGTCCGGGTCCAAAATATTTGACCCGTTTCCAACTCTGGGAGACATATGTAGCTAATGTTGCCAAAAAAGAAAGGACATTCATGGACATAAAGAAAAGGGTCGATGAAGAAGAATGGAAGAATAACTGTGCTGCCGAAACAAAAATTACATAATCCAAGCAAAAAATATATAAAGATAATATAAAAAATAATATGACGTGGTTACTAGAAAAAAAATATTACACATAAGCATAGGGCTAGCTGGACCACAGGATCAACCGGGACGATCACCCCGAGCCTTCACGAATCCCAGCAGTTTAGGAAGTAAAAACAAAATAATTTTCTTTTGAATTCTTTATATTTATGTATAACCCAGCATGACGGTCATACGACCTACTGACTCAGAACACGTTATACTGTTTCCTCGCCCATAGCACATTCATACGTAATCCCTCAGAAACTAAGTCACTTCTTTCCTACCTATTTGTGAACATGTGTTGTAAGTTTTGTCTCATTTCGTGCATTCTTTTATGGTGTGGATTTTTTATGTCGAGCAATGTATTTGCATCTGGCACAATATCTGCGTTTATAAAACACTTATTTTTAAAATTCTTTTTAAATTGATTGCTGTAACAAAGATTTTTCCGAGCATATTCCAGTTTTTCTAGTGTAACATTTTCTCGCTGCAGTGCGTTAGAATGCTTTTGATTGCACTTAAATATGTAAAACACATCTTTTACTGGATAGGTTTAAGGCATTTCTGGAAACAGGTGCACATTGCACCCGAAAATTTGATATACCATGCTTATCGTTAGTTATCTTTTTCTTTCTCTTTTTTTATGCATTCTTCTTTACGCTCTCTCGTCACTTGAAATAACGTTGCCGCCTCGGTGGCGCAGTGGTCTAAGCTCTGGCTTATGATCATTCGTCCGTGAAGGGTCCAGGTTCGAATCCCGGTGAGGCATGGATGTTGTGCTTGTCTTTAGGCACTGGCTCTCTCCCTTCCCTGGAAGCAGTGACCCCAAATTAGGGATGGGCGACTTATACAGCGATGAGCCATTACATTATGACCACCTACCTAATAAGATGTAGGGCCCCCTTTAGCTCGCATAATAGCAGCCACTCGGCGAGGTATCGATTCGACGAGGTGGCGATGGATATCCTGGGGTATCTCGTACCATAATGTCAACAGCAGGTCCTCCAGTTCCCGTACATTTCGGGGTGGTGGTGATTTAGCGCGAACCCGCTTTTCCAAGTCGAACCACAAATGTTCGATTGGGTTCATGTCAGGTGAATTTGGAGGACAGGGCATTAACAGGAAGTCACCAGCATGTTCCTCGAACCACTCCTTGACTATTCTGACAGTTTGGCTTGGCGCATTATCCTGTTGGTAATGGCCATCACCAGCAAGAAACACAGTTGCCATGAATGGGTGAACTTGGTCCGCAGCGATGTCCAGATACCTAACAGCTGTCAGGGATTGTGATATTGGAATAATGGGGACTAAAGTGTACCAAGAAAACATAGCCCACAGCATAACACTGCCGCCGACGACGACCTGTTTCCACCCAACAGTGCTTCCAGGGGCCACAGCTTGTATTGGTAATCGGCGTATTCGCGCTCGGCTGTCTACCTGATGCACGAGGAATCTTGATTCTTTAAACCAGGCCACTTTCTTCCAATCATCCACCGTCCAATCTCGATGATCTTGGGCCCATTTCATGCGTTGTTGGTGATGACGTGCTGTGAGCATGGGGACCCGGCTGGGTCTTCGGCTACGCAAGCCCATGGGCAGGAGGCTGCGATGAACTGTGTGCTGCGACACATTGCTCTGATCACCACTGTTGTAGCTACGGCTGATTTGTCGCACTGTGGCTGTGAACAATGCGGGACAGTCTCCGCTCCCCTCTGATATCAATGAGCTGCGGACGACACACGGCCAGACGACGGTCCGTCGTTCGGCCACCTGTGCACCACTTTTGATACGTACTCACTACAACGGCACGAGAACAACCCACAAGCCGCGCCGTTTCCGAGATCGTAGTTGCGAGGCTCCGTGCCATCACAATTTGTCCCTAATCAAACTCGATCGGCGGCTTTCCCATTCTGACTCCGAACACTTGTCCAAACTGGATCCAATTTGCCCTTTATTTTATTTATTTTTTTGATTGGAGGTTTAACGACCACCGTGAGCAACTCAATGGGCTATAAGCAGTCGCCCGTCCCTAATTTAGGGTCACTGGTTCCTGGGAAGGGAAAGAGCCAGTGCCGTAAGACAAACACAACATTCATGCCTCACCGGGATTCGAACCCGGACCCCTTTCGGACGAATGATCAGAAGCCATCGCTTAGACCACTGCGCCACCGGGGCGGCGCCCTTTATCAAACTCGACCGGCAACAGATAAATCAGCAGCTTTTCCCATTCTGACTCCGAACACTTTGTCCAAACTCGATCCAATTTGCACTTTATCAAACTCGATCCAATTTGCCCTTTATCAAACTCGACCGGCAGCAGGTAAATCAGCAGCTTTTCCCACTCTGACTCCAAACACTCTGCTAACTGAAAGCCGGTCCTCGGGTTGTATATATACTGCTGTGTGAACTTCACACGTGCCACCGGTCGGTCTCCAGGCGCGCTCAATTCTCTAGGCTGAGGGTAGTCATAATGGAATGGGTCATCGGTGTAGTCTTCTCATTTGCTCATGATGATCGTTAAATCCCGAAACAAAATAATAATGAGAATAATATTTAATGTTCCAGGAGGCATTCTCGCTAGTACTTACTAAGGCGCACAGAAAATAGATGGCTGATTTCTTGTGCTCGCAGCTAGACAAGAAATCTATAATATAATCGCGAGGTTTGTTGGAAGTGATAATGCAAGCGCCGCTTTGCATAGCCGGTTGAAAGAAATTGAGTTCGCTTGTTCGGATCGAAATGCAAATTTGGTGTTCAAACGATAAATTAATGAATCATGTGAAGGTGCCTGCTGTAGGGCAGTTTTTATATGGTCGGATGTGACTAGATTCATTACCCTCCCCGATAACGAAGCAAGTTGGCTGCAAACCAAACGATAAATACTGTGTATGGGAGCTGGAAAGTAGAAAAAAATAACCTACAAATTTCTTAGGTTTCATTCATAAATATATTGTAGAACTTCCATTTACTTGGGCTGCTTTAAAAGGGAAAGGACTTTAAACTGATTTTGATCACCAAACCTGACACCCCCTACAAGCAAAAAATGACACTTAGAAAGAACAGTGTTTATGGCTTGTGTCTGTGTGAAACACGCTGCTAGGCCAAACATCATTAAGTCAAAAAGAAAAGGTCTTTAAAAGGAGAGTCTTGTCCATGAGAGCTCGTGGTCTTTGTCGTCGGATTTTTACGGCCACTGCTTTCTTTAGATCCTGACGTTTGTAACTTTTTCTTTGAGGAATATAGGGAGGACGGTGTTAATAAAACAGAACAGAGCTAGACCAACAAAAAAGAAAAAAATATATATCACGTGGTAATGATTCAGGAGCTGATAAAATGTGCCCGCCGAGTGGGGATTTCAACAGATATCAGCTGACGTTTATGATCACTCAGTATTCAATATAATTCCTCTCCAAAATGTCACGAATTCTGCCAATGTCGCACAGCATGCTCTCTTCAAATCAATGATTATATGAAATGTCAACTGCGTTATATGAAAATTTTAAGCTTTCATGGCCCATAATGATTTTGTAAAGTACTAAATGCTAATAGCGCTCCACATATGATGGATGCTATTAGCATATCAGTTTTCATTCTGGTTTCACAGTTATTGATAAATCATCAGAACGGAACGAAAGAAGTTTTAGTGAAATCTTGTATACAAGGTGTGTCAATAAAGCTTGGCGAATGCACGCTAAAAATGAACGAATTTAAGAAAACGTACTTTATTTGCTTTCAAACTATCCCTCTGGTTACACTTTTAGCATCGTTCGTATAACTCACGATAATTAACACGGCAATCAGACATCTCTGAATTGACTGTATTTACTGTTCTTCACGTGATATCAATCACATCAGAAAACTTGAAAATTTCATCGCCCTGGAGCGCGAATCGAACCCGCATCTCCCGATTACCGTTCGAGTATGCTAACCGTTACACGACCCAGGACGAGACAGTCACAAGCCTCTGAGTGTTAAGAGCATCAGAAAGTAGTCCGATCGCATTCTTAATCGAAGCAACTGTGCTGCCATCTAGCGTTGTTAAGCATATTACCAGTCGTCCAAGTATATAGTGGAAGAAATATTCCTCAAATAGTACGTGGGAAATACATCATGATAATTAACACAGCAGTCAGACATATTTGAAATGACTGTATTTACTGTTCTTCACGTAATACGTAATATCAGTCACATCAGAAAACTTGAAAATTTTATCGGGAGATGCTGGTTCAATTCCCGCTCCAGGGCGGTGAAATTTTCATGTTTTCTGATGTGATTGACATTACGTGAAGAACAGTAAATACAGTCAATTTAGAGATGTCTGATTGCTGTGTTAATTATCATGACGTATTTTCCACGTATTATGAGAGGAATGTTTCTTCCAATGTTCGTAAAACTGCTGGAAGCTATGGGAAAATTCCTCCTGTGTATTCGTATGCATCTAGATCGTTACATTTGCTTGAATGTAGAATATATCCGCAACTCTTTCTCCTTTAATCGCTAATTTCAGTCGAAGAAATAAAAGGTAGTCGACCGATGCTAGATCAGGCGAATACGGTGGGTGATTTGACGCAGAAACGGTTCGCTCGGCTAGAAATTTCATCACTGTGGCGGACTAACGGGTAGGCGCGTTGTCATGCAACAGAACCCACCATCTTGACTGCGCAAAGAGCAGCCTTACTCGACGAGTGCGCTTCAACAATCGTGTTAGAACTTGAATACAAAATTTACAATTCGCAGTTTCTCCTTCTGGAAAGAATTCCTTGTGGATCATTACTTCTCTGTCCGAGAAGCGCATGGACTACGGCAGACATTTTTTGAGGCAAAGCTTCTGTCGCCTCGGAAAAATGAGGCTCCGCCATTCCATGCTTTAGCACTTAGTTTCTGGATTGTATTGTAAGCACAAGGTATCGTCTCCTGTCACAATCGACCCTAAGAATGAATGGTTGCCATCGCACAATCTAATGAAATCGCAGCATGCCTCGAATTTGCGAAGTTTTTGCTCTGTGTTTAGAGTATGTGGGACAAATATTGAACAGATTTTAAGATTTTAAAATCGTGCCCACTGTTTCATGATTAATACTCAGTTCCTCAGCTATCATTCGCACAGTCAGTCGACGATTATTCGCTATAACCTCACTCACTTTTTCAATGTTTTCAGGGTTTTCGGAGGTCGTGTGGCTTCCGCTCCAGAGGACAGCTTCAACGGAGCCCCTTCCTTCGAAGAAACACTTAAACCAGCCGTAAGCACACTTCAAGGTTACTGCTTCATCTCCGTAAAATTTTCTTGCATTGTATGCGTTTCCGATCCTGGATTTCCCAATTTGAAGCAGAATTTGATACTGCTTGTTTTACTCCATTTTTTCCTGCTAACAGCATGCACTTACATCAGGTGACACGACACGTCCGTGCCACAATTTCTTTCATAGCTCCGTAACGGTTACAGACAGTGTTTCTTTCAGGACTTTTTGGCCGGGGGTCGGGGTGGGTGGGAGCCAAATGAAACCTTAGAGGCTAATTAGCGACTGAAAAGCTGCGACTTTTTGTACCCACGGGTGATGTGAGTTCGATGGGATTAATACAGGAATGTATGATGCAGCTTTTCAGTCGCTAATTAGCCGAGCTTTTCGCATTCCAGACAAACTCATATCGAAATAAGGAGTTGAAATGGATATTTCAAGTGGCAAAAAACCATGGATACCAATAATCTATAATAAGGAAACTTATTTATCGATATAAACAACCCCAAAAAATCCTAGGGTTGATGTTCAGTACTGTGGAAGTTTCCCGTATGCTCCAAAAATAAGTAACTACTTAAAAAAAGAGTGTAAACTCCAAAGTAAAAAAAAATAGGTACCTGTGTGAACACTTACAGAGATTTAGTGTTGAAAAATAAAGATAAAACAAGAGTTCTCGATCAATCAGGTGTATATCGTATTCCCATCACCCACAAATTGGGAGTTAAAAGTAAGTATTATATAGGAAGTACTAAAAACCGATTAAGTAAACGATTAGGACAACATGTAAATACTTGAAAAAACAAAAAAAATGTGCTCGTCCTTAATAGAGTGTTGTTGTGAGACAGAAGCAGTACCGGACTTTGAAAATATAGCAATTGTATGCAGACATAAAACTGAACGTGCCATACGTTATGCTGAGACGATTGTTATTGAACAGACTAAAGAGAATAACTGTAACAAGAATGACCCAATAGAGTTGCCTTTACCATGGAGAATGTTAGTCGAGAAGGAGAGTGCGGAAATTCTTTTAAAGTACATAAAATTGTAATTTCAGGAAATGTTATTGAATCGTTGTAGTAAGTAATGTGATTTATAGTTGATTCAAAAAGTGCCTTTGTAAACTACAGGAACATATCGATTAACATCACTTAGTTCAGTTTCATCGCCGTAGGCGGTGCGCATTATAGTGGTCATATAGGTATATAGGGGCCTCTCACAAGGCTATTGTATCCTTCAAGTGGTGATAACTTCTGCCTGAGGATGATGTCTATACACCGAAATGCATAGAGCAATCTATGAAGATCATCAACTACTACTTGAGGACGCTTTGGACTATGACTTGAAGTTTAGGTTTTAACTTTTCAGTTCTTCCCTTGGTTAATTTTGGATGTGTATCATCGTCATAAGGTATGTTTCTTAAATATTTTAAAGATTTTTATTTGAGGACATTTCATCACATAGAACCATATGATTCAGTCTTAGAAAATTACTTGGAATTGTGACATACATTCACCTTAATCATTTGTGACAGCAAAGAAGAGTTTTTCGTATTTGGACTTAGCATATTTAACTACATTTGACTTTCAATATCGTCTATGATAGTAAAGAAGAATTTTTTATATATGGACTGAACATATTTAAATACATTTGACTTTTAATACCACCATCATCAATAATGCTCTTTCAAGCGAATAGTTCTGTTGGGTTAAATATATGTCAAAAAATAGCATTGTCAGTTTCAAAGATATAAGTTATGATAAATAAATACTTAATATATTAGAGTTTACAAAGTGATTGCACTATAAAATACAAAAAAAGTCAACCTGTAGCAGATGATCGCAGATATTACGTCAGTAATAAGTCAGCCTATTGCAGATGGTAGCTAATATTATTGTTCTCATACATTAGATGTAATACGCTTCAACGTACATAAATGTCCTTAGCTACTCAAGAACAACGTGTGAAGAGTTTTTACACAAACATACACACTTCTTGTTAAGTTGTGTAATGTTAATATTATATATTTCTATAGCACGTTTTAATCAAATGATACTAACACTCTTAGCATCAAAATTATTACCATTATGTCTTTAAAGAAAAGTGTTTAATCAATGCATCCTACCAATTCTTACTTATAAATCAGAGACATTGACCTTAACTAAAAAAGACATCCAGAGGTACCAAACTAGTGAAAGGAGTAGGGAACTATCCAGGCTTGGTATAACCAGGAAGGATAGGAAGAGGAGCTTATGGAACAGGGAAGTGACGGGAGTTGACGACATCGTGATCAAGGGAAAATCCCTGAAATGGCAATGGACTGTACATATTGCTAGAACAACTGACCACCGTTAGACAACTAAAATACTAGACTGGATAACAAGGAACAACAAGAAAGATGACACCGAATTGTCGGGTGTTTTTTTTTTTTTTTTTATCGGAGTTTTAACGACCACCGTGAGCAACTCAATGGGCTATAAGCAGTCGCCCGTCCCTAATTTAGGGTCACTGGTTCCAGGGAAGGGAGAGAGCCAGTGCCGTAAGACAAACACAACATCCATGCCAGACCGGGATTCGAACCCGGGCCCCTTACGGACGAATGATCAGAGGCCAGCGCCTTAGACCACTGCGCCACCGGGGCGGCGAATTGTCGGGTGTAATAAGCACGTCTTTTGAATCCGTTCTGACGCAAATTAAATTTATCAAAGCTATTCAAAGTCAATGGAACCGGTATGGAAAACAATAATATCTGACGGAAGAAAGAAGTTTTTTAATAGGGTTTTTAATCCCGCACATATTGCTGTAAACTGAATCGTGAGCTTACACTGGTTGCAGACTTGTGCGTTAAGAAAAACATGAATTTATATGAGAAACATTTAACACCGGAAACGCTCTCCAACACAGAAAGAATTTTTCAAATCGGGCTCTTAGAAACAGAGATATCGACAAAAATAAGAAATGACTTTACACCCCCTGGTGGGAAAACCATGCATTATTTTAGGAAGAAAGTATTCTCAAAAGGTTTTTCCATATGAACGGTACCAGTCCAAGAAAGAAAAAAATTAGTCGAGTTTTCAGGAGCCCAGATTTTGCTACAAATACATCAGAAGCAGAAATTAACACTTATGCCCTCTGGTGGCGAAACCATTCTTTGCCAAACATTGGAAATTATGTGAAAAATATATTCCATCAGATCTTGTATGCGATAGATACAGGAAGAAATTTTCAAATCGGAGTTTTAGAAGCAGAAATAACGCAGAAAACGCAATTTACCTTTGTGCCCCCTAGTGGAAAGTCTATGATTTACTTGAAAATTTTGAATTTATAGGAAAACCATTTCGCATCGGAAACACTATCCAACAAAGAAGGAATTTTTCAAATCGAACTCCTTGAAGTAGAGATATTGACAAAAATAAGATATACATCTATGCCCCCTGGAGTAGCCACCATGCATTATTTCAAGAAGAAAATGTTCCTAAAAGGTTTGTCGACATGATTAGTCGGTCAACAAACGACTTTTTTCCAATCGAGATTTTAGAAGCTCATATTTGGCTGCAAATACATCAGAAGCGGAAATTAAGACTTACGCCACCTGCTGGCCAAACCTTTTTCTACAAATATTTGAAATTATGTGCAAGTATTTTCCATCAGGAGCTGTATCCGGTGCAGAAAGAATTTTTCAAATCAGAGATTTAGAAGCAGAGATATAGGGAGAAACACAATTTACCTCTACGTCCCCTAGCGGGAAGTCTATGAATTAATTCAAAATTTTGAAATTATATGAAAAACATGTCACACTGAAACCACTATCCAAGAAAGAAGAAATTTTTCAAATCAGACTCCTAGAAGTAGAGAAGAGATATTAGACGAAAATAAGATATACATCTACGCCCCCTGGCGGAGAAACTGAAAAATATTTTAAGAAGAAAATATTCCAAAAAGGTTTATCTCTGTGAGTGGCATTAGTCCACGAAATAATTTTTTCAATCGATGTTTTAGAAGCTCAGATTTTATGGCAAATACATCAGAAGCAAAAATTAACACTTATGCCCCCTGGTGGCCAAAGTATTCTTTACCAAAAATTTGAAATTATATGCAAAAGATTTTCCATCAGGAGGTGTATCCGCTGAAGAAAACAAAATTTCAAATCGGAGTTTTAGAAGAAGAATTATCAGGAAAAATGTAATTTACATTTACGCCCCCTAGCGGAAAATCTATGCGTAATTTGAAAAAGTAACTATATCTAAAATACTCTTCGACATAAATGGAATCGAAAGAAAAATAATTTTTTCAATCGGATGTTTAGAAGTAAGTATGTGGAATAAAACGTATTTTTGAATTCAACATCATCTGCATTTACGCCCTCTAGCGGCGAAATTGTACATCGTAAAAAAATATAAAAAAAAGATCACCATTCGCATATTTCAAGCTTCCCAATGCAAAAATAATTTTTCAAATCGGACTAATAGTTCCAGAGATATCGTGGGTACATAAGGACTGACGGACGGACAGAAAAACAAGGTAACATAAGCACGATCTTTTTTTACAAAAGGCGTGCTAAAAAAGACCCAGAAGAAGACCAAGTGGGAGATTGTTGGATGAAATTCGAAAGCGTGTCGAAGTGACACGTCGGAGATTGGCTGAAGGCAGAATATTGTGGAAGAAACTTAGGGAGACTTTCATTCAGCAGTAGAGTGATAATGGTTGATGCTGATGCTAATGATATTTCAAAAGACCAAACCTCCTTCGAAGTAATTTCTACTAGTTTTCTGCTACTGCCTTTGAAAAACCTAGTTCCGCTGAAAATTGTTACACAGAAGAAATTTTCAAAGTACAATAAATGAAATTTGTATTACCACTTTAAGAATAACCAAATTTTATCAAAATTACATTTTCTAAAAAGCAATGCAAATTTCCTTTTTCAAAACAAGAATTTCAAGTAACTGATAAAATAACACAACAAAAAATAAATAAATAAATAAATAAATACATATCGTGAAGTCAACTAACAAAAGAGGAATTTCAAATTACTGCAAAAAAAAAAAAAAAAAATGAAGAAGTAAATAAAAATGAAGTGAACTAACTAAACAGCAGGTGGCTGTAGGACAATTAATTGCAGAATATTTTGAATTGGAGAATCAAAGCATGTATAATTGAAATTAAAGAATTTCAACGAATTAAATCTTTGGAAATGCACAAATGAATGAAACTTCATTTCGTCGGTTTTGTTACTTGACTTTATCGTTTTTAAATATTTTTATTTTTGCAGTAACTTCATATTCCTGTTTTGAGAGAACATTTTGCCATTGTTTCTTAGAAAAATTAATTTAGATAAAAATTTCGGCATTCCGAAAGTGGTTCTACAAATTTAATTTCTTGGTTTTATATGCATACGAATTTGTATATAAACACCGAACTAAAAAAAAAGATGCGATGAGAACAAAAATATTATTATGTTTCCTCAATTCTTTCTACTTGTCAGTAAAACCTTTTTCTGATGAACTCTGCTTTGCTGCATAAGAGCTTTATCGAGGGAAGAATGTTTCACCATAACGTTTTTATATTGTTACCAATTCTAATTTTGAGGAATGGGTGATGGGATTTGTGAATTGTCTGGTTTTTCTCACACTGTACGGGGAACCCATCAAACAATTTTCGCTCCTTTGACAACAAGGAACAGTGCACCTTTTCCAAAAGTGGCAGAAACAACTTGGACGTCAATCCTAGAACTCAAGTAATCCATCAGAATCAACCTTAGTAAAATAGCAACAAGAATAGCAGCTAAAACAAACAAACAAAAAGATAAAAAAAAATAGAGAACAAAATTAAAACCAGAAAACCTTTCAGGAATTTATTTCTTGTAAATTTGGTACGGGTTTTGCTATATTTCTTTTTTTTTTTTTAATTTAGGTTCCTGATATATATGTTTAATATTTATACTGGTGTTTGCTCATTTATATGCACATAGGTATAATCACTTTGCAGTTTACAAACAAGACTTAGACAGGGACAAAATGGTTAATAATATCTACGAAATTATTGCAAAGCATTAATTATCGACATCTATTTTCACTTAAAATTAGCTGTTAGAAGACATTTAGTTTTCGATAGTGTTGAGATGATAGGGATAAGTTCTTGCATTATCTGAACCTCTCTGCATTAATAAGCAGCGATGGACCCTAAAGAGAATGAAAATTACACTGAAATGCCAAAAGTCATGGGATAGCAGCATACAAATTTTTAACTGGCACTGCCGTCTTATATAGGCTTCGATTTTTATCAGTTGCGAGATGCAATCTCGTGAGTCAGGTTGAACAACAGCCAGCAGGATTATGGCAAGCCGACGTGAATTATCTGAGTTTGAGTGAGGCATGGTAGTAGGAGCCAGACGGATGGGACATTCAGTTTCTGAAGTTGTGCGAACATTTAACATTCCTCGATCCACGGTATCACGTGTGTACCGCGAATACCTCATGGAAGGCATTACCACCCACCGTGGACAGGCGCAGTGGCCGACCACGGGTGCTGAATGACCATGACCAGCGGCGTATGACCAGGATTGTCCATGCTAATAGACAGGCAACACCAGATCATATAACATCCACATTCAATGCAGGAGGGACCAGAGACATATCCGTCAGGTCAGTGCAGCGTAATTTAGCGTCCATGGGGTATGGGAGCAGAAGACTTACCAGAGTGCCGGAACCCCCAATAATTTTTCAAGTCGGCGCCAATGATCAGCTAATGCCTCCCTTACTGTCACAACGACAGACCGATAATGCGGCTTCCATATTTTACCCCCTTCCGCCTTATCACCTGAACTTGCACCTTCTGATTTCTTTTTTTTTTTTTCTATTCTTGAGGCCATTTCTATGAGGCAACTATTTTGCCGCTAATGACAGCGTTATTTCCGCAACAGTCGTGGTTCAAAGCGCAATCTGTGACATTCTACAAAGCAGACCTTCGCAAGTGTATCCATTGCTGGCAGAGTGTTTTTCTTTAGGTGGTGACAATGTAAAAAAGGACTTATTAATCAACCGAGTTAAACATTTATCGTAGATATGACAGCAAATAGAGCAACATACATTTACACCTCCAGCGGAAAATGTGTACATCGTTAAAAGAAGCAAATAATGGGAAATGTCTGTCATGATGTTAGGTTGCCAATGTAAAACTACTTTTTTTAATCTGCATTTAAGAAGCTGGCCGATATATAATAAATAATGTAAACTGGAGTAACAAATGCAATTTTGCAGTTCATCAAAAGCATTGTAACTTACGAAGACATATAAATACTGTTTTGATATCACATATCAAAAGTCACAAGCAGAAATATTTCCACTTCCTTGTATTTAAACACTTTTAGCTTGTTTTTTAAACAGTCTTGTGTGTGTGTCATTGTTTATACTTACTTGGCTATGAAGCTATAAAGCCCATTTCCAAATCTATAATTTCTATTTCTTCTTATTTTCTTTCCCTTTCTGTATATCTTCTTTCCATTTTTAGTTTTTTTACTATTGTTTTATTAATATTTTATGCCCGAATAGCATATTTTCAAGTTCTCTCGCGTAGAATTATTACCAGTTACTAGATACACACTGTCCACATTCTTCAATATATATTTGTTTCATTTTCTACGAAAGAACTCTGACGAATACACATGGACATGACTAAGACATTTTTTGAAAGTGTTTTAGCTGTGACAAGTCTGAGGATTTCCGCCGGCAAAATATATAATAAATCATACTTACTTGGCTATGAAGCTATAAAGCCCATTTCCAAATCTATAATTTCTATTTCTTCTTATTTTCTTTCCCTTTCTGTATATCTTCTTTCCATTTTTAGTTTTTTACTATTGTTTTATTAATATTTTAAGCCCAAATAGCATATTTTCAAGTTCTCTCGCGTAGAATTATTACCAGTTACTAGATACACACTGTCCACATTCTTCAATATATATTTGTTTCATTTTCTACGAAAGAACTCTGACGAATACACATGGACATGACTAAAACATGTTTTGAAAGTGTTTTAGCTGTGACAAGTCTGAGGATTTCCGCCGGCAAAATATATAATAAATCAAAAGCGACACATTTATTCAAAGGCAAAGCTAACTCATCTACGGACCATAACTGCATGAGTTTTATTTTTGTAAGAAATACAAAAGCATGTGGAACGAATGGAATGGGAAGCCCAGTAGATCCTCCGCAGTTTATTTTGAGCTGGTGCGGAATCCTCTTTCACGTTCTAACTAATGAAGTCGAGAACAGGAAAAAGCAACGATGTTCCTAGACACTAAATCGCTCTGTAAAAGACGACATCCTCTTTTTCTTTCTCTAGTAACGCCTCGTTTTCCTCGCTCAAGATATAACTCGCCTCACAGGCAAACGGAAGCATCAAATCTTCCCACTTCACCATCCCTCTTCCCTCCATTATTCATTACTAGGTTCAACCCACCCGGAAATCACGACGCTTTTAAACGTACACGCATATTAAGATCTAACACTCCCTTTTCCATTAAAAAAGGTACACCCCAGTTTTCGAAATGAATGAGAAATACACCATCAATGAAAATTGCCACCGATTTGCATCTAACCTAAGAAACCGTTCCTCCAAGGTTTTGCGATGATAATCGCTATCGCCAATAAAAATGTGCTAAACAAAAACGCGATCAATTCAGAACAATGGCTAGCTAGTATTTTCTACACATCTTTTGAAAGTGCCTTTACTTCTGTAATGGTCATTTGCGCTTTAGGAATTTTGTTATTAATGGTCCATCTAACGGAGAATCCAAGTACGAGCTCATTAAACGTTTGCACATTCATTGAGGCATTAAATACAACTCCGCAAGCTGTATGCTTCGTTGAGAACGCCCAACCGAGAAATCGCTGTGAGTTGGGGGTATATACTTACTGCGGCGCTTTCCTCTCAGCTTTGGGGAAGAACCTTATTGGCATTCAGTGCAGGTACTGTGGGCATCCATGCGGCCACACCAGGCTAGAGACAAATCTTGGGTATTGCAGGAGTTTCGATAAGTCTACTATCCCCCCGGCTCTTTTCGTCTTTTCCCCCATATCCCAGGAGTGTGCTATGGCTTACTAAGCAGCCGAGAGGCTTGTAAAAGAACCCTATTGACAACCCTGTCTCTAAGATATTTGGCCAGGGTTCATGCTTGTATCTTTCAGAGAGGGCAGCATACAGTCCTTTGGGGAAAGTTAGTCTCGTCTTCTGAGAGAAACCAAGCCTGCTTTATTTGCACGGTAAACGCAATAATTCCCTCGGAAAATATTTCCCCTGTTTCCTATTACATGAAGAATTTCTCGTGAAGCTGTATTAATTTCTTTCATAATGGAGCAGTGTTAGTATTTTCATTTAAACAAAATACTGTATTTACTCGGAACTGATAAAATGAAGCAGTTGGATTTGTAATCTCGAATTCACTTCTTTATGCTTAACGGAATACTCTCTGTTTACGCGATAACGTTTTTCGTGATACGTCAAAAATTCTTAGAAGAATGTCGACGTGTTTTTAATGAAAGTGCAATGGAAAAACTTCAGATAAAATGAAATCATTGCTTTTGTAATCTCGGACCGATTTCTTTACGTTTAACTGAATGCACTCTGTTTACGCTGATAACTTTTTTCGTGATACGTCAATCATATGTCGACGTGTTTTTAACGAAAGTGCCATGTAAAACTCCAGATTACTTTTGGTTTTTCAAGCTTCTCACTCGTGCAATATAGCACCATCAACGAATGAAAATTAATTATTTTTTCAGTTCGAGTACAAAGCATTTAAATAAGTTTCTCGAAAATTTCTAGTCATCATCATATCGTTGTATTGATTGTCATGAAGGTGAAAAATTTAAGGTGGAGATAAAGGCATATCCAATACAACCTTCTGCTCATACATGACGCTGAAAATCGCGCTGTTTTTGCGAACCCTTCTTACGGGAGGGCGGTCTTAGTTTTGTGATTGAATTTCGTGAAGTTTTTCTCTTATCAGATGTGTATTTCTGAAAAAATTTCTGTCAGCATTTTAGATTACCAACTTCTGATTTACATAAGTTTGCAGGTAGAGAAGCCAATAAACTGTAATGTAAGTGATTTAAATAATTACTGACGTCCTAAACAAAAGTCTATAACAGCTCAGTAATTATTGTTTGTATGAAAACTTTTAATAATAAAAAAAAAAGGTAAGGAAGTGCCACGTTTCCGGTACTTGACGTTCGTTGAGCGCCACCTATGAACGACATGCAACACTACTCTAACACGCTGAAATTTAATTTTAAAGTATTCCCTATAATTATTTCTCAAATTTGCGAGACACTGATTATAGTTCAGTGTCTTCTTCGTCCGTGTGGCAATTTTCACGAGTCAGAAAGCATTTCTTGTATGTGAACTTATGTAACTCAATTTTCGCCATTGCAAGTGTAGCGGCGCATGTTCACTTGACGTCCACCTTAAGCGCTAATAGGCAAGCCTGATTGCACATGAACGTTTTTGTGGATTATACAAGGAGTGTTCAAATGAAAAGGTACGAAACGACACTGTGGGTATAAATGAAGACTTTATTCAAAGTATACACCATAGGCCGTAGCACAACGATTCCATTGATTAACGAGCCGAAGGATTCCTTGTTCCCAGAATTTCTGTGGCCGTGACGAGACCCAGTCCTGCACAGCGTCCTTGAGTTCGTCGTCCGAGTGGAAGCGCTTCCCTTTCAGATGTTTTTTCAGGGGACCAAACACATGGAAATCGCAGGGTGACATGTCCGGGCTGTAGGGCGGATGGTCAAGCTGCTCCCACTGGAACTTGGCCAGTTCCGCGTGTGTGACCCTGGAGACGTGTGCACGCGCGTTATCATGGAGCAGAACCACACCCTCCGCGAGCAGCCCCAATCTTTTGTTCTTGATGGACCTGCGTAGGCTTCGGAGTGTCTCACAGTACACATCGGAATTAATGGTTCGTCTGTGCTGGAGGAATTCAACAAGTAGTGGACCTTGGACGGCGCTCTTTATAAGAGCCTCTGCTCTCTCCTGCGCATGCGGGCTCCCGCGCATGCTCCGATCCACGCCGGCGACTCCAATCGCATCCCTAGATGTGTCGCTACGTTCTCCCATAGCGGCATAGGCAAATATGTTAATGGTTACGTTCTTATGACGTTTCGTACCTTTTCATTTGAACACCCCTAGTACATTCAACAATAAAATGTCACTTAACAAGATCTGAATGAGAGCTCACAATCAAGGTAAGTACTCAGTAGAGTAGAGAAGGTACACCGATGGGTGTAAACCAACTGGCTGCTCCCCTCTCCGCCAAGCAGTGGCGTAACAACCACCCCCGCAGCTGCGGGGGGGGGTGCAGGCAACCAAAGGGCGTACTGCAGCTTCCAGTTATAGTTTTTTGAACAAATTCGAACACGCATAAAGACAAACAAACAAATAATTAACCCAAAAGTTCATATTTACTTTTAAGATACATTTAGCTTTGCCTAAATTAGTGTCAAGTTACACTTTTAAAGCACTGGATGCCCTACAGATTGAAGCTATTCAGCCCTTTGGCTCCGGGTTGTCACACGATCGCTCTCTAATCGCCCTCTGTCTGCGCTGCTGAGAAAAAGCGCGGGGCCACATGGGGATTACCCATGGAGGATGTGGGGAAACAGTCTGTCAGTCACCTAGGATTACGTACATGACAGGCGACAACGTTTATTCACAGCAGCCGCGGATCTGCCATGTACAAGAGGGTGATTTCTATTTATTTTAGTTTTATACAAAATAATTACATGTATTGTTAAATCTATTACTTAAAAAGTTGAAACTATAGAGCTCTAGGTACCAGCATTATTTTCCCAGACACTCTCCCTGACTTCCTGACCCCCCCCCCCCCCGCGGAAAACGCATCCTCCCTGGTGCTTGAAATTCTGGGAAAATTGCTGCGCTTAGCGGTGCTGAAGTACATGGGGGGGGGGGCACATTGTGCTAGTTACGCCACTGCCGCCAAGCCCGTGACGTCACTTGGTTCAAAGCAACTGAGCGGTGAAGCAGGAAAACCATTGCTTAGCGCTAGCCAGTCCTATGATTACGGCTCACTAAATAAAAACATTCCAACCTTGTATTTTAAATTGCAACATATTAATTTATGCAGTTATACCGCAAGAAATAACACGAGATGTACCTATTTAATTATGTCTTATTTGAAAACCGATTTGTTTGAAATTCATTTAAAAGTAATTTATCGTGAATGCGATATTTCGGGGGCTGAAATTGCTGAACAAATTACTTATGTAGAATACACATTACATTTTTATATCACTCAAGGTGCTTTTTCCAATATTTTATATTATTATAGTTTTAAACGAATAAGAACTAACCTGATTATAAATACACGAGTTTTCTTTCCGCTGCTTTTTGTTTCTTTTCTTATCTAGTCATAGCAGAATTACCTATGAAATCACTGCGTTTTCTCTAGAACCTGCTCACTATGCAAATTCTTCAAGCACTTAATCCTAAAAAACGTTCTAGCTCTTGAGTATATGTCAGAAGTAACTTAGGATTCAGTTCAGGAAACTTCGTAACTAATTTTTGTGTTTTTATGCATCTAACTTCGGAAGAGCATCACTTTTTATTCGTCTGATGAAAGGAATTCCTAACAATTCACCTTTTAAATCTCGTGAATAGGAATCATTTTTCGTAGTGGAAAAGGATTCCTTTTCTCTAGGTAGACTTAACATTATGTTCCTCACGGGGGCCGCAACAGGAAGTGTCGTATCTCCGGAGATAGCAGTATTTATTGGACTTAGACAAATTTTTGGGAAATCTTTTCGTCAAGCGGAAATGTATTCACGGCTGTATTCATGTTAATTCTGAGTCTTTCGCCCATCCAATGTTATTTTTTTACTCGTAATTTTTTCGTGTACTATTTATTTCCTCTAATCTATTTTTTTTATTTAATTTACTCTATTTCTTCATGTTTTTTTTATTATTTTATTTATTCCCAGCCAGGAAATTTTAGTTTTCTCTGGAGTGAAGTGAACATTGTTTTGAGATTCCGTTATTTCATGGGATTACATGATTTTTTCAACGGATCATTTTCATTTTTCTGTAGGATGACTTAAGTTTCTTCATGATTAATCAACGAAATGCATCTTTTATTGTATATGTTAATCTATTTTTCTATCTCTCTGTTTCGTGTATGTTCAAGAAATATACTGATTTATAGCAGTTAAAATTCGATTGTAACAGTATTTTCTTACTTTATTTCGCACGTCATTCTATCAAACGTTTAGTTTGCAATTTCCCCTACTCAACTTAATCTATGCTTAGAAATTTCTTTCAGTGTTCACGTAATTCGCCAATTATTATTTTTTTCAAACTTTACAATCAAACGACTACTTTCATTCAGACTTCATTTCACCAAACGATTCTTGATGACTTGATATTTTGTAAGATTTAGCAAATCTTCAGGTTTTTGTTTTCTTGTAGCCTATGGCATATTTTCCAGCTTGCTTTTAAGTATACCTAAATGCTTGTATGTATGCTAAATATGCATTTTTTTATTCTTTCCTAGTTTTCTATACTTTCTTTTTTCTGTCCCAACAGCAAAGCATTCACTGTCAAAACATACATTCTGAAACATTCATTCTTAGGCTAAAGTTTGTATTCTTTGTGTCATACTTTCTGCATATTTTTTCTGTCTTGACCGAAAAAACTTTCATTCTGGAGACACAGCGACTAAGTGCGTACTTCCTTTAAACATTTTTTTTCACGTTTTACTAACTCGTTAGAAAAGCATTTATTCCCAAACTCACATAGTGAAAATATCGTATTCCTTTAAACAAAAGTAAACTTTTAAGAAATACTTACTTTTTTCCTTACATTATAACGAAGTAAATTTCTCCGTCATTTCTGTCCACGCCAGGATTGGAACCCGGATCCCCTCATTCCGGAATAAGTCACTCTACCAATTGAGCTACGCGGACGTTTTATTCTGATTCCTATCTGCCTTTATGTCGTGTGCGTCCTTCGGGCAGGTACGTCACATCTCCTGGTACGTTATAACATGTCGATTCAATCTATTTCTTTTCGAAATGCTGCTCATGACACTTCAACTAAAATTTCATAGTGTCTCCAAAAATCATATTCTTACACGAGTTCTTTTTTACTTTATTTCATGTATAACTAAATATTAATTGTTTACTCACCTCGTCAAAGTCAGTATGAATTCACCTAATCACATTCCATTTCCCCATTTAGTTCGCCCTACATCGAGATGTTTTAAAACTTCGCGTATATTTCATTCACTCAATGTCCAGTTCTACCGTATCTGACACTTCATTTCTAACTTCTGTTCTGCTGCATTTCCCTTTAGCCGTTTATTTTCATTGACCTTACTTTCGTTTTAATTAGGTTTTCCTTAACGCATTTTTTTATTCATTGTCACAGCAGACAAAAACTTTCATTCTCGGGACATATCACATTGTTCTTCCGCTAAAAAATCGTATTCTTTGCGATATATAACATTCATTCACAAGGCATTCAATCTAAAAGTATCGTATCCCCCATAAACAAAAGTAAACCTTTAAGAAATACTTGCTTCTTTCCCCTTATTTTACTTATTATATTTTTCCTTCTGTTCAGTGTTTACGAATTCTTCAAACTTTGCTTCATTTTTATAAAACTTCTTTTCTTCTTACTTTTTTCTGATTCAAACCATCAATCTTTTTCTATAGACTTAATTACTCTCATTTTTCCATACGAATTTTCTTTTCAACAGAAATGTATCTAAAAACTTCAGATATATTTCAGTCTCGAAGACCGATTCTACCTTATTTCCTTAAAGCCATTGTAAGATTTCAGTACGAATGCACCTAAATCTTTAGAGTTCACTTACTTTTAACAATTAGATAGTTATTTCCCAAGGTTCTTTGTATTTTCCCCACTTAGGATTCCATTTTCGAAACACCTGCTCTGTTATATACATTGAAACATGGAAGAAGAGTGTTTTTACGCTATCTCCAATGTGTGAGCTTTGCCCAAGATATTAACTCTGGAATTCCCCCTTTCTGCCGGAAACTGACTATCTCCTGCGACTGCTATCGCACGTCAACTGCTTGCTAAAAATCCTTATGTGACAAACCTCGTATCTTTGTACGAATTCTTAGATTATTTCTTTTTCCTCAAAAATAAATTGAAATCATCTTGTTTGAGAGGTTAAACTGAATTCTGGTTGATTTTTTCTCGCATACGCATGCAGTCGATTCCCGACTTTTTCTCTCTTCACCAATTTATTTTTTGTGTGTTCTCTCCGTATGTGCTAAAATAACTCACATGATCTGAACATTGATTTCTGCTTAAACATCTTATTTCATTTTCAGTATTTAAACAAAATGCATAGTGGTTTGACTAGACTCTCCCAGTCCTTTGGCAAAAAATTCATGAAAAGAGTTTTCTTTCTTTTCCTTTTTTTCTTTTTTTTTATTTGGAGGTCCACGACCACCGTGCACAACTCGAAGGGTAACAAGCAGACTAGTCCCTGATTTAGGTCATTGATTCCAGGGAAGTTAGAAAGCTAGTGCCGTAAGACAAGCACAACACTCAAGGCTCACCAGGATTCGATTCCGGACCCATATCGGGCGAATAGTTAGATGACAATGCTTACACATCGAAAAATTACTACAGACAAATTTTTTCTTATTTAAGTGTTTCAAGTCAAAATTTGCATTACTGAAAATTTCCCTGGGTCAATAATTTTTTACAGCAACGAGTTCGAATTATAATGCGATAATAAGAGTGCAAAGCACTCATACGATATATTTAGCATTTCGTGAATTTTGTTTTCTGTTTCTTTTTTATTAAGGAAGTTTGTTCTATGTTACTTAGCTGTTTATTTGTTGGGCATGAGGAAATTGCTTTGTCAGATGCCAGTAATATAACAGATAGCATATACTGTTTTTCTTTTCTTTTTAAATTTTTTTTCCATAAAAGAAAAAAAAATAACTTTGCAATCACGTTAACAAATAAAAATACAATCGCTTCGCCTGTTCTTTCCTTCACAAAAATATGAAACAAGTCTTTTGAAACGCCAGCCTAATCAAGGTAAATTATTCAAATTGCTCTTGCTTAAATATTCAAATGGTTTTGAATAAGCATGCTTTTTGTGTGAACTTTGGCTGCAACATTTCAGGTTAACACCCAGTTTGAGTTAAAAATTGTTGACAACGCTTTTTTGTGTGATAGCTTCAGTTTGGAACCACGAACTAACTGTAAGGAAGGTGATTTCACCGATTCTACACTCGCCAGGTAAGCGAGTTGAGCGAATCGTATCTCCAACGTAGTGTCCCAAAAATTCTCCGCCTGACCATGAAGACACAGGCGTAGGTTAGCGATTTTTCTGACGCAACAGAACAAGTCTTTACATGCATAAAGAACAGTTTTCAATTTCATAGTTACGTTTGTTACTTTTTTTTTTTTTTGGAGGTCCTAGAAGTTGGCTAGGTGAACGAAGGAACAAAAACTGGAGAAATAAGAGCTCAGAGCTGTGATAAAGTATCGCCATAAAAAGGATTGGGACCAAAGCACATTCATTGCAACACTAGGGAAGGATACATCTTCATACAGTACGGTAAAGAAGTTGGCAGCAGAATTCAAGCGTGGGAGAACGTGTGGAAGGCGACACTCGCTCAGGAAGATAGACCCACTGAGGCTACCATTCATGAAATTATGGACACGATACACGAAACAGTACTTCAAGATAGACGTTTAATGGTCATGCAGATTAGTGAGGCATTATCGCACAAGTCAAAAACAACACTTCATCGCGTTCTGACAAAACATCTGGCAATGACAAAGGTTGCTGCCCATTGGGTACCGAAACTGGACAGACGCTGATCAGACGAAAAATGTCATGAGAAAATTTTGTACTATTTGAAGACAGTGCATAAGAACTGCTGCACGATTTGTAACAGTAGCTCAAGCGTGGGCACACCACTATAGTCCAAAGTGAAAACAATGGGTGCATAGTAGCTCAACCACACCAAAGAACTCGAAGTCTGTTACTTCCGCTAGAAAGGCGATGACAACAATATTCTCTGACGCGGAAAGGGTGGTAATGGTGAATCACCTTGCGAAGAGTCAAAGGTCAAACCCTCACCGGAGCATAATGTGCTAACCTACTAACGAAACTTCGACAACAGTTTGAAGATAAATGCCCCGGAAAGCTGACCAATTGGGTGTTGCTTCATCAGGAAAACTTTCCAGATCAGAAATCAACAGTTGCCATGGCTGCCACCCATGAATGTGGATTTGAACTGCTACCACATCCTACCCACTCAACTGACCTTGCATGTCAGCCTACTAGCTTTTCTTGAATCTGAAATGAATTTGTCTGGATGACCTTTTTAAATAGTGTAAAAGCCTGTTTTGACAGCCTTAGCAAATCGTTTTATTTGGAGGGCATGTAGAAGCACCTCTGGAAAAACGTGTGGCCCTTTCAAGAGGACTATCACTTAAACATTTTGTGGTAGGTTGCACCAAAAAGTGGTGCTACCCTAGCTGCACCGCTTTCTGAAAAGAGATACACCATTGTGTGGTGCAAAACAAAATCCAATAACATGGTGCAACCGTGCACTCTATCGTGGTGCAAAGTTGCACCATGGTATTGGATTTTGTTTGCACCATACAGTGGTACATCTTTTCTCAGAAAGTGGTGCAGCTAGGGTAGCACCACTTTTTGGTGCAACCTACCACAAAAGTTTTAACAGTGTATGTAGAAAATTAAACATACCATGTTTTTCCAGGACTATTCTTTAATCGTCGGGCCAGGAAATTTTGGAGCGCCCTTCGCAGTGACAGTGATTCGCAAATTAATACGTCTAATATTAATATTCCCACGACGTGAAGCAGATTTCTGAAGGAAAAAGCTTCTTGTCAACCTGTTTGCCTCAATTCTCAAAGATAGCGTGTTCCTCTTTTTCTCTTGGTGTCTGTTTTCGGTTCGTGATTTCCATGCTTTTTCAACAGATTTCTTCTCTTTCATCGTTTTTTTTTTTACTTTTGTTTCCCGTTTTAACGACAACTGTGAGCAATCTTACGGGCATGAGCAATCGCTCGTCATTAATATGGAGCTACTAGTTTCAGGAAAAGGAGAGAGACAGAACCGTAGAAGAAGATTGCTACCCATGCCTCATCCGGAGCTCGAACCCGGACCCTGCTCTGACGATTAGCCAGAAACGTACGCCTCTGACCACTCGGCTACTGGGGTGGTCATCTGTTTTGATGTCTCAGTTCAGAGTTATTATTTTACGAGATTAGGGGTGGCCATAACGCAGCTCGAGAACCTCATGCGCGGTTCAGGCAAGATATCTGTAATAACGTTCGGGCAGTATCTCATTATTTCAGGTGTCAAAGTAAAAAATAATCAAATAATATTCAGTCTCAAAAAACATATTATTTGATTTATGAAATTGTTGATAGTAACATAATCTTTAGAGTTTGAAACTGAAGAAAAGCGAAACTAATTTTGCCATAAATTATCCATATATTGCCATTAATATAAAACAACTTCACACACTTACCTTGCTTGTTGATGCTTTGAAATAATTCATCGCTGAGGAAAGTTGATTAAAGTTCAGTTGTTAAATCCATTTGTTTAGTTTAGTAAAGTTTCTATCGTTCAAAACAGAGCGGTACTTTGATTAATGGTCTTTCGGGTTGAGCATAGGGCTCACAAGAATATGTCGTACCAAAAATAGAAATCAATCTCTCAGCATATTACTTGGTTTAGTATATTTTGATTTTGGAATATGTTTCCAAATTTTTGAAGCTAAGCTACAACGCCAGTGAAAAATGTCATATCTCTTAACCATTTAACATCTTTTAGTCGGTGGAGAGTTTTGCCTCTTTCTTTAAGAAATCGCTTAATCGATATCAACGGATGAAAACATATACTGAACACAATGCTCACCGAAAACCGTCTGACAACGCAAAACCACGATCAACAGGAATTTTTTCTCGCACGGCTCCGAAAGATTCAAGCTTCTGAAATGAGTCCTCCGAAGCTCGTCAGTTAGCAAATCCTGTGCTAAAATATCTAATTTCTTACCTTCTGGATAGGTGACAGTCCTATTTCCATTTCATACGTTTGACGTGTATCAACGAATCTTCTGTCTTAATTTATTGTCGTTTAGGCATTATTTTGCTAAACACTCCGTTTTACATATTTTGCTAGGTTTCCAGCTGCGGATTTAGGTCCCCGACGATTTTTCCAATGATGATTCATCCAAATGAGACAATTGATTCAATGGTATAATCGTTCCAATGGCAATTCGTTCAATGCCAATTCATCCAATGATACGACTGGTCCACTGCCGATTCATCCAATGTTATCATCCTCCCAACGGCTACTTTTTTATTTATTTTCTATTTTTGAAAAACCTAACAATAAATTAAGTTACTCTCTTTTTTATAGTGTTTCCTGAAATTATTTCCATCAACAGAATTTATGTGTTAATCACATTTTACGGATTACTGTACATAATTTAGTAGGCATTCTAAGTTTGAAGTTTAAGCCCTTGTAAATAATTTGATAATTACTCTGTTCAAATTATCAATGCTTGAAATATATTATACATTTTATAAAACATTAAAAATTTATTTACAAAACACTTCTTAGAAAGTGAGGAAGTATATAAGAATAGCAAGAATTTTTTCATTTGAGATACTCTTAATGTTTTCTATAATCTTAAAGTTTCATAACAATAATAATAATAAATGTTTTCTCTGGTATTAAGAGCTTTGCCAGTTCTCGCGAACAGTCGCTAATCTCATCTACTGTTTAATTACTCTATTTTTCATTCGTTTCTCTCAGGGATCCTTTTAGTAGGAACCAGGCCTTCCGCATCAAATGTTAAAGATAAATATGGGGAGGTAATGAAAACGGGGGTTAAATAACAGTAGATCGAAGTATTTCTGCAACTGTATTGCCACATTTTGTTTCAATATTGTGAAATTGTGAAGACTACTTGGAATATGATGGGGAAAAGGGAGGGGTTTAAAAATGAAAGCTAAATACAAATTTATGCACTTTCAACAAGAATTCATTGCTGTTGTTAATTTACTTTCCTTATTTTTTTCTTGTTCTTGTCTCAGTAGTTCATCGAAAATGTATGTTCTACTGAATAAACAAATTTTTCAACCAACGGCAAAAGTGCACATAGACAAAATTTTCGAGTATAATGAACATGACTTTTGAACCTAAGAAGGTGTGGCAATGCAAAATGTAGTACTATTCAAAGATTTATTGGTATGTGAAATCTTATAGGAATGGTTTTATGATATCTCTGAAAATTGTTATAAAAAATGACGTCTGCAAGTAAGTGAGTAAAGTTTTCATCATACCTAACTGCATCTTCTACAAAATGGAATTTTTCAATAGATAAAAAAATATCAGACCTATATTCTGTAATTAATGGAAGAAGCATGGAAACGCCAACACATGACAAAGATTATTTGTACTGTTGCTATTGTTCCCAATAAAAGTACGGTGACTTAACGCGTACTTTTTCCCAAGGGAGCTGTAAAATGAATTTTGTCGCTGTATAACCCAAAAGAAAAAATTATACACAAAGAAACGTAAATAATCATAAATACATTCGAAATACAATATTAATTGCAACATCCTCTGGTTTCTTTGTCGACACAGCAAATGGCAATAACTTGTAGCACACGAAAAAAATCTACTTAACCTTTTTTTTTTGTTGTTGTTTCTATTTCACCGCGTGCATTTTTCCGTTCATCCATGTCACACTGCAACGGATATTCAAAAGTTTGTTAATTGCAAACTAATGCAATATCGCCCATTGCAATAAACTGCGAGCAAACCTTTTGAGAAAACGGAAAACAAAATTGTTACAATAACAAAAACAAAGGGAGAAAAAGAAAATACTCCCGCCTTCCACGGCGAATGAAAAATCTCACTTTTTTTAAGTATTTTACTCCGAACTATCGTAACTGATGATACAACAACTTTTTTCTTTATGAAACCTCCCTCCCTCTTATTGCCGGAGCAAACAAAAATAGATATAGTTTTGAACGCAAAAAGGAAACTTCGATGTCCATTGAATGGTTCGTACATTATTACTGTCACAAGTCAGGGAGGATAGTAAAAACACGCTTTCTTTCTTGAAAAAAAAAAAAAAAAACGAAAAGAAAAAAAAAACAATCAAAAAACGAATTAGGGAAAAAAATATAACCGCAATATTATGTATGGCAAGTAGCAATATTTTACAGTTTTTGGACTTACGATGTTTTCATACCGCAGCGAAGACTGCAATAGAACGGATGAGTTTTGATTTGCACGAATCGCCCTTCGGACAAACCAGTAGTCAAATAATCGCACCATTGGAAAAATTGGACCAATTGTACTCATACAATTAGACGAATCGTACCTTTGGACCAATTGCCCGTTAGAAGAATTTCCACGTGGTCTTTTGGAACTTTCAGACATATTGGTAAATTACTTGAAAATTGTATTGCTTCTTCCATAAGCTTTCCAGCTAAACTTTATGCACCTACTAATTTCTTCTTCTACGTGGCCCGAACTGGATACCTGTTGTCTAAATTAAATGAAAGCATTGGTATTCTCAGTTTTGTTTTCTGTAAGTTCATTTTAATGGTCTCTTCTTTACTTCTGTCAGCAAGTTCCTGGATCATACTCTGCAGCAACTCAGGGTGTACTTGCAAGAATGATTATGTCGCCAGCAAAACGTAGGCAGGTTCAACAATCTCCGTTCACCTATATCCCTTTGCCTTCCCAGTTTGATGATTGAAAGTCATTCTGCAACATGGCATTTAATAGCATTGGAGGTAGGGTACAACCTTGTCTCACTCTCTTTCCAATTTTTATAAGTACAGAGTCCTAAAGCAGTCAAAACTTTGTACTTGCTTTTTCACAGATATTGGCAATATAGGCATCTTCAATACCGCAGGATTTCAAAGAAATTACACTGTCGAAGCACATTATTGTGACCATCTCCTACATTTGACGTCAGCAGCGTGTATCCAATGAAAGAAGGCACGTGCTGTAAGCTGGCTTGAAGGGTATATAACGTGTGCTGTAATCATTCTGAAAACATATCACTCGTTGCTGTCATGGATAAAAGGAGCCATTTATCAGATTTACAAAAAGGGATGACTCTCCGCTTTCAGGCCAAGGGTGGCAGTATTTCTGAAACAGCGCAGCGCAGCGCAGTTTGTGAACTGTTCGCATGCTACTGTGATTAAAGTATATCGTGATTGGAAAAATGACACCATTGCGAATAAGAGACGTGGAAACTGAGGAGCACCACGTGCCATTGATGTGAGAGGTGACCGTCAGTTTCAAAGTTGCGTGAGGGCCGATCGACGCGCTACAGTGGAGCAACTCACTGGCCGAATGAACCAGGGGGCTACCGGAAGCGTGTCTAAAACGACAGTTTAGCGAATCCTGCTGCGTATGGATCTCCGATGGAGACGGGTGGTCACTGCACCTATGCTAACGAAGGTGCATGGGCTGCAAAGGCTTACATTTGTGTGGTGGTATCGGAATTAGACCTCCGCTGATTAGCAAAGGATTGCCTTCTCCGATGAGTCACGTTTTGTTTCATCGAACGGATGGACGTTGACTTATAAGGCGAGAGATATCGGAGAACAAACACTCTTCAACCACTGCTGGAAGAACACAAGATGGTGGGGGCAGCGTTATGGCCTGGGGAATGTTTTCGTGGCATTCTCTGGGTCCACTCATACCTGTGGAAGGCACTGTGGACTGAATTCGTTATGAATTCATCCTTGCACACCACGTAAACCCATACACGCGGACTGTCTTCCTTGGGGAGGATGGGATCTTCCAGAACGACAATGCGACGTGTCACACAGCTAGAAATGTCCGAGAGTGGTTGGAACAGCACGATGAAGACTTAAAAGTACTTCCCTGGCCCCATAATTCCCCAGACTTAAATTCAATTGAGCATCTGTGGGAGCACCTCGATCGGGTTGTTCGCTCTATGGATCCTCCACCACGCACCTTCCAGCAGCTGTCAGATGCACTGCAGTCAGCATGGCTCCACATACATGTGAACACCTTCCAGCAGCTGTCAGATGCACTGCAGTCAGCATGGCTCCACATACATGTGAACACCTTCCAGCACCTTATTGAGTCACTCCCAGCCCGTCTAGCTGCTGTCCGCGCTGCACACGGCGTTTACTCTGGATATTAGCTGGATATTACTCTGGATATTAGCCGGTGCTCACAATAATGTGACTCGACCGTGTATTATTCTTGGTTGTTTCACGGAATCAAAAGCCGTGATGAATATCAACGCTCACTATTATATTTAGAAATCAAAGGGTGACGGATATGAAGTCTCACTATTGATTATTATATTATCAATAGTGAGAGTTCATATTCACCACCCTTTTCAATTAGTATTCTTAGAACCTATAGTGCTGTTGCATCTCCGAAAGTCCGGCTTGTCCTCTTGGTTCAGTCATGTCCAGTGTTTCCTTCTAACAATGTGACAGTACCTTAGTGAAGATTTAATAAAGTGATAGGAGGCTGATAAGTCTGTAGTTCCTTTGATCCTAGAGGTTTCCTCCTTTATGTAGCACGATCACTGTAGCATTGTTCCAGTCATAAGGAATCTTCCCTTTGTTGAAGCAGGCATCTTGTGAAAACTTGGGCGTGTGTGGTTTCTGTTTTATTAGTGGCTTCCTGCACAATATCCACAGAAATTCAATCTTCTCCGTCTCATGTCTTTGATTGTATGCTCTACTTCTGCATGGAGAACTAGAGGAACTTTGGTGCCGGTACATTTCTTTGTGTCTATATACACTATCTACCAACAAGTAATTAGACACCCCTGCAATCGAAGATATCTGCGGTCCTGATACACGTCACGGCCGCTGCCGTTAAATATCGTGTGGGAAACAACAACGCAACCAGTCGCATGCAAGATGCCACGCAGTTCGGAGCTCTCTGATTTCGAGAAATGTGTAATCGTCGGGTATCACAGAAATGGCCGATCCATACGTGACATATCCAGCGAGTTGAAGTACCCAAAATCGACAGTGTTCTATGTGATTGGCAAGTGGAAGACGAGAGGTGACTGTCGGAATGTGCCCCAACCCGGCAGACCCACAAAACTGGGAGTTAGAGACCGACGGGTGCTGGCCAGAGAAATTCGAAAGAACCGCACCAAATCGATGGGCCACATCCGTGAGGAGTTTCAACAGGCATCCGGAAGTGTTCTTTCGATGAATACCATCCGTAAGGAAGCCCATTTGCTCGGTTATAATGGACGTGCTGCCGCCCACAAGCCTTTAATCACCAAGTCCAATAGCGCTGCTCGGCTAACGTGGTGCAAAGAACGTAGACAGTGGACCGTTGAACAGTGGAAACAGGTTCTCTGGAGCGACGAACCAAGGTTCACTCTCTACCGTTCGGATGGCAGGTTCTAGGTTTGGCGTCTGCCTGGAGAACGCCTCCTGCCGGAATGTATTGTGCCAACTGTGAAGTTCGGCGGCGGTGGAATTATGCTATGGGGGTGTTTCTCGTGGTATGGCACGAGACCCTTGCTCACAATTCCTGGTAGACTGAACGCCGAGACCTACTGCACCATTTTGGATGACCATGCGCTTCCTACGTTGTGGAAGTTTTACGGGGTGGACCCATGTTACTCTCAGGATGACGATGCCACCTGTCATGTTGCGAGGTCCACCATGGCTTGGTATGGTGACAATGGGGTTAATCGAATATACTGGCCTGCGCAGAGCCCGGACCTTAACCCTATCGAGCACCTCTGGGACGAGTTGGAGCGTCGACTTAAGGGGTGCCCCCACCGTCCGAAATCGGTGAAGGAACTGACCTGTCTTCTCCAAGCCGAGTGGAAGAAAATACCGCTAGCCGTCGTACATCGCCTGGTTGAGAGTATGCCCCGGAGGGTCGCAGCTGTAATCGCCGCTCGTGGAGGCTCCTCCACCTATTGAAGGTGAATAAACTTTGTTTTCCTTTGCTATCACAGGTGTCCAATTACTTGTTGGTAGATAGTGTAGTTTTGTGTGGAATTCTAGTCAAAATTTCGCTTCTATTTCTTGTTACAGTACTATCATTTCTGAGTGCCATAATGTTTCGTTCCATAACTGAGCTGACCTTTTGTTTTCTTCATGCTTTGGCTGTTCTTAATTGTTTTTTTTTTTTTTCATTAGTTTACAACTGAATTCCCATATGTCTTCAGTGATTTTTTATCGCAATGTTCTGCATAGTTCAGTACATTCTACTTAGGAAGTTAATTATTCTTCATCTCCCCCTCCATTTTTTTTTGGCATCAGTAGTTTTGTTTTTTTGACATTTTCACACGTAGTTTTGTGTTAGTGGTACCTATTTTTGTCGCTGCTCCGAGTAGGTGTTTTGTAATTTTTCTGTTAACTTCGGAGATATCTATTTTTTTCGTTTTTCGATTTTCTAGAATAAAACATCGGTTTCTCAGTTACAATTTAAGGGTTTTATTGATGTTTTTTTTTTTTTTTTTAACATTTGTCATGTCAGTATGTTTCCTTTGCTTTATGACCTTGCATCGTTCAAGTTTTGTGATAAGACGTGCACCTTTGAGGTCACCATTTTATGGTCAAACCTTGTGTAGAAACTGCTCTTCGATGACAAATTTCTGGTTACACAAAATAAAATCATTCTCATTTTTCACCCGTGTGCCTCCACGTCTATTTCCTAAGCGGTATTTTCTTCGAAAAGAAGTTCATGATGAAGAACTTTTCCGCCGCTGCAAATCTCGTTTCTGTGATTAAATTTACGTATCAAAGTTTCGTCGCATCGACTGATTTTTGCATTTAAAACACCCATAACAATCTTCAAGTGCTGCTTAACCATTTAATGTAAATGTTAAATTTCCTTGCTAAATTTTTCGATTTCTTCATCAGGATGATTTGTGGTGGGCGCGAAGGCTTGAAAAACATAGATCTGCTATCTTTATGGGAGTTGGATAACGAGTCGTGCTGGTATATCGGAGGAACTTTCGACCTGCAGAACATTGTCCTTTAGTTTTTGGTTAATTATAAATCCAATACCATTAGTTCTTTCCCTGTATGTTCCGAGTCAATAAAGGAAATGGCCAATCTATTCTCTGTGAACCTCTCCTTGTTTCCTTACTTCACTTAGTCCGACAACATCCTACGTCATTTTCTGCACGGATCAGGGAAGAGTCGCCAACGTCAACAAAAGCACAAGACGACCGGAATTTGATTTTACTGGCTCGCACGAAATGCCGACGAAATGCAACTGAGCTGGAACGCCTGTTTTCTGCGGACACAGGGCTACACGCATCCACACAGACCATAAGAAATCGGTTTCATCGAAGGAGGACTGTACAAGGTCTAATCAAAAAGTATCCGACCGCATGTTTTCTACTAAACGAGACAGAACACTGCATCGGGAGTCGGTGGTTTTAGAAAATGGACACACTGTGGTCGTTGTGAAATGGAGCATTGTTCCGCAGGAAATATCCACCAACACGAAGGGTAGACAATGACCATGATTGGATGAATCGGATGAACAACGGTGTTAAAATACGCTTGGGCATTCAGTTGTGGGTCCACTGAAACCAAGGGACCTTAAGTCTCTCATAAAAACACTGCCCGTGCAATTATACTGCTTGCACCAATCTGGAAGGTTGAAACCATACGAGATGGATACTAGATCTCTCCTGTTGCCCCTAAATTCTCACCCTCCAGTTGCACTGAAAGACGCGATTATTCAGACTATGTATGACTCTTTTCCAATTATTTAGGGCCTGTCTCTGGCGCTCGCAACACCACTAGGTACGTTTTGTCTTGCCCTCCGCAGAGAGCAACGGTGTACAGAGAGGTCTGGTGTTGTACAGCCGACGATATTACAAGAGCTGAAGACCATGCCACAATGCGAAGACTGTTTCGGAGTGGTTTTAAGAATATGATGAAGACTTTTCCCTGTTTCATTGGCCCCCTTAGTTTGCAGATTTCAATCCCATGGAGCGCACCTTGCGCAGGGATGCCGTAAGGCAGAATTGTCCCTGATTCATGCACACATATATCACAAAGCTGTTACCCAAGATCCAGAGGTTAGCTCCTCAAAGAAAGCTCATCTGCGAAATCAAAGATTAAAACTGATGGAGCTAGATTTTTCTTACTGTTGGTGCATCAAACACCTCCATTCACAGCGATGGCATCCTTCACTGACATCCATCACACATCTTAAAGATATTTTGTACTTCATGCTGATTATCTTTTTCTCATGAAGGCATTCCTGAATCTGGCCTTCCCATTATTTCCTTGGTCTTTCGTTTCTGCCACTAGGACTGAATAAATGCTCTTAGTTAGGATCTCGCCACATATTCTCTGAACATGTTAAAACCACCTCATAATATCTGTCGAAAAATCTACTAACAGTTTGCTTCACATTACACATCTGCAGCACATCTTCATTCCTTACCTGACCAGAACTTGTCTTGCCACAAACCCCCGTAAGTAACGTATATCTGTAGCACAAAAACGACTCCTACGCCCCTTCTGTCTTACCCAGATTTCATTGCCGTACACCAGAGTAAGAGCAATTACTCTTTCCTACACAGCCATTCAGAAACTTTTTGAAAACTCATCATTCCTGTGAAATCCTCCTAAGGCAGCTATGATTTTCAATGATGAATTCACTCGCCTACTAATTTCAACATCTAATTTGTTTTCTCTGTGAAACATGTTTCCTCTTAAACACAGAAATTCATTTACCTCTGCGCCATTTAGCCTGATCTTGCATTCAGTACTAACACTTCCTCGATAAAGAAAAACAACAACATAGCTTTGGGTTTTTTCACTTATTTATACTTAGTTTGAATTTCATACAAACTTCTTACATCCGGGCAACATATTCTGCAACACACTTTTGCTCTCTGTCATCAGCCAGGGCCGGATGGAGCTCTTGCGGGACCCTGGGCGAAATTTCATTGCGGGGCCCAGAGCAAAATTTCATTGTGGGCACTAAAAATAAATCTCGTATTTTAATAAAGTTGTTTCTGAAAATTATCGTTCGTGAGGAAGACACACGAACACAACCGTAAAGACAAAACGATCATCTCAAAGAAGTATTTGCTTTAAGCTTAAGAAAAAGACCATACTACGGACTGAAAGTTCAGAGAGAGAGAGAGAGAGAGAGAGAGAGAGAGAGAGAAATAGAGAGAGGAGGGAAGAGAGAGAGATAGAGAAAGATAGAGAGAAAGAGAAAAAGAGAGAGAGAGAGGAAGAGAGATAGAGAAAGAGAGAGAGAGAGAGAGAGAGAAAAGAGAGAGAAAGAGAAATAGAGAGAGGAGGGAAGAGAGAGAGATAGAGAAAGATAGAGAGAAAGAGAAAAAGAGAGAGAGAGGAAGAGAGATAGAGAAAGAGAGAGAGAGAGAGAGAGAGAGAGAGAGAAAGAGAAATAGAGAGAGGAGGGAAGAGAGAGATAGAGAAAGATAGAGAGAAAGAGAAAAAGAGAGAGAGAGGAAGATAGATAGAGAAAGAGAGAAAGAGAGAGAGAGAGAGAGAGAGAGAGAGAGAGAGAGAGAGAGAGAGAGAGAGAGAGAGAGAGAAGAGAAATAGAGAGAGGAGGGAAGAGAGAGAGATAGAGAAAGATAGAGAGAAAGAGAAAAAGAGAGAGAGAGAGAGAGATAGAGAGATAGAGAAAGAGAGAGAGAGAGAGAGAGAGAGAGAGAGAGAGAGAGAGAGAGAGAGAGAGAGAGAGAGAGAGAGAGAGAGAGAGAGAGAGAGAGAGAGAGAGAGAGAGAGAGAGAGAGAGAGAGAGAGAGAGAGAGAGAGAGAGAGAGAGAGAGAGAGAGAGAGAGAGAGAGAGAGAGAGAGAAAGTAAAAAGTGTTAAAATCTACGATTTTCTTTCTCGGGAGAAGAGGTTTAGGTTGCATTGTGACTCTTATAACAGCTTATTCACATAATGATAAAAAGATACTTGCTTAGCGAATATTTTCTCATTGCGAATATTTTTTTATAGGAAATATAATAAGGATCCCTCTAAAATAAATTGGTAGAAATAGTTTTTCCCCTGATACATGTTTAGTGAGATTGATTTTTAGTGCATAGATGAGTAACTGACAAATTAGTGACATTCTAAACTTTTATACGGGTTCATATATGAAAGTTGCATTTTTTTTTTCAATTTCTTGTAATGTTGGAAAAGTGGCCTATATGTAGTCCGAAAGTAACTTGGATATTGTTCTTTTTATTTCCTTAAATTTAAGTATCAGGTTTTCACACAAATTGTTGGATATATAAAAGTAGGTACCACAAAATGATGAAATTTAATTTGCTATTTCATGAATGCGGAAAAGATTAAGGTGGTCGCAAAAATATTTCGAATCTGCAAATCTCATTATCCGTACGACGAATAGGGGGGGGATAACGTATTCAAAAATGGGGAAATTGGAAACAAACAAAAAACTTCAAAAATATATTTTTAAGGTCCTTCGCCCCAAAAGTTACAAAAAATGTATTAAATTTTTTTTACCAAAAATTAGTTTGTTTTCTAAACTGCGGGGCCCCTAAAGGCGCGGGGCCCGGGGCGACCGCCCCAGTTGCTCCTATGGTCCAGCCGGCCCTGCATCAGCATACAGCAACCTGCGCACATGAGAAGTACCAAAAAGATCAACTAGTATTGTCTACTTTGCATCATGCATGCCTGCATCCATAAATATACTGAACAGCCACGGTGATATCTCACAACCTTATCTGACCCCTACATCAACAGAAAATCATTTCGATAAAATACCATTTACTCGCACACACGCTAGTAGCGTTCCATTCACATTCTGTACACCCAGACTTGTCTGTCGGACTGCCAGATGGTAAAGCGTGATTCATCACTTCAGAAAACAAGTTTCAACAGCTCCACTGGCGCCGAGCTTTACAGCACTCCAACCGACGTTTGGCGTTGATTTTGCTGCGCAGCTGTTCGGCAATGGAATCGCATTCCCTTCAACTTTCGACGGACCGTTATGGTGCTGGCCTTACTTCCAGAAGCATTTTTGAACTCCGTGGTGAGTGTTGAAAGTGAAGACAGGCGATTTTGTCGCACCACCGGCTTCAGCATTCGGCGGTCTGGTTCTGTGACTTTACGTGGCCTACCAGGTCACGATTGTGTTGTTGTTGTTCCTATGTCTTTCCACTTCACAACAGCATCACTTATAATTGATCTCGGCAGCTGCAGCAGGGCAGAAATTTTCAAAACTGACTTGCTCCAGGATGACATCCTATGACCGTGCCACGTGGAAAGTCACTGAGCTCTGCCGTACGGCCCACTCTACTATTCAAGCTTATATATGATGTTTGCTGGGTCTTTTGATACCTATATGGAACATAGCTGTGACGTATGTGAGCCAACCCGTAATTCAAAAGGGGTGTCCGGATATTTTTGAATATGTAGTGTATACATGTTCAAAGGGACAAATATCAATGGAGATTGTTTAACAAACTTCGCTTTTCTCTCGACATCGTCCTTCTTTCTAATACTGCCTCAGAGTCACAGTGTACAATCCGGGGACGTGCTGACGAGATCAACGAAGTTGGTGTAAAAATGAACTAACAGAAAACAAAATAAATGCATAATGCTTTTGACACGGTAAATCTAGAATAACTAATACCTACATATTTACCTTAGATAACAGATAACAAGCAAAGACCACACAGAAGAAGAAATAATTGGGGGTATAAAACTTAGTTGGAGACCTTTTGGAAGAAACAGTACAATTTTTAAGAGCAATTTATTATTATGTCTTAAAAGATAAATGTTTAATCAACGCATCCTTCTAGTTGTTACTTATGGATCACAGGCATGGACCTTGAGTAAGAAAGATATTCAGAGCCTGCTGCAAAGAATTCGAAGTAGCATGGGGAGATGCATGCTTGGTAGAACCCCCCATGGATAACATTCTAATCACTACGACCTTTCTTCTGCCATTAATTAAATCACTCACAGCTATATATATATATCATCATCATCATTGTCAACCATTATCAATCCACTGCTGGACGAAGGTCTCCCCAAGTTTCCTCCACAACGGTCTGTCTTGTGCCAATCTCCTCCATGTCATCCCTGCATACTTTCGAATTTCATCCACCCATCTCCCATGTGGTCTTCTTCTGGGTCTTTTCCTGTCCCTTGGAATCCAATCTAAAATTTCGGCTGTCCATCGATGATCTGTCCTTCTGGCAGTATGTCCAGCCCATTGCCATTTCAGGGATTTAACTCTGATCATAATGTCTTCCACTCTTGTCATTTTTCGGATCCACGAGTTCCTCTTCTTATACCTCCTGGTTATATACACTGGCGGAAAGTGAAAAAAGAACACCAAGAAGGAATTGGCGGACGATCATGAAATTTAGATATGTTAATGGGGTCGAGTTTACGTAGGTGTGATGTTCATTTCGGGACCAACCGGTGAGCGCTTACGCCACAGTACGGCATAATATGCAAATTATCGTCGGTGGTATTTAAGGAGTACGGCGAAGTGAATGTAATCAGTCGTCAGCGTACGGACACGTGCAAAGACCATGAAGAAGCTGCAATGCCTGGACATGGAAGACGTGTACGATTTCAGCAGCTATCGGACTTTGAGCGAGGTAGTCTAGTCGGACTCCGCGAGGACGGGTGGTCGTATCGTCGTATTGCGGAGCGAATTGGACGGGAAGTATCGGTGGTGGTACGATGGTGGCGTAGATGGTCCGAGGAACATTCCCACACGAGAAGACGTGGAACCGGGAGTCACAGACGGACTGATGAGCGGACCGATCGACGCATAAGAAGAGGGGCGTTGTCAAGCAGAACATCCACTGCGACGCAAATCCAAGCTGCTGTTGCACCTGAGGTGACTGTGCGAACAATCCGCAACCGTCTACTGGATGCAGGACTGCGTGCACGTGTGCCTCTGACTCCAGCCCACCGTCAGGAACGGCTACAGTGGTGTCGCCAACGTCTACCCTGGAGAACGCAATGGAGATCTGACGTGTTCAGCGATGAAAGCAGATTCTGCTTGGGAGCCTTCGATGGCCGTATGCGTGTCCGCAGACGCACAGGGGAGCGTCTCCACCCTTCTTGCATCCGCCAACGACACACAGGGCCTACACCTGGTCTCCTGGTGTGAGGAGCGATCAGCCATCGCTCACGTACACAACTAGTGTCTGTACCGGGTACGTTAAACACCACCTCCTACATCAACAACATCATTCAGCCCGTTGTTGTGCCATTTGTAAGGTCGGTCCATCGTGGTGTTTTCCAGCCTGATAACGCACGCCCACACACGGCACGTGCAACGCAACATGCACTTCAGGGTGTGAGACAACTTCCATGGCCCGCACGTTCACGGGATTTGTCCCCCATTGAGCACGTGTGGGATTTTATGGAACAACGACTTATCTGGTCTCCACGGTCAGATAAGTCAATACCCCAAACTTACATCCAACATCTGTACGACAGACTCCATGCCAGAATTGCACAATGTGACGCAGTTCATGGCGGTTCAACCTCGTAGTAACCATGTTACATGGAAATGTTATTTTTCAGTTAACCAGCAATTACAGCTGTAATTTGCCATAATGTTTTGATCACGTTATCCTCTGTATTCCGTTATTATCCTGTATAAATTTTGTTGGCATCAGACGTCTCCTTCTTGGTGTTCTTCTTCACTTTCCGCCAGTGTATATATATATATATATATATATATATATATATATATATAGAGAGAGAGAGAGAGAGAGAGAGAGAAAGAGAGAGAGAGAGAGAGAGAGAAAGAGAGAGAGAGAGAGAGAGAGAGAGAGAGAGAGAGAGAGAGAGAGAGAGAGAGAGAGAGAGAGAGAGAGAGAGAGAGTGAAAATATTGCAGAACAAAATACAAAATTTCAAAACAAGTATAAAACTGGAACAGGTTGCCGTCATCAGGAGAGCATCAACCTGTGGGAGTGGCCTTTCTAGTACCAACAAAACGAGAAGGCAAGCCAAAATTGTCGGTTGGTCATGCTCCCTAGGCCACAAAACTGAATTCTAATAAACACAAAAATTACAAAAATCAAATTTAAAAAAGAAGAATTAAAAGCTTACCGGCAGAACAAAAACCGCCATGACAAAGAGTCAAACAAGACTGAACAAAGCACCCACAAGAACCCAAATATATACACTGATAAGAAAGGTGGTCACGGTTAAACAACTACCTGGTAAGCCAAAAAATGTGTGAGTTGACAAGATGCAAAACTGTGTATGTAGATAAGATCTTCAGATATTAGGGACCCACCAAATAGCACTTTATGTTGCCTATATATTTAAAATTGTTAGGTCCTAGGTTAATAAAACATGTCAATGTGTAATTTGAAACTTTTAGACACCGAATTAAAGTTTAAAATTAAATGGTTAAAATGATGCCTTAAGAATTTTTTAGGAAAATTGTTAGATTGCAATTTAGAAAGAAGAGCTTTCAGATTTTTTGCATCAAGTAAGAGCTGTGTAGAGCAAATTTTAGCCATTCTATGAAACTGAGAGATGAGTAGATTGCGATGTATAACTTTTGAAATATTGGATGACCAGTGAGTGTAGTGAATGATATCAAACTCAAAAGAGTTTCTTTTATCAAATAAATTCACCACACCTCTTCCCTCCTCGTCCACCTGAACCTCTAAATCGAGGTAACAAACACAAGTAGACGATCTGTTGGTTTTTTCTAGGGTAAGGTCGTCAGGATACAAGTCAGCGGCGCAACGCAAAAAGTCCGGAACGTTAATGACAATAATGTCATCAACATGTCCTAGTAACTAAGATAGTCTTGTTTGACTCTTTGTCATGGCGGTTTTTGTTCTGCCGGTAAGCTTTTAATTCTTCTTTTTTAAATTTGATTTTTGTAATTTTTGTGTTTATTAGAATTTGGTTCTGTGGCCTAGGGAGCATGACCAACTGACAGTTTCGGCTTGCCTTGTCGTTTTGTTGGTACTAGAAAGGCCACTCCCGCAGGTTGATGCTCTCCTGATGAGGGCAACCTGTTCCAGTTTTATACTTGTTTTGAAATTTTGTATTTTGTTCTGTAATATTTTCATTCTATATAAGCTACTACATGAGGTTTAGCTGCCTTCGGCGCTTCTCATGGTATTAGCCTTTTTTGTCTAATTTTCTTGTGTTAAATAATTTATTTATAAAGTCATTTTTTTTATTTTATTTATGTACTATCTATCTATCTATCTATATATATATATATATTCGTTGCGCTTTTTGATTTTCAGGTTATTTTGCAACCTTCGTTTTAAATTCTAAAGTTTTTCCTTAGTCTTCAGTTTTGCTCTTAAGTATATATATATATATATATATATGGAATGTAAGGTCAGGTGATGCGTAACATCACAGCCTCTCCTTGACAAATGTCAACCCCGCCTTCTCATGGTGCATCCTGTTCCCATTAAAGGGGCTCTGACGACCGCCAATAGAGGTATAACTATACCATTGGGATTAGAGGAAATGCTATGAAACACTCACCAACCCGTTTGGCCAGCGTGGTGAGTTATGGCCAAACCCCTCCAAAATGACTCCACAACTTAAATCTTGGCCCTCAGTCTCCGGCAGCTGGAATGTACCTGGCCAAGGCAGCGGCCAGTGCGACATGAAGGCAGAGGGTGCTAAGAATCCCCGGAGGACCGGACTAGGCTGCCATCTGATGCTGACCTTGGCTACGTATAATGGACGCTCCCTATCTTCTGATTCAAGGCTTCTTGAATTGGAAGAGGAACTACAAAGGATCAATTGGGACATCGTCGGGCTAAGTGAGATAAGGAGAAAAGGAGAAGATCTCATTGAATTCAAAAGTGGACATCTCTTCTACTATCGTGGGACTTATACTGGCAGAACTAGTGGTGTTGGATTTATAATAAATAAGAAACTGAAGGATAAAGTTGTAGAAGTTGAAAGTTCCTCTGACAGAGCTGCACGACTCGTTATCCAACTTTCGAGAAGATACCAGGCTCAAATTATTTAAGAATATGCACCCACTACAAGTCATCGTGAAGAAGAAATTGAAGAATTTTTTGAGGAAATTCGTCATCTAAATAATAAAGGTAAGCAGCACTTAAAGATAATTATGGGAGATTTCAATGCAAAAATAGGGCAACAACAACAGAATGAAACTTCAGTAGGTAAATTCGGTCACGGCAACAGAAACCAGCGTGGAAATACTCTCGTTGAGTTTGCAGAGGCAGATGGGTTTTTCATCTTGAACTCCTTTTTCAAGAAAAACCCACACAGGAAATGGACATGGAGACATCCAAATGGGACGACAAGTGAAATTGATTTTATTATGTGTAACAAAAAATTCGTCGTAAAAGACTGCAGTGTTCCAAACAAGTTCAACACAGGTAGTGACCATAGATTGGTGAGATGTAAGATGCACTTCAACACTAAACTCGAACGTGGCAAGCTCATAAGACAAACAAAATGTATTTACATAACCAACCTTAAAAAACACCATAATACCTTCAAGTTGGAACTGAAGAACAGATTCTCTGCTTTAGAAGGCCTAACATCGGAAGAAGTGGATATTTCTGAAGTTAACAGAAAAGTAACCAAAGCTTTTATGGAAACAGGAACAAAATCAGCTGGGTCTAAGAACAAGTTTCATGTGAACAAATTATCAGGAAAAACCAAAATGTTGATGCAAAAAAGAAGAAGAGATGAGTACAACTAAAGAAGATGTGACTTCCAAAGTGGAATATATAGAGCTATGCAAGACAGTACGAAAAAGTATCACTGAAGACGTAAGGAAATTCAACTGTGAACTAGTGAGGAAAGCAATTGAAAACAACCAAAGCCTAAAGATAGCAAAGGGACATCTCAGTAAGGGAAGAAAACAGATTATGGCACTGAGAAAAGAAGATGGTTCTGTAACAAGAAATAGAGGCGAAATTTCGACAAGAGTGAAAGATTTCTACTCCAAATTATATGAAAGGGATGATACATGTACTCCAGGCATCATTAAAGGTACTAGTACCAGAGTTCGTCCAGTCCTCCCAGCAGAAGTTGCACATGCAATCAAGAACATGAAGCTGGGAAAAGCTCTAGGAGAAGATGGAATTACTGTAGACATCATACAAGAAGCAAGTGGAGAAATCGAAACAGTACTCCCCCAAATTTTCACTCGATGCCTTAATGAAGGAAAGATTCCTGAGGATTGGAACAATGCTACAATGATCCTGCTACATAAAAAAGGTGACATTGAGGATCTCAGGAACTACAGACCTATTAGCCTCCTATCAGTGGTTTATAAAATCTTCACGAAAGTTCTTTTACACCGTTTGAAGGTAACACTGGACATGGCTCAACCGAGAGAACAAGCTGGATTCAATAGTAGCTACAGCAGAATAGATCCTATCCACGTACTGAGAGAACTAATTGAAAGAGCGAGGGAATATGAACTTCCATTGTGCATGGTTTTATCGATTATGAAAAAGCCTTTGATTCGGTGAAACCATCAGCAGTTGCAATGGCTCTGAAATCCTGCGGTATTGAAGATGCATACATTAATATTATTAAATAACATCTATGAAAATGCAAGTGCAAAGATTCGGCTTTTTGAAAATACAACACACATAAAAATTGGAAATAGAGTGAGACAAGGTGACACCATATCTCCGAAGCTGTTTAATGCCACATTGGAAATTGTCTTTCAATCACTGAACTGGGAAAACAAAGGGATAAAGATTAATGGAGATTTTCTAACTCACCTTCGTTTTGCTGATGACGTAGTCATTTTTGCAACTGCCGCATCAGAACTGCAGAGTATGATCCAAGAACTTGCTGACAAGAGTAAAGAAGTGGGATTAAAAATGAAATTTCAGAAGACAAAAGTGATGTTCAGTGCTTTTACAAGAAATGAAGATTTATCGATTGATGGAGAAAAAGCTGGAGATAACAGACACGTACATTTATCTCGGACAGCAGATATCAAGTGAGGGTCACATTGATGAAGAAATTAATCGGCGTACAAAACTTGCCTGGAGAGCTTTTGGAAGAAACAGCATAATTTTCAAGAGCAATATGCCATTATGTCTTAAAAGAAAAGTGTTTGATCAATGCATCCTTCCTGTGCTTACGTATGGAGCAGAGACGTGGACCTTAACTAAAAGAGACATACAACGGCTGCAGACAACTCAAAGTAGCATGGAGAGGTGCATGCTTGGTGTAACAAGGATAGATGAGAAGCGGTACTCGTGGATCCGAAAAATGACAAGAGTGGAAGACATCATGATCAGAGTCAAATCCCTGAAACGGCAATGGGCTGGACATACTGCCAGAAGGACAGACCATCGATGGACAGCCGAAATTTTAGATTGGATTCCAAGGGACAGGAAAAGACCCAGAAGAAGACCACATGGGATATGGGTAGATAAAATTCGAAAGTATGCGGGAGTGACATGGAGGAGACTATCACAAGACAGACTGTTGTGGAGGAAACTTGGGGAGACTTTCCTCCAGCAGTGGATCGATAATGGTTGAAAATGATGATGATGATATATATATATATATATTACGGTGCCATTTCCTTCCCATTTTGAATTGAATGAAAAGTCTTATTTCAACAATAAGGTATGGCAGCTTTTACAAGTTTCAACGCGCGATAAAATTTAACAAAAGCGCTGAAACTAAGTTTAAGAGAAGTTTGTGTATTTTACGAATATAAACGGAATTTCCCCAATTGTTCCACCGCTCACAAATTTTCCTTAATTGTAACTTGAAAATTAGTTGTAGAGAGGAATTGGAAACAAAGGTGAACCATGTGTTATTTCCTTAGTAAACAGGAAAATGAGGTTACTTCTCTGCTGTCTTGGCAATTTGAATGCTAAATAAGTTTGAATAATTAATAACCTTTTACAAAAGATTGTATCCTTTCATTCGCAACATTAATTCAAGTAAGATCCAAAAGTACTGAAACATGCTTCCACGTTTCGCATGAATGCTGAAAGAGTTTAGGAAATAGTAAATCTTACCGCTGGCGACAATCTTTAATTTCTCCAGTTTCGAGCAAAGCACTTCTGTCGATATAAATGAATTATTCCCGTAACTATTAATATTTTTACTTTGATCACCTCATATTTATGTAGAACTATTCCTTTGCATCGCAGTTAGTTATAGTTTTTAAACGTTATTGAAAAAGCAAGCTTCATGTTGCATAATACGGACGTATTTGACTAAAATCTTTTCAAAAAGTAGGAATTGCAGGATTTCATTATTACGAAGGGCTTTATTGGTATTCTAATATTATAACAAAGCGAAAACACATTTATTGGATTTTTACTTTGGTTACAATTCTGCAATTAAGCATCAACTGTTTGAACTAACAGCTAACTGACGGCGCTACATGCAAATTTTTTCTCAAACATAATGTTAACTACTGAAAACCATTGTTTACTGTTTATCTGGAAAATCAATGAATATATAAAGGCTTTATAGCAAAGCAGTTTCATAAACGCAGTTTTGGTTTGTTAGTCTCTTTAATTAAGTTCGTTTTCATGTAAGTAATACATTTCCGTTGCCGTTCTACAGGTTGCTAAAAGTCTGATAATAATAACACAGCGAATTTAAAAACATGATAGAAGAACCCATTTGATTTTAAGAATTTCTCGCATAAAAATGAAAAAGTGAGCACGTGTTTATAAGTAACAGTTAAATAATCGATAGCGTTAAGTTTAGAAGAAGCTCCGAAAATGAGTCGTATTTGAATAATGTAATGCGCTGTGCAGCGTTCTCAAAAGTTTCGAATAGTGGAATTCTGTCCTCAAAAGGAAAACGAACCCAACTCTCCCACTATTAACTCCTGAAAATTTCCGTTCAGTTGCGCATCGATCTCGGATATGCCCAAAATGATAACGGAAATGGCGGCATTTTTTAAATCGACAGAAGAAACTCATGCCTGAAAAAACTATAGGGAAACCTTAGCGCCGTCCTTAACTTCCGTTGTCGGAAATTGTTACCCACAATTTCACGAATGAAATACAAACATTTATGTGCTGAAATGATATGTAACAACAGCACTAGACACAGGCAACATCGTGAGTAAAAAGAAATTACGATTACAGGAAAAATCTTCACTGCGTTTAACTTCCGTTTTCGAAAGTTTTGAAAGACAAGATACCATCCCCAGACGGTAAACGACCTCTCCCTACCCCCAAAAAGTTTCTTTTCAGTTCTGCATCGATCTCGAGAATTACCCAAATGATGAAGAAAAAAAAAAGTGGTCGGAAAACTTTTTCCGAGAACTGACTACTCAACCCTTATTATTAACAATTCAACTATTCTTTGTTAAAAAGAGATGGATAAATAATACCGCCAGAAGTTGAGTTGATTGACTATGTGAGAATGTGCAAATAAAAAATCAGCCTGTTTCCAATTTTAGGAATATTTTATGACGTATACTGCCTTTCTGATCTCCCGTTTTTCGTTGACGCTTATGTAAATTTTCGTTGCTTTTTATTATGTTTTTATAGAGAATTTCAAAGTTGAACTCCCGCGAGTTTTTGTTTTTGAGCTTTTAGCAGTCGCCTGTCTCTAATTTGGGGCTGCTGGTTCCAGGGTAGGAATCCACACACACAGCCAGTGCCAAAAGACAAACTCATCATTTATGTCTCACCCGGAATTCGAATCCGGACACATCTCGGACGAACTATTAGAAACCAGCGCATCGTACGACTCGGCAACATTCTCAGGGCTATGACTGACAGTCAGTCGAGTCATGATAACTGATATAAATACAAGAATCACACAACTTGAGATGTCTATTTGTTCGTACCTTTACTGGCCGCAGCTTTGTGGTTAAAATTAACAGTGAGCCTTTTCATTGCTCATCAAGGGTGTCTTTTAGAGTTCCGTTCTTGGACCAACCTTGGTTTTTGATATATCTATATACACGATTTGCATAAGCCCAAAAATGACCACCAGGTCATTATGTATGCGAATGATAAAACCGTTGTTATCAGGCCCCTGAACAAACACAGAGCTGTGATGCTCCTCCAAAACTTTCTTTCTAAGCTGTAGAATTACTAAACTGACCAGAGAATCAAAATTAGTAGTTCTAGAAGCGGTGTGTTGTTGCTCTTTGGATCTCTCCAAGGAGTACCGCAAAACTAGCTATGTTCGAAGAAACAATCTCCCGTGTCACTTTAAGTACATGGGGCTATAAATGGACAGATTTCTGTGGGTAGCCAATACCACCTACTCTAGTACAAATACACTATCTACCAACAAGTAACTGGACACCTGTGATAGCAAAGGAAAACGAAGTTTATTCACCTTCAATAGTTCGTGGAGCCTCCACGAGCGGCGATAACAGCTGCGACCCTCCGGGGTATACTCTCAACCAGGCGTTGTACGACGGCAAGCGGTAGCTTCTTCTTCTCTGCTTGGAGAAGATAGGTCAGTTCTTTCACCGATTTCGGACGGTGGGGGCACCCATTAAGTCGACGCTCCAACTCGTCCCAGAGGTGCTCGATAGGGTTAAGGTCCGGGCTCTGCGCAGGCCAGTCCATTCGTTTAACCCCATTGTCACCATACCAAGCCATGGTGGACCTCGCAACATGACAGGTGGCATTGTCATCCTGAAAGTAACATGGGTCCACCCCGTAAAACTGCCACAACGTAGGAAGCGCATGGTCATCCAAAATGGTGCATTAGGTCTCGGCGTTGAGTCTACCAGGAATTGCGACCAAGGGTCCCGTGCCATACCAGGAGAAACACCCCCATAACATAATTCCACCGCCGCCGAACTTCACAGTTGGCACAATACATTCCTGCAGGAGGCGTTCTCCAGGCAGACGCCAAACCTAGAACCTGCCATCCGAACCGTAGAGAGTGAACCTTGATTCGTCGCTTCAGAGAACCTGTTTCCACTGTTCAACGGTCCACTGTCGACGTTCTTTGCACCCCGTTAGCCGAGCAGCGCTATTGGACTTTGTGATCAAAGGCTTGTGGGCGGCAGCACGTCCATGATAACCAAGCAGATGGGGTTTTTTTCGGATGTTATTCGTCGAAAGAACACTCCCGGAAGCCTGTTAAAACTCCTCGCGGATGTGGCCCATCGATTTGGCACGGTTCTTCCGAATTTCTCTGGCCAGCACCCGTCGGTCTCTAACTCCCAGTTTTGTGGGTCTGCCGGGTCGGGGCACATTCCGACAGTCATCTCTCATCTTTTACTTGCCAATCACGTAGGCCACTGTTGATTTTGGGTTCTTCAACTCGCTGGATAAGTCACGTATGGATCGGCCATTTCTGTGATACCCGACGATTACACCTTTCTCGAAATCAGAGAGCTCCGAACTGCGTGGCATCTTGCAGGCGACTGGTTGCGTTGTTGTTTCCCACACGATATTTAACGGCGGCGGCCGTGACGTGTATCAGGACCGCAGATATCGTCGATTGCAGGGGTGTCCAATTACTTGTTGGTAGATAGTGTAGAATTAGGCACAGCATCAGGAAACTATCTCAACTCCTCCGAAAGAAAATATTCCTTTCAACACCCAACGAAATACTTTTGTACAAGACGGTTGTCACGCCAGTGTTCACATACTTTGCTCTCACCCGGGCAGGGCTCAGAGACGAAGATTAAGAGTGGCGCAGAGCAGAGCACTCCGAATGATCATTAGGGCTTCGCTGTGGACACCTACTCGGGATTTGCGGGACCGAATCGGTGTCGAAAATGTACATGAGTTTATTACCATCAGACTCACTAAGAAGTTCTTCAAGAAAAGCGCTACTCATCCAAACAAACTTGTTAAGAATGCGATTGACTGCGACGTCAATGCAGACCATAAGCATTCCAGACTTAGCTAAGGTGGTGATCACTGTCCCCCTAAACGGAGTGTCGTATTGTTGAGCACTAATCTTGGGTCATGATTAAATGATTGCACTAGGAGGCAAGTCCTTGCGAAATAACAAGGTGGGGGTTAAATGTGCCACTGGCCAAGTGACGACTAGTCGGATGATCCTTTTCAATAATGGCGTGAAACGGTGAGAACTTAATGTTGCTCCAGCTCACGGTGGTGATTGATATGGTAGTGCTTGGTTCCTCCTCTGCCAAAGTCTTTTGCTCCTTTCGGATTAATCTCTTCAAATAGAGTGACTTTCTCTCTCCTTCGTCTCCATACATTTCTATTTTGCTTTCCTATAGGGTTCCCTGTAACAAGGTGGGGGTTAAATGTGCCACTGGCCAAGTGACGACTAGTCGGATGATCCTTTTCAATAATGGCGTGAAACGGTGAGAACTTAATGTTGCTCCAGCTCACGGTGGTGATTGATATGGTAGTGCTTGGTTCCTCCTCTGCCAAAGTCTTTTGCTCCTTTCGGATTAATCTCTTCAAATAGAGTGACTTTCTCTCTCCTTCGTCTCCATACATTTCTATTTTGCTTTCCTATAGGGTTCCCTGTAACAAGGTGGGGGTTAAATGTGCCACTGGCCAAGTGACGACTAGTCGGATGATCCTTTTCAATAATGGCGTGAAACGGTGAGAACTTAATGTTGCTCCAGCTCACGGTGGTGATTGATATGGTAGTGCTTGGTTCCTCCTCTGCCAAAGTCTTTTGCTCCTTTCGGATTAATCTCTTCAAATAGAGTGACTTTCTCTCTCCTTCGTCTCCATACATTTCTATTTTGCTTTCCTATAGGGTTCCCTGTAACAAGGTGGGGGTTAAATGTGCCACTGGCCAAGTGACGACTAGTCGGATGATCCTTTTCAATAATGGCGTGAAACGGTGAGAACTTAATGTTGCTCCAGCTCACGGTGGTGATTGATATGGTAGTGCTTGGTTCCTCCTCTGCCAAAGTCTTTTGCTCCTTTCGGATTAATCTCTTCAAATAGAGTGACTTTCTCTCTCCTTCGTCTCCATACATTTCTATTTTGCTTTCCTATAGGGTTCCCTGTAACAAGGTGGGGGTTAAATGTGCCACTGGCCAAGTGACGACTAGTCGGATGATCCTTTTCAATAATGGCGTGAAACGGTGAGAACTTAATGTTGCTCCAGCTCACGGTGGTGATTGATATGGTAGTGCTTGGTTCCTCCTCTGCCAAAGTCTTTTGCTCCTTTCGGATTAATCTCTTCAAATAGAGTGACTTTCTCTCTCCTTCGTCTCCATACATTTCTATTTTGCTTTCCTATAGGGTTCCCTGTAACAAGGTGGGGGTTAAATGTGCCACTGGCCAAGTGACGACTAGTCGGATGATCCTTTTCAATAATGGCGTGAAACGGTGAGAACTTAATGTTGCTCCAGCTCACGGTGGTGATTGATATGGTAGTGCTTGGTTCCTCCTCTGCCAAAGTCTTTTGCTCCTTTCGGATTAATCTCTTCAAATAGAGTGACTTTCTCTCTCCTTCGTCTCCATACATTTCTATTTTGCTTTCCTATAGGGTTCCCTGTAACAAGGTGGGGGTTAAATGTGCCACTGGCCAAGTGACGACTAGTCGGATGATCCTTTTCAATAATCGCGTGAAACGGTGAGAACTTAATGTTGCTCCAGCTCACGGTGGTGATTGATATGGTAGTGCTTGGTTCCTCCTCTGCCAAAGTCTTTTGCTCCTTTCGGATTAATCTCTTCAAATAGAGTGACTTTCTCTCTCTTTCGTCTCCATACATTTCTATTTTGCTTTCCTATAGGGTTCCCTGTAACAAGGTGGGGGTTAAATGTGCCACTGGCCAAGTGACGACTAGTCGGATGATCCTTTTCAATAATGGCGTGAAACGGTGAGAACTTAATGTTGCTCCAGCTCACGGTGGTGATTGATATGGTAGTGCTTGGTTCCTCCTCTGCCAAAGTCTTTTGCTCCTTTCGGATTAATCTCTTCAAATAGAGTGACTTTCTCTCTCCTTCGTCTCCATACATTTCTATTTTGCTTTCCTATAGGGTTCCCTGTAACAAGGTGGGGGTTAAATGTGCCACTGGCCAAGTGACGACTAGTCGGATGATCCTTTTCAATAATCGCGTGAAACGGTGAGAACTTAATGTTGCTCCAGCTCACGGTGGTGATTGATATGGTAGTGCTTGGTTCCTCCTCTGCCAAAGTCTTTTGCTCCTTTCGGATTAATCTCTTCAAATAGAGTGACTTTCTCTCTCCGTCGTCTCCATACATTTCTATTTTGCTTTCCTATAGGGTTCCCTGTAACAAGGTGGGGGTTAAATGTGCCACTGGCCAAGTGACGACTAGTCGGATGATCCTTTTCAATAATCGCGTGAAACGGTGAGAACTTAATGTTGCTCCAGCTCACGGTGGTGATTGATATGGTAGTGCTTGGTTCCTCCTCTGCCAAAGTCTTTTGCTCCTTTCGGATTAATCTCTTCAAATAGAGTGACTTTCTCTCTCCTTCGTCTCCATACATTTCTATTTTGCTTTCCTATAGGGTTCCCTGTAACAAGGTGGGGGTTAAATGTGCCACTGGCCAAGTGACGACTAGTCGGATGATCCTTTTCAATAATGGCGTGAAACGGTGAGAACTTAATGTTGCTCCAGCTCACGGTGGTGATTGATATGGTAGTGCTTGGTTCCTCCTCTGCCAAAGTCTTTTGCTCCTTTCGGATTAATCTCTTCAAATAGAGTGACTTTCTCTCTCCTTCGTCTCCATACATTTCTATTTTGCTTTCCTATAGGGTTCCCTGTAACAAGGTGGGGGTTAAATGTGCCACTGGCCAAGTGACGACTAGTCGGATGATCCTTTTCAATAATCGCGTGAAACGGTGAGAACTTAATGTTGCTCCAGCTCACGGTGGTGATTGATATGGTAGTGCTTGGTTCCTCCTCTGCCAAAGTCTTTTGCTCCTTTCGGATTAATCTCTTCAAATAGAGTGACTTTCTCTCTCCTTCGTCTCCATACATTTCTATTTTGCTTTCCTATAGGGTTCCCTGTAACAAGGTGGGGGTTAAATGTGCCACTGGCCAAGTGACGACTAGTCGGATGATCCTTTTCAATAATGGCGTGAAACGGTGAGAACTTAATGTTGCTCCAGCTCACGGTGGTGATTGATATGGTAGTGCTTGGTTCCTCCTCTGCCAAAGTCTTTTGCTCCTTTCGGATTAATCTCTTCAAATAGAGTGACTTTCTCTCTCCTTCGTCTCCATACATTTCTATTTTGCTTTCCTATAGGGTTCCCTGTAACAAGGTGGGGGTTAAATGTGCCACTGGCCAAGTGACGACTAGTCGGATGATCCTTTTCAATAATGGCGTGAAACGGTGAGAACTTAATGTTGCTCCAGCTCACGGTGGTGATTGATATGGTAGTGCTTGGTTCCTCCTCTGCCAAAGTCTTTTGCTCCTTTCGGATTAATCTCTTCAAATAGAGTGACTTTCTCTCTCCTTCGTCTCCATACATTTCTATTTTGCTTTCCTATAGGGTTCCCTGTAACAAGGTGGGGGTTAAATGTGCCACTGGCCAAGTGACGACTAGTCGGATGATCCTTTTCAATAATGGCGTGAAACGGTGAGAACTTAATGTTGCTCCAGCTCACGGTGGTGATTGATATGGTAGTGCTTGGTTCCTCCTCTGCCAAAGTCTTTTGCTCCTTTCGGATTAATCTCTTCAAATAGAGTGACTTTCTCTCTCCTTCGTCTCCATACATTTCTATTTTGCTTTCCTATAGGGTTCCCTGTAACAAGGTGGGGGTTAAATGTGCCACTGGCCAAGTGACGACTAGTCGGATGATCCTTTTCAATAATCGCGTGAAACGGTGAGAACTTAATGTTGCTCCAGCTCACGGTGGTGATTGATATGGTAGTGCTTGGTTCCTCCTCTGCCAAAGTCTTTTGCTCCTTTCGGATTAATCTCTTCAAATAGAGTGACTTTCTCTCTCCTTCGTCTCCATACATTTCTATTTTGCTTTCCTATAGGGTTCCCTGTAACAAGGTGGGGGTTAAATGTGCCACTGGCCAAGTGACGACTAGTCGGATGATCCTTTTCAATAATGGCGTGAAACGGTGAGAACTTAATGTTGCTCCAGCTCACGGTGGTGATTGATATGGTAGTGCTTGGTTCCTCCTCTGCCAAAGTCTTTTGCTCCTTTCGGATTAATCTCTTCAAATAGAGTGACTTTCTCTCTCCTTCGTCTCCATACATTTCTATTTTGCTTTCCTATAGGGTTCCCTGTAACAAGGTGGGGGTTAAATGTGCCACTGGCCAAGTGACGACTAGTCGGATGATCCTTTTCAATAATCGCGTGAAACGGTGAGAACTTAATGTTGCTCCAGCTCACGGTGGTGATTGATATGGTAGTGCTTGGTTCCTCCTCTGCCAAAGTCTTTTGCTCCTTTCGGATTAATCTCTTCAAATAGAGTGACTTTCTCTCTCCGTCGTCTCCATACATTTCTATTTTGCTTTCCTATAGGGTTCCCTGTAACAAGGTGGGGGTTAAATGTGCCACTGGCCAAGTGACGACTAGTCGGATGATCCTTTTCAATAATCGCGTGAAACGGTGAGAACTTAATGTTGCTCCAGCTCACGGTGGTGATTGATATGGTAGTGCTTGGTTCCTCCTCTGCCAAAGTCTTTTGCTCCTTTCGGATTAATCTCTTCAAATAGAGTGACTTTCTCTCTCCTTCGTCTCCATACATTTCTATTTTGCTTTCCTATAGGGTTCCCTGTAACAAGGTGGGGGTTAAATGTGCCACTGGCCAAGTGACGACTAGTCGGATGATCCTTTTCAATAATGGCGTGAAACGGTGAGAACTTAATGTTGCTCCAGCTCACGGTGGTGATTGATATGGTAGTGCTTGGTTCCTCCTCTGCCAAAGTCTTTTGCTCCTTTCGGATTAATCTCTTCAAATAGAGTGACTTTCTCTCTCCTTCGTCTCCATACATTTCTATTTTGCTTTCCTATAGGGTTCCCTGTAACAAGGTGGGGGTTAAATGTGCCACTGGCCAAGTGACGACTAGTCGGATGATCCTTTTCAATAATCGCGTGAAACGGTGAGAACTTAATGTTGCTCCAGCTCACGGTGGTGATTGATATGGTAGTGCTTGGTTCCTCCTCTGCCAAAGTCTTTTGCTCCTTTCGGATTAATCTCTTCAAATAGAGTGACTTTCTCTCTCCTTCGTCTCCATACATTTCTATTTTGCTTTCCTATAGGGTTCCCTGTAACAAGGTGGGGGTTAAATGTGCCACTGGCCAAGTGACGACTAGTCGGATGATCCTTTTCAATAATGGCGTGAAACGGTGAGAACTTAATGTTGCTCCAGCTCACGGTGGTGATTGATATGGTAGTGCTTGGTTCCTCCTCTGCCAAAGTCTTTTGCTCCTTTCGGATTAATCTCTTCAAATAGAGTGACTTTCTCTCTCCTTCGTCTCCATACATTTCTATTTTGCTTTCCTATAGGGTTCCCTGTAACAAGGTGGGGGTTAAATGTGCCACTGGCCAAGTGACGACTAGTCGGATGATCCTTTTCAATAATCGCGTGAAACGGTGAGAACTTAATGTTGCTCCAGCTCACGGTGGTGATTGATATGGTAGTGCTTGGTTCCTCCTCTGCCAAAGTCTTTTGCTCCTTTCGGATTAATCTCTTCAAATAGAGTGACTTTCTCTCTCCTTCGTCTCCATACATTTCTATTTTGCTTTCCTATAGGGTTCCCTGTAACAAGGTGGGGGTTAAATGTGCCACTGGCCAAGTGACGACTAGTCGGATGATCCTTTTCAATAATGGCGTGAAACGGTGAGAACTTAATGTTGCTCCAGCTCACGGTGGTGATTGATATGGTAGTGCTTGGTTCCTCCTCTGCCAAAGTCTTTTGCTCCTTTCGGATTAATCTCTTCAAATAGAGTGACTTTCTCTCTCCTTCGTCTCCATACATTTCTATTTTGCTTTCCTATAGGGTTCCCTGTAACAAGGTGGGGGTTAAATGTGCCACTGGCCAAGTGACGACTAGTCGGATGATCCTTTTCAATAATGGCGTGAAACGGTGAGAACTTAATGTTGCTCCAGCTCACGGTGGTGATTGATATGGTAGTGCTTGGTTCCTCCTCTGCCAAAGTCTTTTGCTCCTTTCGGATTAATCTCTTCAAATAGAGTGACTTTCTCTCTCCTTCGTCTCCATACATTTCTATTTTGCTTTCCTATAGGGTTCCCTGTAACAAGGTGGGGGTTAAATGTGCCACTGGCCAAGTGACGACTAGTCGGATGATCCTTTTCAATAATGGCGTGAAACGGTGAGAACTTAATGTTGCTCCAGCTCACGGTGGTGATTGATATGGTAGTGCTTGGTTCCTCCTCTGCCAAAGTCTTTTGCTCCTTTCGGATTAATCTCTTCAAATAGAGTGACTTTCTCTCTCCTTCGTCTCCATACATTTCTATTTTGCTTTCCTATAGGGTTCCCTGTAACAAGGTGGGGGTTAAATGTGCCACTGGCCAAGTGACGACTAGTCGGATGATCCTTTTCAATAATGGCGTGAAACGGTGAGAACTTAATGTTGCTCCAGCTCACGGTGGTGATTGATATGGTAGTGCTTGGTTCCTCCTCTGCCAAAGTCTTTTGCTCCTTTCGGATTAATCTCTTCAAATAGAGTGACTTTCTCTCTCCTTCGTCTCCATACATTTCTATTTTGCTTTCCTATAGGGTTCCCTGTAACAAGGTGGGGGTTAAATGTGCCACTGGCCAAGTGACGACTAGTCGGATGATCCTTTTCAATAATGGCGTGAAACGGTGAGAACTTAATGTTGCTCCAGCTCACGGTGGTGATTGATATGGTAGTGCTTGGTTCCTCCTCTGCCAAAGTCTTTTGCTCCTTTCGGATTAATCTCTTCAAATAGAGTGACTTTCTCTCTCCTTCGTCTCCATACATTTCTATTTTGCTTTCCTATAGGGTTCCCTGTAACAAGGTGGGGGTTAAATGTGCCACTGGCCAAGTGACGACTAGTCGGATGATCCTTTTCAATAATCGCGTGAAACGGTGAGAACTTAATGTTGCTCCAGCTCACGGTGGTGATTGATATGGTAGTGCTTGGTTCCTCCTCTGCCAAAGTCTTTTGCTCCTTTCGGATTAATCTCTTCAAATAGAGTGACTTTCTCTCTCCTTCGTCTCCATACATTTCTATTTTGCTTTCCTATAGGGTTCCCTGTAACAAGGTGGGGGTTAAATGTGCCACTGGCCAAGTGACGACTAGTCGGATGATCCTTTTCAATAATGGCGTGAAACGGTGAGAACTTAATGTTGCTCCAGCTCACGGTGGTGATTGATATGGTAGTGCTTGGTTCCTCCTCTGCCAAAGTCTTTTGCTCCTTTCGGATTAATCTCTTCAAATAGAGTGACTTTCTCTCTCCTTCGTCTCCATACATTTCTATTTTGCTTTCCTATAGGGTTCCCTGTAACAAGGTGGGGGTTAAATGTGCCACTGGCCAAGTGACGACTAGTCGGATGATCCTTTTCAATAATGGCGTGAAACGGTGAGAACTTAATGTTGCTCCAGCTCACGGTGGTGATTGATATGGTAGTGCTTGGTTCCTCCTCTGCCAAAGTCTTTTGCTCCTTTCGGATTAATCTCTTCAAATAGAGTGACTTTCTCTCTCCTTCGTCTCCATACATTTCTATTTTGCTTTCCTATAGGGTTCCCTGTAACAAGGTGGGGGTTAAATGTGCCACTGGCCAAGTGACGACTAGTCGGATGATCCTTTTCAATAATGGCGTGAAACGGTGAGAACTTAATGTTGCTCCAGCTCACGGTGGTGATTGATATGGTAGTGCTTGGTTCCTCCTCTGCCAAAGTCTTTTGCTCCTTTCGGATTAATCTCTTCAAATAGAGTGACTTTCTCTCTCCTTCGTCTCCATACATTTCTATTTTGCTTTCCTATAGGGTTCCCTGTAACAAGGTGGGGGTTAAATGTGCCACTGGCCAAGTGACGACTAGTCGGATGATCCTTTTCAATAATGGCGTGAAACGGTGAGAACTTAATGTTGCTCCAGCTCACGGTGGTGATTGATATGGTAGTGCTTGGTTCCTCCTCTGCCAAAGTCTTTTGCTCCTTTCGGATTAATCTCTTCAAATAGAGTGACTTTCTCTCTCCTTCGTCTCCATACATTTCTATTTTGCTTTCCTATAGGGTTCCCTGTAACAAGGTGGGGGTTAAATGTGCCACTGGCCAAGTGACGACTAGTCGGATGATCCTTTTCAATAATGGCGTGAAACGGTGAGAACTTAATGTTGCTCCAGCTCACGGTGGTGATTGATATGGTAGTGCTTGGTTCCTCCTCTGCCAAAGTCTTTTGCTCCTTTCGGATTAATCTCTTCAAATAGAGTGACTTTCTCTCTCCTTCGTCTCCATACATTTCTATTTTGCTTTCCTATAGGGTTCCCTGTAACAAGGTGGGGGTTAAATGTGCCACTGGCCAAGTGACGACTAGTCGGATGATCCTTTTCAATAATGGCGTGAAACGGTGAGAACTTAATGTTGCTCCAGCTCACGGTGGTGATTGATATGGTAGTGCTTGGTTCCTCCTCTGCCAAAGTCTTTTGCTCCTTTCGGATTAATCTCTTCAAATAGAGTGACTTTCTCTCTCCTTCGTCTCCATACATTTCTATTTTGCTTTCCTATAGGGTTCCCTGTAACAAGGTGGGGGTTAAATGTGCCACTGGCCAAGTGACGACTAGTCGGATGATCCTTTTCAATAATGGCGTGAAACGGTGAGAACTTAATGTTGCTCCAGCTCACGGTGGTGATTGATATGGTAGTGCTTGGTTCCTCCTCTGCCAAAGTCTTTTGCTCCTTTCGGATTAATCTCTTCAAATAGAGTGACTTTCTCTCTCCTTCGTCTCCATACATTTCTATTTTGCTTTCCTATAGGGTTCCCTGTAACAAGGTGGGGGTTAAATGTGCCACTGGCCAAGTGACGACTAGTCGGATGATCCTTTTCAATAATCGCGTGAAACGGTGAGAACTTAATGTTGCTCCAGCTCACGGTGGTGATTGATATGGTAGTGCTTGGTTCCTCCTCTGCCAAAGTCTTTTGCTCCTTTCGGATTAATCTCTTCAAATAGAGTGACTTTCTCTCTCCTTCGTCTCCATACATTTCTATTTTGCTTTCCTATAGGGTTCCCTGTAACAAGGTGGGGGTTAAATGTGCCACTGGCCAAGTGACGACTAGTCGGATGATCCTTTTCAATAATGGCGTGAAACGGTGAGAACTTAATGTTGCTCCAGCTCACGGTGGTGATTGATATGGTAGTGCTTGGTTCCTCCTCTGCCAAAGTCTTTTGCTCCTTTCGGATTAATCTCTTCAAATAGAGTGACTTTCTCTCTCCTTCGTCTCCATACATTTCTATTTTGCTTTCCTATAGGGTTCCCTGTAACAAGGTGGGGGTTAAATGTGCCACTGGCCAAGTGACGACTAGTCGGATGATCCTTTTCAATAATGGCGTGAAACGGTGAGAACTTAATGTTGCTCCAGCTCACGGTGGTGATTGATATGGTAGTGCTTGGTTCCTCCTCTGCCAAAGTCTTTTGCTCCTTTCGGATTAATCTCTTCAAATAGAGTGACTTTCTCTCTCCTTCGTCTCCATACATTTCTATTTTGCTTTCCTATAGGGTTCCCTGTAACAAGGTGGGGGTTAAATGTGCCACTGGCCAAGTGACGACTAGTCGGATGATCCTTTTCAATAATCGCGTGAAACGGTGAGAACTTAATGTTGCTCCAGCTCACGGTGGTGATTGATATGGTAGTGCTTGGTTCCTCCTCTGCCAAAGTCTTTTGCTCCTTTCGGATTAATCTCTTCAAATAGAGTGACTTTCTCTCTCCTTCGTCTCCATACATTTCTATTTTGCTTTCCTATAGGGTTCCCTGTAACAAGGTGGGGGTTAAATGTGCCACTGGCCAAGTGACGACTAGTCGGATGATCCTTTTCAATAATGGCGTGAAACGGTGAGAACTTAATGTTGCTCCAGCTCACGGTGGTGATTGATATGGTAGTGCTTGGTTCCTCCTCTGCCAAAGTCTTTTGCTCCTTTCGGATTAATCTCTTCAAATAGAGTGACTTTCTCTCTCCTTCGTCTCCATACATTTCTATTTTGCTTTCCTATAGGGTTCCCTGTAACAAGGTGGGGGTTAAATGTGCCACTGGCCAAGTGACGACTAGTCGGATGATCCTTTTCAATAATGGCGTGAAACGGTGAGTACTTAATGTTGCTCCAGCTCACGGTGGTGATTGATATGGTAGTGCTTGGTTCCTCCTCTGCCAAAGTCTTTTGCTCCTTTCGGATTAATCTCTTCAAATAGAGTGACTTTCTCTCTCCTTCGTCTCCATACATTTCTATTTTGCTTTCCTATAGGGTTCCCTGTAACAAGGTGGGGGTTAAATGTGCCACTGGCCAAGTGACAACTAGTCGGATGATCCTTTTCAATAATGGCGTGAGACGGTGAGTACTTAATGTTGCTCCAGCTCACGGTGGTGATTGATATGGTAGTGCTTGGTTCCTCCTCTGCCAAAGTCTTTTGCTCCTTTCGGATTAATCTCTTCAAATAGAGTGACTTTCTCTCTCCTTCGTCTCCATACATTTCTATTTTGCTTTCCTATAGGGTTCCCTGTAACAAGGTGGGGGTTAAATGTGCCACTGGCCAAGTGACGACTAGTCGGATGATCCTTTTCAATAATGGCGTGAAACGGTGAGTACTTAATGTTGCTCCAGCTCACGGTGGTGATTGATATGGTAGTGCTTGGTTCCTCCTCTGCCAAAGTCTTTTGCTCCTTTCGGATTAATCTCTTCAAATAGAGTGACTTTCTCTCTCCTTCGTCTCCATACATTTCTATTTTGCTTTCCTATAGGGTTCCCTGTAGCAAGGTGGGGGTTAAATGTGCCACTGGCCAAGTGACGACTAGTCGGATGATCCTTTTCAATAATGGCGTGAGACGATGAGTACTTAATGTTGCTCCAGCTCACGGTGGTGATTGATATGGTAGTGCTTGGTTCCTCCTCTGCCAAAGTCTTTTGCTCCTTTCGGATTAATCTCTTCAAATAGAGCGACTTTCTCTCTCCTTCGTCTCCATACATTTCTATTTTGCTTTCCTATAGGGTTCCCTGATCCTACCCTACTAATTTCATATTTCTAAAAGGGCAGTTTTGCACATTGGGATAGATAGTCACCTACTAAAATTTCTTACATCGCATCAAATGAAAATTCTGCACTGATTAGGAACTTTTTTCACGTTAATGCCTAATCTGTCTGTAACGTATACTCTATATTCACTTTCCTTTTGATTTCACTATCTCTGGTTATTTTATTTTACTATGTAAATTATCTTCCTACTGAACGGAATATTATTTCACCCGCTGAATGAGATCTGGCAATGAGTGTAAGTCATGACGTGGTGGTAGCTCGTATATAGGCGCGTTCATCGAGAAGTGTGTGTTGTGTTGTTGCGTTGGAGTTGAGGTTGTGTTGGAGTTGTGTTCGTGGTGTGCGTACTATAAGAGGAAAGTTTATTCATTATTATGTACAAGATATATGAGTGCCTTAGTTGACCACGAGTCTGGGAAATAAATAGTTGTTCAGTAAGTTCAGTCTTTCTCAATTCTTAGTTTTGTCAGACCTCTGTCTGGCTGTTAGGTTTATGACTTTGATTACTTAATATAAATAACCAGCGTTGAGACTTTGTTTAAGTTCATAATTAACGAGTAACAACACCCTTTTGGGAATTCATTATTTTGAAGCTTAGAGCATTATTCATTCATAATAATTAGCTTAGCAAAAAGACTACAAAGCTAATACATTATAATTGGCGCCCGAACTTTTCTCGAACACGAGATCCTGACTATTATTACCCATGGCTTCTTTACCTGAGACAACTTCAAATTTCCACCGTCCGGCAAGTCTCGAGGGTGATGGTGTTTTTTTGGACAATTTACGCGAAGCCTGTGGTTCTGACTTTGATATGAATGATCTGCACATACCCAAGCATTCTTCACCATTTCGGAATGCACCAGCTTCTTATCACTCTGAGTCGCGGGTCGTAGCTGAGGGAATTCAATCCTCTCAGCGAAGCAGAATGCTTGCTCATTTCGTGCCGCATGCAGGAACAATTTATTTCAATGGTTTGGAGGGGTCTTTAAAGTTCCTCGAAGATCTGGAAGATCATTTTGATCTCTATAATATTCCGGAAGACTGCAAGGTCCAAATTGCCGGAACTTGCTTGAGAGATACCGCCAAGACCTGGTATCGGCAGTGGCGAGGGTCGAACCCGATTCTCATTATGAGAATTTCCGTGCAGAATTCTTGGAGGTCTTTCCTTTCGGCCTCAGTCGAGCTAGCCTTGCTCAACAGCTGTTTTCTCGTCAGCAGGGTCCCAATGATAGCCCTGTTGCATTTGCGTTGGAAACTACACGCCTATATAATCTATGGGATCCACATGCCAGTCATGTTGACATGTTGGAGACCCTCGTACAGCAGCTCGACCCATTCTTACAAGATTTTCTTGAGGTTCGACACCCTACCACTATTCATGAATGCCTCTCGCCTCATACGCACGTATGAAGAGCGACATGGCAAACGTGCTTCAACTCACCATGCTTCGGGCACCCCGCGAGGCTTATTCCGAAAACCCTCAGCGGCATAATAGACAAAACTTTCAGCGCGAGCATACACAAGTGCCCACCCAAGCTTCATACGTTCCACCACACAGAAGAGTGGCGAACCAACAACGAGTTTCTGAGCAAGCTTCGGGATATCGTCATAATGCACAGTATGCTCGACCCCGTTTCACTCAGCAGCATTCGGAACGTTCTCATGCCCAGGGCAATAATAATTTTTCTGCCCGTGCTGAGGGCAGACGTAACGAATATGAAACTGTCAACAGACACGCGGAGTTCCCGACGCAGGGTTCACACAATTTTCCTTATCGTGAAAATTTTCCCGATACCCGGCAGGGTCGAGGTTTCCGACCACATGATAACACCACCAGAATTCCTTTTAAGGAATACTTACTTCCTGTGGAAGTTTAAACTTCCACAGGAAGTAGACGAAGGGTCGGTCCTTCTTCCTGATACCAAACATTCTGACCCTAAAACAGTATTAGTGACTGTTCAAACTCCTCAGTTGCCTGATGTATTTTTGACACTTGAAGACGTTATTGTCGAGACAAAGTTCGACACTGGGTCTGAGATATCAGCCCTAAATACAAAGTTTTGTAATGACGTTTTTTCTGCAATACACGTTCAGCCTGCAACGCAGTATTTGCGAGGTGCCAATAATGAAATCTTCAGTATCGCAGGAACTGTCACATTATCTTTAGGGCTGGGAAAAGCTCGGTTTACACATTCTTTCCTGCTTATAGACGAGCTACCCGTGAAATGTCTCATGGGTATGGACTTTATTAACAAGTTTCAAATAACTTTGAATTTTGTGCAACATGTGATTTCCTTTCCGGAACCTGTCGAAATGATTCCGACGGTTCCTGTAGATATTACGAGTTTATTGTTGAGTGACCAATTGAATGACGGGCAACGAGACCAGCTTTCTCCTTTTACAGGAAAGCCCTGGTTTATTTTCAGATCAACCTGGTTTCACACAGGTGGTTTATCATGTTATTGACACTGATGGTTCGAAACCCATTGCGACGAAACCTTACCCTTGTGCTCCACATAAAAAACAGGAAATGCAACGTCAAATTGCGGAAATGATTAAGCAGGGCATAATCAGGGAATCAACAAGCGCCTGGGCTGCTCCTGCCTTCTTGGTTCCAAAGAAACAACCAAATGAATTTCGTTTCGTGACAGATTTTCGCAAACTCAACCAAGTCACAAAACTATCAATTATCCACTACCTGTCATGTCACATATTCTAAATGACTTGTCGTCAACCAAATGGATGTCAACTTTGGATTTGGCGAGTGGATATTGGCAGGTGGCAGTACATCCGGACTCTGTCGATAAAACAGGCTTTGTGACTCCTTTTGGGGCCTATGAATATTTACGTATGCCTTTTGGTTTAGCTTCTGCACCTGCTACTTTCCAAAAGCTTATGGACACGGTTCTCAGACCTGTCCTGGGTCCCCATGTGCATGTCTATTTGGATGACATTATTATAACATCAGAGACTTTTGACGAGCACCTTTCTCTGCTCAAACAGGTGTTCCAACTTATATACAATGCTGGCTTGACGTTAAAACCTAGTAAATGCCAGATAGCGCGGGACGAGATTGTATATCTGGGGTTGAAAATTACTCCCCATGGTTTATTCACTGATAATGAAAAAATTAGGCCTATTGTTGACTTTCCTCGGCCTAAAACAGCAAAAGAACTATCCCGTTTTCTGGGAATGACCGGTTGGTATCAGCAGTTCGTCCCCGCTTATGCTACAATATGTGAGCCGTTGTATGCTTTAAAGCGTTAATACAAGAAGTTTATTTGGACACCTGAAGCTAACGCTGCATTCGAAACACTGAAGTCTGCATTGACTCAGCCTCCGGTGTTGGCTTTCCCGGATCATACTAAAGAATTTGATATTTATACTGATGCATCCGGAGTTGGTCTTGGTTGCGTTTTGTCACAAGCTGGGCATCCAATAGCTTTTGCGTCTCGTACTTTAGCCAAAGCTGAACGCAATTATTCAGCTACGGAACGTGAATGTCTTGCTGTTGTGTATGCACTGAATAAATTTCAATGTTATCTTAACGAATTGACAGTTAACATAATTACGGATCATTCTGCCCTTCAGTATTTAAATTCTGCTAAGCACCTATCTCAAAGACTTATGAAGTGGGCTCTGAAGTTACAAGAGAGCAATATCAAAATTTCGTATCAGCCAGGTCATAAGAATCAATTCATCATCATCATCATTGTCAACCATTATCAATCCACTGCTGGACGAAGGTCTCCCCAAGTTTCCTCCACAACGGTCTGTCTTGTGCCAGTCTCCTCCATGTCACTCCCACATATTTACGAATTTCATCCACCCATCTCCCATGTGGTCTTTTTCTGGGTCTTTTCCTGTCCCTTGGAATCCAATCTAAAATTTCGGCTGTCCATCTATGGTCTGTCCTTCTGGCGGTATGTCCAGCCCATTGCCATTTCAGGGATTTAACTCTGATCATGATGTCTTCCACTCTCGTCATTTTTCGGATCCACGAGTTCCTCTTCTTATCTCTCCTGGTTATACCAAGCATGCACCTCTCCATGCTACTTTGAGTTGTCTGCAGCCTTTGTATGTCTCTTTTAGTTAAGGTCCACGTCTCTGCACCATACGTAAGCACTGGAAGGATGCATTGATCAAACACTTTTCTTTAAGACATAACGGCATATTGCTCTTGAAAATTATGCTGTTTCTTCCAAAAGCTCTCCAGGCAAGTTTTGTACGCCGATTAATTTCTTCACCAATGTGACCCTCACTTGATATCTGCTGTCCAAGATAAACATACGTATCTGTTATCTCCAGTTTTTCTCCATCAATCAATAAATCTTCATTTCTTGTAAAAGCATTGAACATCACTTTTGTCTTCTGAAAGTTCATTTTTAATCCCACTTCTTTACTCTTGTCAGCAAGTTCCTGGATCATACTCTGCAGCTCTGATGGGGTAGTTGCAAAAATGACTACGTCATCAGCAAAACGAAGGTGGGTTAGATAATCTCCATTAATCTTTATCCCTTTGTTTTCCCAGTTCAGTGATTGAAAGACATTTTCCAATGTGGCATTAAAGAGCTTCGGAGATATGGTGTCACCTTGTCTCACTCCCTTTCCAATTTTTATGTGTGTTGTATTTTCAAACAGCCGAATCTTTGCACTTGCATTTTCATAGATGTTATTAATAATACTAATGTATGCATCTTCAATACCGCAGGATTTCAGAGCCGTGGTAACTGCTGATGGTTTCACTGAATCAAAGGCTTTTTCATAATCGATAAAAGCCATGCACAATGGAAGTTCATATTCTCTCGCTCTTTCAATTAGTTCTCTCAGTACGTGGATATGATCTATTGTGCTGTAGCCACTCCTGAATCCAGCTTGTTCTCTCGGTTGAGCCATGTCCAGTGTTACCTTCAAGCGGTGTGAAAGAACTTTAGTGAAGATTTTATAAACCACTGATAGGAGGCTGATAGGTCTGTAGTTCCTGAGATCCTCAATGTCACCTTTTTTATGTAGCAGGATCATTGTAGCATTGTTCCAATCCTCAGGAATCTTCCCTTCATTAAGGCATCGAGTGAAAATTTGGGCGAGTACTGTTTCAATTTCTCCACTTGCTTCTTGTATGATGTCTATAGTAATTCCATCTTCTCCTGGAGCTTTCCCCCGCTTCATGTTCTTGATTGCATGAGCAACTTCTGCTGGGAGGAGTGAAGAACTCTGGTACCTTTCATGATGTCTGGAGTACATGTATCATCCCTTTCATATAGTTTGGAGTAGAAATCTTTCACTCTTGTCAAAATTTCTGCCTCTATTTCTTGTTATAGAACCATCTTCTTTTCTCAGAGCCATAATCTGTTTTCTTCCTTACTGAGATGTCCCTTTGCTATCTTTAGGCTTTGGTTGTTTTCAATTGCTTTCCTCACTAGCTCACAGTTGAATTTCCTTACGTCTTCAGTGATACTTCTTCGTGCTGTCTTGCATAGCTCTATATATTCCACTTTGGAAGTCACATCTTCTTTAGTTGTCCTCATCTCTCTTCTTTTTGCATCAACATTTTGGTTTTTCCTGATAATTTGTTTACATGCAACTTGTTCTTAGACCCAGCTAATTTTGTTGCTGTTTCCATAAGAGCTTTGGTTACTTTTCTGTTAACTTCAGAAATATCCACTTCTTCCGATGTTAGGCCTTCTAAAGCAGAGAATCTGTTCTTCAGTTCCAACTTGAAAGTATTATGGTGTTTTTTAAGGTTGGTTATGTCAATACATTTTGTTTGTCTTATGAGCTTGCCACGTTCCAGTTTAGTGTTGAGGTGCATCTTACATCTCACCAATCTATGGTCACTACCTGTGTTGAACTTGTTTAGCACACTGCAGTCTTCGATGACGAATTTTTTGTTACACATAATAAAATCAATTTCACTTGTCGTCCCAATTGGATGTCTCCATGTCCATTTCCTGTGTGGCTTTTTCTTGAAAAAGGAATTCAAGATGAAAAATCCTTCTGCCTCTGCAAACTCAACGAGAGTATTTCCACGCTGGTTTCTGTTGCCGTGACCGAATTTACCTACTGAAGTTTCATTCTGTTGCCGGTGCCCTATTTTTGCATTGAAATCTCCCATAATTATCTTCAAGTGCTGCTTACCTTTATTATTTAGATGACGAATTTCCTCATAAAATTCTTCAATTTCTTCTTCAGGATGACTTGTGGTGGGTGCATAAGTTTGAATAATCTGAGCCTGGTATCTTCTCGATAGTTGGATAACGAGTCGTGCAGCTCTGTCAGAGGAACTTTCAACTTCTACCACTTTATCCTTCAGTTTCTTGTTTATTATAAATCCAACACCACTAGTTCTGCCAGTATCTGTCCCACGATAATAGAAGAGATGTCCACTTTTCAGTTCAATGAGATCTTCTCCTTTTCTCCTTACCTCACTCAGCCCGACGATGTCCCACTTGATCCTTTGTAGTTCCTCTTCCAATTCAAGAAGCCTTGAATCAGAAGATAGGGAGCGTCCGTTGTAGGTAGCCAAGGTCAGCATCAAATGGCAGCCTAGTCCGGTCCTCCGGGGATTCTTAGCACCCTCTGCCTTCATGTCGCACTGGCCGCTGCCTTGGCCAGGTACATTCCAGCTGCCGGAGACTGAGGGCCAAGATTTAAGTTGTAGAGTCATTTTGGAGGTGTTTGGCCATAACTCACCACGCTGGCCAAGCGGGTTGGTGAGTGTGGGATAGCATTTCCTCTGATCCCGATGGTATAGTTATACCGCTATTTGCGGTCGTCAGAGCCCCTTTAGTGGGAACAGGATGCACCACGAGAAGGCGGGGTTGACATTTGTCAAGGAGAGGCTGTGATGTTACGCATCACCTGACCTTACCGGACGCATTATCTCGCGTTCCGATTAGTGGGGTCCCCACAGAAACTACTCCTGGATGTCAGCCTTTACTTCTGATAGCTGATATTACATCCAGAGAGCAGATAATGGCAGAATTAATAAATGATCCAGATTTTGGGGATATTTACAATTTTTTGCTTGCGGGTTCGCCCCTACAAAGTGATCCTTCTCTGGCTGGAAGGTCACAACATTTTGAAGTAATAGAGGGTCTTCTTTATTATACAAAGTCTCGGACTACTAGGGCAGAGTTTCGCCCATGTATTCCGCGAACCCTTAGAATGGCTCTTTTAAATGAATTTCATGACAAACCTCTTGCAGGCCATTTAGGTATTCGCAAGACCCGTTGTAAATTGCGGGATGTTGCCTATTGGCCTGGCATGTACCAAAGTGTGCTCGCATACGTTCAATCATGTCACTTGTGTCAGATTAATAATTATCGTAATGTAAGACCGGCCGGTCACTTGAAATCTAGTTCAAGTTCTCATGTATTTGATGTTATTTCCATAGATTTATTGGGACCTTATCCATTATCTGTTAAAAATAAAGCTCGTTACGTTTTAGTACTAACTGATAATTTTTCTAAATGGTTTGAAGTTTTTTCCATTAAAGCCGCTACGGCTGAAGTTATTTGTAATGTCTTAGTTACTGAAGTATTTTCTAGATATGGTGCACCTAATAAAGTAGTTTCGGATAATGGTCCTCAATTTATTTCTGACATTTTTGAAAGAATGTGTGCGAGACTACACATTAAACACAAATTCATTTCCCCATATCATCCCCAGAGTAATCCTGCGGAACGTGTTAACCGAACGTTAGTGAAAATGATTGCGACTTTTGTAATGGATCACCATGAAAGATGGGATGACCATTTAGAACTTTTTGCGTTCGCCCTCCGCTCGTCTGTCCACGAGTCTACTAAAATTACTCCTGCAGAACTTTTTCTGGGTCGCAAAATTAAAACCCCTTTTGAAAATTTAACGGGGATTATTGACGAATTAAACCAGCGACCAACTCCGCAATCAGTACGAATCATGGCAGAAAAAGCTCGTGTTGCAATGCTAGGAGCACAAGCGGCTCAAGCACGATATTATAATTCTAGGCGTAGGGAACCAGATCTTGTCGTTGGAGATCTCACTCTCGTGGAAACGCACTTCCAGTCTTCTGTTTCGCATACTTTAGTGAAGAAATTTGCACCCAGCTACGAAGGTCCATATCGGGTGGCAAATGTCTTTGACAATAATATTGTTCTGGAGAAACCGAACAACCATTTTCAATATGTACATGTTGATCAATGTCGCAAATATCACGAACGGAATATCGATTTCATTATCAATCCGACTCAACCTTCTGTTCCACAGACTCAAGAATCTATATCTCATGTTCAACTGCCGGAAATTGTGGACGAACCACCGAACATTTTTGACGAATCACCAGTGATTTTTCCTTCACCCTCCCCTCCTCCAGACGAGTTTCTACAACCGCAACCTGATTCTCCCGTGAGACCAAGGCTCGAATCGAGTTCGTCGAATACTAGTATCGTTCCTTTCCCTCCAACCATTGCCAAGACTATTGCTGCGCCGTTTCCGGTTAAATCTGCACCAACGCGGGATACTTCTTCTTTGAATACCTCATCGGAAAGTATTCCTGTGGGCAAATCTAAACATCGCCCTGCACGACCGCTGAATTACAGCAGCGACTCGGAGGCGTCTGACATTTCTGATTTGTCAGTTATGAATCCTACTTTTAATATTCCACACCGTCCAGCACCACCAAAAGCTGGGCGCAAACGTGACTTGTCTCCCCAATCTGCTTCGCCGCAACAGCGACGAAGGCAGAAATCTTTGCATCCACCCGGGTTTCGCTCCTGGAACCTCCGTTCAGGGCAAACAGGGCCGATGCCTGCTACTACTATCATGCCCCGTGGGCGTAAACGAAAGCAAGCGATGTGGCCGGAGACACGTCCGTCCAAAAGGATACTGGAAGGACACAACGGGCCCCAGCACCAAGGGACTTCATATCCAAAGCCTGGGGGAGCCCGTTCCTATCAGCCGCAGCAGGGATTTCCGGACCGCCAGACTTCTGACGTTCCTGACCGTTCTTCTCAGCCGCAGGGATTTCCAGACCGCCAGACTTCTGACGTTCCTGACCGTTCTTCTCAGCCGCAGGGATTTCCAGACCGCCAGACTCCTGACCGTTCTTCTCAGCCGCAAGGGATTCCGGACCGCCAGACTTCTGACCGTTCTTCTCAGCCGCAGGGATTTCCAGACCGCCAGATTCCTGACCGACAACAGACCGATGTTCCATTACCGTCCCGGAAGAGATCCAAGCCACCTGATTTCACCAGTCCCATTAGGCCTGGAAAACGTTACCGCACTAGAATTTTTTATGCGTCCTCGAGATAAGTAAGTTCTCGTGGACAGGTTCTTTTCTCAGTTTGTTGTTTTTCCTGCACGATCAGTTGGCGTGTCAGAATTTCTTTTTTTCGTGTGGGCCTATGCATTCTTTTTTGTGTATATATGTGTGTTTTTTTTATATATTTCTTCTATGTCCATCTACTAATCCACTTTTTTTTTGTATATATCTATGTGTTTAGGGGTAAAATAATAAAATTGTTACTGTTAGGCAGCTCCAGGTAAATTTCGCTGCTGATACAGTTGTTCTGTATTTCAACGAATGAGGCGAACGTAATTTGAAATGAAAATAGTAAAATTGTTACTGTTAGGCAGCTCCAGGTAAATTTCGCTGCTGATACAGTTGTTCTGTATTTCAACGAATGAGGCGAACGTAATTTGAAATGAAAATAGTAAAATTGTTACTGTTAGGCAGCTCCAGGTAAATTTCGCTGCTGATACAGTTGTTCTGTATTTCAACGAATGAGGCGAACGTAATTTGAAATGAAAATAGTAAAATTGTTACTGTTAGGCAGCTTCAGGCAATCTTCGCTGCTGATACAGTTGTTATGTATTTCAACGAATGAGGCGAACGTAATTTGAAATGAAAATAATAAAATTGCTACTGTTAGGCAGCTTCAGGCAATCTTCGCTGCTGATACAGTTGTTATGTATTTCACCGAATGAGGCGCACGTAATTTGAAATTAAAAAAGTGATTCCTGCTAGGCAGAATAAAAGGAAAGTATGCCGATGCAGGTTTGGTTTGTTCTACACTACAAATTTCACAGTCGAATACAGATTCGTAAATTGTCATGCCAAGTTGATAATGTAAATACGGCTACCACCAAACAACAAATAAAAAAAAGATCGAGAAACGTCAATCATCGAGATGTAAGACTTACACTCCAAAATTGATAGGTTTTTCGGACATAAAAAAAAGGAAAAAAAAAGGAAAAAAAAAAAAAATTAAGGGGGAGATGATGTAACGTATACTCTATATTCACTTTCCTTTTGATTTCACTATCTCTGGTTATTTTATTTTACTATGTAAATTATCTTCCTACTGAACGGAATATTATTTCACCCGCTGAATGAGATCTGGCAATGAGTGTAAGTCATGACGTGGTGGTAGCTCGTATATAGGCGCGTTCATCGAGAAGTGTGTGTTGTGTTGTTGCGTTGGAGTTGAGGTTGTGTTGGAGTTGTGTTGGTGGTGTGCGTACTATAAGAGGAAAGTTTATTCATTATTATGTACAAGATATATGAGTGCCTTAGTTGACCACGAGTCTGGGAAATAAATAGTTGTTCAGTAAGTTCAGTCTTTCTCAATTCTTAGTTTTGTCAGACCTCTGTCTGGCTGTTAGGTTTATGACTTTGATTACTTAATATAAATAACCAGCGTTGAGACTTTGTTTAAGTTCATAATTAACGAGTAACAACACCCTTTTGGGAATTCATTATTTTGAAGCTTAGAGCATTATTCATTCATAATAATTAGCTTAGCAAAAAGACTACAAAGCTAATACATTATATGTCTTTTAATGTGTATTATTATATGCTAGATTTGTGATTCATGACTTCCACGTTACTACGCGTTTAAAGTGGTGTTAAATTGTCTACTTCATTTTTTTATTTGGGGGTTTAACGACCACAGCGATAAACTCAATAGGCTATAAGCAGTCGTCCATCAAGAATTAAAGGCCACTGATTTCAGGGAAGGGCGAGAGCCAGTGCCATAAGACAAACACACCATCAATGCCTCACCGCGGTTCGAGCCTGGACCCATCTCGGACGAATGATCAAAAGTCAGGGCTCAGGCCACTGGGCCACCAGGTTGATTAACTTTACTTTGAGTTGTAAAGTTACTCGAGTACAATGAATAAACCAGTGACTGCGATGACCTGGTGTAAGTCAACTTACTGATCGTGTGCATTCCATTAAAATACTTTCGAGCTGTAAATCATCAGTACTTAAAAAATCAACCCAATTCTGGAAGTAATGTTAAATATTTTTATTCTCATGAAGTGCATTTGCAAACACCGACACTCTGACGACTCATTTAGTAGCCAGCTTTAAGGTTTTGTTGTGTTTTGATGGGTCTGGTTCATACCCATTCAGCTTTTCCCCATTCCGCTTTATTTCCCCTCTCGCTTATATTGGGGTCATTAGTGGCTGCAAAGCGGAGATAGGAAATTTAAGTCAGAACAGGATTTCTCAATCAGCTTTATTCCCATACGGCTTTATGTTGCTGCCATAAAACGGGGGAACTATACCTGCTTTTAAAGGTATAGCAACCTGTTCCTGAAGGTACCTCGCCTAGGGGTTAACTCACCTTTTACAACCACAAATGAACCAACATAGTTTGTGGTTTGACACCCACTTAACAATTAAGATCATTAGAGTTTCTGGAGTCTGGATTTGGACCTGGGGCCATACAAATTGCTCCTCGTAAGCAACTCAAACTTCCCTGCCTCTTTTGAGGTGTGTCCCCAGTGTGGGCAAATTTTTCTGATTTTAATATGCAGATTCTTCCCACGACTTTATATTTGCGAAGACTTTGTTATTACTGTCTTTTTAAACGTTACACCCGTTAACTTGTAATTGTGTTACATTCCTTTGGGATTTAAAACGTTTCAATTTTTTCATTGTGGTTACTTTGAAAAATGAATTCAGAAGTTTATTTTCATTACATAATTGATGTCCAGAATAATAATAATTAATGCAATTGATGTGTGTATTTCATTATATAATTGATAACTAGGCTTTAATGGATGCAGTTTTCTACTGGTAGCAATTTCCTCTTCTAAATGAAATAAGTAAAGTAATTTGTTTTTACTTTAATGTAATTTTTGTCAATTACTCTTAAATCAGTGTTTAATTACGCCCAGTCAAGTTATGCTTTACGTTTAAGAGTTACACAGGGTGTTTCACTCCTCGGTTTACCCGGTAAATGAATTATTACACAAATGCTATTTGTTGTAGGAAGATTAATTTGGTTGACCCGGTAAATTAATTATTACACAAATGTTTACTGTAGGAAGATTAAACTGTACCTGAATAAGTGTCATAACAGCAAATGCTGGAAACAGGGTGACAGCCTTTCTGTTGCAAACACAGGGTGACTCGTTTTTCCATACTGGCAAAGGTTGCAGGAAGCGTAGACTGTCTGTCCCAAGGTCAGCTCAGTCCGTGGCGGTGCCACTTCCCAAACAACTGGCGAACCAGCTGTCCCCGTGCATGCCATACCGCTGGGACCCTCGGGGATGGGGGCTTACTCCGAAAAATATGAAATAAAATGACTCACCAGTTCAATTTCCATCCGATTTGAAGTGTTTATAAACTCAACAAATTCCAAGTGAGTATCTTTGATATCGTTTAATAATTCAGGTTCTCTTATTCTTAACACCTTCTGGCTAAAAGATTACTTGTGCATAGAGAAATGGGAATGTAAGGCATAAGAGTGGATGTATTCATTAAAAAATCAAAGGAGAAATGCTAGCTAGTACTTCATTCATTTGTAGGGTACACATTTTCTCTTGTGATGCTGTTTATTATTTCGGAAGAAAAGCAGTTTGTTTGTCATTAAATTCAGATTTAAAAGTAACAACTGTTTGAAAACATTCGTACATGACACAATTCGTGGGCTCATGTGAAAACAACAGTTCATGCATTACACAAAAATAAATGAATAAATATGAAATAATTATATAGGTGCAAGAAAAAATACATAGCACATGAGCAAAAAAGCTATGAAGAAACTAACCTTAATCAGTGATGTTGCATTTTTATTTTGTTTTCAGCGTTGTAAACAAAATCAATTAATTTGTGGCAGTATCTTTTAGAATTCTAAGATCTATAAAATAATTATAATTACAGGAATTGCCTGCCGATATTCAGACAGTAGATCTGTTTATCATAACTAATCACAGAGCTTAGTTTACTAGTAATAACAAAGGGAGCTTACGAAAGAAACTATCTTTACAAGCTTCCTTATGATGTACAAGTAATTAAATTCAAATCTGTTAGAGCCCACAGTATTTCTTATAAAATGTCCGGTTTCCACTGGACGTTTGCCTGGGAGTTAGGCCCCCCAGGAGGTATGACTGGAAGAAACACTGGTCGTGCGAAGAATCTGCATATTAAAATCAGAAAAATCTGTCCACACTGGGGACACACCACAAGAGAAGCAGGGGAGTTTGACTTGCTTACAGGGAGCAATTTGTATCGCCCCAGGTCCAAATCCAGACACCAGATAGTCTAATGATCTTCGTTGTTAAGTGGGTGTCAAAGCACAAACTATGTTGGGTCATTTGTGGTTGTAAAAGGTGAGCTACCCCTTAGGTGAGATACCTTCAGGAACAGGCCACTATACCTTTAGAAACAGGTATAGATCCCTCGGTTTATGGCAGCAATATAAAGCCGTATGGGAATAAAGCTGATTGAGAAATCCTGTTCTGACTTAAATTTCCTATATCCGCTTTACAGCCACTAATTACCACCAATGACCCCAATATAAACGAGAGGGGAAATAAAGCGGAATGGGAAAAAGCAGTATGGGAAGACACCGGTGGGTCTGGCGAGATGGGTTTTGCTTTCGTGCTTTCTTTCTTTTCTTTTATGTACAATGCCATTACTAGGGTTCATTGCTCTTCAGATGTGTTTTTACAAGGGTACACATAACTATCGAAAAAAAAAAAAAAAGGTTTAAACCTTTTGATGTTATAAAAAGCAAAGGAAAATTTCCTGTCGAAGTCAAAGATGCCTGCATTTTCATTATCAGAAGTTGTATCTGTGTAACGTACCAGGAGATGTGACGTACCTGCCCGAAGGACGCACACAACATAAAGGCAGATAGGAATCAGAACAAAACGTCCGCGTAGCTCAATTGGTAGAGTGACTTATTCCGGAATGAGGGGATCCGGGTTCGAATCCTGGCGTGGACAGAAATGACGGAGAAATTTACTTCGTTATAATGGCGCCCGAACTATCCGGATGACCCGACCGTTCAAAATCTCGCATTGGTGTGATGTTATTTCCACACCGCGAGATAGGAAAAATAAGAGAATCCTTTCTCCAGCACTTCGAAAAAAAATAAAAATAAAAATAAGGGGGAGATGATGTAACGTACCAGGAGATGTGACGTACCTGCCCGAAGGACGCACACAACATAAAGGCAGATAGGAATCAGAACAAAACGTCCGCGTAGCTCAATTGGTAGAGTGACTTATTCCGGAATGAGGGGATCCGGGTTCGAATCCTGGCGTGGACAGAAATGACGGAGAAATTTACTTCGTTATATCTGATACTACAGCATTACAGTAGTATTATATTAAAACAAAGCCCTCACCTTTCGGAAATTTGCGGCTTACTTCATTGAAGGCTATTTTAAAGTACTCGAGAATCTATACGTATCCACACACAGCGGATAGTATGGTTATGTAGATTACCGAGAGAGATTGTACACAATACAAATGTGTAAAAGCACAGAGGCTATGCATAAATATCGAAGGCAAGTTAAAACTATTCAAACGTACAAAAGAACAGCGTTGGTATGAATGAATGCATATATTTTCAAGAGCGATTTAAACTATCCCTCTGTGTAATGCAATAGTGCTTAAGATGGATACATGCATTTTCCAGAGCAAGTTTAGACTACCCACATGTGTAGAGGAACAGAAGCTAGGTTGTATACATATATCTTAACTAAATATTTATATTAACGGCTGTCCTTTTTCACATTTGAATAGTTTACGATTGCTCTCGAACATGTAACATGTATGTATCCATACCAATGTCCATGCATTTACACTATCGGCTACTTTAAAATCGCTTTCACTAAAACGTACGTATACATCCTACTCCCATTCTTTGGCACATATTGGTTGTTTAAAATCGCTCAAGAAAATTTATAGATCTATCCTGACCTTTACATAAATTTATTTTCAACAGTAATTTTAAACTCTCCAAATTCGAATTCGTAAAAGAGCAGTTGATGGTGTGAACATGCGAAATGTGACTGCGAGTTTAAACTATGCGATTGTGTACAAGAACAGGAGCTGTTCAGTACCTTCAAAGCTCACTTTTAATTCGTTGTTACTAACACATGAACACAAGGGATGCACATTTCTGCATATGAATCAGATAGCCAATCAGCATATTACTTAATTAATGCATTTCAAAGTAAACTGTGTTTCCTAATTTAGAGGCATTTATCACCTTCAGAATCTATGGACACTTCTATCATTCAAAAGTATGCCTAAGTTGGAACAGTAAAGTACTCCGGAGACTAATTAGGCAAAGCAGCGAGCCCATTCTATTTAATGCACCAAGAAGTCACCAAAGAGTGTCCAATTACAAAGAATGAAGTGCAATGTATTTCATTCTAATTATCAGTGGCATGCAAAATCAACATTCCGAATTCCTGCTGTTCAGTTTCTATTGTGCCCTCCTTGCATGGAGACAAGTGACACGTTTGTCAACCAGTGCACGGAACTCCAGGGCAACTTGGGAGGCTATTCCCTCAAGTCGAAAGCTTGGGAAAGCATTTACGGTGCAAGCTACCGAATCGACGACCGGAGCCATCATCATTAATCTGTCGGAAGAGACACACAGAAATTATGGACTTTAACACGTAAATTGTCCCTGAAGACTTGCTGACACGGGAAGAAGCTGATGTAAAGTAATTCTTCCAGAGAGAGAAAGACTTGACGAATCGGTGCATTAAGAGTTTGTAAAATATTGGGTTAGGACATTTTTTGTTTAATACGACAGTGCTTATTTATCAGTTGCGTATTTTTCGAAACAATGAAAGTTAAACTATTCACCGCTTGAACTTTAGTAAATGTTGCCATTCTTGTTGTTTTGTTTCCTTTCTAATCACACTTTTGAATTAAACGATGCGAACAGGAAAGAAAATAATAATATAAACAAATAAAAAGGAATGAAACTCTACACGTTACTTCTATGGCCGAGTGGCCAGAGGCGTGGGGTTTTGATTAGTCGTCCAAGTTGGACCCGGGTCGAGTTCTGATGAGGCACTGGTAGTGTTTATCCTACAGCGCTTGCTCTTATCCCTCCCTGGAATCAGTGGCCCCAAATTAGGAACGAGCGATAGCTTATAACCCTCAGTGTTGTTCATGGCGGTCGTTAAACCCTGGAAACAAACCCAAAACTACCAAAGCGATTTCGGTTTCTATGATACAAAAAGTACGGAAAACTAAACAATGCATAAACAATTTACGTTCAATGCCACAGAGTTTCATATATTTTATGTATACGTAGGTCCTAACAAAAGTTTTGCACACTGTACATTTTTGTGAAAAATGTGAAGTAACGGAGAAAATTTACCTTATCGCCGTTCAATGTACTTCCCTCCGCTGCTAATGACAGCTTGCCGGCGGTGGAGTAGTTCCTGGATGCCCCGTAGAACGCCATCTTTGTACAGCTGTCGTAGTCAAGGAGGTTATATTACTGGAGACACCACTGGCTCTGCCGCCATAGGTCACAGCTAATCTGTGGTGTGACGTCACAAACAGGCAAAAAAGAACTAAATCATACCGTTGATAAAACAGTAAGCTTGTGTATCATTGATAAAAATTAGTGAATTACTCATTTTATCTGTTTGTACGCTTAGAAGCTTTTGTTCCATTGGTTTCAAAGCAGCTTCTTTTCTGCGGCTGCGTCGTGCCTGCCCATGACGTCATTTGCAGCACGGACGGTGACTTATGGCGGCCAATGCTGCGTGGATAGGAGTGGTGTCTCCAGTAATATAACCTCCTTGGTCGTACTACTCGGGTCACGTCCAATGACAGTTCGTCCAGCGATTCGCGGCAGATGCCACGGAGCCAATTTTTTAACTTTGGGAAAAGATCAAAGTAAGGTGGACTGAAGTCAAGGCAGTATGGTAGACGGGATAAAATTTCCCAGCCATATTTCGACAAAAGTTCTCGTACCGACGCTGCACCATGGCACGATGCGTTGTCATGCAGCAAGATCGCTCCGGCTTCCAACAAGTTGGGGCGATTTTGACGAATTTCCGGTCTCAACTTTGTCCTTAGAAAGTCATGATATTATTGTGCGTTGACATTTTGTCCTACCGGCACTCGATCAGAGACCACAACACTCTGGTCATCGTACGCAAAAATCATCATTTGCTTCACTTTGTACTGTTGCCCACAACACTTTGAGGGGCGTGGGGATTTTGGATGCCTCCATTCCGCTGATTGTGACTTCAGTTCCGGCTCAAAATCACTGCTTCAAGTCTCATCAATTGCGACAATTCTATTCAGGAAGGTGTCGCCCTTCCTTTCGAACCTGCGGAGGTGAACCTGTGGAGGTGATCGTGTGCGATGCTCACTCTGGCTGCCTTCTGCTTGGGGGTGAGTTGATGGGGCACCCACCGCACGGCTATTTTCCTTTTCCCCAGTGAGTCGGTCAAAATCCCGTGAACAGACATGGTGGACAAATTTGCCAGATGAGCAATCTCCTCGAATGTCAAACGGCGATTCTCTTGGAGAAGCGTTGCAACAATGGTGACAGATGTTTTGTCTGTCGCCGTTTGAGGTCGGCCTGAGCGATGATCATCATCGAGGCTGCTTCTGCCCTCCCGAAAGCGTGATTCCCAGCGAGAAATTGTGCTTCAATCAAGAGTTACATCCCCACAAACGTCTTGCAAGGCAGTGTGGATCTGTGTCGGAATTTTCCCCCGCACAGTTTTTATTTTCACGTACGAGCGCTGGTCTAACTCACACGACTCGACCTGAGGAGCTGCACGCTTCCATTTCCAAACCCTCCCACGTCTACACAGCAAATGATAGCGCGTCGTTCTGACACCACTGCGTTGTTGAGAGTCTGACCTTGACATGACCCTATCATTTCACCGATTGCATCATCCGCTTCCGTTTTAGATTAGCGTGTGCGGAACTTTTGTTATGACCCTCGTATATTACATTTTCTGCTGTACATAAGTATCTTCGTTGGTTTGGACAATTTAATCTTTCCTCCATGTATATCTTTGCTTCCATGTACAGTCATTTATTCATGAGTTCATCAACTAGCAACAGGAAATGTAAAAAATGACGGCCTCAGAAAAGAAAGACAGTCTTCATCTTCGAGCACACCCCTGCTGGGTCATACAATACACACATACACGCATGCGCTAGATCATTATGACCACCCCTGTTTTTACGAGTGAACACATCCCAGAGCACGTAACCGTGGCGTCAACAACCGGCGCGGAATAAATATCAACGGCACGAACAGGGCATTTCAGTTCGCCAGCACAAACCCACTCCTATGGGAAAGGGAAAGAGTTGTCGGAGTTTGAATGCGGAATGATTATCTGCGCAAGGAAGCTGGGGAAAGGGGAAGGAAATCTCATCAACCACACGTATTGTTGACTGTTCGAGGAGTATTGTTGACTGTTCGAGGACTGCCACAGGGAAGGCTTGGCGGGTATAGTCAGAAGGGAAAGGGACACGTCCTCCCAACGTGCGAGAAAGGGAAGATATCCTCTGGCTGACAATCGAAATAGAGAGCGGTTGGCACGTACTGCCCGGGAAAACAAACGGCTCACGACCCCTCAATTAACGGCAGACTACAACCAGAAAACGTCCCCGAGCACACAATCCGACGGACGCTATTGAGAATGGTCCAAAGAAGTCAGCGGTCCGTTTATGTGCCCATGGTAACAGACCTTGATAGATAGCTCGGGCTGTAGTGGACATGTTACCACCGTGACTATATAGACATGGGAAAACTGGAAAACACTTGTGTGCTAAGATAAATCCGGATCTAAGATGGCAATGAAAGGGTCGGAATTCGTCTATGCATGGGAAAACAGCAGCAAGCAGACTGCACATTTGGACGGAAACAGGCCGATGGCGGTGCCATAATGGTACGACGATTGGTCTTATAAAAATCACTTGGTTCCCTCATGGCATTTGAACATCGCCTCGAAGTCGAGCATTACGTTGGTATAGTTTTACATCGAGTGCTGTCGCACACATGGTGATAGTGCAACCATATGGCAGTGGGCTACTTCAGAAGGATAATGCCTGATGTCACAAGGCTCGCATTATGCAGCCCTGGTTCGGCGATCAGGTCCAAGCATTTTGAGTGCTCCCCTGGCCTCCAAATTCCCTTGAATTTTAATCCCATCGAACATTTGTGGGATGCCCTGGTACGCAACATTTGCTGGTCCACGCCAGTGCCTCGCTCTCTCGCCGAACTCTGGGAAGTCATTATGTCCATCTGACACAGAATACACTGGTAGATATCCCGTGGTCAAGTGGAATCTATGCTACCCCGGATACAAGCGGTTATGGGGTCCAAAACTCTGTTAGACAGGTTGCATAATCTGATCGTTCGTGAATGTAGTTTCTGTAATAAAGGAATGAAATCAATGCAGATATGACACCCCAAAGGAGCACATCAACAAAGAAATAGATATCGTGAAGTTTATTAAAATTCAAAGAATAAAATGAGCGAGCCAGATAGTGAGAATGTGTGATAAAAGAAATTCAAAAATGTCGTTTTCACACAAACCAACGTGACCTCATTCTCGAGGAAGGCCTAAACTACGATGGATTGATAACGTTGACAGAGACTCGGCACTTTTGAAAGCCAAAAATTAGAGAACGATTGCCATAAAAAGGACAGAATGAAAAAAAAATGTTTGAGAAGGTCAGGGCCTACACGTGGCTGTCAAGTCATAGAAGTAGAAAAAAAAAGAGCACATCTCAGAGAAAAAAAAATCAGGTTTTTCTTAAATACAGTGAAGAGCAATTGAATTAGAGATACTTGTCTAGTAACGTGTAGCGCCACCTTTCGCCCTGATGACGGCGGCGATTCGTCTCGGCATGGACTCGGCAAGACACCGAAAGCGTTGGGAAGCCATACGGATCAACGACCCCTGAACAAGCTCCCACAGTTCACGAAGATTTGATGGAGGGGTCAGAGCCTCGAACATCTCTCTCTCGATGGCATCCCAGATGTGCTCGATCGGATTGAGGCCAGGTGACCTAGCTGGACAAGGAACCGAGGTGACGTCGGTGGAGTGTTCATCCAACCATTCGGATACAATTCGGGAGCGATGGCACGGTGCATTGTCTTGTTGCAAGATGAGGTCCCCAGTGGGATGTTGAAGACACACAAACGGGAGCAAATGGTCGTCCAGGATATCCCGGTAACATTGACCTGTGAGGGACGATGTCACACGTACCAGGGGTCCCATTTCAGTCCACGTAAGCAGTCCCCAGACGAGAATGCCACCCCCACCAGCTTGAAGAGTACCCTGCTGGCAAGAAGGATACATCGCGTCATGTGGTTTGCGCCGTACTCGTATCCTGCCATCCGCATGTACCAACGTGAATCTCGACTCACCAATCCAGGCAACAGTTTTCTACATGTCTAGGGTCCAGTGGCGATGTTCCCGCGCCCATGTTAATCTTTGCACACTGTGATGTACGGTCAGCAGCGGTACCCTCGTGGGACGATGGCTTCTGTACCCCATAGCGAAGATATGGTTCTGAATGGTGTGGCTGCTTACACGTTTTTGTGCACCAGCGTTAAATTGCCGAGTGATTTCTTGCACTGTGGTCCGTCTATCCGCTGTTACAATGCGAGCTAGCCGACGATGACCCTGCTCATCCACACGCTGTTGTCCACGGCAGTTAGCCCTTGTATGGATGATTTTACCGGATTCGATGTACTCACGGTGCACCCGTGACACAATGGCTCGTGAAAATCCCAGTGCCTGCACGACTTCCGAAATGGAGTGACCCATTCGTCGGGCCCCGACAGTTTGCCCAGGATCAAATGCGCTTAGATCCTTCGTCTTACCCATACTGCGTCCGACTCTTACTGATTCCCGTCGCATCACTCCTTATATTGTCGGATCGCTGCATACGACATGTCGTTTCCGTTTACAGGGCCGCCCACAGCGCCACATTTGCATAACACCAGCTGTCTCTAATTCAATTGCTTTTCAGTGTATATCCAGTTCAATATCAGTAACAGAGACTGAATTATAAAACTTATTCAGGATGATTATAAATAAACTGTCTGTATTCAAAGTGATCTGCAGACATAACCGGTAGGCGAAACCAATCTGAACTTGGTAGGTAATTTCTTTAAAATAAAACAAAAAATGTTCAAGAATTCACGAACTGGGAAAAATTTGCTCTGCCAACTGCAAAATGCCAATTTTATGACCTGCATGAGTGTATGATTCAACAAGAAAGATGACACAGAATTTTCGGATGTAATAAGCACGTCTTTTGAATCCGTTCTGACGCGAATTAAATTTATCAAAGTTAATCAAAGTCAATGGAACCGGTTTCCAAAACAATCAACTTGTTCCAACAATCGATAAAACATCCAGAAATACAAAATTTGTAGAAACATTTACTTAGTTCCACCAGCGGCAAAAAAGCATGTTGCGAAAATTAACAAATGACGAACAAAAAATTACACATACTACAAGGAAGGTACCACAGACAAAGAGATTTCAAACCGAAGAGTTGAAAGGAGAAATATACACTGCCGGACAATTGCTAAGGACGGATGACAATAGCAACGATAGCAACCATAAAATGGAAGGCAGGAAAATGTGGAAATTAGCATAAGTGCGGGATACAGTAAGGCGTGTTGTGCGTATGCAAATTTTGGATTGCCGAACTTGTTCGTGACGTCATAGCGCTGATAAGAGATATAAAGGATTTGACGCGTATTGACCGTTGTTGTTCAAACGCAAAGTTCAAAGGGAAAGAATCAACTGACGAACTTGCAATTTTCAATATGTCTTCCCGACATCACCTAGATGATTTTCCGCGTAGCCGTATTATTGGCAAGATTGAAGAAGGGCGAAAAATAACAGATGATGCCAGGGAGTTCGACGTCAGCCACAGTGTTGTTTGAAGGCTTTGGAAATCATTTCAAACAAATGGAGAGTGTAGCAAACGTCACGGGGGAGGTCGTGTTCGCAGTACGACACCTGCAGAAGATCGGTACATAGTGCTATCAAGAAAAAGACACCGGCGCAGCACAGCTAGTGAGGTAGCAAATCAGTTTATGGCTGCTACTGGCAAGCGGATCTCCCGAAAAACTGTCGCCAGACGTTTGCATGAAGGAGGACTATACGCCCGCCGTCCTGTTGTCTGCTTCCCATTGTCCAGACGTCACCGTACCGCCCGTTTGCAATGGTGCCATCAACATCGCATTTGGACTGATAACGACTGGTCTGCTGTCCTCTTCTCAGATGAGAGTAGGTACAGTCTATCGCCTGATTGTCGACGACAACTGATCTGGCGTGATAGTGGTACTGCATATTGTCCAGCAAACATACAGGAAAGGGACCGATATCCGACATGTAGTGTCATGGTATGGGCTGGCATCATGATCAATGGCCGTACGTCCCTCTATGTGCTTCCAACTGGGACTATGTCTGGCCAACGATACATTAATGATGTTCTGCTACCTCATGTTCCGTGGTGCTGTCGGTGATAGATTCATTTTCATGGACGACAACGCAACATGTCATCGAACAGTCGCTGTCCAGGAGTGTCTTGAGAGCAAGGATATTCAACGCCTCTTATGGCCAGCACGTTCTCCAGATCGGAATGCCATTGAAAATGTGTGAGATGCTTTGGGGAGGAGTCTTGCTGGTCGCCAATGCCCTCCAATAAACAAGGACACCCTCATTCGTGCACTGACAAAGGAATGGGATAAATTACCCCAACAGCTGCTTGATAATGTTGTGCAAAGCATGACACGACGTGTGGAATCTTGCATCGCCCTCCATGGTGGCCATATCCCGTATTGACATCTTACGCCGGAACGCCTGCGGACGGTAATTGCATTTTTTTCACGTTTACGTATTCTGCACAAAACGGCCTGTTTGTCCCTTGAACACGTTCCAAAGCTTTCTGGATTTCAGAGCACAATAAATTGTCTTTCTTGTAATGTCCTGGCATTCTGACATTATTTTATTTCACTTGGCATCCAACCACACTCACTTTTTTATGCGCTATATAGCCGTTTATGATCCGTCCTTCGCAATTGTCCAGCAGTGTAGAAGGAAACATGATATAAGTCTAAGTCTACGTCTGCTAGCGGAAAAATTTTGCATAACGCAAAAGTTGAAAATCGGCGAAAAATATTCGTCATGAAAAAAGCTATGCTAAGGGAAAAGAACTTTTCAAATACGTCCTCCGGAAGCAGATATAGCGAAAAGAAAAAAAAAAAAAAAAAAAAAAAAGGTTTCGACCTTTACGCAGCTAGCGGGAAATCTTTGCTTTATTTAAAGAGGATAATGTTCCACATCTCTGTTGTACCGAATGGCATACAGTAAAGAAGAAATTTCTCAATAGCGTTTTTAGAAGCGGCGATACAGCTAGAAACTGCCGAAACACCACTTACCGATAGAACTGTGAACTACAAAATTCCTCATATACTAGTCTGAAGTGTTCTACACGGGAAATGGCATCCGGTGTTGAAAGAATTTTTGAAATCGCACATGTAAAAGCAGTGATGTTGAGAAAAACAGAATAAGCGTTTGGGCGCCTAGCGGCAAAAGTGTCCACTATTTTGGAAAGAAAATACACACACAGAGTTTCCATAGCTAGTGGTATCTGACCAAAGAGAGAAGTTTTTTGATCGGGTATTTAGTCCCGCAGATATTGCTGTAAACGGAAACGTGAACTTACACCCTCTGGTGGCAGACTTGTGCGCTAAGAAAAGATTGAAATTATGTGAGAAGCGTTCCCGATGGAAACGCTCTCCAACAAAGAAATAATTTTTCAAATCGAACTATTAGAAGCAGAGATATCGACAGAAATAAGATATCACCTTACGCCACCTGGTGGAAAAACCATGCATTATTTTAAGAAGAAAGTATTGTCAAAAGGTTTCTCCATGTGAGCGGTATCGGTCCAGGAAATATTTTTTTCAATCTAGTTATGATGAGCTCAGATTTTGCTGCAAATACATCAGACACAGAAATTAGCGCTTACGCCCCCTGGTGGCCAAACCATTCTTTATCAAATATTAGAACTTATATGCAAATCATTTCCTATCAGGAGTTGTATCCGGTGCAGAAAGAAATTTTCAGATCGGAGTTTTAGAAGCAGAGATATCGAGTAAAACGCAATCTACCTTTACGCCCTCTAGCGGAAAGCCTATGCATTACTTGAAAATTTTGAAATTATATGAGAAACATTTTACCCCGGAAACGCTATCTAACGAAGAAGGAATTTTTCGAATCCGACTTTTACAGGCAGATATATTGACAGAAATAAGACATATGTCTACGCCCTCTGGCTGAGAAACCATACATTATTTTAAGAAGAAAATATTCTCAAATGTTTATCGACATATCGGTCCACGAAATAATTTTTACAATCGAGCCTTTAGAAGCTCAGATTTTGCTGCAAACATTACAATCAAAACATTTCCCACCAGGAGCTGTATCAGGTGCAGGATTTTTTTCAAATCGGAGCTTTAGAAGCACAAATACCAGGGAAAGTGCAATTTACCAATACTCCTCCTTGCGGAAAGTCAATGAATTACTTGAAAATATACGAAAAACATGTCGTACTGGAAACTATCAAACAAAGCAGAAATTTTTCAAATCGGACTATTAGAAGCAGAGATATTGACAAAAATAAAATATACATCTACACCCCTGGCGGAGAAACCATGCATTGTTTTAGGAAGAAAATATTCCAAAAAAGTTTGTCGACGTCAATAGTATCGGTCCACGGAAGAAGTTTTTCAATCGACATTTTCGAAAATCAGATTTTGCTGCAAATACATCAGAAGCAGAAATCAACACTTACGCCCCCTGGTGGCCAAACCGTTTTACAGCAAAAATGAGATTTTATATGGAAAATATTTCCCAGCAGGAGCTGTATCCGCTGAAGAAATCTTTTTTCCAATCGGAGCTTTAGAAGCAGAGATATCGGGGAAAACGCAATTTCCTTTTACGCCCCCTAGCGGAAAATCTATGCGCAACTTAAAAAAGTAACTATACCTGAAACAGAGTTCGACATGAATGGATTCGAAAGATAAAATAATTTTTTTAAATTGGAAGTTTAGATGCAAATATATGGAATAAAATATATTTTGAATTCGATATCATCAGCATTTACGCCCTCTAGCGGCGAAATTGTGCATCGTAAAAAAAAAAAAGAAAAAAAAAACGAAATGAAGGATCATCATTCGCACATTTCAAGCTTCCTAATGCAAAAAGAATTTTTTCAAATCGGACTGTTAGTTGCAGAGATATCGTGTCTACAGACGGACCGACAAACCGATAACATAAGCGCACGATCTTTTTTCACAAAAGACGTGCTAAAAATGAGCCGAAGTCGACGACATGTAATGTATCGTGGATTACGTCGTTTACTGCAGAAGCGGATTTAAAGGGAAGCCTACGAAGCCCAGGCGAAGGGCCTCGCGATGCTGGAGGGCCCCAGAAATGACGATTTTCCTTCGCTTCTAAAAAAAAAAAGATAATTTCGAGAGTAACATTACTTAGTACTACACTAAAACTGAGCTTAGAGACTAGGATGTAATGAACATTTTGTTCTTTAACTAGGTAATAAATATGTGACCGTCTAGCTTTCCCATAAAATGTTTTCCCCCATTCAGTCCATTTTAAAAGGCAATCATAAGACTGTTACCATAGGCGCAAAACAGCGGTAGAAAATCGTTTGCTTTAGACACAGGCCGATTTGACCCGTGTTTGGGTTCTTTTGGGGAACTTGTAAATGGGGTGGGCCTCCCCAGTGGCGCAGTGGTTTAAGCGATGGCTTCTGATCGTTCTTCCGGAAGGGGTAAGGTTCGAATCCATGTGAGGCATGGCCGCCCCAGTGGCGCAGTGGTCTAAGCGATGGCTTCTGATCATTCGTCCGAAGGGGTCCGGGTTCGAATCCCGGTGAGGCATGGGTGTTGTGTTTGTCTTTCGGCACTGGCTCTCTCCCTTCCCTGGAACCAGTGACCCTAAATTAGGGACGGGCGACTGCTTATAGCCCATTGAGTTGCTCACGGTGGTCGTTAAACCTCCAATTGCCGCCCCGGTGGCGCAGTGGTCTAAGGCGTTGGCCTCTGATCATTCGTCCGTAAGGGGTCCGGGTTCGAATCCCGGTGAGGCATGGATGTTGTGTTTGTCTTACGGCACTGGCTCTCTCCCTTCCCTGGAACCAGTGACCCTAAATTAGGGACGGGCGACTGCTTATAGCCCATTGAGTTGCTCACGGTGGTCGTTAAACCTCCAATCAAAAAAAAAAAAAAAAAAAAAAAAAAAAACCTCCAATCAAAAAAAAAAAAAAAAAAAAAAAAAAAAAAATGTGAGGCATGGATGTTGTGTTTGTCTTACGGCACTGGCTCTCTCCCTTCCGTGGAACCAGTGGCCCTAAATTAGATATGGGCGACTGCTTACAGCCCATTGAGTTGCTCACGGTGGTCGTTAAACCTCCAATAAAAAAACAAAAAACAAAACAAAAAATGGGGTGGAATCTGATGATATGCGACAGCAGACACCGCATGTAGCATAGAAGTGACCATCCTTATAAAAGTTCCTACTCATTTTCCTTAAAGGCTTCCTCACTTGTTACTTCTCCACACCAGGGCATCAAAAACCCGTTAATATTAAATTACATTTTGAGTTATGGCAACAACAAATCACACACGCAGACACCACAGATTTTACCTTCTCACACATTGGTATGAGACAGTAAAAATTGGAATAGGGGCGGGTATGGGGCAACAAAAAAGAAAGCTCTTTTTCTAGGATGGTGGGGGAAAAAGAGGGCCTCAAAAATGATGCTGTGCGCACGGTCCCGGTAACTCTAACTCCGCCGATGATATTGTGTTTCTTCCCAAACACTAATGTGTAGTGGTATAAAATGGCTCTTTAAAAACAAAGCGGTACTGTAGTTTATCTTAACGAAAAGACCTGGTGGAAGCCACTGGATGCTGTTAGGAAGTATCAAAGGCATTTTCAACGTACCCGCCGTTCTGATACCAGAAGTTGAATCCGCGGAAGCAGTGTTCTCATTGGCAGAGTGATATTTCCCACGTCCTGCACAATTCTGTGGCTGAAGCCTGTCAAATGAAGAACACTGCCAAAACACACTATGATTTTATAAATTACGGTTTTTAAAGTTTACAGCAAAAAAATGAACAAAAATTACAAATTATTAACAAAAACCGGATTCCCGCACACCGAGTTCGAAAACAGAACATAACTGAATTAAATCGTGACACTTGGCAGTTACAAACACTAGAAAAATCCTAAACTACAAGACATCACGTAGGGGGAAAAACGGGAATGATTAAAATTCCAGGACATGTAACAGAATTTTAGGACATTTCCAAGACTATTCCAGGATTTTCAGGATAAGTACGAACCATGCCTAAAGTTCAGGTGTTCCGAGGGAATGAGGAGCGCGAGTTTTTATGAAGTTGCTAGAAACAAAACGGATTGGGTTGATGTTTGTTATCTCCACCATAGTAGAAACACGAGCACCTCGATCTATCCAGCAGTTAATCTTCTTTCTTCAATTGTTCAAAAACCCTCGTTATTTTCGGAACGGAAAAATTATGAACGGGGAATACAAAGATGTGAAAATGAAGAATATCTTATAATGAATCGGGCAGCAAAAGAATTTTTGATATCGCTGAAAAAACCTTTTGACAAGGTTATTTCAAAGTATTAAACTTTTTCTTCTAGAGTGTCTTCAATAGGAAATTCGCAACGCAAATGAAATAAAATATATGTTTTTAAAAAACCCAGTTTTTGTTTGCTTTCCAAATTTTGTTGAGTACAAAAAGGATATTCATTAGAAATAAAATAGACTTTAAACACGCAGTCAGAAATCTGCGTGACTTCGAGCTCATACCCGGTAATTTGAGAACTAAATGGAAAATAAACATGCGCTAAAGGAATTTCACACTGTGAGGAAAATGTTTTTTTTTTTTTTTTGCTCCATTTGAAGTTACGTCTTCAAAGATTCACTTCTAAATTTCATACTTTCAGTAATGCTGGTGGGAAGATTATGAACTGCATTTAAACATGTAGATACATACAATTTTTAACGCATTTAAATTTCAAAACTTTTTTCTTGGACCTCACTAAAAAGGTGGTTATTAGTCAAATTGTATGTGTGTGTGTGTTGAATGATTAAAACGATTTTTAATCATCGTCATCAGCAGCATCTCAACGGGCCTTTTAGGCCCAACTATGACACTACCAAGCATCTCCATCGCCCTCAATCATATGCCTCGTCAGATCTTGCATTCATTCTTCTCAGATTCCCAAGCACCACGTTCATCCACCTATTCCTTGGTCTTCTCCTCGGTCTTGTTTTATTTATTTTACTGTGGAATTAACTTTTTACGGGTCTTATTTATTATTCAAAAAAGTTGGTGGTCAAATTTTCGAACTAAAGTCTAGTTCGTCATCAGGACTAGCCAGCCTTTCTATAATTTCCTGACGTAGTCCTGATGACGAACTAGGCTTTAGTTCGAAAATTTGACCACCTACTTTTTGAATAATAACCTCTATAAGACCCGTAAAAAAGTTAATTCCACAGAACACTATGAATAGAGGTGCCATAAATTCATTTACAACTAGGATTATTTAATTTGTTTACTAGCATCTTATTTACAATTTGTCCACCCTCTCTGCATAGATGTACAAACCCTTCCAGTCTTTTACTTCGGACAAATAAGAGGACGTCAGGCCTTTTGTACAGCTGTTGAAGTTCCTTATTATGTCTTTTCTCATATCTTCCAGTCTTCATATTACATAGAGTACCATATATCTTTCTCCGTGCTCTTTTTTCAAACGTCATAAAAGGTCTGTCATGAGTTTTTGTAGCTGACCAAGTTTTTACAGCCATATGCTTTTATGAATTATACAGGCCGTATACAGATTATGTATAATATTTCTTTCGACGTTAAGAATAGTTTTGCTTTGAAGAGCTGCCACATGTAACCTTTTGCCGATAGTGAGATTCGAAGCCACGTCTTCCTACTTCAGAGTGGCTGCTCTCCCAATTGAACTACGTCTGCAGGCTTATCGCTGCTTTATTGTAACCTCAGTAGTACGTCATCTACGTTATGTCACGCAGTACGTTATATTACCTTGAGAAAGGCGGAGGCACGAATTCGCAGGTTTCGGGTCGGCCGACAACCATGCTCGAAGGATAATCTCATTGTAGGAGAATTAATTTTCATTAAATATGTGCGTTGTTTGGAAGGATCGTCACATAAATATTTCAAATCTAACTCCCAGGAGATTCACTTTCGTTTGGGCGAAAATATAAAACCTTACCTTTTGCCAGTTGTGGAATTCGAAACCACGTCCTGCTACTCCGGAGCGGCTGTTCTCTCAATTGAACTACGCCAGCAGGCGCATCGCTGCTTCACTGTCGATATTACTCATGCGTCACCTCTGTAGTACGTCATCTACGTCGTTACTAGTTTTATAACAATGAAGTAGAACTTTTTAGCGCTAGCCAGCCTTTCTATAATTTCCTGATGCATATCATTATTAATACTGATGTTTACCCATTACACTTCTTCCTGCGCGCAGATCATCATTGTATCTGAAGTGATGTACCTTTTCAAATACATAATCCCCAAGTGTGAGGTCAGCTAGATATGCATCATTTCTTGAGATTTGCATGTACTTTGTTTCCTCTTGATTATTACAAGACCCATAGATTAACTTTTAATAAAGAAAACAAATATCAACGAAGAAAAAGGGGGCGGCATCCAAGTCGGAGCCCAGGGAAGAAGCGAAAAAAAAAGTCAAATTCGTCGCAGTACGCAACACGAAAGATCATCGAAAGACGACACACGGGCGATGAAGTGCATTCACAAAACCCATTACGCCTGTCACGGTCTAGCAAGCATCGTCGAAAGTTGCTGTCTACAGATTAGCGGGGAGAATAACGGCGTAGAGTCATTTCAAGCGACACATTTCACTTCTTTCTGGGTGTAGATGATCACTGCATTCATGTACGGAAAAAGAACTGCCCCAATTCTGATGATCCCTCTTTTCCCGAAAGACGAGAAATATATGCAGTGGTGCCATCGGTTGCTACACCTGGAAGACTAGGATATAAACTTCTAAAAAAAATAATAATGTCAGGATATTACGAATAGAACCCCAGATGCAATTTTGTCAGGTCAAAATGATAACTGGGAGAACACGAAACGCAACGGTATGCAGACTTCGAGTTCTTTACTGCTACCATGCAGGCGCAGCAGTTATGGACGTTGAAGTACTCAACGTAGCAAAATTGTGAAAAAAGGAACTGGAACACGAAAACTGGACCCTGTAGTACTGGGAAATGATCGCCTAACCCGAGGAACCACATTTTCAGTTAATACACGCCAAAGGATCGGTCAGAATATGGCTTAAACAATACAAATCAATGGATCTCAGCTACCAAGCGTTAACTGTACAAACTGGTGCAGACGGTGTAATGGTCTTGGGTCTGTTGTTCATGGCAAGCATTGGTTTCTTTATGCCTTCGAAATAGCATTGAGATGCCAAGAGGTATCTTAACATCATTACGAACCAAAATATGTGCATGATGTTTCATGATAGAGAGGGCTACTTCCAGCACAATAATGCGCCATGCCCCAAGGTTCGGATCATCACACAGTCGCTATAAGAGCACAACAGTGACTTCGAAATGCTAAAACAGCCCCCACAGTCCCTAGATCTTAGCCCAATTGAACACCTGTGGAATGAAATTAAGAGAGCCATTAGCAACAGAGATCATCCTCCAGGAAACATTCGTCAATTGACGAACGCCGTCACATCCGCTTGGGTGAACATACCTGAAGAACGATATCAGCACCTATAGCTGATTCAATGCCACGTCGAACAGAAACTGTTTTGAAGGACAAGGAAAGCCCAACACTTAATTAGGCGGGTGTTTCTAATAATTTTCTACTGCACCAGCTCTGACGATTTGTAAGATGATCGCACCTCTGACCACTCTGCCACCGTGGCTGCACTCTGATATGTAGGACGGGAAATTTTACCTTCTAGAGGTGTGGAAAGAAAGTTTAAAGACCCGTTGAAGTAGTATTTACGGGAATGTTATCTATCACCATCGGAAAGAAAAAACGTTTCCGTATCGTACAACCATCAGCAGAGTGACGTGATCAATAAGTAGGAAATGTACCCCAATTATACGCAAAATACACAGAAGAGCAATTGAATTAGAGACAGCTGGCGTTATGCAAATGTGGCGCTGTGGGCGGCCCTGTAAACGGAAACGACATGACGTATGCAGCGATCCGACACTATAAGGAGTGATGCGACGGGAATCAGTAAGATTCGGGCGCAGTATGGGCAAGTAAGATTCGGGCGCAGAGTGCATTTGATCGTGGGCAAATTGTCGGGGCCCGACGAATGGGTCTCTCCATCTCGGAAGTCGTGCAGGCACTGGGATTTTCACGAGCCACTGTGTCACGGGTGCACCGTGAATACATCGAATCCGGTAAAACTATCCCTGCAAGGGCCAACTGCCATGGACAACAGCGTGTGGATGAGCGGGGTCATCGTCGGCTAGCTCGCATTGTAACAGCGGATAGACGGGCCACAGTGCAAGAAATCACTCGGCAATTTAACGCTGGTGCACAAGAGCGTGTAAGCAGCCACACGATCCAGAACCATCTCCTCGCTATGGGGTACAGAAGCCATCGTCTCACGAGGGTACCGCTGCTGACCGCACATCACAGGGTGCAAAGATTAGCATGGGCGCGGGAACATCGCCACTGGACCCTAGACATGTAGAAAACTGTTGCCTGGATTGGTGAGTCGAGATTCACGTTGGTACATGCGGATGGCAGGATACGAGTAAGGCGCAAACCACATGAAGCGATGGATCCTTCTCGCCAGCAGGGTACTCTTCAAGCTGGTGGGGGTGGCATTCTCGTCTGGGGACTGTTTACGTGGACTGAAATGGGATCCCTGGTACGTGTGACATCGTCCCTCACAGGTCAACGTTACCGGGATATCCTGGATGACCATTTGCTCCCGTTTGTGCGTCTTCAACATCCCACTGGGGACTTCATCCTTCAACAAGACAATGCACCGTGCCATCGCTCCCGAATTGTATCCGAATGGTTGGATGAACACTCCACCGACGTGACCTCGCTTCCTTGGCCAGCTAGGTCACCTGACCTCAGTCCCATCGAGCACATCTGGGATGCCATCGAGATAGATGTTCGAGGCTGTGACCCCCTCCATCAAATCTTCCTGAACTATGGGAGCTTGTTCAGGGGTCGTGGATCCGTATGGCTTCCCAACGCTTCCGGTGTCTTGTCGAGTCCATGCCGAGACGAATCGCCGCCGTCATCAGGACGAAAGGTGGTGCTACTCGTTACTAGACAGGTATCTCTAATTCAATTGCTCTTCAGTGTAGTATGACTATACTAATAATCCGAAATTTCTTGGGGTAGAATAGAAATAAAACTTTCCAAGCTTTCGCCCATCAACCAGGGGGCTCTTTCAAGGAAGGTAGACAACTAACTGCAAACTGGACAATAGAACGTTTCCACAATTTGAACGCGGTGATTTGACTAGACAATAAATGAGTAGGCACAAACGTGATAATTCGAAGAAACGAGGTCACGTTGGTTGGGCTACTCAGGTCACCGCGTTCAAATTGTTGAAACGTTCTTTTGTCCAATTTGCAGTTAGCTGCCTACCTTCCTTGAAAAAGCCATCTGGTTAATGTGCGAAAGCTTGGAAAATTTTATTTCTATTCTTCACCTAGAAATTTCGGAATATTGGTACAATTATACTATTTTGAGAGCGAAGTGAATTTCATGTATAATATAGGCAGACACATCTCACATCTCAAGTTGACAGTTCTGGCAAGATGCAAAAGCAAAGGAACGACTTATGATATGACAGGCTTACCTTTCTCACAGCTCCACTTCATGAACGCAAGACATTTAACTCAGTGTATAATTATCAAATAGAAATAATGGAGGCATAAGGTCTTTACGGAATATCCGAGAGAACAAGAAAGCCACCTCCAGTACTACTGATATGAAAATTCGATGACCTACGACACGCTGCCATGTTATCTAACTGCTTTAAGAAGGAAGGAACAATGATATCTTAAACCTAGGGCAAATTGTGGATCTGGCATACATGAAACGATATTTCGTCAATCGAGCTCGTCTGACCGGAATTTCCGTAAAGAACACTGTGTCACTTCGTGTGAAATCATGACGCACAGTCCTTCAAGAGCGTTCTATACATAACAAATAAGACAGGAAGCACATGCCTAGTGAAAAAAGCGTGCTCGAAAGCAACCACCGCCGAGCTGAAATAGGTGCAAATCGGTCTTTAGGTGGTGAACATGAGTGTTGGAGGTGCAAGTGCACTAATGTAAAGAAAACCGGTGACAATGGAGTTACACCACATTGTTTCTTCAACTTTGTTTTGCTTTAGTACTGTGAATAAATGAAACTCATTCAGACAGTAGCATACCGAATAGTCTAGGGTATCCCTCTTCCAGCAAGAAATTGCTAGGGACCTCTGTGCGAAAAAAGGATTCAATTTTGATTATTGAAATTTGATACTTATGCTTTATGCTAATAACTGATTTCATACTTCATGAGATTTCGATAAATACAATTTTATCGAAACTGCTAAAAAATTCCGTACTGATTGAATGATATTACAGCTTTATACCTACATAATATCTTTAAAGCACCTTCCAAAAATTCCTTCTAGTAAAGTTGATTCCTTACAGAAAAAATTATAACTTTTGTTAAAGATTTCGTGATCAGACGGCTTTTACATAATTTGAAACATTTCAGACCAACTCGCTGTATTCTTGTAGAAGAATTCTGTGATTAATAGTAAATGGACAAAGCAGACCTTAAATAATTACACTGGAAAATTGTCTCATTTTGTTTACATTGTCCTCTTACTGCTACAGGTTCAGGCTTACGTTGATTTACGAACATTGCTTCATTGCATGGTAACTCTCAGATCAGAAATTTTTGCATTGAGGAGGAATTTTTGAAATTAATCTTTTTAATAGTTTCACAGTGTTGTGAGTCGTTTATGATGTAACGGATTTCTGTGCATGTCAATGCTACAACAGTGCGGCCGGCGAACAAGATCTTACATTCAAGTTTGAGTTCGATGTTTATTCCCTGTTTAAATCATTTGAACAGCATTTTCGGTCTTATTAATGCATTGTCGTAATGCCTGTTGTAAAACTTTTTTTTTTTTTTTTTTTGCCACAGGGGCCTACGATTGAGGGGGCACAGTACACGTGTTGCGAAAGTTGTCACTGCATTTAGTCAAGTAAACATGCTCCAGTTTTTCGTGATGAAAAAGTTATTTTCCACTTACAAAATTACCGAATCGAAAAAAAAAAAAAAAAAATTAGATAATATTTACGCAGATGTAACATTTTTTATTATCAGGTTTCACAAGCGACACGCACTTTCACGGCAGACGAAAAACAAGCAAAAACACAGGCAGTCATTAGGTAGTACAGTTATAATGGCGGCAGCCAGTAAGCTTCCTTTTATTTTCCCCTCTGTGTCGATCTGCTGTCGCGTGACGTCATTTCATGTCCGTTTCATGGGTTCGTTTGTGGAGTTCAGGGATGTATGCTCTGCGTCGCGCGGTCTTTTCATTTTTTTTAGGGAACGAAAAGGAAGGAATTCCTCATGAAAAGCAAAACAAAACCTATACCGTACAGCAGCATAATCGTTTTCACTTTATTGTTAGGTACAATACCATGATTTCCAGCATTTCCGCTCTCGTCTCATAACTACCTTAATAAAACCCAGAAACCCAGACAGCGTTTAGCACGTTTCCCAGATGATTTCTGGGGTTTTTTTTTTTTTTTTTTGTTTCGTATCTTAATTTGTAATCCCATCAACTATCTATGAAGAAGATAGTCATGCTTTTTTTTTTTCTGTCTTCTTTCCGGTGTTAGAGATGATTTCTATGAATAATCTTTTAAGGTTTTAAGATGAACTCTTTTAGGAGTTCAAAGATGATTTCTCGGAAATATTTTTACGTTTTCTAGATTATTACTAGGAAGAATATAGTATTTATTTAGGCTATTTTGATGATTACCAAGAACTTATAAGTTCTGCATACTACACTGCTGGCCACCCAACATGCAACTCCAAGAAGAACACGAGATAGCAAAGCCAGATTTACTGGACACATAACAACAGATACAAAGATGAAACGATTGAACTTACAGGCCCGTGCGACTTGCGGAACACGCAGACATCAATAGTTCGTGTGGCCCCCATGGCTGGCAATAACGGCCGCTACACGCTGCGGCATCGAACGAAAGAGGCTTTGGATGTGGGCTTGGGGTATGTCGGTCCAGGCTGCTTCCACACGTTGCACACAGTTCATCAGGCGTAGCCGCGGGTGGTGCTTGCCGGGCCACTCGGTTGCCGATCAGCGACCAGACGTGCTCGATGGGCGACATATCGAGAAAACAGGCGGGCCACGGCAGCAGTGATACCTGGTGGGCCATGAAGAATTGTTGCACGATGCGTTCCACGTGCGGGCGCGCATTGTTCTGTTGGAACGTGGCCGCTGAGAGGTACTGCAGGTAAGGGAGGACTACAGGCTCCAAAACGTCGGAGATGTAGCAGTGGCTGTTGAGTGTACCGGCGATGAGTATCAGAGGGGTGCGGGTGTCATATCCAATTGCGCCCTAAACCACAACGAAAGGCGACGGACCGTTATGGCGATGCATAATGCAGGCGTCATACAGTCTCTCGTCGCGGTGCCACACGCGGATCCGAATATCGTGGTGTTGCAGGCAGAAGCGGGATTCGTCGGAGAAGAAAATGTCGTGCAATTCCGTAGTCCTGGTGCGGCGTTCGACGGCCCACTGCCGCCGCACTCGCCGGTGGTGTAACGCCAATGTTAATCGGAGCAATGGGCGCCGTGCGACAAGTCCCCGCTCCTGCAGACGACGTCGAACGGTACGAGCTGACACAGGTTGTTGCGCAACACATCCTAATTCCTGCGCTAACGTTCGTGATGTGGCGGTGCGAGCTGTCAATGCCCGCCGCACAACATGCCGGTCCCCTCGTTCGGTGGTGTGCCGCGGTTGCGGCAATCACTCACGTCGGTCCGTCCGTCCCTCATGCACCCACCGAATCCATACTCGCCTCACTGTGGCTGGATGTCGTCCCACACGGGCACCGATGTCTCGGTACGATAAACCGCTGTCGCGATAAGCCACTATTCGTCCTCTGTCGAACTCCGAAACGTGCTGGAATGACTGCCGTATTCTGCGACGAGGCATCAGGAAGCTTCCCACGCACAGGTCCAGCAGCAAACACACTTCCACTACTTACACCCCGCATTCTGTGCACCCTTCTTATAGTGCTACTCGGTGGCATGCCGGGCGCACATGATTTGCATATTCCCTGCAATGCTAATCGTTTGCGTGTCCTCTCGCGGGCGACGCATGCCGCGAATTTCAGGCCAATCGGATGCTTCCTTCTTGGTGTTGCATTTTGGGTGGCCAGCAGTGTAGAATGCGTAGTCTGGATGTCGAAGTGATAATATTGAGTTTTTCTTGCGCTTTAGTTCAGAGTAAAGTATGAATTGCTGAATGCTTCAGACCGGAGTAAAAGTTTGGTCTTCGTTGTTTTGACTAATTTCATCGAATCTTCTATCACCACTTTTCTACCAACCTGAGTCAAAGCCTTTTTGAGCTCCACACAATGTTAGCCCACACATTCCAGTGCAAAACACGCCGTAGTTGACTGGGTACCGCGATGATGTCGAACACACGAGGCTGATGACGTGCATTTCGCACGGAGCCACACTGCGTTATCTGCTGAGCAGAGGATGTAGGTTGATAAACGTGCTGTTCCGGTGCTCCTACGCCATTAATGAAAAAAAAAAAGGGTTGAATGTGGCAGCAGCAACAGCGAGGGAAATTTGTGCAGTTGAAGGTGAGGAAAAAGTGGACAGCGACACTACACGAAAATGGTTACAGCGTTTGAAAGCTGGAACCATTTTATCTCAAAGACAAGCCGAGATCAGGACGTCCAACGACCACCAACATTGACATTCTGGTCAGAGCTGTGACAACGAACCCTTGCATCAAAACATGAAAATTGGCAGCTGGGGGGTGAGGGTGGGGGGTCAAATTCCCCATCGTCGTCACCTGCACCTACTTGGATTCTCCTCCAGACGCTATCGAATGATTCTTTTTTTCGTCTGACACCGAGCAGACGGAAAAGAGTATCGCTCACTGTCGCAGATTGCTGTCAAATCCACAGGACAATACGTTTTGATGCGCTTCATATCGTTACAGAGTGTGAAAAGTGGATATACCTAGGTTATCCTACCACTGGGAGAGGCCACGCCAGGAAGCACAGCCAGTGGTGCAAAGAGGGCAGTTCGACGGAAAAGTCGCGCTGTGCATTTGGTGGAATTGTGAGGGTCCTGTGCACTGGGAACTCCTGCCAGATGGTCAGACTGTGGACAGAAACATTTATGTCAAAAACCTGCAGAGGGTCCATGATACTCTGCCCCAACGCTGCGCAGCGCTCAAATAGGAAGCGGACGTTGCTGCAAGTGGATAATGCCCTAAGTCACACCTCCAGAGTTGTCCGCCGAAAACTACAGGAATTCAAAGAGGTTGAAATCCCATCCCATCCTCCACACAGTCCGAACCTTACCTCACCCGACTATCATCTGATTCGCTCCATGCTCCATTTCTTAGAAGGACGGCACTTCGCTTCAATGGTGGATGTAGAATCTAGCATGATAGAGTTTCTGTCCTCGAAACCTGCCGAGTGATATCCCAGTGATACCATGCCGAGTGTACCTCAGTGACTTTGTCGAAGTGTTTGAGTAGGATCTTATTCACTATTAATAAATGGGTGTCCGGCTATTAATGGTACGGCAGTGTATATATGTATATTAAATGTATTCCGGCTCACTTTAGCCACATAAAGGACTTGCGCCTGGGATTCTTAACAAAAATTCAAGTTAACGGATAGCGTTTCGGTTTTCTATAATCATTTAATCATTTTTCAGTAGCTGTGTTTCCCTAAGACCAAGCATCAAGGACTAATCGAGAAGCTTGCCTTAGGGAGAACGGTTACTTTGGTCTGAAGAAAAAGAGCGAGAAAGACTGTGGGAAGGGGACACACAGTATGATTTACGCGAGGGAAAACGGTAGGGGTTGACAAAAACCCCTCGAAACAAGACGGACAGAGGTGCAGTTGGGAAAACGTTACAGATTTTTGTCCCAGTTAAGATACGTACTATGGGTTTAATAGAAGTCTTCAAGAAACGAAATGTCACAATTAACGCGTCAGAATAAGGGAGCTCCCGGAAAAACCTTCGCTTTTTTTTTAATCTGTGATTTATGCATTCTATCGTCACACACACTAATTTGTATAAGGACATGCATAATTCGACTGCTATGTCACACTCGACTTGCGTTTTACACGTTTCGGTAAGATATCACACCATTGACTTCCATAATGTCACTAAAGTCACATGCTCCACTAACTATTTTGACTAGTGTATTTTTTCAAATACGAACATTAATTATTTACAAATTTGTCCATTGAATAAGGGAAAATCTGCTTTATGGGGGCGATCGTCCCTGTCGTTCCCCGCTGGATCCGCTACTTCCAAGCATGAGAATGATCCTAAAGTTACATAGCTTGGAATGCATGCACGATAGCCATAGATTGAAGCTAGACCCCAACATTCTCGTAATTTATCTTTAGGCATCCAATAAACACAACATGAGGGAGATCTTAATATTATCTAACATTTAATTAGCCTTCCCCCCATAAAATTGCTGAGGTGCAAAGTTGGTATGGAGCCAGTTCACACGATCCTTTTGTTAACATCATGACGGTTATTTTGAACCGTTTGTTAAATTCTACATTCGAATGAAGAGTATACCTAAGCTGACATTTGCCATTGTCAGAAATGTTTTCTTCTTTCCTAGTCTATAATTGCGACGAAATACTCATCGTAATTTTCGGGATAAGCGCCGCATCGGCGAAAATTGACAAAAATCATTATTTAGGAAACAAATTCATTGTAAGCGCCGCATCCCCAAATTTTATACTCTCTTAGCCATCGCTCAATGAGTTTCAACAAATAGCACCGTAAAAAGTTTGGATCACTATGCCACTACACGCATGTTTTTAAAGTCGTTTTTCTATAATTCCGTGATACCTTTTAAGTTATTTTCGATAATTTAATGAGCTAATATAAAAGCGAAATGGATGGTGGCAATGATAATCCCGAATGCTCTTTCCTTTATTATATTATTCATTTATTGGGTTGGAAAGAAAGTAAAGTACTGTCCGATGACGAAGTACCCGAAGTCGAAGCCCCGGCCACTGCTCACACTGCCCAATGAACTTGCGCAGCACACCAGCATGACATCAGAAGATAGGCGGCTTAAGTCAGTGTCATTTAGCCATCAGAAGGCGAAGAGCGTAAGCGCTAGCCGACATGGAAGTGGACAAGGAGCACATCCGCCATTGTATGCTGTATGAGTTTCGTCGCGGTAGCACCCGCGCAAGTGCTGCAAGGAACATTACCAGTGTATACCCCAATGCCATATCATGTCGTCAGTGCTGTAGTTGGTTCGGTTTCGAGAGGAAAATTTTTGACCTGTCAAACCATCCTAAAGCCAGAAGACCCGCAATGTGGATATGGACATGCTGAAGAGCTTACTGGAGACTGACCCACGTGTGACCACGCAGGAGTTGGCGAAACAGCTGGGGATTACCCACACGAGCATTATCGTGCACCTGCGTCAACTTGGAAAGGTGCACAAGAGGGGAGTTTGGTTACCCCATCAACTCGCAGTTGAGCAGAAAGCAAATCGCATGAGTGCATGCGTTTCCCTGCTTGCAAGTGACCAAGTTGAACTGTTCTTGGACAGCATTGTGATAGGTGACGAGAAATTGGTCCACTATGAAAATATCAGCTCCCGCAAACAGTGGTGGTTGGACCCAAAATAGAAGCCCATGCCAACCCCCAAAGCCGTCTTACACCCAGCCCTGCTGTCTGTTTTGTGGAATGTATGGAGTGTCGAGTATTTTGAGCTGCAGCCGGACAACATCACTATCATCGCCGATGTGTTACTGCCGCCAGCTCGGTGACTTGCACGCATTGCTCACGTCGAAACGACCGGCACTGCTGAACCGCAAGGGCGTCCTCCTACAGCAGGATGGAGCGACACCTCACGCAGCACATGTGACCAATCACAAGATCAAGGACCTGGGCTGGGATCTTCTACCGCCCTCACCCTATTCCCCAGACATTGCCCCCAAGCGACTACCGCCTTTTCCGGTCGTTGCAGCATTTCCTCGACAGACAGCGGTTCACCAACCGGGACGATATCGAACGCGCACTTTCTCACTTCTTTGCGTCCAAGCCGCCACAATTCTACAGGAACGGTATGAATAGCTGCCCAGACGATGACAACAGGTCGTGGCAAACGATGGCCACAACATTTTAGACTGATTTGTTTTTGTATATACAGTAATTAGCACTTTTCTGTTGCCTTACAAAACTTTCTTTCCAACCCAATATTTGAGGTTAATAGTCGTTCTTAGAGGCTGATTCTGATAATAAAGCGCTGCTTGTACGTACCGTTTTTACGGTATGAATTACCAGTGTTATTTTTAATCGAAAACAACTGATTTATGCCACCAAAAATATCTGAACGAAAATAATGTGATAAATATTAAACAGCCATTTCTCGTAGAAGAATGTTCATGAAATAAGTTAGTAAAATCATGCAATGCATTGATTATGATACGCTTTCCAACATACCAGAAATCATTACTCAAGTTATGAGGATAATGGCTGTGGAATAAATATCGGTCCTGTGCCCTGACCTTTGATTCCATTTCGATGATATTCTACAGAACCGGCTCAGTATACCTCTGAAATAGCATAATAAAGTTTTGTCGCAATCGAAGCATTTTTACCTAAGTTATGATGCATAAGGGCTATGGAATAGATCCCGCTCCTGTGTCCTAACCCTTGACCCCATTTCGCTCATTTTCAATAGGACTCGTCCCCAGGCAGGCCCTTACAACATACTAACATTTCATCCAAATCGAAGTATTTTTACGTACGTTAGGACGCATAATGGCGATGGAAGTGATTCCGCTCCTATGTCCTGACCTTTCACCCCATTTCGCCCATTTTCAATAGGGTCTCTCCCCAGGTGGTCCCCTACCAGTTACTAAAATTTCATCGAAATCGAAACTTTTTTACGTTAGTTATGACGCATAAGACAGTGGAATGAATCCCGGTCCTATGTCCTGATCTTTGACCCCGTTTCGTTCACTTTCAATAGGATTCCTTCCCAGGTGTTCCCCTACCACATACTAAAATTTTATCGAAATCGAACGATTTTTTCGCGAGTTATCGGGCGGACGGACATACGCACACAACGCGTGACGTAATGAGGCAGATGGGAATCGCGATCATTTGCTCGTAAGAGTGTGACGTCATAAAACTTTAATAGTATCCAAACACAACGCGTGACGTAATGAGAGAGATGTCGTTACCACGCGCCAACATCTCAATTGCGAGAGTGTGACGTCATAAGATTTCTAAGCATGGCTAATATTAATGAGACCACGCCATGACACCAAAAACGTGGTAATTCGGGGTGGTTATTTAACCCACTAAACGAATTTTCCTAAAGTCGAGATCAAGCTGAATCGATTTCTAGTACCAGAAAACGGTAGTTTAACGACTTTCATCAAAATCCTTTGAGCCGTTTTCAAAATAAAATTTACATACATACAAGAATTGCTCCTTTAATAGTATGGGATATGGGCGATGGAATGCATCCCGCTCCTATTTCCTGACCTTTGACCTCACTTCACCCATTTTCAATAGGGTTCGTCCCCAGGTGGTCCCCTGTCACATACTAAAATTTCATCGAAATCGAAGCATTTTTATGCGAGTTATCGTGCGGACAGACAGACGGACGGACGGATAGACGGACAAAGCTGGAGCATATACGCTTCTTCAACCTACGGTTGGAAAGCGTAAAAATGAATACATAAATGAATGAATGCAGCGAAAACGTGCTGAAAATAAAAAATAAAAGCGAAATTTGTTTTTGATTTCAAGTAGTTTTACTGCCTATGTGAAAACCACTAATGCCAGTTCCGATAACAGTTTTAACCCTGATTTGTGGTAAATATTAAATTCTCAGAAGTGCTAAAGGTTGTGATATGACAGAAACGTGGAAACACTGTTGCGAAACCCTATCATCTATATTTGGCTTTTCAGTGTGAGAGAAATGTCCCCCAACACCATCATGCCCTTTTCTCATTGATATTAAATATTATGACTTAACAAAGCTGAATTTCAGTATTTTTTCTAAAGAAATCACTGTGTTCTAAAACTTGTGCTCAGAGCAGTTTTGTAAGAAAGGTGAAAAGACAAGTCATAGGGGGGAAATGCAGTTGATGAATCTTTCTCTCGTTCTCAAAAGACTTGCATGTACGATTCAAAAAAGAGGGGGAAATTGATAGGTATACACTGCTGGCCATTAAAAGTGCAACATCACGAAAGACAAGAGATATCAAAGCCATATTTATTGCACAGAAAGCAGATTAAAAGGGTGAATCGATTACAAATACAGCACGGTGAGACGAGGGGAACATATAACAATCAGTATCTGGTGTAGCCCCCATGGGCGGCAATTACAGCCGCCCAACAGTCCGGCATCGAGAGGAAGAGACGTTGCATGTGTGTTTGGGGAATGTCCGTCCCCGCAGCTTCGATACGATGACACAGTTCCTCAGTCGTAGCCGGGGCTGGTTGCTGGCGTGCCAGTCGTCAGGCGATCATGCACCACACGTGTTCAATAGGCGACATATCAGGAGACCGCGCGGGCCTAGGAAGACGTGGCACACGTTGGCGATCCAGGAAGTCTTGGACGTTAAGTGCCACATGCGGTCGCGCATTATCCTGTTGATAAATGGCACCAGACAGTATGGTAAAATAACAGGCTCCAAAGCCTCAATGAGGTAACGATGGCCGTTCTACGTACCGGTAATGCGGACGAGGCGCGTGCGGGAGTGGAATCCAATGGTGCCCAATACCATAACGCCGGGTGCCGGGCCGGTATGGCGCAGCATAATGCAGGACTCGCTCAGCCGGTCGCCGCAGTACCGTCATACACGGATTCGCCTATTACGGTGCTGCAAACTGAATCCGTTCGCTCCTCCATGCGTGACGTTCTTGGCACCATTACAGTCGCAGACGTCGATGTTGTACAGTTAAAGGTAGCCGAAGCAACAGGTGCCGTGCAGCAATGCTCCGCTGCTGCAGACGACGTCGAACCGTCCGTGCGGAGACTGAGTGTTGTGCCACACACCCGAACTGTTGTATTACCGCTCCCTGTCGGATATCAGCGAACCACTACTACGTCTTATTCGCCGTAGTGGGTAAAAGTTAAAAAGGTCAAAATTCCATACTAATCAATTCACTTTCTAAATTTCGCCTAGTGGTGTCAACAATGAATTTGGATTCCCTAACTAAGGGTCTCCAAGCTCAGGGTAGACAAATGCATCGCGTTGTGTTTCATATGAATCAGCATGGGGTTTCCATGCTCATTCATATGCCGCAAAGAAGTTAAAATAAAAAGTCGCATGAATAAAAATAATGAAATCACAAATTTAACTCTAATGAGATTTGTAGAAATGATCTGAGTGACACGTGAATAAAAAAATTTAACTGTTTATTTCTTTTTAAAATATGGTCTTAAAGCTAGGTACAATGTACCGGTGAGGTTGCTTGCTTTAGTTAAACAATTCAGTTTAATTTCAAACGGATATAATGCACTTAATATTACATAACTGACTTTAAACTTTAGTTACTGGTTTAAACTCGGCGCGGTACGCCAGAGGAAAAACATTGTTAATGCACTTTGTGAGAGACTTTCGGGTAACTGGTCCTGCATAGCACATGCAAAGCTATGAGGCATGAATCAGAAATGCGTAAGACAAATGTCATCATACCCTCTTTTCCTTGAGAAGCCCCGATCGCAAATCTGGGTTGCCGGCTGGTCCGTTCTCTTCTTGGTTGGCGGTGAACCAACATCGACTATCATCTAAAATATTTGCTACTTCATTTCTCTATCTTGGAAACATCTCTCCTCCGAAACCGCTGAGACCTCTCTTCTGCTCAGACTGCAATTCTCTAGTGTTCCCTCTGTTAAGTTATTTTTGAATCTCTCTGTAGTCGACTCTCTTCTCAGTCTTCATTCCGTTTTTTATTCTCTTTTTTCCCGTGTCCGGTGTCCATCTTGGGGCGTGACGGCCCGGCCGTCCGAATCGCGTCGGGTTATGTCATTGGCCCTCACAGATAGCCCTGCTATGCGATTCGCTGGCTATCCGTTCAGTTCGGGTCACTTTCCCAAAAATTATGTCTTCTTTCAGCTGTCAACTTGTCTTCGCACCTTTTTGGTTAATTGACCTCGCCTAGCTACTTAGAAGCGAAGATTGTCACGTAGGTATTTCCGGCGACGTGACTTATCTCAAATTTTGTCGCTACTCTGGACAATGCAGAGACCCTTGCAATAGTAGCTGGAGAAAAGGGGTGACGCCCCCAAGAGGATTTATTGCGCTCCTGCTATTCTCCTCGTTTCTTTGAGTTTCGTGAGAAAAAGAACTGTGAATGTCTTCCTTTCTCTTCCTTCCCATCTAGGATTTTCATCAGGTTTCCGTGAGAAAAAAAAAATATAATTTTCCCCTTTTCGTTTGGCTTGAGTGCAATTAGGGCTGATCTAATTATCAACCTAAACTTTCGGGTAACCTGGCTCAGCTTCACCGGAAAGTAATTTTTATCATTGATATTCTATTTTGGCAATTTAAATATTTATTTCCTACCGCCTTAGAGCAAAAATGAAAAAAAATACTAAATGATCAAAATTATACGGATGAAATTTAAATGTTACGGGGATATAGAAAATTCCGCGGTAACATTATCTCCCTCCCTTCAAAAAAAAAGTAATAATAATTCGAAGAATATTAAGGGAATACTCGTCCTATAAAAAAAAAGGTTGTGCATTTTCCTCTAACGTCCGCCCTCGGTACGGGCAGTTTTGCCCCTACGAAAACATCAGTATGCAACATACAGAATACATATATACAGCATCTGGCTTATTCATATAATATATATATATCAACCTTCACCGTGTATAAAATCTAAAAATGAGAAATACAGCATATATACACAAAACAGTACAATAAGTACTCAAATATCAATTTTCGGGCGTAGCGCTCAGTCTTGCGCCGTTGGTTGGGTTTCGTTTTTGCAGTTCCTCCGCTCTGCTGGAGACGGGGGTAACCCATTGTGGAGGGAAGAACAGGTTTCTTCACTCCGTGTGCTCTCCTCTCTGTGGTTTGTCTAGCGCTGGCAACAAGTCAGGAGGGTTGAAATCACAAACAATAGGAGGATCAAGGATGACATGCCCGCGGTGAATACCTTGAGTAATCCGGTGGCGGATATTGTCAGTCCGTTCGTCCAGCTACCGAAATTCCATCCGGGTGTGATAGCTGAGTTCTGCCAATTTGCATACGAGTAGTTTGGGTGCACTAAGTTCATGGAGGGTTGGTCCAAGCAGAAGTCCAATTTCTGTTTAAAGGCACGCACTGTGAACGCTTGTAAGAAATTGGACTTCTGCTTGGACCAACCCTCCATGAACTTAGTGCACCCAAACTACTCGTATGCAAATTGGCAGAACTCAGCTATCACACCCGGATGGAATTTCGGTAGCTGGACGAACGGACTGACAATATCCGCCACCGGATTACTCAAGGTATTCACCGCGGGCATGTCATCCTTGATCCTCCTATTGTTTGTGATTTCAACCCTCCTGACTTGTTGCCAGCGCTAGACAAACCACAGAGAGGAGAGCACACGGAGTGAAGAAACCTGTTCTTCCCTCCACAATGGGTTACCCCCGTCTCCAGCAGAGCGGAGGAACTGCAAAAACGAAACCCAACCAACGGCGCAAGACTGAGCGCTACGCCCGAAAATTGATATTTGAGTACTTATTGTACTGTTTTGTGTATATATACTGTATTTCTCATTTTTAGATTTTATACACGGTGAAGGTTGATATATATATATTATATGAATAAGCCAGATGCTGTATATATGTATTCTGTATGTTGCATACTGTTGTTTTCGTAGGGGCAAAACTGCCCGTACCGAGGGCGGACGTTAGAGGAAAATGCACAACCTTTTTTTTATAGGACGAGTATTCTCTTAATATTCTTCGAATTATTATTACTTTTTTTGAAGGGAGGGAGATAATGTTAGCGCGGAATTTTCTATATCCCCGTAACAGTTGAGTTAAGGTGGTCGATGTGGCTGTGCGATCCGTCAGAGCCATACGCACCAGATGTCGGTCCTCTCGTTCGGTGGTGTGACGGGGCCGTTGGGATCCCGCACGTCGGTGTGTTAGTTTCTCTGCTACCCACTGACACCATATGCTCCCCACCGTGGCCGCATGCCGTCCCAAACGAGCACCAATGTCTCGGAATGATAAACCTCAATCCCGATATGCCACAATCCTCCCGCGATCGAAGCCAGAAACTTGTTGATACGGCTGCCTGTCTTCGACGGGGCATGCCGCAGCTGCCCGTTGGCAGGAACGGCGAGCAAACACTTCGAGTACTTAGCTCCGGCCCCTTGTTCACCCCTCTTATAAGACTTCCAGGGGCCGTTACTGTCCCACATGATTTCCATATGTGTGCCCGTGTTCTGCCCTTCTGCCAGCTTTTATGCCCCTGGGATGCGATCTTTGGTGTTGCGCTTTTAATGGGCAGTAGTGTACATGTAGGTTACATTGAACAGGTGCAACTAACATAGTCGCATCAATTCAGCAAGACTCATGCGCAGTTTTTGTTTGCTTATGAGGTGTATAACGAAGTAAATTTCTCCGTCATTTTTGGTCTACGCCGGGATTCGAACCCGAGGCCGCTTATTCCGGAACAAGTCGCTTTACCAACTGAGCTACGCAGACATTTGTTCTGCTTGCTATGTGCCTTTATGTCGTGTGCGTCCTGCTGGCAGGTACGTCACAGGTGAACGCAGGATATTTCTTTTGCGTTGCCGACAGCCGATGTTGAGCAATTCAGTAGAAATGCCCTTTCACTACGGTTGTTTTCTCTCAAGCAGTCTCTCTACGGCTGTTTTCTCTCGTTTAGCTGTACTTTCTACATCATTATTTTGACTAGCGTCTAGAAAAACGTGTTCATATTCTCTTTGTATTGGAATCCTCATGATCCGTGAAACCCCATATTGCGTAATCACACTGTACCGTCTTCCATACAGTGCCGCCCCGATGCCGCAGTGGCCTGAGCGCTGGCTTCTGAACATTCGTCAGGGATGGGTCCCTGTTCGAATCCCGATGAGGCATAGATGTTGTGGCCGCCCGGTGGCGCAGTGGTCTAAGCGATGGCTTCTGACTATTCGTCCGAAAGGGGTGCGGGTTCGAATCCCGGTGAGGCATGGATGTTGTGCTTGTCTTCCGACACTGGCTCTCGCCCTTCCCTGGAACCAGTGACCCTAAATTAGGGACGGGCGACTGCTTATAGCCCATTGAGTTGCTCACGGTGGTCGTTAAACCTCCAATGAAAAAAAAATAAAAAATAGATGTGTTCGTCTGATGCCACTGGCTCTCTCCCATCCCTGGAACCAATATACATACATTAGGGACGGGCGACCACTGATAGTTCATCGTAATTCAACTCCAACCACAAAGAAAATCCATACACAATTTTGTGTGTGTGTGTGTTTCTGGGTTTAACGACAACCATTAACAACTCGTAATGCTACAAGCAGTCGCCCGTCCCTAAGTTTGCGTCACGGGCTTCGGGTAAGGACAGATCCAGCAAAATTGGCCATGCGCACCATCTATACCTCCACCTGGATTCGAACTAGGGACAGTGAAGAGCCAGTAGTCAGAGGCCAGTGCATCAGACAATTAGATCACCGGGGCGGGCATCTGTGCAGTATGAACATTCGGTTAAATGGGATTATGTTTTCATACAGAGCACATATTACCCTATTTTTGTATACATGATCATCTAAATAAATTCCTGTGCCCAGTTTCTCTTTCCATCTACCCCGGAAAAGGTCCCTTAGCGCCGCTAAACCCAAGAAAATAGTGCCTTAGCACCGCTAAGGCGCGCTAAGCCCCTTTTACGTAACTGATTTGAAGCCACTGTTCTTTCACCAACCAGAATTTCAAGGGTCAGATCTGTGTTTCGTTGACCTCTCCAGAATTGTACAAACGCCATTTTCAGTTGCTTGGAAGAAGAAAAATCAATGAAGATCATATTGCGAGATTCGACTCAAATAGGCAGTACATATTAAAGAAGACATGAAGTAAACCGAGATTCAAAATGCAATGAGTGTTCAAAGAAACTACTCAACAGGAAAACCAAAAAAAAAAAAAAAAAAAAATGGACAACGGAGCAAAAAATAATGGATAGGCAGACAGATGCAGACATACAAAAATTGAGCAGACTCATTATGGCATGTCATCACTGAGAAAGTCTGACATTTTTCTAAAAAGTGGATATCTTGCGTACTGTTCATTTATTTAAAAAAATGCGTTTTACCTACATCACGAAATTCAAGGACAGCCTGTTGCAATTTGTTGTACTTTACATAAATGCATCTTAATTCTATTTCTCCATTCAAATTCAGTGTGCCAGCACGAGATTACTTTTATCAATTTTAGGCCTCTCTAAGAAATGGCTTAACGTTTTTGAAAATTGTTGATAAAGTGATAGAAATTTCCCACTGCGCAGATGGAAGGCATATAAAAACGTAAATAAAAGGATTAATGCAGGCTTATTTTCCAGAGAACGATGAAAAAAAGAGGTTTAGTTTCACCTACTTAATTTTACTTAATGCGAAATCGGAAGCCAAGAAATGAAATTCCTCCTTCAGCTCAAAGTAAAAATATTTTCTCGCAACCTTAGCATTGGCGAGGTTAAAATCCACAAGTGCCTGCTGGTATTGAATAGGATTAACAAATCCATATTCATTTTCTAACTGCTCTAACTTGAGACCGAACGCTTTCATGGGGATTTTCTTAAATACTTATGAGCATATCGCTCGAAGCTGAGACTTGAGACGATGTTTTGCAAAACCGTTTTTCATCTTATTAAGCAATCAACCTCTTATTTATTTCCAAAACACTCTTGTTTTTGTTCAATAACGGAATAAACGGCGATCACACCAGTTATTTCCAGACGAAAGCTTTGCAGTTTTTTTTAGTTAAATATATGTACTTAGAGTATTAGCATCAAAATTTGTAAATGTTTCAGCACTTCCGTGTTAACTTCACCGTATATAAGAAAAGAAAAATGAAACACTATCAGCCATTTCAACATACACACTGATACTTAATTTATTGTAAAATTATCAACCCTTCGCTTGAAATTATTTAAATACACTCCTGTTAGCTATATTTGCTGATATGTTGTTAAAGATATCACGGATATCCCCCTTTTTTAACACTTAATGTTTGAATGGTTCATATAAAGTAATAAGAGCAAGAGCACACTCAAGGGTCCTCCATACCTCGTGAAAAACAGCTGAAAACACACATTTGCGGAACGAAATTACAAAGGTAAAATACAATTTAGAAATCCGTTTTTTTTTTCACAGGCAGAATACACATTAAACCATCTTTCTGCGTTTTTTATATTAGCGTCACTTTGCGGAGTAATATTTTAATTATTATCCCAAAAGTGTAAAATAATGAGCAGATTGACAATTATTTTTAAAAAGTTCTAATTTTGATTTCTGCTAGCTTAAAAAGCAGAAAAATAGTTTGATATTTTTTCTCGAAATATAAAAGTTTGGGAACACATACGAGTGATATGATACATTGATTTTTCCATCTGCATGATGCTATATTTGCTTCAATTTCGCATTCCGCGGAATTGAAACAATACGGGGTATGGAGGACTCTTAAATTACACTGGTGTGCAAAAATTAAGGGCGAAGAGGAGAAATTAGCATAACAGCGGAACGAGCAGGCAGAACGGACCGAAAGACCGCTCAAGAGATAGATTAGGGTCCGGTACGGTAGGGAATGCGCATATATGCAGCATGACGTAAAGGGGGAGGGGTGTCATAAGAGTATAAAGCACACGGGCGGTGTACGCTCAGCAATTCGGTGAAAGCTATTGCACGGTGTACATCGGTTTGAACGACATCGAGTTGCTGCCACCGTGTGATATGGCCAACAGGTAATCCAGTAGACGACATCTGGATGATTTTACCCGAGGTCGCGTCATTGGGAAGTTGGAAGACGGTCGAAGTGTGACTAGTGTGGCCGAGGAGTTCGGGATCGCTCACAGCATCGTTTCACGAGCTTGTAGAGCCTTTCAAATGACAGGAACAGCTGTCCGAGAGTTTAGCAGTGGTCGTCCACGAGCAATCACGGCGGCGGACGACCGGTATATTGTCCTACAGGCGAGAAGAGACAGACGGCAGACAGCGAGAGAAATCGCAAGGCACATGGCAACAGAGAACTGGACGTCCCTTATCGCGTTTTACCGTGGCCAGGAGGCTGCACAAAGGTGGTCTATTTTCACGAGGACCAGTACGGTGTGTGCCATACAGTGGCTGTCGCAGAGCCACTGTATGGTAGGTCTCTCACAGAGACCTACCATTGGTAGGTCCCACGCGGGAGCGCAGGACTGCAGAAAGTAAAGATATTCAACGCATGGATTGGCCCGCAAGCTCCCCAGACCTAAATCCAATCGAACACGTGTTGGACCTTCTCGGGAGACGCTTGGCAGCACGTCGCCAGCCGCCAGCAACGATTCCGCAGCTGCGATTGGCGCTACAAGAGGAATGGGCAGCGATGCCTTAACAGCTCCTTGACAATCTCGTCCTCAGCATGGACAGACGTTGTAAATCTTGCAACGCAGTCATGGGTGATCATATCCCCTACTAAAGACTGGAATTTTCTCGGCAGCCGCCTGTCACATGGACGTTTCTGTCTTCTGTCCAGTTGTGCTCGAAGCTACCTTTTCAATAAAGTGCCTTTGTATCCTTTGGGTTCTTTTTTTTTTTTTTTTTTTTTATTGATTGGAGGTTTAACGACCACCGTGAGCAACTCAATGGGCTATAAGCAGTCGCCCGTCCCTAATTTGGGGTAACTGGTTCCAGGGAAGGGAGAGAGCCAGTGCCGTAAGACAAACACAACATCCATGCCTCACCGGGATTCGAACCCGGACCCCGTTCGGACGAATGATCAGAGGCCATCGCTTAGACCACTGCGCCACCGGGGCGGCATCTTTTGGGTTCCTTGTTTGGACGGTTTTGCTCACTTGTCCCATATGCTTACATCTTGGGGATCTTATGGTATGATTTGAGTTGATGTGGATCACTTCTGCACGACGTTACATTCGAAAAACCGTCTCGTCCTTAATTTTTGCACGCCAGGGTACTTCTTTCTGAGGTGAGCAATTGCTTTGCAACTTATAGAGAACACGTTAAAATATTAAAAGTTTAACACAAAATCAAATGTTCCAAATTTTTCGTTCTAACAATAAAATTAAGAAAGGGCATTTTTTCCTATACTAAATTACTTTACTGATAACAGTTCTTTCTGTTCTTTTGATCTTCATGAAGATTTGTTTTTAGTGCTTTCCAAATCCAATTTGAAAACGGAGGGCAACAGAAGAGAAGTCGTGGCCAGATCTTCAAAACTTACGCTCAAAAATTTCAAGACTTTCCATTGGAAAATCTTTTCTCGAGGGAAAAAGTTGACAGCTAACCACAAGCTGATATACATTGAAGCGCCAGAAAAACTGGTACACCAGTCTAATACTTGGTAGGTCCCCCACGGGACCGCAGGACTGCAGAAATACGACGGGGCATGGACTCCACTAGCTTCTGGAAATATGCTGTAGGCAATGCACACCATACTTCCTGCAGAGCGCTGCATAATTCGAGTGTATTCCGAGGTCTCGGATTCCAATGTTCGATAGCGCGTTGCGTGGTATCCCAAATGTGTTCTATCACGTTCAGATCTGGCGACTTGGGTGGGAATGGCCCAAATTCAGGTGAATGCTCCTCTAACCACATTGTGGCTTTCCGGCACTTGTGTGAAGGTTCAATGTCCTGTTGGAACATGCCCAACCCATCAGCATGAATGCAGGACATGAACGGGTGTACCTCGTCAGATAGGATGCGCACATAGCGTTGGCCGGTCACAGACGTTTGTAGACGTACCAGGGGTCCCAGTGAAGTCCAGCCAAACACACCCATACCATTACGGACCCCCACCAGCCGGTACAGTTCCCTGTTGACAGGTGGGATCCAAGGCTTCATGGAGTTTGCGCCACACACGAATCTTTTCATCTGCCCGAGACAGTTAGAAACGCGACTCGTCAGACCAATCTACTTGTTTCCAGTCATCAACTGTCCAGTGGCTGTGTTGCCGTGCCCAAGCAAGGCGCATAGCTCTGTGTCGTGCACCCATCAAGGGGACACGAGTTGGGCGTCGGCTCCCAAAGCCCTTATCGTGCAGGGTACGTTGCACAGTCTGGACGCTGATGCTTGTTGAGGCTCCAGCATTGAATTCCGATTATACCTGTGGGAGTGTTGCACGACTATCGCGTGAAACGATTATTGACAGCCGACGATGGTCACGTTCACCCAATGTCTTTTTAAGGCCACGCTGGTATCGTAGGTTGGAGGTTTTGCCGGAATTTTTGTAGTTACGGTACACCCTTGCAATGGTCGTCCGTGAAAATCCGAACTTCGTTTCTACCTCCGAAGTACTATGGCCCATCTCACCAGCGCCAACTACGACACCGCGTTGAAAATCGCTTAAATCGTTATTACTTGTCATTCTCATGCCGAAAACAGCTCTGACAGCTGGCAGTCTATTTGTCATTTTATTGTAGGACTTCCGTCCCCAGTGAGTAGAATTTAGGTCCCAGCCACCTACAGCGAGATCGCCTTTTGAGCAGGACACAGAAACGGAAGGAATGAGAGCAAGTCTAGCGACTTTGACAGAACAGTTTGTAGTGAGATTAGAGTGCAGTAGATGGCGCCACCGTAAAGTACGATATTGCACATAGAGGAGTGAGAGAATTTCAGGGGGGCATAGGAAAGGATACCCATTTAACCTGTGGGTCCAACCTGGGGGCCGTCACTTAACGTCCTTGTCCGATGCACGGCGGATATTCAGCGATTGTTAGCAAATCACACCATCTCTGAAGGATCAGCCCAGGCTCGAACCTGAGGACCTTGCATCGATAGTCTGATCTGCTAACCACTAAGACATCCGCGGCTGACAGCTGGCAAGGATCTCTATCGCTTTATATACGCACTGGCTGACTCAACCGAGTACGCGCATAGGTGACGTTGCTATGTATTTTGCATAAGTTCGTCTGTACCAGTTTTTCTGGCACTTCAGTATATGTTACTTTGGTAAAATTTGGAGACTTCAACAATAAGAAGATGATAGAGTCAAAATTAAATTAGACATCACATTAAAAGCTGCTGTGGGTGAAATGAATAATACAGACACTGAAGTAGAAAATTATTAGGAACACCTGCAATCAGACAGATTGCAGTAATATGTGGAAGACTAGTGATTCAAGGTCGATCCAACTGTATTAATAACAATCGAGTTTCATATAAAAATCGTGATATTTGACATCCAGCTCAAAAAACAAAACAAGGATGTGAAATCACTATACATCAGTTACAAATCGAGATAAGAATACTTCATACGGAATCAAGTCTAGATATTTGATTTAAACCTTATGTAACGTATACTCTAGATTCAGTTTCCTTTTGATTTTACTATCTCTTGTTATTTTATTTTCCTATGCAAATTATCTTCTCACTTAACGAGATGCTATTTCTCCCGCTGAATGATATGTGGCAACGAGTGTAAGTCACGACGTGGTGGTATTTTTTTTTTTTTTCTTTGATTGGAGGTTTAACGACCACCGCGAGCAACTCAATGGGCTATAAGCAGTCGCCCGTCCCTAATTTAGGGTCACTGGTTCCAGGGAAGGGAGAGAGCCAGTGCACCGTAAGACAAACACAACATCCATGCCTGACCGGGATTCGAACCCGGACCCCTTACGGACGAATGATCAGAGGCCAGCGCCTTAGACCACTGCGCCACCGGGGCGGCCGTGGTGGTATGCAGTATATATAGGCGCGCTCAACTATACCAAGGAAGCTTCGTTTTATGTGATAGGTTCTTCTTAATTCTTGTTATGCGATTCTACGAAAGTTCGGATATTCAGTAGTCGTGTGATTTGTTGAGAGTGTGTTTGATAATACCAGGAGTTCTCCAATAAAAGGTTTAAAGTGAGTACGTTTTCTCAGTTCATATTATTGTCAGACCTCTGTCTGGCCGTCAAGTCTCTTTCATTAAGTGTCTCCATTAAGTCCAGGGTATATTGTGTTTACCGCTCTAATAAGGAGCCTTCAAGGTACTAATGTACTAAAACCGAAGTTATAGTACTGATATTCAAGATAATGAGGAACGCTGAGTAAAAGAAGTTCCATATTCAATGAATTTATTGCACGTGCGAGTCTTACCTAAACAAACTCTAGCACTTTGAAGATTAGGTACACTTTAGCTACGTCAAGTAACCTTCCAATAACCCTAACGTGACTTAACGTAAGCTTCCCTGCACTACACGTCCAGCGGAGAACTTATTCATTATACTTATATTAAGACAATATTCTGTGAAAAAAATTGCTTACGATAAAAAGGGTTTTATCAGTGAACCTTTATGATAACGTTAGCAATATTTTAAACGGCTTTTGAGTTGTTAATTTTTAGCAAGACTTTGGTGAAAAAAGATCGTGCTTATGTTATCACTTTGTCCGTCCGTCTGTGAACAACTTTGTCCATCAGTCTGCGCAACTATTAATCAGATTTGAAAAATTCATTTTGCATTGAGAAGCCTGAAACGTTAGAATGACGATCCTTGCATCCCGACTTTTTTCTGATGTATTAGGGGTATGCAAAAGTTTCCGCCCATTTTAAGGAGAAAGACAACAGGAACAACCAGAAAGCCACTACACATTTATTCAGCGAAATATTGGTCGTTAGTATCAATGGCCTTTTGCCATTTTTCAGGCAACAAATGAATGCCCCTGTGACAGAAGGACTCGGGTTTTGAGCTGAAGAACGCAGTGACGAAAGTTTCCACTTCCGGAACTGTGGTGAACCGCTGTTGGGCTAGGGCATGTTGCATCGAGCGAAACAGATGAAAGTGTGAGGCTGCAATGTCCGGGGAGTATGCCTGGTGCGGTAAAGCCTCCCAGTATAACTGTTCGAGGGTTGATTTTGTGGTGGCACCGACATGTGGTCTGGCATTATCATGCAACAGGATGACTGGGCAGCGTCCTTTACCTGTCCATGGGAGTTTTTCTCGATTGCGGCGTTCAGTTTCATCAGCTGATTGCTATATCGTTGTGCAGTGATTGTTTCGCAAGGTTTCAACAGCTCGAAGTACAGCACTCCATGCATATCCCACCACACAAACAACAGCACCTTTTCTACGTGGATATCCTATTTTACAGTGGATGTTGAAGCGCTGGCCTGGTTCGACCCAGGATCGCTTGCGTACGGGGTTATCGCAATTGACCCATTTTTCATCCCCGGTGACAACCTTCCACAAGAAATTCTTCTCTTGAAACCTCTTCAGCAACGACATGCAGATGCCCAATCGTTGACCAATATTACGCTCCGTTAAATTATGCGGAACCTACTTACTAATCTTCTGGATCTTCCTCAAGGCCTGTAGACGCCGTACCACCGTCGATTGAGCCACTTTCAAACGTTTCGCCTATTGCGTGGTCGATTGTGTGGCATCCTCTTACAACAGCGATTCCTGCTCCTCGTCTGCGAATTTCTGCGTTCTACCTGCACGTGGCTTGTCTTCCAAGCTTAGATCACCTTTCTTAAACCTGGCAAACCATTCTCGGCACGCCCGCTCACTCATAACCGTTTAACCGTTTCGCCATACACCTGAGATATTGAACCGTATGCTTCACTCGCACTTTTACCTAAATTAAACATGAATAACAAACAGTGCCGCAAATGAACTTTATCGACCGCCATGCTTGGCTTCATGTACCAACTGACGGCACGGGTCGCCGGCTGGGTAGACCCCTACAGCGCCCACTACAGGGGGCGGTGGAAACTTTTGCATAGCCCTAATATAACTTCGACGCTAGAAGGGCGTAAGTGCAGATGATGTGGAATTCAAAATACATTTTATTCCACATATTTGCTACTAAATATTCAGTAGAAAAAATTATTTTTCCTTTCGATGCCATTTATATTGAAGTCTATTTTAGATATAATCTCTTTTTCAAGTAATGCATACATTTTTCGATAGGGGCGTAAAAATAAATTGCGTTTCCCTCGATATCTCTGCTTCTAAAAGTCCGATTTGAAAAATTCTAACCGCATCGGATACAGCTGCTGAAGAGAAATGCTTTTCATAGAATTTCTATTTTTTGGTAAGGATTAGTTTAGCCACCAGGGAGCGCAAGTGTTTATTTCTGCTTTTCATGTATTTGCAGCTAAATCGGAGCTTCTGAAAATTCGATTAAAAAAAATTATTTTGTAGAATGATTACATTCACCTTCGGAAACCTTTTGAAAATACCTCCTGCTTAAAATAGCGTATAGTTTTCCACCAGGGGGCGCAGATGTTTATCTTATTTTTGCAAAATCTTTGTTTCTAAGAGTCCGATTTGAAAACTTCTTTCTTTGTTGGAGAGCGTTTCCAGTGCGAAATATCTAAAATTTTGTATTCACATATTCTTAAATTTTTCTTAACGCACAAGTCTACCACTGGAGGCCTTAAGCTCAGGTTTTCATTTACAGCAATATCTGCAGGACTAGAAAGTCGATTGAAAAAATCATCATTTTCAGTCACATACTACTAATTATGAACACTCTGTGTTTATTTTCTTCCCAAAATGATGCAGAATTTCACCGCTAGGAGCTCAAACCTTTTTTTTTTAAATTGGAGGTTTAACGACCACCGTGAGCAACTCAATGGATTATAAGCAGTCGCCCGCCCCTAATTTAGAGCCACTGGTTCCAGGGAAGGGAGAGAGTCAGTGCCGTAAGACAAACACAACAGCCATGCCTCACCGGGATTGGAACATGGACTCACCTTGGACGAATGGTCAGAAGCCAGCCCTTAGACCATTGTGCCACCATGGCTGCCGCAAGTTTTTAACCTATTTTTCTCAATATTTCTGCTTCTAACTGTGCCCCAAGTAGCAATTAATGTCGGTCCGATATCGGCTCCATGTCGGTTGCCGATATAACCGATATCGGCTAAATATCAGGGAGGATAAATTTTTGCAATATCGGTCCGATATCTGTAGCCGATATGGGTCCAATATCTGTAGTCGATATCGGTCCAATATCTGTAGCCGATATCGGACCGATATTACAAAAAGTTATCCTCCCTGATATTTAGCCGATAACCGGTTATATCGGCTCCCGACATGGAGCCGATATCGGTTAGATGACAGTTATATCTCATCAGTATTCTCAATTAACACTGCGTTCTGTGAAGTTGTTTTGCCATGAAAAATAGTATTATTAGCTGCAATAAAAACGGGTAAAGGCTGTTGAGAGTTTTCATTAATTTTAGGCGTTTTACAAGGAACTCAGCTATCGTTCAAAATATTATGGCGATTATCAGATGCTCCACTACAAAAAACCGTAAGCATGTCAGCTGCGACACGTTTTTGCACAAAACGAGATTTGGTAGGTTTAGTTTTACCAGCTGATATCATCATCATCATCATTGTCAACCATTATCAATCCACTGCTGGACGAAGGTCTCCCCAAGTTTCCTCCACAACGGTCTGTCTTGTGCCAGTCTCCTCCATGTCACTCCCGCATATTTACGAATTTCATCCACCCATCTCCCATGTGGTCTTTTTCTGGGTCTTTTCCTGTCCCTTGGAATCCAATCTAAAATTTCGGCTGTCCATCGATGGTCTGTCCTTCTGGCAGTATGTCCAGCCCATTGCCATTTCAGGGATTTAACTCTGATCATGATGTCTTCCACTCTCGTCATTTTTCGGATCCACGAGTTCCTCTTCTTATCTCTCCTGGTTATACCAAGCATGCACCTCTCCATGCTGCTTTGAGTTGTCTGCAGCCTTTGTATGTCTCTTTTAGTTAAGGTCCACGTCTCTGCACCATACGTAAGCACTGGAAGGATGCATTGATCAAACACTTTTCTTTTAAGACATAATGGCATATTGCTCTTGAAAATTATGCTGTTTCTTCCAAAAGCTCTCCAGGCAAGTTTTGTACGCCGATTAATTTCTTCATCAATGTGACCCTCACTTGATATCTGCTGTCCAAGATAAACATACGTATCTGTTATCTCCAGTTTTTCTCCATCAATCGATAAATCTTCATTTCTTGTAAAAGCATTGAACATCACTTTTGTCTTCTGAAAGTTCATTTTTAATCCCACTTCTTTACTCTTGTCAGCAAGTTCCTGGATCATACTCTGCAGCTCTGATGGGGTAGTTGCAAAAATGACTACGTCATCAGCAAAACGAAGGTGGGTTAGATAATCTCCATTAATCTTTATCCCTTTGTTTTCCCAGTTCAGTGATTGAAAGACATTTTCCAATGTGGCATTAAAGAGCTTCGGAGATATGGTGTCACCTTGTCTCACTCCCTTTCCAATTTTTATGTGTGTTGTATTTTCATACAGCCGAATCTTTGCACTTGCATTTTCATAGATGTTATTAATAATATTAATGTATGCATCTTCAATACCGCAGGATTTCAGAGCCGTGGTAACTGCTGATGGTTTCACCGAATCAAAGGCTTTTTCATAATCGATAAAAGCCATGCACAATGGAAGTTCATATTCCCTTGCTCTTTCAATTAGTTCTCTCAGTACGTGGATATGATCTATTGTGCTGTAGCCACTCCTGAATCCAGCTTGTTCTCTCGGTTTAGCCATGTCCAGTGTTACCTTCAAGCGGTGTGAAAGAACTTTAGTGAAGATTTTATAAACTACTGATAGGAGGCTGATAGGTCTGTAGTTTCCGAGATCCTCAATGTCACCTTTCTTATGTAGCAGGATCATTGTAGCGGTGTTCCAATCCTCAGGAATCTTTCCTTCATTAAGGCATCGAGTGAAAATTTGGGCGAGTACTGTTTCAATTTCTCCACTTGCTTCTTGTATGATGTCTATAGTAATTCCATCTTCTCCTGGAGCTTTCCCCCGCTTCATGTTCTTGATTGCATGAGCAACTTCTGCTGGGAGGACTGGAAGAACTCTGGTACCTTTCATGATGTCTGGAGTACATGTATCATCCCTTTCATATAATTTGGAGTAGAAATCTTTCACTCTTGTCAAAATTTCGCCTCTATTTCTTGTTATAGAACCATCTTCTTTTCTCAGAGCCATAATCTGTTTTCTTCCCTTACTGAGATGTCCCTTTGCTATCTTTAGGCTTTGGTTGTTTTCAATTGCTTTCCTCACTAGCTCACAGTTGAATTTCCTTACGTCTTCAGTGATACTTTTTCGTGCTGTCTTGCATAGCTCTATATATTCCACTTTGGAAGTCACATCTTCTTTAGTTGTCCTCATCTCTCTTCTTTTTTGCATCAACATTTTGGTTTTTCCTGATAATTTGTTTACATGCAACTTGTTCTTAGACCCAGCTAATTTTGTTGCTGTTTCCATAAGAGCTTTGGTTACTTTTCTGTTAACTTCCGAAATATCCACTTCTTCCGATGTTAGGCCTTCTAAAGCAGAGAATCTGTTCTTCAGTTGCAACTTGAAAGTATTATGGTGTTTTTTAAGGTTGGTTATGTCAATACATTTTGTTTGTCTTATGAGCTTGCCACGTTCCAGTTTAGTGTTGAGGTGCATCTTACATCTCACCAATCTATGGTCACTACCTGTGTTGAACTTGTTCAGCACACTGCAGTCTTCGATGACGAATTTTTTGTTACATATAATAAAATCAATTTCACTTGTCGTCCCAATTGGATGTCTCCATGTCCATTTCCTGTGTGGCTTTTTCTTGAAAAAGGAATTCAAGATGAAAAATCCTTCTACCTCTGCAAACTCAACGAGAGTATTTCCACGCTGGTTTCTGTTGCCGTGACCGAATTTACCTACTGAAGTTTCATTCTGTTGCCGGTGCCCTATTTTTGCATTGAAATCTCCCATAATTATCTTCAAGTGCTGCTTACCTTTATTATTTAGATGACGAATTTCCTCATAAAATTCTTCAATTTCTTCTTCAGGATGACTTGTGGTGGGTGCATAAGTTTGAATAATCTGAGCCTGGTATCTTCTCGATAGTTGGATAACGAGTCGTGCAGCTCTGTCAGAGGAACTTTCAACTTCTACCACTTTATCCTTCAGTTTCTTGTTTATTATAAATCCAACACCACTAGTTCTGCCAGTATCTGTCCCACGATAATAGAAGAGATGTCCACTTTTCAGTTCAATGAGATCTTCTCCTTTTCTCCTTACCTCACTTAGCCCCACGATGTCCCACTTGATCCTTTGTAGTTCCTCTTCCAATTCAAGAAGCCTTGAATCAGAAGATAGGGAGCGTCCGTTGTAGGTAGCCAAGGTCAGCATCAAATGGCAGCCTAGTCCGGTCCTCCGGGGATTCTTAGCACCCTCTGCCTTCATGTCGCACTGGCCGCTGCCTTGGCCAGGTACATTCCAGCTGCCGGAGACTGAGGGCCAAGATTTAAGTTGTAGAGTCATTTTGGACCAGCTGATATATATATATATATATATATATATATATATAATGTTATAAAGAAATTAGACACCGAAGCGAAGTACAATCAGTAAACAGTAATCAACAATAAAGCTCGTGCGTGATTTGCACCGACCACGATGTTCTGGTATCTAAAGGTTACGGTTATTGTTTACCAAACGGGATTAGAATTCATTGGCTAAAACTTCAGCATCAGGTGAAAAGAATTCTCTGCTTACGTTCTTGGCTGAATTATTATTATTATTATTTTTTTTTTTTGTTGGAGGTTTAACGATCACCGTGAGCAACTCAATGGGCTATAAGCAGTCACCCGTCCCTAATTTAAAGACACTGGTTCCAGGGAAGGGAGAGAGCCAGTGCCGTAAGACAAACACAACATCCGCCGCCTCGGTGGCGCAGTGGTCTAAGCTATGGCCTCTGATCATTCATTCGTCCGAGAGGGGTCCGGGTTCGAATCCCGGTGAGGCATGGATGTTGCGTTTGTCTTACGGCGCTGGCTCTCTCCCTTCCCTGGAACCAGTGGCCCTAAATTAGGGACGGGCGACTGCTTATAGCCCATTGAGTTGCTCACGGTGGTCGTTAAACCTCCAAACAAAAAAAAAACAACATCGAACCCTGACCCATCTCGGATCGAATGGTCATAAACCAGCGCCTTAGACCACTGCGCCACCGGGGCGCCCGTTCGTGGCTTAGTTCAACATTGCACTGATACGAGAAGCATAATAGTATTTTGTTATTTCTACTCGGCTATACAGTATATATAATACTATTTTTATTTTACATGATATAAAAACTGATAGCGGTGTACTTTAGATTATTTAATTTACCTATCTGCATAAAAGGTGAAGAACGGAAAGATGGGCATTGCCGACATAATGATTTCGGCAATGCCAATATCGGGCGAACAACAGCAAGACGATATCGTATATATCGGCTGAAGAACGGCAAGACAATGTCGGATATGTCGACAATGCCGATATCGGCTCAATGTCGACTGATATTACCGACATTCGGCCGACATAACCAATATCGGCCCGATATCTAGCCGATATTCAGTGCTAGTTAGGGCGATTTCAAAAAATTAAAATAAAAAAAGAACTTTCAGCATCGGATACCATTAACATTGTGAAACACTTTTAGATTTGTGTTTGAAGAGTTCTATAGTTCACAGTTTTGTTGCTAGCTGGCGTTTGTGTACTTCTGTTTGCAGCTGTATCTCCGATTTTAAAAACCCTATTGAAAAATTTCTTTTTTACTGTACACCATTCGCTACACTAAGGATGGGGTGCATTATGCTCTTTAAATAGTGCACAACTTTCCCACTAGGAGGCGCAAATGTCAAAACCTTTCTTACGCTATCTGTGCTTTCGGGAGACGTATTTGAAAAGTTCATTTTCCTTAGCATAGCTTTCGCCACAAAACATACATACTGTTCTTTTATTTTGAATTATTCCGTTAGAAGGCGTAGAGTTATATCATGCTTCCTTCTATATTCTTCTTTTAACTGTTCGATTTGAAAATCGTTTTGTCGCTGGTACCTTCTTTTTACTATGAGAAATCTTTTGCGCGCCGTGTTTCGTAACATGCCTTCTAGCCGCTTTCTATTACTAGATGTTTAATCGATTATCATTGTAGAAAGCCGGTTGATTTTTGTTTCTAACTGGTTCCATTGACTTTGATAAATTTTATTCGCTTCCGAAAGGATTAAGAAGACGTAAAAATCAGTATCTAGAATAAAAATAGCCCAACAAATTTTCATAATCAATTTTTTTTGTGTTTCATTAAATATTCCAGTCCACCATTTGAATTTAATTCCATTGAGATAACAAGTAGTCAGAGGTTTTTGGAGCTACAAATATAATATTACGAACCCTTTCGAAAGAAGAAACAAGAAAAATAAAGCTTGCTTTATCAGCAAAAAGGTTTTATCAGTAAAATTATATAATCTGTTAGCGATATTTTCAACAGTTTCTGAGATATTACGGTTTTATCACCGTTTTGACATTTTTTATTGGATATATCAAATTAATAAATATCTAAAATTTTGTATTTGATTCCACATTTCAATCTAATATTTGCGTTTAATTCCCTTGAGATCACAAGGGGTCAGAGGACGGAGTTTTCAAAGCGTACCACCCAATGGAAAAATCTCGTAATTCATGCGTTTTAAGTTAGAGCATTTTGCAAAGGGATTTCTAATTTTGCCAAGCAATGAAGACAAGTATTCATAAACATCAAGAAGCCCGATACCTTAAGGTGGAGATAAAGGCATATTCAATACAGCCTTCTGCTCATAGGTGACGCTGAAAATCGCGCTGTTTTTGCGAACCCTTCTTACGGGGCAGGGTGTCTCAGTATTGTGACTGAATTTCATGGGTTTTCTCTTATCAGATGCTGATTTCTGACAAAGTTTCCGTCAGCGTTTTAGATTACCAGCTTCTGATTTACTTAAGTTTGCGGGTAGAGAAGCCAACAAACTGTAATGTAAGGGATTTAAATAATTTCTGACGTCCTAAACAAAAGTCTATAACCGCTCAATTGTTATTGTTTGTATGAAAACTTTTAATATTCAAGAAAAAAGGTAAGGAAGTGCCACGTTTCCAGTACTTGACGTACGTAGAGCGCCACCTATTAACGATATGCAACACTACTCCAACACGCTGAAATTTATTTTTAAAGTATTCCCCTATAATTATTTCTCAAATTTGTGAGACACTGACTATAGTTCAGTGTCTTCTTCGTTCATGTGCCAATTTTCACCAGTCTGAAAGCATTTCTTGTATGTGAACTTACGTAACTCAATTTTCGCCAATGCAAGTATATAGCGGCGCGTGTTCACTTGACGTCCACCTTAATATAGTTTCATTAATGAGCACCGACTTGGCTTACTTTCTGTCTATCTTGACCTCACTGCAAGCCAGATACTTAACTACGGGATTACTAAGTTTTGTAAAGACAATATCGTAAATACGGAGGTTTGCATCCCTAAATTAGTTGGGAAGACATCTCGTAACAACTTCAGAGAAAATCAAGTCAAGAGGTTCCTTGTGGATGAAGTCTGTGCGGAGAAGGGCTCTCTTAATCTGCCCGCGGTAATCGTCTTATAGTTGGGAGAAATGGAAGACAGATTTTTTTAGATGGTTACTTCAGAATCTCTTGGAAACTAACACGTGACATTTTAAAAGGAAAAGAGTTATATATATTCTTTTCCCTTTTCTGGAAAGGGGCGGGGGAGGGTCATGGGGTTCGATATTTTATGAAGAAATGGCACGGAAAAGTGGGGAAGAATGCCATTGACGTAGATGAAAGCTCTCGTATGATCAATACCAGGTACTCAACCGAAACCGAAAAATCTGCGAAGGGCTGAAATCGATAAGCTCGATCACTGAGCTCGAAGAGGGTGCTGCTGTTCTCAGCGGTTTTACCTGAGGAGTTCTACGGATATTAAAAAATGAAAATATAAATAAACAACAAAAATCATGAGGAAAGGAAAATCTTGTCAGTACGATTTAATCAAGTACGAAAGCATACAACAAAATTGTATTAGGAGTGAGACAAGGTTGTATTCTATCTTCACTTCTGTTTCGTATCTGTTTAGAAATATTTCGAAAAGCCCTGGAAGGAAGAATAGAGAAAATAATTGTGAATGGGAAAGGGACTAAAAACTTTGTGTTGAATGGTCTTACGCGCGACCAAATCTCCAGCAACCTTTCGAGTGGAGGTGAATGAAGAAAAACGAAAATACTAACATTAATGAAATTCATTCAGAATTTAATCACATCACTACCACTGAATGTAAAAAAAGAGTTAAAAAAATAAAGAATTCAGAAATTCAAATTCATCTGGTGTATGTAAAGTGATAGAGGTTCTCTCGATTTAGGGAAAAGAATTAGAACTGAGACCGCAAGAAAATCTTACACAAAATGAAGCCCTTGGTATGAAGTAAAGGTTTACCCATGCAAATTGGATGCACGATCATAAACAAATTTCAATCCACGGTTAGATGAGTGTAGGTAAATTGTGGCTAAATAATCCCCTTTAATCCTTAGACGTTCTAGGTCATTGCAATCCCACAAGAAAATTGCGGCGAAAAGCTGAAGAGGATATTTCTGGACGTCCATCACAGATAATAAACGCTGCTGCAGAAGAAAATTCTGGCGCTTTGGAGACCCTCACAAAAAAGGATATTTCTTGCATTGAAAAAATTCTGAATACCAGGCATCAACAGAACACACGGCGAACGCATGCGAGTCTTTTCTTGCTCGGTTTATTACTCACTTCTATCATCCCCAACCAAGCTTATATAACTTTATAATTCTGAAACTTTTTCAAACTCAAACATATATTAAAATCCAAAGCTCAGGGGATGTCACTCGGAGAAGAAAATCCAAAACTGCCATGCAAAGGAAAGAAATGTTGTCTAAGAAAATAAGCGATTATGGAGGAGGATGTATAACTAGATTTGAATTGGCGAAATTTGCACCATATTTTTCAAAACCTTAATCTTTGGGTAAGCTGAGGTTGACTCCTGAAAGAGAAACGGAATTATCTATATTCAACTTTCCCCTAAAGCATAATAAAGTATGCATATTCAAGTTCTGTATATGTGATGACAATGCTACTTCATCTTCCTTTCTTCAGTATCGGTTAGACAAAAGTTTTTTTTTATTCGTTTATAGCAAACATATAAACTGATATTTAACTTTGGAAATATTAGTTGATTTCATTACCATGAAGATATAGGCAATTATGTTTTGTGTTGTCTTCTCTTCCCGTAAGCTTTAGTCGCAATTTACCTATGAAGTTGCGGGAAAATCCTTAGGCTATAGTCGCAAGATACCTATGGGGTTGGAGACAACCCGTGGCTCTCGCCGCAATTTACCAACACCGGGCTAGATGAAGAGCTCTTCCAGTCTCCCACTACACTATGTCTTAAGCAAGATTCTTCCACGTCACTCCGGCATGCTATCGAATTTAATCCACTAATCTTCCACGTGGTTTTATTTGGGTTCTTTCCTGTCCGTTGGCATCCAGTCTAGTATCTATCGGTTAAAACATTAAAATTATTATACAGTCAAACCTCGATTTAACGAACTTCAAGGGACCAGCAATCTTGTACGTAAAATCGCGGAATTCGCTAAATCGAGGAAGCCTTTCGAATGAAACATTCAAATTAAGCTAGTGTTCATAATAGAATACGTAAGCAACTATGTTCTCTTTATTTCAGTGACTAACTTTTCTTGTTTAATTTGAGCTGTAGATTTAACACTGAGAAGAAAAAAAAATCGCGATTTGGTGAAGAATTCCAGAGGTTCAGGAATGGGTACGTACCATGTGTGTCCCCTGACTTCACAGAGTGCTATTGTTCTGTCTGTAGCTGAAAATAAGAATCCCCAGGGTACTCTAGATTTCCTCCCCAATACCGCCTTTCATTTTCCAGCTTATCACCCATGCGAGAAAACGTTGCGCTCCTTTGGAACTTGTTGGTCATTTGCCTCCTCCCTGTAAGAAGCTTTCGCTTGATAGTCGGAGGAAAGGCGAACTGATTTATGATTCCATCAAGCTGTGTCGCAGATGGTGTTCTTTGAAACGCTGGTTAACTGCATGTGTAAAATTTTCCTGTTACGCGAAGCTCTCTTTCTAGCTGACTTTTAACGTGAAAATGCTGGTTAACTGCATGTGTAAAATTTTCCTGCTACGCGAAGCTCTCTTTCTAGCTGACTTTTAACGTGAAAATGCTGGTTAACTGCATGTGTAAAATTTTCCTGTTACGCGAAGCTCTCTTTCTAGCTGACTTTTAACGTGAAAATGCTGGTTAACTGCATGTGTAAAATTTTCCAGTTACGCGAAGCTCTCTTTCTAGCTGACTTTTAACGTGAAAGTGCTGGTTAACTGCATGTGTAAAATTTTCCTGTTACGCGAAGCTCTCTTTCTAGCTGTCTTTTAACGTGAAAGTGCTGGTTAACTGCATGTGTAAAATTTTCCTGCTACGCGAAGCTCTCTTTCTAGCTGACTTTTAACGTGAAAATGCTGGTTAACATAGTTTGGTGGTTGTGACGTACCTGCCAGCAGGACGCACACGACATAAAGGCAAATAGCAGTCAGAACGAACGTCCGCGTAGCTCAATTGGTAGAGTGACTTATTCCAGAATGAGGGGACCCGGGTTCGAGCCCCGGCGTGGACAAAAATGACAGAGAAATTTACTTCGTTATATGGTTTAAAGAAGAAAAAAATGTTCGCTAAATTGAGGAAATGTGTTCCTTAAATCGGGAAATGCCAAACATTAATTTCAATGTGGTTCCATCCGGACCACAAAAAATGTACGTAAAATGGCGGAATTCGTTAAATCGCAGTCCGTTAAATAGGGGTTTGACTGTATTATACATTAATTCATCCACACTTCGATTACTGCTTACTATCCGGGGGTCAAACAACACTGACTAATATTAATCAATTACAAATTCTTCAAAATAAATACATTCGATTAAATAGATTTTAAACATAATTTAAATTATGGCAACTTACTAGGGCAAAATACGTTCAGATATTCCAGAGCCAACCCAAACAAATATAGTATTCTAACAATTCAGCAACTGTTGCACTTCAACTTAGACAAAATTATGTACAAACGAATCAAAATGAGCCTTGGACAGGAGCTCATAAAAATTAATACTGCTACGTACCGTTATAATATTCGTAACCAAGCTTTGTTGAAACTTACTACACCTAGAACACAAACTACTGAACAAAGCCTACATTATTCTGATCCGGAGTTTTGGAACTCTTTGCCTGCAGAATTAATATATATTAATAACTTCAATTTGTTTAAAAATAAATTAAAACACTATCTACTTAACAACTGATATCCATTTATTAGTGCAAGATGGGAGGTTGATTGACAGGGGTTATTCAACTGAGCGGGTAAGGCGAGGGACTTACCAGGTGAAGATTCGGTGACCATGTTGATCAAATGTAGAGGATTTTAGGATGGGAGTGTCTGACCCCAGGTCTTAAACAACCCTTAGAAATAGGAAGCTAGGAGATTTGGGCTAAAGATGCCTGATAGGAAAGCGACACGGAAGCGAAGTAGAAGGGGAGTAAGACGCCCTTATTTATTACCGGAGGGGGGCAGTACCCGGGGTCCGACGGCTTAACGTGCCCATCTGACGCACGGCGGGTATTTAGTGGATCGAGCGTTCGTACCTGCCTGGGATCGAACCTGAGGTCCCTTCCGCGGCAGCACTAGGCCACCCGCGGCAGATTCGGTGACCAAGGGACGGGGGATCTATACAATGAGGATTGGGTAGGGGGAGGGGCAACTCATGTTTTTCATTACTTTAACATTATTTTCCCCTTGATATGCTGTTAATTCGATATCATGATTAGATATTTGATTTGATATTTGTTTTCTTTTTTAACTTTGTTGCTTTTTTATCAATGTTCTTGTCTTGACTTAAACCTAGGGAGATCAAGGCTGGTCAGGTCTCCTCGAGGCCTTTCCCTTGATCGTCCCTGCTGTTATTTATATGTTTATGCTTAACTATTCAGAATTATTAATTTTAATATGTAACAGCAAGATCAATAAATGAAATGAAGTATTCGGTTGTGTAAAAAAGCCTCCTCGCATTTTGCCCATGGATGTAGTTTAACACAATTTTAAAGGTTTATTTGCATTGCAGACACATGGTGTTTACATATTCTGAAAGATGAAGTTCTAACATGTTCATATAAAAGGAGACTGGCGAGATTGGTTCAGTTGTGTTCATTCGGAGTAGACCGTAAAAGAATTTCTGAAATTCACGAGCCACTTTCCGTGATTCCTTTCGTGAATTTACGAACCATATTTCTGATACACTTTTTCCGTGAAATCACGGAAAGAAATTTGAGTTTTACGGATTTTTCTCATGCCAGGAAAATTGTGAACTTTCAGAAACCTTTCCGCAGTTCCTTTCGAATATTAACGAAAAAATTCTGTTCTCACTTTTTCCGCATCCATATGACGAAAACATTTCGGTGATAGGAGATATTCGGGGGAATACTAGAGGTTTGATTAACCGTTAAATTTTTATCGTCTGTCGGAGGATCTGATTTTGAAGTTCTGTAGAGAGATCAGTTATTGTGGGAAGCATATCGCATGGAATTTTGGTTCTTGTGGCACAGGATATTTCTTTTCCTCTCCCCTATTTCTGCACCAGCTTTGCATAATTGTGTTACCGTAAGAAACTGGGTACTAAAATTATTTTACAGGTGATTGATTGTATTATGTCTACGTATCAGCCTGTTGATCCCTAAAGGCAAAATTTACAGAGCGTGAGTCAAAAGTTTTGCAATATTTGCATAAACTCATGTGCTGCGGCAGGTATGCCACTTTTTAAATTAGTTCAAGTAACGCACTGCAGTCAGTCGTAAGAGATATAAAATGGTAGTCGTTGCTGTGAACAGCATTGCATGTCGTCGTTCGGTCTGTGGTTGGGACGCCTAAAAGATGAACAGCCACAACCGTCTAATTAGGGAACTTTTGCTTTACGAGTTTGAACTCGGCCATAAACGCTGCTCAAGCAGCACGAAACATTTGTCATGCGAAAGGGGAAGGTTCCGTGGACCACAGCACCGCAATCAGATAGTTCAAGAAATTTCGCTCAGGTGACAGAAACCTCGACGATCAGCCAAGATCAGGTAGGCGGCGAGCAGTGGATTCGGAGGCCGTGAGCCGGGCCGTTGAGTCAAATCCGACAACCAGAATTCGGAGATTATCAGGCGAACTGGGCATATCACAGACCACCGTTGTTCGTCCCCTTCAGAACCTCGGCAAAGTCTACAGGAGCTGCCGCATTGTACCTCACGAACTGACGACAGCTGAAGCGAACCGACGAGTGAAAGTGAGCACGAAACTCCTAGAAAACCCGCGCGATGTACGTTTCATCAAGAGAATTGTTACGCGCGATGAAAAGTGGGTCTATTTCCGTAATCCTAACACACAACTGCAGTTGTTGACCCCTGGCCAGCTTTTTGAACCTGTTGCCAAACGTGGGCGCTTCGAGCACAAGGTGATGCTCTGCGTCGGGTGGAATTTCGAGGGGATAATCCATTATGAATTTGTTCCAGACGGTCGTACCATTAACGCCAACCTCTACTCTGACCAGCTGTAGCGGATTTATGACGTTTTGGATTAGAAATACCCGGCATTGGCGAACAGAAATGGCGCTATCCTACAACAGGACAACTCTCGGCCTCATACCGCGCGAACGACCCGGGCAAAACTCCTGGAACTTGAGGGCATCAAACTGATGTCACACTCAGCATATAGTCCGGACCTTGCCCGGTCGGATTATTACTTGTTCCGGTCCAGGGTCCACTTTCTTCGCAGGCGGCACTTCAACAACCAGGAGGAGGCGGCAGCTGGGGTGAAGGAGTTCAACTGGTACCGCCGTGGAATCGAAGAATTGGCAGGCAGATGGCTAAAGACGAAGCAACACGATGGTCTATACTTTGAATGCTAGTTAGACATAAAGTGATCCAAATATTGCAAAACTTTCGACTCACCCTCTGTATTACTTCACCGTTTCTTACAGATAACTGAAAATCATTGTCAGTTTGAAAAGATCTCAAGTTCCAAAGCCTTCTGTTGCTTTAAAAAATCACTATGAAAAAAAAAACTAGTTTGTGGAAAGTTCTACAGCAAAAAATAAAATTATTACAAACCTATTAAAAAAATAATAAGCTCCAACAGAAAATAAAATCGCTAATTCATTAGCATTATTAATAATATATATAAAAAAAAACATCATCGGGTGATTAGAATTTTAACTTGAACGTGTGTGTGAGAATCCTGAGTCTTTCTAACTCAGTGGTTAAGACGGGCTGTTTCTGTTGAGCCAACTCCAAACGACCTCGGAACTGCCCCGGTAGCGCAGTGGTCTAAACCAGTGTATCTCAAAGTGTGGTCCACGGACCACTGGTGGTTCGCGGCGTCTTATCAAGTGGCCCGTGGAAATTTCAGAAGAAAACTTAATGAAGAATGTGAGAATCCCTCCTCTTAAAAATTTGAGTTCATGCTCGACATGAATATCCAGAGCTATCAGATAGAGCCTTTAAACATCTGTTCCCGACGACTTGAGTTTGGATTTTCGAATTTAGTTGAAATTAAGAGCAAGAAAAAAATAGATTAGATGTGAAATCTACTCTACTACTACAACTATCGGTCATCCAACCGGATATACACTGAAGAGCAATTGAATTCGAGACAGCTGGCGTTATGCAAATCTGGCGCTGCGGGCAGCCCTGTTAACGGAAACGACATGACGTATGCAGCGATCCGACATTATAAGGGGTGATGCGACGTGAATCAGTAAGAGTCGGACGCAGTATGGGTAAGACGAAGGATCTAAGCGCATTTGATCGTGGGCAAATTGTCGGGGCCCGACAAATGGGTCTCTCCATCTCGGAAGTCGTGCAGGCACTGGGATTTTCATGAGCTACTGTGTCACGGGTGCACCGTGAGTACATCGAATCCGGTAAAACCATTCCTGCCAGGGCTAACTGCCGTGGACAACAGCGTGTGGATGAGCGGGGTCATCGTCGGCTAGCTCGCATTGTAACAACGGATAGACGGGCCACAGTGCAAGAAATCACTCGGCAATTTAACGCTGGTGCACAAAAACGTGTAAGCAGCCACACCATCCAGAACCATCTCCTCGCTATGGGGTACAGAAGCCATCCTCCCACGAGGGTACCGCTGATGACCACACATCACAGGGTGCAAAGATTAGCATGGGCGCGGGAACATCGCCACTGGACCCTAGACATGTGGGAAAATGTTGCCTGGACTGATGAGTCGAGATTCACGTTGGTAAATGCGGATGGCAGAATAGGAGTACGGCGCAAACCACATGAAGCGATGGATCCTTCTTGCCAGCAGGGTACCCTTCAAGCTGGTGCGGGTGGCATTCTCGTCTGGGGACTGTTTATGTGGACTGAAATGGGACCACTGGTACGTGTGACATCGTTCCTCACAGGTCAACGTTACCGGGATATCCTGGACGACCATTTGCTCCCGTTTGTGCGTCTTCAACATCCCACTGGGGACCTCATCCTGCAACAAGACAATGCACCGTGCCATCGCTCCCGAATTGTATCCGAATGGTTGGATGAACACACCACCGACGTGACCTCGCTTCCTTGGCCAGCTAGGTCACCTCAATCCCATCGAACATATCTGGTATGCCATCGAGAGAGATGTTCGAGGCTCTGACCCCCTCCATCAAATCTTCGTGAACTGTGGGAGCTTGTTCAGGGGTCGTGGATCCGTATTGAGTTCATGCTGAGACGAATCGCCGCCGTCATCAGGGCGAAAGATGGTGCTACACGTTACTAGACAGGTATCTGTAATTCAATTGCTCTTCAGTGTATTAATAGTTAGCTTTGTATAAGATTGCAAGCAGCAGCATCCCTCTCACAGATGCTATGATTATTATTCTAGTTATTACTTTTGTTATTAATTACTGAATCTTTATATGTGGACTTTCAGAAAAGTATTAAAATCAAAAGAGGAAATCAAAGTATGATTGTCCATATAACATTTTGCATATGATGAAACTTGAATTGTATGGAGAAATCTTTTGCCGTGGCCCATATGCGTAGCAAGAATTTGGTTGGGGCGGGGTGCGATTTTCGAAGAAGGTTTAAGAAATAAATCTTACTTTTTGACGTTTCGAGGAGGGTTTGAACCTCCAAACCCGGTACCCTGACTACTCCCATGCTGTGACACTACATTGCCAATTATTTAATTAAGCGAATGATTTCTTTTTTTTTGTTACACAACTGACAAAATAAAATCATAACTCACCAAATTCTTTCTTTCTTTATCAAATATAGGTACTGTAAAAATGACTTTGATTTAGGGTTCGCAGCCGACCGGTATTTCAAGCACCATGTCGGAATTTTTAGCGATTTTGTGCCTAAGGCCGGTAGCAACTGCTTACCTGCCCTATTTGGAGACGGTATAATTTTCAAGCAAAAAACAGCTGAAAATTTGCTGAAAATAGCTTAAAAATTTACCAAAAGAAGCTAAAATTAACTGAAAAATAAAAATTTCCGAGGGGAGGGGGAGGGGGGTGAATCGAGCCCGAGCCTGTAAATCACCTAAAACTTACGTTGTGTCATTGGTTGTGTCTTTCCTTGGAAAGGCGGGGGGGGGGGGGGACAGAAGTCAGCGCTCACCCGCCAATTAGGGTGGCCGGTAGGTCCTAATACACTGGCGGAAAGTGAAAAAAGAACACCAAGAAGGAATTGGCGGACGATCATGAAATTTACATATGTTAATGGGGTAGAGTTTACGTAGGTGTGATTGCAATTTCGGGACCAATCGGCAAGCGCTTACGCTACAGCACGGCATAATGTGCAAATTATCGTCGGTGGTATTTAAGGAGTACGGCGAAGTGAATGTAATCAGTCGTCGGCGTACGGACACGTGCGAAGACCCTTAAGAAGCTGAAATGCCTGGACATGGAAGACGTGTACGATTTCAGCAGTTATCGGACTTTGAGCAAAGTCGTCTAGTCGGACTCCGCATGGCCGGGTGGTCGTATCGTCGTATTGCGGAGCGAATTGGACAAGAAGTGTCGGTGGTGGTACGATGGTGGCGTAGATGGTCCGAGGAACATTCCCACACGAGAAGACGTGGAACCGGGATTCACAGACGGACTGATGAGCGGACCGATCGACGCATAAGAAGAGCGGCGTTGTCAAGCAGAACATTCACTGCGACGCAAATCCGAGCTACCGTTGCACCTGAGGTGACAGTGCGAACAATCCGCAATCGTCTACTGGATGCAGGACTACGTGCACGTGTGCCTTTGGCATGTGTACCTCTGACTCCAGCCCACCGTCAGGAACGGATGCAGTGGTGTCGCCAACGTCTGCACTGGAGAACGCAATGGCGATCTGTCGTGTTCAGCGATGAAAGCAGATTCTGCTTGGGAGCCTCCGATGGCCGTATGCGTTTTCGCAGACACTCAGGAGAGCGTCTCCACCCTTCTTTCATCCTCCAGCGACACACAGGGCCTACACCTGGTCTCCTGGTTTGGGGAGCGATCAGCTATCACTCCCGTACGCAACTAGTGTTTGTACCGGGTACGTTAAACAGCACCTCCTACATCAACAACATCATTCAGCCAGTTGTTGTGCCATTTTAAAGGTCGGTCCATCGTGGTGTTTTCCAGCAAGATAACGCACGCCCACACACGGCACGTGCAACGCAACATGCACTTCAGGGTGTGAGACAACTTCCACGACCTGCACGTTCACCGGATTTGTCCCCCATTGAGCACGTGTGGGATTTTATGGGACAACGACTTATCCGGTCTCCACGGCCAGCCACGACCATCCCGATTTACGTGTCCAGGTTGAGGATGCTTGGAACTCAATACCCCAAACTTACATCCAACATCTGTACGACAAACTCCACGCCAGAATTGCACAGTGTGACGCAGTTCCTGGCGGTTCAACCTCTTATTAACCATGTTACATGGAAATGTTATTTTTCAGTTTACCAGCAAATACAGCTGTATTTTGCCATAATGTTTTGATCACGTTATCCTCTGCATTCCGTTTTCATGCTGTATAAATTTCGTTGGTATCAGACGTTTCCTTCTTGGTGTTCTTTTTTCACTTTCCGCCAGTGTATTATTAACCAGGGTTGGCAACCTAAGTTTCAGACAATATATTTTCCAATTTCAAATTTCTCCCAGGGAAGTACCCCCCCCCCCTCTTTCCGCTTGGTGGTCCGCGATAAGTAAATAAATGTTTAAAGTGGTCCAGGAGGAACCAAAGTTTGAGAAACACTCAGCTAAGCAATGCCTCTGATCATTCGTTCGAAAGAGGTCCGGGTTCGAATCCCGGTGACGAATATGGATGTTGTCTTTGTCGTACGGCATTGGTTGTATCCCTTCACTGGAACCAGTGACCCTCAATTAGGGACGGGCGACTGCTTACAGCCCACTGAGTTGCTCACGGTGGTCGTTAAACCTCCAATCAAAAGAAAAAAAAAAAAACGACCTCGGAACGAATTCCGTCGGTGCGAAAAGATTTCGCTGGTATAAGGACTGAGAAATCTGAGATCTTCGATTTCCCGATATTTCTGTATAAATACGGAAAAATTCTAAACGGACTTTTCTGAAATAAACGGAATTACGAAAAATCCGTGAAAGTAAGGAACTGAAAAAAAAAAGAAAAACGGACATTTTAAAAAATGAAAATTTCGTTAAACGACGGACATCTACCGGCAACTTTGCTTCCCGTTATTTTCGGGAATTCTCCGTGAATTCACTCCACTTATTTTTTACAGGATTGATTATTAAAACGAGAGACAATATGATTAACTTTCGCCATTTAAAGCCGTTTTCCTTTCGCATGGGAGAAAACTCAAAAAAGATTAGTGGTGTTCATAGCAAGGAATCTGCCATCCTTCGACCGTGTCAGTATTGGTTTCCAAAGTTCCGTTGTGGGGATTACTCACCCGCTGGTGAACCTCACTCTACAAGACCCCTTGAAGGTGTCGACGACCAAATCAATGCATTAATCGAAAGCAACCCACACAATACGACCCGAGAAACTGCGCAAACACTGAAGACATCCAACTGCTACGTGACATTGCATTTGACAAATGAATATGTGAACCGCCTTCCTGTTGTTGGGTTCCGAACAATCTGATTAAGGAAAATGTTCTCGACAGCATATTTGCTTGTGATTCACCACTGCTCAAACCGAATGAAACGACACATTTTTTGAAACGAATGGTGACGAGCGATGAGAAATGGATTGCGTAAACTAACTTGGAGCGAAAAAGATCGTGGAGCAAGCAAGTTGAGCCAACATTAACCAATCCAATGGTCAGTTCGCATCCCAAGAATGTGTATGGTGGGACTGGAAGAGATTCTTGTACACTACTGCGTATGGTGGGACTGGAAGATATTCTTGTACACTACTGTTTGTGAAAACTGCATCACCAAGAAAGAATCGAGCTATTCAAATATGAAATTTATATCACAGATTCCTCATGTTACAGTAGATAAAAGATTACATTTATAGAGCTATACAAAAAATTTTCGCTTCAAAAATATCGTGTGAAGCCACCTCGAGCAAAAATAACAGCCTCTGCATGGCGTGGCATTGAATGGAACAGATTTTTGATATCTTCATGGGCAGTAGCCTACTAGGCTGCTTCCATGCAAAACTAGAGTTCATTTGTGGTGAGTGGCGGAGGCGCTTGACGGGTCAGTCGCTCAGCTACCATATCCTAGACATCTTCGATCGTGGTCCAGGAGGAACATGCCAGGGAAGAAGCGGTATCTGTCGTACAAAGAGGTCTTGAACATTCCGGATCGCATGTGGCTGAGCATTGTGCAGCGCCAGGACAACTCCGAAAGAAACGTATCACCTCTGCCTCTAAAATATCCCTGATGTCTCGCTGACTGTTCAGGGTTCTCTCAATTCGTATCAGGCGATATCGCGAATTGAACCCAATGGCGCCCCAAACCATGATGCATGGCGTTGGGCTGGTATGACGCTGCAAGCTATCATTCACCACGTTATCTTCGAACACGTATGCGACCATCATGGTGCATCGGGTCGAATCGTGACTCGTCAGAAAACACGATCTGTTGCCATTCAGGGCGTCAATGTGTATGTTCGAAACCCCATTGCAGGCTGAGATGTCTGTGGTTGAGGGTCAAAGAAATCCGTAGCAAAGGGCTGCTGTCAACCAGCCTCTGTTAAGCAGACCACGTCGAACTGTGCTGGAGGACAAAGCCTGACGTGTGACAGATCTCCTCCGCTGCGTAACACCGTGGATGTCGCTGTGCTATCGGTCACTGGTATGTGGTAGAGGTGTCAGTCATCTGGTGCAGTCGGGCGACTTTGTTATCCATTTCCTGGATTTGTGTGCGTCCGAGCGTCATCTGCTCACTGACGCCACGTTCGCGTCACTGTACTGGCGTTTCGTCTCGTACGAGTGACAATTTCGCGGTAGGAAACTCCTGCTTCTCTCATCCCAACATTCATCCTTCCTCGCTCAAAGTCCGTCAGGTGTTCATAATGCGAACTTCTTCGGTGTCGGGGTATAGTGAGACACAAGAAAACACCCTTTCGACTCAATGTCGGCTCTTCATTGATTGGAACATCTCGTTTGAGCCAGATCTTTATACCCAAGACCGGGCAGTTCAAAGGGCGTTGCTTTGAAACCACATACGTATTTTCTCTGCATTTCAATCATCTGCATGTCCCAACCTGTTGTACATATTCCGTAAGTTCCAAGTTAATTCCCTCAATCCTTCATGGTGTTGAAATTTTCACAAACAATGTACTGATATCGAGCAAACAAACGGTCAATTCTCATAGATACTGTTCCCAATAGGACGTTCTGAAGGCCACATGTGATGATAAGCGTCTAGAAACGGTCAACAGGGAGAGCGTTGTCTTCTACCTGGACCTCTTGTTATTTTGGTCACTAGGGAAAAATTGGTGGAGCTTCGCTGGGATCTCTTGCCTCACCCGAGGCCTATTCACTCGATCTTGCGCCTTCAGATTTCCATTTCTTTAAGTCTCTGCAGAACACGATCAACGAAAAGAACTTCGCTTTTCTGGAGGCCTGTAAAATCATCCGGATCAGTTCCTTGCTTCAAAACCCGCAAAGTTTTGGGTTGATGGAATCCCAACGTTACTAGGTAAATGGTGAAAGGTACTAGAAAATAATGGTGCCTACACTACTAAAAGAAGTGGCAATGGTTGGTCGGTTGGTTGGCGGATTTGTATGGCGCAAGGGCCATATTTGACCACAGAGCGCCAGACACAAGACCATTAAAGAAAGTGTTTTAAAAACGTGGTATGATGGTTAAAATCAGGCTGATGCAGTAAAACTGAAAAATGAGAATGATGAAAAGTGTAAAAGCCAGATAAGTTTTAAAAAGTCAATTTGTTTTAAATATGAAGAAACTGAGATTGTATCGCAGTGGTCGTGTAAGAGAGCTTCTGCAGCATAGCTGAGCCGTCGTCCAACAAATGAGAATGAAAACAGTGAAAACGAACACAACTAGGCCTACATAAAATATGAGTGACACTGAGTCGGCAGTCGCACGTCTCACACATCGGGGCTGTGTCGCCACACAGCAAGGTGCGGTGGGTGAAACGACAATGCCCAGTGTGGAGAGGCGCAAGGACAACTTCCTCACGACGGTTTGTTCGCAAACTAGATGACCATAGTCCGATCTGTGGTTTGATAGAGAGAAGTTTGTTCCTGCCCTGTTGAGACCAAAGGGACTGCCACTCAGCCATGATGAATGTGCGAATTCCAGGACGAAAATCTCGAAAACACAGTGGCAGTCGAGTGATTATCAAGGAAGATACGGATCTGGCAGAAGCATCCGCCAGCTCGTTACCCTGAATCCCATCACTGCCAGGAATCAATAGAATCGGACCAAGAATCCACCACCAGTCAAAGTCCGCAGGAGGCGACGAACATCTGTGGTGACTGGAGAATCATTGCCCTCCGGAGAACATAAAACTTGGATGACAGACTGGGAGTCCATGCAAAGCATGGTGAGACGATGGGGTCCAGACTGGATGTGACGCAAGGTGAGGAGCTCTGCATACATCTTTGCCGAGAAGACTGTCGCTTCCGGAGGAATCCTCGTAGCACAGGTCGCATCATCACACACAAATGCAGAGCCGACAACATCACCAGATTTCGAGCCATGAGTGAAGACAGGCAAGAAATCGGGATGAAGCGAAAGGTGCTCGGTAAAAAGCTGCTGGTACACCTGTGCAGACGTGGAAGACTTGGGCCACACAGAAAGAGAAAGATCAGCAATTGCCTGAACTGGCTGCCAAGAGGGATCAATAAAAACCGTGGTCACACCAATCAAAAAGTCAAGGGCAGCATCGCGCGCCACATTCCACAGACGAATCCCGAAAGTGGGAACACAAGAAGGGCGGTTGGAAAGCAAGCGAACGCATTGTGGTTGGAAGACAGGAGCATACCGCTATTGGTTGGTCGTCAGATAACGTATGATGAAGCAATAAGTGCGGTGTGACTTCTTGTTCGGCTGTGGATCCCTGGCTTTTAAAAATGATCGGGCAAGGTTCGCGGTTTTTCTTCACACACAAACTACGATATTTATATGAACAAAGAACCAAACAAACCCTAAAATGCATGTGTAGTGTGACGTACTACAGTGAAAGGGCCGCGGGTGGCATAGTGGGCAACGTTCGTGACCTCAGGTTTGATCCCAGGCAGATACGAACGCTCGATCCACTAAATACCCGCCGTGCGTCGGATGGGCACGTTAAGTCGTCGGACCCCGGGTACTGGCCCCCTGTAATAAATAAGGGCGTCTTCCTCCCCCTTTCTATACCTCGCTTCCGTGTCACTTTCCTATCGGGCACTCTAGCCCAAATCTCCTAGCTTCCTATTTCTAAGGGTTGTTTAAAACCTGGGGTCAGACACTTCCTTCCTAAAATCCTCTACATATGATCGGATCTGATCTGTGCTACAGTGGTGACGTACAAGCCAAGACGGCAAGTAGCATTGATAAGCCCTTACCGGAGTAGCTCAATTGGGAAAGCATTCAGCTCTGGAGCAGAATGATGCGAGTTCGAGCTTCGCCACTGGCAAAATTGGGTTTGAATTTTACATTGGCACCCGAACGTAAAAAGGGATTTACTGGCCGTTAGGTTCATCGAAAAATGTGTGATGCTTCTTCCACACATCGTCTAGAATTAGTGATAATTCCTTCTTCTGCAGAGAGTTACTTCAAGCATGGTTTGCGAAGGACCTGAAACCTGCGATTTCGTGCCCCCTCCTCTCTCAAGGGGAGGGGGAGGGGGTGTTATATGTGACGTACTACAGACGTGAATCACTTGTCGAGATGGCATATAGCAGTGATAAGCAATGCCAAAGGATGTAGGTTCAAGTGACACCATCGCCAAAATTAGGGTTTCACAATATATCTATAATACACTGCCTGGCAGAGAAAATGACACACCACGAAGACGTAAACCCAACGCCATGCAAATTGCAATGTGGGTGCACACGTACAAGCTATGCAAATGATTGCAATTGCTGGCCAATCGCACGAACGGCGCGCGTGATATAAGCGGACAACTAGCCCGTGAGGCCATCAGTCGAGACGGCGTCACGGCCGCGAGAAGTGGGTGGTTCCGCTGTAACCGTGTCTGGAGGGCGAACAAGGGGTGCCAATGCCGTTAAAACGCTGTCGTACGCGATTTCGTCAAACTGATGAGTTCACGAGAGGTGTCATCGTAGGCTTTCGTACCGCCGGATGGTCTTTGCGTCGTATTGCGGAAGAAACGCAACGTGATGCCACAACCGTCGTTCGCAGTTGGAGACAGTAGTCCCAGGAAGGATCTGCGCAATGTCGTAGGGGGACCGGAGCACGGATGTACGAGCGCACCCAAAGTCGCATCCGACGTCATGCCGTAAGAGACCCACAGGCCACAACGGGAGACATTTTGCGGAGTTTACCGACTTGGATTCTCTGATGTCGACGCGGGCAGTGTCGCGCCCATTAGCTGCGTCTGGTTTGCCGTCCAGCCGTCCGTTGCAAAGGATACCCTTAACTGCGAGCCATCGTCGTCACCGCGTGGCGTGGTGTCGCTCAATAACAGTAAAATTTGTTAACAGAGCTCAGTATCAGGTGCTCTTTATACCGTTTCATGACCTTCATACGCGCTGTCGTTTACCTGCAATTTCCTCGATTTGCATAAAAATGCGCAGGTCATAATGTTTTGGCTCTTTGGTGTATATAAACACTTTAATGGTACTATGTTTGAAAAGGCGTAGTCCTTACACCTAATTAATTCTGTGTCATTCTTTTGCTGCTATATTTCACAAATTTCAGCTATAAACTGAAACTTCGGACGAAAACTGAACTTAACCCTATCCGGCTCATTGTTGTTCGGAAACAACATACACTGGCGGAAAAAAAAAATCCCAACACCAAGAAGAGGTTGTGTTAGATAAACGACAGTTAGTAGGCGGTGAGAGTACATCTGTAAGATGACGTCTATGCACATTTCGCGCTCGGCGCATACTTGTGGCGCTAGTAGCGCCCCTCGGAACATGCAAAGCAGGTTTGCTGTAAATACGCGCTGTAACGTTCGTGAGCGTTAGTTATCGTTGAGATTCGACGTAGTGTGTTGATGTTAGTCAAGAATGCCTTTAAGAAGACGAAGAAGCCATTATCAACAGCTCACGGAGTTTGAACGAGGTCGTGTAATAGGGCTACGAGTAGGTGGATTTTCTTTCCGCAATATTGCAGAACGACTTGGCAGGAATGTAGCCACTGTGCATGATTGTTGGCAGCGATGGTCAAGGGAAGGTACTGCCTCAAGAAGACCGGGTTCCGGCCGGCCACGTGGCACTACTGAGAGGGAAGACCGCCATGTACGGCGTATGGCCGTGGCGCATCGTACCGCGTCTGCGGCAGCAATTCGCGCTGCAGTTGCCACCACAGTGACACAACGAACTGTTACAAATCGGTTACTTGAAGGACAGCTCCGAGCCAGACGCCCTGTAGCGTGCATTCCACTTACTCCAAACCACTGCCGTTTGCGACGTCAGTGGTGTCAAGCTAGAGCTCATTGAGGACGGAGTGGAGATCTTTTGTGTTTACTGATGAAAGCCGGTTTTGCCTGGGTGCCAGTGATGGCCGTGTGTTGGTTAGAAGGAGGCCAGGTGAGCACCTGCAACCAACCTGTCTGCGCCCGAGACACACTGGACCTACACCTGGAATTATGGTCTGGGGAGGAATTTCCTATGACAGCAGGAGCACTCTCGTGGTTATCCCACGCACCCTGACGGCATAGTTGTACGTCGGTCTGGTGATTCAACCTGTTGTCCTGCCATTCATGAACAGCATTCCAGGGGGTCTTTTCCAACAGGATAACGCTCGCCCGCATACCGCTGTTGTAACCCAACATGCTCTACAGAGTGTCGACATGTTGCCGTGGCCTGCTAGATCACCAGATCTTTCACCAATCGAGCACGTATGGGACATCATTGGACGACAACTCCAGCGTCACCCCCAACCAGCACAAACCGTCCCTATATTGACCGACCAAGTACAACTGGCATGGAACTTCATCCTACAAACTGACATCCAGCACCTGTACGACACAATGCATGAACGTTTGCGTGCTTGCATTCAACATTCTGGCGGTTACATCGGTTATTAATGTACCAGCATTTCACATTTAAAATGGCTCTTCTCGCGCTTACAATAAGCTGTGATCTTGAAACCTTAATCGATTAAATATGTTACCTATACAAATGTATTGCCGCCATTTCATTCCTCTACAACTATTTTTTCGTGGTGTTGGGATTTTTTTTCCGTCAGTGTATATTTTTTTAATTTTCATAGTCCTTCTAACGCAACAAATTCTTACTAAATCCATTGTAGCTGGTAAACAACTATCCAAAACAACACTGTAAAAACCGCAAGACAGGATTTTACTATGTAGTGTACCCAAACTGTGATATGATCTTGTGTTTCACAGAACAAAAAGAAACTGCTTTGTCGATTTCCATGTGAAGTGAAAAACATTCTGTTGAACATTTTCCTACATTCAAAGATGGAAGATCAAAACAGAATTTCTTTTTGAAAAGAACGATTTTTTTTCATGTTCATAAAAGAAACAAAATAAGTAAAAGGAAATCAAATTATCAGGAATTTGAACTTCTGTATCCAAATGTTGTTCACAAACAACATTTTGTATTTGAGGAATAAAATGTTACAAAAAGTTTTCGGTGTTATTTTTATTTATTACAACCCCAAAACACTACAGAAACACGAAAATAAAGTTTCCAATTTCAAAAATACAATTTTGGGCTGGAAAGGGTTTTAATTAGGTCACAGTTACCGTAAGTTCCCATGCTGATGATTAGGGGCATAAGAGCAGTATGTATAGGACTAGAGGATAAAGAAAACACAAAGAACTGTTTTAGCTGTACTCACTGATTTTGTTAAGAAGTGGAATGATAAACGGTGATTGTTGTGGCGGAACTAATGGTTAGTGATTCAATAATTTTCCGTTTGGCTACCTACGGATGTGAAAGTCAAAAGAAACTGATAAGGCAAAACTGAAACAATAATGAAGTGGTATCACTGCAAATTACAACGTATTATCCATCTAGCGTGAAAGCAGCAATGCTCAGAATAGAATAGAACAGAATACAGTAAAAGGGAAAGACAGAGAAAGCAATACCCAAAACAATCATCTTCCTCGCATCAATAACAGCGATCTTCCATGTTTTGGAAAGGCAAAACAAAAGTAGCAATGGTGGAAGAACACTGATGGGAAGGAACTGCTAAACGAACTATTGTAGCGTAGCAGTAAGGTAGCCTTTAATGAACTTCATTTACAAGAAATAAAACACGGATTTAAAATTCAAATTACAAATGTTATTCCACTTTACATAAGTTTAACAAAACTATGCGTGGATATTCAAAATCAGATTATCATGTGTTGTGGTTGCTCTAGCAATTCAATCTTCGCTAGGTACATGTATAAGTATTGTATTGATATGAGAGAACAAATAAATCCAGCGTTGGTCACTGACATTATCCAAAAATCTACCTTTTGGTTTATCATAAATTTATGCAGATCATGCTCTAAGAGTTTCGTATACAGTTTTCCACCACCTAACGGAATAATTCTTGGCATGCTACCAGTTTCAAGCTTTTGTTTTCCCGGTAAATACAGAAAAACTCTTAACCCCCTGGGTCAACATTCATATAGACGTATGTCGACTTGCCTTTTATTAGGAAAAAAGATGCTACACTCTGTTAACGGCTGGGAAATTTAATTTGGAAATCGGAATTTACAATAAGTTTTTGAAATTTCTGACAAACTATAACAAAGGTAACATCATAAATTCGTTTCTTCGAAAGAAAAGGGGAGATTTTAGTGATGCACAACACAACAGCAATGAAAAAAATATCAAGATAATTACGTAAATTTCATATTCGAGGTCTTTATATCTAAACCGTGGTGTACCAGTGAATATACTACAAACTTAAGCTTTCTTTGTAACCACCTTATAGTCAGACAATAGGAATTTTTACAATGCTCTTCAGGACTGATCAGTATAGCTATGCATAGGCGCCGACTTCGTGGGCTCGAGACACTTTTTGAACCCCCAATGATTTTGTTGTGGGTTCCTCGAACCCCTAATATTTTTGCGCTTATTTCGTTGGGAAAATACACGTACGCATATATGCATAAATTTTGTTTTTCGTTATCAATTCTTTAAGTTTTTTTATTATTCCTTCCCCGTTTACTGTATATAGAAAGTGTGTATAGAAATTTACCCCTCAGACTGTTTATTGTGCCTCAAAAAAGGATTAATGTTTGTTCGTGCTCATCAAATTTGACGCGACAGACACTACCTCAAGTACCGTTGTTTAAAAGCATTTAAAACTGCCTCCTTTATAAAAGAAAATTCTTCGGTTTGTCTGCTTTCCCACAAAATACAAAAGTCTAGCTTTACATTTGGAGACGGAACCTATTCGAGGTCATAGTGAGAAAGGCGAAAATATGTTGTACAGTCAGTTGACCCACCCTATCTTCGGACAGTCGGGGACCAAGGAGGTTAGAAGAGAGAGGAGATGGCATCAGCAGCCGCTGGTGAAGCCAAATCTGATCATCTGGTTTCTTGCGCCCTCCGGGTGGGTAGGGTTCAGTGAAGTGACGTCACTTCCTGAAGACCTGTTCTGGAGCACAGGTTGATAACGACCGTCTCTTACTCTCTGCAGCAGTTCCTGAAGGTCATCAAGGCTCCCGCAGCTTCGGCAAGGCCGTGATTGGTTAATATGCAATAGCACTTTCGCTCGACGAAGCATAATTTTGTTTAAATTTTTTAGAAAATACTAAACAGTATTTCTGTAACTTTTTGCAAACTTTAAGTTATGTGCATTTATATTCCGGTCTCATTTCCCCCCTGATTGTACATGCTGCACAAGTGCATCTAAAACCTCTTCAAAAGCAACGATTTTCCCATAGAAAAGTACAGAACCACCCCAAGTTGAGCATACTGGACATACACAGCTGATACGAAGTGGAACCCACGGAAAACGCAGGGCGTGCGGTTCATGCCATGTCCTCTCCTTTTTAAAATCCTATTTTAACTCAGAAATCATTTGAAGAAAAATCGTTCGCATTTTTAAAATTGGTAAAAAAACCTCAAAATAAATTTTACATGTTTTTGTTACTTTTACAAGACAATTGAATTGGAAATTCACACAGTATCTGTGTATTGTATATAATAATGTCGCGCCTACGAAAACAAAATAAATGAAATAAATAATTACCTAGAGAAAAAAAAATTTCTGTAATTAACTATAATGTCCTTCATTTTAGCATTTCAGGCGTCTTATTGTGCCAGATAACCTGACTGAATGAAATTTAAATTAAACTTAAATACTTTAAAAAGTGCATGGGTAATTCGATTAAAATTTTCCGGAACCCCCAATAATTTTTCAAGTCGGCGCCTATGTAGCTATGTACACAATAATCATTAGTGATCGTTAAGCAGAGGTTTTCAGAGTATCGAACAAAAGTTTAGGAAAGTGCGGGAGAACCAGACAGTAGGATTTTGGTTTGACAATCTCAGCGGCCACAATGGAGCAGGAAAAAGTAGCTGGGAAAGCACCTGGGAATATTGTCGGATTCGCCGACCCAGTTCACGACAAATATGCAAATATGTATTCATATTTTATGCATCTATAAATTGATTAGAGCGATGTCTTTGTCTTCACAATTTTGTCAACGTCGTGAGAAACGGAAAGGCGACTGACAGCAGCGCCCATAGGGAGGATGTTGCAGAAGATTAGTCTTCTTGTAAACAACAATAATGAGTAAAGCATGCAATTTTTAGAGATGGTGCAGTATTGTTAAAAGCCTTCCCGGTGGCGCAGTGGTCTTAAGTGTTGGCTCATGTCCGAGATGGGTCCGGGTTCGGATCCCATTAGGCATGGATGTTGTGTTTGTCTTACGGCACTGGCGCTCTCCTTTCCCGGGAAAAAGTGGCCTTAAATTAGGGTGAAAATCTTCCAAATACGTGGCGACAATATAAATAGACAAAGTCATCGCTCTCGTTTTTAACCAACTCACAGCAGCGGAAAAATTGTTATTCGACCCCGCTGGGATTTATTAGCTATAATCAAATAGCTTGTCCCGTTAAGCCCCACCAGATGGAGACGTGAGCCCATCCCTACGGATTTGTGAAGTCAGATGCTGAGAGATAAGCACACGTAGCGCCGTGGATTGTTAGCACCGCAGCGTAAAGCGAACGCACTCATCTAGTTATCGTGAGATCTGGGTTTCGTTCCCAGCGGAGTCGAATAACAATTTTTCGCCTGCTGTGTGTTGGTTAAAAAAAACGTCGCAAGAGCGATGATTCTGTCTACTTAAATTAGGAATGGGCGACTGCTTATATAAAGAGCATTCAGTTGCTCATAGTGGTCGTTAAACCCCCAAATAATAATTAAAAAAAGAATTGTTAAAATCCTAACACTGACAAAATACTTTGCTATAACAATAAAAAAATGTTATGGTAGCAAATTTCGTCAGTGAAAATAAGCACAGCAATTTAGCCATGCTATGCGTACTACCAGGACTGGTTGAATTCCATTTTACAATAGTAGCAACATTTCTGGTTCCTGTGGTAAGCAGTTCTTGCTGCAGTTGCACCAGTTTTACTGGGTTTCGTTCAGCAAATTTTCTGCTACAGACAGTATTCCAGCAGATAAACGTTGCTACTTCAGCAAAAGTAGTTAGTTGTTTTAAAATACACTTGTAAAAAAACAGAACGAAACGGAAAGAAAAAAATATTTAGGTCAACCCTTAAACAACGTATAGAGTAAGGTAAGTCCGAACGGGGTCCGGGTTCGAATCCCGGTGAAGCATTGATGTTGTGTTTATCTTACGGCACTGGCTCTCTCCCTTCCCTAGAACCAGTGGCCCTAAATTAGGGACGGGCGACTGCTTATATCCCATTGAGTTGCCCCCAGTTAAACCTCCAATCAAAAAAAAAAAAAAAAAATGTTAAATATCTTTCCTGTTCTGGAGATTTTTTATCAATACGATTAATTCAGCTGAAAGTTATCAAAATCGAGTAAAACACCACATTTCAGTGAAACATGGATTATGTACAGATTGGTCTAATAATTTTCAACAAATACAGTCGAATCCTTATATAACGAAGTAGAAGGAAGATTCAAAAACCTTTGCCATATGCGGACTTCGTTATAACAGGATAAATAAAAGAAGGGCTGTTTTTGGCGTATTACGTTTATGTTATGTTAAAACTACAGTCTGTCGTAAACTACACTGCTGGCCACCAAAAATGCAACACCAAGAAGGAAGCATCCAATTGGCCTGAAATTCGCAGCATGCGTCGCCCGCGAGAGGACATGCAAACGATTAGCATTGCAGGGCATATGCAAATCATGCGCCCACGGCACGCCACCAAGAAGCACTATTAGATGGGTGCACAGAAGGCGGGGTGTAAGTAGTGGAAGTCTGTTGTGCTTCCGGACCTGTGCGTGGGAAGCTTCCTGATGCCTCGTCGCAGAACACGGCAGTCATTCCAGCACGTTTCGGAGTTCGACAGAGGACGAATAGTGGCTTACCGGCGCCCGTGTGGGACAACATCCAGCCACAGTGAGGCGAGTATGGATTCAGTGGGTGCAGGAGGGACAGACGGACCAACGTGAGCGATTGCCGCAGCCGCGGCACACCACCGAGTGAGAGGACCGGCATGTTGTGCGGCGGGCATTGATGGCTCGCACCGCTACATCACGAACGTTAGCGCAGGAATTAGGGTGCGTTGCGCAACAACCTGTGTCAGCATGTACCGTTCGACGTCGTCTGCAGGAGCGGGGACTTGTCGCACGGCGCCCATTGCTCCGATTACCATTGACGTTACACCACCGGCGGGTGCGTCGGTCGTGGGCCGTCGAACGCCGCACCTGGACTACGGAATGGCACGACAATGTCTTCTCCAACGAATCTCGCTTCTGCCTGCAACACCACGATATTCGGATCCGAGTGTGGCACCGCGACGAGAGACTGTATGACGCCTGCATTATGCATCGCCATAACGGTCCGTCGCCTTTTGTTATGGTTTAGGGCGCAATAGGATATGACACCCGCACCCCTCTGGTACGCATCGCCGGTACACTCAACAGCCACCGCTACATGTACGACGTTTCGGAGCCTGTAGTCCTCCCTTACCTGCAGGACCTGCCAGCGGCCACGTTTCAACAGTACAATGCGCGCCTACACGTGGCACGCATCATGCAACAATTCTTCACGGCCCACCAGGTGTCACTGCTGCCGTGGCCCGCCTGTTCTCCCGATATGTCGCCCATCGAACGCGTCTGGTCGCTGATTGGCAACCGAGTGGCCCGGCAAGCACCACCCGAGGCTACGCCTGATGAACTGTGGCAACGTGTGGAAGCAGCCTGGACCGACATACCCCAAACCCACATCCAAAACCTCTTTCGTTCGATGCCGCGGCGTGTAACGGCCGTTATTGCCAGCCATGGGGGCCACACGAACTAATGATGTCTGCGTGTTCCGCAAGTCGCACGGGCCTGTAAGCTCAGTCGTTTCATCTTTGTATCTGTTGTTATGTGTCCAGTAAATCTGGCTTTGCTATCTCGTGTCCTTCTTGGTGTTGGATTTGGGTGGCCAGCAGTGTATTTCAAGGAGATTCTTTGTCGCCTTTATTGTTTAATATCTCTTTAATCCCATTGTCAATGATTTTGAACAAAACAAAAATGGGCTACCACATTTCGGACCAACATGGAAAAATAAATCATCTGCTGTGCATGGATGACCTGAAATTGCATAAAAAAAGTACCGCCGAACTTGAAACATTGCTGAATACAGTGAAAACTTTTAGTGATGATATACAAATGAAATTTGGACTGGAAAATTGTGCTGTACTATCCATGAGCCGGGGAAAAGTCCAGAATATAGATGGAATAAAACTGGAAAATGGTAATATTATATTATGAAATCATTGTCTGAAAATGAAAATTACAAATACTTTGGAATTCTTGAATCAGATAACATCTTGCATACAAAAGTCAAAGGTCTGACTTAGAGTTGTCAGCGGAAGCCTCAGTCAGTCCCGAAGGAGATTATACTGGCACTTTGTCCTTTAGGATTTTACGGAGTTCTTTCGGTACTTCGGAGAGAGGAGTAATATTGGGACAAATAATATTATTGGCAAAGAGAGAATGTCTCGAGAAAGATGGGTTGGATTACGGCAGGTTCTCAGTGGTGTGCTTAAGTGAACGTGAGACAAGCTCTTGTGTATATTTCAGTCGTTACTGAGAAGGAGGGGGGGGGGGCAGGGGGGTTAGTGGTGCCTGAAATGTTTTCTGTTGGCGGCAGTATATCTTTGTTAGGTTCCTGTAGGCTCTGTTCCTATTTTTTTTTATTGGAGGTTTAACGACCACAGTGAGCAACTCAGTGGGCTATAAGCAGAGGCCCGTCTTTAATTTAGGGTCACTGACTCCAGGGAAGGGAGATAGCCAGCGCCTTAAGACGAACACCGCATCCATGCCTCACGATTCGAACCCGGACCCATCTCGTACGAATGCTTAGAAGAAGCATTCGTACGAGATGGCTTAGATCACTGGGCCACTGGGGCGGCGCGCGGCCAACTAACTGTGCAGTTTGACTTCACTGTCTAACATTTTCCTATCTTCTTCTTTCCCTTAGCGTACTCTTAACTTAACCTCTTCTTGCAATTTCTAATGGGAAGTTTAAGACAACGGGTTCGACACCACTTTCCTAAAATCCTCTACACCACTGTTTTTTAAATTGTTATTCTGAGTTTTATTCAGCATTCTACATTTTGAGAAAGCTCTGAAACCGCTTTTTTTTTGTACAATTATTCTCTTTTTCTACCAAAGCAACGGACTACTAATGTTAAATTAGGCCTAACCTCCCAACAACGGCACCTCCCAAAAACAGTCACTTCTTCCCAGTGTGAGCAGCTACCGTTGTTCGGAGATTTCACTGTAATAATAATAATAATAATAGGAAAAGAAGAAGAATTATTTCATCCATAATCTGAAGTTGATTGAAAATATACCAAAAATCTTTCTTAAATACAGTGCGACTAGGTAGTTTGCAAATTGGTCTCACTGTGAAAATAAAACCTTTTGAAAACATCTAAACCATAAACATGGTACCATTTTTACAGCACTCATGCTTTGGTATCAGCTGCGTCTGGAGCAAGAATTCTTTGAAAGAAATTCTAGAGAGAAAGATAAAAAGGCATGAACTCTGATCCAACGAGTTTAAATGTGATATTCAGAATTTAAAAAACAGAAAGAGAGCCAGAGAATGAAAATAAAAGAAATGGTCCTGCATGATCATCTGCTAGAAAAACATTCTCTTGTTTTCCTACTCCCTTATTTTCTGTGTTAGTAGGCAGATGCTGTGGGTCAATATTTGTGTTCGTACCTGGCAACGACAGGTCTCTTCTGTCGTAGGGGGACACTGATCGAGTTTGTGACAGCGGTAACGAGATTATCTCGGTCGGCAGTAGTTGCCCTTCCTAGCAGCGGCATCAGCTATCATGCCTTGTCGATCCCCTAAGGGAATGCTCGTTGATTTTTGCAACTCATCAGCGCCTTTTCTCCCCACCCTCTCCTTAGGGTCAGGGTCCGATGTCGACGTTTTAGAGCCTCAGGCTTCACACTGTCACCTCGCAACAGCCAAAAGCTTCAACGCACTTGTGTAAAGCCACTTACTAAGTATAATGGAATTAAAACGCTTGCCCAAGAACGGGGTAGCATGACTCTTCACCCTTAGTCCCTTTCAATCATTGATTGCCCACTTATATTGTAAGCAAACAGTGTAAACAGATTTTGTGATGTCAATGAGTTGTAACAAATTTCAAGGATGACTTTCCTGTAGTTTTGGGAAAGAACATCTTTTTCTTTCTTTTTGAAAGTCCCATCAAATGACAAATGATCGTTTTCTGCAGAAAGAAGCGTAGCTGTAGGACTGTTACGAAATGAGCGTAAGTTGTCCCTTCCGTGAGGCTTTTGTTTGTTTGTTGTTTCTGTTTCGGGGCTTAACACCCATCAAGAGCAACTTTATGGGCTATCCGTAATTTTTTTTTTTTTTTTTTGATTGAGGGTTTAACGACCACCGTGAACAACTCAATGTGCTATAAGCAGTCGCCCGTCCCTAATTTAGGGTCACTGGTTCCAGGGAAAGGAGACAACCAGTGACGTACGACAAACACAACATCCATGCCTCACCGGGACTCGAACCCGGACCCATCTCGGACGAATAATCAGAAGCCATCGCTTAGACCACTGCGCCACCGGGGTCGGAATTTAGGAGCACTATCCAAATCTATCCGTAATTTGGGGCCACTAGTTTCAGGGAAGAGACAGGCAGTTTGTTATCCAGGAATTTTAAATTAGGAGAATGCTGGAAAAATCGGGGAGGAGTGAGTGTTGGATGAAAGCAATATGCCGCTCCGGTGGCGCAGTGGTCTAAGGCGCTGGCCTCTGATCATTCGTCCTTAAGGGGTCCGGGTTCGAATCCCATTGAGGCATGGATGTTGTGTTTGTCTTACGGCACTGGCTCTCTCCCTTCCCTGGAACCAGTGACCCTAAATTAAGGACGGGCGACTGCTTATAGCCCATTGAGTTGCTCACGGTGGTCGTTAAACCTCCAATCAAAAAAAAAAAAAAAAAAAGCAATATTTTCCATGGCTTAAAATTTTGATAGTGAAATATTTAGGCTTTAAACCCAGGATTAAAAACGGGAAAACTTAAAAAAAAAAAAAAAAATGGGGAACCGTTGAACTATTTCCAGTTTAGAATGGTTAAAATTAAGAAACTTTTTTCTAAAACAACACACGTTTTGTGCTGTTTTCATTTTTTCTCTTTCATGTTTTAATGCTTCCCTAAACAAGGCTAAAGCAACGAAGTATTGACATGGGTTTCTGTAATAGTAGAAATTGATATTTTCACAAAACTTGTGTATGCTGAAATTAGGAATAATGACTGTGCACTGAATGTACGAATTGCCGCAATGTAATAATAAATTTTGAATGGAATTAAAGTGACCTGCCACGTATAAGTGCTCTGTGTCTGGTAACATTCATGGCCCCCCTACTCCAGGCGCGCGCAGCTATTATCGCTCGGGTACCTAATTGGGTTCACCCGGCGTAATATTGGGAGCCAAGGGGGTGTCGAGTGGATTGTGATTCTGCGATTCCCTGATTTAGGGCTGACGCAGCTTCAGGATCCACTGACGGGGCGTTGTGTTTCACACAGCAGATTTTCCTTTGGGAGTCAAAGGGAAAAATATTGTGTGCCGCAATATTTTTGTGAACGTCTAGATTTAAAATAAAAAGCATAAATGAACAGATTTGCTAAGTTCCGGTTCCAAAAGTTATATACGTATATTCTCCAAATAATCTAGGGTTGAGCACACATATTGTAGTTAACGACGCACTCATCATAGAACTTAGACAAAATTAACAAACAAAAACAATTTATTGGTTATGATTTGGCATAATAATAAATATACGCTCATGATATTAGCAAAAATGGTTTACGACTCTCTGACAGGAACCTGTACTCACTTAACTATTTGCTTATAAAAATATTAACTCTATGTGTGGACTGCTCCGATAAAGATTTTATGGCCGCCCCGGTGGCGCAGTGGTCTAAGCGATGGCCTCTGATCATTCGTCCGTAAGGGGTCCGGGTTCGAATCCCGGTGAGGCATAGATGTTGTGTTTGTCTTACGGCACTGGCTCTCTCCCTTCCCTGGAACCAGTGACCCTAAATTAGGGACGGGCGACTGCTTATAGCCCATTGAGTTGCTCACGGTGGTCGTTAAACCTCCAATACAAAAAAAAAAAAAAAAAAAATAAAATAAGGGGACACCAAAGAAAAAATAGGATGGATTTCCTACCTTAACATCCGAATCTGGCCTAGATATCGCGCTGCTGACCACTCCTGATCCGGGAGAATTCTCATCCGGTGGTTATTATAGCTTCCATCCGCAGCTGCGACCGTCGTATGGACCCTAATGGTCCTTAGTGGGGGTCCGTTCATCCGGAAACCTCGGTTTCGATCTTACATCGGCAGCTTGGACAATTGTCTGCCGCTTCTTAGGTGACAGTCATGGAGGACAGTGCACGCGATGCACGCCGCGAAACCAGCCAAGGTAAAGTTTCGTGCAAAAACTGTAAACGTGAAGTGACCAAGTTTCGTTACATGTTGAACGAAGAAGTAAAAGTCAAGTGACTCGTGTAAAAACTAAACGTGAAGTGCCGAAGTTCTTCTCTTCCCTTGTAAAATCTTTCGACGACCCCCAAGAAGACCCACACTACCTCAAAACATCCCATCATCCAATCACTAGCTGGCAAACGCAAGCCTCCCTGAATTAAATTCCCCAGTGTAGATCTTACTGGTTGGAAAATTAACATTTTGTTCTTCCATTCGCTTGGGGGTCAAGATTCCTACCCGCTCCAGTGAAATTCTGAGAACCCCTCGTTCCCCGCGTGATACTACTCTCGGCCGTAAATTCTCTACCCAATTAAACTGTTAGCCCCGGTTCCAACAAGTCTCCGGTCTGCCCAACACGCATTGTGGACTCTATAGACAGTGGACACTTCTATTGCTCCCAATAAAACATACTACAAAGCCAGCTCGCCGATGGCAGTTCCCAGCGTTCTCTTACAGTGTCGGTCTGTCCTGTGACGCCTTGTGCTGTCTAGCTAGTCTTACGCTTTGTGCTGGGAGAGGGGGACGGAGAGAGAAAAAAAGAGAAAAGATTCACCCGAAAGTATATGGCAAAATAAAATGTACTCCTTCTTCAAAAAAATACATGAATTAATAAAAACGAATAAATAAATAAATAAATAAATAAATAAATGAATAAATAAAACAATAATTAAATAAATAAATAAACTAGAGAATGGGTTCTCGACTAAATGTGCAGCGCTCGAGTTTGGGCGCTGTCACACAGCTCTTATTCCGAGCGAAGGTCATTCCCGAGCGCTTGGGCGACGGAAGTAGACGTGTCGATTGAACACTCGTCTCGGCACAAGGACAATGGTGTTGACGGTTGAACAGAGTGTTTTTGGTGGAACATGTCTTTCGCTATGACGAAAAGTACACGGACGAAGCGCAAGAACAGTTCGCTAGGAAATTTCGTGATGCAGACGTCCCCCACCGTAATGCAGTACATACATGAGCTCATAGCGAAGTTTCAGGACTCTGACAATGTTCTAGATACCCTTCGCCCCGGTAGGCCATTCACCACGGCAGACGAGGATACAGAGGAGTCCACACAAGTCTGTGAGGCGGCTGTCACAACAGAATCTAGGGAAAACAATACAAGGAAAAAAGATCCACGGAAAAAAATCCAGGAAAAAAAAGCCAGAGAAATAAAATCAAACTCCAACGAAACAGTTATCCATTTACATGATTGGCACATGGCCGGATTAAGGGGCGGGGGGGTCTATAGGGTCTATAGCCTTGGGGCCCCACCCTGATCAAGGGGTTCAAAATGCATGTCTGGGCAAATAATAAAGAGAGAAAGAGGTTTATAAAGTAGTTTTGCTTTTGTCTCGTATGATTTCCAATTGGTCACGAACAGTGGCTTGAAGACGAACAGATTTCAAGGCAGTGTTAACACTGCCCCTCTACCACCCACCCACACCTCCCAGTTTGCACTTGGAACCGTTAATAGTCGAAGTCCCGTGTGGCTTCATATTGCATAATTAAACATGCGCTAAGAAAAGCATACAATGCGAAATCATTAGGAAATCAGAGACAAATCCAGTAATCTTAAGCATTTAACACATGCTCTTATGAGAACGACGAAAAATACAGCCACTTAAATTAATGCTCTGCAGATAATTTATTAGTCTGAAGAATACACTACGTATTGATTATTACAGCATATTGCTACAGATTCGTGTTTTAACGAACTTCATAAAGATTCCCTGTGATAAGTTCTGTGTGAGCCCACCCAAATGTCTTAGCCTAGGGGCCCACTAAGGCCTTAATCCGGCCCTGGATTGACATATTTCATTCCTGTTCTTAGAATATTATTTACTAGAATATTCTTTGCTGCATTTCCTCGTGCACATCGCGTTTATTTATTTTTTTTTTCCATTATTAAGGTACACTTCAGTATGGTTTTTATCGGTACCTACTTCTCAGAGCCTATGTTTACATCTGAGAATTCATAATTTGCAAGGCTTACTTAATCTTTAGTGCAAAAGAAAAGCTAAAAAAAATCCAGGGGAAAAATACAACAGAGAGCCAGGGAAAAATTCAAATGAAAATTTTTATACGACCCTCTAAGCTTCCTACATGAAAGTGACGCAACGAAATCAGAAAAGAAATTTTTAATATGACCCATTGAGCTTCCTACATGGAAATGACACAAAGAAATCAGAAATGCAATTTTTATACGACCCCTAAATTTCCTGCACGGCCACCCAACATGGAAGTAAACACAAGAAAACCAAAAATGCAATTTTTGTACGGCCTCCTAAATTTCCTACAAGGTCAACCAACGTGGAAGTGGACACAAGAAAATAAAAAAATGCATGCAATTTTTATACGGCCCCCTAGTTGCTCGAACTTCCATGAAATCAAATTATGGTGTCCTCATGATCTTTGAGAAGTGAGCACTTTTTTTTTTTTTTTTTTTTTTTTGTAGGTCATATAACTTTTCCATTCTCGTTATTTGTAATATAAGGGTAGGCAAAGTATGGTTATAAAAAAATTATGAACTTCATATAAAGTTATACTATAAAAATGGATTTGGATATGTGAATTAATATGAACTAAAATCCATGAAAAAAGCCAGGACATTTTTATATGACCCCCTCAGTTTCCTACTGGTTAGCCAACATGAAAGTAGCCGTTAGATTTTATTTCCATGGATTTTTTTTCCTGGCTTTTTTCCCCGCGGATTTTTTTCCCGGTAACCGTCACAACAAGCTAATGCGCCAAAGAGTACAGCCCAAGATATTCTGAAAAGACAGTTGCTTTTCCGTAAAAAGTGTCTGTCCTGCATCATCAACTGAAAAAAACAGACCACGCGGCCCGTGTTCGGTAGCAGGTGGTTCCAAGGGTTCCTGTCTGAAGAAGGTGAGGACATTCTGCACGTGACTTTATTTACAGATGAGGCATGGTTCCACCTGTCCGTGGTACATCATTAGCCAAGAGCTACGGGCTGCAATAACTACCCACATCCAACAAATCACACCACATACCCTGAGAAAGGTCTTCACCAACATGCAGAAGCCTGTGCAGAAATGTCTGGACATCGGTGGGCGCCATTTTCAATACCTTCTGTAGGAACCAGTTGGACATGGTTAGTGTTACTTTCAGTGTACAATTATTTTTCGGACAAGAAGAAAAGCTAAAAATGTTATTTTTCGGACAAGAAGAAAAGCTAAAAATGAAACATTAGACTGCTATATAATACACAGACTGCAAATTAAAAGAGAAAAAAGAAAAACCATTGCATCATGGTAGAAGATACTTCAAAGTAAAGCTGAGGAATTCATGTAAATGCTAACTGCTATTGACACAGTGTGGCAAAGAATTTTTAAGACTGGATCTGTAAAATGAAATAAAAACAAGAAATTATAATTTGTTTTGGTTTGTTATTCAAAATAAGTTCCTCCGGCTTCAATACACTTGTTACAGCGATTTAATAATGATTCGAATGCCTGTTCCAGTTCACTTTGCGGAATCGCCTCCAAAGCACGCGTCGAAGCTGTTTGGATGGTCGAAATATCATCAAAATAACACCCTTTTAACGTCATTTTAAACTTTGGGAACAAAGAAAAGTCGCAGGGTGCTAGATCAGGCGAATACGGTGGACGATTCAACACACAGACGTTATTTTTCACCAAAAATCTACGAAAAAGAAGTGAGGTGTAACTGGGTGCATTATCGTGCAACAAACACCAACTGTTTTCATCCCGATATTCTGGACGAATGCAACTAATTCTGCCCATCAAACGCCTCAAAACATTTAAATGAAACTCACCAGTAATTGTTTGTCCACTTGGAACAAATTCTTTGTGGAATACCCTTACTATCGAAGAATGTAATGAGCATTGTTTTGATTTTCGATTAAACTTTTCTTGTTTTTTTGGCTTGTGGTGAGTTTTTTGACTTCCATTCCGCACTTTGTCGCTTTATTTTAGGATCATATTGAAAGCACCATGTTTCAACACCAGTAACAATCGATTTTAAGAAGTTTGGATCATTTTCAGCGGCTGAAATGATGTCTCTGCAATGTGCACTTCTCCTTGATTTTTGTTCATTGGTTAACGTGTGTGGAACAAATTTAGCACAGACTTTGGTTTTGCCCAAATCTTTATGCAGGATGGTTCGAATCGTTTCTTTGTTGATGTTTAAAGACTCTTCCATCATTCTTAGTGACGCACATCTATTGTTTGCCACGAAATCACGCACTTTTTCAATAATCTCAGGTGTCCTAGATGAACTTGGTCTTCCGGTATGCTTATAATCTTCTAGCGTATCTCTTCCGTCCAAAAACGTTTGTGCCACAGGAAAACATTTTATCTACTTAAACAAAACTAACCATAAACTTGTTTCATCATTTGGTACATTTCTGATGCACTTTTACCCAGTTTTGCTTTAAATTTAATAACATCCCTTTGTTCCATCTTAATAATTCAACATGAAAAAATTTTACTTCTCTAATGAACGGCCGTTTCGTTTGAGTTACCTTAACAACTGCGCAGTAATTTTGGCAGAAAGCAAGCAGATGGTCACGGTTTATAACGCATTCCCGATTACACTGGTGGCTAATACCTTAAATTTATAAGTATATGCATATATATGTGTGTATGTGTGTGTGTCTATGTGAGATACACCTTTAAATGGAGGGTCGTTGAGATTTTTTTTTATGGGCTGTGTGTGTGTGTGTGTGTCTATGTGAGACACACCTTTAAATGGAGGGTCGTTGATATTTTTTTTTATGGGGCGTATGTGTATCAACCCTTGGGTACAGCGCCATCAGACAAACACACCGATATGCTTAGCTGGGATTCGAACCGGACCCAACTGGAACGAATGATCAGAAGCTAGTGCCTCAGATCACCCAGTCAAAGATGTGGCCCTTTCTTTGAGGTAACCCACAAAATAATCACACTGAAGAGCAATTGAATTAGAGACAACTGGCGTTATGCAAATGTGGCGCTGTGGGCGGCCCTGTAAACGGAAACGACATGACGTATGCAGCGATCCGACATTATAAGGGGTGATGCGACGGGAATCAGTAAGAGTCGGACGCAGTACGGGTAAGACGAAGGATCTAAGCGCATTTGATGGTGGGCAAATTGTCAGGGCCCGACGAATGGGTCACTCCATCTCGGAAGTCGTGCAGGCACTGGGATTTTCACGAGCCACTGTGTCACGGGTGCACCGTGAGTACATCGAATCCGGTAAAACCATCCCTGCAAGGGCCAACTGCCGTGGACAACAGCGTGTGGATGAGCGGGGTCATCGTCGGCTAGTTCGCATTGTAATAGCGTATAGACGGGCCACAGTGCAAGAAATCACTCGGCAATTTAACGCTGGTGCACAAAAACATGTAAGTAGCCACACCATCCAGAACCATCACCTCGCTATGGGGTACAGAAGCCATCGTCCCAAGAGGGTACCGCTGCTGACCGCACATCACAGGGTGCAAAGATTTGCATGGGCGCGGGAACATCGCCACTGGACCCTAGACATGTGGAAAAATGTTGCCTGGACTGATTAGTCGAGATTCACGTTGGTACATGCGGATGGCAGGATACGAGTACGGCGCAAACTACATGAAGCGATGGATCCTTCTTGCCAGCAGGGTACTCTTCAAGCTGGTTGGGGGTGGAATTCTCGTCTGGGGACTGTTTATGTGGACTGAAATGGGACCACTGGTACGTGTGACATCGTCCCTCACAGGTCAACGTTACCGGGATATCCTGGACGACCATTTGCTCCCGTTTGTGTGTTTTCAACATCCCACTGGGAACCTCATCCTGCAACAATACAATGCACCGTGCCATCGCTCCCGAATTGTATCCGAATGGTTGGATGAACACTCCACCGACGTGACCTCGCTTCCTTGGCCAGCTAGGTCACCTGACCTCAATCCCATCGAGCACATCTGGGATGCCATCGAGAGAGATGTTCGAGGCTCTGACCCCCTCCATCAAATCTTCGTGGACTGTGGGAGCTTGTTCAGGGGTCGTGGATCCGTATGGCTTCCCAACGCTTCCGGTGTCTTGACGAGTCCATGCAGAGACGAATCGCCGCCGTCATCAGGGCGAAAGGTGGTGCTACACGTTATTAGACAGGTATCTCTAATTCAATTGCTCTTCAGTGTAACAGCAATATGCTGATGGCATTCATCGGTGATGTGACTCTTTTATTTCTATGATGTTTGTGTCATCTTCAGATGACGCAAACGTGATAGAAATAATAGAAATGTTTGTGTCATCTGCAAAATAGCTCAGGTTAAGGACAAAACACATTATTTTGTAATATTAAATCAAAATAACCCTGGATCGAAGAATCTTGTTAAATTCATCTGTCTGAATGAGAGATAAATAATCCTGTTCTGCGCTTGAGTGAATGTTAAATTTATTTGCTTGAATAAATATTGTTAAACTTTTCTGCCTGAATGAATATTGTTAAATTAATCTGCGTCAATGAACGTTTTGAAACTTGACTGTCTAAATGAACACTTCAAAATCAATCTTCCTGAATGAATATCGTCAAATTTATCGGTCTGGATGAATGCTTTCAATCTGCCAGAAGGAGTCTGTTTAAATTTATTTGCATAAAGGAGTACTGTTAAACTTATAGTTCTGAATGAATACTGTTGAATTTTTCAACCTGAATGAATATTGTTAGTATACCTGTTTATTTATTTATTTTAGTGATCAGATCAGATCATATGTAGAGGATTTTAGGAAGGAGTGTTTGACCCCAGGTCTTAAACAACCCTTAGAAATAGGAAGCTAGGAGATTTGGGCTAGATTGTCCGATAGGAAAGTGACACGGAAGCGAAGTAGAAAGGGGGAGGAAGACGCCCTTATTTATTACCGAGGGGCCAGTGCCCGGGGTCCAACGGCTTAACGTGCCCATCCGACGCACGGCGGATATTTAGTGGTTCGAGTGTTCGTACCTACCTGGGATCGAACCCGAGGTCTTCTCTGTGGCAGGCACGAACGTTGACCACTAGGCCACCCGCGGCAATTTATTTTAGTGATCGCATTCACACGATAGAAGAGTCGAAAGATACCGTGAAAAAACTGATTTTTAATTATTGAAAAACTGTTGAAAAACTAAAACATGTACACAAAAGGCCTTAACGAATAATGATTTACAAATTTTTATAAAATGTTTGATGAACTGAGTAAAATAAAACTAAAAGGAAGCTTAAATTACGGCATTTATTCTGAATGTTTATGAAATCTCCTTTTGTAAAGCATACTATAATGAATGAACTCTTCTACCAGCTAAGCTAATTATAATGAATAAAGCTTTCAACTAAGCTAAGTATAATGCTTCTGCTACTGAATTATATGCTTGTACTAAGCTTCAAATAGTGAATTCAAATGGTTGTTGTTACTAGTTAATTAAGATCATGAATAAAGTCACCTGCTAGTAGTGTAGTAATAGTAATGAACAAACTTATAACTGGTAGTAATGTTGTAGCAGTAATTAAGATGAATAAAGTCTTATGCTGGTTGTTACTAGTAATATTAATTGAAATAAACCTAACAGCCAGACAGAGGTCTGACAGTACTATGAACTGAGAAAGACGTACTTACGTAAAACCTTTTATTATGAACTTCTACTGGTATCATCACACACAGCTACTCAAATAACACGTAGCTCCTTGCACATGAACGGAGCTCTATACTCATAAACAAACGCTCTCTTTCACACAAACCAACACTCTCCGTACAACAACAAACGCTCTCCGTACAACAACAAACGCTCTCCTCACAACAACAAACGCTCTCCTCGGGTATCGTTGAACGCGCCTATTTATACTGGTTACCACCACGTCATGACTTACACTCATTGCCAGATCTCATTCAGCGGGTGAAATAATATCTCGTTCAGTAAGAAGATAATTTACATAGTAAAATAAAATAACCAGAGATAGTAAAATCAAAAGGAAAGTGAATATAGAGTATACGTTACATCATCTCCCCCTTAATTTTTTTTTTCTTGTTCCGAAAAACCTATCAATTTTGGAGTGTAAGTCTTACACTTCGTTGATTGACGTTTATCGACCTCTTTTTGTTTTGTTGTTTGGTGGCAGCAGTATTTACAATATCAAACTTGGCATGACAAAATCAAGAAATCTGTATTCGTCTGTGAAACTTGTATTTTTGAACAAAACAAACCTGCATCGGCATACCTTCCTTTTATTCTGCCTAGCAGGAATCACTTCTTTAATTTCAAATTACGTTCTCATTATTCGTTGAATACACACCAACTGTATCAGCAGAGAAGATTGCCTGGAGCTGCCTAACAGTAACAATTTTATTATTTTAATTTCAAATTACGTTCGCATTATTCGTTGAATACACACCAACTGTATCAGCAGCGAAGATTGCCTGGAGCTGCCTAACAGTAACAATTTTATTATTTTACCCCTAAGCACATAGATATATAAAAAAATTTGGATTAGTTGATGGACATAGAAGAAATATAAAAAAAATTATATACACAAAAAAGAATGCATAGGCCCACACGAAAAAAATAAATTCTGACACGCCTACTGGTCGTGCAGGAAAAACAACAATCTGAGAAAAGAACCTGTCCACGAGAACTTACTTATCTCGAGGACGCATAAAAAACTCTAGTACGATAACGTTTTCCAGGCCTAATTGGACTGGTAAATTCAGGTGGCTGAGATCTTTTCAAGGACTTTAATGGATCAGGAACATCGGTCTGCTGTCGGTCAAGAAATCCCGGCGGCTGACGGGAATGGTCAGGAATGGTTGAAATCCGTCGGTCCGGAACGGCTGAAGTCTGTGGGTCTGGAAATCCCTGCGGCTGATAAGAACGGTCAGGAACGGCTGAAGTCTGTGGGTCTGGAAATCCCTGCGGCTGATAAGAACGGTCAGGAACGGCTGAAGTCTGGCGGTCCGGAAATCCCTGCGGCTGATAGGAACGGCTGAAGTCCGTCGATCAGGAACGGCCGAAGTCTGGCGGTCCGGAAATCCTTGCGGCTGATAGGAACGGGCTCCCCCAGGCTTTTGATATGGAGTCCCTTTGTGCTGGGGTCCGTGGTGTCCTTCCAGTATTCTTTTGGACGGACGTGGCTCCGGCCACATCGCTTACGCCCTCGTGGCATGAGAGTAGCAGCAGGCATCGGCCCTGTTTACCCTGAGCGTAGGTTCCAGGGGCGAAACCCGGGCGGATGCAAGGATCTCTGCCTTCGTCGCTGTTGCGGCGAAGCAGATTGGGGAGACAAGTTACGTTTTCGCCCAGCTTTTGGTGGTTCTGGACGGTTTGTAATATTCAAATTATTGTTCATAACTGATAAAGCAGAAATGTCCGAAGCCTCTGAGTCGCTGCTGTAATTCAGGGGTCGTGCAGGGCGATGTTTATTTTTGCCTATAGGAATACTTTCTGACGAGGTATTCAAGGAAGTAGGAGCCTGTGTTGGTGCAGAGTTATCAGGAAACGGCGCAGCAATAGTCTTGGCAATGGTTGGAGGGAAAGGAACGATACTAGTATTCGAAGAACTTGATTCGAGCCTTGGTCTCATGGGAGAATCAGGTTGCGTGTTTGGAAACCCGTCTTGAGGAGGGGAGGGTGAAGAAAAAAATCACTGGAGATTCTTCAAAAATGCTTGTTGGTTCGTCCAAAATTTCTGGAGGTTGATCGTGAGATATAGACTCTTGAGTCTGTGGAACAGAAGGTTGAGTAGGGTTGATTATGAAATCGATATTTCGTTCATGATACTTGCGACACTGAGCAACGTGTACGTATTGAAATTGATTGTCAGGTTTTTCAAGAACAATTGTTATTTTCAAACACATTTGCCACCCGATATGGACCTTCGTAACTGGGTGCAAATTTCTTCACTAAAGTATGAGAAACAGAAGACTGGAAGTGCGTTTCCACGAGAGTGAGATCTCCAACGACAAGATCTGGTTCCCTACGCCTAGTATTATAATATCTTGCTTGAGCCGCTTTTGCTCCTAGCATTGCAACACGAGCTTTTTCAGCCATGATTCGTACTGATTGCGGAGTTGGTCGCTGGTTTAGTTCGTCGATAATCCCCGTTAAATTTTCAATAGGGGTTTTAATTTTGCGACCCAGAAAAAGTTCTGCAGGAGTAATTTTAGTAGATTCGTGGACAGACGAGCGGAGGGCGAACGAAAAAAGCTCCAAATGGTCATCCCATCGTTCATGATGACCCATTACAAATGTAGCAATCATTTTCACTAGCGTGCGGTTTACGCGTTCCGCAGGATTACTCTGGGGATGATATGGGGAAATGAATTTATGTTTAATGTGTAGTCTCGCACACATTCTTTCAAAAATGTCAGAAATAAATTGAGGACCATTATCCGAAACTACTTTATTAGGTGCACCATATCTAGAGAATACTTCATTAACTAATACATTACAAATAACTTCTGCCGTAGCGGCTTTAATGGGAAAAACTTCAACCCATTTAGAAAAATTATCAGTTAGTACTAAAACGTAACGAGCTTTGTTTTTAACAGATAAAGGATAAGGTCCCAATAAATCTATTGAAATAATGTCAAAAACATGAGAACTGAACTAGATTTCAAGTGACCGGCCGGTCTTACATTACGGTAATTATTAATCTGACACAAGTGACATGATTGAACGTATGCGAGCACACTTTGGTACATGCCAGGCCAATAGGCAACATCCCGCAATTTACAACGGGTCTTGCGAATACCTAAATGGCCTGCAAGAGGTTTGTCATGAAATTCGTTTAAAAGGGCCATTCTAAGGGTTCGCGGAATACATGGGCGAAACTCTGCCCTAGTAGTCCTAGATTTTGTGTAGTAAAGAAGACCCTCTATTACTTCAAAATGTTGTGACCTCCCAGCCAGAGAAGGATCACTTTGTAGGGGCGAACCCGCAAGCAAAAAATTATAGATATCCCCAAAATCTGGATCATTTATTAATTCTGCCATTATCTGCTCTCTGGATGTTATATCAGCTATTAGAAATAAAGGCTGACATCCAGGAGTAGTTTCTGTGGGGACCCCACTAATCGGAACGCGAGACAATGCGTCCGGTAATTGATTCTTATGACCTGGCTGATACGAAATTTTGATATTGCTCTCTTGTAACTTCAGAGCCCACTTCATAAGTCTTTGAGATAGGTGCTTAGCAGAATTCAAATACTGAAGGGCAGAATGATCCGTAATTATGTTAACTGTCAATTCGTTAAGATAACATTGAAATTTATTCAGTGCATACACAACAGCAAGACATTCACGTTCCGTAGCTGAATAATTGCGTTCAGCTTTGGCTAAAGTACGAGACGCAAAAGCCATTGGATGCCCAGCTTGTGACTAAACGCAACCAAGACCAACTCCGGATGCGTCAGTATAAATATCAAATTCCTTAGTATGATCCGGGAAAGCCAACACAGGAGGCTGAGTCAACGCAGACTTCAGTGTTTCGAATGCAGCGTTAGCCTCAGGTGTCCAAACAAACTTCTTGTATTTACGTTTTAAAGCATACAATGGCTCACAGATTGTAGCATAAGCGGGGACGAACTGCTGATACCATCCGGTCATTCCCAGAAAGCGTGATAGTTTTTGCTGTTTTAGGCCGAGGAAAGTCAACAATAGGCCTAATTTTTTCATTATCAGTAAATAAGCCGTGGGGAGTGATTTTCAACCCCAGATATACAATCTCGTCCCTCGCTATCTGGCATTTACTAGGTTTTAACGTAAAGCCAGCATTGTATATGAGTTGGAACACCTGTTTGAGCAGAGAAAGGTGCTCGTCAAACGTCTCGGATGTAATAATAATGTCATCCAAATGTACATGCACATGGGGACCCAGGACAGGTCTGAGAACCGTATCCATAAGCTTTTGGAAAGTAGCAGGTGCAGAAGCTAGTCCAAAGGGCATACGTAGGTATTCATAAGCCCCAAAAGGAGTCACAAAGCCTGTTTTATCGACAGAGTCCGGATGTACTGCCACCTGCCAATATCCACTCGCCAAATCCAAGGTTGACATCCATTTGGTTGACGACAGGTCATTTAAAATATGCGACATGACAGGTAGTGGATAATTGATCGTTTTTGTGACTTGGTTGAGCTTGCGGAAATCTGTCACGAAACGAAATTCATTGGGTTGTTTCTTTGGAACCAAAAAGGCAGGAGCAGCCCAGGCGCTTGTTGATTCCCTGATTATGCCCTGTTTAATCATTTCAGAAATTTGACGTTGCATTTCCTGTTTTTTATGTGGAGCACAAGGGTAAGGTTTCGTCGCAATCGGTTTCGAACCATCAGTGTCAATGACATGATAAACCACCTGTGTGAAACCAGGTTGATCAGAAAATAAACCAGGGCTTTCCTGTAAAAGGAGAGAAAGCTGGTCTCGTTGCCTCTCATTCAATTGGTTACTCAATAACAAACTCGTTATATCCATAGGGACCGTAGGAATCATTTCGACAGGTTCTGGAAAGGAAATCACATGTTGTACGAAATTCAAAGTTATTGGAAACGCATGAATAAAGTCCATTCCCATTAGACATTTCACAGGTAGTTCGTCTATAAGCAGGAAAGAATGCGTAAAACGAGCCTTTCCCAGCCCTAAAGATAATGTGACAGTTCCTGTGATACTGAAGATTTCGTTATTTGCACCTCGCAAATACTGCGTCGCAGGCTGAACTAGTATTGCAGGAAAATTGTCAGTGCAAAACTTCGTATTTAGGGCTGATATTTCAGAACCAGTGTCGAACTTTGTCTCGACGATAATATCTTCAATTGTCAAGAATACATCAGGCAACTGAGGAGTTTGAACAGTCACTAATACTGTTTTAGGGTCAGAATGCTTGGTATCAGGAAGCAGGACCGACCCTTAGTCTACCTCCTTTGGAAGTTTAAAGGATTCCTGGTTGGAGTATCATGCGGTCTGAAACCTCGACCCTGCCGGGTATCGGGAAAATTTTCACGATGAGAAAAACTGCGTGAGACCTGCGTCGGGAACTCCGCGTGTCTGTTGACATTTTCATATCTATTACTTCTGCCCTCAGCACAGGCAGAAAAATCATCATTGCCCTGAGCATGAAAACGTTCCGAATGCTGCGGATTGGAACGGGGTCGAGCATACTGTGCATTTGTACGATATCCCGAAGATTGTTCAGAAACTCGCCGTTGGTTTGCCACTCTTCTGTGTGGTGGAACGTATGAAGCTTGGGTGTGCACTTGTGTATACTCGCGCTGAAAGTTATTATGCCAATTATGCCGCTGAGGGTTTTCGAAATAAGCCTCGCGGGGTGCCCGAGCATGGTGAGTGGAACCATGTTTGCCATGTCGCTTTTCATACGTGCGTATGAGGCGAAGGCATTCATGAATTGTGGCAGGGTGTCGAACCTCAAGAAAATCTTGTAAAAATGGGTCGAGCTGCTGCAATAGGGTATCCAACATGTCAACATGACTGGCATGTGGATCCCATAAGTTATATAAGCGTGTTGTTTCCAACGCAAATGCAACAGGGCTATCGTTGGGTCCTTGCTGACGAGAAAAAGCTGTTGTGCAAGGCTAGCTCGACTGAAGCCGAAAGGAAAGACCTCCAAAAATTCTGCACGGAAATTCTCATAATGAGAATCCGGGTTCGACACTCTCCACTGCCGATACCAGGTCTTAGCGGTATCCTTCAAGCAAGTGCCTGCGATTTGTACTTTACAATCTTGAGGAATATTATAGAGATCAAAATGATCTTCCAAATCTTCGAGGAATTTTAAAGATCCCTCCAAACCATTGAAAAGAATTGTTCCTGCATGCGGCACGAAATGGGTAAGCATTCTGCTTCGCTGAGAGGATTGAACTCCCTCAGGTACGACCCGCGACTCAGAGTAATAGGAAGCTGGTGCATTACGAAATTGTGAAGAATGCCTGGGTACGTGCAGATCACTTATATCAAAGTGAGCCCCACAGGCTTCTTGCAGATGGTCGAGATTAATCCCATCACCACCGAAACTTGTCTTAGGGTGGAAAATTGAAGTTGTCTCAGGTAGTTTTTTTTTTCTTTGAGGTTTAACGACCACCGTGAGCAACTCAATGGGCTATAAGCAGTCGCCCGTCCCTAATTTAGGGTCACTTGTTCCAGGGAAGGGAGAGAGCCAGTGCCGTAAGACAAACACAACATCCATGCCTGACCGGGATTCGAACCCGGACCCCTTTCGGACGAATGATCAGAGGCCAACGCCTTAGACCACTGCGCCACCGGGGCGGCTGTCTCAGGTAGTGAAGACATGGGTAATAATTGTCAAGATCTCGTGTTCGAGAAAAGTTCGGGCGCCAATTATAATGAATGAACTCTTCTACCAGCTAAGCTAATTATAATGAATAAAGCTTTCAACTAAGCTAAGTATAATGCTTCTGCTACTGAATTATATGCTTGTACTAAGCTTCAAATAGTGAATTCAAATGGTTGTTGTTACTGGTTAATTAAGATCATGAATAAAGTCACCTGCTAGTAGTGTAGTAATAGTAATGAACAAACTTATAACTGGTAGTAATGCTGTAGCAGTAATTAAGATGAATAAAGTCTTATGCTGGTTGTTACTAGTAATATTAATTGAAATAAACCTAACAGCCAGACAGAGGTCTGACAGTACTATGAACTGAGAAAGACGTACTTACGTAAAACCTTTTATTATGAACTTCTACTGGTATCATCACACACAGCTACTCAAATAACACGTAGCTCCTTGCACATGAACGGAGCTCTATACTCATAAACAAACGCTCTCTTTGACATAAACCAACACTCTCCGTACAACAACAAACGCTCTCCGTACAACAACAAACGCTCTCCTCACAACAACAAACGCTCTCCTCGGGTATCGTTGAACGCGCCTATTTATACTGGCTACCACCACGTCATGACTTACACTCATTGCCAGATCTCATTCAGCGGGTGAAATAATATCTCGTTCAGTAAGAAGATAATTTACATAGTAAAATAAAATAACCAGAGATAGTAAAATCAAAAGGAAAGTGAATATAGAATATACGTTACAATACTTAAACGATATTGTGAAGCAGAAAGCAAAAGGAATCTTTTATCGAATAGATCTCGGTGTTTGCGCTTTCTCGAAACAACACTAGGTGTCACCACGTGCGATCGTTTGCATCTTGAAATAGCGCATAGTGTTTTTAGTTTTCTTTCTTGAAATGTCTCGATGGTCATTGTGTGTGTGTGTGTGGGGTGTGTGTGTGTGTGTGTGTGGGGTGTGTGTGTGTGTGTGTTGGAGGAACCAAAAAATAGTTCTTCTGAAGAAAAAGCGACATTTCGTGCCTTACGATTGCAACATGATAATCTCTCCGTTTGCTACCTGAAAATCCTTTCCTTCTAGGCAAATAATGACGAATCTATGCCTTAATCGATCGCAGTGACTACCTTTGGGCTTGCCACTCTGTCATTGTCGGTGATCCTTTCCGCCTCTGAGTTGGAGCACTATTTAAGAGGCAGAAGTAGATAATAAGGGAGAGTTCTGCAGCAAGGCGCGGGGTTCAAAAGGCGTAGCTGGATGCGTAGGAGCGCGGCAGCAGCTGATGCAGGAGCACGTAGTGCTGATGGGCGCTGAGGGTATGGTGTCACTTGAGGGTCTGGCGGAAGAACGCGGTGTCATCGATCATCCTTTGACGACGCTGGTTTGAACATTCTTACTCATGTGCTGCCCTCTGGTGGCATCTGGGAAAACTTTAGTTTTGGAAATTCGGAGGATTCGTCCTGTCATGCATATCGTGAAATTTAATTGACTCCATGTGTCAGATCAGTGACTTCACCTCTCGGGGAAATTTTTCGGTATAAGTAAAAAATTCCCTCGGTTCATTACCCAGAATCGAACCCTGGACCTTTGCTTTTAAACGCGGGAACACTGACGACTGTGTCTGGCGTTCTTACGCTAAACATCTCTATCTTGATACTAGCCAATAGCACGACTGTCGCGCTCCGCGGAAGAACGTACCTTTATGATCTACTGACGGCACTCAATCATTCATCATTTGTACATAACCAAAATCCAGATGCGTTAAGATAAATGAAACGATGATACTCCCGATTCTTTACCTTGAAAGTAACGATTCCATTCATATCTGCCAGAGAGGTTATCATGCAGCGTTCGTAACAAAAACAATGTCGCTTTTTCTTCAGAAGAAATAGAGCCGCGGTTGGCTTAGTGGTTAGCGATTCAGACTATCGATGCAAGGTCCTCAGGTTCGAACCTGGGCTGATCTTTCAGAGATGGTGTGATTTACTAACAATCGCTGAATATCGGACGAGCACGTTAAGTGACGGCCCCCAGGCTGGACCGGGCCCACTGGTTAAATGGGCATCCTTTGTGCAACATCGCACTTGTACGGTGGCGCCATCTACTGTACTCTAATCTCACTACAAAATGTTCTGTCAAAGTCGCTAGACTTGCTCTCATTCCTTCCGTTTCTGTGTCCTGCCTAAAAGGCGATCTCGCTGTAGGTGGCTGGGACCTAAACTCTACTCACTGTGGACGGAAGTCCTACAAGAAAATGACAAATACTTCTGAAGAAATATTTTTTGCTCCCCCAACACACAAAATGTCCTTTGAGATTCCCCCCCCCGAAAAAAAAAACCACCTTGTCAGGCTACGGTATCGTATGATGCAAGAGAGCGGATGTTGGCAACATCAATTTTCTTCTCAGGCAAACCGAAACACAGGTGTTATTCCATAAATTAGCTACCAAAAGCTTAAAAACAATTCAGAAATTTTGCCAAAACGCAGAATTGTAGCAGTCGGAATAAATCAAACTTTTCATTTTTCTTCGTTGTTTTTCCTTCTTCTTTTTCTCTTCTTTTCTTTTCACTTTTTTTTTTTTTTTCGTCGAAAGAAAATAAGTGAAAAACTTTTGTAGGTTATTCTTCTTCGGCTGCCGAAAATTTTACGAAAGAGATTAAATTTAATACTGTTTTTACATTTTGCCGTTCCCGAGGCCGACCGGTCTAAGACGCAGGCTTCAGATCTCTCTCCGGAATTGGCCGCCAGAATCCGGGCGTAGGCGTGGGTGGTTTGCATATCCGTTACCTTCCGCAACTTGGTACTTGCAACGCCAATTGCGTACATCCTTGGCATTGCGACTGTACGAAGTAGCCTCGCGATGAAGCGAACTCGTGGGCCTTTAAGACCTGGTGTGGGCATGAAGCAAAAATTTTTATCTTGCATATTTATAAATCCAAAGTTCTCAAAGGAAACTTTAAGCAAGCACACTTTATTTAACACGCTATAGAAATATATTGCGGGCATATTTTGTCCGCTGTACGGTAAGAAGGACAAAATATAAACAGAAATCGTCATATGCTGCAGAAAACAATCTTCTCCTTTTTGTACGTCCGATTTTTGACATAGAGCGAACTCATCAAAAGATGGAGGTACAGATAAGAGATCTGCACCGGCATGTCCTAGTCCTCAAAGCACGAGCCCGAACAGATTCTCAAAGCCAACTCCCTTAGAACTTAACTGCTAGATTAAAGAAAAGAAAATATATATACACTATCTTGACAAAAGTCCCCAGACACCCTTCAAAAGCAAATGAACGGATCCGCTGCGTTGTTAAGATGCGCGGTACAGCTGCAAACGGTATAAAAACAAGCCTGCAGCTGACCGCGATCATATCGCACTGTGAGGTTGAGTGAAAATGTCGCGGCGGGAGAGAACTGACTTTGAGAATGGAAAGATTGTTGGGTGTTATATTACTGGGTTGTCCGTAAGAGAAACCGAGATGCGTTTAAAAATAACCAAGTCAACTGCTTTGGATGTACTGAATAAGTGGAAGACATATGGCGTGCTTTAAGCAGCAAAACGTACCGGCAGACCAAAGAAAATCAGTGATAGATGGCGTCGAAGCCTCAGGAGAGTCGTTACAGCTAATCGACGGAGTACTGCACAAGACCTCAGTGTACAGGTGAGTAAACATGCTGGAACCTTGGTATGTACACGCACCATTCGCAGAGAACTTCATTCCATGGGTTATCGTGGTCGTGCGGCTGCTCAAAAGCCTTTCATCTCCACTCGGAATGCTACTCATCGTTTAGCATGGTGTAAAGAACATTTATCGTGCACCGTAGATCTACAGCCTGATGAATCCAGATACTCGATCCATCAGTCTGATGGCCGTGTGTGGGTATGGCGGCAGCCGGGGGAACGCTATTTACCACAGTGTACTTACTGTTCCTACGGTCAAGTTTAGAGCTGGCAGTGTACTCGTGTGGGGGTGTTTTTCGTGGTATGGTCTCGGCTCATTGGTTATCGTGGACAAAACTGTTAACCAGCACGTCTACCTCGATATTCTGTACAATAATTCCCTACCTACTCTGTTGCAATACTACGGAACCTAGCCTTGTTGGTACCAGCAGGATAATGCACCGAGCCATAAAGCAAGGCCTTTTTTTTTTTTTTTGATTGGAGGTTTAACGACCACCGTGAGCAACTCAATGGGCTATAAGCAGTCGGCCGTCCCTAATTTAGGGTCACTGGTTCCAGGGAAGGGAGAGAGCCAGTGCCGTAAGACAAACACAACATCCATGCCTGGCCGGGATTCGAATCCGGACCCCTTACGGACGAATGAGCAGAGGCCAGCACCTTAGACCACTGCGCCACCGGGGCGGCAAAACAAGGGCTCTTACTGCGTGGTTTGACGATAATTCCGTATTGTGTGTGGATTGGCAAGAACAGAGCCCTGATCTTAATCCCATAGAGCATCTATGGGCTGAATTAGAGCGCCGCATAAGAAGTTTGGAACCAAGGCCTACTACTAAGCAACAGTTAGCGGCAGCATTATGTACTGAATGGAAGCGCATACCTATAGCTGTGTTCCAAAACCCTGTCGAAAGCATGTCTCGAAGGGTCAGTGCATGTATTAAGGCCAAAGGTGAACCGACAGCATACTTATGTATGTCTATAAAGGCTGTGTTGTGTTTCTCTTCTAGGTGTCCGGTGACTTTTGTCAGTATAGTGTATGTCGGCTGGCAAAATGGGGACTGACGTGATGTAATCCGCTGTTGCTATTATAGTAGTAAGCGGTGCCTTTGTCTTGAGACGTAAAAGAACCACTTATTACTCTATTCGTTATAAACTGCTGATTGAAACCACAGACATGCGTCAGTGCAGTGTTATTTTCCCTGAAGAAATTAAATTCAATGAAGGTGTTTTGGCGAGACCGTTCCTGTCCTTTACAGGCTACTGTCCATCTGGGGGAAGACGGAGAACACAGCTTAGTGACTAGCGTCTTCTATCTCTTCATTTCGTAAGCTTGTTCTGAGCTCTCAGCCTCCAGCAGAAGTTGCTTCACCAAAAATCACCGTTTCAGCTAGCGCACACTAAACCTACCTCCCGTTCGAATTGCCGTTCTGAATTCCTGCAAATGCGGATGCGACGAGGCCCGCCGGTCGCTGTCATGCGTTTTTTTCTGTGCAATTGACAGTTCTATTGGCAATTTCGTGTCGGTACCGTTTTAACTTTTTGTCTCCAGTACAAAAATTGCAGTCTGACAGAACGTAAAACACTCGCCGATATACACTGCTCGACAAAGAAATTGCCCACCCAGAAGGAATGAGGTTAGAGGGGTGAAATTGAGCATGGAAATGGAATACGTAAGGGTTTACTTTGATGTTATTTTCAGCCACGTACAGTCTTCATCAGATGAGATAACGCAGCACAATGGCTACGCCTCAGTAAGTGATTGCACCGCCGCAAACGGTAATACAGGCAGCAATACCGTGCGGCAATGAGTCATAGGGTCGACCGATATCAACCTGACAAATGGAACACCAAGCGCGGTTGACTTTTTCGATTTTTGTTTTTCGATTGGATATTTAACGACCACAGTGAGCAACTTAATGTGCTATAAGCAGTCGCCCGTCCCTAATTTAGGGTCACTGGTTCCAGGGAAGAGAGAGAGCCAATGCCGTAAGACAAAACACAACATCCAAGCCTCACCGGGATTCAAGCCCGGACCCCTTTCGGACGAATGATCAGAGATCATCGCTTAGATCACTACGCCACTTGGCCACGGTTGATTTGCTTCCATAATTCATCGAGATAGTGCTCAGACTTATTTGATTGCAGACGACGTGTAATGTGGTACCACAGGTTTTCGGCTGGAGATAAATCGGGCGATCTTGCTGGCCATGGAAATGTTTGAACCTGTTGCAAACATTGTCTGGAGACCCGAGCGGTGTGGTGTGTACATGGTAATTATCTTGCTGGAAAATGGGGTGCTAAAAGTTATTCAGGAACGGTATCAAAATGGGCTGCAGAATCTCGCTCACGTATCGTGCAGTTGTCAGTGTGCCCGTGATGCGGGGAAAAGGGGATCTGATGTCATGCGCAATAGCACCCCGTACCATGATGCCAGCCTGACAGACGGTGTGGCGGTTGAGAACGAAACCGGGACCCGTCCGCTCACTAGGGTGTCGCCAGATACGGATCCGTCGATTGTCAGCACCCAGACATAAACGGGATTCATTACTGAAGACCACAATGGTCCATTCGTGACCCCAGTTCGCATGACTTCGGCACCACGCGAAACGAGCGCTACGACGGCTGGCCGTCAATGGCAGTCGATGTAACGGTTTCCTACTGTGCAGGTTTGCCACATGTAATCTTCGGTTTACAGTTCGGGCCGTTATGGCGACGTTCATGGCCGATGACACAGCACGTCGGATATTGGCTGCTGTGCTTTCCGGTGACGAACGAGCGTGTCGAACAATCCGCCCGTCCAAGCGTGCTGACATCTGTAGGACTGCACCACTGCCGCTCCGACGCACGTACGAACCTTCCTGTAGCCGCTGGTGTCAAAAGCGTCCAACAGTTCGTGCATGCCGTTGCACATGCGCAGCAATATGACGTCTAGACCAGACCGCTTCACACAGGCCTACAATTCTTCCTCTCTGAAACGCATCCAAATCGCGAAAAATCTGCCGACGGCATTTATCCATCATTTTCGGCATTCGCTGAACAGTTTCCCAGCACAAACGACAAATCTGAAACTTCCACGGCACTTCCACCAGCGACCACACATTAGCATCCCTGTTGCTGCTGGCACTTTTATCTTACGAACGTGTGATGCCATCGGCTGCGGTTTAACATCAATTGCATATCTCGAGTGGGTACACCTGCCCTGCGATTTTCATGCTTGTAGCCCTCCTTCTGGGTGGGGCAATTTCTATGCCGTGCAGTGTACTTGGCGCAAACCATCAAAACATAAGGCTTTCACACACAGAGATCTTAACGCGATAACGATGTAGTTGGTGGTCGCCTTTCGCCTCAGTTTTTTTATTGAACATTTAAACGACCACCGTGAGCAATTCGATGGGCTATAAGCAGTCGCCCGTCCCTAATTTAGTGCCACGGGCTCCAGGAAAGGGAGAGAGACAGTGACGTAAGACAAACACAACAACCATGCCTCACCGGGATTCGAACCCAGACCCGTCTCGGTCGAATGGTCACAAGCCATCGCTTAAACCACTGCGCTACCGGGGCGGCCGCCTCAGTTTACTTCAGGAATTATCCCTTGTTGCACTGTTTCGTTGGTGCCAAATAGATTACCCTTTTTCACGGGCCGAAATGGCGAAAATACGAACTGCCTAACCTTAAACATGAATATTGGAATACATAAACTCTTTGCAAAAAAAAAACAAAAAACAAACAAAAAAAATACAAAAAACGATGCAGTCAGAAGGAATCATCCAATCAAAATGAAAATGGTATGTTTCATGCAGATGTATAGGAAAGGAAATTATTGCAATTCCAGCGCAGTTAGTCCATTTATTCGGATAAAACAGCTACACGAATAGAACAAGCTAATTGGTTGTAGCGCCACATCTGGCTCGGATACAAACGGTTACCCGGAGTGGCATAGACGCATACAGTTCACGGATGCCATTCTGAGGTATACCATGCCTGATGGTGTACAAATTGCGAGCCAGCTCGCCGACATTCCGGGATGGGCATAAGTGATGTCGATTCATGTCCCAAACATGTCCGATCGGTGAGAGGTCGGGCGACCGGGCTGGCCATGGAAGAGTGTTTAAATTACGGCCAGGCTTGGGAGAGCCGTTCCTTGTGTGGCTGGGCATTATCCTGTTGAATTATTGCTCAGTGATGCTGCGACAGGAATGGCAGCACAACAGGTTGTAGCATGTCGTCGACGTATCGTAGGAAATGACTCCTCAGACAGTCACTCCCGGTGTGCGAGCCACGTGCCGTTCCACGCTGAAGGCAGGATCTGTGCGCTGGTTGGCTCGTCTCCAGCCACATATACGCTGGTCATAGGCGCCAAGAGCAAACCGTGACTCATCACTGAAGACAACACGCCGCCACTGGGCACTATCACACGTTGATCGGGCCCGACATCACTGCAACCTGTGCCGGTGATGCTCGCTGGTCAGTAGTAAGCGGCAGAGTGGCCTCCTCGAATATAGTCCCCGTACCGCAAGTCATCTGGCAACGGTTCGAATGGCCACTCCCATACCTGTAGACGACGCAACATGGACACGAATGGTTGGGAGCGACGAATTCGATTCTGCTCGTGCAGCTCTCGCAGTCCTCGTGTTCAGTCGTTGTTCTCGGCAGTACACTGCCCTCGTGTCGCCTGGGTTGTGCTTTCTTCGCCCTTTTGGCGCTAACTTCGTCCGATTGCTGCGTCGCTCTGATCCATATGTCTGGCGATACGGCAACTTGGCCAACCGTCCTTTCTCAAACTCTCTCAACTGGTCGTATAGTGCAGGGATCCGACGTTTAGGCATCGTCACAGTCCGTGGAGGTTAATGCAACCGGAATCTGCTGTCAAAATTTCTCTGCGTGCCAGCTTTGCTCATCATATAACCTCCACGATGTGCGGTCGGCATAAGCTGTGGCGGGCCACTATTTTGTCATTGGTTTATGTTTTTTAATCATTTGCATATTCGGCCACGAGGTACTTTACTTGCATGTTGAGTTTCATCAGGATCGAACGACTTTCTGCGGGTGCTCCGTTTTATTTCTTTTTTGGCAAAGAGTGTACATACATGCACAAGGCGAACGAAGTATCACTGGATCTTACACATACATGCTGGTCTTTTAACTCCGGAAAATTCTGTTCTTCCTAAAAGATGAGCGAAAAAACATTTCTCTCCCTGTTTATTTCCTTTACAGAAAACTCTTCTGTGCAATATTTTTCTTGAATTTCTCGTCATTAAGAAATTATAATTTCATAATTAAATTTAAGTTACGGAAAACAGTTATCGAGGATACTACTGAATTCCAGGTTACTATGATCTAGTACCAATAAACCTAAACCGATGAACATTTCTATTATTCTTTTAGCCCGTGTATTTCTTTTTTTTTTCTTTTTCTTCTAAAAATCTCAGGTACATAAATTTGAAGTTCAGCGAACTTTGAAATGCTGCCATCATCAGTAGTTTGTTGCACGTTTGCATTCATATAAAATTTTTATTCTCAAGAGCGTTTAGTTTTCCTCGTTGATTAGCGGAACAAATTTGGTGATAAGAACAGATGGATACATCATTGTGGTTTCTATTACAGCGGAAATTTGAAGTTCGTAATTATTCATTATGAACAAAAGGGAACAGACCATTTCAAAGGCAATAACAAAAGACTCTGCGAAAGATGTCATATTTGTCTCCCTCCTTTTCCTGCTTAAATGAAGAGATTTAAACTCACACTTCATACGACGCCACACAATTTGCCTTTGTCTTTTGATAACATCACAGCAAGAATGAGCTTCAGTGAATTATAAACAAGAGCCAAATTTTGGGCTTTGTAATGTAAAAATGTGATAGGTACGTAATTTGTTATTGTTGTATTAGCGCTTTTCTAAAAAAAATGCGAAATCAAACAAGGCTTCAGGTTTTAGTTCAGAGGGAAAGCGAACTACGCATATGAAAAAGGAATTGTTATCTTTGTAAGAGAACACTCCTTAATATTTCAGTAGTAGAACAGGGAGAACGAAACATATTTCTCATTATTGAGCAAGGCCGCATTCCACTCGTAATTTTTTTAGATATGATACATGACTACAACCCCAGAGTGTTAAGTTTACTTGTGATCCTTGAATTTGGAGAATAGCAGTCTACCTTTGGCTATTGCACAACTGTGCATGCGCAGTACAGGGTAACGTATTAGAGCTTTTTGGCTCTTGAACTGGACTAAGATTCCAGAGTAACACGAAGTACATTAGAAAACTCCAGCTACTGAAATGAATAAAAGATGAACTTATCGGCTCTGGATTTTTCATACAGACAAGCTTGAAAAGCTCATGTAGTTGGTTATAGCAAGCTTCATGGTGGTCTGGAACCACAGTGTAGTTTATTAGCTAAATTTCACTATTGGATAAGGTCATCATGGTCTAAAGTGCTTGAGATTTCATAAGATATTTAGCCATATTACGCGAAGAACATTAGCTCGCTCTTGCTATTAGTCAAGTTGCGGACCTTCAGTAATCAGGGGTTTCTAAGCTATCTGGACAAAAAGAACATATGCTACCTTTTGATATTGGACAAGTCCTTGGCATTCAGTACTCTGGGGTTCTTAACCCATTAGGAATCATTAATAGAAAAAACAGTATCTCTTTAACTATTTGACAAGGTTGTGGATCTGTAGTTAGTGTAACCGGGAGTTCATAAGCTATTTAGGGTTATCAGGCTAACGTACATTAGTGAACTATAGCTATTGCACAGCCTTTCAGTACTTCGGGGTTCATGAGCTATCTTTTAATTATCAAACAAGGGTGTCATCTCAGAGTTTTAAAGATCACACAGGTTTTGGGCATTGATTACCTTTGGCTGAAGCACTCACATTCGTAGAATACACATACAATTTGTGACGTATATTCTAGATTAACTTTCCTTTTTTAGTTTCTTTCCCTATGTAAATCTTGAGTTTATTCTCAGTATTCTTCACGCTTAACGAAATATCTTTTCTCTCAAACGAATACGTTTGGCAACACAATTAAGGTTGAATACATGTGACGTATGCCTGATCTTGATAAGAGCAAGAGATAAAAACGACGACTGATCTATTGCTTGAGAGCGATTATTACGAGCGTTGGGTTGTACACTGATTATTGATAGGAGTGTTGTGATAATGTGTGGTGTGTGGAGCGTTTACTGCAGTATGCCATATTACGATGTGTTTTCTACAGCCTGAATGAAGCTTTTACGTAAGTGGACTTCTGTTGTTTCGTCTGGCCGTTAAGGTTTTCTTTCATTTAGGAACTATTTCTTAGTATATTGATGTGTTAAAACAGCGTAGAAGTCGAAAAGACTTTTACGCTACAAATTATAGAACATACGGGTTCTGCCAGCAGACATTAATTGCTCCAGTTGTCAGATTTTACTTCTGATTAAAAATACAGCTATGTAAAAGACAAAAAAAAAAAAAAACTTTTGTGCACCCACTCTTAAACATTAAGTGCATTCATGTTAATAATATTCGTATAATGCAGAAGGATAACGATATAATGCAGAAGGTGGTGAACAGATCTTGTGCCTTGAAATTTCAACATGAGCTTTGGATAGATTTTCTGCCATTAGAATGCATTAAAAGTTACATTTTCTGAGCGCATGCTTTCCCGTGGGAAATACGAAGGGGTTTCTAACAAAATATCTAGTTATTCTGCAAACAGTAAAATATGTGATACAGTAGTATACGCAGTTAAAAGCACTTTGATAAAAAATTAATAAAAGAAAAACAGGGACGAAGAAATCCTAATTTCGAGATTTTTTTCCCTTGGTGCAGGTAGGAGATAACTTTTGGAATATGCGGTTTAGATTGTTTTGGAGTAAAACTGTCTTACTTTCGATTTGTTTCTTGGCGATGTGCTTAAGTTTTTTTTTAAGTTTTTTTTCTCGGCCCCATATCACAGTTATAAAACAGATTTACCTGTTTCTGATAGCTATATATTTTGATAAGTCAGAAAACAGGTGGTTCTCAGTCAAAAAAGTGTGTAAGACTTTCAGTTGCAAATCTTAAGCAATTCGAAAACTGTTTTTTCTTTTCGTATTCTATTGGGTCTGTTGTTTAAATTTTATATTTTCCGCATGGAAACTCTTTAGCATAGACATAAGCTTTATCTAAGCGTTTCACAAATCTGACGAATATCGTCTCCTCCTTTTAAGCAGTTTTAGTCCCTTGAGTCTGCCGCTCGGACGAGTCTTATTTTGTCAATACGTGCATCCTCCCTTTATGCTTCGACTTCAGACATGTTGTCATTACTTCTTCAAACCATCTTTTACTTTGTAACGTATACTCTAGATTCACTTTCCTTTTGATTTTTACTATCTCTGGTTATTTTATTTTACTATGTAAATTATCTCCTTACTGAACGAGATGTTATTTCACCCGCTGAATGAGATCTGGCAATGAGTGTAAGTCATGACGTGGTGGTAGCCAGTATAAATAGGCGCGTTCAACGATACCCGAGGAGAGCGTTTGTTTATGTTTAGAGAGCTTTTTGTTGATGTGCGTAGGAAGAGTACGAATTCAATACGTTTATGTGTCAGAGAGCTATTGTTGTATAGAGAGAGCGGTGGTTTATGTGTCAGAAAGCTGTTGTTGTATAAAGAGATCTTCGTTTATGTGAGAGCCAGAAGTTTACCAAATAAAAGATTGTCACAGTAAGTACGCCTTTCTCAGTTCATAGTTTTGTCAGATCTCTGTCTGGCTGTTAGGTTTATTTCATTAAGTGTTATTAGTAACAACCAGAATAAGACTTTATTCATCTTAATTACTACTACAACATTACTACCAGTTATAAGCTTGTTCATTATTATTACTACATTACTAGCAGGAAAGTTTATTCATGATATAATTAACAAACAACAACCATTTGAACAAGCATTAGAAGAAGCATTATAATTCAGTAGCAGAAGCTTATTAGTAGTAGAAGCTGAATTCATTATAATTCGTTAGAAGGAAGCATTAGCTTAGAAGAAGCGTGATATTCATTATAATATTAGTGAAAGCATTATATTCATTATAATTATAATATTAGTGAAAGTATATTCATTATAACTTGGTCTTCCTATTCACTATTTTCTGTTACCTCCATTCCTTTACGAATTGAGGTTTCTTCGTCTCATCTCCTGGGATACATCTATGCCATCCTCTAATTTTTCATTAATTTATCAAATTCTAAGCTATTGTCCTCAAACGTTCTTTCCTTGGGTTTCCTTTCATTCGACTGAGCGTATTCATTTTTGCACCTGATCATCTTCCTTTTTGACGTTTGGCGAAATTTCTCATCCATATAAAACTGCGAGTCCAACAGCTGTCATACACTGAAGAGCAATTGAATTAGAGATACCTGTCTAGTAACGTGTAGCACCACCTTTCGTCCTGATGACGGCGGCGATTCGTCTCGGCATGGACTCGACAAGACACCGGAAGCGTTGGGAAGCCATACGATTCCACGACCCGTGAACAAGCTCCCACAGTTCACGAAGATTTGATGGAGGGGGTTCAGAGCCTCGAACATCTCTCTCGATGGCATCCCAGATGTGCTCGATGGGGTTGAGGTCAGGTGACCTAGCTGGCCAAGGAAGAGAGATCACGTCGGTGGAGTGCTCATCCAACCATTCGGATGCAATTCGGGAGCGATGGCACGGTGCATTGCCTTGTTGCAGGATGAGGTCCCCAGTTGGATGTGAAGACGCACAAACGGGAGCAAATGGTCGTCCAGGATATCCCGGTAACGTTGACCTGAAAGGGACGATGTCACACGTACCAGGGGTCCCATTTCAGTCCACGTAAGCAGTCCCCAGACGAGAATGCCACCCCCACCAGATTGAAGAGTACCCCGCTGGCAAGAAGGATCCATCGCTTCATGTGGTTTGCGCCGTACTCGTATCCTGCCATCCGCATATACCAACGTGAATCCTGACTCATTAGTCCAGGCAACATTTTTCCACATGTCTAGGGTCCAGTGGCGATGTTCCCGCTCCCATGATAATCTTTGCACCCTGTGATGTGCGGTCAGCAGCGGTACCCTCGTGGGACGATGGCTTCTGTACCCCATAGCGAGGAGATGATTCTGGATGGTGTGGCTGCTCACACGTTTTTCTGCCCCAGCGTTAAATTGCCGAGTGATTTCTTGTACTGTGGCACGTCTATCGCCTGTTGCAATACGAGCTAGCCGACGATGACCCCGCTCATCCACACGCTGTTATCCACGGCAGTTGGCCCTTGCATGGATGGTTTTACTAGATTCGATGTACTCACGGTGCACGCGTGACACAGTGGCTCGTGAAAATCCCAGTGCCTGCACGACTTCCGAGATGGAGTGACCCATTCGTTGGGCCCCGACATTTTGCTCACGATCAAATGCGCTTAGATCCTTTGTTTTACCTATACTGCGTCCGACTTTTACTGATTTTCGTCGCAACACTCCTTATATTGTCGGATCGCTGCATACGAGATGTCGTTTCCGTTTACAGGGCCACCCACAGCGCCACATTTGCATAACGCAAGTTGTCTCTAAATCAATTACTCTTCAGTGTATATAGTTTTAATTTGAATTTTATCGGGTCTTCCTTTTCACAGATTCCCCCCCCCACACATCGCTTTCCACTTATTCCAGCGTGTCACCACTGGTTCCCTTACCACTTTCTCGCAACTGCCATTATTTTGTAACGCTGAGCTCAAAGATATGAACTGTTTAACTTCATGTAGTCTCTTACTTTTTTATCATATACTAATAAACCTTTCTGTTCATTCTTAAACTGAGCATCCTGTCTATTTGTGCTACACTAATCTTTGCACCAGCTGTTTTAACTGTCATTTGCTAGTCCATAAATTATCTTCTGACCCATTCAGAAGATTGTAATGTAAAGCAACTGCAAACAAAATGCTCCAAGGTGTGCCGTTTGTCCACAATTTGATTGAGGGCATCCTAGACAGAAACGAAAACCAAAGGGCATATAGCTGATCCTTGCTGATGCCCGCAAGCTTTACTTCAAAATATTCTTCTTACCACTTCTACTTTTGGCGGATGTGTTTCTGTTTAATGTCAATTTTCAAAAGCCGCGAATATCCATGTAGGAGGGTAAATGAAAAAGTAGTATCAATATTTGTGAATTAAACTGATATGGGCCGTGTTTGTCCTCTTCGAAAACGACAGAGACAGACAACGTTTACACGCCATAACAGAAGTTAGATGTTACACGTCATAACAGAAGTTAGATAAGGTGGCATCTGCATCCCGCAAAGCTACCTTTTTTGCAGTCCATGTTCCATATAAAATGGATTACTTGACCATGGCGGTGAGGGTGTAAACACGAACCCTCTTTCCTGTGGCACCGCCATTGGACAGCGTGCTGTAATAAGGTTTTTTGGACAGAAGGGAGCAAAAGCCTGGTGAAATTTACAGGAGAATGATAGCACATTACTGTAATAAACGTATAGGTTAGATAACAGTTTAGGAATTGACAGAAAGGTTACAACGAAGTAAATTTCTCCGTCATTTTTGTCCACGTCGGGGCTCGAACCCGGGTCCCCTCATTCCGGAATAAATCGCTCTACCGATTGAGCTACGCGGAAGTTCGTTCTGACTGCTATCTGCCTTTATGTCGTGTGCATCCTGCTGGGTAGGCATTTCGACAGACTAATAACATCTATGAAAATGCAAATGCAAAGGTTCGGTTATTTGAGGATATAGGACCAATAAAAATTGGTAAGGGGGTGAAACAAGGTGACACCATACTTCCCAAGCACTTCAATGCCAATTTGCACAGAATCTTTCAATCATTCAATTCACAAGACAAGGAGATAAAAACTAATGGAAATCCTTTAACTTATTTTCGTTTTGCTGATGACATAGTCATTTTGGCAATCATCCCTTAAGAGATGCAGAGCTCGCCCAGTGTCCGTGGAGGAGGGTCTAAACGCCGCAACTGCCGCGCCGTATGGTCCTAAATATGTTCAATTGGGCTCATGTCGGGGCACACGGGCGTCCGTGGGAGAACATGAAAGTCATCCTCGCGTTCCTCCAACCAGTGCTTGACGATATGGGCCGTGTTAGTCCTCTTCGAAATTCTCTACCTTGGCGGAAAGAACATTGTCAGCATAAACTGATTAAACTGAACCCTGTCTGCAATGTTAAACAGGTTCGCGGTGGCATTTAGAATGCCATTCATCCTTATCATGGGACCGAGAATGTCCCAGGGAAATCTTTTCCACAGCATTCCACCACCGCCACCTGCCGGTACTTGCGGGGTCACTGTGTTTTGTACCATCGTTTCCGCAGCAGTTCACATTACCAGTCACCGTCCATCCACTCGATGCAGTAGGACACGCGATTCATCACAAAAGGCAACTTTTTTCAATCTTCCACAGACATCTCCCGATATTTTCTGGTAAATCTTAGTCTTTGTCGCCCATGACATGCTGTGGTCACGCGCTTACGCCATGGGCCGATACTACGAAGGAATGATCATGATCATATATAGAGGATTTTAGGAAGGGAGTGTCTGACCCCAGGTCTTAAACAACCCTTAGAAATAGGAAGCTAGGAGATTTGGGCTAGAGTGCCAGATAGGAAAGTCACACGAAAGCGAGGTAGAAGACGCCCTTATTTACTACCGGAGGGCCAGTACCCGGGGTCCGGCGGCTTAACGTGCCCATCCGACGCACGGCGAATATTTAGTGGATCGAGCGTTCGTACCTGCTTGGAATCGAACCTGAGGTCTTTTCCGCGGCAGTCACGAACGTTGCCCACTAGGCCACCCGCGGCCCACTGCGAAGGAATCGTTGCTTTGTTGCTGTATATACGCTCGTCTGTGCTCCCTGGTTGCAAAACTGGTCAGCTGTTCCAAATCACCACGCCTATTGCTCCTGACAGCCAATGAACAGCAGAGAAAGTTCACCGTTTCTCGGATACTGCCTCATTTTGCTCTGTATTCGATGATCATGCCGATTTCGAAGGGGTTTAAATCTAGTTCCTTACCCATCATAACTACCGTTTCATCTTCGACTAATATTAAACGTGTCATAAATAGCACTACATACGCCCTTGAATTTTCACATTCTCACTGCCGTGCCGGAAACGATCCAAAACGCCCGATAAGCAGTGGGGTCACACAGATTTTTCTCCTACTGCATATGAACAGATTATGCTCCTGTAATGATTGATGCATATTAACGAAGAAACAACGTATTTCCGTGTATGCCACAGTTGCGATATGAAGCTTCACCGCTGGAGCACCTCGGGTGTTATAACAAATATAACGGATGAGATATTTTTTCCGTGAAATTCGTACGTCTCTAATACCTTGGCTCTGGTATTCAGGTGATGATCCCAGTCACTGTTAGTTGAATCGCAGCTTTGTTCTGATGCTACAACAATCTGATGATACTTGCCTATATTAAGGAGACGTTTTTGGTGAATGAAGAACTTGTGGAAGTCGAACCTTTTCGATTAGGGCTCTGTTAATTTATCTGCTAAGAAATTCAGTGGATGAAATGGCCGCTTATTTTCAAACACAAAGCAATATGTTTCAGCAGTGTTATACACTGTAAAAAATAAGTGGTGTGAATTTACGGAAAATTTCTGGAAATAACGTGCAGCAAAGTTGCCGGTAGGTGTCCGTATTTTTCAGATTTTTTTTTTTTTTTCATTTTAATTTCCGTATTTTCACAGATTTTTCCGTAGTCAGAAATTCCGTTTATTTCACAAAAATCCATTTCACGTTTTTCCGTATTTAAACTAAAATTCCGCAAAACATACGACCCTGAATATTTCAGCCCTTCCCCCAAATAATCCTTCCGCTACAGTCAGAATTGGACCAGGGCCATTTGAACAGTGAACGCACGCCTTTAACCACTGAGCCACAGACACTGGGAAATTCTTTTCACGTACATCGTAAAACAAATTGCGCGACAATTACATTTTTGTTTGTCATTAATACGAGCGATTTAGTCATTTTATTTTCTGCTGGAGCTTATTTTTTTTTTCCGAATAGGTTTGTAATAATTTTTTTCCTGTAGGATAACTTTTCACAAATTAAGCATTTTTCATCCTGATTTTTCGAAGCAACAAAATGCTTTGCAACTTCATTTTTTAAACTGACAATGATTTCCAGTTATCTTTAAAAAAGGTGAAATGTACTTTTTTATAGTATTTCACACACACACACACACACACACACACACACAACTCCTAAATATAAAATTTGTTCTTGATAGCTATAAAAGCTTATAGCTTTTGTCTCAAGTTGTTCAAAGACTGATACACAGGCATCGTATAACCATCTGTACAATAAGTTCAGTACCCGGTTTCTTACATGAGCATGAGCATATGTAGAGGATTTTAGGAAGGGAGTGTCTGACCCCAGGTCTTAAACAACCCTTAGAAATAGGAAACTAGGAGATTTGGGCTAGACTGCCCGATAGGAACTGACACAGAAGCGAAGGAGAAAGGTGGAGGACGACGCCCTTATTTATTACCGGGGGACCAGTACCCGGAGTCCGACGACTTAACGTGCCCATCAGACGCACGGCGGATATTTAGTGGATCGAGCGTTCGTACCTGCTGGGATCGAACCTAAGGTCCTTTCCGTGGCAGTCACGAACGTTGCCCACTCGGCCACCAGCGGCCCAATTCGTCACAGTAACACAATATTTATATATAATATATATACACTGCTGGCCACCCAAAATGCAACACCAAGAAAGACACGAGATATCAAAGCCAGATGTACTGGACACATAACAACAGATACAAAGATGAAACGATTGAGCTTACAGGCCCGTGCGACTTGCGGAACACGCAGACATCCTTAGTTCGTGTGGCCCCCATGGCTGGAAATAACGACCACTACACGTCACGGCATCGAACGAAAGAGACTTTGGTTGTGGGCTTGGGGTATGTCGGTCCAGGCTGTTTCCACACGTTGCCACAGTTCATGACGCGTAGCCACTGGTGGTGCTTGCCGGGCCACTCGGTTGCCGATCAGCGACCAGACGTGTTCGATGGGCGACATATCAGGAGAACAGATAGGCCACGGCAGCGGTGACACCTGGTGGGCCTTGAAGAATTGTTGCACGATGCGTGCCACGTGCGGGTGCGCATTGTCCTGTTGAAACGTGGCCGCTGACGGTCAGAGTGGTACGGGTGTCATATCCAATTGCGCCCCAAACCATAACGACAGGCGACGGACCGCTATGGCGATGCATAATGCAGGCGTCATACAGTCTCTCGCCGCGGTGCCGCCACACGCGGATCCGACCATCTTGGTGTTGCAGGCAGAAGTGGAATTCGTTCGGGAAGACAATGTCGTGCCATTCCGTAGTCCAGGTGCGGCGTTCAACGGCCCACTGCCGCCGCACTCGCCGGTGGTGCAACATCAATGGTAATCGGAACAATGGACGATGTGCGACAAGTCTCCGCTCCTGCAGACGACGTCGAAAGGTACGTGCTAACACAGGTTGTTGCGCAACACACCCTAATTCTTGCGCTAACGTTCGTGATGTGGCGGTGCGAGCCGTCAATGCCCGCCGCACAACATGCCGGTCCTCTCGTTCGGCGGTGTGCCGAGGCTGCGGCAATCGCTCACGTCGGTCCGTCCGTCCCTCCTGCACCCACCGAATTCTCGCCTTACTGTATCTGGATGTCGTCCCACACGGGCGCCGATGTCTCGGTACGATAAACCGCTGTCGCGATAAGCTACTATTCGTCCTCTGTCGAACTCCGAAACGTGCTGGAATGACTGCCGTATTCTGCGACGAGACATCAGGAAGCTTCCCACGCACTGGTCCGGCAGCACAACACACTTCCACTACTTGCACCCCGCCTTCTGCGCACCCTACTTATAGTGCTTCTCGGGGGCGTGACGGGCGCACATGATTTGCATATGCCCTGCAATGCCAATCGTTTGTATGTCCCCTCCAGGGCGACGTATGCTGCGAATTTCAGGCCAATCGGATTCTTCCTTCTTGGTGTTGAATTTTGGGTGGCCAGCAGTGGATATATATATATCTGCAGAGTATGATCCAGGAACTTGCTGCCAAGAGTAAAGAAGTGGGATTAAAAATGAACTTTCAGAAGACAAAAGTGATGTTCAATGCTTTTACAAGAAATGGAGATTTATCGATTGATGGAGAAAAGCTGGAGATAACAGACACGTACGTTTATCTTGGGCAGCAGATATCAAGTGAGGGTCACATTGATGAAGAAATTAATTGGTGTACAAAACTTGCCTGGAGAGCTTTTGGAAGAAACAGCATAATTTTCAAGAGCAATATGCCATGATGTCTTAAAAGAAAAGTGTTTCATCAATGTATCCTTCCAATGCTTACGTATGGTGCAGAGACGTGGACCTTAACTAAAAGAGACATACAAAATCTGCAGACAACTCAAAGGAGCATGGAGAGGTGCATGCTTGGTGTAACCAGGAGAGAAAAAAAAAACCTCGTGGATCCTAAAAATGACAAGAGTGGAAGACATCGTGATCAGAGTTAAATCCCTGAAATGGCAATGGGCTGGACATACTGCCAGAAGGACAGACCATCGATGAACAGCCGAAATTTTAGATTGGATTCCAAGGGACAGGAGAAGACCCAGAAGAAGACCACATGGGAGATGGGTGGATGAAATTCGAAAGTATGCGGGTGTAACGTAAAGGAGACTGGCACAAGACAGACCGTTGTGGAAGAAACTTGGGGAGATCTTCGTCCAGCAGTGGATTGATAATGGTTGACAATGATGATGATGATGATGATATATATTAATATTTTAAATAGCTGGTGCACCAAATAGGGGATAGGAGAAGAAATATCCTGTGCTATAATAACCAAAATTCATGCGATATGCTATCCACAATATCCGATCTCGCTACGGAACTTCAAATTTCGACAGACGATTGTAATTTAAAAGTTAATCAAACCTCAAGTATTCTCACCAATCGCTCCTATTACCGGTAATTTCTCGTCATACGGGTACGGAAAACGTGATAACGGAGTTTTTATGTTAATATACGAAAGGAATTGTGGAAAGGTTTCTGAAAATTCGGAATTTTTCCGTGGTACGAAAAATCCGCGAAATTCGGGTTTCTTTCCGTCATTTCACGGAAAGAGTTACATCAGAAATATATACTTCGTTAATTCACGAAAGAAATGACGGAAATTTCAGAATTGTTTTTACGGTTTAACAGAACATATTTAAAATGCTTTTAAGGTTGTTCTGTGACGCTCGTACACACGGATTATTTTTCTATCAAGACCACAGTTTTTTTTTTATCGTGTAGTTATTCGCTAGAAACCATGTTGTTTCTTTTCCATCATCATTATTTGTGTAACGTAAGAAATATTTACCTCATAACACATATAAAAAAGCCTCTTGAATCCTTTCTGCATTAGATACAGCTGACACACGCACATATTGGTTACTTCGTAAACAGGGCTTTTATTTGAAAGTGAGCTTATAAAAATTTAAGACATGAACAAGACCTTCCTCTGCTTGTAAGGTTGAAGGTCATTATTTCAGTATATCTAGAGTTTCAGAAACGTGGAGATCTGGGCTGATTTCGGCCGCTAAAGGCTGTTTTTTTGCTGGCAATTAGCCTCCCTATTTCTCAGAGAAAAGAGAGAAGAGGGAAAAAATAATAAGCCAGGCGTGCTTGGACAGTTAATTAAAGCATTCGAGTAATGACTTACATTTCGACAGACAAAAGACTGCTTTTCTGGTGTTTGCTTTCAGAAAACAAATTTCTACGATACTGAGACAAGTAGATTATTAGCTACGTTTGCGAATGTGACAGTTCTTTCACTGGTTTTAATGTAGAGATAAAAAAGTGTCATAGTACATAATTAAAATTGAATTATATAAAATTAAGTTTTAATGATACAACTAAGACACAATTTTGTCTCTGTGTTAAACCGCGTCAGATGGTAACCTCTGCACTTATTATATACAAGATGTAGCTTTAAAAAGGAGTTCGATTTTAAATTAATCAAAAATCCGAAGAGTGAAAAATGCCCCTTGATTACATATAATCTAGAAATATTTAATATATATGTATTGGTATGCAAGCGTATACCAAAATATAATGTGCTATAGTATCAATTTTCCACTCAATCTATCCGTATCAACGGTTTCTAAGTATGCAATAGAACATGCTGGTTTCAGGAGTGGCTATAGCACTATGGATCATATCCATGTACTGAGAGAACTTATTGAAAGAGCAAATGCGTATGAACTACCACATTATGTACAACTTTTATTAATAGCAAAGAGGCTTTTGATTCCATGAAACCATGGGCAATTATGTTTCACATCATGCGTTATTGAAGATGCATTCGTTAATATTAATAATAACCATGCACTGAGAGAACTTATCATCATATCTATTATATATCCATGTACCGACAGAACTTATTAGCATATCTATTATACACGGTCGTATCAGAATAATATGATCACCCCCGAAATCACAGTGTACCCGCCCAGGTGCGTCACAGAATGCACGTGACAAGGGCGACCACACGGAGATATAGCCAGCCGGCTACATAAACGGTATAGTAAGTAGCCACTTTAGAGGAGTACCAATCTAATACTATACTGGATCACCTTTGTCCTTCAAAACAACAATTTGTCTTCGCATTGACTCGAATCAACTTAGGTGACGCTTTGGTGATATATTGCCCCAAGTGGGACCAATAGCATTTTCTGATTGACGCAGATTGGGTGGAAGTATATACAGACCTCTGATATCACGCTCGACTTCTTACCAGAATTGTTACAGGGGAGTGGCATCTGGAGATTGAGGTGGCCAATGAAAGCGGAAAAAAAGTATCCATTTTTCGGAAACTGCACCGTGATATTGTGAAATGGTTAATTGTTCTGATTAATATGCATATAATCTATTACCACGGGAGTAGAGTGTGAAAACAGTTGGAAGAACTTGATCAGTGATGATATTTAAATACTGTAACGTATACTCCCGATTCACTTTCCTTTTGATTTTACTATCTCTGGTTATTTTATTTTTCTATGTAAATTATCTTCTTACTGAACGAGATGTTATTTCACCCGCTGAATGAGATCTGGCAATGAGTGTAAGTCATGACGTGGTGGTAGCCAGTATAAATAGGCGCGTTCAGCGATACGTAGGGAGAGCGTTGTTGTTGTACGGAGAGCGTTGTTGTTGTACGGAGAGCGTTGTTGTTGTACGGAGAGCGTTTGTTGTTGTACGGAGAGCGTTTGTTGTTGTACGGAGAGCGTTGGTTTATGTGAAGGAGAGAGTTTGTTGTTGTATTGAGAGCTTCGTTCTATGTGATTAGTTTGATTCTTCATTATTGTGAAACGAGTTGTGTGGGTGCGTTGGATGATACCAGAGTTATATAATAAAAGAGCTTTTCGTAAGTACGTCTTTCTCAATTCATAGTCCTTGTCAGATCTCTGTCTGGCTGTTAGGTTTATGTCATTAGTTTATTACTATTAACAACCAGCGTTAAGACTTTATTCATCCTAATTACTGCTACAACATTACTACCAGTTATAAGTTTGTTCAATACTATTACTACACTACTAGCAGGAGACTTTATTCATGATCTTAATTAACTAGTAACAACAACCATTTGAATTCACTATTAGAAGCTTAGTACAAGCATATAGTTCAGTAGTAAAAGCTTTATTCATTATAATTAGCTTAGCTGGTAGGAGAGTTTATTCATTATAATACGCTTGGATATTCAGGCGTGGGTCCGCTCGAATCAAGGAGATTTAATCTCTTATGATAACAAGGAATACGCCCTCAAACACTGCACCTGTCAGCTTGAAGAGTCGTGACCAAGCAAGATGGATCCATGCTTTCACGGTATTGCCTCTAAATTCACATCTTCTCATAGGGATAATGCAACTGAAAACATTTTTGGTCAGATCATTTCTTTTCCAATCATTCAGTCCACCTCCAGTGATTATGAGCCTACGAGAAAAGTTCTTACTTTTTCGCTGCAGACAGTAACGGTGTATGAACAGATCTTCTGCCGTTGTAACTGATGGTGTAAGTTAAAAACTAAGAAAGGATTTGCAACGGTAACTATGTTCATAATCGACAGACACCTAAAATATTTTATCGTTATTTATTCTTAACTAAACACAACTAAAACGCTAATGTAAGTTCATTGATATAAAATACTAAACATAAAATGAATGAGTTATTAATCAACTACGTTTCTGGACTTTAAGGTTATTTCGTACTTTGCTTTCTATTTAATTTGCTTTAAACAGTCTTACCATAAATTTAATATCCCTTTGGCTTTTAACACAAAAGCAGTTTATTCCAGCGAGAATCCTTTTAGGTGATCATAATACATGTACTCTTTTAGAGCACTTTTGTAAGAACAACAAACACAGCGTGTTCACACACATCGAAGCGACGCCATCTCCTCTGTCCAGGGTCGTGATCCCATAATTCTTTGCAGCGAACCGCTGGCTGGCTGTTCGGCATCCACGCAACTGAAACTCACAAACGTAAACTTGCAGCAGGTGTTCGACGAAAACAAAAGAAACGAGCAAAGGACGCTAACATCCAACAGTAACGCAGATGGTGAAACATACAGCGCTCCGTGTACTGTGTGGCTGTTTGGCATTGTCACTCATTCCAATTCTGTGTTGTTTGACTTACAGTTATGCCCCTTACAAACCAGTTAATAATATGCTCACCTGGGGCGCCGATTAGCCGTTTCAGACCAAAAGTTATGAGCTCACAACCGTTAATATTCTGCGTCAGCAACTCTCTGTATACTCTCACTACTGTTGTTCTTCCGCATTGACTAGATTATGTTGCTTTTGCGCATTAAACCTTCAGGAACATATGCCAAATCATTTTTGCCCCCATGATGGCGCAATGGTCTAAATGTTGTCCTCTGAACACTCCTCAGAGATGGGTTCGAATTCCAGGCGAGGCATGGATGGTGCGTGTGTCTCACAGCATTGGCTCTCTCCCTTCCCTGGAACCAGTGGCCCTACATTAGAGAACGAAAACTGCTTATCTCTAATAATAACCTGCTAGAGCCCTCCTCCTCCGTGCCACTTTTTAGGTCGTCATAGCAACAAGCGAGAAACAAATGTTTGTGACGTCACACTTAGCTTTTCGTGTAGGTGACGCCATTCCCTACACGGCCGAATGACGTGCCTGCTGGGCAGGACGCACACGACATAAAGGCAGATAGCAACGATAACGAACGTCCGCGTAGCTCAGTTGGTAGAGTGACTTATTCCAGAATGAAGGGACCCGGATTCGAGCACCGGCGTGGACAAAAATGACGGAGAAATTTACTTCGTTATAATGGCGCCAGAACTTCCCGGATGACCCGGCCGTTCAAGATCTCGCGATGGTGTGATGTCCTTTCCATACCGCGAGATAGGAAAAATCAGAGAATCCCTTCTCCAGCGCTTCGAAAAATATATGTGTGTGACGTTGCATTCCACACACTAGATTGACTGGGAGTTCTCAAGTGCACGTTCTACTGCGGATGGCTGTCTGTAACGATTCATGGCCACGGCTGCCCCGTGGGCCATGCCCCGTGGGCCATGCCCCGGCCTTCTTTCGGGGGAGATGTGACGTGTCTGCCCAGCAGGACACACACGACATAAAGGCAGATAACAGCGATAACGAACGTCCGCGTAGCTTAGTTGGTAGAGTGACTTATTCCGGAATGAGGGGACCCGGGTTCGAACCCCGGCGTGTACAAAAATGACGGAGAAATTTACTTCTTTATACGTCATATAATCCAAATCATTTTCACATGACGTCAGAGGGGCTTTACGTCACACGGCCAACTTTAGAGATACGAAATTTTTTTATTTATTTATTTATTTCTTTATTTGGTTGCAGGTTTAACGACTACCGTGAGTTACTCAGTGGGCTATAAGCAGTCGCCCGTCCCTAATTTAGGGTCACTGGCTCCAGGGAAGGGAGAAAGCCAGTGCCGTAAGACAAACACAACATCCATGCCTCATCGGGATTCGAAACCGGAACCCTTTCGGATGCATGATCAGAGGCCATCGCTTAGACCACTGCGCCACCGGGGCGGCTACGAAAAACGTAGCATCAGGAATTTTGGTTCACTACCTGAACCGGTGGTTAGCACCTGTATGTGGCAACGTCAAGAGTACGACGATCTGACGACGTCAAGATAAAACTAGTTCACGGAAAAGAACAGGGGAAATTGATACAGGTTTCACAGTCAGTGTATGCGAAAAATGTTGTGTACAAGAAAGTGTTGACGAAATAGGGACTAAAGGTTTTACAAAACACATCACTAACAGACAGTCCGTCGTATCAAATTCTATAACCGACTGCTCGTGAAATTTTCAGAAAGCTGTGAGCCAATGTCGCCTTCTATTGACGTGGAACTCAAAAACTCAATAAATAAATGTCAATAATTTCTTCTGTATCATAAATTTTCCCGCGTCACATTATTGACGGGCTTTCATCTAGTACCTCAATAAGTTACTCAGTGTGGTTGGTACCCCCCCTACAAAAAAAAACTGTTATTGAGAGTACTCCTGTTCACATGCTCATAATGCCGTACCGAACCGAATGTGACGATAGTGGATGACGTATCAGTCAATTTGCATAAAATCGTCTACTGGTCCTAATAAGGTGGCCATTCATTTCGAGTACATGACCTTAACTCATTTATTGGTAGAACTATAAATTACCGAAAAGAGAATATTCCTCATAATGAAAGTTATCGAATGAAAAATGAAGTTTTCTAACCGGACTTTTAGAAAGGTAGATAGCAAACGAAATGGGAGATGTACCTACGCTCTCTGCTTGGAGCCACACTGGGCGATAGCTGAAATAGGAAATACACTGGTGTGCAAAAATTAAGGACGAAGAGGAGAATTTAGCATAACAGCGGAACGAGCAGGCAGAACGGACCGAAAGACCACTGAGGAGATAGACTAGGGTCCGGTACGGTAGGGCATGCGCATATATGCAGCATGGCGTAGGGAGGGGGTCGGAAGGGCGGTGTACGCTCAGCAATTCGAGGCGGCGGGTGGCCGAGTGGGCAACGTTCATAACTGCCACGGAAAGGGCCTCAGGTTCGATCCCAGCCAGGTACGAACGCTCGATCCACTAAATATCCGCCGTGCGTCGGATGGGCACGTTAAGTTGTCGGACCCCGGGTACTGCCCCCCCGGTAATAAATAAGGGCGTCTTCCTCCCCCTTTCTACTTCTCTTCCGTGTCACTTTCCTATGGGGCGCTGTAGCCCAAATCTCCTAGTTTCCTATTTCTAAGGGTTGTTTAAGACCTGGGGTCAGACACTCCCTTCCTAAAAATCCTCTACATATGATGATATATGCTCAGCAATTCGGTGAAAGCTATTGCACGGTGTACATCGGTTTGAACGACGTCGATTTGCTGCCACCATGTGATATGGCCAACAGGCAATCCAGTAGACGACATCTGGATGACTTTACCTGAGGTCGCGTCATTGGGAAGTTGGAAGAATGTCGAAGTGGGACTTGTGTGGCCGAGGAGTTCGGGATCGCTCACAGCATCGTTTCACGAGCTTGGAGAGCATTTCAAACGACAGGTACAGTTGTCCGAGAGTTTAGCAGTGGTCGTCCACGAGCAACCACGGCGGGGACGACCGGTATATTGTCCTACAGGTGAGAAGAGACAGACGGCAGACAGCGGGAGAAATCGCAAGGCACATGCAACAGACAAGTGGACGTCCGTTATCGCGTTTTACCGTGTCCAGGAGGCTGCACAAAGGTGGTCTATTTGCACGACGACCAGTACGGTGAGTGCCATTAAAGCCTGCTCATCGAAGACGGCGGTTTCTGTGGTGCCAGGAACACAAGAACTGGACACATCAGCAATGGGGTCAAGTTCTCTTTACGGATGAGAGACGATTTAGTCTGACGAGCGATTCTGGACGTATACACATCTGGAGAGAGCAGGGAACACGCAATCACACCTCCAACATCATCGAAAGGGACCGGTATGGAGGCGGCGGAGTTCTCATTTGGAGCGGTATCATGCTTAGTAGCCGTACTGACCTCCACATCTTCCAAGGAGGTTCAGTCACTTGTGTCTGCTATTCTACCGAGGTTCTCCTGCCTCACGTGCGTCTGTTTAGAGGTTCTGTAGGTCCTGAGTTTCTCTTCATGGACGACAACGCTGCACCTCATCGTACAGTGGCTGTCGCAGAGCTGTTGGAGAGTGAAGATATTCAAGGCATGGAATGGCCCGCAAGGTCCCCGGACCTAAATCCAATCGAACACGTGTGGGACCTTCTCGGGAGACGCTTGGCAGCACGTCACCATCCGCCAGCTACGATTCCGCAGCTGCGATTGGCGCTGCAAGAGGAATGGGCCGCGATGCCTCAACAGCTCCTTGACAACCTCGTCCTCAGCATGGACAGACGTTGTAAATCCCGCAACGCAGTCAGGGGTGATCATATCCCCTACTAAAGACTGGATTTTTTTGGCAGCCGCCTTTCACATGGACGTTTCTGTCTTCTGTCCAGTTGTGCTCGAAGCTACCTTTTCAATAAAGTGCCTTTGTATCCTTCGGATTCCTTGTTTGGACGGTTTTGCTCACTTTTCCCATATTCTTACATCTTGGGGATCTTATGGTATGACCTGAGTCGATGTGGAGCACTTCTGCACGACGTTACATTCTAAAAACCGCCTCGTCCTTAATTTTTGTATGCCTGAGTATTAGTGAAATGTTCGCCAAAGCGAAAGGAATCTGACGCAAATAGTTTAGATATTAGCGGCAGTGATACGGAATGAAAAAACATAAAGTACACTGCTGGACATTAAAATTGCTACGCCCAGAAAGAATGAGCCAAATGAACCGAAAATCTCCAGAATAATAGAATTTGTGGATAATACAAGATTTTGCTTTTAAGGCAGGTCTTTGACAGGTTGCAAAACAGGATCACTTGGCAGTACCCAGTTTCTTGTGTAATCATCATGCTGTGCAATGCGCTATCAAACACACGGCGTAACATGGAGTAATAATGTTCTTTAATGGTGCCTTGGGGTATTTGGGTCCACTACTCGTTTACCTGGTCCCATAATTCAGAGGCATTTCGGGGCGGCCGAGGAAAGGCTTGCAAACGTCCTCCAATGAGGTCCCATACATACTCGATGGATGATAGTATCGGAGATCTCGTTGGCCATAGAAGCACACGGATCCCTTGTACGCACGGACGGGAGATGTTAGCGGTATGTGACCGAGCGTTATCTTGCTGGAAAACAGTCTCCGGTATGCCACTCGGGAATAGCAATAACACGGGCTGTGAAACGTCGTCTACGTACTGCGGTGTTATCACCGTGGTCGTTATGTGAAGTAAAGGTAATAAACTATTGTAATTAACGGAACCCTATACAAGGATGTCTGGTTGGAGAGCAGTGTGTTGCTCACAGAAAACACAGCTGGATCCTCCTTGTAGCCAGACGCGGACTGTACGATGGTCGGCACCGAGACATAATCATTCATCGCTGAACGAGAATCATCGCGAACGGACTCATCGCTGAACGCGAATAGTGCTATTCCTCTCGCCACGTAGTTCTACTACGGCACAACCTCCAGATGATTTCGGTGATGCCCTACGGTCTTTCGCAGTAGACGCAATGGATGCCTAAATCTTAGATCTGCCTATGCAAATCTTTGTTTCACTGTCCCTGTCATGAAAGCAATGTCCATATCGCCGCTACATCCCATTAAAGGCACCAGTTCCGCTACGTTGACCGGCGACGACTTTTTTACAACTATTTCTTCAAACAAAGTCCAACTGTTCTGGCATCCCGAAGCAGATGGGATGCCATTTGGCAAACTTACCAATCATCTTCACGTAGGTTTACGATCCTTCCTGTCTTAAACGCGTCCTGTTAGTCATGGGACTGGCGCCAAAGTCTACGAGGCATCTTTGTCCTTCGATATGATGTAGCAAGCCCTTAACATTCCGTGCGTTTGTTCCGTACGACTTCTGGCACGAAGCAAGACATGGCTTTGGCGGCCAGTGTTCTCACTTTTATCTCTCTTACATCTCACGCGGCTGGTTGTTTACTCGAATGATTTCTATATCCCCTAACAGTATGCTCATCGATACGCCAATTCCTTCTCGTTAGAAAAATTTCCAATGTCCAGCAGTGTGTATTGCCACATGCTACGCCTCCAACTATAAGAATGCGCAATGAAGAACGAACAAAGGCTTGGACTATCGTTGTTGTGGGAGTTAGAGGGTATTCCTCCACCTAAAAGGTAAGCGAGTAACGTTATGGCAAACGTATTCACATCACAATTATCTTAAATTTTATTTTTCGTGGATTATGCAAATTTCTTTGGTATTCGTCATAAGTATAAAAATTAAAACTTATTTGCTTATGCACTGACCTTTTTTAGCACATCTTTTGAAAAAAAAAAAAAGGACGTGCTTATGTTATCACTAAGCCTTTCTGGACACCGGTTCTCTGCACTTAATCAGATTTTTAAGATTCTTTCTGCGTTGGGAAGCATGAAATGTGATAACAATGAGCGTTTCCCTCCAAAGCATAACTTAACCCTAGATGAGGCAAACGCTGATGCTCTCGCATTAAAAAATAAATTCTACCCCATATCACTGCTTATAAAAACTAAACACAACAATGATTTTTCGCTCGATACCTTTTAGAAAGCAGAACATTTTGCTAACGATTTCTTCAATTAATGCGCAGTTTACAAATTTTGAAGATGACAATCTGGTTTTTGGTGTAAATGGGACAAGAATGGAAAGTCAGATTTTCATCGTCCTGGAGCGGGACTCGAATCCGCGTCCCCCAGATAGCGCCCGGGTATGCTAACCACTACACCATCCAGAACGACCAAGTCTCAAGTTTCCGATTAATTTGAATATAACCAAATTACCTCATTGGAAAATTTTTCGGATATAGATAATATCCGAAAAATTTTCAAGTTTTCGGATATTATCTGACTTTCCATTCTTGTCACATTTACACCAAAAATCGGATTGTCATCTTCAAAATTTGTATTATATGGTGTAATCCCGTATTTCTTTTATGAATGCGCAGTTTTTTCTGCTAAGGGAGCATAAATGTATATTACAGTTTTCTTAATATCTCTGCTTCTAAAAGATCAGTTTGAAAACTTGCTTTTGCTTCAGCAAGAGTTAAATGGGAAGGGTGTATTCAGTAAATTTCTCATAACAACAGTTCGGTACATTCAGATGAAAGTGCTGTTTCTAAAATGTTCGCAGCAGAATCTGTGCTGCTAAAAACTCGATTGAAATCAGATAGCATTCACGACGGAAAATATTTTGGATATATTTCCTACTAATATTAATGCACATATTTTCCGCCAGGTCAAGTACACTTATAATGTGTTTTTGTCGATATGTCTACTTCTAACAATCCGATCATAAAAATTCCTTTTCCATCGAATAGCTTTTGCAATAAAGAATATTTTGCATAAATTATCTACCTTTTCGTAATTCACAATCCTACTGCCAGGGAGCGTCAGCGTATATTTCTGTTTGAATGATTTTTTTTCTATTTTAAAAATTCACAAGGAAAAATACTTCTTTGATATGATACCATGAAGAATACTTTGTCCCATTTGCGTCTAAAAATAACGCACAGCTTTCCCACTAAGAATGTAAAGTTACATCACGATTTCCTCCATATTTCTTCTTCTATTTGCTCGATTTTAAAAACTGTTTCCGCCTCGGATATCATCTTCTGCTGTGACGGCAGAACTTTTGATTTTCCTTCAACACTTCTATGCTGCTACAGTGTGTATGCACCTATTTCTAGCTGTGGATGTTTTATAGATTGCATAAATGCGCTTAACTTTTTTATAACTCGTTGCATTCACTGCAAAGAATGCTGATCCACTGCGTATTTTAATTGGCAATTTTTTCAGTATGAGGGATAAAAACATTCTCTTGATCGCTGATTTGTTTTTCCTGAAAAATAACTTCAATCTTTTTCTGACGGGAAAGATTCAAAAGATTCATTACTCCCGAGAACTCGGGGTCATCTTTTATGTTTTAAAACAAAATTCGGATTAAAACAACTGTGACGTACCTGCCCCGCAGGATGCACACGACATAAAGGCAGATAGCAGCAAGGCGAACGTCTGCGTAGCTCATTTGGTAGAGCGACTTGTTCCGGAATAAGTGGACTCGGGTTCGATCCCCGGCGTGGGCCAAAAATGACGGAGAAATTTACTTCGTTATAATGGCGCCCGAACTTCCCGGATGACCCGGCCTTTAAAGATCTTGCAATGGTGTGCTGTTCTTTCCACACGGCGAGATAAGAAAAATAAGAGAATCCGTTTTTCAGCGCTTTGAAAAACAAATGTGTGTGACGTTGCATTCCACACACCAGATTGACTGGGAGTTCTCAAGCGCACGTTCTACAGCGGATGGCTGCCTGCAACGATTCATGGTCACGGCTGACCCGTGGGCCATGCCCCCGGCCCTCTTTCGTGAGGGGGAGATGTGACGTGCCTGTCCCGCAGGACGCACACGACATACAGGCAGATAGCAGCAAGAACGAACGTCTGCGTAGCTCAGTTGTTAGAGCTACTTGTTTCGGAATAAGTGGACTCGCGTTCGATCCCCGGCGTGGACCAGATATGACGGGGAAGTTTACTTCGTTATACAACACAAACGGGAGGTAACCCTAAAGATAATTTAAGTTTTCAAGGCGAGTCAGTAGGAACAGTTGAGCCAGTAAATTTTTGGAATTAGACCACAGTGCTTGTCGGGGCTCCACATCAGCGGAGGAAGGAATTTCGACTTCTCAAAGTGAGTCAGGAGGAATGACTGCACAATGAAACTTCCGAATAACGAACGGTTACTGCTTGGACCGGAAAAAAGTGACCGTTGTTGGGTGGCGGCTCTTGTTTCGGAGGTTAGGCCTAAGTGAACATTGCTAGTCCCGTACGTTTGTACGAAAACAGAATAAGTATATGACGCTTATGCAGAAAGAAAACGGTTGCAGCGTTTCCTTCAAATGCTGAATAAAACTCAGTATAATACTTAAATAAATACATCATGGCGTAGAGGATTTTAGGAACGCAACGTCTGAAGTCTGGTTTTAAACAGCTTTAAAAAATAGCAAGCATGGACGTTAGAGTTAGGGTACGCTATAGGAAAGAAACAGGTTAGACAGTAAAGTTGAACTGCGCATTTAGCCGGCCGCGAGCCAGGAAACAAAAAAAAAAAAAAAAAACCCTACAGGGACCAAACCAAAATGCACCGCCGCCAAAGGGCAACGTGCCAGGCACTAGCAATTACCCTCACAGCACCAGAGTGGCGACTGAAACATACATGGGAGCTTACCTCACGTAGAGACAAACTTGAACTCCTTTTTTTTCCCTTTGAGCACGTTATACCCGCTATAATTCAACTCATCCTCCCCGAGACCCGGTTCCTTTAGCAATATTCTTTGCTCCTATCTTATCCGTCTATCCGAAGTACTGCTGGAACTACGTAAAATCCAAAGTGACATGTTGTACATTAAGAATTTTTTCGGGACTGACAGGGGTGTCCGTTGACCGCTGTTGAGAGGTTTCGCTGTTTGGGGGTTATCGTTAATGATAATCCTTCGGCAGCTGTTTTGTACCAACTAAAATTTGTCGTTGCTCGTAGGTTACCGTTGTTCGGAGGTGTCCGTTAATGGAAGTTTCACTGTATAAGTAACTCGTCGTCTGATCACAGGGATCGTTGGTTCTCTGAATGATTGGGAAAAAAGACCTCTCACGATGAATCACTTGGAACGGTTGCACGGTAATTCTCTGTCGCACGGTTAAAAGGGCCTGCTGGTACTAAGGGCAAGATGCACAAGAAAGATGACACCGAATTTTTGGGTGTAATAAGCACGTCTTTTGAATCCGTTCTGACGCAAATTAAATTTATCAAAGCTATTCAAAGTCAATGGAACCGGTATGGAAAACAATAGATCTGACGAAAGAAAGAAGATTTTCAATCGGGTTTTTCGTCCCTCAGATATTGCTGTAAACGGAATCGTGAGCTTACGAACTCTTAGAAACAGAGATATCGACAAAAATAAAATGTGACTTTACGTCCCCTCGTGGGAAAACCATGCATTATTTTAGGAAGAAAGTATTCTCAAAAGGTTTATCCATAAAGCGGTATCGGTCCAAGAAAAAAAAAATTAGTCGAGTTTTCAGGAGCCCAGATTTTGCTACAAATACATCAGAAGCAGAAATTAACACTTATGACCCCTGGTGGCAAAACTATTCTTTACCAAACATTAGAAATTATGTGAAAAATATTTTCCATCAGGTCTTGTATGCGATGCGGGAAGAAGTTTTCAAATCGGAGCTTTAGGAGGAGAAATAACGCAGAAAACGCAATATACATTTACACCCCCTAGCGGAAAGTCTAAGAATTACTTGAAAATTTTCAAATTATATGAACCACCTGTCACACTAGAAACACTATCCAACAAAGAAGGAATTTTTCAAATCGGACTCCTAGAAGTAAAGATATTGACAAAAATAAGATATACATTTACGCCCCCTGGCGTAGAAACCATGCACTATTTTAGGAAGAACATTTTTGTAAAAGGTTTGTTGACATGAGTAATGTCGGTCAACAAACGACGCTTTTTCAATCGAGAATTTAGAAGCTCATATTTTGCTGCAAATACATCAGAAGCGGAAATTAAGATTTACGCCCCCTGGTGGCCAAACCATTTTTTCTTACAAAAATTAGAAATTATGTGCAAACGATTTCCCATCAGGAGCTGTATCCGGTGCAGAAAGAATTTTTGAAATCCGAGATTTAGAAGCAGAGAGATATAGGGCGAAACGCAATTTACCGTTACGTCCCCTAGCGGAAACTCTATGAATTACTTGAAAATTTTGAAATTATATGAAAAACATGTCACACGGAAAACACTATCCAACAAAGAAGGAATTTTTCAAATCGGATTTTTAGAAGTAAAGATATTGACAAAAATAAGATGTACATTTACGCCACCTTGCGGAGAAACTGTGGAATATTTTAGGAAAAAAATATTCCAAAAAAATTTATTGATGTGAGTGCCATCAGTCCACGAAGTAATTTTTCAATCGATATTTTAGAAGCTCAGATTTTATGGCAAATATATCAGAAGCAAAAATTAACACTTACGCCCCCTGGTGGCCAAAGTATTCTTTACCAAAAATTGAAGTTATATGCAAAAGATTTTCCATCAGGAGGTGTATCCGCTGAAGAAAACATTTTTCAAATTGGAGTTTTAGAAGAAGATTTATGGGAAAAATGTAATTTACTTTTACGCCCCCTAGCGGAAAATCTAGGCGTAATTTGGAAAAGTAACTATATCTAAATTACTCTTCGACATAAATGGAATCGAAAGATAAAATAATTTTTTCAATCGGATGTTTAGAAGCAAATATGTGGAATAAAACGTATTTTTGAATTCGACATCATCTGCATTTACGCCCTCTAGCGGCGAAATTGTGCATCTTAAAAAAAAAAAAACGAAATGAAAGATCATCATTCGCATATTTCAAGCTTCCCAATGCAAAAATAATTTTTCAAATCGGACTAATAGTTGCAGAGATATCGTGGGTACAGACGGACGGACAAACCGATAACATAAGCACGATCTTTTTTTACAAAAGACGTGCTAAAAATTAACAGGCGTGTCTTATGGGGAAACACGGAATTCGAAAGATCAAAAAACAAAATGGCAAAAAACGTGAAACAGTGAAGAGTGGCCACTTAAAAATAAAAAATGCTGTTACATATTATTAAATGAGCTTTTTATTGTTTAAAATACCTTGTAGGTAAGAATGGTAAACGAAATAAGATCACACTCACCGTTATTTTCCTACTTGTACCACAAAGCAAATGCATGCAGGCACGTACGAACACACACATAATTTTAAACATTTATAAGTCTCCCTGAATGTTACAAAGCCTAACGAATACTTTCTACGTAGCTGAAACGAAATGCGTAATAAAAATAAAAAAAAAAACCGGGTTTACTCTGAACTCAAGAAGTCAAACATTTTAAAGAAAAAACCTTTACATATCGAGTAACAGAGGTTAATCAAAATAGCCCAGTGGTATCGATGAAATCTAACTTAGCAAACATTCTCCTGTAGCCCAGAACAAGGAGTGTTTTCTGTACAACGAGGCTTGAAACCACGCAGTTTAAACAAAGAAGGAGACGGAAAGATGTATATTTGTGTTTTGCGAAGAGCTGTTAATACTTAGATTAACTAAAAATGACGAAAATAGAAAACCACGATTCTCGACGAGAATAGGAGGGCCACAGGAGTAAAGGAAACAGAAAGAAAACAAGGGGATGGGAAAAGGAAAGAGAATGAACGGGAAAAGGGCAGTGTGAGAAAAGAGCAAACGAGAAGGAGAGAAAGGCGTGTGTGGATCTTAGGGAAAATTACGGCAGGAATCAGAGTATATAAATTAAGAGAGAAGAGAATGCATTCATTTCTTCTAGGGTGTGATAAGAAGGAAGAGATAAGAAAGAGACTATTTAAGAAGATGTGACAGACTATTTAAAAAAAGCAACAACGTGATAAAAAATGTGAGAATGAACTGTTATTAAAAAAAGGGATGAATGCTGCAATTTCTTCTGTGTGTGATGTGGAAAAGGACAGAGCGAAAGAAGTATCGGAGGATTTGATTTGATGGCAAAACATGAAGAAAAAGAGAGAAAAATGGGGTTCAGGCAAAGCCGATAGCGCGATTTCTTCTGTGTGCTTCATGAAGTACGAGAGAGAGGTAGGGGCGATAAATTTGAAGGATAAATTTAAAAACCCGGGGAAAATAACATAATAAATTGGGACACGGATAATATGATAATAAGCAAAGGTAACGAAAAGTGGGTTGTGCAATTTCTCTGTATATTATAAGGAAGGGAGAAAGAGAGATAGGGAAACATGCAGGGGTAATTAAATTTGAAAAAAAAAAAAACCGTAAGAAAATGGGGGAATTAATAGTGAGAGGAAAAGACGATGCGGCAGTTCTTCTATATGTTGTGTGAAAAGGAGATAGAGAGAAGGAACAGAGAGAGTGAGTGAGTGAGCAAGCGGGCGAGAGAGAGAGAGAGAGAGAGAGAGAGAGAGAGAGAGAGAGAGAGAGAGAGAGAGAGAGAGAGAAATAAATGTGCATGAACCGATTCAATATGAGAGAAAAAATGAGAAAAATTAGGGGTGAGGAGGGCTGAAGGGGTACAATTACTCCTCTGTGCTTGTGTGTGCTTGAAAGGGAGAAAAAGATAGAGAGAGGGACAGAGAAAGGGAGACACATGGCGGTTTAATTCAAAAGATAGAAAGAATAGCAGACTGACCAGAGGTGAAAAAAGTGAATGGGGGTGATTTCTTCTGTCTGCTTGTTGAAGAGAATGAGAGGTAGAGACATATTGAAAGAGGGATAGAGAGTGAGTTTGAGAGCACGAGATAGACCGAGAGAGGGGGGGAGACGTGCACAAGCCGATTTAATTCGAAAGGAAAAGACGAAAAGAATGAAAGAATGATTAGGGGTGAGAAAAAGTAAATCGAGTGCGATTTCTTCTGCAAGTTTTGTTAAGAGACCAAATGAGTAAGAGAGATAGAGACAAATTGAGAGAGAGATAGAGATGTGTACAAGTGGATTTAAATTGAAAGGCATACATGGAAAGAAGAGAGAATAAATAGAAAAGAGAAGAACTGGGTGGATGGGGCGATTTCCTTCGAGATAGCGAGGGAGGGAGATGGAAGGATTTATACTGAAAAAAAAACAAACAAAAAGAAAATATACAGGGTAAGTATGAGAGACAAAAAGAATTCACTCAGCTTCGCGAGGCTGTCAGATAATAAATGGAAAAGGTAAACGGGCCTTAGAACTTAGAGAGATAAGAGAACTTTGGGTAAATGAGCTGGGTAAAATGTAAGAAGTGCGGAAAGGATTTAGAGAGGGATGAGAAGATGAATGAGTAATCAACGGAACGCATAACGCAGGGCAGAAAATGGGAAATATATTGAAAATTTTAAGTAAAAAAATTAAGATACGCAGTAATGTTTGCGAAATGCGAAAGATAAAACTGGAAGACATATACCGTAATGTGAAAGCGACACGGATAGCCATCGAGTTGCGAAAGGACAAAGGGTTAGCTCCCATGCATTGAAAAGCAAATAGATGGAGAGGCGAATTGAGAACGATAGAAAAACCAAGAGGGAGGGACTATGTTGCATATACATTGGTAATCCATTGAGCTTTCGTCGGCATTGTGTCCCAGTAGCTGCTCCTTTCAACAAATCTCTTACCTCCGGCACGGCTATTTCAACCGCGCCCAGAAACCGACTCGTCTCGAAAGGTGGCGAAGATGCAAGAGAAGCTGCAGAATCTTCCACAGAGACATCCTTCTTCATTAGGGACCTGTGCATGATGCTTCAAACCATCTTTTGCAGCCATCCCTTAAGCACAACCCGCTCTAAGCTATGCTTCCCTCGGCTTTGTTACATCAGAAACACAGACACAGTAAAAAAGAAAAAAAAAGTAAAAGAAAAAAGGAGAACGAAGAAGAAGAATCGATTTTGGCTCTAACGCCAGAGCTTTACAGGTTTCACTCCTCATGTCTTGTTAAAAAAATATAAAAAAAAATAAAGTAAGCAGGGTGAGTGAGGAAGGAAAATAATCTTTTTTTTTTTATTCGCTTTATCTTTTTTTTTTTTTTTTTTTTCGCGTGTGGTTTTCAGTGAACAGCAGGTAATTTTTTCTATCTCTCTTCGTCATCGCCATTTATTGTTGTTACATTGGCTAGCTACGTAGTTGGATAGTATCGAACAGTCCTTCACTGCTGCACTGTCGCTGAAGATAATTTTATTTAGCACTTATTGGAATTGTACTCACACGACCATGTCTTCCTTTTTTCTCTTCATTTCCCCCTCCTCTTAATTCGTGATATTTCCAGATTACAAGTCAGTTGACAATTGAATATGGCTTCTATAATTACCAGCACAGAAAAAAGAAATGCTCTCCAAATCATCAGCAGTATTATCACTTTCCTCAAACTGAGGTGAATCGTGATTCATAGATAGCCTACTCGACCGCTCATAATTCCATTTTCCATTTATCGAAAGTTTTTCAGACTTCGATTAATCGTCGTAATTTGCATTGATTGCTAACTGTGCCGTAAGGCTCAGTCAGCACTAAAGCTGTTAAAATTTTTACTTATTTATCTCCGAAATGCTGCGTAGAAGAAAGAAAATCGACTATAGCGTGAAAAGTTCTGAGAGGATGATGTTTAATTACGTTTAAATAAACGCAACGAAATAATCTTAATAATACAGTACAACATCAGAGGCAATGCACTTCTTGATAATTTAATATGATGTAGTTTCGACTCCACCTCTACCCGGCTAGTTAACCAGATGTTTTACCAGGAATTTCCCCTAATAGTAATGAAAACGCACATAAAATCGAGTTCCCTGTGAAATTAAGCTCATTAGCAACTTAACCACTTTTTCGCTTTTCCAAACGCGATAATTCGGTTTCAATAATGCTCCCTGAGAGGTAGAACGGGCATCATCGGTAGACAAATACGGTATGAGAGGGTTACTTCTTAAACTTCTAAAGAAGTTTAGATGTGTCGTTGCATTCCCAATAATCTAAATACTCATTATCGAATCAAATCCTTTGACTGAAAAGCACACATTCTAAATACATAGTTCACTTCTTTTAGCATGTGTGGAATTCTTTGTAAAATATCCCAAAAATTGTGAAGGAGATTAAAATAATGATTATGTCCTTGCCAAATTCTTGTCGGAATTGTGTTTATTTACATTAAACATTCGAAATTTTGGCATTAAACATTTTACTGCACATTAACACGATGTGCTGCTGTTCCACACTCACCAATCCGACTAAAAGTAGTCTTGACAGTACGTTCCTAACCCAAACCAAGACATGACGACAAGAAGAGTACACATTCGTCAGCACTTATTAAAACTGTATTAAATACGAACCGAATGAAAAAAAAATGGAAACAAGAAGACTTTTGGGGTATGAGGTGGGATTAGGAGTTCCTGGGAAGCAGAGGCATGAAATTGGCCTTTCCTGGAAAGAGGGGTGGAACGCCTAAGATGAGACAGTACGACTTAGCAATAAATAAGATGAAAGAAAATAATGTGAAGAACCGGCAACGCAAGACACAACTGAGTGGATAGCAAATATTCTTAACAAGCACTAATAAAGCTTTCAAGGAGAATCCCAGAGGTGCTCCGTTTGTCTGCTTACAGGTTTACCTTTGAAACGTGAATGAACTGTTGTAGTTTGTGGTTAGGTCTATTAGTCCGAGGATGTTGAGAAACAACTCCTGAGAATATAGAAGTGACTTAGATACAGCTTCCTTTAAAATTCTTGTAGCTTCTGAAATTGAAAGTTAAAGGGGTCGAAACTGCCGATAATGTCTTGCAGGATCTTGAGTTTTTATATCTTGGTGAGAAAATCTAATGTACATAAGTCGTTCAAAAAGTGACGAGCCTGACGTCACAGTGCAAGAACAAACCCACGCAGAAAAAAATCAAGCAGCTTGTGCCGAAACGCCTGCAAAGTCAGTCATGTGACAACGCGTCGTTACAGCGCTCCGCTAGTTCGTTCTTGTAGTACACGGCGTAGAGCTCAGACGTGTTTCTGTAACCCAGTATAGATTTAAAACTGGAAAAAAAGAGCAGCTGTACAATTTTGAGTGCGTTTGCGTAAAACCGTCACAGAAATGCACGAAATTATTAAACCAGTCTATAAGGAAGATGCTTTGTCCCGTACAAGAGGTTTTGAGTGGCACAAACGCTCCGGCTGGCCTTCGACATCGACTACGAATTTTAATGTCAATATCATCGAGGAACTCCAGCGCGAAGACCGCCGAATGTCCAGTGAGGAGGTTGCTAATGTGATGCAGATGTCTGTTGGTTCCATTGATGACATTGTGAGAAACAGATTGGGGCACAGAAAAGTTGTTGCAAATTGGATTCCCCATTTGCTCACGGATGAACAAATCATGTTATCACTTGCCGCGAATGGAAGTGTGGGCTACGAGGTAAGCCACACTTTTTGGATCGAGTCGTCACATGTGATGGAACATTTTTTCACTATTTCGATCCAGAAACAAAACAACAGAGCAACCAATGGAAGCACTCACATAGTCCTTGATACAAGAAAGCAAAGGTTCAAGTCCCTGATCCAAGAAAGCAAAGGTTCAAGTCCCTGATCCAAGAAAGCAAAGGTTCAAGCAAGTGCAGGGAAGATAGTGCACCTGGTTTTCTTAGACAAAAAGGGAATTACGTATGACCATGTTGTTCCACAAGAGAAAACTTTCACCGGTGCCTGTTATTCCGAAGTTCTCAAAGGTCCTCTAAAGTAAAAAAAAAATCCCCAAAACGGCAAGAAAATGCACAAACTTGTTGGATTTTGCATCAAGATAATGTCCCTGCTCATCGTGCCATGCTTACCCAGCAGGTTATCCAAGACCCACGCATCGAAATGATGGCACACCCTGTGTATTCATCGGATCTGGCGCAGTGTGACTTCCACCTATTCCCTGAAGTGAAAAAACAACTTCGTGGGCGTCCGTTTGCATTAAAAACTTAACTGAGCATAGCTGTGATGGGTATCCTGAACCACACGTCGAGGAAGGGTGTAACGTATACTCTAGATTCAGTTTTCTTTTAATTTTACTATCTCTTGTTATTTTATTTTCCTATGCAAATTACTTCTCACTTAACGAGATGTTATTTCTCCAGCTGAATGATATGTGGCAACCAGTGTAAGTCATGACGTGGTGGTATGCAGTATATATAGGCGCACTCAACTATACCAAGGAAGCTTCGTTTCATGTGATAGGTTCTTCTTAATTATTGTTATGCGATTCTACGAAAGTTCGGATATTCAGTAGTCGTGTGATTTGTTGAGTGTGTGTTTGATAATACCAGGAGCTCTCCAATAAAAGGTTTAAAGTGAGTACGTTTTCTCAGTTCATATTATTGTCAGACCTCTGTCTGGCCGTCAAGTCTCTTTCATTAAGTGTCTCCATTAAGTCCAGGGTATATTGTGTTTACCGCTCTAATAAGGAGCCTTCAAGGTACTAATGTACTAAAACCGAAGTTATAGTACTGATATTCAAGATAATGAGGAACGCTGAGTAAAAAGAAGTTCCATATTCAATGAATTTATTGCACGTGCGAGTCTTACCTAAACAAACTCTAGCACTTTGAAGATTAGGTACACTTTAGCTACGTCAAGTAACCTTCCAATAACCCTAACGTGACTTAACGTAAGCTTCCCTGCACTACACGTCCAGCGGAGGACTTTATTCATTATAATTGGCGCCCGAACATTTCTTGAACACGAGGTACTGACACCTATTGACTATGTCTTCATTACCTGAGAAAACTTCACTATTTCAACCTGAATCAAGTTTCGGTAGAGGTGGGGTTATTTTCGACAATTTGCAGGAGGCCTGTGGGTCTAACTTTGATGTCAATGATTTGCAAGTACCCAGGCATTCCTCACAATTTCGTCATTCACCAGCTTCATATCACTCTGAGTCGCGGGTCGTACCTGAGGTATTTCAATCCTCTCACGGAAGCAAAATGCTTGCACATTTCGTGCCGCATGAGGGAACAATTACTTTCAATGGTTTGGAGGGGTCCTTGAAATTTCTCGAGGATTTGGAGGATCATTTCGACTTATACAATATTCCTCAAGATTGCAAAGTGCAAATAGCAGGCACTTGCTTGAAAGATACCGCTAAGACCTGGTATAGGCAGTGGAGAGTATCGAACCCGGATTCTCGTTATGAGAATTTCCGAGCGGAATTTTTGGACTTCTTTCCTTTCGGCCTCAGTCGAGCTGGCCTTGCACAACAACTTTTTCTCGTAAGCAAGGACCCAACGATAGCCCTGTTGCGTTTGCTTTAGAAACAACACGCTTGTATAAATTATGGGATCCACATGCCAGTCATGTCGACATGTTGGACACCCTATTGCAACAGCTCGATCCATTTCTACAGGATTTTCTTGAGGTCTGACACCCTGCTACAATTCATGAATGCCTTCGCCTCATACGAACGTATGAGGAGCGACACGGCAAACATGGACCAACTCAACATGCTCGGGTACCCCGGGAGGCTTATCACGAAAATCCTCAGCGGCATAATAGGCCTAATGACTTTCAACGCGAGCGTACACAGGTGCAAGTCCAAGCATCATACGTCCCACCGCATAGAAGAGTGGTACACCAACCGCTAATTTCTAAACAATTTTCTGGGTACAGTACAAATGCACAGTATGCTCGACCCCGTTCCAATTCGCAGAATTCGGAACGTTTTTATGCTAAGGGCAATAATGATTTTTCTGCCCGTGCTGAGGGAAGAAGTAATAGAAATGGAAATTTCAACAGACATGCGGAGTTCCCGCAGCAGTTTTCACGAAGTTTTCCTAAGCGTGAAAACTTTCCCGATACCTGGCAGGGCCGAGGTTTCAGACCGCATGATAATACAACCAGGAATCCTTTAAACTTCCAAAGGAAGTAGACCAAGGGTCGGTACTGCTTCCTGATACCAAGAATTCTGACCCTAAAATAGTGTTATTGACTGTCCAAACTCCTCAGTTGCCTGATGTGTTATTGACAATTGAAGATATTATTGTTGAGACCAAGTTCGACACTGGTTTTGAAATATCAGCCCTAAATACGAGGTTTTGCACTGAAAGTTTTTCTGCAATACACGTCCAGCCTGCGACGCAGTATTTGCGAGGTGCAAATAACGAAATATTCAGTATCACAGGAACTGTCACATTATCTCCAGGGCTGGGAAAGGCTTGTTTTACGCATTCTTTCCTGCTCATAGACGACCTACCTGTTAAATGTCTAATGGGCATAGATTTTATCAATACTTTTAAAATTACTATGAATTTCGAACAACATGTTATTTCCTTTCCGGAACCTGTCGAAGTGATTCCTAAAGATCCTATAGACATAACGAATTTGTTACTGAGTAAACAACTGAATAAGAGGCAACGAAACCAGCTTTCTCTACTTTTGCATGAAAGACCTGGTTTATTTTCCGACCAACCTGGTTTCACACAGGTGGTTTATCACGTCATTGACACTGATGGTTCGAAACCGATAGCGACGAAACCTTACCCTTGTGCTCCCCATAAAAAACAGGAAATGCAACGTCAAATTTCAGAGATGATTAAACAGGGCATAATAAGGGAATCAACAAGCGCCTGGGCCGCACCTGTTTTTCTTGTTCCAAAGAAACAACCCAACGAATTTCGTTTCGTGACAGATTTCCGCAAGCTAAACCAAGTCAGGAAAGCCATAAATTATCCACTACCTGTCATGTCGCATATTTTGCATGACCTATCGTCCACTAAATGGATGTCAACCTTGGATTTGGCGAGTGGATATTGGCAGGTTGCGGTACATCCAGACTCAGTCGATAAAACAGACTTTGTGACTCCTTTTGGGGCTTATGAATACCTGCGTATGCCCTTTGGACTAGCCTCTGCACCTGCTACTTTCCAAAAGCTTATGGATACGATTCTCAGACCTGTTCTAGGTCCCCATGTGCATGTATATTTGGATGACATTATTATTACATCCGAGACTTTTGACGAGCACCTTTCTCTGCTCAAACAGGTGTTCCAACTCATATACAATGCTGGCTTGACGTTAAAACCTAGTAAATGCCAGATAGCGAGGGACGAGATTGTATATCTGGGGTTGAAAATCACTCCCCACGGCTTATTTACGGATGATGAAAAAATCAGGCCTATTGTTGACTTTCCACGGCCAAAAACAGCCAAAGAACTATCACGCTTTCTGGGAATGACCGGATGGTATCAGCAGTTTGTCCCCGCTTATGCTACAATCTGTGAGCCATTGTATGCTTTGAAACGTAAATACAAGAAATTTGTTTGGACACCTGAGGCTAACGCAGCGTTTGAAGCACTAAAATCTGCGTTGACTCAGCCTCCTGTATTAGCTTTCCCAGATCATACTAAGGAATTTGATATTTACACTGACGCGTCCGGAGTTGGTCTTGGTTGCGTTTTGTCACAAGCTGGGCATCCAATAGCTTTTGCGTCCCATACTTTAGCCAAAGCTGAAAGCAATTATTCAGCTACGGAACGCGAATGTCTTGCTGTAGTGTATGCTCTTGACAAATTTCAATGTTATCTCAACGAATTGACAGTTAATATAATTACGGATCATTCTGCCCTTCAGTATTTGAATTCTGCTAAGCACCTCTCTCAAAGACTTATGAAGTGGGCTCTTAAGTTACAAGAGAGCAATATCAAAATTTCGTACCAGCCAGGTCATAAGAATCAATTACCGGATGCATTGTCTCGCGTCCCGATTAGTGGGGTTCCCACAGAAACTACTCCTGGATGTCAGCCCTTTACTTTTGATAGCTGATATAACATCCAGAGAGCAGATAATGGCAGAATTAGTAAATGATCCAGATTTTGGGGAAATCTATAATTTTTTGCTTGCGGGTTCACCACTACAAAGTGACCTTTCTCTGGCTGGGAGGTCACAGCATTTTGAAGTCATAGAGGGTCTTCTTTACTATACGAAATCTAGGACTACTAGGGCAGAGTTTCGCCCATGTATTCCGCGAACCCTTAGAATGGCCCTTTTAAACGAATTTCATGACAAACCTATTGCAGGCCATTTAGGTATTCGCAAGACCCGTTGTAAATTGCGGGATGTTGCCTATTGGCCTGGCATGTACCAAAGTGTGCTCGCATACGTTCAATCATGTCACTTGTGTCAGATTCATAATTACCGTAATGTAAGACCGGCCGGTCACTTGAAATCTAGTTCAAGTTCTCATGTTTTTGACATTATTTCAATAGATTTATTGGGACCTTACCCTTTATCTGTTAAAAACAAAGCTCGTTACGTTTTAGTATTAACTGATAATTTCTCTAAATGGGTCGAAGTTTTTCCCATTAAAGCCGCTACGGCGGAAGTTATTTGTAATGTATTAATTAATGAAGTATTCTCTAGATATGGTGCACCTAATCAAGTAGTTTCGGATAATGGTCCCCAATTTATTTCTGACATTTTTGAAAGAATGTGTGCGAGACTACACATAAAGCATAAATTCATTTCCCCATATCGTACCCAGAGTTATCCCGCGGAACGAGTAAACCGCACGCTAGTTAAAATGATTGCTACATTTGTCATGGATCATCACGAGCGGTGGGACGAACATCTTGAGCTTTTTTCGTTCGCCCTCCGCTCGTCTGTTCACGAATCTACTAAGTTTACTCCCGCAGAACTTTTTTGGGTCGAAAAATTAGGACCCCTTTTGAAAGTTTAACGGTAATTATCGACGAACTAAACCAGCGACCAACTCCGCAATCCTTACGAATCATGGCAGAGAAAGCTCGTGTTGCAATGATAGGAGCACAAGCGGCTCAAGCAAGATACTATAATACTAGGCGTAGGGAACCAGATCTTGTCGTTGGAGATCTAACTCTTGTGGAGACACACTTCCAGTCTTCTGTTTCTCATACTTTAGTAAAGAAATTTGCACCCAGCTACGAAGGTCCATATCGGGTGGCAAATGTGTTTGAAAATAACATTATCCTTAAAAAACCTGACAATCAATTTCAATACGTACACGTTGCTCAGTGTCGCAAGTATCATGAACGAAATATGGATTTTATAATCAACCCTACTCAACCTTCTGTTCCACAGACTCAAGAGTCTATATCGCACGATCAACCTCCAGAAATTTTGGACGAACCGACAAACCTTTTTGAAGAATCTCCAGTGATTTTTTCTTCACCCTCCCCTCCACAAGACTGGCTTCCAAGAACGCAACCTGATTCTACCATAAGACGAAGGCTCGAATCAAGTTCTTCAAATTCTAGTATCATTCCCTTCCCTCCAACCATTGCCGAGACTGTTGCTGCACCATTCCCTAATAACTCTGCACCAACACACGCTCCTACTTCCTTGAATACCTCGTCAGAGAGTATTCCTATAGGCAGAAATAAACATCGCCCTGCACGACCACTAACTTACAGCAGCGACTCAGAGTCATCACATATTTCTGATTTATCAGATATAGACAATAGTTTGACGATTCCTAAACGTCAGACACAAATTACAAACCGTCCAGCAACACCAAAAGCTGGCAGAAAACGCAACTTGTCTCCCCAATCAGCTTCGCCGCAACAGCGACGAAGGCAGAGATCCTTGCATCCGCCCGGGTTTCGCTCCTGGAACTTACGCTCAGGGCAAACAGGGCCGATACCTGCTTCTACTGTCATGCCAAAAGGTAGAAAGCGAAAACAAGCGATGTGGCCGGAGCCACGTCCCTTCAAAAGAATGCTGGAAGGACAACACGGGCCCCAGCACAAAGGGACAACATATCGAAAGCCTGGGGGAGCCCGTTCCTGTCAGACGCAGGGATTTCCTGACCGACAGACTTCACCCGTTCCTGACCGACGGAATTCAGCTGTTCCTGACCGACGGACGTCAGCCGTTCCTGACCGACGGACTTCAGCCGTTCCTGACCGACGGACTTCAGCCGTTCCTGATCGTTCCTGTCAGACGCAGGGATTTCCTGACCGACAGACTTCAGCCTTTCCTGACCGTTCCTGTCAGCCGCAGGGTTTTCTTGACTGACAGACTACAGATGTTCCAGATCCATTCAAGTCGCAGAAAAGACCAGCGCCACCAGAATTTACCAGTCCGATTAGGCCTGGAAAACGATATCGTACTAGGGTTTTTTATGCGTCCTCGAGATAAGTAAGTTCTCGTGGACTGGTTATTTTCTCATTATGTTGTTTTTCCTGCACGACCAGTTGGCGTGACAGAATTTTTTTTTCGTGTGGGCCTACGCATTCCATTTGTGTATATATGTAGTTTTTTTTGTATATATCTTCTATGTCGGTCTACTAATCAAATTTTTTATATATATATGTGTGTTAGGGGTAGAATAGTGAAAATTGTTACTGTTAGGCAGCTACAGGCAATCTTCGCTGCTGATACAGTTGGTTTGTAATCAACGATAATATGAGGAAGTAAAATGAAATAAAAAAAAGTGATTCCTGCTAGGCAGAATAAAAAATAAGGTATGCCGATGCAGGTTTGTTCTGTACACGTATAAAAAGTGTTTCCTGCTTCGCAGACGACAATAGCTGCGGACACAGGTTTACTAAATTTGTTATGCCAAGTTTGAAGTTGTACATACTGCTGCCACAAAAAAAAAAAAAAAAAGTAGGACGATAAACGTCAGTCAGCGAAATGTAAGACTACACTCAAAATTTGATAGGTTTTTCGAAAAAAAAAAAAATTGAGGGGGAGATGATGTAACGTGTACTCTAGATTCAGTTTCCTTTTGATTTTACTATCTCTTGTTATTTTATTTTCCTATGCAAATTATCTTCTCACTTAACGAGATGTTATTTCTCCCGCTGAATGATATGTGGCAACGAGTGTAAGTCATGACGTGGTGGTATGCAGTATATATAGGCGCGCTCAGCTATACCAAGGAAGCTTCGTTTTATGTGATAGGTTCTTCTTAATTATTGTTATGCGATTCTACGAAAGTTCGGATATTAAGTAGTCGTGTGATTTGTTGAGTGTGTGTTTGATAATACCAGGAGCTCTCCAATAAAAGGTTTAAAGTGAGTACGTTTTCTCAGCTCATATTATTGTCAGACCTCTGTCTGGCCGTTAAGTCTCTTTCATTAAGTGTCTCCATTAAGTCCAGGGTATATTGTGTTTACCGCTCTAATAAGGAGCCTTCAAGGTACTAATGTACTAAAACCGAAGTTATAGTACTGATATTCAAGATAATGAGGAACGCTGAGTAAAAAGAAGTTCCATATTCAATGAATTTATTGCACGTGCGAGTCTTACCTAAAAAAACTCTAGCACTTTGAAGATTAGGTACACTTTAGCTACGTCAAGTAATCTTCCAATAACCCTAACGTGACTTAACGTAAGCTTCCCTGCACTACACGTCCAGCGGAGGACTTTATTCATTATAAGGGTTTCGAACACACCTTCTGGAAGTGATTAGAAAGGTTGGACCAGTGCATTCAGGTAGAGGGAAAATACTTCGAAAGTATGCAAGTGTAAGTATGTTTACTGCATTACACTTTATAGCGTTTAAGTCTTTTCTACTTTTACGTTGTTTTAACATACTAAGAAATAGTTCCTAAATGAAAGAAACCTTAACGGCCAGACGAAACATGTAAATAACAGAAGTCAACTTATGGAAAAGATGCTTTATTCAGGATGTAGCACACACATCGTAACATAGCATATTGTAGTGAACGCTCCACACACCACATATTATTACAACACTCCTATCAATAAACAGTTTACAACCCAACGCTCTCTCTTACAACGCTCTCAAGCAATAGATCAGTCGTCGTTTTTATCTCTTGTTCTTATCAAAACTCAGGCATACGTCACGTACATTCAACCTCAATTGTGTTGCCAAACGCATTTGTTTGAGAGAAAGATATCACGTTAAGAGTGAAGAATAACAGAATAAACTCAAGATTTACATAGGGAAAGAAACTAAAAAGGAAAGTTAATTTAGAATATACGTCACAACTTCTGCCCCATTTAAAATCAGTCTCGTTACTTTTTGAACGACCTTCGTAGAATTTAATGCATAGTTGGACGTAAAAAGGAAATTAGCCAGGAATAGGGATAATTGTTTTATCTAGGTAACCTGTTTCTTGGCACGACGAGTCTCAACGGACTGGCTCCTCTGTAGTGCTTTAATTTTCCGAAGAAGTTTAGGATTAGTGGGCCTAGAGAGAGAGAGAGAGCTTGACTACCTTCTTGAGTTCGACGGGAAATGCGGTTTATCTGGCAGTTCTGTTAACTTCGTAACTGCGAAATCTCAATGAAATCATACTTTTATTATATTTTGTCTGGGGGAAAATAAACTTTCTTATTCGACTGTTCGTGAAATGAAATACATACATTGTACTTTATTAATTTATAAAGTACTATACATTGTAAAATCAAATACATACATTGTACTTTATTAATTTATAAATTAATAAAGTTCAGCCACGTGACAAGGCACGGAACTGAATCACTCTGAAGACTATGCCTGATATTTTTAATCAGATGAAAAAAAAACCAGGAAAAAAAAAAAAGAAGAATAAAATTGCGACAAGGACATGCAAATTTTTGGTTTTTAAGTCACATCATTTCAATGCTTTTTTCAACTGGATGCCAAAGCTTAAAAAGAAAATGATTGAATTTTGACCTCACCCCCACCTCCCCTTGACACGCGATGTCAGCTGCACTGACGTTAACAGCGTTTAGACAATTTTAATGCGGGACCTCTGGAAACACTTTGGCATTATTAAAATTCATACCCGCCTTATTGCTGTTTTATCTGCAGGAAATTAACGTTCTTGTTTATTAGCATTTTAAATGCCTTCCGCTTTTCTCTATAAGGTTTATTTAATTTTTCTCTCTTACCCTAGGAACTGGAAGCAGAAATATTTTTATTCGGATGGCTATTTAAAATGTCTCGTAATGAAAGTCCTGCGTGCTTCAGAACGTTCCACAATGAAGCTGGACAACAAAACTTAGATCAATTTATTTGCTCTCTTGACGATTAAAAGCATTTCTTTGCATTCAGGTTTTCCTGAAAGGAAATTTCATTTGAATTACTGGCATTGCAATAAACCAGTAAAGAATTACATTTATCGGAAAGTAAAAAAAAATAATAATAATTGTCTGCTGTTAAATGTTATACTTAATCCGTTTTTCGTCAAAAGCGATGGAAAGTTAAGTCGCCCTGTGAGTTATTTGTAGATTTAAAGTAAAACAAATTAACTCAATCCATGCAGATGATGAAATGGGAAATAATTGCAAGTCTCGTTAGGATAATAATATGTTTCTACTGACTTGGGGAATTTAGCGTTGCCTTATCAAATGCGTTCTTCAAATACACTGTCATCCCTCCTACACGGAAAGCACATGAGGTTTTTTATATCAATGATTTTCCTACTCAAACTCTGCAGCTTCTCTCACTATAATTAAGGTGAACATTTATTTACGACGACGCGTTAGTGATGTGCTAATCTTACGGCGCTGGCTCTCTCCTGTCCCTGGAAGCTTCATTTTCTTTAAGTGACGTGTTCTCCACAAACTTTGGCAATCATCATCATGAACTGCGCCTAGCCATGATAATGAATTTCCTGGGGATTATAATGAGGTAGTTTCCCGTTACCTTCCTCATCACAGCATCGTAGCCAACCATACTGATCCAACTACGGTTCTGATAGTCCAAAAGGTAATCATCACAAGTAACTTAATACGTGCAGAGCCGATTTTAAGGTTACATCTACGCTTTCACGTTACATTCGCGGAAACAATGAACAACCGCTAACTGTCTGGTCGATGACGGGATCTGAACACCCAACACGGCGCCGACCACATAGCCACGAGCCAAACATTTTAGCCAAGTATGTCACGGTGGTTTTCCTGGAACAAACGGCACCAAATTAAAGACAGGCGACTTCTTATAGTCATAAGAGTGGTTGTCGTTAGTCGTCAAAACAAGCTAACATTTATTCACATATTATTGCACAGAGTCATTGCTAATGGGAAAGGAGGTCGTAACATTTCTTACCTTCGGTGTCCCTCATGCAAACAATTTTAATCTTCTCACATTCTTTCATTATCTTTGTCTTTCACCCCTCCGCAGGTCCGGATGGAGCTTCTGGGGGCCCGGGGCCCAGAGTAAAATTCCATTGCGGGGACGAGCAAATAATTCTAATATTTTAAGAAAGTCGTTATGTGAAAAAATATCGATCGTGAAGAACACACACGAAAGCTATCATAAAGCCAAAATCATTAGCCTGTCTCAAAGAACTATTTGCTTTAAGTTTAAGAAAAAGATCACCATATGGATTGAAATTTCCGAGAAAGACAGAGTAAAAAGTGTTAAAGTCTACGATTTTCTTTACGAGGAGAGGGAGTTGAAGTTGTATTGTGACTATTATAAACACTTCACCAGAAATAGGAAATATTTTCGCATGGAATGGTATATGTACAAAATAAGCTTTCTATACATGCGATAAAAGCAAACCACGTCTTCAATAAGCAAATTAAAATAAATTTATTTACAAATTAAAAGCGGTTAAAAGCAGACTAGCGCTTTCGGGGATCTCCCTTCTCCATCTACTGGTCAATGCGCATTGACCAGTAGATGGGGACGGGAGATCCCCGAAAGCGCTAGTCTGCTTTTAACCGCTTTTAATTTGTAAATAAATTTATTTTAATTTGCTTATTGAAGACGTGGTTTGCTTTTATCGCATGTATAGACAGCTTATTTTGTACATATACTTCACCAGGAAATGATAAAAAGTTACCTGCGTAGCGAATATTTTTGTGTAGGAAATAATAAGGATCACTCTAAATAAATTCGTACAAACAGTTTGTTTCCCTTGATACATTTTTTTTGGTGATTGTTTTTTTATGCAAAGTGGAGTAACTGACAAATTAGTGACTTTTTAAACTCCTATAAGAGCTCACATATGAAAATTGCTTTTATTTTAATTTCTAGTAAAGTTCTTAAAGTCATTGAATAATTGACCTCCATTTTTAGCACAAAACAACTTTGATGGTTTTTTTTTTGTTTTTTTTTTTTTTTTTTTTTTTTGCTTTTTTAAAAATGTAAGTACTCCGTTTGCACCCACATTGTTGAATATATAAAAGTAGGGGCCACAAAATGATGAAATTTAATTTATTATTTCGTGAATGCAGAAAATATTAAGGTGGTTAAAATAATCAATTGAAATCTGCAAATCTCAGTATCTGTACGGCAAAAGGCGATAACCAAGTCGAAAATCGGGGATCGGAAACAAAAAGGGCCTCGTGCCCCCAAACTTAGAAAAAATAATAATTATGAAGAATTGTACTAAAAAGTATCTTTTTTGCTAAACTTTGGCGCCCCTTGAAGGCACGGGGTCCGCGAAGACCCCCTCCCCGGTTGCCGCTATGGTCCCGCCGGCTCTGCCCCTCCGTGTTGTTCACGGCAACCCGGTACCCACATACACTCATCGTGAAAAAAACAGTTGCACCCAGAAGGAAGCAACCGAGTAACCGACAAGAATGAAACTTGGTGGGTAGGTTTGACATCATGAGACATGCAAATGATTCAAGTATCACGCTCGGCCACGCATGTGACGCAAGTAAGGAGGGGTCGTAGCGTTGTGCCTGACCGGCTTTATAAAGGTCGTCCCGTTCTGCGTGATTGCCATTCTGACTCGTGCTGCTGTGCTGGTTGCATCCTTTGCAAGTGAAGTATACCTTGGAGAAAAATTCGGAAGCAATTCGAGCAGTTGGAGGAGTTCGAGAGTGACCGAATCGTCGGGCTCCGGGAAGCGGGATGGTCTTATCGCCGTATTGTGCACCATAACGGTCGTGAGGATATCACCATAACACGCTGTTGGCGGCAGTGGATAGAACAAGGCACGCAGCCCCGACAGGAAGGGTCTGGGAGACCTAGACGAACCACGGAGAGAGAGAACCGACGGGTTGTCCGACATGCGCGGAGTGACCCAACAGCCACGACTGCGGATATTCAGCGAGCAGTGGTGCTCTCCATGCATCGTCCGATTAATGCGAGAACCATTGGCAGATGGCTGCACGACGTAGGACTACACGCACGCAGACCGTTGAGACGACTGCCCTTAACACCATTGCATTGTTGCCAAAGACTGCAATTGTGTCGTGCCAGACTGTCAAGGAACCACTCAGAATGGCAGCGGGTGATCTTCAGTGACGAGTCCCGCTTTTGTCTTGGAGGAGACAACCAACGAATCCGTGTGTGGAGGAACCGTGGTCAGCGCCAAGATGAACGGTTTTTTGACGAGCGTCACACGTCCAGAAGGCCTGATGTCATGGTGTGGGGTGCAATTGCCTACGATGCCAGATCACTTTTGGTGTTCATTACAGGCAGCCCAACGTTACGTTAATAAGGTCCTGAGTGGCCCTACCTTTTCTGAATGCTCACTCCGGTGCGATTTTCCATCAGGACAACGCTCGTCCGCATACTGCTGCTGTTTCGCAAGCTCGCCTTTAAGCACTGACACTCTGCCATGGCCAGCCGCATCGCCAGACCTATCACCGATTGAAAATGTGTGGGATGCTAGTGGACGTGCTATCCACATTCCACCCCTATCGCACAATCTGCAGGAACTGCGTGAGAAGATTCAATTTGCATGAAATGGCTTATCGCAGGACACCATTAGGAACCTGTACAACTCCATGCGGAGACGTCTGGCATGCTGTGTGAGCAAACATGGCGCCCCGACGCCATACTGAGAGACACTACTTATTGGCGTGTAGGTCAATAAATATTGCTCATATCAGTCTCAATGTTTAATCATCTATTGTTCCTCGTAACCTTTACCTTCCTCCCGAATAGCATTGCAATCCGACACGTCCTTCTGGGTGCAACTATTTTTTTGACCATGAGTGTGCAAATCATATTGCATTCATGCTTGCACACTCTTTGTCTAGATAAGTCCAAGTGGCGGCCCGCGGAACGGAATTTTGCGGCCCGCAAAAGAAGATTAAACCTGCTTTCATTTCTGACTGAGAAGAGATGGCATTAAATCTGAAATTTACACTGCAGTGTACACCAACATGCATTACGTGGGTCTTCGCTAGTACTATCTCATACAATGGACAGGGTAGCGAAAATAACAAATTTTATTAGTGGCAAAAACCGTGCATATCTCATACACGCATAACAAATTTAAAGCATTTTTAGATAATGGCGGATAAGCTAATTTGCATCAGCACAGTAGAGTCCTGGAAAATATGATACTGCTATAACTAAAAGCCTCAGTGAAGTCGCCTCTCTAAGCTTACTAGCTTTCCTAACTGACGTCACGCACCATTTGAATGCACAGTATACCGCCCTGCAAGGGGGAGATCAAAATACCTGTTAGCACTCATGGTCATCACAGATCAAATATCTGTAAGCAGTCATATTCATCGAACACCAAATATCTGTAGGCAGTCAACTTGTTACGGTCTTCGCAACAAGCTACAGAGGGCGAGTCGAACGTTTTGCAATATTTGGATCACTTTGTCTTTGTACGTAACCTTAAGATAAATTGACGAGCATTCAAAGTATAGGTCATCGTGTTGCACCGTCTTTAGCCATCTGTCTGCCATTTTTTTGATTCCGCAGCAGTACCATTTCTTGTCCTTCGAGGCGAAGAGCTCTTTCACCCTAGATGACACCTCCTCTTCGTTGTTGAAGTGCCTCCCGTGAAGGAAGTGGGCCATGGACCGGAACAAGTAATAATCCGACGGGGCAAGGTCCGGACTATACGATGGGTGTGGCATCAGTGTGTTGCCCTCAAGTTCCAGAAGTTTTGCTAGGGTCGTTCGCGCGGTATGAGGCCGAGCGTTGTCCTGTTGTAGGAGAGCGCACTTTCTGTTCACCAGTGCCGTGTACTTCTCCTGCAAAACGGCATATATCAGCTCCAGCTGCTCAGAGTAGAGGTTGGCGTTGATGGTCCGACCGTCTGGAACAAATTCGTAATGGATTATCCCCTCGAAATTCCACCAAACGCAGAGTATCACCTTGTGCTCGAAGCTCCCACGTTTGGCAACAGGTTCAGGAAGCTGGTCCGGGCTCAACCACTGCCGTCGTGTGTTATGATTACGGAAATAAACCCACTTTTCATCGCACGTAACAATTCTCTTGATGAAACGCACACCACGCTGGTTTTCTAGGAGTTTCGTGCACACTTCCACTCGGCGGTTTGCTTTAGCTGGTGTCAGTTCGTGAGGGACGATACGGCAGCTCCTGTAGACCTTGCCGAGGTCCTCAAGGTGACAAACAACGCTGGTCTGTGATATGCCCAGTTCGTCTGATAATCTCCGAGGGCTGGTTGTCGAATTTGCCTCTACGGCCTGGAGCACAGCTTCCGAATCCACGGTTCGCGGCCTAGCAGACCTTGGCTTATAGTCGAGGTTTCTGTCACCTGAGCGAAATTTCTTGAACATCTTGTTGCAGTGCTGTGGTCCACGGAACCTTCCCCTTTCGCATGAAGAATGTTTCGTGTTGCTTGAGCAGCGTTTATGGCCGAGTTCAAACTCGTAAAGCAAAAGTTCCCTAATTAGCCGGTTGTGGCTGTTCATTATTTAGGCGTCCCAACCACACACAGAACGACGATATGCAATGCTGTTCACAGCAACGACTACCACTATATATCCCTTTCGACTGACTGCAGTGCGCGACTTGAACTAGTTTAAACACGTGACATACCCGCCGCAGCACATGCGTTTATGCAAATATTGCAAAACTTTCGACTGACCCTCGTACCATTGTTAAAACGAAATCTAGAAAGCAACAGCTTGACTCACTTCAAATCCTCAAGGAGTTTTTTGGTGACGTGACAATACTTGGTGAAACTAAAAGAAAATTAAGTATTTGTTTCTCAGCTAGACACTCCTTTTGAGAGTATTTATGAGGGGTAAAACGAAGTAAATTTCCCCGTCATTTTTGTACACGCCGGGGCTCGAACCCGGATCCCCTCATTCCGGAATAAGTCGCTCTACCAATTGAGCTACTCGGACGTTCGTTCTGACTGCTATCTGCCTTTATGTCGTGTGCGTTCTGCTGGCAGGTACGTCACATCGACATAAAGGTAGATTTTGTACACGCCGGGGCTCGAACCCGGATCCCCTCATTCCGGAATAAGTCGCTCTACCAATTGAGCTACGCGAACGTTCGTTCTGACTGCTATCTGCCTTTATGTCGTGTGCGTCCTGCTGGCAGAACGAACGTCCGCGTAGCTCAATTTCCCCGTCATTTTTGTACACGCCGGGGCTCGAACTCGGATCCCCTCATTCCGGAATAAGTCGCTCTACCAATTGAGCTACGCGGACGTTTGTTCTGACTGCTATCTGCCTTTATGTCGTGTGCGTCCTGCTGGCAGGTACGTCACACCCCCTACCCTCCAAGAGGTCCAGAGGCATGGCCCACGAATCAGCCGTGACCATGACTCGTTGCAGGCAGCCATCCGCTGTAGAACGTGCACTTGGGAACTCCCAGTCAATCTAGTGTGTGGAATGCACACACACTTTTATTTTTTGAAGCGCTGGAGAAGGGATTCTCTTATTTTTCCTATCTCGCGGTGTGGAAATAACATTACACCATTGCGAGATTTTGAACGGCCGGGACATCCGGAAAGTTCGGGCGCCATTATAACGAAGTAAATTTCTCCGTCATTTTTGTCCACGCCGGGGCTCGAACCCGGGTCCCCTCATTCTGGAATAAGTCACTCTACCAGTTGAGCTACGCGGACGTTCGTTCTGAATGCTATCTGCCTTTATGTCGTGTGCGTCTTGCTGGCAGGTACGTCACAGGGGTTTAAACAATTTGATGAACTCAAACCAAGCATACCTCTGTTCAGCAATCCATTGAATGTTGGCATGGAAAGCACAGGCCCCATTTATCAAATGGAATCACGCGAACTTCAAGCAGATGAATTTATTAGAGCTTCATCGGAAACTGGAGCAGAATTGTTTAAATTTCATTTCGCTGAAAAATACCCCAACATAACAGATTTGGGATCAAAACGTATTTCAATGTTTGGAAGTATTTACATATGAGAGGGCATTTTCTTACATGAAATACATAACGTCAAGGCACAGATAGGAACAATATCAATGACTCTACTCTTTAACACAGTTCTTTCAACTTTCAACGACAAGCATATCGAAGTGAACATGCAACAACTTTTAGTGGAATTTAATCATCCAAAGTGCTCTCCTTGAATGTAAGTTTCCTTATTCCTAATTTTAAATTTCTCTGTCAATATAAATTAAAAGAGCTTTAAAATTTAATAAATTAAGCAGGACATCTTTATATTTACATCGTCTGATGTACATTCAGTAAAAACGTGGCCCGCCATTTAATTCTTTTAAAACCCTTAGCCCGCGGCTCTATAAAAGTTGGACAGCGCTGACCTAGGTCACTTTGACCACCCATCGCCACGAATGGACGCGTCCGGCAACATGCTGTAGACCAAATCTGGACTCATCCCAGAATAGGACGCTTTGCTACCACTTCCTACCAAAACAGGCGTTGTCGCGTCCACTGACGTCTTTCTTGCAGTGTTGCGACATACAGTGATATTTTGCTCAATGGGAGTCTTGACCAAAGAGACCTTCCTCAGAATGCAGTCCATTGCGGATCGAGCATGGAGTCGACTTATCACAATTTGGTGTACATGTAGAACTTCTGGAACATTTGTTTGCCTGAGCCCGGTTTGCGCCAATCCAACTGAAACACCGCATTTCCCAACTGTCAAATGCCTCCTCTGCATTCTTAAAAGTGATACAAATACGTTTACAGACGCGCACCGTTAAGACACACCTTAGTACGCGACTGCTTCGAAGTCCAATGTTTTTTTATCACACCGTTTTTCGCCTGCGCGTACGTGACATTAATGCTAAACCCAAAATTTGCTAAGCATTGCGTTTTGTGCACTCACAGCTACATGTGACAACTGCGACACGTACTGCCTTATAAACCTTCCGTTTTTGTTTACTTATGGGAAATTTGGTTACCTATTGTTATGCACCCATCGCGTACGAATAATTAGAAGTAAGCACCTCGTGCCATAACTTGTTTGTTACAGTTGATGTTTAATCGACGACGATTGTGGAATTGTCATCAGTTACTGCTTAATGGTGTATAGTGTCGGACTACAAAAAAACATCCGTTGGAGTATTACGTACAAATCATTCTTTGCTTTGTTTTGAATCCTGAAAATTTATATACACTGCCGGAAAGTGAAAAAAGAACACCAAGAAGGAATTGGCGGACGATCATAAAATTTACATATGTTAATGGGGTCGAGTTTACGTATAGGTGCGATGTTAATTTCGGGACCAACCGGTGACGGTGAGCGCTTACGCCATAGCATGGCATAATATGAAAATTATCGTCGGTGGTATTTAAGGAGTACGACGAAGTGAATGTAATCAGTCGTCGGCGTACGGACACGTGCGAAGACCCTGAAGAAGCTGCAATGCCTGGACATGGAAGACGTGTACGATTTCGGCAGTTATCGGACTTTGAGCGAGGTCGTCTAGTCGGATTCCGCGAGGCCGGGTGGTCGTATCGTCGTATTGCGGAGCGAATTGGACGGGAAGTATCGGTGGTGGTACGATGGTGGCGTAGATGGTCCGAGGAACATTCCCACACGAGAAGACGTGGAACCGGGAGTCAAAGACGGACTGATGAGCGGACCGATCGACGCATAAGAAGAGCGGCGTTGGCAAGCAGAACATCCACTGCGACGCAAATCCGAGCTGCCGTTGCACCTGAGGTGACTGTGCGAACAATCCGCAACCGTCTACTGGATGCAGGACTACGTGCACGTGTGCTTCGGGCATGTGTGTACCTCTGACTCCAGCCCACCGACAGGAACGGATGCAGTGGTGTCGCCAACGTCTGCACTGGAGAACGCAATGGCGATCTGTCGTGTTCAGCGATGAAAGCAGATTCTGCTTGGGAGCCTCCGATGGCCGTATGCGTGTTCGCAGACTCACAGGGGAGCGTCTCCACCCTTCTTGCATCCGCCAGCGACACACAGGGCCTACACCTGGTCTCCTGGTGTGGGGAGCGATCAGCTATCACTCCCGCACACAACTAGTGTTTGTACCGGGTACGTTAAACAGCACCTACTACATCAACAGCATCATTCAGCCCGTTGTTGTGCCATTTGTAAGGTCGGTTCATCGTGGTGTTTTCCAGCAAGATAACGCACGCCCACACACGACACGTGCAACGCAACATGCACTTCAGGGTGTGAGACAACTTCCATGGCCTGCACGTTCACCGGATTTGTCCCCCATTGAGCACGTGTGGGATTTTATGGGACAACGACTTATCCGGACTCCACTGCCAGCCACGACCATCCCCTATTTACGCGTCCAGGTTGAGATGCTTGGAACTCAATACCCCAAACTTACATTCAACATTTGTACGACAGACTCCATGCCAGAATTGCACAGTGTGACGCAGTTCATGGCGGTTCAGCTTCGTACTAACGATGTTACATAGAAATGTTATTTTTCAGTATACCAGCAAATACAGCTGTATTTTGCCATAATGTTTTGATCACGTTATCCTCTGTATTCCGTTATTATGCTGTATAAATTTCGTTGGTATCAGACGTCTCCTTCTTGGTGTTCTTTTTTCACTTTCCGCCAGTGTATTTGCATAAAAACGCAACTAGAATTATAATCCCTAATTATTTTTTTTTATTTTGAGAAATAAAGACACCGATGTCATTAGCATCAGCATTATCGCCCCTTAGTGGCAAATTATGCATGGGATGGAGAATAAAAGTACGGATCTTCATTTTAACAGTTTAAGTTCTCCATAAAGAAAATAATAATTTTTCACAACGGGGTACATCGATATGGAACAATTCGGAAATGGCGACGATTATATTAAAAACGTATTGTGAAAGTGATAGAAGAAGAGAAAAAACATCGAGCTATTAAAAATCAAATGCTACTGTTTTAAGTGCGTGACACACTTCTCATACCTCAAGTTATGAGAAATTGCAGAAAATAAAGTAAACCGAAAATGAGAATACATGAAAAATCGATAACAGTAAGAATTTTGCGTTAACCTTGATGGAAAATTAAGGAAGAAAATTCAGTTTAATCTACCTAACGAGTATTAAATAAAGTTTTTTTTTTTTTCATGCAAGACTAAGATATCTGAATACTCACATTAAATTCATTTTTTCCGTTTCGAACAATATCGTTTTTTTTTTGGAAAGTATGTTGTTTCATTTATGCTACTTCTAAACGTTTGGTAACTAAAACTTTCTGCGGAAAATGTAGCGGTAACAAAAGCAAATTTATAGAACGGAAGGAATAAGTAGCGAGGCACTAAGGAAAGGAATTTACAACGGGTGGATTTCAGAGAACGCAGTTTCTCGAAATAAGCAATTTCTCCGCAGAGGACAATAAACATATAGTGCTTTATGCGACGTAATATATCTTAGTAAAAGAACAGCGAGACCAAAGGCTAAATTTTGTGGTTTTATGGTCTCATAACACCTAAGGATGAAACGGCGCTACATATCCTTGCTAGCTGAGAGAAATTTAAGACACTAGATCTGGGAGCAGGGGCAAACAAGAGTTGACAGGTCATTTTATAATTTCATTACACCGCAGATTTAGGACACTGATATCTTAAAAATTTTGGCAAACTCGCTGCGCAAATGGTTATATGAACATTTACGTGCCGCGGTGAAACTAGTGGTTAAATATATTTTTAAGTCAAAGGCATGAAACAAAAAAACAAAAAAAAATGTTTTCTGCAAAGATTCTTTACGTTGCTAAATACGTGCCGGGATTTACCATCTATGAGCATGTTTATCAACACAAAGCTACGAAATATACTTTGTTTCTGAGAATAGAGTCGAAATTGAATTTCTTCCTACGTGTGGGAGGAAATGGGAGTATAGAATTACAATTTATGACGTTCCACCTACTCGTTAAGCAAAATAATAATACCATATTTCGCAAACGCCTGCTATCTCTTTGCTTGCTGGAGAGGAATGGATTATATATTTATAATTTATAAAAATTTCCTCCTACTATGTTATGCCTGAGGGAGAAGGGCGCGATCAATAATAATTTGCAAATTTCGTCTTATCTGTTACCAGTGAGGTAAAAAAGAGTATGGAATCTTACGTTACATATGTCCTGCTGCTTTTACGTACTAAGAATAAATGGAATATAGAATCATATTTTGCAAATTTCCTCCGAACTGTTTGGAACGCCTGCGAGAGAAGAATAGTATAAAACCATAATTTATAAATTTCCTCATACGCGTTAAGCGTACGGCTGAAAGGCAGCATCGAATAGTACTTTGTAAATATTTTTCGATATTTTATGCCTCCTAGGCAAGGGAAATAAATATTGAATCATATTGTGCAAATTGCCTTTTGCCTGATGTTCACGAAGTAGGAAGGGAGTATAAAAACGCATTTCTAAATTCCTTCCTATGTATTACTCACAAGGGAGGAAGGGAGTGCGGAATGATAATTTATAAATATCGTTCTACCCAATGATGAGGCAATTTCATGAAACTGCCGCATCATTTAAACTTTCCAGTGGTTTAATGCTAAAAAAAAAAAAAAAAAAAACTGACTGTGGTGTTTTGCAATATATTGTTCTGCCATTCGTAATCAATCCTAAATAAAGCAAAATCTGCTTTTGACATGTGCTATCCCCGAACCTATGTTTTACAGGGGCACAAAAGTTGCATAGATTAAATCCTGTGTGTTAGAGTGAACTTCGAGTGACTGCCAAATTTTTTTCTTTATACGCCAAGCACAATGTAGTCTAAGTTTTTCAGAGAAACATTTGTCTATGTGTGGAAAATCCTGAACGTCGAAGCCAAAAATCCAAACGCATTTTCCGACACCCTTCTCGCCTTCGACAACCTGTAGTTGAAAATTCGTTTATATATACTTTTCTTTATTTTTTATCCTTTTTTTCTTTTCTTTCGTTTGCCGAAGTTATTACTGCTAACGCTTTGCTCCTTTCTGCGGAATGGAAAAACTGACATTTTGTAGATTTCTGCTGGGAACGAAGATTGACTGAGTTACTTGGGAATGAAAAGCGCGAAGTTTTTCAGTCTGTGTCTGTGGCCGAACCTAGTCAGGGGGACGATTTCTCTAGGGACCACAGGTGGTCAACCGTAATCCGCGCGAAGGTAAAAGTCTGTGTGTGTGTGTGTAATAGTGGTAATTGTAAATAACCTTTAATAATAGCGTAATGGAACGGGAATGTTTATTTCATGAAATGTAATGTAATGTAAATATCTTTTAATTGTTGAATTTTAATGAATATGTAAATAATTAAGAATCCCTGCAGTTTTAGAATGTTTTAAAAGTAATCGTGGGAATTTCTAAAGATATGATTTTTGAATTCGATTTGGGAGAGCCAGTAAGTCACCAGAAACGATTAGTTATCGGCGAACTTCCGGGAGTAGACAAAACACAGGATTTCGTGTATGGATAGCTATTATAGAAGAAGGCTTTATTTTAGAATTTTAAAGCGACTCATTAGGAATGACTTCCGTTCTCAAGGAAGACGTGTCCTTCGGGGAGGTGATTAGGAATGGAGACGGAATGGGAAGAAGGTGTTCGGAAAGAGGTTTCAGGCTCGTTTTTTGGAAATAGCGCGGAAGACAATAGGAGAACGAGACTTCGAGGATAAGAATGATGACGTGTGTTAGGGGAAAATGCGTCTGACAAGAGAGAGCGAAGCGGCGAGACGCTGAAGGGAAGGAGAAAGTTTTTGTGAGGGGAGGTTGTCTCCGCGCACGAGCGGTAACCATGAATGAATAGCGAGAAGTTATGGAGCATGAGAGATGGGCTAATCACAGGTGACCAGGAGTAATCATTAAATTAAGCAAAATCACGACAATAAAGGATTTTCTCAAATGTCAACTCTCTTCTGTTAAATGATCTATTAGTAGGGGGGGGCTTAACGGACAATTTTTATTCCCCTACAAAAATGCATAAGGATTAGGGTTCGTGCTCGCCAGACTGTCCGACTCTCCCTTTGCATACGTACATGACCAGGAGAAACTGCCTTCTAGCTCTTCAGGTGCTCCCAATGGGGTGAAACCTCAGAACCAGGGACCAGCACCCAAGGCCGGCTAATTCGGGAACAGTAATCGAATTGAAACACATGCAAACACAATTCAAGTGTGGGTGTGAGGGATTCACCTTTTTTTGTTGGTAAGGTCAAGGTCAGTGCACAGGGATCAATTTCAAGTCCAGATTACTAGAAATCACATTTTTTTGCGACAGCGATGTAGATTTTTCTCATCAACCGAGCTGTGAAGCAAAGATTTCTCAAACATCGATTTTAAAATGTCGCACAAACGTAAGCGCTTGACTCTAAAAGAAACAAGAAAAATGACACCGAATTTTCGGGTGTAATAAAGCACGTCTTTTGAATCCGTTCTGACGCAAATTAGATTTATCAAAGCTATTCAAAGTCAAAGGAACCGGTATGGAAAACAATAGTATCTGACGGAAGAAAGAAGTTTTTCAATCAGGTTTTTAATCCCTCAGATATTGCTGTAAATGGAATCGTGAGCTTACGCCCTCTGGTTGCAGACTTGTACGTTAAGAAAAACATGAATTTATATGAGAAACATTTCGCACCGGAAACGCTCTCCAGCATAGAAAGAATTTTTCAAATCGGACTCTTAGAAACAGAGATATCGACAAAAATAAGATGTGACTTTACGTCCCCTGGTGGGAAAACCATGCATTATTTTAAGAAGAAAGTATTCGCAAAAGGTTTTTCCATATGAGCACTGTTGGTCCAAAAAAAAAAAAAAAAAAAAATGCCGCCCCGGTGGCGCAGTGGTCTAAGCGATGGCCTCTGATCATTCGTCCGAACGGGGTCCGGGTTCGAATCCCGGTGAGGCATGGATGTTGAGTTTGTCTTACGGCACTGGCTCTCTCCCTTCCCTGGAACCAGTGACCCTAAATTAGGGACGGGCGACTGCTTATAGCCCATTGAGTTGCTCACGGTGGTCGGTAAACCTCCAATTAAAAAAAAATAAATAAAAAATAAATAGTCGAGTTTTCAGGGCCCAGATTTTGCTACAAATACATCAGAAGCAGAAATTAACACTTATGCGCCCTGGTGGCCAAACTATTCTTTACAAAACATTATAAATTGTGTGAAAAATATTTTCCATCAGGTCTTGTATGCGATACACGAATAATTTTTCAAATCGGAGTTTTAGAAGCAGAAATAACGCAGAAAACGCAATTTACCTTTTTGCCCCCTAGCGGAAAGCCTATGATTTACTTGAAAATTTTGAATTTATAGGGAAAACATTTCGCATCGGAAACACTATCCAACAAAGAAGGAATTCTTCACATCGGACTCTTAGAAGTAGAGATATTGACAAAATAAGATATACATCTACGCCCCCTGGCGTAGAAACCAGGCATTATTTCAAGAAGAAAAAATTCCTAAAAGGTTTGTTGACATGAGTAGTATCGATCAACAAACGACTTTTTTTTCAATCGAGATTTCAGAAGCTCATATTTTGTTGCAAGTACATCAAAAGCGGAAATTAAGACTTATGCCACCTGGTGGCCAAACCATTTTTAGAAAAAATTAGAAATTATGTGCAAAAGATTTCCCATCAGGAGCTGTTTTCGGTGCAGAAAGTATTTTTCAAATCGGATATTTAGAAGCAGAGATAGATATAGGGGGAAAGCAATTTACCTTTACTTTATTTACCATTAGCGGAAAGTCTATGAGTTAATTGAAAATTTTGAAATTATAGAAAAACATGTCACACTGAAAACACTATCTAACAAAGAAGAAAATTTTCAAATCAGACTCTTAGATGTAGAGATATTGACAAAAATAAGTTATACATCTACGCCCCTGGCGTAGAAACCATGCATTATTGTAAAAAGAAAATGTTTCTAAAAGGTTTGTCGACATGAGTACTATCGGTCTACAAACGACGAATTTTTTCAGTCGGGAATTTAACTCATATTTTGCTGCAAATAGATCAGAAGCGGAAATTAAGATTTGCGCCCCCTGATGGCCAAACCATTTTTTACAAAAAGTAGAAATTATGTGCAAAGGAATTCCTATCAGGAACTGTATCCGGTGCAGAATCGGAGATTTAGAAGCAGAGATATAGGGGGAAACGCAATTTACCTCTACGCCCCCTAGCGGAAAGTCTATGAATCACTTGAAAATATTGAAATTATATGAAAAGCATGTCACATTGGAAACACTATCCAACAAAGAAGGAATTTTTCAAATCGGATTCCTAGAAGTAGAGATATTGACAAAAAAAAGATATACATCTACGCCCCCTGGCGGAGAAACTGTGGAATATTTTAAGAAGAAAATATTCCGAAAAGGTTTATCGATGTGAGTGGCATCAGTCCACGAAATAATTTTTGCAATCGATATTTTAGAAACTCGGATTTTATGGCAAATACATCCGAAGCAAAAATTAACACTTACGCCCCCTGTTGGCTAAAGCATTCCTTACCAAAAATTTAAAATTATATGCAAAAGATTTTGCATCCGGAGGTGTATCCGCTGAAGAAAAAAAAATTCAAATCGGAGTTTTAGAAGAAGAGTTATCGGGAAAAATGCAATTTACTTTTACGCTCCCTAGCGGAAAATCTAGGAGTAATTTGAAAAAGTAACTATATCTAAAATACTCTTCGACATAAATGGAATCGAAAGATAAAAGAATTTTTTCAATCGGATGTTTAGAAGTAAATATGTGGAATAAAACGTATTTTTGAATTCGACATCATCTGCATTTACGCCCCCTAGCGGCGAAATTGTACATTGTAAAAAAAAAAAACGAAACGAAGGATCATCATTCGCATATTTCAAGCTTCCCGATGCAAAAAGAATTTTTCAAATCGGACTAACAGTTGCAGAGATATCGTGGGTACAGACAAACGGACGGACGGACGGACAAACCGGTAACATAAGCACGATCTTTTTTTACAAAAGACGTGCTAAAAAGTTGAAATAGTGCAGCTGATTGAAAAGGAAAGATTAAGTGTGCGCAATTTAGAAGATAAACTGGGCATTGGAAAAATGCAAGTAAGAGAAATCTTGAAGTCTTGGCAAGATTGTAATGGCAACCAGAAAATTTAGAGAGCTTTTCCTAAAACTGATGGTTTAGCTGTGGATGTGAACGGTTTTGCAGCGCTAAAGCCACAACATTCCTCTCTCAGGGAGTTTGATTCGTCAAAAGGTTTTAGAAATCGCAAATAGATTAGGATTCACAGAATTCAAAGCTTCAGGCGGCTGGCTAGAAATTTATTTAGAAGATAAAATTTCACAAGAATGTGATTGGCAAGCAACACTTGATTATATTGCTTCTTAATTTTTGAAGGATACCGTATTTTTTAATATAGGTTACTACAAGTTTGCTTTATGTATTGCATTTACATAGTTATATTTACTAATCTTTTAAACTGCTTTTACGTTTTAAACATAGTATACTGTCATAAAGCATGATTTCCCCAATAGCGGTCACTTCTAAACAACGGACAGTTTTTTCCCCCTTCGATGCCCGCTATTCGGAAGTCTTACTGTATTTATAAAAGTGTGCATGTTCTATAAAAATACTACATTACTTGTTTGAAGATAATTATGTCTCAGATGAAATGCTTTTGTGGGTTTTATTGGACAGCTACTACAATTGAAATGTCTCTTTCTCTAATCTTGAGACCAATGAAAGCAAATTTGTCGGGGTCATCGTAACATGCATTACTAAGTTTTCTTGGCTGAAGTCAAACAAAAGACTTTAATCTTGTTTCCAATTTCGAGCCAGAATTTAGGATCGTAGATAACGCTGATAGAGCTGAGCCAACATCTTTTGCAGCATTGTCTTTGCCTTTTACAGAATATATTCTGGAAAGATACAAAAACAAAAACCATTCTTTTTTTTTTTTTTTTTTTGCCTTCCAGCATAAAATATTCCTTGTGCCCATTTTTAGCCATTTTGTGGCAATATATAAAATTATAAACACCCTCACAGACAAGATTAGACTAGACAGAGACGCATGCGCCTCAGTGAGATAGGAGAAGTTTCTAGCTTAAAAATTTGAGAGTCGGAAAAAAGCTTTGTTACTCGGACGGTTGTCAAATAAAAACAACGTAATGCAAAAAGTAAGTACTCGGCGATAAGCAATCTACACCCATAATCTTGACCAGCTGAACGCGTTGAATGCTTATCTGAGAGGAAACAATATGTTATTGAAAAGCGGATCTTATTTTTGTGGATAAGATGGGATAGGATGAACGGGGGAATAAAGCGTTTTAGTTGATGCTACTGTTTCTGGAGATGGATTTAGAAACAAAGTAATGGATCATTCCTTTTTGTTAGCTGGACTTAAAAATAGGTCTTCCGCTTTACTCTATTATTTTGTTAGACAGTAGAATACAATATTTGTTATGCTCAACATTTCTGATTTTTGACGTAGGGCTACGTCTAACTCCGCCGATATTATGGGGCGACTTACGGCCGACCGCCTGTGACAAAAATAGGTCCCAATTAAAATCATTATAGCGTTAAAAATACGTGACGCACACTACGCACACTCCGCCGATATTACGTGCCCATCAGATCATATGAAGAGGATTTTAGGAAGGGAGTGTTTGATCTCAGGTCTTAAACAACCCTTAGAAATAGGAAGTTAGGAGATTTGGGATAGAGTGCCCGATAGGAAAGTGACACGGATGCGAGGTAGAAAGGGACAGGAAGACGCCCTTATTTATTACCGGGGGCCCAGTGCCCGGGGTCCGACGGCTTTACGTGCCCACCCGACGCACGGCGGGTATTTAGTGGTTCGAGCGTTCGTACCTGCCTGGGATCGAACCCGAGGTCTTCTCCATTGCAGTCACGAACGTTGACCACTAGGCCACCCGCAGCCACGTGACGTACACTAATCGTGTTAGCATATTCGTTAACAGAATGGAGTCCGATTCATGTACTGCGCAATACATCGTGCGCGTGACGCTCCCTGTGCGCGGGGGCGATGATACAATCTTGATACAATATTTCTGGGTGTGCGGCCGCGTTTGACTCAATCTATCTCGGCAACCGCGAGCGCAACACGACTGTGTGTAGTATCGTTTTAAAGCTCTCGACGAGATCTATTCAAATATACGAAGAACATTTCGCAGTGGTTTGAACTGAACATTAAAAAAATTGTTTACTTGTGAACCAGTGAACACTTTTGACAATATCGTGGTTTATCTGGGCAACCGTGAGTGCAAAACGATTGTTGGTGGTATCGTTTTAAAGCTCTCGACGAGCTCCATTCAAATATATAAAGAACATATCGCAGTGGTTTAAATTAAAATTAAAAAAATTGTTTTCGTGTGAACGGGTTAGCATTTTCGACAATGCCGGGGAATTCGCAGAATGAACGCAAGCAAAAGTGGAGAAAATGAAAACTGGAGGCAAGAGCAAGTGATGAGGAATGTAAGAAGCACAAGAAGACAGAGCTAGTGATGAGGAATGTAAGAAGCCCAAGAAGACAGAGCAAGTGATGAGGAATGTAAGAAGCCCAAGAAGACAGAGCAAGTGATGCAGAATGTAAGAAGACCAAGAAGACAGAGCAAGTGATGAGGAATGTAAGAAGCCCAAGAAGACAGAGCAAGTGATGAGGAATGTAAGAAGCCCAAGAAGACAGAGCATCTCGTTCGGTAATAATTCGTGTATCGATCTGCTTTGCGTTCGCAATGTATCCAGCATTATTTGTAAACATTATATACGCCACTTTTCATATCATAGACCTGTGTTGGCTATAACAAATTAAATAAACGCTTTGAAACCACACTCGACTAGCTCATTTCAACTCTCCGACCTGCAAATCGTAATCCCACGTTCCAAACTGACAGCTCAATCAGAACTGAGCCTACCTGTATTTTTTTTTTTTTTTTTTGTTACTTTGAAGCGAGTTTCTTTCAAAGATGTGTTACTTACATCCTTTCAGAGCATGCAAGAAAGTCGTTATTTCGAAATTCGCTATAACGAGATTCCGCCTGTGCAGGAAGGAGCCCCCCCCAACAATAATTTAGGCTAAAATCGCTATAGGGTATTGTTCTTAACCCTTAACTATCCGGTATACAATTTCATCAGCCTGTTTTTGTTCTGTACGGGGTGTTTCCAGAAGTTACAGACAAACTTTGAGATCGTGTTTTGCTGCGCTTAGTGATGAAAAATACAGACCGTGTAAAAATTATACCACACAAATTTCTACGCTATACCCATGAACATGCAACACAGCAGCATACGAGCGTCGTCTGAATTTGCATATATGTCGGAGACATATAAAACTAATAGCGGTAGGACAGCATCTGAAGAAAGTAGTTAATAAACGCGAAAAACAGGAATTTTATGTGTGTAATAAGTATAAGACAGCTACTGTAAACGAGAAGACATGTCGAGTTAGTTATGCAAAAAAAGGTCGGTATTTTAACACACGGGAATACCCAGTTAAGAGCAGGGCTACAGCACCGTCGACCCGAAGCAAACGCAGAGGAAGTCATAATGCCGCAAGGGACGGAACTGTCAAAAAGTGAAATCCGCAAAATTTATTTACTGCATGAAAACAAGATGTCACAGAGGAAAATTGCGGGTGCAGTGGGAAGTTCGAAAACAGCCATTGCCAATGTTCTGAAGAAAGGTGAATCTTATCATTCTAAATGCACCATGACAAAGCGTATACATTATTCGGGACGATTTCAAGAATGTGAAGGAGACTTCTTCCTACTTCAATAGTCATCTCAGTCTCTAGACCAAATCTAGCATTTGTGGGTTCAAGCAGAATAAGGTATATTAGGCGTTGGAGTTCATTAACACTTTTACCGTCCTGGTGGTCAAAGTCGTAGATTTCTAACTAGTCGCCCAAGCTGGGCCCGGGTTCGAGTAATGGGTAAGGCATGGCTAGTACGCTTGTCTTACGGAACTGGCCCTTTCTCCTTTCCCTGAACCAGTGGTCCTAAATCAGGAACGAGAGACTGCCTACAGCCCTTATAGTTAGTTGTTCATGCTGGTCGTTATAAACACCCAAACAAACAAAAGTCACCACCCCATTTGTGTGAACTGGAAGAAGCTATTGAGCATGCCTGGCCCACCCTGATGGCCTCTGACCATTCATTCGAGTTGCGGATGAAGCATGAGTAGCCGCTCCGGTGGCGCAGTGGTCTAAGGCGTTGGCCTCTGATCATTCGTCCGAACGGGGTCCGGGTTCGAATCCCGGTGAGGCATGGATGTTGTGTTTGTCTTACGGCACTAGCTCTCTCCCTTCCCTGGAGCCAGTGACCCTAAATTAGGGACGGGCGACTGCTTATAGCCCATTGAGTTGCTCACGGTGGTCGTTAAACCTCCAACCCAAAAAAAAAAAAAAAAAAAAAAAAAAAAGAAGCATGAGTAGTGTCTTTGTTCCTTTTCTGGAACTAGTAGCAGTAAAATAGGGACGGGCGGCAGTTTACAGATCTCCGCAGTTGCTCATGGTGTTCGTAAAAAAACATGTGTGGGCTAACACTTTTTGTTCGGGGTTTAAGGATCACCATGAGCAGCTCTACGTCTAAGCAGTTGCCCGTCTCTAATTTAAGGCCACTGGTTCCAGAGAAGGGAGAGAGTCAGTGCCGTACGACAAACACATCCCGCATGCCTCATCCACGGCTCGAACACTTTCCTAGTCGGACGAATGATCAGAAGAACAAAAATTCCCCTTAATTTGAGCCGAAACTTAGTAGATCAGGCCCGACGCAAAATGTCGTGAATCCGAATGTTGTTCAGCATATTAAATAGATGGTCCTAATACACTGGCCTATGAGTGTATCACAGCTTATACACTAAGTGGCCACTTTATTATGACCACCCCTCAGTACTTCGTTGGGCCACCTTTTGCCTTTAATACTGCGTCGATTCTTCGTGGCATGGACTCCACGAGATGTTGATAGGTGGTTTGTGGAATCTGAGACCATGCTTGATGAATAGCACTTTCCAGGAGTGTGAGATTGCAGGGTTGTGGATCCAGCGGTCTGATGGCTCGTTCAACTTCATCCCACAAATTCTCAATGGGGTTGAGATTTGGAGATTGTGGGGGCCACCTAAGCAAAGTAAACTCACCGGCATGTTCCTGAAACCAATCCTGTACAATACGAGCACTATGGCAGGACGCATTATTTTGTTGAAAGTAGCCATCGCCATTGGGATAAACCATCCACATGACAGGAAGCACTTGGTCTGCAACGATGTATAGATATGATGTGCCAGTCAGACGTTGATCAACACGAATTAAAGGGCCCAAAGCATGACAGGAAAACATTCCCCAAACCATAACGTTGCCTCCACCAGCTTGAAGGGTTCTAGCAATGCATTTGGGGTCCATGCTTTCGTGCTGTTTCCGCCAAATTCTCACTCGGCCATCGGCATGGTGCAACTGAAAACGTGATTCATCGGACCACATAATTTGTTTCCAATTATCGACTGTCCAATCCTTGTGCTCCTGTGCGAACTGGAGATGTTTTCTCTTGTTAACTGCAGACAGCAAAGGTGTTCGAACAGGCCTTCGGGTGCCATATCCCATCCGATTCAGTGTACGGCGAACAGTACTTGCAGAGATCATTTGAGGGGATCCTTGATTAAGATGGTCTGTAATTTGCTGCACTGTTGCCCTTTTGTTGTCTGTTACCAGTCTGGACACTCTCCGTTCCGCCCGAGCAGTCACTAGTCTACAATCATACCACGTTGAAAGTCTGTCAAATCACAATTTTTAACCCATCTCGTCACCCAAAAATCACTTCTACTACTGTCTCAAGCACTAAGCTTTCCCTTTTGATATTAGCCTCGCCCTCTGGCGGCAAGAGCGTACAGCCATAGCTCATTTGCTTAAAACTGTCAGGTGGTCATAATAAAGTGGTCACTCAGGGTATAAGTGTGAGTGAAAAATTCTTTTTGCAACGGATTTTTTCTGAATGACGCATGTTTGGTTAGTTGTGATGAATTCTTAGTCAAATGGTTAAATGTCTGATCATTATTACATTTTATGTTATCACACATTCTCTTGGGTCAAAAGATATGCAAAAACTCTCTGGCAACCCTTAGGTTGAGCTTGTGTCCCTTTAATATGTAACTAGTGACCCCCTCTTAAAAAATGCTGCGTCATTCTGCCAGCATGTCTCTGGGAAGGTAGCAACGTAAATAAATTTGCAGGTTTATCCTCATTTCTCTTACTTTCGAGTACCTACTACGTCTGCGTTCTCGACAGCCAGCTTTGATCCGCGTCTTTCTTTGCATGCATTCATTCATCATTAAGGCAAACAAAAGTGAGACTGCAAAGCCTAGTAATAGAGCCAAGATTCATTCAATGTGCCTTGTGTTATCATTCCGCAAAGAAACAAGCCAATAGCAGCATATGGCCAAAGACGAGAGACTAATGTATCTAAGTAACAGCCATCCTCTCTTCTCCCTCTTCGCCTTGGAAGATTGCTTTTGGAGTCGCTGTTCGTAAATTAGTGAAGGCGTAATAATGCAGTCCAAACTCAATTTGCGCCACCAGTGTCACTCTCCCTTTTTTTTTCATGTTTATCACTCTCTCATGGCATTTACTGATTGTGTTATTTGGAGCTGAGGAATCTAATCACATCCAATTTCTGTTCAATGCGAAAGACAATCCAAAAAAAGGGGAGAGGAGTTCAAAGAAGGATTATTTCCTGTTCAAACTTCTGGACATTACTTTCGTCAGCTCACGTTCTCTTCTGTAACTATGAAAACATTCATGAAATGCCAAGCGACGGAGGTAATTTTATTCGCAACTGAAAAGTAAGTTTAACTTAAAAATACGTTATTGGACTAACTTCCAACCATAAGTAAATACTCTCCTGAAAAGAAATCAGATAATTTTCTGCAGCCTAATGGGAAGTAGCGCACAACTAGTACCATCTTAGTTGCGAGTTTTTTTGTTTTTTTTTTACTTTGTTTGCAGAGCAACGTTACAAAAATTTTAAATCAATTCGTTAGTAATAAGGTGCTGTGTGTGTGTGTGTGTGTGTGTGTGTGAAAGAGATATTTGTTTGTTTGGAGGTTTAACGATCACCGTGAGCAACGCGATGGTCTATAAGCAGTCACCCATCCTTAATTTAGGGCCACTGGTTCCAGGGAAGGGAGAGAACTAGTGCCGTAAGACAAACGCTATATCCATGCCTCACCGGGATTCGAACCCGGACCCACCAAAGACATATGGTCACAAGCCAGAGGTTATATCACTGGTCCACTAGGTCGGCAAAGAGAGAGGGACGCAAAAATAGATTTTACAACGATATGCTTTCGCAGATGTACATATTTTCGCTTCTGACAGCAAATAAAATTTAAGTTTTATTCCATCCCGTAAGGAATTTTCACAAAATGATGCAGCACTTCTTTGGGGGGGGGGGGGTTAACGACCACCGTGAGCAACTCAATAAGCTATAAGCAGTCACCCGTCCCTAATTTAGGGTCACTGGTTCCAGGGAAGGGTGAGAGCCAGTGCCGTAAGACAAACACAACATCCAAGCCTCACCGGGATTCGAACCCGGACCCCGTTCGGACGAATGATCAGAGGCCATCGCTTAGACCACTGCCTTCAAAATAAACCTTTATTAGTCTAAAAGCAAGGTACATGTGATACGCTTCAGTCACATGAGACTGTATTAAAAGAGACCAGGCCAAGAAGTCTCAACACAAAAGAAAGGAGGAAAGAAAACTGGTAACATCAGAACAAGATTAAAATATATCCAGATAAATAAAGAACACAGAAAACAAAAACAAAAAACACACACATTACAAAACCCAAACCCAAGAGTGAGGGAAGAAAACACATTCCAAAAACTAGTACATAGCAGCGCGAACACAAAAGTGACAGGTAAAAAACACAACAACAATACAACACAACACAAATTGACTGACACTGCAAGACAGCGACAGGAGAAACAAAACTGTACTTCTGAAAACATGCAGCAGCGGCCAAAACATTAGTACAAGAAGAACATAAAAAACAAAAAACCGTGCACATAAAGAGGGGTGTTAACCAACCGCTATAACTAAAAACGAAATACGAAGTGACGCATGTATGTCAGAAGGAACACTGTACAGAAGAATACATGATAATAAGGGGAAAAACCGCTGCATCAAACAAAATAAATGTAGCCAAACAGGCACACGAGGTTCACAGGAAAAATCGCACTCAATTCAAATTTCATACTCAAAACAAGAAGTCGCGCGTTGACAAAAACTAGTACATAGCAGCGCGAACACAAAAGTGACAGGTAAAAAACACAACAACAATACAACACAACACAAATTGACTGACACTGCAAGACAGCGACAGGAGAAACAAAACTGTACTTCTGAAAACATGCAGCAGCGGCCAAAACATTAGTACAAGAAGAACATAAAAAACAAAAAACCGTGCACATAAAGAGGGGTGTTAACCAACCGCTATAACTAAAAACGAAATACGAAGTGACGCATGTATGTCAGAAGGAACACTGTACAGAAGAATACATGATAATAAGGGGAAAAACCGCTGCATCAAACAAAATAAATGTAGCCAAACAGGCACACGAGGTTCACAGGAAAAATCGCACTCAATTCAAATTTCATACTCAAAACAAGAAGTCGCGCGTTGACAAACCCCGGAAGCCGATGTGGCGCTATAGAGAGAATCCCGCGGAAACAAGATCGCATAGCATCATAACACATTGAAAACAACACAAAGTACGTCCAGTTGTGCACGGCAACAGAAGGCTGTGCCGAGAAAAAATACAATATTACAGGAAAAACCCAGACAGGAGAAACACGAAGGAAGACGTAGAACCCTAGCTTGAGTGCAAAGAAACAAAAACGAAAACACAAAAAGTGCACTTAAAACATAATCAAAGACAAAACTGCCTCAACTGACTACTTCACTACACATGTAGTCACATACAGTCAAGAAAAAAAAACCATAAGGCACAGTAAAAAAAAAGCACAAGGCAAATAGTGCGTTGACCAACTCCTTGTGTCAACGTAACCCAATAGACAAGATGCGCACGAGAAGCACACTGTATAGAAAACGAGAGATAAGGCTGAGTACTCAATGAAAAAACACAACAAGACCAGCAGGGCCACACTAAGTAATTCAAAGTTCATAAAAAAACAAAGCAAAACAAGTGAACATGAAACACAGGGCATGAGAAAAAAAAGGCTCCCTAAACTCAGGAGCCAACTGAAACACGAAAGTAGAACATGCACAAACAAGTAAAAAACAAGATTATCACATTAGCAGTATAGGTAAAATGCAATCACATTATTAAAAAACTCACACAGGAGGAGAGCGAGTAGGACAGCCACCATCCGAACAACTAAACAAAACACGTGCAAAAAGCAAGAGCAATTACAAATACACGGGAATACCACATACAGGAAACACAGTACAAAAAAGAAGATCAGGAACAACAACAAAGAAACAAGCACAAAAGAAACACAAGACGCCAAAATAACTTTGCAAAACTAGACAACACAGACTAGCCCAACGGAAAACAACAACACCCAACAAGCATCACACTATACCAAACAATAACACTGATCACAAACAATTGGTGACCAACCAGTACAACAAAACACCACAACAAGAAATGCGTCGACCAACAACTGTGGCCGACGAAAACATAGAAAGCAAGCACACAATAATACATAGACAAACAACTCAACAAAAATACCGACACAAAAAAAACAATAACCGATTGCACAGCACCACCAAGAACCAGAAAAAAATACACACAGAACACAGGAACACAAATGCCCACGGACTCCGGACAGAAAAAAGTCAAAGCAACTAGCTGTAAAACATCCAATCACAGCGCAAAACGACAAGAAAATTCAGACAAAGAGGCCGAGGCCGCTAGTAAGAGGAAAAGTATAGAAAAGCACTATCCAAGAAAGAATATACCGACCAGTAGAATGAGCCAACAAAGCACAGGGGAAAAAACAACAAAAAGACCGGAATCTCAAGGAAGCAAAACAGTACCATAACGAAATGAATTTCTCCGTCATTTTTATCCGCGCCGGGATTCGAACCCGAGGCCGCTCATTCCGGAACAAGTTGCTCTACCAATTAAGCTACGCGGACATTTTATTCTGATTCCTATCTGCCTTTATGTCGTGTGCGTCCTTCTGGCAGGTACGTCACATCTCCTGGTACGTTACAGTACAACATTACCAAAGGGCCATCAAAAACAAGAAAAGGAAAACGGTAAAAAATTTAAAAGGAAAAACAACAGGATCAGAGGAAAAGAATGAATACGAGGGAAAAAAAAACCTGCAGCTCAATCAAAAACAGAACAAGACAACAACCCGGAAAAGCAAAAACAAACAAAGTGAAGAAACCAGTACACCAAAACAAAAACATGAAAAAAACCTGATCAAACGAGTTGAATCAGCCCATGCTCAACCCGAAACCATGGAAGGTGGGGTGACCAGACCGAGAAGAAAGCAGGAACTGCCTGCCGGCCAGAGCTACCTCGTACTCAAGTTGGATGACGGACTTGATCGAGGAACGAAACCTACGGCACAGAAAAACTATCGCAGGATGATATCGACGAAGAGCAGGCCGATCAACACTGGTATGATAGTATAAATAAATAGTCAGTTTGGCCTGCAAAATTAAAAACGCGCAAACTGGATTGTGAACAGCAGCGGAAGGATGATGACGGCGAGGAAAATAGTAATGTGAAACAGAGTGAAAGGAAGGACAGGCCTTGGAGAGAAGAGCAAACATCAATGAAAAAAGAGGCTGTAAAACTAAACAGGAGTCATATGCGGAATGAACATCACCGAGCGATGAATAGAAAAAACACAATTGAGAAGACAGGCGACCAAAACGATGAAGAGTTCGTGGTGTGAGCAAGCGACGATGAAGATGGAGCCAATGAATATCAGTTGCTTTTGGGGAAGCTAGAGAAGTGTGAGAATCGATCCATGTCTGAGAGGTTTCATCAGGTGGCACAAAAGGAATAGCGAGAGGTGCTCTAAAATAAGTAAGAAAGTGGCGGTACAAGAGTTTTGCAGTAACTTGATGCACCAGAAAGGGAACATCATTCAAATAAACCAGAAAAGGAAGGCAAGGGGACGCCGAAGAAGAAACAATTAACCCATAAGAATTCACGAGGGACGGGTAAAGGCATTGAAGCTGAATATGAAGCAACCGAAGCTGGGCGCGATGTAAGGGAGTGTCAGCAAGAGGGGGTCGATATGGGAAAGAGACTTCCAGCGGAGAGAAGCATCTACAAGTTGGGATACCTGTACCACGCCACTGGCGAACCAGGTGGAGAAGCACAAGTACGGTGAAAAGGGAGAACGGAGTGCAGAAGAGTAAAAGAGAGGTTCCGCAAGCAGATCATTAGTTGAGGTAGGTGGGAGACGGACGGGACATAAGGAATGCCAGAGGGAAAAGACGGTGCGATAAGTATCGGGAAAGTGATCTGGAATGAGGGGGAACAGATCCATACGGAGGAAAGTAGCGAGAGTGAGAAACGGACTGCGAGGGAAAAGTAAAGTATCAACAATAGTAATCGATGAAATCTGAGGATGAGAAAAAGAACGGAGAAAGGCCTGAAGATGAATAGCATTAGATTTTTGAAAAATATCTGGGAGGGCAAGACCTCCAAAGGACAGAGGAAGGACGAGAGTAGAACGATGAACCCAGTGAACTTTATTCCAGATGAAATCAGTAATCAAACGTTGAGCGGATTGGAGAAAAATGGGCGAGGGAAAATAAGCGAACCACGAATGTGTCAGAATGGGAAGAAGAAAGGAAGAAACCAGATGTGCTCTTCTAAAAAAGGACAAAAAAGGTTTGAACCGGCAAAAAGGAGCAAGACGGCGATTGAGCTGCTGAACCAAAGGAATCCATGTGGCATCAGCAACCGCCACGGGATTTCCAACGTACACACCAAGAAGTTTAATGACCGAGGATGACCAACGGGCACCCCAAGGGCGATCACCGTGTGCCACCCACGATCCGGCCCACAGACCGACAGATTTAGACATATTAAGTTCGGAACCGGAAATTGAAGCATACTCACGATAAGCAGAAAGGACAACACCGAAAGAACGTTCAGTGCGAAGAAAGAGAGTGAGGTCATCAGCATATGCAGACAACACTATGCGGTGGTGACGAGTAGGAGCAATACTGCGAGGAATCACAGAAAACTAACGAGAACGCAGAAAAATTAAGAGAGGTTCAAATGCAAGCGTAAAAAGTTGACCCGAAAGGGGACAACCCTGCCGGATCTTGTTGTCAAAGGGGATGGTAGCTGTCATGAATGTGGAAGTGCGAACACGGAAAGAAGAGTGAGAGTAAAGATTAATAAGAGCTTGACAGAAAAGAGTAGGAAAGCCAAAATGACGAAGAACAACAAAGAGATAAGAGTGATTAATGGAGTCAAAAGCTTGTTTCTGATCAATATTAAAAATTGCGAGAGGTTCGGAAAGATGGGAAGCAAGAAAATATAAGTTGCGAATGGTGGAAATGTTGGTAGTAATCGAACGGAAGGGAATAGTGTAAGTTTGATCGGGGTGGATTAAATGCTGCAAGACGGAATTGAGGCGAAAAGCGAGAATTTTAACAAAGGTTTTGTAGTCAGTATTAAGAATAGAGATAGGACGCCAGTTAGAAAAAAGACCAAGGTTTCCGGTTTTGGGGATGAGACGGAGAATAGCAAAAGTGAAATCAGAAGACTGAAAATTTGAAGAAGTATAAACGGCATTAAAACAAGCAACCAGAAGCGGGAGGAGAGAAGGAAGAAATCTCTTATAAAATGAGAGCGGAAGACCGTCCGCGCCAGGGGAAGAACAGTCATTCAGACTGGAAATTGCAGAGCGGACTTCAGAAGGAGAGATAGGAGAAACAAGAGAATAAAAAAAAACAATGTGGAACCTGAGGGAGGACATGACGAAGAGGGGAGGTATCTGCAGGACAAAGGAGTCGGTGTTGAAAACGATCAGAATAATGGGAAAAAGTAAGTTCACAGATACGATAAGGGTCAGTAACTGTAGATCCGTCAGGTAGTGAAAGAAAGGAAATTGTGTTGCTTTTAACATGATACTCCTCAAGGGACTTCAAACTAGAAAAGGGGTCGTCGTGAAACCGCAAGTGAGTGAATTTCAGACGAGTAAGGGCTGTTGAAGCAAAAGTAAACAGAATTCGACGAAGTTGAGCTTGAAACACGGGAAAAGAAGGATCAGAAGGAGAAATAGTCTGCAATTTACGACGGAAAACATCAATATCTTGAAAGCGAGAAGTACGGGAAGAGAAAGAAAACTGACGTGCGAAAGAAATAATCGAAATTTTCGTGGAAAGCCACAGAGCCACTGGGTCGTCAGACGAAGAAAGTTGTTGCACAGAAGACGAGATCATAGAGCGAATTTCAGCACAGAAAACAGGATCAGTTAAAACTGAATCGTCGAGCGACCAGACTGGGGAAGGGGGAACAGAGGAAGAATGAAACAAAAGTTTTAAAAGAACGGGGCGATGATCTGACGAAACGGAAGGATGATGAGTAATTTCAACTAGAGAGGAATGGAGAAAACTGGAAACATAGAATCTATCTAGGCGTGCTGCGACACAGCGTGAAGCAGCCGGGGGAAGCAGGAAAATTCCTTGGACCGGGGATGGAGGGAACGGAATGCATCAATCAAATCAAAATTAACAACGAGTTGAGTGAGATTGGAAACAAGGTCGGAACGGCTTTCGGTTGAACCATCTCGGTCAAAACCGGGTTGCAAAGTGCAATTGAAATCGCCTGCAACAATGACTGTATTATTTGGATGGAGGGTCGAAAGGATAGAAGAAAGATGTTGGAGGAGAGTTTCTGCATCCGTAGCAGATTGCGGAATATGGATATTGAAAACATGAATACGTTTAGAACAAAAACAAAAAGAAATATGTTGAAAAGAACCCAGCAGACTCTGTGACTCAACAAGATCAGAAAGGGAAGAATGAAAACGCACATGAAACGCTATAGCGGTACCAGACCTGAGATGGGTCCGGTAATTATGATAAAAAATGTACAGCCAGCGTCTCCAGCGGGAACACCAGGCATCCAAGGAACAGTTCGTCTCCTGGAGAAGGAGGATATTAGCCCCCAGGTAACGAACGTCCTCGTAAACCAAAGCATTCGCCGCAGAAGACGCAAGCCCTCTACAATTAAAGCTAAGTAGTGTTAACAAGGACATCACTGGTAGGTTGCATCCAGCCTTCCAGTTCAGCCCTCAAAATCTTGAGTAAGTATCCCAGACGGCGAGCATATTGTTCAGTCCCGCCAGGCAAAGTAACATTAGTTATAAATGCATGGAACTGGTGTAGCTGTGCAATCATTTCAGGCAGCAAGTGAAGCTTACTCTTAATGCAAGGTAGTGTGATCAACTTCGCCTTACGCGGGCGAGTGGTCAATGCATACAGATCAGATAAGGTAAGAGGGTGCAAAGGCACCGCAAGTTTTTTTTTGATTGGAGGTTTAACGACCACCGTGAGCAACTCAATGGGCTATAAGCAGTCGCCCGTCCCTAATTTAGAGTCACTGGTTCCAGGGAAGGGAGAGAGCCAGTGCCGTAAGACAAACACAACATCCATGCCTCACCGGGATTCGAACCCGGACCGCTTACGGACGAATGATCAGAGGCCAGCGCCTTAGACCACTGCGCCACCGGGGCGGCCACCGCAAGTTCGTCAAACATAGGAGAAATGTCAAGAAGTGTAGGAGAAGGAGAATCATCATCAGAGTCAACCATTGCAGTGTCACCAGGATCAGGGGCGACCGTGTCCATAACATCATCATCCTGGAGACATGTGAATCGGTTCGAAATTAGTAATTCAGAATTTGGCTCATGATGGCTAGGTGAACCCGAGGTAGAATGGGCTGGTTTCTTGGACCGAAGACGTTGAGACGAACGGGAAGAGCGAGTAGAAACACCAGGTGAGCTGGGGCGTTTACGTTGTGATTTAGGTGCAGACATTTCCAGCGATGGAAAATCCTCATTGGAGGGCTCCAAACCATCCAGTACGACGACAGGAACCGAGAGGGAAGGAACGACTGGAGAAACAGCAGGCAAAATTGATGAAGGTAGAATGTGAGCAGGTGCCTCAGCGGCCTGCACAACATCCGCAGGGGCAGCGGCCACCGGAACTGTAGTAGCTAATGAAGAATCAGATCTAGCACCAGGAGTAGCATGAGGACAAGCAGAAGCGAGATGACCTTCCCCTTTACAGCGGAAGCACTGAACCCCTGCAAAAAGATTAAAAATGTACGTCCGGGTATCAGTGACTAATTCCAGAGTTGCAGGGCGTTCCGCAATTGACTGAGAAGTTGGAAAAATAACCCGGTACTGGCGGCGCCCACCCTGCACATGTTTCAGGGGGGAATCACGGGCTGTAGCTGGAAGAATCTTGGTCACTCCCACAACACGACCCATCGTGTTGAGGGCATCAATCAACAGAGAATCAGGAACAGCCGTTGGTACAGGAGAGAGGGTCACCGTAACTGGTCTTTCGGCTGCAGCGACAGGTTGTAGATGAAAGGACCCAATATCAACCCCATAAACTATAATTAAATCTACTGCTTGCTGGTGGGTGAAGTGAGCAACCACCCCTCCACCCAAGCGAATAATGGACACAATGCTTTCGGCTGGAACGACCTTCGACACAGCATGCAGATACTGGGGGAGGGGGTGGCACGCAAAGCAGGAATGAAAACACTTAATAATAAGGCAGACGACAATTGCTTACCTTGCGGTGAATCACTTGGAAGAATAATTTTCAATGCCGAAGCTACACGTTTGAAATGTGGTGCAGAATCACTAGAAATATATGAGGTACTTCCCACAGCTTGTGCGAACGACGTTGAAGTAGAACTAGCAGAACCAGGAATATTAGACGCAGCCGGCACACGGGTGGCCAGAAGCACAGTCTCTGGAAGACCAGCAGCACAGCAGTAGTCGACGCAACATTCCCCGAAGAAGACACAGAACTAAGAAGCGAAGACATATCAGCAATCGACGAAGCAGCTGTAGACGACAATGACTTATTCACAGTGGTAGTGGACATTCTCGACCACTGGCCCACCAAAACTCATGCGTCGTAACTGACGACACACGAAAATAAAAAAACAAAAAATGAGCACCCACTCGGCACTCAGCCTCACTGCTCGTGAAGCGAGGGTACGAAACACTGCAACCAAAACACAAAACGACGAAATACCACAAAAAGAACAAGTAAACTAACGAACGTTGACTTCTGCGCAGGAGCCGAAAAAATTGCGACTTGTCTGTTCAACGACCACTGCGCCACCGGGGCGGCGTAGCACTTTTGAGCAGGGTATGTATACAATAGTAGGTTATCAAATAGGAAAAAATGCACAAAAAATATTTTTCATTATCGAAGGTACCGCCATTACATATTAAAAACATTTATACATATCATTTATTCCTACATCTGATGAGTTTCACATTCCTTCTGAGAAAATCTCTGCTTTACGCTTCTCACATTTTCCTTTATGTGCGCTTCTCACACTTTCCTTTATGTGTGTCTTGTGGTATCTTTCAGTGCAACATCTAGCAGCAGTTGTCCATCATTATTTTTGGCATTGTGTTGTTGTACATTACATGAGATAAAAAAAGTAACAGTTATGACGGTGATTTTTTGGTTTCCTCCAGATTACTAACACACCAAAACGAACTGATTTTTTCTTTCTATTTGTCCACTGCCTTGATTATTCAACACAATATTAAAATCTTTCCGTAATGTGTGAGACTTAAAACTGGTTTCTATCAGCAAATCAGTTTCTGTGACCATACAATATAATATTTCCCAGCAGTTATTTACATTACGATCTATACAAAAAATTATTTATTTAGCAATTACTTTTATGGGGATTGCTCTCAGACTAGATGCACTGCAATAGTATACATTAATTTCTCAGAAATGCTGTTTTTAAGGAAAGAGAAAACGCCCGGAAAGTTATTTTGTTCTCTTTTACAAAATTTTAAACGAAATGATTGAGAACACACCCTTTCAGACTGTACAGATTTACAGAAGCTAGAACGCCTCCGCTTAGGGCATCTCGTTCAGCATTTATTAATTATCAAACAATGAGCCGGGAGGAGATTCTTTTTTTGTGCTAGACGTGACAAGTAAATGGTTTATTTAAAGAGTAAATGGATATTTTCAATGGAAATTAATTTTAAGGTATTTAATTTTTTTCACTGCAATACTACACTATCTACCATCAAGTAATTGGACACCCCTGCAATCGACGATATCTGTGGTCCTGATGCACGTCACTGCCGCCACCGTTAAATATCGTGTGGGAAACAACAACGCAACCAGTCGCATGCAAGATGCCACGCAGTTCGGAGCTCTCTGATTTCGAGAAAGGTGTAATCGTCGGGTATCACAGAAATGGCCGATCCATACGTGACATATTCAGCGAGTTGAAGTACCCAAAATTGACAGTGGCCTACGTGATTGGCAAGTGGAAGATGAGAGGTGACTGTCGGAATGTGCCCCGACCCGACAGACCCACAAAACTGGGAGTTAGAGACCGACGGGTGCTTGCCAGAGAAATTCGGAAGAACCGCACCAAATCGATGGGCCACATCCGCGAGGAGTCATAACAGGCATCTGGGAGTGTTCTTTCGATGAATACCATCCGTAAGACAGCCCATCTGCTCGGTTATCATGGATGTGCTGCCGCCCACAAGCCTTTGATCACCAAGTCCAATAGCGCTGCTCGGCTAACGTGGTGCAAAGAACGTCGACAGTGGACCGTTGAACAGTGGAAACAGGTTCTCTGGAGCGACGAATCAAGGTTCACCCTCTACCGTTCGGATGGCAGGGTCTGGGTTTGGCGTCTGCCTGGAGAACGCCTCCTGCCGGAATGTATTGTGCAAAGTGAAGTTCAGCGACGGTGGAATTATGCTATGCGGGTGTTTCTCCTGGTATGGCACGGGACTCTTGGTCACAATTCCTGGTAGACTCAACGCCGAGACCTACTGCACCAATTTGGATGACCATGCGCTTCCTACGTTGTGGAAGTTTTACGGGGTGGACCCATGTTACTTTCAGGATGACAATGCCACCTGTCATGTTGCGAGGTCCACCATGGCTTGGTATGGTGACAATGGGGTTAATCGAATGGACTGGCCTGCGCAGAACCCGGACCTTAACACTATCGAGCACCTCTGGGACGAGTTGTAGCGTCGACTTAAGGGGTGCCCCCACCGTCCGAAATCGGTGAAGGAACTGACCTGTCTTCTCCAAGCCGAGTGGAAGAAAATACCGCTAGCCATCGTACAACTCCTGGTTGAGAGCATGCCGCGCAGGGTCGCAGGTGTAATCGCCGCTCGTGGAGGCTCTACCAACTATTGAAGGTGAATAAACTTCGTTTTCCTTTGCTATCACAGGTGTCCAATTACTTGTTGGTAGATAGTGTATATATAATGCGTGACCTGAATCAGAAATCTAAGAGGCTTTTCTGATTGCAAAGGGGTAACCGAGAGAATGCGGACCCATATTACTCAAAGGCGAAGATATCTTGCAGTTGTTCACGCATAGGTATTAAATGAGGTCCATTCAATCAAACGTTTTAGAAGCGAATTCTGAGATCAACTTTGCCGTAAGTTTAGAGCAATAGGAACATAGGAAGATAATTTTTAACTCTTGCGATTTGCAGTGAACCACGCTTGCACAATTAAGCTCTTACTTTGTAATCGTTTCACATCGTCTTCTGACATAATGCGGTCGGTTTGTTTACCCTGTTTCCTTTCAGGTACAAGTATTGTGAAATTGTACGAACTTTTAATTACCTAAAAGTTATCTTAAGACTTGTTCTGTAATTTGCGGCAGTTGCATGTCACCATCAATGGACTCATCTCATGTAGCGACTAATTTATGAGGTAAGCCAAGCGATGTTTGGCCCAGGATTAGAGCTGGAAGCAATCGACTTCAGAATAGGATTGGAAACGATGCTTTTAGCTTTCTAAATTTGGATGCTGAAATCGTATTTTGTTAACAGAAATATCTATTGATTCCTCTCTGCTAGCTTCAGACACGTGACATCATTACAACTTCTTAAAAACAAAATATCCTTCTCGAGCTCGATAAAGAAGGCATCTTTATTGAAACCGAACTAGGGGGGGAATCGATACTTACGTGATTTACTTTGAACAAAGAAACGCGAGCACGCCGACTGTGTACACTGGTGTGCAAAAATTAAGGACGAAGAGGAGAAATTAGCATAACAGCGGAACGACCAGGCAGAACGGACCGAAAGACCCCTCAGGAGATAGACTAGGGTCCGGTACGGTAAGGCATGCGCATATATGAAGCATGGCGTAAAGGAGGGGGTGTCGGAAGGGTATAAAGCACACGGGCGGTGTACGCTTAGCAATTCGCTGAAAGCTATTGCACGATGTACATCGGTTTGAACGACATCGAGTTGCTGCCACCGTGTGATATGGCCAACAGGCAATCCAGTAGACGACATCTGGATGACTTTACCCGAGGTCGCGTCATTGGGAAGTTGGAAGAATTTCGAAGTGTGACTAGTGTGGCCGAGAAGTTCGGGATCGCTCACAGCATCGTTTCACGAGCTTGGAGAGCATTTCAAACGACAGGAACAGCTGCCCGAGAGTTTAGCACTGGTCGTCCACGAGCAACCACGGCGGCGGACGACCGGTATATTTTCCTACAGGCGAGAAGAGACAGACGGCAGACAGTGGGAGAAAAATCAAGGCACATGCTGCATGCAAGAGGCAACTGGACGTCCGTTATCGCGTTTTACCGTGGCCAGGAGGCTGCACAAAGGTGGTCTATTTGCACGACGACCAGTACGGTGTGTGCCATTAACGCCTGCTCATCGGAGATAGCGGTTTCTGTGGTGCCAGGAACACAAGAACTGGACACATCAGCAATGGGGTCGAGTTCTCTTTATGGATGAGAGCCGATTCTGGACGTATACACAACTGGAGAGAGCAGGGAACACGCAATCACACCTCCAACATCATCGAAAGGGACCGGTTTGGAGGTGGCGGAATTTTCGTTTGGGGCGGTATCATGCTTGGTAGCCGTACTGACCTCCACATCTTCCAAGGAAATTCAGTCACTGGTGTCCGCTATTGTACCGAGGTTCTCCTGCCATACGTGTGTCTGTTTAGTGGTGCTGTGGGTCCTGAGTTCCCCTTCATGGACGACAACGCTACACCTCATCGTACAGTGGCTGTCGCAGAGCTGTTGGAAAGTGAAGATATTCAACGCATGGATTGGCTCGCAAGGTCCCCGGACCTAAATCCAATCGAACACGTGTGGGACCTTCTTGGGAGACGCTTGGCAGCACGTCACCAGCCGCCAGCAACGAAGCTGCGATTGGCGCTACAGAGGAATGAGCCGCGATGCCTCAACAGCTCCTTGACAACCTCGTCCTCGGCATGGACAGACGTTGTAAATGCTGCAACGCAGTCAGGGGTGATCATATCCCCTACTAAAGACTGGAATTTTCTTGGCAGCCGCCTGTCACATGGATGTTTCTGTCTTCTGACCAGTTGTGCTAGAAGCTACCTTTTCAATAAAGTGCCTTTGTATCCTTTGGATTCCTTGTTTGAACAGTTTTGCTCACTTGTCCCATATTCTTACATCTTGGGGATCTTATGGTATGATTTGAGTCGATGTGGAGCACTTCTGCACGACGTTACATTCGAAAAGCCGTCTCGTCCTTAATTTTTGCACGCCAGTGTATAACCGTATATGCAGTCATCTTATCTTCTCTATCAATTATAACATATAGAAACTCTTACATGATAAACTGATAAGGAAACTTCTCTTTGATACAAACCTACAAATTGATAAAAAAAAATCTGCTTTACTTATTCTCTTTAATTATTTTAGCATATCTTGGGGGGGGGGGGGGGGTACGTACTCATAGCAAGACTACGCCCGTCCGCCTCACCAAATACCTAATACAGTGATTTGAAAAATTAACTTTGCATTGGAAAGCCTGAACTGTGAGATCGATAATCCGATGCATAACTGTGCCTCCAGGGTGTGCAAACGCCGATGCTATTAAATTCAAAAAATATTTTATTCCACATCACTTCTTATAAAAGTCCTATTTAAGGGAATTACTTTTTCCCTTGATACCTTTTACCATGCTGTGTACAGTTTCTATTTCAAATAATCCAGTTTCCCTTGCTATTAGGTATACACATACAGTGAAAATTTCCCTAAACCTCTGCTAGTAAAAGTTCAGTTTGAAAAGTTATTTTTTCTTCGGATGGCATTTAGGGTGAAGAATATTTATCATGCTATTTATAATTCTTTAAAGCGAACAGTTTTTCTACTGAAGCAATAAGATCATATTTCTGCTTACAACACATTTTCACCCGCATCTAAGGGACCAAAAATCAGATTGAAGTAATAGTTTTGGTCACAGTAATACTCACTAAGGAAAGCGTTTTTGCGTATATTTCCTGTTCAAAATGATATCCAGTTTTCCCGTAAGAAGGCATAAACGCATATTCTATATTTCTTGGTATTCATTCTTGTTAAAGTCCAATTTCTCTTTAAACCCTCAATTAAAAAAAAATGGGGGGGGGGGCGATTTTGCAAGAATACATTTACAAGAAAATGCCAAATTTTACAATAGATATTTTTGAAGAGTTTTAAAATGTCTTTTTACAGCGGATACCACTCACTGCGGGAAACATTTTCTATGTATTTTTTAATTTTTCATAATAAACGGTTTTGCTGCTAGGTGGAGAAAGCATGTATTTTTTTTTTCACAACTGTATTTCCGTTTCTAAAACTCCGACTGAATTTTTTTTCCTGCGCTGTACACCATTCGCTATGAGAATAGCCATGAACATTATCCACTTGAATGTATAGTTTTCTAGCTAGGAATGTACACGGATAGACTCCATTTTTGCTATCTCTGCTTCTAAAAGACGGATCTGATCAATTCGTTTTGCACATCATAGCTCCTACCGTGAATGATGCGCAGTTCTGTCGCTAGAGGCATCAGTGTACATTTATGCTTTTTGCAAGAACATTTGACATTATAAAGATCCTTTCTTGGCGGAATTCGATTGACTATGAAGAGCATTTTGCATCAATTTCCTTTTTCAAATAACGCACATCCCCCCTAGGGACGGAAACTTATGTTACAATTTTCTTAATATATCTGCTTCTAATTATTCCATTTGAAAAATTACTTTTGTCTGTAATGTCTTCCTCTATGATAAATGTTTTGCGTACAGTTTGTGGTTTTTCACAAGCACATTTCTGCCGCCGGTAAGCTTTCTACTCGGAGATGTTTTACTAATTCTACATAGAAATCCGGTTAAAGAACTTCGCCTTCTAGTTGATTTCATTCACTGTGAATAACACTGCGCACATTGTGCATTTTAAATAATTCCGCTTGGGGGAGTAAATAAAATACTTTTTCAGTAGATTTTTCTTTTTTTGCAAAATCCGTGTTTCAAATTTTTTCGTGCCGGAAAGTATACGGAAAACCTGCATATTACACGCGACAACTCCGTGTCATGTCCTTGTTTCTTTAGCTTTAACAATACTAATGCCATCAAGATGACTCAAAAACAAAAACAGTTTAACACATAAAAACTTTGATCTTGAGATACGGTGTCATGCATCCAGCTGATTTTGTCGTACGAAGTTAAGGGTATACGTAGTCAGTTTCTTCGGAAACAATTTCAACAATTCATTTTGCAGATATGTTGGCGACAGACAGGGCCGGGAAAGCTTTTCTTATCTGAAGTGTGTGTGTGTGTGTGTGTGTGTGTGTGTTGAATTTACACCTGTTCGAGTTCAAAAGTTCCCCCCTTCCTCTCAGAGAGTATACGCAGTTTTTACTTTCTCATACCTCCGTTATAGGAAAGTATTATAATCGTTCAAATATCGCACTTCCGGTTTTTGACAGAAGTTTACTGAAAATGTGAAAGCTCGGTAAATGTCCAAGAGCGACTTGTGGTAAATATCAAGTAAAGCATAAAATGTCATACAAACGCCGACAACACAGCACTTCGCAGTAATGCACAATGGAAAGCGAACTACGACAGAACATATAAGTATCAGATAGTGATAGTAACGAGAGTTGGAAACGGGTTAAATATACACTATATTGACAAAAGTCACCGGACCCCTAGAAGAGAAACACAACATAGCATTTATTGACATACATTAGTACGGTGTCAGTTCACCTTTGGCCTACACGTGTCTTCAGGAGCTCCGTGTTTGAGTGCTTCACGTACGTGTTTTGTATGTCCCATCATTGTTCTTCTGTGCGTGTGCCGAAATTAAAGGTCTGTGATTTTGTTTAAGATCCCTCACGAGTGGGCGAGTGCTCATTTGTTTTTTCATTATCACTGTTTTAATTTGCACACCGAGCTGGTCGTTTTTCTTCGTTAACCCTTGCCATTGATTATGGTATCTGCCGATGAGGGCGCTGTTCCCGCCCGCTTCGCTGCAGCTGCTCGCGTCGCTTTTTCAACGACAGATGCAGCCGATCAATCATTTTCGCTTGCTAGTGGAAAGCCTCTTAATTTTCCTCCTGTCATTGAACGTCTTCTCCTGCTCAGGCCTCCGACTCTGCCATTGAGAACGTGGATGTGACGTCCCTGGCCTCTGCTGACGATGATGAATTCATGGACGTCTCTGATGGCGTCGCTAATCTGCCCTCTACAGTTTCTACTGCCTCTGCTTCCAGTACATTGTCTCATGCAGCGTCAATGCCTTCCAGAGGAGGCGATTCTGCACGCACGTATCCTGCGGCTGCCTCTGGTAGTCCACCGGCTTCCTCCTCGTCTCGTCTGCCCCCTATGGATTCTTTCGTTACTCTCAACGGTGACACCATTTTATTAGACATTCACGAGAACTCTCATGCAGGTCAACGTCTTTATTCGACCCTCGAGTTGGGGGGTTTGTTTTGATGCGCTGCCCAACACTCCTTTGAAACAGTACAGCGCTGCTCTCAAGAAGATGCTTCCTTCTGGTGCCATCACTCACCTCACCCGAAAGCTACGAACTGTGGTTGTTTATTTTCCGAAGAAATAATATGCCGAGCTTGTCTTGTATCGGAGCCTATCAATTGGCGATCGTCACCTCTTAGCCGAATCCATCGCACAGCATCCTGTGCTGGTCTCTCTACATCCGGTACTTCCGGAGATCTCTGATGATACGCTGTGTGCTGCACTTAGGCGATGCGGCAGAGTAGTCGGCCCAGTGAAGACTCTCTCATCTTCCCCCTCTGACCCCGATGATAAACATATCTGAGGCTTCTGTAGAACTGCTCGCATCATCTTACCGTCGGAAGAACATCTCATAAAGTTTCCAGGGTTCCTCGATGTTCGTTGCGGTAACGAGTGCCGCCGGATTGAGCTTCTCTCCCATGCTCATTGCTCACGCTGCAAGGCTTACGGCCATCAGCAGGCTCAATGCCCCCATGCAGAGTCACTGACTCCTGCAGCTCCAAGGCAGCATTCTACCTCTTCCTTCGTTTCTGCTGCCATGTCTCCTCCTGCGTCTGCACCTCCTGGACACAGTTCTGCCGAAAATCTGATTAAAGCCTTCGATCAACACGCGTCTTCCGATGTTGCTTTCTCCACTCTGTCGGATTTTCCTCCGCTTGACTCCTTCTTGCCTTCCCGTGTTCTCTATTCATCAGAGGACATCACGACTGATCTTCAAGCTTCATTCACCGTCGGCACTTTTGCTCCCGGCGATGAGGTGGACCTTTCCTCTGATTCCACATCTCGTGTGTCATCGATCCACGGCAAACGTCGCTCTACTACCAGTACCGAGGACCGGAGGAAAAAGAAGAAATCCCCTTCTACGAATGGCCACCCACATCGTTCCACCCGTCTAGCAGACTCCAAGTCTCCCCTCTTACGTTCTAGCTCTTCCTCTTCAAAGTCCAAGGGTCCTCTGCCGACGTTTGAAGATTTCTCGACTCTGCTTACCAATGCCTCTCTTCCTTCAGAACCTGTCTCCTTTGAAGATCTTTACGAGTTTCTCACTCATAAAACAAACCAGGAGGCTTCTCTCATCTTTTTACAGTAGTTTGAAGTAGTTCTTCCCGAGGTCTTCGACCAAACAACCTCCATCCTCTAATTCCTCCGGCATAATGCCAAGCAACCCGACTACGTCTTGTGGTGTCGTGGTATCATCAATCGCCTCGACACATTCCAGAAAGCTGGCATAGCTGCCCTTCATCCGACGTAGGACTTACCCATTCAAGGTCGCCACTCTGAAGTGAAGCGGGTTTGCTAACCCCCTCGCTAACGCTCTCATTCTGGAAGATCTCTTGCCTCTTGGGGCCGACTTACTCGTTCTGCAAGAGACGAACTGCCACCCCTCGACACCTTTTTATAGATGGCGCACTTGGGACTTCACCTTTCACCATGCTTTCCGTTACTCTGTGCACGGTGGTCCAGCAGGAGTAGCAGTCTGCCATCTCCGCATGCCGTGAAAGCTTCTTCTATGATACGTGGTCGCCAGTGACCCCGTGGTTTGCTGTTACACCAAGTCCGTTACATCTCACGGTGAGTTAAAACTCTACATTAACTTTTTGTTGTTCTTTCGCACTGCGGTGCCCCGCCTGTGATCATTTTGTTCTTCCTCAAGCATTGCTCTGTTTGCATCACGTTGTAAATTTGTCATTGCTCATTCAACGTACATATCATCGCTTTGATCAGTTTGTATCATTCCGGTTCTTTTTTTTTTTAAGACGATTCCATGTTGCTCGTCTAATCTGTTTTGTTACATTAAAGCGATTCTGAAACCACCTTTGGCCTTATTGCATGCACTAACCTTTCGAGACATGCTTTCGACAAGGTTTTGGAACACAGCGATAGGTATGCGCTTCCATTCAGAACATAATGTTGCCGCTAACTGTTGCTTAGTAGTAGGCCTTGGTTCCAAACTTCTTATGCGGTGCTCTAATTCATCCCATAGAGCAGGGCTCTGTACTGGCCAGTCCACACACGATACGGAATTATCGTCGAACCATGCCGTAACAGTCATTGCTTTATGTCTTGGTGCATTATCCTGTTGGTACCTACAAGGCTCGGTTCCATAGTATTGCCACAGAGTTGGTAGGGCATAATTGACCAGAATATTGAGGTAGGCGTGCCGGATAACAGGTTTGTCCACGATAACCAATGGGCCGGGACCATACCACGAAAAACAATCCCACATCACGAGCACACTGCCAGCTCCAAACTTTACCGTAGGAAGAGTACACTGTAGTAAATAGTGTTCCCCCGGCTGCCGCTATGTCCACACACGCCCATCAGACTGATGAATCGTGTATCTGGATTCATCAGTCCATAGGATCCGTTTCCATTGATCTACGGTCCACGATAAATTTTCTTTACACCATGCTAATCGACGAGTAGCATTCCGAGTGGAGATGAAAGGCTTATGAGCAGCCGCACGACCACGGTAACACATGGAATGAAGTTCTCTGCGAATGGTACGTGTACACACTGAGGTTCCAGCAATTTTACTCACCTGTACACTGAGGTCTTGTGCAGTACTCTGTCGATTAGCTGTAACGACTCTCCTGAGGCTTCGACGTCCTCTATCACTGATTTTCTTTGGTCTGCCGGTACGTTTTGCTGCTTCAGGCACGCCATGTGTCTTCCACTTATTCAGTACATTCAAAACAGTTGACTTGGGTATGTTTAAACGCCTCTCGGTTTCTCTTATGGGCAACCCACTAATACAACACCCAACAATCTTTCCTTTCTCAAACTCAGTTTTCTCCGTGACATTTTCACTCGACCTCACAGTGCGATATGATCGCGGTCAACTGCAGGCTTGTTTTTATACCGTTTGCAGCTGTATCGCGCATCTTAAGAGAATCCGTTCATTTGCTTTTGCAAGGGTGTCCGGTAACTTTTGTCCATATAGTGTGTATATATACATGTATATTTTGAGCTGTGTGCTGCCAAAGGATTTAAACAAAATTCCAACGAATAGCTGCTCTATTATTGTGACGAATACCCCACAATTCTCTCGCTTACACACCGAAGAGCCCAAAACACTATAACGACCTTCCTACCATGATGTTGATCCCCAACGTGCCGCTCAAACAGCTCTTACCCTGCGAAACATCGACGCTACAAGATCTGTAAAGATGTCTTGTGGTATCTGGCACCAATTCGTTACCATAAGATCCTTTAAATCTTCTAAGTTACGCATCTGAGCCGTCGCAGATCGGATTTGCTCTTCCAACACAAACACAAATGCTCGATTGGGTTGATATCTGAAATAGCTGGAAGTTTTCCTCACATCCCGTGAACAATTCTCGAACAATCCGGGAAGTGTGGCATGGCGTATTACTGCTGAAAGAAGGCGCTACTGGAAGGCAATCCCGTTGCGATGAAGCGATGTACCTGGTCAGCAATGACGTTTAAGTACCTGATAGACGTCATAGTTTCCTGCACATGAATGACTGGACCCAGGGCTTCCCAGAAGAACATTGCTCAAAGCATTACACTTCCTCCAGCGACCTGTTTTCATCCCACGATGCATGCTTGTGCCAACATTTCGCCAAATGAACGACACACATGTACCCGGCCGTCTACATGGTGCAACAGGAAACGAGATTCATCGGACCAGGCGCCGTTCTTCCAATCATTCAAGGTCCAGTTTTGATGCTCGCGTGCCCATTGCAGGTGCTTTGGACGGTGAACCGAATTTAGGTCGGAGAAAAGGCCTGTGGCTACGCAACGCCATTTTCAGAAGGATTCGAAGTATTGTGTGTTGTGGCACATTACTTCCGTCACCAGCATTCATATTTCCGGCGAGTTGTGCCACAGTATCTCCTCTATTGGTTCGTGGCATACGAGATAGCTTTCGCTCGCCTCTAGTATCGATGTGCCGTGGTTGGCCCACACCTTAAGAGCATTTCGTGGCCTTCCCTCCTCGGACCACTTTTTGAAGGTACCAACCATCGCTGACCGTGAGAACTCCGCAAGCCTTACCGTCTCGTAAATTTTTTGCCCAGTCATCTGGCCATTACAATTTGGACTTTTTCAAACTCGCTTAAGTCCGCTGCCTTTCCCGTCTGAAGAACAAAAACCACAGATTTTTAACAGAGCTCAGTATGAGGTGTTATTCATGCCGTTTCACAACTTTCACATGCGCCGTCGTTTACCTGCTATGACGTAGAAGTCTTTTCGTACTACTACGTTATTTTAAAAACATAACCATACGATGAAATAGTTCCTAAATTAAATCTTAATGGCCAGACGAAACATGTAAAACAACAGAAGTCAAACTTACGGAAATGAGGCTTTTTTCAGGATGTAGCACTTCCATAACAAATCATAACATCACATAGTACTTCGCATTAAGCTCTCCATACACCACACAGCTCTACACAGCTCTTAACACAACGCTCTACTTGCAACACTTCTCCAAGCAACGCTCTCTTTAACAAGGCTCGCCAAGCAACAGTTTAGTCGTCGTTTTTATCTCTCGTCCTTATCTTATCTCAGGCATACGTCTCGTTCATTCAACCTCAATTATGTTGCCAACAGTAGTCGTTTCAGAGAAAAGATATTACGTTAAGAGTGAAGTATAACTGAGAATAAACTCAAGATTTACATAGGGAAAGAAACTAAAAAGGAAAGTTAATTTAGAATATACCGCACACTGCAGTTACTTCGATTTGCATAAAGACGCGCTGGTCATAATGTTTCGGCTCTTCGGCGTATGTGTGTGTAATTTGAATCCGTTAAAAAAGCAATGCACTCACTAGAATAGAACTTTTAAATGCCCCCAAAACATGCGCATGTTTCGTATACAGTGCAGTGCGTAATGCGTAACTTATTCAACCACAATCTTGCTTTAACTGTTGTGTATTTCACATATTTCGCGGGATTTTGCCGCTTTTGTTTCAATGCCCGACGAAGAGGACCTGTTGTTTCAAAATAGCAGCGGTTTTTGTGTGTGTGTGTGAATTTCCTCATGCTTATACACTGTATATGTTTTAAAGTTTAAATGCTGTATAATTGAAAGTAGTTTTGTCCGTTTTAACAGATATTAATGCATCAAGAGCCTTCTGCAACATATATATCGCTGTCTCCACCTGACACTTAAATAAACTATTTGACATTTGGTGGTAAATTGATGCCTTGTCTTAGAAGCAACACGTTATAAACCATAGTCGTGGCATTTCAGAACAGCTGGAATAACGCTCCTTCCTCTTCTTTAAATGCAACTTTCGGAAGGCGTGAAAATAGTCGGCTTCTGAAAAGACGGTAGCACACTTAGTTAACTTGACTGTCATCCCGTGACAGAAGGGCTCGTGTCTTGGACTCCAGTGGGGTTGATGAATAGGCAGAGTCGGCTTCTGTTTCTGAGCCATGGTCCAATCACTCAACACCTTCAGATCCTCAAATACGCTCTGGCTCTTTCTTCTATTTATAAGATTTTGGAGGCTGTGGTGAAGAGTGAAATGGGCGATTTTTTTCTCAGCTGTTGAAGCTGAACAAGGTTCCACATTGTTGTTTGCCAACACTTCAGAGAATGTGTAATTAACACCAGGCGAAACAGTTCTCGATATTCCAAAGGATCGTTAGCCTTTTTAAAAAACATCTCAGCCGAGAAAAGAAAGAAAGAAGCGCTTCTTGGGCATGAACTTCTTTTTCTTTTCTTGGAACTATTAGAGAAATAACTCACTGCAATGCTAAATGAGCTGTGAGTTTCAGAATGGGATTAAAAATAGAAATAATTTAATAAGCTTGTAAAGAAATAGGAGCATCTCTTTCGTAATCCATGTTTTCATTGACGAATTTCTTGTTCCAAGAAAAATATGGTTTATAAGAGAGATCTGTTGTTTATGAGTTCCAAAATGACTCGTTTTGCTTTAAGGTTCGGTTTTGCTTAAGTATATAAAACTTCTGTCGGTTAAGATAATAAATTCTAATGTTCATAGTTAGGAAGCGCAGTAATTACTTGCTCCATTTTGTGTGGATAACAAACTTCTGAAATCATGTTAAGCTCGTAATATATGGCTGTTTAGCAGCAAGATCCAAGACGTTCTTTCTGCTAACACGATAGATACGCACATATACATTAAATACAGCGTCCTTTAAAAAAAAAAAAAAAAAAGAGACTGTTCTAATTTTTTTTAAAATAAGACTGTTCTAAATTTTTTTAAAAATAAAACTCTTCTAAATTTCTACCTCTTAAAACTAGTTTGAGTGTCAAGCAAAAGCTGTGAAATAATCTGAGGAATGCTAAGGATATAAAAAAGTTTTTTTTTTATTAACATTCATCAGTCTTATAAAACACTTTCTATTCTTGGCTAGTAATTTTTGGTGTCAAACTGAGCACATTACTATTACAAAAAAAAAAAACAAAAAAAAAACGTATTGTTCTTATTCCTCTGGTAGGAAACGAGGTACGCCGTCTCCTCGAGACGCAGGGTCTTTGTTCGAATCCAAAGCAAGTCGTTGATAGGCTCTCTCTCTCTCTCTCATCGTTCGAGCCAATGGACTTTCATTGACGGCTCATGAACGCTCCAATTAAACTTGGAAACGCCGCGCCGTCCCCGTGGCGCAGTGGTCTAAGCGTTGGGTTCTGACCCTTCGTCCGAGATGGGTGTATGTTCAAATCACGGTGAGGCATGGATGTTGTGTTTGTCTTACAGCACTGGCTCTCTCTTTTATCCTTCGAACCAGTGGCCCTAAATTAGGAGGCGGCGACTGCTTATAGCCGATCGAGACAAGGTGGTCGTCAACCCCCCCCGCCAAAAAAATAAAATAAAATAAACTTGGGAATTCCATAGGGTTTGTTAATCTTATCCCCGAAAGAAAAGTTGACAGAGGAAAATTTATATAAAATGCCAAATTATTTCAAGCTAGGACAGCTCTCTGTAAGAATTTCGAAAACGCTTACATTTCCACGATAGATTAGCATAGTCTTTTTGTTGTTGTTGCTGTCTGCTATTCCTTCTTCAGACTGAGATGAACAAATTTGTAGATTCTCACTAAAATAATGGATCTTCATTTTGGGTAATGTGATGTATATCTCTAACTAATTCAACCTTCCTTTTGAGTTTCTGTTCTTATGTAAATTTTGTTACTTTTGAGTTAGAATTTCCCTTCTGATCGTCTCATTATTCCACGAATTTAGTTATACGTTTTAGCAACACTGCCAGTTGGTCAAAGATAGATGATGAACGTGATGAAAGTCGTAATATGCTCGTAAGAGGTTTGCTGATTGATAATGTTAACTTGATGCTACAAAAGTTCAAGCTTTTATTAAGGAAGTGCTGTAGCTTATTGTTCATGTTTACATAAAACTTCTACAGGTGTGCATTTTACAACTGAATGAAAATAAAGATAACTGGAATTTTACGAAACTTGGGCATTAATATGAGCCTGGCCGTTCTTTATTTTGTTTAAATTAAATGACCGTGTTGAATACATGAGTTGAAAAAGCAATTTGTTAAGAACACCAATACTTGAATCACTAAAGCACCGTAATGCGTAAACTGTTTTGTGATATTTTTCTTACAATCACAGATCCTATAAATTATTTCCTGGCAAATTTTGAAGATAACAATCCGATTTTTGGCGTAAATGGGACAAGGATGGTAAGTCAGATAATATCCGAAAACTTGAAAATTTTCATCGTCCTGGAGCGGGACTCGAACCCGCGTCTCCGAGATAGCGCCAGGGTATGCTAACCACTACACCACCCAGAACGACCTGCTGAGGTGAGAGGGGAGAAAGAAACTGTTTTTTGCCTTAGTAAAACCCGGCCGCTATGTGATCATCTCTCTTTGGGATGCGCAGAAAATGAATGCCGGTTGCTTCGACTATCGAATACTGTGATGGTTATATTCAAATTAATCGGAAACTTAAGACTTGGTCGTTCTGGGTGGTGTAGTGGTTAGCATACCCGGGCGCTATCTGGGAGACGCGGATTCGATTGACGCTCCAGAACGACGAAATTTTCAAGTTTTCGGATATTATCTGACTTACCAGCCTTGTCACATTTACGCCAAAAATCGGATTGTCATCTTCAAAATTTGTATTATATGGCGTAATCCCGTATTTCTATCATGATTATTTTCTGGCTTTTGTGGGTGAAAAGCCTTTTTTAACTGAGAAATACGTAAATCAGAAAGTGGAAAATGCGAGACAGGGAAACTATTGGGCAACAAATGAATGACGCACACATTCGTTATTCTATTGAACTCAACAATGAATTGCCATCTGTTATAAGCCATCCAAGCTGTTACGTCACGCATGCCTTTTCGTTGTGCCTTTTGTTCATCGTAGAGTGTCACTTCTTCCGGATACTAGATGTATTGTCCAAATCTCAAGGCAAAAGACAACAATGTTCATTTCTAAATCGAGAAGCCGAAACTCATTCCTATCCAGCAGATCCCTGATTATCGTTAATGTATACCCAGTCTTAATCGGATTACGTTCCTTGCTTGGTAGTAGATTGGACATGGAGAAAGGAAAGAGGTTTGTTTTGTTTTCACTGGGTGGTCGATGAGAAAAACCCAGCAGGTACCGCAGTAGTAGCCTCTGTGATATCCTTCAAGATCAGTTAGTACATGACTCACCCAGTAGTATCGGTTCAGCCTCGACGCCGTGAATCGCACGCACAGACGGAACGAGAACACGCAATAATATTGTCCATCAATTCGAAGAAGGCAGATAATTCGTTATACTACCTCACAAATAAAAACGGGGGGAAAACAGCCATAATAAAACAAAGTAAAAATACGGATAATAATAGAGCAATGCTTTATAGAAGAGCTGCAGCTCTTCGGGAAAGCGATAAATTCCAGATCGCATTTAACGAAACGACAGGTGTTTCAGGAACAATGCAAAAACTTTTCTAGCTGAAAATATTCACTCGTTAGTGAAGGATTTGCGAAACGATACTCTTGTCTTGATCAAAGCCAGTTGTTTTTCTGAATGAAGCAAGGTATTTAAAATGTCTTTCGAGTGAACTTATGAACTTCAATAAAAATAAATAAATAAAAAAAAAACACTTTGCTGGGGAACCTATTTTTTTAAAAAGTAGTTACTTAAAACTACAGTTGCAGCGTACAGAAGAGCAGGAAGCTGCATACAAAAATTTCCTTTTCTTAACGTACTGCGACAATTTTTTTAAAGTAATTCTTTAAGGGAAAAAAATTATTTTGTACATATACATCATCATCAACAACAATTACTAGTTTACTGCTGGATGAAGGTCTGCCCCAATTCTCCTCCACAGCTTTCTGTGTTGAGACAGTCTCTTGCAAGTTACTCCAGCATGCTTTCGAATTTCATCCACCCATCACCCACGTGGTCTTCGTCTGACAAATAGTATCTAGTCTAGTGTTCCAGTTGTTCAACGGTGGCCAGTTTTTCAAACAATATGTCCCGCCCATTGCGACTAGAGAGTCTTTACTTTAATCACAATGTCATCAATTTTTGTCATTTCTCTAAGCCATTTTTCCCTCTTCTTATCTTTCCTTGTTGACACCAAGTATGCATCTCTTCATGCTGATTTGAGTTATTTTTAACCTGTGCATGTCTTCAGTTAAACTCCAAGTCACTGCTCCGAAATGGAACGATGCATTGATTAAACACTTTTCTTTTAAGACACACTGGTATATTGCAAACTTCCACATGCTCTCCAAGCAAATGTTATACACCTATTAATTTATTCTTTAACGCTGCCCTAACTTGTTATCTTTTGTCCAAGGCAAATCAATTTTTAAATCTTCATTTTTTTTAAAAGCATTGCACATTAACTTTTTTAAAGCATTTAAAGTTATGTACCGTGTATATACATATGTTGCGCTCATATACACTGAGTGGCCACTTTATTATGACCACCCCCTCAGTACTTCGTTGGGCTACCTTTTGTCTTTAATACTGCGTCGATTCTTCGTGGCATGGACTCCACAAGATGTTGATAGGTGGTTTGTAGGATCTGAGACCATGCTTGATGAATAGCACTTTCCGGGAGTGTGAGATTGCAGGGTGGTGGATGCAGCTGTCTGATGGCTCGTTCAACTTCATAACACAAATTCTCAATGGGGTTGAGATCTGGAGATTGTGGGGGCCACTTAAGCAAAGTAAACTCATCGGCATGTTCCTGAAACCAATCCTGTACAATACGAGCACTATGGCAGGACGCATTATCTTGTTGAAAGTAGCCATTGCCATTGGGATAAACCATCCACAAGACAGGATGCACTTGGGCCGCAACGATGTTTAAATATGATGTGCCAGTCAGACGTTGATCAACACTAATTAAAGGGCCCAAATCATGCCAGAAATACATTCCCCAAACCAAAACGTTGCTCCCACCAGCTTGAAGGGTTGTAGCAATGCATTTGGGGTCCATGCTTTCGTGCTGTTTCCGCCAAATTCTCACTCAGCCATCGGCATGGTGCAACTGAAAACGTGATTCATCGGACCCCATAATTTGTTTCCAATTATCAACTGTCAAATCCTTGTGCTCCTGTGCGAACTGGAGACGTTTTCACTTGTTAACTGCAGATAGCAAAGGTGTTCGAACAGGCCTTCGGCTGCCATATCCCATCCGATGCAGTGTACGGAGAACAGTGCGCGCAGAGATCATTTGAGGGGATCCTTGATTAAGATGGTCTGTAATTTGCTGTAATGTTGCCCTTCTGTTGTCTGTTAATAGCCTGGACACTCTCCGTTCCGCCCGAACAGTCACTAGTCGATGACGACCACACGTTGCACGTAGAGACCCAGTTTTTATGCTCACAGTCCAGTCTTTAAAAACTTTAACAACAGCTGCTCTGGAACATTTCACGAATGCGGCGGTTTCGGTGATACTCGCTCCGTGGCTCCGAGCTCCTACAATCATCCCACGTTGAAAGTCCGTCAAATCGCATTTTTTACCCATCTCGTCACCAAAAAATCACTTCTACTACTGTCGCAAGCACTAAGCTTTCCTTTTTTATACTAGCCTCGCCCTCTGGCGGCAATAGCGTGCAGCCATAGCTCATTTACTTAAAACTGTCAGGTGGTCATAATAAAGTGGCCATTCAGTGTATATATATTTACAGTAGTGGAAATGGGTTGGAACGCAGCAACACCAAAAGGAAGGGAGCATTTAATTTGGATAAAACATTTCGCAATGCATTGTACATTTCAATTATTGTTCATTTTTGAATAAAGAAAACAGCTCTGACTTCAGCTAAATGTGAGTATTTCATTTTAAAGTTTAATAACGAAATTTCCTTATGAGGGTTTATATTTACTGCGAATGGGTTAGTGCGTATTAAATTTTTATGGCATTCACTTTTACTTTGGGTTCCTGCAACGAATAATTCCCATTTCCACTACTGTGTGTATATGTGCTTATATATCCATCCATCCGCACGCGCACACATGTATGCAAAAAAAGTAGCTTACGTGCAGATTTAAATAGATAATTGAACCAGTGGTTTTTTTTCAGGTACCACTCACCCGAAGTATATAGTCGAATTCCCTGACTTGCGTCTAAAATGTATTGATGTGTGACGTATATTCTATATTAACTTTCATTTTTAGTTCCATTTCCTATGTAAATTTGAGTTTGTTCTCTTTTGCACTTTCCAAACTTAACGCGATATCTTCTCTCCCACATGAATGGAGGTTGGCAACACCGTGAGGCCCGTACATAAGTGAGGTATGTATGTGATAAGAACAAGATATGATAAATAAATGCTACGCAGTAGTTGTGAGAAGGGGGATTTTGAATGTGAATGTTAATACTCCTTTTTAATACGAGACTGCTTAATTGCCGATAAAGTATTGTTGAAGGCTACGCTTTCTAATTTAATGAAAGTGTTGTGTTTCATAGTTAATTATCGTTGTGGATATTAACCCACGTTAAGTTGATCTCACCGTGTTGAAATGAACATGTTGAAGTGAACAGCAATAAAAGATTAGCTGTAAGTAAACTCTCTTGAACTTTATTTGAGTTAATCGCGTTTCACTGTAGGTCAAATTACTCATTTTGGGGTTCGGACATTTGGGCACCGGACATTTGGGCACCCGGACATTTTGGCACTTTCCGTTTTAAAGCAATGGAATTGCGCTGCGTTAAAAATTATAGTGTTCCTATATTTCTCCCTACTTGAGCAAATGGTGTGCACAAAAACTTTTTCACTTATATCTCATAATCATTAAGAAATTGAGACATATTACGATTTTCTGTCTGAAAGACGGGGCGGACATTTGGGCACCCGGACTTTTGGGGCACAAATGTTTAAGGGGCCGTATAACAATTGCCGTTTCTTGGCTCAATAGTAAGAGTTTGACCGAGAAAACGCTCGCTGTAAGTTACTTAGGCACTAAATATTTACATGTCAAGTTATTAATATTTGTCTTTTACTTAATTAGGCACTAAATTACTATGCCTCATTCGTAGTTGACAGTCTTTTTTCTTGACAGTCTTTTTTGTTGACAGTCTTTTTTCTACCGATGTCATATTCATAACGTTTACGTATCAAATCAAGTTAATAGCATTGCGCTTTTACTTAAGCACTAAATATTAATTCATATGACCTAGGCCTTTTTAACAGTTTTTATTCTAAAATTTATCGTCCAATCGGGAGATTTTCAACATTTATAAGCTACAACTCGACAGATTATTTGAGGGCACGTGCCTACTCAACAAACCTGTCGGGGGGGGGGGGTATCAAAAGTGTAATAAAATATGAAGAATTTCTCTTCCGATCGGGAGATTTTCAGCATTTACAAACTACAACTGGAGACATTTTCTCAGGGCATGAACCTACTGAGCAAACCTGTCGGGGGGGTGGGGTGGGGGGGGTGTTAATACTAAAAGTGTAAAATATGAAAAATTTCTAGTCCGATCAGGAGATTTTCAGCAATTACAAGTCATCTGAGCGCTCGTGCCTACACTGAAAACGTGGTGGTGGGAGGGGGGGGGTAAGGGGGTAAGAAAAATTCTTACCTCCTTCAAGGCTGTCAAACATTTAAAAAAAGGCTTCGTCTATTTTAGTGTCTTAAATTTATCACAAATTTGGCTATATTAACGGGGGGGGGCGACGATAGGCGCCCTTGGTGCTATGTAATCATGAATATGATGTAATCCATAATCATGATTATGAGCTATGTAATCCCGATCCAGGACGACGAAATTGTCAAGTTTTCGTATATGATGCTTGTCATATTTACACCCAAAAAAACGTATTGTCATCTTCAAAATTTGTGCATTGTAATATTTTTTTAAAATTCAATTATAATTGTCGTTTGTCTTACTGGAAACGATGCAATTCCCCTCACAGCGCCAAGAAACGGCAATTTCTGTACGGCCCCTAAAGATTTGTGCCCAAATGTCCTAAACTCGAAATTTTGATTTATGTAGTGTTTTAGTAAGTCAGCTACACACAAACGCTACAGATGTTCACAACTAAACTGCTGGTATTATTGAAATAAGGATTGCTAATGATTAACTAATTTCCATGTGATAATACGTTGAAAGATTTAAATAAGTACATTAGTTGTTTTTGTTTTTTATATAGATAATCATACAGATTTTGAAGCCACTTGAAACACGAAATTTTACTGCTACAATTGAAAATTTTAATTAAAAAAAATGGATTGAGACTCTAATGGAAATTCTTGGATCTGGGACGAACGCTAACGCAAAACATTCCAAGGCTTTGTTGTTTTATTGACTCGAAGCTCTTTGATGAATATGCTTTGGATTCTAATGTTCTGACGGAGATTCGAAAACGTCATGTGACTTGTGAGATTAAAATTAAGTAAAAGCTATACAGGCATATATATATACATATAGTATTTGTGTGGTGTTTAATGCAAAACTTCGCATTTGTGTTATATTATTACTTTAAAAAAGTTCCGGAACTTTTTATATTAAAAAAGAATGAGTACAGATGTTACAGGGCTTCGAGCTGATGTCTATCACAGCGTCCTGTGGGGAGGGTTCGTTGATGCTTCCTTTGCATTAAGTTCGGTATCGGTGGTATAATCCGTAATTCTCCCAACTGGAGCAGATAAAAACAATACAAAGCATAGAAAAGTGAATCGACTGAGGCTAAATTTTGCAGTGAGGAAAACGTTTATTCAGATCTTACAGGGAATGTCACCAAGCTCTTGCCCCTCATTTTCGTGCGTTCATTCTTTCAGTTCTCCCTTAGTATTCTACATGCCGAATTCTGCCTATCTCTTTCCGGCCATCCAAACTTCTTTCTGGTCCGTTGCGACAAACCCCGAAGTTTTTCTGCCCTTCCTAAAAATATTCACCTCCTCTCTCGACTTTTTGCCACCGAGTCCCCCTCATGCCCGGAGAGATAAAACCCCCTTGGTCCGTCTAATTCCAAGAAAGCGCAGCCACGCCTTTACTCTCAAAAATGTTCTTAATTGCTTTGACCCGTGGGAAAGGAAATACTTTCTTTGCCTTTTGTCCAAATGGCGGGAATGAAAGAAAATGACTACAGAATCTCGCTTCTGATAAATATGGATGCCCCGGTTACACCTGTTTATGCAGTGTTTCCTTCGAAGCAGTTACCTTGTGCAACTATGCATTTTTGCCAGCGCTCATACAAAAATTTAAATGCAGATTGCAAGCCTTCTTTTGCCACATCATCCAGTGTCTCCGTCGCAGCTCGTTGCACTTGTTCGGAATTTGAGAAGCGTCGCCCCTTAAGCAAATTCTTCAGCCGGGGAAAAAGAAAAAATCACACAGGGCGAGATCAGCGGAATAAGCTGGTTGTGGAAGAACGGTAATGAGATGTTTGGACAGGTAATCAATCGGACACCAGGGGGATCTGTGAGCCGGTGCATTATCGTGATGGAGCACCTACGAGTTGGTCTTCCAAAGATCGGGTCGCTTGCGTCTCACTGATTCTCGGAGACGTTTCAGGTCGTTGACGCACTGTTCTTTAGTGACTGTACGACCATGTTGAAGGAGTTCCTTGTGTACGACCCCCTTGCAATCGAAGAAAACTGTTAACAAGACATTTCCATTGGAGCGTCAGCCTCCAAAGTAAAGGTCGTCCTGACCTCTCATCGTCCTCGATACTCTGTCACCCGTTTTCGAATCGTCGATGCCACTCGTAAACTCCAGTTCGACTCATTGCACTCTCACCGTACGCTGACTTAATCATTTGAAAAGTCTCAGCGAAAGATATTCCGAGCAGAACACAAAATTTTACACTCGAACGCTGTTCAAAATTCGACATCGTTGTCCTCGCGACGGAGAGCCTCGAATGCCTGTAATCACCAACTACGCACATACGCTGTACGTGTTGGATCTGGATCAAACCGGTTCTGGCTGGTCGGTCACATCATGCTCTTCCCTTGCTCAGCGGGGAATGACGTAATTCACTGACATTTGGCAATTTTAAGAAAGTTCCGGGACTTTTTGAGTGTAGTAGTAAGTTTGAATTTATATACAGAAAAATGTATATATTGCTAAATGTCGTTGTCTTATTACTAAATTGTTCTGGATCCATGTAAGAATGTGTCTAAGAGATTTGTGGCCCAAAATTGAGGTATTGTGTTTGCTAAGAAGTGAAATCCATATAAAATCAAGGGACAACTTTCACTGCAGAAGTTGTGGCTGACGAACAACACTAGGCATGTTCTCATCTAAACTTCTATAAGGACATATCCAAATCTCTTTTTATAGCACACGTAATACCGACTGTTACGATGCCTGAAATACATACAGAAGAAAGAAATACTATTCGTCGAGAACTGAACGAGAAGATTTCTCCAAGTATTATATACACAAGTAATCTAACTATCTAAAAATACCTTCCTTTTTAGCACGTCTTTTGTGAAAAAAGACCGTGCTTCTGTTAGCAGTTTGTCCGTCCGTCCGTCCGTCTGTAACCACGGTATCTCTGCAACTATTGGTCCGATTTGAAAAATTCTTTCTGCATTCGGAAGCTTGAAATATGCGAATGATGATCCTCCATTTCGTTTTTTTTTTTTACGATGTACAATTTTGCCACTAGAGGGCGTAAATGCAGATGATGTCGAATTCAAAATTACGTTTTAATCCACATATTTGCTTCTAAATATCCGATTGAAAAAATTCTTTTATCTTTCGTTTCCATTTATGTCGAAGAGTATTTTAGATATATTTTCCTTTTCAAATTACGCATAGATTTCCCGCTAGTGGGCGTAAAAGTAAATTACCTTTTTTTCGATAACTCTTCTCCTAAAACTCCGATTTGAAAAATCTTTTTTCCGCGGATACATCTCCTAATGGAAAATCTTTTCCATATAATTTCAAATTTTGGTTAAAAACACTTTGGCCACCAGGGGGCGTAAGGGTTAATTTTTGCTTCTGATGTATTTGTCATAAAATCTGAGCATCTAAAATATCGATTGAAAAAATTCTTTCGTGGATTGATGCCACTCACATCGATAAACGTTTTCGGAATATTTTCTTCCTAAAATATCCCACAGTTTCTCCGCCAGGGGGCGTAGATGTATATCTTATTTTTGTCAATATCTCTACTTCTAAAAGTCCAATTTGAAAAATTCATTCGTTGTTGGATAGTGTTTCCGATGCAAAATGTTTTTCCTATAAATTCAAAATTTTCACGTAAATCATTTAAGACTTTCCGCTGGGGCGCATAAAGGTAAATTGCGTTTTCTGCTCCTAAAACTCCGATTTGAAAAATTCTTCCTGTATCGCATACAAGACCTGATGGAAAATATTTTTCACATAATTTCTAATGTTTTGTAAAGAATGGTTTGGCCACCAGGGGTCATAAGTGTTAATTTCTGCTTCTGATGTATTTGTAGCAAAATCTGGGCTCCTGAAAACTCGACTAAATTTATTTTTCTTGGACGATACCGCTCATATGGATAAACCTTTTGAGAATACTTTCTTCCTAAAATAATGCATGGTTTTCTCACCAGGGGACGTAAAGTCACATTTTATTTTTGTCGATAACTCTGTTTCTAAGAGTTCGTAAGCTCAAGATTCCGTTTACACCAATATCTAAGGGAAAAAAGACCCGATTGAAAAACTTCTTTCTTCCGTCAGATACTATTGTTTTTCATACCGGTTCCATTGCCTTTGAATAGCTTTGATAAATTTAATTTGCGTCAGAACGGATTCAAAAGACGTGCTTATTACACCCGAAAATTCGGTGTCATCTTTCTTGGTATTTTTACAATTGCGTCACAATACTACAGGGTGTTACGCAATCGGCCTTCACTTCGCGCAGGCGCGACACACGGGCTAGAAAGTAGTGAGTGGCGGCGCTACTTTCTAGCCCGTGTGTCGCGCCTGGGCGAAGAAGTGAAGGCCGATTGCATGTTCGCTGTCTTCGGCAGTTGGTGTGATGCATCTGACTGTGCTGTTACTACGGAATCGTAAATAATAATCGTGCCTTTGTGTTACGAGCAATTAGAGTATGCACCGATACACAGTGGAACACCGCGTGTTTATTGTCCGCACGTACTGGAAAACTGCGTCGGTAAAGCAGTGCCAAAGACAATTTATTGCGCAGTTTGGTGTGCGGAAACCACCGGCAAAATCCTCTATTCAGTATGTGGTGAAGAAGCTGGAAATCACGGGAACATTGTTGGATGTCAAGGAGGACGTTCGAAACTGCCAGAAGCTACGGTGCCGGAAATGAAAAGCAGACAGCTGGCCTCCCCACAGAAGTCCTTGTGAAACTGTCACAGGAGATGGGAATTTCCACAAGCACATGTCAATGAGCTGGGAAAAAAGCAAAGCTGCATGCATATCGAGTTACTGCTGTGTAATATGAAAGGGATGATACATGTACTCCAGACATCATGATAGGTGCCAGTATCAGAGTTCTTCCAGTCCTCCCAGCAGAAGTTGCACATGCAATCAAGAACATGAAGCGGGAAAAAGCTCCAAGAGAATATGGAATTACTGTAGACATCATACAAGAAGCAAGTGGAGAAATCGAAACAGTACTCGCCCAAATTTTCACTCGATGCCTTAATGAAGGGAAGATTCATGAGGATTGAAACAACGCTACAATGATCCTGCTACATAAAAAAGGTGACACTGAGGATCTCAGGAACTACAGACCTATCAGCCTCCTATCAGTGGTTTATAAAATCTTCACTAAAGTTCTTTCACACCGCTTGAAGGTAACCCTGGACATGGCTCAACCGAAAGAACAAGCTGGATTCAGGAGTGGCTACAGCACAATAGATCATATCCACGTACTGAGAGAACTAATTGAAAGAGCGAGGGAATATGAACTTCCATTGTGCATGGCTTTTATCGATTATGAAAAGGCTGTTGATTCGGTGAAACCATCAGCAGTTACCACGGCTCTGAAATCCTGCGGTATTGAAGATGCATACATTAATATTATTAATAACATCTATGAAAATGCAAGTGCAAAGATTCGGCTGTTTGAAAATACAACACACATAAAAATTGGAAAGGGAGTGAGACAAGGTGACACCATATCTCCGAAGCTCTTTAACGCCACATTGGAAAATGTCTTTCAATCACTGAACTGGGAAAACAAAGGGATAAAGATTAATGGAGATTATCTAACTCACCTTCGTTTTGCTGATGACGTAGTCATTTTTGCAACTACCCCATCAGAGCTGCCGAGTATGATCCAGGAACTTGCTGACAAGAGTAAAGAAGTGGGATTAAAAATGAACTTTCAGAAGACAAAAGTGATGTACATTGCTTTTACAAGAAATGAAGATTTATCGATTGATGGAGAAAAGCTGGAGATAACCAGTACACGTACGTTTATCTTGGACAGCAGATATCAAGTGAGAGTCACATTGATGAAGAAATTAATCGGCGTACAAAACTTGCCTGGAGAGCTTTTGGAAGAAACAGCATAATTTTCAAGAGCAATATGTCATTATGTCTTACAAGAAAAGTGTTTGATCAATGCATCCTTCCAGTGCTTACGTATGGAACAGAGACGTGGACCTTAACTAAAAGAGACATACAAAGGCTGCAGACAACTCAAAGACACATGGAGAGGTGCATGCTTGGTGTAACCAGAAGAGATAAGAAGAGGAACTCGTGGATCCGAAAAATGACAAGAGTGGAAGACATCATGATCAGAGTGGAATCCATGAAATGGCAATGGGCTGGACATACTGCCAGAAGGACAGATCATCGATGGACAGCCGAAATTTTAGATTGGATTCCAAGGGACAGGAAAAGACCCAGAAGAAGACCACATGGGAGATGGGTGGATGAAATTCGAAAGTATGCAGGAGTGACATGGAGGAGACTGGCACAAGACAGACCGTTGTAGAGGAAACTTGGGGAGACCTTCGTCCAGCAGTGGATTGATAATGGTTGACAATGATGATGATGATGAAGAATAGAAACCTCCCGACGAACAGAAGAGACTGGATTACTGTCATTGGTTCCAGTAGTTTGTCAATTCACATCTGGGAATAGTGGACTGCACGTTGTTCTCCGACGAGGCGTAGTTCCACCTAAGTGGACACGTCAGTTCCTAGAATAGCCATATTTGGGTTAGTGAGAATCCTAACACTGTGCATGAGGCACCTCTTCATGATGAAAAATTGGGGTGTGGTGTGCTCTGTCGCGGCGCCGCATTTTTGACCCAATCTCCTTCCGTGCAACGGTGGATGTCTCAGTCTACATGGAAATCTTTCATGAGTTTGTGAATCAGCTGGACGACGTGGAACTCTGTACTAGCTCTTTTCAGCAAGAATGGTACCACCTGCCACACCTCCAATGTCAGCATGGCTGAAATTGTTTCCTTCTTTGAAGATCGAGTCCTTTCTAAGGGACTTTGGCCCCCAGGGTTGCCTGACTTTATCCCACCGCATTTCTTCTTATGGGGCATGCTGAAAGAGACAGTGTATCGCAAAAAGTCACGGACTCTCATGGGACTGCAGGAAAACATTCGGCGGAAAATTGAGGCTGTGACTCCCGATGTGTTGGTAAATACCTTCCGTAACATGGAGAGGCGTGTGCAGGCATGCCTTTATGCTAATGGCGACCACTTTCAACACTTGCTCTGAGATCATCATGCTTCACATTCACCAAGGTAGGTCCGTGCCAAATTTCACTGAATTACGTCTATTAGTTTGCAAGTGATAAGGGAAATTCAGAGGCCGAGAACGAGTGAAACACCCTGTATATTTACAGGAAACACAGCATGCTAATACAATGACGCTACGAGTAGCTTATTATTTATCAGAGGTGTAAATAAGTTACTTTCTGAAAAAAGAAATTAAACGCCTAAAGGTCTCACATTTAATTTCCTTTTGTACTGTAGTAAGTATTTATTATTTCTGAGACAAGATTCTAATCAAATATGTGGAACTAATAAACTCTTACACTAGAAAAGCGGAAACAAATGTATGACCTGTAAATATGCCTTTCTTTGTTTAAATAAAGTCATTGTGTTCTGAATTATTAAAATACAAAAAAGACCCAAAAGGATTTGTTTTACATCATGACTCATTTATTTGATTTATGAAAGGGAATAAAACATCAATTAAAATATATCCACTCACTGTACAGAGCAAAATAAAAAGGCATTTTTGATTCACTGTTGGATAAATTTATCAATCACGACGTTCCTTTCAAAATTTTAAATCTTTGCTACCTGCTTCTTAATATTTTCCAATTTCATTTGCACATATGTATTCCGCTCCTGATTTCTTTTTTGTCTTTCTCTGTCACTTGGTGTCCAATTGACTCTCTGTTCTTACAAGGCTGGGCTAATTTTCTTGATGTATATGCGACTCGTCTTTATTTGACATTCTGTGTGTTGATGATTTTATATTTTAGTAACCTAACGATTTCTCTCCTAGCTATTCAAGTCTGAATGTATCTCTATGCTTCACTGAGTTGTCTGCCATCTCTGTATAAGATATTTTTTGTTGTTAAACTCTGTGTACCTGATATACAACTGAGAATTGCCAGGATGCACTAATTAAATACTTTTTTTCAGAGGCATAATTGTGTAAATCGTCTTTGCAAAAAGTTGTTTCGGCTAAATGCATTCTATCAAAGCTCTACAGCTCAATTGATTTTTTTTTCGTTGATGTGTACCGTAGCATTCTCCTACTTCCACTTCACCGACCTACAAATCTTCTTCACCAAGGAAGCATTACTAAAATTAACGAAACAGGAGTAATTGAAAAAAGAAAGAGCTGGAATGCGTGCAAAAACAGAGAAATAAAGTAAATTCTTGAGCACTTTGGTAAAATTAAGGTTAAAAGAATGGTGATACAGACAGCATCGAGTTTGGAGTAAAATGACAAAAAGGAACACTGTCGGAATTTTTTCTTTAAAGAGTAAAGAGCAATACTTTTTCGTTTTTGCGATTTTGCTCCCGGGTTTAATTACCTCATGTGCATCTAAATCTATAATGAGCTACCTGTGCCTATTTTACGACCAATGATTCCAGAGAAGAGATAAAACCAGCACCGTTGGATAAACACAAAGCCCATCCCTCATCCGGGCGCAACTCGTGCCTCTCGGCCTCCACAACGGCTTTAAAATTCAAACACATTTCTCCTGTTTTTATGTTTGTTTTATCTAGAGTATAGTTTTTATTAGTGAATTTTCAGAAATGTTTAAGTCTTAAACAGGCCGTCACCAGTAGTACTCACAGACACTCTTCTGGTAGTGGACAACCAAAGTGACCATTGTTGATCATATCAAGTTAACAAGAAATTTATTATACTACCGAAGGAATTCGCACATGTACCTCACATAAAAATGACTCTCATATATTAAAGTTACATAAATGTAACACATTTCACTACAATTGCCCGCTGCCGATAATTAATATACATTTAATACAGCTGTAATATGTGATAATTAGACCTTTCTTTAATTTCCGGTGTCCCTTACATATATATATCTCTACAAAAAAGTGCTCAATCATCCGGATTTTCAATTAGCGGAACACCCCATTGCTCGGATTGATCCAGATAATCGGCGCTGTACTGTGTTGACGTTTTCTTTGTTTGTTTGTTTTTCTTCATTATACTCCCACGCAGTTATGGAATAGCTAGAATGTGGAGTAGTTTAGCTGGTTTTGGATGTATTCATTGTAATGATTTGTTTCGTGAGAGGCTGTAAAGAAGACGGAAACCTTATTTTTTTCTCTTCTAAATTAGAAATGTGTGCTATTTAAATTTCTGAAACAGTGAAAATTTGAAACTGGTTTCGTGTAAATAATTAGCTTTAAACTATAATACCGTTTACTTCCTGGTGATAAAGCACTGACGAAACTGAAGGCAGTGTAAGCAATTGTACCAATTGTACTTTGAAATACAGCGTGGGGCAAAAGTCGGTTAACCGAAAACGAATGGTTTGAATACGTTGGCAACGGTAATAAATAATCCCAATAATTATAAATAAGCCAATTTATTTCAAATAATGTTCAAAGTGTAATCCATTATTCTCAAGACACGTATAATACTCCTGTGAATCATGGATTGATGAATGGACGAACAGAGGTCTTTGTTGTTACTTCGTTTCTGATATTATTCAAGGTTAAATATCTTCATGGTCACCAAATCTTGTGGTTATGTATCACCCCAGTAAACAACTGCCACACGAATAAGTCACACCAATAAACCAATAAACAAAATTATATTGGTTCACAGGCCCATTTGTTTTGAAAGTAGCTTCGCAGCCCCTGGGGCGCGGTATCCTAAGCCATGGATTATAACCATTCGTCCAAAATGTGCCGGGTTCGAATCCCGGTGAGGAATAGATATTGTGGTTCGCCTTACGGTACTGGCTCTCTCCCTTCCGGGGAACCAGTGGCCCTAAATTAGGGACGGGCGACTGCTTATAGCCCATCAAGTTGCTCACTGTGGTTGTTAAACCTCCAACCAAAAAAAAAAAAAATAAATAAATAAAAAGGAAGAAAGAAAGTAGCTTCATGTACCCTAATGTAGTGTTTACTACATCATTTGGATTTTTCATATGCTTGCTTTATCTGCGGTCCGTCACAAATTTAAACCTCCTGTAAAGACTGCTTTTCCAGCCCAATTTTTTTAAAATTACCTTACGCTTCGATTAGAGATACCAAACTTTTAGATCTACTCGTCTAGCTGATTTTTGAGGGCTACGCAGTATTGCTTCAGCAACAGTCTGCATATTTCGCTCCTCTGATGTTAGTTACCGTGGCCTACCACTTCTCGGTGCATCAGCGACACTTTCAGTTCCCCAAATAAGTTATTACAAACTACATAAGAAAATGTAGTTTGTAATACCTTGACTGCTTGGTGGATTCTTTTCATTGGACACCTCAGTAGCTTCGGAAAAGTTCTCTCCTCCCCTTCTATTCTTGCAGCCCTAATTCCAATTTTAATTTCAATTGTGAAATTCGAATTTTGAAATTGCAGAAAACAAAATCAAGCAAAGAGTCACACAAACAAAACAAAAATTTCTGAAAGAAAAGTTGCATAAGAATTTTTTTTTCTTTTTGCGTGTATGCGTACGGTGAACTGATTTCACCACTCACTGTATTATTTGAGAATTTTATTAAGTTTTAGAACTGACTAGAATAAAGCTGTTTTGACAGTAAGTTGTACAACTTACTGTCAAAACTGTCAACTTACTCTCAAGTTGTACAACTTATAGATTTATGTTTTCGAGGAAGCAATGCTTTTGCTGACGGTACTTATTCAGGCAAAGAGATGGAACGCAAAACAATATTTTTTTATTTACTGCTGATCTAATTAACATCGAAATGTTTGTAATGTTACTTGCCAATCTGCTTGCTTTACAGCGTTGTTTGTCAATTTGTCGTAATCGTTGTGATTCGAGCTTAATATACAGCGCTAAAGAGAATGAAATGATGGCGGAACATTGTGTTTAAAGTAATGCGCAATTCCAGTTTATATGGAATGCTTTTTAGTTAATTCCTAAATTTCACTAGTCCTTCGCGTCCGCTCTGGGCCCAGACGCCCCTGTCCATGTGTACTGGCAGTCCTTTTTTTTTTTTTTTTTTTTTTTGGAGGTTTAACGACCACCGTGAGCAACTCAATGGGCTATAAGCAGTCGCCTGTCCCTAATTTAGGGTCACTGGTTCCAGGGAAGGGAGAGAACCAGTGCCGTAAGACAAACACAACATCCATGCCTGACCGGGATTCGAACCCGGACCCCTTACGGACGAATGATCAGAGGCCAACGCCTTAGACCACTGCGCCACCGGGGCGGCGTACTGGCAGTCCTGTATCTACCGTTAGTATGGTTGTAAAGAACACTTTCTTAAGGTGTTTAGCAACCCTTGTGATAATCTACTGCTATACGGAGTCTTTCGTCTTTAATTTAAGGCCACTGGCTTCATAAAAGGGATAAAGCCCTCCCATGTGAGAGGACTGGCCAGAAGCCCGCGCTTCTGACTCCTAGGCCTTCATTACACGTTCTCACCGTTGATAGAATGCACCTAACTCTGCTAATAAAAGATACGCTCAGTATGAACTTTTCTTTTCTTTGATTTCGGGTTGGAGAGTAGAGGAAAGGAGTTTTGCAAATTATTATACCGATATCTTTGTATTAATTAACATTATGAACCCATGGCATTAGTTATACAAGTTAGGTAAACAGAACGTTTTGACTTCAGTAAAGTAACAGAGCAAAAACTTCCTGATTAGTGAAAGATGTCCCTCACAGACCCCAGCACCACTCCAGAGCAACGATGCTTTCCCTCCTCACACAAGAAGGGTACCCACAAAGTAGGGACAACAACTCAGAGCGTTCTAGACACCGAGCATAAATCAGAGTCAGTCAGTTGCTATTACTTAATGATGTCGTAGTATGAGAAAAAAATTCCTCCGCTGATGCAAGAATAACCACCCCCTTTGAAAGCAAAACTCAACAGATCGAAAGACACCTTGCACCTCAGGGCATCCAAAAATACGCACTCCGAGAAAAAACAGAATAAAAAAGAACTTGGTTTCAGAAGATGCAAGAGGACATAATTGATCTCCTGGGATAAAAGTACGATAAAGAGGATTGGCGCGAAAATAGATGGTGGACGTCACATCACATTCATTTCGGGTACTCTCTTTCCTTCTGGATGGCCTACCACTGATATCTAAATGTATACAAATAATCGTTATTTTCAGAAATTTTAGTGTTACGTGCTGAAACCATTTTGTCCTTATGACAGCCTCTAGTCTTCATGGAATGCCTTCCACCAGTTTTTTACAAATGTCCGCCGATATGTTCCGCCATTCGACCTTCAAAATAGTGACCGGTTCATCTTTGTTTGTTTCAAAATAGTGACCGGTTCATCTCTCTTCTTCCAAGCACCTGACGATCCAATTGGTCCCAGAGATTATCTACAGGGGTCAGGTCAGGACTCTGCGCTGACCAGGCAACTGTTTCGAGTCCATATCTTAAAATCAACCCGTAACGATGCGAACAGTATGACATAGTGAGTTGTCCTGGTAATACACTGCTGGCCACCCAAAATACAACACCAAGAAGGACACGAGACAGAAAAGCCAGATTTACTGGACACATATCAGATACAAAGATGAAACCATTGAGCTTACAGGCCCGTGCGACTTGCGGAACACGTAGACATCAATAGTTCGTGTGGCCCCCATGGCTGGCAATAACGGCCGCTACATGCCGCGGCATCTAAAGAAAGAGGCTTCGGATGTGGGCTTGGGGTATGTCGGTCCAGGCTTCTTCCACACGTTGCCACAGTTCATCAGGCGTAGCCGCGGGTGGTGTTTGCCGGGCCACTCGGTTGCCGATCAGCGACCAGACGTGTTCGATGGGCGACATATCTGGAGAACAGGCGGGCCACGGCAGCAGTGACACCGGGTGGGCCGTGAAGAATTGTTGCACGATACGTGCCACGTGCGGGCGCGCATTGTCCTGCTGAAACGTGGCGCTGGCAGGTCCTGCAGGTAAGGGAGAACTACAGGCTCCAAAACGTCGGAGATGTAGCGGGTGTCTGTTGAGTGTACCGGCGATGCCTACCAGAGTTGTGCGGGTCTCATATCAAATTGCGCCCCAAACCATAACGCCAAGCGACGGACCGGTATTGCAATGCATAATGCAGACGTCATACAGTCTCTCGCCGCGGTGCCGCCACACGCGGATCCGGTCATCGTGGTGTTGCAGGCAGAAGCGGAATTCGTCGGAGAAGACAATGTCGTGCCATTCCGCAGTCCAGCTGCGGCGTTTAAGGGCCCACTGACGCCGCACTCGCCGGTGGTGTAACGTCAATGGTAATCGGAGAAATGGGCGCCGTACAACAAGTCCCAGCTCCTGCAGACGACGTCGAACAGTACGTGCTGGCACAGGTTGTTACGCAACACACCCTAATTCCTTCCCTAACGTTCGTGATGTGGCGGTGCAGGCCGTCAATGCCCGCCGCACAACATACCGGTCCTCTCGTTCGGTGGTGTGCCGCGGCTGCGGTAATCGCTCACGTCGGTCCGTCCGTCCCTCCTGCACCCACCGAATCCATGCTCGCCTCATTGTGGCTGGATGTCGTCCCACACGGGCGTCGATGTCTCGGTACGATAAACCGCTGCCGCGATAAGCCACTATTCGTCCTCTGTCGAACTCCGAAACGTGATGGAATGACTGCCGTATTCTGCGACGAGGCATCAGGAAGCTTCCCACGCATAGGTCTGGCAGCACAACACACTTCCACTACTTACACCCCACCTTCTGTGCACCCTTCTTATAGTGATTCTCGGTGGCGTGCCGGGCGCAGATGATTTGCATATGCCCTGCAATACTAATCGTTTGCATGTCCTATCGCAGGCGATGCATGCTGCGAATTTCAGGCCAATTGGATGCTTCCTTCTTGGTGTTGCATTTTGGGTGGCCAGCATTGTAGATAGTATGCCATGGTGCGTTGTTCTGGTGATAATATGACGGAGTGCGTTGTCCTAGGAATATTATGACGTGGGGCGTCGTCCTAGTGATAGAGGTATAACCTTTTCCAAAGTATTGTCACAACATTGGTAGTGTATAATTGTCTAGGACGTTTAGGTAGAACTCAGCATTCATGTTTTGGGCCAAAGCGACTAATCTGCCCAAGCTGAACCACGAAAAGCAGTTCCATACCATCAGGCTACTTCCACTAAGCTTCATTTACGGGACGATACACTTCGGAAGGTACATTTCTCTTAGCCTCCGCCACACCCAGGAACTGCCATCAGACTGGTCAACAGTGTGGCGTGACTCGTCAGTCCACAGCACAATTTTGAATTGGTCTACGCACCAGCATAGAAGTTCCTTACACCACGGTAACACTGGACATGAAATTTTGTTTTTTGTGTGTATCTGAGATTAAACCAAGTTATCTTTATGTTGTTTGGGCTGCTGAATATGAGAATCGCCGTTAAAACACCAGATTAGCTCTAGTTTTTGAAATATCTATAAAACAGGTTTTCCATATTTGCATATACAGTTCATACTGTAAGATAATCCTCATAGAGGAAATAATTCACAGCGACACCGCTTTGCCTGTTGCTTGTAATGAGTTTCTGGAGCATCTCTCACAAGGGCCCAACAATAATCTGCCTGCATTGCTGCATTCCATTTTCCTTGGTACCTGTTTTCGAGGGTATTTATGTCTTGATGAAACAGTTCCCCGTGCTTCTCACTGACAGCACCGCAGTTAACCGTGAAGAAATCCATATGAGAATGTAAAAATTGTAATTTCAATGACATGTGGTAACTTAGTTTCTCGTAGCGCTGCAAGTGGGTTTCTGCAAGCTCTTGGTAATTGTCAGCCTTATTGTTTCCTAGAAAGTTTGTGGTCTCTTGACGGAAAGTATTCTATGCTAACTTTTCATTACCTGGGAGGATATTATCAAAACGCTTATCTCGAAAGAGCTAACGTACCTGTGTACCGACAAATACACTGAAGTGCCAGAAAAACTGGTGCACCAGTCTAATACTTGGTAGGTCCCCCACGGGAGCTCAGGACTGTAGTAATACGACAGGGCATGGACTCTACTAGCTTCTGGGAATATGCTGTATGCAATGCACACCATACTTCCTGCAGAGCGTTCCACAATTCGATTGTATTCCGAGGTCTCGGATTCCTGTGTTTGATAGCGCGTTGCGTGGCATCCCAAATGTGTTCTATCACGTTCAGATTTCGGGACTTGGGTGGGAATGGCAGCGCCCCAAACTCAGATGAATGCTCCTCTAACCATAATGTGGCGTCCCGACACTTGTGTGGAAGTGCATTGTCCTTTTGGAACAGGCCCAATCCATGAGCATGAATGCAGGACATGAACGGGTGTACCTCGTCAGAAAGGATGCGCACATAGGGAACTGTACCGGCTGGTCACGGACGTACCTTGAGTCCCAGTGAAGTCCAGCTAAACACAACCCATGCCATTACCGATTCCCCTCCCCCCACCATCCGGTACAGTTCCCTGTTGACAGGCGGGATCCATGGCTTCATGGGGTTTGCGCCACACACGAATCCTTCCTTCTGCCCGATACAGTTGGAAACGCGACTCGTCAGACCAGGCTACTTGTTTTCAGTCATCAAAGGGCCAGTGGTGGTGTTGCAGTGCCCAAGCGAGGCGCATAACTCTGTGTCGTGCACCCATCAAGGGGACTCGAGTTGGGCGTCGGCTCCCAAAGTCCATATCGTGCAGGTTACGTTGCAAAGTCCGGACGCTGATGCTTGTTGAGGCTCCAGCATTGAATTCCGATGATGCCTGCGAGAGTGTTGCACGCCTATCGCGTGAAACGATTCTTGACAGACAACGATGGTCACGTACACCCAATGTCTTTTTACGGTCACACTGGTATCGTAGGTTGGAGGTTTTGCTGGCATTCTTGTAGACCCTTGCAATGGTCGTCCATGAAAATCCGAACTTCGTTTCTACCTGAGAAATATTATGGCCCATATCACGAGCGCCAACTATGACACCGCGTTGAAAATCGCTTAAATCGTTATTACTTGTCATTCTCATGCCGAAAACAGCTCTGACAGCTGGCAAGGATGTCTATCGCTTTATATACGCACTGACGGACGCAACCGAGTACGCGCATAGGTGACGTTGCTATGTATTTTGCATAAGCTCATCTGTACCAGTTTTTCTGGCACTTCAGAGTACATCATTGATTTTTTGCCTGCTTAAGTCTTGGAAATTTATTACGAATCTACAAAAATCCTGCCCCATTTTCGATCCATGGTCTTTACAAAATGTTTCATTAGTCCAATTTTGACGTGGAGATGAGGGAGCAAGATCCTGCTGGATTCTACAAGTGGTTCGTTAAGTACATTCTTTATTCCCGGTTCAAATGATTGTCGTGGAGGCCAATCCTTTTTCTTTAGTGGGAAGTGCTGGCACGGCTGTCCCAGAGATAGAGAAAACAGCAAAACTTTGTGTATCCCTGCTGAAGCGCCATCAAGATGGCAATGTCCTTTTCAGGTTACCACAAATCTGTCACTTATACTTGTCATAGTTGATGGTATGTAACAGTTCTTTCATGCTGTTGTACATTTCTGTCATGTGGAGTGCATACTCGAGTGGAACAGATGATAAAACGATACCATAATGGAGCAGCACAGCTTTTCAGCGCAACTTGGACGAATCAATGAAAATTATCCAATCGTCGTCTTTGTAGTCAATTTGTAGTGCTGCCATCAGACCCACTATATCAACACAAGCAATGAGGTTATCTGTCATTTTGAAAATTAGAAGTAAATGTTTTTGCCGAGTATGAAACTCAGACACATGCACATTCTCTTCTAGAAGATTCCATTTGCTGCAGTCTGGGCCCCAAGAGCCCTGGTTTACTTTTTCGGCAAATCCAGATCTCAGTACATTATTCACTTCACTTTGGATAACCTTATGTGGCTATGCACACTCTTCAAGTGGCACGAAATCAGGATCTCGTGATGTAGATGCCTTCTCAGGTGCCGGATGCTTACTGGCCTTACTTTCTTCTTCATCATTCAGAGTATAAGAATCTGGTGGGTCCGAAACAGGAAATCCTTTCCCATTAGGCTCTGGGTGCATAGCAGAGTGAATTTTCGGATAGGTCAAAGGCCGGTTTTTCTTCTTAGAAATACCATGTCCAATTGGAGAGGTCATGCAAAAGTAATCATTAAGATAGTTTGTAGGTTCCACTCCACACCATTATAACTGTAAAACGCATCGATCGTCTTTTTCGGTTCAACCAGTAGCGAAGATTGGTTACACAAGATTGGCAATATATGTGTGAGGCCCAATAGCGGTCCTGGTCACCGATCTCACAACCAAAATAAAGGCTGTAAGCTTTCTTTATTAGCGGTGTAATGGGTCGCCTTTGTGATGGCAAAGTAATTTGTCCACAAATATAACAAAACTTATCCGCACTGTTCACACATTTACGAGGCATCTTGAACGACACGTCTGCACTCACAGAATCTACAGCGCAAATGATGACAAGAAAGAAATCTGATTGCAAATACTGCTACAGGTTTCGTCATCCAATTGGCGCTCAAGGCTAAACGTCTCGTGGGGAATCACGTGCTCGACATATCGCATATCCGGTGCGTGCAGACCATCCATTTTCACTGAACCCTCCCTTCCGTATCTTAAAAACTAGAGCTAATTAGCAGTTTTTAAGTTCATATTCGTGATCAGCATGTCCAAATTAGTTAAAAATAGCTACTTTTGTCTGAGATACATTTTGGCTATTGTCCTGTGTAATCGACGTATGGCCTTATTCGAAGTGATTAACTGCTTCTTGATGGCTGCTCGACCTTTGCTCTTTACTGGTGCTGGCATCAGTTCCAATAAATAGTTTTTCATATGGTTTGCGTGATTTAAGGTAACGTTTGATATGCTGTTTCAGCGAACCGTCCTTTGTTGCAGAGCTCTCCTGTCACGTTCTGTTAGCTTCGGGGGTTTATCAGGTCGTTTATTGGCAGATTCAGCCCCAGTCTGCTGCCATTTGCGCATCAGATCACTAGCCATCGACCTACGGATCTTCAGTGCTGCTGAAATGCCTCGCATGGAGCAATTGTTTATGTGACATCTTATTACCAACTGGCGCTGTAAATCAGTTTCCTCTGTCGATCGAGACATATTGCATTCACAGTCGTATGGTCTCACCATAGCCATTAAGAGCATATTTATAGTTGGGTCTTCGACGTGTTGCTTGCGTAGGACCTCATTCACTATCAATAGTAGGGTGTCCGGGTATTAATACTTGAATAGTGTTTATTTCCGTTGACTTCTAAAATAAGTTTTATATGACATCTTAATTGTTAGTTTCCTTCCCTAGTTTTGCCTCCCTGAGATGGAACCTGCAATCTCCTAGTCATTACACAGTGAGCACAGGACAAACTCATGCCGTCACTAAGGATATCGGAACGGAAATGCAGAAACCCACTTCTATATGCGTCAGTCCAAACGGTGGTTCAGGACACCCACTTCTATATCTTAATGGCACATTTCATTGTGGAAGTCACAGCTAAGTCGTATTCATGTACTTGGAAAGGCAACGGGTAGTCGCCGGACGTACGAATGTGAAACGGGAATGTGTTCTTTTAGGTGTTGGTAATGCTACGTTACATCTGTACAGCCACTAGTATGCTCGGATAGGTAGTTTGCGGCAGACAACAATGCTTTGTCAAGCGCGCCCAGAAGTACTAAGTCCACTTGAACTAGGTACTAAGTCCACTTGAACTAGGTACTAAGTCCACTTGAACTAGGTACTAAGTCCACTTGAACTAGGTACTAAGTTCGTTTGAAACTATACATCACGAACGCTATGTAACTTAAAGAAATTACTTCTGAAGGTGAATCAGTAGGAACAGGTGCACCAATGATTCTCACATTGGAACTGGGCCTGTTGGTGTTAAGGGTCAGGGAAGAGAGGAATGCATTTTTTTTTTCTTTGAAGGAACGTAAAATTTGGAAGACTGGTGGCCTTTTCCTGATTTAGTTCTGCTCTTTGAAGGCTCTCTGGATAGATCAGATCATATGTAGAGGATTTTAGGAAGGGAGTGTCTGACCCCAGGTCTTAAACAACCCTTAGAAATCGGAAGCTAGGAGATATATGGGCTAGAGTGGCCGATAGGAAAGTGACACAGAAGCGAGGTAGGAAGTGGGAGGAAGACGTCCTTATTTATTACCGGGGGCCAGTCCCCGAGGTCCGACGGCTTAACGTGCCCATCTGACGCACGGCGGATATTTAGTGGTTCGAGCGTTCGTACCTGCTGGGATCGAACCTGAGGTCTTCCCCGTGGTAGTCACGAACGCTGACCACTAACTAGGCCATGCGCGGCCCTCTCTGGATAAAAGAATGGCATTTCCTCTTTGAATATCAGAATTAAAACATAATTTTGGTAATATGTAGAATTGAATTTAACATTCTTTTCAACTTTCCTGAACTTTGATTTCTCATTGCACGAGAAACCAGCAGTAATAATGTATCCTTTACTGAAACTTTCTTTGGATTCTTAGAACCAAGTTTGTAAGTCTTTTCCAGCTCTTTTGCGAACGATTTCTTGTTACAGTCGTTTAAGTAGATCCAAGTTTCATCAATAGTCACAGTATATTTCCATCTGTCTAAGGCTAAGTTATTTTCAAAAGAAACTCTACACCGTGTTCTGCGCTCAGCCACCTGCCTAGGCAAAAGGCGGTGAACATTGTTTTCTGGTTTTTTTTTTGTTTTTTTTTTCAGATTCAAATCTTTTTTACCTTGTTTACAGTTGATACAGAGATTTTTAACGACTTAGCGGTTGCTCTCCGGGTCGATGGATTTTCTTAACACGCTGTTGCTAGGTTCAATTCTTTGAACTTATTTTATATTCTGTAATTTCTTATCAAAAACGTTCTAAAATGTGTGAACAGACATCCTCTGTAAATGACATGTTTTATTTATTTAAAGCAAATCTTATTCGAGTACTAACATTCTTTTTTCTGATCGCACGCAAATAATTAAAATGGCATAAACGTGTAAATACCAACCATAAAAAAAATCCAGTGTCACGATGTCAGTACTTTTTGCAGTATAAATACTGGCACTGAGAAAAAATTAATTTTGGAAAAAGCATGTAAAAATTTAAAAATTATAGTTTTATTTTCATACAAATTCAGTAATGAAAGACTTACAGGTAAGGTGAATTAGAAGCTTTCACAATTCTCCAGGTGACACTTGTAGGAGTCAACAACTCACTAGAGTCGACTATAACGCAGCTAAAACGAGCTAATGCAACTACCCATGCAGGGGAAATGTAAACTACTACAAGGAGAGGGTGGAAGAGGCTTCGCTACCACCATTACACGTACAGTGTTCCTAGAATTCTCCCTTCTTAGTACAGTCGAACTGACTTTCCGCCTCAATATTACTACAACGAGGAACACAAATTTATAGAAGCACTGCGGCTTTACGTACAACCACGTTTTACCGTACAATAATAAAATGTGTTCATTAGTTATTTAAAATTTAATTGCTGCAGTATGTTTAAAAATTACACAGATTCAATAAATACATTTTCTCGATCATTCTGTTTAAATTTAAGTTAAAATTTCGATTATTATTATTATTATTATTATTGACTTCTCCATAAAACCCGCTCGCGATCCTACGTCAGACCTCCCGCGTCTCTGATTTGAGTCGCGACCTAAGGTTGGTAGGCCTACTCACTGGTTTAACATAGACAAGAACTGTGACAAATTTTTGAGCCAGCGTTATTTTGCCTTTTAAAATTTTGTCTTAGAGGAAGCTCAGAAGAATTTCACTTTGGGGAAAGAGTTATTTGAAATAGACCTGCGTAAAAGATGCATCTTTATACAAAAGTAGGCTTGCTTTAAAACGGGAGGGCGCACAGATTAGTGTAATGAAATAACATCCTTCGACACATCTCTGTGATTCCTCTGACAGATCTCTGAACCATCCATAATTATGTTACATTTTACCTTACCTTTTTGGGGTTCTTTTGAGAGAAGATCACTTTTACTAGAAGCGTGAGCTATTATTACTCTCGGAGAACACTAGAAAAATGTAACGAAAGCGGTATGACCGCCAAAATCGGCCATTATGTCTCACATCTGTTAGATATTTCTAAGCCAACATGAAACCGAATCCATTTACTCATGAGGCGACACTGTAACAGGTCATTTAGTTCTTCTCCATGTATGAAAACTAGGTGCTTAGAAGCTTCATCCGAGAGCTGAAAGAAGGGTCGTGTGTTTACCCAGGCCCATGCGACTCGAACATCTCCCCTTTGCCCATTAGAGTCTGCCTCCTCCATTGATTACGCCTTGCCCGAGCTGTCACACACCCCTTGTAACCCGATACATCACCTTCTACTAGAACTTATCAGGCAGTCTCTATGACAACTATATAAAAGCGGAAACCACTGTGAAATATGGCTTGGATAAAGAGCAAGTGATGTTATCCATCTTTTCGCTTCGGACTAACAGACATATTGCAACTCGTTTTACCGCTGTGGTATTAAGGTTCTGAGTTGCGTGGTGAAGAAGGGCGGAGGAGGGTAGCGAGTACGACGGGGGAGATGAAAGAGAGCACTTTTTCAAAACCTCCTTTTTCCTTTGCCCCCTTTTTTTCTCCTTCGTGAAAGATTGAGTTTCAGGGTTTCATTTTTGTCTTGCGTTTCTATTATTTTCATCTTTTCCGTTTTTCAAAGAGTTTCTCGGTGGACCTTTTTATCACGGGAGTCTCCACTCCGATTTGATGGGCATGAATGCTGCATTTCTGCACGGCAAGAGGATTTTTTTGTCAAAAGGAGATTAAAAAGAAGAAGAAGAAGAATATAAAGATGCAACCAAATTAGGTAAAAGTATAATGGTACATAGAATATGGTCTCTCAGCTGTAACATGGCACACATAAATGTGAACGCAGAATTTTAGATTTTAAAACATTCCGTATATGTCATTCATGTTACAGACTTTCTACAGCTTGTTTGTAAAAGATTCCACTACTGTTTTAAGAAACGTGCGCCCTTCATGTCACAAATCATCACCAGACACTAAATTTACAAGCTTAAATAAATTCAAGCTAGCAGAGTCGTAACTAGGGCGGGGCAGACGGGGCGACTGACCCGGGCGCAGCTCAAGAGGGGGCGCAGAAATCACTGTTTGGAATGCGATTACAATCGGAACTGAAACTTTTACCCAAGTTTTTGGCACAATTAAAATTAGAATTTCCTCCTCAAAATGTTCAGGAGTTGTTAGTTGCTGGCATTCAGTAATGAAGGCGTTGTTCTATAGTCCGTCCAACTGAAGAAGAACCATAGCCCCCTCCCCAGTACTTCTTTAGCTGGATGGACTACACGTGCGTTGCAAGATAAGGATGTTGCTCACATTTTTGAAGATTCTCTGGAGGCTATTCAGTTTTTATTGTGACTGCATGCTGTTATATGGAAATATTAAAACTGTATTTAAATTGCAACTTTTGTCATTTTCACGCGGGCTGTTAGCCACATAAGATAGGAACAGATTTGGCGGGAAAAGCGTAGAGAAGGCCATCCATAACATCCAACTCCTGCTGGAAGTATTTACTATCCGATCTGACCAAATATTATTCCAATATTTCCTCTTCCCCCCACCCCACCCCATCTGATGAATAAAGATATGTGCAAAAGGAAACATCTGTCATAATGTTCAATTTTTAACTACTTGCTTATTTGCTTCCCTGCTCCAACGACAGGAACCTGCAAACGATTCTTCTGATAAGTTGTCGTCTACCACAATACTTAAAATAAATCAAGCCAACAATGCCACGACTGTTAGCTACATTCGGTCCGCTTGATGCCGTACCGAAGGTCCGAACCAGTTGCGAAAAGCTGTAAAAACAGTCACATTCTGATTGTGCCTTTTTTACGCCTAGTTTCGTTAGAACTTAGAAATGCATTTTTACGCCTAGTTTTGTTATACAGTCTTTGTAGTGCTGTTATATTTTTGAAATTGTATCTGCTTTTTGCTGTCTTTAAATTTAAAGCTATTTTTCTTGAAAATTCTTCTCTGTAGCTTATGCTTGCTTAGATCTTAGATTTTCGATGCTATTTTTTGTTCTTTTGGTGTGTGTGTGTGTGTGTGTGTGAGAGAGAGAGAGACAGAGAGAGGGGGAGAGAGATAGAGAGAGAGAGAGAGAGAGAGAGAGAGAGAGAGAGAGAGAGAGAGAGAGAGAGATAAAGAGAGAGAGAGAGAGAGAGAGAGAGAGAGAGAGAGAGAGAGACAGAGAGATAAAGAGAGAGAGACAGAGAGAGAGACAGAGAGAGAGAGAAAAAAGAGAGAGACAGAGAAAAAAAGAGAGAGACAGAGAGAAAAAGAGAGGCAGAGACAGACAGAGAGAGAGAGAGAGAGAGAAAGAGAGAGACAGAGAGAAAAAGAGAGGCAGAGACAGACAGAGAGAGAGAGAGAGAGACAGAGAGAAAAAGAGAGGCAGAGACAGACAGAGAGAGAGAAAGAGAGAGAGAGAGAGAAAGAGAGAGACAGAGAGAAAAAGAGAGGCAGAGACAGACAGAGAGAGAGAGAGAGAGAGAGAGAGAGAGAGAGAGAGAGAGAGAGAGAGAGAGAGAGAGAGAGAGAGAGAGTGAAATAAAAATAAACACTGGCGGAAAGAGAAAAAGAACACCAAGAAGGAATTGGCGGACGATCATAAAATTTGCATATGTTAATGGGGTCGAGTTTACGTAGGTGTGATGTTAATTTCGGGACCAACCGGTGAGCGCTCACGCCACAGCTCGGTATAATATGCAAATTATTGTCGGTGGTATTTAAGGAGTACGGCGATGTGAATGTAATCAGTCGTCGGCGTACGGACACGTGCGAAGACCCTGAAGAAGCTGCAATGCCTGGACATGGAAGACGTGTACGATTTCAGCAGTTATCGGGCTTTGAACGAGGTCGTCTAGTCTGACTCCGCGAGGCCGGGTGGTCGCATCGTCGTATTGCGGAGCGAATTGGACGGGAAGTATCGGTGGTCGTACGATAATGGCGTAGATGGTCAGAGGAACATTCCCACACGAGAAGACGTGGAACCGGGAGTCACAGACATACTGATGAGCGGATCGATCGACGCATAGGAAGAGCGGCGTTGTCAAGCAGAACATCCACTGCGACGCAAATCCGAGCTGCCCTTGCACCTGAGGTGACAGTGCAAACAATCCGCAACCGTCTACTGGATGCAGGACTACGTGTACGTGTGCCTCTGGCATGTGTACCTCTGACCCCAGCCCACCGTCAGGAACGGCTGCAGTGGTGTCGCCAACGTCTGCACTGGAGAACGCAAAGGCGATCTGTCGTGTTCAGCGATGAAAGCAGATTCTGCTTGGGAGCCCCCGATGGCCGTATGCGTGTCCGCAGACGCACAGGGGAGCGCATCCGCCAGCGACACACAGGGCCTACACCTGGTCTCCTGGTGTGGGGAGCGATCAGCTATCACTCCCGTACCCATCTAGTGTTTGTACCGGGTGCGTTAAACAGCACCTCCTACATCAACAACATCATTCAGCCCGTTGTTGTGCCATTTGTAAGGTCGGTCCATCGTGGTGTTTTCCAGCAAGATAACGCACGCCCACACACAACACGTGCAACGCAACATGCACTTCAGGGTGTGAGACAACTTCCATGGCCTGCACGTTCACCGGATTTGTCCCCCATTGAGCACGTGTGGGATTTTATGGGACAACGACTTATCCGGTCTCCACGGCCAGCCACGACCATCCCCGATTTACGCGTCCAGGTTGAGGATGCTTGGAACTCAATACCCCAAACTTACATCCAACATCTGTACGACATACTCCATGCCAGAATTGCACAGTGTGACGCAGTTCATGGCGGTTCAACCTCGTACTAATCATGTTACATGGAAATGTTATTTTTCAGTTTACCAGCAAATACAGCTGTATTTTGCCATAATGTTTTGATCACGTTATCCTCTGTATTCCGTTATTATGCTGTATAAATTTCGTTGGTATCAGACGTCTCCTTCTTGGTGTTCTCTTTTCACTTTCCGCCAGTGTATATAGAGAGAGAAAAAGAGAGACATAGACAGGAAGAGAGTGAAAGAAAAAGAGAGATAGAATGAGAGAGATAGAGTGAAAGAGAGAGATAGAGTGAAAGAGAGTGGAAGAGAGGCAGATTAGGGCGCAATATTTTGCGGTTTGCCCCGGGCGCAGAAATGCCTAGTCACGCCCCTGAAGCCAGTCATGCATTCTTCCAGTGTTTTGGTTGAAAATTTAAGATTATCTTTGAATCACGCACAAAATATTCCTCTTAAAAATGAAAGTGGTAATTCAAATGGAAAATCTCAGGGTCATGGAAAGTTATGCTAAAGTCTAAAGGCAAGAAAATGCTAAGAATGGCAAAAAGCGGGAGGAAAGTGCTTCTAAAACAGATAAGTACCATGTACATTTTTCGTGGATGTACTGTCCAAAAGGACTGAAATTCGAGACACGGCATCAGAACAAAAACTGGTAAAGCAAGTGAATCACACTCCTCTGGCCTCCCTGGTCGCTCAGTGGTCTAAGCACTGGCTTCTGACCATTCTTCGGAGATGGGTCCGGGTTTGAATCCTGAGTGAGGCAATTTATGTTGCGTTTGTCTTACGACACTGGCTCTTTACCCTCCTTGAAGTCAGTGGCTATTAATTATGGGCGGGCGAATGCTTATAGCCCATCGAGTTGCTCATGTGGTGGCTAAACCCCCAAACAAACAAAAAAAACTGAAAAAAAAAAAAAAAAAAAAAAAACATTCCTCTGTGGTCTAAAGGTCTCCGTGGACATCTATGATCCACCGACATGTTTTCGTCCACAGGATCGTGGATAAGTAGAATTTTTTTGCCTGTTGCACCATTCGCGGTAAACCTCTTGATATGATTGAACGCGAAAATCCCAGATCTTCTCGCCGGGCCATTTTGTGGTTTTGGAGATCCGACTATCATACCACATTCAAAAACGCTCAGATCGCCCTCTTTGCCTACTCCGATCCTCAGTCGAACGCTAGCTGATACTCGAATACTTGACGTGCTGGTTTGCCTGCTTCATACAGCAAATCGCCCTCACGTGTACCGTCTTGCACGTTGGAGTCAGGCAAGTATTCTCCTAAAAAACCGGCATCTTGGTATATATATATATATATATATATATATATGGCCTGGTTATGTGAAATTCAAGCCAAAAGAACATTATTTACAGAAATGATGGCGGAAACAACACCGACACAACTGCAGATGCTAAAGGATATAGTGGAACTTTATTCAGAATGGGCTACATAGCACTGGGTATCATGGTACAGATGCATCACTGCCAAAGATGATACGAAAGGAAGAGGAGATCCTCCGTAGAGGAAATCATCACCCCTAACGTTGACGCATGATTTGCACAGTCTGTCCATACTTCACACTATTTTGTTGATGAGTTCTTGCGGTTGTTCCGTCAGCGCCGTCTTCTGCTTCTATTGTTGGACAGTTTCCGATGCGTGTTGGCGTGCAGCAACGCGTCTCGTCAGTGTCCCACACGTGTTCTATGGTATTTAGGTCTGGGGAACGTGCTTGCCAATCCATCCACTGAGAATGTCTTCACTTTACAACAGTTCATCAACAGCAATCGCACCAGGAGGTGTGGCTTTATCGTCCGTTAACACGAACTGTGGATCAATGGCACTTCGGAACAGACAAACATGGGAAAGGATTATCTCATTACAGTAGAGCGCACCGGTTACAGTACCTTCTTTCAGTATCTGGAGCGCCGTACGCACATCGATTAGAATGCCTGCTTATACCACGAGAACACCGTGGCCGCCATATATGTCCCTTTCATAGATGTTTTCGGGGCGATACCGAGTGCCTATCTCACGCCACTTTAGGTGACGTCCAGAATGGCTAGAGAGACTAAATCTACTCTCATCAGTAAAGAATACTGTACCCCCGCACGGGGATAACTGGTTTTCCGGTTATTTGGGTAGCGGCGCGCCCACGGCCCGAGCTGACCTTGTGACGTATCATTTTGTTATGTCGTCTTGAAACGATGTTACTACCGAAGGGACAGCTGTTCATCCAGCTGCTGGGGAGTGGCGACCTCACGGCCCGAGCCGACTAGTATTTTTTATGATGAATTTCCCTTATGTTTTTTTTGTTGTTCTCTTGACACGTACCCGCCTCAGTTGTAGGCTGCTGAGGTTGTGATTATGCGCCAGCTCTGGATTTTAGTTTCTCTTTTTCTTTTCTGTCATCTCCATTTTACGTTCCTTTCTTTGTTTTTCCGAGCTGGTTAGCTAGACCTACCTGCACGTTTGCCGTGTGCAGTGACCCGTAAGGTGGAAAAGGGGATGCTGGAGGCTGAGGTTTCTGGAGGCCAGGGTGTTGTTGTCCCCAGTTGCCAACACACCTCTTTGCGCCCTGCTTCACCGTAAACGGGCGGCTAGGAACTAACCCACTCCTATTCAATGAAGTCTGTGGCCGAGTCGAGCCCAGACCTGTAACGGCTTGTCGTTTTGTACGACAGGGTGAGTCTGGGGATAGGGTGGGCATGCCAAAGGGGTGTTCCCCAGGCATGGGAAAGTCTGGGTGCACGCCGAGCGCATGTCTGCCCTATCAACTTGCTATATCCGCTTCCTATACCTAGAGCCGTGTCCTGCGTCCACTTAGGCTTGTGGACCTCCGGCTCTCCCTCGTTGGGCTCGATTGTGGGTGGGGAAGTCGGCGGACGAACTTAAAAATTTTTCATGGCTCTCAATTCTGTTTCCCACGAACCTAAAACCAAAAGAGGTAATGAGGAAGGCTCATCCCCTTCCGCTAAAAAACATGTGCCTGATTCTTATAATGCTCGTTTCTTATTTGTGCACTCATTGGACCCTTCAAAGCCTTTGAGTGCCAAAAGTCCATTTTGGATTAATAAAGCACTTCATTCTATAGCAAGCTCTCCTACGAGCGTAAAGAAGCTCCAATCTGGAGATCTTCTTGTAGAGATGTCCACTGTGGCCTACAGTTCCACACTTCTTAACACAACCACGCTGCTTGAGACTCCGGTCAAAATAACATCCCATGGATACCTAAATTCAACTCGAGGTGTTGTCTCCTCTCAGGACCTCGTTGAGTGTACTGAAGAAGAATTACTCGAAGAACTGAGGAGTCAGCACGTTACGGGTGTGCGACGTATTCTATTCAGGCGGAATGGGCAGTCCGTCCCATCCCGAAACATCATTTTAACTTTTGATAGCCCTTCCCTGCCTACGTCCATCAAGGCAGGGTATCTTCACCTAGAGGTACGCCCGTACATCCGTAACCCTTTGATATGCTTTAGGTGCCAGTCGTACGGCCATTCTCAGCAGTCGTGCAGGAGCAATCCTAGGTGTGGACGCTGTGGTGCCACAGATAATCTGTTACAGGAATATGTGGCCGAGGCCGAGTTTTGTGTGAACTGCAAGGGTTCACACGCAGCATCAGCCAAAGATTGTCCCTAGTGGAAGGAATAGAAAGAAATTCAAAGGCTAAAGACGGTGGAGAATATTTCCTATCCTGAGGCCAGAAGGAGAGTAGTTTCTGCTTCTTCTGATCGGCGCTTATATGCATCAGTGGTGGTTGCCAAATCTACAATCGGCATTCAAACCGACATTCAGATCCCCACTAAATGTCCCTACAAGCTGGACGATATCATCGCAGCCGGGCTGGAGGCACTCCAGTCTCGAGCTAGGGGGTCTGAAAGCGCCACCCACCACTTCGCCGAAGCACACTCATCCCACCACCAGCAAGGGATTTCAAGCCACTTCTTCTGGCAAGAAAACCAAAGCCCAGGATAAGAAAATCATTTCTTCTCCTCCAAAATCGCAGCAAACGACTCAACGTCGTGCGCCTCCAGTTAAGACACTTGGGACAAAGCATGCTCCCATCTTGGCCCCTGGTCACACGCCTCCAGATCTGGGGGAACCCTCATCAGAGGTGATGGAGCCTGACTCCGTTTGATCATTTCCAATCCAATCTCACTATTAACCATGGCTTCAATCATTCAGTGGAACTGTCGAGGTTTTCGGACGAGTTTTGATGAAGTGAAACATCTGCTTTCGTTGTACTCTCCGGTGTGCTTTTGTTTATAGGAAACAAAACTTAAACAATCAGACCTGCTTACAGTTTGAAGCTACAGTGCGTATCGGACAGATAATGCATCGGGAGACATCGCCTGTGGGGGAGTCGCTATTCTTGTCCCTCACAGTGTTCCGGTGTCTTCCGTTGCGATATCCACAACTTTGCAGGCCGTGGCGGTGCGAATATCTGTGCCTGTGCCTCGTACTGTTTGCAGTGTCTACCTGCCGCCGGACGAGAACGTAAGCGTCTCTGTTCTGGAGAGCTTGGTCGATCAGCTGCCTTCACCCTTTCTTCTAATGGGTGACTTCAATGCTCATCATCATTTGTGGGGTAGTGTCAGCATCAGCACGAGAGGTCGTCGCATAGAGTCTCTTCTGTCCTCGGCCTCTTTGTGCTTTTTTAACACCGGTGCTGACAGGCACGTACTTCCATGAGCCGACAAGATCCTTCAGTGCGATCGATTTGACCTTGGGATCACAATCGATTATTGCTGATTGGTCGTGGACGGTGTGTAACGACCTCCACGGGAGCGACCATTTTCCAATTGTCCTCTCGCATCATGCGAACATGCCATCTTCTGCCTCCCGCCCTCCTGGGTGGAGGATGGAGCATGCGAGATGGGAGGTCTTCACACCGTCAGCAGTGATATCTTCTGCAATGGTGACCCAAGAGTCAATCGACGCAGCTGTTCTTGAAGTCACAAATTGCATTCTTCAGGCAGCTGATCTTTCTATACCAAAAACATCTACGACACTCTCCAGAAGTTCGAAGCCTTGGTGAACCCCTGAATGCGCAGCGGCTAGGAGAGCTCAACATATGGCCTGGTCTACGTTTCGGCGTTATCCAACCGATGCTAATCTCGTTACATTCAAACGAGCAAAATCCTATGCTCGGTTGGTGCATCGACGTGGCAAGAGGGAGTCTTGGATCCAGTATGTTTCATCTCTCACTTCACGTGCCAATTCGAAAAGTGTGTGGGACAAGATTCGTAAGATCCGGGGTAACTACAACTCTCACCATATCTCCATTCTCGAGAGTAACGGCTGCACATATGCTGAAGTCGGGGAGATTGCTGACTGTTTGGGGGAGGCGTTTGCCTCCGTGTCAAGTGACTTGGCGTATCCTTCCTCCTTTCTGAGGATTAAATCCACTGCGGAACGCCAGAGAATCTCCTTTGCGCCTTTTAACGACACTAGTTATAACTCCCCCTTCAGCATAGTTGAACTACGGGTGGCACTGCATCGGTCCGGCGCTACATCTGTCGGTCCCGATAGCATCCACTATGACATGCTCCGTCATCTCTCGCAGTCGTCTCTCGAGAATCTCTTAATCCTTTACAATCGTATTTGGTCGGAGCACAGTTTCCCGGAATCTTGGCGAAAAGCTTTTGTTCTGCCTTTTCCCAAACCTGGCAAGGATCTCAAGTCTCACTCTAGTTATCGTCCAATTGCTCTCACTAGCTGTCTGTGTAAAGTTCTTGAACGCATGGTTAATTTCCGGTTAGTTCATTTTTTGGAATATCATCAAGTACTTTCACCATCACAAAGCGACTTTCGCCGTCATCGTTCACCTCACGATCCTCTTCTGCACCTTGAGACATCTGTGCGGGAGGCGTTCGTGCGTAGGCAGCATCTGGTTTCTGTATTTTTTGACATTGAGAAAGCCTATGATCGAGCGTGGTGGCACGGTGTTATCCGTGACCTCCACGCATGCGGGTTGCGAGGAAATCTTCCGACTTTCATCGTTAATTTCCTTCGCAATCGGGTGTTCCAGGTGCGCCTAGGTACGACGCTCTCGGCACCGTTCCATCAAGAACAAGGTGTTCCTCAAGGTTGCATTTTATCTGTCACATTGTTCATCCTTCGCATTAATTGTCTTTTCACAAATCTTCCTGCTGCGGTTTTGGCTACTGTTTATGTTGATGACTTGCACATTTTCTGCTCGTCATCAAGCATGCATTTTATTAAAAGGCAGTTGCAGTCTGCGATTAACCAGATCTTTAAAGCGGCGAATAGCAATGGTTTCGTTCTTTCTCCCGACAAGACAGCGTGTGTCCATTTCTGCCGGAGGCGTGGCCTCCATCCTGACCCAGAGCTGTATTTAAACCGTGCAGCCATACCAGTTTTGCCCGAGACCAAGTTCCTTGGATTTACCGTTGACCGTGCGCTTACATTCCGTGCGCACGTTCAGCGGCTAAAGACTTCCTGTCTGCGGGTTCTATCTATTCTTAAGATCCTTTCGAGAGTCTCGTGGGGTGCAGACAGGGTGTCTTTAATTCGCATTTACCATTCCTTAATTCGGTCGAAACTGGATTATGGTTGTATCGTGTATGGCTCTGCTCGTCGTTCCGTTCTCCGGCCATTGGATACTATTCACCATCAAGCGCTGCGTCTCTGTACGGGAGCATTTAGAACATCTCCGATTCCCAGCCTTTATGCTGACGTGAACGAACCATCGCTTGAATTACGCCGTCTGCAGCTGTCTGTTCAATTCTACTTGAAACTTCGATCTCTTCTAAACCATCCTTTATACGATGCAGTTTTTCAACCTCAGCATGCTCGTTTATTTGAGAACCGGCCCTCGTGCATTACAACCTTTGGTCTTCGTATGGCGGCCGTTGCTCGTGATGCAGGGCTCGACTTGTCTCTTGTTGGAGCGACCAGGGTGGTTGGGGACCCGCCGTGGCAACCTTTTGAGGGCCGCCCCGGTGGCGCAGTGGTTTAAGGCGTTGGCCTCTGATCATTCGTCCGAAGGGGTCCGGGTTCGAATCCCGGTGAGGCATGGATGTTGTGTTTGTCTTACAGCACTGGCTCTCTCCCTTCCCTGGAACCAGTGACCCTAAATTAGGGACTGGCGACTGCTTATAGCCCATTGAGTTGCTCACGGTGGTCGTTAAACCTCCAATCAAAAAAAAAAAAAAAACCTTTTGAGGTTGTCACTGATCTCAATTCCTCAATTTTACTTCTTTTGGTAAGTCCTCAACCCCTGCTTCCGTGTACCAGCAGCTCTTCGCTGAGCACCGTGCCCTCAATTCTGACTACACTCCTATTTTTACTGATGGCTCCAAGATGCATGGAGTCGTTGGATCCGCGGCTGTATGTGTTGATGACGTTACTGTAGCGCGGAGGCCACGGTGTTTTCGGCGGAGATGCATGCTGTGTATCTCGCCCTTCTCCATGTTCAGTCGAGTTCTCATCATCGTGCTATGGTCTATACGGATTATTTAAGTGTCTTGCAGTCTTTGTCATCTTCATATTGCGGTGACGATCCTGTTCTCTTGGATGTGAGACAGTTGTTTCGTCGTTTGCTCGGGGCCGGTTTTCATGTTCACTTTTGCTGGATTCCTGGGCATGTTGGAATCTCCGGTAACGAGTGTGCTGATGCAGCTGCTAGATCTGCTTCCTCTTTGGTCGTCACACCCTTGCCACTGTTTCACCGGGATTTCCGCTTTATTGTTCACGACCATATCAAGCGAACGTGGCAGGGTCTGTGGGACCAAGAGGTGGAAAATAAGCTGCATCATATTAAACCTAATCTTGGAATCTGGAAATCCTCATATCGTCGGAACCGTAGGGAGGAAGTGGTGCTTGCGCGTCTCCGCATTGGGCATTGTCGCTTCACTCACCGCTGTTTGCTGTGTGGTGACACTGCGTCGATGTGTGAGACGTGCAGTTGCCGACTCACTGTCACTCATCTTTTGTGTTGTTGTGTTCGTTTTCGTGATGTGCGTTTTCATTTCTTCCATTCTCATTTGTTGACCGAGGACGCCGCTACACTGCAGCGGCTCCTCAACGACCAATGCGATACTTTTGCTGTCTTTTCATTTTTTAAAGAAATTGACTATTTTAAACGTATCTAGATTTTAGCCCCATCATCATTCTCATTTCTCAGTTTTTCTGCATTAGCTAGATTTTAATCATTGTACCATGTTTTTAATACTGTTTGTTTCATTGTCTTTTTTAGCCCTTCCATCGTTCTCATTTTTCAGTTTTACTTGATCAGCCAGATATTAAGTTTTATACCACGCTTTTAATACTATTTGTTTGTCTTGTGTCTGGCGCTCTTTGGCCAAATTTGGCCCTTGCGCCAATAAAAATCAATTAACCAACCAACCAAAGAGTACTGTACTCCGCTGTTGTGCTATCTAGTCCTTATGTTCTCTGGACCACTGTAAACGGTGTCTGCGGGGTGCAGTTGCTATTGGAACACAGCGTACAGGTCGTCGGGCACACAGTCTACCTATGTGTGGCCGCCTGGCCACTGTAAACCGCGATATTGTGCATCCTATGCTTATGTTCACTTGTTCTGCAAGGTTACATGTCGTCTGGTGTCGATCCCTCTTGTCCTGTAGCAGCAGATAGCGGTCCTCACTGGTGGTGGTTTTTGGTGGACAAAAACCAATGGTTTTTCGCACAGCTGTACCTGTGATCCTGAAGGCCGACCACGCTCGCTACAAGATGCTAATGGACGATACCGATATCTTGGGCCACATTCATCACAGTTATCACCTCCTCAAGCCTCCCAATTCATTCAACTACGAGTAAAATCCTTACGATCTTCTCGCCGGGCCATTTTGTTGTCTCTAGCACACAACAAATACAATCGAACGTCTGTAACACTTATGCACACCGTCCAGTGACTTCCGTTCAACAGATGCTTTGGACTGCGTGAGCGCATTTTGTTCTCATGTCTCGTAAACCCTACGTCATGCTCCATTATTACGCATGAGCTCTTGGGTTGTGAGTCAATTTGTGTTTAGGGATGCTGCTGCTATTAACGGCGTTATTTTAATTTTTCCACTTTATCCTTAAGTTTTGCGTGCGAGCAAAGAACTTAAATAACCCCTCCAAAAGACCCTAACTGCGAAACATTTTTAAAATTTAGTTGCGCATGAAGACGTAGAATAGCAAGCAGTTATTTGTGTCGTCTCTTGAAAACCCATAAGTGGCACCTATCAAAATATTTTGCAATGATATATCTTTCTGAAGCAATTTTTGAATAGTTCTTTGATTTCCTAAAATTTTAAAATTGTTTTGATTTTGTGAAAGTTTTTGTGCTTGCGATTTTGTATATACACACACAAAATTGACAAAAGTCACCGGACACCTAGAAGAGAAACACAACATAGCATTTATTGGCATACATTAGTACGGTGTCGGTCCACCTTTGGCCTTAATGCATGCACCGACCCTTCGAGACATGCTTTTGACAAGGTTTTGGAACACAGCGATAGGTATGCGCTTCCATTCAGTACATAAAGCTGCCTCTAACTGTTGCTTAGTAGTAGGCCTTGGTTACAAACTTCTTATGCGGCGCTCAAATTCATCCCATAGGTGCTCTATGGGATTAAAATCAGGGCTCTGTGCTGGCCAGTCCACACACGGCACGGAATTATCGTCAAACCACTCCGTAACAGTCCTTGCTTTATGGCTCGGTGTATTATCCTGCTGGTACCAACAAGGCTCGGTTCCATAGTATTGCCACAGGGTTGGTAGGGCATAAATGTCCAGAATATCTAGGTAGACGTGCTGCTTAACAGGTTTGTCCACGATAACCAATGGGCCGGGACCCTACCATGAAAAAGACCCCCACACGAGTACACTACCAGCTCCAAACTTGACCGTAGGAACAGTACACTGTGGTAAATAGCGCTCCCCCGGCTGCCGCCATACCCACACACGGCCATCACACTGATGGATCGTGTATCTGGATTCATCAGTCCATAGATGAATCCAGATAAACGATCCATCAGTGTTTCCATTGATCTACAGTCCACGATAAATGTTCTTTACACCATGCTAAACGACGAGTAGCTTTCCGAGTGGAGATGAAAGGCTTATGAGCAGCCTCACGACCACGGGAACCCATGGAATGAAGTTCTTTGCGAATAGTACGTGTGCATACCAAGGTTCTAGCATCTTTACTCACCTGTACACTGAAGTCTTGGTGTAGTACTCCGTCGATTAGCTGTAACGACTCTCTTGAGGCTTCGACATCCTCTATAACTGATTTTCTTTGGTCTGCCGGTACGTTTTGCTGCTTCAGGCACGCCATGTGTCTTCCACTTATTCAGTACATCCAAAACAGTTGACTTGGGTATGTTTAAACGCCTCTCGGTTTCTCTTATGGACAACCCACTAATATAACACCCAACAATCTTTCCTTTCTCAAAGTCAGTTCTTTCCCGCCGCGACATTTTCACTCGACCTCATAGTGCGATATGATCGCGGTCAGCTGCAGGCTTGTTTCTATACCGGTTGAAGCTATACCGCGCATCTTAGCTACGCAAAGGATCCATTCAGTTGCTTTTGAAGTGGTGTCTGGTGGTTTTAGTCAATATAGTGTATATACAACCGATGGGCCATTACATTATGACCATCCCCAGTCCAGATAAATGAGCCCGCATGGCGACCGAACGGTGGTGCAGGTGAAGATCACAGAGCAGTATATACACAACCAGAAGACAGGTTCTATGTTAGTAGAGTGTTGAAATAAGAATGGGAGAAACTGCCGATTTATCGGAGTTTGATAAAGGACGAATTGTGATGGCAGGGCGCCTTGGAACTACGATATCGAAAACGGCGCGGGTTGTGGGTTGTTCACGTGCCGGTGTAGTGAGTACATATCAAATGTGGTGCACAGATGGCCAAACGACTAGCCTTCGTCCAGCCGTGTGTGTTTCGCAGCTGATCGATGCCAGAGGGTAACGGAGACTGTCGCGCAATGTTCACAGCCGCCACAGTGCGACAAATCCCCCGCAGCTACAGCAGTGGTGATCAGGACAATATATCACAGCACACCGTTAATCTCAGCTTTCTGAGCATAGGATTGCGTAGCCGAAAACCCAGCTGTGTCCCAATGATCCCTGCACGTCATCGCCAACAACGCATGAAGTGGGCCCAAGATCATCGAGATTGGACCACGGATGATAGAAAGAAAGTGGCCTGCTCTGACGAATCAATGATTTCTGGTGCAGCAGGTAGACGACCGAGCGCGGATACGCCGATTACCAGACACCTGGATGAACTGTTGGGCGGAAATAGGCTGGCGGTGTTATTCTGTGGACAATGCCTCCTTGGGACACTTTAGGCCCCATTATCCCAATATCACAATCCCTGACAGCTGTCAGATTTCTGAACATCTTTGCTGACCAAGTTCACCCATTCATGTCAACTGTGTTCCATCCTGGTGATGGCAGTTACCAATAGGATAATGCGCCATGCCACACTACCGGATCGTCAAAGAGTGGTTAGAGGAACATACTGGTGACTTTCTGTGAATGCCTTGACCTCTAAATTTACCTGACATGAACCCAACCGAACATTTGTGGTTTGACTTGGATAAGCGGGGACGCGCTAAATCACCACCACCCCGAAATGTACGAGAGCTGGAGAACCCGATGTTGACATTATGGTACCAGATACCCCAGGATACCTATCGCCACCTCATCGAATCGATGCCTCACCGAGTGGCTGCGGTTTTGCGGGCTAAATGTGATCCTACAGTTTATTAGGTAGGTGGCCATAATGTAATGGCTCGTCGGTGTATATATACCAGGGTGAGTCATAAATTCGTAGCGTTTTGGGGTACAGTGTCCAGTCCGGTACCACAAGTTGACCACATATGGTTATTCAGCAAAATACAGCCCATCCGAGTCTATGGTCCTTCGCCAACGTTCTGCCGAAGAAGCAATGCCGTTGGAATACCAGGCGGCTGGCGTGGATGTAAAATAAACTCAGTGATGCCATCTCCAAGGAATGGAACTGTCTGCCTGCCAAGAGGTGTGCCATGAAACGAAACAAGTGAAAATCCGAGGGGGAAAGTTCCTGGTTGTAAGCTAGGTGCGGTAGGATTTCTATGGCACCCAAATCCTGAATTTTCTGGCGGACAATCCGTGACCTGTAACATTGGGCGTTATCGAATTGCAGGAGGACCTTCTTTCGGTTCACCATTGCGGGGTAGCTCTGGCGCAGAGCGTCGTATACGTGTTGCATCTGGTCGACATATAGGTTCCCATCGACGGCCCGACCATATGGTACAAGCTCCCAGTGGACAGGATCCTCAAAATTCCACCGTAAACGCAAGCATTGTCTTCACTTCAAAACGCCCTCTTTGAACAACTACTTAAGCTTCATCCCCTGTATACAGCCATTGGTTTCCGGTAGCGGGATAACTCAGGAAGACCCACTTCTCATCATTCGTTACGACTCTCCACCAAAACTGGTCGTCACGTGGATTTTGCAGCAATTCTCGACACAGAGTGGCACTCTCCTCAAGTTCAAGTCGCTTTGGGCTCAACTCATGGGGAACCATTCGCGGACGTCTGAAGTGAAAACTGATATGGTGTAGGTGACGAACAATGATCGTTTATGATGCATGGAGCTCTTCTGCTAATCGTCGGGTGCTGGTTCCTGGGTGCTGTTCAACAGCTTGACGCAGGGCTTCGGTGTTGGCGACGACTGGTCTCCTACACCTCGCTTGGTCAACGAGCTCTGTGTCTCCGGACCGGAAGCGTTGGAACTGTTTTCTTGCTGTTGCAGGGTGCACTGCCCCCTCACCTTCTACACTACAAATTTTCTTCGCGACAGCTGTCGCGTTCAACCCTTTCAAATAATGGCGTAGGCGCACACGAACAACAAGTTTCTCCTCCGACATTCTCGTCTCGTATGAGGGGCACACGCGTATTGGGCACGACGCATCCTACCTATCAGAGCAGCGGAGCACGTCACCCAATCGGGCGTGGGACACATTCCACCTTACTGCGCATGTCCCAACTGTTCTGCGGAGCTCCTCTTTCTGTACCGCTAAACGCTAAGAAATTATGACTCAAACACTAAAATTTAGAGAGAGAGACTCAGTAGACAAATCATTAAGAATAGGGGTGCTGGGGAGATCACATGGGCATCTCCCCAAGCAGTCTGGAAAGACCCAAAGCAAACACAGACGATAAATAGGTGGACAGCAGGGCTTCTCAACAATGTATCGCAATAGACGAAAATCGGTAAGCGTGGTGATCTGAGCTTCTTTTATCGTGGACGTATTGTCGGCACAAGACAGATGGATCATTCTATCTCCCAAGTGGTAAGAACCCCAGAGATTATGATGGCAACCGTATCAAGGGTGTACGGCGAATATACCATCGAACGGACGTACCAGCTCTCAGAAAATAAACGGTGGCCGACCACGCACCATTAATGACTCGGGTCGACGTAGACCATCCAGGCTCGTACAGACCGACTGCTTGGTAGCGGCGGTGCAAATCTCATCTAGGTTAAATGTCGTAGGCCTAAGCAGCGTCATCGAGCGAACGGTATGGCGCACTGCGTACCCTGGACTACGGGAGCAGCGCCCTACTCGTGTGCCCCTGGTGTCCAGAATATTAAAACTGTACCTCTGCATAGTGACGCTGCGTCATGTGGCCAACAGCATGAGACCATGGCCCCGTCTGTTCAAGGCAGTGGTGGCACTGTGATGATTTGGAGAGCCTTCTAATGGGACAAATTAGGTCCTTTTAGTCTAGAGAGGTCCTTAACAGCTGCGCGCTATACCAGCCTGTGCTGGCTGATCACCTGCACTCTTTCATGGCCTTCGCGAATCCTGCTGCCGAGGATCTTCTTCAGAAAGACAATGCGCCGCCCCGCTGGGCCGCAACCACCCAGGCATGGCTCGAGGAGCACTCATCTGAGTTTGTATTCATCCAGTGGCCCTTAAGGCCTTAGATTTAAACCCTGTGGAAGCTCACTGGGATGCTATGAAACGGAACATCAGATTCATGCATCCTACACCGACACCTCGGGCGGAGTTGTGCACAATGCTAACACGAATAACAGGCATGACTAACATTACCTCACGAAATACTCCAGCGTCTGGTGGAGTCGATGCCTCGGCGTTTGTAGACTGCTATTCGTGTTAGAGGAGGACCAACACGCTGTTAGATAGGTATCACTACCCTTATGTCCACTGAGTGTGTATATACACAAAGTGATCACTGAATTATGACCACGTACCTCCGTAGGTCCTCCTTTCTCCCTCAGTACAGCAGCTATCCGACGTGGCATCGATTCAATAAGATGCCGTAAGCAGTTGAGAGGTATAGCGAACCAAGCTATGTATAATGCTGCCTTCACTGCAGGTATGGGGACGATTGGTGTATCCAGACGCCTTATATTTCGTTCCAGAATGTCCCACAAGTGCTGTACGGGATTGATATCGCGGGAGTTCGGAGGTCAATCGATATACTAGAAGTCTGAACTGTGTTCCTCAAACCACTACTGCATTACTTTGGACTTGGGGCTCTGCGCATAATCATCTCCGAAGACACCATCGCCATTCGAAAAAAAGTGAAACATTCCTGGGTGTACAGAGTCAGCAAGCATTTCACGACAGTGAGAACCAGTCATATGTTGTTCTACAAGCACCACGGGTTGAAGTTCCTACCAGGTAAACATGTCCCACAGCATACAACCGCCTCCACCGGCTTGCAATGTGGAGACCCTGCAGGATAGATCAAGTGCCGTGTGACATATATTCTAAAATAATTTTAATTTTTAGTTCCTTTTCCTATGTATATTTGAGTTTGTTCTCCTTTATACTTCCAAACTTAACGTGATATCTTCTCTCACAGAAGAATGAGGTTGGCACCACATTTGAGGTCAGAGAGAAAGTGACGCATGAATGTGATAAGAACGATGGATAAGAAGGGCGATACAACAGTTTCTCATGGGTATGTGTCTGTGTGTAGACGTTCGATCGCTAAGATAAATGTAAAGTTTACCTGCTGTGTTATATGTTGGATCTACTGAAAGATTGCTGGACCAATAAAAGGTTATCGTAAGTCTGACTATATATGTTTCGCCTGGCTGTAAAAGCTTAATTAGGAACTATTGCATCGTATTCTTATTTAGTTCAACATTCCTTAGTCATGGTTTTAATCATAGCGTAACACTAACCGTGCTCACGAAAAAGACATCACGTTATGGCCTCATGTTGTTTGCGCCAAATACATAGACGACTATCCACTGAGTGGATTAAAAAAAATGCGATTGGTCAGACCCCCACACTATTTTCCAGTCATCCGACGTCCAACTTGCATGACTTTTGCACCAGGCGAGTCTTTTACGCCCATGAACCGTTGTTAAAAGAAGATGTCATCGGGGTCGTCAGCTGTTATAGACGATACGTACGAGCATGCGACGAATGGTCATGACAGATACTGTCCCCTGTTTACCTCTGTTGTATTAGGTAGTCAACTGTTGAACAGTTCTACGTCTGTTGACCTGTACGAGTCGTCGAACCCGGCGCTCACCTCTCAATTCAACCTTTCGCTGGCCTGTGTAGTTTTACCACTGGATCGTTGTTTGACCATTTCCTGTTACACTTTAACTACGGCGGCTCGAGACCGACTCTCAAGTTCAGCCTTTTGGGAATTCGAGGCACCCGCTCTACGAGCTCCCTCAACCTGCCCTTTGTCAATGTCCGATAAATCCTTCCATTTAACCATAACACTCCCAATTTTACTACATACTGCTCCACCCACACCTTATGTATGCGACGTCGATTGACTATTCCTGCCCTCTCAGAAATCACTTGGTCAACGGGCCGCATCCCCTTTTTTATAGGGGTGATCAAAATTCAGTGATCACTCGGTATACACTGAAAAGCATATGAATTAGAGATACCTATCTAGTAACGTGTAGCACCACCTTTCGCCTGATGACGGCGGCGATTCGTCTCGGCACGGACTCGACAAGACACCGGAAGCGGTGGGAACCCATACGGTTCCACGGCGCATGAACAAGCTCCCACAGTTCACGAAGATTTGATGGAGGGGATCATCTCTCTCGGTGGCATCCCAGATGTGCTCGATGGGATTGAGGTCAAGTGACCCAGCTGGCCAAGGAAGCGAGGTCACGTCGGTGGACTGTTCATCCAACCATTCGGATACAATTCGGGAGCTGCATTGTCTTGTTGCAAGATGAGGTCCCCAGTGGGATGTTGAAGACGCACAAACTGGAGCAAATGGTCGTCCAGGATATCCAGGTAAGGTTGACCTGTGAGGGACGATGTCACACGTACCAGGGGTCCCATTTCAGTCCACGTAAACAGTCCCCAGACGAGAATGCCACCTCCACCAGCTTGAAGAGTACCCTGTTGGCAAGAAGGATCCATCCCTTTATGTGGTTTGCGCCGTACTCGTATCCTGCCATCCGCATGTACCAACGTGAATCACGACTCATCAATCCAGGCAACATTTTCCCACATGTCTAGGGTCCAGTGGCGATGTTCTCGCGCCCATGCTAATCTTCGCACCCTGTGATGTGCGGTCAGCAGCGGTACCCTCGTGGGACGATGGGTTCTGTACCCCATAGCGAGGAGATGGTTCTGACTGGTGTGGCTGCTTACACGTTTTTGTGCACCAGCGTTAAATTGCCGAGTGATTTCTTGCACTGTGGCCCGTCTATCCGCTGTTACAATGCGAGCTAGCCGACGATGACCCCGCTCATCCACACGCTGTTGTCCACGGCAGTTGGCCTTTGCAGGGATGGTTTTACCGGATTCGGTGTACTCACGGTGCACCCGTGACGCAGTGGCTCGTGAAAATCCCAGTGCCTGCACGACTTCCGAGATGGAGTGACCCATTCGTCGGGCCCCGACAATTTGCCCACGATCAAATGCGCTTAGATACTTCGTCTTACCCATACTGCGTCCGACTCTTACTGATTCCCGTCGCATCACTCCTTATATTGTCGGATCGCTGCATACGTCATGTCGTTTCCGTTTACAGGGCCGCCCACAGCGCCACATTTGCATAACGCCAGCTGTCTCTAATTCAATTGCTCTTCAGTGTATACACTAGTGTTCAAAATTAAGAGAATTTGCCCATTTTGTCGATTTTCACAAAAAGTACGGAACAAAAGGTACAAACTATGCCGCCGAATAAGAATGCGAATTTGCAGTGTCGAATACGTAAGCGTACACGTGCGTGTGGGCGGAGCTGTGACAGCGGAGGGCATGAAAAGCACACGTGGCTTTTTCCGCGATTAGTTCGCTCGTACTCCTCGGCAACATTCGTTGTGTTTCTTGCAAGAGTTGGTTCAATTTCATAAGCAATCTGGTAAACTGAGTTGCCACGAACGTATTGATGACGGAATGAGGTGGATAATCGTCGGTAGATTGGAGGCAGGGCGATCGCAAGTGCAGGTTGCTACAGAGCTCAATGTAACGCCCAGTGTCGTCGGCAATTTGTGGAAACAGTTTAAGGACACCGGATCCATATCGAGAAGGCCTGGGCAAGGTCGTCCAAGAGCCACGACGGCCAATGAAGATCGTTATTTGGCACTTTCAGCGAGGCGCCACAGGACTACTACAGCTGCACAGCTTTGTCGTGAGCTGCATGCCGCCACTGGAACCCGAGTTTCAAGGGTTACTGTTTCCCGAAGGCTTCATGAGAGAGGGCTTTTTGCCCGAAGAACTGCTGTTTGCGTCCCGCTCACTTCAGAACACAAGAAAGCGCGTTTAGCATGGTGCAGACAACATTAGCCTTGGACCAGACTTCAGTGGGGTAACGTTCTCTTCACAGACGAGTCGCGATTCAGTCTGGACATTGATTCTCGACGTACCTTCATCTGGAGAGAACCTGTCACCAGGGCTGTAGTGGAGGATACGGCGGTATACGCCGTATACCCTCTGCTTTTGACAGAATAGCGTATACCTTCAATGTCCATATTATCAACAGAACTTCAATCTCGAACAAAATCGCTGCCAAGAGCTGAACATCTAATAAAAAGAACCATAAGAATTATAGAGAGCTTCGGAGAAAATCCTGGGGAAAAAACTCATTTAGAAGTAGCAGCAAACGAGGAATTATAATTTCAAAATATCCTATTGATTCCTAACAACAAAACTGTACCTATTAACCAAACCAGTTTATTCAACGCACAGTTGACAGGAAGAAATCAAGACTGTGTTCAGTTTCAAACAGTGAAAATGTACAACTTCTTAAATATATTTCTTCATTAGAGCGAATAAATATTAAAACAGACGACGTGCGCTATGGGGAACTAGAAACAAGGCGAATCTGTAGACGTTTTAATGTTGATGAAATGCAAGTTATTCAGAAACTGACAGAATATACTGAAAACGTCCAAGTTGTACAAGAAAACTGAAAACCCCTCTTAAGAACGATTTCAACTCTGCCTTGTTTGACAGCTGAACGCGAACGATGATTCAGTTTAATGAACAACATTATAACTGATCTCAGAACATCTTTGTTAATCTCCAATGTATCTAACCTGATGTTCATGAATTCAAATGGACCGCCCATTGAACGATTTCATCCAAAAAAAAAAAAAAAAAATGTAAGATCTTGGTTGATGAATCATCGTTTAGCAACTGATAGTAGATCAAGAGTTTCTTCTAGAGATGAACAGTGCTGTAAGGACTTATCTCGTTATCTCGTCAGGCTTTTGGGGGGGGGGGGGGGATTGGAGGTTTAACGACCACCGTGAGCAATTCAATGGGCTATAAGCAGTTGCCCGTCTTTAATTTAGGGTCACTGGTTCCAGGGAAGGGAGAGAGCCAGCCCCGTAAGACAAACACAACATCCATTCCTCACCGTGATTTGCACCCGGACCCCTTTCGGACGAATGATCAGAAGCTATCGCTTAGACCACTGCGCCACCGGGGCGGATCAGGCTTTATGGGATATATTTCAATAAAAATTAAAATAATCTTGTGCATGCTCTTCAACATGTCATAATGGACAGGAGAGAGGAGAAGATACTTTATTCATATCATAGTCATAATTGTTAAAAAGGCACGGTACCCCCACGAGTGTACCGTTTTTTTTATCCATGTAGTATAAACCTCTGATTTTTTTAGGATTTGCACATAGTATACCCTCTGCCGATTTTACGACTACAGCACTACCTGGGATCTGATACCTTTTCTCCAACATCCGAGAAAGGGACTGCTATGGCAGCGGAGGTGTCATAGTCTGCGCAGGCATCATGTTGGACGGCCGCAAACCGTTCCATGTGTTTGACAGAGGCTGCCTGACTGCTGAGAGGTATAGGGATGAGATCTTACAGCCCTATGTTCGACTTTTCAGGGGCGCAGTTGGCCCTCGGTTCCTTTTTGTGGACGACAACGCTCGTCCAGCTACAGCACACCTGGTCGACGATTATCTTGAAAGTGAGGACATCCGCCGGATGGATAGGTCAGCCAGATCGCCAGACCTAAACCCTATCGAACATGTCTGGGACGCTCTTGGGAGGGTAATTGCAGCTCGTCATCCCCCTCCGAGAACCATCCAGGAGCTGAAAACTGCGTTGCAGCAGGAGTGGGACCGACTGTTTTCAGTATGACGTCACGCTGTGAGGGCTGTATGACTGTGAAAGGGGACCATACCTCATATTAGAGTTATTTTATGGTTGATCTTGTAACGTGGATTTTGGACATTCCTGCGCTGATGAGCCTTACTGACGATCACGAGTGCGTACCATGACTGTTGTATGGTGTAATTTTTTCTCTTATATAACTGTGTATCCATACCAAATTTCATTAAAATGTGTCCATTATTTTTTCAGAAATTCTACAAAATGTGCAAATTCTCTTAATTTTGAACATCAGTGTACATATGGTAGGTATGCCACTAGTTTGCTGCATGACATCTGCTAATTATCTGCGGATCAGTTCAGCAAGACTTTAAAAACAGTGCAATCGGTATTTTCATTATCTCCAATTTTCTTTTTATACTTGACTGGTTTCGTTTTTTCTGCACATGATGCACTAATTATATATATATATATATATAGAATGAAAATATTACAGAACAAAAATACAAAAATTTCCAAACAAGTAAAAAACTGGAATAGGTTGCCGTCATCAGGAGAGCATCAACCTGTGGGAGTGGCCTTTCTAGTACCAACAAAACGACAAGGCAAGCCGAAATTGTCGGTTGGCCATGCTCCCTAGGCCACAAAACCAAATTCTAATAAACACAAAAATTACAAAAATGAAATTTAAAAATGAAGAATTAAAAGCTTACCGGCATAAGAAAAACCGACATGACAAAGAGTCAAACAAGACTGAACAAAGCACCCACAAGAACCCAAATATATACACTGATAAGAAAAGTGGTCACGGTTAAACAACTACCTGGTAAGCCAAAAAATGTGTGAGTTGACAAGATGCAAAACTGTGTATGTAGATAAGATCTTCAGCTATAAGGGACCCACCAAATAGCACTTTATGTTACCTATATATTTAAAATTGTTAGGTCCTAGGTTAGTAAAGCATGTCAATGTGTAATTTGAAACTTTTGGACACCGAATTAAAGTTAAAAATTAAATGGTTAAAATGATGCCTTAAGAAATTTTTAGGAAAATTGTTAGATTGCAATTTAGAAAGAAGAGCGTTCAGATTTTTTGCAAGTAAGAGCTGTGAAGAGCAAATTTTAGCCATTCTATGAAACTGAGAGATGAGTAGATTGCGATGTATAACTTTTGAAATATTGGATGACCAGTGAGTGTAGTGAATGATATCAAACTCAAAAGAGTTTCTTTTATCAAATAAATTCACCACACCTCTTCCCTCCTCGTCCACCTGAACCTCTAAATCGAGGTAACAAACACAAGTAGACGATCTGTTGGTTTTTTCTAGGGTAAGGTTGTCAGGATACAAGTCAGTGGCGCAACGCAAAACTCCGGAATGTTAATGACAATAATGTCATCAACATATCTTAGAGCAATCCCAGGTAAAGGATGATTGGCAACATATCTATCCTAAAATAAATGTAGATAGATATCTATCTACATTTTTTATCTACATTTTTTTGAGGATAGATATGTTGCCAATCATCCTTTACCTGATATTGCTCTAAGATATGTTGATGACATTATTGTCATTAACATTCCGGACTTTTTGCGTTGCGCCACTGACTTGTATCCTGACAACCTTACCCTAGAAAAACCAACAGATCGTCTACTTGTGTTTGTTACCTCGATTTAAAGGTTCTGGTGGACGATGAGGGAAGAGGTGTGGTGAATTTATTTGATAAAAGAAACTCTTTTGAGTTTGATATCATTCACTACACTCACTGGTCATCCAATATTTCAAAAGTTATACATCGCAATCTACTCATCTCTCAGTTTCATAGAATGGCTAAAATTTGCTCTTCACAGCTCTTACTTGCAAAAAATCTGAAAGCTCTTCTTTCTAAATTGCAATCTAACAATTTTCTAAAAATTCTTAAGGCATCATTTTAACCATTTAATTTTTAACTTTAATTCGGTGTCCAAAAGTTTCAAATTACACATTGACATGCTTTATTAACCTAGGACCTAACAATTTTAAATATATAGGTAACATAAAGTGCTATTTGGTGGGACCCTAATAGCTGAAGATCTTATCTACATACACAGTTTTGCATCTTGTCAACTCACACATTTTTTGGCTTACCAGGTAGTTGTTTAACCGTGACCACCTTTCTTATCAGTGTATATATTTGGGTTCTTGTGGGTGCTTTGTTCAGTCTTGTTTGACTCTTTGTCATGTCAGTTTTTGTTATGCCGGTAAGCTTTAATTCTTCTTTTTTAAATTTGATTTTTGTAATTTTTGTGTTTATTAGAATTTGGTTTTGTGGCCTAGGGAGCATGACCAACCGACAATTTTGGCTTGCCTTGTCGTTTTGTTGGTACTAGAAAGGCCACTCCCACAGGTTGATCCTCTCCTGATGACGGCAACCTGTTCCAGATTTTTACTTGTTTTGAAATTTTGTATTTTGTTCTGTAATATTTTCATTCTATATAAGCTACTACATGAGGTTTAGCTGCCTTCGGCGCTTCTCATGGTATTAGCCTTTTTTGTCTAATTTTCTTGTGTTAAATAATTTATTTATAAAGTCATTTTTTTTAATTATGTACTATCTATCTATCTATCTATCTATCTATATATATTTCTGTAATGGGATGTAAGGTCAGGTGATGCGTAACATCACAGCCTCTCCTTGACAAATGTCAACCCCGCCTTCTCGTGGTGCATCCTGTTCCCACTAAAGGGGCTCTGACGACCGCCAATAGCGGTATAACTATACCATCGGGATTAGAGGAAATTCTATCCCACACTCACCAACCCGCTTGGCCAGCGTGGTGAGTTATGGCCAAACCCCTCCAAAATGATTCCACAAGTTAAATCTTGGCCCTCAGTCTCCGGCAGCTGGAATGTACCTGGCCAAGGCAGCGGCCAGTGCGACATGAAGGCAGAGGGTGCTAAGAATCCCCGGAGGACCGGACTAGGCTGCCATCTGATGCTGACCTTGGCTACGTATAACGGACGCTCCCTATCTTCTGATTCAAGGCTTCTTGAATTGGAAGAGGAACTACAAAGGATCAATTGGGACTTCGTCGGGCTAAGTGAGATAAGGAGAAAAGGAGATCTCATTGAATTGAAAAGTGGACATCTCTTCTACTATCGTGGGACTTATACTGGCAGAACTAGTGGTGTTGGATTTATAATAAACAAGAAACTGAAGGATAAAGTTGTAGAAGTTGAAAGTTCCTCTGACAGAGCTGCACGACTTGTTATGCAACTCTCGAAAAGATACCAGGCTCAGATTATTCAAACTCATGCACCCACCACAAGTCATCCTGAACAAGAAATTGAAGAATTTTATGAGGAAATTTGTCATCTAAATAATAAAGGTAAGCAGCACTTGAAAATAATTATGGGAGATTTCAATGCAAAAAATAGGGCAACGGCAACAGAATGAAACTTCAGTAGGTAAATTCGGTCACGGCAACAGAAACCAGCGTGGAAATACTCTCGTTGAGTTTGCAGAGGCAGAAGGGTTTTTCATCTTGAACTCCTTCTTCAAGAAAAAGCCACACAGGAAATGGACATGGAGACATCCAAATAGGACGACAAGTGAAATTGATTTTATTATGTGTAACAAAAAATTCGTCATAGAAGACTGCAGTGTGCTAAACAAGTTCAACACAGGTAGTGACCATAGATTGGTGAGATGTAAGATGCACCTCAACACTAAACTGGAACGTGGCAAGCTCATAAGACAAACAAAATCTATTGACATAACCAACCTTAAAAAACACCATAATACCTTCAAGTTGGAACTGAAGAACAGGTTCTCTGCTTTAGAAGGCCTAACATCGGAAGAAGTGGACATCTCTGAAGTTAACAGAAAAGTAACCAAAGCTCTTATGGAAACAGCAACAAATTTAGCTGGGTCTAAGAACAAGTTGCATGTAAACAAATTATCAGGAAAAACCAAAATGTTGATGCAAAAAGAAGAGAGATGAGGACAACTAAAGAAGATGTGACTTCCAAAGTGGAATATATAGAGCTATGCAAGACAGTAAGAAAAAGTATCACTGAAGACGTAAGAAAATTTAACTGTGAACTAGTGAGGAAAGCAATTGAAAACAACCAAAGCCTGAAGATAGCAAAGGGACATCTCAGTAAGGGAAGAAAACAGATTATGGCACTGAGAAAAGAAGATGGTTCTATAACAAGAAATAGAGGCGAAATTTTGACAAGAGTGAAAGATTTCTACTCCAAATTATATGAAAAGGATGATACATGTACTCCAGATATCATGAAAGGTACCAGTACCAGAGTTCTTCCAGTCCTCCCAGCAGAAGTTGCACATGCAATCAAGAACATGAAGCGGGAAAAGGCTCCAGGAGAAGATGGAATTACTGTAGACATCATACAAGAAGCAAGTGGAGAAATCGAAACGGTACTCGCCCAAATTTTCACTCGATGCCTTAATGAATGGAAGATTCCTGAGGATTGGAACACCGCTACAATGATCCTGCTACATAAGAAAGGTGACATTGAGGATCTCGGAAACTACAGACCTATCAGCCTCCTATCAGTAGTTTATAAAATCTTCACTAAAGTTCTTTCACACCGCTTGAAGGTAACACTGGACATGGCTCAACCGAGAGAACAAGCTGGATTCAGGAGTGGCTACAGCACAATAGATCATATCCACGTACTGAGAGAACTAATTGAAAGAGCGAGGGAATATGAACTTCCATTGTGCATGGCTTTTATCGATTATGAAAAAGCCTTTGATTCGGTGAAACCATCAGCAGTTACAATGGCTCTGAAAACCTGCGGTATTGAAGATGCATACATTAATATTGTTAATAATATCTATGAAAATGCAAGTGCAAAGATTAGGCTGTTTGAAAATACAACACACGTAAAAATTGGAAAGGGAGTGAGACAAGGTGACACCATATCTCCGAAGCTCTTTAATGCCACATTGGAGGGTGTTTTTCAGTCGCTGAGCTGGGAAAACAAGGGGATAAAGATTAATGGAGATTATCTAACCCACCTTCGTTTTGATGATGACGTAGTCATTTTTGCAACTACCCCATCAGAGCTGCAGAGTATGATCCAGGAACTTGCTGACAAGAGTAAAGAAGTGGGATTAAAAATGAACTTTCAGAAGACAAAAGTGATGTTCAATGCTTTTACAGGAAATGAAGATTTATCGATTGATGGAGAAAAGCTGGAGATAACAGACACGTACGTTTATCTTGGACAGCAGATATCAAGTGAGGGTCACATTGATGAAGAAATTAATCAGCGTACAAAACGTGCCTGGAGAGCTTTTGGAAGAAACAGCATAATTTTCAAGAGCAATATGCCATTATGTCTTAAAAGAAAAGTGTTTGATCGATGCATCCTTCCAGTGCTTACGTATGGTGCGGAGACGTGGACCTTAACTAAAAGAGACATACAAAGGCTGCAGACAACTCAAAGCAGCATGGAGAGGTGCATACTTGGTGTAACTAGGAGAGATAAGAAGAGGAACTCGTGGATCAGAAAAATGACAAGAGTGGAAGACATCATGATCAGAGTTAAATCCCTGAAATGGCAATGGGCTGGACATACTGCCAGAAGGACAGATCATCGATGGACAGCCGAAATTTTGGATTGGATTCCAAGGGACAGGAAAAGACCCAGAAGAAGAACACATGGGAGATGGGTGGATGAAATTTGAAAGTATGCAGGGCTGACATGGAGGAGACTGGCACAAGACAGACCGTTGTGGAGGAAACTTGGGGAGACCTTCGTCCAGCAGTGGATTGATAATGGTTGACAATGATGATGATGATTTCTGTAATACTTTGTACATATTGCAACTAATTTTTTATGTCATATAACCTTCACAAAGCATTTCTTTCGTTTATTATTGTCTTTATTTTATTCTCGTTTTTGTGTTGTCAGAAGTTGTAGAGTAGGGGTTTTTATGATCCTGTTTTCTTTTCAAGAATCTGTGCTTTAGAAAAAAATTAATATTTCCTTTTTTATTGCAATGTTTAAGAATTCGTAGTACTTTGGTATTGCTATTCAGGTTAAAATTCTCTCTTAGGCGACTAGGTAACTTGGCAACTTGTTATTGCTGAACATTATTTCTGATTCATTATGTCACTCTTACAACTTGAGTTTTCTATAATCATCTTTCTGTTTATTAGTAACAGATGAAGAGCATGGGTCGGGCCAGGAAAGTTATGGATGCAAGCTAAATTGTTAACTAAAGCTTGGTCATACAGTTCTGTGGAGGTTATGACATATATATATATTTTTAAAAATGTTTTTTGGTGGGCTTATTACTTGCATCTATGACTTTGCAGAAACCCATTTCCAAATAGGTCTTTGTGGAAGTGAGAAAATGCAGAGTTTTTGCTGGTCCTTGATAAAGCCAAGGTTCAGTATTCTCGACACGTTCTACATTCAGTTTTTCTGTTTTTTTCTTTTCTTACTCACACCGGTCAATACATAACCTTTTCTATGTTGTACTTGGTATGAGTCAAAACATTTTTTGCTTCAGTCTCTTCCTAATAGAATATATATATATATATATATATAGGGATGTAAGGTCAGGTGATGCGTAACATCACAGCCTCTCCTTGACAAATCTCAACCCCGCCTTCTCGTGGTGCATCCTGTTCCCACTAAAGGGGCTCTGACGACCGCAAATAGCGGTATAACTATACCATCGGGATCAGAGGAAATGCTATCCCACACTCACCAACCCGCTTGGCCAGCGTGGTGAGTTATGGCCAAACACCTCCAAAATGACTCTACAACTTAAATCTTGGCCCTCAGTCTCCGGCAGCTGGAATGTACCTGGCCAAGGCAGCGGCCAGTGCGACATGAAGGCAGAGGGTGCTAAGAATCCCCGGAGGACCGGACTAGGCTGCCATTTGATGCTGACCTTGGCTACCTATAACGGACGCTCCCTATCTTCTGATTCAAGGCTTCTTGAATTGGAAGAGGAACTACAAAGGATCAAGTGGGACATCGTCGGGCTAAGTGAGGTAAGGAGAAAAGGAGAAGATCTCATTGAACTGAAAAGTGGACATCTCTTCTATTATCGTGGGACAGATACTGGCAGAACTAGTGGTGTTGGATTTATAATAAACAAGAAACTGAAGGATAAAGTGGTAGAAGTTGAAAGTTCCTCTGACAGAGCTGCACGACTCGTTATCCAACTATCGAGAAGATACCAGGCTCAGATTATTCAAACTTATGCACCCACCACAAGTCATCCTGAAGAAGAAATTGAAGAATTTTATGAGGAAATTCGTCATCTAAATAATAAAGGTAAGCAGCACTTGAAGATAATTATGGGAGATTTCAATGCAAAAATAGGGCAACGGCAACAGAATGAAACTTCAGTAGGTAAATTCGGTCACGGCAACAGAAACCAGCGTGGAAATACTCTCGTTGAGTTTGCAGAGGCAGAAGGATTTTTCATCTTGAACTCCTTTTTCAAGAAAAAGCCACACAGGAAATGGACATGGAGACATCCAATTGGGACGACAAGTGAAATTGATTTTATTATGTGTAACAAAAAATTCGTCATCGAAGACTGCAGTGTGCTGAACAAGTTCAACACAGGTAGTGACCATAGATTGGTGAAATGTAAGATGCACCTCAACACTAAACTGGAACGTGGCAAGCTCATAAGACAAACAAAATGTATTGACATAACCAACCTTAAAAAACACCATAATACTTTCAAGTTGGAACTGAAGAACAGATTCTCTGCTTTAGAAGGCCTAACATCGGAAGAAGTGGATATTTCGGAAGTTAACAGAAAAGTAACCAAAGCTCTAATGGAAACAGCAACAAAATTAGCTGGGTCTAAGAACAAGTTGCATGTGAACAAATTATCAGGAAAAACCAAAATGTTGATGCAAAAAAGAAGAGAGATGAGGACAACTAAAGAAGATGTGACTTCCAAAGTGGAATATATAGAGCTATGCAAGACAACACGAAAAAGTATCACTGAAGACGTAAGGAAATTCAACTGTGAGCTAGTGAGGAAAGCAATTGAAAACAACCAAAGCCTTAAGATAGCAAAGGGACATCTCAGTAAGGGAAGAAAACAGATTATGGCTCTGAGAAAAGAAGATGGTTCTATAACAAGAAATAGAGGCGAAATTTTGACAAGAGTGAAAGATTTCTACTCCAAATTATATGAAAGGGATGATACATGTACTCCAGACATCATGAAAGGTACCAGAGTTCTTCCAGTCCTCCCAGCAGAAGTTGCTCATGCAATCAAGAACATGAAGCGGGGGAAAGCTCCAGGAGAAGATGGAATTACTATAGACATCATACAAGAAGCAAGTGGAGAAATTGAAACAGTACTCGCCCAAATTTTCACTCGATGCCTTAATGAAGGGAAGATTCCTGAGGATTGGAACAACGCTACAATGATCCTGCTACATAAAAAAGGTGACATTGAGGATCTCAGGAACTACAGACCTATCAGCCTCCTATCAGTGGTTTATAAAATCTTCACTAAAGTTCTTTCACACCGCTTGAAGGTAACACTGGACATGGCTCAACCGAGAGAACAAGCTGGATTCAGGAATGGCTACAGCACAATAGATCATATCCACGTACTGAGAGAACTAATTGAAAGAGCGAGGGAATATGAACTTCCATTGTGCATGGCTTTTATCGATTATGAAAAAGCCTTTGATTCGGTGAAACCATCAGCAGTTGCAATGGCTCTGAAATCCTGCGGTATTGAGGATGCATACATTAATATTATTAATAACATCTATGAAAATGCAAGTGCAAAGATTCGGCTGTTTGAAAATACAACACACATAAAAATTGGAAAGGGAGTGAGACAAGGTGACACCATATCTCCGAAGCTCTTTAATGCCACATTGGAAAATGTCTTTCAATCACTGAACTGGGAAAACAAAGGGATAAAGATTAATGGAGATTATCTAACCCACCTTCGTTTTGCTGATGACGTAGTCATTTTTGCAACTACCCCATCAGAGCTGCAGAGTATGATCCAGGAACTTGCTGACAAGAGTAAAGAAGTGGGATTAAAAATGAACTTTCAGAAGACAAAAGTGATGTTCAATGCTTTTACAAGAAATGAAGATTTATCGATTGATGGAGAAAAACTAGAGATAACAGATACATATGTTTATCTTGGACAGCAGATATCAAGTGAGGGTCACATTGATGAAGAAATTAATCGGCGTACAAAACTTGCCTGGAGAGCTTTTGGAAGAAACAGCATAATTTTCAAGAGCAATATGCCATTATGTCTTAAAAGAAAAGTGTTTGATCAATGCATCCTTCCAGTGCTTACGTATGGTGCAGAGACGTGGACCTTAACTAAAAGAGACATACAAAGGCTGCAGACAACTCAAAGAAGCATGGAGAGGTGCATGCTTGGTATAACCAGGAGAGATAAGAAGAGGAACTCGTGGATCCGAAAAATGACGAGAGTGGAAGACATCATGATCAGAGTTAAATCCCTGAAATGGCAATGGGCTGGACATACTGCCAGAAGGACAGACCATAGATGGACAGCCGAAATTTTAGATTGGATTCCAAGGGACAGGAAAAGACCCAGAAAAAGACCACATGGGAGATGGGTGGATGAAATTCGTAAATATGCGGGAGTGACATGGAGGAGACTGGCACAAGACAGACCGTTGTGGAGGAAACTTGGGGAGACCTTCGTCCAGCAGTGGATTGATAATGGTTGACAATGATGATGATGATGATATATATATATATATATATTCTTTTTGAAAACTATTGTTACTTTTGTGGTTGTCAAATATTAAGCAAAGCCATTTCCAAATTACTGCATGGAAGTAGTTATTAGGGAAGTGAGATAAGAAAGATAGTAATTAGGTAAATAGGAGGGAATAATAGAAACATGGAAATTTCGACTGATACAAAAAGTAATGCAAACATTTTCTCCTGCAAAGATAATAAAAAAAACTGTTTTCAAAGTTTAAAAACATCCTTGCTATCCTTAAGTCAACTTATGAAATTCTAGTAAATTAAAGCAACGTATAGTATAGGCAAAAACAAACTATGAGAAAGAGAATACTGGTAAAAATGAAGCTACCACCGAATAAAAGCAATTAAAGTTGCTATTAATTAAAGCCGAGACATGAAAGCTTCGAGAGGGTCAAGAGTCTTACAGTGAACAAACAAAAAATGCTGTCTTTGCTTGATTAACATGAAATGAGATGAAATAACTAAAGAAATGAAGAAAATAATGATATAGTAACTCATTAAATATCGAAAGTAAAAAGTAACAACGCAAGACCTTTTTAACAACACCGCAGCTTATGTAAATTTCCAGATTTCGTAACTTCCGACGTGCTTCATCGGCAGTGGTATTACCGCGCCGAACCCCGTTTGGGAACTTGAGGGCATACATTTTGTTCATTAATTCCGATCGACTAAAGTGGCGACAATGACATTGGATTTCCTAGTATAGGCGAATCAGTCTCATCGTTGGGACCTGAAAGCGTTGTGTTTCATATGAGCTCGTACGAGGTTGTGGCAAGAACTCATATGCCGCAAAGAAATTAAGTTTTAAAAACTAACCTTTCAGTATCATGCTTTGAATCGTGGTATCTTTTTCAACGAAAGAAAAGCTGTTTACTTTAAAATAAACCCAAACCCGACTCATTTGCAGAGCAGCAGCGAAGAAAAACACGTTGTTTAAGGAAACAAATATAGAATTTATTTGAACATATTTCTCAATTTATGTACAAATTTGTGGTGGGACCAGATTAAGATATACACTATCGACCAACAAGTAATTGGACACCCCTACAATCGACGATATATGCGGTCCTGATACACATCACGGCCGCCGCCGTTAAATATCGTGTGGGAAACAACAACGCAACCAGTCGCATGCAAGATGACACGCAGTTCGGAGCTCTCTGATTTCGAGAAAGGTGTAATCGTCGGGTATCACAGAAATGGCCGATCCATACGTGACATATCCAGCGAGTTGAAGTACCCAAAATCGACAGTGGCCTACGTGATTGGCAAGTGGAAGATGAGAGGTGACTGTCCGAATGTGCCCCGACCCGGCAGACCCACAAAACTGGGAGTTAGAGACCGACGGGTGCAGGCCAGAGAAATTCGGAAGAACCGCACCAAATCGATGGGCCACATCTGCGAGGAGTTTCAACAGGCATCCGGGAGTGATATTTCGATGAATACCATCCGTAAGACAGCCCATCTGCTCGGTTATCATGGATGTGCTGCCGCCCACAAGCCTTTGATCACCAAGTCCAATAGCTCTGCTCGGCTAACGTGGTGCAAAGAACGTCGACAGTGGACCGTTAAACAGTGGAAACAGGTTCTCGACGAATCAAGGTTCACCCTCTACCGTTCGGATGGCATGGTCTGGGTTTTGGCGTCTGCCTGGAGAACGCCTCCTGCCGGAATGTATTGTGACAACTGTGATGTTCGGCGTCGGTGGAATCATGCTATGGGGGTGTTTCTCCTGGTATGGCACGGGACCCTTGGTCGCAATTCCTGGTAGACTCAACGCCGAGACCTACTGCACCATTTTGGATGACCATGCGCTTCCTACATTGTGGCAGTTTTACGGGGTGGACCCATGTTACTTTCAGGATGACAATGCCACCTGTCATGTTGCGAGGTCCACCATGGCTTGGTATGGTGACAATGGGATTAATCGAATGGACTGGTCTGCGCAGAGCCCGGACTTTAACCCTATCGAGCACCTCTGGGACAAGTTGTAGCATCCACTTAAGGTGTGCCTCCCCCCTCCGTCCGAAATCGGTGAAGGAACTGACATGTCTTCTCCAAGCCGAGTGGAAGAAAATACCGCTAGCCGTCGTACAACGCCTGGTTGAGAGTATGCCCCGGAGGGTCGCAGCTGTAATCGCCGCTCATGGAGGATCCCCCAACTATTGAAGGTGAATAAACTTAGCCGAAGATTTATGGAAATAGAAACGTTCCTAACAATCCAACTAGTACGAGCTGAGCAATAGTATTTAATTTCTAAATTTCAATGATTACTCAGCATGCAAGGGATTGAAATATTCGGATGATGTCTTACCCTAAAATGTTCTCCTTCGTGAGCTGCTGTTCTTGTGTCCGCGATCTTGTGGCTGGTATCCTTCGTGGATAAAACGCAGCCCAGGAGCTCTTGACAACTGTATAACTTCTCTAGACTCTACTTTGCATCTTTCATTACTACCTTCCAAAGGCACCTAACATGCTACGAAGTTTGTAAGTCCGACGTTTCGACCCACGTACGGCCAAGCATTTCTGCTAACCCACGACAACAGCAATAACAACGACAACCCCAACAATCGACCCTGATTTCTCTAAGTTTTCACATTTGATTTTTCGTTTCGTTTTCGCTTTCCTCGTGCTGCTAGGCGTGTTCACCCTCTTGGAGGCGTACCCCATACCTTCATTGGTTTCTGGTCTCCCCCTCCCTTGTTCGCCACCAGTGGTCTGCCGTCCGTTGGATGTTGAGCAGTGGCTATTTCGAGCAGATGTTTTCCCGGCCAGTTGACCTTCTGCTGAGCTAAGCCCTTTAAAAATTTATTTCGCCCTAACTGTCATCCTGTTTCGGAGTTCTATTGTCAGACGATTCGAGATACTCTTTTTAAATCTTTTAGATGCTCGAAAGCACGTATGCCCGATTGAATTATGTTCCCCGACGCAGAGCCTGGGTGACAGTTATTGCATAAGCTCTACTTTCGTACCAGATTTAGGATTTTTTTCTTGGAGTTTCGCCGTATAGTCTCCACTGGCCTATTGTTAGCTAAGGCTGCATTATGTAATCCGCAGTGCTGGTTCTTCGCAAATGCCGGGCAATGAAAAAATACCCTTCACTTCGTTTGTGGAATTTTACACCTGGCCTAGCGTTTGCGTTTCGATCTCCTTCCCACACGAAGGGAAAGCAAGAAAAAAGAAGAAGAAAAAAAAAAAAAAAGAAACCAGCGAATCCTTATCCGTCCTGGGTCGGGATAATACTTCCTGCACCCAATTTGGAATTACCCAAATTACAGAAATGATTAATACATTTTGTTAATTAATTAACATAATTAATTAAATCTCGAATTTGGGCATCTCTTTATCAGAGGCAATGTGCGCGAAATTAGAAGAATTTTCGCGGCAACAGTGGTATGAATGCCATTTCAGTAATTTTATAGAGAACAAGAAGTGGGAACCATTACGAAACGCTTCGGCTAAAAAAAGAATGTTCGAAATGCTGCTTGGTGAAAAAAACAACCCCTGCACATTATTTAAAATACGCAATTTGTGCGCGGTTGTTCTTCTTACTGAATGGAACCAGTTACATAAATATGCCCATGTTCATAAGAAACAGAACAGCTAAAAGGAGTCGACCTACGACTTTGACTTTTACAGGATATGTTCATTAGGCAATTCAGAACAAATGATTAGCATCTCGGTGTCATACGTACCAGGTCATTGATGTATTGGGTTGTCGGAAAAGTCATGACATATTTTAGCCATGTTTTGCAAAGGTCATTTATTGATAGAAAGAACAAAGGTCAATCAATGATATAATGCCCGTTTTGTTCGATAACCTTTTGCCATCTTTCGTGAGCTGCAGAATGCCTCGTTCATAGAAGGACCTGTCTTTCGTGGCGAAAAACTGTACAAGGTGCTAATTTACAGCCTCATCTGAATTGAACGTTATACCATGCAAGGACTGTTGAAGAGAGCGAAGCAAGTGGAAGTCTGACGGCGCAAGGTCAGGCGAGTATGTTGGGTTGTGTAACACATGCCACCCAAGCTCCAATAATTTTTGGCGGGTGATCAAACTTGTGTGTGGTCTCGCGTTGTCGTGATGGAACACGACACCTTTACGATGAACGAGCTCTGGACGTTTCTGGATGATGCATTCGTTCAAACTGTCCAATTGCCGACAGTACACATTCGAATTGATTGTTTGGTTCCGTGGTAGGAGCTCGAAAAACACGACACCTTTAAAATCCCACCACACTAAGACCAGAACCTTCCGCTGATGAATGTCTGCTTTGGATCTCGTTTGAGGCAAAGCAGCATGTCGGGACCAGGACCGTTTGCGCAGTACATTGTTGTACACAATCCACTTTATGTCACCAGTCATCAGGCGCTTCGAAAAAGGATAATTTTCCTCACGTTTAATGAGCATATCGCAGATGTTCATACGCGCCGTCAATTGAGCTTCTTTGAGTTCATGAGGAACCCACACATTGAGCTTGCTCACGCATTGCAGCTTTTTCGGGTGGTCGTGAACGCTTGAATTATGAATGTGCAATGTGTCTGCAATCTCCCGTGTCGTGTAACGTGGGTTTGACTCGATCAATGCCTTGATTTGGTCGTCCGGAGTGCCTTGATTTGGTCGTCTTGATTTGGTCGTCCGGAGTGCCTTGATTTGGTCGTCCGGTTGCTCTCCTGGACCGAGGAGCATCGTTGAGGTCAAAATCACCAGCACGGAATTTTTCGAACCACCGCTGGAACTGACGTTCTTGTAGAGCATTATCACCGTATACTTTACGCAACTTTTCATAAGCTTGACGCGCGTTCTTCCCTTTACGGAAGTAAAACAGTAAAATATAGCGAACATGCACAGTTTGGTCTTCCATCTTCAACTTGATGTTAAATCTCCTAAAATCAACCAAATCACTCACTATTCCTTTTAGACTGCAGCTAGAACTAGCACCTGTCGAATGCCATAGCGATAACAGAGCTGCGCATGCCTCTAGTACTTCCAAAACCGCACAACCGCCATCGGGTGCAAAAATACGTCATGACTTTTCCGACAACTCAATAACTAATGATCGCTGTGGCCACCTTTAGTTCGTATCATCTGCTGTACGTGGTGGAGCATCGAATCAAATAGTGTCCTGTGGAATAGCCATCCAGGGTGTATTGACCCACCTCCAAAGTTCACCAATAGTTGCTGGCGGACTGTCGTACCGCTGCAGCTGTTGTTTGAGAATGTCCCAGAGATTTCCTATGCTTGATAAATCCAGCGATCTAGCCGGCCACGACAGAAGTGGAATTTTGTTATCCCTTAACTGCAACATGCGGTGTGCATTGTCCTGCTGAAATATGACCCATGGGACGTCCTGCAGGTATGGAAATACGACCAGCCGTAGAATGTCATTAACGTAACGAGCACTCGTTATCGTGATACGGACTCTCACGAGAGGTGATCTGCTTTCGTACCCGATAGCACTCCGGGTCATAATGCCTCGTGTTGGTGCGATATGCCTGGTGCGAATACAGTCTTTTCGACGTCTCCTCCCTGTCGTTTTCGGGTAAACAGTAGCGTTCCGTCAGATGACACTATATTGTGCCATTCGTCACGCCACTCCCTTCGTCGATGCACCATTGCAGCCTGGCAGTCCGTTGCTGCGGTGTCAAAGGTCACCTGACGAGGAGCCGACGATTCTGCAGTCCGAACTGTAATAACTGGCGACGTACTGTTACAATTGCCACGGGAGAATGCGTCACGTTTCGTCACTGCTGCGCCAACGCCGTTGATGATGCAGAACGGTCACTCAACAGGCATCCTCGTGCGATGACTGTTGTCCCTTGGCGTTGTCTGTGTACAACATCCAGAACCTTCTCTTCGTATCCCACGCCCTTCTTCGCACCATTCCCTGCACACTCTTGCCGCGACAGACACACTGCGCCTCAGAAGACCGGGAATCTCCCGGAGGGAAGCATTGCAGTCTCTCATGGCGATAATGCGACCTCTTTTGAACTCTTTGATGTGACTGTACGACTGTCTTACACGACGACGAAGCAACCTTTCCCACTGCTGACGAAGCACTTACATGCCGACTGAGCCGGCGGCGCTTATTACCGAAAAATTGCCGATTTCTGGTCTGTGACGTAGCGCGATCTGATTTGTTTAGACGTAGTGTACATGCACCTATGACGCCGAATTGTTAACAATTTCTTTGATATTGTTCCTGATTAGTATATCATGTAAAAATCAAAGTCCTAGCTCGTCTCATTTCAGGTGTTCTGTTTTTTTATTAACAGGAGAGTATCACAATATTTTTCCCTTGGTAGTAACTGTTGTTTCCTGATTGCTTGTACCTACAAAGTACAGAACAGGGCTATTATTCCCCGTAAAAATTTTCCTTTTGTGACCAGGAGAGTGGTATTTTGAATGTTACCTATTTCCAATGAGGAAACGCGCAAATTTGTGTCTTTTTGTTCACATAAAGTAAAAAAATAAAATAAAAAAAATACATATGAATCAAAATCAACATGTATTTATGCTACTATTATAGAAAAATGACCACAAAAGGTTGAGAAGTGAATAGCCTTTCAAGATTTACGACTATACTGTAAAACACTTTAACGAATCAGCACCCATTTGTTGTCTCCCATTATGTTCTCCTTATACTGTCCTTGGTAGCAACGACGTTCAGGTATATTCTGGGGGAAGCGCTCGCCTCCTTTGAATACACTCCCATATTCTTGAATTTATCAAGATGAGCATCAAGGATATGGACTTCGAGGGACATCCTTCAGTCCACTTAGCTGTAGTTCTTCACCAGATTCTCAACCAGCTCCAAATAGTTTTCGGCCTTGTGATTGCCCAGAAAGCCTCTAACAACTCCAACAAAACTGTTCCAATCCGCTTTTTCTTTAGTAGTAAGCATATTGGGGAATTTTTGCACTGCAGAATCTTCTTTATCTGTGTCTCGACGAAGACACCGGCTTTGACTTTGCCTTAGATAGCATAGGGAAGAAGTCTCGCAGGTACTTTTAAAGGCTGCCGATTCCTTACGTAGAGCTGTGACAAATTGTATAATAAGGCCCAATTGATGTGCAGTGGTGTCATCAGTACCTTTCTAGGGTCCACCAGTGGCTCTCACGTGATGTTGTTCTTCCCCATGGAGAACTCGGTCTGCTATTGCCACTCTCGCCTGTGATAGGTAGTGCGCCTTGATGTCCTAAAGGCAAAGATAGCAGGGAAACTTGGTATAAAACCGCCTTGGAAGCCCATCGGGAATGCCACCATTTTTAAAGTCTCCGATGGCTCCCCAAACGTATTGATCATACGTCAAAGCGTGCTGTTGTAATCCTCTTTGAGGTGCCCCGAGTGAGCCAAGGGAACAGACGGGTACTTGTTCCCGTTAGGCAGTAGAACTGCTTTCAATCTTCTGGATGAGCCGGCAATGAAAAAGCGCCGCTGGTTCGGTTTACAGGCGATTCCAATTGCCTCGAACAGACCGGTCACACTGTAGCAGAAGCAGATCCCATTTTGACCAGTTAAGAAGCTGGAAAAAGCTTCGTGACACTTTCTCTGATCTACGGTGGCCTGAAGCCCACCGTAGAGCAGAAGAAAGACCACTATTAGTAACTGGAAAGTTCTAAAAGGTTCTGGAAGATTCTCGAGGGTTCTGGAAAGTTGCAGAAGTTACTCCATGTTTACTCAGCACTGAATCCATCTGGAAGGTTATGAAAAATGGGTAAATTTCAAAATATCGCTGTCTTGACCACAAAAGCTAAATTTATGGGGAATATTAGCCATTTTTAATACTTTTGAGGCATGAGCAATTAGGAAATAACAGTTACTATCCGGGAACCATTACAGGGAAGAAAATAAAATTTCGTTACCTTGTGTAAATTTTTCAACAGGACTTCTAGAATCCGTGTAACATCCATAAGCAGAAATATGTATTTATGTCCACTAGCGGCGGTATAAGTAAGCATTAAGAAATATCACAAAATGATTGTCATAGCTGAATATATTTGCAATAATGGGAATTTTTCTAATAGAACAATTAGAAGCAGCATTGGCGTGCCGTGACCTTGTTTTCAATACTGTTAATAGAATTTTACAATGGGAAGTATACGAAATAACGCATAAGAAGAAAATAACATTATTAATAACAAACGTATAATAATAAATCTCCACATATTTATTGTCAAAAACGTTCTTTGAAACATTATATGTAGAACACACCACGTATTTTAAACACCTGAACTGCGGTGATTTTTTCTCACTCAAAGAATCTGAATTATTTCTTACTCAAAGAATCTGAAAATGGATAAGGAAATTAAAATGAAAGGAGAGAAAGACGTGGCATTTTTATTATATTTCACATCGATACGTCTGTGCATCATTGCAGGGAAATTCTCCGTAACAGAATCGTAGAAAGAAGGATTTTTATTACTTTCCTAAAAAAATCAATATAAATGGGGGATAGGCAATTGCTTTGTAACTGCGCGTCACTAGCAAAGTAGTTACATTTATTCTCAGAATCTTCGGCTTCACAATGGTAACTGAATAGTAAATCTTGCTTGTCTTAACAGAAAATGGCATCGATTAAGGTGCTGACAAAATATATATTTATAAGGCTTCTCAATGTTTTTCTTAAAAGCTGAGCTCACACAAAATTTTATTCCATTGTTTCCAAAGTGAATGAAATCAGTTACTGAAATAATATGTCCGAGAGATATTTCACGGCGTAGTTTCTAGACTCTGAAACTATGTAAATGATGCACACCATTTTTTGTACGATGCTTTTGCTTCTGCAAAAATAAGAAGCTACTTCATACGACCTATATTAAAGTCCGTTAGCTTTTATAGCCAAATAGCCCGAAATACTAAGGATCTTGAAAAGTGGTTAACTACATTTTAGGTTTTTCTTAATATTTTTAGCGAAGGAGTCGGTAGACCTTTTTCAGTTTTTCCATTTTTCTCATAATTTCTGGCAGAAAACTAAAAATTCATCAAACCCGAAACCACACGGGAACACTCAATCTCGAAACTAATAATCGATGGGTTCGTCGCAGATCTACTGTTCATTCTGATTGCTTGAAACACTACTTGAAGGAAGAAATAAATAAAATTAATCCGCTAAGTAATAACAAACCACATGCAGCAGATAGCTTATAAGACAAACTCGAGAAAAGCACAGAAACGAAAGAAAAGGAAAATTATTCACAACCTAAGAAAAGCTGTGTCACCAAACTAGCGACTGGTGACATTCAGATAAAACAGCGTTTCCTGCAGCCGCTCGTAATTCCATTTTCCCAACTGAACCACGCGTTAACACTTCTTGCACTGGTGACAATACACTGCCAGCTCTGGGGACTGTGCGCAGGCACAGTACCCAGAGCTGGCAGTGTATTGCCACCAGTGCAAGAAAAGCTAACGCGTACTTTGCCGATGGAATGTGTTCCTTTACGAGTCAGGCCGGCCTGTGATATCTTTCAAGAGCCAATATAGAATGAGGGACTTCATACGTAACTTACAGTGCTTTACTGTCTCTTTCTTGAACAAATTATAATTGTTTATTTAAAACTGTTTCCAGTGGTAATAATTAGTACTAGCACGCTTCACCCCAAAAAGCAGCGATTCGCAGGAAAACGTGATGAGCCCCTTTATCGAGAAAGCCAAGCCTTATTTGAAGAAAAGGGGTGCAAAATATTCTTCATTGGGATCCTATCAAGAAAAGATTTTTCCATGGGACTTTTAGAATTGGCGATACTCTTGAAGATAATAATATACGACGACCTCTTCCCCTTAGTGACAGAACTGCGAATAATGAAAAACCGGTTGTTGTTTTTTTGCGCAAAATGTTCTTTATAAGAAAGCTATTCGACGAAAAAGGATTTTTCAAATATGACGTTTTGGAGCATCGATAACAAAAAAAGTTTATAAATATGTACCCCTTGCGGGAAAACTGAGCATTACTTGAGATGGATAATGTTTTTCCATCTTTAACCTAGCGAGAGGCATACAGTACAAAAAGATAATAAGGTTATATTTTAATTTTATATAATAAGGTTATCGTTAATATGGCATACAGTACAAAACATAATAATAAACTCAATAAGATTTTTAAAAGCAGCGATGAAGTTGCAAACAGGAATACACAATAATGTTAGCTGAATTTTCTTTTCCCGTTTTGAGTTCAATTACTGCTGCAACATTTATAACACGAGAAAAAACAGTAAATACACTTGTTACTTTTAATCTATAAAAGTTAAAAGTGCATTTAATCTACTGTTATTATTAGACAAAGTTTATCTTCTAACTTCATCTTCTAACACGTAAGCGAGCATCATGGTGCATCAAATTGAATCGTGACTCGTCAGAAAGCACAGCCTGTTGGCAATCAGTGGGCCAGTGTCTGTTTTTGAGACCCCATCCCAGCCTGAGGCGTCTATTATTGAGGGCCAAAGGAATGCGCACCAATGAGCTGCTAGCTACCAGTCCTCTGTTAAGAAGACTACATCGAACTGTGCTGTAGGACAAAGCCTTACCTGTGACAGTACTCCACTGCTGCGCTACACAGTTGATGTAGCTGAGCGATTGATCACTGCCATGCGATAGAAGTGTCTGTCATCCCGTGCAGTCGTGTGATTTTGCGGTCCATTTCCCGGATTCCTTTGCGTCCGAGCCTCATCTGTCCACTGACGCCACGTTCGCATCACTGTACTGGCGTTTCGTTCAGTAAGAATGGCAATTTCGCGTTAGGAAAATCCAGCTTCTCTCATCCCAACAATCCTTCCGAGCTCAAAGTCCGTCAGGTGTTCATAATGCGACCTTCTTCGGCGACGGGGCATTGTGAACCACAAGGAACACATTTTCGACTAACTGTCGGCTCTTCACTGATCGCAACATCTTATTTGAGCCAGCTCTTTATACCCAAGACCAGACAGTTGAGAGGACGCTGCTCCGAAACCACATGCGCATTTTCACAAATAAGCATGGTAGCCAAATCAACTCATTTTCTGTAGAAGCCTTTAAGAATGTTATTCTACCGAATCCAATTTGTGAGATACATGGTGAACAGTATTGCTGTAACATCATATCAATATCATTCCTTACATTAACCCTTTAACGACCATAACGCCCAAAACGCCCGTACGTGCAAATGGCCATAGCCTCTAGAAACGCCTGTCTAGAGTGAGTCAGATTTCCTACCCTTACTTGTTCTTCAAATTATCTCGACCTATGAGGGATCAGCAGGAGTCACATTCAGTCACTATTGTTGTTATTAAACAAAGAAGTGAACCAACAGACAGTTTCGGGCGTTATGGTATTTAGAGTGATACAAGGTTCTTGGGTCATGGCCGTTAAAGGATTAAAACAGACAAGGGATTGAAAATAGAAAATTTCTTGTCCTTGGTCGTCTTCTTCTGTTTCTCAGGCGTTGGTCCCCACGTTACCCAAGCCTCTCCCTCAGTCCTTCGAATTTCCTCGGGTGTGCACGCTATAACCTTCTCAACTCCGCTGGTTCCTTCTCATTTGTACTTTCTCTATTACGTATTTGTCACTATCAGTCAGTTCCTCCTGTTAGACCATATCTGTCAGCGCATATTAGTCTCGTATTTTCCGAGTTTCTGGGTTTTGTTGATCAACTTTCAAGTTTTCCACGTGCTTCCGGGCGCGACGTCCGCTCAGAAGGATTAATTAATTCGTAATTAATTCGTAATTAATCCATATACTCGACATGGATCAGGAACACCCAACAGAAGTCATCGCTCCTTCCACGTTAATAAGTCAGTCACTGAAAAATTATCATTGCCGGACATGCTACCGCTGCACCACAGAGGCCTCGAATTCTCCAGACTCATCATCATCATCATTGTCCCCCATTATCAGTCCACTGCTGGACGAAGGTCTCCCCAAGTTTCCTCCACAACGGGCTGTCTTGTGCCAGTCTCCTCCATGTCACTCCCGCATACTTTCGAATTTCATCCACCCATCTTCCATGTGGTCTTCTTCTGGGTCTTTTCCTGTCCCTTGGAATCCAATCTAAAATTTCGGCTGTCCATCGATGGTCTGTCCTTCTGGCAGTATGTCCAGCCCATTGCCATTTCAGGGATTTAACTCTGATCATGATGTCTTCCACTCTTGTCATTTTTCGGATCCACGAGTTCCTCTTCTTATCTCTCCTGGTTACACCAAGCATGCACCTCTCCATGCTTTTTTGAGTTGTCTGCAGCCTTTGTATGTCTCTTTTAGTTAAGGTCCATGTCTCTGCACCATATGTAAGCACTGGAAGGATGCATTGATTAAACACTTTTCTTTTACGACATAATGACATATTGCTTTTGAAAATTATACGGTTTCTTCCAAACGCCCTCCAGGCAAATTTTATACGCCGATTAATTTCTTCATAAATGTGACCCTCACTTGATATCTGCTGTCCAAGATAAATGTAGGTACTGGTTATCTCCAGCTTTTCCCCATCAATCGATAAATCTTCATTTCTTGTAAAAGCATTGTACATCACTTCTGTCTTCTGAAAGTTCATTTTTAATCCCACTTCTTTACTCTTGTCAGCAAGTTCCTGGATCATACTCTGCAGCTCTGATGGGGTAGTTGCAAAAATGACTACGTCATCAGCAAAACGACGGTGAGTAAGATAATCTCCATTAATCTTTATCCCTTTGTTTTCCCAGTTCAGTGATTGAAAGACATTTTCCAATGTGGCGTTAAAGAGCTTCGGAGATATGGTGTCACCTTGTCTCACTCCCTTTCCAATTTTTATGTGTGTTGTATTTTCAAACAGCCGAAACTTTGCACTTGCATTTTCATAGATGTTATTAACAATATTAATGTATGCATCTTCAATACCGCAGGATTTCAAAGGCATTGTAACTGCTGATGGTTTCACCGAATCAACAGCCATTTCATAATCGATAAAAGCCATGCACAATGGAAGTTCATATTCCCTCGCTCTTTCAATTAGTTCTCTCAGTACGTGGATATGATCTATTGTGCTGTAGCCACTCCTGAATCCAGCTTGTTCTCTCGGTTGAGCCATGTCCAGTGTCACCTTCAAGCGGTGTGAAAGAACTTTAGTGAAGATTTTATAAACCACTGATAGGAGGCTGATAGGTCTGTAGTTCTTGAGATCCTCAATGTCACCTTTTTTATGTAGCAAGATCATTGTAGCGTTGTTCCAATCCTCAGGAATGTTCCCTTCTTTAAGGCATCGAGTGAAAATTTGGGCGAGTACCGTTTCGATTTCTCCACTTGCTTCTTGTATGATGTCTACAGTAATTCCATCTTCTCCTGGAGCTTTTCATTGCTTCATGTTCTTGATTGCATGTGCAACTTCTGCTGGGAGGACTGGAAGAACTCTGGTACTGGTACCTTTCATGATATCTGGAGTACATGTATCATCCTTTTCATATAATTTGGAGTAGAAATCTTTCACTCTTGTCAAAATTTCGCCTCTATTTCTTGTTACAGAACCATCTTCTTTCCTCAGTGCCATAATGTGTTTTCTTCCCTTACTGAGATGTCCCTTTGCTATCTTTAGGCTTTGGTTGTTTTCAATTGCTTTCCTTACTAGTTCACAGTTGAATTTCCTTACATCTTCAGTGATACTTTTTCGTACTGTCTTGCATAGCTCTATATATTCCACTTTGGAAGTCACATCTTCTTTAGTTGTCTCTTTCTTTTTTGCATCAACATTTTGGTTTTTCCTGATAATTTGTTCACATGCAACTTGTTCTTAGACCCAGCTAATTTTGTTGCTGTTTCCATAAGAGCTTTGGTTAATTTTCTGTTAACTTCAGAAATATCCACTTCTTCCAATGTTAGGCCTTCTAAAGCAGATAATCTGTTCTTCAGTTCCAACTTGAAGGTATTTTGGTGTTTTTCAAGGTTGGTTATGTCAATACATTTTGTTTGTCTTATGAGCTTGCCACGTTCGAGTTTAGTGTTGAGGTGCATCTTACATCTCACCAATCTATGGTCACTACCTGTGTTGAACTTGTTTAGCACACTGCAGTTTCCTATGATGAATTTTTTGTTACACATAATAAAATCAATTTCACTTGTCGTCCCATTTGGATGTCTCCATGTCCATTTCCGGTGTGGCTTTTTGTTGAAAAAGGAATTCCAGATGAAAAACCCTTCTGCCTTTGCAAACTCAACGAGAGTATTTCCACGCTGGTTTCTGTTGCCGTGACCGAATTTACCTACTGAAGTTTCATTATGTTGCCGTTGCCCTATTTTTGCATTGAAATCTCCCATAATTATCTTTAACTGCTGCTTACCTTTATTATTTAGATGACGAATTTCCTCATAAAATTCTTCAATTTCTTCTTCAGGATGACTTGTAGTGGGTGCATAAGTTTGAATAATATGATCCTGGTATCTTCTCGAGAGTTGGATAACGAGTCGTGCAGCTCTGTCAGAGGAACTTTCAACTTCTACAACTTTGTCCTTCAGTTTCTTGTTTATTATAAATCCAACACCACTAGTTCTGCCAGTATCAGTCCCACGATAGTAGAAGTGATGTCCACTTTTCAGTTCAATGAGATCTCCTTTTCTCCTTACCTCACTTAGCCCGACGATGTCCCACTTGATCCTTTGTAGTTCCTCTTCCAATTCAAGAAGCCTTGAATCAGAAGATAGGGAGCGTCCATTATATGTAGCCAAGGTCAGCATCAGATGGCAGCCTAGTCCGGTCCTCCGGGGATTCTTAGATCCCTCTGCCTTCATGTCGCACTGGCCGCTGCCTTGGCCAGGTACATTCCAGCTGCCGGAGACTGAGGGCCAAGATTTAAGTTGTGGAGTCATTTTGGAGGGGTTTGGCCATAACTCACCACGCTGGCCAAGCGGGTTGGCGAGTGTGGGATAGCATTTCCTCTAATCCCGATGGTATAGTTATACCGCTATTTGCGGTCGTCAAAGCCCCTTTAGTGGGAACAGGATGTACCACGAGAAGCCGGGGTTGACATTTGTCAAGGAGAGGCTGTGATGTTACGCATCACCTGACCTTATATCCCCTGACAGTGATTAACTGCCAAACCAAATGGCTGGTTGCTTCGGCGCGTAATTGGAAAACCCTGGGTTCGATTCCCGGTGGCGGCCAATGAGAACTATTCCGTGACTCACTTATTAACGTGGAAGGAGCGATGACTTCTCTTTGGTGTCCCTCATAAGGGATTTTGACTGAGACATCTTTGGCGCTTGCCTCTCCTTGGCCGTTCTTAATTTGCCTTCCCGTAGGCAAATGAGCAGTGATCAGTTGGTGGCAGGTGGCCTCGTCTTAACCTGACATCTGCCGGGTTAAGAGTCCTTTTAAAATTTATCCTGCCAGAACTATTTGCTCCGTTCTGGGTTTTGTTACGTATTTGGGTGTTATCCTATTTAGGCGTTGTACTGTAGAATACGACTTCAGCTTTGGCATTTACCTATTCTCACGTTTTGCCCAGTGAGGATATCATTCTACATAGAGGTGCGGTGACGGTTATGGCTAAGCTCTATTGCTAGAAATTTTAAGAAACTAAAGTATTTTCTATTGATGCTGACCCATGAGGGTGCTGAAGGCGTTGATGTTTATTGTTGCCTAGTGTCATGGCAGTGCCTTATAATGTCCCAGCGTCAGCCGCACGTTTCCGTTCTGCTCACGCATTTCTTTTCTTATTGTTCAACTCTTCTTAAGGCGGGCGAGTGTTTTGAAAAAAATTGTCGTGGAAGCATTATAACGAAGTAAATATCTCCGTCATTTTTGTCCACGCTGGGCTCGAACCCGGGTCATCTCATTCCGGAATAAGTCACTCTAGCAATCGAGCTACGCGGACGTTCGTTCTGACTGCTATCTGCCTTTACGTCTTGTGAGTTCTGCTGGTATTATAACGAAGTAAATTTCTCCGTAATTTTTGTCCACGCCGGGGCTCGAACCCGTATCCCCTCATTCCGGAATAAGTCACTCTACCAAATTGAGCTACGCGGACGTTCGTTCTGACTGCTATCTGCCTTTATGTCGTGTGCGTTCTGCTGGCAGGTACGTCACATCCCCCCCCCCGAAAGAACGCCAGGGCCATGGCCCACGGGTCAGCCGTGACCACGAATCATCGTAGGCAGCCATCCGCTGAAGAACGTGCACATGAGAACTCCCAGTCAATCTAATGTGTGGAATGCAACATCACACATTTTTATTTTTCGAAGCGCTGGAAAAGGGATTCTCTTATTTTTCCTATCTCGCGGTGTGGAAAGAACATTACACCATTGCGAGATTTTTGAACGGCCGGATCATCCGGAAAGTTCGGGCGCCATTATAACGAAGCAAATTTATCCGTCATTTTTGTCCACGCCGGGGCTCGAACCCGTGTCCCCTCATTCCGGAATAAGCCACTCTACCAATTGAGCTACGCGAACGTTCGTTCTGACTTTATGTCGTGTGCGTCCTGCTGGCCGTGTAACGTACCAGGAGATGTGACGTACCTGCCAGAAGGACGCACACAACATAAAGGCAAATAGGAATCAGAATAAAATGTCCGCGTAGCTCAATTGGTAGAGCAACTTATTGCCGGAATGAGTGGACCTGGGTTCGAATCCTGCCGCGGATAAAAATGACGGAGAAATTCACTTCGTTATAATGGCGCCCGAACTATCCGGATGACCCGACCGTTCACAATCTCGCAATGGTGTGATGTTATTTCCACACCGCGAGATAGGAAAAATAAGAGAATCCCTTCTCCAGCACTTCGAAAAAAAAAAAATAAAATAAGGGGGAGATGATGTAACGTACCAGGAGATGTGACGTACCTGCCAGAAGGACGCACACGACATAAAGGCAAATAGGAATCAGAATAAAATGTCCGCGTAGCTCAATTGGTAGAACAACTTATTCCGGAATGAGTGGACCTGGGTTCGAATCCTGGCGCGGATAAAAATGACGGAGAAATTCACTTCGTTATAGCAGGTACGTCACAGTATCCTTAAAATTATGGTTCCAATGATATGCTACTGGCATCTGCTTTTCGTTCTTCTAATCATATTAGAATCATCCCCAAGGGAGTGGGAGAAAAAGTAACACAATATATGAAGTTAAAAGTAATACTTTGCTGTGAGTAGGCACGAGAAAATACCTACGGAAAACAAATCATGAATTAAAATAACTGATAAAAAATAATAATTACCGAATCTGGTCATTTTGGATCCCAAAGTAATGTTACTTCTGATTTTCTAAATGCAGCATTTATCCATTGAGGAGCGTCAAAATATTTTTTCAATACATCTGAGCCTGTAAAAATCTTGCTTCTAAAATTGTAAAAATCAGATACAATTTTCCTCAAAATTTCAAGCTTTTGTGATACGAAATTTCTCTTTAGGTTGCGTAAAATTGGATATTATTGCGATGATACTAGAGATCGCATAGTTTGAAATAAAAAAAATGTTTTGATGACTAGTTTTTTTGTTCTGTTTCTTTCATTTTTTTTATATACAAGAGCACACTGCGCCGAAGAGTACCGTGACATTCTTCCTGTTTTAACCAGGTTCGCAAAAATAATTGTCTTTAAACTTTTACATTATTTTGATCTGACAAACAGCAGAGACTAACTTCATGGTTTAGATATTCCTGACGTATACAACTGTAAATGTAAACTATTTTAAAACAAAACCACGATCTTTGGAGTTCTTGTGACCTGGTCCAAGTATAGGTGGCACGCCTGACCGTACCCTTTCCCCCGGACCTCTCAGCGTACCACGCGTGTCCCTGACGAACTAACCTCTCGCTGGGAGCCCATGGCCTGGTCTCGGTATGGAAATAAAAGAAAAATGAAACGTTTAATGAAGGATTTACTGAAGATGAATTTCAAAGGATGCTGCATTTTTTTTTTTTTTTTTGATTGGAGGTTTACGACCACCGTGCGCTACGCGATGGGCTGTAAGCAGTTGCCCGTCTCTAATTTAGCGCCACTGGTTCCAGGAAAGGAAGAGAGCCAGTGCCATAAGACAAACTCAACATCCATGCCTCACCAGGATTGGAACCCAGGACCCTTTTTTGGACGAATGGCCATAAGCCAGTGCTTAGACCACTGCGCCACCAGGGCGACCTGCATTTTTAATTGTGTGACAAAACTTTTTGCTTTTCGATTTGGATACTTAAAAATTCTTGTATTTTGACTCTTGTACGTAAAATATTTTGTATTTGGAACGCGGTCTGCCCATAAACTGGCTTGCGTAGAGCATTTTCCCATAGGGCTGACGAAGCAAATAAGAATTTAACAAACTCGCTTTGTGTAGCAAGCAAGTTCATTTTCTTAAAGATCACGGAATTAATTCGAGGAACCAATTTAATTGTTGTACGGGTAGTTGATTCAGGGCAGCAATTTAAGTGGCGTCGACACTGGACCGAGCTCAGGAACAAAGAAAATTCCGCCATTTCCTTCCCCATCTTTAAACCCAAACATAACAGAAATAACCTTCACCCCTTATTCTACAAACTGAAGGTTGTCAGGAGCGCGATGATAAATTCATTTACTCATTTTACCAGCGGAGCATTCTGGGTTGAGTGCACCCGACTGCTTGCCGCAGTGGAAGATGGCTTTGCTGAAGATAAAGACGATTCAAAATGGCTACTCAAGTCATATCCAGCAGTGCATGGACCTCATCTTGCTGTCGCCGACAGCCTTGCGCATCTTATTATTCAGATCGTACAAAAGAGATAACACTTAATTCAGACCGCGTCTGACGTTTATGCAATTGAGATGAGAACGATTTCCTCTCACTAGACGCATAAGGCTCACATTATGCTGCTGATAAGTACGTGCTGCCCTCACTCGCTAAAGGAAACGAGAGAGATTGGCACTCCTCGCTGTTAAAGTCACCATCCTGCAGGTTGCCATTGATGGATCTAATGGCTCGAACCCTCTACCCAATCATTCTGTATGTATCGCAGATTCGACCCTCACTTACGGCACTTTGATCGTCTTATCGAGCAAAGGGACCAGGTCTATTTCCACACCAAACACACAGCTTACTTGATAAATTGAGGTTATTATATCTTATTCTCTGCATTGCATTTTATTGTCTACGGTCTTTCTGCGGGGTTCTATTGAAGAAATGCGAATATTCAGGCAGTGACCAAAGTGCACATTTTTTCATGAATAATTCAGAGAACGTGCTGCTGCGGTGTATGCAGAAAAGTTTTGCTTTCTGAGGAGATTCTATTGAAGACCCAAAAGCGAAAATTTTAGTGAATCAAAATCTGTAACTCGTTTTGCTAAATCTCTACTGAGCTCCTTCACTCTGTGATTAGAATTTGATACAGGACTTCGGGCTTATCACGTGTTGCTAGGAACTGCCTACCTCCTTATCGTTATACTGATTTATTTATGCAAATGACAGTAGCTGTTATTTGAATATTTACTAAGCAGAATTTTCGTTTTTTTTATATTCTGAAACCTCCTGAGGCTACTCATACCGAACAGAAATTTGTTTTTATAAAGACGCCTTAATATTTCTCATTAGGTTTGTAGCAACTGAAAGTTGATTCTAAACAGAAGAAGAAGAACAGAAAAATGTTGTGGCATAAGCTATAAAATTTGACAACTACGATAGTAATTTTTCCTTCTTTGCGCAAAAGAACTGCAATGGCAAAATCTTATCACAATATCTTTACAATTTCTTATTTCCACAACTCTGTTTGAAACACTTCTTCTTACAAAGCGGCGTTTCTTAAAACAAAAAATGTTTCTTTTTTCATTAGAATGTTCCAATAGGGGAACATTTTATTTATTCTCTGTTTTTTTTTCTTCTTTTTTTTTTCAATATCAGGTCGTTCGCAATTCTTAAGGTATTCTTCCCTCCCCCGAACATTTCTCATTTTTTCTTTGGTTGCGTACTAGACGAAACGGGTTCACTACAGAACTCGTGTAAAACCGTATTAATATTTGTCATTAAATTACAACGGTTGAAATTGGTTCTTACAAAAAGTCAGCAATAAAAATTAATAAAAAATAGTAAAACTAAATCCATAAAGAAAAATTAAATATTCCTAAGATCGAATACTTATTGTTTAAGGACTAAGGTATCTGATTTTCTAAACCCACAAATCTTATCTTGACATCTTTATAGCATTTTTATTTTCATCGCTGTTTTTGAAACACTTCTTATGAATTGGCAAAAATTCAATTTTAAAGGAAAGCATTGTAACAGCATTGGAAATTTGTATGGACTGGTTTCCTTTATCCACCGCGTGCCGTTAGTGACTGTTGAGCCTCACTCCTCCCCTGTTACTTTTCACTTTCTTCATGAAGTGGAAAGCTACTTGTAACGAGCCCAATTCATTCCTAACGTAAAGAAGTTGCCCATCAAATGTGAGCATAACATATATTCCGGGACAACAAAAACTTGCGAAGCATCGTCTGCTTCGAAAAAGAAATCCTTGATATTTTCAAGGAAATTTAACAACCTAAGAAATTAAACTGCAGGGATAACGGCTCCATTTCATTACTAACCTAAAGACGTTCCAGCTACAAAACTTCCGCCGCTATGACAGCGTTCCCTGCGTTAGAAATGAGCTCGGGCTCGGTCTGGCTTAGGCTTCATTAAGAGCCGAAAAACCCGGGCCCGGGCTTGACATTACGCATGCTGAATTTCACTACTGAATTCTTTACATATATACAATTTCATTGTTTATAAGTTTCCTTCACAAAAAACAGTAATTAAAAAATAATTCCTTGGATATTATTGTCATTAATTTTCAAGGAATTTTTTTGACATTTTCAAGGATTTTTTTTTATATTTTCGATGAAATTTTGAATATTTTCAAGGAAATTTTTGATATTTACAAGGAAATTTAACAACCTAAGAAATTAAACTGCAGGGATAGCGGCTCCATTTCATTACTAACCTAAAGACGTTCCAGCTACGAAACTCCCGCCGCTATGACAGCGTTCCCTGCGTTAGAAATGAGCTCTGGCCCGGGCTCGTCTAAGGAAACCGGACTCGGGCTTGCTTATGATTCACTAGGAGCCGAAAACCCCGGGCCCGGGCTTGGCATTACGCATGCTGAATTTCATTACTGAATTCTTTACATATATACAATTTCATTGTTTATAAGTTTCCTTCACAAAAAACAGTAATTAAAAAATAATTCCTTGGATATTATTGTTATAAATTTTCAAGGATTTTTTTTAATATTTCCAAGGAAATTTTTGATATTTTCAAGGAAATTTAACAACATAAGAAATTAAACTGCAGGGATAGCGGCTCCGTTTCATTACTAACCTAAAGACGTTCCAGCTACGAAACTTCCACCGCTATGACAGCGTTCCCTGCGTTAGAAATGAGCTCGGGCCCGGGCTCGTCTAAGGAAACCGGGCTCGGGCTGGCTTAGGATTCATTAAGAGGCGAAAAACCCGGGCCCGGGCTTGGCATTACGCATGCTGAATTTCATTACTGAATTCTTTACATATATACAATTTCATTGTTTATAAGTTTCCTTCACAAAAAACAGTAATTAAAAAAATAATTCCTTGGATATTATTGTTATAAAATTTCAAGGATTTTTTTTTGATATTTTCAAGGAATTTTTTTGATATTTCTAAGGAAATTTTGAATATGTTCAAGGAAATTTTTGATATTTTCAAGGAAATTTAACAACCTAAGAAATTAAACTACAGAGATAGCGGCTCCATTTCATTACTAACCTAAAGACGTTCCAGCTACGAAACTTCCGCCGCTCTGACAGCGTTCCCTGCGTTAGAAATGAGCTCGGGCCCGGGCTTGTCTAAGGAAACCGGGCTCGGGCTTGCTTAGGATTCATTAAGAGCCGAAAAACCCGGGCCCGTGTATTAAATTTTGAAAATTTTCAAGTTTTCGGATATTATCTGACTTACCATCCTTGTCACATTTACGCCAAAAATCGGATTGGCATCTTCAAAATTTGTAAATTTAGAAATCCAAAAGGAATAAAAAATGGAATATTTTGTGTTTTTAAAAGATTTTCTTATCTTCAGCTTTTGGCAAAATCACTGATTCCCCTGGTATTGTCGAACGGCATGTGCATCGATTATTTATTTTCTAGTCCACATTTTAGAACATTTGCTGTTATGCATAGTGTTTCGAAGAACATATTAATATTATGAAGTAAATTAACTGAAGTAAACTTTTTTAAACTAATGATTTTTAAACTAATCCTTGATTGTGCCGTAGCTTTGGCCTGTGCATATGATAAGCCTTGCTAAGCAAAATTTTCTGAGAACACGGGCCCGGGCTTAGCAAACACATGTAATAAAAGAAAGCGGGCTGGGCCCGGTCTCCTAAAATTGAGCCCGAACTCATCTCTACCCTGCGTGGCATCGCCTCCACTAGACCTCGGAAGCTGTCTTCATGCAGGTATTTGGTTTACTAGTGGCATATAATGACGTTCAGGAGCTCGGCGAGGGAGCAAGGCACTGAGGTTCAGCGAATACAGCGTCTCACTTCATCCCGAGGACAGAAATATGGCGGCAAGGAAAGCAAACGAAACTCTAGGACATTATCTTCGAACCCAGCAAGATAAAAAGAAATATAGTGCTCACCCTATTGGCAAAGGTCCACCTTACGTAAAGGATTTTGAAAGTCCCGGCGCCATCTCTATGACTGGCATCCTTGTAGATTTTTACCATTGATTTCAATGGGAGTGCCGTAGTTTTTCCAAACAAATGACCTCATGTCAACTTCTGTACAGCATACAACTGCATCAATCGATTGAGAAAGAGCTCTGGAATAAATCCCTGCACAAGTTTATGGGCTAAACTTATTGAAATAAATTTACGATTTTGTTTTGTTTAGCCTTCTGCTTGTAGTAAGCAACATATAAACTGCGGTTCAACACGTTTGTTTGTAATTACCATGCATGTGGTATTAATAACGAAAAAGTGAAAAAACGTAATGCAATTGAGAGGAAATATTTTCATTGAAGTATTTTTAAAACGTCTTTTGAAAACCTGGACGTACTTATGTTATCAATATGTCAATCCGACACTTTGAACGTTATATTTCTGCATCTGTTATTCCGATTTAATAACGTCTTTTAGCAGTGGGAAGCCTGAAATGTGAGAACGGTGATCCTTGCTTCTAACTTTTTCTTCCCCGATGCATAATTTTGAGGCGTAAATGCAGATGATTTACTACATATCATTGCTTGAAACTATCGGATTGAAAAAATTCTTGCTTTCCTTCAATAACATTTACAAAGATTATTTTAGAATAGTTTCTTTTTCAAGTAATGCACAGTTTTCCCGCTAGATGGCGCAAAAGTAAACTGCGTTTCTTCAGATAGCTCAGCTCCTGAAAGTCTGATTTGAAAAATCTTTTTTACGTCGGATAATATTCGTTATGAGGAATGTTTTGCATACAATTCCTAACATTTTGTAACGAGTAATTTTTCCACTGCGGTAGGGGAGGTGACGTGAAGGTGTATTTTTCTTTCCTATGTATTTGCAGCAATATTTGTGTTTTTGAAAACATTGAAAAAAACTTTTTTCTGTCAGATACCACTCACTAAGGAAAACATTTTGCTCGTATTATATGCTCATAACAATGCACAGTTTTTCCGACAGGAGGTGTAAGTGTAAGTCATATTTTTTTCGATATCTCTGCTTCGAACCCTCCGATTTGTAAAATTCTTGCTATGTCGGACAACGCTTCTATGATTATGAGTGTTTTACCTATAATTTTTAATTTTTCGTAACGTACAATTTGCGACTGGAGGGCTTAAATTCACATTTCTGTTTAAATCACGTTTGCAGTATTACCTGCGCGTCTAACAACCCGATTGAAAATATTTCTTTCCAGTCAAATACCTCTTCTCGAGTTTCGTGCCCGGGCCCAACTCGGACGAATAATCCAAAGCTGATGCCTCAAACCGCTCGGCCAACTGGGCACATTATGCTTGTTAGAAGCAGTGATGCGGAATAAAATACATTTCGAATTCGGTTGCATCCGCATTTACTCCCATAGAGGCTAAATTATGCATCGGAAAAAGACCAAAATACAAGGATCACCATTCTCACATTTTAAGCTTACCAATACAGATATAATTTTTGGATTAATTGGTGTAGAGATATAGTGTCCACGGACGGACGGACATAGTGTAACGTAGCCACGTCTGTTTTTGTTTCTTTTTAAAGATGTGCTGAGAATCACCATTGCTTTGAAACGCAAAACCGTTATTATTATCGCTGTTTAGCGTTGCATACGAGCATAACTTCTTTCTCGGTAATACTTATCATATTCAATTTCAAGCGTATTTACTACTCATAGCACATGTTTTTAGGTTAAACTGATGCAAATGTTTACATTAGTTTTCACATTGGCACAAATCTTACTCAGACTTTCTGTTCTCCGTTTCCGGCCGTCATAGCGATGGCCGCTGCTCTTTCAATTTTGTTCAAACATGGCGTCTTCTCAAGCACTCTACCTATTTCTATTTCGTTGCTCGAAGCATTCCTGCACAATGCGGTCCCTATGACACGAGGCATTGTCATTCTGAAAGAGTCCAATGCCATTCGGATACACGGTTACCACATACAGCAACTCAAGGTAGGATTTCGCTGTAAAGGGGATGTTTAACGGCGATGAGGAGACCTAGTGATGTCCACAAGAGCAATCCCAATACCCTGTTACCGCCGCTGCCGGCCAGTTTCCGTCCAACCTGCAGTCTGGTAGCAGCTGTTGACCCTCGCGTCGTCGAATACGACCCCATCCATCGGCATATTAGACCTAGACTTTGGATTCCTTTGGCAAAACTTTTCCAGTCACTCAATGTTCATTCATGGATCCTCCCGTGCCCACTAAAAGCTGAGCAGCTGTTGACTGTTTGTCAGTAGAGCGCATAAAATGGCCGCCGACTCCTTAATAAGATCATCCACACGAGCATCCTCTGGATTGGATTTCCGGAAATGTTTCTTTGTATGTCCTGGGTTGTAGACTGCCATTAATGTAGGAAACGTGTGCCGTCTTTTGTACGGGCCAACACGTGCCAAGCATTCCCTCCTTGTATGTACTACGACGACCCCCGAACACGCAGTGCAGGCTGTTGCTGAGATGCTGACCCCGCCTTCTTCATGCCGATATTAATTCCCCGTTTACTCTGACAAATCTTTTACTCTCCCCATCGCACGAGCTTCGTACTGGCACGCCCTGTCCATGCTGTCTATATATACACTATCTACCAACAAGTAATTGGACACCCCTGCAATCGAATATATCTGTGGTCCTGATACACGTCCCGGCTGCCGCCGTTAAATATCGTGTGGGAAACAACAACGCAACCAGTCGCATGCAAGATGCCACGCAGTTCGGAGCTCTCTGATTTCGAGAAAGGTCTAATCGTCGGGTATCACAGAAATGGCCGATCCATACGTGACATATCCAGAGAGTTGAAGTGCCCAAAATCGACAGTGGTCTACGTGATTGGAAAGTGGAAGGTGAGAGGTGACTGTCGGAATGTGCCCCGACCCGGCAGACCCACAAAACTGGGAGTAAGAGACCGACGGGTGCTGGCCAGAGAAATTCGGAAGAACCGCACCAAATCGATGGGCCACATCCGCGAGGAGTTTCAACAGGCATCCGGGAGTGTTCTTTCGATGAATACCATCCGTAAGGAAGCCCATCTGCTCGGTTATCATGGACGCGCTGCCGCCCACAAGCCTTTGATCACCAAGTCCAATAGCGCTGCTCGGCTAACGTGGTGCAAAGAACGTGGGCAGTGGACCGTTGAACAGTGGAAACAGGTTCTCTGGAGCAACGAATCAAAGTTCACCCTCTACCGTTCGGATGGCAGGGTCTGGGTTTGGCGTCTGCCTGGAGAACGCCTCCTACCGGAATGTATTGTGCCAAATGTGAAGTTCGGCGGCGGTGGAATTATGCTATGGGGTGTTTCTCCTGGTATGGCACGGGATCCTTGGTCGCAATTCCTGGTAGACTCAACGCCGAGACCTACTGCACCATTTTGGATGACCATGCGCTTCCTACGTTGTGGTAGTTTTACGGGGTGGACCCATGTTACTTTCAGGATGACAATGCCACCTGTCAGGTTGCGAGGTCCACCATGGCTTGGTATGGTGACAATGGGGTTAATCGAATGGACTGGCCTGCGCAAAGCCCGGACTTTAACCCTATCGAGCACCTCTGGGACGAGTTGTAGCGTCGACTTAAGGGGTGCCTCCACCGTCCGAAATCGGTGAAGGAACTGACCTGTCTTCTCCAAGCGGAGTGGAAGAAAATACCGCTAGCCGTCGTAGAACGCCTGGTTGAGAGTATGCCCTGGAGGGTCGCAGCTGTAATCGCCACTCGTGGAGGCTCCACCAACTATTGAAGGTGAATAAACTTCGTTTTCCTTTGCTGTCACAGGTGTCCAATTACTTGTTGGTTGATAGTGTATAAGCACACCGGACAAAAAGTTAGTCACCCCTGTCAAAACGTACCCAACAATGGGTCTTGCCTTGATAACAGCATGAATCCGGTGTGGTAGAGACTCCACTAGGTTGTGGATGTATTGAACATCGATTTGGCGCCACTCGTTCATCAATTGGTCCCAAAATTCCACCAGAGTACGTTGGTGTCTATTACGGCATTTCACCTTCTGCTCCAAATATTCCTACAGATTTTCAATGGGATTCAAATCTGGGTATTTGGCGGGCCAGTCGAGGGGAAGCAGTGTTGCTGATTGTCCGTCACGCCACTCAGACACAGTTTTAGCCCTGTACACACGGCAATTGTTGTCTTGGAAGACAGGAGTGGAAATGTGAAGCTGCTCCTGGAGATGTAGGGCAAAGGGCAATACTTCGTCATTGAGAATGCGGAGGTATGCACGCTGGTTCAAATTCATCGTCACTGCAATAAGAGGAGCCATTTCGTGGTATCGAAAACATCCCCAAAACATCATAGAAACTTCTCGAGCTTGAACAACACCTTCGACACAATCAGGAGGAAAGGCTTCATTGGGCCTACGATGCACTCGTGGCCTCCCATAATAGGAGTACAAAAAAAAACGAAACTCATCAAACCAAATAACTCATTTCCAATCCTTCACAGTAAAGTTGTGGTGCATCCGAGCCTATTGATAACGTGCGGCTTTGTGACTTGCTGTTAAAAGAGGTCTCCTCCGTGGTACTCTGCTCCATATGCCCATTGCATGCAGTTCTCGTCGCAATGTCCTTTCGGAAATTGGTTGGAGTGGACTTTCATTGACTGTTTGGAGCAATTGTTGCCCGGTTTGAAACCAATGTATAGTTACTATGCGTGAAATATGGCGGTGGTCGTTGTTTGTGGGAATCGTTTTCCGACCACAGTTACGTCGCCGATTTTCAGTTGACTGCGAACTACAATACTGTTTTTTTCCCCTTGGACAGTACGCTTCGACACACCAACAAATTGGACGACTTCATTCACTGTGTGTCCGTGGGTACGGCCAAACACGATGGCTAGTTTTTGCCACTCAGTAACGTCTTGTGTTACGACCCATATACAGACTAAACTCAACACACACGTTGCTCTTCCCCACTGCACGATACAGAAATGTTTCTGTAGACCACTTCAGTGCCATTTTTCTCCCAACATTGCTATCACGGCGCCTTCTGTGCAACCGCTAACTTCCTACTGTCATTTCTATTAGGAGTGACTACATGTTTGTCCGGTGTGCTTATATGTATACCCCGCACCTGTCGGTGACGTCACTGTTACGTGCCATCGGCCACTTCCACTCGTGGAGTCAGGAGTGGACATGATGATCTGGCCCATAAGTGTATATAAAATTGCATGTATGTGTCCAGGTTTATTGTGTCCATTTCTCGTAGTTCTAACTAGCCACACCAGTTGCGAGTATACGTGGCTATGAAACCTGAGAAAACTCACGTCATTCACCGAGAGAAAGGTGTCGGCTCGCAATAGAATCCAAAGAGCCTATAAAATGTAACAAGGTAATAAAATCATGCAATGCATTGATTATGATACGCTTTCCAACATACCGGAAATTATTACTCAAGTTATGAAAATAATGGCTGTGGAATAAATCTTGCTTTTGTGCAATGACCTTTGACCCCATTTCGTTGATATTCAACAGAACCGGTTCACTATACCTCCGGAACAACATGATAACGTTTTGTCGCAATCGAAACATTTTTTGGTAAGTTATGATGCACAAGGGCAATGGAATGGATCCCACTCCAGTGTCCTGACCTTTGACCCCATTTCGCCCATTTTCAATAGGGTTCGTCCCCAGTGGCTCCCTACCACATACTAAAATTTCATCGAAATCGAACCATTTTTACGCAAGTTATGAGGCATAAGGGCAATGGAATAAATCCCGCTCTTATGCCCTGCCTGACCTTTGACCCCAGTCGCCCATTTTCAATAGGGTTCGTGCCCAGTGGTTCCCTACCACATACTAAAATTTAATCGAAATGGAACCATATTTACGCATGTTTTGACGCATAAAGGCAATGAAATGGATCCCGCTCTTATGGCGTGACCTTTGACCCCACTTCACCCATTTTCAATAGGGTTCGTCTCTTGGTGGTCCCCTACCACATACTAAAATTTCATCGAAATCGAACCATATTTACGTGAGTTATCGTGCCGACGGGCGGACGGACGGACAGACGGACGGAAAAAGCTGGAGCATATACGCTTCTTCAACCTACGGTTGGAAAGCGTAATAAACCAAAATGATTAATTTCAGTGCAGAATTGTCTCATTAATTCTAGACAATATGTGGAAGGAACATCACACATTTTTCAAAGAACCCAACGGGCCAGGAGATTAAGTTTTACGTTGGAGCGCCGATGGGAAATTCAAACTTTTTCTCTGCCGGTGGCTGGACTCGAACACACATTCTTCTGCTACGGAGCCCAATGCTTTCCAATTTAGCAACGCTAGCAAAGGCCTTTTTGTTGCTACTTGCCGTCTTGACATGTGCGTCACTTCTGTAGTACTACATAAAATTTCGAAGCAGGGTAGTCTGAAGCCGAAATGGCCAAATGGATCAATGTGAGTTGTTCCGTAGCCCATCGGTTTTGGACCACATTCCAAAGGATAAATACGGCATCGAGAAGGTTTAGTAATGGAAGACGGATAGCAACTTCAAGAGATGACCGTTATCTGTAGCTAAATGCTCGAAGAAGAAAAACTGCTACAACTACCCAGCTGCGTTCGGATTTTTACAGCAGCGACAAAAATATGGTATCTTGTTCCATCGTACACAGGAGGCTTCATGCATGTGGTTCTTATGCTAGTAGATGAATAGTGTGCACCTCACCTCTCGTCATAAAAGAGAACGTCTTAATTGGTGTCGCAGTTATGTCATTTAGACTGATTATTATCGATGGAGCTCTACTCACATCTCGGAATGAGTCCAGATTTGCTCTCCAGAGTGACTCCTGACAAAGACTTATCTGGAAAGTACCAGGGACATGCCATCATTCTTTAAACGTCTTAGAAAGGGACAATTATTGTGGTGGAAGTGTCATGGTTTGGGCAGGTATGTCGTTTGGCGGACGCACTCATTTACTTGTTTAAACCGTCTTTATGAATGCTCAGATATGTAGTGATGATATCCTAGACCGCTTTGTGAGGCCTTATTCAAGAGTAGTTGGGGACACAGAGGATAACGCACTTTAGAGGCGGTAATGCATGTTCTCACCGAGCCAGAATTGTTGGCTAATATATTGAGGAGAGCGCCATCAGCTGTAAGGAGTAGCCATGTCGTTCCTCTGAATTGAGCCCTATTGAGCTGCCACACGTCTTTCAGAGCATGCTTGGGGTACTTTATGCGCATCATTGCAGCCTTTCAATTTCCTTCCTAAAACCTGCAGCAGCTTCGAAGCACCTTGGTGGAGCAATAGTCGCTGTTGCCAGGACAGCTTCTGGATGCCCTCACTATAAGCATGAAAGGTCGTTGTGACGCATGTATGGCTGTGAAGGGTGACCACACTCTATAGTGGCTCATTTTGGCTATCTCGTTTTAAGCATGCCTTGTGACCAAATTTGCATACTTACCTATTTGTCCTTTAATTAATAATTAGTTTTATTTTCTGAGTACAATATGAAAGATCATATTAAATTATACGTTTTCCTCAAATTTCATGAGAAAACTCCTAGTTTTCGAGACATTTCAAAACTTCATTTCGTTCCTGTATTTGTGGAAACCTATGTATGTATATGGATATCACCGAGTGGCAGCTCAAAATGAAAAAAATAAATTCTGATTATATATTTATAAAAACAGCAGCGGAAAGCATCCATCAATACAATAAAACCTTTTAGAAAGCTCAGATCTAAATTCATATCACTTTCTCCGAAAAAAATTAAATGAAGTTCAGAAAATCCATTGAGGATGAAAAACGTGTAACCAAAAATCACGAAATACAGCTCCACGAAACTATTTTTAAACCGCAGTAAAAAGACTAACGAAAGCATGGGGGACTTGTTTTTAAAAAAAAGGGTAAGAAAATAATCTTTAACTCATATAAGACAACTTCAATTAGTAAGTAAAAGACATTTAATGACTAAATCATTCTAGGGATCTTAAAGAAGGGCAGAGGAAAGATAGAACAAAATCCTCCAAATAAAGTACATGCAGAAAAAAGTGAAAGACAAAAATGAAGGAGTAGATAATGAGTTGGGGAGAGCATATAAACGAGTTAAACAGTGCTGGCTAAATTTAACATCGGAAGATGATTAGTTCAATCACTATTGCTCAAAGCTGATGTTCAGCGAAAAATGAGAAGTCTCCAAAGTCCCACTCTCATATCCATTATAATGAACGATTTTGTTCTCACGATTAGAGACAGAAAATACCGACCTAATAAAGAAGTTGTGGGCAGAGCGTATCAGTTATCTAGATGTTCTGAGGAACGCAAAGAATTTAACACTCAAATAATAAAAGCAGATAATCATCTGAAAATAATGTACGAGAAAGCTGAAACTTCAGTGCAGCAAACGTGGCAAAGCAAAGATCCTCGTTGTGATAAGATCTTGAAGTGCTCTGGAAGATGGAAAGCAGGATGTGACATTAATCTTGACTTTCTCTTGACACCCACATTTACTTGATTTTAGCAAGCAGGTGGAATCCCTGATTATAGCTGGATTAACAGCATTATACAAATTTAGACGAAAAAAAGGAGATAAGAAAGGATTGCAAAAATTCTCAGTTAAGGAACATGTCCTCTCGAGCCCATAAGGAATTCCTAAAGGAATTTCTCATTACTTTATAAAGCAGAACTTTTCTGAGAAAAGAGGTAAGATATACAGTATAACTTTTATTTTCGGTGGTTTATGAAAATTACTCTTGTGTTGTGTTATAAGCATAAATGTCCTATTTATTTTGTGCTGAACTTTTTTGAAGAGCAAAATAATGATACAGCACAAGCAATGGATAACGCAAAAAAAAGTACTTTTTGGTGTGAATCAATAGGGACAGCTGGGCCAATGATTTTCAACCACATAGGCACACGGCTTGTTCGCGTTAAGGGTCTTCTTTTTCTTCCTTCAGAGCAACGTAAAATATGGAAGAACGTCACACACACACACACACACACACACACACACACAGGAACGAAAAAAACAACAGAGGCACAGATGATTGCGTAGTTTGGCAGAAAGGTAAAAGCGCTGTTTGTCACTTAGTGACTATGAAATGCTAACTGCTGTTAAGAAACTTCCATGTACAGTTAATTGCCTGCAAAGAAGTATTTTTGACAGGAGGTGATGTCGGAGTAGTCAAATGTGTATCCCCCACCTAGGCGTTGGAAAGTAGTGCTAAAGGTAAATCCTTGCGTAAAGGAGAGATAGAACGTTCGACTTTTTCCGATTCATTTCCTTGGGATCAGTAGGAGTGGTTTTTATGGTGCATGTAAGTGGGATAAAAGGAGTTTGCTGGCATAAATATGAGGGCTCTTGGTTTTTGAGTTGTGAAGGGAGTGAATTTGGCTGTTGATCATGGTAAAAAGAGCCTACCCGAAGCACAAGTACAAGATAATGCGTGATTCACCATCAACCATGGGTACAATTCCCGTAGGTGTCAGTTGCTATTTTAACTACGTATATTGTCCCATTGAAGTCTGTTAATTGCAAAGTGGCTCAGTTCTTGAACAGTTCCATCGCACCAGTCTTTAATATCGTCAGCCCACACACGATGAGGGCGTCCTCTTGCATTTCTTCCATTCATTAATCCAAACACCAATGTCTTTATCTTTCTGTCATTTTTCATTCTGCAGATGTGTTCAAAATGTCTTAGTTTTCTCTGTATGTTTTTTGGAACAGGGTCTCTTTTAGAGGTATTCTTCTGTACACTTCTTCATTTCTTATCCTCTGGGTCCATCCGATTCATAAGATTTTACGATAGCACTTTCTTTAAAAAGCAAGTATCCTTCTCTCTGATTTCTTTGTCAATGTCCAAGTCTTGCATCCTCATAGCATGCTGCTAAAGATGCATGTCTCAAGAATGCTTAACTTAGTTTTGAGCTCTGCTCTTCCAAATTTTATCCATGGCTTTTAAGTGTTAGACATTGCAATTCTAATTAAAATTTCTTATTTTTCTGTTAAAGACATACAGTATGTTATACAGCTTCCGAGACAAGTGAATTTTCCCACATTTTCAAGTTCTTTGCCTTCCAGAATGATCCTTTTCCTGATCTCTTTTGCACCAAATACCGTTGTTTTTGTCTTTTCTATGTTCATCTTTAGTCCATATCTCTTATCTTCTCTATTCAGTTCTTGTACCATTTGATCCAGTTTCATTTCCTCTTCAATCAGTACAATGTCACATGCAAAATCTTCGTACCTGATATTGTTGTACCTCGTACCTGATATTGTACAACATTCTATCCAGATGTGAGATGAAGATACTTGGCGATATTAGATCTCCTTGTCTTGTACCTCTGTTAGTGGTAAACCAAGCTCCACGTCTGTCTCCTATCCTGTCAGCTGCCTGAGCATTCGTGTTTATATCTTTCAGAAACCGAATTATCCTGGCATCCACGCCATATGATTCCAATCATATGGCGTGGATGCCAGGATAATTCGAAACCAAATAGTTTATCCATCATGCGTGATGAAAGATGGAGAAAGAGTGGAACGGAAGAATTGGTGAAGAAAGAGTAAAGAAAACATAATCAATAATTCCTTGATGATATTGCGGGAATCCACGAAAAGGAACCAGTATAGTAAAGGAAAAAATCAAATAGTTTATCCATCAATAAGGGGTCTGCAACTCAATCACAATCAAGTAAATTTAGGGAACGTGATTTTTGTTAATATTTCAAAGAGTTTAGTTTTCTTTCACACCCTTGATTTACACATTTTGTATTTTGACTGTTTTTACGTTTTGACATGGATTAATTATTCGCTAATGAAGTAAATTAACAAAGGGACTAAAAAAATAAAGGAAAACTTTCGTCTGTGTTCGTGGAAAACGCTAGTTTTTAGCTGAACACCCACTCCCCTCTGCCCCACACACACACTCAGATAACCCATCACCCCCGTTCCCGGGTCTGGGACCTAGCTACCGGCCTTGAAAGAACAGGACTCCAAAACAAATCGTCACAATCCATATCGGGTTGAAAATGCTTATGGCATCGTTCTGATAGCTAACATAAAAAAAGAAATTAAACGGACGATCTAAATTTTGAAACTTACCGACAAATGCAAGAGTTTTAAATGACCATAAAAACAACCAAGACAATGAAAATACTGTTGGAGCATCCGTAGCAATGCAGAATTCACGGAGCAAGTCAAAATTTTCAACAGTCTAGACTGATTATTTACATCCGTTTCGCATATTTAAACATAAGCTTTGTGAGTTTGATGGTCAAAGCAGTGGCTCGTTGTGAATGGAAAAGCTGCATATAAAATGTAGTTTTGGAAACGAAAAGCACTGTAAAACCGAAAGATACAGGTGTAAAGCGCAGTCCCATCAGCGATTTGTGAAACGCAAACGTAGGACTGTGGTGGTAAAGCATGAAAAGATGATTTTTTGATTTGCGATGAAATACTTAACAAAATTAAATACAGATAGACTGGAGTGAATCTAAAACTAGCGAGGAGATGAGATAAAAACTCAGTCAATTTCTCGAGATTCTGCGCGAATGCAATTTTAATGAATTACAAGACTTGCCAGCAAGTTAAATGAAAGGTTCAAGGGAAACAGGTGACTTGGTTTTCGAAGGGTTAAATAGATAGTTTTCATGAACTGCTTTCGAGATTAATTCCTTAAAAATAAACATCTACACTCAGAACTGCTTAATCTGGGTTGCCGGTAAACCGCCACACAGGAAAACTGCCACACAGGAAAAGTGCCTCATAGGAAAACTTCTACACAGGAAAAGTGCCACATAGGAAAACTGCCACATGTTTTTCATTAAGGGGTCGGGCACAAATTGCTGTTCCTCCAAGGAACACTTTGAATGTGTGGCAGTTTTCTAGTGGGACAATTTTCCAAGTTTCCGGATTATGTGTGGCAGTTTTCCAAGGTGCTTAACCACGGGAAGGAGCCCTTTTGTTTGTCTGAATTTTCATGCCGGTTCATACGAGTTTAGAGCAACTGGCCACAAAAGTTCAGGTGGGGTTATAAAGATTGCCGTTTCTTGGCCTATATTGAGAATTGAATTGGGAACTCCAAACTAAATTTCGAGAAAACGTGCTATGGAAGCAAAGCGAGAAGTGTACTTGAATTTGAAGAAATAAATTGCCGTGACTTAGTACATTCGTTAAAACTACAGTGCTCGACGAAACAACGGAATTACCGCATGACTCATGCTGTGTTCAGGAAAGGACGATATGATGGAATTCTTCAATACGTAATGTAACGTACCAGGAGAGGAGATGTGACGTACCTGCCAGCAGGACGCACACGACATAAAGGCAGATAGGAATTAGAATCAATGTCCGCGTAGCTTAATTGGTAGAGCAACTTATTCCGGAATGAGTGGACCCGGGTTCGAACCCCGGCGCGGATAAAGATGACGGAGAAATTGACTTCGTTATAATGGCGCCCAACTATCCGGATGACCCGACAGTTCAAAATCTCGCATTGGTGTGATGTTATTTCCACACCGCGAGATAGGAAAAATATGAGCAGCACTTCGAAAGAAAAAAAGAAAAATAAGGGGGAGATGATGTAACGTACCAGGAGATGTGACGTACCTGCCAGAAGGACGCACACGACATAAAGGCAGATAGCAATCAGAATAAAAATGTCCGCGTAGCTTAATTGGTAGAGCAACTTATTCCGGAATGAGTGGACCCGGGTTCGAATCCTGGCGCGGATAAAAATGACGGAGAAATTCACTTCGTTATAGTAACGCTGCGCTTTTACTTAGGCGATAAATATTTACATAACATGTCAAGTTATTAATATTTTTCTTTTACTTAATTCATAGGTTCTACACCTAGGGCTTTTTAACAGTTTTTCATCTCCCGACTTCATATTCATAACGTTTACATATCAAACCAAGTTGGTAATAGTGCGCCTTTACTTAGGCACATTAATTCATAGGCCCTAGGCCTTTTTCATATTTTAATATTTTTTACTCAACCAATGTCATATTCACAATGTTTGCACATTAAATCAAGTTAATAACATTGCGCTTTTATTTAGGCACGAAATAATAATTTACAGCCACTAGGCCTAGACCCTTATACCAGTTTTCATTCTGTCTGTGTCATGTTCATAACCTTTACATATCGGCACAAGTTAATATGTTGCGCTTATTTAAATTTTCTAAAATTCAAATAAACGCCCAGGGCCTTATAACTAACGTTTGGTGCCAAATTACAATAAAAGTGCAATATTATTAACTTGAGTTCATACGTAAGCGCTGTTAATATGACACTGGAAGAGTAAAAACTATTAAAACCGCCTAGGCCTAAGTCCTATGAATTTATATTTACTGCCTAAGTAAAAGCGCAATGATATTAACTTGACTTGATATGTAAACGTTATAAATATGACATCGGTAGTATAAAAACTGTTAAAAAGCCTAGGTCCTATGAATTAATATTTCGTTCCTAAGCAAACGCCCAATATTATTAACTTGATTTGTTGTGTAAACGTTGTGAATGTGACATTGGTAGAATAAAAACTGTTTAAAAGATCTAGGGCCTAAGAATTAAAATTTAGTGCCTAAGTAAAACCAAATGCTATTGACTTGGTTTGATACGTAAACGTAATGAACATGAAGTCGGAGAATTAAAAGCTGTTCAAAAGGCCAAGGTGTAAGGCCTATGGATTAATTAAGTAAAAGAAAAATATTTGAAACTTGACATGTTACGTAAGTGTTTAGTGCCAAAGTAAAAGTGCAGCGTTATTAAAAAAACCACCTTATCGTTCTTTTCTGAACATAGCATAAGCCATGCTGTAATTCCGTTGTTTCGTCGAACACTATAGTTTTACGAAATGTACTAAGTCACGGCAATTTATTTCTTCAAATTCAAGTATAGTTCTCGCTTGGCTTACATAGAACGTTTTCTCAAAATTTGTTTAGAGTTCCCAATTCAATTCTCAATATAGGCCAAGAAACGGCAATCTTTATAACCCCCCCGAACTTTTGTGACCAGTTGCTCTAAACTCGTATGAACTGGCATGAAAATTCAGACGAACAAAAGAGCTCCTTCCCGTCGTTAGGCACCTTGGAAAACTGCCACACATGATTCGGAAACTTGGAAAACTGCCACACATGATTCGGAAACTTGGAAAACTGCCACACATTCAAAGTGTTCCTCGGAGGAACAGCAATTTGTGCCCTACCCCTTAATGAAAAACATGTGGCAGTTTTCCTGTGTGGCGGTTTACAGTGAGCCCATAGTGTGAGCTGAATACCTTGAATCAATAGAGGACTCAGACCATGAGCAACTGAACGAGTTTGTTCAGGTAGTAATTGCAAAAATTCCACGAACTTCTTTCCGAAAGTATAAAGGAATACTATTAACAACGCTTGGCAGTATCGAAACTTCTCACTAGGAAACTTGGTTCCTTTAGCTGTTCTTGGTTCAAATGTTAGCTCCAGAAAGAAAGATCATCTACCAAACTAAAATCACTCGTGATGCAAAATTTGACTGGTGTTGATGTATCAAGCTGCTTCATTTACATATGTTTTGGACCACAACTCGAGCTTTCGCACGCATGACCTTTTGATGTTCACACGAAGTACCTTTATTTCTTTGAGGCATTCTTGAGTCCGATCTTCCCATGATTTCCTCGGCTTCCCCCTAGCTCTCTTTAACCGCAGGAGAGAGCTGGTTTTCCTGTTGATTAGGTGTTGGCGTTTCACTGCCCGAGCCAACAATTTATGTACATTTAGATCGTGTTTTGGCTCTTTTTTGCCAAATATGGCTCTTGCTCCAGGAAAGTTTAAAAACTGAACAACTATCTTTCTTTTAACTCGGGCTGAATAAACTTTCGTACATAGCATCTCATCACTCATTCTTTCCACGTGACCAAATACCTTCAAAAGTTATCTCCACCATACGAACAACATTTTGCTTGTCATTACACAACCGCAATATATCTTGATTTCGTACTTGATCAGAAACAGTCTGGCCTCCCCTGCAAGTAACGCATCTATACGGCACACAAAATACTCGTGTGTCTTTTCTGCAGTATCTTGGTTCCACCGTGCATGGGAGAACGAAATTATATTTTCATGCACTGCCATTTAGAACTTTTTTGATAAACCATCAGTGCCATAAAATCCTCCTAAAGCAGCTAGGACTTTCAAAGCCGAATTCATGTACCTACTAATTTCACTCTAATCTGTTTTCTCTGTCTAACATATAACCTAAATAAACAAACTGTTTTTCACCTGGTCTGGACTCTGTAGCATTTAAACTGACCGTTGCTCAAAAACCATGACTTAATAATTTTTCTAATATTCGCATCAACAATCTGCCAGCCCGGAAATTCCCTAAACATGAAATAATACTGTTTGTTTTGTTATTAAGTATGCACACATCCGTAAATTATTAAACAGCCATGAAGGCACTGCATTTCCTTGTCTTGACTCTTGCACAATTGGAAAATCAACTTAATAAAACGCAATTTTACCAGCACACGAATTCGCAGCTCCATGTACTGGAGAATTTCATCAGTTGAAACTCGAAGTTCGTTCTTAAGGTGCAACCAGTAAAGACTTAACTTCAGAGGATGTCACGATTACTATCTTTCTTTAAGGGATGAGAAATTGCTTATGAGACTATCAGTGGCGTACTGGAAAAACTCGAGGTCCCCCGCAAAAAATGTGTTCGAGGCCCTTTTGCGAAAATCCATTAGCTTTCAATTACTCAAAATCTTAACTTCCATATCATTAACTAGGCTTCACGTGTTTTTTAATAAATCAAATTCTTTGGAACCAACGAGCATTTTTCGTAAAATCAAAATTATTTCACTTTATTGCGAGAAACACAAATGTGTACGTTATACCCTGGCGGAAAGTGAAAAAAGAACACCAAGAAGGAATTGGCGGACGATCATGAAATTTACATATGTTAATGGTGTCGAGTTGACGTAAGTGTGATGTTAATTTCCGGACCAACCGGTGAGCGCTTACGCCACAGCACGGCATAATATGCAAATTATCGTCGGTGGTATTTAAGGAGTACGGCGTAGTGAATGTAATCAGTCGTCGGCGTACGGACACGTGCGAAGACCCCGAAGAAGCTGCAATGCCTGGACATGGAAGACGTGTACGATTTCAGCAGTTATCGGACTTTGAGCGAGGTCGTCTAGTCGGACTCCGCGAGGCCGGGTGGTCGTACCGTCGTATTGTGGAGCGAATTGGACGGGAAGTATCGGTGGTGGTACGGTGGTGGCGTAGATGGTCCGAGAAACATTCCCACACGAGAAGACATGGAACCGGGAGTCAAAGACGGACTGATGAGCGGACCGATCGACGCATAAGAAAAGCAGCGTTGTTAAGCAGAACATCCACTGCGACGCAAATCCGAGCTGCCGTTGCACCTGAGGTGACTGTGCGAACAATCCGCAACCGTCTACTGGATGCAGAACTACGTGGACGTGTGCCTCTGGCATGTGTACCTCTGATTCCAGCCCACCGTCAGGAATGGCTGCAGTGGTGTCGCCAACGTCTGCACTGGAGAACGCAATGGCGATCTGTCGTGTTCAGCGATGAAAGCAGATTCTGCTTGGGAGCCTCCGATGGCCGTATGCGTGTTCGCAGACGCACAGGGGAGCGTCTCCACCCTTCTTGCATACGCCGGCGACACACAGGGCCTACACCTGGTCTCCTGGTGGGGGAGCGATCAGCTATCACTCCCGTACACAACTAGTGTTTGTACCGGGTACGTTAAACAGCACCTCCTACATCAACAACATCATTCAGCCCGTTGTTGTGCCATTTGTAAGGTCGGTCCATCGTGGTGTTTTCCAGCAAGATAACGCACGCCTACACACGGTACGTGCAACGCAACATGCACTTCGGGGTGTGAGACATTTTCCATGGCCTGCACGTTCACCGGATTTGTCCCCCATTGAGCACGGTGGGATTTTATGGGACAACGACTTATCCGGTTTCCACGGCCAGCCACGACCATCCCCGATTTACGCGTCCACGTTGAGGATTGGGACGTGCCTGCCCAGAAGGACGCACACGACATAAAGGCAGATAGCAGTCAGAATGAACGTCCGCGTAGCTCAATTGGTAGAGTGACTTATTCCGGAATGAGGGGATCCGGGTTCAAGCCCCGGGGTGGACAAAAATGACGGAGAAATTTACTTCGTTATAATGGCGCCCGAACTTTCCGGATGACCCGACTGTTCAAAATCTCGCAATAGTGTGATGTTCTTTCCACACCGCGAGATAGGAAAAATAAGAGAATCTCTTCTCCAACGCTTCGAAAAATAAATGCGTGTGACGTTGCATTCCACACACCAGATTGACTGGGAGTTCTCAAGTGCACGTTCTACAGCGGATGGCTGCCTGCAACGATTCATGGTCACGGCTGACCCGTGGGCCATGCCCCGGCCCTCTTTCGGGGGGGGAGATGTGACGTGCCTGCCAGCAGGACACACTAGACATAAAGGCAGATAGTAGTCAGAACAAACGTCCGCGTAGCTCAATTGGTAGAGTGACTTATTCCGGAATGAGGGGATCCGGGTTCGAATCCTGGCGTGCACAGAAATGACGGAGGAATTTACTTCGTTATAGACAGACTCCATGCCAGAATTGCACAGTGTGACGCGGTTCAACCTCGTGCTAACCATGTTACATGGAAATGTTATTTTTCAGTTTACCAGCAAATACAGCTGTATTTTGCCATAATGTTTTGATCACGTTATCCTCTGTATTCCGTTATTATGCTGTATAAATTTTGTTGGTATCAGACGTCTCCTTCTTGGTGTTCTTTTTTCACTTTCCGCCAGTGTAATTAAAATGATTGCCCTGGTTACCGATACAAATTACTACACAAAATACTTACATCAAAGTTAATCATATCGCGCAAAATTTATTATTATAAAGAACTAAGGCCTGCTTTTAGAAATGCCTCACGATTGCAAACACAAATCATGCAACTCCCGTGTGACGGTGTCTCATGACTTTTCCGATTTATACGAAATATTACTACATAAGTAAACAAATAACTAAGTAACGATTAAAAACTGTAGCACAAAAAACGTAAAAATACTTAAATTATTTACTCTATAATATAAAAAACACACTTATCATGATGCCACAATGTTTTGCAAATAGTAAAAAAAATATATTTTGACTCTGTTATAAAAAAAATGACACAGGTCTCTGATTTTTCGCTCCCGCGAAGAACACCTTTTAGTTCATTATATTCGGAAGGATGCATATTTATGTGCAAACAACTGTAATACATAACACCTTATCCTTATTGGTAAATTCCGCTCATTGAACTAATATTTTTTTCACATTTTCTTATTAACACACCTCCATAGAAACTGTTGCAAGGGCTGTGAACTTGAGGCTCCTTGTAACATACACTATCTACCAACAAGTAATTGGACACCCCTGCAATCGACGATATCTGCGGTCCTGATACACGTCACCGGCGCCGCCGTTAAATATCGTGTGGGAAACAACAACGCAACCAGTCGCATGCAAGATGCCACGCAGTTCGGAGCTCTCTGATTTCGAGAAAGGTGTAATCGTCGGGTATCAAAGAAATGGCCGATCCATACGTGACATATCCAGGGAGTAAAATCGACAGTGGCCTACGTGATTGGCAAGTGGAAGATGAGAGGTGACTGTCGGAATGTGCCCCGACCCGGCAGACCCACAAAACTGGGAGTTAGAGACCGACGGGTGCTGGCCAGAAAAATTCGGAAGAACCGCACCAAATCGATGGGCCACATCCGCGAGGAGTTTCAACAGGCATCCGGGAGTGTTCTTTCGATGAATACCATCTGTAAGGAAGCCCATCTGCTCGGTTATCATGGACGTGCTGCCGCACACAAGCCTTTGATCACAAAGTCCAATAGCGCTGCTTGGCTAACGTGGTGCAAACAACATCGACAGTGGACCTTTGAACAGTGGAAACAGGTTCTCTGGAGCGACGAATCAAGGTTCACCCTCTACCGTTCGGATGGCAGGGTCTGGGTTTGGCGTCTGCCTGGAGAACGCCTCCTGCCGGAATGTATTGTGCCAACTGTGAAGTTCGGCGGCGGTGGAATTCTACTAAAGGGGTGTTTCTCCTGGTATGGCACGAGACCCTTGGTCGCAATTCCTGGTAGACTGAACGCCGAGACCTACTGCACCATTTTGGATGACCATGCGCTTCCTACGTTGTGGCAGTTTTACGGGGTGGACCCATGTTACTTTCAGGATGACAATGCCACCTGTCATGTTGCGAGGTCCACCATGGCTTGGTATGGCGACAATGGGGTTAATCGAATGGACTGGCCTGCGCAGACCCCGGACCTTAACCGTATCGAGCACATCTGGGACGAGTTGGAGCGTCGACTTAAGGGGTGCCCCCACCGTCCGAAATCGGTGAAGGAACTGACCTGTCTTCTCCAAGCCGAGTGGAAGAAAATACCGCTAGCCGTCGTACAACTCCTAGTTGAGAGTATGCCCCGGAGGGTCGCAGCTGTAATAGCCGCTCGTGGAGGCTCCATCAACTATTGAAGGTGAATAAACTTCGTTTTCCTTTGCTATCACAGGTGTCCAATTACTTGTTGGTAGATAGTGTACAAGGGACCTCAAATTCGTTTGAATAGCTGCTCTCCCGTCAGTCAGTTTTTATGAACTAAAGCAACGAACATTATTTCTAAAGATTTTTTCATACGAAGTTCCAGCAAAGAAATTTATAAAATCTGTTTGCTCAAGCTAGAGGCCCTTTTAATAATGAGAACCCCACGCACTGCAGGGGTTGCAGGGGCTATCAGTACTCCCATGAAGACTATCATCATTACTTTCAGATATATCAGGGTGATTCAAAAATTCGTTCCGTTTGCAATTAAAAAGTTTAATGATGAAACAAAGTCATACGTGCTGATCTCAGTTTACGAAGTACAGGCCGTTCTTTCCTATAGTCCTTTCCCAACGTGCCACCAAAGCCACGATCCCACGGTGGTACCACTCGGCAGATTCAAAAGACAGAAACTCTCTGATGCCAGATTCCACATCCACCAGTGAAGTGAAACTGTCTTTGTAGTAAATGGTCCATGGTTCGAAACAAGTGGTAGTCAAATACGGTAAGAGCCGGGCTGTATGTGGTTGGGTAAGATATCAACTCCATCCAATTCCTGTAGTTTTTCGGGGGATCACTGTGGAGGTGTGACTTGGAGCATTATCCACTTGCAGCAACTCCCGTTTTCTATTGATTAGCGCTGGATAGGATAGCGTTCGTGCAAAGCATCATTAACCCGATGCAGTTGCACAGCATAAAGTTTTCCGTCCACAGTCTGACCATCTGGCACGAGTTTCTAGTACACAGGACACCCCCCCCCCCCAAAAAAAAATCCACAAAATGCACAGGATAACTTTCCTCTTGAACGGCCTTCTTTGTACCACTGGCTGTGCCTCCTGGTTTGGCATCAGACACTGGTTTCCAGTGGTAGGATAATGCAGGAATGTCCACGTTTCATCACCTGTGACGATACGATGCCAAAACCTATCGTTTTGTGAATTTGACAGCAATCCACGACAGAGAGAGGGATGTTATTTTGCCTGCTGGGGCGTCAGCTCATGGGGAACAGTTCGATGGCGCCTGGAGGAAAAACCAAGTTGGTGCAGGTTACGCACGATGGTGGATAAGGAAGGCCCGACCTCAGCTGCCAACTGTTGTGCGAAGTTAGCTGTCACAGCTTCGATGAGGGTGTCAGTGTTGGTGTTCTTTTCACGTCTTTATTTGTGTTTGTCTTCGAAACTGGTGATTCTAGCATTGAAACAACGGAACCATTTTCGTGCATGTTACTGTCCACTGTTTCGTCGCCTTCAACTGCGCAAATTAATCTCGCTGTTTTTAACCCTTTTTAAAAAAAAATGGCGTAGAGGCACCCAAACAGCACGTTTATCGACCTCCATTCTCAGCTCACCTGATAACGCAATGTAGCACCGTGCAAAATGCTCGTCATCACGGTACCCAGTCGATGCTGGCGCACGTTTGTCACGCGAATGGAAGCCCAACATTATCTGTTTCTCAAAACAGGACGAACTTTAGACCCACCCTGGTACTGGAAAGAGCCGATGGCAACTTGGCTATGATTGCAGCTGAAGACATTCTCCACCTACAAAACTATCCGAACTGCTTGAAGCACTGTAACGGAAACATTATAGGAACTAGATCAAAAACTGAATCTGGATTGTGCGACTTCGATGTTGTTTGTGTCAGTTCAGTAGTAATCTATCATTAATCGTTTTATTCGTCGTGTCAGCAGTACTGTGCTGCGCAGGTGGCCGAATGGTCTGATGGAGGCTGGACGGACTACGGATCAGTCGTCGTTGAAGGGTTCGGGTTCGATTCTTGGATGAGACATGAGTGGTGTGCTTTTCGAACCGTGCTGGTTCTGTCCCCTTCTTGGTTCCAGTGGCCCTAAATTAGGAAACAGGCAATTGCTTATTTAGTCATTAGAGTTGCGTAAGAACCTCGAAACAGGCAATTGCTTATTTAGTCATTAGAGTTGCGTCCTCAAACCTCGAAACAACAATAACAAAACGAAATATTGAAGATTTTCAGTCATATGTTGTAGGTAACGAAGGCTACTCGATTTGCAGCTCAGCTCCATGGTTGTGTTTGGTCTTCTACTCGGTAAAATAACCTGTTCGCATATCTCGATACATCCTGTATTTTTTTACCTTCTTCCACAATCTTCTAGAAGAAATCCAAAACAGAAATACCTGTAATTCGTAATTTTTTTGCTCCAAAGAAATTCAAAGTTCGATTCCGTCAGAATTTTTGGAGGAGGTGGAAGCTGCCGTGAATTTGTGCAGTTGTTTCTTCTTTGGCTACTTCACTGAGAATAGAGGCTCATATTTTTTTTTACCACTTTGTTTTCAAAAACTTCGTATTGTTTTATGGGCATTTAGTGTGGACGCCTATCTATTTGCAAAATGCTGTATTTCAGAAGCTTTATAACTATAGCTTTTCTTTTCTTTTCTTTTTTTTTTTTCACGTTAGTCATTTTCTAACAGCAAGTACTTAACACCACTTAAGATCTGTTTTAAATGTTGTCTTCAGAAAAGATATTTCTGACACCAGGCTACATTTTGTCAAGTAGCTGAAGTTCAGTTAGAAATTTTGCATCTTCTTCCAAAACAGATATTTCTTTTTTATGCTGAATACATCAAATAAGCAGATTATCTTGGACCATTGATCACTTCGTGTGAAACAGATCCCGTGAAATCTTTACACTTTGGTTTCATCTCGGTGACTTGAAGATAGCTTTAATATAGCTATTCCCATCCACTTCTTGGTAATTTCGGCCCATGAGATTCGCGGTCTGTCTTTGCCTTTTGATAAGAAGTGTGTACTTGAACCTGTATAGTCATAACATCTGACTTAATCACGTAGCCAAGACAATACAGGCTTTTTTTCTCGTTATTATTATTATTGTTATTATTTTTATTATAGGTGATTCGACCTCTTCCTTCCAGGACGGGTACGACGTACCAAGTCTGTGAAGTGGTATTTCTTTCTCTCAGTTGTCCTAGAAATTCCTTACTATCCTACAAGTGTTCAAGACAGCTGCCTTCTGTAGTTCCATGTAGGTGTTAGGTTAAAGGTCGAGTGTATGTATAGAGCTGTGAATGGTCTTAGGTACAACTCCTGTGGCTATTACTATGGGGACGGTGGTAATGTTCTCATTATGCCACATTTCTTTGACTTCGTATCGTAGGTCGTTATACTTTGACAGCTTCTCTCCGCGAGTCTTCTGGATGTTGCACGTGTTGGACACGGCTATGTCAATGAGGTATGTTTACTTCTTCTTCTCCTTGTCGACCAAGACGGTGTCAGGCCGATTGTGGGGGATGGTCTTATCTGTTCTGATCGATCTGTCCCAGTACATTATTATTATTATTAATCTTTTTCTAGTGGAACTTTCTCTTATGCAAAACAACGAAAATAGTAAAATCACCGTAATTTTGGAAATAAAATGTTACTATTATAGTACTGCGTGCGCCATATAAAAGAGGCCCCGCCCCGTGGCCAGACGTTGTTAGGTGGGTTACAGTTGTTTGGCGGGTTTGCAGTTAAAACCGCTTTGTTTCACTTCTAACCGGTTTCTGCGCGTACAGCTGCAAAGGAATTCTCCGGAGTGGTTAGTCACAGCCAGAGCAGTGTAGGTACGCGGTCATAAGTGTAAGTGAAGGGAGAACAAAGGCAACGCAAATGGTTTTAAGTACGGAACAGCGGATTTTTATTGTGGAACAGTATTTCAGAAATAACTCCTACAAGGTTTTAACTGAGTTCTTTACAGAAAAATTTCCACATTGTGCAGCACCGGCGAAATCAGTGGTACAGAAGTTAGTGCGGAAATTTCGTGAAACCGGCACGGTGTGCAACAGGAAAAATAACAAACCCAAGACAAATTGTACTGAAGACAATATCAAGGATGTGTGCACAATGATGTTACAAAGCCCTCGGAAGTCGATTCGCCGATTATAGTCTGCAACGGGAATATCTGCCACGTCATGCCGACGCATACCTAAGGTGGATTTGCATTTTCGGCCGTACAAAGTTATGGCGCTCCAAGAACTTAAAACTCCTGATTATGCAAAACGGATGCAATATTGTAACTGGTTTCAGGAGACCATTGTCAGCGGTGAAATGGACCCAACTCTTTATTACATGACAGATGAAGCATGGTTTTATCTGTCCGGGTATGTCAATGTGCAAAACAGCAGGATTTGGACCGACACGAATCCCAGACGGACAATGGAGACTCCTCTGTACGAACAAAAGATAAGCGTTTGGTGTGCTGCGTCTGCGAAGAGGATAGTCGGCCCATTCTTTTTCGCTGACACCATCAACTCGCAGCGCTATGTTCAGCAACTGTTCAGCCCATTTGTTGCCGCACTTACAGAAGAAGAGCGAACATATGTTTTCTTTCAGCAGGATGGTGCAAGGGCGCATACTGCGTGGAACGGTCTACGTGCTGTGCACGAAGTGCTTGGGGAGGACAGAACTGTATCGAAGGGACTATGGCCACCCAGATCACCCGATCTCATTACCTGTGACTTTTATTTGTGGGGAGCATTGAAAGGGAAAGTGTACGCAACTAATCCGCAGACCCTTGACGAATTAAAAGTGAACATTACGGATGCCATAGCCCAGATTACTGCCGATGAGTTGTGGCGCGTTACGAACATGTTCCGTCGTGTGCAGCTGTGTCTTGATGTCGGAGGACAGCATTTTAAGTAATTGTTGTAAACGCAGGTAAATTACTCCTGTTTTCTGTCGTTTCAACTATTCTTTACCCTGTATAGTAACATTGCCTGACTGTTGTCGTTCATTATACTCTGGCCTCTTTTATATGGCACACCCTGTATATAGTCAAATATATTACAGGGCTGTTCACTGGGTTACTTTCGGTGTTCTGACGCGTGAATTCCTCAGGCCTTCCCTTGTATGGAAATTAAATTGCTGTGGTGATATTTATTCGATGCTGTATATGGGGAAGGTCCCGTATGAATTTTTTTCTAAAAGTCATTATTTTGCCTTGTCATCCTATCTTTCTTTAGAGTTGAAATAATATCCGTCTGTCGCGCCGAGCATCCTCTAAAACTCACCTCATGAGATAGATCAAGAGTCCTGTTTTTTGTTTTCCCTTCTCATATAAAAGCATGGGGTTTGTCGACCCCTAGTCTATGCCATTTCTCTTTCGGACTATCGGATCAGTTTTATGTCGCTTTCTCCTTCTCACCCCCTTCGTCACGTAACCAAAACAATTCAGTCTTTTCCTCAATTTTGGTATTGTATTGTTCTTTTTCCAGCATAACTTTCTCTTATGCGGAACAGCAAAAAGAGCAAAATCAAGAGAATTTTGGAAATTAAATGTTAATAATATAATCATCTTTATGAACAATATCACCAAATGTTCTTAGAGACATAATTTTACTTCTAAAACGTAAAAGTATTTTTTCTAAGTTTCTCGTTCTTCGATCTCTCCAATTTCTCGTCAGGGCCTTTATTCTATTGCAGTAAATGCCTTTATTTTTTTTTCACTGAATCTCATCATTTCATCCAAATGCGGTTTTGGTATAAAGTACATCGCGTTGATGAGGTTGTTCAACTGTTTTCATGCAAGGTTCTTGTTCCACGCGATGAGACTGTTATTCAGGAGCTTTTACGCATACGTTGGAAACGTTACCTGTGCTGTATAATTTATCGAAATAATAGAGTTCGCTTCCTGAACATACTGTTCACTCGTGAGTTACTCCTTAAAATACCCAATTTACGTTGTGCACTTTAAATGCGGTGCACGAGTTCTCCAAACAAGTCCATATGCGTAGTTGAAAGTCCCCTGTAAACAAACAAATTGGATACTTACTGATCATTAGGAAAACGCGCTGAGCTATTCGACTTTGATAGGAGTCTTTGATAAAAGGGAGTGCAGCCGTCCAAAATAGAAAAGCAACGTGATCCCAAAAGAAACATCTTATAAATTCGTAACCTCGTTTTAATGAGAGATGCAGATGACCCATGCTGTGAGTTGTGGATGATAATGTCTTAATAATAAAACAACCATCGTCCTTAATTACAAACAAGGAGCCATCATTAACACTTTCTTCATGTTATAGCGTCCGGGAGTCTTGTATCATTTTACTCCGTTAATGACACGAAAAGCATGATGTGGAAATGACTTCACATTGCTGATAAGATGTCCGGGAGATGGGACTCTCCACCAAACATCCCTCATACTTGGATCCAGTTCCAGTACGTTATTTAGATAGAGGAGAACGGAGAATGCCGCTACGGGGGCTGGAGCTGCTATCCCTCCCTTTCTTCCCCACGTGGCTGTCTCAATGTTCCTGATGGATGGAAGTTGCGGCAACGGAAATAACATCCCAGCCAAAGCATATGCTCAAGTTCCTTATAGCTCAGTAGGCTCAGTGGATGTAGAAAAATAAGAGCGTTCTGTTTCTCGTCCCAACTGATCTTGGCTCCTTTATGCTCGTTAAACATATCAAACCATTAGAAAAACACTCGCCTTCTGCCATATACAGTATCACGGATGAGCGATGTAGGTCATTGTAATGTCATACAATGCAGTTATTCAGATACTACATATCTTGAGTCTAATATACATATTTTAATGTGCTAAAAATCACCTCTTCAGTTCCTCATAATTCCTCTTCCCTCGCCATCATCAACTCGATACTGATCATAATCAACACCTTTGGCACGTTCCGTCTCTGTTTCTCTCTTTGATACACACACTGTTTCTCGAATTTCTCCCCCCCCGTTCCCTTCGAAAATTCTTAAATAAAATATGGTAATCAAAACTTTTGATATTTTTGAAGAGTTTGCGCTCAAAAACTGGATATTTCTAATGAAGTTATTCGAAATGAAAGAAAACAACAAATGGAACAAAAGATTATAATACAGTCCAACCCCTATATAGCGAAAGAGTTAAAAACATTCCATGTATGCAAACTGGTAAACGGTAAAAATACCCCGAAAACTGAAAAGCGGAAAAAATGCCCCCGGAAAAAAATACCCCCGGAAGAAATACCCCCAGAACAAACGGTTCACTGTAAAGTGCCACACAGCAACACTGATGTGCGGCAGTGTTCCGGTGTGGCACTTTACCGGCAACCCTACCACACATCTTTCTGCAACTTGGCCACGAAAGTTCAAAGTTTGGGGAGGCTATAAAGATTGCCGTTTCTGGGTCTATATTGAGAACTGAAATTGGAACTCCAAACGAATTTCGCGGAAACGTTCCATGTAAGCCAAGCGAGAATTGTACTTTAACTTGAAGAAATAAAGTGAAGAGGATCCGAAGTACACTGGGGGGAGTCAACCCCCAACTTCCGAAATATTAGATTCTGGGCCGCTGAAGTAGTCTGTCAGTGTATTCAGGGTGTTCCCCTTGAAGCGCCCGCGAGGTCCGTGAGCTTTGGGGGAGGGATTCCCCCAAAATGTTAAAATGGACGTAGAGCTGTAAACATTAGAACCATGCTTTACATAATGATTCTGTATACGACCACGAATTTTCAGGAGGGTGGGGTGAATTCACCCTCCCCCAAGTTTCTAAGAGCGCAGACAAGTGTTCAAGGTAAAGGATTTGCTCGCAATTTCTATGCTTCATGTTGTGTTTAATGGCAAACTATGTATGCCCTTCCCCCTCCCCCAGAAATTTGGTGAAGCCTGTGAAAGGGATACAAGGTGCTTGGTTTGGAGGGCTCTACCCCCAACTTCCGTAATTTTATATTCTGGACCTCTAGAGTCGGTCAGTGTATCCTCGACTGGGGGGGGGGGGGGTACATACCCTCCTGAAAATTCGTGGTCGTGTACAGAATCATTATATAAAGCATGATGCTAATGTTTACAGCTCTACGTCCATCTTGACATTTTGGGGGAAAGACCCCCTCCCCAAGCTCATGGACCTCGCGGACACTTCAAAGGGAACTTCCTGGATACACTGACAGACTCCAGCGGCCCAGAATATAATATTACGGAAGTGCAGGGTAGAGAAATCCCCCCACCCCCAACCCCCAACTAAGTGTACCTCGGATCCTCGGTAATTTATTTCTTCAAATTAAAGTACAATTCTCGCTTGGCTTACATGAAATGTTTTTGCGAAATTCATTTGGAGTTCCCAATTCAGTTCTCAATATAGGCCCAGAAACGGCAATCTTTATAGACCCCCCTTTGAACTTTTGTGGCCAAGTTACTGAAGATGTGTGGCAGGGTTGCCGGTAAATTGCCGCATCGGAACACTGCCACACATAAGGGTTCCTGTGTGGCAGTTTACAGTGAACCGTTTGTTCTGGGGGTATTTCTTCTGGGGGTATTTTTTCCGGAGGCATTTTTTTCCGCTTTTCAGTTTTCGGGGGTATTTTCTCCGGGGGTATTTTTACCTACTTCTATATCCAAACAGAACAAAAGTGGACTATTTTTCGCATATTATATTATGTTAGGTTAAAACTAGTCAATCACATACTGTTTGTCAATTAATCGAAGGTAAAGAATACTTTAATTAAAACCTATAAATAAAATTATTAATGAGATCTAAGCAATAAGCGAAGCATTTAACGAATTTTGAAATTTCACATATTACATTTATTTTGCTGTTTACACGTTACGTCGTAAATATAAGTTCATCGCTACTTGTTTTGTGGTTGTTATGATAGTAGTGTCACGTGTGACGTACTACAGAGGTAAAAACATGTGTCAAGACGACAAATCTGCAGCGAGACAGTCTGTCTGCGTGGCTCAGTTGGGAGAGCGACTTACTCCGGAGTGAGGGGACACCGATTCGATGTCCGTCGCGGACAAGTATGTGTTTTCACACAGGTTCGAAGAGCGTCAAGCAGAATATTAGAAGTTAGTGCATTAAGCCCAAGGAAAGTATTTCAACGGGTGCAAGTTGACTAATAGGCATGTTTAGCAAAATTTTGCTCTCCATCACTCATGGATAGCAAATCGCATTTTGACTAATGTAATTAGGAAGTTTATTATTTTTGAAATACAGGACGTCCCTTTCTTTAGCAAATAATGCCTTCTAGAAAACGTGCGCGAAAGTCAAACAGCGGATGCTGTAAGGGGGATTCCATTTTCAATTCTAAAACTTCACTGTCCCTACCATACACATCCTGACATATCCTGACACTCCTCTGTTACAGTGAAATAGATCCTGCTCAACGTCACATCACAGACCCAACTACAGGGTGATCCATTTAAACCAGTACCCTGAAAAAAAACTTACATTTTTGCAAGGGATCGCGCAAGGAACTTCTTTTTTTCAATAGAAGCAGCAACTCCTGGAGAATTGAAACCGCCACCGTGAAGAAGATTGTTAACCGTAACTGTAACTCAGCTCGTTATTTGTTTGTTGTTGCGTTGTCATTCACTTGTGTGCATTCGGAAACATGCAGTACTCTGTTCCAGAGCGTGTTTTTTAGTGAAATCGTATTGGGTAACCAATTCTGTCATTAAAACGCAACGAGCATTTCGAAGAGAGTTTGGAGTTCAAAAATTGCCAAGCAAGTCAACAATTCTGTCGATGGCAAAAAAACTGGAGCAAACCGGTTTTCTTCTTAGCGGTAGCGGTAGACAACACCCTCCGATGCTCCAAACACGTGTGGACGATGTTCCGCAACGTTTACTTCAATCTCCGACAAAATCGTTGCGCAGATTAAGCCAACAGACAGGATATTCATACGGAACTTGTCAAAGGGCAGCAAAGAAAGCGAATATTCGACCATTTAAAGTGCACGTAATCCATCAGCTGCGGGAATCGGACAAGGGAAAGAGAGTAAGTTACTGCAAATGGTTTCAAAATTTTCTTAATTTGCGATCTGATATTCTCTCCATCACATGGTTTACGGATTAAGCCTGGTTTCATCTGTAATTCGCAAAACAGCAGATACTAGGCTGCCGAAAACCCACACGTTATGTGTCAAACACCGATGCATTCACAAAAGGTTGGTGTATGAAGTGCGGTTTCTTCTACGAAAATTATTGGCCCCATTTTTTTCTCTGAGGCTGTCAACACTAACGTTTATTGCCGCATATTCATTGAATTTGTGGAACAACTTGATGACATTGAATTGACAGAGGGCTACTTTCAGCAGGATGGCGCTACGTCTCACACATCGAAAGTCTGAATGGAACTCATAACCAGCTTCTTTGATGACAGATTAATTTCAAAAAACATATGGCATCCTTGATCTCCGGACTTAACTTCCCCTGACTTTTTATGGGGCTACTTAAAGGATAGAGTTTACAAAACCCATCCAAAAACATTGAATGCATTGCGTGAAACAATCACGACTGAAATTGGCAATGCTGCTGCTCGTACTCTACATGAGACATCACTGAATGTGGTGCGGCGTGTTCAACTGTGTTTACAAGAAAATGGAGGACAATTCCAACATTTGCTTTAATAAAATGATTCTCCAATACCACATGTATAATTCTCAACTTACTTTATGATTTTGTTGTTATTTATAAAAAAGTTATAAGTAAATCACATGGTACTGGTTTAAATGGATCACCCTGTATAAACATGCTCGCATGGCTATGGTGTGACCACAGCACGACTGTGAATGCGGGATCCCTCGATCCCCAGGGTTAACTGGTTTCCAGCGCGGATTGATAATTTTTAATAGGGTGCCACATAAGCAAATCGTTCCGTACGTAACATATCTGAAGCATAAAAGAACTTTAGGTCGACGATTGGTGACGTTGTATACAAATGTACTGGGGCTGTACCTTCCAAGAAAGGACCTGGTAAACCATCGAAGATAAACCTTTACAGGGGAGGGCTGCAAAGAACCGTCTGCTAAGAACGCAAGTCTGTATTGTTTCTCCGTAAGAGGCGCGCTCGTTTTGCTCCATGTGTGTTTCGTATGTTTACTTTTCGGACCAGCCTTTTGCTCACATACTTCTTACGATATCTCCATGCACCTTTTCCGCTGAAATGTAGTCATTTTATTACATGCTCTGGGCATTATTAACTCTGCACGCAAATGTTGCTTATATTTCGTCGCCGAATGATTACGACGCTTGTGTTACCTTGTCTCGAAATACTTTTCGCCATCCCCATGTGTCCAAGTACTACGTGCAGATGTTATACCTTTCTTAGCGTCCATTCACGCTACTTCGTGAACTTATAACTCTATTTATTTACCATTTTCTGAACTATCTACGCCGATTTGTTCTGCTTTGAGAAATACAAATGGCGGCTTCCGGTTCTTCCTTGACAAGAGATGCCTTGGCGGAAGTGCTTCACTCAATTATGTCAATTCCTACGAACGTCACGCCTCCTATTGCTGCTATGTGGACTGCTTCTTCGTATACTCTACCAGTGCCTTCTCTATTGTTGCCTCCAATGCATTTGGGTGCTGCCTTGTGAACTCTTAATCTGATGCCATCACACGTTCCTACTGTGCCATCTTCGATGCGTTGTCTTATTTCTCCTCGTAGTTATGCTATGACGACCTGCCCTCCCCAGCATTATGAGTCATCGTTGTCTGTGTCTCTTCAGCATGCCTCATTTTCACCTAATGTTACTCACCATAACAACACCGCACGTTTTCTTATTCCGGATACCTCAATGATCGGCCAAAACCTGATTTCTCGTCTCCGCAGAGGTATTCTTTTTCATTCTCTTTCATGTACTACTTTACAGCAATGTATGACAGCTTTTGCTTCCAAACTCCTCTCTGCCGCCCCGGTGGCGCAGTGGTCTAAGTCGCTGACCTCTGATCATTCGTCCGTAAGGGGTCCGGGTTCGAATCCCGGTCAGGCATGGATGTTGTGTTTGTCTTACGGCACTGGCTCTCTCCCTTCCCTGGAACCAGTGACCCTAAATTAGGGACGGGCGACTGCTTATAGCCCATTGAGTTGCTCATAGTGGTCGTTAAACCTCCAACCAAAAAAAAAAAAAAAAAACTCCTCTCTACAAATATTCAGGATTTGACCCGCTCGTTCCGGGGTGCTACCTCTATTCTGGACTCCACTGCTTCCGCTGATCTCATTCTGTCATCTGACCTTATGTTAATTCTACCTTCTGATTCCATCTCTTTTTGTCCCAACCTACTACAGTTTTGTCACTTTATCCTATTCCTTCGGAACTCTCGGACAAGGTCTTGCCGTTGGCCGTATAGTCCATCTGCAAACCTGTTGGTCCGGTCCGGCACCTTCGTGCTGCCCTTTGGGGTTCAAAATATCCCCACGTTTGTGGTCTTCGAAGACAGCTTCGCGTGGTATTGCTGTCCGACTCTGTTCTTCAACCTTGTCCTGTTTTTATTGTCCAAGCGTTGGGTCGTACTTATGAGTTTAATGTTCCTACTGCTATACAGTGCTTACACTGTCAGCAGTTTGGTCATATAAAGTCCGTGTGTTTCTTCACTTTCTCTTACTTCTTTGGTTCTTTCTGATACTTCTTCTACTGTTGTTGATGTTTCTTCTCCTCGTGGGTCTCTTGTTAATGTTTGAATGGACTGTTATGTTCCTTTGGGTTCCTCTAAATGAGGAGCTTCTTGTTCTTCGGAGCCTCTCACTCAATGTGCTAGAACTCCCTTTCCTGTCTTCTGATCCTTCGTTTTCTGCTATTTCTTCTTTACCGGTTGCCCCAGCTACTTTAATGATGAATACCACTTTTCTTTTACGCTTTCCGTTTCTATCTCGGCTCTGGCTTCTTTGTCTGTGACTTGTTATCCTACACATTCCCGTGCTCCTGGTACTACACTTCTGAGTCTCATATTCTCCCGTCTAGTGTTCCTGTTCCTAATCATGTTTCTGTTCCATCTCAAGCTCCCGCTTTCCTCTTTTATGAGCACTTCCTGAGCTACTTCTCCTCCGCTTTCCTTGGATCTTAACGTTTCTTCTCCTGGTTCCAGTGTTGGTTCCACTATGGTTTCTGTAGATTCGACTGATAATAACGATTTTGTTCCCCGTAATCATACTCTTGACCCCGACTACTATCATGCACTTCACACTGCTGATACTTCTACTGTTGTCATTCCTGGGTCTCCCTGCTCACACCGGAAAATACTTTACTGAATTTCTTAAATCTCGTGTGGTCTCTCGACTGTCGTATGAACTGATTCTGCTTGTGTGACATCCTATCCGCCGTTTGGCTTAGACTTACCTAGCCTCAATTTTTATGCGTACATTGAGTACCGATATGAAAAGTTTCAAGAAGATGAAACTGTATTATTTAATGGTGATCTTGCTAATAAGACTTTTCATGGTGACTTTTGGTACCAGGTTACCGCACATCGGGTACTTCGTCCTCATTTCCCTGAAGAAATTACTTTAGCTATTCTCTGCCATTTTCCCTCTTCCCTGCTATGCTGTCACGTGTTATGTATGCTATTCATGCTTATGTTCGTTCTAGTGGTGTCACCTCACTATCCTGCACAACTACGCTTTTTTACGCTTTCCAATCGTAGGTTGAAGAAGCGTATATGCTCCAGCTTTTTCCGTCCGTCCGTCTCTCCGCATGATAACTGGCGTAAAAATGGTTCGATTTCGATGAAATTTTAGTATATGGTAGAGGACCGCCTGGGGTCGCAGCCTATTGAAAATGGGACAAATGGGGTCAAAGGTCACGACGAAGGAGCGGGATCCATTCCATTGCCCTTATGCGTCATAACTTGCGTAAATATGGTTCGATTTCAATGAAATTTTGATATGTGGTAGAGGACCGACTGGGAACAAACCCTATTCAAAATGGGTGAAGTGGGGTCAAAGGTCAGGACATAAGAGCGGGATGCATTCCACTGCCCTTATGCGTCATAACGTGCGTAAAAATGGTTCGATTTCAATGAAAGTTTAGTATGTGGTAGGCGACCACCTAGGGACAAACCCTATTGAAAATGGGCGAAATGGGGTCATAGGTCAGGACATAGGATTGGGATCCATTCCATCGCTCTTATCCCATATTATTAAGGTGGACGTCAAGTAATTTTGCTTCCTATACTTCCAATGGAAAAACTTTTGTACTCATTTCCTTCGCAATCAATGTGTTCCCACGGATGGAAATTTGAACATCGATTAAAATAATTTCATATTCTAACTTGGAATACTTAATATTTTCAAAAACATAACCATAATTATATTAAAAATCAATAACTTTTCCTTTGATGGGGTTGAAACAAGAAAAAGGTTGGCACGACCTGTATTTTCATGACGTCAGTAGACAAACAAATGTTGGATTGCATAATTATGGTTATGTTTTAGAAAATATTAAGTATTCCAAGTTATAAAATGAAGATATTTTAATCGATGTTCAAATTTTCATCCTTGGGAACGCATTAATTGGGAAGAAATTGGGTACAGAAATTTTTCCATTCAAAGTACAGGAAGCAACATTACTTGACGTTCACCTTAAAGAAGCAATTCTTGCATGTATGTAAATTTTATTTTGAAAACGGCTCTAAGGATTTTGGTGAAAGTCGTTAACCTACCGTTTTCTGGCACTAGAAATCGATTTAGCTTGATCTCGACTTTAGGAAAATTCGTTTAGTGGGTTAAATAACCACCCTGAATTACCAAGTTTTTAGTGTCATGGCGTTATCCATGTTATCCATGCTTAGAAATCTTATGACGTCACATTGTTGGCGCGTGGTCACGCCATCTGTTTCATTACGTCACGCGTTGTGTGTGGATCCTATTAAAGTTTTATGACGTTACACTCTTGCGAGCAGATGGTCGCGATTCCCATCTGCCTCATTACGTCACGCGTTGTGTGCGTATGTTCGTCCGCACGATAACTTGTGTAAAAAACGTTCGATTTCGATGAAAGTTTAGTATGTGGTAGGGAATCACCTGGGAAGGAACCCTATTGAAAGTGAACGTAATGGGGTCAAAGGTTAGGACATAGGAGTGGGATCAATTCCATTGCTCTTATGCGTCATAACTAACGTAAAAAAGGTTCGATTTCGATTAAATTTTAGTATGTGGTAGGCGACCACCTAGGGACAAACCCTATTGAAAATGGGCGAAATGGGGTCAAAGGTTAGGACACAGGAGCGGGATCTATTCCATTGCCCTAATGCATCATAACTTACGTAAAATTGCTGCGATTGCGACAAAACTTTATCATGTTATTTCGGAGCTATACTGAACCAGTTCTGTTGAATATCATCGAAATGGGATCAAAGGTCAGGGCACAGGAGCGAGATTTATTCCACAGCCATTATCCTCATAACTTGAGTAATGATTTCTGGTATGTTGGAAAGCGTATCATAATCAATGCATTGCATGATTTTACTAACTTGTTTTTCCTTTTTTCCCCCGCGCAGGCTTTGCGTGGTTATGTTTACGTATATATACTTTCATCACTATTGTCGTTATCAGTCACTACTACATTACCTACTTCTTTGTTACCTCTTCATTGACGATGACGCCATTATATGTTTCCTCAGTGTGTCCTCGTCGGATTTTCCTCTGTACTTGTAAGTTTTCTTGATCATCGTATGTTCAATTATTTTACTTTTTTCTCTACTTGACGAAGTTTCACTACGTGTTTTTATTTGCGGTGATTCATGAAATGTATTAGTCTTGTATATTATTATAAGTATAAAAACCTTATTTTATTTATTTGTGTATTGAACGTTTTTTTAAAAACGCAAAATTGTAATAATACACCACGAACGTTGGATAATACAAAAAAAAATTACTTATCGAGGTGAATCAGTAGCAACAGCGCTACGCCAATGATTCTTAACCACACAGACACAGGGCTTATTGATGTTAAAGGTCAGAAAAGAGATAAATGCCCCCTTTTTTTCCGAAGAAACGTAAAATATGGAAGAGCGCTACAAAAAAAAAACAAAAAAAAACAGTAAGAGACCGAGGTGGATGCGAAGTTGCACAGAACGCTAAAACACTGTTCGTCACTTGTTAAGTGATTATGATGTGCTAAGTGCTGTTAAGAAATTTACATGCAGTTAATTGCCTGCAAAGAAATATTGTTGAAGGGAGGGCATGTAGGTGGTAGCTAAATGTGTATCTCCCTAGGCGTTGGAATTTAGTGAAAAAGGGAAATCCTTGTAGGTGTGTGTGAGAGAGAGAGAGATAGAAGGAACTTTCAAATTCTTCCGGTTCATTGTTTTCCAGTCAGTAGAAGTGATTTCACGATGCTTGTGTGTGGGAGGAAAGGAGTTTGTGTGCGTAAAAATACGAGGGCTCTTGGTTTTTGAATCGGGAAGGGGAGGGGTTGCCTGTTGACCACGGTAAGAAGGGACTATCGTCAGCACCAGCTAAGGAGAATGTTTGATTAAAGTTGGAGACAGAGTGGAACCGAAGAAAGGGAATAGAAAGAGTCAAAATGCGACATCAATAACTCCTTGATGATATTGCACAGGGATCGACGGAAAGATAGCAGAATAGTAAACTAAAAAATCAAGTAGTTTATCCAGCAATAAAAAACCTGCAACTCAACCTTAATCAAGTAAATTCATTGAATGCGATTTATTTTTTATATTTCAAGAGAATTCAGTTTTCTTTCACACCCATTCTTTTCATATTTTGTATTTTATTTTAGTGCCTTGACGTTTTGGCATGAATAATGTTTTTCGCTATTAAAGTAAATTAGCAGAGACGAGGAAAAAACGAAGAAAAACGTGCGTCTGTATTCGTGGGAAACGTTAGTTTGTAGTTCAACACCGAGCTTTCCAGACCTGACCTTTCACCCTTTCACTACCATCGGCACAGGTCCAGGACTACGTGTCTGCGAGAGAAAGGTACCGTCCGGACCGTATCGCCTCAACAATGAAGTTAAGTTGGACAGCGTGATGATACGGAACTGTGTTGACGTAGAATTACGTCTTTCTTCGCACTGGGTAAGGGGCAACATCAGGAGCACGGATGCAACGATAGCATGTCACACTTGGAACGCTTATATCTTCGAAACTAATAATAGTAGAGTAGCAAATAATACATCATTAGGTAGTTTATAGTGTCCCATTTATTATAAAACAAGTTTCAATCCTCCACTTCTTAACCCTTCGATACAGTATAGCGTTAGAAATTTAAGCTAAATTTTGCGTGATTTTGTTTCGCCGCTCGCCGTTTTAAGGTTGATAACTAGCGAATAGATAACGATAACGATGACCCCAGTCCCGCATTCCGTAGCTGACTGTCAGAGCTAACGGACGTATGGGATAAACCGAAATAAAGTAGATTTAAAATTTATTTTTCAGATAAAAAAGATTGATGACGAAAATTTAGAAATGCCGTGAAAATCCAAGGAAAATTACTATAAGAACTGTAACGTACCAGGAGATGTGACGTACCTGCCAGCAGGACGCACACGACATAAAGGCACATAGCAATCAGAATAAACCGTCCGCGTAGCTCAATTGGTAGAGCAACTTATTCCGGAATGAGGGGACCCGGGTTCGAATCTTGGCGCGGATAAAAATGACGGAGAAATTTACTTCGTTATAGTGGCGCCCGAACTATCCGGATGCCCCAACCGTTCAAAATCTCGCATTGGTGTGATGTTCTTTCCACACCGCGAGATAGGAAAAATAAGAGCAGCACTTCAAAACAAAAAAATAAGGGGGAGATGATGTAACGTACCAGGAGATGTGACGTACCAGCCAGCAGGACGCACACGACATAAAGGCACATAGCAATCAGAATAAACCGTCCGCGTAGCTCAATTGGTAGAGCAACTTATTCCGGAATGAGGGGACCCGGGTTCGAATCCTGGCGCGGATAAAAATGACGGAGAAATTTACTTCGTTATAGAACCGACTAAAGTTGAAGAAGCAGCTGGAAGAATCCGAAAAGGCCCGCTAAGTCATCAACTGAAAGGTCGCGAGAATGTAAGGAGCGTCAAAAATCCACGCGCCAGGAAGCGTTTCATCCGAGTTCGACTCTAGAGCTACAACCTTCCACTTCAACTGTACAGATTGAGCCTGAACAGCAAAACAGATGGAGATTGATGTCATCTTTCCAAATTCTCACTCCGAGTATGGAATACCAATGTACATCGCCAGTCTTCACAACTTCGCTGGATAATGAATGTATTACGTCTCGAACCTTTACACCTGCCGATGCATTATGAATCTAGACCAGAACAAGAGCAACAACAGGAAGAGTACATTAGGCCCGAGACTTATATCACTAAATTTATAAAGAGGCAGAAAATGAATTTATAAAATTGTTTCTGAAGAACGATTTCTTCAGAAACAATTTTAGCAATAACTACTGACAACGATGCCTTCTACTTTTACTAACATTGATTTATAATCAGCATAAGTTACTATGAATTGTATATAGTATAAATTGCTTTTAAGTAAATAAAGTAAAACATTTCTTTCGTTTTATTTCTTAGAAATTTTATATCTGAAAAAAAAAATCGAAGTGGCACAGTAGCAACTGTTCCGCAACCTACAAGTAGGACTACGTCAACTGTCCTTCGCTGAATACTTTAAGGACGTAGAACTAGTGAAATAGTGTCAAGAAACAGTGACAGTTGACGTAGTTTACTGTGCCCCTTTGAATTTATCTTTTTTGTGTGTGTGTGTGGTTCGGATTGGGCCCTTTAATCGTTTTGAACGAAACCATGAATGCTCAACATTATCAATATATCCTAGAGATTTATGCACTGACAACGTTGTAGAGGTACTGTGGCAAAGGTCCGTTACTCTATCTGCAAGACTGCGCACCATGTCATACTTCGCGCATCGTTACAGACTGGTTTGAGGACATGGGCGTCGAAAAGTTGGGCTGGCCAGCTCAGAGTCCTAACATCAATGTCCTGTAGGGAATCTCTGGGACAAATTGGATCGTCGAATGCGTGTAAGAAGAGATTGCTCAATAAACAAAGCTGAAATGGTCAATATTTTGAAGATAGAATGGAGGAACATGTCGGCTGACATTTGCAAAAAACTGGCGGAGAGTTTTCCACGAACACTGAAGGCCGTCATAAGAGCCAAAGATTTCAGCACACAGTATTGAATTTTTTGTAAGTAGAGATTATTTGTGGACATGAAGATGTCAAGATATTAATGGTTGGGCAGTGAATATAAGAATCCGTATTCAAGGGCAACAAATCAGCTTTTTTCTTCAATAATTACGGTGCTTAACTTCAACCAGAGTAACTACAATGGAACCTCGGCTATACGTTTCTCTAGCGGATGGACTTAAAAACGTATAAAACTGAAAAACGTATAAACCTGAAAAACATATGAAAGAAATTTCCAAATGTTAAATACAACTGTAAAATTTTCAATGCCTCCTAAAAAGAGGAAAAAAAAAACCACATAAATTTAAATAAGGCTCATTTATAATGTAAGATTTGCATACATACGTACATGAATATTTTGATTACTACCTTAAGCCTATGTCTATTTTGACTTTTGTATATTTGTATTCTTATTTCATTATAGAAACTTGGTTAAGAAATTATGTACGATTCACTGGCGTATCTTGGTTTCAGACCTGGGCCATCTCACCCGCCCCCAGTATTGTTTTTTCTTGAATTGCGAAGTTTATTTTTCAGTTGTTAAGTAATAGAAGTAAATTTTTTTCTTAATTTTAGGTACATGCTATTGCTATCATAATACCAAATAATTATAAGGATTAGGATTTTAACACTTACTTGTACATGCACTCCATTCTTCTTCTGTACACTTTATTTGTGCATGCACTCTATTTTTCTTTCCTTTTGAAGTTGAGTGTTACGTTTCTATAAAAAGTTTCTTCCTAGTACTTTATCACATTTAAAAAGAACGTTTATCTCTATTGACAAAACAACCAAGTTGCTCAAGTGTATATGCCCTTGTGTGGCCCTAAAACATAGTATTTCGTGATTCTTTTTAATGCAGAAAAACTTCTTTCGGCAATTGCAGTTGTTGATGGAAATTTTAATATTAGGTCTGCTAATTTTTACACCTCAATAAACACAATGTCCAATTTTTTCAATTTCATATACTGTAACTCTTACTAATTTATTTTTGTATTCATCAAGGGAATAATAAACACCTTCACACACATACGCACACACACACACACACACACGCGCGCGCAGTTCATTTTTGAGGCGAAACTGTGTCAAAATTTGAAGCATAGTGTTCTTTAAGTTCTGACAGTCGATGATCAAGAAAGCTTTCACAAAAAATTTTCAAAACAATTCTAATCCAACAAAGCCACGAATTTAAGATATAATGTCACTAATTTTAATTCATTGACACTTCAGACAATTGAAACAGTTTTCGCGAAACACGAGCATTTACGGGCGGGAGCATGCGAATGACTAAGGTAGTCTAAGTTTTCTCTTTTCTGAGCGAACCGTTGCCTAAAGCAATGGCCCATTCACACTTCGCCTGCTTCATGTTGTCATGGAAACGCTAGCCGGCGAACGTATTCAAAGTCTTCGAATCGCACAGCTAAGACCGCAGGCGAAGACTGGTAAAGCGGCTGGTTGCGCCAGGATGACAACGTCCCTCCACTAGGAGACCCGTTGGTCTTTGATCGCCAGACTGATTCTCTTAGTCAAAAGAAGCGAATCATCACATGTGGTTTTTTTTTTTTCGCAGCGAAACATGGACATAGCTTAATATCGTTGATAGATAATTGACTTTTATTTGTGCATTCTCCGGGCTTTACAACTAGCCTAGCTAGCCTCGAATATACGCTACTGGTACGATTCCATACTTTCCGTATATGAAATAAGAAAAATCTTGCCGTTTAAATACTAGGTAGTAAATCCGAATGCGATTTTGTTTTATATTAAATACTCCTATTACACATCTTTCACATATAAGCATCATTTTTTTCAAAGCAGCTCGTCCACTAGTTGATTAGCATTAGTGTCGAGTAAAATATTCACTATTCTTTGCTTGTTTAAAATTTCTTGAATTCAGAGAAAAAAGAACTGTGATCATTATTTTAATAAACTTCTTCATGATGATCTAAAGCTATAAAGTCCCTAATTTAAAGCCACTGGTTCTGGAGAAAAGTTAGTGCCATTGAAAGAACACAAAACCCATGCATAATCCGGGAATGGAACTGGACCCAACTGGTATGATTACCTAGAAGCTCACAACTCCGGCTAGTAAGCTGCGGTGATCTATCAATACTTAATTGTTAGTACATTAGATGATATTAGTAATTACATAAGATAGATTTCATTATTATATGTTCATCTTCTTTATGTTTTGTCATCTTTTATGGGACCAAATATTCTTCGAAATTTCTGTTTTCGAAATTCTCTGAGGGATTTTCTCGCACACGGACTATGGTAATCCATTTTTCTGCTCTAAACGCCATGATGGGGTATAACGAAGTAAATTTCTCCGTCATTTTTATCCGCGCCGGGGGCTCGAACCCGGATCCCCTCATTCCGGAATAAGTCACTCTACCAATTGAGCTACGCGGACGTTTTATTCTGATTCCTATCTGCCTTTATGTCGTGTGCGTCCTTCTGGCAGGTACGTCACATCTCCTGGTACGTTACAGGGGTTTATATTAAACTTCCATTTTAGATGTGTTTGAAAGGGGTTTGCTTGAAATCAAATGCTACAGAGAAAAGTAAATCTTATTTGAATTTTACAGTGCCCAAATCTCTATGTTGAAATTATTTTCAGTGGTTACCATTTTTCTAAGATATTTAAAAGAAGTAGGATAGGATAAACAGGAATACATATGAACTTAAATCACATGCTGTTTCGCTCACTAACTCTGGAGTGGAAGTTGTGTTTGTTTTCGTGCAAGCGCGTTTGTCTTCAAAAGCAAGGGAGAACATCATTTGAAATCTCGTGGACGAAACAAATCATTTCAGTGTGGACAGTTTGATGTGGTCGCCAGAAAAGGAAAGAAAAAAAACCCTTACGCTCAAATGTCCAGTCATAAAGAGCTGTTCCAACAAGAAAGGCGACCACCACTTAAGAAGTGAATTCCAGTCCAAGAGATAACTCTCGGTTTCCTTTAAAAACAATATTCTTTGGCACAGAAACAAATGGAAAAATGTGCAGATGCCAAGACCCCTAAGGGAAAACGAGAAAAACTTCGAAAATATCACCAAAGGATATGACGATCCTTTCGGTTTTGCTATTGCTAAAGTGAGTACGTCCCTTTTTCTTAGAAAATAAAACCTTCTTTTGGAGAAGTCTCCTGTAAATCAGAGTACGCACTCAATGATTTTAACGTATTGCATGAATAAGATTATCTCTTGTAATTGGTGCATTATAATTAAATTTCCGTTTTTAAAAAAGGAGAGTTATAATAAAAAAATGTTTTTTTATATTTATGGAAAATAATTTTTTGAAAAATTTTGGTGATAAAATAGTTAAAACCAAAACTCTTAGGGAAACATTAATATATTGAAATTCCTGCTGTATATTTATTGTCACTTTATTTTAAGTTCATATTTAAATTATCTGATCACTTAAAATTGAATTAAATATGATTAATAGGAATTTAAATATACAGTTAATATTCTGACATATGAAGCTAAGCATAAAGGTTTAGTATACGCTTGATTTTAAAGCTTACTATCGTTATGAAGATTGAATTAAATATCGTTCATTTTCTACATAGTTTAAATAATTCAAGAAATTCTAAAATTATTGAAATTACGTAAATATCGACTTTTAAGTTTTATGCTTTTTGCGTTTTTTTGATAAGAGTAAAACAAAAACATCAAACATTTTTGCCTAGTTAAAGAATTGCCCTGTTTTTTAATCTTCATTTGATTTCTTATCCTTTCGTGGGAGATTCAAAAATGGTTAACATTCAAGTTAGATTGTTTACCGAGTTTCCTTGATCAACTTCCTTTCCCAGTGTTGCTGCACGTTTTTTTCTGTGCTACATTTTTTTATTTTATTAGTGATAGCTTTTACCCGCTTTCTCTGTACTATCTATAGTCTGTAACATATTGTACGACACGGATATTTCTCTCCTGCTTGCAAAGTCTCCTTTACATAAGTTGATTTACATAAGTTGATCAAGTTGGAATGTTAGCCCAGTATTTCGTACCAATCTAATTAATCTTTTAAAGCATCATCATCAATCTACTACTGGATGAAGGTCCTTCGAAGTCTTTTTATCAATCTGTGCCCTGACCCACTCTCTTCCAGGTCACTCAGGTATGCTTTCGAATTTCATCCATTCATACCTACGTGGTCTTCTTCTGGGTCTTTTCTTTTCCCTTGACAGTCAGTCATGTTTTTCAGTCTTCCAGAAGTCGTCAGTTCTTCAATCAATATGTCCATCCCATTCCTATTTCAGCGATTTTACTTTGATCATGATGTCTTTCACTCTTGTCATTTTCCTGACCTACGAGGGCCTCTTCGTATCTTTCCTGGTGACACCAACATGCACCTCTCCATATTTCTTTCTGTTATCTGCAGCCTCTATATGTCTTCTTCAGTTACGGTTCATGTCTCTGACCCATGAATAAAAACTGGAAGACGTAATTAGACGTAAATTACTTTTAAGACGTAATGGTAAATAGCTCTAGAGAATTTTACTGTTTCTTCCAAATACACTTCAGCCAAGTTTTATATTTCTTCTTTGATGTGGTCCTCTATTGATATATGTTGTCGAAGACAGATGCCGGCAGCAATCGCTTTTAATGCAGGCATCAATTAATTTTAAAGTTGCCCCATCAAACTCTAAATCCTCACTTCTTGTAAAAGCATTGCTCGTTAATTTTGTTTTCACACAGAAAGTTTATTTTTAATCCCACTCCTTTGCTCTTGTCAGCAAATTCTTGAATTATACTCTGCAACTCTGAAATGGTACTTGCAAAATGGCGATGTCGTCAGCAAAACACAGGTGGGTTTAATAACTGCATTAATCTTTATCCCCTTGTTTTCCCAGTTCAATGATCGAAAGACATTCTTCAATGTGGCATTGAAATACTTAGGCGGTATGGGACAGTGCTGAGGCGGTCTTTGCCCGAGTCCTAAAGACCGTAGTCGAGCCCTGCTACCTCATGCGAACATGAGGTAGCAGAACATCATAGCTGTGTGTTGCTAAAACGTAAAAAGAGCGATGTATTTGTTTATTCACTGACGCAACGTATTTGGAGGATTTTCACCGATGCTTTATATAGCAAAGAAATGCACTTATAGCGATAAGACTCCATTAACAAAACAATTCGTCTACTGATTTTTCCTTTCGAAACAGGAATGGTATCAGCGGAGTTGTCGATGCAATTTTACTATATTTTAGTCAGGGCAGTATAGTTACCCTGGGTAGAGGCAGGGGGGCGGTTTCCTTCTCGGAATAATCATACCAGAGGCAGGGGGGCGGTTTCCTTCTCGGAATAATCATACCAGAGGCAGGGGGGCGGTTTCCTTCTCGGAATAATCATACCAGAGGCATTAATACCTACTGGGGGGCATACAAACTAGAAATGCACAACGTGTGAATAAATTTATTGATAATTTTTGTTGGCAAAGAAAGTTATATATATCAGTATTTTCTTTTTTAAAGTCTTGAGTCAACTGCATACAGTACAAGTAGCATACTCTGGGTAGTGTGAACCCCATATACGCTTGAAAGGAATTTTCCACAACATCGGAAAGAGGCATGTAAAATACTATGCGATATTCCTAATATCCCTGACCTTTACGAATAGGTCGTAGGTATGAAGAGCTAATTAGTCATCTGTGGCAGAAAGTCCTTCTCAGCGTTTAACCTCGTACGGAAATTTTCCGAGCCTTACTCTAAAGGCATCGTCTTATTGTTACTGTCAAAGATTTGAAAACGGGTCAACTGGTCAACAATTTTTTGCAGGTTAAACGGGTCGGGTCAAGGCTTTCCTGACCCGATTTCAACTCGGTTTTATTTCAGTTTTATTTTTGAAAAGAAAAAAGCGTACTGTGGAATTTTGTGCTCGATGCTGGTGCCAGCGGAGTGAAAAACGATTCGTCATACAAAAATATTGCCGTCTCTTTCTTAAAAGAAAAAGGTTTCCACCGACCGACGATACCATATCGTAAAACGATACTTCCTTTGCGTTTGTTTTCAGCGTGATTGTCCGGAGCAAGGTTTGCCTGTCGCCTGCTTTTCTAGTGATTTATTCTCTCACACCCCGCGTGTCACATTATAAGACTGAAACTTGCTTTTCGCATCGCCTCTTTTGCATTGAGCATTCAGAGGTTTTCGTTTGACGAGCTAACATCCCCTTCCATTGCATGTCGTGACGGAATTAATGCCTTATTTGTTAAAATGGATAACTTTGATCTTAAGCAGATTGAAAAAAGCATCGAGGCCAACAAGTACGTTCTTGTTGAAAATTTTCGACTGTAGTACCATCAAAATTAAGTGGAGCAGCGTTAACATGACTGCGGAGGGGCTTTTTGACTCTCGCAGATGTATCTGAAAAGGTGTAAAAGAGTTAGGTTATGCGAACAACGACAGTTCCAACACTTTCTGTAAGAAAGTGAGTAAATTGTTTATATATATATATATATATATATATAGCAAAAATGTTAAATTTGGTGGCAAAATACTTGGATATTGTTGTTAATAATGTTAGCCTATGCAAAGTATTGTCCATCACTTTCTATACATTTCCGCCATCTTTGAACCGATTGGTAAAATCCAGTTTGAAAAATTCCTGAGGGTGTCGTTTCACTCATGAGTTCACCGTCTGTCACACCGTCGAAACGTTCCCCACGGAGGTTGTGTTTCAAAGGGGCTAACAGCAAAAAGTATGAGGGAGCCAAATCAGGACTTTAGGGGTTGGGGCATCACCGTTCACCCCATTTTGGCAATAGCCTGTGATGTCTCCATTGAGGTGTGGGGACGTGCGTTATCATGGTGTAAAACAACTCTATGAAATGGAATGTCACGTCTTTTCCTTCTGATAGCTTCTTTTAGCTTCTTCAAAGTCGGCACATAGTGAGCACTGATTGATTTTGCACCCTGTTCAAGGAAATAAATCAAAATGACACGGCGTTTGTCCCAGAAAATTGTCACCATCACTTTCCCTGCGGAACGGGTGTTTTCACCTTTTTCTGCAAAGGTAAAGATGTGCGCGGTGCCATTCCATTGACGCACGTTTTGCTTCGGGGTCATGAAAGAGCACCCAGGTTTCATCCCCCGTCGCGACATTAGAGAAAAACACCTCACCCTCCCTCTCGTAACAGTCCAAGAGGTTCCGGCACATGTCCTCCCTTTGCTCACATTGTTCACAGATTAAGTTTCTTGGGAACCACTTTGAAATTTTTTTTCTGTAGCCCAGGTCCCTACTTAATGTTCCCATAGCACTATGACCACAATGAATTGCATCACACAACTCCTGAATGGTGACAAGACGATCACTTGTGATTGAGGTCTTTCACTCGTTTCCTGTTGGCATCTGTCACTGCAGTTGCAGGTCTTCCATACCGTTGTTTATCCGACACTGAAGTTTCTCCCTCTCGAAACCTCTTCATCCATCTTTGGGCATTACTGACATAGATTGTGGCAGCTCCATACACCGCCAAGAGTCTTCTGTAGAATTTTTGATCTTTACATCCCTTTTTTTCCAGGAATTCAATTACGGCTCGCTGCTTTTCTCTGTCATTCATGATCTTTATGAATGACAGAGAAAAGATCCCGAAAAAATATTGTTCCACATTTTTAGCATATCATAGTACATGTTAGTGCAGTTTCATTAAAATCAGTTCAAAATTTCAAAAGTTATTAAGGAGGAGCCATTACTTTCAGGATGCCCTTAGTGTGTATATACACTGGCGGAAAGTAAAAAAACACCAAGAAGGAGACGTCTGATACCAACGAAATTTATACAGCATAATAACGGAATACAGAGGATAACGTGATCAAAACATTATGGCAAAATACAGCTGTATTTGCTGGTAAACTGAAAAATAACATTTCCATGTAACATGGTTAGTACGAGGTTGAACCGCCACGAACTGCGCCACACTGTGCAATTCTGGCATGGAGTCTGTCGTACAGTTGTTGGATGTAAGTTTGGGGTATTGAGTTCCAAGCATCCTCAACCTGGACGCGTAAATCGGGGATGGTTGTCGCTGGCCGTGGAGACCGGATAAGTCGTTGTCCCATAAAATTCCACACGTGCTCAATGGGGAACAAATCCGGTGAACGTGCAGGCCATGGAAGTTGTCTCACACCCTGAAGTGCATGTTGCGTTGCACGTGCCGTGTGTGGGTGTGCGTTATCTTGCTGGAAAACACCACGATGAACCGACCTTACAAATGGCACAACAACGGGCTGAATGATGTTGTTGATGTAGGAAGTGCTGTTTAACGTACCCGTTACAAACACTAGTTTTGTACGGGAGTGATGGCTGATCGCTCCTCACACCAGGAGACCAGGTGTAGGCCCTGTGTGTCACTGGCGGGTGCAAGAAGGGTGGAGACGCTCCCCTGTGCGTCTGCGAACACGCATACGGCCATCGGAGGCTCCCAAGCAGAATCTGCTTTCATCGCTGAACACGACAGATCGCCATTGCGTTCTCCAGTGCAGACGTTGGCGACACCACTGCAGCCGTTCCTGACGGTGGGCTGGAGTCAGAGGTACACATGCCAGAGGCACAAGTGTAAGTAGTCCTGCATCCAGTAGACGGTTGCGGATTGTTCGCACAGTCAACTCAGGTGCAACGGCAGCTCGGATTTGCGTCGTAGTGTATGTTCTGCTTGACAACGCCGCTCTTCTTATGCGTCGATCGGTCCGCTCATCAGTCCGTCTGTGACTCCCGGTTCCACGTCTTCTGGTGTGGGAATGTTCCTCGGACCATCTACGCCACCATCGTACCACCACCGATACTTACCGTCCAATTCGCTCCGCAATACGACGATACGACCACCCGGCCTCGCGGAGTCCGACTAGACGACCTCACTCAAATTCCGATAACTGCTGAAATCGTACACGTCTTCCATGTCCAGGCGTTGCAGCTTCTTCTGGGTCTTCGCACGTGTCCGTACGCCGACGACTGATTACATTCACTTCGCCGTACTCCTTAAATACCACCGACGATAATTTGCATATTATGCCGTGCTGTGGCGTAAGCGCTCACCGGTTGGTCCCGAAATTAACATCACACCTACGTAAACTCGACCCCATTAACATATGTAAATTTCATGATCGTCCGCCAATTTCTTCTTGGTGTTCTTTTTTCACTTTCCGCCAGTGTATATACAGTATTTGTCGGTCGCTTAGATGCTGAGTAGTCTAGGAAGTGGGATAATGATTCATCGTCTTCATGAGTCTGGGTTAAGAAAGACATTTACTGCTGCAGCATTGACTCAGTTCTTTACTAGAGGGCCCAATCCAGAATTGGACAATTGTATGTTATGTGACAATGGGAAATATTCGTTATCAAATATGTAATCGACAATAAGTCTCCTTGTCAGCAAGAAAGGGAAATTTACCTAGGTACAAGCCCTTCGAGGGCACATCAGCATCGGTAAAAATCAATAGCAGTCGTTCAGAAGTGTTTGTCAAATAATCGAGCATTGTACGTTAGGGGAGTCATTTCAGCTCAGTTCTATCACAGCCATTTTAACAATGCCCTCAGCAATCAATAACACTGTGAATAAAAGTGATCCCACACTACGTAATAATTTTATTGCTCTTATGATGCCAAGGAAGCAGGTGCAGTGTTCAGATGAATCAGGATATGTACAGTATTCTGCCATTAATCGATACCGCGCGTGTTTGGCCTTAGGAGCACGAACCTATGCAGCGGTTGCTCTGGCTTTTTTTTAAAAGTTTTTGCCAAATTCATTTTTTCACCAAAGTATTAAAATAGTACAAAAAGGTAATCGCCAATATGTCCGCCAAAACTTTTTTCCGTGGCCAAAACAATTTTGTTTTCGAATGCGATCAGCAGCGCGACCCTCTGCCTATGGATCCCTCATGCATGGCGTCAACTATCCAGGCAGGTTGGGGGCAGTTGTATGATATGAGGCATGTTTAGGTGGCATGAACTGGGACTCCTGGTGCTTGTGAACTAACGTATGAACGTTGGCTATTACCCAGAACTGCTTACGGACAATGTGCACCCCATATTGTTGAACTTTCACCCACAGAAGGATATATTCTTACAGGGTGATGATGTCCGATAGCATCGAGCCTCCTTCGTGCAGGAATGGTTCAACGAGCACAGGGCTGATATGAGACATCTCGAATGGCCCCCAAACTCGCCTGATCCCAACCCAATTGAACATCAGTGGAATGTTGCAGAATCCCAGGTGAGGCAGTTGGGCACATCCACCTCGTTCTATCCCGGAAATGTGGACGGTAACACTAAAAACATGAGTGCAGGTCCCCACACAACTGAACAGACACCTCATGGAGTCGATCCCACGCCGAGTGGAGCCGTTCGCCGACCGAAAATGAGGACATATGAAGTATTAGGTAGGTGGTTGTAATGCAGTGAGAACTCAGTGTATATTTTAATTCTCACAGATACCTAACTGAGACGACTTATGAAATCCCTGTAAAGTTAATGGAAACAGTGTGTGTCTTAGTTGAGCTGCGTGTATCTTACTACATCTTGTTATATTAATGAACATTTACTCCTATACATTTATGATTAAATGACCCCGTATCCCAGAGAAAACTTCCAAATTATTCCAGAACTGGAGACCTAGCAGAATATTTTTACATTTGTGCAGCAAGAATCGTCTTTTACACGGAGAAGTCACCACAGGTTAAGTCTGCTTCTACAGGCAGAAGATGCGATTAGGGTTCAGTCGAAATATGCACTGCTTTTCTTATGGTTTGTTATTTCGTATGAAAGTGAATAAACGTCGATAAACAAGGGTTTATTATGAACCCATGCATACATTTCATTTTCTGCTTCTTCAGCACATACAATGTATTTTCCATTTCATTTCATTTCATTTCATTCTTAGAGAGGCAATAGTAATCATTTAAAGAAAATCTTTTGTTAATACTCATTTTTCTGAACCGATTATTTTGGCATTCAAAAAAAGGGATTTTAGTTTTTCGGAAGTTTATTTTTTTTATTTTTTTGTAATATGAAACAAAGTGCTTCACCATTTACTTCAGAAAACTATTTCATTCGTTTTACTTCCAATTTACCTTCTTTCTTTGTAAATATAACAGGTATAAAACGAACTCACATCTCTTTAGGAATTCGTTGTATTCTCTTGTTAACGCTTACAAGACGGACGTTATTAAAACTTTCATTTTCTCCTCTAAATAGAGCAGGGAACAGGTTTGTGACCCGGTTTTCAACTTCAAACAACATGAATGCCATTAAAGGATGAAAGAAATTTGCAAAGCTATTTTCAAAAGTTAAGTCGTACATTTACGAAGGGAAAGAATAAAAACGAATAAAAATACACGAACACAAAGAAGCTTTTTGAGAAAAAATACGTTTCTTCTGGTTCTTAAACAAATTGATCCGCCTGAAAAATGAGTTTTATAACGTCATATGTAAATGGGTTTAAAAAGAAAGTCTTATAAATTCTATTTAAACTGTTATTTTTCTGGCAAGCATAAATATTTCCTTTGAGATGCGCAACAGAATTTTTTTATGCATTTTTCTCTTCTCAGAGCAAAAGATTAGAGGGTTATGTAAAAGCTGATTATCTAATATGTTTCAATACGAAGTTTACATAAAAAAAGCTACTGTTCTACAATTTTCAAATGAGAAGTTACAACAGAAAACTAATTACTTTACCCAGCCTAAGCTGACACATCGAACAGAAAGAAGCACACCCCGAAATGAAAAAAAAAAGGATATGCAAAAATGAACAAAAACTTTTATTCAAATCACACATTTCTCAAAAATGGTGGAAAAAAACCCATCTGTGTTGTCAATACATCTTTCATCGCTTGCTAGGAGATCCCTAGTTCATTTTTGAAATGAAAGACCTGCTATATTTTAATTTAAATGTCGGAACTCCATTAAAGTTCATACATAAATAATCACACTACTAATGAACCGTACGTGGGGTTTGTTCTTTTATATGCATTTTCCAGTGAATGAGATATTGCGTGGTCATTAATGCAGAAGATCTAACTTTATACTCTGACTAACGCGAAGCTCTGGATGACAGGTTTAAAAAAACAGAAGCAGGGAACCCTTCTAATTAGCCAATTTAATCTGTCGTTGCCTTTAAGGAATTCGAACATGCGGTCTTCCTCATAATCAACATTCATACGACAGACACCTGTGAAATCTACAAGTCTGTCGGCAAATGTTTCCTTTTCCAACGAGCAAAAAAAAAAAAAAAAAAAAATAGTAGTCGCCCAATTTTGGAATTATCAAATATAAAACGTATTTTTCAGTGAATTACCGTTTCTGTTTGCTTTCAATCAAAATTACAAAGCAGGGTAAAGTTCTTTAAGTTTTTTAGTTTCCTTTATGCATATTACCCGAAGTGAATGCAGTGCAGAGAAATTATGAGAACTTATCTAAAGCAAAAGATTTCGCAAAGATGGCACTTGAGGTTGTTTCTATAATCCAAATTGCACCAAAAATACTTCTGAATGTCTGCTCTCACAAGAAATCAAAAACGTGTCTGCTCAATATGTACAAAGCAAAGCATTCAACGATTAGAGTACTTGTCACCTATAATGTTCGCATGAATTTCAGGAGCATTACTGTTCTACACTGCAGCCCAAAACTTAAGGGGACTCGGTACCCTTCATTTCACAAAAATTGACAAAAATATCGATTTTCTAATTTTTACCCTAAAATATACTTTGGGACCTCTAGTATATTGTGACGAAAGTTTGAGTTGATCGGAAGCATATAACACGAGTAAAAATACTTTTACTACTGAGATGTCCCTGGAAATGCCACGCCCCTTTAATGTTTACGTTTTTTCGACACACACATGCCTTGCTTGTTTTGCGAAGAAAGATTTTCTGCACGTTTGTTGTGCGTCAAATATGCGTAGTATTATAAAATGGTATGCATTCAATTCATCAATCTAAAAATACATAATAAGGTACGTCATCATTATTCAAAAATATGTGATTTGTGTATTATATAAAAAAATCAGTTGTTGAAATGACACAGGCAAACTTCAGGGATGGTGTTGACTATTGAACCTCACAGAATAAATATGTCATTTCAAAAGAAAAATGCATCACTACTATATTTACTTTCTCCTCCTGCTCACAAGCCCGTGACTTTGCCTCGTACATGAACCTTCAGTTTTGCATAACACAATTTCAGTATTTTGTGTTTTTTATTTTCTTCTCTTTTACCTAAATATCTGAAAATCTCTACAACCCTTCCTCATTAATTAATCAATTAATTTAAATGTAGCTTTTTATTTTCCCTCACCATTCCTAGTTCTGTGATTTAGGTGACAACTGGTTTTGGATAAAGAGGCAAAACAAATCTATATGCAGACAATATAATTATTTTATGCATTACTGTGCTCCTTCAGAATGTTTTTTATGGTGCAAAAAAAGCATGAGCAATATATTTTTGACAACACTTTTTTCACAATTATTTTAGACATTATTTTCAATTCTTCAGATTTTGCTCGTCACCGTAAGCTGATGTGATGCTGTAATTAGTAGACTAAAAACTGAGATTGAGGTGGGCAATGTGATCAAGACTCACTGTAGTAGCTGTACACTTGTAGGTATGTGTATTATGAATGCACAAAAAATCATAAAGGAAACTGATTGTTGTTATACAACATTTTTGCAAGAATGCAATCTTTAAATTCATTTATCTCTGTTCGCATTTTCCCGACAAGTCCCTCCATTAAAAGTACTGAAACTTGAACATAGATTTATCAAACCACTTGAAAATGATTTGGTAGTTTCCCTAGAACCCAATTAATAGATTTAGGGATGGAATTTGCAATAAAATAAAAACAAAAAAAAATAATAAAAATTTAAAATGTAAAATATACTTATGTGTTTCCTGATTTTGTACATATGTGGTTTTTATTTTTTTCTGCTGAACTATTTTGTTTATTTAAAAACAAAGCCCTAAAGTTGTAGAATATATACTCGTAAAAAATCTGAAAAAAAAATCATTGCAAAATGATTAAAAATAAAGAAGAAGAAAGGTTTTTTTAAATAATTTCAATTTAAAAAACAATTAATTTCAGAAATTGTAAACACAATATGCATTTCTTTTTGTTAAAATCAGTTCATTGTATCGCCCTACTTATAAAAATGTATGAAAAACAGAAGTTAACTTCTTAAACAAAAAAAAAAGTTTTAAGGGTACCGATTCCCTTAAGGAAGATGTACATTTTGACCAGTCAAAGACAGAAAAAGAAGTTTTACAGCTGTAAGTGGGAATAGCAACAGCCAAACGAAATGCACGACATTAAAAATCAATATCGAGATCGTAACAGAACATGTTACGAAGGAGGTTGTGACGTTCCTGTCAGCAGGACGCACACGACATAAAGACAGATAGCAGTCAGAACGAACGTCCGCGTAGCTCAATTGGTAGAGTGACTTTGACGGAGAAATTTGCTTCGTTATAATGGTGCCCGAACTTTCCGGATGACCCGGCCGTTCAAAATCTCGCAATGGTGTGATGTTCTTTCCACACCGCGAGAGAGGAAAAATAAGAGAATCCCTTCTTCAGCGCTTCAAAAAATAAATGTGTGCGACGTTGCATTCCACACACCAGATTGACTGGGAGTTCTCAGGTGCACGTTCTACAGCGGATGGCTGCCTGCAACGACTCATGGTCACGGCTGACCCGAGGGCCATGTCCCCGGCCCTCTTTCGGGGGAGGGGGGGAGATGTGCCTGCCTGCCAGCAGGACGCACTCGACATAAAGGCAGATAGCAGACAGAACGAACGTCCGCGTAGCTCAATTGGTAGAGTGACTTATTCCGGAATGAGGGGACCTGAGTTCGAGCCCCGGCGTGGATAAAAATGACGGAGAAATTTACTTCGTTATAAGGTACAGGATCAGCTGTCGTCCACTCACACTTTTCCATCAGCACTACATAAACGGGCAACAGGCCGCCCCGGTGGCGCAGTGGTCTAAGCGATGGCCTCTGATCATTCGTCCGAACGGGGTAAGGGTTCGAATCCCGGTGAGGCATGGATGTTGTGTTTGTCTTACGGCACTGGCTCTCTCCCTTCCCTGGAACCAGTGACCCTAAATTAGGGACGGGCGACTGCTTATAGCCCATTGAGTTGCTCACGGTGGTCGTTAAACCTCCAACCAAAAAAAAAAAAAAAAAAAAAAACGGGCAACAGGAAGAAGTCTTCAGTAGAGGATATGTCCACGATATGGGCGAAGTCCTCAGTACGGGATACGTTCCATGCATGTTCGGCACCGATGTGTCATGCTTAGCACCAAGTGGTTCACTAGCTTTTGCGGGGAATTGTCCCACTCTTGCTGGAGAGCCCTGATAAGTGCTGGAATGGTTTCTGGTGGGAGATTCCTTTGCGCAACACGACTCCCTACAGCCATGTTCCTCTCCCATCCAGCCATGTTCAGTTGGATTAAGATCAGGGGAGCGCGCTGGCCACTCCATTCGACGGATATACATACTAGCATCTACGGCAGTTATGCGGTGAGGACGGGTATTATCGTCCATAAAAATGAAATCCGCGCACACAGAACCACGGAACAGACGAACGTGACGAGAATCGCATCACTGCAGAAACGCTCCCGGTCATTGTCCCTTGATATAATACCGGCGCACGTTACGACCTCCATCGCTGTCCTGTTAAAAGATGTTGGTGGCATCTTACGCAGTCCCACGATCCCTCCAGATCATGATATAGAGCCAGTGCAGACCCTCTGGAAAGACATTTAGATTTACAGCGTATGGTCCCATTCGTCATAAACATAAGGACTCAGGCCCTAATTTGCACATCATTACACTGTTAAAATTTTGTAGTAGGTTGCACCAAAAAGCGGTGCTACATCAGCTGCACCACTTTTCTGACAAAACTATGCCATTGGTCCCATTCGTCATAAACATAAGGACTCAGGCCCTAATTTGCACATCATTACACTGTTAAAATTTTGTAGTAGGTTGCACCAAAAAGCGGTGCTACATCAGCTGCACCACTTTTCGGACAAAACTATGCCATTGGTCCCATTCGTCATAAACATAAGGACTCAGGCCCTAATTTGCACATCATTACACTGTTAAAATTTTGTAGTAGGTTGCACCAAAAAGCGGTGGTACATCAGCTGCATTACTTTTCGGACAAAACTATGCCATTGTGTGATGCATGAAACATACAAAAATATGGCGCAATGCGTGTAACTTCGCCCCATTCGTGTTGGATACCGCAATGTGGTGCATGATTTCATCCTGTTTTTGTTCTTTTCATGCATCACACTATGATATCTCTTAGCCCCAAAAGTGGTGCAGCTGGTGTAGCACCAATTTTTGGCGAAACCTGCTGAGAGATTTTTTAACATTGTAGTAACATTTGGTACGAGCAGCGAGTTTTAAGACCGTGGATCTTTTTTCTTTTTCTTTAATTTTTTTTTCTTTGAGGTATCCCTGAAAAAAAGCAACACATACCGTGTTTGTTGTTACCAATTTCAAACAAATATGCGCCCCATTTATATTTTAATCCTCCATGGAAAAGACCGAGCAATTAAGCGCAACTTTCATATTTAAGCTTTTAGTGCCTCTGACTTATGGTACTGCAACGTATTTCAAGAAGCAGAAATTTATAGAATGCATGACAACAGTCCTTGAGTTTAATCTGACTACATTCTTTAGAAGAGGAATTGATTATTTCCTAATTTCCATTTTTGCAAGATCCTTTCCCGAAGCGGTGTTGGTAACTCACCTAAATATATCAGGAGTTTAATCCTTTTCAAAATCCTTAAATTGAATCTAACTACTTGCCGTAACACAACACAAGACGGTGCGGTGCATTAAAACGGTTCGATTTATGCCTGTCATGTGAATTGCAAATGTTTCACAAAAAACCTCGCGGTCCTAATAATTTGGGAAGAACCACTTAATTAGGACTTCTCGTGCATATTTAGAGTCTAAAGGCACGCGAAACAAGTCAATTAGCGCTACTCTGTGGTGTAGTCATTTTCGCTTGTACCATGAGCAGATAGTTGTCGATTCTAAAAATACAAGCCTCAGGTGTACAGAGATATTAATCACAGAATTGATCTTCTCGTGTATAGGAAAACCAGTTTCGCTAGATTAATAAAAGAATGCGTAGATAAAACTTCTCACTTGCGCTGTTAGAAAAACAGAGAATAATACCTAAATAATCGATCACACAAATATTGACTGAGTCTAAAATCAATACTTCCGACAAAGAGAAATGCGTCAGGCTAAGGAGAATTCTAGGATAATTCGCTGTGGGCCATGTTGTTACCGAAAAATTTCCTGTGCTTTCATTTCCAGGACACTATTCAATAGCAAAAATATGGCGCAATAGGTGCAACTGAAAAGATGAAAAGAACAAAACAGGATGCATAGATTTTCCGCTAGGGGCGTAAAGGTAAATTGCGATTTCCCGATATCTCTGCTTCTAAAAGTCCTACTTGAAAAAATATTTCTGCATCGGTTACAGCTTCTGATGGGAAATGTTCTACATATAATATATAATGTTTGGTAAAGAATGATTTGGCCTCCAGGGAGCGTAAGAGGCTATTTCTGTTTCTTATGCATTTGCAGCAAAATCTGCAATTCAGAAAACTCGATTTAAAAAAATATATATATATTTCGTGAACTGATACCGATTACTTCGGAAAACCATTTCAAATTATCTTCTGTTTAAAATAATGTATAGTTTTTCCGCCAGGGGGCGTATATTTAGATTTTTTTTGTCAATATCTTTGTTTCTAAGAATACGGTTTAAAAATGAGTTTTCTTAACGTACAAGGGTGCTACTACAAGGCGTGAGTTCACGTTTCCGTTTACAGCACGTTTGCAGTAATATCTGCGGGACTAAAAATCCGATTTAAAAACATTCTCTTTCGGTAAGATACAACTGACTATGAAAACATGTGTGTATTTCCTATCCAAAGTAATGCATAATTTCTCCGCTAGGGAGCACAAATGTTAAATCGGTTCTTCTTGATATCTCTACTTTTAAATGTCCGATTTAAAACAAAAAATCTTTTAACAACGGATACCATTTATTTTGTGGAACACTGAAGTTTGTTACTAGAGGGAATTTTTGTAGTTCACAGTTCTTCGGATATTATTATTTCCCTACAAAAAATTAAGTTCTTTTATTATTTCCCTACAAAAAATAAATGTGTGCGACGTTGCATTCCACACACCAGATTGACTGGGAGTTCTCAGGTGCACGTTCTACAGCGGATGGCTGCCTGCAACGACTCATGGTCACGGCTGACCGGGGGCCATGCCCCGGCCCTCTTTCGGGGGAGGGGGGAGATGTGCCTGCCTGCCAGCAGGACGCACTCGACATAAAGGCAGATAGCAGTCAGAACGAACGTCCGCGTAGCTCAATTGGTAGAGTGACTTATTCCGGAACGAGGGGACCTGAGTTCAAGCCCCGGCGTGGATAAAAATGACGGAGAAATTTACTTCGTTATAAGGTACAGGATCAGCTGTCGTCCCCCCCCAAGATATACTTCAGTACCCCTAAGCACAGTAATTTTCCCAGGATTCCGAACACGAGGGAAGATGCATTTTTCGCGGTTTGTGTGTGGTGGTTGGAGGGAGAGAGGGGGGGGGGCTTAGGAAGTCAGGGAGAGTGTCTGCAAAAGTAATGGTGGTACCTAGAGCCCTGTAGTTTTAACTTTTTAAGTAATAGACAATACGTGTAATTACTTTGTCCAAAACTAAAATAAATCACTTGAAGAAATCACCCTCTTACACACGGTAGATCTGCGGCTGCTGTGAATAAATGTTGATGCCTGTCGTGCACGTAATCCTAGGTAACTGACTGTTTTCCCACATCCGCCACGGGAAATCCCACTGTGGCCTCGCGCTTTTCCTCAGCAGCGCAGAGAGAGGGCGATTGGAGAGCGATTGTATTATTTTCAACCCATTGGAGAGCGATCGTATTATTTACAACCCATTGGAGAGCGATCGTATTATTTAAAACCCATTGGAGAGCGATCGTATTATTTACAACCCATTGCAGAGCAATCGTATTACAACCCGAAGTCAAAGAGCCGAACACTTTCAATATGTAGGACATTCAGTGTTTTAAAAGTGAAACTTGGCATTTATTTAAGCAAAGCTAAATATATCTTAAAGCAAAATATGAATCTTTGGGTTAATTATTGTGCGTGTTCGAATATTTTCATAAAGCTATAACTGGCAGCTGCAGTACGCCTCTTCGTTACCTTCGCCACCCCCGCAGCTTCGGGGGCTGCGGGGATGGTAATTACGCCATTGGCTAGGAGGCGTACAGTTATATCAAGTTTCTTTCCATATTACTTCTAACTGTTCGATCTGAAAATGTTTTTGTCTCTGATACCTTCCTTCTGCTATGAGAAATGTTTTGTGCACCATTTGTTAATTTTCGTAACATACTTTTTAGCAGTTGGTGGGAGTAAGTAGCTGTTTCTATTTATGGATGTTCTATCAATTGTAGAAACCCGGTTGATTTTTTTCTCTAACCGGTTCCATTAACTATGGATAACTTTGATCAATTTTATTCCCGTCGGAAAAGATTCAATAGACGAGCTCATTACAACCAAAAATTTGGTGTCTTTTTTTTTTTTTAATTGGAGGTTTAACGACCACCGTGAGCAACTCAATGGGCTATAAGCAGTCGCCCGTCCCTAATTTAAGGTCACTGGCTCCAGGGAAGGAAGAGAGCCAATGCCGTAAGACAAACACAACATGCATGCCTCACCGGGATTCGAACCCAGACCCCTTTCGGACGAATGATCAGAGGCCATCGCTTAGACCACTGCGCCACCGGTGCGGCAAATTTGGTGTCATCTTTCTTGTTAATAAATATTAGTTTATCAGATAAGTATTGTAGATGGAAAATCATTTATTTAAAATGGTAAACTGAAAGTTTCCGTGAAGCCCTCGATCTTATGATCTGCGTTTCAGAACTCCAGGGAACTAACGGCTACACTAACACGTGACCCATTGTAAAACTCACCTGTCAAGGATTAGCTGGAATGGCAACTTTTCCGAAAGCTACGAGAGAAATCGTTCATCACATGCCGTGCACGTTAGAACTCGTGAGTTGCATTGCATGTTCACAACAGGGGTTCAAGGTCTTCCACCACCCCCTCTTATTTTATTCATTAAACATCAGAGATTTGCCAGGGTGAATTCAGATCGCCAAACCATTAATCAGTTCATCATACCTAGGTAGTACAAAATACCGGGTGATCAAAATTAAAGAGGAGGAGTTTAGAGCCATGGAAAGTATCATCCATGAGACGAAACGCAACCAAACTTGGTAGGAACACTTTCACGAACATGCGCTCGCGATTTTGTGAAAAAAGAAAGTTTTATTTTGCGCCAGCGGGATAGATAGCACTGTAAAAGCCAGTAAAAACATACAAGGGTGATAAAAATGCAAGATGAGGAGTTCAGAGCTCACAAGGGAACGATCCGGACAGTTGTCGCTAGATGCACAGTGCTTGTTATGTCATTTATGACGTACCTGCCAGCAGGGCGCACACGATATAAAGGCAGATAGTAGTCAGAACGAACGTCCGCGTAGCTCTATTGGTAGAGTGACTTATTCCGGAATGAGGGGCCCCGGCGTGGACAAAAATGACGGAGAAATTTACTTCCTTATAATGGCGCCCGAACTTTCCGGATGACCCGGCCGTTCAAGATCTCGCAATGGTGTGATGTTCTTTCCACACCGCGAGATAGGAAAAATCAGAGAATCCCTTCTCCAGCGCTTCAAAAAATAAATCTATTTTTGACATAACATCAATAGTTTAGCCAGAATTTACGCTACTCTAAAATCTATGCAGTTGTGTATAATGTACGACGTGAGTTACTGTACAATACATTAGGCAGTAAGACAGGGGATGCGAGAAAGTACAAATCATGAATACTATCAGTACACAGCACGAGTTGAAACAATTAAAGACAAGAAGTACATATCTGTCCCAAAAAGTTACTTTGCATCGTCTTTGCCTCTTATGAACACTACTAGCATGGCGCACCAAATTCCAGATGCAGTCTTCCATCATGGCTTCATCCCATTTTCCTTAATATCGCTTTTCAATATTTTGCATGCCTTGATGAAATATCTTACCATGTTCATCAATCACTGCTGCCAAATTTTTCTCTGAAAAAATCGAAATGTGGGTGCAAGTAATGGAATTACACTAACATTCGACACCCCATTCTTCCAAAACTGTCTACTAAATTCTCCACAAGCTGCTTGTAGTTGCTCTTCCTATTTCAAAGAAATTTAGTCACAACAAGACCGAATGAATGCCAGGCATCATTTTTGAACGCCGCCCCGGTGGCGCAGTGGTCTAAGCGATGGCCTCTGATCATTCGTCCGTACGGCGTCCGGGTTCGAATCTCGGTGAGGCATGGATGTTGTGTTTCTCTTACGGCACTGGTTCTTTCCCTTCCCTGGAACCAGTGACCTTTAATTAGGGACGGGCGACTGCTTATAGCCCATTGAGTTGCTCACGGCAGTCGTTAAATCTCCAATCAAAAAAAAAAAAAAAAAAAAAAAAAACATTAGTCATCATTCAGGGATGAACGTTACCTGTCCATAACGGCAAAAAGGAGCTGCAAAAGTACTTCGGGGAAGTTGGTTAATCTTCAAGCAAGCAAGCGCAGGTGTGTGAATTCCGCGACAAACAGTCTCAAGATGTACAAAAGCAGCTGGAATATACGCAGGGAAACCCGTACGCTGTTTACCATTATCCAGGGAGCTGTTAGAGGGATTTCTATTTCGCGTTCAAGTGCGACATTTAAGCTTGATTACAGCTCGTTGTGATTGTTATGAAGGAAAGCGTATCGCGAAGAAGGCATTAAAAATAGTTGCAGCATTGAAGGTATACTTTATTACTATTTAATTCTCATCATTGGCTTGTCTTAGAATTTGTCTCAGTTCTTCAATCCTAAAGTTTAAGTCCTCTCGCTACTCTTTTTTTCTAAATTATTCTTTCATTTGTATTTATTCCAAATATTCGTGACTTTCATTTCTGCTCGCTGGTGGTCTCGGAGACCCGAAAAACTGCTCCTTCTCAAACCGTTCTCTCGCGACCTCTCTCAACATACCTCTGTCCTAAAATTTCTCTATGTATCCTACTCCTTTCCTGGAGTGATCTCTTCTCCTTTCTGTCTCTTACCTTGGATTGAAGTCTAGCTTCCTCAAATCCGAGAGCAATGAAATCATTTAGCCCTCTCGATGCGGTTTTGAATCATAATGTACATGATTGCTGCGTAGGCTAATAAAATCATAAAACAAAACAGTTGACCAACGATTTAACACACATTAATTCTTACTGCCGTTCTTACAGATAACATCTTATAAACTCCGTTTCCCATGTTGACTGGAAAAATAGATCCACTGTTGAATATTCCCTACTATTCCTGGAAACGGACTAATTGTAAAATATAAAACCCTCCAAACAGAACACCGCGAATCCCGCCTTCAGTAGTGTACGTATCACGTCGACTGGTCTTCAGACTAGCGCTTCAAGGTAATGTTCACAAATGAAATCTATTTTTGTCTTTCATCGGATTCTAAGCAGCAATTGATCTGGAAAGAACATACGATTTCGTATGATGCCAGAAACATTACTGAACGGGACAGACACGGCGGTAGCGGGATTATTACGTAAGCTCATATCATAATCAATGGACGTACCGAACTGCAAGTGATGGATCAAGAGACAATTATTGGAAAATAGTACTACAGTGATGTGATTCTTCTTCACGTTCGTCTGTTCCGTGGTGCTGTGGCCGCAGATTTCACTTTTATGGATGATAACGCACGTCCTCACCTTACAGCAAGTATGAATGAAGTATTGGGTAGTGAGGATACCCGTCCGATGGAGTGGCCTGCGCTCTCCCCTGATCTCAATCCAATCGAACATGTATAGGACACTATGGGAGGTCATGCTGCATAAAGAAACCCCCAGCAGAAACCATTCCAGCACCTGTCAGGACTCCCCAGCAGGCGTGGGATAATTTACCTCAAGAGCTACTAAACCACTTGATGCTAACCATGGCAATCCGGTGCCAATAATGCATGACATACCCCCTACGGAGGAGTTCGCTCTGTAGTAAGTTTATGCAATGTTAACGGAAGATTGCGACTGAACGATAAGTGAGCCTGTACCTCCTTCGTAATATTTTGTTCTGATTTGTATCAAATATTACTCATGTTTTTGATGTCGTGCGTTTCATTTTACTATTGCAATTTGTATCGATACCACTTACAGCAGTAACACTGCCTTTTCCGATTTTGGGCGCTCAAAATGTACCTCGTTCTTAAATTTTGGATAGAAGTGTATATTGTACAGAGTTTGACGGGCTAAGTGTTAATTACCATCTTGTTCATTTGAACTCCATAACAAAAGCAATTACACAACAAAGAGGGCTGGACATTAGGCGGAAATAAACCCTGTCCTCACTGTTTGGCCGAATTTCGGGAAGTGACTCCGTTTCTTCGAAGACGCTAAATTGCTTTATTCGGAAGGGAGTTGCAAGGAGTTACCAGCATGAAGACTAGACACAAAACATCATACCATCAAAGAAGCGCTAGATCGAAAACATGAAACAAATCTTGATTGATCAGCACACTGTATCATATTCCACAAATTCTCAAAAGATGAGGGGAACTAACGTGCAGGTGCTTCGAATCCAAATCGCCACGTTTCCCGCTGAAGATCAGAAATTTCATTGCACCTAGCGGCACAATGTACGCACTGCTATATAGTCCCGTAACGTACTATGTACACTGAGTGATCACTGAATTATGACCATCTACCTAAAACTTCGTAAGTCCTCCTTTCGCCCTTAGTACAGCAGCTATCCAAAGTTGCATCGATTCAATCAGATGCCGGAAACAGTTGGGAAATATGGCCATCCAAGCTGCGCGTAATGCGCAGTTATGGAGGTGATTGCGTATCCAGACACCTGATATGCAATTTCAAAATGTCCCACAAGTGTTCTATGGCATTTGCATCAAGGGAGCTCGGTGTCCAATCGACATACTGGAAGTCTGAACTGTGTTCCTTAAACCATTCCTGCGAAACATAGTACCTGCGCTTCGGCGAATTGTCATCTGGAAAGACACGGTCGCCATTCGAAAAGCAATTGCAACATTGCTGGGTGTAAATAGTCAGCAAGTAATTCATGATAGTGGGCACCAGTCATACGTTGTTCTGCATACACCAGTGGTCCAAGTTTGTGCCAGGTAAACATGACCCACACCATACAACTGCCTTCACCGGCTTGCACTGTGGAGACCATGCTGAATGGATCGAGTACCTCGTGTTTTTTTGCGCCAAATACGAGCACAACCATCCACAGAGTGGAGCAAAAACGCGATTCGTCAGACCAGCACACTTTTTTCGAGACATCCGACGTCCAACTTCCATGATCTCTGCATGCGCCGATTAACTGCGCTTACCGTGCTTAGGAGAGAATGCCGTCGGGGTCAGCTGCTGTTATATCTCATACGTGAGAGCGTGCGCCGCATGGTCATGACATATACTGTTCCGGGTTGACTTCTGTTGTATTGGGTGAATGTTGAACAGTAATGCGTCTGTTGGCCTGTACGAGTTTTCGGACCCGGCGCTCACCTCTTGCATCAACCTTTCGCCTCCGGATCGTTGTTTGACCATTTTCACTTTAACTACGTTAGCAAGCGAACAACCCACCAGTTCATCCGTTTGGGAAATCGAGGCAGCTGTTCTCCGAGCTCTTACAATCTGTACTTCCTCAGTCCGACAAATACTTACGTTTACCCATCACGCTCCGAATTTTACTACCTACTGCACCACTCAGACCTTATATGCTACCTCGGTTGAAGAATTGCGCCCTCTTGGAAGTCTCGTGGTCAACGGGCTGTATACTTTTGATAGGGGTAGTTATAATTCAGTGATCACTCGGTGTACTCTGATGAGCCATTAACATTATTACCACCTACTTAATAAGTTATAGGAGCCTTTTTATCCCGCAAAACAGCGGTCACTCGGAGAGGCATCGATTCGATGAGGTGGCGATAGGTATCCTGGGGTATCTGGTAACATAATGTCAACAGTAGATTATCCAGTTCTCGTACATTTCGGGGTGGTGGTGATTTACGACGAACCCGCTTTTCCAAGTCGAACCACAAATGTTGGATTCGGTTGAAGTCAAGTAAATCTGGAGACCAGGGTATTAACAGGAAGTCACCAGTATGTTCCTCGAACCACTCCTTGGCGATTTTGGCAGTGTGGCATAGCGCATTATCCTGTTGGTAATGGCCATCACCAGCAGGGAACACAGTTGCCATGAATGAATGAACTTGGCACGCAACGATGTTCAGATGTCTGACAGCTGTCAGGAATTGTCCCATTGGGACAATTGGGTCTAAAGTGTCCCAGAGTAACATCGCCCATAGCATAACACCGCCGCCGCAGGCGTGTTCCCGCCCAACAGTGCATCCAGGTGCCCTAGCCTCCGTTGGTAATCGGCCTATCCGAGCTCGGCCGTCCACGTGATGCACCAGAAATCTTGATTCGTCAGACCAGGCCACTTTCTTCTAATCATCCAGGGTCCGAACTCGATGATCTTGGGCCCATTTCATGTGTTGTTGGCGATGACGTGCAATGTGCATGGGGACCCCAGCTGAGTCTTCGTCTACACAGGCTCATGCGCAGAAGGCTACGATGAACTGTGCGCTGTGATACATTGCCGTGATCCCCACTGCTGTAGCTGCGGGTGATTTGTCGCACTGTGGCCCTGCGGTGGCTGTGAACAATGCGCGACAGTCTCCGCTCCCCCTCTGGCATCAAAGAGCTGCTGACGACACACGTCTGGACAACAGTTCGTCGTTTAACCATCTGTGCACAACTTTTGATACGTAATCACTACACCGGCAGGTGAACAACTCACAAGCCGCGCCGTTTCCGAGATCATAGTTCCGAAGCGCCGTGTCATCATAAGTGGTCTTACAGCGTGTGCCATATAAAAGAAGCCCGAGTATAATGAAAGATAACAGTCAGGCAATGTTACTATACATGGTAAAGAATAGTTGAAATGACAGAAGACAGGTGCAATTTACCTGCGTTTACAACAATTGCTGAAAGTGCTGTCCTCCGATGTCAGCTGCCCACGATGGAACATGTTCGTAACGCGCCACAACTGAACGGCAGTTTTCTATGCTATGGCATCCGTAATGTTCACTGTTAATTCATCAAGGGTGTGCAGATTAGTTGCGTACACTTTCCCTTTCAATGCTCCCCACAGATAAAAATCACAGGTGGAGAGATCGGGTGATCTGGGTGGCCTTAGTCCCTTCGATACAATTCTGTCCTCCCCCAAACACTTCATGCACATCACGTAGACTGTTCCGCGCAGTATGCGCCGTTGCACCTTCCTGCTGAAAGAAAACATATGTTCGCTCTTCTCTTCTGTAAGTGTGGCAACAAATGGGTTGAACAGTTGCTGAACATAGCGCTGCGAGTTGATGGTGTCAGTGAAAAAGAACGGGCCGACTATCCTCTTCGCAGACGCAGCACACCAAGCGCTTATCTTTTGTTGGTACATAGGAGTCTCCATTGTCCGTGTGGGATTCGTGTCGGTCCAAATCCTGCTGTTTTGTGCATTGACATACCCGGACAGATGAAACCATGCTTCATCTGTCATGTAATGAAGTGTTGGGTCCATTTCACCGCTGACAATGGTCTCATGAAACCACTTACAATATTGCATCCGTTTTGCATAATCAGGAGTTTTAAGTTCTTGGAGCGACATAACTTTGTACGGCCGAAAATGCAAATCCACCTTAAGTATGCGTCGGCATGACGTGGCAGATATTCCCGTTGCAGACTATAATCGGCGAATCGACTTCCGAGGGCTTTGTAACATCATTGTGCACACATCCTTGATATTGTCTTCAGTACAAATTGTCTTGGGTTTGTTATTTTTCCTGTTGCACACCGTGCCGGTTTCACGAATTTTTTTTTTTTTTTTTTTTTTTTTTTGATTGGAGGTTTAACGACCACCGTGAGCAACTCAATGGGCTATAAGCAGTCGCCCGTCGCTAATTTAGGGTCACTGGTTCCAGGGAAGGGAGAGAGCCAGTGCCGTAAGACAAACACAACATCCATGCCTGACCGGGATTCGAACCCGGACCCCTTACGGACGAATGATCAGAGTCCAGTGCCTTAGACCACTGCGCCACCGGGGCGGCCACGAAATTTCCGCACTAACTTCTGTACCACTGATTTCGCCGGTGCTGCACAATGTGGGAATTTTTCAGTAAAGAACTCATTTAAAACTTTGTATGAGTTATTTCTGAAATACTGTTCCAAAATAAAAATCCGCTGTTCCGTACTTAAAACCATTTGCGTTGCCTTTGTTTTCTGTTCACTTACACTTATAACCGCGTACCAGCACTGCTCTGGCTGTGACTAACCACTCCTGAGAATTCCTTTGCATCTGTACACGCAGAAACCGGTTAGAAGTGTAACAAAGCGGGTTTAACTGGAAACCAGCCAAACAACTTTAACCCGCCTAACAACGTCTGGCCACGGGTGACGGGGCCTCTTTTATATGGCGTACCCGGTTTATCAAACTCCGATAGATCGGCAGCTTTTCCCATTCTGACTCCGAACACTCTACTAACCGAAAGCCCGTCCTCGGGTTGTATATATACTGCTCTGTGAACTTCAGCTGCGCCACCGTTCGGTCTCCAGGCGCGCTCATTTTTCCAGGCTGGGGGTGGTTATAATGTAATGACTCATCGATGTATATTGTAAACAAATTAAAGAACAGTATATAAACAGAGAGAATAGAATAGCTTCTCTTTTAGTCCACTTTATTGTTAAAAAATGAGAACACTCAGTATTTGCCCCCCCCCGAAAAAAAAAAAGAAACGGAAAGTGCACTACAAACATTCGAAAAAGTAAAGTGTACCCGCTATAAAATCGCTACCTGGCCACTTAAAAAGCAAAAATACTGACTTTGATAAACTGAGCTCAGGCAATAGAAACACCCGGCTTGCAGAATTGGTTATTCTACCGTGAAAGAATTTTATGCCAGGAATAGACGCTTCAAAAGAATAAATTACAACGTTAGGCGCTGCAATTAACCATTTACGTATCCGCTATAGAGAAGCAGAAGAAATGTTTAAATGAATTAGCCTGCATTTTAAATTAAGCCTAATTACTGCGCCCAACATGAATGTGAGCAACTTAATTTAACGCAAAGTACGATATGTAAATCAAATTTAATATAACCTCGCCAAACGGACTCAAGAGTTAGGAGTTCTGAAACTCCCGGAATTTTTAACAATGTAAATTAGTCAACCCGAGCAAATTTAAAACCAAAATTGCGAAAAGAAATGCATAGCACGTAAAATGTCTGATTAACATAAGAGAAAGCAATTCAGAGAAAACAATTCGCTTCCAAATTTAAACCGTGCTTAAAATATACTCCCTATATGCACAAAGTTGAGGAGAAGAAACACAAACATATGGGAATATTACACTATTCTTCATGAAGTTGGAATAGATTTTTCCTAGTACGTATTTGGGCGGTAGAAAAGATTGTATTTCCTGATAAAAGAAAACGCTAAGTAGGGTCCGAATTTTTTCAGGACAGAACAGCAAAAATAGGGACTCATAGAAGAGAACAGATGAAAAAAAAAGCATGCAGAAAGGTTTTCAGAAAGCAGAATATCAAAAAAAGTTGATGAGATGCCCGCTGGAAGAGTAGAAGAAAAACTAAAACACCCGGACGGAAAGAAACGTATGGTCTGTTGATGTGACGTCAATAGCAGAAACAGACTTCGTAAAGAAATAAACCAAGTCCAACCTAGCGGAACTGCATTTTACCTTGTTTGTTTGATCTCTGACATCTTGCTTTGTGCGCATCCAAAGAGATCCGTAAGCGTGGTTGTATTTGTGTTAGCTCTGATACCAGTGACAACTGTGATGTGCCGGGTCTAATTTATTTCGAGAAATGGTCAACGACCAAAAATAAGTAGTCTGTCAACAACAGCTTAGTTGCTACAATGATTTGCAAAAGGAAGAACAATAAAATATTGGCATATATGATAATATTTCATGAGTGTGGTGCAGAACGTTTGCAGTGAATACCTAAAAAATGAAAAAAAATATCTAGAATGCAGGTAATCTAGGGAAGAACTGCTAATTAGTTCCAGAAAGCGTGCACAGTGATTTTTGCGGAAAGGTTTGCTAAACAAATGTTTGTTTTTTGCATATTCATTGTTAAGTGCTGTGACCGTAAAGCGCTTAAAACTCCAAATGCAAACCGCAATTAAAAGTGGACCTACTAATTAGGGTTCAAATCTTGGAGATTTCCGTGTTTGTCTGAGTATATATTCTCCGAAATGGAGAAAAAAATTCAAACTTGGTACGAAAGATGGAAACACGAATATGAAGCTTTGAACAAAATGATGTAGTACAGAATGCATTATAAGTTTTAACACATTCTACCCTTCATGTTGGCGTATTGAATTTGCGCCAATTCGAATATGCAAACTATTTTAAATGTTTTTCACATTTTGTACCCGAACACAGATTCAAAAACTGGAGAGCTGAGAATGAGAATCGAGGCAAACCGTTCTCGCCAAGTGTATGGTCACCATTGCTCTTTTGATTCTATTGCGAGGCGAGCGCATGCACTCTATTCTTCGGGCGATTCGGTTGGGTCGGCTGCTACTTGTTGGCCTTGTTGGCTGGAGAATTTAGTTACCAATTGAGGAGCAAAAATGGAAAAGGGGGTAAGTGCCAAAAAATCCGAAATGCGTTTTTTGGATGGAAAGTCATGTAAGTGACACGCTGAATAAAGTGGTGAAGGAGGAAAGTTCCTAAACAAATCAGTTTAGTTAGTACAGAGGAAGGAAGATGTCGCGGTGGCACTAAGTTACATGCGAAGTTAAGTGGGTAAAGGGGAAAATGCCAGGACAGCATGGTCCTAAGTTATCTTTGTTGTTTGTGCTGCTGTGTGTTTACGCACCATTGAGGCACATTTCTACCCGTAATAACGACACTGAAGTGCTTGTTTTTGCAGTTAAAACGTGTAGTGCACCAACAGATTTTGTGCGTTGTGTTCATCGAAGTGTTTTTGTAGCAGGATGCCGCCTACTAAGCGAGATGTTGTTCAAGCACGCCGAGAAAGTAGACGGCAGGGGAAACCGTATCAAACAGCTTTAGGTAAGGAGGTTCCAGGCAAAATGTTACCACAAGTATCCCCTTGCAAATGCCATTACGATTGCAAAAAGCTATCACTGGAGTAGAAAGAAAGGCTCTTTCTATAATATCATCACCTCTCTTTTGAACAACAAGCTAACTATATTTTCAACCGAGTTGGGGACTAGGCGATGCCATGGTACTTATGAGACGTCATCAGACAGCAGAAGGCAAGCAACTTTCACATACACTGTACCAGACGGAAACGGTAACCTTGTTCAGGTATACAGTATAACTTTCAAGGACATTTTTGGTCTTACAAAAAGAAGTTGGAGGTCATTCAAGATAAGAAAAAACGAGGATGCTTGGTTTACACAGACGAGCGTGGCATCAAACCAGAGACTAATGCCCAGAGAACAAAGTTCAGCGAGGACGAAAGGAACCTGGTTCGTGCCCATATAAACTGATTTCCTCGGGAAATCAGTCATTATTCCAGAAAAAAGTTCTTTGGAATATTTGAGTCCCGACCTCAACGTGAATAGATTATTCAGGGCCTTCAAGGGAACAAACCCAACTACCCGAGTGTCGTGCTGGTTCTACAGCGACGTATTCAAGAAGGACTTTCCTAAACTAAAATGTGGTAAAAAACGTACTCAAACATTCCAAAAATGTGATAAACTTCATTGTTCAGCAAAAGCAGCAGTTAACAAGTAATTACAGAAGCAGTTTTGCGTTGAACTTGAACTTCGCCACTCCCAAGCTGAGAAAGCTACGACGTTGATGAAAAGTGAAACAGTAGATTCCCAAAAGCCAGGAAGCGACTTTTGCTCCTTAAGCATAGATATGCAACAGGTCATTTACAGATGATCTATTGAAGGCAGCTGTCATGCTGCAACTTCTGTATGCACGATGCGACGAATGGTAAGTCATTCATGTGTACTTGACACGAAGGTGTCAGTGGGCGTGGAGGTAGTGAGATCGCCTCTTGTTTTTACAAGATTTTGTCTTATGGACATGCTTCCCAGAAAAAAAGCCCTCATATGGACTGATAACTGTGCGTCCTAAATTAAAAATCGGATGATCGTTATGGCAATGATATACCTTGTGACTAAACACGCTTTCGAGTCAATCGAACTTGAATTCCTAGTCTCAGGACATAGCTTCATGGACTGTGACATGGACTTTGGTCTCATCGAATTGAGAAAGAAGAAAGGTCATACAATTATGGTGCCTCATGATACACGCAGTCTCATAAAATCCGCAAGACCTAGCAAGCCCTTCATACCGATAAAAATGGAAGCGGAGGATTTTACTGACTTCGGCGCTCTCGCAGATCAGTTCATCAACATTAAAGGATTAAATGTGAGCCAGTTGTTTTATATTTGCGTCAACCGGTACGACCCCACAAAAGTTTGGGTGAGAGAAAGTCACAATGAACTCATTGACACAATTGCAAAACACGTTTTCAGAAAACGCAAATCACCAGCTGCTCTTCCACATCTTTTGGGACTGCCGAGAATTACGAGCAAAAAAGAAATAAGTGCACAGAAGAAAAATTACCTTGCTAGCATGATTCCATATTTATATGAAAATATACACAAAATGTTCTGTAAGAGTCCACTTGGGATAAAGTTGGAAGACTTCTGCGATGGTGACAGTGAAATAAGTGATAGTTTGTGAGATGTGTCCCAGCATGCACTGTAAGCTTTTGTTTTTTTCTACAGAGTTACATTGTGGTATTAAAAATATGAAGTTTATACCACGTTTCAACCTGCGGTTTTTTTGTCTTCCATTTTATTTTCAAAAACAGCTTCAGTAGTGTTGTAAAAGTAAATCATGGTAAACAAAATAATAATGCCAAATAAAAAATAACAAAGTACGAATATAATGGAAAATTACTAATTTATTTCGTACATGAGATAAAACAGTATGGAATTAAAATATTAATGGTTGATTTGAAAAGCACAGAACATTACTTCATTGGAAAAGGGGGGCAAGTACCATAATCGGAATAAAACAGCTTTCTGCTTCTCCTGTAAAATAAGGGTTTTTGGCGCTTACCCCCTTTTCCATTTGTGCTCCTCAATTAGTGACTAGAGCCAACACTATAGCACTGCACCTCAAGTTCGGCACGAATGTGTTCCGTTCGCCGTTGATCTGCATCTCATTTGGAGTATACTGTTTTCCATAAGTCAAGGAAAAAAACCCAGAAAAATTACAATTATTTGTGAAAAAAGGGTTGGAAATACACTAAACTTGAGTATATAACGTGAAATGTAGTGCGGAGTCATCGTATCCCGTGGAAACGGTATCAAATGGTATACCGTGGAAATGGAATTGTCAAATGTCGTGCGGAGTTATGGTATCCCGGTGCAAGCAAATGAGCCACAGCACAAAAGGGGTTGTTGCGGAGGTATGTCACATCGTTTGCACAGTGTAAAGAAAGGATTGTGCGGTAGCAGATTTGTTGTAATTGTTGCGAAACTTAATTTTACAGATCAACTGAGTTGGAGAGCTATCGGAGGACCAGAGGCAGGACAAAGTCAGGTAGAAATGGCAAGACGACTGCATGGGTGTCCTCCTGTGGTACGCAGACTGTGGAACCCATTTCAAAATACGCAATCAGCTTCCCAAAGATAGGCCTAGGGATATACAACCTCGTGAAAAAGCGATATCTCCAATTAACTGCGCGAAAGAATAGGACGTCTACGCCGATACAGTTGCATTCTGCACTTGGTCAAGCTACAAGAACGGAGGTATCTGCTTTCACTGTGCGCAGAAGGCTTCACGAAAGTGGTCTTTATGCTAGGCGACCATCACTCTGCGTTCCTCTTAGCCTCGATCACATGACGGAATGTTTCAATTGGGCAAGACTTCACGTCAATTCGACTGAAAACCAATGGAGGTCAACACTCTTCACATATGAGTCCAGATTAGCTTTGTAGAGCAATTCCAGGCGTGCTCTGATCTGGAGAGAAAGTGGGATACCCTATCATCCCTCAATGCCCCATGAAAAGGCACTTTTGGTAGCGTTCTGGTTTAGAGTGGCACCTCGCTCGGTGGACGCACGTAACTATATCTGCTTCCAAGAGGAATCACGAATGCTCTACACTATATGATTTATATCATGATTTTATAATTGTGAAGTGAAGTACCTTCAACATTTTTCTCCCTTAACGTTCCCATCCACCGAATAAAAGTTGGACATTGAAATAGTAAGTAATCAATTCTTTTGATTCTCCACTCTGGACCGTTACTATCCAATGCTATTCAAGTGTGCAATTAAAATGGACATAATACAGCTTACAAGTTCTTCAAACAACGAGTTAAACTAAAACTTAAAGACATCTTAGATATCAATGGGAAACAAACCCCCTTGAAGAAAGAATCCCCTCATGTACACAAATGTCACTATCGGCGCAAATGTGCCGTATTTTCATTGTTTCCCATGTAGCCGCCCCTTCAGAGAACTTGGAAGTTACATCTCTCTCTCTCTCTTGAGCAGGAATGGAACTCGCATCTCCTATTTCCGTTCGAACATGATGCCATTACATCACTCAGCACAAAGAAGTTTCAAGCAACTGAAGCTAAGCACATGTAGATTAGAAATCTCAGTACCTTTCAGATTTACGCTAGCTGAAGCAATCCGATGATTCGTCGTAGCGTGAACACGACCTTTTTCACATCTAGGTACGGGTGTAGGTCACAAGTTCCAGCGCTTTAAAGAGCATCTTTGAAGTACGGGAACTTTTGACCTTCAAAGAATATGTTTGAAGCATTGGAACTTGTTACTCACATCCGTACATGAATGTGAGATCGTGTTCACGCTACGACTAGATGGCTAGAGCAAATCTGAACGATACTCAGATTTCTAAGCCACATCTGCGTCACTTCAGTTGCTTGGAATTTATTTGTCCTGTGTGGTGTAATGATAGCATGCTCGAACGGAAATCGGGCGATACCGGTTCGATTCCCGTTCCAGAGCGATGCAAATTTCAAATTTTCTGAAGAGATGGCTACATAGGAAACAGTGAAAATAGGGCACCTTTGTGCTGATATACTCGTAATTACAGCAATTAAAACTTCAGGGTTCAGCAAGTAGATTAAGTCGATAAGTGACATTTAATTCTCAGAAAGAGATAGACTTTAAACTATATAGTTTCACAGCGACTAACACGTAATTTTTTTCCAGAATGAGCAATACTTATGCTAAGTAGCATGTGAAGAATGAATGCATTTCTGCGAGGAGAAAAGTGGTCTAACGACATTTCACTTGCCGGTCAAACACCCTCATGGTGCAGTCTATAAAGATATTCAGGGAAAAACAAAACTCTTTGTTTTCAAACAGAGAACTTTAGTTTGCTTTTCAAGTTCATTTGCAGTCTTCAACATTATGCGTTAAGGTTTTACTTCCCTTTTTTTAACAAATATTTTCTGGTTTTTTCTTAAGTGACTGCCTTTAATGCAAATAATTCTGAGATAGCAGTTATGATGACATCAGTATTCTCGAATCTCACTAAACTGTGTATAATATAAATGACAATCCGGTGAAGCTTAAGTATTTGTAGCCCAAAACATACCTACCAAGTTTAAATACAATATGCTTTGCAACTACGGTAGTTAGTATAATTTGAAGAAACATTGCGGGCACATTATAGCCATCAAACCATTTGTGTCTCATGTATTTTCTTCTCATTCTGCAGGATATGAAAAATGGCAGCTTCCTCTATGAAGCAGCGTATATTCACTATCGAAGAGTACATTCGATCATCAGAAAGCTCCGAAAAGGTCAGAAGAGCTTTCCAGGTAAAGGTTGATGTCAAGGTTGGACCGGACAGGCACACAATATCAAAACTCGTCACGAAATTTCGCAAGACGGGGCCAATGTTGGATGATTACTCTCAAAGCGGCAGGCCCTCCACAGCAAGGACTGAACGAAACATTGAAAAAGTTCAAGAAACGTTTGAAAGAAGCCCGAAAAAAATCCACCAGGAGAGCGTCGCAGGAGTTAAGAATCAAACGCAGGAGTCTTCAACAAATTCTCAAAGAAGATCTTCATTTGTTTTCCTATAACATCCAGACCAAACAGACACTCACACAGGCGAACATGGCAGCAAGATTGAACTTCGCTCATGCAATGATCACAAGACTCGAGAACCAAGAAATTGACCCTGGTCTCATCTGGTTTTCAGATGAGGCACATTTTTGGCTTGATGGGTTCGTGAACAGGCAGAACTGGCGAATACGGGGCACAGAACATCCGCATGTTTCGATTGCTTCAAGTCTTCACCCTAAACGTGTGACTGTGTGGTGTGCCTTGTCAAAAGTTGACATTTGTGGTCCGGTTTTTATTGAGGGAACTGTATCCGCAATGAGCTATCGAAACTTGCTTGAAAATAATTTCATTCCTGTCCTTCAAGGCTTCCATGGTTCTGACCTCACAAGTCACTTTTTCATGCAAGTCGGTGCTCGTCTCCGTCGCACAGAATCCATTTCCCGCCTTCTGAATGAACATTGAGCATGTCACTGCTTTGGACCGCCTTCTGAATGAACATTACCGTGAGCATGTCACTGCTTTGGATTATCGAAAGCACTCTGCATACTGACTTGACTGGCCCCCGTATTCACCAGACTCGATCCTTTTTTTTTTTTTTTTTTTTTATGGGGGCATCTCAAAGACAAGTTGTATCAGAGCAACAGAGCAAACCAAAGACTTTGAAGGAGCTGAAATCATCTATCTAGCGTGAAATCTTGGCCATTCCAACAGACGTCCTCCACAAGGTGGTGTCCAATTTTGAAACCAGAATGCGCAAGATCGTCGAGGTTGATGGCAAACATATTGAACATATTGTAATATAAACGGCAGAAGATGTAGATTTTAGCACATTTTCGATTATATTTGTAAGCCTTTTCGTTATATATATATATCATCATCATCATCATCATTGTCAACCATTATCAATCCACTGCTGGACGAAGGTCTCCCCAAGTTTCTTCCACAACGGTCTGTCTTGTGTCAGTCTACTCCATGTTACTCCTGCATACGTTCGAATTTCATCCACACATCTCACATGTGGTCTTCTTCTCGATGTTTTCCTGTTCCTTGGGATCCAGTCTAAATTTATTTCGGCTGTCCATCGATGGTCTGTCTTTCTAGCAATATGTCCAGCCCATAAACACCCCCATAGCATTATTCCACCGCCGCCGAACTTCACAGTTGGCACAATACATTCCGGCAGGGGGCGTTCTCCAGGCAGACGCCAAACCCAGACCCTGCCATCCGAACGGTAGAGGGTGAACCTTGATTCGTCGCTCCAGAGAACTTGTTTCCACCGCTCAACGGTCCACTGTCAATGTTGTTTGCACGACGTTAGCCGAGCAGCGCTATTGGACTTTGTGATCAAAGGCTTGTGTGCGGCAGCACGTCCATGATAACCGAGCAGATGGGCTTCCTTACAGATGGTATTCATCGAAAGAACACTCCCGGATGCTTGTTGAAACTCCTCGCGGATGTGGCCCATCGATTTGGTGCGGTTCTTCCGAATTTCGCTGGCCAGCACCCGTCGGTCTCTAACTCCCAGTTTTGTGGGTCTGCCCGGTCGGGGCACATTCCGACAGTCACCTCTCATCTTCCACTTGCCAATCACGTAGGACACTGTCGATTTTAGGTACTTCAACTCGCTGGATATGTCACGTATGGGTCGGCCATTTCTGTGATACCCGACGATTACACCTTTCTCGAAATCAGAGAGCTCCGAACTGCGTGGCATCTTTCATGCGATTAGTTGCGTTGTTGTTTCCCACACGATATTTAACGGCTGCGGCCGTGACGTGTATCAGGACCGCAGATATCGTCGATTGCAGGGGTGTCTAATTACTTGTTGCTAGATAGTGTATATCATCATCATCATCATCATCATTGTCAACCATTATCAATCCACTGCTGGACGAAGGTCTCCCCAAGTTTCCTCCACAACGGTCTGTCTTGTGCCAGTCTCCTCCATGTCACCCCTGCATACTTTCGAATTTCATCCACCCATCTCCCATGTGGTCTTCTTCTGGGTCTTTTCCTGTCCCTTGGAATCCAATCTAAAATTTCAGCTGTCCATCGATGGTCTGTCCTTCTGGCAGTATGTCCAGCCCATTGCCATTTCAGGGATTTAACTCTGATCATGATGTCTTCCACTCTTGTCATTTTTCGGATCCACGAGTTCCTCTTCTTATCTCTCCTGGTTACACCAAGCATGAACCTCTCCATGCTTCTTTGAGTTGTCTGCAGCCTTTGTATGTCTCTTTTAGCTAAGGTCCACGTCTCTGCACCATACGTAAGCACTGGAAGGATGCATTGATCAAACACTTTTCTTTTAAGACATAATGGCATATTGCTCTTGAAAATTATGCTGTTTCTTCCAAAAGCTCTCCAGGCAAGTTTTGTGCGCCGATTAATTTCTTCATCAATGTGACCCTCACTTGATATCTGCTGTCCAAGATAAATGTACGTGTCTGGTTATCTCCAGCTTTTCTCCATCAATCGATAAATCTTCATTTCTTGTAAAAGCATTGAACATCACTTTTGTCTTCTGAAAGTTCATTTTTAATCCCACTTCTTTACTCTTGTCAGCAAGTTCCTGGATCATACTCTGCAGCTCTGATGGGGTAGTTGCAAAAATGACTACGTCATCAGCAAAACGAAGGTGGGTTAGATAATCTCCATTAATCTTTATCCCCTTGCTTTCCCAGCTCAGCGACTGAAAAACACCCTCCAATGTGGCATTAAAGAGCTTCGGAGATATGGTGTCACCTTGTCTCACTCCCTTTCCAATTTTTACGTGTGTTGTATTTTCAAACAGCCGAATCTTTGCACTTGCATTTTCATAGATGTTATTAATAATATTAATGTATGCATCTTCAATACCGCAGGCTTTCAGAGCCATTGTAACTGCTGATGGTTTCACCGAATCAAAGGCTTTTTCATAATCGATAAAAGCCATGCACAATGGAAGTTCATATTCCCTCGCTCTTTCAATTAGTTCTCTCAGCACGTGGATATGATCTATTGTGCTGTAGCCACTCCTGAATCCAGCTTGTTCTCTCGGTTGAGCCATGTCCAGTGTTACCTTCAAGCGGTGTGAAAGAACTTTAGTGAAGATTTTATAAACTACTTATAGGAGGCTGATAGGTCTGTAGTTTCCGAGATCTTCAATGCCACCTTTCTTATGTAGCAGGATCATTGTAGCGGTGTTCCAATCCTCAGGAATCTTTCCTTCATTAAGGCATCGAGTGAAAATTTGGGCGAGTACTGTTTCGATTTCTCCACTTGCTTCTTGTATGATGTCTACAGTAATTCCATCTTCTCCTGGAGCTTTTCCTCGCTTCATGTTCTTGATTGCATGTGCAACTTCTGCTGGAAGGACTGGAGGAACTCTGGTACTGGTATCTTTCATGATGTCTGGAGTGCATGTATCATCCCTTTCATATAATTTGGAGTAGAAATCTTTCACTCTTGTCAAAATTTCGCCTCTATTTCTTGTTACAGAACCATCTTCTTTTCTCAGTGCCATAATCTGTTTTTTTCCCTTACTGAGATGTCCCTTTGCCAATTTTTGGCTTTGGTTGTTTTCAATTGCTTTCCTCACTAGTTCACAGTTGAATTTCCTTACGTCTTCAGTGATACTTTTTCTTACTGTCTTGCATAGCTCTATATATTCCACTTTGGAAGTCACATCTTCTTTAGTTGTCCTCATCTCTCTTCTTTTTTGCATCAACATTTTGGTTTTTCCTGATAATTTGTTCACATGCAACTTGTTCTTAGACCCAGCTAATTTTGTTGCTGTTTCCATAAGAGCTTTGGTTACTTTTCTGTTAACTTCAGAGATGTCCACTTCTTCCGATGTTAGGCCTTCTAAAGCAGAGAACCTGTTCTTCAGTTCTAACTTGAAATTATTATGGTGTTTTTTAAGGTTGGTTATGTCAATAGATTTTGTTTGTCTTATGAGCTTGCCACGTTCAAGTTTAGTGTTGAGGTGTATCTTACATCTCACCAATCTATGGTCACTACCTGTGTTGAACTTGTTTAGCACACTGCAGTCTTCTATGACGAATTTTTTGTTACACATAATAAAATCAATTTCACTTGTCGTCCCATTTGGATGTCTCCATGTCCATTTCCTGTGTGGCTTTTTCTTGAAGAAGGAGTTCAAGATGAAAAACCCTTCTGCCTCTGCAAACTCAACGAGAGTATTTCCACGCTGGTTTCTGTTGCCATGACCGAATTTACCTACTGAAGTTTCATTCTGTTGCCGTTGCCCTATTTTTGCATTGAAATCTCCCATAATTATTTTCAAGTGCTGCTTACCTTTATTATTTAGACGACAAATTTCCTCATAAAATTCTTCAATTTCTTCTTCAGGATGACTTGTGGTGGGTGCATAAGTTTGAATAATCTGAGCCTGGTATCTTTTCGAGAGTTGGATAACAAGTCGTGCAGCTCTGTCAGAGGAACTTTCAACTTCTACAACTTTATCCTTCAGTTTCTTGTTTATTATAAATCCAACACCACTAGTTCTGCCACTATCTGTCCCACGATAGTAGAAGAGATGTCCACTTTTCAGTTCGATGAGATCTTCTCCTTTTCTCCTTACCTCACTTAGCCCCACGATGTCCCACTTGATCCTTTGTAGTTCCTCTTCCAATTCAAGAAGCCTTGAATCAGAAGATAGGGAGCGTCCATTGTAAGTAGCCAAGGTCAGCATCAGATGGCAGCCTAGTCCGGTCCTCCGGGGATTCTTAGCACCCTCTGCCTTCATGTCGCACTGGCCGCTGCCTTGGCCAGGTACATTCCAGCTGCCGGAGACTGAGGGCCAAGATTTAAGTTGTGGAATCATTTTGGAGGGGTTTGGCCATAACTCACCACGCTGGCCAAGCGGGTTGGTGAGTGTGGGATAGAATTTCCTCTAATCCCGATGGTATAGTTATACCGCTACTGGGCGGTCGTCAGAGCCCCTTTAGTGGGAACAGGATGCACCACGAGAAGGCGGGGTTGACAGTTGTCAAGGAGATTCTGTGGTGTTACGCATCACCTGACCTTACATCCCATAGTGTATATATATATATTATTTTAATGTGAATAAAAAATAAACCCTAATAAATTTGAAATTCACCTAAAAATGTGTGCATCAGAAAGTGCTGGTAACCCGTCAGCTGAAGGAGTTTCATTTTTCTGAATTGTATAAATGAAAAACAGTTGGAATTCACTATCAGTTTTCCTACCTAAATGTACATAGCGATTATTCAGTTCATCGGCATAATGCGGCATCAAAACGACAAAAACTACACACCCCGGTAACTTAAACTTACAAAGGAACACCTCAGAGGATGTTCCTTTAAAAGTTTAAGTCACTGAAGAAACCGCTGCTGTTAGACACCATTAAACGAATACAGGATGCCGTCTTTCCCGGAAGTCAGAGCTGCCATGATCAGCTGCTATGTACCGAATTGTAATTGCCATTATGAATGAATTTGATTTCGGTATTTTAAAGCTAGCCTTCAGCATTGTTACTAGTTCAAAATTCCTCCCCGCTGGAAAACGTACGAGACGGCACGAAATCAAAAGCAGTCGAATGCAAGCATCCTCTACGAGTCTTTAGCTAAGAATAAGGAGGACAAAATTTATTGTCTCGGTTCGAAAGCTCTGAAAACTGAAAAGATTTTCAAACATAAAAATGTTGCACAAATTACGAATTCATAGATATAAATAAACAGCCAGGCGAAATTTCCTTTGTGTAGTTCAGTTGCACATTTTTTTAAACTTTTTTTTTAAATTTCTACGTACTTTTGTTCACAATTATTTTATTTAGGGAACGTCGTTCCCCTTACCAATTTCATAAGGGAACGACGTCCTCCACCGTTCCCGTCCGCTTTCACCACTGATTGCAGAATTTTTCATCTTAGATCTACCACCAACTGAGGAACATGAAATACGACTAATATACTCGCGAATCATTGATGGTATTATCATCATTTCCCAATGTGACCTGTCTTGCTGTGTTGGATGATGCTATAAAATATCTAAATATAACTTCTACAAAGAAAAACATCCCATAAATGAAAGTCTTCCTTCTGAATGTCTTATTTACGGCGGCGGAACTCAAATATTGCTGAAGTTATCGTTAATGCAAACACCTTTATATCGAAAACGACTCAGCTGTCGATATTCCAGTAAACATCCTCAAAATTAATGGTACAATGACGTGCCTTGTAATGAAATACGTGCGGTTTCCCGATGTTGGTAAATAGAAGAAAGCATATGTGTTGGTTGGCAATGTATTTGTGGAACGACCAACATCAGGATATTGATCTTTCATCATAAAACTCCGAGGTTAGTACCAAGTCCGCTATATTTATGCTTGAGAGCAAACAAAGAGAAATTCCGGCTTTTATGGTGTAGAATAGATGTGAAAGTAAGTTTCGTGAATTGCAGGTCAGAATTTTTTTTTTCTATCGAGTGATAAACATAATCAGTGAACGTTAGATGCTGGTAATCATCACTACAGATCCTTAATCGAAGATCTGAAGTTCTCATGGGAAAATAAATTAACGCCAATATTGATTAAATAAAGTATTAGTGCTTCTGTTCATAATGAATTAGGGACACTTTTCTGGAAAAGCGACGTATGGGCGAGAAAGTTTCACTGAGGCTTCAGAATTATGAAAAGCTTTTGTAGAACTTACAAAAAACTGTTGACTCAGTTACTTCTTCTAGATCGATAATTTTTTGCCACTTATTTAATCCTTAATGAGGCGCTGCAGCTAATACAAAGGAATGAAATGAAATCACATAATAAAGACCATACCTATGAGTCACCGGGCATTTGAACGTCTGCCATAATGCGTAGGATTGTAGCCTCTCAACCACCCAGTTATAAGATAAATCTAAGTTTTTTCTTTACAATACCCAACAAAGCCTAAATTTCGAAACCTGTAGAATAGCATTTGCATTTTTTACGAAACAACAACAACAACAACAACAAAAAAAAAAAGGTAAGGTTGCTGTGGTGATGTGGTGATTTAAAAATTCATAATTACAGTGTGAACAAACATGGTTTCATTGCCGTTTGGTATTTGATGACTGATGCAATTATATTCTTCCGTTGTCTCTATTCAGCGAAATGCGGCTCACAGCGTCTATAATAAGGCTCCGCACCATTCTATTATTTTATTCCATTTTATCAACATCCCCCACTGTATTGTTTGATTCTTCTTTCATTCTTTGTTTTGCAGATGTGCAGACAAAGTTGCAACACGCGCTGTACACTTAGTGCTCACAGGATTATGCCCACCTACTTAATACTTCGTAGGCACTCTTTTCTCACGAACAATGGCCGACACCAGGCGTAGAATCGACTTCACGAGGTCACTGTACAGTTGTGTGAGGATTTTCAACAAATCTGTTCTTATTGCGTCCAATTGCCTCACCTGGCGTACCACAACATCCCATAGCTGCTCATTTAGGCTGAGATATAGCTAGTTTGGGGGCCATTCGAGATATCTCATATCAGCACAATGTGAGTAGAACTAATCCTCCACGAGGCGGGCCCATGACATGAGACATTATCATCCTGTAAGAATTCATCTTCCACTGGTTGAGGTACAAAATTGTGGCGTGTGCATGGTCCGCAAACAGTCCACGGTAACATCCGGCGTCCATACATTGGTCCTCACGTACCAAGGGTCCCAGTTCATACCACCTAAACATGCTCCACATCACACAACCGCCCCCACCTACCTGAATAGTTGATGACAAGCATAAGGGATCCATTGCCTCACGCTGCTGGCGTCAATTACAGACTCGACCATCGGCAGAAAGGAGTACATATCGTGATTCATCGGAAAAGTACATCAGCTTCCAATCTTCCATCGTCCAATCCGTATGCTGCAGGAATCGTTTATATCGATAGACTGTCTTTAGGAGAGCGTAGCATATAGGCCATCGGCCCTCGTAGGCCAAAGTGTCCTCTTGTTAGTCATGCAGGATACTGTTTCTGGTTGACCTAGATTGTATTGGCCCGTCAATTGCAAAACTGTGCTACTTTGATTGCCCTGTACTAGGACAGCGCACCCTTTGACTACCTATCGAGTCTACTCATCGCCGCCCATTATAGTTGAGTCACTTGTTGGTTGTTTCGGCAAGTTGTCACCACTCCTGGCAAACTTTAACCACGAACCACGTAGGCACGCGAACGACCCACGTGTCGCCATTTCTGAAATGAACGCACTAACAATTCGTTCGCCCATAATTTGGTACTTCCTAAACTTCGATAAATCATTGGTTTCAATAATCACGTCCGTACCTTCGCTCTCAACTGAACCACCGACTCCTCATATACACCCATTTAGACTACAGACCACGCCCTGATCCTCACTAGCCAGTGTAGTTTGCACAGCTGTTACACCGGAACTTGGATATGATATGTTACTGCTAAACCGAAGGAAGTGATAGACAACAAGAAAATATAATGGAAATGCGGCTTGAACTGATTTTTCTCTCCATTTGGGGCAAAACGACCACCGTGAGAAACCCCATGGGCATGCTTGCCAGCGGTAGCTCCCTAATTTGGGGCCACTACTTCCACGGAAGGGAGAGGGCCAGCTCCGTAAGACAAGAACACCATCTATGCCTCGCCCGAGATTCGCACCCAGACCCATCTCGGACAAATGGTCAGAAGCTAGAGCTTAGACTAGTGCACCAACGGGGCAGCAAACTAAAAATCCATAGGATTCTTAAAATGTTCGAAAAACTGAAAAAAATGAGATTAAGAAAACTCGACAGGAAAGACATCAGCTTGGAGCGAAAGCAACTTCAGAGGTGTTGGAAATGTTGAAATAAAGAGCAACAGCTGCAGCAAAAGGATACACATATTACGATGCACGTACAACTCATTTGCGGCAAAATGTCCAATTTCAGTACGATAAGTCGCTTTTATAAGAGGTCAGTAACTTTACTGTCACTCTTGATAAATATGAAACTACTGACTTCTGGAGAAATATCTGAACCAATCCAAAAGAACACAATAGAAGTGCAGCTAAAATTAAAAATGATAAAAATTTTCCGAGAACCAGGGATATGGCAAAAATACATATTGCAGTAAACTATATCAGACAAAGAGAGTAGAAAACTAACCAACCCCTGGAAAGATAATGAAGATGAGTTTTGTTGAGAAACCTAATCAACTTATATCCTAGCTTCCCAGAGGAATTTAATTTCAAAAAACAAACGGCCACTATTGATGTCTAGATGACAGCAGTTCAAATTACAAAATGTAAAAAGAAAAGGAAATTCTTAAATAATTGTAGGCTAAATAACACCGGTGCGTAAGCATAGGTATGCGCATCTTAAACGGAAGCCATTTTAACATCCTATTGGCTACTTCAAATTCAACTTTCAACGTGAAGTGAATTATAGGAACGTTGTACATCTAATGTTCCTGAGAAGATATGATCACTTTGAAAAGTACGATCAATCGTTTTTCGAAACTGAGATTAAAGAAGTTCAGATTACTGAACCATTTGAATTTCTTACAACGATGCAAAAGACATCGCATCTTACCGAACTTTATATATCCTTGAAATGTAACCTAATACCTACTCAGAAAGTAACAAGAGCAGTGAGCAATGCTTCCTTTGCGATTCTTAGAGCTGTTATTAAGGACACTTGGAAGGACATTGCAAAGGTGGAACATGAACTTTATGATCTACATCTTTGGTTGGCTAACAAATTAGCAGATTTTGATACTTTAGACTAAAACACTTCAGTTTGTAGTATCAACATGTCATCGAATTACAGAATTTCCCTCGAAAGAAAATTCCAAAATTTGATAGCAGGTAATAAGAATAAGCAGGCTTATACTATAACGAAGTAAATTTCTCCGTCATTTTTATCCGCGCCGGGGTTCGAACCCGGGTCCACTCATTCCGGAACAAGTTGCTCTACCAATTAAGCTACGCGGACATGTATTCTGATTCCTATCTGCCTTTAAGTCATGTGCGTCCTGCTGGCAGGTACGTCACAATACCAATAGTAATAATAACGGAATAGTGTATCTAGATAATGAAGTGTTTGTCAACTTGTCCGGTCATAGTCTCACTGAAATTGAGAAGAGGACTTTACGATATAATTCTAATTTCGCTATCTCAAGAAAGATACCGGTATCAGACATAGTTGCTTCAGTTGAGGAATCTCTAATACAAAGCAGTCTCAACTTTGAAGAAAAAGAAATAGTTAGACATTGTATCAGCCAAGTGATAACCGCAAATCACGCTGCATTACCTAGACCAAATTTAACCACGAAAGAAATTAATGCGCTTAGAGAATTGCGCTCAAATTCAAATTTAATCATTACTAGAGCTGACAAAGGAGGTCAGGTGGTTGTGTTAGACAAAAATCATTATGATAACAAAGTTAAACATCTTATTTCGGATGGATCTTACAAAGAAATAAAGAATGATCCTTCAGATAAACAATTGAAAGAAATACAGAAATTGATCAAAAACTCAGAAACTCTGAGCCAAAACATAAAAAACAAACTTAATCCTTCATAAGCCGTTGTGCGAGATTCTATGCTCTCCCTAAAATACATAAAACTGGAATTTCTTTCCGGCCTATAGTATAAGTAATATCGGCACAGCAGCATATAAGGTATCGATGTTCTTATCTTCAAAATTATCTACCTTGGCCACTTCCAAACGAAACATCTGTGAAAAGTTCCATTGAGTTTACCATTCGACTCAAACTATACCCCTATGTAGATCAACTAATGCTATCCTTTGATATGGTATCTATGTTCACCAATGTTATAGTAAAAGGAGCTCTACAATCCCTAAAATCAAGTCTTGTAGAGCATCATTACAGCCAACCTGTAGTTGAGGAAATAACAAGACTAGTGGACATTTGCATAAAACAGAACAGATTTACTTTCCGTTGAACGTTTTATGAACAGACGGAAGGCCTAGCCATGGGCAGCCCACTGTCACCTATATTATGTGAAATCTACATGCGTCGATTTGAAGAAAAGCTTTTGAAACTCGTGAAATTTGACTTATGGATACGATATGTAGACTAGGGTGGAACGAAAAACACTTTTTTTTTATTTGAAGCGTCACCATGTGCAATAGTTGCGATTTTATTACTGAAATGACCCCCGAAATATGGATGACATTATTTGATATCTTAGGCTGCCCCAAGAACCTCGAAGTTTGAAAGTTATAGGGAAAAATGGTGTTTAAAAATACCCACTTTCTCCATTTTGTAAATATAAAAAAATACTGTGTCACCATGTTATTTAATATCACCTTTGAGTGTATATACACGGGTGAAAATTCAGCAGACGTGAGTTCATTTCTTAGGCTTCCCCAAAGAGCTCAAGATTTGTCATATTTCTCCAAAAATGGCATAAGTTATGTAAATATGATAGACACCAGCCTTACCTAGTAGCATAACTTGAGGAGTGAGTTTATTTCACTTGGAAATCAGACTTTTTTTCAAAACTTGGCATCAGCTTCCTATCCAAAATTTTTGCTCTGATGAATCCATCTCTTGCAAGAAGGCCGCACACATGAGCAGAAGAATATGTTACAATCTTAACCATCCTCTCAACTGCCTGAGAATGGCAGGGTATTTTTGTAAATTCGTGGCAAGAACTTGGATGTTTATCCGACTGCGGTAATTCCAGAAGCTCATCTTATTTCCATTTCCGTGTGATGGGAGGCTCAGTCACATTACACTCTTGCCAGTCGATTAGGTCGATGTTCTGGAAATTCAGCTTAGGAGTCCGAAACTTCCTAATGGTAGTTGTTTGTTCGGAAGATTTCCTGGCCTTCATGATACGTTGAACAGCAAGCTCACGGACATACCTTCTGTCGTCAAACAACATTGCAGCGAGCAAGTTTTCTGCATGGGCAAAATACGCGTTGTCTTGGACGACTCTTTTTACAATATCCTTTAAATTATTTGGAAGATACTGAAACCTAGATATAAAAAGTTGCAAATTTCTTGAACCATCTTTACAGGTACCGTTTCATTTGATCGTGAAACACGATGGTGCATATACTTTCGTTATGAAGGTGGCTAATGAGACAAGTTGTGGTGTTGGATCACTAGTTCCAACATACAAACGCAGAATGCGATTTGCAAGGGTCAGTCAACGGGAATGTGCAAGGGCTCCAGGATCCCGATTTGCCAAATCTTGTGGGCAATCACCTGCATAGACTGCCTTACAAATTTCCCACAAATAAAGTTGATCCGAGCTAAGATCTCCATAGTTAATGTCGGACAGAAGCGAAAATTCAATTTTCTGGAAATTAACGATAAGAAGGTTTGCGCACGTCTTCAGGCGCTTTCCAATCAATCCACCAAATCCTCTTGGTCCTGATGTTTTTCCATCAAGTGCTTCAGTGAGGTGGCGTAAAGGCAGTTCATTAAAATGAAGTTGACATATAATCCGGTGTACGGGAGAACTGAGCTTCTCTTCAAGGCGCCTAATTACACCTGAATTTGTGCCGGTAGTAGTCACTTCCCCGTCACTTCCAATAAAGACTAACTCTGACAAGTCAAATGCCTTCTGGTTTAATAAGCTGAAGATACCGTCGGAAATGTCCTTTGCACTCTTGCTCTTCGGTGCAAAATGTCCCAAATAGACTGAACCCTGTTCTTCAACAAGTGCAATATGCTCCTCCCATTCTTTTCGTTTGTGCTACTTGCCATCATCTGTCTGTGTATTCGTAAGAATTTCATCCCTTCTTCCGTTAAAAATAAAGCTGCAATCTTGCGACCAGTCAAGTTTACCTCATCTTGAATTGTTTGACGGGCCTTTTTCCTTTCTCGTCGTACTTTATGCCGGTCAATAACAGATACATTACATTCTTTCGAATGAACCGGTTCACTTACATCATGAAGCAACGCAGGCGCAAGATCAGCTGCCGCTCGGTCGCTGATGCCTCTCCTATCGCACTTTCTAGAAAATGCAGACAGTGTCATCTGACGCCTAGGTTTCGAAAAACGACGTGGAGTGAAATCGTAATCTTTCTCCGAGGCCAACAAATGACTAGGACCCGGCTCGTCTGGTTTTCCTGCAGAATTAGTATTTGTATCCTCTTCTGAAGGATCATCCTCGACTCGCAGGGCCGATTTTCAGTATTGCAGTTTTCTGTAATTTCTTACGGACATGCTCTTCCCTATCACTCTTTCGAGCTCATCTTTTCTTCAGAGCACTGGTGGTTTTTGCGTCAAGCCCATCTACTATCATTCTTCTGTTTGTTCTCTGGTCCATCAGAAAGTCTCGCTCTTTCACGGGTACTTTTTTTGCAGAGCTGCATTTGCAGGTTCTAAAACATTTGCACTTGCATGAGCATATGCCAAAGATACGTTGCGAATCTGCACGAAATTGTTCAATCTTCTTTCGGTAGGTTTCATCCATTCTTACAGCGTGTTTTTTCAGCTTTCGGATTTCAGTGTTGTATGCGGTAATATGCTTTGCAACAGATTTGTGGAGGGATGTCGGAAGAGATGCTTTCTTCCATATACTTAGCACTTTGTCCGCGACAATACTTGCTATTTCTGCTGCAGCAGGCTTATAATTTTCACCTTCCTGCCTAAGAGTATTGCTCACAAGGTAGTAATGGCGCATTACATCTTCGTACGTAGGCAACACATTTTCATACATCTCCTTATAACTCCCGAGGATAGGGCAATCAGCTTTACTTCTTGTTTCAGCCATCTTAAGTAGTTGGACGACAAAGCAAAAATGTCGGTACATTCCAATCAACGTCACTAGGAGTGAAAGAAACTGTTGCATCATTATGACGCAAACCCGCCAACACTCTCTCCCAAACGTACCTGTGCGACTGTGATGAGATGACTCAGCGAGTTCGCAAACAGAGCTCCGCTGTGAGAGAGGGCGTGGGTTGAGATGAAAAAGGTAACAAAAACAAAGCAGAGCGCAAAACAGCTGGCTATGTTTCTGAAAATCAACAAGAGGTTTCCAGAAACTATGAGAGGGGGAAGGATTGTTAATGTTAAGCCCAAATTGGTAAAAATAAGGCTGCTGTCGAACTTAACGCTTACGCAACTTATCATGCCATTTTTGGCAAACATTACATACTTTAAGGGATCTGGGAAGCCTAAGAAATTAACTCATGTCTGCTGAACTTGTACCCGTGTTTATACACTCAAAGGAGATATTAAATAACATGGTGACAAAATTTTTTTTTATATTTACAAAATGGAGAAAGCGGTTGTTTTTAAACCATATTTCCCTATAACTTTCAAACTTCGAGGTTCTTGGGGCAGCCTAAGATATCAAATAATGTCATTCATATTTTGGAGGGTCATTTCAGTAATAAAATCGCAACTATTGCATATGGTGACGTTTCAAATTAAAAAAAAAGTGTTTTTTGCTCCGCCCTAATGTAGACGATACTTTCGTTCTATGGAAGGGAAAACATTCTGAAATTCCGGAATTAGTCAAACTTATAAATTCCATTGATGCTCACATTTAATTCAGCTACGAAACTGAGAATAACGGATGCCTACCATTCCTTTACGTCCTGGTAACTCGCTTAAATCAATCTCTCGCAATCACAATTTATCGGAAGCCTTTCGCTATTTTTTCACCTCCACATGCCAAGTCTAATCACCCTTATCAACATAAACTCAGCGCCTTTTTACAGTTGCGTATATCGCGGATACATATATGTTCAGATAAGGACAGTTTGGAAAAAGAACTTTATTTCCTTAAACGTGTTGCAGTACAGCGATGATACAACCCTTCCATTAAAGACAAGGCTCTAACAAAATTCCGGAAGCCGAAGCCCATCTCCACATTAACTCCTGTGATGCGCCCATTGCGAGAGAATTTTGCCATTATTCCATTTTCCCGTGACATAGCCTTCGAAATTACAAAAATTCTCGAAACCTTTAATTTTAAGGTGATTTTTAAACCTATAAAAAAATGAGATTTTTACGATTAAAAGACTATGTTGAAGACAAAAACTCGTGGGGAATTTATCAAATTCCATGTGAATGTGGCGTTTCGTGCATAGGACAGACCCGTAGAGCCTTGCGTTTTCGATTGTAGGAGCACAAGACCTACATTCGGAATTGTGACCTAAAGAAGTAATCGATGGCTAAACACTGTTACGAAAAGGACCATAAATTTCTCTTTGAAGAAGCAAAACTTATTGACAAGCCAGATTTAACCACCAAACTTGATATTTTGGAAGCTTTCCATATATATCAGAAGTCTTCGCAACTTGTTAAGGACATGGCATCCACGCCATTTCTATCAAACGCGTGGAAGCATCTAACCAAAACACGTGACTGTAAACACCATTTATGATGTCATATACAATTTGAATATTTACGTGCCATTCGTCCTGATGAAGCTAGGTCAATACTCAGCAAAACCATGGTCGTCTTGAGAAAATAAACATTTGTGACAACTATATTATCTTAATCTATAGCTAATAGAATGCTTGCTAGCAGTGTTCAGAATGCTAACTGGAATAACAGCAGTTAAAATCCAGCCCCTGCTTCAAAAAAAAAAAAAAAAAAAAAAAAAGCAATTTCCAAAATTTTCGAAGAACGAAAGACCCAATTACTGATTGATAAACGATCCTCAAAAATAACTGCAAAATACGCAAAATAAATCTACATACTGATTTAAAAAAGGTTTGACTTCTTCCCTCACACCTTGATTAAGAAATACCTAGAGACTTCGAAAATGTTTGAAAATTTCTTGAATTAGTAAAGAATACATGCAACGCCATGTCAATGGTAAATAAGTAATAAAAGAAAGAGGCTTAGGCAAGGTATCTTCAAGGTGACTCACTATACTCTTTGCTGTTTAAAATAGCACTGATAACTTTGTCAATAATACTAAAGAAACAAACTGTGCATAAAAATTATGTAAGCAAACTGGTAAATTTTATGTACAGTGATCTTAAATATTACGGAAAGCATCCATCAGAAATTTAATTATTACTAAACGTAGTTTCAATATTTAGCAAATATCTTGCAATTTAATTTGGAGTAGAAAAAAGTGCAACGTCTTCATCTAATCGAGACAAAATTGTGGATTTAAATGGTATATAACTGGCAGATGGAAATACAAACAATAATAGCCTTGATCACGAAGAAAGTTACAAATATTCAAGCAAAAAATACCCACATAAAACAATGAGACAGAGGTATGTTATTAAAAATGTGTTGTACATGTGCCGCATTGCTATGTCTGTTTGCAAATCACTGTCGGCAACGTGGATCAAACGACCAGATTACTTACAAGGCCAACATATCGTGGCTCACAGAAAACCGCTTAGCAAGAGGGTTAGCCTATATACGAGCAGGTGATATTGACAGCGCCTTTACGGACGCGTAGAAAAGGGAGAGATCTCAGGGTCGGCAGGAGGAGCAATTAGAGAAAGAGAGCGAAAGCCAGAATGTTCAAGTCCGACAATATGGTACTCCGAAGTTTCTGTCGGAGTGGGCAATATACGAAGTGATCTGGAAATTCTCGATCAGCCACCGAATTTCTCAGAAGAAGAAATCGACGATTGCCAGAAGTCGTCCAGTTCAGAGCTATATGGGATAGTAAATAAGTTTGAGAATCAAATGTCATTAAATTTTTCCTAAGTTAATGCCACACAGAAGTTCATCTCGGTTAACATGCTAAGTTTACCTTTCATCAGTCTTGCATGTCAGATATACACTGAAGAGCAATTGAATTAGAGACAGCTGGCGTTATGCAAATATGGCGCTGTGGGCGGCCCTGTAAACGGAAACGACATGAGGTATGCAACGATCCGACAATATAAGGAGTGATGCGACGGGAATCAGTAAGAGTCGGATGCAGTACGGGTAAGACGAAGGATCTAAGCGCATTTGATCGTGGGCAAACTGTCTAGGCCCGACGAATGGGTCACTCCATCTCGGAAGTCGTGCAGGCACTGGGATTTTCACGAGCCACTGTGTCACTGGTGCACAGTGAGTACATCGAATCCAGTAAAACCATCCCTGCAAGGACCAACTGCCGTGGACAACAGCGTGTGGATGAGCGGGGTCATCGTCGGCTAGCTCGCATTGTAACAGCGGATAGACGAATCACTGTGCAAGAAATCACTCGGCAATTTAACGTTGGTGCACAAAAACGTGTAAGCAGCCACACCATCCAGAACCATCTCCTCGCTATGGGGCACAGAAACCATCGTCCCACGAGGGTACCGCTACAGACCGCACATCACAGGGTGCAAAGATTAGCATAAGCGCGGGAACAGCACCACTGGACCCTAGACATGTGGAAAAATGTTGCCTGGACTGATGAGTCGAGATTCACGTCGGTACATGCGGATGGCAGGATACGAGTACGGCGCAAACCACATGAAGCAATGGATCCTTCTTGCCAGCAGGGTACTCTTGAAGCTGATGGGGGTGGCATTCTCGTCTGGGGACTGTTTTCGTGGACTGAAATGGTGAAATGGGACCCCTGGTACGTGTGACATTGTCCCTCACAGGTCGACGTTACCGGGATATCCTGGACGACCATTTGCTCCCGTTTGTGCGTCTTCAACATCCCACTGGGGACTTCATCCTACAACAAGACAATGCACCGTGCCATCGCTCCCGAATTGTTGGATGAAAACTCCACCAACGCGACCTCGCTTCCTTGGCCAACTAGGTCAGCTGACCTCAATCCCATCGAGCAGATCTGGGATGCCATCGAGAGAGATGTTCGAGGCTCTGACCCCCCTCCATCAAATCTTCGTGAACTGTGGGAGCTTGTTCTGGGGTCGTGGATCCGTATGGTTTCCCCAACACTTTCGGTGTCGTGTCGAGTCCATTCCGAGACGAATCGCCGTCGTCATCAGGGCGAAAGGTGGTGCTACACGTTACTAGACAGGTATCTCTAATTCAATTGGTCTTCAGTGTACGTATGTATAGTAAAGACGACGAGGTGGGTTAAGTTACGGAAATGCTTTCACGAATGAACTGTAATAAATTTACCAAAGACATAAAGAGGATGTTCACACATTTTTAGAACGATTTTACAGCAACACAAATAATGTTTAAAACAAAATTATTTCTTTCTCCAATGTTCTATATGATAGCCCTTTCTCTGGCCTATGAACGTACATCCAGATTTCCAAGAAAACAGGGCATTTCGTAAAACTGGTAGTGATATTTTATTCCACTCCTCTTCCACTACTTTCCATAGACCAATCACTGTTTTAGATCTGCGCTTAGAAAGCGCTCTTTTTAGCAGTCCGGAGGCACAATAGTCCATTGGTGACGCATCAGGGGACTAGAAGGAATATGCGCGAATAGACCGGATACCCGTCTCTTTTTTAACCTTTTCAAGAAATACAGTGGTAGATTTGGATGTATGACTGGTAGCCTTATCCTGATGGAGTTTTACTCTTTGAAGGCTCTGTCGATAAAGGAATGGTATTTCGTCTTTAAATATAGGAGTTAAAACATTATTTTGGTACTACGCAGAAATGATTTTAACATTCTTTTCAACTTTTCTTAAATTTAATTTCCCATTGTACAAGAAACCAGCAATAATCACGAATTGTTCACTCCAAATTTTTGTTGATTCTTGGAACTAAGTTTGTACGTCTTTCTCTGCTCTTTTGTGATAGCAAATCTAACATTTTAGCTGGTCTTTTGTAAAAAAATGATTGCGCTTATGTTATCGGGTTGACCGTCTGCCAGTGGACACCATATCTCTATGCATTAGGAAGATTAAAATGTGAGAATGATGATCCTTGCATTCCGGTTTTATTCCGATGCACTACTTCACCGCTACGAGGCGTAAATGCAGATGATAGCTAATTCAAAATACTTTTATTGCATATATTTGCTTCTAAATATCCGATTTAAAAAAATCTTTCGTCCTTTCAATGCCATTTATAAGGAAGTCTATTTTAGGCACAGATTTTCCGCTAGGAGGCGTAAAGGTAAACTGTGTTTTCCCCGATATCTCTGCTTCTAAAACTCCGATTTGAAATTTTTTTTCCTGCATCTGATACAGCTCCTGAAGGGGAATGTTTTCATCATAGTTTCTAATTTTTGATAAAGAATGGTTTGGCCATCAGTGTCTATTTCTGCTTCTGATGTACTTGTAGCAAAATCTAAGCTTCTGCAAACTCGATTGAAAAAATTTCTTCGTGGACCGAGACCGCTCACCTCGGAAAATATTTTCAGAATACCTTCCTCTTAAAGTAATTCATAGTGTTTCCGCCAGGGGGCGTCGATATCTCTACTTGCAAGAGTCCTGTCTGAAAAAATTCTTTCCTTTAATTGTCATGAAAGTACGTGCTTTCTTTGGATATTCGTTTGGTGTTCTTTTTCCCGTTAAAAGCAATGCTTGACGATTTATCCCTCCATCATTTATAATACTGCTTATTTTTTATTTAGAAATGCTAATTCCATAATTTTCACAGCTTTTTTTAATTACAGAATACGAATATTTCTCTTCGTAAAGAGCAAAAACATAGCCTTCTTTCCACAGCTGTTTACGTGGGCCATTTTCTTAGCAGACGATATTTAACTGCAGCAGATGTTTCTTTCGTGTTCATCTGAGACGCTGTTGCCAGTTTCAATTCTGTGAACTTCTTTTATTTTCTCTAATTTCTTATCAAGAACATTCTAAAAATGTGTGAGCATCCTCTGTATTAAAGCAAGTGGAGATGCGAAAAGGTAGCGTCGGCGATCTTACCGCTGCAATAATTTCACATTAATTTTACTTCATTTTCTGCTTGAGATAACAGATACACAAATATTTGGTGAACAGATGACAGCGGAAAAAACGTATGTACGTGTGAAATGGAGAGAGAGAGAGAGAGAGAGAGAGAGAGAAATATATCATGCTAGATTTATATAATTCGGTTAATAACTCAGGCTAGATCAGAATTTGGTTATTTCAATAGTGATTAATTCCGCAGGATAACAGCGAAGTACAGAAAATACTTAGTTACGTAGATAATTAGATTTTTAAAACAGGCTTTTAGTAAGTATAAGTCACCAGTAGAAAAACTAAAACGAAAAACATGCAATTGTTGAAAACGAAAAAAAAAAGAAAAAAAGAAAACCGTACAGAAACAAAGATGGAAAAGTATCAGCAGGGTGCAAATCGCACTTAGGAGAAACATTAGTCTAAACTAGTTAATGACACTACATGCACTGCTAACCTATACATATTATACCCTGTAATAATGAATCAAAAAGTCGGCTTTTGGGGAAGCAGTAATATAATTCAATAAGAGTGCGATTGGTAGAGGACCACAATTTTGTTCCGCGAAATAAAGCTGTGTAACCTAAAGTCTGTGGGAAGCACAGACTTTAGACGTCGTGCGAATGTTGCGAGAAGCCTCAGAGAGGCGATAACAAAGGGAAATTTATTGTTAACAATTTTGTGAGCAGAAAATAGGAAAAGGTAATTTCAAATTGTTGAGAAAACGAAGAAATCGACTCATTAAACAGTGCACCGGTGTGTTCGCTGAAATACGAAAAGCTCATTAATCTAATTAACTGGTTTTGAGCCACAATTAGCGTCTTAGAGTGGTAACGTTAGCTGAACCTCAGAGAATAAAATAAGCTGAGATAGACAAGGAACTAATAAACAAAGTCACTGAATAAATAGAAGTATCGCATAGCAAATTTTGGAAGAAACGCGAGGTAGTTTAGAGATAATGAAACAAAATTATGATACGATGTCTACATGTTTGGTGGGGTTCAGCAGATATTTCAAAGTAGAATACAATGTCATTGTACTAAAATGACGATTTCTGTTATAATGAACAGGAAGGCAGACTGGTAATATTTTTACCCTGACTCCGAACATGGCATAACATCATTTTTTTTTATTTTTAGACGATTCGTTTCGAGCCTAAAAAAGAGTGTCTTAAATTCTAAAGGGACTTTGGTTAAAACGTCAAAACGTTTATTGCCCAAAAATCAAAAACATAAAAGGTGTATATTAAGTGTATTAGTAATTACTAAAAAAGCTCAGACACGATGAGGCCATTGTGATAAAAATCGTTTTTAATCTTATATTGAAACGCCTTATAGCTTTTCTCAGATGATCTTTAGATGCATGTTTTGAAACACCAGATATTCTGAATGAGAAACAGTAACTTATTATCATGTTTACAAGAACAATACTAAAATGTATTAAGAAAGTGTTGCACACAGACAAATTCTGAAAGATAACGAATTTGCATGATAATCATATGCTGCGGGGATCTATTTTTAATTTTTTTTAAGAAAGTGTTTTTTTTTTCATTTGTTATCTGCTTTTCCTAACTAGCAGTTCATTCTTTTCCTCAATGTCCAAACTCGAATCTTTGCTAAAGCATGGACTTCGTGTGTGTGTGTGTGTATTCTCTCTAATTAGTTTTCTACAATCCTTGAGCAACCGGCTGCTCTGAACTGGATGTAGACAATTTCCCTTGAAACAGAGGCGCTAATTTAGGGACAAGTGGCTGTTAACCCTTTAAACGGCCGACGTACCTGAAAACAAATGCTACCTGAAATTTTCTGAGCTACCCAAAGACAAATGTTCACGCAGAAGCCAAGTTTCACGAAAGCTTCGGTAGAACAATTCCTTTCCCTCTCTCATCTCACTAGTACCGACCGTAAGTCTGTAACTCTTAATAAGCGCCACATGCTGGTTCTTTATTCTAAAAAAGCTAGTTCCCTTTCGACGGGCATCATGCCACTGCGTAGAAACAAGTTTCCCAAACATTTCTCTCTTTTTTTAGGTTCTACGCCATTGTTATAACCTCCTAGCAGGTAATCATTAGTCAGAAAGGATTAGTATAAATAATCCCCCCCCCTTAAAGTGACCAATTTAAATAACAAGCAAAAGGAGGAAAATAATGCTTTCTGATGCCCAGGTTTCCTCGATTCAGCCCACTTCTTAAATAACAACTATTCGAACTGATTTCAGCCGATTTTGCTAACCCCGAGTTAACTCGTACCAGCCGGTCAAAGGATTAATAGCCCTTTGAGTTGCTCATGAAGATCTTTAAACCCCGAAGCAAGAAATTAGTGACATGTTAGTGACAGTAAGAACAAATTTGAAGAAACTGAGAGTATTCTACACTGCTGGCCACCCAAAATGCAACACCAAGTAGGAAGCATCCGATTGGCCTGAAATTCGCAGCATGCGTGCCAGCGAGAGGACATGCAAACGATTAGCATTGCAGAGCATATGCAAATCATGTGCGCATGGCACGCCACCAAGAAGCACTATAAAAAGGTTGCACAGAAGGCGGGGTGTAACTAGTGGAAGTGTGTTGTGCTGCCGGACCTGTGCGAGGGAAGCTTCCTGATGCCTCGTCGCAGAATACGGCAGCCATTCCAACACGTTTCGGAGTTCGACAGAGGACGAATAGTGGCTTATCGTGACAGCGGTTTATCTTACCGAGACATCGGCGCCCGTGTGGGACGACATCCAGCCACAGTGAGGCGAGTATGGATTCGGTGGGTGCAGGAGGGACGGACGGACCGACGTGAGCGATTGCCGCAGCCGCGGCACACCACCGAACGAGAGGACCGGCACGTTGTGCGGCTGGCATTGACGGCTCTCACCGCCACATCACGAACGTTAGCGCAGGAATTAGGGTGTGTTGCGCAACAACCTGTGTCAGCACGTACCTTTCGACGTCGTCTGCAGGAGCGGGGACTTGTCGCACGAAGCCCATTGCTCTGATTACCATTGACGTTACACCACCGGCGAGTGCGGCGGCAGTGGGCCTTTGAACGCCGCACCTGGACTACGGAATGGCACGACATTGTCTTCTCCGACGAATTCCGCTTCTGCCTGCAACACCACGATGGCCGGATCCGCGTGTGAGGGCACCGTAGTGAGAGAATGTATGACGCCTGCAATGTGCATCGTCATACCGGTTCTTCGCCTGGCATTACGGTTTAGGGCGCAATTGGATATGACACCCGCACCCCTCTGGTACGCATCGCCGGCACACTCAACATCCACCGCTACATCTCCGACGTTTTGGAGCCTGTAGTCCCCCCTTACCTGCAGGACATGCCAGCGGCTACGTTTCAACAGGACAAAGCGCGCCCGCACGTGGCACGCACCGTGCAACAATTCTTCACGGCCCACCAGGTGTCACTGCTGCCGTGGCCCGCCTGTTCTACCGATATGTCGCCCATCGAACACGTCTGGTGGCTGATTCCCAACCGAGTGGTCAGGCAAGCACCACCCGCAGCGACGCCTGATGAACTGTGGCAACGTGTGGAAGCAGCCTGGACCGACATACCCCAAACCCACATCCTAAGCCTCTTTCGTTCGATGCCGCGGCGTGTAGTGGCTGTTATTGCCAGCCATGGGGGCCACACGAACTATTGAATCCTGCGTGTTCCGCAAGTCGCACGGGCCTGTAAGCTCAATCGTTTCATCATTGTATCTGTTGTTATGTGTCCAGTAAATCTGGCTTTGCTATCTCGTGTCCTTCTTGGTGTTGCATTTTGGGTGGCCAGCAGTGAAATTGCTATCTTTCCTTTTACTTTCATATTTTACGATTCCCTGATAATAATGTAGAGCTGCAAGGAGTCACCCGCCTATTGCTTATATCCACTGATTTCACGAAAGGGACAAAGCCAATACCGTAGAAGCAGCACACTGCCCATACTTAATCTGGGCTTTGGGTTAGCCAGAAGCCTCTACCTCTGAACACTTGCCCACCTGAGTGGCCCCTCGTAGTTTATTATTGTAAAGGTGACCAATTGTTTGATACCGAAAACATGCAACAAAACATCAGAAATAGGACAGGAAGTTTTTAAATATGGTATGGAAAAACAACATAAAGTTTTAAAACGGCTGAATTTTACGTACTGAATTAGTGACAAATTAAAATAAATACGCAAACAAGAACTGAAAAAAATTAAGTTCTGAATTAAAAAGGCTTAAAATTAAATCTGTTCGCGGTGTGTATAAGAAACTGCAATTGCAGTGGGGGTAATTTGTGGGCGCAAAATTCGGAAACCAGGTTTCAAAAGGGAATGGCACCGATTACGAAACCAGTGATCAGCAATGAACATCTCATTCAGAAACTAACCTTTTTCACCTAACAACGATAAACACGTAACTTTACATTCATGGGTATATTTTCATTCATTTCAGGAATGAAAGGTATGTATATAATTATGAACACAGAATTCACACACTTCCATTACGTTGCCTCAATGCCTCTATTTTTACAAAATCAGGTATTTTTAATCCTTGTGAAGGAAATTTTTTCTTTCCATAATATGCCGAAGTCTGTGGCCAAAGTTGCATCTACTTTGGACTAGTCGAAACGAACCGGGCGATTGCCTAAGTATAACTTTTAAGATGCGTCTGTATATTCTGATTTTTGCTTCAGTAAATTATTGTGTCCCTTAATTCTATAACAATAGATTCTGTTTAAATAGCACTTAGATTTGTATAAAAGTAAAAATAAAATTGTCGAAAAACACTCCGGGTATAATCTCTTATGAACCATCTCACGTAAATGTGTAATCGGGAGAATGACGTAGATTCGCCAGCGCCAAAGTTTGCGATCACCGCTGGAATAACAGAGACCAAATAAGGTAAACTGTTTTACTTCTCCCGATTAACATGCGACTGGAACATGTCAGTGGCTTCAAGGTCACATACGTTTCTAAGCTATCTCGTTCATAACTTCCTGGTTCTCGTACAAATAGCCATGTAAATAATTTTGCTTCTAAACCCCCTTTTCGGAGTTTATACATAAAACTGGTTAAACTCTGAAATGATGTTTAACCATTTTAAATCTCCATTTCCGCAACAATGTAAAGAAATTCACGATGTCCTGGGTTATGGCAGACTCTCTCTCTCTCTCTGTTACTTTTATCGATGTACATTTTATGTAAAATTAAATTGAGCTGTCGGTTGAAACATTTCTTTTACCTGAACCTACAAGTTTTGAGGTTTCAGATTTCTATTCACTAACTTAAAACACATAACATATTTGCAGCAAATCGTTAAGCGCTGTTAGGCCAAAAAATATGGCGAAAGGACCATTCATTTATTTTAAACGATTTATAATTTCTCCAAATGCCATAAATTCAAGCGTGTTATTGTAGTTCACAGGCAAATTGGCATTATCTCTTTCTTGGTTCACTGCTTCACCGGATTCGTTGCTTAGAGCTTCAGCTTAACGTTAACGAGCTACAGATTCCTTACGCATGTGATCCCTGCAATAATTCTGACACCGGTTCTCAAACCTTTCAAAGCCCCACCACCCTCCTGAAAATGCACCTGCCGCGTACAAATTGAATTACTCTGATCAAATGCAGCTTTATTTTTCACGTTTGCCATTTGGAAACATACTTTATATATCCCGTTACTTATTACATTTGCTATCTGCTCTTGGCACAACAGCTGACTTTATTTGATTAAGTAGATTTAGAATCCCATTTTAGTCATTATTTCAACGAAGCAATTGCCCAAATTATCGTTTATAAAGCTTTGTTCAAATGAGGCTTGTTTCACATTTCTAAGTGTTCGGCGATTTCAGAATTTTTTTTTCCCGATTCATATATATATATATACTAGCAGTCATGCCCCTTCTCCGTATGGTGAATCTATAAAATCATTTCTTGAACATAAAATAAAAAGAAAGAGAAAAGTAATTAAGGAACAGAAAAGTAATTTAAAATCCGTAACTGTTTTACAATTTAAAACAGGGTCGTGACGTCAATGCATACGATTTGAGGTAAAACGGTAACAGGCATTGGCGCCCCTTACTTTTAAATTAAAGTTTCATGGGATTTTACAGCATTTTAACATTTCTAGCATAATAATTATCTTGAAACCTATCAGAATTTTGAACAGTAAAGCTGAGCTACCCTTTTGAATTTTTTAGTTTTCAGACTTTTTTATGTGTAGAAGAGGTAGAAAAATTCAAACAGACAATATTCCTAAGCAACCATCTTGATTTTGTTTCTTTTTTTAGTTTTAGGACTTTTCTAGGTATTCAGACCTTAAAACCTATCAGCATTTCCAAGAGTAAACCTAAGCCACCCTTTTGAATTTTTGGTTTTCAGACTGTTTTTTTCAGGCGTAGAAGTGGTAGAAAATTCAAGCAGACAATATTCTAAAGCCAACATTTTGATTTTTTATGTTTTCGGACTTTTCTAGGTACCCGGACCTTAAGACACCATGGTAAACGACGAGTAGCATATTGACAAAAGTCACCGGACACCTAGAACAGAAACACAACGTAGCATTTATTGACATACATTAGTACGGTGTCGGTCCACCTTTGGCCATAATGTATTCACTGACCCTTCGAGACATGCTTTCGACAAGGTTTTGGAACTCAGCGATAGGTATGCGCTTCCATTCAGTACATAATGCTGCCGCTAACTCTTGCTTAGTAGTAGACCTTGGTTCCAAACTTCTCATGCGGCGCTCTAATTCATCCCATAGGTGCTCTATGGGATTAAGATAAGAGCTCTGTGCTGGCCAGTCCACACACAATAATCGTCAAACCACGTCGTAACAGTTCTTGCTTTATAGCTCGGTTCATTATCCTGCTGGTACCAAAAAGGCTCGGTTCATTATCCTGCTGGTACCAAAAAGGCTCGGTGCATTATCCTGCTGGTACCAAAAAGGCTCGGTGCATTATCCTGCTGGTACCAAAAAGGCTCGGTGCATTATCCTGCTGGTACCAAAAAGGCTCGGTGCATTATCCTGCTGGTACCAAAAAGGCTCGGTTCCATAGCATTGCCACAGAGTTGGTAGGGCATAATTGTCCAGAATATCGAGGTAAACATGCTGGTTAACAGGTTTGTCCACGATAACCAATGGGCCGGGACCATACCACGAGAAACATTCCCACACGAGTACACTGCCAGCTCCAAACTTGACCGTAGGAACAGTACACTGTGGTAAATAGCGTCCCGCCGGCTGCCGCCATACCCACACACGGCCATCAAACTGATGGGTCGTGTATCTTGATTCATCAGTTCATAGGACCTGTTTCCATTGATCTACGGTCTACAATAAATGTTCTTTAACACCATGCTAAACGACGAGTAGCGTTCAGAGTAGAGATGAAAGGCTTATGAACAGCCGTACGACCACGGTAACCCATGTAATGAAGTCCTCTGCGAATGGTACGTGCACATACCGAGGTTCCAGCATTTTTACTCACCTGTACACTGAGGTCTTGTGCAGTACTCCGTCGATTAGCTGTAACGACTCTCCTGAGGCTTCGACGTCCTCTATCACTGATTTCTTTTGGTCTGCCGGTACGTTTTGCTGTTTCAGGCACGCCATGTATCTTTCACTTATTCAGTACATCCAAAACAGTTGACTTGGGTATGTTTAAACGCCTCTCGGTTTCTCTTATGGACAACACACTAATATAACACCCAACAAATCTTTCGTTTCTCAAATTCAGTTCTCTCCCGCCGCGACATTTTCACTCAACCTCACAGTGCGATATGATCGCGGTCAACTGCAGGTTTGTTTTTATACTGTCTGCAGTTGTACTGCGCATCTCAACAATGCAGCGGATCCGTTCATTTACTTCCCTTTCTCCTTCAGATGTTTCGAAAAATTAAGTTGCAATGCTTGTTAACAAAAAAATAAAAAAATAAAAATTGTAAGGATATAATATTACGCAAGCAAGCTTACTTTCTAAAAAAATCCGGCAGTTGCATTTTTGGTTATATGCTGCACAACTGAACGCAATGTTCGACGGTTATGAACACTGAAAGGAAGGAAAATTTACTACGCACACGCACCACACAGTGAGTGGCCAAACACTTTGCCCTCATAACAGCAGCAACACGCCGTATCATAGACTCTACGAGATGTTGGAAGCGTTCGAGTGATATTGCGACGTATGATTCCAGAACAGCTGTCCATACAGCTCCGAAAGTTTCCGGTGATGGGCTTCGGGATCGAACGAATCGCTTCACTTTGTCTTACAGATGCTCAATTGGGTTCAAATCCGGAATGCGATTGGGGCATTCTAAGATTGCGAACTCACTGGAGTGCTCCTCCAGCCGGTCCTTCGCCAAACGGGAGCGATCAGATGGAGCGTTGTCTTACTCAAAGACGGCATTCTGTATTGAGAAATGAATAGCCATGAACGAGTGTAGGTGGTTGGTGGGTACGTGAACATAGCCTTGTGCAGCCATGAAGAAAATTACAAATGGCAGCCAATACTATAAAATTCCATTCGTGTTTTCCTCCTGAACAACGCAATTTGCTTTGAGCTGAATTTCACGGTTCATTCTGTTCTATTCTATCCGAGAAAATGTGACTGTAGTACTTTATTGGATACAGATCCCCATTTAATATGTCTCAGGGCAACAAAATATGGCTTTGTTTCTGTGTAATTTATAGTGAGCTCACTAAAGTAATTTTTGTTGTAGAGATAAACAGATGAAAACCATTACATACTCGTAAAATCATTCAAATACAGTTAGCATAATTATTTTGTGGTGTCAACCATTTTTAATCCACCGCTGGATGAATGTGTCCCGAGTCTCTTATACAACTCCCTGTTTCTATTTATTCACCCCCATCTCATTCCAGCATGCTTTGAAGCTTCATCCATCAATCTCCCACGTGGTCTCCTTCATAGTCTTTTCCTGCCCCTTGGTATTCAATCTATCGTGTTCATTTGCATTCTTCCATATTCAATATCTCAAAATAAAAAAAAAATGTTTCTCATGATAAATCATCTTTAATGAACACACCCGCAGCTGCTGGGATCATTTCTTTCCAGATGGTCAACATTCATTTTGGTACCCACAAGTTGATGGGTTTGCTTAGCAGCAGTATTTCATGACGGCTCTGTTTTCTATAGCTGGCAATTATTTCCGCTGTGGTTGTTCTTCCTGTAGATTTCCAGTGATGTGGCCTGGTTGCTAAACAGAAGGCATTGAGCTCTGCTGCCCATTTTTCTCCTTACTGACAAGGGGCAGTAGAATCTGGCATGTCTGTTGTTGACCACAGCAACGGTTTCATTTACGTACCATTCGGAAACGGGTACCTAGACACATTTGGTCTAGCTTCTCACCTCAGCTCTACACGGTCCTTTTGTGAACAACGCTTCTGAAGCAATGCCCTCATCCTCACGGAAGCACAAAAGTTCCCACATTGTGCGACAAGGTTGTGCTTCTCGTAGAGCGATTACTATTATTTTAAACTGCATTTGACTTTCACAGGTAGCCATTGAACGAATAGTACCACAGAAGGAATAGGTACTGGCCTAATCGTACCATTGGACGAGTGAGTATAAATAAGTGGAAAAAATGGTACAAGAAGAACTACTGAAAGCTAAACTTAACAAGGAATCAATCATTCGATAAAGAGCTTTTTCTGTCTCTCTCGGAACCTGTGAGACAAGATGAACAGACTAAAGACAGAATATGGTAGGAACACATCATATACTCGTAAATGAAAAATCTAGATGACCCAGTATGAGACTGTCCATATCTAGTCTTGCTCTTCGAGACGTCACTTCAAGGGTAGAATCCAGACATTACGCTTTGTAACAAGTGAAGCTTTGCACTGAATGGGAAATCTGGATAACCGCAGGAGTTGGTCGGTTTTCCAGCTGATCTAGAGCTGGCATTCATACGGCCCCGTGCCGAACTATTGTATATACGAGTATATGTAATATCGTGTTCCAGAGCTGTTTATACTACTACGAACCGGTCGATTTATAAGCCGGTAAACGCCAGAAAATTTGAATAAATGAATGAATTATAAATCTAAAAATTATCCTGAAATCTAAAAATTATCCTGTAATATCCTCTAGTCACACTGCATTAGAATAAACAGAATGAGTATTGAACGCATTGTATCATTTGACGAAGAGTCCACTGGACCAATAAGGATTGGGTCAATTGTTCCCTTTGGAGCAATCGTCATTGGGCGAATCGTTGGGGAAGACTGCATGGTGATTAAACGGTCAAATGTACGACTCCGAAGTGAAGTTTTGCAGTGAATGTGAAATCCATACAAGAAGACTGAAATCTTAAGCTTCGCACGCGTTTCAAGATTTTGTGAAAATTTTAAACATGAACATATTGAAAAATGATGGTGTTCTTATTGTTGAAAAACAAACAATAAAAAATCTGGCGAGAGCACAGATCCAAGAAAGATAATACTGAGAAAGAACGGAAATGAATTAAATCCTTGTAATATTGTTTTACCATGTGCAATACAAATGCAATATTTCGTTCTGTGTTCATTTTAATAAACTGATAGTTGTCCTAAGAGGAGCACACTTGCCACGCATTTACCTTTCTGTAATACACTTTTACGTTCAATTCATTCTTAACCAGGCTGATAAAACGACGTACTGATATTCACAGTACGGTAGTACACTTCATCAATATAAAAACGACGAGAAAGCTACTGGATATCAGTTGTTGGATATCAGCATCGTGATTTGTTATCCAGTTAGTAATGGCACGGCAATTGTAAATGAAAAGCAACGATAAGCGATTGAATCTTCAGCGAAAGAAAGAATTGCGCTGGTCAATATTCATACGGTTGTAGTTTGCAAAACACTTTCAAATGCGTAAAAATAAAATATTGCTATGAATTTTGCCTCATTATTTTTTGGTATTAATAAGCGTGGCGAATCATGCCGATTAATGGATTTTTTTACTATACTCCCGGCTACTTATGCTGTAGACAGACAGGTTTATAGGAATCGAACGTTCTTTATGTCAAAGGATCTCACAATTTGTAATATTAAGTACAGGCTAATGCATCTCTAGACCTCGTGTGTGCGACAGGAAGATGTGCATACGGAGGTGATACCAAAGAGCATTAAATGAAGAAGGATGAGAAAAAGTTAGTTGCTTCCTGTGACCTGAAGGAAAGGGTCTATCACTAACCTCGCACCAGGAAAATAACGATTCGGACGAGAATTTGTCGTGTACAGCAATCTGGAGAATTGACGGTAAAGAGATATTTGAGTTCTCGTGTATAATGAGTGTACAGCAGCAGGAGGAGCGATAGTTGACCACAGAAGTGTGCTCCCCTCATCGTCTCGGAATATTTACGGAGAATAGAAGCACCAGAACGGTTTGCTAACTGACTATCCATCTTGCCTATCGTGCCCACGTGTATGTTGAACTGTGTTGTGCCATGCAAGTTAGCCTAAAAATCTACCCAGAGAAGAAAAAGCCTGATAGCGTGTGTGCGACTACAGAAGAAAGCGTCTGTCTATTAACATTTTGTGGTAGGTTGCACCAAAAAGTAGTGGTACAGCGGCTGCACCACTTTCTTAGAAAAGATACATCATTCTGTGGTGAAAAATAAACCCAACGACATGGTGCAACCTTGTACCATAACGTGGTAAAAAGTTGAACTACACGTTGTTGGGTTTTGTTTGCAAAACATGACGGCGTATCTTTTCTCAGAAGCTGGTGTAGCACCACTTTTTGGTGCAACCTACGACAAAATTTTCAAAACAGTGTATTACTCCAAGATGCCTGGAGAACCTGCGTCGGTAGTGACCTTTGATCAGGTACGCCTAGGTAATAAGGCGGGAGGCGTGAACGGCTTCCTGAAATGTGCGTGTGTGCTGCGTAGAAAGGTTTGGATTACACCGTAACAAGAAAAAACTGTTAAGTGCCCCTTTGTTGTTTTTACATTTGCCGCCTGAACTGATACAGCCGATTGCTTAGTAAACTTCGTAGCAGTACGTTTTATTAACTGCTTAAATCTAGCTTCAATACGGAACAGTTGAATGTACCTATACGGTAACGCTATGAGATTGGTAAACTAACAGAAGTTATAATATTGCTCGTGGGTATCTGTTAATTCGATCTAATTCGACATCATAAATAATGCAAATAGTTTTCTCCAAATTAAAGCGCATTTCCTTGCGCCAGAAATCATGACGGCTGATTTAGACTTGTTTTATTCAAAATTAAGTTTAGGTAATTGCACGTCCTAATTACAGCAGTCTTTGCGAGAGAACATACTCAATCTTTTCCGAAGAATCACCTGCGGAATGTATCAACATGTACAGGGTGATCGATTTAAACCAGTACCCTGAAAAAACCTTATATTTTTGCAAGGGATCGCGCAAGGAACTTCTTTTTTCAATAAAAGCAGCAACTCCTGGAGAATGAAAACCGCCACCGTGAAGAAGATTGTTAACCGTAACTGTAACTCAGCTCGTGATTTGTTTGTTGTTGCGTTGTCATTCACTTACGTGTATACGGAAACATGCAGTACTCTGTTCCAGAGCGTGTTTTTTTTAGTGAAATCGTATTGGGTAACCAATTCTGTCATCAAAACGCAACGAGCATTTCGAAGAGAGTTTGGAGTTCGAAAAGTGCCAAGCAAGTCAACAATTCTGTCGATGGCAAAAAAACTGGAGCAAACCGGTTCTCTTCTCAGCGGCAGCGGTAGACATCACCCTCCGATGCCCCAAACGCGTGTGGACGATGATCGGCAACGTTTACTTCAATCTCCGACGAAATCGTTGCACAGATTAAGCCAACAGACAGGATATTCATACGGAACTTGTCAAAGGGCAGCAAAAAAAGCGAATATTCGACCATTTAAAGTGCACGTACTCCATCAGCTGCAGGAACCGGACAAGGGAAAGAGAATAAGTTACTGCTAATGGTTTCAAAATTTTCTTAATTTGCGATCTGATATTCTCTCCATCCCATGGTTTACGGATGAAGCCTGGTTTCGTCTGTCAGGCTACGTCAAAACAGCAGATACTGGGCTGCCGAAAACCCACACGTTATGTGTGAAACACCGATGCATTCACAAAAGGTTGGTGTATGGTGTGCGGTTTCGTCTGCGAAAATTATTGGCCCTATTTTTTTCTCTGAGACTGTCAACACTAACGTTTATTGCTGCATATTCAATGAATTTGTGGAACAACTTGATGACATTGAATTAACAGATGGCTACTTTCAGCAGGATGGTGCTACGTGTCACACATCGAAAGTTTCAATGGAACTCATAACCAGCTTCTTTGATGACAGATTAATTTAAAAAAACATATGGCTCCCCCGATCTCCCCGGACTTACCTTCCCCTGACTTTTTTTTATGGGGCTACTTAAAGGATAGAGTTTAAAAAACCCATCCAAAAACATTGGATGCATTGCGTGAAACAATCACGACTGAAATTGGCAATGTTACTGCTCGTACTCTACGTGATACATCACTGAATATGGTGTGGTGTGTTCACCTGTGTTTACAAGAAAATGGAGGACAATTCCAACATTTGCTTTGATAAAATGATTCTCCAATACCATATGTATAATTCTCAACTTACTGTATGATTTTGTTGTTATTTATAAAAAATATTATAAGTAAATCACATGGTACTGGTTTAAATGGATCACCCTGCACATGTGGTCCCACCTACAACAGAAACACATTGTCTGATATGATGTTTTGAAGGCAAAATGAATGATATACCCAATTCTCTTACTCATACAGATAAAAAAATAGAAGAATAAAAAGTGATACGTTAGGCTATAGATGATAACGGGTTTCAAGATGACAGAAAAATGACATACTCTTGAGTGTGTGTTCCTCTAAACATGCATCAGAAGTAATGAAAGTATGAACGATAAAATACCCCTGTTTTAAGGGTTGTGACGTATATTCTGATATGACTTTCATTTTTAATTCCTTTTCCTATGTAAATTTGAGTTTGTTTACTTAAGAGCAAAACTGAAGACTAAGGAAAAACTTTAGAATTTAAAACGAAGGTTGCAAAAAACCTGAAAATCAAAACGCGCAACGCAGCAGTTTTGAAAATTCAGAATTCACATTCTAAAAAGAAGATACCTAAGCAAAAACATACATATATAATTTTGACTCACACCTAGTACAACATAGAAAAGGTTATGTATCTACCTGTGTGAGTAAAAGGAGAAAAGATAAAAATAAAATAAAACAACTGAATGTAGAAGGTGTCGAGAATACTGAGCCTTGGCTTTATCAAGGACCGGCAAAAACTCTGCATTTTCTCACTTCCACAAAGACCTAGTTGGAAATGGGTTTCTGCAAGGCCATAGATGCAAGTAACATTCCCACCTAAAATAGTTTAACAAATATATATATGTCATGTCCTCCGTAGAGTTGCATGACCTAGCACTAGTTAACAATTTCGCTTGCATCCATTAACCTTCCTGGCCCGACCCATGCTCTTCATCTGTTACTATTAAACAGAGAGAAGAAGATTAAAGAGAACTCAAGCTGTGAGAGTGACATAATAATTAGAAATGATTTTCAGCCATAACGAAATTCCAAGTTCGTTTGAGAGAGAATTTAAACCTGAAAATCGATGCAAAAAGAAATCCAAATTTTTAAATTGCAATTAAAAAAGGAAATATTAATTTTTAACGAACAGATTTTTGAAAGAAAACTTGAGTCTAAAACCCCTACTCTACAACTTATGACAGCACGAAAACGAGAATAAGTTAAAGATAATAATTAACTAAAGAAAACTATGTGAAAGTTATATACCTTAAACAGTTAGTTGCAATATGTACAAAGTATTTCAGCAGTGCTTTAAGTGCATAATTAATTAGTTATTAAGAACTTAACTACTTTGAAAAAACAGCGCATAGACAGCGCATAGAAAAGGAACAAGCTTAGCCATCTTCTGTTCCTAGGTACCCCAAAAAGACGCTCAAAGTTACAGAGAAAAGAAAGAGTTAAACCCGCAAAAATGTTAACAGACAAACCAATGCCTAAAAGCTGAAAAGCTAAAAAACGACAGAGAAAAAGTACGTGAAGTACAAACATTGAACTTATAAAACCTAGAACCCAAAAACAGGGAAGAGAGCTTACCTCTTGTGTGACAAAACATTTCTCCTCACAAGAGAAGAACATGGCTGACCTCTTCCGCCACTCCCTAGACGCTGGGGGGCAGTGAGGGTGGGGCTGATGGCCTCCTCATGCAGCAAGAAACCAACGCGCGGAGATTTTAACCAGAGAAAAAAATATATAAACTTAAGACTGTGGATCTGTATGATCAGAAAGAGCAGAATTAACTTCCAGAATACATGAGAAATATTATAAAATACACGAGCAGTGTATTTAATAATCTTTGCATGTATTAAATCACCTTAGTGAGCTTCTATAGATTAATCAGAATCTTATTAATTTTAAAGTTGGTTTTACTATTTTTAGTATAGCTATCCTAGTGATGAATAACTAGTTTTCTTTTTTATTAGTTTTTATTTTCTTTTATAAACAGATTTTTAAGCTTTTTTTGTGATTTTGTTTATATTATTTAATTTTTTGTTTTAATAGGACCGTCATATCCATAGCACTAAGGTTCCTTTAGGTAGTTAATAGGCATCCTCTAGCCAACTTCCTTACGGCTTTGATTGGTCAGAATCATATTATTAACTGTGTAGAAAATTAAAGCAGATCTGCCAACCTTACTCTCTATTATTCAGAATAATTTTTCTTAAAGTTCTTTTGATGAAAGAAGAAGGAATTTCGTTCTCTAGAAAACTTTCTAATAGTATATTAATGTGGTAATTGAAGTCCAAATTGTTGCTGCAAATTCTTGAAATTTTAGGACCTGAGAAATTAGTACATTCTCAATTACTTTGGTTGAAATGTTATTATTCCAGTGTAGATATTTAATTACTTTGAAAGGAAAATTAACTCTTTTATCAAAGAGGCTAATAGATGGGTAACCTCTGTTGAGCTTAATGCTTAAGTCTAGGAACTCAAGTTCCTGATTACTGTGGTTGGTTTTACATAAATTAAGAGAGCTAGGATAGATATTATCAAAATCACTCTCTATAACTTCTGAATTATTGATACACAGCAGATCATCAATATATCTAAAAGTGTAAAGGTAGTTATCTGAGCAGGTGGGGTGATTTTTAATGAATTTATATTCCTTAAAGAACAGGAATAGATTAGCGATATTCGTGGACGTTGATGTTCCCATGGGAATACCGTTCACTTGCTTATAGAGAGTATTATTATATAAGATATGGTTATCTTTTATGCAGCAATTGAGATAAGAGTTCCAAGTTCCTACATCAACAAATTGGTTAAGTTTAAATTCTGCATACAGCTCTTTAAAGGTAGTGAATATATCTGATAGAGGCAGATTAGTATATAGGTTTTCAAAATCATAACTATTAATATCTAGGGGACAAACTTTGAGTATAGTAGAAATTACTTCTGCATTATTATTAATAATCCAAAAATCTCTGTACATCAAGTTAGAACAGTTTCTAATGTGTTTCAAAACCTTCTTTAAGACATCTTCAAAAGCAAGATCTATTTTCTTTTTATGACTCCTTACTCCACTAGCTATGAACCTGAACTTCACAGGATCCTTATGAAACTTAACCGTTGCAAAAAGAAATGGAAATTCAGGCTCATATCTTCTAGTTTGTGGAATTTTAAGTTTCTTGAAGAATGCCTTAAACCGATTTTCTAACTGCTTGGTAGAATAACTTACGGCTCGTATGTTACTCTATTATTGAGTTCCATAGTTAACAATTCAAAATAGAACTTCTTACAGATAATTGCAAAATTATTGCTAGCTTTATCCGTAGTGGTAAAAATAAATTGGTCTTGTAGTTTGGAGAGTGACCTTTTAGCTTCTCCAGAGAAAAGAGATTTCTGTCGAAACAAAAGTCCAAACCTGCCAACTCACCGGTGAAGCTATTAATTATATTATATTTCCATTCTGCGAAGGCCTCAATAGGCTGATTGTACGTTAAACTGGTTTTTACGACGTACCTATTAACATCTTGAGTGAAGCTCTCAAGAATCCTTTTCTTTTGGATATTGTGAAGGAAGGTCTGAATTTAGAGCCATACTCTAATAAATTCCTAAGCTTTTCATTTTCAACAAAACTCAAGTTTCCGGTGATAATATGGTTGTAATTCTTATCATAGTGAACTGTTTCTTTATGTTCATCACAAGAACATGTAGTAATTACAGGAATGTAGCTCGAAGAGTTAAGTTTGTAGTTTTTAACTATTGACCCTAAGGTCTTAACATATTTAAAACTTACAATAGACTGGTGCCTGTGGATGGGAAAAAAATTGCATTATTGTAGAACAGCTTCCTAACATTGAGATTATCGTAGGCTTTATTTAGGAACCTGATGGTAACAAAATTACTGGAAAATTCTTTAAGAGAAATTTTATCTTTAAGAATATGTTTAAGAATGTCCAGAACCAAAGCAAAAACATGCTTATCAACATGGTCAGCAGTTTCATTCCAGAATTTGAAAAAACTTTTAAGGACAGAGTGCTTGAAGGACTTGAGAATTTTGTAAGTATTTTTAACAAAATTAGTGCCAGTTTTAAAGCTTTCCAGAGTTTTTAGCAGGTTAGCAAAATCAACTTTGCTTGAAGTGCGAAATAACCTCTGTCCTCTATTGCCTCTAGAGCAGCTCTTATTATTAACAAGAAAGAAGAGTTCACGAATTGAAAATTTATGCTGATTATGCTTATTGTCAGATAGAGTGGAATTAAGGCCATAGGGATAAAGAGACTGATGCTGCAAAATTTCAAGGGATTCAAGTTTCTAACCGAGCATAGAGGTCAGGGATAATATGTAGTACCTCTATTTTCACTTTGTCAAAACCATGAGTATGGAAATGCTCTAATTCAAAGGTAGAGTACTGGTTGGCGTTTGTGGAGGGGTTCACTCCTGAATTAGAGAACTTGTTTACTAGAGATCTGTGACCATTAATCCTAAGATGAAGAGGATTTTTACTTTGGCCAATATAGCTAAGGTTGCAGACAGTACAGGTGAGTTTATAGATGGTATTGAAGGCTTTGCAAAACTTGTTGGAGCAATTATCCTCAACAGAAGAATACAGGTTAGGATCTGCAGATTTACATGTCAAACAACGTTTGTCATTCCGTTATACTTCCAAACGTAACGTGACATCTTCTCTCTCACGGGAATACTGTTGGCAACACATTTGAAGTCAGAGTGAACGTGACGTATGAATGTATGAGATAAGAACGATAGATAAGAGAAATCAGTTGCTGGTGTGGGTGGATGTGTATAAACGTTCGATTGTTAAGTTAAAAGTGAAATGAACAACTCTAGAGCCATGTTCTGACGTTCTTTTTTTTTTTTTTTTTTTTGATTGGAGGTTTAGCGACCACCGTGAGCAACTCAATGGGCTATAAGCAGTCGCCCGTCCCTAATTTAGGGTCACTGGTTCCAGGGAAGGGAGAGAGCCAGTGCCGTAAGACAAACACAACATCCATGCCTCACCGGAATTCGAACCCGGACCCCTTACGGACGAATGATCAGAGGCCATCGCTTAGACCACTGCGCCACCGGGGCGGCTCTGATGTTCTATTGAAATAGTGTTGGAATAAAGAAAGAATTACCGTAAGTTGACTTCTGTCTATGTTTCGTCTGGCCGTAAAAGTTTAATTACGAACTATTGCATCGTATTCTTATCTAATAGTTTTAGACTTAGCGTAACGATAATATCTCTCAATAAAAAACATAAAGTTATGGGGTTTTCGTGCAAAGAGTACTATTTAGATTTTTAAATATACTTCATATGTACTAACGTCTTTGACACTGTCAGCGCTTTTTTTTTCATTGTGTAATGTGCTAACTGTTTCGATCCCTTTTTGGCTAGTCCAAAGCAAGTTGATACTATTTTCTCCTCTTTCTTTCAGGTAAAGGACATTAGTTCTTTTTTCATTCTTTTTTGTAAGCATCGGAATGGTTAACCGCCCTCTTCTACATTTTTCTAAAAACAATGAATTTGCTTAATGTTGAGAAAGAAAACTTGTCTTTCAGTAAATGCTTTCATTTTACCATTTGCACTAGCAAATGTAATTGTTCGTACTTTCGGAATTTTAATTTAATTTCTCTTTTCCTTACAGCAGCAGCTTTTTTTAAGACTCCAGTAGAATATATACATATATATGACTACTTCCTTGGCGGTACCTTGGTTGTGGACATTAAAGCATTTTGTCACTTCTGCCGTTTTGGGTTTTCCGTGTCACTTAGCAGCGTTATTCTTCATTTGTAACTTTTCTCACAAACAACTGTCAAGTCAAGCGGTTAAGTTGCTTCCATATGCGTTTTTCTTCCGCTGAAACTTTTTTCGCAAACGTTTGTTAATTCGAGTGAATAAGTTATTTGAAATCTCCCTAAATTAACAATTAACGCAGATTTTCTCCTAAATTCTAGTTTCTCATTTCCTTCCGCAACGCCGGGCTTTCCCGTCATAACTTTTATTTGTTTTCTTTTTCAGGGGAAGGTGGTTAACGACCACCATGAGCAACTAAAGAGCCATAAGAAGCAGTCGCTCGTTACTAATTTAGGGCCACTGGTTCCAGGGGAGGGAAAGAGCCCGGGACGTATGACAAACGCATCACCCAGACTCGCACCTGGAATCATCTCGGACGACTAGCCAGAAACTTAAGCCTCTAACTTCTATGTCACCGCGAGGCATTCATTAATTCGGAAGAAAAGTTTAAAAAAGAAGCTTGTTAAACCAGGTATCTTCTGAAATTGATTTCCTGCGATACCACAACAGTTACTCACGGCCCCAGAGGGATGTGGTAAATGAAACAGCTACCTATCTCTTTATTCGATCGTGACATATGACGTTTGAAATGTGCATCCAGTCCAACGGTTGCCAGAATACTATATTTCAACTTCATCAACCGCTCTCAATCAACAGCTGGATGAACGGGAAACAAAGATCTTCTCCCAAGGTCGTTTCAGAATTCTGTCTTAAAAAAGTCTCTTCCATGCCATTCCGGTATGCTTTCGAATTTCCTACGTAGTCTTTTCCTGTCGCTTGTTATCCAGTCTAACATTTCAACTGTCCAACGGTGGTCAGTTTTCCTAGCAATATATCCAGCCAATTGTAACTTGAATGCCTTTACTTTGATCATGACCATATGCATAAGCAGCGGAACCTATAAATTTCAGGGGGGGTCCATCTTCCCCAACAGCTAAAACAATAAAAAAACGACAGAGAAAGAAATCGAACAACCGTAGGACAGATATGTATACACTGAGTGGCCACTTTATTATGACCACCTGACAGTTTTAAGCAAATGAGCTATGGCTGCACGCTGTGCGCGCCAGAGGGCGAGGCTAGTATAAAAAAGGAAAGCTTAGTGCTTGAGACAGTAGTAGAAGTGACTTTTGGGTGACGAGATGGGTAAAAAATGCGATTTGACGGACTTTCAACGTGGGATGATTGTAGGAGCTCGGAGCCATAGAGCGAGTATCACCGAAACCGCTGCATTCGAGAAATGTTCCAGAGTAGCTGTTGTTAAAGTGTTTAAAGACTGGACTGTCAGCCAAAAACTGGGTCTCTACGTGCAACGTGTCGTTGTCATTAACTAGTGACTGCTGGAGCGGAACGGAGAGTGTCCAGACTGGTAACAGACAACAGAAGGGCAACAGTGCAGCAAATTGCAGGCCATCTTAATCAAGGATCCCCTCAAATGATCTCTGCACGCACTGTTTGCCGTACACTGCATCGAATGGGACATGGCAGCCGAAGGCCTGTTTGAACACCTTTGCTGTCTGCAGTTAACAAGAGAAAACGTCTCCAGTTCGTACAGGAGCACAAGGTCCGATGAATCACGTTTTCAGTTGCACCATGCCGATGGCCGAGTGAGAATTTGGCGGTAATAGCACGAAAGCATGGACCCCCAATGCATTGCTACAACCCTTCAAGCTGGTGGAGGCAAAGTTATGGTTTGGGAAATGTTTTCCTGGCATGCTTTGGGCCCTTTAATTCGTGTTGATCAACATCTGACTGGCACATCATATCTAAACATCTCTGCGGACCAAGTGCATCCTGTGATGTGGATGGTTTATCCCAATGGCGATGGCTACTTTCAACAAGATAATGCGTCCTGCCATAGTGCTCGTATTGTACAGGATTGGTTTCAGGAACATGCCGGTGAGTTTACTTTGCTTAGGTGGACCACACAATCTCCAGATCTCAACCCCATTGAGAATTTGTGGGATGAAGTTGAACGAGCCATCATACAGCTGGATCCACAACCCTGCAATCTCACACCTCACACTCCTGGAAAGTGCTATTCATCAAGCATGGTCTCAGTTTCCACAAACCACCTATCAACATCTCGTGGAGTCCATGCCACGAAGAATCGACGCAGTATTAAAGGCAAAAGGTGGCTTAACGAAGTACTGAGGTGGTGGTCATAATAAAGTGGCCACTCAGTGTATAATCGTACATATCATCATAATCAACAACAATTATCAATCCACAGCTGGATGAAGGTCTTCCCAAGTCTCTTCCACAACTGTCTGTGTTGAACCTGTCTTTTCCAAGTCACACCAGTATGATTTCAAATTTAATCCACTAATCTCTCAAGTGGTCTTCTATTGCGTCTTTTCCTGCCCGTCGCGCCGTCACCCGTTATTAGTTAAGTTCTGCCAGGGGTTATTAATTTTTTGTCCGGTGTGCTTATATATGAGTGTGAGAGATTGAGCCTCAGCCCACAGTTTCAGTTTGGCACCCCAGGATTCTGCAAAAAAATCCAGCGGAGTTAAGTTTTTTGCCCAATGTCACACAAATCTAATTGGTACCTCAACAATATTTAAATTGAAGCTTAATTTTATATCATCTTCTCAGATTCACAAAGGCCGTTGTTGCCGTCACATGTGTCATTATTGTCCAGCAGAGCGACTCTTGGAGGCAGAACTATTTCCGAACAAGATCGCCTGCAATGTAATGGAGAAGATGCCTTACATACAGAAAATTTCTGGTAACACTCGTTCTGATCATCTCTGAAACGAAAATTAACTGTAGATGTGCAAATTCAAGCCAAATGTTCTTAGTAGAGTGTAGACAAATATTCTTAGGTGTTTGGCCGTAAAGAAGGAATGAACGATGGGGTGCTAACAAAGGAAAATTATTCAGCCCAAGTGGAGATGAAGAAAGGTAGACGATATTCCTTAAAGAGAAAAAGACAAAGAGTGTGAAGTTCAAAGTTTTGTGTTCGGTATTTAACGACCACAATGAGCCACTTTTAAGGCTATTAGAAGGCAGTCGTGTGTAATCTAGGGACTCTGATTACGGAAATGGGAGAAAGCCAGCACCGTAGGACAAATAGACCACCCTTTCCTCATTCAGGACTCGAACCAGGACCCAACTTCGACGAACCAGTCAGAAACCAGTGCTACTGATCGTTCGTGATGAAAAACGAGGGAGCAAAAGAAACATTTTGTAATGATTGACATTGCGGAGAGATGGCGTTCTTCTGCCCGCAGTATATCGTCAGCTGAAATCCCAAGATACACTGCACACATGATTCAGATGAGTAAGCACTTTGGTAGTGGAAAGACGTGCGATTAGAATGACGGTCTGATGAACGTTTGTTATATGAATTTAAACTCTGTTCATCTGCTGCAGAAACAACTCGTCGCATTCAGAATTGGTTTCGAAAGTTCAGAGACGGAGATGATGAATCCCTTCAAGAAAAGGCCTGGAGTGTTCGTCCCGTCAGCCTTCACACAGAAGCCCTGAAAAGGGCTATTGAGCAGCACAGTAGCCAAACATGCCAGGAACTAGCTCAGTCATTTGGTGTTAGCGATGAAATCGTCCGAAGACATCTGCATGTAGTAGGTAAGGCGTACAAATTGTCTAAGTGGGTTCACCACGAATTTTCTACAATGAATGAACAGCAACGTGTTTCATCTTGTCTTGCATTGCTGTCTCGCCATGACAAGGAACCAGTTTTGGATAGGGCACTCACATGTGATGCGAAGTGGGTCCAGTACATCACCCCAAAACGTCCCAGACATTGGTTGTTCACCAGTGACCCAATTCCTCACACATCGAAACCAGCACCGTATCCACGTAAAGTTATGCTGTATGTATGGTGCACAGCACATAATGTTCTTCATTATGAACTCTTGCAACGCGGCCAAACGATCACCGCTGCAGTGCGCTGCGAACAACTGAAACATGTGCATGAAGACCTCAAAAAGAAGGAAACAGCACTGGTCAATGGAAAGCGAGTTCTGTTCCTTGAAGATGACGCTCCTGCCCTCTCCACTTCATTGACCACGCTATCAAAGAACATGGATGGCAGCTTTTATAGCATCCAGCTCACTCATCAGATCTCTCCTTCAGACCACCACTTAAACAATCAGCATGTATGGGTGTACGTGGTCTGCAGGAATGGATTTATAACGAATTCGGTTCATAGTGCCTTCCACAGGTGTGAGTGGACCCAGAGAATGTCACGAAGGCATTCCCCAGACCATAACGCTGCCCCCCACCAGCTTGTGTTCTGCCAGCAATGGTTGAAGAGTGTTTGTTCTCCGTTGTTCCTCGCCTTATACGCTAACATTCATCCGTTCGATAAAGCAGAAAACATCACTCATCGGAGAAGGCAGACCTTTGCCAATCAGCGGAGGTCCAATTGTGATACTGCCGTGCAAAAGTAAACCTTTTCTGCCGATTCACCTTCGTTAGCATAGGTGCAGTGGCCATCCATCTGCACGCATCGGAGCCCCATACGCAGCAGGGTTCGCTGAACTGTCGTTTTAGACACACTTCCGGTTGCCCCTTAGTTCATTCAGCCAGTGAGTTGCTCCACTGTAGCGTGTCGAACGGCCCTCACGCACCTTCTAAGTCGACGTTCACTTCTCACATCTAAGGCACGTGTTCCACCGCAGTTTGCACGTCGCTTATTCGCAATGGGGCCATTTCTCCAATTACGATGCACTTTAACCACAGCAGCACGCGAACAGTTCACAAACTGCGCTGTTTCAGAAATACTGCCACCCTTGGCCCGAAAGCCCATAATAATCCCATTTTGCAAATCTGATAAATCGCTCCTTTTATCCATGACAACAACGAGTGATATGTTTTCAGACTGCCTACATCACACTTTATATACCCTCAAAGCTAGCTCACGACACGTGCTTCTTCACAATAATGTGACTCGACTGTGTATACATACATATATATATATATGTTCGCTGTCTTCTCCGACGAATCCCGCTTCTGCCTGCAACATCACGATGGTCGGATCCCCGTGTGGCGGCACCGCGGCGAGAGACTGTATGACGCCTGCACTATGCATCGCCATATAGGTCCGTCGCCTGGCGTTATGGTTTAGGGCGCAATTGGATATGACACCCGCACTTCTCTGGTACGCATCGCCGGTACATTCAACACCCACCGCTACATCTCCGACGTTTTGGAGCCAGTAGTCCTCCCTAACCTGAAGGACCTGCCAGCGACCACGTTTCAACAGGACAATGCGCGTTCGCATGTGGCATGCATCGTGCAACAATTCTTCACCGCCCACCAGGTGTCGCTGCTGCCGTGGCCCGCCTGTTCTCCCGATATGTCGCCCATCGAACACGTCTGGTCGCTGATCGGCAACCGAGTGCCCCGGCAAGCACCATCCGCGGGTACGCCTGGTGAACTGTGGCAACGTGTGAAAGCAGCCTGAACCGACATTCCCCAAGCCCACATCCAAGGCCTCTTTCGTTCGATGCCACGGCGTGTAGCGGCCGTTATTGCCAGCCATGGGGGCCACACGAACTATTGAATTCTGCGTGTTCCGCAAGTCGCACGGGCCTGTAATTTCAATCATTTATCTTAGTATCTGTTGTTATGTGTCCAGTAAATCTGGCTTTGCTATCTCGTGTCCTTCATTGTGTTGCATTTTGGGTGGCCAGCAGTGTAGATATGTATAGAATATTGATTATTTCTTTCTACAGGCAAAACTTTAAATTGAAATTTTTGAAAATTTTAAATTAATGGGTCGTAACATTGATATAAGTACTGGCAAAACGGTGTCATAACTTTTGGTTGGTCAAAAGGACGCCACATCCAGGAAGTTGCTGAATTTGTAGGTTTTAGAAAAACAACGGTTCTGCGTGTTTATGGATTGGTGTAATTCAAACTCGAATAAAAATGAAAGAAAGAACTGTGAACGAAACATCTAATGACAAGTCGTTACCGGCGCAGAGTTTCTTGCCTGGTCAACGAAAACAGATTTCAAACACAGCAGGAACTCCTCCAATCTATTAATAATGGATATCACACGTTTATGTATGAAAAATTGGCCCAAGTTATTTAAATCATCTTGTTGAATCTCTCCCAGCAAGGATTAATGCAACGATTTCTGCACGTGGTGCTATAACTAAGTGTTAAAAGGAAATTTCTGGGGGTGACTAATTTGTTGTCCGGTGTCTGTATATAAGCTCTTCAACGCCATACTGCAGAATGTTTTTCAATCATTAAACTGGAAAGACAAGGGGATAATGACAATGGAGATCATTTAACCAACGTTCATTTTGCTTATGGCAAGGTCAGTTTTGCAAATACCCCTCAGAGCTGAATAATACACTGCTCGACATAGGAATTGCCCCACCCACAAGGAGTGAGGATAGAAGGGTGATGTTGATCATGCAAATACGAATTCCTAAGGGTTTACCTTACTGTTATTTTCAGCCACGTGCAGTGTTTATCAGATGATATAATGCAGCACAATGGGTACGCCTTCAGTAAGTGGTTGCACCGCCGCGAAGGGCAACACCGGCAGCAATACGGAGAGGCAAAAATTGCCAATACGCAATTGTGGTGCTACACCGACAATTGCTATCAGTCCTACAGTCAAAAGATACCGTCCTGAGGAATGGAACAAAAAGCACGGCTGACTTGTTCCCATAACTCATCGAGATCGTACGCATGCCGATTTGATTGCAAACGAAGTCCAATGTGATCCCACAGGTTTTCGATTGGGGATAAATCGGGCCATCTTGCTGGACACGGCAATGTTTGAACCTGTTGCGAATATTGTCTGGAGACCCGAGCAGTGTGTACACGGGCGTTATCTTGCTGGAAAATCAGGTGATGTAGGCCATTCAGGAATGGTATCAAAATGGGCTGCAGAACCTTGCTCACGTATTGTGCAGCTGTCAGTGTGCCCGTGATGCGGACAAGAGGTGACCTGCTGCCACGCGCAATAGCACCCCATACCATGATGCCAGCCTTACGGGCGGCGTGGCGGTCGCGAACAAAACCGGGATCCATCCACTCACCAGAGTCAAAGAATATCTAACGCTTAAAGAAGGTCAACTCTCATAGAGATAACGTAAAACAGGCGGCAACAGCGCCACCACATCTTAAGAGATAATATGCTTTGCGGGAATGTCAACATTCAGGAGCAAAACATGTCAGGGGGACTACTACGGCAGTGAAGCTTTTCTTTGATCCACGATGGTTTCCTTCGATCTGATGACTATTTGCTTAGAACAGTTTTTTGTTGTTGCTGTTGCTGTTTTCTGATATCCCGCCCATCCTTTATTTTGGTGAGAAAAATATGCAATAACATTAGTATTACTATCTAAATTAAATTTCAGCAAATATTATAGTTAGGCCTAAGGATCCGTACAAAATGCAGACATTCCCTAATATTTGGCATTCCTGAAAATATTTCTGAATAACTGAAGAACAAACAAAAGCCTTAACTAACCCGGTTGGCGTCACAAAACTAACATATCCGATTTGCGAAGTGATTATGCTACCGAGAAGGTTACAATCACGTGCTGTGAGTCTGAGTAGCTCGGCTGACGGCTGACTGTTCTTTACCCAAAGAATGAAAGTCAACAGAAATACGTATGCGCAGTCTGCTCCGGCATCAGCCGATCAGCCTGTATGTTGGCTATTGTGCACTGCATGTTTTCCCTGAAGATATAGCTGCGCTAGTTACGTCTCGCTGAGCCTTAACTTCTTCTCGTTAGATATTCTTTTCCAGGGTGTCGGCACACACGGATACGTCGATCGTCAGCACCCAGTCTAAAACGGGATTCATCACTGAAGACCACAGTGGTCCAGTCGTTACCCCAGTTCGCATGACTTCAGCACCTAGCCAGAGGAGCGCTCCGATGGCTAGCCGTCAATGGCAGTCGACGTAACGTTGCCCACTGCGCAGATTTTCCACATGTGACCTTCGGTTTACAGTTCGGGTCGTTATGGCGACGCCCATGGCCGATGACACAGTACGTCGAATATCGGCTGCAGTGCTTTCTGGTGATGAAGGAGCGTATCGAACAATCCGCCCGTACAGGCGTGCTGACGTCTGTCGGACTGCACCATTGCCGCTTCCACACACGTACGAACCTTCCTGTAGCCACTATTTCCAACAGCATCCAACATTTCACGCATCTCGTTGCACATGCGCAGCGATACGACGTGTTGACCAGCTCTCTTGGAAACGCATCCAAATGGCGATAAACCTGCCGACTGCGTGTACCCGACATTTTTGGCCTTTGCTGAACAGCTTACCAGCACAAACAACAAAACTGAAACTTCCGCGACACTTCCACCAGCGACCACACATTGCCATCCCTGTTGCTGCTGGCACCTTTTATCTCACGAACGTGTGACGTCATCGGCTTCAGTTTAACATCATTTGCATATCTCGAGTGGGTAAACCCGCTCTGAGATTTGCATGTTTGTAGCACACTTCCTCCTGGGTGGGGCAATTTCTATGTCGAGCGAGGTATATTCCAGGAACTTGTTGACAAGAGTAAAGAAGTGGGATTCATAATGAACTTTCAGAAAACAAAACTGATGTACAATGCTTTTACAAAAACTGAAGATTTAGCTGTTAATGGGGCAAATCTATAGGTAACCGATGCCTACATTTACCTTGGACAATAAATAGCAAAAGAAGGCCACATAGAAGAAGAAATATGTAGGCATACATAATTTGGTTGGAGAGCATTTGTAAGAAACAGTACAATTCTGAAGAGCGATTAACCAAGATGTCTTAAAACAAATATGTTTAATCAGTGCGTACTACCAGTTCTTATTTATGGATCTCAGACATGGATCTTAACTGAAAATGACATCATGGATCATGTGAGAACACAAATTAGCCGGTGGCGTGGCTCGAATCCCGCATCCTTTGCTCCGGAGCCAAAGGCTTTCCCAACTAAGCTACACCAACAATTGCTTATCACTGCTTCTTCCCGTTTTGACACGTGCGTCATCGCTGTAGTACGTCACATAATGTATACCCCCCCCCCCCGAGAAAGACTGTGGCACGAAATCGCATGTTTTGGGTCTACTGCAAACCATGTATAACGAAGTAAATTTCTCCGTCATTTTTGGTCTACGCCGGGATTCGAACCCGAGTACGCTTATTCCGGAACAAGTCGCTCTACCAACTGAGCTACGCAGACATTTGTTCTGATTGTTATGTGCCTTTATGTCGTGTGCGTCCTGCTGGCAGGTACGTCACATCTCCCCCCCCAGAAAGAGGGCCGGGGGCATGGCCCACGGATCAGCCGTGACCATGAATCGTTGCAGGCAGACAACCACTGAAGAACGTGCACTTGAGAACTCCCCGTCAATCTGGTGTGTGGAATGCAACGTCACACACATTTATTTTTCGAAGCACTGGAGAAGGGATTCTCTGATTTTTCCTATCTCGCAGTGTGGAAATAACATCACACCAATGCGAGATTTTGAACGGTCGGGTCATCCGGGTAGTTCGGGCGCCATTATAACGAAGTGAATTTCTCCGTCATTTTTGGTCTACGCCGGGATTCGAACCCGGGTCCCCTCATTCCGGAATAAGTTGCTCTACCAATTGAGCTACGCGGACATTGATTCAAATTGCTATGTGCCTTTATGTCGTGTGCGTCCTGCTGGCAGGTACGTCACACATGCTCGAAGTAACTCTCTGTAAAAGAAGGAACTGTCACTAATTCCAAACGATGTGTGGAAGAACTATCACACATTTTTCTAGATGAAGAAGGAATTCTTATTCATTTTAGACGATGTGTGAAAGGAACATCACACTTTTTTTAAAGAACCTGACGAACAGTAGATCAGGTTCTTCCAAAATTATAAAATTTGTGAAAACACAAATTTGCCGATGGCGAACTCGAACCAGCAACCATCTGCTCCGGAGCCGAATGTTCTCCCAATTAAGCTACACCGACAAATGCTTATCCCTGCCATTTGCCGTCTTGACATGTACATCAGCGATGTAGTACGTCACAATCAAGAAAACGACAAAAGTTGATGACATCATGATCAAATCAAAGGCCCTCAAGTGTCAATGGACAGGAAGAACTGACCACCGTTGGACAACTGAAATCCGAGGATGGATACCAAGAGGCAGATCCACACATTTTCCACGAGGAGGGAAATGTGTGGATGGAATTCGAAAGCATGCCAGAGTGACATGGAAAAAAACTGCTCTCAAGACAGAGATCTGTGGAAGAGGCATTATGAAACTTTCATCCAGCAGTGGACTGAGAATGTTATACGAATATGATATACGACGATTAATTCACCTCACAGAAGATCTACGAAGCGCGTTGTAATGGTGACAGTAACGCCGGCTTTTTGTTTTGTTTTTGTTTACTTGAGGACTGACTTTAGTATAAGAGCCTTTTGACACTTCCGAAATGCCAGGATAATTTAACAATCAGATCCCATCTGCAAATGCTACAATATCGTGAAAGCATATCTAATATTGAGAAGTAGAGGTGTAATTTTTAATTCTTCTGTAATGTCCGAAAATGCCGCCCCGGTGGCGCAGTGGTCTAAGGCGTTGGCCTCTGATCATTCGTCCGTAAGGGGTCCGGGTTCGAATCCCGGTCAGGCATGGATGTTGTGTTTGTCTTACGGCACTGGCTCTCTCCCTTCCCTGGAACCAGTGACCCTAAATTAGGGACGGGCGACTGCTTATAGCCCATTGAGTTGCTCACGGTGGTCGTTAAACCTCCAATAAAAAAAAAAAATGTCCGAAAATACCTTAAAAGCTGCAGTACTGTAAAATATTGTGCAATACCGTGTTTGTTGAAGAAGCAGAAACACGATATTCCTCAACAGTTCAAAATTTTCAGCAAATATAAGATAGTATCTGAAAACCTGCAGCAATGTGAAGCCTAGGCAATATTGTAAAAGTAGAAATTCGCGATCATACATACTTTCGCATTCCTAGAATGCCAGAAAACATGAAATCATATTCGTAAAATAATGCGAACACGAAATGATGATGTAACCTTGCCCAAATTATGAGTTCATTTGTAATACTCGTACAATGAATGTGTAGTATTGTGAAAGAAAGGATACCGACTGAGTGGTCAGAGGCAGTAGGGAGCTTCTGTCCAACCGGCCGATTTGGGACGTGGCCTTCGACACTCTTTTTGTGATCGCAGACTAGCAGTTCGATCTAGACAATTTCTGTTATAATTTATTTTCCAAAGTAAATGGCAGTTACTGTGAAATGCTTCAGTTTTTCATGTTTAGTCTTTATTTTTATTTAAATGAGATTAGGAAGGGAAAGAAATATTAATTTCATCTTTCTAATCTCAGTTAAATCAAAACAAGGGATAAAGGAGCTAGATCTGTGTATGAAAATAGAATAACCGTTATTTACTTCTTAAACAAGAAATTGTAAAGGAAATTATCTTTGTCTATACTCCAATTCACCCTAAAAGTGTACTACTGGGAAAGGCGGGAGAGCCTTATCACATCTTGTCGTGGAACGCAAGAACGGTATCCATCCGCGTCAATGTGCTCTTCTACTGTTTCATTTCTGATCCCCCAACCCACCCTCTCACACATCTCACAAGCAGTGGGGGTCTGGTGGAGGCCGAACTGCTTCCCCTACTGCCTGTTTAAGTAACACACCCTTCAAGTGCAAATGATACGTAACGTAACGTAATACTTAAGGTTTAGGTCCAATTCACATTCAGTTGTATGGAGCTAAGAAGAAGTAAATAGATTCGGGGTAGAGTCCCCTGATTGGATAGGTTTAAAGAGGAATAGGAAAATAGAGTTGTAGATTTTTACTGCTAAAAGTGAGCGCGAGAAATTTGCACTTTTAACAGTTGGGAGAAAAGTAACAACTCCTGGCACTAACAGGGAGGCGGGGTTAGTCTGGCTGGTGAGAAGGGGGCGGTGCCAAGGGATAATCCGATGAATTCCCGTCGCAGCGGTAGAAGTACGATGGGTGCTGGTGCTGGTTGAGCATGGTAATTCCGATTTATGGTAATTCCTGATGATTTGGTAATTCCAAGGGAGCTGGCGTGAGGAATTGGTGGTGTACAGGGAATTTGAAATGGAGAAAAGCATAAGGGAAATAGTGAGAGTTTTTCCCTTTAGCAGTAGTTTTCGAGACTTTACTTACCTATGTGGGGTTCTCCTCTTTTTTTTATTTTTTTAAACGAAAATTGCAATAATGGGGTGAACTGCTTGAGTAGTAGTGGAAATTAGGAGCTAAAGAGTTAATCCTTTTAAGGGCCAAACTAGGGACACTTAGTTGGAAGTGGAGATAAAAATTTTGTATAAAGTGGAGATAATGTCCCGGAAATTTGAAGAAATAATGAAATGAAATAAAATTGGAACCATTCATGTCTTTTGCTTTACCTTTCATACACCCCGTTCTATTTGCGGAAAGGAGTGAAAAGTAGAAAGTTTAGTGATTTTGTTCTTGGGAGATTTCCGCGGCTGATGATGCACCTTTAGTTTTGGTGAAATTACGTGAAGCAAAAGGACAAGTGCAGTGCGGACCGCAGGGGGAGCTATCAGAGCGGGGGAGTGGGTGGCGGTGACATTTCTCTCAACTCATGGAGGTTTTAAATCATTATTGGTGGGAGATGTTTTTTTTTTTTTTTTTTTTGATTCGTGTGATTTTTTCTGCAGTGTTTCTTGGGCTTGGGTGGAAGTCTTGGAACTGTTCATGTCATTTGCTTTACCTCTCATACTTCCCGCTCTGTTTGAGGGAAGGAGTGAAAAGTAGAAATGTTTAGTTATTCTGTTCTTGGGAGATTGAACAGCCGAAAAGCTGTCCTTTAAGGTTAAATAATTAACCACAGTGCTGAAGGGAGCTGGGAAGATCTTGACTAATATGCACAACACAACAATTAAATCTGAGATTATTTATTTTTTTTGTAATTTCAGGAGCTTTTTTTTTTTTTTTTTTTCAAGTTTCGGCGATTGTCAATATATTGCCTCTGTGTTGTTAATGTTGGGAGAGGTCTTCCACCCCTTTTCCCTGCCCGAGTTGTATCCCAAGTGGGCAGAAATAGCCGAAAGTGCGAAGCTCTTGATTCAGCAACTTTTCACAACAAATTTACTTCTAAAAGCGCTCTAACTCCTAGAATTTTTTTTTGGATGGCAATTTTGTCTGTTGAGCAAACAAAAATGGATTCTGAGCAATAATTCTGATGCCTTTCGCTCTAAACGATAGGGACTATTTTTCGTAGCGGAGGTAGCTGTTTTGCACCCTTCATAGTGGTACACTCTTAGGTTGACTCGGAGTATAGAAAGGACGGCCAGGGTGATCTCACTTGTACTGAGCCGCGGATGGCTTAGTGGTTAGTGTTTCAGACTGTCGATGCTGGGTCCCCAGGTTCAAGCCTGGGCTGATCTTTCAGAGATGGTGTGATTTACTAACAATCGCTGAATATCGGACGAGCACGTAAAGTGACGGCCCCCAGGCTGGACCCACTGGTAAAATGGGTATCCTTTCCTATGTCCCCCCTGATATTCTCTCACCCATCTATGTGCAATATCGTACTTGTACGGTGGCGCCATCTACTGTACTCTAATCTCACTACAAACTGTTCTGTCAAAGTCGCCAGACTTGCTCTCATTCCTTCCGTTTCTGTGTCCTGCCCAAAAGGCGATCTCGCTGTAGGTGGCTGGGACCTAAACTCTACTCCCTGTGGACGGAAGTCCTACATAAAAATGACAAATCCTGCATCGTCACTGTCTCATCTCACTTGTGCTTCTCGAAGGCCATCCTAATGCGTTGTCTCTCTTCCCTCTCAGGAAACAGTGGCCCCAAATTACGGACAATTGACCCACTTATGTCCACAGGTGCTCCCGGAGGTCTCGCTAAACACCCCTCCTTCCCGAAAGAAGCCTTACAAAGTAAAAATTATCATTTCATTTGCAACTTAAACATCTTTTTAACATAAATATTTAAGCCTTTATGACATCTAAGTAATCAGTATTTGAAACATTATGCTTTATATACGTTTTTACATGAACAAGATTGCAGACAAATCGTGAATGTACCTTTCCGTGGTCGGTGACTTTTGATAATAGGCAGGTCTTTTATCCCATTTTAGTGTCAGCTGAAAAACTTAGATGTGCATTCATGCACTCGTTAAGCTTAGGGTTAAGTAAATAGATTTATTTTTGACGGGCATGTGCTATTCCATTCTTGAGTGCATCCGAAGTTGCGTTCGTGCGTGTTTGGTGAACATTAGAACAACCCTGCGGTGAAACAAAAGTAATCTTGCGGGGACAAACAATAATAATCCTTGATAATGTGCCCCACTGCATGCCAAAATTGAAGTAAAAATGTTGGAAGTCCTTCCGGCCTCTTCAAGATTTCGATCACGTTCTGATTTTTCCCTCTTTGATGTTAAAAACCTGTTCATGTTTTTCTTTAGACGAGCAAAATATTGCCGCTACAAAGCATGCCACGGCTTCTTATTTCCATCCTATTGGTTTTTTCCCAAAACACAGATGCTTAGTTTTCATCATACCATTTTTTTTATCGTGAATTCAATCGTTGTCGTGAGTCTTTCAGTCTGACGAAGATGTGATAGGTTTTACAAAACAGTGGAAGAGTTGATTCGATGCACAGTTGCGGAAGCTTCCGTCCCAGAAAATTGAATAAGTGAAGTAATAAGCTTTTTACGAATATGTCGCCTAACCTCAAAACTCTGATCCAATTTTCCATCGATGGTAACTCAGAAACAGTGGGAAATGAATCGGAATTTCAGAGCCTTCTTTATCTATAATATTTCCTCCCAACCTTTCCTTTTCTTGATCTGCGGAAATTTGTTCTAAGGCCCGCCCTCGAAACTGATTACCGTGGATTTCTTTTTACCTTGAGGTGCTGCTGACTCATAACAAAATGCTTTATTCCGTGCTGAAGTTGACTAAGATCCCTGTTTCAAGCGCAAACGATATTTTGCGAGAACTGTTCGTCTCTTAAAATCAGCGAAGCGAGTTCACTCCAAAGGGAAGTTCGCTGTAGCTTGGAGCGAGAAATCAGTGATGCAGCATTTATCGCGGCAGCAGCGGACATTTTAAACCAATTAAGTATTCCCGCTTACGTCATAAAGTGATTTGGCAAATCGATTGCGCCTCGCCATGAAATGTCGCAGTTTGTTTAAGATTTTTCACCTGAGGACAGTGGATTCTGCAAATCTAGAAACTAAATAGTAGTAAGCTGATTTCAAAACAAGAGAGTGAAGTCTTTTCCGAGTATAACTTTACTGTAAATGACACGTTAAGCAGTATCTTGGAATTTCCAAAACTTATCAGTTTAATAAGAATTTCCTCGATAAAAGGGTGGAATCGATGATTGGAATTCAGTAATAAAGCAGTCCAAACAACTACCAGATATACCCATAAATACTGAAGCAACAATTAAATTTTTTTAGGTGGGCAGCATAAGAGCTTCGCCGCCCCGATGGCGCAGTGGTCTAAGCGATGGCCTCTGATCATTCGTCCGAAAGGGGTCTGGGTTCGAATCCCGATCAGGTATGGATGTTGTGTTTGTCTTACGGCACTGGTTCTCTCCCTTCCCTGGAACCAGTGACCCAAAATTAAGGAAGGGTGACTGCTTATAGCCCATTGAGTTGCTCACGGTGGTCGTTAAACCTACAATAAAAAAAATGAAACAGAAGCATACGAATTAAATGCAAAAGATCCTGTTCTGTCAGTCAATTTGTGTTGTGTTGTATTGTTGTTGTGTTTTTTACCTGTCACTTTTGTGTTCGCGCTGCTATGTACTAGTCTTTGGAATTTGTTTTCTTCTCTCACTCAGTGGGTTTGGGTTTTGTGATGTGTGTGTTTTTTGTTTTTGTTTTCTGTGTTTCTTTTTTATCTGTATATATTTTAATCTTGTTCTGATGTTACCAGTTTTCTTTCCTCCTTTCTTTTGTGTTGAGACTTCTTGCCTTCGTCTCTTTTAATACAGTCTCATGTGACTGAAGCGTATCACATGTACCTTGCTTTTAGACTAATAAAGGTTTATTTTGAAGGCAGTGGTCTAAGCGATGGCCTCTGATCATTCGTCCGAAAGGGGTCTGGGTTCGAATCCCGGTCAGGCATGGATGTTGTGTTTGTCTTACGGCACTGGCTCTCTCCCTTCCCTAGAACCAGTGACCCTAAATTAGGGACGGGCGACTGCTTTTAGCCCATTGAGTTGCTCACGGTGGTCGTTAAACCTCCAATCAAAAAAAAAAAAAAAAAAAAAAAAAAAAATAGAGCTTCCATAAGTTATTGCTGTAGTTATTGATTTTTAGGGGAAGTATATAGACTACCGCCCTGATAATCGAAAGCAGGATTATCACTGGCAATTCAAAATTTCTGTTCTGTTTAAACTTTTCTACACCAGCTGCTTCATCTGTTAAGGCAAAGGTAAACTATTGTGTGGTGTGTGAAACAGAAAAAATGATGTAATTATGTACCATGTTATTGCATCCAACCAGATGGGCGCAAAGTTGCACCCATTGCGTCATGTTATGTATTTTGTGTACCCATAATGTGGTTTACCTTTCCCCCGAAAGATGGTGCAGTAGCACGTTTTTGTGCTACATACCAAACATTTTAAACCTTGTGGCTCCTGCCTTCACAGAAGTTAGATGACCTAAACTGGTGAAGATTAATACAAGACCAACTTCTCACCAGAGACAAAAACTTATAATCATAATTACATATACACCAGCGGTAAAAATCATTCATTCTTTGAAATAAAATGACCACAAAAATATTTATATCACATGCTAATGGTAGTAGGAGAAGTGATATTTCCTCTAATAATATATTAGTACTTGGAGAGATGTTAAAAACGACGAATTATGTCACGTTTTCCTTATGTGACCAAATTAAAAAGCGAGGGAAATCTATGCAGCTAGACAGTTGCCGATGTGAAAACGACGCCACAGTTTAAACAATTGCATTACATTGATGGATTCTGACGCTTAAGATGCAATCCGAATATTCTGATTTTTACTGAAGTGAATGCTTGTGTTGTGCTATCAATTCCTGAACCTCCTGATCACAAAAACGTTTGGATTTTTCAATCAGCGTGTATGTACAAATCTTGTTAGCGGAGAGTGCAGTAGTATCTACAGAATAGCCGAATACGCAAAAAAGTCTGCCATCAGTTCATAGTACTTATTTATCAACTAAGCTAATCCTTTTCCTGTTAGGTGCTAAAATGTTTCTTTTCTGTGCAGTTTCGCTTCATCCGTTTTGATAACTAACTAAAAACACGAATTTCCTCTTTCAGATGGAATGTAACGAAAATTGAGTATGACGGACCACATCCCGCATATCCTTGTATGAACCGTAGGTAAAATAATTTAGTCAACTCTCGACCTGTAGAGAAGTCCTGCAAGTAGCGGCAGAGTGATGTACATTCTCCTCCAGAAAAAAATCCGACCGCAGATTGAATAACAGTGCCCAAATAAGGAATGTTGTTTCGCTTCTCACGATTCACTTGTGACAGGTACATTTTCAAACATTAATTAATGGCAGTGCTCGTTCAAGGTCACATGCGCGTTCTCAGTTGTCACTCTGGTTCCAGTAGAAATAGCATTGCAGAGTAAATACTTTTGCATCTAGTACGCCCGTCCCCTTTTTGATATTCGATGTGAACCAGGCCAAATCTTGGACAACATAGAAAAAAGAGCCTGGGAAATTCAAGCGTTTGCCACAATTTTCTGATAATTTATAGACATTCGATTATGTTGGAATACGTTTACATTCACAGATATTCAATTATGTTGGAATAGGTTTACTTTTGCGTCAAGGTTAGCACATTTCCCTAGAGCATCTACGGCTATACGGAGTCGCCCGTCCCTATTATCGGGCCAATGTTTCCAGGGAAGGGTCAGAACCAGCGCCGTACTAGAGGAGCACCGGCCACACATAAGCACCAGCCACTCGAACTCCGGCTAAATTCGGATCATGAGTTAAACGCCCTTCTGACCACTCGCCTACGAAGGCGGTAGTAATACATAGCGTGTCAACAAGAAATATTGAAAACTTCGACGTTTTTTCATAACGTTGGATTAAAATGATGACGAAACAGAGCTCTGATTTTAGGGCAATAAGAATTCATTCTGTTGCGTTTAATGGAAAGGGAAGTGACTTTCTGTGGGTGTTTCACTTAAAAGTTTGAATAAGAAGTATTAAGAATGACGAAGACATAATAAGGAAAACCACAGTGTGTCATACGACTCACTAAAACGAAATCCAACATTCAAGGGCAACAAAATTTTCGAACGGAATATGGAAAAAAACATCTATGACGTCCATAAATTCGCAATTTCATTCATGGAGACAGTAAACGCATTATGAGAATCAAGATTTTAGTACACTGCAACCAGTCACGAAGTTGTTAAACGCGTGAAACAATCATTTCAGACAAGACTGTAACACTATATACGGAAACGTTTAAGAAAAGAGCAAATGCTTCGGAGAGTCACACACAATGATTTGGAGAGACACACACGATGATTCGGAGAGTCACCCACAATGATTTGGAGAGTCACACACAATAATTTGGAGAGTTACACACAATGATTTGGAGAGTCACACACAATGATTTGGAGTGTCACACACAATGATTTGGAGTGTCACACACAATGATTTGGATAGTTACACACAATGATTTGGAGAGTCACACACAATGATTTGGAGAGTCGCACACAATGATTTGGAGAGTCAAACACAATTATTTGGAGAGTTACACACAATGATTTGGAGAGTCACACACAATGATTTGGAGAGTCACACACAATGATTTGGAGAGTTACACACAATGATTTGGAGAGTTACACACAATGAGAGTCAAACACAATGATTTGGAGAGTTACACACAATGATTTGAAGAGTTACACACAATGAGAGTCAAACACAATGATTTGGAGAGTTACACACAATGATTTGGAGAGTCACACACAATGATTTGGAGAGTCACACACAATGATTTGGAGAGTTACACACAATGATTTGGAGAGTTACACACAATGAGAGTCAAACACAATGATTTGGAGAGTTACACACAATGAGAGTCAAACACAATGATTTGGAGAGTTACACACAATGATTTGGAGAGTCACACACAATGATTTGGAGAGTCACACACAATGATTTGGAGAGTCACACACAATAATTTGGAGAGTCACACACAATTATTTGGAGAGTCACACACAATTATTTGGAGAGTTACACACAATGTTCACTGCTAAGAAATGCTGAAAAAACCAAAAGACTAGTCTGAAAGGTAAGTCTGCAGAAGTCTGAAATGTTCTTTTCCAACACGATGGAGCACTACCTCCCGTTGGGTGTGGGATCACGTGTGTGTGCTTCTCACCTCGTTTTCCGGACAAAATCTCCAAGGTTTTTTTCTTTTTTTTAGTGGGATTGCTTGCTATGAACGCGGCTGATTCTCACCCTTTCACTCTGGATATACATTTACTTTTGCGTCTTGGTTAAGCGGCTTCCCAAGAGCATCTGTGCTTAAGGAGCCGCCCGCCCCAAATTTCAGGTCTAATTCCCAGAGAAAGCTACAATGCCACTGCAAGAAACTGAATTCGAAACGATTTGCTGTGGGTTCTGGTTTCAGACTGCTGTTAACTGAAGGTCCGTGAGCTATCAGTTGTCCCCGACAACATGTGATAACCGCCGTTGGACATGTCAACCTGTGTATGCTTCCCGTTTTCGGCAAGCTTGGTAAATGTAAGTGTCCTTTTTTGGCAAAATAGTATCAACGCGGGGAAGGGGAAGAGAACAGTGGGATAGTTTTCTCTGGGCGCCAGTCTATGGAGGAGCCGGAAAGTTTGAAATGACGTTCCTGTTAAAGTTGGAGTTGCGCCACGGCAAGTAACTGCGTGTGAAAAATTTGTGGAAACAAATTTTCCACACGCAGAAAAATTTCTTCCAATTGAGGATTCACCGCTTTTTTATTTATTTTTTCGGAGTTTATCGCCATGAGCAACTCTAAGGGCTGAAGGGCCATTGGTTTGAAGGAAAGGGAAAACCCAGAGCCATCAGACAAACACACCACTCATCCTTCACCAGAGATTCGAACCATGGCACATCTCGGACGATTAATCAGAAGCCAGAGCCTCATACCGCTCAGTCACCAGAATGGCGATAAAATTTCTCATTTTGTTTCTGACTTGTGTTTTTGTAAGGTGCAGTGCGTTTTTGGTGTTCCTTGATTCTGTCCGGCACTGATTCATACAGTTGTCTAATCTAGGTTAATGTTTTCAAGTGTGTTATGATATGATATTAAATTGGCTTTGGAAAAACTCTGAGAATACAGTATATTCACCATAGAAATAGAATAAACTTTTTTTGGGTAGGAGCTTGCAGACACTCAAGTCACCTCCGGAACCGCTTTCTCAATTGTATGTGGTGTAATTTTTCCAAGGGGGGCAAATGATATATCGTGTCATCTCAGCGGTTGCTGCCATACAGGCCCCCGCCTTCTTCGCAATGATAAATAATCATTCCCCGCTCAAATTCCGTAAAGTCCTCCCCTTTCTTCCTTGCATGGGCTCTACACTAGTGGACTAACACACCCTGCCCATGTCGTCTATATACACTATATTGACAAAAGTCACCGGACACCTAGAAGAGAAACACAACATAGAATTTAATGACATACATTAGTACGGTGCCGGTCCACCTTTGGCCTTAATGCATGCACTGACCCCTTCGAGACATGCTTTCCACAAGGTTTTGGAACACAGCGATAGTATGCGCTTCCATTCAGTACATAATGATGCCGCTAACTATTGCTTAGTAGTAGGCCTTGGTTCCAAACTTCTTATGCGGCACTCTAATTTATCCCATAAGTGCTCTATGAGATTAAGATCAGGGCTCTGTGCGGGCCAGTCCACATACGATACGGAAATATCGTCAAACCACGCCGTAACAGACCTTGCTTTATGGCTCGGTGCATTATCCGGCTGGTACCAACAAGGCTCGGTTCCATAATATTGCCACAGAGTCGGTAGGGCATAATTTTCCACAATATCGAGGTAGACGCTCTGGTTAACAGGTTTGTCCATGATAACCAATGGGCAGGGACCATACCACGAAAAACACCCCCACACAAGTACACTGCCAGCTCCAAACTTGACCGTAGGAACAATACACTGTGGTAAATAGCGTTCCCCAGGCTGTGCTAAACCCACACACAGCCATCAGACTGATGGAGCGTGAATCTGGATTCATCAGTCCATAGGACCCGTTTCCATTGATCTACAGTCAGCGATAAATGTTCTTTACACCATGCTAAACAACGATCAGCATTCCGAGTGGCGATGAAAGGCTTATGAGCAGCCGCACGACCACGGTAACCCATGAAATTAAGTTCTCTGCGAATGGTACGTGTACATACCGAGGTTCCAGCATTTTTACTCACCTGTACACTGAGGTCTTGTGCAGTACTCCGTCGATTAGCTGTAACGACTCTCATGAGGCTTCAACATCCACTATCACTGATTTTCTTTGGTCTGCCGGTATACATTTTGCTGCTTCAGGCACGCCATGTGTCTTCCATTTATTCAGAACATCGAAAACAGTTGAGTTGGGTATGTTTAAACGCCTCTCGGTTTCTTTTACAGACAACCCAATAATATAACACCGAATAATCTTTCCTTTCTCAAAGTCAGTTCTCTCCCGCCGCGAAATTTTCACTGAACCTCAGACTGCGATATGATAGCGGTCAACTGCAGTCTTGTTTTCATACCGTTTGCAGCTGTACCGCGCATCTTAACAACGCAGCGGATCCGTTCATTTGCTTTTGAAGGTATGTCCGATGACTTTTGTCAATATAGTGTATATTTCTCCCAGGAATGTGAGGTCACTATTACGTGATATACAGCACGTAGGAGTGACGATCATCAAGATTCTAAGACCCTGGTGGCCATTATGATCTAGTCCATGAGTGTATACGTAATTGATACTCCTCCCCATTGCGCAGAACATACACAACTGAGTGGAACCTAGGAACGGTCGGCCACTGGTAGCCTACAGATCCAACACACATTTACATTAATGATCAGCGTTTTAAACGTTTCTTGAGCGAATGTAGGTGGATGGACGGATGGATTGATGGGTAGATAGATACATCGATAGACAGGCAGACACATACATACATACATACATACATACATACATACATACATACATACATACATACATACATACATACATAGGTAAAAAGATAGATAGATAGATACACTGCTGGCCGCCCAAAATGCAACTCCAAGAAGGAAGCATCCAATTGGCCTGAAATTCGCAGCATGAGTCGCCCGCGAGAGGATATTCAAACGATTAGCTTTGCAGTGCATATGCAAATCACGTGCGCCCGGCACGCCACCGAGAAGCACTATAAGAAGGGTGCACAGAAGGCGTGGTGTAAGTAGTGGAAGTGTGTTGTGCCGCCGGACCAGTGCGTGGGAAGCTTCATGATGCCTCGTCGCAGAATGCGGCAGTCATTCCAGCACGTTTCGGAGTTCGACAGAGGACGAATAGTGGCTTATCGCGACAGCGGTTTATCGTACCGTGACATCGGCGCCCGTGTGGGACGACATCCAGTCACAGCGAGGCGATTATGGATTCGGTGGGTGCAGGAGGGACGGACGGACCGACGTGAGCGATTGCCGCAGCCGCGGAACACCACCGATTGAGAGGACCGGCATGTTGTGCGACAGGCATTGACGGCTCGCACCGCCACATCACGAACGTTAGCGCAGGAATTAGGGTGTGTTGCACAACAACCTGTGTCAGCACGTACCGTTCGATGTCGTCTGCAGGAGCGGGGACTTGTCGCACGGCACCCATTGCTCCGATTACCATTGACATTACACCACCGGCGAGTGCGGCGGCAGTGGGTCGTTGAACGCCGCACCTGGACTACGGAATGGCACGACATTGTCTTCTCCGACGAATCCCGCTTCTGCCTGCAATACCACGATGGTCGATCCGCGTGTGGCGGCACCGCGGCGAGAGACTGTGTGACGCCTGCATTATGCATCGCCATACCGGTCCGTCGCCTGGCGTTATGGTTTGGGGCGCAATTGGATATGACACCCGCACCCCTCTGGTACGCATCGCTGGTACACTCAACAGCCACGGCTACATCACCGACGCTTTGGAGCCTGTAGTCCTCCCTTACCTGCAGGACCTGCTAGCGGCCACGTTTCATCAGGACAATGCGCGCCCGCACGTGCCACGCATCGTGCAACAATTCTTCACCGCCCAGCAGGTGTCACTGCTGTCGTTCTTCCCGTAGCCCATCGAACACGTCTGGTCGCTGATCGGCAACCGAGTGGCCCGGCAAGCACCACCCGCGGCTACGCCTGATGAACTGTGGCAACGTGTGGAAGCAGCCTGGACCGACATACCCCAAGCCCACATCCAAATCCTTTTTCGTTCGATGCCGCGGCGTGTAGCGGTCGTTATTACCAGCCATGGGGGTCACACGAACTATTGATATTTGCGTGTTCCGCAAGTCGCACGGGCCTGTAAGCTCAATCGTTTCATCTGTGTATATGTTGTTATGTGTCCAGTAAATTTGGCTTTGCTATCTCGTGTCCTTCTTGGTGTTGCATTTTGGGTGGTCAGCAGTGTAGATAGAGAGATAGATATAGTGTCTCGCATAAGTATAGAGACAGAACAAATTATCGAATAAAAAAGAAACAACAACGAGCTGAAATGTACACCTCATATTTATAGAAAAAATTGCATAGGACACGCAGCTGCATAATAGTTTGACGGAAATACGCTGTCTCAAAAATATAAAGACTTACTAGTTATAAACACCTCCGGTACGAATAGTGGAGCCGCTGTTCCGAATAACACTGAAAACCCGATTAGGCATGCTGTCCACCTAGTGATGTAAGTGTTCTGGACGGGGTCAATGCCACTACACCGAGAACTGCCGTCCATTCACATACACATCCTAAGCGAGGATACCCCAGAGGTTCTCGACAGGGTTCAGATCTGGACTGAGTGCTGGCCAATGCATTACGGTCACATGATGAGTGTTAAACCAGCTTTTAGCTTATGCAGACCGATGGATAGAGGCATTGTCTTGCTGGAACAGATAATCAACACCCGCTAAAGTTTCGGCAAACGGTAAAAGGTGGCTGCTGAGTATGTCCTGATACATTTCGGAGTTTTTCCTGCCTTGCAGGAAAGCGATATCCGTTGTCCCATTGAACGCAAAATCTCCCTAGACCATCATAGATCCCCCTCCTTTCTGTCTGCTGAAGAAGGTGCGTGGCTCGCGTCGTAAATCATGCCAATAGCAGTTCAAACCGTCAGGGCCGTCCAGGTTGAACTTTTTCTCATCGGAGAAAATAATTGTGATCCACTCGTCCGTCCAGTGCGTGTGGCTGCTTGCCCATAACAATCTAGCTTCCTTGTGGCGCCGCGTGAGGTGTGGCAGACGGCGCATTTTACGGAGCACTGTGTTGCGCCTTTCCTTGATTCGTCGATGAACTGTGTCCTTTGAGACGGTGACACCAACAGTCCGAGAAACTTGACGTAGTGATAACCTTTGGGATGAAACTACACTCATAATGGCACGATCATCTCGTTTGGTTGTTATTCGAGGCCTTCCAGGCCGTTTTCTGGCAGTTAACGCACCACGTTTCGATAAAGTCTTATAAATGACTGCCCTACTCATCCCCATGGTTTTACGAATTTTCACTACAGGCAATCCATTTGCTCTCAGTCTCCAAATATTCTGCACCTCCTCACTATAAAGTTGACTGTTGCGTGGCATTTCGGCAAATGAATGTCTGACTGCAGGTCCGCTGTCCTTTGTAGGCTGGACCAAATTACGGCCCGTGCGCGTGCGTACAACATGCTAATTTGTACATCCATTTGCATGTGGCTACTTTACATAGTTGTCTTTATATTTATGAGACACCTAAAATTACACTATTTCACTTTGTGGTGTTCTTTTCACACAATCCGGTCATCTCGACGGATCGAAACGTTTGTTGAAGGGTTATGTCTAATTAGGTACCACTTCAGCTTCTTACCTATATTCACACTGTGTTCACGGCGCAAAGTAGACTGTGAATATTTATGCGACGCACCTCAGATACATAGACAGACAGACATATAGATACATAGACAGACAGAGATAGATACATAGATAGACAGATAAATAGATACCCATATACATACATACATAGAAAGATAGACATACAGATAGATGCGTAGACAGATAGATACATAGATAGATAGATACATAGACAGACAGATAGATATATAGACAGACAGATAGGTACACTGATAGACACAGCCAGACAGAAAGACAGATACGCACATAGACAGACAGACAGACAGACAGATAGATAGATAGATAGATAGATAGATAGATAGATAGATAGATAGATAGATAGATAGACGGACAGACAGATAGATAAATAGATTGAAACATAGATTGATAGACAAACAGATATATACATAGACAGATAGATAGGCAGACAGACACATACATACCTACACCCATATACATAGACAGACAAATAGATAGATAGATAGATAGATAGATAGATAGATAGATAGATAGATAGATAGATAGATACATACATACATACATACATAGACAGATTGATAGAAACTTAGATAGAAACATAGACAGACAGACACATAGATACATAGACAGATGGACAGACAGATGGATGGACATACAGATCGATACATTGACAGACACACAGATAGATAGATAGATAGATAGATAGATAGATAGATAGATTCATAGATACATAGATACATAGACAGATAGATAACACAGATAGGTAGATAGATACATTGATTGACAGACCGATAGATATATAGACTGACAAATACATATATAAACAGACAAATACATATATAAACAGACGTACACACACACCCACACACATATACATACATACATACATACATACATAGACACAGCGCCGGCCTTTGGCATCGGTGAGCAAGGGGCTGCCTAGGGCCGCCAATTCTGGGGTCCGCGGATTTCAATCATATATCGATTTTCCGTCATCATCGAATTTTTAATCGCTATTACCTTGAAAAAAGTAAATAAATGAAATCACTGAAAATATAAACAGTCGAAGTACGCCTTTTCTCTTGTCCCACTAGTCTTTCGGGGAATGCCGCTAAGTGAATCTATGTGAAAACAAATGTTCTTCTTTATGCTTTGCAGTGAATTTTAGTTTCTTTTCCACCGGCTTTAAAACAGAAAACTGAAAAGATTTCTAAATTTTATAAACAGAAAATTAAAAATATTTTTCACATCAAATGACGGCACATAGAGTGATATAGATTATACATGTCTGTTAACAGAATTAAAATAATTAATTAACATTATACCTGAAGGTTTATTTACAATACAATTATTACGTTATCTTTATGAGAGCAGGTTAAACAAAGCACTTCCGAACGTCTTGATTGCCCTACGGATATTACTAACGATTCCCATCACCGTTGTATCAGGAGAGAGAAGTTTTTCAAAATTAAAGCTTTTCAAAACTTATTTGAGATCAACAAAGGCTCAAGAACGAGTAGTTGGGCTATCTTTAATTAATATCAGTTGAAAATGATATTGCTTAGTCATTAGACCTGTCTCAAGCACTTGCGGAGTTTGCTTCAAAAAAGCAAGAAAAGTTACTTTTTAAACCATTAAAACTTCTTTCACAATATTTGTATGGCATTGTACACAAAAATATACTCTAAAATTCAGATAAGAGAAATTTTTAAAGCAAATTGTAAAATTTATTATACTCTACGAAAGCATTTTTGTTTTCGTTTGAGTTTTCTACAACAGTTGCAAACAGTGTTATTAGCGTTAAGCCTTAAGTCATGCGCCCAAAAGTTTATTCAGAAATAATCACGAAACAGCAAGCTACAATCACATTTACAAATAAGCATATTGTAGGCAGTATTCGGAGAAGTTCAGAAAATTTCAGGTCATATATTCAATAACAATTTTGTGCATTTTTTTTTACAATTTCAGTTTCCTATCGTTGGGGAGAAAATACGTTACGCTCATATGATTGAAAACTAATATTTTAACAATTAAGCATCGTGCACGGTTCTCAGTTAAAAATACTATTAGGGGCCTCCGAAGTAAATCTTTGCCTAGGGACGCCCACCGGAGTAGTAAGGCCGCAGATAGATAGATAGATAGATAGCGAGAGAAAGAGAGAGAGAGAGGGAGGGGGGGGTGTTGATTAATTCATTATTTCTTCTAACATTTTAGTCATAATCACAGATACAAGAAATTTTCTTTTACTTTTGATGAACTGTTGGAGTAAATTGACTACTCTTTATCGTACGTATTTAAATAAGAGCTCAGTTGCTTTCAAACTATCAGTAATAATTTGCCCGTGGAGTAATTGTTCTCATCTAGTTTCAGAAAACAGTTCATTGAAAATCTGCTATATTTTTCTACCTCTGAAAGGAAATTCCTTTTTCGGTTGAAGTGCTGAGTAACGACAGAAAGTCTGAGTAGATTTAGAAAAGATATTAGTGTAGTCGTTCCACAGAGTAACGATCCCCTCTTAGTAAATGATCCATACAATCACAAAGAGATAGTAGAATCTCCAGTGTACTTAAAGCTGAAAGCCAGAAATTCCATGTAGCTGATTCAAAGTTTTTCGCTCTAAGAATAAGAAGAATATGCGCTACAAAATATTCTCCAAGGGATAATTTCTGTTATAATAAATATTTTGCTATCAATGTGACAAGCACGTTAATTTCAACTGCATAAAAAGCATTAAAACTGCCCCAGGTAGAGTAAGATAATGCAATCATTTTTAAACGCTAAGCATTTCGTACGAAAGAGAGAGATAAAAAAGCTGTATTGCACAGAATATTATTTTCAGTTACTTGGTTCGTAGTTCATACTTTTTTTTTCATTCGTTAATACTACCCTCATTTAGTTTTATAGAAGAATAACAAGAAGAAGGTCTGAAACATCCAAACGTGCAGGTATAGAACACAGTATATAAGACAGTCAGACATGCATATTTTCGCAACCGATTAGATAAACCTGATCCCATGGCTAATATCGAATAAGTTAGGAAGTTTCCAGTGCCAGAAATGGCAAACAACGACAATAAATAAATAAATAAATAAATAAATAAAGGTTGAACGGTTTTGACAGAATATCAACGTAGTATTAAAACGCACAGGTGAACAAGCGATAATTTTATTTACCGCTGGAAATACGCAAACCATGCTTTTATTGAATTATTAGAGAAACCAGCACTGCTACGGACGTAAAAGCGACAGACGCTAATATGAAAGTGACCGTGATCAGTTGAGGCCTATATAGCGATGATGGAAAACTATCTAGACTGTATTTACTAAAAAAAACAAAAAAAAAACAAGACTTACAGATTTAAAACTTAATCGCCTACGAAGTAGTCCCCTTGCTAAGGCACACCCTTAGCCAAGCGCTTTTTCCACTGCTCGAAGCATTTGCTGAAGTCATCTTCTGAAACAGCGAACAGCTGCTTAGTCGCATCCTGTTTTATCTACTCAATATCTTGAAATCTTTTCCTTCTCAAGTAAGTAGTTTTTGATTTTGGAGAAGAGAATAAAATCGCAGGGAGCGAGATCTGACGAATAAGCTGCCTGCCGGACCTGTGCTATGCGATGCTGCGCAAAAAACTGCTGCACAAATTGTGATGCACGGGCAGGAGCGTTGTCATGGTACATTTGCCACTCTCACGCAATGCCTGCTTTTTGCTGCGAGCTGCTTCCCCCAAACGCCGCGAAACTTGACAGTAGAACTCCTTTTTGATTGTCTGGCCTGATGGAACGTATTCACGATGCACAAATTCTGTCGTGATTGAAAAACAACAACAACAACAAAAAAACCAGTCAGCATCGTCTTGACGTTGCTGAGGTTCTGTCGTGCTTTTTTGAGTCTAGGAGAGTTTGGGGTTTCCACTGTGAAGTCCGAGTCTTAGTTTCGGGGTCATACCCATAAACTCACCATTCATCCCCAGTTATGTTAGCTTTTAAAAAGTTTTCGTCGTTTTCGACGCACTCAAGCAGGTCACTAGCAGCAGACACGCGGGTCTGGTTTTGCACAGCGGAGGGCAATTTTGGCGCAGATTTGGCTACCACGCGTCTCATACCCAAATCGTCCGTAAGAATCGACTGAGCTGAAGCGAAACTAATGTTGAAGTCTTCAGATAACTCAGGAATAGTGATTCGGCGATTTTCCCGCACAGCTGTGAGCACAAGTTCGACAATGTTTTCACTTTTGCTACGACCATATTTAAAACGTTTGTCTAAGATGACACAATAGCTATTTTACCTAAGTTTTTATTAATAACATCGTGAATAATTACAGTAATTGAATGATATTTGGTAAGAACATACCTTCATCCATGGAAAATAGAAACATATCATAAGAGATGTTGAAAGTGTTCATCCACCCTGTGCATCGAGACAGGCTTGAATACCAGACTCCATATTTCGGAAAGCTTGTGCAAGTTGAGTTGTTCCTGCGCAATCGCTGCCACTGCCTCACAGATGCTGTTCTTCAATGCCTCAAGGGTTCTGGGCTTGTTTTGAAACACTATTGATTTGAGATATTCCCAGAGAAAGAAATCAGGTGGTGTTCGGTCAGGAGATCTAGGGGGCCACATTCTTTCAGAAATCACGCGATCTCCAAAGACTGACTCAATTTCAGCCATACTCACATGTGATGTATGGAAAGTTGCCCCATCTTGTTGAAAATATCCAGTTGTCAGCTCTTCAGGGGACAGTTGGTTAACGATTGCCTGAAAAATTTCCATGTAGACAGCCTTTGTGACAGTATCCTGAAAGAAAATGGGCCAAATGTTCCGCCGCCGTGACAGGGCTCACCACACTCAAATTTTTTGTGAGTGAAGTGGTTTCTCAGTAAGAGCGTGAGGATTTGCCGCTGCCCACAAACGTGCGTTTTGTTCAATTATATATCCCGATAAGTGAATCCATGGTACATCGGAAAAAATGGTGTAGTCCAAGATGTCCGGTCGTTTCGCAATAAATGCCTGAAACCGCTGACAGTACCTCATTCTTTTCTCTTGGTCTGGCGCTTTCAGTTCATGAACAGCAGACAAATGGTACGGACAAATTTAAGCCTTTTTCGCTGCCTTTTGACACGTGCTCTTTGACCTTCTGGTTTCCTGGGCAAGTCTACGCTAAAATTTCCTTGGCGAAGCAAGAAGTTTTTGCTGGACGTCTTGCACTACTGTTTCTGACATTTCGGGACGGCCCTCTCCACGCAAGTCATGTAATGTTCCATTAGTCTCCAACTTCTTAACTAGAATACACGGTTTACTTAGTGCTGTTCGACATCCGAATTTTCAACGAAATTCACACTGACACTTTTTTATCGACTTACTCTTCCAATAAATACGGACAAGAAACACGCTCGGATATGTTTAACCGGGAGGATATAGTTAACACATACGATCAGCAGCCTTGCGATAAACAAACAACTGAGCTAACCCTGGAGAATTACGAACATGACATGAGCGACGTCCAAGGTCACAAGGAGCACGCCAAAAGGAATTGAAGAACAGCATCTGTGAGGTAGTGGCAACAATGACGCGGGAGCCACTGGCACGAACTTTCCGAAATATGGAGTCTCGTGTTCAAGCCGGTCTCGATGCACAAGGTGGACACTTTCAACATCTCTTATGACATGGTTCTGTTTTTCATGGATGAAGGTATGTTCTTACCAACCCAGCAAAAACACAAGTGTAGGGAAACTGCTGGCCACCAGCTGGCAGTGATGGGTTACTGTTGGCTGAAATCTGCCACTCACGGCACGGTAGTGGTCCGTTGGTGGCAGTACCATCAGTTGGCAGCCATTGATGGCCCTGCAGCATTGCCGTAAATTGCGGGCCTCCAAGCAAGTGCCACTAGTTGCCCGTAGCTGGCAACCGATGCAAACCCAACACCAGGTGGACGCAACGAGACTGCGAATGCGCAGAAGCAACACGTGCTGTGTCTCTCGTGGTACCAATTAGTTGAAGACGACGCTATCGCCATTGTGTTATTTTAGTGATTGCTAAGAAAAAAAAGCCATATGTAAAGAGGCGAATTAATTTCCTAATGAATTGCCGTCGACGAAGATTACCGTCGGAAGAAAAATATATAAATAATTATTAATGAACTGTAAGAAATAGTCAGTTATTCTCGTGTATTTATAGAAACTCATTTCGTAGCAAAATTTCTGCACTAACGCACAAAGAATCGAGAACACAGACAGCCATAAAATACACCCACTCCATTCCCATGAATAACAAGAAGTAATTTCTGTGTAAACTTTGGCTTTAACATACACTAAACACTGGAAAAACAATAAAAAAAAGTTATGTTGCAAAAAAATAAAATTTATACGCGTACAAAATTTATCAATCAATTATTTGAAAAACAAAAAAAGCATCGCCATGTGGATATAATGTACTCATCCATGGGTCACGACTGGAGGAATTCACTACTGGAGGAATTCGGTGCTAGAAATAACGAGAAGTAAAATAAAATATCTTTCCTCTTTAAAACAAATGTAGCTTCGGACCGCTGAAAGGAAAGCTACAACGTTAAAAATGTAACAGAATGGGACATGAACGGGTAAATGTGTTAATTAAACAATCGCCTTTCCAGACCACAAGGATAGCACAAAACTTTGGAAAGCCCCTTTAAGTTGGTGCACTTGTTGAAAATGAGAGAATTTCCCTTCAGGTAAATAAAAACAATCGTTACGTTGAAAAAATAAATTTATGAATTACACTGACGGAAAAAAAAATCCCAACACCACGAAAAAATAGTTGTAGAGGAATGAAACGGTAGGCAATACATTTGTATAGGTAACATATTTAATCGATTAAGGTTTCAAGATCACAGCTTATTGTAAGCGCGAGAAGAGCCATTTTAAATGTGAAATGCTGGTACATTAATAACCGGTGTAATCGCCAGAATGTTGAATGCAAGCACGCAAACGTTCATGCATTGTGTCGTACAGGTGCTGGATGTCAGTTTGTGGGATGAAGTTCTATGCCTGTTGCACTTGGTCGGTCAATACAGGGACGGTTAATGCTGGTTGGGGGTGACGTTGGAGTTGTCCTCCAATGATGTCCCATACGTGCTCGATTGGTGAAAGATCTGGTGATCTAGCACGCCACGGCAACACGTCGACATTCTGTAGAGCATGTTGGGTTACAACAGCGGTATGCGGGCGAGCGTTATTCTGTTGGAAAACACCCCCTGGAATTCTGTTCATGAATGGCAGCACAACAGGTTGAATCACCAGACCGACGTACAACTGTGCCGTCAGGGTGCGTGGGATAAGCACGAGAGTGCTCCTGCTGTCATAGGAAATTGCTCCCCAGACCATAACTCCAGGTGTAGGTCCAGTGTGTCTCGGCCGCAGACAGGTTGGTTGCAGGCACTCACCTGTCCTCCTTCTAACCAACACACGGCCATCACTGGCACCCAGGCAGAACCGGCTTTCATCAGAAAACACAACACATCTCCACTTCGTCCTCCAATGAGCTCTAGCTTGACAACACTGACGTCGCAAACGGCAGTGGTTTGGAAGTAAGTGGAATGCACGCTACAGGACGTCTGGCTCGGAGCTGTCCTTCAAGTAACCGATTTGTAACAGTTCGTTGTGTCACTGTGGTGGCAACTGCAGCTCGATTTGCTGCAGCAGACGCGGTACGATGCGCCACGGCCATACGCCGAGCACGGCGGTCTTCCCTCTCAGTAGTGCCACGTGGCCGGCCGGAACCCGGTCTTCTTGAGGCAGTACCTTCCTTTGACCACTGCTGCCAACAATCATGCACAGTGGCTACATTCCTGCCAAGTCGTTCTGCAATATTGCAGAAAGAAAATCCACCTTCTCGTAGCCCTATTACACGACCTCGTTCAAACTCCGTGAGCTGTTGATAATGGCTTCTTCGTCTTTTTAAAGGCATTCTTGACTAAAATACGTCGAATCTCACCGATAACTTACGCTCAAGGACGTTACAGCGCGTATTTACAGCAAACCTGCTTTGCATGTTCCGAGGGGCGCTACCAGCGCCACACGTATGCGCCGAGCGCGAAATTTGCATAGACGTCATCTTACAGTTGTACTCTCACCGCTTACCAACTGTCGTTTATCTAACACAACCCCTTCTTGGTGTTGGGATTTTTTTCCGTCAGTGTATATGAAACTGACATTTCTGAAAAACATCTCGCAATATTGTGAAATTAAAAAGAGAACCGTTAGTTTCACATGGCGCTGGAAAGAAGCTCAGCTTCAAGCGACGAATCGTGCGTGACAAATCAGTGTAGTCGGCTTCGCACGATTGTCCTTCGTTCGTTTCCAGCCAGATCCAAACGCGTATATTTTCAGGACATGTTGCGAAAATTTCCCTACCGTCATGCAGAAGTTTCGTAGAGGTAAACAAAAAATGTAGTTGTGGCTTTGGGGAACTGCAATTACCTTTTTTTATGGCTACTACTGGGAAATTAGCGGACAAGATTCGGCAAGCCATCAGTTACGTCACGTGATTGCCAGGTGCCACTGCCGGGAAGCTAGCGGTCCACATTTGGCTAGCCATCATTTATGGCACGTGCTTGTAGGGCCACTTGTGGCAGCCGCTGCCCGTGATGGATAACTGATGGCCCTGTTCCGGCACATGACAACTGACGGGGTGCCAACTGTTGACCAGCTGCTGGCCTGAAGTGCTGGCCCATGTGGTGGCCGCCGGGACATTTTATTAACGATGGGGGAGGGGGAAACATAGTGCTGGGCCATTGCTGGCACTGCTGGCTCAAATGCTAGCCCAGCAACACTATTTTTGTTGGGAAATATCATTCAATTACTGTAATTATTCACGATATTATTAATAAAAACTTGGGTAAAGTAGCCAGTGGGACACCTTGTACAACTCACAAACTTGTGCACTGCCAAGTAGTAATGTCAAGTTTTGCGGTATTGGAGGGCCGTAGTTCGTTGCAAAAAGCCAGCATTGCATGAGTGTGGCGAGTGGAAATACCACCATGCCAACGCGAATTCCTATGCGCCACAACTTGTGCAGTTGTTTCTTGCTAGAAGCACTGCACAGGTCCTACAGCCATCCATTTCTCCAGAACTCGCTCCGTGCGATTTTTTTCTCTTCCCCCAAATCAAATACCACTCAAAATAAGAAATATTTCAAGATATTGAGGAGATACAACGAAATGCGACGAAGCAGCTGTTCGCAATTTTAGAAAATGGCTTCAAAAAATGCTTCGAGCAGTGGAAACAGCATTAGGCAAAGTGTGTGGCTATGGAAGGAGACTATTTCAAATATGTAATATGTATGTATACGCAGTCGAATCACATTATTGTGACCACCTCCTACTTTTGACGTCAACAGCGCGTAGACAATGAAATAAAGCACGTGTCGTGATCCGGCTTGGATGGCATATAAGGTGTGCTGTCGGCATTCTGAAAACATATCACTCGTTGCTGTCATGGATAAAAGGAGCGATTTATCAGATTTGCAAAAAGGGATGATTATCGGATTTCGGGCCAAGGGTGGCAGTATTTCTGAAACAGCGCAGTTTGTGAAGTGTTCGCATGCTGCTGTGGTTAAAGTGTATCGTGATTGGAGAAACAGCACCATTGCAAATAAGCGACGTGAAAACTGCGGAGCACCACATGCCATTGATCTGAGAGGTGAACGTCGGCTTCGAAGGTGCTTGAGGGCCGATTGACACGCTACAGTGGAGCAACTCACTGGCCGAATGAGCCAGGGGACTACCGGAAGTGTGCTTAAAACGACAGTTCAGCGAATCCTGTTGCGTGTGGGGCTCCGAGGCAGACGGATGGTAACTGCACCTATGTCAAAGAAGGTGCATTGGCAGAAAAGGCTTACATTTGCACGGCAGTATCGGAATTGGACCTCCGCTGATTGGCGAAGAATTGCCTTCTCCGATGAGTCACGTTTTCTGCTTCATCGAACAGATGGGCGTTGGCGTATAAGACAAACAACATCGGAGAACAAACACTCTTCAACCATTGCAGGAAGAACACAAGCTGGTGGGGGCAGCGTCATGATCTGGGGAATGTTTTCGTGGCTTTCTCTGGGCCCACTCATACCTGTGGAAGGCACTATGGACCGAATTCGTTATGAATCCATCCTTGCAGACCACGTACACCCATATGTACACCGATATTGTGTTTCCTGGGGCGGATGGAATCTTCCAGCACGGCAATGCAACGTGTCACACAGCTGGAAATGTCAGAGAGTTCAAAATAGTTCTCTGGCCCCCTAATTCCACAGACTTAAACCCAATGGAGCATAAATGGGACCACCTCGATCGTGTTGTTCGCTCTATGGATCTTCCACCACGCACCCTCCAGCAGCTGTCAGATGCACTGCAGTCAGCATGGCTTGACATACCTGTGAACACCTTCCAGCACCTTATTGGGTCACTCCCAGCCTGTCTAGCTGCTGTCTGCGCTGTACACGGTTGTTACCCTGGATATTAGCTGGTGGTCACAATAATATGATTCGACCGTGTACTTTTTTTAATAAATCCAGTCTGAATACGCTTTGATCACATCTCCTATACTTTTTTTCTTTTCTTGAACTAGCATAAGAAGTAGAGGCCCGCAATATGGCGGCCAACCGGGACTTCTCCCGGTATACCGGCAGCGCAGTCCGCGCTTATGTACAATTATCGCGAAATAAGTTTTTCGTTGAAGTTAAAAAACAGAAAAAAAAAGAACTTTATTAAGTTCGGAATATTATTATTTATTTTAGATCAATGATCAATCATCAAGAAAGAAATTAAGAAAAAACACAAAAAAGTCACTGACAAATTTACATTTGACCACGATGTGTTACCGAATGACGCATAATGTACTTGCTCTTGTTAAGAACACGTTCCGCGAATCGTCGAGTGTGCAAAATGGTTTGCATTATTTTTTACATTTTATCCATAAGTTTCTTTTCAAGGGTTGGCAACATCGTAAGCGTCTGGTAGACGGAGACATCAATTGGGCGCTCAGAGTATCTTGGGTCTCGTACTTAATTGCCCTTAACTTATGATACAGGCAGATAAGGGCAACATGTTTTTTGTGTCCGAAGCCTGGCCGCTGCCCTGTCGTTGACACCCTAAAAAACTAGACCCCCCAGCCAACATGCAGATAACACATAGTGTCCCCTACGTAAAATTGCGGGAGCTAAAAAAGTAAAAGTTTGGCTTCCGTACTGGCTGCACACGGAATCTGTTACTTGTCTTAACAAAGGTCACAAATAAAAATTCTCCTAAACAGAAAAACCCAATGCAATAGTGCTTAACAGTCCTCATCGCATTTTGCAAAGCAACTGGAGATCCATCTCCATATTTTACCCATCAAAGATACGGATAAGAACAAAATTAAAATAATATTAATGCTGTTCTAAAATTATTGTACTAAAACTGAAGATCTAGGAATTAAATTGATTGTAAGTGAAATAAAACTAATTAATTAATTTAATAATTTTTTTCGTATGGGTTAACTATCACCGTGAGAAACTTGTTGGGCTATATATAAGCAGTGGGATGTAAGGTCAGGTGATGCGTAACATCACAGCCTCTCCTTGACAAATGTCAACCCCGCCTTCTCGTGGTGCATCCTGTTCCCACTAAAGGGGCTCTGACGACCGCCAATAGCGGTATAACTATACCATCGGGATCAGAGGAAATTCTATCCCACACTCACCAACCCGCTTGGCCAGCGTGGTGAGTTATGGCCAAACCCCTCCAAAATGACTCCACAACTTAAATCTTGGCCCTCAGTCTCCGGCAGCTGGAATGTACCTGGCCAAGGCAGCGGCCAGTGCGACATGAAGGCAGAGGGTGCTAAGAATCCCCTGGAGGACCGGACTAGGCTGCCATCTGATGCTGACCTTGGCAACGTACAATGGACGCTCCCTATCTTCTGATTCAAGGCTTCTTGAATTGGAAGAGGAACTACAAAGGATCAAGTGGGACATCGTGGGGCTAAGTGAGGTAAGGAGAAAAGGAGAAGATCTCATCGAACTGAAAAGTGGACATCTCTTCTACTATCGTGGGACAGATACTGGCAGAACTAGTGGTGTTGGATTTATAATAAACAAGAAACTGAAGGATAAAGTAGTAGAAGTTGAAAGTTCCTCTGACAGAGCTGCACGACTCGTTATCCAACTATCGAAAAGATACCAGGCTCAGATTATTCAAACTTATGCACCCACCACAAGTCATCCTGAAGAAGAAATTGAAGAATTTTATGAGGAAATTTGTCATCTAAATAATAAAGGTAAGCAGCACTTGAAAATAATTATGGGAGATTTCAATGCAAAAATAGGGCAACGACAACAGAATGAAACTTCAGTAGGTAAATTCGGTCACGGCAACAGAAACCAGCGTGGAAATACTCTCGTTGAGTTTGCAGAGGCAGAAGGATTTTTCATCTTGAACTCCTTCTTCAAGAAAAAGCCACACAGGAAATGGACATGGAGACATCCAAATGGGACGACAAGTGAAATTGATTTTATTATGTGTAACAAAAAATTCGTCATAGAAGACTGCAGTGTGCTAAACAAGTTCAACACAGGTAGTGACCATAGATTGGTGAGATGTAAGATGCACCTCAACACTAAACTTGAACGTGGCAAGCTCATAAGACAAACAAAATGTATTGACATAACCAACCTTAAAAAACACCATAATACCTTCAAGTTGGAACTGAAGAACAGGTTCTCTGCTTTAGAAGGCCTAACATCGGAAGAAGTGGACATCTCTGAAGTTAACAGAAAAGTAACCAAAGCTCTTATGGAAACAGCAACAAAATTAGCTGGGTCTAAGAACAAGTTGCATGTAAATAAATTATCAGGAAAAACGAAAATGTTGATGCAAAAAAGAAGAGAGATGAGGACAACTAAAGAAGATGTGACTTCCAAAGTGGAATATATAGAGCTATGCAAGACAGTACGAAAAAGTATCACTGAAGACGTAAGAAAATTCAACTGTGAACTAGTGAAGAAAGCAATTGAAAACAACCAAAGCCTAAAGATAGCAAAGGGACATCTCAGTAAGGGAAGAAAACAGATTATGGCACTGAGAAAAGAAGATGGTTCTGTAACAAGAAATAGAGGCGAAATTTTGACAAGAGTGAAAGATTTCTACTCCAAATTATATGAAAGGGATGATACATGCACTCCAGACATCATGAAAGATACCAGTACCAGAGTTCCTCCAGTCCTTCCAGCAGAAGTTGCACATGCAATCAAGAACATGAAGCGGGCAAAAGCTCCAGGAGAAGATGGAATTACTGTAGACATCATACAAGAAGCAAGTGGAGAAATCGAAACAGTACTCGCCCAAATTTTCACTCGATGCCTTAATGAAGGAAAGATTCCTGAGGATTGGAACACTGCTACAATGATCCTGCTACATAAGAAAGGTGACATTGAGGATCTCGGAAACTACAGACCTATCAGCCTCCTATCAGTAGTTTATAAAATCTTCACTAAAGTTCTTTCACACCGCTTGAAGGTAACACTGGACATGGCTCAACCGAGAGAACAAGCTGGATTTAGGAGTGGCTACAGCACAATAGATCATATCCATGTGCTGAGAGAACTAATTGAAAGAGCGAGGGAATATGAACTTCCATTGTGCATGGCTTTTATCGATTATGAAAAAGCCTTTGATTCGGTGAAACCATCAGCAGTTACAATGGCTTTGAAAACCTGTGGTATTGAAGATGCATACATTAATATTATTAATAACATCTATGAAAATGCAAGTGCAAAGATTAGGCTGTTTGAAAATACAACACACATAAAAATTGAAAGGAGTGAGACAAGGTGACACCATATCTCCGAAGCTCTTTAATGCCACATTGGAGGGTGTTTTTCAGTCACTGAGCTGGGAAAACAAGGGGATAAAGATTAATGGAGATTATCTAACCCACCTTCGTTTTGCTGATGACGTAGTCATTTTTGCAACTAGCCCATCAGAGCTGCAGAGTATGATCCAGGAACTTGCTGACAAGAGTAAAGAAGTGGGATTAAAAAATGAACTTTCAGAAGACAAAAGTGATGTTCAATGCTTTTACAAGAAATGAAGATTTATCGATTGATGGAGAAAAGCTGGAGATAACAGACACGTACGTTTATCTTGGACAGCAGATATCAAGTGAGGGTCACATTGATGAAGAAATTAATCGGCGTACAAAACTTGCCTGGAGAGCTTTTGGAAGAAACAGCATAATTTTCAAGAGCAATATGCCATTATGTCTTAAAAGAAAAGTGTTTGATCAATGCATCCTTCCAGTGCTTACGTATGGTGCAGAGACGTGGACCTTAACTAAAAGAGACATACAAAGGCTGCAGACAACTCAAAGAAGCATGGAGAGGTGCATACTTGGTGTAACCAGGAGAGATAAGAAGAGGAACTCGTGGATCCGAAAAATGACAAGAGTGGAAGACATCATGATCAGAGTTAAATCCCTGAAATGGCAATGGGCTGGACATACTGCCAGAAGGACAGATCATCGATGGACAGCCGAAATTTTAGATTGGATTCCAAGGGACAGGAAAAGACCCAGAGGAAGACCACATGGGAGATGGGTGGATGAAATTCGAAAGTATGCAGGGGTGACATGGAGGAGACTGGCACAAGACAGACCGTTGTGGAGGAAACTTGGGGAGACCTTCGTCCAGCAGTGGATTGATAATGGTTGACAATGATGATGATGATGATATAAGCAGTAGTTAGTCCCTAATTTAGGGCAACTCGTTCCAGGGAAGAGAGCAAGCGCCATAAGACAAACACAAGATCCATGAAGAGAGCCAGCACAATAAGACAAGCACAAGATCCATGTCTCACCAGGATTTGAACCCGTACGAATGGATTTAAAATTTGGGACGCAGTTAAATTAAAGGTGACAATTATCAGTTTCAAAATTCTGAAGTTTTATTTTTCTTCTTTCGGGAAGAGGGGTAATAGGGAGAGTAGGAGGAATTGAGAAAGAAATAGCCACCCCGGAGGCGCAGTGGTCTAAGCGATGGCTTCTGACCATTCGTCCGAGCTGGGTGCGAGTTCGAATCCCATGCGGTAAGGTATGGATGTTGTGTTTGTCTTACGGCACTGGCTCTCTCCCTTCCTTTTCCAGTGGCCCTAAATAAGGGACGGACGACTGCTTATAGCCCACTGAGTTGCTGGCGATGGTCGTTAAACCTTCAATCAATAAAAAAACAAGAAAGAAAAAATTAAGCCCGGTTCAGTCTCTATGTTCTTAGTTTAACGACGCTCCTGGAAAGAAGTTGCTAGAAATTAAAATTCTGATATAATATTTCATTAATTATAAATATAATCGAACAATATATGTTTTTCACTAAATTTTCTTGGAGGGCTCGAATCCATCTATCTTGCTGGAATCTATCGATTCGAGCAAGATAGATAGATTCAAGCCCTCCAAGAAAATTTCGAATATATATATATATAACTTCCAAAGTGGAATATATAGAGCTATGAAAGTATCACTGAAGATGTGAGGAAATTCAACTGTGAACTAGTGAGGAAAGCAAATGAAAACAACAAAAGCCTGAAGAAAGCAAATGAAAACAACCAAAGCCTGAAGAAAGCAAAGAGGCATCTCAGTAAGGGAAGAAAACAGATTATGGCTCTGAGAAAAGAAGATGGTTCTGTAACAAGAAACAGAGGTGAAAGTTTGACAAGAGTGAAAAATTTCTACTCAAAACTCTATGAAAGTGATGACACATGTACCCCAGACATTACGAAAGGTACCAGAGTTCTTGCAGTCCACCCAGCAGAAGTTGCACATGCAAACAAGAACATGCAGCGGAGAAAAGTTCCAGGAGAAGATGGAATTACCGTAGACATCATACAAGCAGCAAGTGGAGAAATTGAAACAGTACTCGCCCAAGTTTTCACTCGATGCCTTAATGAAGGAAAGATTCCTGAGGATTGGAACAATGCTACAATGATCCTGCTACATAAAAAAAGTGACATTGAGGATCTCAGGAACTACAGACCTATCAGCTTCCTATCAGTGGTTTATAAAATATTCACTAAAGTTCTTTCACACCGCTTGAAGATGACAATTAATGTGGCTCAACCGAGAGAACAAGATTGGATTCAGGAGTGGCTACAGCACTATAGATCATATCCACGTATTGAGAGAATTAATTGAAAGAGCGAGGTAATAGGAACTTCCATTATGCGTGGCTTTTATCGATTATGAAAAGGCCTTTGATTCGGTGAAACCATCAGCAGTTACAGTGGCTTTGAAATCCTGCGGTATTGAAGATGCTTACATTAATATTATTCATAACGTCTATGAAAATGCAAGTGCAAAGATTCTGCTATTTGAGAATACAGCATCCATAAAAATTGGAAAGGGCGTGAGACAAGGTGACATTATGTCTACCAAACTCTTTAATGCCACACTGGAAAATGTCTTTCACTCACTGAACTGGGAAAACAAAGGGATAAAGATTAATGGAGATTATCTAACTCACCTTCGTTTTGCTGATGACGTAGTCATTTTTGCAACTGCCCCATCAGAGCTGCAGAATATTATCTAAGAACTTGCTGACAAGAGTAAAGAAGTGGAGTTAAAAATTAACTTTCAGAAGACAAAAGTGATGTAAAATGCTTTTACAAGAAATGAAGATTTAGCAATTGATGGGGAAAGCTGGAGACAACCAATACCTACATTTATCTTAGGCAGCAAATATAAAGTGAGGGTCACATTGATGAAGAAATTAATCGGCGTATAAAACTTGCCTGGAGAGCGTTTGGAAGAAACAGTATAATTTTCAAGAGCAATATGCCATTATGTCTTAAAAGGAAAGTGTTTGATCAATGCATCCTTCTAGTGCTTACATATGGTGCAGAGACGTGGGCCTTAACTAAAAGAGTTATACAAAGACTGCAGCCAACTCAAAGAAGCCTGGAGAGGTGCATGTTTGGTGTAACCAGGTGATATAAGAAGAGGAACTTGTGGATCAGAAAAATGACAAGAAAATGACAAGAGTGGAAGACATCATGGTCAGAGTAAAATCCTTGAAATGGCAATGGGCTGAACATGCTGCCAGAAGGACAGACCATCGATGGATAGCCGAAATTTTAGACTGGATTCCAAGGGGCAGGAAATGACCCAGAAGAAGACCACATGGAAGATGGGTGGATGAAATTTTTCATTTCATTTCATTTATTTATTCTTTCAGTTGCCACTACAGCAACTAGGAAAAGGAGGGAAAAGGCCGTGAGGCCTGACATAGCCCTTCTCTCCACAGAATACAAAAAAACATAAAACTTAGCAGAAAAGGCAAGCCAACACATATATGGTAGGTACCCGTACTTGCTCACAACCAACACATATAAAAATGTGTTCCATCAACAATAGTCTTCATTATATCTAAACAAATAAGTATCATGTACACTTCACTACATAATCACATATATATTTATAAATAAACAACAAATAACGTTTGCACCTCACTCTATAATCATACCGAAAATTCGAAAGTATGCGGGAGTAACATGGAGGAGACTGGCACAAGACAGACCGTTGTGGAAGAGGCTTGGAGAGACCTTCGTCCAGCAGTGGATTGATAATGGTTGACAATGATGATGATGATAATGATATAAAAGACAACTGATAATTTCGTGGAGAGAGGAGAGACCTAGATAATAACTTCTAGTTCAGAAGCATGAGTTTTGTTTTGAGTATTTTTAAGTTTGGTAATAATCGTGGATGTTAAGTTTCGAAACATCGAAGTAATATATTCAATGAATGACAATTGGATTAAATGAGAAATTCGATTCAATTGGTATTTTGTTGAAATATACTATTCGATATAATGGCCTTTGGGTAAAACGACCATATAGAAAAAATAATTTTTCTGTACGTTTTCGATTAAAAGACCATTTGCCGAAATTTATTTTTTAACGAAACGACTCTTCCATGTAATGAAGTGCTCGAACAAGTGAATTTAGACAAAGTGACCTTCGGCATGATCATTCGGTAAAATGATCGATAAATTTGCCGATTTATAATTGGAATTCCCATGAATTATAATACCCTGATAAAAAAATACATGGGTTTTCCTATGTAGCGAAAGTGTGCAGCTGCAAAAATGTGACAAAACCGGTGCCTGACTATGTACCAGCAGTTTTCACATAGATATCAGTCTCTAGGGAAAGCCACGAATAAAAACAAAACAAAACAAAACAAAAATAAACTTTTATTTTCGTTTTATTTAAAAAGATAAAAATAGGAAACGAAATGTATGGAAACCTTAAATCTCCATTTTTACAGAGATGTAAAATAAAAAAAGAAGCCGAAATGAGAAGAATGAATCTGGAAAAAGTTGTCGACACTTCACACGTTTCATTTAAATGGAAACTGAAATTCATACCGAGAAACTTCCAATTTTGCAAAATATACGGTTGCGTGCTTTGCTTCTGCAATACATATCTATTCGTACATAAAATGGTGAATTAATCGTGTCAAACGGAGCGTGTCATCGAGTCCCACAGGGGATATTTTCCTGCCTTTTTTAGTCGATACAGCAAAACAGACATGTAAAAAAAAAAAAAAAAACAGATTCAAACCTAAAGAAAAATGGCGTAAAAGGAGTGTTAGAAAAAAAGTACTCACACATCATTTTCTTTTGCAAACGGAAGTGCTGCGTCAGAGAACTTCAAAAGAGGGGGAAAGAGAGGGGGAAAAAGCGAAAAAGTGCAAGCGGTGGAAAAGAATGAGAAGTTCAAAGAAAGAGAGTGATACCAGTGGTTGGCATATGACAGTGCCATTCTCGTACTCTTCATTGCTTGCTTGCTTGCTTTCGGAAGCCAGTGTAAGGTTTTTCCCCAGCAACGCTTTGCAGAAAGGAGCTCCTACTCATGAATGTCAAATGATCTCAGAGAAACGCTAATGTTTACATTGAAGACCCTGAGGAGCAGAGTTTTATTCATTCACTTTCAAACACCTTTCCAAACACTTTTTTTTACTTGCTAAGTAAAATTCTTAATGTAAAAAAATACTCCGGTAAAAGTAAATATCATTCTCATGCTTTATAATTTGTTTACTAACGCTATGTTGCTCCTGTGCTTCAGCGTAAGGTGTGAAATATTCTTTTTCTAAAGTGCTTGAAATCGTATAAAAGTGTGGAATATATTTTCATGCAGTTCGTTTAAAGTAAGAAATTGGGCCAAAATTGAACGGTGTTTATATATAGTTTTGTCAGTTTGAATTTGTCCCGTTCAAGACCTCTGTTTTCATCACATCGGTTGAAACATGTGTGGCATTTCACACTGACATCAGTAGCTGGTACTAAAGAGCTCTTACGTTCTCTGATCATCGTAGAAGCGATATGTTTAGGAACTTGTAGCAAAATTTCCAATATGCGTTTTCAAATTTTCCAATAGTGGGTTTGTTTGACCCTTTAAGCGGCCGATGTACCTGACCCAAAAGTTGCTCAATATTTTCTACGCTCCCCAAACAGAAAAGTCCACACCGCTGCCGGGTTTTGCGAAAACGGCAAAATAATTTATTACTCTCTCTCATCGTAGCAGTACTGACTGTAAACCTGTCACAGCTTTATAGCCGGTCCTTTATTCACTGCTCCATGACACAAGGCATAATGGGGAAGGACTAGTCTCCCTGACACGGGCATCAAGCCACTCTGTAAAAACACGTGACTCAGATCATATCACAACTTGTAAATTACCACGATAACGGACATTAAAATGAAGTTGCATTTTGATGTGCAGTTCGATGGAAAAATATACGAAACCCTGAATTTGCATAGGCACTAAAAGTGTTACTTGAATGTATAAATTTGTTGTTTATATGAATTTCTATTATTGCAATTACACTCGAAACGAATAATGATGATCAAACCCTTTGCAATAATAGTAACTGATTTGTTTTGACTAAAACTTATGCGAAAATATTTGCAAAGCAGATTCAGTTTCTCCGGTTCATCCAAGTTTTATTTTCCCATCTACCACAACACTTAGGACATCGCGACAAGTTTAAATAGAAAACAATGAATACCGTAACTTTCGAACAAATCTAGATTTAATTTTTATTTAACTGGGTTATCTTTTTTCCAGGTTTTCTGTTTACCTTTTATTTCTAGGTCAACACATTGCTTTAGTTCGTTTTTTTCTGTTGAAATCATTAATATTTTCGTGAAATGTTTGCATTAATTGCTGTAGTCTGATTATTCAATCAGATATTAGCAAACGTTCTGCTGTGCTCGCTTCACTTTCGAAATTAGTACTGATCTACATGTGAGACATCCATTTTTAAAAGTATCTTACGGAATTTGTACTTTAAAACTTTAATGAGCATGCACAGATCTACAGCATTAAAACAAAAAAGTAAGCAAGTGCTTACTGACTTGTGTTATTTTTCTTTCTTACTCTTTTTCAGAGTACTACAAACGCAATAATTTATTTATAGAAAGTAAAAGATGCTCTTTTAACATAATTACATCTCCAAACGGCGACGTGAAATCTTTGTTTTTCCTTCTTATTATTTCGGTTGAAAAAATTTGTGTCATTAAATTTGGAGGAAGCAAGTAACAAAGAAACTACTTTATTCATCTTTTTCTTTTTTTGATTTAGAAAATTAACAAATAAAATTACAGACTGCATTCATTCAAGCAATTTGATTACCGCGAAATATGATAAACTCCACTGTGTTTCGAAACGTATTAAGTGAAAACCCCTCGAGGTAAGATGTTCCGGGCCGCTACTCCTTTTCCTTTGCATGAAATTTGGAGAAGATATTACTGAGGAAGTTGATGCAGCTTTTTTGGAATACAGTAGTCTACCATGCTAGAAATGTAATTTTTTGGTTTCCATCAAAAGAAGATCCCCTATTGCGATGGTGTTCCTGAAATTAAGTTACCATTTTGACCCAAAGGGAGGGAGCACAAGAATATGATCAGAAAAGATCATGATTGAAACAGATTTTCCCTAATTTTTCCATTCTCTCATGAACATGCTGTAAAAATTCAAAACCGTAGCAACGTTGATCAAGAGGACTCTGTTACGAAAAAAAGGAGTGAAAATGGGTACAGCCCCGCATCTTTTGAAATCGCGCAACTGTACATGTTTCTGGAGAAAAAAATGTTACAAACACACTACCGTTGCATTTGAATATGGAACGTAAAGAAACTGATAGGAATTTGGGTTAAAAAGTAACAGCGATAGACAGAGAGATTCAAGTTTATTAGGTATACCTGCATTCGTCACATAAATGGCTCATTGCAATGCATCTGACTGTACAAAAGCGTGGTGTGTGTTATAAATGGGGCAGAACAACTCGTCGAGCATTGTTCGATACATAACCGAAATGGGCAAACGAGTGATCCGAATTACTTTAAATGCGGCATGACAGTTGGCTACTGGTCTGCCGGTTCGTGTATCTCCTAAACGGTCGTCTCCCAGGACATTTTCTCGCAAAACCGCAGCTAAGTATTACCGTGAATGGTGCGACATGCAAAAAGCTTCCAACAACAGGTGATCCTGTGGAAAAAAACAGTTGGTTAAATTTTAAAGCTCTCTGCGACTCCAAAAAGTTCTCCCTACACTCACTCCGTCAAGCTACGTGGTGAACGCCCTAGGTGCAAATGTAACCGGGGCCTCCATATTTATCAGAACTGAAGTTCAGCAGCCATTTTGAAGGATAAATAATTGGAATCATTTTCCTTCAATTCCCGCCATTTTGATGAGCTGGGCAGCGAACAGGCAAAGTGCTTCTTTTCCCACGCGTCGCAACAGAGGGGGTGTTAGGTTTATAGTTTCGTCGATGTGAGAAGAATGAAACTGGACATTATTGCTTTTCCGCCGTCCCAAACAGCACGACAAAGAGGGGGCGAGCAAGCCAATTAAAGAATCTTGCGTTTTCTGAGTGAAAGCATTCCTGGGGTGTGGTCAGGTTTCCTAGAAAACCGTAGGACACTTCGGCAGGGGAGAGTTTTCGTTCGGGGGTAGGTGATCGAAGCAAGAAAGAGCGGAAGGGACTCACTCGGCTGGCAGAAATCAGGGAAGAAGGAGGATTTTTTGCGAGGTTCTGAAGGCCTCGCGGGTTTGTCGGAACGGATAAAGTAAGAGGAATGAGACCGGTCGGGAATAGATAGGCAGAATTCGGCGTGCTGACAATTAGAGCGACACCGAGGTGTTAAGAAAATAATGAAAGCACGAAAATGACGGACAAAAGCCTGGTGACATTCCCTGTTACATCTGATTAAAAGTCTTCCTAACTGCAAAATTTAGCTTCAGTCGATTATTTTATATACTTGGTATTGTATTTATCTGCTCCAGTTGGGAGAATTGCGGGTTAAACCCCATATACAGAGCAAACATCAAACGAACCCTCCACACAGAGCGTTGTAATAGAACTCAGCACCAAGCCTTGTAACACAAGCCTGCTTCCTGTTGATGATGTGAAATGGTTTACAGTGGAACTGATGAGTGCTACTTGGTGTACTACCACTCTTCTCACAGTTGAGAGTAGGGCTGTATGTTCTGTAACCGCATGTAGCCGCATGAGACGATTTGCTATTCCTGTAGTCACTCTAAGCCGCTCGTTTCCAAATCAAAGGCAGTGCCTGCCTTCTCTCATCTACCGTGTACAGAAACGATGGACTGAGTCATTGTGGTGGCCAAAAAAGCGAGTCTACCAACCGGCTTCATACGAACTAATAGTGCGTCCTCTTTCGAAGTCCATAATGGCGGTGATAATCGCGTGGTTAAAAAATTCTCGGCATTCAACTGGTGATGATTTTCTTCCAGATGTCACTGTTGAACAACTTGTGGCAGTGTTACTCAAAAAGACACGTTCTTTGTATAAGTATGATGAGCTGCACAAGTAGGTTATTACCCAACAAAAAAGCACAAGTAGAATTCGATGTTCTACATATATTAAAGCTCTCCAGTCCCTGAGCTACATCTGGTTACGTTTTAACATAAGCTGACTTAGATGGAAACACATTGCAGTGACCTGAAATTCGTGTCCTGTCGCTAATTCAGAACAGCTGGTTCTAACCAAATCAGAGAATAAAAGCTACAGAACAAGCACACCATTGACATTTCTTTGAGAACTCGAGGTGAAGTCCTTGGAGGAAGACGTTAGTTTCTTATTCGCTCGTCCACTTTTAGAGGCGCTAAAGAACAGGATGAAATAACAAGTTAGTAAAATCATGCAATGCATTGATTATGATACGCTTTCCAACATACCAGAAATCATTACTCAAGTTATGAGGATAATGGCTGTGGAAAAAATCTCGCTCCTGTGCCCTGACCTTCGATCCCATTTCGATGATATTCAACAGAACTGGCTCAGTATACCTCCAAAATAACATGATAAAGTTTTATCGCAATCGAAGCAATTTTACGTAAGTTATGATGCATAAAGGCTATGGAATAAATCCCGCTCCTGTGTCCTAACATTTGACCCCATTTCGCGCATTTTCAATAGGATTCGTCCCCAGGCAGGTCCCTACAACATACTAACATTTCATCCAAATCGAAACATTTTTACGTAAGTTATGACGTACAATGGCGATGGAAGTGATTCCGCTCCTATGTCCTGACCTTTCACCCCATTTCGCCCATTTTCAATAGGGTTTGTCTCCAGGTAGTTTCCTACTACATACTAAAATTTAATCGAAATCGAACCTTTTTTACGTTAGTTATGACGCATAAAAGCAGTGGAATGGATCCCGCTCTTATGTCTTAACCTTTGACCCCATTTCGTTCACTTTAAATAGGGTTCCTTCACAAGTGATCCCCTACCAAATACTAAAATTTCATTGAAATCGAACGATTTTTACGCGAGTTATCGTGCGGACGAACATACGCACACAACGCGTGACGTAATGAGGCAGATGAGAATCGCGACCTCCTGCTCGCAAGAATGTGACGTCATAAAACTTTAATAGGATCCACACACAACGCGTGACGTAATGAGACAAATGGTGTGACCGCGCGCCAACATCTGAATTGCGAGAGAATGACGCCAAAGGAAAAGTTATTGATTTTTAATATAATTATGGCTATGTTTTAGAAAATATTAAGTATTCCAAGTTATAATATGAAGTTATTTTAATCGATGTTCAAATTTTCATCCTTGGGAACACATTAATTGTGAAAGAAATGTGTACAAAAGTTTTTCCATTGGAAGTATAGGAATCAAAATTACTTGACGTCCACCTTAATAATATGGGATAAGGGCGATGGAATGGATCCCAAACCTATATCCTGACCTTTGACCCCATTTTGTCCATTTTCAATAGGGTTCGTCCCCAGGTGGTCCCCTACCACATACTAAAATTTCATCGAAATCGAACAATTTTTACGCCAGTTATCGTGCGGAGAGACGGACGGACGGAAAAAGCTGGAGCATATATGCTTCTTCAACCCACGGTTGGAAAGCGTAAAAAAGGATGCATGGGATTCAGAATTACGGCTTTAAAATAGAACTACAGCCTAATTGGCTTCACTAGACTTCTCACACGTTGTTTAGTTGGATGCTCTAAAGAAAAAACAACAACAACAAACAAACAATCAAAAATCTCCTAGTGCGAGACGGAACAATAAACGTGAGATGGAGTCATATCTGCTAAAGTAGTTCAACGTCGCTACGGTGAGCACCGGATTTACCACGAGACAGAATTTTACAGCAGGATTATGTTGTAAGCACAATCTAAATAACACATCGATTTTTGTACCACGAAACTACAACAAAGTTCGTTTATTATGTCAGTCCAGGAAACACCAAATTTATAATATTACATCGAAATTAAGGTTGCAAAGAAAGGTGTACTTCTCTCTCGTCCGCTTTCCTTTTTGAAATCAATATAACAATTAAGTGTTCTGTTTTTTTCTTTGAGGGTTTAACGACCACCGTGAGCAAATCGATGTGCTCACGGTGGTTGTTATAAGCTGTCGCCCACCTAATTTGGTGCTACTGTTTCCACGGAAGGGAGAAAGCCAAGAGCCGTTAAACAAACACAACATATCCATGCCACACAGGATCCGAAACTTGACCCATCTCGGACGAATAATCAGAAGTCAGCACTTTGTCCGCTGCGCCAACAGGGCGGAGATTACCTCTTGCTATGCTTCTGTGCGGAACGTCACATCGGAACTCCCAAGAGTTTATTCTTTAGGTCAACATTGGCAGCTAGTCAAGTCACGACGACGAGTATAAATGAACCGTGCAGCTTCCAGACAACTAGCGAGCTCAGGGTGATCAATGAGATAACTTTAAGCTATTCACGACATTTCTGTGTTGATTATCAAGACGACTGTCAGTCCAAGTATTAAGCATTCTACGTGCTGTTATGGATTGTTATGAGTGTTATTCTGTTATCCAACAACTGTGTTGATTCTTCAAATACGGTACTGATGTCAAGTCGAAGTGAAGATTTCTAGGGTGTGAAAACTGCTTTATATAATTCTTGTAGCCCATTCGCTACATGATCCCACACCTGGTGCATTCGGAGATGACCCTCAGAACACCCGTAAAAGTCTGCAGTGAGTGCCTGGTTTGTGGCCTGTCTGTTCGCTTGAATGTTCCCCGCCAGAATCCTTTGACCCGTCTGATCCACCAGCTATTTTCGCCTACAGGATTGCCGATTGTTGAAAGTTTATTTCGTGTCATACCACTCAGGGTAAATCGTTACTACGGTTGTGAGCTAAAAGCCCATAAGGACGGCCGTTTGGGAGAAAATCGAACTGGCACCCTTGTCACCAACTATTTTGCCAAGTTTAAAGTCACTCAGACCACTAGTTTTGCGCATTCAGAACCTCAATCGAACGCTAACTGATGCTTGACGATCTGGTCTGCTAGATTTATTCAGCACATTGTGCCCGAATGCAGCATTACGCGTTGGCGCGAGCCATTTATATGACGAGGGCAGGTATACTTAATAAACTGGTATTTCAGTGTGTATGTACACATATACATGCATATTTGATTGCTGGAAATGTTTGCGCATTACGGTACGTTTCACAAGAACATATAGATCCGATTGCTGGAAGTGTTTGCTTACCATGGCATGTTTCCCAAAAACGCCATTACATATATTATCATCAACAACAACAACAACCATTATCAATTCACTGCTGTATGACGGTCTACCCAAGTTCCTTCCGCAACTGTCCGGCTAGTCTCCTCTATGTCACTCCAGCTTGCTTTGAATGTCATCCATCCATTTCCTCACGTGGTCTTTCGGATCTTTTTCTGTCCGTTGGTATCCAGTCTAATGTTACAGTTGTCCATAGGTGGCCAGTTCTTCTAGCAACATGTCTAGCTTATTGACATTTCAGGGATTTTGCTTTGATCATGTTGTTGAAAATATTTGTGTAGCATATGAAATATGCTTTGGTATTCTTCTACTCTAAGCATTATTTCCTTCTGTAGCAAATTTTAAACAGAGCCTGCCCCAATGGGTGAAAGTAGACTATTACTTTGAAACGTATGCAATTAATAATTTGATTCACCTTGATGTAGGCAATCCAAAAAACTGTATAATTTGATTACTAGTGAATTATAACTGCAAGACAGAACACGTTTACACACACGAAAGGGTGAAAGATTTCGGATTACTACATTCAACAAACATGGCGCAGAAACAAAAGCTGTGAACGATAAACACAGAGCGTAAGAGCCGAGTTCCTCCTTTGCAAAATTTGTAGGAGCTAAGATTACGCTACCGGTGTCCGCTCTTATCGCTGAGTCCAAAGTCCGAAAAACCTCTACTTCTCATTTCTACGCTCCGTGGAAATACAGCATGACGTATTTACGATTAATTATTCAGAAACGTTTTCCACACTTGTCATTTTCATGAAATATAAATAAACAGGCGTTCTTCGAAAACGTACAATCCTGAGCAAAAACTTAACCACTACAATCACATTGTACATATTACTCAGCTGCCCTCCAAGGCAGGTACAGATGGAAGCTTTAAATACACTGCTGGACACCCAAAATACAACACCAAGAAGGACACGAGATAGCAAAGCCAGATTTACTGGACACATAAGAACAGATACAAAGATGAAACGATTGAGCTTACAGGCCCATGCGACTTGCGGAACACGCAGACATCAATAGTTCGTGTGGCCCCCATGGCTGGCAATAACGGCCGCTACACGCCGCGGCATCGAACGCAAGAGGCTTTGGATGTGGGCTTGGGGTATGTCGGTCCAGGCTGTTTCCACACGTTGCCACAGTTCATCAGGCGTAGCCGCGGGTGGTGCTTGCCGGGCCACTCGGTTGCCGATCAGCGACCAAACGTGTTCGATGGGCGACATATCGGGAAAACAGGCGGGCCACGGCAGCAGTGACACCTGGTGGGCCGTGAAGAAATGTTGCAGGATGAGTGCCACGTATGGGCGCGCATTGTCCTGTTGAAACGTGGCCGCTGGCAGGTCCTGCAGGCAAGGAAGGACTACAGGCTCCAAAACGTCGGAGATGTAGCGGTGGCTGCGGAGTGTACCGGCGATGCGTACCAGAGGTGTGCAGGTGTCATATCCAATTGCGCCCCAAACCATAACGCCAGGCGACGGACCGGTATGGCGATGCATAATGCAGGCGTCATACAGTCTCTCACTGCGGTGCCGCCACACGCGGATCCGACAATCGTGGTGTTGCGGGCAGAAGCGGGATTCGTCGAAGAAGACAATGTCGTGCCATTCCGTAGTCCAAGTGCGGCGTTCAACGGCCCACTACTGCCGCACTCGCCGGTGGTGTAACGTCAATCGTAATTGGAGCAATGAGCGCTGTGCGACAAGTCCCCGCTCCTGCAGACGACGTCGAACGGTACGTGCTGATACAGGTTGTTGCGCAACACACCCTAATTCCTGCGCTAACGTTCGTGATGTGGCGGTGCGAACCGTAAACGCCCGCCGAACAACATGCCGGTCCTCTCGTTCAGTGGTGCCGCCGCACAACATGCCGGTCCTCTCGTTCAGTGGTGCCGCTGCACAACATGCCGGTCCTCTCGTTCAGTGGTGCCGCCGCACAACATGCCGGTCCTCTCGTTCAGTGGTGCCGCCGCACAACATGCCGGTCCTCTCGTTCAGTGGTGCCGCCGCACAACATGCCGGTCCTCGCGTTCGTTACACGGGCGCCGATGTCTCGGTACAATAAACCGCTGTGGCGATAAGCCACTATTCCTCCTCTGTCGAACTCCGAAACGTGCTGGAATGACTGCCGAATTCTGCGACGAGGCATCAGGAAGCTTCCCACGCACAGGTCCGGCAGCACAACACACTTCCACTACTTACACCGCGCCTTCTGTGCACCCTTTTTATAGTGCTTCTCGGTGGCGTGCCGGGCGCACATGATTTGCATATGCCCTGCAATGCTAATCGTTTGCATGTCCTCTCGCGGGCGACGCATGCTGCGAATTTCAGGCCAATCGGTTGCTTCTTTCTTGGTGTTGCATTTTGGGTGGCCAGCAGTGTATTTCCAAATATAAACTGAAAACCTCTCGCGTTTAAAATGGTGCAGCATATCACTTTTGGTCAGCCATAAACCAAGTAAGGAATTATTCTGCAATGTAAGGAGTCAGTACGGTCGCCTTGATCTTAGTTTCCAGGAGTGTACAAAAACAATTACAAATAAAATGCTTTTAAAGCCAAGCGCAATTTTTTACTACATACACATATTCGCACATACGCAAACAAAGTGACAGGCAAAATTAAACAGCTCACTGAAACAACAACTCTTTGGCTTATTTGTGCAAGCTTTTTCTTTCAATTTGCCGTGCGGATTTTGAAAATTTTAGGCTTTTACGCCACAAAACCTGATCAGTCACTCCTTTAATTGTAATGAAAGATACCCTCAGCACACATAGTTGTGAGGAAATAAACTCAGAGAGTTCTTCGTCGAGCAGAGAACCAAACAAGTAGTGTTGTTGTGTAGATGATATACGCATTTTTTTCGTACTTCGCAAATTTTTCAAACTATGCAAATGTAAACCACATTCTATTAAACGTTGTGAGATTTTAATACCAGTTTTGATTTAAATCAGTTCTCAAAACTACTGTTACTGCAAAAGTCCTGTAGTCTACTCCAAAGAATTGTAATAATATGTATATCCACGAGAGAGTATATTCCCCATATTTTGCCACTTACGGGACCTACGGTCCGCTCCAATATTCGCCTTGTACTAGCATATCCAATGAAAAGCTAGGGCATTGATCGTGCCCTCGCATGTACCCTTATGGTTGTACGAACTGTGCTTTTTGCTTCATGAATAAGTATTATATGCATTATTTACAGAGCTTGTTAAGATTCCAGGAAAAAAGAGTAAAAGCTTCGATCGTGTTTTGGGAAACCTAGAACACATTTCCAATCTAATTCGTTGTTTTCGTACTCGTCTTTGAAATGCTGGGGCATCGCTTTATACAGATATTATAGTTTACACCAGTAACTCAAAATCATAACAGATGATTTTCTAAATTAGTTCCATATTTGGAAATAAATACGTTTCTGAAATTTCTTCTTTTCCCTTTCTCAGCTTCTAGGTCCGCAATGTATCTCTGTTAAGACGTGTTTTTTACCTGAGATACACCTCTTTAATTAATCTCGAAGTATGATATTGTTCTTGAAGAGTCGGAAACTAACCAGTTATCTCTTGAGTTTGTATCTCTGGTAAGATACACATCTCCAAGTCCCAGTGGCGCAGTGGTCTAAGCGATGGCCTCTGATCATTCGTCCGAACGAGGTTCGGGTTCCATCCCGGTGGGGCATGGATGTTGTGTTTGTCTTACGGCACTCGCTCTCTCCCTTCCCTGGAACCAGTGACCCTAAATTATGGACGGGCGACTGCTTATAGCCCATTGAGTTGCTCACGGTGGTCGTTAAACCTCCAATCAAAAAAAAAAAAAAGTCCCAGTTCTTCCGTTCTTCCTCTTCTTTGGAACCAATGACCTTAAATTTAGAATAGCTGACATATCCTAGCTTTAAACACTCAGTGAAGTCGGAAATCCATAAAAATTGTTCTACACATGGGAGTCGCCATGCAATTTCGTGAGACCTTTTCGACTGTACAAAAAGTGAGCAATCATTTTTTAACTGCTCTTTTATTTCCTGAAAAGCCCATTTCTTTTTCCTTCTAGAAAAAAATATTAAAAAACATGAATATCATATTTGAGCTCCGATGATTTGTCCAACCGGTTATTTATGAATTATTTCTTTGTCATCCACTCGTCTGTTTTTCACAGCGACATTCCTTTCTTTATTTCGACAGCTTATCTGGTTCGTTCATTGAATGATAAAAAACAACAACAATGAAGTCATCGATACGTATCTTAATTTTCATCTTCCTTGTATTAACGGGCGTTAGTGTGGATGCATAATGATCCCTTGAGTTTACAAGGCCTATTGCAGCACGAACGTTCAGTTTTCAAAGGGGGAGATGGTCGCCTATTTCGTTAATGACTCACGCTGGAAACTGCTGCTCATTGGTCGGTGGTCCGCAGTCTTCAAATACAGTTTTCTCTCTCATTACCAGAACATCGATTTCTATGTCACTTTCTGTTTAGCTGTTTAAAATGCATTTCCCTTTCTTCTTTTATGTCAACATTTTCATCTTTTTAGTTTCTCTTTCTCTCCATCTATTTTTTATTCTAGCGTAGTCGGTCGAGAGGAATATTTTTAGGTCATTAAGGAAAAGCAGAAAATGTTTATGAACGCCATTTAGCGATGAGTGTCAGGAGGACATTAGTAGTAAGGGCAGTTTGCATCGTGTGCAGGCGCTGTCATTGGAAACGTGACGCCGTCCTGTTTGCTGAACGCTCTGTTTAACTTTATTACCCGCCTTTTAATGGCTGCTAATCACTTTCCGTGAAAGAAACACACACTTGAAACGCAATTTCTTGCTCATTTGCGAAAGCTTCAAACTTGGAATTTTTCTTCCGTTCACAAAACTGTGAAAGCAAGAATATTTGAGGGGCAATTAATTTCTCCCTGGTGATAATGTGCTTTAATGTTTTGGAAACTTGGAATCGATTGCTGTGACGATGACGATGGTGATTATGGCTTTCATTAGTAAATCGATTCGCTAAAATTATATTCTTTCAATTTTAACTCTTGTTAGGCTGATTGTTTACAAAATTTTACAGCAAAGGACAATATTCTGCAACAATAAAACTATTTGAAATGTTTGCGTTTGTGAGACTTTGAATTCGACAGCAATGTAAAACATAAATCTGCCTGAAGTTTTGTGAAATCAACTGCGCATTTTATTTTCTAGTTACACTCCACGAAATGATATTTTAAATGCGTGCATATATTAGCCAGTGGACCTCCGGAAGAAACTAGTAAAATAAATGAAGTAGGATATTCAGCAATGGTGTTTTTATTGAACTAATGCAGGTAAATGGTTGATCATATGCATTTAGCATAGAGTACATTTTGAAAAAAAAAATTGCCTCAATATCGGATGTTGTTTATGTAGTGAAATAATTGTTTGTACTAGTGGGGTTTTTTTTTGTAGTTTGAAGTTCCTCCGCTAGGTGGGGTTAGTGTGTATTTTTGTTTGCAGCTGCATCGCCGTTTCTAAAAATCTTCTGCTAGGAGGCGTAATTTTATACCATGTTTTTATCTGTATCTCTTCTTATAACTGTTCGATTTCAAAACGCCTTTGTCTTTGATATCTTCCTCTAGCCATGAGGAACTTTTTGTGCACAATTTGTTAATTTTCGTATCATACTGTTCAGCCACTAGTGGGAGAAAATAATTGCTTTTATGTCTAGATGCCTTATCGATTGCAGAAATCCGGTTGACGTATTTCATTATATTCTTTTTCGACGGGTTCTATTGTCTACGAATAGATTTGAAATATTTCATTCCATTAGGAAAAGATTCAAAAACTGTACTCATCACGGCGAAAATTCGGCGTCTTCTTTCTTGTTTTTTACTTTCAATGTAAGTGTAAGGAATTTTTGCCGGTTTAAATTTAAAGCTGTCAGACAATAACTTCTCAGTGGAGTGACACTTCAGCACAAATGTTACTTCCACAATTTCGCATCGCTTTTCTCATGAGTAATTTAAAACCATGTCCGTTTAAAGGCTTTTAGAAAATGCAGTGACATTTTATACGATTAACAGCATGAAAGAAAATAAGCAATTCTCTAGTTACACAAAAGACGTGCTCATTACACCCGAGAATTTCGTGTCATCTTTCTTGTTGTATAATCACATCATTTCAAAAGCCTATCTTCACTCTTCGCAAGAATCGTATGTTCCGACAAAGCTTTTTGTGTTACCCTATTTAAAACCCAAAGCTAAGTTATCAAAGCTCCACCTGAAAACCTGTATGGCATTTATTGAAATTCAAAACATGAAATTCAAAACATGTTATTGAAATTCAAAACATGTTTTGAATTTATTGAAATTCAAAACATGAACGTTAGGGTGGGTCACGAATGAATGGGATTTTTTTGTGTAATATCGGTTTGTAATAGTGATAAAAGGGTGATAAATGATGTCTTAAAATCACGCATAAAATGCATAAAATTTTGTAACAATTGCATATCATCTGCTTCCGGATTGACCTTGAAATTTCATGAAATTAAGAAAAATCGTCTATTGGTCACGAATGCATGCGCATTTTTTTTTTGTCCAATATTGGTTTGTAATAGTGATAAATGGGTACTAAATGATGTTTTAAAATCACGTATTTTAACAATTGCATATCATCTGCCTCCGGATTGAGCTCGAAATTTCATAAAATTGAAAAACATCATTTGTTGTTAAAACCTAAAAGGGAGTTTTGAAAACCGTTTGAAATGCACTAATAATGCAATAAAACACTAATTTGCAATAAAACACAAAATACTCTCAACGTATTATACGTATTTAATTAGCAGCAAAATCCTTCTTACTGTCAAATTTCGGCATTATTTTGCTCGACTTTATCTTCGCCTTAATAAAGCCTTCTCTTTCTGAATTTGTGCATGAAGTACTCGAGGTTTCTGTCACAATCTTTACAGCTCTCTCAACTGCTTGAGTATGACTTGGCAGACGTAGAAGAGACAGAGGCAAAATTCAACTTCCCTTCCTTGTGCGACAATTGATTGAAAAACTTCATCAGATACATTCTTCAGTATTGGAGGTTTGGTTACATTTTGCTGCCAATTAATAAGGTCATAGTAAGCTGATGCATCAAGGTTTATATTTGGAAGTTGGAAGAGCTTGGGTTTACTTAGTTTCATGTTGCGAACTTTCAGAATACGACGCGCAGCTAATTCCCTGATACGCTTTTCGGGGTCACTTAAAATTGCCAGTACCAAATTCTCGGGTTGTGCGAAGTAACTATTGTATTTCTTCCTATGACAGGATCGATTATGGTTTTGAGTTCGGCTGACAGGTATCTAGACGCTGAGATTGATTTCCATAGGTGTCGTGCTCCATCTTTATAAGTGGGATGAGTTTTAATGCTGAACCAAGTCGGAGCATAAACTTTAACTGCATAAGTTGCTGAACTAATCAGGTTTTCTAAAGGAGCTTCAGTCAAAACACAAAGACGAAGAATTCCGCTAGCACGCGTCAGCTATCCAGCATGCGACATTTTCCCTGTTGATTGATTGCTTAAGTCTTCAGAAATTAACCTCGTCGCAATTGCACAGTATTGTGTACATATATACACTAAAGAGCAATTGAATTAGAGACAGCTGGCGTTATGCAAATGTGGCGCTGTTGGCGGCCCTGTAAACGTAAACGACATGACGTATGCAGCGATCCGACAATATAAGGAATGATGCGACGGGAATCAGTAAGAGTCTGACGCAGTATGGGTAAGACGAAGCATCTAAGCGCATTTGATCGTGGGCAAAATGTCGGAGCCTGACGAATGGGTCACTCCATCTCGGAAGTCGTGCAGGCACTGGGAATTTCACGAGCCACTGTGTCACGGGTGCACTGTGAGTACATCGAATCCGGTAAAACCATCCCTGCAAGGGCCAACTGCCGTGGACAACAGCGTGTGGATGAGCGAGTCATCGTTGGCAAGCTCGTATTGTAACAGCGAATAGACTGGCCACAGTGCAATACATCACTCGGCAATTTAACGCTGGTGCACAAAAACGTGTAAGCAGCCACACCATCCCGAACCATCTCTTCGCTATGGGGTACAGAAGCCATCGTCCCACGAGGGTGCCGCTGCTGACCGCACATTACATGGTGCAAAGATTAGCATGGGCGCGGGAACATCGCCACTGGACCCTAGACATGTGGAAAAATGTTGCCCGGACTGATGAGTCGAGATTCACGTTGGTACTTGTGGATGGCAGGATACGAGAACGGCGCAAACCGCATGAAGCGATGGATCCTTCTTGCCAGCAGGGTAGTCTTCAAGCTGGTGGGGGTGGCATTCTCGTCTGGGGACTGTTTACGTGGACTGAAATGGGACTCCCGGTACGTTTGACATCGTCCCTCACAGGTCAACGTTACCTGGATATCCTCGAAGACCATTTGCTCCCGTTTGTACGTCTTCAACATCCCACTGGGGACCTCATCCTGCAACAAGATAATGCACCGTGCCATCGATCCCGAATTGTATCCGAATGGTTGGATGAACACTCTACCGATGTGACCTCACTTCCTTGGCTAGCTAGGTCACCTGACCTCAATCCCATCGAGCACATCTGGGATGCCATCGAGAGAACTGTTCGAGACTCTGACCTACCTCCATCAAATCTTCGTGAAATGTGGGAGCTTGTTCAGGGGTCGTGGATCCGTATGGCTTTCCAACGCTTCGGTGTCTTGTCGAGTCCATGCCGAGACGAATCGCCGCCGTCATCAGGGCGAAAGGTGGTGCTACACGTTACTAGACAGGTATCTCTAATTCAATTGTTCTTCAGTGTAATTGATCTGTACTTAAATCTTGAGTTGATAACTGGGGTAAATCTCCATTAATTTTCTGAAGCTGAACAAAAGTCTTTTTTTCATAGTTTTCTAAAGCTTTTCCTATTATTCCTCAAAATTTCTGAGGTCCCGATGTGGTACCGTCAAAACGTCCAAACAAATGTCGAAACGGTAACTCATTCATGTGAGCAAGCAAATTATCCATTGTAAAAGTTTCTCCAATCTCTTTTCAAGAAAACGTATGATAACTCCATATTTTCCAACGTTCACGTTTGTTCCGTCGCATCCAACAGCCAACAAATGTTAAGATGATATTTTTTCCATCAAAACGTAATTGGCGATTGCTCTTTCTATGATTTCGAAGTGCCCGAGATTGGTGCAATATATCCCAAAATATAGCGTCTGGTTCTTTTATCAGTGAAAGATCCCTTTCTATGAATAGTTCTTTGCAATTCCCAACCCCTTTTTTCCTGATAACTAATGTTTTATCTTTTCGCCCATCAATATATAACGCGGGTATTTGTGAAATTCTGCCCTGTGTCATAATAATCTTTCTTGCTTTCTTTCGTTCTCTGCGTAGCTTACTTTTGTCAACACTCCATATCTATCACAAGTTTTTGATAATGTGGAATAATCAACGGTGACGGCAGTCTACATTTGAGGCACTTGTGGTACAGCAGTAGGCTTAAAAACGTCATCACAATCGGATTCCTTGGATGTAGAAGACGTCGAAACATCGAGTTGAGAGGTCAACTCGACGCGGGTATTTGGGAAATTCTGCCCTGTGTCATAATAATCTTTCTTGTTATCTTTCGTTCTCTGCGTAGCTTACTTTTTGTCAATAACTGGGACAAACCTAGCGTCTGGTTCTTTTATCAGTAAAAGATCCCCTCCTATGAATAGTTCTATGCAATCCCCAACCCCTTTTTCCTGATAACTAATATTTTGCCTTTTCGCCCATCGAAATATAACGCGGGTATTGTAAAAGTTTCTACAATGTCTTTTCTTGAAAACATATCATACCTCCATATTTTCCAACGTTCACGTTTGCTCCGTCGCATCCAACAGTAAACAAATGTTCAAACGATATTCCTTCCATCAAAACGTAATTGGCGATTGCTCTTTCTATGATTTCGAAATGCCCGAGATTGGTGCAATATAACCCAAAAACGTAGCTTCTGGTTCTTTTATCAGTGATAGATCCCCTTCTATGAATAGTTCTTTGCAATTCCCAACCCATTTTTCCTGATAACTAATGTTTTATCTTTATGCCCATCATAATATAACGCGGGTATTTGTGAAATTCTGCCCTGTGTCATAATAATCTTTCTTCTTTTTTTCGTTCTCTGCGTAGCTTACTTTTGTCAATAACTGGGACAATAGACATGGTGTCATGCAGAACCGCCGCGCCGAGGCAATGGCTGCCGCTGCCCTATCCGACACTCCATATCTATCACAAGTTTTTGATAATGTGAAATAATCAACGGTGACGGCAGTCTACTTTTGAGGCACTTATGGTACAGCAGTAGGCTTAAAAACGTTATCACAATCGGATTCCTTGGATGTAGAAGACGTTGAAACATCGAGTTGAGAGGTCATTGTCTCGCCTACGCTTTTTTCTTAGCTTTGCACAAGGACTTTTAACGTAGAAGTTTCCTTGTCAAAGTTTTTTGCATTTGTTTGGTTGCAACGATATCTAGGTTTCCTATTATCATTTTTCAATCTCATCAAATTTCAAGGTTAATCCGGAGGCAGAAGATGATAATTAATCAATTGTTACAATATTTTATACGTGATTTTAAGACATCTTTTAGCACCCTTTTATCATATTACAAACCGATATTGGACAAAAACAATTCCCATGCATTCGTGACCAATAGACCATTTTTCTCAATTTCATGAAATGTCAAGGTCAATCCGGAGACAGAAGCTGATACGAAGTTGTTACGAAATTTCGTATGTGATTTTAAGACATTATTCAGCATTTTTTTTTATCGCTATTGGAAGAATAGAAAAAATTGAACCACTCTAATGCACATGCACTACATCAAATTTTCCGCAATGGGATTTACTTTTACCATTTAAACTCATTTGACGTAAGGTAAAACACGTTTAGTCCCTATATATAAAATGAGCCTCGAATTGCGATAAAAATAATAAGGTAATGCCAAACATATTTTGCGAAAGCTGTTATTCAAAATCAAACAAGCAAATGGACAAGCCTTAAATGCTTTAGTGAAAGAAAATGAGTTCATAACAGACGAAAAAATCATTCAGAAAAGATTATGACAACTTTCTTGAAGTTCCTTGCGCCGTGAGGGATTTTTTGCAAAATATTTCTTCTAAAAATAGTGCCTTGTTTGGACGAAAACCTGCATATTTTAAGCTTATTTGGAGCTCTGAGTGTCAAATTGTCCGTCAGAAATGCGCCACATCTCTATCGTAATCGGATTTAAAACAGCACATTTGACTTTTTAAATCCTCAAAGCAACAGAAGTTGTTTTTTTAAATCAGAAGAAGAAAAGACCTGTCGGTTGACATCTTTAGAAACTAATCTGAATGACACATCTTTACCTTTTTGTCACAATTCTGAACTGAGTTCCATTCAGCTGAACCGCATTTTTGGTTTTGAACTCAAAGCATGTTGAATTATGTTGTTCACGTTAACCAATTTTACTATAATTGTTCTAAAAGAAAATGTAAAAGAAATAAAGAACATTTTATGTAGGTACAAAGAGATTGAATAGCGATGATTACAGTTATGTAAATTTTAAAATAGAAATGATTTGATACATGATGTGTGTAGTACAATTTCTGTGACAAAATATCTGAAGCTGAAGTTCAAGCATAACTGAAGCATGAACTTCAATCGAAATTTCTTGATATGTCGCTGATTCTGAAAGTTTGCATATCAGAAATGAAACAACTGTAGAAGGAAAAGGAGAATGCACATCATAAATGAAACCACTGTAGAGGGAAAAAGAAAATGTATTTGCTTGTAAAATTGCACCGACGAAGGTACGTGAACGTGCTGGTTCAACTTGCAAGCTATGTGTACCAAGAAAATTGTATGACTTACGTCATGATGCAAATGTAACCAAGCAAAATCATATCAACAATATGTTTGAAATCGTACATATGCTACGTTATTTAGGTCAGGTAACAAAAGAAGCACATTTGGATGCAATTTTGCTATGTGCTAGATCATCGGGTTCTCAAGATACTTTAATTACTGCTGTAAAGAAAATACAGAAAGAGCATGAACTCTTGATTTTATCAAATTTAAGCTGACAGATGAGAAGAACGGAAGACAAAAAACAAACAAACTTGCAAGCGAAAACACAATATCACACAGCGAGTGTGCCCTAGAAAAACTGTAACAAGAAGGGGGAGAATAACTCAAAACAAATAAATTATATCACCTAATCTAACAAAATGAATCAGTGTCAAAAATGAGGGTAGGCATTTTAACAAGAATCAAAATAGTAATAACACAAACAGAACATGCCACGAATTGAGCATCCCAGAATCACTACCTCACATTAAAACTAATTTTCATTTACAATAAAGTAAGCTATGGTAAATGATCTTCTAGATGGTCCTTACATTTTGCTGCGACAAATTATATGACATGATATAAAACGCTGTTTGACGAACTTAAATATGTCAGAAAAGAGTTTATCACAACAGCTGATGGCTAACAAATAAAGTCTAAAGGTATGAGAAATATCCTTACTAACTGCAAAGCTAACAAAAACCCTGCAACATTGAAATAAAAGTTGAGCTATTGTGTTTCTGAGCTGGAAACGAACTGACAGCGAAAAAAACTACTGAAAATAATATAACAGTTTGTTCGGGAATAAATAATGTCTAAACACACGTCGAGAAAATGTGCAGCCAAGTGTACATTAGAAACATATGATATGAATAAACATAAAGAAAAATAAAAGAAAAAACTATCTAAGAATCAAACTGTGGAGAGAAAAAATATCTGAATTAATGACATAGAAGACTAGCACATAGATACACCAAATTTTAGAAACAGATGGAGGACATTGTACTTGCTTGTGAAATTGTGGAGCTAAACATTATTTCAACGTGTGGCACAGCAGACTAGGATATAAGAACACGGACACGGTAAAACAGATTGAAAAAAATCTACTTGCTATAAGAACTGCATTGTCAAGTTGCAAAAAAGAAGGTAGCTGAATACTAAGTTAAAGTTAAACTTGTATATATATCTGCCTTATTCATGACATATTTTGTCGCATTTATATTTATCACCTTCCTTATTCACCTTTTTTTATTACCTTTACAGAATAAATAGCTGCTGTACAGAATAAATTTGAAATAATATTTAAAGCAATAAAATACAGTCAGCGATGAAGAATACTATGGTAACTAATTTGAACGCTACTAAGCACAGCAGAAAATCGAACACAGAAAAACTGTCCTTGATGTACTTCAGATAAGTGGAGTTGCAAAACGAAAAGTAGAAATCTTTCAGAAACGACAAAACAGTGCTGCTAGACGGAGGTGAAGATGACAAATATTCAGTTGTAGCAAAACCAGCTGCTACATACTTGTTAAATAGAATTCCTACACAAGCAACAGGAAAATCCCCATTCGAATTCTGGAAATGGTATATACTATACACTGTATATCTAGTATACCAAGAAATCTTAAGCATCACATAAAGATTTGTTGGTTCAAAGGCGTAAGCGTTTGTACGTAAGCAGCAGAAAAGGAAGTTCGGTCATCGACCACAGAAAATAGTTCTCACGGAATACGACGAGAAATCAAGAATGTATAGAACTTTGATTCCGTAAGAAAATGACATTGTCATAACATAAGGAGATCTGTTAAACTGATGAAGGGAAATAAACAGAAACTAAGTGCAATAGAAAACAAGCAAAATACATTTTTAAAGGAAAACCAATCATAAAAAATACACAACATGATACAGAAATTAAAAACAAACAAACCTTGAGAATCTCCAAAGGTGATCTAGAAGACAAAATAACAGAAAACTCTCTACTAGAGCTTTCGGTATACATAACACAAACACAATTCTTCTGAATACCATTTACTCGTGGAAAAGGAAATCAACGAAAATTGGAATAAGCCTATCTCATATGCCTGGTATAAGCCTGATAAACCTGTTCAGAGACTTTGACTTTGCAGTAGCTCATCATCAACAGTATTTAAAGCGGACACCTACGATTTACCAAATTTGAAGGCCCTTCCAAAATATTTGCAACCTGTGCCAAAATGTCAACCAGCACAGAATTCACAACAGCATATCCTTCACAGCATAAACATTAACAAAACGGTCCTCCGCAGTAATCATGGTGCCGTAATCGACTTTCTGGAGGTGTTTGCTAGCTTGAATATTGCCTAATGGACACGAAGGTTCATTACAACATATCCCGTACTGCATCAACTTTTCCATAAAGGATCTCTACTAATCCCGATACGGTCTCAGCGCAAAACTGGAGATAGAGGTGTTTAGTCTCATTGATGTTGTGCAGTGAACATGGGGATTAAGAACAATCTGAAAATGGAGGACAAGCTTGAAAGTAATTTTCCACACGCCAAAATAACACTGGTTTGATGCGATAAATCAACTGGATTCATTAAAATGTGACGAATAGTCATTAATGGATTTTCCAAAAGGATAAATTTCTCGTTTGACAGCGGATGGGCTCAACAACGTAGACCGATAGCTAAAGTTACAAGAGATGTGCTTAATGTATTTCACTGTACCTGCTTTAGTATCAAATATCACAGCTAAGTGGCATAACTTCATATTCTTATTTCAGAAAAATTTACATTTCTAGGTGTCCGGATGGAAAAACCACTGGCTGTGATTGTTTAGATACACATAATACCAGATTTCCAGCAAGATGCAAAAATTTCCAGCGCGGAGGCGTGGCGATGTGTTAGCATCTCGAATTACATCTGCGCTTTTAAAAATGTAATTTAGAAAATTCCTTTTGTACACAGCAGATCCATCTGTTACAACCATTTCGAAAACATTTCCAAGCTTTCTTCATGCCCAGTTTTCCAGCTACGTTAGGCAAATTTCGATTTTACCTAAATACCAAGGTGTCTACTGATTGGACTGAAAATGGGGTTTAGCGCTGTATAGTTCAAACAGCGGTCAATATTATCCAAATGCTTCTAATTTTTCAGCCGCAATGTTTCTCCACAGGTGATTAGGATATGCACTCATGGACAATGAAATTTGCGCACCAAGAAAGCAGAATCGGATTGAACTGAAATTTTATGGACGTAATGATACAGATGAAAGATATACATGATGGCAAAAACAGAGCTGCAGGACAATTACAGAGACATCTGAGGCACGCAGTCCGGTCATCATCAATAGCGCGTCGAACCGCCTTGTGCTGCGATACATGCTGCAATACGGTCTGGCATAGAAGCGAACAGACGCCTGATGGTGTCCTGCTGCAGACTGGCTCACACGTATTGGACGGTGTGCTCCAAATCCCGGATAGTGCGGCACAGCAACAGCTAGCGTTTCAACTGGTCCCACAAATGATAGGGGACTTGTCCGAGGAACGGGCAGGCCATGGAAGTGTCTGGACATGAAGTAGGCAGGCCTGGAAAACCCGAGCCGTGTGCGGGAGGGCATTATCCTGCTGGTATAGCGCACCTGAAACCCCAGCCAGGAATAGGAGCACATGAGGCCGTAGGATCTCATCCACATACCACAGGCCCGTCAATGATCCACGTACAACTACTAGAGCTGATCGGCTGTCGGAGGCAATGGCTCCCCAGACCATAATGCCTGCAGTGGGGCAGGTGTGGCGCTCAATAGCGAGGTTGGTATTGTGCCGTTGACCTGGGGACCTCCACACCCGGACACGATGATCATCTGTCCCTCAAACGAAGCGGCACTCATCGCTAAACACCACACGTCGCCAGTCTGGGGCGTTCCACGTCGCTCTGGCCTGGCACCACTGCACACGGAGCCGGCGATGTCCCGGTGTTAATGGCAGCACACGTAAAGGGCGCTGGGATCACAGATTCGCTTCCGCGAGGCATCGGGAAATGGTTTGTGGGAACACAGGAGCCGCTACACCTGCCTGTATAGTGGACCTGCTCCCTGTGAGATCCGCTCGTGTCTGGCGCACGATTCGTCGATCTGCTCTACCGGGATTTTCCTGGTCCGTCCGGAGACGCTCTTCCGTGTGGCAGTGCCGTCAGGTGTCCACTGTTCCCAACACAGTCGGACGGTATGGTCAGAACGATCCACGTGGCTGGTTATACAGCGCACCGACCACCCTGCGGTTTTCAGCCCGATGATCAGGCCTCTCTGAAAGTCCGTAAGTTGCGTAAATCGACGTCTCTGGAATCTACTCGGCATTCTTGTCACTCTGTACTTTTGCTTGCGTCGGCCAGTGCTTTTCACTTTCATTGGGCATCGACTACACATCGGTTTATAAGGCTGCCGGGTTGTGCTTGCAGCGCCACCAGAGGGTGTACGCACTCGCACCAAACGTGGATCATTTGCATACCAGCACACACTCTAGCTATTTGCAAAGTTTCGCGGTTGTAGCATGCTTTCTTCTCGGTGCGCAAATTTCATTGTCCCTGGGTGTATTTGCATTTGTCAATATATTGGGGATTGTATACGTGACATGTTCACAATTCATTTTCTGTTCAATTACTTTATCCATGACTAGACTTTCCGCATGTTTTCTAATGCGACATTTTTTGAAATTGGTATAGTAGGTCTACGAGTTTTGTCCGATGTGACCTGAGCTTTACACCTTATAATTCGAGGTCATCCATTTCTTACCAATATTTTAAATCTTAAATTTCTCTACATCCGAAACTTTAATGATCTTGATACATAATCTTTAACACACTTGCAATAGCAGATTTAACGTCTCGACATGTCAGTTCGAATATTTAGTCACAGGAGTTATGCATATTTATAATACTACTTCGTGAATACCGTTAAGCTTTTTTATATGCACAGTAAGGGAACCACGAGCTCGTTTACAGTGAAACTTCAATGAATACATGCGCTTTTTTCATCAGGTAACGTCCCTAACTATGTTTTCAGAACTCGCAGTTCTTCCAGGCCACAAAAAAAAAAAAAACCAGAAACACCTTCATTCTGTCTGCCATCGGGTTTTATTTTATGATGGGAAACACAATAAACAAGCTCCTAAGGAAACAATATCCGTTTAGGCTTACATGTGTTGATTGCTCGAAAACTACCAAATCTGGCACCAAAACACTCAGAATGTTTTTTTTTTTTTTAGTTACACGATCTTGTTGAGTGGTTGGGGCTCTGTGTAATAGCGAAATTCCTGATTAAGAGCCATTGGTTGCACGAAGGGAAGTCAAGAAGCTGTGAAAGAAAACTAACAACATCCATGTCTTATCGGGATTCGAACCTAAGCCCAGAAGAATGAAAGTTCATTATAAGTACCTAACTACATTTGAAAAATCAAGCATTTGAAACTTGCTTCCTTTTTCAAAAAGTGAAAGTAAATGACGCAAGAGAAAAAACAGCGCATATGAAAATTTGGATGGTAGGCCTGTTATGTCTTGCGTTGGTGGAAAGAATCAGGTCCATTATTCCAAGTTGTGAATTATGAATTCTAGGATGCCATTTCACATCGTATCTTTTTATCTGGTTATTTAGCATCAGTAAACAAACCTGCAGCAGTTAATGCTTTTGGTGTAGTATTTAAAACGTTCATTATTTTCGACATGGAATTTTAACCCCAAATATTGAAAGCGAAATCAAAAGCAAGCAAAATTTTCCTTGACAATCATGCAATTTTTTTATCAAATAAATAAAAGTTTTTAATTTAGCGAAAAGCAAACTATTAAAAATATAGCTAAACTGCTTTCATTTATATGACAGATCACTTTACTATCGATATGGGCGGTGAAGAAGTTTCATTGTGATGTGGTGCAGTGCACATACAGTTCGTAAAATATACTAAACTCCGCCGAGCCAAAAACGACGTTTTTACTTTTTTTAAACGATGCAATTCAAGACATAAGGTATATTAGCACCATAATACGAAATAATTAAATTACTTCGTTGAAAATAACTTGGCAATTAGTTTTACTTTAAATCTATGAGAAAAATACTGAAATACACATACCTTGTACCATCTGCATGGGAAATTGCGTGAGCAACAAATTCTATTAATATATCTAAAAAATATTAATATATATCTGAAAAAAAAACCAGACACATGAAACTCAGCATCAAGTATTTATCAATCTTAAACCCATCTTAGCCAAGTAAAATAAAATTTGTTTTGCACTCGTATAAATAATATTAAAATTGACGGCAGCTTTCTGAATTTTAAGAGGGTCATCTTACTAGAAATATACTTCAAAATGAAAAAGAAGAAGAAAAAAAAACTTCTTTACCGAAAACAGACGATAACAAAATTTCAAATAAAAATTCTCTCAAATTAAGAAAGAAATAAGCATTCTTTTCTCCCTAATAGATAGAAACCCACTTCTCCACTTTTTTTTTCGCAAAATTATCGCCTCAAAAGTGAGAGACTTTGAGGAAACGTTGCGAATGTGGTGGAATGTACACTCTTTGCCATACAAAAAAAAAAAAAAAAAAAAAAAAAAAAAAAAAAAAGAAACGAAATCTTAGAAGAAATTATCCAATCGAGATGAAAATTGATGTGTCCAATGTAGATATATAGGAAAGGAAATTATTGCAATTCCAGAGCAGTTGAGCCATTTATTCGGAAAAAGCAGCTGCACGAGTGGAACAAGTTAGTACGTTGTTGCGCCACCTATGACTCGCATACAAGCGGTTACACGGCATAGCTTAGACGCATACGGTTCACGGATACTGTTCTGAGGTATAGCATGCCAAATGGTGTCCAAATTGCGGGCCAGTTCCAAGACATATCGGGATGGCCGTAAGAGGCGTCATATTATGTCCCAAACATGTCCCATCGGTGAGCACAGCAGGAAATCAGGCGATCGTGATGGCAATGCAAATGTGTCGACATTACGGAGGCAGACCTGAGAGAGCCGTGCCGCGTGTTGTCGGGCGTTATCCTGTTGAAAAATTGCTCAGTGATGCTGTGACCGGAACGGCAACACGACAGGTGGTAAAATGTCGTCGACGTACCGTACCGGTGGAATACTAAGAGTGTCCGGCTATCGTTGGAAATTGCTCCCCAAATAGCTACCGTGTGCTTTTTCACGGTAAAGGCAGGATCCGTGCTCTGGTCGTCTCGTCTCCAGACACGTATGCGCTGGTCATCGACGCCAAGTGCAAACCGTGACTCATCACTGAAGACAACACGACGCCACTGTACACTATTCCACGTTGATTGGGCACGGCACCACGGCAACCGGTGCTGGAGATGCTCGCTGGTCATTGGCAGGCGGTGGAGTGACCTTCTCGAATGTAGTCCCCGCGACTCAAGTTGTCTAGCAACGGTCCGGATGGCCACTTGCGTATCTGTAGACGACGCAACATGGCTACGGATGGTTGAGAGCGACGAATTCGGTTCTGTTCATGCGGCTCTCACAATCGCTCGTCCACTGTCCGCGTGGCACTGGGCTGTGCTCTCCTCGACCGATTGGCACCAACATCATCAGATTGCCGCGTGGCTCCGATCTAAATGCCTGGCAATACGGCGACTTGAGCAACCGGCCTCTCTCAGCCCAATTATGCGTCCTCTCTTAATTTCTCGTATTGTGCACGGATCCGATGTCGATGCATCCTCACAGTCCGTGGAGGTTAATACATCTGCAATCCGCTGTCAGAAGGGTCCCTGCGGGCGAGCTTTGCGCTTCATATACTCTTCTCGACGCGCGGTTGCATGCGCTGTGCCGGGCCACTATTTAGTCATTGGTCGTTATTTTTCATCAGGATCGAACGACTTTCTCGGAGTGATTCGCTTTCTTTCTTTCTCTCTAATTTTTTTCTTTGCAAAGAGTGTATATCAGCAAAGCGCTACGTTTCGAAATTATTCCGACCTCGAGAAAAGTAGTTTTCAAAGTTTTTGCATGGCTCCCGATAGATAGCTCGTGATGTGCGCGATGTTGTAGTAAATTAGAATACAGTACTCTCCACTGATAATAAATGAATGCCCATAAGGATATCAACGTGTGAAAGTATCTAGGACATCATAGCAGGCTCGATGAATAGAAAGGAAAGGATTATAATGACTGCAGTACTTATTTGCCATACACACAGAATGTATACACTCATGGCATCCTGCATACAACCTTGTAACCGTCAATATACTCTTAAAAATCTATTTTGAACAAAATGCTATGCATATCATAAACGCTTTACTGCAAAACACAAGTGTTCGTAGTTTCCAAAATTCTACAGACCGAGTCTAAACAGCTAATAATTCGTCACAACTTATTGCGAGATGATATACATTTCCCAGATTTTGCTGGCACACTTTTTATCGCCCCTCGACAGCCATGTAAATGTTCATAGTTTTTTTCCAGAAAACTGACTTTCAATGTTTCCGTGCTATCTTTTCCGTGGTGAAGGTCCTGTCTTTTTTTCCGTGCCCTCCATCCTAATGTGTCATCAACATCTGCTGTTTCACTACCCGAAGATGTGCGGCTATCGGATTAGATGTTTGGCCTTCTGTCATAATGGTACTACCAATCAGTGGCACCGTACCCATGGGGACCAATGCCCGCATAGATCAAAGTCTGTATGGGTATTGCCAATACGGGTTCCTTAAGCCACAGGCTCTTAGTAAGCATCATATTTGTATGGATTTTTTGTTTTTGTATTTCTTATGCTCGCATCAACATGCTTTAGGAATTCTCCTGATGACACAAAATCAACCTTTTTGTTTAAATAGACATAGCTGTGAGCTAAGAACTTAAAGCAAAGACTATCTCTCTGCCACGCATCACATGGTCGCATTCACCAGTATGTCCCTACATATGCCGATGCTATCTAGTGTGGTGGGATTTCTTTCTTTCTTCGGGGACGAATTTCTATATATAAAATGAGCCTGGAATTGCGACAAAAATAATAAAGTAATTGATTGATTTTTTTTTTTGAATGTTTAACGACCACCGTGAGCAACTCAATGGGCTATAAGCAGTCACCCGTCCCTAATTTAGGGTCACTGGTTCCAGGGAAGGGAGAGAGCCAGTGCCGTAAGACAAACACAACATCCATGCCTCACCGGCATTCGAACCCGGACCCCTTTCGGACGAATGATCAGAGGCCATCGCTTAGACCACTGCGCCACCGGGGCGGCTAATAAGGTAATGCCAAACATATATTGCGAAAGCTGTTATTCAAAACTCAAATGCCGCCTCGGTGGCGCAGTGGTCTAAGCGATGGCCTCTGATCATTCGTCCGAACGGGGTCCGGGTTCGAATCCCGGTGAGGCATGGATGTTGTGTTTGTCTTACGGCACTGGCTCTCTCCCTTCCCTGGAACCAGTGACCCTAAATTAGGGACGGGCGACTGCTTATAGCCCATTGAGTTGCTCACGGTGGTCGTTAAACCTCCAATCAAAAAAAAAAAAAAAACTCAAACAAGCAAATGGGACGTGCCTTAAACACTTTAGTAAAAGGAAATGATTTCATAACAGACAAAAAATCATTCAGAAGACATTATGACAACTTTCTTGAAGTTCCTTGCGCAGTCAGCGATTTTTTACAAAATATTTCTTTTAATAATAGTAGCTTGTTTGGACAAAAACCTGCATATTTCCAGCTTATTTGGAGCTCTTTGTGTCAAATTGTCAGTCAGAAACGCGACACATCTCTATCGTAATCGAACGATGGAAAACATTGTGTTCTGACTTACTTTAAGTGTATATGAATATACAAAACAGTTTTTGCAAGTATAACGAAGCAAATTTCTCCGTCATTTTTGTCCACGCCGCCGGGGCTCGAACCCGGGTCCCCCTCATTCCGGAATAAATCGCTCTACCAATTGAGCTACGCGGACGTCCGTTATCGCTGCTATCTGCCTTTATGTCGTGTGCGTCCTGCTGGGCAGGTGCGTCACACAAGTTACTACATATTCTTGTTGTTTACAGTATCACTTTTCAATATTATTTGATCCATTCGTTCTCTTTTTTCGTTTAGGTGGTTTTGTGAGTTAAACCGTACAGACTTTGCGAAATGAAAAAAAAAAAAAGAAAAAAACTACTACGGAAAGTGATAAATACCTGTCTTCGAGATGCATATCCCAACAGGAGGTTCCCGATGATACGGTAAAGATATTGAGGAATGAGGTTCCTAAGTATTTCACTGAGAATCTTTTTGTGACAAGGGATCTTGCGATGATGTAGATTGTTCTAGAAGAACCCCCAAATCCACCTCTAGGAAGAACATCAACGGTAATGCCAAACATATGTCTTCGTGATACAGAGAGTGCCCCAGAACACCAACCGCATGATGGCTTAGGTCAGAGAGTGCCGTTGAACATCAACCGCATGATGGCTTAGGCCAGAGAGTGCCGTAGAACATCAACCGCATGATGGCTTAGGCCAGAGAGTGCTGTAGAACATCAACCGCATGATGGCTTAGGCCAGAGAGTAAGTACCTCTTGGGTTCTACGTATGCTGGCAGATGAGAAAATAGGCTCGCCACGAACGAATTCTCCTCACCAACTTAAATATACTGCATGCGGATTCAATACATTTCTGTTCTCTGGATGAAACCTGGATAAATCACTTAGCTCCACAAACAAATAAATAGAATCTTAGGTGGAAGCATGCATTTTCTACCCTACCAAGAAGTTCTGTGTTACTGCGTCAGCCGGTAAGGTGATGTCATCATATTTTGGGGATGTAGAAGATATAATGGTTGACTACTTGGTAAAGGGATCACCACTGTCACTGCTGCATTAGTACGTCAACCACATAAGCCAACTTCGTGGAGCCACCAACGAAAAGAGTGGCGAAAATCTCAGAAGAGGTGTCTTTCTCCTGGAGACAACCACCGCCCAGACTGTGAATGCCGTCATACAGACTGCGGAATTTGAGCTATTTCAGCACCCACCTTTCCTTCCAAAGCTTTTTCATAGCGACCCTCATTTTTTTCCTAAGCTGGAAGAAAATGCCCATCCGAAGAGATATGCCTCAGACACTGAAGTGGTCGCAGATGTGGTTGGGTACAGTTGGAAAACAAAGATGTTTCTTTCACCGCGATCAAGGAAGTGGAGCATCGGTGGGAGAAATGCGTAGCAGTGGCTGGGAACTGTGTTGAAAAATAAATAAATAAACGAAAATCATAAAGGCACAGCTTTCCTTTATGTGTCAGGATATGTACTTTTTGAGAGACTCTCATATACAGTATATGTAAGTGTGGCAAGCGGCAGGACGAAAAGCGATTGATTCGTTAGATACTGTATTTTAGTGGTAATTTTATCTCACGGATATCTTTGTTTCAGTAAAATCGAAATATTGAAATATTAAATCGAAATATTGAGATAAAACGAAAGTATGTACAGAAGAAACAGAAATATATGGAGTATATGGAGACTTGTTATTAACGAAAATTGTCGTTCTAAGGACCACCAGGAACCGCGAAATTTCTAACAGAAGTCTTGGACTCCAAACACAAAGTAGGCTACCTGTAATCTTTAATTTAAATATTATTTAAATATTCCAATGGATATCTTGATGTAGTTTACTTTTCCTTCTTCGGAGAATTGATTGAAAAGAAAGTTATTTTGTTTTTATAGATAAAGAGAAGAAACTGAAGGAGAAGATTTGAACAATTCCGTTTTTAATATGGCAAACATGCACTGCGTAATATAAAAGATCAGGTTCAGCGAAGGTCAAATGAAAAGGAAATCCTACTACTCCTATGATAGGATTAAGAAAAACGCAATCACACAACAGAAAAAAAAATTAAATAACACTACCATGAGCGCATACGTCGTTAAAAATCTACAGTTTTCTTCTTTTTTTAAGAATTTCTTCTTCTGTTTAAAGCTTGCATGGTTGGGTAAGAACGCGGAATCGAAGAACACAAAACTCGGAAACGGAGAAAGAACAATTGTGGGTAATTACCAGGCGTGATGATATTTGAGAATAATTGCTTCAGCGTGAGGAGATTTTTATTCGGATTTTGAAGAAGACGCAGGTCCAAAGAAGAATATCATGAAAGAATGTCTTGTACGAGCGTTCAGATGGACTCTCGCCTTTCTTTTCCAACTTTTTCTTTTTTCATTCCACTATTTTTCGTCAAGACTATGGTCAGGGAGAAAAGCACTAAGTTTGTCGTGGAGTAGGGATTTTGATTTTCACGTCTCATTAAGCAGCTGCTGAAAAAAGCGATGATTTCAAGTTCTCGTACTTTCGCACTGCCTCTCAAAATGAATGCAGACGACACCGAAAAGAATTCCAATGAAGCAGATGGGTAATTAGCTTCATTCCTCAGGTTGTTTGAAATTCTTTCGCTGCTTACTTGGATAATTTCTGCGGTGTAGAACACCGAAAGAAAATTTACTTTCTTTTTAAGTTTGATAGCTTGCGGCCAATCTAAACTACACGCTCATGATGAAAACCCCTATTCATTCTTCTTGTAAGACAGAAGAGTTTACCGAAAGTTAAAGAATTCCCCTTCTATAGAAAAGACCGGGATCTGAGCCTCTGTTATTCTATGGTTGGTGCATTTTAATGGCAAACTTCTATGCGCAAATTAATTCGATAATGGTTTGTTGTTCTTTTGGAAAAATTTAAATGATCACTGGTCATTCAATTTAGCAGAGCGTGAACATTTTTGGAAGTGCATTTTACCCTTCACTATAGAAATTTTCTCGCCCACATTTCCCCCTTTGGATATAATACTGTAATTTCTTTCCAGCTTACGTTTTCGTAATATGAAAGTTCAATGTATTCAATATTCTGTACTATATATATTATATAGAAAAAGCACACAAGGTAACAGTTAAAAATGTTTTTGAAGTTCTAAAGCGCCAAAAGGCTGTATTAAAGAAAAATCAAATTAAATACGGAAAACACCAAGACTGCAAATTACTTCAATAATTACTGAATAGCAAGACCAAATATTACTAACCACTGGGATAAGAGAGGGATATAGAGCAATCGTAAGCCGTTCTCCGTGGCTTTAGCCTTTCCTTTTTTAATTAAAATTATTTTCATTATTTTTTATTTTGCTGGTTGTTTTTTGGGCATCAGGGGTTCGGACGATGCTTGGTCCTTTATATAGGGTGTTTGTTCTAAATTTTTATTTTTGTTTTAATTCTTATTTTTAACTAATTTTTATTTCTTTTTTATTATTTTTTTAGTGGGATTTTTTTATTTTTTTATTTTACTATTTTTTCTGTTACTGGTTCAGGCTGGTTCGTTGCCGTTACCTTGCAGACTAGATTCACGCTGAAACCCACACTTTCAGGTCTCTGTAGAGCCTGGTTGGGTGTTGTCCGTGCCTGGCACTTGACAAAGCCACGGAGAACGGCTTACCATTGCTCTATATCCCTCTCTTATCCCAGTGGTTAGTTTTAGGAGAAAAGGAGAAGATCTCGACGAACTGAAAAGTGGACATCTCTTCTACTATCGTGGGACAGATACTGGCAGAACTAGTGCTGTTGGATTTATAATAAACAAGAAACTGAAGGATAAAGTAGTAGAAGTTGAAAATTCCTCTGACAGAGCTGCACGACTCGTTATCCAACTCTCGAGAAGATACCAGGCCCAGATTATTCAAGCTTATGCACCCACCACAAGTCACCCTGAAGAAGAAATTGAAGAATTTTACGAAAAAATTCGGAATCTAAATAACAAAAGCAAACAGCATTTGAAGATCATTATGGGTGATTTCAGTGCAAAAGTAGGGCAACAGCAACAGAATGAAACTTCGGTTGGTAAATTCAGTAAAGAGGACAGAAAGCAACGTGGAAATACTCTCATAGAATTTGCAGAAGCAGAAAGGTTTTTCATCATGAACTCCTTTTTCAAGAAAAAGCCACACAGGAAATGGACATGGAGACATCCGAAAGGGATGACAAGTGAAATTGATTTCATTATGCGTAACCAAAAATTCGCCATCGAAGACTGCAGTGTGCTAAACAAGTTCAACGCAGGTAGTGACCATACATTGGTGAGATGTAAGATGCACCTCAAAACTAAACACGAACGTGGCGAGCTCATAAGACAAACAAAATGTATTGACATAACCAACCTGAAAAAATACCATAATACTTCCAAGTTGGAACTGAGGAACAGATTCTCTGCTTTAGAGGTCCCAACATCGGAAGAAGTGGATATTTCTGAAGTTAACAGAGAACTAACCAAGGCTCTTACGGAAACAGCAACAAAAATAGGGGGTACTAAGAACAAGTTACGTATGAAGAAAATTTCAGGAAAAACAAAAATGTTGATGCAAAAGAGAAGGGAGATGAGGACAAATAAAGACATAACTTCCAACGTGGAATATGTAGAGCTATGCAAGACAGTGCGAAAAAGTATCACTGAAGACATAAGGAAATTCAATTGTGAACTAGTGAGCAAAGCAATTGAAAACAACCACAGCCTGAAAAGAGCAAAAGGACATCTCAGTAAGGGAAGAAAATAGATTATGGCTCTGAGAAAAGAAGATGGTACTGTAACAAGAAATAGAATCGAAAGTTTGACAACTGTGAAAGATTTCTATTCAAAACTATATGAAAGGGATGATACATCTATTCCAGACATTACGACAGATACCAGTGCCAAAGTCCCCCCAATCTTCCCTGCGGAAGTTACATATGCAATTCAGAACATGAAACGGGGAAGAGCTCCAGGAGAAGATGGAATTACCGTAGACATCATACAAGAAGCAAGTGGAGAAATTGAAACTACACTCGCCCAAGTTTTCACCAGATGTCTTAATGAAGGGAAGATTCCTGAGAATTAGAACAATGCTACAATGATCCTGCTGCATAAAAAAGGTGTCGTTGAAGATCTCAGGAACTACAGGCCCATCAGCCTCTTATCAGTGGTTTATAAAATCTTCACTAAGGTTCTTTCACATCGCTTGAAGGTAACACTAGACATGGCCCAACCAAGAGAACAAGCTGAATTCAGGAGTGGCTACAGCACTGTAGATTATATCCATGTATTGAGACAACTAATTGAAAGAACAAGAGAATATGAACTCCCATTATGCATGGCTTTTATTGACTATGAAAAGGCCTTCGATTCCGCGAAAACATCAGCAGTAACAATGGCTTTGAAATCCTGCGGTATTGAAGATGCATACATTATCATTATTAATAACATTTATGAAAATGCAAGTGCAAAGGTTCGGATATTTGAGGATACAGCACAAATAAGAATTGGAGAGGGAGTGAGACAAGGTGACACCATATCTCCCAAGCTCTTTAACGCCACATTGCAAAATGACTTTCAATCATTGAACTGGGAAAACAAAGGGATAAAGATTAATGGAGATTACTTAACTCACCTTCGTTTTGCTCATGACGTAGTCATCTTTGCAACTCCCCCATCAGAGCTGCTGAATATGATCCAAGAACTTGCTGACAAGAGTAAAGAAGTGGATTAAAAATGAACTTTCAGAAGACAAAAGTGATGTGCAATGCCTTTACAAGAAACGAAGATTCATCGATTGATGGAGAAAAGCTTGAGACAACAGATTCCTACATTTATCTTGGGCAGCAGATATCAAGTGAAGGTCAGTCTGATGAATAAATTAATCGGCGTATAAAACTGGGATGGAGAGCTTTTGCAAGAAACCGTACAATTTTTAAGAGCAGTATGCCATTATGTCTCAAAAGAAAAGTGTTTAATCAATGCATCCTGCCAGTGCTTACGTATGGAGCAGAGACATGGACCTTAGCTAAAGAAGACATACAAAGACTGCAGACAACTCAAAGCAGCATGGAGAGGTGCATGCTTTGTGTAACCAGGAAATATAAGAAGAGAAACTTGTGAGTAAGGAAAATAACAGGAGTGGACGACATCATGACCAGAGTGAAATCACTGAAATGGCAATGGGCTGGACATGTTGTCAGAAGAACGGACCACCGATGGACAACCGAAATTTTAGACTGGATTCCGAGATACAGGAAAAGACCCAGAAGAAGACCCTATAGGGAGATGGATGGATGAAATTAGAAAGTATGCTGGAGTGACATGGAGGAGATAGGCCCAAGACAGACAATTGTGGACGAAATTTGGGGAGACCTTCATCCAGCAGTGGATTGATAATGGTTGATGATGATGATATATCAAGTAAATATTTGAAGGTTTTAGTTCATATGCTTCTTACGTGCATGAAAAAGAACGGATATATCTCATCTGACTTTTACAATGCATGTTCATTGCAGTTATTATTTAGCATGATTAGTATTTTGAAAACCTTTATGACACATTTTGTTGTTAGAGGAAAGCTTTTATGACACAAGGTCAAGCGGTTTTGATCAATACTTCACCTACCTGAAGGGAAAGGCACATAAAGTAATATAAAATACAGCAATTTTGTGTGGCGCTCACTGAATAGATGTTACGAACAGAATTTCAGAATTTTCCGAAAACACTTTTTCTGGAACAGTTTGTGACACAAACTGTCAGACTAGATCATTTAGTTTCATTTCATCTGTTAGATCTTGGTAAGTTGTACAGGCAAGTTTCAGATTTGTGGCATGGCGTCGGGAACACAGAATAATAAGCAAAATTATTTTCGGTCGGGTTTAGTGGTTTATGTGAGTGACTGCGAAAAATCTCCATTAGATGGGTGAGATCATCCTAATATGTCTTTCCCCCTCGGGAAATATTCTGACTTCGGGTCCTTCTCATCCCCCAGAAGTAAAGAGAAAAACACAGCCACCACAAGAAGGGCACTCTCTTTTCTACGGCGTGTGTTTAACAATTAATGATATTTTAGGGTGATAGCATAGCTTCATGACTTTTGAACACTTTTTAGTCTGAATGCAACAGGGTCACATAGAAGAATGTATCCATGCTCTGAGAGAAAAAAATGGTAAAAAATTTTCTCACAAAAGAAGAAACGGTAAACAGTAAGCTGTCCTCTCTTCTGTTATTGTGCTGTAGTCGAAACTGCTGAAAACGGATATGTAATTTATGTGTATGTCGAGGGTATGGGCATAAATAAGGGCACACTTGTACTATCTTCTCCGCAGATGTTTGCCTTACCAGCCACCGTCCATGCAGTAGGTTATGTTTGACTGCTCCTTGAAGTTCGGCAATTTTGCACAATTTTTGCTGTGTTCGACTTTCTGCTTAGATTCTCAGTTGTGAAAGATTTTTTTGCGTTGTTCTGCCTGAAAAGGTACAGGTACTGTACTGTTTTTCAGGATTTAATTAGTTTGTTTACCTTCTTGCGTGCCTTTGGTCATAGGGGACGACGCGATGGCTGCTTCGGAAAGCCAGTATCCTCCGCCTACGAGCGTACGCCAACGCGTTTCTGCACTTGATGACACTGCTGGATCTAAAAGTCTCTCGTATTCTTTGATTGGACACCCGGCTCAGTCAGTCACAGGGCCTGAATGTATGTACAGAATCCCGACGGTTACAAAAGTTCAGCATACAAAGAGTGGTTCTTCTCCTTCCGTTCAACACTTGACGTCATCTCGAGATCGTGCGCTACAGCCACCACATATTGTTTTGCCTGAGTGCTCTGATGATCCACCTGACGTTTCTGCTGAGGTACTGACTGCGTTTTCGTGCACTTATGTGCAAGCTGTTGATCCCATTAGACCTGCAGAGGGTTATGCTATAGAATTGTCTGCTTCGGCTCGCAAAGTTGTGTTTCTTTCAATTGCAGACTCTATAGAATCTTACCAGCGGGTACGTGAACTTTCAGTGGATTGTGGGTTTTCAGGAACAGATGGAAACGGAAACCACTCTCACGATATATTTGAATGCGTTAAGTCAGACTCTAGGACCAGAAGGTAATGGTATTATTGCTCGTACGCCCGATGCCATCGTCGTGTGTTTGAAGTCCAATCGTGCGAAAGATGAACTGTTGATGAAAGGACTGGATATCCGAAGTACGTATCGTATCCCGAAACCCCCTGAATCACCTTCCCGTGACTGTTTTCTTTTCCAACGTTCCACCGGAAGTCCCTGACCATATCTTGCTTGATGTCATTAGCAAGCATGGAAAAGTTCTTGGACCTATACGACAACTCCGTGCTATCATGACAGTCGGCAGAATTCGTCATGTGTTTTGTTTTCGACATGCTGTCCGTGTCGCTTTTCCGGATGTCAATGCGGTAAGCGCTCTCCATTCTATCATTTATCGTACCTTACCGGACTGAAACTATCAGATTTATATTCATTTTGGGGAACAATGTTTCCCTTGCAAAAAATTTTGACACGTTCGCGTGAACTACCCTCAGCCGAATTCCTTGGAGCTCAGTATTTCTGCTCACATTGAATCTATGTCTTCTACTGTGGCTCGCACGCATCCTCCTCCAAAATCTAGAGAACAGTTTGTGCATGCATCTTCCACTACTGGAAATAGTAACTCTCTCATGTCTCCATCTCCTCCTGCTAAGTTCCAGGAGCCTTCACAATTGAGTATTGCGGCAATGCCTCCATGTCGGCCACGTCATCATTCCGAGGTGATGCTTCAACAAAAAGTACTACCCGCAATTCAACTGATAATATTGGTACGCAATCTCTAGTTGAATTCGTAACACCACAGAGTGGGGCTACTCAAAGTCCTACAATATCTCGCCTGGCACTACATTCCTCTACGGCTTCTGATCCCTCATCGGAGGCCACGGAAATTGGCATTAGAGATGCTCCACGGAAGTGTTCGGCTTCGGCCATGGATTTGGAGGTTCCAACGCCTTTACTTTCAGAAAGTGACTCCCGTGCTTCTGATGTTCCCCAGTAGAACTCGTCCATTAATGATAATGCCGTCGATATTTCTTCAGTGAGTGCTTCCTCTTCGCTCGATGAGGATGTGATTCCTAAATCCCGATCTCATCAGAAAAAAATCAAACGTACAAAGTCAAGATGACGACCATAGTGTTCTTCGCCGACTTGAGCTCCCGCGTGGTGTTTTCAAATCTGCCGACCTGAGTGAGTATATCTGTTCTATTAAGAATACCAAAGATAAGGTCGAGCTGACATGTAAACTTTACGCAGACTTACCAGGCCTCATTGCACAATTACGCAAGGTTCAATCGTTGTGTCGTAGTAGTTCCCACAAAGGAAGATTCTACACAAACGTCTTAGATATCTAATGAAGAGTTCAGACCAAAAAGCTGAGAACATTCTTTCTCAATCAATCTTTGATAATCCATGAACTGTAATTGTTGTCATCTTTGTTATTTCCTACTGATATCTTAGAGAGTAAGTAATTGTACTTATCTGGACACCTGGTACTTGCCTTTCATACGCTGAATATAAGTATGTCTTTGGTATCTAGAGCCTGATTTTTCTGCTTATCGTTCGCGGAAAATGTCGCATCTTGTGTATCACTTGTTTCAAATGTTTTGTGACCATATACTGATTTGGTTTGCCTCTAGGCGGCCTGTATTTTTTTTCATTTTGCTTACTTACTTGTATCTAGTAATTTCGTTTGCAGATGAAGCTATCGCAAAATTTCTATACCTGTCTGTTCACGTTGTGTAACTTTGATGTAGGGAAAGTTCACCTGAATTGTCACTCTGTCTGCTGCTTGTATTGGTTTACATATATGTTTTCTCGCTTTTATGTACTGATCCGGTTTTTGGCCCTCAATCAGTTATTCATGTGAATTACTTGCTGGATTGAAAAAGCACTGTCCATATTCTCGATGAAGCAGGATGTTTAATTCGTCAGAGAAGGAAACTTTCTTTCATGGTCCACTCTCGAAGTTTTCTGACAAAATCCAGTTATCCTCGCCGATGACGTGTTGTGATGAGGGGTGTAGTGGTCATACAATTACACCGTAGGCCGATGCGATTGATAGTTACTCTGCAGCTGTGGATCACCCCTCTCTTGTCCTTGGTCTCAGACCATGGTAAATTATGCCAAGATAGCTCACACTTATTTGTTCTGGACAGTATGGCCGAGTCACCTTGCTCATCGCGCATTAAATCACCTGTGACTTTTCAACACCCACGCGACGGTTATGCGTTGTGTCTATTTCAATCCACTCTCGGTACAGTTTAACTACGGCAGTCAATAAACAGCTAATAGGAAGGATTCGCGTGATGCTGTGGTTAAAGTGTATCGTGATTGCAGAAATGACACCATTGAGAATAAACTAAGTGGAAACTGCGGAGCACCACGGGCTATTGATGTGAGAGGTGAACGTCGGCTTCGAAGGTGCGTGAGGGCCGATCGACACGCTGGAGTGGAGCAACTCACTGGCCGATTGAACCAGAGGGCTACCGGAAGTGTGTCCAGAACGACAGTTCAGAGAACCCTGCTATGTATGGGGCTCTGATGCAGACGGATGGTCACTGCATTTATGCTAACGAAGGTGCATCGGCAGAAAAGGCTTACATTTGCACGGCAGTATTGGAATTGAACCTCCGCTGAATGACAAAGGATTGCCTTCTCCGATGAGTCACGTTTTCTGCTTCATCGAACAGATGGACGTTGGAGTATAAAGCGAGAAACATCGGAGAACAAACGCTCTTCAACCATTGCTGGAAGAACACAGGCTGGTGGGGGCAGCGTTATGGTCTGGGGAATGTTTTCTTGGTATTCCCTGGGTCCACTCATACCTGTGGAAGGCACTATGGACCGAATTCGTTATGAACCTATCTTTGCAGACCACATACACCCATACATGCTGATTGTCTTCCCTGGGACGGATGAGATCTTCCAGCACGACAATGCGACGTGTCACACAGCTAGAAATGTTTGAGAGTGGTTGGAAGAGCACGATGGAGACTTCAAAGTACTTCTCTGGCCACCTAATTCCCCAGACTTAAACCCAATTGAGCATAAGTGGGACCACCTCGATCGTGTTGCTCGCTCTATGGATCCTCCACCTTACAACCTCCAGCAGCTGTCAGATGTACTGCAGTCAGCACGGCTCCACATACCTGTGAATACCTTCCAGCACCTTATTGATTCACTCCCAGTCCGTCTAGCTGGTGCCCGCGCTGCACACGGCGGTTACTCTGAATATTGGCTGGTGGTCACAATAATGTGACTTGACCGGGTATATATCTTTATTAACCGCTTCAATCGATTGTAAGGGCTTTATTGTAACTTTACTGATGGACTTTTTTTTCATAACTCAACGGTAAAACTGTTTCACGAAATGCTTAAGATGACGTTCGCATTCTTGGCAACTGACATCCGTACACAGAGGCAGGAAGATTTAGATAAACCTGGCCCGGCAAGGTGTTTTTCCCTGAAGCTCCCTGAAAGGGGAAAACTGATATTGTGAGTGGAGGACGTGCGCTCGGAAAGCGCTAGCCTGGGTGTCGAAAGGCCAAAATCGTACCGACAAGTCGCAACGTGGATATCTTCTTGGGGTTGAGGAGCCTGAATCAACGACGATTGTGGTTATCATCAATTAATGAAGTTTTTGTTGCCTAATGTGAATATCATTTAATTTAATTTGATCTTATGTTTGGCTTTGATTTACTTATCTCCCGGTCACAGTAAATAAATACTTAAAAAGAACCGGAAGGTGAACCTACAAGGGGAGCTGAGCGATTAGGCTCCCTACAATGGCTATGTCTGTTTTTGTCACTTTTATCTTATGACCAGCGTTTGCAAGAGCCATTCCCATGTCGATAAAAAGTTTTGGGACTTTTTAGTTTATTCTGATGGACTGACTAAGTACCAAACTGGAACACTGGGCAACACAAACATTTCGAAGTGTATAAATCATCATTCTCATGGTTGGTGGTGTTCAACGCAAAAAGAATTTTCGGAATACTTCTTAAAGATGCCTAGATATCAAGTCTGCAGTTGGACGTATGGATGAAAAAACATGACATTTTTAACAGGTACTTTTTTCAAAAGACATGATAAAACTTTTTCGAAGTTACTTTCCGAAAATCTGGAGGCTGCTTATAAAAAAATACGAGCCCACACACTAATGTTTTATAGGATGATATAAAATATACTAGAATGTTCATTCTTTTTTCTCTTCACTGGGCTTAACACTGATTAGTTTGTTAGCTTGATCGGACGACTCGCAGAAAATGAACTCCTTATTATTACAGAGAATTCCCTCTCTAAAGACACAGAGCATCAAATTCAATTAATCTGATGTGTTAGGCACTGGTTTCAAAGGCGTACATTGCACCATAATGAGCCTCCTAAAGTTAGGCTGTTGGTTTTATTTCGTGCTGCACATCCAAGAAATGTTATTATTATTATTTTGAGGTTTAAGGACCACCGTGAGCAATTCAGTGGGCCATAAACAGTCGCTTGTCCCTAATTTAGGGCCACTAGTTCTAGGGAAGGGAAGAACCAGTGCCGTAAGACAAACACAACATCCATGCCTCACCGGGATTCGAACCCGGACTCATGATCAAATGTAGAGGATTTTAGGAAGAGAGTGTCTGACCCCAGGTCTTAAACAACCCTTAGAGATAGGAAACTAGGAGATTTGGGCGAGAGCGCTCGATAGGAAAGTGACACAGAAGCAAAGTAGAAAGGGGGAGGAAGATGCCCTTATTTATTACCGGGGGGTCAGTACCGGGGGTCCGACGGCTTAACGTGCCCATCCGACGCACGGCGGATATTTAGTGGATCGAGCGTTCGTACCTGCCTGGGATCGAACCTGAGGCTCTTTCCGTGGAAGTCACGAACGTTGCCCACTAGGCCACCCGCGGCCCGAACCCGGACTCATATCGGACAAATGGACATAAGCCAGCGCTCCAAGCTAAGAGGGCCTCTAACCTCTGGAAAAATACTTTACAATTTTTTTTTGGAAACTGCATATGAAGCGGATTAAAGAAATAGCCAGACATTTTTTTACAGCAGCTTTGAGTGAAGTACTGAAAACAAAATGAAGTTTTGGTATTTCTTCATTAAATAAGTAAAACATTTGAAAATCATTTTCGCGGTTTTAATTTATAAAACCTGGATGACGGAAAAGCAGGAGTTCCAAACAACTTGAGGCCTTTTTTGGTAGCCATAGCAACAGTCCATATGCGTGTGTATATTAACAGGAGAATGTAAAAGAAATATAAATTCGGCGAATGCATTTTTTATACTTATGAGGATAAGATGTTATGTATTACGGTTGTTTGCACATAACTATACACATCATTTAGAACTTAATGAAGTGGAAGGTGTTCTCCGGGGAAGGAGGAGGGTGAAGAAACATAGACCTGTGTCATTTTTTCACAATAAAGTCGAGAGAAAAAAATGCTATGTGCAAAACATTTTCGCATTATGTTAAGTGTGTTATTTATACACTCAAACGTAAATAATTTATTGCATTTTTTTATATATTCAAAAGTACATAATTATTAATTGTCACTTATTTCTTTTGCTTACTTATGATCCGTATTTTCGTATAAATCGGAAAAGGTCATTAGACACTGTCGCACCGCAGTTGGGTGTTTTGTGTGTGTGATCGTGAGACATTTCAAGCGGCTGGACTTAGTTCTCTAAAAGAATAAAATTTGCATTACATGACTAACTTTGGCCTAGTTTTATACCATTACTATTACTTTTTGTAGTACTTTGTAATGGTATAAAACTAGGGCAATGATTTTAATTACAAGATTTGGGTTTCATGCAGTAAAGTGCCATAATTTTGGTTTTACGAAAAATGCATGTAAGTTTCTCAGATTTTGAATTATTAGAACACATAAAACCTGGTTAATAGACTGGCGTGCAAAAATTGAGGATGAAACGGTTTTTCGAATGTAACGTCGTGCAGAAGTGCTCCACATCGACTCAAATCATACCATAAGATCCCCAAGATGTAAGAATATGGGGCAAGTGACCGTCCAAACTAAGAATCCAAAGGATACAAAGGCAATCTACTGAAAAGGTAGCTTCGAGCACAACTGGACAGAAGACAGAAATTCCATGTGACAGGCGGCTACCAAGAAAAATCCAGTCTTTAGTAGAAGATATGATCACCCCTGACTGCGTTGCAGGATTTACAACGTCTGTCCATGCTGAGGACGAGGTTCTCAAGGAGCTGTTGAGGCATCGCGGCCCATTCCTCTTGTAGCGCCAATCGCAGCTGCGGAATCGTTGTTGGCGACTGGTGACGTACTGCCAAGCGTCTCCCGAGAAGGTCCCACACGTGTTCGATTGGAATTAGTTCCGGGGACCTCGCGGGCTAATCCATGCGTTGAATATCTTCACTCTCCAACAGCTCTGCGACGGCCACTGTACGATGAGGTGTAGCGTCGCCGTCCATGAAGAGGAACTCAGGACCCACAGCACCTCTAAACAGGCGCACGTAAGGCAGGAGAACCTCGGTACAATAGCTGACACCAATGACTGAACCTCTTTGGAAGATGTGGATGTCAGTACGGCTACTAAGCATGATACCGCCCCAAATGAGAACTCCGCCACCTCCAAACCGGTCCCTTTCAATGATGTTGGAGGTGTGATTACCTGTTCCCTGCTCTCTCCAGATGTGTATACGTCCAGAATCGCTCGTCAGACTAAATCGGCTCTCATCCGTTAAGGGAACTCGACCCCATTGCTGATGTGTCCAGTTCTTGTGTTCCTGACACCACAGAAACCGCTGTCTCCGATGAGCAGGCGTTAATGGCACACACCGTACCGGTCGTCGTGCAAGTAGACCACCTTTGTGCAACCTCCTGGCCACGGTAAAACGCGATAACGGACGTCCAGTTGTCTATTGCATGTGTCTTGCGATTTCTCCCGCTGTCTGCCGCCTGTCTCTTCTCGCCTGTAGGACAATATACCGGTAGTCCGCCGCCGTGGTTGCTCGTGGACGACCACTGCTACACTCTCGGACAGCTGTTCCTGTCGTTTGAAATGCTCTCCAAGCTCGTGAAACGATGCTGTGAGCGATCCCAAACTCCTCGGACACGCTAGTCACACTTCGACCTTCTTCCGACTTCCCAATGACGCTACCTCGGGTAAAGTCATCCAGATGTCGTCTACTGGATTGCCTGTTGGCCATATCACACGGTGGCAGCAACTCGACGTCGTTGAAACCGATGTACACCGTGCAATAGCTTTCACCGAATTGCTGAGCTGCCGGTGTGCAGTATACCCTTCCGACACCCCCCCCACGTCATGCTGCATATATGCGCATGCCCTACGGTACCGGACCCTAGTCTATCTCCTGAGTGGTCTTTCGGGCCGTTTTTCCTGCTTGTTACGCTGTTATGCTAATTTCTCCTCTTCGTCCTTAATTTTTGCACACCAGTGTAATATGGAATTTAACTTTAAAATTTCAGTTTTTCCAGTACCCCACTGGCGGCCGTAAGGGCAATATCGAGGTGATATAATCTAAGATTTTCTACGGAAAACTAACACAACGTAATTTTAAATTGTGATACAGTTCTCAAGTCATTCTTATAGAAGCTTGTAGCAGAAAGCAAGAATCCATTGGAAAAGCAGTTTTTTCGGACCCCCCCCCGCACAAGATCATGAAAACCGTTATGTAGTTTTACGCGCTTTGTTTTCAGATGGTTTTACAGCATGCGTTTATACATTATGTGGTTTGTATTTTTTTATAAACTGCCCTATCTTGTATATATATGTATGTATTTTTTTTTTAAGAAAGATGGCGTTCGGTCTGGCAGATCCATTTAGCTAGAGCAGTAAAGATAGAGAAAGAGAAACAGCGAGTGAAGGAATTGTTCCGGTTCTAAATCTTTACCAATTCTTCTCTCCCTGAGGCCCAGTGCCATCAAAGCGAATAATGAAAAAGAACGATGGCTGGAAGAAGAGACTGGGAGAATATAAAAATAAATAAAAGAGTAAGGCCAAATTCAGCTATACGGAAAGAGGGAAAGTTCTCGCCTTATTCTTGACCGAAGTGTCGCCAAACTTTCTGTGAGGCTGAGGAAATAACAAGCAAGCTCCCACATCGAGAGCCGGAAAAAAAAAATAAGCAGAAAAAGAAAGAAGAGGCTAAGGCCAGCTTTATACCCTCCCTCTCTTGTGCGTCCCCCGTCTTTCTTCCCTCCCAACCACCGCAATAACCACCTACGCTGAGAAGACCCGATCGAAAAGAATACAGGATCTATCAAATCACGTATATGCCGCCAGCTACTTTTGCTACACTCCAAAAGAAAATAGTTCTTGCCCTCTGCCAGGGCTCAAATGCATGATTTTTGTTCGATCGGTACAATCCTTGATCCTCACCTTTCGGCTAGGATCCGGTACGGTCAGCTGAACACGGGCTTCACATCTACCAGGAAAAACGGCTCGCTAGGGCTGTGAGAGTTACGTAATCCGTTTTCTTTGAGCGGAAAGAGAGAGAGCGGAAGAAAAAGGAGATAGATGCGAAGGGTGCTTCGAGAACTGCTAACCATACTGGGTATGAAATTGAAGTAATCCCCGTTGCTCGCTAGATACTCTCGCATGCCAGTCGAAGCTAACTGGGTATTTTCTTAAGGATGATAGGATTTTGAAGGCTATGGCAGGTCTACGTCTCCTTTGGCAATTTCGCCGATTTGGTTTTTTTTATTTCGTTCGCAATGATGAGAAAGAAAACAAAGCCAGGTGAATTTTTTACAGTGTCAGTCGAGTTTTTCTCAATGCGACACATTGATGCTGTAACGTAATAGGAGATGTGACGTACCTGCCAGAAGGACGCGCACGACATAAAGGCAAATAGGAATCAGAATAAAACGTCCGCGTAGCTTAATTGGTAGAGCAATTTATTCCGGAATGAGTGGACCCGGGTTCGAATCCTGGCGCGGATAAAAATGACGGACAAATTCAATTCGTTATAATGCGAATTTTATATTCCCATGCGCTACACACATTTAATAGATTTCGTTTAAAATGAAAAATCATTCAACTGAAACGGAAATATTTGCAAGCCCCAGTGTTTACCTTTGATTAATATATATCAAATACGTGGAGATAATGTAAATGGACGATGTCATCGCTCTTTCCACGTTATTTTTTAAACAACGCATAGCGACTGAAAAATTGTATTCCGGCACCGAACCCCAGAACTCTCGATAACTAGTCGAGTGCGTTCGAATTTACGCTACGGCGCCAACAATTCTCAGCGCCATGCGTGGTTTATCAGTCAGCATCTGACTACACGAATACGTATTGATGGTCTCAGCAACTGAGATGTCGTCATCTGGTGGCATTTAACGCAACAGTTATTTAATTGTAGCTGATAAATTCAAAGGGCGATAGAAATGGTTAATATATATCAAATACGTGGAGATAATGTAAATGGACGATGTCATCGCTCTTTCCGCGTTATTTTTTAAACAACGCATAGCGACTGAAAAATTGTATTCCGGCACCGAACCCCAGAACTCTCGATAACTAGTCGAGTGCGTTCGAATTTACGCTACGGCGCCAACAATCCTCAGCGCCATGCGTGGTTTATCAGTCAGCATCTGACTACACGAATACGTATTGATGGTCTCAGCAACTGAGATGTCGTCATCTGGTGGCATTTAACGCAACAGCTATTTAATTGTAGCTGATAAATTCAAAGGGCGATAGAAATGGTTAATATATATCAAATACGTGGAGATAATGTAAATGGACGATGTCATCGCTCTTTCCGCGTTATTTTTTAAACAACGCATAGCGACTGAAAAATTGTATTCCGGCACCGCTGGGATCGAACCCCAGAACTCTCGATAACTAGTCGAGTGTGTTCGAATTTACGCTACGGCGCCAACAATTCTCAGCGCCATGCGTGGTTTATCAGTCAGCATCTGACTACACGAATACGTATTGATGGTCTCAGCAACTGAGATGTCGTCATCTGGTGGCATTTAACGCAACAGCTATTTAATTGTAGCTGATAAATTCAAAGGGCGATAGAAATGGTTAATATATATCAAATACGTGGAGATAATGTAAATGGACGATGTCATTGCTCTTTCCACTTTATTTTTTAAACAACGCATAGCGACTGAAAAATTGTATTCCGGCACCGCTGGGATCGAACCCCAGAACTCTCGATAACTAGTCGAGTGCGTTCGAATTTTCAATTTTTCAGTCGCTATGCGTTGTTTAAAAAATAACGTGGAAAGAGCGATGACATCGTCCGTTTACCTTTGAGCTCCGTTTTCCCCACAACCCATTCAAATTTAAACTTCATATGTTTGTCAGATCATGGCAGAAAGCTTTTACGAGCATCAATAATTTTTTTGAGGTAACATAATTTGGTTAACCAAATGTAACATTTAATGTAAGTATCAAAACGAAATCAGTAATTACTATCTTTTTTTATGTGTGCTTTCAAATGATAACTTTCCCTGTGTTTCGGTACTGAATGCTAACGTTTTCCGTAAAAGCTTTAACCGCCATGGGACAATTTCCAATTCATTTCATTTAACAGTATATAGAATTTAAGGGACTGCATCCACACGTGCGAAGAATTCTGCAAAAAATCTGAACACTGGAATTGCAGCTATTTACGTTTTTCACGTAACACACTTTGAAAAATAAAACGTGAACGCATTCCAATTTGCAGTTTTAAACTAATACTTGGGAAGAGAAGAAATTCGGAAACTATTCTGTATAGTGGAGAAGAAATTTTCAGTTTTTTTTAAATCCGATCATTTATTTTGAGTTTAGTTTGGGGTGTTCTGAACTTAGTGAGGAAGCTCAAGGTGTAGACTCTTTCTCAGAGTGTGAATACAACCAATTTGATACGACGCCCCCGGGGCGTTTTCATACAATTTAAATGAATTTTTATGTCAACCAAAGTAGCATCCACTAAAAATTACCCCCGTGGATTTCTGACACCTAAAATGCACTTTTAATTTAGACAACTATTTTACATAATTTATGATGATAATGATGTCGAATAACAGGTTACTACGACTAAAATTATAATTTCTAACATCGCACTGTCCAGTCTTAAGTACTAAGACTGTTAATCAAATATCTTGTAAGGGCAAGTTGACTTGATATAGTTCCAAGCACTAAACATCGAATAACTAGGAGGTAAAGTTTATTTACAGGTATGTACGTATATCTACACTGTAACCCAAATAATATGTTACTTCCCGTCACACTAGAACACGCACAGTCCTGAAAGGACTGTGCCGATCCTCCATTGGCTGATCAATCTCCACCTCAACATCTCCAAGTGTCATATCATTTCCTTTTCACGGAAAAGAAACCTAATTCTTTTGAACTACAAAGCTGGCGACTATTTTCTTAGAATGACAAACGGTGTCCAAGACTTGGGAGTCGCATTTGATTCCAACTTTAACTTTAAAAGCCGTATCCAAAGAGCTACACGTTCAGCGTATAGAAATCGTGGATTCATCATGCGACATTTCAAGTACTTTTCCAATACTCAGACACTTATTCGTATTTTTGAGAATACGGTCAGATCTTTACTGGAGTACGCTGCGATCATTTGGAGCCGTAGAATCTTAATACTAATAAATGAAATTGAGAAAAAGTACAAAAAAGTTCTCTACGATACCTTTTTCACAAACGTTTTGGTGTTTATATCGCGGATATCCCGAAGGCTGACCTGTCATTCTTCAAGAAGACCTCTCTACAATCGAAATGGAAGGCTCTCCAACTTAAGTTTCTGTACGGTATCATCAATGGAAAAATAGATGATATTCAAATTGTAAACCTATTGAGTTTCCGTGTGGCACGTTTCATCAAGGACAAAACGTGAAATACACTAACGGCAAAAAAAAATCCCAACACCACGAAAAAATAGTTGTAGAGGAATGAAATGGCGGCAATACATTAGTATAGGTAACATATTTAATCGATTAAGGTTTCAAGATCACAGCTTATTGTAAGCGCGAGAAGAGCTATTTTAAATGTGAAATGCTGGTATAATAATAACCGGTGTAACCGCCAGAATGTTGAATGCAAGCACGCAAACGTTCATGCATTGTGTCGTACAGGTGCTGGATGCTAGTTTGTGGGATGGAGTTCCATGCCTGTTGCACTTGGTCGGTCAATAAAGGGACGGTTAATGCTAGTTGGGGGTGACGCTGGAGTTGTCGTCCAATGATATCCCATACGTGCTCGATTGGTGAAAGATCTGGTGATCTAGCAGGCCACGTCAACATGTCGACACTCTGTAGAGCATGTTGGGTTACAACAGCGGTATGCGGGCGAGCGTTATCCTGTTGGAAAACACCCCCTGATATGCTGTTCATGAATGGCAGCACAACAGGTTGAATCACCAGACCGACGTACAGCTGTGCCGTCAGGGTGCGTGGGATAACCACGAGAGTGCTCCTGCTGTCATAGGAAATTACTCCCCAGACCATAACTCCAGGTGTAGGTCCAGTGTGTCTCGGCCGCAGACAGGTTGGTTGCAGGCACTCACCTGGCCTCCTTCTAACCAACACACGGCCATTACTGGCACCTAGGCAGAACCGGCTTTCATCAGAAAACACAACAGATCTCCACTTCGTCCTCCAATGAGCTCTAGCTTGACACCACTAACGTCGCAAACGGCAGTGGTTTGGAGTAAGTGGAATGCACGCTACAGGGCGTCTGGCTCGGAGCTGTCCTTCAAGTAACCGATTTTAACAGTTCGTTGTGTCACTGTGGTGGCAACTGCAGCTCGAATTGCTGCCGCAGACGCAGTACGATGCGCCACGGCCATATGCCGTACACGGCGGTCTTCCCTCTAAGTAAAGCCACGTGGCCGGCCGGAACCCGGTCTTCTTGAGGCATGCCCTTCCCTTGACCACCGCTGCCAACAATCATGCACAGTGGCTACATTCCTGCCAAGTCGTTCTGCAATATTGCGGAAAGAAAATCCACCTTCTCGTAGCCCTATTACACGACCTCGTTCAAACTCCGTGAGCTGTTGATAATGGCTTCTTCGTCTTCTTAATGGCATTCTTGACTAACATCAACACACTACGTCGAATCTCAACGATAACTAACGCTCACGAACGTTACAGCACGTATTTACAGCAAACCTGCTGTGCATGTTCCGAGGGGTGGTACTAGCGCCACACGTATGCGCCGAGCGCGAAATTTGCATAGACGTCATCTTACAGATGTACTCTCACCGCCTACCAACTGTCGTTTATCTAACACAACCCCTTCTTGGTGTTGGGATTTTTTTTTTCCGTCAGTATATTTGCAGTGCCATTCTGCAGGAATGATGCTGGGAAAAATTTTCCGTTATGCCACATGTATAAACTACACAACTCACTTGAAGAATGTCCGGTTAGTTTTAATGTAAGTAATATTATTTTTTTTGTAAAGCATCAAGATTGTAATTATCACTTTTAATGCACTATGATGTGAACGCACAAGGATGTTATAGCAATTCGTGTAATTATATTTACCATCTGTAGGGATGTGCTTACAAAATAAAATAAAAATAAATTTGTTAGGAATGGACAGGCCATCCCGAAGAACGACGGCTCACACTTACACACCACATCGCTGGTCAGGTTGCAACTGCGAGGTACCGCTTCTACGATGCTCTCTTCCGGAGAATGAACAGTAGGTCAACGAAGCCACGACTTGAACTAGCGACGGTCAATATTTTGTGGCGTTGAGAGCCGTAGGTGACTTTATGGCCCATACAAATTAGAGGAGCTTGATACACGAAGGGCGTTCAAAAAGTACGTATTATAACCTACTTCTATTGAATAAGAATATGCAGTACTTTTTCCGATGGCAGTACTTGTTCTTGTTTGTTACTGTATCGCTTTTATTGTTACGGATCAATTCGTTCTTATTTCTTTTTTCTTTTTTTTTCTTTCTGTGAGGTGGTTTTGAGAACGCGAAATCCAGAAAAAAAAAAAAGAACTACGGGCGGTGATAATACATTGATGAGCCATTACATTACGACCACCTACCTAATAAGCTGTAAGACCCCTTTTGCCCACAAAAGAGCGGACACTCACCGATGCATCGATTTGATGAGGTGGCTATAGGTATCCTGGGATATCTGGTACCATAATATCAACAGAAGGTCCTCCAGTTCCCGTACATCTCGGGATGGCGGTGATTCAGCGCGAAACCGCTTTTCCAAGTCGAACCACAAATGTTTGATTGGGTTCATGTCAAGTGAATTTGGAGGCCAGGCATTAACAGGAAGTCACCAGTATGTTCCTCTAACCAGTCCTTGACGATTCTGGCAGTGTGGCATGGCGCATTATTCTGGTGGTAATGGTCATCACCTGCAGGGAACACAGTTGCCGTGAATGGGTGAACTTGGTCAGCTACGATGTTCAGATACCTGACAGCTATCAGGGACTGTGCTATTGGGATAATGGTGTCTAAAGTGCCCCAAGAAAACATCGCCCACAGCATAACACCGCCGCCGCCGGCCTGTTTCCGCCCAATAGTGCATCCAGGTGCCATAACCTCCGTTGATAACCAGCGTATCCGCGCTCGGCCGTCTCCTTGACGCACCAGGAATCTTGATTCGTCAGACCAGGCCACTTTCTTCCAATCATCCACGGTCCAATCTCGAAGATCTTGGGCCCATTTCATGAGTTGTTGGCGATTATGTGCAGTGAGCATGGGGACCCGGATGTGTCTTCTGCTACGCAGGCCCATACGCATACGGCTGTAATGAACTGTGTGCTGTGACACATTGTCCTGATCACCATTGTTGTAGCTGTGGGTGATTTGTCGCATTGTGGCCCTGGGGGTCGCTGTGAACAATGCGCGACAGTCTCAGCTTTACCTCTGGCATCAATGAGCTGAGGAAGACACACGGTTGGACAACGGTTCGTCGTTTGGCCATCCGTGCACCACTTTTGATACTTACCCACTACAGCGGCACGTGAACGACCCACAGGCCGCGCCGTTTTCGAGATCGTAGTTCCGAGGCGCCATCACAATTTGTCCTTTACCAAACCCCGATAAATCGGCAGCTTTTCCCATTCTGACTCCGAACACTCTATTAACCGAAAGCCGGTCCTCGGGTTGTATATATACTGCTCTGTGTACTTCACCTGCGCCACCGTCCTGTCTTCAGGCGCGCTCATTTCTCTAGGCTGGGGGTGGTCATAATGTAATGACTCATCGGTGGATATACCTGTCTTTGAAAGTAACGTCCCCACATGAGGTTCATTTTGATATGAGGCAGGCTCTGGGGAATAAGGTCCATGCACGTTCTGCAGCTGTCAAGTGACACACAAAATCTCGTTATAACAGGGAAACTTGCAATAATGCAGATCGTTCTTGAAATGTAAGAATGACGATCCTTTATTTCGTTTTTTTTAACGATGCACAATTTCGCCGCTAGAGGGCGTAAATACATATGATGTCGAATTAAAAATACGTTTTATTCCACATATTTGCTTCTAAACATCCGATTGAAAAAAAAAAAAAATTTATCTTTCGATTCCATTTATGTCCAAGAGTATTTTAGATATAGTTACTTTTTCAAATTACGCATAGATTTTCCGCTAGGGGCGTAAAAGTAAATTACATTTCCCCCGATAACTCTTCTTCTAAAACTCCGATTTGAAAACTTTTTCTTCAGCGGATGCACCTCCCGATGGAAAATCTTTTGCATATAATTTCAAATTTTTGGTAAAGAATACTTTGGCCACCAGGGGTCGTTCACACCGGATCTACGATTTAATGATACAAAACAGGCGAATAACATTGTTTTGTACGAATCGTGAAAATGATAATCAATGATCGCACTGTTAGTTTTACGTGGTGCGTTAATATAAACATTTTAAGAATACATTCCTGTTCTTCGCGTTTTGTTTCGGTAATAAGTCTAACGGGTCAGATTTGAGTTCTTGTTATGATGTTTAATAACAAACACCGTCCTGTACACTAAATTAAAATACAATCTCACCAACGTTTCATCCTCAGGGTCGGCGGTCCAATGACTTCTTGTTCATCCGCTTTCTTTCCTCCGATGCAAAGTCGGAAACAGATCTATACACATATCTTGTTTGGACGTTTCCATCGGGATATTTCTTTCTTCCCATCGTAGGCTCTATTCTAAAACGTTAAACTTGAAAAATTACTTGTAGGCATTTCTGCTGGATCAGACCGGTCATCACCTTTCTTCATAAAGTGACGTGAAATCTCTTTTTTCGTGGTGAGTATCGATTACAGATTCACGTGACGCAGTTCAACTCGTGTTATGTTTCAATTGGTTGTTTCATTGAGTTACATGTTATTGTGCACATGAGTATTACGTCGTTTCATTGCCATCGTGAATTGTCGTTAGGTTTTAGTAAAGTTTTTTTATTTAACGATTAGGTTGTGGTTAAATTACACAACGAATAACAGTTCGTTGTATAGCTGTCTGTAGGCACTTTTGATCTTCAAAGAATTCGTCAATCCTGGTGACGACTTCTTTGAAGATAAACTATTTTCATCTTTGACGATACAAATGATCAGTGTACGATGGGTTCCATGAATGTTAACGGATGAGCAAAAGGCATCCACCAAATGAATACGCCTCATCAAAACTGAACATGTTTCGTGCATTTTCGATATTTTTTTTATTCCCGAATTTGTTACAATGGATGAAACAAAGCTTTATCACTTAGAACGGGAGATCGAACAAGAAAGTAAAAAATTTGGAAGCATGCATTTTTTCCGCCTCCCCAAAGTTCCGTACTGTCCCGTCCGCCGGCAAGGTGACATTTGATTTTCAGGATGTGAAAGGCATGTTCCTGATTGACTACTTGGAAAACAAGAAAGATGACACCGAATTTTCGGGTGTAATAAGCACGTCTTTTGAATCCGTTCTGACCCAAATTAAATTTATCAAAGCTATTCAAAGTCAATGGAACCGGTATGGAAAACAATAGTATCTGACGGAAGAAAGAAGTTTTTCAATCGGGTTTTTAATCCCTCAGATATTGCTGTAAACGAAATCGTGAGCTTACGCCCTTTGGTTGCAGACTTGTGTGTTAAGAAAAACATGAATTTATATGAGAAACATTTCACGCCGGAAACGCTCTCCAACACCGAAATAATTTTTTCAAATCGGACTCTTAGAAACAGAGATATCGATAAAAATAAGATGTGACTTTACGTCCCCAGGTGGGGAAACCATGCATTATGTTAGGAAGAAAGTATTCTGAAAAGGTTTTTCCATATGAGCGGTATCGGTCCAAGAAAAAAAATTAGTCGAGTTTTCAGGAGCCCAGATTTTGCTATAAATACATCAGAAGCAAAAATTAATACTTATGCCCCCTGGTGGCCAAACCATTCATTACCAAAATTAGAAATTATGTGAAAAATATTTTACATCAGGTCTTGTATGCGATACAGGAAGAATTTTCCAAATCGGAGTTTTAGAAGCAGAAATAACACAGAAAACGCAATTCCCCTTTGTGCCCCCTAGCGGAAAGTCTATGAATTACTTGAGAATTTTGAATTGATAGGAAAAACATTTCGCATCAGAAACACTATCCAACAAAGAAGGAATTTTTCAAATCGGACTCCTAGAAGTAGATATATTGACAAAAATAAGATATACATCTACGCTCCCTCGCGTTGAAACTATGCATTATTTTAAGAAGAAAATGTTTCTAAAAGGTCTGTCGACATGAGTAGTATCGGTCTACAAACGACGTTTTTTTCAATCGATAATTTAGAAGCTCATATTTTGCTGCAAATGCATCAGAAGCCGAAATTAAGATTTACGCCCCCTGGTGGCCAAACCATTTTTTTACAAAAAAAATTAGAAATTATGGATTTCCCATCACAAGCTGTATCCGATGCAGAAAGAAGTTTTCAAATCGGAGATTTAGAAGCAGAGATATAGGGGGAAACGCAATTTACCTCTACGCCCCCTAACGGAAAGTTTAAGAATTACCTGAAAATTTTGAAATTATACCAAAAACATGTCACACTGAAAACACTATCGAACAAAGAAGGAATTTTTCAAATCCGACTCCTACAAGTAGAAATATTGACAAAAATAAGATATATATCTACGCCCCCAGGCGGAGAAACTGTGGAATATTTTAAGAAGAAAATATTCCGAAAAGATTTATCTATGTGAGTGGCATCGGACCACGAAATAAGTTTTTCAATCGATATTTCAGAAGCTCAGATTTTATGGCAAATACATCAGAAGCAAAATTTAACACTTACGTTCCCCTGGTGGCCAAAGCATTCTTCACCAAAAATTTGAAATTATATGCAAAAGATTTTCCATCGGGAGGTGTATCCGCTGAAGAAAACAGTTTTCAAATCGGAGTTTTAGAAGAAGAGATATCGGGAAAAAATGTAATGTACGTTTACGCCACCTAGCGGAAAATCCATGCATAATTTGAAAAATTAACTACATCTAAAATACTCTTGGACATAAATGGAATCGAAAGACAAAAGATTTTTTTCAATCGGATGTTTAGAAGCAAATATGTGGAATAAAACGTATTTTTAATTCGACATCATCTGCATTTACGCCCTCTAGCGGCAAAACTGTGCACCGTAAAAAACGTAATAAAGGATCATTATTCTTACATTTCAAGCTTCCCAATGCAAAAAGAATTTTTCAAATCGGAGAAATAGTTGCAGAGATATCGTGGGTACAAACGGACGGACGGACAAACCGGTAAAATAAGCACGATCTTTTTTTACAAAATATATGAGGTTGTCTACGCCAACCTCATAAGCCAACTTCGTGGCGCCATAAAGGAAAAGGGGCTTGGAAAACTGCGCGAAGACGTGTTTTCCACCTTCAAGACAATGCACCAGGTCATAATTCCCAGACGGCCATTATGAGCGCAGGATTTGAGTTGCTTCAGCATCCACGGTATTCTTCATAACTTTCTCCTAGCGACTTTTCAGTGTTCCTCAAGCTAAATGAAAACATTCGTGTGTCAAGAGATATACCTCCAACTCTGTGGTGGTTACAGCTGCAGGCGTGGTTGAAAGATCAAGCGAAAAACTTTTTCCCCACCGGGATCAAGGCACTCGAGCATCGGTGGGAGAAGTGCGTTGGAACTACGTCGAAAAAAATAAAAGGAGTCATAATTGCACAGCTTTCCTCTACGTGTTAGAAAACGAACGTTTCGAACAACCTAGGTATATTTACATATTTTTAGTTCAATACAAGTACTTAACAAAATACAAGAATTAAGTGGACATTTGACTTGATTATTTCCAGGACGAAAACAACTGCCCGCACCACTCCTCTCTCAGAGCACGGATGAAGCCTTGCTTGTTTTCTGGAGGGGGTTTCGAACACCACTGCGTCTCCTCATTGCGTCTTAGACGTGTTCAATTGGGTTGAGATCTGGGAAGCGTGCTGGCCAGTCGATGCGATGAATATATTAGATCTCCAGAACTGTCTGCACCAGAGTTGGAAACGGGTCAAACATTTCGGACCCGGACCCGATCCGGAACCGTAACTGACCCGGACAAATCTGCTTTGAACTATAAATTCTAAACTCAATTTATATATGTATACATATAAACGTAATATATATATATATATATATATATATATATATATATATATATATATATATATATATCATCATCATCATCATCGTCAACCATTATCAATCCACTGCTGGACGAAGGTCTCCCCAAGTTTCCTCCACAACGGTCTGTCTTGTGCCAGTCTCCTCCATGTCACTCCCGCATACTTACGAATTTCATCCACCCATCTTCCATGTGGTCTTCTTCTGGGTCTTTTCCTGTCCCTTGGAATCCAATCTAAAATTTCGGCTGTCCATCGATGGTCTGTTCTTCTGGCAGTATGTCCAGCCCATTGCCATTTCAGGGATTTAACTCTGATCATGATGTCTTCCACTCTTGTCATTTTTCGGATCCACGTGTTCCTCTTCTTATCTCTCCTGGTTACACCAAGCATGCACCTCTCCATGCTTCTTTGAGTTGTCTGCAGCCTTTGTATGTCTCTTTTAGTTAAGGTCCACGTCTCTGCACCATACGTAAGCACTGGAAGGATGCATTGATCAAACACTTTTCTTTTAAGACATAATGGCATATTGCTCTTGAAAATTATGCTGTTTCTTCCAAAAGCTCTCCAGGCAAGTTTTGTACGCCGATTAATTTCTTCATCAATGTGACCCTCACTTGATATCTGCTGTCCAAGATAAACGTACGTATCTGTTATCTCCAGCTTTTCTCCATCAATCGATAAATCTTCATTTCTTGTAAAAGCATTGAACATCACTTTTGTCTTCTGAAAGTTCATTTTTAATCCCACTTCTTTACTCTTGTCAGCAAGTTCCTGGATCATACTCTGCAGCTCTGATGGGGTAGTTGCAAAAATGACTACGTCATCAGCAAAACGAAGGTGGGTTAGATAATCTCCATTAATCTTTATCCCCTTGTTTTCCCAGTTCAGTGACTGAAAAACATTTTCCAATGTGGCATTAAAGAGCTTCGGAGATATGGTGTCACCTTGTCTCACTCCCTTTCCAATTTTTATGTGTGTTGTATTTTCAAACAGCCGAATCTTTGCACTTGCATTTTCATAGATGTTATTAATAATATTAATGTATGCATCTTCAATACCGCAGGTTTTCAGAGACGTGGTAACTGCTGATGGTTTCACCGAATCAAAGGCTTTTTCATAATCGATAAAAGCCATGCACAATGGAAGTTCATATTCCCTCGCTCTTTCAATTAGTTCTCTCAGTACGTGGATATGATCTATTGTGCTGTAGCCACTCCTGAATCCAGCTTGTTCTCTCGGTTGAGCCATGTCCAGTGTTACCTTCAAGCGGTGTGAAAGAACTTTAGTGAAGATTTTATAAACCACTGATAGGAGGCTGATAGGTCTGTAGTTTCCAAGATCCTCAATGTCACCTTTCTTATGTAGCAGGATCATTGTAGCGGTGTTCCAATCCTCAGGAATCTTTCCTTCATTAAGGCATCGAGTGAAAATTTGGGCGAGTACTGTTTCGATTTCTCCACTTGCTTCTTGTATGATGTCTACAGTAATTCCATCTTCTCCTGGAGCTTTTCCTCGCTTCATGTTCTTGATTGCATGTGCAACTTCTGCTGGAAGGACTGGAGGAACTCTGGTACTGGTACCTTTCAGAGGCAGAAGGATTTTTCATCTTGAATTCCTTTTTCAAGAAAAAGCCACACAGGAAATGGACATGGAGACATCCAATTGGGACGACAAGTGAAATTGATTTTATTATGTGTAACAAAAAATTCGTCATCGAAGACTGCAGTGTGCTGAACAAGTTCAACACAGGTAGTGACCATAGATTGGTGAGATGTAAGATGCACCTCAACACTAAACTTGAACGTGGCAAGCTCATAAGACAAACAAAATGTATTGACATAACCAACCTTAAAAAACACCATAATACTTTCAAGTTGGAACTGAAGAACAGATTCTCTGCTTTAGAAGGCCTAACATCGGAAGAAGTGGATATTTCGGAAGTTAACAGAAAAGTAACCAAAGCTCTTATGGAAACAGCAACAAAATTAGCTGGGTCTAAGAACAAGTTGCATGTGAACAAATTATCAGAAAAAACCAAAATGTTGATGCAAAAAAGAAGAGAGATGAGGACAACTAAAGAAGATGTGACTTCCAAAGTGGAATATATAGAGCTATGCAAGACAGCACGAAAAAGTATCACTGAAGACGTAAGGAAATTCAACTGTGAGCTAGTGAGGAAAGCAATTGAAAACAACCAAAGTCTAAAGATAGCAAAGGGACATCTCAGTAAGGGAAGAAAACAGATTATGGCTCTGAGAAAAGAAGATGGTTCTATAACAAGAAATAGAGGCGAAATTTTGACAAGAGTGAAAGATTTCTACTCCAAATTATATGAAAGGGATGATACATGTACTCCAGACAATATATATATATATATATATATATATATATATATATATATATATATATATATATATATATATATATATATATATATATATCTCAATAACTGCTTGATATTTAACAACTGAAATCCTTTTTTCAATAATACAATTTGGTTACTTGCCAAATTCTAATGCCATTTTTAGTGCCACTATTTTACGTAATCCAGAAGTAATGGCTGACTATGACCGTGACCATGAAGTATGTTACAAATGGGAATCATTACTTACGATTACACAAATGCATTTTTTTAATGTATTTAGATTGTTCACTATTTCCACGCTTTGATGGAGGTGCGCATACTTTCATATGGTCCGTTAGATTTGTGATTCCATAATCTTTTATTACACCGTCGACATCTTTCTTTGTAATTATACACTTTCCACATTTTGAACAACAAGCAAGACCAAACAACACACAATTATTCACCTGTTCCTTAAGGAGACGAAACGATTTCCAGCAATCATTCTCCCCTTGTGGTTTTCAACAAACACGTATTTGTTGGCCTCGACGTCTTTCTCAATCTCCTTAATATTAAATCCATCCATATTAACAAATAAGGAGTTAATTTCGACATGACATGTCATGGGAACTGGATGTTAGCACATCAATCGAAAACCTCTGAATGCTCAATGTAAGAGATGCGATGTGAAAAGTAACTCTTAGTCATACTGTGAACTTCGCACGGAGGGAGTGAATCAGCTGAGAAGCAGGCGAATGGCGTTTGCCTGTACCTTGCCCTGTACGATCTCACTGTAAAAGAACGCAAAGGAAGGATCTTTCAACGATATGGAGTCGGCGTGTTGTCTGACGTCGGTCGGTGGAAATCTTCGTTGCTTTAAGAAAGAGACGACAATATTTTTGCAAGGCAAATCATTATTCACTCCGTGGGCACGACTACAGAATTCCACAACGCGCATTTTTCTTTGGAATATATTTTTCTCTTTTTAAAAATTAAACGGGAATAAAACCGGGTCAGGAACACCTTGACCCGACCCGTTGGATCCGCAAGAAATTGTCGTCCCGTATCCACTTCTGGTCTGCACTGCTCTCGTACGATGAGATTTCGCGCTGTCATGCATGAAAAGAAAGTCTTCGTCTACAGTACCACGGAATAATCGAACATGACGTAGAAGAACTTCCTTGCAATATCATTCGCCCGCCATAGTACCATTTTCCATCACCTGTAGCTCGATGCGTCAATTTATCATGATGTCTCCCCACACCATGATACCAGCACCGCCGTACCTGTCCCTTTGCAGCACATTCTCGCTCTGGTGCGCAGTGCCACTTTCACGCCAGATCATCTGACGTCTAGAATACGAGGGCAGACTGAAACGACTCTCATCTGTGAAGAGTACATTGGCCCATTGATGCCGTGTCCAGTTTTTGATGATATGACCCCAATGAAAACGTGCGCTACGTTGAGCTCTGGATAGAGGGGCGCAGACCACAGCCTTTCGCGCGTATAGCCCTATATGTCGCAGACGTCATGCCACAGTTTGTGGGGATATCCGCGTTCCTGTACTGGAATAGAGGCGTCTCGAAAGATGACCAGCCGTGGTGCGGCGATTACGTTTTGCTGTAAGAACGAAATATCTGTCTGCATGCGTCATACTATAGCAAGGGCGACCTCCTACCATGCGTCTGGAACACATTCCATTGGCTTGAAACGCTGTCCAGAGCCTGGATACCACATTACGCGCGATTCCAAACTTCCTGGCAACATCACTCACTCGGTGGCCTTCTTCCAGCTTCGCAATAATTCTTCCCCGCGTGAAATTATCTAGATGATGTCTTTGAGACATAACGTATATTACACGTCAGCACCTTTACGCCTTCACGTCCAGATTTTCCTTCAAACACATGTCGCTTGCCGTGCCCTTTTCTCTTGTATCCTTTTATGTGATACCACGTGACTTCTGTGACCACGATTCGACAGTTTTCATGTTCACCGGATTTCTACTGAACGTCCACAGTTATGCCAATCGCCACAAGCTGTTGCGCCTGATTTTGTAGTTGTAAGCTTTCGAAATTGTGTTCGTCCTTAGGTTTTGGACACCAGTGTATTATGATCCATCAATATCGGTATTTCCAGTTTTTAACAAAATTTTCTAAAAATGTGAAAACTAGGTAAATATTATAAAACCAACGGTGGTAGACATAAAGTAAAACGTAAAAGTCACGTGAATGACGACGACAGACGACTCCGTAGAAATGCAGAATGGAAAACGAACCAGGACAGAACGAATGAGTATCAGCTATTGAAAGTAACAATAGGAAGATGCTTTTGATGTACGGCTTGGAAAAATTCTGTTCAAGGTTAATTGATCAGAAGGTCTTTCAGCAACAGCGCACAGATGATAAAATAGATCTTCATCCGTACCCGGTCTTCGGAAAGGTTCGAGAGATTAGGAATATAAGCATATTGTTTTATACTAGGGGCTGCGCCTCTAGGCTCCCTACGCTCGTTTCCAAAGTAGCGCTCGGGCCCTGCAGCCCGATCTTCAAGTATATCACATGAAATAGAAACTGGAAAATTCATATAAATTTCAATTTTTATTGCATGTCTATGCAAATAAGGCTTGCTATTCCGAAGTTTCAGAGTTTTTTTACTGTCGTTAATTTTTGGAAGGTCGGACTTTTGTCGTTTGAACTTAAAGCACTTACTAAATTTACCACTAAGGAAAACAAAAGCGGTCCAAAAAGCATTTCCTTAAACCGCAAACCGTTATGCTAAACCGTTAAGGTGGACGTCAAGTAATTTTGCTTCCTATACTTCCAATGGAAAAACTTTTGTACACATTTCCTTCACAATCAGTGTGTTTCCAAGGATGAAAATTTGAACATCGATTAAAATAACTTCATATTATAACTTATAATACTTAATATTTTCTAAAACATAACTATAAGTATATTAAAAATCAATAAACTTTCCTTTGGTGGTGTTGGAACCAAAAAAAAAAGATGGCGCGACCTGTACTTTTATGACGTAAGTAGACAAACAAACGTTGGATTGCGTAATCATGGTTATGTTTTAGAAAATATTAAGTATTGCAAGTTATAAAATGAAGCTATTGTAATAGTTGTTCAAATTTTCATCCTTGGGAACGCATTAATTGTGAAGAAAATGTGTACAGAAAGTTTTCCATTGGAAGTACAGGAAGCAAAATTACTTGATGTCCACCTTAAACAACTGAGATAGCTTTACCAATAAAACATATGTATAACAAATTTTCTGCGTCACCATGGCAGCAGGTCACGGGACCACAAGCCGTTCGTTTCTTTCCTTTGCGTCTTTAAAAAATGCTTAAAAATCAGAAAACGACTTTTTCTTTAATTTTTTTTTTTGTAAAAAAAAGGATGATAGTTGTAAGTTTATGCTGTGAAAATTGCAATGCGTTATGATTTATAGTTTGCCATATATCCGTTTTTTTAAATGGATCCCATCGCGAAATAGAGAATTTTGTGAAATTTAGAAATTTAATTTCTCGTAAAATAAATCGAAATTCGAAAAAAGGGCGACGAAGTGCAAATATTCGGTCATGGCACTACATGCCTACAAAGTTTCGTGGTTCTGTTGCTGTTAGTGTGTCCGGAACGCGACCTGATAGCACCTTTTTTTGCTTACCTTAAGTTTGAAATACAATAGCTCTTGAAGTATACATGCCTACAAAGTTTCGTGGTTCTGTTGCTGTTAGTGTGTCCGGAACGCGACCTGATAGCACTTTTTTTGCTTACCTTAAGTTTGAAATACAATAGCTCTTGAAGTATCACGAGAATCGAGAAACTGTTTATTTCAGCGTTTTCTCCAAACAATTCTCTACAAACGATATAAATTTCATATTTTTGTGTTCATTACGTTTTGCTCTGTGAGCTAGGAAAGCAAGAGTGTCTCAAAATTTCTAAAACAGCGGCAGCAGCTACTTTTTTTTTAGAATAGAGATACGCCTCTCTTCGCTGTTTCGGACGATTCCTTGCATGCGTATGTAGGATCCATACCTCACAGAGTATGTTGCTTTGTAACAAACAAATTACCGAAGTGCGTAACTTTCTTCTTGAGCTACAATTTTCAGTAAATTTATTGAAACCCCTCAAAGCATGAATTCATTCTCCTGGTATGACTATTCTGGGAAGGTAACCACTGCCGTCCCGGCAGCTATGGCTCTAATCTAAGGAAATGAGTTAACGTGTTCCTCTTTAAGGGTAATCTTTTTCAGAAAATGGTAAGAACTAGTGCCACAGAACAAACACCCCACTTATGCAGTTGAACTCGGGCTATTAGTAAGAATTCCCCGCCTTTAACCACTAGAACGGCACAGGCTGACGTTAAAATTCTGCTATGGAGAATGTCGCTTTGATAAAAAGATTTCCATTTGAAGAAAAAAGTATTTAGTAAAGAGCTTCTAAGATGAGTTCAATAGTAATTTTTTGCTGCTTGATTACATAATGTAGGAATATTTTATTGTGTTTATTTGTGAGTGATTTTCGCTCACTTTTTAAGTTAACTTAGTTTTTTTAAATTTCAGTTTAGTTGCCGCAGTTTCCTGTCTACCCATGAGTTAAGAAAAGTCCCCCATCCCTAGTAAATTTGAGATTAAAATAAAAAAAAAGACAAATTTAACTAACTCCGATTTGAAAGTCGGATTAAAAATATCGTATCGACAAAGAGAATTTGGCACAAATGTATCATTAGAGACTTAAGAATACCGTCTACCGTGAAAACAGTTAGTGAACATACCCGTAAATCACTCGTATTCGAGATGTTTTCAGAAATTATACGTGCAGCAATTACGCAACAATTTTTAATGAAGGAATGTATAGCACTTCCGTTGCGCATGCCAAGTCAGAGTTTTGTGTCAGCTAATGACAGTTTTCTAAGCTTTAGTAGAAAAAGGACGTTGAAACTCGTTGAAGCTTGCAAAGCTGTGCTGAAGTTGCAGATTAGACTTATTATTGATCTACTGCTTCTCCACCCCACATTTTGTTTTTCTTTCAGCTACAAACAATGCCATGCGATGTGATGTGATAACCCAGCAATGTCGGCTCAAGTTTGCGTTACACGCAGTGCACTTCGGACCCTCCTTTCTACTCAGGTACATGATTTTTGTTACCGAGACTATGATAGAAAATACAGTTTTGGTTGCAAAGGATTCTTTGTAGCGAGTGAAGAGGAAGGAGTCGAAAAGCAGAAAGTTAAATACTGGAAAATGCAATGCCGGTGTAATATACATAACATCTAAGAAGTGTGTATTCCTTCGCGCCTGATTCCTGATTTGAAGTTTTTTGTCTAATGAGCTGAATCATTAAAAAAGCGACTTGTTAGGATTACACAGGAGGCACATTATCCAAACCATATAAAATAATGCAAATCTGCTCTGCCTCACTTGGAACTGAATACATGAAGACAGAATATATAGACGTCATTTGAATAGAATGGCTGCGCAAGAAGGTGCGCTGGGAGTGGGTAGGTACGTGTATAAAGCTGATATGTTCTGTGGTGTTATAAGTAACCCTCACGGGGTCTGGTATGTACTTCGTGGGACCTCGTCTTCAATTTGCTTTGCAAAGAGCAGCTTCTTGAAAGCCCTAGCAGATCTAAGCAAAACCATTTCTGCAGTTTCATTTGGGATTCTCTATGCTTTGCAAAGGGCAGTTTTTTGAAAGCTCTAACAGACCCTAGCAAAAGCAATTATACAGTGTCTTCTGGGATTTCATTATGCTTTGCAAAGGGCAGCTTTTAAAGCTCTAACCGACCCCCCCCAAAAAAAAAGCAAAAGCAGTATTCTACAATCTACAGTGTAGTAAGTAAAAGTTACATTGTAAATAACGTAGTAAGCAAGTAAAAGTTACAGCCCCCCAAAAAGATAATAAGCAAGTATAAGTTACAGTCCAAAATATATATTAAACAAGTAAAAGGTACAGTCTAAAAAATATATTAAACAAGTAAATGTTACAGTGTAATTAATGTAGTAGCAAGCAAAAGTTACAGTCCAAACAAGGTAGTAAGCAAGTGAAATTTACAGTGAAATTAATTTAGCAAGTAAAAAATCTACCTCTCAATGGAATTAATAGCGTTCCAACTTAAAATTGCTTGGCCCTTGAAAGATCAAAATAGTAAAAGGATCACGGAAAAAGAATAATGTAGATATAAACTTAACATTCAAATCCATCAACTTATCAGAATCGCTAAATCACTATAATAATAATTTTTATCGCTATTATCATTATTATATAAAGAAGTGAATCCCCTAGCAATATAAAATAAACCTGAGTAAATAAAAATAAGAATAATTGAGCAAGATGCAAAAATCGATAAGCACAGTAAATCAGTAAATTAAGTAAAACAATTTAAGTGGTACCCTATCATAATATCATACTAAATATTGTTGGAAATATATTAAAGGTATAAAAGACTTTCCAGCACTAATCAAAATTAAACCACTCCTGCTAATCTCAATATTACTCAACATTCTTCAAAACATTAGTTAAAATACCAAGCAGTAAACATATAACAAATGAATTAATCAAAGTATGAAACTTATCTTTTTAACTACTTAGCTTTTAACCAATGGCAGGGCATATACTCTACCTCTAATTTTTCATCACTCTTACTTTAAAACTATCCTACCTGAACACCTGTTTATTTCAAATTTTAAGACGGCTGGACCTACGGCGTCAAGTCTTTCCCGTCGGTCAAGATTTTGCTGAATTGCATACGAGCGACTAATTCTTTTGAGAGACCAGCAATCGAAGACTGTCGAAATTACTGAAGCTTCACTTCAGAATTTTGAATCTTCGATTCATGATCTGTATGTGTGTTATCAGTAACTTTGAATAGATATACCGCGTGGACGTGAACTTTCCGAGTTCCAGTGTGGGCTGGTCATAGGGATGTCATTTGAGTAACGTTTCCATACAGAGCATTTCAGCTAAACGAAACATACAAAAGTCAACTGCAAGTGATGTCGTGAAGAAATGAAACAAAACGTGCAACTACGGCAAAAAAAAAAAAAAAAAACGTTCTGGGAGGCTGCACAAACTGACGAAACGTGACAGATGAAACATGGTAAGCAATGGTAAGAAATCCCGTTCTTCTTTTGCCGTTTCCATCGCTGCTGAAGTAGGAAATGATTGCAATGGCTCGGTTAGTACCATAACTATCCTCAGAGAGTTGAACAGTGTAGGTTATTATCGTAGAGGAGAGGCACACCAGCCACACATCACTACCGTGAATGCGAAGATCTGTTTGGAATGGCGTGCCTGCCGTCGTTCCTGGACTGTGGGAGAATGGAAAGCTGTTCTTTGGAGTGATGAATCACGCGTTTTACTTTTCTAATCTGATGGGCCTGTTTGGATTAGGCTACAGTCCGGCAAACGATTTTCATCGGACTGTGTTATTCCAAATGTTGAGTTCGGCGGAGGATCCACCATGGTTTGGAGTTGTTTTCCCTAGATGGGACTTGGCCCGTGGGATATTATATCCCAAACCATGAACTCTAAAGTGTACCTCGACGTTCTGGATAATTCTGACCAACCAACAACGTGGCAGTAATATGGAAATGACCGTTGGTCTTTTCCAACACAATCGAGCTTCCTGCCACACAACTTGATATATATGGGATGCAAGGTCAGGTGATGCGCAAACATATCATAGCATCTCCTTGGCAAATGCCAACCCCGCCTTCTCGTGGTGCATCCTATCCCCACTGAAGGGCTCTGACGACCGCCACGTAGCGGTATAACTATACCATCAGGATTAGAGAAAATGTTATCCCACACTCACCAACTCACTTGGTGAGTTATGGCCAAACCCCCGAAGATGACTCCAAAACTTAAAACTTGGCCCTCAGTCCCCGGCAGCTGGAACGTACCTGGCCAAGGCAGCGGCCAGTGTGACATAAAGGCTAAAGGCACAGTGTGCAAAGAATCACCGGATGACCGGACTAGGCTGCCATCTGATGCTGACCTTGGCTACGTTTAACGGACGATCTCTGGATTTTGATTCAAGCCTCCTTAAACAAGATGAGGAATTCCAAAGGATCAAGTGGGACATCGTCGGGCTAATTGAGGTAAGAAGAAAGGAAGAAGATATCACTGAGCTAAAAAGTGGACATCTCTTCTACTATCGCGGGAGAGACACAGAGTAGAACTAATGGTGTTGGATTTATAATAAACAAGAAACTGTAGCACAATGTTATAGAAGTTGAAAGTTCTTCGGACAGAGCAGCATGACTCGTTATCCAACTGTCAAAAAGATACCAGACTAAGATTATTAAGGTTTACGCACCCACCACAAGTTATACTGAGGAAGAAGTTGAACATTTTTACGAAGAAATTCGGCACATATATAATAAAGGCAAGCAGCACTTGAAGATCATTATGGCTGATTTTAACACGAAAATAGGGCAACAACAACAGAATGAAACTTTGGTAAGTATATTCGTACTTGGGAACAAAAACCGGCGTGGAAATGCTCTTGTTCAGTTTGCAGAGGCAGAAAGAGTTTTCATCATGAACTCCTTTTTCAAGAACAAACAACATAGGAAATCGACATGGAAGCATCCAAATGGAATGACAAGTTAAATTGATTTTATTATGTGTACCAAAAAATTCTTCATCGAAGACTGCGGTGTACTAAACAGGTTCAACACAGGTAGTAAACATAGAATGATGAGATAGATGTAAGATGCACCTCAACAGTAAACTCGTACCTGGTAAGCTCATAAATCAAACAAAATGTATTAACATGACCAACCTTAAAAATCATCATGATACCTTCAAGTTAGAACTGAAGAACTGATTCTCTGCTCTAGGAGATCTAACATCGGAAGAAATGGACATCTCTGAAGTTAACAGAAAGCCAACCAAGTCTCTTATGGAAACATCTACATAAACAGGTGGTACTAAGAACAAGTTGTACATGAAGAAATATCAGGATAAACAAAAATGCTGATGCAAAAGAGAAGACAGATGAAGACAAACAAAGAACATTTAACTTTCAAAGTGTAACACATAGAGCTGTGAAAAGCAGTACGAAAAAGTAACACTGAAGACACAAGGAAATTCAATTGTAAACTAGTGAGAAAAGCAACTGAAAAGAACTAAAGCCTGAAGAAAGCAAAGGGACATCTCGGTAAGGGAAGAAATCAGATATGGCGCTGAGAAGATGGCTCTGTAACAAGAAATAGTGGTGAAATTATGACAAGAGCGAAAGATTTCTACACAAAACTATATAAAAAGGATGATACATGTATTCCAGCCAATAAGGAAGGTACCAGTACGAGAATTCTTCCAATCTTCCTGGCAGATGTTACGCATGAAATTAAGAACATGAAACGGGGAAGAGCTCCAGGAAAAGATGGAATTACCATGGACATTATACAAGAAGCAAGTAGAGAAATTGAGCCACTGGATGTCCTCAATGAGGGAAAAATTCACTAGGTGTCCTCAATGAGAGAAAAATTCACTAGATGTCCTCATCAAGTTTTCGCGAGATGTCTCAATGAAGGGAAAACTCCCGAGCATTGGAATAATGCAACAATGATCCTGCTACATAAAAAAAGATGACGTTGAGGATCTCAGGAAATACAGGCCCATCAGCCTTCTATCAGAGGTTTATAAAGTCTTAACTAAGGCTCTTTCACATTGCGTGAAGGTAACATTTGACATGGCTCAACCAAGGGAACAATCTGGATTCAGTAGTGGCTACAGCACCAGTGATCATATTGATCATATCAATGTACTGAGAGAATTAACTAAAAGAACGAGAAAATATGAACTCCCAATATGCATAGCTTTTGTCGATTATGAAAAGGCCTTTGATTCCGTGAAAACATCAGCAGTTACTGTACAATGACGTTGAAATCCTGCAGTATTGATGATACATACATTGGCATTATTAATAACATATACGAAAATGCAAGTGCAAAGGTTCTGTTATTTGAGGGTATAGCACTAACAAAAATTGGAAAAGGTGTAAAATAAGGTGACACCATATCTCCAAAACTCTTCAATGCGACATTGCAAAATTACTTTCAATCATTGAACTGGGAAAACAAAGGGATAAATATTAATGGAGATTATTTAACTTACCTCCGTTTTGAGGATGACGTAATCATTTTTGCAACTATCCCTTCAGAGCTGCAAAGTATGATCCAGGAAATTCCTAACAAGAGTAAGGGAATGGGATTAAAAATGAACTTTCAGAAGACAAAACTGATGTCAAATACTTTTACAAGAAAGGAAGAATTCGGGATTAGTGGGGGAAATCTCGAGGCCACCGATACCTACATTTACCTTGCACAACAGAAGAAGAATTAATAATAACAGAAAACATTTATGAAGAAATTAATCGGCGTATAAAACTTGGCTGGAGAGCTTTTGGAAGAAACAGTACAATTTTCAAGAGCAATATGCCATTATGTCTTAAAAGGGAACTATTTAACCAATGCATCTTTCCAGTTCTTACATATAGAGCAGAGAACATGGACTTTAACTAAAAAAGACATACAAAGGCTGCAGACAACAGAAAGTAGCATGGTAAAATTCCTGAAATGGTAATGGGCTGGACATGTTACCAGAGGAACCTACCACCGATGAACAACCAAAATTTTAGACTGCCAACCAAGGGACAGAAAACGACCCAGAAGAAGACCACATGGGAGATGGATGGATGGAATTCGAAAGCTTGCCGGAGTAACATGGAAGAGACTAGCTCAAGACAGACAGTTGTGGAAGAAACTTGGGGAGACTTTCATCCAGAACTGGATTGATAATTGTGATGATGATATCTACATATATATAATGAAAATTTTCAAATGTATACAGAAAGTTTACTCCCCTGTTGTTTTAAACCTTACAGTTACTAATTACTATTTATTTTACTATCTTAAAATAATTAAAAACTTCGTTTAATTGTTTAAGATATTTTGCTATCTTAAACATTTAAACGAAGGCGCAACCCGCCTTCGTTTAATTGACGACCACGTCAGGGGCCCACCGGACATAATTAATTAATAAATCTATCTATCTATCTATCTATCTATCTATCTATCTATCTATCTGTCTGTCTATTATGAATATACAGTATATGCATACATATTCTAGCAACAGAAAAGAATGAAGAAGAAAAAAGATAGATGAAAAGGAAGGGAGAAAAAACGTGATTAGGGAAACCTGAACGCGCAAAATGCTACAGTGGATGATTTAATCAAAAACTACAAGAGGAGGAGAATCAAAAAGGAAACCTAAAAGAGAGAAAGGAAAAAAATGGGAAGGAGGAAGTAAGAGAAGAAAGAAAAGAAAAGAGTAAGGTAGTAAGTGGAAGAAACCAACAAGGAAAAAGACTAGGTAAAAAGAATAAAAGAGGGGAGAAAGGAAATCGAAAAAGGTCCAAGGCTGAAAAATGAAGGTGGTATTCTACATGGCGTTTTCAAGGGCAACGCATACAGAGCACCCCTTCATTTAACACCCCAACCTAGATTTTTGGGTTCCTGCCTGAATCCTTTACCAAAAGGGCATAAATTTTGACTAAATTGACAGAATAAAAATTTCAAATTATCGAGCGAAATAAATAAGAAAATAAATTAATAAAGGTAAAACAAATAAAAATAAATAACCAACTTGTGATAAGGGGTTGAAGAAACAATTTTTTTAGACACGGAAAGGAGCTCGGATGGCAGAAACATTGGAAAATTAAAATAATTTAAGTAGAAAAAACAACAACAAAAAAACAACGTTTTTCTTAACTAGTCAAAGGATTTCAGCGTTGCCCAACCCAAAGTAAACCCTTGAAGACGAGAAGATATTTCGAATCAAATACACGAAAATAAAATTTGCATAAGCTCTTTTATATTCAGGGGAAAACAAGAATAAAACTTTACAGTTACAAGTAGAATAACTAGAACTAAACGAAGACCCAAATCAAACAAAAGAGAACGAAAGGAAATTTCGAAACAAATAAACGAAAATAAATATACACGAAAGCTTTTTATATTTACAGGGGAAAACAAGACAAACCCAAAAAACAGTTTCTTAGCTGATTAAATAGAACAAAACAAAAAAACAGTGTTATTTTCCGACAAGAAGGAAATAAAAAGCTATCCACAGAAAAGAAGGATATAAAAAAAGCTATCCACAGAAAAGAACGAAATAAAAAAAAGAACAATCATGAAAATGTTTGCAAGTAAATACAGAATAAAACAAGAGGACCAATAATAGACGATAAGGAGCAAATATGCTTAACGAAATGTTTACTTAACTGGAAATTATTAACATTATGTACAAGAATCGGCTTTTGAGACTATATCTCAGCTTGAGTAAAAGAGAAACTTGCAGTTTTAAGAATAAGAATTTCTTTTACCTTTATCAATTTATTTTCTTATTTATTTCGCTTGGTAACTTAAAAAAAAAAATTATGCCCATTAGGCAAAGGATTCAGGCAGAAACCCAAATTGTAGGTTGTGGTGTTAAATGAAGAGGCATTCTGCATGCGTTGCCCTTGAAAACGCCATGTAGAATGCCACCTTCATTTTTCAGCCTTGGTCCTTTTTCTACTTCCTCCCTCCCCTTCCTTTTTCTTTTTACTTAGTATCTTTTTTCTTCTTGGTTTCTTCTTCTAACTACCTAGCTCTGCTCTCTTCTCTTTCTCTTACTTCCTCCTCCTAATTCTTCCTTTTTCGGTTTTAGGTTTCCTTTTCGATTCTTCTCTCTCTCTCCACTTATAGAAAGGACATTCCCTAAAAACTGAGGGTATTTTTTTTGAGTTGACAACAGTGCGAAGGGGGGAAATATCCATGTATGGCAAAAATTATTAGCCGTGGCAGACGATTCTAATGTTGTTATTACGCAGTTGTTAAAGGTACGTCTGCATTTCGTCATACAGCTACGGAGGTGAGTGATTCTGAGCTATGAAGTGAAATGCATTGAGCGATAAAATTTTGCGGTAGTTTGGGTAAAACGGCTCCAGAAACAGTTTATTTAATGAAAAAGCTTACAAAGATAAATGTTTGGGTGAGTCAACTATTTTTTGATGGCACCATGATTTCAAAAAAGGGCGTTTGTTGGCAGAATTCGATTCTAGACCTGGTCGACCTGAAAGTGTTGTTAACACTGTTCAGGGCAATCCTGCAAGAAGGTCGACGAATGACTTGTGAAGACATAGCGGCGTCAACTAATATTTCAAAAACGTCGGCATTCCGCATTCGACGCGACAAATTACTGCTGCATCGTGTATGTTCCAGATGGGTACCTAATCACCTGACTACAGAACAATTGTTAGCCAGAGTTCAGGTGTGTCACGAGTGGAAACAAATGATCGCAAAGGATCCAAACTTTCTAAATACAGTAATAGCTGCCGATGAAACATGGAATCCACTATTTCGATCCCCTCACGAAGCGCGCAACGAGTGTCTGGAAACACACAGGCTCACCTCCTCCGAAAAACGTCCGCCAAACCAAATCAGCTGGGAAGGTGATGATGATAATTTTCTTTGATCATAAAGGTGTAGTCTACCAGCATGCCGTTCCTGCCACAAATTACTGTCTATGCTGAGTAACACATTTCAGTCTTGAAGCGTCTACGGCGAAACAAATCGATTAAGCGACTGGAACAGATGGGCAAGTAGACTCTACACCATGATAACTCCCCCCCCACCATGTGGCTGCTTGTGTTCAATAGTTTCTTACGAAATGCAGTATTGAAATCCTGCCACAGTCTGCCTACAGCCCTGACCTCGCTCCATGCGATTTCTGGTTGTTTCCAACAATGAAGAAGTTGTTCCATGGCGCGACATTCAACACAGATGTTGACGTTATTCAAGCTGTTCAGGGGTCGCTAAAGCAACTTCCACCAAATGTCTTCGCCACATGCTTTGAAAAGCGGACTGAACGATAAGACCCGTTGCATACCATCCGAGGGAAGATACTTTCAGAAAGAATAACATATATTTTGCTGTACCTATATTTCTTCATTTTGGGTGATTTTTCTCTCAGTTTTATGGAACGGCCGTTGTATATATATATAGCTAAATACTTGCTGTTCATGAACATTGCTGTTTGAGAATTGACCATTAAATTTAACATATACGATGCACCATTATTCTGTATAGGCAATTTAATTCCGGCGCAAAAAAATGATGACGTATACGATGCACCATTATACTGTATAAGCATTTAATTCCGGCGCACAAAAAATGATGTGGACAGTTCTTGCTTGAACAGCAGTCTGACTAAATTGATTACCTTAAGGAAATGTACGAAAAGGAACTCAGAAACTGACAGTTGTTTATTCAGAGAAGTTTTTAGTTAGACAAATTTCAATTTTTATATTCAGTGCATTGCTATTTTATTGGAAAAAACTTTCACAGCTTCTAGATAGCTATGTGTTGATACGTGTACAGGTAATAATGCGGTTTATTTACATAAATGCCTGCTATTTGGCTTCGAATTTCTAACTGTTATTTTGCGCTGTCTCTTTACAACAAAATTTAGATACGCATGTAGTTTTCAGCACTCCATTGCCACGAGTTCGGAAAATTGTTTACTGCTGGTGAAGAATTGTCAACCTTTATGAATCATCAGGAGCAATAGGAATATCAGTGAATAATTTTTGTGCGAATTGTTCAGCACAAAAGTAAAGGCTAGGAAAGTGTCACCTTCATTCTTATCGATCTGACATTCTTTCTCTGAACCCTTCAAAGTATGAAAAATACACTGCAAATACTGCTGCGCTCATCAGAGAAACAGAGTGGAAGAAAATGGACAATGTTCGAAGGCCGCATCCTCGCATGTTTCCTTCAACATGTGCAATTATTTTTCGAGTAGATGTCGACTAATTCCAAGGGATGTGTTGTAGTACAATTCGTTGTTTGTAACATCGCATTGTTGGAAGCAATAGATTTGTAACGTACCAGGAGATGTGACGTACCTGCCAGAAGGACGCACACGACATAAAGGCAGATAGGAATAAGAATGAAACGTCCGCGTAGCTCAATTGGTAGAGTGACTTATTCCGGAATGAGGGGATCCGGGGTCGAGCCCCGGCGCGGATAAAAATGACGGAGAAATTTACTTCGTTATAGATTTTCTTGACAAATCTTTTCATTAAGTTAATCAGAATTACTAACTGCAGAACGAATACGTGGGCTATATTGCAATTTCTTTTTATTTACAGATGCGATTATCAACCCAGTCACTAAGTTAAACATTTTGGCGCATTTTAATTGTTAAATTGAAGCTTTCCAAACCCAGAGAAAAGTCGATTCGTTGAAACGTGGTTAGATACTGTCGACTCTTTATGTGGAACTGAAGACGAAAACGTGTTGCTTAATTGCAATTTCGTTTGATGGATATGTTTGGGAAGTGAGCAAGTTTGTGCACTTGAAGAGAATTTCTGTTGCGTTTTGATCGCAAAAACGATAGATCATTCAGTGTGTTTGAAATTCCATTCATTTTGCAGAGTATGTTTTCTTCGAGGCTTGGATGTCAGATTGACGCAGTCAAAGCCGATACATGAGACTGCAAAACTACATGAACGTACCTTGAAAACTACTACATCAACGTAAGTGCTTAGGTTCGGTTAAATTTGATAAACAAAATACATTTTCATTTCTTAAAAAATATCTGCCTTAGGAGATTATACTTCATTAATATGTTAGTAGAAACGAGTGAAAAAAAAAGTATGTACACTGATGTTCAAAATTAAAAGAATTTGCATATTTTTTCAAATTTCTGAAAAACTAATGGACACATTTTAATGAAATTTGGTATGGATACACAGTTATATAAGATAAACAATTATACCATACAACGGTCATGGTACGCACTCATGATCGTCAGTAAGGCTCATCCGCGCAGGAACGTCCAAAATCCACGTTGCAAGATCGAACATAAAATGACTCTAATATGGGGTATGGCCCCTCTTACAGTCATGCAGCTCTCACAGCGTGACGTCATACTAGAAACGAGGCAGTTGATGAGTCCCTGTGGCAGTCTGTCCCACTCCTGCAGCAACGCAGTTTTCAGCTCCTGGATGGTTCTCGGAGCAGGATGGCGAGCTGCAATTGTCCTCCCAAGAGCGTCCCAGACATGTTCGATAGGGTTTAGGTCTGGCGATCTGGCTGGCCAATCCATCCGGGGAATATCCTCACTTTCAAGATAACCGTCGACAAGGTGAGCCCTAGGTGGACGAGCGTTGTCGTCCCTAAAAGAAACCGAGGGCCAACTGCGGCCCTGAAAAGTCAAACATAGGGCTGTAAGATCTCATCCCTATACCTCTCAGCAGTCAGGGAGCCACTGTGAAACACATGGAGAGATGTGCGGCCGTCCAACATGATGCCTGCCCAGACAATGACACCTCCGCTGCCATAGCGGTCACTTTCTTGGATGTTGGAGGAAAGGTATTGGGTCCCAGATTCTCTCCAGATGAAGGTACTTCGAGAATCAGTGTCCAGGCTGAATTGCGACTCGTCTGTGAAGAGAACGTTACCCCACTGAAGTCTGGTCTAAGGCTGATGTTGTTTGCACCATGCAAAACGCGCTCAATTGTGTGCTGAAGTGAGCGGGACGTAAACAGCCGGTCTTTTGGCAAAAGCCTTCTCTCATGAAGCCTTCGGGAAACAGTAACCCTTGAAACTTGGGCTCCAGTGGCGGCATGCAGCTCACGAGATAGCTGTGCGGCTGTAGCAGTCCTGTGGCGCCTCGCTGAAAGTGCCAAATAACGATCTTTATTGGCCGTCGTGGCTTTTGGACGACCTTGCCCAGGCCCTCTCGATATGGATTCGGTGTCCTTAAACTGTTTCCACAAATTGCAGACGGAGCTCTGTAGCAACCTGCACTTGCGATTGCCCTGCCTCCAATCTACAGACGATTATCGACCTCATTCCGTCATCAACACGTTCGTGGCTACTCATTTTACCTGATTGCTTATGAAATTGAACCAACTAATGCAAGAATCACAACGAATGTCGCTGAGGAGTACGAGCGAACTAATCGCGGAAAACGCTACGTGTGCTTTTCACGCCCTCCGCTGTGACAGCTCCACAAACACGCACGTGTACGCTTACGTATTCGACACTGCAAATTTGCATTCTTATTGGGCGGCATAATTTGTACCTTTGGTTCCTTACTTTCTGTGGAAATCGACAAAACGTGCAAATTCTCTTAATTTTGAACACCAGTTTATATTATAGACCTCTCGCAGTGCAAGAACCTCTCGTGTGAAAAAAAACATAACTGCTACAGAAATGAAGCTAGATATGGAAATCCTGAGTAAAATTTCCTAGAACGGAGACTATATACGGAAACCATTAATAAAATATACTAGAAAGGAAACTAGATAAAACAACCCAGAGTAAAAATCTCAAGAAAAATGAAGCAAAGACAAATTTACGTATTTTTTCCAATAGAGCTCATTGAAGCAATGCACGATCTATGATATTCATAAATGATTTTCTGAAAATGTTTTTTTTTTTTCAGATAAATCTGGCACAGAATGTCGGCCTAATAAGACAATATATTTAAAATAAGGTCTATATGAGCTTGTTGCTAGCGGCACCCAGATAATTCCATAGAACGAAACCTATATACCGAAGGCCAAAGTAGCGTGCACGCCATCCATGTCTACAGCTTACGCCGCTCTAGAAGGAAGGAATAGATATATACTCCATAAGACTAAGTTGTCAAATCGGCGGGTAGTGGAACATGCCGACCACAACATTGGCAAACAGTGAGTGCGAAAAGTCACAGACGTCAGCAAGAATCTAGTAAACATCAAAATACACCACAATGGAAGGACAGACTGATTTTGTTACAGGTGCCCTTCATCCTAATAGTGCGACTGCACATAATAAGCTGAGGTTTACGTCAGTCTTTCCTGAAAGAAAACAAGAGCAAGTGCTTGACGACTTGCAAACACGGAGTTGCATTTCCATTGCGTTACATCCAACTAAATGGCAGGCATCACCAAAAGCGTATGTATTGACGCCGATCTCCAGTTACGTCGTGCCATATTTGAAGACTTCTGATTTCATATTTTTCTGTTTGGGGGTTTGACGACCACCGTGTGCAACGTGATGGGCCATAAGCATTCTCCCGTCCCTAATTTGGGACCACTGGCTCCAGGGAAGTGCGACGTGCCTTCCCAGCAGGACGCACACGACATAAAGGCAGATAGCAGCGATAGCGAACGTCCGCGTAGCTCAGTTGGTAGAGCGACTTATTCCGGAATGAGGGGACCCGGGTTCGAGCCGCAGCGTGGACAAAAATGACGGAGAAATTTACTTCGTTATAATGGCGCCCGAACTTTCCGGATGACCTGGCCGTTCAAGATCTCACAATGGTGTGATGTTCTTTCCACACTGCGAGATAGGAAAAATAGGAGAATCCCTTCTTCAGCGCTTTGAAAAATAAGTGTGTGTGACGTTGCATTCCACACACTAGATTGACTGGGAGTTCTCCTGTGCACGTTCTACAGATGATGGCTGCCTACGACGATTCATGGTCACGGCTGACCCGTGGGCCATGCCCCCGGCCCTCTTTCGGGGGGAGGGATGTGACGTGCCTGCCCAGCAGGACGCACATGACATAAAGGCAGATAGCAGCGATAACGAACGTCCGCGTAGCTCAATTGATAGAGCGACTTATTCTGGAATGAGGGGACCCGGGTTCGAGCCCTGGCGTGGACAAAAATGACGGAGAAATTCCCTTCGTTATAGAAGGGAGAGAGCCAGTGTCGTAAGACAAACACAACATCAATGCCTCACTGGGATTCGATCTCAGCTCCATCTCTGACGAATGGTCGGGAGCCAGCGCTTAGACAACTGCGTGCAACAAATACGAATCGTCGTTTCGTCTTGAAGCCAATGATTGCGACTAAATACTGTGCTATCAGCACAACTGGAGACGAAAGACTAAAACCCCAGGAAGCATTTCTTTTGATTTCCAGTAAAATAAGTTAGAATGGTCGTCTTCGATGTGTATCCAATGCAATACGTACTTAATATTCCGAAAAGTTCATTGGACTTCTCTGCGTTGTAGGAATGCTCAGCAACAGCTTTCGCAAGAAAATGCAGATCATATACCACTGAAATTACCTACTGATAACTACAAGTTGTCAACAATCTTCCGTAGCCATTTTTTTCAGTAATAGTCCAGCTCATGCTTCGATTTCCGCACCCCGTTTAGAACAACATTTGTCATGATCACGTACTTGTCAGCTCGATGACATAGGTCGTCATTTGCATATTTCTATAGAAGCTAGCACAATGTTGCTTGGGTACATCAAATTAGCGTTTCCCCTTCCACATGTCTCTGAAAAATATTTACAATCGATCGTCTCGTTTTGAACATATTCTCGAATTTGTATTTGTCACGTTAATTTTGGACACCTGTTTAGTTACAGTGGTCGGGGCTGGCCTAGGTTTAAATCCTAGGGTATGACATTGATATTTTGTTTTTTCTTCCGGCGACGGTTCTCACCCTTCTCTGGAATCTTTGGTCCTAAATTATAGGAGAATTGGCGGATGCTTAGAGCCATGCTCACTAGGGCTGTAAAACTCCGAAAGCTAAAAAGATCTGGTTTCACAAACACTTTGCTGCTGCAGAATATGAAAGACAATTCAAATTTTAGAATAGTTTTTAAAAGAAAATCTTTCATGAACTGAGGGAGACAATTCTGATTGTGTTCATCCTGAGCCGTATTAAACTTCACTTGCAGAAATTATTGCGAATGGAAACATTTCACATACCGGATTTTTGATATAGACATAGCGTCCATATCGTTCCCCTCTCTCATTCTATTACCGGTATTTGCCCAGATAAAATGCAGTCTTAAAGTTCAAAAGTTCTGAAGTTTTAAAGTGTTTATTAAATTTATTTCCGAAACTCTCTCACAATTGATTTGACGATGACTTTTTCTTGTCAATGCTACTGTAAAAGAAGAATTGATTCATCGGAAAAGTTTAGACAGAAAGTTAGCGCATTTAATGATTTATAGGATCTAGCTTCACAGAATGAGAACAAGATAGGCTTAACCGTTGCATACCAATAGTAGAAGAAAGAATAGTTCAATTTTATATCAAATCCAGCTGGTGGAGAAAGAAATCTAATTATCCCCAGGCGAAAAAGAAAGAAATATTGCGATACAGAGCTTCAGAGAAGAAAACTTATAATGAAAACAAAAGACAAAATCTAGATTAAAGAAAAGAATCAGCCAAGCTTTAGGAGGGACTATACGAGTGATTACGGATGTTTGTGAAAGAGAGTTGAAAGATTTCGTCATTACGAATCCAGAGAAAGAAGAGGTGTATTCCTCACTGAATCCAGTCGAAAGGAGGCGAAATAAAGAGAAAAAAAGATTCAGTGGGAAGAACTGCTGCTGATAAGGAACGGTTCGGGAAATGGACTTTGCAAGGAGCAGCTGATGACGTCGAAATAAGAGGATCAAGAAACACAAAACCTTTTCCTCCGGTTAAGAAATTATAACGACGCTTCTTATTTTTCACTCCGTTCCTTTCCTGTTTAACGTTCGCTGTTCACAACACTGAGCTGCTATGAGATAATTAGAAATGTTTTAATGTTGTGTTCCTTTGCTGTTCCACGCCGTAAGGTTTTCTTTAATGCAATCCTACGGAAGAGAGAATAGGTTTATGCATGAGGTTTATCACATGGCTGCTGCAAAGCCTTCAAAATGAGGCAACTGACGCCTCTCTCACTTTTGAAATATCTTCAGAAGATCTCGTGCAACATCCTCTGTCGTTTTCTTTGTTTCATACCCTTTTCCTTTTCTCCGATCTTTATCTTTTTTCTTTCTCATCCTCTAGTTTCTTCTCATGCCTTCCTTTCATTTTATTTTTCTCACATTCTCTTCTTTTCGACCTACGTCATTCTGCCTGTCCTACACTATGGCATGTAGTTTCGTTTCATTTGCTACTTCAGTTTCTTTTTCTATGTTTGCTTTTTGATCACGATTTGCTTTGCAACGTTTTTTTTTTCGGGATCATCTTTTTATATTTATTTCTTTGCTTTTCGTATCCCATTTTTTCTTTATCGAATTCTATTTCTTGTACAGTCACTTATTGTGTGAACATTTTTTTGTCGCTTACTGATTAACAACAAATGTTTCAATCTATGAACAGTTACCTATCGGTAACTGTTCATAGATTGAAACATTTTTGGAGGTGGTCAACATAAATAAGTTCAAAATATCTTATTGTGGGGAAAAGTAACTAGTTAAAGTTCGAAAGCCATTGTAAGGTAATAATAAAATGCTTAATTACAAAGACGCAAAAACACTCGGTTCAAAGATTCGTGTTCTTTGTTTTAGTTGGGGGCGGGATGAAATAAAAACTAATTAACATGCATTTCTTTTCTTTTTGCATTACCCAGTCACCTTTGATTATCGATTTGTGTGTGAACACCAATTTTTAAATCTTCATTTTTCCAGTTCAATCCCATTTATGTGTTTATATGCCCCATGTCTTCAAATATCCGTTTGGGAGTATAAAAATCATTTTCTACGTTGTCTTGTTTTATATACTATAACAAAGTAAATTTCTCCGGCATTTTCGTCCACGCCGGGGATCGAACCCGGGTCCCCTCATTCCGGAATAAGTCGCTCTACCAATTGAGCTACGCGGACGTTCATTCTTGCTGCTATCTGCCTTTATGTCGTGTGCGTCCTGTGGGGCAGGCACGTCACAATACGGCTTATTTATTTTCAATTATATTCCTCTTTCGTTATCTTCTGAATTCTTGCACTTTATCTATACTTTATTTCAGTGGCTGAATCAGGATTTTTCGAAATGGGTTCTTGGAAATACACTGAGAGGACAAATTGTTATAAACATCTGTCTAACAACCAGAACGCCCACCTTTCACCATTACCACAAACAGCAGCAAAATGTCGCTGTACAGACTCTACCAGATGTGGGAAACGGTCGGGAATTAGTGCAGCCATGTCATCAGGGCGCTAGGCCGTAAACGCCGAGATCTGTCGGTGGTGAGTTTCGGGCTCGAATGCATCGCTTACCTTCATACCACAGATGTTCAGTTGGGTTCAAATCTGAAAAGAGGGAGGGATATTCTACGGTTCTGAACTGAATGGAATGCCCGTCCAACGAGTTCTTTGCCAAACGGGAGCGACAAGACGGGGCGTTGTCCTATTAAAAGAAGGCATGCTCTTCCGTGGAAAACAGATAGCCAAGAAATGATGTAGGTGGTCGGCGAATATGTCAACATAGTCTTGTGCGGTGATTATGGTTTCAACAGGTACAAAAGGCCCAAAGGTGGCCCCTTCAAACACTTCCCAGAATATTACACAAGCTCTATCTGCCTGTAACTCCGAATAGCATCTATGATATGCACACACCTTCCGTCGGGAGGTTGTAGTTGAAAAATCGATTCCTCAGATCAAGCTACAGGTGTCCATTCTACCAAAGTCTAGTGGCAATAACCATCGAGCAAGACAGCACCTCACCCCGATGATATACTGGTAACAACGATACTCCACGTGAGCGTCGGCTGTTGTATCCCAGTCGTGCCACTATACGTCGAATGGTCTTTGCACGAAACTTCGAAAGTGACCCGTTGTTGAATGGCGACTTTATCTTTTCAATGGGGGCTGATCGTTACGGCACGGGGGATGCAGTTTTCACTTCAAACAAAAACGAGCACTTTAGGACAACTTTTCCCTTCCAGTTGCTGGGTTTGATATGGTCCCGTTATGCACGTACGACGGGCGCACACACGAATCCCAAGCGTTCTGCAGTCGCGGAGATGAAATACCTCCTGTTATTTGCACCGATTATCTGCTGAAAATCGAAGTTGCTCCGTTAAGCGTGTTTGTTCATTATTCTAGTCTCGTACGTATATGCTATAGAGCAGGCAGGGAGCTCGCCGCATTATTACGGCGGAGTAAGGAAGGTTTTTAGACGGGTGCAATTAGTACAATAAATTGTGCTTTCCGTGTATATTGTGTGTATGTGTTTGCTTATTTATAAAAATAATATAAATAATTATATATAATTACTTCCATCATTTTAAAACCATACACTGAAATGGTCTTGTACACTGCTGGCCAACCAAAACGCAACACCAAGAAGGAAGCATCCGATTGGCCTGAAATTTGCAGCATGCATCGCCCGCGAGAGGACATGCAAACGATTACCATTGCAGGGCATATGCAAATCATGTGCGCCCGGTACGCCACCGAGAAGCACTATAAGAAGGGTGCACAGAAGGCGGGGTATAAGTAGTGGAAGTGTGTTGTGCTACTGGACTTGTGCGTGGGAAGCTTCCTGATGCCTCGTCGCAGAATACGGCAGTCATTCCAGTACCTTTCGGAGTTCGACAGAGGACGAATAGTGGCTTATCGCGACAGCGGTTTATCGTACCGAGACATCGGCACCCGTGTGGGACGACATCCAGCCACAGTGAGGCGAGTATGGATTTGGTGGGTGCAGGAGGGACGGACGGACCGATGTGAGTGATTGCCGCAGCCGCGACACACCACTGAACTAGAGGACCGGCATGTTGTGCAGCGGACATTGACGGCTCGCACCGCCACATCACGAACGTTAGCGCAGGAATTAGGATGTGTTGCGCAACAACCTGTGTCAGAACGTACCGTTCGACGTCGTCTGCAGGAGCGGGGACTTGTCGCACGGCGCCCATTGCTCCGATTACCATTAACATCACCACCGGCGAGTGCGGCAGCAGTGAACCGTTGAACGACGCACCTGGACTACGGAATGGCACGACATTGTCTTCTCCGACGAAACCCGCTTCTGCCTGCAACACCACGATGGTCGGATCCGCGTGTGGCGACACCGCGGCGAGAGACTGTATGACGCCTGCATTATGCATCGCCATACCGGTCCGTCGCCTGGCGTTATGGTTTGGGCGCAATTGGATATGATACCCGCACCCCTCTGGTACGCATCGCCGGTACACTCAACAGTCACCGCCAGATCTCTGACATTTTGGAGCCTGTCGCCCTCCTTTACCTGCAGGATCTGCTAGCGGCCACGTTTCAACAGGACAATGCGCGTCCGCACGTGGCACGCATCCTGCAACAATTCTTCACGGCCCACCAGGTGTCACTGCTGCCGTGGCCCGCCTGTTCTCTCGAAATGTCGCCCATCGAACACGTCTGGTCGCTGATAGGCAACCGACTGGCCCGGCAAGCACCACTCGCTGCTACGCCTGATGAACTGTGGCAACGTGTGGAAGCAGCCTGGACCGACATACCCCAAGCCCACATCTAAAGCCTTCTTCGTTCGATGCCGCGGCGTGTAGCGGCCGTTATTGCCAGCCATGGGAGCCTCACGAACTATTGGTGTCTGCGTGTTCCGCAAGTCGCACAGGCCTGTAAGCTCAATCGTTTCATATTTGTATCTGTTGTTATGTGTCCAGTAAATCTGGCTTTGCTCTCTCGTGTCCTTCTTGGTGTTGCATTTTGGGTGGACAGCAGTGTATATGAATGTGTATGTACTTAGCGTATAATTTCCTAATTAAACAGTATTTTCTATGTGACGGAAAACGGCATTTCTTATGGTTGCTAAAAAATGGACAGAATATTTATCTATAATTATATTTTTTCCTTCATAGTGATTATATTTTCTTACCTAGGCTAATTGCTTGGACATAAGAAATGCTACGAAATTGACTGCGGAGGAGACTAGCGCATGAATCTCTCTTAATACTCGCGCCTGCTTTCTTTTCCTTTTTGGTTTTACTTTCTGCTTTGAACTGTTCCTTGATTTTATAAGTTACTCAGGGTTACTTTTTCTATTGGGGGTTTGACAACTACCGTGAGCAATTCGATGTGCTGTAAGAAGTCACTCGTCCTAAATTTAGGTCCACTGGTTCGTGTGAAGGGAGAGAGCCAGTGCCGTAAGAGAAACACACCATTCATTACTTATCGAACCCAGCCTCGTATCGGACGAATGAACTAGGCCAATATACTATGCCTAGGCCAAACCGATAGTGATTAAGTCACTTATAAATCAAGCTATCGTTGCAATTTCTTCATTTCGCCAAGATCAATTTGAAATAAATTCCAACACAAGGATAGCTCTTGTACATACTGAGTAGATGATTTAGCTTAACGACAATTCATTTGACCACATTTTTTTAACAGTAGTAAGGTGGTATATACACTGAAGTAGCAAAATGTCAGGAACACCTAATATTAATCAGAGGCTTGCCAGCTTCATTTACGTACGCAACTATGACGCTGAGATGGTTTTAGAAACAGCTGACTGCAAATAATTCTAAGGTGTACGATGACGAAGAGGCAATATGGGAAACACTCGTGATTTAAGTGACTTCTAAAAAAGCAAGATCGTGGGCGCTACGCGGACAGGTGCAGGCATCTCTGAAATGGCAAAAATCTTTTCGGTCGGCTGAGCAAACAACTTTACCGACGCCGTACAATGAGTGGAGCACAAGCAGAAAAAAAAAAACAACAGTCAGCGGTGTCCCCTATGGGCGGAAACAACAAGTCTACGTTTGAGGGTAACGGCGGGTAGAGACGCTTGTTCAGATAACAAACGAGCTCCAATTGGGTCAAGTAAACGAGCAGAACAACAGCGATATCGAGAGAAGGTTTTCATCATGCACAGACTGCGACCCACACTGGCTCGAATGGGTTATAGCAGCAGACGTGTCTCCTTCGTTCTGCAGATTAATCTACAGTGGACATGAGAGCCCCAAACCTGGACCCTCGAGGATTGGACAAGGTCGCCTCGCCCGATGAATGACGTTTTCAGTTAATTCCTGGTCATAGACTGATCAAAATACGGTGTCAACAGAACGAATCTATTGAACCCAGCTGTTTAGTGTTAACTCTACAAGCTGATGGAGGAAATGTAATGATCTGAAGTCTGTTTTCTTTGGTGGCATTGTTTTTTTCATACATCTAGAACAGAGCATTTGGATGCCGGAAGGCATCTTAACATCTCTGCAGACCAAGCACACCCGTACACGTACATTGCGTTTCCTGCTGGACAGGGTTTCTTCCAGCAGATTAACGCTCCGTGCGATAAAGCATGAATCGTCACACAGTGGTTCCAGAACCACGAGAGTTGTTTGAAAGTGCTGAAATGGTATCCACGATCCCCAGACATTAAGCCAACTGAACACCTGTGAGATTCAACTAAAAGACAGCCATTCGTATGAGACCCACCTCCAGCGAACATTCGGCAACTGGCATCACATCCGCTTAACTGAACATGCTTGTAGATGGATATTGAAATCTCGTTGAATCTCTGTCATATCGAGGTGAGACTCTTTTGAAGACCAAAGGAGGGCTTATACGTAATTGGATAAGTGTTCCTAATAATTTGCTAATTTAGTGTACTCTGAAATGCCAGTTTATTAGATACACTGCGCTAGTTACATAAATGACGAACTCCAGCACATAAAACGACATGCTAGCGCTGATCAGTTCCTCGAGAATCACATTCGATTGAGAGTCGGAGTAGTGAAAACAAATGACTGAGCAACTTTAAACGTGGCAAGATAGGTGGCGACAGGAATGCCGGTTCAAACATTTCCCAAACGGTTCTCATGAGATTATCACCCTCAAAAGCAACAAGAGTTCACCGTGAATAGTGCGACAGGCAAAAAAACTTCCAGTAATAGGAGATCCTGGGGACGAAAACAGCTGGTGAATCGGAGGGGATCAAGGGAGACTGACGAGAATCATGCAAGTGAACAGACTGGCCACAACCCTACAGGTCACTATAGAATTCAACATTGAACATTTGAAGCCGCATCCCACTGTCGAAGTATAGCTTACAGTTTTTTTTCTCCGTCTGACCCTGTAAGTGTGGCAAATATTTCTTACATTTTGTTTTTCAGCTTGCGCTACGGGGCGCAAGAACTGTGGATCTATCTGCGACTGTATTGTATATTTGCTTATAAAAGATAGACTGAAATAATTCCTCACAGGACTACGCTCTCGATGATTAACACTTTATCAATTATCATAAACCTTTGGTGATAAGATTTCGATTGCCAGTAAAGGTTTGATTACTGGTACATTTAACATTTTCACGCTTTCTTTTGGGTTAATGGTCGTGATCATTACACCCAGAAGTTCGAGGGCACCCGCCTAGGTCTTCAGACTGGAATAAGATTTGGTAAATTTCTGTCATCAAATATATGGGCGTTAAAGCTGTCCCATTAATTTCGTGAGAATCAAAACGTGTCGTAAGAATGGGAGTGTTATTGATTAGCAGAGCGGAGACTGATGCGAATTTTGGTCCCAGTGTATTTCCTCCATCGGTACTACAATCGCAAAAAAATTCTATTTTAGTATCAAACTGAATAGAAGATACACTGAAAGCATAATTTACTACATATACTGTACCAATCCACAAAATTTCTCAAACCCGCCACAGAGATGCGGCCAGCCGGAAACATCTATGAGCTATAAATAGGTTACATGCATGCCTGATCCACACCCGCTGCTGTGATACTGGGTAAACATGGATACCTGAGCGAGTTCTATCGTGGGAAGGATGATAGCCGCTGCAAGGAACATCGGTACTAAATCTCGAGGACTGTGAAACGTATGAGATATCAGCGTGCGATTGTTGCACATGCGTCTGGAGGGCCACAGTCGAAATGATAACAGCGGGGCACCTACGAGAGGCCTCAATGGAAATGATATTCCACAACAGGGGACCTACGAAAGTGTGTGCGAGGACCATTCGACGTAGGATGGCACGACTGTGCTACGGCAGTCGGCGCCCACGCCGAGTATCCTGGTTAACAGGAAGTCACCAAGTTATGAGGTCGCAATGGGCGAAGGAACATCATCAGTGAACCGTAGAAGTCCGGAAACCAGCAGCTGGTCAAAACGAATCTGGGTTTCAACTACAACGCATAGACTGGCAGAGGTGCGTGTGTGGAGTATGCCACTGGATGTCATGGACCCCAGCGGTGAAGTCTGTGTGTTACAGGCTAGTGTAATATTATGGGGCGTGTTTACGTGGGCCACCTTATACACATTGACACCACCATCACCGCCCAAGACTACACGCCATACACGCTTTCATGGCTATTCGTTTCCAAGTGAAAATGACTTCTTTCAAAGTGACAACGCCCAGTATCATTGCTCCCGTTTGGCTATGAAATGTTTGGAGGATTACTCCAATCAGTTAGTAACCCTCTTAAGGATTTGAGCCCAAGTAAACATCTGTGGGACGAATTGGAGCGATGATTTCGTACCGAAACCCACCATCGCCAACATTCTGCGCTTTACGGGAAGTTCTTCGGGAGTAATGCGCAGCTGCAATAAATAACACGAACAATTCCAACACCTGATAGTCTATACCATGATTAGTTGATGGGGTTGCGAGTTCCAAAGGTGGTCCCAAACCGTATTTGGTGGGTTTGCACAATAAATTGCCCTTCAACTGTAGATCCGTTTGACAAGTCTTCCATTAACGAAAAATTTGGGGCAGCTCATATTTTTTCTGAAAAACGCAGAATCATGAAAACATTTCGGGACCAAGCGAGGCCGTCTAGAAAGCACAAGGCCATGACATTAGAGAGATGAGTTCCCTCCGTTTGTGACGTCACTCTCATGTTACACGGCCTGATACGCCGGTGTAGTGTTTGACATCATACACAAAAGCGTTGCAAACCAATTGGAAGCCTTGATTTTTGCGTGACGTCACTAAAAGAGGGAACACGCCTCTCTAATGTCATGGCTTTGTATTTTCTAGACGGCCTTAGGCCAAGTCTGACATAATCGGTGGGTATGGAATTAGCTCCCAGGTCAAATCTTTAAATTAAATAATTAGATAGATTCTCTTAAAATAAGCTTAGTGAAGCACAATTCCTCTTCTACTTGCTAGTGGGAAATATACGTAGTGTAAATATGGTTTCAACGTAAGCAATTCGTTTCGTAGCAGAAACCGAAAGTAACGATCGTTTCTTTTTTTCTTTGGGGTTTAAGGACTCCCACGAACATCGAAGAGTGTAAGAAGACGTTCACTACTAATTTTTTGGAAGCACCGATTCCTCGAAATTAAGAGAACTAGCGCTAGAAGTAGAAAGCTAGCATAAATATCTCGTACCCACATTATAGCACAGACCCCGCAGTACAAAACATGTTAGTAAAATCATGCAATGCATTGATTATGATACGCTTTCCAACATACTAGAAATCATAAAATGGCTGTGGAATAAATCTCACTCCTACGCCCTGACCTTTGATCCCATTTCGATGATATTCTACAGAACTGGTTAGGTATACCTCCGAAATAACATGATAAAGTTTTGTCGCAATCGAAGCAATTTTACGTAAGTTATGATGTATAAGGGCTATGGAATAAACCCCGCTTCTGTGTCCTAACGTTTGACCCATTTCGCCCATTTTCAATAGGATTCGTCCCCAGGCAGGCCCCCTACAACATACTAACATTTCATCCAAATCGAAACATTTTTACGTAAGTTATGACGCATAATGGCGATGGAAGTGATTCCGCTCCTATGTCCTGACCTTTGACCCTCATTTCGCCAATTTTCAATTGGGTTTGTCCCCAGGTGATCCCCTACTACATACTAATATTTAATCGAAATCGAACCTTTTTTACGTTAGTTATGACGCATAAGAACAGTGGAATGGATCCCGCTCCTATGTCCCACCTTTGACCCCATTTCGTTCACTTTCAATAGGGTTCCTTCCCAGGTGATTCCCTTCCACATACTAAAATTTCATCGAAATCGAACGATTTTTACGCGAGTTATCGTGCAGACGAATATACGCACACAACGCGTGACGTCATGAGGCAGATGGGAATCGCGGCCATCTGCTAGCAAAAGTGTGACGTCATGAAACTTTAATAGGATCCGCACATTTGTTTGACTGCTGACGTCATGAAAATACAGGTAGCGCCATATTTTTTCTTCCCAATTAATGCATTCCCAAGGATGAAAATTTGAACATCGATTAAAATAGCTTCATTTTATAACTTGGAATATCTAATATTTTCTAAAACATAACCATAATTATGCAATCCAACATTTGTTTGTCTACTGACGTCATCAAAGTACAGGTCGCGCCATTCTTTTTCTGGTTCAAAACACCACCAAAGGAAAAGTTATTGATTTTTAATATAATTATGGTTATATTTTAGAAAATATTAAGTATTCCAAGTTATATTAAGAAGTTATTTTAATCAATGTTAAAATTTTCATCCTTGGGAACACATTAATTGTGAAGGAAATGTGTACAAAAGTTTTTCCATTGGAAGTATAGGAAGCAAAATTACTTGACGTCCACCTTAATAATATGGGATAAGGGCGATGGAATGGATCGCCATCCTATGTCCTGACCTTTGACCCCATTTCGTCCATTTTCAATAGGGTTCGTCCCCAAGTGGTCCCATACCACATACTGAAATTTCATCGAAATCGAACCATTTTTACGCAAGTTATGGCGCATAAAGGCAATGGAATGCACCCAGCTCTTATGTCCTGACCTTTGACCCCAATTCACCCATTTTAAATAGGGTTCGTCTCCAGGTGGTCCTCTACCACATTGTAAAATTTCATTGAAATCGAACCATATTTACGCAAGTTACGACGTATAAGTGCAATGGAATGGATCCCGCTCCTACGTCGTGACCGTTGATCCCATTTGTCCCATTTTCAATAGGGTTCGTTCCCTGGTGTTCCCCTACCACATACCAAAATTTCATCGAAATCGAACGATTTTTACGCCACTTAACGTGCGGACGGACGGACAAAGCTGGAGCATATACGCTTCTTCAACCTACGGTTGGAAAGCGTAAAAAAGCCCGCACTGGAAGAATTTTTACTTCCTTGATGTTAGCGTTTCGTATGAAAGACGGGGGCAGGCGATTTGATCGAAAACGAATTTATCGAAGACGATTTGATCGAAAACAAATTTATCGAAGACGATTTGATCGAAAACGAATTGATCGAGAACGGATTCGTCGAACGCGAATTAATCGAAAACGGATTCGTCGAATGCGAATTTATAGAAAACAAATTTATCGAACGAACTATTTACCGAAAGGCGACTTTTTCGAAGAAAGTGAAACGAACTTATTGAAAACGAATTCGTCGAAATAAATTTATTGAACGAGCAGTTTACCGAAACACGACTTTTTCGACAAAAAAAAAAAAAAAAAAAAAAAAGGAATTCATCGAAATGGAGTTTAAGACAAGTGGCCACAGGATAACTGGGCACTAAACAGCTGGCCGAACGGACAAGTGACGACACCGACTTTAAGAACAGTATGAAAATTTCAGTCTCTTGGTTTCAGACGTGCGCAAAGGCCTATGGATTAATGTCTAAACCTTATGAATATGAACACGATGGAATAAAAAGTGTTAAAAAGTCCTACGCTTAGGCCTATGTATATCAATTTATTTTTAGTGTCAAAGACCACAGTAATATTACTAACCTGTCTGGGTGTCCAAACCTTATGAATAAGAATATTCAAAACAAACAGAATATAAATTCTGAATTTTGCTTGTACCACATTACTGGTCATCCATGTAACTCTCTCAGAAAACTTGAAAATTTCATCGCCCAGGAGCGTAAATCGAACCCGCATCTCCCAATTTCCCCTCAAGTATGCAAACCGTTACACCACCCAGGACAGTGAAGTTACAAACAACTGAGACTAAACAGCAAGAAGTTCAGATTCGTAAGCTATGTTTTCGTAGTTTCAGTTGCTTGGAACTTCACTGTCCTGGGTGGTGTAATGGTTAGCGTACTCGAAACCCATGTTGTTTAAATGGCCGAGAAAAAGAGTTTGGGGCAATAAGTGCCACTCTTCCATCAAGGCACGTTGGAGTCCTAGAAGGATTCTGCAAGGGGGTTGCCGACTTCCAATTGCTCTCCCCAGGGCATGCCACTCATGCTGTATCGGGTTCAAGGAGAGAGATGTATCCTCACTTTTCAGGTATTCATAAAACCGGCCGGGTCCTGTGGAAACGGGCGTTATCGTCCATAAAAAGGAACTAAGGCAGGCAGCTCCCCTGAAAGGGGCTCTAAGATGTCATCCCTGTAGCATGCAGCAGTCTGGGTGCCTCCTGGAACACGTCCAGTGGCGTGCGTTCATCCGACATCTTGCATACAGATCTCTCTCTCTCTCTCTTGGAGTCTTCAGTAAACTGTTTGCCTAGATATAGCGGGTCTAGTAGCAGAGGAGAGATCCCGCGAGAGTTGCTTGGCTGTGCTGTTAGAGACAAATACCTGTTGTCTTGACTTGTTGTGGCTTTTGGACCTCCTTATTCCTGCCTTCTGGTTATTGTTCCGGTTCCTGGAACTGTCTCCAGAGATTGGAGACAACTTACCTCCACATATTCAGCCATCTTGCTACCTGAGCTTCCGATCGCCTTGCTTCCAATGTACCGATTGTTCTCTACCGTAAAGAGTCTTCTACGCTAAGATGCGGAGCAATTTGTCCACTGACAGTCCAACGCAGGCTTCAATTACCGCACTCCGTATATAACAACTTTTGTCAAAGTCACGTACTTGTCAGCTTGATGACGTACGGTCGCCATTTGCATATTTCTGTAGGAGCTAGCACAATGATGCTTGAGTACGTAGACTTAGCGTTTCTTTTTTTTTTTTTTTTTTTTTTTTTGATTGAAGGTTTAACGACCACCGTGAGCAACTCAATGGGCTATAAGCAGTCGCCCGTCCCTAATTTAGGGTCACTGGTTCCAGGGAAGGGAGAGAGCCAGTGCCGTAAGACAAACACAACATCCATGCCTCACCGGGATTCGAACCCGGACCCCGTTCGGACGAATGATCAGAGGCCATCGCTTAGACCACTGCGCCACCGGGGCGGCGACTTAGCGTTTCCCCTTGTCTCGGAAAAATCTTTATAATCGATAGTCTCATTTTGAACATATTCTGGATTTTTTATTTGCCACTTCTATTTTGGGCACCAGTGTAGCTGCGTTGAAATTCTGCAGCAAAAGTCTGTCCAATTTTCATATTGGTGAATTAAGAAAATGAGCAACTGAATGCCTTAGTCCGAATTTATTGGCTTATTTTCAACGGCGAAATTCTTATTAACTTCCACATTTTGTGTTAGAGGCTGTTATTCTCAATCTCCAATTATCGCGCAAAGTGGTATTCGTATGACATGATCAACTACGAACACCCATATCTTCTTCTAAATAGTTTGACTAGATCTTTCTAACAAGCAAGATTCTCATAAATCTTGGTGATGTTTCTGAGCACTAGAAAGCCATTTTTTTACGTTGTAAAATTACTCATTTAGCATAACATGTCGCGTACGGGATTGATCGATTATCATTTTTCGATAAATGGGTGTATTTTTCTTTTTTATTTCAAATTGTTTGAGCGTTTTTGTTATGATGTACGTAATATGAAGCCTTCTAATATTTACAAAGAGCAAATACTTTTGCATTACCTACAATTGCTTGTGGAATGACAGAAAACTAAATAATAATGCGTCCAGTTACGAGGGTCTTTCAAAAAGTTCGCGTTCTAATTTACTTCTAGTTATTATGAATATGCGATTTGTTTGTTTTTCGCAGACAATATTTCCTCCTATACCGGGTGCTTAAAAATAAGTAACACTATTCTTGGGTATCTAGAAAAGTGAGAAATGGGGAAATCACGACGAATCCTGTCAGACAGCTTATTGTGGGAATGATAAAACAATTTATAGCAAAAATATGGGAACAGGAGAACTTTGATGCTGCAGACCCAAGAAAAGAAATCGACACGTGCCTGAATTTACCGTTTATTGACAGCACAAACGTTTCAGGACAAAATCTGCTCAATATTCTAGCCTTTAGAATAGATAACATGCTACAAACAAAGAACATGTGTGCTCGCAGCAAGTCGGACCTGATGTTGGCAACTTCTCGTCTGGTATTTATTTTCATATCTGAGAGAGAGTATATGCCGTTCTGATAAATTCTGTCTTTCAGGTATCCTCAAAGCCAGAAATTACATGGAATTAGTTCGGATGAGTGGGCTGTCCAGGGATGCGAAAACCATCCAGAAATTATGCGTTCATTGCCGAATGTTCGACAACGCAATTTCTCTAACACTGCTGTGAGAGAGAGTGTTCCGGCTTGCCCTGTCGGCACTGGCAAATGTAACCTTCATCCACAACATTTTCGGAAACTGGTGGAGGTTCCCTTCCCGAAGCTATACCCAATTCTTCAGTACCTTTGAACTTCCGTATCATCCATCTCAACGCAGCGAGTGTAAGGGGTCCTCTCCTCTACGTAATCCTTTGATTCGTTGACACTGGCACAATGCACTATTGGCACTACTTTGATTTTGACAACAGAATTTTACCAGTAGCGCGCGTTTCTTCTTTGCAAGAGCCATGATGACTAACGGAAGCCTAATCAATGCAGCTGTTATCCTGCCAGACGCAGCATGCCAATTTTGCATGTGAAACTTCCCATGTGAACGACCTACAATTTCTTGGATTTCAGCAGCGATGCTTCTGCGGTGCATTACAGGTAATCTCTTGTAATGGCCAACACATTGAGCAAAGATTTTCCTGAAACTTTTGTACCCTCAATAACCAGTAAATTCAGACAGGTGTTTGTTCTTTACTTGGGTCTGCAGCGTCACTGTTTCCCTACAGGCGCAATTTTAAAAGAAATGTTTTTTTCGCACTGAATCGTTTTCTAATGCTCTTAGTAAGTTACCTACCAATTTTGTCGCGATATCTTCATTTCTCTCTTTTTTTAGAGCACCCCAAGAATAAGGATACTTATTTATAATCACCCAGTATGTTATTCCGCCAATTTTCAATGTTAGAGCTTCATTTTTTTTAATTTTTTTTTAGGTGATTTTGTGAACTAAACCATAGGAACATTGAGAAATGGAAGAAGAAATGACTATGTGAGGTGATAGAATACCAGATTTTGAAATGCGTGTCCGCAAAGGATATTCATCATAACATAATGCTGACATTGAGGGCTCCTGTATATTTCACAGTTGCCAAGTGGCACAGAATATTTTATTGGGCAGGGAATCTTGATGTCAAGCAGATCGTTCTGGACGACCCTTCACACCCACCTCTGAGGAAAGCTTTAACGGCTTGCATGACCTCGTGATGTAAGACATACGAATGACTGTTCGGCGTTTAGCTGAGTGTACGCATTTCAGTCGGCAGTGTTTCAATCTAGACGAATTATTTGAAGATGAAAAAGGTCAGTTCACGATGGGTCCCACGAATATCGGCTGATGAGCAAAAGCCACACAGGGAACGGATATTTGCCTCACCAACTTGAACATACACTGCTCGATATAGAAAATGTCATACCAGAAAGTATATTTTGGAGCGCCTTTCAAATTCTACCTCCACACGGACACTTTCACCAGAGACAGATTCTACGTTCACACGGACACTTTTATTTCGTTATAGGGCAACGTACGGCTGGTTGGTCCCTGCGCCGTATCACTGCGGAAATGCATCGAGAAGTAATAACTGTCTGCCGAATGGAAAAAGAAGGTAACGTGCGTTGCCGTAGTGTGACTACTGCACGTAGGCAAACGTCCGGAGGCCTCTATCGCAACATTCGAGGGCAGGCCGTATTAGCTCCACAATACACAGCGAAAGATATGCACAGTCAGCAATGGACATCCCCGTATCGACACGGACGAATCACAGATTGGCTCACGCAGATTTACGATCTCACCAGCCATTCTAATGACTGGCACTCACCGCAACACATAGTTGCGCAAAGTTGCAGTGGTGCGATACCAGACACGGGTGTCGGGACATATGGAATCGTGTCGTATTCAGCGGCTAGTCTCACTTCTGTCTCACCGCCGATTGAAAGTCTGGAGACGTGGTTATGGGGATAATTTGGCTGCCATCCGTGAGCATCATACGGCTTCTAAGCCTAGTGTGATGGTTTGGGGCGCTATCAGTTTCAACAGGCGTTCGCTGCTAGTACATGTAGAGGGTACAATGATAGCACGACGATTCGTCGATGAGCCTCTGCAGCCAGGTTTATTGCCATATCTCCGTGGTATCTCCTGATGACCAGTTTCAATAAGATAACGCTCGCCCGCACACTGCTAACATCAGCAGACAGCGCTTGCAAGGTGTACAAGTGTTGCTCTGGCGAGAGCAATCCCCAGACTTTTCAATAATAGAGAACCTGTGGGACGTCATTCGCAGACGACTTAACCCTCTGCATGACCACCTCGCAATATCGATGAATTGTAAACAAAAGTCGGCAAGGCATGGTCAACGATACCTCAAGACACCATCTGGGGACTTTCCCACTCGATGCCACGCTATTTTGCAGAAAGTATAGCCCAGCAAGAATTTAATTCGACCTACTGACTCACAGACCACATTAAACTGTAATACCACAGAAATTAAATCCCTTCTTTCATACCTGCTTGTCTACATGTGTGGTACGTTTCGTCTCATATAGTGAATTCCTTCATACTGAGCTATTTTTTACGTCGAGCAGTATATAGTAAAAATCATTCCAAACATTAGAAAAATTAAACGTATTCGAAAAATCAGTCGTCTTTGAAGGAGCTTTGGGACTGGATTAAAGAAAAAAATCAATTTAAGACGTGTTTAATACCTTTCAGCTCAAATTAACTTTTTGGAGCAAATTAATTTGAAGCATTCATCTATTATAAATATATCAGAAAAGGCACTTCCTTGTGGAAATTACTAACATTTCATTATTTTCTTGTAAAAATTATTAACATTAACAAGTACTTGCATTAGGGACGCTGAATCGCTGTAATTGCGAAAATACGTTTACCCACAATGTTGGATATTTGCTCTAGAACCACTCATATTAGACGGTGACCTTTCTAGAGCAAAACGGGACACGAACTTCCGTTAATTGTACTAAGCTTGGTGGAGTAAAACTGAAAAAACAAAACAAAAAACGCTCTGTTGAAGGATATTCTATTTAATATTTATTAAATAGAATTCTCTTTGAAAACTGTACTCTCTCTTTGTGCACTGGGTGAAATGTGAAACACTAATAGAGAGGAATTATGAACACTGAACATTGTGAAGCGAAGTTAAACTAAGTTTGACAATGATTCATTAACTAAAATACTACTTTTGAATTATAACGTGATATAGTATCAAGAGTTAAAATAATAAAATTTTTGAACATCTACCTAATTTAACTTGATGACATGAATGGCATTAATCTAAATTGATGACATGAATGGTATTAATCTAACTTGATGACATCTGCTTATGACTGATTTGACAAGTGCTGTTTGAATTTATTGTAAATTTTGTACACGCTGTTGTGTTAATGACAAACCGTAAACAATCAGCGTACATTCTTGCTATGTCACTTGTGTATGAGTGTTTGATTTTATTTTGTAATGTACAGGTCGTCCTGGATCCGTGATCCGAACAAATACGAAGGCACAGAATATTTCTTCCACACATTCTATGGACGAGCTCTTAACTTTAAATGTGTGCGATAGGGATTGCAAACAGTGCTTAACTATGCAGTGAGATTATTTATTTACATCGACGCACTAGGTGTGATTTTAAAAATGTTCGGAGTGCTATTCTTAGAAATTTGCGTCTTATGTCTCTTCACACTGAAGTAAAATGAATCGCTGTTGTAAAATCCTTGTACATTTGTTTGAGATTAAAGGAGAAGTATATATTTTTTTCCTTTTACAGTCTACGATTTTCTCAAATCAAACTGCATGCCCTATACTGTATGCATTTATAACGTATTTTGGAGTACTTTGCAGACATTTCCTTAAGAATAAATTATTCCCTTAGGACTCCAGCACAAATGTTTACGAAGCGCAAGACGATGCTGAATTATTCATTAAGATTCTGTGCTTCAGGTAAACGTGTTTGGAGAGTAATAAAGTTAAATGTTTCACTATTTCATGGTGATAAATGAATTTCAACTGAAAAGAGAGTTAATGCTAAAGTAACTGAATACCTGATAAATAATACCTGGAATTTAATGAATTCTGAATTTTTGAGGTTTCTTTTTTCTTTTCTGGGGAATGTTTTGTGGAGTCTTAGGACATAGTTCAGCATCCAGCTGCATTCTTTGTTTTGAACTATGGGAGGATTTCCCATGTTTTGGGCATTTTTCAGCTCTTTCATTTTATGTACAGTTAAAAGAAATTTGCATAATGTGACCATGATTTCAAAAGTTACTTTTGCGTTTTGGAAAACATACTTTCAGAATGATTCGCGTGTTTTTTTCCTATGAAATAAAATCAGAAAATGCTGTTCTTGACAGTGCCTTGTGCCATCCATCTTGGGCAAAAAAGACAACTCGGAACTCGTCGATGCGATCGCTTACAAAGCAAGCCAGATTCTTAAAGAAGCTATAGGCATGACTAGACAATGTTTAGAAATAAACACTGGGTACCACACTTGGAGGAAATTCTCCCAAATCTGGACAAGAGAAGCAGACACTTTTGAAAGCGAAGACGAATTATCCATAAGCGAATATTTTTGTTTTCTTTCAAGTGTACAGAAAACGCATCCTGAGATTTCGAAAGAAACTTCTCCAGGTATAAAAATTTACCCTTTCTTTCAGAAAATAGACGTTGGTTCACATTAAAAAGCATTAAGATGCACTTAATAATTCAGTGCAATACTGATATACTTAAATGAAAAGGATTTTTAATGTGCAAGCGAATAAAGTTCATGTGGGACAGCTATGTACTGTTTCTTCCTTTTCGCTATTCAGTTATTTCTCATTTTGACACTTAATATTTATTTTAAAGACTAGAAATATAATATATGAATTTACTAAAAATAATTTAACGTAATTTTTGACAAAAAGTTAAGATAAAACTGTTATAGACTGGGTTTTTCTTTTTCAAACTTTAAAGGTATTTTTTCCTGAATTTTAATGGCGTTTTTTTTTTCCAATATATTTTCAAGGAATTTTAAGACATAAAAATTAGAATACCAATATTTTGATTAACCATTCGTAACCAAATAACCTACGTGGTAATGACAATATTAAGTAATGCAGTAGTTATGTCATTGCCTCTTACTGTATCACACATTTTACTGCATGCAAGTTACGTAGGCTATGTTTTAACTAAGTGACATTAAGTAGAAATTAAAATGAAAAGTAACAAAATCAGAACTTTTATAGAATGTGGACCCACCTAGTGAAGGTTCAACACTGTGGTAGGCTTACAAAGTATCGATTTCCTTATTATCAGATCTGTCGCATATCACTTTATGTGCGGTTGTTCGGAGACCAGTAGAAGAGTGGCATGAACGATACAGAAAAAAGAACTACAAGGGATTGTTTACATATTTGATAAAAAAAAAAAAACTTATAAAGATTGTATAAAGATTTAATACAGAAATTGATTGTAAAGAACTTCAAGGGATTGATTGGATGAGCCTAAAGCTATACAATCCTTTGGAGTTCTTTTTACATCGTTCATGCCACTTTTCCATTAGTCTGCGAACAACCGCACACAAAGTGACATACGACAGAATCTGATAAGAAAATTGATGCTTTGTAAGCCTACCACAGTGTTGAACCTTCACTAGGTGGGTCCACATTCTATAAATGTTCTGATTTTGTTGCCTTTCGTTTTAATTTCTAGTTAATGTTTGTGACGTACCTACCAGCAGGACGCACACGACATAAAGGCAGATAGTAGTCAGAACAAACGTCCGCGTAGCTCAATTGGTAGAGTGACTTATTCCGGAATGAGGGGATCCGGGTTCGAATCCTGGCGTGGGCAGAAATGTCGGAGAAATTTATTTCGTTATATGTTACTAGTTAAACATAGCCCACGTTACTTGCATAAAGAAAAACGTGTCATACTGTAAGAGGCAATGTTATAATTATTGCATTACTTAATATAAAATTTAGAGTCGATACTGATAAATCTTCTCGCAACGTTCCGAAGAGACCTATCACTTATATGTCAGGCGATTATAACTGTATATGTAACCATTTTGAGGACACTGATTTTCTTGCATCACAAACTGAATACCAAAAAGGCTTGTAGAAATCTCATTGGAAAACGGATTGAGAAAGCGCTTCTTATCGAATAATAAAATTTGGCTGGGGTTAAGGGAAAAAAAGACAGTTCCTGTTGCATGAGGAAAGAGCTGTTGCGGTTTTATCTTTTTGTAAACGTCAAAAATGAACGTTTATAGTATGAATGTGAAATGTATCGAGAGCACATTTTTGATAAACTTGTTAGAACGAAGCACATTTGCGATAGAAGCTTGACACACAGAAAGCATGATAGCAGAGAGGTTTGTAAGTGACTCATGTCACGAGTACCCAGATTTTTTTTTACCCAGATTTGTTGAACGTATGTTACGCTGAGTTACAAGAATCTTATGTGTTGAAAGTGTATTATGACTATTGTCTGAATTGAAGCCACAAGTTCTCATTCTACTAAGAGTCGATGTTCCTGTTTTGAAGTGCAAGTAAAAAGCTAATAAAGAGTGATTAAACTTTAAGTGGTTTCGTTAATTCATTACCCTGGCCCTTTTGAGTTCTATGTTATTAGGTAATACATTTGCGTATTTTCGCCCAATTCAGTACGAACTATTTAGGAGACAGATAATTAAGCAACGTAAACACAAACTACTACTACTACGGATTAGAAGTAGTATTTTGTGTGTTCTCATGTAGCTTAATACTACAGCTTTAAATGTAACTAAAATTTTATAAACCTCTGCTGCTTTTCAACTTTGCCATACCCCTTAGAAAACTAGAATCAACATAGTAGGACAGAAAATTCTCGAAAAAAAAAAACAGAAACACATTAGGGGCAGCAGAAAATTGAAATTCAAGCTTGGAATTCTAAATTTGGTTTTTTTTTTCTCCACGGATTGTTATGGGAGCATGTAACTTTGGCGACATTATGCAAGCCAATCGCGCGATCTCTCACAGAAACGTGGAAAATTGAAGTCGAGTGTGACGTAGGCAGCACATCATTATGCAAAGCAGCATATGTGACGTCGGAACAAATAAATCACAAATTGGGATGAAAACGAAGTTTTTCCGGGAGCTCTCTTATTCTTTCGCCTTTATCGTGACATTTCGTTTCTTGAAGTCTTGGGTTCAAATGATGCCTCAACAGCTTGATTTACCGGAATCAACAGCGTGGAGAGCTATTGGCAGTTTGGAAGCAGCTCATACACAGCGGGTGTAGCAGAAACCATTGGAGTGTCACCAAGTGTAATTTCCCGACTGTGAAAACGATTCTAGTTTAAGGGAAATGTTCGAAGAAGACAAGATCCAGACCAACCAGAAGCAACTACAGCAAGGGAAGACTTATCTATTGTTATCAGCCCTTCGAAAGAGGCTGCAAAATGCTAATCAGCTCCAGCGAGGGCTTCTCGTGTCAACAGGAAGCAGGTTGTCAACTCTAATAATTCGCAATCACCTTCACGAAGGTGGACATCATGCACGTAGATCAGTGGTGTGTGTCTCTTTAACTGCACCGCACCGTCTGGCCAGGAAAAACTGGGCTGAGGAACACCGTGGTTGGGGACACAAGTGGAGTCAAGTTCTCTTTTCTGACTAGTCGAGATTCAGTCTGGGGTAGGGGGAGAGTTCCTAATTTAGGTTGAGAGACCCGAACCCACAGCGCTATGCACCTTTTGGCAGGTGAAAGAGAATCTAAGAGAGTTAAGAGCAGATTGCCCTGATAGAATAGCACGAAAGAAAAGTATGGGAATATTAGAGCACAAGGAATAAACGGTTTTCCGTTAAGTAGTGAAGTTGCAAGCTGCCCTACATACTTACCTGCAACAACAAGCCGTTCCGAGCGATATTTCTCTCCGCAGAAAAATGTTCGATACACCGCTGCCACAGATGAGTGCAGGGGGAAAGGAAGGGAAGGACACTGGAAAGGGGGAACCTGAAATTAAAAAAAAAACATCACACACAGAATAAGTTTCCCAGAGGAAAATTGACGTTCAATACCGGATAAAACAAAACTGGCCGTTTGCTCAGTGTTCCTCTCGGGTCCGCTATTTGCTTCGCTACTCATCAGCTAATGAGAGAAAAGATTTTTCCCCATTGGTTTAAAATTTTTTTCTCAGGTTTACTTTTGCTGATTCTTGCCTGACATGTCAGAGTAACCATAGCTGAGGTGGTGTGAATACAAGATAACACCGATCGAGGTTTAAGTTACTCATTTTGAGTACACAACAGAAAAAAAAAGGCCAAAATCAGGGTTATTATTTTTATTCCTTGTTTAAAGAGCCGGTAGTATAAGGGCCAATCATTTTTTTCCCTCGCTACTTGTCTGCTTGTTGCACATTTAGTCAGAACTAAGGTGTAAGAAAAAAAACTTTAATATAAAAGACAAGACAAACAACACCTTGTTAGTTAGGGGGAGAGATATTCGGTACAAAAAGATAAATTTATGCAACATTTTTTTTTTTTGATAATTTTTTATGCAACATTTTCCCCCCAAAACTCCTGATATTCAATTCTTGCTTTCTTCCCATGCGTGAAGAATACCTTCAATCTAGTCCCAGTTATTTCAAATTTTTTTGGAAGTATAACTGTGAACTAGATTCTTTTCAGGAATTTTATTTAAAATAGCCTTCGGTCTTTTAAGTTTGTCAGTATCATTGACAACGTATGACAATCGACGAGTTCTTATCTGGAGGGAACACGGCACACGAAATGACTCAGACTTTGTGCAGGAAATATCACATTACGGCGGACATGGATTGATGGTATGGGCAGACATAAGTATCGGTGGACGTACGGACCTGTACGTCATCCAAAACGGCAGTCTGAGGGCCCAGGTATATAGAGACGAAGTTCTCAGACCTATTGTCATGAAATATGCTGCAGCCATCAGTGATTCGTTTCTTTTCATGGATGATAACGCGCGAACTCAGAGCCCGGCTAATGATCGACCTGCTTCAAAAAGAAGGGAATCCAGCGTATAGAGTGGCCAGCATGTTCCCCTAACTTAAATACAATTGAGCATGCTTAGGACGCTCTTGGCAGAAGGATTGCAGTTTGGTCGGAACCACCGTTGACTCTTCGTAAACTGGAGACTGCCCTTATCGAGGAGTTGCAACCTCTTCGATAACCTAATCAATTCCACGCCACACAGGTGTGCAGCGGTCTTCGCCGTTCGAGAGTACCACACACCCTACTAGAGGTCAGTTACACCTTCAAAAAGTCATTTTTTTCTTGTTGTACAGATACGCATATTGTTTTGTAGCATATCGCATCATTTACATTAAATGCTAATACTGCATAAAAATTTGCTAATATGCTATTTCTTACCTATATTAATAAATATTGTACTGTATCTTACATAAAAAAGATATTTTACGTTCAACAACGTCAGTCGCGCACGAGTTTCCTCACAATATCTGTTGCTTCCGTAATTCTTTCGAGCAGTGTAAATTACGCAATAATCGACCGCAAATGAGTATTGTAAGGACTACGGTAAGAATGAAATACGCTATTGAAGCTGCAAACGTTAATATTATTGCCATTAACGAAAATGTCAGTGCAAAGTTTCTAGATTGAGGGCAAAGTGGCACCATATAGTCCGAGCTCTTCAATGCCCCATTGCAGAATATCTTTCAATCACTGAACTGAGAAGACAAACGAATGAAGATTAGTAGAGATTATTTAACCCACCGTCATTTTGATGATGACAATGATTTTTGCAGATTCCCCATCCCCACCCCTCAGAATTGTAGAATAATAGTCCAGGAACTTGCTGACAAAAGCAAAGAACTGGGCTTTAAAGTGAACTTATAGAAAACGAAACTGATGAAGCTTTATCAAGAACTGAAAGTTTATAGGTGGATGGTGCAAATCTAGTAGTACGGAGTTTGCGTTTACATTGGACAATGATTATCAAACGAGAGTAACATCGAAGAAGAGATCAAGTATGTATAAAACTAGGTGGTTGGAGAGCAATTGGAGGAAACAGTTCAATTTTCAAGGGCAGTTTACTGTTACATCTTAAAAGAAAAGTGTTTAATCAATATATCCTTCCCAGTTCTTACTTATGAACCTTAAACCATATAAGAGGCTGCAGGAAACTCAAAGAATCGTGGAGAGATGCGTGCTTTATGTAACCAAGAAAGCCAGGAGAAAGAGTTCGCAGATCAGAAAAAATGACAAGAGTTGACGACATCATGATCAGAGTAAAGACTTTCAAATGCCAATGCGGGCATAATGCTAGAAGAACTGACCATTGTTAGACAACTCAAATATACTAGACTGAATGCAGTAGAATTGTTGATAATGATGATATAATAATCTGTTGGCGTTCCTTTGTATTTCTGGAAAACTGGGTTTCTTTGCGGATTTGAACTTAACACCTCAACAATGGCCGCTGAAGAGAAATTTATCAAATCCTTTATTAGCAGGCCTTTTGAAAAAAAAAATGTATGTCTTCTTTTGTCAGTCCGTCTGTAAACACGACACCTCTGTATCTATATGCCGGCTTAGAAGAACGCATAAGTATATTTCTTCTGGGTTCCGCAAAAGTATTTTTACTTCTGCAGGCCACTTTCGGAAAAATGTTATTTGCATTCAATATCTGCAATTACGAGAAAAGTAATTCATGCGTTTCAGAACTTTTTGTTGTAAAATATTTCTGACAGATGACAAAGTTTTGATAAGCATTTGTGCGATAGTCTTTTTCTAAATCTCACATTAGAAAAATGCTTTTAACACTAACTGGCTTTGGCTGTGATCGATGTAGCACACATATTCCGAATACACAATTTTTCCACTAAGGGGTGTCGCATCTGTTTGGCAATTCGAAATATGTCTGCGCTTCTGAATGTCAGATTTAAAAAATTCTCCTCAAATACAATTTATTCATTTTTCTCACCACTCAGCGTCCCTGTTATTTAGCATAAATTCCAATTTGTAGTTGCAAGATACATCAGTATTACAGATTTCGATTCGTGAATGAAGTTTTTTGAGCCCTGGCTCATTCCAGCAGCGATAAATATTATCCACATAATTTTAATTTTCTAGACTCAGTATTACTCACTGGGGATAAAAAAAAATTTGTCTGCCCATTTGCCAATATATCTTCGGTTTATCTCCTGCCGTATGATTAGTCTCATATCTATGCTCTGTTGCGATTTCTCATTCTCCAATGTTTTCTGTTTTGTGTTTTCTGTTTTGTGACACTTTAAAATTTCTTCTCCTTCTAGTCATTGTTAACAAAGTCTTACCATTCTTCTCCTTCCAGTCATTGTTAACAAAGTTTTACAAAGTCTTACCGTATGTAAGAACTCCCTCTAGGTCGCTTTTTAGGAAGCTAGGTCGCTTTTACATGCTCATAAATCTGCATTCCGCGCATTCCGTGCCCACACCAGCGTAATCTTGTTCCTTATGCCTTGTTTGAAACATCTGTCATATTACCTATTGCTTTAGCATTTTCTTTCTGGCAACACCGCACATTCACACACACACAACACCTTCATTTCAGCAACATTTAGTGTATTTCCCAAATATTTTCACATCGGCTTAGTTCCATCACAGTAAAGTATTGCTAGTCTTACTATAGCAGCATTAGCATTCTTTGGTCACACAGCACGTGTGGTGTTTTTCTCCAGGTATTCCATCCTACTTGCCAACATCAGTCCCAGATACCGTAATCTCATTACACTTTGGACCACTTCTTACTAGATACACGTTATGCAGACACAAGTATTTGGACACCTAGGTGGAACGGAAACCTGAACATTTATTGCGGAAATCAATAACATAATCAGCACATCTTTTGCAATTACGACTGTAGTGATACGTCTATAGTTAGGCTTTACACGAGATGCCAGTATATCTGAGAAGAAATTTTCCACCACTCATCCTACAAAGCTTCTGTCAGAGTTGCCGTGGATAGGCACGTAACACAGATGTTCTATTGAATTTAGATCGGGAATTTGGACCACCCGTTTCAACAAGTGAACATTCTTGTCATCACACCATGCCTGGACAGATCTAGCAGTGTGGCAAGCCGCTGGCACAGATCCTTTCATGTTTTCTTGCTGAAACATGCAAGGATCTGTGCCAAAATACTTTCACAGTCTAGGTAGTGCAAAATTGTTCAGAAAGTTTAGCAACTGGAGGCCGTTAGCAGGATTGCACCACAACCGAAGGAAATATATCTTCCCAGCAGAAATAGCCCCTCACCATCACAGATCCCACTCCAAACTTGGAGATACAACAATACAATCCGCCTGACAGCGTTACCAGTGTAAACGCTTCACCCAAATACGTCCGTATGAACGGAAGATTTGGATGCGTGATTCGTCATTCCACACGTCCCACTTCCACTCTTCTGTTGTCCACGAACGGCAAGAGACGCACCACTACAGTTATAAACTGGCACTGTCTAGAATGATGTGTAGCTTGTCTACGGCTGACGTAGCATGGTAACTTTGGGCATGCAGTTCCCGGCGGACTGTTCCGATGCAAATAGCTGTTTCAGTGGCTTAAGCGATGTTGCCGGCCAGGTCTGTAGCAGAGGACGTGCGTGCCTTTTTCACATTCCGCAGTAAGCTTTTCTGACACGATGACTCAGCTTGTGGGGCCTTCGCGATCGCGGCTTCACTGTAGTACCACCAACGGCTTTCCATCGATGAAGATAATCATAAACAGTGGATTTGTGAATTCCAGAAGATCGGCAGTGCTACGGATTGATTGTTTACTTAGGTGGCATCCAACCATCAAGATCCTTTCAAAGTCCGTCAGTTCAGCTCCGCGCGACATAGTTGCTTCCAATGCGGTCTGACAGGTGTGCGAACGCTCCCTTTTATACAATTCACCCTGCACGTAAGAGTCTGGTTATACAATTACACATTCATTTGCATATGCGGAGGTGTACGAATAATTCTGTGCACATACTATAAATTAATCTTAATCGTAGCACATATACTCTATTTTTATTCTTCTTGACATCGACCTCCTGTCTTCTACCCTTGGCACATACTACATTTCCTATCCACAGTTCCCGCTGTCGCCACATCTAAAACACTAGTAACATAAAAATGGGATTAATGCTGATTCTTTTTATGACAGGAAACAGGAAGGGCATCCGGTAATAAATAACTTTATGTAACTATATGAAACATCCTATTTAAACCTTTCGTTTTATAAATCAAGACCAAAATTTTACATAAATTATTCCGGTTTACTTTGTGAACATCTGCTTCTTGGTTTATAAAATCCAAAATTTTATAGAATTCTTCTGATTTCGGAATTTAAAGTACAAACCTGGTACAATAAGTTTGTGGCTTTTGTCGAAAGACGTTGTCATTACATCGGAGAATTAACTGCCATTCTTCTTTTTCTATTCAGAATTAGCTGAACACGTGTAAAAATCGAAAAAAGGTACAGAATAAATCTGCACACAAAAGCGTCAACAAAACGAAAGTGTTTCGCGTGGTAAGCGAAATTCGACAATAAAGATATCGGTTTTTAATTTGCATTACGAATTTAAGGAATTGCATGGCAACGACAGAAGAATAGCGTTAAATGTTACAGCAATCAACAGCTCTTCCACCACTAGCTGGAGTGCGCCTCTAATTTTTTTTGCACGTCAGAACTCGTTTTCGAAGAGGGGAAGTGAGAATCTCTACTCAGAGCGTAGGGAGACCCGATACCATTATTTCTGCTTAAGAGAAACGACAGTTTGCGTGATTAGAAATGTAAAAGATGCCAAAATTTCTCCTCTAAAACTGTGTCTGAGCAGCCAGCCGTAGACCGTAATTTATTCGCAATTCATTTGATGAAATGTTACCTTCCCAAATAAGATTAGAATGCCCAAAGCAGACAATGCATTCAGTAGAAAAAATGCAGTTATCGCATTTTATTGTATTGTACGCTTGCACGAGGAAGGCTTTGCATAACTTCGATCCGCCGTACATTATTATTGCAAAAGATTCCACAAAAATCTCTGGAAACAACAATGGCATAATTTGCCTAACTTACCGAATCCTGATATGCGTGACATCTAGAGACAGACACAGCTTCGGTTCGAAAACGCAAGAAAAAAAATCAGCAGAGAGTAACGAAAACAACGCAGCTCCTATGAATAGATTTGTTTACCTTTGATATGCTGTACGAAGACCGACACTCGTGCAAGCTTTGAAGGAAAGACACGAAGCCATACAGGTTCATTTTCTCAGTAAAAGGAATAATACTTGTGAGTTAATTGTGTCGTGCCTAAACTTCTCAGTTTTTCAAGTTACTGCTCGATTTTTTTCCCTTTCTATATCGAATCCCTATGTCCTTGGCTACATATGATGAATTAATTTTTAGTATAGCTTGCATCGATTCTAGTGAGATCGTATTAAAACATACACGATGCAATGACGGGTGTTTCTGATTCATATGAACACTATAAAGACGTAGATTAAATTCCGGTAAATTCTGTTTCATAGGAATACCTGTTGCTGCTGCTCTGGGTCGAAGTGTATATTTATCAGAATGAAGACGGAAAACCTTGTAGTACGAAGATACTTCTGAGAAAAGCGTTAGCACATTTTGCCTACCGTCCATTGGAAACTCTGACTTCCATGCTACCATAAAAAAAACATAAGCCGAATTTCGAAGATGACAATCCGATTTTTGGCGTAAATGGGACAAGGATGGTAAGTCAGATAATATGAGAAAACTTGAAAATTTTCATAGTCCTGGAGCGGGACTCGAACCCGCGTCTCCCAGAAAACGCCCGGGTATGCTAACCACTACACCACCCAGAACGACCAAGTTTCAAGTTTCCGATCAATTTGAATTTAACCATCACAGGATTCGCTAGTCGAAGCTGTAACGTACCAGGAGATGTGACGTACCTGCCAGAAGGACGCACGCGACATAAAGGCAGATAGGAATCAGAATAAAACGTCCGCGTAGCTCAATTGGTAGAGCAACTTATTCCGGAATGAGGGGACCCGGGTTCGAATCCTGCGCGGATAAAAATGACGGAGAAATTTACTTCGTTATAATGGCGCCCGAACTATCCGGATGACCCGACCGTTCAAAATCTCGCAATGGTGTGATGTTATTTCCACACCGCGAGATAGGAAAAATAAGAGAATCCTTTCTAAAGCACTTCGAAAAAAAAATAAAAAAAGTAAAAAAATAAGGGGGAGATGATGTAACGTACCAGAAGATGTGACGTACCTGCCAGAAGGACGCACACGACATAGAGGCAGATAGGAATCAAAATAAAACGTCCGCGTAGCTCAATTGGTAGAGCAACTTATTCCGGAATGAGGGGACCCGCGTTCTAGTCCTGGCGCGGATAAAAATGACGGAGAAATTTACTTCGTTATAATGGCGCCCGAACTATCCGGATGACCCGACCGTTCAAAATCTCGCAATGGTGTGATGTTATTTCCACACCGCGAGATAGGAAAAATAAGAGAGTCCTTTCTCCAGCACTTCGAAAAAAAAAAAAATAATAAGGGGGAGATGATGTAACGTACCTGCCAGAAGGACGCACGCGACATAAAGGCAGATAGGAATCAGAATAAAACGTCCGCGTAGCTCAATTGGTAGAGCAACGTATTCCGGAAAGAGGGGACCCGGGTTCGAATCCTGGCGCGGATAAAAATGACGGAGAAATTTACTTCATTATAAAGCAACCGGCATTCATGTTTAGCGAATCTGGAGGTTAAGAATCTTATCCCGTGTTTGCCCGGAGAAGCAGATAAATCATGAAAAAAATACTGGATTACGCCATATAATACAAATTTTGAAGATGACAATCCGATTTTTGGCGTAAATGTGACAAAGATGGTGGTAAGTCAGATAATATCCGAAAACCTGAAAATTTTTTTTACGCCAAAAATCGGATTGTCATCTTCAAAATTTGTAATATATGGCGTAATCCCGTATTTCTTTCATGAACATAAGCCGATAATACACCGATAAGCCATTACATTATGACCACCTACCTAACAAGCTGTAGGTTCCATTTAGCCCTCAAAACAGCGGCCACTCGGCGAGGCATCGATTCGATGAGGTGGCGATCCTTGGATATCCGGTACCATAATGTCAACAGCAGGTCCTCCAGTTCCCGTAGATTTCTGGGTGGCGGTGATTTAGCGCGAACCCGCATTTCCAAGTCGAACCACAAATGTTCGATTGGGTTCATGTCAGGTGAATTTGGAGGCCAGGGAATTAACAGAATGTCACCAGCATGTTACTCGAACCTCTCCTCGACGATTCTGGCAGTGTGGTGTGGCGCATTATCCTGTTGGTAATCACCATCACCAGCAGGAAGCACAGTTGCCATTTTTTTATTGGAGGTTTAACGACCACCGTGAGCAACTCAATGGGCTATAAACAGTCGCCCGTCCCTAATTTAGGGTCACTGGTTCCAGGGAAGGGAGAGAACCAGTGCCGTAAGACAAACACAACATCCATGCCTCACCGGGATTCGAACCCGGACCCCTTCTGGACGAATGATCAGAGGCCATCGCTTAGACCACTGCGCCACCGGGGCGGCACAGTTGCCATGAATTCGTGAACTTGGTCCACAACGATGTTCAGATACCTGAAAGCTGTCAGCGATTGTGGTATTGGGGTAATGGGGCCTAAAGTGTCCCACGAAAACATCGACCACAGCATAACACCACCACCACCGCCGCCGCCGCCGCCGCCGCCGCCGCCGCCGCCGCCGGCCTGTTTCCGCCCAACAGTGCATCCAACAATCTTTCCTTTCTCAAAGTCAGTTCTCTCCCGCCACGATATTTTCACTCAACCTCACAGTGCGATATGATCGCAGTCAGCTGCAGGCTTTTTTTTTTATACCGTTCGCAAGTGTACTGCGCATCTTAACAACGCAGCGGATCCGTTCATTTGCCTTTGAAGGGGTGTCCGGTGACTTTTGTCAATATAGTGTGTATATACACTGCTGGCCATCCAAAATGCAACACCAAGAAGGACACAAGATTGCAAAGCCAGATTTACTGGACACATAACAACAGATACAAAGATGAAAAGGTTGAGCTTACAGGCCCGTGCGATGAATGAAACATAGGAACTGTTTTAGGTGGGAAGGAATACTCACATTATAAACGAAATATTCTGTTAACAAACACGAATGAACTCATCAATTTTTCGTTAATGCATCTGCGACAAGAAACATGAAGTGTATGTGTGGGTGCTTCCTTAATTAATCTTTTCGTCTTGTTTCTTGATTTGTCCCCTTCTATTAGTTTCTTCCAGAAAAAAATCCCAGGTCCACCTCCATTTTACCTCTGCTTTCCCAATGCTACCAACAGCTGTCGTCTTCGTATGAGGTAGCTTTCTGACCACGTCGCGCAATTTATCTTTCATTCTTTCCTTTTTTTTTCTTTTTTTTTAGTGTTCTGCACTTTGTCCTAGCTTTCCTGTTGTTATTAACTGTTTTCCATTCAGATACGCGCTGTATATAGAAATTAAACACATATAATCGTATCTCTGAATGACAAATAGTTTTTTTTCGAATATTCTTTAAAGCTTTTGGCGTTAACTTGAGCCGTGGGAAATTTTAGCACTTTAAAATGTCGGGTTTTTTAATTTTTTCGAAATATAACATCGGGATGAACATATTGTATAGCAACTGTCAAAGAATACAAGCCAAATTTGAACTGGAAACAGGAGGACGGTGTCATGTAACAGCTGTTCATCTCTTTTCGCAATATTTTACACTTCCGTCTGAAGGTTTAACTGAATTTTAAATTTGTCATTTCCTTTTAAGGATTAGCACCCCTTGTGAGCATCTAAAGTTAATAGAACTTCTTCCTGATTTACGTCCCTGATTAAGGGTGCTAGTTTCATTGAAGGGAGAGACACAGTGTCTTTCGCTATAAGCGTCTGATTAAACATTTCATTTAATAGTGACAGCCGTCCTAATCTATTGTAACTTTCCTTGTCTTTTCACTTTCGTTCTCTTGTTTCCTTTCTCGATTCGCTTTGTCTCTTTCTTATTTGCGTTACCCTTTACTCCTTTCCTTTCCTTTTCTGCCTTAGTTTCCATTAGATTTAATTTCCTGAGTGCCTGTTGTTTCTTTTTCTTTCTTTTAAACACTGGCTACCTTGAATGTTGATTTTTCCCCTTTCTTTATTTTCACCTTCAAATTCGTGTGAACTCCTTTCTGTACAAGTACCAGTGGTTCCAACTAACCCACTTCATGCCCCAAGGAAACATCCGATTTTGATTCTTCTCCATCATTTATTTTCATCCCTCGCATTCCTTTTATTGTGAACACAGCTACAAAACATAATTCATTCGTTTAGACTGCTTTATTACTTTGACCTAACATCAAGAGGAATTCTTCAGAAAATGAGATTTTGCTTTTACTTTCAGCGAGTACACAGATTAATTCATCCATTTTTAAGACTTTTATCTTCAGACTTGGGAAATGTAGTTTTTGCAGAATTTTATTTAATTACAAATACACTCTGAGAGACTCAAAATTTCGGCATGCTCATAGACATGTCTGGAGCAATGTATTAATCGAAATCGTGATGAATATACACAGTGCGTCAAAGAATTTTTAAGACTGGCGCTAGATTTCAGCCTACGGTGGCGCCACCAGTGTAATCGCGAATGCGTTATAAACCGTGACCATCTGCTTGCTTTCTGCCAAAAGCACTGCGCAGTTGCTAAAGTAACTCAAACGAAACGGGCGTTCATTAGAGAAGTAAAATTTTTTTCATGTTGAATTATTAAGATGGAACAAAGGGCTGTTATTAAATTTAACGCAAAACTTGATAAAAGTGCCTCGGAAACGTACCAAATGATGAAACAAGTTTACGGTGAGGTTTTCTTAAGTAGATCAAATGTTTTCCTGTGGCACAAACGGTTTTTGGATGGAAGAGATACGCTAGAAGAGGATAAGCATACCGGAAGACCAAGTTCATCTAGGACACCTGAGATAATTGAAAAAGTGCGTGATTTCGTGGCAAACAATCGACTTGCGTCAGTAAGAATGATGGAAGAGTCTTTAAACATACACAAAGAAACGATTCGAACCATCCTGCATGAAGATTTGGGCAAAACAAAAGTCTGTGCTAAATTTCTTCCACGCATGTTAACCAAAGAACAAAAATCAAGGAGAAGTGCGCATTGCAGAGACATCATTTTAGCCGCTGAAAATGATCCAAACTTCTTAAAATCGATTGTTACTGGTGATGAAACATGGTGTTTTCAATAAAACAAAGGTGTTTTCAATAAAACGATCCTAAAACAAAGCGACAAAGTGCGAAATGGAAGTCAAAAAACTCGTCACAAGCCAAAAACACAAGAAAAGTTCCATCGAAAATCAAAACAATGCTCATTACATTCTTCGATAATAAGGGTATATTATCCACAAAGAATTTGTTCCAAGTGGACAAACAATTACTGGTGAGTTTTATTTAAATGTTTTGAGGCGTTTGATGGGCACAATTCGTCGCATTCGTCCAGAATATCGATATGAAAACAGGTGGTGTTTGTTGCACGATAATGCACCCAGTCACACCTCACTTCTTGTTCGTAGATTTTTGGCGAAAAATAACGTCTGTGTGTTGAATCATCCACCGTATTCGCCTGATTTAGCACCCTGCGACTTTTCTTTATTCCCAAAACTTAAACTGACGTTACAAGGGTGTTATGTTGATGATATTTCGACCATACTAACAGCTTCGACGTGTGCTTTGGAGGCAATTCTGCAAAGTGAACTGGAACAGGCATTCGATTTATCGCCGTAACAAGTGTATTGAAGCCGGAGGGACGTATTTTGAATAACAAACCAAAACAAATTATAATTTCCTGTTTCTATTTCATTTTACAGACGCGGTCTTAAAAATTCTTTGACGCACTGTGTACTTTCGCAGTGTTTCGATAAACGGACAGCAGAAATTGTACGTTTCTAAAATAGAGTTTGAGAGCTTTGGCTCTTACGGGTGCACACATCAGAAAACGAGTTTCCATTGAAAAATGCAGAATTCGAAGATTTTTGGTAGTAAAATAATAAGAAACAGAACACAAAATTTTTATAGTAAGCTAATAAAATGCAGTTCAAAAATGCGTAAATTTGCATTTTCGAAAAGGAAGCAATCCACTTCATAAACCTTCGCATTTATTTGAGAGAATACAGAAGTTAGCAACTTTACACGGCACTGGCTTCAGAGCCCCATACAGTATCATATACTTTTATTCCACCATCGATTATTCTCGGTACAGCATTCATACTGAGCAACCCTACAGCGTACGTTGGCACAGATCTACGAAGCACTCAAGTTTGATCTATGACATCCCTCTTTTAAATTCTTCGTACAATGGAATGCTGATAAGATTTCGGCCTCACCAAGAACGAAATGGGCTAGAGCCATGCAACTTACAGACTATAGCACATATTCACACCGAAGTTCAACACACTTGCCACAGCGTTTCTGAAGTTTCTTTAACATTTAAAAAAAAAAAAATTATTCTGAAATCTGATCACTCAAATACCTGCTCTTCTGCTAATATCACCTCCGAATCATTCGAAAAATGCTTTCCTTTCAAACTTTTTTTTAAGGTTTGGGAACAGGAAATAGTCCAATGGAGCAAGCTCTGGTGAGTAGGGTGGATGGTCTATGCACTTAAACCCCAGATCCCTCAAAACATCCATTGTCTTGCCAGCCTTGTAAGCCGGCGCATTGACCTGCAAAAACAGAGCACCTTTCCGCAGTTTTCCTCGCCTTTTTTCCCTTCAACGCCTCCTTTAATTGGCACAGCAAATTGGAATAGTATTCAGCATTTTGGCCCTTCGGGAGATAGTCAGACACTAAAACGCCTTTAATAACGAATTAAATTTCTCTGTCATTTTTGTCCACGCCGGGGCTCGAACCCGGGTCCCCTCATTCCGGAATAAGTCACTCTACCACTTGAGCTACGTGGACGTTCGTTCTGACTGCTATCTGCCTTTATGTCGTGTGCGTCCTGCTGGGCAGGCACGCCACATCTCCCCCCCCCCGAAAGACGGCCGGGGGGCATGGCCCACGGGTCAGCCGTGACCATGAGTCGTTGCAGGCAGCCATCCGCTGTAGTACGTGCTCTTGAGAACTCCCAGTCAATCTGGTGTGTGGAATACAACGTCACACACATTTATTTTTCGAAGCGCTGGAGAAGGGATTCTCTTATTTTTCCTCTCTCGCGGTGTGGAAAGAACATCACACCATTGCGAGATTTTGAACGGCCGGGTCATCCGGAGAGTTCGGGCGCCATTATAACAAAGTAAATTTCTCCGTCATTTTTGTCCACGCCAGGTCTCGAACCCGGGTCCCCTCATTCCGGAATAAGTCACTCTACCACTTGAGCTACGTGGACGTTCGTTCTGACTGCTATCTGCCTTTATGTCGCGTGCGTCCTGCTTGGCAGGCACGTCACACTTTCGAATCAAGAAAAATCGTTGCCATGACCTTTGCTGCAGACCTTTGAGTCTTGAATTTCTTTGGCCATGGAGAACCCGAGTGCCGCCGCTGCAGAGACTGTTGTTTCCTCTCTTGATCGTAGTGATGTAACCACGTTTCATCAACAGTGAGAATTCGCTGCAAAACATTTTCGCCAAATAGCTCAAAATGCTGCAAAACCGATTTGGAGGTGTCCAATCGGTTTAATTTCTCATCGGCGTTCAAACATTTGGGCACCCACTTCGCTGACATCTTCTGCATATCCAAATGCTGAGGAATTATGAACCGAACATGTTCCCTGGATATCTCCAGTGTCTCAGTTATTGTATTAGCCGAGATTCGCTGATCTGACAAAATCAAGTTGTGAACACGAGCAAATATTTCAGGTGTTGTCACTGTTGAAGGCCTCCCAGATCTTGCTGCATCTTCGGTCTCAAAGTCTCCACGCTGAAAGTTGGCACACCGTTATTTCACAGTGGAATATGAACAAGCACTTATCACTTAATATTTGCGTCACACGCTCATAGATTTCATTTGCAGTTTTCTTCTGCAGGAACAGAAATTTCATGACAGCCCGGAGATTCACACTCCAAAAATTCAACGCTTTGTATTGACACGATTCAAATCAGGACGACAACATTAGTCTGAAAATTGGAACTTTACAATACAAAAGAACACTCTTTTGAGCTGTAATAACAAAATAATTGCCAATAACTTTTCAGCATCCCCTCGTAATACACTGACGGAAAAAAAAATCCCAACACCACGAAAAAATAGTTGTAGAGGAATGAAATGGCGGCAATACATTTGTATAGGTAACATATTTAATCGATTAAGGTTTCAAGATCACAGCTTATTGTAAGCGCGAGAAGAGCCATTTTAAATGTGAAATGCTGGTACATTAATAACCGGTGTAACCGCCAGAACGTTGAATGCAAGCACGCAAACGTTCATGCATTGTGTCGTACAGGCGCTGGATGTCAGTTTGTGGGATGGAGTTCCATGCCTGTTGCACTTGGTCGGTCAATACAGGGACGGTTAATGCTGGTTGGGAGTGACGCTGGAGTTGTCGTCCAATGATGTCCCATACGTGCTCGATTGGTGAAAGATCTGGTGATCTAGCAGGCCACGTCAACATGTCGACACTCTGTAGAGCATGTTGGGTTACAACAGCGGTATGCGGGTGAGCGTTATGCGGTTGGAAAACAACCCCTGGAATGCTGTTCATAAATGGCAGCACAACAGGTTGAATCACCAGACCGACGTACAACTGTGCCGTCACGGTGCGTGGGATAACCACGAGAGTGCTCCTGCTGTCATAAGAAATTGCTCCCCAGACCATAACTCCATGTGTAGGTCCAGTGTGTCTCGGCTGCAGACAGGTTGGTTGCAGGCGCTCACCTGGCCTCCTTCTAACCAACACACGGCCATCACTGGCACCCAGGCGGAACCGGCTTTGATCAGAAAACACAGCAGATCTCCACTCCGTCCCCCAATGAGCTCTAGCTTGACACCACTGACGTCGCAAACGGCAGTGGTTTGGAGTAAGTTGAATGCACGCTACAGGGCGTCTGGCTCGGAGCTGTCCTTCAAGTAACCGATTTGTAACAGTTTTTTGTGTCACTGTGGTGGCAACTGCAGCTCGAATTGCTGCCGCAGACGCGGTACGATGCGCCACTGCCATACGCCGTACACGGCGGTCTTCCCTCTCAGTAGTGCCACGTGGCCGGCCGGAACCCGGTCTTCTTGAGGCAGTACTTTCCCTTGGCCACCGCTGCCAACAATCATGCACAGTGGCTACATTCCTGCCAAGTCGTTCTGCAATATTGCGGAACGAAAATCCACCTTCTCGTAGCCCTATTACACGACCTCGTTCAAACTCCGCGAGCTATTGATAATGGCTTCTTCGTCTTCTTAAAGGCATTCTTGACTAACATCAACACCCTACGTCGAATCTCAACGATAACTAACACTCACGAACGTTACAGCGCGTATTTACAGCAAACCTGCTTTGCATGTTCCGTGGGGCGCTACTAGCGCCACACGTATGCGCCGAGCGCGAAATTTGCATAGAAGTTATCTTACAGATGTACTCTGACCGCCTACCAACTGTCGTTTATCTAACACAACCCCTTCTTGGTGTTGGGATTTTTTTTTCCGTCAGGTATATCAGCACCCGCAATCGAAGGTTATATTACGCCTGTTTAAAGGGTCCATAGACTCATTAGTCCATGGTGGAAGCTTCTGGTAACTTCAAAGGCATGTCCTTGAAAGCCATAGTAGTATTTACGATTTCCTATACCACATGCTTTGAAACAATCTGTGCATAAATGCTGGAGTATTTGTAAAACTGGACTCATTAATTTCAGAGAAAGCTAATATTCGGTGCATGAAAAACTTTTACCCGTTTTTCTTGACTCAAATTCCAAGTAAAACATTTGCGTAACAAGTGCAATAGCAGATGGTTCGCTTGATGGCCAAAATGCTTCGACTAGTAGGCTATAAAATGGAATCAAGTACGCAGGTGCACCTCCATCGTAAAAAAGTCACCCAAGGGTTAACATATCAAGCAATAAGGATCACATTAGGCATTGTTTGCTTTATGAGTTCGGCAAAGTCAACAATGCAGCTGAAGTCTGCCGCAACATTTGTGAAAAGTATGGCGAGGATGCTGTAGACGAAAGCACACGTCGCCGTTGGTTTTGGAAATTCCGTGAAGGAGATCACAGCTGCATAAGTCAACCACGTTCTAGACGTCCATCAGAAGTTTCTGAAGAGGATCTCAACCAAGCTATATCAAATAACTAACATCTAACCGTTGAAGAGTTATCAAAAAGATTTTCTGTACACATAACGACAGTAGAAAGTAGGATGCGTGCGCTTGGGTTTATCACAAAGTTAGACCGATGGGTACCACGTGACCTATCCGCAAGAAATCGATCGTACAGCATGACCACCTGTTCGTTTTTGCTTGCGCGTCACAGAAATGAAACTTTCTTGGAACGGTTAGTTGCGGGTGAAGAAAAGTAGGCCCTTCACAGAATTGCAAAGCATCGAAGGATTGTATGCCAAGTTGGAAAACCTGCCTCATCGACTTCAAGAGGAGAACTGCATCCGAGAAAGGTCTTGTTAAATGTATGGTGGTATGTGAAGGGAATAATCCCCTGGAAGTTGCTTACACCTAACGAAACCATAAATATTGACCTGTACTGCCAACAGTTGGAAAGGCTGAAAGAAAAATTGAAATCAAAGTGTCCAGCACTGATCAATCACAAAGGCGTTATCTTGTAACATGACAACGCAACAACCCACACATCTTTTGCCACTCAGAGAAAATTACTGGACATTGGATGGGAAGTGTTACTTCAAACCCGTATTTCCCAAACGCTGCAGCTACAAACCTCCACCTTTTTCGATCTCTTCAGAACAACTTCGGTGAAAAAACTTTCGATGAAGTTGAAGATGTCGAAACTGCATTACAAGAGCTTTTTTGACTTCAAAACGGAGTTCTACAGAAGGGGAATTCACTTACTAGCATGAAGATGACAACAGGTCATAGATAATAATGGCAATTATGTAAAAAACTAAAGATGTCATTTATTAAACAAATGTTTTTCTTCTCTACAAGAAAACACGGGTAGAACTTTTGACACACCTAATAATAACCATTTTTGATACACCTGAGAAGTTAAAGTTATTTCCCTTTTTCGTTAGTTCTTGAGGAGATATCGAGTTCGTCCCTTTTCACTAGCTTTCAGCCAGCCGTGTTAATGAGGGAGAGGAGAAATGCTACTTGTTCTGCTTCAGCACCATTACTGGCTGTTTCCCTAGGTTGGTTGTTTATGGAGTTCAATTTAAATTACTTTGTTGCGCTGGAAATCGTTTTACAGCTTTGTTTGCAGCTCTCGGGTGTCTTTTATTTATTTATTTATTTTTTTTTTTTGATTGGGGGTTTAACGATTACCGTGAGCAACTCAATGGGCCATAAGCAGTCAGCCGTCCCTAACTTAGGGCAACTGATTCCAGGGAAGAAAGAGAATCAGTGCCGTAAAGCAAAGGCCAGCGCTTTGACCACTGCGCCAAAGGGGCGGTAATTAAAGTTTTTAAATCAGTGGGCGGTATGTGTACAAATTGATCGAACAAAGTGATACTATAAATACACACTGTTTTTTCAAAAGAAATTCTAACATAATTCGAAGGTAATTACGTAATGTGCTTTGGAACGCATTTAGTACATCTCACGAACGCCTCATTTTGGAGTGCTTAAATAAATGTGCTAAGCAGCATTCTGGAGATTACCGATGTTCTTTGATTATGCTAACGCTTTCTCTGGGTTCTCAGAATATATATTTATGAGTTTGAAACGTCTGGCAGAATGATTCTGATGAACAAGAGTTTTGAATTTCGGAAATGAACTGCACACTGCCGAGAACTTTGAACCTTCATTGAACCTTCTTTTTTTCATTTCTTTCTTTTTTTTGTTGTTGTTGTTTCGAGATTGAACGAACTACAATGACAACCTTTAAGCAGTTAGGCGTCGCTAATTTAAAGCTACTGGGTCCAGGGAAGGCGAGAAGCAGCGCCAGAAGCGCTACCGGGTTCGAACCCAAACTCAGTTGTACGACAAGTGAGAACCTCGTTCCTAGGTCACTCGGAATACGTACTTCGCACTTTATGCATGCTTGTTTTTAATACGAATCATTTACTCATGATAGCGAAATGTTGCGCTATCCAAGCACATTACACATACGTTAGAAACTACTTTGTGTCCACTTACCACTCTTTGGAAGTACCTCAGTAAAGCATTCGGAACACTTCTATTTCCAAAATGCTTGAACATATACTACAGTACATTTTCCGAGAACGCTCTGCATCTTTCGGTGCAGCCATGTTTTCCTTTTCTTTTTCTTACTCCCCCCTCTTCCTCACCAGTTATTTTGTGAGCAACACCGCTAGTACCATCGTTAACGTGCTGTATTCAAAACGGAAGTAATTTGCCGCTAGAGCAAGTGAAATATAACACTAGAAAAGCCCATCGCTCTTTTTTGACAAATATATCGTTCGACAACTCTAAATTAGTTTCTCCTCTTCAGGTTCGCATAACTCTTCCTCTCTCTCTCTCTCTCTCTCTCTCTCTCTCTCGCTGGATCTTTTTTTTTTCTTCATAAAGATACTCATATGTTCCAGACGAAAAAGATGACACAATCACAAGGAAGATGAGAGTTTATGGAGAAAAGGAGAAGTCTGCAGGAAATAAAAATCTACTTTTTTATATATTTTTTGAAAGTCCCTTCGCATGATGGGGTCACTGCGCGGACTGCCAATCTTACCTTGGTTTTCGCGATGCTATATCGCAACTGATTTTGCATTCTGGGAATATGGAGCGTTATTTTCAGCTTCAGTGGGTACGACTAAAAAGAAGAAGGCCACCGCGAGGCTGCTTGGATTCCAAGTCGCAGATACCCCTCCAAAGCCGAGCTCTGGACCCCATGTTATAGCATCTCCCCATCGATTTGCACTGTGATGCGGCTGAAAACGTACACAGAAGCTACAGCCTTTCAGGGACTAAAATGAGGGAACCTTCCTGGAACGCGGAGGGAGGGGGGGGGAGTCCAAAATAAAAACAGTTTTTTTCTTATCTTCAAAAAAGGAAGACAGTGTTCGAAATACATACGGTATGGTATTTTTGCATATTCTATTTGCCGGCTGAGTTTGGATGGCTCAATAAAAATTGTTTTTGAGCTCGGCTTCTGCCGATACAAATCTGAGGAGAACATCTTTTTCTCTATAAAAGGAATTTGTACAACGCAGAGATTTAGCTCTTTAGCTTACTTACATCTTTGGACTCAAATAACTCAAATACACCTTCGGTCTCTTCGCCGTTTCAGTTCAAGTTGGAAAATGACGGTAAAGAATGTTTTTAATGGCTGCTTTCCGAAACGTATCAGAGAAAACAAGTCTTTTACGGCCCATTACAAAGCTTGAATTTGGCATTCTGGGAGTGCGAACCCGGTTTGTTTCCATAAAGTTCAAAACCGTCACTTCCCATATGATAAATTTCCTAGAACAGAACGATTTAAGAAATGTATTATTTAGTACTAGCCGGAGTAAAATGCATGGTAAAAAAGCCGCGGCTATTGAGAATTTTTCCGTGACTCACTTATAAACGTGGAAAGAGCGAAGATCTTTGTTTGATGTTCCTGGTCCACGTTAAATGTCTGTATTAAAAATATCTTGCTGCCTAATTGAAAGTGGTTTCAATTAAAAATATAAATATTTTTTTTCTTGTTAAACTGTTGGTGCTGATAATTTTATTATTCAGTTTTTATAAAAGTTTTTAGAAGTTACTTTCTATGGAGTTTAGAAGATCTCACGACAAGCAGTTTCCCCGAAGGTTTATGGTTGCCGCAATGGTTTTATAAAAAAAAATAAAAATTGTGTTACAAATGCATGCATTAAATAACATCAACTCCCGCAACGACACCATAGCATTTACACGTCAAAGAATGACCGAATGAAACTTTAGAATTTCTATTCAGATGGTTACAAAAGGCATCGCCGTTGAAAATTTCAAGGCTCCGAGTTGCTCTGGGTGTTCTTCAAGACCCGAAACGACAACATCAATAAAAAAACAGCCTTGAGCGCTCATTTATAAACTTACTTGATTTCATTCTCCGCTTTATCAATTGTGAAATACCATTATGCTCCACTTTTTGGAGGATATTTCACTTTTCGAGATGCCATCCCTCTCGTAACTGATACTTTATCTGATGAAACAGGGGTCCAGGTTAAACACCAGTAACGCTGAGATACTGATATGACAGAGGAAACCTTGAAAGATTTCCTTAGGAATGCTTTAATTCCCTTCCAAGAAACCATCTCACAAACTCCCATCATCGGATTTCTTCTGAAAAATTTCTAAATGGAAGAGTATATTCGAATAAAATATAAAAACCTCGATAAACTGAAACATGACATTTAACACAAGGATGACCCAGCAATAACGAGCTCCACGAAGGATGAAAGCTTATCTTACAAAGCGCGTAAACAGTATCTTGTTTGCGTCATCTGAAATATATCATGCCATGGGTCGTTAAGCAGAAACACCTGATGGGAATACTTATCACCCGTTACAGGTTTACGTTCGGTACTGCTGAGATAAGAGGGTGGAAAGGAGTTATTTTGCCGCATTTTTCGTAAAAACCGACGGCAATATGAACAATTTGTTTGGGAAGCGCAAAAAAGTTTGCGCACCATTTGGTTCATATACATCGCCCGCTTAAAGGGTTAAATGACATGCCGTGCGTACGAAAGCAAACAGCTAAAAACGCATGCCACATTTGCGTATAAATAAAACTGAAAAAAGGAAGACTTGGTGGAAGTGGTATATGATTTAACTTACAACATTGAAACAGGAAAATTTGGACACGAAACGTGTTGTGCAGGTATACACGGAAAAGCCAAAACGTTATGACTATCTATCTGCCTAATATAATGTTGGTCCTCCACGTGCCGTCAAAACAGCTTTCACCCGGCAAGGCATAGACGCTAAAAGATTTCTAAAGGTGTCTTGTGGTGTCTCGTACCAACACATTACCAGCAGATCCTTTAACTCTTGTAAGTTATGAAGTTGTGAAGATCGGATTTGCTGTTCCAACACAAACCATAGATGATCGATTGAATTCATGTGTGGGAAATTCAAAGGTCAGGGCAATACCAGGAAGTCTTCCTCATGTTCCGCCTGCCATTCTCGAACATGTGAGAACACAATTTTTTCCAGACTGGCATCGAAGCTGTGTCCCCTCACTCCGGAGTAAGTCGCTCACCCAACTGAGCTACACGGACAGAATGTCTCGCTGCAGATTTGTCGTCTTGACACATGTTTTAACTTCTGTAGTATGTCACAAACAATACTGGAAGTGTGGCATGGCGCATTATCCAACTGAAAGAAGGCACTACTAGAGAGGAATACCGTTGCCATGAAAAAACGTACCTCATCTGCTATAATGTTTAAGTAGATGATAGACGTCACAACTTCCTTCACGCCAATGAATGAACCCAGGGTTTCCCAGTAGACCATTGCCCAAAGCATTACATCCCCTCCACGTGCTCGTTTTTGTCCCACGGTGCATCCTGGTGCAAACATTTCCCAGGTAAACCACGCGCACGTACCCGGGCGGCTTACACAGTACAACAGGAAACGAGAGTCATCTGACCAGACAACCTCCTTCCAATCATTCAAGGTCCAATTCCGATGCTCGCGTTCCCATGGTAGGCACTTTCTACGGTGACCCGAGGTTAGCATACACACTCGGAGCGGCCTGGTGCTAGCTGCACCATTTTCAGCAGGGTTCGATATGCTGTATGTTGTGACACATTACTCCCTTCACGAGCATTCAAATTTCCGGCGAGTTGCACCTCAGTATACTTTCTGTTGGCTCGTACTATACGGGATAGCTCACCTGTTACATCGATGGGCCGTGATCGGCCCACAGCTTGCCGGCGGTTCGTGGGTTTTACCTTCTCTGACCAGTTTTGGACGGTACTAATTACGGCTGACCGTGAGCACGCAACAGGCCTTGCCCTCTTGGAAATGCTCTGACCTAGTCATCTGGTCATTACAATTTGGCCTTTGTCAAATTCATATAAGTCCGCTGCCTTTCCCATCCGAAGAACAAGTATTACACAAATTAACAGAGCTCAGTATCAGGTGTGTTATTACACCGTTTCATGACTTTCACATGCGCCGTAGTTTACCCGCAGTTTCTTAGATTTGCGTAATGTTTTGGCTCTTCGGTATATGTTGAAAGTAACATTACCACCTGTCGACGAAAAAAGTGTTGAGTTGCCATCGCGAGGGGTCATTACTCAACGGTAGAGGGAGAATACTTCGAAAGTGTGTAAGTATAAGTATGTTTAGAGCATTACATTTCTGCCCCATGTAAAATCAGCCTCGTTACTTTTTAAACGACCCTCGTATGCGCCACAGTTGCTGATGGTAGTCGTCCCCCCATCCATGAAAAAAAAAAAAAAGACTGTAGACAAAGATATTGCAAAGTTGTTCATCATAAAAGTGATAGTGGCAAACAAAGGAAATTACTACAGTTTTTCATAGTCGGCAGGTAGTAGGAAATCAATTTTTCTCAATAAATCAGCACAGTATTTTCACAGTTTAAGTATTTTGCTAAAGCCTTTTGCTTCACTGCATTAAATAATGTACGTACAACAACTGGAGTACGCAATTCTTTTTATGTAGGCAGATCTCAATTTTGACACACACACACATGCAGGTAATAGTATTATTAATTTATCGTGATGTGTTTTTTAGTGTACACAGTTGATCATATCGCTCAAAAGTAAGAATGCTTGAAAAAAAAGAAAAAAAAAACTCAGTCTGGTTAAAACGAACGTAAGTTCACGTCCCGCCAAGGCGCTTTATAGAGAGAGGTTTGACTGTATTTCTTCATGACAGCTATCAGAAAAACCTACTTCCATAACCAAATTATTCATTCCGTCCACGCGTATACAGTATATCATCTGTATTTCTTGAAGTTGCAATCGAGAAAAGTACTTTAAATGCAAACGGAAATCAGCAGCTTCTTTTGGGAAAGAAATAATGTCATATCACCAGTAACTGCAATTTGTTGTACTGCATTCTTTGTATTTCAGGAGATTGTCCTCAACGGCTGAAAATTTAAAGTTTCATACCCTTGGTGAGGACGCCAATTTTGTTGGGTATGTTTGTTTAGCACTGAGTAAAATTCCTAAGTTTTCTGAAAATTGCATGGACTCCAGAAGACTGAATGAAAGTTGTGTGCAGTTTCTCAATCTCATAGGAGCAGGAAAAAAAACCCAGCAATTTAAATAGCACGCAACCTTTTTCCTGATTAGAGGGTATTATTTATATTTATTAATACTTCCAGAAGGGAGTGGGGTATTCATGACTTTGTTCATATCCCTCTCACATTTCGTGCCGTTTCCCCCATTTTTACTCACACAAAATTGTGGTATCTATTTTTTTTTTTTTTTTTTTTGAATGGAGGTTTAACGACCACCGTGAGCAACTCAATGGGCTATAAGCAGTCGCCCGTCCCTAATTTTGGGTCACTGGTTCCAGGGAAGGGAAAGAGCCAGTGCCGTAAGACAAACACAACATCCATGCCTCACCGGGATTCGAACCCGGACCCCTTACGGACGAATGATCAGAGGCCATCGCTTAGACCAGTGCGCCACCGGGGCGGCCAAGTTTGTGGTATCATACACTACTGTTTGTGAAAATCGAAACACCATGAAGTACTGCTGGTATTAGCTTCAAACTTACAGGATATGTACAACAGATAGGGACATGCAATGATTGAAATGCCAATGAAAATGCACATGCGGTTTCGGAAACAAAACTCAAGAATTATCCGCTTGCAGCACTAATTGAAGCAGCGGTCAGGGGGCAAAACAGAATGCGCGCGATACATTGTGGGAGCACATCCCTGCTGAGCCGGTCACGTGTGTATTACAATTATTATACTTTATTAATTATTATTTTTGATTCTGCAAAAATGTTTATTCCTCTTGCGGACAAAACTTCTACAGCGACCTTCGCTTCTCGAAGTGAGCTCATAGGATTCAGTTTGGATTCAATACTATCAGCTTCACACAAGCTCCACGTGAGTTCGTCAACAATGACAAATATATATTACTAAAGAAATAAATACCAAAGAAACACTTGACGATCTTTTCGCTTAGGAAATCGAAAAAAGCTTAATTTGTCCTCATCTGTAACTGAACAATCCTTAAAATGACCAGGTTTTTTCACCGTATTGATATACTCATTCACCGGATTGCATGCAAAACGTGAACTTCTAACCAAAGATCTGTAATCTGTTCTTACTGGTTTAGGACTGTCATGTGACCATGTTGATTTGCCCCGTCACACCAGATGGCGTTGAGGTTTCGGGGATCCACTATCTCCATTGGAGTTCCTAGGCTTACCATGTACTCGCTTTGGCTGGCTCAAACGAGATGTTGCAATCAGTGAAGAGTCGGCATTGAGTCGAAAGGGTGTTTCTTGTGCCTCACTAAGCCCCTTCCCCGAAGGAGGTCGCATTATGAACACCTGACGGAGTTTGAGCGAGGAAGGATTGTTGGGATAAGAGAAGCTGGATTTTCCTACAGCGAATTTGCACTCGTGCGAGACGAAACTCCAGCACAGTGATGAGAACGTGGTGTCAGTGGACAAATGATGCTCGGACCCCCAGAAATCCTGGGAATGGACCGCAAAACCGCACGACTGCGCGGGACGACAGACACCTCTACCGCATGGAAACGACCGATCCCACAGTGACATCCACGGTGCTAGCGCAGCAGTGGAGCACTGTCACAGGTCAGGCTTTGTTCTACAGCATAGATCGACGTCGTCTGCACAACAGAGGACTGGCCGCTAGCTCCCCATTGCTCAGTGTTCCTTTGACCCTCAACCACAGACGCCTCAGGGTGTAATGGGATCTCAAACACAGACATTGACGCGCTGATTGGCAGCAGGTTGGTTTTTCTGATGAGTCACGATTCAGCTTGGTGCATCATCATGGTCGCATTCGTGTCAAAGAATATCTAACCCTTTAAGAAGGTCAACTCTCATAGAGATAACGTAAAACAGGCGGCAACAGCGCCACCACATCTTAAGAGATAATATGCTCTGCGGGAAAGTTGACATTCAGGAGCAAAACACGTTAGGGGGGGGACTACGGCAGTGAAGCTTTTCTTTGATCCACGATGGTTTCCTTCGATCTGATGACTATTTGCTTAGAGTAGTTTTGTTGTTGTTGTTGTTGTTTTCTGATATCCCGCCCATCCCTTATTGTGGTGAGAAAAATAGGCAATAACTTTAGTATTACTATTTAAATTAAATTTCAGCAAATATTACAGTTAGGCCTAAGGATCCGTACAAAATGCAGACATTCCCTAGTATTTGGCATTACTGAAAATATTTCTGAAAAACTGAAGAAAAAACAAAAGCCTTAACTAACTTGGTTGGCGTAACAAAACTAAAATATCCGATTTGCGAAGTGATTATACAGAGTGTTCTGAAAGTAACTGTGCACCTAGGCTACCGTTTTGTTTTCGCAGTTATCAAATGCAGTAAGTTCCACCGGAATGTAGTAAAGTGGATTCTCCCAGTCGCAGCCGATCGCGGGAACCCGTGGGGCTCACTGCGCATGCGCAGCAAGCTGCTCGAAGCGTCGATTGCCGCATTGCGGCAGTTGAGTTCCAGAGGTCAACAGAGACGAGTCGTTGTTACTGTAAGTATCGAAGTTATCATGTGTGCTGTTGTTGTTCAGTTTTTCGCACTACGGTTCTTTCAATTGCGGAACGATGTGTTTCTGGTTGAATATGTCTTTCGAGAAGGCAATGAATACACCGATTTAGTGCGGCAGCAATTTTCTGCCAAATTCCCAGACACACCTGTACCTCATCGTAATGCAGTTCGTCGACTTATTGAGAAATTTTGTGCAACAGGCTAAGTGTTCGACGCCGAACTAAGCGGGAGACCAACTAAACTTACCGATGGGAAGTTGATGGACATCTCTGACTCCCTGCTGCGGAGTCCATCAAAATCATTGCGCAAGTTGGCGCAAGAGGAAAATATCGGGCTTGCGACAGCGCATAAAGCTGTGAGAGAATCATTGCACCTCTACCCATACAAAGTAACAGCGGTACAACAATTGCAACCGTCGGATCACGTAAAACGACTCCGGTACTGTGAATGGTTTAACAATTTTATTCAAACGAAAACTGTTGCTGTTCTTGATGTCACCTTCTTTACAGATGAGGCGTGGTTCCACCTCTCTGGGTATGTTAACGCACAAAACACACGATTGTGGTCCACAGAGACTCCTCATGCTGTGTCGGAACGACCCTTGCATGACCTGAAAATCGGAGTGTGGGTTGCGCTATCCCGACGGCGCATTGTCGGGCCGTTATTATTTCAGGACACCATGAATAGTGCACGTTACTGTTCCGTACTCCACGACTTCATCGGCCGCCTTGAAGAAGACGAAATCACCTACAGCTGGTTTCAACAAGATGGCGCTACTGCGCACACAGCTCACACCTCTATGAAACTTCTGAATGAGGTTTCGGGCAAACGTGTCATCTCAAAAAACCTATGGCCCCCTCGCTCCCCGGACCTTACTCCACCAGACTTTTTTCTGTGGGGAGCAGCAAAATCTGCTGTGTATCCTGATCGCCCACGCACGCTTGATCAATAACAAACTGCAATAACTACGTTCATCAGAAACATCTCACAAGCAGAGCTGTAGCAAGTGTTTGCAAATAAACTGAAACGGGTTCAGCGCTGTATCGACGCTCGTGGAGATCACTTCGAACATTTTTTCTAAGTGCATAGCTTAGGTGCACAGTGACTTTCCGAACACCCTGTACTACCGAGAAGGTTACAATCACGTGCTGTGAATCTGAGTAGCTCGGCTGACTGTTTTTTACCCGAGGAATTGAAGTCAACAGAAATACACATGCGCAGTCTGCTCCGGCATCAGCCTGTATGATGGCTTCTCTGCACTGCATGTTTTCCCTGAAGATATGGCTGCGCTAGTTACGTCTCGCTGAGCCTTAACTTCTTCTCGTTAGATATTCTTTGTTCGTGTCCGAAGACATCATGGTGAACGGCACCTTGTAGCCTCATACCGTCCCAACGCCAAGCGCCATGGTTTGTGGCACCATTGATTTCAATTTGCGATCTAGCCTGATACAAATTGAGGGAACCCTCAACAGAAGGGATGTCTTAGATGCAAAAAGATACCCTTCCTTCAGAGTTGTCCTGGCGCTATATTCCAGCAGCACAATGCTCCGCCATGTAACCGGGGCTTCCATATTTATCAGAAACGAGATTATGTAGCCATTTTTAGAAATAGTGAGTTGGAATCATTTTATTTTATTTCCCGCCATTTAGAGGGAATTGCAACAACAGGCGAAGTATTTCCTTTCCCACGCGACGCAGCAGATGGCAATTAGGGAATCTTGCGTTTTTCGGAGAAGAGGCCTCTTAGAAAGTGGCTTGAGGAAAACGCGGTGGGAGAAGGTCGAAGAAGCAAGATAGTTTCAGCGGGGGTGCAGATTTCTTCGGGTCAAAAGGGAAGGATGGCGGAATTGAGGTCGATGATAGAAAAAACGGGAGGAGAGGTTTGGATGGCCGGGAAGAGATATGCAGAATTCGGCATGTAAAATACCAAGGGAGAACTAAAAGAATGAAAGCACGAAGCTGACGGACAAAAGCTTGATGACATTCCCCGTAACATCTGAATAAACGTTTTCCTCACTGTAAAATTTAGCCTCGGTCGATTCACTTTTCTATGCTTTGTATTGTTTTTATCTGCTCCAGTTGGGAGAATTACGGATTAAACCACCCACACCAAACTTACTGCAAAGGAAGCATCAACGAACCCTCCACACAAGGCGCTTTAATGAAACTCAGCACCAAGCCCTGTAACAGCCACATGCGGTTCGGAATGTTCAAGACTTATTTGCACGACAGATACCGCTTCTTCCCTGGCATGCACGTTCAACAGATGTATATATATCCCCGATCAAACATGTGTGGGACATGATAGCTGGACTATTGGCCCATCAAGTGCCTCCTCCAGTCAGCGTGAATGAAGTCTGGTCTCACATAGAAGCAGCATGGTAGGCTAATACCCAAGATGGCATCAAAAAGCTCTTCCATTCAAATGTCACTACGTGTAGAGGCTGTTATTGTTGCTCGAGGTGGCTTCACACTATACTGAGTTTTGAAGCCAGAAAATCTTGTAAAGCTCTACAAATGGAACCAATTATCTCTTGTAACGTGAGGAATCTGTGACATAAATTTCATATGAACACAGCTGTAATTTTGGTGTTATAATTTTCACAAACAGTAATGCAATTATTTTACGGAATATGTTTATGTTTCCAACAATTACCGTAACATGAAACCACTGTAAAGTCCTGCAACGATCCCAAATTAAGCCTTTAACCGGCTGGAACGAATTAACTCGGGATTAACAAAGTGGGCTGAACTCAAATAAAAAAAAAATACATTCACTGTCTAAGAAGTGGGCCGAATGCGACTGGAACGAATTCATTCAGGGTATGTTTAGTGGTCCCAAAGCTGCTCGTATGAGTTACCTTCAAGTCTAGAGCATCGAAAAAAGTTGGTTTCGTCCTTAGATCTGTTATTCAGACTGGTCATTCAGGCGTATGATTGACACCAATACCTTCTGACAAATTAACTGGTAAAGGGCTATGGCAATGGAGCCAAGTTTAAGGAAGGAGAGAGAAAACATTTGTGTAACCTTTTTTTTTACCCAGTTGCATGATGTTCGTGTCAGCGAGACTAGCCCTTCCCTATCATGTTTTAGGTCCCGGAACAGTGAATAAATGACTAGAAGGGAGGGTTTGTCACCTATAATAGGTTTATTTTTGCTGCTGATGATATGAGAGGGAATAAAGATAAATTATTTTGCCGTAGCTTTCGTAAAACGCCGTCGCTCTATGGACATTCCTGTCCATGGAGGGAACAAAAACTTTGGGAACCGTACATCGCCGCTTAAAAAGTTAAGCCTTAACTTGTTGAAATAAACTTTCTTCAACGTAAAGCTTACTTAATAACAATTCCATACTTAATTAAACTGCAGAAGTATACTAGTTGCAACTGTATGCTTAATTAAAAAACGAAATAATTAATTAAGCACTAATAATAATAAAGGCCAGATGAACGCAAATAAGTTGTACTTACTGAGTCCACAGTTTAATTCATGTTCGCTAAGAATAAGTAGCATGGCAATGGCTTCATCAAATAGCTTTGTAACAAAACATATCAACTTCGACACAATCCTCTCTCTCTGTCACAGCAATATGAAATACTGAGCTTACTTTGATACATTCGCAATTAGCACACTTCACAATGTCGTGCTGAAAACAGCGTAATCGTAAAATATCACCAAGGTCCAGCTAACAAGTCAGACTCTTGAACAAGGAATCATAAACATTCAGTGAGAACATGAGTGACTACTCAAATCAGTGTGAGTAATAGTGAATACCCACAAATCAGATCAAATCTTCTAAATCAAATCATTCAAAATCCCCTGATATATTTCAAAACAGCAACTCTTACCATTAGCTTTACTATACGTCATTACACTTTGACCTATTGTCAGGGTTGCCAAACTAATTCATTGAGAGAGAAAAATGTGACGCTCAGATGAAAAACGTTTAATGAGAATAAATCCAAATTTACATAATAAGATAGGAACTGAAAAGGAAGATTAAATTAAAGTATACGTCACAGTTTCCACTTGCATCTCCGATCAGCTTTTAACTCCGACTGGCCATTATTTTTCTACGGCATTTTGTGGAGGTTGGTTCATTTCATGATCATCGATGCAAGAAGTTATTTAACTGGCTAGGTTTGAATGGAACAGGCCGTAAGTTTTGCACCATCTGAAGGAAATTATTTTCACACAGACTTCTGCCCTTTAAAGTCGCAAGTTACCGTTAATTGATTTATCTAACCCCTTATTCAGGACGTTGGTGGTATTTTCTCCATATTGTAGGACGGAAGCCTGTCCCTTTTCTGTAGCGAATGGGCGAGGAAGCGTCGTTTCTTAGTGATGATCTGTAGGGGCAAGAAAGCGGGGGCCGCGAGAGGGGTTTCTCCGACAATTCTTGGTTAAATATTTTCGCACTGAAAGGCATATTACTTCTCCAAATAGCTTGTATATTTTGGCAACGCTGACACTGAGTCAGAGCAAAATAAATGACGTTGCATGTTATATAGAGATAGAAAAAGGTACTGAAGCCTGCTGCATATCTATGTGAATCGACTAATACGTATTGTCATATGATTGAGATCAATAATGGCACAACGTGACGATTGTATGGGTGGCCTGAACTTCCTGTGAGTGAAACAATAAAGGAGCAAGTTGTTTTTACATATCGATATTAATTATTTTACCCTGGCCGCATTATTATTTACTGTTATTGCACAAGTGAAACGTAAGTTCAACAAGTTCATCTTTAGCTAAGAGCATTAGTAAATTAAACAACTGCATCAAAATAAAAAAAACAAACTACAAAATCTAAAATGCTTTCCTAAATTGTCTAATTAAAGTCACTATTTCACAATACAGTACTAATAATGTTCAAATATATCCGTATAACAATATAATCTCACAGCAGAATTACTTTCAGTGAATATTTCTCTAATCCCTTTTCTATAATGCACAATAAAAGAACACTTTTTTGATCAATAGGCATTAAACAACAGGTAAGGAAATTAATGCACTCAGTTTTAAAAACTGGAAAAGTAGATCTTACTATGTTGAAACTAAGAACAAATACAGCTCTAGTGCTTTTTAAGGTAAAACACGCTTAACCACTCATGAAGGACACATACAGAAAGTGAAAACAAAACATCTTCTTTATCAAGAAGTTCTCCAAATGTTTGTTTATTCGACACTTACTCTTGAGTGTGTGTCAGCCGCACATTTGAATTGCCACCCGCTGTTGCCTTAAGAGCTTTTGAAGAGCGAGTTGAAGTAATCTGTTCGAGTTGATTTTCAGTTTTGTAAGAGATGAAATACTTGTTTCAAGGACTCAGCATGTCATTGCGTTTCAAAGCGTTTGTAACTTTCACAGTTTTTAATATCCTTAAGAAAGATGGCATCTTAAAGAACATTTGTGAAGTGGGTCTGGAGATTTCTATTCGCGTTAACCCTTTGCTTTCAAAAGTAACTCCATAAGTATGAAAACAAAATTAAAGCAACACTTCTAATGAAGACTACTGATTACTGAGTTACTGGAGGAATACAAAACAGAAGTAAAGTATAAGTGGCAGTGCAACAGTCATGCAAGTTTTTTACCTCTAAATCAAATGGCTTCGAAAATTAAAAAGAAAGTTTATTACATACATACTTTGCCTGCAAATATGCTGAATGTTGCACCTTGTTATGAACAGCGTTGCTTTGTTTTTGAAATGGGAGTGAAGATTTAACTGAAAATCATCCCCTAATTACAGAGAAAAGTAAACGTAACTTTCAAATTGTACACAAAGAATGTGCAGAGTTCTGTCTCCGATTTCAAGTTTCTTTTAAAATGGATGAATTATTAAAATTGTAAAGCTTAAAGACACATTTTAGCAGGTAGTAGTGAAATCACTGTAGGGAGCTAAAGTGATCTTAAACAACCGAATTTGTCTCAAAGATATAAATATTCTGCTAAATGATTTGAGCTAAATACATTGTTTTGTCGACACAATTCCCCAATCTCTTGGTCAGTTGTACAGAGAGAGAATAAAAAGTCTGTGTCGTATAAATTTCCCTTACGTCCAGTGTAGTTTAGTTTTGTTACATTAAAACATAATCTCGTGGCAAATAACTGATTTCATTGTAATTTCGGACCAAACTACACACACAGACACAATTGCAAGCACGAATTTTCTTATACAGAGCAAGAGTTTATTTCTTATTAACCAGTTTTTTTTTTCTTTTGGAGGTTTAACGACCACCGTGAGCAACTCAATGGGCTATAAGCAGTCGCCCGTCCCTAATTTAGGGCCACTAGTTCCAGGGAAAGGAGAGAGCCAGTGCCGTAAGACAAACACAACATCCATGCCTCACCGGGATTCGAACCCGGACCCCGTTCGGACGAATGATCAGAGGCCATCGCTTAGACCACTGCGCCACCGGGGCGGCTAACCAGATTTTGGATCCCACATATACCACAAAATTGAAGTAATCTCAAATTTATGTTTTCTAACGCATCATATTATGACGAACTTTTGGAGACCTTTGTCCACTGCTGGACGAAGGTCTCCAAAAGTCTCTAACACAGCTTTCTCTCTTGGACCAGCTTCCGTCATGTCAGTCCGGCGTACTTTCGAATTTCATTCCCCTTTCTCCCACGTGGCATTCTTCTGGGTCTTTTTCTGTCCCTTAAAATCCAGTCTAACATTTCAGTTGTCCAACGAAAAGTTAGTTCTTCTAGCATTAAGTCCTGCCCAGTGCCATTTCGGGTTTTTCCCTTGATCATGTTATCAGTGTTCTTGTCATTTTTTTCTATGCATGAGTTCCTCTTCGTATCTTTCTTGGTTACAACAAGCATGTACCTCCCCATGCTTTATTCAGTTGTCTGTAGCTTCAAAATGTCTTTTATAGTTAATGACAATGTCTATAATACATACGTACGAACTGAAAGGATGGATTGACAAAATCTTTAGAATAAAACAAAAATGGAACACAACAGACATGAAGCGGGAATACTGAGAAGTTGTTTCTTCCGGGGCCAACGGTCACCAGTCCTGGACCTATTGAAAATTCGAAAGCCAAATTGACATTCTACACCATTCTCTGTACAACGTTGTAAATAATTAGTGGAATAAGTTCCGCCTCATTTATCGCAGAAGTGAGGCAGAACAATGTTTAAAGAGCTATATTCGACTCGTAGAATTCTGTAAGAAAGTGTCACAGTTACTTAAGGCTCTACGAGACCCGCCATCTTGTATTGCTGCCTTCCGTTATTAACCAACGGGCAAGCGTATTTCACAAATTTCTCGGGCAATTTTGCACATTTTGAAACACCGTTTGTGGCTAACGCAAGATATATGATAAATAAAGAGTTCCCTGGTTTCAGAATTTTTATTGACCTTTCCCTTCATTTTTTATCTGCAGAGAAAGTCGTACCAAGGCGTCTTCCATAGTTTTATTAATTAATAAAAAATACTTAAAGAGTCCAAAATGAAAATCTGAAACCAGGGAACTCTTTATTTATCATATATCTTGCGTTAGCCACAAACGGTGTTCCAAAATGTGCAAAATTGCCCGAGCAATTTGTGAAATACGCTTGCCCGTTGGTTAATAAGGGAAGGCAGCAATACAAGATGGCGGATCTCGTAGAGCCTTAATGGAATTATGTGCAGGAAAAGACTGAACTCTCCTCTATTTAGAAACACTTCGAAAGAGATCTCAGTGGTGCAACTAAACATCGTACGCTAGGGATTTTATCCACAAAATGAAATACAAACCCTGAACCAGTCATGTTATCCTGTCCTAAAAATAATGAAGTTAGTTCCTTGAATGCAAAACACGCCCCTGAGATATCACAGAGTGTACCATACTTTTATACATATCCTACAGCGTGGCGGGCTATAATGTGGTTTACTGATTGAGATTAGCGCCAGCTGTATACAGGTGTTATTTTTTGTGTAGCCCGCCCGCGTGTATTACTAAATTTACAGATGATCAACGTCAAGAGAATCCTCGAAAACAGATTATGATCAACGTTTCAATAAACTAAAAAGATTGAGATTTCCTGACTAAATCAGCAACACACAGAGTGATTTCTAAAGTAAAATATAGGGCAAATCTTATCCTAAGCTTTGAGCTCAGGAAAAAATTTCAGCATATACCAGTGCTCAGAGGGTCAACTTTGCATGTATTTATATGACTGTAAATGTCTCGAGATTGAGGACGAGATATTTATATCATCGATTACACTGTGGTGATGTAGAACTCTCCCCAGAATTATTGCATACTGAGAACTAACACATGTGGTTTTCCTTGAGAAACCTATGTTGCTGCAAATATTTGAGATTTTAAAGCTTTCCGGGTGGGAAGATACGAAACCGAATTCAAATCACTCTGAATTTTTCATGAGGGTGAATATGAAATTGAATACGAAGTTGTTTACATCAAACGTGGGACTGAATATGAATCTATTTATTTTGTCCACAAAGGCACAGGCATCTCTTAGTTTTGTACTCCTCTCAACTTATTTGTTAAGATGATATGATTTGGGATACTAACTTAAATTTGTTTTCTATAATAGAGATGGGAATAGAGACATTGTGTAGATGCTCTTCATATTTCAGTGACTCTTCATATTTCCGTCTGGAATTGATAGCCAACACCATTCTCATTAAAAGTAATACTTCTAGCTTGACTCTCTTAGCCATCTTGGAAAAGCAAGTGAATCGTGGGTTGTTCACAAAATTAATGAACGATATAAAAAAACAAAGGACTTTGCGTTGGTTTTGCGTTCACACCGCATCAATGCAAATCGAGTGTACAATTCCAGTGTTGATTTTTAGTAATGATCACCCGTGGAAGTCTTTGGCGTATCGTTTGAAGCATATGGAAACAATTTGACCCGTATAAACTAAACTAACAATGCGTTTCCATCAGGAGCTGCAAACTGTGGCGATAACTGTCAGCTCCACTCGACCAAGATGTGACGTGCCTGCCCCGCAGGACGCACACGACATAAAGGCAGATAGCAGTCAGAACCAAAGTCCACGTAGCTCAATTGGTAGAGTGACTTATTCCGGAATGAGGGAACCCGGGTTCGTACCCCGGCGTGGACGAAAATGACGGAGAAATTTACTTCGTTATACTTGTTAGGGTTCAACAACCAATTTCGGTGAAGTTAAATAAGCATTAAGACAATTCAAAGGTAGCCTGTGTCAAGAGTTACGAGGGATCAAGTGGGATAAAATGAATGTTAATGAGGATGAGTAGTTTGCCGGAATCTTTTGTACATGGCGGTAGATGGAGACATCTAACTGATATCAGAAGTCGGCGCCCTGGCTAAAAAAGGAGGCAAATTAGCTGAAAAATACGGGGATATTATAAAGATATGGCGTCAAAAAGCCGGCAAACTGATTTGAACTTTAGATGATTCAAGGTGATAAGGACAGATATAGGTAACGGAATGTAGACGCGAGGAGGTAGAAGACAGATCGGCGGCCCATCCGATGGAGACAAACTAGAGCGAGACCCGAAACAAAGTATTCCGACGGGACAAGCTGAAATCGTACCCGAAACAAAGAAATGCCGTAGCTAAAGCTCCTATACGAAATGATATAGTGTAAATAGAATGTACCATAATTTTAGGGCTAAGTGCCGCATGGGAATAAGAACCGCACCTAACAAAAATCACTATTTAGGAACAAATTCGTTTTAAGAGCCTCACCGGAATAAGCGCCGCACACCAATATTTTGCAGTCCCTTAGCCATCGATGTAAGAACTTCGATATATACCACTTACTCCACGGATAGCAACATTTCATACAGATTTGAGTAGAAGTTTTTAGTAGTTTTGTTTTTCTTTTCATACTTTTGCAAATTAATTTACACTGCTAGCCACCCAAAATGCAACACCAAAAAGGACACGAGATAGCAAAGCCAGATTTACTGGACACATAACAACAGATACCAAGATGAAACGATTGAGCTTACAGGCCCGTGCGACTTGCGGAACTATAACGAAGTAAATTTCTCCGTCATTTCTGTCCACGCCAGGATTCGAACCCGGATCCCCTCATTCCGGAATAAGTCACTCTACCAATTGAGATACGCGGACGTTTCATTCGGATTACTATCTGCCTTTATGTCGTGTGCGTCCTTCTGGCAGGTACGTCACATCTCCTGGTACGTTACGTCATCTCCCCCTTATTTTTTATTTTATTATTATTATTATTATTATTATTATTTTCGAAGTGCTGGAGAAGGGATTCTCTTATTTTTCTTATCTCGCGGTGTGGAAATAACATCACACCATTGCGAGATTTTGAACGGTCGGGTCATCCGGATAGTTCGGGCGCCATTATAACGAAGTAAATTTCTCCGTCATTTCTGTCCACGCCAGGATTCGAACTCGGATCCCCTCATTCCCGAATAAGTCACTCTACCAATTGAGCTACGCGGACGTTTTATTCTGATTCCTATCTGCCTTTATGTCGTGTGCGTCCTTCTGGCAGGTACGTCACATCTGCTGGTACGTTACAGAACACGCAGGCATCAATAGTTCGTGTGACCCCCATGGCTGGCAATAACGACCGCTACACACCACGGCATCGAACGAAAGAGGCTTTGGATGTTGGCTTGGAGTATGTCGGTCCAGGCTGCTTCCACACGCTGCCACAGTTCATCAGGCGTAGCCGCGGGTGGTGCTTGCCGGGCCGCTGGGTTGCCGATCAGTGACCTGACGTGTTCGATGGGCGACATATCGGGAGAACAGGAGGTCCACGGCAGCAGTGACACCTGGTGGGCCGTGAAAAACTGTTGCACGATGCGTGCTACGTGCGGGCGCGCATTGTCCTGTTAAAACGTAGCCGCTGGTAGGTCCGGCAGGTAAGGGAGGACTACAGGCTCCAAAACGTCGGAGATGTAGCAGTGGCTGTTGAGTGTACCAGCGACGCGCACCAGAGGGGTGCGGGTGTCATATCCAATTGCGCCCCAAACCATAACGCCAGGGGACGGACCGGTATGGCGATGCATAATGCAGGCGTCATACAGTCTCTCGCCGCGGTGCCGCCACACGCGAATCCGACTATCGTGGTGCTGCAGGCAGAAGCGGTATTAGTCGGAGAAGACAATGTCCTGCCATTCCCTAGTCCAGGTGCGGCGTTCAACGGCCCAATGCCGCCGCACTAGCCGGTGGTTTAATGTCAATGGTAATCGGAGCAATGGGCGCCGTGCCACAAGTCCCCGCTCCTGCAGACGACGTCGAACGGTACGTGCTGACACAGGTTGTTGCGCAGCACACCCTAATTCCTGCGCTAACGTTCATGATGTGGCGGTGCGAGCCGTCAATGCCCGCCGCACAACATGCCGGTCCTCTCGTTTGGTGGTGTGCCGCGGCTGCGGCAATCGCTCACGTCGGTCCGTCCGTCGCTCCTGCACCCACCGAATCCATACTCTCCTCAGTGTGGCTGAGGAGAGTATGGATTCGGTGGGTACTCTCCTCAGTGTGGATGTCGTCCCACACGGGCGCCGATGTCTCGGTACGATAAACCGCTGTCGCGATAAGCCACTATTCGTCCTCTGTCGAACTCCGAAACGTGCTGGAATGACTGCCGTATTCTGCGACGAGGCATCAGGAAGCTTCCCACGCAAAAGTCCAGCAGCACAACACACTTCCACTACTTACACCACGCCTTCTGTGCACCCTTCTTATAGTGCTTTCCGGTGGCGTGTCGGGCGCACATGATTTGCATATGCCCTGCAATGCTAATCGTTTGCATGTCCTCTCGCGAGCAACGCATGCTGCGAATTTCAGGCCAATCGGATGCTTCCTTCTTGGTGTTGCATTTTGGGTAGCCAGCAGTGTATATATATATATTATATACAAACATATGTCCTAAGTTGTGCAAGGTGCATCAGTCCACGGTGGATCAGCGAGTGGTGATTCAGTTTCTAACAGCGGAAGGATGTCGATCAGTCGATATTCATCGCAGAATGTAGGCAGTGTATGGTGATAAATGTGTCTCGAAGACAACAGTGACGGACTGGGCACGAATGTTTCGGGAAGGACGTGAGGAAACAGGAATATCTTCCGCGGCCGGACCAGGCGCATGTTGTTGCGACAGACGAAACCATCGCCACGATTGATGCAGCAATACGCGTGCACCGTCTTCGGAGCTTACGTTCGCTATCGGAGGAATTTACTATGCCATTTGGGACTGTTCAAACGGTGGTTACGAAAACACTGCAGTATGAAAAAACAAGGTCTGTTCACAATGGATCCCACGAATGCTGACCGACCACCATAAAGAAGAACGCGTGGGTTGGAGTTTAAACCACTTGCTGAGGAACGAAGCGGAGGAGACCCAGCAAAAACAGTCCGACTGGGCCTTTGCTGGCAGCCAGCAGTGACCCAGCACTATGTTGCCGCCGCCGAACCGTCAATAAAATTTTCAGGTGGCTAACACAAGGGCGAGCAGCTCAGGCTAGCAGCTGGCCAACAGTTGGCACCCCCATCAGTTGTCATATGCCACAACAGAGCCATCAGTTATCCATCACAGGCAGTAGTTGCCACAAGTGGCCTTTCAGCGGCCCTGCAAGCACGTGCCGTAAATGATATCTAGCCTAATGTGGTCCGCTAGTTTCCCGGCAGCGGTAGCCGGCAATCACGTGACGTTACTGATGGCTTACCGAATCTTGTCCGCCAATTCCGCAGCAGTATCCATAAAAAAAAAATAATAATAAAGGAAAACCGCAGTTTCTTTTTTTTTTTTTTTTTTTTGATTGGAGGTTTAACGACCACCGTGAGCAACTCAATGGGCTATAAGCAGTCGCCCGTCCCTAATTTAGGGTCACTGGTTCCAGGGAAGGGAGAGAGCCAGTGCCGTAAGACAAACACAACATCCATGCCTGACCGGGATTCGAACCCGGACCCTTACGGACGAATGATCAAAGGCCAACGCCTTAGACCACTGCGCCACCGGGGCGGCAAAACCGCAGTTTCCCAAAGCTACAACTAATTTTTTTTTCGCCTTATGAAACTTCTGCATTACAGCACTGCGTTGCGGATATTTTCTCAACAGGTCCTGAAAAAACGCCCGTTTGGATCTGGGTGAAAACTAACCACGGCTGTCGGCGTGGGAGGCCAGCTCTCTACCAACTGGGCTGATTTGGCACGCACGAGCCTGGCTTGAAGCTGATCCTCTTTTCAGGGGAATGTGTAACGAATGGTGCTCTTTTTAATTTTACAATATTGCGAGATATTTTTCATAAATATCAGTTTCATATAATTCATAAATTAATTTTTTCAACGTACGATTTTTTTTTTTTTTACCTTAATGGAACTTCACTTTTTCAACGAGTGTACCAACTTAAAGGCGCTTTCCAAAGTTTCGAGCTGTCCTTGTCTTGAAAGGCGATTGTTGAATTAATATATTTTCCCGTTCAAGTCACATTCTGTTACATTCTTAACGTTGTATCTTTCCTTTCCGCTGTCCGAAGCTACATTTGTTTTAAAGAGGAAAGATATTTTATTTTACTTCTCGTTATTTTTAGAAGTGAATTCCTCCAGTCTTGTGTATTCAACCCATGGATGAGTACATTATATCCACATAGATTTGCGGTTTTTTTTGTTGTTTTTTTTTCCAACAAAACTCTTTTTTAATTTTTTTCCCAGGACTTTTGTTTCAAGCAGTTTAGTGAATGTTTAAAACGAAAGATTACACAGAAATTATTTCTTGTTGTCCATGGAATCGAGTGGGTGTATTTTATGGCTGTAATCTAGTATTTCATGGCTTAATCTGGTATCTTCGTCGACGTGGCATTTCATTAGGAAATTAATTCGCCTCTCTACATATGATTTTTTTCTTAACATCCACTAAAATAACACGATTGGGATAGCGTCGTCTTCAACTAACTGGTACCACGAGAGACAAAGCCCGCGTGGCTTCTGCGCATGCGCAGTTCCGTTGCTTCCACCTGTTGTTGAGGTTTCATCGGTTGCCAGCTACGGGACACTAGTGCCACTTGTTTGGTGGCCCGCAATTCACTGCGATGCTGCAGGGCCATCAATGGCTGTCAACTGATGACGCTGCCACCAACGGACCGCTACTCGACCGTGAGCGGCAGAGTTCACCCAGTAGTGACCCATCACTGCCAGCTGGTGGCCAGCAGTTTCCCAACACTTGTGTTTCTTGCTGGGGAATGATGCATTTCTTTCGCGCATAATTGGCAGGCGACGAATCGTGGCGCCACCACTTTGAGCCGTCCAGCAAACCAGCTAGCATGCAATGGAAACATCCTGGATCAGCAAAACATAAAACATTCAGGTCACACGCTTCGACCGGCTAGGTTTTGCTGATCGAATTTGTGACCATAGAGGGCTTTTGCAGGTGGACGTTAAAGAGCCTCACCTGAACATCAATGCCAACCGTTATAAGGGCAGACTGGACAGGCTGCATCAAACTATCAAGAATAAGCAACCCGGCATGCTTTCGCATGATGTGATTCTGTTACACGACAATGCTCATCCGCATGTTGCGTACATTGTGCAAGATGCGTTAGCACAGAAAGGTGGGAGGTTCTGCACCACCCAGTCTATAGAACCGATCTGTCAACATGTGAATATTTTTTATTGTTGGGACCCTTAACAAAAGCTCTAAAGTGACCAAAATGGTTCAAGGAGCAACCAAAGTCCTTCTTCGCGGACGGTATCCGCCGTCTCTCCAAGGAGTGGGATGCGTGTTTAAATGCCTACAGCGACTTCTTCTGACAAACACTGGTGCATTCTTGCTTCCTTATATATTGCTTTGTTTAATTCTGCCACACCTACGGATGCTGTTATATGGAAATATTCAAACTATATTTAAATTGTAACTTTTATCATTTTGTGGGCCAACGACAGTGAGAAATTCCCTCCCCAGTCAGTGTGAACGTGACGCATGAATGTATAAGAGAAGAACGATAGATAAGAACAAGGATACAACAGTTGCTCGGGTGTGGTGAATAGGTGGCGATGTGAATTATTTTATTTTATTTTTTTTTTTTTTTTTCGAGGTTTAACGACCACCGTGAGCAACTCAATGGGCTATAAGCAGTCGCCCGTCCCTAATTTAGGGTCACTGGTTCCTGGGAAAGGAGAGAGCCAGTGCCATAAGACAAACACAACATCCATGCCTCACCGGGATTCGAACCCGGACCCCGTTCGGACGAATGATCAGAGGCCATCGCTTAGACCACTGCGCCACCGGGGCTGCTATTTTATTTTCGAAGTGTGATCTATACTATTGATATAGTGTTGGATGTATGGTGGAGATGTGATATGTGAATTACGTTATTGCTTGAAGTGTGATATCTGATCTATTGATATAAAGCTGGAATAAAGCCAATTCCCGTAAGTTGACTTCTGTCCTATGTTTCGTCTGGCCGTAAAGGTTTAATTAAGGAAGTGTTCCATCGTATTCATACCTTATGATTTAGACATAACGTAAGAACGATAATATTTCAGCACGAAAAGAAGTTACGTTATATCTCTCAGAGAGACGAAACTTTGGGCTAACTTCATGAGCAGGAACTTCTGCTGTTGACTGAATAAGACATTTATGGGAGTCTAGTTGTGTTTTTTAACTGCCATGTACGAGAAGACTTCGCAGACGAGTTTGGTAGTTTTTGCAGACAAAATTAACAAGATTAAAGGTAAATTAAAGGAGGCATCCGCTGTTATAGCTCATTCACAAAAATGTGCGCCAAGCAATGTAGACTGAAATTCTCTTCTCGATAAATTTTGTACTGCGTGGTTACTTGACGCAATGGAGCTTGTCTGTTACCTCTTAACATGCTCTTCCAGCCGCCGTTGCCCTCGATCAACGACCAGTAGTTTCTGTACACAAGACAGCTGACTGCTTCTTTTGTTGCCTCTGCACACAACTCATTATACACCCTCGATACAGATATTTTTGCATAGCAGAGGATGTTTGCTATTTCTGAAATGCTTGCATCTGCCCACATAGCACCCACTATCATGCCTCATTTAAAGTCGCTTAAATCACAAGTCTTTCCCATATTACATTTACATACACTGACGGAAAAAAAAGAAAAATCCCAACACCACGAAAAAATAGTTGTAGAGGAATGAAAATGGCGGCAATACATTTGTATAGGTAACATATTTAATCGATTGAGGTTTCAAGATCACAGCTTAATGTAAGCGCGAGAAGAGCCATTTTAAATGTGAAATGCTGGTACATTAATAACCGGTGTAACCGCCAGAATGTTGAATGCAAGCACGCAAACGTTCATGCATTGTGTCGTACAGGTGCTGGATGTCAGTTTGTGGGATGGAGTTCCATGCCTGTTGCACTTGGTCGGTCAATACAGGGACGGTTAATGCTGGTTGGGGGTGACGTTGGAGTTGTCTTCCAATGATGTCCCATACGTGCTCGATTGGTGAAAGATCTGGTGATCTAGCAGGCCACGGCAACACATTGACACTCTGTAGAGCATGTTGGGTTACAACAGCGGTATGCGGGCGAGCGTTATCCTGTTGGAAAACCCCCTCTGGAATGTTGTTCATGAATGGCAGCACAACAGGTTGAATAACGAGACCGACGTACAACTGTGCCGTCAGGGTGCGTGGTATAACCACGAGAGTGCTCCTGCTGTCATAGGAAATTGCTCCCCAGACCATAACTCCAGGTGTAGGTCCAGTGTGTCTCGGCTGCAGACAGGTTGGTTGCAGGCGCTCACCTGGCCTCCTTCTAACCAACACACAGCCATCACTGGCACTCAGGCAGAACCGGCTTTCATCAGAAAACACAACAGATCTCCACTCCGTCCTCCAATGAGCTCTATCTTGACACCACTGACGTCGCAAACGGCATTGGTTTGGAGTAAGTGGAATGCACGCTACAGGACGTCTGGCTAGGAGCTGTCCTTCAAGTAACCGATTTGTAACAGTTCGTTGTGTCACTGTGGTGGCAACTGCAGCTCGAATCGCTGCCGCAGACGCGGTACGATGAGCCACGGCCATACGCCGTACACGGCGGTCTTCCCTCTCAGTAGTGCCACGTGGCCGGCCGGAACCCGGTCTTCTTGTGGCAGTACCTTCCCTTGACCACCGCTGCCAACAATCATGTACAGTGGCTACATTCCTGCTAAATCGTTCCGCAATATTGCGGAAAGAAAATACACCTTCTCATAGCCCTATTACACGATCTCGTTCAAACTCCGTGAGCTGTTGATAATGGCTTCTTCCTCTTCTTAAAGGCATTCTTGACTAACATCAACACACTACGTCGAATCTCAACGATAACTAACGCTCACGAAAGTTACAGCGCGTATTTACAGCAAACCTGCTTTGCATGTTCCGAGGGCACTACTAGCGCCACACGTATGCGCCGAGCGCGAAATTTGCATAGACGTCATCTTACAGATGTACTCTCACCGCCTACCAACTGTCGTTTATCTAACACAACCCCTTCTTGGTGTTGGCATTTTTTTTTTCCGTCAGTGTATTACATTTACTCTTTACACACGTCTCAATCCTTCGCAGTGAGTTGTTTATGAAGCCATATCAACGTCAAAGTTGCGTATGCAATTGAGGACAGAGCAGGGTCCGTCTGCTATTGATGATTCTAATAATTTGCTACTTCAGTGTATGAATATTAGTAATACTTTCGAAAATATGTGCCATACAAAGTGTCTTTTAATGTGCATTTGGTGAAATTCAATAGTGTGTGCATATTAAAAAAGTTTTTATTTGAAGGCTGATTTCTTAGCTTGAGCCTGATTTACTGGTATGAGTTCGTTTTCGGTCTCGTCCTGGCCAGTCAAACGGACGATTGTCTCTCATATTCTGTGGTTCACTTTTAAATTATTTCTGTTATTTTTCAGCAGCTTACGCACATCAGCTATAATATTCCAAAAGAGTTCCTGGTAAAAAAAGTATTCATACATTTATGGAACATCGACACGCAAGCCTTTATTTTACTACCAAAAAATTGAAGTTCGTGCTATTTTAGTTCATACGATACTGACGCCAAAATTAATGTTTGAAAAATAGGTATGTGCTTAATAACTGATTTAGCAACTGGGTTTTTCAATTAAAAAAAGCCTTAACTCATAAACGCAACTGGCGTATTGGATTTATGAAATATTGTATACATGCGTGTTCACGACGGTAGGATTCCATTGCGTGTGTATAAAATATTTTCAGCATTTGTCTATCATTGCTCTTATGTTCATGGGAAGAATGGCTTAGGTTAAATAGTTTCAAAATTGCAGCTCCACCACACTTCGAAATTTGTTATTAAAGGGGAAATTTGCTCTTCTGGAAGCATAGCACTTATTTAATAGCACCAACCGCGATCGCATTAAACGGGAGATATAAGAAAATAATGGAATTAGCTTTCTGAGAGTTATAAAAAAAAACAGAAAAGAAAACAGCAAAGCACAAAAGCGAAATTTCAGGATCAAATCAAATATGTTCAAAGAAAGGAAAAGCGAAGACGGAAGAATCTTGAATTACCATATTCTTTGAAAATGGCTCTCTGCACCAAAAACATATTGCCATGTGTGGTAGGAAAAGAAAAGGCAAAGGGAAAGAAAGAGCAAAAGTGGATGAGTAACTATCTGTTTGTTTTTCTCTATATATGAATTGAAAGAAGAACTAGAAAGAATAACGCCTTTTCTTTTCCACGACTTTCCCCTCCCTACACTGAGAGAGCATGTCTGGAATTTGATTAATGTTCCAGAGCAACACAATTGAAAAATGAACTAAGAGATAGTGTTACTGGGCGTATTCGTGTGAATACCACCCCAAGCATGGCAAAGAGTTCATCTCTCTTGAACTATATTATATATATTTTTCTCTTTTTTTTCCTCCTCTGAACTGGAAAAAAAAAACCAAAAAGATATAAATGAAAAAAAGCGAAGCTGTGTTGTTGCAAGGAAGCCTTAAGGTAAAGGGTTATCCAGCAATGATGAATAGTTATTTAATGAATGCTTTAATGAAGATGAAATGTATTGGGAATCGGAACTAAATATCACGATCTTGCTTGTTCTGTGTACTCTGTTTTCGTTATTGAATTTGTCACCAGATAAGAAAGAGTATAGGAGAGAAAAAGGTTTCGGTAATGATGACGTTGACCCTTTCTCTTTTCACCAAGTGAATTTTCGAACAATCTTGTTTAAAAAAGTCGAACATCTGAAAAAAAAATCAATGTCATAATATCACGGATTCTGATTTTTTTATTTATTTCGGGGTTTTATGCCGACCATGGGCAACTGTAAAGAATATAAGCAGTCGCCCGTCCCAGATTTGGGGGCACTGGTTCCAGGAAGGGGCAGAACCAAAGCTATACGACATGCGAAGTGTCCATGTCTCATCAGGTGTCGAGCCTGGGCCCATCTCGAACGAATAATTCAAAGCCAGCCTCTCATACGCATTCGGCCACAGGATGGGCCATTTTGTTTAGTCATAAAATTCTCTGAGATGATATGAACTTAAATAAAAAACAAAATTTTCAGGAACTCGGCTTTTGATCAGAAACAAAAAAGCGGTACTATACGAGGGTAAATCAAAGAGTAAAAGCAATTTGTCAGTTTAACTGATACCTCAAGCGACAGCAGACAGTAAACGTTCATGCGCCATAACGGCAGTTAGACAAATTGGCACATCAACGCTGGTTCTCTTCATTCTCTGGAGCTGGTGGCCCCAAATTAGGGACAGGCGACTACTTATATCCCATACAGCTGATCGTGGTGCTCGTTACTTTGCAAGGTGTTGAACTGTGTGCAAGCGCCGTGAAATTCACAAAGGAATGGTAGCACAGTTAGCAATAGGTGTCTGGACAAGAGGAAAGCTTATGAATGGGGGAAAGGTTTAAATCTAGAAGAAGCCTGGCTGACGACACCCGATCTGAATGCTCGTCAGCGTCGTGAACTTAAACTCAGCTACGGTTGAAACAACGAAGAGCCAAATTATTATGAACAGCGCATCTTCATGAAAATCGAAGCAACTGCAGGTAAACGACGGCGCTTATGAAGGTCATGGAATGGTATTAAAAACACCTGCTATTGAGCTCTTTTAATCAGTGTTATTCTTCAGATGGTAAAGGACGCAAATCTGACAAAGACCAAATTTTAATGGTCATATGACTGGGTCAAAGTATTTCCGAGACGGCAAGGTTTCTGGGATGCTCACGGTCATCCGTGGTTAGTACCTTCAAAAAGTGGTCCGAGGAAGGAAATCCATGAACCGCAAATCCTTTTCTTTCCCCCACCAACGACTTAAATACAGAATATACACTCATTGCCATAAAAATCCGCGAACCAAGAAAAAACCGTGCGGTTAATGCGAAACTCCGCGCATAGCTACGGGGAGGGCAAACATGCAATTAATAAAAGTTTGGTGCGATTCCGCATGCCCGCGCGTCCAAGTCCAGCGCTGCAATCGCAATCCGTGAGGCTTATAAGCCGCCGCGCAGGGGACTCCACATTCGTGCTGAAGTGCACGGTAATAGTCAGGTGAGATTCGTGAGCGATCGACATGCCGAGGAGCAGCCGTAGATGTGCATTCGGGCAACTGATGGAGTTTGAACGAGGCCTTATCGTCGGGATGAGAGAAGCAGGGTGGCCGGCAAGTTGAATCGGCCGCCATTTGGGCCAATCGGACAGTATGGTGCGATCGTGTTGGGAGCAATGGACATGGGTATGCACCCAGATACGGCGGACTTGCTGTGGACGACCCAGACACACCATCAGAGAGGACCGTGGGATAGTGAGAGCGGCACGCACAGATGCAACGACGTCCTTGCTCAACATCCAGATACACGTGGCGGCTGTACAACGGACTCTTGTGTTCGCCAGAACCATTTCCAAACGCCTTGCAGAGGTGAATCTGCACTCTCGACGGCCCTTACGTTTTCTGCCATTAACACCCGACCATCGTCGGCGTCGTTTGCAGTGGTGTCGGCAGCGAGCAACGTGGAATGCTACGGACTGGCGACGTATAGCGTGCAGCGACGAATCCCGCTTCTGTATGGGAAAGGACGACCACCGTGTCAGAGTGTGGAGTACCGCAGGTGAGCGCTAAATTCCCAACCTCACTGTACAGCAGCACATGTCCCGAACTGCAGGCGTATTGGTCTGGGGAGCCATCGCGTATGACAGCGGGACGTTGACAGCCCAGCGCTACGAAAGGAGATCCTGCCGCCCCATGTGTTGCCTTTCCTGGAGGGGCGGCCCGGAGCCATTTTCCAACAAGATAGCGCCCGTCAGCACACGGCCCGAGTTTCCCAGGACTGTATCTGGCAGGCCACGGTTTCCCAGGACCGTGGCCTGCCAGATCGCCTGATCTCTCGCCCATCGAGCAAGTATGGGACCAGAAGAGACGCCAGCTTTCTCCATGTGCCAGTGTTCGTGATTTAGAGTGTCAGTTGCAAGAAGTGTGGGCCAATATGTCCCAGGATAACGTACGGAGTCTCTTTGACTCCATACCGGACCGTATCACAGCATGTATCCGAACACGAGGTGGTCGGATGCGGTACTAGCGCTGACCGGAATGTGTACCGTATGTCCGCGGGAAATCATCCTGCTGTGATATTGTAATTACTTATTTCCTCTTGGTATGTACCATCTCACTACTAAAATCTCATTTCAATCCGATGCATCCTTCTTGGTGCGCGGAGTTTTATGACAATGAATGTATATTTACTTAATACACAAGATAGTTGTAACAACGACTAAAAGTTTCTATATATTTTTCACTTTTCCTTATTCCTTTAGTAAAACGGGACACCAATCTACAGGTAAGTTACGTTTAAGTGTAATTTAACATGTGAGATTTACAAGTCAAAGGAATGTGGTTCGGGTTAGGTCGGCTCAAATAACGGTATGGTTCAGATTTGGTCCGCAGGAAGTACGTACGGGTTTAGTTTTCATTTTCATTTCATTTCATTTATTGTATTTTTAGTTGTCACATCAAAATGCATGTCATATTTATATTATCGTAACAATTAATGATTCACTCCAAATAGTATAATTATACTAATAATCCGAATTTCTTGGCGTAGAATAGAAATAAAATTTTCCAAGCTTTCGCACATCAACCTCACTGTACAGCAGCACATTCTGTAAGGTAGTGTTGATCATCCTTAGTACTGATTGAAAACTCCTTTCTGCAGCAGAAAAAGGGCTCTGTTCGTATTTTATGTGCTAAAACTTATAGCGCAGGTCGTCTTAGGATCTGCGGCGTCGGAACAATATTTTTATTTTGACAACGGTGGGGGAGGGGGGGGGGGGCGTGTGAACATGCTACACATTAAAACCATTAAAATTCATTTAAATTAACATGAATTTTAAATTTTAAATCTAACAATCTACTGCTGGATGGTCTCTCCAAGTTTCTTTCACAGTGCCTGTCTGACACAGTTTCTTCCACGTCATTCCGGCAGTCTTTCAAATTTCATCCACCAATCTACCACGTGGTCATCTTCCGGGTTTTTTCATGTTTTTGTACCCTGTCTAATACTTTAGTATCCATCACTGGTTCATTCTTCTAGCCGCATGTCCAGCCTAAGCCATTTCAGGGATTTTACTTTGATCATGATGTTTTCTACTTTGGTTATTTTCCTGATCCAAAAGTTCCACTTCTTATTCTTCCTAGTTATGCCAGTATTATTAATTTGACTTGATATGTAAACATGGCGCATATGACATCGGCAGAATAAAAGCTGTTTAAAAGGCCTAAGGCCTATAAATTAATATTTAGTGCCTAAGTAAAAAGCGCAGTGCTATTAACTTGAGTTGATACGTAAACGTTATGAACATGAAGTCGACGGATTAAAAACTGTCAAAAAGGCCTAGCCTATGAATTAATATTTCGTGCCTAAGTAAAAGCTCAATATTATTAACTTGACTTGATGTATAACCGTTGTAAATATGACATAGGCAGAATAAAAACTGTTAAAAGCCTGGGCCTAAGGCCTATGAATTAATATTTAGCGCCTAAGTAAAACCGCTGTGCTATTGACTTGAGTTGATAAGTAAACGTTATGAATATGGAGTTGGCGGATTAAAAACCGCCAAAAAGGCCTACGTCTTATGAATTACTATTTTGTGCCTAAGTAAAAGCGCAATATTATTAACTTTATTTGTTGTGTAAACGTTGTTTACATGACATCGGTGGATTAAAAACTATTAAAAAGGCCTTGGGTCTATTGGGTCTATAAATTAATATTTCGTGCCTAAGTAAACGCCCAATATTATTAACTTGATTTATATCTCTTATCAGCACTAGGACGTCACGAACAAGTTCGGCAATCCAAAATTTGCATACGCACAACACGTCTTACTGTATCCCGCACTTATGCTAATTTCCACATTTTCCTGCCTTCCATTTTATGGTTGCTATCGTTGCTATTGTCATCCGTCCTTAGCAATTGTCCCGCAGTGTAATAAGTGCAGCGTTATTAAAAAATACCACCTTATCGTCTTTTTCTGAACACAGCAATTCTCGCTTGGCTTACAAATAACGTTTTCCCGAAATTTGTTTGGAGCTCCCAGTTCAATTCTCAATATAGGCCAAGAAATGGCAATCTTTATGGTAAACGGTAAAAATACCCCTGAAAACTGAAAAGCGAAAAAAATGCCCCCGGATAAAATACCCCCGGAAGAAATACCCCCAGAACAAACGGTTTATTGTAAACTGCCACACAGGAACACTGATGTGCGGCAGTGTTCCGGTGTGGCAATTTACCGGCCACCCTGCCACACATCTTTCTGCAACTTGGCCACAAAAGTTCAAGGGGGGGGGTATGAAGATTGCCGTTTCTGGGCCTATATTGAGAACTGATTTGGGAACCCCAAACGAATTTTGAGAAAACGTTTCATGCAAGCCAAGCGAGAATTGCACTTTAATTTGAAGAAATAAATTGCCGAGGATCCGAGGTACTTTTGGCTGAGGGAGGGGGGGACTCAACCCCAACTTCCTTAATATTAGATTCCGGGCCGCTGGAGTCTGTCAGTGTATCCAGGCTGTTCCCCTTGAAGCTTCCTCGAGGTCCGTGAGCTTTGCGGGGGGGTCCCCCAAAATGTTAAAATGGACGTAACGCTGTAAGCATTAGAACCATGCTTTCCATAATGATTCTGTACACGACCACGAATTTTCAGGAGGGTGGGGTGCAAGTTTCTAAGAGCGCAGACACATGTTCAAGGTAAGGGATTTGCTCGCAATTTTTATGCTTCATGTTGTGTTTAATGGTAAACTATGTATGCCCTTCCCCCTCCCCCAGAAATTTGGTGAAGCCTGTGAAAGGGATACGAGGTGCTTGGTTTGGAGGGCTCTACCCCCAACTTCCGTAATTTTATATTCTGGACCTCTAGAGTCGGTCAGTGTATCCCCGATGTTACCCCTGAATAGCTTTTAGAAACGGGGGGGGGGGAGTTACCCCACACTCCTGAAAATTCGTGGTCGTCTACAAAATCATTATATAAAGCATGGTACTAATGTCTACAACTCTACGTCCATTTTAACATTTTGGGGGAAAGCACCCCCTCCAGCTCATGGACCTCGCGGACACTTCAAGGGGAACTTCCGGGATACACTGACAGACTCCAGCGGCCAAGAATATAATATTACGGAAGTTCAGGGTATAGACCCCCCCTCACCACCACCACCACCAAACCAAGTGTACGTCGGATCCTCGGCAATTTATTTCTTCAAATTAAAGTACAATTCTCGCTTGGTTTACATGGAAAGTTTTCGCGAAGTTCGTTTGGAGTTCCCGATTCAGTAATCAATGTAGGCCCAGAAACGGCAATCTTTATAGACCCCCCCCCCCTTAAACTTTTGTTGTAGCCAAGTTGCTGAAAGATGTGTGGCAGTTTACAGTGAACCGTTTGTTCAGGGGGTATTTTTTCCGCTTGTCAGTGTTCAGGGGTATTTTTACCTACGTCCAATCTTTATACCCCCCCCTCTCCCCCTGTTGAACTTCTGTGGCCAGTTGCCCTAAGTATGAACCGGCATGAACATTCCAAGAAACAAGAGAGCTCCATCCCGTCTTTAGGTACCTTGGAAAACTGCCACCCATTCAAAGTGTTCCTCGGAGAAACAGCAATTTGTACCAGACCCCTTAATGAAAAACATGTGGCAGTTTTCCTTGTGGCGGTTTTCCGATGTGTGGCAGTTTTCCTGTGTGGCGGTTTTTCGGCAACCTTTAGAAAATCCTTAATCCATTCACTGCTACGACACTTTTCCTTACAGGACTTCCTTCCTAAATTTCGGAAAGCTTTCTAATGTCCGGTAGAGAAAGTTTTTTGCCTCTTGATTATTTCTAAATAGAACATAAGAGGGAGTATTTGTTATGTAATTATCTATTAGGACCGCCCCCCCCTTCCCTCCCAGGACCAAGCGCTCTGAATATTGAATCAGTATTATTTTTTCTTTACATGTGAAGGAACTCAGCGCTACTTGTTCGGTACTACTTTCCTTTAAGAGTTTCAGTAATCGAGCAGAGGGAAGGATTTTTTCCTGCCACCCACAATGCCGAATAGCATCATACTTGATTCACCCCCAGGCCCATCAGATTGTCTCTTGAACTTCGACAGGCAATAAATCAACACCACTGGGGGGCAACAGGTGTTGTTTCCTACACTGTAGGTGGGGGACCACGCCCTACACAGCGCTCTTGGTTGCTTGGCAGGAGGAATCTCAAGTTTTATAATGTAGGAGGCGGAACATGCTCTGGGGTGAGGGGGGCATTTGAGGAGAGACTACATTTAAGTGACATGAGAGTCTACTTTCACACGCAGGCAGAGGTCGTCGATCAGGGCGCAGCAATCCTTCAGCTTGGAAATCACTCATTCGGACTAATTTATATGACTGCTTCTGATACTAAGCAGTTGATAAAAGTGATCGAGTGCAATAGAATGAGCTGGAAGAAATTTGGTGAGTCTGTACTACACTGAGTTGAATACTGATTAGGAGATAAGCTCCGAGATACAAAGAACCGACGATTAGATTGATTAATTTTTGTTCTATTGTGTTAAGAAGCCATTTGCCTTTCGAGTCGGCCTCATTTTCTCGGTAAGAATGTTGAAGCTCCGAATTTTAAGAATTTCTTTTGGCCACTGACCTCTTCTTCAAAGACCCGCCTAATATCGAAACTTAGAGATCACGGAAAACTGCATTCAAGATTTGTCAGCGACCTTGTTTACGTGAACGCGTTTGCAACACATTTTATCAAAGCCTGATTAATTAGACGATAAAAAGAATTAGAAATTTATGTTAAAGTAATTGTTTTTTAAGTCACGTGAAAAGACTTCTTTTATATCTTTTGGGGGAGAAGCTTTGCGACCCTTATCAGCAACTAAGGCGCTACCCGTTCTTTATTTACATGCAGTACCTTCAGAAAGGGAAGGATATACGCACCGGATGTAGGTAAAATAACCCCAAGGAAAAAATACCACCGGAGAAAATACCCCCGAAAATTGAAAAGCGGAAAAAATGCCCCCGGAAGAAATACCCCCAGAACAAACGGTTCACTGTAAACTGCCACACAAGAACACTAATGTGTTCCGGTGTGGCAATTTACCGGCAACCCTGCCACACATCTTCAGCAACTTGGCTACAAATGTTCAAGGGAGGGGGGGCTGTATAAAGTTTGCCGTGTCTGGGCCTACATTGATAACTGAATTGGGAAACGAATTTCGGGAAAACGTTCCATGTAAGCCAAGCGAGAATTGTACTTTTATTTGAAGAAATAAATTGCCGAGGATCCGAGGTACACTTGAAGGGGAGGGGTGGGGGCTCTGCCCCCGAACTTCCGTAATATTATATTCTGGGTCGCTGGAGTCTGTCAGTGTATCCAGGAAGTTCCCCTTGAAGTGTCCGCGAGGTCCATGAGCTTGGGGGGGGGGCTTTCCCCCAAAATGTTAAAATGCACGTAGAGCTGTAAACATTAGTACCATGTTTTATATAATGATTCTGTACACGACCACGAATTTTCAGGAGGGTGGGGTATCCCTCCCGTTTCTAAGAGCTATTCAGAGGTAACATCGAGGATATACTGACCGACTCTAGAGGTCCAGAATATAAAATTACGGAAGTTGGGGGTAGAGCCCTCCAAACCAAGCACCTCGTATCCCTCTCACAGGCTTCACCAAATTTCTGGGGGAGGGGGGAAGGGCATGCATAGTTTACCATTAAACACAACATGAAGCATAGAAATTACGAGCAAATCCCTTACCTTGAAGACTTGCACCCCACTCTCCTGAAAATTCGTGGTCGTGTAGAGAATCATTATGTAAAGCATGCTTCTAATGTTTACAGCTCTACGGCCATTTCAACATTTTAGGGACCTTCCCACTCAAAGCTCACGGACCTCGCGGGCGCTTCAAGGGGAACAGCCTGAATACACTGACAGACTCCAGCGGCCCAGAATCGAATATTACGGAAGTTGGGGGTTGACCCCCCAAGTGTACCTCGGATCCTCGGCAATTTATTTCTTCAAATTAAAGTACAATTATCGCTTGGCTTACATTTAAAGTTTTCGCGAAATTCGTTTCGCAATTCAGTTATCAATGTAGGCCCAGAAACGGCAATCTTTATAGCCCTCCCCTTCGAAATTTTGTAGCCAAGTTGCTGAAAGATGTGTGGCAAAGTTGTCGGTAAATTGCCATACCGGAACACTGCCACACATCAGTGTTCCTGTGTGGCAGTTTACAGTGAACCGTTAGTTCTGGGGGTATTTCTTCCAGGGGTATTTTATCCGGAGGCATTTTTTCCGCTTTTCAGTTTTTGGGGGTATTTTCTCCGGGGGTATTTTTTCCCGGGGGTATTTTTACCGTTTACCATACGCACCAGGTTGAAAGAGACGAAGGAGGGAGAGCTCTAACCCCTCCAACTTTTCTTTCAGCCCACTCTTTAGCCCTCCAGCCGTTCGAACATTTAGGACACACGCTAAATACAAAGATTTAAGATTTTATCAAACTTAGACAATTAAACTCGTAATTGTTTTTAGAAAACACTGTTTTCAGTTCATAGTTCAGTTTACATTACTTATCTCACGACACAAATTGGCATTCGTAAATGACTCACACTGGCTAAAATTCAAAATAAATGAATTCAACAAAAATAACATAGCAGAAAAGCCTGAATCTTTAAAAATACACATATATACATACTGATGCTAAGGGAGTCGTATCCCATGGCCTTTTTTCTTCTTCAGAGATATACGGAGATCGAGTTAAACGGGGTGTAGGAGCCACCGGAGGCCTGGCCACCTGGAGAAGTGACCACCGGAGACCTGGAGAAGTGACCGCCGGAGAACTATTTATATACGGCCTCTTAAAATTTTTGTGGCCAGTCCTCCGGTGGCCACCGGAGAACTGGCCACCTGGAGAAGTGACCACCGGAGAACTGGCCACCGGAGAAGTGGCCACCGGAGGACTGGCCACAAAAATTTTAAGAGGCCGTATAAAAATAACGTTTTTGACCGCTTCGTGCCCACGACCCCCAGAAGTTGGTAATCTGAGTCATATAAAGTTTCCGTAATTTCGTCTTTTCTTAATTGCGATAATTAATGTAATTCTTTATAACAAATGTTTATGATCTACATCTCAGCAAAAGATTTAAGGGTTTTCAAACTACAAGTCTGCAAATTATCTGAGCGCATGTGCTGACTCAGGAAACCTGTCGGGGGGGGGGGATACCAAAAGTGTAAGATACAAAGCATTTCTGGTCCGATCGGGAGGTTTTTTTTCAGCATTTACAAGCTACAACTCGACACATTATCTGAGCGCGTGTGCCTACTGTGGAAACCTGTCCGGGGAGGGGGGTAATACGAAAACTGTAAGATTTGAAAAATGTATCGTCCCATCGGGAGGTTTTCAGCATTTACAAGCTGCAACTCGACAGATTATTTGAGGTCAGGTGCCTAATTGTGAAATATATAGAATTTCTTGTCCGATCGGGAGATTTTCAGCATTTACAAACTACAATTGGAGACATTATCTCAGAGCATGAACCTACTGAGAAAACCTGTCCGGGGGGGGAGGGGGTAATACCAGAAGTGTTAAATATGAAGAATTTCTCGTCTGATCGGGTGGTTTTCAGCATTTACAAGCTAGAACTTGACGCATTATCTGAGGGCATGTGCCTACTCGGCAAACCTTTCGGGAGGGAGGGGTGGGTGCTGCCAAAAGTGTAAAATATGAAGATTTTGTCTTCCGACCGGGAGATTTTCATCATTTACAAACTACAAATCCAGACATTAACTCAGGGCATGTGCTTACTCAGTAAACCGGATGAGGGAGAGAGAGAGGGGGGGGGGTTCAATACCAAAAGTGTAAAATATGAAAATTTCCTCGTTCAATCGGGAGATTTTCAGCACTACAACTCGACACATTATTTGAAGGCATGTGCTTACTCAGCAAATCTGTCGGGAGGGGAGGGGGATTGCCAAAAGTGTAAAATATGAAGAATTTCTCTTCCGACCCGGAGATTTTCATCATTCACATGCCTTCAGATAATGTGTCGAGTTGTAGCTGCTAATTGCTGAGAATCTGCCGATCGCACGAAATTGTTCATATTTTACACTTTTGGTATTACCCCCCCCCCCGGACAGGTTTCTGAGTAAGCACATGCCCTCAGATAGTGTGTCGAGTTGTAGCTGCTAAATGCTGAAAATCTCCCGATCGGACGAGAAATTCTTCATATTTTACAGTTTTGGTATGCCCCCCCCCACACACACAGGTTTGTTGACTAGGCACATACCCTCAAATAATGGGTCGAGTTGTAGCTTGTAAATGCCAAAAATCTGCCGATCGGACGAGAAATTCTTCATATGGTACACTTTTGACCCCCCCTCCCCGCGGGGACGGGTTTGCTGAGTAGGCACATGCGCTCAGAAAATTTGTCGAGTTGCAACCTGTAAATACTGAAAATATCCCGATCGGACGAGAAATTCTTTATATTTCATATTTTAGGTTTTAAGCCCCCCTTCTCCCCATACACCCGACAAGTTTCCTGGGTTTGCTCATCCTCGTAGAGAATTTGTTTAGTTATAGTTTATAGAAAAATATCGTAAATAAGAAAATACGAAATTACGGACATTTTATGTGTGTCAGATAACCAATCTCGGGGAGACGTAGCCACGGAGCAGCCCAGAACGCAATTTTTATACGGCCCCTTAAAATTTTTGTGGCCAGTTCTCCGGTTGGCCAGTTCTCCGGTGGCCAGTTCTCCGGTAGTCAGTTCTCCGGTGGCCAGTTCTCCGGTGGCCAGTTCTCCGGTAGTCAGTTCTCCGGTGGCCAGTTCTCCGCTTAGTCTTAGCTCCGAAAATCATGGAAATGTCTAAATTTCTTACTGAAAATGAAATATTAAAAAAAAATAAAATATGAACAATAGTTGCTCAAATAGTGGGGAATATAGCCACACGAAATTTGTTTATGCAGAACAATTTTATGGCACTGAAATTGCATTGTGTCCAGTTCTCCGTACCCGAGTTAAATGTGCGTAAGCACATAATTTCGTAGAAATTTCCATCAAACCCTGCCCTAGTGGCCATAGGCACTATTTTCTGGTTAGTAGTCTAAACTGGACCTAGGCCCAGCTTGGACAACTCCGGACGAGACACGGGTGTTGTAGTTCACGGACAGAAAAAGTGGAAGGCGACATTTTACCAACACTCATTATATCTTACACCACTAGTCATTGTCATGTTATCCTGTTGTTTTACTAGCGGCGTAACTAGTCCGATCCAGGTGTAGATGTGTGTGTGTGTGTGTGTGTGTGCGTGTGTGTGCGTGTGTCCGTCCGTCCAGGTACGGGGAATTGCGCCAAATTCCTTTGTAGGTAGTAAAAAGCATTAAAAATTCCTTCTTTTAGTGTTTTGTAAGTAAAAGTTGCTGTCAAACTTGCCCCAGCAATAAAGAATACTCGCCCACCTGCCGCCCACCCTGATTTCGACGTCTAGCGACGTCCCTGGGCTGAGGAAACACCAGGAAGCACAGCCAGTGGTGCAAAGAGGGCAGTTCGAGCGGAAAATCATGCTGTACCTTTGGTAGAATTGTGGGGCTGCTGTGCACTGGGAATTCGTGCCAGATGATCAGCCTGTGGACAGAATCCTCTATGCCGAACAATACTGCGGGTCCAGGATGCTCTGCGCCAACGCTACCCACCAATGATTAATAGGGAGCGGGTGTTGTTGAAAGTGGACAATGCCCTAAGTCAAAACTTCAGAGTGGACCGCCGTAACTACAGGAAGTGTTCTTACCCTATCCTCATACAGATTAGACCAGATTTTACCCCATCCTCCATACAGACCAGATTTTACTTCATCCTCCATACAGACCAGATTTTACCCCATCCTTCATACAGACCAGATCTTACCCCCATCCTACTATCACTTGCTTCGCTCAAAAGCCCATTTTATACAAGCACGGCACTTCGATTCAGCGGTGGTTCTGGAATCTGGCATCAGAGAGGTTTTCCTCAAAACCTGCCAAGTGGTACAACTGTGGGATCGTGGCTCTTTTGGAACGTTGGAAAAGGACTATAGGAAACAACGGCCTGTACTTTGCTGAATGAGCTGAGCGTGTGTGGCTTTCTTGCATCATTAAACATTTTAGCTGCAAACGGAAAGAAATTTTGACTCATCCTGGTATAGAATAGATGCAATAGTAAGATGCAATAAAGTTAAGTGGAAGCAATAGATGATCAGCAGTTTATAAATCAAGAGAAATTCGGAAAACTGCAGAAATGCTTCAATACAACAGTGCTTGCAATAGCAGCATTTTTATCAAGTACTATCACTATGGAATCGAAGTTTGCCCAAACTAAATGATTGAGGAATAACAACAGCGAATCCACTGAATTAACTCTATAAACCAGATAAAAATGTTACATGATGTTCAACTGTGACAGTTTTTTTTTTCTAAATTTCGCATATACGTAAAGGATTGTCATACTCGCGCGATGAATTAATCGTCTCTGTAATGTGAAAAAAGCAATCGCTAAAGAACAGCGGTATAGTCGATAAAGAAAACTGAATTTTGTGTATTTATAACTTCCAATTTAAAAATGATGGAATACAGCGTATTTTAGTCTTGTTAGATTTTTATCGTAATAATGTTTTATATAATACATAAATCATATAATTATTTTGTCCCGCTTTTATGATTTAATCAGAACACCTTCTGCATTAAAAAAGATATTTATACTTACTGAAGAACCCAATGTCTAGACTAATACGAAATAAAAATAATGACAAAGATAAATATGTTCAGATTAACTTGAAGTATTTTTTGACGGACATGTGATTTTTTTTTTTTAAATAAAGATAAAAGTGGATGAGTCGAGAGAGAGAGAGAGAGAGAGAGAGCGAGAGAGAGAGAGAGAGAGAGAGAGAGAGAGAGAGAGAGAGAGAGAGAGAGAGAGAGAGAGAGAGAGAGAGAGTGAGAGAGAGAGAGAATATCAGACCACTATTAAGAAGTTCTGGCGAAGTTCTATCATTAAAACAGCAATCGGCATTATATGGAATGGGATCACATAATCGGGTTCTGTAAAAAATCTGATCGGATGGAGTCAAAAATTTTATGGCTGCCATAACGGGAGGCGACGATCCCAATTTAAGACGTGAAAACGTCGACATGGCCAGGAATGCCGACTTCCGCAATGTACGCGACAACACTCAAAGGAATTCTCTTTGTTCGTGCACAGAAGATCTCTGAAATGAAAATTTTCTTCAGTTCGAGGAGTGAGGTAATGAAGAAGGGTAGTCGGCTTCAGAGATCCCGTATGTTAGAGATCATAGCCATCGTTTTCTTTTTTCCTTTTTTTTTTTTAATTTCTAGAGCAGCGTCATTGTCATAGCCTTATATGACGCAGTAATCCTTACTAACGGCAGTTCTAAGATAGTGGGGTAATTGCACAACGCCGCGGCTTGATATAAAGAGGTATACAAAGAGAAGAAAAAGCGAGAGATGATCTTCGGGCCAATTCTTTAAACAGAAGACAAAGATATCAAGCGATAATGATTGGATTCCTTCACCGCGAGCGAGGACACGCAGCCAGTCAATTGCTTGAGTATTCTCTTTGCATGATTTATCATTATTTCATTCATGCATTCATTCATTCATTCATCATATCACAATTACACACTAAGTGCCGGCCCACTACTTGGGAAAAATTATCAAGAAACCCCAACCTGAAATTAACGGTAAATCAGTAACACAATTTCCCGTTTAAACGTCTTTGAACACAAGTCTAAGAAATACTTCCGTGTTTGAATTGACGCAATAACAAATAAGCAGAATTTTCCATTTTCCCCATTTATCTAGACTGCAGCATACGATAGCCTATCACTAGCAAAATTTAATGAAAAATGTCTATATAATACGTTCTCTAAGAAAGAGACTGTCGAATATTTTATTCCGGTCTTATTAATTTAATTCCGATAGCTGAATTCAAAATTGTAAAAAGTATCTTCAGTTTTAATGAGAAGAGAAATTCAAATGGGTCAAAATTAATTGTTTTTAAGACAGACAAAAAAAATTACGAAACCTTCTTCCGAAAATTCAAAAATTTCGAGAACTCCAAGAATTTTAGGGCAAATTTATGAAGTGAGCTACATTAAGAAGGGCAGAAATTGGTGTTTATTTCATTACTTTCAAATGGGAAAAGCATTTTTGTTGCAGCTGCAACAGAATTTTCAAAACTGCTGTTCAAGAATTAATATAACTGTAAGGCCAAAAAAATAGAAATTCAGATGCAGATCCCGTAAAAAACAACAAAAAAACAACAACGTATATATAGACATAAAGCAACACCCAAATTTCACATTGCACATTGAATTTCGTGGTTCCTTCAAATATTTAAATAATACATTCAAGAAATTACAAAAGGAAAGTGTAGTGCTTTTGTTAATTCCATGCTATTATACTGAATTATCCAATTGCAATTAGCCAAATCGAGTGAGATATAGGAAATAGCCGAAAGGAATAGCCGAAAGGAAGTCTGAAAGTTCGGGGGAAAGGGTGTTCGTGTAAACAGCATTTAGCTCAACAGAACATTTTCTATGATTTTTTTTTTAATTTTTCGAAGCTGTCATATATCCATTTTTTCGAGTTAGTATAAGGCCCAGAATTCGGCGGCTCACCGGGAATTTTCACGGTGACCTGGCGGCCCGGTCGGCGCTAGTGTAAACCCAAAAGTAAGTACTTACATCAGAGTGGCACAGTACTTAAGTACTCTGTTCTCCCAGTCAGGAGAACAGGAAGTAAATAAAAAAATAAAACAAAGATAAACCAAATGGAAGTTGATGCTGAATCTCGTTCTATCGCAAGAATTTCTGCCTCTGACAAATCATAACATCTATAAATAATGGCCAATTTCACACCATCATTTCATTTCAAGTTTTCCTTTCCTCTCCCATATGACACACGTACGAAAAACCAACTAGAATGTTTTCACTGTCTTCTACATACATACATACATACATACATACATACACACACAAATACATACATACATATCACTAAGCTGTTCTCCGAAATTCAGAGGCTAGCTCCACAAAGAAAAGACAAACCACCAGATAATTTTATCTGATTATTTACTTACTGTTGCCATATCAAACTCCTCCACTTACAGCGATCTTGGCACACAATTCGAGTTTCACTGACATACATCACACGACGCACACAAGATCTTCTATACTTCATACTCATGATTTTTTTCTCATGCAGACACTTCTGAATCTGATCCTCCCATGACTTCCTTGGCCTTCCTCAGCTTTTCCTTCCTGTCACTTGGGCTGAAAAACTTTTCTTAGTAAGCATATCATCACTCATTTCTTTCAACATGCCCAAGCAAGCGAAGCATATTAGTTTCCACCTTGCTAACAACATTTTGCTTCACATTACACAACTGCAACACATCTTCATTTCTCACACGACCAGAACGTGTCTTGCCACAAACCGTAAGTAACGCCAGCACACAGACAACTCCTATGTTTCTTCTGTAGTACCCAGGTTTCACTGCCATACATCAGAGTAGGAACAATCACACTTTCATACACAGCCATGCGAGACTCCCTTGAGAACCCATCATTCCTGCGAAAACTTCCCAAGGCAGCTATGACTTTCAATGAAGAATTCACTCTCCAACTAATTTCACCATCCAATTTGTTCTCTCTGTCAAACATGCTTCCTAAATACACAAACTCATTCACCTGGTCAATGACGTTGCCATTTAGACTTATGCTACATTCAGTACTACCAATTCCCCGCGCAAAAATCATAACTTTGGTGTTTTCTTTTATTTATACTCAGTTTGAATTTCATGCAAACTTCGTACATCCGGGACAATATACTCTGCAACTCACTTTTGCTCTCTGCCAACAGGACAGTGTCATCAGCATACAGCAATCTGCACACACGCATGTCACCAAGACATAAGCCAGTATTATCTATTTTGGCATCACGCATGTCACCAAGACATAAGCCAGTATTATCTATTTTGGCATCACGCATGTCACCAAGACATAAGCCAGTATTATCTATTTTGGCATCACGCATGCATGCATCCATAAATATATTTAATAGCCAGGGTGACATTACACAACTTTGCTTGACTCCTGCACCAATAGGAAACCATTTGGATAAAACACCATTCACTTGTACACAAGCTCTACTACAAGCTTACATGGCTTTTACACTGTTAAGTAAACTCTCAGTAACACCATATTCATTCAATACCTTCCACAGAAGTGTCCTATTTACTCGGTCATAAGCTTTCTCTAAATCTATGAAGGCAGCAAAAACTTTCTTACCAACAGCCAGATAGTTTTCAATCATCATGTGTAATGCAAAAATTAGGTTAGTGCAGCCTTTACCAAGAATGAAACCACTCTGAACATCCCATACTTTCACCGATGTAAAACTTCGTACTTTTTCAATAACGACCATACCAAACACTTTCCCCGGCACAATCAGTAGGCTAATACCACGATAGTTCTTGCAGTCAGTCTGATCACTTTTTCCCTTATACAAGGGAACAATGATAGCATCCTTCCAATCCCGAGGGACCATTCCTAACTCCAAACACAACTGGCAAATTTTAGTTAACCAGTCAATCACTGGGTCACCACCATATTTCAACATCTCGACAGTTATGCCATCAACTCCTGGAGCCTTACCATTCTGAAGAGATTTTAGAGCCTCACACACCTCTTCTCTTGAGATCCCTCCTGTGCTTCCCTCCTTCACTGTGACATCATCTGCTTCTGCCTCAGAATCACCTTTGCTTTCTTGATCTAATAACTCGCAGAAATATTCACCCCATCTTTCACTTACTTTACTGGTTTAGCGTTTTTGCGTGACGTATACAGCTAATTTACATATCTTATATTTCCCGCGTTGTTTTCATGTGACCGTAACTGGTCCAGAGAATAAAATGTGACACAGAAGTTTGCCCAACAGTCAAACGCACTTGCACATCGTTAGATGAAAGATGGCAAGCGATACTGCATTTATTCGACACTACATTCGTTACGAAATTCATCAAGGAAAGAGTGCTGCAAAAGCATGTGCATCGATCTGTTCTGGGGGAGAATATTGTACCGAAAAGCACACGTGAGTTTTGGTTTAAACGGTTTAAAGCACGCGATTTTGATGTTAGCGATCGAGAACGTAGCGGCGCCCAGCAGAAGGTTGCACATTGAGTAACTGCAAGCATTGCTGGATGAAGATTCGTCTCAAACGCAAAAAGAACTAACTGAACAACTTGGGGTAACTCAGCAAGCCACTTCCAATCGTTTACACGCAATGAGAAAGATTCAGAAGGAAGGAAAATGGGTGCCACATGACCTGAACCAGAGTAACAAGGATGAGCGTGTCATCAAGTGTTTGAATCTGTTGAATAAATAACACAGAAAGTCTTTCCTGTAGAAAATCGTTAAGGGTGATGAAAAGTGTTTATGGTACGACAATCCCAAACGCAAAAAAACGCTGGGTAGACCCCTGTGAAGCAACGACTTCGACACCTAAACGTAATATTCACTCCAAGAAAGTTCTGCTGTGCATCTGGTGGGATATGAAGGGTGTGCTGTATTATGAACTATTGGAACAGAGCCAAACTGTTACTGGTGATCGCTACAAACGTCAGTTGCTGCGATTGAACCAGGTAATCTGTCAGAAACGTCCATTCACATGCAAAGGATTACGTACCGAGAAATTACTGCATGACAACGCTAGGCCGCATATCACGAAATCGGTCAAGGAAACGTTATTGACGATTGACTGGGACGTTTTGGAGCACCCGGCGTATAGTCCCGACATAGCCCCTTCAGACTATCTGTTCTTCCGATCGATGCAATATGGTTTGTCTGATGTAAGGTTCCGGACATGCAACGAAGTACAAAAATGGGTTCACGACTTCATCGCGTCACACGACGAAGTATTCTTCATGGCTGGGATTCGATAGTTGCCCGACGATGGCGGAAGGTGATTGGTAATGGCCGTGCATATTTTGATTCGCAAAGATATTGTTGTTTTCTCTCAAGTTACATGTTGCCTTGTCTTAAAACGCTTCAAAACTTATTTGTACACCTAATACATCCTCGTTTTCTATATCTGTGCCTTCGAAATATTTGAAATAAAAAGAATGATGACACCGAATTTTCAGTTGCAATGAGCACATCTTTTGAATCCTTTCTGACGCGAATTAAATTTTTCCAAGTTATTCAAAGTCAATGCAACCAGTTCGAAAAAATCAACCGGTTGTTTATAATCGATAAAATATCCAGAAAAGAAACAGCTACATTACTTCCAACAACGGCTAAAACATATGTTACAAAAATCAACGAATGGCGCACAATTTTTTTTTCATAGCAGGATATCGAAGACAAACAGATTTTCAAATCGAACAGTTAAAAGAACAAATACAGAAATGATATGACTCTACACCTTCTAGCGGAAGAATTTTGCATAATGGGAATGTTGAAAACAGGCTTAAAAATATTCATGAAAAAAGCTATGTTAAGGAAAAAAACTTTTTACCTACGTCTCCCCCAAACAGAGATAGGGTAAAAAACAGAGAAATGTATTGACCCTTACACCATCTAGCGGAAAATATGTGCATTATTTAAAGAGGATAATGGTCCATATCCCTGTTGTCGTGAATGGCGTACAATAAAAAAAGTAATTTCTCAATAGGGTGTTTAGAAGCGAAGATACAGCTGCAAACAAAAGTACACAAACACAACCTAACGACAGAACTGTGAATTGTAAAATACCTTATATACTAGACTAAAGTGTTCTACAAAGTAAATGGCTTCCGGTGTTGAAAGAATTTTTTTAAATTGCACATGTGCAAGCAGAGATGTTGATGACAACTGATCAGACATTTGTCCCCCCTTGAGGCGAAATTGCACATAATTTTGGGAAGAAAATACGCACGCAAAGTTTTCATAGTTAGTAGTACCTGACCGAAGAAACAAATTTTTGAATCGAGTTTTTAGTCCCGCAGATATTGCTGTAAACGAAAATGTGAACTCAGTCCCTTTGGTGGCAGACTTGTGCGTTTAGAAAAATTAAAATTATATGAGAAACCTTTCACAGTGGAAAGGCTCTCCAAGGAAGAAATAATTTTTCAAATCGGACTCTCAGAAGCAAAGATATAAACAACTATATGATATACGCTACGCCCTCTGGCGGAAAAACTATGCATTATTTTTCGAAAGAAAGTGTTTTCAAAAGGTTCTATGTGAGTGATATCGGTCAAATAAAGAATTTTTTCAATCGAGTTTTCAGAAGCTCAGATTTTGCTGCAAATACACCAGAACCAGAAATTAACATTTACGCTCCCTGGTGTCCAAACCGTTCTTTACCAAACATTAGGAATTATATGCAAAACATTTTCAATCGGGAGCTGATGCGATACAAGAAGAATTTTTCAAATCGGAGTGTCAGAAGGAGAGATATCGGGGAAACGCCATTTATCTTTTCGCCAGCTAGCTGAAAGTCTATAGGTTACTTGAAAATTAAAAAAAAATATGAAAAACATTTTACACAGGGAGCTCTGTCCCACAAAGGTGGATTTTTACAAATCTGACTCTTAGAAGCAGAGATATTGATAAAAATAGGACGTACATCTACTCCCCCTGGGGGAGAAACCGTGCACTATCTTAAGAAGAATATATTCGAAAATTTTTATTGATGTGAGTGGTATCGGTCCACGAACGAATTTTTCAGTCGAGATTTTAGAAGCAGACTTTGCTGCAAATACATCAGAAGCAAAAACTTGAACCTTAGGTCCCCTGGTGGCCAAACCATTTTTACCAAAAATTAGGTGTCATATGCAAAAGATTTCCCATCTGTATCTGTATCCACAGCAGAAATAATTTTTCAAATCGAAGTTTTAGAAGCAGAGATATCGGATAAAACACAGTTTAGTTTTACGCCCTGTAGCGGAAAATCTGTGCTTAACTTGAAAAAATGACTATACCTAAAACAGTCTTCGCTAGAAATGGAATTGAAAGGTAAAAGAACTTTTTCAATCGGATGTTTAGAAGCAAATATATGGAATAAAATGCATTTTGAATTCGAAATCTGTACTTAAGTCCTCTAGCGGCGAAATTCTTCATTATATAAAAAAAAACCCGAAATAAAGGATAGCAATATTCCATATATTTGCTATATATGGAATCACACATTTCAAGCTTCTCAATACAAAAATATTTTTTTAAATCGGACTAATATTTGCAGAGATATGATATCCACAGACTGTAGTACGGACAAACCAGTAACATTAGCACGATCTTTTTACAAAAGACGCTAAAAAAACTGATTTCGTGGTTCGGCTTCAATTTTCTATTATGAAACAACCTTTCGGTGATAAGTGAATACTGAGGGCCACGAGAAAATGTAATGATTGGAAACAAGAATATTCGAAACAAATTTCAGCTTGCACAAATTCGGGTTTTCGATTATTAGAAAAATATATACAGTTTACTCTAACACTAATTCAATTCATTAGCCCGAACAAATGAAGTTGTTATAAAGAAAACAACAAGAGTAAATGAACCCCGTTCGTAGGTGGGCTGTGGCCAAGATTTTTGTACAGATTATGGTCATGATCCTGTGCTCATCTGTATTCTGTATTCAATTTGTCGGAGATTCATGCAAGATGCAGGCTTTCCAGCATTATCGCTCTTCTTGCAGGGAAGAAAGCATTCCAGGTGTATTTCCCAGATGTAGATTTATGAGTGGTCCCTCTAACTTTGTTTGCAAATATCTTTGCTACGAATCATCCGATTTGGACGATATTTAAGATTTAGGGTTTTTTTCATGTGCTAAATAAAATGCGCATAAAATAACATATCCTTTATCTGGAAAAACTCGAAGATAGAGAGATAATTAGCGTGTTAATTTAGCTTAATTAGCATGCTCATTTGCATCATGTGATAGTTACCTGCGAGTCCTTTCCAACGATACTTACTTGTTTATATGCGGCAAACGGTTCCAAAGTTAAGGGGGTGGCTCCTTTTTTTTTTCTTTTTTTTTATGTTTGTACATCGCACATACTAATTTTCATCTCTGTTGGATGATTCCTTCTGGGTGCTTACCCCCACCATCTTCATTTACAAAGAGTGTATGAAACTTTCCTCGCATTTGCGTTGTCCAATTATTTATAAAGCTTCCCTGAATCATCAGTTAGTAGTAATGAATGATCACTACTTGTATAAAAAGTAAAGTTCAATGTTGGCGTAATTTAAGTTTCATTCTTTTCTCAAATTGGCGATGATTTTATTGCATATCAAATCGAAAAAGAGGAAATTTCAGCGCAACTGTTTTGTGAGCAGTGACATTATATGACTAATGCAGATCTGCACCCATAAACAGTTATTGGTCAAGCCGCATCGGGTACGGGCAGAGGTTCCCTTTTTTAATTTCTTTTTCACAAAATGCAATTTAACACCCAGCGCAGGCAGGCAGTTGTGAGTGCTCCATAAATACTCAACTCAAACTCCCACGATGAGATGTTAAATTTTTTGATCTTTCCGGTCGAAGCCTGACAATCAGTTTGGTAAACAATGTCGCATGGCTGGGCTGTCTCCAACAGGGGGAGAGGTTGTCAGACGGCTCCAGGTGAATTCATCGAAAACGGAGTTATCGAATAGGAAACCATTGAAAGCGAAATTATTGAACGGAAAATTTATCGTAGGTACATTTTTCGAATATTATGAGCATAAGTAAATGGAATGCTCTCTGAGGAATAATAGCGATAATTCAGAGGAAAACATTTGAGAGCTTCCATTTATTCGTTAAGCATATGAATTGAAAGTTTTCCAAGGTTTCCCTCAATTTTCGAAAAATGTTCACTGCATTTATAGTTTGTTTAATGAAATAATATATATGACTTTTGAAAGCTGAATCAATTATTAATCTACAGGGTGTCCACAATGTCTTGTCCCCCCCTGTAATAAGAAATGTAAGTAAGCTATGTATCTGCTGCATGATGTATATGTTGAGTTATGGTCTGTATTGTGTTTATTTACAGAATAGGTATCGGAACCATGTGTGATACCAGCGAATACACCCTGGAACAGCGGATTGTTGTCAGAGTCTGGGTACACGAACGTCCACACACGGGGAAGACAAGGCGTGACGAGCTTGCCGATTTCCAACAACAATTCGGCAAAGAGTTCCCTCCAAAACAGACTCTTCTGCGGTGGGAACATAAACTCTTCGAAGCAGGCAACATCAAGGATAAACCACGAACGGGAAGACCATCAACCAAAGTGCAACAGTGTCAAGCGGTCGATGAATCAGTTATCAGGTCACCGACGAAGTCGCTCCGCAAACGATCAGCGGAGCTTGGAATACCACGATCGACACGGCGTAAGCATATGAAGAATGACCTGAAATTGCACGCATATCGCCCGATGTTCGTTCAGGAGTTATCAGACATCGATTTAGACCACAAACGGGATGCATGTGCAATGATGCTTTAGACATTTGCCACAATCCCAAAACGTGGAAAAGTCATTTTCAGTGATGAATGTGTGATATACAGCAGCTGTCGATCACGGAACGTTGCGTTCTGGTTCAAGGAAACCCCACATTATGCCGAAGAATTGGAACATCATCCTCCGCATGTCATGATACGGGCTGCAATGAATAGTCGACATCTGTTTGGACCATATTTCTTTGATAGTCCAGTGAATCAGACAACTTATCTGGACATGCTGCAAACCTGGTTTGTGCCACAACTTGGAAATCTTGGCATTCTGAATGACGTATGGTTCCAACAGGATGGGGCACCTGCCCATTACGCAATCACTGTTCGGGAATACCTTGGTGAGGTCTTTCGGGATCGTTGGATCGGCCTAGGTTCGGCAGTACTTCCCGCTCCTCTTGAATGGCTACCTCGAAGCCCAGATCTCTCAACGTGTGATAATGCCCTTTGGGGTTTCATAAAGGAGGTTGTTGCACAGCAGCGCTACCAAACCACTGAGGAACTTAAACAAGCCGTGAGACGTGCTTTCTCTCGTATCACCCAGCAACTGCTTCGGAAAATGTCCCACACAACATGGCGTAAAATTATTCTCGGTCACGAGAATGACGGAGCCCAAACGGATCCACTGGATGTTTAAGGATGCCTTAACATATACATCATACGACAAATACATAGCTCATTTACATTTCTTATTACAGGAAGGGGGGGGAGGTAACTAGACATTGTGGACACTCTGTATATCTAAGTAAGTTGTTAGGGATATACTGTATATACAGTGTCACCTAACAAGGTCATCCACGGTTCTGTGAAAAATGACCGTCTCCACAGTTGACCGCCATATATAGGGATTCAATTTGCCAAAATATCTCTCATCCCCACTTGAAAATAAAATAAAAACCACTAGCTTTTCAATGCAGTCTGCTGTAAAGTGCTCATTTCTTTGCTTTTTGTGAATGTCATTCAACAAATCTCTAAGTACGAGCCAGAAGTAAGACTGAGGAATGTCATGAGGTGTTCACATGCGAACGCCGTCGCAAATCGGACACTTTTTCGGAAGGTAAAGAGATGCCAAAAGCAACAGCAGCACTACTGCGGTTGAGCTTTGAAGCCACTTCCACCCATCCCCTCATTTCTCTTCCTTAAAGTCAGCGATGTGTTCTTTGACCATATGGAGCTGACCATCAAACCTTCTGAAACATTACGGCCGTTGTGTGAGATGACTAGTTTCTTTGAGATAAGGTAGTTGAACTCCTCCGTGGGCTACATGCTCTCATTTAGGATAACTAAAGATGGTACATGCCTACCGTAATTAACAGAAAACCATACCGTCTGCCAACAGAATTCTAAAAACTTGAGACTCCTAAGGATCAACTATCATTTAAAATCTTGGTAACAGACATAGAAAAAGGAACACGTGTTTCATATTTTTAAGCTCGCAGCGTTTACGCTGTCTTCCTAAAACTTCCTGAAACATGATTTTTCTAAAAGTACTGTATGCTGGAGACCGCGAAATGCTAGTATATTCTCTTAGGCGTTTCAAAAATGGTTGCTCGTGGTCGCTTCCTGCAGGAGATAGCCAAATAAATCTTCTTGTGACTTGCTTCTGTTGGTATACACTGAAGCGCCAGAAAAACTGGTACACCAGTCTAATACTTGGTAGGTCCCCCACGGGAGCGCAGGGTTGCAGAAATACGACGGGGAATGGACTCCACTAGCTTCTGGAAATATATTGTAGGCAATGCCCACCATACTTTCTGCAGAGTGTTCCACAATTCGGGTGTATTCCGAGGTCTCGCATTCCTGTGTTCGATAGCGCGTTGCATGACATCCCAAACGTGTTCTATCACGTTCAAATCTGGGGACTTAGGTGGAAATGGCAACACCCCAAAATCATATGAATGCTCTTCTAACCATAATGTAGCGTCCAGACAGGTGGGTGGAGGTGCATTGTCCTGTTGGAACAGGCACAACCCATCAGCATGAATGCAAGACGTGAACGAGTGTACCTCGTCAGAAAGGATGCGCACATAGCGTTGGCCGGTCACAGACGTTTGCAGACGTACTAGGGGTCCCAGTGAAGTCCATCTAAACTTATCCCATACCATTACGGACCCCCCACCAGCCGGTACAGTTCCCTGTTGACAGGCGGGATCCATGGCTTCACGGGGTTTGCGCCACACACGAATCCTTCCATCTGCCCGATACAGTTGGAAACGCGACTCGTCAGACCAGGCTACTTGTTTCCAGTCATCAAATGTCCAGTGGTGGTGTTGCCGTGCACAAGCGAGGCGCATAGCTCTGTGTCGAGCACCGATCAAGGAGACTCGAGTTGGGCGTCGGCTCCCGAAGCCAATATCGTGCAGGGTACTTTGCACAGTCCGGACGCTGATGCTTGTTGAGGCTCCAGCATTGAATTCCGATGATACCTGCAGGACTGTTGCACGCTTATCGCGTGAAACGATTCTTGACAGCCGACGATGGTCATGTTCACCCAATATCTTTTTACGGCCACACTGGTATCGTAGGTTAGAGGTTTTGCCGGAATTCTTGTAGTCACGGTACACCCTCGCAATGGTCATCCGTGAAAATCCGAACTTCGTTTCTACTTCCGAAATACTGTGGCCCATCTCACGGGCGTCAACTATGACACCGCGTTGAAAATCGCTTAAATCGTTATTTCTTGTCATTCTGATGCCGAAAACAGCTCTGACAGCTGGCAAGGATGTCTATCGTTTTATATACGCACTGGCGGACGCAACCGAGTAGGCGCATAGGTGACGTTGCTATGTATTTTGCATAAGCTCGTCTGTACTAGTTTTTCTGGCACTTCAGTGTTAATAACATCCGTGTCACACGAAATTGCCTGCTTTGGCAGGTGACCGTGGAGTGTGAGTGACCACCAACTTAGGTTTTACTGCATATAACTAACTATAAGGATGATGTTCTCTAACAGAAAATGAGTAAAATCCGATTTACCGTATTTTTTGAACAAACCGTTTTTTTACCGGATTAGCCAGAATCCTGATTTCCTTTTAAATAACATAAAAAATACAGGATTATTATAAATGAAATGGACAGTTATAACATTTTATAAAACCAAAACTATTTAAGATATTCAAACTCACTTTGCACCGTTTTGTGGGGGAACTCTTGAAGTTTGTCACAGCAACTTACAGATATTTGACATGTGCACCCTTAGTCACATGGCATTTACCCAGTGGTCGAAATCTTGTCAAACATACGTTAACATATCTTCATCAACTCCAGCAATAGTTCTTGTGATACGTTGCTTCTGATCAGCTAAATTAAAGGAAGTAGAGGGCCGAAGACCTTGTCCTTGACTTAGTCCCATATAAAAAGTCGAAGGGTGTTAGATCCGGACTTCGTGATGGCCAACATGTGAGTGACATTTTCATCGAGGTAATTTCTAACTTCCCGTTGCCAGTGGACTGGTGCTCCATCCTGTTGGAAAATGAAGTTGTCAATATCTTCGTGCAGCTGAGATATCAACAAATAATTAGCATATCGAGATAAGAACTATATATATATATATATATATTCAGAATCCACTGCTAGGTGAAAGACACTTTAAGCCCCTTCCACAACCCTCTCTGTCTTTACCATTTCTCATCCATGTCATGATTTGAAAATTCATCCATCCATCTCCCAAGTGATTATCTTCTTGGTCTTTTCCTGTCCCATGGTATCCAGTCTAGTATTTCACTTGTCTCCCTTCTAGCATTATGTACACCCATTGCCCCTTGAGAATTTTTACTTCGATCATGTCACCCAATCTCGTCATTTTCCTACCTTACTGGTTAAATCAAGCTCACATCTCTCCATGATTTGTACCTCTGCCCTGTTAATTTTAGCCAAAGTAAACAGTGATAGCCTTTTGTAGCAATTTCTAAGTTAAATTCGCGTCCCTTTCTCGTTACTGCTTTTATGGAAAATTTGGAGACGGTCCCACTTTCACCAGTTTTCTGCACCCATGTTGACGAGAGGGAAGGCAGAACACTACTCCCTTTCGCTTCCGAACACTTGTTGTTGTTCGAGTTCAGCTTTATTGCACTGAACGATAATTGTATCGTTTCGAACCGTCATGGATTTTTGCAGGGAGAGTATCAAGCACAAAGCTATTCTTACATCTTTAGGTTTTAAAAGAGAGAATTCTCACGATTAGTCAAAGTGGGGATGTAATGTGAATTGCTAACGAAGGGGAGATAGTAGGATTGGATTGTGAGAGTTGAGCTGACCGGAAATCGCAGAAGGGGTCAAATGGACGGGGGGGCAAAAAATTGCGTGTAGCTTAATTGGGAAAACATTCGGGTCCGGAGCAGAAGGATGGGGATTCGAGTCCCTGAAGTACTTTAGATATGGACATAGTATAGCGAAGTAAGCCCATTGAGTTTCATCAAAGGTGATGAAACTCGAATTCTCATCCTTCTGCTCCGGAGTCGAATGCTTTCCCAATTAAGCTTCACCGCAGAAGTTTGTCGCTTCGACTTTGCCGTCGTGACATGTGCGTCTCCTGAGGTAGGTACGTCACATATACCTCCCCTTGAGAAAGGACTGGGACGGAGTCGTAGTTTCCCGGATCAGTTGGCAAACCACGCTTGAAGGAAAGCTCGCTGTAGAAGACGAAATTCTGACTAATTCCAGACGATGAATGGAACGATGGTCACACATTTTTTCAAAGAACACAACGTCAAGAAGATTCATTTTACGTCCGGGTGCCACTATAGAGTAAACACAAGCTCATTACCGGTGATGCAACTCGAAATCGCATCCTTCTGCTCCGGAGCAGAATGCTTTTCCAATATGCTACACCGACGAAGTTTGTCGCTGCAACTTTGTCGTCTTGAAAAGTGCGTCACCTTTGAGGTAGGTACGTCACAACCGCTACCAACCTTGTGTGCTCAAAACGCAAAATGTTCAGGCACTTACATGGAAAGCTATCACCTTACGTCTTGAGCAACGAGATGAGAACTGTCATTTGATGCCGTTTTGTTGTTCTCGAAGGATCGGCTCACGTGTTCCGTTTGTTCCCGGCTAAGTTTACTTTTTTGACTTAGCTGTTTGGAGTCTCGCAGAGCTAAGTGCTGCTTCATAAGAACTATATTTCTCCCTTGACAATAGATTTGCAGGAGACATCGTCGCATTACTGGCAAGATGGCGTGCCTCATAATTGCAAAAAAAAAAATGCATTAATTAAAATGGCTCTATCAAAAACTAAGCACCCTTGTAGCAACAAACTGAAATATTTTAGCAATAAAAATAAAGAAGGCCATATGTTCTCCCAAAATAACTTGAGTTTGCGGGACATGCCATTAATTATCACCGTAATCTCTCAAGTTCTGTTCTCCTAAGATCACCATAAAAACTACCCACGTTTCCTTCAAACTGCTGACGGTAGAACAAAACCAGCAACTGACACAGTAAAAGAAATTATAATGCACGACTTAGCAGCGGGCATTCCTTTCACCAGTAACGTTAGGCACTTTGCTCTCTACCCTACTCTGTGTATTTAATAGTCTCAATAAATTGCATGGGGTAAAGTATTTGCAGTTTGCTGGTTTCGATTGTGTTGCTTCACTTTAAGAGAGCAACAGAAATTCGATTTAGCTCATGAACGTTTCCTCTTACTCCCACATATATCCGAGACTTCAATTTTCTCTTCCGGTTAATAGGCGGAATATACACAGTCGAGTCACATTAATGTGACCACCTCCTACTTTTGAATTCAACAGCGTGTAGCCAATGAAAGAAGGCACGTGTTGTGAGCTGGCTTGTAGAGTATATAAAGTGTGCTGTACGCATTCTGAAAACATATCACTCGTTGTTTTCATGGATAAAAGGAGCGATTTATCAGATTTGCAAAAAGGTATGATTTGAAAATCTGATAAATCGCTCCTTTATCTAAGACAGCAAAAGTATTTCTGAAACAGAACAGTTTGTGAACTATTCGCGTGCTGCTGGGCTTAAAGTGCATCGTGATGGAGAAATGGCACCACTGCGAAAAGCGACGTGGAAACTGCGGAGCACCACGTGCCGTTGATGTGAAAGGTGAACGTCGGCTTCGAAGGTGCGCGAGGACCGATCGACACGCTGCAGTGGAGCAACTCACTGCTCGAGTGAACCAGGGGGCTACCGGAAGTGTGTCTAAAACAACATTTCAGCGAACCCTGCTGCGTATAGGGCTCCGATGCAGACGGATGGCCACTGCACCTATGCTAACGAAGGTGCATCGGCAGAAAAGGCATACATTTGCACGGCAGTATCGGAATTGGACCTCCGCTGATTGGCAAAGGATTGCTTTCTCCAATGAGTCACATTTTCTGCTTCATCGAACGGATAGACGTCGGCGTATAAGGCGAGAAACATCGGAGAACAAGCACTTTTCAACCATTGCTGGAAGAACACAAACTAGTGGTTATGGTCTAAGGAATATTTCCGTGGCATTCTCTGGTTCCACTCATACCTGTGGAAGGCACTATGGACTGAATTCTTTATGAATTCATCCTTGAAGACCACGTACACCGATACATGCCGATTGTTTTCCTGGGACGGATGGGATCTTCCACGACAATGCGACGTGTCACACAGCTAGAAATGTCCAAGAGTGTTTAGAAGAGCACGATGAAGACTTCAAAATACTTCCCTGGCCCCCTAGTTCCCCAGACGTAAACCCAATTGAGCATCTGTGGGACCACCTTGATCGTTTTGTTAGCTGTATGGATTCTCCACCACGCACCCTCCAGCAGCTGTCAGATGCACTGCAGTCAGCATGGCTTCACATACCTGTGAACACCTTTCAGCACCTTATTGAGTCACTTCCAGGCCGTCTAGCTGGTGCTCGCGCTGCACACGGCGGTTACTCTGGATATTAGCTGGTGGTCACAATAATGTGACTCGACCGTGTAATATAAAGATCGACTAGGCCTGGACTGGATGTAGTTTGAAACTGTTATGGCCTTGGACTTTCTGGCTTGCGCTGAGCCAGGATTTTCCATGTAAGACCATGCGGATCTGGATTTGCTACTGCGAAAGAAGTGGATTGCTAAAAAAGGTTGCTGTGGCTGAATGAGCGAACATATTAATCATCAAATAGTAGCGGTTCGTTTTTAATAGCGTGTTAAAGTCATATCTGGATCAGTCTGTAAGTGATTAGAATTATCCCGAACTGTTCAAGATGCTACCTACCTGATGTTTCAATTTCTTTAAGGTAGAAATTGATCCCAACAGACCCAAACATGATTCTGGTGGATGGTTGTCACGACCACTTAGGAATTTCTAAGCCAGGGACACAGGCAGCTAGAGTAACTAGATCCCGTGCTGCGGAAAGGGAAAGATAGATCAGCTTACCATCCAGGTTTTGCTTGGGATTCGAACCAAGGGTTAACAGGGGAAATGATTAAAAGCCTATACTACAGACCACTCAGCCTCCTGGCGAAATTTACCAGTGTGCGTCGGCTATGAAATACAAAAGCTAGTGGTTGACTAGTCAGAGGCACGAGCTTTCGGATAACTGCTCAATCTGGGCACGAGCTCGAATAACGGATTAGGTATGGGTAGTGCGTTCACTCCAAGGAGGTTAGAATAGATGGAGTAAGGATCTACCGTTCCCCTCGTGTCACCAAAATCAAGCCAGCGAAACGTCACGGCCGCCCCGGTGGCGCAGTGGTCTAAGCGATGGCCTCTGATCATTCGTCCGAACGGGGTCCGGGTTCGAATCCCGGTGAGGCATGGATGTTGTGTTTGTCTTACGGCGCTGGCTCTCTCTCCCTTCCCTGGAACCAGTGACCCTAAATTAGGGACGGGCGACTGCTTATAGCCCATTGAGTTGCTCACGGTGGTCGTTAAACCTCCAACCAAAAAAAAAAAAAAAAAAAAAAATCATTCGTCCGAACGGGGTCCGGGTTCGAATCCCGGTGAGGCATGGATGTTGTGTTTGTCTTACGGCACTGGCTCTCTCTCTTCCCTGGAGCCAGTGACCCTAAATTAGGGACGGGCGACTGCTTATAGCCCATTGAGTTGCTCACGGTGGTCGTTAAACCTCCAACCAAAAAAAAAAAAAAAAAAAAAAAAAAAATCATTCGTCCGTAAGGGGTCTGGGTTCGAATCCCGGTGAGGCATGGATGTTGTGTTTGTCTTACGGCGCTGGCTCTCTCTCCTTCCCTGGAACCAGTGACCCTAAATTAGGGACGGGCGACTGCTTATAGCCCATTGAGTTGCTCACGGTGGTCGTTAAACCTCCAACCAAAAAAAAAAAAAAAAAAAAAAAATCATTCGTCCGAACGGGGTCCGGGTTCGAATCCCGGTGAGGCATGGATGTTGTGTTTGTCTTACGGCACTGGCTCTCTCTCTTCCCTGGAGCCAGTGACCCTAAATTAGGGACGGGCGACTGCTTATAGCCCATTGAGTTGCTCACGGTGGTCGTTAAACCTCCAACCAAAAAAAAAAAAAAAAAAAAAAAAATCATTCGTCCGTAAGGGGTCTGGGTTCGAATCCCGGTGAGGCATGGATGTTGTGTTTGTCTTACGGCACTGGCTCTCTCTCCTTCCCTGGAACCAGTGACCCTAAATTAGGGACGGGCGACTGCTTATAGCCCATTGAGTTGCTCACGGTGGTCGTTAAACCTCCAACCAAAAAAAAAAAAAAAAAAAAAGAAACGTCACGTTCCGACGTCACAGCCTTCACCGCCATGTTGGTGAGACGCAGTGAGACGATTGAGATCATAACATCACATTGAGTAGTGGTGATGTGGCTGCCTTTTTCGATCTATATCTTTAACTTTCAGTATGTGGAACAGTAAAAAAAAATTAGCGATTATTAGGTAACATATAGTAAACGTTTTAGTTTGGCTATGACACATTTTTATTGATGTTTTTCGAACTTTGTTTTAGTTGTTTAATAATTGCAGAAGATTATGTGCTTTCGTCAAAGATTTCAGAAATAGCTAACCTAACATGTTCTACTTATCGTGCTTTACAGAAATCTCTGTATCAAACTGAATCAATTAATATTGTTAGAAACTCAATTCTATGGGCTCTTTGAAGTTCCTGTTTACTCGCAAACTTAACGAACCGACTATAAATAACAGCACGTTATTTTTAAGAGTTCCTCTTGACACAAATACTTAACATTATAGTTCAAGTGATTTGTGTGTGTGTGTGTGTGTGTGTGTGTGTGCGTAGATAATTTCCTTAGATAAGATAGGCATAAATTGTCCTTATGAATCCTTTGCAAAATCGAACTCTTAAGATATGCGCTACAGCACTTAATATGAAAAATAAGCAAACAACTGATTTTTTTTTGCATTTTAAATTTTCATAATGAAAATTTCGTTTAAACGTTTGCTGGAATCCGTCGGGGGTGACCCAGGGTCCCCGGGCCTCCCCATGAGGTATCACTTGATCCTTCGTTTTTTGTATTGACTGCTTACTTTTAAATATAATTTCATGTGCTTTTGAATATATATTTTACCAACAATGGGGATTTTAAATATATTTGTGTATGTTTCTGAATATACACTGGAGGAAAGTGAAAAAAGAACACCAAGAAGGAGACGTCTGATACCAACGAAATTTATACAGCATAATAACGGAATACAGAGGATAACGTGATCAAAACATTATGGCAAAATACAGCTGTAGGTATACTGAAAAATAACATTTCCATGCAACATGGTTAGTACGAGGTTGAACCGCCATGAACTGCGTCACACTGTGCAAGTCTGGCATGGAGTCTGTTGTACAGATGTTGAATGTAAGTTTGGGTTATTGAGTTCCAAGCATCCTCAACCTGGACGCGTAAATCGGGGACGGTTGTGGCTGGCCGTGGAGACCGGATAAGTCGTTGTCCCATAAAATCCCACACGTGCTCAATGGGGCACAAATCCGGTGGACGTGCAGGCCATGGTAGTTGTCTCACACACTGAAGTGCATGTTGCGTTGCACGTGCCGTGTGTGGGCGTGCGTTACCTTTCTGGAAAGCACCACGATGGACCGACCTTACAAATGGCACAACAACGGGCTGAATGATGTTGTTGATGTAGGAGGTGCTATTTAACGTACCCGGTACAAACACTAGTTGTGTACGGGAGTGATAGCTGATCGCTCCCCACACCAGGAGACCAGATGTAGGCCCTGTGTATCGCTGGCGGATGCAAGAAGGGTGGAGACGCTTCCCTGTGCGTTTGCGAACACGCATACGGCCATCGGAGACTCCCAACAGAATCTGCTTTCATCGCTGAACACGAAAGATCGCCATGGCGTTCTCCAGTGCAGACGTTGGCGACACCACTGCAGCCGTTCCTGACGGTGGGCTGGAGTCAGAGGTACACATGTCAGAGGCACACGTGCTCGAGTCCTGCATCCAGTAGACGGTTGCGGATTGTTCGCACAGTCACCTCAGGTGCAACGGCAGCTCGGATTTGCGTCGCAGTGGATTTTCTGCTTGACAACGCCGCTCTTCTTATGCGTCGATCGGTCCGCTCATCAGTCCGTCTTTGACTCCCGGTTCCACGTCTTCTCGTGTGGGAATGTTCCTCGGACCATCTACGCCACCATCGTACTACCACCGATACTTCCCGTCAAATTCGTTCCGTAGTACGACGATACGACCACCCGGCTTCGCGCAGTCCGACTAGGCGACCTCGCTCAAAGTCCGATAACTGCTGAAACCGTACAAGTCTTCCATGTCCAGGCATTGCAGCTTCTTCAGGGTCTTCGCACGTGTCCGTAAGCCGACGACTGATTACATTCATTTCACCGTACTCCTTAAATACCACCGACGATAATTTGCATATTATGCCGTGCTGGGGCGTAAGCGCTCACCGGTTGGTCCCGAAATTAACATCACACCTACGTAAACTCGACCCCATTAACATATGTAAATTTCATGATCGTCCGCCAATTCCTTCTTGGTGTTCTTTTTGCACTTTCCGCCAGTGTATATTTTCACTTTGATATGGCGGATATATTTTTATCGCTTCCCAATTACTTTGGGAGATGTTTCTTACAGAGTGTTTTAATTTGCATCTTCAATGACATGGGCCACCCCCATAAAAAATCCTGGATGCGCTGCTGAAACTTATTAGCATAAAGAGCACTAAAAGTAAAATCACGAATTTATCGCTTTATATGACACATGCGTTCACCGTATCATATGCACGTATGTCTGAGAAAGCTCCGCCGAGAAAATTCAACCGTTTTGCCGCAACGCACGTCTCCGCCGCCGGCAGCACAGATTGAGATCCCCATACATTAGTGTGATTAAGTATGAAAATAACGCAAATGTGTAAGGTATATCAATTATTAGTAAATGAGAACATTACTGTGGACGATTTCTTTAGGGGAAGATTAATCTAAATTTTGATTTGCTTAAAATTTGGTCAGTTTCAGAACCGGCAGTTTCTTAATCAAACTTGCAAATATATATATATATATATATATATATATATATATATATATATATATATATATATATATTTAGAGAAAAAGTAATATTCTATGCATAATTACCTATGAAAAGTTACACCGACAGGTGCTTTAGTTGATGAGTTGACACATCCAAAGGCTCAGCACAATCCCATTTTAAAAAAAGTATAAATTTTTTGATGAAAAAAGGTCTATTCTTTACTGGGCGTGGCCATCAGCTCCGCGTCGTGCGCTCAAAGTGCTTCAAGTTTGTGACGTCACCCTCACTCCATCCATTCTAACCTCCTTGGATGACGCAAGGCTGTGACCCCATCGTCTCTTAATTAGAAACGGGTGACACCTTTAGCATTAAGTGTTCATGGGAGTCCCCCTTCAAAAACAACGTGAGTACTTTTGGTTCATGCAATAAAGGTGAAAATTATCAGTTTTTGTATTTAAAAATTTAGCCAAAACAAAAGAACTGAGATTTAAAAACTTTCCACTACTTTTTTAATTAAACAAGTTGAAAATAAAGTTTCAGTTAAGCCACATGAAATAAGAATGTGAAAGGACGTACGATAAATTGTTAAAACCTAGCACAGACTATCATTTGAAGCTGCAATATGCTTGATTTAAAGTCTGTATCCAGGAAAACAATACTAAGACTTATTCTCTGAAATCACCCTATATACGCCTTCGAATAAATTAATTTTTCAGCGAACAGCAGATCTAGGGAAACAGGCTTTAAATTATTTTTAAAGAAGCTTTTGTATTTCATAGCTGTCTTGAATATCTCGACAATATCTTGATCCGAAAATGAATAACCAGAATACGAAACAAGCCAGGGATATGCCTTTAATGAACTCCTCGTCGTTGTAAATTCCAATTTATGAAAACGAATAGGCTCAGCGGAGCCAAGTAGCACTTCAGTGGTACTTGCAGCGCGCCGGCTCACTCTCAGATTTTACAGCTTTATTCGCAAGATCAATGCAGTGGTGGCAAGAGATAAAGCGCCAGTTATCATGCCCGCGTGGACTCCCAAAGTTTTAATTAAAAGCAACGCTGCACTTGATGACCGCCTCAACAATGGATGAAGGTTGCTCGTTGCCACTGCAATATCTTGCCGACGCAATGTTACGCTGCGAGATTTAATCTTGGGTTTTGCATCAATTACATTGAATTGGCCTCAGAGCGCATTGTGTGAAGGGGTGTCTTTACACTGGTGGTGAAAGACGGGTATTAAGCAAACAAGAAATCGAAATATTCCAAAGGGTGGAATGTCCTACTCCGTAACTTTTCATAAACGTTTGGACTAGCATAGCGAAATTTCCCTGAATGAGAACATTCTTAACTTCATCTTGCAAAAGGAAAAAGATAAAATATCAAGCGATACCGAACATACGCAGAAGTGCTGCATATGATTACAGTCGGACGCTGTTAATTTAGGTCTTGGAATTCAAGTATACATTTTCGCATATAAATAAATCTAGCTCATTCTGAGAGATATGCCAGAAGCTCATTTAACTGCGAGTTACAACAAATATTTCAAATTTTGCATTTTTAACGCAGTTTCGCGAAATTTGAAGTTCTGCATGAAATGAAAGTAGCTCCGCCGGTGGGAGAGTCTTCTGAGGCGCTAGCTTCTGATTATTAGTTCGGGTTACGTACGGGAACGAGTACCCGATGAGGTAAGGGTGATATTGGTGTGTTTAAGAAGAACCAAATGGGAACGAGAATTACGCAATAATGCGTTTGAGACAAGACAAACAGAGGCTACGAACAACTGAAAGAAGCATGGGGATGTGCATGCTTGATGTAACCAGGAATGATAGGAAAAGGAGCTCATCGATTCAGGAAAATGACAAAAGTGGGTGTGATATAAGTAAGGACCCGCAGGTGGTAATGGGCTGGATACATTGCTAGAGGAAATAACCATCTTTGGACAATTCATATATACTAGATTGCATGCCGAGGGCGGAAAAGACCCAGAAAAAGACCACGTAGGAGATGGGTGGACTGAACTTAAAAGCACGATAGAGTGACTTGGAAGACACTGGGTCAAAATAAATATGCCGAGAAGACTTTGCGACAATTTCATCCAGCAATGGATTGATAGTGGTTGATATTTATGATTATGTTACGAACAGTTTTGGTAAAACCAAAGGAGGGTGAGGGTTAGTCAAGGGCGTGGGCTTTTAGCTTATGTTACTTCAGGGTCTGAACATGATTTTGTTTCCGTGGTTTAAATACCACAATGAGCAAATCTAAGGACTATAGGCGGAGAACTGTAAGGATTATAAAAGAGAGAGCCCCTGCCTGCCAAAAAACAAAACAAAAAGACATACCACCATTGCTTCAACCGGGAGTCGAACCTGACATCCTCAGACGAACAGTCAGAAGCCAGCGTTTAGACCATTGCACCACCAAAACAGATGAGCTTGAACCAGGAGGAAGATATGAATGCTTCGTTTGTCTTTCTAGCTCTGGCTCTCTACCTTGATTGTAACCAGTGGCTCCTAAATAAAGAAGGCCGAGCTTCTAATGGTTAAACCCCAACAGAAAAAGCACGCTAGGAGTCTCACTGCATGCCACCACCAAATCAATCATCCCATGGTACTCACTTGTACTCCTAAGCCTAACATTTTCCCTTTGCAAACATAATCCAAAATGATACAATATAACATACCACTCCGGTTGTGGCTAGTCATCCGAGTTGGATCAGGACTCAAACCCCAGATAAGGCACAAGTGGCGCGCTTGTCTTACTGCGTTGACTGTCTCCCTTACCCAAAACCAGGGGCCTCAAAACCAGGAACGGACGTCTGCTTATAGCCTTTGATGCTCGCGGTATGCGCTAAACCTCAAAAGAAACATTTTTTTTTATTTCTATTTGGGGTTTAACGACCACCGTGAGCAGCTCAATGGGTTATATGCTGTTGCCCGTTGTGACGTACCTGCCAGCAGGACGCACACGACATAAAGGCAGATAGCAGTCAGAACGAACGTCAGCGTAGCTCTATTGGTAGATCGACTTATTCCGGAATGAGGGGACCCGGGCTCGAGCCCCGGCGTGAACAAAAATGACGGAGAAATTTACTTCGTTATAATGGCGCCCGAACTTTCCGGATGACCCGCCCGTTCAAGATATCGCAATGGTGTGATGTTCTTTCCACACCGCGAGATAGGAAAATTAAAAGAATCCCTTCTCCAGTGCTTCGAAAAAAAAATGTGTGTGACGTTGCATTCCACACACCAGATTGACTGGGAGTTCTCAAGTGCACGTTCTACAGCGGATGGCTGCCTGCAACGATTCATGGTCACGGCTGACCCGTGGGCCATGCCCCGGCCCTGTTTCGGGGAGGGGGAGATGTGACGTACCTGCCAGCAGGACGCACACGACATAAAGGCAGATAGCAGTCAGAACGAACGTCCGCGTAGCTCAATTGGTAGAACAACTTCTTCCGGAATGAGGGGTTCGAGCCCCGGCGTGGACAAAAATGACGGAGAAATTTACTTCGTTATACCGTCATTAATTTAGGAACACTGGTTCCAGGGAAAGGAGAGGGTCCAGGACCATAAGACAAACGCAACATCCATGCCTCACCGGAATCTGAACCCGGACTGAACTCGGAAAAATGATCAGCAGCCATCGCTTAAACCACTGCGCAAACGGGTCGGCAGCAAGCAAATACAGCATTCCTTCTGTCTATACGGAAAATATTTTTATTTCTCACCAGCAACTTTATGTCGCTTTTAAACTAAAAACAAATGAATAAAAGGTTTGGCTTTTAAAACGGAACACATTAGGCAATGAAAAACAAAAACTGATTGAAAACTCAAATTTGTTTCAGTAGCTATTTAAATATAATTACACATTTACTGTTTCTCAATTGTATCAGTAATCCCCTGTGTACATATTTAAAAACCGAGCAATGAAAATTTTGATACTTCGTAAATCATGCACCCATAAATATATATACAAACCATATAACTAATATTTCGCATCGTGATGTATTTTTCTCTTTCTCGGGCAAAACTGGACAAATGCTTGATAGAGGTTAAAACAAAATGCGCTACAAATATGCGTAGGAAGGCATGATAATCGGGTTTATTCCATACTACTTCTTAAAAGAGTGCCGTGTCTCCATGAATGATGGTTACATTCATCATGAACTGCGACTAGCTATAAAGGGGAATATCCTAGGGAATTATAATGATGTAGTTTTTCCAGTTGCCGTATGCATCGCAACATCGTAGTCATACATACTAATCCAATTGCGCCTACGAATGCCCCAGAGAAAACGTCAAAATCGGTTCAGTACGTCCACGAACGATTTTACGCATTCATTCACGTATTCACGTTTCATTCGCGGAAATCCTGGTTAATCGAAAACTGGATGGTCGGAGACGGGATGATGTGAACCGCCAACACTCATCCTGCCACACTGCCATTTTCAGTATTACTAAGGAGATTTTTACCAACATATACATACATATACAATCACATATATATATATATATATATATACTTAAAAGCAAAACTGAAGACTAAGGAAAAAAATTTAGAATTTAAAACGAAGGGTGCAAAATAACCTGAAAATCAAAACGCGCAACGCAGCAGTTTTGAAAATTCAGAATTCACATTCTCAGTATTCTCGACACCTTCTACATTCAGTTGTTTTATTTTATTTTTTTATCTTTTCTCCTTTTACTCACACAGGTAGATACATAACCTTTTCTATGTTGTATTAGGTGTGAGTCAAAATTATATATGTATTTTTTTGCTTAGGTATCTTCTTTATAGAATATATATATATATATATATATATATATATATATGGGATGTAAGGTCAGGTGATGCGTAACATCACAGCCTCTCCTTGACAAATGTCAACCCCGCCTTCTCGTGGTGCATCCTGTTCCCACTAAAGGGGCTCTGACGACCGCCAATAGCGGTATAACTATACCATCGGGATCAGAGGAAATGCTATCCCACACTCACCAACCCGCTTGGCCAGCGTGGTGAGTTATGGCCAAACCCCTCCAAAATGACTCCACAACTTAAATCTTGGCCCTCAGTCTCCGGCAGCTGGAATGTACCTGGCCAAGGCAGCGGCCAGTGCGACATGAAGGCAGAGGGTGCTAAGAATCCCCGGAGGACCGGACTAGGCTGCCATCTGATGCTGACCTTGGCAACGTACAATGGACGCTCCCTATCTTCTGATTCAAGGCTTCTTGAATTGGAAGAGGAACTACAAAGGATCAAGTGGGACATTGTGGGGCTAAGTGAGGTAAGGAGAAAAGGAGAAGATCTCATCGAACTGAAAAGTGGACATCTCTTCTACTATCAAGGGACAGATACTGGCAGAACTAGTGGTGTTGGATTTATAATAAACAAGAAACTGAAGGATAAAGTGGTAGAAGTTGAAAGTTCCTCTGACAGAGCTGCACGACTCGTTATCCAACTATCGAGAAGATACCAGGCTCAGATTATTCAAACTTATGCACCCACCACAAGTCATCCTGAAGAAGAAATTGAAGAATTTTATGAGGAAATTTGTCATCTAAATAATAAAGGTAAGCAGCTCTTGAAAATAATTATGGAGATTTCAATGCAAAAATAGGGCAACGGCAACAGAATGAAACTTCAGTAGGTAAATTCGGTCACGGCAACAGAAACCAGCGTGGAAATACTCTCGTTGAGTTTGCAGAGGCAGAAGGGTTTTTCATCTTGAACTCCTTCTTCAAGAAAAAGCCACACAGGAAATGGACATGGAGACATCCAAATGGGATGACAAGTGAAATTGATTTTATTATGTGTAACAAAAAATTCGTCATAGAAGACTGCAGTGTGCTAAACAAGTTCAACACAGGTAGTGACCATAGATTGGTGAGATGTAAGATGCACCTCAACACTAAACTTGAACGTGGCAAGCTCATAAGACAAACAAAATCTATTGACATAACCAACCTTATAAAACACCATAATACCTTCAAGTTGGAACTGAAGAACAGGTTCTCTGCTTTAGAAGGCCTAACATCGGAAGAAGTGGACATCTCTGAAGTTAACAGAAAAGTAACCAAAGCTCTTATGGAAACAGCAACAAAATTAGCTGGGTCTAAGAACAAGTTGCATGTAAATAAATTATCAGGAAAAACGAAAATGTTGATGCAAAAAAGAAGAGAGATGAGGACAACTAAAGAAGATGTGACTTCCAAAGTGGAATATGTAGAGCTATGCAAGACAGTACGAAAAAGTATCACTGAAGACGTAAGAAAATTCAACTGTGAACTAGTGAGGAAAGCAATTGAGAACAACCAAAGCCTAAAGATAGCAAAGGGATATCTCAGTAAGGGAAGAAAACAGATTATGGCACTGAGAAAAGAAGATGGTTCTGTAACAAGAAATAGAGGCGAAATTTTGACAAGAGTGAAAGATTTCTACTCCAAATTATATGAAAGGGATGATACATGCACTCCAGACATCATGAAAGATACCAGTACCAGAGTTCCTCCAATCCTTCCAGCAGAAGGTGCACATGCAATCAAGAACATGAAGCGGGGAAAAGCTCCAGGAGAAGATGGAATTACTGTAGACATCATACAAGAAGCAAGTGGAGAAATCGAAACAGTACTCGCCCAAATTTTCACTCGATGCCTTAATGAAGGAAAGATTCCTGAAGATTGGAACACCGCTACAATGATCCTGCTACATAAGAAAGGTGACATTGAGGATCTCGGAAACTACAGACCTATCAGCCTCCTATCAGTAGTTTATAAAATCTTCACTAAAGTTCTTTCACACCGCTTGAAGGTAGCACTGGACATGGCTCAACCGAGAGAACAAGCTGGATTCAGGAGTGGCTACAGCACAATAGATCATATCCATGTGCTGAGAGAACTAATTGAAAGAGCAAAAGAATATGAACTTCCATTGTGCATGGCTTTTATAGATTATGAAAAAGCCTTTGATTCGGTGAAACCATCAGCAGTTACAATGGCTCTGAAAACCTGCGGTATTGAAGATGCATACATTAATATTATTAATAACATCTATGAAAATGCAAGTGCAAAGATTAGGCTGTTTGAAAATACAACACACATAAAAATTGGAAAGGGAGTGAGACAAGGTGACACCATATCTCCGAAGCTCTTTAATGCCACATTGGAGGGGTTTTTTCAGTCGCTGAGCTGGGAAAACAAGGGGATAAAGATAAATGGAGATTATCTAACCCACCTTCGTTTTGCTGATGACGTAGTCATTTTTGCAACTAGCCCATCAGAGCTGCAGAGTATGATCCAGGAACTTGCTGACAAGAGTAAAGAAGTGGGATTAAAAATGAACTTTCAGAAGACAAAAGTGATGTTCAATGCTTTTACAAGAAATGAAGATTTATCGATTGATGGAGAAAAGCTGGAGATAACAGACACGTACGTTTATCTTGGACAGCAGATATCAAGTGAGGGTCACATTGATGAAGAAATTAATCGGCGTACAAAACTTGCCTGGAGAGCTTTTGGAAAAAACAGCATAATTTTCAAGAGCAATATGCCATTATGTCTTAAAAGAAAAGTGTTTGATCAATGCATCCTTCCAGTGCTTACGTATGGTGCAGAGACGTGGACCTTAACTAAAAGAGACATACAAAGGCTGCAGACAACTCAAAGAAGTATGGAGAGGTGCATACTTGGTGTAACCAGGAGAGATAAGAAGAAGAACTCGTGGATCCGAAAAATGACAAGAGTGGAAGACATCATGATCAGAGTTAAATCCCTGAAATGGCAATGGGCTGGACATACTGCCAGAAGGACAGATCATCGATGGACAGCCGAAATTTTAGATTGGATTCCAAGGGACAGGAAAAGACCCAGAAGAAGACCACATGGGAGATGGGTGGATGAAATTCGAAAGTATGCAGGGGTGACATGGAGGAGACTGGCACAAGACAGACCGTTGTGGAGGAAACTTGGGGAGACCTTCGTCCAGCAGTGGATTGATAATGGTTGACAATGATGATGATGATGATATATATATATATATATATATATATATATATATATATATATATATATATATATACTATATTGACAAAAGTCACCGGACACACCTTCAAAAGCAAATGAACGGATCCGCTGCGCTCTTAAGATGAGCGGTACAGCTGCAAATGGTATAAAAACAAGCCTGCAGCTGACCGCGATCATATCGCACTGTGCTGTTGAGTGCAAATGTTGCGGCGGGAGAGAACTGACTTTGAGAAAGGAAAGATTGTTGGGTGTTATATTAGTGGGTTGTCAATAAGAGGAACCAAAAGGCGTTTAAACATCCCCAAGTCAACTGTTTTGGATGTACTGAATAAGTGGAAGACACATGGCGTGCCTGAAGTAGCAAAACGTATTAGCAGACTAAAGAAAATCAGTGATAGAGGACGTCGAAGTCTCAGGAGAGTCGTTACAGCTAATCAACGGAGTACTGCACAAGACCTCAGTGTACAGGTGAGTAAAAATGCTGGAACCCCGGCATGTACACGTACCATTCGCAGAGAACTTCATCCGATGGGTTACCGTGGTCGTGCGGCTGCTCAAAAGCTTTTCATCTCCACTCGGAATGCTACTCGTCGTTTAGCATAGTGTAAAGAACATTTACCGCGGACCGTAGATCAATAGAGACGAGTCCTATGGACTGATGAATCCAGATTCACGTTTCATCAGCCTGATGGCCGTGTGTGGGTATGGCGGCAGCCGGGAGAACGCTATTTACCACGTTGTGCTGTTCCTACGCTCAAGTTTGTAGCTGGTAGTGTACTCGTGTGGGAGTGATTTTCGTGGTATGGTCCCGGCCCATTAGTTAACGTGGACAAACCTGTTAACCAGCACGTCTACCTCGACATTCTGGACAATTATGCCCTACCAACTCTGTGGCAATACTACGGAACCGAGCCTTGTTGGTACCAGCAGGATAATGCACCGAGCCAAAAAGCAAGGACTGTTACGGTGTGGTTTGACGATAATTCCGTATTGTGTGTGGACTGGCCAGCACAGAGCCCTGATCTTAATCCCATATTGCACTTATGGGATGAATTAGAGGGCCGCATAAGAAGTTTGAAACCAAGGCCTACTACTAAACAACAGTTAGCGGCAACATTATGTACTGAGTGGAAGCGCATACCTATCGCTGTGTTCCAAAACCTTGTCGAAAGCATGTCTCGGAGGGTCAGTTTTCACACAGTATTTATTAGAAGAAAGATACAGGAGATGTGCTTGAATAAATCATCTCAAATGATGTATGACAAAAAAAATATTTACAGGTGCTTGTAGCTTACGCTACTGCTTATTTACACGGTTCTGTACATTGATGATAGTAAAAAAACACTTAATTACACTCGAGTGTCTGGTGAGGCAACAAAAGTCTCTGACAAAGCAAAGAATAGGAACAATTCAGCTAGAAGAGCGTTATACAATATTAATTTTGCACAGTATTGATGCAAGGAATAATACAGAATTCGAGCTTGCAGACATAGATTCAAAAGACAGGTGATGAGAAATTAACAGAATGTGCAGCTTGCGCTACGTTAATTACAGGATTCGGTGCAACGTTTGCATGACAACAGTTAAGTGCAGTATAAATATGGCGAGGCAATATGAATCTCTGGTAATACAGAGAGTAAAATCAATCCAGAATGATGAGCACTATAGAGTATAAATTTTACACAATATTGATGAAAAAAAAAAAGTTCTGACCGAAAGGTGATACATTGTGGGTGACCTGGAAAACCAGGAGGTTGCAGGTGATCAAGGGGCAAACATGAAATCGAAAGTTCGAAAGACAGATGATGAAAAATTTACAGATGAATGTGGCTCGCGGTACTACATGTTACATACAACGGTGATATGAAAAATAGTTATATACAATAATTTTCCTGAGAATACAAAAGAAAAGATAATCTCTGAAAATACAGAGATAAGACACAACTCATCACAGTGAGTATTGGAGAACACAAATTTACACAGTTGAAAAGTAAAATTACACTGTTGAATCAGGAATTGAAGATAAGAATATACTGTAGAAACGACAAAGTTTACAGATGTCTGTGGTTCGTGAAACGACCTATATACATGATTCTGTACAATGAGAAGTTACAATTTATATATATTGATTTGTCAGAGGTGGTAAAAAGAAATAGTCTCTGACATCGCAGAGAGAATACATAATTCAGCAAGATGAGAAATGAAAAACAAAAAAATGTACACATGAGTTATACACGAAATGATACATGTGAAGAGGATGAGAACAGAGTCTTAAAAAAAGCGTGAAAAGAAATTGACAATTATAAGTAGCTCATGCTTCGAACAATTCATAGGATTCTATACAATAATTGATCTACTAAAAGTTATGTACAATAGTGAGACAAACAAAAAAATTCTGATAAAATAGAGAGTACAAATAATATAGTACAGTGAATGTTGAGGAACAAGATTGCACTCAGTTGCGAAGCAAGAAAAAAAAACAGGAAGTGTGTATAGAAAAATCGTCTCAAAATGACATATGAAAAGAAGATTTACAGGTGCTTGTAGCTGACGCAACGACCTATTCACAAAGCTCAATATAGTGGTGAGAGAATACAGTTTATGTATGATAATTTGTCGGAAAAGACAAAAAATAGTCTCTGATGAAGCAGAGATTGAAGACAAATCAGCATGGCAAAAATTGTATCTATCAGGAGGTAGGTGAAACAAAAGTTCCGACTGTAAGGTGAAGCGTTGTGGGCGACCCTGCAAACCAAGTGGTTGCTGGTGACCAAGTTGATAGGAACTGTGGTTCACTGCAGCGTGCAACTGCAGTGGTAAGTTCTAGTCGAAGGCGGGAGAGTAGGCGATTACGAAAATGACAAAGTAACGCAGTACTGACTTTATTTATGTCAGTAGAAGCTTCGGGGGACGCTGAAGATGATACACGTGAATTATATGTTTTACAAGCACGAAGATGTAGGAGCAGACTGCCGGAAGGTGAATAGGGCGAGAAGAGTTCAGAAGTAGTGTTCGGTAGGCGCTGAAGGTGAGGACGGTCTCACAGGATCGTTGCGCTAGCGTGAAAGCGAGATGGAGTATTGGCAATAATACTGTGCAATACATGAAGACATGTTGAACGTCAGCCTCCTCGCCACAATACGGACAGGAGGGTGAAGATAAAATGGTCATGCGATGTAAAATCGACGGCACAGGGAGGCGGTTGTGTAAGAAAAGCCAATGTGAATTGACTTCAAGGGGTGCTGAAAGTAGGGAAAGCGAAGCGGACCACACTGCGGAGGTAGAAGAAAGTGGAATACCAGAAATGGGAAGAGGTGCGGAAGAGCGAGAGAGAAAACGGTAGAGATCAGCTGTTGAGAAAGAGACAAGAGGAAGAGGTGGACCAATGGACGACAGAAAAAATGGGAGAAGGAGAGAGGCAGAGTGAACAGAAATGAGACCTGAGGGAGTAGCAAGCTCAGGGAACAGGGAGATTATAGTAGAAATAAGAGAGTTGTGAACAAAGTGAGCGTTGGCATTGAAACGGAGAGCAGAGGGTAGAGAAGAGAAGGGGAGCCAGGAAAGATCGGTGTTAACAAGATCGCTGACAGTAACGACTCCAGCTCTGAGCCATGAAGGAAAAGCAAAACATGGGAGATGGGGAGGGTGTAGCAGAGAAGAAAAAAAAAGAGGTTCGGAAAGTAGGTCATTTGTGGAGGCAGGGAGAGAGCGAGAAAGAGGGAGGGAACGAAGAAAGGAGATAGCCTCTTTGTAGACAGGAGGGAAAAGTGTGAGAAGGGGACAGTGGTCCATGAGTAAGAACGAAAGGAGAGTAAAGCGTGGGTTATGCGGAGATACTATGACATCACGAGCAGCAACTGCAGAGGGAGCAGGTGCCGCAAGTGATCGTAAAAACGTAGACACACGATAAGCCTTGTAATAGGATCTGACGTCGGGTAGACTAATGCCTCCGTTGGAAGGAGACAGGCTGAGTTGAGGTGCTCCGACCCAGTGATGGCCGGGCCAGATAACCTGAGTTTGACAGCGGGTGAGTTCAAGAAGACATAGTGCTGGTTGCTTCGAAGCCAACCAGGAATACGTGCACATTGAAAGCAGGTAAGTGTGCGTTAGACGTGCTCTTTGAAAGACGGAGGTGCAGAATTGTGCGCGCCGCCAGATTGCGACCGAGCGATGTAGGCGTGGCCGGAGAGTCGTCCAGGTGACGAGTGAAGCAGTTGCTGGTTTTCCAAGGTGGACTCCTAGGAATCGTTGAGAGGTGTTGGACCACTCTGCTCCCCAAGGAGAGTCAGTGCGGTTAGTCCACGAACCGGTCCATAGGCCTGTGCTTTTCGTTGTGTTTAGCGCTGCTCCGGAACATGAGGCGTAAGTATTGTAGAGATTGTGGAGATCGTGAAATTGTGAGTCTTGCCGAATGCAGAATGTAATATCGTCGGCGTAGGCAACATAGGTAGCAACATGATGACGTGTGCTGGCTACCACCGGTGGTAGTGAAGCAAAGAAGGATCGATGGACTGCGCGTAAAAAAGGTTCTATTGCGAGGGCGAAGAGCTGCCCGGATAAGGGGCAACCCTGACGCACGCCGCGACGAAAGGGTATGGGAGCTGTGAGAAGGTTGAGCAGCTTGACGTGGAAAACTGCGTCCCGGTAGAGGGAGATGAGAAGAGAAGCAAAGGAAGGAGGAAATCCGAAATTTAGTAATGTAGCAAGAAGGTAATCATGAGAAATATTATCGAACGCTGAGCGTTGATCGAGGGAAAGAAGAGCAAGGGGTTCTGAGCGAGAGCGGGCGAGGTGAATTAGATCATTAAGAAGCTGAATATTATGGGAGATGGAGCGCCCGGGTACAGTATAGGTTTGATTAGTGGAGAGAATATGAGGGAGTATGGGGTTAAGCCGGCGGGACAGAAATTTAGTATAGAGTTTATAATCAGCATTTAAGAGTGAGATGGGACGCCAATTCCCCAAGTCAAGCGGATCACCCTTCTTGGGGAAAAGTACAACATGTGCGAGCGTGAAACTCCTTGGAAGAGATGTAAGATGCATGGCAGTAGAAAAGGCACAGAGGAGAAATGGAAGGAGGGCAGGAAGAAAAGCCTTATAGAAAGAAACAGGGAGACCGTCCGGGCCAGGTGAAGCCCGGGGGTTGAGGGACGAGAAAGTGTCAGAGAGCTCAGTTAAAGTGGGAGGATGGAGGAGGCTGGCTGAAAGATGAGAAGGGACCTGAGGCAAAGAAGAGAACAGAAGAGCAGAAGCCGTAGGGGAGGGAGGAGGAGTTTCACAAAATTTTGAAATGTAGTAATTACGTACCATAGAACAAATTGGAACTGGTTCGGATGAAACTACTCCAGTTGGAAGACGAAGGTGCTGCAGAACAGAAGAGGATCGGCGAGTTGACTCAAGTGACGTAAGGAATTCGTACGAACAAGCATCAGGTTTCAGGTGTTGTAGTTTAAGGCGTTGAAGGGCTTGTTTTGCAAGTGGCACCAAAAGTGAATGTAATTCTGCCTGGTAGACTTGAAATAGGGGATCAGCAAGATTGAGCAAAGAAAGCATTTGCCTAGTATGATCAAGTCGCATCCTCCGTTGTGTCATGATCGAGTATGACAGGTTTCGTACCAGTAATATGAGGTGGCGTTTTACTTCCAACCAAACGTTGAGGGGGCACGGTGCAGAATGAAGCCTTGTACGCCAATCCGCAAGAAAATCTCGCACCGATGAGCAGAAGGCTGAGTCATCTAAAAGAGTGTCGTCAAAAGTCCAAGGCCGGATTGTACGTGGCTGTGTTGAAGTAGCAAAAACTGTTATGGCAATGGCGCAATGATCCGAGGAAGCTGTGGGTGTACAGCATGAATCTGATATTGCTGGTAGAAGAAGAGAAGTTGCATAAAAGCGATCCAATCTTGCTGTAGGAGGATCAATGGCTCTTGGTGCACGCCATGTATGTGTAGTCTGGGTTGGTGACAAATGGCGTTGAACATCTACTAGTGAGAAGTCTGAAGTGATAGACTGTAAGAGATGTACTACTTCCGTGCGGTGTTCTCTGGAAGAAGAAGAGCGATCAGTTAGGGGATGTAGAGTGCAATTGTAGTCACCTCCGATAAGTACCCGGTCGGTGATGGGAATACGTGACAGAGCCCGTCGAAGTTTTGCAAACAACTCTGGCACGTGAGTAGGAGTGCAAGGAACATAAATGTTGAATACATGAAATTTTTCAGCTGCGACGGTGAAAGAGACTCGTTGTAATAAGTCTCGACATAAGTTTTTCACTGAGAAGGAGGAAAGAGTTGAACGAAAACGTGAGTGAACACCAACTGCCATGCCACCACGCGACAGTTGGCTGTAGGCGTGATGGAAAGTATGATCCCACTGACGCCATTGATGAAATTGAGTGGTGGAAGTACAGTTTGTTTCCTGCAAAAGTAATATATCAGCATTCAGCGGAGCAAGATCCTCTCGTACCAGCGCATTCGCAAGAGGTGTCGCAAAACCGCGACAATTAAGTGACACCACCTTGAATGTCTAGGTTAGTTGTGGGATGCAGTAGGAATTGACTGGCTGTAGTGATGGAGTGGAGTCGACGGAGAAAACAAGCACTCCACAGGACCTCGTCCGCAGTGCGCCGAAGAGTGTTTTCAAGTGAGTGTAATTGAACCAGCACTTGTGGAAGAGCTGCTTCATACTGCTGAATGGAAGTGCGTGCTGAGGAAGGGCTAGAGGACCCTAAAAGGCAATCCAGCACGTCCTCGTATGGCAGAGGCTCAGCAGGGAAAGCATTTTCAGCAAGAAAAGTTGTGAATTCTTCTAGTGAGGGAAAGGCACCCTCACATGCTGTCTCAGAGGAAGTGTGTAGAGGCGACCTGGAGAACGGTCGTCGAGAGCTGACGGAGCGAGAGGATGAGCGGGTAGAAGAGCGAGATGATCTTCGGGATGCCAGAGTCTTTGACTTCTTCGTCTTGGAGCGAGTAGCACCACTGCGTTTTCCAGCAACCACTAAAGCTTCATGATCGTCTGGAGAGTCTGAACCCGAAGCGTTACCTGTGACTCGTGTCATGGAGCCAACGGTAAAAGCTGAGGAGTGGTCAACATGTACATCAGCAGTGGTTGTAAAAGTACAAGGGGGAGTCGATTTTGGAAGCCTGGGAAAATTCTTAGGATCAGCAGGAGGTGGAGGCATCAAAGTCGTTTGTTGACCAATGGCAGTAAGCTGACTTTTGGAAGATCTTGATTCCGCGACTTTCCTCGAATAGGAAGAAGTCTGTGAAGCGTTGGTGGACAAAGTAGAAGAAGATGTAGTGTGTGGAGCTGTTTGCAGGGAGGCACGTGGGCACTGAGCCCTTATGTGACTTTCGCTCTGACATATAGTGCAATACTGTGAAGTGATTATCTCAACTCTTCGGCGTTGCTGTCCACAGCGTATGTGCAAAACATTCGGAACCGCTTTCAGCTGAGCATCAGATGAAAAGAGGACTCGAGCAGTGCGGCGAAAACCTCGAATCGATTTGTCTTCAGGATCTCTGGGAGCCGCAGAGAGAGTTGTTATGGAGCCAACAACTCTGCCGTACCTGCTGAGCAAGGTGCAAAGTGCAGCGTCGGATACTTCTGGTGGTACGGGGTAGAAGGTCACCTGCACCGGGCGGTGCGCAACCGGTTGTGCTAACAGATGCACGTCATTGATGGTTAGACCTTCCGTAAGGACCTGGTCAGCATGCGCTTTATCCTTAAAATAGACCAAGACAGATCTGGGTTTTCGAGCTACAAAGTCTATTGCATCCTTTGGTAAGATAGTTTTGAGGGCTCGGCTATATTGCCACAGCTTAGTGTCGGGAAGCGCATCAAAATAGACGCCCCGTTCCATAGTGGAGGAAAAAAGGTGACCAGCTCGGGGATCCTCTGGTATGTCAATTGTAGCAGTAGAACCGACGACAGTGACATAGGATTCAGGAAAAGGCATAGCAGATGAAACTGGGGGTGTGAGGACCCCAGAAGTTGCAGAAGCATAGGATGCTTGGGCAGGCATGGGTCGAGAACTCGATGAAGCGGCTCCTAGCAGTGAGGGTGGATCAGAAAGTTGATGAAAAGTAGAAGCTATGAGCTCAGTATCGCTGATCACGGAGACGTCATCATCTGCTGAGATGTAGATAGGAGACTTGGCACCACCGCACTTGGTGGGAAGGGAGGAAGTTATTGCTGGAGAAGAAGAGGTATCCATGACGTCGCAATGACGCTCGGGAGCCACCTCATTTAGCTGAGCAGAAGCTGCCGCCGTAGAAGAAGAAGAGGGTGCTGGCTGATCTGCCAAGATAAGGATGTGGGCGTCACCCTTGTCTGCCTCCGCCATCGAAGCAATGGCGAGACTTTAACGAAAAAAGACCAGCTCGGTTGAAAAATAAAACAGTGAATAATGAAAAAATATGGCACTCACCAACCTGGGAGATACACGAACGTAAAGCGTGGACTTTCAACTTGAAGATACACGCAACCACAGAAACTAAAGCACTCAATAAACACCTTATAGCAACGAAAATCACGGAGCTTAAAACCCAACCACTGAGCTTCGAAGGGTCAGTGCATGCATTAAGGCCAAAAGTGGACTGGACTGACACCGTACTAATGTATGTCAATAAATGAAATGTTGTGTTTCTCTTCTAGGTGTCCGGTGACTTTTGTCAATACATATACACTGCTGGGCACCCAAAATGCAACACCAAGAAGGAAGCATCCGATTGGCCTGAAATTCGCAGCGTGCGTCGCCCGCGAGAGGACATACAAACGATTAGCATTGCAGGGCATATGCAAATCATGTGGGCCCGGCACGCCACCGAGAAGCACTATAAAAAGGGTGCACAGAAGGCGGGGTGGAAGTAGTGGAAGTGTGTTGTGCTGCCGGACCTGTGCGTGGGAAGCTTCCTGATGGCTCGTCGCAGAATACGGCAGTCATTCCAGCACGTTTCGGAGTTCGACAGCGGACGAATAGTGGCTTATCGTAACAGCGGTTTATCGTACCGAGATATTGGCGCCCGTGTGGGACGACATCCAGTCACAGTGCGGTGAGTATGGATTCGGTGGGTGCAGGAGGGACGGACGGACCGGCATGAGCGATTGCCGCATCCGCGGCACACCACCGAACGAGACGATCGGCATGTTGTGAGGCGGGCATTGACGGCTCGCACCGCCACATCACGAACGTTAGCGCAGTAATTAGGGTTATGTTGCGCAACAACCTGTGTCAGCACGTACCGTTCGACGTCGTCTGCAGGAGCGGGGACTTGTAGCACGGCGCCCATTGCTCCGATTACCATTGACGTTACAATACCGGCGAGTGTGGTGACAGTGGGCCGTTGAACGCCGCACCTGGACTATGGAATGGCACGACATCATTGTCTTCTCCGACGAATCCCGCTTCTGCCTGCAACACCACGATGGTCGGATCCACGTGTGGCGGCACCGCGGCGAACAACTGTATGACACCTGCATTATGCATCGTCATACCGGTCCGTCGCCTAGCGTTAAGGTTTGTGGCGCAATTGGAAATGACACCCGCACCCATCTGGTACGCATCGCGGGTACACGCAACAGCCACCGCTACATCGCCGATGTGTTGGAGCCTGTAGTCATCCCTTACCTGCAGGACCTGCCAGCGGCCACGTTTCAACAGGACAATGCGCGCCCGCACGTGGCACACATCATGCAACAATTCTTCACGGCCCACCAGGTGTCACTGCTGCCGTGGCCCGCCTGTTCTCCCGATATGTCGCCCATCGAACACGTCTGGTCGCTGATCGGCAACCGAGTGGCCCGGCAAGCACCACCCGCGGCTACGCCTGATGAACTTTGGCAACATGTGGAAGCAGCCTATTCTATTCTCCGAGTGAACATATCAACTCTGTTCATATAGTTAACAAAAAGTCTCCTCGCGTAACAAATTGCTCTGTTACACTTTGTCAATTGAACACTGCGTATCACTATACTGACCTCTGACTTACTGCCAGTGATTTGAATTAAAAAAACAAAAACTGGTCGGGAGAAATAACGTGTCGTTAAGTAAGATAAACGTTTAACGAGAAAAAGCCAAATTTAAATAAGAATGCAGGAACTCAAAAGAAAAGTTAAATTAGAGGTATACGTCACAATGATCACAGGAACTACAGGCCCGTCAACATCCAATCCGTTTCTTATAAAATCTTCACTAAGGTATTGATCAACGCTTGAAAGGAACAGTTATAACGAAGTGAATTTCTCCGTCATTTTTGGTCTACGCCAGGATTCGAACCCGAGGCCGCTCATTCCGGAACAAGTCGCTCTACCAACTGAGCTACGCAGACATTTGTTCTGATTCCTATCTGCCTTTATGTCGTGTGCGTCCTGCTGGCAGGTACGTCACATCTCCTGGTACGTTACACAGTGAGTATGGCTCAAGCAAGAAAGAGCGCATGCTGCATTCAGGAGTGGATACATCACTACATCACTATCTGCCTTTATGTCGTGTGCGTCCTGCTGGCAGGTACGTCACATCTCCTGGTACGTTACACAGTGAGTATGGCTCAAGCAAGAAAGAGCGCATGCTGCATTCAGGAGTGGATACATCACTACAGATCTTATACGTACATGCACTGAGATAATTAACAGAACGAGCAAAAGAGTATGGATTGCCATTATGTATGGTTTTTATTGATTACGGGAAAGCTTTTGATTCTGTGGAACCATCAGCAGTCATAACATGACTTTAAAATTCTGCAGTATTGAAGATGCATATGTTAATGTTATTAGTAACATCTATAAAAATGCAAGTGGAAAGGTTCTGCTGTTAGAGGACACAACACATATAAAAACAACAAAAGGAGGAAGACAAGATAACAGAGTTCTCACAAGCTCTTCAATTCAACATTGTAGAATATCTTGCAATCATTAAACTGGGAAAACATAATAGTTTAAATATAGTTTAATCCACCTGCATTTTGCTGACAACATAGTCATTTTTGCTGCGGTGTAAGAGCAGTTTGTATATCTTTCGCGCCTGTAGGTGTCGTTATTGCTACGTGCTGTAGGACACATCCTCTTGTGAGACAGGGATGATCATGATGATCTGGCACAAGAGTGCAATTACAAAACCGAATGTGTTATGTTGCCTAGTGGGGAAACATCGCATTCAAGAAATTTAAAAGTTGGCGAACAATGTTGATCATTGCTTCTTATATTTACACTGCACTGGTGTAATACTAAAATTCGTAGTCAAATTTTAAGCATTGCGGTGAACACTTCATTATATGACTCACCTAACCTAACCCATTTATTATTAGGCTGGATTATGGATTATCAACGTAAAGTTTACTTCTGTGTGTAAAGTTGTGTTTCTAGGGTTTTTTTTTTTTTTTTTTTTTTTAAGGGTGTAATTTTATAAGACTTTGAACAAACTTTTTGGTGCAGCGCGATTCAAATTTTCGGCTAATCACAGTGCATTCTTGAAAGACTATGTGGATCTTTCATGATACAACACACAATGCTTTTTTGCTTTATTGGCAGCCGGTGGACGTGTGAGGAGTGCCCAAGCAAAAGCCATTACTTTAAATTCCCGCTGCTTGCTTCCAGCAGGGAATGTGAGCCTCTTCTGTCAACCTCATGAACGTTTCTTTTGCGGGAAGCTACTTTTATATTCCTGGGTGGCGAATAATTTCAGCTCTGAAAGCGTGATTAATGTGTCATATCTGTAAGAGTGGATATAGTCTCTTAATGCCATTTGAATAACTAAAGCTTTGTTCAAAAGTCTCATATTTTTTTTAAACCTTGGCCATTACAGAACACAGAAGCAGATAATTCCACAGCACGTTTTCTTCACCTCTGAACAATTTATTGAAGTGCGATCTATGATGTGAAGGCTGCAATCAAGTGTCCTTTTGCGTGAGGGTTTCCGGTGCTAGTCAAATAAATTTGACCCTGGTTTAATAACATAGAAATAAATTAATTTTCATATATAATTTTTATACATTCAACAGGGTGGGGCACAGCAAAGTAGCCATGTCTTAGTGTCAATAAGAGTTTTATGTTTTATTAGCAATAGAAGAACAACAAATGTTATATTACAGGGTGATCCATTTAAACCAGTACCATGTGATTTATTTATAACTTTTTTATAAATAACAACAAAATCATACAGTAAGGTGAGAATTATACATGTGGTATTGGAGAATCATTTTATCAAAGCAAATGTTGGAATTGTCCTCCATTTTCTTGTAAACACAGTTGAACACGCCGCACCATATTCAGTGATGTCTCATGTAGAGTACGAGCAGTAGCATTGCCAATTTCAGTCGTGATTGTATCACGCAATGCATCCAATGTTTTTGGATGGGTTTTTTAAACTCTATCCTTTAAGTAGCCCCATAAAAAAAATCAGGGGAAGTTAAGTCCGGAGATCGGGAAGCCATATGTTTTTTAAAATTAATCTGTCATCAAAGAAGCTGGTTATGAGTTCCATTGTGACTTTCGATGTGTGACACGCAGCGCCATCCTGCTGAAAGTAGCCCTCTGTCAATTCAATGTCATCAAGTTGTTCCACAAATTCATTGAATATGCGGCAAAAAAACGTTAGTGTTGACAGTCTCAGAGAAAAAAGGGGGCCAATAATTTCCGTAGACGAAACCGCACACCATACACCAACCTTTTGTGAATGCATCGGCGTTTCACACATAACGTGTGGGTTTTCGGCTGCCCAGTATCTCCTGTTTTGCGAATTGATGTAGCCTGACAGATGAAACCAGGCTTCATCCGTAAACCATGTGATGGAGAGAATATCAGATCGCAAATTAAGAACATTTTGAAACCATTTGCAGTAACTTACTCTCTTTCCCTTGTCCGGTTCCTGCAGCTGATGGATTACGTGCACTTTAAATGGTCGAGTATTCACTTTTTGCTGCCCTTTGACAAGTTCCGTATGAATATCCTGTCTGTTGGCTTAATCTGCGCAACGATGTCGTCGGAGATTGAAGTAAACGTTGCCGATCATCGTACACACGCGTTTGGGGCATCGGAGGGTGATGTCTACCGCTGCCGCTGAGAAGAGAACCGGTTTGCTCCAGTTTTTTGCCATCGACAGAATTGTTGACTTGCTTGGAACTTTTCGAACTCCAAACTCTCTTCGAAATGCTCGTTGCGTTTTGATGACAGAATTGGTTACCCAATACGATTTCACTAAAAAAAACACGCTCTGGAACAGAGCGTGTTTTTTTAGTGAAATCGTATTTGTTTGTTGTTGCGTTGTCATTCACTTGCACGCAAGTGAATGACACGCAACAACAAACAAATCACGAGATGAGTTACAGTTACGGTTAACAATCTTCTTCACGGTGGCGGTTTTCATTCTCCAGGAGTTGCTGCTTCTATTGAAAAAAAGAAGAAGTTCCTTGCGCGATCCCTTGCAAAAATGTAAGGTTTTTTCAGGGTACTGGTTTAAATGGATCACCCTGTACATTTAAAAAGCTATATTTTGTATTTTTGAATTGTTGAAGAATGTTATTTACTATTTTAAAAGGTTTTGCCGAAAATAATCTCCACCTGCAGCGTTGCAAAATTCTACCCGGCCTTACATGTTCACAAAACCTGACCTCAGTTTAACGGATGAAATGTTTTTTTTCGAAGTCATACGGCGTTGTTCACCTCTTCCAAGGTATGCGGGGTTTTCCTTACACTTTCCCATTTAAAGAAATCTTGGTAAAAATATCAATGCGCTAAGTATGGAGACCGGCCCTGCCTCACACCTGCGGCGACAGTCCTTTCCTCGGTGAATACCTTGTGTTTTCGGGCAAGTGATCCAGTAAACATACGTAATGTCGCTCCTTCTAGCTGGAAGCTGTAGTTCAGTTTGTCTGGAGTCAACTGACTCACGAACGCGTCGAAAATCAGCAGATACAAATCCTTGTTAATGATCTCTTTCGGAGGAGATTCAACGATCCGAGTCTCTGAGACCAAACACCAATATTTAATCGTGAAGTGGTTTCCATCAGAATAGGCGTGGATTTTCTTGAGACCAATGTCGTGCATTGAGAAACGGATAGAGGCCGGGAATCGTGCGTCACACTGTAGGAGCAGTTTTCGACATTATATACGAGTCTGGCTGGTTGGCTGTAAATCTCCGCCAGGGCGTGCTTAATCAGCACGATGGGGTAACCCTGGTGCACGGGTCATATTTTGCTCCAGAGCGCTGATACGTTTTACAGATACAGTATATACGAGTACAAAAGCCGACTCGGACCGTGGGGACGCCAATCCCCGATGACTTCTATGATATTTGTCTGGAGAACTGGTGGTTCCTACATAAATCCGTTTCTCAGGATTGGATGGCCGCTGGTAGCAGATGGCAATAGAGGCCTTGATTACCACAATAGGATGTTCGTTCAGATTCTTAAATTTCGGTTGCTTGGAAATGGAAATTCGTTGTCCCAGGTGTCATATTGGTTAGCATATTCGATCTTATAACGTAGAAGGTGTTTTCGTACTTCTACGTTATTTAAAAAAACATAACCATACGATGAAATAGTTCCTAAATTAAACCTTAACAGCCAGACGAAACATTTAAAACAGAAGTCAAACTTACGGAGATGATGCTTTATTCAAGGCTTTCTCCAACACATCGTAACATAACATAGCACTTCGCATTAAACGCTCCACACACCACACAGCTCCACACAGCTCCACAAGCAACTGTTTACTCGTAGTTTATATCTCTGATTCTTATCAAATAGCAGGCATACGTCACGTTCATTCAACCTTAATTATGTTGCCAACAGTATTCGTTTGAGAGAAAAGATATCACGTTAAGTGTGAAGTATAACTGAGAACAAACTCAAGATTTATTTACATAGGAAAAGAAACTAAAAAGGAAAGTTAATTTAGAATATACGTCACAATCTAAAAACAGGAATTTAAAAGTATATTCCTGCTACACGACGACACGGTTCGCAAGTTTTCTAACGAACTGATTACACAGTGACAGTGAAATACGATTATTTGCCAAAACATGAGGAGCTTAAGGCTCTACGAGACCCGCCATCTTGTATTGCTGCCTTCTCTTGTTAACCAATGGGCAAGCGTATTTCACAAATTGCTCCGGGAATTTTGTACATTTTGGAACACCGTTTGTGGCTAACGCAAGATATATGATAAATAAAGAGTTCCCTGGTTTCAGAATTTTTATTGACCTTTCCCTTCATCTTTTATCTGCAGCGAAAGTCGTACCAAGGCGTCTTCCATATTTTTATTAATTAATAAAAAATACTTAAAGAGTCCAAAATGAAAATCTGAAACCAGGGGACTCTCTATTTATCATGTATCTTGCGTTAGCCCAAACGGTGTTCCAAAATGTTAAAAATTGCCCGAGCAATTTGTGAAATACGCTTGCCCGTTGGTTAACAAGAAAAGGCACAATACAAGATGGCGGGTCTCGTAGAGCCTTAAAACAACACATGCCAGCTATACGTATAACAATGATGAGAGCTATACGTATAACAATGAAACTGCGGTTGCGTTTTTGTTACTTTGTTTGAAGATTTTTTCCCCGATTTGGTTGGCTCTATATCGCCCATTGGGAGATCTCAGCATGCCGTGTAATCTTCAACACATAATTTTGTCTTTTAATAACTCTCTTACGCGTGAACTTCAAATTTTGTATACTAGATGTCCTACTCTATGTTATACGAAACCATTATAAACTGGAAACCCAGCTAACGGCAGTTATATTTTCCACCATCGGATTTCAGCATTGAATCAGCTGTATATTTCTTTGGCTAGGTCAAGCTGTAAGGGAGCTAGGAAGTAATTTGTGCATGTCGGCTACGAGTCACATGTTCTCCTTACCAGAAAATTCAGCCACGAGCTAGAGAGGCACCAATAAGGAGATATCTATAATAAATCACAGCTTACCCCAATAAGCTTTACTTAGTCATTTCTCCTTTCACCGGGTCTTTTTGTGAAATAAGGCTAATGTGATGACACTGAGTTCAGCGATTGTGATGTCACAAAAATTTGGATCGAAGTCAAGCTGTCACTTCGCTGCTTCATTTTAAACTAAATAAGAGGAATCACCATCTGATTCAAGTAACAGGGAGAATGCATTGTGTCTCAAGCTATTTGATATGAAAGGTATTTATTGCTATACAAGCGCGGAGTTCGGCTTTAACCAAAAACACACGATTCAGCTTACATGCTATCGTCGTCTGGGTTTTCCTGAAATTATAAATTGGCTGTTATTTTTAGCTTAACACTCAATTTAAACGTCTTTAAGGATGAAAGACAAAAGTTAAGCCTTTTCCAGCACATTTACCCCACATCATAGGTTTTGTATGTAACTTCGTTAGTGAGTTTTTATTTTAATACAGGTGTGTTAGACTCTTCCTTGACTTCCGCTGCAGAGAAAAAAAATATGTTCTTTAAAGAGCATGACACAGCACAGTTACTCACAATCCAATAGCTTTAGGTGGCAACATACAAAGGTTTTAAAAATCAACACACAATTAATTATGTTTTAAATTAAGCATAGGAAAAATTCATAAGCTTTCGTCTCTTAAATATTACGCAGTAAAGGATACATTTCCAAGGAAATGCATGAACTACGATCTTTCGTTAGTATCCGTTTCAGCTGTTCTGTGTTTTTACGGAGCTAATGCATGACATTTCAGTTTAAAAAATTACTCCAAGATGCACACACCCATATGAGTTTGCACCAAATTTCAAGCCTGTATTATCAGTAGTCCATTCCATAGGTGACAGACAGACGCACACTCAAGCTATTTTATTATTACACAAGAGTTTTGTGTATATGATATCTCCATTCGTGTATGGCATCTTCACACTTCAGGGAATTTCGCGGTATTAATAGCCATACATAAAACCATTTCCACTTCATAAAAATGTCACTTTCTAGAAGTAAATAGGAAAATTTCTTATAACGTTAAAACATCGCAAGGTTTCTGATTTGATTGTTCAAGATGCGCTATGAATTTTTTTTTCTCTTTTGTTGTGTTTTTCTTGAAGAGTTCTATTTTATCGTCTCGTGGAAGTTAACTTTGATGTGCATTAAGATGTTCTTAGTAGGAGGTCGTTGAACGACGTTCGCATTAAAACTTCCTTCTTCCGCCGTGTTTTCTTTTTACTGAGGTACTCTTGTTACTTCCTAAACAAACCACGCTAAAATTGTTACGGTATAAAACAGCACGCAGAAACTGCATGATACTGTAATTGAAAATTTTTTACTAATCTTAAGTTCACCCTAGCTTCTAAGCTCTACCAAATGAATGCCTTTTAAATTCTGTTTATTAAAGAAAGAATGAAATGCGACAATATTTTTTCTGGGAAAGGAGGTGTTAACGACCGTCATGAGAAACTCGTTAAAGTTCTTCCAAAAATCTTTCACAGAAAGTTGATCTCTCTTCGTCATTCTTATCCTTAAGCACCTGAATAAACGGACACCGGAGATAAGCTTTGAAAATAGCAATGAGGCCTTGATCCATTGCTTCGATAAGGAATGCTGTGTTTAGTCGCAAGAACATAACACTATTCTCATCAATACCAGCAATGCTTAGAGTTTATCCAGGTGCATTACTCAGGAGAAGCACTTTATAAAAGGCACATTTATCCTCTCAAAATAAGCCATTTGTTTAGGGCGAAGTTCACAATTGCACGACATACTTTTCCCATGAAGTTCTTTTTTTTTTTTATTGAAGGCTTAACGACCACCGTGAGCAACTCAATGGGCTATAAGCAGTCGCCCGTCCCTAATTTAGGGCCGCCGCCCCGGTGATCTAAGCAATGGCCTCTGATCATTCGTCCGAAAGGGTATAACGAAGTAAATTTCTCCGTCATTTTTGGTCTACGCCGGGATTCGAACCCGAGTCCGCTTATTCCGGAACAAGTCGCTCTACCAACTGAGCTACGCAGACGTTTATTCTGAGTGCTATCTGCCTTTATGCCGTGGGCGTCCTGTTGGAGGTACGTCACATCTCCCCCCCCCCCCCGAAAGAGGGCCGGGGGCATGGCCCACTGGTCAGCCGTGACCATGAATCGTTGCAGGTAGCCATCCACTGTAGAACGTGCACTTGAGAACTCCCAGTCAATCTGATGTGTGGAATGCAACGTCTGGAGAAGGGATTCTCTGATTTTTCCTATCTCGCGGTGTCGAAATAACATCACACCATTGCGAGATTTTGAACGGTCGGGTCATCCGGATAGTTCGGGCGCCATTATAACGAAGTAAATTTCTCCGTCATTTTTGGTCTACGCCGGGATTCGAACCTGAGTCCGCTTATTCCGGAACAAGTCGCTCTACCAACTGAGCTACGCAGACGTTCATGCTGATTGCTATCTGCGTTTATGTCGTGTGCGTCCTGCTGGCAGGTACGTCACAAGAGGTCCGGGTTCGAATCCCGGTGAGGCATGGATGTTGTGTTTGTCTTACGGCACTGGCTCTCTCCCTTCCATGCACACAGTGACCCTAAATTAGGGACGGGCGACTGCTTATAGCCCATTGAGTTGCTCCCGGTGGTCGTTAAACATCCAATAAAAAAAAATAATAATAATTTAGGGCCACTGGCTCCAGAGAAGAAAGAGGGCCGTTAGACAACACACACCATCCATGTCTCACCGGGATTCTAATCCAGACCCATCACGGACGAATGGTCACAAGCCAGCGCTTGGACCACTACGCCATCGGGGCGGCATGAAGTTCTTAATTTGATTCTTTTGAAATCGCCCTATAGCTAAAATGTGTAAATTGAGGTGCACACGTAGTTCTAAAAGTTTGTTCTCGCATCTCAAAGAAGGTGAAAATTTGTACAGAACCACAAAAAGTAGCTGCAACACACTGACCGGACAGAAATCTTGGGATACCTATCTAGTAACTGGTAGGCCCACCTTTCGCCAGTATAAAAGCGTTTACACGGCAACGCATTGAATCCACTATGTCACGAAAGACTCCCACAGGTATCTGCTCCCATGCTTGCTGCACCGCTGTCCGTAATTCGGTCGGATTCCTGATTGGAGGATCATAGCTCGAACAGACCCTTCCACAGCGTTGCAAAGCTGTTTTAGAGGGTTTATCTCCGTCGAACGGGTAGGCCATTCCAGGATGAGAACTTCTGCGGAATGCTCTTCTAACTATGCTCTAGTCGCCACGGCTCTATGGGGAGGCGTATTGTCCTGATGAAAGAGTCCATTGCCCTGTGGATGCATGATGGCCATGAACGGATGCAAATGGTCTGCAAGGATGGACACGTAACGTGCACCATTTAGAGGTGCATCGTACCATAAGCCCCAACGCGTGCCAGTTTAACAAGCCCTAGACCGTAACGAGCCTCCACCGGCCCGAACAATTTCTCATTTACATACGGAGTCCATCGCTTCGTGCTGTTTTCCCGCCATTCTCACCTCCTGTCTGTGCAAAATAACTGTAAATAGGACTCACCGGACCAGGAAACCCGTCTCTAATTACCCAACGTCCAGTGCCAGTGCTATTTTGCCCAGTTGAGGTGTAGAGTCCGGAGATGTTATGTTATCAATGGGCCTCTGGTGGGTCAGCGGTTCCCAAAACGTATTCCGGCTAGAGATCGACTGATGGTCTTGGTGGAAACGTTTCTCAGACCTACCGCTTTGATATCGACCGCGATTTGTGTCACTGTAGCTCTCCCGTTGATTCTAACTATGCGAGACAGATGTCGACAGCGAGGTTCGTCGGCCACCTTTCTCCTGCCACAGCGCTGTCTACGATCCGATGTTATTCCGGAAATAGAATGTTCTCGATACACTCTTGATACTGTCAAACGGGGATAATGCAGTTTCTGTACCTCCTCCACGATAGAGTGGCCCATGAGTGGAGCACCCACTATCATCCCTCTTTCAAACTCTGTTAACGCGAGGGAGTGACCCTTGAGTAGCACCTTCGGGATAGAGGGACCCATGAGTAGCACCTCAGGGATAGAGGGATCCATGAGTACCACTTCCGCGATAGAGTGACCCATGAGTGGAGCACCCACTATCATCCCTCTTTCAAACTCTGTTAACGCGAGGGAGTGACCCTTGAGTAGCACCTCCGGGATAGAGGGACCCATGAGTAGCACCTCCGGGATAGAGGGATCCACGAGTACCACCTCCGTGATAGAGTGACCCATGAGTGGAGCACCCACTATCATCCCTCTTTCAAACTCTGTAACGCGAGGGAGTGACCCTTGAGTAGCACCTCCGGGATAGAGGGACCCATGAGTAGCACCTCCGGGATAGAGGGATCCATGAGTACCACCTCCGCGATAGAGTGACCCATGAGTGGAGCACCCACTTTCATCCCTCTTTCAAACTCTGTTAACGCGAGGGAGTGACCCTTGAGTAGCACCTCCGGGATAGAGGGACCCATGAGTAGCACCTCCGGGATAGAGTGACCCATGAGTGGAGCACCCACTATCATCCCTCTTTCAAACTCTGTTAACGCGACTGGAGTGACCCTTGAGTACCACCTCCGCGATAGAGTGACCCATAAGTGGAGCACCCACTATCGTCCCTCTTTCAAACTCTGTTAACGCGAGGGAGTGACCCATGAGTAGCACCTCCGGGATAGAGGGATCCATGAGTACCACCTCCGCGATAGAGTGACCCATGAGTGGAGCACCCACTATTATCCCTCTTTCAAACTCTGTTAACGCGAGGGAGTGACCCTTGAGTAGCACCTCCGGGATAGAGGGACCCATGAGTAGCACCTCCGGGATAGAGGGATCCATGAGTACCACCTCCGCGATAGAGTGACCCATGCGTCGAGCACCCACTATCTTCCCTCTTTCAAACTCTGTTAACGCGAGGGAGTGACCCTTGAGTAGCACCTCCGGGATAGAGGGACCCATGAGTAGCACCTCCGGGATAGAGGGATCCATGAGTACCACCTCCGCGATAGAGTGACCCATGCGTCGAGCACCCACTATCTTCCCTCTTTCAAACTCTGTTAACGCGATTGAGTGACCCATGAGTACCACTTCCGCGATAGAGTGCCCCATGCGTCGAGCACCCACTATCTTCCCTCTTTCAAACTCTGTTAACGCGATAGAGTGACCCATGAGCAGCATCTACGCGATAGAGTGACCCATAAGTACCATCTCCGCGATGGAGTGACCCATGAGTACCACCTGCGCGATAGAGTGACCAATGCGTCAAGCGCCCACTATCATCCCTATTTCAAACTCTTAACGCGATAGAGTGATCCATGCGTCCAGAACCCACTATCATCCCTCTTTCAAACTCTGTTAACGCCCGACGTTTTTCCATAGTGACATCAAATGACCGTCTGGGTGAATGCAGTGATTTCTTTCTACCAATATACATGCAAAATCGTGAATTCGTCCACTAGCAAGAGGGGTGACATCATCGCATTGTCCAGGAACTAGACAGCTCAGGAGTTTTGTCGTTTGAGTGAAAATGATCATGCAGCTGAGCTGAGAAGCTTAAACATTCTCCTGAAACACACTTCGTAACCAACAAAACAAAAAAAAAACACAAGAAATGTTTGCACAGATATTTCTTGCTTCATGGAAAACAAGGATTACACCAAATTTTCGGGTATAATAAACACGTCTTCTGCTAAAAGCCGCAAAACTAAAAGTATTTTTAAAAATGTTTCTCTTTCTTTTATCATTCTAAAATAACCAATTTTACTCCATGGTAACAGGAAAAGAATAGTTTAAAAATGCACGGAAAATCGAGGTATTTTTTACAACAATGGGGAGAGAAAAATGTTAGAAACTGGACTTTTTGACGAGCAAATATATAAAAAATGGTCTCATGATGCGAAAATAATGCGACTGAAAAACCACAAGGCATGTAAATTATACCGATTAGAACTAACAAGTGCTGAAGTTCTTGCGTTCAAATCCGACTTGCTTAAGCATCACAGAGTGAAAAATTAAAATTTACGCCACCTAGTGCTAAAGTTTTGCACAAGTAAAATTACAGAATGCACCGATAATGGTGATCGTGGGCAATGATGCAGATAGAATTTTTTCAAATCTGAAATATAGATGCGGATATATCATGTGTCTACACATGAACTGACACACTGACAAAGTACGCACTTCCTTTGTTGCGCAAGTCCTGTTAAAAGTTAATTATAAAAAATGTTCAACAAAACAGAGTCATCTAAATCCCGGAAATCTAATACATGTATCAGCTGCAGAAAAAATGCAATCTAAGAAATTATTTTCCTCAGAGAAAGAATATTTCTTATGACTTTAACTAAATAAAACTGGAAAACATTTTTCGTGCACGTTTGCAGATTGAGTAAAACAATTTAATCCATTCTTTTGTAGCTTGGTTTCTGCTGTGATTGAATTCATGGATATGAGAGGTAAAGCGATTCAAGTTCTACGCCTCGTACTTTATTAGTTTGATGAGTAACCGATATTACATTTCGCCGGCCTACATATAGGCTATATCGCTACATGCAGAACAAAAAGGACGGTGATGTATGAAGATCTTAAGCAATGTCAAGAATATAATAATTATACAGGATTGAGAAATAAAGGTACTGAGAGTGATTAAAATACACTGTTGGCCACCCAAAATGCAGCACCAAGAAGGACACAAGATGGCAAAGCCAGATTTACTGGACGCGTAACAACAGATACAAAGATGAAACGATTGAGCTTACAGGCCTGTGCGATTTGCGGAACGCGCAGACATCAATAGTTCATGTGGCCCCCATGGCTGGCAATAACGGCCGCTACACGCCGCGGCATCGAACGAAAGAGGCTTTGGATGTGGGCTTGGGGTATGTAGGTCCAGGCTGCTTCCACACCTTGCCACAGTTCATCAGGCGTAGCCGCGGGTGGTGCTTGCCGGGCCACTCGGTTGCCGATCAGCGACCAGACGTGTTCGATGGGCGACATATCGAGAGAACAGGCGGGCCACGGCAGCAATGACACCTGATTGGCGGTGAAGAATTGTTGCACGACGCGTGCCACTTGCGGGCGCTCATTGTTCTGTTGAAACGTGGCCGCTGGCAGGTCCTGCAGGTAAGGGAGAACTACAGGCTCCAAAACGTCGGAGATGTAGCGGTGGCTGTTCAGTGTACCGGCGATGCGTACCAGAGGGGTGCGGGTTTCATATCCAATTGCGTCCCAAACCATAACGAAAGGCGACGGACCGTTATGGCGATGCATAATGCAGGCGTCATACAGTCTCTCGCCGCGGTGCCGCTACACGCTCATCCGACCATCGTGGTGTTGCAGGCAGAAGCAGGATTCGTCGGAGAAGACAATGTCGTGCCATTCCGTAGTCCAGGTGCGGCGTTCAACGGCCCACTACCGCCGCACTCGCCGCTGGTGTAACATCAATGGTAATCGGAGCAATGGGCGCCGTGCGACAAGTCCCCGCTTCTGCAGACGACGTCGAACGGTACGTGCTGACACAGGTTGTTGTGCAACACACCCTAATTCCTGCGCTAACGTTCGTGATGTGGCGGTGCGAGCCGTCAATGCCCGCCGCACAACATGCAGGGTCCTCTCGTTTGGTGGTGTGCCGCGGTTGCGGCAATCGCTCACGTCGGTCCGTCCGTCCTTCCTGCACCCACCGAATCTATACTCGCCTCACTGTGGCTGGATGTCGTCGCACACGGGTGCCGATGTCTTGGTACGATAAACCGCTGTCGCGATAAGCCACTATTCGCCTTCTGTTAAACTCCGAAACGTGCTGGAATGACTGCCGTATTCTGCGACGAGGCATCAGGAAGCTTCCCACGCACAGGTCCGGCAGCGCAACACACTTCCACTACATACACCCAGCTTTCTGTGCATCCTTCTAATAGTGCTTCTTGGTGGCGTGCCGGGCGCACATGATTTGCATATGCCCTGCAATGCTAATTGTTTGCATGTCCTCTCGCGGGCGACGCATGCTGCGAATTTCAAGCCAATCGGATGCTTCCTTCTTGGGGTTGCATTTTGGGTGGCCAGCAGTGTAAAAGAAAAATAAATGGACACAAAATGTTTGGAAAAAGGTTATTTACAGTTTATGTAGTTATGACGAAACGACTGTGTCAGCTTTTAAAAATAGACTCTCCTTAAAGATATATCAAAGGGCATTACATTAAGAATGACACTAACTTACAAAAGACGCCGCAGTACAAATCATAAATCAGAAAAGTATTGCTACGAATGTAAAAATAACATGAAACTAGGAACGACTAATGAATTTTCATCTTTCTAAGTGTAATTTAAAACTCTTCCGAAGTACGAGTATTTTAAATGCAGTTAAGGCATAAATTAGATTCTGGAGAGAACACGACATCAATGAAAAACTGAAATCAATGAAAATACGTTTATTCAACAAAACGGCGCTAATAGCAACAATATAGAGTAATGTTTCAGTTAAGTAACACACAATAAAATTATTTTATTTGCACTTTAGAAATTACGGTTTCATTTCAATGACATAAATGAAAATAAAACGTATTTTGGAAACTAATACCGCACATACACAGTGCGTCAAAGAATTTTTAAGACTGGGTCTGTAAAATGAAATAGAAACAAGAAATTATAATTTGTTTTGGTTTGTTATTCAAAATAAGTCCCTCCGACTTCAATACACTTGTTACAGCGATTTAATAATGATTCGAATGCCTGTTCCAGTTCACTTTGCGGAATCGCCTCCAAAGCACGCGTCGAAGCTGTTTGTATGGTCGAAATATCATCACAATAACACCCTTTTAACGTCATTTTAAACTTTGGGAACAAAGAAAAGTCGCAGGGTACTAAATCAGGCGAATACCGTGGATGATGCAGCACACAGACTTTATTTTTCGCCAAAAATCTACGAACAAGAAGTGAGGTGTGACTGGGTGCATTATCGTGCAACAAACACCAACTGTTTTCATCCCGATATTCTGGACGAATGCGACGAATTGTGCCCATCAAATGCCTCAAAACATTTAAATAAAACTCGCCAGTAATTGTTTGTCCACTAAGAACAAATTCTTTGTGGATAATACCCTTACTATCGAAGAATGTAATGAGCATTGTTTTGATTTTTGATAGAACTTTTCTTGTTTTTTTTTGGCTTGTGGCGAGTTTTTTGACTTCCATTCCGCACTTTGTCGCTTTGTTTTAGGATCGTATTGAAAACACCATGTTTGATCACCAGTAACAATCGATTTTAAGAAGTTTGGATCATTTTCAGCGGCTGAAAATGATGTCTCTGCAATGTGCACTTCTCCCTGATTTTTGTTCATTGGTTAACGTGTGTGGAACAAATTTAGCACAGACTTTTGTTTTGCCCAAATCTTCATGCAGGATGGTTCAAATCGTTTCTTTGTTGATGTTTAAAGACTCTTCCATCATTCTTAATGACGCACATCGATTGCTTGCCACGAAATCACGCACTTTTTCAATAAACTCAGGTGTCCTAGATGAACTTGATCTTCCGGTATGCTTATCATCTTCTAGCGTATCTCTTCCGTCCAAAAAACGTTTGTGCCACAGGAAAACCTTTGACCTACTTAAACAAAACTCACCGTAAACTTGTTTCATCATTTGGTACGTTTCCGAGGCACTTTTACCAAGTTTTGTGTTAAATTTATTAACAGCCCTTTGTTCCATCTTAATAATTCCACATGAAAAACATTTTACTTCTCTAATGAATGGCCGTTTCGTTTGAGTTACTTTAACAACTGCGCAGTTCTTTTGGCAGAAAGCAAGCAGATGGTCACGGTTTATAAAGCATTCGCGATTACAGTGGTGGCGCCACCATAAGCTGAAATCTAGCGCCAGTCTTAAAAATTCTTTGAGGCACTGTGTATGACCAGACCCACGTTTCATCTATAAATTAAATAATGCAAACAGTAAAAGAAGTCAGCAAAGAAAAAAACCCCGAGAGAAACCATTAAAATTTTAAGGACATTCCAAACATGAAAAAGAGCCGTTAAAGAAAAATTATGAAAACTGCACGATAATCTTTTGGAATAAAAACAATGTCAGAAAAATCAGAATTATGAAAGAAATTATTAAGGGAAGTGTGGCCGTAACCGATTGCCAGAGGCGCGGGTTTCAGGCTAATGATCGAGCTGGGTCCCAGGTACGTATCTCCGATGACACACGAGTGGTGTGTTTGTTCCATTGGGTTGGTGCGAATGAAATGACCGGCAAACAACCAGCACACGTAGGCGGCGAGAACGGAAAAGTAGGACAACTTACCTAGGCAAAATTATCTCCCCTCGGCATCAACACATAGTTGTCTTCTGCCCGGCAAGGGCACACATTCAGGAACGAAAAGGTTTAGGGGTAGAGGGCCCCTAAACCTTTTAGCGCTTAGGGCCCCAAAAGATCTAAAGTCGCCTCTGCTCACGGTGGTTGTTAAAACTTCGAAAAAAACAGGAAAGGATGCTATTACCACTGCTCTTCAGTGTTTACACAGGAAATGTATGTAAAAATTAGAAAAATGGACTTTGATTTGCAAACTGTGCAACAAGGGAAGTCATATAGTTTTTCAAAACGCAGATATAGAAGAAACTAATTGCAGGAGTACAGTGCAACACATAAGTGGTGTGAATTCACGGAAAATTTCTGAAAATAATGTGCAGCAAAGTTTCCGGTAGGTATCCATGTTTTTCAGAAATTTCCGTTTTTAAAACTGCCCGTTTATTTTTACTTCCGTATTTTCGCAGATTTTCCGTAGTCAGAAGGTCCGTTTATTTCAGAAAAGTCCGTTTCAGGTTTTTTCCGTATTCAAAACTAAATTTTCAAAAAAAAAAAAAAAAAAAAGAACTTGCACTTCTCAGCCCTTACACCACAGATAATCTTTTCACAGCAGTCAGGATCGGACCACCGTCGCTCAGGTTGGCTCACCAGATAACACACACCTTTAACCATTTAACCTTAACCAGCCCGAAACACTCGGTGGAGCTGGATTATGTTCATTATAAAACGAATTGCGCGAGGATGGAACAAAAATATTTATTAATGCGAATGATTTAGTCATTTTCTTTTCTGTTGGAGCGTATTATTTTTCTGAATAGGTTCGTTATATTTTTATTTTCTGTTGGAGCGTATTATTTTTCTGAATAGGTTCGTTATATTTTTCTTTTCTGTTGGAGCGTATTATTTTTCTAAATAGGTTCGTTATATTTTTCTTTTCTGTTGGAGCGTATTATTTTTCTGAATAGGTTCGTTATATTTTTATTTTCTGTTGGAGCGTATTATTTTTCTGAATAGGTTCGTTATATTTTTCTTTTCTGTTGGAGCGTATTATTTTTCTGAATAGGTTCGTTATATTTTTATTTTCTGTTGGAGCGTATTATTTTTCTGAATAGGTTCGTTATATTTTTATTTTCTGTTGGAGCGTATTATTTTTCTGAATAGGTTCGTTATATTTTTCTTTTCTGTTGGAGCGTATTATTTTTCTGAATAGGTTCGTTATATTTTTCTTTTCTGTTGGAGCGTATTATTTTTCTGAATAGGTTCGTTATATTTTTATTTTCTGTTGGAGCGTATTATTTTTCTGAATAGGTTCGTTATATTTTTCTTTTCTGTTGGAGCGTATTATTTTTCTGAATAGGTTCGTTATATTTTTATTTTCTGTTGGAGCGTATTATTTTTCTGAATAGGTTCGTTATATTTTTCTTTTCTGTTGGAGCGTATTATTTTTCTGAATAGGTTCGTTATATTTTTCTTTTCTGTTGGAGCGTATTATTTTTCTGAATAGGTTCGTTATATTTTTATTTTCTGTTGGAGCGTATTATTTTTCTGAATAGGTTCGTTATATTTTTATTTTCTGTTGGAGCGTATTATTTTTCTGAATAGGTTCGTTATATTTTTCTTTTCTGTTGGAGCGTATTATTTTTCTGAATAGGTTCGTTATATTTTTCTTTTCTGTTGGAGCGTATTATTTTTCTGAATAGGTTCGTTATATTTTTATTTTCTGTAGGAGGACTTTTCACAAATTAAGCATTTTTCATCGTGATTTTTCGAAGCAACAAAATGCTTTGCAACTTGATTTTTTTCAACTCATAATGACTTTCAGTTATCTTTAAAAAAAGGTGAAATGTACTTTTTTATACTATTTTTTCACAAAATTCTTAAGTAGAACATTTACTCTTGATAGCTATAATAGCTTTTGTTTAAAGGGGTCCAAAGACTGATACGTAGGCATCTGTAGGATAAGTTAAGCACCCGGTTTCTTATAGTAACACAATATAAACTACTGTTTGTGAAAATTGCGACACCATGAAGGAATGATGGTGATCACGTGAAACTTATAGGATATGCAGAACAGGGTAGGATATGCAAATGATTAGACGTGCAGAGTCATTGCGCATGTCTCGGCCCGGCAGCGCACTCTGGACCGTCGAATGAGGGGTATAAAAAGTTAGGATGCACACCAGTAGTGCATCGCAGACAGCGAGTTGTAAAAGGGTCCACTGGATGGAATAATACCACGGCGACGACGTAGGGCGCAATATCACCATATGGTAGAGTTTGAATGTGGAAGAATGATTGGTCTGCGTCAAGGTGCATTTTTGTACCTTCACGCAGACCAATTATCAGTAGACGGATAACCCTAAAAATTTTGAATCCCAGAACAGAGTCATATAAGAACAGTCACGTTACAATTAATTTTCCCAGCATGCATTTACAATAACTACGTTGAATCGCAAAATCTATTGAGCGCTCTATTGGGCGAGTGGTGAGCGATTCAGTCTAGTGGTTAGTTGTCAGAATTTGGCCCAGGCTTGAGCTCCGAATAAGGCACGGACGGTGCTCTTGGACTGTGGAGCCTCTGCCCCTTCTCTGGAGCCATTATTTATTCATTCGAATTTACGGTTGCAAGGGACACATTTGATCAAAAGATTCCGGAGCATGATATGTGCTCGTGTGTGTATTGAGATGCCAGTATATTAGGTACACCTACCTAGGATTGTGTTGCGCCGATCTTGGCCTTCAGAACGTCCCGAATTCGTGGGAATATGGAGCATACCCCATGTTTTAAGCGTCGTGCAAGAATGTTGTACATTGTGGAAATGACTGAGTTGCTGAGTTGCTGAAAATCGGACGGTGGCATATAGTAGTAAGAACAGCTTCTTCATCATCATATCGGAGGTGCTCGATGGGGTTTAAGTACGGAGACTGTGAAAGTCACTAAAGCAAGGAAAACTAGCTGTCATGTAGCTGGAACCATTCAGGGACGATACTACCCTTGTAAGCAGGAACGTAATGCTGTTGGAAGTGTTCGTTTTGTTAAGGATAAACCGTAGCCATGAAAGGATGAATTTAGTCGGCAATAATGTTCAGATATGTTGTGGAGTTCAGATGTCCTTTGTTGGGTATCAGGGGAGCTGTTGTGTGCACAAACAGCAATCCTCAGACAAGCACACAGCAACCACGGGCCTGTACTGTTCACAGCTGACAGGATAGCTCCAAGACCTCTTGTTACCTTGGCCAAATCCGGATCAAACCATTTGCACGATGCAGAAGGAGCCTTGATTTGTCCGTCCAGGCAACCTATTGTTATGAGTTAACGGTCCAATATCAATGCTCGCGCGCCCACCGGAGTCTCGCTTTCGTATTCTGCCCTGACAAAATCGGCAATCGACGTGATTGTCGGATGTTGTAGACTATTTGCGATGTGGTTCGATACGTGGTGCTTTTGGAGACAACGTTTGGTAAAATCATGAAACTTCTACAGTCATTTGCCGGATTGTGGCCTATCTGTTCTTTTGCACAATTCTCTCCAGTCTCAATTATCTCTGATGATCCAAAATGTATTTTCGTCGATGGGATCATCGACTGCTGAGAGTTTTCTGAGTATCGCATTGCTTGCGGTTAAACTCTTGCTGCAGTTGTGCGTGAAAAGCCCAGGAGAACGGTCGTTTGGGAGATGACCGAACCAACGCACCGGGCGTTGACTACCACACCACGTTCCAAGACCTTTCAGGTCACTCGTTTTTCCCACTCCAATCGTGAGTAGAACGGTGATAGACGAATTTTTATAACGAACACAGCGCTGACATGATGTCTTGCATGTTGGAACGAACCATTTATGAAACGAGGACAGAGATGTACCTAATAAACTGGCATGTAAGCCTATATGCTAAAGGCCGGCTCAGCCTGTAGGGTTGCGACCCCCCCCCCCCCCAATCACTGTGACCAGTGCCAACAAATTAGGGGCAGGGGACTTCCTGAATAATCCTGGAAAGAAAAAAATATTGCAAGCACCCGGATTTAACGACGATTCGTTTTTCAGTAAAAACACTGTAATTTAGGTTTTAAGAGTGCAACTATATGTGAAAATGTCAGTTTAACCAAATCATTAACATTACGTGAAGCTTGATTAACTATCGTATCTGTGTTGGTTTGTTTTATTTGGAATCCTGGGTAACCTAACAGTTAATGTCCTTAACTGAACACAGCAATGTCACTTCGAAAAATCTTCAAGAGAGAGCTACTTACACTTAACCTTTTATTTACGTCAGAACATCCGAAGTCACTTCAACAATTACTACACAGAATAAACGACAACTCATAACACACAGTAATATCCACGTCACGTTGACAACGAATGTCACTTCAACAATAATGAAGCACCTTTCAATATACACTTCATTAAAGCTCGTAACATCACACTTTGAACATATAACATCGACTATAATCAACTTTATAGCTCATAAGCAAGTCAGCCTGTGAACAACAGTACTTGAAGACACCATTCTTATCTCATCATTTTATATACGTCACCCAACCTCCGCCATCACTTGTCATTGCCAAAAGACACTCAAACCGGAGAAAAAATATAGCGTTAAGTTAGAAACTGCTTAAGGAAAACGAACCAAATTTTACATAAATACAGTAACAAAAAAAAGGAAAGTTATACTTAAGCATACGTTACAACACGCGCGGTATTTAATAATTTAGGTTAATTTTTTTAGATGGCTTTAGTTTTTAAATTTGATAAGGTGTCAAACAATGGTGTCTTTTCGTGCAGTTACACGCTAAACATACGAAAAATAATGATACGATGTTTGTTTGTCTGTCACTAACATTTTAACTGCTTAATTAGTGCTTTACTAGTGATTTAAATCGCCACTTCAACCTAGAGGTTACCTTTCCCGTTGAGTCTCAGTAGTTTGTAGTTGCTGATAACTTAATTCGTCATAAAAAGTCACTTCTAGATAATACGGCCAGGGGATTGAATAACAAGTCTCGAACCAAATCCATTTTTATTCAGGAATTCAACACGTTATCAGTAAAAATTAATCACTTCAAATATTCACCATCAACAAGTCGAAGTAACTCAATCATTGAATACAATTCACTAACACAACAGTCGTTCGCATAACATAGATATAGTTCGCTCAAATTATCTCTCCAGAACAGTGTGCTAACTGACACAATCTTTAATACACTATTCTTTCTCAAGAATAAAATATCTTAACTATCTTTTGTATTTATGTTCGCTTGGCCTCTTGACCCGCTGGCACGTTGTTACGAACTTCGTCGAGAGAAACTATATCGGAATTCATCATTCCCTCAATAGGACGAAAGCTTCCAGGTGCTTCAAAGGTGAAACACCCCCAAAACATCTTTTTAACTGGGTGTTTCACCTCCTGTTGCAAATGTGCTTCCCGGACAGGTTTACCTTTACTCCAGTTTTACCTTTACTAGTTTACCTTTACTACGTTGTTGGTTTTATTTGCACCATTTGTGGTGCAAATAAAACCAACAACATGGTGAAACCTTGCATCATAGTGTGGTGCAACCTTGTATCATAACGTGGTGCAAAGTTGCACCATGTTGTTGGTTTTATTTGCACCACAAAAGGTGTATATTTTCTCAGAAAGTGGTGAAGTTGGTGTAGCACCTCTTTTTGGGGTAACCTACCACAACATTTTTAACAGTGTATTGTACTAAGTTTAGAAAATATTTAACGAGAAAAAAACAAATTTAAAGAACACAGGAACTTAAAAGGAAGGTTAGAGGTATACGTCTTACATATTTATCAAGACAATAGTTAAGTCATTCATTTCATCGTCAGCGTAATTTAGAAAAATAAAGTGCGTAATTAGAACTTTTCTTGTATCTTTACTTCCATTCTCCTGTAGAAAATTTTGCTAAATTCGGGCGTTAAATTTCGCGGGGGTAGACTTGGTAATCTGAAATTAGCATTGACGCAGTCAATCTGTGTACTTCTAAAATTTTCAGTCATCCGCAAAAGTTTAACGTAGGTGGACAATAGATTAATTGGTAAACCATTAATATTGACTTATGCCATAAACCATTATATTGACATAAATTTTGATCTTCATGGTTAATAAAGGAGGCTTTTTATTTTGGTAATTTCTATTGTTGATAAATAATAGCATTCATATTAAGCGCAATATACATGTAGTTGAGGAACCAAATTTTAGTGCGTCATGGATGGTGGCCGTCGTTGCAAACATGACTGAACAAATCTACCTCGCCTCCGAGGCACGCACAGCTCTTAAAAAATGATAATGCAAATTCTCTAAACTATGACAAGATATAACAACTTCCGCTGCTCAAAGCTCAACTAGCCCTATTCCTGATAAAGCTTAACAAGGTTTTCGAAATGAATAGGCGATAAAATCCGCTTGTGTTCCGCTTTCATCATAATCATCGAGCGCAAATGCTACTCATCCTTCAGTCGATTGGATTTTTCAGACAAAGACAGCTCACTAATGAGAGGAGAAAGCGGTGCATACGAAAGACATACGTTACCGAAGATTCCGATGAACTACAATTATCTGCATTCAGGGGAAAATTGCTTCCCGTGGGATCACAGCTCAAAAGCTGCGGAGATTTGACGGTAGTATTTGGTAGATTAAAAGCATTGCGTAACAGATAACGCCAGGGTTATTATACCCTTGTGTAATCTGTAAAGTTTTAATTAAACGCAACGTTGTCTTTTGGTGACTTACAGTACAGTAAAGCCACGCTGGCTTAGAAAGTTAATCTCTTCTCATTTTATGAGAAACTGGTCGTATATGACATCTAGTGATAGGTAGTATTGCCTCCAACTTTTATCTTTGTTAGATACTGTACATCAGAGAACTAGAAAGTTCTACTTTATTCTAATGAAAGTAACTTTTCATTATTTTCTAAGGGTTGTCTTGCAATAAAGAAAAATGTAGTAACAGAAATTGAATGCTCTGCCGAGTAAGAATTTTTAACGTTTTGTACAGTGGTACATTTTAAACGAGAAAATGGGTAAAAACAGCACGATGGAAACATATTGTACGAAAAAATTATACTATAAATCTGAAGATGTTATATACACAACCCCACCATTAATATCCGGACACCTGAATGTTAACAAATGATCTTCATTTACCGAAAATTTAATAATGTGTAATAACCTCTGACACTTATGCCAACTTTGTGAAATACTCTCCATCAGTATTTGTAAATGACCGCCGATATGTTCCGCCATTCGGCTTTCAAAGCTGTGATCACTTTAACTTTGTTTATTGAGCAATTTCTTCTTCCACGCTCCCGACGACCCAATTTATCCGACAGATTCTCTGCAGCATTGATGTCCGGAATCTGGGCTGGTCAGTCCAACTTTTTGAAGCCCGTGTCCTCAAACCAATCTGTAACAACGCGAACAGTATGACATGGTGTGCTGTTGTTTTTCTGATAGAGGTATGGGCCTTCCCTAAAGTTCTGCCACAACATTGGTAGCGAATAATTGTACAGGAGAGCTCAGCATTCATGTTTTATACAAAAGACGAATGGGCTCCAACCGAACCACAAAAAACAGCTCTATACCATGACGCTGCCTTCACGAAACTTCATTGTCGGGATGATATAGTCCCGAGGATACATTTTCCCCGGCATCCTTCACATCCACGAAGGACCAACAGACTGAAAGATTGCGTGCAGTGACTCGTCAGTCTACAGCACATTTTTCCATTGGCTTACAGTCCAAGGTCGACGTTTCTTATGTCCCGCTAATTGGCGTACGGTACTATTCAAAGTGATTAGCGGCTTGTGGATGGCTGCTTGACCATGGCAACCCATGTTGTGAAGAGCCTTGTATTAGTACAAATAGTCTCACATAGGGTTTGCGTGATTTCAGATATTGATTTTCGTTCAAAGCTAAGAGTCTTATGTAGAGCTCTCCTGTCACGTTCTGTTAGCTTTGGAGGCTCACTGAGTAGTTCCTTGGCATCCCCAGTCCGTGACAATTTGTATGTCACATCACTATTCGCAGACACAGAAATCATGAATGCAGCTGAAATGCTACGTACGGAGCGATTGTTTATGTGACACCGTATTGTAAGACCGCGCTGCAAATCCCTTCAATCTGTCGATCGAGGCATCTTGCTTTCACAGCCGTGCTACTGTCTCATCATAACCTAACGAGCAAATTTAGGTTGAGTCTGTGACGTGGTTTTTGCGTAGCACCTATTCCGCAATGAACAAAGGAGTGTCTAGATATTAATGGTGGGGCAATGAATTTTAAGTGGTGTTGAAAATTTAATCTGATGCAGACGGCATTCTGTGGAGAAGAGATATGCATCAACTTCTTGAGTCACAACTGGTATTCCATGTGGAAACAATTGAATGTTTGTTTACTTAAAACCAGTAATAAGCTAGCTAATCTGACCATCACTACAGTTTTTAAAGCTCATAGATTAAATATTTGTATAGCTTGCATGACACAGATTGAAGAGCAAACCAAGTGTCTTCCACATGTTTGGATTACTAGCAAATGTATCTGTGGACTTTCCGCTCGTACACTGGCGTGCAAAAATTAAGCACGAGATGGTTTTTCGAATGTAACGTCGTGCAGAAGTGCTCCACATCGACTCAAATCATACCATAAGATCCCCAAGATGTAAGAATATGGGACAAGTGAGCAAAACCGTCCAAACAAGGAATCCAAAGGATACAAAGGCACTTTATTGAAAAGTTAGATTCGAGCACAACTGGACAGAAAACAGAAACGTCCATGTGACAGGCGGCTGCCAAGATAAACCCAGTCTTTAGTAAGGATATGATCAACCCTGACTGCGTTGCAGGATTTACAACGTCTATCCATGCTGAGGACGAGGTTGTCAAGCAGCTGTTGAGGCATCGCGGCCCATTCCTCTTGTAGCACCAATCGCAGCTGCGGAATCGTTGTTGGCGGCTGGTGACGTGCTGCCAAGCGCCTCCCGAGAAGGTCCCACACGTGTTTGATTGGATTTAGGTCCGAGGACCTTGCGGGAGAATCCATGCGTTGAATATCTTCACTCTCCAACAGCTCCGCGACAGCCACTGTACGATGAGGTGTAGCGTTGTAGTCCATTAAGAGGAACTCAGGACCCACAGCACCTCTGAACAGACGCACGTGAGGCAGGAGAACCTCGGTACAATAGCGAACGCCAGTGACTGAACTTCCTTGGAAGATGTGGAGGTCAGTACATTTCAAAATTGCCTTTATTCTTCAGTAAAATAACATTTCTATGTACATGACAATGGAATTCTGCCAATAAATACAGCGGTATATACATCAGCTGGAAAGTTCCAGTGAAACGTAAAACAAAATATTGTTAAAATCATAAAAAAAATATTTCGCCACGTAGGGCGAAGGAGAGGCAGACAATAAAGCACGAGCGATACAAACGAAAATGTTTACCTACAGTATTGTAGACAGGGCAAGACATGATTCTATACTATGCACAAATTCCAATTAAGCATTACTACCATACTAAAGATTAAACATTAGGTACTAATTCACAGAAATGCAACAGTGATGCTACATTCAAAATTTACAACATATGTACAGAAGTATTCAGTGACAAGGGGAAATAACGCTAAATGTACTCAGAAGGGCATCTTGTTGCATTAAATTATACACACAGTGACTAATATTTTAAAAAAAATATTCAACATAATGAAGTCAGTACAGCTACCAAGCAGGATAACACCCCAAACGAGAACTCTGCCACCTCCAAACCGGTAACTTTTGATGATGTTGGTGGTGTGATTGCGTGTTCCCTGCTCTCTCCAGATATGTATACGTCCAGAATCGCTCGTCAGACTAAATCGGCTCTCATCCGTAAAGAGAACTCGACCCTATTGCTGATGTGTCCAGTTCTTGTGTTCCTGGCACCACAGAAACCACCGTCTCCGATGAGCAGGCGTTAATGGCACACAACGTAGTGGTCGTTGTGCAAATAGACCACCTTTGTGCAGCCTCCTGTCCACGGTAAAACGCGACAACGAACGTCCAGTTGTCTGTTGCATGTGCCTTGCGATTTCTCCCGCTGTCTGCCGCCTGTCTCTTCTCGCCTGTAGGACAATATACCGGTCGTCCGCCGCCGTGATTGCTCGTGGACGACCACGGCTAAACTCTCGGACAGCTGTTCCTGTCGTTTGAAATGTTCTCCAAGCTCGTGAAACGATGCTGTGAGCGATCCCGAACTCCTCGGCCACACAAGTCACACTTCGACCTTCTTCCAACTTTCCAATGACGCGACCTCGGGTAAAGTTATTCAGATGCCGTCTACTGGACTGCCTGTTGGCCATATCACACGGTGGCAGCAATTCGACGTCGTTCTAACCGATGTACACCGTGGAATAGCTTTCACCAAATTGCTTAGCGTAAACCGCCCGTGTGTTTTATACCCTTCCGACACCCCCCCCCCTCACGTCATGTTACATATATGCGCATGCCCTACCGTACCGGACCTTAGTCTATCTCTTGAGTGGTCTTTCGGTCCGTTCTGCCTGTTCGTTCCGCTGCTATGCTAATTTCTCCTCTCCGTCCTTAATTTTTGGCCCAGTGTATTTGATGATGAATTCAGCAGTTTGGTGAAGCAGCGGTTTCCTGTGTGCTTAGTGAAATTATATTTTTAAGTTTTCCAACAATGTTCAACATAAATTGACAGAACTTATACTTCACTGCTACCATTCGACAACTGAAAAAAAAATGTGCACGCAAATGCTTTGCTAACGCTGTTTTCAGCTGAAGTGTTAGTATCCTAAGAAATGCATTTTAGCATCATGATGCTCCCTCTTAACAGGGCAGCGCCACACCGCACTCTTCGAGAGTAGCTACCAATTAGGCTCCATGAGCATTCAAGTGAGTTTACTATATGCGAATGGCACCCCCTCGACCACCGGACTTAAACTCCATTTAGAATTTGTGGGGCGAATTGGAAAGATCTGTTGGAATCTGCTAACACCCACTCGTAACTGTGGATACTCTACGACAGGAGCTTCCCGCTTCATATGCGGTAATACTGGACTACCTGCGTGTTTTTAACACCTCATTGAGTCCTTACCAAGACGTCTCTACGTGCTGTTGTAAGGAAAAAAGATAGATCCACACGCTATTAGGTACGGGTATAAAATAATTAGTTAATTCAGTTTAGTATCATATAAAAGAAAACTTAGTCTTAGGTATTACTTTATGAAGAATGAATTTCATTGAGGCTATTTTAGCTGAGGCAGGGGCCTTGTTTCATTGGTTAATTTAACTTACAGTGGTGTGCAAATTAATTGGGGCAAAGTGAAAACGTTCGTATCTGGACGTTACTTGTTATTGACGGAAGTGGGCGTACCCAAACTGCGCAGAAATGCGACCATAACCGTCCAGAAACGGTGTTTGCTAGGTTCTTCTGCCTAGTGGCAGATTACATTCAGTTCTGAGCCGGCGTTTGAAATCACTCGAGTGAGTTGGCGGTGTAAAGTGCAGTAATGTATATTTCGCCAAGGAAACGCACCAAAGTTTTAGCGCTTAAGGAAAGTACACTGAAGTGCCAGAAAAACTGGTACAGACGAGCTTATGCAAAATTCATAGCAACGTTACCTATGCGCGTACTCGTTTGCGTCCTCCAGTGCGTATATAAAGCGATAGACATCCTTGCTAGCTTTCAGAGCTGTTTTCGGCATGAGAATGACAAGTCATAGCGTGGTGTCATAGTTGGGTCATAGTATTTTGGAGGTCGAAACGAAGTTCGGATTTTTACGGACGACCATTGCAAGGGTGTACCGTGAATACAAGAATTCCGGCAAAACCTCCAACCTAAAATACCAGTATGGCCGTATAAAGATATTGGGTGAACGTGACCATCGTCGGCTGTCAAGAATTGTTTCACGCGTAGGCGTGCAACACTCTCGCAGGTATAATCGGAATTCAATGCTGGAGCCTCAACAAGCATCAGCGTCTGGACTGTGCAACGTGGCCTGCACGATATGGGCTTTGGGAGCCAATGCCCAACTCGAGTTTCCTTGATGGGTGCACAACACAGAGCTATAAGCCTCGCTTGGGCACGGCAACACCGCCACTGGACACTTGATGAATGGAAACAAGTAACCTGGTCTGACGAGTTGCGTTTCCAACTGTGTCGAGCAGATGGAAGGATTCGTGTGTGGCGCAAACCGCATGAAGCCATGGATCCCGCCTGTCAACAGGGAACTGTACCGGCTGTTGGGGGGTCCGTAATGGCATGGGTGTGTTTAGCTGGACTTCACTGGGACCCATGGTACGTCTACAAACGTCTGTGACCGACCAACGCTATCTGCGCATCCTTTCTGACGAGGTACACCCGTTCATGTCCTGCATTCATGCTGATGGGTTAGGCGTGTTCCAACAGAACAATGCACCTCCACACTTAAGTGTCGGAACGCCACATTATGGTTAGAGGAGCATTAATCTGAGTTTCAGGTGTTGCAATTCCCACCCAAGTCCCCAGATCTGAACGTGATAGAACACATTTGGGAATGCGCTATCGAACACAGAAATCCGAGAGCTCAGAATACACCCGAATTGTGGAACGCTCTGCAGGAAGTATGGCGTGCATTGCCTACAGCATATTTCCAGAAGCTAGTGGAGTCCATGCCCCGTCGTATTTCTGCAGTCCTGCGCTCCCGTGGGGGACTTACCAAGTATTGGGCTGGTGTACCAGTTTTTCTGGCACTTCAGTGTACTTTGATGACTATTCGTGAGATTTGTGCACCCACAGACGCCAGTAAATCCAGTGTTTCAAGACTATTGAAGGACTACAAAGATAGTGGATAGATGTCACCAAAAACGAAAAGGAATCCGTGGCCGAAAACGTAAGACATCACCACGAACTGATAAATTGATAACAAGGAAAAGTGTAATATGTCCATCAATGACAAGTCAGGACTTGCAGTGAGAGCTAGCAGCCGGAGGTGTAAAGATACACTCATCCACAGTACGCCGCAGACTATTAGAAGCTGGATGACATGCTAAGAGACCTGTAAAAAGTAGCCCCTGACAGCTTTAATGAAGAAGAAACGCTTGCGTTGGGCTAAAAAATATAATCACTGGACTTCTGATGATTGTGAAAGAGTGATGTTTAGTGATGAGGTCCATTTTTTGTCTAAGGACAGAGAAAATCTCTTGTACGACGGAGTAAAGGTAAACCTGTCCGGGAAGTACATTTGCAAGAGGAGGTGAAACACCGAGTTAAAAAGATGTTTTGGGGGTGTTTCACCTTTGAAGGACCTGGAAGCTTTCGTCCTATTGAGGGAATGATGAATTCCGATAAAAATTGTGAAATAATACAGCGGACGGTTGTTCCAGAGATGAATGGAGAAGTGCTTTAATGGGGCCCATGGCATTTTCAGCATGACTGTACTCCATGCCACACTTCCAAAAAAGTGCAAGCAGTGATGAAGGAAAAGATTGACATTCTAGAGTGGCCTGAAAATTCATCTGATCTCAGTTCCATTGAGAATATGTGGGCCATTGTGAAATTTAGGCTCAATTAGACTAATTGTTCAACCGTGAAAGACCTCATTTTCAACCTTATTCATGTGTGTGGTATCATGACCCGGAACTGAAAATGTTTTGTCAGAAATTAACACATTCAATGCCAAAACGTGTTAAACAATTTATGGCAGCCAAAGGTGGCTACATAAAATACTAGAAAGCTTGCAATCCATTCATGTATGGAAGGTACGCAATAAATGTTGAAATCTAACTTTGTCCCAATTAATGTGAACACCACTGTATGTGACTAATGTTCTCTTTAAATTCTTTTTTAGATTGCGTGCTTGAACCCATACTAAAGAAATACTCTGAATAGGGAAGGGATTAAATATGCCTTTGCTTGTGCTTGATTTTAAGTATGATTCTATGAATATTTCTTCGAATCAATTAGTGAAACCAAGTTTCACTTCAATATATTTTTTTTTCCACACTGATAATTATTTATGTTCAGGTAAAAGCATAATCGAAAAAAACTAAAAATATATGACATGAACTAATGAATGAGTGAATTTCAAACAGACCTAATTTATAAAAAAATTAAATAATGATTCAAAAATTCAGGTTACATCAAAATCATGTTAAATACATTAGTGATTCTGCTACGGAATGTATAGAAATACAATAAGTGAATGAGAAAAAAGATATAAGTGTTATGGAAAATGACAGTAATTAGATTGAATAAAAAATTAAATAAAACAATGAAAAAGTGAACTCAAAAGGAACACAAATGTTAAATGAAGATGCAAAAGGTGAGATCGTAAAGAAATTTTGCGTAAAAAACTGCATGCAAAAAAAAATAATAATTGCATAAGTAATTTCGTGTTTCTTATTGTGTGTGTTGTTGGTGTTTATTTTTTCTGTCTGTTCGTACTTTATTCATACACAGAGAACGCAAGACAGCTGAGAGAAAGTAAACAAAATAATTTTATAGAGGAAACTAAACGAAAATGAAAATAATTTTACAGAAGAAATTAAGTCTGTGTTATGATCACAAATGAACTCAAATGATTCTTTGGGTATGCTTTTTGTTATTTAAACATATAAGGTTAAGCGAAATCACGTATCTTCAATATTGGTCCTTTGATTCTAGATAGCGGACGAAGTCTGCTTTCTTGTGACTTCATTTTTTTAATGCTGACTCAGGTCGTCATGCATATCAAAATACTCTGAAAGTCTCTACAATACTGACAAGTATAACACAGGTATTACTTGTCAGTATTGGTATTACTTGTCAAGTATAACACAGGTATTACTTGTCAAACTCAACTAAATATGTGGGTAAAGTTGACTATTATCCTCCTGTTATCTCTATCCTTAAGAAAGCTTGTCATAGACACAACCTGAATTTTGGTGTGACCACAAGAAGCGTCTTTTCTATTGTCCGGAATGACAGAGATGGGATTCCGAACGTTCAGAGACCGGGGGTCTACCGAATACCTTTAAATAATCAAGACCCAGATGTCCCCCTAGCACCTACATAGGTTCCACCTTAAGGACGATTAATATCCGCATTTCTGAACATAAGTATGCTCTTCGTACAGGCCGTGTAAATACGGCGCTTACTACGACCATTTACCGAGAAGGATATGTTCCCGACTGGGAGGGTGTGCAGGTGCTGAACTCCAGAGTCAACAAACGGACAGTTTTCCTTGCTGAAAGCCTGTTCATTTTAAAGTATGGGAACTCATGCTGCAACCAAGAACTTCCTACGTTTATACCACCTCAATGGAGAAAGTTACTCAAATCCATATCCGGGACAAATAATGATGATGAGGAACCCGTGTAAGTTTCTTTCACTTCCAATTTCAGATTACTTTAATTATAATCTCTGTTATTATATGTAAACTTTGGTTTGTGAAATGGCATCACCTGTATAGACTTTTGGCCACCACTAGGGTAATCTGATCACTTTGTGTCTAGTATAAAGATATGTGTACCCCATGTTTCAGTTTGCACATAATACCTGATGATGAGACATTAGATGTCTCGAAAGTTCTTGCATATTACTATGCTTTTAGGTTGTAAATAAGGTTTTTATTTTGCAATTTTGGAGGACATGGTTTTAAATTCACCGCACGCAGACAGCATATGAGCATTTTGTGAACGTAACGTGCGAATGTTTCCTTCATTTTAATAACACAGGTTTTGAACTTTTGAATCTAAGAGCAAGAGTAGCTCAAAGGGTTGAAACTCCACGCACCAAACTACTGGCAGAAACTTTTTTCATTAGACTATTTACAAGTCGTGCGCAGGAAAATGATCTCATGAAAAATGTAACGCTGATGCGATGTATATTTAAAGATAATGAACCGGTGGTTTCTTCTACAGCAGCAAAACTAAATCGCGCTCTTGTTTTGACACGGGATCTCACAACCATGAAAAGCGTGACATTCAGTAGTGCTCCCCAGCTCCTGGGAGAAGAATTCAAAATTAGACGTGTCAGTCAAGATCTTATCACCAAGGAATGAATGAACAACTTTATTCATGGAACCAAATTCTACAGAAACATCTTTTTCTCCTGACGTTATCGAAAGTTTGCAACTCTCAATTCATAGGTTTGGCAACCAACCAGACTGTGATAAGATTGAATAAGCAATGAAATTCGTGTATCAGTGCTTTGTTTTCCAATGTATCTTTTGAAAGCTTTTTAAATTGGTTTTATAATCAAAGTCTTATCACGAAAGACTGAATTTGTTGAAAGTATTATGTTGCCATAAATACTGGAAATATTTTGATTTCTTTTTGCTATCTTTTCCCAGCAACATGCGAAAATCCATTTTAAAAGAAAACGGCGCATAGAGAGTAAATATTCCTATTAAAAAATTGAAGCATTTGAAGTGAGTTCTATGAAAAAAGAAAACGCAACTTCAGTTTGTCATAGAACACATGTGCAATATTTCGTTCAGAAAAATTTACCGCATTCTTTTAAGAAGAGGTATTCTTCTCTTTTAGTAATTCGAGTGCTTACGCAATGTGATTTTATTGCAAAAGTGCATTTAAAGGGCCTTCATTTGTAATACGTTAGCGTTTTACCTTTTTACGAGTCCTTAAACAAAAGGCATGTGCTGATGTATCACTTGGTCCATCTGTACACCAGTCTATTTATATGTTATATTCTGATCTACGTATATGTTCCACGCGAAAAATTATTGTACCGTAAAACAGAGCTGATATGATGAATCACGGAATTTCGGATTTCAATGACGCCATCCTGATAGGTGGCGCAAGCATGTTTTGCGGAATATCTACACCTCGAAAAGTCAAATAGGAAAAAAAATATTTTCCCATTCGACAACTGAAAATGAGCAGAAACTTTTTAATGCAAACTCTGTGCATAGTTATACAAATAGGAAGCATCAGCATGTACGTTGTTGCTCAAAATTAAAGGATAACCTGAAAAAACATTCATAGCTAGCTGTCAATATATGCACTGAAATTTGGCGAACATGCAAATTTCGCTATGTGGGAGACTATCCAGCATTTACTTTTGCCGCAGGTAAGTTGGAATATGCAAATTTGAATTGCGTTAAAAAGACTGGTTAGTCCACTCGCATTTCATAGCTGTTTTAGGCAACTCTGTCTTTCACTTCAGTGGCACGGCGAACTGATTATGTCTGGATGACATCGTATCTGTGATTTTCAGCGGTGGAGTACGATTGGTATTACGGAAGCACTTCAGTTACAGACGAAAGTTTCCAGACCACTGAATGTTCCACGAAATACCTAACTTGTCAGAAATACGGAGAAAGTTTCAGCATACAGGAGATGTTCATCGTCGACCAAGACAATGCCATCCCAGCATTGACGCACCGAAAAACCTCCAAGGGCCCCCCCCCCAACAAAAATATTTTCGAGGCCCTTTTGCGAAAATTTGAATTTTCTACGAAAATTCAAATTTTCGTAGAAAATTCAATTCATTAGAAAATTCAAGGATGCAAAGGTGAGCTGTAGCTCACCCTGAAAATTGTTTATATGCACTGAAATTTGGCATATAAACATATGCACTGAAATTTGGCATATAAACAATTGTTGGGGGGGAAAGCGTATCAAACAATTGTTGGGGGGAAAGCGTATCATTGATTATGATACGCTTTCCCCCCAACAAAAATATTTTCGAGGCCCTTTTGCGAAAATTCATTAGCTTTCAGCCAAGGACGTCGTCAAAAGGATGCAAAGGTGAGCTGTAGCTCACCCTGAAAATTGTTTTGCCCACCCTGCCGCCCACTGGGTTCAAGATGTGCCATATTTTTTTTTCTTTTTAATTTTAAGATCTAATCTGTAATGTGTTAAGGAATAATGACTCCCGTATTTTTCGTCGTTAGCTGTACGTATTTTCCCCTAGAATGTTATCAACATAGCACCCGCAGGGTCATGAAAATTCGGTTGCTCTCCACTCATCCAAATCCTCAATTTAAGCCTCTTTTTTCAAGTTAGAATGACCAGGCGCGCATGAAGATTGTGAATAGGAATTCACTGAGGTCATTAGTAATTGCTCTGCTGTTTGTCTGTACTACTAAGAAGGGGATTCCAACACGGGAAACGAAGACTAAAGCTGTACCAGCGCTCTTAAGGCTGTCCTAGGGCAATGAGGGTGCAGGATGAGGCTGACTACTGCTTTGGAAGAGATGAGTGCAAGACAAGGTTGCTGGCTTGAAGGTAAGGAGTTAAGGAGAGGAAGGTATTGTCTGCATGTTGGTATAACTTGAACTGTTGAGGGGAAATGTGCAAGTTAATCATACTAACTTGAACATTTTCTCTCACCCTTAATCCAGGAAAACACTTGCTTTAAGATCTTTCTCCTAGGCACGAAATTTTCTTTTAATCAGAGCGTTTTACTGGTGCTCGTGGCAGTGTGTCACGTTTAATATACGAGTATGTAAGTCTTTAGGTTTTACTAATTTTATTAAAAATGGATGGACGGAAAATTAGCAAAAAATTACTCCAAACTTTTGATTCTTTTGCCCAAAAGTTCAAAAACTTCATGACAGTTCTAAAATTAATGAGTTTGTATCCAGGACGGGCACCGGATATTACACAAATACCTTTGTAGCATGTAGATAAAGCAAAACAAATTCTTTCTTTCAGTGTTTTGTAAATAAAGTTGCTATCAGACTTGTCCCAGCAAAAATAACAAGCGCCCATCTGTCGCCCATCCTAATTTCGAAGTCTAGCGACGTCCCTGCTTTCCGTTACTCAAAATTGTAACTTCCATATTATTAACTAGGCTTTACGGGTGTTTTTATATATCAAATTCTTTGGAACCTACGAGTTTTTTCGTAAAATCAAAATTATTTCACTTTATTGCGTGAAACACACGTGTGTACGTTATAATTTAAAATGATTGCCCTGGTTTCCGATACAAATTACTACAAAATACTTACGTCATAGTATTAATCATATCATGCAAAATTTGTTATTTTGAAGAACTAAGATCCGATTTTTGAAAGGCCTCACGATTGCGCACACAAAACATACAACTGCCATGTGAGATTGTCTAATGACGTTTCCAATTTATACGAAATGCCACTACATAACTAAGCAAATAACTAAGTAACGATTAAGAACTGCAGCACTAAAAACGTAAAACTACTTAAATTAGTTACTCTGGAATATAAAAAAAACACACTTAACATAATTCCACAATGTTTTGTACATAGTAAAAAAATATTTTCACCGTTATATAAAAAAAAAAAAATGAAACAGATCTCTGATTTTTGTTCCCGCGAAGAACACCTTTTGGTTCATTATATTCGGGGGATGCATAGTTATGTGCATACACCTTATCCTCATGTTAATACATAACACCTTATCCTCATTGGTATAAAAATTCCGCTTATTGAAATGATATTTTTTTCACATTCTCTTGCCAATATACTCGTACCTGCACAGAAACTATTGCAAGGGCTGTGAACTTGAGGCTCCTTGTAATAGCAAGGGTTACTACAAGGGGCCTCAAGTTCTTTTCAATGTTGCTTTCTCATCATCCAGTTTTTATGAACGAAAGCAACGAAATGATTTCTAAAGATAGTACGTACTTACTGAGAAAAAAAAATGCTTTTTTTTCTTAAAACTCATTCAAAGCTGCCTTCATTTTTGGCTACTTCTTTGATCAGTTTCCGCAAAACATTTGTAAAATATTTTTGCTCAAGCTAGAGGCCCTTTTACCCATGTGGCTCCCCCGCACTGCAGGGGTTGTTTGGGCTACCAGAACGCCCCTGCATCCCAGAGAAACAACTGTTGCAGACGATCGCTATACGAGTCTCACTGACCGACGGAACAGAAAGATGTCCGTTAGGCAACTTTCTTTGGAGCTTACAATAGCTACAGGAACAAAAGTTTCAAGACACACTGTTTGCGAGCAATGCTTTTATATCCAAGAAGACAAGTTATGTACAGTATGTTCCTCTAAATTTTACCGCCCGGTGAGCTCGTTTACTGTGGAGTTGCCAACATCACACTTGGAGTTATTTCTTTTGAGGCTCTGTTTTTTAATCAGTCATTCTAAAAATCAAATACGAAGTTCTTTGCAACCAAATAATTTACTTCAAGTGCTAGATTGAATTCTCAATTTCCTCAGAGTACGGCGAGTTCTTAGAGTATGCAGGTGAAAAAGAAATGACTGTATTTAACATTTATATATAAGAACAAACAAATTATAACGAAGTAAATTTCTCCGTCATTTCTGGTCTACGCCGGGATTCGAACCCGAGTCCGCTTATTCCGGAACAAGTCGCTCTCCCAACTGAGCTACGCGGACGTTTATTCTGATTGCTATGTGCCTTTATGTCGTGTGCGTCCTGCTGGCAGGTACGTCACATCCCCCCTCCCCCGAAAGAGGGCCGGGGGCATGGCCCACGGATCAGCCGTGACCATGAATCGTTGCAGGCAGCCATCCACTGTAGAACATGCACTTGAGAACTCCCAGTCAATCTGGTGTGTGGAATGCAACGTCACACACATTTATTTTTCGAAGCGCTGGAGAAGGGATTCTCTGATTTTTCCTATCTCACGGTGTGGAAAGAACATCACACCATTGCGAGATTTTGAACGGTCGGGTCATCCGGATAGTTCGGGCGCCATTATGACGAAGTAAATTTCTCCGTCATTTCTGGTCTACGCCGGGATTCGAACCCGAGTCCGCTTATTCCGGAACAAGTCGCTCACCCAACTGAGCTACGCGGATGTTTATTCTGATTGCTATGTGCCTTTATGTCGTGTGCGTCCTGCTGGCAGGTACGTCACAAAATGCAATGCCATTTGTTTATTAATCTTTAAGACTGGCTGAATTTACGAATTCTACCAAGCGGACCCAAACGTGACACCAAGTGTTTATCAGACCCTAGAACTGAATGAATTAGCTATTTTTACCAAATGCCCTATCATGTTTTGTTTCTCAAACTGCAGGACAGATTGAATGTTTTCTACCTATGGTTTGAAAATGTGGTATCAGTTGCTTATGAAGCTACACGGACGTGGAAATGCTAGGTAACATGGTTTTTTTTCGTATATTACATATATTATACCTATAAATTTCGTTAAGTTAGGAAACGCAATTTCAACAGACATCGGCATAAAATAAACTGTATGTTCAAGTAGGTTGTTGTGGTAATGATTTGGACCGCTTGCAAAGTCAAGAATACTGAAAATGCGAATTATATGTGGCTTGCATGTTACTATATTATTAGAATTCAACAGAAGGGGAAAATTAAATGAAATTTCTTTAGATAAGTTATGTTGTTCTGAAGCTTTGTCTGGGCACTCTCAATTATAAAAATGCTGTCTTTGTTTTATTTCAGTGTTCATCCTCACTAATTAACATTAGAGCTACGACACGACATGAAGTTTTTTGAAATCAAGAAGACACAGAAATAACAAAGGCGTCTGACTTCCGGACCAAGACTTAGAATTTGCGCTCTTCGGAAAACAAACGCAACAGATTTTTCTTAGTTTGATCCTGGGTTTTTGTATCCTATGCGCATCTCAGATGTTAACTCGTCCTTGATTAATATCTACTGGTCCCAAGAAAGAGAGATTCAGTGACGTCAGAACAAACACAAAACCCACGTCTCAGAACTCATCTAGCGATACGGCGACGACTTGACCAACCGGCATCTCTTAGCCCAATTATACGTCATGTCTCAAACTCGCTCAACTGCTCGTATTGTGAACGGATCCGACGTTGAGGCATCGTCACATTTCGTGGAGGTTAATGAAACCGTAATTCGCTGTCACAACTGCCCCTGCGTGCGAGCTTTGTTCTTCATATACCCTCCTCGATAAGGGGTTCCCATGCACTGTGGGAAGCCATTATTTTGTCAATGGTCGTTACTTTTTAATAATTTGCATATTCGGCCCCGAGGTACTTGCTTGCGGAGTTTCATCAGGCTCGAACGACTTTCTCGGGGTGCTTCCTGTTTTTTGGCAAAGAGTGTATGTGCTGTCTGACAGATGCAATACAGTATGTCGCGTTATGTTAGTGGGAAGTAGCATTAAACTATACTGGTGTCTCAAATAATACCAGCACTTTACTCATTACTATCTAACTGTGTAAACCAATGCTAATCAAACTCAATTTTGTTTTGTTACAAAATATTAACAGTTATGAGGTTTATAAAACAATATACATCAGTGAAAGTAATGTTGTGGACCAGGTCAGGATCTCAGTTAACACTTAAATAACTTTGCATCAGACTTTATTTTTGTCCATTTAAAAAATTTTTGAGTTTATACGAGATACGATTCTCAAAATAAATGAAATAACTTCGGTACTCACAAAAACCGTTGCCAACCCAGTTATACTAATCATGGGCGTGATTGCAGTATTTTTTTTTTCTTTTTGATTGGAGGTTTAACGACCACCGTGAGCAACTCAATGGGATATAAGCAGTCGCCCGTCCCTAATTTAGGGTCACCGGTTCCAGGGAAGGGAGAGAGCCAGTGCCGTAAGACAAACACAACATCCATGCCTGACCGGGATTCGAACCCAGACCCCTTACGGACGAATGATCAGAGGCCAGCGCCTTAGACCACTGCGCCACCGGGGCGGCATATTTTGGTTCCTAGAAAGAACCTTATGAAACTAATCACCTATACAGAAAAAATAATATAATTCACCAAAACCGATACAGATTTCATAAAGATACATTTAGACGACATGGTATTCTAAAATGCTTACACAAAATTTAGGATACCGGTGAACTAACTCTAGGTATATTTAATTTTATTTATTTAAAGTATTCGATATAATATTCCACAAAAATACAGCATCGGCATCAAAAGTGCATCCCCGAAACTAATTCAGGGTTAATTAATAATTGAATGCAAGCCTTAAAAACGAAGAAAAATCCGTAGATTCCTGTGACTTAGGAAAATCAGTCCGTAGACAGAAATCAATAAATACACTGATTTATACTGATAAATAAGTAGAACGGCATCGTCTTGCAGTCCACTATAAAAACACACATACATACACGGGAATACGTCATACATTTCCTGATGAAAAGAATTCTGTTAGATCCTGGATGAAGTAGAATTGTTGAAATATGCATCGAAAAACGAATTCAATTGTGAACAAATTTTAACAACAATTTAACGGTGAAAAAATTTTACAAATCTTTTCGTGATTGAATTTAGCATCAAACCACGCTCAAAATGGGGTGTTGTACCCGATTATTATTTTCCTTTAAATAAATCCAGAAAACATCAAAGACCTTATTTCTAACCAAATCACTATGAAGATCATTCAGAAAGTTAAAATGTGCGCATGCAACATAGAAATTTTTCTACGCAATAAATTTTATATTTATTTGCTCACTGATAGCCTACTGAACAATGGTATTGGTATGTTCTTCAGTAGAGGCCTTTTCTAAGTCTACCCATTATTTTGACCTATGAGTTAGTACTGGTAGACCTTTGTTTCTTATAAGATGCATGTGCTTGGGCCACAAATTTCGAAATATCTCTGCCGGAGAACATATCTCTCTGTCAGTTAGTGGAGAAGTGCGAGGGGACAACTGACTATCACATGAGGGTAGGGCACGCCAATGGCCCTGGGTTCCGAAATCCAGCAATCTACGTCTTACGGTAATTATCCTTAGCTTAATTAATTTATAACAGCTTGCTTGGTCAGGTGGCCCTTTCTTCACAAACGTCCAGAGAACTTTGCTATTTTATTTTGGAGCCAACGTACAATATAACAAGTCAGTAAAATCATGCAATGCATTGATTATGATACGCTTTCCAACATACCAGAAATCATTACTCAAGTTATGAGGATAATGGCTGTGGAATAAATCTCCCTCCTGTGCCCTGACTTTTCATCCCATTGCGATGCTATTCAACATAACTGGTTCAGTGTACCTCCGAAATAACATGATAAAGGTTTGTCGCAATCGAAGCAATTTTACTTAAGTTATGATGCATAAAGGCTATGAAATAGATCCTGCTCCTGTGTCCTAACCTTTGACCCCATTTCGCCCATTTTCAATAGGATTCGTCCCCAGGCAGGTCCCTACAAGATACTAACATTTCATCCAAATCGAAACATTTTTACGTAAGTTATGATGCATAAGAGCAGTGGAATGGATCCCGTTCCTATGTCCTGACCTTTGACCCTATTTCGTTCACTTTCAATAGGGTTCCTTCCCAGGTGTTCCCCTACCACATACTAAAATTTCATCGAAATCGAATGATTTTTACGCGAGTTATCATGCGGATGAACATACGCACACAACGCGTGACGTAATGAGGCAGATGGGAATCGCGACCATCTGCTCGCAAGAGTGTGACGTCATAAAACTTTAATAGAATCCACACACAAGGCGTGACGTAATGAGACAGATGGCGTGACCGCGCGCCAACATCTGAATTGCGAGAGTATGAAGTCATAAGATTTCTAAGCATGGATAGCATTAATGTGACGACGCCATGACACTAAAAACTTGGTAATTCGGGGTGGTTATTTAACTCACTAAACGAATTTTCCTAAAGTTGAGATCAAGCTAAATCGATTTCTAGTACCAGAAAACGGTAGTTTAACGACTTTCATCAAAATCCTTAGAGCCGTTTTCAAAATAAAATTTACATACATACAAGAATTGCTTCTTTAAAATGAACGTCAAGTAATTTTGCTTCCTGTACTACTTTTAAATGGAAACATTTCTGTACACATTTTCTTCCCAATTGATGCGTTCACAAGGATGAAAATTTGAATATCGATTAAAATAGCTTCATTTTTATAACTTGGAATACTTAATATTTTCTAAAACGTAACCATAATTATGCAATCCGACATTTGTTTGTCTACTGACGTCATCAAAGTACAGGTCGCGCTATCCTTTTTCTGGTTTCAACACCACCGAAGGAAAAGTTACTGATTTTTAATATAATTACGGTTATGTTTCAGAAAATATGAAGTATTCCAAGTTATAATATGAAGTTATTTTAACCGATGTTCAAATTTTCTTCCTTGGGAACACATTAATTGTGAAGGAAATGTGTACAAAAGTTTTTCCATTGGAAGTATAGGAAGCAAAATTACTTGACGTCCACCTTAATAATATGGGATAAGGGCGATGGAATGGATCCCAATCCTATGTCCTGACTTTTGACCCCACTTCACCTATTTTGAATAGGATTCGTCCCGAGGCGGTCCCCTACCACATAGTAAAATTTCATTGAAATCGAACCATACTTACGCAAGTTATGACGCATAAGGGCATTGGAATGGATCTCGCTCCTACGTCGTGACCTTTAGGAACGGGCTCCCCAGGCTTTTGATATGGAGTCCCTTTGTGCTGGGGCCCGTTGTGTCCTTCCAGCATTCCTTTGGACGGACGTGGCTCCGGCCACATCGTTTGCTTCCGCTTACGCCCGCGTGGCATAAGAGTAGCAGCAGGCATCGGCCCTGTTTGCCCTGAACGTAGGTTCCAGGTGCGAAACCCGGGCGGATGCAAAGATTTCTGCCTTCGTCGCTGTTGCGGCGAAGCAGATTGGGGAGACAAGTTACGTTTTCGCCCAGCTTTTGGTGGTTCTGGACGGTTTGTAATATTGAAATTATTGTTCATAACTGATAAATCAGAAATGTCCGAAGACTTTGAGTCGCTGCTGTAATTCAGTGGTCGTGCAGGGCGATGTTTATTTTTGCCTATAGAAATACTTTCTGACGAGGTATTCAAAGAAGTAGGAGCCTGCGTTGGTGCAGAGTTATCAGGAAACGGCGCAGCAATAGTCTTGGCAATGGTTGGAGGGAAAGGAACGATACTAGTATTCGAAGAACTTGAGTCGAGCCTTGGTCTCAAGGGAGAATCAGGTTGCGTGTTTGGAAACCCGTCTGGAGGAGGGGAGGGTGAAGAAAAAATCACTGGAGATTCTTCAAAAATGTTTGTTGGTTCGTCCAAAATTTCTGGCGGTTGATCGTGAGATATAGACTCTTGAGTCTGTTGAACAGAAGGTTGAGTAGGATTGATTATGAAATCGATGTTTCGTTCATGATACTTGCGACACTGATCAACGTGTACGTATTGAAATTGATTGTCAGGTTTTTCAAGAACAATGTTATTTTCAAACACATTTGCCACCCGATATGGACCTTCGTAGCTGGGTGCAAATTTCTTCACTAAAGTATGCGAAACAGAAGACTGGAAGTGCGTTTCCACGAGAGTGAGATCTCCAACGACAAGATCTGGTTCCCTACGCCTAGTATTATAATATCTTGCTTGAGCCGCTTGTGCTCCTAGCATTGCAACACGAGCTTTTTCTGCCATGATGCGTACTGATTGCGGAGTTGGTCGCTGGTTTAGTTCGTCGATAATCCCCGTTAAATTTTCAAAAGGGGTTTTAATTTTGCGACCCAGAAAAAGTTCTGCAGGAGTAATTTTAGTAGATTCGTGGACAGACGAGCGGAGGGCGAACGCAAAAAGCTCCAAATGGTCATCCCATCGTTCATGATGACCCATTACAAATGTAGCAATCATTTTCACTAGCGTGCGGTTTACGCGTTCCGCAGAATTACTCTGGGGATGATATGGGGAAATGAATTTATGTTTAATGTGTAGTCTCGCACACATTCTTTCAAAAATGTCAGAAATAAATTGAGGACCATTATCCGAAACTACTTTATTAGGTGCACCATATCTAGAGAATACTTCATTAACTAAGACATTACAAATAACTTCTGCCGTAGCGGCTTTAATGGGAAAAACTTCAACCCATTTAGAAAAATTATCAGTACTAAAACGTAACGAGCTTTGTTTTTAACAGATAAAGGATAAGGTCCCAATAAATCTATTGAAATAATATCAAAAACATGAGAACTTGAACTAGATTTCAAGTGACCGGCCGGTCTTACATTACGGTAATTATTAATCTGACACAAGTGACATGATTGAACGTATGCGAGCACACTTTGGTACATGCCAGGCCAATAGGCAACATCCCGCAATTTACAACGGGTCTTGCGAATACCTAAATGGCCTGCAAGAGGTTTGTCATGAAATTCGTTTAAAAGGGCCATTCTGAGGGTTCGAGGAATACATGGGCGAAACTCTGCCCTAGTAGTCCTAGATTTCGTATAGTAAAGAAGACCCTCTATGACTTCAAAATGTTGTGACCTTCCAGCCAGAGAAGGGTCACTTTGTAGGGGCGAACCCGCAAGCAAAAAATTATAGATATCCCCAAAATCTGGATCATTTATTAATTCTGCCATTATCTGCTCTCTGGATGTTATATCAGCTATTAGAAGTAAAGGCTGACATCCAGGAGTAGTTTCTGTGGGGACCCCATAAATCGGAACGCGAGACAATGCGTCCGGTAATTGATTCTTATGACCTGGCTGATACGAAATTTTGATATTGCTCTCTTGTAACTTCAGAGCCCACTTCATAAGTCTTTGAGATAGGTGCTTAGCAGAATTCAAATACTGAAGGGCAGAATGATCCGTAATTATGTTAACTGTCAATTCATTAAGATAACATTGAAATTTATTCAGCGCATACACAACAGAAAGACATTCACGTTCCGTAGCTGAATAATTGCGTTCAGCTTTGGCTAAAGTACGAGACGCAAAAGCTATTGGATGCCCAGCTTGTGACAAAACGCAACCAAGACCAACTCCGGATGCGTCAGTATAAATATCAAATTCTTTAGTATGATCCGGGAAAGCCAACACCGGAGGCTGAGTCAACGCAGACTTCAGTGTTTCGAATGCAGCGTTAGCCTCAGGTGTCCAAAAAACTTCTTGTATTTACGTTTTAAAGCATACAATGGCTCACAGATTGTAGCATAAGCGGGGACGAACTGCTGATACCATCCGGTCATTCCCAAAAAGCGTGATAGTTCTTTTGCTGTTTTAGGCCGAGGAAAGTCAACAATAGGCCTAATTTTTTCATTATCCGTAAATAAGCCGTGGGGAGTGATTTTCAACCCCAGATATACAATCTCGTCCCTCGCTATCTGGCATTTACTAGGTTTTAACGTCAAGCCAGCATTGTATATGAGTTGGAACACCTGTTTGAGCAGAGAAAGGTGCTCGTCAAAAGTCTCGGATGTAATAATAATGTCATCCAAATATACATGCACATGGGGACCCAGGACAGGTCTGAGAACCGTATCCATAAGCTTTTGGAAAGTAGCAGGTGCAGAAGCTAGTCCAAAGGGCATACGCAGATATTCATAAGCCCCAAAAGGAGTCACAAAGCCTGTTTTATCGACAGAGTCTGGATGTACTGCCACCTGCCAATATCCACTCACCAAATCCAAGGTTGACATCCATTTGGTTGACGACAGGTCATTTAAAATATGCGACATGACAGGTAGTGGATAATTGATCGTTTTTGTGACTTGGTTGAGCTTGCGGAAATCTGTCACGAAACGAAATTCATTGGGTTGTTTCTTTGGAACCAAAAAGGCAGGAGCAGCCCAGGCGCTTGTTGATTCCCTGATTATGCCCTGCTTAATCATTTCAGAAATTTGACGTTGCATTTCCTGTTTTTTTATGTGGAGCACAAGGGTAAGGTTTCGTCGCAATTGGTTTCGAACCATCAGTGTCAATGACATGATAAACCACCTGTGTGAAACCAGGTTGATCAGAAAATAAACCAGGGCTTTCCCGTAAAAGGAGAGAAAGCTGGTCTCGTTGCCTCTCATTCAATTGGTTACTCAATAACAAACTCGTTATATCTACAGGAACCGTAGGAATCATTTCGACAGGTTCCGGAAAGGAAATCACATGTTGTACGAAATTCAAAGTTATTTGAAACTTATGAATAAAGTCCATTCCCATTAGACATTTCACAGGTAGCTCGTCTATAAGCAGGAAAGAATGCGTAAAACGAGCTTTTCCCAGCCCTAAAGATAATGTGACAGTTCCTGTGATACTGAAGATTTCGTTATTTGCACCTCGCAAATACTGCGTCGCAGGCTGAACGAGGACTGCAGGAAAATTGTCAGTGTAAAACTTTGTATTTAGGGCTGATATTTCAGAACCAGTGTCGAACTTTGTCTCGACAATAATATCTTCAATTGTCAAGAATACATCAGGCAACTGAGGAGTTTGAACAGTCACTAATACTGTTTTAGGGTCAGAATGCTTGGTATCAGGAAGCAGGACCGACCCTTGGTCTACTTCCTTTGGAAGTTTAAAGGATTCCTGGTTGGATTATCATGCGGTCTGAAACCTCGACCCTGCCGGGTATCGGGAAAATTTTCACGATGAGGAAAACTGCGTGAAACCTGCATCGGGAACTCCGTGTGTCTGTTGACATTTTCATATCTATTACGTCTGCCCTCAGCACGGGCAGAAAAATTATCATTGCCCTGAGCATGAAAACGTTCCGAATGCTGAGGATTGGAACGGGGTCGAGCATACTGTGCATTTGTACGATATCCCGAAGCTTGTTCAGAAACTCGCTGTTGGTTTGCCACTCTTCTGTGTGGTGGAACGTATGAAGCTTGGGTGTGCACCTGTGTATGCTCGCGCTGAAAGTTATTATGCCTATTATGCCGCTGAGGGTTTTCGTAATAAGCCTCGCGGGGTGCCCGAGCATGGTGAGTTGAACCATGTTTGCCATGTCGCTTTTCATACGTGCGTATGAGGCGAAGGCATTCATGAATTGTGGCAGGGTGTCGAACCTCAAGAAAATCTTGTAAGAATGGGTCGAGCTGCTGCACGAGGGTATCCAACATGTCAACATGACTGGCATGTGGATCCCATAGGTTATATAAGCGTGTAGTTTCCAACGCAAATCCAACAGGGCTATCATTGGGACCTTGCTGACGAGAAAAAAGCTGTTGAGCAAGGCTAGCTCGACTGAGGCCGAAAGGAAAGACCTCCAAAAATTCTGCACGGAAATTCTCATAATGAGAATCCGGGTTCGACACTCTCCACTGCCGATACCAGGTCTTAGCGGTATCCCTCAAGCAAGTGCCGGCGATTTGGACTTTGCAGTCTTCAGGAATATTATATAGATCAAAATGATCTTCCAGATCTTCGAGGAATTTTAAGGACCCCTCCAAACCATTGAAATGAATTGTTCCTGCATGCGGCACGAAATGGGCAAGCATTCTGCTTCGCTGAGAGGATTGAACTCCCTCAGGTACGACCCCCGACTCAGAGTAATAGGAAGCTATTGTATTACGAAATTGTGAAGAATGCCTGGGTACGTGTAGATCATTCATATCAAAGTTAGAGCCACAGGCTTCTTGCAAATTGTCAAAAAAAAAACACCATTACCCTCGGAACTTGCATTGGGGTGGAAAATTGAAGTTGTCTCAGGTAGTGAAGACATGGGTAAGAATTGTCAAGATCTCGTGTTCGAGAAAAGTTCGGGCACCAATTATAATGAATTAGCTTTATTTGCTTTCCGCTAAGCTAATTATAATGAATAAGCTCTTTCTACCTGCTAGCTAATGATAATAATGAAGCTTTCCTACTGAGCTAAGTATAATGCTTCTGCTACTGAATGATATGCTTGTACTAAGCTTCAAATAGTGAATTCAAATGGTTGTTGTTACTAGTTAATTAAGAACATGAATAAAGTCTCCTGCTAGTAGTGTAGTAATAGTATTGAACAAACTTATAACTGGTAGTAATGTTGTAGCAGTAATTAGAATGAATAAAGTCTTAACGCTGGTTGTTAATGGTAATAAACTAATGACATAAACCTAACAGCCAGACAGAGGTCTGACAAAAACTATTAATTGAGAAAGACGTACTTACTACAAAGCTCTTTTATTATGTAACTCTTGGTCATCCAAAGCACACACACACAACTTGTTTCACAATAATGAAGAATCAAACTAATCACATAGAACGAAACTCTCTCCTTCACAACAACAACGCTCCTCTAGTATAACAACAAACGATCTCCCTATAACAACAAAAGCTCTCCTTATAACAACAAAATCTCTCCTCCGCTATCGATGAACGCGCCTATATATACTAGCTACCACCACGTCATGACTTACACTCATTGCCAGATCTCATTCATCGGGTGAAATAATATTTCGTTCAGTAAGAAGATAATTTACATAGTAAAATAAAATAACCAGAGATAGTAAAATCAAAAGGAAAGTGAATATAGAGTATACGTTACAACACCATAACACGCCTATTTTCACATATCATTTGCGACAAATCAAGAATCTACAAAAAATGGGCAGGTGTGTAATATTAAATCTCCTTACGGCGCAGGCTTTGTACCATCGAACTTGCACCAATTCAGCCTCAAGAGAAAAAGTATCTGGAGCAAAGGTGACTAGGAAACTGCCACGGTTACCTTGAAAACATAGGTCAAGTATTACTACTCACCAAACATTTTCCCAAGTAGGACCCCAGTTTTGGTTTCAGCGGTGCCACACATGTATCACAGGTTGTTCTGAAGGTTGGATTTATGTAACACACCTTCGTTGCTCTACATAAATCCTCATGTCTGCTACATTCTGAAGGCCTATGATATTGTAACCATACTGTGTATAGCATCAGGCACTTTTCACAGATGTCTGTTAATGACACAACAGTGTCTGCTCTAACGTAATCCACGTTGGAAAGTGTGAAAAGCACACCAGTTGAGCAAGAAGCCAGTTTTGGGATCGTTGAAGGGTATGCTACAACGTGAATGTGCGTGCAATCAACTCCAAACCAGAAGCGCGTGGCATATATTTTGAGTGTAGAAAGTTATCTACACGTTGTATAGTTTTTCTCATGAACTGTAATCAATTTTCAGCGTCTTGTCCCTCGCATGAAATGCCCACAATAGGCTCTGTCGCCAGAAAGGTAGTAAATGGGCGAAGAGGACTGTCTACTCTAGCTCAAGGCACAGAGTTCAAGCACTTGAGTTTGAAAAACGATGGAGTACATTCATTCACCTGGATACGGAATAGGTAGAGCATACAGGCGCAAAAGCAAGTACTGTAACCGCTAAAAGGCAACAGTTACAAGCTTGACTGAAAGCCCGTCATCCCAAAAAGGAGACACTTCTGACCAAGAAAATGCAAATTCTAGAATTGGGTCAAAGCACATGCAAATTGGTCTGCAGAACAGAGAAAACAGGTTATTTTCCCCCTGATGAATCGAAATTCAATTTCAAGGACTCAGCTGGACAGCTGTTTGTGAGGCATCGGCAAGACGAAAAATTCCTTCCTGATTATGCAATCCCCACGGTGAAGTTTCCTAATTGTTAAAAGGTTGGGGATCTGCATTTCTTACAATGGAGTTGCGTAGCTTCGTGGCTCGAACGGGTCGGCAAATGCAGGCCCACAGGGGCATCCGAAGAATAGCTGATTGCCTAGAATGTCGGACCGCTTTGTAGAAACTTGTGAGCATAATTTTCGAGACCCAGTACGAGCTAAAATGGTAAGTGTTACTAATGTTTGTTTATAATGTCACCTAATACCACAGTTCCGATAAATATGTTACTTCTCCACAGTTCCATAAAGTTCTTTTTCTAAATAGTTGAAGAATTGTTTATGAGAGCAGTCTAACAAACGTTATGTCTTGGAAACAGACCAGTATCAACCTCATTGAAAACTGTTGGAACGACATGGGCAAGGATGTTGCACATAAAAATCCGCAAATACATCGGGAGTTTAGGAAGATCCTAACACCGTGTGGTACCAGAAGTTATCACCAAATTATACTAATGATAGTAAAACCAACTTGCCAATCATTGATGATTGTAAGAACCAATTTGGAATGCACCAGTTATTGTAAATCAAATTTTGTTTATTGTGGCAAATAAAAATAAATAAAATAAAATAATGATAAAAAAAAAAAGTTGCATTTTGTCCACGCCTCGTTGTAGGGAAATTTCAAGGCAAGTAAGGGTCCTGGATGTTTTCCTCGTTATTTTGGTAGGTGTTAAATATTAAGACTCACTACTTTGCTACCAAAATATTATTCATGATGTGAATAGCATGACGTGCGTACTCTTCCCTTCCTTGAGCAAAATAAACGATTCACAGAAATTGCAATTGTTAATTGTTGTGGCTTTCCTAAGTAACTATTGTTCTTACAAAACTCTTAAGACAACAGTTTACATGCGTGAAAAAAGCTTTACATATCGATCACCATTACACGAGCTTCACATATCGATCACATCTTTCAACACTTTCTACACTAGTGTATGTATGTATGCAAAAGGAACCTTCAACTAATTGTGATAACGACGTGATTACCTAGCAGGCACTGACTGTTGGATAACTGCAACTGTAGAGTGAATAAGTGCTCATTGCATCACACACGTAGGTGATTGCAGAGAAAGCGAACTTTCCTCTTCACGCGGTAATTAGTCATCACCTCTTTTGCCCGGAGAAGCATTCGCATCACAGGTCTGAAGTAGAAACACTTGGTTGCCGAATGATCTTGAATGGACGTGAATATCGGAGTTACATTTGAAGGATAATTTTTTAAACAAAATGTGTGTGTGTACGCGCGCATTTTCAGTGGATATAATTTCAAAGCGAAAATATATTCGCAAAGTGACAAGCTACGCTTATGTATCTAAAATGTGGATACATAATGTAATCGTCAATTAAAAATAATTCTGTCTTCAAGGAAAACTACAGGTAATGTTCTTTTCTAGCCTTACGTATTTCAAACGAACTTGGTGATTGTTTTCTGTTACACGCCAACACAAGTAAGCGCATTTATTTTTTTTATACATCCAACATTGACTTTTTTCTTTGTTAGAGGTTTAACGACCACCGTGAGCAACTCAATGGGATATAAGCAGTCGCCCGTCCCTAATTTAAGGTCACTGGCTCCAGGGAAGGGAGAGAGCCAGTGCCGTAAGACAAACACAACATCCATGCCTCAACGGGATTCGAACCCGGACCCCTTTCGGAAGAACGATCAGAGGTAGTCACTTAGAGCACTGTGGCACCGGGGCGACAACATTGATTTTGCCATATCTTATGTACCAGAGTTTAAGAATGACAGGCTGTTGAACACCAGGCGTGATATGCTTATCTTGGGAACGTTATTTCAAGTCGGATGCAGGCATCTACAAACAAACAAAAGGAGCGCCAATGGGTTTCCCTCTACCTACAGTCCTTGAAGAAGGAGTACGTAGACCGCTAGAAGATTTCATCTTTGTAAATTGTATTAAGAAACCCCGGGTGTGGATCAGTTACGATGACGATATATTCTTCATATGAGAACATGGAGTAGACGAATTGAATGCTTTCATGATCAAGATAAACAACCTACACAATACGATAATGTTCACCATGGAGCTTGAAGTGAATGGGATGCTGAATTATTTTGACGTCGGCCTCAAAAGAAATGGAACAACCAGATTCGATTTTGACGTTTATTATAAACCAACCGCCGTACCAAACATTGTGCCTCCTGATTCACATTATCCAAAAGAGTACAAACGCTTAGCATTTATAGCATGGTTCTATGGAGCGTATGACGTATGAAAACCCGACTACCAGCCTTGTAACATACATAATAGAACTGTAAGAAATCGTATAATGTCAGAAATAACAAAATCAACTAGAAAGACAATGAGATACGCACGATCCATCACACAATATCCCATGCTTTACATATTGGTTAAAAATTTATTACGCAGGTACAACATCTCGATAACAATGAAGTCACCGACTCCGTTATCACATATAATATCAAATTGCAAGGAGAGACCGTGTGAGAAAAAATAAAGCCGGTGTGTACGCTATACCGTTAGTGTATCTTAAAAACACAGCAAATATATATATTAGAATGACAAAGCGATCCTTAGATACTACAGAGGGTGAGTCGAAAGTTTTGCAATATCTGCATAATCACATGTGCTGCGACGGGTATGTCACGTCTTTAAACTAGTTAAGTCGCGCACTGCAGTCAGTCGAAAGGGATATAAATTAATACAAATTTTGAAGATGACAATCCGATTTTTGGCGTAAATGTGACAAGGATAGTAAGTCAGACAATATCCAAAAACTTGAAAATTTTCATCGTCCTGGAGCAGGACTCGAACCCGCGTCTCCCAGAAAACGCCCGGGCATACTAACTACTACACCACCTTCTTAACCTCCAGATTCGCTAAACATGAATGCCGGTTGCTTCGACTAGCGAATCCTGTGATGGTTAAATTCAAATTGATCGGTAACTTGAAACTTGGTCTTTCGGGGTGGTGTAGTGGTTAGCATACCCGGGCGTTTTCTGGGAGACGCGGGTTCGATTCCCGCTCCAGGACGATGAAAATTTTCAAGTTTTCGGATATTTTCTGACTTACCATCCTTGTCACATTTACGCCAAAAATCGGATTGTCATCTTCAAAATTTGTATTTTATGGCGTAATCCCGTATTTCTTTCATATAAAGTAATAGTCGTTGCTGTGAACAGCATTGCATGTCGTAGTTCTGTCTGTGGTTGGGACGCCTAAAAGATGAACAGTCACAACCGGCTAATTAGGGAATTTTTGCTTTACGAGTTTGAACTCTGCCATAGCACTGCTCAAGCAACACGAAACATTTGTCATGCGAAAGGGGAAGGTACCGTGGACCACAGCACCGCAACCAGATGATTCAAGAAATTTAGCTCAGGTCACAGAAACCTTGACGATCAGCCAAGGTCAGGTCGGCCGCGAACCGTCGATTTGAAGGCCGTGCGCTAGGCCGTAGAGGCAAATACAACAACCAGCACTCGGAGATTATCAGGTGAGCTGGGCATATGAAAGACCACCGTGGTTCGTCTCCTTCAGGAGCCCGGCAATGTCTACAGGAGCTGCCGCATTGTCCTTAACGAACTGATGCCAGCTGAAGCAAACCGCCGAGTGGAAGTGTGCACGAAACTCCTAGAACACCCGCGCGATGTACGTTTCATCAAGAGAATTGTTACGTGCGATGAAAAGTGGGTCTATTTCCGTAATCCTAACACACAACGGCAGTGGTTGAGCTCGGGCCAGCTTCCTGAACCTGTTGCCAAACGTGGGCTCTTCAAGCACAAGGTGATGCTCTGCGTCTGGTGGAATTTTGAGGGGATAATCACCATTACGCATTTGTTCCAGACGGTCGGACCATCAACGCCAAACTACCCGGCACAGGTGAACAGAAAGCGCGCTCTGCTGCAGCAGGACAACGCTCGGCCAGGGCAAAATTCCCGGAACTTGAGGGCATCGAACTGATGCCACACACAGCATATAGTCGTGACCTTGCCACGTCAGATAATTACTTGTTCCGGTCCATCGCCCACTTCCTTCTCGGGCGGCACTTCAACAACCAGGAGGAGGTGGCAGCTGCGGTGAAGGAGTTCTTTGCCTCGAAGGAAAAGAACTGATACCGCCGTGGAATCGAAGAACTGACAGAGAAATGGCTAAAGATGGTGCAACACGATGGCCTATGCTTTGAATTTTAGTCAGCTTTCGTCGTAAAGGTACTTATGAAGACATAAAGTGATCCAAATATTGCAAAACTTTAGACTCACCCTCTGTAGATGTAAAGAACACATGCGAAGTGTCAACCAAGACATGCAGAATACAGCCCTCCCCAGAGAAGTCATGCATTGCTCTGCCGCTCCTGTATGGAATAGGGTAAAGAGTCCGCTATCAGGGAAACAGTCGAAATCCTCTCCAGCAAACTAGCATGCAGTGATATGGTATCTATCGAACTTCTAATGATTTGGCATGTGCTATTGAAAGATGGAAACACATCGCAGCACACCGTATAATAGCGTGATAAAAGTCACGTTATACTACTCGTGATGTTGCCAGCGTTATTTTTCAAAAAATCATTTTTTTCTTACGTGTTCTAATTCCCTGCATTTTATGTCTACCATTGCCTTGAATTTTATGCGTATTACATCAGTGAATAAGCGGATTTACAACGCTATAGGCGCTTATTGACTTATCTTGGGAGTTTTCTCTATATAAGTCATCCTCTTTACAAATTATGCTGCGACTCTTAAGTTATTGATTGCTGTGGAATATTGCAAAGTACGATCTATTGTAAAATTAGTTTATAACTAATGTGTTGGCACGCAGCTGTACGACATACGCAAACTCCCACAAAGCGTCTTTAAAAAAGAAATACTTATTTTAAAGAAAACCTAGAAAAAGACGAAACTACTCAACAAAATTGGATTTCACCATGAAGCAGGTCCGCTTTGTTTTAAGAAAAGAAGAGGAACAAGGGATGCTATTTTATGCTTGAGATTCTTAATCAGAATGAGAATAAAAGTAAACAGAGAAAGTTTTATTTCTTTCATTGACTTAGAAAAAGCATTAGATGGAATTGATTGGAATAAGATCTTCACAGGCATTAGGTGTATTGGAAGGGGCTTGAAGGAAAGCCACCTCTCCCATAACGAATGTGGAAATCAAGAAAACACGATCAAATTAAATGAAGAGGAAATAAAAACCTCAATATCAGCAGCCTCTTTGAATTAGAAGAAACAAAGAACAAATCCCACAGTCAGAATTCGCAAATGACATTAATGCTACTCATCGAGACACTACAAGTTTAGATTATGTTTTTCGAGAACTTTTTGAACTTAAGTTTTTTTCCGAAACTGCAGTAATTTGTGACATGAAAATTAAAAGGAAAAAGATAAAATCTTTAGGTAAGGGAAAGGCAGGCAATTTGAAATTTCATCAAATCTACTCAATTAAAAAAGGAAAGAAGTTTACTTAGCTCGGTAGTGTATAACGAAGTAAATTTCTCCGTCATTTTCGGTCTACGCCGGGATTCGAACCCGAGGCCGCTTATTCCGGAACAAGTCGCTCTACCAACTGAGCTACGCAGACGGTTATTCCGATTCCTATCTGCCTTTATGCCGTGTGCGTCCTGCTGGCAGGTACGTCACAAGTGGAATGCCCCGAAGTCAGTCAAACGTGTTAAAAAAGTAAAAAAAAAGTAGAACGATGTACTTTTATTGCGAACAGTTGTTTTTTGGAATAGGATTATGATTAATAATTTTATCTATAACAAATATGAAATGAAAACGGTAAAAGAAATCCCTAGAGAGGAAGCTTGCATTAAGTAAAACGCGGAAGAAAGTACTGAAAACACACCTGGATGAAAATGTGCTGAATATAGTGAATATTCATATCGTTAATAATATAAAATTTATTGCCACAGGGGAATGAAAATTCTTTGCGTCTTTCATTCGTCACACTTTTTAAAAGGGTTTCATCATTGAAACCGAATTCCACCTTCATTATTAAAAATAAAAGCGCGAAAAATGCATAAAGAATTGGCTTAAAGCAAAAATTTATTATGTAAATTTTCGACAAGAGTCAAATACACTGGCGGAAAGAGAAAATAAAACACCAAGAAGGAGACGTCTGATACCACCGAAATTTGTACAGCATAATAACGGAATACAGAGGTTAACGTGATCAAAACATTATGGCAAAATACAGCTGTATTTGCTGGTAAACTGAAAAATAACATTTCCATGTAACATGGTTAGTACGAGGTTGAACCGCCATAAACTGCGTCACACTGTGCAATTCTGGCATGGAGTCTGTCGTACAGATGTTGGATGTAAGTTTGGGGTATTGAGTTCCAAGCATCCTCAACCTGGACGCGTAAATCGGGGATGGTCGTGGCTGGCCCGTGGAGACCGGATAAGTCGTTGTTCCATAAAATCCCACACGGGCTCAATGGGGAACAAATCCGGGGAACGTGCAGGCCATGGAAGTTGTCTCACACCCTGAAGTGCATGATGCGTTGCACCTGCCGTGTGTGGGCGTGCGTTCTCTTGCTGGAAAACACCACGATGGACCGACCTTACAAATGGCACAACAACGGGTTGAATGATGTTGTTGATGTAGGAGGTGCTGTTTATCGTACCCAGTACAAACACTAGTTGTGTACGGAAGTGATAGATGATCGCTCCCCACACCAGGAGACCAGGTGCAGGCTCTGTGTGTAGTTGGCGGATGCAAGAAGGGTGGAGACGCTCCCCTGTGCGTCTGCGAACACGCATACGGCCATCGGAGGCCCCCAAGCAGAATCTGCTTTCATCGCTGAACACGACAGATCGCCATTGCGTTCTCCAGTGCAGACGTTGGCGACACCACTGCAGCCGTTCCTGACGGTGGGCTGGAGTCAGAGGTACACATGCCAGAGGCACACGTGCACGTAGTCCTGCATCCAGTAGACGGCTGCGGATTGTTTCACAGTCACCTCAGGGGGTGCAACGGCAGCTCGGATTTGCGTCGCAATGGAAGTTCTGCTTGACAACGCCGCTCTTCTTATGCGCCGATCGGTCCGCTCATCAGTCCGTCTGTGACTCCCGATTCCACGTCTTCTCGTGTGGGAATGTTCCTCGGACCATCTACGCCACCATCGTACCACCACCGATACTTCCCGTCCAATTCCCTCCGCAATACGACGATACGACCACCCGGCCTCGCGGAGTCCGAATAGACATCCTCGCTCAAAGTCCGATAACTGCTGAAATCGTACACGTCTTCCATGTCCAGGCATTGCAGCTTCTTCAGGGTCTTCGCACGTGTCCGTACGCCGACGACTGATTACATTCACTTCGCCGTACTCCTTAAATACCACCGACGATAATTTGCATACAATGCCGTGCTTTGGCGTAAGCGCTCACCGGTTGGTCCCGAAATTAACATCAACCCTACGTAAACTCGAACCCATTAACATATGTAAATTTCATGATCGTCTGCCAATTCCTTCGTGGTGTTCTTTTTTCACTTTCCGGAAGTGTATTATTTCCGTTATTTTAGCAAAAATTATAAGATGATTGCAAATACACACCTGTGGGCCTTAATATTACGACAACCTATCTAATCTCGTGTTGAGCCGCCTTTCGCATGGTAACCGCCTGAATTGGTAAAACATCGACTCCACTCGATTGCGGTGAGTGTTCTCAAATATTCTGTATCAGCTGGGGTACAATGGCGTCCCAGAGCTCCGAAACGGACCAAACCTCTGACGTGGACCACTGAATGTAAGTTCGATGAGGAAAATGTCGGGCAAATTTCGTGGGCACGGGACAACATGAAATGCTTGGACATTATCCTTGAACCATTCCTGCAAGATGCGGACCTTTATACACTACGCATCTTCTTAACGAAAGAGTGCAGTGCAAGCTGGATACACTACTAACATGTTGAGCAAGACTAGGTCCAAAACTGTGCCTAAGTGAAATGTGGAGGATTGGATGTGATCAAGGTGCATGAGAGGCCGTAGTTATGATCGTGAGAGCAATGTCTGTACCATGACATCACCATCCGATGCCTGTTCCTGTCGAAACGTGCAGTCTGGTTGCAGCTTTTCACATGCTCTGTGTCGAGACGGCCCCGATCATCGGCATGTTGGAGCTGAAACCACGCCTCAACGGACCAGGGGATTCTGTTCAAGTCATAAAATGTCCAGCTGTGAAGTTGCACTTTCCATTGTTGTTTGTTTGTTCGGTTACAGGATCTAACGACCAACTACAAGAGCTATGAGCATTCGTCCATCCCTCATTTTGCGACTAATGATTCTCCTACCGTGGGCTCATTAGTTACAGGGAAGTTAGAATTAATAACCTTCTATGTTATCACCACATAAGTTTAACTCATTATCCTTTTCTTTAGTGTTTTTAGGAAGGGACATTGAGACCACCTTTTTACACGAGTTACCAAAATAATGGAAACACTTACTTTTTGTGGAGAACTTGTTATCAATGAGCTGTAAGCTCACCTCAAGCATTCAGAATAAGTAGTTAGACTTGAAATAGACTTATACAAGTCATGCACATATGATAATGGAATTTGCAACCATTCTATTTGTAATATACGTCCCAATTGTACCAGTGATGTTGGTGGTGGAAAAGGTGATATTACCTTTCACTCCAGATATTCCCACAAACGTTCAATAATATTGAGGTCTGAAGATTGAGGGTGCTAGGGTAGCTACTGTACCTCATGCGCTGCAAACTAGAACTTGACGCATGTCGCACAATGAACGGGTGCATTATCTGCTTACAACCAGGGAAGGTCATTAGGGAACAATGCCTGCAACATTAGGAGCAGGTGGTAGACAAAAATAGATTCGTACGTTGCAGATGTGACACAATCTTACAGAATAACCAGTGGTCCTAAGAAATGCAGGGCATGGCACCCCAAAGCATCAGCGACCCACCTTCACGCTTCACAGTTGAGGTGGTACGCTTCTGCAGGTGTTCGTCAGACGCACATTCTACCAGTGGTGGAAAACAATGTGAACCACGATTCATCAGACCAGACGACACGTTGTTAGTCTTTAGCATCACAGTTTTTATGTGCTTTGCAACACCGCGCACGTTTTGCTGCATTGATGTTAGTAATCAGAGGTTTGTGGATGGCAGCACGGTCATAAATACCGGCACGATGGAGTTCCCGACGAACTGTTATGATAAAAACGGGATCACTACGACTAGTGTTCAACTTCGCTGTTATTTGCGGTGCCATGGTCTTACTGCTTCCGTTGTACAATCCGTGCCAACTTTTGCCAATCTCTTTCTGACATCTTCATGTGGTTTCCAAAATTTGCGTGTTTGGAGTGTCCTTTCTGAGAGGTAGTCACAATCTTCAATACAGTTCTTTCGTGTTGCACCTACTGTTTCTGCCTTTCTATTTACCGAAACTCCTGTAACATGCGCACCAATGACCATGCCTTTTTTGAGGTCAATAAAATCTTACACTGTTGACAATTACTCCACAACTGCTGTTTCACTTGCGACTGTGACACTGTTACGTGATAGCCGACATCCTACTACACCACCTTATATACCTCACATTGGGGGTGACGTCGTCCCTGTGATTTGCATATGGCGCACTGCGTATACTCCAGTCGTAGTTGGCGTTTCCATTACCTTGATAAAGCCCTGTACCTTTTAGTTGTTCATGAGATAGAGGGGAGTAACCCTGTTACCTGAAAACAAGCCGTTTATGAACTTAGAGTGAATGCTTTATCGCTTCAGCGTTCGAGTAGGATGAGATTCGAACACATTAAGCAAGTAATGGATCACACATAAGGTGCAGTCGTGAATGAGATAAGAAGGCATGAGAGGGGAAAGTGACATGGAGCTGACTTGATGGTAGAAGAAGGGAGCACGCAAAGTGGACAAAAGCAGAAATCAGTACATTTCTTGAAAGACGGGAGGAAAAAGAACAGAGCGTATCAATATGTAAGCAATAAAAAGATATAATAAATGTAAAATAGAAATCGTGATACCTCCCATATACTGCACTGAATAAAGAGCAGCTAGTAATTCATTCATTTCATCATCAGGGTAAAAATGAAGCTACACAGCAAAAACATTCTTGCTGGGCCAGCACTCAAGCGAGCACTGGCAGTCACCAGTCACACCAGCGGCTCAGCACTATTTTGCCGTTGCCCAAACGTCAATAAAATGTCTCGGCGGCCAGCACATGGGCCAGCAGTTCTAGTCTGCAGCTCGCCAGCAGTTGGCACACCCATCAGTTGTTATGTGCCAGAACAGGACCATCAGTTATCCATCACAGGCTGTGACTGCCACAAGCGGCCCTGCAAGCACGTGCCAAAAATGATGGCTAGCTTAATGTGGTCCACCAGTTTCCCGGAAGTGGCAGTCGGCAGTCACATGGCGTAACTGATGGCTTGCCGAATATTTTCCGTCAATTTCCCAGTAGTAATAATAAAAAAAAGGTAATCACAGTTCACCGAAGGCACAACTGCTGTTTCTTTCCCAACGAAACTTCTACGTGATGTCACGGCGCTGGTGAAATTTTCTCAAAAGGTCCAGAAAATCGCCCGCTGGATCAGGTTAGCATCGAACCAAGGACTACTTGTTTGCAAAGCGGACGCTTTAGCCACAACACTACTTAGCTACGTGTGACCGTTTGCTTGAAGATGAGCATCTTTCCTGCGCGATGTGAAACGAAGGGTTCAGTTTTTAATTTCACAAAATTGGGAGTTCGTTTTCGTGAATGTACGTTTCTTTTAATTCATAAATTTATTTTTTCAACGCAATGATTTTTTTTATTTAACTTAAGGGAACTTCATTCACTTTCAAACTATGTACCAACTTAAAGACGTTTTCCAAAGTTTTGTGCTGTCCTCCTGGTCTTGAAAGTCGATTGTTTAATTAATATGTTTACACGTTCATGCCACATTCTGTTACATTTTCAACGTTATATCTTTTTAAATGGTCCAAAGCTACATTACTTAATTTTACTTCTGGTTATTTTTAGCAGCGAATTCATTTCAATCTTGTGTATTCAACCCGTGGATGAGTACATTATATCCACATATCCACATAGCGTTGCTTTTTTTTTTTTTTTTTTTCAAATAATTGATAAATTTTGTACTCATATAATTCTTATTTTTTTTTCAACATTACGATTTTTAATGTCTTTCCGGGACTTTTGTTTGAAGCGTTTAGTGTATGTTAAAACGAAAGATTATGCAGAAATTATTTCTTGTTATTCATGGGAATGGTATGGGTGTGTTTCATGGCATTCTTTGTGTGTTAGTGCAGGATATTTGTTACGAAATGAGTTTCTGTAAATACATGAAAGTAATTTACTATTTCTTACCGTTTATTAATTATTTATGTAATTTTCTTCCGACGGTAATCTTTATCGACGTGGCATTTTATTAGGAAATTAATTCGCCTCTCTACATATGGCTTTTTTTCTGAACATCCACTAAAATAACACGATGGCGATGGCTTCGTTTTCAACTAACTGGTACCACGAGAGACTGCGCACGTGTTACTTCTGTTGCCAGCTACTGGCCACTCGTGACACTTGCTTGGAGGTCCGTAATTCACGGCGATGCTGCAGGGCCATCAATGGCTGCCAACTGATGGCGCTGTCACCAACGGACCGCTACCGCACCGTGGGTGGCATATTTCAGCCAACAGTGACCCATCACTGCCAGATAGTGGCCAACTGCTTCACAACATTTGTATTTTTGCTGGGTAACACCCGGGTGCTGCTTGTTAGAGCTTGCTTTATTTTGATCTTTGCGTTTCACGTTTTTCTGACGACACATCATCAGCAGCAGCAACAAGCTGGTGTTTCCTGCTAAGCCACGCCCTTCGTCTTAGTTGTGATATTCTGTTCCTTATTGGCGGTTGTGTGGTTTGATAGCTGATCGAGAAATGGCCAAGAAGACTCAAGGTGTGTCTTTACTCATGGATTCTTGAAAAGAAAAAAAAATGAATGACCTCTTCATGTGAGAAATAGCTGGTAGTCTCTGTTCTTGTGATGATTGCAAGCCCATTGTTTTTCCTTCAGGTCACTGGAATCTTCAAGACCGTATTTTCACATATTACTTGTACCATATTTTTCTTCTTGAAGAATACAGTTTGCTCTTTTTATAAACACTGACGGAAAAAAAAAAATCCCAACACCACGAAAAAATAGTTGCAGAGGAATGAAATGGCGGCAATACATTTGTATAGGTAACATATTTATTCGATTAAGGTTTCAAGATCACAGCTTATTGTAAGCGCGAGAAGAGCCATTTTAAATGTGAAATGCTGGTACATTAATAACTGGTGTAACCGCCAGAATGTTGAATGCAAGCACGCAAACGTTCATGCATTGTGCCGTACAGGTGCTGGATGTCAGTTTGTGGGATGGAGTTCCACGCCTGTTGCACTTGGTCGGTCAATACAGGGACGGTTAATGCTGGTTGGGGCAGACGCTGGAGTTGTCGTCCAATGATGTCCCATACGTGCTCGATTGGTGAAAGATCTGGTGGTCTAGCGGGCCATGGCAACATGTCGACGGGCCATGGAAACTGTAGAGCATGTTGGGTTACAACAGCGGTATGCGGGCGAGCCTTATCCTGTTGGAAAACACCCCCTGGAATGCTGTTCATGAATGGCAGCACAACAAGTTGAATCACCAGACCGACGTACAACTGTGCCGTCAGGGTGCGTGGGATAACCACGAGAGTGCTCCTGCTCTCATAGGAAATTGCTCCCCAGACCATAACTCCAGGTGTAGGTCCAGTGTGTCTATGCCGCAGACAGGTTGGTTGCAGGCGCTCACCTGGCCTCCTTCTAACCAACACACGGCCATCACTGGCACCCAGGCAGAACCGGCTTTCATCAGAAAACACAACAGATCTCCACTCCGTCCTCCAATGAGCTCTAGCTTGACACCACTGACGTCGCAAACGGCAGTGGTTTGGAATAAGTGGAGTGCACGCTACAGGGCGTCTGGCTCGGAGCTGTCCTTCAAGTAACCGATTTGTAACAGTTCGTTGTGTCACTGTGGTGGCAACTGCTGCTCGAATTGCTGCCGCAGACGCGGTACGATGCGCCACGGCCTTACGCCGTACACGGCGGTCTTCCCTCTCAGTAGTGCCTCGTGGCCGGCCGGAACCCGGTCTTTTTGAGGCAGTACCTTCCCTTGACCACCGCTGCCAACAATCGTGCACAGTAGCTACATTCCTGCCAAGTCGTTTTGCAATATTGCGGAAAGAAAATCCACCTTCTCGTAGCCCTATTACACTACCTCGTTCAAACTCCGTGAGCTGTTGATAATGGCTTCTTCGTCTTCTTAAAGGCATTCTTGACTAACATCAACACACTACGTCGAATCTCAACGATAAATAACGCTCACGAACGTTACAGCGCGTATTTACAGCAAACCTGCTTTGCATGCTCCGAGGGGCGCTACTAGCGCCACACGTATGCGCCGAGCGCGAAATTTGCATAGACGTCATCTTACAGATGTACTCTCACCGCCTACCAACTGTCGTTTATCTAACACAACCCCTTCTTGGTGTTGGGATTTTTTTCCCGTCAGTGTATAATGCTTAACGACTCATTTTCTATCATATCCAACTAACACTGTTTAATTAACTTACACAATGGAACGCCTGACGGATCCTTTCGATAGGGCATTGGCAGAAATCTTGTGAATTGCCATCTAACAGTTGCAGGAAAGGGATACAGCCGGCAACGTAATACAAATACAGCACCCTTGCCTCTTCTAGGATTCGACCACAGCTCAATTTTGAATAACTAACCCGATTCCCGCCCTTCTAACTCCTAGGATACTGGGCCTGGAAAAGAGGGGCTTTAAATTATGAAAAAACATTTTTCTGCTATCCCGGTGGGCGAGTCCCGGATGGAGCATGAGCAGTGTATTTGTCCCACAGCTCCTCACCCAGCTCCCCTCCGGCACCATTGGCTCCAAATTATGGACCATCGACTGCTTATAGCCGCAACAGTATGGTTGTCGTTAAAACCCAAAACAAAGTATTTCGATTCTACAACACTAACTTCCATCAAATGAAAAAAAGAAATCTGTTTTAATTAATTATCCACAGTTTTAATTACCAGGATCATTAAGAACATCCCATTTAGAACTTTCTTTTTCACAGAAACTGAAGTCCTGTTTATCTTTAACTCATAAATGCACAAGTGAAGAGGAAATGCATTTTTTTTTTAATGTGCGAGTAAAGTGCACATTATTAGCTCCCTGTTTTAGCGACGATTTTGTTTGCAGATCATATTCTTTCATCGTATGCACAAAAACTCCAGGTACAATACAGTATTCTTTGTTCAGCTAATGTAGTAAATTTTCACGCACCGAATTTACATAATTGAACGTAATTTAAGATTAGTTAGCCGAAAATAAACTCTCATACATGTATACATGTAAAAGCGAACAAGCAGTAAAACAGTTTTCTTAGATTTTTTTTTTTTCTCGCAAACAATCATGTGAATAGAGAGAGTCTTATGAATGTAAAATAAAAATCACTGGGTACTAGAAAACAACTTTCTTTCGTTACAACTCAGAAGCATCTTAGCCGATTATTTATCAAGCTCTTCCGCTCAACAAGCGTTGAAATGAATATTTTTGATGACTTTTCCTCTTAATGATTGATAAATGGCATGCATTTCGCGTCCCTAGTTCTAACAGAGTTAGATTTGTCTTAGCTCCATGCTATAATGTTTCCTCAACCCCCTACTGCTGAGAACACCCCCGCTGGGCACATGAATCACAACCACAAAGCAAACGACAGTTTGATGGATTGCGCATGCGTTCTTCAGCGCTTGGTGTTCTGAAACTTAAGGCTCTCTCGCAAGACTCGGAAGCCTGAATTACCCAGAGCACTCTACTCGAAGAAGCTCGGGAATGAATTTCAAAAAGACAATCCCTGCTTTGCCTACTGAAAGTAATGCAAATATGGGCGTTTCACATAGACATAAACAATATCACCGAAGTAAAAGCTAAATGATGATCTTCCTTTATGCTATGATGTCTTATGAAATCGAGTTCACGAAATATTTACTTCTTTAAATAAATATTTCTATTTAAGCAACGTAAGTCGGCTAACATTTTCCCCAGATATATTTCTGAAAGCGAAACCACCAAAACAAAAGTTTCAGTTAAAACTCGCTGTGCCTGTCTGAAACACAAAGGGATTTTGAAGTACAACTTTAGAGATAAAATTTGAATTTATAAAAAACAAAAAGAGCTAATGTAAGATAGATAAAACTTCTAGAATTTAAACCACGTGTTTTTTTTGCATGCGTGTTTGGTAAAACAGAACGGATATATAAAATTAAAATTTGATAGGGCAAATCTATAGGTAACTGACGCCTACATTTACCTTGCACAACAGATATTACGCGAGGGCCATATCCAAGAAGGAATTAATAGGTGTACAGAATTTGGCTGGAGTGCATTTAAAAGTAACAGTACAATTTTCAACAGCAATTTCATAATTACGTCTTAAAAAAGTTTAATAAATACACCCTTCCTGTTCTTACATATGGATCAAAGACTAGAACCTCAACTAAAATCGATATACAGAAGCTGCGGATAGTTCAAAACAGTATCGATAGATGCATGCTTGGTGTAACCAAGAATGATAGGAAGAGAAAATCACGGAACAGGACAACGAAAAGAGTGGATGACATCATGATCAAAGTACAGGCAGTCAAGTGGCAATGGGCTGGACATATATCTGAAAGAACTGACCATCGTTAGACAACTGAAATACACTCAGTAGACAAAACATTAGAGATACGGGTGATGGGCAGCTGGCATGGGTATTCCCCCGCGAGGGGTGGAACAGACCCAAACCGAAAGCAGTCGACAAATAGGCGGTAAGCAGGGCTTCGCAACAGCGTGGGCCGCGGGTGGTCCAGTGGGCAACCTTCGTAACTGACACGAAAAGGACTTCAGGTTCGATCCCAGGCAGGTACGAACGCTCGATCCACTAAATATCCGCCGTGCGTCGGTTGGGCACGTTAAGCCTTCGGACCCCGGGTACCGCCCCCCAGGTAATAAATAAGAGCGTCTTCTTTCCCCTTTCTACTTCGCTTCCGTGTGACTTTCCTATCTGGGCACTCTAGCCCAAATCTCCTAGCTTCCTAGTTCTAAGGGTTGTTTAAGACCTGGGATCAAACACTCCCTTCCTAAAATCCTCTACATATGATCTGATCTGATCTTCCCAACAGTGTATCGCAATCGACGAACATGGGTAAACGGGGTGATCAGACAGACCTTGATCGTGGTCGCATTGTCGGCTTCAGACAGATGGGTTATTCTATTCTCCAAATGGTAAGCACTCTAGGATTCCCGAGGGCGACAGTATCAAGGGTGTACACGCCATTGATGACTGGATTCAACGTAGAATTTCCAGGCTCGTACAGACCGACCGCTTAAGTGTTGGCTTGTTTAATTTTGGGTATTGTGGTGGAAGCCAACTTATCAGAAGAATCGTTGTTGGTTGCGGGTTCCTGTCATTGGAGCAGGGAAGCAAATTGAATGTAATGACAATTGATTCCGTCCGCTCACATCTTTATTCTTCAGATTGGGAGATAAAGGGGAAATATTAGTTGGTCTGAATGAATAGTGAATAATTCCAGCGGGTTGATAGATTCTTGGGTGATTTCCTCTATGTAATTCCCGCCGAAATTTCTTTCTACTTCATCCCGTGCAGAAGCGTTTCTCCCTGCCTTGTCTGAGCAAAATCCTCCGTCCTTCTTCAAAATCTCCAACAAGACTCCACGTTTATCACTCCCATCCGGTCTCATTCCCTTCCACGATCTGTCCCCGAAAAGAAGATCTTTCGTAAGAAGTTGACTGTTAATTGCTTATGCGGATTGTCCCTGGCGGGCTCTCTGAGGGAGAATGGTGTCCGACAACGAGGGAAAAGGGGATGCCCTTTTGTTCGTGGGAGGTCCCAGTCCGTGAAAGAATGACTTTTCAAGATCTGTTGAGCGCCTTTTTAACTGAGGGTGAATTTCTGTAGCTGTCGTTTGCAAATAAAATAACAGAAGTTACAATTTGATTAAAGTTTAAATATTTCCATGTAACAGTGTGCACGCCACGGATGACTCGGTTCAACGTAGAATTTCCAGGCTCGTACAGCCCGAACGATTAGCAACGGCTGCCCAAATAAAATCCAGGTTAAATGTCGGTGGCCCAAGCAGTGTCAGCGAATGAACGGTATGGTGCACAGAGCATACCATGGGCTACGGGCGCCGACACCCTACTCGTGTTCCACTGTTGACTGCTCGTCATCCGACATTACGCCTCGCCGGTTGCCGAGAACATCAAAACTAGAACTGTGCAGAGTGGCGACGAGTCGTGTGGTCAGACGAATCCCATTTTCAGCTGTAGCGAGCGGGCGGGAGGGTGCGCGTGTGGCGTTGACAGCATGAGGCCATGGCCCCGTCCTGCCAGGTTGGCTTTGTTCAAAGTGGTAGTGGCTCTGTGATGGTTTGGGGAGCCTTCTCATGGGGCACATTAGGTCCCTTAGAGTGTCTGGAGAGGTCTTTAACCGTTGGGCGCTACCAGCAGGTGATGGCTGATTACCTAGACGCTTGCGCATCATGCGACCGATGATGTGTTTCAGCATCACAATGCGCCGCCCAGCTGGGACACAACCACCCAGGCATAGCTGGAGGAGCACTCATCTGAGTTTGGAACAATCCAGTGGCCTCCAAGGTTCTTGGATTTAAACCCTATGGAAGCTCTCTGGGAACTTCAGATCGTTGGATCCTGCACTGACGTCTCGGGCAGAGTTGTGGACAATGCTGCAACACGCATGGCCCTGTCATTACCTCCGGAATCCCTCGGGTATTGATGCCTAGGCGTGTACAGGCCGTTATTCGCGCTAGAGGAGGACCAACACTCTATTACCGCGTCAAGCCCCGCTTAGGAACTTGAGGGTATAAATTTGCTAGTCAATTTAGATCGTCTAAAGTGGTAACAATTATTAGATTTCATAGGTTCGGCGATCCAGTCTCATCGAGCTCGTCGAGGTTGTCGCAAGAATTCCTATGCCGCAGTAAGTTAAATTTAATTTAATATTCCTGTATTATGTTGTGAAAACACAAGCTTGTCTGCGACGGACATCGAATCGGTGTCCCCTCACTCCGGAGTAAATCGCTCTCGCAACTGAGCTACGCAGACGGAATGTCTCTCTGCAGTTTTGTCGTCTTGACACATGTTTTCACCTCTGTAGTACATCACAATGTTTATTTTACCTTAGTACCCCTTGAAAAGGAAGATTGTTCACCTAAAATTTAACATGCATCAGACACTCAATACTAGAGCTGCAGGCGAAGAACTGGCAGACAGATAGCTAAAAACGGTGCACCCGGAATCGAAGAACTGGCAGACAGATGGCTAAAAACGGTGCACGCGGAATCGAAGAACTGGCAGACAGATGGCTAAAAACGGTGCACGCGGAATCGAAGAACTGGCAGACAGATGGCTAAAAACGGTGCACGCGTAATCGAAGAACTGGCAGACAGATGACTAAAAACGGTGCACGCGTAATCGAAGAACTGGCAGACAGATGGCTAAAAACGGTGCACGCGTAATCGAAGAACTGGCAGACAGATGGCTAAAAACGGTGCACGCGTAATCGAAGAACTGGCAGACAGATGGCTAAAAACGGTGCACGCGTAATCGAAGAACTGGCAGACAGATGGCTAAAAACGGTGCAATACGATGGACTATACTCTGAATGGTAGTCAGCTTTCGTCGTAAAGGTACGTATGAAGACATAAAGAGATCGAAATATTGCAAAACTTTCGACTCACCCTCTGTATAACTGGCGTGATTTGCTTTTATTTTGTAAGCCATCGTACAGAATCAGTAATTAATTACTCTATTATCTTTTGCTTTATCCGATGATTCAAAAATTATCTTTGGCGGATGGATTTTGCTTGACAAACAAATTTAAGCATCGTTTTTCGAAATCAGCACAAATAAATTACTGACAAACATGCAAAGTTTTTAGAGCAATACAAATGCTGTAGATCTGTGAAATACTTGCTGTAGAAACACACGCATAAATACGACGTATGAAAGATATCTCTTCTACATGAAGGAAATTTTTTACTGGACAATTTTTTTGGTAGGAGGAATATGTTCCCCAAAAATCTGAAGTATCAATGGTCCATTTAAAATTTTCCATTTCAGAAACAAATGTATATATTATAACGAGACACATTTTTGGGACAAAGCGTTCAAAATCTTCTTTTTGCAAATTTGAGGCCCCCTTCCATGCCCCAAGTTTGAGCTCCAATATTATGAGTTCAAGACTTGACTTTCACAAGCTACTGCACGGAGAGAGATATGAGACATGGTGCTTGGGGCTTTTTAAAAACGCAATTAGTGACCGACAAATATTTCAACTTAATAAAATAGGAAAGAAAATAATTTATGTCCTACAGCAAGACCTAAATTACTGCATTTCACAGCAAAAACAATCGCAGCTACTTGAAACATCATTATTGCCGTGCTATTACTGAGTTTCTTTCAATGACCTGTGGCGTGCATTCGTCAAGCCTTCGCTTTTAAGGCAGTTTCAGGGGTTTTAAGCATATTTTTTCCCGGATGATGAAACAAATAAATTATCAGCTGAAATGAATGAATACTTGCTCTTTTGCAGTGAAAAGTAGCTTTATTCAAATTTTGAAGACGACAATTCGTTTTTTGGTGTAATTATGACAAGGATGGTAAGTCAGATAATATCCAAAAACTTTCATTCATGAGTAGCTTTATTCATTCATGAGTAGCTTTATTAATTCATGAGTAGCTTTATTGATTCATGAGTAGCTTTATTGATTCATGAGTAGCTTTATTCATTAATGTATATGATGGAAGGTCCACTTGTCCTGATTTCATATTACTCCATATTGATTATTTCTAATTTTTAAAACGATAATCGGTCTCTGTTTCCAAACTTAATTTTTCTTACGCTCTCACATTTCGGCAATGGACATTCCCAAAATCAATATTTTCCCTTCTTTTATCTGGGAGCCGAAATCAGTTCCCTCCATTACTGGCCTTTTTGTCCTCTAAATTCGTTCGAAAGTTAGACACCCTGCGTTTCTTTCCTTCTGTCAAAAAAGCGCGGGATACTTTTTATTGCCTCTTACTATACTCGTTTTCGAACCATACGGTCATCTCGATGCCAGCTTGACTCTACTCATTCCCCATCATTAGCAATTTTGATCCATTGCGAGGATTCCCTCATTGAAACCTGAAGATGCAAGAGGATTCCCTCGTTGAAACCTGAAGATGCAAGAAAAGCTATCTTCCCTATGGGATTTCTGACGCTATGAAGTGATAAGATCACTTACCACTCACGAAAATCCTGATATTGCATATACGCTGCCCAACTATTGACAGCTGTTGACAATGAATTAGGTCCCACGCAATAACCACGTCACAAACCCAACTATAAATATGCTCGTAGGGCTATAATGAGACAATAGCACGAGTGGAAATGCAAGAAGCAACGATCTACAGAGTGAACTGATTTCCAATATGGATTGATAATGGGGTGCCACATAAGAAGCAATCACTCCGTACGTAACATTTCAGCGGCATTCAAGATCGGTAGGTAAACGCTTGGTAATGTGATATGCAAACTGCAGCGGACTGGGACTGAATCTGCGATGAAACGACCCTCTAGACCTTCAAAACGAACACAACGTGAGAGAAGAGCTAATCAAATGACTGTACGCTCAGAACGCAAATCAAAATTTCCTCTGATCACACAAACTCTAGGTGATGCTATTAGGTGATGCTATTAGGACTGATTTTAGCACCAGTAAAGAGCCGAGAACGCTGCACATGGGCTAGTTTGGTTGAACAGCCACCCACTAGCAGCTAATCACTTCGACTAATGCCACACGCCGACTGGAGCAGTGTAGGGAATGTCCATCTTGGAGTGCAGACCAATGGAAAACTGTGCGTTGGACTGACGAGTCACTGTACACCCACCAATCAACAAACAATGCTGCGGATTCATTAGTTCAACAGATCAGACTAACACATTAGAATAAGTTGCTTTTTTAAAAATAATTCAGCCTTTGTACATCTAGCTGGTTAACGTATTAAAGGTGTTTACAAGGAAACTAATCATTTACAGCGTCCTTTCATTGGCGCATGCTGCGTTCCAGTTTCTCACGGTATAACGAAGTAAATTTCTCCGTTATTTTTATCCGCGCCAAAATTCGAAACCGGATCCCCTCATTCCGGAATAAGTCACTCTACCAATTGAGCTACGCGGACGTTTTATTCTGATTCCTATCTGCCTTTATGTCGTGTGCGTCCTTCTAGCAGGTACGTCACATCTCCTGGTACGTTACATCATCTTCCCCTTATTTTTTTTTATTTTTTTTTTATTCGAAGTGCTGGAGAAAGGATTCTCTTATTTTTCCTATCTCGCGGTGTGGAAATAACATCACACCAATGCGAGATTTTTGAACGGTCGGGTCATCCGGATAGTTCGGGCGCCATTATAACGAAGTAAATTTCTCCGTCACTTTTGGTCTACGCCGGGAATCGAACCCGAGTCCGCTTATTCCGGAACAAGTTGCTCTACCAATTGAGCTACGCGGACGTTTTATTCTGATTCCTATCTGCCTTTATGTCGTGTGCGTCCTTCTGGCAGGTACGTCACATCTCCTGGTACGTTACAACGGTTTTGGCAAAACGGTGCAGAAAAGAACATCTTCCTAATCTATTTGTAAATACATAAAAATATGAGCACATTACATATTTGACCTGAACGGCGTCGGAACTTGATATAAAGAAATCCTTCAAAACAATGGAGGTACTAAAAGCTGAAATTCAAATGACAGGTTCATCAGCCCATGCAACAAGAACACGTGCATACATGAGATGCATATGAATGTACATATATGGCCAGGATAATGCTGATGCTTCGAAAATAGGCCTTCACTGGTGTTAGCAAAAATAGGCAATCTCGATCAGTACGATCACTGTAGCACAACTGTCATGCATACTGGTGACAAGACCACGGACATGAGTTCTTGCAGTACTATGTGTCATTGTTCCGCTAGCGGAGAAGGCAGATCCAGGAGACTTTCAGGAGGGAGCTGAGGAGCAACAATGCGTCACTAAAGAGCCAACCAAGCTTTATCAATCAGATTAAATTCCGGAGAACTGGATGGCAAATCCATCCTGCGGACATCCTATTACAAAGTAACAGGCACCTTTAATATTTACAGTTACCCCTGCCAGGTTCATGATGACGTCAGATTTAAATTTTGCTCAATTGCGTTCGTTACTTCAATTTCACCACTGTAAGCTTTCTTCTATTTTCATTTTACAGTGACACCTTATCCTGCGCGAATCAGGTTTTTCTATGGTGCAAATTTAATGCCCTTTATAAATTTACATTAGTGTAGTGTGAAAGCATGAAAAATAAGTGAAAAACAGAGGCTGAATCTTCACCATTTTTCAGGAAACACTGCTTTATTGCTCAGCGGAATCTCCGGGTTTTCTCGACATGATGTCTCTCACCGCCTACTGATTGAATTACGTACTATTCCTTACACACATGACTTCCGAAGACCAACCGCTGTTTCGATCGTCAGATGCAGCTTTTTGTTCCCCAGCTCAACTTTCGCTTTTCTTGCTACTGTATAAAATATTGAGTCCTCCCACCATCACGGAAATAAAACAGCGAAATTACTTCTTGGTTTCCTCAGGTTTTATGGAGAATTCCGTTATGTGGTCTCAGTCCGATTGGTAATCAGTGACTTACAAAGTCAAACGCAAAATTGCAGTTTGCTATTCAAAACGCATTATATTAAGTTTTAGGCAAATTCGCATATCACATGTGTTCTGAATTATTTAAGTGGGACACCAATACGCTTAAACATATCACTTCACTTCAGTACTTAACCTAACGAATCAAAATTCAAAAGCACAAGAGAAATGGGGAAAAATGCACTCACAGAGCTTCTTAGAAGACGAACACTTCTTCAATACAGCAACGAGTAAACACTGTTGCTGCAGTAGCTCGCTTTTTTCGTAAACACTATGACAGAAACACGTATTCGACACTTCGGGATTTTTTTTCACAACACAATTTAACCGCTTGAACAAGACTTTACAATACTCACGGTAACAACTGTTAGTGTAGGCTAAAAAACAGAATGTAATAAATTGAACTAACACATGAAGTTGACTCGCAGAATAAATATCTCGTCCTGTCTCACTTTAATAATATCTCGTCCTGTCTCACTAATAAATATCTCGTCCTGTCTCACTGCCTCATTTTATGCGTCTTGCTTACCTTTTGACCACCTGCCACAAAGTGATAAACTATCTGGATTCAGATATGACGTTACGAACAGAAAGTGTACTAGACAGAAACAAAATTTACATAAGAGATACCAACAAAAGAAACAAAACAAAAGGAGAGTTAGGTAGGTATATTCGTCATACATACTGAGAATGAAAGGAAACAAAGTGGTGTAGTAAACTTTTAAGTAACATTCCAGTCAAACTTCATGGGGAAATAAAAAACTGAAAAGCAAGTTAGTTATCAACTTATAAAAATATAGAAAATCTTGCAAAACCGAATTCTCCAGGACAGGATTTTAAAAATTTAATCGAGAAAGCCGTTGATGACATTTTAGCAAACATTTTGTTATTTCATTTTCATTGTAATCACATTTTGACAGATGTTTTCTTCTCTGGAACCAGTACTCCTAAATTAAGGAGCCACAGCACCTATTGACCCTATCATAGACGCTTACAGAGGTCACTAAACTATCAAAATAAATAAACATATAATATTCTCATGCGACTGAGCGTTTAATTTTTGGAAACTCAAACACTTATTCGGGGTATATTCTTTAGTGAAGTTATATATTTGAGAAGCACAAAAGTTAAACACCTTTTATGACTATTTTCTTTTGACTAGTGCTGATTTCGTTAAGAAAACACATGCTTTGCATAATCAGCACGTCAGTCGTGCATTCATATAAAAAGCCAAGTTTTTAATTAACGGATTTTTTTCAATTGATGATTCTTTCTGCGCATTTTACCCGAACCTCCGGATCTTCTTACCAAAATTAACCTACTTTATGGAGTTTTTGAGTAACTGTTCTTCAGCTTTAAGTAGGCCACACAGTGCATTTTTAGAGCTTACGCAAGCGGGCGTTTGATATTATAACATACTAAAAGTGGTATAGATGCATTCAAATTCATCTATACTTAGGATTGATTTAGTGTAACTTAGAACTGATTAGAGTGTAACAACAGGGAATAACTTTGTTTAATATTGACAATACCAGCAAAATATTGGTAGATTCATCTTAACCGTGCTACACACACTGTATTTACTCTTTATGTCACAGAATTCCCGAGCCTGATGAGAAGATCTTTCACCAGAACTTTGAAACCAAATACGACTATTATTTCAATAGTTTTATTTTTCATAGCATGTTCAGTAGTTTTCGAACAAAAGAAAATCGAAATTTTCCACCCCTAAGAGAAAAAATTGTGCTTGAGAAAAAGCCAGGAGGGATATGAAAAACTTGGTATGACCACAACAATGGGATGAAAATGGAATTTTAAAAACTGGTTTCTAGGGATTCAGATAAATCGTCACGCTGCGCAGAGCTTTATTAGGTTCTTGTAACCGTGGGGGCAGAGAGATTCTGTGGAGCATTTTAAATCATGATATTTTTTCACAAATACAGAGAGTAGGCCTTTTTTTGTTGTTCTTGTTGCTCAATTTTGTTCACTGGAGAATTATTTTGCAACTATAACCAAAAACAATTTCTTTATCTTTGAACGATAAATTTTCAATTTACTTAAGCAGTTCTTGCTAAAAGCGTGTTTAATCTAAAAATCAGCGGTGATGAATCAATACGATAAAAATAAGTTACTTTTTGGCACGTTTTTTGTAAAAACTGTAACTACAGCATAACTGCGTCCTCTAGTCTGCTTGTGGATACCGTGTCTCTGCACGTAGCAGCCAGGATAGCCGCGCGGTCTGAGGCTTTCGCTTCGGATCATACGTCCGGGTTCGAGTCCCAGATGAGGCACGGCTGATGCATTTGACTTACGGCGCTGGATGCTCTGATTAAACTAAACTAATTTCTTTTAAGATGTAATGGTAAATTGCCCTTGAAAAGTGTACTGCTTCTTCCAAATCTACCAAATACAATTTTCAAGAGCAATTTACCATTGTGTTTTAAAAGTAAACTGTTTAATCAGTTCACGCTTCCTGTTCTTACTTATGGATTAAAGACATGGACCTTAACGAAGAAAGACAAAGAGATTGCCAACAACTGAAAGAAGCATGGAGAGTTGCATGTGTGGTGTAATAACCAAAAAAGATAGGAAAAAGATATCATGGATCAAGGAAGTAACAGGAGTGGATGATATCCGGATGAAGTAAAAGATGCTCAAGTGACAATGGGCTGGGCATATTGCTAGAACTGACCACCGTTGAACAACTGAAATACTAGACTGGATACCAAGCGACAGGAAAAGACCCAGAAGACGACCACGTGAGAAGTGGGTGGATGAGGTTCAAAAGCATGATATCAAAGCGAGAGCCAGTCAATTCCACAACTCTCAAAAAAGATAGTTGTGGAATTAACATGGGCAGTCTTCATACATCAGTGGATTGAGAATAGCTGATGGTTATGACAATCTTCCCGTTATGGGAAGTAAATGGACATGCTATTTTTCTTGCTATCACTGCTTACAAAAGTCTGATTTTAAAATGTTTCTTTGTTTCGAATAGTTTCTGCCCTGCGGAATATTTTGCACATGACATTAGATATTTCACAACGCACTGTTCGGCAAGTAGTAAGTGTAATTGTATATTTCCATTTCCAAGTGTATCTCCTAATATACGCAATTGTATCTCCGTGGCGACATGAATGACACCATGTCGTGTTCGGCGAAGAATCCCGATTTTGCCTCGATGCATACGATCGTCGAGCCCATGCAGGATCCACATCGGATCTGCGAGCACCACACTACTTGTCAAGCAGGCGTTCTTATATGGGGTACCATTAGATACTATAACCGGCAACTCTGATACGTATAACGAGCACGTAACATGTGCATGCTGTTTTACTGCCCGTGTTCTTGCCATTTCTCAGTGGTATCCCGGAAGCAATATTTCATCAAGATAACGTTCCGCCACACATTGCTAATGTCCCCCGAGCTGAAAGATCCATATGCTTTCAAGGCCAGCGAAATCTCCGGAACTATCACCCATCGAGCATGTGTGAGACCTCACTGTACGACGCTTACAAGCCAGCCTCTCCTTGGACTCCACGGAATTCTACTGGACTAGGTAAAGGTTCAGTCGTCCTAGGTGTCACAATACTACAGTAAAAGACTTTATCGCTCCACGCTACGCCGCGTATCTCATTGCGATCCGCAACATGGTCGTTACACAAGGTACTGACGCTTGTCACGTGATCGTGTCATGTAGCCTGTCAAAGAGATTTACTGCCTTCAAAATTAAATCATGTATTTATTACTCACTTTATATACTACGTCTCTAGTGATCCTCGTGTCTAGTTTTACGATCTCTTTCTAGGTAGCCAATTTTAAAGTCTGGCAGTGTACCAATTCTTCATAATATACAGTTCCGTCCAAATTCGGTGAAATTGCATGAGCCCTTGCAATCATGAAGGATCACTCGGAATCTCTGGTTGTTCACAATTGCACTACCTAAAAATGTTCATTTCGTATTTATTTTACTCCTTTTGTTATTTGATCTTTGTAAGGTAGTCGCCCGTACCTCATTTAGGGCTTCTAGCTCCAGGGAATGGCTAGAGTCATGAACCAAACACACTACCCGTACCACATACAGAACTCCAACCCCACCCGATCTTGGGCGAATGGCCAGCGTTTCATACAATTCGGCCATGGTGTGGCCCCTTTACCTTGTATACACACACATATTACTTTGTATTGTTTATGGCATTTGCAGTACTTTTTACTACAATATTAAAGATATTAAAACCCTTTAAGCGGCCGATGTATCTAAACCAAATGGTACTCAAATTTTTTTAAGCTCCCTAAACAGAAATGTTCATATAGCGTCCGGATTTTTCTTTCTGAACGGCACGTCAAATGTTTTGTTTTGCCAAAATCTACAAGTAAACAACTTATAACTCCTTCTCATCTTACCAACACCGCTAATTAATCTGCCACAAGTGATAAGTTCCCCCTTCTAGTTTTTAATTCTCTGCACCATTACCCAGATTTGATGTCTATATCAGTAGGAATTAACCATTACCCAGGTTAATTCCTACTGATATAGACATCATGCCACTCAGTAGAAACAAGTGATTCAAATATCATCTCTCTCGTTTCTTAGATTCGTCGCCACTGTTATAGCCCATTTTTAAAGTAATCAGGCAGTAAGGATTAGTGTTAGTCATCCCACTGAACGACCACTTTGAAAAATAAATCCAAAGTGAAAACTACGCCTTCTGACAAGGAGGCTCACTCGTTAGACCCCCGTATCCTCAGACAGCGAATATATTCGTTCCCATTTTGCTGACCCCGATTTAATTCGTTCCAACCGGTTAAAGGGTTAACGAAAGGATAACGATGAATTTATTCGCTTTTAATTCAACTGTTCCTGCTCAGACAGTAACAACAAATTCTGATGTTTTCAAACAATTGTAAAACGCTTTTAAAAATAAGTTCTTAAAGAGCAAGAATTTATAAGTGATCTAAAATCTATACAAGGTTTTATTTTTCTTGATACGTTCACATTTTTCACTACCTTTAAAAATGTAACGGAGAAAATAAGATATACGTAATTTTTTCTGCGAAAATTGAAAGTAAAAGTGAACACAGGCAGTGATGTTTGCGTAAAAGTTTTGCTATAAATAATACGCGAGGTGTCGGTTTTATCCTTGAATAAAAACAGCGACTTGGAATTTGCTGTCTTTTAATTTAAGGAAGAGCATCCTCGAGTTTTCAGTCGAAGCATGTGAGCGTGACTAGAAAACCCGGTCTTGCACGATCACAATGAAAATGACTGGTTATAAATTCAGAATGACAAAAGGAAAAACCTTTTTTGTGTATTCATGGTTCCTTTTCTTTTGGCTTTCATTTTGTTTGGTCTGGAAGAACTAATTTTTTGTTTGGAGACTTTCTGCTGAGAAATAACGCATTTTCCGTTTCGTAGTTCGCAGTGTTCCATATTTTCAGAAATGGCGTTTCTCATGGCTGGCCAACTGTGGTTTAAATTTCACGGTTTGTTGATCTTGAAGAAGGTGAAATGAATAGGTCACAGGAGGAATCTTGTGTTTTCGACCCAACGGCTGTGGGAAGGAGGTCCACAAGCAAACGCTTAATCCAAGGTTCGATTGGCCTTTTGCTCCGGTACCTTCCGTGCTGTTGTTATATTGACCTCCAGGCAGAAGATCTTGTTTCCTCGAAGCGTAGAGAATTGAGGTCGTTTTATTTGTTCTTGGAACATAATGAAATATTTGCGCCTCTGCACGTTCCGTAAAAGTAGTCTAAAAATGCACGGCACTGGCCAGGTGCATCCACACTTGCAGCAAAAAGTAGTGTAAAAGAAGAAGAAAAACATATCTGGCACAAGTGCCATTTTACCTGATTATGTTTAAAAAGAATTGGACAAAAAATAAGATAAAAGAAACAAAATGCTATTAAAGGAAAACTCAAAAGCTAAGGTCACATGATTGTGTACACTTAAGGTAAGACTACAGAGTTGACTGTAGTTACAGTTGCGCTTTTGCTCTCATGAAAAGATTTAGAGCTATCATATCTTTTCAGTTGCACTTTTGCTCCAAAGGAAGATGATCTGTAGACACGTAAGAATTTTGGTGCGATGCGTGCTTTAGTAATTTCTTATTTCGCAATTCGTACCATCACAAATAACTCTAAGTGAAGTCTCGGTTTCTGGTACGAACCAGGTAATTATTTCTTTTTTAAGCTACTGAAGATCCAGTAGCTTAATTGTGTATCAGTGGAGAACTGAATTTGGGTTCTAACTGTTACTTGCTCGCTATGCTTTAGACATTAATTCAATTGCGATGCACCGAAAGAACTTGAATAGGCCGCCCCGGTGGCGCAGTGGTCTAAGCGATGGCCTCTGATCATTCGTCCAAAAGGGGTCCCGATCCCGATGAGGCATGGATGTTGTGTTTGTCTTACGGTACTGGCTCTTTCCCTTCCCTGGAACCAGTGACCGTAAATTAGGGACGGGCGACTGCTTATAGCCCATTGAGTTGCTCACGGTGGTCGTTAAACCTCCAATACAAACAAAAAACTTGTATAGCCAACCAAGTGCCCACGTGATCAGACTCGCGCGCTTCTGATTAACCGTCCCGTCCGTGCTCTATCCTTTGATGAGGCATGGGTCATGTATTTATTTTACCACTCTGGTTCTTCCCGTTTTTATTTCGGGTTTTAACGACCACCGTGAAAAAAAAAGTGGCCCATTCCTAATTTAGGGCCACTGGCTCCGATGAAAGGGAGAGTCAGTGCTGCAAGACGAGCACACCACTCATATCTCATCTGGGACTTGAAGCCGAGCCCAATCGGACGAATTATTGGTAGCCAGCAGCTGTGGTTCAGCCCCTTTCCGGAATCACTGGCCCTTACGTGTTTTCAATATCCTTAGATTTTCAAGGGCAGTTGTTAAAATCCGAAACAAAACAAAATACTATAAAAGAAAGAAATACGTATCAAAGCTTTTCGTGGAGTTTCAGAGATTAGCTCCTTAAAGCAGAATCGCACGGCAAACTGATGGCGTGAAATTTTACTGAGTGGTAATGTACCAAACGCCTCCATTTGTGGCGATCTTGGCACCCAACTCAAGCATCACTGACATCCATTATACGCCACACACAATACCTTTCGCACTTCATACTCGGTAACTTTTTCTCTTTCTGGCATTCTTGAACCTGCCTCAATTGATTTCCTCCGCTTGACGCTAACTTTCGTTCCATCCACCTGGAATGCATTAATTCTCTTCTTCGTTAGTACCGCATCACTCATTCTTTCTTCATGGCTACATCACTTCAGAATACTTATTCCCACTAACAACATTTTGTTTCACATTGCATATAAGCAACACGTCTTCGCTACGCACATGATCAAAACGAGTCTTGCCTCAAGCTCTAGGCAAATAAAGCATTTCTCCAGTATACAAACGACTCATGTGTGTCTTCTTTCTGCAGTAGCCAGGTTTCACTGCCATACATCGTGGTATGTCAAAAACACTTCCATGGACACCCAGAGGCCTTTTTTGACAACTCTTTAGTCTCATGAAATCCTCCTAAATTAGCTATGACTTTCAAACCTGAATTCAATCCCCTACTAATTGTACCATCTATCATGTTTTGTTTCACAAAAATGTTTCCTATAGAACATAAACTTATTAACCTGTTCTAACTATACGTACCTTTTAAATTGATGCATATTTAGTTTTCACTTACAATACGGTATACGGTATACATTTTATGTTTTAGAAGAGATTTGCACAATCGACATAAGGAAAAAGATTTATGCCTTCATTATTCAAATTGAAAACTAATTGAAATTTTGCCCTCACCCTAGGAAAGCTATGTGTCATTTACATACCGTGAGGTGTAATGACTAGTGCAAGTATCTGTGGGATATTGACCAGGCGTATCTAATATCTGATGCACAGGTCTCTTGCGACCTTTTCTAAATACACTGGCGTGCAAAAATTAAGGACGAGACGGTTTGTCAAATGTAACGTCGTGCAGAAGAGCTCCACAACGACTCAAATCATACCATAAGATCCCCAAGATGTAAGAATATTGGACAAGTGAGCAAAACCGTCCAAACAAGGAATCCAAAGTATAAAAAGGCACTTTATTGAAAAGGTAGCTTTGAGCACAACTGGACAGAAGACAGAAACGTCCATGTGACAGGCGGCTGCCAAGAAAAATCCAGTCTTTAGTAGGGGATATGATCACCCCGACTGCGTTGCAGGATTTACAACGTCTGTCCATGCTGTGGACGAGGTTGTCAAGGAGCTGTTGAGGCATCGCGGCCCATTCCTCTTGTAGCGCCAATCGCAGCTGCGGAATCGTTGCTGACAGCTGGTGACGTGCTGCCAAGCGTCTCCCGAGAAGGTCCCACACGTGTTCGATTGAATTTAGGTCCGAGAACCTTGCGGACCAATCCATGTGTTGAATATCTTCACTCTACAACAGCTCTGCGACAGCCACTGTATGATGAGGTGTAGCGTTGTCGTTCATGAAGAGGAACTCAGGACCCACTGGCACCTCCAAACAGACGCACGTGAAGCAGGAGAACCTCGGTACAATAGCGGACACCAGTGACTGAACCGCCTTGGAAGATGTGGAGGTCAGTACGGCTACCAAGCATGATACCGCCCCAAACGAGAACTCCCCCACCTCCAAACCAGTCCCTTTAGGTGATGTTGGAGGTGTGATTGCGTGTTCCCTGCTCTTTCCAGATGTGTACACGTCCAGAATCGCTCGTCAGACTAAATCGGCTCACATTCGTAAAGAGAACTCAACCCCATTGCTGGTGTGTCCAGTTCTTGTGTTCCTGGCACCACAGAAACTACCGTCTCTGATGAGCAGGCGTAAATGGCACACACCGTACTGGTCGTCGGCAAATAGACTACTTTTGTGCAGCCTCCTGGCCACGGTAAAACGTGATAACGGACGTCCAGTTGTATGTTGCATGTGCCTTGCGATTTCTCCCGCTGTCTGCCGTCAGTCTTTTCTCGCCTGTAGGAAAATATAGCGGTCGTCCGCCACCGTGGTTGCTCGTGGACGAGCACTGCTAAACTCTCGGACAGGTGTTCCTGTCGTTTAAAATGCTCTCCAAGCTCGTGAAACGATGCTGTGAGCAATACCGAACTCCTCGGACACACTAGTCACACTTCGACCTTCTTCCAACTTCCCAATGACGCGACCTCGGGTAAAGCCATCCAGATGTCGTCTACTGGATTGCCTGTTGGCCATATCACACGGTGGCGGCAACTCGACGTGGTTCGAACCGATGTACACCGTGCAATAGCTTTCACCGAATTGCTGAGCGTACACCTCCCGTGTGCTTTATACCCTTCCGACACTCCCCCCCACGTCATGCTGCATATACTGTATGCGCATGCTCTACCGTACCGGACCCTAGTCTATCAGCTGAGTGGTCTTTCGGTCCGTTCTGCCTGCTCGTTCCGCTGTTATGCTAATTTCTGCTCTTCGTCCTTAATTTTTGCACACCAGTGTATTTCCAGGCCGAAATATCAAGTAATTTTACCCACAGTCCATTCATACTAGTTGTAATTTCAATCGTTTATAATACACAGATGGCACATAGTTGTAAAGAAAGGAAGTATTTAAAACTTCGAGATTTGAAAAGCGCAATTATTACGTCTTTAAAACTGGAAGAACAAATGTCACCATGTAATTAAATATTATATACCCATATGTATCAATAAAAGACTTCCGTAGTTAGGTGTAACTAAATATTTATTTATTTACTAGCCGAGCTTTCGCACCTCCGTTGAGGTGCGAAAGCTCGGCTAGTAAATAAATAAATATTTAGTTACACCTAACTACGGAAGTCTTTTATTGAAAGATGACACCAAGATAAAACTGGTTAAACGGATTTAATAGCTCTTACTGAAATTGCAAAACATGAAGTAGTTAAAACACACAACTTTAAGGCAAATGAAACTAGTAGAGCCTGTGCATGAAGTGCAAAAACTCTTCGAATAAAACTAAAGCTTTGAGAAATGTAAATGAAGAGTGGCAATTTGGTCCATTTACGGATTTCAAAATCTTTTAATGTCAGTGAATCGCACCTGTAGTTTAATTTCATCCAAGAAACGAAAGTCTTCACGAGTGAATGCATTTGAAGGCACACGCTTGACATGAATAATGCAAGTAACATGAACAGAGAAATTTAGACTTGACACCTGCCAGAAAAAGTGTCAGTATAAGAATTCGGTGCTTAAATTAAAGATTGAAAAACAAATTAATTAAAATTCTTTGCGTTCATGATTAAAGTTCGAAGCAACATCGAAAGTGTTAAAAAAATAATACACAATGTAAGTTTAATTTTCTGTTTCAGATAAAATTTTGGAGAACGCCAAACAGCTTAAAATAGCTCATTTTACTTAAATTATGTTCAAAATAAATTAAGTCGGGAAGGATTGTATTAAAAGATGAATGGATTTATTAAAATGAACTGATCTTGAAATGAGGATCTTGAAAGCATATCAGAATCTTGCTTTAAAGTTTTATTATCTGAATGCCGCTTTCATCATCTGATGAGTTTGACGTCTGCTGTAGACACGTATATTAGGAAAATGTATTATGGATTCCCTTGTGCTAATAACATTTCAGAGACATTTTACTAAGTCTACTCAAAATATATTATGAAGACGATGTAAAGATTCTATGTCTTTTTTTCATAATGAGCCATGCTTGACACACTTCATTCCAGCTTCATCAAGTGCATTGATAACGTGGCAGAGTGAGCTAAATAAATTTACAAAAGTGAACGTTAGATTTAGTTGTGGGCTTGCCAACACTGTGTTATCTCGAAGCAATGTGGACCGCATTTTCGGTTTTGATGACTACTGCCTCTACAGGAACAATATGAATAACAAAAAAAAAAAATGACACCGAATTTTCGGTTGTAATGAGCACGTCTTTTGAGTCCGTTCTGACGCGAATGAAATCTACCAAAGCTATTCAAAGTCATTAGAACCGGCTAGGAAAGCAATCAATCGGTTTCTCTTATCGATAAAACATCCAGAAATAGAAACAAATACTTAGTTCCACAGGCGGCGAAAAATCATGTTACGAAGATTAACAAATGGCGCACAAAAGTTTCTCATAGCACAAGGAAGGTATCAGAGACAAAGACATTTTTAAATCGAACAGTTAAAAGAAGAAATATAAAAGGAAACATGATGTAAGTCTACGCCTACTAGCGGACGAATTTTGCATAGTGGAAAAGTTGAAAATCGGCGTAAAATGTTCTTTATAGAAAAAGCTATGCTAAGGAGAAACAACTTTACAAAGCAAATATACCACCCAAAAGCAGAGATAACGAAAAAAAAAAAAAAAAAAATAGGTGTTTCGACTTTTACGCCTCTAGCGGGAAATCGTTACACTATTTAAACAGGATAATGCTCCACATCTCCATTGTAGCGAATGGCATACAGTAAAAATGAATTTCTCAATAGAGTTTTTAGAAACGCAGATACAGCTCCAAACTGAAATACACGACCACCACCTATCGGCAGAAGTGCGAACTGCAAAATTTATCATATACTAGCATAAAGTTTTCTACAAGGTAAACGGCATCCGGTGTTGAAAGAAGTTTTTAAATCACAGATGTAGGAGGAGAGACTTTGAGAAAAACAGATTAAACATTTGCGGCCCTAGCGGCGAAATTGTGCATTATTTTGGGAAGAAAATACACACACAGAGTTTTTTTTTTTTGGAGGTTTAACGACCACCGTGAGCAACTCAATGGGCTATAAGCAGTCGCCCGTCCCTAATTTAGGGTCACTGGTTCCAGGGAAGGGAGAGAGCCAGTGCCGTAAGACAAACACAACATCCATGCCTCACCGGGATTCGAACCCGGACCCCTTACGGACGAATGATCAGAGGCCAACGCCTTAGACCACTGCGCCACCGGGGCGGCACACACACACAGACTTTGCATAGTTATACTAGTATATGGTATCTGACCGAAGAAAGTTTTTCAATCGGGTTTTTAGTCCCGTAGATATTGCTGTAAACGAAATGTGATCTTACGCATTTTGCCTGGAAGACTTGTGCGTTAAGAAAAATTTGAAATTATATAAGAATCATTTCACACAGGAAACGCTCTCCGACAAAGAAATAATTTTTCAAATCGGACTCTTAGAAGCAGAAATACCCAAGAAAACGCAATGTTCCATAACGTTCCCTAGCGGAAAGTCAATGAACTATTTGAAATTTTTAAAATATATGAAATGCACTTCGCACCGGAAACGCTACCCAACGAAGAAGATTTTTTTTCAAATCAAATTCTTAGAAACAGAGATATTGACAAAAATAATAGATACATCTACGCCACTTGGCGGAGAAACAATGCATTATTTTAAGAAGAAAATTTCCGAAAAGGTTTATTGACGTGAGTGATACCGCTCAACGAAAGAATTTTTTCAATCGAGATTTTAATAGAAGCTCGGATTTTGCTGCAAATACTTGAGAAGAAATTAACGCTTACGCCACCTGGTGGCCAACCATTCTTTACCAAATATTAGAAATCATATGCAAAGCATTTCCCACCAGGAGCTGTATCCGGTGCAGAAATAATTTTTCAACTCGCAGTTTTAGAAGCAGAGATATCGGTGAAAACGCAATTTATCTTTACGCCTGCTAGTGGAAAGTCTATGAAGCACTTAAAAATTTTGGACCGGACACTGTATGCAACAAAGAAGGGGTTTTTCAAATCGAACTTTTAGAAGCAGAGATATCGACAAAATATGATATTAATCTACGCTCCCGGGCGGAGAAACATTTTAAGGAAGCATTCCAATTAGGTTTATCGACGTGAGTAGTATCAGTTCACGAACGAAAATTTTCAATCGAGATTTTAGAAGCTCAGATTTTCCTGCAAATATATCAGAAGCAGAAATTAACGCTTACCACCCCTGGTGGCCAAACCATTCTTTACAAAAAATTAGAAATTATATGCAAAATATTTCCCATTAGGAGCTGTATCCGGTACAGAAAGAATTTTTCAACTCTGAGTTTTAGAAGCCACCGGGGAAAACGCAGTTTAATTTTACGCCCCTGAGCGGAACATCTAAAATAACTTTCGACACAAATGGAATCGAAAGGTAAAATAATTTTTCTAATCGAATGTTTAGAAGCAAATGTATGGAATAAAATGCTTTTTGAATCTGATAGCATCTGCATTTACCACGCAGCAGCGAAATTGTGAATCCTAAAAAAAAAAAAAAAAAACGAAATGAAGGATCATCGTTCGTAAATTTCTAGCTTCCAAAGGCAAAACGAATTTCAAATCTGACAAATAGTTACAGAGAGTCAATGCCATCAGACAGACGGACGGACGTACAAACCGGTAACACATGCACGATCTTTTTTACAAGAGACGTGCTAATACACTGCCGGACAATTGCTAAGGACGGATGACAATAGCAAAGATAGCAACCATAAAATGGAAGGCAGGAAAATGTGGAAATTAGCATAAGTGCGGGATACACTAAGACGTGTTGTGCGTATGCAAATTTTGGATTGCCGAACTTGTTCGTGACGTCATAGCGCTGATAAGAGATATAAAGGATTTGACGCGTATTGACCGTTGTTGTTCAAACGCAAAGTTGAAACGGAAAGAATCAATTGACGAACTTGCAATTTTCAATATGTCTTCCCGACATCACCTAGATGATTTTACGCGTGGCCGTATTATTGGCAAGATTGAAGAAGGGCGAAAAATAACAGATGTTGCCAGGGAGTTCGACGTCAGCCACAGTGTTGCTTCGAGGCCTTGGAAATCATTTCAAACAAATGGAGAGTGTAGCAAACGTCTCGGGGGAGGTCGTGTTCGCAATACGACACCTGCAGAAGATCGGTACATAGTGCTATCAACAAAAAGACACCAGCGCAGCACAGCTAGTGAGGTAGCAAATCAGTTTATGGCTGCTATGGCACGCGGATCTCCCGAAAAACTGTCGCCAGACGTTTGCATGAAGGAGGACTATACGCCCGCCGTCCTGTTGTGTGCATCCCATTGTCCAGACGTCACCGTACCTCCCGTTTGCAATGTGACATCAACATCGCAATTGGACTGATAACGAGTCTGCTGTCCTCTTCTCAGATGAGAGTAGATACAGTCTATCGTCTGATTGTCAACGACAACTGATCTGGCGTGATAGGGGTACTGCATATTGTCCAGCAAACATACAGGAAAGGGACCGATATCCGACATGTAGTGTCATGGTATGGGCTGGCATCATGATCAATGGCCGTACGTCCCTCTATGTGCTTCCAACTGGGACTATGACTGGCCAACGATACATTAATGATGTTCTGCTACCTCATGTTCGCATGTTCCGTGGTGCTGTCGGTGATAGATTCATTTTCATGGACGACAACGCAACATGTCATCGAACAGTCGCTGTCCAGGAGTGTCTTGAGAGCGAGGATATTCAACGTCTCGTATGGTCAGCACGTTCTCCAGATCTGAATCCCATTGAAAATTTGTGGGATGCTTTGGGGAGGAGTCTTGCTGGTCGCCAATGCCCTCCAATAAACAAGGACACCCTCATCCGTGCACTGACAGAGGAATGGGATAAATTACCCCAACAGCTGCTTGATAATTTTGTGCAAAGCATGACACGACGTGTGGAATCTTGCATCGCCCTCCATGGTGGCCATATCCCGTATTGACATCTTACGCCGGAACGCCTGCGGTCGGTAATTGCATTTTTTTCACGTTTATGTATTCTGCACAAAATGGCCTGTTTGTCCCTTGAACACGTTCCAAAGCCTTCTGGATTTCAGAGCACAATAAATTGTCTTTCTTGTAATGTCCTGACATTCTGACATTATTTTATTTCACTTGGTATCCAACCACACTTACTTTATTATGCGCTATATAGCCGTTTATGATCCGTCCTTAGCAATTATCCAGCAGTGTAATTACGATCACACACACTTACGAAGTGAAGGCTGGTCACGTGACACACATACTTAGAACTGTAATTAGAGGAGACTTTAGATCTTTTGGGGCCCTAGGCGCCAAAAGGTTCAGGGCCCCCCTTGCCCTTCTTATCCCTTCAGAAATTTTCATCCGTCAGATTAACAAAAAAAAAGGGGGGGGGGAGTCAAGAAAAAAGGTTTTTACACTTTTTTAAAATGCCATCGCTTCCTATTATTAGAACGTTCTGTAAGAAACAGTGCTAGTGTAATAATTTTGTCTGTCCGTGCACATCGAACTTTTTGATTTCAGAGATATTTCAAAAACAATTTTTGCGGCCAATAGGAAATCAATGGATATTAAATTTGGCACTTTTAATATCCCATATATTCATGCACTGCAGTTATCATAAACAGAATTTTGAGGTTAATAGGGAATCAATGGATGTTAGGTTTGGCACTTTAAATAACAGTATCCCATTTATACCTGCACTGCAGTTATCAGAAGTAGAAGCATACAAATTAAATGCAAAAGATCCGGTTTGAAAATGCAAAAGTAGGAACTGCAGGTTTTTGAGTAAGAGTATCATTGAAACTTTTTATTGCTTTTTCAAAAGCTAGTTTTAAGTCGATTTAAGGAATAGAAAAGGTGAGAATACTTGACAATTATCAGTATTAAACCAAGGGAGCAGAAAGTAATGAGAAAATGTTGTTGCAATACAATATAAATTACTTTTAACACTATTAAATAAGATAGGGTGATATTCTCAAATTTCTTTATTTTTTCAGCGTAAATATTAATAACTCTTTTCGTTTAACATGGTTTAGAGGGATTAGGGCCGAGAAAGAATTTGATTGTCCTAAGAAGAGTTATCCTGTAAAGAATATTTCTTTCTTCATTGATTATCCTACCACGAAGGAAAAAAAAACTATTAACAGCAAACACGCCGATGATCATATGGAAATTTTTTACAAATACTCATCATCGCAACTCGGGAAGAAGGTGGGAAGGTTCCAATACGGATGTGTTCCCTTGGCTGGACGTACCATGAAAGCGATTTATAACACAGCAGGCCAGTTAAGAATTCGCCTTAAACAATGAAAAGTGTGGGAAGCGTGAATACCTTCTTTACCAACCACTAAAAGGAACTCAAAATTATTTTAACCGTTCCTTTCAAAATAAGTACATCGATAAGAACTCGAAAATTCGGAATATCAGCAACAGCAAGAAAAAGTGTTATTATTAATATGAGAAAGTAAAATATCAATTGACAATACAATGTAGTCGTTTTAAGGATTGATTTGCTTCGGTCCGTGAAAACCAAAACTGAAAATCCAATTATATGTTTTCGGGGCCCCTGAAACAGCGAGGCCCTTAGCGCGCGCCTAGTGCGCCTAGCCGGAAATCCGCCCTTGACTGTAATCAAGTTTCCACCACAATGGCACACAAAAGCCTATACATGTACTATAATACACGTATTGGTCTGCAAGAGCAAGCACCTTAGATCAGTCCCGCATCACCTGGGCAACATGTTTCAAACGGATGCTCCCCAAAATTACGTTTCTGCGTTTATCGGACGCTTTTGTTTTGTCTCCGAAACTGGTTCAGTGCATCTTCATAATGTTACAGTAAAACTCTCCTAAAAAGTGCCTTATTCGAATGTATGCACTCCTGTCGTTAGAATTTGTGTCTTCAGCTTCCAAAAGCCTTCGCAACGTTAGTAACCATCTTTTCAGAGCCACTACGAACACTACGATATGTACATGAAACAAAAATAATTTGAAAGGAGATATTTGCATAGTACGTGTCGCTTTTGGTCATGTAAGCAATTCAAGTTCCAATGTAGAAAAGCATGAGAGATTTTTAAAGCGAAAGTAAGTTAAACGCGAAAATCAACCTTTCCCACAAATCGCAAATAGAAGCTTACGAACATAATTTCTTTTCGTCCAAATGAAGGAGCACCTAAGCAAGTCATTTTTTTTTTTTTTGCGAAACATATTTGCGTACGTTTGTCGATCAAACTTGCTGAAAAACAGCAAGTCAGGTTGATCGACAACGGTTTTAGTGATTGATTGCAATCTTGGTGTATTATTTATGGTTTAAAAGCTATTACTAGTGTTGTTAGCGTCACGCGACGTTGTTTCTACAGGCCGTCAGTACATCGCATATCTTTGCGCTACTATTTATCAGTCTGTTTGTGTAAAAATTACATTATAGAATGCATCCCACTACAGCACGCTGCGGTAAAGCACTGTCGTATTCGATCTGCTCTTTTCTTCTTTCTTAACTTTGCATCGACAATACGCGCTCCACGTGCACGTAGAAACGTTCTTTAAGGTTCAAACTTTCAAAGATTACGAAAAAAGCACCCAGTGACTTCCCATGGTAAGTACAGCGAAAAGTACAGCGCGGATAGCAGTGTCATTTGCCTTTAGATGAAGACATGCGCGTAGACGCTCAGGTATGAATGAATTCAAGCTGGCTTCGTGCAGCAATAACGTTTTAACACCTCTATCATTCAAGGCCGGTTCTTTGTCCTGTTAAGTGTCTGGTAAGCAGAGGCAGTTTTTATTAACATTTCGTGTGTGTGCGTGTGTGTGTGTGTGTGTGTGTGTGTGTGTGTGATTAAAGGTTTAACGACTACTGTGAGCAACTCAATGGGCTATAAGCAATCGCCCATCCCTAATTTAGGGCCACTGGTTCCAGGGAAGGGAGAGAGCCAGTGCCGTAAGACAAACACAACATCCATATCTCACCGGGATTCGAACCTGGACACTTCTCGGACGAATGGTCATAAGCCAGCGCTTAGACCACTGCGCCACCTGGGCGGCGTAGAGGGAGTTCGCTTTGCTATCCTATCCCGGCCTACTGATTTGCAACTTTTCGATAGTTGTGTCCAGAAATTATCATGAAAACCTTATGAAATGTTAAGGGTCGCCCCGGTGGCGCAGTGGTCTAAGCGATGGCCTCTGATCATTCGTCCGAACGGGGTCCGGGTTCGAATCCCGGTGAGGCATGGATGTTGTGTTTGTCTTACGGCACTGGCTCTCTCCCTTCCCTGGAACCAGTGACCCTAAATTAGGGACGGGCGACTGCTTATAGCCCATTGAGTTGCTCACGGTGGTCGTTAAACCTCCAATCAAAAAAAAAAAAAAAAAAAAATGTTAAGGCACATTGTATTTACCATTTGCGACAGGACATTTGATCCGTTAGCGGTAGCATAGTGACATGAACTGAATTTAGTAGCCTAGAAAGACGCATTTCTTCGTCCAATGTGACCGTATTTTTCCACTTGATGATCGTGACTTGCGACAGTTGTTTCGCCGCGCTGTTTCGTTAGCTGACAAACAGTAGCTTGAACACGTGGATTACCATACGTTCATTGTCTGCAAATATTGCCGACGAATGTTTATTTGGACAGTAGCCCGGGACATCCTCGGAGTTTTGGTGAGCTTCCACTGGGTTTTGTCACTGGCCACTGGGCCAATCTTCTGTATAATACCTATACTCGGGGCAAACTTAACCTGTCATTGGAAGGAAGACTACAGAGTGTATACTTCCACTGCATAAAATAGTTCCGGTCCAAAAGCTCGTACTACAGCTTCAAATGGCACTTAAAAAGGACACAGATGCTCTACGTTGTGTGTGTGTGCATTTAAAATATTCAGATCTCAGTTTCAGCGGCATTTCTAAAAAATACAGATATTCGTGTTTTGGTGACGTCACTGATGGTTCTCTGTCACAGCATTCTTGTTTGGGTCAGAGTTAAGCTGTCAACCCAGGGGATATTTATTGCTCTGGGGGGTGGGGGTCATTAGCGGAAGGATGAGGGCGAAAAAAGTGTTTCCGAGGGCATTTCGCGTTTCTCCCCTTGTTTTTTTCCTTCTTGATTGTTGTTTTAAAACACTCTTCTGTCTTTTCGGTTTTTTCGAATGGCATCTGCCGGTCACTCGAGTGTATTTCAGCCGCATAAAACTGGGAAATCATTACGAAGCTCTGCTAAGGTTATCGTTATGAATGTTTTCACTAAATTGATGGAAAAACACTCGCCGAATAAATCGGAAAATGAAATAACAGTTCTTACGGCAGAACTCACTGGTGTTTCAAGTCGCACCATTGCGAGAATGAAGGTTGAATTTAGTATTGAAGTACCTCAGATCCATCGGCAATTTATTTCTTCAAATTAATATACAATTCTCGCTTGGCTTACATAGAACGTTTTCTTGAAATTAGTTTGGAGTTCCCAATTCAGTTCTCAATATAGGCCAAGGAACGGCTATCTTTTCCTTTTGAACTTTTGTGCGCAGTTGCCTTAAACGCGTATGAACCGGCATGAAAATTCAGACAAATGAAAGAGTTCCTTCCACTGCCACACATAATTCGGAAACTTGGAAAACTGCCACACATTCAAAGTGTTCCTCGGAGGAACAGCAATTTGTGCCCGACCCATCAATGAAAAACATGTGGCAATTTTCCAAGTCGCTAAAAGATGTGTGGCAGTTTACAGTGAACCCTAAAATATCATTTATCACAGAGACGGGCTCTTGTCCAGTACTTATGGCAACACAGGGTAGTTAAAAATGCATACACATTTAACGGGTGTCTGTTATAAAAAGAAAATCTAATCAAGGCAAAATTTTGGAAAGAACGAAATTTTACGCATAACTAATGACATGGTAAAAATACTTTTAATTAAATCCCGCAGTTGGTAATCTTCAAGCAGTAAGTATAAATAAATGAAATATATAATAAAAAAAATAGAAACATGTGTGAAAACAAAATTAGGCCACTTAAGACTTCTTCCCGTGTTTAGCAAAGATAATTTCATTTTAAAAGAAAGAAAGAAAGAAACGTTACACGTTCTGTAACATCTCAAAAAAAAAAAAAAAAAAAAAAAAAAAGATAAATAGAGAGAGAAAGAAATAAACTGCTTGTCTACCGGTCTGCAAAGCGCGCGGGGTGGGGAGGGGTTAAAATAGAGGGGTTTGGTAAGGGATCACGGTGACAGACAGCCAGCCCTGAGAGCTTGTGGGAGAAGTTTTCCGAGTGAAGGTTAATTACACACCATCAGTGCGGAGTAATACTGGGAGTGAAAAGGTCACCGTAGCTTCGGCCTCATTGCCAGGATAGCTTTGCCCCGAGCATAGTGTTCAGCTACGCGTCCTCCTATACTTTGTTCATACTCGTATACCTGTAATAGCTTTCACGGACCAGAATCTCATGCGCTTATTTGACTACATGGATGCCCTTTTGAGAATTTTAAATCTTATGGCTCTACATGTCTTTGCTGTTTGAGAATTAGAATTCTCAGTGGGTCGGAGATGGGAAATGATGTACATTTCCCAGGACCTGCAAGATTATTGAAGGCTTATCCCACGGCTCGTTATTGCAAAGTCATTTCCGTTCAAACGTTGAGTGACATACAATCTGTCAAACAAAACTGCAACACCAGGAAGGAGTGATGCAATTAGCAAGCAAGACTGAAACGTGAAGATGTGAAACGATTCCGTTACAGAACATATCTGCTAACCCTGAAGCTGTTGTAACGCGTCAATGCGGTGATTAGTAAGTAACAGATCGAAGAGTCTTTTCGAGTAACACTGCAAAACCCATCACAGCAAGAATGCCGAGAATCCGTAAGCTCCGTGATTATCATCAGCTAATTGACATCCGAAGAGGACGCATTATTGACTTGTACGAAGCCGACTAGTGACTCAGCGATGTTGCCCATCATAGTTCTACAGTCCGTCATTGCTGTACATGGTAGATGAGAGAAAGCACGCGCTGCCTTCGCTTTGAAAGCGGTTCATCTAGCGGGACTACATGACAAGAAGACAGTTTGATCTGGCCTTAGGCCCTTTAAAGAACAGCCAGTCTCACTCTCAGTCTTTAGAAGAGCGATGATGCCTAGCAACAGTCACCGCATCACATTGAAAACCATTTGAAACCGTTTATGGGAAGTAGACTTACACGCACTGCGACAATAGCGAAGCCTACACTGACCCCTATACCCACCGTTGTCAGTGCTTGCAGCAGTCCCAAGCAACCTGGGTAAAAGACTGGCGTCGTGTAGCGCACAGAAATGAATTTCGCTTCTGCCTTGAATCAGATAGTCGTCGGATACATGCGTGGTGGCGCCTATGCGGTCAACGCAACATGCCAGTGAATGTTATTAAAGACACACTGCCTGAGCCAATAGCAGCATGATTTGAGAAGCTATCTTCTATGATTCGCGCTTTAGATTATCACAGAAAATCTGACGACGCATCAGTATGTCTAAGTGAACTCGTTGCGTATCGTTCGTGGAGGATTAAACAACTCATTGTTTCAGCAAAGCAATGCGCGCCCACATACTGAAATTTCACCAAGGCAATATCTACAAGAAGTCGAAATACTACCTCATTCCCAGATTTGTCACCAATAGAAGATCTCTGTGGATATGCTGACACGACACTTACAGACTCTGCGTTAAACAACTCCGGCAATTTATACTTTGAGACAAAATCTCTACGAGTAGCAGCTATTGCCTCAGAACTCTGTAAGAAGTCTGTACAACTCGATTCCGCGGAGGGTTGCCGAGTGTATTGCTCATCAGAGAATTTACTACATACTAGCAAACAGTCCTGTAACCCTTCTTTTGTGGCATTACTTCTATATCTTTTATCGAAAAATGTTATTTCTTATGTATCTACTGTCTCGTGTATCGAGTAAGTTTCGCAGCATTTGACACACTGCCACTTTTTTTCTGTTCCTTGTTTTTTCGAGAGTGTACATGGTGGTTCTGAAATCCTGCGGTATTAAAGATGCATACATTAATATTATTAATAACATCTATGAAAATGCAAGTGCAAAGATTCGGCTGTTTGAAAATGCAACACACATAAAAATTGGTAATGGAATGAGACAAGGTGACACCATATCCCCCCAAGCTCTTTAATGCCACATTGGAAAATGTCTTTCAATCACTGAACTGGGAAAACAAAGGGATGAAGATTAATGGAGATTATCTAACTCACCTTCGTTTTGCTGATGACGTAGTCATTTTTGCAACTACCCCATCAGAGCTGCAGAGTATGATCCAGGTGCTTGCTGACATGAGTAAAGAAGTGGGATTAAAAATGAACTTTCAGAAGACAAAAGTGATGTACAATGCTTTTACAAGAAATGAAGATTTATCGATTGATGGAGAAAAGCTGGAGATAACAGACACGTACGTTTATCTTGGACAGCAGCTATCAAGTGAGGGTTACATTGATGAAGAAATTAATCGGCGTACAAAACTTGCCTGGAGAGCTTTTGGAAGAAACAGCATAATTTTCAAGAGCAATATGCCATTATGTCTTAAAAGAAAAGTGTTTGATCAATGCATCCTTCCAGTGCTTGCGTATGGTGCAGAGACGTGGACCTTAACTAAAAGAGACATACAAAGGCTGCAGACAACTCAAACAGCATGGAGAGGTGCATGCTTGGTGTAACCAGGAGAGATAAGAAGAGGAACTCGTGGATCCGAAAAATGACAAGAGTGGAAGACATCATGATCAGAGTTAAATCCCTGAAATGGCAATGGGCTGGACATACTGCCAGAAGGACAGACCATCGATGGACAGCCGAAATTTTAGATTGGATTCCAAGGGACAGGAAAAGACCCAGAAGGAGACCACATGGGAGATGGGTGGATGAAATTCGAAAGTATGCAGGGGTGACATTTAGGAGACTGGCACAAGACAGACCGTTGTGGAGGAAACTTTGGGAGACCTTCGTCCAGCAGTGGATTGATAATGGTTGACAATGATGATGATGATGATGACATAGTAACCACATGGTGTTCGTCTTTGATTGCACTACAGCGAGGTGCAGTTGTACACAAAATCAGAGCCGTGTAATGTAATCAACCAAGGCATTTGTTACTGTTAGAACATGACTTTTCTTGAAAACAGTCATGTCTAAATGCTTTTGAAGTTAGTGACTAAATATTTATGAACGCAAATTGTACAAGATTTGGAAATTACTGGTATTTCTAGGTAATTGTAGCCTGGAAGGAAATACGTTGATGTTTAAAGTCTGAAGATAAAAGTATCTAATGGTGTTAGTTTAGTTAGTGTTTTCTAATGAAATTCCTCAGGGAGGTAAGAAAATTTGTGGGATTCTGATAAAAAGTGAAAATGGTGAAATACATAAAAAACATCAATCAGCTGGAAAGATCAGCTTAATTCGGGTGAAACTGTAAATGAATTCTACTAGCATGTAAGTGAATTCAGTGAAACCAATTAAGAAGTTTCAACGTATGTGTTCTTATACACTCATGATTTGGAAATTATACACTATCGAAGTTGCACTTGTTCAAGACCTTTCAGTCAAGGTCGACTTTAAGGAGGTGCGAAAGGAGCCTCCCCCTGACGCCAAGCTCAGGGGACGCCGAAATAAACTTTTGTTTTCCTAACACTAACATCGGTTCAAATTGTTAAGATCCAACAACTTGAACGTCACTACGTGGCTTATATAATGAACTTCGACGAGAAATCATAAAATCTCGCTATTCTTCTGTTATTCACGTTTTTTCACAAGGCCGTTGAAAATCACGATGTCCGGACCCCACGGCAATATAATTATTCATCGGGCGTCAAACTTAAAGTAATACAAACAATAAAATAAGAACCAAATATAAAGTAAACCTTGAAAGTAAGGACTAAATAGAAAATTTCATCGGTCAGTAAAATGTCTTTATTGGCTGATCCCGTTTGGCGAAATTTCACTATTACCATTCACATTCAACTGACGCACGTTTATCAGGAGCAACCTGAGTAATTATGCGAGTTCATGAACTTGAGGTATCATTCGGGTAGCATGTAGCCAAAAAAAAAAAAAAAAAAAGTGTGTGTGTGGGAGTAGAAACTTCGCCATGAATCACAATTGATGACGTTATTAAAATACTCATGATAGCTCTAAAATCCGTAATAACTAAAAGCGAAAATCCTACCTTCCGATAGAGACATAAAAACCAATCCAAGAGAATAAAATAAAGTCCATCTGTCCAATACCGTATCGTCAAAGGCTCGTAACGGTATCTTGGTAACTGGCGTTAATCCGCAGGCTCACCACAAGCTGTTGGCACATTCCAAACCAAGATTGTATGTAAATGATACCATCAGCTTACACAAGATGTTGTAAACAGTTAAATAGTAGAAAGGGTTTCCACAACTGTGAGAGCGGGGACATTATCTATGCACGAAACATAATTAATGAAACATTATGCCTGTGTAATCAGGAAGTCATACGTTAGTGAACTGGTATTAAGGACATTATGTTTTATAATGTAATACCAAAAGTAATGTATGTTGTATGGGCGTACGATGGAATCATCCATGTATATAATTTATGACTACAAAGCTTGCGGTGTTAAGACAGAATAATAATAACAACTTTTCGCACAACAAAATGTTTATTATACATCGACTATAGTTTCGCAAAGCAAAGCCAAACGCTTTGCGAAACTATAGTCGATGTATAATAAACATTTTATTGAGCGAAACGTTGTTATTATTATTCCATCCATGTATGTATTTTTTTTATGGAACTTGGAATGTATTCCACGGAGGCAAAGAACTTTCGGAAGTTCAAGAACATTTCTTAAAGGTATTTGGAGGCTACAAAGAAAGCCAGAAGTTCTCACTCTCAGCAAAAGAGACACCTTTCTCGGGTACGATAAAGATCGACCCATTAAAATAATGGCATCCGGCAAACATTGTTTAACGAACGATATGCGCCGAGAAGTCTGGCTGTTTGCCCATCAGTATTGTATGTATGCAGGAAAGTGTATTGTGTTCATATGTGCTTGTATCTTTTGCGGTAAATTAAGCCAGTCTAAGAAACACCGCCGATGTGGTACATCCAAAACGGTTGGGCTATCTAGTGGAAAGACCGAACGCCTGCCGACCGGATAGGCGTTTCGATGCCGACGAGGAAAAAATGAGCGAGCGCGCTGGCCACGATGACGTAGCTTGTCAACGGAGAGAAAGGAGTAGCATGCCCTCGGGCCAAGGAAGCGGTAGTGACGTTTGGGCGGCGAGGAGGTGAAGAGAGAGAGAGATAACGCCAGGTGAGGAGGTAGTCAGTTGGGTGGTTCGTTGAACGGAGAGGAGCCGGAGAAGCTCCAGCTGACGGTGCTCGAAAGTGTTTTCGGGTGCGTGTGTACACAGAGTAGGGAGACGAGACGGTTCAGTCATACCTTGGACAGTGACAGAACTATTATGTTCTAAGTTAGCGTAAATCGGCGACACAGGTCTCAGGAACGGAGACTCTCGCGATTTCTTCCGTTAGCCGGAGAGCGCAACTTAGGTATCTGTGAAACAGGTCGCAGGACGCCGACTCTCACAGATTGCATTGATCGTCGGACAGATAGAAAATACGGAGAGATACAGGTCTCAGCTCTATGAGGAAGACTCTCTAGTTCGATAGTATCGGTAGATGATAGGCGCCAATTTGTAGGTTAGCCGTTTACAAACTTTTCTTATTCCACTGGATGAAGGACATTTGATTTATCACTACGGAGAGCGTTTTCGTTTTCTACGGACAAACTTACCTGCAAAAACCTCCTATATTATTAATTAAATTTCGTTAAGTTTTAATCAAGTCTTTCTGTATTACTTTGTGGACATTGGTAGTTTTTATCTGGAGTTTTTCAGCAGTATCAATCCCTCCTCCTGGTTCGTAGATATTCCTAATAGTAAAGCGGGGAGGAGTCGTACATTCACTCAATATTAATATTGGAGTAAGTTCTTAGGAACGAACCTTTGTGCTTCTATTGCCTGTGAGGGGGTCCTATAACGTGGACGACAGGGAAACATAATTTAGGGCGTGCCCACAGCTGGGTACGTTCGCTCCTACAACAACTCCAAAAAGAAAAAACGAATACACCAAAGTCAAATGCCCAACAATACTGAGGAATCCAAACATCGAAGTCCTGACGAGTTTCAGCACACATTAATCGTGGCCATTCTCAAGGGTATGTAGTGTGTCACTGCTATACAAACTACTCGATAAGTCGACGCTGCTGCAATCTCTATCGTTCTCACCATCGTCATGCCAATTACGTGAATCGTCGTTGGCGCCATCTAGCGTCGTCTTGTTTCTCAATCTTCTATTCTGATGTCCATTTGATCTTCTTGTTTGTAATATCCGTTGCTTTTCTTGTTTAATCATATTCAACCATGCTGGTGATAGTTCCACCGGTACATTCAAATTACGATTGTACATTTTGGTTTTCTCACTCATAACAGCCTCAGTTGTCAGAATCGTTATATGTGTGGTATGAGAAGTAATCAAACCAATATTCTTCCAGTCGGATGTGGCCTCGTCATTATGACAGTATTGTACTAGTGATGTTCGAATCTCTCACTTATTCCAGCTATTTAAATGCTCGCGCAATCTCATATCTATACTTCTTTACGTGCTACCGATGTGAAATATTTTATCATCCGGATCCTTATTTACATTAATAATTGGTATCCGATACACACCTGCTTTACGTAATATGTAATTTTCGATACCTCCAACATTGTAAAAATTTATTTTTCACACATTTATTCATACACTGGCGGAAAGTGAAAAAAGAATACCAAGAAGGAATTGGCGGACGATCATGAAATTTACATATGTTAATGGGGTCGAGTTTACGTAGGGGTGATGTTGATTTCGGGACCAACCGGTGAGCGCTTACGACACAGCACGGCATAATATGCAAATTATCGTCGGTGGTATTTAAGGAGTACGGCGAAGTGAAGGTAATCAGTCGTCGGCGTACGGACACCTGCGAAGACCCTGAAGAAGCTGCAATGCCTGGACATGGAAGACGTGTACGATTTCAGTAGTTATCGGACTTTGAGCGAGGTCGTCTAGTCAGACTCCGCGAGGCCGGGTGGTCGTATCGTCGTATTGCGGAGCGAATTGGACGGGAAGTATCGGTGATGGTACGATGGTGGCGTAGATGGTCCGAGGAACATTCCCACACGAGAAGACGTGGAAGCTGGAGTCACAGACGGACTGGTGAGCGGACCGATCGACGCATAAGAAGAGCGGCGTTGTCAAGCAGAAAATCCACTGCGACGCAAATCCGAACTGCCGTTGCACCTGAGGTGACTGTGCGAACAATCCGCAGCCGTCTACTGGATGCAGGACTACGTGCACGTGTGCGTCTGGCATGTGTACCTCTGACTCCAGCCCACCATCAGGAACGGCTGCAGTGGCGTCGCCAACGTCTGCACTGGAGAACGCAATGGCTATCTGTCGTGTTCAGCGATAAAAGCAGATTCTGCTTGGGAGCCTCCGATGGCCGTATGCGTGTTCGCAGACTCACAGGGGAGCGTCTCCACCCTTCTTGCATCCGCCAGCGACACACAGGGCCTACACCTGGTCTCCTGGTGTGGGGAGCGATCAGCTATCGCTCCCGTACACAACTAGTGTTTTTACCGGGTAAGTTAAACAGCACCTCCTACATCAACATCATAATTCAGCCCGTTGTTGTGCCATTTGTAGGGTCGGTCCATCGTGGTGTTTTCCAGCAAGAGAACGCACGCCCACACACGGCAGGTGCAACGCATCATGCACTTCAGGGTGTGAGACAACTTCCATGGCCTACACGTTCACCGGATTTGTCCCCCATTGAGCACGTGTGGGATTTTATGGGACAACGACTTATCCGGTCTACACGGCCAGCCACGACCATCTCCGATTTACGCGTCCAGGTTGAGGATGCTTGGAACTCAATACCCCAAACTTACATCCACCATCTGTACGACAGACTCCATGCCAGAATTGCACAGTGTGACGCAGTTCATGGCGGTTCAACCTCGTACTAACCATGTTACATGGAAATGTTATTTTTCAGTTTACCAGCAAATACAGCTGTCTTTTGCCATAATGTTTTGATCACGTTATCCTCGGTATTCCGTTATTATGCTGTATAAATTTCGTTGGTATCAGACGTCTCCTTCTTGGTGTTCTTTTATCACTTTCCGCCAGTGTATTTTTAAAAACATCCAGCACCCCCTTAATATGAAATAGTGGAGAAATTTCAGAATCCATTACTTTGCAGTGTCGTTGGTATTAACAGGGAAAGCGTGGTGAACCACACGTCCGCTCCATAGTTTCCTTATATTTCAACAACTGGCCACAAGCCCACTGCGCAAAATGAAGGCATTTTGTAAATTAAAATACAAACAACAGAGGTTGTTCAGAAAGAAATGAAAGCAAAAGTAGTCCGTTCTCAGGTTTACTGCCAAAAGATTAACAATTGAGCCTTAAAACAGTCGTCCTACAATAAAGGAATGACCCAGCACTTCTCTTTCTAAAGCCGCGATTCACACAAAGGGAGCAAGGTCAAAGACGACCCACAGGTATCTTCTGGATTTGAGAGAGTTAAATTCCTTTTTGTACGGAAGTGACACAAAAACGGTAGGGCTGTAGGAGGTCTCAAATACGATGGGTAATTAGCATAAAATTTGTACGGAAGTGCTACTAAAATTTCGATGTATGAAAGTTCCATGTCCGGATCTGCCAGTAAACCCTGATGCACAGCACAAAATTTCCATGGGATACAGGTAGACTCCACTGTGGGGGTTTGCGCCCACAATGCCCACAGTGAGAGATTGCCCACAGTGAGAAATTGCTGGATGCCTCCTATAGAGTCACAAAAGTACAGACAGTTCTTGAGCCATCTTCATACCTTTCGTACTTGATATAAATTGATAATATGAGATATTGTATGCCGGGCAGCTGATACTGTTCTTCTAATAATATTTATATTTATCTAAGGCTTACGCAATTTTCAGGACAATATCTGGAGAGTGGCCAAAAATATTGAATTCTATATCTATAGATAATACTACAATTTCTGGACCACCTGAAACTGAAGACATAAAATTTTCTTTAGAAAAAAATACATTTCAGTTTTCAAAAAACTTTGAGATCAGAACATTGGACAATGATGAAGAAATAAAGCGCAGATTGCTGATTTACTCAAAAACTTCTGACTGTGTATATTGTTTTTTCTGTAAACTTTTTCCTACCGAAAAATCGCAAACTTCTGTACGAAGTAGAGGTTTTCACGATTGGAGTGTTCGTTTAAAAGAGCACGAAAAGTCGCCGGATCACATGGCGTCGTATCATGTGATACGGCGACTTTTGCGTTTGTGTTTAGGTGGAAACAGGGACAAGACCAATTAAATAACAAAAATGTAGGCGCTTTACATTAGCAAATAATAAAGCAACAAATTGGTCATTGGAGAGATTTTTTGGTAAGGCTTATGTCAATAATTTCATTTATATCCAAGACTTTAAGGTAGTCCCACCTAAAATCTCTGCCGTATGTTTCCAATGTTTCCATTCCTTCTTTACATACTTTCTTCGCAATTAATGTATTCCCAAGGATGAAAATTTGCACATCGATAAAACTAACTTTAAGTTATAGCATGGGATGCTTAATACTTGCTAAATCATAACCATAATTATATTAAATGTCAATCATTTTTCTTTGAGTAATGTTCAGACCTGTAAATTGACGGCGCGACCTGTACTTTGATGACGTCAGTAGACAAAGATATGTTGGATTGCTTATTTATGGTTATCTTTTAGCAAGCATTAAGTATCCCATGCTATAACTTAAAGTTAGTTTTATCGATGGGCAAATTTTTATCTTTGGGAATACATTAATTGCGAAGAAAATGTGTAAAGAAATTTTACCATTGGAAACATAAGGCAGAGATTTTAGGAGGAACCACCTTAAGGGGTCATCTAATAATCTGTCAATGGCAAATAATAAACATTTCTTGGGATAAGTAGAACTACATGGTAAATTTGATGTGATCTAAAAATATATGAGGTGTAATTGTGCCAAGATGAATACTGATATAAATTGATACTGATCTTTATCTCGAAAAAAAAAAACACGTGCAAAATGAAGTAATCTTTAGCAAACTAAGTGCTGAATGACATTACACTTACAGCACGGGGCACACTTAATGAACACTCCAGTTGGTTAAAAAAGTTAAAAACACTTTAACTTTTTAAACCAACTGGAGGCCAGTTGGATTGAGGTTGTACAGCTAAGAAGTAAATTAATGGAAAAAAAAAACAAAAAAAACCCCGTACGGCCTAGACAAGCAGCACCAGTTATCTAGACAAAATATGCATATTATTTTAGGCTATAAAATTAGACAGTGTTTTTATCTCCATTCCCGATATACAGTAAATTCCACATTCCATTTATGCGGAATTTGAGAATAGCTTCATATTGTGTATCTTTCGTGTGTTGCCGAAACGTCATACAGAGAGACCCCACCCCTACACACACACACACACACACACACACGAAACAAGAAAGATGGTACCGAATTTTTGGTTGCAATGAGCACATCTTTTGAATCTTCTCCGCCATAAAAAAAAATGTTCAATGTTATTCATAGTCAGTTGAATCGGTTAGAAAAAAAATCAAAGGGATTTCTACAGTCAATAAAACACCACAAATAGAAATAGCTACCTACTCCTACTTTGCTGCTGAAAAGTATGTTCCGAAATTTAACAAATTGTGCACAAAAAGTTTCTCATAGCAGAAGGAAGACATCAGAGACACTTATTTTTTAAACTTAACAGTTTACACCTCCTAGCGAAAGAATTTGCATAATGATAAAGCAGAAAATATGCAAAAAGTATTCTTCATAGCAAAAGCTATGAAAAGGAAAAATATTTTTCTTTAAAAACACGTCTCCTAGAAGCAGAGATAGCGAGAAAAACTTTTGACATTTACACCCGCAAGCAGGAAAGCCTTGCATTCTTTAAATAGTCCAGGCAGTGTTCTACAATATAAAGAGTATTCGCCATTAAAATAATTTGAAATCGGACATATAAAATCAGAGATATTGAGAAAAATAAATTGATTTTCAAATTTTCTAATTGAGTATTTAGACGCGCAGATATTGCTGCAATTGCTTCTGAAGCAGAATATACACTTACGCCTCCTAGTGGCAAAACCGTTATTCGCTAAATATTAGAAATGATATGCAGAACACTTCCCACCAGGAACTCTGTCCGTTACAAAAAGAACATTTCAAATCGGGCTATTAGGAGCAAAGGCATCGGGGAAATCGCAATTTAATTTTACACCTGCTAGAGAAAAAATTATGTATTTCTTGAAAACGAAACTGTACCAAAACATTTTCCTTATAAATGGTATCGAACGGAAGAAAGATTTTTTTTCAATTAGATATTTAGAAACAATCACATGAAATAAAATAAATTTGGTATTCGATAGTATCAGCTTTACGCCATCCAGCGGCGAAGTTATGAATCGTTAAGAAAACGGAGATTAAGGATAATCGTTATTATATTTCAAGATTCCCAAGGCAATTTTCATTTAAAACCGGTCTAATAGTTGCAGATATATGGCGTTCACAGACGGCCGGACAAAGCTACCACAGCTACAAAGTAGATACCATAGGTACGTATTGGGGGGGGCGCCAACAAATAGTGTCGCCCCGCGCGACACGAATGCCGAAGCCGGCCCCTTTCAGTTGGATCCATGGAAAGGTTATTTATTTAACTATATATGTGATAAATAACCCATTACGGACAACGTAAAAGCGACGAACTTCTGTGTTATGAATAAATTTCAAAGCAGGCAAACAAAAATTTGACTATTTACATTGCCCAAAACTTCAATTCATAGAATTTATCTTAGAAACTTTTTGGGTTTTATAGATATACTTGACATCGCAGTGAAGATACTTCAATTGTAGATAGCTAGTTACTTTTCTCGTTTTGTGTGTGTACGTATGTGTGCAAAGCTTCAGGAAAACGGAAGAAACGGTTCAGCTGTTTAACCAATTTAAAAGGAAAAATTTCATTATTTTCGAAATTAAGCATGATGATATTTCAGAATGACACCGTGGATATGTCTGAAATAAAGGATAAAAATCAAACTAAACTGATTTTTTTTCACAGTGTGTTTCTCATCTCAATGATGCACTTAAGAACTTTAGTGATGTAGAGTGATAAACGAAGAGAATAACAATATTACAGATTTTCCTCAAGATCAAATCTCTCATGTGAAATCTTTAGTGTATTTTGGTGCGCAGTGAGATTTCATTAATCCACCCTGCAGTTGAGAATGTTAGAAACAAAACGGCAGATGATTGGTTTTCGTTGTAGACAAGATGATTAATGCTAAGGTTTCCCGAGGCACTGAGAGCGAAAACAAAAAGAAAATAAATGACTCTTGGAGGCATTATTTTATGGGCGACCGCAGGCTTCAGCAATCGTTTTAAAGCAGGTACTCACTGTAGGAAAAGAAAACTAACGTATTTCTTAAAACGCTCTTTCTGATTCACTAAATTAACGACAAATGCTCCCGTCTTCAAATATAAGTTTTGACAACAAACAGTTGAACACAGAGCAACAATAATTTTCTTTCTGGTCTCGAACTATATTTTTCGGCTCAAAGGCTCCTCGGCTGATAGCCAAATTGGAGACATGCCATAGTAATTTCTGGCATTTTTTTCTTCTTACTTTATTTACTTTTCATGAATTGAAGAATGAACAGTTGTTAGTTTTCCCAGAACATCTCAAGACCTATTGTTTACAGCAGCAAATTCCGAATAAAAAAACTTTAATTATCCTGAATAAAATATTGTAGTCGCAAAGCTATTTATTAAACAAGCTTTGCATTTTTTTTCGTTTTCCTATGAATAAAAGAAATGACGTGGAATTGGCAGCTTTAACGCGAGAAGACTTAAATCAGCATATCCATACAGAAAATAAAAAAAACCCAACTGAAACTAAGAGAGCTATCTTCATCAACTAAACTAGGCAAAGAATATAAAATTGAGAACAATTTTTAGTGACGGTAAAAGGCGATCATTCAACCCAGTTAAATGCACTGACTTAATCCTCTTGGGAAATTTTGCCAGTAGATTAATAACAGCAGAAACATTCAAGCATTACAGGATACGAACTTTTTAGCATTCATTTTCTTTCTTCTGAAGCGTTTCCTACGCGTGAAAACAATTCTTCCAGGATAATGTATTTTGCGTTGTTTGAATTCAGTGTTTCTCGTCACCAATAACGGCTTTCATACAACTTAAGAATCCTTTTAATTTTTGAAGGATTATTAGTTGCAATCAAACTCTTTTCTTGGAATTACTCATACTTTAATATTCTAATACCGATATTTCTTCTGAAGCTTGCTTTCTTCTTTCCTTTGTGTTTAACTTTACTTTTTCAAGCTGCCAGTCACGAATGCCGATATTTGATTTTGTAGATAACGACAGAGAAATTGTATTAAAATTAAACTCATATTTAAGGATGCGCTTACACATGTTTATGAACATAAAAATGTAAAAGAAAGCAACAAAACTGGTGTGTATAAACATGCGTAGGTAAATATGTGTTTATAATTGTTTTTATTGGTATGAATACATACTATCAGATCCTATCTGGGTACGTTTAAATTCTGTTCCAAAGACTTTTACGCTAGGGGTTAATGCGCTTTTTGTGTGTGGACATTTGAGACCATTTTCAGGTAGATCAGCTGTTGCAAATTAATTCGGATATAGCTTATTTGACTAAAAATCCCTTCACCGAAAGACATTTTGCAGACATTCTCACTTGACTGAATGATTCACTTTACCCAGAAGGGCTGTTTCACCGAAAGGTTCATTTTACCAAAGGGTAGTTATGCCGACAAATTGACTTAACTGGGTGCGCACGCGCGCCGGATGTCTTTTCATAAAATTAAAAAAAAAAAAAAAAACGCACTTCACTAAAAGATCATTTTATCGAAATCTTCAATTCATCTTTAGACAATTTTACAGAATAATTTGATGACAGTGAAATAATAAATAAGTGACGCAGTCAGTGCTATATTTGGTCAGACTGACACACTCTACATGCCGCACGAGTAATTTTCTATGAGATATTATATTAACAAATGTCAATCTGATCAATTTTATTTTCGGAATATCGTCAAAGAAATTTCTTAATAAATTTGGCGTGAATATCGTAAATAATTTGAAGCTGTTAAAATTTAAATTAGATGATTAGGTATTACCTTTTTTAAAATAATTATTGCAATTATTATTGGAGTTCTTTTAAGTAAAGGCACTCCCCATCTTGCTTGAAAATTACCTTCTTACAACTGAACTTGAACAATCTATATTTCAGATAAACTGCAGAAAATGAATTCTCGAACAGCATCTACGAAAAAATCTAGTGACAATCAAAACCATGAAATTTGTTTTGTGAAAGAAAGCATTGCTTTGCACCGTGAGGGTTTAGTAAAATAAAAGTTTTGGACAAACTGACCCTTCGGTTAAATAACTTTTTGATCAGTGAACGTCACAACCTACAAAAAGTTTATTTCAAGGAAAAAAAAAATGGAACGAAAAAATCGGCCAGTAGCAAGAAAACTATGCATGATAGCCGCCGCTTTGACCGAGTGGTCAGAGGTGCAGGTTTCTGACTAGTAGACCGAGTTGGGTTTTGGTCCCGGATGAAGCATGGGTGTTGTATTTGTCTTACGGCGCTAGCTTTCTCTGGTCCACAGAACCAATGGCCCTAAATTAGGAACTAGCAGTGGTTTATAGCCCCCTAAGTTGCTCGAGGTGGTCGTATTGTTCTAGGACATACCCACAAAAAATTCTTCATGGTAAATGGAGTCTGATGAAAAAATAAATTGGTTAATAGGTTTTCTAGATGCGGATATATTTATGCACACTACTGGAAAACTGCATTTACCAAACTAAATTTGTTTATTCGAAGCATTTCTCGCCCTGGTAAAAAAGCTTTTCTATTAAAAGTTGCACCATTTACGAAGAAACGTTCTATTGGGTTGTCGGAAAAGTCATGACGTATTTTGGCACTAGATGGCGGTTGGGCGGTTTTGGAAGTACTAGAGGCATACGCAGCTCTGTTATCGCTATGGCATTCGACAGGTGCCAGTTCTAGCTGCAGTCTAAAAGGAATAGTGAGCAATTTGGTTGATTTGCGGAGATTTGACATCAAGTTGAAGATGGAAGACCAAACTGTGCATTTTCGCCATATTTTACTGTTTTACTTCCGTAAAGGGAAGAAAGCGTGTCAAGCTTGTGAAAAGTTGCTTAAAGTGTATGGTGATAATGCTCTACAAGAACGTCAGTGCCAGCGGTGGTTCGCAAAATTCCGTGCTGGTGATTTTGACCTTAACGATGCTCCTCGGTCCGGGAGGCCAACCAAGGTTGATGACGACCAAGACAAGGCATTGATTGAGTTAAAGTCACGTTACACGACACGAGAGATTGCGGACACGTTGCACATCCATCATTCAAGCGTTCACGACCACCTGAAGAAGCGGGGATACGTAAGCAAGCTCGATGTGTGGATTCCTGATGAAATCAAAGAAGCTCAATTGACGGCGCGTATAAACATCTGCGATATGATCATTAAACGTGAGGAAACGATCCTTTTTTGAAGCGACTGATAACTGGTGACGAAAAGTGGATTGTGTACAACAATTTGCTGCGCAAACGGTCTTGGGCCCGACGTGCTGCTTCGCCTCAAACGACATCCAAAGCAGACATTCATCAGCGGAAGGTTCTGGTCTCAGTGTGGTGGGATTTTAAAGGTGTCGTGTTTTTCTAGCTCCTCCCACGGAACCAAACAATCAATTCGAATGTGTAATGTCGGCAATTGGACAGTTTGAACGAATACATCATCCAGAAACGTTCATCGTAAAGGTGTTGTGTTCCTTCACGACAACGCGATACCACACACAAGTTTGATCACCCGCCAAAAATTATTGGAGCTTGCGTGGGATGTGTTACAACACCCATCATACTTGCCTGACCTTGCGCCGTCAGACTTCCACTTGTTTCACTTTCTTCAACAGTCCTTGCGTGTTATAACGTTCAATTTAGATGAGGCTGTAAATCAGCAACTTGTATAGTTTTTCGCCACGAAAGACAGGTCTTCCTATGAACAAGGCATTCTGCAGCTCACTGACAGATGGCAAAAGGTTATCGAATAAAACTGGCATTATATCATTGATTGATCTTTGTTCTTTCTGTCAATAAATGTCCTTTGGAAAACATGGCTAAAATAAGTCATGACTTTTCCGACAACCTAATAAGTTCCAATTCAGCAGCTTACAAGTTAAAATGAAATACACCACCACATATGCGCAAATGTGCAGATTTCTCCTTATGAGATTCTGCTTTAACACAATGGTGTCCATTTAACCTGAAAATCTTGCCTTCTTAGTTACATTTTGGCTTTATAATCTTATAAAAATATGTTGCTATCCCCCACGTTCTTTTTTTTTTCTGCTATTAATGCTACCATTTCATTCATAAATTTAATACTTTTCAGGAGGTACTCAACTGAAGGTAAATTATTATTTTTAACAAAAAACCAAGAATATGGTATACAATGATAAATTAGCTTCCAACTCTGCAGCTTTGACTTTTTGTTGTTCTTTTTGTCATCTATCACCAGTTGACTCCAGGTCCAGTCACGTAGTAAATAACAGGAAAATCTGAATTTTCCACTTTCACATGGTAAGGTTTTTTCTGTTTACATATAAGTAAATTTATAAAAATAAAGCTGAAGTTAAGAATGAAATGTTAGTGGCAAACACAAAATAGGCAGAAATCTAGTCTTCAGCCTTTTGGGAATGCACTCAAATGACTATATAGGCCAAAATTTGAGTTCGGAATCCGGGCAATATCAGAGGAACTAGGAGAACAGAGTTGCGATAAAATTTCCTTTGCAAGGATTTATATTGTTATTCGCGTCAGAGACCCCGTCCGAAAAAAAAAAAAACCCCTACAATATGACAGTCCTTGGCAGGCCTGCAAGTAACGCTTTTCGGCTTTCGCTGCGTACTACTGTAGGCGGTTTAAAGTATGCAATATTTACTCCCTATATCGAATAATATTAATATTATTATATAAAAGGGACGTTTCCAACGCTTCCAAGGGCAAATTCATTAACCTTTGTCATCGCATAAATATGCGTATGTCCACTGAGAGCTTCAGGACTGAAAGCTACAGCTGATTACATAACTTCCTCGTTCACCCTGCCGACGTACTACCATAAATGATGACTAATAATGCGATGTAACTGGAGTGACCACTAATTATGCACGAGGTCTCAAAATCTGAGCGCAGATCCGCCGGTCTCTAAAATGAAAGTGGCGATGTACCATTGTCCGAAGGAACCAGTTCTACTCCGCCATTCAAGATTTCTCAAACTGAGTTCGTCGGGGGTTAAAGCCCCGTCGTAGAAATGCTAATCGCATAAAACATTTCGTATGAGTACGATAATTGACAAAGCAAAGAGTTAGAAACTTGATTTATAAAGTAAAACCCTCGCGAAATTTAAATGTAAACGTAATCACCTGAATCACATTCCCTCCAACCCCCGAGGGAATAATCGTTATTGTATTAAACTTTCATTACCAAATGACTCCAGTACATTCGAATGATTCTCCGCTCCGAAGTTCAACATTTACCTATGAAAAGCCTTTACACGACTCAGGCGCTTTATGATCAAGGGACTCACAACATGGAAAATAATTATTCTTCAGGGCTTCTGCTATTCGATGTATAAATGATAACCAAGAAATCAGGAATGATGGATTGCATCGCTGTTTCCGGTCCCAAGTGTTGGATACCAATCAATGTACATATCATTTAGTGAGCGTTTCTAGCCTGTTCTTATTAAGGTAAAAGGTCCTCGAGAGTTAGGAGACGTGACATTCAGTGGAAATATCCAATCAGTGCAATGGTCAAGGGACTCGCTCCGCCCCTGGTGCTCTGCGCTTCACGTTTATCGAGTTAACCCACAGATTTCATGCAAGAGCTTCAGTAGCTTCCATTATGGACGAAAAAAATAACGGTCATTTTAATTTGGAATTTTTTTATTTCCCAAAATGTTAAAGACATTTACTTCGTAGCCATGGAAAATAACTCAAATACAAAGTTAAACATGCGTAGCAGATCGCATCTGTAGAAAATAAATGCCTGTGTACCTATACCAGAAATACTTCTTATATTTAAAAAGTCAACTGTTGTAAGTGTACGTATAAAGTTATGACTATTTGTTGAACATGAAACTGTGATATCAAGGAGGGTCGGAAAAGCAAATATGCTATATCTTTGTTTATTGAAAAATTAAGTGGCCAGTTGGAAAGTTACTACTACTGTGGCATATTTGACGGTTAACGATTTCCATGGGCGTCTAAGGCCATAAAGTGTCTCCCGTCCCTAACTTAGTTCCAATGTTCCAACAAAGAGACAGAACCATGCCTCACTGAGAGCTCGAACCCGAGTTCAACTTAGACTGTTAAACACCAGAAATCCGGAGCTTTTAACCACTCGGCCTGTCACTCTTCCTCAAGTTTTCTGTGCATTTACTTAGAAAACATATATGTATAAATTTTTAGATGTGTTTAGTTTTTTTAAAGTAATACTTACGCAAGCAAATCAATTACAAATGTGAATTCGCAGCTACAACCTGCTTTTATAAATCACGTTGCTGATAATAAAAAATAAAATAAAATAAAGGTTGTCGTAGTTAGACATTAAAGTTCCAGTAAAATTTTTAGTATTGCTATGATAACGTTTGCTTATTTGAGACAGGGACTATGACACCCTCCCATGTACTTCGGAAGACGTCATATTGGAACAATGGAAATGGAGAAATTCTGACAGATAAATAATTTAAAATAAGGAATTACAGTAGGATTCCTGGTTGAAATTCAAGAATTTTAGAGATTCAGTGAAAATCCTGGTCTTGGATGTCTTTCAAGAAGAACTGACGTATGATTTTTGGAATATCGTGGCGAAAGAAAAAATGTTATGCAAATCAAGTACTAAATGATGAAGATCACGGACAAAAGAAACTGGATAAGTGGATAGAAATTAATCCTGGTGAACGAAAAACGTACTTTGCCCTATCTAACATAATGACTCAAACAAAGGTCTTCGCTCTTTCCACGTTCATAAGTGAGTCACGGAAAAATTCTCATTGGCCGCCACCGGGAGTCGAACCCAGGGTCTTCCAGTAACGCGCCGGATATGCTTCCGCTACACCACACACGCTAACTGCCAAGTCAAGATGGCAGGTTGCTTCTTGGAGCCCCGCACAATGCTGGGGATTCACCAAAGATGGTAAGCAGCAACTGAAGAAATAATTAGAAGGCGAATGAATGATTAATACAGACATTTAACGTGGACCAGGAAATTCAAACAAAGGTCTTCGCTCTTTCCACGTTCATAAGTGAGTCACGGAAAAATTCTCATTGGCCGCCACCGGGAGTCGAACCCAGGGTCTTCCAGTTACGCGCCGGATATGCTTCCGCTACATGCTTCCGGTATGCTACATGCGCCGGATATGCTTCCGGTCCACGTTAAATGTCTGTATTAATTAACATAATGACACATATTTAAAACAAAACGCCAGTTCAGAGCAATTTGTCAAACAGGAGAATATAACATATACTTCGATATACGAAATATCTGAACGACAAATTTCAGCAATTATAAACGGCAGATGAAAACCCTTCATTAGATGAATGTTGGTTAAATTTAGAAGCTGTATTTCCTTTTATGCAATTTAATCCCTTTTGAAAGGGGTATATTTGGAATAAAATTTTATGAACGTTGTGAATCAAAATTAGGTTATTGAATTGCTTTCAAAATATACACAGGACAAGGTACTCACTTTCTTTGTTAAAAACATATCTTCCTCTGAAAAAGAACTAGAAATATCAAGACCATGCACTACAAAATAAAAGATGTCCAGTTTATCTACACAACTGATCCCCCTCACCAAACTTGTATTTGAAATTGCTGGAAAATTAAGCAACTGTTGTTTGTAATGTTAGGGTCTGTAGGGATTGAATATACCAAAAGATATAACTTTTTGCGAGCATCGGAGGAATCGATCGACATGATCAAGTATTGTTAAGATTTCCTATTACAAGAAAATTAATGAAAGTCTATAGGAAGATAACTTTTTACCTGATATGTGTGTTCCTATATAACACTTTCTCATGAAATAAAAAGGAAAAGTAAAATTTTTAAAATTCCGTCTGGATCTTGCTGAATGTTTTTTGCGAAGTGTCACACCAACGAGTTACAATGTTCGAGGAACGAAATCACACGGCAATTTGCCGTCGCAACTACACGTATAGTAATTAGGCAGACTTTCCGAGGCATATCCCCTCAACCAATCCAATAAGAGCGTGCAAGGCATCCACCTAAGATATAAAAAAGTAAGAACACAAGGGAGTGCGAAAGCGCTGCCTTGTTGCCTTTCATGCAACCAGACTGGGTCAAAACCTAACGCACTACACTGGTATATTAGAATGCATGTATATATTTTTTTCTGTTTTGTCGCAAGATCTTTTACTTTTCTTCTTGTCAGTTTCTCTCGTGAAAGACGCTAACACTGAATGACGTCACGAGGTCATCTGACTTCTTTCTCGTGAAAGACACGAAATGTAAACATATAGAGCGTTTCAGGTTTTCCGTCGAGTAGGAGGTTCAGTTTAATGACTGCGTCTAATTTATATCTAACTTTCACGTATTATCGAATATAACTAGTAATGGAAGAGTTTTACTAGTGTATATAATGTATATCAAATTATGTTAGTTAGGTTTTCTTGGAAGCCGTTCTTTCGTGGTTCGTGTATTTATTGCCCATTATACGTATTTCTAGCATCATATACTTATGAGGTAAATATGCATCATTATCATTTTTTTATTAAGCCGATCTGCAATATGAAGCATACAAGTTGATTGTAGACATTCGGAATATTTTCATCTTGTTGGGCGACTTTCAAATACACTGACGCTGTTTTCAGATAACTGACTGAATTTAGAAAATGCCAATAAAAACAAAATGCATACTTTAGTGAAATCTAATGTCCCTAAAAGTGCTGTAATAATAAACAGTAAATAAAACAGCTTCCAAATCTTGCTTTTCATGGAATGCCGAAACAAAAACGGGTGAAAAATAATGCACCAGATAATGAGTTTTCCGTAGATTACAAAGAAATGATGGTACAACGCAACATTATGTTCAAGAACGAAACTTTTGCCAGCGCACAACTTGAAAAAAATCAAATGCTAGGAATAAACTCTACTTCTTTCTTCTTGTATCATATTTTGCAGTTTGAAGAACTTCTTTCTTCTGGATTATATTTTGCAGTTTGAAGAACATGCTTGTTAAAAAAGTCTATGCCGTCATCAAAACGGAAATGAGTTAAACTATCTCCATTAATCATTATTCCGCTTGTCTTTAAGGTATTTAAGAGCTTGGGAGTTATGGTGTCCTCTTTTTCCACTCCCTTTTTAGCACGTCTTTTTTTAAAAAGAAGTTTTTGCAATTGAAAGCTTGAAATCTGAGAACGACGATGTAAAAAACGGGTTTGCATTGGAAAGCTTGAAATCTGAGAACGACGATGTAAAAAACGGGTTTGCATTGGAAAGCTTGAAATCTGAGAACGACAATCTTTGCTTTCAGCTCCCTCCGACCCGATGCATAACGTTACCGATAGAGGGCGTAAATGCAGATGCTATCGAATTCATGTTACATTTTATTCCATATCATCATCATCATCATTGTCAACCATTATCAATCCACTGCTGGACGAAGGTCTCCCCAAGTTTCCTCCACAACGGTCTGTCTTGTGCCAGTCTCCTCCATGTCACTCCCGCATATTTACGAATTTCATCCACCCATCTCCCATGTGGTCTTTTTCAGGGTCTTTTCCTGTCCCTTGGAATCCAATCTAAAATTTCGGCTGTCCATCTATGGTCTGTCCTTCTGGCAGTATGTCCAGCCCATTGCCATTTCAGGGATTTAACTCTGATCATGATGTCTTCCACTCTCGTCATTTTTCGGATCCACGAGTTCCTCTTCTTATCTCTCCTGGTTATACCAAGCATGCACCTCTCCATGCTTCTTTGAGTTGTCTGCAGCCTTTGTATGTCTCTTTTAGTTAAGGTCCACGTCTCTGCACTATACGTAAGCACTGGAAGGATGCATTGATCAAACACTTTTCTTTTAAGACATAATGGCATATTGCTCTTGAAAATTATGCTGTTTCTTCCAAAAGCTCTCCAGGCAAGTTTTGTACGCCGATTAATTTCTTCATCAATGTGACCCTCACTTGATATCTGCTGTCCAAGATAAACATACGTATCTGTTATCTCCAGTTTTTCTCCATCAATCGATAAATCTTCATTTCTTGTAAAAGCATTGAACATCACTTTTGTCTTCTGAAAGTTCATTTTTAATCCCACTTCTTTACTCTTGTCAGCAAGTTCCTGGATCATACTCTGCAGCTCTGATGGGGTAGTTGGAAAAATGACTACGTCATCAGCAAAACGAAGGTGGGTTAGATAATCTCCATTAATCTTTATCCCTTTGTTTTCCCAGTTCAGTGATTGAAAGACATTTTCCAATGTGGCATTAAAGAGCTTCGGAGATATGGTGTCACCTTGTCTCACTCCCTTTCCAATTTTTATGTGTGTTGTATTTTCAAACAGCCGAATCTTTGCACTTGCATTTTCATAGATGTTATTAATAATATTAATGTATGCATCTTCAATACCGCAGGATTTCAGAGCCGTGGTAACTGCTGATGGTTTCACCGAATCAAAGGCTTTTTTCATAATCGATAAAAGCCATGCACAATGGAAGTTCATATTCCCTCGCTCTTTCAATTAGTTCTCTCAGTACGTGGATATGATCTATTGTGCTGTAGCCACTCCTGAATCCAGCTTGTTCTCTCGGTTGAGCCATGTCCAGTGTTACCTTCAAGCGGTGTGAAAGAACTTTAGTGAAGATTTTATAAACCACTGATAGGAGGCTGATAGGTCTGTAGTTCCTGAGATCCTCAATGTCACCTTTTTTATGTAGCAGGATCATTGTAGCATTGTTCCAATCCTCAGGAATCTTCCCTTCATTAAGGCATCGAGTGAAAATTTGGGCGAGTACTGTTTCAATTTCTCCACTTGCTTCTTGTATGATGTCTATAGTAATTCCATCTTCTCCTGGAGCTTTCCCCCGCTTCATGTTCTTGATTGCATGAGCAACTTCTGCTGGGAGGACTGGAAGAACTCTGGTACCTTTCATGATGTCTGGAGTACATGTATCATCCCTTTCATATAATTTGGAGTAGAAATCTTTCACTCTTGTCAAAATTTCGCCTCTATTTCTTGTTATAGAACCATCTTCTTTTCTCAGAGCCATAATCTGTTTTCTTCCCTTACTGAGATGTCCCTTTGCTATCTTTAGGCTTTGGTTGTTTTCAATTGCTTTCCTCACTAGCTCACAGTTGAATTTCCTTACGTCTTCAGTGATACTTTTTCGTGCTGTCTTGCATAGCTCTATATATTCCACTTTGGAAGTCACATCTTCTTTAGTTGTCCTCATCTCTCTTCTTTTTTGCATCAACATTTTGGTTTTTCCTGATAATTTGTTTACATGCAACTTGTTCTTAGACCCAGCTAATTTTGTTGATGTTTCCATAAGAGCTTTGGTTACTTTTCTGTTAACTTCCGAAATATCCACTTCTTCCGATGTTAGGCCTTCTAAAGCAGAGAATCTGTTCTTCAGTTCCAACTTGAAAGTATTATGGTGTTTTTTAAGGTTGGTTATGTCAATACATTTTGTTTGTCTTATGAGCTTGCCACGTTCCAGTTTAGTGTTGAGGTGCATCTTACATCTCACCAATCTATGGTCACTACCTGTGTTGAACTTGTTCAGCACACTGCAGTCTTCGATGACGAATTTTTTGTTACACATAATAAAATCAATTTCACTTGTCATCCCAATTGGATGTCTCCATGTCCATTTCCTGTGTGGCTTTTTCTTGAAAAAGGAATTCAAGATGAAAAATCCTTCTGCCTCTGCAAACTCAACGAGAGTATTTCCACGCTGGTTTCTGTTGCCGTGACTGAATTTACCTACTGAAGTTTCATTCTGTTGCCGGTGCCCTATTTTTGCATTGAAATCTCCCATAATTATCTTCAAGTGCTGCTTACCTTTATTATTTAGATGATGAATTTCCTCATAAAATTCTTCAATTTGTTCTTCAGGATGACTTGTGGTGGGTGCATAAGTTTGAATAATCTGAGCCTGGTATCTTCTCGATAGTTGGATAACGAGTCGTGCAGCTCTGTCAGAGGAACTTTCAACTTCTACCACTTTATCCTTCAGTTTCTTGTTTATTATAAATCCAACACCACTAGTTCTGCCAGTATCTGTCCCACGATAATAGAAGAGATGTCCACTTTTCAGTTCAATGAGATCTTCTCCTTTTCTCCTTACCTCACTTAGCCCGACGATGTCCCACTTGATCCTTTGTAGTTCCTCTTCCAATTCAAGAAGCCTTGAATCAGAAGATAGGGAGCGTCCGTTGTAGGTAGCCAAGGTCAGCATCAAATGGCAGCCTAGTCCGGTCCTCCGGGGATTCTTAGCACCCTCTGCCTTCATGTCGCACTGGCCGCTGCCTTGGCCAGGTACATTCCAGCTGCCGGAGACTGAGGGCCAAGATTTAAATTGTAGAGTCATTTTGGAGGTGTTTGGCCATAACTCACCACGCTGGCCAAGCGGGTTGGTGAGTGTGGGATAGCATTTCCTCTGATCCCGATGGTATAGTTATACCGCTATTTGCGGTCGTCAGAGCCCCTTTAGTGGGAACAGGATGCACCACGAGAAGGCGGGGTTGACATTTGTCAAGGAGAGGCTGTGATGTTACGCATCACCTGACCTTACATCCCTTATTCCATATATTTACTTCTAAATATCTGATTGAAAAAATCCTTAGTTCCTTGCGATGCCGTTTATAACGAAGACAATTTCGGAAACAGTTTCTTTTTTAACTAACGTATATATTTTCGACTAGGAGAGCGTAAAAGTAAATTGAGATTTCCTCAATATTTCTGCTCCTAAAAGTCAGATTTCAAAAATTCTTTCTGCAACGGATACAGCTTCTGGTGGGAAATGATGTGCATACAATTTCTAATTTTTTGTAGGGATTAGTTTGGCCACCAAGGGTGTTTATTTCTGTTTCTGAAGTATTTGAAGCAAATCCTGCACTTCTAAAAATTCGATTGCAAACATTCTTTCGTGGGCTGATACTGCTCATCTTGTAAAACCTTTTGAGAATACCTTCTGCTTAAAACAGCGCATATTTTTTCTGCTAGGGTCGTAGAAGTATATTATATTCATATTGATATTTCTCTTTCTAAGAGTCCTATTTGGAAAATTATTTATTCGGAGCGCATTTCTAGAGCGAAATGTTCTGCATATAATTACATATTTTTCTTCCGTTTACAGCATGTTTGCAGCAATATTTGTGGGACTAAAAACCCGATGGAAAACTCCTTTTTCGGTCAGGTACTTCTGCTATGATCTCATTTTGTGTTTATTTGCTTCCCAAAATGATGTACAATTTGCCCGGTAGGGGCGCAAATATTTAATCTGTTTTATACATATATATATATATCTGTTTCTAAATGTCCGATTAAAAATATCTTATAACACTGGATATCATTTACCGTATGGAACACTTTATGGTTGTACTTGAGAAGATTTTTTTAATAATTCACAGTTCTGTCGCTTGTGTTTGTGTACTTTTGTTTGCAGCTGTATCTCCGCTTCAAAAACCCTGTTGAAAATTTTATTTTTTTACTGTATGCCATTCGCTATAATAAAAGGTGGGGAACTTTATCCTCTTTAAATAATGCACAGCTTTCCCGCTAGGGAGCGTAAAGGTCGAAACCTCTTTTTCGCTTTCTCTGCTTCCGGGTGACGCATTTGAAAATATATTTTTCCTTTGCATAGCTTTTGCTATGAAGAATAATTTTCGCATATTTTTAACGTTTTCATTATGCAAAATTCTTCCGCTAAGCGACATAGAGTTTTAGTATGCTTCCTTCTATATTTATTTTTCTAACTATTCGATTTGAAAATCTATTTGTCTCTAATAAGAAATTTTTTGTGCCCTATTTGTTAATTTTGGTAATATACGTTTTAGCCGCTGGTGGGAGTAAGTAGCTGTTTCTATTTCTAGATGTTTTATCGATTGCACTCGTACAAATCCAGTTGATTTTTTTTCTAACCAGTTCCACTGAGTACGAAAAACTTCGAAAAAATTTATGCGCTTCTGAAAGGATTCAAAAGACGCGCTCATTACAACCGAAGATTCAATGGCAGCTTTCTTGTTAATTTACATAGGTGTTTCCTCAAACAGTCGAATTTTTGCTCAAACGTATGCATTTTGAATATCACAGTACTTCGAGATTATATCTGCTAATGGTTTCATGGAATCAAAAACTTTTCTATAAGCAGTATGTACTGGTTGCTAATGTTATCCCAGTTGGCAATAACAGATGCTTTAAGTTCTGCAGCTCAACAAGAGGTTAATGAATAATAATAATACTCCACATTCACAAGGTACCTGATAAATTCCCCAGGAATTTATGTCTTCGACGTAATCTCTTGATCCGAAAAAATGTTTCTTGTTTATGGGCTTGAAAATAACTTTGAAATTAAAACTCTTGAGAATTTTTGAAATTCCAAAGCAAACCTGTGGAGTAAATGAGATAACCGCCCGATTCTGTCGCATTGGGTTGTCTACCGGAGTGAGCGAGCAGGCAGGCAAAATTTTTGGACAGCTTTATCTATAACGGAATATGTATACCCTCTGTGTACTGCAATTCGTTTAACAAAATCAAGCTCTTTCTGCAAGGAAAGAGCTTGATTTCTACACATACGTATATCGTGCAATACATATATGCTCAGCTGAGGATTCCATGCAGAAAGATCTTGATTTTCTTAAACGAATTGCAGTACACAGAGGATACTCACATTCCGTTATAGATAAAGCTGTCCAAAAATTTAGGAAACCGAAGCCTGTCTGCTCACTCACGCCGGTAGACAACCCAATGCGACAGAATTGGGCGGTTATCTCATTTGCTCCACAGATTTGCTTCGGAATTTCATAAATTCTCAAGAGTTTTAATTTCAAAGTTATTTTCAAACCCATAAACAAGATACATTTTTCGGATCAAAAGATTACGTCGAAGACATAAATTCCTGGGAAATTTATCAGATACCTTGTGAATGTGGACTTTCATATATAGGACAGACCCGCAGGGCTTTAAATTTCCGTGTGAAGGAACACAAGACCTACGTACGGAATTGTGAACTAAAGAAGTCGTCTATAGCCCAGCATTGTCACGAAAACAACCATACATTTCTGTTCGGAAACGCTCATTGATAAACCTGATTCAACGATGAAGCTTAATGTATTAGAAGCTTTTCACATATACCGGAACTCTTCACTGCTTGTCAATACGTCAACTCCATTTCCTTTCAAGCGCGTGGAAACAACTCACTAAAAACTGTGACCGTCAGAACTCTGATGATATAACAATGATTTTAATGTTTACGCTCCATTTGTCCTGATGAAACCGAGCCAGAAGCAGTGCGAAACTATAGTCGATGCTAATGAAGCTTTTAATTGTGAATAAAAGTTGATAATTATTCTTAGCAATGCATATTTGAAAGTTTTCTTGCCAGCACATTCACAATAAGCCACCAGTTACTACAGTAAAAGGCGAAGGATGATATTCGATTACATTCTGGCACCCCTCAGTGTTCATTCGGATGTGTAGAAATGCAGTATCAATATTCTCATTCCAGACCAAGCCAGACCAGGACATCACCGAACCACCAGCACATTGTCGTTTGGAAAACAACTGTACTTCTTCGCGAAGAGCATGCCAATACCACTGCATCCGCTAGGGATATTCTGACATCCATTTAGAACATTGGAGATATCACTCGGCACCACTCTTTATCACTCTTCGGGTAGTGTCATGACGTTTTTGCGAAATTAAATCTTCCTTTCTAATGCACTCCAGTTTATTTCCGTGTTGAATTTCGCTGCCGATTGGCTAAAAAGTCTGCTTTCTGTACTAGCCTGGGAAACATTGACTTTGATACTGGACGGTCATTTCGTTCCGCAAGGATTCTTAAGGATATTGATCCAGCGTCTGTACCTCCTTCATAACGGTGAGCTTTTTCTGAGACGTCAGTCTTCTAGGGCGTCTTGTTTTATTTTTGCCCATCGTTTCTCTACAGGCGCATAAAATAACAGCCTTATACGATCTTCCTAACATCTCCACTATATGCATATTAACTTACCCTATTGTTTGAGAGATATTACTTCCCCTTTCTCATTTTAACGGAGATATTCACCTCTTTCTCTTCTGTCATAAGCTCTGGAACTTGCTACTAATGTTTGTTACCACATACTATTGTTTCAAACCGCGACGCGGGATCTTTTATACAGTTGCAACTAAGTTGCTTATAATATTGTGCACCCATACGCAATTTTTGTCATAATATCACCGATGTATTTTGGGGGGGGAATACGCGCATATTAAATAATTGCTTATATATCTTTTTCTCAAGTAATTTATTTTGCACGTTCGGGTTATGAATTTTCATAACACTGACATACACTGCATATTCAAATGAACAGTACCCTGATTTGCACATTTTGGCACGTAGTTACTTTTGAAGAGCCAAATCTTTATGTTGATGTACTTCGAGTTCCAATAATGAGTACTATACGTACAACATCAGAGCGGCCCCCGGTGGCGCAGTGGTCTATTCGATGGCCTCTGATCATTCGTCCGAAAGGGGCCCGGGTTCGAATCCCGATGAGACATGGATGTTGTGTTTGTCTTACGGCACTAGCTCTCTCCCTTTCCTGGAACCAGTGACCCTATATTAGGGACGGGCGACTGCTTATAGGCCATTGAGTTGCTCACGGTGGTCGTTAAACCTCCAATAAAAAAAACCAAAATCAGAACCACCATATGTATTCATAATCGTATATTCAAAACAAAACCCGATCGGTGTTTTTTCCACGTTACATATGTATTCATAATCGATAGCCTTCAAAAATAATAATACTGTTACGTTTGAATTATTTTTATTAAGTTATTTATTTCTAAATATTCACGCAGGGACAAGAACACTACATTATATTTCGCTAGTAACGAAAACAAGAATACTCTAATCATAGGATGAAAGAGTTCTTAATCAACACGGTCTGTCTCAATTTTATGCTATGGCGTATTAATGTTTTTGCAGGTCTTTAAAATGTCTTTAACTTACTATGATTTATATCCTTACATCACAGGTGGCATCCTGGCTTTCACACACTTTGGCACAACACAAAACCCATACAAAGAAAAATAGTTTACATCTTCAAGATAATTATTTTACTACTACACTCCAAACGTTTCCCGCCGACGCCATAAAAACATTCAGGGGTCGTCCCAGAATTCCTTGCAGCTAGAAGCTTGGCATCCATAGTAACAAGTATTTGCAAACGGACTCACACCTGCAGGTGCGTAAGACGGCAATCGCAAAGGACGCGACACCAACACAAATTAACTACGAAATAACTACATTTTTATCGCTAGAAAACGCATGTTATAAATCACAATGTTTCAATGAGATGAAGCATTATGTCATGCTATCAAAATTCTTACTTTGTATTCCTAGAACAATATTTCACGCATTTCCTTGCTCAGAAACATTTTACATCTCATCCAAGCTCCAGAACAGCTTCCACCGTTCCGATGGCAGTGGGATAATCGCTGGCTTCTGACCGTTCGTTGGAGTGTGTCCGGGTTCGAGGCCCGGTTGAGGCAGGGAAGGGATGTTTGTCTTACGGCACTGGCTCTTCACCTTCTCTGGAACCAGTGGCCTCGAGTTACGGAAGGGTGACTGCTTATAGCCTTTAGCCTTGCTCATTGAGATCGTTAATATCCCAAACAAACAAAAAACAAAATGCACTGACCCCTCTCCTCCCGCCCTAACAGAATCATTACTCAGATGCAATAGAGAAGCTACAAAGCAGAGAAGAAAAACACCCAAAAAGCGACACTAAGGGGCAGCAAAAAAATATTTTGGTCGTCTGCAGGACATTCTTAAATTATAATAAACAACATACAGATTAATAAAAAACGATGTACTTGTTAAAAGTATTGTGCGGTACAGCTCGTGCATTTTGTTTTTCACTTATATCATCATCATCATCATTGTCAACCATTATCAATCCACTGCTGGACGAAGGTCTCCCCAAGTTTCCTCCACAACGGTCTGTCTTGTGCCAGTCTCCTCCATGTCACTCCCGCATACTTTCGAATTTCATCCACCCATCTTCCATGTGGTCTTCTTCTGGGTCTTTTCCTGTCCCTTGGAATCCAATCTAAAATTTCGGCTGTCCATCGATGGTCTGTTCTTCTGGCAGTATGTCCAGCCCGTTGCCATTTCAGGGATTTAACTCTGATCATGATGTCTTCCACTCTTGTCATTTTCCGGATCCACGTGTTCATCTTCTTATCTCTCCTGGTTACACCAAGCATGCACCTCTCCATGCTTCTTTGAGTTGTTTGCAGCCTTTGTATGTCTCTTTTAGCTAAGGTCCACGTCTCTGCACCATACGTAAGCACTGGAAGGATGCATTGATCAAACACTTTTCTTTTAAGACATAATGGCATATTGTTCTTGAAAATTATGCTGTTTCTTCCAAAAGCTCTCCAGGCAAGTTTTGTACGCCGATTAATTTCTTCACCAATGTGACCCTCACTTGATATCTGCTGTCCAAGATAAACGTACGTGTCTGTTATCTCCAGCTTTTCTCCATCAATCGATAAATCTTCATTTCTTGTAAAAGCATTGTACATCACTTTTGTCTTCTGAAAGTTCATTTTTAATCCCACTTCTTTACTCTTGTCAGCAAGTTCCTGGATCATACTCTGTAGCTCTGATGGGGTAGTTGCAAAAATGACTATGTCATCAGCAAAACGAAGGTGGGTTAGATAATCTCCATTAATCTTTATCCCTTTGTTTTCCCAGTTCAGTGATTGAAAGGCATTTTCCAATGTGGCATTACATTTTCCAATGTGGCTTTCACTTATATATGAGCATTTAAAAATTGAGTTATCACATCATTGTTTTGCTTCTGAAATGAGAAGGTAATCTTTGTTTCATCATACTTCGCGGTCCACGACTTTATTATTTGAGGAACCACGATACGTTTCATTTCTTGGAGCCAAGTACACTTCTGCTTTTCTCGCTCATGAAGTGCGAGTGAGGGTGTTTAAGAGGCACAAACAGAAACCTGAATGCGCTCAACAGAGAGCAACAGTGTTGCGCTTACGGAATAGAATGACACACGACTCCTTAAACGAGTAAAATGAGAGGCCTACCCTGTACAAAAATAAAACAGAATAGCTGACGGAATCGTCTAAGTTAAATACTTTACTGCTGAAAAAGGAAAGCTGAAGCCGCGGGAAGTAAATTACATCGTATTTTACGGCGGGAATAATTGTCGCACTTAAAGACGTCGATATCCCAGTAAACCTTGCCAAACTGTGGCACTGTATTACATAAAGTAGTGATTCCTTGGATGAAAAATATGGATACTATAAACAGGAAAACACCAGCCGGCAAATTGTCCGCAACTAATATACACAACCACTGATTTATTGTTTCAGCATTTTGTTGGGAAATTAACAACGACTGGTACATGCAAGTTTTGTGGAAGCAACATTTTCGAACAGCTGTCGGAAAACAATAAAAACCAGGCGGTGGCTACTACGTAAAATATTTTACTGAGAATTAACAAATATTTCTTTATTGATAAGTTCTTGTAAATACATTTGAAGTTCCACCGCTTGCAGCTGAAAATTAAACTTGCTCATCCAGAGAGAAATATTATTGAACTCACTCGTCTTTTTATGAGTTTTGTTGAGATCAAATGTCAATCAGCTCAATTTTAGTAGGAGTACACTTCCAATATTTTATCCTACTATAATGCAGTACGTAGCTTTAAACCTGCTTCGTTGTATATTACACAAAGCTGCATTAGCTTATCGTGCGAATCGAATTATTGTAGTTTACCTGTACTCATCATTAACCATTCTCAATCCACAGCTGGATAAATACCCCCAGCTCCTTTGCACAACTATCTGGCATGAGCAAATCTTCCATGTCGTTTTTTTTTTAATTGGAGGTTTTTTTTTTAATGGAGATTTAACGTCCACCGTGAACAGCTCAATGGGCTATAAACAGTCACCCGTCCCTAATTTAGGGTCACTGGTTCCAGGGAAGGGAGAGAGCCAGTGCCGTAAGACAAACACAACATCCATGCCTCACGGGATTCGAACCCGGACCCCTTCTGGACGAATGATCAGAGGCCATCGCTTAGACCACTGCGCTACCGGGGCGGCATTCCATGTCGTTATATGGATATATTTGAATATTACGAAACAATTACTTTAATAACAAAACTTAGGAAAGAACAGAGTACTTATCTTCAGAAAAGCACATAAGAGGGTACTTTCTTTTCGGGGAACCGTATTCTTCCCACAGACCCACCCACTGAACGCATCATAAGAGAAAAAAAGAAGCTTCCTCACACCCCTACCACTCATAGAAAAAATACAGGCTTCCTTCCTACATACAATATAGCTATCATCATCAGAAGAAGATATGTAACTGTTGATTGTCAGTTACTACTTTAATGGGCAGATGTCTGCGTGAGAATAACTTTCCTCAGCAGGTGTCAAAACTGATTCCTCCTAGGCAAAGCTAGTAAATTAAATAATTCCTTGCGTCGGATATCTTTAAATGGACCGATTCCCGCGAAAAGCAGAGAAAAAGAGAAAGCAGTTGAAGTTCGTATCGGATCGGAGAACAATGAATTACCCCTGAGATGTAAGAAACAAACAGAGCAAGGGCGCGAAACCTTACGCGGAAGCGAACGAAGTCCTGACCAATCCACTCCCAGCAAAAAAGTGTCAGTACATATATGTAGTCTCCCCTAATCAGAAAAATAAAAGTTTTACATACGATTTAAATCATCTGTTTTCGTCCCTGCTCTCATGAGACAGAGAACCTGCTATCTTTATTCAACATCCTGGCATCCTTGTGATTTCTTTTCAATCTCATGGCATCCGTACAATCTTTTTTTAACCTCACGGCGTTTGTGCGATCTTCTTTCGACCTCCTGGTGTCCGTGCAATCTTCTTTCAAAACCAACTGCGCCAGGAAAATAGACATGCAAGCCAACAAAATTGGCCGCCTACCAAGAATGCCTTTCCGGCATGGTTTCAAATTTCATCCACCTATCTCTTATGAGGTAGCCTTCTGCGTGTTTTCTTATCCCTTGGTATCCAGTCTAGTATTTTAGTTGTCCAGCGGTGGTCAGATCTTCCAGCAATAATATCCAGGCTATTGAAGTTCTTTACTGTGATTGTGATCCATTCTTGTCATTTTCCTGATCTATGAGTTCTTTTTCCTAGCTTTCCTGGTTACATCAAGCATGCACCTCCCCACCTTCTCTGAGTTGTCCGCAGCCACGGTATGTCTTTTTTAGTAAGGTCCACGTCTCTGATCTATAAATAAGAACTGGAAGAATGCATTGATTATACACTTTTAACATAAAATGGTAAATTGTTCTGATCTTGAAAGTAGAAAGTGTTTAATCAATGCACGCTTCCAGTTCTTACTTGTGGATCAGAGACATGCACCTTGACTTAAGAAGACATTCAGAGACTACGGACAACCCCAAGGAATATAGTGAGATTCATGTTTGGTGTGACCAAGAAAGATACGGAAAGAAACTCAAATTCAGGAAGATTATGGTGATGTACATGTAGTTCCAACTTCAAAATAAGTTTACCAGATAGTGGCAATACGCTGAACAAGATGGCACAAAGTAAGTTTAAACTATTCCGAACTTGTTCATATGGGAGAGGGGGAATGTCAGTAAATCAAATCTTAATGAGAGCAATGCAAAGATTTCATTTATCAAGAACTAGGATGCTGTTGACCACATCCCGATTTATTTACGCAAATTTCTGATAGAGAGAAGAAATGAAAATCAGATAAACTGCTTACATGATTTAATATACACTGCTGGCCACCCAAAATGCAGCACCAAGAACGAAGAATCCAATTGGCCTGAAATTCACAGCATGCGTCGCCCACGAGAAGACATGCAAACGATTAGCATTGCAGGGCATATGCAAATCATATGCGCCCGGCACGCAACCGAGAAACACTATAAGAAGGGTGCACAGAAGGCGCGGTGTAAGTAGTGGAAGTGTGTTGTGCTGCCGAACCTGTGCGTGGGAAGCTTCCTGATGCCTCGTCGCAGAATACGGCAGTCATTCCAGCACGTTTTGGAGTTCGACAGAGGAGGAATAGTGGCTTATCGCGACAGCGGTTTATCGTACCGAGACATCGGTGCCCGTGTAACGAACGAGAGGACCGGCATGTTGTGCGGCGGCACCACTGAACGAGAGGACCGGCATGTTGTACGGCGGGCATTGACGGCTCGCACCGCCACATCACGAACGTTAGCGCAGGAATTAGGGTGTGTTGCGCAACAACCTGTATCAGCACGTACCGTTCGACCTCGTCTGCAGGAGCGGAGACTTGTCGCACCGCGCTCATTGCTCCAATTACGATTGACGTTACACCACCGGCGGGTGCGGCGGCAGTGGGCCGTTGAACGCCGCACTTGGACGACGGAATGGTGCGACATTGTCTTCTTCGACGAATCGCGCTTCTGCCTGCAACACCACGATGGTCGGATCCGCGTGTGGCGGCACCGCGGCGAGAGACTGTATGACGCCTGCATTATGCATCGCCATACCGGTCCGTCGCCTGGCGTTATGGTTTGGGGCGCAATTGGATATGACACCCGCACCTCTCTGGTACGCATCGCCGGTACACTAAACAGCCACCGCTACATCTCCGGCGTTTTGGAGCCTGTAGTCATCTCTTACCTACAGGACCTGCCAGCGGCCACGTTTCAACAGGACAATGCACGCCCGCACGTGGCAGCATCGTGCAACAATTCTTCACGGCCCACCAGGTGCCATTGCTGCCGTGGCCTGCATGTTCTCCCGATATGTCGCCCATCGTACACGTCTGGTCGCTTATCGGCAACCGAGTGGCCCGGCAAGCACCACCCGCAGCTACGCCTGATGAACTGTGGCAACGTGCGGAAGCTGCCTGGACCGACATACCCCAAGCCCACATCCAAAGGCTCTTTCGTTCCATGCCGCGGCGTGTAGCGGCCGTTATTGCCAGCCATGGGGGCGACACGAACAATTGATGTAATCGTGTTCCGCAAGTCGCACGGGCCTGTAAGCTCAATCGTTTCATCTTTGTATCTGTTGTTATGTGTCCAGTAAATCTGGCTTTGCTATCTCGTGTCTTTCTTGGTGTTGCATTTTGGGTGCCCAGTAGTGCAAATTCATTATCATCCTATTACTCCGAAGAAGAAATGCCGTCAAAATAATCCATTAATTTCTTCGCCACAAGCATGAAAATACACAAATACATCCCCGTTAGCTCATGCACCCGACTGTTGAGTTGGACACTTCTAGCCAGAATCTTTCAACCGGAAATAGATAAACATCCTATTTTCTCGACATGGCGCTAAAAACGTTTTGTGTGTCGCACCATTCTGCTACGGATGTGCATGAAAATCCCAAGAGGACGACCGCTTGAACAATCATGCCACGTTCAAAGTCTCTCAGATCACTTGTTTTGCTCATTCAGACCTTCAGTCGAATGCTGACTGGTGCTAGTGTGAAAACACAAATATCTCGGTGCCAGGGTTCGAACCTGCGTCTCCTTGCTCCGGTGTGAGTTGCTCTAACCGACTAAACTACACCGACGATTTTTCGAAGACACCAACGGTCAGTAGATCCATTTCCACGTTCACGGCACCAGTGTGAAAACAAAAATTTGTCGGTGACGGGCATCCCCACTCTCCGGAGTGAGTTGTTCTAACCGACTAAACCACACCGACGGAATGCATCGCTGAATATCTATCGTCTTGACACGTGGTAGTGCGTCATAGTCTATCGCAGACCGCACTGAGATACCACCTTACATTTTGGAGTGAACCACTTATATGACGCGGGGCGAGATATTTCTAATAAACTGCTACTGGAGTATGTGTATGTGCATGCACACACATGTTTTAAAGCCTAGATTTGAAGCATTTTTAGTATTCCTGTTAGGAAAAATACCGTGGTCTTCCGGCTGCCTGTCTCTACTTCCATCTCGGGGAAAGTCCGCGTAGCTCAGTTGGGAGAGCGACTTACTACGGAGTGAGGGAACTCGATGCCCAGCGTGGACAAAAATGACGGAGAAATTTACTTCGGTATATTGGCGCCCGAACTTCAAGAATGAACTGGCCGTTAAAGTTCTCGCTATGGTGTGATGTTCTTTCCACACCGCGAGACGGGAAAAATAAGAGAACCCCTTCTTCAGTGCTTCGAAAAATAAATGATGTTACGTTCCACACACCAAATTGACTGGGATTACTCCAATGTACGTTCTTCAGCGGATGACTGCCTACAGCGACACATGGTCCCGGCTGACCCGTGGACCATACTAAATTCAAACCACAGGAACTCTATTACTTACCGAAATGATCACGGAAATAATACCGACACACTGCAGATATTAAAGGATAGAGTGGAATTTTATTCAGAATGGGCTACATAGCAGTGTATGCCGATGCAGCACTGCCGCAGAAGGTGCGAAGGAAAAAGGAGGTCAGCAGCAGGAGAGGATACCATCACCTCTAACGTCGATGCATGGTTTTCACAGTCTGTCCACACTTCGCAGTAGGTTGTTGATGAGTTCTTGCGGTAATATCGCCCATTCTTCCGTCACAGTCGTCTTCAGCTGTTGAACAGTTTCCGGTCCCACGCGTGTTCTGTGGGATTTTGATCGGGGAAACGTGCTGGTCAATCCATCCGCTGAATGTCTTCACTTTCGAACAGGTCATCAACAACCACCGTATGATAGGGTGTGGCGTTATCGTCCATTAACACGAACTGTGGGCCAATGACACACTGGAACAGACAAACATGGAGACGGATTACCTCATTACAGTAGAGAGCACCGGTTACAGTACATCCTTCTAATATCCGGAGCTCAGTACGCCAATCGATCAGAATGTCTTCCCATACGAAAACACCGCGGCCTCCATATCCGTCCCTTTCACTGATGTTTTCGGGGTGATACCAAGTGTCTTCATCACGCCACATTAGCTGACGTCCAGAATCGCTACAGAGACTAAATCTGCTGTCTTCAGTAAAGTGTACCGTACCCCACTGTTCTGCTGTCTTCAGTAAAGTGTACCGTACCCCACTGTTCTGCTGTCCAGTTCTTATATTCTCTGGACCACTGTAAATGGTGTCTTCGATGAGCAGTTTTTAGTGGAACACAGGGTACTAGTCGTCGGGAAAACAGTCCACCTTCGTGTATTAGCCTAGCCACTGTAAAACGCGATATTGTTCTTCCTGTGCTCATGTTCAGTGGCTCTGCAGGGTTATTAACTGTGGTGTGTCGATCGCTCTTGGCCTGTAGACGCAGACAGTGGTCCTCACTGAGGGGTGGTGTTTCGTTGACGGCCACCACAGGTCTTTCGCACAGCTGTACTTGTAATCCTGAAGGTCGACCACGCACGCGATACGATGCTATGGGTGATACAAAACTCTTGGGCCACGCTCATTATAGTTTTCTCTTCCTACAGCTTCCCAGCTATTCGAACACAGGTAAAGTCATCAATATGTACACAACGGTCCATTTCGTCGTCTGTAGCATACAACAAACACAGTCGTAGGTCTGTAACCGTCTGGTGGTTTCCGTTCAGCTGATATCATTGGACTGCGTGAGCCTACACAAACCACACGTCATGCGCGATTATTACGCATGTGCTCTTGCTCCTATTCTCAGATATAGTCTAAAATAGGAGCAACAGCACATGCGAGTTAGTTTGTATTTGGGTGCTGCTGCTAATTACAGCGTCATTTTACTTTTTCAACTTCGTCCTTAAGCTTTACACAAAAGTATACCACCTTAGAAAAGTGGTCCGAGGAGGTAAAAAAAACGATGAACCGAAGGAAAGGTGTTTGACGACCAAGGCTCATTGATGCTAGCGGTTAGTGAAGGCTATCTCGTATTTTACCAGCCAACAGCAGGTAATTTGAATGCTGCAGACGGAAGTAATGTGTCACAACAAACAGTACGTCGAACCCTGCTGAAAATGAGACTCAGGCCTCTCCAAGTGCCCATGCAAAGTCCTGTTCACCGTCGAAAGCGATAGTGAGCACGTGAGCATCAAAACTGTACCTTGAACGCTTGGAAGAAGTTCGTCTAGTAAGATGAATCTCGTTTCCTTTTGCACCATGTAGACAGCCTGGTACCTGTGCGTCATTTACCAGGGGAAGTGCTGGCACCAGGATAAACCGTGGGAGAAAACAAGCCAGTGGAAGAAGTATAATGCTTTGGGGGATGTTCTGCTGAGAAACCCTGGTCCAGTCATTCATGTGCAGGAAACTATGACGTATACCACCAACCAAACATCATTGTAGACCATATATATCATTTAATGCCTACGGTGTTACCCTCTAGTAGTGCCTTCTTTCAGAAGAATAATGCGCCGTGCTACACTGCCCGGATTGTTCGAAAATGTTTTACAGAACATGAGGAAGACTTTCAGATATTGCCCTGATCTCCATATTCCCGAAAGATCAATCCAGTCGAGCATCTGTGGTTTGTGTTGGAACAGCAAATCCGATTAGCGGTGGATCAACCACGTAATCTACATGAGTTAAAGGATCTTCTGGTAACGTGTTAGTGCCTGATACGACAAGACAACTTTAGAAATCTTGAAGCGGACAGGCCTCGCCGGGTAATAGCTGCTTTGGCGGCACATGGAGGACCAACACCATATTAAGCAGGCGGTCATCATGCTTTGACTCTTCGGCGTATTTAACAAATTTCCCAGCTGCGGGAAGTCTCATCTGAGAAATTTGTTTTGCAACTGACCGATCATATCGCATCACTATCCTCAAGACAATTTGCAGCTCTTGCCTACAGCTCTTTGCCTTGGACGAATTTCAAAGTGTGTGCACGAAATATGTATTTTACACTGCTGTCCAAAACTTAAGATCGAACATAAGTCTGACGGTTACCGAGTATCATGGAGCTAGAAGAACTGACCAATAAACATATACGCACAAATGTGGTATGACGTATAAAGCCATTCCATGATTCACAGTCCCTAAGCAAATTTGCTTGGAGCATGCGACAGCTGCCGAGGGTGTATGTGGGCAGGTATTATTCCCACAATGGCTTGTAGGTCACCCTGAAACTTCTTGATGCTATTACGGAAAAAAACGTTTTCACCTGATTGAAATCCTCGGACTCATTGGTATCTTTATTGGAAGAAGACACAGCAAATTATAGGACCCACAATTTTCGGCATCTGTAAGTAGAACCGCCTCTGATTAAATACAGCTGCTACCGCGAAATTCTACGTATTCCTCGAACATATCGGACTTCGATTAGGTTTACTTCAAAATTTTCAATTTTCATTTTTTTATTTATTTCGAGTTCAACCTCGGTATAGATTTTCACCAGCAAAAAAGGGAACCGGATTCCGGATAGGTAGAGCGGATAGCCAAGGAAAAACTAACGCGCGAGAATTTAATTTCGTACGGCTAATTACCAGGCGCGCACTAATTAAGTCCCCAATTCCAGTTCGATTTAATTAGTTTCATTTCCTTCCTTCGTTTTTTTTTACTGCACAGAGAACGCTCGCACACCCAGGAAGAGGGGAAGAAAGGTTGGAAAAGCTAGGAGCGGTCAGGGAATTCTCACGTACAAAAAAGGTAACGCAACCGAAAGCCATCCCATCTGTGAAGTCCGAAAGCAACGGATGTTATAATTCTCACAGGGGCGTAAAGGCTGTCCAGAAGTCTTTCATTGCACAAAGCACCCCGCGGTTTCTCTAAATAGAGAAAGATCTTTAGACGCAACTCGTAAGTGACTTTTCCCAAATTTTAGAAATTGGGTGAGGCACAGAGTGAAGGGAAATGGCACGAATATTTCATCGTCGTGGGGAATGCAGAAAGGGTAGCCCCGCGAATCGCGAGCAAGTTATTGAAAGAGTCAGACGAATCGCAGGCCTCGAGTAAACGCGAAACCCAATGGGAACGAGCGACTCCTTCCAGGGAGGTGGACAGGAAACACCTCTTTGACCAGACGCGGGACGAGGAGGCGAGAAAGAGGGAGTTTTTTTTTGCAGAGTTGAAAAGAACACGCTGACTCTCGGTCACGAAATGGGCTTTTTGCGAGAGAGATGCAACAGACTGATTCGGCGGACACTAATGATGGGACACTCTCACTATCGGACCCAGGCACTTGCATTTGAGACAGAAATGATCCGATATTCACTGCAGACGGTAATGACTCGAGACTAACTACGCTAAACTGGACAGAGTAGTACACGATTCGATATTGACAGAGGATGGAGTGGGTTCAGACCATCATATTTATGGGGGAAGTGGAGAAGAAATTTGAAATCATAGACTAATGTGAATAGCATAAGAAGACTGACAAAGATATTGGCGTGAAACTTCAACTCGGCTAAATATCCTGCTTTCAGTGAGAGTAAGATGCATCGCTTAATTACATATCATTCTTTTTCATTGTCTCATAGTGATGCATGTGTAGAGTCAGTTTTCCGAGAGTCTCAGCAAAACATGCAATCAAAATATCTAGCGCACCGTATTTCCGTGGTTTAAATCAAAACTTTAGCAAACCATTAACTATGTTTCAAAGTGTTATAATTCTAGCTATACTGTTAAAGTAATGCCATTCCTAGTTTGTGTAGTTTAAAGAAATTACCTCCACCGGTACAGCTTGTACCTATTTTAAGAAACTTCTAAATTGAATAAACGGTTTAAAGCATTCATGAGTTACTCAGTCATTTACCATATTGCGATATTTGCATGTTCATTTTTGATTAGTACAGCAGCACAATTGTTTTATATGCTGTTGAAAATATAAATAGACGATCACTAAAATATTGCGGCATATGGATGAGCATGGAGACCCCATGTTGGTCCATATGAAACACAACGTAACATCTTGTTGACCCTGAGATTGGAGAGCCTTCCGTGACAACCCAATTTTATCGCCGACACCACTAGGAAAATTTCACGGAAGTAATTTGCATATTTCGGCCTTTACAAAAGATAATTTAATCCCACTGTAGCGAATAAGACGCAGCAGATGGCTCGCCAACCCAGCTAGGGGGCGGTAATACAGCGCGTGGAACCCTTCCATTTCCACTACATTAAAAATTTGGAATACTTTGCCTTGTCACATCCTCCCGGAAGAATACAATCTCCAGTTGTTTAAATAATGGGCAAACAAAATGCTGTTGAAAAATATTCACACTTAGGAAAAAGTTGTGACGTATAACTTGTGACGTGCCTGCCGCGCAGGATGCACACGACATAAAGGCAGATAACAGCAAGCACGGACGTCCGTATAGCTCAATTGGTAGAGCGACTTATTCCGGAATGAGGGGACCCGGATTCGAATCCTGGTGTGGACAGAAATGACGGAGAAATTTACTTCGTTATAAAGGCACCCGAACTTTCCGGATGACCCGGCCGCTCAAAATCTCGCATTGGTGTGATGTTCTTTCCACACGGCGAGATAGGAAAATTCAGAGAATCTCTTCTCCAGCGCTTCGAAAAATAAAAATGTGTGATGTTGCATTCCACACACTAGATTGAACTGGGAGTTCTCGAGTGCACGTTCTACAGCGGATGGCTCTCTGCAACGATTCATGGTCACGGCTGACCCGTGGGCCATGCCCTCGGCCCTCTTTCGGGGGGGGGGGGAGATGTGACGTACCTGCCAGCAGGACGCACACGACATAAAGTCAGATAGCAGTCAGAACGAACGTCCGCGTAGCTCATTTGGTAGAGTGACTTATTCCTAAATGAGCGGATCCGAGTTCGAGCCCCGGCGTGGACAAAAATGAAGGAACTTTCCGGATGACCCGGCCGTTCAAAATCTCGCAATAGTGTGATGTTATTTTCACACCGCGAGATAGGAAAAAGTAAGAGAATCTCTTCTCCAGCGCTTCGAAAAATAAAAATGTGTGACGTTGCATTCCACACACCAGATTGACTGGGAGTTCTCGAGTGCACGTTCTACAGCGGATGACTGCCTGCAACGATTCATGGTCACGGCTGAACCCGTGGCCATGCCCTGGGCCCACTTTCGGGGGGAGATGTGACGTACCTGCCAGCAGGACGCACACGACATAAAGGCAGATAGCAGTCAGAACAAACGTCCGCGTAGCTCAATTGGTACAGTGACTTATTCCGGAATGAGGCGATCCGGGTTCGAATCCTGGCGTGGACAGAAATGACGGAGAAATTTACTTCGTTATAAACTCTAATTTAACCTTCGTTTTGAGTTTGTATTCTTATGTAAATTTAGTTTCTTCTGGTTAAAACGTTTGTTGCGACTGAACTATGCATTACTTAACCGAAGAACTTTCTCAGTTTGGCATCACTGACAATGGGTCAGAAGTTGACATGAAGTCAACATTGGATGTAGCGACAGTGCATTTGTGATTCCGACTTGCTAGAACAAAGAGCGTTTTTTGATCGAAGCGTGACAGCTGAGACTTGTTAGAAACGCATGTTATGATTACTCATATTTGCTGAATGTATGTTACTGTGAATCATCCGGAATTCTGTATGTGAAGAGTGTATTGTGATTGTTATATGAATTGAAGCCGGAGAATTCACCCAAAGGCAAGTGACATGCCAATAAAGTAGTGGACAACCGTTAGTGGTTTCGCTGATGCACTACCCTGGCAGTTTAACGATATTTGTGTTTACAAGTGTTACATTTGTGTTCACCAAGTTCAATATGAACTATCGCAGAGACGAAGTTCATGCATAACAAACTAAGCATTTAAGCGAACGAAAAACAACCTTAAAGATACAAGTGCTAAATCTAATTAAAACTTCATAAAGTGTTAATATACACTGACGGAAAAAAATCCCAACACCACGAAAAAATAGTTGTAGAGGAATGAAATGGCGGCAATACATTTGTATAGGTCACATATTTAATCGATTAAAGTTTCAAGATCACAGCTTAATGTAAGCGCGAGAGGAGCCATTTAAAATGTGAATTGCTGGTACATTAATAACCTGTGTAACCGCCAGAATGTTGAATGCAAGCACGCAAACGTTCATGCATTGTGTCGTGCAAGTGCTGGATGTCAGTTTGTGGGATGGAGTTCCATGCCTGTTGCACTTGGTCGGTCAGTACAGGGACGGTTAATGCTGGTTGGGGGTGACGCTGGAGTTGTCGTCCAATGATGTCCCATACGTGCTCGATTGGAGAAAGATCTGGTGATCTAGCAGGCCACGGCAACATGTCGACACTCTGTAGAGCATGTTGGGTTACAACAGCGGTATGCGGGCGAGCGTTATCCTGGTGGAAAACACCCCTGGAATGCTGTTCATGAATGGCAGCACAACAGGTTGAATCACCAGACCGACGTGCAACCGTCAGGGTGCGTGGGACAACCACGAGAGTGCTCCTGATGTCATAGGAAATTGCTCCCCAGACCATAACTCCAGGTGTAGGTCCAGTGTGTCTCGGCCGCAGACAGGTTGGTTGCAGGCGCTCACCTGGCCTCCTTCTAACCAACACACGGCCATCACTGGCACCCAGGCAGAACCGGCTTTCATCAGAAAACACAACAGATCTCCACTCCGTCCTCCAATGAGCTCTAGTTTGACACCACTCACGTCGCAAACGGCAGTGGTTTGGAGTAAGTGGAATGCACGATACAGGGCGTCTGGCTCGGAGCTGTCCTTCAAGTAACCGATTTGCAACAGTTCGTTGTGTCACTGTGGTGGCAACTGCAGCTCGAATTGCTGTCGCAGACGCAGTACGATGCGCCACGGCCATACGCCGTTCACGGCGGTCTTCCCTCTCAGTAGTGCCACGTGACCGGCCGGAACCCGGTCTTCTTGAGGCAGTACCTTCCTTTGACCACTGCTGCCAACAATCATGCACAGTGGCTACATTCCTGCCAGGTCGTTCTGCAATATTGCAGAAAGAAAATCCACCTTCTCGTAGCCCTATTACACGACCTCGTTCAAACTCCGTGAGCTGTTGATAATGGCTTCTTCGTCTTCTTAAAGGCATTCTTGACTAAAATACGTCGAATCTCACCGATAACTAACGCTCAAGGACGTTACAGCGCGTATTTACAGCAAACCTGCTTTGCATGTTCCGAGAGGCGCTACTAGCGCCACACATTTACGCCGAGCGCGAAATTTGCATAGACGTCATCTTACAGATGTACTCTCACCTCCTACCAACTGTCGTTTATCTAACACAAACCCTTCTTGGTGTTGGGATTTTTTTCCGTCAGTGTATAATTCACTTAGTCGAATTCTTCGGCAGTGTTGTTTCTCCTTCCTAACTAAAGTTATATACCACGGAAATCGTAAGCTTAAAACCGCACATATTTGAAACAGGCATAATAACTATGTTTGTACATTAATCATCAATATGTTTTCCACAATGGGAGCACAGTTGAATAACACTTATACAGACACATATTCAAAACCAAACCTCATACTAAGAGCACGAAAAAATAATCAATTAACCATAGAACACAGCAACGTGATAAAGAACCAAACCCGATTAGACCAAAAGGTCGCGGTATGCTCCTATTTTTTTTCTCAAGTCATTTTAACCTGAAGATAAAAAAACTTTAATAGTTCAGATGTAACGTTCTGTACAGAACGCACAAAGAGGGCTGGCAACACACAAATAAACAACAGCCCTTTGTTTATGAAGATTTAGTTTTCGTCAAATTAAACTTCGAGGTGTTGATTTTTTCATTTAGCACGTCATCTGCTCTTCAAGAAGCAACGAACAGCTTATGCTATGGGCAACATTATCCATTTTTGTCTTCATTCGTGTTATAAGAAATAGAGCTTTATCCATGTTCATCTAAGGCTACATTCTCTTATCTCTAAATTAGAGCCACTGGTTCCAGGAAATGATGAGAACCACTGTCGGAAGGATAAGTACAATGTTCACGACATTTTCTGGAATTCGTACGGACGCGAGGTCCACTAGTGCGAGAAGGCAGAATTCCGGATCGACCACACATCCACTTATTTCCCCCACTTCCATTAATGAAAAATTGTTCTGCCAAGTAAATGTACAGTTGTCGCCCAAATAATACACTGGCCGAAGCGCTGGCTTCTGACCCTTCGTCCGAGTGAGCCAGGGTGATCCATTTAGTCAATATTTGTCTTCTGTCTCTCTCCATTCCCTGGAATCAGTGGCCCTATAAATTTGGGATGGGCAACTGCTTATATCAATTAGGGCAGCGAATGGCCTAGTGTTCAACGTTCGGGACTGCCACGGAGAAATCTCAGGTTCAATACGAAGCAGGTATGAACGCTCGAACCACTAAATATCCGCCGTGCGTTGGATGGGCACGTAAAGCGATCGGACCCAGGGTACTGGCCCCCGGTAATAAATAACGGTGTGTTACTCCCCCTTTCTACCTCGCTGAAGTGTCACTCTCCTATCGGGCACTGTAGCCTAACTTCCTATTTCTAAGGGTTGTTTTAAGACCTGGGGACAGACACTCTCTTCCTAAAATCCCCTACATACGATCTGATCTGCTTATAGCCCTTAGGTTTGCTCAAGGTGTTCGGTACTCCCTACCTCCCGAAAAGAAAATGCATAGTTACATTTCGCCCGGTACAGTAGCCCAGAGTAGCTACTACGATTCCGACTACAGAAACTACACTATCTACCAACAAGTAATTGGACACCTGTGATAGCAAAGGAAAACGAAGTTTATTCACCTTCAATAGTTGGTGGAGCCTCCACGAGCGGCGGTTACAGCTGCGACCCTCAGGGGCATACTCTCAACCAGGTGTTGTACGACGGCTAGCGGTATTTTCTTCCACTCGGCTTGGAGAAGACAGGTCAGTTCCTTCACCGATTTCGGACGGTGGGCGCACCCCTTAAGTCGACGCTCCAACTCGTCCCAGAGGTGCTCGATAGGGTTAAGGTCCGGGCTCTGCGCAGGCCAGTCCATTCGATTAATCCCATTGTCACCATACCAAGCCATGGTGGACCTCGCAGCATGACAGGTGGCATGGTCATCCTGAAAGTAACATGGGTCCACCCCGTTAAAACTGCCACAACGTAGGAAGCGCATGGCCATTCAAATTGGTGCAGTAGGTCTCGGCGTTGAGTCTACCAGGAATTGCGACCAAGGGTCTCGTGCCATACCAGGAAAAATACAACCATAGCATAATTCCACCGCCGCCGAACTTCACAGTTGGCACATTACATTCCGGCAGGAGGCGTTCTCCAGGCAGACGCCAAACCCAGACCATGCCATCCGAACAGTAAAGGGCGAACCGTGATTCGTCGCTCCAGAGAACCTGTTTCCACTGTTCAACGGTCCACTGTCGACGTTCTTTGCACCACGTTAGCCGAGCAGCGCTATTGGACTTGGTGATCAAAGGCTTGTGGGCGGCAGCACGTCCATGATAACCGAACAGATGGGCTTCTTTACGGATGGTATTCATCAAAAGAACACTCCCGGATGCCTGATGAAACTCCTCGCGGATGTGGCCCATCGATTTGGTGCGGTTCTTCCGAATTTCTCTGGCCAGCACCCGTCGGTCTTTAACTCCCAGGTTTGTGCGTCTGCCGGGTCGGGGCACATTCCGACAGTCACCTCTCATCTTCCACTTGCCAATCACGTTGGCCACTGTCGAGCGAGTTGAAGTTGGGTACTTCAACTCGCTGGATGTGTCACATATGGATCGGCCATTTCTGTGATACCCGACGATTACACCTTTCTCGAAATCAGAGAGCTCCGAACTGCGTGGCATCTTGCAGGCAACTGGTTGCGTTGTTGTTTCCCACACGATATTTAACGGCAGCGGCCGTGACGTTTATCAGGACTGCAGATATCGTCGATTGCAGGGGTGTCCAATTACTTGTTGGTAGATAGTGTATTTTCACATCGTATCACTGCGAATACAAGTAGGATTAGAATGTTCTTGGAATTCCCAGTTTCTTCTAGAGTGTCTTAAACCCCTCGAGCTCCAGAAAAGATAATAAAAAATATTTTCTGACATCTGATAGCTGTAAGCATAAAGATTATCCACACGTTCAAGATTTTAAGGATCGAACCTACGATGCATTACTGTTCATTTAAATTTCTCAAGAAGCACTCTCCGTTGTGTTTAAAGATACCTTTTCCAATTTTGGTTAAAGCAAAGGAAATGCTCATAACACAGGAGAATTCATTGAGATACGACAACCTTTTTCACAATGTATTTCCTCTGAATTCCCTAAGTAAAGCGAGGCTTCATGTGCATGAAGACAATTTTGTTATAATTTAGCAGTTTCTACGAACAAAAACAAATTGTCGAAAATAGCATGAAGTCAGACGCATCGAGAGCATTAAAATTTAGATTACTGTTTGCTCAATTAGTGAGTGACGAAAGTGATCAATAAGGAAAAGATTAATTTTCCTTAAAATTCAGAATTTTAAATCATGTATTAAATTCTGCAAATCGTTAATCCTCGCAGGAAATTAATTAAAATAAAGTACATTTTTTTTATTTAAACAAATTAGCTTGCTTCCTTTTAATTTCTTCTTGTAAAATGGTTCCATGTCGTGCGACAGGTACGTTCAATTTAACTTTCTCATATCAGAGAAGCAGAAAATTTTGAGCAAACTATGATAAATGTTTCATGTTACATTGCTTAATTAACAGTACCAGCTTGTATATACCTAAGTGAGTGGCTCAACGTTATTTTGCTTTTTATTCGCAACTTTATCTAACGGTTCATGCTACTTTACACACATAGTTTACCTCTTTGAAAATGCAAAAAAGTTCCGATGCTATGCATTTTTCCGAGGGAAGTAAAGTAAATCCCAAGTAAAAAATTTCGATGTAACGGAATTTGTCAAAACCATTGGTTAAGTTTGATTTTTGAATACTCTCCCATGAAGTGACGCAACAATAATCAATTTTTGTTACTCAACAATACATTTTTACCAAACCACTGCCGAATTTTATTTCATCACTTTGATATAAACGTAAGAATTTCGCATTTTAATCTGCGTACATTACGAGAACCTCATGCTAAATATGATAAAAGCCATTGCAAAAATGCATTTTGACCTTATGTATCTTTCCCGGTAGTAGTCAAGTATGCGTCGTAGCAAAATTTGGCTTCCTCTTAACTCCCAAAGAGAGGGAGGGGGCTCTGAATTGATGTGTAACACGTTGAAGTGTAAACTGTAGATATCCTCAACCTGAAGTTACCAATCTCCCTGGCCAGAACACTTGCGATTCAGCTTTTCTTTCTATTTTGAGGTCAGTTTTTAGCTTGCGCGCGCGCGCAGGTGGACTTTCGTAGCTTTGTCACATTTCATCGGTGTCAATGTTGTTTCTGACGTTCGTTCAAATCTGAATAATATAAAACAATAAGAAAAAAATGTTTTTGAAAAACTAAAGTGTCGAAATACAAAGGCCGTTCTATAAAAACTAAGGGTAATTTTTTTGAGTTGGCAACAGTGAGAAGGGGTAAAAATAGTCACGCATACTACTAACTGATTAAGGAAGTATCTATGGCAACAGTTATTATTCATGGCAGACGATTCTGGTTTTGTTATTGCGCCGTTGTTTAAGGTACGTCTGCATTTCGCCATACTGCTATGGTGGTGAGTAATTAAGATTTAAGAAGTGAAATGCGTTGTGCGATAAAATGTTTGCTATCGTTTGGGTAGAACGGCTACAGAAAAAGTTGATTTAAAGAAACAATCTTACAAAGATAAATGTTTAGGTGAGTCAAGGATTTTTAGATGGCCCCATGATTTCAAAAAGGGCGTTTGTCGGCAGAATTCGCTCCTAGACCTGGTCGACCTGAAAGTGTTGTTACGAAGCGTATTGTTAACACTGTTTGGGCAATCCTGCAAGAAAATCCACGAATAACGAGTGAAGCCGCAGCGGCGTCAAATAATTTTTCAAAAACGTTGATTTCAAAAACGTTGTCAAATAATTTTTCAAAAACGTTGTCCGCATTCTACGCGACAAATTACTGTTGCATCCTGTGTGCTCCAGATCTGTTCCTCATTACCTAATTGTTAGCCAGAATTCAGCTGTGTAATGAGTGGAAACAAATCATAGCAAAGGATCCAAGCCTTCTAAATACAGTAATAATTGCTGATGAAACATGTGTCCACTATTTCGACCCCCTCACGAAGCACGCAAGAAGCGTCTGGAAACGCACAGGTAGGCTCGCCTCCTCCGAAAAAAAAATGTCAACCAAACGAAATCAGCTGGAAAGGTGATGATGATAATTTTGATCCTAAAGGTGTAGTAGTCTACCAGCATGCCATTCCTTCACAAATTACTCTCAATGCTGAGTATTACATTTCAGTCTTGAAGCGTCTGCGACGGCACATGTCGGTTAAGTGACCGGAACTGGTGGGCAAGTGGACCCTACACCATGATAATGCCCGCCCACATGTGGCTGCCTCAGTTTCTTACAAAATGCAGTATTGAAATCATGCCACAGGCTGCCTACAGTCCTGACCTCGCCCCGTGCGATTTCTGGTTGCTCCAACAATAAAGGAGAAGTTCCGTGGCGCAACATTCAACACAGATGCTGAGGCTATTCAAGCTGTACATGGGTCGCTAAAGCAGCTTCCACAAAATGATTTCGCCACATGCTTTGAAAAATTGGACTGAACGATGGGTCCCATCGTTGCATATGATCCGAGGGAAGATACTTTGAGGAATAATGATATATATTTTGCTGTACCTATATTTCTTCATTTTGTGTGATTTGACTCTCAGTTTTTATGGAACTGCCGTTGTACTTGCTATTGTCGCCGCTACAGTTTAGTAAATATTTACTTTTAGGACTCTCATAACTTTTTTCGTTGGTTTTACAAATTTATCGCTCATTAATCCACTTACCTAAGTACCGCTCAATGTCAGGAATTAGTAAACCTTATTGTTTGTTGTTATGATTCAATTCCACTTAAAATGTACCAGACTGTGTCTCAGTGTGGTCATGTGCGAGTGAGACGAATAAATGCCATGTGTTGTAACGCAAATAAAAATATACTCTCCAATCACTCGTTTTAATTTCTCACCCACAAAGATCTTGGAATGCGAAAGATGCACCGAGTCAATTATCTACAAAGAGTACCAAGGAACTCTCGATATTTTTATGCTCGAGAAATTTGTCGTAAATTATTTTTGTTCCTTTAAGGTGGTGCGTTGCATAGTAAAGGGACTAACTGCTCATACTGCGCGTTACATCAATTTTCATGAGGGTAGCACTGTTTTTCTTTAAAGAAAAAATAAATAAATCTCTATATATATAAAAGTAAAAGTGTGTATGTTTGTTCATCATACGTTCCTAAACGGTTTGATGGATTTGCACCAAAATTGGCATACACACTATTCATCACCCAGATTAATATACAGGCGGGACGATTTTTAGAAATTCCATCCCTAAAGGGGCCAAATGTGTTTTTACGGGGCCCTCTATAGACTGGGTGCAAGTTGGCTGCTGCGGTGTTACTCCGCGTGTCAGAGCAACGGTCGTCAGGTGACGCCTCACTCCTCGTAAGCTTCCGCGGTTCAGGCATACAGGGAAGAGTCCGATTTTTGAAAACACAACGCACCGGCGGAACATATTGTCATAAGTAATTTTTTTGTTTATGTTACCATGGCATTTTCTTTGTAAGGATTAGGTTTCGTTAGACTCCCAACAATTGGCGCTGGAGTCTCAAATATAGGTGGAGCTACAGATTCCCACCAATAGGCGTGGTCCTCTCAAATAGCATCAAGGTTAAGTTGAAGTTAAAACAGACTGTTTTCTTCATACATAAAATTTAAATACAAGATTAGTATTGGTATTAGTAAAGACAAAAGAAATAGCTTATGTGCACCGGAATAAAGTAAGCTTCCCAATGGGGAAAGAATTATCCGAATGGGTTTAGTTTTCCGGATTAGTAAAAAAAAAATTCCGTATATTACCGTGAACTACTTTCTTTCACGTCGGGTGTGATCAGGTTGTATGTAAACAAAGCGGAACGATACATGGAAAATTGGAAACTACTTGAAAGCGATGTTATTCGGTAGTACAGCCAAAAATAATAAAAAATAATAAAAATAATATAAAATAATAATGAATAAACGAAATAGCCTATGTCCACCGGAAAGCTTACCAACGGTGAAAGAATTATCCCAATCGGTAAAGTTTTCGAGATTAGTAAAAAAAAATTCGTATATTATCGTGAAATACTTTCTTTCAAAAATAAAAAAAATCCCAACACCACGAAAAAATAGTTGTAGAGGAATGAAATGGCGGCCATACATTTGTATAGGTAACATATTTAATCGATTAAGGTTTCAAGATCACAGTTTAATGTAAGCGCGAAAAGAGCCATTTTAAATGTGAAATGCTGGTACATTAATAACCGGTGTAACCGCCAGAATGTTGAATGCAAGCACGCAAACGTTCATGCATTGTGTCGTACAGGTGCTGGATGTCAGTTTGTGGGATGGAGTTCCATGCCTGTTGCACTTGGTCGGTCAATACAGGGACGGTTAATGCCGGCTGGGGGTGATGCTGGAGTTTTCGTCCAATGATGTCGCATACGTGCTCGATTGGAGAAAGATCTGGTGACCTAGTAGGCCACGGCAACATGTCGACACTCTGTAGAGCATGTTGGGTTACAACAGCGGTATGCGGGCGAACGTTATCCTGTTGGAAAACACCCCCTGGAATGCTGTTCATGAATGGCAGCACAACAGGTTGAATCACCAGACCGACGTACAACTGTGCCGTCAGGGTGCGTGGGATAACCACGAGAGTGCTCCTGCTGTCATAGGAAATTGCTCCCCAGACCATAACTCCAGGTGTAGGTTCAGTGTGTCTCGGCCGCAGACAGGTTGGTTGCAGGCACTCACCTGGCCTCCTTCTAACCAACACACGGCCATCACTGGCACCCAGGAAGAACCGGCTTTCATCAGAAAACACAACAGATCATCACTCCGTCCTGCAATGAGCTGTAGCTTGACACCACTGACGTCGCAAACGGCAGTGGATTGGAGTAAGTGGGATGCACGCTTTAGGGCGTCTGGCTCGGAGCTGTCCTTCAAGTAACCGATTTGTAACAGTTCGTTGTGTCACTGTGATGGCAACTGCAGCTCGAATTGCTGCCGTAGACGCAGTACGATGCGCCACGGCCATACGCCGTTCACGACGGTCTTCCCTCTCAGTAGTGCATCGTGACCGGCCGGAACCCGGTCTTCTTGAGGCAGTACCTTCCCTTTACCACCGCTGCCAACAATCATGCACAGCGGCTACATTCCTGCCAAGTCGTTCTGCAATATTGCGGAAAGGAAATCCACCTTCTCGTAGCCCTATTACACGACCACGTTCAAACTCCGTGAGCTGTTGATAATGGCTTCTTCGTCTTCTCAAAGGCATTCTTGACTAACATCAACACACTACGTCGAATCTCAACGATAATTAACGCTCACGAACGTTACAGCGTGTATTTACAGCAAACCTGCTTTGCATGTTTCGAGGGGCGCTACTAGGGCCACACGTATGCGCCGAGCGCGAAATTTGCATAGACGTCATCTTACAGATGTACTCTCACCGCCTACCAACTGTCGTTTATCTAACCGAACACCTTCCTGGTGTTGGGATTTTTTTCCGTCAGTGTATTTTATTAATCAATAGCCACATTACGCTGGCTTTCTTTGCTGCTCCTTACAACTCAGCCGATGAAAAACTGCTTTATTAGAAGAGCTTTTACAAACACACACAAGCTATGTCTCTTTAGCTGCTAGCACCCTGTACGCTAGCAGCTAACCAGACAAGAGGAAGCAAGCACGGTATGCTCTCTTTCTTGATCAAAGCAATAAAGATGAGCAGCGTACAGCTGGATCTAGATTCGAATCCCGAGCCAGCGAAATATTGCTTTTGTGATTACCTCTTTCCGGTCTGGCACTTCTTGGAAGTTAATGCTTTTAAGCTAGGGATCAGAGACTCTTTACATGTCTCAGATGTTCATGCGATCCGTTAAAAATCAAAACAAAAAAAAGTTGATAATCTCCTAATTTTGAAATTATGATTGTATAAATTCTGAAGGATGACAGAAGTCTTCTAAAAAATCGTTATATATACTCTGCTGGCCACCCAAAATGCAACACCAAGAAGGACACGAGGTAGCAAAGCCAGATTTACTGGACACATAACAACAGATACAAGGATGAAACGATTGAGGGCCCGTGTGTCTTGCGGAATACGCAGACATCAATAGTTCGTGTGGCCCCCATGGTTGGCAATAATGGCCGCTACACGCCGCGGCATCGAACGAAAGAGGCTTTGGATGTGGGCTTTGGGGTATGTCGGTCCAGGCTGCTTCCACACGTTGCCACAGTTCATCACGCGTAGCCGCGGGTGGAGCTTGCCGGGCCACTCCGTTGCCGATCAGCGACCAGATGTGTTGGATGGGCGACATATCGGGAGAACAGACGGACCACGGCAGCAGTGACACCTGGTTGCCCGTGAAGAATTGTTGCACGATGCGTACCACGTGCGGGCGCGCATTGTCCTGTTGAAACGTGGCCGCTGGAAGGTCCTACAGGTAAGGGAGGACAACAGGCTCCAAAACGTCGCAGATGTAGCGGTGGTTGTTAAGTGTACCAGCGATGCGTACCAGAGGGGTGCGGGTGTCATATCCAATTGCGCCCCAAACCATAACGCCAGGCGACGGACCGGTATGGTGATGCATAATGCAGGCGTCATACAGTCTCTCGCCGCGGTGCCGCCACACCCGGATCCGACCATCGTGGTGTTGCAGACAGAAGCGGGATTCGTCGGAGAAAACAATGCCGTGCCATTACGTAGTCCAGGTTCGGCGTTCAACTGCCCACTGCGGCCGCACTCGCCGGTGGTGTAACGTCCATGGTAATCGGAATAATGGGCGCCATGCGACAAGTCCCCGCTCCTGCAGACGACGTCGAACGGTACGTGCTGACACGGTTGTTGCGGAACACACTCTAATTCCTGCGCTAACGATCGTGATGTGACGGTGCGAGCCGTCAATGCCCGCCGCACAACATGCCGGTCCTTACGTTCAGTGGTGTGCCGCGGCTGCGGCAATCGCTGAGGTCGGTCCGTCCGTCCCTCCTGCACCCACCGAATCCATACTCGCCTCACTGTGGCTGAATGTCGCCCCACACAGGCGCCGATGTCTCGGTACGATAAACCGCTGTCGCGATAAGCCACTTTTCGTCCTCTGTCGAATTCCGAAACGTGCTGGAATGACTGCCGTATTCTGCGACGAGGCATCAGGAAGCTTCCCACGCACAGGTCCGGCAGCACAACACACTTCCACTACTTACACCCCGCCGTCTGTGCACCCTTCTTATAGTGCTTCTCGGTGGCGTGCCGGGCACACATGATTTGCATATGCCCTGCAATGCTAATCGTTTGCATGTCCTCTCGCGGACAACGCATGCTGCGAATTTCAGGCCAACCGGATGCTTCCTTTTTGGTGTTGCATTTTGGGTGGCCAGCAGTGTGTTAGTGGGTTGCCCATAAGAGAAACCGAGAGGTGTTTAAACATACCCAAGTCAACTATTTTGGATGTACTGAATAAGTGGAAGACACATGGCGTGCCTGAAGCAGCAAAACGTAACGGCACACCAAAGCAAATCAGTGATAGAGGACGTCAAAGCCTCAGGAGAGGCGTTACAGCTAATCGACGGAGTACTGCACAAGACCTCAGTGTACAGGTGAGTAAAAATACTGGAACTTCGGTATGTACAGACCTAAAAAAAAAAAAAAAACTAAAACAAAAAACGAGCCACCCCCCCCTAACTTTCGAACCGTTTGTCGCATGCAACCAAGAAAGGTACCGTTGGAAAGCACTTGCAGGGAACTATTATGTGATGTGAAGAAATATGCTAGTTAAGCTAATTAACATGCTAATTGACTCTCTATCTCCGAATGTTTCTATATAGGAGGTATGTTATTTTACGCGCATTCTATTCAGCACACAATAAAACCCTTAAATTTCAAATTTCCTACGAATCGACCAATAAATACGTGTACAGTGAGCTACGGAAAAAAGATGCCGCTAATGTTAAACTGCGAAAATTATTTTTGATTTTTATCATTTAATCGAGAACAGATATAGTGATTCGGTGTTGCAACAGTAAAACACAAAGAGGCCCAGATAGTATGAGCCGCTTTAAAAGAACACAACTGGTATATTGAATTGTGAAACATGATCATGAAAAAAAAAATGAATTATGACCATATCAGATAAATAGGTCATGTGATCCGAAATATTTTGAAACCTTTAAATCCAAATTTACAGCGTGATAGCATAAAACCTTGATGAGATATAAGCGAAAACTCAAGCATACATATATTCTTCTACTTACTGTAAAATGGTTTACTTCGCAATACTGAGAAACGCTTAGGAGAAAGTGTTTCTACGTGAAGTTGGTTGAAGGAAGCAGTAATAATGTTATACCCCAAATTCAGAATTGCAAGTTTTAATGATGAACATCATAAGTCATTAGTAATGCACAAAAATAACTTAACTTACGACCTAATTCGCGCAATTACATATTTCATTTTTTCCTATTGGTTACATAGCTGACTCTTGTATATTGTTTAATTTAAAAATGGGGAAAAAAGAATTACTGTACGTTCCACAAAACGAACGCTTCGTATGTGTTTTCTGTATACTTTTTACATAAATACCGTTACAGCTTCGTTAAATTATGAAACTGTGGTCATGGAAACGAAAGCTGCAAATTGTTTCCTGCGCGAGTGAACCAGTGTGCCTGATTTTTTAGCACGTCTTTTCTGAAAAACAATCGTGCTTATGTTATCGGTTTGTCCGTACGTCCGCCTGTAGACACCATATCTCTGCAACTATTAGTTCGATTTGAAAAATTCTTTTTGCATTCGGAAGCTTAAAATGTGCGAATGATGACCCTTTATTTCGTTTTTTGAATTACGATGTAAAATTTTGCCGCTAGAGGGCGTAAACGCAGATGATGTCGAATTCAAAACACATTTTATTACATATATTTGCTTCTAAGCATCCGATTGAAAAAATTCTTTTATCTTTCGATTCCATTTATGTCGAAGAGTATTTTAGGTTTACTTACTTTCTCAAACTACGCATTGATTTTCCGCTAAGGGGCGTAAAAGTAAATTACGTTTTCCCCGATATCTGTTCTTTTAAAACTCCGATTTGGAAAAAAAACTTTCTTCAGCGCATACAGCTCCTGATGGAAAATCTTTTGCTTATAATTTCTAATTTTTGGTAAATAATACTTTGGCCACCAGGGGGCGTAAGTGCTAATTTTTGTTTCTGATGCATTTGCCTAAAAATCTGAGCTTCAAAAGCTCGATTGAAAAACTTCATTTGTAGACTGATACTACTCACGTCGACAAACCTTTTTGAAATATTTTCTTCTTAAAATATTGCATGGCTTCGCCGCCAGGGGGCGTAGACGTATATCTTTTTTTTTGTTCAATATCTCTGCTTCTAAAGGTCTGATTTGAAAAAATTCTTTCTTTATTGGATAGAGTTACCGGTGTGGTATGTTTTCCACGTAATTTCAAAATTTTGAAGTAATTCACAGACTTTCCTCTAGGGGGGCGTAAAGGTAAATTGCGTTTCCCCCGATATCTCTGTTTCTAAATCTGCGATTTGAAAAATTCTTTCTGCTCCAGATACAGCTCCTCATGGGAAATCCTATGCATATAATTTCTAATTTTTTAAATCAGAATTTCCGCTTCTGATGTATTTACAGCAAAATCTGAGCTTCTAAAATCTCGATTGAAAAGAATTCGATTGTGGGCCGATACTGATCACGCCGACAGACCTTTTAGGAATATTTCATTCTTAAAATAACGCATGGTTTCTACGCCAGGGGCGTAGATATATAACGTATTTTTGTAAATATCCCTACTTCTAGGAGACCGATTTGAAAAATAACTTCTTTGTTGGATAGTGTTTCGGATGCGAAATGTTTTTCATATAAATTTAAAATTTTCAAGTAAGTCATAGACATTCCGCTAGGGGGCGCAAGCGTAAATTGCGTTTCCCCCGATATTTCTGCTTCTAAAACTCCGATTTAAAAAATTCTTCCTGTACCGCATACAGCTCGTGATGGAAAATGTTTTTTTTTATATAATTTATAATATTTGGTAAAGCATGGTTTGACCACCAGGGAGCATAAGTGTTCAATCCTGCTTCTGGTGTATTTGCTGCAAAATCTGAGCTCCTGAAAACTCGACTTAAAATTGTTTTTTCTTGGACCGATACCACTCACATTGAAAAACCTTTTGAGAATACTTTCTTGCTGAAATAATAAATGGTTTTCCCGCTAATGGTCGTAATTACGTATCTTATATTGTCCATATCTCTGCTTCGAAAAGTCCGATTTGAAAGATTATTTCTTTGTTGAAGAGCGCTTCCGCTTCCAAATGTTTCTCATATTAATTCAAATTTTTCTTAACTCATAAGTCTGCAACCAGAGGGTGCAAGTTCACATTTCCGTTCATAGCAATATCTGCGGGATTAAAAAACCTATTGAAAAACTTCTTTTTTCGGTCAGATACTACTTTTTGCGAGACTGGTTCCATTGACTTTGTATAGCTTTGATAAATTTAATTTGCGTCAGAGCGGATTCAAAAGACGTGCTCAATACACCCGAGAATTCGGTGTCATCTGTCTTGCTTTTTATATTGCAGATTTGCTTTTGTGTCCATTCCGTCTCGAATTATGGTATAATACGCATGTCATTACATATTGTTTCGATTCATTGATATATTCCATTGTAGTTGTACTGCTTAAACTGTCTGTAATATACAAAACGAAACTGCCTTTCGCTGCAATACAGAAGCCGAATCTACGTGTGTAGCTTTGATATGCACGCAAATTGCCTCTTTGGCGTTAGTCGTTTTCGACTACTGGTTAAGAAAATAACCGTAACCAGTAGCGTTTGGAGCATTAAGCTTACTTAGTGTCGTTTAATACTGATCTAATTGCATTTTTCTTTTCTTTTTCATTTCGTCTACAAATATAAATAAAATAATAATAGTTTCTCCTCATGCTGTCAGTAGCAGAAAAATGCATTCCCCAAGCCGTCTGGTCAACATGGGAAATTAGACAATTACCCTTCCGAATAAGGAATTGGGAGATACCTATAGCTAGAAGTGGCTATAAAAAGGGTTAACAAACAGAGAGACAGACCATGGGATTCTAAGTAAAAAATTCTATATGTCGTTTATGAACGATAAAGTAGAACTAAAATTCTTGACGTAACGCTTCCATGTTTCAAAAGAGTTGATCGTATGACGTAAATCGAGTGACGTAATGCATCTCTGACGTCATGTTAAAATGATTTAGATGAGATGGCGTTACACCAGCAGCTATTGGAAATCGGTCCTTTTTGCTGGAAAAACAAAGCAAAGTGTTATAGGCGTCCGCTGTGGGCGACAAAATGGGAAAAACGTTCATACTTTCGAACAAAGAAAACTTTATTGTTTTAAATTGCCACGTGGGTTTAATACATGAGAGGTGCAAATTTAAATCATAAGACAGCTGTTCCCATTAATTCGTATGTTAAGCACGATATCTATGAAAGAAAAGTGAGTTTTTGAGGTGGAAAATAACAAATCATTTGGAACAGGTCGCACAATTTCGTAGCATTTTGCGAAAGTCATTTCCAAAAATTGGGTGATCATTGCGTTCCTCATATGTTGCCAAATTGGTCCGAATGTGTGTCAACCTGTTCCGCGTGTGTTTTCAAAGCTCTTTAAACCATAAAATGCTTTATGATGTAAGATACTAGTATTTTTACATAACACATTCCGGACAATTCGTGGCAAAAGCATGGAACACTCTCGTAGCACACTGCGAATACATTTCCCAGAGTTACTTTCTCGATGTGTTCCGAATGAATTGTCAACCTTTTCTCAATGTGTTCCGAATGAGATGTCAAACTTTTCGCACTGTGTTCTACTAAGAACACATTGATGTGCTATATATTCCGAAATGCCACGAGGCTAGAGAAGAAATTTTCGAAATAGGGCATGGATCAAGCATCTGCATCATTTTAACTGTACTAATGTCCTAATTTACCTAAATAGTGGATTTTGGGTAAGTGAAACTTGATTTCAAACATTTCATGTGTCTGATCAAAATGATCATATGTAGAGGATTTTAGGAAGTGAGTGTCTGACTCCAGGTCCTAAACAACCCTCAGAAATAGGAAGCTAGGAGATTTGTGCTAGAATGCCCGATAGGAAAGTGACACGGAAGCGAAGTAGAAAGGGGGAGGAAGACGCCCTTATTTATTACCAGGGGCAAGTACCCGGGGTCCGGCGGCTTAACTTGCCCATCCGACGCACCGCGGATATTTAGTGGATCGAGTGTTCGTACCTGCTGGAATCGAACCTGAGGTCCTTTCCGTGGCAGTCACGAACGTTGCCTACTAGTCCACCCGCGGCCCCATGTCATGTGTCTTTTGTAACACATAGACATTAATCTGTAACGATTCAGTAGGTTAACAGCAGCGCCAGTCCTTATATATTACATGGTATATTGAGTTAGTGGGAATGAAATGTCCGGCGCGAACGAGCAGTGGAGACAGGCCCCCACCACAGAGGAATGGAACCACCCACAGGTGTTGCTGGTATTACGTCACAGAGTTACTATAAATAGCAAGCATGTGTGTGAAGAACAAGGTTGAAGGCCGCGGGTGGCCTGGTGGGCAACGTTCGTGACTGCCACGGAAAGGACCTCAGGTTCGATCCCTGGCAGGTGCGAACGCTCGATCCACTAAATATCCGCCGTGCGTCGGATGAGCACGTTAAGCTGTCGGAATCCGGGTACTGGCCCCCGGTAATAAATAAGGGCGTCTTCCTCCCCCTTTCTACTTCGCTTCTGTGTGACTTTCCTATCGGGCACTCTAGCACAAATCTCCTAGCTTCCTATTTCTAAGGGTTGTTTAAGACCTGGTGTCAGACACTCCCTTCCTAAAATCTTCTACATATGAAAAAAATAAAAAGAACAAGGTTGAGACGTGATTTGTTTCAACGTAACGTGACTTGCAAAGGAAACATTAGGACGCCGGATTTCAGAGTCTTCCTGTATGAATTTAATCTGGGCCATTCTGCAGGAATTGCAGTTCGAAACGTTAACAAAGCGTTTGGGGAGACCAATGACAAGCAGCATAGAGTTTTATACGTATTTCCAGGTATATTTGATATTTACATCCTCGTTCTCTATATTTGTGCGTTCCAAATATTTGAAATAAAAAGAATGATGACAACGAATTTTCTGTTGTAATCAGCGCATCGTTTGAACCGTTTCTGACACGCATTGTATTTTTCAAAGTTATTCAAAGTTAATGTAAGCATTTTGAAAATATGTACCGGATTTTTGCAATTAATAAAACATCCAGAAATAGAAACAGCTACATTTCTTCTAACACCGTCTAAAACGTACGTTACAAAAATTAATTAACAAATGGCGCACAAAACTTTTCTCATAGCACAAGGATATCGGAAACAGATTTTCAAATCGAACAGCTAAAGGAACAAATATAGAAAGAAACATGATATAAGTCTAAGCCTTCTAGCTAAATAATTTTGCATAATAGGAGAGTTGAAAGTAGGCTTGGAATGTTCTTCGTGGAAAAAACTATGCCAAGGAAAAATAACTTTTCAAATTTTCAAATACGTCTCCCGCAGAGGTAGAGAAAAAAAAAAGCATTGGCTCTTACGCCACTTAGCGGGAAATTGGTGCACTATTTAGAGGATAATGTTCCACATCTCTATTGTCGCGAATGGCATACAGTAAAAAAAAACAATTTTTCATTAGGGTTTTTAGAAGTAATGATACAGCTGCAAACAGAAGTACACAAGCACCACCTAGCGACAGAACTGTGAACTATAAAACTCCTCAAATAGTAACCTAAAGGGTTCCACAAGGTAAATGGAATCCGATGTTGAACGAATTTTTTAAATCGCATATTTAAAAGCAGAGATATTAAGAAAAACGTTGGCGTCCCCTAGCGGCAAAATTTTGCATTATTTTGGTAAGAAAATACGCTCACAGAGTTTGCACATTTAGTAGTATCTGACCGAAGAAAGAAGTTTTTCAATAGGGGTTTTAGTCCCTCAGATATTGCTGTAAACGGATACGTGAACTTAAGCCCTCTCGTGGCAGACTTCCTTGTTAAGAAAAATTTGAAATGACATCATTTCGTAGTGGATATGCTCTCGAACAAAGGAATATTTTTTTAAGATCGAACTCTTAGGAGCAGAGCTATTGACAAAAATAAGATACGCATCTACGCTTCCTTGCGGAAAAACTATACATTATTGTAAGAAGAGAGTATTCTGAAAATGTTTCACAAAGAGAGCTAAATGGGTCCACAAAAGAATTTTTTCATTCGAGTTTTCAGGAACTCAGATTTAGATGCAAATGCATCAGAAGCAGAAATAAACCCTTACACCCCCTGGTGGCCAAACTACACTGCTGGACAATTGCTAAGGACGGATCATAAACGGCTATATAACGCATAAAAAAGTGAGTGTGGTTCGATGCCAAGTGAAATAAAATAATGTCAGAATGCCAGGACATTACCAGAAAGACAATTTATTGTGCTCTGAAATCCAGAAGGCTTTGGAACGTGTTCAAGGGACAAACAGGCCATTTTGTGCAGAATACGTAAACGTGAAAAAAATGCAATTACCGTCCGCAGGCGTTCCGGCGTAAGATGTCAATACGGGATATGGCCACCATGGAGGGCGATGCAAGATTCCACACGTCGTGTCATGCTTTGCACAACATTATCAAGCAGCTGTTGGGGTAATTTATCTCATTCCTCTGTCAGTGCACGGATGAGGGTGTCCTTGTTTATTGCAGGACATTGGCGACCAGCAAGACTCCTCCCCAAAGCATCCCACACATTTTCAATGGGATTCAGATCTGGAGAACGTGCTGGCCATACGAGGCGTTGAATATCCTCGCTCTCAAGACACTCCTGGACAGCGACTGTTCGATGACATGTTGCGTTGTCGTCCATGAAAATGAATCTATCACCGACAGCACCACGGAACATGCGAACATGAGGTAGCAGAACATCATTAATGTATCGTTGGCCAGTCATAGTCCCAGTTGGAAGCACATAGAGGGACGTACGGCCATTGATCATGATGCCAGCCCATACCATGACACTACATGTCGGATATCGGTCTCTTTCCTGTATGTTTGCTGGACAAATGCAGTACCACTATCACGCCAGACCAGTTGTCGTCGATAATCAGACGATAGACTGTATCTCCTCTCATCTGAGAAGAGGACAGCAGACCAGTCGTTATCAGTCCAATTGCGATGTTGATGGCGCCATTGCAAACGGGTGGTACGGTGACGTCTGGACAATGGGATGCACACTACAGGACGGCGGGCGTATAGTCCTTCTTCATGCCAACGTCTGGCGACAGTTTTTCGGGAGATCCGCTTGCCAGTAGCAGCCATAAACTGATTTGCTACCTCACTAGCTGTGCTGCGCCGGTGTCGTTTTGTTGATAGCACTATGTACCGATCTTCTGCTGGTGTCGTACTGCGAACACGACCTCCCCCGTGATGTTTGCTACACTCCCCATTTGTTTGAAATGATTTCCAAAGCCTTGAAACAACACTGTGGCTGACGTCGAACTCCCTGGCAACATCTGTTATTTTTCGCCCTTCTTCAATCTTGCCAATAATACAGCTACGCGTAAAATCATCTAGGTGATGTCGGGAAGACATACTGAAAATTGCAAGTTCGTCAATTGATTCTTTCCCTTTCAACTTTGCGTTTGAACAACAACGGTCAATACGCGTCAAATCCTTTATATCTGTTATCAGCGCTATGACGTCACGAACAAGTTCGGCAATCCAAAATTTGCATACGCACAACACGTCTTACTGTATCCCGCACTTATGCTAATTTCCACATTTTCCTGCCTTCCATTTTATGGTTGCTATCGTTGCTATTGTCATCCGTCCTTAGCAATTGTCCGGCAGTGTATTATTTACCAAATATAAGAAATTATATGCAAAACGTTTCCTATCAGTAGCTGTATGTGACACAGCAAGAATATTGCAAATCGGACTTTTAGAAGTAGAGATATCTGGGAAAACGCAATTTACCTTTACGCCCTTTAGTGGAAAGTCTATGAATTACTTGAAAATTTTGGAATTATATGAAAAACATTTCGCAGCAGAAACTATATGCAACTGAACACAAAAGGAATTCTTCAACTCGGACTCTTAGAAGCAGAGATATTAACAAATATATGATATACATGTACGCTCCCTGGCGGAGAAACCCTGCATTATTTTAAGCAGAAAAAATTAAAAAAAATTATCGACGTGAGTGGTATCGGTCAAAAACTTTTTCAATCCAGATTTTAAAAGCTCAGATTTTCCTGCAAATACATCGGAAGCAGAAGTTAACACTTACGCCCCGTGGTGGCCAAACCGTTCTTTAACAAAAATTAGATACAGCTCCTTCCAGGAGCTGTAACCACCGAAGAAAGAATTTCTCAAACCGGAGTTTTAGAAGTACAGATATCGGGGAAAACGCAATTTGCTTTAACGCCCCCCTAGCGCAAAATCTATGCGTAACTTGAAAAAGTGGCTATACCTGAAATGCTTTTTGACATAAATGGAATTGAAAAGTAAAATAATTTTTTCAATCGGATGTTTAGGAGCAAATGTATGTAATAAAATGTGTTTTGAATTCGATATCATCTGCGTTTATGCCCTCTAGCGGCGAAATTGCACATCGTAAAAAAAAAAAAAAACGCAATGAAGGATCATCATTGGCACATTTCGAGCTTCCCAATGAAAACAGAATTTTTCAAATCGGACTAATAGTTGCAGAGATATGGTATTCACAAACGGACGCACGGGCAAACCGATAACACAAATACGATCTTTTTTTACAAAAGACGTTCTAAAAAATCGGATTTCGTGGTTCTGCTTCAAGTTTCTGTTATGAAACAACCTGTTAATGATACGCGAATACTTAGTGCCTTGAGAAAGTGTAATGATCGGAAACAAGAATATTCAAAACAAATTTCAGCTTGCACAGATTCGGGTTTTCCATTATTAGAAAAATACACACTGTTTATTCTAACACTAATTCAAGTCATTAGCACGAATAAATGGAGTTGTTATAAAAGAAACTGGAAGAGTAAATAAACTCTGTCCCTGTATGGCTGAGGTTATCGTAGAAAGCGAAGAGCCTTTGCTCGTGGTCCTCTGCTTTCAATCTGTCGGAGGTTCCGTTCAAGATGCAGACTTTCCCACATTATCACTCTTCTTGCAGGGAAGGAAACATTCAAGGTGTGTTTCCCACATGTAGATATATGGATGCCCCCTCTAACTTTATTTGCAAATATCTTCGCTATTAATCATCCGATCTGGATGATATTTAAGATTTAGGGGGTTATCCATGTGCTAAATAGAATGCGCATTAAATAACATACCCCTCATATGAAAAAATTCGGAGATGGTGAGCTAATTAACATGTTAATTAGCTTAATTAGCATTTTCTTCACATCACGTGATAGTTCCATTCTAGTGCTTTCCAACGGTACCTTACTTGTTTATCTGCGGCAAATGGTTCGAAAGTTAAGGGGGTGGCTCGTTTTTTTTGTTTTTTTGAGGTCTGTACATGTACCATTTGCAGAGAACTTCATTCCATGGGTTACCGTGGTCGTGCGGCTGCTCATAAGCCTTTCATCTCAACTCGGAATGCTACTCGTCGTTTATCATGGTGTAAAGAACATTTATGGTGAACCGTAGATCAATGGAAACCGGTCCAATGGACTGATGAATCCAGATACACGATCCATCAGTCCGATGGCCGTGTGTGGGTATGGCGGCAGCCGGGGAAACGCTATTTACCACAGTGTACTGTTTCTACGGTCAAGTTTGGCAGTGTAATCGTGTGGGGGTGTTTATCGTGGTATGGTCCCGGCCCATTGGTTATCTTGGACAAACCTGTTAACCAGCACGTCTACCTCGATATTCTGGACAATTATGTCCTACGAACTCTGTGGCAATACTATGGAACCGAGCCTTGTTGGTGGCAGCAGGATAATGCACCGAGCCATAAAGCAAGGACTGTTACGGCGTGGTTTGACGATAATTCTGTATCGTATGTGGATTGGCCAGCACAGAGCCCTGATCTTAATCCCACATAGCACCTAAGGGATGAATTAGAGGGCCACATAAGAAGTTAGGAACCAAGACCTACTACTAAGCAACAGTTAGCAGCAGCATTATGTACTGAATGGAAACGCATACCTATCGCTGTGTTCCAAAACCTTGTCAAAAGCATGTCTCGAAAGGTTAGTGCATGCTAAGGCCAAAAGTGCCGACACCGTACTAATTTATGTCAATAAATGCTATGCTGTGTTCTTCTTCTAGGTGTCCAGCGACTTTTGTCATTGAAATAAATATTTTGGGGAAACGGGTCGTACATTTACATAAGTAAAATACACATAATTATGTATTTCAAAGATAATTCTGTTATCTAATACCTTTGCTGCTGAGTAATAAAAAGCGTTGAAAACAGTATTGATTAAGTTATTTCATTACATAAACATCAGTCGCGATGTAACCAAAAGCAGTCATCTGAAAACATTTCCTCGCAATAACATTGTCTATCCCAAGCACAGTGACTGCTACATGGAAGTGACAACCGTTCATATTTGCAAGCATGAGCACATAATGTTTCACATCAAAGCTTAACAAATTCATTGCAATGTTGTGAAGCATCAGGTAAAAGTGAGCACAATGATTCGCAGCCTTAGAGCTTCTGTTGCCGTTCTCACTGAGCAGGATTAGGTACATCAGGAGGCAATTCCCACCGTTGAGGCAAAATATAACCCGCTAGTAAAACGCTGGCTTCCTGTTCTAAAAAGAGCAACTTCACTTGGTTGCACAATTTCTGAGAAGGACGTTTTTTGGTCACAATCGTTCTACGGTGTTCATTGATCGAGTAGGTTGTACTGCTTTCATTATACTAATCTACATAATTGTAAATAACTGGAAACGCTTGAAACTGCCGTTTGAAATGTTTCAGAGACAGCTTGATAGTTCTGCCAAGTCTCTCATCATGCCGTTTGGCCATATCCTGCAAATGCCGAGACAATGTGGCAACCGACAAATACGTGCGTAAACATTACGCCGTCATAAACTGTTTTCCCATGCTTTTGAACATACCCATGAATCGGTAGGAGACTACCCATTCATTTTTTTAAATGTACCCTGACAGCCATCTAACATGGTGGGAATGGTCCACAGCAAATATCTATGGGCACGACAGTTGCAGGGAAGCAAAAAAGGTTTGCTGATAAAATGCTTTGAATGAAACTGAAAAAGTAGCAATTCGAGATCCAGAGTTACGTATCAAAATTTGAACTGTCCACACTATGTGAGTTTCTGTGTTATCCTTTCTATCTTAGATACCTGCCCGTCAGAAAAAGCACTCTATATAGGTTTTCTTCAAAAGGATGAACATTCATACAATACTGACTTCATGTAGGCAGCAGGCTCGTTTTACGAGAGATCCTGTTAAGTTGTAGAGCTTATAAGGAAGTAAATTTCTCCGTCATTTTTGGTCTACGCCGGGATTCGAACCCGGATCCGTTTATTCCGGAATAAGTTGCTCTACCAATTGAGCTACGCGGACGTTTGTTCTGACTGCTATCTGCCTTTATGTCGTGTGCGTCCTGCTGGCAGGTACGTCACATCTCCCCCCCCGAAAGAGGGCCGGGGCATGGCCCCCTGGTTAACCGTGACCATGAATCGTTGCAGGCAGCCATCCACTGTAGAACGTGCACTTGAGAACTCACAGTCAATCCGGTGTGTGGAATGCAACGTCACACACATTTATTTTTCGAAGCGCTGGAGAAGAGATTCTCTGATTTTTCCTATCTCGCGGTGTGGAAATAACATCACACCATTGCGAGATTTTGAACGGTCGGGTCATCCGGATAGTTCGGGCGCCATTATAACGAAGTAAATTTCTCCGTCATTTTTTGGTCCACGCCGGGGATCGAACCCGAATCCACATATTCCGGAACAAGTCACTCTACCAACTGAGCCACGCAGACGTTCGTTGTCGCTGCCATCTCTTGTTCTTATCTTATTACATGCATACGTCACGTGCATTCAACCTCAATTGTGTTGCCAAACGTATTCGTTTGAAGGAAAAGGTATTTCGTTAAGCGTGAAGAATACTGAGAATAAACTCAAGATTTACATAGGGAAAGAAACTAAAAAAGGAAAGTTAATCTAGAATATACGTCACAAGCTTTTCCCTCAATAATAGCATTGGCCTCAACAAGAACTTCTACCTACTTCCAGCAAGCCAATCACGAATCTCTGCAAGTAGAGCGATTTCAATGTGTAGTTCTCTCATCATGATCATGATTTTATCTTCTCCGCACGTTCGGGAATTGAACTCTGCAGTTCTCTTCTTGTTGCAATCACTGCTTCATCACATGTCACCAGAGGTGTCTGACTGGGTTTCAGTGAGGCAGTGTGCACTAGGGAACATCAAAGCAATGCCAAGTCACTAAGGAAGAGTTGACAGACTTATTCAACGGAGGCCGAAAAATAGTTATCTTTTGTTACATAACAATTTCATTGGGAGTGGAAAGCACTTCCAGTAAGGTAGCTTATATAACTTTGATTACGAAGATCAAGGGTTTACATCACATTACGCCATTCAAGTGATAATTAATATCAGTTGAAGATGGCTGGAAAACATTGACAAAACTCACAGGAACATGTAGCTTTTTCTTTGTTGTACACTGACGGAAAACAAAATCCCAACACCACGAAAAAATAGTTGTAGAGGAATGAAATGGCGGCAATACATTTGTATAGGTAACATATTTAATCGATTAAGGTTTCAAGATCACAGCTTAATGTAAGCGCGAGAAGAGCCATTTTAAATGTGAAATGCTGGTACATTAATAACCGGTGTAACCGCCAGAATGTTGAATGCCAGCACGCAAACGTTCATGCATTGTGTCGTACAGGTGCTGGATGTCAGTTTGTGGGATGGAGTTCCATGCCTGTTGCATTTGGTCGGTCAATACAGGGACGGTTAATGCTGGTTGGGAGTGACGCTGGAGTTGTCGTCCAATGATGTCCCATACGTGCTCGATTGGAGAAAGATCTGGTGATCTAGTAGGCCACGGCAACATGTCGACACTCTGTAGAGCATGTTGGATTACAACAGCGGTATGCGGGCGAGCGTTATCCTGTTGGAAAACACCCCCTGGAATGCTGTTCATGAATGGCAGCACAACAGGTTGAATCACCAGACCGACGTACAACTGTGCCGTCAGGGTGCGTGGGATAACCACGAGAGTGCTCCTGCTGCCATAGGAAATTTCTCCCTAGACCATAGCTCCAGATGTAGGTCCAGTGTGTCTCGGCCGCAGACAGGTTGGTTGCAGGCGCTTACCTGGCCTCCTTCTAACCAACACACGACCATCACTGGCACCCAGGCAGAACCGGCTTTCATCAGAAAACACAACAGATCTCCACTCCGTCCTCCAATGAGCTCTAGCTTGACACCACTGACGTCGCAAACGGCAGTGGTTTGGAGTAAGTGGAATGCACGCCACAGGGCGTCTGGCTCGGATCTCTCCTTCAAGTAACCGATTTGTAACAGTTCGTTGTGTCACTGTGGTGGCAACTGCAGCTCGAATTGCTGCCGCAGACACAGTACGATGTGCCACGGCCATACGCCGTACACGGCGGTCTTCCCTCTCAGTAGTGTCACGTGGCCGGCCGGAACCCGGTCTTCTTGAGGCAGTACCTTCCCTTGACCACCTCTGCCAACAGTCATGCACAGTGGCTACATTCCTGCCAAGTCGTTCTGCAATATTGCGGAAAGAAAATCCACCTTCTCGTAGCCCTATTACACGACCTCGTTCAAACTCCGTGAGCTGCTGATAATGGCTTCTTCGTCTTCTTAAAGGCATTCTTGACTAACATCAACACACTACGTCGAATCTCAACAATAACTAACGCTCACGAACGTTACAGCGCGTATTTACAGCAAACCTGTTTTGCATGTTTCGAGGGGCGCTACTAGCGCCACACGTATCCGCCGAGCGCGAAATTTGCATAGACGTCATCTTACAGATGTACTCTCACCGCCTACCAACTGTCGTTTATCTAACACAACCCCTTCTTGGTGCTGGGATTTTTCTTCCGTCAGTGTACTTGGTAATTGCAAGTGCCAATCAGGTAGGGAGCAAGTACATTTCTTCGTTCATTCATTTTCTTCTGTGTGTAATGTTGATGACACATCTTTTTTACCTGATTTTCTTTCGATGAAAGATGTGGCTGTTCTATGGAATGATTGCGTGGATGAAGGTGATGAGGGATTGTGATCAATGTTGTCTATCGCTGCACAGGTGAAAGTAGCTGGTTGAACTCTTACTGGACACACAACACCTATGCTACTGCACTGCTTTAAATTATTATTATTATTATTATTATTACTATTATTGTTATTATTATAATTATTATTACTATTATTGTTATTATTATAATTATTATTACTATTATTGTTATTATCATTACTATTATTGTTATTATAATTACTATTATTGTTATTATTATAATTATTATTACTATTATTGTTATTATAATTAGCATTATTGTTATTATTATAATTATTATTACTATTTTTGTTATTGTTATAATAATAATAATTATTATTACTATTATTGTTGTTATTATAATAATAATAATAATAATAATAATAATAATAATAATAATAATAATAATAATAATAATAATAATAATAATAATAATAATAATAATAATAATAATTATTACAATTATTATTATTATTATTACAGACTGTATTATAATTGCTGATGTTTCTCAAACTCGTTCAAATGATACGCTTATACTCAATTTGTGCGGCCTATCAACTATTTTTTTCCATTTTGGGTCTGAGCATACATCATTAGTCCAAATAAACGAATGGTGGAATTTCATTATTCTTTTTGTGGCGTATGTATCCTTGACTATTTGATTTCTTACGCTTGCTGATATGATACTGATTCATTTGTGAGAATGACAAGGTGGCAATACTTTAGTCATCTAGATGACCTTCATATTTAAAGTCACGATCTTTCATAGCCATTAGAATTGAGCTTGACATAGCAGAACCTACTATTTTCTTTTTTGCAATTGTTCCCAAAAGCATTCACTAAATTCTTTTACTCCAATTCGAAACATGTCTTTTCAAACAATGGCAGCTGTAAAAGCGAGGTACATATCATCTTGAAATGCGTTTTCAACTCATGCTGAATATACTTTCTAAAAGAATCTCTTCCGTTTCACTTCGCTTTAAGTTCTGAAACGGTTTTCTGCGATTAATCGCAGAAAAGTCATGACGCTGTCATTTATGCAAGAATTTTCTCGTTTAAACTTGTGCTATTCTCTGCTACTTATAAATGCATATCTGTCTTACGCCGGACTGCAAATGATTTAATGTTGGAGAACATAAAGAGACGTGATGCCTCAGATGTCTGAAGTACTTCTTGAGAATTTACAAGTTCTCCTGGAGCTATATCATACATCAATGCTGCATTTTCCCTTCAGATTTTTCATTTATCTGCGTTTTCCGAAGTTGCTTATAAAAGCTGGCAAGTGAAAAATGTTGGGGCGTTTTCTTTTGATTGCAAAAACATTACAGGCAAGAAATATTGGGTCGCTGAGTGCAACAAAAGCATCGTAAACTATATTACTTAGTTCCAGCGTACTAATGATCCCAAACTCCGTACCCGAGTTTTCGTCACAAAAGAAGCATCTGCCCTTCACTTTAACAACAAAAAATGTGGTATGCGTAGTCCTGAAAGTTCTTTCTCGATCGCTTATTCCAGTTAATTAAACTATGTTTTTGATGATTTCCGTTTTGCAAGTTAAGATTTATCATATTTGTTCTTGCAGTTTCTATGGAACTTCGCACAGTGTTTAATAAGTGATTGTTCCACCACACTGTTATCTGTGGCGTAATGGAAGTCTTGAGTTACTTCCACGCTATTTTAAACACATCAACACACTAATAAATTGTTCCTAAATGAAACAAACCTTAACGGCCAGACGAAACATGTAAACAGAAGTCAACTTACGGAAAAAGTCCTCTATTCGGAATGGAATGCATTACACTCTCCACACATTATCTCAACACTATTCAATTCTCTCGTACAACACTTTCTTAACAACGCTCCCAATAATCGCTCTCAATAATCGCTTTTATCAACACATCTCATACAACAGTTCAGTAATCGCTTTTTATCTCTTGTTCTTATCTTACAACAGGTATACGTATCTTGCATTCAACCTCAATTGTGTTGCCAAACGTATTCGTTTGAGAGTAAAGATATTTCGCTAAGCGTGAAGAATACTGAGAATAAACTCAAGATTTACATAGGGAAAGAAACTAAAAAAAGGAAAGTTGATCTAGAATATACGTCACATATCCTCCCAACTGCAGATTTCTTTTCTTATATGTGACCAACATAAAATAAAACATTAACAAAGTTGCTTTGTTTCCCTGGGTGTCCACAAAAGAAAAAATTCACCACACATCAAAAGTTAACTGTATAGCAAAATAATATCAATATTTTATATTTTGGACCAGTAAAAATGTATTTCAGTGTGCCACAAGCTATGTCACTCTGTGACGTACCTGCCAGCAGGACGCACACGACATAAAGGCAGATAGGAATCATAATACATGTCTGCGTAGCTGAGTTGGTAGAGCGGCTTGTTCCGGAATAAGCGTACTCGGGTTCGAATCCCGGCGTAGACCAAAAATGACGGAGAAATTTACTTCGTTATAATGGCGCCCGAACTACCCGGATGACCCGACCGTTCAAAATCTCGCATTGGTGTGATGTTATTTCCACACCGCGAGATAGGAAAAATCAGAGAATCCCTTCTCCAGTGCTTCGAAAAATAAATGTGTGTGACGTTGCATTCCACACACCAGATTGACTGGGAGTTCTCAAGTGCACGTTCTTCAGTGGTTGTCTGCCTGCAGCGATTCATGGTCACGGCTGATCCGTGGGCCATGCCCCCGGCCCTCTTTCGGGGGGAGATGTGACGTACCTGCCAGCAGGACGCACACGACATAAAGGCAGATAGGAATCAGAATACATGTCTGCGTAGCTCAGTTGGTAGAGCGGCTTGTTCCGGAATAAGCATACTCGGGTTCGAATCCCGGCGTAGACCAAAAATGACGGAGAAATTTACTTCGTTATAACTCACTTTAGTTATATTCGTTAAGATAAGACACTATTTTCGTCCTTTTCAAGCTTGCCAACCCATTTAGACTAAAAGCGGCTACATTTCTCTATAAAAGTAGTTAGTTTACTAACAACTGATTATAATGTGTTTTGGGTCTGTTAAAATGCAAAAATAAATAATGACTTGAAAAATGTGAAAAATTACATTCTGGAAACTAAATAATGAAGTCGTACAGGAACTAGCGGCATACATTTTGTTATATGACGTAATTAAGAGACAAACTTAGTCAGATTTTTGAGGTCTATATCAAAACGCAATCTCTGCCTTACTACCTACTACTGTGCCATTCTACACAATCAGGATTCTAAGCTGCGGCACTACGAGGGTCGTTTGTAGTAGATCATCCACAGTTGCCGAAAGGGAATGGAGGGCTCGAACAGATCTTTCCAATTCGTGCCACAAATTATCAATGGGCTTGAGATCTCGCGATCGAGTCGGCCATGCTAGTGTGGTAAACTAACTTTAATGCTCTTGTAGCCAATTGATTGTTAGCCACACGGGAAAAATGCGGTGTGGCGTCATCCTGTTGAAAGATGGCGTTATTTTGCGGAAAGAGAACTGTTACGAACTGGTGTAGATGGTTGACGAGAATGTTCACATACCTTGTGCCGGTGGTCTTTGATGGGTACGTGGGGCACCAAGGAAGCCCATGTACACGCACCTCAAACTGTTGCATCGCCTCTATCTGCCGGTATGACCCCAACTTGGCAAGCTGGATCCAACGCTTCGCGTGGTTAATCGCCACACATGCACCCTGCCATTGGCGTTATAGAATCGAAACCGTGATTGATCAGACCAGCTGACAAGTTTCCAGTCCTCCGCCCTCCAGGTGCGATAGACCTATAAAAACTGCAGCACATTTTTGTCTGTTTGTTTGGAGGCTAAACAACCACCGTGAGCAACTCGGTGGACTATAAACATTCTCCCGTCCCTAATTTAGGATCACATTTTCCAGGGAAGGGTGGGTAAAAGAAACGCAACATCCATGCCTTACCGGAATTCGAACTCGGACCTGTTTCGGACGAACGGTCAGGAGCCAGCGCTCAGACCAATGCGCCACCGGGGCGGCCAGATAACCTTTTTGGTGCCTTGTAGTCAACAAGGAGACACGATGTAGATATCGACTGCCGTAGCCTATTTTTTCCACGGTACGACAGATAAGTTTTCTGCATAAGACTGTGAATGCACCCTCATAAAAATCCGACTTTATCTGCTCCACGGTAGCAGTGGGATTGCCTGTAGCAATGCAGGACATTCTGCGCGCTATACTCGAGAATCAATTGCGCGTTAACGGCCACGTTTCTCTCGTTGGTTGGAGGTTTTGTCGTATTTCTCGTAGTCTCGGTATACACGTGCGACGTTCTGACGTGGATATGCCAACAGTTCAGTAGTTGCGGCGATTGAACAACCGGCCTTTCTTGCCCCCTGCTATCTCGGCACGGCCAAACACACTTACGTCGGTGCTTTTCCCAATGATTACTTCTCCGTGACTCTTTTCTAATGTGTACAGATCTACTCTATTTACTGGCATTGCGAGTTTTAAGCGTGCAACGTGATAGGAAGAAATACCTATCTGCTAGGTATATTGTTTATCGGAGAGTGCAAGATAATTTTTCCATTTAGTGCATAAAGCTGAAACATTCGGCCATAAATAAGTAGGGAAAAGGAAAATAAAAATGCTAAATAAGATCATGAAATTAACATTTTATCTCTGAGTAGGCAATAAAAAGAAATCATGCTTAATGAAATCATGCTAGTAGGTAATAAAAAGAAATCATGCTTAATGTAAATCGAAAATAAAATTAAGAAGGCTTTCATGGCATATTAACTCATTATCTTCATTTTAGCAGTGCGCATGGATTCGCACGTTCTCTACTCATTCTTCCTAATGGGCAATTTTGTAACTTTGAATAAGAAAAGTAAAGAACCTATGTCTTGTCTGTACTTACACTATTATCTGGCAGTTCAGTCTTCACCTTTGAGGGGATAATAACTAGTCTCCAGATGTGCATGTTAACGCTGTTTCCCATCCTGTAAACCATATTTCTAAATCAGTTCTGGTATTTACTTTTCTGCTACAAGCAGTAACCTTCATTTTTGTTTCTTAAAACTTCAATTCCCCCAACACACACTTTCTCTTCCCTAACCCCCTTTCCCTTGCCCTCCATCGCTCCCTGATTTTTCTCCCTCCCTTTCTCTCTCTCCCAGATTTTCTTTCTCCCTCCCTTTCTCTCTCTCCGTTCCTTTCTTTCTCTCTCCCCCTCCCTTTCCCCCTCAGTGTTTCTACTATTTTATGGCGCTTTCTCCTAAAAAAGCTCAGAAACCAACCTAGTGTATTTAGCTCCGTTCCCAGTGGCAATGATTATGGATTCTGTGCGCAAATCAGCCCAGTCCTTTATATTTACAAGCCCCAGGATGTTCTTTTTTTCCGCGGCCTCCTCTTTCCGTTGGTCGCTTCTTCTAATTGGAGTAAGTTAAATATATCACTCCGCATCAGATGTCCCAAGAAAGTAAGTAAACAGTTTTTCCATGCGTTTACAAACTTTAGTAACTCGCGATTTTTATTTATTCTCATTATTTCTGAATTTTTGCTGCCACGAGATCTTAAACTTCCTAAAATCCACACATCAAAACTTTCATAATTTTTTGATTGGCTATGCCGAAGTTTCAACACCATACAACATAATCGACAGCTTGTATCACTTTATCATATGAAGTATAATTTCAGTGTTTAACTAACTGTTGCACAAAACCGACTTCACTTTTTTTGAAGAATTAACTTGACTACTCAATTCTTGGTTTTATCTCCATACCACTGTCAGATGTTCAGATTATCCCTTTCAGTGTCCTATGGCGTGGATTCGTCTGGACTTGTAAAAATAATTACGCAGTTTAGCGGTTTTTTCTATATTTATTCCCCGATGATGAAATGAGTGAATTACTTGGTAAATGAGAAGAACTAGTTCTTCTACAATTGTGCTCGTTATTTAATGATGCACTATGTGGGAGGGGGTCACAGATTTTCTGGTTGATTTCTATATAAGTATTGTACCGGAAAATGACAAGTTATTGTTTTGCAACATACATTCTGCCGCGTTCTGGCATCTCGAACACCAAAATCTTTCCTTTCACTCAGGTAGCGAAAAATATCTCAGTCGCACGGAGAATCACAAAATCTACCTCCTTCCAAGACAGTCAGGAACTTCTACCTCTCTATTTTCCGCTCTCTCAGAAAAAACACTGACTTCTACCACCTAGTCCATTTTGCGTGCACCTGCGACTATCAGGTCAGCCGTTTATGACCTGATGGTCGCAGAAGGTGTCACGCAACCACTTTCACCCCACTCAGACTTCATCTTATCTCATTCACACCCTTATTTTGCGTGTAAGCCAACATTGCACGTCCTTAGGAATTCACTTGTTGAAGATATGTGTTCGAATCTCATCCTACATAAACGCTGATACTATTAAACCATTCACTCTAAGTTCATGAATGGCCTGTTCTCAGAAAACAGGATCGGCTGGCTTAAAACTACTAAATTGACCGTCTCACTAATGCCTTGCCAAAAAACACTAAGGAAAAAGGGAAATGATTTTAACTTACGTGGTGATATTAAAGAAGGTTATTAATGCTTATTTTTGCTGACAACAATAGGAATACTGTAACATAACACTTTCATTCAGCCAGCATCTCAAGAACTTGAACTTCTCTACGTGTTCAATGTTCTTTCCATTTAATATTAGATCAACCGATGCAAAAGGACTATTACTGTTTTTCATGAGCTTAGTTTTATTAGCTGTAACTTTTAAGAACCCATTTCCACACTTTCTCTGCAGGCACCTCAAGAAGTCACTGGGGGACTTGCATATTTGTTACAGTATAACGAAGTAAATTTCTTCGTCATTTCTGTCCACGCCAGGATTCGAACCCGGATCCCCTCATTCCGGAATAAGTCACTCTACCAATTGAGCTACGCGGACGTTTGTTCTGACTACTATCTGCCTTTATGTCGTGTGCGTCCTGCTGGCAGGTACGTCACATCTCCCCCCCGAAAGAGGGCCGGGGGCATGGCCCACGGGTCAACCGTGTCCATGAATCGTTGCAGGTAGCCATCCACTGTAGAACGTGCACTTGAGAACTCCCAGTCAATCTGGTGTGTGGAATGCAACGTCACACACATTTATTTTTCGAAGCGCTGGAGAAGAGATTCTCTGAATTTTCCTATCTCGCGGTGTGGAAATAACATCACACCAATGCGAGATTTTGAACGGTCGGGTCATCCGGATAGTTCGGGCGCCATTATAACGAAGTAAATTTCTCCGTCATTTCTGTCCACACCAGGATTCGAACCCGGATCCCCTCATTCCGGAATAAGTCACTCTACCAATTGAGCTACGCGGACGTTTGTTCTGACTACTATCTGCCTTTATGTCGTGTGCGTCCTGCTGGCAGGTACGTCACAACAGTTAAAGTCGTGTCATCAGCAAAGAGCTTCATTTCTTCCACCAAAAGCTTTTTAAGAAATAAAACTTTTGAATAGATGCTGAACAGAAATGGAATAACCGCACAGCTCTGTGACTCTCCTCTTTCAAAACTGTCATCATTGTTTCTGATGTAATCTGCTGAAAGTAATGCCGTGTGACCTCAGTCTAGATTTCTAATTACCCTGATATTCTTCGTCGGTCTTGCCCATTTGCTCGAAACATTTGATAAGATAGCTGTGTTGGACCATATCAGAGGTCTTCTCAAAATCTATAAAACAAATATAAAGATCTATTTGTGTTTCTCTAAATCTAAAACTAATACCTCCCAATTACATTACTTTATTTTTTTCAGTTCTCTTCTTTCTCTAAACTAATTTAAAACCTTTGAGACTGATAAATGACATTTTCATATAGATTAAAACACATAGGATTATTTTTGGCTTGTTTTGAAAACGAATAAATTATAAGTAGCAGTCAAACTTTGTGTGTGCGACGTAAATATCGATAAAACCTTCCGTTTTAGTTTCAAGGCATAGTTTCTTTTTTCTACGTAAATTAGTTTGGTTTTAGTTTCTTTCTTTTATGTAGTTACTCCTTAGTTCCATTTTTTTCTGAACAGCATATCGTAACCTGAAAGTTTCTACTCAAGTTTTGGCAACAACTGAGAGCTGGTCAAAAGATAAATATAAACTGTAGGTCTTCAGAGTGCGAATATCAACGATTAGACGAGCTGCACCTATGACGAATACAAGTTGCCATTCTATGACATGTGATATCACGTTAGTTGCTAGGGTACTACGGCGAGTGTTTCTTAGTGAATTGTGTTCACTAAGTTATACGACGAGCCGTATATCGACAACTGAAGAAAGAGGAATAAAGCTTAAAGTTCTCAGTAAGTACTCGTTTCTCAGCCGAAGGAACCTTATCAGTGTCTTGCTAGATTTATTATGCAGGTGCTTAGCATTCAAGTGAAACAGCCTTCAATCGACCACGAGAAACGCTTAAAACATGAGAGCGTCGACTATTAAATTTTATTGAATAAATATTTTTTTAATTCTTATCTTAGGCTGGTGTCCCTGTCTTCTGTAAATGAAACAAGACTTCGTTTTATTCACCCACACTTCCTAATTAACGCAAGATTATATTTTTCAGGGGGAAAGTTTGCCTTATGAATTACATATCCGAGAAGAAAGCCCTAGGATAATTTTTGACCCGCAAAATAGCACGTTGATAGAAGTATCATCTGATTTCCTCTTTCTGCTTTTGACGCAACAAAGGAAAACCCAACAAAAAAAGAGAAAAGTAAAACGAAAAAAAAAAAACCATGCTGGACAGCACGAGAAGGTGTTAGTGTTTTTTTATTTTAATAGAAGGCCTATCCAGTGGCAGACTGCTCAGATGCGTGCGTTTCTGGTTGGTCGTCTTATCTGGGTCTAGGTTAGACTCCTGAATGACGCATAAGTGATGTATTTGTCTTACCGCAGTGGCCCTCGCCCTTCAGTGGAACCAGTGGTCCCTAAGTTAGGGACAGGCGGCTGCTTATAACCCTATAAGTTGCTCAAACCCCAGGCAAACAAAATCGGAGTGGAAAGCATTGAAAAGGAGGTTGGAATTGAAAGTCTTTTAGCACTTTCATTAGATTGTGATCATTCACCGTTTGCCGAAAAGCTTCTTAGCACAAAGTGAAGTGTATAAGATATTATTTCTTTTGTTTCTCTCCTCTTATTTTCAGTGCTTTTCTGAATATTTTAGTTATCCATGAGCTCTTTTGCTGGCTTACACCGCAAGGCGTAAATTCATTCAGCCCCACTGTAACCATGGGAACAGGGCCTTGCTCATGACATCATCAGCGAAAAACAGAATCTAACCGAATCGCAAGCAGCGAAGATTAAGTTCAAATATAACATAAGCTTACGTTTGCCTCTCTAATGACATTCTCTCCTATTTCCTATCGTATTAGAAAATCTTATTATCTCGGTGCCAATGCCTAGGCGGTAAATCAAGCAGTGGGTGTCACTGACAATCGAAGTGAGAGTGTAAAAAGCTTTCAAGAGCGGTCCCTCCTATCCGCAAGATTCTTCCCTACACGCAGACAATGTTAATGGACTTTAGATTTATTCCTACAGTACATCTGTTAATGGAAGTCAGATTAAAGCCATAAGATGGCAATTACAATTTTATTGTTTCCTAGGTTTCAGTCTTTATGTGATTCTCCGAACGCATCTATTCGTTGATAACCATGAAAAATTGACCGACGTTGGTATACACTCGCTTGCTAAAGAAGGTGGTGTTCAAAAACAAAAAGGGTGAAATGGGGGGGGGGGGATGAAAGAAAAAAAACTTATCCGTTTTCCAATAGAGATCTTAGTTGCTTAATTATGGCCGCTGCAGGAAGAAGAAACGGTATTTAGCAGAACAGGAGGGAGGAAAGAAATCGGGGTGAGTAATTACACTTTCGTCTCAGGCAGATGATTTTGTGAACTAATTAGGAATTTTTGTAAGGTGTTTTTTTGTCTTTCTTCTCAAATACTCATTGTTTTTCTGTTTTTTTTTTGTTTTTTTTGCCATGTAAGCGGCAGGAAGACTTCTGTATTTCTTTGTCAAATTTGCGAGAATTCTTTTTCAAAATTTGGACGTTTGAGAGAAAATAAGGAAAAAGAAAATGAATTTTTATAGCTGGAAACAAATAAAAAAATATCAAAAGAAAAAGGGAGTGAAATAGTAGCGTAACCCTTTTAATAAATCCGAAATTCTTCTGCTTATTCTTACTAACAACTTAATTGTAATTAAAACAAATGGAATCTTTTTCTGTCGCGGAGTAATTCCCTCTCTGTTAGAATTTGTCTCAGTCGGCAATAGAAAAAGACCTCGAGTGGCTACCATGATCCTGAATATAGAAGAAAATGCGTCTTTTTATTGTTTACTGGAGTTTTATTTTTCTTCACGTCGGCAAACGTTTTCAGTGCTTTCTATCTGTTCATTTAATCTTTTAACATGAAAGAGCTCGTGTATTCATCCTCAGAATATGTGAACGCATTCGTAACTTTATAGCCTCGTCATTTTTGAACTTTAAAAAATGCGATGGTCGTAGATTTTCACATAGTCTGATTTTTTGCAAGTTCGTCAGCTTTATGTGTAGCTCCATTAACAACGTTTTCTGAAAACAATTTGAAAATTTTCCTAATTTCATGCATGCTACTGAAGGTTCTTAGTCTGTAGTTTTTTTTTCCTGAAGATTAATTGTATTCATCGAAAGGTTTTTAAATGAAAACGTTTCACATTATAAAATCGTTATAAAAATGAACTTCTGAAACGCAAAACGGCGTAATATCCAGAGCGCAAAAATTATTTCGTGCAAAACTAGAATCTTTTCTTCTTGGGCGTGTAGTTGTTTAGAGGCTCATGATCTTCTGAGTTTCTAGCACGTCTTTAGAAAAAAAAAAACACACATGCGTACTATAAAAAAACAACAACACGTGCGTGCTATAAAAACAACAAAAAAACAAAAACAAAAAAACACACGTGCGTACTCATAGAAACGATTGCCGCCCCGGTGGCGCAGTGGTCTAAGGCGCTGGCCTCTGATCATTCGTCCGTAAGGGGTCCGGGTTCGAATCCCGGTGAGGCATGGATGTTGTGTTTGTCTTACGGCACTGGCTCTCTCTTCCCTGGAACCAGTGACCCTAAATTAGGGACGGGCGACTGCTTATAGCCCGTTGAGTTGCTCACGGTGGTCGTTAAACCTACAATCAAAAAAAAAAAAAAAAAATGCCTCATCCGTGGCGCGAGCCCGTGACCAGCTCTGACGACTGCTAAGAAACCTACGCCACTGACCACACGGGCACCGAGAAGACGTGTCGATTTTTAGCACGTCTTTCGTAAAAAAAGATCGTGCTTATGTTATCGGTTTGCCCGTCCGTCTGTCGAGACGATATCTCTGCAACTAATAGTCCGATTTGAAAAATTCTTTTTTTGTCTTAGGAAGCTTGAAATGTGCGAATGATCCTTTGTTTGGTTTTTTTTACGACGCACAATTTCGACGGTAGAGGGTGTAAATGCAGATGATATCGAATTAAAAAAACATTTTATTCCATATATTTGCTTCTAAACACCCAATTCAAAAAATTACTTTACCTTTCGATTCTATTCATGTCGAAGAGTATTTTAGATATAGTCACTTTTTCAAGTTACGCATAGATTCTCCGCTAGGGGGCGTAAAAGTAAATTGCGTTTCCCCCGTGTGACGTATATTCTAAATCAACTTTCCTTTTTAGTTTCTTTCCCTATGTAAATCTTGAGTTTATTCTGTTATTCTTCACTCTTAACGTGATATCTTTCTCTCAAACGAATACGTTTGGCAACACAATTGAGGTTGAATGAACGTGACGTATGCCTGAGTTTTGATAAGAACAAGAGATAACAAGTTAGTAAAATCATGCAATGCATTGATTATAATACGCTTTCCAACATACCAGAAATCATTACTCAAGTTATGAGAATAATGGCTGTGGAATAAATCTCGGTCCTGTGCCCTGACCTTTGATTCCATTTCGATTATATTCAACAGAACCGGTTTGGTATACCTCCGAAATAACATGATAAAGTTTTGTCGCAATCGAAGCATTTTTACGCAAGTTATGATGCATAAGGGCTATGGAATAGATCCCGCTCCTGTGTCCTAACCTTTCACCCCATTTCGCCCATTTTCAATAGAATTCGTCCCCAGGCAAGACCCTACAACATACCAATATGTCATCCAAATCGAAGCATTTTTACGTAAGTTATGACGCATAATGGCAATGGAAGTGATTCCGCTTCTATGTCCTGACCTTTGACCCCATTTCGCCCATTTTCAATAAGGTTTGTCGCCATGTGGTCTTCTACCAGATACTAAAATTTCATCGAAATCGAACCTTTTTTACGTTAGTTATGACGCATAACAGCAGTGGAATGGATCCCGCTCCTATGTACTGACTTTTGATCCCATTTCGTTCACTTTAAATAGGGTACCTTCCCAGGTGTTCCCCTACCAGATACTAAAATTTCATCGAAATCGAACAATTTTTACGCGAGTTATTGGGCGGTCGGACATACGCGCACACCTTGTGACGTAATGAGGCAGATGGGAATTGCGACCATCGCTCGCTGCAAGAGTGTGACGTCATAAAACTTTAATAGGATCCACACACAACGCATGACGTAATGAGACAGATGGCGTGACCGCGCGCCAACATTATCAAACGCGAGATTGTGAAGTCATAAGATTTCTAAGCATTGGTAACATTAATGGAATAATGGAACAACGCCATCACTAAAAACGTTATAATTCGGGGTGGTTATTTAACCCACTGAACGAATTCTCCTAAAGTCGAGATCAAGCTAAATCGATTTCTAGTTCCAGAAAACGGTAGGTTAACGACTTTCATCAAAATTCTTAGAGCCGTTTTCAAAATAAAATGTACATACATACATACAAGAATTGCTACTTTAAGGTGGACGTCAAGTAATTTTGCTTCCTATACTTCCAATGGAAAAACTTCTGTACACATTTTCTTCACAATTAATGCGTTCCCAAGAATAAAAATTTGAACATCGATTAAAATATCTTCATTTTATAACTTGCAATACTTAATATTTTCTAAAACATAACCATAATTATGCAATTCAACATTTGTTTGTCTACTGTCGTTATGAAAACACAGGTCGCGCCATCTTTTTTCTGGACAATTAATGCGTTCACAAGGATGAAAATTTGAACACTGATTAAAATAGCTTCATTTGATAACTTGGAATACTTAATATTTTCTAAACCATAACCGTAATTATGCAATCCAACATTTTTTTGTCCACTGACGTCATCAAAGTACAGGTCGCGCCATCTTTTCTCTGGTTTCAACACCACCAAAGGAAAAGTTATTGATTTTTAATATGGTTATGGTTATGTTTTAGAGCATATTAAGTTTTCCAAGTTATAATATGTAGTTATTTTAATCGATGTTCAAATATTCATCCTTGGGAACAGATTAATTGTGAAGGAAATGTGTACAAAACGTTTTCCATTGGAAGTATAGGAAGCAAAATTACTTGACGTGCACCTTAATAATATGGGATAAGGGCAATGGAAAGGATCGCAATCCTATGTCCTGACCTTTGACCACATTTCGTCCATTTTCAATAGGGTTCGTCCCCAGGTGGTCCCCTACTACGTACTGAAATTTCATCGAAATCGAACCATTTTTACGCAAGTTATGACGCATAAGGGCAATGGAATGCATCCCGATCTTATGTCCTGACCTTTGACCCTACTTCCCCCATTTTGAATAGGGTTCGTCCCCACGCGGTCTCCTACCGCATAGTAAACTTTCATTGAAATCGAACCATATTTACGCAAGTTATGACGCATAAGGGCAATGGAATGATCCCGCTCCTACGTCGTGACCTTTGACCCCATTTGTCCCATTTTCAATAGGGTTCGTCCCTACGTGGTCCCCTACCACATAGTAAAGTATCATTGAAATTGAACCATATTTACGCAAGTTATGGCGCATAAGGGCAATGGAATGATTCCGCTCCTACGTCGTGACCTTTGACCCCATTTGTCCCATTTTCGTCCCCAGGTCGAACCCTATTGAAAATGGGACAAGTGGGGTCAAAGGTTACCACATACTAAAATTTCATCGAAATCGAACCATTTTTACGCAAGTTATCGTGCGGACGGACGGACGGACGGACAAAGCTGGAGCATATACGCTTCTTCAACCTACGGTTGGAAAGCGTAAAAAACGAGGACTAATCTATTGCTTGAGATCGTTGGGTTGTAAACTGATTATTGAAAAGAGCGTTGTGTTGTGTGTGGAGAGCTTAGTGCAATATGCTATGCTACGATGTGTTTGCTACATCCTGAATAAAGCATCTTTTTCCGTAAGTGTGACTTCTGTTGTTCACATGTTTCGTCTGGCCGTTAAGTTTTTTTTTTCATTTAGGAACTATTTCTTAGTATGTTGGTGTTTTGAATTAACGTGGAAGTGAGACAAGACTTCTACGCCATACCCGATATTTCTGCTTCTAAAGCTCCGATTTGAAAAACAGTTTCTTCAGCGGATACGACTCCTGATGGGACCTACTTTCTATATAAATTCGAATTGTTGCTATAAAACGGTTTGGCCACCAGGGGGCGTAAGTGTTGATTTCTGTTTCTGATGTATTTGCAGCAAAATCTGAGTTTCTAAAATGTCGATTGAAAAAATTCTTCCGTGAACCGATACTACTCACGTCGATAAACCTTTTGGGAATATTTTCTTCTTAAAATAATGCATGGTTTTTCCGCCAGGGGGCGTAGATGTATATCTTATTGTTTTGCTCTTCAGTAATTTTTGTCAACATCTGTACTTCTAATAGCCCGCTTTCCAAAATTTCTTCTTTGTTGAATAGAGCTTCCAGTGCGACATGTTTTTCATATAATTTCAAAATTTTTAAGTACAGTAATTCATTGATTTTCCGCTAGGGGGGGGTATAGGTAAATTCCACTTTCCCATGTACCTCTGCTTCTAAAGCTTCGATTTGAAAAATTCTTCCTGAACCGGATACAGCTCCTGGTGGAAAATGTTTTGATTGTAATTTATAATTTTTTGTAAAATATAGTTTGGCCACCAGGGGGCGTAAGCATTAATTTTGCTTTCATAGGTATTTGCAGTAAAATCTGAGCTACTAAAATCAATTGAAAACATTCTTTCGTGAGCCGATACCGCTTATGCCGATACCGCTTATGCCGATAAACATTTCAGAATATTTTCTTCTTAAAATAATGCATGGTTCCTCCGCCAGGGGTCATAGACGTATATCTTATTTCTGTCAATATCTCTGCTTCCAAAAGTCGGATTTGAAAAAATTCTTCTTTGTTAGATAGCGTTTCTGGTGTAAAATGTTTCTCATATAATTTCAAAATGTTCAAGTGATGCATAAACTTTCCACTAGGGGGCGTAAAGGTAAATTTCGGTTTCCTCTATATCTCGGCTTCTAAAACTCCGATTTTAAAAATTCTTTCTGCACCGGATACAGCTTCTGAAAGGAAATGCTTTGAATATAATTTCTAATATTTGATAAAAACTGGTTTGGCTATTAAGAGGCGCAAATGTTAATTTCTGCGTCTGATAAATTTGCATCAAAATCTGAACTCCTGAAAACTCGATTGAAAAAATTCTTCCGTGTACCGATACCGCTCACATCGAAAAACCTTTCAGCAATACTTTCTTCCTAAAATAATGCATGCTTTTCCCACCGGGAGGCGTAAAGTCATAACTGCCGCCCCGGTGGCGCAGTGGTCTAAGGCGCTGGCCTCTGATCATTCGTCCGTAAGGGGTTCGGGTTCGAATCCCGGTGAGGCATGGATGCTGTGTTTGTCTTACGGCACTGGCTCTCTCCCTTCCCTGGAACCAGTGACCCTAAATTAGGGACGGGCGACTGCTTATAGCCCATTGAGTTGCTCACGGTGGTCGTTAAACCTCCAATCAAAAAAAAAAAAAAAGTCATAACTTATTTTTGTCGATATCTCTGCTTCTATGAGTCCGATTTGAAAAATCACTTCTTTGTTAGAGAGCGTTTCCGTGGGGAAATGTTGCGCATATAATTTCAAACTTTTCTTAGTGCACAAGTCTGCCACCAGAAGGCGAAAGTTCACGTTTCCGTTTACAGAAATATCTGCGGGACTAAAAACTCAATTCAAGAACTTCTTTCTTCCGTCAGATACCACTAACTATGCAAACTCTGTGTGTGTACTTTCTTTCGAAACTGTCCTATTGTTTAGGGGCATTATTTTTCCAATGAGGGAACGTAGCGATATATTTATACTTGTTACTATAAAGGGAATGCAAAAGTTTCCGCCGCCCCTGCTAGCGGGCGCTGTACGGGTCCAACCGGCCGACGACCCGTGCTGTCAGTTCGTACACGAACCCAGCAAGCCGGTCGATAAAGTTCAGTTGCAGCACTATTTGTTATTCATGTATAATTTAGGGAAAAGTGCGAGTGAAGCATACGGTTCAATATGTCAGGCGTTAGGCGAAACAGTTATGGGTGAGCGGACGTGTCGAGAATGGTTTGCCAGATTTAAGAAAAGTGATCTAAGCTTGGAAGACAAGCCACGTGCAGGTAGAACGCAGAAATTCACAGACGAGGAGCTGGAATCGCTGTTGCAAGAAGATGCCACACAATCGACCACACAACTGGCGAAACGTTTGAAAGTGGCTCAATCGACGGTGGTACGGCGTGTACAGTGAAGTGGAGCGAAAAAAACTTTTTTTTTTTTTTTTTAATTTGAAATTTCACCATGTGCAATAAATGCGATTTTGTTACTGAAATGACCCCCCGAAATATGGATGACATTATTCGATAATATAGGCTTCCCCAAGAACCTCAAAGTTTGAAAGTTATAGGGAAAAATACTTTAAAAACACCCGCTTTCTCCATTTTGTAAATATAAGAAAACACTGTGTCACCATGTTATTTACTATCACCTTTGAGTGTATAAACACGGGTAAAAATTCAGCAGACGTGTGTTAATTTCTTAGGCTTCCCCAAAGAGCTCACATTTTGTCACATTTCTATGAAAATGCATAGGTTATGTAAATATGATATACACCAGCCTTACCTAGTAGTATAACTTGAGAAGTGAGTTTATTTCACTTGGAAATCAGACTTTTTTTCGAAACTTAGCATCAGCTTCCTGTCCACAATTTTTGCTCTGATGAATAAATCTCTTGCAAGAAGGACGCACACATGAGCAGAAGAATATGTTACAATCTTAACCATCCTCTCTACTGCCTGAGAATGGCAGGGTCTTTTCGTAAATTCGGGGCAAGAACTTGGATATTTATCTGACTGTAGTAATTCCAGAAACTCATCGTCTTTCCATTTCCGTGTGATCGGAGGCCCAGTCACAATACCCTCTTGCCAGTAGATTAGGTCGATGTAATCATTGCTCTGGAAATTCAGCTTAGGAATCCGAAACTTCCCAATGGTAGTTGTTTCTTCAGAAGATTTCTCGGCCTTCATGATGCGCCTAACAGCAAGCTCACGGACATACCTTCTGTCGTCAAACAACAATGCAGCGAGCAAGTTTTCTGCATGAGCAAAATACGCGTTGTCTTGGACGACTCTTTTTACAATATCCTTTAAATTCTCTGGAAGATACTGAAACCGAGATATAAAAACATGCAAATTTCTTGGACCTTCTTTACAGGTACCGTTACATTTCATCGTGAACCACGATGGTGCATATACTTTTCATTATGAAGGTGGCTAATGAGACAAGTTGTGGTGTTGGATCACTAGTTCCAACATACAAATGCAGAATGTGATTTGCGAGGGTCAGCCAACGGGAATTTGCAAGTGCTCCAGGATCCCGATTTACCAGATCTTGTGGGCAATCACCTGCACAGACTGCCTTAAAAATTTCCCACAAATAAAGTTTATCCGAGCTAAGATCTCCAAAGTTTATGTCAGACTGAAATGAAAATTCAATTTTCTGGAAATTAACAATAGGAATTTTTACACACGTCTTCAGGAGCTTTCCAATAAATCCACTAAATCTGCTTGAACCTAATGTTTTCTCGTCGAGTGCTTCAGTGAGGTGGCGTAAAGGCAGTTCATTAAAATGAAGTTGACATGTAATCCAGTGCACGGGAGAATTGAGCTTATCTTCAAGGCGCCTAATTATACCTGCATTTGTGCCGGCATTAGTCACTTCCCCGTCACTTCCAATAAAGGCTAACTCCGACAAGTCAAACGCCTTCTGGTCCAATAAGCTGAAGATATGGTCGGAAATGTCCTTTGCACTCTTGCTCTTCGGTGCAAAATGTCCCAAATAGACCGAACCAGGTTCTTCAACAAGTGTAATATACACTTTCCATTCTTTTCGTTTGTGCCACTTGCCATCATCTGTCTGTGTATTCGTAAGAGTTTCATCCCTTCTTCCGTCCAAATATAGAGCTACAATCTTGCGACCAGTCAAGTTTACCTCATCTTAAATTGTTTGACGGGTCTTTTTCCTTTCTCGTCGTATTTTATCCAGGTCAATAAGAGGGCCATTACATTCTTTTGACTGAACCTGTTCACTTACATCATGAAGCAACGCCGACGCAAGATCGGCTGCCGCTCGATCGCTGATGCCTCCCCTATCGCACTTTCTAGAAAATAGCAGACAGTGTCATTTGAAGCTTCGGTTTTGAAGAGTGATGTGGAGTGAAATCATAATCTTTCTCCGATGCCAACAAATGACTAGGACACGGCTCGTCTGGTTTTGCTGCAGAATTAGTATTTGTATCCTCTTCTGAAGTATCATCCTCGACTCGCAGGGCCGATTTCAGTGATGCAGCTTTCTGTAATTTCCTACGGACATGCTCTTCCCTATCACTCTTTCGAGTTGATATTTTCTTCAGTACACTTGTGGTTTTCGCGTCAAGCCCACCTACTATCATTATTTTGTTTGGTCTCTGGTCTATTAGAAAGTCTCCCTCTTTCAAGTGTACTTTTGTTTGCAGAGCTGAACTTGCAGATTCTACAACATGTGCACTTTCAGGAGCATATGTCAAAGATACGTTGTGAATCTGCGCGAAATTGTTCAACCTTATTCCGGTAGGTTTCATACATTCTTGCATCGTGGATTTTCGGCTCTTGGATTTCAGTGTTGTATGCTGTAATACGCTTTACAACTGATTTGTGGAGCGATGTCGGAAGAGATGCTTTCTTCCATACACTCAGCACTTTGTCCGCGACAATACTTGCTATTTCTGCTGAAGCAGGCTCATAATTTGCACCTTCCTGCCTAAGATTATTCCTCACAAGGTAGTAATGGAGCATTACATTTTCGTACGTAGGCAACACATTTTCACGCATCTTCTTATAACTACCGATGATAAGGCAATCAGCTTTATTTCTTGTTTCAGCCATAATAAGTAGTAGAACGACAAAATGAAAATGCCGGCACCTCCAATCAACGTCACTAGGAGTGAAAGAAACTATTGCATCATTATGACGCACCACTAGCTTCTCTCCCTAGCTTCTCTCCCTTTGGGAGAGAAGCTAGTGGTGCGACTGTGATGAGATGACTCAGCGAGTTCGCAACGAGAGCTGCACTGTGAGGGAGGTGGTGAGGTGAGGTGAAGAAAGTAAAAACAAAGGAGAGCGCAAGGTCGCAAGTTACGCATCTGAAAATCAACACGAGGTTTCAAGAAAGTATGAGAGGGATATTGTTAATGTTAAGCCTAAATTGATAACGTTAAGGCTGCTGTCGAACAACATGATAAGTTGCCATGCTTCTTATCATGCCATTTTTGGCGAAAAATTACATACTTTAAGGGATCTGGGGAGGCCTAACAAATTAACTCACGTCTGCTGAATTTTTACCCGTGTTTATACACTCAAAGGTGATATTAAATAACATGGTGGCACAGTATTTTCTTACATTTACAAAATGGAGAAAGCGGGTGTTTTTAAAGCATTTTCCCTATAACTTTCAAACTTCGAGGTTCTTGGGGAAGCCTAAGATATCAAATAATGTTCACTACTATTTCAGGGGGTCATTTCAGTTACAAAATTGCAACTATTGCACATGGTGACGTCTCAAATAAAAAAAAAAGTGTTTTTCACTCCACCCTAGTCTACAGGCCTTGGGGATGATCCAGAAGATTGGTAAGTGGGTTCAGCATATTTTAACGGAGCGTAATATTGGTCAACGATTGGGCATCTGCATGTCGTTGCTTAAGAGGTTTCAAGGGAAGAATTTCTTGTGGAAGGTTGTCACCGGGGATGAAAAATGGGTCTATTGCGACAACCCCGTACGCAAGTGATCCAGGGTAGACCCAGGCCAGCCATCAACATCCCCTGCAAAACAGGATACCCGCGGGCAAAAGTGCTGTTGTGAGTGTGGTGGAATATGCATGGAGTGCTGTACTTCGAACTGATGAAACCGGGCGAAACAATCACTGCACAACGATATAGCGATCAGCTGATGAAACTAAACGCAGAAAACTAAGAAAAGACGCCCATAGACAGGTAAATGACGCCGCTCAGTCACCCTGTTACACGATAATGCCAGACCAGATGTCGGTGCCACCACGAAATCAACCCTTGAATAGTTACACTGGGAGGTTTTACGGCCCCCGGCTTACTGCCCGGACATTGCACCCTCAGACTTTTATCTGTTTCACCCTATGCAACATGCCCAACAGCGGTTCACCACAGTTCCAGAGGTGGAAAATTTCGTCACTGCGTTCTTCAGCTCAAAACCAGAGTCCTTCTATCGTAGGGGGATTCATTTATTGCCTGAAAAATGGCAAAAGGTCATTGATGCTAACGACCAATATTTCGTTGAATAAATGTGTACTGGTTTCCTGATTGTTCCTGTCTCCTTAAAACGGCGGAAACTTTGGCATACCCCTAATATATTAACGCTTCTAAAGGTCCTACTTTAGAAATGTCTTAATATATTGGATTACTGTAATCAAAACCAAGAATTTTCAGTTTACTTGCTGCGCCACTTGCTCTGCAGTTTAAGGTTTTCAACCGACATAGCTGAAGATGCGTTAAAATAAATAGATTTGGGTGTGGTATAATAAAAGCTTACCACTCTTGCGAAATGTTTCTTGTCTATTGTGTAACGTTCCACAAATTCAGTCAGGCACAATGTTTCACGTTTCTTCAAAAATGTGTGGAACATTTGTTGGGATTTCTTGCACAACATTTTTAAAAATATTGAGGCAGCTAAGCTTCCTCCTTTTTTATGCAACGTGCCACATCTTCTTTATCCGATAGGGTATGAAAATGAAAATTTGCAGCTATAGTTAATGCTAAAGCATATTTATATTACACAAGGGACTAGGTTAACGACTAACTGAATAACCAATTCGGGTGAAAGTGGGATTTCAGAAGTTTGTAGTACATATTTTCACTAAGAAAACGGCAGGGAAAAGAAGTATAATTTTAAAGGTTAATTTAGCCACCATGGTTGCCGAGTGGTACGAAGTGCTGCATTCTAATTGTTCGTCCGAGATGGGTCCGGGTTCGAATCTCGAGTGAGGCACAGATGGTGTGTTTGCCTTACGGCACTGGAGCTCTCTCCCCTCCCTAAAATCGATGGCCCTAAATTAGAGACGGGAGACTGCTTTTAACCAATTCAGTTGCTTATGGTGGTCGTGAAACCTTAGGAGAAAGAAAAAATTAATTCATTTGACAATTTAATAGTGTAACTTTTACACAAATTTAAAAGAAAAGTAGAATTACTGGCATCTCAGCGTAGTTCCTTGGTGCCGAACAAATCCGTATCTTGGCAATCTTCCGCAAATCTACTAATTAAAAAATCTAGGCATCAAGCGCATTATTAAATGTTACCATTTGTAACTGTTCGTTTAAACAATGCTTAGGAATTCCATATTTTGAAATGCTCACATTTGCTCTTATATCTAAACCACTAAATTTGATACATGTAAAATTCGGACAACATTGAAAGTAAAATTATTTTTATTCACTCACCTGCTCAATGTTCCTCAGGTAACAGATAGTCATTTTACTTATTTTAAATAAAGAAGATAATTCTACGCATTGAGAAAAGCTATGTGGATTATAGGTTTATATTTCGAGGAAACTGATGAGCTGTAACTCCCACTGCCCTGCGTACGATTCCTAAACATTTCTTGAAAACATTTTTCGTCAAAAATTTTCTAATCTATGTTCCCGACAATTTACGTAGCTTACCTGCTCATTAGGTGGGCGTTGTAACGTTTCTCAGGATAACACTTATTCAATGACGCTTTTGCTGCAGGTCACGTAGGTCATTTTGATCTCCAAGTCCAGGATACTGTTTATCATTCGAAGATAACACATGCGCCAAGGTATTTCAGAGTTTGGTACGATATAGGGTAACCATGAAATAGAATCCCCACTGTATGTCCTTTTAGTGTTTCAACAATTTCATCTTTATTGGTTTAATCATTTCAAGTATTATCATTTAATAGAAACAAGGACGTGCAGGTTTTGTGTGTGATAAATACGAGGGTTGTACCGAAAGTAATGCAAAAGTGGGCATAATCTTTTTATTAACTAACAGAGGTCGTTCAAATTGCACATGTTGGTAGAGCAACTCTTTCTCTATAAGAAGGTACTACTCAACATTGTCTTCATCACAAGCGATGCATTTGGCACCATTGTTGAACCCAAATCTCGAATCCTCTTTGAAAAGATTCAGGTGTGGACTGTTGTAGCCACTTCTCCACAGCCACTTCCACCTCGTTTGTGCCATCAAACCGTTGTCCCTGGAGACTGTCCTTCATTGGACTGAACAGGTGGAAGTCGGAGGGCGCCAGTTCTGGGCTGTAGGGTGGATGGGGACCACCGATCAGCCTAATTTGCTGATCGCCTGATTTGTTGCCAAAGATGTGTGTGGTCTCGCATTGTGATGGTGAATGTGGATCCTTTTCAGATTCTTGTTCGATCTTTTCCTCTTCATGGCTTCTCTAAGCTTCTCGAATGTCTCAATGTACCTCTTGCTGGTCACAGTACAGCCACGTTCCAGAAAATCAAGGAGAATGACACTCCCGTCATCCCAAAAAACACTCAACATGACTTCCTGTGCTGATCGCTGGCTCTTGCACTTCTTAAGCCTTTGTGAAGAGGCCTTACGCCATTCCATGAATTGATTCTTCGTTTCCAGATCGTAAAGATACGCCCACGTTTCATCCACTGTCACCAGATCGGAAAAAGACGTGTCTTCATCGGATTCAAATGCTTCTAGAAGATCAGAGCAGACTTTCATCCTTCTCTCCTTCAAATCGGGTGTCAACTACCGAGGTATCCACTTGGCAGACACTTTCCGAGACTCTAAGTCTTCCACCATTTTTTGTATGGCATTGTGACCACAGTCCAGTTGCGCAACAAGCTACGGATTGTGACTCGCATCTCCGCGCGAATCAATTCATCCATTCGCTGACGATTCGTGTCAGTGGTCTCAGATTATGGTCTTCAAATGCGTGGTTTGTCTTCAATGCTGGTTTCCCCTTCTTTAAAAGTCTTCATCAATCTGTGCACATTGCTGTTGTTAATGGTATCATCTCCGTAAACATTCTGTAGCCTTCTGTGGATGTCGGACAGCCTGCACCCTTCCTTCGTCAAGAACTCAATGACGGCACGTTGCTTCTGCTTGGAATCCATTATTTACCTGTAATGAAGAAGAAGGGTTACTATAGAGGAAGAGTTGGAAGAGTTACTCTACAAACATGTGCAATTTGAATGACCTCTGTCATTTAATAAAAAAGTTATGCCCACTTTTGCATTACTTTCGGTACAACCCTCGATTCGGGTAAGGTTTTCAGCGTAATTTCGTACTGCATGAGCAATCGCAACTGACGCTGAAACTCGAACGTTATAGTAGGTAATAAGTACAACTTGAGAGAGAGAGAGAGAGAGAGAGAGAGAGAGAGAAAAATTGATTACCGCTACCAGTTAGAGAGTATTTTCATCCACATTTTTCGTTTCGAACGACATGCATGAACAATTGCAAATTTAATGCTTACCTGGAAGAACGCAGATCCAGAAATCTTAAAAGGAGAAGGCAACAAAAGTAAGACTTAAATTTACAGAAATGAAATTGTGATGTAGTGAAATCGCGTATATCGTTTGAATAAAAATAAATTTTACAAATGTAACAAAACTAAAGAAAACTATCAAAATTAAAATCATTTCAACAAGTTGCGACGCACACTCTCTTTAATTCTCATTCTTAGCAAGCACGCTGAGTAGAAAGCCAAACAAATAGATCTGTATGCTTTTGTTTGGAGCTGTTAATAGGGTGCAGAAAACAAGAAATCATTGTGATAAAACAAGTGGAACAAAAGAGGCTACAAGAAAGAATTAAATCAGTCGTTCCAACTCTAAGGAGTACTTGAATAAATCAAAGCGACACGAAATCTCATCTGTAATGTAAAGTATACAGTTTTTCAAAGTCGAAGAACAAGGCTTAGAAGGCGGAGAAGCAGGGGAATAGCTGAAGAGGGATTTCCCTCCGGAGACATAGGCCGTCTTGACGGCGTCTTTCCTGGACTCCAATGTCTGATGGGGACTGCAATCTCTGGAGACTGTAAAGCTGTCTTCTCTGTGTGACACGAGGACATTTGCTGCGGAGGAAACACAACAGACAAAGCTCGGGAGACTCGGGGAGGAGATCAAGAAAAGTTAATGTCGTTGAAGCCCTCAAAATGCTAAGACTCCAGAAGAATAATGACCTTTTATAAAATCACATGCTATCAGAAAGAAAAGAAAAGTATTTTTGACAAAACACAGACATGCCACAAATTGGAACATATCGTTTTAATTCTGAATGCGGAATACGATGACCAAAAATATTGTTGCTCGAAAAAAGCGAACGGATTTTTTTTTCTCTTCGATAAATCAGAAACAAAAACTAACAATATTGAAGAAAATAAATATCACCCAAAAATATGGTCTTAAGATAGAAAAACTCAGATATGTTTAGTGTAATGCGCGATTTATATCCCTGATTCTACAGCTGACATAGAAATTGATTTTAGCACTAGTTCTACCTAGCCTTCTTGCTTTTGAAATCATTTGAGTGAAAAGATTTATCATTTCACCTTGTTTTTAAAGGAATGTGCTACAGCAAATAAAAAACCTTGTGTCGATACCAGTCAAGAACATTTGTAAGGCATATGCTCCATGATTTTCAAAAACGCTGATTTAATCCACAACGTCAAGTGCTACGTTTTCCTTACGATACTCTGAGAAACGGAAGTTACTCTGATAGATAATGAAAATTTATCAGTTTCTCTTAACGACAGTTGACTATGAAAAGTAAAATACCAGAGTGAGTGAAAGGTTAGTACCGTTTTGAGATATACATAACGTTCAGCCTCCCATTCCGGTGCGAAACGCACCACAGCTTCGACTGAGCACCGCAAGGGCGTTAAACACACGAGGCTGATGACGTGCATTTGGCACGGAGTCACATTGTGTTACCAGCTGAGCAGACGATGGAGATCGATAAACTCACTGTTCGGGTGCTCCTACTCCGGTATCAGATAAAAAGGTTAAACCCCAGAGAAATTTCTTCAATTAAAGGCGAGAAAATAGTGGACAGCTGCACTACACCAAAATGGTTCCGGCGTTTCAATACTGGCTACACCATTCCCGAAGACAATCCGAGGTCAGGACGTCCAACGACCACCAACACGGACACCATGATCGAAGATGCAACAGCAAGCACCGGTACACGAATACATGGCAGTTAAGCATGGGGTCTTCTAAATTCACCATTGTACGTCACCAACACCAGCTTGGTTTCTCCTACAGGCACCATCAAATCGTTCCCTATGAATTGATACCCCAACAGGCAAAACAATGAGTCACTCTCTGTCACACATTGCTTTTAATTCCACAGGACGATAGGTTTTAGTGACGTATCGTCACAGGTAATGAAAAGTGGATATTCCTTCGTTATCGTGTCACTTGGAAGCAATGGTTGAGGCCATTCCAGAGAGCAGAGTAAGTGGGGCAAAGAGAGTGGTTCGAGACGAAAGCCGTGCCATGCGTTTAGTGGAATTGTGAATGTCCTGTGCACTAGGAACTCGTGCAAGATGGCCAGGCTGTGAACAGGAAACGTTATTCAGAACAACTGCTGCGGGTCCACGATGTTCTGCACCAAAGCTACTCAACACTCATCAACATAAAACGGGCGTTTCTGCAAGTGGATAGAGCCAAAAACCATCCCTCCAGAGTGGACCTCCGAAAACTGGAGGTGATGGATCCTACTCGTCTCTCCATACAGTCCGGACCTTGATCCTATTCTACTATCACCTGTTTCACTCCACTGCCGATTTTCTACAAGGACGGCATTTCGCTTCACCGATGAATGTGGCATCATAATTCCTATCCTCGAAACGTTCCGAGTGGTATCGCCGTGGAATCGTGCCACTGGGGAACGTTGCTAAAAGACTATAGAAAAAAAAAACGACCTGTGCTTTTGATAATGCGGTGAGCGTGTATGGTTTTCTTGCATAATTAAAGTTTTTAGTTGCAAATGAGACAAACTTTTCGCTCACTCTGTTATACACAGTGCATCAAAGAATTTTTAAGACTGGGTCTGTAAAATGAAATAGAAACAAGAAATTACAATTTGTTTTAGTTTGTTATTCAAAATAAGTCCCTCCGGCTTCAATACACTTGTTACAGCGATTTATTAATGATTCGAATGCCTATTCTAGTTCACTTTGCGGAATTGCCTCCAAAGCACGCGTCGAAGCTGTTTGTATGGTCGAAATATCATCAAAATAACACCCTTTTAACATCATTTTAAATTTTGGGAACAAAGAAAAGTCGCAGGGTGCTAAATCAGGCGAATACGACGCATAATTCAACACACAGACGTTATTTTTCGCCAAAGATCTACGAACAAGAAGTGAGGTGTGACTGGGTGCATTATCGTGCAACAAACACCAACTGTTTTCATCTCGATATTCTGGACGAATGCGACAAATTATGACCATCAAACGCCTCAAAACATTAAAATAAAACTCACCAGTAATGGTTTGTCCACTTGGAACAAATTCTTTGTGGATAATCTCAGAATGTAATAAGCATTGTTTTGATTTTCGATAAAACTTTTCTTGTTTTTTTGGCTTGTGGCGAGTTTTTTGACTTCCATTCTGCACTTTGTCGCTTTGTTTTAGGATCATATTGAAAACACCATGTTTCATCACCAGTAACAATCGATTTTAAGAAGTTTGGATCATTTTCAGCGGCTGAAATGATGTCTCTGCAATGTGCACTTCTCCTTGATTTTTGTTCAATGGTTAACGTGTGTGGAACAAATTTAGCACAGATTTTTGTTTTGCCCAAATCTTCATGCAGGATGGTTCGAATCGTTTCTTTGTTGATGTTTAAAGACTCTTCCATCATTCTTAGTGACGCACATCGATTGTTTGTCACGAAATCACGCACTTTTTCAATAATCTGAGGTGTCCTAGATGAACTTGGTCTGCCGGTATGCTTATCATCTTCTAGCGTCTCTCTTCCGTTCAAAAAACGTTTGTGCCACAGGAAAACATTTGATCTACTTAAAAAAATTCACCATAAACTTGTTTCATCATTTGGTATGTTTCCGAGGCACTTTTACGAAGTTTTGCGTAAAATTTAATAACAGCCCTTTGTTCCATCTTAATAATTCAACATGAAAAACAATTTTACTTCTCTAATGAACGGCCGTTTCGTCTGAGTTACTTTAACAACTGCGCAGTACTTTTGGCAGAAAGCAAGCAGATGGTCACAGTTTATAACGCATTCGCGATTACACTGGTGGCGCCACCGTAGGCTGAAATGTAGCGCCAGTCTTAAAAATTCTTTGACGCACTGTGTATATGAGGGTGAATCAATAATCCTGAATGCATTGATATTTGTGTTTCTGTTGGCAGCACTGTCGTTTTCGAATGCATCGCTAGGCGAGGTTGCCATCTCACAACTGACACGCAGGTTTGAAGTTACTAAGTCAGTTCCATTGTCGCTGCCGTGACGTTAACCATGGTCGCTCCGCTTTCCATTTGTACCATAGAAGAGCAGCGTTCAGTGATCCGATTTTTGTGGTCTGAAGGTGCATCTGCGCGAGGATGAAACTAGATAAAGAATTTCAAAATTTTAATGTAGTAGACATGAAAGCGTTGATACGGCTAGTAGTGCTGCTTTCAGCTGGACCAAAATAAGAGTTGCATTAGGAACGTCGGTGAAGATGTGGGAACCGTGTTCAGAACAGATCACGGAAAACTAATAACTCAACTGTAATAGTTCTTGTAGGAGTCGTCGTCGCAATACTACCTCGGTAGACAGCCTCGCAATTTAACGTAGGCCCAAACTGAGCCACAGTCTTTTACGAATAGAAGCCGGAGGCTCAGTGTTGGTCCTACCTTAAATTGCAAGACTGAGCTACCTGGGTAGTGCTGACATGCATGGATATCGTGCTCTCAGCAGAGCCCGGAGATGGGGCAATGTCTGACAAACGGAAGAGTAACGTATATGATAACAATAATATAATACTCGTATATCTATCAGCCTCCTATCAGTGGTTTATAAAATCTTCACTAAAGTTCTTTCACACCGCTTGAAGGGGACAATGGACATGTCTCAACCAAGAGAACAAGCTGGATTCAGGAGTGGCTACAGCACAATAGATCATATCCACGTACTGAGAGAACTAACTGAAAGAGCGAGGGAATATGAACTTCTATTATGCATGGCTTTTATCGATTATGAAAACGCCTTTGATTCGGTGAAACCATCAACAGTTACAATGGCTTTGAAATCCTGCGGTATTGAAGATGCATACATTAATATTATTAATAACATCTATGAAAATGCAAGTGAAAAGATTCGGCTATTTGAGAATACAGTACCCATAAAAATTGGAAAGGGAGTGAGGCAAGGTGACACTATATCTCCCAAACTCTTTAATGCCAAATTGGAAAATGTCTTTCAATCACCGAACTGGGAAAACAAAGGGATATAGATTAATATAGATTATCTAACTCACCTTTGTTTTGCTGATGACGTATTCATTTTTGCAACAACCCCATCAGAGCTTCAGAGTATGATCCAGGAACTTGGAGACAAGAGTAAAGAAGTGGGATTAAAAATGAACTTTCAGAAGACAAAAGTTATGTTCAATGCTTTTACAAGAAATGAAGATTTATGGATTGAAGGGGAAAAGCTGGAGATAACCGATGCCTACATTTATCTTGGACAGCAGATATCAAGTGAGGGTTACATTGATGAAGAAATTAATCGGCGTATAAAACTTGCCTGGAGAGCGTTTGAAAGAAACAGTACAATTTTCAAGAGTAATATACATTTATGTCTTAAAAGAAAAGTGTTTGATCAATGCTTCTTTCCAGTGCTTACATATGGTGCAGAGACGTGGACCTTAATTAAAAGAGGCATACAAAGACTGCAGACAACTCAAAGCAGCATGGAGAGGTGCATGCTTGGTGTAACCAGGAGAGATAAGAAGAGGAACTCGTGGATCAGAAAAATGACAAGAGTGGAAGACATCATGATCAGAGTAAAATCCTTCAAATGGCAATGGGCTGAACATATTGCCAGAAGGACAGACCATCGATGGACAGCTGAAATTTAAACTGGATTCCGAGGGACAGGAAAAGACCCAGAAGAAGACCACATGGGAGATGGGCGGATGAAATTCGAAAGTTTGCGGGAGTAACATGGAGGAACTGGCACAAGACAGACCGTTGTGGAAGAAACTTGAGGAGACCTTTGTCCGACAGTGGATTGATAATGGTTGAAAATGATGATGACATATATGCAAGTATCCTACTTCGGGTGTGGAACTTAAGAGAATCAGTTAGAGTTGGCTTTTTTTTGCTAATCATGAGGATCTCGCTTTTCTGCACAGCGTCAAGAAGCTTCAGGATTGATACGGATGCATTACTCCAGATGAGGGATCAGAGCACCGAGGCTGATGGAAATGTGCCATGGCATGTCAAAAGTTGTTCATTGTAAAATTATCATCCAGCTCTAAAGTGGAATTCTAGTTTTCTTCTTCTCTGTGTCTCTTTTTTAACAGGCTATTTAGCAGCAAAAGAAACATGACCAGACTTGTTAGAAAATACTCAAAACAAGCTCACACGCAGAAGAGCCCCTTATCAAAGGGTTGCCTCAATGGAGCCAGGCAAAATAACAGACTTCGACGTGGTTTGTTGCACACATAAACGCACCAGGTTTGCCCAAGCATATTCTCAGTCCAAAGTTTTCGGTACCTCATTTGAAAGAAACAGAAAGATTTAAGCATGCAGTTGTTGATGTTCATTAGGTGCATGCGAAATATTTGATGCACAAAATACTGGACAGCACTTCTGTCAGTACAACTGTGATTTGGATTAGCAACGGAGAAGATGAGTGTGACATGACCAGTTCTCGAGGAACTCTTATGTTAAGGAATATACTGTGAATATACATTTCTGACATATACCATACCATGAGAGAGCGCTGCCAGTGATAGAGTGCAGAAGAAATACCATATGACCAAAATGTATTCAGATTTCGATGCCAGATTTTACGAAATCTTTTGTAACACTGATTTCCTTAGTATCAGTTTCAAACTTTTCCGTAATGGCAATCCAAAAACTGTTAAAACTGGCTAAAATATCATTTGATCATTTTGAAGAGAACTATGCTTCTGGTTATTACTGAGCTCAGAAAACTCCAGATCACATAGAAGAAGCTGATTCGTAGCTTTTACAATAAAAAAAACAACAAAAAAACCGATTTTGTTTGTTTGGGGGTTAAACGACCACCGTGAGAAACTCGATGGGCTAGAAGCAGTCGACAAACTGGATTTCAAAGCCACAGAGAAGTAACTTCATTCATGGAATGGGTCACCTCTTTGGTAAATGACGAATACAGAAAGTTCCTAACCAAGTATAATAGAAAGATTACTATTGTAAACTAGAACTGTTACAGACGACATAAGACCGGCGTAAGTTCACGTGCATAAAATTTCAGAATAACGAGAGCATGCCATGCATACACTAATACACTGGTGGACAAAAGCTCAGTTACAAATATAAAAGTTAATATATCAGCATAACGACCAATCAAATTCGTTACAAAGGTAAAACAGCCCATGGCAGCAAATATATTCACCAAGTAATTCCAGGTTTTCAGGGCTCGCGTAGACATTCATAACGCCACGCGCATAAGATACGCTATAAAAAGAGAGAGATATCGTCTTATCGTATCTCACATAAGTTAGCCACCGGGGCGTACGAGTGGCCAAACCCTGCTTGAAATAGGCTACCCAAAGTACGGTTTAAAGTGTTACAGACCTTCCCTCCAGATTCGGAAGAGGCCAGTTTGTTTACACTTTTACAAAACACCTGAACTTGTGACAGTTCCAAACTTACCCGAGTGGTTCGAGGAGATTTTCCAATTCGAACCACAAAAGTGCGGTTTGCAAGAGCGCAATCTACGCCCGGCTTTTCCGCAGTGAAGAAGCCACTTAAAGCCATTCATCGTTTATCTATTAAATTTCAAATAATGTAAAAAAAAATAACACAGCATTATCTTCGTACCTATTTTCATTAAATCTTATTTGTACCGCATCTTAGGGTTTTATTGTGTACTAGTTATAAAAGCATTTCATTAATGGATTTGTGATGTCATGATAATTCACGCTTAACTGTTCTGCTACGTATATTTTGCTCACAATCTTTACTGTTGGAATAGTTATCGTCCGACAGCATGCACCAAAGCCCCGTCAGCTTGCAAAAGGTGTTGTAGAGCAGAATCCTCCAATGCTGCTTGGAGGATTTCGATAGGTGGATAGCCAAAAGGCATGATGTTGGCAGGATAGACCCAAGATGATGTAGACAGAAAGCGTGATGTTTCTCGGATGTTTCTGTTAGCTGTTTGGGGAAGGGCGGATTAACAACCACGGTGAGCAACTCTAAGGCATGTAAACAGCCACCCGTCCCTAATTTAAGGCCTCTTGTTTCAGTGCGGGGAGAAAGCCAGTACCGTACAAAAAACACACCACACATGCCTTATCCGAAAATCCAACCCGGGTCCACTCGGATGAACGGTCAGAAGTCAGTACTTAGACAACTGCACCACCGGCACCGTACGCTAAGATGATCATATACAGCTTATGGCAACAATTGCAGGAATCCAGGAATGTGCCTCGATGACCAGTTACAGGTCACAGCATCCTAAGAGGACCGATAATCGACAGCCAAATAATTACCTGTCGAGCTCAGCTGTGCTTCCCACACGATTCTGTCAAGAAGAGTCAGGTCGAAATGGCTTTGTGAGATGGGTTTGTATGCTAGGAAACCAATTTACTACCCCTCTAGGAGAAGGGAAGATGAGCTACCCCTCTGAAAGAACAGCTCGAAGGACTTGGCACAGGCATCCTCACTCTTGGACCAAACAGAAATCGGCGGATATGTTCTTCGTGGATAAGACTCGTTTCAGTCGCTCACCGATTTTCGCTGTGCGGTCATCTGGAAAAAAATGAGAAGTGCGCAACCATTCCCGCAACATCTAGGAACCGGAGTATTATAGAGGAAGTCTTCTGATTTGGGAACGCATGGTGCAGATGGCTGTATGGCCGTAAGCTACTCATATTTTTGAGGGTGGCACCGCGCATGTTCTAAGGTTCACAGAGGAGGTCCTTGAGGTCGAAAAAAGCTTTTCATTGATGCTATGGACTCAGCTTTTCATCTTTATGGACGATAGTACTCTTTGCAAATCAGCTTCACCCATTTACGCTGACAATATTCCCAGGGTGAGATTGTGTGTTCCATTAGGAAAATGCGCCGTATCGTAAGGAACGTATTGGTTCAGTTCTAGTTGGGGGAACACCAAGACGAATTCCATGTTACCCCGACATGGACTCTATTGAACATATTTGATACCATATGGATCTGCCGCTACTGGGACGGCGCTCTCCACAACAGACAATGGGCGAGTTACGAGTAGTTCTTATACGAATATAATATGGCATACCAGTGGACACCTTCCGGAACCTGAGTCCATGCTTCTCGCTTGACTGAAATGGTTGCGGCTCATGGAATACGAACATATTACTAGGGAGGTGGTAATAATGGTTTGCTTACACAGTGTATATACAACAGCTGAATTTTTTTTCTTGATTGGAGGTTTAACGACCACCTTGAGCAACTGAATGGGCTGTAAGCAGTCGCCCGTCCCTAATTTAGGGTCACTGATTCCAGGGAAGGGAGAGAGAGAGCCAGTGCCGTAAGACAAACACAACATTCATGCCTCACCGGGATTCGAACTCGGACCATTTTTGGACGAATGATCAGAGGCCATCACTTAGACCACTGTGCCACCGGGGCGTCACAGCTGACTTGTGAGATAGAAGCAAAAGATACCCGCTAGATGATTTCACACCTGTGGCATGCAGGATAAGCCATGATATTTATTCGATTATTTGATCCATGACTGAAGTAAAATAAGTAAATATGTAGAGCTTGTTGTAAATCACGTAAACATAATGTCATTTGGTTGTACTTTGGGGGCAAAGTACAGTTTTTACACTAGACTGTGTATCATCAAATTTTGTACGAGACAGGAAAACGAATGGGATACTTAATAAAACACGTGCTATGAAAACTTTAATTTGCTTCAGAAATGCACTTAAACTTGTAAACTAGCAAATGGTTTTGGGCACGGAACGCCGATCTGCCCGCGTCCACTACATGGCGTTACGAAGCTTGACTTTAGAGCCGATGAAAAAAAGTAATGTTCACAAATTCGCAGCGATGCATCTGCATTCAGATTTTTTTCCGTTTTGATACGACTCCTTCATTTGTGTTAGCGATTTCTCAAGTAAACAATGCATGCAAGTGCGAAGCGTACGCCTTGGTAATGAGCATTTCTACACTGCTGGCCACCCAAAATGCAACACCAAGAAGGACACGAGATAGCAAAGCCAGATTTACTGGGCACATAACAAGAGATACAAAGATGAAACGATTGAGCTTAAAGGCCCGTGCGACTTGCGGAACACGCAGACATCAATAGTTCGTGTGGCCCCCATCGCTGGCAATAACGGCCGCTAAACGCCACGGCATCGAACGAAAGAGGCTTTGGATGTGGGCTTAGGGTATGTCGGCCCAGGCTGCTTTCACACGTTGCCACAGTTCATCAGGCGTATCCGCTGGTGGTGCTTGCCGGGTCACTCGGTTGCCGATCAGCGACCAGACGTGTTCGATAGGCGTCATATCGGAAGAACAGGAGGGCCACGGCAGCAGTGATACCTGGTGGGCCGTGAAGAAATGTTGCACGATGCGTGCCACGTGCGGGAGCGCATTGTCCTGTTGAAATGTGGCAGCTGGCAGGTCCTGCAGTTAAGAGAGGACTACAGGCTCCAAAACGTCGGAGATGTAGCCGTGGCTGTTGAGTGTACCGGCGATGCGTACCAGAGTGGTGCGGATGTCACATCCAATTGCGTTCCAAACCATAACGCCAGGCGACGGACCGGTATGGCGATGCATAATGCAGGCGTCATACAGTCTCTCGCCGCGGTGCTGCCACACGCGGATCCAACCATCGTGGTGTTGCAGGCAGAAGCGGGATTCGTCGGAGAAGACAATGTCGTGCCATTCCGTAGTCCAGGTACGGCGTTCAACGTCCCACTTCCGCCGCACTCGCCGGTGGTGTAACGTCAATGGTAATCGGAGCAATGGGCGCCGTGCGACAAGTCCCCGCTCCTGCAGACGACGTCGAACGGTACGTGCTGACACAGGATGTTGCGCAACACACCCTAATTCTTGCGCTAACGTTCGTGATGTGGCGGTGCGAGCAGTCAATGCCCGCCGCGCAACATGCCGGTCCTCTCGTTCGGTGGTGTGCCGCGCCTGCGGCAATCGCTCACGTCGGTCCGTCTGCCCCTCCTGCAACCACCGAATCCATACTCGCCTCACTGTGGCTGAATGTCGTCCCACACGGGCGCCGATGTCTCGGTACGATAAACCGCTGTCGCGATAAGCCACTATTCGTCTCCTGTCAAACTACGAAACGTGCTGGAATGACTGCCGTATTCTGCGACAAGGCATCAGGAAGCTTCCCACGCACAGGTTCGGCAGCACAACACACTTCCACTACTTACACCCCGCTTTTTGTGCACCCTTATTATAGTGCTTCTCGGTGGCGTGCCGGGCGCACATGATTTGCATATATATGCCCTGCAATGCTGATCGTTTGCATGTCCTCTCGCGGGCGACGCATGCTGTGAATTTCAGGCCAATCGGATGCTTCCTTCTTGGCGTTGCATTTTCGGTGGCCAGCAGTGTAGTTTCCGCATCGTATGCTCACACCAAGCTTTTTTCAGAGTGCCAGCTTTTTACATAAGTTTTAAAGTAATGAAATCATAGAAAGCATATCATCACTACGTATGGCATTAAAACGAAAAAATATTTTTATATTTTGATTTTAAAGGATATGCAAAATTTTAAGTACCGGCATTAGAATCCTAATAAGAAAGATAGAGTGCTGTGGGATATTCGCAAAGTTTAAAATACAAACGTCCCCACAGTTTGACAATTACTTTTCCAGTACCCATTCAAGAAAGTTTAAAAGTCACACACTATCTAAAGCATACAAACTTATCAGTAATTATTTAGCGAATCACAACGATATAAAGTTTCAGATTTCCGAGAAATTTGCATATATAAATATTGATATAATGTAGAGAAACAATAGTTATTTACCCAGTAAGATTCCGTTTATGAAGCCTGGCCACTTTTAGGATTGCATTCAAAATTTTAGGCAGAATCCTTCAATTAAATAAATTAATCCCACAGCTTTTTATTTCCATACTGATAGGCTTAGTATTTCCATACTGATAGGCTTTGTATTTTCATACTGATAGGCTTAGTATTTCCATACTGATAGGCTTTGTATTTCCATACTGTTAGGCTTTGTATTTCCATACTGATAGGCTTTGTATTTCCATACTGATAGGCTTAGTATTTCCATACTGATAGGCTTTGTATTTCCATACTGATAGGCTTAGTATTTCCATACTGATAGGCTTTGTATTACCATACTGATAGGTTTGTATTTCCATACTGATAGGCTTTGTATTTCCATACTGATAGGCTTTGTATTTCCATACTCTGCGGTCATTATAAGATTTCAACATTCAGTTTCTAATGGTTTCCCGCTAGAAAGCTCTTCCACAATGTTTGACATAATATAGGATGTGCCTACTCGTAGACATAAGGTGTGCAAAAAGTCTCAACAGGATAGTAACAATGTATATACCTAGGTATTCTAAATAACGAAAGTCACAAATTGGTATGTGTTATCTAAACACGCTGATTTAACCTGTTATGTGGTTAAAACATCGGAAATTTGGATTTTACACGGTAGCAACACTTATTTAACATACTCTATGCGATGGAAAATCCGTACAAAGATGAAAGCTTCTACTGCCCCAGAACGAATGGGGTCAACGCAGCGAACTTCGTTGTTCTCCATTAATTTGTTGTGCTGTTATTTTATAGTCGCGGTATCTTTCTCTTTGTTACTGCTGTTCAATTTCCGGTTGGTGACAGAATCATCCTTGAGGTCTTTAGACAGATTTTGTCGGCTTGCTGCAGCTGATGTTATCGAAAGTTAACTACAAGATCAGACAATGAAGGAAAAGGTTTTGTCTAGCGAAATTGTGAGATGAACAGAACGTTTACATGTGATGTTTGTCAACTCTGTTCTGTTGTATACTCTTGTTTGCTGGCATAAAATCGTTTATGCAATGCCTTTTTACATGCCAAAGAAATAACTATGAACTACACTGGTCGACGATGTTTTCCTTAAATGGATAAGTTTGCCTGATTCTTATATATTTTTCGGTGCTACTTCCGAAACTGAGGTCAAAATTTGTCCTACGGGCTCCACTTTTTTTTTTGTAACTGACATACCTGTTTTTGAAACAACTTTATACATTTTGCTCAAAACCGCCTGTCGTATGGTTCATCTCCTTAATTTTTAAAATTATTTTTTTTGTTTCAGTCCTTTTATAATGAGCAAAACGTCATGTTACATGAAGTAGTTATTCCCTATGAATATTTTATCTATGTCTGAGCAGAAAAGCATATTCAGGAATCTCCTGTGTATGACTAATTAAAAGAGAGGCGCCACAACGGAAATGTGGCAAACCAATGAGTCACCATACGTCATTCAAGATAAGACAACCTTGCATAGTATAATTTACTAGAGCTTCAGTTTAATGCTGGATTTCACATGAACAACATCTGCCATTTGTGAGTTCGTTTCGTGTTTTAATTTTGTTTCTTGAGCCATAAAAGTGCAAATAGCGTTTTGTGTGCATATTTCGCTGTGAGATAGATACACGGGTAAGTAAATCGTACGTATTCTTCATAAAAATGCCTCGTAATTGTATAAATCGCCCAAACAATTTTTGTTACGTGTGTAGTGAATTAACTTTCAAGTATTGTGACGTACCTGCCAGCAGGACGCACATGACATAAAGGCAGATAGGAATCAGAATACATGTCTGCGTAGCTCAGTTGGTAGAGCGACTTGTTCCGGATATAAGCGGCCTCGGGTTCAAATCCCGGCGTAGACCAAAAACGACGGAGAAATTTACTTCGTTATAATGGCGCCCGAACTACCCGGATGACCCTACCGTTCAAAATCTCGCATTGGTGTGATGTTATTTCCACACCGCGAGATAGGAAAAATCAGAGAATCCCTTCTCCAGTGCTTCGAAAAATAAATGTGTGTGACGTTGCATTCCACACACCAGATTCACGGGGAGTTCTCAAGTGCACGTTCTTCAGTGGTTGTCTGCCTGCAACGATTCATGGTCACGGCTGATCCGTGGGCCATGCCCCCGGCCCTCTTTCTGGGGGAGATGTGACGTACCTGCCAGCAGGACGCACATGACATAAAGGCAGATAGGAATCAGAATACATGTCTGCGTAGCTCAGTTGGTAGAGCGACTTGTTCCGGAATAAGCGGCCTCGGGTTCGAATCCCGGCGTAGACCAAAAATGACGGAGAAATTTACTTCGTTATAGTATCAAAGAAGAAATATTACTCTTTTGGTGCGAAAATCGTATGAGCTCTACTTTGGATGTAAAATTGGTGATATCGATACATCTTGGGCCTCTCATATATGTTATGCTCCGTGTGGTATTTTGTTTAGTAGTTGGCTGAAAGGAATATCTCCTCACACGCCATTTGCAGTTCCTATAGTATGGAGAGAACCAAAAGGCCTACTCCACGGAATGCTAGTTTTGTATTACAAAAATCGGTGGAATCACAAACAAGTGTAAGAATTGAATTAAATATCCTCACAGTGCACAGCTAGTTCCTCACAGTACACAGCTACCGATTCCAGTGCCACCAGAAGCATGCAATTTCAATTCATAAGAACACATTGGTGATGCACAATTCCAGACCGACCACGGACGTGATGAAAGGAAGGACCCAGATTTTTCTAGAAAAGACAAGAGAACCTCACAAAATTAACCAATCAGAACTTAAAGATCTGGTTCGTGACCTGAATTCGTCTAAAATGCAGGCAGAATTGTTGGCTTCAAGAATAAAAGGCTAGAATCTGCTAAAAAAGAAATTGAAATATGTAATTTCCGTCAAAGGCAGCAGGAATAGAACACTTGTATCCATGTAAGATGACTTACTGCGCTGCAATGACGTGGACTCTATTAGATGCATTTGGACAGCAACACAATCCTTCAAAAATGGAGATTTTTTGATAGATTCTTCAAAAACAAGTTTGAAAGCCGCCCTCCTTCATAATGGAAATGAGAATCCTTCAATTCCACTTGCTTACGCAGCACACATGATGGGGTCGTATGACAATACGCAATTGCTACTAACAATGATACAATATGAAAAGTATTCTTGGAACACTTGTGGAGATCTAAAAATGATGTCTCTCGTAGTAGGACTTCAGCTTGGATACACGAAGTTCTGTTGCTTTTTAAGTGAAACCAGGAAAAATCATTTCATCAAAAGCCGTGATCAAAGAAAAAAAAATCAAACAAAAAGTAGTAGTTGTAAAAACACAAGTTTGTCCTCGCTGGACATCGAAGCCGGGTCCCCTCACTCCGGAGTAAGTCGCTCTCCCAACTGAGCTACGCGGATATGTGCTCTCATTGCTATCTGCCTTCATCTCATGTGCGTCCTGCGGCGCAGGCACGTCACATAGTCAAAGAGAAGAAACCTAACAACCGTAGAGAAAAATGTCGTTTTGTCGTTTCTCAGCCTCTTGTGAACTCCGAGAAAGTGTACCTCCACCATCGCATATCAAACTTAGTTTGATGAAGAACTTCGTCAAAGCGACGGATAGTAATGGCCAAGGGTTTCTTTTCCTCAAGAGAAAGTTTCCTAGAATAAGTGATGTAAAAATCGAAGAGGGAATATTTATTGGACCACAAATAAGGGAGCTCATGAAGGATCCACATTTTGAGCGATGCTTGAATGAATCTGAGGCAGCTGTGTGGGGATCATTTCAAAAAGGCGTGAGAAACTTCCTGGGAAACAACTAGGCCGAGAACTACAAAGAATTGGTTAATGAACTTCTTGAAAACTACAGAGCCCAGGGATGGAATATGCCTCTGAAATTCCTTTTCTTGGATTCAAATTTGGACTTCTTTCCACAAAATGTTGGACATGTAAGTGTCGAACATGGTGAACGCTTCCACCACGATATATCAACGACGAAAACTCCCTATTAAGGAAAATGGAACTTCAAAATGTTTGCAGATTACTGCTGGACACTACAAAGGGACACAGTCCCCATTAGACGACATTCTACGAGGTATACAGGCAGCTATGGATATCGTATCGACACTGTGATCGTAGATTGGCTGAGACAGGTTTGTCCCTTACCGCAGCATACCGTCGGCAAAGTTGCAGTTGTGCCATATCAGACATATGCGGCGTGACGAATGTAACCATGTATTCAGCGAGGAGTCCCGTTTCTTTCTTAGTGCTTTCGGTGACTGATTGTCGGAGACAACCGGGTCAGTGGTCTGTTCTTGTTACCATTCGTGAGCGTCATACGGCTTTTCAGCCTGGTGGCACGGTTTTGGGGTGCTACCAGTTTAAACAGCCGTTCACCGCTCGTACGCATAGTGGATACTATGGCTGCACAACGATACGTCGATGAGGTGCTGTAGCACGTTTTGTTGCCGTACCTCCGTGATTCTCAGTTAAAACAAAATAACGTCCACCCGTATACACACTGCCAGCATCAGCTAAGAGTGCCTATCAGTTGCCCTGGTGCTGCCCCGACCAGGGCGATCCTCTGACTTCTCCAACATCGAGAACTTGTGTGACGTCATAGGCAAGAAACTTAACATATCTGCACGATCCCTCGCAATGTCGATTAATTTGTGACTCAGGTCAACAACGAATGGTTAGGGATAACTCAGGACACCATACACGGCCTTTACCACTCGAAGCCACGCAGTGTTGTAAAATGTGTAGCCCAGCATGGGGGGGGGGAGGAAGAGTCATTGGACCTATTGACTCAGGCCACATTACACTCTCCCCTCGTCAATCACATTCATGCAATACCACAGAAATTCAATCACTTTTTTCCCACCTACTTGTCTACTTTTGTGGTAAGTTCGTCTCTCTTCGCGTGTTCCTTCATGGTATGGTATTCTCTATATCGAGCAGTTTAAATTTACTTTATTTCAGTTCTGCTGATTCCCATCACCGAGTCTTCTAACGCTGCACAGTTCCTTTCTCAATTTCACGAACGATGTGTATTCAAAAAAGCACGGGGACTAGATTTAATCATATGAATAATTCAATATACAAAACGCTAGCTAATTGAATGTATCTCTCCTTCAAAACACTCTTCTCAGTTACACTGGCTTGCAAAAATTAAGAACGAGACGGTTTTTCGAATGTAACGTCTTGCAGAAGTGCTCCACATCGACTCAAATCATACCATAAGATCCTCAAGATGTAAGAATATGGGACAAGTGAGCAATACCGTCCAAACAAGGAATCCAAAGGATACAAAGGCACTTTATTAAAAATGTAGCTTCGAGCACAACTGGACAGAAGACAGAAACGTCCATGTGACAGGCGGCTGCCAAGAAAAATCCAGTCTTTAGTAGGGGATACGGTCACCCCTGACTGCGTTGCAGGATTTACAATGTCTGTCCCTGCTGAGGACGAGGTTATCAAGGAGCTGTTGAGGCATCGCGGCCCATTCCTCGTGTAGCGCCAATCGCAGCTTCGGAATCGTTGCTGGCGGCCGGTGACGTGCTGCCAAGCGTCTCCCGAGAAGGTCCCACACGTATTTGATTGGATTTAGTTACGGGGACCTTGTGGGCCAATCCATGCGTTGAATATCTTTACTCTCCAAAAGCTCTGCGACAGCCACTGTACGATGAAGTGTAGCGTTGTCGTCCATGAAGAGGAATTCAGGACCCACAGCACCTCTAAACAGACGCACGTGAGGCAGGAGAACCTCGGTACAATAGCGGACACCAGTGACTGAACCTCCTTGGAAGATGTGGAGGTCACTACGGCTGCCAAGCATGATACCGCTCTCCAAACGAGAACTCCGCCACCTCCAAACCGGTCCCTTTCGATGATGCTGGAGGTGTGATTACGTGTTTCCCTGCTCTCTTCAGATGTGTATACGTTGTGACGTACCTGCCAGCACGACGCACACGACATAAAGGCAGATAGCAATTAGAATGAACGTCTACGTAGCTCAGTTGGTAGAGCGACTTGTTCCGGAATAAGCGGACTCGGGTTCGAATCCCGGCGTTGACAAAAAATGACGGAGAAATTTACTTCGTTATAATGGCGCCCGTACTTTCCGGATGACCCGGCCGTTCAAAATCTCGCACTGGTGTGATGTTCTTTCCACACCGCGAGATAGGAAAAATCAGAGAATCCCTTCTCCAGCGCTTCAAAAAATAATAAATGTGTGTGACGTTGCATTCCACACACCAGATTGACTGGGAGTTCTCAAGTGCACGTTCTACAGTGGATGGCTGCCTGCAACGCTTCATGGTCACGGCTGACCCGTAGGCCATGCCCCCGGCCCTCTTTCGGGGGGGGGAGATGTGACGTACCTGCCAGCAGGACGCACACGACATAAAGGCAGATAGCAATCAGAATGAACGTCTGCATAGCTCAGATGGTAGAGCGACTTGTTCCGGAATAAGCGGACTCGGGTTCGAATCCCGGCGTAGACCAAAAACTACGGAGAAATTTACTTCGTTATAACGTCCAGAATCGCTCGTCAGACTAAATCGGCTCTCATCCGTAAAGAGAACTCGACCCCATTGCTGATGTGTCCAGTTCTTGTGTTCCTGGCACCACAGAAACCGCCGTCTCTGATGAGCAGGCGTTAATGGCACACATCGTACTGGTCGTCGTGCAAATAGACCACATTAGTGCAGCCTCCTGGCCACGGTAAAACGCGATAACGGACGTCCAGTTGTCCGTTGCATATGCCTTCCGATTTCTCCCGCTGTCTGCCGTCTGTCTCTTCTCGCCTGTAGGAGAATTTACCGGTCGTCCGACGCCGTGGTTGCTCGTGGACGACTACTGCTAAACTCTCGGACAACCTTTGAGTGATCCCGAACTCATCGGCCACACTAGTCACACTTCGACCTTCTTCAACTTCACAATGACGCGACCTCGGGTAAAGTCATCCAGATATCGTCTAGAAGTGGATTGCCTGTTGGCCATATCACACGGTAGCAGCAACTCGACGTGGTTCGAACCGATGTACACCGTGCAATAGCTTTCACCGAATTGCTGAGCGTACACCACTCGTGGGCTTTATACCCTTCTTACACTCCCCTACGTCATGTTTCATATATGCGCATGCCCTATCGTACCGGACCCTAGTTTATCTCGCGAGTGGTTTTTCGGTCCGTTCTGCCTGCTCGTTCCACTGTTTTGCTAATTTCTCCTCTTCGTCCTTAATTTTTGCACACCAGTGTAGTTCATTGGTTCTGCCCCTTCATAAAGCACGTTTGGATGTCGCCTTTTGGGACCATGTTCAGTTTCTGTATCGCATTTTCAATGATGTTAACTACACTATCAAAACTTCTGTCCCTGAGAGCTTTTTTTAACTTGGGAAAGAAAGAGCAGTCCCATGGGGGTCAAATGATGTGAATAAGGTTTGGTGTTTTTTTTATCAGGAAGTCCTGGAAAGACAGTGTTGAATGTGCAAGTGTATTACGACGCATGGGCGAGGATTGAGCATGCGTCGTAATACATTGCCGTGGCCGTTTGCGCCGAATTTTCTGCAATAGGTTTTTCAAGGCTTCTTTTCTCCCTTCCCTGGAACCAGTGACCCTAAATTAGGGACGGGCGACTGCTTATAGCCCATTGAGTTGCTCACGGTGGTCGTTAAACCTCCAATCAAAAAAAAAAAAAAAAAAAAAAAAAAAAAGGCTTCTTTGCATTTAGTCTAGTTCATAGTCTGCGCAGTCGGCTCAAATTCAAAATGCATCACACCTTAAACATTATTTTCACATCTGATTTCTCCTGCAGTTCTTTTTCTGGGTCTAGGACAGGTTTTTGTCTTTGGGATATTCGTATTTTGTTTCAGGATTATATAGCAATTGACACATGATTTGTCGCCTACAATAATATTTCCTGTGAAATGTAGATCCATTGTTGCAGGATTTTTGCAAGTCATGATAAATTGTAACAAGTTGGTCCTTTTGATCACGGGCGAGAATCTTAGGGACGCACACTTTACTGTCACTATTATCACCCTCCAAATACTGTGCTAGAATCTCATGACATGACCCAATTGAAATGCTAGTCTCTCTAACAGCCATTCATGTATCACTTCTGATTACCTCATTAACACGAACAATGGGATCGTCTGTTCTTGAAGTTCATGAGCGTCCATAGGAAAGGTCATCTTTATACGATATTAGACCCTCTCTAAATCACTCAAGCCATTAAAAAAATTTGAGCGGCTTAATATTTATATGTTTTAAGTCATTTCAAATGTCTCTGAGGCAGTTCTCCAAATATTTAGACAAAACTTGTTGCATACTCGCTGCTTGTTCACATCGGCCAAGAAAATCCTCCAAACTACTAAAACACAACGATCAGCAGAGTAATAGGTGAGAAGAACACAAGTAGTAGATCTGAAATATGAGCAACATCACCGCAGTCTTCTCTATTAATAGAACACCAGTGTCGCAAATTCGTTACAATAACGACAGCTGTACATTCAGTAATTTTTGAGCACCTAGTATTTCTCTTGCACCATTTTCTACTGTCGAACCAGTGTCAAAATGATCAGACACCAGAGCTTCTTGAGAAACCGTCAAAGTTGGTCCTGGATTGGGTAGCGGTTTTGCGTTTGTCCAGCGGCGCCGGTTCTGTTTCTTTCTCCGAAGTACTGACTCTAAACATACGACGGGCGACTCATTGCAGGTTTTAACCCCTTCGTCTAATATGACGTCTCGGAGACGTCATGGTTTTCGGGGGCCAAACCTGACTATGACGTCTCGGAGACGACATGCCATTTTGAAAGCTATTCATCACGTTTTTTTTTCTTACACATACTTTTTTCCACTTATAATGTTATTCGTCTGTGTAAATCACATGCTTTTCCTAAAGGAATGGAGAATAATATACCAATAAATTGAATCGATGACCGCCGGTCTGATCCTGTTACGTGTGGAAATGTAGGTTAGATTGTCTGACGCATATGCCTTGTTTGCATGTTATCGTGTCACAAGGCTATGTTAGGCACTAAATAATGCAAAAGTATCATATGCAGCAAAACTATTTTTACGAAAAGTATCATATGCAGCAAAACTATTTTTCGAAAAGTACCATATGCAGCAAAACTATTTTTACGAAAAGTATCATATGCAGCAAAACTATTTTTACGAAAAGTATCATATGCAGCAAAACTATTTTTACGAAAAGTATCATATGCAGCAAAACTATATTTACGAAAAGTACCATATGCAGCAAAACTATTTTTACGAAAAGTATCATATGCAGCAAAACTATTTTTACGAAAAGTATCATATGCAGCAAAACTATTTTTACGAAAAGTATCATATGCAGCAAAACTATATTTACGAAAAGTATCATATGCAGCAAGTTATGTCAGACAGTTATGTCAGAACTACATAACTATCTTACATAAACGCATTCCTTTTAAACCAGTACAAATTACTTTATTTTCCACTTTTGTACATTCAGCGCGTCAGGGTTAAAGCAGTACAGATTACTTTATTTTCCACCTTTGTACATTGTAATAATACGATTTGGTCCGACAAATCGACATTTAATCGTAGGGCAATGGCTTATATCCATGGAGGAGAGGGGGTCGTCAAACTTTGGGAACAAAAGAATTTTCAACTTTAGACATCTATATGTTTCCTATTTTCACTCTAATGTACGATTTTCCCAGATTCCTATATATCATCAAGAACCATACTTTACTTTGTCCTCTCTCTCTCTCTCTCTCTCTCTCTCTCTCTCTCGCGTGCTTAAGTTTTCTCAAAGCAAATATATCTTCTCTTGGATTTCTTCCCGACGCGAATTCGAACTGCTCTTCCAAGTTTAACTGTTCTCTCAATCACTTATGCAACAATTTTCTTTGTACCTTTATGGTTTGCGAAATTATTTTTACCGTCCCTGTTGCCGAGTGGTTACAGATATGGGCTTCTGGCTAATCAGCCGAGTTGAGGCGTAGGCAGCTGGTTCTGTCCCTTCCTTCGAATTAGTGGCCGTAAATTCGGGATGAGCGACTCCTTACAGCTCTTGAATTCCGATGGGGTCATTTAACCCCGAAAAAAAAAAAAAAAAAAAAAAAAAAAGAGTTTCGATCCCAGGTTCCAACTGCAATCTTTCACATTCCAGTTTTCCATACAAGTAGGAATCCCAGCATGTTATGCTCTTCTCATCAGGAATTCATTCCTGCTAAAGTACATTTTTAATTATATCCGATAAGAGGCCAATATCATTTGAACCCAGAGCTTTTCACAAAAGAATAACTATCGTAAAAGCTTTAGACATATCTGAGCATAGAAACACAAGATATCTGCCAGTATTGTTCAGAAAAATTCTTATAACGTGTCTTTCTACGCAATTAGTTTGGAGTACAAATGAACGACTGGTAAAAACAACTGCATTTCAGCATACACAGTGCGTCAAATAATTTTTAAGACTGGCGCTAGATTTCAGCTTACGGTGGCGCCACCAGTGTAATCGCGAATGCATTTTAAACCGTGACCATCTGCTTGCTTTCTGCCAAAAGTACTGCGCAGTTGTCAAAGTAACTCAAACGAAACGGGCGTTCATTAGAGAAGAAAAATTTTTTTCATGTTGAATTATTAAGATGGAACAAAGGGCTGTTATTAAATTTAACGCAAAACTTGGTAACAGTACCTCGGAAACGTACCAAATGAAGCAACAAGTTTATGGTTAGTTTTGTTTAAGTAGATAAAATGTTTTCCTGTGGCACAAACGTTTTTTGGACGGAAGAGAGATGCTAGAAGATGATAAGCATACCGGAAGACCAAATTCATCAAGGACACCTGAGATTATTGAAAAAGTGCGTGATTTCGTGGCAAACAATCGATGTGCGTCACTAAGAATGATGGAAGAGTCTTTAAATATCAACAAAGAAACGATTCGAACCATCCTGCATGAAGATTTGGGCAAAACAAAAGTCTGGGCTAAATTTGTTCCACACACGTTAACCAATGAACAAAAATCAAGGAGAAGTGCACATTGCAGAGAAATCATTTCAGCCGCTGAAAATGATCCAAACTTCTTAAAATCGATTGTTACTGGTGATCAAACATGGTGTTTTCAATACGATCCTAAAACAAAGCGACAAAGTGCGGAATGGAAGTCATAAAACTCGCCACAAGACAAAAAACAAGAAAAGTTTCATCGAAAATCAAAACAATGCTCATTACATTCTTCGATAGTAAGGGTATTATCCACAAAGAATTTGTTCCAAGTAGACAAGCAATTGCAGGTGAGTTTTATTTTAATGTTTTGAGGCGTTTAATGGGCAGAATTCGTCGCATTCGTCCAGAATATCGAGAGATGAAAACAGTTGGTGTTTGTTGCACGATAATGCACCCAGTCACACCTCACTTGTTGTTCGTAGATTTTTGGCGAAAAATAACGTCTGTTTGTTGAATCATCCACCGTATTCGCCTGATTTAGCACTGTGCGACTTTTCTTTATTCCGAAAACTTAAAATGATGTTAAAAGGGTGTTATTTTGATGATATTTCGACCATACAAACAGCTTCGACGCGTGCTTTGGAGGCAATTCCACAAAGTGAACTGGAACAGGCATTCGAATCATTATTAAACCGCTGTAACAAGTGTATTGAAGCCGGAGGGACTTATTTTGAATAAGAAACCAAAACAAATTATAATTTCTTGTTTCTATTTCGTTTTACAGACCCAGTCTTAAAAATTTTTTGACGCACTGTATATATGGTACGCTTGCTGGATATGAGTATTTGTCTCAATTCGGACCCAAAGGTAGATGACACACCTCATAAGCTTTACTGGAATCCTAAATAGCTATACTCGGGGCAAAGCTATCCTGGCAATGAGGCCGAAGCTACGGTGACCTTTTCACTCCCAGTATTACTCCGCACTGATGGTGTGTAATTAACCTTCACTCGGAAAACTTCTCCCACAAGCCCTCAGGGCTGGCTGTCTGTCACCGTGATCCCTTACCAAACCCCTCTATTTTAACCCCTCCCCACCCCGCGCGCTTTGCGGACCGGTAGACAAGCAGTTTATTTCTTTCTCTCTCTATTTATCTTTTTTTTTTTTTTTTTGAGATGTTACAGAACGTGCAACGTTTCTTTCTTTCTTTCTTTTAAAATGAAATTATCTTTGCTAAACACGGGAAGAAGTCTTAAGTGGCCTAATTTTGTTTTCACACATGTTTCTATTTTTTTTATTATATATTTCATTTATTTATACTTACTGCTTGAAGATTACCAACTGCGGGATTTAATTAAAAGTATTTTTACCATGCCATCAGTTATGCGTAAAATTTCGTTCTTTCCAAAATTTTGCCTTGATTAGATTTTCTTTTTATAACAGACACCCGTTAAATGTGTATGCATTTTTAACTACCCTGTGTTGCCATAAGTACTGGACAAGAGCCCGTCTCTGTGATAAATGATATTTTAGGGTTCACTGTAAACTGCCACACATCTTTTAGCGACTTGGAAAATTGCCACATGTTTTTCATTGATGGGCCGGGCACAAATTGCTGTTCCTCCGAGGAACACTTTGAATGTGTGGCAGTTTTCCAAGTTTCCGAATTATGTGTGGCAGTGGAAGGAACTCTTTCATTTGTCTGAATTTTCATGCCGGTTCATACGCGTTTAAGGCAACTGCGCACAAAAGTTCAAAAAGGAAAAGATAGCCGTTCCTTGGCCTATATTGAGAACTGAATTGGGAACTCCAAACTAATTTCAAGAAAACATTCTATGTAAGCCAAGCGAGAATTGTATATTAATTTGAAGAAATAAATTGCCGATGGATCTGAGGTACTTCAATACTAAATTCAACCTTCATTCTCGCAATGGTGCGACTTGAAACACCAGTGAGTTCTGCCGTAAGAACTGTTATTTCATTTTCCGATTTATTCGGCGAGTGTTTTTCCATCAATTTAGTGAAAACATTCATAACGATCACCTTAGCAGAGCTTCGTAATGATTTCCCAGTTTTATGCGACTGAAATACACTCGAGTGACCGGCAGATGCCATTCGAAAAAACCGAAAAGACAGAAGAGTGTTTTAAAACAACAATCAAGAAGGAAAAAAAACAAGGGGGAGAAACGCGAAATGCCCTCGGAAACACTTTTTTCGCCCTCATCCTTCCGCTAATGACCCCCACCCCCAGAGCAATAAATATCCCCTGGGTTGACAGCTTAACTCTGACCCAAACAAGAATGCTGTGACAGAGAACCATCAGTGACGTCACCAAAACACGAATATCTGTATTTTTTAGAAATGCCGCTGAAACTGAGATCTGAATATTTTAAATGCACACACACACAACGTAGAGCATCTGTGTCCTTTTTAAGTGCCATTTGAAGCTGTAGTACGAGCTTTTAGACCGGAACTATTTCATGCAGTGGAAGTATACACTCTGTAGCCTTCCTTCCAATGACAGGCTAAGTTTGCCCTGAGTATAGTGGTAGATAGAGGACATTTTTGGGGCCGAAGCCCGAGAGTATCTGCAGCCGGTCATTGGATACAACTGTAAAGAGAACTCCCTGCCACATATGGCGCGAATCTCTTGAATCTTGTGAATGTCCAACATGTAACATTTCTTTCTTGGGCTGCACGCTCGCCATAGTTATTTGCCCATTGAACATGTCTCCGATGTGTTCGCTCGGCGACTGGCCCGTCAGGACACAAAGTCATCTACCAAGTTTGACCGTTGGGTCTAAAATGAGACAACATTGAACGGTATTTCACAGTCAGAAATTCAGGACCTCTTCAGTCAGTCCAATGCCTTGCCGGCTACACACGGTTATGAAGTCCGCTCGCGGTGCGTACACTGAAAACAGCCTGCGTCTGCCCCTACCGCACCGTACTTGTGTGTATGTGTGTGATCGTTCTTATCTTTTATCGTAAGTAAATGTGCCACAAAAATTCCACTTCGTTATCTTGTGCTTATCCTAGTGCTACAGTTTTTAGAAACAGCACTGTATGAACAAACGAAAAAGCAATAACGGCAATTCAGTAAACGAATGAATATTTCTACATTTCTCTTATCTAAAACTAAGAACGTCATTCATAACTTTCTGGTCACCTGAAAATATTCGATGTTCTGTTTAGTAAAATTAATATTAAAAATTATATTAAAAATATTTCTCTCAGAGCTCAGGACAAAGGGAATTGCTTCTTACAATTTTGTAGGGAAACTGTAATACCTTTGCGCCGCGAAATTCCTTTTTTCTTTTGCCTATGGCATCGTTGAAATCCATCATCACTTATGTGAAAAAAAAAATCCCCCCAAAAAAACTGAATTAACACGACAGTCGCTGACACACAGGAAACATACTGCTAAAAAACATTGCACACATTTTTCTGGCATCTTAAGAAATGCAGAAAAAAGAAGTTTCCTTTGTAAAATAAGTAAGGGCAACGTCTTTCCTCTCTCCGATACATTACGGAAGTTGAACCTCAATATTTGGAAGGAAGGTTGCTTTAAACCCTTAATATTAAAGAATGATCAATATTGGATAGCATGTCAACTAAATGTTAACTGAAATTTTTGATCCATAGCAATTAAATTGTGCTACAGATTTTCTTATCGAAAAGCTGAAAAAAGAAAAGTTAATTACTTGCGGTGCCATCATCACCTGTTTGAAATCCGACAATATAAATAGAAATCAAGCGAATGGCAAAAATAAAGTCATTGAGAAGCTAATTATTAGAGCGGAAGGTTTGTTTATGAATTCTGAACAATTCAGTTCTGCCGAAGATAATACCGGACGGCAAGAAAAAATGAGACAATGCACGGGAGCATTTTTGCATAGGACTACTCTCAGGCAATATTCATACGGCTAACAATGAATAAAAATTAAATACACGATAGAGGAAAAGGTAATTAAACGATTAAAAATATCAAAAAAGAGGAAGTAATGAAAACAGGTCTAAATAAAACGAAAAAGACCTTGATGAGTTGGAGTTTTTTTTTTCTCTAATGTTTTGCAACAAAAAAAAAAAAAAAAACTCAGCAAAAGAAGTAAAAAAGAGAGCGGGGGATTGGGACAGAACGAAGAGAAATTATTCTTTCACTCTAAATCCGTAGTGTGTACTGGAATGTTTACTGGAGCGAAAATCTCAAAGAAAGGAGCAATTAGGATCACTTGAAAATATATTAGGTTGAACCTAAAAGCTCGTTCAGATATTTTCACCAAAACTTCAAAGTCAAATATGAAATAATAATAAATACATTTAATCAGTAATGTATCGACAATTTTGTTCCATTGTCTTAATTAACTGCAGAACAGCTTAATTATTCCGTCGGTGTAGAACTTCGCTTTCCGTTGAATAACCTGTCAAGAGTTTTTTTTGATCGCCTCCAAAAATAACATGTCTATACCATTCAAACTACACTGGTGTGCAAAAATTAAGGACGAAGAGGAGCATACTAGCGGAACGACCAGGCAGAACGGACCGAAAGACCACTCAGGGTCCGGTACGGTAGGGCATGCGCAGCATGACGTAGGGGGTGGGAGGTGTCGGAAGGGTATAAAGCTCACGGGCGGTGTACGCTCAGCAATACGATGAAAGCTATTGCACGATGTACATCGGCTTGAACGACGTCGAGTTGCTGCCACCGTGTGACATGGCCAACAGGCAATCCAGTAGACGACATCTGGATGACTTTACCCGAGGTCGCGTCATTGGGAAGTTGGAAGAAGGTCGAAGTGTGACTAGTGTGGCCGAGGAGATCGGGATCGCTCACAGCATCGTTTCACGAGCTTGGAGAGCATTTCAAATGACAGGAACAGCTGTCTGAGAGTTCAGCAGTGGTCATCCACGAGCAACCACGGCGGCGGACGACCGGTATATTGTCCTACAGGCGAGAAGAGACAGACGGCAGACAGCGGGAGAAATCGCAAGGCACATGCAACAGACAACTGGACGTCCGTTATCGCGTTTAACCGTGACCAGGAAGCTGCGCAAAGGTGGTCTATTTGCACGACGACCAGTACGATGTGTGCCATTAACGCCTGCGAATCGGAGACGGCGGTTTGTGTGGTGCCAGGAAGGCAAGAACTGGACACATCGGCAATGGGGTCGACTTCTCTTTACGGATGAGAGCCGATTTAGTATGACGAGCGATTCTGGACGTATATACATCTGGAGAGAGCAAGGAACACGCAATCACATCTTAAACATCATCGAAAGGGACCGGTTTGGAGGTGGCGGTGTTCTCGTTTGGGGCGGTATCATGCTTGGTAGCCGTACTGACCTCCACATCTTCCAAGGAGGTTCAGTCACTGGTGTCTGCTATTGTACCGAGATTCTCCTGCCTCACGTTCGTCTGTTTAGAGGTGCTGTGGGTTCTGAGTTCCTCTTCATGGACGACAACGCTACACCTCATCATACAGTGGCTGTCGCAGAGCTGTTGGAGAGTGAAGATATTCAACGCATGGATTGGCCCGCAAGGTCCCAGAACCTAAATCCAATCGAACACGTGTGGGAATTTCTCGGGAGACGTTTGGAATCACGTCACCAGCCGCCAGCAACGATTCCGCAGCTGCGATTGGCGCTACAAGAGGAATGGGCTGCGATGCCTCAACAGCTCCTTGAAAACCTCGTCCTCAGCATGGATAGACGTTGTAAATCCTGCAACGTAGTCAGGGGTGATCATATCCCCTACTAAAGACTGAATTTTTCTTGGCAGCCGCCTGTCACATGGACGTTTCTGTTTTTTTTGTCCAGTTGTGCTCGAAGCTACATTTTCAATAAAGTGCCTTTTTATACTTTGGATCCCTTTGTTTGGATGGTTTTGCTCACTTGTCCCATATTCTTACATCTTGGGGATCTTATGGTGTGATTTGAGTCGATGTAGAGCACTTCTGCACGACGTTACATATGAAAAACCGTCTCGTTCTTAATTTTTGCACGGCAGTGTATTTTGTGGCGACTGGACTAATGGCAACCGAAAGGTGCAGTGTTATTCTAACATGACGGGTGGAACAAAACATCCCAACAGAAATGCAAGAATGTTTGCCGGGAGGTCAACAACATATATTGTCCTTGGGTTGTCGTAATTGAACGCAAGTCCGTTGCGATTCGCTAATTCCGGAGGTTTTCAATCGATCGCTGCCTTCCGCAGATCCAAATGCTAGCAATATTTTTTTTAGTTCATTGTTTGAATGCTTGGAAATAGTTCAGAGTAAAAGAATTCCTTCCAGTCCCACCACACACAGAGGAAGCAGGACGGCATTGGGTTGGGAACAGGCCGGCATTGGGTTGGGAACAGGCCGGCATTGGGTTGGGAACAGGCCGGCATTACTTTGAAAGTAATGGCGACTCACCTAGCTTGATCCAGGACATTTTTCTTCGGATACTGTAAATGATCCATTTCACATCGCCCGTCACTAACTGCTCCAAAACAAAACAAGAAATATGACACCGAATTTTCGGTTGTAATCAGCACGTCTTTTGAATCCGTTCTGACGTGAATTAAATTTATCAGAGCTATTCAAAATCAATAAAACCGGTTAGGAAAACGATCAACCGGTTTCTGCAATCGATAAAACATCCACAAATGGAAACATCTACTTAGTTCCACCATCGGCAAAAAAGCATGTTAAGAAAATTAACAAATGGCACACAAAAAGTTTCTCACAGCACAAGGAATGCATCAGAGACAAATAGATTTTCAAATTGAACTGTTAAAAGAAAAAATTTAGAGAAAACATCAGTCTACTTCTGCTAGCGGAAGAATTTTGCATAATGCAAAAGTCGAAAATAGGCGAAAAATATTCTTCATGGAAAAAGCTAGACTAAAGAAAAAGAGCTTTTTTTTTTTTTAAGACTGTAGGTTTAACGACCACCGTGAGCAATCTTAGTGGGCTATAAGCAGCCGTCCGTCCCTATTTCAGGACCACTGGTTCCAGGGAAGGGAGAGAGCCAGTGCCGTAAGGTAAAAACAACATCCATGCCTCACGGGAATTAGAACCCGGGCCCATCTCGGATGAATGATCAGAACTCATCGATTAGAACACTGCGCCACCGGGGCAGCAAATGACTTTTCAAATACGTGTCCCGGAAGCAGAGATAGCTTAAAAAAAGTTTGATCTTCACGCAGTTACCGGAAAATCTTTGCATTATTTAAAGAGGATAATGCTCCACCTCTTTATTGTAGCGAATCGCATACAGTAAAAAAGAGGTTTCTCAATAATGTTTTTAGAAGCTGCGATACAGGTGCAAACTGAAATACACAAACACCACCTACCAACAGAAATGTGAGCTACGAAATTCCTTATACACTAGCTCAAACTCTTCTACAAAGTAAATGGAATCTGGAGCTGAAGGAATTTTTAAAATCGGACATGTAAAAGCAGTGACATTGAAAAAAACAGATTAAGCTTTTGCTCCCCCTAGCGATGAAATTGTGCATTATTTCGGGAAGAAAATATGCAATCAGAGTTTGCTTAGTCAATAGTATCTGACCGAAGAAAACAAAATTTCAATCGGGTTTTTAGTCCCGAAGTTATGGCTGCAAAGGAAAACCTCAACTTACGCCCTCTGGTGACAGACTTGCGCTTTAAGAAAAATTTGAAATTATATGAGAAACATTTTTCAGCTGAAACGCTTTCCAACAAAGAAAGAGTTTTTTAAATCGAACTATTAGAAGCAGAACAATGGATAAAAACAAGATATACTTCTACGCCCCTTGGCGGGAAAACTATGCATATGCATTAATTTTAGAAGAAAGTATTCTCGAAAGGTTTTTCGATGTAAGAGGTATCGGTCCACGAAATAAGTTTTTCAATTGAGTTTTTTGGAGCTCAGATTTTGGTGGAAATACATCAGAAGGAGGATTAACACTTACCCATCAGGAGGTGTGTGCGATAGAGGAAGAATTTTTCAAATCGGAGTTTTAGAAGCAGAGATATCGGGTAAAACGCAATTTACCTTACGCCCCCGTAGCGGAAAGTCTAACAATGGTTTGAAAATTTTGAAATTATATGAAAAACATTTTGCTTCGGAAGGGCTATCCAACAAAGAAGGAATTTTTCAAATCCGACTCTTAGAAGTAGAGAAATTGACAAAAATAAGATGTATATCTACGCCCCTGGCGGAAAAACAACGCATTATTAAAAAAAATATTTCGAAACGGTTTATCGACGTAAATGGTATCGGTCCACGAAATAATTTTTTCAGTCGAGATTTTAGAAGCTCAGATTTTACTGCAAATGCATCAGAAGCAGAAATTAACACTTACGCCCCCTGGTGGCCAAAACATTTTTTACCAGAAATTAGAAATTATATGCAAATTATTTCCCATCAGGAGCTGTATCCGCTGCAGAAAGAATTTTTCAAATCTGAGTTTTAGAAGCAGAGGTAACTGGAAAAACGCAATTGTCTTTTACGCCCCCTAGCGGAAAATCTATGGGTTACTTGAAAAAGTTCCTGTACCTAAAATAGTATTCGACATAAATGGAATCGAAGGGGAAAGGAATTTTTTTAATCGGATGTTTAGAAGCAAATATACGGAATAAAATGTATTTTGAATTTGACATCATCAGCATTTACGTCCTCTAGTGGCAAAATTGTGCATCGTATAAAAAAAACGAAATGAAGGATCATTATTCACACATTTCAAGCTTCCCAATGCAAAAATATTTTTTTGAAATCGGACTAATAGTTGCAGAGGTATGGTGTTGACAGACGGACGGGCAGACCGATAACATAAGCACGATCTTTTTTTACAAAAGACGTGCTAAACATTTTCGTTGCGTTGCGAATCACTAGCAAAGAAGCTGTCCACTAAATTGTTTTCGCTCAATCAATACGGCACCCACACATCGTACTGATTGAAGTATCAAAGCTGCTCCAAATTGCGGTATTTCTAGTGTCTCAGAAACCTCTCATGTGAGATTTGGTCGTTGTTAAAAGTGCAGGGCTTTCCAAGTTTGCATCTTCCAGTCCAGTGTGACAGAGAGAAATCCCTAGTTCGAAATTTCGCAAATCACTTCTGGCACATCCTGTCATTCACATCATCGTCTCCATGCACTTCACAAATCTTTTTTCAGATTTCTGTTGGTTTTTACAATCCCCCTCCCCCCCCCCAAAAAAAAAACAAAAAAAACAAACGAGCCCTAGGTAGAGTAAATGCTCTTTCTTATCTCCCGGTTTCAAATCTGCACGATTCGTTTTTCAGAACAAACTAGCAATTTTGATCTGTTGAACGCACACGTTGTTTCGACCTGCCAAAGCACTTAGTTGTTAAAATTATGTCCAATGACTTCATCATGGGGAAAATACGACATTTCATTATTCCAACAGATTCAGTCCAACAGTTTATTGTGATTTTAAAGAAACTTCTTTAAAATATTTTGTTTCATTAGAAAAAGACGAAAGTGCAGCATGTGTAATAATTTTACCAGATGTCACAGAATATTCCTTCAGTTATTCATTTAAATGCTCCCGAATCAACTGTTCATTACATACACTATATTGACAAAAGTCACCGGACACCCCTTCAAAAGCAAATGAACGGATCCGCTGCGTTGTTAAGAAGCGCGATACAGCTGCAAACGGTATAAAAACAATCCTGCAACTGACCATGATCATATCGCACTGTGAGGTTGAGTGTAAATGTCGCGGCGGGAGAGAACTGACTTTTAGAAAGGAAAGATTGTTGGGTGTTATATTAATCGGTTGTCCATAAGAGAAACCGAGAGGCGTTTAAACATACCCAAGTCAACTGTTTTGGATGTACTGAATAAGTGGAAGACACATGGCGTTCCTCAAGCAGCAAAAGTATCGGCAGAATAAAGAAAATCAGTGATAGGGGACGTCGAAGCCTCAGGAGAGTCGTTACAGCTAATCGACGGAGTATTGCACAAGACCTTAGTGTACAGGTGAGTAAAACTGCTGGAACCTCGGTATGTACATGTACCATTCGCAGAAAACTTCATTACATAGTTTACCGTTGTCGTGCGGCTGCTCATAAGCCTTTCATCTCCACTCGGAATGCCACTTGTCGTTTAGCATGGTGTAAAAAACATTTATCGTGGATCGTAGATCAATGGAAACGGATCCTAAGGATTGATGAATCCAGATACACGATCCATCAGTCTGATGGCCGTGTGTGGGTATGGCGGTAGCCGGAGGAACGATATTTATCACAGTGTACTGTTCCTACGGTCAAGTTTGGAGCTGGCAGTGTACTCGTGTGGGAGTGTCTCTCGTGGTATGGTCCCGGCCCATTGGTTATCGTGGACAAACCTGTTAACCAGCACGTCTACCTCGATATTCTGGATAATTATGGCCTACCAACTCTGTGTCAATACTATGGAGCCGAGCCTTGTTGACACCAGCAGGATAATGCACCGAGCCATAAAGCAAGGTTTCAACATCGCTTTAATAGTTCTCTTGGAGCGTTACATTAAAATAACGGGAAAAACATTGCAATACAATAAAACAGGGCTAAACATACAAAAAACTGCGCATAACAAACCGTGGCAGGGGAAACTTTACAGTAACGTGAACACACAATGATGAGCATGGTACACAAGGCAGAGCTCAATCAGTAGAAGTTCAGTACAGAAATTATTACACGAGCCGGTGGAACAGAGCGAGAAAACAATAAAAAAGGGCTAGACATCCAATACCGCGCAAACCAACCGAAGCAGGGGAAACATTGCATTAACGTGAACACACAATAATGAGCATGGCGCACGAGGCAGGACGCAATCAGTAGAAGTTCAGTACAGAAATGTTCACACGAGCCGGAGGAGCACAGCAAGAACTGGGCGGCAACATACGCCTGAGTAGCATAGACATGGCAGGGAAAACGATGAAGAAGAGTGGACGCGGGGACAGCGGTCACTGCGGCTCATCTGAGATTATCAGGGCTTTGGCAGAAGGTGATACACGGCAAATGGTGGTGCGAGCTGGCGAAAACTTGAATCGTCGGTTGCAGAGGCAGATGGCTGCGGATGCGAAGACGCGCGTTGAACAGTGGCTTGAACTGAATGTTGCAGAGATGCGGGTCCAGAAGGCGGTGGAAGCGAAGTCACACGTTGAGCAGAAGCTGTAAATGACTTGTGCAGTGAACCATGTCCAGAGGGCAGCGGAAGTAAAACACACGCGTTGAGCAGAGGCTGTAAATGAATTTTGCTGGGAAACAGGCCCAGAAGGCTGGGACAAAAGTCTGGAAGCCGGGGCACCACGAGGAACAGTGCCAGGGCAAATTATATAATGACAGACCGAGGCTTTCTGGCCATGTGAGTGTTGGCACCGGGGGAAATATCGTCTTTAAAGCAGAACACTATTTCTTTAGGAGAGTGTCAGGCAAGGTCTCGAAGGAAACTCCGAGATCGAGCAGTATGCAGCTGTTAACCAGTGGGAGAGTCTTCAGGAAAATCTAGGAAAAGTTCATGGCCATGGTTCATGGCCATGGGTTCATTTTTGCTTGTGATGTATTTGCAGCAAAATCTGAGCTCCTGAAAATTCGATCGAAAAAAGTCTTTTGTTAACCGATACCGCTCACATCAGAGAACAGTTTGAGAATACTTTCTTCGTAAAATAATGCATAGTTTTCCCGCCAGGGGGCGTAGAAGTATATCATGAATTTGTCAATATCTTTGCTTCTAAGAGTCAGATTTGAAAAAAAAAAAAGAACGTTCTTCATTGGAAAGCGTTTACTCTGCGAAATGTTTTAAATATAATTTCAGATTTTTCGAACGCACAAGTCTGCCCCTAGAGGGCATAAGTTCATATTTCCGTCAAGAGGAAAATCTGCGAGACTAAAAACCCGATAGAAAAATTTCTTTCTTCGGTCAGACACTACTAACTATGCAAACCCTGCGCGAGTATTTTTTTCGCAAAATAATGACCACTTCGCCGCTACTGTCGCAAATGTTTAGTCTGTTTTCTCAATATCTCTGCTTCTACATGCGCAATTAAAAAAAAATATTTCAAGATCGGATGCCATTCACTTCGTAGAACACTTTAGGCCAGTGTATGAGGAGTTTTGCAGGTCATAACATAGTTCTGTCCGTAGATGGTGTTTGCGTACTTCAGCTGGCAGCTGTATCTCCGCTTCCAAAAACCCTATTGAGAAATTTCATTTTTAATGTATGCCATTAGCTACAATAGAGATGTGGAGCATTATCCTCTTTAAATAACTCAAAGATTTACCGCTAGGGGCGTAAAGGTCTAAACCTTTTTTTTTTTTGTCTATCTCTGCTTCTGGGTAACGTATTTGAAAAGTTATTTTTCCTTAGCATATCGTTTTGCATGTAGAATATTTCTCGCCTATTCTTAACTTTTCCATTATGCAAAATTCTTCCACTAGAAGGCATAGTTTTCTTTTTCTTCTATTATACAAGTGCGTCAAAGAATTTTTAAGACTGGCGCTAGATTTTAGCCTACAGTGGCACCACCAGTGTAATCGCGAATGCGTTATAAACCGTGACCATCTGCTTGCTTTCTGCCAAAAGTACTGCCTAGTTGTTAAAGTAACTGAAACGAAACGGCCGTTCATTAGAGAAGTAAATTTTTCTTCATGTTGAGTTATTAAGATGGAACAAAGGGCTGTTATTAAATTTAACGCAAAACTTGGTAAAAGTGCCTCGGAAAAGTACCAAATGATGAAACAAGTTTACGATGAGTTTTATTTAAGTAGATCAAATGTTTTCCTGTGGCACAAACGTTTTTTGGACGGAAGAGAGACGATAGAAGATGATAAGCATACCGGAAGACCAAGTTCATCTAGAACACCTGAGATTATTGAAAAAGTGCGTGATTTCGTGGCAAACAATCGATGTGCGTCACTAAGAATGATGGAAGAGTCTTTAAACATCAACAAAGAAACGATTCGAACCATCCTGCATGAAGATTTGGGCAAAACAAAAATCTGTGCTAAATTTGTTCCACACACGTTAACCATTGAACAAAAATCAAGGAGAAGTGCACATTGCAGAGACATCATTTCAGCCGCTGAAAATGATCCAAACTTCTTAAAATCGATTCTTACAGGTGATGAAACATGGTGTTTTCAAAACAAAGTGACAAAGTGCGGAATGGAAGTCAAAAAACTCACCACAAGCCAAAAAAACCAGAAAAAGTTCCATCGAAAATCAGAACAATGCTCATTACATTCTTCGATATTAAGGGTATTATCCACAAAGAATTTGTTCCAAGTGGACAAACAATTACTGGTGAGTTTTATTTAAATGTTTTGAGGCGTTTGATGGGCAGAATTCGTCCAGAATATCGGGATGAAAACAGTTGGTGTTTGTTGCACGATAATGCACCCAGTCAAACCTCACTTCTTGTTCGTAGATTTTTGTCGAAAAATAACGTCTGTGTGTTGAATCATCCATCGTATTCGCCTGATTTAGCACCCTGCGACTTTTCTTTATTCCCAAAACTTAAAAAGACGTTAAAAGGGTGTTATTTTGATGATATTTCGACCATACAAACAGCTTCGACGCGTGCTTTGGAGGCAATTCCGCAAAGTGAAGTGGAACAGGCATTCGAATCATTATTATATCGCTGTAACAAATGTATTGAAGCCGGAGGGACTTATTTTGAATAAGAAACCAAAACAAATTATAATTTCTTGTTTCTATTTCATTTTACAGACCCAGTCTTAAAAATTATTTGCCACACTGTGTATAATGTTTTCTTCTCTGGTATATTTCTTCTTTTAACTTTTTGATTTGAAAATCAGTTTGTCTCCGATACCTTCCTTGTGCTATGAAAAACTTTTTGCGCGCCCTTTGTTAATTTGCGTAAGATGCTTTTTAGCCGCTGTTATAAGTAAGTAACTGTTTCTATTTCTGTATGTTTTATCGACTGCAGAAACCGGTTGATTGTTTTCCAAACCGGTTCCTTTGACTTTGAATAGTTTGATAAATTGAATTCGCGTCAGAACGAATTCAAAAGATGTGCTCATTAACAACCGAAAATTCGGTGTCACCTTTCTTGTTTTTATTCTATTCAGTTTTCGTCATAGCCCTTCTTCCCGTAGGAAGAATCGGCGAATTTCTTGAGACTAGATTGCAAGAAAATAAATGCAGCTAATCTCGCACCACCATAACCACAGCAGAACGATGATCATTGCCTCTCTTTTGGGTTTTTACGGATGCGCAGTTTCACAGTTATATGCTGATGATACTGAATTCAAAATATATTTTGCTCCATATCATTGTTTCTAAATTTCCGACTGAAGAACCTATCTTCTTCGATATCTTTTTGGGTTCAAATATTTCCTTTTTGAAGTAATGCACAGTGTTCTCGCCTCATGCAGCGTAGATATATTACGTTTTTTCCTGACAGCTATGCTTCTAAAAGTTCGATATGAAAAATTCCTTTGGAAGCGAATAAAGTTCGGGTGGGGAATGAGTTTTATACAAGTTCGAATATTTCTTACACAATTTTTCCACTAGTGAGCTACAGTTCATATTTCTGTTTACACCGTATTTGCAGCAATAACTGCATTCCTGAAAACTAGATTGAAAAATTTATTTTTTTGTCATATACCGTTCAAAATGAAAAATCTTAAGCGCACATTTTTGCTCATTACAATGTAAAAAAAATTCGGCTAAGGCGAGCATATCTTATTTCTTTAGTATCTCTGTAACAGTCCGATTTCAAAAAATTCTTTGACTGACATTATTTCTGATGAGGAATGCTTGACATACGATACATCGGATTTCTTTTAACGCACAATTTTGCCGGAGTACAGCGAAGTTCCTATTCCTGTTCACAACATCTTTGCAGCAATACCTGCTCGTCAAAACACCAGACGGAAAAATTCCATTTTCGTTCAGATACGGCTTACTACGAAAACATTTTATGGACATTTCTCGCCCAAAGTAAATCACAATTTCCTTGCTGTAGGTCGCAAATATACACTCATCGTCAAAAAAAGTTGCACCCAAAAGTAAGCAACCGACAGGAATGAAACTTAGTGGGTAGGTTTGACATCGTAAGTTATGCAAATAGTTCAAGTATCACGCTCGGCCGCGCATGTGACGTAAACAAGGAGGGGTCGTAGCGCTGTGCCTGACCGGCTATAAAGGTCGTCCTGTTGCGCGTTCTTGACATTCTGACTGGTGCTCCTGTGTTGGTTGCATCCTTTGCAAGTGAAGTATGCCTCGGAGAAAGGTTCGGAAGCAATTCGAGCAGTTGAAGGAGTTTGACAGGGGCCACGTGTTCGAGCTCCGAGAAGCGGCATAGTCTTATCGCTGTATTGTTCGCCATACCGGTCGTGCGGATATCCCCATAGCACGCTGTTGGCGGCAGTGTATAGAATATCGCCGTATTGTTCGCCATACCGGTCGTGCTGATATCCCCATAGCACGCTGTTGGCGGCAGTGTATAGAATAAGGCACGCAGCAGCGACAGGAAGGGTCTGGGCGACATAGACAAACCACGAAGACAGAGGACCGACGGATTGTCCGACATGCGTGAATATCCGCAATCGTCCAACAGTGACTATTGCGGATATTCCGGGAGCAATGATGCCCTCCATGCATCGTCCGATTAGTGCCAGCACCTGCACGACGTAGGAATACACGCACGCAGACCGTTACGACGACTGCCCTTAACACCATTGCATCGTCGCCTAAGACTGCAATGGTGTCGTGCCAGACTCTCATGGAGCCACTCAAAATGGCAGCGGGTGATCTTCTGTAACGAGTCCCGCATTTGTCTTGGAGGAGACGACCAACGAATCCGTGTGTGGAGGTACCGTGGTCAGCGCCAAGATCAACGGTTTGTTGTCGAGCGTCACACGACCAGAAGACCTAGTGTCATGGTGTGGGGTGCAATTGCCTACGATGCCTGATCACCTTTGGTGTCCATTACAGGCACCTTAACAGCCCAACGTTACGTTAATGAGATCCTGCAGCAAATGGCCCTACCTTTTCAGAACGCTCACTCCGGTGCGGTTCTCCAGCAAGACAACGCTCGTCCGCATGCTGCTGCTGCTATCCCGAGAGCTTGCCTTCTAGGCACTGACATTCTGCCATGGCCAGCCGCATCGCCAGACCTATCGCCGATTGAAAATGTGTGAAATGCTATTGGACGCACTACCCATACTCCACCCCTACGCACAATCTGCAGGAACTGCGTGAGAAGATTCAGCTGCATGGGATGGATTATCGCAGTACACCATTAGGAACCTGAAAAACTCCATGTCGAGACGTCTGGCATGCTGTGTGAGCAAACATGGCCGCCCGACGCCGTACTGAGAGACACTACTTATTGGCGTGTAGCTGAATAAATATTGCCCATATAAATCGCAATGCTTAATCATTTATTGTTCCTGGTAACCTTTACCTTCCTCCCGAAGAGCATTGCAATCCGACGTCCTTCTGGGTGCAACTATTTTTCTGACGGCGGAGGCACAACGGCGGTTCATACGATTCGTCGTACAGGCTATGCACGGGAGAAGTATGAAAAGCGCCGGTGCAAAGTCGAAGAGCCTGCTGATGAGCCGGATACAGGAGACCTAAAACAGAAGGCCGTGTAGAACCACAGGTTACACATCCATAGTCTAACCTTGACCGCACAAGGAAGTGGTAAATGCGGAGCATGGAGCACCTGTCAGCACCCCCCCCCCCCAAGATATTCGGGAGAGGACCTTAAGGATACTCAAGGACCGCATGCACTTCACCTTAAATGACTGAACGCGAGGACGGAAGGTGAGTGCGCGGTCAAAGGTCAAACCTAGGAACTTGACTTCGAACACCACAAGGATGGTAGAGCTCCCCAGGCGGAGATGAAGGTCTGAGTGAAGACCTCCGTTTGCGGCAAAAGCAAAAATGCACGCAGACGGTCTTCTGTGACGAGAAACCAAACCATTATGTAAGGCCCAGGAAAAAATCTTAGTAATTGCTGACTGCAACTGTCTCTCAATGGCGCGCATGTTGACGGAAGCACACGAAACCTGAAGATCATCCACATACATCGATCAGCGAACCATCGGAGGAAGTAATGTGAAAATGTGATTAACACGAAGAATGAAAAGAGTAACTGATAAAATGGAGCCTTGAGAAACACCCTGCTCATGTCGACACAGCGCATAGAGGGTCGAACCGACGCGTACACGGAGCATCTGGTTCTGGAGAAAGCCGGCAATGAAAGTTGATAAGTCTTCCCGCAACCCGCAGTCGTGCAGATCACGGAGAATACCGTATCTTCACGTCTGATCGTAAGCTTTTTCTATGTCGAAGAACACGGAGACCATGTGCTGACACCGGACAAACGCCTGTCTGATAGAAGTTTCAAGGCGAAGGTGATTATAAGTGGTGGAACGAAAGCAACGGAAACCACTTTGATGAGGTGAAAAATTTTGATGAGTTTCCAAATAAAACATTGGACGAAAATTGATGATGCGTTCTAGCCCTTTGCAAAGTCAGCTCGTCATTTCACTACGATGGGACGGTAGTTCAACGGGTGTGTGGGATCTTTACCAGGTTTTTAGAATAGGTATGACAATAGCAGTCCGCCAAGAATCGGGAAAGACGTGCTCTTGCCAAATTATGTAAAACAGAATTAGCAGACAGTCTAGAGATGTCGGAGAGAGGTGCTTCAGAATGTCGTAATGGATGTTATCCGGTCCGACAGATGTTCGGCTAGGCCGATTCAAAGCAATCTTCAGTTCCACAGCAGCCAGCGGGCTGTTATAGTCCTCCGAGGAAAACGGTCCGAAGGAAATTCTTTTCCTCTCAAGCCACGTCTGAAACTGCCGGAACGAAGAAGGATAATTGCTGCTGCTGGACACCGCAGAAAATGCGGTCCCAAGACAGTCAGCAATACCCTGAGCGTCAGCAACCGTTCGTCCATCACTCTCGAGAACGGAGAGTTCCCCAGAAGGGTACTTTCTCCGAACCTTGCGAATCCTGTCCCAAACAACCTTAGAGCTGGTAGTGGTGTTGATGCTGGAAACATACTGGATCCAGGACTCCCGTTTAAGACGACGACGGACCAGGCGCGCATAAGCCTTGGCTTTCTTGAAAGCAAAGAGGTTAGCGTCGGTAGGAAAGCGACGAAATCGACCCCAAGCCTTATGCTGAGATTGATGTGCTGCCTTGCAGTTGGAATTCCATCAAATCTTCAAGCAACGTGGAAGATTTGTTGAATTCTGCGGAATGGAGAGTTCTGCCGCTTGCACAATACAATCTGTTACGGCTGCAACCGCATCATTGATCGTACCTGAGGTCACCATTGGAGGAGTAACGGTCGCCGAAGCAGTGACTACGTCCCACTTGGCTCGATCTATATCCCATCTAGCGGGACGGGTGGGATGGCGGTATCCATCACCTGCTAGCCAAAGGAAGATTGGAGAGTGATCGCTGCCAAGGAGATCGTCAGACACGCTCCAGGACTAGTCAGGATATAAGGATGGTGAACTCAGCGACAGATCAATGGCTGAGTACGAACTGGTAGGTTCATGGAAGTAGGTTATTGACCCCGTGTTATGGTGACAGAGGGACGTCTTAGACAGAAGGGCCTCGACAACGCGTCCTTTTGAGTCCCGACTGTTGTCACCCCACAACGGATTGTGTGCATTAAGTCACCTAACAGGAAAAAAGGAGACGGCAGCTGGTCAACTAAATCCTCCAAGTCGGAAAGGCTTACTGCTTTAGCTGGCGGTAAGTAGATGGAACAGACTGTCATCAGAATGATCACAGAAAGTCTCGCTTCCACAGCTTGCAGAGGCGTACGCAAAGGAACTGTAGTGACAGGAATACCATGAGCAACAGGAACGGCCACATCGCGGAAACGTGATAACCCCGTCCGCATGATCTTTGCGAAAAAGAATGCCTGCGCAGCGAAAGAGTGTCAGTGGCGCTGATTTTTGTCTCTTGAAGACACACGCACACAGGCGCATGCGCAGAAAGTAAGCCCCTCAACTCATCAATTCTTGGGAGGAGGCCTCGGCAATTCCACTGGATGATGGAAGCAATAATGAAAAAAAAAAGAAAAATGAAAAGATGAGGAAATGTGATAAAGACTGAGACGTCTAAAAGGTTTCAGAGTCCATGAGCTTCTCCGGGAGATCTTCAGTGATCAGGGGTGGCGGTGATTTGCCTGGTGGGTATATGGGACGGTGTTTGGTACCCGGGTTCTTGGGAGGAATCTCCCGACCATGATTTTTAACTCCGGATTTCGGAGAGGAAGAGTTGGGTTTTTGCTGCTCAGGTTTCGTCTTTGCAGTGCCCGAAACCTGGGTGCCATTGGTTGATCTTTTCGGCGACGAGGTTGGTGTCGCCTTGGTAGCTTTACGGCAAGATTTGAGAGCCTCTAGTCTAGCAGCAAGGATGTCTTCGAAATCGTAGGGACACCGCGCTGGGATGTGAACCTCAGTCTGAACCGCAACAGTAGCCTTCTTGACCACAACTGAAGCACATGATCGTCGACCTAGTGGCCCAGAGGCGATCCGCCTTCTGGCCTCTGGATAGGAGAGATGTTCAAGGGTCTTCAGGCGTTGAATTGCCTGCTCCTCCATTCATTTGGGACATTGCGTTGAAGCAGCAGAGTGGGAACCTTCACAGTTGATGCAGCGTTCAGAAGCCGCCGAGCATTCCAGCAAAAGATGATCTCCAGAACCACAGCAAACACACCTAGCCACGTTACGACACGACTTCTGGGAGTGTCCGTAACGCTGGTTCTTGAAACACCTTAGAGGATTGGGTATATAGGGGCGAGCGTCAAGACGTAAGTACCCTGGCTTGAGGGAAGTCGATATGGTTGGGGTGTCAAAAGTTAAAATTACATTGCGAGAGCGAACAAGTTTCCCATCTCGCCGAAAAAGAATCTGTCGAACCCCAAGTTCCTAAAGTAGCTCCTCATCGCTGCAGTCAATTAAGTCGCGGGAGGTCACCACGCCGCGAGAGGAGTTCAAGTAGCAGTGCGGTGTCACTTTTACCGGAATACCCAACAGTGTGATCGTGGTAAGCAGGGTGGCCCTATTTCTGATCCCCTGAAGGAAGTTTCTTGACATTGCTCGGAGCGCCAGCAACGGACTGAAGAGCCTTATTGATCCAGAAGGATCTCTTGGAACTCAAAGGTTGTAAAGGATCGATATAATGTATCAAGAGAAACGGAGCATTGCAAGTGTCAGAGACAAGTTTCTTGGTGGAAGGGATGGTACCGTCCTCCATTGAACGCATTGGTGTCGCACCATGGGAAACATCTTTAGAACCCATAAAGAAGAGAGAAGATTCATCCGCCGAATTCCCTGCCCACCACCGAGCCCAACGAGGGAAAGCCGGAGGTCCGCAACCCCAGAAGGACGCAGGACACGGCTCTAGGGTTAAGCAGCGGATATAGTAAGTTGATAGCGCGGGCATGCGCTCAGCGAGAACCGCGATTTTCCCGTGTCTTGGTAACACCCCTTTGGCATGCCCACATTATCCCCAGACTCACCCTGTCGTATGCAACGACAAGCCGTTAGAAGACCGGACTCCACTCGGTCACTGCCTTCATTGACTAGGAGTGGGGCAGTTACCAACCGCCCATTTAAGGTGAAGCAGGGGGCAAAGAAGAGTGTCGGTAACTGGTGACAACAACACCCCGGCCTCCAGAAACCTCAGCCTCCAGCATCCCCTTTTCCACTTTACGGGGTCACAGCACACGGCAAACTTGCAGGTAAGTCTAGCTGACCTGCGCGGAAAACAAAGAGGGAAACATAAAAGTGAGGAATAAAGGAAAGAGAATGAGAAACCAAATTCCGACGCTGGCGCATTATCACAACATCAGCGACCTACAACTGAGGCGGGTGCGTGTCAAGAGAACAACGAAAAACATAAAGGTGGGAAAATCATCATAGAGTACATGTCGGCTCGGGCCGTGGGGTCGCAACTCCCCATCAGCTGGATGAACAGCTGTCCCTGCGGTCATGGTATAGGGACAAATACGAATTGACAAAAGCAGTTAGAAAAGACGAAAACATCGAAACATTCCTTTTGAAACTAAGTATCAAAACACAGGCAGAAGGGAAACAGCTCAACATAAACACTTTAAAATTCAGGTTCATTTCTTTCCTATAGTACTGTGTAATCAATGAAAGCACTAAGGTACCAATATGCGGCCCGCGTTAGAAAACCCAGTCATCAGCTGCTCAAAGGTCGCCTAAAACACCGAGGAGTTACTCTTGATTGTCAACCACTCAAGACTGCCACGACTGGTGCATATTATACAAATTTTAATTCGACCGAAATGTGGGAAGTGCCCCTCGGAAAATTGAGTTGTAGACCGCAGCTTCGACGTAACAAATTTGCAAATGAACTTAATTAATTCTTTTTAGACTACTGTCTGGAAACGTGGTTATAACCACCTTCCTCATTACTCGTGTTATCCCTTCTAAATTTTAATGTAACTCTTTTTTTCATAATTGGAAGAAACACTTACGTTAAAAAACAGCTTAAAGGCAATGAAAAACATCGGGAAGCTACAGACGCATGGTGTTGCAAGATGTGATTAAGACTTATTACTAAAGACTACGTGCATTTCTTCAACTCCTGTCTTGTAATCAATCAGTGGTTCAGGGTTTCCACGAAATTTTCAGTATGACTTCGAAAATACTTTCGTGTCGTTTATTGCGTTGTCCTTCGTTAATCCATTAATATTAATCTCATTAAGTTCTGAACTGTAGTTTTTGTATTAGAATTATTTTACCATTTTAGATGTTGTTTCCTTTCCACTGGTGCTGTTTCTTAATTGATGTTATTCTTCTTTAAACAAAATTTTTGTGTCCTTCAACGTCTTTCTTTTTTAATCAAGACTTTTCACTGTGAACATTTTCTGCACTCATTTCTTCAAGATGGTTTCCGTATTTTCCAAAATCCTTAAAGCAGCATTTCGCTTTATTCATTCGTTTCAATGTAATCAATACTCTCATCTAATGCTTTCAATATTTAGGGACCTACCAGAGACATTTTTCACGATCTTCTTTCAGCTAGAGTTTCAAATCGATGCCAAGCGGCTGGTAGCTGATGATTACTATCACAATGGACACATAGGAAAAAATGTTTGGTTCAGAAACATTGAAATGCCATTTCTATTCTACACTTGCGGAAAGTGAAAAAAAAAAAACACCAAGAAGGAATTGGCGGACGATCATCAAATTTACATATGTTAATGGGGTCGAGTTTACGTAGGTGTGATGTTAATTACGGGACCAACCGGTGAGAGCTTACGCCACAGCACGGCATAATATGCAAATTATCGTCGGTGGTATTTAAGGAGTACTGCGAAGTGAATGTAATAGGTCGTCGGCGTACGGACACGTGCGAAGACCCTGAAGAAGCTGCAATGCCTGGACATGGAAGACGTGTACGATTTCAGCAGTTATCGGACTTTGAGCGAGGCCGTCTAGTCGGACTCCGCGAGGCTGGGTGGTCGTATCGTCGTATTGCGGAGCGAATTGGACGGGAAGTATCGGTGGTGGAACGATGGTGGCGTAGATGGTCCGAGGAACATTCCCACACGATAAGACGTGGAACAGGGAGTCACAGACGGACTGATGAGCAGAACGATCGACGCATAAGAAGAGCGGCGTTGTCAAGCAGAACACCCACTGCGACGCAAATCCGAGCTGCCGTTGCACCTGAGGTGACTAGGCGAACAATCCGCAACCGTCTACTAGATGCAGGACTACGTGCACGTGTACCTCTGACTCCAGCCCACCGTCAGGAACGGCTGCAGTGGTGTCGCCAACGTCTGCACTGGAGAACGCAATGGCGATCTGTCGTGTTCAGCGATGAAAGCATATTCTGTTTGGGAGCCTCCGATGGCCGTATGCGTGTTCGCAGACGCACAGGGGAACGTCTCCACCCTTCTTGCATCCGCCAGCGACATACAGGGCCTACACCTGGTCTCCTGGTGTGGGGAGCGATCAGCTATCTCTCCCGTACACAACTAGTGTTTGTACCGGGTACGTTAAACAGCTCCTCCTACATCAACAACATCATTCAGCCCGTTGTTGTGTCATTTGTAAGGTCGGTCCATCGTGGTGTTTTCCAGCAAGATAACGCACGCCCACACACAGCACGTGCAAACGCAACATGCACCTCAGCGTGTGAGACAACTTCCATGGCCTGCACGTTTACCGGATTTGTCCCCCATTGAGCACGTGTGGGATTTTATGGGACAACGACTTATCCGGTCTCCACGGCCGGCAACGACCATCCCCGATTTACGCGTGCAGGTTGACGATGCTTGGAACTCAATACCCCAAACTTACATCCAACATCTGTACGACAGACTCCATGCCAGAATTGCACAGTGTGACGCAGTTCATGGCGGTTCAGCCTCGTACTAACCATGTTACATGGAAATGTTATTTTTCAGTTTACCAGCAAATACAGCTGTATTTTGCCATAATGTTTTGATCACGTTATCCTCTGTATTCCGTTATTATGCTGTATAAATGTAGTTGGTATCAGACGTCTCCTTCTTGGTGTTCTTTTTACACTTTCCGCCAGTGTACTTTAAATGATATGTGTGGAAATTTGGCTTTATTTGAATATCAGTGTTTCGAGCTCACATAGTTTTCTGCTTTACGATTTAAAACAAGCTGCAAATAACCAGCTTGTCTGAATGAGAAATTAAGTAATTAATTTCTCGCATTCATGTTTGGCATTAAGACTAATCCCTCCCCTTTCGGAGATGGAGGAAACTACACCTACCTAATAACGTTTTTCTCCACCATTTTCGAGCACAACAGCCATATCAGTGGTATTGCTGCCCATGCAGAGAGGATTGCCTGTCCTAGAGCATCCACAGTTTGCCGGTAGGGTTGGCGGGAACGAACAAATATTTCCAGTTTGTCCAACAAATTCTCAATGGGGTTGAGGTCCGACGACCGTGGATCTCATTCGAGTTTAGTGAACTCACTTGAATGCTTCTGGATCAAATCGGCCGCTACTCGGGAAGTATGCAGTGTGGCGTCTTTCTGTTGAAAGATGGCGTAATGCTGCGGAAAGAGAATCGTTACGAGCAGGTGTAGATAGCCAACGGGGATATTCATAAACCTAGTACCAGGAACTGTGGTCGCGACAGGAACAAGGATCCCGAAGGAAGGTCATGTAAAAGCACCTCGAACTGTTACACGGTCTCCACCTGCCGGTATAACACCAACTTGCAAGCTGGGTCCATAGCTTCGTGTGGTTTACGCCACACACGCACCACCCTGCCGTCGTCATCGTAGAGTTAAAACCGTGATTCCTCAGACAAGAAGACGTGTTTCCTGTCCTCCGCACTCCAGTTGCCATTGGGTTTTGCAAACTGCAGCTTAATCTTTCGGTGCCTTGTAGTCCAGAAGACGACACGATGTAGACGTAGGCTGAAATATCCGCATTTCTCCATGGTGTTACGGATAGTCTGTGAGCATAAGCTGGTGGACGCCCCTTCATTAAATCCAGACGATATTTGTTCCGCGGCAGCCATGCGATTCCTTCTAATGATGCGAAATAGTCTGCGCTCAACTCAAGTGTCAATTGCACGTTAACGGCCACATTTCTCCCGTTGGCTGGAAATTGTGTAGCATTTTATGTTGTCTTGATATACACGTACGAAGGCCTGACGTAGAAATCCCAAGAGTTCAGCAGTTGCTGTGCTAAAAACAATCGGCCTTCTTCGTTGCTAGTATTTGGCCACGGTCAAACTAACTTACGTCGCTGCCTTTACCAATTATTACTTTTCCGTGACTGATTCCAACGCGTAGAAACCTGCTTTATCTATAGACAACGCCAGTTTCGGAGTCCAACGTGACTGGACACGATACTCCTGCTTTGCATACTGTTTTCGAGGTGTATATAACAATGCGTCGACTCAGTGTATTTTGTGGAGTCTCGAAGAAAAGTCCCTAAATGGGTCAAAAACAGCAGTTTTAGGAGATGACACTGTTTCTTAAAGGTTTTATTAATTCATTCATCTCAGCTAGGTGAAGTTGAGGCATACGTCATAAAAAAAGGTTTGACACTGAGAGATTGGCTCTGCTATTTTCTATTGGTTGGATAAGAAATGTTCTATAGCAATTGTTGCTTAACAGAGATGATTTCTTGTGGTCTCCCATTATATATATATTTTTTTCCTTTATTTTTTGTGTATAGTATTAATGCTGCACAAGGATGTTTCCAACTTTATCTAAATGAGAGAACACTTGACGAACTCTACTCAAAGTAATGTCTTTACTCTTTTGCAGCATATTATTTTCAGTTTTAACATAAACTACCTTGATAATACGGGGGGTCCTAACAAAAGTTCTGCAGACTGAAATAACGCAGAAAACGTAACCTATTGCCGTTCAATATACTCCCCATCCGCTGCTAATGACAGCTTGCCAGCGGTGAGTTAGGTCCTTGATGCCCCGTAGTACGCCATCTTTGTTCATCTGTCGTATTACTCGGGTCACGTTCAACGACAGTTCGTCTAGCGATTCGTAGGGGATGCCACGGAGCCGATTGTTTTACTTTGGTAAGAGATCATAGTCAGGCGGACTGAGATCAGAGCTGTATGGTGGGTGGAATAAAGTTTCCCAGCCATATTTCGACAAGAAGTCCACGTACCGACGCTGCACCAGGGCACGATGCGTTGTCATGCAGCAAGATCGCTCCCTCTCCCAACAACTTGGGGCGGTTTTTACGAATTTTCGTTCTCAGCTTTGTCCTCAGTAAGTCACGATAATATTGTGCGCTGAGATTTTGCCCTACCGGCACTAGACCAGAGATCACTGGGCATCGTGCGCAAAAATCATCATTTTCTTAGCTTTGGATTGTTGCCGACGACACTTTGAGGGGCGTGGGGAACTCGGATGCCTCCATTCCGCTGTTTGCGACTTCAGTTCCGGCTCAGAATCACGGGTCCAAGTCTCATCAATTGAGACAATTCTGTTCAAGAAGGTGTCGCCATCCCTTTCGAACTTGTGGAGATGATCCTGTGCGATGCTCACTCTGGCTGCCTTCTGCTCGGGAGTGAGTTGATGGGGCACCCAGCGCACGGCGATTTTCCTTTTCCCCAGTGAGTCGCTCAAAATCCGGTGAACAGACATGGTGGACATCATTTGCCTGATGAGCAATCTCCTTGACTGTCAAAGGGTGATTCTCTTCGAGAAGCGTTGCAACAACGGTGGAAGGTTTTGTCTGTCGCCGCTTGAAGTCTGCTTGAGTGGGGATCACCTTCGAGACTGCTTCGGCCCTCCCGAAAGCGCGATACCCAGTGAAACATTGTGCTTCGATCAATAGTTCCTTCCCCAAAAACTTATTGCAAATCAGTGTGGATCTGTGTCGGAGTTTTTCTCCGCAGAGTTTCTATTTTCACGTACGAGCGCTGATCTAACGCGGCGACTCGACCTGAGGAGCTGCACGCTTCCATTTCCAAACCCTCCCACGCTCACACAGCAAATAATAGCGCGTCATTCTGACACCACTGCTTTGCTGAAAGTCTGACCTTGACATGACGCAATCATTTTCCTGATTGCATCATCCCCGTATCCGTTTTAGATAAACGTGTGCAGGACTTTTGTTATGACCCTCGTATACAAGAAGTTGCCATAGACTTCTGTGCTCCCTTTTGCTCTTATTTCTTGAACCTGGTACCATGCTCCTGCGCTGTAAAATCCTGTCAATGAAATGGGAAAAATGCTATCAGTTATCCGCTCCGAAATATGAAAAAATAAGCACTGTACATTATCCATTCAGAACGTGAAAACAGCAAGAACGTATTTCTGAAGTACACTGAACGTACAACCCCGGTGAAAATACACAAAGCAGCAGGACAGCAATAAATTGCGGTGTGCAAGAAAACCACTTGGGGCTATAAATAGAGTGGGTCGGTACGCGCAGTAATACATTCCGTGAAGCGCCAGCATGGGTCGAGGACGAGGCTTAAGTGAATTTGATCGATGTACAGTCGTGTGAGCCAGGAAAGCCGGATGTTCAATCAGCGCAGTGGCAAAACTGTTAGGAATTCCGCAAAAAAACCGTAGCAGGTGTGTACCCAGAAGTACATGAAATCCGACAAAACCGTAAAAGTGCACTGGATAATCGAGGGCGCCGACGATTGGCCCGCATCCTAGAGACGAATCAGAAGTCTTGTTTGCAGCAGATCACGTCGCAATTTAATGAAGGAGCACGCACAAGCCTATGCTCAAAGACAATCTGTCGACACATGACACAACTTGGATGGGGCAGTCGACGATCACATCATGTCCAGATGTTAACGGCACAGCATTCCATGATTCGCCTGCAGTTTGCGAAGGCCCATCGAAACTGGAGCATGGAAGATTGGAAACGTGTCACATGGTCTGACGAATCCCGTTTCATACTATATCGCACCGATAGCAGGCGTGTGTGCGTGGCATAAACCACACGAAGCTATGGACCCCGCATGCCAAGTTGGGGTACTACATGCCGGTGGAGGGGGTTTAACTGTTTGGGCAGCTTTCACGTGGTCGGGCCTGGGTGAGAGTCTTCCTTTACTGGTTCCAGATATGTGCAGCTCTTGCCAGACCATCTCCACCCTTTCATTAGGTGCTTTTGTCCGAACTAAGTTCCGATCTTTCAACAAGACAACGCTCCACCCCGTCAGTCCCGGATAGCGACCGACTGGCTCCAGGAGCATAGCAGTGAGCTTACCACACTCGCATGGCCCCCTCTCTCACCGGACATTAATCCCCATAGAGCATGTATGGGGCATATTCGAACGAGCTGTTCATGATCAACCATCCCCACCTACATCTATGCATGCTTTACGACGAGCACTTTCAGATTGTTGGTCAGAGAAACCAAAGTCTGTGTTTCGGAACCTCATTGCTTCCTTACCATGACGTTTAGATGCTATTCTGCGTGCAAAAGTTGGTGCCACACGCTATTAGGTGAATGTACGTAATAATTTGAGCTTTCAGTGTATATCGAACCAATAAAGTGCAGAAACTTATGTCTTGCTAAGATTCATATTAATGTGAAGAACGCTAGATTTTAAAGTAGTTTCACTCTTTGCTAAACTAAAAGCAAAATCGAAGCTTAACGTATGAGCGTCTGTTGATGCTTAATTACCCTGAATCGTTAGAAATGTCAAAAAAATCTAAAATTATCGTTACTGTCCATTGGAAAATTCTGGCTCGCACAATTAACATTTAGTAATATTAAATGATTAGGTTTGTGCATAATAATGTATAAGCATAACATTTTGATAACAGTTTTTGTTATCAAAAATGTATACCTTATACAACATTATTATTTCCGTTTTCCTATATCAACTTAATCTCGAATAACTAGATTTTTATACTTTTTGAGATTAATTCTGAAGTGTTTATTAATTTATTTATTGCCAATTTGTTTTCGGTTATTGCATTAGTTATTTTTTACCCTTTTCACATTCACCTTTTGCTTGATTTCATTCTAAAATATAAAAGCGTCCTCTATACATTGTAATTCTTACCTTTTAGTTTTTCTGTTTTCCTAAACTGCATTGTCGTCTTGTGGCGTAAGTTTGATGCTTTTAGCTATCAATTGTGGATACTAATATGAACTGACCAAGACAGTATCGAAAAAAAAAATGGCACTACATAGTTTACTTTCCGTTTTCTGTCGTTAGTGCAATAAAAGACTCGAAACTGAGTGCAACTTGAGACAACTGTGCTTTGGTCAACGGTTGAACGTAGTAAAACTTCTGATGACCCGTCGGAAATGGCTCGAACGTCTCCCTTAGCCTCTCAATAAACTGGAATTTCTCAATCCCAGATTCCCGGAGGGAACACTCCAGAGGGTGTTAGAACCACAACGACCACGTCTTTAGCTCGAAACGGCGTCCAAGGCTCGAGTGTTAATAAAAGAGAAGAATGATGAAGTTTCTTAATAACACTGCGCTTCAAAGGAAGATGTCCCTTGCGACGTAAACTCACAGCTCCAGATGTCCTTACTTTAAAACCGAAGCTTATGATGGAAAAGGAAAAAAGAAAAGTGTCACGCTTAACTTTTAGTAGCTTCGTAAGTCACACATGCCGAGGATTTAATGGTTAGCTTTGAAAGTAATGAGCAGATGTGACACACTTCAAGAGTTTCCGAACAGAAAAAGCTGCTTTTAGCAACGGTGACCAAACATGGAAAAATTTTGGTTTCATCGCTTTGAATTATATGCACAATGCATTAACAAAGTCTTACTTTTTAATGAATGTGAGAGCTTTTAAAACTACGTATTTTCCTCAAAAAGACAGAAGATATTTTCGTCATGAACAATTTGCGTTTCTTAAATACCCTCATTATGTTTGTTTATTTTGAGTGTCTGCTTTTGTACTTAGCAGTTGCTTCTTGGCCATGTCACTGCAAATTGGTTACGAAACCATTTAAATTTCCAAACAAATAATTAGCAACACTCTATTTTATTTCCTCGCTCTCAGTTCAGTTTACTTTAATCAAGACTGGATGCACGATAGCACGAAATTTTACTCAAAGAATTATACGAGGGTGAGCCATAATTATTCTCGTGATGTATTTTTTAAAAATATGTCACAACTCCTCTCCGATTGATGAGTGAAGCAGAGGCATTCCTCTATCTGTGATTCACTTATCAGAAGAAAGCACTCAAATCCTCGTCATATTATCTACTCCAAATCACGTGAAGTTTGGCCCATTCGTTTTTGATTTATGGAAAACGTAACTATTGGGACCCGTCAAGGCATCCTCTCGACATAGTACAAATGTTAAAAGTATTAACTTTTTCAACTCGACTAGTTAAGACCTCTAAAGTGATCTATTACACAACACCAAGATATAATTTTTTAACCCCCATTTGTAGTGCCTCCCTCAGTTTTCAGGTAAGGGTGCAAATAACAGAACAACAGAATTCGTAGAGGCATCGGAGTCGCACTTTTCCCTTGAACTTTACTTCCGATCTGATACGGGGCCTGCGTGTAAGGCTCTGAACAAACGAGCATATAAAAAGTGCAAAAGTCGAGTAAAAAGCCACATATGCTCGCGTCTCGCCAACCAACCAGCTACGTCTCAAGTAGTGAAAAACTTGAGTACTTGAGCTACAAAATGTGGGTATTTATAACTTTCGGTCTTGAAATATGTCTAAACGTATATTGCATTATAAGCGCACCAGTCAAGTTACTTTTTTTTCCAGAAAACGATTTAACTTTTAGGACAATTCATTTCTGTAATTAAATATAAACGAAAATTTTTATAGTAAAAAGCATAAATAAAATTTTTTTAAGTCCAATGGAAAACAAGACCAAATTGGAAAGGTCTTGAAGAATTCAGTTATACATAGAAAGATACAGTCAAATAAAAGTGTTCGTAAACGAACATACGCTTTTCAAGTCTACTAAGACAAACATTTATTTAAAACTTGAAGAGAACACTGATGAAAAGTAACAAAAATTCTCATGATGGCCTCAGTAAAAGAAATTCGAAGGACAGTGAAAATGATGAAACTTATGAATCTTTATGAAAATGCAAAAACACAAAGTCGAATACCTAAGGAAAATAATACCTAATTCTGAAAAGCTATCTGAAAAAAGTATCCACTCGTATTACCTTTCTTATCTTAGGAATAATTCTAAGCTTATGTTTGACATTTTACATTTTTTCATAGATTTTTCACCACCTAAGTAAACTCGAATGTTCAAAAGCGAGCGCGTACACACACACGCACACGCGCTGATAAGAATATTCATTTAAAAATGTACTCATCTAAAGTAAAAACACCTTTCCTTAAATTTCACCAGTTAGCGCTTATGACATTGTTACAAATTTTTGGTAGCACAATGAATCTGATCAGGTGGATTTGCGTGAGGCGAGACAGCGTTAGTTTTCAGTTAAAGTTTTCGTAATTAGTTGCTTCCACGTTTTGTAAAAAAAGAGATAAGAATAAAAGGGAGGGATTATGACTTTTTCCTTTTTGAGAGGGTGAAATCTAAAAGGAATCTTGGGTTGTTTCTTTTTGAGAGGGTGAAATCTAAAACGAATCTTGGTTGATCTATACCTAAAATAGTTTTCGTTGTAAACGGTATCGAATGAAGGAAATAATTTTTCAATCGGATATTTAAACGCTATGATATGTAATAAAATGTATTTCGAATTCGATTGCACCTCCATTCGATAGGCCTCTAGTGGCGAAGCTATGCATACATCCGGCGAAAAAGTAATCTAATCTGATTAGTAAGTGCAGCTATATGGCGTGTACAGGCGGACATATTGGTACACTGGCGAACAGACACAGTGATAACGTAAGCACGTCTTGTTCTTGTTCAGAAGTCATCCTAAAATCATATTCAAGTAAACATGCATGTGCATTTAAACCTTTCTGTGCTTTAGAGATCAAGAGTGTTTCAACATTTCGTGCTACTCAATGGCAGAAAATCTTTTCAAATCTGAATAATAGGTGCAGAGTTATGGTTCGTACAAATGGGAAGAATGACAGTTTAATATTAATTCCGCAAATTTTTACATCCACGTGTTTCAGAAACGCTTCGAAAACATGCTGCACGGTTAACATTACAAGTCAGGAGAGCTTACGTTTCTGGAGCATTCACTTAGCAAGTAATTTTGAAGAACTTCGCTTATACACTGAGTTAGCTTTGCATTAGGAACTCCTACCTAACACCGCATTGGTCCGCCTTTCTGTGCAATCACGGCTTGAAGACGTCCAAGGAATTTTACTACAAGGTATCGAACATCTTTCATGTGTAACTTGACCCATGTCTGATGTAGCAGCTACGTCAGTTCATGCCCATTCCATGGAGGAGGAGTATCAGCAGTTCTCACACTCTGTCCTAGCATAGCCCACAAATGCTCAGTTCGGTTACAGTCAGGGAACTTTGGGAGGCAAGGCAATGTGGCGAATTCCTTGTCATGTTCCCCCAACCACTCAGTAGTTAGTTAGTCAGTTATTACAAACTAGATGCCACGATGTGTTGTCCTGTTGAAAGATGGCACTGTGGTGCTGGTAAAGCTCTTGCAGATATGAATGCAGATGGTCGACTAACAGGTCCCTGTAGCACCCACCATTTAGTGTTTGTGAGAAATTTAACAAACGCTTAACTTTTCCAGGAAAAGGCTCCCTAGAGCAGAACACACACCACCTCCACCGGCCTGTTGAACCCCACGTGTGCAAGCAGGGCATAGGGCTTCATGCTGTTTACTCAATAAGCGAACCCGGCCATCAGCATGGTGCAGCAAGAATCGGGACACATCACTCCAGACGACCTTCTTCCATCTGTCAAGGGTACATTGCAGAAGTTCGTTTCTCCATGCGAGGCGTTGTTCGTGATGACTGGATATCATCATAGGTACCCTCATTGGTCTCCAACTGTGGAACCTCAGGAGAAACAAGTTACGGCGCATAATGCACGTGGAAATATATTGAACTGACTTCACCGCTGTTGTGCTGGTGGGGAAGCTGGATGACTGGTGCATGTCGTAGCTGAGATACCAATCGTGACACCTGATGCTCAACCCTAGGATCAACCGCGAGTGGCTGACCTATGTGAGCCCTTCAGCTGGATATCGGTGCATGGTTAATCCAGTCCTGGTACATCCTTGATGCAATAGTACGGGAGCACCCAACGAGTGTGGCTGTTTGCGACATACCAGCACCTGTCATCCGGGCCCCAACCATCTGGCCGCAGTCAAATGGGCTTACGTCACCACGTTTCCCTATCACTGGCAAACATTTACTGATTACGTACATAGTATAGGTGTGCACAATACGCACGTGACGTTGATATCACGCGGTACTTTGTTACCTCTCCGTATATGCAAAACGGGGGTTATTCCTAATGCAAAGCTAACTCAGTGTAGAATCGCTTATGTGTTCACGCTCGAACTTAATACAAGCAGCACAAATCTAAACTTCAGATTCACAGAAGTATTCGGTTAACAAAATTCCAAAGGCTTATGAAAAAAGTAAAAAGCTGAGGGTTACCCAATTAAAATGCGAAGTGAATTGCGCTGCCGCTGTAAAAGCAAATGTTTTGAAGTCATGGTGAAAGAGTAATAATGGATATTGTGTTTATCTATACTATCGGTAAATGGTACAGTGTCTTACACCGTGCTTAGTAATCTTAAAATTACAATCTGTAGTGCTTCTTTGAAATAAGCCACTATTGTTTCAAAGAATCAACAGTCGTAGATGAACGGAAGAGAAAATAAGTTGGAAAACTAAGTTTATACAGCAGATTTTATTATCTGAATTTATTGGAGCATATCCATATACACTGATCTAGCAATTGATTCTAAGACAATATACTGTGGAACCTCTTTTTAACGAAAGTCTGTTTAGCCAATTTCTCTATTTAACGAAATTCATAGGGGGAACCTTGAAAACTTGAGCTAAATTGCGTTCAAAAATACCTCCATTTAGCTAACTGATTTTCGATTTAACGAAGTCTTTTATAAAAGTTCCTTTCATTTTGTTTCCGTTTGCTTTACTCCACACTGATAAGGATGTTCTTATTGCTGACGAGGTTTTTTTTCATCATCTTACTGACGAGGATTTTTTTATCATCTTACTGACGAGGATATTCTACAGAGTGTTCAGAAACGTTTCGAGACTGTTGACGACTCTGAAAGATTAATTCTACGAATGTGAATCAAAACCAGCAAAAGACGATATGATCAAAGCATTTCAAACGATTCGAAATGAGCTTCAATTCAGGGATAATGCGCCAGAAGATGTTTTTCGCTATCTCAGTAAATGAGCCATTTCTCATGACGAAACATCTTGTGCTAAAGTGCTGAAAAGAAATTTCTGATTTCTTTGAAGTTTGGCCCATAAACTCTCTACCATTTTAGTCTTTTAAAAATTGGATTTAAGGTTCTTACACGTGTACATTACGTACATTTCTAACAGTACTGTATATGCACTTGTATTAAATCATATTTTAAATCCAGAATAGGCTAAAAGAAACCAAATGAACATACTGTAGTACGTATAACTTTAATATTGTAGTAATAATGACTCCAATAAATGCTAATGAGACTAACTTTATTACAGTTAAAGCGCCTTCAATTAAAACTAACTTGAACAGTAATAAAAGCTTTAACAAGTTTAAAGTGGGATAATAATCAGCAATTTAGTTATTATGGCCGAAGTTAATGATGAAAATCACCTATTCCATACAGCAAATTTCCTATATAATGAATATTTTGACAGTCACCATGCGACTTCGCTAAATAAAGGTTCAACTGTACTTTATCTTGTGACTTTAATACAGAGTTCCCTAAATGGCCAGCGAGTTCTACTGCGTATTGTAACGAAAAAGTTTCCTTTTAACATTGGGAAGCGAACTCTTCTGTTTCGAGTTAGAGCACATTAAGAGTGCAAGTAACAAATTAAATCACTGGAATTTTCGGGCCAAGCACCGCATTAGTGTAAGAGCTGTACCTGACAAACATCGCTATTTAAGAAACAAATTTATTGTAAAAGCCGCACCGGAATAAAAGCCCCCCCCCAATTTTTTAGTTTTTTAGCCATCGATGTAAGAACTTACACAAATAACATCGTAACACGTTTGGATCACTATCTGTGAACTACCTCTGCATATTTGTAAAGTACTTCCATATTTTCTTAATTTATTTTTGGCAATTTAAAGAGCTAATTTTTCACGCTCATTTGCTCAGCAAGTATTCTGGCCCGCAGGCAAATCTTTACCGTGGATAGGGCATTGCTGGAATCATTTTGACGTCTGATCCACTCTTCCTTCTACGGCTGGTCACGATGGAAGAGTGCATTTGTTTTTCATCTTATACACTGGTGTGCAAAAATTAAGGACGAAGAGGAAAATTAGCATAACAGCGGAGCGAGCAGGCAGAACGGACCGAAAGACTGGATGGACTAGGGTACGGTACGGTAGACATGCGCATATAAGCAGCATGACGTAGAGGGGGAGGTCGGAAGGGTGTAAAGCACTCGGGAGGTGTACGCTCAGCAATTCAGTGAAAGCTATTTCACGGTGTACATCGGTTTAAACGACGTCGAGTTGCTGCCTCCGTGTGGTATGGCCAACAGACAATCAAGTAGACGACATCTGGATGACTTTACCCGAGGTCGCGTCATTGGGAAGTTGGAAGAAGGTCGAACTGTCACTAGTGTGGCCGAGGAGTCCGGGATTGCTCACAGCATCGGTTCACGAGCTTGTAGAGCATTTCAAACGAGAGGAACAGCTGTCCGAGAGTTTAGCAGTGGTCGTCCACGAGGAACCGCGGCGGCGGACGACCGGTATGTTGTCCTACAGGCGAGAGGACACAGACGGCAGACAGCGGGAGAAATCTCAAGGCACACGCAACAGACAACTGGACGTCTGTTATCGAGTTTAACCGTTGCCCGGAGGCTGCACAAAGGTGGTTTATTTGCAAGACGACCAGTACGGTGTGTGCCATTAACGCCTGCTCATCGGAGACGGCGGTTTCTGTGGTGCCAGGAACACAAGAACAGGACACATCAGCAATGGGGTCGAGTTCTCTTTACGGATGAGAGTCGATTTAGTCTGACGAGCGATTCTAGACGTATACACATCTGGAGAGAGCAGGGAACACGCAACCACACCTCCACCATCATCGAAAGGGACCGGTTTGGAGGTGGCGGAGTTCTCGTTTGGGGCGGTATCATGCTTGGTAGCCGTACTGACCTCCACATCTTCCAAGGGAGTTCATTCACTGGTGTCCGCTATTGTACCGTCGTTCTCCTGCCTTACGTGCGTCTGTTTAGAGGTGCTGTGGGTCCTGAGTTCATCTTCATGGACGACAACGCTACACCTCATCGTACAGTGGCTGTCGCAGAGCTGTTGGAGAGTGAAGATATTCAGCGCATGGATTGGCCCGCAAGGTCCCCGGACCTAAATCCAATCGAACACGTTTGGGACCTTCTCGGGAGATGCTTGGCAGCACGTCACCAGCCTCCAGCAACGATTCCGCAGCTGCGATTGGCGCTACAAGAGGAATGGGCCGCGATGCCTCAACAGTTCCTTGACAACCTCGTCCTCAGCATAAACAGAAGTTGTAAATCCTGCAACGCAGTCAGAGGTGATTATATCTCCTACTAAAGACTGGATTTTTTTGGCAGCCGCCTGTCACATGGACGTTTCTGTCTTCTGTCCAGTTGTGCTCGGAGCTATTTTTTCAATAAAGTGCCTTTGTATCCTTTGGATTCCTTGTTTAGACGGGTTTGCTCATTTGTCCCATATTCTTACATCTTGGGGATCTTATGGTATGATTTGAGTCGATGTGGAGCACTTCTGCACGACGTTACATTCGAAAAACCGTCTCGTCCTTAATTTTTGCACGCCAGTGTACTTCGGAATGAGACACAGACAATTTCTATCTTTTCTTCATTGATACATGCTTCGTCAACATTAAAATGTCGACCAGCAGTTCGATTCCCAAATGTTTCCACTTCAATCACCTGGATTTCGAAATTTGCTGTAGTGTTTTGGTCGTGTATTTTAATGTATCAAATAAAAACCATTTATTTTAGGAACAAAATGCGCTTATCCATTACACCATTTTTTCGTCTTCGCACTGACAAGTAGACAGAGAAAGTACACATAAAAATAGGTTAATTTAGCGCGCAATTCCTCCAGAGAAAAAGCGACCATGCGAGAATGTGAAGGCACAAAACTCATGGAGTACAAATGAAAGAGATATGCCTCGACAAAGTTCACGAACCCTCAAGCAAACTCTAGAGGCTACAAATTACTGAGACCTGGTATCGTTAAGTAGGAATATTATTTTAAATTGAATAATATTATAGACAATAACTATGGCACATTAAAGAATGGTTGCATTAATGAAAAAAGGTAAATGCGTTCAAAGTCTGACGATCTGTTCTTTTTCTTATTATTAAATTTAAAGACATAGCGATGAATTTCAGCGTTTTTGATAGGTTTCGCTGTGTTCCAGAATCTTTGCTCGTTGCAGTGTTGTGGCAAAAGTCACAGTGACAAGTCAGTGGGGAAAATGGCGATTACTGGTTTTCCTCTCATTCTCAATAGCCTTGCAGGGATAAACGTATGATTCAAAAAGAGGAGTAATTCATGCCAATTTACTGTGAGAGTGGCATTAAAAAGCCATTTAACAAACTTACAATTGCTGTTTGCTGAGCAGTTGTTTAGAAAAAATATTCGGGGTAAGCCCTGCGTTGGCGTAAAAGACACATGGCCGGTAAACCGTATCTTTTTTTACACTAAGCCGCTGCGCTGATTCCGAAGATTACGGTAATTTGTGTTATTGCGTTCATTACAGCACACTGTGACTGATGAGAACAATTATTTAAGTCTATGTCAAACCAAGTGTTCAAAATAGTTTTCTTGAGTAACAAGACATCACATTGTTGAACATGTTCGAAAAGTCCCGGAGAGTTTTGATATGCTTGACAACAATTTACGATAGTTTCTAGAGCATGTGCATTGGAAATCCGGTTAGGGCAAACAGCAGCCTAAAGTTTTCCCCATAAGAAATCTAGTGGATTCTAACCTGGAGAGCGTGCAAGCTATGTAGCTGATCGACCTCTACGAATTCAGCTCGTCAGGCACGCATGACTGAAATGCTCTCGAGCAGTGATTTGGAGCCGCATGATGCATGATCACATACGACAGCATATTGCTAATGGAACAGCAGTCTTCCAACAATGTAGGTAGTTCCGCCCTCAAAAACTGCGTGTATTGCTTAGTGAGGCCATTTCGAACATACGCTCTAATGTAAGCTTTGTAATTGTTTTCATCGACCATATACAGTATGATGTAATAGCTGAAACAGAAACGAACTTCGTAGGCTTGTGTGATGGATACCTCTAATTTAAACATTCCTTTTGAGATTTTTGTGTTCTTATGTAAATTTGGTTTCTTCTGAAACACTTTTCAGACTTAATGAGACAGATTTTCCCTCAGTGAATTTGAAGTTGGTAAGTACCTCAGTGTGGGAAGTACTATTGATTAAGCTATTGTAATGCACTAATTTTTGCGCTATTCTCAGGCAAAGTTGGTGAGATGTTTATAAATCATTGTTGATAAGATTATTCCAAATGAATGTTCTATGTTTTCCTTAACTAATTCACGAAGGATTAAAAGGCGAGCGAAAGTTTTGTTAGCTCAAGTTTATTCACATCAGATAGAATAGTTATAAATGAATGTGGATTTAACCATATAGTTTTATGATTTTGATTCGAAGTGAACTAGCGTTGTGGATAAGTGCGTGCGAGTTATATGACATGACGTAACAACCAATAAAGTGGGACGAAACTTAAGTCCTTTGATTCATTTCTGACTCCTCGACATATTCTGAAGTTTATGACTTGTTACGTTCTTTACAGCTGCAATGGAAAGCTAAACATCCGGGTTCAACGAAAGGCAAATTCAAGCTAAGCCCTGAGTATTAAATTAAATTAATCTCTACTTGTGTTGCAGTCGACTTAACGTAATGATATGCTCTAAACTTTTGTGTGTTGCACTCACAGTGAAGCTAAATTTTAAGAAAAAGCAACAAATCAACACCAATTAAATTAAAACATTATAGGCTTTCTTATTTGCAGTCACAAAATCAAATGTACTATAACTGAAAACAAAAGCCCTCCCGGCCTTTGTTTTTTTTTAATAGTAACCTTTTTTCATCACTATGCTCCAGCTTCTGAGGTTTTAGTAGACCTTTCGAAAATACTCTGTATGCTTGTTTCGTAACCATACCCGAAGCTTAAGATTAGAACAGATTGTGTTTCAGTTTCAGCCTTTAATGGAAGTTACTTTCAGAAAAGTACTTGGTTCATTTAGAACTGAATTTTTACGAAAGAAATCTGATGGCACAAGTTCAGCGTTAAATAATTGCGAACTTATTGCATACTTTGGCGTACACACACACACACACACAATCCCTGACAAAGAATTATTTCAAGTACAATAAAATTGTCATTATCAACGCTGCTAAGACCCCCCTCCAACCATATCCAAGAATGAACCTCTTGGCTAAAACAAACACTTGTTTCACTGGCCATACCTGACTCGAAGCATAATGTGCTTGTTGCTATAGTTTCTGACGGCGAAATTGAAATATTAATCATGCATGCTCTCTAAAAATGCATATCAGAAAGAGTAAACTGTTTTTTCAGCTTGGTGTTTTTTATGCGTTGTTCCGTTGCGTTCTGAGCTTTAGACATGAATTTCGCAGCGTGATTACCCAGCATTTGTTTTTATTACTTTCTCTTTGCACTTTTAATTTTGCTCTAGCAAATTATTTGCGTATTTTTTGAGTTTTTGCACGTGCTGTAGAAAATACTGTTTTTTTTTTTTTTGGTTTTTTTTTTACAATTTCTAGAATATTTCAGTCATTAGGCTGTCGAATATAGGCTAGCCACTGTGGTCTACATATCGTATTCGTGGTCACAATCATATCGTATTAGTGGTCATAATCATATCGTATTCGTGGTCATAACAAGTCAACTTGTGAAATGTTAAAATTCAAGATTTCTCTTCAGTCATATTCTATGTTATGTTTCTCATACTTAATTTAAATGATATATTTATGCTGGTCGAAAAAATGGTAACGAGTTTTCGGAAAAAAATATAAAATTATGTTTCACTTTATTACAGGAATATTTTCTGAGTTGTAATTTTTATAATCAAGAATGTTAACGTGAACAAAAATATTTTAAAACGCCACAAAATACAATATGTATCAAAAGCATACAATTTTTTTTGTGAAATCGAGATTCTATATACATGAATGGAAAACTCTTACATATTTAATTTTAGCTACGATCTAAAAGATCTTGACTTCTTCAAAAGTTTAAATATCTTCGTTAAAGCTTTAATCTGTCGGAGCGCTAACTCAGTAGTTTTTAGAATAAATCTTAATCTTTGTATGACAGTCGTAGAACGCGGTATGAAACAACAATCTAAATTTAGGTATCAATACGTCAGTATGTATAAAGTATGATTTCCATCTTTCACACCATTGGCGCACCATGCACTTATAAAACACTAACAAGTGGTTTACCGAGAAAGTAACCAAAACAATGATTACATGAGGAACTGGTTCATTTTAAAAGAAACGAATGTTGCAGGTAAGACCATCTTCACATATAAATTCTATCCGCCAGAAAAAAAGGACAATAGGTCAGTTTTTATTTAAATATACGAAGACTCCAAGCATGTTGATGAAATAAAAGTTTATTTCACCAAGAAAAAACATGTAAAAGTGCATTTTATCCAAATAATTACCGACTATTATTTTGGTCATTTTTACACACGTTAGCCGAAAGTTTTTAATTCTTCCAGTCTTCTTTGTATTTATTCAAGATGTTTCTGGCATAAATGCACTGAAAAAATACTGATAGCTATGCATGCTTTTTATTTTGTGGGTCTCTTTCCAGCTTACTTTCGTATCCATAATTCTTTGGTGTTGATTTCTACCACCGAAACTCACAATGGACAATAAAGACTTAAAAAACTAAAAATGCTTCTGGTTCAGAAGAAATTTTGTGCACCTGAACTAACATCTGTCTCATGTTGTCCACTTTATGAGTGATTTTGTCGAGCATAGTACTATACGTTAGAAATTTGCCAATTCCCGAAAACAAAAAGAATAAAAAACCCACCTCGTTTTGTCTTTCAACTTATCATCTCATAGTTGTGATATCTTTTGCAACGGAGATTGATGTCATAAAATTGGCAAAAACCTTCTGACTAACCCGGACGCTTTTAAGTTCATCAACTATTCTTGCTTTATGTTTCGTGAAAGCAGATCGGCGGGTGCTAATTTGCCTCACACTGCAGAAGTCGAAAATATTGCTACGAAAATGTTTGATGAAGTTCTCGCTGAGACACTTAGTATTTCTAAGGATTTCGGGAAAGTCCGGCATTGAGAACTCCAAAATAACCTTTAGTTCTATTCTTTTGACTCCTCATTGGGAATTTTGCCTTTCTTTGTAACATACTGTAGTTGTTTAAAAGTGTCCAGATTCCAATATACTGCCCTGGAAAACAACTACACTTCACCTCAGTAAATAAAGATTCACTTTTGTTCTTTCTGTTCTATACAAATGTCCCGCCTAAACGAACAGCGAAGTAATTATTGACAAGAAGTAGACGATACTATTCTTTGTCCGAATATCTCTCCAAACTTGGTACTGTGTATCAGCATTGTACCCACTGCAAAACTTTTCGAGATACTAAACATTCGTCATTTCACGTACGAAGGACATAAATCCTGCTATTACTACTAGCATGCCCAACCGTTGGTCTGGGGACACCATATCCTTCTGCACCTATTTGTCGTATTTCAAAAATTATTTTTCACTTGGGCTAGAGTGAACTATGAGGTCGATGATTCATACATTTTGTTTCATCTTCCCATGCACAGACTTACCCCTTTGGAGGCGTACAGGTACGCGAGTGTATATTTAATTCCATATCACTCCTTCAAAACGTTCGATATTCTTCTCGCCTTTTGCAATAATTAATCAATAGCAGAACGTTTCAGCAAGATAATCTGGAATTCAATTAAATTAAAATGAATGGTCTTGAAATAAAATAAACTTTGTAATTCCCAACAGAAAATTCGTAAAATGTCGCCATAAAAATTTATAATTTTTTTTTAAACAAAATGGGTTTTCGAAAGGCGCTAGCACTAACTAGGCTCACTGCACCAGAAACAGAGAATGTATAGGGTAAGCTTGTTTAAGAGAGTCTCTCTGACACTGTCCTGAAGTTGAAGAAGTACTAGGAGTTACGGCGGAAAATATCAGCTTTTGTCAAAACATCTCAGTACTACGGAGGAACTAAGCAGTTCAAAGATTTTCAAAGATTTGTGGGTTAAGGACTACAGCAGTATAACAGAAAATTCCTTTGGACTCTGGATGACAGGGTGTCTCATCATAAATGCTCGGATACAAGGCAGTCCTTGGCCTTGAGGGTTGCGGCATTCCCCATTGGAAACAAATGGAGGAAGCACTCAGTGTAAAAATTTGAAAAAGCTTTCAAGTTCAGAAGATTTCCCAAGTACGCCTTGTGACTTCGAAGAGCGAGACTTTGTAGGCGTCTTTTTGGCTGAATTTACAGGAGACTGGGAAGTAGAATGGACAGGACTAGAATTTCACGAACTTTCTTTCTCTGGGGTTTTCTTCATATTTGCATAGTTAGAGAACTGGAGATAGAGGAAGATGTCGAAGCTGCAACAGAAGCACAAGATTTTTTTATCCACAGAAAGAATCTCAGGGTGAGAAATAAGTATAACTGCTTTGGCCTGACGGAACAAAGCTTCGGAGGCAATTTCCTTAAGCTCCTGCACCTTTGAGAAAAAAAAAGTAGTCTCCTTGATTTCGGAGAGAAGCACACCTCGCTTGATTCATAGAATCAAGGACTCTTTGAAATCGAGGGTCAAGAAAGGATTCCTAGATTTCTTGTCAGCTTCAAGTCTTTACTGACAGGCTAATGCTACTTGAGTAGCACTGATCGTAGTTCTCAAGATATTTCTGTGATGCCACTTGATTACGTAAAAGCTCAATCGTGACATCTGGAGATCTGGTTGCATCAATTTGCTCACTGAGGGTGATCATTCGATCATTGAATGAGTGGAACCAGAACAAAAGTTGTCTTGGAACTGTAACCAGAGGAACCCCCTGACAACTGAAAAAAAATCATCCCTGACTGATTGAGAAACATCTAAAGTTAGTGGCTTCCCTGACAAGGGTAGCCAGCAGCTCTTCCTTTTTGCCAGAATCCAATAACATGCCCTTATCTTACTTAACAGCTGTAACTCCAAGATAAGGCAGCCTGCACATCACTGAACCCGTTGTCATAGCAATATAGGTAGAGATGTTGCCTTCGATATTTTTTTAGGACTATTATACGCGATAGATTGTAAAAGACTGTTTATGGTACCTCTGTACACATACAATGGACAATATGATTGATATTACAGAGCCATACTTCATATGAGTGAAGTCAGTTACCTTTTGACAATTTTAAGCTTCAAAACCCGCTAAGCGACAGCGCACTTCACAATCCCGTGCAACAATCATGTTTGGAAGAATCAGACATGTCAAAACGCCTGTCAGCGACTGCACAATAAATGACAGAGGAAAACATTCTTTCGTCACACGTTCTCGAAAGTTTTCTATGCTGAGTTTACGTGGAACAAGATCTTACCATTATGTAATTCAATATGTCAAATCTAATTTTGTTAATAAATATGTGACGCTTCTTAATTTCTCCAACTAAACCCAGTCATGATATTTGAGCTCAACGTCAATCCTGGCAGTGTCCCGTACACCTTATAAGATTTATAGGTGTTTATGCTAGAAAATATTCTTATGCTGGTACAACCGTCTGCGGTAGTGATCTAGATCCTATTCCCTCTAATATATGGTGGAGGTTCGGACCAGCATTGAGAATTACTGTTCCTTAAAATCGAGTTTTGAGTTGTCTAAAAGTCAATAACGTGTAGTAAACTACATAGTCCAATCCAGCGCAAGATAGCCCGGAGTTGAAGTATTCAGAGGAACGTGCTTCTGGCTGCTCATCATTAGTGAGTAGGGATTCGAGTCTTTGATCAGGCAGAAGCAGTGCGCTAGCCCCTATGGCGCTCTCTCTGGAACCAGTGCCCACAAATTAGGGACGATTCGGTTACTTTCAGGCCTAGATAGATGCTCACCGTGCTCGTTAAACCGCCAAACAAACACAAAGCAAACAAAGATAAATAATGCATTGGGTCTGTGATTAATCATCATCGACAATTCTAAATACACTACTGGGTGAAGGACTCAAGTCTCTTACATAACTTTGTCTTAAACAATTCCGTAGAAAGTTGTGGAAGAGACTTGGCGAGACCTTCACCCAACTGTCGATGCTACCTAGAACACGGGCTGAGTTACAATTTAAAAGGAAAGTGTCGGGATAAGAATTGCTGGTTGTTGCATGTAATATTACACGCAGATTTTTAAGTGTATCTTTCAAGTGCCACCTCAGTGACCTACTCATGTATTTAATCTTAAATGGTTCCAGAGATTGCTGAATTTGTTATCTATTAAATTTGGAATGCTAATGTAATCTTAAATCGAGCTGTTTCTGCTGGTGCTCATTTCCTGTCGTTTACTTTCATAGCTTTCATCAAACGGCAGTATAGCTGGAATAATATTTTTAAATGTACCGTACTGTGAAAACACAAGTTTGCCAGCGACGGACATCGAAACCGTGTCCCCTCACTCCGGAGTAAGTCGCTCTCCCAACTGAGGTACGCGGACAGAATGTCTCGCTGCAGATTTGTCGTCTTGACACATGTTTTCACCTCTGTAGTACGTCACAGTACATGCTTAAGCCATCAATATTAGGTACATATGCAATTTTAAAGTGTTTAGCTACGAATAAATGAATTTATTGCTATAAGGTATGTAAATATACATGCAAAACTTTCCTGTAATAATTTTCTGAAATGTTCCATAATACATGCGAAGCAAATATTTCTGTAATAATTCAAGCTTTGATTGTAGTATTAAGCGTAAATATGATTGTGCAGTCGAATCTTGTAAACTGATAACACTTTTAGACCAGTAATAAATACATGTCGGCGGCCAATACTTAAAAAAACGAGTCACTATATAAAACGGTTATTTTATTAGTTTTTTACTGCATTTGTATTTAAAATTCTATTCATTTTGTCCCATTGCTTGTGGATTACTTCCACTGACAAACCAAGATGTCAAGTACGTACAATATCACATAATTTATTCGATTTACTGTTACGACGATGTAAATTAGCACATATTCGAAATTTTCTTTTTACTTATTTTCACACAGAAAACTGGTAGAAGTTCGTGTAAACTTGAGACCAAAACTGCCTGCACGTACACATTTTGTCGGATGGAAGTTGGGATTTCTGAAGTCGTTTGAGAAGCCTATTTTTGCATTTAATCTGCTAATTCCTTTGATATTTCCCCACTAAGTTTTATTCTTCAGTCGGAAAGAGATACACTGCAAAGTGGAAGGGAATTTCTTCGCTCCTCGTTTCATGAACAAATTTTGTTAAAGTAACTTTGAAATGTTCGCAAGCCTTGTGATGATTAGGAGTTCCAAGATCCAAGCTTCATATCCCATGCAAATTACTGAAGAAGATTTCAACTGAAATCTGGTAATCTCGTCAACACAGCCCTTGTCACTTTGCATATGTTACCTGTTCCGTCATGCGCTGCGCAGAATAAATGAGTTCTTTCCATTTCAAGATTCTGAGAATAACCTTGTGGCACTAAATGTCTAATGGCTTACGTAACTCATCTGGGAGAATATAAAAGCGGAGTAGCGAAGTAGTAGGTGCGAATATAATGCCATAGAATTGCATTAGAAATGCGAAAACACCAGGTTTGCTTTAGTACAAAAAGGCGCAGCTGTTTGAAATGTTAGTATTACTATGCGATAAGGCGAAAATTTTAAATACGCGAAATCATAATGATTAAAAAAGTAAAATTCGCCGTCTGTGACATAAACTTACTTGACTGTTCACGCAAATGCGAAAGAAGGTACAGCACAATAGAAAAGTTTTGATATTTGATAAGATTAGGAACGGAAAATTATGGAACTGCAGTGCGACAAGAGATTAATCAAACATCAGCAGATTTCACGTGCTGTAAATTTTCACAAAGGGAATCAATAAAAATTTCAGTTTCGTGTGGAACACAGCAGCAACATTTGAAGTATGGAGGATAATTTAATTAACTTGGCCATACAAAAGCGGAGTAGCGAAGTAGTAGAATTGCTAGTTTCAGCTAATAAAAATTCTTTCGAGTGAACAATTTGATATGATGTTGATATTCTTGTTCTAGTTGTTGCAGTTTCAGTCTATGTATTATGGTTTAAAGAATTAAACTACACATGGACTAAAAAATACATTTCTTAAAAGAACTGTTGTTAGAGAGTGAGAAAGTTTTTATTAATTTAGGGGCTCAAGAAGAGCATTAATGATTAAAACGAATGGTTCAACCGAAATTAGGATCATCAAGCTTCATGAAATTTCAAAAACCAGAATAGCTTGTTCAGTACCTGATTCAATATTTCCTTTGCGAGTTGTTCTAAAACGATGCGTATAACTCGCTGGCGTCGAGTAATCTTGCTACGATTAAAGTTTCGTAACTAAACAAAAATACAGTGGCTTTTAAAAACGCGATAAATTAAGGATTTTGGTCAGTACGTATTTGTTAGTGAGCCAGTTCTGTGCACAGTGGGCACACTGATAGTATATTTGGCGGTATCTCCTAAAACATGGGATAGATGTTAAAGAGAATTATTTTAGAATACATGAAGCAGATTTATAATCTGATTCAGTTTCGGTAATTTCATTCATTTATTGTAACTTCGTGCATTAGTTTTGTTTCAAGTGCTTCTTTTAAAAGTTCTCAAAACTTCGGCATCAATACAACATTTTGCGCATTCACCTGACATGCTTTTTCATTTGTTCTGTAAGAGACCACGTGAGCATCTACGATTATAAGAAACATCCCGTACCACATTTAGAGATATGGGTTCCGAAGAAAGGAGAGCGCAAGTGACATAGGACAAACGCACCGATCATGCAACAACCGGGGCTCGAACCTAGCTCCTAAACTAGATGATTAACAACAAAACAGAGCGTCTTTCCACTCGACCAATGCGGCGGGGATGTACTTACTTCAGAATTAGGGTATTTTGCTTTGAAACACGTACATGCACCAACTGACTTTTAGGCGTATTTCTTGGTTACTTCATTATATAATCTGTTAGTTCTCTAATTCAGTTTAACCTCTTAGATTCTTTTTTCGCTGGTTTATTTGCTCTTCTTCTGTGCATGTCGTGTTCAGTCAGAGTTTTGAATCTGGGTTACTCTCTTCCATACTTCATCGTGTATAATACAGCTGCTTATTTGAAAACATTATCACTTTGACGAAAATCCAACGATAGAAGTGAACTTCCTGCCTAAGCTGAAGGAAAATCCACTTCGCGAAAGATATAGATAAATATAATCGGGCAGAGTTGTGACATTGTATTTATTTACTAGAATATTTTTTGTTTGTTTGTTTCGGGGTTTAACGGCCATCATGAGCAACTCTTAAGTCTATAAAGCAATCACCCATCCTTATTTTAAGGTCACTGGTTGCAGAGAGGACAGAGAGCGCCAATGCCGTAAGACAAGAACATCCCCTATGCTTCATCTAGAGATGGAAACGGGTCAACGGGTCGACAATTTCTTGCGGGTCAAACGGGTCGGGTCAAGATGTTCCTGACCTGATTTTATTTCGCACTGCGGAATTTTATGTTCCATATTGGTGCCCGCGGACGGAAAAATGATTTGTCATGCGATACGAAGAAAGAGTGTCTCTTCCTTCTGAGGGCAAAGATGAAAACAACATCTACATTTTGGAAACTTTCAATTTATCATAAGTTTGTAAAAATTGTATGGCTGTGAAACATATCCTGGCGCATGATATGCTGTCAAGAAAACAGCAAAAACTGAAATTAAACATACAATAAGTTAATTAATAAAACAAATAATTGTAGCGAATTGACTCTCGCAGATGTGTTTGAAAACATGTCTGCGAATTGACTCTCGCAGATGTGTTTAAAAATATTTTTTTAAACAGTTAGTTTACGTCTTGCAAATGAAAGACGACTGTTTCAATACTTTTTGTAAGAAAGTGAGTAAATTATACGTTGACATAATACATCATTTGTTTGATTTCCAAGTAACCTAAGATACCCACTGCAGAGAGACTTTTTGAACGCCCTGTATAACTTTTTTAATAACTGGCAGATGTCGTTCAAATTGCACTTGTTGGTAGAGTAACTATTCCTCCATAGTAACCCTTCTTCATTGCAGGTAAACAATGGATTCTAAGCAGAAGCAACGTGCCGTCATTGAGTTCTTGACGAAGGAAGGGTGCACGCTGCCCGACATCCATAGAAGGCTACAGAATATTTACGGAGATGACACCATTGACAACAGTAATAGATGATGTAGTTTAAAGAAGGGGAAACCAGCATTGAAGAGAAACCACGTAATGGGAGACCATCATCTGCGATCACTGACACGAATCATTAGTAAGTGGATGAATTGATTCGCGCGGAGAGACGAGTCACAGTCCTTGAGCTTGCTGCACAACTGGACTGTGAACACAATACCACACAAAAGATGGTAGAAGATTTAGGGTATCAGAAAACTGACTGCAAAGTGGGTACCTCGGTAGTTGACACCCGATTTGAAGGAGAGAAGGGTGGAAGTCTGCCCTGATCTGATGGAAGCGTTTGAAGCCAATGAAGACAAAGTTTTTTCCCGATCTAGTGATGCGGATGAAACGTGGGTGTATCTTTATGATCCGGAAACGAAGAATCAGTCCATGGAATGGCGTCACACCTCTTCACCAAGGCATAAGAAGTTCAAGGGCCAGCGATCAACACAGTGACTGTTTTTTTTGGGGGGATGACAGGGGTGTCGTTCTCCTTGATTTTCTAAAACGTGGCCGTACCGTGACCAGCGAGCGGTACATTGAAACCCTCGAGAAGCTTAGAGGAGCCATATGGAGGAAGAGACCGAACAATAATATGAAAAGGATCCAGATTCACATTGACAATGCGAGACCAATCACATCATTGGCAATAAATCTGGCGATCAGCAAATTAGGCTGGTCGATGGTTCCCCATCCACCGTACAGCCTAGAACTGGCGTCTTCCGACTTCCACCTGTTCCTTCTAATGAATGACAGTTTCCGGGGACAATGATTTGATGACACAGGCGAGGTGAAAGTGGCTGTGAAGAAGTGGGAACAGTCCACACCTGAAATGTTAAAACTACGATTCGAGTGTGCGGCTCAACGATGGTAAACGTGCATCGTTTATGATGAAGACTATGTTGAGTAATACCTCTGTATAGAGAGTTACTCTACCAACATGTGCAAATATATACAGTATATATATATTTTAATGATAAAGTTGTAGAAGTTGAAGGTTCCTCTATCCAACTCTCGAGAAGATACCAGGCTTAGATTATTCAAACTAATGCACCCACCACAAGTCATCCTGAAGAAGAAATTGAAGTATTTTATGAGGAACTTCGTCATCTGAATAATAAAGGCAAGCAGCACTTGAAGATAATTATGGGAGACGTCAATGCAAAAATAGGGCAAAGGCAACAGAATGAAACTCCAGTAGGTAAATTCGGTCACGGCAACAAAAACCAGCGTGGAAATACTCTCGTACAGTTTGCAGAGGCAGAAGGGTTTTTCATCATGAACTACGTTTTCAAGAAAACGCCGCAAAGGAAATGGACGTGGAGGCATCCCAATGGATTGACAAGTGAAATTGATTTTATTAGGTGTAACAAGAAATTTGTCAGTTCAACACAGGCAGTGACCATAGAATGGTAAGATGCACCTCAATGCGAGACTCGAGCGTGGCAAGCTCATAAAACAAACAGGGTGTATTGATGTGACCAACCTTAAAAAAGTATCATAATACCTTCAAATTAGAACTGAGGAACAGAATCTCTATTCTAGGTCTAACATCAGAAGAAGCGGACATCTCTGAAAATAACAGAAAAGTAAAAAAGCTCTTATGGAAACAGCAACAAAATTAGCTGGGTCTAAGAAGAAGTTGCATGTGAACAAATTATCAGGAAAACCCAAATGTTGATGCAAAAAAGAAGAGAGATAAGGACAACTAAAGAAGATGCGACTTCCAAAGTGGAATATATAGAACTATGCAAGACAGTACGAAAAACTGTCACTGAAGACGTAAGGAAATTCAACTGTGAACTAGTGAGGAAACAATTGAAAACAACCAAAGCCTAAAGATAGCAAAATGAAATCTCAGTAACGGAAGAAAACAGATTATTTCACTGAGAAAGAAAGATGGTTCTGTAAGAAGAAATGGAGGAGAAATTTTGACAAGAGTGAAAGATTTCTACTCCAAATTATATGAAGGGGATTATACATGAACTCCAGACATCATGAAAGGTGCCAGTACCAGAGTTCTTCCAGTCCGCCTAGCAGAAGTTGCACATGCAATCAAGAACATGAAGCGGGCGAAAGCTCCAGGAGAAGATGGAATTACTGTAGACATCATACAAGAAGTAAGTGGAGAAATCGAAACAGTACTTGCCCAAATTTTCACTCGATGCCTTAATGAAGGAAAGATTCCTGAGGATTGGAACAACACTACAATGATCTTGCTGCATAAAAAAGGTGACATTGAAGATCTCAGGAACTACAGACCTATCAGCCTCCTATCAGTGGTTTATAATATCTTCACTAAAGTTCTTTCACACCGCTTGAAGGTAACACTGGACATGGCTCAACGGAGAGAACAAGCTGGATTCAGGAGTGGATACAGCACAATAGATCATATCCACGTACTGAGAGAACTAATTGAAAGAGCGAGGGAATATGAACTTCCGTTGTGTATGGCTTTTATCGATTATGAAAAGGCCTTTGATTCGGTGAAACCATCAGCAGTTACAATGGCTCTGAAATCCTGCGGTATTGAAGATGCACACATTAATATTATTAATAACGTCTATGAAAATGCTAGTGCAAAGATTCGGCTGTTTGAGAATACAGCACACATAAAAATTGAAAAGGGAGTGAGACAAGTTGACAAAACATCTCCGAAGCTGTTTAATGCCACATTGGAAAATGTCTTTCAATCACTGAACTGGGAAAACAAAGAGATAAAGATTAATGGAGATTATCAAACTCACCTTTGTTTTGCTGATGACGTAGTCATTTTTGCAACTACCTAATCAAAGCTGCAGAGTATGATCCAGGAACCTGCTGACAAGACTAAAGAAGTGGGATTAAAAGTGAACTTTGAGAAGACAAAAGTGATGTTTTATCGATTGATGGAGAAAATTTGGAGATAACAGGCACGTACGTTCATCTTGGACAGCAGATATCAAGTGAGGGTCACATTGATGAAGAAATTAATCGGTGTATAAAACTTGTCTGGAGAGCTTTTGGAAGAAACAGCATAATTTTCAACTGCAATATGCCATTATGTCTTAAAAGAAAAGTGTTTGATCAATGCATCCTTCCAGTGCTCACGTATGGTGCAGAGATATAGAAAGGCTGCAGTCAACTCAAAGAAGTATGGAGAGGTGCATGCTTGGTGTAACCAGGAGAGATAAGAAGAGGAACTCGTGGATCAGAAAAATGACAAAAGTGGAAGACATCATGATCAGAGTAAAATCCCTGAAATGACAATGGTATTGGTATTGGTAACTGTGGGTACTAAAGTGGGACCCAGTTTATTGCTATAACGAAATACAAACATAGGAGATTCATTAGAAGTTGCAGTACAGAAAGCAAAATTGCGGCAATGTATGTATATCCACGATGCAGCACAAAGTTACACAGAAAGGAAATATATATGCACACGAACAATGAATGGCATATCGGCATGTCAAACGATATGAATAACACATGTGCACAAGCATATGAAATGTACTATCCCATCATAAATCATCCGAAAGGAACTTAAATATGGTTAGAGCGCAAAACATTATTGAGTAACACATCAACTTTATATAAATAACAAAGGTACCAAATGTATCACTATACTAATCCGCGATCGAGGAAAGCTCTAACACAGCAAAAACTCACAAGTATAAGAAATTTAAAAAACAAGGCACAAATTTAGGAAACAACTATAACGAAGTAAATTTCTCCGTCATTTCTGTCCACGCCAGGATTAGAACCCGGATCCCCTCATTCCGGAACAAGTCACCTCTACCAATTGAGCTACGCGGACGTTTTATTCTGATTCCTATCTGCCTTTATATCGTGTGCGTCCTTCTGGCAGCTACGTCACATCTCCTGGTACGTTACATCATCTCCCCCTTATCTTTTTTTCTTTTTTCGAAGTGCTGGAGAAGAGATTCTCTTATTTTTCCTATCTCGCGGTGTGGAAATAACATCACACCAATGCGAGATTTTGAACGGTCGGGTCATCCGGATAGTTCGGGCGCCATTATAACGAAGTAAATTTCTCCGTCATTTCTGTCCACGCCAGGATTCGAACCCGGATCCCCTCATTCCGGAACAAGTCACTCTACCAATTGAGCTACGCGGACGTTTTATTCTGATTCCTATCTGCCTTTATGTCGTGTGCGTCCTTCTGGCAGGTACGTCACATCTCCTGGTATGTTACACAACAGATAAGATAATGATAAAGAGATACTGGGGAGCTCACACAAGTACCGAGACCGATTATTCGTGAAAACACAGCAAAAACACACAATTATAGCAAATTGAAAATACATTACTTGCAAAACACTGTAAAAACACACAAATATAGCAAATTTGAAATACATGGAAAGCAGCAGAATCAACAGGCACTCAGTCTACAAAAACCAGAGAATTTGCGAACGGGTTCGCAAATCCCCTAGCATTAAGAGAACAACAAGTGATCGGTTTGGGGAAGTGAGCTAAAGGTCATCGGCAAGAGGAAATGAAGTATAACATATATGCTTATCAGCGAGCTCCTTCAAGGAGGCGAGACGGCGCGTGTAACGTCTCAAAAACGCCTGATACCGAGGATCGGTGTCACACAGAGATTTAAAAAAATGACACATAAGCTTCGAATTGCGTTACTGCTGCAAACAGGTCCAGATCATGTGAATGGAGGAATTCTTCAGAACAAACAATCGCACGTGCAGGTTGAAAAAACGTAAAAGTTGCTGTCTGGACAGTGGTCCAGGAACTGGAGGAAATGTATCAATGTCCTGTAGAACCTCAGCATCAGAGAGAGAATTAACAGGTCCTGAGCGGAGAAGCATACCGTTTGAAGAATCGTCAGGTGGATAAACACCGGAACCAGAAACACCGAGGACACTAGATGAATCCTCAGAAAGAGGCACAGAAAGTTATTTTAACTTTTTCTGTTTTACAGCGCCTTTGGAAGTTCCAATACGCTTCGATGAAGATGCTGAGGCAGATATATCTATTAGTGGATCAGGCTCACCTCCCGAGTCAGGAGACGAGGAAAACAACGTCACCGAAAAAGCAATACGTAGCAGATCAGCCTTAGTGAAGACTAGTACAACTGCCGAGGCTGCAGGAAGACGTGACAACAAGGGTATTGTAGACAAGGTTGTAATTGGAGATCCGATATCCGAGAGGCTAGGAGAAGAACCAGACGGCCGATCTGCCAAACCACCACTCAACACATCAGGATCGGAACACTCCGCTGTAGACACATGTGTAGTAGAAGACATCTCTGCCAATCTTGAAGGTGGATGCACAATCGTACGAGTCGGGAGAGGAAGAAAAGCAGCATTGTCCATGACAGAAATGTTCGTCTGACGGAGAAACGAAGAGGTCGTGTCAGGCAAATTACCGGTAGTGTGGACAGTAGAAAGACCACTGTGGTCAGCAGTGGGTTACGAACTTGATGAACGTCCACGTCGAAAGCGTTCACAGGAGACAGTGGTATGATCCTGTGGTAAACAGTGTGTACAATAGTGAGTGGTGAAAACCTTGAAACTGTACGTTCGTGAGCCAATTTCAACAGTAGCTTCTGTAGGGCAATCCGCCATGGCTTTCTCAATGGGAAAGACGACCAATAACTGACGGCGAGGTCCTGTAGCATGTGCAAATCTAGTTCCGCGGGGAGCGTCAGAGAGGCGCCGAACCTTGCCAACAATTTTACATACATGACTAACAAGGAGAGGAATTGCAGTATCCGGCACTTCCTGTGGAACAGGATAGAAGGTAATGTTCACCGATTGCTTGGAAAGAGGCGAAGGGATGAGATGTTTTGTCCCAATCGAAAGTCCGTGTGCAAGAAAAAAGTCAGCATCCTCCTTGTGATTGAACTGAACCGAGATACCCCGAGGAGTACGGGAAATTCCTGCAATGGACGCAGACGACACATGTCGAGAGAGGGCTTCCATATAGTGTGGCAATGGAGTATTTGGCAAGGCACGAAAAAGCACACCTCTATCCAGGAAGTTATGGAACTCACGGCCAATCTGCGAATTGTCATCTATCGTTACCGTCACCTTGTGGTTGGATACCTGAATAATAGGTGTTGCTTGCAAAAGACCATCTGGTTGAGAGGAATCGGACGTAGAAGTAGCGCCTCGTTGCACTGTAGAGGCAAATGACATCCTCGGAAAAGAAGTCTGTTCGGATCCGGCAGGCACAGAAGGCTGTGATGGAAGAGAAGCACAGGCCGAAGGCAAGGCAGTAGAATCCGTAGTACCCAGGAAGGGCGCCGAAGCAGATGCAGGAGCTGAAGAAAAAGCGCAGCCAAGTCCAGTGAAGGCACCGGAGCAGGAGTACTAGAAAGCTGGGAAGGCATCTTAGCAGACACATCTGAGGACGAGATTACGTTTCTTCCAAGGACGTGGGAAGTGTGACGTGACGTGCATCCGCCACGCCCAGAGATGATAAGGAAATACCGGAAGCCGCCATGTTGGCAGTTTCCAAACGTAAACAACCGAGCAAACGATAAGAAAATGAATGAATATGAGCTAATACGAGGACGAGAACGTTAGAAAAGTAGCTCAAAACGTACACAGTACCTTTAGACAGCCTGGCCACGCAACAGGGGAGTAAGGGACGAGGTATTCAACACTAAAATGTATAAAATATTACCACCAATACTACGTCTATCACGAACGAGCAATGGGCTGGACATACTGTCAGAAGGACAGACCATCGATGGACAGTCGAAATTTTAGATTGGATTCCAAGGGACAGGAAAATACCCAGAAGAAAAACACATGGGAAATGGGTGGATGAAATTCGAAAATATGCTGGAGTAACATGGAGGAGACTGGCACAAGACAGACCGTTGTGGAAGAAACTTGGAGAGACCTTCGTCCAGCAGTGGATTGATAATGGTTGACAATGATGATATATAACATATATCCCCTCCATGACAAATGCTTACCCCACCTTCTCGCGGTGCTTTCTGTTCCCACTAAAGTGGCTCTAACGACCCATAAATACTATCGGGATTACAGAGAATGTTATCTCACACTCACCGACCCGCTTCGCCAGCGTGGTGAGGTATAACCAAACCTCCCAACAAATGATTTCAGAACTTAAATTTTGGCCCTCAGTCTCCGGCAGATAGAATGTATCTGGCCAAGGTAGCGGGCAGTGCCACATGAAGGTAAATGGTGCTACGAATCACCGGAGGACCGGACTAGGCTGCCACCCCATGTTGAACTTAGCTACGTTCAATGGATGATCTTTATCTTCTGATTCAAGGTTTCTTGAATTGGAGGAGGAACTCCAAAGAAACAAGTGGGGCATCGTCGGTCTAAGTGAGGGAAAAAGAAAAGGAGAAGATCTCACTGAAGTGAAAAGCAGAGATTTATTCTACTATCACAGAGCAGATACTGGCAGAACTAGTGGTGTTGATTTTATAATAAACAAGAAACTGAAGGACAATGTTGCAAAAGTTGAAAGTTTCTCGGACAGAGCTTGGCGACTCGTTATCCAACTCTCAAAAAGATACCAGGCCCAGATTATTAAAGCTTACCCGCCCACCACAAGTCATCCTGAGGAAACAGTTGAAGAATTTTACGAAGAAATTCGGCACGCAAATAACAAAAGCAAGCAGCACCTGAAGATCATTATCAGTGATTTCAATATGAAAATAGGACAACAACAACAGAATGAAACTTCGGTAGGTAAATTCAGATATAGGAACAGAAACCAGCGTAGAAATACTCTTGTTGAGTTTGCAGAGGCAGAAAGGTTTCTCATCATGAACTCCTTTCTGAAGAAAAAAACACATAGAAAATGGACATGGAAGCATCCCAATGGAATGACAAGTGAAATTGATTTTGTTATGTGTAACAAGAAATTTGTCGTTGAAGACCGCGGTGTGCGGAACAAGTTCAACACGGAGAAAGATCATAAGAATGGTGAGGTGTAAAATGCCCCCCAACACTAAACTCGAACATGGCAAAGTCATAAAACAAACAAAATGTATTTGCATGACCAACCTTAAAAAGCATCATAATACCTTCAAATTGGAAATGAACAGATTCTCTGCTCTAGAATATCTAACATCAGAAGAAGTAGGCATCTCCGAAGTTAACAGAAAACTAACCAAGGCTCTTATGGAAACAACAACAAAAACAGATGGTACTAAGGACAAATTGAACATGAAGAAAATACCAGGAAAAATGCTGATACAAAAGAGAACGGAGATGAGGACAAATAAAGATGTCACTTCCAAAGTGGAATATATAGAGCTATACAAGACAGTACGAAAAAGTATCACTGAAGATATAAATACACTGACGGAAAAAAATCCCAACACCAAGAAGGGGTTGTGTTAGATAAACGACAGTTAGTAGGCGGTGAGAGTATATCTGTAAGATGACGTCTATGCAATTTTCGCGCTCGGCGCATACGTGTGGCGATAGTAGCACCCCTCGGAACATGCAAAGCAGGTTTGCTGTAAATACGTGCTGTAACGTTCGTGAGCGTTAGTTATCGTTGAGATTCGACGTAGTGTGTTGATGTTAGTCAAGAATGGCAGTAAGATGACGAAAAAGCCATTATCAAACAGCTCACGGAGTTTGAACGAGGTCGTGTAATATAATAGGGCTACGAGAAGGTGGATTTTCTTTCCGCAATATTACAGAACGACTTGGCAGGAATGTAGCCACTGTGCATGATTGTTAGCAGCGGTGGTCAAGGGAAGGTACTGCCTCAAGAAGACCGGGTTCCGGCCGGCCACGTGGCACTACTGAGAGGGAAGACCACCGTGTATGGCGTATGCCCCTGGCGCATCGTACTGCGTCTGCGGCAGCATATCGAGCTGCAGTTGCGACCACAGTGACACAACGAACTGTTACATATCGGTTACTTGAAGGAAAGCTCCGAGTCAGACGCCCTGTAGCGTGCATTCCACTTACTCCAAACCACTGCCGTTTGCGACGTCAGTGGTGTCAAGCTAGAGCTCATTGGAGGACGGAGTGGAGATCTGTTGTGTTTTCTGATGAAAGCCGGTTCTGCCTGGGTGCCAGTGATGGCCGTTTTTTGGTTAGAAGGAGGCCAGGTGAGCGCCTGCAACCAACCTCTTTGCGGCCGAGACACACTGGACCTACACCTGGAGTTATGGTCTGGGGAGCAATTTCCTATGACAGCAGGAGCACTCTCGTGCTTATCCCACGCACCCTGACGGCACAGTTGTACGTCGGTCTGGTGATTCAACCTGTTGTGCTGCCATTCATGAACAGCATTCCTGGGGGTGTTTTCCAACAGGATAACGCTCGCCCGCATACCGCTGTTGTAACCAAACATGCTCTACAGAGTGTAGACATGTTGCCGTGGCCGTTTAGATCACCATATATTTCACCAATCGAGCACGTATGGGACATCATTGGACGACAACTCCAGCGTCACCCCCAACCAGCATTAACCGTCCCTGTACTGACCGACGAAGTGCAACAGGCATGGAACTCCATCCCACAAACTGACATCCAGCACCTGTACGACACAATGCATGGACGTTTGCATGCTTGCATTCAACATTCTGGCGGTTACACCGGTTATTAATGTACCAGCATTTCACATTTAAAATGGCTCTTCTCGCGCTTACATTAAGCTGTGATCTTGAAACCTTAATCGATTAAATATGTTACCTATACAAATGTATTGCCGCAATTTCATTAATCTACAACTATTTTTTCGTGGCGTAGGGATTTTTTTCCGTCAGTGTAAATTCAACTGTGAACTAATAGGAAAAGCAATTGAAAACAACCAAACCCTGAAGAAAGCAAAATGACATCTCAGTAATTGAAGAAAACAGATTATGGCACTGAGAGAAGAAGATGGCACTGTAACATGGAATAGAGGAGAAAGTTTGACAGGAGTGAAAGATTTCTACTCAATACTATATGAAAGAGATGATACATCTGTTCTAGACAGTACGAAAGGTAACAGTAAGAAAGTACCTCCAGTCCTCTGGGCAGAAGTTACACATTCAATAAAGAACATGAAACGGGGAAGAGCTCCAGGAGAAGATGAAATGACCGTGGACATTGTACAAGAAGCAAGTGGAGAAATAGAAACTGCACTCACCCAAGTTTTCACTAGATGTCTCAATGAAGGGAAGATTCCTGATAATTGGAACAATACTACAATGATCCTGCTACATAAAAGAAGGAGGCGACATTGAGGATCTCAGGAACTACAGGCCCTTGAGCCTCCTATTAGTGGTTTATAAAATCTTCCCTAAGGTTATTTCACATCGCCTGAACATAACTCTGGACATGGCTCAACCGAGAGAACAAGCTGGATTCAGGAGTGGCTACAGCGCTATATATCATATACATGTACTGAGAGAAATAACTAAAAGAACGAGGGAATATGAACTTCCATTATGTATGGCTTTCATCGATTATGAAATCAGCAGTTACGATGGCTTTGAAATACTGCGGTATTAAGGATACATACATTAGTATTATTAGTAACATCTATGAAAATGCAAGTGCAAAGGTTCGGTTATTTTAAGAATACAGCATCAACAAATATTTAAAAATTGAAAAGGGAGTGAGGCAAAGTGACCCCATATCTCCTGAACTCCTTAATGCTACATTGCAAAATGTATTTCAGTAATTGAAGTGTGAAAACGAAGGGATAAAGATTAATGGAGAGTATTTAACCCACCTTCGGTTTGCTCATGACGTAGTCATTTTTGCAACTGCACTTCAGAGCTGCAGAGTATGATCCAAGAACTTACTGACAAGAGTAAAAACGTGATATTAAAAATGAACTTCCAGAAGACAGAACTGATGTACAATGTTTTACAAGAAATGAAAATTTATTGATTGATGAGGAAAAGCTGGAGATAGCCGATACTTAAATTTACCTTGGACAGCAGATATGAAGCAAAGGTCACATTGATGAACAATGTAATCGACGTATGAAACTTGGTTGGATAGCTTTTGGGAGAAACATTACAATTTGTAAGAGCAACAGGCCATTACGTCTTAAACAAAAGCGTTTAATCAATGCATCCTTCCAGTATTTGTGTACGGAGTAGAGACGTAGACCTTAACTAAAAAAACTCTGGCCTGACCTGACACGAATCTGGGTTTCTCTTTGAGGAATGAGCATAAGCCAGCGACTCGGATCACTCGACCACCGCGGCGGCATAGTGATTTTGACTCCTGTTTACTGATAGACTCGTAAATCACTGGAATCTACTGGTTCGTCCGGTATAAAGGCAGTCCTTTGAATTTCCTTCTGCTATTCCAAATACACTGGCGGAAAGTGAAAAAAGAACACCAAGAAGGAATTGGCGGACGATCATGAATTTACATATGTTAAAGGGGTCGAGTTTACGTAGGTGTGATTTTAATTTCGGGAACAACCGGTGAGCGCTTACACCACAGCACGGCATAATATGCAAATTATCGTCGGTGGTATTAAATGAGTACGGAGAAGTGATTGTAATCAGTCATCGGCGTACGGACACGTGCGAAGACCCTGAAGAAGCTGCAATGCCTGGACATGGAAGACGTGTACGATTTCAGCAGTTATCGGACTTTGAGCGAGGTCATCTAGTCGGACTCCGCGAGGCCGGGGGTCGTATCGTCGTATTGCGGAGCAAATTGGACGGAAAGTATCGATGGTGGTACGATGGTGGCGTAGATGGTCCGAGGAACATTCCTACACGAGAAGACGTGGAACCGGGAGTCACAGACGGACAGATGAGCGGAACGATCGACGCATAAGAAGAGCGGCGTTGTCAAGCAGAAAATCCACTGCGACGCAAATCCGAGCTGCCGTTGCACCTGAGGTGACTGTGCGAACAATCCGCAACCGTCTATTGGATGCATTACTACGTGCACGTGTGCCTCTGGCATATGTACCTCTGACTCCAGCCCACCTTCAGGAACGGCTGCAGTGGTGTCGCCAACGTCTGCACTGGAGAACGCAATGGCGATCTGTCGTGATCAGCGATTAAAGCAGATTCAGTTTGGGAGCCTCCGATGGCCGTATGCGTGTTCGCAGACGCACAGGGGAGCGTCTCCACCGTTCTTGCATCCGCCAGCGAAACACAGGGCCTACACCTGGTCTCCTGGTGTGGGGTGTGATCAGCTATCACTCCCGTACACAACTAGTGTTTGTACCGGGTACGTTATACAGCACCTCTTACATCAAAAACATCATTCAGCCCGTTGTTGTGCCATTTATAAGGTCGGTCCATCGTGGTGTTTTCCAGCAAGATAACGCACGCCCACACACGGCACGTGCAACGCAACATGCACTTCAGGGTGTGAGGCAACTTCCATGGCCTGCACGTTCACCGGATTTGTCCCCGATTTACGCGTCCAGGTTGAGGATGCTTGGAACTCAAAACCCCAAACTTACATCCAACATCTGTACGACAGACTCCATGCCAGAATTGCACAGTGTGACGCAGTTCATGGCGGTTCAACCTCGTACTAACCATGTCACATGGAAATGTTATTTTTCAGTTTACCTGCAAATATAGCTGTATTTTGCCGTAATGTTTTGATCACGTTATCCTCTGTATTCCGTTATTAGGCTGTATAAATTTCGTTGGTATCAGACGTCTTCTTCTTGGTGTTCTTTTTTCACTTTTCGCCAGTGTATTTTTGGCTTGTGCCGTAATTTTTGTATAATTTGACGGACGTTTTTGCGGTAAAGGATAAAATAATTCATACTACATTTCTGATTCTAATGTTACATAATTTTTTAAGCAGTTTATTACAGTTTATTTTATCGAATGTAGAGTCAAAAAATATACCCATCGTTAGTTCACCGAAATCCCGATTTTTGGAGAAGTCGTTCAACAAATCTAAAAGCGGTAATCTACGCTTGTTTTATAAAATATATTTGGTTATCAAGCCATATATTTTTTCATTTGGATGCATAATTAGCCAGTTTGATGAGATTCACTCTAGTATTTTGCTAAACCGAAATACCACAAAAAGCTTTAAAGTCAGATATTTTGGTTGGTGATTGTGAGAATTACTTCATCTGCTTTGAGGTCGGTAATGGAACAATATGAAGTATAAGTTCATAAATACAGAAGGGGAAAAATTAATAGCAACTCTGGACATTTTTTAAGTTTTTGAAGTTTGAGTGTTGCTATAAAAGTAAATATGCAGAGAATACGGACAATATGTACATCATTGGAAACCATATTTTATGCAGAATCCAAATCAGGTTACAGAATAGGAATAGCTTAAATAGAACTCAAGTTATGAGCAGAAATGTGCTGCAAAGGAAGCACACGTCGTGATGTGAAATGTCATCGTCGTTGTACAAGGCGACGGAGCTTTCTCCGACGTCCAGGTACATGCAATATAAAGGGCAGCCGAGGTGCCTGGGGTCATTCCTGAGCCGCGGATGGCTTAGTGGTTAGTGTTTCAGACTATCGATGCTGGGTCCCCAGGTTCAAGCCTGGGCTGATCTTTCAGAGATGGTGTGATTTACTAACAATCGCTGAATATCCGCCGTGCATCGGTCGAGCACGTTAAGTGACGGCCCCCAGGCTGGACCCACTGGTTAAATGGGTATCCTTTCCTGTACCCCACCTGAAATTCTCTCACCCCTCTATCTGCAATATCGTACTTGTACGGTGGCGCCATCTACTGTTCTCTAATCTCACTACAAACTGTTCTGTCAAAGTCGCTAGACTTGCTCTCATTCCTTCCGTTTCTGTGTCCTGCCAAAAAGGCGATCTCGCTGTAGGTGGCTGGGACCTAAACTCTACTCCCTGTGGACGGAAGTCCTACAAGAAAATGACGCTGATCCCCCTGGGGTCATTCCCGAAGTTTTCGGCGATCCCCCTGGGGTCATTCCCGAAGGTTGTCGGTTGTATTGCTGTGTGTGTAGGCGTGCGTGCTCTGGACCGCAGTGCAAATCTGAAGTTTGTCCTTTCCGATTACAAACTGTGTTGCAGGTATGGGAAGATTAGGTGATGTTTCACCACGAAAGGCTTCCAGAATGGTGACATAAAGCGACAGTGGCAAAAGCAATGCCGAAATGGCCCGCATGACTGGGGTGCACAATAGCACTATTGGACGGCACTTGGCAAAGATCCGTGATATGTGTGGTATTAACAATTGCAGGCTGGGTAAATGTGGCAGAAAAAGGAAAACAACGGCGAGAACTGACAGGGCCTTTGCAGCGGTTATGTCTGCGAAACAGGTTCCAATCATCAACAGTTCTTTCCAAAGAATTGTGGAAGAGCTGTGGTGTTGCTGTTTGTCCTCGAACAGTGAGGAACAGGTTACGTGATGTGGGTCTGACGTCTCATAGGGCGGTTAAGAAACCGTTGCTAACCCATGTGCAACGTAAGAAACGAGTCGAATGGGCTAAGGAACATAAGGAATGGAGCACTGATCGGTGGCGTCAAGTTTTATTCAGCGATGAGACCAAATTGAACATTGAAAGTAACGACGCGGGGTGCCGAGTGTTTCGTCGACGAAACGAGGCGTTGAATCCCTCTTGAACACTATAACAAAGTAAATTTCTCCGTCATTTCTGTCCACGCCAGGATTCGAACCCGGGTCCCCTCATTCCGGAATAAGTCACTCTACCAATTGAGCTACGCGGACATTTTATTCTGATTCCTATCTGCCTTTATGTCGTGTGCGTCCTTCTGGCAGGTACGTCACATCTCCTGGTACGTTACATCATCTCCCTCGTGTGCGTCCTTCTGGCAGGTACGTCACATCTCCTGGTACGTTACAACACTGAAGACCACAAAGTACCCAGCCAGTGTTATGATTTGGGGATGTTTCGCTGCTGCTGGTGTGGGCAGAATCCATGTGTGTGACAGCACTGTTAATGCACAGGTGTACAAAAGTACCCTCCAGGATAAGATGGTTCCTTCGGGATGTGACTTGTTCCAGGGCCAACCATACATCTTCCAGGACGATTCGGCTCCATGCCACCGTGCAAAAAGCATTAAAGCTTATGTGACGTCTTTAGAAAATGTTGTGCCTCTACTTTGGCCTAATTCCCCAGACTTTAATCCAATAGAGAATTCGTGGCGCATTCTCAAAAGAAAGGTGCACGACAGGCACCCCACAAGTAAAGTGGAACTCATTAACGCCATTACTCACGTTTGGAACAACTGCATGTCATCCGAGATGTTGGGCAACTTGGTTTACTCCATGCCCAAGAGATGTGCATCGGTCGTTAAATCCAAAGGTCACCCAACAAAATATTAGGGACGTTATTTCTTTTCATGTCATCCCGTTACTTTGCCATGATTTCTGTTTCGCAGCACATTTCTGCGCATAACTTGAGTTCTATTTAAGCTATTACCATTCTGTAACCTGATTTGGATTCTGCATAAAATATGGTTTCCAATGATGTACATATTGTCTGTATTCTCTGCATATTTACTTTTGTAGCAACACTCAAACCTCAAAAACCTCCTAAATTTCCGGAGTTGCTATAAATTTTTTCCATACTGTATTTCTCTACTCGCCAAGTGAGTCTGATGGCGACTTGCCAATTTTAGGGATAATATGAACTGAACTTGCATTAGTTTTAGTGGTGGATGTTGTTTTCAAGAAGCTCATCATTAATGTTTCGTTAGAGAATTCCCTCGTACTGGTTTGAACTTGCGTCTCGATGTTGAACAATAGTGTGGAAACAAAAAATACTGGTATTACTATATCTATATTTGAATGTCCCTTTCCAGCGGGAAACATGCGATGCTACATTAATTTTTTCAAGCGGTTCATCTTTCAAGGTGAAACGTGATCTACTGATTTCTGTTTGTTTTACACTGGTGTGCAAAAATTAAGGACGAAGAGAAGCAATTAGCATAACAGCGGAACGTGCAGGCAGAACGGACCGAAAGACCACTTAGGAGATAGACTAGGGTCCGGTATGGTAGGGCATGCGCATATATGCAACATGACGTGGAAGGGGGGGGGTTCGGAAGGGTATATCAGCAATTCGGTGAAAGCTATTGCACGGGGTACATCGGTTTGAACGACGTCAAGTTGCTGCCACCGTGTGATATGGCCAACAGGCAATCCAGTAAACGACATCTGTATGACTTTACCCGATATCGCGTCATTGGGAAGTTGGAAGAAGGTCGAAGTGTGACTAGTGTGGCCGAGGAGTTCGGGATCGCTCACAGCTTCGTTTCACGAGCTTGGTGAGCATTTCAAACGACAGGAACAGCTGTCCGAGAGTTTAGCAGTGGTCGTCCACGAGCAACCACGGCGGCGGACGACCGCTATATTTTCCTACAGGCGAGAAGAGACAGACGGCAGACAGCGGGAGAAATCACAAGACACATGCAACAGACAACTGGATGTCCGTTATCGCGGTTTACTGTGGCCAGGAGGCTGCACAAAAGTGGTCTATTTGCACGACGACCAGTACGGTGTGTGCCATTAACGCCTGCTCATCGGAGACGGCGGTTTCTGTCGTACCAGGAACACAAGAACTGGACACATCAGCAATGGGGTCGAGTTCTCTTTATGGATGAGAGCTAATTTAGTCTGACGAGCGATTCTGGACTTATACACATCTGGAAAGAGCAGGGAACACGCAACCACACTTCCAACATCATCGAAAGGGACCGGTTTGGAGGTGGCGGAGTTCTCGTTTGGGGCGGTATCATGCGCAGTAACCGTAATGACGTCCACATCTTAGAGGGGGTTCGGTCACTGGTGTCCGCTGTTGTACCAAGGTTCTCCCGCCTCACGTGCGTCTGTTTAGAGGTGCTGTGGGTCCTGAGTTCCTCTTAATGGACGACAACGCTACACCTCATCGTACAGTGGCTGTCGCAGAGCTGTTGGAGAGTGAAGATATTTAACGCATGGATTGACCCGCAAGGTCCCCGGACCTAAATCCAATCGAGCACGTGTGGGACCTTCTCGGGAGACGCTTGGCAGCACGTCGCCAGTCGCCAGCAACGATTCCGCAGTTGCGATTCGCGCTACAAGAGGAATGGGCCGCGATGCCTCAACAGCTCCTTGACAACCACGCCCTCAGCATGGACAGACGTTGTAAATCCTGCAACCAGGGGGTGATCATATCCCTCACTAAAAACTGGATTTTTCTTGGCAACCGCCTGTCACATGGACATTTCTGTCTTCTGTCCAGTTGTGCTCGAAGCTACCTTTTCAATAAAGTGCCATTGTATCCCTTGCATTCCTTGTTTGGACGGTTTTGCTCACTTGTATCATATTCTTACATCTTGGGGATCTTATGGTATGATTTGAGTCGATGTGGACCACTTCTGCACGACGTTGCATTCGAAAAACCGTCTCGTCCTTAATTTTTGCACGCCAGTGTAGTTTACAGATTTCTTCCAAATGTCGCTTATATTGATTTGGCACACTAATTTTCATTTTATCTTGCTTTCTGTTACGTCACATGTCATTATTAATAATTTTCTGTTAATCATAATAAATCATGAATCTGCATGATGAACATATAAACATTTATCAAAAACAGTTAGTTGCACTAATTCCGTGATCATTTACAGATGCTTACATGACTTTTTGTTTGAATGCTCCATAAAACGGTTGGTTGTGATTAAAATATCAAACTTGTTTGTGGGTTCCTTAATTTCTCTCGGGACAGTTTCATTTTATTTTTTTCAAAAACGCGTAGAAGTTGTGCGACTGTACTGGTTCTTCCACCCAAACCTGTGAATTTCTGATTCGAAGTCATGTTTGGAAAAACGTCTTGTTCTGAGGTTAAGAGATTGCTACTGAATGTAAAGAAACTAAGTAAATAAAATTTACGTGTTTGCGTTGCAGGTGCAAGCTTTGTGCAACCTTGAAGACAATATGAACGCTACGTTCTAGATTGTACACGATGGTGTAGAAACATAAAAAAAATGTAACTAAGCCTGAAAGTCATATGAGAAATTAAGTCTGTTTTTTTCTTTTAATCTTTTGAAAAGAACAGTTTTCCTCTACAGATGTTCCACGCCCTATGGCTAAAGGGGTCCAAGTGTTTTAACGGAGCCCTGTACCCTACGAAATACATTCGATTGCTAAGGGCACTAGTAGTGAAAACTTCATAAACCACCCAGAACTGGGTCTACTAATAGCACAATCAAGGTATTAGCCATAATTTTGGAATCAACGCTATGAAGGAGATCAATGTAAAGTAGGTGAGTGTTTTGATCAGTTTATGGGATATGTGTTTCGGTTCAACGTTTTAGACTGATTGCTTTGTTGGTCACCGAGTCATATGTTTGAAAGTAATTTGAAGGTGTACCACGCTCACACATTTCTATTGCATAGACAGATTGGCGAACTCCGTTCTTAACTATTCGCTTGTAAATATAGCTATCGTTTTGTGAAAATGGAAAAAAAAAATCGTTTGATGGTAACTCTACCACATGTTGAAAACAGCGTGGCTGTTTAAAATACAGAATGACTTATTGAGAATTTGTTGATGAGCACAAAAAGCGGGATTTTGTTGGAGTGCAAAAATGTTAACCAGTGCTGGATCATAGTAACTATGTGCACCGTTCGCGTGTGTCATTCAATAGAAAAGTGGAGCTTCAAATACACTGCTCGATAAAGAAAATGCCACACCATGTTGCAAAGCACAAAACACGACGGAACTTACGACACATGTAGACCAGTAGGTGGGAATGAAGAGATCCCTAATTTTTGAGGGATAAGACGAACGCGATGGGCGATGAGAAGCAGGTCGTATGACAACCATGATGGGCGATGAGACAGCAGGTCGTATGACAACCATGATGGGCGATGAGACAGCAGGTCGTATGACAACCATGATGGGCTATACATTCGAGAACACTGAGTGGCATCGAGTGGAAAAGTACTCTGGTAGTGTCCTGAGGTGTCGTTGACCATTATGACGTAGAAGTCTTGTCTTAGTTCTACGTTAATTTAACACATCAATATACTAAGAAATAGTTCCTAAATGAAAGAAACCTTAACGGCCAGGCGAAACATGTAAACAACAGAAGTCAACTTACGGGAAAGAAGCTTTATTCAAGGTTGTAGCACGTCCATAACAGAACGATGTCAATATTTAAACACACCACACAGCTCTTAACACAACGCTCTCTTTACAATGCTCGCTTTGATACAATGCACTCTTTCAACGCTCTCTCTCAACGCTCTGCCAACAACATATTAGTCATCCTTTTTTATCTCTTGTTCTTATCAAAACAGACATATGTCACATTCATTCAACCTCAATTGTGTTACCAACAGTATTTGTTTGAAAGAAAATATATCACGTTAAGAGTGAAGAATAACTGAGAATAAACTCAAGATTTACATAGGGAAATAAACTAAAAAGGAAAGTTAATTTAGAATCTACGTCACACCATGCACGACAACCATGAAAAAGTACCCATGGCAACCATGACACTACCAGGGAAAAGTACCCTGGTAGTGTTCTGACGTGTCGTTGACCATGCATGACAACCATGCTGGGCTATACATTCGGCAACACGGCGTGGCATCGAGTGTAAAAGTACCCTGGTAGTGTCCTGAGGTGTCATTGACCATGAATTCTTAATCTGTGTCCACAATTCATATTCATTGCCAGGGGTTTGTACACAGGCATTAAGGTGCCTGTTAATGGCGTCGCACTCGATCACAGGACACGGTAGCACTCGGGAATCTTGTTGGCACTGTCTGCTGATGTTAGCAGACTGCGGGAGGGCGCTATCTCGTTGAAACTGGGCATCAAGGATACCAAAGCGGTATAGCAACAAAACGAGCTGAAATACCTCATGGACTTATCATTGTGCTGTTACTGTACCCACGAAACGTACGAGCGGCGAACGGCTGTTGAAACTAACAGCTCCTCAAACCATGATAGGCTGAGGAGCCGTATGACACTCACGGATAGCTGCAATATCAGCCCAATAACCACGTCGTCTCCATACACACACAATAGGCGATCTTTTTTTTTTTTTTTTTTTTTTTTGATTGGAGGTTTAACGACCACCGTGAGCAACGTAATAGGCTATAAGCAGTCGCCCGTCCCTAATTTAGGGTCACTGGTGCCAGGGAAGGGAGAGAACCAGTGCCGTAAGACAAACACAACATCCATGCCTCACCGGGATTCAAACCCGGACCCCGTTCGGACGAATGATCAGAGGCCATCGCTTAGACCACTGCGCCACCGGGGCGGCTAGGCGATCTTTAGCACTTAGACAAATATCGACTTGTCGCTGAATACAACAGGGTTCTATTATCTTCCCTTCATGCATGTCTGGTCAACCTTGAGCAGTGATGTGCTGCGGCGAGTGGCAGTCGTCGCAATGGCTAGCGAGAGCGCAAACCTGCCTCTTCCAATCTCGTATTCACAGTCCTTGTGGATACGGGGATGCTTACAGCTGCCTTTACACCTCGTAAAATATCATACCCTGTGAATTGCGGAGATGCTAAGGTTGTGGTCGAACAGAAGGTCGAAACGGTCACCTACGTGCACTAGACGGCGCACGTTACCTTCCTCCAAAAACAGGCGCCACAGCCAGCGGACAATCTTTGCATTTCTGTGAGTTTCCGCTGCGATGCCACGCAGAAATGCAAACCAGCCGTATGTACCCCCTATGATGAAGCCTTTTATAAAGGTATATTTTTAACTAGCCTTGTTAGCTCAGAACAAACTGAAATTTACATAGGAAAAGGAACTAAAAATGAAAGTTAATTTAGAAGATACGTCACACTATCTTATGATGTCGGCGTAGCATGCAGCAGTGAGTGTGGTGCTCTTTTCCAAGTGGTCAATCTTTATGATACCTTCTGCACCCCAGTTGAGGGAAGGGAGCATCATGAAACTTCTTGGAAGGCAGAGAAGATGCATGCTCCCCCATGATACATTTTTGTCTTCGGTTGTAAATTGACTAACCCATGTTTTATCCACTGTAACAATCAGGTTACAGTAATTTATTCGATGCTCAGGAAGGATGTTCAAGTTGGCGATGCACATTTGTTCGCGGCATGCCTTTTGCTCATCCGCCAACATTCGTACGCCCCATCACGCACTGGTGTTCATCTTGAAAGAATTCGACACGACTGAATCTACACTGCCGACAGAAACGTATACACACTCAGCTATGCACCAAACATTTATTCCCCTTACTTTTATCTGAATGTCACGCGCGTTGTGTTGATGTGTTCTTCGGAGAAGGTGACGTTCAGGGTTGTTCAGAACGATCTGTATAATCGCAAGATTTCCCGCCACAACGAAATTCTCTTTGCCACTTAAATATTAAAAAAAATTATCACCAAATGTCTTCCTCATGTGACCATGAACTTCCTGTGGGAATGAACTTTTTAAAGATAGGTATTTGATCATCTTCTTCAGTTGCTTTATTTCCATTTAGTGAAGTCTACACACGCCTTAGTTGTACACAAAATCACTTGAAAAATAAAAAAAGAATGAAAGAATGAATTGGTATTTAACACTGAAAATTGGTGAAGTGGCATACAAGAAAAAATGTGTACTACCTGCCGTAAAAATACTACGAAGGATGCTCCCGAATTTTTGTGTACTTCCAATTGGTTGACTGGAACACATTTTGCGGGGCAGCACTGAACGGCCTGGGAGAGATACCTCAGATTTTAAACCCTTGTTCAGTTTTTACATTCCGGGTGATTACAAAATCACATCTAGGTTCTGTTACGTTTTACTTACTAAATTAAGTAGTCAAATAAACTGAAACTGTACAGTATCCTTTGCTGTGTGTGGGCTGTGTGCTCAACATTTCCGATCGACAAGCTCAAAATAAGTTTTGTTCCGGTGTTCATCGATTAGTAGGGAAGTTTTATCAAGCATATCAGAATTATGTGTGGCCAAGAACCAACAATGCCGCTTACAGCTGTACAACGACTAGACCTTACTATATTCAGAGATTTAATACTGAGACTGTAGTTCATAAATACTGGAGCCGTCAAAACTTGGTGGAATTTCATGCTTAACTCCTAAGTAATACGACGTGACAGTTGTAAAGAAAACTCCTGACACCAGGAGGAACAGTTGTAGAACGCAGGACAACTTGCACTTCACTAGGACAACTTGCACTTCACTAGGACAACTTGCACTTCACTAGGACAACTTGCACTTCACTAGGACAACTTGCACTTCAGGACAACTTGCACTTCACTAACAGTTGAGTAAAAGTTCCTGCGGAAGCCGTTGAAAATGCTCCCTTACAAATTATCCAACGTGCAACAACTAGAACATTCTGATGAGTGATGACAATAGCCTTTGTTTTGCTGCGCAATTCTCGCGTAGTTGGAAGGCGATAAGAAAGGTGTTCTTTCAAGATCCTATGGACGGATGAAATCATCCGACGATTTACGGCTGGGTGAACAAACGATGTTCAGTCATTCGCCACAAGGAAACTACAGAGTTGCGTCTGAAGTTGGCTCCGTGAGTGACGGTATGGTGCGGCTAAATCGAAAACGTACTTATAAGATTGCTTTTTAGAGGAGGAGACGCGGCAAAAGCCAAAGATATTGTGACGTGCCTGCCCCGCAGGACGCACACGACATAAAGGCAGATAGCAGCGAGAACGAACGTCTGCGTAGCTCAGTTGTTAGAGCGACTTGTTCCGGAATAAGTGGACTACGGTTTGATCCCCGGCGTGGACAAAAATGACGGAGAAATTTTCTTCGTTATAATATACATACCAGCAAAAAAAAAACAATTCCCTTCATAAAAATTAATATAGCCCCAGAGAAAGCTCTAGCGCATTCCTAACGTTCCAGCGCATTCGATGCCTTCGATGAAGTTCATTTGGTATTTTAAGTAGTTCTCGCAATGTGTGGATGTTATCTGTTGTGCTACCTCCACTTCTGGTACCCGCCAGCTACTTGGTTGAGCCACCTTAACTTTCATCGCAAAAGACGAAACAGGATTTCAGCAGAGACTTTACTCCGAACGAAAAGCATGTGAAAACACAAGTTTGTCAACGAATCAGTGTCCTCTCACTCAGGAGTAAATCGCTCTCCCAACTGAGATACGAGGACAGAATGTCTCGCTGCAGATTTGTAGTCTTGACACGTGTTTTCACCTCTGTAATACGTCACAAGCATGATGACAGATCGACAATTCTTTACGTTTGTTTACTTTCTTATGCAACGACCACTATGGTACTGTTCCAGTATCAAAAATTGCTCACTTAATTAAAGCGCACATTTGAAAAACAGAAATAATAGTTAGCTTTCACTAGCGTCTTTTATTGTACCCAGCTTGGCTCTATGTAGTTAAGCAATTTTCCCGTTCTCCGGCTGATATCGCGTAAAACATTTTACTTGAAAAGACGAGAGAAACTCCATTGTTTGCGTTAATGTATTGTCTGTAATAATCCGATCGTCTCTTTTTAATACTGGTAAGCAGAATCTGACATGCCTCCAAGATTCTTTGTTACAGTACCATCTTTTCTTTTGAATGCCATTATTTCGTTTCTTTCATTACTGTAATGCTTATTTAGTCTTCAGGCTCTTTTTGTAATAAATGGCTTTTCGTAAATGGCTCGAAGTCGTCAGTAATGCATTTTTACCCAGCGTAATGCTAGGTATTAAATGTTTTGGAAATTAGGTTTATCTTTAAATTCTTCACCTTTTCCTTACCATAAACTTTGTCTGTTTCGAAATATCGCCTTCATACTCCCATTCTTTGGGCCTCCAATTTTCGTTACTCTTTCTATGAATATCTTAGTAATTCTTTTATTAACCACAAAAGCTTTTGTTATTGTCCTGCCGCCTAACGTACAAAAACGATGTTTTCATCTTTTAATTAAAGATATGTTTTTAAGACTGTGTGTGTGGGTGTGGGTGCATTTTTACGCTAATTAATGCAACCTATATTGTATGATGGCACTACTTCTTTTCTTAACGTTTACACTTAAATTTATTTTGGGCAGCTTTTAGTTTAGCGTCTGCTTGGTGGATCAGGGTGTTCCGCAGTGGGTTTTGTTTTATACACTAATTTGCGGATTAGCCAAGGGGTTGTTGCTAGAGGGATATGCTGGCTCGCCTTAGTCACATCTTAGCGCCCACGTGAACGAGAATTCAGACTTTTCAAATAAGTATGCTCCTTTGTTATTCAACATTCATTTAACAATTTGAACAGCTAATTATATTTCTTAATTCAGTCAAGGGATGGTGATTTCCAGTTTAGCTTTATTCCTGAGCAAATATATCTCTCTGTTTTAACAATCTTAGTAATTATACTGATTCTTTATGTTATTGTTATCTTCGTCATTTTTCGGCATGGTCTGCGCCTTGGGTGTTGGAAATGCTAATAGCTGCTACAATATCCCGCCTGTAAAATGTTTTTAACCAGAATAATTTGATGGATGTTTCAAAATCTTAAAATATTTTTCAAAAATACTAATGTATTTTCATCATATTTTTGACCATTTTCAGCTACTGTCGAAATCCAACGGTTTTAGGTCTGCTGTAATTACAGAGCAGTACTGAATGACATTCCCTTGATACGATCAGCACCGCTGACATACACTTACGGTAGCTCACATTTTTAACCAAATGGTGTAGTTTTTCCTTTCATTCAAAGGTGGACTTAACCAAAGATTTGGTATGGAACCTTAAGGAAGTTATTTTTGGTTTGTCGATTCTTGTTTTATAGAAAGTTCTTAATTTTCAGCCATTAAGCGGGGCATCAAACTTTTCTCCTTTTTCGAGTTTTTTGGGGATAATAAGTTTAGTTTCGTTTTGTTTTCTACATATAATCGTGGCAGATAACGAGCGTGGGTTAGGCCAGGAAAGTTATAGATGCATGCAAAAACTTTAACTAAATGATTCCTCATGCAATTCTGAGGAACCTATGTTAATTAAAAAATATTTGTGTGGGCATTAAACTTGCATCTATGGTTTTGCAGAAACCCATTTCCAACTAGGTCTTTGTGGAAGTGAGAAAATGCAGAGTTTTGCTGGTCCTTGATAAAGCCAAGAATCGGCATTCTCGACACTTTCAACATTCAGGTTGCTATTACTTTATCTCCTTTTAACTCATACCTGTTGGTTTTTGAGTATTTCTTAGTTGTTTTAGTACCAGAAATGATTTTTTTTTGCATCTGTCTCTTCTTAATGGTATCATCATCATCATCATTGTCAACCATTATCAATCCACTGCTGGACGAAGGTCTCCCCAAGTTTCCTCCACAACGGTCTGTCTTGTGCCAGTCTCCTCCATGTCACTCCCGCATATTTACGAATTTCATCCACCCAACTCCCATGTGGTCTTTTTCTGGGCCTTTTCCTGTCCCTTGGAATCCAATCTAAAATTTCGGCTGTCCATCTATGGTCTGTCCTTCTGGCAGTATGTCCAGCCCATTGCCATTTCAGGGATTTAACTCTGATCATGATGTCTTCCACTCTCGTCATTTTTCGGATCCACGAGTTCCTCTTCTTATCTCTCCTGGTTATACCAAGCATGCACCTCTCCATGCTTCTTTGAGTTGTCTGCAGCCTTTGTATGTCTCTTTTAGTTAAGGTCCACGTCTCTGCACCATACGTAAGCACTGGAAGGATGCATTGATCAAACACTTTTCTTTTAAGACATAATGGCATATTGCTCTTGAAAATTATGCTGTTTCTTCCAAAAGCTCTCCAGGCAAGTTTTGTACGCCGATTAATTTCTTAATCAATGTGACCCTCACTTGATATCTGCTGTCCAAGATAAACGTACGTGTCTGTTATCTCCAGCTTTTCTCCATCAATCGATAAATCTTCATTTCTTGCAAAAGCATTGTACATCACTTTTGTCTTCTGAAAGTTCATTTTTAATCCCACTTCTTTACTCTTGTCAGCAAGTTCCTGGATCATACCCTGTAGCTCTGATGGGGTAGTTGCAAAAATGACTATGTCATCAGCAAAACGAAGGTGGGTGAGATAATCTCCATTAATCTTTATCCCTTTGTTTTCCCAGTTCAGTGATTGAAAGACATTTTCCAATGTGGCATTAAAGAGCTTCGGAGATATGGTATCACCTTGTCTCACTCCCTTTCCAATTTTTATGTGTGTTGTATTTTCAAACAGCAGAATCTTTGCACTTGCATTTTCATAGATGTTATTAATAATATTAATGTATGCATCTTCAATACCGCAGGATTTCAGAGCCGTGGTAACTGCTGATGGTTTCACCGAATCAAAGGCTTTTTCATAATCGATAAAAGCCATGCACAATGGAAGTTCATATTCCCTCGCTCTTTCAATTAGTTCTCTCAGTACGTGGATATGATCTATTGTGCGGTAGCCACTCCTGAATCCAGCTTGTTCTCTCGGTTGAGCCATGTCCAGTGTTACCTTCAAGCGGTGTGAAAGAACTTTAGTGAAGATTTTATAAACCACTGATAGGAGGCTGATAGGTCTGTAGTTCCTGAGATCCTCAATGTCACCTTTTTTATGTAGCAGGATCATTGTAGCATTGTTCCAATCCTCAGGAATCTTCCTTTCATTAAGGCATCGAGTGAAAATTTGGGCGAGTACTGTTTCAATTTCTCCACTTGCTTCTTGTATGATGTCTATAGTGATTCCATCTTCTCCTGGAGCTTTCTCCCGCTTCATGTTCTTGATTGCATGAGCAACTTCTGCTGGAAGGACTGGAAGAACTCTGGTACCTTTCATGATGTCTGGAGTACATGTATCATCTCTTTCATATAATGTGGAGTAGAAATCTTTCACTCTTGTCAAAATTTCGCCTCTATTTCTTGTTATAGAACCATCTTCTTTTCTCAGAGCCATAATCTGTTTTCTTCCCTTACTGAGATGTCCTTTTGCTATCTTAAGGCTTTGGTTGTTTTCAATTGCTTTCCTCACTAGCTCACAGTTGAATTTCCTTACGTCTTCAGTAATACTTTTTCGTGCTGTCTTGCATAGCTCTATATATTCCACTTTGGAAGTCACATCTTCTTTAGTTGTCCTCATCTCTCTTCTTTTTTGCATCAACATTTTGGTTTTTCCTGATAATTTGTTCACATGCAACTTGTTCTTAGACCCAGCTAATTTTGTTGCTGTTTCCATAAGAGCTTTGGGTACTTTTCTGTTAACTTCCGAAATATCCACTTCTTCCGATGTTAGGACTTCTAAAGCAGAGAATCTGTTCTTCAGTTCCAACTTGAAAGTATTATGGTGTTTTTTAAGGTTGGTTATGTCAATACATTTTGTTTGTCTTATGAGCTTGCCACGTTCCAGTTTAGTGTTGAGGTGCATCTTACATCTCACCAATCTATGGTCACTACCTGTGTTGAACTTGTTCAGCACACTGCAATCTTCGATGACGAATTTTTTGTTACACATAATAAAATCAATTTCACTTGTCGTCCCAATTGGATGTCTCCATGTCCATTTCCTTTGTGGCTTTTTCTTGAAAAAGGAGTTCAAGATGAAAAATCCTTCTGCCTCTGCAAACTCAACGAGAGTATTTCCACGCTGGTTTCTGTTGCCGTGACCGAATTTACCTACTGAAGTTTCATTCTGTTGCCGGTGCCCTATTTTTGCATTGAAATCTCCCATAATTATCTTCAAGTGCTGCTTACCTTTATTATTTAGATGACGAATTTCCTCATAAAATTCTTCAATTTCTCCTTCAGGATGACTTGTGGTGGGTGCATAAGTTTGAATAATCTGAGCCTGGTATCTTCTCGATAGTTGGATAACGAGTCGTGCAGCTCTGTCAGAGGAACTTTCAACTTCTACCATTTTATCCTTCAGTTTCTTGTTTATTATAAATCCAACACCACTAGTTCTGCCAGTATCTGTCCCACGATAATAGAAGAGATGTCCACTTTTCAGTTCAATGAGATCTTCTCCTTTTCTCCTTACCTCACTTAGCCCGACGATGTCCCCCTTTGATCCTTTGTAGTTCCTCTTCCAATTCAAGAAGCCTTGAATCAGAAGATAGGGAGCGTCCGTTATAGGTAGCCAAGGTCAGCATCAAATAGCAGCCTAGTCCGGTCCTCCGGGGATTCTTAGCACCCTCTGCCTTCATGTCGCACTGGCCGCTGCCTTGGCCAGGTACATTCCAGCTGCCGGAGACTGAGGGCCAAGATTTAAGTTGTAGAGTCATTTTGGAGGTGTTTGGCCATAACTCACCACGCTGGCCAAGCGGGTTGGTGAGTGTGGGATAGCATTTCCTCTGATCCCGATGGTATAGTCATACCGCTATTGGCGGTCGTCAGAGCTCCTTTAGTGGGAACAGGATGCACCACGAGAAGGCAGGGTTGACATTTGTCAAGGAGAGGCTGTGATGTTACGCATCACCTGACATATATATATATATATATATATATATGCACATGCAATCAAGAACATGAAGCGGGGAAAAGCTCCAGGAGAAGATGGAATTACTGTAGACTGTAGACATCATACAAGAAGCAAGTGGAGAAATCGAAACAGTACTCGCCCAAATTTTCACTCGATGCCTTAATGAAGGGAAAATTCCTGAGGATTGGAACAACCCTACAATGATCTTGCTACATAAAAAAGGTGACATTGAGGATCTCAGGAACTACAGACCTATCAGCCTCCTATCAGTGGTTTATAAAATCTTCACTAAAGTTCTTTCACACCGCTTGAAGGTAACACTGGACATGGCTCAACCGAGAGAACAAGCTGGATTCAGGAGTGGCTACAGCACAATAGATCATATCCACGTACTGAGAGAACTAATTGAAAGAGCGAGGGAACATGAGTTTCCATTGTGCATGGCTTTCATCGATTATGAAAAAGCCTTTGATTCGGTGAAACCATCAGCAGTTGCAATGGCTCTGAAATCCTGCGGTATTGAAGATGCATACATTAATATTATTAAAAACATCTATGAAAATGCAAGTGCAAAGATTCGGCTGTTTGAAAATACAACACACATAAAAATTGGAAAAGGAGTGAGACAAGGTGACACCATATCTCCGAAGCTCTTTAATGCCACATTGGAAAATGTCTTTCAATCACTGAACTGGGAAAACAAAGGGATAAAGATTAATGGAGATTATCTAACCCACCTTCGTTTTGCTGATGACATAGTCATTTTTGCAACTACCCCATCAGAGCTACAGAGTATGATCCAGGAACTTGCTGACAAGAGTAAAGAAGTGGGATTAAAAATGAACTTTCAGAAGACAAAAGTGATGTACAATGCTTTTGCAAGAAATGAAGATTTATCGATTGATGGAGAAAAGCTGGAGATAACAGACACGTACGTTTATCTTGGACAGCAGATATCAAGTGAGGGTCACATTGGTGAAGAAATTAATCGGCGTACAAAACTTTCCTGGAGAGCTTTTGGAAGAAACAGCATAATTTTCAAGAGCAATATGCCATTATGTCTTAAAAGAAAAGTGTTTGATCAATGCATCCTTCCAGTGCTTACGTATGGTGCAGAGACGTGGACCTTAGCTAAAAGAGACATACAAAGGCTGCAGACAACTCAAGGAAGCATGGAGAGGTGCATGCTTGGTGTAACCAGGAGAGATAAGAAGAGGAACTCGTGGATCCGAAAAATGACAAGAGTGGAAGACATCATGATTAGAGTTAAATCCCTGAAATGGCAATGGGCTGGACATACTGCCAGAAGAACAGACCATCGATGGACAGCCGAAATTTTAGATTGGATTCCAAGGGACAGGAAAAGACCCAGAAGAAGACCACATGGAAGATGGGTGGATGAAATTCGAAAGTATGCGGGAGTGACATGGAGGAGACTGTCACAAGACAGACCGTTGTGGAGGAAACTTGGGGAGACTTTCGTCCAGCAGTGGATTGATAATGGTTGACAAAGATGATGATGATGATATAGCCCTTATGGAAACAGCAACAAAATTAGCTGGGTCTGAGAAGTTACATGGGAACAAATTATCAGGGAAAACCAAAATGTGGATGCAAAAAAGACGAGAGATGAGGACAACTAAAGAAGATGTGACTTCCAAAATGGAATATATAGAGCTATGCAAGACAGTAAGAAAAAGTATCACTGAAGACGTAAGGAAATTCAACTGTGAACTAGTGAGGAAAGCAATTGAAAACAACCAAAGCCTAAAGATAGCAAAGGGACATCTCAGTAAGGGAAGAACACAGATTATGGCACTAAGAAAAGAAGATGGTTCTGTAACAAGAAATAGAGGCGGAATTTTGACAAGAGTGAAAGATTTCTACTCCAAATTATATGAAAGGGATGATACATGTACTCCAAACATCATGAAAGGTACTATTATCAGAGTTCTTTCAGTCCTCTCAGCAGAAGTTGCACATGCAATCGAGAACATGAAGCGGGGAAAAGCTCCAGGAGAAGATGGAATTACTGTAGACATCATATAAGAAGCAAGTGGAGAAATTGAAACAGTACTCGCCCAAATTTTCACTCGATGCCTTAATTAAGGGAAGATTCCTGAGGAGTGGAACAACGCTACAATGATGCTGCTACATAAAAAAGGTAACATTGAGGATCTCAGGAACTACAGACCTATCAGCCTCCTATCAGCGGTTTATAAAACCTTCACTAAAGTTCTTTCACACCGCTTGAAGGTAACACTGGACATGACTCAACCGAGAGAACAAGCTGGATTCAGGAGTGGCTACAGCCCAATAGATCGTATCCACGTACTGAGAGAACTAATTGAAAGAGCGAAGGAATATGAACTTCCATTGTGCATGGCTTTTATCGATTATGAAATAGCCTTTGATTCGGTGAAACCATCAGCAGTTACAATGGCTCTGAAATCCTGCGGTATTGAAGATGCATACATTAATATTATTAATAACATCTATGAAAATGCAAGTGCAAAGATTCGGCTGTTTGAAACTACAACACACATAAAAATTAAAAAGGGAGTGAGACAAGGTGACACCATATCTCCGAAGCTCTTTAATGTCACATTGGGAAATGCCTTTCAATCACTGAACTGGAAAACAAAGGGATAAACATTAATGGATATTATCTAACCCACCTTCGTTTTGCTGATGACATAGTCACTTTTTCAACTACTCCATCAGAGCTGCAGAGTATTATCCAGGAACGTGCTGACAAGAGTAAAGAAGTGGGATTAAAAATGAACTTTCAGAAGACAAAAGTGATGTTCAATGCTTTTACAAGAAATGTAGATTTATCGATTGATGGAGAAAAACTGAAGATAACAGACACGTATGTTTATCTTGGACAGCAGATATCAAGTGAGGGTCACATTGATGAAGAAATTAATCGGCGTACAAAACTTGCCTGGAGAGCTTTTGGCAGAAACAGCATAATTTTGAAGAGCAATATGTCATTCATTATGTTTAAAAGAAAAGTGTTTGATCAATGCATCCTTCCAGTGCTTACGTATGGTGCAGAGACGTGGACCTTAGCTAAAAGAGATACAAAGGCTGCAGACAACTCAAAGTAGCATGGAGAGGTGCATGCTTGGTGTAACCAGGAGAGATAAGAAGAGGAACTCGTGGATCCGAAAAATGACAAGAGTGGAACACATCATGATCAGAGTTAAATCTCTGAAATGGCAATGGGCTGGACATACTGCCAGAACGACAGACCATCCGTGGACAGCCGAAATTTTAGATTGGATTCCAAGGGACAGGAAAAGACCCAGAAGAAGACCACATGGGAGATGAGTGGATGAAATTCGAAAGTATGCGGGAGTAACATGGAGGAGACTGGCACAAGACAGACCGTTGTGGAGGAAACTTGGGGAGACCTTCGTCCAGCAGTGGATTGATAATGGTTGACGATGATGATGATGATGATGATGATTTATGATACTGTCCATTGCTTTGAAGTTTGTTCCTGTTCTATATGCCGGCTTTTTATTTCGCATTTATTTACTAAAACTTGCAAAAATCTTTAAATCAGTTATTAAAGGAAGCATATTCAATTTTTGATAACTGAAATTTTATGTATTTCCCGTTGCTGGACAGAATTGTTTACGCCACTGTTGTTTTCAGATATTATTTCAATAAATTAGTTAGGCAATCTACATTCATGGGAATGACATTATGGAATACTTCGATTTAAAGGCGCCGACTTCACCAAATTATTGGGGGTGGGGCAGGCATGAAGAGATCAGACGTTGGAGGGGAACGTCTCTGTCGTTGTCAGGAGAGAAATGAAAAAAAAGGGGCAAATTATAAATTATTATATTCGACGTATATTTTAAAACGCTATTGTAATTGCTCATCAGCAAATAAACAAAGAAACATGAATATTATTTTGCTGAATATTAAGATTTTTATAAATAAAATTCAGCCTGTGATTTTACAAAAATATTCAGAAAGATTTTATTTCCAAACGCTTTTAAAATTGAGAAGTTAGTGCGGTTACTGAAACAAAGAACGAGAAGCGCAAAAAATAAATGTATGAATAAAGGCTCTAGAGATTATACGTTTCTGTATTTTTATTTATTTATATTATTTTTGATAATTGTTTTTAAACATGTACCACATATCACAGGAATATGTCAAACCCGATACGGGGATGTCAATCAAGTTTCTTATCAAATCAGCAATGCTGAATATGGGAAAAAGTTTACTTATTTTGTTATTTATTAATTTTTTGGAAATAAATCGCTGTGACCTCATAAGGTGGAGCTTGTCCATCTTATAAAGAATAATACATTTCTGTAAAGGAAAGAAATGGTTTTTTTTTTAATTAGCGCAGCACACGATAGGATGAATAGCATGGGAAAACAGTTTTTCTGTATAGAAATATTTCAGCTCACGCATTTCGAAAATGACGTACAAAAACTTATTCAAAGAAACAGGACGAAAAATATTGGGTCGATACTGCCCCCAGTAAGATTACTAGGGGGATAAGATTCACCTTGCCCCCATAGTTGGCGCCTATGCTTTGCGTCAAAATAGTCGCACAAAAGATGCGTAGTGAATTTACACTACGATATCGCTTAGAAAGTCAACACCTTTTCAGTTTATTTTTCTGTACGCGCCGCACGAATGCTCCTCTAATTTTGAAAGCCAGTTCAGTAACATCAAAACGTGCTGAACGTGAAGGAGTATGTCACCGCTAGATCACAAAAGAAGATATGAACGAAGATTTTTGCCATCGAACTGCAGCACATCTGCGGTAGCAAAGTCTCAAATTGGGTGCTAATTTTGGGCGAAGATCTAATCACGACCTCAGCTATTAACGGGTGTAAATAGATAGACGCTGGGGTGAGGAACTTCCTTGGAAGATAACAATCGCCACTAACGGTCCGTTGCAGACCATTCTCCAAGGCAAGATACTGATCGGGCTCACCCGATGTTCCTGTCTGTCATCGCTGATAACATCAAGAAATACGATCCAACCTACCCGTCAGTAGGGAGTGAAAAGAGAAGAATTTTGGAGAGTGGGGATGTTTTAAAAAAAGAACGGAAGTCCATGCATAAAACAGACAGCTCCATGCTTTCGCAGACGCAGAGGTATCAGGTTGGGAAGCTTTCTTGGATTAAACCATAGATAAAACATTTTTTAACCCCTTTCTATGAAGAGCAGGAAATATAATGTACACATTTATGATACATTTGCATTTTAACAAGAGAAATTACGCAACGAGAAGTAAATTAGTCTCATATTTTAAATAATTTAATATTTTTGTTTTGAACGCAGTTACTGGAACTAATGATTGCAATAATGCTATTTGGGTACACATTACTCAAAATGAAGGTATACCGTGCTTTTTCTACGTTCCGAAATATCGGAATTTTTATTCGCAAAATACTGGCATTTCCTGTATTTATTGAAAGTCTGGTTTACTCACATATATGCCTAAGAGAAACGTTCCCCATCACTCGACCTGCTGGCCTCTATACGGCCCCAGAGCAGACTCTGTGCGTTTTTGATCTTCTATATACTAAAACTTCTTGCAATGTTTCAGATACGTTTGATAGCTCTATTTATAGTAATTTAATTGATCATTATACATAACGGCTGCAGCCGTGTTGCTTGTATGCTTTATGTACTTAATTCGTTCACAGCCAGTTTGTGCAAGTTTGGGGAGCAAAGCAATGATAAAAATAAGTTTCATCAATTCGTCAAAATGAAGACGATTTTGTGAACGATAGCAACCGATTTTAATGTGTCTTTTCCTTTTATTCATAACGGGATCACAGGGGATAAAAGCTAATTCCAGGCTGGTCTCACTCTCATCTCCTGTTAATCGCACAGTTACTTATTTTCTTCTGCGTGAGCCACAAGATATCGTCGTGCAAAGATCAACTATCTCTCGCTCACAACTTGGGAGCTCTTGCTCTCAGAACTTTCTTTCCCCTAGCTCTGGACTCCGACTGCTGACCGAATGCCAAAGTCAAAAGTCTTAAACCCCAAGAAAACACAAGGCCCTTACTCGCAATGGACTTTTTTTGTCCGTTTGAATCACTTTCTACCGCGTGCCAAAAGCTGGCTATAAAAATCCAATATTACCTAATAACTGCGTAACAAATCCGACCCTCGAAAGATCCCAACCGACAACAGGATTACCTAAGGAGACACAATGACATCGCATGAGACAAAGTAAAACCTACACACAACAAAAAAGTTCTAATGTTCAAACATTACAATGCAAAATTCTAAGTATTTATACATTAAAATTAAGCATAATTAATTGAAAGGATTCTATGTATTTACAAGAATTTAAAAATTAATAAAATTAACATCATCCACTAGCTTAATACGAAAACAGTTTTTGAGATAAAACATTAATATGTATCACTATTACTGTGATCATTATACACTGAAAAGCAATTGAATTAGAGGCAGCTGGCGTTATGCAAATATGGCGCTGTGGGCGGCCCTGTAAACGGAAACGACATGACGTATGCAGAGATCCGACAATATACGGAGTAATGCGACGGGAATCAGTAAGAGTCTGACGCAGTATGGGTAAGACGAAGGATCTAAGCGCATTTGATCGTGGGCAAATTGTCGGGGTCCGACGAATTGGTCACTCCATCTCGGAAGTCGTGCAGGCCCTGGGATTTTCACGAGCCACTGTGTGACGGGTGCACCGTGAGTACATCGAATCCGGTAAAACCGTCCATGCAAGGGCCAACTGCCGTGGACAACAGCGTGTGGATGAGCTGGGTCATCGTCGGCTAGCTTGCATTGTAACAGCGGATAGACGGGCCACAGTGCAAGAAATCACTCGGCAATTTGACGCTGGTGCACAAAAACGTGAAAGCTGCCACACCATCCAGAACCATCTCCTCGCTACGGGGTACAGAAGCCATCGTCCCACGAGGGTACCGCTGCTGACCGCACATCACAGGGTGCAAAGATTAGCATGGGCGCAGGAACATCGCCACTGGACCCTAGACATGTGGAAAAATGTTGCCTGGACTGATGAGTCAAGATTCATGTTGGTACATGCGGATGGCAGGATACAAGTACGGCGCAAACCACATTAAGCGATGGATCCTTCTTGCCAGCAGGGTACTTTTCAAGCTGGTGGTGGTGGGGCGTGGCATTCTCCTCTGGGGACTGTTTACGTGAACTGAAATAGGACCCCTGGTACTTGTGGCATCGTCCCTCACAGGTCAACGTTACCGGAATATCCTGGACGACCATTCGCTCCCGTTTGTGCGTCTTCAACATCCGACTGGGGACCTCATCCTGCAACAAAACAATGCACCGCGCCATCGCTCCCGAGTTGTATCCGAATGGTTGGATGAACACTCCACCGACGTGACCTCGCTTCCTTGGCCAGCTAGGTCACCTGACCTCAATCCCATCGAGCACATCTGGGATGCCATCGAGAGAGATGTTCGAGGCCCTGACCTCCCTGCATCAAATCTTCGTGAACTGTGGGAACTTGTTCAGGGGTCGTGGATTCGTATGGCTTCTGCTAGCACGTGCCATAAGTGATGGCTAGCCTAATGTCATCCGCTAGTTTCCCGGCAGTGGCAGCCGGCAATCACGTGACGTAACTGATGGCTTGCCGAATCTTGTCCGCCAATTTCCCAGTAGTAGCCATAAAAGAAAATAAAAGATAACAGAAATTTCCCAAAGCTACAGCTACTTTTTTTTCTCCTTACGAAACTTTTGCGTTACAGCATTGCTCTGGGAAAATTTTCTGAACAGGTCCTGAAAAACGCCCGTTTGGATCTGGGTGGAAACGAACCAATTAAGGACTGTCTGCGTGGGAAGGGGGCGCCCTACCAACGGGACTGATTTTACAAGCACGAGCGTCTGCTTGAAGCTGAGCCTCTTCCTTCTGAATATGTAAAGAATGGTTCTCTTTTTAATTCATAAATGTCAGTTTCATATAATTCATAAATTTATTTTTTCAACGTAACGATTTTTTTTTTTACCTTAAGGGAACTTCACTCATTTTCAACAAGTGTACCAACTTAAAGGCGCTTTCCAAAGTTTCACGCTGTCCTTGTTTTGAAAGGCGATTGTTGAATTAATATATTTACCCGTTCATGTCACATTCTATTACATTTTTAACGTTGTATCTTTCCTTTCCACTGTCCGAAGCTACAGTTGTTTTAAAGAGGAAATATATTTTATTTTACTTATCGTTATTTTTTAAAGTGAATTCCTCCAGGCTTTTGTGTATTCAACCCATGGATGAGAACATTATATCCACATAGCGTTGCTTTTTTTTTTTTTTTTTTTTTTTCAAATAATTGATAAATTTTGCACGTGTATAATTCGTCCCCCCAACATAACGTTTTTTTTTAATGCTTTTCCATTACTTCTGTTTCAAGCGGTTTAGTGTATGTTAAAACGAAAGATTACACAGACATTATTTCTTGTTATTTATGGGAACGGAGTGGGTGTATTTCATGGCTTAATCTGATATCTTCGTCGACGTGGCATTTCATTATAGAAAATTAATTCGCCTCTCTACATATGTTTTTTTCTTTCTTAAGATTCACTAAAATAACATAATGGTGGTAGCGTCGTCTTCAACTAACTGGTACCACGAGAGACACAGCACGTCTTGTTTCTGCGCAGTCCCGTTGCTACCACCTGGTGTTGGGGTTGCATCGGTTGCCAGCTACGGGCCACTAGTGGCACTGGCTTGGAGGCCCGCAATTCACGGCGATGCTGCAGGGCCATCAATGGCTGCCAACTGATGGCGCTGCCACCAACGGACCACTACCAGGTCGTGAGCGGCAGGCAGATTTCAGCCAGCAGTGGCCCATCACTGCCAGTAGGTGGCCAGCAGTTTCCCAACACTTGTGTTTGTACTAGGTAACGAAATCATCACTTTTCTATGATATTGCAATAAATCAGGCATCAATATAAGTATTCCATGGAATAAATGCAGAAATACTGGTATTGTGATTATGATGCGGTAGCACAATCACTACCTGACATTGGAAATAGAATAGTTGTTAATAACCACCAAAAACAAACAAAAAAGATTTTGAAGACCTAAAAACCTAAATGCGCACAAGCAGCAGAAAAGAATTCTCACAAAAACAACCAAACCAACAAGACACTTTAAAAACTCAGACACAAAAAGGAGCAAATATCGTAATGCAAACAAGCAGCGGAAACAAGCAAAGAACTTATTCGCAATGATGCTATTTCTCCAATCAAGATACACTTTAACCACATCAGCACACGAACAGTTCGCAAACTGCGCTGTTTCAGAAATACTTCCACCCTTGGCCCGAAAGCCGATAATCATTCCTTTTGCAAATCTGATACATCGCTCCTTTTATCCATGACAGCAACGAGTGATAGGTTTTCAGATTGCCTACAGCACACCTTATATACCTTCCAAGCCAGCTCACGACACGTGCCTTCATTCGTTAGCTACGCACTGTTGACGTCAAAAGTAGGTATTTCCAAGGTGGTTTAGGTAAGCTAAAGGTCTACGGATATGTGCATAGCCACCATGAAAGAAAAAAAAATTCTAAAGAAAAAGAGAGAGAGAGCGCGAAGGAAAGAAGGATCTCTGTTAAGATTATTTGTGTTAAAAAAATATCGATTTCGATGGGCGACGACTGAATAAATGAATTTAAAATCCGATTGACTGTGGTAAAACGTAGCCTGTCGCCACCAGATCTTGAAAAAATGGCTTAGCGGCACCAGGCCTTGACTGCATCCTGCTTGTATCGCTTTACAGTTTCCAAAAAGTTCAGCACAGAACGCAGACCTAGTCATTTTTTCTTCTGGTGTTCTATTGTAACGAACGAATTTCTGGAACATTTTCTTTTCAAATCAGTTAAAATTTGTAAGCACGTGTTTTTACACTCAATTTCACCACCTGTTCTTGCATCTGTCAGACAACAGTCTGAATTATAAATCAAGAGGTTTGTTCGGCATCATTGAACGTAACTGATATGTCAAAATTTCTTAAGTACTAATACGTGTGTATAAAGAGAGCCATTGAATTACACACTATGTTGTCTACCGTAGTCAGACATTTTTACCTGTAGTTTAAATAAAAGCTTTTATTTCAAATCCTTAGTTCATAGAAGAGCCACCTCTGGTTTTTCAAAATTGTCAACTCTTATGGATTCATTTTCTATTAAATCCCAATAACTCGGGGCAGATACATTCCGCCATTACTAATACAAAGCTACTTCCAAAGCTGATTTGAAGAAAGGTCGATATAGTAGCAATCTGATGTGGATCTCTTGTGCGCCCCGAAGGTACTACATCGGGTTGAGGTCCGGACTTCGAGATGGTCAGTCCAAGATTTCAACATTGTTCACCACAAACCAGCACCATCGGTTTTCCATCTTCGATTTACATTACCAACGGTAGATATTGTCATAGTCAAACGGTTTGCAATGTCACACACAGAAAGGTTACTATTGTACCACCCAACCACCATTCCACTTTTCTAGCACCTAACTTCCATTATGCCAACCCAGTGGTCAAGTGGTGTGTGGCGCCGGTTTTTTGTCACTCGTCCAAAAGGGGTCCACGTTCGAGTTCCAAAACAACACAAACATTTAATTAAGCAGAATAACATCCTGTATTTGACTCAAAAATGTCTAACTCCATTTTCTAGAATCTTCAATCTTGACAGAGGTAACAATTTTAGTAACCCCATGAAATTATACTACCGAAAAAACATGGGTGGAAGCGATACACCAGAGTACAGTTTTCAAGTTGAACAGAATATTTTATCTGCCACTATTCACCTTTGTTTCAATACCCTTTTGCTCGAAATCTTTATTCTTATAAAAATGAGTTTAAAATTTCCACATATACCAAACAGAGTATTTATAAAGTAAATAAAAGTTTGAAGTGAAGCTAAATATACTGCCTGATAGAGAAAATGTCACACCGCGAAGACGGGAACTTCCGTTATGCCAACCCGGTGGTCAAGTGGTGTGTGCACACGAACAAGTCGTGCAAATGATTGCATTTGCAGGCCAAATGCAATCATCGAACGGCGCGCGGGATATAAGCGGACAACCAGCCCGTGAGTCGAGACGTCGTCACGGCCGTGAGAAGTCAGTGGTTCTGCTGTAACCGTATCTGGAGAACGACCAATAGGTGCCAATGCCGTTAAGTAGCCGTCGGATTTCGTCAAACGGATAAGTTCACGAGAGGTGTCATTGTAGGCCTTCGTACCGCCGGGTGGTCCTTGCGTCGTATTGCGGAAGAAACGCAACGTGATGCCACGACCGTCGGTCGCATTTGGAGACAGTGGTCCCAGGAAGCATCTGTGCAATGTCATAGGGGAACCGGAGCACGGACGTCCGAGAGCACCGATCAGCGCATCCCACGTCATTCCATAGCGGACCCACAGGCCACAACGGGCGAAATTTTGCGGAGTGTATAGGGAGGCTTGGATGCTCCAATATCGACGCGGACAGTGTCACGCCGATTGGCTGCGTCTGGTTTTCTGTCCAGCCGTCAGTTGCGAAGGCTACCCTTATCAGTGAGCCGTCTTCGTCACCGCTTGGCGTAGTGTCGATCTACAGCTGCCGAATGTCCCAGTGTTGTGTTCAGCGACAAATCGCGGTTCAGTCTCACCACGGATGATCGCCGTGTGAGAGCTTGGAGGCGACATGGCCGATGGGCGGATCCCTCCGCCGCTGTGGAGCGCAACACAGCCAGGCAACGTGAAATCATGGTGTGCGGTGCTATCAGCGCCAACAGACGCTCAACGCTGGTACGCATTACGGGCACATTGACGGCACGCCGCTATGTTGACAAGGTGCTGCGGCCCGTGGCACTACCGTATCTGCAGGGCATACCAAACACCGTTTTTCAACAAGAAAACGCCCGACTGCATACCGCTCGGATTAGCCTGAATGCTTCACACGGTATGCGGATGCTTCCTTGGCCAGCACGATCCCCCGATCTCTCGCCCATCGAGCCTCTGGGGGACACGCTTGGACGTCGGTTAAGTACCCTGCCGCCCCCGCAAAATGAAGATGAACTGTGGACTTGGATCAACACCACATGGTCCACAATACCCCCAGGATTCTATTCGGACTCTCATTTCCTCGATGCCACGTCGGATTCAACGCTGTATCGCCCAGAATAGGGGCACACTTCTTATTGATCATCCTGTATATTCGGCCACTAGAGCGTAGTCTGTATGTGACAATTAAATCATTTGTTCATGAACTACTTAGCTATATGTGTGTGCAGTTTGGTCTGTTTTCGAGCATTCCTTTATGGTGTGGCATTTTCTCTGTCAGGCAGTGTATGTTGGTGTGCAATAATGCAACGAACCGTGCTAGAAAAATATATCTTAATGAAATTGTGTTAAGGTCGTCCTTTTTGTATGACAACGGACATATAATATCTAGTTTGTGCTTTCAGTTTTTGTTTACTCAGTGTAAATTTTGGTTACTTCTTGCTATATACTTTATGAAACTAAAATCTATACTTTCTGAAGTCCACGTGCTTTATTGGGTACCTCTGCGTATTGAAACATAGCTTTCAGAAGCTAAAATCAGGTGTTATATGACAGCCAAAGCCCTTGACTACTATCAAATCCTTTGTAGTTATCGCGTTGGAAATGAAATACACTGACGGAAAAAAATCCCAACACCACGAAAAAATAGTTGCAGATGAATGAAATGGCGGCAATACATCTGTATAGGTAACATATTTTTTCGATTAAGGTTTCAAGATCACAGCTTAATGTAACCGCGAGAAGAGCCATTTTAAATGTGAAATGCTGGTACATTAATAACCGGTGTAACCGCCAGAATGTTGAATGCAAGCACGCAAACGTTCATGCATTGTGTCGTACAGGTGCTGGATGTCAGTTTGAGGGATGGAGTTCCATGCCTGTTGCACTTGGTCGGTCAATACAGGGACGGTTGATGCTGGTTGGGGGTGACGCTGGAGTTGTCGTCCAATGATGTCCTATACGTGCTCGATTGGTGAAAGATCTGGTGATCTAGCAGGCCACGGCAACATGTCGACACTCTGTAGAGCATGTTGGGTTACAACAGCGGTATGCGGGCGAGCGTTATCCTGTTGGAAAACACCCCCTGGAATGCTGTTCATGAATCGCAGCACAACAGGTTGAATCACCAGACCGACGTACAACTGTGCCGTCAGGGTGCGTGGGATAACCCCGAAAGTGCTCCTGCTGTCATAGGAAATTGCTCCTCAGACCATAACTCCAGGTGTAGGTCCAGTGTGTCTCGGCCGCAGACAGGATGGTTACAAGCGCTCACCTGGCCTCCTTCTAACCAACACACGGCCATTACTGGCACCCAGGCAGAACCGGCTTTCACCAGAAAACACAACAGATCTCCATTCCGTCCTCCAATGAGCTCTAGATTGACACCACTGACGTCACAAACGGCAGTGGTTTGGAGTAAGTGGAATGCACGCTACAGGGCGTCTGGCTCGGAGCTGTCCTTCAAGTAACCGATGTGTAACAGTTCGTTATGTCACTGTGGTGGCAATTGCAGCTCGAATTACTGCCGCAGACGCAGTACGATGCGCCACGGCCATACACCGTACACGGCTGTCTTCTCTCTCAGTAGTGCCACGTGGCCTGCCGGAAGCCAGTCTTCTTGAGGCAGTACCTTCCCTTGACCACCGCTGCCAACAATCATGCACAGTGGCTACATTCCTGCCAAGTCGTTCTGCAATATTGCGGAACAAAAATCCACCTTCTCGTAGCCCTATTACACGACCTCGTTCAAACTCCGTGAGCTGTTGATAATGGCTTCTTCGTCTTTTTAAAGACATTCTTGACTAACATCAACACACTACGTCGAATCTTAACGATAACTAACGCTCACGATCGTTACAGCGCGTATTTACAGCAAACCTGCTTTGCATGTTCCGAGGGGCGCTGCTAGCGCCACACGTATGCGCCTAGCGCGAAATTTGCATAGACGTCATCTTACAGATGTACTCTCCCCGCCTACCAACTGTCGTTTATCTAACACAACCCCTTCTTGGTGTTGGGATTTTTTGTCCCGTCAGTGTATTTAAAGGAGTCATGCCGATCTCTGCTGCAGTTGTAGGTATAAGTTGTTATAACAGAGTTTGTTTTCCAAATATGAATTCAAAAAACATCCCGTAAAGTCATAAAGTAACCTGAATTTGATTTCAACCTTAAAAAACTGCCTGTTTCATAGTTATCCTATATAGCGCGGCTTGTGCATTTCAGCTCTATTTAATCAACGCATCCGATGGCGGATGCATTTCCATGTATTTCGCTTTACTCAATAATCTTTGCAACCTCTTTATTTCAGAAATCTGTCAGTCATTCTGTGAGTCAAAACGTGTTTCTTTAATCCAAAATGCTAAACTTTTATCACAAGTCTGACCCATAAATTAATTTCAAATTTTATATTGCACTAATCACTTTCCTTAAAAAGGAAAACAAATGAGGAGACACGTACTTCCTAACTGAAATCAATATTCACGAGCTTCAGGACTTTAAATTCCGATATTTCGTTTTAAATATACAGGTTTACTTTTATGAGTTCTGAATCTCAGTCAGATAGTTAACTCCCGTACTAAATAACAATACATTAATTAAAATGCTCTACTTTTGGTATTGTGAAACAGTTATAACCTTCACGAGAAACTGAAGTCTGCGGAGATGAACACGAAGAAATTTAGTCTCTATTGAGTTAAAATCAACATTGTTTAATTAAAGAAATGTTTATTATTGGGTGTTTACGTATCTGTTTTACTTTGGTTGGTCCCTTTCATCCTTTTGTTTTGTCCTTACAAGGATCTAACTTCTCACATTTTGAATAATACTGCTTAGTAATGGGATTTACAAAAGCTAGGAGCAGCCAGTTACAATGAACGTGGCAAAGTTGAAATGTGGATCAAAAACAGCAACAACGATTTGTATAATGAAAATTAAATAAAACGAATTTCCTCTTAAATTTCGGTACCATCAGAACACACTCCTTAGTTTTCTCATGGGTGAGTGCAAATGTGCATAAACTCCCTTCCTTGGTTTAAGAAATCTAAATTTAAAAGCTCGTCTTTTCCTTACACATTTCGCACACGACATTAATGTTTTCAATGTAACAACGTTCTTGTTCAGTATGAATTGTCCCACATCTGGGAGTTGATGTTGCGAATCCTCCCTAGCCACTATTATCTGTCTTCCGTCAAATTACTACTCAGTTTAATCTCGTTCATGCAACTGTTGACACACCATCTCCCCTTAGGTCTTTCTCTAGTTTGCTCTGCAGTTGTAGCTCAATGTCTGTAACGCTAGGGCATACGCATCCTTGTTTATTTTCAAAACATGACCTAGCCAGCACGGTCTTGCTTCTTAGGCTTTCTTGAAACCTGTATCATAAGTTGACCTTGTCCTCTCATTAATCCTGTACTTTTTAGTAACACCACAAATCAGCAGCAGTATCTCCATTTTAGCTTTTTCTCCAATTGCCTGGTCATAGGCCCAGTCTCAGTACTGTATAGCATTACTGATTTATCTGCAGACTTGAAAAATAAAAACCTCTCAAAGTTGATAGCTATAAAATTGTGGGAATGAGTGTTTGTACACTTCGAAGTTTTATGATGCACGGTGTTTCCTGTTGGTGCTAGCATTAAAGTGTTTCCAAATGTTCCACTTCAAAACTTCAAAAACTGTATTGAAGAAATTCTGGATCAGTTAAGTGGAACTATGGCCAAAACTTCTGCCCTTTCCTTGCGATGCATCGTTCAGCAACATTCCGGTGCATATGCATTTTTCTGAGAAGTGGTGTGACTGTAAAATGGCAATTATAAAAGTAGGGTTCCCAATTTTATTAATGCATTGAGTTGGTAAGTATGGATTCATTCAGCACATACAACCACCACCTGATGGCAGTAGCACCTCGCACCTCAGATGATGTGACCTGACCCAGCAGTAGTTTCAAGATCCTACAGCACTGAAAGATGGACAAACGTACATTATGTAAATATGTTCACGGAAAAAAGCACGATTTACACCAGTTGAAATTCACCATGAGCTACTTACACTATATTGACAAAAGTCACCGGACGCCCCTTCAAAAGCAAAAGAACGGATCCGCTGCATTTTTAAGATGCGCGGTACAGCTGCAAACGGTATAAAAAGAAGCCTGCAGCTCACCGCGATCATATCGCACAGAAGGGTTGAGGAAAAAATGTCGCGGCGGGAGAGAACTGACTTTCAGAAAGGAAAGATTGTTGGGTGTTATACTAGTGGGTTGTCCATAAGAGAAACCGAGAGGCGTTTAAACATACCCAAGTCAACCGTTTTGGATGTAATGAATAAGTGGAAAACACATGGCGTGCCTGAAGCAGCAAAACGTACCGGCAGACCAAAGAAAATCAGTGATAGAGGACATCGAAGCCTCAGGAGAGTCTTTACAGCTAATCGATGGAGTACTGCACAAGACCTCAGTGTACAGGTTCATAAAAAATGCTGAATCCTTTGTATGTACACGTACCATTCGCTGAGAACTTCATTCCATTGGTTACCGTGGTCGTGGGGCTGCTCATAAGCATTTCATCTCCACTCGGAATGCTTCTCGTCGTTTAGCACGGTGTAAAGAACATTCATCGTGGACCGTAGATCAACGCAAACGGGTGCTATGGACTTATGAATCCAGATACACGGTCCATCAGTCTGATGGTCATGTGTGGGTATGGAGGCATCCGGGAGAATGCCATTTACCACAGTGTACTGTTCCTACGGTCAAGTTTGGAGCTGGCAGTGTACTCATGTGGGAGTGTTTTTCGTGGTATGGTCCCGGCCCATTGGTCATCGTGGACAAACCTGTTAACCAGCACGTCTACCTCGATATTCTGGACAATTATGACCTACCAACTCTGTGGCAATACTATGGAACCGAGCCTTGTTGGTACCAGCACGATAATGCACCGAGCCTTGTTGGTACCAGCACGATAATGCACCGAGCCATAAAGCAAGGACTGTTACGGCGTGGATTGACGATAATTCCGTGTCGTGTGTTGACTGGCCAGCACGGAGCCCTGATCTTGATCCCATAGAGCGCCTATGGGATAAATTAGAGCGCCGCATAAGAAGCTTGTATCAAGGCCTAATACTAAGCAAAAGTTAGTGGCAGCAATATTTACTGAATGGGAGCGCATATCTATCGCTAAACCTTGTGGAAAGGATGTTGTGAAGGGTTAGTGCATGCATTAAGGCCAAAGGTGGTCCGACACCGTACTAATGTATGTCAATAAATGCTATGCTGCGTTTCTCGTCTAGGTGTCCGGTGACTATTGTCAATATAGTGCATATTGCTTGGTGCGAAAGTGATGACAGTACAGCATACGCAAATATATAATTGTACAGGGAGTTAGAAAATACTCGCCAACATAGTGCTGCTGCGACCGTGAATCTTTTGAAATCATGGTGCTGGAAAATCCTTCATCAACCATACAATCCTGATTTGGCACAGTAGGACTTCCTTTTCCCTCAGCTGAAAAAGCACCTCAGAGGTAAATGCTTTCATCCAGATGAAGAGAGTCAAAACGAAGTCAAGAAATTTTTTACGCGACCAGGATGCATTTTTCTTCCATGAAATACTTGGACTGATTGATTTATTGCTTATGGTAAGTGTCTGAACACAATTTGTGACTACGCACTAAATTAAAGGTAGCATGATACTGTATCTCAGCATGATGCGTTACTTGCTTTTTGTTAAAAAATAAAAATGTGAGAACCTTACTTTTCGAATTACCTTCGTATATTTGCATTTAGCTCCACTGCTAAAAGTTCCTTCTAAATAATTTTTTTCCATCCCGTACCTCTCATAACTATTACAAACCAATTGTTCAATACTTTTCTGAAATCACCTTGAAACACACAATCTCCTCTATCTGTGTCATACTAGTAAAGCCATTTTTGCATGGACTTGCTTTACCCGTGAGCAACATAATGCATACATGATATAATTTTACAAATGCACTATTTCCCGTCTAAGCTGCGTTGCAGAAAATTTTAAAGCCTATCTGCGTAGATATGCTTAAATGCAGTTTGGAATATTCTTTTTGGATAAGATTTCTCTTTGCACGCCCACAATTTTCCATGTTCTTAGCTGGTGCAAACTTTTTCATTTAGCCCTCCAGGTGGCATTGCTTCTGATTTTTCTTCCACGAGACTGCCGGAAAAAATTGGTTTCTTAATAGTGGCTCCTATCTTTCTTATTCACATGCACATCTGATTCTATCAGATGCATCATTTTTATCGAAACAGTTTCACGTGTCATATATGCACTGCTATTTTTAATATTTCATATCTGCGCCTTCTATTTTTTATTTTGGGGGAATCCGATAGTTATAATAACGACAATTCACCATTTGTAGTATGACAATTTTATCAAAGGATGCTTTTTTTTTCGACAATTTGGCGCCATTCTCGTCTTTCTGCTCTAGGCTATGAATAAGGAGTTGAAACACGGCGGTTTTAGATCATATTTAGTTGCTGTTGCCTTTTACGTCAGAGTTTCTTTTTCCAAGCTCCTAAAATATTTATGTGACCTGCTTTTCCGTCTTGGCTTAAAGGTATGTATCTATTCAAGCTTGGGGCAGTGGGCAGCTTTCCAGTTCATGGAGAGAATTCGTAAAACACTGTACTGCTGTCAATCATATCGTGCTTGTCTGACGCTGAGAAACAGAACCAAAAGTGTATTTCAATGTAAGTATGCAGCAGAAGGTTCGACTGCTTTTAGGGGGATGATATCTCTCCTCTAGAGAACAAGTATAAGGCTACTTTAATCCGGAATGTAGGAGTGCAGCGTGGATCACTTGTATCAAAGAGGAAAATATTTTGTTCCCCGAATAGCGTACAAACAATCAGTAGTATCAAGAGAGTAGTCATCCTAAAAGACAAACATCCGAATTGAGACCAGCAGCGTTATAGGCATCAGCGGTTTTGGTATGACAGCTCAGAAAGTTTTAACAAAGAACAAACTGAAAAATACATTTTTAACCTGAAAGAAATATCCGAGAAGACAATTGTGAAAGAGTTGTGCTTAGAATTTACTGCTGTGTCACAGAACAAAACATAGGATTCCTTAACAATATCACAGTGTGATATACACCGAAGAACCAAAACATTGTGACCAGCACATTTTTATGCAAATCGAAGCAACTTCAGGTAAACAACGGCTCGTGTGAAGGTCATGAAACTGTATAAATAAACCTGATACTGAGCTCTGTTAATCAGTGTTATTTTTGCTCTTCAGATGGGAAAGGTAGCGGACTTAAGCGAGCTTGACAAAGAGAAAACTGTAATGTCGAGACGACTGGGTCATAGCATTTCCGAGACTGCAAGGCTTGTGGGTCATAGCATTTCCGAGACTGCAAGGCTTGTGGGTCATAGCATTTCCGAGACTGCAAGGCTTGTGGGTCATAGCATTTCCGAGACTGTAAGGCTTGTGGGTCATAGCATTTCCGAGATTGCAAGGCTTGTGGGTCATTGCATTTCCGAGAGTGCAAGGCTTTTAGGTCATAGCATTTCCGAGACTGCAAGGCTTGTGGGTCATTGCATTTCAGAGACTGCAAGGCTTGTAGTTCATAGCATTTCCGAGACTACAAGGCTTGTGGTTCATAGCATTTCCGAGACTGCAAGGCTTGTGGGTCATAGCATTTCCGAGACTGCAAAGCTCACGGTCAGTCGTGGTTGGTGTCTTCAAAAAGTGGTCCCAGGAGGCAAAAACTACGAAAAGTCAGCAAAGTATGGCTCGGCCACGGCTCATCGATGCTACAGGTGAGGAGAGGCTATCCCGCTTGGTAGGAGCCAATAAATACTCGAAATTCGCCGTTAGTTTGAATATTGCTGACGGGAGTAATGTATCATAACACACACTATATCTAACCCTCCTGAAACTGGGACTGCGTAGCCGCAGGCCGCTCCTTGTGGCCATGCTAATTTCATTTTACCGCCTAAAGTGCTTAAAATGGGCACGCGAGCATTTGAAACTGGACCTTGAATGATTATAAGAAGGTCTTCTGGTCCGATGAATCAACGTTTTGTGTTGGCACCATGTTCACGGCTCGGTACGTATGCGTTCTTTACCTGGGTAATTGTTGGCACCATGTTCACGGCTCGGTAAGTATGCGTTCTTTACCTGGGTAAGTGTTGGCACCAAGATGCAACATGGGACGAAAACAAGCCTGTTGACGTAGTGTGAATGCTTTTGGCAATGTTCTGCAGATAAATCCTGGGTCGAGCCCTTCATGTGCAGGAAATTATGATGTCTACCACCTACCTAAACATAATTGCAGACTAGGTTCATCTTTTGATGGCAAAGGTATTCCCTCTAGTAGTGCCTTCTTTTAGAAGGATAATATGCCATGCTGTACTGCCCAGATTGTTCGCTGAACACGAAGAAGACTTCCTTTTATTGCCCTGGCCTTCAAATTCCCCAGACATCAATCCAATCGAGCATCTGTGGTTTGTGTTGGAACAGCAAATTCGATCTGCGGTGGCGTTACAAGAGTTAAAGGATCTGCTGGCAATGTGTTGGTAGCAGATGCGAAAAGATACCTTTAGAAATCTTGTAACGTACACCCCTCGGCGGATAACAGCTGTTTTGGAAGCACGTGGAGGACCAACTTCATGATTAAGCAAGTGGTCAAAATGTTTTGGCTCTGCGGCATACACGGTCGTGTCAGAGTAATATGACCACCCCGGAATCACAGTGTACCCGCCCAGGCGCGTCACAGAGCGCACGTGACAAGTTCGACCACACGAAGATATAAGCGGCCAGCCAGGACATATGATCCATAGTACGTCACGTGAGCACAATGGGCAGAGGTAGTCCCTTGACAGATATTCAAAAAGGAATGATCGTCGGCTACAGCCCCAAGTAGGGAAGCATCTTTGAAACAGCAGACTTCGTGGGCTGTTCGCGAGGTGCTGTAGTATCTTACACTCCTGGACCTCTGGCACTCTGAGTACCTCTCGACGTCTTAACTGTGGAGCTCCAAAGGCCATCGACCACAGAGAAGAACGTCGCCTCCGTCGACTGGAAAAGGGCAATCGACGCACTGTAATGCAGCGATTGACCACGCAAATGAACGCTGGGGCACCCATGTGCGTGTCGCCAATAACAGCAGAGCGAACCTTGTTACGCATGGGTCTCCAGAGGCGACGCTGCGTCAAGGCGCCTATGTTAACCCAGGTCCATCGCCAATGACGCCTGCAGCTCGCATTGGACTACCGTCATTGGACAGTGGAAGAGTGGGAAAAGCTTGCCTTCTCGAACGAATCGAGGTTTCTAATCCACAGAAGTGGTAGACGGTGGAGGATACGGCGTCAAACACACGAGAACCAACACCCGGTCGCACTTGTCGGTCAAGCACAGGCCGGCGGTGCCAGTGTGTATGTCTGGGGGATATTTTCCTGGTATCACCTGGGGCCAATGGTACCACTGAATGGGTCCCTGAACGCCAATGGCTACCTGTCCATCTTCGCTGGACGGGTAACCAGATGAGTACAAAATGCGATTTGACGGACTTTCAACGTGGGATGACTGTAGGAGCTCGGAGCCATGGAGCGAGTATCACCTAAACCTCCGCATTTGTGAAATGTTCCAGAGCAGCTGTTGTTAAAGTGTTTAAAGACTGGACTGTCAGCCAAAAAAACTGGGTCTCTACGTGCAACGTGTGGTCGTCATCGACTAGTGACTGCTCGGGCGGAACGGAGAGTGTCCAGACTGGTAACAGACAACAGAAGGGCAACAGTGCAGCAAATTACAGACCATCTTAATCAAAGATCCCCTCAAATGATATCTGCATGCACTATTCGCCGTACATTGCATCGGATGGGATATGCCTGTTCGAACACCTTTGCTGTCTGCAGTTAACAAAAGAAAACGTCTCCAGTTCGCACAGGAGCACAAGGATTGGACAGTCGATAATTAGAAAGAAATTATGTGGTCCGTTGCATCACGTTTTCAGTTGCACCATGCCGATGGCCGAGCGAGAATTTGGCGGAAACAGCACCAAAGCATGGACCCCAAAATGCATTGCTACAACCCTTCAAGCTGGTGGAGGCAACGTTATGGTTTGGGGAATGCTTTCCTGGCATGCTTTGGGCCCTTTAATTCGTGTTGATTAACGTCTGACTGGCACATCATATCTAAACATTGTTGCGGACCAAGTGCATCCTGTCATGTGGATGGTTTATCCCATTGGCGATGGCTACTTTCAACAAGATAATGCGTCCTGCCATAGTGCTCGTATTGTACAGGATTTGTTTCAGGAACATGCCGGTGAGTTTACTTTGCTTAGGTGGCTCCCACGATCTCCAGATCTCAACCCCAATGAGAATTTGTGGGATGAAGTTGAACGAGCCATCAGACAGCTGGAACCACAACCCTGCAATCTCACACTCCTGGAAACTGCTATTCATCAAGCATGGTCTCAGATTCCACAAACCACCTATCAACATCTCATGTATGCCACGAAGAATCGACGCAGTATTAAAGGTGGCCCAACGAAGTACTGATGGGGTGGTCATAATAAAGTGGCCACTCAGTGTATTAGATAGATATTTTTTTTTGTAATGTACACCTAAAATAGTAATGCATTTTCATTACAAAAAATCCCATTATTTGCAAGAGGAAACTGCGATTATATTTTTTGTATAAACAACTTTCAATAGTTTAAATTTCTTTATTTTATAATAACTGAGTTTTAAATCGATTTTTTTCATTGAGGCGCATTTCTAATGTATAGCTACAAGCGCCCAAAATCCTAGCTACAGCTCTGCGTGTAGTATGTATGCCTTTCAGCATTTCTGCACATGAAGAAAAATTGTACGTGTGTGTTCCAATGTCTGTCACTTTCATTTCATAAAGATTTAATCTTTGTAGTTTAGTCAAATTTTGTCAAATTAAAATTGTATTCAGTGAATCTTCTTAGTCATGAATTTTTAAATTAACTAGATTCCAAATGCGCTTTTTTGGAGACATAACGTGCAAGCGTGTATCTTTGTTGATTGCATTTTCTTCCCGGTTTTAGTTCTATTTCGCATTGCATGAAATGAGCTTCGATAACTTTAGAGTGGGTTGCATAAACAGTTGAGAATTAAGGAGCCAATAGAAGCAGAGGTCACGTAGTTTCTTTATTTTCACAGCAACCACCTTCCAGGTGAGCACTTTGGAATCTTTTTGCATCCTCAGGAGAAAAGGTTAACTGTTTTTCGAAAGAATTCGCTCGTTGTGAAAATGCCTCGAACCCCAATGAGGACAAGTTAGATCCTACATCTGCGTAGTAAATGACATTGCAAAGTTATTATTTCTAAACGTGAATAACCGTAGTTTCACTGAATAAAACCCTCCGGATTTCAAAATTGAATTTTAATGAAAAAAGTGGTGACATCCCCCAAAGAGTATTAGTCGCTTTTCCATCGATAATGAATACACTGAACGGACAAGGTTATTATACACACCCAGATAAAATATACAAAGCAGAAGTATCACGTCCAGTCACGTGGAATACCAAAACTGACAATTACTATAAATACACTGGCGGAAAGTGAAAAAAGAACACCAAGAAGGAGACGTCTGATACCAACGAAATTTATACAGCATAATAACGGAATACAGAAGATAACGTGATCAAAACATTATGGCAAAATACAGCTGTATTTGCTGGTAAACTTAAAAATAACATTTTCATGTAACATGGTTAGTACGAAATTGAACCGCCATGAGCTGCGTCACACTGTGCAATTCTGGCATGGAGTCTGTCGTACAGATGTTGGATGTAAGTTTGGGGTATTGAGTTCCAAGTATCCTTAACCTGGACGCGTAAATCGGGGATGGTAGTGGCTGGCCGTGGATACCGGATAAGTCGTTGTCCCATAAAATCCCACACGTGCTCAATGGGGGACAAATACGGTGAACTTGCAGGCCATGGAAGTTTTCTCACACCCTGAAGTGCATGTTGCGTTGCACGTGCCGTGTCTGGGCGTGCGTTATCTTTCTGGAAACACCACGATGGACCGACCTTACAAATGGCACAACAACGGGCTAAATGATGTTGTTGATGTAGGAGGTGCTATTTAAAGTACCCGGTACAAACACTAGCTGTGTACGGGAGTGATAGCTGATCGCTCCCCACACCAGGAGACCAGGTGTATGCCCTGTGTGTCGCTGGCGGATGCAAGAATGGTGGAGACGCTCCCCTGTGCGTCTGCGAACACGCATACGGCCATCGGAGGCTCTCAAACTGAATCTGCTTTAATCGCTGAACACGATAGATCGCCATTGCGATCTCCAGTGCAGACGTTGGTGACACCACTGCAGCCGTTCCTGACGGTGGGCTGGAGTCAGAGGTACACATGCCAGAGGCACACGTGCACGTAGTCCTGCATCCAGTAGACGGTTGCGGATTGTTCGCACAGTCACCTCAGATGCAACAGCAGCTCGGATTTGCGTCGCAGTGGATGTTCTGTTTGACAACGCCGCTCTTCTTATGCGTCGATCGGTCCGCTCATCAGTCCGTCTGTGACTCCCGGTTCCACGTCTTATCGTGTGGGAATGTTCGTCGGACCATCTACGCCACCATCGTACCACCACCGATACTTCCCGTCCAATTCGCTCCGCAATACGACGATACGACCACCCACCCTCGCGGAGTCCGACTAGACGATCTCGCTCAAAGTCCGATAACTGCTGAAATCGTACACGTCTTCCATGTCCAGGCATTGCAGCTTCTTCAGGGTAGGGTACGCCGACGACTGATTACATTCACTTCGCCCGTACTCCTTAAATACCACCGACGATAATTTGTATATTATGCCGTGCTGTGGCGTAAGCGCTCACCGGTTGGTCCCGAAATTAACATCACACCTACGTAAACTCAACCCAATTAACATATGTAAATTTCATGATCGTCCGCCAATTCTTTCTTGGTGTTCTTTTTTCACTTTCGGCTAGTGTATAATCATGGATAAATGCAACGTAGCTTCGACGATAGCTGAAGAGTAGTTGTGAGGAAGGCCACTTCTTCAATCATCGTAGCTGCTGAATTGTTGGGATTTCCACGTCAGACCGTCGTCCCTGCATGCCAAGACTACGTGAAATACGACAAAACTTCTAACCAAACAGGAGAAATGTGGCCACAAAAGTGCAGTTGTCTCTCGAGTTGAGTGCACACTGTCCTGCATCGTTTCGAAGAATCGCACGGCTACCGCGTATAAGATGACGTTGGAATTTAATGAGGGAGCTTCCACAAGCTTATAAGCAAAGGCTATCCGTCGTACCATGGAAAAACTAGGCTATGACATTCGATGCCCACATCGGGTCTCCTTTCTGACAGTCAGACACCGCAAGATCAGGCCGCAGTTTGCAAAAGCCTATCGAAACTAGAGTACGGACAACTGGAAACACGTCATCTGGTCAGACGAATCACAGTTTCAACTCTATCAAGCCCATGGGAGGGTGCGTGTGTGGGGTAAAACACACGAAGCGATGAAATCAGTTTGCCAAGTTGGAGTCATACAGGCAGGTGAAGACAGTTGTAATAGTTTGGGGTTCGTTTACATGGGCTTCCTTGGAGCCCCTGATACCCATCGAGACTTCAGTCCCTGGCAGAATGTATGCTAAGATGCTCTCCAACCATCAACACCCATTCTTAACGATTGCCTTTCCGTAACATGATGCCATTTTTCAAAAGGACATCACCACACCGCATACTTCCTGAAAGGCGACCTATTGGCTCCAGGGGCATTCAAATGAGTTTACTACACTCAAATAACCCACCTGTATCGTCAGAACTCCAACCCCATTGAGAATTTGTGGAACGAATTAGAAAGATCTGTTCGAGCACGCCAACACCCACCGGCAACAGTGGATACAAAACACACAAGCGATTCTCTTTTCATGGGCGGCAAAACCACCGCCATGTATGCAACACCTTGTTGCGTCTTTACTAAGACGTCTGGCTGCGGCTGTGAGGACTACCGGTGGAGCAACAAGTGATTAGATAGGTGTACATTATAATGATTTTATTCAGTTTAGTCATACCAAGGGTATTTGTTTTTAGTGTAAAAAAAATATTAATTTAAAATTTGATAGGTTTTACTTTTGTACAAAACGAAATCCTATTTAATAAATACCTAAACCAAGAATTTTTAAATCGTGAATCACCTCACTATTTTGCGGTACTCTCATTACAAACACGTACATGCTTTATATGCCCCTCCCCCCCCCTCCCCAGACACACACAAAATCGCAAATTCTTCCTTTGATAGTATTTGTTTTCAGCATCTCAACTGACAGTTGCAGCATACGCCCAGTAACAACTACTCCGTCTGTCACGGTGCTGTTTATAGTAACACGCGCTTGCTCAGGCAATCATTTTCTGGAGGCGTATACTTTTCGAACTTTTTTTTTTTTTGATTGGAGGTTTAACGACCACCGTGAGCAACTCAATGGGCTATAAGCAGTCGCCCGTCCCTAATTTAGGGTCACTGGTTCCAGGGAAGAGCCAGTGCCATAAGACAAACACAACATCCATGCCTGACCGGGATTCAAACCCGGACCACTTACGGACGAATGATCATAGGCCAGCGCCTTAGACCACTGCGCCACCGAGGTGGCACTTTTCGAACTTGATCTCGAGTGATTGACAAGCAGTTGAAAAAATTAAAGTTATTGTAGATCCCGCTAGATATGGGCATCCTATTTAGTAAAACTACTCGCTGGCATGTAAAAGATTTTTTTGTGTGTGCTCCAACATTTGTGTTTTTGAAATTGCTAATTTTGATATTTTAGGTATGCCCTTTGTGACGTACTACAAAGATGAAAACATGTATCAAGACGACACATCTGCAGCGAGACATTCTGTCCGCGTAGCTCAGTTGGAGGAGCGACTTACTCCGGAGTGAGGGGACACAACTTCGATGCTCGTCGCGGACAAACTTGTGTTTTCACATTGGAGCCCTATTGTATAAAATGGATCCACTGGTCGTTGGGTTCTTCGAAAAATGTGTGATGTTTGTTCCACACATTGTTTGGAATTAATGAAAATTCCTACTTCGCTTCAAAGACACACATCTGCAGCGAGACATTCTGTCCGCGTAGCTCAGTTGAGAGAGCCACTTTCTCCGGAGTGAGGGGCACACGGTTTCGATGCCCGTCGCCGACAAACGTGTGTTTTCACAAGTGTTTTTTGAAGATTTACCAGTTGCAATTGGTTCACTAATATGTGAAGATGAAAATTCGAATTTCAGTAATTTACTGATGTTACACAAACCTGACGGGGAAGAATAAAATAAATGAAACTTGAGTTTTCCTTATGTCAGACAGAGTTTCAGAATTAATTTTACCAGAGTTGAAGAAATCTAGTGTAAAACAGTGGGACGTATACTCCAATTTAACCTTTATTTTTTAGTTCCCGAATTCTTACTATACCGTGCAAATTTATTGGGACAAGCTATTTTATTCTCAGAATTGTAATGTGATCGCCAGTTGATGTCGGAAACCCACGTAGGCCGGTTTTATCACCTGTGAGGTGGTGTGACTGTTAGAACTTCATAGTAAAAATGTAGTTTGACCGATTTTAAACAGGAAATAGGCACTTCAGCTTCAGTTGTGAGCTTTCGTATGTGACAGGTGGATGTTAGTTTTTGCTCTCTGTGAGTACGTGTTGCTTTCGTGTATTGAAAAATGGATATTTCCCCAAGGAAGTTTGCAAAAATAATTGCTCTGAAGGATCAAACTTCTATGACACTGAGAGATATCGCTTCTCCAGTTGGTGTAGGCAAATCAAGTGTATCAAGACTGCTTACGCGATACAATGCATCTGGATCATCGTCTCCCCAAAGGAGAGGTAAATGTGGAAGAAAACGAAAAACAACTCCACGAACCGATAAATATCTAATCAGAAATAGTAAAATGAATAAAAAAAACCAAAAAAAAAAAAAAAAAAAAAAACAAGCACCGACCTTCAAAGAGATTTATTGGCTAGTGGTTGTGATGTTAGTCATTCAACTGTACGCCGTAGGCTTCTGGAAGCTGGCCGAAAGGCAAGAAGACCAACGAAAAAACAATATTTGAATGCAAAAATGAAGATAAAACGTTTAGCATGGGCCAAAAAATATAAATCATGGACTGCTGACGACTGGAAAAAGGTAATTTTCAGTGATGAAACTCATTTATTTGTGCAGAGTTACCAAGCAAATGTCGTTAGACGAAGCAACTGTGAACCCTTAAGACCTGAGCATGTCAAACAAACTGTAAAACACCCTCTGAAACAGATGTTTTGGGGTTTTTTCACATCAAATGGCACTGGAAGCTTTGTTCCTGCTCAAGGTATGATGAATTCTGCTAAGTACGTAGAAATATCACAACGCAGGATTGTTCCATTCCTGTAAACTTTTGACGGAACATTTCAACATGACTTGGCCCCATGTCACAATTCGAAATTGGTCAAGAATTTCATGCTGGAAAGTCAAATTCATTTGCTTGATTGGCCTGGAAATTCACCAGACTTAAATCCCATAGAAAACTTAAGGAATATTTTGAAGAGATGTTTAGGTAAAATGGACTGTACAACCAAAGAACGCATGATAACGAATGCTATAAAAGTGTGGTTCCACGATTATGAAGTCAAAAATATGTGCACTCAATTAGTGGAGTCAATGCCAAAACGAATTCAAGAGATCATATCTGCTAAAGGAGGACATACTTCATACTAATACATGTATTTATCAATGTATATCAAGGCATAGAATGATATAAAGGCATAGTTTTAAAAAAACAGTGATTGTTTACTTTGTCCAAATTAATTTGCACAGTATATTATGTACACTGAATTCCTCTTAAGAAACAGTGAACACGCCCTTAAAGGGTACGCAGTTTATTCGCAAGTAGGCATGCAGATATAACGATAAAGGAACAGCAGGTACAGCATATACAGAAGGTAAGAAAACGTAGCACAAGGTGGAATATAGGCCGATGACATGAACGTGTTTACGCGAGACATGTATATAAATAAAGGTATAAACATGATATTAATAAGAGCGCATTAGACAAACGCTGTAGTGAACATAGGCGAAAGATAAGTGCTCACACGAGGCACGTACATAAAAGTGTATGCATGACAGTAAGAAGTTAGCACGAGACAAACACACAAGTGAGCATAGGCGAAATATCGCATTAACGTGACCACACGAGATACGTAAATAAAAGTGTATACCTGATAGATACCAGTGAGCACATGAGAAACAAGTTAGAGAACAAACGTAGAACCAAATATAAATACAGCAATCAACAATAGATGGGAATATCAGCGTAAACTATCCCTAAGAATAACAGGTAAACATAAAAAACCATAAAATGAAGAGCGAGAAAAAACAAATGTGCGGTACAATAGAAAAAATGACCGAGAAGTACTGAAGGGAAGGGTACAACGATGATTTAGGCCAGATAAGCGGTAAATACAAAAAAAGAAAAAAAAAAGAGAACGGTAAAGCCTGAGGGAAGCACTCAAACCTGGAACCACACCAAAAGGTGAAGGCAAGGGGTACTCCACTGAGAGCCAAAATGAGCGAAAGATAAACTGAAGGAAGGAAAGCTGAAGACACCCCATCGCCCTAACAAAATTGCATGGAGAGAACAACGGAGAGAAAACCGAATCCACTCTAAATGCAGTATCCAAGAAGAGAGCTGAAAGAATACAAACAAGGGACAACAGAAATAACAAGAAAAAGAACGAAGCCAGAAGCTGCTTGTGAAACACCGGGAAGACACGAAGATTGCGATAAGGCGAATCCCACTACAACAGTCACATGACGAAAAGTGGGAAGAAAAAACAAACTAACTACACATTGGTCAACCGGAGAGAGGGAAAGCACGGAGAGCAGAAGAAAAAGGTATCAGAACAAATGGTAAGGGAAATCAGACGATGTGCACGAACTCAGAAAAAAAAACAGCGGAAAGCATTCGAACCCAAAACTGCACCCAAAGGAGCAGTCCTGGAGTCAGGGCAGACTAACGGTCAATCCAAGGAGCAAAACCATATACAAAAGGAACGATGAAGCATGCAAGAATGAAGAGAGGTAAAAGCAGAAGTGTAGGTAATACGAAGAAAAACGCGGAAAGAGGCAAAGGCGGAAAGGGAGTTGAAATTCCCAAAGAACAGGGAAGCTCAAAGTCAACGAAGGCAGGTAGAGTGGAATCACAGACGACTTTTCGAAGAGCTCCGTAAGGCGCCTCAAGCGACCTTGATAGGCTTTGACAAAAGGTGAGTTTATCGGATTAGAACGGCGAATAAATGTAAACATACTAACGTACTGTTCAAACTGATGAACTAACAAGATCGAGAAAAAGGCGAAACTTCGTCGATAAAAGTTATGTACTAGTGGTAGGAGCAAGGAGATGTAAGAGTTGCTTGGGATATAAAGGCCCAGGGATATGAGGATAATTGTCCACAGCCCCGGTGATATCGGCAGCAGTCAGTGCAGGAGACGCTATCGTGGTCGTAGAGCGAGAACGAGACGAATGTCTTAGAATAAATGGGATGAAACAGCGGTTAACAGGAATAGAGGAGACATCAGGAACAACTGAACTTGCAGAAGAAGCAGGAGGAGGTGAATGTGGCAAGTGGCGAACACGCGTTTGATGGGAGGAGGCCGGCGGTTTGAAGGATTTCTTAGCAGAGGAAGAAGAAGAGGGCATTTTCATCTATTCACCAACAGCGGTCTCAGAAGCACGGATAGTTAATGCAAGAGGAACTGACGAGTCTTCAACAATGGACGCAGAAGCTGTAGAAAAAGATGCAACCTGAGAAGAGGCAGCGACAGCAGCAGAATGTTCTTGGAAGAAGGAAATGAGTGGCACAGGGTCCGTGGATTTTGGAACAAATGTACTGTTCCGAAATCACTGAAGCACTCATTATAGGAGACACAATAGACTGATTTGGCGCGTCAGAGTCCGACACGTCTGGCGTGGAAATCTCAGTGGTCGAAGAAGTCGAATAAGTGTGGTGGAGGATGCACTACCGGACGCTGTAACAATGACGGGAAGTGAGTGGAATCCAGCAAGGGAACTGCAACAGCACCGGACGCTGCGCCCGCAGAGACTGGCGTCAGTAGAAAGCAGTCATCCATCGAGGAGGACGGAAGCCAAGAGGAGCAAGACGGCGTTACTGGCACGCCGCAGTGGCATGATCTTATGTGAGACACTGTGAGCAACAGTGGGTAGTGAGGATCTTTAAGGAGTAGGAACGACCACTGATGTGAAGAGTTGCATCAGTTGGGCATTCTTGAAAAGCTTGGTCTGAGGAAAATACGACTAAGAGTTTTCTTCGGAAGCCAGAAAAGTGGGCGAAACGAGTGCCCCGTGGGGCATCCGAGAGACGCCACACCTTCCCGACAATCTTACAAACTTTGTCAACCAACAAAGGGAGAAGCGGGATAAAAAGGTATCGATCGCTACGGATCGCTTTGGTAAAGGTGAAGGGATAAGATGATTTGCACCAATATGCAGAGTGGGCAATATCGGAGCAGTGGGAAAGAAATCAGCGCCTTCGGGTATACCAAACATGACGGAGTTACCACGAGGAGTTCGATTAATACCAGTCAGGGCTGTTGCAAAAATATGAAGAGACAATGTCTCCATTGAGGCAATGGAGTGTTGGGTAAGTCATGAAACAGTACACCTCGATCGAAAGAGGTGAACTCTCTGCCTAATTTGGATTAAGCGGCAGTAGTCTCAGTGACATTCTTGTCAGTGAGTCAAGCTATTGGAATCCTGGCAGAGATGATCAGTTGAAACGGTGGATGATCATTCGTCCGAGAAGGGTTCGCGTTTGAATCCCGGTGAGGAATAGCCGTTGTGTTTGTCTAACGGCACTGGCTCTCTTCCTTCCGTGGAATCAGGAGCCCTAAATTAGGGACGGGCGACTGCTTATAGCCCACTGAATTGCTCACGGTGGTCGTAAAACCTTCAATCAAAAAAAAAAGAGAAAGAAAGAAACAGTGCAATTTCCAAAATCGTGGTGAAGAATAGACGCGCAGGACGGTGTCCCTTGAAGAGAAATGATCGGAGAAGGCAACTGCAGTGCGGCTGGTGCTAAAGTGGATGGCATTGCAGATTGGGAGACAGGCAGATGGTCAGGAACACGAACAGCAGCGAGTGACGTATGACGGAACGGTAAAGGCATTTGAGAGAGAGAGAGAGAGAGAGAGAGAGTACATCAATGTTCATTAAGTTGGAGGTCAGGCTATGAGCAACTGCCTCCCGGACGCTGCACAGAAGGGATCACCTGAAGCCGCCATTTTGACGACTCGCAAATGAAAACAAACAGGGTTAGATAGTGAAAATGGGCATTACGGCGAAATGATAGCAAGCGATGAAATAGGAGTAAGTAAAAATGTAGTTTGTACCTTTATACGTCGTAGATACTGTGCACACATACAGGAGAGATGAAGCGTAAGATAACTCACACGAAGGCACGGAAAAATCTGGACACTAGGAACAGACGGCCAGCTCAGTCAGAGTTAGCTTTGCATTAACAGCACCCCCAGTTTTACGTATTCGGAGCGATAACGAAGTACCACGTGACATCAATGTCACGTGTGACTACTATGAATTGTGAGCACCTATCATCTGTACGTAATAACTGAACGTTTGCCAGTAATGGGGAAACGTGGCTAGGTAATTGGGGCCCGGAGGGCAGGTGTCAGTATTTCTGAAAGAGCCGCACTTGTCGGCTTTTCCCGTACTACTGTATCAAGGGTGTACCAGGACTGGATTAACCGTGCACAGACATCCAGCACCTCACATTGCTCAGTCACATGCGATTGATCCTACAGGAGAGCTTCGGGAGTCACGAATGATATCTCAACAGTCACCCAGCTCACCCACCAGTACAACAGCGGTGCAGTTCAACCTATTTCCACATGCACCGTACCTTGCTTTGCCTGGTGTTTCACAGCCGGAGAACAACGAGGTACCAATGATGGCCCCTATTCATCGCAAACAACGCCTCGTATGGGACAAAGAACATCGGTAATGGACCCTCGACAGATTAAAGGATGTCGTCTGTAGTGACGAGTCCCGTTTCTTGCTGCACCATGCTGACGGCTGGGTTGGCACGTGGTGTATACAGTATGAAGCGCTGTTCTCTGGTTGCACAGTTGTGGTTCAACAGGGTGGTTGACAAGGTGTTCTGGTCTGGGGAGCTTTTCCAGGCAAGCTCTAGGTCCGTTGGTTATCATCACACAAACACTAAATGGTGGACGATACATGGACCTGTTAGCCAACCATCTTCATCCATATCTGCAGAAGGTTTACCCGCACCACATTGCCATCTTTCAGAAGAACAACGCACCGTGTCATTGGGCTCGTATAACTACTGAGTGGTTGGAGGAACACGACAAAAAATATGCCACATTGCCTTGGCTCCCAAACTTTCCTGACTGTAACCCAATCGAACAGTTGTGAAATATGCTTGAAAGTGATGGAAGAACTACTGATCCTCCTCCACAGAGTGCGCTTGAGCTGACTGAACTGCTACAGCGGACATGGGTCAAGTTACGCATCGAAGATTTTCAACATCTTGTAGAATCTGTTCCTAGGCGTCTGCGAGCCGTGATTGCACAGAAAGGTGGACCAACGCGTTATTAGGTAGGTGTACCTAATGCAAAGTTAACTCAGTGTTAAGATCAGAAAAATTAGAGATTGAGTGAGAAAATTCTGACGTAATTTCTGCGTAGATATACCTTGAACAAAAGATCTCAAGCGAAGGCCCCATCGAATAGCATATAAGACAGAGAATTAATAGGCTCATAAAACTGAGCTGGAGAGCATTTGGACAAAACAACACAATTTTCAGGAGAAATTTACAATTATTTTTCAAAACAAAAGCGTTTAATCGATGCGTCCCTCTAGTTCTTACTTATGGATCAGAAACTCTTCCGTTGTGAATTCGCGATAAGCAAATCTCATAGCAAAAGCTGTAATTTTCGCATCATGCTGCTTTTCTTTTTTAACCGTAGGTTGAAGAAGCGTATATGCTCCAGCTTTGTCCGTCCGCACGACAACGGACGTGAAAATAGTTCGATTTCGACGAAATTTTAGTATGTGGTAGGGGACCACCTGGGGACGAACCCTATTCGAAATGGGCGAAGCAGGGTCAAAGGCCAGGACTTAGGAGTGGGATCCATTGAATTGCTCTTATGCGTCATAACTTGCGTAAAAATTGTTCGATTTCAATGAAATTTTAGTATGTGGTAGGGAACCACCTGGGGACGATCCCTATTGAAAATGGGTGAAATTGGGACAAAGGTCAGGACATAGATTTCGATGAAATTCTAGTATGTGATAGGGAACCACCTGGGGACAAACTCTATTGAAAATGGATGAAATAGAGTCAAAGGTCAGGACATAGGAGCTGGATCCATTCCATTGCCTTTATGCGTCATAACTTGCGTAAAAATGGTTCGATTTTGATGAAATTTTAGTATGTGGCAGGAAACCACATGGGGACGAACCCTATTGAAAATGGGCGAAATGGGGTCAAGGGTCAGGGCATAAAAGCGGAGTCCATTCCATTGCCTTTATGCGTCATAACATGCATGAATATGGTCGATTTCGATGACCTTTTAGTATGTGGTAGGGAACCGCCTGGGCACGAACCCTATTGAAAATAGGCGAAATGGGGTCAAAGGTCAGGCAGGGCATAAGAGCGGGATATATTCCATTGCCCTTATGCGTCATAACTTGCGTAAAAATGGTTCGATTTCGATGAAATTTTAGTATGTGGTAGGGAGCTTCTGGGGATGAACCTTATTGAAAATAGGCGAAATGGGGTCAAAGGTCAGGACACTGGAGAGGGATCCATTCTATTGCCCTTGTGCATCATAACTTACCTAAAATGCTTGGATTGCAACAAAACTTTATCATGTTGTTCCGGAGGTATAGTGAACCGGTTCTGTTGAATATCAACGAAATGGGGTTAAAGGTCATTGCGCAAAAGCCAGATTTATTCCACAGCCATTATTCTCATAACTTGCGTAAAACTGCTTCTATTGCAACAAAACTTTATCATGTTGTTCCGGAGGTATAGTGAACCGGTTCTGTTGAATATCATCGAAATGAGGTCAAAGGTCAGGACACAGGAGCGAGATTTATTCCACAGCCATTATCCACATAACTTGAGTAATAATTTCTGGTATGTTGGAAAGCGTATCATAATCAATGCATTGCATGATTTAACTAACTTGTTTAAATTTAAACAGCAATCCAGTCAAAAAAGAAGTCATTCATCTGACCAGGTGAGCTTTGGGCTTCTTCCTTTCAAATCCAACCACTCAGCTCTTCTCTCAGTTAAACATTAAACACATGGAAACAAAGAAGAATTCTGGATTTAAAGAAACTAAGTTACAATATCTAAATTCTTCAAGACGACAGCAATAAAACTACAAGCCCGATTACTGTCTCAGATTTTATCGAAAGCGAGATCTCCCTTCGGATTACCGTTATTTTATTTTATTTTCTGGTTTCTCGGAGTTCTTATGTTATCGGTGGGACTCATAATTTTATCTGCAAAAATTGATTTTCTAACGGACGACAACTTTATTTCGAAATAAACCATTTAAAGATATATAAAACATTCTACAGAAAGCAGAATTATTTAATCCCTAGGCGGAAAATGGCGCATTATTTAAAATACGCGTGTGAGCTGTGCTATTAGTGCGCGTGGAACCATTTACAGAAAAAAAAATCAAATTGATTTCTACAGTCGGTAAAACGTCCACCACCAGAAATAACTACTTACAATAAAAATCTGGGAGAAATATGATATGTTTACGCCTCCTAGATGAAAAGCTGTGCGTTATTTCACGATGAAATCAAAGAAATCTTCATAGCGAAGCGTATCTTATCAAGAGAAGATTTTTTCTAAGGGATTTTTTCCTTTTTCTTTTTTTAATTTTAGAAACGGACATAATATTCCAAGCAAAAAATTCCCACTGACGCCCTATGGCGGAAGAACAGCGAATTGTGCGAATTCTGAAAAGCAGAAAACATATGAAAATATCTTTCATACCAGGATTATGAGCGGGAAAGAATTTTTCGAATCCGCCTTATGGCTTATTCTGTCCAAATGGTACAGAATAGCCAAAGACACATCCGCCGTTTTGTGGTGTCGATGATACGCCTGATGCAAGCGGTTGTTGAGTGAAAGGATGTCCGGCACGCCGTTGCATCATCATCATCATCATCATCATTGTCAAGCATTATCAATCCACTGCTGGACGAAGATCTCCCCAAGTTTCTTCCACAACGTTCTGTCTTCTGCCAGTCTCCTCCGTGTTACTCACGCATACTTTCGAATTTCATCCACCCATCTCCCATGTGGTCTTCTTCTGGGTCTTTTCCTGTCCCTTGGAATCCCATCTAAAATTTCGGCTGTCCATCAATGGCCTGTCCTTCTGGCAGTATGTCCAGCCCATTGCCATTTTAGAGATTTAACCCTGATCATGTCGTCTTCCACTCTTGTCATTTTTCTGATCCACGAGTTCCTCTTCTTTTCTCTCCTGGTTACACCAAGCATTCACCTCTCCATTCTGCTTTGAGTTGTCTGCAGTCTTTGTATGTCTCTTTTAGTTAAGGCCCACGTCTCTGCACCATACGTAAGCACTGGAAGGATGCATTGATCAAACACTTTTCTTTAAAGACATAATGGCATATTGCTCTTGAAAATTATGCTGTTTCTTCCAAAAGCTCTCCAGGCAAGTTTTATACGCCGATTAATTTCTTTATCAATGTGACCCTCACTTGATAGCTGCTTTCCAAGATAAACGAACGTATCTGTTATCTCCAGCTTTTCTCCATCAATCGATAAATCTTCATTTCTTGTAAAAGCATTGAACATCACTTTTGTCTTCTGAAAGTTCATTTTTAATCCCACTTCTTTACTCTTGTCAGCAAGCTTCTGGATCATACTCTGCAGCTCTGATGGGTAGCTGAAAAAATGACTACGTCATCAGCAAAACGAAGGTGAGTTAGATAATCTCCATTAATCTTTATCCCTTTGTTTTCCCAGTTCAGTGATTGAAAGACATTTTCTAATGTGGCATTAAATAGCTTGGGAGATATGGCGTCACCTTGTCTCACTCCCTTTGCAATTTTTATGTGTGTTGTATTTTGAAATAGCGGAATCTTTGCACTTGCATTTTCATAGATGTTATTAATAATATTAATGCTTGCATCTTCAATACCGCGGGATTTCAGAGCCATTGTAACTGCTGATGGTTTCGCCGAATCAAAGGCCTTTTCATAATCAATAAAAGCCATGCACAATGGAAGTTCATATTCCCTCGCTCTTTCAATTAGTTTTCTCAGTATGTGGATATGATCTATAGTGCTGTAGCCACTCCTGAATAGAGCTTGTTCTCTCGGTTGAGCCATGACCAGTGTTACCTTCAAGCGGTGTGAAAGAACTTTAGTGAAGATTTTATAAACCACTGATAGGAGGCTGATAGGTCTGTAGTTCCTGAGATCCTCAATGTCACCTTTTTTATGTAGTAGGATCATTGTAGCGTTGTTCCAATCCTCAGGAATCTTCCCTTCATTAAGGCATCGAGTGAAAATTTGGGACAGTACTGTTTCAATTTCTCCACTTGCTTCTTGTATGATGTCTACAGTAATTCCATCTTCTCCTGGAGCTTTCCCCCCGCTTCATGTTCTTGATTGCATGTGCAACTTCTGCTGGGAGGACTGAAAGAACTCTGGTACTGGTACCTTTCATGATGTCTGCAGTACATGTATCATCCCTTTCATTTGTTACACATAATAAAATCAATTTCACTTGTCGTCCCATTTGGATGTCTCCATGTCCATTTTCTGTGTAGCTTTTTCTTGAAAATGGAGTTCAAGATGAAAAACCCTTCTGCCTCTGCAAACTCAACGAGAGTATTTCCACGCTGGTTTCTGTTGCCGTGACCGAATTTACCCACTGAAGTTTCATTCTGTTGCCATTGCCCTATTTATGCATTGAAATCCCCCATAATTATCTTCAAGAGCTCCTGACCTTTATTATTTAGATGACGAATTTCCTCATAAAATTTTATCCTTCAATTTCTTCTTCAGGATGACTTGTGGTGGGTGCATAGGTTTGAATTATCTGAGCCTGGTATCTTCTCGAGAGTTGGATAACGAGTCGTGCAGCTCTGTCAGAGGAACGTTCAACTTCTACAAATTTATGCTTCAGTTTCTTGTTTATTATAAATCCAACACCACTAGTTCTGCCAGTATCTGTCGCCGTTGCATACATGGATTTATATTGTAATGGCTCATAAGTAAATTGTGGCAAATAAGCTAAGATGACGGCGCTGAGGTGCTCGTGAAAATAATGATCAAGGAAGACGTCGATCTTCCTAAAGCATTGAAAACCACAGAAGAAACCTAGAAATAAAATTTTCTTTTTCGTTGGCCGTTAACACAACCACCCGTTGCCAAAGCGCTGCTCATTGGTACATCTCTTTTTTGGGCGAATTACGTTTGCTTAATTTCGGTGTTTAACGACCATCACGAGCAACTCTGAGGACTACAGGCAGTTGCCCGTCCCTAAAATTTGAGCTACTAGTTCCTATGAAGGGGAGAGAGCCAGTGTAGTAAGACAAGCTCACCACCATGCTTCAGCCGTGACTAACCTGAGCCCACCCTGGACGAAACGGTTACAAACCAGCGATTAGGTAACTAGGGAGGACATGTAACTTCGTATCCACTGGAACAACGTACATGTAGTACTTAGTATAGTACCAATGAATAAATGCAACAGCATAGATTGATAAACAAATGGCAACATTCAAGTCTCAGAGAATTTGAGCACAACCTCAAGTCGTCCCCCGCCCCTCAACCGTCATGAATTCTTTTCAGCTTTACACCCAATCTGGTAAAACTGATTTGTAATTATATATGATGAAAACGCATAATGTTTTTGACTACGAGCAACGTTTTGTGACAATTAGGTCATTATTTGCGCATTTGAAGCAATTCTGGAATTCACCACGAAACTTATTTTCAAAGCATCCGCGTTGGAAAGAAAATTAAGTTTTCCCCTCTTTCATCTTATGTGCTCATGTCGGGTTATTTATGATGTAAATTATAAAGCGATTAGGAGTGATATCTGTAGCCTTTTACACACGAAATGGGGAAGATGGAACAGCGCGTGTATACATTATGAATTTTTAGCACGATTGTATCGATTTATGTTAATGCATTTTATTCCCAAAGAGCGCCCTTAGAAAGGGTTATTGATAGTGAAGTTGCATATTGTTGTTTGCCTATTAAATATTAAAAAAGTACGTTTCTAAAAATCATCAGATTCGTTCCGCAGTGATCTGTTTGTAATGTTTTAAATGGGTATGAAATAATATCCATTTCTATTCAGCCGGAAAAATAGGAAGTGGAATTATGCAAGCACGACGTCTTAATAATTGATGCAAATTTGTTAAATATTTACATTACCATTTTCATAAAATCAAAAAAGAAACTAAACTGATATCGATCCGCAGAAACATGAACACTAGAAGTTTGCATATTACTGGTAAAAAAAATGCACAAAAACTACAAATTAAGCAAACGACAGAAGTAGAAAAAAAATGAGACTTGAAATAAGGAAGTTGATGTTAAACTAATTGGTTTTTTTTTAACTGGGGACTCAAATGCCGGAAGTTCCTACCAAGAATTCGGTGCTAATTAAAGGACAACGCCCTTCAGAATAAGTACAAATTTCTCTCGTTACACGCGATCTCTCTTTAAACGTTTTCGTTAAAAAGTGGTTCCACAAATTCAAAATAGAAAATAAATGCACAGCTGCTCAACGGTAGCAATTAATAATAACATTTAATTGTTTATCACAACGTGAATCAACGAGAATTCAATGGTTATTCAAGAGATCATTTGCATATTGTACAGTAATGTTATAGCAAACCCTGGATTATAGTAACTGTGTTTTATTCAAAATTTTTTCAATGAACTTTGTAACAAAATGACACCTTACTGCGAGAGGATCAAATATGCTCTTTAAAATTCTTCCCCTGTGTAATCAACGTAGACACCCTCCATGCATTGCCAATGATTATTAAATAGAAATGTGATATTCCTGCCACCGATCTCAATAACACTTTATTCAACCTATGGTACAGAGTCATTGAAACTTTTTGTTTTAATTTGGGAGTTTAACGACCACAGTAAGCAACTCGATGGACTATAAGCAGTCGCCCATTCCTAATGTAGGGCCACTGGCTCCAAGGAAGGGAGAGAGCTAGTGCCGCAAGACAAACACCCAGGCTTTACAGGGATTCGAACCCGAACCCCTCTCAGACGAATGGTCAGATGCCAGCGCTTAGACCACTGCGCCACTGCGGCGGCCATTGGAACTTTTTAAAAGTTACCTCCGGAGGAAGTTTATTTAGGTTCTTAAGGATAACGATGGCAAATATCAACGTTTTGTGAAATATAAATATTTTTTTGGAAGAAGTTTATCACAAAAGCGATTGTTAACACTGGAGATGAACGGGTAAAAGTTTAACATCCTTGCATGAAGGGGGCATGTAAAGAGATTTTTGCCTGAGGTCACTGGCTGTCATTACTTTGAACCTGAGATTTTCAATTCAAGGTGTGTCGTCGTTGTCTTTGCAAGGACAGTTGGAATTAAAGGTAGATGAGGCCGACGAAGACGACTTGCTTCGATCGCACACAAGGGAGCTCACCATTGACGATCTTCTTTAACTGGAGAGAGACTCAAATGATGACGAGCTTTTGTTGAAGAAAATGGTAAACACCTTTCAACAAAGCAAACGACTGCATTTTTAAAGCACACTGATATTATCACTAGTGTTACTGACAAGAAGGATCTTAACTGAAGATCCAAAGCTGTTGGAGAGATTTAAAGCTTTTTATTTTGCAAAAAGAGATCAACGAGCCGCGGATGGCTTAGTGGTTAGCGAGTCAGACTATCAATGCAAGGTCCTCAGGTTCGATCCTGGGCTGATCTTTCAGAGATGGTGTGATTTACTAACAATCGCTGAATATCGGACGAGCACGTTAAGTGACGGCTCCCAGGCTGGACCCACTGGTTAAATGGGTATCCTTTCCTATGCCTCCCCCTTGAAATTATCTCACCCCTCTATGTGCAACATCGTACTTGTACGATGTTGTTAATCTCACTACAAACTGTTCTGTCAAAGTCGCTAGACTTGCTCTCATTCCTTCCGTATCTCTGTCCTGCCCAAAAGGCGATCTCGCTTTAGGTGGCTGGGACCAAAACTCTACTCACTGTGGACGGAAGTCCTACAGGAAAATGATAAATACTGTGGCAACAAGAGATCTACATGAAATTAAAAATGCTGGCTGCCAAATCTGTCTTGCCAATTTCCTCAACAAAGGTGAAAATAGCTCAACGACCCAGGGCTTTCAAGAGAGCGAGAAACTGGTCTAGACGCATTTGTATTAGTTTTGTCATCATCCGATTAAATCCCATTACAAATGAACTAACAGAAAAAAATTAAACCAACGGTTTTTCTTACGAAATTTAGACACGTAATAATTTTTTAACGCATCCTTATTTTACACACATTAAAATGAGTTCATTTTGCATAGGAATGTCGCGGAGCTAAGAAATTGTATCATGCGAGGGAGGGGTATCTGCATTATGCTGTGCCGAAGACTTATGCATAAGGCAAAAGCGAAATTAAAACACTGCGTGGATAGCATCTCCACGGTTCAAGCAGACGTTTTTTGGGTTCATTGGGACATGGCGTTCATTTGTCAAATATGAATCTTTTGCCATGAAACTCAACACACACAACGAACAACAACTGTATTTACACAAGCGGTCGACTTGCTATGTATGACGCAGCTCACTGGTTAGGGTACCTATTCCAATTTTCGCTACCACAGTACATGGCAATTTGATTGTATACAAAGCCGAAAACCATTAGCTTTGATTTCTTTATCCAGTGCTACTCCCGCAGAACAGGATTACTCAACTGAAATAGTATTCATCCCAGAACCACTGGAGTCACGAAGGAAGCATTGTGCTGTTATCAAGTAGTCATGATTTGGTCTACGACAACATGATGGCAGCACACAGGTCCAGCAGGAAATGTTTCTTACGCTGTTGAAACTCGAATTCATGATGGTTTTACTCATGGTATGAATGGGCAAGCTGCCGGAATATACGGTGGAATACAATGCTGAACACTCTGAAGGATTGCTGGATATATGGGTACACACAGCTGAAATGCCCGTACGTCCAACATCCCTCTGGACTGTCCGGTGTGGCAGCTTCAACTGCATCATGCCGATCGAAATTAAGCGTGCTACCACACATTGCCTAAGTAGTATGAACAATATACTTTTGCCTTAATGGTTGCAGAACCTGTCAATCCGGGAAGACTGTTAGCGTGTTCTATATCAATCCCTCCGGGGCTATAAGTACATATCAACACTAGAGTATAAGGAAAAAGTAACCCTTGGACAACTGAAAGATAAAATGGTAACATAATGGAGAGTCATATTCGGCCTTTAGAATAGCACATCCTAGCCTCTACATGCAAATGACACACACAATGTGGAAAATCGCGTGCTGTTACACATAATGCTCGTGTGGTAGTCCAGCCAGACGCTCTTTCGTGCTATGCCGATTTCCTGCTTTTGCACTCCACTCTCAGCGATTTTCCCAATACGAGGCAAAACTAGGGAGAGAACTAGAACTTTCTCCATTTCCCCAGTTGAATGGGAAAGTTCTGGTTCTTTCCCTTTTTTGGATGTTCTTCCAAGCTAAAATCCTATCTCTGATCGGTTACAATCTCAGTCTATCGAAAACCCAACTCAGTATCTTCTTTAATCCCATGTGACTCTTCGAAACCTCCGGCTTATAAATTCCCCCTTACGATTTTTGATTAATTGGACATTTTCCCACTAGTCTTCTATTGGATTGCGTCATGAAGAATTTAATAGAATTTACTAGTTAGCAAGGCAATACGTCTTTCTCCGGCATAAAGTCTCCAACCTAATTCGTTAGAGACATGACTACAAATTTATAACGAGAAGTACGCAACGTTCGCTATGTAGGTTCAATGAACTTCTAGCAGCCAATTGTGAACATTCTGAAAAGCTTCTGCAGGAAAGAGGCGATGGGTTTCGGCATCAAAACAACTAATGTTTTTGACCTGATACGGAAAGACAGGGACTCTGTGCAATTAAAGAAACGCTGGGGGTTTATTTAATCCCACTTCGTTCTACTTCCTCGGAAAACAGGGACATCTGCTACATAAGATTAACTTTAAGCAATCTTGGGTTACGAATGGCGGAACATGAATCCTCGCTTCGTTTCAATACTATTTCAACATCATTAACCAGGACTCTGGTGAACGGAACTTTTATTCGGACTGGGGTGGGATTAGGATTCTTACATCTGCTATTGGGTTGGTGCGAATTAAATCTCAGGCAAAGGACCAGCACACATGGACGGCGAGAACGGAAAAGTAGGGCAACTTACCTAGGCAAACTAATTCCCCTCGGCATCGACACATAGTTGCCATCTGTCCGGCAAGGCCATGATCCCGGAACGAAAAACATTTTGTGGCTGAGACCCGAAGAAATCATCAACTGCACGCTGAACCTCGTTGCCTGTCGTGAATTGTTTCCCGGATAGGAAGTGATCCAGGCGAAGAAACAGATGATAGTCTGTCGGAGACATGTCAGGGAAATAGGCAAAATGAGGCAGTGCTTCATAGCCCAAGGCACATAGTGTCAGCATCGTTCGTTGTGCGACACGAGGGTTAGTGTTGTCCTGGAGCAGAAGAACGTCATGTCTGTTGAGACCCAAACCGGTTGTTTCTGCTACAATTTTCGGTGCATCTGGTGTAATTTAGCAGTATAACCTTCTGCAGTGATGGTTTGGCCTCTTGCCAAGAAACGCCGATGAATTATCCCGGCTGTGGACCACGAGACAAGGAGCATCATCTTCTTGGTGTGTAGGAGTGGCTTAGGATGAGGTCCAGCAGGCTGTGCCTTGCTTAACCATTGTGCAAATCGTTTCCGATTACTTCTCGTTGTCGGTAACGATTCGATGCTGTAGAGGTTCCTATTTATTTCTGGTAAGCAGCGACGTGCAGACTTTCAAAATCCTAGTCTTGTTGGCAGTTGTCAGCTCATGCAGCAGCCGCATGTCCAGCTTTTTAACCTTACCCAGCGCAGCCAGATGCCGAACAACTGTCGTGTGGTGGACACCTACCTCTGCCGCTATCTCACGACACGTTTTTGGGGGTCCTCTTCAACCACACGTAACAGAACATGACTCATTAAGGTTCTGGGAGGTGTTCACAGGGATGTGGAGCCATGCTAACTGCAGTGCATCTGACAGCTGCTAAAGGGTGCGTGGTGGAGGGTTCACAGAGCGCACAACACGATTGAGGTTGTCCCACAGATGCTCAATTGGGTTTACGTATGAGGATTTAGGGGGCTAGGGATGTACTTCAAAGTCTTCATCGTGCTCTTCCAACCACTCTCGGACATATCTAGCTGTGTGACACGTCACATTGTCATGCAGGTAGATCTCATCCACCCCAGGGAAGACAATCAACATGTGTGGGTGTACCTGGTCTGCAAGGATGGATTCATAACGAATTCAGTCCATAGTGTATTCCACAGGTATGAGTGCACCCAGGGAATGCCACGAAAACATTTCCCAGACCATAACGCTGCCCCCACCGGCTTGTGTTCTTCCAGCAATGGTTGAAGAGTGTTTGTTCTCCGATGTTTGTGGCTTTATACGCCAACGTCCATGTGTTCGATGAAGCAGAAAACCTGACTCATCGGAGAAAATAATCCATTGCCAATCAGCGGAGGTCCACTTTCTATACTGCCGTGCAAATTAAGCCTTTTCTGCAGATGCACCTTCGTTATCATAGGTACAGTGACCATCCGTCTGCATGGGAACCCCATACGCAGTAGAGTTCGCTGAACTGTCGTTTTAGACACACTTCCGGTAGCCCCTTGGTTCATTCGGCCAGTGAGTCGCTCCACTGTAGCGTGTTGATTGGCCCTCACGTACCTTCACCGCCGACGTTCACCTCTCACATCAATGGCACGCGGTGCTCCTCAGCAGTTTTTACGTCTCTTGTTCGCAATGGCGCCATTCCTCCAATCACGATACACTTTAACCACAGAAGCACGCTAACAGTTCACAAAATGCGCTGTTTCAGAAATACTGCCATCCTTGGCCCGAAAGCCGATAATCATCCTTTTATCCATGACAGCAACGAGTGCTATGTTTTCAGAATGCCTACAAGTACACCTTATATACACACCAAGCCAGCTCACGACACGTGCCTTCTTTCATTGGCTACTCGCTGTTGACGACAAAAGTAGGAGGTGGTCACAATAATGTGACTCGACTGTGTATATCACACATGTAATTAAAACAAAAGTCAGCTAGAAAGATAATGAGTTGTGCTTTAAGCTTGCAAGGAATAAAACGGTTCTTAATGCTTAATAATGGAAATTTCGGTGAAATCTTAACCAGAAATAACTTTACATCATAGCTAATGAATATTCCTACCTTGGGCAATTAATCATGATACCGGCCATAAGATGAAGATGCGCTTTAAGCCTCTTTTCTTACGGGAGGAGAGGGTATTATCGACCCATTCATGGGCATCTAAGGCTGTAGAGAGCACTCGTCGCTGCTTTGAGTCGATGATTGCAGGGAAGGGACGAAACCAGCACTTTGGCGTGAGAGCACAGCATATGCCTGACCAGGAAGCTGAAGCCGCGCCTCTGATAATACAACGCCCCGGCAATGTACTCTGCGTAATTGCATTTGTTCAAGTCTTGATTGGAATATAAACAAAAGAAAATGGTAAATAACTAAATTAAGCCTGCTGAAACAGTCAGTTTCGCTACCTTATTAATTGTACTCGATGATTCAGTACTTCTACTGGAATTTATGCGATAAGTTAAGCTTAAGTGTGATATTTTACTACCATGCTGTATTCTCATGAGTTCAATAAGGTAAAAACGATCATCAGATGTTATTTGACTACGTTATGGTTGTTTTGGGAATACATATATCCTTGGACAGAAATTATGCTTACAGGTGCCATAAGCCCTTTTGAAATGATGAAATTAACGAAGCTCGCCAACTGAATGCGTTATCTTTTTTTGATAAAAAGATGCTGTGACGTGCCATGCAGCAGGACGCAAACGACATAAAGGCAGATAGCAGTCAGAACGAACGTCCGCGTAGCTCAATTGGTAGAGTGACTTATTACGGAATGAGGGGACCCGGGTTCGAGCCCCGGCGTGAGCAAAAATGACGGAGAAATTTATTTCGTTATAATGGCGCCCGAACTTTCCCGATGACGCTGCCGTTTAAAATCTCGCAATGGTGTGATGTTCTTTCCACACCGCAAGAGAGGAAAAATAAGAGAATCCCTTCTCCAGCGCTTCACAAAAATTAAATGTGTGTGTTGTCGCATTCCACACACCAGACTGACTGGGAGTTCTCAGTTGCACGTTCTACAGCGGATGGCTGCCTGTAACGATTCATGGTCACGGCTGAACCGTGGGCCATGCCCCCGGCCCTCTTTCGGGGGGGGGGGGAGGACGCACACGACATAAAGGCAGATAGCAGTCAGAACGAACGTAGCTCAATTGGTAGAGTGACTTATTCCGGAATGAGGGGACACGGGTTCGAGCCCCGGCGTGGACAAAAAATTTATTTCGTTATAATGCTTAAAATTACTATGAGCGAAACTGCATAGGTACAACATTACGGACGGATGTCTGACTTTTAGGACCCCCCCCCCCCCAAGCACGACGCTTACGACAATTATTAACACGGATTTAAATAATCAGACAACCAGTCCGTGGCCGTCCTGAAATGAAGCAGTTATACACTATGTTTCGAATACTATGTGGACATTTATTTATATTTGCAATGGACGACTGTTTCCAAATCTCAGTGCATAGACGGGGCTTCAATGAGAGCAGCAGCCCTTCTGGGTATGCTTTCTACTGAATTTCGGCAAGTCTCGACAGGAATGTCTAACTCTATTCGTCTTGCAAAGGTAATTTGGCGGAAGGTCACTGTGATCTAGATCTGCGTCGGCGTTCCAATGCGGAATCTGGCCAGTCCAACATTTCAATGTTGCTCTCTAAAACTCAGTCGTGTTCACAGTGTTCAACGAAACGAGTCGAGCCGAAAAAAAGGAAAAGAAAACCACTTTTCACCGAAGTACTGCCACATTACGGGAAGTGCGGAATTGTCCAGAATATCGAGGTAAAGGTTAGATTTCATTGTTCCAGTAATACCCATTTGACCAAGCCCCATTTAGTTGAAACAGCTCTAGCCATAACACATCAGCGACCAAACTGATAAGCTTGACAGGTGCAATCTTGGGAAAAATGTTCTTCTGGCAATCGATATATTCACCAAATGGAGCTATGCGCAGGTCTGAATATTACAGAAGATTCTTCAATTATGTCAGTTTGAAAATATCAATAGCTGTTGTTGCAGATTACAGAAGAAATATTTGATAATGGTCAGGGCTGAATTTAGGGTGGCCGCCCCGGTGGCGCAGTGGTCTAAGCGATGGCCTCTGATCATTCGTCCGAAAGGGGTCTGGGTTCGAATCCCGTTGAGGCATGGATGTTGTGTTTGTCTTACGGCACTGGCTCTCTCCCTTCCCTGGAACCAGTGACCCTAAATTAGGGACGGGCGACTGCTTATAGCCCATTGAGTTGCTCACGGTGGTCGTTAAACCTCAAAAAAAAAAAAAAAAAAAAATTAGGGTGATGCAAGTAGTGCCGTCGGAGCGAGCGCAAGTTTCAGCCGGGCGCCGAGCTAAATATTTTTCTTTGGTACAAAATGTACATGTATATATCTATACACACAAAAAAAAATACCTTGAGAATATTAAAATTCGAGACGATGAACAACGATGATTGAAGACGATGAAAGGCAGGGGATTAACTACAAATTTACGGCACTTAAACAAAATTCTAAGCCTTCCTGCTGCTCCATTTGCAAAACCAACAAAGAAAAGCAAAATAAAAACACATACGAGGGCTGTACCAAAAAGTAATGCAAAAGTGGGCATAACTTTTCTATTAACTGACAGAGGTCGTTCAAATTGCACATATTGGTAGGATAACTCATCCTCTATAGTAACCCTTGGGTCTGGTTCCTTTACCCGACGATTACTTTACCGAAGGGTCACTTGACCGAAACGTTTATTTCACCGAAGGGTCTCTTGATCGAAAAGTTCATTTCACCGAAGGGTCAGTTTATCGAAAACTTTGAATTTCATTACAGGATCTGTTGAAGCGTTATGTCAGTTCGGAAGACAGGCCACCGAAACTTTAATGGATCATACTCAAATTGCACTTTTGGTTTTAAAACAAAAATTATTAATTTTAAGTCCCTAGATATCTGTTTAGGCCTTTTCAGCTAATTTAAATTATCCGTTCTTCAGCACTTAGGGCCCCGAATCTAAGATCGTAATCATAAGGTTTCCATAACAAATCAAGTTAATACTATTGTACATTTACTCAGACATAAAAAAATCAGCTTCAAAATCAGCAATGAACACGAGTACGGAGGATTAAAATTTATACAAAGGCCTAGGGCCTACAAATTAATGTTCTGTGATTGAGTAATAGTGGAACATTATTAACATGACTCATTGTGAAAATATATGAATATGATCACGAATGATTTAAGTATGCTAAACGGAGGCCTAGTGCCTTAAAATTAAATTTTGGGCCTTAGTTAAAATACAATATTATTAATTTGGATTTTTATAGAATGCTTCTGATTGAGAGCACAGAGGGTTAAAATCTACTGAAAAGGCCTATATCTTGGCCTGGGCCCTAAAATTTAATGTTTTTGGCTTGAGTAAAAGTGCAACATATTTTACTTTAAATTTTATGTAACGCTTTTGAATATGAGTACCGAGGGTTAAAATCTGCTAAAAAGGTCTATATCTATGCCTATGGTAAAAAAAATAATGTTTTATGTTGAGTAAAAGAGGAACATTATTTTCTTGATTTGCTATGTGAGCCTTATGAATATGAGCTCGGAGGATTAACATTTACTGTAAAGGCCCAGACGTAGGCCTTATAATTGATGTTATATTTCAAAAGACCTACCTACGGAGAGGTGCTTCCTAGAAATCGAAAATTCAATTTTTATACAATCCCATAACATTTAGGTGGCCAGTTTTTCAAAAATCCGCACCACACTTCAACAAATTTCTAACAATAAAATTCTTGGTTTTCGATAAACTGACCATTCGGCAAAACGATCTTTCGATCTAATGAACTTTTAGGTGAAGTAATAATCCTTTGGTGAAATGAACTTTTCGATCAAATGACCTTTCGATGAAATGAACTTTTAGGTGAAGTGACCTTTCGGTGAAATGAACTTTTCGGGCAAGCGACCCTTCGGTGAAATGTACCTTTCGATTAAGTGATTTTCGGGGAACTGATTTTCTGTCAAGTGATCTTTCGATCAAGTGAACGATACCCGTAACCTTTCTTCTTCATGGCAGGTACATAATGGATTCCACGCAGAAGCAACGTGCAGTCCTTGAGTTCTTGACGAAGTAAGGGTGCAAGCTGTCCGACATCCATAGAAGGCTACAGAATGTTTACGGAGATGACATCATTGGCAACAGCAATGTGCACAGATAACTGAAGAAGTTTAAGGAAAGGGAAACCAGCATTGAAGACAAACCACGCAGTGGGAGAGCATCATGTCCGACCACCGACACGAATTTATCAGCGAGTGGATGAACTGATTCGCGCGCAGAAACGAGTCACCATCCATCTGGACTGTCGTCACAATACCATACAGAAAATGGTGGAAGACTTAGATTACCTCGGCAGCTGACACCCGATTTGAAGGAGAGAAGGGTGGAGGTCTGCTCTGATCTGCTGGAAGCGTTTGAAGCTAATGAAGACACGTTTTTTTTTTCAATCTGGTGACAGGGGATGAAACATGGGCGCATCTTTACGATCCGGAGACAAAGAATCAATCCATGGAATGGCGTCACACCCTTCACCAACGCCTAAGAAGTTCAAGAGCCAGCGATCAGCACAGAAAGTCATGGTGACTGCTTTCGTGATGACAGGGGTATCATTCTCCTTGATATTCTGGTACGTGGCCGTACCGTGACCAGCGAGCGGTTCATTGCGACACTCAAGAAACTTAGAGAAGCCATAAGGAGGAAGAGACCGAACAAGAATCTGAAAACGATTCACATTCACCATGACAATGCAAGACCACACACATATTTGGCAACAAATCAGGCGATCAGCAAATTAGGCTTGTAGGTGGTCCCCCATCCACCGTACAGCCCAGATCTGGCGCCCTCCGATTTTCATATGTTCGGACCAATGAAGGACATTCTCCGGGGACAACGATTTGATGACACAGACGAGGTGAAAGTGGCTGTGAAGAAATGTGTAAAAAAGTCCACACCTGGATTGTTTCAAAGAGGATTCGAGAGATGGGTTCAACGATGGCACAAATGCATCGCTTGTGATGGAGATTATGTTGGGTATTACCTTTTCATAGAAAAAGAGTTACTCTACCAACATGTGCAATTCTAACGACCTCTGTCTGTTAATAAAAAAGTTATGCCCACTTTTGCATTACTTTCTGTACAACTCTCGTACATTTTAACTTATAAATACATTTATTTCATTAAAAAAATTCTTATATTTTTGTAGATGGATAGACTAAATGTACGAAAATATAAAATCTTTCTTCTCACTTTTTGCATTGGCAAAGTCTCTAATTGAATCTTTGGTATTTAACTTATGTGCCTCTTGGGTTTCAATGGCAATAAGTGAAAGATATTTCAGTTGTTTCTGGGGCATTCTATTTCACAAATAATTTTTGGCCGTTGTCAGCTTGCTGAATGATCTTTCAGAAGTGACTATTGCAACAGGGAGTGACTATTGCCTTTTAAAATATCCGTTTGTGTAAGCAAGCTCCGAAGCTCCAAAAATTCTAAATTATCGACAATTTTTGTATAATGATATGTATTTTTCTAAATTTTTCTCATGTCAAAAATTCTGTAAAACACGTGTACCCCGAATGCGTCTTCAACTCTTTTAAAGCTGTAATCCAATGCTTGGCATCATGCCTGTGACGTCCCCTGCACTGGTGACACCATATAGCAGATGGACGAAATGAAAATAGATCTTTTTTTTTTTTGTAGCTTGCTGTTGGCAGAAATTTCCCCCTCCCCCCAATCTCTTTTTCTTTGGTGGATTTCAGTTAAAAATTTGTTTTCTCAATTCTCTTTGGGCCCTTTAGCATTATTTAACTGCGCTTAACAGTAGTTATGCTATTGATGGAAAATATCGATGTATCTGGAACAATCCAAATCATTACAAAAGGATATTTTCACAATTAAGCGACAAAACAAAGAGATGTTTCAGCTGTTGACATTGGGATCAACGCGCGACTCTTAATTTATGTTACACTATATCTACCAACACGTAATTGGACACCCTTGCAATCGACGATATCTGCGGTCCTGATACACGCCACGGCCGCCGCCGTTAAATATCGTGTGGGAAACAACAACGCAACCAATCGCATGCATGATGCCACGCAGTTCGGAGCTCTCTGATTTCGAGAAAGGTGTAATCGTCGGGTATCACAGAAATGACCTATCCATACGTGACATATCCAGCGAGTTGAAGTACCCAAGATTGACAGTGGCCTACGTGATTGGCAAGTGGAAGATGAGAGGTGACTGTCGGAATGTGCCCCGACCCGCGCAGACCCACAAAACTGGGATTCAGAGACCGACTGGTGCTGTCCAGAGAAATTCTGAAGAACCGCACCAAATCGATGGGCCACATCCGAGAGGAGTTTCAACAGGCATCCGGGAGTGTTCTTTGGATGAATACCATCCGTAAAGAATTCCGCCCATCTGCTCGGTTATCATGGACGTGCTGCCGCCCACAAGCCTTTGATCACCAAGTCCAATAGCGCTGCTCGGCTAACGTAGTGCAAAGAACGTCGACGACAGTGGACCGTTGAACAGTGGAAACAGGTTCTCTGGAGTGACGAATCAAGGTTCGCCCTCTACCGTTCGGATGGCAAGGTCTGAGTTTGGCGTCTACCTGGAGAACGCCTCCTGCCGGAATGTATTGTGCTAACTGTGAAGTTCGGCGGCGGCGGAATTATGCTATGGGTGTGTTTTTCCTGGTATGGCACGGGACCCTTGGTCGTAATTCCTGGTAGACTCAACGCTGGGTTTACTGCATCATTTTGGATGACCATGCGCTTCCTACGTTGTGGCAGTTTTACGGGGTGGACCCATGTTACTTTCAGGATGACAATGCCACCTGCCATGTTGCAAGGTCCACCATGGCTTGGTATGGTGACAATGGGCTTAATCGAATGGACTGGCCAGCGCAGAGCCCGGACCTTAACCCTATCGAGCACCTCTGGGACGAGTTGGAGCGTCGACTTAAGTGGTGCCCCCACCGTCCAAAATCGGTGAAGGAACTGACCTGTCTTCTCCAAGCCGAGTGGAAGAAAATACCGCTAGCCGTCGTACAACGCCTGGTTGAGAGTATGGCCCGGAGGAAGCCGCTGGCTGTAATCGCCGCTCGTGGAGGCTTCACCAACTATTGAAGGTGAATAAATATCGTTTTCCTTTGCTATCACAGGTGTCCACTTACTTGTTGGTAGATAGTGTATATATCGTTTACGTGTGACACCAAAAACCATATAGTTCAGCAAACCCACAAAAAGAAAAACAAAACTTGCGTCTAGAACGTTAATAAAAATTGTCTCATCGGGCACCACGAACTCTAAAGGCTGCCCTGATAATGGTTATAAATATACGTCCCAGAGGAAATATATGTAAGTCAAAATCCTGATGATGGATTCTTTAGAATAAAATGCATTTATTTGAGCTTACAAGTAGAACTCCAAAAATTTCTGCTCTACATTCTTTTCTGATATAACTGTACAGGTATTTTTAATTATGGCAATTTTCTCAGCATATCATATTCCCATTGTTTCATTAAAATCAAAGTTCTGTACGCTGTGAGAGTTATTTTATCGTGTGTGGTATGCTGTAACAGAACGAGCGGAACATGTTCCTGGGACTCTACCGCAGAGTTTCAGTTTCAACAATTTCAGTCAAAATGTGCAATTTGAAACTTGCTTTAGGTTTGTTTTTCCAAATCCGAATAGCTCCGAGATTCCTGCCAGCAGTTTGATGAAAGCCGAAAATTGTCTTCAGAAATGACATGCAGCACACGTATACATACATAAAACTTCGTTGTTCCCCCAACCATTTCTATGAACGATTCATTTCTAAGCACTCATGTAACATGATCTTTTTCCACTAATGAGGAGGTGGCCCGAGTCCCGACTTCGCATTTCTCCTTTCCTTAATTGCTATCCAAAATATATTCTGATTTACCCAACATTGACGCTTAAATTTTTAGTTATCTTTCCCCATTCAACAGATGACACCAAAACAATCATAAGGCAGAAATTTCAGTGCCTTGCTTTTCTCAAGCAAACCTAGCGTTGTATTTAATTTCATTGTGAAGCAAAAATTTCTTTTGTTTGGGAGGAAGTACACTGAACTACCAGAAAAACTGGTACACCAGTCTAATGCTTCGTAGGTCCCCCACCGGAGCGCAGGACTGCAGAAATACGACGGGGCATGGACTCCACTAGCTTCTGGAAATATGCTGTAGGTAATGCACACCATACTTCCTGCAGAGCATTCCACAATTCGGGTGTATTCCGAGGTCTCGGATTCCTGTGTTCGATAGCGCATTCCCAAATGTGTTCTATCGCGTTCAAATCTGGGGACTTGGGTCGGAATGGCAACACCCCAAACTCAGATGAATGCTCCTCTAACCATACTGTGGCGTCCCGACACATAAGTGGAGGTGCATTGTCTTGTTGGAACAGGCCCAACCCATCAGCATGAATGCAAGACATGAACGGGTGTACCTCGTCAGAAAGGATGCGCATATAGCGTTGGCCGGTCACAGACGTTTGTAGACGTACCAGGGTTCCCAGTGAAGTCCAGTTAAACACACCCCATACCATTACAGACACCCCGCTAGCCGGTACAGTTCCCTGTTGAAAGGCGGGATCCGTGGCTTCATGGGGTTTGCGCCACACACGAATCTGTCCATCTGCCCGATACAGTTGGAAACGTGACTCGTCAGACCAGGCTACTTGTTTCCAGTCATCAAGTGTCCAGTGGCGGTGTTGCCGTGACCAAGTGAGGCGCATAGCTCTGTGTCGTGTACCCATCAAGGGGACTCGAGTTAGGCGTCCGCTCCCAAAGCCCATATCGTGCAGGGTACGTTGCACAGTCCGGACGCTGATGCTTGTTGAGGCTCCAGCATTGAATTCCGATGATACCTGCGAGAGTGTTTCACGCCTATCGCGTGAAACGATTCTTGACAGCCGACGATAGTCACGTTCACCCAATGTCTTTTTACTGCCACACTTGTATCGTAGGCTGGAGGTTTTTCCGGAATTCTTGTATTCACGGTACACCCTTGCAATGGTCGTCCGTGAAAATCCGAACTTCGTTTCTACCTCTGAAATGCCATGGCTCATCTTACGAGCGCTAACTATGACACCGCGTTGAAAATCGCTTAAATCGTTATTACTTGTCATTATCATGCCGAAAACAAACAGATCTGACAGCTGGCAAGGATGTCTATGGCTTTATATACGCACTAGCGGACGCAACCGAGTACGCGCATAGGTGCGGTTGCTATGGATTTTGCATAAGTTCGTCTGTACCAGTTTTTCTGACACTTCAGTGTAAATGTACCAGGGTAAGTAAGAAGTTCGATCCGTTTGCAGTGAAAATGTTTAATGATACAAGGAAGCCATACAAACTCAATTCATTCTCCAAGGCACAGGCCGTTGATTTTTCAAGTGCTTTGCCAACCTGCTTTCAGTTCCGCGATCCCACGGAGGTAATACTCGTCAGGTTTCGAGGACAGAAACTGTGATGCCAGATTCCGCATCCACCACTGAATCGATGTGCCGTCATTACAGGGAAGGAGCTATAGGGCGAAACAAATGGTAGTCGGATGGGATAAAATCCTAACTGTATTGGAGGATGAGTAGGATCAACACTTTCCAATTAATTTTTGTTTTCGGTGGAGCACTCCGGAGGTATGACTCGGGGAATTATCCATTTGCAGCAATGTCGTTTTTCTAATTCATAAGCGCAAAGCATCAAGAACGTGCTGCAGACCTGGTCCACAGTCTGACCACGCGGTACGAGTTTTCCCAGTGCACAGGACCCCCAGAATTCTGCCAAACACACACACACACACACACACACACACACACACACACACACACAACATGGCTTTTCCCTTGAGCTGCTCTCTTGGCACACTTGGTTGTGCTTTCTGGTATGGCCTCAGCCGCTGGTTGCCAAAGGTCGGATAATGTGGGGATAATCACTTTTCATCACCTTTGACTATTCGACGCCAAAACTTATTGTTCTGCTGACAACAATCTGCAACACCCAGCGACACGTTCTTCCGCGTGCTGCGATGTTAATTCTAGGGGAAGCCTTAAATGATCCGTGGAGTAGACCTGGGGAACCATTGATTGAAGCCTAGAGGAGAAAGCAAGCTGATTCAGTGGACGAACGATGGTGGATTGGGAAGACCCCGTATCAGCGGTCTGTCGTACACTGGAAACGGGTTCCCTGTCACAGCTTCGACTAGGGTGTCAGTGTCTGTGGGCGACACTGTGTCTGGGAACAGCAGTGAAACGTTATATCGTGCTGTGCTGCTGCCGCCGCGTTTAAGTATTTTCTCCAATGAGAGTGAGAGTGTTGGGGCCCCCGAACAGCACGTCTATCGACCTTCACCCTTTGCTTAGTTGCTTACGCATTGTAACTCGGTGCCCAATGTACGCCATTAGCATCGTATGTCTCAATTCATCGTGGTAGCCAGTCGACGCTAGCGCGCGTTTCGTACACGAACGGAGGCCCAATATTATGTTCGAGTCAAAACTGGACGAACTTTTGATTCACCATGGTAGGCGACGTTAAAATAATCCACAGAAGCATATAAAGTTTGTTAGATATTTCTCTTGATAGCGCAAAAATTCCTTTCTACATATCCGATGCAGAGAGGAAAATTGAAAACTTAAAATCACATTTTTAAACACGAAATATTAAATAAGAAATTTAATTTTCCCATAATACACTATCGGCACTGAGTTTTTTACCCCTGTTTCGGGGTTAGCACCCATGGTAAGCAAATATCAGGGCTTTAAGCAGTCATTCTTCGATAATTCCGTACCACTAATTCCAGGGCGAGGTAATAGCCAGCCAGAGCCAACAGACAAGCACACTACCCATGCCTCATTCTGTGTTCGAACACAGACCTCGCTCAGACGACTAGCCAGGAACTAGCGCCTTTGATAACTGGGCTACCGCCAAACGCATTGCTTACTGACAATCATCTGACAACGCAAAACTACGTTGCGTTATCAAGAAATCCTTGTAATACGACTCTTTAGAGAAGTTCCGTAAGGGCAGCAGATTGCCATCCATGTAATAATACATGCAAACTGGCGTTTAGAATAAGAGAAAGTTGCTTTTTGTACTCAACACATGACACCCCCCCAAAAAAAAACGGAAAACGAAAGAAGAAAATAAAAGAGAAGCATCCCTAGAGTCAGAGGTCAATCAGAATTCTTGGAAGTTCTGTAATAGATCATTCAGCGGGAAAGGGTAAAGATTTAAACATTAAGTAGTAAGTAATAACTTATGGAAGCGAATAGTGAACCGGGGAGACGCTGATGACTATATGTTTTGGAACGGTACCAGTGTTCCCCTGAGCGAAGCAGCGGAATATTCAGTGGAGAGACTGGTAACTAGAGCTTCACGAAACTTCTGCTCAAGGGAGGCTTGTGCTGAAGGTAAAGCAGGGGACTGAACAGTGGAACGCGAGAAAGCCAGAGTTTATAAATGGCGAATTTTGCGAGTACAAAAGGGTAGGAACAAATCAAAGGGTTATAAGGAATTTGGCGACCAGAAGGGTTAATATACAAGGTTTGTCCGGAAAGTAGTGAGACCACTTTTCCTGGGCCAATCAGAAGGGCCGGAGGGCGGAGTCTCCGGGTGTGACGGGTTTCGGGGTATGTTAGGTAAACGATCGATGTCTCGCCAGTTGACTCTGAGCTTTCACAGAGTGAGGATTGCTTCCGAAGTGGACAGCTGTGTGAGTGTCGCGTAACGGTCAAAATGCAGAAGAGTGTCGAACAGCGATATGTGGTAAAGTTTTGTGTTAAACTTGAAAAATCCGCGACCGAGACTCTTGCTATGATACAGAAAACCTACGGGGAGGATGCTTTATTGAAAGCACAAGGGTTTCGGTGGCACAAATCGTTCACAGAGGGAAGAGAGATTGTCGAGGATGAGCCACGCCCAGGGCGCCCTTCAACGTCTCACACTTCGGACAATGTGGAAAAGGTAAAAGCGGTTTTGGATTCTGACCGACATCTGATTGTTAGATTGGTAGCAGAGAACGTGGGACTCACGAAATCCATTGTTCATGAAATCATCACGCAAGAACTACAGATGCGGAAAATTCGCGCCAAATTGATTCCTAAGGTTTTGACCGATGAACAGAGGAACAACCGTATGTCGATTTCTCGGGAGCTTGTGGGCCGTGTGAGGAGTGAACCTGGGTTTTTGGAGAAAGTGATAACAGGTGATGAAACGTGGGTCTTTGAGTACGATCCGGAAACGAAAAGACAGAGCTCAGAGTGGCACACTCCCGAGTATCCTCGACTATAAAGAAGGCTCGAATATGCAAATCGAAGATGAAATCGATGCGCATTGTCTTCTTTGACTGTAAAGGAGCTGTTCATAAGGAGTTCGTACCACCCGGACAAACGGTCAAAGCTGCATTTTACGTGGAAGTGCTTCAACGGCTGAAGAACAGAGTTGCACGCGTCTGCCCGGAGATCACCAACACTTGGGTTCTTCACCACGATAATGCGCCTAGCCATGCGTCGCTGAGAGTAAGAGAGCTTCCGGCGAAACACAACGTGGCAACGCTGCCCCAACCTCCCTACAGCCCGGACTTGGCCCCGGCTGACTTCTTTTGGTTTCCCCGGCTCAAGTCCAGCCTAAAAGGACACCATTTTGGGACTGTTACAAACGGGCAAACTGCCGCGACGAGTGCTTTGAAAGCGATCCCTGTTCCCGACTTCCAGGCAAGCTACGCGGCGTGGCAGAACCGCTAGCAGCGGTGTATTGATGTTCAAGGATGTTATTTCGAGGAATTTTAATGTTATGTAAGTATAACTTTAATAAAACGTCTGTTATTGAATGAGTCTCATTACTTTCCGGACAGACCTTGTAGTTGAATTCATGAAGGGTATGCAGATGGGAAGCAAACTCCCTCTGGAAAATTGATACAGTTTTATTTTCGAGGTTAAAGTTTTCGTTACAAAAACTGATACTTCGTTATTAGTATAAATTGTTTACCTTAATTGATTGTATATTGAACATTTTAAAGTAAAATTCTGATTAAGCAGCACTAACTCTAAAAATGCAAAATTCATGAAAAAATATATTATGAAAAAAAAAATCGCGAGAAGTGCAACCAGAGTTACGATGAAGATAAACATAATTTTTGCGCCAGTTACACCGCAGACTAAAACACTAAAAATGTCTGCTATTTTCACGAAACGCATTTTCATTGCTAGTTAAGCCTACTAATGCTACAACACGCAAAACAACAACAACAACCCGACTGAATCAGTCAAAAAGATAATTGTTATATATTTTTTAACTTTTCGCCAGTTATATCACAGCTGATGGATATTAGCTGTCGCCTATGATATTTGACAGGCTCCGAGTCATACAATACGTAAACGAACGGGTTGTTCGTTTTCCTACTGATCATATTGCGACGACTTGTCGATATATGTATGTGTGTAACAGATCCGTACGATTAAAAAACAAGAAAGTTGACACCGAATTTTCGGGTGTAATAAGCACGTCTTTTGAATCCGTTCTGACGCAAATTAAATTTTTCAAAACTATTCAAAGTCAATGGAACCGGTATGGAAAACAATAGATCTGACCAAAGAAAGAAGATTTTCAATCTGGTTTTTAATCCCTCAGATATTGCTGTAAACGGAATCGTGAGCTTACGAACTCTTAGAAACAGAGATATCGACAAAAATAGGATGCGATTTTACGTCCCCTGGTGGGAAAACCATGCATTATTTTAGGAAGAAAGTATTCTCAAAAGGTTTATCCGTATAAGCGGTATCGGTCGAAGAAAAAAAAAATAGTCGAGTTTTCAGGGGCCCAGATTTTGCAACAAATACTTCAGAAGCAGAAATTAACACATATGACCCCTGGTGGCTAAACCAATCTTTACCAAACATTAGAAATTATGTGAAAATTTTCCACCAGGTCTTGTATGCGATACAGGAAGATTTTTCAAAGCTTTAGGAGCAGAAATAACGCAGAAAACGCAATTTACCTTTGTGCGAAAGTGTATGCTTTACTTGAAAATTTTGGAAAGTGTATGATTTACTTGAAAATTTTGAATTTATAGGAAAAACATTTCCCATCGGAAACGCTATCCAAAAAAGAAGGAATTTTTCAAATCGGACACCTAGAAGTAGAGATATTGACAAAAATAAGATATACATCTACGCCCCCTGGCATAGAAACCATGCATTTTTTGAAGAAGAAAATTTTCCTAAAAGGTTTGTCGACATGAGTAGTATCGGTCAACGAACGACGTTTTTTTCAATCGAGAATTTGGAAGCTCATATTTTGCTGCAAATACAACAGAAGCGGAAATTAAAATTTACGCCCCCTGGTGGCCAAACTATTTTTTTACAAAAATTAGAAATTATGTGCAAGCGATTTCTCATTAGGAGCTGTATCCGGTACAGAAAGAATTTTTCAAATCGGAGATTTAGAAGCAGAGGTATAGGGGAAACGCACTTTACCGCGACGCCCCTGGCGGAAAGTCTATGAATTACTTGAAAATTTTGAAATTATATGAAAAACATGTCACACGGAAAACACTATCCAACAAAGAAGGAATTTTTCAAATCGGACTTCTAGAAGCAGAGATATTGACAAAAATAAGATGTACATCTACGCCCCCTGGCGGAGAAACTGTGGAATATTTTAAGAAGAAAATATTCTGAAAACGTTTATCGATGTGAGTGTCATCAGTCCACGAAAGAATTTTTTAATCGATATTTTAGAAGCTACGATTTTATGGCAAATACATTAGAAGCAAAAATTAATGCTTACGCCCCCTGGTGGCCAAAGTATTTTTTACCAAAAATTGAAGTTATATGCAAAAGATTTTCCATCAGGAGGTGTATCCGCTGAAGAAAACATTTTTCATTCGGAGTTTTAGAAGAAGAGTTATCGGGAAAAATGTAATTTAGTTTTACGCCCCCTAGCGGAAAATCTATGCGTAATTTGAAAAAGTAACTATATCTAAAATACTCTTCGGCATAAATGGAATCGAAAGATATAAATTGTTTTTCAATCGGATGTTTAGAAGCAAATATGTGGAATAAAACGTATTTTTGAATTCGACATCATCTGCATTTACGCCCTCTACCGGCGAAATTGTACATCGTAAAGAAAAAACGAAATGAAGGATCATCATTTGCATATTTCAAGCTTCCCAATGCAAAAAAATATTTCAAATCGGACTAATAGTTGCTGAGATATCGTGGGTACAGACGGACGGACAAAACGATAACAGAAGCACGATCTTTTTTTACAAAAGACGTGCTAAACAAAAGGGAAAAAAATTATTTCCGCTGACTGAAATCTAATTAAATCACTGACTAATATAACGAAAAATCATTTCGGGATATCTGAGTTGGAGTTTATGTTGCGACATGCTCCAATCTGTCTGCAATCATCGCAGAATATAGTTTACCGATGGTATTACTTAAAATACTAATGGACATACTGTAACTCTTCAGTTGTTAATGCCTGAGCGATCACTCTTTTTGTAAATAAATATACGTTAACACCATGAATCTAGAATCCCATGGAATTAAGTACATAATTAAAACATTGTATGGAAAATATAATAGCCCGGGTCATAGAGTTTATGTTTGGAACAGTGAATAGCATCCGACACCGGAGCTATGTTATTCTATCTGTTTAACTTTCAACAGATTTCATCAGTTCCGTATTACACTGCTGGACAATTGCTAAGGGCGGATCATAAACGGCTATATAGCGCATAAAAAAGTAAGTGTGGTTGGATGCCAAGTGAAATAAAATAATGTCAGAATGCCAGGACATTACAAGAAAGACAATTTATTGTGCTCTGAAATCCAGAAGGCTTTGGAACGTGTTCAAGGGACAAACAGGCCATTTTGTGCAGAATACGTAAACGTGAAAAAAAAATGCAATTACCGTCCGCAGGCGTTCCGGCGTAAGATGTCAATACGGGATATGGCCACCATGGAGGACGATGCAAGATTCCACACGCCGTGTCATGCTTTGCACAACATTATCAAGCAGCTGTTAGGGTAATTTATCCCATTCCTTTGTCAGTGCACGGATGAGGGTGTCCTTCTTTATTGGAGGGCATTGGCGACCAGCAAGACGCCTCCCCAAAGCATCCCACAAATTTTCAATGGGATTCAGATCTGGAGAATGTGCTGGGAATACGAGGCGTTGAATATCCTCGCTCTCAAGACACTCCAGGACAGCGACTGTTCGATGACATATTGCGTTGTCATCCATGAAAATGGATCTATCACCGACAGCACAACGGAACATGTGAACATGAGGTAGCAAAACATCATTAATGTATCGTTGGCCAGTCATAGTCCCAGTTGGAAGCACATAGAGGGACGTACGGCCATTGATCATGATGCCAGCCCATACCATGACACTACATGTCGGATATCGGTCCCTTTCCTGTATGTTTGCTGGACAATATGCAGTACCACTATCACGCCAGATCAGTTGTCATCGACAATCAGACGATAGACTGTATCTACTCTCATCTGAGAAGAGCACAGCAGACCAGTCGTTATCAGTCCAATTGCCATGTTGATGGCACCATTGCAAACGGGCGGTACGGTGACGTCTGGAGAATGGGATGCACACAACAGGACGGCGGGCGTATAGTCCTCCTTCATGCAAACGTCTGGCGACAGTTTTTCGGGAGATCCGCTTGCTAGTAGCAGCCATAAACTGATTTGCTACCTCACTAGCTGTGCTGCGCCGGTGTCTTTTTGTTGATAGCACTATGTACCGATCTTCTGCAGGTGTCGTACTGCGAACACGACCTCCCCGTGACGTTTGCTACACTCTCCATTTGTTTGAAATGATTTCCAAAGCCTTGAAACAACACTGTGGCTGACGTCGAACTCCCTGGCAACATCTGTTATTTTTCGCCCTTCTTCAATCTTGCCAATAATACGGCCACGCGTAAAATCATCTAGGTGATGTCGGGAAGACATACCGAAGATTGCAAGTTCGTCAATTGATTCTTTCCCTTTCAACTTTGCGTTTGAACAACAACGGTCAATACGCATCAAATCCTTTATATCTCTTATCAGCGCTATGACGTCACGAACAAGTTTGGCAATCCAAAATTTGCATACGCACAACACGTCTTACTGTATCCCGCACTTATGCAAATTTCCACATTTTCCTGCCTTCCATTTTATGGTTGCTATCGTTGCTATTGTCATCCGTCCTTAGCAATTGTCCGGCAGTGTATTATCCTCTAAAGGTTCTGGAAAGATAAGAAAAAATTCTACAATACATGTCTCTAGATCAATATAAATTAGGGATGTAAATCATGAAAGAAATACAGGATTACACGATATAATACAAATTTCGAAGATGACAATCCGATTTTCGATGTAAATGTGACAAGGCGGATAAGTCAGATAATATCAGAAAACTTGGAAAATTTCATCGTCCTGGAGCGGGACTCGAATCCGCGTCTCCCAGATAGCGCCTGGGTATACTAACCATTACACCGCCCAGAATGACCAAGTCTCAAGTTTCCGATTAATTTGAATATAACCATCACAGGATTCGCTAATCGAAGAGAAGATAAAACAGTTAATTGCAAACTAGAACAAACGCTGACTTGGCGCTGTTTGGCCTTTCGAGGCCCTTGCGCCGCTAAACTCCAACTAACCAAACGCTGATTTATTCTAGTGATGTCCTCAGTCCAGCGGTCATAAAGAGTTTTCAACATCTTTTAGACTATGGCTTGCTTCACATATTAATAATATGAAATACTGTTGATGTAGACTTTGATAAAATTTATTTTCGTAAGGACATTCAGGAACTGATCGTGCCTTATAAAACTAATGCCTTTTGTGATAAATAGGATAAGATTCGTAAGGCGTTTGACCGATATAACTAATATTGACACTGCTTTGATCGTCTCCCAGTGCAATATCGGGGACGAAATCGTGTTATTCAAGAAGGTTTTAGATATAATACCCAGTGGAGACATTATTGTGCATAACGAGGTATTGGGTACCTTAAATAGTGATCCAGTTACACTTCATGACAAATGATTGTTCACAGAACTCAAAAATATGCTGTGATATTCTACAAATGATCATATTGAACATTTATGTGACGATTATGTAAGTAATATGCATCGAACAAGTTAAATCATTCCACTATTGGGGTCAAATTATTACTGAAGATGCGAGATGTGAAAAGGAAATTAGAATGAGACTGGTGATTGCAAAAACGGCATTTAAAAAGAATCAAAGACTACTGACATCCAAAAATATAGATCTAAAACTGAAGAAGGGAATTTTAAAGGCATGTGTTTGGTCAGTAGCTCTCTACGGTTCTGAGACATAAACATTGACCTAGAGGGAAGTGAAGAGGCTGGAGGCATTTGAGATGTGGAACTATAGAGGAATGGAGAGAATAAGCTGGCTCGATAGAAAGACTAATGAGGTGGTACTGGAGAGAGTGGGAGAACACAGGAATCTGATCAACATGTTAAAAAGAAGAAGAATGTTATGGATTGGACACACATTGCGCCATGGAGGATTGATCCTGCAAGTTTTGGAAGGTAAAATACAAGGCAAGAGAGGAAGAGGACATTCAAGAAATGGTTTTCTGGCACAATTACTCCAAGACACTAATACTAGGACAGGCTATGACATGAAGAGAACGTCGGAGAATAGAGAGGAATGGAAAGACATAGTACATCTACTGAACAACCAGTCCTTGGACTGAGTAACCAAGAAGAAGAAGATGTAAGTGATCTAAACTTGTTGCATACTTTTAAGGTGGACGTCTAGTTATTTTACTTCCTACACTTCCAATGGGCAAACTTCTGTACACATTTTCTTCACAATTAATGTGTTCCCAAGGATGAAAATTTGAACATCGATTAAAATAACTTCATATTATACACTATCTACCAACAAGTAACTGGACACCTGTGATAGCAAAGGAAAACGAAGTTTATTCACCTTCAATAGTTGGCGGAGCCTCCACGAGCGGCGATTACAGCTGCGACCCTCCGGGGCATACTCTCAACCAGGCATTGTACGACGGCTAGCGGTATTTTCTTCCCCTCGGCTTGGAGAAGACAGGTCAGTTCCTTCACCGATTTCGGACGGTGGGGGCACTACTTAAGTCGACGCTCCAACTCATCCCAGAGTTGCTCGATAGGGTTAAGGTCCGGGCTCTGCGCAGGCCAGTCCATTGGATTAACACCATTGTCACCATACCAAGCCATGGTGGACCTCGCAACATGACAGGTGGCATTGTCATCCTGAAAGTAACATGGGTCCACCCCGTAAAACTGCCACAACGTAAGAAGCGCATGGTCATCCAAAATGGTGCAGTAGGTCTCGGCGTTGAGTCTACCAGGAATTGCGACCCAGGGTCCCGTGCCATACCAGGAAAAACACCCCCATAGCATGATTCCGCCGCCGCCGAACTTCACAGTTAGCACAATACATTCCGGCAGGAGGCATTCTCCAGGCAGACGCCAAACTCAGACCCTGCCATCCGAACGGTAGAGGGTGAACCTTGATTCGTCGCTCCAGAGAACCTGTTTCCACTGTTCAACGGTCCACTGTCGTCGACGTTCTTTGCACTACGTTAGCCGAGCAGCGCTGTTGGACTTGGTGATCAAAGGCTTGTGGACGGCAGCACGTCCATGATAACCGAGCAGATGGGCATCCTTACGGATGGTATTCATCCAAAGAACACTCACGGATGCCTGATGAAACTCCTCGCGGATGTGGCCCATCGATCTAGTGCGGTTCTTCCGAATATCTCTGGCCAGCACCCGTCGGTCTCTAACTCTCAGTTTTGTGGGTCTGCCGGGTCGGGGCACATTCCTACAGTCACCTCTCATCTTCCACTTGCGAATCACGTAGGCCACTGTTGATTTTGGGTACTTCAACTCGCTGGATATGTCACGTATGGATCGGCCATTTCTGTGATACCCGACGATTACACCTTTCTCGAAATCAGAGAGCTCCGAACTGCGTGGCATCTTGCATGCGACTGGTTGCGTTGTTGTTTCCCACACGATATTTAACAGCGGCGGCCGTGACGTGTATCAGGACCGCAGATATCATCGATTGCAAGGGTGTTCAATTACTTGTTGGTAGATAGTGCAGCTTGGAATACTTAATATTTTCTAAAACATAACCTTAATTAAGCAATCCAACATTTGTTTGTCTACTGACATCATCAATGCACAGGTCGCGCCATCTTTTTTCTGGTATCAACACCATCAAAGGAAAAGTTATGGATTTTTAATATAATTATGATTATGTTTTAGAAAATATTAAGTATTCAAAATTATAATATGAAGTTATTTTAATCGATGTTCAACTTTTCATCCTTGGGAACGCATTAATTGTGAAGAAAATGTGTACAGAAGTTTGCCCATTGGAAGTATAGGAAGCAAAATCACTAGACGTCCACCTTAATATTAATTATAATTTCACATCTAGTTCTAGTACGTATTAATGAAGTGCATCAAATAACCTCTGCTGTGAAAACATTAATTGCTGATGCCCATGTTACATATTGTAACTTGAATTTCGAAGAAAATTATAGATATGGTTCTGATTTAGCTTCCATAAAAATTCTTGTGCCTAAATAACATTCTGTTTCGGATACATACAATTAGTTTGTGGGCGAAATCATTTGGGGAAAGTCGCTCACCAGAGTCTTTCGTCTCTCCGTGCTGTTAATTAAGATTTGAGTGAGTTACTTCCGACTGTATTTTTACCAGTGGGAGTCACGTCGGTCTTGTGGCTGCTCAGTCACCGTCTTGTCATACCTAAGTAACTACGATAAAATTTTGCTGGTATCATAAATATTTTTAATGAGGCGGAAATTGTAACTTCTGAGCTGTTCCCGTAAGAGTCCCGAACATGAATAGGTTAGCGAATTTAGAGACCGGTATTACACATTACCAGCCGAGACTGCTAACACGTCCGGAAACTTAGATAATTTAATTTTCTAATGATTTAAATTGGCCGGAATTTCAAAACCGTTATGACCAACTTACTGCGAAGGACTGGGTTTGGTAATAAACATTCAATTTGGGGCATCTGCACCAGGAGGCGGCGTGATTTTAATACTTGCAGTCGAGGCAGAGGCCATCAAATGTCAGAATACAAAATTTTAATGCAAAGCAGGCATCAAATTTACAAAAGAAATTCAGTATAAATCCTCGTAAAACATTGAAGCAGGTATGCAGTGATCAAATACCTTACTCTCAGATTTCCGAGGATGCGATATTTGATCATTTAGCTAAACTTTAAATTCCTACAAATTTCGAAGATGACAATCCGATTTTTGGTGTAAATGTGACAAGGATGGTGAATCCGATGATATACAAAAACTTGAAAATTTCATCGTCCTGGAGCGGGACTCGAACCCGCGTCTCCGAGATAGCGCCAGGGTATGCTAACCACTACACCACGCAGAACGACCAAGTCTCAAGTTTCCGATTAATTTGAATATAACCATCACAGGATTCGCTAGCGAATCCTGTGATGGTTACATTCACGAACACAATCACTCCCCGGCCTTTGTGTAGTACTCTCAGTGAAGTCAGAAACCAGCACCAATTTACGCTGCCGAAGAAACAAAAAAATGCGACAATAAACACAAAAAAATTCGTTGAATCGCGCAAAAAAGTGAAATTTATCACAAAAAAAGGTAACAATTTTCACTAATCTAGTAATAATCACACTGGGAAAATTTCCACAGAACAAACACTATTTAACAGTTCAAGCCCGATGTCAAGAAGAGGGAATAAAATAAAATTCAACATACCCTTATAAACCAGCGTAAACCTTATAGTTCGAAATCCACCAGATATCACAAAGTATTACTAACTGTTCGTCTTCAGTTTCAGCCACATAACAAATCAGCCTGAAATTGTAAAGCATATTAAAAAAACAGCAGACATGCATAGCAGCTCATATCACAAAATGGAGTTCATAAAAGCACCACAGTTCACACACACACGGGAGGTCACATATGCTTCTTATACATAGTATAGTCTCGTTTTACTCTTTCAAATTCCACAAGTTCAGCAGTTTTTCTGATAGTGACGCTTCCCTACGCTCAAACTACGCTAGATCATTTCGCTCACGCATTAGAATTTCAGAAGAATATACCAAATTGCTACTGGGAGTATTCCTGTACACTAAATTACATAACCGTAGGAACGAGGCTACAATGGATCATGTTTAAGGTATTTGCATAAAATAGCGCACAGAAATACTCCCAGTAGCAATTTGGTATGCTCTTTTAATGTTCCTAACAAATTGCCTACTCACTGGATGTTATTAAAAGTAATTTATGTTTAAAAATAGTGGAGACATTTTTCAGACTTAACATTTTGCTTAGAGAGAGAAACCAAAATCAGCTGCTCGAAGCAGTTTCTCGAATCGAAATTGCAAGAATCTTATGAAATATACTGGTGTTCAAAATTAAAGTTCGGAAGACAATAGCGGGCAAATAATCCAAAGCGCAAATGAAATGTTACGATGTTCACCGGACAATATGCACATGGCACGAGAAACAAATTCCTGCAGTGAAATTTATCTATCAGTGAGCAAATCGCTGTCAAATATGTAAACGGAGTTACATACTTAAAAAGCCAACGGAGGAACGGCAGTGGCATTTCTCGTTGACAGCGCGTGTGAGAAGCGTTCTGATTGCCGTAAATGCTTCCCTTATGTCCCATACACGTGTACCCGATGTTCGATGGTGGCGAACGATACAACGACTAGAAGCAGTCCATTTTCAGGCTCAGGTCGTAAGAAACTTGAATTCCCCCCCCCCCGAGTGAGTTCACGGTCATAGCAGCAATTCAACAACACCGGTGGGGTCTCACCAGATCCTGTCCAAAGTCGTCCCAGGCGTACGACACCTCGTGAGGACTGCTATATCGCATTAGCAGCACAGCGTCAGAGGTCCTATATAGACTAGGAATTCATTTCGGAGCTCTTCGCTGCCACTGGGTGTATGGTAACAAGACAAACAATAAGTCGAAGGCTTAATGTAATTGACCTTTAAGCCAGGAGACCGATATTTTGTGTTCCGCTGAACGCATCTCACAGGATAGATCGCTCGAACTGGTGCAGTCATCATTGTTCCTGGAGTCCAGATGAGTAGGCCGGTGTTCTTTTTAGAGACGAGTTAAGATTCAGTCTATAAATGGATTATCGCCGGCATTTTATCTGGAGGGAACAGGGAACCCATAATGATCCTGTAGACGTCCGCGAACGAGACTCTTTCGCAGAGGTGGCATAATGTTCAACAGCTGCACACCACTCCACGTGTTCGCAGGAGGCAATGTAAATACTAAGCGCTATAGGGAAGATATCTTAGAGCCCTATGTCAGACTTTTTTAGGGAGCTGTTGGCCCTCAGTTCCATTTAATGGGTGATAACGTTCACCCGCACAGGGCTCAGCTCGTCAATAATTTCCTGCAAAGCAAGGATACTCAGCGTACGGACTGGCCAGCACGGTCTCTGAACCTGAAGGCTATAGAGCATATCTCAGGGACTCTGAGACGACACGTAGTATCTCGTCAGCCCCTCCCAAAATTCTTCCTGGGCTGCGCACCGCCGTCATCGAGGAATGGAACACTTTGACTCTTCAGTTAATCAACAACCTGGTGATGAGCATGCTTCGTCGTTGTGACAGTTGTCTGTTCGTACGAGATGATCACATTCCTTATTAAGACATTTTTGGATTGCAGTCTTACATCTCTCCTTGGTAACATTTGCGGATGTGACCACGTAATCCCTACTTACTTGTCTGTTGTTATAAAGTGTTTAGTGCCCTTATGATTGCGTCTTTTTAGATGGCAAACATCTCTACCTGCTGTTAGGTGTTTTCCTTTTTATCCCTGCGAATGCCATCCGGACTTTAATTTTGGACACCAGTGTACAATGAGTCTATGTAACACACCAGGTAATTAAGCATATATTGTTGAATTTATTTTACAAACATACTGGATATAGAGAAGGTATGCTAATAGTCTTGGCCGCTCTGATAGCCCAGTGCTCTAAGCACTGGCCTATGACTGAATGCTCTAAGTACTGGCCTATGACAGAAATCTCTCCTTTCAAACTATCCCGAGTGAGGTATGACTGGTGTGACTGTATTAAGGTATCGGTCCTCCGAGGAACGAACACCCCCAAATTACGGTTATAGCTATAGCATGGTACCGGTCATCCGAGGAATGAACATCCCCAAGCGTACGGTTATAGCTATATATACAGGGTTACAAGGAAAGTATGTGATAAGGCCAATATCTCACGAACTATGGCAGTTAGCGATTTATTTCTTGTGCAGTTGTATAGGAAACCCCTTATGGCAAACACAATGATAGCACGAAGTGTTCCCTCGCCCTAATTTGGGGGGTGGTTGAGGGAGCTATCGCGCCCCTCTTTGCAGATAGGGCAAAAAGGTCAATTACAAACTTGTTCAGCGACGCAGAAATAGTACATTAATGTTTTTGTCATATAACAGAAGATGGAAGGGGACTCTCCAAATGCGAAAAAAGCGGAATGCTACCTGAGTTGCTGTGTCTGAAGCATATTACCCTGGATTTCAAATGTGCTTTCTGCTCCGTCGTCTGAATACAAAAATGATATGCATGGTCGGTATGCCAACACTTCGTGGACCAGTGACGGGAAGTCGAAATCTTTGCCACGTACGCAAGTCAATTAGCTATGCATACAGTTTTCCTATTGGATGAGCGTTACGCCACTTTATGCTATTTCTCCTGTCTCAGGGTATTTTTTACGATATTGGGCATCAAAGTCTGATATTGAATACGTCAAGGAACAGCGTTTTATTTCAGAACAACAACTGTTGATAAGGTTTGTAGGTTTAGATAAGTGCTAAGTAATGAGTTCTTGTCTAAATACTCTGTCTTTGCTTCCGGATGTTGGGATTTTCTTGGGTCTACATTATCGATCCCCTTCCATCTTTTTTTATGGGACAAAAACATTTATGTACTATTTTTGCCTCGCTGAACAAGTTTGTAACTGACTTTTTTGCCCTATCTGCAAAGGGGAGCGCGATAGCGCCATAGGGGGCGAGGGAATCCTTCGTGGTGTTATTGGATGCGCCATAGGGGGTTTCCTGTACAACTACACAAGAAGTAAATAGCTAACTGCCATAGTTCGTGAGATATTGGCCTGATCAAGGGCTTTCCTTGTAGCCCTGTATATATATATATATATATATGTGTGTGTGTGTGTGTGTGTGTGTGTGTGTGTGTGTGTGTGTCTCAATGAAGGCAAGATTCCTGAGGATTGGAACAATGCTACAATGATCCTCCTGCTACATAAAAAACATGACGTTGAGGATCTCATACTAAGGTTCTTTCACATCGTTTGAAGGTAACACTAGACATGGCTCAGCCAAGAGAACAAGCTGGATTCAGGAATGGCTACAGCACTGTAGATCATATCCATGTACTGGAATAACTAACTAAAAGAACAAGAGAATACCATTATGCATGGCTTTTATTGATTACGAAAAGGACTTCGATTCCGTGAAACCATCAGCAGTTACAATGGCTTTGAAATCCTGCAGTATTGAAGATGCATACATTAGTATTATTAAAAACATCTATGAAAATGCAAATGCAAAGGTTCGGATATTTGAGGATACAGCACAAATAAAAATTGGAAAGGGAGTGAGACAAGGTGGCACCATATATTCCAAGCTCTTCAATGCCACATTGCAAAGTGTCTTTCAATTACTGAACTGGGAAAACAAAGGTATAAAGATTAATGGAGATTATTTGACTCACCTTCGTTTTTCTGATGACGTAGTCATTTTTGCAACTACCCCTTCAGAGCTGCAGAGTATGATCCAGGAACTTGCTGACAAGAGTGAAGAAGTGGGATTCAAAATAACCTTTCAGAAGACAAAAGTGATGTAGAAAGCTTTTACAAGAAACGAAGATTTATCGATTCACGGAGAAAAGCTCGAGACAACCGATATCTACATTTATCTCGGACAGCAGATATCAGGTGACGGTCGCATTGATGAAGAAATTAATCCGCGTATAAAACTTGGATGGAGAGCTTTTGAAAAGAACAGTGCGATTTTTAAGAGCAGTATGCCATGTCTTAAAAGAAAAGTGTTAAACCAATGCACCCTGCCAGTGTTTTCGTATGGAGCGGATACATGGACCTTAAGTAAAAAAGACATACAAAGACTGAAAAAGACTCCGAAGAAGACCCCATGGGACATCGAAATGAAGTCATCGCTCTTTCCACGTTTATAAGTGAGTCACGGAAAAATTCTCATTGGCTGCCACCGGGAATCGAACCCAGGGTCTTCCAGTTACGCGCCTGATATTCTTCCACTGCACCATAACTGGAAGACCCTGGGTTTGATTCCCGGTGGTAGCCAACGACAATTTTTCCGTGACTCACGGAAAAAATAAACGTGGAAAGAGCGATGACTTCTGTTTGATGTTCCTGGTCCACGTCGGGTGTATGTATGAATGGCCCCATGGGAGATGGATGGATTAAATTCGAAAGCAAGCAGGAGTGACATGGAGGAGACAGGCTTGAGACATACAATTGTGGAAGAAACTTGGGGAGACCTTCATCCAGCAGTGGATTAACAATGGTTGGCAATGTTGAATGATTATATATGTACACGCAGAAACACTACCAAATTTTATCATAACTAAACCTAAACAATTAATTTAGAATAATAAAAAAGCTTGTTCCATGTATATATATATTTATATATATACATGTATTCCGAGTGTCATTGAAGCTTTTGTAAGTGTTGTTTAATTTTTTCCAAGTTAGGTAGGAAAGACCGGGTGAACCGAATTTATATCTAAATTACTTCTAAATTTACTAATCTTTATATCTGGCTAAGATTTTTGCTCGTCCACATGAAGCCTGACTGGGTGTGGTCAGTGGTCGGTGATGTCTTTCCCTGAAGAGTGGTTCCCGACTGCTGACTACTTTTTGGTTTTACATTAATTTTTGCTGTGGTTCTTTGAAGTTTCAAGTTTCCTTTTGCTTGTTGTGTACACACACACACACACACACACACATATATATACGTATGTGCATTAATTAGCACTGCTGAGTGATCACTGAATTATGACCACCTACCTAATACTTCGTAGGTGCTACTTTCGCCCTCAGTAACAGTAGCTATCCGACTTTCTCAAAGATTCAATGGATGCTATTAGACTTTGTCATCTATTCAATGGATGCTATCCGACTTGTCATGGATTCAATAAGATGCCAGAAGCGCTTGGGAGGCATGGCCTACCAAGCTGTGTACAACGCGGCCTTCATTGAAGGTATGTAGGTGATTGGTGTATCCAGAATCCTGATATGCAGTTCCATAGTGTCGCACAAGTGCTCTATGACACTCTAATATGGGGGGTATTCGGAGGCCAATCGATATTCTGCAAGTCTTAACTGTGTTCCTCAAACCATTTTTGCACAACACTGGACTTGTGGCTCGTTGCATTGTAATCAGATACAGTCTCCATACGGGAAAAAGTGCAACATCGCTGGGTGCACAGAGTTAGCACGCAAATCGCGACAGCGGGTACCAGCCATACGTTGTTCTACATGCACCAGTGGCCCAAGGTCCTGCCAGGTAAACATATCTTACACCATACTACCGCCTTTACCGACTTCACTGTGGAGACCACGCAGGATTGATCGAGTGCCTAATGTTGTTTGCCCCAAAGACCTGCACAACCATCCACGGTGGAGGAAATAAGCGACACGTCAGACCAGCACACTTTTTTCGAGTCATTCGGCGCCCAACGTGCATGGCCTCTGCGCCAGGCGTGTCTTCTGCGCCGAAGAAACGTGGTTAGGAGATAATGTCTTCGAGGTCGTCTGCTGTTACATCCCATACGTGCTACGCATGGTCATGACAGAGACTGTTCCGGGTTGAACTTTTGAATTTGGTAGTCAACTGTTGAAAAGTGCTGCGTCTGTTGGACTGTAGGAGGCGTAGGACACAGCGCCCACCTCTCCTATCAACCTTTCGATGCCCTGTGCAGGGTCGTTGTTTGATCATTTTCACGCTAGTCTTGGTGCATTTTAGCTACGGAGGTTCACGAAAAATTCACCAGTTCAGCCGTTTGGGAAATCGAGGCAACCCTCTGAGAGCTCTCACAGTCTGTTCTTTCTCAAAGCCTGACAAATCCTTTAGTTAATCCACAACGCTCCAAATTTTACTACCTATTTCTCCACTCACACCTTATATATGCTACATCAGTCGACACCTCGCGGACTCTCGAAAATCACGTGCTCAACGGGCCGGATCCACTTTTGATAGTGGTCATAATTCAGTGTTCACTTAGTATGTGTATATATACTTTACCACCTTAGTGCGCCAGTGAACAGAGGCGTAAGCTCCTCGCCAGTCTGCCGATGGGTCTGGCTCGAGTCCCGAATGAAGTTTAAGTGATGCGTTTCTCTTACGGCACTGGCTCTCTCCCTCCTTCCTAAAACCAGTAGCCCCAAATTAGAGACTGAAGAGCTCCTCACGGTGGTCCTTACACCCCAAAACAAAGAAAAAGAAATAAAAATAATGAATATTTTGCAAATATTTCATACACTGCTCGACATAGAAATTGCCCCACGCAGAAGAAGTGGGAATAGAGGAGTGAAATTGAGCATGCAAATAGGAATACATAAGGGTTTACCTTGATGTCATTTTCAGCCACTTACAGTGTTTATCAGATGACACAGTGCAGCACAATGGGTACGCCTCAGTAAGTGGTTGCACCGCCGCGAACGGAAATACAGGCAAAAATACGGAGGCATAGTGAGTCATACAGTCGACGGATATCGTCCCGAGAAATGGAACACCAAGCACGGTTGACTTGCTCCTGTAATTCAACGAGATGGTGCGTAGGCCGATTCGATTGCAGACTGCGTCCAATGTGGTCCCACGGGCTTTCGATTGGGGATAAATCGGGCGATCTTGCTGGCCATGGCAGTGTTTGAACATGTTGCAAACATTGTCTGGAGACCCGAGCAGGGTGCATACGGTCGTTATCTCGCTGAAAAATGGGGTGCTGTAGGCCATTCAGGAACGGTATCAAAATGGGCTGCAGAACTTCGCTCACGTATCGTGCAGCTGTCAGTGTGGCCGTGACAGGGACAAGATGTGACCTGCTGTCATTCGCGATGGCACTCCATACCAGGATGCCTGCCTGACGCGTGGTGTGGCGGTCGCGAATAAAACTGGGAGCCGTCCGCTCACCAGAATGTCGCCAGACACGGATCCGTCGATCGTCAGCATCTAGACAGAAACGGGATTCATCACTGAGGACCACATTGGCCCATTTGTGACCTCAGTTCGCATGACTTGGGTAATAAACCAGACGAGCACAGCGATAGAGAGCCGTCGACGGCATTCGACGTAACGATTGCCTACTGCGCAGGTTTGCCACATGTAACTTTCGGTTTACAGTTCAGATCGTTTTGACGATGTCCATGGCCGATGGCACAGCAGATCGAATATCGGCTGTAGTGCTTTCTGGTGACGAAACAGCATGTCGAACAATCCGCTAGTCCAGGCGTGCTGACGTCTGTAGGACTGCAGCACTGCAGCTCCGACGCACGTGCGAACCTTCATGTAGCCACTGGTGCCAAAAGCGTCCAACAGTTCTTGCATTCCGTTGCACATGAGCAGCGATACGACGTGTAGACCAGCCAGCTTCACACAGGCCTACAATTCTTCTTTTCTGAAACGCATCCAAATGGCGTTAAACCTGCCGGCGATGGGTACCAGGCATTTTCGGCCTTCGCTGAACAGTTTCCCAGCACACACAACAAATCTGAAACATCCGCAACACTTCCACCCCCAGCCATACATTACCATTCCTGCTGCACCTGGCACTTTATCTCACGAACGAGTGACGCCATCGGTTTAAGTTTACCACATTTGCATATCTCGAGGGGGTACACCCGCCCTGGGATTTGCATGTTTGTAGCATACCTCATTCTGGGCGCACTTACTTCTATAATATCACAAAGCTCCAAACTACCGATGGGGCGCAGTGGTCTGAGCGCTAGCTTTTAACCGTTTGTCTGAATCGGGTCCGAGTTCGAGTCCCGGGTGAAACATGTTGTGTTCTTGTCCTACGGCACTGGCCCTCTCTCTTTCCCTGGATGTCCTTGTCCCCAAATCAGGGACGGACGGTGGCGCAGTGGTTTAAGTGCTGGCTTCTCACCGACGACTGAGTTGCTCACGCTGGTCGTGAACCCCCTTCCCCAATAAAAAAGTGCCACAGTTTGTCTCAAAAGCTAACAAGGAAGATCATATGGTTCAAAAACATCAACTTTACTTTAGGAAGAAGACGCTATCGTTGAACTTGAACAAACTCACTTTATGAAGAGGACGTGGTCAAAAAACATAATCAGCTTTACTTTTACGAGAGGACGTGGCCAAAAACTACTTACGGAAAAGGATGGTACCGAAGCTTCATTTTAGAAGATATCGTTCTCGAAGAATATCGGCAGTTTCTATCTTGAAAGACAATGCGGTCGAAGAACATCAGCAGTTTCTATCTTGAAAGAAAATGTGGTCGAAGAACATCAACAACTTCCCTTTAGAAAATGGTTATGGTCGAAGGGCACGAACACTTTTCCTTGTCACTCAACTCAGTTATGTTAGGTAACAGATCGGAAACAGGAGCTTATCTGTGCTCTGAAGAGAGAATCCTGGCCCAGTTCGAACGACTAGCCAGATACGTATACCTCCGACCGTTCGGTGTAACCAGGGCGGCACGATAATATCGTCAAAGTACGATATCTGTCCACCTTCGCTAATGTGAGCACGTCAAACTTATAAATTTGTTTACTCCTGTGCTAACATGGTAAATCCTGCAGGGGTTCGTCGATTTATATCCTGCCCACAAATTTTCAAAGACGATCTTCAAACATAAATATATCAAAATAAAATGAAAAGGATAGCGACACTCATATTGCGCTCTGTTGGCAGCGAATGAGAGAACCATTTGTGAATCATTTTCGAGATATCGACTTAAAACGTTTTGGCGTCATACAAAATATTGACGCATCACTGATGAACGATTTTGTGGAATCCAGTTCATATGTGCTGCTTGTTCACCGTTTTGGGGTTCTAAATAATATTTTAGGTTGCGAGATAAAAGGCTGTTTTTAAATTTCCTTTTTAACTGTACAGCGTGTCTAACTGAAATATTTGTTACTTCAAATTCATTTTAAGTTTGAAATGATTTATTAAGAAACTGTTCTTACTCTATAAAAAGTTTACGCTATTTTAAATAATTAAAAATCAAAGCGAGTGATGTCATTCATAGAAGGAAATAACGACAAAATTCATATAACGGTGCAAAAAACAGAAAGTATCACGAATAAACCACGCTAAATGTATACAGTGCGCCAATTTAGTAATGATATTGAATTTAAAAGAAATGGAGAAACAGGAAAACGTACGTGACTATATTTTATTCGAAGTACATTCCTCCTGCGTTAACACAAGAAGTGGCACGACCAGCCAATGAAAGGAAGGGACTGCAGAGCTCATGTTTTGGTATGCAGTGAAGAACTGATGTCACATTCTTTGCATGCCTTCAATGTCCTGAAAAACTTTTCTTTTAAAGGCAGCTTTAATTTAGGGTATAGGAAGTAGTCACTCGGTAATATATCTAGGGCAATACTTGTTAAAAAATTCGTACGTATAGGAGATAATTAATTAGAGGCGTGCTGTCTCCGTACGATATCATCAAACCAACATCTCTGACTGTACAATAAAAACTTTATTTACAATAAAAGATATGATTTCAAAAAGTATTTAAAATAGAGTCTGTATATAATTTCTTATGGTACTACCTGTTGTAACTTGGACTTACCTGTTTTTGTTCCTAGACAATGGAGAAAAATAATTACTTCTCCCATTCAAAAAACTGAAGAAGAGGACCTTAATTAATCAATTATATTATCTGTACATATTACTTTGTTCTGCTGTTTTCCTCTATTGGCATCAACTGCGGTTTTGAACAAATGTATTGTGGGTCTCCCGGGGGAGACTGGTTATATATTGCGGCGCTTCCCTGTGCTCTGTGGCACTGTTGGGTGGCCTGAGGACGGGTGCTATTGTAGCCCCGAAAGATCTTGCCATTTTAAATATTTTTTAAAATCATATCTTTTATTGTAAATAAAGTTTTTATTGTACAGTCAGAGATGTTGGTTTGATGATATCGTACGGAGACAGCACGCCTCTAATTAATTATATCTAGGGCATAGGAGGATGGTTGAGTTCACCACCTATTTACTTACCAGAAATTGCTGTACTCTGATTGCTCTGCGTGAGGATGCACTATCATATCAATTGTCCGTTTTGGTACTCCGGCCTCACACGAACAATACTCTTCCACAATCATTCCAAAATGGATATCTAAGCATTGCCAGTGACAGTTGTACCTTCAGGAATGAAATAGCGAGGAAGCATTCCATTGCGGTCGTAAAAACGCACAAGCATTGTCTTAATTTTGGATTTCTGTAACCTTAATTTATTTCTTTGGGTGACTGTGACGACTTCCACTAAACACTCACGCTTCGTTTCAGGATCATAACGAAACCACCATGTCTGGTCACCTGCCACAATGCTTTGGAGAAAATTGTGCATTGTTCAGTCTCCAAGAAGTGTGTTACGTATACTTTTAGTACGCAGTAGTAGCTTTTAGTACGCAGGCATCCTTTCCCACAGGGCTTTTGAGAAAATTGTGCTTGCAGTCTCCAGGATATGTCTGTTGCGCACTTCTCTCGTGCTTGTTTCTGGTCGTTTGAAAAAGCATGCGAAACAAATCGAGCACAACACCCCCTTTCAAATCTTTCACTAAAATTTGACGAATCGTTCAATTAAAACCGAGCTCACATTCCGATATCCTTAAGGTAACATAACGATCACTTTTTATTCCTTCGAAAACTTTCTCAATGAGTTCAGACTTGCCCACTAAAATCGGGTGACTTGGCCTTTCGTCATTTTCCAAATCTTCTCGCCCATTCTTGAGACGTACATACCATCGGAATATTTGTGCACGAGATATAACAATCAGCCTCATAAACATCACCAAAAAATTCAACGGTCTCAGATGCAATTTCACCCATTTTCAAACAGAACCGGGTATTTGCTCTGTGTTCCGTGGCAGAGTGTGACAATATTCCTCTGACACTTCGGTGGCGCAGTGGGCTAAATGCTGTCTTATTACCATTCGTCCGAGTTGGGTCCGGATTCGAATCCGGTGAGGCACGGATGCTGTGGTTGTCTTACGGCACTAGCTTTCTCTCCCTTCACTGGAGCCAGTTGCTCTACATTAGGGACGGGCGACCGCTTATAGCCCATTGAATTGCTCACGTTGATCGTTAAACTCCCAACCAAAAAGAAAGAAAAACAATGTTCTCCCACCGAACGCCATTCGGTGGAAGAACCTTGTTTTTTTCTTTTCTGTGCACAGCGTAAATAATCAGCGGAGCATCACCAGTGTAAATAATGATCTGTTTTTTTTTTCTTTTTGTACAGTGTAAATAATGATCTGTTTTTTTTTCTTTTTGTACAGTGTAAATAATCATCTGTGCAATTCTCACGCAAACGCAGTTGCCATCGCATAGCTGATGACTTATCAAAAAACTATGCCTTCCCGACCCGTGTGTTTTACGGGGATTTCTTAAAAAACAGTCTCATTACTTAACTGCATTAATATGTAAATGCGACATCACAATAGAGAGTTCATTGGCAAGATGTCATCTTCCACTTAAGCAACCCCAAAGCGCATCACGCCGATGATTTCGTTATTGGACTAGGTATATTATCGACTATGATAAGTAGCGTATTATCATTGATTTCTTCAAGGGTTGCATGTTAACCAGCAGCCGAGAACTGATAATGCCACGCAATGGACTCTGTGGCACTAGCTAGGTCCTCGGTGGAAAGCAATAGACTAGGTTATGGTGATGAATTTCTAACCCGGAGCCAACAACTTGGAATGGCTTCCAAATTACGACAGGTGTTTGCTGGTAGTGCGTTACAAACCGGGACTCGTTGGCTCGCAGTCACGGGCGATAACCATTAGGATAACAAGGATATCCGCGGCAATTCTTTAAAGGGCAGACAAAGTATTATATCACGTTCCATGTAAAATTTGGTTAGAATTTTGTCCTATTTTTTTAAAAGTTATTTCTCATTAAAATGACGTTTTATAAAATTTCTGTTAAAGCAAAAGGTATAAAGTACAATACTGCAATACTGCCCTAGTTGAGTGGCTAAGTTTCTAGCGGTTGGCACGAAATGCTTGGGGTCCCGTACTGGGTGAGATATCAGAATTGTTGTTCTGTTTTATTTCTAATTTTTTTATGCCTTGGCTAGAGATCACACTCCGGCTTCTTCCTTCTTGGGAATCGTTAAGCATTTTGGAAACACAGGAATTCCCCTTATCACTACACAAATTGCAGAATCGTAATTCCTGAAACGAAGTCTAAAAATCTAAATCATTCAGTAACGTCTTAGTTTTGTCCCAAGGTCAAATGTCTTTTTTTTTTCGTTTTTTTTTCCTGCGTTGTCCCTCTTCCTGTTTCTTTGTTCCGGTTTCACTAACAATACTTTAGATACGAGGGTTCTCTTAAAAGTAATCTCTCTTTGCAAATAACTTTATTAGTTGCGATATTTTATTGAAATTTGGAACAAAAATTCATTGAAATCTGCTGAATGTAAAGGTGCTGAAATCAAGCATTTAGCCATCGTTCAACCCAACATGTTTAACCAGTCAGGAAAAATTCCGTGGACTGCTGTTTTGCCCAAGATCCCACCATCCTGTATTCTCAACCGTTGACCAGGGAGCCTTTGCTTTAGGAGAACGAACAGGAAAAAATCAAAAGGTGCCAAATCAGGGCTGTATGGCACATATGGGATTAGTCCTCTGCACATTTAGGGTGTTTGAAGTGAGGCATGAGGTCGGGCGTTTTCATGATGTCGGAGGACAGAACGAAGATACATGTATGGTCGCTTCTGGTGGATACCTTCCTTGATCTTCTTTTGTATCGCAATATAGCGAGGAATATTGACAGTGCCGCCTTGTTTAATAAAAATAAAAGGCGCCACTTCATTCGAGAAAGTCAACAAGAATTATTCATCTGACATCCCAGAAAGTTGTCAGCATTACTCTTTTTGTTGAACGCTGCGTTTTGAACATTTTAGATCTAGGCGAGATCTTGTGCCCCCGTTCCGTAGACTACGCTTTTCTCTCTGAATCAGAAAGAAATTACCAGATTTCATCTTCGGTAACCGCATTGGAAAGAAATGTGTCCTAGTTTGCCTCATACATCGTACTTCTACCCTATGGGTGCGATGATCCTGGGTTAATTTGTGTGAAACCCACTTTGCACATACTTCCCAGTACCTCAGGTCATGAATCATTGTTTCCACAGCACTGGGACTCCAATGCAGTGTATCACTGTTTTTCAAATGGTCACGCGTCGATCATTCGAAATAAGTTAATCAACTTGCCATTGGTTCACGTCGATGGCTGCAGTTGAAGGCCTTCGGTTCCGTTGTTTTTTGACTATTAAGGTTTTCCTTGCTTGAAACCTCCTCATCCATCTTCTGACATTGCTGATGTCCATTCTCGCACTTCGATAAACCTTTTACAGTCTCCTATGGATCGCCGTCGCCTTGCAAATTTTCATTTCCCAAAGCTCAACAACAGCTCTTTGCTTTATGCGAATATCCATCCTTTGTGTTGACCAATCTAAACACAAAAAGTTGTACAGTGTAACCGGCGTGTGTCCATTTACTTCGATAAAGTAAATTTAGATTTATACAAACTTTGACGTAAATGTCCAATATTACAGGAGTTACTAGGAAAAGGGCATTACTTTTAGGACAACGCTCGTAATAATCCTACTATGCAAATCTCGAAATAGGAAATATTTTCGCATGGAATGGTATATGTACAAAATAAGCTGTCTATACATGCGATATTGCTTTTATCGCATGTATAGACAGCTTATTTTGTACATATGCAAATCTCGTTTGTAGAACAATATTTTAATACATGCCAACATATCAGTGAAGCATTCGACATTATTATTTACGCACTGTACAAATGCATTTACAAGCAAAATATACGTGTGCTTACTTGAAAAACCTCGTGTGAGAAAAATGGATTATTGAAGCAAACAAAGGGTTTAAACGAAATGCTAAAAGAGAGGTATGTTAGTTCCTTTTCTTATAAAAAGTGAAAAAAGAAACATTTATTCAATTAATAAAAGCAGATGAAATTCCAACCAATCTACTGATCTGCAATCGAGTGTGAGGTAACTCTCAAGCGAATTAAACACTCAGTGCCTTTTTATTGATTTGCTGGTGTTACATTTTATTTACTACCTCAGGGGGCACCCTGTCGATTCCCGGACTCAACAAAGACCCAGAGGTGAATGAAATTCAGAATCGATACGATATTTTTTGTTAGCATTTCGAGTTATCTGGTTGGTCGCAAAATAGTGCAAGACATGGCGGTCCGAGGAAAGTGTCCAATCGAATCTCTATATCGGAAGTCCTTTCTAATGAAAAAAAGGAGTCTAGGCAATAATGGACTCCATTTACTCACGAGCCTTCCGGTTTTTCTTGCTGCTTTACCCACTTTTCAACCACCTGAGAACTTTTCCTAACAAATAAAAAAAAAGCAAATAAATACGACATAAAGAAAGGGATTTCGAGAACGATAACAAAATAAGGTGAAAATTTAAAGGGAACATTCTAACTCCTCGCAGAAGTGTATTATTTTACTCACTTTTTTCATCAATTGAACATTTTATGTATTGCTAAAAGTTCTGTAGTATTTTAGGCATTGGGGATCCCGCTATCATTATGGAATATTGCAAGATAAAATGAAATAGAAAACCGGCGTGTGTTCAGTTCCTTAGTGAAGAAGGCTTCAGTCAGTGTTTTCTTTGCTTTTTTTTTCTGTGTCCATATCTCCAATACCTTTTTATTTTTTTGTCAGATAGCCAAAAAATCGAAAAGGCGGCATGAACTAAGCAAGCATAGGAAAGGTGTATACCTACCGAATGCATTGAGGGTTGCCACATTCTATATATACTGAAGAGATTACACTCAGTAATTTTGTAAATGTTTTGCTACTTTTGCTAAGAAAAAAAAAAGGACTTGGAAAGAAGCATTAGAACTAATCAAAATCTTTCAAAAAATGCAACTCTTAATCAACTGCGTTGTTTTTAATGGCTGAAGTTATTTAAGGATACCAGGCTGATACTAAAATTTAAAGTCTACTGATCTGAATTTTGTGAAAATGACGAACGATGGGGTGGTTATTATATAGATATGTCCGTGTAATATTAAGATTAATGTGCACCATAATGTTTTGATGTGGATTTCAAAGTTTATGTTCTAGAGAAAAGAATAATACATATTTAGCTTCCTCATATCTGTTTACGTAGCTTAAAAAGCAAGAGACACAGAATGTTCGCTTCTCAGTTTCTTTTACAGAGGTTCTCATGTGTGACAGTTTAAGGAATTGCAACATAAACCATTTTTTTGAATAAAAAGATCTGCTGCTGAAATAATAGGTGAGTATAAGGCAAATGAGCTTATTGCTTGTACTGCACTTGTTTTACTTTTCAAATGAGACAATCATTGTGTTATTTACTATAGAAGCACAACTTTGGTTGAACAAAGAATGCATAACTTCGCAAAAAAAGTATATATGACAAAAATTAGGCAAATTAGGCAATTCGCGTGGCTATGCATGATACCCATTTTAATTTAATATTTATTACTTGGGTGTTTTTCATGATATTTCAGTGAGAACTGAAACTTTTGACGGCTAGCAAAACTGGTGTGAAAATGGCGACAGCACGTCATGTAACGTACCAGGAGATGTGATGTACCTGCCAGAAGGACGCACACGACATAAAGGCAGATAGGAGCCAGAATAAAGCGTCCGCGTAGCTCAATTGGTAGAGCAACTTATTCCGGAATGAGGGGACCCGGGTTCGAATCCTGGCGCGGATAAAAATGACGGAGAAGTTCACTTCGTTATAATGGCGCCCGAACTATCCGGATGACCCGACCGTTCAAGATCTCGCATTGGTGTGATGTTCTTTCCACACCGCGAGATAGGAAAAATCAGAGAATCCCATCTCCAGCACTTCGAAAAAAAAATAAAAATAAGGGGAGATGATGTAACGTACCAGGAGATGTGACGTACCTGCCAGAAGGACGCACACGACATAAAGGCAGATAGGAATCAGAATAAAACGTCCGCGTAGCTCAACTGGTAGAGTGACTTATTCCGGAATGAGGGGATCCGGGTTCGAATCCTGGCGTGGACAGAAATGACGGAGAAATTTACTTCGTTATAGTCATTGAAAGTTTGTCACAGGTTTGCATAAGTCACAAAATCTTGAGTCCTTAACCGCACAGTGTCAAAAATAAGTGCTGTGAATTTACGAAAAACTCTTGAAAACAACGTGCAGAAAGGTAGCCGATAAATCTCAATTTTTTAAAGAAATTTCCATTTGGAAATGTTTCGGTTTCTAAAAACAGAAGCAGTTAGTATGCTGATAGATTTTCCGTTGTCACTAACTCCGTTTTTAAATTGAAATGTCAGTTACGAGTTTGTTTTTCGTTTTAATACACGTATTTCCCGAAATTCTAAAAATCTCAATTTTCATTTTTCTCAGTCTCTACGCAGACACTGATTTGTACGTCAGTTGGCGTCACGTGAATGGAGGGAGATGCCTTCGGTGGATTTAATGACGACGCGACGGTTGTACATGTCGCTTATTCATTTCGTAGGACTTATTTCGCCGAGGCAGTTTATTTTCCTTAGGAAATGAATGAAATCTTCCCTCAGTCGGGTTTCATTTCGATATGTGACTTTGAAAAACCAACTGGCGAGGGTAAGGAGTTGTTCACGGATGGGTCCAAGTTTAACGACCAAGTAGCGGCACGGTGTTGCGGGCTCTTGGATAGCAACGAGGAGTACCCAAAACGGTAGTTGTCGTGCAACTCCTCGGCCTTCCAGACGGAGCCATTAGCGATCACGGAAGCACTGGCCTCGGTCCTCCCAAGCAGAATCGCAAAGGAGATCAGCTTATTTTCAGACAGCGAGGCTGCCTTGAAGACACTCTGAAAATTCAGGAATAAAAATTCCCAAGACAAAGAAATTAAGGCTCAGCTGGGAACACAGAGGTGGGAAGTGTGTATTTTCACTGGGTCCGAGGCCATGTCGCAATCAGGGGAAAACGAGGGCTAATCAGTTCACCAAGGAGACTATGAAAAAGAGTGAAAGGGATTATCCACTACTAACACAACTGCAGAGTGTGCAAGCCAGAATGAAGCAGGCGATTCTTGGCGAGTGGCAAAGTAGATGTAATAATGGGGACACGGGTACGAAAACCCACATAATCTTTCCCCTAGTTTTAGTAAAGTGGACTGAAATAAACGGTAGAGAACGGCGTTCTCTTATGAAATTGGTAAGGGGTACGGCGTTCCCCTATATAAAATAGTTATGAACAAAAGTAAGTAGAAATTTGATAAAAAAATATGCTGCAAAACTATACCGAGGAAATTCGGGCTCGGTATTCATTTACATCTGTAAATTCTATTCGTAATTTGTGTAACAAGTTTATGTGTCATAATTTAACGTCTATGATTTTGCAGTTGTGAGAGCTTTAACCCTGAGACGACATAATTTGTCCTTCTGATTCTTATCTACCGACACGTAGCTGGAGAAGAAGCTAGCATTCGACTGTTCTGCTTTCTTATTATGCCGTACGTTATCCAGCAGGGTGGAATCGTGAATTAGCAAGAGTGTTGCAGACTAGATTTAAAACATCGAACTCAAAGGTGAGAGCAATTCATTTTTCTTTTTCATTCTCCTCAGCCCAAAGGTTGATGGGTAGCATTCATTGGTCATCATCTGCAAAGAAATCTTTTCCTGAGCCGTAAGCTCGATGTTCCAGTAGGGTCTTCCTCTTGTTATTTAACTCATATATCCTATTTTTGGGCGTCCTCTTCCAGCTTTTCCTTCCATTCTATCTTCAATCAAGTTGACACACCATGAAAACCCATATTTGTCACGTATAAGCTATTGAAAATCCATATTTGTCACATCTAAGCTATTGAAAATCCATATTTGTCACATATAAGCTATTGAAAATCCATGTTTATCACATATAAGCTATTGAAAATCCATGTTTGTCACACATATGCTACGGAAAAGCTGTTCCGGTTTAAACTGAGATATGTGTTTAAGAAAAACTAAGAAGGAAAATATATTGAGTTTTAAAATCCGAAGAGGCCTTTCTTAATAATTAAGTTTCACTCACATAATTTTTCCGACGAAAGGAAAAAGAAATGGCCTGGATTAAAAATAAAACAGTTGACGATTTCTCGCCTTCCTTTTTCTTTCTTTTATTTACCGTGAAAAGCAAAGCACATCCGAATCCAGTTATCTTGCTTTGGTTTACAGACGTAGATATTTACGAAATTATCATTTTAAAATTTAGTACTCGGGGAAAAATTTTGCCGTACAGATCTACGAGTGGTCTGAGGCGCTGGTCTTTGACCATTCGTTCTGATCTGGGCCTGGAATCGAGCTTCGCATCAGGCATGTGTGAGGGGCTTACCCTCTCCCCCCTGGAACCAGAGCCCCTACATTAAAGGCTGGCGGCAGCTTATAGCCTGCAAAACTGCTCATCGTGGTGGTTAATATGCCCTCCTAAATAAAATTTGGAATGTATAGAATTGGAAGTGAGTAAGAACACAGCACACATTTTGAAAATGCAACGAACATTTAACTTAGGCTTGTTTTGTTTTGTTTTGGCTTTTAACGAGCACCAGGATCAAATCTGAGGGCCATCAGCAGTCGCCCGCCCCTAAATTAGGCCATTAGCTCCCGGGAAGGGACAGGGAGGCGCCAAGGACCACTCATGTTCCCTCTAGGTCTCGGACTCAGGCTCAACTTGGACGATTGGCCAGAAACTCGCGTCACTCCCTACTCGGGCACCTGGAATGAAGAAGTTTTATATTTTAATAAAGTATTTCATTATCTGGATGTATGAGCTTTAGAGAGATGCACGAAACAGCTAAACACGAAGACATGGTAGATAGTGTTTGCAAGCCTTGATAAATGCTAAAAATCAGTCAGTAAAACCACAGCAAGAAGTTAATCGGAAACATTTTCCGGTGTGAAACCTGGATACCAACCGTACCGTAGCAGGGGAATTTTGCCTAGAAATAGGGATTGGTGTGAATTTCGCTACCTTCAAACAGATACAAGGTGCAGAGAAAGAAGTTTACTGAAACAAGCATGCATCATCATATAAAGGAATGGGGTGTCCGAGTGCATGCTAAGAAATAGAAATGCGGTGTGATCGCCATAACGTTCTTTTTTTTTCTTTTTTGCAGTTTAATAAAAAAAATGTCCAATCCTGTCACAATGTTTCACCTGTACAGAGTAAATACTCATTATAACGGACCAATAGAGGGCAATGATGTCTGTTATAATCGGGTAAGGGAGATATATAAGTACACTGTTGGAAAAACAGCCAACAAACATGCACTAAACAAGGCACTCAATAAAGAGAAATGCTCAAAAAGTACTAATAAATGCATTGCACGAAGTGCAAAATTTAACAAAATGAAATTTCCTTTTACATGTTGTAGATGATAGGTGAGTTTGTTGTGCGTGGTGATCTAGTTACGTTAACTATTTATCCTGAGCCAGTGGAGCTATGATGCTCAACTGACAGGTTTTTTTTCGTTGTTGTTTCGTGGTTTAAAGACTACGGTAATTCATAGGGGTATAAGCGATCCCCGTCCCTGAATTCGGGCCAGTTCGTCCCAGCAAAAGAACAGAGCCATTGGACAAGCCCAACATCTTATGCCTCTCCCAGCGCTGCCTGGAACGAATGGTCAAAGGTCAGTGGTTCAAACCGCGCGGCCGCCAGGGTGACAGTAACATGCCTCTTGCAGAAGACTATGGTGAATAAGAATCAGCAGCAGAATGGCTATTAGCAGAATTAAACTCAACAGCAAGTGCAGGGTCAAGAACAACTGGTCTGTATGTTTAATGACATCTCTATGTTTTTAATGTTTTCATTTCTATGTTTTTATCTCTATGTTTTCAGTGACTTTGTTGTGACTGCTCTTGATTGCAAAGTATTTGAATATTTGATTGCAACATAGAGATCCTCTGCATGCCTATCCATCAATTGTGACCTTAAGAGCGTCTTGATTTGGGTTAGGTAGGAGAATGCAGATTCGCAGAATAAGTGGTTGAAAAGCAAGAAAGCATTTTTCGCGCATGTTGCCGAAGGCGTGGGTATTCTATTGCATTTTTCCATATTTCAATTTGATCTTTCTCAGGGTCAAATAAAGACTTTAAAATGTCATCTTCCGAGAGCTCAATCAATTCCATCTGTAGTTCGCCACAGAACGAAATCATGAGGGTAGCAGGTGTCAATATAGACCTTATGGTTGGTTGGTTGATTTTTATGGCGCAAGGGCCATGTTTGGCCAAAGAGCGCCAGACACAAAACAAACAAACAGTATTAAAAGCGTGGTATAAAACTTAAAATCTGGCTGATCAAGTAAAACTGTACAATGAGAATGATGGAAGGGCTAAAAAGACAATGAAACAAACAGTATTCTAAAAAACCATGGTACAATGATTAAAATCTAGCTGATTCAGTAAAACTGAGGAATGAAAATGATGATAGGGCTAAAATCTAGGTACGTTTAAAAAAGTCAATTTGTTTAAAAAAATGAAAAAACAGCAACAGTATTGCAGTGGTCATTTAGGAGCCGCTGCAGTGTAGCTGCGTCCTCGGTCAACAAATGAGAATGAAAGAAATGAAAACGCACATCACGAAAACGAACACAACCACACAAAAGATGAGTGACAGTGAGTCGGCATCTGCACGTCTCACACATCGGCGCAGTGTCGCCACACAGAAAAAAGCGGTGAGTGAAACGACAGTGCCCAATGCGGAGGCGCGCAAGCACCACTTCCTCCCTACGGTTCCGACGATATAAGGATTTCCAAATTTCAAGATTAGGTTTAATACGATGCAGTTTATTTTCCACCTCCTGGTCCCACAGACCCTGTCACGTTCGCTTGATATGGTCGTGAACGATAAAGCGGAAATCCCGGTGAAACAGTGGCAAGGGTGTGACGACCAAAGAGGAAGCAGATCTAGCAGCCGCATCAGCACACTCGTTACCCGAGATTCCAACATGCCCGGGAATCCAACAAAATTGTATCTGGACACCGGCCTCGAGCAAAGAACAAAGAAGCCTTCGTACGGTAAAAAGAAAAGGGTGGTCACAGCAGTCCAACGATGACAATGCCTGTACAACACTCAAATAATCAGTGTACACCGCAGCCCGGTGATGAGAACACGACTGAACATGGAGAAGGGCGAGATACACAGCATGCATCTCCGCCGAAAACACCGTGGCCTCAGCTGGGATCCGCGCTACTGAAACGTCATCTACACAGATATAGACTTTATGACTGACTAATGTTTTAACTGTGGCAGTCAGTCGGGAGCATTATTTCGTTGAATCTTCGATTACACTTGATATTTTAAATACGGTCATTTTAAGATTAAAATAAAATATTAAAAGACGAACAAAACATCTATATATTAATAACATAAGTTTCGTTTTTACTGTGAGTCCTATTTTGAGAGAACGGCTGAACGTAAAGATATGGTTGAGGTATCAAAAGAAAGGTCTTACAATGTAGATGTGCCAGTCGAAGAGAAAAATGAGACTGGGGAAACGGTTCGGGCGTTGTGGGGCGGCAGATTTCCCATGTAAAGTCTATGCAAGAAGAGCGCGGTTGACATTCGATCGCCTGCGGTTGACTCACGCGCTGTTGAAAGCGGAAGCATGGAGGAACTGAGATAGTCCAAAGTCTAATCTTTTCTGAACTTTGCGCGAAGCAATGCTATCAGGCATTGGTATCAACGTTCTTCTCATCGGAACAGCGAACACTCTCGAAGTCCTGATTGCGTTATGCCATTGGGCTGTGTGGTGTAGATATACAATTTAATATTCATTCATTCGATCCAGTTTATTCACGTAAGTAAGAAGTTTCCCATTATGTAAAGATGTAAGTAAACATTCCGTTGACCATTGTTAGGTGGTCGTTAAACCTTCAGTAAAAAAAAAAAATAACGAGTCTTTACTTAAGTGGTTGAATGAATTTGTCAATCAAGTAAAGTTTATATTTGTTTTTCCATATGTGTTTATTCTTTTCAAAAAATAAAAAAACAGAAACTAACTGTCGATTCCGACGGGTGAAGAGTATTTGCAATGCGAATCTCATTCCAACAACATTTACAAACGCAGTTGTGACTGAAGATGAGAGTGACAGAAAGCGCTATCCAGTTGAATTTTTGCACACCATCGAGATGAGTGGACTTCCGCCTCACATTTTACGACCGAAAAAGGGTGCAGTCGTGATGCTCATCACGAATCTGGCCGCCCCGGTGGCGCAGTGGTCTAAGCGCTGGCTTATGATGATTCGTTCGTAAAGGGTCCGAGTTCGAATCCCGGAGGGGCATGGATGTGGTGTTTGTCTTACGGCACTGGCCGTCTCCCTTCCCTGGAATCAGTGGCCCTAAATTAGGGACGGGCGACTGCTTATAGCCCATTGAGTTTCTCACGGTGGTCGTTAAACCTTCAGTTAAATTAAAAAAAACCCGCGAACTTGGACTATTGTCTTTACTGAAGTGGTTGAATGAATTTGTCAATCAAATAAAGTTTACATTTGTTGTTTCATGAGTTTATTCTTTTCAAAAAAACAAATTAACCTCGATTCCGACTTGTATTAATGAAAATAAAAGGGTTTGTTCTGGAAAAATTTGGATTTTCTCGAAAGGCAGCACTTAATTTAATGACCTAGTAGGCTGCAGGTTCCCCACCTCTGGTATATAGGGATAACGGACTGAGTCCTGTTTTTCCCATTTGGGCAGTCTTGGATACTACATACGTATTTCATCTACTATAAGAGAAATCCGTTATAAAGAGGTCCATAATAACGAGGGTTGTATGTTCAAGTTTAACAGAGAGTAACTACAATGTACGATTAGTTGTAAGACTTAGAATACGAACAGCGGTGTTGAAGGATGCCATAAATTCGAATCATAGAGTGCAAATCAAATCCAACTGTAAAAGCGGAGTCCGAAACAACGTGAGCTGCAACTTATTTTCATTCATTATTTATTCTGAAATATATTGTAATGCGAAGTCCACGTATATATTCAAATGACAGAAGCATTGGTCAAAGCACTGTAAACAGAAATAGATTTTCATAAGTTAAACATTTTCGAGAATATAATTGCGTAAGGTCAACGCATATTTAAAACGTCAAAGCACTGGTAATTATAAATAGCAACTTATTTCGATTGGTTCTTTATTTTCCATAATAATATACACTATCTACCAACAAGTAATTGGACACCCCTGCAATCGACGATATCTGCGGTCCTGATACACGTCACGGCCGCCGCCGTCGTTAAATATCGTGTGGGAAACAACAACGCAACGAGTCGCATGCAAGATGCCACGCAGTTCGGAGCTCTCTGATTTCGAGAAAGGTGTAATCGTCGGGTATCACAGAAATGGCCGATCCATACGTGACATATCCAGCGAGTTGAAGTACCCAAAATCGACAGTGGCCTAGGTGATTGGCAAGTGGAAGATGAGAGGTGACAGTTGGAATGTGCCCCGACCCGGCAGACCCACAAAACTGGGAGATAGAGACCGACGGGTGCTGGCCAGAGAAATTCGGAAGAACCGCACCAAATCGATGGGCCACATCCGCGAGGAGTTTCAACAGGCATCCGGGAGTGTTATTTCGATGAATACCATCCGTAAGGAAGCCCATCTGCTTGGTTATCATGGACGTGCTGCCGCCCACAAGCCTTTGATCACCAAGTCCAATAGCGCTGCTCGGCTAACGTGGTGCAAAGAGTGTCGACAGTGGACCGTTGAACAGTGGAAACAGGTTCTCTGGGGCGACGAATCAAGATTCACCCTCTACCGTTCGGATGGCAGGGTCTGGGTTTGGCGTCTGCTTGGAGAACGCCTCCTGCCAGAATGTATTGTGCCAACTGTGAAGTTCGGCGGCCGGTGGAATTATGCTATGGGGGTGTTTCTGCTGGTATGGCACGGGACCCTAGGTCGCAATTTCTGGTAGACTCAACGCCGAGACCTAGTGCACCATTTTGGATGACCATGCGCTTCCTACGTTGTGGCAGTTTTACGGGGTGGACCCATGTTACTTTCAGGATGACAATGCCACCTGTCATGTTTCGAGGTCCACCATGGCTTGGTATGGTGACATTGGGGTTAATCGAATGGACTGGCCTGCGCAAAGTCCGGACCTTAACCCTATCGAGTACCTCTGGGACGAGTTGGAGCGTCAACTTAAGGGGTGCCCCGACCGTCCGAAATCGGTGAAGGAACTGACCTGTGTTCTCCAAGCCGAGGGGAAGAAAATACCGCTAGCCGTCGTACAACGCCTGGTTGAGAGTATGCCCCGGAGGGTCGCAGCTGTAATCGCCGCTCGTGGAGGCTCCACCAACTACTGCAGGTGAATAAACTTCGTTTTCCTTTGCCATCACAGACGTCCAATTACTTGTTGGTAGATAGTGAGTAATGCAACAGTGAATTGAATTCAAATTGCAGTATCTTTGACAGGAACAATAAAAACAGCGACTCATTTTTATTCGCCATTTACTTTCGGAAATATTGTAATACGAGATCCACAAATATATTATAGCAGGGCTTGTTAATTACGTGATTGCTTCATCCCACGGGAGTGACGTAAATTATATATATAAAAAGCAGGACCAACGTAAGACAAACAAATTAAGACAAATTAATTAAACGTAGTATTTACATTGTTACTTTTTCTTTATGTGAACGAAAATCATATGGATGAAGAAAGTATATTCACCAAAGGAAGTCTGAAAGTACGTTTTTTAAAGATGCAATAAAGCCACAAACTCAATTGACAGTTTTGCGTTTGTTTTTTTATAATTCTCATAGTTTCGGTTACGTGCTACAGTATATCTCAAAACATTGATTTGAGAACAATATCAAATCACCACTCGGGCGAGCATGTTCTAGTACCATTCAAAGGAAATTCGTGGTTAATCTCATATAAGCGACATCGGAAATCGATCAGTGTCTTAAATCTTCAAGGATAAACGATATACCACTTTGTTTCACCGTAGCTAGCCAGAATTATAAAAAGGAGGGAAACGAAATAATGCGCATTAAAACAGAAAGTGATACCCACGGATTTTTTCTTTTTTTTTTTTTTGTCTCACCTCAGAAACAGTTGCATTCTTTGAACTGGGAAAGAAAGATAAAAAGGGGAATGGATTAGAACCAGTTCATCACAGCCAGCTTTCACAATTGCCATTTGAAGGAAAAAATTAGACATTTATTTGGTTGACGAATCTAGTTCGTTTCACAGCTGGATTCGGGTCACCCGGGTCCAGACTTTACGTTGGGTCAAACGGGTGGGATTAAAACCTTCTGACCCGATTCTGACCCAATATTTTTTTCGGGGGGGGGGGGGGTGAATCTCTTTAGACAAAACTGGCAAATCTCTGTATAATTTCTTGCATGATATTTTTCCAGCTGCAATCTTTCGACGTATGAACCAGCAGAAGTACCCTGTTCTTTCTCCTCATCGACTTAAAATCGAGTCATATTTTTCTAAAATCATTTGTAGGACATGAAAGCGTAATATACTTTTTTTTCTATAGCGTGTCTCATTGACATTTTACTTCCACTGGAAACGACTTTAAAAATTCATTCGGAGATATATCAATGTATCTTCTTGATTTTATACATATTCGTATACATGGGCATTTTATTCCATTTATTACAACTATATTATCTCCACTGTGTTTGATATCATATTTTTATCATTTTCAGAAACATCAACATTTCAAAAATATGATTGTTTTCAATATAAAATGTGCTGTGGCGGAGGTTCTACCCCCTCTCCTAAATTAGGGACGGCGGACTCCCCGAATCTTGATACTCACAAGGGTAGTTAAAACTCCCCAAAGAAAAGAAACATCACGTCCGTTTGGGCGGATCTTTCCGTGTTAGATTCCTCAGAGACGGGTGAGGCCTAAACCTACAGACCCGGTTTCGGCCCAGCTTAGAGAGATAGAGAGAGAGAGAGAGAGAGAGAGAGGGGGGGGGGGTATTTAAACCTCTTTAGTAAAAAATAATAAAAAAGACAAATCTCTGGCATTATATTTTGCCTGACATTTTCCCAGCTGCCATCTTTCGAATTGTGAATCAGCAGAACAACCCTCTTCTTTACTCCGTCAACATAAAATCGAGTCATGCTATTTTAAAAACCTTTTCTGAGACATGAAAATTCAGTTTCCATAATTTTTCTGTGCTATGTCTCATTAACATTTTCCTTCTAGTGGGAACTAGTTTCAAACGTCATGCTGCAATATGTCAATGTATTTACTTTCTTAATTTCCATATTAGCTCAGGAAACTGAATTGTTCGATACATATTCATATATAAAGACATTTCATTCCGTATATTATGATGTTATTATCTCTGCATTGTTCTTATTTTTGGAAATATCGGCATTCTAAAAATGTGTTTTTCGCTTTGTCATCTGATTATTTCGTTTCTGTTTGTAAGCTTCCATTTACTGTACTGATGTATCTACGTTGATAAAATCGCAACAGCACTGTTACATGTACATATGAATAAACAAGATTATGTTCGCACATTTTGATATTAATATAACGTTTTTATGAATTATAAATGCAATAAATCCATTTAACATAATGCATTGAAGTATTTTATAATTCATTTGCTTACATGACCTAGTATAATTTACTACTTTATAGACTTCAGTAGTCCCGTATCCAGAAACGTGTACGTCACATACACTGACGGGAGAAAAATCCCAACACTAAGAAGGGGTTGTGTTAGATAAACGACAGTTGGTAGGCGGTGAGAGTACATCTGTAAGATGACGTCTATGCAAATTTCGCGCTCGGCGCAAACGTGTGGCACTAGTAGCGCCACGAGCAGGTGTAGTAACCGTACAAGACCTCACTAACTCGGTTCTATCCTGGCGCCCTTTCTCTGGCCTCCCCCCTGCTATTATCTCGTCTCCATTCGCCCATTTGGTCTATGACTCTCTGCTAACTGCACTTCCTTCGCTTTTCCCTGATCTTGTCTCCCCCACCGGTCTCGTCTCTGTCTTTTCTGCCCCTCTTCCGCTGCCGTTTTTCCTCCGACTCACAAACTCGGTTCTTCCTCTCTCCTCTCTCTCCTCTCTCTCCTCTAAATCTCTTTATCGTTTTCTAGTGCACCTTGCCACCCCTTCACTGCTTTCTATTCTACAGGTTCCCCCTGCTTCTCTTCCTCTTGTCTGGGCCGCTGCCCGCTCACCCTTCTCCGCCCCTCTTGAAATTAATACCCACTGGCTATTTTTGCATCATCGCCTCCCTGTTCCGTATTTTCTCTTTCGCATGTCCCTTCCCTCCTCCCCTCTCTGCTCCTTCTGCACACAGGAGGCAGACGTTTCTCACGTCTACCTTTACTGTCCCATCCTGATGCCTCTCCTCCACCAGGCTTTCAGGATTGCCAGTCGCTCTTGTTCTCAAGATCTTCCGTTCACTGCCTACAGACATCTTCTTCTGCGGGCTCATCCACCTACGCCTCTTCCGTCAGTATGTGACTATCTTTTCGTGCTGGTTAAACACGTTATTTACGTATACCTTCAACAACTCCGCAGCGTTTCCTCGCCGGTCTCTTTACACCAGGCCAGCGCAGTACTTTTGTGCCGTTTTCAAGATCGATTGCTTTCTCGACTCCGCCTGGAGTACCAGTCGGCTTCTTCCAGTCGTCGAGAAGCCACCTTCTATGCTACCTGGGCGCCGGCCGCTCCATGGTTTGCGGTTGATTCTGGACTGCTACACCTATCAGTACCCTAGGATATTCTACACCTCCTTTGCTGAGTTCCGTGGCACCCTGGTGCCCCTCCTCCACTCTACGACTCGTGCAATCCACGCTACCGTTGAATTGTGAATGCTAATGTCATCTCAGTGTATTTTCATGCTTACTCGTGTACATTACTTACTTTCACCCCGCCTGTATTATGTTGCTTTGGTGCCTTCGTTAAATAACTTGCACAATTGTGCACACTGTGTTTTTATCTCATGTATGTAATGTTTTACCTTCACGGCGGTGTTTGTGCTGTTCTTTTCTAATTGTGTACTATTGTTTCGCCTGTGTTATCCTGTAAATCATGCCCAGCCAATGTCATGTGACACGATGTGTTTCTCTCTGTCACTTCTGCAATTTTTATGCAATAAGCTTTGCTTGCAGCATCTGTTATTCATCCCCATTTTCATTGCAGTATATATACCATCATGTTTTAACAGTTTGTATTATTTCCCAGTGAGACGCCCAACGCTGTACGTCTCCCTCTTATGTTTTCTTATGATGGATAATAATAAAGCGATTTTGAAACCTTGGAACATGCAAAGCCGGTTTGCTGTAAATACGCGCTGTAACGTTCGTGAGTGTTAGTTAAAGTTGAGATTCGACGTAGTGTGTTGATGTTAGTCCAGAATGCCTTTAAGAAGACGAAGAAGCCATTATCAACAGCTCACGGAGTTTGAACGAGGTCATGTAATAGGGCTACGAGAAGGTGGATTTTCGTTCCGCAATATTGCAGAACGACTTGGCAGGAATGTAGCCACTGTGCACGATTGTTGGCAGCGGTGGTCAAGGGAAGGTACTGCCTCAAGAAGACCGGGTTGCGGCCGGCCACGTGGCACTACTGAGAGGGAAGACCGCCGTGTACGGCGTATGGCCGTGGCGCATCGTACCGCGACTGCGGCAGCAATTCGAGCTGCAGTTGCCTCCACAGTGACACAACGAAATGTTACAAATCGGTTACTTGAAGGACAGCTCCGAGCCAGACGCCCTGTAGCGTGTATTCCACTTACTCCAAACCACTGCCGCTTGCGACGTCAGTGGTGTCAAGCTAGAGCTCATTGGAGGACGGAATGGAGATCTGTTGTGTTTTCTGATGAAAGCCGGTTCTGCCTGGGTGCCAGTGATGGCCGTGTGTTGGTTAGAAGGAGGCCAGGTGAGCGCCTGCAACCAACATGTCTGCGGCCGAGACACACTAGACCTACACCTGGAGTTATGGTCTGGGGAGCAATTTTCTATGACAGCAGGAGCACTCTCGTGGTTATCCCACGCACCCTAACGGCACAGTTGTACGTCGGTCTGGTGATTCAACCTGTTGTGCTGCCATTCACGAACAGCATTCCAGGGGGTGTTTTCCAACAGGATAACGCCCGCCCGCATACCGCTGTTGTAACCCAACATGCTCTACAGAGTGTCGACATGTTGCCGTGGCCTGTTAGATCACCAGATCTTTCATCAATCGAGCACGTATAGGACATCATTGGACGACAACTCCAGCGTCACCCCCAACCAGCATTAACCGTCCCTGTATTGACCGACCACGTGCAACAGGCATGGAACTCCATCCCACAAACTGACATCCAGCACCTGTACGACACAATGCATGAACGTTTGCGTGCTTGCATTCAACTTTCTGGCGGTTACACCGGTTATTAATGTACCAGCATTTCACATTTAAAATGGCTCTTCTCGCGCTTACATTAAGCTGTGATCTTGAAACCTTAATCGATTAAATATGTTACCTATACAAATGTATTGCCGCCATTTCATTCCTCTACAACTATTTTTTCGTGGTGTTGGGATTTTTTTCTGTCAGTGCATTTATCGTACGTCCATGTACCTTGAACTTTACGAGCTTTTTTATTAATGTGAGATCCATGTTCCTCGGACTATACGTTATAATTATAAGATATATATGAATACTCAAGAGACGCAAATAGCGTATTAAATCCGTTTATTTTTGCGGCATAGTAAGTACAAAGATTCGCCAAGCTTTCGCACTCCACTGGGAGGCTCTCTCAAGGCAATGGTAGACATAAAATGTCTACCATTGTTTATGTCTACTTATTGCCTTGAGAAAGCCTCCCAGTGGAGTGCGAAATCTTGGCGAATCTTTGTACTTACTACGCCACAAAATTATACGGATTTAATACTTTATTTGCGTCTCTTGAGTATTCACAGTGTGGTGTATTTATAATTACGTTAAAAGATCTATGAACCTAATTGTTTTATTTTACTGTATAATTATAGGTTTGTACATAGTTTGATTTCTTTTCCTTTTTGTGTGTAAATATTTAGGTTGTACATAAAGAACATTATGAATTTGTCTTTTACCTGGTACAGTCCTTCCCAATAGTCATTGCCCTCGAGCAACAACCAATCGCATCGCTGCGACCCACGGGAAGGCTGCTGACAGCTTTTTTTGTTGTTTGTGCACCACTTCCTACAGTTGTTTTTTGAAAAACCCATTGTCATGAGTCTTTCAAAGTCGCTTATCAGTCTCGTAAATGAAGAGTATCTCTCATATTACGACTATCTACGCTTCGTACATTGAATCCTTTGCCACGAGATGTTTATAAAGTCATCTCAACGTTACAATTGCGTACGTAAATGAGGATGGCAAGTGTTTGGTTGCTATAAGGTGTTACTAATAATTTGCTACTTCAGTATACGTCTTTCGTATTTAATGCTAACTGACTCCAAACTGCCTCCACATTTCTTACCTTCAATAAATTGATGTGATATTCACCTTTCTTGAGAAAACATTTTGCAACTGTTGCAGGAACTAAAAGAACTTTCTTTATTCTTCGTCAGAAGCATGTAGATTCCTTTTATTTTTATGTTTTTTCTTTTACTTGGAACTTCCATTCCATGACGTAACAATAAGACTATTCATTCCTGTATTACTTTTTTTGGGTTAGAGTTTAACGACTACCACGAGAAACTTATTGGGCTATAAGCTGCCGCCCGTCCCTAATTTGGAGTCACTGGTTCCAATGAAGATACAGAACTTGCGCCTGAATTCGAGAACAAGCTGAACATAAACAAGAAGACACAACTAAGATAAACACAACACCCATTCTTCATCCTAGATTCAAATGCGGTCCCATCGGGACGGCTACGTGTGATCCTTAGAATTCCTTTACTCGTATGTATGTGTTCGTGCTTACCAGACACACCAAGTAGCGTGGTCGTAAACTTTGCTTGCCTGGAACACAAGGGCGGAAACTGATGCATCACGAGACTCTCACTCAACAACGCCTTAACTTATTCGATTCTTCTAGCCAATGGGTTGAATGACTGAAGATTTTTCGTTTTACTGTCAATAAACTTCTCAACTGTTTCATCTAACAGTTCTGCAAATACTAAGGTTAGAAGATGGACGTAGTTTTAATGACTTGTGAAACTATGGTGAGTAGCTCAGGCGAAAAGGAAAAGATAGCTTTTTCTTAATTATTTTAAATGACTCAGAACCTAGACTTTTTATCCTTTGACCTAATATTATATTAAATATTTTTCTACCTTCGTATTTTCACATGCATCGTGCCTGAAATATTCATGCATAAATTTGGATTCATCAAACGCTGATTTTGTTTTAAGGTGGACGTCAAGTAATTTTGCTTCCTATACTTCCAATGGAAAAACTTTTGTACACATTTCCTTCACAATTAGTGTGTTCCCAAGAATGAAAATTTGAACATCGATTAAAATAACTTCATATTATTACTTGGAATATTTAATATTTTCTAAAACATAACCATAATTATATTAAAAATCAATAACTTTTCCTTCGGTGGTGTTGAAACCAGGAAAAAGATGAGCGACCTGTACTTTGATGACGTCAGTAGACAAACAAATGTTGGATTGCATAATTATGGTTATGTTTTAGAAAATATTAAGTATTCCAAGTTATAAAATGAAGCTATTTTAATCGATGTTAAAATTTTCATCTTTGGGAACACATTAATTGTGAAGAAAATGTGTACAGAAGTTATTCCATTGGAAGTATAGGAAGCAAAATTACTTGACGTCCACATTAACAGAGAAAATTCCATAAATTTATTGTATTCTCCTGAATGTGAGACAAACCAATCCACAACTTTCAATCTGAGAACTTTTTTTTTTTTCAGATTTCATTCATTATTATCATCAAGGTGGGTAGACATTCAAAATTGGTTTTGCGCATTTGTTGAATTATCAATTTAAAATTTGGAACATAAGAAATGTAGCGGTTGATAAGTGATGTTTGCCCAAAAAGTTAAGGAATGTGCAGTTAATTATTTTGTATTAATTAATGATTAATTTAATGGTATTATTAATTTAATGGTATTAATTTAATGGTATTATTAATGATTAATTTAATGCCAATAACTTGAGAAATTGTAAATGCAAGGTAATCATTATTTTTCAAACAGTAAATCAAGATATTTATTATGTAATGAACTACAGTCCCATTTCTTACATATTTCTTCTGATTGATGTAATATTTTTTTGTGAAAACTTAGGGAAAATAATGAAAAAAATGTTCAAATTCCAAATTCGATGTTATGTATCTCAAAATTTACTAGTTCCGAAACAAAACATTTAGTTCGTTTGCACAACAGACATAAAGAGATGGAACTCCTGCCAAAAGATTTGAGATCGAATCATTAGTTATTATGATATCGTATTTCAAAATATTACGCATATTTCGAATTTGAGAAAACGTAAAAAAATAAAATAATTTTCGTTGAAAGCAATGGATAACATACGTGGATGAATTTGAAAAACTACTGTGATTGTAGGTTTCCCCTTCATTTGCATTGTTCATGTCTAGTTTTAACTTTCTTTTTGCCGGCAAGATTTTTCTAACCTTTTCTGCCACGGGCGTTGCAGCAACGCTAGCTCGGGATAAACACTGAATATCAAGGAACCTCAGCAACCTGGTTGTATAATAACCCAGAGTGCAATCAAATATTGTGAAATCCTTTTTGGAATCCTTCAGAACAATCATTGAAGGTGATAACTGCAGCACTATAATCAACACACAGCGTAAATTGCCAACGAAATAAATCTTAAAGACGTAAATTATTTAAAGGCGTTAAAACACTCATGAGTATTTTAGGATTTTCCATGGAGACACTTAGTGAAAAGCTTGCCACTCACAGTTTTAAGTATATAGTATACAGCTGATTTAGTACATCTTTGGATGCCCGTATCCATCTTTCAAACGGACGTTGTTGTGTATTTAGGAATTTTCTTATTTGCACCAGCTGCTCTCACCTTTCGGGTGCTGTTCATATCGCGTCTTCTCTTTTGATGGTGCACGATGAAAAAGCGTTTCTGTAGTATTTCATCTTATATTTTCAAAGTTATTCATATTTTCTATAATTTGAATACCACGATAATTTTGAACTGTGTCAATCATAGCGTGAAATGGTGAAAATCTGAATGGTGAAAATCAAAGGGCGAGAGAAGTGTGAAAGATTTTCACTATTTCCCTCGCATTTTGGATTTATTATCTATAATTAAATAGCTTGTGCCGTTAAGCCCCACGAGATGGAGACGTCTCACTTTCTGAGCCCATCCCTACGGATTTGTGAAGTCAGAGAAACACACATAGCGCCGTGGATTGTTGGCACTGTAGCATAAGACGAACGCCCTCGGCTAGTTATCGAGAGATCTGGGATTCGGTCCCAGCGGCGACGAAATACAATTTTTCGGTTGATGTGTGTTAATTAAAGAAAAACGTGGATAGAGCGATGGCTTTGTATATTTACATGTCAATCATAGCATCTGTCGACCTTCCTTTTACACATCAGCTTTCACTTTTTTATTCTGGTTACGAAGACGCGGCTCAACTGTTTTCTGCATATGATGCTCAGTTACCGTTAGAAATACCATGGTGTTACTTTAGGAACAATATTATATTTTTATTTAATATTAAATAAAAGAAATAAAAGTTAAAAAGCGAAATTCTAATCGAAATTGACAAAATTGCACAACATTCGGTAAAAACGGCAGACCACTTCCGGTGAAAATTATTGAAACCGACCAACTTTCAAAATATCATATCTTGTGACTTATTCGGTCATTTTGCATAAATTTAACATTTTAGGAAATCAGAAGAGTGGGAGATACAGAAGAAAAAAACATTTATAAAATTATAATGATATTTTTCAGGGTGTCATGTTGAATTCATTCATACATGCAGTGATTGCATGTATGGATGAATTCAACCTGATAATGATTGCTATAATTTTCTCAAGAAATCGTTGCAGTTCAACTCAGAAATTTCACTTCAATCAGCAAACGATTACGTAATATTACCAAAAAAAAAAAAAAGGCCAGAAATACCTACTTAGACATAAGCACACCCCTACTCAGGAAAAATAAAACAATCAGTCTCCTTAGTTCTGTTTTCCTCTGTAACGCGAAAAACATTTCGGCGCACGAGTGGATGTCAAGATTTCAGGAAAAGTTTTATAAAAAAGAGTAAGATGTACTTTAAGTAATAACTAACATCAAACACAAGTGTTTGACGCGCCAGACGTGACTTATCGAAACATCATTAAAAAGAAAGTTAGCTAAATAATAAAAGAAAAAAAAAACAAGAACTTCTTATATTCCTAAAAGTTGTGTGATCCTGCAGAAAGAACAGGGTGTGAACCCAAGACCAATTGAAACTTCAAGAAAGAATAAAAATGATGGGGATGAAAAAGTGAAAAAAACTTTTAGGAACAATAAGTCCCAATAACAGAACTTTTTGAGAGCTTTGTTAGCGAGCATTATCAGCCAGAGTTAGAGGGCGAGTTAGGTGTGGAGTGGGCAGATCACAAGAGGCATGAGTATTCCTCCTCGACTGATTCTTCACAAAAATCTTTTGCTGAATCAGCGGCTTTTGCACACCCCTCCATATCAGCGGAGTATGCTGAAAGTCTTACGCAATATTTGGACGCCATTTCATTTCTTTTCTTTAGTTTCACTGTGTTTGCTTTCTTCTTTCATTCCTCTCTTTTTTCCCTACGAGCAGCATTTGAAAAGAACTGTGTAAGTCATTTTTCTTTTCCCGTCCATTTGAGTTTCTGGTATTTCAGCTTCAGGCGTAAATAACAAATTCAGTGATACGCCATGCTATAGCTCTTGGTTTAAAGGCTCGAATGCGTACACACACATGTGTGTATGAAATTATTTCCGTGAAAATACTAATTCAGTTTATCAAGGGATTTAGCATCAAATTTTCTGCATCGTTTTTTCTTCTCTTCCAGGGGTTTAATGACGCCCAAGAGCTTTTAAGCCTATAGGGAGCTTTTTTTTTCGTTTCGAGGTTTAATGACCATAATGAACAGCTTCAAAGGAATAAGCAGTCACCTGCCACTACGGTGGGGGCACTAGTTCCGGGGAGGGGACAGAGCCATCTTACGAGCGCGCTATTCATGCCACATCCTGGGACGCAGCCCTGGAGCCGTTTCGGACGAATGGCCAGAAGCCGGCGCCTTTGACCACACGGCTACAGGGGTAGCTCTATAGGGAGTCATCCTTTCCTAACACATGGAAACTAGCTTCAGAAAACGGACAGTACAAGGGACGTATAGTAAGCGCACCACCCATGTCTTATCTACGACAGGCTCGGGCGTTTAGCCAGAGGTCCCGCGCCTCTGACCATTCGGTTATCGGGATGAGATTAGTTTTATTTGAGATCGAATAAAAAATTACAGCATTCTTAATGCCAGTTCTGTGTAAGAATTACTTAAATACTGAAATTAGAGTACGTATGATGAAATGATACGTGTAGTTGATTCTGTTGCATGGTGTTGAAACTTGAACATAAAAATACAAACATAATAAGAAAACTCGAAGCTTTTGTGATGTGGATTTTTTGAGGGCGTTTAAAGACCTTGGGCAGCAGCAATGAAGAATCAAGAAATACCGAGAGGAATAAAAATTAATGGTGTGTTGATAAGTATGCTGGAAAGAAGAAAAACTGCTTGTTTAGGGCATTCAGCACGGAGTAATAAAATTAACATTCTCCAGTTGAGGTTTTAGAAGGGTAGATCAACGGAAAGTGGAGACCTTGGAGAAGAAAAATATCCTGTCTTGATAATATAAAGAATTGGAGAGAATATTTCCAGAAACAAATTTCGAAGTAAGCGACTTAAAATTTCAAGCTTTTTTTCAGGCTGAAATTAAAGCCACCAACACTTTTTCTCATTGAAAAACAAAGAAAACAAATAGACGAGGTCAAAGAGTATGATATCATGAGTTCCTGGAAAGCCAATTTCAAATAAGTTTTTCAACAAAATTTCTATTAAAAAAATATCGTATCGGAAGAAAATAAAAAACGAACAATTCTTATAGACAGCATTCAAAATTCTTAACGTTTCAAAGCTATATAAGCTCAAGGATACAGGCTTGATTTCCTGTCTCAGAATTTCATTTCTGTTCATTTGACCATAGTGTAAAAATGACAGTTTCATTCATGAGAATAGTTACAGTGTTAAAAACATGTTTAAGAAGTTAAAGGTCGATACTCCAGCTACGTCTGTGAAAAGACACTTAAAGAAAAACATTTTTGGAAAAACAATGTCTCGAAATTAGTGCAGACCAAGTCGAAGATGTATTACAAAAACATAAGAATTTAATATAATTCACGTGCCTATCGCAGTGAATGGAGAAACTTATATGTAAGCTGTCTGTTTTAAATTTCAAAAGTTACTTGTCTACATTTCTGTAATCCGTAGAGACGTTTTATAGAAAAAGAGACTTGGAAAAGAAACAGCGCATCGCACAAGCCGAAAAAGAAAAATTGAAAGAAAATGAATGCATTCAGAAAAGATATATATTATATGAAAAGAAGAAAAATAAGGCCAACATAATTTTATTTTCGTTTCAGATTTTGATGATCACCATGAGCGAACTGTCGGGAGCATAAGTAGTCTTCTGTCCCTAATTTACGGCAGCTGGTTCCGGGAACGGGCCAGAGATATCAGAGAAGCACAACACCCATTGCCTAACTCGAGCGGGCCCATCTAAGTTCGACTCAGAAGAAACGCGAATCTAGTGAGACAAAAATAATTTGTCACTCTTGAAAAAAATAAGTACAAATAGTTCAGTAATATTGTTAACATATTGTCCTATCATGATTCAACCTTTAAACAAGAATAATCTAAAATATGACTGCGTAGCAGAGCCTCAAAGTTGAATGTTGAGATAGCTGACCTTGCGCTTGGCGTGAGACGGTTCATGTCTCTGTAAGTTTAGTTAGCGGCTGCAAGCGCGTGTGAACAAGTGGAAGCTGTTATTCCTATTGAATATTTTAGTTAAAGGTATATGTAACCTTTCGGTATAATACTTATTCATATACTGAGTACTGTGGTCCATGCTATTAACTAGCAATCTTTATGGAGAAAATATTGAATTATTAATTTTTTTCGAAAACTTTAAACAGACTTTAAAAGAAATGTCCAAGCATATCCATAAAAATAAGTAAATTATCGAAAAAATTATGAGCTTATAACGAAGTATTCTCCGTCATTTTTGTCCACGCCAGGGCTCGTACCCGGGTCCCCTCATTCCGGAATAAGTCGCTCTACCAATTGAGCTACGCGGACGTTCGTTCTGACTGCTATCTGCCTTTATGTCGTGTGCGTCCTGCTAGGCAGGCACGTCACAGGCTTTAAACCGCAACAATAAAAAAATTTTACAACCAGGACTTGCTCCTTATCGAAAGCAGGACGTCAAATCAGTTCCGTACCAAATCGACACAGAGTGGCAATAAGGCTTATGTACAAGTAGATAAGATGCTCATTTAAGCATATTTAAGTAAATGCAACCATTAAATTTAATTTATACAGTATTAACTTAATGCGTCGATATCACAGCGTTAATCTTGGAATGAAAGCTAAATTTATCATACTAAATCCATAGGATCAACAATCGGGATTTTGATGTCTCCATAATGCTTATTCAATTATTATGATTTATTATTATTATTTACTACTTTTACAAAATTATTTTATTACAATATTTTATGTATGTCATCATCATCATCATTGTCAACCATTATCAATCCACTGCTGGACGAAGGTCTCTCCAAGCCTCTTCCACAACAGTCTGTCTTGTGCCATTCTCCTCCATGTTATTCCCGCATACTTTCGAATTTCATCCACTCATCTCCCATGTGGTCTTCTTCTGGGTCTTTTCCTGTCCTTTGGAATCCAGTCTGAAATTTCGGCTGTCCATCGATGGTCTGTCCTTCTGGCATTATGTCCAGCCCATTGCCATTTCTGGGATTTAACTCTGATCATGATGTCTTCCACTCTTGTCATTTTTCGGATCCACGAGTTCCTCTTTGTATCTCTCTTAGTTACACCAAGCATGCACCTCTCCATGCCTCTTTGAGTTGTCTGCAGCCTTCGTATGCCTCTTTGAGTTGTCTGCAGCCTTCGTATGCCTCTTTTAGTTAAGGTCCACGTCTCTCCACCATACGTAAGCACTAGAAGGATGCATTGATCAAACACTTTTCTTTTAAGACATAATGGCATATTGCTCTTGAAAATCATGCTGTTTCTTCCAAAAGCTCGCCAGGCAAGTTTTATACGCCGATTAATTTCCTCATCAATGTGACCCTCACTTGATATCTGCTGTCCAAGATAAACTTAGGTATATGTTATCTCCAGCTTTTCTCCATCAATCGATAAATCTTCATTTCTTGTAAAAGCATTGTACATCACTTTTGTCTTCTGAAAGTTCATTTTTAATCCCACTTCTTTACTCTTGTCAGCAAGTTCCTGGATCATACTCTGCCGCTCTGATGGGGTAGTTGCAAAAATGACTACGTCATCAACAAAACTAAGATAAGTTAGATAATATCCATTAATCTTTATCCCTTTGTTTTCCCAGTTCAGTGATTGAAAGACATTTTCCAATGTGGCATTAAAGAGCTTCGGAGATATGGTGTCACCTTGTCTAACTACCTTTCCAATTTTTATGTGTGCTGTATTCTCAAACAGCCGAATCTTTGCACTTGCATTTTCATAGATGTTATTAATAATATTAATGTATGCATCTTCAATACCGCAGGATTTCAAAGCCATTGTAACCGCTGATGGTTTCACTGAATCAAAGGCCTTTTCATAATCGACAAAAGCCATGCATAATGGAAGTTCATATTCCCTTGCTCTTTCAATTAGTTCTCTCAGTACGTGGATATGATCCATAGTGCTGTAGCCACTCCTGAATCCAGCTTGTTCTCTTGGTTGAGCCATGTCCAGTGTCACCTTCAAGCGGTGTGAAAGAACTTTAGTGAAGATTTTATAAACCACTGACAGGAGGCTGATAGGTCTGTAGCTCCTGAGATCCTCAATGTCATGTAGGCTTATGTACTGTGTGTGTATAAATAAGCGTGAGTGTATGGGTGCGTTTGATTGTATATCAGGTGATAAGAAAGGAATGTTTCAATTAATAATGTATCATTATATTATGTCATTATATTATTATTATATCATATACTGCATTATTTTGTTTTATTCATTTCCTATGATGCATTACATTTGTTCTTAAATTTAAAGTATGATATAAACTGAGCCGTGCAGTTTTTTCAGAGTGATGAAATTAATCTTTTTTTTATCTGTAATCATAACTAACAGTCGCAATAAAAAAATCAACATGCAATTTCACTACTTTGGAGATTTTCTTTGTTTATTCTACAAGATCTATCAGTTTCAAATTACAAATAATTTTGTTTCGATAGATTCGCATTTGGGGCCGCTGTGCACGCCCTCAGAGTACTTAGTCACTGGGGCACCACAGAAATGCGACGCCATTAAAGTTTAAAAACGCTGGGAGAAATCCTCAAATCGGGAAATCGACGAAAAAAAATTCAAAACCCAATAGTGATGCCTTCTGATACTGAGCAAAAGAGGGGGCAAATCACTGAAAAATAAAAAAAAATAAGTAACCGGTATATGGCGCAAAAACACTATTAACGGAATAAACAGGAAAGATGACACCAAATCCTGGGTTTAATGAGAACGCATTTGAATCTTTTCCGACACCACAAAAAATATTTCAAAGCACATTAAAAAAAATCAGTGAAAAAGAACACTTAGAAATGAACACTTGCAACACCTAGTGGCAAAACCGTGCGGTACAAAAATTTTCAAATACAGTAAATCTTCCCTAACGGACACTCCCGAATAGCGGACACCTCCATTTTTCACACAATTTGGCAATCACCCGTCGTAAGGTATATATGGTTATGAATATTTACCTCGAAATACCTGATCTTCCGAATAACGGATAGCCATTTTGGTCCTAAAACAGTTAAAAACGCGAACGTTCATGGGAAAAATTTGTAAATTTTTGCAGCGAAGAATTTTAGTTTCTTTGTGCAAAAGCAGGATGAATTTTTGTCCTCAATATCCCCATTACAGATCTACTGGTCTATGATTTCAAGAGGACCGAACTTTTAATAGAATTGGACAAAACAACTATCTTAGATTCTCACGCTGAGTCAAACACCTACGAAACACATCATGAACACGATTTGTTTCATTTCAAAGCGAATTAAATCCACTGTCCCAAACCCCCTTTTTCTTCAACGCCAGCAAGTTAATCCTTATAGGATCCCAAATTCATTTTATTACCAAATGTTTTCCTCTTCTTTGGAAAACCAGTATGAGACCTTGAAATGGTAAAAATCTTCCAAATACGTGGAGACAATGTAAATACACAAAGTCATCGCTCTTGCCACGTTTTTCTTTAATTAACACACAACAACCGAAAAATTGTATTTCGACACCGCTGGGATCGAACTCCAGATCTTTCGATAACTAGCCGAATGCGTTCGTTTTACGCTACGGTTCCAACAATCCAGGGCGCTATGTGTGTTTGTCTGTAAGCATCTGACTTTACAAATCCGGAGGGATGGGCTCAGCCTGAGAGGCCTCCATCGGTGGGGCTTAACGGTATAAGCTATTCAAATCCAAAGGGCGAGAGGAATGGAGAAAATCTTCCAAATACGTGGAGACAATGTAAATAGACAAAGTCATCGCTCTTTCCACGTTTTTTTTTAATTAACACACAGCAACCAAACAATGGTATTTGAGACCTTGAAGAAAATGTATAGACCTTGAAAATGAAGGGTAAATGTAGTCGACTATTCCCCTCTGAAGGTGAATCAGTTCACTATCTCCTTTCATTGTCAACTGCCACTATTCTTTCAGTTTAACAACGTAACTTGTAGCGAATGTGAGCAATTTTTATTTGGATAAGATGGTTTTGAAAATCGTGACTAAAATGATTAACGTTGAAAGAAAAATCAAAATTTTAAAAGCAGCCGAAAAAGAAAAATGAAGTGTAGGGGTGGGGTGGGGTGGGGTGGGGTGGGGGGATATTAACCGAACGCTCTTCAAAGTAGGCAAAACGCAAATATGTGAACTTTTGAGAAAGAAAGGAGAAATCAAACAGGTTCAAGGCAACGAAACCAGCAAGAACAATTTCATAAACTAAAATTGGTGCATTTGATTCTGTAGTTTTCAAATGGTCTAATTCAGTCCAATTAAAGAAGATTCCTGTTAGGGGCCCTCTGATAAAAGAAGAGGAATTCAAGTCAAAAATTGCAAATGGTCTAATTCAGTCCAATTAAAGAAGATTCCTGTTAGGGGCCCTCTGATAAAAGAAGAGGAATTCAAGTCAAAAATTGCAAATGGTCTAATTCAGTCCAATTAAAGAAGATTCCTGTTAGGGACCCTCTGATAAAAGAAAAGGAATTCAAGTCAAAAATTGCAAATGGTCTAATTCAGTCCAATTAAAGAAGATTCCTGTTAGGGGCCCTCTGATAAAAGAAAAGGAATTCAAGTCAAACATTGCAAATGGTCTAATTCAGTCCAATTAAAGAAGATTCCTGTTAGGGGCCCTCTAATAAAAGAAAAGGAATTCAAGTCAAAAATTGCAAATGGTCTAATTCAGTCCAATTAAAGAAGATTCCTGTTAGGAGCCCTCTGATAAAAGAAAAGGAATTCAAGTCAAACATTGCAAATGGTCTAATTCAGTCCAATTAAAGAAGATTCCTGTTAGGGGCCCTCTGATAAAAGAAAAGGAATTCAAGTCAAACATTGCAAATGGTCTAATTCAGTCCAATTAAAGAAGATTCCTGTTAGGGGCCCTCTGATAAAAGAAAAGGAATTCAAGTCAAAAATTGCAAATGGTCTAATTCAGTCCAATTAAAGAAGATTCCTGTTAGGGACCATCTGATAAAAGAAAAGGAATTCAAGTCAAAAATTGCAAATGGTCTAATTCAGTCCAATTAAAGAAGATTCCTGTTAGGGGCCCTCTGATAAAAGAAAAGGAATTCAAGTCAAGGTGTAACATAGGTAAGTGATATGTACGTATTTTGTAGCATGCATCGAAAAATGTACATTGTATGCACTGTATTTTAAAATACAAATGACGTACATGTACTGTACCTATGTACAAGCATTGTATTGTTTCTCACTGTTAAAACAACAGCAAAAAAAAATGAAACATTTGATCGGAAAACATCATTTTTAAGCTTTGGTGGGCTCAGAAGTCGAACTCCCGAATAGCGGACAAATGTTAAGATCCCAGGATGACCCCTATTGAGAAGTCTTACTCTACATGAAAATTATTCCGCACCACAAGCGTTATTAGTAGCAAAACAAATTTTTCAAATCGCACTTTTATACGCGGAGATATCACCATTACGTAGATTTATATTAACGCTTTCTAGCGGAAAACTTAAACATTAGTTTGAAAAAATAAAGTACACAGAAATGTTTTCCACGCTGAGTAGCGTTTGCCTCAAAGAGGATTTTTCCAGTTAGATTTTCAGAATCAATAACACAAATGCAACATGTTAAGAATGGAAATATTCACTAAAGCCCCCTGGTGGCAAAGCATTTTGCCACAAAATATCGTGAAATGCATTCAAATATTCATCGTCGTCACCTCTATCTAACGCAAAAATAATTTTTAAAATCCAAATTTTAGAAATAGATATCGGAAAAAGTACGATATATTTTTAAGCGCCCTAGTGGTTACACCAATGCAATGTTTCAAACAGAAACTGCACGTGAAAGGACTTTCATGCTAAAGGTATCGGAAGGTATAAATAATTATTCGAACCGTTTCTGTTTTGTTTTTTTTGTTTTTTTTTTTTGAAACAATTCTACAGAGTAAAATATATTTTAAACTTAATGGCATGTACATTTACGCCATAGTGAGTGGTGAGCTTATGCATCGGAAGGAGACCAAAGTATGTGGATTGTCGTTTTCACAATTCACGCTGAAAAAAGAATTATTTTTAAACTGGATTAATAACTGCAGGGATACGGCGCCCACAGAGACGGTGCTAGAAGTTATAAGCACGTTATTTTATTTTCAAAAGACATGCTACAAACAGCAAAGAAAATTAGTGTGCAGCATAAATATCCCTAGAGCTCAACATGAAAGTCAGGGAAATAATAAGAAGAAACAGAAACAAATTCAACAGAAACCAAACAGTTGTCAAGGCGCGCGTTATCAAGCATAAAATTAAAAATTGTTTTGAACGTAAAAAGCGCGAACGGTAATAGCGATAAGGGCGAACCTCATTGCCGAGTGCTTTTGTGGTCTACAGCGCGGGCGAATGAGTTTTTGTACTTGTCTGTGTTCGAATCTTGGGGCAAGGCAACCAATGTTGTGTTTTCCTTTCCGGTATTGATTATATTTTATATGATTCCAGGGAAGAATCAGTTGTTTTGATCTTGTTAGGGATGAATGACTCATTTTATATCCTTAGATGTTCTCTGATAAAATTTATAATTTCGAAATTCATCCCACACAGCAGGATCCAGCACAGTAATCGCCACATTCTGCTTGGGTTCTGTAGCATCTGAATATTTCTCACTGGCTTACCACACCACGCGTGCTAAACTCGGGTTCAGAAGGATCTCTTCGCACAGCAGACTTCCTTTGTCGAATTTCTATTTTGTTGACCGGCATTAAAGTTAATTTCAATCAGCGAATTGCAACGATATTGGAAAGTTTTTGCAAAGTTTAAGTGGACTGATATTTGGTGTTCTTTCAGTGATACCCAAGCCTATTGCCGATATGTGACTGGATGGAATAGCTAGCTAAACTTCCTTTTGCTTTGATTGTGATAAGGGTGGAAATGGACACTGGTCTAAAAAACTTGTTCCAATTGAAAGATTATTCACTTATCTGAATCAATATCAGATTTTGTTTAAGACTGCAATAGACACTGACAGAAAAAATCCAAACACCAAGAAGGGGTTGTGTTAGATAAATGACAGTTGGTAGACGGTGAGAGTACATCTGTAAGATGACATCTATGCAAATTTCGCGCTTGGCGCGTATGTGTGGCGCTAGTAGCGCTCCTCGGAACATGCAAAGCAGGTTTGCTGTTAATACGCGCTGTAACGTTCGTGAGCGTTAGTTATCGTTGAGACTCGACGTAGTGTGTTGATGTTAGTCAAGAATGCCTTTCAAAAGACGAAGAAGCCATTATCAACAGCTCACGGAGTTTGAACGAGGTCATGTAATAGGGCTACGAGAAGGTGTATTTTCTTTCCGCAATATTGCAGAACGACTTGGCAGGAATGTAGCCACTGTGCATGATTGTTGGCAGCAGTGGTCAAGGGAAGGTACTGCCTCAAGAAGACCGGGTTCCGGCCGGCCACGTGGCACTACTGAGAGGGAAGACCGCCGTGTACGGCGTATGGCCGTGGCGCATCGTACCGCGTCTGCGGCAGCAATTCGAGCTGCAGTTGCCACCACAAAGACACAACAAACTGTTACAAATCGGTTACTTGAAGGACAGCTCCGAGCCAGACGCCCTGTAGCGTGCATTCCACTTACTCCAAACCACTGCCGTTTGCGACGTCAGTGGTGTCAAGCTAGAGCTCATTGGAGGACGGAGTGGAGATCTGTTGTGTTTTCTGATGAAAGCCGGTTCTACCTGTTGCCAGTGATGGCCGTATGTTGGTTAGAAGGAGGGCAGGTGAGCGCCTGCAACCAACCTGTCTGCGGCCGAGACACACTGGACCTACACTTGGAGTTATGGTCTGGGGAGCAATTTCCTATGACAGCAGGAGCACTGTCGTGGTTATCCCACGCACCCTGACGGCACAGTTGTACGTCGGTCTGGTGATTCAACCTGTTGTGCTGCCATTCATGAACAGCATTCCAGGGGTGTTTTCCAACAGGACAACGCTCACCCGCATACCGCTGTTGTAACACAACATGATCTACAGAGTGTCGACATGTTGCCGTGGCCTGCTAGATCACCAGATCTTTCACCAATCGAGCACGTATGGGACATCATTGGACGACAACTCCAGCGTCACCCCCAACCAGCATTAACCGTCCCTGTATTGACCGACTAAGTGCAACAGGTATGGAACTCCATCCCACAAACTGACATCCAGCACCTGTACGACACAATGCATGAACGTTTGCGTGCTTGCATTCAACATTCTGGCAGTTACACCGGTTATTAATGTACCAGCATTTCACATTTAAAATGGCTCCTCTCGCGCTTACAATAAGCTGTGATCTTGGAACATTAATTGATTAAATATGTTACCTATACAAATGTATTGCCGCCGTTTCATTCCTCTACAACTATTTTTTCGTGGTGTTGGGATTTTTTTCCCGTCAGTGTATGTAATCAATTCAAGGAACCTACGAAAGCAAACATAGATAATGAGAAATGTGATCAGCTTACAGTTTATACAAATTATGATAACTTGTTTTGGTATCTTGCTGAAAATGATAGCAAAACTGTTTCTTCTTGTCCGATTTCATCGCTCTTCTAGCCATAAATTGATTTAATTGCCCAATGAAAAACATTATCTTCGTAACTGAATTTTGTCTGAAAACCGTACTCCAATAAATGCTATTAAATCACCCAGGAATTTTCACATTTTTCTGGCACAAGGCCTTTAAATATATTATATGCTTGCAAGTGGAGTAAAATAATCCAAACTCTTAAAAACTTGTGAATCCTGACGTGCTGCCAATCACATACCGGTGTTGATTATGCTACATACAGCGGTTTTTAAGAGCCATGCAATACGGCATACATTTACTCCACGATGTAACCATGCTTGATTTGGTACCCATGTTTTGCAACAATTGCCTTGGAGCATGCCTTACACTGCAGTAGGCGTCCGCACAGAACCTTCATTCGCCGTTCCTCTTCATAAGTTTTCCATAATTAATCAACAGTCCCCGGTCTACATGTATCCAGGAGCAGTTTCAAGAACCTACATATGTGAATGATCGAAACATCTTCAAAGTAATGGCCTCGGAGAGCACATGAGCGAACTAGTCTCCCTTGCAATCACTGAAAAACATCTGCAAGTAAATGTTTAAAAAACAGTCGAAAGGTTTCCCAATTTTAGATTGCAAGCTTTCCATGTACTTTTGTTTTAAAGAATGAAGTTTCAAGGGTCCAAATAAGTGAATGACAAGGCAGAAAGTTTGTCCCGGAATACTGGCTACAAAACATTTCTGTGAGAGCTTTGTTGCCAGTATTCCGGTGAACATACTAGTGTTTTCTTCAGCTCTATGGATTTGAAACAACCATTATTGATAAAATTACCACGAAACTATTCGAAAAACTACCCGCTCGTTCTCTGAACCACTTTTTGTATGCTGTTTGGTCGATAATATATCTACAGGAGCATTTCTTCTTGGTCGATATACACTGAAGAGCAATTCAGTTAGAGGCAGCTGGCGTTCTGCAAATGTGTCACTGTGGGTGGCCCTGTAAACGGAAACGACATGACGTATGCAGCGATCCGACAATATAAGGAGTGATGCGACGAGAATACGTAAGACTCGGACGCAGTATGGGTAAGACGAAAGATCTAAGCGCATTTGATCGTGGGCAAATTGTTGGGGCCCGACGGATTGGTTACTCCATCTCGGAAGTCGGGCAGGCCCTGGGATTTTCACGAGCCACTGTGTCACAAGTGCACTATGAGTACATCGAATCCGGTAAAACCATCCCTGCAAGGGCCAACTGCCGTGGACAACAGCGTGTGTATGAGCGGGGTCATCGTCGGCTAGCTCGTATTGTAACAGCGGATAGACGGGCCACAGTGCAAGAAATCACTCGGCAATTGAACGCTGGTGCACAAAACCGTGTAAGCAGCCACATCATCCAGAACCATCTCCTCGCTATGGGGTACAGAAGCCATCGTTCCACGAGGGTACCGCTGCAGACCGCACATCACAGGGTGCAAAGATTAGCATGGGCGCGGGAACATCGTCACTGGACTCTAGACATGGGGAAAAGGTTGCCTGGACTGATGAGTCGAGATTCTCGTTGGTACATGCGGATGGCAGGATACGAGTACGGCACAAACCACATGAAGCGATGGATCCTTCTTACCAGCAGGGTACTCTTCAAGCTGGTGGGGGTGGCATTCTCGTCTGGGGACTGTTAACGTAGACTGAAATGGGACCCCTTGTACGTGTGATATCGTCCCTTAAAGGTCAACGTTACCGTGATATCCTAGACGACCATTTGCTCCCGTTTGTGCGTCTTCAACATCCCACTGGGAACCTCATCCTGCAACAAGACAATGCACCGTGCCATCGCTCCCAAATTGTATCCGAATGGTTGGATGAACACTCTACCGAGGTGACCTCGTTTTCATGGCCAGCTTGGTCACCTGACCTCAGTCCCATCGAGCACATCTGGGATGCCATCGAGAGAGATGTTCGAGGCTCTGACCCCCCACCCCTCCATCAAATCTTCGTGAACTGTGGGAGCTTGTTCAGGGGTCGTGGATCCGTATGGCTTCCCAACGCTTCCGGTGTCTTGTCGAGTCCATGCCGAGACGAATCGTCACCGTCATCAGGGCGAAAGGTGGTGTTACACGTTACTAGACAGGTATCTCTAATTCAATTGCTCTTCAGTGTATATCTACTGTTGCATTCGTCTAGGTAGACGTAGTTTCCGTACAACGTGGCCGTATCTTTGCACTCCTAACCCCTCCTACTTCAAAGGTGACGCTGACACAGCTTAGGATAATTGGTAACACCTTCCGTTACGCGGCAGTTTTAAAAGTTTTGGAAAGTTTTGGAAAGGAGGCTTGTAAGTGCGCTGGACAGTAAACTGAGAACTTTGACTTGAACGATAGTTTTCTGGATTATAGTATTTTGTCTACTGACAGCACTGCAGCACTAATTGATGTCTTCCGGTGAGGGTGTAACACGCTTCGACATACTTGTAACTTCCGGAAGTTGCGCTCATGTTCAATACCGTGGGACGACCACACGGTTTTAACATACGCGCCACTTCCGGAACCACATACATGTGTTTATGAGAAAAGCTAACCTGAATTTTCACACCTTTCTGAATTGGGCTACAGGGACTCGGTTTCTCCAACTGATTGTGTTTTGGTGTCCCACGCCCACAATACGAACCCTCATCTATATATTCTGTATATATTATGCCTTTCAGCGGCCAAAATTGGCCCTCCGCCAGAAACCAACTAACGTTTACAATGAGTAACTTGGTATAGATTTAAATATGAAATCAGTTCCATGTAACGTTATTAATCTCAGTAACGAGCTTCGTGCATCTTCGCGAACACCAGATGTCTTGGTCGCTAAGTGGCCAGAACCGGAGGTTTCTAGATAATCGTCCAAGATTGGTCCAAGATCGAATCCCGGCTCAGGAGAGGGTTTCGTGGCTGCATTACAGAGCTGGCTCTTTCCCATCCCCGGAACCAGTGGCCTCAAATTAGGGGAGCACGAATGCTTACAGCTTTAGGGCTGATCACGGTAGTCGGTGGACCCCCCCCCCAATACCCATCCCACCCCTAAAAACTACCTCTTACTTTGTGTGCTTCCGCGGCCATTTCTTACAGCAATCATTCCAACAGTTTGAAGAAAAATATACGCTGAGTAGCCACTTTATTATGACCACCTTACAGTTTTAAGCAAATGAGCTATGGCTGCACGCTGTTGCCGCCAGAGGGCGAGGCTAGTATAAAAAGGGAAAGCTTAGTGCTTGCGACAGTAGTAGAGGTGATTTTTGGGTGACGAGATGGGTAAAAAATGCGATTTGACGGACTTTCAACGTGGGATGATTGTAAGAGCTCGGAGCCATAGAGCGAGTATCACCGAAACCGCCGCATTCGTGAAATGTTCCAGAGAAGCTGTTGTTAAAGTGTTTAAAGACTGGACTGTCAGCCAAAAAACTGGGTCTCTACGTGCAACGTGTGGTCGTCATCGTCTAGTGACTGCTCGGGCGGAACGGAGAGTGTCCACACTGGTAACAGACAACAGAAGGGCGACAGTGCAGCAAATTACAGACCATCTTAATCAAGGATCCCCTCAAATGATCTGTTCGAACACCTTTGCTGTCTGCAGTTAACAAGAGAAAACGTCTCCAGTTCGCACAGGAGCACAAGGATTGGACAGTCGATAATTGGAAACAAATTATGTGGTCCGATGAATCACGTTTTCAGTTGCACCATGTCGATGGCCGAGCGAGAATTTGGCGGAAACAGCACGAAAGCATGGACCCCAAAATGCATTGCTACAACCCTTCAAGCTGGTGGAGGCCACGTTATGGTTTGGGGAATTTTTTCCTGGCATGCTTTGGGCCCTTTAATTCGTGTTGATCAACGTCTGACTGGCACATCATATCTAAACATCGTTGCGGACAAAGTGCACCCTGTCATGTGGATGGTTTATCTCAATGGCGATGGCTACGTTCAACAAGATAATGCGTCCTGCCATAGTGCTCGTATTGTGCAGGATTGATTTCAGGAACATGCCGGTGAGTTTACTTTGCTTAGGTGGCCCCCACAATCTCAACTCCATTGATAATTTGTGGAATAACGTTGAACAAGCCATCAGACAGCTGAATCCACAACCCTGCAATCTCACACTCCTGTCAAGTGCTATTCATCAAGCATGGTCTCAGAAACCACAAACCACCTATCCACATCTCGTGGAGTCCATGCCACGAAGAATCGACGCAGTATTAAAGGCAAAAGGTGGCCTAACGAAGTACTGAGGGGGCCGTCATAATAAAGTGGCCACTCAGTGTGTGTGCTGCCTGTTCCGAAAGAACGGTGCCCCATCAAGGCTTTTAAACTGACACACTGATATCTGGAGGTTTGGTTTGTCAAAAACAAATTGACAAACCATACCTCCAGATACCAGGGTGTCACTTTGCTATGTGAAGGTTTTGTTTGCCAAGGGCAATTTCGATGTCGACTAGTTTATCTTGTAGCTCGTTTTCAGCAGTTCACCAAGCAATGAATGGCATGAATTTGATAGCTCAGGCTTGTCACTGTATTTCGGTACATTAAGTGAGGCATTTTCCTTGAGTCTAGTTGGAGACCACTTTGTTGTTATGAAGTTTAAGCTTCTCAGTTTGCGCGCAGCACAATGGAAAACCGTTAACTATGATCACTGATAATGTACTCAGAATTACATAGTAACCCAGCTGAGTATGTTTTTCCTAAGTAAATAAAATTACTTAGGAAAAATATCGTTTAATCGTGTTTTTTTTTCAGTCATCACTTGCTTGACTTCCTTGCTCACCTATTCCATTTTAAAAACAAAATAGGCAAAATTTAGAATATTTTGATATCGTTGTTCACTCCAGAACTGATAGACGCTAAAATTACGCATAATTCTTTCTCTTCAGAGTTCGTTCCCAAGATCCCATACTTGTGCACAAGTAGTCAGTTGAAGGACTAGTAGGTATCAAAATAAATGGTTAATAGGCAGAAAGATAGGACACCAAGATAAAATAATGTCGCTGAAACCATCATATGCATTATTTCCTTCTTTATCATTTATTTAAATTAATCATTAGTCATGAAGACCGAATTAGACGATTACAAAAGATGGTTTGAGTAACATTAATTATTTTTACTTTACAGTTTTTTGGCTTATATAATTCTGTCCGTGTAGGTGACACATATTCAACTCCGTAACGATGGGGATCACAGAAGTAAGGTAACACATTTTTTTCTGCTCCACAATATATAATCAGGGGAATTTGAAGTTACTCACGAAGAAAAAAGTAAAATTAAGCTACTTCTCCACAATTCTCCAAATTTCTTGGGATACTTGTCACAACGTTTGTTAAGTTAACCAAAACTACACAGAATAAGTCCGCGTCCATACCAGTTTTGCAACTGCGCACTTTATGACAACTTCGTCTTCTGTCATGAAATCCCTTCGAAAAGATAGTTCTTTAGACTACGACAATTTAAGCTCTAGTCTAATATCATGGGTCATTACCTCTCCTGTTTTCAAGAATGATTCTCGTTGATATCCTGGCAGCTCACCTTCGTTGTGAACACGGCCCTTTTTGAATTCAGTGCAGTAAAATCGCAATACATAGAAACCAGATCGCGGTGAATGTCAGTTGGTGAAGCCGCTTTTGCTTACCAAATTAAATAATAATTTCACGGATACTTGTTTTGTACTACACACCCACATATCTTGCAAATGGAATCAGTCGTGGAAAGAGCAGAGCGCCTCCAGGCATGAGTAGCTCTGTTGCACACTGTTAATGGCTCCGTCAGTCTGTGACACTTTAATGTATCAATGCATTCCCCTTCTACATAACTGACGACATATACAGGGTGATCAGAATCGACCGCACAATAAACCTACCTGACGATTCCTCGTGGAGAAAGAAGCCGAAGAACGTTGTCCAATCGGACGTCGCATTCCGGAGATATACGCGCCGAAAGTTTGTGAGGTCACATCCGGTAAGAATACAGACATTAGAAATAACTTACTCAATCACTTTGACAGAAAACATGTAATTTATTAATGTGTACCACTACAACACAAATGATAAAACACGTGGATTCGTGTCAGATTGCAACATTCAAAATGACCACCTTGTAGTGCTGGAGCAGGCGGCAGCCAGCCGAGGAATAGACATCTGAACGCGTTGCAACATAGCAGGGGTTACAGTTGTGAGGGCCGGGTGTAAGGTAGCCACTAGGTCATGCAGGCTGTTGACAGGCCGTCGATATACCAGTTCCTTTAGATGACCCCAGAGGAAGAAGTCCAATGGGTTAAGATCCGGCGATCTAGCGGGTCATGCGACAGGACTACCATCGCCAAGCCATCGACAGGGATATTCGGTATCCAGCCACTGGCGAACATTTGCAGCGTAATGCGCCGGTGCTCCATCATGCTGGAACCATAGATTGCTGAGAACAGCCAATGGTACGTTTTCCAGTAAGTCCGGCAGAACATCACGTAGGAACACCATGTAGTTGGCAGCTCTGACACGTTCGGGAAGATGATATGTTCCCACTAGGATATCGCCTACAATACCACACCAGATATAAACTCCACACCGGACCTAGTGAGGGTGTTCACGTGTTGCGTGCAGATTGTCCAATGCCCAAACATGACTATTATGGGTGTTGCAGATACCATGCCGTGTAAACCTTGCTTCATCAGTTCACAAGATCCGGCGGATGAAACTATTATCGGCAGCATGTTGCTGTAGCGGCCATTCACAGTGTGCCTGTCTTCGAGGATAATCCTGTGGTAATAGGCCCTGCACCCGTGTGATGTGATATGGATGCAGGTCTTCGTCGTGTAGAACGGCAAGTACGGTACTTTGGTGCACACCGAACTGTCGAGCGATCGCACGGCTGCGGGTCGTTGGCTCCTCCTCTATGAACTCTAGTATGGCGTCCTCGAGGGACGGTGTTCTCACAGAGGGTCCAGTGCCACTATCTGCACTTCGCCGTGGTGCGACATTGCCCGTGTCGCGCATTCGACCGTCAAGCCGCCGTCTGACCTGGGCGTCTGGGTGCCGTCGTGCTGGGTATCGCTCGCTGTAGGCCCTTGCTGCACGCAATGCTGAACCATACCATTCCCCAAAAGTAGATACATGTCACAATACTTTCTCAAACTGTACAACATATCGCTACCTACATTACAGTCAAATGTACCAACGCAGTATGAGCTTACCTGCTACCGTCGCCAACCCTTTTTATCCCTACGAACCGCATCGCGCAGGCGTACAACTGATGGTTTCACGCCACCACGTCCTTCGAATTTGCATACCCACCCCGTGCCACATTTTTAAATGTTGATTGCCTTTTTATTTTTTTTAATTGGAGGTTTAACGACCACCGTGAGCAACTCAGTGGGTTATAAGTAGTTGCCCGTCCTGATTTTAGGACCACTGGTTTCAGGGAAGGGAGAGAGTCAGTGCCGTAGGACAAACACAACATCCATGCTTCACGGGATTCGAACCCGGAACCCTTTCGGACGAATAATCAGAAGCCATCGCCTTAGACCATGGCGCCACCGGGGCGGCTTGATTGCCTTGTAATACGTGCGTCTGTATAACTATCTACGTCGCTCTTCAATGAGCATGTGCGTTACCGGATGTGACGTCACGTTACTTTCGGCGCGTATATCTCCGGAATGCGACGGACAACGGTTTTCGGCTTCGTTCTCCACGAGGAATCGTCCTGTAGGTTTATTGTGCGGTCGATTCTGATCACCTTGTATATATATACTTCAGGAACGAACAAAATATAAAAAAAAAAAATGATTAACTACCTTTTTGGAACCTTTAGTGCTACAGATAAACAGTTTCATTATAAAAATTAAAATAATAAAATATTAAAATAAAAAAATGCTAATAAAAAGTTTAAAATGTAAAATATTTATTCGTTCTGAGGAATAACTAACATAAAAATTGTATAAATTAAGAATAAAATATAAGAAACTGAATATTTTCTGTAGTTTTACTTTAAAGTGTTTTATTACAGCTGAATAATATTAAATACATTTTGGCTGTGTTTGATGATACATTTTTCTTGTATTCTGCTGAGTTTCTGTTCTCTCTAGACAATAAGTTTTTTTATTTTTCATTTGGGAGTTTTTGGTTGGTGGATTGCATTGCTCTGTGCGGCCCTGCTGCTCGGTAGCTTTCTTCTCTACGCGAGAGCAAATTTCGTGGCCGGCAGATTGTTCAAACGGCCCCGTATTGTTGTTTTTGCCGTCTCTTTGAAAAGTAATTTCCTAGGTCAGACATTTCGTTTTTATTTCTTTTTGGTAACTTTTGGAAGCTTTTTCGCGTTTTTATGCTTGCTGACATTTCGTTTGTGTTCTTTTAAATCTAACTCAAAACACTGACGTTGATTTTCTCTTGCCCAGCAAAAACATCTTGCTGGGCCAGCACTGCCATTAGTGGCCCAGCACTATGTTGCCGCTGCCGAACCGTCAATAAAATGTCCGGGCAGCCAACAGAAGGTCCAGCAGTTCAGGCCAACAACTGGCCAACAGTTGGCACCCATCTGTTGTCATATGCCACAAGAGGGCCATCAGTGGTCCATCACAGGCAGTAGCTGCCACAAGTGGCCCTTCAGTGGCCATCAGTGGTCCATCACAGGCAGTAGCTGCCACAAGTGGCCCTTCAGTGGCCCTGCAAGCACGTGCCAGAAATGATGGCTAACCTTATGTGGTCCGCTGGTTTGCCGGTAGTGGCAGCCGGCAACCACGTGACGTAACTGGTGGCTTGCCGAATCTTATCCGCCAATTTCCCAGTAGCACCCATTAAAAAATCAAGGATAACCGCAGTTTCCCAAACCTACAATTTTTTTGCCACCCTTACGAAACTTATAAATATTATAGTACTGCGCTCAGGAAATTTTCTCAACTAACCTGAAAAACGCCCGTTTGGTTCTTAGTGGGTTTGAAACACGGCCGTTTGCGTGGGAGCTGAGCTCTGTATCGACCAGACTAATTTGCCACGCGGGAGCGTGTGCTTGAAGCTATCTGTTTCGTAAGAAATGTGTAATTGATGGTTCCCTCTCATTTTTCAATATTGCGAGGTATTTTTGGTAAAAGTCAGTTTCATGTAATTTATAAATTTATTTTTTCAACGTAGCGATAGTTTTTTTTTTTTTTTTACCTTAAGTTAACTTTACTCATTTTCAAGGAGTGTACATACTTAGAGTCGCTTTCCAAAGTTTTGTACTGTCCTTGTCATCTTGAAAGGAGATTGTTGAACTAATATATATTTACCCGGGTTCAAGTCACATTGTGCTACATTTTTAACGTTGTATCTTTCCTTTAAAACATATGTAGCTTCGGAGAACGATCTCCGAAGCTACATATGTTTTAAAGAGGAAATATATTTTATTTTACTTCGAATTCCTCCCAGTCTTGTGTATTTAACCCATGGATAAGTACATTATATCCACATAGCGTTGCTTTTTTTCTTTCAAATAATTAATAAATTTTGTACGCGTATAATTCTTTTTTTCCAACAAACGTTTTCTTAATGGTTTTCCAGGACATTTGTTTCAAGCGGTTTCAAATGTTTTCTTGTCATTCACCCACTCCATTCCATGAATTGTTATTCATGGGAATGGAATGGCCGAGCGGGTGCGTATTTCATGGCTGTAATCTGGTATTTCATGGCTTAATCTGATATCTTCGTCGACGTAGAATTTCGTAGGAAATTAATGCGCCTCTCTACTTACAGATTTTTTCTTTAACATCCACTAAAATAACACGATGGCGATAGCGTCGTGTTCAACTAGCTGGTATCATGAGAGGCACAGCAAGTGTTGCTTCTGCGCATGCGCAGTTCCGTTGCTTCTACCTGCTGTTGGGGTTGTATTGGTTACCAGCAACGGGCCACTATTGGCACTTGTTTGGAGGACCACAATTCACGGCAATGCTGCAGGGCCATCAAAGACTCGCCAACTGAGAGCGCTGCCACCAATGGACTGCTACCGGGCCGTGAGCGGCAGATTTCAGCCAGCAGTGACGCAGCACTGCCAGCTGGTGGCCAGCAGTTTCCCAGCGCCTGTGTTTTTTCTGGGTGCTTTTGGCTTTGATATTTTTTTCTTGGCTTTGCTTCCTTGTTGAACTTTGTTGTGGCTGCATGCCTCGCGGTTTTGAGCCTCGTGGCTCTGCAGTCTCTTTCGTTGGTAGAAGGAAGGCACATTTATGGAGTTTGTACCTTCCAGTAAAGCATTTTTACAATACTGTGTACATATTGCAACTTTTCTTTTTCTTTTTTAAGTAATTTTCCAGGTTTTGTATTACGTTTCATTTGTCTGATGACTCACTATGTCTCGCGGCAATAGTCTAAAAAATATTTTGTTTCTGTTTTTTGCTCATGGACTCTACTAGATTTTCTGAATTTGTGAAAAATGTTTCGTTGTGTGTTAACACAGGCGTGGTTTGTTTTTTTCTCTTGCCTTTGGCTTTGTATTATTATTTTTTTGGCCTTGCCTCCTTGTTGATGTTTGTTCTGGTTGCATGCTTCGCGTGTTGAGCCACGTAGCTCTGCTGTCTCCTTTGTTTGTAGGGGGATGAAACATTATATGGAGTTTGTACTTACAAGTAAAGCATTTCGCAACCTTTCCTTTTTATTTAAGTGATTTTCCAGATTTTCTACTACGTTTCATTTGTCTAAAGTCTCAACGCGTCTCGCGGCAATGGTTAATTTTTTTTTTTTTTTGTTCATGGACTCTGTACTAGGTTTTCCTAGATTTGAGAACGATGAGTCATTGTGGGTTGGGCCATGTATGTCATATATGTATTGCTAAATTTATTTATAATTTTTACCTTTTCATGGCTTAGGTGTTTTTTGATTTATGGGGTCGTTTACCTGAAATACATATATGGCATAGTAGAAACCCATATTCAACTAGGTGTTTGTAGCAATGAGCTAATGCTGTGTTTAGCTGGTCCTTGATAAAGCCAAAGCTCAGCATTTTCAAAACTTTCTGCATTCTTGCACGCTTTTCCCTGCTTGTTGGCAACGATGCTTTTTTCTCCGACTTTCAGCTTTCGTTGAAAATGCTTCTTGTTGTTGTTGTGTGTGTATATATATATATATATATATATATATATATATATATATATATATATGTATACTAGTACCAGAGTTCTTCCAGTCCTCCCAGCAGAAGTTGCACATGCAATCAAGAACATGAAGAGGGGAAAAGCTCCAGGAGAAGATGGAATTACTGTAGACATCATACAAGAAGCAAGTGGAGAAATTCAAACAGTAATCGCCCAAGTTTTCACTCGATGCCTTAATGAAGGGAAGATTCCGGAGGATTGGAACAACGCTACAATGATCTTGCTACATACAAAAGGTGACGTTGAGGATCTCAGGAACTACAGACCTATCAGTGGTTTATAAAATCTTCACTAAAGTTCTTTCACACCGCTTGAAGGTAACACTGGACATGGCTCAACCGAGAGAATAAGCTGGATTCAGGAGTGGCTACAGAACTATAGATAATGTCCACGTACTGAGAGAACTAATTGAAAAAGCGAGGGAATATGAACTTCCATTATGTATGGCTTTTATTGATTATGAAAAGGCCTTTGTTTCGGTGAAACCATCAGCAGTTACAATAGCTTTGAAATCCTGCGATATTGAAGATGCATGCATTAATATTATTAATAACGTCTATGAAAATACAAGTGCAAAGATTCGGCTGTTTGAGAATACAGCACACATAAAAATTGGAAAGGGAGTGGTACAAGGGGACACCATATCTCCCAAGCTCTTAAATGCCACATTGGAAAATATCTTTCAATACCTGAACTGGGAAAACAAAGGGATAAACATTAATGGATATTATCTAACTCACCTAAGTTTTGCTGACAACATTTTTGCAACTACCCCATGCGAGCTGCAGAGTATGATCCAGGAACTTCCTGATAAGAGTAAAAAAGTGGGATTAAAATTGAACTTTCAGCAGACAAAAGTGATGTACAATGCTTTTACAAGAAATGAAGATTTATCGATTGATGGAGAAAAGCTGGAGATAACAGATACCTACGTTTATCTTGGACAGCAGATATCTAATGAGAGTCACATTGATGAATAAATTAATCGGCGTATAAAACTTGCCTGGAGAGCTTTTGGAAGAAACAGTAAAATTTTCAAGAGCAATATGCCATTATGTCTTAAAAGAAAAGTGTTTGATGAATGCAACCTTCCAGTGCTTACATATGGTGCAGAGACGTGGACCTTAACTAAAAGATACATACAAAGACTTCAGACAACTCAAAGAGCCATGGAGAGATGAATGCTTGGTGTAACCAGGAGAGAAAAGAAGAGGAACTCGTGGATCAGAAAAATTACAAGAGTAGAAGACATCATGATCAGAGTAAAATTTCTGAAATGGCAATTGGCTGGACTTACTGCCAGAAGGACAGACCAGCGATGAACAGCCGAAATTTTAGATTGGATTCCAAGGGACAGGAAAAGACCCAGAAGAAGACCACATGGGAGATGGGTGGATGAACTTCGAAAGCATGCGGGAGTGACATGGAGAAGACTGGCACAAGACAGACCGTTATGAAAGAGGCTTGGAGAGACCTTCGTCCAGCAGTGGATTGATAATGGTTGACAAATATGATATACACTGACGGATAAAAAATCCCAACACCACGAAAAAATAGTTGTAGAGGAATGAAATGGTGGGAATACATTTGTATAGGTAACATATTTAATCGATTAGGGTTTCAAGATCACAGCTTATTGTAAGCGCGAGAAGAGCCATTTTTTGTTAATTAATGTACCAGCATTTTCACATTTTAAATGTGAAATGCTGGTACATTAATTTACCGCGAGAATGTTGAATGCAAGCACGCAAACGTTCATGTATTGTGTCGTAGAGGTGTTGGATGTCAGTTTGTGGGATGGAGTTCCATGCCTGTTGCACTTGGTCGGTCAATACAGGGACGGTTAATGCTGGTTGGGTGTGACGCTGGAGTTGTCGTCCAATGATGTCTCATACGTGCTCGATTGGGGAAAGATCTGGTGATCTAGCAGGCCACGACATCATGTCGGCACTCGGTAGAGCATGTTGGGTTACAAAAGCGGTATGCGGGCGAGCGTTATCCTGTTGGAAAACACCACCTGGAATACTGTTCATGAATGGCAGCACAACAGGTTGAATCACCAGACCGACGTACAAATGTGCTGTCAGGGTGCGTGGGATAACCACGAGAGTACTACTGCTGTCATGGGAAATTGCTCCCCAGACCATAACTCCATGTGTAGGTCTAGTGTGTCTCGGCCGCAGACAGGTTGTTTGCAGGCGCTCACCTGGGCTCCTTCTAACCAACACACGGCCATCACTGGCACCCAGGCAGAACCGGCTTTCATCAGAAAACACAACAGATCTCTACTCCGTCCTTCAATAAGCTCTAGCTTGACACCACTGACGTCGCTAACGGCAGTGGTTTGGAGTAAGTGGAATGCACGCTACAGGGCGTCTGGCTCGGAGCTGTCCTTCAAGTAATCAATTTGTAACAGTTCGTTGTGTCACTGTGGTGGCAACTTCAGCTTGAATTGCTACCGCAGACGCAGTACGGTGCGCCACGGCCATACGCCGTACACGGCGGTCTTCCCTCTCAGTAGTACCACGTGGCCGGCCGGAACCCGGTCTTCTTGAGGCAGTACCTTCCCTTGACCACCGCTGCCAACAATCATGCACAGTGGCTACATTCCTGCCAAGTCGTTCTGCAATATTGCGGAAAAAATCCACCTTCTCGCAGCCCTATTACACGACCTCGTTCAAACTATGTGAGCTGTTGATAATGGCTTCTTCGTCTTCTTAAAGGCATTCTGGACTAACATCAACACCCTACGTCGAATCTGAACGATAACTAACGCTCACGAACGTTACAGCGCGTATTTACAGCAAACCTGCTTTGCATGTTCCGAGGGGCGCTACTAGCGCCACACGTATGCGCCGAGCGCGAAATTTGCATAGACGTCATCTTACAGATGTACTCTCACCGCCTACCAGCTGTGTTTTATCTAACACAACCCCTTCTTGCTGTTGGAATTTTTTTCCGTCAGTGTATATATCATCATCATCATCATCATCATGTCAACCATTATCAATCCACTGCTGGACGAAGGTCTCCCCAAGTTTCCTCTACAACGGTCTGTCTTGTGCCAGTCTCCTCCATGTCACTCCCACATATTTACGAATTTCATCCACCCATCTCCCATGTGGTCTTTTTCTGGGTCTTTTCAGTGTATATATATATATATATATCACCTTCCTTTAGAGACTGGCTGCGAAAAAGATTACACACTCTCTCTCTCTCCTCCCCCCTCCCCCATTCAGAGTACTATTATCAGTATTATTTTCTGTTTCGGAGTTTAGCGACCACCATGAGAAACTCCAAGCGCTATAAGCAGTCGCTGGTGCCAACTTTAGGGTAAAAAGTTAAAGAAAAGGGACAGGAACAGCGTCATTGGGCAAACACATCATCCATGCCTCATACGGGACTCGAGTCTAAGAGCATTTTGGAAAAATAAATGTTCAGAATCCACAGCCCCTTACTGTACCATCTTGTTTAATCCACAAACTCAATCTACGTGCGTTATGGAAAACAACTGTACAGTGTTCTCTAGCCGTTGTGAAAATACACTGTCTTACCATCAATATCCAGACACTCATCTGTTGATGGTGAATTCAGTCTGACCCAAGCATCAAATCGCAGAAATAACTTATAAATATGCCTGTACGGCTAAGCTAAGACAATGGGGCGGTTATGAATGCAAAATAATTCGATCAAGAGAATTAACTGATTCCCAGAGCAGACTGATAGGAAGGTGCCACAAAAGCAATTGCTACGTACGTGACTTTTTGATGACAATTAATGATCCTTAGGTCGACGGTTGGAGATGTAATATGCAAACGGCAACGTACATATGCTGCAGCTGCCAAGAAACGAACCAGTAAACCCCCAAAGCTGACACAACGTGACAGAGGAGCTATGCAACGGACGGTTCGCTCAAAATGCAAATCAACACTGTCTCGAATTAAACAAACCCTAAGTGAGACTATTTGGACTAATGTTAGTACCAGAACAGTGCACAGGACGCTGCACGACACGGATTACTACAGTCGAGCAATAATCCACAAGCTATTTTTCATTTCGACTAATGTCGCACGCTAGTTAACGTGCTGTGAGGAACGTCAATTTTGAACTGCAGACCAATGAAAAACTGTGCTTTGTACTAACGACTCACAGTACACAGTCTACCAATCTGATGGCAGTTCCTTCTGGCTTACCTTGTGGACTGTATCGTCCCGACGATTAAGCTTGGTGGAGGCAGCGTGATAGCACAGAGCTGTTTCTCGTGGTTAGGCTTAGGCCCATTATTTGTATTGGACAAAATCATTCAAGACAAGCTCTACCTAGACATTCTGGGCAATTGTGCACTTGCAACCTTCTGACAGTACTTTAGGGATGGCCTGTACCTACATCATCAGAACAAAGCACCATGTCGTATATACTTCTTATGATGTCATAGATTACTTTAAAGACCACGGCGTCAAAATTTTGTTCTGGCTTGCTGAGAGTCCCTAATGAGAATCTCAGGAAAGAATTGCATCGTCGAGTGCGTGCGTGGAAGAAGAGATCGTCCAACGAAGAACGCAGTACTGGTTACTGTTTTGAAGTTACAGCGGTGGATCCTATAGGAGAACACTTACAAAAAGCTGGTAGAGAATACTCTACGAGGAATAGAGGCCTTCATAAGGCCCAAACGTTTCGGCCCACAGTATAAAATTTTCGGCAAATAAACTTAGTTACAGACATGCAAGTGTCCGAATATTAATGGTAATGCAGTGTAGATCGTGATCACGCTGATGCTTCTTTGAATGTATGTCATGTGACAAAACGCACGACTTTCACTTCACCGTGAGAAAAGATTATACGCTTAACTATAGGTTCATGGTGGCAAGAATTCAAAACAAATGTGAATACCTTAAAGGAAGAATTTGTTACTGTAATAAGCGGTAAGCGTCCGGAAAGGAACTACAACGTAGTGTAACAATGCATTTAAAATTTACAAAAGTTTTTGCGCAAAATTTTAACAACTATAACGAAGTAAATTTCTCCGTCAGTTTTATCCACGCCGGGCTCGAACCCGGGTCCCCTCATTCCGGAATAAGTCACTCCACCAATTGAGCTACGCGGACGTTCGTTCTGACTGCTATCTGCCTTTATGTCGTGTGCGTCCTGCTGGCAGGTACGTCACACAACCGAACCGACTTTTAGGTTGCACCACAGCAGAGTAAACCAGCTAAATTCTAAGGAAGACGCAGTGAAACAATTTAAAACATTATCAGATCGAATCAGCATTGTGATGGTTCATTAATGTTCGTGGAAAAGATGCATGGCTAAATTGTTTCATCTTGTCTCAGAAGGTAGGGGATGTAGCTCAGAAAATGGGAAGAATTACATTTCAGATGACGGGTGGTCAAATCGCTCCAAAATGCTGGAAATCGTTGTATACAAACGCACTCATTGTGAGCAAAAAGATCTTTATTTGCACATGAGAATTGGAGAATAGCTCAAATTTATTGCTGTTTACTCAGTTGATAATGTGTAAAACGCAGATAAAACTGGGCATTGTTATCCTGTTTTGCATGAACACACTTCTTTGTGATTTGAAGCATACCAGTGTTCTGCTTGTTGAAAACTGTACTGCACGCACAGATAATTTGTCATTAAAACACATTAAGGATATTTTCTGACCTGCAAATACGATGTTATTGATCCAACCATGCAGTCAGGGATTTATTCGAGCATTAAATGCTTATTACCATCGGGAAACGCGCCGCTCTCGAATCGTATGGAGCGCAGGCAACAAATGATTGCAAATAATTTAGCTAAACAAACCAATCTCCTGAAAGCCCTACATATTTTAGCAATGGCATGGAATCGTGCATCTGAAAAACAAAACAAACAAACAAAATAAAACACTTCAGATTTGCTTTAATTACATGGGAATCTCAAAGGAAGATTAGGAAGCAGAGGAAATTGCAGACATATCAGCTGATATGCTTATAAATCATTTTGAAGCAGGGATGATAATTGATTAAGGAATTCAAGTTGTTGCTAAGTTAATGGACGCATAGATGTGTTCGAGTGTTTCTTCTCTCAACGCTCTTAATTAACAAATCAAAGAAAAGCTGAAGTTGAAGTCAGATAAATCTCCAACGAAGGCCAAAGGAAGAAAACTTCTCAAATTTTGTGATTTGAGAGGTACAAAAGAACAGGTGAGATCTATATACAGTACGAATATGGAACACTCAACAATGTGCTACTTCAGAAAAGTTATAGACGATTTGCTATAAATGATTTATTTTTTTAATTTTGATTTATTTTGCTTTTCCTTTTGGTAACTGCCTTTAAATATGACAATTCAAAAGTTTAGTTTTCAGACTTTTTTAGTTAATGGGCTTTCCATCTTATGCTAGTAAACATTTTTACAATTGTTAAATTTTATTTCGTTGGGTATTATTTGGTAAATGTTATCAAACTACTTTTGTCTCGAAGTGAGCATATTAAGCAGCGTTCATGCACATGATAATACAACTAGTTGTAAAGTTTTAATATTATTTGTCAACTTGGTGTTAACTGGAACACTAAAACGATCACTTCAAGAAATATCTAACGGGCATAGGAATCGAGAGACTAAGAAATGACATTTACAGATTTAATAGAAGAATTTTTTTTTATTTTGGCATGATGTATAACCCAATTTTGCAGAAATGCGACATATCTTTAGCACAACACACGGAGCGGGCGTAGCGACGGTGACTGGAGCCCGGGGACAGGAACTAATTTGTATTTCTTGGAAAAGAACAACACGACGATTGAAAAAGTGGTTTCAGGAAGTGACTGGAAGTTTCAGTAAGCCCCTGCAGGAGAAATTATTGTTCAGTTTCTATACTGAACATATCCTGAGAGTTTATTCAAAGCAAATTGAATTTTATGTCATAATATTCTCTTAAAAGCATTAAGCTAGTAATTAGACAACCAAAAAAGAGTAAATGTTATGAATCAACGCCGAGACGAATCAAGGGGCACCAAAAATGCGTAACACCTAACAAAGTGGCAACTAAAAACCAAACACTGAAAATTTGTCTTTATAAGAATAAGTGCCATTATCCAGTTTGCCATGCTGATGCGGTTAAATTTTATCGCATGCAAAATTGAGCAAAATGTTGAGCAAATATTAATTATGAAGAAGCATGAAAAATGTTTTGATACAAATTGGAACACTGATTTGTATGCAACGCTGATTGACGGAACATAGATATGGAATTAATATGAAGCATCATTTCTCATTTTGACCCTTTAACGACCATAACGCCCGAAACGCCCGTACATACAAACGGCCATAGCCACCCGAAACACCTAGAATAAGTCAGATTTCCTACCCTTACCTGTTTTTCAAATTTGAATGACTTATGAGGGATCAGCAAGAGTCACCCTCGGTCACTATTGTTGTTATTAAACAAAGAAGTGAACTAACAGACAGTTTCGGGCGTTATGGTATTTAGAGTGATACAATATTTTAGGGTCATGGTCTTTAAAGGATTAAGTGGTAAATTCACACTAATTTTCAATGTGCTGATTTGTATCCACCTGCTAATAATTATTCTGATTGTTGTTATCTTAAATACTGAGTAATTTTTTTTTTTTACAATTCGCATAAGTTTTATGGATATTCGTGCAGTATTTTTATGGAAACTTTTGTACTAAAAGTTAGCATTCCTGTCTTGGGACACAGAAAACTTTAATCTTGTAGCCAAGGATACTTATTAGTTCATGCAACTAAAGGTCGTACGCAACTTAAATATTTCATCTTGTAGCGAGCTATCCAGTGGGGTACCGCAAAAACTCGGGGCTCCCTGCAAAAATATCTTCTATGCCTTTTTCGAAAATCTATTATCTTTCGATTACTAAAAGTTTCAAATTCCATGTTATTAATTAGGTTTTACGGGAAATTTTAATAATTTAAATTCTTTGGAACCTAAGGTATTTTTCGTATAACCATGATTATTGCGCTTTACTGCGTGTAACACAAATGTCCACGTTATAATTAAACTGATTGCCCTAGTTTTATACAATACAAAGTACCCGAAGCACTTACGTCCAAGGTAATTATATGTAAATTCTATTGTTGTAGGGAAATGGGGCCGTCCTCTTCGAAATGCGTCAAGATCACATACACATAAATCACGTGACTGCCGTGTGTAAGAACCTTCACCTATTAAGACGAAAATACAAAACAAAAGTAAGTAACAATTAAGAATTGTGGCACAAAAAAAAAAAAAAAAAACAACCTTAAATTATTTACCCTTGAATATAGAAAACACATTTAACAGCATGCCACATTATTTTGCACGCAGTAATAAGTATTCGCGAAAAACATCTTTTAGTTCATTATATTCTAGAGGAAGCATAGTTAGGTGCAAACAACTGTAATACCTTTATCCTTATTAGTACAAAAACCAGCTCATAGCCCGTGCCATGCAAGGGTGAAAAGGCTGTGACTGAAATTTTTATTACATGAATCGTAAAATACATATACATAACTATAATAAGCGGTTGAATAAACTGTAACGTACCAGGAGATGTGACGTACCTGCCAGAAGGACGCACACGACATAAAGGCAGATAGCAATTAGAATCAATGTCCGCGTAGCTTAATTGGTAGAGCAACTTATTCCGGAATGAGTGGATCCGGGTTCGAACCCCGGCGCGGATAAAAATGACGGAGAAATTTACTTCGTTATAATGGCGCCCGAACTATCCGGATGACCCGACCGTTCAAAATCTCGCATTGGTGTGATGTTATTTCCACACCGCGAGATAGGAAAAATATGAGCAGCACTTCGAAAGAAAAAAAAAAAAAATAAGGGGGAGATGATGTAACGTACCAGAAGATGTGACGTACCTGCCAGAAGGACGCACACGACATAAAGGCAGATAGCAATTAGAATCAATGTCCGCGTAGCTTAATTGGTAGAGCAACTTATTCCGGAATGAGTGGATCCGGGTTCGAACCCCGGCGCGGATAAAAATGACGGGGAAATTCACTTCGTTATAAAACATTTACATTTTATGGGCAGTCTATAAGATAAGTCACCAACAACAAACTTTTCGTAATACTCCCATTCAATATTCCCACGACAGAAGCCTGTTATACAGGTTAATATATTTTAACCCATCATATGACGGTCACAGTACGTTAAAAATCATATAATGTAAACATTTAGGTTATAAAAATGGTGTTAATTAAAGGTCATGAAATACTTCTTGATATACAATGCTTTGTGTTATTGTCACTTGATTCTTCAAAAGATTTCCTTGCAGTTCATTGTGTTTGACAAAAACTTTCATGTTCTGTGGATTTCTTGATCAACATAGAATTTACCAACATATAATTTACCATCAGTAAAAACAGGCTCTGTTAGGGTGACACCAACATGATTAAAGGATTGACCTCGTGCCTTATTGAGAGTCATTGCAAGGCCAAAATTATTGGGAACTGACGCTGTTTTAGAATAATGGAGACAATGATGCTGAGCCTCCTTTTGAACGGGACATCCGAGTATATCCAAAAAATGCAGAAAATTCACAGCATCATTTAATTGACTTGAGTATTCTTAGTCCGAATCTTGATCCAGCTGCATGTTTGATGTCTGGACGAGCCTGGCCCGTTCCGAAAAAACCCGTGCCTGTACTGCAATGTTCAGCATTTTGCTCCTAGATCTTCACTCTAACAATGGAATTTCATATTATTATTATCATTCACCATTGGAGACCACACCCATCTGGGTCGAAATGAAGTCGTTTGTCTTACTAATTGAAAGAATTTGTTAATTCTACTAAAAATAAATTTAATAGAAAAGTAAATATTTTAAGTATAAAAATTATGGCATATAATACTGCAGCTCATAGTACTCTTTTAGAGCTATTTTTGTAAGAACAACAAACAGGGAATCCCACACATCACAGCAACGCAATCACAACTAATCCAGGGTCGTGATCCCATAATCCTCTGCAACGAGCTGCTGGCTGGTCGGCATCCACGCAAACACGAACCGAAACTCACAAATGTTAACTTGCAGCAGGTGTTCGACGAAAACAAAGAAACAAACAAAGGACGCCACCATCCAACAAACCCCTCCTGCGTCCGCGCTAGTTAATTCCAACTTCTCTGAATCTCGTAAATGTCGGATGTGGTTTTGTCATGAGGTCTGCAATACTGTCCTGTTATGCACAGTATTCCAGGTCCAAAATCCCTTTGTTACAAAAGTCTTTAATGTAATGGTGTTTTATATCTACGTGTTTAATTCTTGAGTAACCTTTATCGGATTGCACATGTTTAATTCCAGACTGATTGTCTTGCAACACTAACTTTTTTTAATTTCCGGTATTTCTCGTTGATTTTAGGTATCGTGCAATAGCAGTGAGCTCAGTTCCCATTTCGGCCACCGGATGATAGCAGATGGCGCTGCAAGTACTGAATGACGTCAGAGCGTGAAGTTAAGCTGTAAAGTTGTTTGTTCGTGTAAGTAAAATGAACCAAGGGAATTTTCATTGGATCCCCTGTTTGTTTACTAAGTGATGAAGAAAACAAACGTTAAAAATTTGGGCTCACATCAACCAAATAAGTAAAAGTAGGCGAAGGTAGAATCTCTCCTGGTCTTTGATTCCAATAGTGTACATTCTTCCAAAGGCATTATGCGAAATGAGCGCCCATTTGGAGGAAAACTTCTATTGGTGAATTTCCTTTTATGAAATAAAAAAACCCTGATTCCTTTTTATGAAATTACTCTGCAATTTTATTCCTTTTTCATGAAATTACTCTACAATGCGAAGAAAATGAAATAAAACACGACATAACACCTGCGTAACAGAAATTTCCATCACAGTGAACCAAAACTACGCTTGCAGTTACTTTCTTACAATTTTACTTGTCCCTTTTTATGAAATAATACCTTTTTATGAAATAGAATAACGCTGATTCCTTTTTATAAATTCCTTTTTATTAAATAAAATAACGCTGATTCCTTTTTATGAAATTACTCTGCAATTTTCTTTTTATGAAATTACTATTCAATTTTATTCCTTTTTATGAAATTACTCTGCAATGCAAAGAAAATGAAATAAAACACGACATAACACTTACGTAGCAGAACAAACGTCGTAGAAAGTTGTTCCAGCACGTGCGTGTTGCCACAGATGAAGTCGTTTGTCTTACTAACGTTATTTTATTTTCCGGCATTTCTCCATGATATTACGTATCGTGAGATTGCGGACAGCTTAGCTTTGATTTCAGACACCGAATAAAAGGAGATGGCGCTGCAAGTACTGAATGACGTCAGAGAGTTAGGGATAGACGTAGCCTATTATAAAATTTCATTTCATTCGTTGAACGGATGTTTCTTTTACATTTTCTTGTTAATATACATGCACAGGAACTATTGCGATGGCTGTGAAAAGGGGCTCCAAGTCATCTCGAGTAGCTGCTTTCCAGACGTCCAGTTTTTATAAACTAAAACCGTGAAAATTACTTCTAAATATTTTACTTATTTATTGAAAGAACAATTGCTTTTCTTTTTATTCAAAGCTGCCTTCGAAATTCCCGGCTATTTCCTTAACCACCTTCATATGAAATTTCCGCTAAAATTTTTGTAAAATCATTTTTCTGAGGCTAGAGGCTCTGTTAGCAGTGAGGTCTCCCGCAATTAATGCGGGCGTTGCGGGCGGCAATCAGTAAGCCCCTGGAGCTATCCTAATATGCTTGCACTGCGCACAAAGTGGATTTTGTTTTAGTTGTAGAAACTGTTGCAGCAAATGATCACAATAACTTTACGCACAAGCGTACATTGAATTACAAAAATCTGATTTATAGGAAATGAATTATAATTTCTAAAAAAAAAAAAAAATCAGAAATACTTCTAAAACGGTAGGGGTTCTTCAACACCAAGTACAAAATTTCCAAAAACAGTTTATTATATTACATAACCAACATTTGGCGAGCTTTCATAAGTTTTCAGAAAAAAACTTCAATTTCTAAACTATGGATTGCAACATTTTATTTAAAATGGTTGATTGCAAATGACAGGAGAGTGGTGTTCCTGTTTACTTGGGGTCATTTTCACAAAAAATTCGTAAGGGGTGAAAACGAAAAGTTGCCTTTAGTCGACGACACTTTCTGGTTTGAGAATACTGACAGGGGAAGGAGTTCAGAAATCTTCATCCCCTTCCTAATGGACCTTGGTCACTACTGAATAATAGGTAGTTGCCTTGAGAAGTCAGCACCTCCCAACGGAAGTGGACCATGCATGTTCCATGGGTGATTACTGCCGGTCCGCGTTGCAAACAACGAATATAAACACTAAACAGATACTGCTGCTATGACGTTCAAACCACCAGCGAGAGAAAAAAGAGTTATGTGCTGTTAGCTGCCACCGCGGTATTTGAAGTTTAACTCAATTGATCCAATAACGTGCACTTATTTGAAATCTAAATGAAACCACGTGACGTGTCATATCTCTCTGACATATTCAAAAAAATTGAAAGAGGTGATCATTCAGTTGCAAGCAAATTTTAGGCATGTGAAAAGTTTATCTTTCCATACTATAAAATTATTTGCCCTGACGCATTTAAAGCTTTAGCAGCACCAACATTCCAACCATTTTAGCCGCCCTAAAGACTGGCGCCTGGAGACAATTGCCCCTCGCCAAGTCTCTGAACCCTTAATTCCATTTTTAGGAAACTCAACTAGAACAGAATTCGTAGAATAAATCAAATTTGCCGTATCACAGAATAATAGGTAGTACCTAATTGGCAGGCTATCTCGTTACACACACCCTCTCTTCATACACAGAGTAGCTTTTATTTGTTGTTTTATTTGCTTGCCAGTTGTTGGGAAATTGTTATAAATTCTTGGTAGGTCGGGCATGACGTTAGGAAGAGAGTACGTGAGAGACAACAAAATTTACTTAAGAAACAAACCGAAATTGAATGTTAAAATAGTTATAACCGTCATACAACTCAAAATGACTATACCAAGAATAGAGAAGAAAACATATTGATTGATTCATATAGAGAAGGCATATTTAAAGATGAGAATCAAAATACAGCCACCAAAACGAATCTTAAAACTTGAATAAATGCACGGCGTAGAAGACATGAAATACTCGTACATAAGTGGTAAAGTAGGCAAGGAAATCAACTGGAAATGTTTAAGAAATGCAACTCTGAGGAAAGAAACAGAAGACATGAGTTTTGTAGCACAAGAGAAGGTATTGCAAACTTCTGCCTTGAAAACGAACATTGAGAAAATCAAAAATGATAGTATATATATAAGCTATAAAAAAAAAACCCGACAAAACGTTAAACCATATAATTAGTTTTTGTAGCAAGGTAGCTCAAACAGAATAAAAACAAGAAATAATTCATACGAAAAAAAACAAGAAAGATGACACCGAATTTTCGGGTGTAATAAGCACGTCTTTTGAATCCGTTCTGACGCAAATGAAATTTATCAAAGCTGTTCAAAGTCAACGGAACCAGTATGGAAAACAATAGTATCTAACGGAAGAAAGAAGTTTTTCACTCGGGTTTTTAATCCCTCAGATATTGCTGTAAACGGAATCGTGAGCTTACGCCCTCTGGTTGCAGACTTGTGCGTTAATAAAAACCTGAATTTATATGAGAAACATTCGCACTGGAAACGCTCTCCAACACAGCAAGAAATTTTCAAATCGGACTCTTAGAAACAGAGATATTGACAAAAAATAAGATGTGACTTTACGTTCCCTGGGGGAAAACCATTCATTATTTTAAGAAGAAAGTATTCTCAAAAGGTTTTTCCATATGAGCGGTATCGGACCAAGAAAAAAGGTATTTAGTCGAATTTTCAGGTGACCAGATTTTTCTACAAATACATCAAAAGCAGAAATCAACACTTATGCTCCCTGGTGGCCAAACCATTCTTTACTAAACATTAGAAATTATGTGAAAACTATTTTCCATCTGGTCTTGTATGCGATACAGCAAGAATTTTTAAATCGGAGTTTTAGAAGCAGTAATTTTTTAAACGCAATTTACCTATATGCTCCCTAGCGGAAAGTCTATGATTTACTTCAAAATTTTGAATTTATAGGAAAAACATGTCGCATCGGAAACACTATCCAACAAAGGAGGAATTTTTCAAATCGGACTCCTAGAAGTAGAGATATTGACAAAAATAAGATATATATCTTCGCCCCTGGCGTAGAAACCATGCATTATTTCAAGAAGAAAATGTTCCTAAAAGGTTTGTAGACATGAGTAGTATCGGTCAACAAACGAGTTTTTCTTCAACCGAGATTTTAGAAGCTCATATTTTGCTGCAAATACATCAGAAGGGGAAATGAAGATTTACGCCCCCTGGTGGCCAAACCATTTTTTTACAAAAATTAGAAATTATGTGCGAAGGATTTCCCATCAGGAGCTGTATCCGGTGCAGAAAGAATTTTTCAGATCGGAGATTTAGAAGCAGAGATATAGGGGCAAACACAATTTACCTCTACGCCCCCTAGCGGAAAGTCTATGAATTACTTGAAAATTTTGAAAATGTATGTGAAACGTGTCACACAGAAAACACTAGCCAACAAAGAAGGAATTTTTCAAATCGGACTTCTAGAAATAGAGATATTGACAAAAATATAATATACATCTACGCTCCCTGGCGGAGAAACTATGAAATATTTTATGAACAAAATATTCCGAAAAGGTTTATCGATGTGATTGGCATCAGTCCACGAAATAAATTTTTCAATAGATATTTTAGAAGCTCAGATTTTATGGCAAATACACCAGAAGCAAAAATTAACACTTACGCCCCCTGGTGGCTAAAGTATTCTTTACCAAAAATTTGAAATTATATGCAAAAGATTTTCCATCAGGAGGTGTATTCGCTGAAGAAAAAATTTTTTAAATCGGAGTTTTAGAAGAAGAGTTATCGGGAAAAATGTAATTTACTTTTACGCCCCCTAGCGGGAAATCTATGCGTAATTTGAAAAAAGTAGCTATATCTAAAATACTCTTCGACATAAATGGAATCGAAAGGTAAAAAATTTTTTCAATCGGATGTTTAGAAGCAAATATGTGAAATAAAACGTATTTTTAAATTCGACATAATCTGCATTTACGCCCTCTAGCGGCAAAATTGTACATTGTAAAAATAAACAAAATAAAGGATCATCATTAACATATTTCAGGCTTCCCAATGCAAAAAGAATTTTTCAAATCGGACTAGTAGTTGCAGAGATATCATGGGTACAGGCGGACGGACAAACCGGTAACATAAGCAAGATCTTTTTTTACAAAAGACGTGCTAAAAAGCCATGAAAGATATGCGAAAATAATTATTTACCACCTACAAGAAGCAAATATTGTAAAATATCGAGATTCGTAAATTGTAATTCAATACCTTTGGGAGTAAAGAACATCAGTTGTTCCAGTATTGTTTGGAGAAATAAGAACAATTCCAAGAAAGCTGAAGGAACATCTTGAAGAGATAGAAACTGACAATTTGACAGCAGCACAGCTGCGGAAGGCGACATTATCTGGAACTTGCATAAAAGAGACCACTTTTTAGCCTTCATAGATATGAAAACCTCCTTGTGAAATTCATTTAGTGTGAGAGTACTTGTGTTTGTATTTTTCAGTGTATCTTACATATGCAATGAGATGCCTGTTTATAAAATAGACCTACCTTCTTCAGGTAAATGGTGCACTTCAACATATTAGACGGCATGTGAGCCCGATGTGTCGAATAAATCCAGCATAACAGCTCGTCAAGCATCAGTTCGAGTTCGATTGAGGATCCGAATGAGCAAAACCAATGATTTGAGTATTTTTAAACATGGTATGATAAATGGAGCCAGGAGTGTCAGCTCGAGAATCTCTCATATGGCAATCCTCCTGGGCTTTTCGCGCACGATGGTAAACAAGGACTTACTGTGAATGGTGCGACACTCGAGAAACTTCCAGCAATCGGCTATCGTGTCGACAAAATTTCTTAGTATTGGGTTGGTGCGAATGAAATGTCCGGTAAAGGACCAGCACATGTGGACGGCGAGAACGAAAAAGTAGAACAACTTACCTAGGCAAAATAATTCTCCTCGGCATCTGCACATAGTTGCCATCTGTCCGGCAAGGCCATGATCCCGGAAAGAAAAAAGTCTTGTGGCTGTGACTCGAAGAAATCACCAACTGCACGTTGAACCTCGTTGTCTGTCGTGAAATGTTTTCCGGACAGGAAGTGATCCAGGCGACGAACGAAACAGACGATAGTCTATCGGAGACACGTCCAGGCCAGGCAAAAGGCAGAATTAGGCAGTGCTTCCTAGCCCAAGGCCCTTAATGTGAGCATCGTTCGTTGTGCGACATGAGGACTGCCGTTGTCCTGGAGCAGAAAAACACCATGTCTGTTGACCAAATCCGGTTGTTTCTGCAGCGATTTCCAGTGCATCTGGTGTAATTCAGCACAATAATGTTCTGCAGTAATGGTTTGGCCTCTTGCCAAGAAACTCCAATTAATTACCTCGGATGTGGAGCATCATCTTCTTGGTGTGTAGAGGTGTCTTAGGATGCCGTCCAGCAGGCTGTGCCTTGCTTAACCATTATGCAGAAAGTTTCCAATTATCATAAAGAATCCACTTCTCGTCACAGGTGACGATTCGATGCAGTAGAGGTTCTTGTTTATTCCTGGCAAGCAGCGACGTACAGACTTTTTTTGATTGAGGGTTTAACGACCACCGTGAGCAACTCAATGGGCTATAAGCAGTCACCCATCCCTATTTTAGGGCCACTGACTCCAGGGAAGGGACAGAGCCAGTGCCGTAAGACAAACACAACATCCATGCCTCACCGGGATTCGAACCCGGACCCATCTCGGACGTGAGATCAGAAGCTATCGCTTAGACCACTGCGCCACCGGGGCAGCCGTGCAGACTTCATAAAGCCCAGTCTTGTTGGCAGTTGTCAACTCATGCGGCAGCCACATGTCCAGCTTTTTGACCTTACCCAGCGTAGCCAGACGCTAAACAACTGTCGTGTGGTGGACACCTACCTCTGCCGCTATCTCACGACACATTTTTCTGGGGTCCGCTTGAACCACTCGTAACAGAACATTGTCAGAAACAGCAACATGTCGGTGACCAGGTGCTTCGTTCTGCAGGTCCGTATCTCCGCTTCGAAACTTAACAAACCATCGCCTAATGGTTCGTTCGTTGGCTCTATTCTCCCCAAACGCTTTGTTAACGTTTCGAGCTGCAATTCTTGCAGAACAGCCCACTTGAAATTCATACAGGAAGATGACTCCCAAATCCGGCGTCTGCATGTTTCCTTTGCAAACCACGCCTGAACCTTGTTCTTCACACACGTGCTAGCTATTTATCGTAACTCTGTGACGTAATACCCGCGACACCTGTGTGTGTTTCCATTCTGCTGTGGTGGGGGCCTGTCTCCACTGCTCGTTCGCGCCGGACATTTCATTCGCACCAACCCAATAGATCAATGAGGTTAAAATAAGAATGGCAAAATTGCCGTCGGCTGTTTTAGCCCATTTGCGACATGGTTCGATACGTGGTGCTTTCCGAGATTTTTATTTTATTTCGGGTTCTAACGACCAAGAGAGCAACTCTGTGGGCTATCAGCAGTCACCCGTCCCTAATTTAAGGTCACTAATTCCAGGGTGGAAACAGAACCTGCGCCGCAACACAAACAGAGCACCTGATGTGATATACCTGGTTGTGGACCGTCTGTTAGCTAGCATGATTCTCGCCAGTCTCCTTGACCCCCTCTGATTCACTAGCTATTTTCGTCAACAGCAAAAAGTTCAAGGAACACGTGAGGGAGACGGGAAATGGCTTTGAAAGAGGGAGGAAGACATGGAAGTATGGATAGCCCTAGATAAAAAATATTTTCTTTAGTTTTAAAAGTTTGAATGTTTTAGATAAGAACGATGACTTGGCGAAAAATGGGAACATTACTTGAAAGAAATCAAGCTCTATGCGATCCGCTGGTAAGAAACACCTGTAGACTGGAATAAAGAATGCTCTGTTAAAAGCATAGGTCAAATGTATTGGAGGTGTGCAAAATTTTCGCCGTTTGAAGGAGACAGGTGACAGGAACAATCAAGAAACCAGCACACATTTATTCAACTAAATATTGGACGTCAGCATGAATGATCTTCTGCCATTTTTCAGGTAAAAAATGAATGATCCTGTGATAGAAGGACTAGTGTTTTGATCTCAAGAACGCATGTGACGAAATTTTCCACCTCTGTTACTGTGGAGAACCGCTGTTGGGCTAGAGAATGTTGCATTGAGCGAAACAGATGAAAGTCTGAGGGTGCAATGCCCGGGGAGTAAGCCGAGTGCGGTAAAACCTCCCAGTGTAACTAACTCTTCAAGGGTTGATTTCGTCGTGGCACTGAAATGTGGTCTGCCATTATCGTGTAACAGGATGACTGGGTGGCGTCCTTTACCTGTCCATGTGTGTTTTTGCTCGATTGCGGCGTTCAGTTTCATCATATGATCGCTATATCGTTGTGCAGTGACTGTTTCGCCCTGTTTCAGCAGTTCGAAGTACAGCACTCAGTGGGTATCACGGCGCACACACACAACAGCACCTTTTTCACGTGGATATCCTGTTTTGCAGTGCATGTTGTTGGCTGGCCTGGGTCGACCCAGGATCGCTTGCTTACGGAGTTATCGCAATCGACCCATTTTTCATCCCCGGTGATAACCTTCCACAAGAAATTCTTAACTTGAAACCTCTTCACCAAGGACATGCAGATGCCCAATCGATGACCAATATTACGCTCCGTTAAAGTATGCGGAACCCATTTACCAATCTTCTGGTTCTTCCCCAAGGCTTGTAGACACCGTACCACCGTCGACTGAGCCATTTTCAAATTTTTCGACAGTTGCGTGGTCGATTGTGTGGCATCCTCATGCAACAGCGATTCCAGATGCTCATCTGCGAGTTCCTGGGGTCTACCTGCATGTGGCGTGTCTCCCAAGCTTAGATCCCCTTTCTTAAACCAGGAAAACCATTCTCGACACGTCCGCTCACCCATAACCGTTTCGCCATACGGTTGACATGTTGAACCGTATGTTTCACTCGCACTTTTTTCCCTAAATTAAACATGAATAACAAACAGTACCTCAAATGAACTTTATCGACCGCCATGTTTGGGTTCATGAACGAACTGACAGTACGGGTTGCCGCCGAATAGAGCCCTACAGCGCCCGCTAGCGGAGGTGGCGGAAACTTTTGCATACCCCTAATAGTAGTGTTATTTTTCCGAAAAAATGTTTTATCGTAGCGCTGTTTTAAATTTTCCATTAAATAACCCCACTTGTAAACTTCCCTAATTTAAAGACTGAATAAAAACAAAGCATGGTACCGTTAGCTTTTTGCCAGCCTCGTGTCTGTTTAGTAGAAGTCTGCTGTGTGATCGAATCCCGATGCGGAGTATCGCATTCGCGGCTTTCCAGGGATTCTGACAATGTAACTAAAGTTAATGCGTTGACGGGCCCTTGAAATCCGACCAAGACGTATCGAGCAATTTTTGGAGAATGCTCCCATATGGAACGCGAAGAGAAAATGAAGAAATAAAAATGGCACCAGTGTTTCACCTAGTACCGTGAGTAAAAGATGAAACACAATTTCGTCTGCTTCTAAATCAGAAAGAAAGAGACCCGATCTGTATGCACTTCATCCAGATCCGACCCGGACCTGACCTTTCACTGCTTTGAACTATAAATACAGGGTAATTCAAAATGATTGCCCCGATTACAAATGACAATACCTGGTTTATGAACATGAATACAGAGATCACATTGTTGCACAATAAAGAAGGAAGTTTAGAATTTTGCTTACATACCTTACAAATGTTCTATGTGACTCCCTTGGGTCACGCAGACAACATCTAAACGGTAAAGCATTTCACGCCATACATTATGAAGCATGTCCTTAGTCACTGATGCTAGTGAATGCGCATCTTCAGTTCGTGTAGTGTTCTCGGCAAAAGTGGCAGATACACATGGCCTCTGACATACCCCCTAGAAAGAAGTCACAAGGAGTAAGGTCCGGAGACCTGGAGGGGGGGGGGCAAAAACCATGTCGTCCTGTCCATAACGTGTTGTTATACACTGAAGACCAATTGAATTAGGGATACCTGTCTAGTAACGTGTACCACCACCTTTCGCCATGATGACGGCGCCGATTCGCCTCGGAATGGACTCGACAAGACACCGGAAGCGTTGGGAAGCCATACAGATCCACGACCCCTGAACAAGCTCCCACAATTCACGCAAATTTGAAGGAGGGCGGCTGGGTCAGAGCCTCGAACATCTCTCTCGATGGGATTGAGGTCAGGTGACCTAGCTGGCCAAGGAAGCGAGGCCACGTCGGTGGAGTGTTCACCCAACCATTAGGATACAATTCGGGAGCGATGGCACGGTGCATTGTCTTGCTGCAGAACGAGGTCCCCAGTTGGATGTTGAAGACGCACAAACAGGAGCAAATGGTCGTTCAGGATATCCCGGTAACGTTGACCTGTGAGGGACGATGTCACACGTACCAGGGGTCCCATTTCAGTCCACATAAACAGTCCCATACGAGAATTCCACCCCCACCAGCTTGAAGAGTACCCTGCTGGCAAGAAGGATCCATCGCTTCATGTGGTTTCCGCCGTACTCGTATCTTGCCATCCGCATGTACCAACGTGAATCTCTACTCATCAATCCAGGCAACATTTCCCCACGTGTCTAGGGTAAAGTGGCGATGTACCCGCTCCCATGCTAATCTTTGCACCCTGTGATGCGCGGTCAGCAGCGGTACCCTCGTGGGACGATGGCTTCTGTACCCCGTAGCGAGGAGATGGTTCTTGGATGGTGTGGCTGCTTACACGTTTTTGTGCACCAGCGTTAAATTGCCGAGTAATTTCTTGCACTGTGGCCCGTCTATCCGCTGTTACAATGCGAGCTAGCCGACGATGACCCCGCTCATCCACACGCTGTTGGCCCTTGATTGGATGGTTTTACCGGATTCGATGTACTCATGGTGCACCGGTGACACAGTGGCTCGTGAAAATCCCAGTGCCTGCACGCACGACTTCCGAGGTGGACCCATTCGTCGGGCCCCGACAATTTGCCCACGATCAAATGCACTTAGTCTTACCCGTACTGCGTCCGACTCTTACTGATTCACGTTGCATCACTCCTTATATTGTCGGATCGCTGCATACGTCATATCGTTTCCGTTTACAGGGCCGCCCACAGCGCCAAATTTTCACAACGCTAGCTGTCTCTAATTCAATTGCTCTTCAGTGTATGACTACGTCACCAAAGCAACGCAGCAGTAGGTTCCAGTAAAATTCTCAACTTCCTTCTTTCTTGTGCAGGGCTATCAGCTGTCTATTTATCTTCACAAACACGTTATTGTCATCTGTAATCGGGGCAATCATTTTGATTACCCTGTAAAATAAGCTAAACTGCACTTATACGTAACTCACCTGGATGCAGGCTTTCCGTTTTAATCAGTTTGTCTCTCATACTGATTCATTAGAATTAGAATTTTAGTTCATGCTTTTGCACAAAATGTGATGTTTAATGTATTTTACACATGCATTTCTACGGAACTACTAAAATATATAAACTAGTAAATCGTACTAAATCATGGAAGGAAGGAATTATTAAATATTTGTGGTGCACTGTGTTAAATGGGTCCATTGCATTTATAATTCATACAATGTTTTGCTAAATTTCAAAATGCGCAAACATAACTTTGTTTATTCATATTAAAATGGAACAGTATTGTTGAGATTTTATCAACAGGAATACATAAATACAATGCAGTAAATGAAAGTTACAAACAGAAGCGAAATAATCAGATGACAAAGCGAAAAACACATTTTTAAAGTGCCACTATTTCTGAAAATAAGAACAAGTGCAGAGATCATAAAATCAAAATAAACGGAAGGAAATGTCCATATACACTGCCGGAAAGTGAAAAAAGAACACCAAGAAGGAATTGGCGGACGATCATGAAATTTATATATATTAATGGGGTCGAGTTTACGTAGGTGTGATGTTAATTTCGGGATCAACCGGTGAGCGCTTACGCCACAGCACGGCATAATATACAAATTATCGTAGGTGGTATTTAAGGAGTACGGCGAAGTGAATGTAATCAGTCGTCGGCGTACGGACACGTGCGAAGACCCTGAAGAAGCTGCAATGCCTGGACATGAAATACGTGCACGATTTCAGCAGTTATCGGACTTTGAGCGAGGTCGTCTAGTCAGACTCCGCGAGGCCGGGTGGTCGTATCGTCGTATTGCGGAGCGAATTGGACGGGAAGTAACGGTGGTGGTACGATGGTGGCGTAGATGGTTCGAGGAACATTCCCACACGAGAAGACGGGGAAACGGGAGTAACAGACGGACTGATGAGCGGACCGATGGACGCATAGGAAGAGCGGCGTTGTCAAGCAGAACATTCACTGCGACGCAAATCCGAGCTGCCGTTACACCTGAGGTGACAGTGCGAACAATCCGCAACCGTCTACTGGATGCAGGACTACGTGCACGTGTGCCTCTGGCATGTGTACCTCTGACTCCAGCCCAATGTCAGGAACGGCTGCAGTGGTGTCGCCAACGTCTACACTGGAGAACGCAATGGCGATCTGGCGTGTTCAGCGATGAAAGCAGATTCTGCTTGGGAGCCTCCGATGGCCGTATGCGTGTTGGCAGACGCACAGGGGAGCGTCTCCACCCTTCTGGCATCCGGCAGAGACACACAGGGCCTACACCTGGTCTGGGGAGCGGTCAGCTATCACTCCCGTACACAACTAGTGTTTGTACCGGGTAATTTAAACAGCACCTCCTACATCAACAACATCATTCATCCCGTTATTGTGCCATTTGTAAGGTCGGTCCATCGTGGTGTTTTCCAGCAAGATAACGCACGCCCACACACGGCACGTGCAACGCAACATGCGCTTCAGGGTGTGAGACAACTTCCATGGCCTGCACGTTCACTGGATTTGTCCCCCATTGAGCACGTGCGGGGTTTTATGGAACAACGACTTATCCGGTCTCCACGGCCAGCCACGACGATCCCCGATTTACGCGTCCAGGTTGAGGATGCTTGGAACTCAATACCCCAAACTTACATCCAACATCTGTACGACAGACTCCATGCCAGAACTGCACAGTGTGACGCAGTTCATGGCGGTTCAACCTCGTATTAACCATGTTACATGGAAACGTTATTTTTCAGTTTACCAGCAAATACAGCTGTATTTTGCCATAATGTTTTGATCACGTTATCCTCTGTATTCCGTTATTATGCTGTATAAATTTCGTTGGTATCAGACGTCTCCTTCTTGGTGTTTTTTTTTCACTTTCCGCCAGTGTATAAGAATAGGTAATGGACAGTTTGGTTCTCAGCGCTAATATGGAAATAAAAAAAGTAAATACACTGACATATCGCGGTACGAAGTTGAAACTAAAAGGAAATTGTTAATGAGACATAGCACAGAAAAAATAAGTAAACTGCATTTTCATGTGTTACATAGGTTTAGATTAGTTTGACTCGATTTTAGGTTGATGGGGGTAAAAACGGTAAGTCTGCTGATTCATAATTCGAAAACCGGCAACTGGGAAAATGTCATACAAGAAATTACGCAGAGATTTGTCATTTGTTTTCTAAACAGATTCAGATACCCGTCTCCCCATAAAAGTCAGGTTAAAACCGTGTCACGAGGTTTTGATCTGACCCCGTTTGACAACCCACACACAAAAGGAAGTCTTAACTCGGTTCTATCTCTGTAACCTGTATCTCTCAATCTCTTAGTAATCAAAAAACACGGAATGAACCACAAAAAGGAACGTGTTGTTCCTTTTCTTTTGGAGGTTTAGCTATGTTCGTGGGTATTTGAGCTACAAGGAGTCCGCCGTCCCTAATTTAGGGTAGGTGAGACTCGAATGCGGGCCACGGTCAAGCGACTGTCCAAAGATTCATGCCTGTGACCACTGCGCTAGGCGGGAACGTCAACATTCTTCTTAATATTTTAAGATTTTTTCCGCAGCTTACTCAACATCCCAATAAATCTTTAATTGATGATTCTGCTATCATTCTTACTAGTAGTATTTTTGCGTATATTTTACATAAATGCGCTGCTATTGAGATCCAGGGAGTTTGAACTGGTCTAACCACAACATAGATTTACGACATACAAACCCACAGTGATTTCTGTGCATAAATCTATTCAGGTATAATATGCATACGTTATGGGCTCAGATGAACACGAGTGTGTACGTAACTAATTGAAAGGTATTATAACTGCTTTAAACTGTAATAAGTCCATATGCTAAACCGAATGATAAGATCACAGGCGGTCACTGCCTTTAAGCAAATACAGGTATAACTCCATTGAAATCGAATTCTGAGAAATGCTACTCAAATCTAATCCTCTCGGGCTGACACTCCTTCCCTCTGCTGTTCCTGCAGGCAGCTTTCCCGTGAACTTGCGAAACATCTTCGACTTGACTTGCCAAATAATACTTCATTTAAAACGACAGGATATCCACGAGTGCAATTCGGATATTCTGTGGATTTGACATGGTTCAGTGGTAATATTTACTAAAACTAATCAGACTGAGAGCAATCAATACACTAAGGTAATTCCGGAAATTCTAAACCTTGCAACTTGTCCAAACTTCCGCGTGTTACAAGAATCAGCGATGCGTTTTCAACTCGAAAAAGTTTGAAACACGGGAGAGCGAATAAATATATTTGTGCATAGTTCACTCGAGGACTATGTGTCTCATACTGTAGAAACACAGAAATATGAGAGTGCCTATCAAAGAAGCATCCTGTCATATTTTGAATCGAGCCAAAATGATACTTCATAAATGTTTAATGAATCAATTAGTACATAAACTTAGAAAGATCACACCATCTTCATTTGAAACTCGCTTTTAAAATATCTTTCAAATTATTAAACAGGAAAAAATAACTTGTTCTCTAAGATAACCAGATACAGGAAATAATTTAAGTCCTAAGACCTTTCTAAAAATCTCTCAAAGAGAATTTTACAACCACAGGAAGTTGTGTACGCTGCTAAAGTTAAAAGACAAAACGTATTTCTTTTTTCTGAATAACTTTGAAAAGCATAATTGCTTTGCTTTTCAGTTTTCTCAGAGTTCATCCACTCATTGGCCGAGTTGGTTTTAACGTAATATAGAAAACGAACATTTTCCCTTAGGAAAATATACACTGAACCATCCCCAAACTGTTTTAACTCCCACATGTTCAGAATTTCATAAAGCGTTAATGCTAAATTCCCCTTGCTTCTGAAAATATCTGCCAGGTCACATACAATACTATGAAATTTTGTTGCAATGCTCTTGCGTTGTACAATAGTATAACGAAACCTTTTGATCTAATTAACATTCCTTTGGTTCAGAAGCGAAGTTCAAACTCCACTTGGCTTCCATGGTGATCGACCGGTCAAAGGCTCGGATTTCTCGTTAATCATGCAAATTGGGCCTGGGTTAGAGTACCGTATGAGTTGTGCTTTTGTACTACACACCATATCACTGTAACCCCAGTCGGGCGACTCCTTGCGGCCTATGATGATTCAGGGTTTAAGGATACAATAACTAAAGTAAGTTGACTTACAATCAAAACTTCGGAGTAACAGGTGTATTCTATACGTAGAACAGTAGAAGATTTAACATCACTACAACTTTTAATACAATTAAAGATTTAAAAGCACATACATAGTGTGACCCAAAAGTTCTCGGACTAACCATGAAGGAATAATCGCAGGTTCGCGATTTTTTGGGACGTAATAGCACAAGTCGTTACATGCCTAGATACCAGTGCTCATCTTCATAGTTATGTTACGTTATTGTTTATGCAGGACCTAGAGTGACTAGGTGAACCAAAGCAAAAAAATAAATAAAATAAAGAGCAAGGGTTCAGAGCTGTAACAAAGTATCTTCATAAAAAAAAAAAGATTTTGAAGCCAAAGGACATCCATGAATACATGGTGACAACGTTCGAAGAGGATGTTCTTTTATACAGTACTGTAAAGAAGTGGAAAGAGTGAAATTCAAGCGTAGCAGAATGAGTATGGAGGATGACAGAGTATGGAGGATGACACTAGCGAAGCACACCTCTGAGGCCATCCCTCAAGAAAATGTGGACAAGGTGCACACAAAAAATGCTGGGCTATAGACTTGTGACTGTGAGAGATTAGTGAGATATTTCACATGTTAAAAATAGTCGAATGAATTCTGACACAACATTTGGCATTGAAAAATTTTGATGACCGGTGGGTCCCAAAATTCTTGACTCCTATGAAAAAGCTGATCAAACGTAGCATGTCACGAGACAATCTTCCACTGTTTAATACCAATCCAGAAGAATTTCTATAATGATGAAACGTGTGCTCACACAGCACTTTATTCCAGAGTCAAAACGATAGTTATAGCATTGGATGCATGGTGGCTCACCCGATCGGTAGAAGGTGCAGTCCGTAGCTTCAGGTGGAAAGTCGATGAGAACAGTTTTCTGGGATGTGGAGTGGGTGGTAATTGTTGATTACCTTGCGAAAGACTAAACTATTGGCGGAACATACTACGCTAACCTGCTTGAGAAACTTCGACAGCATTTGAAAGATAAACTCTAAGGTCAAAGCCACAAATCAACAGTCTCCATGGCTGCCATCCGTAAATGTGGGTTTGAACTGCTACCCCACCCTACCTACTCACCTGACCTTGCACCCTCCTCAGACTACTATCTGTTCCTGAATCTCAAAAAAACCTTTTGGCGTGCAGTTTGGGAGAGACATAGACGTTACTGATGCTATGAATTGTGGAAGCCTATTTTGACAGCTTTGACAAATAATTTTATTTGGAGGGCATAAGAACATTGGAGCACTTCTGAAAAAAATTGTACCTTCAAGGGGCCTATGTTTTTTTTTTTTTTTTAGGGAACTATGTATTTTTCTTTTAGGGGACTATGTTTTATCACTTTATTTGGAGGGCATAAGAGCCTTGGAGCACTTCTGGAAAAAGTATGTGTACCTTCAAGGGGACTATGTAGAAAACTTGGCCTACTATATTTTTCGACGACCATTCCTTCACGGTCGGACCGAGAAGATTTTGGACGTACGTAAGCGAGAGTACAGTGCAGCACTACGGTAAGTGGGACTACTGATTAGTACGTCCCTTCGAGTTGCGTGGTCCTGTATTTTTATTAGCTAGCATGAATTGGTTGAGACTACCAGCCTCGGCCATAATCGAGAGTACAGTGCAGCACTACGGTAAGCGGGACTACTGGTTAGTACGTAAGCGGGACTACTGGTTAGTTGCGTGGTCCTGTATTTTTATTAGCTAGCATGAATTGGTTGAGACTACCAGTATCGGCCATAAGCGAGAGTAAGCGAGAGTACACTGCATCACTACGGTAAGCGAGACTACTGATTAGTAGGTCCCTTTGAGTTGCGTGGACCTGTATTTTTATTAGCTAGCATGAATTGGTTGAGATTACCAGCCTCGGCCATAAGCGAGAGTTAGCGAGAGTACAGTGCAGCACTACGGTAAGCGGGACTACTGGTTAGAACGTCCCTTTGAGTTGAGTGGTCCTGTATTTTTATTAGCTAGCATGAATTGGTCAAGACTACCAGCCATGGCCATGGGAAGGAAAAACTCATGGCAGTTCAAACACAACGTTAAGTTGGAAAACATAGTGAGAAGTAACCAAATGTTTTGATAGGAGTGATTTACCGACCATCATATGAGCAACTCGTAGGGCTATAAGGAATTGCCTTCCCCTAATTTACAGCCACTGGTTCCAGGAAAAAGAGGGCTCGCCAGCCTATTAAAACAGACACACCACCTATGCCAGATCCAGGACTCAAACCCGGGCCCAACTTTAATGAGTAATCCAAAGCCAACGTCTCAAACCGATCGGCCATCAGTAAGCCTAACTAAAATTGTAAGTGAAATATCAACAAAAACAGAAGGTTAGAAAAGGCAGTATAAAGTCACAGGAATAAAATACTCAACGGAGTCATCATTCAATTCGAAAACAAATAAACAATTCCTGGGATTTTTAACATTTTTCATTTCTTTAGTTTACATGCTATCGAATTGTATACGGCTTTTCCCTGGGAACATTTTTGAAATATTTCAACGTTTTTATGAATATTTAAACATATTTCAAAGATGAAATATTTGAAATATACTACTGTTTGTGAAACTTGCAACACCATGAAGGACTGCTGGTAAGGTGCGTCGCATAAATATAGAGACAGTTTACTTTGCGCCGTGAATGCAATGCGAATATAGGTAGGAAGCTGAAGTGGTACCTAATTAGACATAACCCTACAACAAACGTTTCGATCCGTCGAGATGACCGGATTGTGTTAAAAGAATACCACAAAGTGAAATAGTGTAATTTTAGGTGTCTCATAAATATAAAGACAACTATGTAAAGTAGCCACATGCAAATGAGATGAACAAATTAGCATGTTGTTCGCACGCGCATGGGCCGTAATTCGGTACAGCCTACAAAAGACAGCGGACCTGCCGTCAGACATTCATTTGCTGAAATGCCACGCAGCAGTCAACTTTCTGGTGAAGAGGTAAAGAAGATTTGGAGACTGAGAGTAAATGGATTGCCTGTAGCGAAAATTTCTAAAGCCATGGGGAGGATTGGGGCAGTCATTTATAAGACTTTATCGAAACGGGTGCGTTAACTGACAGAAAACGGCCTGGAAGGCCTCGAATAATAACCAAACGAGATGATCATGCCATCATGCGTTTAGTTTCATCCCAAAGGTTATCACTACGTCAAGCTTCTCGGACTGTTGGTGTCCCCGTCTCAAAGGACACAGTTCATTGACGAATCAAGGAAAGTCGCAACACTGTGCTCCGTAAAATGCGCCATCTGCCACACCTCACGCCGCGCCACAAGGATGCTAGATTGTTATAGGCAAGCAGCTACAAGCACTGGACGGACGAGTGGATCCCAACTATTTTCTCAGATGACGAAAAGTTCAACCTCGACGGCCCTGACGGTTGGAACTGCTATTGGCATGATTTACGACGCGAGCCACGCACCTTCTTCAGCAGACAGAAAGGAGGGAGGGGGATCTGTGATTATCTGAGGAGTTTTTGCGTTCAATAGGACAACCGATATCGCTTTTCTGCAATGCAGGCAAAACTCCGAAACGTATCAGGATATACTCAGCAGCCACCTTCTACCGTTTGCCGAAACTCTAGCGGGTGTTGATTATCTGTTCCAGCAAGACACTGCCTCTATCCATCGGTCTGCATCAACGAAAAGCTGGTTTAACACTCATCATGTGACCGTAATGGATTGGCCAGTACTCAGTCCAGATCTGAACCCTATCGAGAACTTCTGGGGTATCTTATATGATGTGTATGCGAATGGACGGCAGTTCTCAAGTGGGGTGGCATTGAAAGAGCAGATTAAACGACGTTGGTACGCACTCCGTCCAGAACACTAACATCACTTGGTGGACAGCATGCCCAATCGGGTTTTCAGTGTTATTCGGAACAGCGGCTCCACTATTCGTACCGGAGGTGCTCATAACTAGTAAGTCCTTATATTTTTGAGACAGCGTATTTCTGTTTTTTTCTTGTACTTGGCGTTATAATTGTTATGTTTCCGTCAAATTATTGTGCAGCTGCGAGTCCCATGCTATTTTGGCTATAAATATGAGGTGTACATTTCAGCTCGTTGTTGTTTCTTTTTTATTCGAGAATTTGTTCTTTCCCTATATTTATGCGACGCACTATATTAGCTTGAAACGTGCGGGGTATGTGTAAAACAAATTGGGACAGCAGGGAAACGGTCAAAATACCAGTGAAAAATTTGCATGCGGTTTCGGAATAGCGCCCTCTGAACTGTCCGGTCTAGGGTATAACCCAGCAAATACAGTCTTGCTGGGCCAGCCCTGGGCCATTGCTGGCAGCCGGCACTGCCAGCAATGACCCAGAACTATGTTGCCGCTGCCGAATCGTCAATAAAATGTCCGGGCGGCCAGGAGAATGGGCCAGCAGTTCAGGCCAACAGCTGGCCAATAGTTGGCACCCCCATCAGTTGTCATATGCCACAACAGGGTCATCAGTTATCCATCACAGGCAGCAGCTGCCACAAGTGGCCCTTCAGCGGCCCTGCAAGCACGTGCCAGAAATGATGGCTAGCCTAATGTGGTTCGCTAGTTTCCCGGCAGTGGCAGCCGGCAATCACGTGACGTAACTGATGGCTTGCCGAATCTTGTCCGCTAATTTCCCAGTAGTAGCCATAAAAAAAAATTAAAGAAAATTAAGGATAGCCGCAGTTTCCCAAGGCTATAATTCTTCCCCCCCCTTTACCAAAAATCGGAATTACAGCTCTGCGCTGTGAAAATTTTCTCAATATACCGGAAAAACGCCCGTTTGGATCTGGATGGAAACGAACCAGGACAAGCAGCGTGAGAGCCGAGCTCTCTACCGACGGGACTGCTTTGCCACGCCCGAGCGTGTTCTTGAAGCTGTCTCTTTCAGGCGGAATGTGTAATCGAATGTTTCTGTCTTTAATTTTACAATATTGCGAAGTATTTTTCATAAAAGTCAGTTTCATATAATCACAATATTTATTTTTGCAACGTAACGATAGTTATTTTTTTTTACCTTAAGGGAACTTCACTCATTTTCAAGGAGTGTACCAACTTAAATGCGCTTTCCAAAGTTTTGTGCTGTCCTTGTCGTCGTGAAAGGCGATTGTTGAATTAATATATCTACCCGTTCATGTCACATCCTGTTGTTACATTTTTAACGTTGTATCTTTCCTTCCCGTTGTCCGAAGCTACATTTGCTTTATTTTATTTTATTTCTCGTTATTTTTAGAAGCGAATTCCTCCAGTCTTGTGTATTCAACCCATGGATGAGTACATTATATCCACATAGCGTTGCGTTTTTTTTTTGTTATTTTTTTTTTCTTCTTTCAAATAATTGATAAATTTTGTACGCGCATAATCCCTTTTTTTTTTCCGACAAAGGTTTTCTTAATGTTTTTCTAGGACTGTTGTTTCAAGCGGTTTCAAATTATTTCTTGTTATTCATGGGAATGGAGTGGGTGTATTTCACGGCTGTAATCTAGTATTTCATGGCTCAATCTGATATCTTCGTCGACTTGGCATTTCATTAGGAAATTAATTTGACTCTCTACATATGGCTTTTTTCTCTTAACATCCACTAAAATAACACGATGGCGATAGCGTCGTCTTCAACTAACTGGTACCACGAGATACACAGCACGCGTTGCTTCTGCCCATGCGCAGTCCCGTTGCTTCCATCTGGTGTTGGGGTTTCATCGGTTGCCAGCTACGGGCCACTAGTGGCACTTGCTTGGTGGCCCACAATTCACAGCGATGCTGCAGGGCCATCAATGGCTCACCAACTGATGGTGCTGGCCCCAACGAACCGCTACCGGGTCGTGAGCGGCAGATTTCAGCCAGCAGTGATCCATCACTGCCAGCTGGTGGCCAGCAATTTCCCAACACTTGTGTTTTTGCTGGGAAAGAGCTGGCTCAAACGAGGGTGGTTCTTGTGTCTTACTTAAAAAGAAGGGCGGTTTCTTGTGTCTCACGTGTCAAAAAAGAAGTGGTTTCTTGTGTCCCTTTCCGAAGAAGGTCGCATTATGAACACGTGATTGACTTTGAGCGAGGAAGGATCGTTGGGATGAGAGAAGCTGGATTTTTAAACTGAAAATTTGCCACTCGAACGGGAATAACGCCATCACAGTGATGTGAACGTGTCGTCAGTGGACAGATGAGGCTCAGACGCACAGAAATCCGAGAAATGGACCGTAACATCGCACGACTGCACGGAATGATAAACACCTCTACCGCATGACAGTGACCGATCGCACAGAGACATCCACGGTGTTAGCGCAGCACTATCACAAATCATGCCCATTCTTTGTCCTGAGCCTGATATGTGACAGTGCTCCACTGCTGCTGTTCAGGCTTTGTCCTCCAACACAGTTCAAAGTCGTCTGCTGAACAGAGGACAGGTCGCTAGCAGCCCATTGCTGCGGATTAGTTTGACCCTCAACCACAGACACCTCAGGCTGCAATGGGCCTCGAACACAGGCATTGACACGCTTATTGGCAACATGTCGTGTTTTCTGACTTGTCACGATTCTACCTGATCCACCATGATGGTCGCATACGTGTTCGAAGACATCGTGGTAAACGGCATCTTGCAGAATCATACCAGCCCAAAGCCAAGCTTCATGGTTCGGGGTGCCATTGGGTTCAATTCGCGATCTAGCCTGATACGAATTGAGGGAACCCTCAACAGCTAGCGATGCATCAAGGATGTTTTATAGCCAGAGGTGATACCCTTCCTTCAAAGTTGTAAAGGTGCTATATTCCAGAAAGACAATGCTTGGCCACATGTGGCCCGGTATGTGCAAAACCTACTCTATGCACAACATATGCCGCTTCTTCTCTGGCTTGCACGTTCGCCGGATATGTAACCGATTGAACATGTGTGGGACATGGTAACTAAGCGACTGGCCAGTCAAGCGCCTCCGACAGTCACCACAAATAAACTCTGGTCTCGCATAGAAGCAGCTTGGCAGGCTATTTCCCAGGATGATAGCAAAAACCTCTTCCTTTTAATGCCACGTTGCGTAGAGGCTGTTATTGTTGCTCAAAGTGGCTTCAGACGATGCTGAGTTTTGAAACGAAAAAAACTTGTATAGCTCTACAAATGCATTCACTTATCTCCTGTAACACGAGGAATGTGATATGAATTTCATTTAAATAGGACGATTCTTTCTTAATGTTGGAATTTTCACAAACATCAGTGCATTTTGACGTTTTACAAACAAATGAAACGAGTTACGTTTGTTGGTAATATACTACACTTTAAAAATCTGATCAGTTGAGGCTACGGTAAGATTAGCACTGTGTACAGTGTTGTGACCAGGACAATGCTTGGGGAAAAGGAAAAATGTTGCTGAAATGAAAAAGCTCAGGTGGATGAGCGGTGTCACCAGAAAGTACAGAATTAGGTATGAAAGGGTAAGGGCAGCTGTTAAAATAACAGAGGTTTATAAAAATATTCAACAGCAAGGTAACAATGGTACGGTCATGTTTTCAGTAGGGACAAGGAATACGTAGGATGCACAGTTACGGACATTGAGCTTCCAGCATAGTAAACTAGAGGAATACCTAAGGTGAGATGGTTGGACTGTGCAGAAAAAGACGTGTTGGAGAAGACATTGCACAGCGAGTTGATACAAGACAAATAATAGTAGAGACGGAGAATCCGTTGGAGCAACCCCAACTAGATGTGAGATTAATCATGCGGCAGAAGAGGAAGAAGAATACATTAGTAACAAAGAAAACGTATTTTGCAAATTCCCACTCCTAATTAAATTTCACTCCCGATAGACATCAACTATTAAACATAATTCTAATTAATAAACGAATTTTATATTTTTATATTTGAAAGCACAAAAGTATTTATTTTCCAAAATCCATTATGGATCATTGTTTTCAAAATACGAGTAGTTTCAGAAAAAAAGAAGATTTGTGAATATATGTCACTGAGAAAGAGTATTTCCAGCGATTGCTCTGGGCGTATTTAAAAATTTGCTTCAGTGAAACTATTTTGTACTAAGTAAAACAAGAAATACTCTTAAGAAAGAGAGGAAGTCGTAAGCAAACACATCTTACTAGTTTTTTTCTTTCGATGCCTTAACTTCTTGCCCAAATTCTATTGGTATTTCTTTATCATTCCCTATGTTCTCATTTTGAGTGTTTTATTTTGGGGCTCTGAGTTTTCAGAGAAAACAAAAAACGGGGCATGGGATTCCATTATTTTAAGGATTACGACCTGTAATAAAAAAGATTTTCGCCCAAAGTAGGCTTACTGATTGATAGCAAAGGCTTGTCAAATTTCACAGAATTTTTCCGTTATGATCTTTCTCAAACAATTCAGCTGAGTTGCTGCCTTTTCTGTATTGCGTTTATCAGAACGCTGTACAGACAGATTGGATTCCACAAGATTGCATCACACCAAGTGTTCCGCAGTATGTTAAAGCAGCTTTTGAAATTAAAACCAAGGTACAGATATTTATTTGTATTGCTGTTACCCCTCCCCATATAACATAAAAGTTTCATGAATCAGTTGTACAAATATTTTAGTGCAGCCAAACGGGGTCAATAAGTGCATTAATTTCTTGTGGTTGTTCAAAAGTCACATAACGTAACTAAACTGGATGTGTTTTCCTGGTACTTTGATGCAAAAGAAAAAAAAATGAAATTTTCATAATTATTTAATTACATTCAAAATTATCAGTGCTGAGAAGAAATGTTTTCTTTACCCAACTAAATCACAGTTTCCTTCTGTCACGTCGTCAAACACATGCTTTCAATAGTAATTACGATTTGAACATCCCCCACTGGGGGCTGAAGAAAGCGCAGTTATTGAAAGTTTTCTTAGTTTAGAAAAGGAAAACAATTGAGGAGTCTGAAACGTCTTACAGAAATTAATGAAAATCCGCTACATTTACGGCCTTCGGGTCAGGGTGCAAAAAACCTGGATGCTTCAGGCTCAAAAAGCTGTAAGGACCTCTGTTAGGAGAAATAATGGTTTATCTTGCCTGTTAGGTACTAATTAACTACAACCTTTACTAGTGAAAAGTCTGTAATTAATGAAAATCCGCTACATTTACGGCCTTCGGGTCAGGGTGCAAAAAACCTGGATGCTTCAGGCTCAAAAAGCTGTAAGGACCTCTGTTAGAAGAAATAATGGTTTATCTTGCCTGTTAGGTACTAATTAACTACAGCCTTTACTAGTGAAAAGTCTGTTGAAGTTATTGCAACTCCCAGTTTTAGATGATTGAACTCAAACTTTGTCCTCTCTTGAAATACACTCACGGACAATGAAATTTGTGCACCTTAAAGGAAACATGCTACAACCGCGAAACTTTGCAAATAGATAGAGTGGGTGCTAGTATGCAAATGATCCACGTTTGGTGCGATTGCGCATGACCGCACACACTGTGGTGGCGCTGCAAGCACGAACCGGAAGCCTTATAAAACAGCGTGTTGTCGATGCCCCATGAAAGCGAAAGGCACCAGCCGGCGCAAGCAAGAGTACAGAGTGACAAGAATGCCGGGTAGATGCCAGAGACTACGATTTACGCAACTTACGGACTTTGAGAGAGGCCGGATCATCGGGCTGTAAACCGCAGGGTGGTCTGCGCGCCGTATAGCCCGCTACGTGGATCGTTATGGCCATACCATCTGTCCGTGTTGGAAGCAGTGGACACGTGACGGAGCTGCCACACAGCGGAGAGGCTCCGGACGGACCAGGAGGAACACCGGTAGTGAGGATCGATGGATCGTGCGCCAAGCACGAACGAATCCCACGGTCCAATGTACAGGTAGATGTAGCAGCTCCTGTGTGCCCACAAACCATTTCTCGATACATCGCGAAAGCGAATCTCCGATCCCAGCGCTCCTTACGTGTGCTACCATTAACACCGGAACATCGCCAGCTCCGTGTGCAATGATTCCAGGCCAGAGCAACATGGAACGCCATAGACTGGCGACGTGTGGTGCTTAGCGATGAGTGCAGCTTCATTTTGGGGACAGATGATCATCGTGTCCGGGTGTGTAGGCACAATCCCAACCTCGCTATCGAGCGCAACACCTCCCTCACTGCAGGCATTATGGTTTGGGGAGCCATTGCGTACGATAGCCGATCAGCTCTAGTATGGTACGTGGATCATTGACGGGCCAACGGTATGTGGATGAGATCCTACGGCCCCATGTGTTCCCATTCCTGGCCGGGATTACAGGTGCACTATTCTAGCAGGATAACGTCCGCCTGCACACGGCTCGGTTTGCCCAGGACTTCCTACGTCATGTTCAGACACTTCCATGGCTTACCCGCTACCCGGACATGTCCCCTATCGAGCATGTGTGGGATCAGTTGAAACGCCAGCTTCCGCCGTGCCGCACTATCCTGGATTTGGAGCACACCGTCCAACACGTGTGGGCCAGTCTTCCACAGGACAACATCAGGCGTCTGTTTGCATTCGCGTCGCACGAGGCGGTGCGACGCGCAATTGAAAATGACCAGATTGCGTGCCACAAATCCATCTGTAATTATCCTGCAGCTCTGTTTTTTGCCATCATGTGCATCACTCAACTGTATCATTACGTCGATAAAACTTCAGTTCAATCCGATTCTTCCTCCTTGGTGCGCAAATTTCGTTGTCCGTGAATGTACTTGCATTATTCTGTTGACAGAAATGTTATGATCGTTCGTATTGAAATTGTTCTGCTTCTTAGTACAATTACTACAATCTCTTGTAGGTAAATAGGTAGGTGTTATAATCTTAACATTACAGACATCACCCACATCATCGGGATAGCAGGAAACGAAATGGAAGATTGAATTTCATGCATCCGGAAAAAGTAATATGCCAGTAAGGTCTTTTCAATTCTTTCATTGTATTGCACCACACATAACAAAATGAGACCTAAGAAACTATCACGTATAAAAAAGGATCAAATAAGACAGGGAAATACAAGGAGTGTTCAAATGAAGAGGTACGAAACGACACTGTGGGTATAAATGAAGACTTTATTCAAAGTATACACCATAGGCCGTAGCACAACGATCCCATTGATTAACAAACCGAAGGATTCCTTGTTCCCAGAATTCCTGTGGCCGTGACGAGACCCAGTCCTGCACAGCGTCCTTGAGTTCGTCGTCCGAGTGGAAGCGCTTCCCTTTCAGATGTTTTTTCAGGGGGCCAAACACCAGGAAATCGTAGGGCGACACGTCCGGGCTGTAGGGCGGATGGTCAAGCTGCTCCCACTGGAACTTGGCCAGTTCCGCGTGTGTGAACCTGGAGATGTGTGGACGCGCGTTTTCATGGAGCAGAACCACACCCTCCGTGAGCAGCCCCGGTTTTTTGTTCTTGATGGACCTGCGTAGGCTTCGGAGAGTCTCACAGTACACATCAGAGTTAATGGTTCGTCTGTGCTGGAAGAATTCTACAAGTAGTGGACCTTGGACGTCGAAAAAGACGGTGAGCAACACCTTGCCTGCGCATGCTGGCGCCCACGCATGCTCCGATAGACGCCGGCCACTCCAATCGCATCCATAGATGTGTCGCTACGTTCTCCCATAGCGGCATAGGCAAATATGTTAACGGTTACGTTCTTATGACGTTTCGTACTTTTTCATTTGAACACCCCTAGTAGTTAGCAAGGGGCTAGATAGGGCTCATCCGCCTGCAAGGCAAGCAAGCCCCCATCGCCGTGGAATATACACACCAATGAGCCATTACATTATGGCCACCTACCTAATAAGCTGTAGGACCTCTTTTAGCCCGCAAAATAGCGGCCTCTCGGTGAGGCATTGATTCGAGAGGTAGCGACTGGTATACAAGGGGATCCCTTAATGTCAACAGCAGGTCCTCCAGTTCCCGTACATTTCGGGGTGGTTGTGATTTAGCGCGAACCCGCTTTTCCAAGTCGAACCCCAAATGCTCTATTGGGTTCATGTCAGGTGAATGTGGAGCCCAGGTCATTAACAGAACGTCACCAGGGTGTTCCTTCGAACCACCCCTTGACGATTCTGGCAGTGTGGCATGGCGCATTATCAAGTTCGTAATGGCCATCACCAGCAGGGAACACACTTGCCATGAATGGTTGAACTTGGTCCGCACCGCAACGATGTTCAGATACTTGACAGCTGTCAGGGATTGTGGTATTGGGATAATGGAGCCTTGTGACGTACCTGCCAGCAGGACGCACAGCACATAAAGGCAGATAGGAATCAGAATAATCGTCCGCGTAGCTCAATTGGTAGAGCAACTTATTCCGGAATGAGGGGACCCGGGTTCGAATCCTGGCGCGGATAAAAATGACGGAGAAATTCACTTCGTTATAGCCTAAACTGTCCCTTGAAAACATCGCCCACAGCATAACACCGCCGTCCTGTTTCCGCTCAACAGTGCATGCAGGTGCCTTAGCCTCCGTTGGTAATCGGCGTATCCGCGCTGGGCCGTCTACGTGAAGCACCAGGAATCTTGATTCGTGAGACCAGGCCGTTTTTATCCAATCATCGACGGTCCAATCTCGATGAACTTGAGCCCATTTCGTGCATTGTTGGCGATGACGAGCAGTGAGCATGGGGACCCGGCTGGGTATTCGGCTACGCAGGCCCATGCGCAGAAGGCTGCGATGAACTGTGTGCTGTGACACATTACTCTGATCAAAACTGTTGTAGCTGCGGGTGATTTGTCGCACTGTGGCCCTGCGATCGCCGTGAACAATGCGCGACAGTCTCCGCTCTCCTGTGGCATCAATGAGCTGCGGACGACACACGCCTGGACGACGGTTTGTCGTTTGGCCATCTGTGCGCCACTTTTGATACGTACTCACTACAGCAAACATGTGAACAACCCTCAAGCCGCGCCGTTTCCGAGATTGTAGTTGCGATGCGCCATGCCATCCCAATTTGTCCTTTATCAGACTCCGATAAATCGGCAGCTTTTCCCATTCTTACTCCAAACAACCTACTAACCGAAAGCCGGTCCTCGGGTTGTATATATACTGCTCTGTGAACTCCACCTGCACAACCGTTCGGTCTCCAGGAGCACTCGTTTCACTACGCTGGGGATAGTCATAATGTAAGGATTCATCGGTGTACGCTGTTGAAAATTCTTTGAACTTTTATTTTCTTTGTTTTGTGAAAATGATTTTTGTGTTTCATTATAAACATAAATGCTCTTCCTTATTTTGTCGTGGATTACATTATTTAAAAACAAGAAACATTTGAGTGAGACAACACAAATGATGAATAATTACAAAGAAGTTACTTTTAAAGGTTGATCAGTAAGAGTAGCTGTGTCAATGATTCTGTACCACAACGTGACAGGGCTTATTGTTTGGGGCCAGGTATGAAAGAAATGTCGTCCCTCCCACTTTTTCGGAGAAACATAAAATTTTTAAGAAAGTTACTAAGAAACGAAAAGGTTAGAAAGAAAGAGTAACGGAAGTGGGGGGGGGGGGGTAGTTGGGCAGAAAAAACTCATGTCCGTCATTTGGTGACTATTAGATTCTATAACGAAGTAAATTTCTCCGTCATTTTTATCCGCGCCAGGATTCGAACCCGGGTCCCCTCATTCCGGAATAAAGTGCTCTACCAATTGAGCTACGCGGACGTTTTATTCTGATTCCTATCTGCCTTTATGTCGTGTGCGTCCTTCGGGCAGGTACGTCACATCTCCTGGTACGTTACAATTCTGAGCTGCTGTTTAAAAGCTTTTGGTAGTTCGTTGCCTACAAAAAAAAACGATGCCGTTGGGACATTTTAACTACATGTATCCCTCTACGCTTTGGAAAATAGTGCTAAAAGAAAATCCTTTCGCGTACGCGAGAGCGAAAGAGCTTTGAACATCTTCTCGTTCAAATTTTAGAGATGTGAATCCGTTTGTATGGTGCAATCCCGTATTCCATTCGTCATCTTCTCATTCATTGTTTTTCTTTCAGTGGCAATGGTTTTACAATTTGTGCTGGAGAAGAGACTTTTGTTGGCGAGATTGTGATGCTCTTCGTTTTTGAGAGCGAAATTGGGTATAGCTATTGACCACGATAACAAGTGCCTACCACCGAGCACCAGCTACGGAGAATATGAGATTAAAGATGGAGAAAAAAGTGGAACCGAAGAACAGGAGTAGAAAAGGTTGAAGTATGACATCAGTAAATTCCCAACGCATGGTTTGAATCGACGGAAAAGAGGCTAGAACAATAAACTAAAAAAAAAACCACTTAGTTGGGAGTTTTTTTACTCCAGAGATAAGAAATGTGCTATGCAGCTCAATCATCATCAAGCAAATTCAAAGAATGTGATTTTTTATTTCATAATTGTTTTCTACTTTTTGGTATACGTATTCGTTATTGAAGTATATTAACAAAAGAAGACTAAAACCAAAGCAAAACTTGCGTCTGTATTTGTGTTCAAATTTTTTCACGGAGTCCCCCAGATGATCCTTCAGCCCCCAGATGATCCTTCAGACCCCAAATGGCACTTCAGCCCCCTTCTGGTTTTAGGACCCCTAGCTACGGCCCTGAGACAAGAACATGAACAGCAGTCAGTATATGTCCCAGTTCTGTCATGTTTTATTTCTTCTTACTTCAACACACAATCCGTTCTTTTCTGAAAAGCCACGCATAAACACACACACACACACACACACTCTCTCTCTCTCTCTCTCTCTCTCTCTCTCTCTCTCTCTCTCTCTCTCTCTCTTTTCCACGCTCTACCACTGGGCACATCAACAAATCTGAGCTAGAATAGGAATAATTCATTCGGAACTATTTGTGAAATAGAAACGGTATTGCGTTGCACTTTTCATTGGTAGCATTTGGCAGTAATAATTCAGGACAAGAATCATAACTCCTAATTGTGAAATGTAACGGGCGTTTCTTTCGAAAAAAGTCTCGAAACTACTATGCCTATTTCAAGGTCACTTTTTGATTTTAAACTTTCTAAAGAGTAAAAAAACAGTACACAAAAAGACAGGATTTTGCGCCATTTTGTTAGGTTGTTTCTCATGGGAAATCATGGAAAATGTGAGGAAGCTTTTCTCATAGTTACAGCAAACTATTTTTAAAATAATACTTTTAGAAACGCAGATACAGTGACAACGTCAAACATATGGCAGTGCCCTCTATTGGAAAAATATTGCTCGTAGAAAATCAAATGATGTGTAGATAATCCCGTTAGTAATGATTAGAGCAAGCGAATGTTAAAATATGTTTTTAATATGTGCTATAGAAGTTGAATTATCTTCAAACAATTCATTAGGATTTTACATCACTGTACCGAAAAACCGCACAAAAATATAGAAAAGGTAAGGGGAAATAAAGCTGTGTGTATGTAAGTGTGTACGTGAGAGAGACAGAGAGAGAGAGAGAGAGAGAGTAAATCATTCGTATAAATCATTTTCCAATACTTACTCTTAGAAAAATCATATACAGTCAAGCCTCGATTTAACGAACTTTAAGGAACCAACAGTCTTGTACGTAAAATCACTGAATTCGCTAAATCGAGGAAGCCTTTCGAATTAAACATTCAAATTAAACTGGCGTTCCTAAGGGAATATTTAAGCAGCTAAGTTCTCACTGAAATTGAGTAGAGGACTTTACGATATAATTCTAATTTTGCTATCTCAAGAAAGATACCGGTATCAGGCATAGTTGCTTCAGTTGAGGAATCTCTAATACAAAGCAGTCTCAACTTTGAAGAAAAAGAAATAGTTAGACATTGTATCAGCCAAGTGATAACCGCAAATCACGCTACATTACCTAGACCAAATTTAACCACCAAAGAAATTAATGCGCTTACAGAATTGCGCTCAAATTCAAATTTAATCCATACTAGAGCTGACAAAGGAGGTCAGGTGGTTGTGTCAGACAAAAATCATTATGATAACAAAGTCAAAAAACTTATTTCGGATGGACCTTATAAAGAAATAAAGAATGATCCTTCAGATAAACAATTGAAAGAAATACAGAAATTGATCAAAAACTCAGAAACTCTGAGCCAAAACATAAAAAACAAACTTAAACCTTCATACGCCCGTTGTGCGAGATTCTATGCTCTCCCTAAAATACATAAATCTGGAATTCCTTTCAGGCCTATAGTAAGTAATATCGGCACAGCAGCATATAAGTAATCGAAGTTCTTATTTTCAAAATTATCTACCTTGGCCACTCCAAACGAAACATCTGTGAAAAATTCCATTGAGTTTATCCATCGACTCAAACTACACCCCTACGTAGATCAACCAATGCTATCCTTTGATGTGGTATCTATGTTCACCAATGTTCCAGTAAAAGGAACATTGGTGAACATAATCATTAAATCGTGCTAAAGACGGAAAACTTGCATCGTTTCAATGCAGAAGAATAGTTATGTCAGCTAATATTAAGAAGCGTATTTTCGAAAGTCTGAAGAATTCTAAATTTACCATTCAAACTGATGAATCGACCGCCATTAGAGGAAAAGCAGAGTTGCTTCCCTATATCAGATTCATTCACAATGACGAAATAGTCACACAGTTTCTATTTTGCAAGGAACTTGAAAAACATACCAGTTGACATGATATTTTCCAAACCTTGTCTGAGTATTTGGAAAATGTTGAGATTTCACAGGATTCTTGTATTGGAATTTGTACAGATGGAGCGCCATGTATGACAAGGATCGTGAGGGGCTTGGAGGCATTCATCAAACATAAGAATCCAGATGTAATATTGACTCACTGTTTTATACTCAGAGAAGCATTAATCAACAAGACCCTAGAAGCCGATTTGAAGTTACTTCTAGATCAGACTGTGTGCATTGTGAACTTTATCAAAGCACAAACCACTAAAGGTGCGGTTATTTGCTCGACTCTGCAAAGACATGGAATCAAAACATTAGTGCCTAATTCTGCACTCGGAGGTTTGCTGGCTGCCCCGCAGAAAAGTTTTAAATCGGGTGTTGGGACTGAAGAACGAATTAAGAGAATTTTTGGAACAAGAAGAGAATCCATTGTACCATCAACTGGATGACAATGACAGGTGTGCAAAGCTGGCATATTTGGTCGATATCTTTTCCTGGTTGAATGTGCTCATTGCCAGTATGCAAGGCCACGATGACAATATTCTCACAACTGCAGACAAATTAATTGCATTAACAAAAAAAAAAGTAGTAGCAATCCACCGTTAACGCAGAGATAGTGGGCCGTCTGTTATCCTGGACAGCACGTTTCACTCGTGTTTACCTCGACTGTGAACCAGTGGTAATCAACCCCTTTCCGGCACAAGGGTTGGATGTGTGTCCCTCTTCAAACCCCTCCCGCAAAACCTTCACTACGGCGGTCATTGAACAACTAATAATGCCTGATGTTCCTGAGACGTTGATCCCCGGCATTCTTCCGTCGATAATCATTACTGCTGGACTGATGGTTTCACTTGGTTAGCTAAATTATCTTCTAAATGAGAATATCATGTATTTCTTAATTTTTAGGACTGGATTGAAACAATCACGTACGAGTGCTGGCTTAAGTTTAACAATAAAGTGGGAACGTAAGCATTGTTGACAAACTGCTGAATTCCCGTTGTGTAACACAGCAGCATTACTGAACTGTCGCAAACATGTCCACTGATACGATAAATAACTTTTTTGTTTAACGACCACCGTGAGCAACTCGATGGGCTACAAGCAGTTGCCCGTCCCTAATTTAGGGCCACTGATTCCAAGGAAAGAGAGAGAGAGAGAGAGAGAGAGAGAGATTCCAAGGAAAGAGAGAGAGAGAGAGAGAGAGAGAGATTCCAAGGAAAGAGAGAGAGAGAGAGAGAGAGAGAGAGAGAGAGAGAGAGAGAGATTCCAAGGAAAGAGAGAGATTCCAAGGAAAGAGAGAGAGAGAGAGAGAGAGAGAGAGAGAGAGAGAGAGATTCCAAGGAAAGAGAGAGATTCCAAGGAAAGAGAGAGAGAGAGAGATTCCAAGGAAAGAGAGAGAGAGAGAGAGAGCCAGTGCGCAGAGACAAAGGCAACATCCCTGCCTCACCGGGACTCGGACCAGGACCCTCTCGCACGAACGATCAGAAACCAGCGTTTAGACCACTGCGCCACTGGGGAGGCCATAAATAACTTGGTTATACTGTATTTATAATAATACCTGAGCGTCAAACTATAACTGCCACATGCACGTTAACGTCATCAAATGAATACCGCAAGTAATGCAAATCACCAGGAAAAACATAATGCTACTTCTTTGATATATTTTGGAATGAAGTAAGCGTAAATGTTTAAGAGCACCTATTTAATTCTGTGAAAATGCCCATCTCAGTGAAATTTTAGAACAATTAATTGACGACGTTATTTAATATGCAAATCAGGATAATGCTATTTTAATGCAAATGTTACGCTTATTTATAATGCAAATCACCAGAAAAATATAATGCTACTTCTTTGATACGTTTTAGAATGAAGTAAGCTTAAATGTGTAGGAGCACCTGTTCAGTTCTGTGAAAATACCCATCTCAGTGAAATTTTAGAACCATTAATTGACAACGCTATTTAATATGGCACTTCACATTTGAAATTTGCACTATGATACTTATTTGAATTAAATTCTGTGTTTTTGTTCCAAGCAAGCAGAAGTCTATTAGACCGAAACTGAGTGCAATTAAATTCGAAATGTAGCTGCGCTATTTTATTTTGTGATTTTCGTCCTTTGACACATTTGGTGTAAGATGCGACATCACCGTATAAGTAACAAAGCAGAGGTGAAGTATGTTAGATAGTAATTTACTCTTTAATAAAAGGTAATGGACACCTCAGCCGTTAACTACTAACGTCCTTGTTTCGTGACTAGGTGCACTGAATTCTCCTTCCCAGACGGAACAGGAGTCATATGAAAACAAAAATTCCCCAATTAAGAGAGCAAGCTAGCTATGTTTCGTTCATTCTTTGTTTACATTCAGCCAGCAGTTGAATTCTCTTCCTTCTTTGACTGTCTTCAGCCATTACTAGGGTTTTGATTGAACATTAATTTGAGGAAGACAGGATTAATACCACAGTATCACGAAGCTCTCATTTCAGTTGATTCCTAAACTCAGTTCCCGAGACACAGTTAAGACGTGCTTTGCAACAATTCCTTCTGATGCACAACCCCACGGGAGACGCTGAATTCTGTCAACTCTCACTGCCGGCGGGAAAAATAACGGCAATTCGCTCATTTCCTCTCGGTAGTTTACTCATTGACGGTTATCGTTCCTCTTGCTCTCTATGTTAGGTAATTTAGCCATCAAATATAAAGTACAGGCTGTTCTCAGTAGCTTCTCATACTTACTTTCTGAATCACCTCAATAATCATTACACCATTATCATATTTCCCGTCTCAGAACTATGGGGCACTTACTATCGCACTGCACCGTATCGGACACTCATTATTATTATCAGCAGCGTTACCTCATTACCACAAGTTTCTGTCAGACCAGAATTACTTCGTTCGCGTAATCTTTTTAGAAAATCTCTTGTGTAATTTCTCTGAGTTTCATTAAAGTTTAGTGCTATTCGTTTGTTTTGTGTTTTGCGGATGACATATTTCAACTGCTCCAGATCAACGCAAATAAATCTTAGGATTTCTTTTTATTTCTGCGTGAGAAGCAAGTTTTAAGAGCTTGTACGGGATATCACTCTGTTGACTCTGTTACCTACATGAGCAAGTAAATCTTGCCCACAGTAACTTTTGATTGACAGCGTTCGATTTTTGAGATTTTCAGCAGGAGATTGTTGCTATGTGTCATCTGTAATTTAATGTATATCATCAAGATTAAACAGGCCATCCTTTTGTCTCAGCTATATCACAAATACTGTTCCTTGAAGTTACCTTCAAGTTCTGAAGAAACAAAATGAATTTATCCGTAGCGGCACTGCAATAATCACTACAGTCAAGAAAAATCGTATACACCTTAAGCCAAGAAAAATCGTATACACCTTATTTCCACTATTCACTGGTCAATAATGTATCGGTTTACTTTTTAATACGTTGGAAAGTTATGTGCAGAGGTTGAGTCGAAAGTTTTGCAATATTTGTAAAAACGCATGTGCTGCGGCAGGTATGTCACGTGTTTAAACTAGTTTAAGTCGCGCACTGCAGTTAGTCGAAAATGATAAAGTCATAGTCGTTGCTCTGAATAGCCATTGCATGTCGTCGTTCTGTCAGTGGTTGGGACTCCTAAAAGATGAACAGCCACAACCGGTTAATTAGTGAACTCTTGCTTTACGAGTTTGAACCCGGTCATAACGCTGTTCAGGCAACACGAAACATTTGTCATTCGAAATGGGAAGGTTCCGTGGACCACAGCACTGCAACCAGATGGATCAAGAAATTTCGCTCAGGTGACAGAAACCTCGACGATCAGCGAAGGTCAGGTATGGAGCGAACCGTCGATTCGGAGGCCGTACGTCAGACTGTAGAGACAAATCCGACAACCAGTACTCGGAGATTACCAGGCGAGCTAGGCATATCACAGACCATCCTGGTTCGTCACTTTCAGGACCTCGGCAAGATGTACTGGAGCTGCTGCATTGTCCCTCACGAAGTGACGCCAGCTGAAGTAAACCGCCGAGTGGAACTGTACACGAAACTCCTAGAAAACCCGCGCGATGCACGTTTCATCAAGAGAATTGTTACGTGCAATGAAAAGTCGGTCTATTTTCATGTTCCTAACAGACAACGGCAGTGGTTCAGCCCGGGGCAGCTTCGTAAACCTGTTGCCAAACGTGGGTGCTTAGAGCACAAGGTGATGCTCTGCATATGGTGGAATTTAGAGGTGATAATTCATTACGAATTCGTTCCAGATGATCGGAACACCAACGTCAACCTGTACTCGGAACAGCTGGAGCGGGTGCATGCCATTTTGGAGGAGAAGTGCCCGACACTGGGAAACAGAAAGCGCGCTATCCTACAGCAGGGTAACACTGGGCCTCATAGCGCGCTATCCTACAGCAGGGTAACGCTGGGCCTCATAGCGCGCGAACTACCCGGACAAAACTCTAGGAACATGAGGGCGTTGAACTGATGCCACACCCATCATATAGTCCGGATCTTGCAACGTCGGATTATTACTTGTTCCGGTCCATGGCGAACTTCCTCCGCGGGAGGCACTTAAACAACCAGGAGGAGGTTGTAGCAGGGGTGAAGGAGTTCTTCGCCTCGAAGGACAAGAACTGGTACCGCTGCGGAATCGTAGAACTGGCAGACAGATGCATAAAGACGGTGCAACATGGTTTATATTTTGAATTAGTTAGTTTTTGTCGTAAAGGTACGTATGGAGACAAAGTGAATGATCCAAATTTTGCAAAGCTTTCGACTCACCCTCTGTATAATGTTTTTGCGAAAAATTCGTCATGCTTTTTTACCCTTAGTTAGACATAGATTGGCCAGTGAAAACCATTTGATTTAGGTTTTGTGAATCCTGCTGTCTTCATATAAAGACGACCTATGCATCCTGTTTAAACTATCTCGAAGCCAAATTTTTTTGTGTAGAGATATGTACCAGTACGTTCAAAAAGATCCGGAACTTTTTATATTAAACAAGAATGAGTACAGATAGTACCTGTTTATGCGGTGTTTTCTTCGAAGTAGTTACCCTGTGCAACTATGCACTTTTGCCAGCGCTCATACAACGATTTAAATGCAGATTGCAAGCCTTTTTTTGCCACATCCTCCAGTGCCTCCGTCACAGCTCGTTGCACTTCTTCGGAACTTGAGAAGCGTTGCCCCTTAAGCAAATTCTTCATTCGGAGAAAAAGGAAAAAGTCACACGGGGGCGAGATCAGGGGAATAAGCTGGTTGTGGAAGAACGGGAATGTGCGGTTTGCACAGGTAATCTGACACCAGGAAGGATCTGTGAGTCGCCACATTATCGTGATGGAGCACCCACGAGTTGGTCTTCCAAAGATCGGGTCGCTTGCGTCTCACCGATTCTCGGAGACGTTTCAGGACGTTGACGTACCCTTCTTTAGTGACTGCACGACCATGTTCAAGGAATTCTTTGTGTACGACTCCCTTGCAATCGAAGAAAACTGTTAACAAGACCTTTCCTTTTGAGCGGTCCGCCTTGAACTTTTTGGTTGTGGTGATGACGGTGATTTTCACACTTTTAGCTGTCGGTTGGATTGGGGGTCGTACAGAAAGCACAAAGTACCATTGCTAGTGATCAATCGATTCAAGAGATCAGGATCTGAATACACTGCATCGATGTTATCCCCGCAAACTGACATGCGCTCATCAATTTAATCTTAGGTCAGGTTTTTGGCACACGTAATGCATGCCTAGTTTCTCTGTTGAAATGGCATGGCAACTTTCAACTGAGATGCCGGTAACTTCTGCAATCGCTGCAACAGTTTTTTGACCGTCATTTTTTACAATTTGTTTGACAATGGCGATTTCTTCATCCGTTGTGGATGTTGAAGGTCGTCCTCACCTCTCATCATCCTCGATACTCTGTCGCCCGTTTTCGAATCGTCGAAGCCACTCATAAACTCTAATTCGACTCATTGCACTCTCACCGTACGCTGACTTAATCATTTGAAAAGTCTCAGCGAAAGATTTTCCGAGCAGAACACAAAATTTTACACTCGAACGCTGTTCAAAATTCGACATCGCTGTCCTCGCGACGGAGAGTCTCGAATGCCTGTAATCATGAACTACGCACATACGCTGTACGTGTTGGATCTGGATCAAACCGGTTCTGGCTGGTATGGTCACATGATGCTCTTCGCTTGCTCAGCTGGGAATGACGTAATCCACTGACATTTGGCAAATATTCAAAAAGTTCCGGAACTTTTTGAACGTAGTAGTATCTCTTCTACAAAGACATATTTTTAATTCAGATCTGGGGACTGAATAAGTGGCACGTATTTTCTGTGGTTGATAGAAGTAAACAAACTAAATAACGGATAAAAAGAAGATCGTATGTCTCATATCGTGGTTACATACTTACCTCTATCAGATACAGAAAGAATTTCTTCAATCCGATTTATAAAAGTGGACCATTTCTGAAGAGACAGACATTCTAAGTGATGAATGTACGAACACACATATTTCGGATTTTGTGCGCACAGGATTTCTTCTGTCTAATAAAGAAAGAATTTATGCGGACAGAGAGATGGAAGGATAGAACAAGGCCAGTTTAACATGTGGAAAAACTAAGCGTCTGCTTATGAAAGAAAAAATTGAGAACGGCCGATTTTTTGGAAGTATAGTAAAACACAAAATACATTAAAATTCACGCTTAATCGACAGGCATGCTCTCATACCATGACTTCGCGAATGATATGCCATATTTTTTTTACCAGCTTTCGCGACAATAGCTTGAGGGTGACGAACGTTAAATGAGCATGCGTATCCGATCGACTCGTCTTGGTAGTTGATCTTGGCACATTATCCAGTTGCAAAGCAAACCCTCTTGTGGCAGCGCATCTTTAACCTGTACAAGAGAAAAAATTATCTGCCCACTGTACTGGATTTCAGTTAGTGTTCTATCGCGCGTAATTTTAGCCCCTTATCCATTTTGTTTTAGATGACAGTGTTATGTTCACCCAATTACTAAATACGATGAGTCGTGGATATTTCTGGGCTAAGTAGGGGCTCCCGGGACTCACTCTTCCTCTCTTTACGGGCTTGGCCGTCGTTTTTGTGACGTCACTCTAAGCGACAGAGTTGTGCACCGAGAAAGTTACAGCACCATACAGTATGTTGCATGGGCTAAGTCGGGGCTCCCGGGACTCACTCTTCCTCTCTTTACGGGCTTGGCCGTCGTTTTTGTGACGTCACGCTAAGCAACGGAGTTGTGCACCGGGAAAGTTACAGCACCATACAGTATGTTTATGGACATTCAGTCGTACTTAATGCTTGAAGGAAGAGCTTAATAAAGTCCATATTTTAGTTTTCTGTAGATTATTTTATACATAACAGTTCTACCAAAATTAAAAAAAAAACAAAAAAAAACAGAACGAACATTGCGTTTGTTTTACCTTTCTCGGGAATTACGCTTTCTCGTTATTTCTGCTCTGTGCGAATATAAACGGTTATACCAAACATCTCTGTTAATGCAGTTTTAAAAAAACGTAGAAAATAACTGAAAAGAAATGTTAGTACGTTGACGTACTGTTAGATTACAATTTGCATGTGTAAAAAAAAACCTGCAAAAAATTAATAAAACAGCCTCCAAAATTGGGTTTTTAGACCCTCACGGTTTCTGATCACACTACGTTGCTTTCATCCAAAAAATAATAAACTTGAAGAGGCAAACTGTTCCAAAATTATTCTACTGAGAATATGTTTGAAAAGGTAATTCACAGAAAAGAAAAATTATAATAATGACGCACGAGGTTAATGTTGCAGTATACACAGAAATAAATAAAACACATTGGGGAGGCCAACTATGTAATAAATTAACGTTGAAACGGTATTTGGAAAAGAAAGTCACTAAACAATGCTAATAATGCTACTATAGTCTATATTTATGTGTGGTTTTAACAACTTAGCCTCCCTAGTCTATTTTGAAATTGGAGGAATTAGGAATTAGAAATATAATCTTTTCTCACTGTTTATATGCATAATATTCCAGGACGTACTGACCACGACAGTCAGCTTTCATCCACGAAGGAGAGGAGGTCCTTGCTTTAAATGAAAAAGTTTTGAGGATGCCAACTAAGCTATATTAACACTGAGAATGTGTAACTCTAAGCACAACGTACACGCAGATATAAATAAATGAAAAATAAATTTACCTTGTACTGATTTCGCCACCCATGGTTACGAAAATGTGTTAGAACATGCATTCTTGATAATTCTTTCCCCATACATGAAATGAAAATTGAAAATATATATAGAAATGAAGATTGAAATATATTTATTTGTATGGGGTTTAGAATAGTTAGATTGTGGTTAAGTTTTAGTTTCCCTGTAATGATGATTATAAAATTTTTGCCAAAATTTGGAGATAGGCCTATTCACATTGTTAGTGTGGCACACAGGAAGACTAGATTCATTAAGTAGCGGCTGCAAACATAGCACATTTTCTTTTCCCTGACCTGTTATTTACTTAGTTATTTAAAAATATATTTAAAAGTACAGAAGCGCACTTTAGTCCCAGCTTCAAATTTGGTTTGATTACATTTTGAACACTTCCCGTTTACCGTATTCAACCCTACCACCTTCTTTGCCACTAATATTTTTTAACACACATTTTAGATTTTGTACATGGAGTATAAGGATCTCAGGAACTACAGACCTATCAGCCTCCTATCAGTGGTTTATAAAATCTTCACGAAAGTTCTTTCACACCGTTTGAAGGTAACACTGGACATGGCTCAACCGAGAGAACCAGCTGGATTCAGGAGTGGCTACAGCACAATAGATCATATCCACGTACTGAGAGAACTAATTGAATGAGCGAGGGAATATGAACTTACATTGTGCATGACTTTTATCGATTATGAAAAGCCTTTGATTCGGTGAAATCATCAGCAGTTACAATGGCTCTGAAATCCTGCGGTATTGAAGATGCATACATTAATATTGTTAATAACATCTATAACGAAGTAAATTTCTCCGTCATTTTTGGTCTACGCCGTGATTCGAACCCGGATCCCCTCATTGGAATAAGTCACTCTACCAATTGAGCTACGCGGACGTTTTATTCTGATTCTTATCTGCCTTTATGTCGTGTGCGTCCTTCGGGCAGGTACGTCACATCTCCTGGTACGTTACACATCTATGAAAATGCAAGTGCAAAGATTCGGCTGTTTGAAAATACAACATACATAAAAATTGGAAAGCGAGTGAGACAAGGTGACACCATATCTTCGAAGCTCTTTAATGCCACATTGGAAAATGTCTTTCAATCACTGAACTGGGAAAACAAAGGGATAAAGATTAATGGAGATTATCTAACCCACCTTCGTTTTGCTGATGACGTAGTCATTTTTGCAACTACCCCATCAAAACTGCAGAGTATGATCCAGAAACTTGCTGACAAGAGTAAAGAAGTGGGATTAAAAATGAACTTTCAGAAGACAAAAGTGATGTTCAATGCTTTTACAAGAAATGAAGATTTATCGATAGATGGAGAAAAGCTGGAGATAACAGACACGTACGTTTATCTTAGACAGCAGATATCAAGTGAGGGTCACATTGATGAAGAACTTAATCGGCGTACAAAACTTGCCTGGCAAGCTTTCGGAAGAAACAGCATGATTTTCAAGAGCAATATGCCATTATTATGTCTTAAAAGAAAAGTGTTTGATCAATGCATCCTTCCAGTGCTTACGTATGGTGCAGAGACGTGGACCTTAACTAAAAAAGACATACAAAGGTTGCAGACAACTCGAAGAAGCATGGAGAGGTGCATGCTTGGTGTAACCAGGAGAGATAAGAAGAGGAACTCGTGGATCAGAAAAATGACAAGAGTGGAAGACATCATGATCAGAGTAAAATCCCTGAAATGGCAATGGGCTGGACACACTGCCAGAAGGACAGACCATCGATGGACAGCCAAAATTTTAGATTGGATTCCAAGGGACAGGAAAAGACCCAGAAGACCACATGGGAGATGGGCGGATGAAATTCGAAAGTATGCGGGAGTACATGGAAGAGACTGGCACAAGACAGACCGTTGTGTAATAAACTTGGGGAGACCTTCGTCCAGCAGTGGATTGATAATGGTTGACAATGGTGATGTTCATTTTAATCCCTCTTGATGCAGTGCTTGTATTGCGTTTGGGTATATCTAGAAGAGAAATATTTTTTTTTTTCAAAATGTTTTCAAAACCCGAAGCTTCATGGCTGCCGCTATGAGATTGTTTACACAAACAAATGCACGACAATAAGAACCGGCAATTCACATATCTAAAAGAAAGAAGCAAAAGTTTGGCGTGTTATTTTAAGTATTCGAAATTCTTATTGTTTGCATTTTGAATATTTCTTCTCGTTTCTCAAGAAATCTCCATTATACCTTCTCATTGGGAGTTTAGTCTCGTTCCTATTTAAACCTAAGTCTCCACTAAAGTTATTCTTTCGAAAAGAAACCTATGTAGATATCTTAAAGTGATATGTACAGACCGAGCGGAAGCGGAACATTTCTTATTTCTTCTTAGTCTTCGAGAACAAAAGCTGTCTTTATTCTGGCCGTATCACTTTGCATGCGATGCTTGGTCAAAGATTTAGAAAAGCGTCGTTGAGAGAACTTTTCAAGGTGGGTAACTAAAGAGGAAAACAAAATATAAAAGAATGGGATTCAGGCTGGGCACTTTGCCGAATTGCTCCGCGTGTAGGCAATAGTCGGTGTGATAGGAGTAAAGAAGTTATTTGAATTTCCTTTTCGCTGGTTTTCGGTGTACAATAACGTTTTTCGGAACCTAGGGAATTGATACTTTTAAGCATCAAAAGACCGACCTCAAACCCATAGACTCCCTGTGTGATTGGAAGATTTTCTCTTAAAAAAAAAGATTTCTCTTTGGAACAGTTGGATATACTATATTTATCACTTTCCTTAAGGGAGAAGATAAGAGTAGAAAATGATAAGACGCTAAATAAACTCAATGCATGCGAAAATTCCACAAATTTCCATATTTCAGCAAAAATAATTTTTTAACTTTTCTAAAATATCTTAACATTCAAGTCTGAATGAGATATTCATTTTTAAAACTGATATTTAGACGGATCAATTTTTACATTTCCATCAAACACGTAGAGCGTCAAACACAAAAATAATATAATTCCTACTTTTTCAAAATGATACAAAAGTTAAAAACCACCAACAATTAATTAAAACATTGTAATGAAATGCTTTCATTAAAAATTACAATTTATAAAAACATTGCAGTGTGTAATCCTTTCATTAAAAATAATAATTTATTGAAACATTGTAGTGAAAATCCTTTCATTTTTAAAATAAAAAAACTGGAGAAATCCTTTCATTTTTAAAATGAATAATTATGAATAGCGGTACCGAATTTTACTGTAACACAAGTATGCCAGAAATTTGTAGTTAAGGCTCAAACTAAGGATTTTCTGCTTTAGAAGAAAATCAGAATAATTTTTACATTTCATTAGTCGGATTAATTTTTACATTTTTATTAAACACAACGGTCCTAACTCAAAAGTTTTTATTTTACAAGAGTTATAGTTTCAAAAATGTACAGAAAAGGAAATTCATATTGATTATCTGTTATCCGAAGAAAGATAAATATTCAGCTTTTTCATGGCTTAAACATTTAAAGCTCACAAACCGAAACAAAATCAGCTTCAGTGTAACACCGAGAATTTAAATAAATGGTTCTATTCCCTTTCCGCTAAATTCTAACAGTATTTTTAATCTACTTTCCCCTGTTTCACTTTTTAAAGAATCAGAATGAATTCTTACATTTAAGACAAGGCAATTGGAGATTATGAAATTATTTACTAATTTACCATAATATTCATCCACAATATATTTTTTTAATATCATTTATTCTTCTTTTATAACATTTCTTTCTATGTTTCTCTAAGATATGGCATTTTGACACAGAATTCAATCACTTTCTAGTAACAATACCTAAACCAGCTCAAGATCTAAAAAATAAGCCATTTTTTCCTGAGTAGGTAATGAAATGTATTCCAGTAGGGGAATTTTCATCACTATTGGCTTCTTAGAAACCTTCCTAAGTTCAACTATTATTTAATGAAAATCATGATATCATCCTCCAGCCGTTTCTTTTAGTGGACAGATTAAAAGTGCTACAAAGAAAAAAAGGACAATAAAGTGTGTCCTAGAAGGAATGGATAAATTTCAAAGATGTTTCCTGAGGGAATAAAGAAAATTAAGAAAATGTACTTATCACCATATGAACACGCAATCCAAAAAATTTATAGTATTTCAACCTAAGTATCGTTTGTCGCTCTTACAGTGTCCATCTGGTATTCAAATCCCAGTAAAGCATTGACACACATTCGAGGCGTGATGTCTTTTAAAGTCTTATAAAGATGTGACTGGTGTGCCATACACTTGGTTCTTGGTGTACCTCTACAACAATAAATCCATGGGTGTCAAGTATCGCGACCTTGGATGCCATGGAAAGAAAAACCTGTCCCTGAACAAAAACACTTCGAGAAATACAGAACGGATTACAGTTTCTGACTTGCGCTGAAGATATCTATAAGTAGTCTTTGAGGTATGATTTCATGCTTTGTCTTGATGGAGACATACGTTACTGATGCCCATACTATAGAAAGCAGGTATTTCTTCCAGGTATATTATTGGTTCCTAAATGTTTGTCTGATATTAGGGGGATGTTCACTTTGGCGTTATATCTTCTGTTTTATAGATTTACATAAAAATTATAATTTGATTATGAATGTACCCAGCAATGTCCTTTCGATAAACTTTATTAACATTCTATGTATCACGTGTGATAAGCTGTTTTGGTCATTTGGTGGGTAATATATTGAAAACGACTTATTGTACGGGGGATGTGGTCATGCTTGACGAGGGATGCGTCCAAAGTGGCCACATTTTCCCCTTTTATCGCTTTTCCAGATAACGCCCAAGAAGCTCAGCGGCTGTTCGCTCGCGATTCCGTTACGTGCCGAGTCAACAATCTTTGGACATGGGACGTAACGTTAGTTGCAGGCGATAATAATCTCGTATGGATTGCAGACAGTCGGTTGGTAAACTTCATGACTTTGCCAACTCTTATGTGAGCTGCAAGGTTTTGTTCAGTGATCACTGTGAGGACCTTCTGATGTGATTATGAAGTTAGTTCGTTTTTGTTTTGTACCAGCAATCGCTACCAGCGTCCACCTCCTATATGCTGTTTCACGACGTAGATGCTCTTATGAGCAGCTATGATATATTAGAATATTGGACGTCAGAAAACAAATAGGACTTTCTAGTGTTTTAATGAAATATTTAGTCAATTGAAACATCAACTTACCATTTCCCTTCAGTACTAAACCTAACGGCTCAGGATTCAAGACACTACAAAAATCGCAATGCACACACAACTTTATCGCTGATTTACACATTTGAATACACACTTAGCACTTAAAAATCAAGACATTGAACTCGTTGAATACTACTGGGGTTGAGTGAAAAGAAGTGGCAAAGCGGCAATGATCAGTGCAGATGATTGCAACGCCCTCTGGTGATAACACAATCGAGTATAAAAAGCATTTCGAGTATTGGACGTTACTTCAGTGTTTGTGCGGAATGAAGGAGGTAGCTTAGGGAGCACGTGAAGTATAGCTGTCGTGTGAAGGAAGTCTAAAGCATGTTTACGAAGTTAGAACAACGCAGCTGAAAAAAAACGGGAAAATTGAGGTTGCACGCAGTGGCAAATAAAAGGATAGTTGGTTAGTCCTGAAGGGTGCGTATGGGGATGAAGCGCTACCCTATCGGACAGTTAAACAGTGGGTAAAGGCATTTCGCAAAGGTCGAGAACAACCAGCAGATAATTAACGACCCATTATCTGCTGGTTGTTCTCGACTGTGGAAGATCCACACCGAAGAAGGTGCAGCTCGTGCAACCTTCACTTGATTGTGATACGCAATGGACCACGAGCTAATTGGCAAATGAATTTGGAATCAGTGATTTCACCGTGTGTCACATTCGAAACGATGTCCTAGGCATGCGAAAAATCGCAGCAAAGTGGGTCCCACATCGTCCCACAGAAGTACAAAAGTGGCACCAATATGCCGTAGCAAAACTTTATCTGGACCGCTACCATAATAAGGGTGATACATTTCTTCGTCGAATAATTGCTATCGACGAAACTTGGGCACGGGCGAACGAGCCAGAACTCAAACGGCAATCAAATGAATGGCGGCATAAGGTAACCCAGGAACGGCGGCATAAGGTATTCCAGGAACGGCGCCATCAAGTATCCCAGGAACAGCGGCATTAAGTATTCCAGGAACGGCGGCATTAAGTATCCCAGGAACGGCGGCATTAAGTATCCCAAGAACGGTGGCATTGAGTATCCCAGGAACGGCGGCATTAAGTATCCCAGGAACGGCGGCATCAAGTATTGGCAAAACCCCAGTAAAGTTAAAGTAATGCTAAGAGTTGCCTATGACATGGATGGTATAATTCTTCTTCATGCTGTTCCTGAGAAACAACTATGAGTGTCAAGTACTATCAACGGTTTGTGAAGAAACATCTGCAACGTAGCTCTGTTGTGAAGCCCTGCTGTCCGCCTATTTATCGCCTGCGTGCGGTTTGGATATGTTCCACTCTGCGCAGGGTATGCCCATCTCAACTGCCCAATACCCCTATCCCTAATGTTTTGTCTACTGAGTGTGTGTGTATATATACAGTACATATATGCACTATATAATCAAACGTATTCGTACACCACACTCTTTTGGGACAAATGGCTTTATTCTAGCAATTAGTAGTTAGCCGGTCCACCTTTTGCTTCTAAGGCAGCGGCACACGTCGAGGCATATTATCAACCGATTTCCAGTAGGTCTAGACAGGAATGGCTCGTGATTTGTCCTGCAAAGCTACTGCCAGAATGGAAAGCGAAGACGGTCGCTGTGGTGGATTTCGTACCCGTCGCTCCAGTTCATCCCAAGGTGCTCTACATTATTAGGATCAGGACCCTGAGCAGGCCAGTCCAACAATTCCACCTCATTTTCAAGAAACCAGTCCTGCACACGCAGTGCAGTGTGGCAGGGAGCTCGATCGTGTAGAAAGAGACAACGGACATTTCTATAATACTGCCACATTGTTGGTAGGGCAAAATTGTCCAGAACGTGAAGGTGCACTTCAGAGTTAATGGTTTATGGTATCATAACCAACGGGCCAAGTCCCATCCACGAAAAACAATTCCATACCGCGATGGATCCTTCGCCGAACTTAACAATAGGAAGAACACAGTCCGACAAAAATGGTTCGCCTGGCTGTTGCCAAACCCAAACACACCCATCAGATTGGAAGAGCAAAACGCGTCACTCTTCATTCTACAAAGAACAGGTTTTTTTTTTTTTTTTTTTTGATTGGAGGTTTAACGACCACCGTGAGCAACTCCAATGGGCTATAAGCAGTCGCCCGTCCCTAATTTAGGGTCACTGGTTCCAGGGAAGGGAGAGAGCCAGTGCCGTAAGACAAACACAACATCCATGCCTGACCGGGATTCGAACCCGGACCCCTCACGGACGAATGATCAGAGGCCAACGCCTTAGACCACTGCGCCACCGGGGCGGCGAACAGGTTTCCAGTCGCCCACAGTCCAAGAACGACGGAACACACACCACTCCAAATGGCGTTTCGCAGCATCCACGGCAGTGATGTGTGGCTTGTGTGCCGCTGCTCTACCATAATAGCAAACACTGTGCAGTTCTCTGCAGATAGCCAGCAAAAACCATTTTGCTGGGCCAGCACTGGGCCATTGCTGGCTGCCAGCAATGGCCTAGCACTATGTTGCCGTTAGCCCTGGCCCAGCACGATGTTGCCGTTACATGAACCGTCAATAAAATGTTCCGGCGGCCACCAGATGGGCCAGCAGTTCAGACCAGCAGCTGGCCAACAGTTGGCACCCCATCAATTGTCATATGTCAGAACATGGCATTCAGTTATCCATCACAGGCCGTGGCTGCCACAAACGGCCCTTAAGAGGCCCTGAAAGTACGTGCCATAAATAGGCTAGCCTAATGTGGTCCGCCAGTGTCCCGGCAGTGGCAGCCGGCAATCACGTGACGTAACTGATGGACTGCCGAATGTTGTCCGTCAATTTCCCAGTGGTAATAAACCAAAAAAAAACGATAATCACTGGTCACCAAAGGCACACACAACTGCTTTTTTTCCCAACGAAACTCCTACATGACGTCACGACGCTGAGGAAATTTCCTCAACAGGTCCGGCAAATCACCCGATGGATCTGAATGGCATCGAACTAAGGACTGTTGGTGTGCGAAGCAGATGCTCTAACCACTAGATTAGTTTGCTCTTGGGGTTGGATTTGCACACAAGTTATGGTACAGCAGCACCACCTCCTGTTGGGGTTGCTTCGGCTGCCAGCTACAGGCCACTAGTTCACAGCAATGCTTCAAGGCAATTAATGGCTGCCAACTGATGGCGCTGCCATCAACGGATCGCTGTCGTACCGTGAGAGGCTGATTTCACCCAGCAGTGAACCATCACTGCCAGCTCGTGGCCAGCAGTTTCCCAACACTTGTATTCTTGCTGGGTAGTTATGGTTGGTTCTAACCGAGCCATTACAAGCATTTCCTATTTCAGCAGCGTTTGTGACGCATATATATATATATATGAAGGATAAAGTGGTAGAAGTTGAAAGTTCCTCTGACAGAGCTGCACGACTCGTTATCCAACTATCGAGAAGATACCAGGCTCAGATTATTCAAACTTATGCACCCACCACAAGTCATCCTGAAGAAGAAATTGAAGAATTTTATGAGGAAATTCGTCATCTAAATAATAAAGGTAAGCAGCACTTGAAGATAATTATGGGATATTTCAATGCAAAAATAGGGCACCGGCAACAGAATGAAACTTCAGTAGGTAAATTCGGTCACGGCAACAGAAACCAGCGTGGAAATACTCTCGTTGAGTTTGCAGAGGCAGAAGGATTTTTCATCTTGAATTCCTTTTTCAAGAAAAAGCCACACAGGAAATGGACATGGAGACATCCAATTGGGACGACAAGTGAAATTGATTTTATTATGTGTAACAAAAAATTCGTCATCGAAGACTGCAGTGTGCTAAACAAGTTCAACACAGGTAGTGACCATAGATTGGTGAGATGTAAGATGCACCTCAACACTAAACTGGAACGTGGCAAGCTCATAAGACAAACAAAATGTATTGACATAACCAACCTTAAAAAACACCATAATACTTTCAAGTTGGAACTGAAGAACAGATTCTCTGCTTTAGAAGGCCTAACATCGGAAGAAGTGGATATTTCGGAAGTTAACAGAAAAGTAACCAAAGCTCTTATGGAAACAGCAACAAAATTAGCTGGGTCTAAGAACAAGTTGCATGTAAACAAATTATCAGGAAAAACAAAAATGTTGATGCAAAAAAGAAGAGAGATGAGGACAACTAAAGAAGATGTGACTTCCAAAGTGGAATATATAGAGCTATGCAAGACAGTACGAAAAAGTATCACTGAAGACGTAAGGAAATTCAACTGTGAGCTAGTGAGGAAAGCAATTGAAAACAACCAAAGCCTAAAGATAGCAAAGGGACATCTCAGTAAGGGAAGAAAACAGATTATGGCTCTGAGAAAAGAAGATGGTTCTATAACAAGAAATAGAGGCGAAATTTTGACAAGAGTGAAAGATTTCTACTCCAAATTATATGAAAGGGATGATACATGTACTCCAGACATCATGAAAGGTACCAGAGTTCTTCCAGTCCTCCCAGCAGAAGTTGCTCATGCAATCAAGAACATGAAGCGGGGGAAAGCTCCAGGAGAAGATGGAATTACTATAGACATCATACAAGAAGCAAGTGGAGAAATTGAAACAGTACTCGCCCAAATTTTCACTCGATGCCTTAATGAAGGGAAGATTCCTGAGGATTGGAACAATGCTACAATGATCCTGCTACATAAAAAAGGTGACATTGAGGATCTCAGGAACTACAGACCTATCAGCCTCCTATCAGTGGTTTATAAAATCTTCACTAAAGTTCTTTCACACCGCTTGAAGGTAACACTGGACATGGCTCAACCGAGAGAACAAGCTGGATTCAGGAGTGGCTACAGCACAATAGATCATATCCACGTACTGAGAGAACTAATTGAAAGAGCGAGGGAATATGAACTTCCATTGTGCATGGCTTTTATCGATTATGAAAAAGCCTTTGATTCGGTAAAACCATCAGCAGTTACCACGGCTCTGAAATCCTGCGGTATTGAAGATGCATACATTAATATTATTAATAACATCTATGAAAATGCAAGTGCAAAGATTCGGCTGTTTGAAAATACAACACACATAAAAATTGGAAAGGGAGTGAGACAAGGTGACACCATATCTCCGAAGCTCTTTAATGCCACATTGGAAAATGTCTTTCAATCACTGAACTGGAAAAACAAAGGGATAAAGATTAATGGAGATTATCTAACCCACCTTCGTTTTGCTGATGACGTAGTCATTTTTGCAACTACCCCATCAGAGCTGCAGAGTATGATCCAGGAACTTGCTGACAAGAGTAAAGAAGTGGGATTAAAAATGAACTTTCAGAAGACAAAAGTGATGTTCAATGCTTTTACAAGAAATGAAGATTTATCGATTGATGGAGAAAAACTGGAGATAACAGATACGTATGTTTATCTTGGACAGCAGATATCAAGTGAGGGTCACATTGATGAAGAAATTAATCGGCGTACAAAACTTGCCTGGAGAGCTTTTGGAAGAAACAGCATAATTTTCAAGAGCAATATGCCATTATGTCTTAAAAGAAAAGTGTTTGATCAATGCATCCTTCCAGTGCTTACGTATGGTGCAGAGACGTGGACCTTAACTAAAAGAGACATACAAAGGCTGCAGACAACTCAAAGTAGCATGGAGAGGTGCATACTTGGTATAACCAGGAGAGATAAGAAGAGGAACTCGTGGATCCGAAAAATGACGAGAGTGGAAGACATCATGATCAGAGTTAAATCCCTGAAATGGCAATGGGCTGGACATACTGCCAGAAGGACAGACCATAGATGGACAGCCGAAATTTTAGATTGGATTCCAAGGGACAGGAAAAGACCCAGAAAAAGACCACATGGGAGATGGGTGGATGAAATTCGTAAATATGCGGGAGTGACATGGAGGAGACTGGCACAAGACAGACCGTTGTGAAGGAAACTTGGGGAGACCTTCGTCCAGCAGTGGATTGATAAGGGTTGACAATGATGATGATGATATATAAATATATTGTAAATTCGAAAGTATGCGGGAGTGACATGGAGGAGACTGGCACAAGACAGACCGTTGTGGAGGAAACTCGGGGGAGACCTTCGTCCAGCAGTGGATTGATAATGGTTAACAATGATGATTATGATGATATATACTGTATATATATGTGTGTGTATGTGCGGGGTGGCAGTTGGTCGTCAGAAGGCGAAAAGTGTAAGCAGCAGCCAACTTGGAATTGGACAAAGAGCACATACGCCATTACATGCTGTATGAGTTTCGTCAAGGAAGCACCCCGCAAGTGCTGTAAAGAACATCATCAAAGTGTACCACAATGCCATATCACATCGTGTGCTATTGTTGGTTCGCATGGGTTCAAGAGGAAAACTTTGACCTGTCAGACAGGTCCAAAACCCTAAGATCCGCAGCAGTGGATATGGACATGCTGTAGACCTTAGTGGATACCGACCCACGTGTGACCACGCTGGAGTTGGCCGAACAGCTGGGGACTACCCACACGCAACTGCGTCAACTTGTGATGGTGCACAAAAGGGGAGTTTGGGTATCCCGTCAACTCACAGTTGAATAGGAATCACATTACATGAATGCATGCGTTTCCGTGTTTCCATGTGACCAAGGTGAACCGCTGTTGGACCGCACTCTTACAGATGACGAGATATGGGTCTTGTATGACAATGTGGGCCCCCGCAAACAATGGTTGGCCCAAAACGGAAGCCCATGCCGACCACCAAAGCCTGCTTATACGCACGTAAGGTCCTGCTGTCTGTGTGGTGGGATATCCGTGGTGTCGTGTTTTTTTTTTAACTGTTTCCATACAACACAACTATCACCACCGATGTGTACTGCCGTTAGTTCGACGATTTGCACTCATCGCTCACGTCGAAATGACCAGCACTGGTGAACCGTAAGGGCCTCTTCCTACAGCACGATGGGGTGAGATCTCACACAGATAGGGTGACCTGCCACAATATCAGGGACGTTAGCTGGGAGCTGCTGCTGCAACCAGCCTATTCCCTGGACATTGTTCCAAGCAACTACCACCTTTTCCGGTTGTTGAAGCATTTTATGGACGGACAGCCGTTCACCAACCTGGACGATGTAGAACGCGCTCTTACTCACTTCTTTGAGTCCAAGCCACTAAGATTCTACAAGGACGTTATTCCACAGCTGCCCAGACGATAGGAGCAGGTCCTATCAAACGATGCTGTTTATATTTTGGGTGAACTGATTTGTACCTGTGTGTGTGTGTGTGTGTGTGCGTGTGTACGCACACTTTGCCATAAAAATCAAAGCACCCACGAGAAATCATCCAATCGAGATGAAAATTAGAGTCTACAACGTACATGTTTTTTTTTTGTTTTTTTTTTTTGGAGGTTTAACGACCACTGTGAGCAACTCAATGGGCTATAAGCAGTCGCCCGTCCCTAATTTAGGGTCACTGGTTCCAGGGAAGGGAGAGAGCCGGTGCCGTAAGACAAACACAACATCTATGCCTCACCGGGATTCGAACACGGACCCCTTTCGGACGAATGATCAGAGGCCATCGCTTAGACCACAGAGCCACCGGGGCGGCTGTACGTGTTTAGTAAAGGAAATTATTGCAATTCCAGATCATTTGGGCCATTTTTATTTGGATAAAACAGTCACATGGGCAGCATAAGTCAGTCCGTTGTAGCGCCACCTCCGGTTCGGATAAAAGCTGCTACACAGTGTTGCATAGAGGCAAACAGTTGACGGATACTATCCTGAGGTATAGCATACCAGATGGTTTTCAAAAATAAGGGCAAGTTCGCAGACATTCCGCGATGGGTATGGTGACGATCCATCATGTCCCAAACATATTCGATCGGTGAGATGTCGGGCGATCGGGCTGGCCATGGAAGGCTGTCAACACTACGGAGGCAGGCATGGGAAAGACGTGCCGTGTGTGGCCGGGTATTATTCTGCTGAAAAATTGCTCGGTGATGCTGCGGCATAAATGACAAGCCAACAGGTCGTAGAATGTCGTCGACGTAACGTTGAGCCGTTAGGGTAGTACGAAGTGCAACCAATTTTGTGGCTATCGTAGGAAATGAGCCCGACATCAGTCACTCCGAGGGTGTAAGTCGTTGTGCCCCCGTTTCACGGTAAAGACAGGATCAGTGCGCTGGCCCTCTCCCCTCCAGACATGTAAGAGGTGGTCATGGGCTCCAAGTGCAAATCGTGACTCATCACTGAAAAATCACGATCCCGCCCCCCTCAATCAGTGACGGCGATGCTCGGTCGTCAGTGGTAGGTGGCTAAGTGGCCTTCTCGAATGTAGTCCCCGTGCCGCAAGCCGTCTAGCAACGGTCCGTATGGCCACTTCCGTACCTGTATCCGACGCAGCATGGTCACGGATGGTTGACAGCGACGAATTAGGTTCAGTTCATGAGGCTCTCACAATCTCTCGATCTTCGCGTTTTGTCGTTGCCCTTGACCATGTACTTCCTACGTGCCGTCGGGTTGTGCCCTCCTCGACGAATTGGCGACAACATCGTCGGACTGCCGCTCCGCTCTGACCCAAATGCCTGGCGATACGGCGACTTGACCAACCGGCGTCTCTCAGCCTAATTATACGTCCTCTGTCAGACTCGCTCAACTGCGCGTATTGTTCACGGGTCCAACGCATCCTAACTGTCCGTGTAGGTTAATGCAACCGCAGTCAGCTGTTGAAATTATCCCTGCGTGTGAGCTTTGCCCTTGATCTCTTCGGTGCTCGGTTCCCATGTGCTGTGGCGGGCCACTATTTAGTCCTTTGTCGTTATTTTTTTTAACCATTTACATATTCGGCCCTGAGATAATTGCATGCGGAGTTTCGTCAGGATCGAACGACTTTCTTGAGGTGCTTTGTTTTTAGCAAAGAGTGAATACGGACTACTATACTGTTTATATAACGTATAAGCCGGATTCAGGAGTGGCTGCAGCACTATAGATCATATCCATGTACTGAGAGAACTAATATAAAGAGCGAATGAGTGTGAACTCTAATTATGTACGGCTTTCATTGATTATGAAAAAAGCTTTTGATTCCGTGAAACCTTCGGTATTTATGATGTCTTCGAAATCCACTGAAGATAATAATTCCTATCAAAATGCAAGTGCAAAGGTTTGAGAGTTCAAGGAAACAGCGTATCTAAAGATTGAAAAGGAAGTATGACAAGGTGACATCATATCTTCCAAGCTCTTCAATTACACATTCCAAAATGTTTTTCAATCATTGAACTTGGAAGACAAAGGGATAAAAATTAATGAAGATCATTTAACACATCTTCCTTCTGCTGACAATTTCCCTCAGAGCTACAGAGTATGGTCTTGGACCTTGCTGGCAAGGGTAGAGAGATGTGGGCTTAAAAATGAATTTACAGAAAACAAAATCGATGTATAATGCTTTCACTATTACTGAGGGCTTAGTAACTAATGTAGCAATTGTAGAAGTAACCGATACCCACATTTGCCTTGGATAACAGATATCGAAAAAGGACCAAATCTGAGGAGAACGTAGTAGGTGTTTAAAACAACTTGGCTGGAGGACATTATGGTGAAACAGTACTATTTTCAAGAGCAATTTTCGCCATTATGTCTTAAAAGAAGAGTGTTTAATCAATACATCTTTCTTCCAGTTCTTATGGATTAGGGACATGGAGCTTAACTGAAAAAGATATTCATAGGCTTCAGACAACTGAAAAACGTATGAAAAGGTGTGTGCTTGGTATCACAAGGAAAGATAGGAAAAGGAACTCATGGACCAGGAAAATGACAACAGTTTGTGACATCATGATCAAGGTAAAACTCTTGAAATGGGAATGGGATAGACATATGGTTAGCAGAACCGACCACCGCTGGACAACTTAAATACTAGATTGTATACTTTTAGATCCTAAAGAAGACTATTTGGTAGATGTGTGGACGAAAACACACACACACACCTGATGATCACAGTGAAAGAGGTGGTTGTTCAGATAACTGTAACGAAAGGTCTATGGGACGAAAAGCAACTAAACTGGGCAGGTATACTCTCACGAACATGCTTTCACGAGTTATTAAAACGGAAAAATGAAATAGGTCCATTTTGTGCCACCAGGGAATATGTGGTACTGCAAGCGCTAGCAAAACCTGCAAGGGTGATAATACTATCTATCATTAGTCATTATCCTGACGATGAAGTCCAAGGCCGATGGTACCCTACTTGCCACTGATAATTTCGTCATTCTGGACAGTTGTGCAATTACAAGGCTGCTGCTTTAATTTGTGGGGTCTTCTGCATACACTCTTAAAGTGTAAAAATCGACGCACCTCAATGCACACCTTCCATCGTAATGAAAATTAGCGCGTGCAGTGTAGAGGAAGACATTAAGAAGTGATTACAATTTCACAGTAGTAAAACTGGTTACTTCAGAAGAGTCGTAGTATAACTAATACAGATGAGTACCTCGTAAACCTACTTCTCAGTGAGATGCGGCTGATATATGGCGTGGCATGGAGTTAAACAAAATTCTGATGTTGTCCTGTAACAGATTCCTGTAATTGCTCTTCAAGATACCCGATATTCCATGATAGCCGAGTTGACGTCCTAGCACGTACCAGACGTGCTCGATAGGAAGAAAGATCCGGAAACCTGGCTGATAAAGGGTGCGCTGCAACACTGCTGACGTACAACTGGAAGATGCGACTCTTGGGTGGCGGCGCATTACCCTGCCAGTAAATGGCCCCTGGCAGACGAGACACAAAATGTTAAACGACGGGTCGTTGCGCTGTTAACGTCCCAGATATCACGACAAGGGGCGTCCGGCTGACATAGATGGTTCCCTACTCAATACAACCATTAGTAGTGGCGGGTGCCGCTTCACAACTGAGTCCGGATGTGAGCGCTGCAAAGTCCATATGCGAATGCGGTGGTCATCATCTCTAAGGCAGAAGTGGAATTTGTCACACACAAAAAAACGATGTGTCACCTGTCGGAAGTCGTCCATGAGTCCCGGGCATACCACCATCCCAGACGGAGCTGCAGATGTAGCGCGATTAATGGAAGACGTCGGGAGTGGCAAGGAGAATTGAATCTTGCCTCCGCAAGGTCGTCTCGCAATCCTGAGCGGTTTTACAGGATTTTGCGTAGACACACGTTTCTGAATGGCGGACAGAGAAACCGTCGGACCAATTCGGGCTTGTCGGACTACTCAATTGTACGCCTGGGAAAACCAGATCATTTCGACGTGTATGCGTGCCTTCACGTACTGATCCACTACCGTCAACAGAGTCTCACCGCTGCAAACACTACGACTCAGGTCGTAGGCGATTAGTCGAAATTACCAGCTTACTTCCCGCAGTCCGAAGACCCCTCTCAAATGCGCTTAGTTGTCCGTAGGGTCTCCTAGGGCGTCGCCAAATATTCTGGTACAATTCGTCCAACGATGACTGGTTCAATGGCGATTCATCTAATGGGGACAATTGGTCCGAAGGTACGATTCGTCCAATGGTACGATTTGTACAATGCCGATTCGTCCAGTTATGTAACTGGTCTAATCCCGATTGGTTCAATGGCATGTTTCGTCCAATACCGATTTCTCCGAAGGGATACTGATGCAAAACACAGTTTATACGTTATGTTGCGGTCTTCGCTGTCCAATGAAAGTCTCAGTAGTCAAAATAAAGTAAAAACACACGTAACATTTCATACGTAATATTGTGGTCATAAATGTGCGGGTTTTCTTTCAGATTCAGTTTTTCCTTTTCTGCTTTTCAAAAAAAGAAATGTGCTTATGCTGTTCTTGCTGTTGTTCAAAAGTAATGATGTATGAACCATTCGATCGCTTCTATGTTGTTTATTTTTCTTGTTATTTTTTTCTTTAAATAACGGAAAAGATAAATTTTCCATTTCCGATTGTCTGTGTATGCAGTATTTTTGATGCTATCGCAAAAATTTCTTTTGTACCTTCTGCATAAAATGGAAGAAAGGGTTCTGGTTTCTTCATGTTGATTATCTTAAATTCCGGAGTTGCGGTAATAAGCGGAAAGGACATTCCGCATAAAAAAACTGTTACATCATCAGTTAGAACAATTCAGAGTAAACTATTTCGAAAATGGGCTTTTTCATTCACCCTGGAGGGCAGGTATTTTCCCTTTTTCTCACTGCCCTCGTATTTTGTTGTTGTTATCGCAAATATTTCGTTTGCCATTTTCTCGTAAGGTTTATCAAAGTTTACTGCAATGGAGATATTTCATTACAATGCAAATAACAAACAAACGTTTGAATATCCGAATATCCGTTACGGTGTAAATATGAAAACTTAAGGAAATAAAAATGCACGCGGCGAAATAGAAGCAAATGTGTATTATATATATATATATATATATATATATATATATATATATATATCACAGCCTCTCCTTGACAAATGTCAACCCCGCCTTCTCGTGGTGCATCCTGTTCCCACTAAAGGGGCTCTGACGACCGCCAATAGCGGTATAACTATACCATCGGGATCAGAGGAAATGCTATCCCACACTCACCAACCCGCTTGGCCAGCGTGGTGAGTTATGGCCAAACCCCTCCAAAATGATTCCACAACTTAAATCTTGGCCCTCAGTCTCCGGCAGCTGGAATGTACCTGGCCAAGGCAGCGGCCAGTGCGACATGAAGGCAGAGGGTGCTAAGAATCCCCGGAGGACCGGACTAGGCTGCCATTTGATGCTGACCTTGGCTACCTACAACGGACGCTCCCTATCTTCTGATTCAAGGCTTCTTGAATTGGAAGAGGAACTACAAAGGATCAAGTGGGACATCGTCGGGCTAAGTGAGGTAAGGAGAAAAGGAGAAGATCTCATTGAACTGAAAAGTGGACATCTCTTCTATTATCGTGGGACAGATACTGGCAGAACTAGTGGTGTTGGATTTATAATAAACAAGAAACTGAAGGATAAAGTGGTAGAAGTTGAAAGTTCCTCTGACAGAGCTGCACGACTCGTTATCCAACTATCGAGAAGATACCAGGCTCAGATTATTCAAACTTATGCACCCACCACAAGTCATCCTGAAGAAGAAATTGAAGAATTTTATGAGGAAATTCGTCATCTAAATAATAAAGGTAAGCAGCACTTGAAGATAATTATGGGAGATTTCAATGCAAAAATAGGACACCGGCAACAGAATGAAACTTCAGTAGGTAAATTCGGTCACGGCAACAGAAACCAGCGTGGAAATACTCTCGTTGAGTTTGCAGAGGCAGAAGGATTTTTCATCTTGAATTCCTTTTTCAAGAAAAAGCCACACAGGAAATGGACATGGAGACATCCAATTGGGACAACAAGTGAAATTGATTTTATTATGTGTAACAAAAAATTCGTCATCGAAGACTGCAGTGTGCTGAACAAGTTCAACACAGGTAGTGACCATAGATTGGTAAGATGTAAGATGCACCTCAACACTAAACTGGAACGTGGCAAGCTCATAAGACAAACAAAATGTATTGACATAACCAACCTTAAAAAACACCATAATACTTTCAAGTTGGAACTGAAGAACAGATTCTCTGCTTTAGAAGGCCTAACATCGGAAGAAGTGGATATTTCGGAAGTTAACAAAAAAGTAACCAAAGCTCTTATGGAAACAGCAACAAAATTAGCTGGGTCTAAGAACAAGTTGCATGTGAACAAATTATCAGGAAAAACCAAAATGTTGATGCAAAAAAGAAGAGAGATGAGGACAACTAAAGAAGATGTGACTTCCAAAGTGGAATATATAGAGCTATGCAAGACAACACGAAAAAGTATCACTGAAGACGTAAGGAAATTCAACTGTGAGCTAGTAAGGAAAGCAATTGAAAACAACCAAAGCCTAAAGATATCAAAGGGACATCTCAGTAAGGGAAGAAAACAGATTATGGCTCTGAGAAAAGAAGATGGTTCTATAACAAGAAATAGAGGCGAAATTTTGACAAGAGTGAAAGATTTCTACTCCAAATTATATGAAAGAGATGATACATGTACTCCAGACATCATGAAAGGTACCAGAGTTCTTCCAGTCCTTCCAGCAGAAGTTGCTCATGCAATCAAGAACATGAAGCGGGGGAAAGCTCCAGGAGAAGATGGAATTACTATAGACATCATACAAGAAGCAAGTGGAGAAATTGAAACAGTACTCGCCCAAATTTTCACTAGATGCCTTAATGAAGGGAAGATTCCTGAGGATTGGAACAATGCTACAATGATCCTGCTACATAAAAAAGGTGACATTGAGGATCTGAGGAACTACAGACCTATCAGCCTTCTATCAGTGGTTTATAAAATATTCACTAAAGTTCTTTCACACCGCTTGAAGGTAACACTGGACATGGCTCAACCGAGAGAACAAGCTGGATTCAGGAGTGGCTACAGCACAATAGATCATATCCACGTACTGAGAGAACTAATTGAAAGAGCGAGGGAATATGAACTTCCATTGTGCATGGCTTTTATCGATTATGAAAAAGCCTTTGATTCGGTGAAACCATCAGCAGTTACCACGGCTCTGAAATCCTGCGGTATTGAAGATGCATACATTAATATTATTAATAACATCTATGAAAATGCAAGTGCAAAGATTCGCCTGTTTGAAAATACAACACACATAAAAATTGGAAAGGGAGTGAGACAAGGTGACACCATATCTCCGAAGCTCTTTAATGCCACATTGGAAAATGTCTTTCAATCACTGAACTGGGAAAACAAAGGGATAAAGATTAATGGAGATTATCTAACCCACCTTCGTTTTGCTGATGACGTAGTCATTTTTGCAACTACCCCATCAGAGCTGCAGAGTATGATCCAGGAACTTGCTGACAAGAGTAAAGAAGTGGGATTAAAAATGAACTTTCAGAAGACAAAAGTGATGTTCAATGCTTTTACAAGAAATGAAGATTTATCGATTGATGGAAAAAAACTGGAGATAACAGATACGTATGTTTATCTTGGACAGCAGATATCAAGTGAGGGTCACATTGATGAAGAAATTAATCGGCGTACAAAACTTGCCTGGAGAGCTTTTGGAAGAAACAGCATAATTTTCAAGAGCAATATGCCATTATGTCTTAAAAGAAAAGTGTTTGATCAATGCATCCTTCCAGTGCTTACGTATGGTGCAGAGACGTGGACCTTAACTAAAAGAGACATACAAAGGCTGCAGACAACTCAAAGTAGCATGGAGAGGTGCATGCTTGGTATAACCAGGAGAGATAAGAAGAGGAACACGTGGATCCGAAAAATGACGAGAGTGGAAGACATCATGATCAGAGTTAAATCCCTGAAATGGCAATGGGCTGGACATACTGCCAGAAGGACAGACCATAGATGGACAGCCGAAATTTTAGATTGGATTCCAAGGGACAGGAAAAGACCCAGAAAAAGACCACATGGGAGATGGGTGGATGAAATTCGTAAATATGCGGGAGTGACATGGAGGAGACTGGCACAAGACAGACCGTTGTGGAGGAAACTTGGGGAGACCTTCGTCCAGCAGTGGATTGATAATGGTTGACAATGATGATGATGATGATGATATATATATATATATATATATATATATATATATATATATCATCATCATCATCATTGTCAACCATTATCAATCCACTGCTGGACGAAGGTCTCCCAAGTTTCCTCCACAACGGTCTGTCTTGTGCCAGTCTCCTCCATGTCACTCCCGCATATTTACGAATTTCATCCACCCATCTCCCATGTGGTCTTTTTCTGGGTCTTTTCCTGTCTCTTGGAATCCAATCTAAAATTTCGGCTGTCCATCTATGGTCTGTCCTTCTGGCAGTATGTCCAGCCCATTGCCATTTCAGGATTTAACTCCTGATCATGATGTCTTCCACTCTCGTCATTTTTCGGATCCACGAGTTCCTCTTCTTATCTCTCCTGGTTATACCAAGCATGCACTCTCGCTTTCTTTGAGTTGTCTGCAGCCTTTGTATGTCTCTTTTAGTTAAGGTCCACGTCTCTGCACCATACGTAAGCACTGGAAGGATGCATTGATCAAACACTTTTCTTTTAAGACATAATGGCATATTGCTCTTGAAAATTATGCTGTTTCTTCCAAAAGCTCTCAGGCAAGTTTTGTACGCCGATTAATTTCTTCATCAATGTGACCCTCACTTGATATCTGCTGTCCAAGATAAACATACGTATCTGTTATCTCCAGTTTTTCTCCATCAATCGATAAATCTTCATTTCTTGTAAAAGCATTGAACATCACTTTTGTCTTCTGAAAGTTCATTTTTAATCCTACTTACTCTTGTCAGCAAGTTCCTGGATCATACTCTGCAGCTCTGATGGGTTGCAAAAATGACTACGTCATCAGCAAAACGAAGGTGGGTTAGATAATCTCCATTAATCTTTATCCCTTTGTTTTCCCAGTTCAGTGATTGAAAGACATTTTCCAATGTGGCATTAAAAGCTTCGGAGATATGGTGTCACCTTGTCTCACTCCTTTCCAATTTTTATGTGTGTTGTATTTTCAAACAGCCGAATCTTTGCACTTGCATTTTCATAGATGTTATTAATAATATTAATGTATGCATCTTCAATACCGCAGGATTTCAGAGCCGTGGTAACTGCTGATGGTTTCACCGAATCAAAGACTTTTTTATAATCGATAAAAGCCATGCACAATGGAAGTTCATATTCCCTCGCTCTTTCAATTAGTTCTCAGTACGTGGATATGATCTATTGTGCTGTAGCCCTCCTGAATCCAGCTTGTTCTCTCGGTTGAGCCATGTCCAGTGTTACCTTCAAGCGGTGTGAAAGAACTTTAGTGAAGATTTTATAAACCACTGATAGGAGGCTGATAGGTCTGTAGTTCCTGAGATCCTCAATGTCACCTTTTATGTAGCAGGATCATTGTAGCATTGTTCCAATCCTCAGGAATCTTCCCTTCATTAAGGCATCGAGTGAAAATTTGGGCGAGCATACTGTTTCAATTTCCACTTGCTTCTTGTATGATGTCTATAGTAATTCCATCTTCTCCTGAAGCTTTCCCCGCTTCATGTTCTTGATTGCATGAGCAACTTCTGCTGGGAGGACTGGAAGAACTCTGGTACCTTTCATGATGTCTGGAGTACATGTATCATCCCTTTCATATAGTTTGGAGTAGAAATCTTTCACTCTTGTCAAAATTTCGCCTCTATTTCTTGTTATAGAACCATCTTCTTTTCTCAGAGCCATAATCTGTTTTCTTCCTTACTGAGATGTCCCTTTGCTATCTTTAGGCTTTGGTTGTTTTCAATTGCTTTCCTCACTAGCTCACAGTTGAATTTCCTTACGTCTTCAGTGATATTTTTCGTACTGTCTTGCATAGCTCTATATATTCCACTTTGGAAGTCACATCTTCTTTAGTTGTCCTCGTCTCTCTTCTTTTGCATCAACATTTTGGTTTTTCCTGATAATTTGTTTACATGCAACTTGTTCTTAGACCCAGCTAATTTTGTTGCTGTTTCCATAAGAGCTTTGGTTACTTTTCTGTTAACTTCAGAAATATCCACTTCTTCCGATGTTAGGCCTTCTAAAGCAGAATCTGTTCTTCAGTTCCAACTTGAAAGTATTATGGTGTTTTTTAAGGTTGGTTATGTCAATACATTTTGTTTGTCTTATGAGCTTGCCACGTTCCAGTTTAGTGTTGAGGTGCATCTTACATCTCACCAATCTATGGTCACTACCTGTGTTGAACTTGTTTCACACTGCAGTCTTCGATGACGAATTTTTTGTTACACATAATAAAATCAATTTCACTTGTCGTCCCAATTGGATGTCTCCATGTCCATTTCCTGTGTGGCTTTTTCTTGAAAAAGGAATTCAAGATGAAAATCCTTCTGCCTCTGCAAACTCAACGAGAGTATTTCCACGCTGGTTTCTTGCCGTGACCGAATTTACCTACTGAAGTTTCATGTTGCCGTTGCCCTATTTTTGCATTGAAATCTCCCATAATTATCTTCAAGTGCTGCTTACCTTTATTATTTAGATGACTAATTTCCTCATAAAATTCTTCAATTTCTTCTTCAGATGACTTAGTATGCGTGCTAAGTTTGAATAATCTGAGCCTGGCATCTTCTCGATAGTTGGATAACGAGTCGTGCAGCTCTGTCACAGGAACTTTCAACTTCTACCACTTTATCCTTCAGTTTCTTGTTTATTATAAATCCAACACCACTAGTTCTGCCAGTATCTGTCCCACGATAATAGAAGAGATGTCCACTTTTTCAGTTCAATGAGATCTTCTCCTTTTCTCCTTACCTCACTCAGCCCGACGATGTCCCACTTGATCCTTTGTAGTTCCTCTTCCAATTCAAGAAGCCTTGAATCAGAAGATAGGGAGCGTCCGTTGTAGGTAGCCAAGGTCAGCATCAAATGGCAGCCTAGTCCGGTCCTCCGGGGATTCTTAGCACCCTCTGCCTTCATGTCGCACTGGCCGCTGCCTTGGCCAGGTACATTCCAGCTGCCGGAGACTGAGGGCCAAGATTTAAGTTGTAGAGTCATTTTGGAGGTGTTTGGCCATAACTCACCACGCTGGCCAAGCGGGTTGGTGAGTGTGGGATAGCATTTCCTCTGATCCCGATGGTATAGTTATACCGCTATTTGCGGTCGTCAGAGCCCCTTTAGTGGGAACAGGATGCACCACGAGAAGGCGGGGTTGACATTTGTCAAAGAGAGGCTGTGATGTTACGCATCACCTGACCTTACATCCCATATATATATATATATATATATATATATATATACACTGCTGGCCACCCAAAATGCAACACCAAGAAGGAAGCATCCGATTGGCCTGAAAATCACAGCATGTGCCGCCCGCGAGAGGACATGCAAACGATTAGCATTGCAGAGCATATGCAAATCATGTGCGCCCGGCACGCCACTGAGAAGCACTATAAGAAGGGTGCACAGAAGGCGGTGTGTAAGTAGTGGAAGTGTGTTGTGCTGCCGGACCTGTGCGTGGGAAAATTCCTGATGCCTCGTCGCCGAATACGGCAGTCATTCCAGCACGTTTCGGAGTTCGACAGAGGACGAACAGTGGCTTATCGCGACAGCGGTTTATCGTACCAAGACATCGGCGCCCGTGCGGGACGACATCCAGCCACAGGGAGGCGAGTATAAATCGGGTGGATGCAGGAGGGACGGACGGACCAACGTGAGCGATTTCCGTAACCGCGGCACACCACGGAACGAGAGGACCGGCATGTTGTGCGGCGGGCATTGACGGCTTGCACCTCCGCATCACGAATGTTAGCGCAGGAATTAGGGTGTGTTGCCCAACTACCTGTGTCAGCACGTACCGTTCGACGTCGTCTGCAGGAGCGGGGACTCTTGCAGACGACAACCCGCGGCTACGCCTGATGAACTGTGGCAACGTGTGGAAGCAGCCTGGACTGACATACCCCAAGCTCACATCCAAAACCTCTTTCGTTCGATGCGCGGCGTGTAGGCAGTATATATATATATGTGTGTGTGTGGGTGGTATGTAAGGTCAGGTGATACGTAACATCACAGCCTCTCCTTGACAAATGTCAACCCCGCCTTCTCGTGGTGCATCCTGTTCCCACTAAAGGGGCTCTGACAACCGCCAATAGCGGTATAACTATACCATCGGGATTAGAGGAAATGCTATCCCACACTCACCAACCCGCTTGGCCAGCGTCGTGAGTTATGGCCAAACCCCTCCGAAATGACTCCACAGCTTAAATCTTGGCCCTCAGTCTCCGGCAGCTGGAATGTACCTGGCCAAGGCAGCTGCCAGTGCGACATGAAGGCAAAAGGTGCTAAGAATCACCGGAGGACCGGACTAGGCTGCCATCTGATGATTACCTTGGCTACGTATAATGGACGCTCCCTATCTTCTGATTCAAGGCTTCTTAAATTGGAAGAGGAGCTACAAAGGATCAAGTGGGACATTGTCGGGCTAAGTGAGGTAAGGAGAAAAGTAGAAGATCTCAATGAACTGAAAAGTGGACATCTCTTCTAATATCGTGGGACAGATACTGGCAGAACTAGTGGTGTTTGATTTATAATAAACAAGAAACTGAAGGATAAAGTTGTAGAAGTTGAAAGTTCCTCTGACAGAGCTGCACGACTCGTTATCCAACTCTCGAGAAGATACCAGGCTGAAATTATTCAAACTTATGCACCCACCACAAGTCATCCTGAAGAAGAAATTGAAGAATTTTATGAGGAAATTCGTCATCTAAATAATAAAGGTAAGCAGCACTTGAAGATAATTATGGGAGATTTCAATGCAAAAATTCGCAACGGCAACAGAATGAAACTTCAGTAGGTAAATTCGGTCATACTCTCGTTGAGTTTAACTCCTTTTTCAAGAAAAAGTCGCACAGGAAATGGACATGGAGATATCCAAATGGGACAAATAGTGAAATTGCATTTATTATGTGTAACGAAAAATTCGTCATAGAAGACTGCAGCGTGTGTGATGTACCTGCCAGCAGGACGCACACGACATAAAGGCAGATAGGAATCAGAATAAACGCCCGGATAGCTTAGTTGGTAGAGCGACTTGTTCCGGAATAAGCGGCCTCGGGTTCGAATCCCGGCGTAGACCAAAAATTACGGAGAAATTTACTTCGTTACAATGGCGCCCGATCTATCCGGATGACCCGGCCGTTCAAAATCTCGCATTGGTGTGATGTTATTTCCACACCGCGAGACAGGAAAAATCAGAGAATTCCTTCTCTAGCGCTTTGAAAAATAAAAATGTGTGATGTTGCATTCCACACAGCAGATTGACTGGGAGTTCTCAAGTGCACGTTCTACAGTTGATGGCTGTCTGCAACGATTCATTGTCACGGCTGACCCTTGGGCCATGCCCCCGGCCCTCTTTCGGGGGAGATGTGACGTACCTGCCAGCAGGACGCACACGACATAAAGGCAGATAGGAATCAGAATAAACGTCTGCGAACCTCAGTTGGTAGAGCGACTTGTTCCGGAATAAACGGCCTCGGGTTCGAATCCCGGCGTAGACCAGAAATGACGGAGAAATTTACTTCGTTATACGTGCTAAACAAGTTCAAAACAGGTAGTGACCATAGATTGGTGAGATGTAAGATGCACCTCAACACTAAACTCGAACGTGGCAAGCTCATAAGACAAACAAAATGTATTGACATAACCAACCTTAAAAAACACCATAATAATTTCAAGTTGGAACTGAAGAACAGATTCTCTGCTTTAGAAGGCCTAACATCGGAAGAAGTGGATATTTCTGAAGTTAACAGAAAAGTAAATAAACCTCTTATGGAAACAGCAACAAAATTAGTTGGGTCTAAGAACAAGTTGCAGGTGAACAAATTATCAGGAAAAACCAAAATGTTGACGCAAGAGAGATGAGGACAACTAAAGAAGATGTGACTTCCAAAGTGGAATATATAGAGCTATGCAAGACAGTACGAAAAAGTATCACTGAAGACGTAAGGAAATTAAACTGTGAACTAGTGAGGAAAGCAATTGAAAACAACCAAAGCCTAAAGATAGCAAAGGGACATCTCAGTAAGGGAAGAAAACAGATTATGGCACTGAGAAAAGAAGATGGTTCTGTAACAAGAAATAGAGGCGAAATTTTGACAAGAGTGAAATATTTCTACTCAAAGTTATATGAAAGGGATGATGCATGTACTCCAGACATCATGGAAGGTAACAGTACCAGAGTTCTTCCAGTCCTCCCAGCAGAAGTTGCACATGCAATCAAGAACATGAAGCGGGGAAAAGCTCCAGATGAAGATGGAATTACTGTAGACATCATACAAGAAGTAAGTGGAGAAATCGAAACAGTACTCGCCCAAATTTTCACTCGATGCCTTAATGAAGGGAAGATTCCTGAGGATTGGAACAACTCTATAATGATCCTGCTACATAAAAAAGGTGACATTGAGGATCTCAGGAGCTACAGACCTATCAGCCTCCTATCAGTGGTTTATAAAATCTTCACTAAAGTTATTTCACACAGCTTGAAGGTAACACTGGACATGGCTCAACCGAGAGAACAAGCTGGATTCAGGAGTGGCTACAGCACAATAGATCATATCCTCGTACTGAGAGAACTAATTGAAAGAGCGAGGGAATATATGAACTTCCATTGTGCAAAAGCCTTTGATTCGGTGAAACCATCAGCAGTTACAATGGCTCTGAAATCCTGCGGAATTGAAGATGCATACATTAATATTATTAAAAACATCTATGAAAATGCAAGTGCAAAGATTCGGCAGTTTGAAAATACAACACACATAAAAATTGGAAAGGGAGTGAGACAAGGTGACACCATATCTCCGAAGCTCTTTAACGCCACATTGGAAAATGTCTTTCAATCACTGAACTGGGAAAACAAAGGCATAAAGATTTATGGAGATTCCCTAACCCACCTTCGTTTTTGGCTGATGACATAGTCATTTTTGCAACTACCCCATCAGAGCTGCAGAGTATGATCCAAGAACTTGCTGACAAGAGTAAGGAAGTGGGATTAAAAATGAACTTTCAGAAGACAAAAGTGATGTTCAATGCTTTTACAAGAAATGAAGATTTATCTATTGATGGAGAAAAGCTTGAGATAACAGACACGTACGTTTATCTTGGACAGCAGATATCAAGTGAGGGTCACATTGATGAAGAAATTAATCGGCGTACAAAACTTGCCTGGAGAGCTTTTGGAAGAAACAGCATAATTTTCAAGAGCAATATGCCATTATGTCTTAAAAGAAAAGTGTTTGATCAATGCATCCTTCCAGTGCTTACGTATGGAGCAGAGATGTGGACCTTAACTAAAAAAGACATACAAACGTTGCAGACAACTCGAAGCAGCATGGAGAGGTGCATGCTTGTTGTCACCAGGAGAGATAAGAAGAGGAACTCGTGGATCCGAAAAATGACAAGAGTGGAAGACATCATGATCAGAGTTAAATCCCTTAAATGGCAATGGGCTGGGCATACTGCCAGAAGGACAGACCATCGGTGGACAGCCGAAATTTTAGATTGGATTCCAAGGGACAGGAAAAGACCCAGAAGAATACCACATGGGAAATGGGTGGATGAAATTCGAAAGTATGAGGGAGTGACATGGAGGAGACTGGCGCAAGGCAGACCGATGTGGAGGAAACTTGGAGAGACCTTCGTCCAGCAGTGGATTGATAATGGTTGACAATGATGATGATGATCATCATCATCAATGATGATGATGATCATCCACATCGGTCTGCCTTGCGCCAGTCTCCTCCATGATCATCATCATCATTGTCAACCATTATCAATCCACTGCTGGACGAAGGTCTCCCCAAGTTTCCTCCACATCGGTCTGCCTTGCGCCAGTCTCCTCCATGTCACTCCCGCATATTTACGAATTTCATCCACCCATCTCCCATGTGGTCTTTTTCTGGGTCTTTTCCTGTCCCTTGGAATCCAATCTAAAATTTCGGCTGTCCATCTATGGTCTGTCCTTCTGGCAGTATGTCCAGCCCATTGCCATTTCAGGGATTTAACTCTGATCATGATGTCTTCCACTCTTGTCATTTTTCGGATCCACGAGTTCCTCTTCTTATCTCTCCTGGTTATACCAAGCATGCACCTCTCCATGCTACTTTGAGTTGTCTGCAGCCTTTGTATGTCTCTTTTAGTTAAGGTCCACGTCTCTGCACCATACGTAAGCACTGGATGATGATATATATATATAAATGCAACACCAAGAAGGACACGAGATAGCAAAGTCAGATTTACTGGACACATAACAACAGATACAAAGATAAAACGATTGAGCTTACAGGCCCGTGCGACTTGCGGAACACGGAGGCATTAATAGTTCGTGTGGCCCCCATAGCTGGCAATAACGGCCGCTACACGCCGCGGCATCGAACGAAAGAGGCTTTGAATGTGTGATTGGGGTATGTCGGTTCAGGCTGCTTCCACACGTTGCCACAGTTCATTAGGCGTAGCCGCGGGTGGGGATTCTTGGGCCACTCGGTTGCCGATCAGCGACCAGACGTGTTCGATGGCCAACATATCGGGAGAATAGCCGTGCCACCTGGCAGCAGTGACACCTGGTGGGCCGTGAATAATTGTTGCACGATGCGTGCTACGTGCGGGCGCGCATTGTCCTGTTGAAACGTGGCCGATGACAGGTCCTGTAGGTAAGGGAGGACTACAGACTCCAAAACTTCGGAGATGTAGCGGTGGCTGTTGAGTGTACTGGCGATGCATACCAGAGTGGTGCGGGTCTGATATCCAATTGTTCACCAAACCATAACTCCAGGCGACGGACCGGTATGCCGATGCATAATATAGAAGTCATACATTCTCTCGCCGCGGTGCCGCCAGAAGCGTATCCGACCATCGTGGTGTTGCAGGCAGAAGCGGGATTCGTCGGAAAAGACAATGTCGTGCCATTCCGTAGTCTAGGTGCGGCGTTCAACGGCCCACTGCCGCCGCACTCGCCGGCGGTGTAACGTCAATGGTAATAGGAACAATGGGTGCCGTGCGACAAGTCCCCGCTGCTGCAGACTACGTCGAACGGTACGTGCTAACACCGGTTGTTGCGCAACACACCCAAATTCTTGCACTGACGTTCGTGATGTGGCGGTGCGAGCCGTCAATGCCCGCCGCACAACATGCCGGTCCTCACGTTCGCTGGCGTGCCGCGGCTGCGGCAATCACTCACGTCGTTCCATTCGTCCCTCCTGCACCCACCGAATCCATACTCGCCTCACTGTGGCTGGATGTCGTCCCACACGGGGGCCGATGTCTCGGTACGATAAACCGATGTCGCGATAAGCCACTATTCGTCCTGTGTCGAACTCCGAAACGTGCTGGAATGACTGCCGTATTCTGCGACGAGGCATCAGGAAGCTTCCCACGCACAGGTCCGGCGGCACAACACACTTCCACTACTTACACCCCGCCTTCTGTGCACCCTTCTTATAGTGCTTCTCGGTGGCATGCCGGGCGCACATGATTTGCATATGACCTGCAATGCTAATCGTTTGCATGTCCTCTCGCGGGCGACGCATGCTGCGAATTTCAGGCCAATCGGATGCTTCCTTCTTGGTGTTGCGTTTTGGGTGTCCAGCAGTATATATATATATATATATATATATATATATATAAGGAAAAGAAAAACAATAGACGATACTTAAGAAACACAAAGAAGAAATACAGAAAGATACAAATAATAAAAAGAAAACCCCAAATGGTTCCGAACCCCCGAACCAATCTTCAGGGAAAGATTCGGGAGCCCGGAGCCAGTGAGGGCTCCCGGATGTCTTTCCCTGAAGACATTTTGTTAGAGTGCTACGAGTCGCCCCGGAGAACTTTAACAGTGTACTGTATTTTCCTCTACATTTGAGGTCTTTTTTTAGACGGTCTTCTGTGTCTCATTTGGGCATTTTACCATGTGGCGTGTTTATTAGGAATACAGAGATTTTACGAACACACCATTGCTGAGATGTTCTACTTAAGTTGGTGTCGAAAGTAAATCCATGCCACACCGGGATTCGAACCCGGACCCCTGACGGGCGAATGATCAGAGGCCAGCGCCTTAGACCACTGCGCCACCGGGGCGTCTCTCACAGGTTATGTTTACCTTTACAACTTTGGATGCATGCGAAGGGAGCATGGGTTATGTATGTCTTGGAGTTATGTATGTATACGCCTTTATTATTCTTTACTTTAGTACGCTTAGACCATTAACAAGACAACGTAAGAAATGTTTGTGTATTTGTCATATTTCTATGGTGTTTTGTTCAATTATCCTTTCATTGCTGTGTTACTTTAAAGATTCGCGTAGGAAAGACAGATAACCAATACATTTTCAAGTATAAATTCGATTGCAACCAGATTTTGATTTAAATTAGGTGTTACATAATCTCATGAAACCCGAACCTGACTGGCTCCGGGCTTCCGGAGGTCATTCCATGAAGATTGGTTCGGGGGTTCGGAACGATTTGATATTTTATCATTTGGTTTCGTACCCCCGAACAATCTTCAGGGAATTCTTCTGGAAAATTCTATCATTCTTGTTTATGAGCACTTTTGCCGTTGGTTTAAAGGATTTGTCTATTCAACAGAACATACGTTATCGAAGTAGACTAGTGAGATATAAGCACGAAAAAATTAAAAAAAATAAACGAACAACAGCAATGGATACCTGTTTTAAAGTGCACAAATTTCTAATTAGCTTTCATTCTAATCCCCCATTTCCTCTCATATACGAGATACGACCTTTACCAATTTCGCAGTATTGGTAGAAAATATGGCAACCAAGCCACATAAATCCTTCAGGCTTCAGTTATTTATTTCCCAATTTTAATACCTGTTCATTTATATATATTTGACAACTAATGCGAAAGGTCTGATACCTACGAAAACGATTACTGAGAGAAACGAATGAAAAATAGAGTTATAAAGCAATAGATGAGATTAGAGACTGTGCGCAAGAATGGGAAAAGCTCCTAATATCGGAGAAAACACTTTTTTCCAATTATAAAACCTTAACATTACAGAAAACACTAAGAGTATAGCCAGTGGGTAAATTCTTTCTATTTTTATATACTTTTGCATTTGGCAGATGCTTTTTATATATATTAAGATTTTACGAAATTTATAATACTTTTCAAGGACTGGCAATTTGAACTGTTTAATTATTAAATTAATGTCACGGCATTAAATTTCAAACCTTGAATACTTTCTAAATTATTTTGCGTACAGCCAAAAGAAAAATATCTAGTTACAACATAAGTTCTGGGCATGTGAATAATTTCTGGAAGAGCTATAAAGAGGAGAGTAAATTACCTTATTATTTATTTCTTATAAACAGAAAAAACAGCGTTAGTTTGATGATACATTGGCATTGGACCTGTTGCACCACTGGACGAATCGGCCTTGGACTAGATGTACCACTGGACAAATAGCCCGTTGGACCAATTCCTCCTTTGGAAGAATCAGCATTGGACTGGTTGTCATTGAACGAATCGTCAAGGCATGATTAGTGGCAACTGAAGTGAACACACCTGATAACGCAGTTCAGAATGTTCACAGCAAGCTTATGACAGCCCTTGTCTACGCCGCTGAGTGCTTGATCGTAACACGCTCGGGAAACGACCTGTACATTTATTGGTGGTGAAACTTGAGTAATCTGCATCCAGGATTTCATGGTTCGCTGATCATTTTATCGGTATGCCCCGATTTATTTTTCTCTAAGAGTGTACTAACATCGTGACACTAAATGCGCGAATTACGTCTTGAATGACTGATTTTCAACTGAGCCGAGTTAAAACCCCAGCTAATCTTAAAACTCCGCCTTGAACTTTGCCAAATCTCTTTGGAAGAAAGTGTACAGGTGAACCAAAGAAAGCAAGTTCACCTCACGCTTTCCGTTCAGCAGACAAAGTCATCATATGAAATGTAGCGCAGTACATTTTAGACAAAATGTTATAAAAATCACGCCTCGTATAATTAAATTTTAGATCAGAGCTAATGGCGAAATCCCTCACCAGCGTTGTTCCGCAATAAACGTAAAATTCCCAATGTTATACGAAAAACATGCATGTTTTTTTCTTAAAATTCTGTGCAGACAAATTCACATTCTCATAATACTTTGTCGATTACACACACACAACATACTCATTTTGTTAAAATTAGAAGCTAATCATGGTAATATTAAATACAGAAGTTCTGTATTTGCTCTCTAAAGTTTTTGACTTCACCGGCTGTGAGATGTAGTAATTTCCAAACATAAGAGTCGATGTTTCTGGTTCTGAAATGTTTTCAAAATCAGAACCCAAATATAAGGGTCCCCCAAATGAACGTGAGACTCATGTAATAGCGTCGTTGGGCAATTACACATTTGCGCCGGTAGATGGCGTGTCATGTCAGGAACCATGCTGTTATCGGTGGCACGTGTCAGTGTGCTGTTTGCACGTACGGAGGCAAGTTGACTACGTAGGATCGTGACATGGATTCCTCCAAACAGGCCCAGCGGGCAGTTATGCAATTTTTGACGGCAGAAGGTGTTACCGGAGCCGAAATTCATCGTCGTATGAAGGATGTGTATGAGAATGTGTTTCAGTCACGGTGTACAGAGTTCCGCTGGTGTAGTGAATTTTGTAAAGGACGTGTGAGCACGGAGGACATGCCGAGACCTGGGCAAGCACACGTGGTCATCACCATGGTAATCGATTGTTGCCGAATCACCACCCGCATGATTGCGGCAACATTGTCCGTGAGTAAGAGAACTGTTAACACCATTCTCCCTCGCCGATTGGGATACAACAAGGTTTGCGCACAATGGTACTCCAAGCATATCCAGGAGGAGCAGAAGATTCAGCGAATTGGTACTTGCCTGGAGCATCTGCAACGTTACCACGCAGAAGGAGGACAGTTTCTTTAAAGATTTTGTCCGCAAATGAAACTTAGTGCCGCCACTTAGATCCGGCCACAAAGCGGATGAGTATAGAATGGGGCCATCCCAACTCTCTACAACCAAAAAAAAAAAAAAAGAAAGATCAGTCCTCCTTAAGAGCTGGAAAAGTGGTGCTCACGGTTTTTCGATGAGAATGGCTGGACGCAGGCAGTACGATTGCAGGGACGCAAGCATCCAATCGTACTTGGCTGGATTAACTGGACGCAGGCAGTACGGTCAAGGCAACCACATACTGCAATACGTTACGCAACCTCAAAACCGGCCATCAGCGTAAGCGACCAGGTATGTTGTCCAATGGGGTGATTCTTCTGCACGATAACGCACGCCTGCATGTGGCAACAGTATGCCAAAATTTCCTGCAAAGCTTAAGCTGGAAGGTCCTCGACCATCCCTCCTATAGCCCCGATCTGTCGCCCTGTTACTACTACATCTTCTGGCTACTGAAAAAGCTCTGAAGGGCAACCGGTTTGCTAACGACGTAGATGTCCGGGACGCCGTTAAATACAGCTTCCACAGCCAAACAGGGACGTTCTTCGTTCAGGGTATCCACAATCTCGTGCCGCTCTGGGACACTTGCTTGAACCGACAAGGCGACTATATGTGGCGGGTATGTAGCCTATGTATCACTCTTACTTTCCGTATTCACATATTCCAACCTTTAAACCCTTACGGCAAAAAACCGATAGTCTCAGTTTCATTTAGGCGACCCTTATAACTTTATGAAAGCCAAACATGTAACATAACCGGATCACTTAGATCAAAAGCTGTAAGGCCATGACGTCAGAAATCGATCTTAAAACATTTTGTGGAGTTCCAAACAAATTACCCAGCGAGCTTGCTCAATACTGATCGTGCGTGTATGTTCCTACCTCCCTTTGCTCGGATTGTCCTTACGCTTAAGGACGACAATCGAAAAGTGAACATCCGTTTGAGATGAATCCCGAGTGTTTCCTCAAAATACAGTTTACTATTTTGTTATCATCAAACAGGGGAAATAAGAACTTTGATTCTTATATTAAGTTATGTGTAAAACAAGGCTTCTGTACGACTTATTTGCAATGACGATTTCAATTCTTAAGGTGTTGAAAGCGGGCAAGTAGACACTCCTTTACTGTTTGAGGAGATCAACGAGGGGGTTCGAGATTTATACGATGACACTAGCCATTCAGCAGAACGAGCTTACATATTTTAAACGACGGTTGGCATAATTTATTCTAGCCAACAGAAGATCTCTGAGTTAATGGTAGATTTCAACCAAAACGTGCTGAGAAACGTTTCCGAGCACATAATCCTAAGATCTCTCTTTTGGATGGGTCTAAGGAGCCAGGCGTCGTTCATGTGCCTACGTTCATCGACCACCATCTGCATCTTCACTGGCGGTGGACAGGAGGAGCACCGTGGTCGGACATCGGACTTCTGAAAAGTGTCGCCTCTTCCGACGATAAGATGTTCGAGCGGTGGAGGTTTCAACGTTCGAACTGGAGGGAACCGTATTGAAAACCATGCAAGTGAACAACTGCTACCTAATTGCACGGTTGGACTGATACAGGCCGGTGGCATATCACGATATGGGAAATGTTCTCATTGACATTACTGGGTCCCCTCAAATTCAATGAACACACCGTAACCTATACACCCTACTTTGGCATTATTTGGGATCAAGTTTTGTCTTACATGACTACAGTGTTCCCGGAAGGCACTCAACAATTACAGAAAGACACCGCCTCGTGCCACAATGACAGCATTATACAGGAATAGTTCAAGTCTCATGTCCAAATAATTCATGAGCTCCCCCGACTTTAATCCCATCGAACATTTGGGGGATATAGTAGAACACGTAGCATTATCACGTCCTTACGTCCTTACCAATGCCTCGGCCAGTCGCTAAACTCCGGGACGTCATTTTGTCCAGCTGGCACGGAATACACAATACAAGAGGGTGCCTTCTTCGGCGGGTGTCGATGGCAAAGCGAATGTAAGCGGTTATTTTGGGAAAAAAACTAATACGCTGTTTGGTATCTGGTCTTAATATTTCCGCTCATGAATGTGTGTACATACAGCATGTACTCGCTCAGTCGCTGAACTCTGGAACGTCATTCTTTCTCTGCAATAATGCTGTTACGTAATAGGCAGGGAGTGACAAGGCGTTTTTGTACAATTGGCTTTGAAATGTCACGAATAGGCACTTCTACATCAAATGAGAAAATAATTCCTTGTCTTCTTCCCTTCGGATTCTCTTCTTCCTTTTGCAGCCTGTAATCCCCTAAAATACGTAAAAATATCCTGCGTGGGACATTCATGACTGTCACAGCCATGACAGCCACTGAGAAACCCTTTCCTTTTCTCATAAGTCATGGTTCGTCAAAATTTGTTAGAAGTGAACTGACGACGCTGCTTATTGTGTCATTGTGCTTGTGTACGCTACACAATTCGAAAGTTTCAAATATTTTGTCTCGTAACTATTTTTTTCCTAAAGCACAGAGGTTTTCTGGTTTTTATGCTGAGATTAAATATCGATGCACCACTGAATGGTTAGCATCCAAGTGCCTTTTCGAAAGACGCAATGCGATGACAAAGAAACGCCATAAATATGGATGTCTCCTGTTATTGACACATCATCCACTAGGCTCACTTTCTTAATAGTATCATTAGTCGATGAAATACGAAGTCTCCGGATAATCACGTAAATGTCGTAACAGGAAATCTAGGACAAAAGTAATAATGTCTTCAAAATCAGCTCAGAAGGAAAGGACTGCAATTTGTGTTTGCACTCCAAGACAGATTTCTTTTGCATTGCCACTTTCTAAATGAATGCGTGATAAATTATCATTTTGCTATGGAAGTACATATATACGCTCATTATTTCGAGAAACATGTTTCAAACTGAATTCGTGTTTCAAAGTTACCTTTTGAGACATGTGAAACGGGACATTATGATAGGATTAACAACTTTGTACAGAAGTTACCATTGAATATTATGTGACTCCCTTTATGAATTTTAGAGGATACATATCTTATTCATCAACAACAACAATCATTCTTAATCCACTACTAGATGAGATGTCTTCGACTATCTTACACAACTCTGCGTCTTGAGTAATTTTCTTCTATCCAGCATGCTTCCGAATTTCATCTAAACATCACCACATGGTCTTCTAGGACGTTTCCTGTCCTTTGGCATCCAGTGACGTATTTCACTTCTCCGGCGGTAAATGGCCAGTTCTTCTAGAAATAAGTCCAGCCCATTCATAACCACTTGAGGGTCTTTAACGTAATCATATTATGGACTCTTGCTCTTTTCCTAAGCATGAATTCCATTACCTGTCTTCCTTGGTTACACTAAGCATACATCTCTCCGTGCTGCTTTGAGTTGTCTGCAGCGCCTGAAAATCTGTTTTAGTTGTGATCTAGTTATCTGATCCAAAAGTGAGAACCGTAAGGATGCATTGACTAAATACTTTTATTTTAAGCATAACGGTAAATTGCTTTTGAAAATTGTGCTGTTTTTTTTTCAAATGCAATCCAGCCAAGTTTTGTTCTCCTATCATCATCTTCTTTGAAGTGGCGTTAGCTCAATATCTAAACCTTCCGTTCTCAAAAAAAAAAAAAAAAAAAAAAAGCACTGTATATCAATTTCGTTTCCTGTTTTATTCTCTTCTTTATTGTCTGAGAAGTAAAATAAAATTTCCAATCACAATTTTTGAAATGCCAATAGAGTTATCATTTGCGATCGTAGTGGGTTTTACGCATGACGCAGTATGCATGCTTGTCTAATACATAAATACTTGATTGTTATTTCCCTTTTTATTCGTTGTTTCCTTTTAACGATCATCGTGAACATCTAACGCTATAAAGGATCACACATGCTTAATTTAAGAGCACTAGTTCCACAAAACCGGCGGCATATCATGGTTGGCTAATCGCCAACCTCGTGATCGGGATCAAATCCAGTGCTGCCGACCATCCAGTTAGCGGTTTTCAAAAGTTTCCGCGAATTTAACGTGAATGCGTGCATGGATATCTAAAATTAGCCCTGGACATACAAAGCCACTTTTGGAGGCTGCTCCCTGACACTTGATGAGAAAGACAATGGGGGATTATGTGATCTCCTTCCACCAGGATATTCTTAAGTATCACAGTGCGCAGCTCATGTGAGTGAATCGCAGAACGTCCCTGTTCGCACATCAGGGTGTATCGAAATGTGGGTAAAAAAAAAATATTTTTCTAATTTTAATTAGCAGTAGTGCGGAAAATTGCCTTTTGTGCTCGTTCGTATGTGTGCACAATTTTGTTAAGATTATCGTACATCTTCCTTAGCCGCTGGAGCCATTTATTTCACAATTTCCTTCTAAACGACACAGTTTTATCAAAAGAAAAGGGCAAAGTTTGTTTTGATAGGCAAATTGCCAACAGCGTGGAAAAGAAACGGTGTTATTTCGTAAGTGCACGCTGATAGATTTTAATTTTACCACACGTCCCGTCCGGGAGGCAGAACCCGGGCCCAACTCGAGAGATTAGGCAGAAGGGCGCATGAGACGAACAAGCTCTGTTTTTACCATCAAGACATAGGAATCTGACCCACCATTAAACTTCTACACTTTGAAGCTCATGAAAGAAAGAAAGAGGAAACTGGAAATTTCAGCAAATTTCTTTCACGTTAAACACCGTCTAAATGTAGACACCAGACGTGTTGGAAAACGAAGTGTGGGTGTGTTTGAAATGTTGACCAATTTTTTAAAAGAATTAATCTCAGTAACAATTTTTCGAAGGTGAAAGATTTAAGAAAAAATTAAAAAAACAAGTTACTAGACATAAAAGGCTATATTGTTCTACGTAAAACACTGACATCAAGAATGAAATAGTTGTATATCAGTATCTGTGATATTGAGCATATTAGTTTTTCATTTCGAATGTGAAAGTTCCATTATGGTTACTACGGCAGTTCTGAACTCATTTTCATTTCATATAGATAAAAAGGCGTATGTATTCGTCCATGAAACCAAACATAATGTAAAGTGAGAAAAGTCATCGCAAGATTCGACTTTAAACTATTAAAAATCTGTGGCCCTAATGTGACACTGAAAACCTACAAGTAAGAATACATTTTCATATATTTTGTTAAGCAAAATGCATTCCTCTTGCACCTTTAATTCGCTATAGTTAATTTTTTCGCAGCTTCTCTGCTGTAAGGTACTCGATGTGTGAATAGAAAACACTGACTCGCTTCCTCTGAAATGTCTGACCCGTTTCAAAGTTAACACCGTTTTTATATACAAAAACAAGATGTCATTTATTTATTTCCCATTATCTCTCCCTCTCCATGAGTGTGACCTTGACGTGTATCTGTTATATACACCGAATAATCACTAAATTATGACCACCTACCTTCCGTCCTCAGTATAGCAGCTATCCGACGTGGCAACAATTCAATAAGATGCCGCAAGCAGTTGGGAGCTATGGCCAACCAAGCTGTGTGTAATGTGGCTTTCAAGGCAGAAGGTGACTGGTGTATCAAGATGCCTGATATTCCGTTCCATAGTGTCCCACAAGAGCTCTATGGGATCGATATCGAGGAGTTCAGAGGCCAGTCGAAATGTTAGAAGTCTGAACTGCGTTCTTCAAACCATTCCTGTACAATATTAGACCTGTGATTCGGAGCACTGTCATTTTGGAAGACACCATCGCCATTCGGGGAAAAGTGCAACATTGCTGAGTGTACAGTACAGAGTGAGCAAGCAATTCACAATAGTGGGCACCAGTCATATGTTTCCACATGCACCAGGTGTCCAAGTTCCTGCCGGGTAAACATGCCCCATACCATAAAACCGCCCTCACAGGCCTTGCACTGTGGAGATCATGCAGGATGAATCGAGTGACTCATGTTGTTTGCCTCAAATACATACACGACTATCCACTGAGTGGATTAAAAAATGCGATTGGTTAGACCAGCACACTTTTTTCCAGTCATCCGACGTCCAACTTGCATGACTTTTGCACCAGGCGAGTCTTTTGCACTAATGAGCTGTGGTTATGAGAGGATGTCTGAGTCGTCTGCTGTTATGGCCTATACTTGCGAGTGTGCGATGCATGGTCATGACAGATACTGTTCCGGGTTGACCTCTGTTGTATTGGGTACTCAACTGTTGAACAGTTCTACGTCTGTTGACCTGTACGAGTCGTCGAACCCGGCGCTCTCCTCTCAATTCAACATTTCGCTGGCCTGTGCAGTTTTGCCACTGGATCGTTGTTTGACCATTTACACTGGATCGTTGTTTGACCATTTACACTGGATCGTTGTTTGACCTGTTACACTTTAACTACGGCGGCTCGCAAACGACTCACAAGTTCAGCCTTTTGGGAATTCGAGGCACCCGCTCTCCGAGCTCCATCAACCTGGCTTTTGTCAATGTCCGATAAATCCTTCCATTTAACCATAACCCTCCCAATTTTACTACCTACTGCTCCACTCGCACCTTATATATGCTACATGGGTCGACTAATCACGCCCTCTTGGAAATCACGTGGTCAACGAGCCGCATCCACTTTTGATAGAGGTGGTTATAATTCAGTGATCACTGGGTGTAAACTACATTACCTTTCGGTGTTGTACTTCTTTCTGAACGACATGGCAACTCCTTCGAATTTCTATATACCTTTTGGCAATGGCTGACAGTGAGTCAGATCTAAATGCGCGTGTCTCTGACGTGAACGTATGTAAGTTGTAATGTAAATTACGGTACTTCGTTGCATTCTTTTCTTAGCAGTACATTATAACTATCAAGTGTCGTTATATCTTTTGGCAAAAGCTGACAGTGATTCAGAGTAATTTAAATAGCTAGGCCCAGTATAAATAGGGGTGGTAGTGCTAATATAAGACGATATACTGTTTGAAATGGAATCGCAAGTAATCTTGCTATTACGAGAGTCAAATATTATCTTAATCCGAATAAATGCTGTTGATTTTAGCGTGAAGCTATACCTGGACATGTGGTCAGAAAATAAAGACTATACGAAGTGTAACGTAAGTTGATTTCAATAAAACGAACTGTGGCCGTATTTATATTTGTTTTAAGTGCTAATGCAAAAGTTACTGTGTTACGAAAGACAATCTGCAAAACACACCTAGAACATTAAAATTTTATAGTAAAAATAAGAACGTGCGTGGTTTCTTTGATACCATGTGATAAATAAACAGACACACACACATGCATGCATGCGTTCCCTGTCACCCAGGTAATGGATTCTCCTACTGCAGAAATGGGCTCGAATCGTGAGACTAAAATAGTTTTCTCTGTGAAAGGTATGCGACTTTTGCCAGGTTTTCATACCTATGAGGATCGTTAGTCTCATCAAAAATTAATTTCAGTCTTTTAGAGAATTTTCTATTTCTTTCTTCGTGGTTCTCGTGGCATCAAAGGCTAGAAGAGTCACCTGTCTCTAATTAAGGGTCACTTGCTCTATAAAAGGAACAGAGCCAAAGGTATAAATGCGACGTACTACAGAGGTGACGCAGATGTCAAGACGGCAAAGTTGCAGTGATAAGCCCTTGTCGGGAAGCTTAATTTAGAAAGCATTCGGCTCCGGAGAAGAAGTAATCGAGTCTCACCACCGGCAGAATTAGGGTTTCACATTGGCTCCCGAACGTAAAAATAAATCTACTGGCAGTAATGTTCTTCAAAAAATGTGTGATGTTCCTTTCACACATCGTCTGGAATTACGTAATGAAAATTCCGTCTTTGCTTCGAAAAATGTGTGATGCTTCTTCCACACATCGTCTGGAATTAGTGAGATTTCTTTCATCTACAGCGAGGTACTTCAAGCACATCCCACACGAGCAACTGTTGTATCGTAGTTTTTATCTATCGTTCTTATCTCATACAGTCACACGTCACGTTCACTCTGACCTCAAATGTGTTGCCAACAGTATTCGTTTGAGAGAGAAGATGTCACGTTAAGTTGTGAAGTATAACTGAGAACAAACTCAAAATTTACATAGGGAAATAAACTAAAAAGGAAAGTTAATTTAGAATACACGTCACACATGGTTTGCGGCGGACCCGAAACCTGCAATTTCTTACCCCAGCCTTTCTCAAGAAAGAGGGGTTTCCATGTGACCTACTACAGAGGTGACGCACATGTCAACACAGCACTTAGCAGTGATAAGCGATAGAACGTAGCAGGCCCTTGTCGGCATAGTTTAATTAGGAAAGCATTCGGCTCCGGAACATAATGATATGGGTTCGAGGGCCGCCACCGGCAAATTTAGATTTCGCATAAAACGAACACACCACGCATATCTCACTCGGGGTTCTTAACTGAAAACCAGCCATGACAGTTTGCCAGAAGTCCACTCCTTTGACCACTCGTGCCACCGGGCAGCGGAACGTTTGATATGATATTGTGTCAGGTTTTCAAATAGATTTTAATACCAGGAAAGCATTTTGATTATTAGTATGTTAGCATTAAGCATTAAAAATGATGTGAAAGAGATTAACTTTCCTGGCAGTATCATCGTCTTGCTAAAGTAGGTTTAGTCGGTTGAAAATGTTAATTTTTGAAACTCTCTTTGTCTCAAAACAAACTGTGATTCAGGAAATTGGCGGGAGGCACAACATTTTTTATTTTGTTCAAGAAAATGTGAGAACTTAAAAGCGATAACTACGTAGATACATGGTTTTAAAGTATTATTAGATTTGACGAAACTGCCTTGGTGACTTTGAATGACTGCATATGTGCAACACGTTTAGTTCGATGCTGCGAAATCTTCTTTTTTTAAGACTAAAAGAGCTCATTCATTCATTCATTCTCCGTAAAGGCTGACGCTTTTGAATGAATCTCCGCATGCCATCTTCGGTTTGGATAATTTATGCAAATGAATTTCGAAGGACACCAAGCCTTTTATTCATCAAAAACAGATTTCTGATTATTCCCAAATTTGAATAAAGGAACCCCATTCAGTTTTTCATATGCTCTCTTTTTAGCCACTACAATTCCGTGTTATAAACCAGGAATCCGTACCAAGTCTCAGCTATTGTTCAGGCTGTAAATACGATTAGAATTTTTTTCTTTCCATCGACACTACGAAAGAGAGCTGACAACTTTTGTAAAGATTTTTTACGTTTTCCTAAGCAGTCGTCTTTCCTTTGTGAGCCGATGTTGGTTTAAACTCCATTACATCTTGTTTCTTTTGCTTTTCCTGAGACTGGCTGAGCTCAGCAGAGTCGCCTTCCCGCCGATTGTTTAATAAACTTAATGAATTCTTTGTTCCATGCACCAGCCTTCAACGATAGCACTTCAACGTGTTTTAATTAAATCAACGGGCGAATCATTAACTTTACTCGGCTGATTTTTATCGGCGTTATTTAAAGACATTTTACGACGGCGCAGATGTAAAACAAAATCGTTCGCAAGGCCTCCATCCACATTGTCGAAAAGCAAAAGATTTCTTTGAAAAAGGAAGAAGAAAAGGAAAAAAAGACCTTTTACAGAATTTCCTTCCTTTTTTTATTCCTACTTTTCTGGTGGATTTCGAATTGCCTTGTTTGTCATTCGTTTATTTAATGGAGGCTTTGAGCTGGTTTTCCTAGAGAGGTAAAAATCCCCCCTTTTGCTTTCCTGCAGTTTCAAGCATCCGGCCTCAAAAACGAAGTGTAATCAACGGACAGAAAATAAATGACAAAAATTCTTTTTGCTTTCCTCCTTTTCTCCGATTTTCTTCCAGCTTCGGAACTGTCATAACGTCAGAAGAGGAGCTCTCTTCTTCTCATTAAATAACTGTAAACATAAGCACCAACAGTTCAAGATATATGTCTGCCTTTTTCACCGCGGAAGTGATTCCCGCACCAGATTTAATGGCATTTTTTGGTTTCGTAGATCTCGCTGAGCTGCGACGCAGTCACTCCTCTTTTCAAACAGCCAAACACTTTCAATGACACCCTCCCTACATATTCCCTTTCATTCTTGATTTCACCTTCCCCCTTCTTTCTATTCTAATATGCAGGTACTACATCGAGAAAGAGAGAGAGAGAGAGAGGGACAGCAAGAGAACGAAAATGTTCTTGCCTCGCTCTACTGCGACATTTGTCTAAACCTGGGGTTTTCCCGTGCTGTTTTTGATATGGCAGTAAAACCCATTCGCCAGCCGGGAACGGGCAGCGTCTTTTCGCATAAATCTGACTTCAGAGCTTGATCTGTTCTCCGCTGTAAAAAATTCATCAACGCAAGTCATTCATGGTGTCTGAAGGAGGGCTATAACCGAATCCATCCACCGGTTCTCAAATTAAGCACGCAGGATAAATATTTAACGCAAACCCCGTGGCAAGCCATATTCTTTTTTATTTGCCCACTGATATAAAAACATTTACACATCCATGTCTTTACCTCTGGTCAGAATGAGTACACCCATAGGACACCATAAAGCCGACAGAACATACGAAACGAAATATTCTCCTGTAAACTTGTTTCGTCGTTAGTACCGAATAGACGTCCAAACTGTGGGAACAGAGGAACAACGTCTCCAATTACAACGCTCGTTCCAATAGTTTGCCTGGCAGAAAAAAAATAGTATCTTCATGTTTCCGCATAGTAGTTTGTATCTAGATAACCAGATAATACAATAATCTTTTAGATAAATAAAACATCAATTCAATTTACAGTTAGTATTCGATTACCAGGAGCCTCGTCGTCGAGGGGTGTTGAGAGCAGGCTTTATATTTCTCGTACATGTATTCCTTTTTGAATTCGGTGAATGACATGGTGCACTGTTAAAAATTTTGTAGTAAGTTGCATCAAAAAGTGATGCTACATCACTGTTGGGGAAAAGGTAAACTATTGTGTGATGCGTAAAATACATGAAAATATGACGCAATTGTGCACCACGGTATGATATCCAATCTAAATGGTGCGAAGTTGAACGCATTGCACCATGTTTATGTATGTTTCATTCATCACACAATGTTTATTTTTTCACCAAAAGTGGTGCAGCTGGTGTAACACAACATTTTGGTGCAACCTACTACAAAATGTTTAACAGTGTATTTCGTTTGTCCCCTTGCTTTCCTCGGTTTCTAACTTAGGACTGATGATACCTGAAAGTCTTTGGTGCCAGAGGGATGGATAGCCTTCGAATAACAGACTGTCTCGTTGTTAAACTGGCTGTCTTTTGCTGGTGTGGAACTGCCAGAAAACAAATGGTGACAAATCGGGTAGGTACTAAAATAGAACTTCACGTTTGCGCGCTACTCAAAAACCGACAGGTTAACAGACAGGAGACCAACCAACACGACAAACAGGCTCAATTGCTGATGGCTTATTAAATTGACAGAACGTCCAGCAGTGTCATAACAAACACGGCATGCACGTTAAAACGTCACGTGCACTTCATTACAGGGAACTTTTCGATCTTGTATATGTGTATGTTTTCTGAAATTAGTCTGTCTATATGACTGAAGGTTATTAAAAAAATTACTGAGGTGAAATTCGTTATTTGTTTTCAAAAGTGCTTATTCATAAGGTACTTAGCTCATCAAGGTAAATAAATGGTCACATGAATTTCGTAACTTGCATCGGGTTTAAAATGAAGATTTTTATTTTAGCTCTTTTAAAGATAGGAACACAAATGTACTAATTTGGAAACAATTTTTAAAAATTACCCCTGCCGACTATTAACATCATTGATTAATCAGAAGCACATCCACCTAAATTTCCTTCTCCGTAATACTACATCCCTTGGGATGTCATATTTTTTCCCGACAGAATAAACTCACTGAAAGTTGTTTCAGCTTTATGACGACTTTGTAAAATCAATTGAGCATGACTTCAGTACTTCAGAATTAAAAGAAACGGCTGCAGAATCCATGTCCACTCCATATCGAAGTACCATCCCTTCCACGTTAAATCTACAGATAAGAAGCTTAAGAGCTCATTAAAAAAGCAGATATTTCATGAAAGAAATACGGGATTACGCCATTTAATACAAATGTTGAAGATGACAATCCGATTTTTGGCGTAAATATGACAAGGATGGTAAGTCAGATAACATCCGAAAACTTGAAAATTTTCATCGTCCTGGAGCGGGACTGGATCCCGTGTCTCCCAGAAAACGCCCGGGCATTCTAACCACTACACCACCCAGAACGACCAAGTTTAAAGTTTCCGATCAATTTGAATATAACACGGGATAAGATTCTTAACCTCCAGATTCGGCAAACACGATATAAGATTCTTAACCTCCAGATTGGGCAAACACGATATAAGATTCTTAACCTCCAGATTGGGCAAACACGATATAAGATTCTTAACCTCCAGATTCGCTAAGCATGAATGCCGGTTGCTTCGACTAGCGAATCCTGTGATGGTTATATTCAAATTGATCGGAAACTTGAAACTTGGCCGTTCTGGGTGGTGTAGTGGTTAGCATACCCGGGCGTTTTCTGGGAGAAGCGGGTTTGAGTCCCGCTCCAGGACGATGGAAATTTTCAAGTTTTCGGATATTATCTGAATTACCATCCTCGTCATATTTACGCCAAAAATCGGATTGTCATCTTCAAAATTTGTACCAGATATTTATTTATTTATTTATTTATGTGTAAGAAAACAACTAAATTTTCTTGAATTAATAGCGAAACCGATTGTTTCACTTTTCATTATTTCAGCGAAAGTTCAAGTTACAGAATCACAAGGTTTCTAAATGAATCTAAATTAATTAGCAGCACAAACAAACAAACATAAAATTACACGGGGTATTTTCTAAGAGAAAACAACTAAATTTTCAAGTTTTCGGATATTATCTGAATTGCCATCCTTGTCATATTTACGCCAAAAATCGGATTGTAATCTTCAAAATTTGTACCAGATATTTATTTATTTATGTGTAAGAAAACAACTAAATTTTCTTGAATTAATAGCGAAACCGATTGTTTCACTTTTCATTATTTCAGCGAAAGTTCAAGTTACAGAATCACAAGGTTTCTAAATGAATCTAAATTAATTAGCAGCACAAACAAACAAACATAAAATTACACAGGTATTTTCTAAAGCGGCTGATTCATGATTTTACTGTATCGATAAAAGAATTTCGTTGAGTATGAAATAAAATTGCCTTGATAACATTTAGTTTAGCAAAATTGTGACATAACTTCACGAATTAGTTTCTTATTGTAGCACTAAATAAATGAAGGCTGGGTACTTTTGCGACGATCAGTACTCAGGATTGAAAAGCTGACCATTGAATTACAGAGTTTTTGCAATGAGAAGGACCTTCCTGTACGGTGGATAGCAGAAGTCCTAATGATATGTTTTCAAACTATGAATTTGCAATTCAATTGCTGGAGGATCTTTTTTACCTTTTATTATATTCATTTACTAGCTTTTGCCCGCGACTTCGTTCGCGTGAAACTTGGAACATAATATCTCAGAATATATTTATCATATGTAGCATATACCACACTTTTGGTTGGGTTACAATTTATAACTTAAGCATACGGACGCTCGAATAATAGCATAGGTACCTACTCAAAATTCACTTCAAATTGAGACCTTAGCAATCAAGCAAACAATATCAGTGCGTGAGTCTGCACTACCTGTCGGTTCGCCGGACTGTGCATTTCCCCCTCTTCCCCCACCCGGCATAGCACCGGTCCGAGACGCGGTGGTGTTTTACATTAACGTTTGCTGTTCATTCCCAATTTTTCATACCGTTATAATACATAGCCTATGTTCATCGGGAAGAAATAAGCTTTTAAACGGCGAAAGAATTTTCCAAATCGGTTCAGTAGTTTCCGGGATTACGCTGCGGTATTTTACATAAACTTTTGCTGTTCATCCCCATTTTTTCACACAGTAATAATATATTATAGCCTATGTCCATCGGGAAGAAATAAGCTTTTGAATGGCGAAATAATTTTCCAAATCGGTTCAGTAGTTTCCGAGAATACCTCTTACGAACATACAAACTAACTTTTTCTCTTCAAAATATTAGTGTAGATTTAGACACCGGCAATGTAATTTATATGATTTAAGCAAATATACAAGCCCACAAACACTAACTCAATTTTATTAAATTTCAGCATTAGTTTATTGTTTCTTAAAATTCGATTCAACTTACTTGTGTGTGTGGGTGTGAGTAGTGTAAAAGGACGGGGACTGGGGCAAGGATGCATCCTTCTAGGAGAAGGATGGGGGCGTGGCTTGCGGCAAAATGAGCAGGGGGGCGTGGCTTGTGGCAGGAGGATGATAGGGCATGGCAGGTGGCGCTAGTGTGTTGGGTCGATGCTGATGTGCTGCCCCTAGCGGTGATTTTTGGAACTTTTGATGGATCTTTGAGGGATGGCAACGACCGAGTGGGGGAAAGGGGATGTGTACGCGATAGGCTGTCTCCTAGCGGTGCTTTTTGGAACTTTATGTTTTTCTCGGGAGAGGTATTGGACTTTATCAAATTTTTGAGAAGTCTTTCCAATATGTTTTGTTTCCTCGATTTTTTTTATTAAACTTATATTTTTAGAAATTCCGTGAGGTGTTAGGAATTTTTATAGACGTTGCATTATTTTTTTTAATTGTTATATTTGTCCTCCCTTCAATTTTTATTTAGACGAGGATATGCTTCAATGGAAAAGATTTCGTTCCTGTGGATTCATGTTCCGCATCAGGTTTTCCCCTCTTTCAAAGGAATGGTTCTCTTCCCCGGTCACATGATCGTTATGGTCCATTCCTGACAAGGTGGTTGATTGACGTAGGGGTTTAAGATTCTCTCAGTTGAACTCGATCGGTCGAGGAGAGTGGTCGCCTTCTGTGTTTCCTGAAAAATTTATGATGGAATCGCCCATAGCACCATACAATGAAAATCGCGTCAACTTTAGAAAAAATGTAATGCCTGAAAATTGCTTTCCTTTAGGAGACGATCGATTCATTCGGATATTTTGTTTTGATCGAAAATAGATTTGCATTGGGGACTTATACGTTCGTACAGCTATGGGAATCGCTTTGAAGGGTGTTGAATGGCTTGAACTTCTAGACAGCTTTGTCTTTCTGCGTGATGTTGTTCAAAGTCGCGAGCCTGCGAAATATGATTACGTTTCCAGTGGAAATATTACAGTGGCGCATCGTTTAGAACCGTTGACTCCTTTCATAAGAATGAATCCCCACTCTGTGGAATGCATAAGTTGAGATTTTCACCATGTATTGCATTTCACTCAGGAAAAAGTGGGTCAGGATGGTGAAATTTTGAAAACTGAAATTTCTATGTGCGGAGAACACTGGACTAAAGTGGTTGATAAGAAATCTACTATGTTAAGAGTCATACAACAGACGTTTCTTCGTTCTTTTTCGTTTTCCGCTTTAATTAAGAAAGCATTGGAAAAAAATTATTTGACTTTGGAAGCATTACATTCCCCAAAAGAAGGATTTCGGCTGTATGATGTTGGCTCTTTTCTGCTTGAAGAAACTCTCGGGGTCACAATGTATGACACAGCGGACATGAACGGAATGGAATTCTCCTACGACAACGACAATCAAATAAACATGACAAAAATTATTTTACAACTGGATTTTGGGAAAATAGCTGAACAGTATCTGAAAGAACTCCCTCGGAGTCGAAATACTAAAGTAGACGAAGCATTTCTGGACTCAGTTGACCTATGCCATTACGTTGGAGAAATTTTTCGAGATTTAGATGAATTTTATTATTGGTAAAAAAAAAAACTAATAAAAAATTCTTAACGGTCCTTTTCAGGACCACACAGTTTTTTCAGAAATGAAATATTGAAATCGTAAACTGTGTTTTCTTTATGTGAAGAACAAAGTTTTTCATAGTTCACTTGTTTTTCAAAAACCCAGCATTAAAACCAAGATGAATTCTTTGAAGGTATCTGATTAAATTCTATCGCTTTCCGTATACCTCTCTCGTTTTAGGGGAAATTCAAGGTTGAAGGATTTCTTTACGCTTATTATGTACTCTCTGCCGAATATATTTTAGTTTTATTTTCTCAAGATATGAAAATTAATTATAATGAAATCCTTTCATTTTTCTCTCGCTAAGAATTTACCTTAAAATAAGCCCTCAGCTGAAGTTCGCTTTGTCTGATTAGAGTCCTATAGTGATTCATCAGCAACGTGTTCGCTACCAGATAAGAAAATAGTCACCGTGAAGTTACTCTTTTGAAACGTCTGAAGTGCTGACGCATGGTGACGGCACCAGCACGTGGCGTTGTTTCCTTGTGAACTGATATAAGCAGAATTCCGAAAACTGATTAAACTTTGAGGCACTAGATGACCAGATAAGGAAATAGTCACCGTGAAGTTACAGTTTTGAAGTGGTGAAGCACCAGCACGTGGCGTTGTTTTCTGGTGAACAGATGTCAGCAGAATTTCGAAAACTGATTAAACTTTGAAGGCACGAGATGACCAGATAAGGAAATAGTCACCCTAAAGTTACTGTTTTGAAGCGATGAAGCATGGTGACGGGTACGCCGTGCTTTTTCGTGGACTGCCCCAACAGGAAAGCATTCATTGTCAAGACATGAATTCTAAAACCTTTTTTCTTACGATAAAATTTGTATTCTTTGGGATATATTTTCTGTATATTTTTCTGTCTCGTCCGAAAAAAACATTCATTCTGGAGGCAAAGCGAGTAATTCCGTTCTTCCACTAATTCATCAACTCAATTGCAGTACTTGGGATCAATACCATATATTCCAGGAGTTTCTTACACCCTGAAAACACCCTAAGAAAGATGGGACTCGGTATGGGCATAAGGGTTCCATCTTCCTTATATAACTTACTTTCGAAATTCTTTGACAGTCCTCCTATCACAAATAAAGCAGGTGTTTATGCCATACCACTATTATACCCTGACGGTACGCAAAGATATTACATCGGAATGACTAAACGCTCGTTCAAAACCAGAATCAGAGAACACAAATAGACGCAAAGGATAGAAGGAAGACCATCTACAGCTCTATCTAGGGAAGTGTTTTTCAAGTCCGCGGTTCCTATATGGGAAGGTATTAAAAACTAGCCCCTTACTTTTACCCAAAAGCAAGAGCATTCTAGAAACTCTGGAAATTATCACTAGCCGTGAAGCCTGCAACGACAGCGTATCCCTGGAGTTGCCAAGAATTTGGATCCAGTGCCTAAATGACTTTCCCCTCCAAAGAGGCGCGTGACAAATTAACACATATGAGGCACGTCACAAATTAACAAATCTCGTGACTTCACATTCAGAGCACGTTGAACTGCGTATTTAATCATTCTTTGTGTCTCGTATAACCATTCTTGTATTTAAAATTGTAATCGTTCTAGTATTTCAGTTTGTTTTACGATATTAGTCTTGAAAAAGCCACCCGTTGATGATGAAAGCTTGGCAAATTGTAATTTTGATTTCTTACGACGACACAACGGATTATCACTTCAGCCCTCTAAATATTCTGGCATCCATAATTATTGCTTCGGTCTGAGAAATACAGAATTTTGAATGACAGCTTAGCGATCTTTCGTCACGTACTGTATTTTCCCATGACACACGCCCTTCGTGAACATTATTCACGCAGCTGTGCACATTATTTACAACCTTTAGAACTCCAGAACACATTTATTGAACTTTAATAAGTTATCTCTCTAAATGAGCGATGCGTGTTTCAGAGAATAAAATATGGCATGGCTAAAAAGAGAGCTGCGTTTGCGGTTAGACGTGTATCGTGCTGTTATCTCGAAGAAAGATTCACGTAAATATTTTAAATGCTTAGACGAAAATTGCAAGGAAAGGGTTTGTGTTAAAATGATTAAAACACCTTACAATTCCAAAGCTGATACTTCTTTATGTGGCCAATACTGCAATGCAGGTAAGAACACTGTTCAATTGCTCCTTATGTTGGGTACAATATATTCATTTATCCATATGTCAGCATGGAAACATTTTTCAACCGTCATGCACATTGGAGTAGCATACCATTTGAGACACCCAATAGCAATCAGACACGTGCCATCCTCTCTTACGTGCGCAACAATGACGTAAAGATAGCTTTATAAATAGCTAATTGACGAATTTGGCGCGCAAGAAGCGTAGATAGCGGCAATATGGGAAAGACTCGTGATTAAAGCGACTTTGAATGAGGCATGGTTGTGGACGCTAGGAGGACAGATGCAGACATCTCAGAAATGGCAAACTTTCTCGGTTATGCGAGAATAACTGTATCTAGGGTGTACAAGTGGTGTCTTTCAGTGGGAGGAAAGGACTGCTCGATGTTGGACGGCAACGGCAGCTGGAGGAGATTCTACAAGGTGACAGACGAATTCCATCGCTTCAAGTAACCGCGTAGATCAACAACAGTATCGAGAGAAGAATATCCATTAGAATTTCAGCATACATAGCCCGCTGCGCACTGGTATGAATGGGTTATAGCAGCAGACATTCCCTTCGCGCACTACTAGTCTCCGCTGAAAACTGCCATATTCATCACACGAGCATGGATGAGTAAAGGTTGGCTGGTCCAATGAATCAAGTTTTCTGTTAATACATGCCGATCAACAGGCTAGAATGATGATTCTTGCCTTTCAATTTTTCCGATGCATAATTTCGCCTCTATGGGAGTAAATTCAGATGCTGCAAATTTCAAAAAATATTTTATTTTACATCATTGCTTCTAAAATTCATTTTGCCACTCCACTAAGCCTGAGGCGTTTGTTTCGGATTATTCGTCCCGGGTTCGAGTTCCGGAATAGTAATATTTGAGAATAAAAAAATCAGTCCAGTTTTCAGAAGCGCAGACATTGCTGTAAATAAATTTTACATAGAAAAATGAATTTATACTCATTGTCATAAACATCCGAGCACCAAGAAAATACCGTGCGATTAACGCGAAACTCGGCGAATAGCAACAGGGAAGACAGACATCCAAATGATTAAAGTTTCGTGAGATTCTTCATGCCCGCCCGTCCAAGACCGGCGCTGCAATCGAAATCCTTGGGGCTTATAAGACGTTGCTCAGGGAACTCTACATTCGTGCCGAAATGCACTGTAAGAGTCAGGTGATATCCCTGAGCGATAGACATGCCGAGGAGCCGCCGTAGATGTGCGTACGGGCAACTGATGGAGTTTGAACGAGACCGTATCGTCAGGATGAGAAAGGCAGAGTGGCCGGCGCACCGAATCGGCCGCAATTTGGGCCGGTCGGATAGCACGGTGTGATCGTGTTGGGAGCAATGGACACGGAAATGCACCCAAACACAGCGGACTGGCTCTGGACGACCCAGACACACCACTAGCAGAGAGGACCATGGGATCGTGAGATCATCACGCACAGATGCAATGACGTCCTTGTCCAATATACATGTGTCGGCTGTGCAAGGGACTCCTGTGTCCTTCAGAACGATTTACAGACGCCTGGAAGGGGCGAATCTGCACTTTCGACGATCCTTACGTTTTCTGCCATTAGCACCTGACCATCGTCGGCATTGATTGCAATGGTGTCAGCAGCGAGCAACGTGGAATGCTATGGACTCGCAACGTATAATGTTCAGAAACGAATACCGCTTCTGTATGGGAACGGATGACCACCGCGCCAGAGTGTGGAAGACCGCAGGTGAGCGCTACAATCCCAACCTCACTGTACCGCGGCAAACGTCCCAAACTCCAGGCGTGGTGGTCTAGGGAGCTATCGCGTATGACAGCCGGACTTCTCTCGCATTGATTCGTGGGACGTTGACAGCCCAGCGCTTCGTACAGGAGATCCTGCGGCCCCATGTGCTGCCTTTCTCGGCGGGGAGGCCTGGAGCCATTTTCCAACAAGATAACGTCCGTCCGCACACGGCTCGGGTTTCCAAGGACTATTTACGTCAGCTTTCAACGCTTTCGTGGCCTGTCAGATCGCCTGATATCTCGCCCATCGAACACGTGTGGGACCAGATGGGACGCCTGCTTTCTCCATGTCCCAGTGTTCGTGATTTAGAATATTAATTGCAAGAAGTGTGGGCCAATCTGTCAGAGGATAATATACGGCGTCTCTTTGACTCCATGCGGGTACGTATCACCGCATATATACGAGCACAAGGCGGTGCGGCGCGGTACTAACGCTAACCGGAATGTGTACCGTATGTCCGCGGAAAACATCCTGCTGCTGTGATACTGTAATCACTTCTGTCCTTGGTATGTAACATCTCACTACTAAAAATTTCATTTTCATCCGATGCCTCCTTCTTGGTGCGCGAATTTTTATGGCAATGAGTGTATGTCTCTAGTAGCAAATTGTACATTACCAAGGATAAAATGTATACTAAGTATTCCTCACTAGAAGTTCTTCCCGACAAAACAACAATATTACAAATTTGACTGTTAGAAGCACAGGTATAGAGCAAAATTCGACTTATATCTACGCCTCCTTGCGAAAAAACCGTGCATTGTTATGTGCATAAAACGTGCGCAAACATCTTTGCTTAGTAAGTGGTATCTTACAGAAAACAATTGTTTTCATTAAAGTTTTCAGGAACACATATACTACTGCAAATACATACATCAGAAAGAGAAATATACGCTTATGTCCTCTTCTCTTTCACTGGATAAACTTCTGGCTACAAAAAAAATTGGAAATGCAAAACATTTCTCATCGAGAATGTCATCCCAAGCAAAAGGAATTTTTCAAATCAGACTTTCAGAAGCAGAGATATTGGAGGAAACGCGATTGACATTTTCGTTTTCTAGGGGAAATTGTCGAATTATTTCGAAAAGAAACTGTTCAAAAATGGTCTTTCTTTGAAATGGTATTGATGGAAAGAAAAACCAATTCAATCGAAGATTTAAACGCAATGATATGGTAGTAAAGCTTTACGCTATACCATTTACTCCTTATAGCTGCAGAGTTATTTATCGGAAAAAGACCAAAAGCAAGGATCATCGTTCTCCCATTTCTGGCTTTCCACTGCAATTTTTTTAAATCGGAGTAACAGGTGCAGAGATATGGTGTTCACAGGGGCGGATGGACTGATAAACGGACATAATATAATGGTGATGAAAACACGTCCTTTTTCAAAAAAGACGTACTAAAAGTATTTCAAGGAAATATTTCCTCTTAGTTAATTACGTTTTTTTACCTTTTTGCATTTAAATATCATATGCATGGTTATTACAAACAAACCTGTTAAGCTACAGATTATGTGCTGCTTACTGAAAGCAGAATGTTAAAAAAAGAACTATTCATAGCAAATTTCATAATATATAAAAAAAATTAACCCATTAACCTGCGTAAGGTTATTCCAGAGCCCTTTTTTAATCGCTTGGTACGGTTGCTTGACATAATGATTTGGTGGTAACTAAGGTCCTATCAGTGAAACCAATGTTAAAAATTCACAAACATACCCGTCATAGCAATGGCGCCCAGACATTCAAAATCTTGAACGTCAGTTAGACCTCAGCCATTAGGTCGAGCACTCTATTGCTTTCTATCTCGTCGATTGTACCACATTAATCTGATAATAACAACGATTTTGCAAAACGTCAAAAAAAATGATTTTTTTTTTTTTTTTTACAAATATTCTCAAATTTCCGGCCCAAATTTCGAAAATATTTGTTTGAACATCGTGGCGCGAGAACGTTAAACAACAAATTGTAATACTTAGAAAATTTATATAATTCAAGACTACACGCTTGTGATATTGATCCTGATGAAGCCGAGCCAGAAGCTCTGCGAAACTATAGTCGGCCGCCCCGGTGGCGCAGTGGTCTAAGGCGTTGGCCTCTGATCATTCGTCCGTAAGGGGTCCGGGTTCGAATCCCGGTCAGGCATGGATGTTGTGTTTGTCTTACGGCACTGGCTCTCTCCCTTCCCTGGAACCAGTGACCCTAAATTAGGGACGGGCGACTGCTTATAGCCCATTGAGTTGCTCACGGTGGTCGTTAAACCTCCAATAAAAAAAAAAAAAAAAAACTAAGGTCGATGAAAGAAATACGGGATTACGCCATATAATACAAATTTTGAAGATGACAATCCGATTTTTGGCGTAAATGTGACAAGGATGGTAAGTCAGATAATATTTGAAAACTTGAAAATTTTCATCGTCCTGGAGCGGGACTCGAATCCGCGTCTCCCAGAAAACGCCTAGGTATGCTAACCACTACACCACCCAGAACGACCAAGTTTCAAGTTTCCGATCAATTTGAATTTAACCATCACAGGATACGCTAGTCGAAGCAACCGGCATTCATGTTTAGCGAATCTGGAGGTTAATAATCCTATCCCGTGATTGCCCGGAGAAGCAGATAAATCATGAAAGATTTACGACTAGCGTATCCTGTGATGGTTAAATTCAAATTGATCGGAAACATGAAACTTGGTCGTGGTGTAGTGGTTAGCATACCTAGGCGTTTTCTGGGAGACGCGGGTTCGAGTCCCGCTCCAGGACGATGAAAATTTTCAAGTTTTCAAATATTATCTGACTTACCATCCTTGTCACATTTACGCCAAAAATCGGATTGTCATCTTCAAAATTTGTACTATAGTCGATGCTAATAAAGCTTTTAATTGTGAATAAACGTTGATAATTTAGTCTTACTTAGAAAATTATCGTTTTCACAGTTGTTAAAAAGGTTTTTTAACTTACTTTCCCGATTTCAAATTTTCAAGCGATGCACTTGCATGGCATTATACAGTACAACGTAGTCTCAAACAGGACTGTGTTTAGCCCGAAAATCTGGCAAACCGAAAACAGTAAGTAAACACATACCCTAAATACTTGAAAAAAAAGCTGAAGCTTTTTAATCAGTCAGAATGAAGAGCTAACCATTATTACAATTAAATCTGTTCTTTTCTTAAATTTGCAGGCCGGCTGTCGCGTGTATTACGAAGCAAATGTTTCGAAATCTGCGTAAAGGAAGTGTCTCTCACGTTTCCGTTGAACGATCCCTCGTATTCTTACACTTTTACAGTACATATGTTTTCATGAAAACTGTGCAGTTTCGTTTTAATTCGAAGTCAACATTAATATGTTGATCCTTCATTAAATGATGCATCACACAGTTAAATTTAGAAATGGATTATTAATTTCATTTCTGTGTTCAAGTTTATATTCTAACATTACGTAGAGATTCCAGTTTCTTGGTGGATTTCATTTCATTTCATTTGATTTATTGCATTTTAGTTGTTACAGACATGGTATTACATAATCATAAATATATAGCACACATTATATTTTTGTAACAACAGGGAATGAGGAGGGAAAAGGCCTGATAGGCCTCTCCTCTCAAAGCATCAAATTTTTCATGAAAATAAAAAAAATTAAAAAAAAACATAAACAAGTCAAGTCCACACAATATCAAACACAGCTAGGGTGGAACTATAAATTAATAAAGGTAATAATACATTATGAGCTTTTGGTCAGTAAGAAATACCTAAGTTTTCGTTTAAATATATTAATATTATTAAGTGATACAATATCAGTAGGAAATGTATTCTATAATGACGGACCAGTATAATTAACAAATGATCTAAATCGTTCTGTTAGTGGAAACATGGGGATTGGTGTTGTTTTTTGTCTCGTGGAATAATCATGACCACGAGTACTTATTGAAATTAAATCTTGGTAGTAAACATTTTTTATTCTCAAAAACATTAGTTTACCTATACTATAGATATGCAATTGTTGAATAGTTGGTATATTAAAATCATTTGGACTGAGTCTAGCCTGAAAGACTGTATTTGAAAATTGAGTATATTGTAATTTAAATTGTAATTGTAATGAATCTATTTTGTAACGACTGAAGTTTTTTCATATTATATAAGGTAGTCGATCCCCATACAGATATACAATAGATTAGATGAGACTGAATTAAAGTATAGTATAAAAAAATCACTAGTTTTGGGGTTAAATTGGCCACTGCACTACTAATAACCCCTATATTTCTTGAGATCTTATTATATCTCTAAAAATAATTTATGTTAAGTAATTAGCAGTGCTTTGATGCAGTTCAGCAGTCCTGAATATAGCAAAAGACCATAAAATCTTTAAAAAGAAACTAAAAGTTTCCTTTCCTCATCAACTAGCAAACACTGACTTCCTTTCATTTTTTCTCGCTTTACTTTCTTTTCGTTCCTTTTTTTTTTCACTATTGGTGAATTATCCTGTTGATGATTAGGACTTTACTTTCCGTTTAGCCAAAGAATTCTACTAGGAAAATAATGCTTCATTACATACCAATAAGTTCTTGATTGCCACATCACGTGCTTCGGGTTTTAAGAATGATCTGAAAGAAATGGTAGTTTGCTCAAAGCTGTTTCTATCTAGTTCATGTCGTCTTGTGAGAAACGAGATTTTCAAAAAATGAGAGAGAAAGGAAAATAATGATTGAAATTTTTATACCACCTGCAGCTTGTCTTCTGATTACACTACTTGTGGTGGAGTTCCTTCTTTTCATCGTTCTTCACAAGCGCTACTACGGTTTCAGAATATTTGACTTCTTACACTTGTGCCGCAAAGGGAAATACTTTTTCTTATTTTATTTTTTTCCCCATTTCTTTGCTTTCTGAATTCTAAAGATCAACGGCGTGCGATTACTTCAAGATGAATGGATCTTAACGAAGAATCAAGAGGCGAATGCGAAGTTGGAAGCAGCTAAAATATTGAAAGACGTTTATATAATGTCGCTACTTTTTTATTAATTTGTTTTACTTTCGAAAAAGTGCAGCTGGCTTCTTCCTATTCGTACTGCTGAATTTGGTATCATTGAAAATATGGTAACGAAGGCGAGGAAGATTTTGTTTTTCGGAATATACATAATCTTCGACATGATTACGAAATTTAGAAGACAAAGCTTAATCAAAAGAAATATGCAATCAATAGTTAAAATTTGTCATTTCCGTCGTAATTTATAAAGCTTGCTGGGTAAATAAATCTGTCGATTACCTCAGTTTTAAGTCTACGTGCGTGTGCCGATGGAGACCGTAATAAATTAAAATTTCTCATATCTGCTGATTTTTTCAGGATTGGAAATAAATTTCTTTCCTTCTCGATTTTAATTGAATGCAGTAATGCATAAGAAACTAATGTAATGCAAGTTGGCGGGTGGCCTAGAACACACAGAAAACATGTCATATGGAAAACCTTTTCTTTTTAGGGTTTAACGACCATCGTGAGCAACCTCAAGGGGTATAGACAGTCACCCGCTTATAATTTAGGGCTACTAATTCCAAGAAGGAAATACGTAAGCCGCTGCGGCAAGAAAGGCACATCACCTATTTCTCATGGGGGAGTCGAACTTGGGCCCATTCGATCAAACGCCCAGACACTACATAGAAAACTGATCTAGGACAACTAAAATGAGGAAGACCCAGGAAGAGATTGTCAGCTGAGATTAAAAGAATTGTGGAATGAGTGAGTTTCAGAACTGGGTGGAGAGTATAGCGTTCAAGAACTGGGGGAGAGTATAAAGATCAAGTGCCAAAGGCAAAGGTAATTGTGTGAAGAGGCGTAGGCCTTCGTCAAGCAGTACACCAAAGCACTAGCACGAGGAGGAGGAATAACATTGCACTGTTAAAAGTCGAATTCGTGAAACCAAGATGGTTTTCATTAGAAATTCTTCGGCAGTGATCATTATTCTTATCTAATACTTAAAATTTTTGACATTTACTTTGTGATTTTAAAAAGGAATAAAGGTTTTACTTTCATCGCTTCGCGGCGTACAGTCTAGGAGATGTTTGCAATCAAGAAGCGTCTTTAGACGATGCACTAATGAGTAACACTGGTACAAAGTTGGACTAAAATTGTTTCCAATGAAAAACGTATGTAAAAGGATTCTTTTAAGCAGGATTTATATAATTCCCGTTTGGGTTCGATATTTAAGCCTGATTGCACCTCGTTGCAGATGATGTTTAACGAAGCAATAGATGAGAAAAGTTGCAGTTTCAATTAAATTATTATTAGCTAAACGCTTATTAGGCTGGTTGTACCGGAATCATCTTAGTTAAATATTTCTTAAAGCTGTCGGTCCTTTCGCTACTTATTCTGTTTTTACTTATTCCTCTTTCGTTCTAACTCCAATTATAATGTACATTTTCATTCTTTCGCACTGCCCTTTTGGAGGTACAGCCTTATCCGTTCGGCGTCTCTCGACCTCTCTCAAAACTTCTGAAGTCGACTCTTCAATTCTTGCAATTTCTGTGTTTTCCACTAACCGACTTTCTAACCCCTGTTCCCTTCGGAGCCTTCCTATCACTTGCTTGAAGAAATTGCCTTGTCGCCAAAATAAGCTATAAAGTCATTATGCCGTCTGCCTACGCCAATTACGCTGCGTAGGGCAGTAAAATAATATAATAATAAAAACACTTAGTCAACGTAATAAGCTTGATTGCTTGCGAATGGTTCGAAGAAACGGAAAACTTACTTTGCTCTCCACAAATAGCTTGCTCGAACGAAAACAACAACAACAAAAGAAACATAACACTAACTGAGCTAGAAGTAACTTCGAAGAGATACACAGGTCGAAAAAATTACTGCTGTTGCGACTACAAAAATTACCACTAGCTTCTACCACGAAACGCAATAAAAATTTGGTGCTCTCCCGCCCCTACATTTGCAACGAGAAACTAGATTTCTTTGTACGCTTCTAAAAATATTTTCATGGCAGAATCGTTAACCCATTTATAGGTGTCTAACTTTTGCCCAAAACTGGAGGAAAATGCAGCAGTGCACAAAAAGTTTATCAATTGTTTTCACGAGACCGTTTTGTTCAAGGACTTCTACTGTTTCAATGAGAAGACTACAACCATATAGTTGACGCGTTTTTCGAATTCAAACCTTGCAGCCCTAGATCCCCTTCGCGAACTACAATTCTATGTTTTCCATTTGTCCAATGGAAGACGCTCCTTTGCTGTTTCTATAGGACGAATACAATCCCTACCAACATCATTCATGGAGTTGGTATTTTTGACCGATTTGCAGCATGGCACGAAGGAAAATTACCGAGATGTCACATATCGATCTAAAATGTTCTGAGAATTTGGGTAATCAGTTAGTTTCAAAAAATTCGAGATACGTTTATCTAAGGCTTTAACAGCCCAGATTATCTACCAGTCAACACTTGTGATACCCATTACAGGAATGGACAGCAGGATGAGAGGCAACTGCTGCAGACTGTGGCTGTCATAGACACTGAATTGCAAATTATTAAGGATACCTACCTATAAACGTGTTAGGCAGCCTTTGGCCTCCAATATAGCCTCGCACGGATTCAACGACATGCTGATATTGATCTACAGGTCTGTTTATCCAAGCGAATGTGACTGCGTCCGTCAATTGCCGAATGTTTGATGGATGATTATCTCTATCACGAATGGCTCATGCAATCCCAACACGCAACTGTTCAATCACGTTAAGATCTGGGTACTATGAGGGCAATTTCAGCCATTTGAAGTCATTGCAGTGCTTCTGGAACAACTTAGCGACGATTTGAGCCTTGTGGAATGAAATATTCTCCTGCTGAAAGTAGCCCTCTATATCAGGAAACACCATCTACATATACGGGTGTGCCCACTCCGTAGTGATGTTAAGATACCTCGCGACATCCACCTGCTGTTCCAGAGAAATACTGGCCATGAAAACGGACCCCAGATCATTACACCACCTCAAAAAGTTAAAGCTAGGAAGCTGGAATCAATCTATTCATACTGTTGACGCCATATTCTGGAACGATCATAGGCGTGTATTAAGTGAAAACGTGATTCATCGGACCAGACGAGTTATTCCCTGAAGGGCCCAATTTTGGTCTTGCCATTCCCTCTGCGGACGAATTTGTCGTTTCGTAGCAGAGGGAAGTGGTACACGAAAGGGACAACTGCTGTTATAGCCCATTCACATCAATATACGGAGGGCTGTGTATTCCGATATTTTCCTCTCGACACCACTGTTGTACTGCGTGGTTACTTAATGGAATGAAGCTTGTCTATTATATCAAACAATCGTCTCCAACGCTATTATTCTCGGTCATCAAAAAGTCGTTTCCTCCCACAGGAAGTATGTCTTTTTAAACCCTTCGCTTTCTTGGGGATACTCTATTTTCCAGACTATCTCCACCACTAAAAAATAAATTACAGAACATTTGTTTCATCGGATGGCACCTAATACACTCAAGGGTCAAAAAATTAAAACCACCGCTGTCGCCACGAGTGAAGGCGGTCCATAGCACGTAGCAGTGAACTTACAGACCAGCGTAGTAAGCACATGAGACAAAAAAAGTAGTCACCCCTAACAGAAATGACTGTAGGAAGTTGCGGTTTACACAGAGGGGGCATAACTGCACTGTTGGGAGATAAATAGCACTGACGTTGAATTTATTCAGAGATAAATAGCACTGACGTTGAATTTATTGGGAGATAAATAAATAACATTGTGAGTTGAATTTAGTCTGCAATATGTCTTAACACAGGCGTTACTGAGTGGCAAAAAGGAACCATCGTGTTTGGCCAAGCGCACGTATACAAAATGAATGAAATCGCCCAATTTGTTGGTGTGTCGAAGCGTAATGTCCAGCGGGTCTACAAAAAGTAGTGTGGTTCGCAGTCAACTGTAAATCAGCGACGTAACTGTGGCCGGAAAACGATTCTCCCGAATAGGGACCGCCGCCATGTTTCACGCCTATTAACTGCAAATCGGCTTCGATCCAGGCAACAGTTTCTCCAAACAGTCCATGTAAGTCCACTCAAGCCAATTTCTGAAAGGACATTGCAACGAGAACTGCATGTGATGGACATCTGGAGCAGAGTACCACGGAAGAAGCCTCTTTTAACAGCAAGTCACGAAGTCGCACGATATCAATGGGGTCAGAGGCACCTAAACTTTACTGAGGATGATTGGAAACGAGTAATTTGATCTGGTGAGTCTCGTTTTTGTTTGTACTCCAATGATGGGAGGGGACAAGTCCATCGCAGGCCCAATGAAGCCTTTAATCCTGATTGGGTCGAAGGTCAAGCTGGAGGGTGTTCTGGAATGTTTTGGGGATGGTTTTAGTACCACGAAATGGGCCCTCTCGTTGCAGTGACGATGAATTTGAACAACCAGCATGCGTACCTCCACATTCTGAATGAAGAAGTGTTGCCCTTTGCCTTACATCTTCAGGAGCACATTGCCACTCCTGTCTTCCAAGACCGCAATTGCTGTGTGCACAGTGCTGAAACTGTGTATGAGTGGCACGGTGAACAAGCTCCGATACTGTCTCACCTCGACTGGCCTGCCGAATCCCCAGATTTAAATCCTATTATAATCTGTGGGATCATTTAGAACAGGAGGTGAAAAGCCGGAATAAACACCCACTTACTCTGGCGGAACTTTGGAACCAATTGACGCACGAGTGACTGTAAATCGATGTTCAATACATCCACAACCTCGTGGAGTCTCAATCAAACCGGACGCATGCTGTTATCAAGACAAGAGGCCCCGTCACCCGTTAGTTCTGACAGAGGTGACTAATGTTTTGTCCGGTGTGCATACAAACACTCAATGAACAAAACATTAGATATACCTACCTAACGTCGTGTTTGTCCGCCTCTAGCGCGAATAAACAACCTGTACACGCCGATGCATGGACTCCACGAGATGCAGTAGAGTTTCCGGAGGTAATGCCAGCCATGCCTATTGAAGCGTTGAGACGTCGGTCCAAGATCAACGGTTCTTATGTTCTGCTCTACGGCATCCCAGAAATCTTACACAGGGTTTAATTCCGAAGAACTCGGGGACCACTGCATGGTTCCAAACTCTGATGAGTGTTCCCCGTACCATACCTGGGTCGTTGCGACTCTGGGACGGTGTATTGTCCTGCTGAAACAGACATTGGCAGCAGGATGCGCGTAGATCGTGAAAGCGTGTTGGTGATCATCCAGCACATGTTGGTAGCGTGAGGTGGTTAAGGGTCTCTCCAGACACACTAAGGGACCTAATGTGTCCCATGAGAATGTTGGAAATACGAGGAAAGATATGACGCGATTCGCAGAAGGCATATGGTTAAAGTGCACCCAATAGAAGAAGAGAAAGAATAATTTGAAATCCTCGTTGTATCGAGCTCGTGGTCCATCGCGTGAACTCACGCACGCTAAGCTAAGACAAAACTAATAACGACATTATGTTTTTGATGCCGTTAGTTGTTCATCAGTTGCTGCCATGCTTGCAATATATAAGAAGCGATTTCGTTAGTTCTGTATATAGCGATTCTACTACGTTATTTTTATTAAATATTCCGTCGACTCAAGATGCAGCTATTTAAGGTGAGTATCGTTCATGGATACATTAGTTATTCTTTACCGAAGTCATACGTCTGCCATTGGAACGGAGCGCTACTCTTTTCCGAAAGGATTCAGCAATAAAGTTTACATCTATAAACATTCCATTCTTCATATCATGCATAATTGTCAACATTCCAATAGAGAAGGCTCCCAAAACCATTGCTGAGCCACAACCGCCTGTAACAGAGCCTACCTGACACGACGAGGATATGGCTTCATGCTGTCGACGCCACACCTGCACCACCCCGTCAGCTCAGCACAGCTGTAAACGGTACTCATTTAACCACACAACGCGGCTTTACTCTGAAGAGGTCCAGTCGTGATGCTTCCGGCGCCAGGTGAGGCTTAATATCCGATGACGAGCAGTCAAATGTGGCATACGAGTAAAGCGTCGGCTCTCGTACCTGAAGGTATGCAACATGCGCCGTACGGTTAGCTCTTGCCAAACGGTCAGTCTGCACGAGCCTGGATAGTCTACGTCCGCCCTGGCCATCAATGGTGTGTTGTCGGGCACCGTCTTGCTCACTGGACGCTGGTACTTCCGTCGATGATACACTAGCGGTACAGCCTTGATACGATTCTTCTCGGGAACACTAGGGTTCTTACCACTTGGGCGATAGAATGACCCATCTGTCTTGCACAGACAATGCTTCCGCGATCAAAGTCGCTCAGATCCCCATGTGTACCCATGTTCGTCGATTCCGATACACTGTTCAGAAACCCTGTTCTCCGTGTATTAATCGCTGAATTCGGTTTGGGGGTGTTCCACTCTGCGCTGGAAACACTGTTGACTTTTCAATGACCTACTATAGCAGGAACGGTTCGAAGAGCGAAGCACATCAAGCCAACGTACCTAACTGCTTGACGGACGAGGTCAACACTTGTTGGTACGAGCTTTCCGGGACACCACACGATCACAGTCCTTCAGTTAATAGCAGATTTCAACCAGGATGTACAATGAAACGTTTCCAAGCAAACAATCCAGAGGTCGTTTTTAATGATCGGTGTGTGGAGTCACCGGCCTTTTCACATACCCATGTTGACTGACCGTCATTGACAGCTCCGCTTGCAGTGGTCACGAGATACATAGGCCGACTAGAAAATATTGGCCTTTTCTGGTGGTTTTAGGTTCCAGCTCCAACCTGCCTGAGTTTATATCGGATGCCACGCGGGTGACAAGATGCAACCGGTTGCACGTTTGGACAGACACAAGCTGACAGTGGCCATATCATGGTATGGGGCTTTTCTTCATGGACGTCACTAGGTTTCTTCATTCAGTTAAACAGTCCCTCGCGGCGCGATCCTACCTTGGCTTTGTTTCGGATTAGATACTGTCCCACATGGTAACCGTGTATGTGGCTGTCAGTCGACTCTTTCAACAAGGAAACACCCCGAGTCACCAGGCCTGCATTGTGCAAGGTTGATTCGAGAATCATGTCCGAGTATCTGACAGCCAGATTCCCCAATAAAAATCTCATCGAACAGTTGCGCGATTCCGTGAAATGCAGCATTCGACGGTCAATGCTAATGCTTTGCTCCGTCGCCGAATTCCAAAATGGCATTTTGTTCAGCTGGTACAGAATACCTGAAGACATCTGCCGTTTAGTGGAGTCGATATGCGAGCGGTTATTCAGGTGAAAGGAGACCCACCACGCTATTAGGTATTTCGTTATAATTCTATGGATAATATATACAGGGTGTCCTGGAACTTCATGTACAAACTTGGACGGGAATTAGAGAACAGCGTTAGGAACCAGAATTAAATAGAAAAGCATGGGAGGAAACTTCACCCTCACGTGAGAAAGAGACAAAAAGACACAGTAAGGCCACAATACAAAAAGCAGTGATGAAGCGACGTTTTCACGTGACGGGGTGTTCAATACGCACAACGCGCACATGTGGGCCGACCACGAGCCGCACAACAACGCTTCACTGTTAATGTGTGGGCGGGTATCGTGGCGGACAGTTTAGTCGGGCCATACATCTCACCACCTCGACTGGACGCTCGCAAGTATCTCGTCTTTCTTCAGGAGGTTCTTCCGGAAATGCTGCACGATGTCCCCGCACATGTTCGACGCGGAGTATGGTTGCAACATATTGGGGCGCCATCTCATTACGCAAGGTGCGTACGTGACCATTTGGACCGGACATTTGGAACCAAGTGGATTGGGCGTGGCGGTCCCGTCGAATGCCCCCCCCCCCAGAGCACCTGATTTATCTCCTCTTGATTATTATCTCTGGGGTGCCATGAAGAGCATTGTGTACGACACGCCAGTAAATTCTGAAATGGACCTGGTGGCACGAATCACCATCGCTGCTGCTGCGATCCGCGAAACGCCAGGTATCTTCGACAATGTTCGCCAATCCATGTTGCGTAGGTGTCATGCCTGCACCGAGGCCAATGGGAGCAATTTTGAGCACCTCCTGTGATGCTTGTAAGTCCTACATTGTACTCTTTTGTTGTGTAATAAAGTGTTTTACACTGCTTTCTCTATTGTGGCCTTACTGTGTCTTTGTTTCACTTTCTCACGTAAGGGTGACGTTTCCGCCCATGCGTTCCTATTTAATTCTGGTTCCTAACGCTGTTCTCTACCTTCCCTCCAAGTTTGTACACGAAGTTCCGGAACACCCTGTATATATAGTTAATATATGCTGATAGTTTTAAAACAAAATGTGTTTATAAATAAATTACGAGTGTGTATGTTGCGCATATCTTGTACTTTTTCATAACATGCAGTTATGATTCTGAAGGACATAAACTGATGTTTCCGTTAATTCACTTCTAAAGTGCCAAAATATTCCTTTTTGTATCGTATACATATGCATATAACAAAGCTTTATATACTTGATTCATTTCTTAAAATCCATATAGTTTTTCCGCTTGGAGTCACGAATACTCGGGTTGCCTTAAAAGTAATGCCTCTCTGAAAATAATTTCTCAGTCAGTTGCTAAATTTAAATGACTGATACATATTTTTACTAAAATCATCAGATATTTTACTAAAATTTGGTACAGAAATAAATTGAAAACTTCTGAAAATACTAGTGTTACTCAAAGTAGTCTCCCGCTGAAATCAAACATTTAAGCTACCGTTCGACTCATCCACTGCGAGTAACCAGTTTGGAAAAATTCCACGGGTTGTCACCAAAATGAGCTGGATAATGATCCCACATCTGCCGTAGAGCTCTGATTTGGCACCTTCAGGTTTTCACCCAGGATCTCACAGCACGTGGGTATCCTCAAACCGTTGACCACGGAGACTTTACTTCATGTGACCGAACAGATGAAAGCCTGAAGGTGCCAAATAAGAGCTCTACGGCAGTTGTGGGATCATTATCCAGCCCATTTTGGTGACTGCCTGTGATGTTTAAAATGAAATGTGTGGTCAGGCATTGTCGTGGTGTAGGAGGCTAAAGCAAAAATCCATGTCTAGTTAATATATGCTGATAGCTTTCTTGAGTATCTTTAACATCTCAATACAGAGAGAACTGTTGACGGTGCCATTTCATAAGATAAAATAAATAAAAATTGTGCCTCTGACATCTCAGAAAATTGTCACCATCACTTTTTATGTTGTACGCTGTGTCTTGAACTCCTTCTGCCCATGCGAGGTCTTGTGCCGCCATTCTATAAATGCCGCTTATGTCTCTGGATCATAAAGGAATTCCTCGGTTTCATCTTCAGTAACTACATTAAAAAGAAATGTAACCTGATTCGCTTTCAATACTTCCAACAGACCTGCGCACACTTTGACCCTTTCGTCCCGATTATCTTGGGTTAATTGGCGTGAAGCACACTTTGCACACATTTTCTGATATCCCACATTATGAATCACTGCTTCCACAACACTGTGACTACAATATAGTGCGTTACATATCCCTCGAATGCTGACGACAGTCTGTCACTCCAAATGAATTCAAAATTCTTTTCTAGAGCCTGCCACTACAACCACGATTGAGTTTCCATGCATTTTCCAGGTTTTCTGATATAAAACGTTTACACTGAGGGGACGTAAAATTCGATTTATTTTTAAAAATCCACTGACTGCGCAGTTTAAAATTAACAGGAAGTCTAGAAATAACTTTTCCTTATTAAATATGAGCATATTATCGAAAGACGTATGGATTTCACCAGATAATTCAATGTCATTCCTTTCGGTCTTTTATTGTGAAGTATAACGAAGTAAATTTCTCCGTCATTTTTATCCGCGCCAGGATTCGAACCCGGGTTCCCTCATTCCGGAATAAGTTGCTCTACCAATTGAGCTACGCGGACGTTTGTTCTGACTACTATCTGCCTTTATGTCGTGTGCGTCCTTCTGGCAGGTACGTCACATCTCCTGGTACGTTACATCATCTCCCCCTTATTATTATTTTTTTTTTCGAAGTGCTGGAGAAGGGATTCTCTTATTTTTCCTATCTCGCGATGTGGAAATAACATCACACCAATGCGAGATTTTGAACGGTCGGGTCATCCGGATAGTTCGGGCGCCATTATAACGAAGTAAATTTCTCCGTCATTTCTGTCCACGCCAGGATTCGAACCCGGATCCCCTCATTCCGGAATAAGTCACTCTACCAATTGAGCTACGCGGACGTTTTATTCTGATTCCTATCTGCCTTTATGTCGTGTGCGTCCTTCTGGCAGGTACGTCACATCTCCTGGTACGTTATAGAAGGACCTCATACTACTGTTCTGAGGACCTGTATTGCACAATCCAAATTTCTGCTTAGACTTGAGGAAAATGTAGTATGTCATCTAATTGTAGTATGTAATAACTGAGTAATTTTAGGATGCAGAACGATATGCTAATTAATATGCGTATGTCTGGGAGTACATGTATTCGGCTCTGACCAAGGATACTAGACACAGCCTTTTTCAGAGAATGGTTGATTTCTTGACAGTGTCTATAGCATATGGTTTCCCCTTAGGTTCTTCTTGCCATGCATTCTGCAGATCTATCTAAGATATCGCTCTTCTCCATCATTGTTGTATTCCTCCTTTGAAATCAACTGAATATGGCTTTGTACATTGGATAGGAAAAGTTTTCAAAAGTTTGTACCTTGAGTTTTACCTACTGTTGTTCTCAGTGCTTGAAGACTGTTGTCAAACTTCCGAGACATCGGAAAGTTTAGAGAAGTTGCATTATCAACAACCTGTCATCAGTTCACTAATGACTGATTTTGACACATTTAGAAAAACAGTTTAAACACCATCCGAAATGCAGCAATATGTCATACGTCCATCCTTGTTTTAAACTCAACATTTCGAAAAGTTCTTGAGCAAGCCTGAAACCTGCTGCTAATGGGTCTACTAAGCATACAGGCTATCATCACGAAGCACTTCTTCGACGTGGATCTTGCTGTTTTAAAACACGGGATCATGATGGGGAACTTTAGTAACAGAAGTATCGGAATTATTATGACAACTACTAGCTCACTTTACACCCGAAGCACGAAATATAAATTGTAGAGACTATGTCACATCATATAATTCTATTCTACCTAGGTTAAAGGCACCTCTTGGACAAAGACTACACTGTTTGAGAATATGACATGGTGAAATTTATCATACGGTATCGCCGTTATGCACAAAAAAGACATACAAACCTGAATAAAAACAAATTGGTTTCTTTCTCAAAAGTCAAATCATTAGATCTACTATTTCTAATAATATCCGAAAACTCTGGAAACTAACAAATGCGCAATCACAAAAATCTAAGAGTAACAAACCTTCGGTTCTAAAAAAACAATGATTCGCAATTTGACCATGAAACTTTCGGCGTTGTTGTTGTCTAAAAATTAATAAAATTAATCGCATTTTTTTTTTTTGGACCTTTAGAAAACTCGGCGTTTGTGTTTTACCAGGTTTAATTACTTCCGTCAACATTTAACATTATTATGAGTAATCTGTTCTTAATTCAGGGCCACATTTTTGACGAAGCAAAACAAGTGTCATGTAGGACAAACACAATACGCCCATGCCTCATTCAGAACTCAAACTAGGTCCTATCTAGGATGATTTTCCAGTATCCCGCGTCTCTAACTACTCGGCCAACTGGGAAGCATCTCTGTGTTTGACTTTGTTTATTTTGCGTAGACGGGTAGTTAATATTGTCCATAAACAAAATTTAATTTTGAGATGCACTCACCACACAAATTTTTAAGGTTAACGGTAAATACTGCATTAAATTCGGTTCCTCTATTACTTTTGAAACATACTTTTTATTGTATTTACTTGGAGACAACCTGACTGCTTGCTACACGATAAAAGAATATTTCCCCAAATCATTCATTCTGTTTTGGAGTTTAACGACCACCATATGTAACTCTAAGGGTTACATGCGGTCGACCGTCAAAACCTTGGACTTCCTGGTTCCAGGGAAGGGAGTGCCAGTGCCATGAGACAAGCAAAACATCCATTTCTGATCCGGAACTCGAGCACTGACTTGTTTAGGAAGACTAGCCAGAAACTGACCACTCGTCCACCGGCGTGGCTCCGAAAATCATTCACACCGAAGATGTGGTTGTGTAGAATTTAAAAAGAATGCTTTAGAATTACTTTGGTTTCTATGTACACCAAGTGTTTGGCGCTAATCGAGCAGTTGAACCAAGTGCAGTTAAAATTATGCAGTAATTCAAAATAATTCCGATAGGAAACGCCTAAGTATGCATAGATCGGTCAAATTTCGAAATGAATGCAAGAAAAACATTGTCGAAATCGGTGCGCTCTTATTTTGTCACCTGTAATTCTCTCAGGGAAGGCTGAATAACTTCCTCTGAAACAGAATCTAGCAAGTTACTGCCAAACTCCAATTATCATCGAGGCTGATTAATTTTATTTTATCAGATAAACTGATTGGCCAGTCACAATTGCATATACACTGTATTGACAAAAGTAATCGGACACCCCTTCAGAAGCAAATGAACGGATTCGCTGCGTTGTTAAGATGCACGGTACAGCCACAAAGAATATAAAAACAAGTCTGCAGCTGACCGCGATCATATCGCCCTGTGAGGTTGAGTGAAAATGTCGCGGCGGGAGAGAACTGACTTTGAGAAAGGAAATATTGTTGGGTGTTATATTAGTGGGTTGAAATTTAATTTTGAGATGCTCAGCCGTGTAACTTAGTCAGTCGACAAGAGAAACCGAGAGGCCTTTAAACATACCCAAGTCAACTGTTTTGGATGTACTGAATACGTGGAAGACACATGGCGTGCCTGAAGCAGCAAAACGTACAGGCAGAACAAAGAAAATCAGTGATAGAGGACGTCGAAGCCTCAGGAGAGTCGTTACAATACACGGAGTACTGCACAAGACCTCAGTGTACAAGTGAGTAAAAGTGCTGAAACCTCGGTAAGTACACGTACCATTCGAAGAGAACTTCATTACATGGGTTACCGTGGTCGTACGGCTGCTCATAAGCCTTTCATCTCCACTCGGAATGCTATTCGTCAGTTAACATGGTGTAAAAAACATGTATCGTGGACCGTAGATCAACAGAAACGGGTCTTATGGACTGATGAACCCAGATACACGATCCATCAGTTTGATGGGCGTGTGTGGGTATGGCGGCATCCGGGGAAACGCTATTTAACACGGGGTACTGTTCCTACGGTCAAGTTTGGAGCTGGCAGTGTACTCGTGTGGGGGTGTTTTTCGTGGTATTTTCCCGGCCCATTGGTTATCGTGGACAAACCTGTTAACGAGCACGTATACTTCGATATTCTGAACAATTATGCCCTACCAACTCTGTTGCAATACAATGGAACCGAGCCTCGTTGGTACCAGCTGGATAATGCACCGAGCCATAAAGCAAGGACTGTTGCGGCGTGGTTTGACTATAATTCCGTATCGTGTGTTGACTGGCCAGCACCGAGCCGTGATCTTAATCCCATAGAGCACCTATGGGATAAATTAGAGTGCCGAATAAAAAGTTTGGAACCAAGGCGTACTACTACTAAGCAACAGTTAGATGCAGCATTATATACTGAATGGAGGCGCATACCTATCGCTGTGTTTCAAAATCTGGTCGAAAGCATGTCTCTACGGGTCAGTGCATGCATTAAGGCCAAAGGTGGACCGACACAGTACTAATGTATGTCAATAAATGCTATGTTGTTTTTCTCTTCGAGATGTCCGGAGACTTTTGTCAGTATCGTGTATGTCTAAATGAAACCTAACTGCTTAAACGATTTTTGCAGCAACGTATGAAAGAAATAAGCCAGCAGAATTTTTCTTCTGACTGCATTCGATGGAAAGGCTGCAAAAAGTACTCTTACTTGGAGGTGTTTATTTCAGATAACATCATCTACACTGTTTCAGAAAAATATCATTAAAACTGCCACTATGTATCCCCCCCCCTCTCTCTACTACACATTATTGATACTTCTTACAAACTTATTTCCCGTATAATAAAAAAAAATCATACTGAGTACGAAATACCTCCGTTTTTACAAACTAAATTGCCAATCAATGTTAATAGGACGGTGTTTACGATATTTTCGAGGCTTCAAATTACATATACATTAGTGGCCAAGCTTGTGGGAACGTTTAGGAAAATTTGTATATCTAAAGTGTGATGGCTCATAACATCAGTCTTGTTTAAAATAATACCATAAAATTATATATTATATCATTATAAAGGCAATTTAATGCAGAATGTAATACAATAAACTGTGTTGAATTATCTTTATTCTATCAAAAGTTTAGCCAAATAATCATAAAAAGAAAACACAACTGCCTTATGTAACAAGAAGTGGAGAGTTAAGGAGTTGTTATTGTTGGTGTTATTGTTCTGAGAGAGTTAAGGAGGTGTTATTATGATACAGCACCAAACCAATACAGCGTTAGTGTCAAGCAGCTCTCATTTCTCGGTAACAGAGCTAATTATAGAACTCCTATTTAGTTGTGTGAGTGTCAGCAAGTTGCCCACCGGTTTTTTAATGGATTTTTCTATTCTTTAAAATGAGTGAGATGAGTTGACGGGTCACCTAGAAAGCTATGTAAAATACTAACGCTGCGTGAAGAAAGCCACACTTATGAGGAAATCTAACCAAAGGAGGAATTTCTAAACAGTGAAGAGCTATCGGCAGACTCGGGTAATTCAAAACCAAACTGGTAAAGGCAAGAAAAGGTGAACAACAGAATGTGGTGATAAAAGAATGAAAGGACTGTGTTTAAGTGACATAAGAAAATCATCTGAGTCAATTAAAACTGAACATTGTGTCAATGTGGTTTGAAGATGAGTACTAGGACTGTTAGACGCAGACTCGAAGACTTTGGTTTAAATTCTAGAAGTGAAGGAAAAAGCCATTCCTATCTCCCAAACAAAGAAGGAAGATAATACACTGCTGGACAATTGCTAAGGACGGATCATAAACGGCTATATAGCGCATAAAAAAGTAAGTGTGGTTGGATGCCAAGTGAAATAAAATAATGTCAGAATGCCAGGACATTACAAGATAGACAATTTATTGTGCTCTGAAATCCAGAAGGCTTTGGAACGTGTTCAAGGGACAAACAGGCCATTTTGTGCAGAATACGTAAACGTGAAAAAAAATGCATTTACCGTCCGCAGGCGTTCCGTCGTAAGATGTCAATACGGGATATGACCGACATGGAGGGCGATGCAAGATTCCACACGTCGTGTCATGCTTTGCACAACATTATCAAGTAGCTCTTGGGGTAATTTATCCCATTCCTCTGTCAGTGCACGGATGAAGGCGTCCTTGTTTATTGGAGGGCATTGGCGACCAGCAAGACTCCTCCCCAAAGCATCCCACACATTTTCAATGGGATTCAGATCTGGAAAACGTGCTGGCCATACGAGGCGTTGAATATCCTTGCTCTAAAGACACTCCTGGACAGCGACTGTTCGATGACATGTTGCGTTGTCGTCCATGAAGATGATTCTATCACCGACAGCACCACGGAACATGCGAACATGAGATAGCAGAACATCATTAATGTATCGTTGGCCAGTCATAGTCCCAGATGGAAGCACATAGAGGGACGTACGGCCATTGATCATGATGCCAGCCCATACCATGACACTACATGTCGGATATCGGTCCCTTTCCTGTATGTTTGCTGGACAATATGCAGTAGCAGTATCACGCCAGATCAGTTGTCGTCGACAATCAGACGATAGACTGTATCTACTCTCATCTGAGAAGAGGACAGCAGACCAGTCGTTATCAGTCCAATTGCGATGTTGATGGCACCATTACAAACGGGCGGTACGGTGACGTCTGGACAATGGGATGCACACAACAGGACGGCGGGCGTATAGTCCTCCTTCATGCAAACGTCTGGCGACAGTTTTTCGGGAGATCCGCTTGCCAGTAGCAGCCATAAACTGATTTGCTACCTCACTAGCTGTGCTGCGCCGGTGTCTTTTTGTTGATAGCACTATGTACCGATCTTCTGCAGGTGTCGTACTGCGAACACGACCTCCCCCGTGACGTTTGCTACACTCTCCATTTGTTTGAAATAATTTCCAAAGCCTTGAAACAACACTGTGGCTGACGTCGAACTCCATGGCAACATCTGTTATTTTTCGTCCTTCTTCAATCTTGCCAATAATACGGCCACGCGTAAAATCATCTAGGTGATGTCGGGAAGACATACTGAAACTTGCAAGTTCGTCAATTGATTCTTTCTCTTTCAACTTTGCGTTTGAACAACAACGGTCAATACGCGTCAAATCCTTTATATTTCTTATCAGCGCTATGACGTCACGAACAAGTTCGGCAATCCAAAATTTGCATACGCACAACACGCCTTACTGTACCCCGCACTTATGCTAATTTCCATATTTTCCTGCCTTCCATTTTATGGTTGCTATCGTTGCTATTGTCATCCGTCCTTAGCAATTGTCCGGCAGTGTATAATAGGCTTAAAAACCATGTGAATTGGTCTAAATAACAATGGGACAGAGTCATCTGGAGTCGTGAGACCAGAATATCCATAGTTGGTAGTGATGGAATAAATTATGTAAGAAGAAGGAACTGAGAAGATTTGCTGCCTGAATACATTACAGCTGCCGTAAAGCATCCAGTTAGTGTTAAGATCTGGGGTTGTATGACAGCAAAACGTTTGGGCAGAATTTGTGTGATTAATGGTACTTTAATTGGCAAAAAATACATCATTGATATTCTTGATATTATTCTGGAAAACATTATTTTGGAAAAGATTACGTGCCTAAGGCACGTAATCTTTTCCAGAATAACGAAGCCCAGATATTTCAACAGGATTCAGCTCATTGCCATGTTGCTGCTGTATGCAAAAAGTAGCTACAGGAAAATCATGTGATACTACCAGAATGGCCAGGTAATAATCCTGATCTGAATCCAATAGAAAATCTGTGTAGCCGATAAAAGAAACTTGTTTGTCAGAAACAACCAAGGAATAAAGCACAATTGATAGAAGTAATAATACATTCTTGGTTTCACATTATGACACCTGATGAACTTAAACGCTTGATTCACTCCATAGGACGCCGTTGAAAGGCTGTAATTGCGGTAAAAGATTTTAAAACTAAGTACTAACAGAAATGGCATTATAATTATGAAATATGCTTTATCATGGTTTTCTGGGTACAACTTCTTTTAAAATGCATTTCTTTAATACAATGTTATGTATTACATTCTACATTAAATTATCGTTCTAATGATATATAATGTTTTGGTAATGTTCTAAAAAGGACTGATGTTATGAGACATCAAACCTCAGAAATAATAATTTTCCAAAAGGTTTTGTGACGTATATTCTAAATTAACTTTCCTTTTTAGTTTCTTTCCCTATGTAAATCTTGAGTTTATTCTGTTATTCTTCACTCTTAACGTAATATCTTTTTTCTTAAACGAATACTATTGGCGACGCAATTGAATTGAGGATGAATGCACGTATGCCTGATAATGATAAGAACAAGAGATAAAAACGACGACTAATCTGTTGCTGGGCGGGCGTTGGGTTGTAAACTGATTATTGAAAGAAGCGTTGTAAAAAGAGCTTTGTGTTAAGAGTTGTGTGGTGTGTGGAGAGTTTAGTGCAATATGCTATGCTACGATGTGTTTGCTACATCCTGAATAAAGCATCTTTTCCGTAAGTTTGACTTCTGTTGTTTACATGTCTCGTCTGGCCGTTAAGGTCTCTTTAATTTAGGAACTATTTCTTAGTATGTTGCTGTTTTAAATTAACGTAGAAGTAAGACAAGACTTCTAGGTTATAGTTTCCACGATTTGGGCCACTAGTGTGTTTATTAGCATTTACAGTTTTTTCGTTAGTCTAGTGTGTTTAATATAAAAAGAAACTGAAATGAATTTCAAATAACTTTTTCTTATTTTCATTATTATTCGTCAAGTTATTTGCTTTATCCCCAAGAACCGAAAGTAAGCAAACGCATTTTATACTTTTGCAATGCAGTAGAATATCATGTCTGAACAAAAGAACTGATCTGATGGGCTTAGAAAAACTAAATGTGATTCATTTATTGAAATTTTGCAGGACGTTGTAAGTTCCACATGCTGATGTAAATATCCCAGTGCATAATAAAACGATTTAGAGTTTCCCTTTCGCGTTTTTATGCCAAGAACGGAAAGTATTTCAATAAGATAACAGTTCTCCTTTCAAAAAATATCGTGACAAAATTTCATAACTCACAGGGTGAAATCATAACCGTGAGTCTGACTGCTGGGCGTGTGAGACTAACCAAACAGACAACGAGAACTAATATAAGGCATAAAGATGCGTGTTGCACAAAAAATTCTGAGATCAGTTACGACCTGTGAACTGTAGATGAGATTTCATAAACAGAACTTTGCAAGTGCAAATATTTGTTGTATCAATTAGTTGTTGTCTTCGCAGATTTTTTTTCTTCTTCTTTTGCTTAGAATTATTTGTTTTCTCTAGATGCACATTTCATTGTTGTGACTTTTAATCTTCAACAAAATAAGGTTGTTTAATGAAAATCTTAGGAACATGAGGGCGCTCTTTGTTTTCGATGCATGTTAGCTCCGATACATTGCAGCACTGTGTGAAGTTTAAGGACTATAAAATAATAATTAAATGTTATTACTAAATGTCAGTGGTTTAAATGGAAATTTTCGTTTAGCTAACTTCTCTGTGAACACTAAAAGCTTCAAGCTCACGTAAGGTTTAACTTAACTTCGTGTTTTGGCTGCACTGTGAACTTCACTCTTAACTTAAAGCATATTGAATTAGTTTTTTCTCTGAACTCGACTTTCCTTGAACCTGGGTAACTTCTTAGTAATAGTAGCTAAACTTCGTAAATAACATATACAGGGGAAAAAAGCATATAGCCTACACAGACAAATACTATCAAATAAAAAGGCTGGAGATCAGAAATGATTCATATAACTTACAATTGCACATCGCTGATTTATCAGGCTTTCAGCAAGCCAGCACTTCAAATAATCACCATCAATAAGTGTAGTAACTCAAGTATCGAATTACATTCAGCTTATACACAGTCTTTGCTATCACACAAATATAGCTCGCTCTTTCCACAAATCAATATATCACGCAGAACATCGTGTAATCATAATCAAATATAGGTATTACACTGAAGATCGCCTAAGCATAGTCAAATTAAAATAGCACTAAGACGGACTGAACATCAAAGCACCCTGAACATTGGACCAAGAGGCTCTAATCTCTGAAGTCTAGCTACGTATGTTTCACTTTCACCTGCTGTCAGACGTCGCCAACTTTAATTTCATTGGGAAGGAATCTGTGGCGTTAAGTCAGAAAAACGTTTAACAACAACACCGGAACTCAAAAGGAAGGTTAAATTAGAGGTATACGTCACAGGTCATTAAAATGTTTGCGTATTTTACATTACTTATTGCTTAAATAACAAGAGAACCTAACGGCCGGATCCAATGAATGAAACAGTAATGAATAACACTTACTATATGTAATTCAAGAGTACGCACTTGTGATGTTCATTTAGAATAAATTATCAACGTTTTTTCACAATTAAATATTTTATTAACATCGACTATAGTTTCGCAGAGCGTTTGGCTCGGTATCATGGTCCTGATGATGCCGAGCCAAACGCTCAGCGAAACTATAGTCGATTTTAATAAAACATTTAATTGTAAAAAAACGTTGATAATTTAGAATAACACTTACGTTGAATCTTTGCAACACGTAGTTCTCCACACAACTTTACATCGAAGACGCAACTGTTGATCTAGTAAACTCTTTAGTCTAATATAATTTGCACAATAACAGAAGAAGCGTTAATTACGAACAATATCAATAAACGGTATCACAACTCGTAAACTATAGCTCTCAAGGTTGTTCAACGTAGCGTATTTTACACCAGCCAATTCACAACAATCCATCAAAATCCCCGAACTCCTGTTACAGTCGCTTTCATCATTTCTGTATAGTGTCTTTTCACCTGGCAAACCGTTAACTATTAGCGCTGCCAAACGTAACAAAGAAACTATAGATTCAAAACATGATGTTCAGAAATAAAGATCGTAACAAAGAAATAATACAACTAATACAAATTTTGAAGATGACAATCCGTTTTTTGGCGTAAATGTGACAAGGATGGTAAGTCAGATAATATCCGAAAACTTGAAAATTTTCATCGTCCTGGAGCGGGACTCGAACCCGCGTCTCCCAGAAAACGCCTAGGTGTGCTAACCACTACACCACCCAGAACGACCAAGTTTCAAGTTTCCGATCAATTTGAATTTAACCATCACAGGATTCGCTAGTCGAAGCAACGGCATTCATGTTTAGCGAATCTGGAGGTTAATAATCCTATCCCGTGATTGCCCGGAGAAGCAGATAAATCATGAAAGAAATACGTTCTGGGTGGTGTAGTGGTTAGCATACCTAGGCGTTTTCTGGGAGACGCGGGTTCGAGTCCCGCTCCAGGACGATGAAAATTTTCAAGTTTTCGGATATTATCTGACTTACCATCCTTGTCACATTTACGCCAAAAAACGGATTGTCATCTTCAAAATTTGTATTATATGGCGTAATCCCGTATTTCTTTCATAATACACCTAATATTATAACGAAGTGAATTTCTCCGTCATTTTTATCCGCGCCAGGATTCGAACCCGGGTCCACTCATTCCGGAATAAGTTGCTCTACCAATTGAGCTACGCGGACATTTTATTCTGATTCCTATCTGCCTTTATGTCGTGTGCGTCCTTCTGGCAGGTACGTCACATCTCCTGGTACGTTACAATATAAGAAAGAAAACACGAAAGGAACATTCGATCTAGGTGTATACGCCACAACTGTTTCTAGAAATTTTGGTAGAGGACTGCAGAAAATGTCAGATTTTTTCTCTGTACAGATGCCACTGTAGTATTGAATTGATCTTCTATTTCCAAATTCCGTCCTAAGTAATTAATTTGAAGACATACACGAAATTTCAGAAAATCTCGATTTCTGCTTTCCTTATTCCAAAAGTGTCTTGGTCTTTCCCGAAGACAAATAAATATCAGCGCATGTGACTCTGGAAAATCTGAAAAACATCTCCAGAAACATTCACTGCGCTTACGGAAGTGTCTTTGGGGCGTTAGATATCCTTCCTGAGTCAAAAAGCTTTTTAACACCACGAGAATCCTCTGATTGAAAACTGAATACCGGCCGATATAGTCAAACAGTTCACCATGTCTTTGTACTCGTACATTTCTGTCTACCATTTCTTTCCAAAGAGACAAAGAGTCGAGTATAAATGCTTTAGTTTTTCCAAGAGCGGTTAGCGTAAAATCCAGTGTACTGGAGAAATGGTGTAAGTGTTCAGAACGTGTTCAGCCTGACTCCCTAGCTTGTCAGCTGATCTAGCTTCAACAGATGATATTGCATGGATGGTAGATGTTGAAGACTTTGGAAGCCGAGAGAAATTACACCCAGTGACTTAACCTGGTGTTTGACCTCTGACATATTCTTACAATATAACGCTGGATAAAATGAAGTATTTGTATTGCGATAGACCATTACTAGCATTATATTAGGCAATTGTATAAAGTTTCGCCATATATGCAAGAATACGAATACTAGTTTCTGAGTATTTTCAGCAACTAACAGCTCTTTGAAGGAACGATTCAATTCTCTTAATCAGATTTTGTAATTAAAATAGAATCTTTCACAGTTTAACCAACTAACACGTTGGAGTCGAAGAGTCTTGGAAACAATACTTCGCGTTTAAGACTATACTTAGTTAACAACGATGAATATGATTTCTTGCGTGTATCAGCGACAGATAATTTAGCTTGACACGATACTGTTAACAATACTGAATTATTTTTGTGTGCTTGGTGATTGTGCGGATGGAGTAAAAAGTTATGAATACAATATTTTGCACTATGGTGCACACATCATTAAGGGCAATCTTTCGCATCTGGTGAGAAGATGGAATTTACAAGCTCTGATAAGAAATAATTAGACGACTTGTAGAAATGTTGTTCACAATTTTCAATTTAATCTTTTACACTCAGTGACACAATGCACTTAAAAATACAGAACGCATCTTTTACATTTAGAGATGGAAAGCAATATGTAATAGTGAATATCATCCGTAATGAATGTATATACACTATCTACCAACAAGTAATTGGACACCCCTGCAATCGACGATATCTGCGGTCCTGATACACGTCACGACCGCCGCCGTTAAATATCGTGTGGAAAACAACAACGCAACCAGTCGCATGCAAGATGCCACGCAGTTCGGAGCTTTCTGATTTCGAAAAAGGTGTAATCGTCGGGTATCACAGAAATGGCCTATCCATACGTGGCATATCCAGCGAGTTGAAGTACCCAAAATTGACAGTGGCCTACGTGATTGGCAAGTGGAAGATGAGAGGTGACTGTCGGAATGTGCTCCGACCAGGCAGACCCACAAAACTGGAAGTTAGAGACCGACGGGTGCTGGCCAGAGAAATTCGGAAGAACCGCACTAAATCGATGGGCTACATCCGCGAGGAGTTTCAACAGGCATCCGGGAGTGTTCTTTCGATGAATACCATCAGTATGGAAGCCCATCTGCTTGCTTATCCTGGACGTGCTGCCGCCCACAAGCCTTTGATCACCCAGTCCAATAGCGCTGCTCGGCTAACGTGGTGCAAAGAACGTCGACAGTGGACCATTGAGCAGTGAAAACAGGTTCTCTGGAGCGACGAATCAAGGTTTACCCTCTACCGTTCGGATGGCAGGGCCTGGTTTGGCGTCTGCCTGGAGAACGCCTCCTGCCGGAATGTATTGTGCCAACTGTGAAGTTCGGCGGCGGTGGAATTATGCTATGGGGGTGTTTCTCCTGGTATGGCACGGGACCCTTGGTCGCAATTCCTGGTAGACTTAACGCCGAGACCTACTGCACCATTTTGGATGGCCATGCGCTTCATACGTGTTGGCAGTTTTACGGGGTGAACCCATGTTACTTTCAGGATGACAATGCCACTTGTCATGTTGCGAAGTCCACCATATCTTGGTATGGTGACAATGAGGTTAATCGAATGGACTGGCCTGCGCAGAGCCCGGACCTTAACCCTATCGAGCACCTCTGGGACGAGTTGGAGCGCCGACTTAAGGGTGCCCCCACCGTCCGAAATCGGTGAAGGAACTGACCTGTCTTCTCCAAGCCGAGTGGAAGAAAATACCGCTAGCCGTCGTACAACGCCTGGTTGAGAGTATGGCCCGGAGGGTCGCAGCTGGAATCGCCGCTCGTGGAGGCTCCACCAACTATTGCAGGTGAATAAACTTCGTTTTCCTTTGCTTTCACAGGTGTCCAATTACTTGTTGGTAGATAGTGTATATACGTATATACCTGGTGGCTGAAAAGTCCTTTAAAATTTCAAATGTGTGCATGCGTTCGTGTTTGTGTGCGTGTGTGTGTGGTGGTGGTGGTGGGGGGTGTATTACAGTGCGGTTTGGCTGAAAAGCAACAGCTAGGTGAACAATTTTGTTTGGCAACGAAAACCTCTTAGGTCATGTAGTCACAGGCACAGGGCTATAATGGCCAAAATATTTGTAAATACAGTGAAAATTAAGGAAAAACACATACGTTGCATTGATTTGGCGACACTATCGCAACAGAAACTGTTCAACATGTTCACCACTATAACATATTCAAGCGTATGACGCCCGGCATGTGCGAGTGAATGCAACTGACTTCGCGGCGAATGGCTTCCCTTAGTTGTGGCAGTGTGCAAGGTTTTGTCTTGTCCGGTACACTTACAATGTGCACTCTAAGCCCCTTTTGCGAGACTGCTGTATAGAGTCTTCCTTTATTATTATTTTTCTTTTCTCAACCAGGTGACGCTTTTTCAGTATAATGGTAAAGTTCAATCTGCTGTTTCTCAAATTACTCTGTTTTACAACAGGAAGCAGATGATGAAGCTCTTGGGTAGATTTCCAGTTTGCTACTGGATTTTGGCTTTTTGTTTTATTTTTAAATTTTGTTGTTGCTTACAGCAACTTCTTTAACACTTACATGCAAAACATTATGTTACCTAGTGGTTATAATATTCTTTTCGCATCACATGTCTTGGCATAACCTTTTCTTTGTTTGACATGTTTTGGTAGGGATAACTTTTTTGGCTTTCCTTAAATTGATTTGGGCAATTCATTAATTTCAATTAGGTTTATTTATGCAATATAATACTTCTATATTTTGTAAATAATTGTAACACCTTTTCTTCGGTTCGAGTTTCAAGTTTTGATTTTTTGGTGGTCTGTTCCTTGAAGCGGGTCGGTCCTGTGTATCACATCTGTATCTAGTATTTGGTAAAAGATGCCGTTTTGCAAAAAAAGAATATATGTTTAATATTAAAAGCTCTTTTCTAAATTTTATTGTTTGGGGTAGGGCTCTATTCTTGGGTAGTTAAATAGAGGAAAACCAAAAAGCTGGTATTTAGGGAGTAATTGTTGTTTTCCTAATATTTATGGCTGTTATTTTTGGGACCGATATACAGATGTGATATAGAAGAAACCCCCGTGTAGTTGGTATTTGTGGAAATGAAGGAGGGGCTATTTGTGCTGATCTTTCATAAAGCCACAAATTGCTGCTCTCAAGATTTTCTGCATTCTTCCAATTTGTTCTCATTTGTTTTTGTCGAGTTCTCTAGTATCCAGTTTTGTGCTCCGTTGCTCTAGAAAGTTTTCGTTGCACTGTCTTGTTTACATATATGCTATTTACGGTTTTTGAATTTTTGCTACGTACATACACTGCTGACCCCCGAAATGCAACACCAAGAAGGAAGCATCCGATTGGCCTGAAATTCGCAACATGCGTCGCCCGCGAGAGGACATGCAAACTATTAGCATTGGAGGGCATATGCAAATCATGTGCGCCCGGCACGCCACCGAGAAGCACTATAAGAAGGGCGCACAGAAGGCGGGATGCAAGTAGTGGAAGTGTGTTGTGCTGCCGGACCTGTGCGTGGGAAGCTTCCTAATGCCTCGTCGCAGAATACGGCAGTCATTCCAGCACGTTTCGGAGTTCGACAGAAGACGAATAGTGGCTTATCGCGACAGCGGTTTATCGTACCGAGATATCGGCGCCCGTGTGGGACGACATCCAGCCACAGTGAGGCGAGTATGGATTCGGTGGGTGCAGGAGGGACTGACGGACCGACGTGAGCGATTGCCGCAGCCGCGGTACACCACAGGACGAGAGGACCGGCATTGATGGCTCGCACCGCCACATCACGAACGTTATCGCAGGAATTAAGGTGTGTTGCGCAACAACCTTTGTCATTACGTACCGTTCGACGTCGTCTGCAGGAGCGGCAACTTGTCGCACGGCGCCCATTGCTCCGATTAACATTGACGTTACACCACCGGCGAGTGCGGCGGCAGTGTGCCGTTGAACGCCGCACCTGGACTACGGAAATGACACAACATTGTCTTCTCCGACGAATCCCGCTTCTGCCTGCAACACCATGATGGTCGGATCCGCATGCGGCGGCACCGCGGCGAGAGACTGTATGACGCCTGCACTATGCATCGACATACCGGTCCGTCGCCTGGCGTTATGGTTTGGGGCGCAATTGGATATGACACCCGCACCCTCTCTGGTACTCATCGCCGGTACACTCAACAGCCATCGCACCATCTCCGACGTTTTGGAGCCTGTAGTCCTCCCTTACTTGCAGGACTTGCCAGTGGCCACGTTTCAACCGAACAATGCGCGCCCGCACGTGTCACACATCGTGCAACAATTCTCCATGGCTCACCAGGTGTCACTGCTGCCGTGGCCCGCCTGTTCTCCCGATATATTGCCCATCTAACACGTCTGGTCGCTGATCGGCAACCGAGTGGCCCGGCAAGCACCACCCGTGATGAACTGTGGTAACGTGTGGAAGCAGCCTGGACCGACATTCCCTAAACCCACATCCAAAGCCTCTTTCGTTCGATGCCGCGGCGTGTTGCGGCCGTCATTGTCAGCCATGGGGGCCACACGAACTATTGATGTCTGCGTGTTCCGCAAGTCGCACAACCCTGTAATGTCAATCGTTTCGTCTTTGTATCTGTTGTTATGTGTCCAGTAAATCTGGCTTTGCTATCTCGTGTCCTTCTTGGTGTTGCATTTTGTGTGGCCAGCAGCGTATAAACTCAACGGAGAAAACATTAGAGATACCTACTTAATAGCGTGCTGATCCTCTTCTAGCGCGAACAGCAGCCTGTACATGCAGAGACATCAACTCCACCAGATGCCGCAGGGTTTCCATAGGTAATGCTAGGCATGCTTGTTGCAGAATTGCTCACAACTCCGCAGAAGACGTTGGTCCAGGATATATGGATCTGATGTTCCGCCCCATGGCATCCCAGAGAGCTTCCACAGTCTTTAAATCCGGGACCGAGAGGGCCACTAAATGGTTCCAAACTGAAATGAGTGTTCTTCGTGCCATACATGGTTGCGGTCCGATGGGGTGGCACATTGTCCTGCTGAAACTGACCCTCGGCCGCAGAATGCGCGAAGAACATGAAAGCGTGTCGGTGATCAGCCATCACATGCTAGTAGCACGCAGCAGTTCAGGACCTCTCAATACACACTAAGGTTCAATAAGTCAATGGCACGTGTTTTCCGTTACCTCTATGAGGTGGATGAAATGTGGTTGGATTACACGGCGTTGAGGAAATGTGCTATTTGGTTACATGAGGTCTGGAAAATCTGCTTTGGTTATAATAGTTCGATGGGGTACATTATTGATTCCATGAGGGCTAGAGAACGTGACTTGCCTTTATGGACGTGTGTTGTTGATTTTATGATGCCAAAGATGTGTGTTTTTAGTTCCATGAGATCGAGGGAATGTGCTATATATGATGTCAAAGAAACCTATTATTGATTACAAGAGTTCAAGGGCATCGTGCCTAAGAAAATGTGCTATTACAGTATTTAAATGAATCCAAGAAAATACATTATTAGTTGTAGGACGTCGAAGAGTTGTGTCTTAGCTACAGGAGGTCGAAAATATACACTCATTGTCAAAAAAATCAGCGCACCAAGAAGGAGGCGTCGGATTGAAATAAGATTTTAGTAGGGAGATGGTACATACCAAGGACAGAAGTGATTACAATATCACAGCAGCAGGACGATTTCTCGTGGACATGCAGTACTCATTCCGGTCAGCGTTAGTACCGCGTCGGACCGCCTCTTGCTCGGATACATGCGGTGATACGGTCCTGCATGGAGTCAAAGAGACGCCGTATGTTATCCTAAAACACATTGGCCCCAAAATTCTTGCAACTGCCACTCTAAATCCCGAACACTGTGACATGGAAAAAACTGGCGTCCCATCTGGTCCCACACGTGCTCGATGGGCGAGATATCAGGTGATCTGGCAGTTCACGACAGCGTCGAAGACTGACGTAGACTGTCCTGGGAAACGCGAGTCGTGTGCGGACGGGGGTTATCTTGTTGTAAAATGGCTCCAAGCCTCCCCGCCAAGAAAGGAAGCACATGGGGACGCAGGATCTCCTGTACGTGGCGCTGGGCTGTCAACGTCCCTTGGATCACTGCGAGGGAAATCCGGCTGTCAGACGCGATGGTTTCCCAGACCATCACGCCTGAAGTTCGGGACGTGTGCCGCTGTACAGTGAGGTTATGATTGTAGCGCTCACATGCGGTCTTCCACACTCTGAAAAGGTAGTCGTCCGTTCCCATACAGAAGCTGGATTCGCCGCTGAACACCACACGTCGCCAGTCCGTAGCATTCCACGTTGCTCGCTGCTCAAACCACTGCAATCGACGCCGACAATGGTCAGGTGTAAATGGCAGATAACGTAAGGGGCGTCGAGAGTGCAGATTCGCCTCTGCTGGGTGTCTGGAAATGGTTCTGGCGGACACAGGAGTCTCTTATACAGCAGTCACATGTCTCTGGATATTGGACAAAGAAGTCGTTGTATCTGTGGTTGCCGCGCTCACGATTACACGTCCTCTTTGCTGGTGGTGTGTCGTCCAGAGCCAGTCCACAGTGTCTGGATGCCTTTCCGTGTCCATTGCTCCCAACACGATCGCACCGTACTCTCCGACCAACCCAAATGGCGGCCCATTCGGTGCTCCGGCCACCGTGCCTCTCTGATCCCGACGATACTGCCTCGTTCAAACTCCATCAGTTGCCCGCACGCTCATCTACGGCAGGTCCTCGGCATGTTTATTGCTCACGGATCTCACCTGACTCTTGCCGTGCACTTCGGCACGAATGTTGAGCCCCCTGCGCGGCGCCTTATAAGCCACAGGGATTGCGATTTCAGCAGTGGTCACGGGCGCGCGGGCATGCGGAATCGCACGAAAATGGAATCATTTGCATATCTGCCCTCCCCGTAGCTATGCGCCTAGTTTCGCGTTAATCGCACGGTTTTTTTTCTTGGTGCACGGATTTTTAGGACAATGAGTGTATATACTTCGGTACATGGAATCAGGGGAATTCGTTTTTGATTAAAAGTTGTCCAGGATATATATGTACTAGTTACATTAGATCGAAGGAATGTGTTTGGTTTCATTAGATCATGGGCATGTGCTTTTAGTTTCATTAGATCACGGGTATGTGCTTTTAGTTTCAGTAGAGCATGGGTATGTGCTTTCAGTTTCATGGGGTACAGGGCGTGTTGTATTAGTTACATGAGATTAAAAGATAGTGCATTTGGTTATATGGGTTCAACGACATGGTTACATGAGGTCAAGGACATGTGATTAAGGTTGCCTAAGGTAACGGCCTCATGTCGCGGGTAGTATTATAGCTGATCAAAAATACTCAGGACTAAAGCAATTGCAGCAGTACAGTCAGAATCAGCAATTTCACATAGAAATTGTTGAAATCATTTCGAAAATCTGCCTGAGTAGAAGCAATGAGACTGGCTACTTACGTAACTTATGAAGTAGTCAGTGAACTACAGTTCAAACAACGCTTTGGCACTGCATTTTGTTTCACTTCAGTGATCGAAATGCTTCACTGCAATAAAGCATTTATAGGAAGCCATTTCAAAGAAACTGCGGCTTTCAGAATGTATTGAGACTTCGAAGAGAATGTTTTCGGTCGACACTGTTAACCTAAATTTCAGGTCCACGGAATGGATGTTTGAGTTTTGCGTAGTAAAGAGCTTCGCAGAATGACTGCCATTAACTGATTACTAGATTTGTATTTAGATTGTAATAAAAGACATTCTTTTTCCATACATTCAGAATGACTGCAGAAACAGTTTCAGCTACTAGCGACACTGCAAGTTACCGTAGTAATTTAAAAGTAGCTTCAGTCCCGAATAGTTTTGACCAGCCTTCTTATGGCATCAAGTTCAGTCAGTAATAGAAACTGTACAATAATTTCTGGCGAACACTCATGCTAATTATAAAGCAAATGTGCATTTTTCTCTGCATTACGATACTGTTCAGTATTTTTTTAAAGTTAGTTACATTTTGATAATCCGAACAGCAGCAATTAGGATGACTCATTTTATACAAAGCTGTAAAATATGCGAGTGTGGTATGCGTTGGCACCCGCGAAATAAGGTAAATGGATGGGGGTAAAACCTTGGATCTTGTCCCTGAAGAGCTTTACAAGTTGTTTGGCGATGCTATTTCTTTTTCGAACAGCCAAGTCTTGTCTTGGCATATCACACAGAACGAAAAAAAAAGGCCCTGTTGGTTTTTCTACGGAGGTTGTGATGATATCTTCAGCAGGCGTCATCTCGGGTATTGCAAAGAGGAAGATGCTCGTGCTGCCACTTGGATGAATGATTGATTTGGCTCGATGTCACTCAAGAAAGAAAAGCAATCCGCCGGCACTCATTGGGCCAGAAACCTGTCATTCATAAAAGAAATCATCCCTAGATATACATCCAAGATGAAGGAGAACTGTTTTCACTAGAAAACTTGCTGGATTCCTTGAAAGAAATGGCTTGTTCCGGAATGCCAACGAGAGAAAAAAGAAAGAGCGAGAATATAAAAACACTATAATAAAAATGTGCGGTTAAGAGCAAATAATCAATACATTAAGAAATGCTTTCCACAGTAAACAGAAGTAATCGCACAATAAGTGATGATGATCACAATCAATTTTGCTCAAAAATTAGAACTACTGGTTCCAGGGAAAGGAGATGACCAGTACCCTAAGTACGAACACCACAACTATAACCCAGCAATAATTCAAATCGAATCGGGTTGACCGAAGCTATTCCATCAGAAACCGACAACAGATATTCAGGAGTGTATGCGTGCGTTCATGTGTGTGTGTGTGAGAGAGAGAGAGAGAGAGAGAGAGCGGGACAATCCTGTGAGGATTTCCAAAATAAACATGCAAATTGCGGTGCTTTTAGGGTTGACACTTAAGAAGGTGTCAATATAATTCCCTTATAGCCACATCGTTGGGATCTGTTGTTTATTCTTCATATCACGAACAAACGTTATGAACCATAGAAGTCATAATTTCAAGTAGACATCACATCAGCTATTTGCCGATTTTGAAAGTCGTACCAGGATTGTGTTACACTCACACAAGGATGCACTTGTAAATCTTACAAGCGATCGACGGCTTAACAGCACGTAGAAACAATCATTAGGGTGCATAACGTAGCAATGTCGTTATAAGCAAAGGCCGATCTTCTCCTTTCAGCTGCACGGTCTCATTTTTATAGTCATCTTGACTTGACTGCCTGTCTGCCTAGAATTGAAGAATGAACTCTTGGGAGTTCAAACGTGACGTTCAGAACAAAAAGCACAACGAGATATACATAAAACTTTACCAAATAAAAAAAAAGAGAAAAACGGAAGTAAAAAAAGGTAGTATACGCCCCAAGTTCGTCAACGAAGTGGAAAATGACGGTACAGTTGGATGCTCTTATTCGATAAGAGTTAGTATAGTGATTTGACGTTAGTTTGTTATTTTACTTGCTGTTAAATGGTCACTTACTGTTCAACACTACAGCTTTTACTAGTGATCTTCATTTACTTCCTTAGTTGGCGATTTACAATTCTCTGGTCACTGAACACAGCTTCACAATTCTTTGTTTCTGATAACATACCAACAGTAGCATAACGATTGTCACGATCTCATTGAGTCATAGTCAACATTCTTTTGTGACTTCTTAGACTATATCTTTGTCGTCACTTTTCAAACTGAGAATATCAGCTTTCACTTACCTTTTGACTAGCTGCCCTTTACGGCCAAATTTTATTGAGAAATTTAGAGGTTCCAACGAGCCGTTCATAATGAAAATACAACTAAAAGGTAACAATTTACATAAACCACCGGCACAGCGCAGTTGATTAAGTCGCTATGCGCTGTATGGGAAGCGGTCCTTTCTGACGGGTGTTCGAATTCCGGTCCTGCCGGCCATCTAGTCTGCGGTTTTTCAGAGGTTTTCCGCAGGCTCCCTGTGGTTGAGGACGGGAATGCGTTGATGGTTCCCTGTGAAGTCGGCTCCAGACGCACTTTATCCCTTACCCGTATACAGCCGGCCGGGCATTAATTTCCCAGTAACCCTCAAAGACGCACTGTAGTCTTTGCGGGACTCAACCCACCATGAGCGGACGAGATAAATGGATGGAATTTACATAATAGAACAAAAAAGATGACACCATATTTTTGGTTGTAATGAGCACGTCTTCTGAATCTTTTCTGACGCGAATTAAATTTATCAAAGTTATTCAAAGTCAATGCAACCGGATAGAAAAAAATCACCCGAATTTCTACAACCTATAAAACCTCCAGAAATAGGAACAGCTACTTACTTCCACCAGCGGCTAAAATGTATGTTACGAAAATTAACAAATGGCGAACAAAATGTTTCTCACAGCAGAATGAAGGTATCGGAGACAGAGAATTTTAAATCGAACAGTTAAAAGAAGAAATATAGAAGGAAACATGATGTAACTCTACGCCGCTTAGCGGAAGAATTTTGCGTAATGGGAAAGTTGAAAATAGGCGAAAAATATTCTTTGTGGAAACAGTGGTGTAGCCAAAAATTTCTTAAGTAGGTTGGGGTGGGGGGCGGAAAAATACTCGAAGTGGGTATAAGCCCAAAATCTTTAAAAAGTCAAAAAAATGAAAAACACATTACCGAGAAAAAAACTATTTTAATATTTATATGTATATCACTTTAAATTCGTACTCAATTCCTCACAAGGAAGGGGGGTCCGGCCCCGAGGACCACCCCCTTGGCTACGCCTATGCGTGGGAAAAGCTATGTTAAGAAAAATAACTTTTCAAATACATCTCCCTGAAGCAGAGATAGCGAAGAAAAAATAAGTATTGCTTTTAACGCCCTCTAACGAAAGATCTGCGCATTATTTTTAAGAGGATAATTCTCCACATCATTATTGTAGCGAATGGCATACAGTAGAAAAGGAATTTCTCACTAGAGTTTTAGAAGCGGAGATACAGCTGCAAACAGAAGTATGCAAACACCACCTAGAGATGAAACTGTGAATTACAGAACTGCTCAAATACTAACCTAAACTGCTCCAAAAGGGAAATGGCATTTGGCGTTAAAATAATGTTTAAATTTCACATTTAGAAGCACAGATATTAAAAAAACAAACAAATTAAACCTTGGCGTCCCTAGCGGCGAAGTTGTACATTATTTTGGGAAGAAAATATGCCCACAGAGTTTGCATAGTTAGTAGTACATAACCGGAAAAGAATTTTTTCAATCGGGCTTTTAGTCCAGCAGATATTGCTGTAAACGGAAATGTGAATTTACGCCCTCCAGTGGCAAGCTTGTGCGTTAAGAAAAATTTTAAATTATATGGGAAACATTTCGCAGCAGAACCGCTTTCCAACAACGAAATATTTTTTTTAATCGAACTCATACAAACAGAGATATTGAAAAAATTATGATATCCATCTACGCCCCCTGGTGGAAAAACTATGCATTATTTTAAGAAGAAAGTACTCCGAAATCATTTTTCCAGGTGAGCGGTATCGGTCCACGAACGAATTTTTCAATCGATTTTCCAGAAGATTTGATTTGCTGCAAATACATCAGAAGCAGAACACTTACATCCCCTGGTGGCAAAATCACTTTTTTTTATTGGAGATTTAACGACCACCGTGAGCAACTTAACGGGCTGTGCAACTCAATGGGCCCGTCCCTAATTTAAGGTCACTGGTTCCAGGGAAGGAATAAAGCCAGTGCCGTAAGACAAACACAACATCCATGCCTCACGGGATTGGAACCCGGACCCCTTTCGGACGAATGATCAGAGGCCATCGCTTAGACAACTGCTCACTTTTTATGAAGCAAAGAAAGAAACTTTCAAATCGGACTTTTAGAAGCAGAAATATCGACAAAAATTATTAATTCAAATAGCGCATAGTTTTCCCGCCAAGAGGTATATCTACGCCCCTCGGCAGGAAAACTATGCTCTATTTCAATTAAGCAGGAGATATTTTCAAAAGGGTTTCCAAGTTTAGCGGTATCGATCAACGAAATAATTTTTTAAATTGAGTTTCCAGAATCTCATATTTTGCTGCAAATACGTCAGAAGCGGAAATAAACACTTACGCCCCTTGGTGCCCAAGCCATTCCTTACCAAAAATTAGAAATTATATGCAAAAACATTTCGTATGAGGAGCTGTTTCCGATGCAGGAAGATTTTTCAAATCGGAATTTTCGGAGCATGATACATCGGGGAAAACGCAATTTACCTTTACGCCCCCTAGTGGAAAATCTATGCATTACTTGAAAACGAAACTGCGCCTAAAATAGTCTTCGTCATAAATGGTATCGAAAAGAAGAAATAATTTTTCAGTCGGATATTTAGAAGCAAATACAGGCAATACAATGTATTTTGAATTCCATATCATCTTCATTTATGCCCACTAGCAGCAAAGTTGTGCATCGGAAAAAAAAAGGAAAGCAAAAGCAAGGGTCATAATTCTCACATTTGAATCTTCCCAATGCAAACCGAATTTTTCAAATCGGACTAATAGTTGCAGAGATATGATGTCAAAGACGGACGGACGGACAAACCGATAGCATTAGCACGAGCTTTTTTACAAAAAACGTATTAATACTAAAAAGATTAAAAAGGAAAGTTCACACAAGAAATACGGTTACTATAAAGAGGGGGGTGGGTTACATTAGGTACAATGGAGCTTCATAACAACTGTCAATACTCACTTTGAATCAGTGTGTGGTTTCTTCTATTTCCTTTCCAGTTATTTTTCAACTACAGACCACAGTGTTTTCGCACTGCAGCGCGTTCATCAAGACGTTACAACACTAAAAATAAATTTTAAAATGTTTTTGTTTTGGCTTAAAACTTATCGTGATAGTGTGACCTCATGACTCTTTAAATACCTTTTTAACATACTGGGAAAATGACTGATCAATGGAATCTGCGCGGGAAAATGCAGGATTAAATAAAATGAATTTATTTCCTCATGAAAAGACATTACAGAACTTCCGCTTACAAACGTATCTAAAACATGTCTAACCACCAAGTATATCAACGGATTGCTGTATCAAACCGGCAAACTAGAACATAATGAGAAATGCAAATACTTATCACTCATGGTAAAAAATTCCAAAAAAATCCAAAAAAAAACCCAACCCGTTATTGCAACTGTTGTAGGCTTGTCGCTCATGACAAACAATAAGTTAATACTAATTGCATTAACATGCTATCGCGTGCATTGTAGAGAAAGTGACGTCTGTCTTTCACTTTATTACACGCGCGTGGAGTGAAATAAAGTGACGTATGACGTGTATAAAGTGAAATAAAGTGACGTCTGTCTTTCACTTTATTACACGCGCGTGGAGTGAAATAAAGTGACGTATGACGTGCATAAAGTGAAATAAAGTGACGTCTGTCTTTCACTTTATTACACGCGCGTGGAGTGAAATAAAGTGACGTATGACGTGTATAAAGTGAAATAAAGTGACGTCCGTCTTTCACTTTATTTCACTTTATTACACGCTCTTTTCCAACAAATCATGTCAAGGTTCAAACAGTTCAACTTATGCGTTCTAGTTGCATTCATGGAATTTTGTTTCAGTTTCTATTACTTCTCTTACAGCCGCAAATTTCATTGCAATTTATTTCACTATATTTTGTAGAGGATGGTCTGATTTTGAAAACACTTTGTCGGAAGAGAAGCCTGTTTTGTGCTCCTTTCAGTGTACCGGAAACGATCTCTTTGTCACACGTACCAACCAACAGAATATTTTGTATTATCTTCGTTTCTGTTACTTGCGAGAGGTATCCTTATTTTTCAGGGTGACTTTAACGAAATTTGTATACTCTTGTCCATACCAGATGAATGGAAGGCTCAATATATATGTTATGGAACTTAATCGCGTTTTTAATCACGTCTCTGTGTTTAGTACTCTTTTGAAAAACAAGAAGCAGCATCTGTATAAGGGTCGTATAAGTGAAATAAGATGGTGCCGTTGCAATCCACTTGCCGTTACCAATAGTGAGCAAATAAATGTGCCCAGATAAGAGCAATGCGCAACGACAGGTGATCAACAGTCACAACTCAGCCCGCTACGACATGGATAAGTGCAAGCAAGCTTAACGCATCAGGTTCCAGTTTATGACTACGATAAGCGCTAGGCGAACCGAAACTTTCACCTACACAAGTCGTAAACGGATGAGCGTGCTTTGCAGGCACTACGATGTTTAAACTATGGAAAGAACTTCAAGAAGCACGTTAAAGGAGAGCATAGCTTTCACGACCTGGGAAATGCTACAGCGCCATCAGACACAAAACCATTGCAGTGATAGACAACACGGTAAGGGAAAACGGCAGGAAACTGGATCTGAAAAAAATCCGGCTGGCCTAGTGCCTTTTTTTTTTTTTTTGGCCAGGAACTGGAACAGGGTACGTTGCACTTGCTTGGACATATTCATGTGACAGCGAGTGACAAGTAGCTGCCTGTTGTACTTTCAAGTATAACGAAGTAAATTTCTCCGTCATTTCTGTCCACGCCAGGATTCGAACCGGATCCCCTCATTCCGGAATAAGTCACTCTACCAATTGAGCTACGCGGACGTTTGTTCTGACTACTATCTGCCTTTATGTCGTGTGCGTCCTGCTGGCAGGTACGTCACATCTCCCCCCTGAAAGAGGGCCGGGGTATGGCCCACGGGTCAGCCGTGACCATGAATCGTTGCATGCAGCCATCCACTGTAGAATGTGCACTAGAGAACTCCCAGTCAATCTGGTGTGTGGAATGCAACGTCACACACATTTATTTTTCGAAGCGCTGGAGAAGGGATTCTCTGATTTTTCCTATCTCGCGGTGTGGAAATAACATCACACCATAGCGAGATTTTGAACGGTCGGGTCATCCGGATAGTTCGGGCGCCATTATAACGAAGTAAATTTCTCCGTCATTTCTGTCCACGCCAGGATTCGAACCCGGATCCCCTCATTCCGGAATAAGTCACTCTACCAATTGAGCTACGCGGACGTTTGTTCTGACTACTATCTGCCTTTATGTCGTGTGCGTCCTGCTGGCAGGTACGTCACACAAGCTTTGTGCAACTGAATACTTGCTGTGGCACATTTCTCTACCTGCCTGTGTACAGTGGCGCCACTACTGCAGACAACGTACAGACTGCAGTGGCGCCATCTCCCGAGTCTACATTTCACTTGAAGGACCCTTACAGTATCACTTTTTTTCCGATTTGAAAAATTATTTTTTTCATTGGTTATTTTAAATAATGGAACTATGATCCATCACTTTTGATGTTATTCCGATTATACAACTTATCAGCTAGAGGAGTAAATGCAGAAACTACAGAATTCATAATAATTTATTTCATATCGTTACTTCTGAAAACACGATACATATATCATCATCAGCCTTTATCAATCCACTGCTGCATGAAGGTGTATATATATATGTAGAGAGAGAGAGAGAGAGAGAGAGAGAGAGAGTTATGAAACAACAACAAAGGAATATCGAACAAAAAATTTGAAGACAGGAACGTAGAAAAATAGAAATAAAAACAAAATGAAACTGGAAAAACCAGGTTGCCTTCATCTGGTGAGCAACAACCCAGGGGAGTGTCTTTTCTGGTATCAGTGAACGACTAAGAAAAAGTTTTTCCTAGTCGTTCACTGATACCAATGGAAAAAGTTTTTCCTAGTCGTTCACTGATACCAATGGAAAAATTTTTCCTAGTCGTTCACTGATACCAATGGAAAAAGTTTTTCCTAGTTGTTCACTGATACCAATGGAAAAAGTTTTGCCTAGTCGTTCACTGATAGCAAGGGAAAAAGTTTTGCCTAGTCGTTCACTGATACCAATGGAAAAAGTTTTTCCTAGTTGTTCACTGATACCAGAAAAGACACTCCCCGACTTGTTGCTCTCCTGATGAAGGCAACCTGGTTTTTCCAGTTTCATTTTATTTTTATTTCTATTTTTCTATGTTCCTGTCTTCTCATTTTTTGTTCGATATTCCTTTGTTGTTGTTTCATAACTCTATAATTCGCTAATTCCTTCAGTCTGCTGCATTTTGCGCAACCGAGATATAAGCTTTGCAATTTGTAGTTTCGTTTCATTGTATTTCAGTTATAATTCTTTGGACTTCAGTAACAGTCTTAAAATTTTCTCGTGTTCTCAATAATATTATCTATTTATATAAAAATGTTAAGTTGGTTTGTGTACGCTTCAAAAACTCAAAAAGTTCTGCACCGATTAGCTCAAATTTTGACACGATATACAACCCGCTTCAAAGATTGTTTTTATCTATTTTTCGCGTCAGTAACATAATCGCGATCGCGAGAAAACAGCTTTTTCCTTCGACCATATATACTAATGGACTGCGCACTGGCAATAGCTGCATCAGAGCGTAATAAATGTATTCACGAATGAAAAGTCGTAATGGAATTCTAAAAAAGAAACTCCTAAAATTCATGATGAGCACAGCACGAGTTAATCATCTTTTTGCCCGAAGTCACGTGATTTCGTGGCTTGCGATGTTGGAGCCAGAAATTTTGATGCCATGCGCAGTCTATCAGTATATATGGTCGAAGGCTTTTTCAACGGTCAGCGCCGCCCCGGTGGCGCAGTGGTCTAAGGCGATGGCCTCTGATCATTCGTCCGAAAGGGGTCTGGGTTCGAATCCCGGTGAGGCATGGATGTTGTGTTTGTCTTACGGCACTGGCTCTCTCCCTTCCCTGGAACCAGTGACCCTAAATTAGGGACGGGCGACTGCTTATAGCCCATTGAGTTGCTCACGGTGGTCGTTAAACCTCAAAAAAAAAAAAAAAAAACGGTCAGCTGTGTACCAGCAAACGCGCCGGAAGCGAGGGGAACAGTCTCCATACTAGGTGATCGTGTCGTGATTGAGCTGCGCCGTTCGCCAAATCGTAAGTAGAGGTTATGTTTTGTCTCTTATCTCTCATGGTTTTCAACCTAGAGCTGTGAGAGCCATAAGAGGTTATAATCTTATCCCTTCCTTCTGTTCCAGTGAAAACCGAAATAATGCCTCGCAAAAAAAACGAATTCGGGTCGTCGCACTCGCCACACAGAAGGATCGAGAAGACGGCTTTCGAATATGACTGAGGAAGAGCGGGCATACGTACGAGAGGGGAACAGACTAAGCACCTTCCAGATGCGTAACACGGAACCAGCAGAAAGACTAGCAGCCAGGCTTGAGGATGCACGTTTGCGAGCACGGCAGTCGCGTTCTGCAGCAACAGATTTGGTTCGTTCTCAACGGAATGAACGCGAGGCGTCGAGGATAGCTGAAACACGTACCCAAAGAACAGCAGATCTGATTCTGCAATACAATCGTCTTGCATTCCGGTACAATCCAGCTGTTGATTATATTTCAAGTCCGCATGTTGTCATTGGCCAGATGAGTCATGTCTGTACCTACTGCCAGGCTCTAAAGTTCAATAATGAAACGAATGGGATGTGTTGCGCTGGCGGAAAAATTAAATTGCCTCAACTTGAAGCACCACCAGAGCCGTTGAAAACTCTACTTGCTGGATCAACCGCTGAATCGAAGCATTTCCTATCGAACATCAGGAAATATAACTCTTGCTTCCAAATGACGTCATTTGGTGCGGAAATTGTGACTGCTCAATTCATGCCAACTTTTAAAATCAAAGGACAAATATATCACAAAGCTGGCTCCCTGCTCCCGTTCCGAGATAGTGACCATAAATTCCTTCAAATGTTCTTCATCGGTGATGATAGAGATGAAGTCGATGCACGTTGTGGAATACATACCTCGCTAAGAAGATCCATCATTTCGCAACTACAGGAGCTCCTTCACGAAAAGAACAATTTGGTGCGTTTATTCAAAACGGCAATGGATATGATGCCATCAGATACCCACAAGATTGTCATTCACGCCAACAAAACGCCCGCTGGAGAACATGTCCGAAGATATAATGCTCCAACTATAGACGAAGTAGCAATTGTCATAGTCGGAGATAAGTTCCAACCTAGAGATATTGTTCTCCATCGAAGAAACGATCAATTGATAAACGTCGCAGAAACTCACCGTTGTTACGATGCTTTGCAATATCCAGTTATCTTCTGGGATGGTGCCGATGGATATCATTTCAATGTGAAGATGATAAACCCAGTGAATGGTGCAGACATTAATAAAAAGTGCAGCGCAATGAACTTTTACGCCTACCGCTTAATGATTCCGAGGAACGAGGACAATTATATTTTGAAATGCCGTCAGTTGTTTCACCAGTACATTGTGGATATGTATGCAAAAATTGAAACGGAACGTTTGCTATTTCTTCGTTTGAATCAGACCAAACTCCGCTCAGAATAATACATTCATTTGCGAGATGCAGTTGTGAATGACGGTAATACAACCAACGTTGGAAAGCTTACTATTTTGCCATCTTCATACATAGGCAGTCCACGTCACACGCAGTAATATGCTCAAGATTCAATGGCATATGTTCGTCATTACGGGCGTCCAGACTTATTTATCACCTTCACGTGCAATCCAGCTTGGGACGAGATACAGCAGCTGTTACTTCCTGGGCAATCACCCGTGGATAGGCATGACATCACAGCACGTGTTTTCAGACAAAGGCTTAAGTCGCTGATGGATTTCATTGTGAAACATGAAGTGTTTAGATATGTGCGCTGCTGGATGTATTCAGTAGAATGGCAAAAGAGGGGATTGCCACATGCGCATATACTAATCTGGCTATACGATAAAATAACTTCAGACGAAATCGACGATGTGATATGCGCTGAGATTCCACGGGCCGACACGATAAGGATTTGCATGCAGTTGTTATCAAAAACATGATACATGGACCATGCGGTACACTAAATCCGAATTCACCATGCATGGTAGACGGGAAATGTTCTAAGCAATATCCTCGAGCATTCGCAGCCAACACAGTAACAGGAGACGATGGATATCCTCAGTATAGGAGACGATCAACTGAAGATGGCGGGAATTCGGCAACTATACACATGCGAAATGGTGATATTGATGTAGACAACCGTTGGGTGGTCCCATATTCGCCTCTGTTGTCAAAAACATACAAAGCGCACATAAACGTAGAATATTGCAATTCGGTCAAATCGATTAAATACATCTGTAAGTATGTGAATAAAGGCAGCGATGTGGCAGTTTTTGGTGTGCAACCAGAAAATAGTGACAGAAATGCAGTACGAGTTATCGATGAAATTGCACAATACCAGGCTGGAAGATACATAAGCAGCAATGAGGCTGCATGGCGAATTTTTTCATTTCCCATGCATGAACGCAATCCAGCTGTGGTTCACTTAGCAGTACATTTAGAGAATGGACAGCGTGTTTATTTCACAGATGCAAATGTGCAACAAAGAGCTCTTAATCCACCTGGTACAACTCTGACTGCTTTCTTCACCTTATGTCAGGAAGACGCTTTCGCCAGAACACTGATGTACACAGAAGTGCCCTCTTATTACACGTGGAATGTAACTAAAAAAGCATTCGTACGACGCAGACGAGGGGAGCCAGTCGACGGTCAACCTGGCATTTTCAGAGAAAATACAATTGGTAGACTTTATACAGTGCATCCTAATCAAGATGAATGTTTTTTCCTTCGCATGCTGTTGGTAAATGTGCCTGGTCCTAGATCTTTCCAGCAATTGAAAATTGTTGACGGCGTCACATATGCCACATCCGCAGTGCGTGTCAAGCTCTTAATTTATTAGAAAACGACCAACAGTGGGATATATGTATTAGTGACGCGTGCAACACTGCACATCCAAACCAAATTCGAGCACTATTCGCAATTATATTGACCGCTTGCTTCCCTTCATCTCCCACAGAGTTATGGGAAAGATATCGATCGCATATGGCTGAGGATATTTTGCATAGAGTACGCCTAGAAAATGCCAATATGACCATGGAATTTACAGAAGGCATTTACAACGAAACATTGATAAATATTGAAGACAAGTGCTTAGCTATTGCAAATAAAGTTCTTAGTCAATTGGGAATGCCAGCACCCAACCGAACTACGACTGCTTCATTTGATGTGGATTTGCGCCGTGAACAGAGTTACAACACCGGTGATCTCTAGTCATATGTCCAATCAAACATTCACAAATTAACGTGTGAACAGAAGGGCATTTATGATCGCATAATGCTAATGATAAATGACGGAGTGGGGGGGGGGCTTCTTCTTGGATGCGCCAGGAGGAACTGGGAAAACATTCCTTTATCAGATTGATTCTGGCAACGGTTCGATCAAAAATGACATAGCCTTAGCTCTCGCTTCGTCTGGAATAGCTGCGACGTTGTTACCAGGTGGAAGGACTGCTCATTCAGCTCTGAATTTGCCATTAAACATGCGAATCATCGAGACTCCCACGTGCAATATTTTCAAAGCATCCGGTATGGGAAAAGTATTACAAAAAATGTAAACTCATTGTTTGGTATGAATGCACCATGGCACATAAACAATCGCTTGAAGCTCTTGATCGATCGTTGCGAGATTTGCGTGGAAACGTTCAACCATTCGGGAATGCATTGATATTGCTCGCAGGAGATTTTAGGCAAACATTGCCTGTAATTTCTCGATCGACACCAGCGTATAATGAATAATGCTTTTTCTAAGCTTCTTCTAATGGTTGTTGTGTTACTATATCATGAATAAACTTTCCTGCTAGTAGTGTAGTAATAATAATGAACAAGCTTTTAACTGCTAGTAATGTTGTAGTAGGAATTAAGATGAATAAAGTCTTAATGCTGGTGGTAAATAATAACAACTAATGAAATAAACCTAACAGCCAGACAGAGATCTGACAAAACTATGAACTGAGAAAAACGTACTTACTAGAACAACTTTTTATTAGAGAAACTCTTGATATGATCTAACATACACTTCACCGGACACACAGCTACTCAATAAAACGTAGCTCCTTGCACATGAACGAAGCTCTACTCACATAAACGAAGCTCTCATTACGCATATAACGAAGATCGCTTTGCACATGAAACAAAGCTCTCCCTGCGGCTGGCAGGAACGGTCAGGAACGGCTGAAATCCGTCGGTCAGGAACGGCTGAAGTCTGTCGGTCCGGAAATTCCTGCGGCTGACAGGAACGGTCAGGAACGGCTGAAGTCCGTCGATCAGGAACGGCCGAAGTCTGTCGGTCAGGATATCCCTGAGGCTGACAGGAACGGGCTCCCTCAGGCATTTGATATGTAGTCCCTTTGTGCTGGGGCCCGTGTTGTCCTTCCAGCATTCATTTGGAAGGACGTGGCTCCGGCCACATCGTTTGTTTTCGCTTTCTCCCTCTGGGCATGAGAGTAGAAGCAGGCATCGGCCCTGTTTGCCCTGAGCGTAGGTTCCAGGGGCGAAACCCGGGCGGATGCAAGGATCTCTGCCTTCGGCGCTGTTGCGGCGAAGCAGATTGGGGAGACAAGTTACGTTTTCGACCAGCTTTTGGTGTTGCTGGACGGTTTGTAATTTGTGTCTGACGTTTAGGAATCGTCAAACTATTGTCCATAACTGATAAATCAGAAATATCTGATGACTCTGAGTCGCTGCTGTAAATTAGTGGTCGTGCAGGGCGATGTTTATTTCTGTCTATAGGAATACTCTCTCAAGGAAGTAGGAGCTTGTGTTGGTGCAGAGTTATCAGGAAACGGTGCAGCAATAGTCTTGACAATGGTTGGAGGGAAAGGAACGATACTAGTATTTGAAGAACTTGATTCGAGCCTTCGTCTCATGGGAGAATCAGGTTGCGTGTTTGGAAGCCCGTCTTGTGGAGGGGAGGGTGTAGAAAAAATCACTGGAGATTCTTCAAAAATGTTTGTCGGTTCGTCCAAAATTTCTGGAGGTTGATCGTGAGATATAGACTTTTGAGTCTGTGGAACAGAAGGTTGAGTAGGGTTGATGATAAAATCTATATTTCTTTCATGATACTTGCGACACTGAGGAACATGTACGTATTGAAATTGATTGTCAGGTTTTTCAAGAATAATGTTATTTTCAAATACATTTGCCACCCGATATGGACCTTCGTAGCTGGGTGCAAATTTCTTCACTACAGTATGAGAAACAGAAGACTGGCAGTGCGTTTCCACGAGAGTGAGATCTCCAACGACAAGATCTGGTTCCCTACGCCTAGTATTATAGTATCTTGCTTGAGCCGCTTGTGCTCCTAGCATTGCTACACGAGCTTTTTCTGCCATGATTCGTACTGATTGCGGTGTTGGTCGCTGGTTTAGGTCGTCGATAATCCCCGTTAAATTTTCAAAAGGGGTCTTAATTTTGCGACCCAGAAAAAGTTCTGCAGGAGTAATTTCAGTAGATTCGCGAACAGACGAGCGGAGGGCGAACGAAAAAGTTCAAGATGTTCATCCCATCGCTCGTGATGATCCATGACAAATGTAGCAATCATTTTTACTAGCGTGCGGTTTACTCGTTCCGCAGGATTACTTTGGGGATGATATGGGGAAATGAATTTATGCTTAATGTGTAGTCTTGCACACATTCTTTCAAAAATGTCAGAAATAAATTGGGGACCATTATCCGAAACTACTTTATTAGGTGCACCATATCTAGAGAATACTTCATTAATTAATACATTACAAATAACTTCCGCCGTAGCGGCTTTAATGGGAAAAACTTCAACCCATTTAGAAAAATTATCAGTTAATACTAAAACGTAACGAGCTTTGTTTTTAACAGAAAAAGGATAAGGTCCCAATAAATCTATTGAAATAATATCAAAAACATGAGAACTTGAACTAGATTTCAAGTGACCGGCCGGTCTTACATTACGGTAATTATTAATCTGACACAAGTGACATGATTGAACGTATGCGAGCACACTTTGGTACATGCCAGGCCAATAGGCAACATCCCGCAATTTACCACGGGTCTTGCGAATACCTAAATGGCCTGCAAGAGGTTTGTCATGAAATTCGTTTAAAAGGGCCATTCTAAGGGTTCGCGGAAAACATGGGCGAAACTCTGCCCTAGTAGTCCTAGATTTCGTATAGTAAAGAAGACCCTCTATGACTTCAAAATGCTGTGACCTCCCAGCCAGAGAAGGATCACTTTGTAGGGGCGAACCCGCAAGCAAAAAACTGTGGATATCCCCAAAATCAGGATCATTTATTAATTCTGCCATTATCTGCTGTCTGGATGTTATATCAGTTATTAGAAGTAAAGGCTGACATCCAGGAGTAGTTTCTGTGGGGACCCCACTGTCCGGAACGCTAGACAATGCGTCCGGTAATTGATTCTTATGACCTGGCTGATACGAAATTTTGATATTGCTCTCTTGTAACTTCAGAGCCCACTACATAAGTCTTTGAGATAGGTGCTTAGCAGAATTCAAATACTGAAGGGCAGAATGATCCGTAATTATGTTAACTGTCAATTCGTTAAGATAACATTGAAATTTGTCAAGAGCATACACTACAGCAAGACATTCACGTTCCGTAGCTGAATAATTGCGTTCAGCTTTGGCTAAAGTACGAGACGCAAAAGCTATTGGATGCCCAGCTTGTGACAAAACGCAACCAAGACCAACTCCGGATGCGTCAGTATAAATATCAAATTCCTTAGTATGATCCGGGAAAGCCAACACCGGAGGCTGAGTCAACGCAGACTTCAGTGCTTCAAATGCAGCGTTAGCCTCAGGTGTCCAAACAAACTTCTTGTATTTACGTTTCAAAGCATACAATGGCTCACAAATTGTAGCATAAGCGGGGACAAACTGCTGATACCATCCGGTCATTCCCAGAAAGCGTGATAGTTCTTTTGCTGTTTTAGGCCGAGGAAAGTCAACAATAGGCCTAATTTTTTCATTATCCGTAAATAAGCCGTGGGGAGTGATTGTCAACCCCAGATATACAATCTCGTCCCTCGCTATCTGGCATTTACTAGGTTTTAACGTCAAGCCAGCATTGTATATGAGTTGGAACACCTGTTTGAGCAGAGAAAGGTGCTCGTTAAAAGTCTCGGATGTAATAATAATGTCATACAAATATACATTCACATGGGGACCCAGAACAGGTTTGAGAACCGTATCCATAAGCTTTTGGAAAGTAGCAGGTGCAGAATCTAATCCAAAGGGCATACGCAGGTATTCATAAGCCCCAAAAGGAGTAACAAAGCCTGTTTTATCGACGGAGTCCGGATGTACCGCCACCTGCTAATATCCACTCGCCTAATCCAAGGTTGACATCCATTTAGTTGATGACAGGTCATGCAAAATATGCGACATGACAGGTAGTGGATAATTGATCATTTTCGTGACTTGGTTGAGCTTGCGGAAATCTGTCACGAAACGAAATTCATTGGGTTGTTTCTTTGAAACCAAAAAGGCAGGAGCAGCCCATGCGCTTCTTGATTCCCTTATTATGCCCTGTTTAATCATCTCGGAAATTTGACGTTGCATTTCCTGTTTCTTATGGGAAGCACAAGGGTAAGGTTTCGTCGCTATCGGTTTCGAACCCTCAGTGTCAATGACATGATAAACCACCTGTGTGAAACCAGGTTGATCAGAAAATAAACCAGGGCTTTCCTGTAAAAGGAGAGAAAGCTGGTCTCGTTGCCTCTCATTCAATTGGTTACTCAATAACAAACTTGTTATATCCATAGGAACCGTAGGAATTACTTCGACAGGTTCCGGAAGGGAAATAACATGTTGTACGAAATTCAGAGTAACTTGAAAAGTATTGTTAAAGTCCATTCCCATTAGACATTTAACAGGTAGTTCGTCTATAAGCAGGAAAGAATGCGTAAAACGAGCCTTTCCCAGCCCTAGAGATAATGTGACAGTTCCTGTGATACTGAAGATTTTGTTATTTGCACTTCGCAAATACTGCGTCGCAGGCTGAACGAGTATTGCAGGAAAAGTTTCAGTGCAAAACTTCGTATTTAGGACTGATATTTCAGAACCAGTGTCGAACTTTGTCTCGACAATAATATCTTCAATTGTCAAGAACACATCAGGCAACTGAGGAGTTTGGACAGTCACTAATACTGCTTTAGGGTCAGAATGCTTGGTATCAGGAAGCAGGACCGACCCTTGGTCTACTTCCTTTGGAAGTTTAAAGGATTCCTGGTTGGATTATCATGCGGTCTGAAACCTCGGCCCTGCCGGGTATCGGGAAAATTTTCACGATGAGGAAAACTGCGTGAAAACTGTTGCGGGAACTCCGCATGTCTGTTGACATTTTCATTTCTATTACTTCTTCCCTCAGCACGGGCAGAAAAATCATCATTGCCTTGAGCATGAAAACGTTCCGAATGCTGCGGATTGGAACGGGGTCGAGCATACTGTGCATTTGTACGATATCCAGAAAATTGTTCAGAAACAAGCGGTTGGTGTGCCGCTCTTCTATGTGGTGTGACGTATGAAGCTTGGGCGTGCACCTGTGTACGCTCGCGTTGAAAGTTATTAGGCCTATTATGCCGCTGAGGATATTCGTAATAAGCCTCGCGGAGTGCCCGAGCATGGTGAGTTGAACCATGTTTGCCGTGTCGCTCTTCATACGTTTGTATGAGGCGAAGGCATTCATGAATTGTAGCAGGGTGTCGAACCTCAAGAAAATCCTGTAGAAATGGATCGAGCTGCTGCAATAGGGTGTCCAACATGTCGACATGACTGGCATGTGGATCCCATAAGTTATACAAGCGTGTTGTTTCCAAAGCAAATGCAACAGGGCTATCGTTGGGTCCTTGCTGACGAGAAAAAGTTGTTGTGCAAGACTAGCTTGACTGAGGCCGAAAGGAGACTTCCAAAAATTCTGCACGGAAATTCTCATAATGAGAATCCGGGTGCGACACTCTCCACTGCCGATACCAGGTCTTAGCGGTATCCTTCAAGCAAGTGCCAGTTATTTGCACTTTGCAGTCTTGAGGAATATTGTATAGATAAAAATGATCTTCCAAATCCTCGAGGAATTTTAAGGACCCCTCCAAACCATTGAAATTAATTGTTCCTGCATGCGGCACGAAATGGGCAAGCATTCTGCTTCGCTGAGAGGATTGAAATCCCTCAGGTACGGCCCGCGACTCAGAGTAATAGGAAGCTGGTGCATTACGAAATTGTGAAGAATGCCTGGGTACGTGTAGATCACTTATATCAAAGTGAGCCCCACAGGCTTCTTGCAGATGGTCGAAATTAATCCCATCACCATCGAAATTTGATTTAGGGTGAAAAATTGAAGTTGTCTCAGGTAAGGAAGACATGGGTAAGAATTGTCAAGACCTCGTGTTCGAGAAAAGTTCGGGCGCCAATTATAATGAATAATGCTTTTTCTAAGCTTCTTCTAATGGTTGTTGTGTTATTAAATCATGAATAAACTTTCCTGCTAGTAGTGTAGTAATAATAATGAACAAGCTTTTAACTGCTAGTAATGTTGTAGTAGGAATTAAGATGAATAAAGTCTTAATGCTGGTTGTTAATAATAACAACTAATGAAATAAACCTAACAGCCAGACAGAGATCTGACAAAACTATGAACTGAGAAAAACGTACTTACTAGAACAACTTTTTATTAGAGAAACTCTTCATATGATCCAACATACACTTCACCGGACACACAGCTACTCAATAAAACGTAGCTCCTTGTACATGAACGAAGCTCTACTCGCATAAACGAAGCTCTCCTTACGCATGTAACGAAGATCTCTTTACACATGAAACAAAGCTCTCCCTACGCACATCAACAAAAAGCTCTCTCTGGTATCGTTGAACGCGCCTATTTGTACTGGCTACCACCACGTCATGACTTACACTCATTGCCAGATCTCATTCAGCGGGAGAAATAACATCTCGTTCAGTAAGAAGATAATTTACATAGGAAAATAAAATAACCAGAAATAGTAAAATTCAAAAGGAAAGTGAATCTAGAGTATACGTTACAAGCGGACGAAATAAATGCTTGCCTGAAATATTCAACATTGTGGCGACACGTACGTACATTGCAGTTGACTACGAATATGCGTGTCCAGCTGCAGAACAATCAATCAGCCGAGGTATTCTCACGACAGTTACTGGACATTGGGAACGGACAACTGCCAGTCGATGAGACGTCAAGACGAATATCATTTCTTGATAATTTTTGTAATTTAGTAACATCGAAAGAAGAACTGTTCGAAAAAGTATTTCCTAATATTCAAATTAATTATAAGAATCACGAGTGGCTCAGTGAACGAGCTATCCTTGCCGCGAAGAATAAAGATGTCTATCAAATTAATAATGTTATTCAATCCAGCATTCAAAGTGGGGAAATTACATACAAGTCGATAGATACAGTTGTAGAAGCAGATGAAGTAGTTAATTATCCAACGGAATTTTTGAACTCACTTGATCGGCCAGGGATGCCACCACACATATTAAAATTGAAAATAGGTGTGCCAATTATCATGTTGCGGAATATTAATCAGCCAAAACTCTGCAACGGCACGCGACTCGCAGTTAAAAAACTGATGAAAAATGTAGTGGAAGCAACGATTTTAACGGGGCCTTTCGAAGGTGAAGATGTCCTCATCCCTCGAATTCCCATGATCCCGACCGATACACCATTTCAATTTAAAAGATTGCAATTCCCAATTCGATTGGCGTTCGCAATCACATTCAATAAAGCTCAAGGTCAATCTTTAGAATTGTGTGGTTTAGATTTAGATGCGGATTGCTTCTCACATGGACAACTGTATGTTGCGTGTTCCCGTGTCGGCAAACCAGATAGCCTTTATATCTACGCAGAGAATGGAAAAACAAAAAATATTGTATACCCACAAGTAGTGCAAAATTAAACTTCTATGAAACGTATGCTTTATTTTGTTCCTCATTTCTCATCCATGCAACCACAATGTGCCACAGCTACGCGTGGCCGGGTATAGCTAGTATATATATATATATTTCGTTTTAAATTCTAAAGTTTTTCTTATGTTTTCGGCTTTGCTCTTTAGTATATATATACATACATACAGGGTTTTTATAATTACAGTTTCACTTTGAAATGGCCATAAAAGGAAAACTACTGGACAAAATGTTACCAAACTTGGTAACTGGTATCGTAGGATGGAGTTTTAGCCGGAATTCATGTAGTCACGGTACACCCTTGCAATGGTCGTCCGTGAAAATACGAACTTTGTTTCTATCTCCGAAATACTATGGCCCATCTCACGAGCGCCAACTATGACACCGCGTTGAAAATCGCTTAAATCGTTACTACTTGTCATTCTCATGCCGAAAACAGCTCTGACAGCTGCCAAGGATGTCTATCGCTTTATATACGCACTGGCGGACGCAACCGAGTACGCGCATAGGTGACGTTGCTAAGTATTTTGCATAAGCTCGTCTGTACCAGTTTTTCTGGCACTTCAGTGTATCCAACATCATCATTGTCAACAATTATCAATCCACTGCTGGACCAAGGTCTCCTCAAGTTTCTTACACAACGGTCTATCTTGTGCCAGTCTCCTCCATGTTACTCCCGCATTCTTTTAAATTTCATCCACCCATCTTCCATGTGGTCTTTTTCTGGGTCTTTTCCTGTCCCTTGGAATCCAATCTAAAATTTTGGCTTCTGATCATGATGTCTTCCACTCTTGTCATTTATCTGATCCACGAGTTCCTCTTCTTATCTCTCCTGGTTAGACCAAGCATGCACCTCTCCATGCCTCTTTGAGTTGTCTGCAACCTTATATATATATATGAAAAAGTATCACTGAAGACGTAAGGAAATTCAACTGTGAACTAGTAAGGAAAGCAATTGAAAACAACCAAAGCCTAAAGATAGAAAAGGGACATCTCAGTAAGGGGAAAAAACAGATTATGGCACTGAGAAAAGAAGATGGTTCTGTAACAAGAAATAGAGGCGACATTTTGACAAGAGTGAAAGATTTCTACTCCAAATTATATGAAAGGGATGATACATGTACTCCAGACATCATGAAACGTACCAGTACCAGAGTTCTTCCAGTCCTTCCAGCAGAAGTTGCACATGCAATCAAGAACATGAAGCGGGGAAAAGCTCCAGGAGAAGATGGAATTACTGTAGACATCATACAAGAAGCAAGTGGAGAAATCGAAACAGTACTCGCCCAAATTTTCACTCGAGGCCTTAATGAAGGGAAAATTCCTGAGGATTGGAACAACGCTACAATGATCTTGCTACATAAAAAAGGTGACATTGAGGATCTCAGGAACTACAGACCTATCAGCCTCCTATCAGTGGTTTATAAAATCTTCACTAAAGTTCTTTCACACCGCTTGAAGGTGACACTGGACATGGCTCAACCGAGAGAACAAGCTGGATTCAGGAGTGGCTACAGCACAATAGATCATATCCACGTACTGAGAGAACTAATTGAAAGAGCGAGGGAATATGAGCTTCCATTGTGCATGGCTTTTATCGATTATGAAAAAGCCTTTGATTCGGTGAAACCATCAGCAGTTGCAATGGCTTTGAAATCCTGCGGTATTGAAGATGCATACATTAATATTATTAATAACATCTATGAAAATGCAAGTGCAAAGATTCGGCTGTTTGAAAATACAACATACATAAAAATTGGAAAAGGAGTGAGACAAGTTGACACCATATCTCCGAAGCTCTTTAATGCCACATTGGAAAATGTCTTTCAATCACTGAACTGGGAAAACAAAGGGATAAAGATTAATGGAGATTATCTAACCTACCCTCGTTTTGCTGATGACATAGTCATTTTTGCAACTACCCCATCAGAGCTACAGAGTATGATCCAGGAACTTGCTGACAAGAGTAAAAAAGTGGGATTAAAAATGAACTTTCAGAAGACAAAAGTGATGTACAATGATTTTACAAGAAATGAAGATTTATCGATTGATGGAGAAAAGCTGGAGATAACAGACACGTACGTTTATCTTGGACAGCAGATATCAAGTGAGGGTCACATTGGTGAAGAAATTAATCGGCGTACAAAGCTTGCCTGGAGAGCTTTTGGAAGAAACAGCATAATTTTCAAGAGCAAGATGCCATTATGTCTTAAAAGAAAAGTGTTTGATCAATGCATCCTTCCAGTGCTTACGTATGGTGCAGAGACGTGGACCTTAGCTAAAAGAGACATACAAAGGCTGCAGACAACTCAAAGTAGCATGGAGAGGTGCATGCTTGGTGTAACCAGGAGAGATAAGAAGAGGAACACGTGGATCCGAAAAATGACAAGAGTGGAAGACATCATGGTCAGAGTTAAATCCCTGAAATGGCAATGGGCTGGACATACTGCCAGAAGAACAGACCATCGATGGACAGCCGAAATTTTAGATTGGATTCCAAGGAACAGGAAAAGACCCAGAAGAAGACCACATGGAAGATGGGTGGATGAAATTCGAAAGTATGCGGGAGTGACATGGAGGAGACTGGCACAAGACAGACCGTTGTGTAGGAAACTTGGGGAGACCTTCGTCCAGCAGTGGATTGATAATGGTTGACAATGATGATGATGATGATATATATATATACAGTATATATATATATCATCATCATCATCATCATTGTCAACCATTATCAATCCACTGCTGGACGAAGGGAGACCTTCGTTGACAATGATGATGATGATGACAATGATGATGATGATGATATATATATATATATATATATATATATATATATATATATATATATATATATATATATATATATATATATATCATCATCATTATATATATCATCATCATCATTGGTTGACAATGATGATGATGATGATATATATATATGTACTGTATATATATATATATCATCATCATCATCATTGTCAACCATTATCAATCCACTGCTGGACGAAGGTCTCCCCAAGTTTCCTCCACAACGGTCTGTCTTGTGCCAGTCTCCTCCATGTCACTCCCGCATATATATATATATATATATATATATATATATATACTGTATATATCTATTACTGTGAGGGGTGATCACACTCCGTATTGAGGTACTTTGGCTATTTCATTTTGACCCCTTATTTTTCTCCTTGTTTTGTACCTGGTCATTTTTGTCAGAATAAAGTGTTTCTTACGAAATGTTTTAGGGTCTTTCTGTAACATATAACACGATATAGGTTTTTACCACATTTCATAATATTACAGCGTGTATATTTTTGAGTTTTCGCGATTTTTCTGTCATTTTTTCTTAATTTGTGGAAACTAGTGTAGCAGCACAGCAGGTCTTGAAAGAATTCATCAAGCCGAATTGAATACTCATGAAAACTTTTCAGTCGTCAAACTATCTTTTTTTCTGTGTCATCGGCAAGATGTTTTAACACGCAGCGCAACGTTATTAATTCACAACTACATAATATTATTTATTTTAAAGGACTCATTGTTTAACATGCACGTTTCAATATCTTCCGCGCAAGGCCTGATGCTCTACAGTAGTATGCGATTTTCCTGCACGCGCTCTACGGTAACTTACTTTGCAATATGCCTCGGCTGGGCTTCCGTTGTCCATTTTAGAAATTTTCTTCATCGAAAGTTTATAGAAGCCAAGTGGAAGAACGGCGGCCATATTGAATGACGCCCTACTGAGAAAACGTGGGGGGTGACTTCTTATACACCCAAGTAACTTTTTTTGCTTCTTATACACCCAATTAACTAATACATAAAGAATTTCCTCGGTACATGCAGTTGCACACAGAAGTGCTGTGAGCCGCTGGACTAAATTACATTTTTAAGCTTTCATCCAGGTTGGCAGAAACAACGAAAGCATTGAGTTTCCTTTGTGCAATGCAGGCGTGTCAGCAACTCTTCATTCATAGCCACTGCATTTGACTTTCACTTTAAAAGTGGTGGAACAAAATCGAAAATGTTTTGCCTAGAAACTGGCGGCAAATGCTTTACTTGCTGCACTTAAAATGCTTTTTGACTAGGTACCTTTTACTAGAGTATAGTTCGAGACCGTCCACTTATGCACTTTTACATGCGCATCCAAAAGGACTTCAATTTAGGATTTCTTTAGATATTGCCCTGCGGCGGCACTCTTCGTGCATTAGAGGCCACGCTCAACCAAAAATTTCATTTCGCTACATGCATATTCGCGCGTAAGTGGAACTACCTTTCCGATGACGTTTTTTCATCTTCTGGCCGAAGAGCATTCAATGAACAACATGGGGAAATCTTAATAAGATTGATCACACACTATATCTAAAACGTTTTAGAGTCTGAACTTTTCTTTTGTGCGCATTTTGCTCATAAATTGTATTACCGTTCTTTTATTAGATTTACTACTGCTCTCTTCTAGGTACTATATCTTGGTAATGTGTTCTGCATTAGAGCTTGTTTAAAAGAGGTATGCTTTCAGATCGTTTTTTTAGGTGAACGAAAAAAAAAAAAAAGGCTGATCTTACTCAGAGTCCATCAAAGCTTCTGAGATGATGAAATTTCCAAGAGTAATGCTATACTGAAATGGGGAACAAATCGAAAATCAAGAACATGAATTTTATGAAAATATCATACCTTTATAATCTTCTATGCAATATTTTCGCACTGACTGTCGGGTTTCAGAGAACAGATACTGTTGTTCAAAATCACATTGTGACTACAAAAATTTATAAATAAAAACTTTGCGTATTGCAAACGATATTCAAAGTTTAGGACAAAGTCCATCAAAGTATGGACTTGTGGTAATATGCAAATGAAACATTTCTAAATTATCAAAAAATTCTTAAAAAAATCTTTATTTTCCAAGCTGATGCTGGTGTTTCAAATTTCATCTTTGAAAATCATTTAAAGAATCATTTGCTGCAGTTATAATTTCTGAAATAATAAAAGTAAGATTAAATCATCTTCCAAAGATGAAACTTCTCTGTTATGTGCAGTAAAGATGCAGTATGCAGGCATAAATTTGAATCGCGTCAATAAATATTTGACAGATGACATTAAAAGATCATACGATTTTACAAAATATGAGGGAAAATGAAATTTATAGTCACTTAATAAATAATTTGCTCAATGAAAGATCAGTTTATTTTTCCAATTTGAGGAAAAAAGTCTTATAACGAATTCGGGGTAATCTATGACTTCATCCCTTTCATCAATTCCAGTAAATTATTAAGTACAAAACCTAGACAGAAAGTTATCAATAAAATCCCCTTAGATTTGCTTATTATAAGATACATGTATGATATTTCCTTATTATTAAGAGCAAAGAAAACATTGGCCAGAAAAATTATTAAAAGCTTCAGTTGTTTAAAAGATTCTTTCTAGTTCACGTAAGAAGTACAACATGAACACAAAATACACTTTTAAACTTAAAGAAATATATGAAAAAGATATAATTCACTTGTAGGTACACTTTATCCCCCACAACTGTATAAAACTTCTTTGAGTTATTTTAGCAGACGTTGTACATATTTTTTGGGCTGACTGCAAATATGATTTTAATTTTTGCTCTATAAAGTAAGTTTTTTCAACAAAATCATATAGCCTTTCGAGTAGAGTATGCGTAAAATAGCAGGTTATAAAATAACTAAAATGTAGAAAAAACAGTTTTTATTACTGAAGGTACATCCATCACAATTAAAACATTTTAATGGATATTTTTCTCTTACATATGTAATGAGCACATACTCCTCTTGTAAAATATCTGTGTTTCCCCTCCAAAACGGCATTTCTTACACTTCCGTTTATGTGTTTCTTTAGGGTCCTATCTGTGCAGAGCATTAAGAAGTAGTCGCTTATTATTTCTTTTTTGTATTCTTGTACATTGAGGAGTTGTCTAATTTATTTGTTTTTAAAGTTGTGAATGCAAATTTATATGACATTGGCCAGACGAGGATACGTTAACTGTCCAGACAATTTATGCTATTTCTGTGGATAGGTTGTCATTAAAACACGATAAAGCAACATTGCAGATTTTGTGAAAAAGACTAACTATGTGAATTTTGGAGCGAGACATGGAAAACAGACCAAATCCTGCGCTTCACGTAAGGTATCTGCAGTTTGTGTTAAAGAACGTTTACCAGAGCAAACGTAGCAGTCCTCATTCTGATTATTTGGTTCTTTCTAAATCACTGGCGCTCTAAAACGAATGTAATCATCACTGCTTAAGTCGAAAATATCCTTAATACGACATTTACAGTTACGGAAAAATTAATAACAACTCTGGAAATTACTGGCGTTTTGGGGTTTTCAGTGTTCCTACAAAAGTAAATATTCAGGTAATACTCACAATATATACACTGAAGAGCAATTGAATTAGAGACAGCTGGCGTTATGCAAATGTAGTGCTGTGGGCGGCCCTGTAAACGGAAACGACATGACGTGTGCAGCGATCCGACAATATAAGGAGTGATGCGACGGGAATCAGTAAGACTCGGACGCAGTGTCGCTAAGACGAAGGATCTAAGCGCATTTGATCGTGGGCAAACTGTCGGGCCCCGACGAATGGGTCACTCAATCTCGGAAGTCGTGCAGGCACTGGGATTTTCACGTGCCACTGTGTCACGGGTGCACCGTGAGTACAGCGAATCCGGTAAAACCATCCCTGCAAGTGCCAACTGCCGTGGGCAACAGCGATGAACGGGGTCATCGTCGGCTAGCTCGCATTGTAACAGCGCAAGAAATCACTCGGCAATTTAACGCTGGTGCAAAAAAACGTGTAAGCAACCACATCATCCAGAATCATCTTCTCGATATGGGGTACAGAAGCCATCGTCCCACGAGGGTACCGCTGCTGACCGCACATCACAGGGTTCAAAGATTAGCATGGGAGCGGGTACATCGCCACTTTACCCTAGACATGTGGAAAAATGTTGCCTGGACTGATGAGTCGAGATTCACGTTGGTACATGCGAATGGCAGGATACGAGTACGACCCAAACCACATGAAGCGATGGATCTTTCTTGCCAGCAGGGTACTCTTGAAGCTGGTGGGGATGGCATTCTCGTCTGGGAAGTAGACTGAAATGGGACCCCTGGTACGTGTGATATCGTCCCTCACAGGTCAACGTTACCGGGATATCCTGGACGACCATTTACTCCCGTTTGTGCGTCTTCAACATCCCACTGGAGACTTCATCCTGCAACAAGACAATGCGCCATGCCCTCGCTCCCGAATTGTATCCGAATGGTTGAATGAACACTCCACCGACGTGACCTCTCTTCCTTGGCCAGCTAGGTCACCTGACCTCAATCCCATCGAGCACATATGGGATGCCGTCGATAGAGATGTTCGAGGCTCTGAGCCCCCTCCATCAAATCTTCGTGAACTGTGGGAGCTTGTTCAGGGGTCGTGGATCCGTATGGCTTCCCAACGTTTCCGGTGTCTTGTCGAGTCCGTGCCGAGACGAATCGCCGCCGTTATCAGAGCGAAGGGTGGTGCTACACGTTACTAGACAGGCATCTCTAATTCAATTGATCTTCAGTGTATATCATTTTAAAGCACATTTCATGCAGAATCCAAATCAGTTTACAGAATGGGAATATCTTAAACAGAACTCAAGTTATGACCTGAAATGTTCTACGAAAGAAGCACACTTCGTATGTGAAATGTCATCGTCGTTGCTACAACTCGGCGGAGTTTGCTCGTACGTCCGCGTCCATGCGATATAAAGGTCAGGCGATGTGCGTAGGATTATTCCAGCCGCGGATGGCTTAGTGGTTAGTGTTTCAGACTATCGATGCTGGATCCCCAGGTTCAAGCCTGGGCTGATCTTTCAGAGATGGTGTGATTTACTAACAATCGCTGAATATCCGCCGTGCATCGGACGAGCACGTAAAGTGACGGCCCCCAGGCTGGACCCACTGGTTAAATGGGTATCCTTTCCTATGTCCTCCCTGAAATTCTCTCACCCATCTATGTGCAATATCGTACTTGTACGGTGGCGCCATCTACTGTACTCTAATCTCACTACAAACTGTTCTGTCAAAAGTCGCTAGACTTGCTCTCATTCCTTCCGTTTCTGTGTCCTGCCCAAAAGGCGATCTCGCTGTAGGTGGCTGGGACCTAAACTCTACTACCTGTGGACGGAAGTCCTACATGAAAATGACAAATTCTCCTCCGGCGTTATAAGCGGCGTAGGATTATTCCAGACGTTTTCGCAGTGCGCGTAGGTAGTTCGTTTTGCATTGGTGAGTGTGTAGTCGTTACTTCTGTGGACTGCAGTGCAAATCTGAAGTTTAGAGTGCATTTCGTTTATTCTGTGCAAACTGTGTTGCAGTTATGGGAAGATTAGGTGATATTTCACCACGAAAAGCTTTGCGAATGGTGACTAAGTGAATTCGGCAAAAGCAAGGCAGAAATTGCCCGGATAACTGGGGTGCACAAGAGTACTGTAGGACGGCAGCTGGCGAAGATCCGTGATCTGGGTGGAATCAAAAATGGCAGGCTGGGTATATGTGGCAGAAAAATTAAAACAACTCCTAGAAGTAACAACGCGTTGAAACGGTTATGTCTGCGAAACAGGTTCGTCTCGTCATCAGTTCTTGCTAAAAAATTGTGGGAGAGCTGCGGTGCTGTTGTTTGTCTTCGAACAGTGAGGTACAGGTTACGTTCTATGGGTCTGACGTCTCATAGGGCGGTAAAGAAGCCACTGCTAACCAATGTACAATGCAAGAAACGTTTAGAATGGGCAAAGGAACATAAGGAGTGGAACACTGATAGGCGAGGTCAAGTGTTATTTAGTGACGAGACAAATTTGAAAATCGACGGTAACGACGCGGGGTGCCGAGTGTTTCGACGACACAACGAGGCGTTGCATCCTTTTTGCACACTTAAGAAAAGAAAGTATCCATGCAGTGTTGTGATTTGGGGATGTTTTTCTGCTACTGGAGTGGGCAGAATCGATGTGTGTGAGAGCCCTGTTAATGCACAGGTGTACAAAAGTATCCTCTAGGTCAAGATGGTGCCTTCAGGACGTGATTTGTTCCAGGGTCAGCCACACATCTTCCAGGACGCTTCGGCCCCATGCAACCGTGCAAAAATCATTACAGCTTATGTGACGTCTTTAGCCGAAGTTGTGTCTCTTCCTTGGCTTGGGAATTCGCCAGACTTCAACATGATTGAGAATTTGTGGCACATTCCGAAAATAAAAGTGCACGAACATCACCCCACAAATAAAGTGGAACTGTTAGCGCAGTTACTGACGTTTGGCACAACTATATTTCATCCGATATGTTGCGTAAGTAGGTTGACTCCATGCCCAACAGGTGTGCAGCCGTTGTTAAATCAAAAGGACACCCAACGGAATATTAGGTACGTAACTGTATTTGAACATGTTACTTTGCCATTTCTGTTTCGCAGCACATTTCTGTTCAAAACTTGAGTTCTGTTAAAGATATTCCCCATCTGCAAACTGATTTGGCTTCTGCATGAAGTGTGCTTTAAAATAATATATATATATATATATATATATATATATATATATATATATATATTTGGAAGTCACATCTTCTTTAGTTGTCCTCATCTCTCTTCTTTTTTGCATCAACATTTTGGTTTTTCATGTAAACAAATTATCAGGAAAAACCAAAATGTTGATGCAAAAAAGAAGAGAGATGAGGACAACTAAAGAAGATGTGACTTCCAAAGTGGAATATATAGAGCTATGCAAGACAGCACGAAAAAGTATCACTGAAGACGTAAGGAAATTCAACTGTGAGCTAGTGAGGAAAGCAATTGAAAACAACCAAAGCCTAAAGATAGCAAAGGGACATCTCAGTAAGGGAAGAAAACAGATTATGGCTCTGAGAAAAGAAGATGGTTCTATAACAAGAAATAGAGGCGAAATTTTGACAAGAGTGAAAGATTTCTACTCCAAACTATATGAAAGGGATGATACATGTACTCCAGACATCATGAAAGGTACCAGAGTTCTTCCAGTCCTCCCAGCAGAAGTTGCTCATGCAATCAAGAACATGAAGCGGGGAAAAGCTCCAGGAGAAGATGGAATTACTGTAGACATCATACAAGAAGCAAGTGGAGAAATCGAAACAGTACTCGCCCAAATTTTCACTCGATGCCTTAATGAAGGGAAGATTCCTGAGGATTGGAACAATGCTACAATGATCCTGCTACATAAAAAAGGTGACATTGAGGATCTCAGGAACTACAGACCTATCAGCCTCCTATCAGTGGTTTATAAAATCTTCACTAAAGTTCTTTCACACCGCTTGAAGGTAACACTGGACATGGCTCAACCGAGAGAACAAGCTGGATTCAGGAGTGGCTACAGCACAATAGATCATATCCACGTACTGAGAGAACTAATTGAAAGAGCGAGGGAATATGAACTTCCATTGTGCATGGCTTTTATCGATTATGAAAAAGCCTTTGATTCGGTGAAACCATCAGCAGTTACCACGGCTCTGAAATCCCGCGGTATTGAAGATGCATACATTAATATTATTAATAACATCTATGAAAATGCAAGTGCAAAGATTCGGCTGTTTGAAAATACAACACACATAAAACTTGGAAAGGGAGTGAGACAAGGAGACACCATATCTCCGAAGCTCTTTAATGCCACATTGGAAAATGTCTTTCAATCACTGAACTGGGAAAACAAAGGGATAAAGATTAATGGAGATTATCTAACCCACCTTCGTTTTGCTGATGACGTAGTCATTTTTGCAACTACCCCATCAGAGCTGCAGAGTATGATCCAGGAACTTGCTGACAAGAGTAAAGAAGTGGGATTAAAAATGAACTTTCAGAAGACAAAAGTGATGTTCAATGCTTTTACAAGAAATGAAGATTTATCGATTGATGGAGAAAAACTGGAGATAACAGATACGTATGTTTATCTTGGACAGCAGATATCAAGTGAGGGTCACATTGATGAAGAAATTAATCGGCGTACAAAACTTGCCTGGAGAGCTTTTGGAAGAAACAGCATAATTTTCAAGAGCAATATGCCATTATGTCTTAAAAGAAAAGTGTTTGATCAATGCATCCTTCCAGTGCTTACGTATGGTGCAGAGACGTGGACCTTAACTAAAAGAGACATACAAAGGCTGCAGACAACTCAAAGCTGCATGGAGAGGTGCATGCTTGGTATAACCAGGAGAGATAAGAAGAGGAACTCGTGGATCCGAAAAATGACGAGAGTGGAAGACATCATGATCAGAGTTAAATCCCTGAAATGGCAGTGGGCTGGACATACTGCCAGAAGGACAGACCATAGATGGACAGCCGAAATTTTAGATTGGATTCCAAGGGACAGGAAAAGACCCAGAAAAAGACCACATGGGAGATGGGTGGATGAAATTCGTAAATATGCGGGAGTGACATGGAGGAGACTGGCACAAGACAGACCGTTGTGGAGGAAACTTGGGGAGACCTTCGTCCAGCAGTGGATTGATAATGGTTGACAATGATGATGATGATGATGATATATATATTGTGAGTATTATCTGCATATTTACTTTTGTAGCGAAACCGAAACCCCAAAAACGTTAGAAATTCCCAGAGTTGCTATTAATTTTTCCGTAGCTATATATATATGTATAGATAGATATATATACACTGCTGGCCACCCAAAATGCAACACAAAGAAGGACACGAGATAGCAAAGCCAGATTTACTGGACACATAACAACAGATACAAAGATGAAACGATTGAGCTTACAGGCCAGTTGCGACTTGCGAAACACGCAGACATCAATAGTTCGCGTGACCTCCATGGCTAGCAATAACGGCCGCTGCAAGCCGCGGTACCGAACGAACGAGGCTTTGGATGTGGACTTAGGGTATGTCGGTCCAGGCTGCTTCCACACGTTGCCACAGTTCATCAGGCGTAGCCGCGGGTGGTGCTTGCCGGGCCACTCGTTTGCCGATCAGCGACCAGACGTGTTCGATGGGCGACATATCGGGAGAACAGGCGGGCCACGGCAGCAGTGACACCTGGTGGGCCGTGAAGAACTGTTGCACGATGCGGGCCACGTGCGGGCGCGTATTGTCGTGGCCGCTGGCAGGTCCTGCAAGTAAGGGAGGACTACAGGCTCCAAAACGTCGGAGATGCAGCGGTGGCTGTTGAGTGTACCGGCGATGCATACCAGAGGTGTGCGGGTGTCATATCCAATTGCGCCCCAAACCATAACGCCAGGCGACGGACCGATATGGCGATGCATAATGCAGGCGTCATACAGTCTCTCGCCGCGGTGCCGCCACACGCGGATCTGACCATCGTGGTGTTGCAGGCAGAAGCGGGATTCGTTGGAGAAGACAATGTCGTGCCATTCCCTTGTCCAGGTGTGGCGTTCAACGGCCCGCGGCCGCCGCACTCGCCGGTGGTGTAACGTCAATGGTAATCGGAGCAATGAGCGCCGTGCGACAAGTCCCCGCTCCTGCAGACGACGTCGAACGGTACGTGCTGACACAGGTTGTTGCGCAACACACCCTAATTCCTGCGCTAACGTTCGTGATGTGGCGGTGCGAGCCGTCAATGCCCGCCGCACAACATGGTGGTCCTCTCGTTCGGTGGCGTGCCGCGGCTACGGCAATCGCTTACGTCGGTCCGTCCGTCCCTCCTGCACCCACCGAATCTATACTCGCCTCACTGTGGCTGGATGTCGTCCCACACGGGCGCCGATGTCTCGGTACGATAAACCGCTGTCGCGATAAACCACTATTCGCCCTATGTCGAACTCCAAAACGTGCTGGAATGACTGCCGTATTCTGCGACGAGGCATCAGTAAACTTCCCACACACAGGTCCGGCTGCACAACACACTTCCACTACCTACACCCCGCCACCTTCTGTGCACTCTTCTTATAGTGCTTCGCGGTGGCATGCCGGGCGTACATGATTTTCATATGCCCAGCAATGCTAATCGTTTGCACGTCCTCTCGCGGGCTGCGCATGCTGCGAAATTTCAGGCCAATCGGATGGTCTTCGTTCTTGGTGTTGTATTTTGGGTGGCAAACAGTGTATATATCCTTTCCCAGTTATATATATATATATAAAGATATATTATATATATATATATATATATATATATATATATATATATATATATATATATATATATATATATATATATATACTTAAGAGCAAAACTGAAGACTAAGGAAAAACTTTAGAATTTAAAACGAAGGTTGCAAAATAACCTGAAAATCAAAACGCGCAATGCAGCAGTTTTGAAAATTCAGAATTCACATTCTATAAAGAAGATACCTAAGCAAAAAAATACATATATAATTTTGACTCACACCTAGTACAACATAGAAAAGGTTATGTATCTGCCTGTGTGAGTAAAAGGAGAAAGGATAAAAAAAATAAAACAACTGAATGTAGAAGGTGTCGAGAATACTGAGCCTTGGCTTTATCAAGGACCAGCAAAAACTCTGCATTTTCTCACTTCCACAAAGGCCTAGTTGGAAATGGGTTTCTGCAAGGCCATAGATGCAAGTAACATTCCCACCTAAAATAGTTTAAAAAATATATATAAGTCATGTCCTCCGTAGAGTTGCATGACCTAGCACTAGTTAACAATTTCGCTTGCATCCAATAAACCTTCCTGGCCCGACCCATGCTCTTCATCTGTTACTATTAAACAGAGAGAAGAAGATTAAAGAGAACTCAAGCTGTGAGAGTGACATAATAATTAGAAATGATTGCAATTAAAAAAGGAAATGTTAATTTTTAACGAACAGATTTTTGAAAGAAAACTTGAGTCTAAAACCCCCTACTCTACAGCTTATGACAGCACGAAAACGAGAATAAGTTAAAGATAATAATTAACTAAAGAAAACTTTGTGAAAGTTATATACCTTAAACAGTTAGTTGCAATATGTACAAAGTATTTCAGCAGTGCTTTAAGTGCATAATTAATTAGTTATTAAGAACTTAACTACTTTGAAAAAACAGCGCATAGACAGCGCATAGCAAAGGAACAGGCTTAGCCATCTTCTGTTCCTAGGTACCCCAAAAGACGCTCAAAGTTACAAAGAAAAGAAAGAGTTAAAACCCGCAAAAATGTTAACAGACAAACCAATGCCTAAAAGCTGAAAAGTTTAAAAACGACAGAGAGAAAGTACATGAAGTACAAACATTGAACTTATAAAACCTAGAACCCAAAAACAAGGAAGAGAGCTTACCTCTTGTGTGACAGAAACTTTTCTCCTCACAAGAGAAGAACATGGCTGACCTCTTCCGCCACTCCCTAGACGCTGGGGGGCAGTGAGGGTGGGGCTGATGGCCTCCTCATACAGCAAGAAACCAACGCGCGGAGATTTTAACCAGAGAAAAAAATATATAAACTTAAGACTGTGGATCTGTATGATCAGAAAGAGCAGAATTAACTCTCCAGAATACATGAGAAATATTATAAAATACACGAGCAGTTTATTTAATAATCTTTGCATGTATTAAATCACCTTAGTGAGCTTCTATAGATTAATCAGAATCTTATTAATTTTAATGTTGGTTTTACTATTTTTAGTATAGCTATCCTAGTGATGAATAACTAGTTTTCTTTTTTATTTGTTTTTATTTTCTTTTATAAACAGATTTTTAAGCTTTTTTTGTGATTTTGTTTATATTATTTAATTTTTTGTTTTAATAGGACCGTCATATCCATAGCACTAAGGTTCCTTTAGGTAGTTAATAGGCATCCTCTAGCCAACTTCCTTACGGCTTTGATTGGTCAGAATCATATTATTAACTGTGTAGAAAATTAAAGCAGATCTGCCAACCTTACTCTATTATTCAGAATAATTTTTCTTAAAGTTCTTTTGATGAAAGAAGAAGGAATTTCGTTCTCTAGAAAACTTTCTAATAGTATATTAATGTGGTAATTGAAGTCCAAATTGTTGCTGCAAATTCTTGAAATTCTTAGGACCTGAGAAATTAGTACATTCTCAATTACTTTGGTTGAAATGTTATTATTCCAGTGTAGATATTTAATTACTTTGAAAGGAAAATTAACTCTTTTATCAAAGAGGCTAATAGATGGGTTACCTCTGTTGAGCTTAATGCTTAAGTCTAGGAACTCAAGTTCCTGATTACTGTGGTTGGTTTTACATACGTTAAGAGAGCTAGGATAGATATTATCAAAATCACTCTCTATAACTTCTGAATTATTGATACACAGCAGATCATCAATATATCTAAAAGTGTAAAGGTAGTTAACTGAGCAGGTGGGGTGATTTTTAATGAATTTATATTCCTTAAAGAACAGGAATAGATTAGCGATATTCGTGGACGTTGATGTTCCCATTGGAATACCGTTCACTTGCTTATAGAGAGTATTATTATATAAGATATGGTTATTTTTTATGCAGCAATTGAGATAAGAGTTCCAAGTTCCTACATCAACAAATTGGTTAAGTTTAAATTCTGCATACAGCTCTTTAAAGGTAGTGAATATATCTGATAGAGGCAGATTAGTATATAGGTTTTCAAAATCATAACTATTAATATCTAGGGGACAAACTTTGAGTATAGTAGAAATTACTTCTGCATTATTATTAATTATCCAAAAATCTCTGTACATCAAGTTAGAACAGTTTCTAATGTGTTTCAAAACCTTCTTTAAGACATCTTCAAAAGCAAGATCTATTTTCTTTTTATGACTCCTTACTCCACTAGCTATGAACCTGAACTTCACAGGATCCTTATGAAACTTAACCGTTGCAAAAAGAAATGGAAATTCAGGCTCATATCTTCTAGTTTGTGGAATTTTAAGTTTCTTGAAGAATGCCTTAAACCGATTTTCTAACTGCTTGGTAGAATAACTTACGGGCTCGTATGTTACTCTATTATTGAGTTCCATAGCTATATATCAGGCTAATATTTTTGAAAAAATCCCTTTCAAAAAGATTTTTTAGGTAATTAGAAATATATTCTTTCTTAGGAAAAAATACAGAGTATTTACCTCTTTCAGATATGACAAGACACCGGGAAAGAGAATATCTAACTACAACTCTTTTTGTAGGAATGTGGGGGACATTGATAAAGGAGACTTGCCCTGTTAGTGTAAAGAGGCTAAATATGCTCCTTTTAGGGATAAAAATCATGGGCACATACTTACAGGAAATCTGGACATAGTAAATTGTTCAGATTTAAAGAGTATTATGAAGCATAGTGTGAAACATATACCTGAAATATTTATTACCAAGGAAAATCTTAAGAGTAATGTTTCTGGAGACTTGCATTGCTTTATTCACAAGCTTTCAGGCACATATGGAGTTTCAGTCCAGGAATTTTTCAAATTGATTTCAAGGGCATTGAGGAAGATCTACAGTCTCATTGATAAATATTATGAGAAGAAATATTTTCTTAACAATTGGAAAACTATGAGGCACAATATTGAAGAGTTACAGAATATGTTCATCATTACATCGATTGATAAATGTGGTGGCAATTTTGCTTTTATATGCAAGAGATTGTATTATGAAATTCTCAACAAGGAAATGAATAATGATAATATTTATCAGACAGAAGAAGGGATTGAGGTCAAGATTGTTCAAAAAAGAATACTAAGCTATTTCAGATTATTAGGAATTAAATAATGTAAATTGGAATTTCCATATATGTTTACTGTGCCTAAATTCCACAAAAAGCTAGTTGGATTCAGATTTATCACTTGTGGGACAAGTTCTTATAATAACAAAGTTGGAAAACGTTTTTTGGAATTACTGCAGAGTATTTTTGATATGATCCAATCTTCAACATGGATTATTAATGACAACAGAAAGGTTATTGAATTCGTGAAAAAGAATCCAGGATTCAGGGGTGTAATTAAAACATTTGACTTCAACAATCTGTTTACGTCTATTAGCCTAAAGGATTTAAAAAGGACAATGGACTGGTATTTTGAGAGATGCGGGCAATATATGGAGACCAGTAGTGGACATAGGAATTCAGTATGGAATTTTTGTATATTCCATAATTACATCTATAATGGTAAAAGGCTACTGATACAGAAACAGGAAATTCTAATGGGCACATCATATTATAGTTTAATTGCCAACTTTTACCTACACTTTTATGAGAAGAATGCTACAGTTAATGACATTGTTAACTATAGATATATTGACGATCTTATAAGTTTTTGTTCGGAGGGTTGTAGCTTCGATATTCAGTCCTATTACCCTGAGGAACTAGTTTTGACAGAAAACGGTAAGGACTTCAAAGTTGCTTTTCTGGATATGGAAATCATATTATGGCGAGGGAGATTTTTAACGGATGTTTAAGACAAGAGAGCTCATTTTGCATTTTGTTCTAACTTATTAAGTTTCTGGTCTTCCAGAATCCCTGGATCCATACATAGAAATATTATAATTTCACAATTTTTCGGATCACTAGGATATGTAATAACAAAAACAGTACTATCAAACAGTTAACATTTCTTTTTTAACTCTAAAAAAGAGTGGTTATCCCTATAAGTTCTGTTATTCACATTTCAGTAAGTTATTAAATATTTTTAACCAAAATATTTCATACAAAATTAGAATTTTTAACACAGTCACATGAAACTTTTCGAATTAACTAATTTCTTAGGGCCACAATAAAAATGGGTTTTCCTCCGAGTCGCCCATTAGAACTTTAACAATAAGCTTTACTTTCTTCCACATTTGAGGTCTTTCCTTTGGACAGTTTTCTGTGCTTCATGTGGACCTCTAGCAGTTGGCGTGTCTACTGGGAATACAGAGATTTTACGAACATACCATTGCTGAGTGGATCTACTTGAGTTGGTTTGGAGAGTAGATGTAGCCTTATTTCATATGGCATGTTAACAGTATCTCACACGGAATGGATACATACGAGGGGAGCATGAGCTATGTTTATTTTGGATTTATATATGTATGTCCTTTATATTCTATATTTCAGTACGTTTTGTCCATTAAGAAGACAAGATAAGAGATTATTGTGTATTTGACATATTTCAGCGGTGTTATGTTTAATTATACATCTATTGCTGTGTTACTTTGAGGGTTCGGGTAGGAAAGACAGATGGCCAATTAATTTTGCATGTTCAAATTCGGTTGCAACCACAACTTGTTTAAAATTAGGTATCAGGCTATCTCATAACACCCGCGCCCGACTGGCTCCGGGCTCCCAGGTGTCTTTCCCTGAAGAATGGTTCGGGGGTTCAGAGCCATTTGATACGATATTTGTTTGGGGTTTACGTTTCCTTATTGGTATCTTTATAACTTTGCACTGGGACTTTTAGGCATCGTTTGTCGTTCTCCTTTTTCTTTTGCTGTGGTCTGAAGTTGTTGTCATGTACATGTTCGGGACGTGTTGCTTGTAGATATTTATATATGTATGTACTAGTGATTCTTGTTTTCCACCTGCATTGCGCGGTAGCAGAGTGGCATGGGCATGTATCAAGGGAAAATAATTTATATATAAACACTGCTGGCCACACAAAATGCAACACCAAGTAGGACACGAGATAGCAAAGCCAGATTTACTGGACACATAACAACAGATACAAAGATGAAACGATTGAGCTTACAGGCCCGTGCGACTTGCGGAACACGCAGACATCAATAGTTCGTGTTGCCCCCATGGCTGGCCATAACGGCCGCTACACGCAGCGGCATCGAACGAAAGAGCTTTGGATGTGGGCTTGGGGTATGTCGGTCCAGGCTGCTTCTACACGTTGCCACAGTTCATCACGGGTGGTGCTTGCCGGGTCACTCGGTTGCCGATCAGCGACCAGACGTGTTCGATGTGCGACATATCGGGAGAACAGGCAGGCCACGGCAGCAGGGACACCTGGTGGGCCGTGAAGTATTGTTGCACGATGCGTGCCACGTGCGGGTGCGCATTATTCGGTTGAAACGTGGCCGCTGGCAGGTCCTGCAGGTAAGGGAGACCTACAGGCTCCAAAATATCGGAGATGTAGCGGTGGCTGTTGAGTGTACCGGCGATGCGTATAAGAGGGGTGCGGGGGTCCTATCCAATTGCTCCCCAAACCATAACGCCAAGCGACGGACCGGTATGGAGATGCATAATGCAGGCGTCATACAGTCTCTCGCCGCGGTGCCGCCACACGCGGATCCGACCATCGTGGTGTTGCAGGAAGAAGCGGGATTCGTCGGAGAAGACAATGTCGTGCCATTCCATAGTACAGGTGCGGCGTTCAACGGCCCAATGCCGCCGCAGTCGCCGGTGGTGTAACATCCATGGTATTCGGTGCAATGGGCGCCGTGCGACAAGTCACCGCTCCTGCAGACGGCGTCGAACGGTACGTGCTGACACAGGTTGTTGCGCAAAACATCCTGATTCCTGCGCTAACGTTCGTGATGCGGCGGTGCGAGCCGTCAATGCCCGCCGCACAAAATGCCGGTCCTCTCGTTCGGTGGTGTTCCTCTGCTGCGGTAATCGCTCACGTCGGTCCTTCCGTCCCTCCTGCAACCACCGAATCCATACTTGCCTCACTGTGGCTGGATGTCGTCCTATACGGGCGCCAAATGTCTCGGTACGATAAACCGCTGTCGCGATAAACCACTATTCGCCCTATGTCGAACTCCAAAACGTGCTGGAATGACTGCCGTATTCTGCGACGAGGCATCAGTAAACTTCCCACACACAGGTCCTACTGCACAACACACTTCCACTACCTACACCCCGCCACCTTCTGTGCACTCTTCTTATAGTGCTTCGCGGTGGCGTGCCGAACTCACATGATTTTCATATGCCCAGCAATGCTAATCGTTTGCACGTCCTCTCGCGGGCTGCGCATGCTGCGAATTTCAGGCCAATCGGATTCTTCGTTCTTGGTGTTGCATTTTGGATAACCAGCAGTGTATATATATATATATATATACTGAAGACTAAGGAAAAACTTTAGAATTTAAAACGAAAGTTGCAAAAAAACCTGAAGATCAAAACGCGCAACGCAGCAGTTTTGAAAATTCAGAATTCACATTCTATTAAGAAGATACCTAAGCAAAAAAATACATATATAATTTTGACTCACACCAAGTACAACATAGAAAAGGTTATGTATCTACCTGTGTGAGTAAAAGGAGAAAAGATAAAAAAATAATAAAATAAAACAACTGAATGTAGAAGGTGTCGAGAATACTGAGCCTTGGCTTTATCAAGGACCAGCAAAAACTCTGCATTTTCTCACTTAGAAATAAGCAGTCCAAGAAAATACCAAACTCGAGTATAAACTACACTCCAAAAGGCTGCATCCAAAACATACTAAAAATAAAAATTAGAAATAAAAATAAGAGTGAATTGTAAATAAATAGAAAATGAAAGAAACCTCAAACAAAAAATTGTAATAAAAAAATAATAAAACATTTCAACTAGAATTTGCGCATGAGCTGCTAAATAATAAATTGAAATTAGTTACTGAAGACTAAGGAAAAACTTTAGAATTTAAAACGAAAGTTGCAAAAAAACCTGAAGATCAAAACGCGCAACGCAGCAGTTTTGAAAATTCAGAATTCACATTCTATTAAGAAGATACCTAAGCAAAAAAATACATATATAATTTTGACTCACACCAAGTACAACATAGAAAAGGTTATGTATCTACCTGTGTGAGTAAAAGGAGAAAAGATAAAAAAATAATAAAATAAAACAACTGAATGTAGAAGGTGTCGAGAATACTGAGCCTTGGCTTTATCAAGGACCAGCAAAAACTCTGCATTTTCTCACTTAGAAATAAGCAGTCCAAGAAAATACCAAACTCGAGTATAAACTACACTCCAAAAGGCTGCATCCAAAACATACTAAAAATAAAAATTAGAAATAAAAATAAGAGTGAATTGTAAATAAATAGAAAATGAAAGAAACCTCAAACAAAAAATTGTAATAAAAAAAATAATAAAACAAATAATAAAACATAATAAAACATTTCAACTAGAATTTGCGCATGAGCTGCTAAATAATAAATTGAAATTAGTTACTGAAGACTAAGGAAAAACTTTAGAATTTAAAACGAAAGTTGCAAAAAAACCTGAAGATCAAAACGCGCAACGCAGCAGTTTTGAAAATTCAGAATTCACATTCTATTAAGAAGATACCTAAGCAAAAAAATACATATATAATTTTGACTCACACCAAGTACAACATAGAAAAGGTTATGTATCTACCTGTGTGAGTAAAAGGAGAAAAGATAAAAAAATAATAAAATAAAACAACTGAATGTAGAAGGTGTCGAGAATACTGAGCCTTGGCTTTATCAAGGACCAGCAAAAACTCTGCATTTTCTCACTTAGAAATAAGCAGTCCAAGAAAATACCAAACTCGAGTATAAACTACACTCCAAAAGGCTGCATCCAAAACATACTAAAAATAAAAATTAGAAATAAAAATAAGAGTGAATTGTAAATAAATAGAAAATGAAAGAAACCTCAAACAAAAAATTGTAATAAAAAAAATAATAAAACATTTCAACTAGAATTTGCGCATGAGCTGCTAAATAATAAATTGAAATTAGTTACTGAAGACTAAGGAAAAACTTTAGAATTTAAAACGAAAGTTGCAAAAAAACCTGAAGATCAAAACGCGCAACGCAGCAGTTTTGAAAATTCAGAATTCACATTCTATTAAGAAGATACCTAAGCAAAAAAATACATATATAATTTTGACTCACACCAAGTACAACATAGAAAAGGTTATGTATCTACCTGTGTGAGTAAAAGGAGAAAAGATAAAAAAATAATAAAATAAAACAACTGAATGTAGAAGGTGTCGAGAATACTGAGCCTTGGCTTTATCAAGGACCAGCAAAAACTCTGCATTTTCTCACTTAGAAATAAGCAGTCCAAGAAAATACCAAACTCGAGTATAAACTACACTCCAAAAGGCTGCATCCAAAACATACTAAAAATAAAAATTAGAAATAAAAATAAGAGTGAATTGTAAATAAATAGAAAATGAAAGAAACCTCAAACAAAAAATTGTAATAAAAAAAATAATAAAACATTTCAACTAGAATTTGCGCATGAGCTGCTAAATAATAAATTGAAATTAGTTACTGAAGACTAAGGAAAAACTTTAGAATTTAAAACGAAAGTTGTTTGGAGTGTAGTTTATACTCGAGTTTGGTATTTTCTTGGACTGCTTATTTCTAAGTGAGAAAATGCAGAGTTTTTGCTGGTCCTTGATAAAGCCAAGGCTCAGTATTCTCGACACCTTCTACATTCAGTTGTTTTATTTTATTATTTTTTTATCTTTTCTCCTTTTACTCACACAGGTAGATACATAACCTTTTCTATGTTGTACTTGGTGTGAGTCAAAATTATATATGTATTTTTTTGCTTAGGTATCTTCTTAATAGAATGTGAATTCTGAATTTTCAAAACTGCTGCGTTGCGCGTTTTGATCTTCAGGTTTTTTTGCAACTTTCGTTTTAAATTCTAAAGTTTTTCCTTAGTCTTCAGTAACTAATTTCAATTTATTATTTAGCAGCTCATGCGCAAATTCTAGTTGAAATGTTTTATTATTTTTTTTTATTACAATTTTTTGTTTGAGGTTTCTTTCATTTTCTATTTATTTACAATTCACTCTTATTTTTATTTCTAATTTTTATTTTTAGTATGTTTTGGATGCAGCCTTTTGGAGTGTAGTTTATACTCGAGTTTGGTATTTTCTTGGACTGCTTATTTCTAAGTGAGAAAATGCAGAGTTTTTGCTGGTCCTTGATAAAGCCAAGGCTCAGTATTCTCGACACCTTCTACATTCAGTTGTTTTATTTTATTATTTTTTTATCTTTTCTCCTTTTACTCACACAGGTAGATACATAACCTTTTCTATGTTGTACTTGGTGTGAGTCAAAATTATATATGTATTTTTTTGCTTAGGTATCTTCTTAATAGAATATATATATATATATATATATATATATATATATGCATCCTTCCAATGCTTACGTATGGTGCAGAGACGTGGACCTTAACTAAAAGAGACATACAAAGGCTGCAGACAACTCAAAGCTGCATGGAGAGGTGCATGCTTGGTGTAACTAGGAGAGATAAGAAGAGGAACTCGTGGATCCGAAAAATGACAAGAGTGGAAGACATCATGATCAGAGTTAAATCCCTGAAATGGCAATGGGCTGGACATACTGCCAGAAGGACAGATGATCGATGGACAGCCGAAATTTTAGATTGGATTCCAAGGGACAGGAAAAGACCCAGAAGAAGACCACATGGGAGATGGGTGGATGAAATTCGAAAGTATGCAGGGGTGACATGGAGGAGACTGGCACAAGACAGACCGTTGTGGAGGAAACTTGGGGAGACCTTCGTCCAGCAGTGGATTGATAATGGTTGACAATGATGATGTTGATGATGATGATGATGATACTGAAAGCTGGAAAATCTGATTCAGAGAAATTAAAAGAAGAGATCTAACGACCACAGGGAAAAAACAAAGAGGAATATAGAACGATGGCAAGCTGTTATCCCTGGCTTCATCAAGCGCCAGGCACAGACAACACCTCTTATGCCTCTATAGAGACCAAGAAAGTGTGTGGGTTTCTGCATCATGCAGTCTGCTACAAGACAGGAAAAAGCTAACCCAAAAAACAGAAAATAAAAAGTAATAAAAAATAAAAGACAAGAAAAAAATAAAAATAAAAACAACCCACCCCTAACAAATAACCAACACCTCCCGAGCCCCCAACCCCCACCCCAAATGAAATATAGGAAAACAATAATTTTGGAGAAAATTAAAGCACTCAAAATAAATGAAAAACGTCCCACCAGCAGACTGAAGCGATCGAAGCCTGACCTCACACTTAGACCTCAAGCAAAAGAACACAACAAAGAAAGTCCAAAAAGTATAAAACACTGAGTACTTAGGAAAAACACTTTTACAACCATACACAAAAACGTAACTATTTACAAGCATATTCAATAAATACCTAAAGACAGAAGAAAGCTTGAGATTAGTTGACCTATTTACAAGAAACTGGGAAATGAGAGTTCAAAAATGGAAAAGAAGAAAGAGCCAGCCAAACGGCACTCGCCCAACATCAAACTAAAACGAGGCCTGAAAAAAGGCGCACGCTCGACGACTACCTGCTAACCTCTAAACGGAGGAAAACTTGCAGACAAATTCCTAAAACCTTTAGGAGAAAAGTACAAATTTCAAACCTAAAAAACATTTTACAGACATATCAATAATAAGCTAAAAAATCAACTTACCAAAAGGAGAATATCCTTTGACCTGAACCTGCGAAATTCGAAATCGACGCTACTCACAGCAGTAACGCCAACAGCGCCACCCGGCAGTCCAGAAGTTAACCAATGTTCCAGAACGTACTGTGGTTATGGTTAAGATAGGAAAAATCTCAAACAGTTTTAAAGTTGCTATTCACTAGTCGGAATACTATGAAATACCCGTTGGGAGCAGTTCAAGCTGTTCCCAATTGGCTTTAAAAGTATTAAAATACCCCAACAAACTAAAATACTCCTCGCCTTTTAATTATTTAAATTATATTATTTTTCTTCTAAGTTTTTTAATATATACTTTTCTTGTATACTTTTTGTATTTTAAAACTTTTTCTAATTTTTTTTAATTAATTAAGTTTTAAATTTGTTTTGAATTAAAAGGAAAGGGAGTAAAGACAGCATTCTGGGTTCCGTATTTAGTAAAAGTAACCACATCATCATCTAAACTTCTATGTTATAGCTTTCATTTAGATGATTCATTCAGTCACTAGGTTATTAAATTAATGTAGGTCTGCAATCCTGACACTATACTTGACAACAATTTTTTTGAGTGTGGCTTTTAGGTAAGCCCGTGGAATCTGGTTATCAATAAACTGCTGATTAGAAATTGAACATGGTGTTTAAAATCTTCCTTCAATCTGCAAATCCTGGACAACCGTAAGACCTGCGAGATAAAGACATTCTCGATAACCTCGCTGGAGATATTACTCGACCAATTTATGAATTTTAAAATTGTAAAATTATAGTTATTTCGCTTATCATACACTCTAATAACTGGGTAACCTTCATTAATATTGATACACAAATCTAGAAAATCAAGTTCCTGGTCATTATTGTTAGTTTTAATTAACTTAAGGCACCTTGGATATATAGCAGAAAAATCATCTTCAAGAACTCCAGAATTATTTAAGCAAAGAAGGTCATCAATATATCAGTACATATATAAATAGCTGTCACGTTTGAAAGAGTTGTTCTTAATAAACAGATATTCTTTGAAAAACAAGAACAGATTCCAAACACCTGTGGAATGTGAGCAACCCATTGGGATTCCATTAACTGGCTTGTAGAGCTTATTGCAGAAAAGAATAAAATTATTTTTAACACAGCAATTTCTGAAATTATGTCAGAGATCTTAAAATTCTACAAAAAGTAATTTAAGGGTGTTTATAATAACAATATTAATGGCTATGACTTTGAAAATTTGGTGTGCAAATTTTCAAAGTCATATGCATTAATATTTACAGGCTTAATTGTCAAGGATGTCAGAAATAACCTCTGCATTGCTACCAATAATCCAAAATTCCTTACTGTTTAAATTTATACAAGATTTATCTCTACTTAAAACCTGCTTTAAAACTGACTCAAAATACCAATCAATTGCTTTCATGTGACTTTTAGTCCCACTAGCTATGAACCGAAATTTCACAGGTTCCTTATGAAATTTTGCAGTAGCAAAAAGACAAGGACATTCAGGTTCATAACTCCTATCCAATTTAAGCCGAAGCAGTTTGCGAAAAGCTGTGAACTTATGAGCAAGTTCCTTACCTGAAACAGTACATTGTTAAAACCAGCATTACCCACAAATTGCCAGGTTGAGGCCTTTGCTGAATGAAAAGTAAAGTTTTGGAAGAATTTCAGGAAAATTTAGCTAATTTAAAAATTTCCCAAGATAATAGCCTCATTTTCTCTAAAGAATCAAAGCAATCTCTCTGTGATCTACAAAAAGAATATATTATTACAACTGCTGATAAACCCAGTAACAATTTTGCAATAATTTGTAAGAACTTATATTTCGACTTAACAGTGAGCTACATTATAAAGTCACTTATCTCCCGACTCATGTTTCAGGTAAGGAACTTGCTTATAAGTTCAAAGCTTTTCAGAAACTATGAACCTGAATAGGAGCTATGAACCTGAATTTCCTTATCCTTTTGCTATTGCAAAATTTCATACGGAACCTGTGAAATTTCGGTTCATAGCTAGTGGGTCTAAAAGTCACAAGAAAGCAATTGATCAGTATTCTGAGTCAGTTTTAAAGTAGGTTTTAAGTCGAGTTTAATCTTGTACAAATTTAAAGAGTAAGGATTTTTGGATTATTGATAGCAATGCAGAGGTTATTTCTGACATCCTTGACAATTAAGCCTGTAAATATTAATGCCTATGATTTAGAAAATTTGTGCACTAGCTTCCCTATTGATAATTATAACACCCTTAAATTACTTTTTGTAGAATTTAAAGTCTCTGACGTAATTTCAGAAAGTTCCTGGAAAACGTTTTCAAATTGCTGCATTAAAAACAATTTTATCCTTTTCTGCAATAAGCTCTAGAAGCAAGTTAATGGAATACCAATGGGTTGCTCACATTCCACAGGTGTTTGCAATCTGTTCTTGTTTTTCAAAGAATATCTGTTTATTAAGAACAACTCTTTCAAACATAACAACTATTTATATACTTAGATATATTGATGACCTTTTTTGCTTAAATAATTCTGGAATTCTTGAAGATGATTTTTCTGCTATATATCCAAGGTGCCTTAAGTTAATTAAAACTAACATGAATGACCAGGAACTTGATTTTCTAGATTTGTCCATCAATCTTAATGAAGGTAACCCAGTTATTAGTTTGTATGATCAGAGAAATAACTTTAATTTTACAATTTTAAAATTCATAAATTGGTCGAGTAATATCTCCAGCAAGGTTACCGAGAATGTCTTTATCTCGCAGGTCTTAAGTTTGTCCAGGATTTGCAGCTTGAAGGAAGATTTTAAACACCATGTTCAATTTCTAATCAGCAGTTTATTGATAACCAGATTCCAAGGGCTTTCCTAAAATCCCCACTGAAGAAACTTTTTCTCAAGTATAGTGTCAGGATAGCAGACCTACATTAATTTAATAACCTAGTGACTGAATGAATCATCTAAATGAAAGCTATACCATAGAAATTTAAATGATGATGTGGTTACTTTTACTAAATTAGGAACCCAGAATGCTGTCTCTACTCCCTTTCCTTTTAATTCAAAACAAATTTAAAACTTACTTAATTAAAAAAAATTACAAAAAAAAGGTTTTAAAATACAAAAAAAAATACAAAAAAGTATATATTACAGTAAAAGACTTAGAAGAAAAAAATAGTATAAATTAAATAATTAAAAGGCGAGGAGTGTTTTAGTTTTTTGGGGTATTTTAATACTTTTAAAGTCAGTTGGGAACAGCTTAAACTGTTCCCAACGGGTAGTTTATAGTATTCCGACTAGTGTATAGCAACTTTAAAACTGTTTGGGATTTTTCCTATCTTAACCATAACCACAGTACGTTCTGGAACATTGGTTACCGTCTCGACTGCCGGATGGCGCTGTTGGCGTTACTGCTTTGAGTAGCATCGATTTCGAATTTCGCAGGGGCAGGCCAAAGGATATTCTTCTCTTGGTAAGTTGAATATTTTGCTTATTATTGATATTTCTTTACAATGCTTTTTAGTTTGAAATTTGTACTTTTCTCCTAAAGATTTTAGGAATTTTTCTGCAAGTTTCCCTCCGTTTAGAGGTTAGCAGGTAGTCATCGAGCGTGCCCCTTTGTTCAGGCCTCGTTTTAGTTTGATGTTAGGGGAGTGCCGTATAGCACTCGCCCAAAATTTTTCTTTCCCATTTTTTTTTCTTTTCCATTTTGGAACTCTCATTTGGCAGTTTCTTATAAACAGGTCAGCTAATCTCAAGCTTTCTTCCACCTGTAGGTATTTAGTGAATATGCTTGTAAATAGTTACGTTTTATGTGTATGGTTGTAACAGTGTTTTTCCTAGGTACTCAGTATTCTATATTTTTTGGACTTTTTTTTTTTTTTTTTTTGCTTGAGGTCTAAGCGTGAGGTCGTGCTTCGATCGTTGTAGAAGGCTGGGAAGACGTTTTTCATTATTATTATTTTTTATTATTTTTGCGGTGCTTAAATTTTGTCCAAAAATAATTTTTTTCTTATTTTTTTGGGGAGTTTTGGAGGTTTAGGCGCTCTGGAGGTGTTGGTTATTTGTTTGGGGTGGGTTTTTTATTTTTATTTTACTTTTATTTGTTTATTATTATTTTTTTTTTTATTTTTTTTTTTATTATTTTTTATTTTGTGTTTTTTTGGTTAGCTTTTTGCTGTTTTGTAGCAGACTGTATGATGCAGAAACCCACACTTTCTTGGTCTCTATAGAGGTATGAGAGGTGTTGTCTGTGCCTGGCCCTTGACAAAGCCATGGATAACAGCTTGCCATAGTCCTATATTCCTCTTTCTTTTCTCCCTGTGGTCGTTAGATTTCTTCTTTTAATTTCTTCGAATCAGTTTTTCAGCTTTCAGTATTAAGATGATATCTGTAATTGTTTTTGATTTTTCTTTCATGCAGCCTATGGCGCTTCAGAATTTCCAATATATATATATATATATATATATATATATATATATATAAACGTATATGACGTACAAAGCAGAAACTACATCAACTCAATGACAAAAAAAAACAAACTTGCAAACCACCTAGCAGGGAGTAAGAAACAAAAAGCGGGATGCAGAAAATGTCGAAAATGTTGAGCCTTGCCTTTCTCAAGGACCAGCAAAACTCTGCATTTACTCACTTCCGCAAAGACCTGGTTGAAAATGGGTTTCTGCTATATCATAGATGCAATGTATGTCCCCAAAATTACCAAATTAACTGAACTGCCCACAAAGGTACGGAAACTTAATATTTAAGCAAAAAGGTTTTTTGTTTTTGTTTTATTTTTTAGCATACATCTATGATATAACTGGCCCGACCCATGACTCATCATTCCCCACAAAAACCAGTAAAACGTCTATACAGAGCCCACAATTATTGTGATAAAAGCTTAGAATTTTGACCCAAGAAACGTGGAAAAAACTGCAAAAAACTTTTTAGAGGAACATTACAATGCAAAATTGTCCAACTTGTAAGACGACAATAAAAATAAAGAAAATAAAAAAATCACCAAGAACAAGGATTTTATTTGAAGTCAGAAGTTCCAAATATTTTTTGCAGCATTACTACACGGCCAACACGTGGTAAGCTACCCGAGGGAAAAACTCAACCAGGAACCACAGAAAAAGGACAAACAAAGTGTAGCAACCCCTGTGTTAAGTATATGCATATGTATATATATAATGTCAGTAGTACGTCGGATAAGTGTAACGGTAAATGGTTCAACACATCATCACTCATATTTTGAGAAAAAATAAAACCTCAGCATACCAAGAGTCTTCATAATAATGACTCCGAATCAGAAATGATAAAGGTGCAAGATTTCCAGGGGATGTTTTGTCTCTTTAAGACACATCTATTCAACTCTGATGAAAAGTTTATCAGCATAGATGAGACCTGAATATACATCACTTCATTCCTGAGTCAAAGAAACAATCCATAAAATGGAAGCACCCATAACCACTCACTCATGGGCATACTGTAGTCCCCCGCCCCCCTTGCAGTGCTGGAGAGCCTCACAGATAAGATAGCCAGTAGAAGGATTTTCCAGAATTTTTGCGAGAACTTCATATGAAACTGGTTAAAAAAATAGCCAGTAATTTTGGACGGCAACTTTGAATTAAATATTAAAAAGAAAAGCAATTTTTGCTATTTTTTTTTCTGGTAAATAAGAAAAATCTTCAATAAATCATTTTCGCTTTAGTTTATAAAAACTGGGTAAAGAGAAAGCCGCTATTCCAGAGGACTTGAGGTTCCTTTTCACTGCCATAGCAATAGTACCTATCCATGTATATGAACAAGAGAATGTGATTGAAATATCAGTTGAATAAATAAATTTTTTGTATCAATGAGGATAAGGCGTTATATATTACACTTGTTGCGTATAACTACGCATTATTAAGAATATAATGAGCTAAAGAGTGTTCTTGGCGGGAACGAAAAAACTGAGACCTGTGTCATTTTTTTTATAACAGAGTCAAAGTAAACGACTTTTACTATGTGCAAAACATTCTAACGCTATGTGCAAAACATCGTAACATAAGTGTGTTATTTTACATTCAAGAATAAATAATTTCAGTAATTTTACTCTTTTTGTGACAGAATTCTTAATTGTTACTTTTTAATTTGCTACTTATGTTCTGTATTTTCGTATAAATCGGAAAAGGTCACTAGACAAATTGATAACAAGGAACAGTACACAAAATTAAGTAGTAAATAGTAACACTATAGTAGTGATCCGATTTATTGGCGTAGTAAATAGACACATAAGCGTTTCTAAGCTTTCGCACATCAGCCAGATGGCTTTTTTCGTTACGTGTTTTATGTGTGTGATCGTGAGACATTTCAAAGAGACTGGCCTTAAATAAATAAATACATCGCTCTTAACCACGTTCTAGAAACACACAGCAACCGAAAAATTGTTTTTCAGCCGCCGCTGTGGAAATGAACCAACAGAACTCTCGATATCGCGCCAAGTGCGTTACATTTACGCCACGGTGGCCAACAATCCACGGTGCTATGTGTATTTTTAAGTCAACTTCTGACATTATAATGAATTCAGCTTCTACTAAGCTTCTCCTAATGCTTGTTGTTTGTTAATTATATCATGAATAAACTTTCCTGCTAGTAGTGTAGTAATAATAATAATGAACAAGCTTTTAACTGCTAGTAATGTTGTAGTAGTAATTAAGATGAATAAAGTCTTATGCTGGTTGTTAATAATAACAACTAATGAAATAAACCTAACAGCCAGACAGAGGTCTGACAGTACTATGAAGTGAGAAAAACGTACTTACTTAAAAAGCTTTTATTAGGAAAACTTCTGGAATCATCCAACACACACACACTAGTCACATTAATCGTATCACAATAATGAAGAAAAAACCTAATCACATAGAACGAAGATCTTGGCACAAAATAACGTAGCTCTACTCACATAAACGAAGCTCTCCCTACGCACATCAACAAAAAGCTCTCCATACGCACATCAACAAAAAGCTCTCCCTACGCACATCAACAAAAAGCTCTCTCTGGTATCGTTGAACGCGCCTATTTATACTGGCTACCACCACGTCATGACTTACACTCATTGCCAGATCTCATTCAGCGGGAGAAATAACATCTCGTTCAGTAAGAAGATAATTTACATAGTAAAATAAAATAACCAGAGATAGTAAAAATCAAAAGGAAAGTGAATCTAGAGTATACGTTACAACATCATAAATCCGTAAGATGGGCTCAGCTACTGAGACTTCTCCTTCTGGTGGGCATTAACGTCACGTATTTGGAGTATTTTCAGACTGGCCTTAGTTCTCTAAAAGAATAAAATTTGCATGTTATGATTAACTTTGGCGTAAGTCTTATTAACTTTAAGATAAGCGTTTTGTAATGCTTTGTACTGGTATGAAACTAGGCTAATCATTTTAATTACAACGTATACATTTTTGTTACACGCAATAAATTGCAACAATTTTGTTTTTACGAAAAATACCTAGAGGTTCCAAAGAATTTGAATTACAGAACACCGTAAAACCTAGTATAGTATGGAATTTAAAAATTTCAATAATTGAAAGCAAATACATTTCCGCAAAAGGGCCCCGAAGATATTTTTTTGCGGGAGGGTGGGGGTGGGGGCGGGGCGAGTTTTTCATATACGCCACTTCACCCACTCCTGAGAAAGCGAAGTCTGTCTCTTCAACTGGCAAAGAGATATAGCCTTGGGAAAAGAATTGGCGAAGGAAGAATCCTTGGGAAAAGAGTGTTAACTTCCAATAGGACAATGCAAGAAATCCAATAATGTATTACTTCTTCCCTGTTGTCTTTCATGATAAGGTTCGCTTCGCATATTCTATTTTTCGTTCGGCCACTATTTCAAAGCATAAAATTTACGGCTCGAAAACATCTGGTTATAAAATTACGCGTGCATACGAGCTTCTAAGATCCAGACAAAAACGTAGAAATGGAGTTCAGAATAATCTAGGCACGAAATTATTGGCCATTTTAATTATGTAAAAGTCGATTCAAGCAGATCGTACGTACTTCACTAAGAAACAACTCTTTCGATTTCAGTATTGAAACTTTATTCTCAAACATCTATCTTTCTTTGCTGAAAAACTCATGATGAAATGTCTGCATTATTTATTTCAAATTCTTCTTTTAAAATCAGTTACTGACAGCAATAGTTTAACAATATGACCCGCAATGAAAATTCTAACACAGATACTTTCTTTTGAGGACAAAAGCCATCATTTCTCGCGTGCGATGTGATTCTTGATATCATGCTTAAACACGGAAGAACAAGGTTTGTTCAGACTGTACATTCATATCTCGAGAGCAGAATCGAACAGGTTTTCTGCCCGTATGAAACAAGTGCCAGGAAGTAATCACCCACAATCACGGACGGCGTGTTAGTTCCTTTACTGATTGTCTAACAAGAGCAGTCCCACAGTGCAATGTTAGTAATTCCTTAGCAACACTTGGCATATAACAGTGTTAGGGAATCCGCTCTTTCTAGGGGAAGAAACAAGAGAGTGAAGCAGATCTGACGAGGGAAGAAGACAGGTTTGGCAGAGGGTAGACAGTTTTATGTGTGATGCATTAATTATGGGATTGTGGGCAGTAATCAACAGCGCGAAACACAACCGCCACCGTTGCTAATCCAATCCACAGGGCCGGAATGAAGCAGCGTAACCCTGTAATTATGTTTTCTCCTTCTATCTCGTGGCTCTTGCTTCAAGCTGTCAACCAGCGACGTTCTGCAGGAAAGTAACGCGCATTTCTTCATTTTCTGTTTTCATGTTTATTACGGTGGCACAGTTTACATAGACATATTACCGTTCCTACTTCTCGCATCTATACCACCTAGGGATCACTCAAGTCAATCAACGAACCAAAATTACCGATGACACACAAAAAAAAAAATCCAAATTGTTAAAGCAGTCGAGGAAGAGAGACTGCATAAATAAATTATGCAAAATTCTCTCACAATATACCGACACACAGTCGCATTTTTTTCTCCCTCTTGCATCCTGAAGGACATGCCAATTTACACTTAACTAGGTACTTTAAGGAAATGAGGATCAAAGTTATTAAAATTACATATGAGGGGAGATCTGCAGTAAATATCTGGATACACAACTTATCGTTCACTCTACAGGTTTAGGCTACTGCTGAATTTCTGCATGCCATTATAAGGAGTTTTCTATATGCTCACCGAGATCTGTGTTCAGGATAGTTTCAATCTAACACAACAAACCATAAAAACACTAAATATGTACACATTTTGGCATGTTGCTTTTTTCCTCCATCATTTAATTTGAAAGAAAACTTATAATGCAGCCAGATTTTTACTGAATATTTATCTTCAACCGCTACATATAAAACACTTGGATTCAGATCGATTCATGTGCTATAAGAAACGACTGGAACAATTAGTTGTAGCGTGAAGTATGGTCAAAAACAAATGTGTGAATGGACCTTCATTTTTCGAAATTGAGTCCATTTTAGCATTTGTGGAAATGGACCTTCTATTTTCGGGAAATCTGTGTGCGTGCGTAAACCAACTAAATATATTTGGATATGTTTTTCCATTATAGTTCTGATATTTATATTTGTGGTTTGGGTGTTATATTAAATGAGATGAGAAATGAAAAATAATAAAACATTCCACGCTTCTTTATTCTGACTTTTCTGTGCAGACTATTCTGCTAACAATTCAGCCCACTGAGTTCTCGCTCGTCAAATCACGACTCGTTTAGGGCAACTCAATATTATTACTTTTAAGCTGTACCTTCGTGGATATGTGACATTTTTTAGTTCCGTATGTCCCTCCACAGCGGCTTTGTACGTCGCTCTTCCGTTACCTCATCTGTGACGCAGCACTTTCCATTTCTTTCGTCACATGCCGAAGATTTGTACTTTGCATATGTTTACCTGCGCGTAGACTGGTACGTCACTGCTTTTTGTTTGACACCAGACAGTGGAATTTTCACAAGTTGCCTCTGGAAATCACAAAGATTTCGAGAACCCGTGTTTTTGTATGTTTACACGAGCTTCGCAAATTCGTATTAATTTCTAATTCTAGTATGCCCCCCTCCCCTCTGCGTTTTCTCTCCCCTGCACTTCTTCTGACGAGTATCAGGGAGGGCCCAGTTAAGTAGGTGGTGGCTCTTCTTGCTAAGGTGCTTTATTTCCAATTTTATTCTACGCTTCTTTTTCTTCGCGTATATATATATACATTTTTTATATTTACAGTATATACACTGGCCGAAAATGAAAAAAGAACACCAAGAAGGAGACGTCTGATACCAACGAAATTTATACAGCATAATAACGGAATACAGAGGATAACGTGATAAAAACATTATGGCAAAATACAGCTGTATTTGCTGGTAAACTGAAAAATAACATTTCCATGTAACATGGTTAGTACGAGGTTGAACCGCCATGAATTGCGTCACACTGTGCAATTCTGGCATGGAGTCTGTCGTACAGATGTTGAATGTAAGTTTGGGGTATTGAGTTCCAAGCATCCTCAACCTGGACGCGTAAATCGGGGATGGTCGTGGCTGGCCGTGGAGACCGGATAAATCGTTGTCCCATAAAATCCCACACGTGCTCAATGGGGGACAAATCCGGTGAACGTGCTCAATGGGGGACAAATCCGGTGAACGTGCAGGCCATGGAAGTTGTCTCACGCCCTGAAGTGCATGTTGCGTTGCACGTGCCGTGTGTGGGCGTGTGTTATCTTGCTGGAAAACACCACGATGAACCGACCTTACAAATGGCACAACAACGGGCTGAATGATCTTGTTGATATAGGATGTGCTGTTTAACGTACCCGGTACAAACACTAGTTGTGTACGGGAGTGATAGCTGATCACTCCACACACCAGGAGACCAGATGTAGGCACTGTGTGTCGCTGGCGGATGCAAGAAGGGTGGAGACACTCCCCTGTGCGTCTGCGAACACGCATACGGCCATCGGAGACTCCCAAGAAGAATCTGCTTTCATCGCTGAACACGACAGATCGCCATTGCGTTCTCCAATGCAGACGTTGGCGACACCACTGCAGCCGTTCCTGACGGTGGGCTGGAGTCAGAGGTACACTGGCCAGAGGCAACGTCCACGTAGTCCTGCATCCAGTAGACGGTTGCGGATTGTTCGCCAGTCACCTCAGGTGCAACGGCAGCTCAGATTTGCATCGCAGTGGATGTTCTGCTTTTACAACGCCGCTCTTCTTATGCGTCGATCGGTCCGCTCATCAGTCCGTCTGTGACTCCCGGTTCTACGTCTTCTCGTGTGGGAATGTTCCTCGGACCATCTACGCCACCATCGTACCACCACCGATACTTCCAGTCCAATTCGCTCCGCAATACGACGATACGACCACCCTCCCTTGCGGAGTCCGACTAGACGACCTCGCTCAAAGTCCGATAACTGCTGAAATCGTACATGTCTTCCATGTTAAGGCATTGCTGCTTCTTCAGGGTCTTCGCACGTTTCCGTACACCGACGACTGATTACATTCACTTCGCCGCACTCCTTAAATACAACCGACGATAATTTGCATATTATGCCGTGCTGTGGCGTAAGCGCTCACCGGTTGGTCCCTAAATTAACATCACACCTACGTAAACTCGACCTCATTAACATATGTAAATTTCATGGTCCGCCAATTCCTTCTTGGTGTTATTTTTTCACTTTCCGCCTGTGTATATATATATTATATATGTTTTTTTTGCTTAGGTATCTTCTTTATAGAATATTTTCTACACCGTTTCTACTTCGAACGTCGTCCTTACACAGGCCGAGGCGAGGCTTGCCCATTTGAGCAAATGTTCATTTTAGATTTCTCCTCACCCGTGAAGTGAAACTTTCCTGTTTCCATCTGATCCCTTTGAGCATGATGTTCCTAATCAATGCGGGTGAATTAGGGTTCAATAATAGAGCCCACTTTTCCTTTTTAAACTGCCAAATTTTTCAAAGCACAGATTAAAAGAATACAAATGTTGCTTCCATGCACAATTTGTAAGGAACTGCTTATTCAATGCTTTAAGTTGTTCTTAACTTTCAAGAAAAGTTGTAACTTTTTTTTTCCTTTTTCGCATGAGAACAGGGAGTAATGAAGACATCATGACGTCAGAGACGCTTAAGTGCACACTGAACTACAATATGCTTTCAGTTGTGTTTTCTGAACTATAATATGCTTTCAATATTCTTTCACTGGTTCCAAGGAAAGCAGACAGCCAGTGCCGTAAGACAAACACAGTATCCATGTCTCACCGGGATTCGAACCCGAACCCATCTCAGACAAATAGGTAGAAGCCAAAGCTTAGACCATTACACCACCGGGGAAGCATGACCATCTTACCACCTTAGGCTAGGGGAGGTCGCTACTGAAGAACAAATTCATATACATTTTTGCAGTATGGTTCGAACGCATATTTGTGATGCGAGAAGAATGCATACATCCCTAAAGCTTAACCACTAGGCTAGCAGAGCAACACCTGTTCAGTACAAAGCGAGGGAAAAATACTGCCTCTTATAAATCCATTTTTTAATAGAACCCTATGAAATGAATGCAAGGTTTAAAATCCATGAATTCGGTGTCGTCACTTTTTTAAACTGTGCTATCAGAAGTTTCATGACAAGGCAGATTTTATACAACCTGGCTATTTTTTTTTCCTTCCTGGGTTTGAATACTCTCGTGAGCACATAGCGCTTAAGGGAGTCGCACGTCCCTAACTTAGGCTCTCCAGTTTAACAAAAGGAGCAGATCAGGTGCCATGGTACAAGCGCATTATCCATGCCCGATCCGTGACTCGAGCCCAGGCTCAGATGGGACAATTTGCCAAAAGCCCACCTGCGCCTCTGACCATTCGGGCTCCGCGGTGACCAAAAATATTTTTCACAGAAAAAGAGGAATACCACGAGAAAACACTAGACGCGTTTTTAGCAATGGGATGATAAAATAATTTCGAAGTTCGACTTTTAGAAACACATACAAATGGCTTTCTAGTGGCAAGAAAATTAAACATCCCGAATAGTTTCCTGTAATACTGAAAGCAGCAAACTCTAACTGCTTCCAGTATTACAGGAAAATAATATTCAAAGCAGTTAGAGTTTGCTAGTGTTAAAAGAATTTCGCCCGTCCCATCTGTGAAAACTGAGTTATCTTACGAAAAAAAATCGAATCTTACGTCATCTAGCGGGAAACGTGTTTCGAAAAGCAGAAAATATATCAAAACTGTGATGATGTTTACAGAAATTTGATACTTAAAGAATTTTCCAAGTTGAACTTTCACATGCGCACACGTGAATGAGTTGATCATACAAGGTATCTCACTCGCTACCGAACCCGGCATTTCTTTAATAATATCAACACCAATGAAGATATTGCAACGAAATTTGAAGTGGATTTGCCTCATTTCGTGCGAAGTCTGATGACATCACAACATGTGCTGGAAGTGGCCACCATTTGCGTCCAGACAGCATTGAACCCGGCGCACCTTATTGTGGAAATATCCTCGCCAGTACGTCCGCCGTCACTGCTTGAATTTCTTCGGTGATGTTTGCTTTCAAGGCATCTATGGTTCACGGTTTCTTTTGGTAAACTCTCCCCTTTAGATATCCCCATAAAAAGTAATCAGGAGGCGTCAGATCGGGTCAGCGTGGTGGCCATAGACCCTTCCAAATAACGCTGTCGCCGAAAAAGGACTGAATTTCGGCCATACTGGTGCGTGGGGTGTGTGATGTCGCTCCATCATGCTGGTAATATCCATTGGAGAAGTCTTCGTCGTCCAATTGATTTAGAAAGGTGTTGACGATTTCCATGTATGCAGCTGTTGTGATGGTTGTATCGAAGAAGATGGAACCGATTATGCGGCACCAGGTCATCCCACACCAATTTTCTGTGAATGAAGGGGTTCTTCACGTATCGCGTTGGGATTTTCACTGGCCCAAATACGGGAATTTTTAGAATTGACGTATCCGGACAGGTGAAACCACGCCTCGTCCGAGAACCACGTTGTAGTCCAGAATGCCCGGTTTTTCCTGAAGAAATGTGTGAAACCATCGACAGTATGTCACTCGTTTTACGTGGTCAGGCTCTTTCAGTTCGTGGACCACGGAGATACGGTACTCATGAAGGTTCGCTTTTTTCACAGCACTTTGACAAGTGCTTTTGGACAACCCTGTTTTCTGCGACAGTCGGCGAAGTGACTTCCTGGGAGACGCAAGTACGCGGCCCTTTACGTTCTGGATAGTTTCCTCGGGCATTTATGGACGACCTCCTCCATGGTCGTCTAATAAAGTCCACTTGGTTTCCAGTTTCTTCGACAATGCCCAAATGGTGGACTTGCTCGACGGATGTTTGCCTGCAAACCTCTCCAGGAATTGCTGTTGACAAGACTTTATCGATTCTGTTTTCCAATAAGTGTGAACAATAAACACTAGTTCCTCCAGAATATATGATACATTTTCAGACGTACGCGAACAGCCACGAGCACTCACAATCAACAACCGTATTGTGTAGACACGCTCAGCAAAATGGCATAACACAACAGCAAAGAGGAGCGTCCGGCTGGCTGGCGGACAGTACCGGGTTCAGTGCTGTCTGGACGCAAATGGTGGCCACTTCCAGCTCATGTTGTAATGTCTTCAAATTTCGTTGCAATATCTTCATTGGTGTGAATATTATTAAAGAAATGTTCGGTTCGGTAGCGAGTGGGACATCCCGCATTAGTGAAAACATCGGCTGTAAAAGCCCTACAAATTGTAATAGCTGTATTACGTATTTATAAACGTTCAGTGATGGCATTTCTTCCTGTTTCCTGTAGGCAATGCTGTTTATCAAAGAGCATGGGAGCAGTAGAAATCGGAAAAGTCCCCTACATCGGAAAAGTTCCCCATAGGAAAACTCCCCCACAAGAAATGTCCCCTACATTTTTCAGTCAGGGACCTTGCACAAATTGCAGTTTACACAAATTCTCGAATGCGGGGGAGATTTCCGGGATCACCATTTCCATTTTCACGCTGTCTAAAACAAGATGCAGCCGTCCACGAGCACAAATATGTGGTGGAAATTTCTGGGGTCGTCATTTCAACTTTTACCGTGGTTTACAAAAAAAATCGGCCTTATACTTAGCTGGACGGGTTGGGGGAAATTTTCGGGGTCGGCATTTCGAATTCCACGCAGTTTAAAACAAGATGGAGCCGTACAAGTAGCCCAAATATGTGGGGGAAATTTCCGGGGTCGGCATTTTTGATTTCATTGTGCTCATGTAACATTTCAAATTATTAATATTGCGATATTACTCAGGAAGAAAATATTATTAGGTCTAGCGTCTAGGCCCTTCTAAAAGTTTTCATTCCGTCATTCCCATATTCCTAAAATTTGCATAACATGTCAATAATATTGCCCTTCTACTTATGCACCATACATTTTTTAACAGTTTCGTTGTTATCTTTGTAGCCTGTTGTTAAGTTGTAATTGTTACGAGGCTCGTCTTATACCTCATGAACCTCGCGTAGTTGAAGATGATAAAATAATAGTAATGAGAATGATAATAATTCTAAGTAATACGTAATAAGCAAATAATTGTCGCGATCCGTTAATACGTCTATGAAATATTTATTCTTCTCTTCATTTAATCCCCTGAAAAGGTTGTCCGTTTGCTCTATTAATTTTCCTCCCTGTTCCGCTTAAAAACTCTAGTTAATTTTTCGTATGTCCTGTTTTCGATCATCTCTCGCGCTGTCGAGAAATCCCTTATCTGCCTAAAACCTCCCAGCCTCGCCAGGGGCAATTTCCTCCTCGTCCTATGTGCGACCGCTCGCTCTCGAAGACCAGAGACAACTGTGTTCTCTCCTCCTCCTCCCCTGTCTCCAAAAATGTCCTTAAGCATATCCGAAAGTTCCCCGTGAGAAACAAACACCCCGCCCTCGGTTAATCTCAAGCCTCAAAGTAAAATGTGAGGGGCTAGGTCCATTAGTCGGTAGCATTGAAATAGAAACCTGTAAAGCATCAAAAGAGGCGCGATAGAGTAATCTCCATTCAAAATGCAATGTGCAAATACTAAACTCCTACAATCTGGTGTACAAAATGAACCATGCTTCCTTTGTTTAATGGAGAACTGACACTCCGAAATTTCTCTCACGCTTTCTAGAGACAAAGGAAGGGCAGCACGAGATGAAAAAAGTTTGCAATATTGAGATTTTATATGAAATCCTAAAACCTAGCATAAAATATCTGTAACACATTAATTAATAAGCCGTAGGCCTAGGCTTTTTTAACACTTTTTCCTTCACCTATGTGATATTCGTAAAGTTTACAAAAAACTCAAGTTAATAGCTTTGTGCGTTTACTTAGGTATTCAATATTAATTGCTAGGTCTTAGGCCTAGGCTCTTTTGACAGCATTTATTCTACTGATGTCATATTAATAACGTTTACATAACAAGTCAAGGTAATAAACTTTTGCTTTTACTTAGGCACTAAATATTAGTTCATAGCTCTCTACAGTTCGAGCCAACTTATTCTATTCATTCTTCTATAGCTCCACATCTCAAATGCCTCCAGCCTTTTCAGTTCCCTCTTGGTCAATGTCCATGTCTGAGAACCGTAGAGAGCTACTGGCCAAATATATGCCTTTAAAATCCTCTTCCTTAGTTTTAGATCTATATTTTTGGATGTCAGTATGTATTTAATTCTCTCTAAAAGCCGTTTTCCCCATCCCGTCTCATTCTAATTTCGTTTTCACATCTTGCATCTTCAGTAATAATTTGACCCAAATAGCGAAATTATTTAACTTGTTTGATGTTTTTTTCTTTCAATTTTAAGGAAAACCTGTTTTGGAACCTTCCCTATTATTAGTTTTGTCTTATTTTTATTTATCTTCATTCCGCAGATATCTGCACTTTTGTGTAGTTTTGACATCATGCTCTGTAATGGTTTGGCTGATCCTGAAACTATTGTGCGGTCGTCAGCAAACTTAATGGCCTTAATTCTACCTCCATTAACCCAAACTCCTTTACTGGCGCTCCCCAAGGCCTGATCCATCATCCCCCCCGATGGTATCTTCACCTTGTCGTGGTGGGGAGGCTTGCGTGCTTTGAGCCTTTGGCAACCCCGAGAGCACTAGTGGCTCAATCCTACAGTGGCTGAATCTTCATTCCCTGTAATGCGCATGCCCGAGACTTAGAATTTTTCCCCCATCTGTTGGTCTCGCACTTTTTGCCCAGGAGTGGATAGTCGATATGCGCTCCAGATTGAGGTGCATATGCTGTGTTAACACGTCGCCGAAGTGTGACGTCACAAAATGGCGTTGGGTATAAACAATTTCTCGCACGCTGAACATCTGTAGTCGGGGCCGCGGGTGGCCTAGTGGTCAGCGTTCGTGACTGTCATGGTGATAACCTCAGGTTCGATCTTGAACAGGTACGGACGTTCGAACCATTAAATACCCGCCGTACGTCGGATGGGCACGTTAAGCCGGCGGACCCCGGGTACTGGCGCCCCGGTAATAAATAATGGCGTCTTCCTCCCCCTTTCTACCTCGCTTTCGTGTCACTTTCCTATCGAGAACTCTAACCCAAATCTGTTAGCTTCCTTATTTCTAAGGGTTGTTTACGACCTGGGGTCAGACACTCCCTTCCTAAAATCCTCTACATATGATCTGATCTGATCAACATCTGTAGTCTGCTTTTTCTGAAGACGATGAACCAGTGCTTTCATCAGGATGAATATTCCTCATACATCGATACAAATTGAACGATTTCGTGAATATTTTCTTACAAAACGCGCAAAAAAAACAATATTTATTCTCCATACAAGGTGCGTCAACAATATTCCCATCCATCGTCCACTATTAACAAAACCGAACTCGGAGAAAACGCACACGTGATTTGAGTTTAAAGTAATTTCTAAGTCTTGGGCATGCGCATTGCCGCGAATGAGCATTCAGCCACTGTATGATTAATCTGAAGCATAAATCGACTATCCACTCCGGGGCAGAGAGTGCCAGACCAACAGATGGGGAAAAACATTTCTAAGTCTCGGGCATGCGCATTACAGTGAATGAGGATTCAGTCGCTGTAGGATTGGGACGCTAGTCCTCGAGAGCTATGCCGGCGGTAGTTTGACTACCAGCAGGGACACCCAAGCCGGATATGTCTTCGTGGGGTAGAAGCCAAACTAAGAGAGATACCAAGGAGATGAATAACTCTGAAATCAAATCCTGTAAGTGGGGAGCAGCACTTACAGAATGGGCTGGAGACTAAAGACATGTACGATTGGCTCTTCTCTGGCGAGATGCAACCTAGGCCCAGTGGACCATGTGGCTGCATCAGTGCGATGTGGAAAGCAAGTGGAAACTACCACATTACACTTCCAAGTAATCAGTAATGGAAAAAGAACTTTAGTTTACTCAAACCAGATGGACATTCATTACAGATATCACCCGTTAATCCGGCTGATGGACAGTGAACTACGGTGCAGCAACACCTAAGGGCGCTTGACCTTGAAGGGATCTAGCGGTCACCTTAGACTGGTCACCCAGTGCGGGTCACCTACACCGGTCGGTCGACAGCGAGGGTGACTCACAGTGTTTGTACTTCTGGCATGTATGTTGTATGGAATTGTAGCTTTCGGTGTTTTCCGATGGCGTTGTCGGGTTTGGGGACCTCGTGTTAAACACGTGGAGCGGGGGTGTAGTTCGCGCACGTGCAGTTGGGGATCACCCCTGGGGCTAGGAGCCAAGTAGTGGTCCCAAATAATATCTAACTGAGAATAAGTTAAGGCTCGGCGAAACGTGACTAGCGCTGACGCTGGAGCAGACTGCCCATGCGTGTTTGTGTTGTTCTGTTGACTTTAATTCTTCTAGTTCGGTGTTACAGACTATGTGCTATAGGAAGCCAGCCGAGCTACTCACAGCACGTGATTGTTGCCTTCTCGATAGCATAGTCACTTTGCAAATCAGGTATGTTAGTTTTATTGCGCCAATCGCCTTAGTTAAGTCTTTCGTTTGCTCTTCATTTTTTCAGAAACATTATCAGATACGCGGTTTATAATACTACGGATTGGCTGCATTTGTAGAGATTCTTAGGCCTAACTATAACATTTGCTAAAATTTAATTTAAATATTAATATTAATGGCTATTGCATATTTGTTACCAAAATAAGGGACGGCAACAACAACACTGCTCTAAGCAAATAGTCATCAGATCGAAGGTAACAATCGTGGATAAAAAAAACAACAACAAAGGGTCCGTTGCAGTGTTGCAGTAGTTCCCTAACACTTTTTGTTCTTGAATGTTTGCTTTCCCGCAGAGCACATAAGCTACCAGGATGTGAGGGAGATGTTATCGCCTGTTTTACGTTATCTCAACTGGAGTTGACGTTCTTCACGCCCAGCTTTATATTCTTTGGTGGTCAGTTAAGACGAAGAGAATACCTTGGAGAATACAGGCTGGCTTCCCGAACGTCGAAGGGTGGGGATCTGAGGTTGGATGCCGAGCCCACGTGTGACCTACAGTCATAGCGGGGTGCATCAAGGAGAACATTACGCAGGGTGTACCACTTGATAACATGAGAATCTCATGTCGAGAAGGCCATCGGAACGCTGGAAGTTTGGATGAATCTTTAAAATAAAGCACTTTGTTAAGTTTGACCATGTAGAATGGACTGAGTTATGCCTAAAATTAATTAGAAAAAAGAACGCTTTTCTGCCGCCTTGGTTGCCAGATTCCATATTAAAGACGAGACGGTGGCTTGCTGGTACGGCGGGATAACTATATAATTAATAATAGCATCGCCGGCTTTACACCTTGATTTGTGAGATCAATGAAAAATCCCGAAATAACTCGAAATCCTAATCTTTCAAGAATCAAACGTCTTTGTGAATCGGTTGACACTGATCACAGATTTCACAAAACCTTTATGGCATGGATGAAGATGGAAAGCACCTTTTCTTTTGTTTCAAAAAATACTATGGATGACTGAAGTCGCCATTTCGCAGGGGTACTACTCATTTCAACGAACCAATGAATTTACACCAATTTTGAAGATGACAATCCGATTTTTGGTGTAAATGTGACAAGGATGGTAAGTCAGATAATATCTGAAAACGTGAAAATTTCATAGTCCTGGAGCGGGACTCGAACCAGCGTTTCCCAGATAGCGCCCGGGTATGCTAACCACTACACCACCGAGAACGACTAAGTCTCAAGTTTCCGATTCATTTTAATATAACCATCACAGGATTCGCTAGTCGAAGCAACCGGCATTTATGTTTTAGCGAATCTGGAGGTTCAGAATCCTATCCCGTGATTGCTCGGAGGAGCAGATAAATCATAAAATAAATACGAGATTACACCATATAACACAAATTTTGAAGATGACAATCCGATTTTTGGTGTAAATGTGACAAGGATGGTAAGTCAGATAATATCCGAAAACTTGAAAATTTCATCTTCCTGTGATGGTTATATTCAAATTAATCGGAAACTTGAGACTTGGTCGCTCTGGGAGGTGTAGTGGTTAGCATACCCGGGCGCTATCAGGGAGACGCGGGTTCGAGTCCCGCTCCAGGACGATGAAATTTTCAAGTTTTCGGATATTATCTGACTTACTATCCTTGTCACATTTACACCAAAAATCGGATTGTCATCTTCAAAATTTGTGTTGTATGGTGTAATCCTGTATTTATTTCATGAATTTACACCATTTTTCATTTTGCATAAATTTTGAGAGAGTCTTTAACGTACGAAACTAATGCCCATTTTGCAGTTTTTAAGCCGGCCCAAACAACATAATAAGTATTAGCTACTAATCGACGTTGCAACCTCGAAGCAACAAATGTCCTACGTCTCTCGGTGGTATAACAATTGAGACACTATCTACCCAAACCAAAGTACTGTATTAGAGTCCTAGGTGAAGTATGAGCGTTTCCTTTATTTTTCAGTCCTGATTTCTTCTTTTTCTGGAGTAAGTAATTGTACATTAGCGGCTGTTCTTCGACTTCAGCACTTAAAGGAGTAGTTAAAATAAAACTATTGAGGACTACTGGTGTGGCCCGTAGTTTTTATTATAATCATCATCATCATCATTGTCAACCATTATCAATCCACTGCTGGACGAAGGTCTCCCCAAGTTTCCTCCACAACGGTCTGTCTTGTGCCAGTCTCCTCCATGTCACTCCCGCATACTTTCGAATTTCATCCACCCATCTCCCATGTGGTCTGCTTCTGGGTCTTTTCCTGTCCCTTGGAATCCAATCTAAAATTTCGACTGTCCATCGATGATCTGCCCTTCTGGCAGTATGTCCAGCCCATTGCCATTTCAGGGATTTAACTCTGATCATGATGTCTTCCACTCTTGTCATTTTTCGGATCCACGAGTTCCTCTTCTTATCTCTCCTGGTTACACCAAGCATGCACCTGTCCATGCTGTTTGAGTTGTCTGCAGCCTTTGTATGTCTCTTTTAGTTAAGGTCCACGTCTCTGCACCATACGTAAGCACTCGAAGGATGCATTGATCAAACACTTTTCTTTTAAGACAAAAAAAAGAAAGAGGGGGATTTTATTTTTATTATACTGAGTGTTTATTTGCTTGTTTAGTAAACATCTCACCAAAAGCTCACGTAACCAGCAATAACTTCGAATCTACCAGTTTACCTTTATATTTCGATTTCAGTTCTACTTTGGCACCTTTGGGAAAGCAAATTGGACGTTTTTTGTCTGAGACCTCAGTAAACAGTGGAACTGGAGGAGAAATATCTTTCCAAATCTTTCGTTGTCAAAATTTAAACAAACTGGGCGTTTGCAAGGTTATCATAACGAACTATCACTTTCACGTGCGAATTTTTCGCTTTATTAAATCTTCGCATTACCACTACTCTACTTCGGTACAACATATAAGCATTATTTCACTGTGTTTTTTTATTAGGCTTCCATTTGCTTGGTGTATGCTAATGCCCGTTGTTCCTGATTTCACTATGGCGAGGTGTAAATTGATGTTAATATCTAGCCATTTCAGCAGAGGGGGATTTTATTTATGTCACGAGAAGCTCGAACATTCCCATTAGACACTACTCAATTTTTCTATTATATCAGATCACGTATCAAAGAAGACCTACGGACACCTTTCAGTCGGAGGTAGTATTCTCTGCTTGGAAAAAGAAATAAATTGTGTGGTCCAAGAAAGTTTCGGGTTGCTAATGCAATTTCGCGAAGTCGAAACTCGGAGGAGAATAGAGATGCCAGAGCGATGTCCCCTGAGATTGTACAAAAGTCCAACCGTCTTCATTGCCTAACCAGCACCAGATGAAGGCTTACATCTCTGGGGAACTTAAAACTGTTTCCTTTTGTCTCGCAAACGACGACCCCACAAAGCCAAAAAAGAAAAAAAAAAAAAAAAAAAAAAGCACAAAACAATCTTTCAAACCATATTGCATCTCTCCCGTTTGCCTTCGAATCGGAAGCATAAAAGATTTTGACTTTTCGTTCGCAGTGAAAAATTTAGGAGTCTGCAGTTGCATTTTATGCCCTTTTCTCTCTTTTTACCGATGAAAGCTGATTTTTGATCTCTGTGTTGCGGAACATTTTCGTCGCCGGAATTGTATTCGACTGCTTTCGAAACTGAATAAATATTTTCACCTTTACGCTCTCCCTTCAGATTTAATGTTGCAGATTTTGCAGTATATTTCAACGGGATGCCTGTTTTCGATAAATTTAATTACCTCATGTTCCTTATTTTTTTGTTGAATATTATACATATTTATGCAATTTTTACTCACAGACGTTCAAAGAAAACAAAAAAAAATATGAAACAATGACATGTCTAATATGCATTTGAACATTTCTTAAGAATTTGGCCAATATATTAAGGCAGGATAAACCTATGTCAAACTTTTCATTTTTGAGATCAAAGTTTTTTCTTATATCTCAGAGAAGTTTCAGTTAAGTGGATCAGGTAGTATTTTGTTTGAAAATTTGAGTATAATCCACAGAACGCTTCCATTGCGAGAGTGAAGCACAAATTTGGTATTTTTTTATGATAGGGTTTTCCCTAGATTTCTTTCGATTTTAAAATTTAAGTGATGCTTGGTTATAACAGGAGTGTCAAGTCTATTATTTTTTTATTTCGTCATTTAGAGCATATCTAATGCGATAACGAGTCTTCCGTCCCCATTTTTTTTATGGAGTTTACCCATCGCCATATGTATCTCGCAGGGCAGTCGCCCGTCCCTAATTTCGGGACACCAGTTCCAAGAAAGGGAAAGAAACAGGGCCATAAGGCCCTGTCTCTCTTCCTTCCCTGGACCAACACTTCAGGACCAATACCTCATCCGGGACTCGAACACGGGTCCATTTCTGAAAAATTATCAGATACCAACGATCCAGACAACTCGGCCACCGGGGCGGCTCCCTGATTTAAAGCCATTCGTTCCATAAACGGGAGGAAAAAGAACGAATGACGTCATTCATGCCTTATCAGTGCCAGAAGCCCGCTGCTCTGCCCACTTAGTCGCTAGGGTGGCGTCAAGTATCTTATTAGGAAGAGCCTAGAGATTTAAGGCCATTCCACGCAAAAAATGCGGGCAAGAAATAGCACAAATTACTAACTAAACACTGTAATTGCTTGTTATTAATTAAAGTTGTATTATACACTAAAATGACTGCAGGTGGTAAAGTTTTGCTAATCGTCTTGGTGGCTTAGTATAAGCGCTGGCTTATAACCATCCATCCGAGAATGGTACGGGTTCGAATCACGGTGAGGCATGGATGTTGTGTTTGTCTTACGCTATAGGCTTTCTCCCTTCCGTGGAACCAGTGGCGCTAAATTAGGGACGGGCGACTGCTTATAGCCCATCGGTTTGATCACGGTGGTCGTTAAATCTCCAATAAAAAAAAATGAAACAAAAAATTTTGCTATATTATTTGTCTATTTCAATAACAGCAGCAATGCAACAAAAAGCGGTATATTCTTGAAATTCTGCTATTTCACGATGAAAAGAAAAATTAAAGTTAATCATAATGGGTAAACACTGAGGATGGCATTTAGAACTGAAGAATGCATTGGTATATTTGCCGTGGCTTCGGCATATCACTTTTTGAATTGCTACTGCTGATTCTTGAAGCCCGATACCTCTTTTTTAGACCAGCACAACAAGCCGTCATACAGATCGGATAACCAATGGTAGAACCGCATCTCACAACTAGACCATACGTTTGGTAACTCTGATTCAATTTACTAAGCAAGAAGCTCAAAGTAGAAATACGTATTTAGAAATAAATAAAAAAAAACCATAACAGAAACATTACACTGAAGTAACGCTCTGGAACTAGAGTGATACTGCATAAATGCTAAAGTTTACAAACTCATTGTTAGTATTTCAGAAATTATTTTTGCTATGGAATGGAATGTCACTTTATTAAACGAAAATCAAAGAGCGCTTCATCTCAATGAAGGAGTCAGTCTCCTCAGTGAAGATTAAGCTGATGTGACGAAGACATCTTTCATTTCAAGAATGAAGAATATGCATTTATGTTGAGGAGTGGTGAAAACACGTATACACTGAAGAGAGATGAAGACATGTTTCCGTTAAGGAGTGATGAAGGCATGCGGGTACGGAGAACTGGCCACCGGAGAACTGGCCCCCGGAGAAGTGGCCACCGGAGAACTGGACACCGGAGAACTGGACACATTGCAATTTCAGTGCCATAAAATTGATCTGCATAAACAAATTTCATGTGGCTATATTCCCCACTACTTGAGCAACTATTGTTCACAATTTTTTTTTTTTTAATATTTTATTTTCAGTAAGAAATTTAGACATTTCTATGATTTTCGGAGCTAACCCTAAGCGGAGAACTGGCCACCGGAGAACTGACCACAAAAATTTTAAGGGGCCGTATAAAAATTGCGTTCTGGTCTGCTCCGTGGCAACGTCTCCCCGAGTTTGGTTATCTGACACACATAAAATGTCCGTAATTTCGTATTTTCTTATTTACGATATTATTCTAAAAACTATAACTAAACAAATTCTTTGCGAGTATGAGCAAACCCGGGAAACTTGTCGGTTCGGGGGGATGGGGATGGGGCTTAAAACCTAAAATATGAAATATAAAGAATTTCTGGTCCGATCGGGAAATTTTCAGCCATTACAAGCTGCAAGTCTTCGAATTGTCTGAGGGCATCTGCTGCCCCAGGAAACTAGTCTGGAGGGGGGGGGGGCAATACCAAAAAGCGTAAAATATCAAGATTTCTCATTTCTCTTCCGACCGGGAGATCTTTAGCATTTACAAGCTGCAACTTGACAAATTTTCTCAGCGCATGTGCACTCTCTGAAAACCTTGTCGGCGATGGTGAAGGGGGGAGGGTAATACCAAAAGTGTAAAATACGAAAGATTCCTCGTCCGATCGGGAGATTTTTGGCATTTACGAGCTACAACTCGACACATTATTTGAAGGCATGTGCCTACTCAGCAAACCTGTGTATGTGAGGAGGGGATACCAAAACTGTAAAATATGAAGAATTTCTCGCCCGATCGGCAGATTTTCAGTATTTATAAGCTGCAACTCGACAAATTTTCTGTTCTGAGCGCATGTGCTTACGCAACAAACCGGTCTCGGGGGGGGGGGGGGGTTATTTCAAAAGTGTAAAATATGAAGTATTTCTCGTCCGATCGGCTGATTTTTGGCATTTACAACTCGACACATTATTTGAGGGTATGTGCCTACTCAGCAAACCTGTGTGTGTGTGTGGGGGGGGGGGGGGGGTATACCAAAAGTGTGAAATATGAAGAATTTCTCGTCCGATCGGGAGATTTTCAGCATTTAGCAGCTACAACTCCGACACATTAACTGAAGACACATTATGTGCCTACTCAGGAAACCTGTCCGGGGGGGGGGGGGTGTAGCTTGTAAATGCTGAAAATCTTCGGATCGGACGAGAAGTCTTCATATTTTACAGTTTTGGTATTAACCCCCCAGACAGGTTTCCAGAGTAGACACATACGCTCAGGTAATATGTCGAGTTGTAACTTGTAAATGCTGAAAATCTCCCGATCGGACGTGAAATTCTTCATATCTTACACTTTTGGTATACCCCCCGACGGGTTTGCATAGTAGGCACATGTCCTCAGATAATGTGTCGAGTTGTACGCGGCTTGTAAATGCTGAAAATCTAAATCTCCCGGTCGGACGAGAATTTTTTAATATTTTACAGTTTCGGACCCACCCCCTCCCGACAAGTTTCCAGAGTAGGCACAAGCGCTAAGATAATGTGTCGAGTTGTAACTTGTAAATGCTGAAAACCTCCCAATCGGACCAGAAATGCTTTATATTTTACACTTTTGGTACCCCCCCCCCCCGCCCCGACAAGTTTCCTGAGTCAGCACATGCGCTCAGATAATTTGCAGACTTGTAGTTTGAAAACCCTAAAAATCTTCTGTTGAAATGTAGATCATAAACATTTTTTATAAAAAATTACGTTAATTATCGCAATTAAGAAAAAACGAAATTACGGAAACTTTATATGACTCAGATAAACAACCTCTGAGAGTCGTGGGCATGAAGCGGTCAAAAACGCAATTTTTATACGACCCCTTAAAATTTTTGTGGCCAGTTCTCCGGGTGGCCAGTTCACCGGTGGCTACTTCTCCGGTGGCCAGTTCTCCTACACCCGAAGGCATCTTTACGCTGAAGAGTGAATAATATTGGAAAATAGGTCATAAGCATAAGTACATCTAACCATAGACGCAAACATTGTTTCCACGCGCAGAGAAATAGTTGTTTATTATTTCTAACAGCCTTGTATTAACTACTAACAGCGTGTCACGTGATCAGTTCGTGGATAAACACCTGGTGGGAAAAGCAACTCGTCGAAGTTCGCACACGCCTTGTGTGCGAACTTCGACGAGTGTCGAAGTTCGCACGCCAAGAGTCGAAGTTCGCACGCCTTGTGTGCGAACTTCGACTCTTGCTGTGATGTTTCCCGCAACCGGTGTGTGTGTGTGTGTGTGTGTGTGTATTTGTTGTGTTCTCTGATACACCAGTTTATTTTTAAGTGCAATGCTGTAGAAAATCCGTTCATTTTTGAATCCTTATGTGTGCTCCTATTTCAATAAAATTATATTAATAAGCGCTTTGTCACCTTCACGTATTAGATTATTTTATATAAGGTGAGTAATTTTATTTGCATGCAATAATTTCCAAAGTATCAAGTGGGTCCATTGGAACATACTCTTTATATTTCTACGAAGACAAGTGCAGAAATATAAACGTCAAGTTTTTAGATCACACTACATCAATTAAGACATGTTTACGCCGATGGAAACATGCTTACGTCAAAGAGATACGAGACATGATTCTAATGAAGAATCATGAAAGCATGTTTACATTAAAGAGTGACTAACATATTCTTGCGTTGAGGAGTGATAAAAATGTGTTTACTTTGAAGAGTGATGAAGACATGTTTACGTTGAAGACTGAAAACGGCACGAGCTTAAAATTTGGCCTGTATATTATTTCCAGTTTCATATGCTCTTATGTATATTTTTCGTTGGCAAAGGCAGCATCTACGAAATAACATCTTACGAAACAAAAAAAAAAACATACTAAGTTAATCAATCGAAAACGAATAAATCTCTGAAGTAAAAATAATCAATTAATTTATTCGGAAGAGTATTATGTATGTTAATTAGTCACATTAATACATTGCACACTGTTTTCTTCGACTTGTTCCAAAGGTTGCTTTGTGCCTCCCGTTGGACGAGTGGTCAAAGGTGCAAGCCCACGAACACCCAGCCCGGCTTATCACCAGAGTAAGTCAGGTATTAGGCATGGGCTTTGTATTTGTTCTAAACCGATTATTCTTTTATTTTCATAGAAGTTGTGGCCCTGGATTTGAGACGGGTGACTTATTAGGTCCTTACGAGAATTGTTAAATTCAACCCCGTAGAAGAATTAATGTATCCTTCGGAGCCAGCTGTGCTGCATCCGTTATGCCACTATGGTGTGATGAAACAACAAAGGCAAATGTGATTAACTGAAATCAAAAATATCAATTTTTTATTTATTATCAAAAAGCATTCCTTATTTTTCACAGTCAAAAAAAGGAATGCTTTATTAAGGTTCCCTTTGCGAAAGAACATCGAAAAATTATTAAGAATGTCCTAACAAATATTTCGAAATTCTTGGAAATAATGATCTCAATTATATAACAAATATAATCTCAATCATATAACAACAATATATAATGTTATATGATCTCAACCATATAAAAACAATACTGTTTTGTCGATTCATATACACTATCTACCAACAAGTAATTGGACACCTGTAATAGCAAAGGAAAACGAAGTTTATTCACCTTCAATAATTGGTGGAGCCTCTACGAGCAGCGATTACAGCTGCGACCCTCCGGGTCATACTCTCAACCAGGCGTTGTACGACGGCTAGCGGTATTTTCTTCCACTGGGCTTGGAGAAGACAGGTCAGTTCCTTCACCGATTTCGGACGGTGGGGGCACCCCTTAAGTCGACGCTCCAACTCGTCCCAGAGGCGCTCGATAGGGTTAAGGTTCGGCTCTGCGCAGGCCAGTCCATTCGATTAAGCCCATTGTCACCATACCAAGCCATGGTGGACCTCGCAATATGACAGGTGGCATTGTCATCTTGAAAGTAACATGGGTCCACCCCACAACGTAGGAAGCGCATGGTCATCCAAAATGGTGCAGTAGGTCTCGGCGTTGAGTCTACCAGGAATTGCGACCAAGGGTCCCATGTCATACCAGGAGAAACACACCCATAGCATAATTCCCCCGCCGCCGAACTTCACAGTTGGCACAATACATTCCGGCATGAGGCGTTCTCCAGGCAGACGCCAGATTCAGACCCTGCCATCCAAACGGTAGAGAGTGAAGCTTGATTTGTCGCTCCAGAGAACCTGTTTCCACTGTTCAACAGTCCACTGTCGATGTTCGTTGCACCACGTTAGCCGAGCAGCGCTATTGGACTTGGTGATCAAAGGCTTGTGAGCTGCAGCACGTCCATGATAACCGAGCAGATGGGATTCCTTACGGATTGTATTCATCGAAAGAACACCCCCGGATGCCTGTTGAAACTCCTCGCGGATGTGGCCCATCGATTTGGTGCGGTTCTTCCGAATTTCTCTGGCCAGCTCCCGTCGGTCTCTAACTCATAGTTTTTTGGGTCTGCCGGATCGGGGCACATTCCGACAGTCACCTCTCATCTTCCACTTGCCAATCATGTAGGCCACTGTCGATTTTGGGTACTTCAACTCGCTGGATATGTCACGTATGGATCGGCCATTTCTGTGATACCCGACGATTACACCGTTCTCGAAATCAGAGAGCTCAAAACTGCGTGGCATCTTGCATGCGACTGGTTGCGTTGTTGTTACCCACACGATATTTAACGGCGGCGGCCGTGACGTGTATCAGGACCGCAGATGTCGTCGATTGCAGGGGTGTCCAATTACTTGTTGGTAGATAGTGTAGATATACAATAGACATCAATGTCTTTCACTCTATCAACTCTTCCTCTCGAACATTTAAATTGAACATCGTTATTTATTATACTGACTCGCTATTTGCGTTGCCAAAATGTACAAGCCATTCGGAGAAGTAATACTGTTTTTCGTTTGGGGGTTTGACGACTATCGTGAGGAACTGTATGGGCTATCAGCAGTTGTCCGTCTTTAATTAAGGGCTACTGGTTCCAGGGAAGGGAGAGAGCCAGTGCCGTAAGACAAACACAACATCCACGCCTCACTGGGATTCGAACCTGCAGCCATCTCAGACGAATAGTCAGAAGCCAGCGTTTAGACCACTACGCCACCGGGCCGGTAGAGAAGTATTATGCCACTCACTGAGAAATAACGAAATTTTCTTACGAAGAAATAACGAAATTTTCTTAGGAAAACGAACTCAAAAAGAGGGTTAAACAGAGGTATACTTTACAACACATATTTAAGTTATAAATTATTTTCAGTGCATGAGGCTGTTATCAAATAAATTACCAGCATGTCCAAAAACTGTGCATAAATTCTCTGTTGCAGATAGTGTACAATCTTTTTGCCTTCAGTTGGTATATAATATGAGACGCATGCGTACTGCGGTGGGTTAATACAAAATTATGAACGTAAAATATTTGCAAGATAGCAGCTAAACGAACAACTCTGGTGCATTTTTCTCATGCTGACAAACACGAAACTGAAGACTTGATATTTGACTACTAAAAGTCTTATTTGCGCAGATAGTTATTCCTCTCATTAGTAGTGCTTATTCATCTGCACACTGTATTTAATAAAACAAGAAGCACGCTTTTTTTAAATTTAAGTTTTTGTATTCCCCGCTTTCTCCAATCCAGTTGCATTAAATAATATTCACAACATACATTCACGCAGAAAGCCTTACAGATAGAGTTTATAGATATGAAATTCACGTCTGCTTAAATATTGCTGATAATTCACGAATTAATAGAAACGCGAAAACTATGTGAACCTAAATAAATGTATTACACTTGAGGAATACAGAATCCGGATGATGAGTGTTAATGAGTGTAATATTCAAACAGCAGCTTGACAGCCCAGATTCCATTCACCAACACGGAATAAATTATGCTGCTCAAGGCATGCATCAAGAAACTTTGATGCATTTGTTCATCACCCTCTTCCGCGGCTGCTCATTAAAGCCATCACCGTACGTGCTCTCTAGGACAGTAACAATGAAGCAGCTCAAGAAACCGAAGCGCTCATATTAGATTCTCCGAATCTTGAGAAACACATTCTCCAGCAACCCGTGTGCTATTCTAGAGGAAACAGAAAATCAAGTTAGTTGGGTAAGAAAGAAAATATTTTTTTTCCATTTTAGCTGGAACTCCGATGCCCGCCAAAAGGCCATCTTAGCTTCAAAAGCGAAGTTACTTAACTTCTTCTCAAAAAAGGTGAGTTTATCGTAGCAGATCACGTGAAATTCACATCAACTGAAAACAGAGATGAGTAAGAACCTATTTTGAATTTATTGACACACGAATGAAATACAAAACTTTCACGTTAAAACAAATTAGTCTAAAACGTGGATCAGTTAGTGCAAAATCTTTGTTTTCAGAAATAGCGTATCCCCTTTTCATACACCTTTCCAATGATGTGGCTGTTCTGTGTCTTTGTTATTCAAATGATCACCTGCACAACTAAATTTCAAAAGCATTCTGTATTTCACACCAAATCGAGGTGTGAACTGACCATGCAAAACAATTTGAAGTTATTATACATATAAACACCCAGACTGACTCTAACTCTCTGTAACGATGTTTGTTTTAAGCAGACGCTTGGACGAAGGCCTGTAAATTATAAGCAACTGAATATAAATTTGAATATGTAATTTCTTCATTCCTTGGCAAGTAAGCAGCTATAAGGTTGTCCCTGGAACCTAATTTTATTTAGTACATGAATAAATAATGCAATTTAATTATCTTCGTCTTCGGGAAAATTTTTATTGAGCGATCTTTTAAACCCCTGAAAAAATATTTTTTAAACACATTAATAAAAAAACTGAGTTATGAAATTAACAGCACTAGCAGGTTAATAAGGTGTACAATATATTTTACCATTTTAATTTAAACCACTTTCAGTTGGATGACAAGCTTTTCTACCTGTGTATGGTTCTGGGCACTGACTAGTATCTAAGGTAGTCGTTCTATTACATATAAACAGTCGGACCTCCGTATATCAAACTTTCGTATATCGAAATTCTCTGTATACCGACGTTTTGTGAATCCGCGTAATTATTACATATAAAAACTGTTTCTATATATCGATTTTTTTATAGATGAATTGGGATTTCTCCCACCATAATGACGACGTAATAAGAAAAACAAGTGAGAAACAATAGGACAGAGTTTTAGGAGAGAAAGAAGAAAAGGTGGCCAAGGTCACGCCTAGCGGGGAGAAAGGATATTGTTTCCCCTAACCTTTCTACTCAAGTAACTTTCACCCTTTGTAAAAGAAGTTCAGTATGTTTTAGTCTCTTTGACCGAAGGTTTTGTGATGTCAAAGAGAAAATCCCTCAGTGTTGTGGAAAAGGTGGAATTGTTGAAGAACGTGGTCAGAGGAATGCGCAAAAAAGGTATTACACGTACCTCTGGTGTTCCCCCAAGTACAGTGTCGACAATTAAAAAAAACCGGAAGTTCGGTATGAAAACTTTTGAAGATGTCGGACCTGACAGGAAACGTTCTAAAACGTGTCATTTTGGAAAAGGGGACAACGCCGTTTTAAATTGGAATAAAATTGTTCGTGACAAAAGGTTGACAATCTCAGGTCCTCTTATAAAAGAAAGGGCATTAGTGCTTGCCGATCGTTTGGGGCAAGTGGATTTCCAAGCTAGTTCCGGTTGATCGGATAAATTTAACAATCGACATGGCATAAAAGAAAAGATTGTTTCGGGGTAATGTGGAAACGTGTGTGACGCCGACTGCGACCAATGGTAAAACACGGCTCGGAAGAAGATTTTAGAAGAGTTCACTCCTTAGACAACATCTTTAACATCAGCGAAATAGGTCTGTTCTTTAAATGTTTGCCAAACAAGACTCTTAATTATAAGGGCGACGATTGTCATTTAGATAACACCAGCAAAGAGAGGGCAACAGTTTTGGTGAGCGCTAGCATGAACGGCAAAGAAAAACCGATTTTTGGTGATGGGGAAAAAAGTAAGCAACATAGATGCTTCAAAGGCGTGAAGTCTTTAGAAGTTGACTACAGTTATAACAGAAAGGCATGTATGAAAAGTGATATTATTGAGGAGTGTATTTTAAATTTCGATAAAAAAAATATTAGGCAGAAAAGAAAAATTGTTCTCTTTGTAGACAATTTCCCGGACCATCCTAATGTTGCATCAACTATCAAATGTGAATTTGTTTTTCTTCTCCCAAACATAACTTCAAAATTTCTGTCAATGGGCCAAGGAATTGTAAAAAATCGGAAAATTCATTATCGGAAACGCATTCGGAGAAAACTTATCCGGGCCTTAGAAACTGGGCAATCTACAGCTAAGGTGACTGATTTGAGGATTTGCACAGCTGAACTTGCTAAGGTGTGGCAAAACGATGTTTTAAAATCGACAATGAAAATTGCTTTGCAAAAACTGGTTTCATGAAATCACTCCAAGTCGAAGAAGAAAATGTGTTTCCACAAGTCGAGAAATGTTGGTAGGACATGCATACCAAAGGTCTTGTCAAAGAAGGAATTTCCTTTAATGAATTTCTTGACATCGACGAAGACGTAATGGTTTCAGAATACCCGACGGACGACGACATAGTAAGCTCACGTCAGACAAAACAGACTGACCCTCAAGAGGTTGAAGAGAATGACGCAGATGAACCCCCACAGCCTTCTAAAAAATGATTGCCGCGTTTGATACAGTGCCTTGTGGACTTCAATTCGCCGAAAAAGTTCCTCTGATGACTAATTTCACGGACTTATTAAGTGGGAACACTTTTATGATGAATCATCATCAAACTTTGTTGTGCAGCAAGACATTAGAAGGTTTTTTACACAAGTGTAAATGCATATGAATATTACATAAATACATGTGATATTATTTCAAGGTATGTTCAACAAATTTTTTTCTCGTTAATTCTTGTTTTTAATTATCCAATATAAGAAAAAGAGTGCTTTGATTAGGAAATGTGTTTATATACATATATTTATACAGATCGCATTTGACAATATATACCTGTTTCAAAGCTTCAGAGACAGCTTCATAACTTTTATTTCCACCGCTTTTTGCATCAGAATGTGATGCACTTCATCAAAATGATAGTCAGTGTTCATAAAATTTTTAAATGCTTCATGGATGTGTTTCATCAAAGTGTCAGTGGAGGGTGATCATTAAATGCTTCATGGAAGTGTTTCACCAAAATGCTATAAGTATTTCATACAAATCTTAGACGTGGGTGTTCAAATTGTTACCAGTGTTTCGTCAAAACATTAGGTCTATGCGTAAGTTTTTAGCGTTTTATGGTAGAGGAGATACCATACCTACACGCAGGCAGGCCGCATTTAATTTCTAACTCTTTCCTATGGAATGCAGCCGTTGAACCACGGACGACTTATTCAGGTCTAACTACATTGCCAGTTCTGTTCTTGACTTTATTCAGAACTTAAAATTTGCGCTCTTCAGCTTCTTCGGCTGTCCGTAGCGCTGCTTATCCTCCACGATGCAATACTCCCCTCCTGAACTTCTCAAACTATTTAACACGTGCGTAAACATACGGATTTCTCGCCGTATGCAGAATAAATCCACTGTTGTCCCTCAACAGTGTTTTCCCGGGAATTAAAAGTGAACAACAGACAGAGATAAACATGCACGTTGTCTGTCACCATGTTCTAAATCAGCTAACCTCAAGTGTAGTTGTCCGCCTACTCCTATCGCTTGACGCATTGTTTCTACCTTATCCCCACAGCACAAATTTCTGACAAAAATTCAACATTTTCGCTTTTACGGCCCGCAACATGAAGCGCCGGAAACTTCTACATAGACCCAATACCAGAAGTGTTTGATAATATAATTTCAATTTTTTATCAAAATAGTTCAGTGTTGCATCAAAATGTTAACTACACTTCCTGCTATTTGCATTCTATTATTACAAAGCGTTATTTGAATGAATGTTATACTGCGAAACTTTGAGACTCCTTAATTTTAGGGTCCCTGAAAAACAAAATGTTTCCTATATTTAAAATCATCTCAGTGAGAATACAGTATTGCAGTTATGAATAACCTAATCTTGTTTTGCAATGTTTCTTTTCTTTAGTATAAGTATTTTATCGTAACATACAGAATAACGACAGATGAATAGTGCATGTAGGCGAAACATTAACCAAAGATGTAAACTGGAAGAAACTCTGTCCAACGTCACGCTCAGTAACTGTAAACGCTCTTAACGTTCTTTAAGAATAGCCATAGATAGAATCACTTGGCATACTCTACATCAGCTTTCAAACGTTAAAAAGAGACTTTAATTACCTGTTGAAAAATTTCAATCGATCGAGGGCAATAAGAGGGAGACTTTGATTAATAGAATCTAGGCGAAAAGGGAGCAATAATCAGGGACCTCGCTGCTCACCATCCGCGAATGATCAAGATTGTTTCCAAGCTATCATTCTCTGTGCAGTAATTGCCACGCTTTTTCTTGTAGGGAGGAAGAACGTGCACTGCAGCGAAGCGCGTACGCCATTCAGCAGGAGGAACCGTTACTTCCAGATCACAAAACGGATCGCATCATCGGGGAAGGACGTGTTGTTTTCCCCGTTTCCACAACCAGGTGCGCTGATGGCTAAGAGATTTCCCTTAATGACCCCGGGGGTGAAACGACCAATGTTGGGGGAAAGAAAGAAGATCAAGAGGAGAGCTGGGAGCTGGGATAAAGGATGGATGAGAACGTGGAGACAGGGGAGGAGCTGGATCAACAGATTGCAGCATCTGATGTAGCTGTCCCCATCTGCGAAAGAGAGAGACGGAGAAAAAGAGTGGGAGAAAAGAAGACACAGACGCACATACACAGGGATACGGGCAATAGAATCAGTAATAGTAGAAGCCGTAGTTCCCTACACCACATCGACAACAACTTACTTCCGGAATAGTGAGCTCAAAGTCATTTTCCAAATGAGGGTGCGGGGCCCAGGATTTAGGTTCGTGTTAAGAGCATTGTAGGAGAATCCTTTTTGAAGCAGTAGAGCTTTCATCACGCTTGTAGGAGGAGGAAATAGCAGTGAGGAAACACAAATGATGGTTCTGTAGAAATTACATTGGTGTTCGATCATTAGTTTTTCGGTCATGAGTAGTGTTTCTGAAGATGTGCTCCGGATCAAGATCCGAATATGACATGGTCTTTACTGAGGAAATAAAAGACGGGAATGGAAGAATTCGGGCTTAATAGGTAGCGTTAAGGCGCACTTAGTCATTTGTTGCTAGGGAAGCACTTGTAGAGAAACTACTGAAAACTTTCTCTTCTAGATAAGAGTACTATGTCAGCTCCGAAGATTAAACCGGGTGAAAAGGTTTTCCTTTGTAGTCTGTAGGAGCAATATCACTGAAACCTAGTGAAACAAATCGGGCAAAGACGCATTGTTACAGTCAAAACAAATATATAGAGCTCCGAATTCATTTTCAACCTTTAGAAGGACGTACATTTTTGTGAATTATGATATCACCACTTCCGAGCATTGGTAAGACGTTAACAGCTCTTAAAATGTTGCAGCACAGAAGCTTGCTAAATACTCACATCCTGGTATCACCTATAAAAGAGTAACTGTCCACATTCGACAATTTTAAGATGAAAAAAGAAATATAATGTACTAAAGGGACAAAGAACGGTGACATCTTTTTCCCCAAGCTTTTTAGTCATATGTGAAAAACATTTTTCTGACGCTGAATTGTATTGAGGAAAGGGAAGGGATTAACTGAGATAATTTAAATCCCTGAATTCTGAGTGAAGATGGATTTATACGGAAGTTGAATTAAATAACAAAATACTTGTGCACAAAACCTCCAGTAACGAAGCAAAGTTGACTTACTATTAATGGAATTCGGATAGACCTGCATGAAAACAAACACTTTAAGAAATACAAATCCCGTCAAACCCTTAGACAACAACAGATAAGTTGCGAGGTACTATACTGTGCAAATTAATTGGGACAAAGTAAAAATCACTCTTTTTTCCAAAACTATGCCTTTATATTATTCTATGCCTTGATATACACTGATAAATACCTGTACTAGTATGAAGTACGTCTTCCTTTAGCAAAAATGAACTCTTGAATTCGTTTTGGCATTGACTCCACTAACTGAGTGCACATATTTTTGACTTCATAACCACACTTTTATAGCATTCGTTATCATGCGTTCTTTGGTTGTACAGTCCATTTTACCTAAACGTCTCTTCAAAATATTCCACAAGTTTTCGGCGGGATTTAAGTCTGGTGAATTTCCAGGCCAATCAAGCAATAGAATTTGATTTTCCGGCACGAAATTCTTGACCAATTTCCAGTGCCATTTGATGTGAAAAAACCCCAAAACATCTGTTACAGAGGGTGTTTTAAAGTTTGTTTGACATGCTCAGGTGTTAAGGGTTCACAGTTGCTTTGGCTAACGACATTTGCTTGGTAACCCTGCGCAAATAAATGAGTTTCATCACTGAAAATTATCTTTTTCTAGTCGTCAGCAGTCCATGATTTTTATATTTTTTGGCACATGCTAAACGTTTTATCTTCATTTTCGCATTCAAATTTTGTTTTTTCGTTGATCTTCTTGCCTTCCGGCCAACTTACAGAAGCCTACGGCGTACAGTTGAATCACTAACATCACAACCACTACCCAATAAATTCTCTTTGAAGGTCGGTGTTTGTTTTTTATTCATTTTACTATTTCTGATTAGATATTTATCGGTTCATGGAGTTGTTTTTCGTTTTCTTCCACATTTAGCTCTCCTTTTTGGAGACGGTGATCCAGATGCATTGTATCGCGTAAGCAGTCTTGATACACTTGATTTGCCTACACCAACTGCTGAAGCGATATCTTTCACTGTCATAGAAGTGTGATCCTTCAGAGCAATTATTTTTGCACGCTTTCGTATGAAAATATCCATTTTTCAATACACGAAAGCAACACGTACTCACAGAGAGCAAAAACTAACATCCACCTGTCACACACGAAAGCTCACAACTGAAGCTGAAGTGCCTATTTCCTGTTTAAAACCGGTCAAACCAAATTCTTACTATCAAGTTCTAACGGTCAAGCCACCTCACAGCTGATAAAATCAGTTTACGTGGGTTTCCGACAACAACTGGCGATCACATTATGTTACACTGCACTAGCAGTGTTCCTGCCGAGTCTGCCGGTAACGGTGCTTGAGACCTGAAGTACAATTTAGTTGGCCGCGGCACCAGGTGAGAATCTCAGGTGCACTGCTGCACTCAAAGATTCACACCAGATCATAAAAAATGAAAAGTTGAAGAATGACCCGAAGCATAAGGCTTGGGTGAATCCACCTTGTGAACAAAATAACAACAACAAATAAAAAATAAAATAATCTAAAAAAATCATACTTTGGGATCAGAGTTGTGATGAGGTTCACCCGCAATCACCAATTCGTGACTGAGTGTAGTGGTCCGGATCTTACTCCGGTACATTCAATCCCCAACCAGCCAGTACAACACTCACTTTCGCAAATAACACATGATTCTCAAATACACAACACAACATTTAATAACGTTCTGCGAGATTTAAACAGATCCGGCGCTCTCTAGGCGCATAGACAATTGCCCCTCATATGTGGGCAGCATACGGTGTCACACTTTACTGTCGGATAACGCAGCCGACTGAGTCTCCACCGGACTATCTGAACAAGAGATACTACTCGTTTACACACTAAATAGAGCTGCAGGTGATATTCATATACAATGGCTTAGAGAATGAAAAAAATTATATGCAAACGATCACATTAAAAATACTCGCGACACAAAATACACAAGCACGTTAATTTGCGGTATAAGATTATAGGTGCGAAATACTGCCAAAGTTAATTAACTAAATCTAATAAGCATGCACATGCAAATCCCTTCTCCGCTAGCTTTGGCCCTGAACCAAAGTTAAAAGAAACTGTCCCGCCCAGCGGAATTTGTGGCCACACCTTCTCCCTTATTCATGTAAAAAAAGTAATCAGGAAATGGGCCCTGTAAGAAATTGAAATCTGTATGTGCAGGTATTTCCTCTGAGGTTCAGTCACTCAGCATTACTGCATCTATGTCCATGCAGCTTTGGGTGTCGGGATGGCACAAGTTCGCAGATGTGCGAAGAAAGAAAAAGGAAATATTCATCTACTTACAGTTACGTGACTTTGCTGTGCAAATCCGTTGTGCATCACATAATATCACACGACAAAAAAAAACACACACACACAGACACTTGCACCATGTGGCAGCACCGATGATTCAACACTTCACTTTGACGCTTGATGTAAATGAAGCACACAATTAAAAATGGTAATATCACGCCGCACTTTGTTGCGCTGATTAGAGTGCACACTGATCTATTCTCGTGACGATTTGAAGGTGGCCGTTAAGCAAAATAGGCCCTCTCACATCTGATGTTGCGGTTTCCAAGATTGATTTTCTGTGTTCCTGGGAAATGATTTTTGTTGTCGTGAAGAAATAATTGTGAACGTCGACTGCTGGGAGAGTGGGACACATTCAATTCCGCTGCTGCTATAGTTGATTCCGTCCGTCGCTACCTTCCGTCCTTTTTGACCGTTCATTCCCAATTCGGTCAGTTCCTTTCCGTCAGCAAACCATCTACCCTGCCTGAGTACGCAGTTCAAATATGCCACTCGCAGGTTTTGTTTCCATTTTTTTATCGAGTTGCGACCGCCAGCCCTGAGATTAATTTTCTCGGCCGAGCGAAATCAGACGTGCTTTTACCTTAAGCGTATATCGGCAACTGCTGACCGAAAACAACGCTCGAATCCACCCCCTATTCTTTTCAGCGATTCTAAACTCTTAATTGCCCATTGTCCCTCGCATACGTCAGTCAAAGTATCTTTCTCGCTGACAGAGTTATGTGTCTGCTGAGGGTCTCTTGGCCCACCCACTGAAGTAAACATACGGACCACAGCGTTAAGCTACAAGCGGAAAGAAGAAAAGAAAGAAAAGTGAAAAACCACTTCGAACATTGCTGCTTCCATCCGCATTCGAAAGCACATTTCCCTCGTTCGTTTTGCAGCCCCTCTAAGACACTTGAGATAGGAATTTTTATGTTTCACTTCAGGGCTATGTGTGAGGTCTAGCAATTCAAAATGGCAAAAATATTGCGTTTCTTGCCTTCAAAAGCATTGGAGCGACTTCCCAATTATCCCGCAATTTTGTTAATTAATTTAGAGAACAGCCGAAAGAAAAAACAACGTAAATGAGAAATAAATAAAAAAAACTGAACTGTAAAAGAACATGTGAGCCTGCCGAACTGTGATTCCTAGCTGCCTCATACAATACGCGACATGGCGGACAAATTTTAAAGTTTTCTTCAGGTTTTAGGATGGGGGGGGGGGGGGGGGTGTCCACTGTAACAATTACAATTCTGAGAATAAAATAGCTTGTCCCAATTAATTTGCACGGTATAGTACGTGTAAAGCTGCTTTGTCTGAGAATTTTACATCCTGCAGAAAGCCTTTTTCATCTCCAAGACGCTGCAGTAGAATTGCCACACACGAGTTTAATTGTTAGGGTTATTAATTTTCAAGGACTGAACTTTGCGTGTGATTAGTTTATTCCATTTTTAGGCACTTGTCGTAATGTGTTTACACAGACTTTTTCATTGGTCTATCCATTGAACTTCCGGAAAATGCACATATTCTCTACACAACTTCGTGAATGGTACTAGGACTACTTGGGTGACCTAAGACGCTACTTGTTTGAAATAATTTGTTTCGGTCATGCGCAGTGATCAATATCGGACAACGGTTCATTTTATGATTCGGATGCTGATTCCCCTGCATTATAACGAATATTCGTCCTTAATATTTTTAACTTTCTTGCCAAACGCTTAACACGCCCATTGTTGGGAGCATCTGCATTCCCATCATATTTAGGCAATTTTCCTGTAGAATACACTATACCACATTGCCGCAACTGCTTCTGTTCCATTAAACGTGGTTCATCATTTACAACCGCTGTTTGAAATTGTTTCTGTTTAAAACTTCGTGCGTCATGTAATCGATAAAGTTGCAGATTTGCGTCGTCAATATATCTGATTTACATTCATCCTGTTACAGATTTCTTAAAACTGAAAGTTCAGTACTTTTTGTAGCCAGTGGTTTTACTGTTAATAACCAAAAACTGTTTACGTTATCGTGTAGCTTCGTTTTATCGAGCCTTGCAATCAGTAAAACAGTTGCACGACAAGAGTGCAGATGATTCGAGACCCAGCACAGGGAAGGAGTGACGTGTTATGGATTAGTGTGGATGTTTAAAACTTCTTAATTCTTCAAACATCTATTTATCTGTTTTTTCTACGACATTATCTTGAAATCCTCAAAATTTACGCAGTTCTGAAAAATAATAAACTACACTGACGGAAAAAAATCCCAACACCAAGAAGGGGCTGTGTTAGATAAACGACAGTTGATAGGCGGTGAGAGTACATCTGTAAGATGACGTCTATGCAAATTTCGCGCTTGGCGCATACGTGTGGTGCTAGTAGCGCCCCTCGGAACATGCAAAGCAGGTTTGCTGTAAATACGCGCTGTAACGTTCGTGAGCGTTAGTTATCGTTGAGATTCGACGTAGTGTGTTGATGTTAGTCAAAAATGCCTTTAAGAAGACGAAGAAGCCATTATCAACAGCTCACGGACGTTGAACGAGGTCGTATAATAGGGCTACGAGAAGGTGGATTTTCGTTCCGCAATATTGCAGAACGACTTGGCAGGAATGTAGCCACTGTGCATGATTGTTGGCAACGGTGGTCAAGGAAAGGTACTGTCTCAAGAAGACCGGGTTCCGGCCGGCCACGTGGCACTACTGAGAGGGAAGACCGGCGTGTACGGCGTATGGCCGTGGTGCATCGTACCGCGTCTGCGGCAGCAATTCGAGATGCAGTTGCCACCACAGTGACACAACGACCTGTTGCAAATCATTTACTTGAAGGACAGCTCCGAGCCAGACGCCCTGTAGCATGCATTCCACTTACTCCAAACCACTGCCGTTTGCGACGTCAGTGGTGTCAAGCTAGAGCTCATTGGAGGACGGAGTGGAGATCTGTTGTGTTTTCTGACGAAAGCCGGTTCTGCCTGGGTGCCAGTGATAGCCGTGTGTTGGTTAGAAGGAGGCCAGGTGAACGCCTGCAACCAACCTGTCTGCAGCCGAGACACACTGGACCTACACCTGGAGTTATGGTCTGGGGAGCAATTTCCTATGACAGCAGGAGCACTCTCGTGGTTATCCCACGCACCCTGACGGCACATTTGTACGTCGGTCTGGTGATTCAACCTGTTGTGCTGCCATTCATGAACAGCATTCCAGGGGGTGTTTTCCAACCGCATAACGCTCACCCGCATACCGCTGTTGTAACCCAACATGCTCTACAGAGTGTCGACATGTTGCCGTGGCCTGCTAGATCCCCAGATCTTTCACCAATCGAGCACGTATGGGACATCATTGGACGACAACTCCAGCGTCCCCCCAACCAGCATTAACCGTCCCTGTATTGACTGACCAAGTACAACAGGCATGGAACTCCATCCCACAAACTGACATCCAGCACCTGTACGACACAATGCATGAACGTTTGCTTGCTCGCATTCAACATTCTGGCGGTTACACCGGTTATTAATGTACCAGCATTTCACATTTAAAAAGGCTATTCTCGCGCTTACATTAAGCTGTGATCTTGAAACCTTAATCGATTAAATATGTTACCTATACAAATGTATTGCCGCCATTTCATTCCTCTACAACTATTTTTTCGTGGTGTTAGGATTTTTTTCTGTCAGTGTAGCTGTTTAAAAAACAGCTGGGTGTAAGCAAGGTTTGACAGAATGAACTTATGTGCGTCACTCCACTGTGTTTCACTTCAAGGTAAAAAACATATCAATTTCATCATTCAGCAAAGTTTAAGGGCATGTTTTTTTTTCAGACGAAAATGCTGAATTAAGTATCTTCGCGGTCATCAAAGTAAATCTCGTAATTTACTCATCGATAAAGTGTTTGCGGATTCATATACCTTCCTTCACGTGGCTAAATATTTATAAAATTTGAAAATTTCATCGGCACGGAACAGGAATTAAACAAGCATCTCTCGATTTCCTGCTGCAGATATTACCGTTGCACAACAAATAGCACTGCTATGAGGAAGCATCTGTCTGGCTTAGCGCAGTCTGAAAGTTCGTTCAGATTCCTACACAATAGGCTTCAGTTGCTTTAATTATAACGTAATTTGTCTTTCCGCTGTAACTTAGACCTTACGTTTGAAATTATGTTATGTGTGCTAAAGTCAACGTAATATTTGAAGGTCTCTATACGAATTACAAGAAAGAGGTTATAACGAAGTAAATTTCTCCGCCATTTTTGTCCACGCCGGGGCTCGGACCCGGGTCCCCTCATTCCGGAATAAGTCGCTCTACCAATTGAGCTACGCGGACGTTCGTTGTCGCTGCTATCTGCCTTTGTATGGTGTGCGTCCTGCTGGGCAGGCACGTCACAAGGTCAATTGTAGTACTTGCAAATACGTTTATTTTGCTTGCATGGTTTGTATTCCACACTCACATCCGATTTATTGGCGTACTCAATACAGTATCAGTTATTTAACATCCAATCCCAGTATAACAGCACGTCTATCATCAATAACATCAATTCCTCTAAACAACCGCTGCATTGCCTTTTTATTTATCGTTCTTATACGAACACACATACGTCCCTCTTGTTTTGACCTCAGGGTGTTGCCAATATCATTCTCGTTTGAGAGAAAAGACATAACGTTAAGGTTTGAAAATGTCAAAGAGAACGAACTCAAATTTACACAGAAAAGAAACTCAAAAGGAAAGTTAAAATAGAATATAAGTTACAGATCTTGTAAATCAGAAATGTGGTTTCGATTTCTGCTTGAGACCGATGCAGTTTTTGCCTTAGGAAAAGTTGGTTACGTAGACGAGAGTTAATTTCAGCATCTCTGTGTATTAAAAGGACAAGATTACATATGTTCCGTGCAAAATGGGAATAATTTCTTTATGATTTTCTGGTATGTCTGTATCAAACTTTCCTCCTACCTAGTTAATATAACTACTTCTCATTCACTTACATTCGGCATCTCTTCTTGAACCATTCCACGACCAACATATTTTATACTAACTCCAAATCATTAGATTTTTCAATGCCTATTCCAGTTATTCAACAATGCATCCTTCCTGTTCTTACATATACACTGGCGGAAAGTGAAAAATTAACACCAAGAAGGAGACGTCTGATACCAACGAAATTTATACAGCATAATAACGGAATACAGAGGATAACGTGATCAAGACATAATGGCAAAATACAGCTGCATTTGCTGGTAAACTGAAAAATAACATTTCCATGTAACATGGTTAGTACGAGGATGAACCGCCATGAACTGCGTCACACTGTGCAATTCTGGCATGGAGTCTGTCGTAGAGATATTGGATGTAAGTTTGGGGTATTGAGTTCCAAGCATCATCAACCTGGACGCGTAAATCGGGGATGGTCGTGGCTGGCGGTGGAGACCGGATAAATTGTTGTACAATAAAATCCCACACGTGCTCAATGGGAAACAACTTCGGTGAACGTGCAGGCCATGGAAGTTGTCTCACGCCCTGAAGTGCATGTTGCGTTGCACGTGCCGTGTGTGGGCGTGTGTTATCTTGCTGGAAAACACCACGATGGACCGACCTTACAAATGGCACAATAACGGGCTGAATGATCTTGTTGATGTAGGAGGGGCTGTTTAACGTACCCGGTACAAACACTAGTTGTGTACGGGAGTGATAGCTGATCGCTACCCCACACCAGGAGACCAGGTGTAGGTCCTGTGTGTCGCTGGCGGACGCAAGAAAGGTGGAGACGCTCCTCTGTGCGTCTGCGAACACGCATACAGCCATTGGAGGCTCCCAAGCAGAATATGCTTTCATCGCTGAACACGACATATTGCCATTGCGTTCTCCAGTGCAGACGTTGGCGACACCACTTCAGCCGTTCCTGACGGTGTACTGGAGTCAGAGGTACACATGCAAGAGGCACGCGTGCACGTAGTCCTGCATCCAGTAGACGGATGCAGGACTACGTGCACGCGTAGTCCTGCATCCGTCTACTGGATGAGTAGACGGCTGCGGATTGTTCGCGCAGTCACCTCAGGTGCAACGGCAGCTCGGATTTGCGTCGCAGTGGATGTTCTGCTTGACAACGCCGCTCTTCTTATGTGTCGATCGGTCCGCTCATAAGTCCGTCTGTGACTCGCGGTTTCACGTCTTCTCGTGTGGGAATGTTCCTCGGACCAACTACGCCACCATCGTACCACCACCGATACTTCCAGTCCAATTCGCTCCGCAATACGACGATGCGATAACCCGGCCTCGCGGAGTCCGACTAGACGACCTCGCTCAAAGTCCGATAACTGATGAAATCGTACACGTCTTCCTTTTCCAGGCATTGTAGCTTCTTCAGGGTCTTCGCACGTGTCCGTACGCCGGCGACTGATTACATTCACTTCGCCGTACTCCTTAAATACCACCGACGATAATTTGCATATTATGCCGTGCTGTGGGGTAAGCGCTCACCGGTTGGTCCCGAAATTAACATCACACTTACGTAAACTCGTCCCCATTAACATATGTTAATTTCATGATCGTCCACCAATTCCTTCTTGGTGTTCTTTTTTCACTTTCCGCCAGTGTAGATCAGAAACATGGAACTTAACTAAAAAGAGGACATATAGATGCTGCAGACTTCTCAAAGATGCCTGGAGAGACTCATTCTTGGTGTAACTTAGTATTTTAATATAATAATGTCTGTATCACACCAAGAAAGAAAAGAAGAGGAACTCATGGATAAGTAAAACGACAAGATCGAATGACATCATGATCAAAACAAAGACCTTCTAGTGGCAATGGGCTGGACATATTGCTAGAAGAACTGACCGTCGTTAGATAACTGCTGAAATACTACAGTGGATGCCAGGAGACATGGAAATTTATAGAAGATCACGTGGGAGCTTTGTGGATGACATTCCAAAGCATCACATGGAAGATAATTTCGGTAACATTGAGAATTGTGGAAGAGACTTTGGGAGACCTTCATCCGGCAGTGCACTGAGAATAGTTGATGACCATGACTACAATTCTGTGCAAACTGATGTCATCCTATAGTTGCCCAGTTATTGAGTTCTTAGTCTACAACGAGATCTACTGGACTGTCGTACTGATGCATCTGAGTTAGGGCCCTGAAGCAAGAAATGAACTTTGCGTTTGTTTTTCAAGGACTGTTTCTCTCCTTTCCTTCCCTGGATCCAGTTGCTCTAGGATAGAGATGGGCGACACCTGGATTCTTATGAGGGTCATAAATCCCCTTAACTAATAATCATTCAAATCTATTCTGCAAGCATTTATCATTATTAACAGGTAACACCACTTCTTCAGCTTAAAGTAATATGTTAATATAAAGAACTCTCTCCACTAAACAAAACAATGTATTGATAAAAAAAATCTCTCAGCGATTATGGAATAAATGCAGAAAATAAAGAAGATACTGTTCTTGTTTCGATTCGGCTTCTTTCAAAAACGCTGAAATTCATTTCTACTTTGCTTAGTTTTTTCACCTTTTTTTGCCCTTTATATCGAACAGAAATTTCATTTGCTCAGCTGCTAAATGCCTCATCTCGGGTGTACATTATGCGCTTCATAAAAAAATATCATCACAACCTTTACTGAAATTAAGATAACAGAAAAAAATGCAACAATATTTTCAAGTAACTCCAATCGCTTTGACGACTGCCAGTCAGTCTCTCAATCACGGTTTTCAAATCTGTGTGCATACTTTGCGATGTGTCAAACATCTACCATCAAAAATGCCATCGTGGGATGGTTTAAGAAGACCGCTAGCGCCCACGTTCTGTGTTCTATACAATAAAGTCTGTGTCTCACATTTTTTTCGGAACAGTATGAAGGCAACAGATGATTGATTGCAGTGCCCCAGATTTGCTGTCTCGGAGTGGAGTAACCTTTCTTTACGTAGCTGGAGACGTAGATGCTTTTGTTTCAGGGTATTAACCAGGAGACGAATATCCAAAGGAAGTCGAAATATATTTCCTTTTTCTCACAGAAAATGCTGTGATACGGGAAAATAACACTGCTTCATATTTTTTATTTGTATTTCGAGCTGCATCATATGTACATGCTATCTTCAAAAAATATAATCTATAGCAACTGAGTACTGTTCGATCCCAGAGAAGCTATGGTTATTGACCAAGATATTTGAACCGAAATAGAGTGTCAAATCAGAGGAGTTCAAGCGTAGAAAATGCAGCTTATCGAATAATATTAAAATCTTAGTGTAAAAGCTTCAATTCAAACCTTGAGACCACAAACACTGTGTATACGACTATGAAATAAATAATGCCTGCTTCAGGTAGGCCTGATTGGGACATGCGCTATATTATCAAAAGCATTTGGACGCCACAATATTTCGCAACAAATGGTTATATTATCGCCATTAGTAGTTAGTTGGTCCCCCTTTTGCTTGTATGACAACGGCAACACGTCGAGGCAGTCTATCCATCAATTTCCAGTAGGTTTCGACAGGAATAGCTCGCCATTCGTCCTGCAAAGCTGCTGCTAGAGCAAAGAGAGAAAACGATCGTTGTGGCCGATTTCGTATCCGTCTCTCCAGTTCATCCCAGAGGTGTTTTACTGGATTAAGATCAGGACTCTGAGTAGGCCAATCTCACAATTCCACCTCATTTTCAAGAAATCAGTCATCCAGACGCCGTACAGTGTGACATGGCGCTCGACCGTTTTGGAAAAGACAACGGTCATTTCTATAATATTGCCACATTGTTGGTAGGGAAAAATTATCCAGATAGTCAAGGTGCACTTCAGAGTTCATGGTTTGGGGGTATAATAAACAACGTGCCGATTCCCGTTCACGAAAAGCAACCCCACACGATGATAGAGCCTCTGCCGAACTTCACAAACGAAAGCACATAGTCCGACGAAAATCGTTCGCCGGTCTGTCGTCAAATCCAAACAGGCCCATCAGACCGGAAGAGCGTAAAGCGTGACTGATCACTCCGAAGAATAGCGTTTCAGCTGCTCATAATTCAGGAACGTCGGGAGACAAACCACTCCAAACGGCGCATCGCATTCACGGCAGTGATGTGTGGCTTGTGTGCTGCTGCTCTACCATAATTACCCACACTGCAGAATTCTGTGCGGATTGTTATGTTACTAATCGAGCCATTAAAAGAATTTGCTATTTTAGCAAGCGATTGAAACAGCAGAGGAAGAACAGGATTTCTTAACATTTCTTACCATGGCTCTTCTGTCACGTTCCGTCAGTTTGTGCGGCCTTCCTGAACGTTCCTCTTCTGTCACGTTCCGTCAGTTTGTGCGGCCTTCCTGAACGTTCCTCTTCTGTCACGTTCCGTCAGTTTGTGCCACTTCCTGAACGTTCCTCTTCTGTAGTTGCACCGTCCTGCTTCCATCTCTTCAAGACATCATTTACAGTCGATTTTGGTATGTTTAGTTTAGCTGCAATGCTCCATATGGAAAATCTACTCAAATGACTTTCTGTGACCAGCCCGCGCTGGAACTCGAAAAGTTCACGTCCACGCGGTATAACCGCTTCAAAGTTACGGATAGCACGACAAAAAGTCTCAGATTTATATGCGTACCTCCCCACAACCGTTTTTTTCACTCATGCAAATATTTGGGTAGTGTCCGAACACTTCTGATAATAAAGTGTACAAATTCTGTTTGGTGAGCTCAATGTTCTTGTGGTTTCCGTTGGGTCATAGGAGTTTATTAATATACTAGCCTCTCTCTCTCTCCCTCTCTCTCTATAAATATATATATATATATCCTCATCATCATCATTGTCAACCATTATCAATCCACTGCCGGACGAAGGTCTCCCCAAGTTTCCTCCACAACGGTCTGTCTTGTGCCAGTCTCCTCCATGTCACCTCCTGCATACTTTCGAATTTCATCCACCCATCTCCCATGTGGTCTTCTTCTGGGTCTTTTCCTGTCCCTTGGAATCCAATCTAAAATTTCGGCTGTCCATCGATGATCTGTCCTTCTGGCAGTATGTCCCGCCCATTGCCATTTCATGGATTTAACTCTGATCATGATGTCTTCCACTCTTGTCATTTTTCGGATCCACGAGTTCCTCTTCTTATCTCTCCTGGTTACACCAAGTATGCATCTCTCCATGCAGCTTTGAGTTGTCTGCAGCCTTTGTATGTCTCTTTTAGTTAAGGTCCACGTCTCTGCACCATACGTAAGCACTGGAAGGATGCATTGATCAAACACTTTTCTTTTAAGACATAATGGCATATTGCTCTTGAAAATTATGCTGTTTCTTTCAAAAGCTATCCAGGCAAGTTTTGTACGCCGATTAATTTCTTCATCAATGTGACCCTCACTTGATATCTGCTGTCCAAGATAAACGTACGTGTCTGTTATCTCCAGCTTTTCTCCATCAATCGATAAATCTTCATTTCTTGTAAAAGCATTGAACATTACTTTTGTCTTCTGAAAGTTCATTTTTAATCCCACTTCTTTACTCTTGTCAGCAAGTTCCTGGATCATACTTTACAGCTCTGATGGGGTAGTTGCAAAAATGACTACGTCATCAGAAAAACGAAGGTGGGTTAGATAATCTCCATTAATCTTTATCCCTTTGTTTTTCTAGTTGAGTGATTGAAAGACATTTTCCAATGTGGCATTAAAGAGCTTCGGAGATATGGTGTCGCCTTGTCTCAATCCCTTTCCAATTTTTATGTGTGCTGTATTTTCAAACAGCCGAATCTTTGAACTTGCATTTTCTTAGATGTTATTAATAATATTAATGTATGCATTTTCAATACCGCAGGATTTCAGAGCCATTGTAACTGCTGATGGTTTCACCGAATCAAAGACTTTTTCATAATCGATAAAAACCATGCACAATGGAAGTTCATATTCCCTCGCTCTTTCAATTAGTTCTCTCAGTACGTGCATATGATCTATAGTGCTGCATCCACTCCTGAATCCAGCTTGTTCTCTCGGTTGAGCCATGTCCAGTGCTACCTTCAAGCGGTGTGAAAGAAATTTAGTGAAGATTTTATAAACCACTGACAGGAGGCTGATAGGTCTGTAGTTCCTGAGATCCTCAATGTCACCTTTTTTATGTAGCAGGATCATTGTAGAGTTGTTCCAATCCTCAGGAATATTTTCTTTATTAAGGCATCGAGTGAAAATTTGGGCGAGTATTGTTTCGATTTCTCCACTTGCTTCTTGTATGATGTCTACAGTAATTCCACAAAGAAATTTTTCAATAGTACTTTTCGAAGCTGAGATACAATTTCAAACAGAAATACACACTACCACAACCTAGCGCCGGAACTATGAACTACAATAACCCACGAGCGCAGGCAAAATGCCTCACAAGGTGAATGGTATCTGGTGTTAGTTTTTTAATCACACTATTTGAAGCATAGATATCGAGAAAAACAGATTAAACGTTTGCACCTTCCAGTGGGGAATTTTGACAGGAAACCCATAAAAAACACTTTCGTAGTATGTAGTATCTGACCAAATAATGTTTTTTTTCAGTCTGGTTTTTAAACGCGCAGATACTGTTGTAAATATGACGTAAAGGGAACCGTGAACTTATGTCCTCTGGTGGCAAACTTGTCAGTTAAAGAAATTGAATTTTCTATGCAAAAATTTCATACCAAAAACGCTCTGCGACGAAGGAAAAGAATTTCAAACGGTACTGTTAGAAACAGAGATTTAGAGAAAAACAAAAAAAGACATCTACGTCTCTATTTCAAGCAGAAGATATTCCCAAAACATTTTTCGTGGGGAGCGGCTTCTTATCACAAAAGAATATTTTCAATCGACTTTTCAGAAGGGCAAGTATTACTACAAAATACATCAGAAACAGAAATATACATTTGCGGTCCTGATGGCAAAACAGTTTGTTACTAAAATTGGAATTTATACGCAGAACATTTCTCACAACCATCTGTGCCCGATGCAAAAATATGTTTTCAAATCGGATTTTTTGAAACAGAAGTATACTATGAACCTGCCTCGATAAAGCCACCTTACCTGTAGATGTGTGAAAGCTTGGCACATATTGCTTGCTCAGCCAATAAACAATGGCTTTTTACAATTGCCTGTATAAATTTTAAGATTTTTAGGTACATAAATCACTGCAAGAATAATAATTTGTGTTTCGCAAAGGAAAGCTTTTCATTAAACAGACACTTAAACCTTTCGATTCAACGTTACACTAAAATATTGTACAGTACAATATCTGACACTTCCACAGTATTAATCAATTTTTAACACTTGCACTGTAAAATGATACTTCAAATCATTTGACTTTCATTACTTTTTCGCGCAAATTTCAAAGTGCAACAAACCCATACGTGCGTTCAACACTCTTCATGATGACGGGGCGAGAATACTTCTGTCTTCTCCGTTCTGCCAACCGCCATCTTGGTTTTAGAGACGAGAAGTGTGAGAATTTAGAAGTCCGAAGTTAAGCTCTTCAGTCAAGATAAAGGTAGGTGATTAAAACATTTGTTTTATTGGTTGTTGTGTTAATGCTTTCATGTTGATGCTTATCGTTCTGGTGCTGCACTACTGTTGCAATTCTAGAAAGCCGTTTTGTTCGCACATCCAAGTGATTAAGGATAAAGAGTTTTTAATGTTTTGGCAATCTTGTAGTTCAGGGGTTCTGTACGCTGTATCAGTTCAGAAAATGCTTTGTTTGGCTGGCTTTGTGTGGTCGGTTGATGTATAGTGCTTTACCATGTTATTAGACATTTTCAGAGTTATGTGTACACTGAAGTGCCAAAAAAAAAAAAAAAAAAAACTTGGTTACTTCCATAATTCTGCGTTGGTTCTCCTCGCGATCAGATAACTGCAGCAACGTGACGGGGCATGGACTCAACGAACGCTCTGTAGTACTGTGGATACAGTGCACACCATGCTTCCTGAGGAGCGTCCCACAAATCCGTAATATTCGCCGGTGGAAGATTCCTGGCATTGGCAGCACGTTGAACAGCATCCAAAATGTGTTCGATGGCGTTTAAATCCGGCAAACAAGGGAGCCAAGTCAGGATGCCAAAATCCGTAGAATATTTCTCCTGTCATAATTGGGTGACTGTGGACATGTGAAGTGGCGAATTATCATCTTGAAAGCGTTCGCACCCGTCGGAGTGGTTGCATGACATGAACGGGGGCAAATGATCCCGAAGAATGGTTACGTGACTTCCGCCGGTCAAAGCGGTCTGAAGATCTATGGGGGATCCTAACGCGTAGCAGCTAAAAACACCCCACACCATAACAGAGCCACCGCCGGCCTGCACTGTGCGGGATACGTTGCCTTTAGGGGTTATGTCCACACCTGAAGCTGACCATCTAGCAGAAACAGTTGGTACCAAGATTCGTCGGACCAGGCTACATGTTTCCAGTCATCTTACGTCCAATGGCGGTGTTCCCGAGCCAAGGCGAGGCGCATAGCCTTGTGTAGTCGGGACAGCCCGGCACTCGGGTGAGCCGTCGGCTTCGGAACCTCATTGAACACAGGAAAGTGTACACTGTTCGAACGCTGATGCTACTGCGGACCCCAGCATTGAATTGCGCTGGGATTGGCGGCAATGTTGCACGCCGGGCAGATGTCACGATGCGTTTCTCTACGGCCACACCGGTCTCGCACGCTGGATGTTTTCCCTTAGTTTGTGTAGTGCAAGTACATCCTTGAAAACTGTTGACCGTGTAAATCCAAATTTCATGGTAATTTCTGGTATGGAGTGGCCCATCTCCCGGGCGCGGACTATCATACCACTTTCAAAATCCCTTAAATCTTGATAAGCTGCCATCTGAACTGCAAATGCTACTACTTGAGCTTGCGGAGACATCTGCCTCTATATACACTTCGTTTGCGGAAGATACCATTTACAGCATGGATGTGGTGGCATGTAATAATAATGTATCGTTCACTTGATCGAAAGGTCACTTGACCGAAAATCACTTGATCGAAAGGTACATTTCATCGAAGGGTCACTTGACCGAAAAGTTCATTTCACCGAAAGGTCACTTCACCTAAAGGTTCATTTCATCGAAAGGACATTTGATCGAATAGTTCATTTCACCGAAGGATTACTTTACCCAAAAGTTCATTATATCGAAAGATCATTTCACCGAATGGTCAGTTTATCGAAAACTTAGAATTTCGTTGTTGGAGTGTGGTGCGGGTTTTTGAAAAACTGGCCACCTAAACATTATGGGATTGTACAAAAAAATACACTTTTAATTTCTATGAAACACCTCTCTATGACTAGGTTTTTCGAAATTTAACATTAACTACAAAGCCTAGATCTGTGCCTTTTTGTCAAATTTTAATCCTCCGAGCTCATATTCATTTTTTTAGCAAATTTTAATCATCCCACGCCATACTCATAAAGTTTACATATGAAGTCAAGTGAATAATGTTCCACATTTATTAAGATACAAAAATCAATTTTAGGTCCCTAGGCCTCAGCTTAGGCCTTTTTAGCAAATTTTAATCGTGCGAACTCGTGTTCATAAGGTTTACATAAAAAGTCCAGTTAATAATTTTGCACATTTATTCAGGCAAAAATAATCAAGTTTAGGGCTCTAGGACTCGGCTGAGGCCTTTTTAGCAAATTTTAAACGTGCGTTATCATATTCGTAAGGTTTAGATAAAAAGTAAAGTTTATAATGTTGCATATTTTTTCAGGCAAAAAGAATCAATTTTAGGGCCCTAGATTGAAAAATCAATCTTAGGGCTCCTTTTGAGCACACACGATTAAAATCTGCAAAAAAGGCCTAAGCCGAGGCCTAGGGCCCTAAAATTGATTCCTTTTGCCTGAATAATAGTGCAACATTATTAACTTGACTGTTTATGTAAACCTTATGAATACGAGCACGCACGTTAAAAATGTGCTAAAAAGGCCGAAGCCTAGTGACCTAAAATTGATTCTTTTTGCCTGAAAAAATGTGCAACATTATTAATTTTACTTTTTATGTAAACCTTATGACTTTCATGTAAACCTTATGAACATGATTAAAATTTGCTAAAAAGGCCTAAGCCGTGGCCTAGGGACTTAAAATTAATTACTTTTGTCTTAAAACAAAATCTTTGCCTTCTCACACGGAGAAATCAAAAGTGCAATTTGAGTGTGATTTTCTAACGTTTTGGTGGTCTGTCTGCCAAACTTGCACCATGTTTCAACAGATCCTGTAATGAAATCCAAAGTTTTCGATAAACTGACCCTTCGGTGAAATGACCTTTCCGATGAAATGAACTTTTAGGTAAAGAGGCCTTTCAGTGAAATGAACTTTTCGATCAAGTGACCCTTCGGTGAAATGTACCTTTCGATCAAGTGACCCTTCGGTGAAATGAACGTTTCGATCAAGTGATCTTTCGGTGAAACAATCTTTTCGGTGAAGTGATTTTCGGTCAAGTGAACGAACCTTCGGTGAAGTAAACGTCGGGTAAATGAACCAGACCCGTAATAATATTGGTAGCACCTTTCTCAGTAGGTTTTGGCACTTCAGTGTAAACAAAAATGATTGCAGATCGTGTTAACCATTCAAATAACGTTGCCATCAATCAGTATCTACATATTGCAGTAATGTGCGCAATTATACCATACTGTGGTGCAATTGGAGATGCTACATCACCTCTACCATATTTCGAGGCAAAGGCGCATGACATCTACAACAAGATAGTTCAACAATAGACCATAATATAATGGAATTTTACAGAATAGTGGGTAAGTACACCGTATTTTGGGGCAACTCAACACAAAACCCGTTATGCACAGTTGCAGCACGTTTTTGTGTATTTTCATACTATGATTGGGGTGAAAATGCACCATACTACACTGTGGTAAAGTGAGAAAAGAACACCATTAAAAATTGCAGCTGAATCTATGAGCTTTAGGTCGTAGCAACAACTTATTAAGAAAGGAAAGTGATCACACGTGTCAAGGGATTTCACACGTGTGATCACTTTCACCATATCTTACATTTTAATGCTTTTAATTTATTTTACTTTTTAATGCATATTGCAGGGCACAGAAGGCACATTCTAATAAGGTGTTGCACCTCCTCCAGCAGCAGCAATGCAATCTTCCGATCTGCCATGCAATCGGTCGTATAACTGTTGTATATCACGCTGGGGGATAGCATTCCATGGGCTTTCAACTTGGACGCGTAATTCAGAGATGGTGCTACCTGCCGTGGTCCACGGAGGAGTCTTTATCGGATCTAGTCCCAGATATGCTCGATTGCAGACAAATCCGGAGACCGTGCTGGCCGAGGGGGTTGATGCACACCCTGAAGAGCATGCTGAGTCGCCCGGGCGGAGTGTGGGCGGGTGTTATCATGCTGGAATATCGCATTTGGGATCGCACTTAAAAATGGCAGGCCGACCGGCAGCACGATGCCGCTGACGTACGAACTGCTATTCAGTATACCCCGCACAAACACCAGAGACTCGCACGAGAGTGATAGTTAATTGCTCTTCACACCGTGATGCCCGGCGTGCGATCTGTGTGTCGTTGGCGGATGCACGATGGCAGAAGCCTCTCACCTTGTCGCCTTCGGACGCATACACGACGTCAGACGCTCCCAAGCAGAATTGGCTTTCATCACTGAAGACCACTGAACGCCAATCTTCCCTCCAATGAACTCGTTTTTGACACCACTATCAAACGTGCTCGACGGTGACCAGGGGTCGGTGGTAACCGTGCCAGCGGCACGCGTCCCCGTAGTCCTGCTTCCAGCAAACGTTTCCTTATCGTTCTGGTTGACACCCTTGGTATGACAGAGGATCGAATTTGTGACGCCGTAGCCGTCGCTCTGCCAGCGCCGCTCTTTTGACACGCCGACCCTGTCGTACGTCCGTACCTCTGTGTTGCACAGAACCACGTCTGCGAGTGTGCGAATGCTCGTCTGACCACCGACGGCACTATATTACCACGGCTGATACCTCTCGTTCCACTTGGTCCGCAATTTGACGGAAGGGCAAACCTACTTCCCTAAGACCCACTATACGACCTCGCTCGAACTCCGATAACTGACCAAATGCACTCCTGGGTCGTCCAGGCAATGGCGACTTCTTCAACGAGCGCTGAAAAAACACGACACCAGACGAATGACTTCGTTCTGCACGCCGGAGTCCTTAAATACGCGCTTCGTGCGTACTTTTGCATGTTGTCGTCTGCAGTGACGTCATTATTTCATCCAATGGCATTGCAACTTGGATCACAGTTTCTGTTGCCCTTAACAATTAACATATTATAATATGACGTTCCTACCGGCATTCCTTCTAGGGTTTTTTTTTGGTTTTTGTTTTCTGGCAGTGCGTAAGTGTTTGTCGTACAGTATCCAGTATGATCTTTGTAGGGTTGTACCATGTTGTTGTGTTTTTTACTTTATGCCCTACAGAGTGTTGTAAGCCTTCTTCCTGAAAGACTGGGGCAGCTGGTCAGCACCAATTTTTTTCCTTTTTTCTTTTTTTTTTGTGCAACACTCCAAAAAGTTTTATCTGTGTGCAAACATTTAAATCTGGAATCTCTCTTTGTGCTTAGAAGAGGTTATGATTAAGGTTCCCGGAGATATGAGTTCATTGAATATTTACATATTTCCGTCTGCAGCTTTTTCGAAGAAAATATTATTTTGGTGGTACACACGAATATCGCATATAAACAGTAGAACTTGATGCTATAATAAAAATGCCAGAATACGGAGTATAAATGGTAGAATTTTAATATTTCGGATTTTGACAAATTTCAGTGGGAATTTTTACCTATGGGTGTCAATGGTGATTTCTGCTGAAAGTCGTAAATCTGCTTTTTTTTTTTTTTGAGTGGAGGTTTAACGACCACCGTGAGCAACTCAATGGGCTATAAGCAGTCGCCCGTCCCTAATTTAGGATCAGTGGTTCCAGGGAAGGGAGAGAGCCAGTGCCGTAAGACAAACACAACATCCATGCCTGACCGGGATTCGAACCCGGACCCCTTACGGACGAATGATCAGAGGCCAGCGCCTGTATATCTGCTTTTGAAGTGCATATTGAAAAGTAAAAGAATGCATAGGATACCTGTTTTTATGACAAATATTCACGCTCAACTCTTAATGACACTCAGTGTTTCCGTGAAGGGAACAAATATATATTTGCCGCCCCGGTGGCGCCCTTATCTAAGCGCTGGCTTCTGACCGTTCGTCCGAGAGGGGTCCCGGTTCGAATCCCAGTGAGGCATTTTTTATTGGAGGTTTAACGACCACCGTGAGCAACTCAATGGGCTATAAGCAGTCGCTCGCCCCTAATTTGGGGTCACTGGTTCCAGGGAAAGGAGAGAGCCAGTGCCGTAAGGCAAACACAACATCCATGTCTCATCGGGATTCGAACCCGGACCCCTTTCGGACGAATGATCAGAAGCCATCGCTTCCAGTAAGGCATTGATGTTGTGTTTGTCTCACGGCACTGGTTCTATCCCTTCCCTGGAGCGAGTGGCCTTAAATTAGGGACGAGCGACTGCTTATAGCCCATCGAGATGCTCACGGTGGTCGTAAAATCTTCAGTCAAAAAAAATCCATATTGAAATTTTCACTCTCGGTAATGATGCCGATCTAAAGCTATAGGAAGTTGCCCTCCCTAACCTTACAGCCATTTACAAAATTCGCGCCGTAGTACTTACAGAATGCTTATGCCATATCTGAAGCTCGAACGCATGTCAACTTAGATGATTAGCGAGAAACCTGCGCCTCTGACCACTCGGCCACAACTTCAAATTCTTTTTTCACGAGAATTCTTCATTTATGAAGAGCATTTTGCATGCATCCTTCATAAGGAACGTTTTCTTAATTGTTATGAACCAGTTCTAAAATTTCATACGCCAATTAGTGCTTTATTGCTAATACATTCTACATGTACCTTCCTTTTCTTTTAGAAAAACAAAACGCACTCTCATTACGCCTAAAAACTAAGTGGCATACCTGATGCTGCAGAGTTTGGGTTGGTTCGTTGGTAGATTTTTATGGCGCAAGGTCCTTATTTGGCCAAAGAGCGTCGAACACAAGATCATCAAATGAAATATCTTAAAAGCAGCGTACAAAAGTTAAAAGCAGGCTGATGTGGTAAAACCGACAAATGAGAATGAGGAAAACAGTAAAAACTAGACAAGGTTAAAAAACTTAATATGTTTAAAAAACAAAAAGACAGCGTGTGTATCGCATTGGTCACTCAATAACGTCTGTAGCGTAGCTCCGCCTTCGTCCAACAAATGAGAATGGAAATGAAGAAAACGATGATCACAGAAACGAACACAAGTACACAGAACATGAACGACAGTTGCACGTCTCGCACATTGGGGCAGTGTCGCCACACAGCAAAAAGCGATGGTTAAAACGACAGTGCCCAATGCGGAGACGCGCAAGAACAACTTCCTCACGATGATTCCTCCGCAAACTAGATTGCCATAGTCTAATCTGTGGTTTGATGGAGAGAAGTTTGTTCCTTCCCTGCTGAGACCAAAAGGACTGCGACTCAGCCATGGTTAATGCACGGATGCCAGGACAAAAATCTCGAAAAAACAGCGGCATTCGAGTGATAGGCATGGAGGCGACGGGCCTGGCAGCTCGTTACACTGAAGCCCAACATGGGCAGGAACCCAACAGAATCGGAGCAGGAATCCAGCACCAGTCAAAGTCCACAAGAGACGACGAACATCTCTGGTGACTGGAGAATCAATGCCCTCAGGAGAAGATAAAACTTGGATGACAGACAGGTAGTCAGTGCAAAGCATGGCCCGACGATGTGAGCAAGACTGGGTGCGACGCAAAGCGAGGTGAACTGCATGCATTTTCGCCGTAAAAACGGTCGCGGTCCTATCGGCATACGTCTCATCAATACACACAAAGGCAGATCCCACAACATCACCGGATTTCAAGCCATCGGAGAAGACAGGCACGAAATCGGGATGGAGCGAGTGGTGCCCGACAAAAAGCTGCGGGTAAACGGGAGCAGGCTTGGAGAACTTACGCCACACAGGAGAGACACATCGGCCATCACCTGAGCTGACTGCCAAGAAAGAACATGAAAAGCTTTCCTCAGACCAATCGTCGATAAGTCGAGGCCAGCATCGCGCACCATATCTGACATCCGAATCGCGAAAGTTGGAACACAATATGGGCGGTTGGAAAACCAGCTGATACATTGTGGGTTGAAGACGGAATCGTGCAGTGGATGATCAGGTAGAGATTTCAGCTTGATATAAAACGGGCGACACAGTTGCTGACGGCGGAGACACAACGGCGGTTCATGCAACTCGGCATACAGGCTAGGCACGGGAGAAGAACGAAAAGCGCTGGTGCACAAACGTAAAGCCTGGCGATGAACCGGATCAAGGAGTCTTAAAACAGAAGGCCGTGAAGAACCGTACGTAACACATACGTAGTCCAACCTTGACCGGACAAGAGAGTGATGAATGCGAAGCATTGAGCACTTGTCAGCCCCCCAAAATGTTCGGGAGATGACCTTAAGGACACTCAAAGACTTCGTGAACTTCACCTTCAAGAACTGAATGTCAGGATGGAAGGTGAGTGCGCAGTCAAAGGTCAATCCTAGGAACTTTTACTTCTGACACCACAGGGATAGTAGAGGTCCGCAGACGGAGATGAGGGTCAGGGTGAAGACCCAGTTTGCGGCAAAAATGCTCGCAAACGGTCTTCTGTGACAAGAAGTTAAAACCATCACATAAAGCCCCGGAAGATATCACAGCAATGGCCGCGTGCATTTGCTTCTCAATTGTGTGCATGCTGACGGAAGCACACGAAATCTGAATCATCCACATATCATCGATCCACAAACCATCGGAGGAAGTAATGTGAAAATGTGATTAACAACAAGAATGAAAAGAGTGACTGATAAAATAGAGCCTTGAGAAACATCCTGCTCCTGTGGACACAACGCAGGGAGGGTCGACCCGACGCGCACATGGAACATCCGGTTCTGGAGAAAACCAGCAATGAAAGTTGGTAAGTTTTTCCCGAAATCCGCAGTCGTGTAGATCACGAAGAATGCCGTATCTCCACTTCCGATGATAAGCTTTTTCCATGTCGAAGAACACGGACAACTTGTGCTGACGCCGGAAAAACGCCTTCCTCATAGATGCTTCAAGGCGAAGATGATGATCAGTAATGGAGCGAAACCGACGGAAACCACTCTGATGAGGTGATAAAATGTAACAAGCTTCCAAGTAAAACATCAAACGCAAATTGATGCTGCGTTCTAGAACTTTGCAAAGGCAGCTCGTCATAGCGATGTGATGGTAGCTGAACGGGTCTGTGGGATCTTTACCAGGTTTAAGAACAGGTATGACGATAGCTGTCCGCCAAGGATCGGGAAAGACGTGCTCTTGCCAAATCCTGTTAAACAGAATTAGCAGAAAGTCCAGAGATGATGGAGAGAGGTGCTTCTGCATGTCCTAGTGGATGTTATCCGGTCTGACAGAAGTTCAGCCAGACCGATGCAAAGCAATCTTCAGTTCCACCGCAGTCATCGGGCTGTTATAGACCTCTGAAGAAAACGGTCCGAAGGATATTCTTTTCCTCTCAAGCAGCGTCTGAAGCTGCTGGAACGAAGAAGGATAATTGCTGCTGCTAGACACTGAAAAAAAATGCAGAGCAAAGACAGTCAGCAATACCTTGAGCTTCAGCAAAAACCGTTAGTTAACCACTCTCGAGAATGGAAATTTCCCTAGATGGGTACTTTCTCCGAATCTTGCGAATCCTGTCCCAAACGATCTTAGAGCTGGTAAAGGTGTTGATCCCGGAAATATACTGGATCCAGGACTCACGTTTATGACGACGGCGGACCAGGCGGCATAAGCCTTGGGTTTCTTGAAAGCAAGGAGGTTAGCGTCGGTGGGAAAGCGAAGAAAGCCTTATGGGGAGCCTGACGTGCTGCCTTGCAGTCAGAATTTCACTAAAGCTTCAGACAACGTGGATGATTAATCGACGTCTGCGGAATGGAGAGATCTGCCGCTTGCACAATACAATCCGTTACCGCTGCAACAGCATCATTGATCGTACCTGAGGTCACCATTGTAGGAGTAATGGTCCCTGAAGCAGTGAATACGTCCCACTTGTTTCGATTTATATTCCATCTAGCGGAACGGGCGGGGTGGCGGTATCCGTCACCTGCTAGCCGAAGGAAGATTGGAAAGTGTTCATTGCCAAGGAGATCACCAGACACGCCCCAGGACCAGTCAGGATATAACGATGGTGAACTCAGCGACAGATCAATGGCTGAGTACGAACGGGTTCATGGAAGTAGGTTGTCCCCGTGTTATGGAGACAGAGTGACGTGTTGGACAGGAGAGCTCTCCTGTCCAGGAAAAAAAGATGCGGAAAAATTACAAAGACTGGGACCCTTAACAGGTTTCAGAGTCCACGAGGTCTTCCGGGAGAGCTTCAGTGACCAGAGGGGGGGGGGATTTGCCTGGTGGGTATATGGGACGGTGTTTGGTCCCCGTGTTCTTGGGAGGAATCTCTCGACCCTGATTTTTAGTTCCGAATTTCGGAGAGAAAGAGCTTTTCTTTATCTTCTCTGGTGTCTTTTTTTGCAGTGCCCGCAGCTTGAGTGCCAGTGGTAGTGGTTGATCTTTTCGGCGTCGAGGAGGGTATCGCTTTGGGAGCTTTACGGTGAGATTTGACAACCTCTAGTCCCAGCAGCAACGATGTCCTCGAAATCGTAGGGACACCGCGCTGCGAGATGAGAGAGATGTTCAAGGGTCTTCAGGCGCTGAATAACCTGCTCCTCCATTCACTTTGGATATTGCTTAGAAGCAGCAGAGTGGGAACATACGTAGTTGATGCGGCGTTCAGAAGCCGCCGAGCATTCCAGCAAAGGATGATCTTGAGAACCACAGCGAACACACCTAGCGACGTTAGGACAGGACTGTTGGGAGTGTCCGAAACGCTGGCACTGGGAACACCTCACAGGACTGGGTATATAGAGGCGAACGTCAAGACTTAAGTACGCTGCCTTGATGGAAGTCGGTAGGGTTCTGGTGTCAAAGTCATGATATTCCCATTTCGCCTAAAATGAATCCGTCGAATCCCAATGATATGTTGTTCTTGTTCCCCTAGTTCCTCAAGTAGCTCCGCATCGCTGAATTCAATTAAGTCGCGGGAGGTGACTACGCTGCGAGAGGAATTCAAGTAACCGCACGGGGTCTCTTGCACCGGAATGCCCAACAGTGCGGTTGTAGTAAGCAGGGTGGCACTATGTCTGGAATGAGATGTTTGGACAAGAAGATCCCCTGAAGGAAACTTCTTGACATTGCTCGGAGAGCTAGCAACGGCCTGAAGAGCCTTATTGATCCAGAAAGGGCTTTTGGCACTCAGAGGTTATGAAGGATCGATAGAATGCATCAAGAGAAACAGAGCATTGCAAGTGTCAGATACAAGTTTCTTGGTGGAAGGGGTTGTCCCGTTCTCCATTAGACGCTTTGATGTCGCACCATAGGGAAACATCCTTAGAAGCCATAAAGAAAGATAGTTGATTCATCCGCCGAATTCCTTGCCCAACATCAAGGCCAACCAGGGAGAGCAGGAGGTCCGCAAGCTCAGATTCAATAGGGTCCGTTCCCAGGTGGTGACCTACCACATACTAAAATTTTATCACAATTGAACCATGTTTACGCAAGTTATCGTCCGGACAGGCAGACGGACAAAGCTGGAGCATATACGCTTCTTCAACTTACGGTTGGAAAGCGTAAAACAGGTGAAGGTTTCTCTTTCGAGCTAAACAACACTGCTTTTAATTTAGGAGAAAAACTCTGTCATAGTTAAGTTTGTCCTACCTTGAAGTGTTATTCTCATTTTCGGAGAACGCCCAAACTAACTTCATTTCTTCTAGATGTTTTGCAGAACACAGCATTTCACCTGATGAGCAACTGTGCACTCGTTGAATCTTTTCTTTTCCTTTTACACTAGATATCTGTGCCAGTTCTTTGAGTCTTTCACCTGTAATATCGTGGATACTGGTCAGACCCCAACATTCCTTTCCCTATCTTTCCATAAAATTTCACTTTTCCAAATCTTTAGGCAAAAACAAAGAAACTGCTTTTATGCACTTTCATTAAAAAAAAAAAATAGGAAAACAAGAGTTGCTTATAGAGCTAAGAATAGTGGGATATGTCGTTCATTTTCAGTTTTCAATACAAATGCAATGCATTTCTTTGTGTTTGCCTTTCAGTACAAAACTTTATAATAACGCGTAATCAACCGTGATCCGAGATGTTTATTGGCCAACAAATACGTCACTGAAAATATATACTTCGCGGCAAGTAGTCTAATGTGTGGGAAATAAAATTTTACTTTGCTGTTGAATGCCCGCTTCTTTTTATCTTTCTTTTTTCTTATCTCCTATCGAAACGTCTCAACATGTTGTTTCGATTTGAAATCAGCATTTCGCGTGTTTCTTAAATGCCCACGATGGTTCCGCAGTCGGGTGTTTGCCGATGCTCAAGTTGGTTTCCGAAATCTTGTATGGAATAGACTGAGTGATCACCGACTTATGACCACCTACCTGATACTTTGTAGGTCTTCCTTTAGCCCCCAGTACAGCAGCTATTTGACGTGGCAACGATTCAATAAGATGTTGGAAGCAATTGGGAGGAACGGCCAACCAAACTGCACGTAATGAGGACTTCAGTGCAGATATGGAGGTGATTGGTGTAACCAGGCGCCTGCCATGCCGTTTCATAGTGTCTCACAAATGCTCTATGGCATTGATATCGGATGAGTTCTGAGACCAATCGATATGCTGGAAGTCTGAACTGTGTTCCTCAAACCATTCCTGCACAACATTACATCTGTGGCTTGGCGCAATGTCATCTTGGATGACACCGTCGCCATTCGGGAAAAAGTGCAACATTACTGGGTGTACAGAGTCAGCAAGTAATTTACGACAGTGGGCACCAGTCATACGTTATTCCACATGCACCAGGGGTCCAAGTTCCTGCCACGTAAACATATCCCACACCATACCACCGCCTTGCACTATGGAGACCATGCAGAAGGGATCGAGTGACTCATGTTCTGCGCCAAATACGTAAACAACCATCCACGAAGGAGTAAAAAAATGGAACTCGTCAGACCAGAACAATTTTTTCCAGTCATTCGGCATCCAACTTGCATTATCATTGCACCCGGCGAGCCTTTTGCGCAGATGAACGGTGTTTAGAAGATCGTGTCGTCAGGGTCGTCTGCTGTTATAACAGATACGAGCGAGCGTTGTACGCATGGCCATGACAGAGACTGTTCCGGGTTGATCTCTGTTGCATTTGGAAGTCAGGTGTTGTACTGCTGTGGCTCTCGGCATGTACGAGCCATCGGACCCGGCGCTCACCTCTCACATCAACCTTTCACTGCCATGTGCAGGTTTGCCTCCGGGTCGTTATTTGACCATTTTCATGCGTGTCGTGATACACTTTTAACTATGGCTGCTCGCGATTAACTCACCAGTTCAGCCGTTTGGGAAATCGAGACACCCGTTCTCCAAGCTGCAACAATCTGTCCTTTCTTAAAGTGATAAATCCTTCCGTTTACCCATCAAGCTCCGAATTTTACTACCTACTGCTCAATTCACGTCTCATACACTTAGTGGCCACTTTATTATGACCACCTGACAGTTTTAAGCAAATGAGCTATGGCTGCTCGCTGTTGCCGACAGAGGGCGAGGCTAGTATAAAAAGGGAAAGCTTAGTGCTTGCGACAGTAGTAGAAGTGATTTTTGGATGACAAGATGGGTAAAAAATGCGATTTGACGGACTTTCCACGTGGGATGATTGTAGGAGCTCGGAGCCATGGAGCGAGTATCACCGAAACCGCCGCATTCGTGAAATGTTCCAGAGCAGCTGTTGTTAAAGTGTTTAAAGACTGGACTGTCAGCCAAAAAACTGGGTCTCTACGTGCAACGTGTGGTCGTCACCGACTAGTGACTGCTCGAGCAGAATGGAGAGTGTCCAGACTGGTAACAGACAACAGAAGGGCAAAAGTGCAGCAAATTACAGACCATCTTAATCAAGGATCCGATGGGATATGCCTGTTCGAACACCTTTGCTGTCTCCAGTTCGCACAGGAGCACAAGGATTGGACAGTCGATAATTGGAAACAAATTATGTGGTCCGATGAATCACGTTTTCAGTTGCCCCATGCCGATGGCCGAGTTAGAATTTGGCGGAAACAACACAAAAGCATGGACCCCAAATGCGTTGCTACAGCCCTTCAAGCTGGTGGAGGCAACGTTATGGTTTGAGGAATGTTTTCCTGGAAGGCTTTGGGCCCTTTAATTCGTGTTGATTAACGTCTGACTGGCACATCATATCTAAACATCGTTGCGGACCAAGTGCATCCTGTCATGTGGATGGTTTATCCCAATGGCGATGGCTACTTTCAACAAGATAATGCGTCCTGCCATAGTGCTCGTATTGTACAGGATTGGTTTCAGGAACATGCCGGTGAGTTTACTTTGCTTAGGTGGCCACCACAATCTCCAGATCTCAATCCCATTGAGAATTTGTGGGATGAAGTTGAACGAGCCATCAGACAGCTGTATCCACAAGCCTGCAATATCACACTCCTGGAAAGTGCTATTCATCAAGCATGGTCTCATATTCCATAAACCACCTATCAACATATCGTGGAGTCGATGCCACGAAGAATCGACGCAGTATTAAAGGCAAAAGGTGGCCCAACGAAGTACTGAGGGGTTGGTCATAATAAAGTGGCCACTCAGTGTATATGCTACGTCGGTCGACTAATCAAGCCACCTCGGAAATCACGTAGTCAAAGGGCCACATCCACTTTTGATAGGGGTGGTCATAGTTCAGTGATCTCACAGTGTAACCGCCGCAGAGTAGTTAGAGGCGTCAGCATCTGGTTAAACATCTTAGCGAAATCTGATTTCGAGTTACAGATGGGGAATTTTTGCTTTTGATTTCTCGTTTTGTTTAGGGGGTTTAACGACCACCGTGAGGAACTGAGTGTGCTATAAGCAGTCGTTCTCCCCTGGTTGAGGACCAGTGGTTCCCTGGGGACGGGACAGAGCTAGTGCCGTAACACCAACACAATGTCAATGCCTCAGCATTATTCGAACCTGAACTGATCTTGGACGAATGATCAGAAACCAGCAATTAGACCATTGCGCCACCAGGACCGCCAAATAAGGCATGGACATTCCGCTTGTTCTAAAGCGCTGTCTCTGTACGCTCCCTGAAGCCAGTGGTCCAAAATAGAGACTGGAGACTCAGCGTTACTTTACATGATCTTAGAGGCCATAAAAACCTGCAAAAAAACTCCGAATAGGTCGCCTTATCCGTCATCTGTATATAAGGCATGGACCTCTGTCTCATAGTGCCGCTGATCTTGGTTTCAAATACAGAGTGAGAGGAGAATGTTGTGTTTGTCGTTAAGTTGTTGATTGCTTCCATTTCCCGAAACCAGTAGCCCTAAATTAAGGAACAGTGACTCCTAGCATTAAATGCTAATAAGATTCACTTAAATGTTGATACAAACAGTGCTGCGTCATCCCCACGGGCTCAAGACACCTGTGCTACGCCTCTGGGAGTTACTGAACATAATAAATTATACGTAACCTAACGACTCTGGTCACATTCTGCAAAGCAAAAGGTGTTGGAACGCTAAATTGAACTCATCAAATAAATGAACAAACAGCTTTTATGGTGGGGAGTGTGTGACTGGAATCTTCAACCAATGCTTGAAGTGCAAAATAAGCCACTAGTTGAAGTTGTTTCCCAAGGTCAAAATCATACAGAACGCAATCTGTTCTACCTTTTGCAAAAATGAGACCTCAGATAGTTACCTTCTGAACACAGACAATAATGTTTTAGAATCCACGGGAAAATTTATCACTGTCCCAGTCATATGGGAAACCGACGTACAGAGCAGGATGTGGGCAGTTGCTATGTGAAGAGTGAAATCACTTGATTCAGTAAGAACTGCGTTGTTACATTACGGTTTGTTAAATAAATCTCAGTTCTGGAATTTATTGTTTTGCTGCTTGGTTAAGAGATTTGTAGAAGTACTATATCGGCATAAGTTATACCGTTCTACGCGGCGTAACTCATAAAAACGATGTAGCATTTGCTTTATTTTATTGATTCTCCTTCCGTGTGCTTCCGCACGTACAGGAGTTTAATTGAAAATATTGTTCCGCATTACACAACAATTTTTCCCCGATATAAGGGAATCAGTGAACTACTAAAAGGAAATACATACACTGAAGTGCCAGAAAAACTGGTACACCAGTCTAATACTTGGTAGGTCCCCCACGGGAACGCAGGACTGCAGTAATACGACGGGGCATGAACTCTATTAGCTTCTGGAAATATGCTGCAGGCAATGCACACCATACTTCCTGCAGAGCGTTCCACAATCCGGGTGTATTCCGAGGACTCAGATTCCTCTGTTCGATAGCGCGTTGCATGATATCAAAAATGTGTTCTATCATGTTCAGATCTGGGGACTTGGTTGGGAATGGCAACACCCCAAAATCAGATGAATGCTCTTCTAACCATAATGTGGCGTCCCTGTGTGGAGGTGCATTGTTCAGTCAGAACAGGCCCAACTCAACAGCATGAATGTAGGACATAAATGGGTGTACCTCGTCAGAAAGGATGCTCACATAGCGTTGCCTGGTCACAGACGTTTGTAGACTTACCAGGGGTCCCAGTGAAGTCCAGCTAAGCACACCCCATTCCATTACGGATCCCCCACCAGCCGGAACAGTTCCCTGTTGACGGGCGGGATTCATGGCTTAATGGGGTTTGCGCCACACACGAATACTTCCACTGCCCGATACAATCGGAAACGAGACTCGTCAGACCAGGCTACTTGTTTCCAGTCATCAAGTGTCCAGTGGCGGTGTTGCCGTGCCCAAGCGAGGCGCATAGCTCTGTGTCGTGCACCCGTCAAGGGGACTCGAGTTGGGCGTCGGCTCCCAAAGCCCATAACGTGCAGAGTACGTTGAACAGTCCGGACGCTGATGCTTGTTGAGGCTCCAGCATTGAATTCCGATGATACCTGCGAGAGTGTTGCACGCCTATCGCGTGAAACGATTCTTCACAGCTGACGACGGTAACGTTCACCCAATGTCTTTTTACGGCCACACTGGTATCGTAGGTTGGACGTTTTGCCGGAATTCTTGTAGACACGATATACCCTAGCATTAGTCGTCCGTGAAAATCCGAACTTCGTATTTATCTCCAAAATACTATGGCCCATCTCAGGAGCGCCAACTATGACACCGCGTTGGAAATCGCTTAAATCGTTATTACTTGTCATTCTCATGCCAAAAATAGCTCTGACAGCTGGCAAGGATGTCTATCGCTTTATATACGCACTGGCGGAAGCAACCAAGTACGCGCATAGGTGACGTTGCTATGTATTTTGCATAAGCTCGTCTGTACCAGTTTTTCTGGCACTTCAGTGTGTATATAAATATACACAGTTGAGTCACAATATTGTAACTACCAGCTAATATCCAAAGTAACCGCCATGTGCAGCGCGGACAGCAGCTAGACGGACTGAGAATGACTCAAAAAGGTGCTGAAAGGTGTTCACAGGTATGTGGAGCTATGCTGACTGCAGTGCATCTGACCGCTGCTGGAGGGTGCATGGTGGAGGATTCATAGAGCGAACAACACTATCGAGGTGGTCCCACAGATGGTCAATTGGGTGTAAGTCTGGAGAATCAGGGCGCCCGAAAAGTAATTTGAAGTCTTCATCGTGCTCTTCCAACCATTCTCGGGCATTTCTAGCTGTGTGACACGTCGCATTGTCGTGCTGGAAAATTCCACCCGTCCCAGGGAAGGCAATCAGCATGTATGGGTGTGCATTTGTCTGCAAGGATGGATTTATAACGAATTCGGTGCATAGTGCCTTCCACAAGTATGAGTGGACACAGAGAGTGCCACGAAAACATTCCTCAGACCATAACGCTGCCCCCACCAGTTTGTGTTCTTCCAGCAATGGATGAAGAGAGTTTGTTCTCCGATGCTTCTCGCCTAATACGCCAAAGTTCATCCGTTCAATGAAGCAGAAAACGTGAATCATCGGAGAAGGTAATCCTTTGCAATGGAAGCCCAATTTCAATACTGCCGTAAGAATGTAAGCCTTTTCTGCAGACGCACCTTCGTTAGCATAGGTGCAGTGACCATCCGTCTGCATCGGAGCTCCATACGCAGCAGTGTTCGCTGAACCGCCATTTTAGACACACTTTCGGTGGCCCCCTGGTTCATTCAGATAGAGAGTTGCTCCAATGTAGCCTGTCGATCGGAACTCACGCACCTTCGCAGCCAACGTTCACCTCTCACATCAATGGCACGTGGTGCTCAGCAGTTTTCACGTCGCTTATTCGCAATGGCGCCATTTCACCAATTGTGACGTACCTGCCAGCAGGACGCACACGACATAAAGGCAGATAGGAATCAGAATACATGTCTGCGTAGCTCAGTTGGTAAAGCTGCTTGTTCCGGAATAAGCGTACTCGGGTTCGAATCCCGGCGTAGACCAAAAATGACGGAGGAATTTACTTCGTTATAATGGCGCCCGAACTACCCGGATGACCCGACCGTTCAAAATCTCGCATTGGTGTGATGTTATTTCCACACCGCGAGATAGGAAAAATCAGAGAATCCCTTCTCCAGTGCTTCGAAAAATAAATGTGTGTGACGTTGCATTCCACACACCAGATTGACGGGGAGTTCTCAAGTGCACGTTCTACAGTGGTTGTCTGCCTGCAACGATTCATGGTCACGGCTGATCCGTGGGCCATGCCCCCGGCCCTCTTTCGGGGGGGGGGAGATGTGACGTACCTGCCAGCAGGACGCACACGACATAAAGGCAGATAGGAATCAGAATACATGTCTGCGTAGCTCAGTTGGTAGAGCTGCTTGTTCCGGAATAAGCGTACTCGGGTTCGAATCCCGGCGTAGACCAAAAATGACGGAGAAATTTACTTCGTTATACAATCACGATACACTTTAACCACATCAGCACGCGAACAGTTCACAAACTTCGCTGTTTCAAGAATACTGCCACCCGAAAGCCGATAATCATCCATTTTTGCAAATCTGAAAAATCGCTCTTCTTATCCATTACAGCAACGAGTGATATGCTTTCAGAATGCGCACATCACACCTTATATACCCTCCAAGCCAGCTCACGACACGTGCCTTCTTTCATTGGCAACGCGCTGTTGAGGTCAAAGGTAGGAGGTGGTCACAATAATGTGACTCGAATGTATATATACTTCGCACTGGAAATATCTCATATTATAAATCGATACCCTATTTAAAATTCCAGAATCAAGAGCGATGGCTTACACGCATTTCCACGGAGTACGTATGATTTTTAAGTCCTTCAATTTTCATGGCCATTAAATATAAATGATTAACTCAGATTACAATGAACGCCATTCGAACTCTTAATATATTGCAAATTAATTTCCATTGGGATTACAAATACAAATGGCAATCCCATTGCCGTAAAAAGATTATTAAAATACTTCAGAGGTTTAATACTTGATAACAAAATCTCATCTGGTTTCCTGCAGTAAGAATGCATTAACCGTAGAAATATGAAAACAAAAAGTACGCAGGACACATTCATTTTTATTTATATGAAGATAAGCTAATTAGATATTCTTTATCTAAAATCGCAAATGAATGCCCCATCATCAAAACCATGCTTATACATTCTGTGATGTTGAGAGATGCTTCCTCCACATGGGGATATTACAGAAGATGCAGATGACTTTATTCAATTAACTTACAAGATGTTGACGTTTTGCTCTTATCTCTTGACTTTGTACAGCAGCCTAGGAACAATCTTCTCATATAAAGAGCGGTTTCATTTTAGATATTAGTTTTTACTCGTTTGTTTTCATGATTTAATCATAAATGTTCACTGGATATTTTTAATGAAACATATTCAATCAACGATTAAAAATTCAAAAGAACGCTATGGATATTATTTCCAAATAATCTTTGCATTCCTAGAAAAATGCAGGTACGTTTGAAACAAAATAAGAAACAACACCCCTTAATAATAAGTAAGATGTGTAAAAGGAACTGAATAAAGAATCGTAAAACATGATATTAGTACTGTCTCCAAATTGCGAAAGATTTCGGAATGATTTCATGGTGTTTAAAATCACGTTGTTACGAAGGCTGCTTAGTAAGGAGTGATTTTTTTTTTTTTTTTTTTGCAAAATATTTTTCAAGTCCTGAAGTAACAAGCTAGCAAAACTGCTGGTGTGAAAATTCGTCTGCTTTTGGTGGTTTCTGCCAATTTAGTAGTATTTGTGCAGTAGCCAAAGATAAAAACTTGTTCAGTCTTTGAACTCGTGATGGATGTGAAAACAGAACAATGTGTTGCCTCTTAGATTTTGCTACCGCTTGAACAAAACTCCCGATGAAGTGCTAAATATCCGAACAGATTATATAATTTCCTTTGTCTGAGCATTTGAACGGTTGTGTTACTTTGGCGGCGTAGTGGAAAGAGCGCCTGCCTGTTTTAATTGCAAAATCTCTGTCTTAACCAATACACTGATTTTTTATTATTGTAATGTTCATGAAACATACATTCATATTCGGACACCAGAAACAAACAAAAATACCTGGTTATTAAAATATTTCTCTACATACCTTATTTCCCCACGTTATTATTGACCGGCTTTCACCTAGTCTTCAAATAATGTTATCAGCAAAAGGATTTGTCTCAGCTAATTAATTAGATGTTATGAAGCATTTCAATTGAAATTTGTTACTTGACCATGGATTAAGTCGTTCTTACATCAAGTTTGAAATAATTACCACAAGACAGATGTCTGATATCCTTAGATTATCAGATGACAGTGTAGACTGTCATCGGGAACCTTTGAACATGCTCTAAGGTTATGCACTTCAGATACCACAATTAATGAAGCCCAGACGACGAGCTGACCATGTTTGAATTTCCCAACCTCAGAAATTTGACTTCAACGGGATATAATCGAGTATTTTTTTATTGTGTGAGTTATCGAGTACCGTGAGCAACTCAATGGGCCATAAGCAATCCCCTGTACCTAATTTTGGGCCACTGGTTCCAGGGAAGGTAGAGAGCCACTACCATAAAACGAACACAGGTCCATAGCTCACCGGGATTCGAACCCGGGCACGTCTCGGACGAATGGTCAGAACCAGAGCTTAGACCACTGCGCCACCGGGGTGGCCGAGTAATTATAAAATTAATTCAGTGCACCCTGCATCGTAAATACCTAAATTACAGTGCTCGCGCTTTGTTATTTTCTACATTCAAAACAGAGTCTTCAATCTAGCACTTTTATGCCATAAACCATACTGTCAAATTACGTAGAAGGAATTTTACAGATGAACAGAAAAGTATTCCATCATTCGTCTAAAGTATAACAAAAATGTTGGGTTAAACATGTTGAGCTTAGTGGGCCATATTTCAAAAAGCCATGAGCAGTAGTAAACTTGGTTTCATTTTTAAAAATCATTCAGGATCTTAGATCAATGGTTGTCGTATAAGTTAGTGTAATATAACGCAATTAGTTGACCCGATATTACCGAAACACAGGAAATTCAATTCATGCTAAAGAAACGTAAGGCGCTTTTACCATAGCTTCAATTTCAACGTAAATGACAAAACTGCACTTGTGTGCCATAACATAATGCTCACCTACCAAGCAGCGTGATAAGCAGTCTTTCGCAACTATAACAGCTCCCGCGTGATCTACTCCACTAGACCACGAAAAGTGTCTTCTGGAGTTCTGGAATAGCTGGACAGAATGATATCCCAGGGTTTGGCGACGGAGAGAGCCAGTGGCGTGGACGAACGAATGTTGTGTTTCACTGCAGCCAACAAATGTTCGATAGGATTCAAGTTGGAGGTTTCTAGCGGTGGAGAGCGTACTAAATGCTTATATGCTTTTGTACCATTCCTGCACAGTGCAGCGCATGCGACAAAATAATGCCTAGGTAGGATTTGGTGATGAGTCACCCAGTATTGTTCATAAGGATAAACCCAATAACATGATACCGCCGACGCTGTCTTTGCTGTTTCCGTCCAATCGCGAAGTCTGGTTACAGATATTAATCAGCATATAATGAACAAAATTCTCCGGCTGTACGTGTAGTGCAGGAAAGCTTACGTTAAGTCACGTTAGGGTTATTGACAGGTTACTTGACGTAGCTAAAGTGCTTAATCTGCAAAGTGCTAGACTTTGTTTAGGTAAGACTCGCACGTGCAATAAATTCCAAGAATATGGAATTTATTTTTACTCAGCGTTCCTCATTATCTTGAATATCAGTAATATAACTTCGGCTTTAGTACATTAGTACCTTGAAGGCTCCTTATTAGAGCGGTAAACACAATATACCCTGAACTTAACGTAAACACTCAATGAAGTAGACTTAACGGCCAGACAGAGGTCTGACAATAAAATGAACTAAGAAAACGTACTCACTTTTAATTTTTTACTGTGGAGCTCCTGGTATTACTCAAATACACACTCCAAAATAACACAACTACTGATAGCCCGAACTTTCGTACTATCGTAATATCGTAGAAAAGTAGGTAAATCGCATATCAATAATCAGGAAGAACCTATCACATATAAAACGAAGCTCTTTCGTATACTTGAGCGCGCCTATATATACTGCATACCACCACGTCATGAATTACACTCGTTGCCACATTCAGCGGGAGAAACAACATCTCGTTAAGTGAGAAGATAATTTGCATAGGAAAATAAAATAACAAGAGATAGTAAAATCAAAAAGAAACTGAATCTAGAGTATACGTTACAAGCACAGCGTCGAATAGGAACCCATTCATCGGCATTTTAGACCTGGAGACATCGTACCAGGCGATTTATTTCCAGTTGTCCACTGTCCAGTCAAGGTGTTTCTGTGCACACTGCAAAGCGGGGTTCTCGATGATAGCGCGTCTACGTGGAAATATGAAGACGCCTTTGACTCCTTACGCCCCTCCGCAAAAGCCCTATGAATTGTGTGCTTAGAAACATTTGTGTGTGCACATTTGTTGTTTTCTATCGAAAACTGACTGAGGAATCGTGGGCCATCTTTGACCGGGACAGAACGTGTCAACTGGCATTCACCTCGACGGTCTACCATTGATGGTCTCCTCTTTCCGGCACGTTGGTTGGATGCGTGTTCCATATCAGATCATTGAAGCCGTATCTTAAATACAATGGCCTTCGAACAGTGAACCCAGCCTCTGTTGTTGAGATGCTGGCTTCCGCTTTTCACGCTATGATAATCATTACCCATTCAAAACACCGATGAGTCCTCTTTTTACAGTGTATGTGCTACATACTGCCGAATTGTCATACCCTGCCCATGCCGTCTATACGTATATTCCACGTCTGTAGGGGACGTTACTATACGTGCTGTTGGACACGTCCAATCATGGGGACGAGGGTCATCATAACGATCTGTGTTATGAGTTCACGAGTATGCGTTCACAATAGTTTTGAAGGGATGCACGATCGAGAATGTGACCGAGTCTTGATCCACTGATTCCTAGAGTGAAATTTCTGTTCGATGTTTCGCAGGCATACTCGTACTATGGATCATTACACCGATGTCTTCTTGTAGAATGAATCTTGTACGTATCATGATCATTCAAGGCTGTTTGCAATTAGCGAAATGAGGAGCTACCAGAAATTTAGGTTATTGCTTTATGCGTTGTATGAAATTAAATGTTTGGAGGCTATAGTGATCGCCATTTTGCATAAACAACATGTTTGTACAACAAAGTATCGCGCGCAATATTCTTGGTATCGGAGGCGTGGGAAATGATGCATATGTTCTGTCCTGCAAGCTCTTGCTCGCTCAGAGAAGAGCACAGAAGTTGGTAGCGGAAAAAAATTGTATTCTGTCAGTGAATATGAATTTAATTCGAATTAAGTGCTCTACTTCACAGATATATACTTTCTTCTAGGAAAAATGAATCTTTTTGGTATAGAATAATAGTTAGATTTTTGTACTTTTTGACGTGTTTCCGTAGAACCATTTAATATTCAGAAATGATATGTGCTAACTGGTCTTCATGCCAATTTGGTTTCATCGATAAAAAGTACGCGTCCATAAATGGCATAGTCCATTTGATCGGCACGATATTTTCTGTGCAGTACAAAATGATATGCTGATCTTAGCCGTGAGCATATTGTTTTTTCTTCTTGCTTTCAAAATAAATGAACATTTTTCTTACGTAATAAAACTTGGGGCTAATTTAAATGATACACACTGTAACGTACCTGGAGATGTGACGTACCTGCCAGAAGGACGCACACGACATAAAGGCAGATAGGAATCAGAATAAAATGTCTGCGTAGCTCAGTTAGTAGAGCGACTTGTTCCGGAATAAGCGGCCTCGGGTTCGAATCCTGGCGTAGACCAGAAATGACGGAGAAATTCACTTCGTTATAATGGCGCCCGAACTATCCGGATGACCCGACCGTTCACAATCTCGCAATGGTGTGATGTTATTTCCACACCGCGAGATAGGAAAAATAAGAGCAGCACTTCGAAAAAAAAAAAAAAAAAAAATAAGGGGGAGATGATGTAACGTACCTGGAGATGTGACGTACCTGCCAGAAGGACGCACACGACATAAAGGCAGATAGGAATCAGAATAAAATGTCCGCGTAGCTCAAATGGTAGAGCAACTTATTCCGGAATGAGGGGACCCGGGTTCGAATCCTGGCGCGGATAAAAATGACGGAGAAATTTACTTCGTTATAACACATTCTCTCTCTCTCTAATGTTTGGGTGTGAAATTTTAATACGAGTCAGTTGCTAGTCAAAACTGGACATTTAAAGAATCAATAGAGCTATTTCTCAGCAAAGTTGAAATACGATGCATCTAAGGAAAATTTGGTTCTAAAATATTTGGAATATTGCTTTGAATTGTTTTCAGCACTGGTATATTGGTCTACGATCAAACTATGTTTAACCAAAAAAGTTCGGAGAAATTTACACAGAGAAAATGGAAATAGTCCTTTTCTTTTTCATTCATTCTTACGGTTTCATATGGTTATAAAAGAATCATAGGGTTCGTGATTTCCTTAGATTTTTCAAAATGCTGCTATGAAATTTACAATGCGTCCATTTTGCTTATCTGCAGAGTATTCTTTTGACAGATTTTTCGGTCGTTAATAAAGGTAAGAAACGGGACTGCTGTTTTTCAATGAATTCATTCTGCGTTGCGCTGATAGCGAATTTTTAGTGTTTTCTCCGACAAAAGTCAATATATTTACTGAAGCATGGGAATCCGCATAATGCAATGAATAACTAGTATTAAATGTGCATGCTTCGCGCACTGCGAATTTTAAGCACGCAGTTTAAAAAACTGCAATTGCATATTGTATCATTATGTCCATCTTTCTGTAGGCACAACAACTGTGCCCATATTTTTGCTATTAGAAGAACTCTTTTTGCATTGCGAAGCGTCAACTTGTGGTACAGGTTCCATTCAATATGAAGAAAACGTGTACAATGAATATCGTAAATAATGTGCAATTTTCAGCTACAGCGTGTGAAATACTCGTATTTCTCTAAATTAACCTTCCTTTTTTGAGTTTCTGTCCTTACATATTCTAAGTTACTTCTCCGTTATTTTTCTTTCAGAACGGCAGCCAAATCATCTGAATTTACTTATAATTTTTGGCAACGGCTGAGAGTGAGTCCGAGATAAATGAAAAGCCACGCCCAATGTAAAGAGGGGTAGTGTGAACGTAAGACGAAATATTGTTTAAAGTAGGGCCGAATGTTATCTAGATGATCATTACACCGAGTAAATGTTATCTATGTTGACAATGTTATTCAGTCTATGAGGCTGTTTCAAGTGTTGTCTTCGTTACGTTGTGTTGCCGAAAAGTGAAGCTGTATTTCGTCAAGTAAGGGCAAAATAAAGTCTACTTGGATTGTTAGCTAAATGTTTTCAATCAATGACGTCTGGCGGTATTCTTACTTATTTAAGAGCTAAAGTGACGATTGTTACGACAAATAACCTGCAAAAACACACTAACTTACAAAAGCCTAAAACATCGAGTAAATGCATTTTCATTTTGGCTGATATCCTTCTTTTCTAAAAATCAGCTTTAAAAATAATCTTTTTTGTCGAGAAAGGATTCAAAAGCCCTGCTCAAGACAGTCAAGAGTTCGGTTCAGTGAACCTGTGTCTTTCCATAATTCCCCTAAGTTTCATAAATTGTTTAGAATGATTAAATTGCAAAGCATTAATTGAGAACAATACAGTAATAATAATGACTTCGATATTTGTGTTCTGCATTGAAGTGTGATGTGTTAAGAGTTATATATGAAACTGCGCAGCTTCAGTCTGCTGAGGAAAAAAAAAATGTAACACGTTGCCTTCCTAGACAACACGATTCCTGGGGTTAACTCAGATCAGCGAGGTCACTCAGGTGTAATACGACCATTGAGTCACGTTTCAGTGATTCCGTGAGGGAAATAGTGCCAATATTTCTGCACAACGCAACGTCAAAAGAGCTTCCAAGACACGAAACAGCAGCTTAGTAGGCAATATGCGGTGGATGCTGTGAACCTATCATCTACGTCCTGCTTCCTTTTCCTGGTCATCGTTAGAGATCATTTGCAGAGAAGTCTCAGACAACGAACTGAGTCAGCGTTGCTTTATTCGACCTCCTTTTCTCGTGCTTTCTCTTATTTTCGATAATGTCATTGCCTCGCGACTTTCCATATCTAGTTATTTTGTCCAAACACGCGCCTGCTGCATAAAGAAATAATTGTACATACGCGTGTATCAAAACAAATGATCAAATAGGTGATTCTCAGAAAATCTTAACGCTAGTTTATGAACATTTTTAAATATTCAGTCTCAATTTTATTAAATAACTACTTATTATAGTACATCTCAAATGAGTAGCGTGTTGGAGATTCGACAAAAACTTTAGGCATTTGTGATAGTGTAACGTATACTCTATATTCACTTTCCTTTTGATTTTACTATCTCTGGTTATTTTATTTTTCTATGTAAATTATCTTCTTACTGAACGAGATATTATTTCACCCGCTGAATGAGATCTGGCAATGAGTGTAAGTCATGACGTGGTGGTAGCCAGTATATATAGGCGCGTTCATCGATAGCGAGAGAGAGCGTTTTGTTATACGAGGAGAGATTGTGTTGTTATAAGGAGAGCTTTTGTTGTTATAGGGAGATCGTTTGTTGTTATACTAGAGGAGAGAGTTTCGGTCTATGTGATTAGTGATTCTTCATTATTGTGAAACAAGTTGTGTGTGTGTGTGCTTTGGATGACCAAGAGTTGCATAATAAAAAAGCTTTGAGTAAGTACGTCTTTCTCAATTAATAGTTTTTGTCAGACCTCTGTCTGGCTGTTAGGTTTATATCATTAGTTTATTACCATTAACAACCAGCGTTAAGACTTTATTCATTCTAATTACTGCTGCAACATTATTACCAGTTATAAGTTTGTTCAATACTATTACTACACTACTAGCAGGAGACTTTATTCATGTTCTTAATTAACTAGTAACAACAACCATTTGAATTCACTATTTGAAGCTTAGTACAAGCATATCATTCAGTAGCAGAAGCATAATACTTAGCTCAGTAGGAGAGCTTCATTATTATCATTAGCTAGCTGGTAGAAAGAGCTTATTCATTATAATTAGCTTAGCGGAAAGCAAATAAAGCTAATTCATTATAATAGTAATTTTAAGACAAGAAAGATGACACCAAATTCTTGGGTGTAATGAATACGTCTTTTGAAATATTTCCGACACCAAAGGATTTTTTTTCAAAATAAAGTTATACGAAAGAAAGAAGTTCAGAGAAGAAGGAAATGCATTTATGCCGTGTAGCAGGAAAACTGCGCATTATTTAAAATAAGCAAAGTGAGTAGTGTTCTTCATAGTAAATAAATCCAGTTACCAAAAATATAAAAATTAAAATTGAACCAGATTTCTACAATCATTAAAACATCCACAAATAGAAATACATGCTTACGCACACCAGCGACAGAATTACGTGCTATGAAAAAAACACGAAGTGTATACAAAATGTCCCTCATAGAGAAATCATGTATATGAGAGACTGAAAGAATTCTTCATATTAAAGAACTAGAGGAAACATGGAGTAAAACGTGATGCAACTTTACTACAACTAGCAGGAAAGTTCTGGGTTATTTGAAGGAGAAAATGAAAACAAAATATTCCTCATAGTGAAGGCTATCCCATCAAGAAACAATTTTTTTTCAAGGAATTTTCAGAATCGGACGAACTGTTAAATAAATATAAATATATATATTTAATAGTTTTCTGGCGGCAGAATTTTGAATTATGAAAAAGTAAAAAAAAAAAAAGCACGCAAAATATTCCTTACAGCAAAAGCTATGCGATGGAAGACGAAGTTTTCAAGCACGACTAGAGAAAACTAGAAATAGCCTTTACATATACGCCACTAGCGGGCGTGACGCATATCTTTGATTTAACCTTCCTTTGTGAGTTTCTGTCCCTATGTAAATGATGTTACTTCTCCGTTTGATTTTCCTTCTGAACGGCTCGTCCCTTTCCCGAATTTTTTTATATTTCTTGGCAACAACTGACAGTGAAGGTAAATAAAAACAACGCCGAGAGTAGAAAGGTGTATGGTGATGGTACGACAAATGATAGCTCAATAACTGTAATTTGACGTATGCTAACTTGATGATCTATACACTAAAAGAGTTTCATCTATGAGATTGATGAAGTGATAAGTGCAATTCTAGAACCAGAAAGTAAATAAACGGCTTTAAGTTCTGTTCTTTTACTATATCGATCCCTACGACAGTTGGTGGGAATATCTGTGTTGTGTTGACTGTTAAGTATTATTTCAACATACTAGTCTAAAACATATTCAAAACATTATGTAGAAGAACTGCGTTATGGAATGATCATAATGCTCGGAATCTTTACAGTCTTGCATAAGGCTCAACTCTATGTTCCATTGAACCTGCATAGTTCCACCTTTGAACAAATGTAGTGGTGTACAGCCATCCAGCATCATTCCTCCTCAACCAAAGATTTAATCCTCTAGCGTGCTCTCGTTTCCGGGTGTTGCGGTAATGCTTGGGCATTCCGTGCTTTCTCCAGATGTGCACACATCGAAAATCAGTATTCAGACTGAAAAGGGACTCATCCGTGAATATCACATGAGCCCAATGTTATGTTATCGGTTCAGGTGCATAACATTGCAATTCTAACTGAAATTCTAACTGAAATGAGAAGGTTTTTAATTAAAATAGATAAAGCGGAGAGGGTGCGAGCAACTCGTATTAGGCTGTACCCTCCTAATTTTAGAAGAACTGCGGCTAAAATTATTCTCCCCTCAAGTGGGGCTTCTACGTGCGCTTTAGGTAGCCATAAATGGGGAAAAAAATGGGAAGCTTAATTAAAAATGCTATTATAGAAAAAAAGGGGTATATTAGTAGGATGAGGATTAGAAATAGAATATCTAAAGAAGTGGGTTAAAAAGAAAAAAGAGAAATGATAGAAAAAGAGACAGGGAACCAAAAATAGTATAAAGAAGAAGGTAAACACCAGCTTGTAAACGCTCTGGAGAGGTTCCGTTTGTAGTAATTAATAATAGTGTAGTTATGAGAACCGCCTCAAAAAAGATATAAAAAAGTACGCTGTTTCTAGCAAGAAATGAAACAAATAGAAGTAGAATAATGATTTTTATAGGAAGAAAGATTTTGTTAAAGTTAAAAGATGATAGTGTGATTAGATGAAATGACAAAAGGGTCAGGATGGTTACCGCAAAGGCCAGTGTGACCGAAAAGAATAAAAAGTTGTATGAGGATGAGTGGGTTGAGTGAGTGAGTGAGGATAAATCAAAACCCAAAAGAAAATTAGGATGGAAGAAAATGGTAGATTTTGGTTAAGATAGGGGTTTACCGCCACTCAGACTATGATTGGCGCAACCACAGCCATCAAAGTTAAGAAGATTTAAATGTAACGACGAAGAAGAATGAAACACCCGAGAGATAGCAACAAGGAGTCTAAGACCTATGGCTCTTCCTCTTACTATAATTGTGAGAAAAAGAAGAATAAAAATAGAATTGGATAGGGGTGATAGATAAACAAAGGCTATTAAATAGGATAATAAAAATAACTCCAGACTGATAAATATTATAATGATATTAGCTCGCCACCATCCAATTCTATTTTTTGTGCTAGCAGCATCTGCTAGCACAAAATCCTTCGACTTCTTCTTTGAGAGGGGGTGAAAGAGAGGCAAACCTTCGATACATACCGTTCTTAAGAAATCGTGGGGACACATGGTGTTTTTGACACCATCATGCCTAAATCACAGGAAAGTTCTACAACGAGTTGCCTCGCTGTCAGTTGCTTACGCCTTCTCGCTGTTAAGACCAGGCATTTGTTCTTCTGGGGTGTTGTGACACTTGGCCGTCCCAAGACTGGTATCCGAAATACATTCTCTGATTTTTGAAACTGTCTCCATTGCTTCGAGATCCAGGCAATGGAGACAGACAGCATGGGTCTGTTCATCTAATATATCCCACCAACGACTATCTAAAGATTCAAATTCTTCAAGCAACTGCATGTTCTTCAGCATCCGCCAGCTCTTGAAAAAGCGCTCTCATTTTTACTGAGAGCCTTACGTGCTTTTTGTCATGTGCAAGCACTATTCAAGTGGCATTACTTTCTGTCTGATTTCCTTATGATAGTCGGATGCAACTCACATCTACATTTCATTCAAGTTCATTAAGTCGTTATGTTGCTATGCCAACTTTCATGTCAGTAGCTTAACTTTAGAGCATAAGTGTAGTTGCGTTTCCAATTAATAGAAGACTTTTCCGATGGTTTTCTCGCGCTCACTGTACTTCCCGTTGTAACGACGTTTTCTATGAGAAAGAAGGTGCATGTATTTGCATTTCTTGCTAGGCAACACTTGCACAAGATGCGAGACTTTACGAAGTTGATTACAGATTAATGGGGGTCATCAAATATGCTAGAGCCGTGCAGCAAAGCAAGAAATAAATTTCATTTGCAACTGATCCAAACGTTTCACCGAACTGCTGGCAGAAAGAAAATAAAAATACTGTCAATCTGCCTTTTTTTAAAGAAATATAGATATTCCTGATGACATGAAACGCTGAGCATTACTTTCTCGCCAGTGGAGTTGATTTACGTTTTACGCTTTTCACATACACAGTTTAGCCACATTATTTTGACCACTCCTACTCTTGACGTCCACAGCGTGTAGACAATGAAAGAAGGCACGTGTCGTGAGCTGGCTTGGAGGGTATATACGGTGTGCTGTAGGCAATCGCAAAACATATCACTCGTTGCTGTCATGGATAAAAAGGGCTATTTATCAGATTTGCAAAAAGGGATGATTATTATCGGCTTTTGGGCTAAGGGTGGCAGTATTTTTGAAACAGGGCATTTTGTGAACTGCTCGCGTGTTGCTGTGGTTAAAGTGTATCGTAATTGGAGAAATGGCACCATTGCAAATAAGCGAGGTGGAAACGGTGGAGCACCACGTGCCATTGATGTGAGAAGTGAACGTCGGCTTCGAAGATACGCGAGGGCCGATCGACACGCTACAGAGGAGCAACTCACTAGCCGAATGAACCAGGGAGCTACCGGAAGCGTGTCTAAAACGACAGTTCAGAGAACCCTGCTGCGTATGGGGCTCCGATGCAGACGGATGGTCACTGCACCCATGCTAACGAAGGTGCATCGGCAGAAAAGGCTTACATTTGCACGGCAGTATCGGGATTGGTCCTCCGCTGATTGGCAAAGGATTGTTTTCTCCGATGGGTCACGTTTTGTACTTCATCGACTGGATGGAGTTTGGCGTGTTAGGCGAGAAGCATCGGAGAGCAAATACTCTTCCACCATTGCCGGAGGAACACAAGCTTGTGTGGGCAGTGTTATGATCTGGGGAATGTTTTCGTGGCATTCTCTGGGGTTTACTCATACCTGTGGAAGGACATATGGACCGAAGTCGTTATGAATCCATCCTTGCAGACCACGTACACCCATACATGCTGATTGCCTTCCCTGGGGCGGATGGGATCTTCCAGAAAGATAATGCGACGTGTCACACAGCAAGAAATGTCCGAGAGTGATTGGAAGAGCACGATGAAAACTTTAAAGTACTTCCCTGACCCCTAATTCCCCAGACGTAAACCCAATTGAGCATCTGTGGGACCACCTCGATCGTGTTTTACGCTCAATGGATCCTCCACCACGCACTCTCCAGCAGCTGTCAGATGCACTGCAGTCAATATGGCTCCACATACCTGTGAACACCTCCCAGAACCTTATTGAGTCACTCCCAGCACCTTATTGAGTTACTCCCAGCACCTTATTGAGTTACTCCCAGCATCTTATTGAGTCACTCCCAGCCCGTCTAGCTGCTGTCCGCGCTGCACACGGTGGTTACTCTTGATATTATCTGGTGTTCACAATAATGTGAGTCGACCATGTATATTCAAAATTTAACGAGTTTACTGAGAAGCATCATATACGTATATGGGATGTCCTAATGAAACAACATAGATTCAGGTAAACGTGTAGCGCTGCAGTAACCACCTACTTAACAGGATTGCAGCGTGCGAAGCAGTTAGTTGGTGCCACGCGTTGAATGTGAGTAATATCAAAGGAACCTAAACGACCTATTTCATGAATACCTCCACGCGAGCCGTCATAATTTTTTTGACAAAACAGAAAAGCAAATCGAGAGAAATTTTATGACACATGCAGGTGGTTTACGGGTATGCATGTCTTGCTCGCTATGCGGTCTTGAAACGGTGCAAAGAATTTCTGGGAGGATGTGAACGCACTACGGATCTGTCAAGATCTGGCGAAGCATACGCCGCCATCACTTCGGACACAATTGCATCAATGGACGAATTGGTGAAAGCTTACCATAGAATAACAGTTAGAGAGTTTGCAACTGCAATAAGCATCAACAGGGGCTCCATTGACACAATCTTCCACCAAAAACTGAGATAATCGGAAGTGTGTGCGTAGTTGGTTACAAAACACCTAAACGAGGGTCAAATGTAACCGCGAATTGGTAAACATGGGATGCGCTACCAGGAAGTGTTTCTACCCAAGATTGTTGCCTGGGATGAGACATAATGTCATCATTTTGATCCGGCAACAAAACGCATGAGCAAACAGTGGAGGTATCCAACTTCACTACAGCAAAAGAAAAAAAAGACCGTTATTCCGTGAGTCTGGAAAGGTGATGCTGACATTTATGTTCGGTAAGACAGGTCCCCTGATGATTAAGTGGCTGGAATCTGGTGGGGTTATCAATGCCCAAAAGTACAGTGAGACCATCGATAAGCGCCGGAGAGTAATCAGGCAAAAGTGGCGATGAATGTAATCCAGAGGAGTCATCCTGCTTCATGAGAACGCGAGGCCACACGTAGCCAAAATGTGTCACGACTCTCTGCAACAGTTGGACTGGAAAGTTCTTGCTCATAATCCTTACAGCCCTGGCATATCTTCCAGCGACTTTTACTTTATTGAACCTCTTAAAACAGTAACTGAAAGGTCGTCGTTTCACCTTCAACGCACAGGTTTAGGAAGCAGCTGAAAAATGGCTTGCCAAGCAGCCTGCTTCCTTCGACGCGGCGGGTAGCCATTAACTTATCGACCGCTGGTGCACCTGCCTAAATGTTAGGGGTCCCTATTTCTAGCGCTATCAGCACCCATGTGTTATGTACATATTCACCTGTGTACATATTCTTATGCTGTAATAAAGTACATTTAACTTGAACAGGTAATCTATGTTTCATTTGGACGAACCTTATACACTGCTGGCCAAAATGCAACACCAAGAAGGAAGCACCCGATTGGCCTGAAATTCGCAGCATGCGTCCCCCGCGAGAGGACATGCAAGCGATTAACATTGCAAGGCATATGCAAATCATGTGCGCCCGGCACGTCACCGAGAAGCACTATAAGAAGGGTGCACAGAAGACGGGGTGTAAGTAGTTTAAGTGTGTTGTGCTGCCAGACCTGTGCGTGGGAAGCTTTCTGATGCCTTGTCGCAAAATACGGCAGTCATTCCAGCACGTTTCGGAGTTCGACAGAAAACGAATAGTGGCTTATCGCGACAGCGGTTTATCGTACCGAGACATCGGCACCCGCGTGGGACGACATCCAGCCACAGCGAGGCGAGTATGAATTCGGTGGGTGCAGGAGGGACGGACGGACCAACGAGAGCGATTGCCACGGCCGCGGCACACCACCGATCGAGAGGACCGGCATGTTGTGCGGTGGGCATTGACGGCTCGTACCACCACATCACGAACGTTAGCGAAGCAATTAGGGTGTGTTGAGCAACAACCTGTGTCAGCACGTACAGTTCGACGTCGTCTGCAGGAGCGGGGACTTTTCGCATTGCGCCGATTGCCCCGATTACCATTGACGTTACACCACCGGCGAGTGCGGCGGCAGTGGGCCGTTGAACGCCGCATATGGACTACGGAATGGCACGATATTGTCTTCTCCGACGAATCCCGCTTCTGCCTGCAACACCACGATTGTCGGATCCGCGTGTGGCCGCACCGCGGGGAGAGACTGTATGACGCCTCCATTATGCATCGCCACACCGGTCCGTCGCCTGGCGTTATGGTTTGGGGCGCAATTGGATATGACACCCGCACCCCTATGGTACCCATCGCCGGTACACTCAACAGCCACCGTTACATCTCCGACGTTTTGGAACCTATAGTCTTCCCTTACCTGCAGGACCTGCCAGCGGCTACGTTTCAATAGGACAGTGCGCGCCCGCACGTGGCACGTATCGCGCAACAATTCTTCATGGCTCACCAGGTGTCACTGCTGCCGTGGCCTCCTGTTCTCCTGATATGTCGCCCATCGAACGCGTCTTGTCGCTGATCGGCAACCGAGTGGCCCGGCAAGCACCACTCGTGGCTACGCCTGATGAACTGTGCCAACGTGTGGAATCAGCCTGGACCGACATACCCCAAACCCATATCCAAAGCCTCTTTCGTTCGATGCCGTGACGTGTAGCTGCTGTTATTGCCAGCCGTGGGGGCCACACGAACTATTGATGTCTGCATGTTCCGCAAATCGCACGGGCCTGTAAACTCAATCGTTTCATCTTTGTATCTGTTCTTATGTGTCCAGTAAATCTGGCTTTGGTATCTCGTGTCCTTCTTGGTGTTGCATTTTGGGTGGCCAGCAGTGTATATCAATTTAAAGTATATTTTGTCTCAAGTTTGTTGTCGTCGCATCCTTGCAATAGCCGTCTCACACCTGCAGGTGTGTCCGTTTGCGAAGTTGTTACTTTGACAACCGAGCTGCTATCTGCAAGGAATGCTGGAACGGTGCCTGGATGATTTTATGGTGTCGGCAGAGAAACGTTTTCAGTTGTTGTTCTAAAAGAATTCTCTCGAAGTGGTTCGAGCTCTGAGCTTAAGGCTCTACGAGACCCGCCATCTCGTATTGCTGCCTTCTCTTATTAAACAACGGGCAAGCGCATTTCACAAATTGCTCGGGCAATTTTGCACATTTTGGAACACCGTTTGTGGCTAACGCAAGATATATGATAAATAAAGAGTTCCCTGGTTTCAGATTTTTATTTTGGATCCTTTAAGTATGTTTTATTAATTAATAAAACTATGGAAGACGCCTTGGTACGACTTTCGCTGCAGATAAAAAATGAAGGAAAAGGTCAATAAAAATTCTGAAACCAGGGAACTCTTTGTTTACCATATATCTTGCGTTAGCCACAAACGATGTTTCAAAACGTGCAAAATCGCTCGAGAAATTTGTGAAATACGCTTGCCCGTTGGTTAGTAAGACAAGGCAGCAGTACAAGATGGCGGGTCTCGTCGAGCCTTACTGGAATTTTTTTTTCTTGTGTTTATGTTATGAATTTATCTTATGCCGAAGTTTGAAAAACCAGGATGCCAACTGGGATCATACAGATTTAAATCACGGTAAGTTTAAGACAGTTTAAAGGAGTTCAAAAACATTTATGTGCCATAAAATGGAGACAGACAGTGTTTCTTACAAACCCTTTCGTACTATGATTAAATTATCCTTGGTTTCGTTATTAGTTAATATACCCGTTATTTTGTTTTTTCTGTCATCGTATGAATATTCAAGAATAAAGAGCTAGCTGAAAGTAAGTCAAACGTAACAGTATTATTATTTCTCAAGACTGTCGCTTATGAATACTTATATACCATAACAAAGCACCAATTGGTTTTTCAATGTATGGTAGTTCTAATTTTGTACGCATAGTGTCCGTTAATGGAACTCGTAGTACTTCAACATAACACAGCTTAAATTAAAGACAAGGAGAGAGAGAGAGACAGACAAAGAGAAAAAGAATTTGAAATACTTAAACTAAAATGAATGTGTATCGTTTTAATGAGATATGGAACAATATATATGCACTAGCAAAGTTTAATTTAATATCGAAAGTCTAAAGACGCCAAGAAAACGCACTGGTTTCAATTCCCGGCATGCTTATTTAAGATTTTAAAGAAAACAAAATAACAAATTGGACGGGGGAGAATGAGGATGCTCAGATGGATGAATGGAATATCATGGGAAAAAATAGAAGAAAGCAAGGAATAGGGAAAATGCTTGGATTTATAAAGAATAATAAAAAAATAACAGTGTCAACTAAGATGTTCCAGGCATTTCTGGAAAACAAAGTAAGCAAATCTTATTCTAAAAGACATGGGAATGAGGATATCAGAAAATAGAAGAGTAAGAAAACCAAGAAAAAAATCGCTTGGAAAAATAGTTTCTGACATGCAGCGTGTCAAACCAAAAAAGGGAGGATGCACAAGACAGAAAAAAGATAAAAACATGAAAAATGTTTATTAAAGGGTGCAGGTTGGCATGGTTCTGTATCTTTTCTGGAGCCAGTGACCCAGAAAAGATACAGAACCATGAACCTTTCTTTTTTGTCTTAGGTACTGTCTATCTAAGACAAAAAAAAGAAAGGGAGAAATGCAGAAACAATTCTATAAATACATGACTTAAACTTCAACAGCAAAAATTCTCGAATTATTGTGAGAGCATCAGAAAGATACCGAAAGGCTAAAAATACAGTGTTAAGAACCAGAAACTGAAGTTTTAATGAAGAGAATCTTTAAAAAATGACTTTCATTTAGATGCTAATTTAATTTTAGTCATCAAACTTCAGCCTTTTATAGTTCAAAAAGTGAGAGAGAGAGAGAGAGAGTGCGATTGTCTTACATGTTTTGCTATATCATACGGATTTCCCAATCTGGAACTGTCAGATGAGTCAGAAGTTGTGCAGGAATCCCTTCAAAGGACAACTCTTCTTCTGAACTCCTAGTGATTTGCATTTCTACTTAAACGTTTTCATCTGTCTTATGTATTGCACATTGATTCTGTCTTAATATTTATAAGTAATGAAACATTAATGAATAACGCTGTCTTGAAATATACTGTGATGCAAATTTTCCTACTTTTCAGATATCTCAATGGCTGTTGTTATCTGTCCCGATTTCTTCCTGCCTTCCCGTCTGCCGATTAGTCAGAGGCACGGGCTTCTGCCTAATCGTCTAACCTCAGCGAGGCTAAAAATTCCGAATGAGATATGGGCATTGTGTTTGTACTACACTACTACAGTTATGACTTTGCACCTTACCTGGAACAACTAGCTTAAATTCGAGTTTAGCGACTACTTGTAGGCTTAGACGCTCAGTGGGGTCCTTAGTCCCTTCCAAAAAAAAAATGTGCATCCCTTTTACCCAAGTTCAATACACACAGAAACTTTCATGAATTCGTCCACTGCGCATCACGCGATAAGCCATATAATTGAAATTCGGAGTTTCCAGAAAAATACATGGGGAAAACACGCTTCATCAAATAAGAAGGAAAATTTGGGGGAGAATCCAAAGAACCCGGCAAACGTGGAATAGAAAAAAGTGCTTACCGTCCCTGATTTAGGGTCACTGGCTCGAGAAAAGATACAGAACCATGCCAAAAAGAGTTCACATTTACCTTTCCTACCTGATTCGCTGACTTGCCAAATAAATAAGCTTGCAGAATTCCACTGGCTGATATTCACTTTGGTTTTATGCTGCAAAGGATGATGTAATACTGACAAGCACTTTCAATATACAAGCGCATTGTATCACGAGCTGACCTGCGCCCAAAGCTTCCCAGGTCTAACTTATAAGATGCAATCTGCACATTCTGGTTTTTACTGGAACAAATGATTTTGCTTCTTAAATGCTAAATTTATGGGCACCATTTAAATGCCATTTACATTTGTTGCCGTGAAACTGAAGATATTGTTGGAAAACATACCACGTACAGAATAATCATTTTAATAAAATATGCATAAAATAATCTTTCTCGAACCGTAGGTAAAATTATTTCACCAATTTAAGGAAAAGTGTGAAAGACTGGTATCGAAGCACTGGAACTGGAAAGTGACGCAGATTCCTCACCATTCAAACACTGAGATCACACTTGGAATAATAGTCAAACAGATGTGGCGTATCTTGGGTCCGAGACCTGGGCTATCTCACCCCCCCCCCACCCTCACCACAGTACTGTTTTTTTAATTGCGAAGTTTAGTTTTTAATTGTTAAGTAATAGAAGTGACTTTGTTTTCTAAATTTTAGGTACATGCCATTGCTAACATGATACCAAATAACTATGAGGATTAGGATTTGAACACTTATTTGTATATGAACTCTATTCTTCTTCTGAATACTTTATTTGTACATGAACTCCATTCTTCTTTCCTTTTGCGTGAACCTGAGTGTTACGTTTTCATAAAATGTTTCTTCCGAGTACTTTTTCATATTCAAAAAGAATGTTTTTTTCTTTATTGACAAAACAGCCAAGTTTTTCGAATGTGCATGTCCGTGTGTGGATCTAAGATTAAGCTTAATTTTTTAATGCAGAAAAACTAATTTCGGCAGTTGCGGTTGTTGATGGAAAGCTTAATATGAGGTCTGCTAATTTCTACACCTCACTAAACACTATGTCCAATTTATTCGACTTTATGTAACGCGTAATGTCTCTTACTGATTTGTTTTTGTATTCATCAAAGAAATAAAACACCTTCAGTTCATTTTTTAGTCGAGCTGTATCAAAATTTGAAGCATTGAGTTCTTTAAGTTCTGACAGTAGATGTTCAGGGAAGCTTTCACAAAATTTATCGAAACAGTTCGAATCTAACAAAGTCACGTATTTAAGCTCTTATGGGTGGGAGTATGCGAGTGTCTGGGATAGTCTAAGTCTTCTATACTCTGAGCGAACCGTTTCCGAAAGCAATGGCCCATTCCCCTCTACCAGATGATTCATGTTGTCATGGAAACGCCAGCAGGCGATGGTACGGAAGGATTTCGCATCAGAACTGCGAAGACTGGAAGAGCTGCTTCATTACGCCAAACACCAATGTCTTTCTGTCATCATCCATGGGTACATTTCCCGTAGGTGTCTGTTGCCATTTCAATTAAATTGTCCCATTGAAGTCTGTTCATTGCAGAGTGACTCAGTTCTTGAAGAGTTCCACCGCACCAGTCTTTAATATCGTCAGCCCCCACACGACGAGGGCGTCCTCTTGCATTCCTTCCCCTCATTAAGCCAAACACCAATGTCTTTATCTTTCTGCCGTTTTTCATTCTGCAGATATGTCCAAAGAGTCTTAGTTTTCTCTGTATGATTTAGGTGTCTGTTGCCATTTTAACTATATTGTCCCATTGAAGTCTGTTCATTGGAGAGTGGCTCAGTTCTTGAAGAGTTCCACCGCACCAGTCTTTAATATCGTCAGCCCACACACGGCGAGGGCGTCCTCTTGCATTCTTTCCACTCATTAAGCCAAACACCAATGTCTTTATCTTTCTGTCATTTTTCAATGTGCAGATGTATCCAGTCTTGGTTTTCTGTGTATGATTTTTTGGAATAGGGTCTCTTTTAGTTGTATTCTTCTGTACACTTCTTCATTTCTTATCCCCTGGGTCCATCCGATTTGTAAGAATTTACGACAGCACTTTGTTTCAAAAGCAAGTATCCTTCTCTCTGATTCGTTTGTCAATGTCCAAGTCTCACATCCATATAGCATGCTGCTAAAGATGTATATCTCGAGAATGCTTAACTTAGTTTTGAGGCTAATATCTCTGCTCTTCCAAATTTTATCCATGGTTTTTACCAGTGTTATAGCCTTTGCAATTCTAACTAAAATGTATTTTTTTGCTGTTAAAGACATGTTATACAGATTCCGAGACAAGTGAATTTTTCCACATTTTCAAGTTCTTTGTCTTCCAGAATTATCTTTTTCCTGATCTCTTTTGCACCAAATACTATTCTTTTTTGTCTTTTTTATGTTCATCTTCAGTACATATCGTTTACCCTCTCAATTCAGTTCTACTATTTGATCCAGTTTCATTTCATCTTCTTCAATCAGTACAATGCCATCTGCGAAACACATATATTTGAGTCTTTGTCCTCGAATAGAAATTCCCATGTCCTCATTAGCTGATGTTGTTCAACATTCTCTCCAGATGTGAGATGAAAATGCTTGGAGATATTGGATCTCGTTCTCTTGTATCTCTGCTGGTGGTAAACCAAGCTGCACATCTGTCTCCTATCCTGACAGCTGCCTGTGCCTTCATGTTTATTTCTTTCAGAAGCCGAATTATCCTGACATCCACGCCATATGATTCCAGAACAGCCCAGGTGATGTTTTGGAGGTGATGGAGAATTCAAGATGAAACATTAGTTGACACTTCTGATTTCAAGAAATGATATAATTCTAGTTCTGCCCTATCCATTTCTCTTCATACTTTTTTCCAAACCTCCTTCCGCAGACAGACATTGTAGCTTCTCCTAGTTTCGATAGATATTCTTTTTTCTCAATTTCTCTTTGATTTTATCCGAAACTGTTTATGAAACTAAACTTTTTTCTTCTTTTTGATTGAAAGAAAAGCAGCGTTTCTCATTTTTCTTTTCCTATTTCATTTTTCTTTTCAATTTACACGAGTAAATAATTCCGTATCTCCTTTTTGAAAAGGATAGTCTTTCCCATTTATCTCTCTTCCCTTTTTCTGAAAAGTTATCGCTTAAATAGTTGTGCGTTTACAAGAGTTTCTAAAGCTATACATTTCTCACGAAGCAAAGGCCAGCCTGAAAATAAAAGCCAGATTTCCAGCCATGTACAGCCTCTTTTTCGGTTAACTCCCGATACATCAGCGTTCTAGTATTTAGCTTTACTTTTCGCGGTTCTTTCATTTTAATATTGAAGGTTTAAAACTGGATTCCTTTGAGAAAATATGCTCAAGTATTATTAGTTAAATCTAAAGTTGCTTTAAAACCCAGTGAAAAAATGCTGGCAATACTGAAAACGAGAGATCCTTCAATAAAATTGATGTATTAAAACGACATCATCATCATCAACCATTGTAAAATCACTGCCGACCCAATTCTCTTCAATAAATCTGTGTCTTCAGAAAGTTTTCTTCATTGCACCTCGGCATGCTTTCGAATTTCATTCGCACATCTTCCACGTGGTGGTCTTCTTGGTATTTTTCTGTCCCTTGGTATCCAGTCAAATTGAACAGCTGTCAAACGTTGGTCAGTTGTTCTTTGAGTTGTCCGCGTGTTCTGTATAGTTTTTTGTAGTTACGATCTATGTCTTTTATCCATAAGTAAGAACTGGAAGGATTCACTGAGTAAATACTTTGCTTTCATAATTGTAATTTTTCCTTGAAAATTGTACTGTTTCTTCCAAATACATTCCAGGCAAGTTTAATACGCCTATTAAGTTTCTTAGGCAAATATACCAAGCACATGTAACACCTCTTACTGAAACTTTGCATAGAATTGAAAAATATTAAAAAAAGTTATTTCATACGCATAAAATGTAATTTTGAAATGCTCAGGAAGAAACAGAATTTTAGTAGACTTGAGAAGTAAAACTGTATGATATATGTTTTGTTGGAAACACAAATTTGTATTTAAAAGATATTGAATTTTGTATACAGTAAAGTCAAATTTAAAGAAAATGTTACATAATGTGAAATTAGAATAGCGTACTCTTCGTAACTTAAACTCCAATCGTGGGCAACATATATGGAGAATTCTCTATACCACATTGTTTTAAGAAGTACTGGCGGACCACAAAATTGTCGAAATACTTTAGAATTAAACTGATTTATTGGTTGTCGGAAAAGTCATGACGTATTTTAGTCATGTTTTACAAATGTCATTTATTGATAGAAAGAAAAAAGATCAAACAATGATACAATGCCCGTTTTGTTCGATAATCTTTTGCCATTTTTCAGTGAGCTGCAGAATGCCTCGTTCATAGAAGGACCTGTCTTTCGTAGCGAAAGACTCTACAAGGTGCTGATTTATAGCCTCATTTGAATTGAACGTTATACCACGCAAGGACTGTTGAAGAGAGCGAAACAAGTGGAAGTCTGACGGCGCAAGGTCAGGCGAGTATGCTGGGGGTGGCAACACATCCCACCCAAGCTCCAATAATTTTTGGCGGGTGATCAAACTTGTGTGTGGTCTAGCGTTGTCGTGATGGAACACAACACCTTTACGATGAACGAGCTCTGGACGTTTCTGGATGATGGATTCGTTCAAACTGTCCAATTGCCGACAGTACACATTTGAATTGATGTTTGGTTCCGTGGTAAGAGCTTGAAAAACACGACACCTTTAAAATCCCACCACACTGAGACCTTCCGCTGATGAATGTCTGATTTGGATGTCGTTTGAGGCGAAGCAGCACGTCGGGACCAAGACCGTTTGCGCAGCACATTGTTGTACACAATCCACTTTACGTCACCAGTTATCAGTCGCTTCAAAAAAGGATCGTTTTTCTCACGTTGAATGAGCATATAGCAGATGTTTATACGCGCCGTCAATTGAGCTTCTTTGAGTTCATGAGGAACCCATACATCGAGCTTGCTTACGTATCCTAGCTTCATCAGGTGGTCGTGAACGCTTGAATGATGGATGTACAATGTGTCTGCAATCTCTCGTGTCGTGTAACGTGGGTTTGACTCGATCAATGCCTTGATTTGGTCGTCATCAACCTCGGTTGGCCTCCCGGACCGAGGAGCATCGTTGAGGTCAAAATCTCCAGCACGGAAATTTGCAAACCACCGCTGGCACTGACGTTCTTGTAGAGCATTATCTCCGTACACTTTACGCAACTTTTCACAAGCTTGACGCGTGTTCTTCCCTTTACGGAAGTAAAAGAGTAAAATATGGCGAAAATGCACAGTTTGGTCTAGCATCTTCAACTTGATGTCAAATCTCTGCAAATCAACCAAATGGCTCACTATTCCTTTTAGACTGCAGCTAGAACTGGCACCTGTCGAATGCCATAGCGATAGCAGAGCTGCGCATGCCTGTAGTACTTCCAAAACCGCCCAACCGTCATCGGGTGCCAAAATACGTCATGACTTTTCCGACAACCCAATAGATATATGCAAGATGTTGGGAGTGATGCAGTAATCACTTTTCTCATTGGGTTGATAACATGAGAAAATTAAGAGCTAGATAATGAAATGAAAAGGACTGTTAAACAGAATTCAGAGAAGTTGGTAACTACAAGTAGATCTATTTACGAACAGGTCAAATTCATATACATACTACAAGGATTGTCATAAAAATTAATGCCATTTCGCTAATAACTCCTGTAATTTTGGAAATATTTACATAAACATTTGTACAAATTTAGATTCACATTCTGAGTAAATCTATACTTTTTTGTGTTTAGAACAACAATTTTGTTTTTGGCCAATGCAAAGAATGAATGTTCGCCAAAAGCAAAGAGCTGTTACTGTGTATTTGAAAATGGAAGGTTTCAAAGCGACGAAGATGCATATGAAGCTGAAAAAACTTTTCGACAATCGATAATGTCAGAAGATGGATCAAGAGGTTTCAATAAAGAGAAACCTAAGCGTCAGGGAAACAACGGAGAGAAATGCCCTCAACTGCAGTGATCTCCGAGGGCTAACGACAAATTGATGAACTCAGAGTGATCACACGTTACCATTCGGGAGATATATGATGCACTTTATTGTGGTCACGGTCCTGTAGAAACAATGATTCCTGGGAAATCGGAAACTGTGTTCTTAAAGATCAACTCGGTATTCGGAAAATATGTGCTGACTCCACACCAATTACCCCAGGTTCATCAAAACCAAACTTTTCAAGCGTACACAACTTTGTTGGAAATGTTTGAAGCGAACCAGCACACATTTTGGTCTAATGTGGTTACTGGAGATGAAACCTGGACGTTCTTTTATGACCCAGAGACAAAAGAAAATCTTGGAATGGAGGCACAAGGCGTCGTCTAGGTCTAAGAATCTAAAATCACAGTATTCAAGAAAACAAAAGTGATGTGACAAATGTTTGGAATGTTGAAGGCATCATTGTTGTTGATTTTCTTGAAAAAAGTGACCCTGTCGACGTTACGCGCTGCACTGAGACACTAGAGAAACTCAAGGAAACTATCCACAAGAACAGACCACAAATCTATCTTCTTCCGGTCTGCCTACACCACCACAACTCCCGACCTCACACCCCACTTGAAACACCTCGGGACATCCCCAAAATGGGCTGGACAGTAATCCCACATCCTTCATACAGTCCTAAGTGGCATCTTTTGACTTTAACCTGTTTGGTTCCATGAAGCAAAGTCTCCGTGGTTAATGTATTGAGCTAAACTGGCTGTGAGATCCTATGTCAAACAACAATCCGCAGAATTTTTCCAAACCTGATACGTATACTGAGTTGAACAATAGCGTGAATTCTTTATTTCAGTAAGGGAATATTTTGAGTATCGTTATACTTAACATATTCATACCAAATTTCATTAAAATATCTCAACTGACAGGAGTTATTTTCAAAGAAGCATTATTTTTTACGACAACCCTCATATTTAGGTCATTTGTTTAGCTACATGCAGGATATTCCCAAAAGGTCTTGTCAAACTTTGGTAGTGTTGTACTGCGCATTGTGAAGAAAAATATTCCGACAATGAGGCGGAAAAGCTTTCCTTCCAAATTATAGGACATTTCGAGAGTGCAAGTAACGAAGTCCATGAAATTAGTTTTCGTTTCCTTTATTACAAAACATTGTAAGTGATCATTGCGAATAATTGTGTAAGTCTACATCGGAGAAAGTTTCCGAATCGGCCTCTTTGAGCAGCAATACCCGCTCCACAGATCTGCTAATTGATTTTTGAATATCTTTGAAAAGTTTCGGAATACCATGACAACCATTCGCGATCCTTTCATGGAAAGCTTTCATATTATGAACCCGGAAAGCTTGAACATTAGCTTACTGTGTCCTCATGCGAAGAAATACTGAATTCAAATCTTGAAAGCGTGCAGGAAATGCTGTTTTACTTATTTATAATAATCCAACATAAAGGATATGTACGACTGCGATGTTCTCAAGCAGTGAGTCCAAAATGCGCCGGAACTTCATTATGGATGAACTAATGTGGCGGCGGGTTGTTAATGCAACGCTTCCAGCAATACATGTCCTTCCTCGAAAAAGAAATGCGTGTATTACAGGTGATTATGCTTTCATGGCAGGAAAAATGGAGTGATAAGCAGTTATTCATGATACCAGGACTAACGTTTACATGCAATATCTGTTTAAGCCGATACTAGATTCCCGCAAGAATTTCCACTTCCTAGTTGTAAAAGACTTTTGAAAATTGCGATTCATCAGTGAAAACTGCACAAAGAGAGAAACCACGTGAAACAGAGAGCTACAGCAGCCATTTTGAAAGCATGACTCGTGGACTAAAATCAACTAGTGAGAATTTATACACCGATGAACCATTACATTATGACCCCTCCCAGACTTCAGAAATTAGCACTCCTGGAGACCGAACGATGGTGCAGGCGAAGTTCACAGAGCAGAATACAGGGTAATTCAGAAATGTTGGTCATAAATGAAAACAGAGGTAGTACTCATCGAAACAAAACAAAAAAAAAGTGTTAGTCAACATAGGCCCAGAAACGAACCGTTTCTGAGATAATTGACATTTTATTGCAGGGTTTCCAGAGGTAAAGTTCTTATACCCCAGCTGTCAGCTATTTCGATAGTTTTTGCACTTCTGAGGAAGAAATCGGGAGGGCTGAATTGTTTGAGGGACCGGTTAGACCCCAAACTTGCCCCTACCCGAAAGTGTCCCCTCGACTACCCCCCAAGGTAAAAAACACAAACCACCCTAGTTCTTCGAGTACTTTGAGCTCCTGGGTGACAGTGAATCGGATGATTTTGATTTTTGGAAGGGGCTGGGTTTAGGGTCACAACTTTCAGCCCAAGAACAAATGATTCTGAGATGTCTTCCGCAGAAGCTCCACAAATACAACACAAATAAACTGTGGGGAAATACTAACGTTACATCTGGTAACCTTGCATGATGTTAAAACGGCAAACAACATATAATGAATAATACTTCTACTAAGCAAATTGTAGTGAATATAGCTTTCACTAATATTATAATGAATTCAAATGGTTGCTGTTACTAGTTTCTTCTAGTAATGGTCGTTGTTTGTTAATTAAGATCATGAATAAACTTTCCTGCTAGTAGTGTAGTGATAATAATGAACACGCTTATAACTGGTAGTAATGTTGTAGTAGTAATTAAGATGAATAAAGTCTTATGCTGGTTGTTACTAATAACACTAAATGAAATAAACCTAACAGCCAGACAGAGGTCTGACAGTAACTATGAACTGAGAAAAACGTACTTACTTAAAACCTTTTATTATGAACTTCTACTGGTATCATCACACACACTTCACACACAGCTACTAAAATAACACGTAGCTCCTTGCACATGAACGACAGCTCTCTGACACATAAACAACAGCTCACCCTACGCACATCAACAAAAAGCTCTCTCTATACAACAACAAACGCTCTCCTTCACATAAACAAACGCTCTCCCTACGTATCGTTGAACGCGCCTATTTATACTGGCTACCACCACGTCATGACTTACACTCATTGCCAGATCTCATTCAGCGGGTGAAATAACATCTCGTTCAGTAAGAAGATAATTTACATAGGAAAATAAAATAACCAGAGATAGTAAAAATCAAAAGGAAAGTGAATCGAGAGTATACGTTACAAACACGTAAAAACACGAACAGAAGTGTCATGTAAGGTGTTTGCCTTCACAACAAATGTTCAAAATGTCCTCCGTTTGCTTCGATACAGGCCTCCAGTCTCCTTCTCAGTGAGACGCGCATTCTTTCAAACATGCCTGTGTTGTGCCTGATTTCTGCACATGAAGTTTCTACTCTTATCCGTAATCGACGTTGCTCACGGGGACTGCATACACTAGTCCTTTCAAATAGCCCCAAATGAAGACATCCGATGGATTGAGGTCAGGTGAGCGGGGATGCCACGAGCGGGGCCCGCCTCGACCTATCCATCGCTCTCCAAACGTTGCATTGAGATGCTGCCTCACCGTGCGAAGAAAATGCACTGGTGAACCATCGTGCATGAACCACATTGTTACACATGTACGAAGGGGGACATCTTCCAGTAGCTGTGGGAGGTCATTTTGCCGAAAGTGCAAATATAAATCACCTGTAAGCCTGTTGGGAAGCACAAATGGTTCTATGAGACTATCACCTGAAACACCAGCCCACACGTTAATTGTGAATCAAACCTGGTGACGTGATTGCTGGATAGCGTGGGGATTTCCGGCTGCCCACTGGTGGCAGTTATGAAAGTTGAAAATGCGAAGTCTGGTGAATGAGGCCTCATCAGTGAATAAAACATTAGCGAGAAAGCGCGGATTACACGCGCATCGATGTAACAGCTACCGGCAGAATGCAATTCTCGGTGGAAAGTCCTCACACCTAGAGCTTGCACTCGCTGAATATGGTAAGGGTGTACGCGATTGTCATGCAGAACTCTCCAGATGGTACTTTGACTCCTTTTCTCCACGAGAAAAATCCTTCTAGTGCTCGTTGCCGGGTTTTGTTCTATTCTTCCTAACAGTCGCTCGTCCAATCCAGGATTTCGGGCAGTTCTTGGCCTCCCCACAGATGCAGCAAACTGAAATGCCCCATTTTCTGTTAAGCGCTGGTGGATCCGCACAAATATGTGACGATCGGGATGCGCTCGGTTTGGATAAGCCTCGGTGTACATCAAGGAGTTTAGAAGTAAGAGGAGCTGGCAACAGCCCCTCTCCCTGTGCTTCTGGCGTGACGCCCCTTTTTAACAGCTGACTACGCCAATGCGCCCAACCTAAAAATCTCCTGTATATCTCTATGGGGAAATCGCGATTTTGAACAGGGTTTTCGGACCCTTACTCTACCCATACAGGCATGAAAAAAATTGAGGCTGAAATATTCATTCCCATAATACAAAATTTCCAGAAATAACAGGAAAATATGTGTTGGTATTTCTTTAAAAAATTGAACAAAATAATGATTTTTTGAGCGTAAGTACATAGTGCGCATGGTTACTTACTGCCCATGTGCAAATAACCATGCATACTGCCCATGTGCAAGTAACCATGCATACTGCCCATGTGCAAGTAACCATGCATACTGCCCATGTGCAAGTAACCATGCATACTGCCCATGTGCAAGTAACCATGCATACTGCCCATGTGCAAGTAACCATGTTTAAAATATAACCAAAAGCCTAATGTTAAGAAATAAGAAGTCCGAAATATTCCTTCTTTCCATCCTTGGTTTGCATGCGCTAAGCAAAACTGCTTAAGCCACAGGAAGTGACGACACGTTCCCGAACTCTCGCAGCGCAGACTCCCACCACCTCAGAGAGAGGACAGAAACAGCTTATCTGTTTTGGCTTCACTCTAAACGGGTCCCTTCACATCCTCATCTTTTAACCTCCTTGGTGTACATACGCGCTGCGAGCGTTGCCTTTCCATTTGCCCGATCATACATGAAATGCATGTCAGCTAACTTTGCATTTGTGAAAGCGCTAGCCACAGAAGCCTTTAATAGTAACAGTACGGAACACACTTCGATATTGCCTGTAATGCACACGTTTGAGCCTCCACGTGCTAACTGATGCCATGCAGACGTGGTGCGTTCACCGAACCGCGATGTCGTCATGGCAGCATTTTAATCAGCGTTTTAACGGCAGCATTTGCATGTCTTCTGTCATGTGTTAGGAGGTGCTCGCTGTACTGATGCGGCGGTTTTTGCGTGAACCCGGTTAGTATCATACAACAGGTCGCTGTCTGTGTGTCGCCCGCCAGAGACTTCCGTTCACCTGGGTGTCCCATTGATTTGTCAAGCTGCCGCGGGAGACATCTCAGGAATTTGCCTTTGTTTGCCGTTTTAACGTCATGCAGAGTTACCAGATCTAACGTTGGTTTCTCCCGACAGTTTATTTCTGTTGAATTTGGGGAGCTCCTACGGGAGACATCTCGGAATCATTTGTTCTTGGGCTGAAAGTTGGGACCCTCAACCCACCCACTCCCAAAACATCATTTCCTTCACTGTCCCCCAGGAGCTCAAAGTATTCCCCGTGTGTGGTGTTTTACTCCAAGAACTGGGGCTGTTTGTTTTTTACCTTCGGGGGAAGTCGAGGGGGCACTTTCGGGGAGAGGCAAGTTTGGGGTCTAACCGTTACCTCAAACAATTCAGCCCTCCCGATTTCTTCCTCAGAAGTGCAAAAAACTACCGAAATAGCTGACAGCTGGGGAAAAAACAAATTTACATAACCTCTGGAAACCCTGCAATAAAATGTCAATTATCTCGGAAACGGTTCGTTTCCGGTCCTAAGACCTTTTTGTTTGTTTCGATGAGTACTACCTATATTTTCACTTACCACCAACATTTTTGAATCACCCTCTATATACAACCCGAGAACCGGCTTTCGGTTAGTAGAGTGTTCGGAGTCAGTATGGGAAAAGCTGCCGTTTTATCAGAGTTTGATAAAGGACAAATTGGGATGTCACGGCGTTTCGGAACTACGATCTCTTAAGTAGCGCGGCTTGTGGGTTGTTCACGTGCTGCTGTAGTGAGTACGTATCAAATGTGGTGCACAAATGTCCAAACGACGAACCGTCGTCCAGGCGTGTGTTGTCCGCAACTCATTGATGCCAGAGGAAAGCGGAGACTGTCGCGCATTGTATACAGTAACCGCAGGGCCACAGTGCGACAAATCACCCACAACTACAACAGTGGTGATCAAGGTAATGTGTCACAGTAAACAGTTCATCGCAGCCTTCTGCACATGGGTTCGTAGCCGAAGACCCAGCCGTTATTAGAAAAGCAGTTGCTTTTTTCCCCCCAGGATCTTCGACTTCACAATGGTCTGTGGTTAGTAAATCTTGTTTGCCTAGACAGAAGATTGCGTAGATTTAGGTGCTGGTGAAATTCCAGTTATTTTTTAAGGCTTCGCTTGTGTTGGTGTTTTTCTTAAACGCTGAGCAAAAAACAAAATTTCACTGCATTTTTTTCAAAATGAATCAAATCAACTGCGGAAATAACATGTCTGAGAGATATTTCTCGGCGTAGTTTCGAGACTCTGAAACTGTGCAAACGATTCACACCATTTTTTTGTACAACGCGTTTGCTTCTGCAAAAATAGAAGTTACTACGTACGGCCAATGGTAAAGACCGTTAGCTTTCGTAGCCAAATAGCCGTGAAATACTAATGATAGTGAAAAGTGACTAACTACGTTTTAAGAGATCCTTAACATTTTTAGCGAAGGAGTGGGTTTTGCTTTTTACAGTTTTTCCCTTTTTTTAATCATAATTTCTGGCAGAAAACTAAAAATTCATCAAAACCGAAACCACACGGGCACACTCAATATCGAAACTAATTTCGATGGATTCAACACATATCTGCTGTTCATTCTGATTGTTTGAAACACAACTTAAAGATAGAAATAAATGAAATTAATCCGCTCAGTAATAATAAGCCGCATGCAGCAGACAGCTCGTAAGACAAACACGAGAAAAGCACGGAAACGAAAGAAAAGAAAAATGATTCACAAATTAAGAAACGCTCTGTCACCAAACTAACGACTGGTGGCATTTAGAGAATGTAGCATTTGCTGCAGCTGCTCGTATTTTCATTTTTCCGGCAGGATTAGTGCGCAGGCACAGTATATAAAGCTGGCAGTGTATAGTCACCAGTGCAAGAAGTGGTAACGCGTCCTTTGCCGATGGAATGTGTTCCTTCATGAGGTAGGCTGGCACGTGATATCTCTCGGCGGCCAATACAGAATGAGTGTCTTCATACGTAACTTACAGTGCATTACTGTCTCTCATTTGATGAAAATTACAATTAATTACTTAAAACTGTTTCCAATGGTGACACTGGATACTAGTATGTTTTACCCCTGCTAGTGTTATTCATCAAAACCGAAACCACTAAAACGATAAAGAAATGTAAAAGGCTGCGATAAAAATGTTTAGCACACTATAATGAATTAGCTTTATTTTTCTTTCCGCTAAGCTAATTCATATGAATGATTCTCTTCCTACCAGCTAGCTAATGATATACTTGTACTAAGCTTCAAAATAGTGAATTCAAAAAGGTTGTTGTTAGTTAATTATGAACGTAAACAAAGTCTTAACGCTGGTTATTTATGGTAATTAATAAAAGTTATAAACCTAACAGCCAGACAGAGGTCTGACAAAAACTATTAATTGAGAAAGACGTACTTACAGTAACTTCTTTATTATAAGACTCTTGGTCAACTAAAGCACACACACAACTTGTTTTACACTAATGAAGAATCTCTCCTCATAACAACACAATCTCTCCTCGTATTATAAACGCTCTCCTTAAACAACAACGCTCTCTCATAACAACAACAAAAGCTCTCCCTAAGTCTCGATGAACGCGCCTATATACTAGCTACCGCCACGTCATGACTTACACTCATTGCCAGATCTCATTCAGCGGGTGAAATAATATTTCGTTCAGTAAGAAGATAATTTACATAGTAAAATAAAATAACCAGAGATAGTAAAATCAAAAGGAAAGTGAATATAGAGTACACGTTACAACACACAGTTTGAAGATCCTAGTCGTTTTAATTTATTTGTGCGATAACTGTCAGCAAGTTACCTGGTAAATTGTGAGAAAAATCCCAGTTTTTCTTTAATTGGGCATCTACAGAAGTAATAACCGAGGGCTATCGCAGAACTTCCTCAGCATTAAGTAGAATTGCATTAGCATCATTATAATAAGAAAACACATATGTTACATAATTACCAATAAATCGCACAGTGTATATTCGCAAATGCCTTCAATGTCGGTGCAGCTTTACTCAATGAAATGAAAGATAAAAATAGCACATTCTTTCTGCTGTGACCACTTTGTCTCTCAGATATCTGTCTATCAATCACTTAATACAATGAGGCAGCCATCTAGCAACACTATCCACATATATATTACGCAATCCATCATGAGGCAGTGACCTGATACATATTTAAATAGGAGAAGTCCTTTTTCTCACTTAAAGAACCAGGAGAAGGTTTGGGCTTCTTTTTTGCTAAGCTGCGTTGAATTTTCGCAGAGTGCTCTCTTCTTCTATCTCTTCCTCTCCCTCTCTTCTCTCTCTCCTTTCCCATCATCCCGCATCATCCGAATAAATGAAATGCGCCACCATAAACAAGTTGCCGTCAAACTGTAAAGTGCTTGATCTCTGCCTAACGTGAGCAATAGGGATGTTGTCATAAATCATTGGGGCTTAAGACACGAAGAAATTTTCATCGCGGAAGAAAACTGGCCAGTTGTATTCCCTGTAGAATGCTTTTGTTTATCTTTTGGAATTTTTTTCTCGGTTCTTTTAAACAATAGTAATCCATTTAGTGCTTCCCTTCTATTCGTTTCGGTTTGTCTGAAGATGGAAATATAAATTTATGTTAAGTAAAAATACGATTTTTCAAAATATTTTGACTTGTTGGAACTTTTTTTTCTCGCGACCCTGATGTTCGAATTCTCATGGAATTTTGTGCAAGGAAATATTTCTTTATCATGAAGTTTTTTTAATGTAAAGAATTCAATGTCCTATCTTTGCAACGCAAAAAAATGACAGGAATGTAAACGAGGCATGGAAATTTATTTGAACTGTAGCGATGTTTGTGAAAAATCGAATATTTAAATTTCGAATTTAGAGCACAGCATCGAAATAACACAGCACTGTAAAGTACTCTTTTCACATAACTAATTAAAACTCAACGAATTTTGGGTTAAACACGAAGCTTCATTTTCTTGTCCTTTAGATACAGCAGATGTCAGAACGCCAATACCCTCTGCATCCCTTCGTTTCTTCCTACAACCATTTCGTTACATATTGAATTAATTTTAGGTGAAACTTATTGTCTATGCAATCAGAGAAATATTCTAGCATAGCAAAGAAACAATATGTTTACTTTAAATTTACAGAATAAGAGAAAGAACTAGCAGTTAGATGAAACTTATTTATTTGTCATAGACGGTTTTTAATTTTTGAGAACTGTGGTTAATAAAGGATTCTATCTTGTGTTTTTAGCAATTTCACAAAACTGTAAGTAGTAATATCCTAAATCACATCGTTACCTCATACCGAAACTTAAAACAAAGAAACAGTTTATAAATAAAAACAATTAACATCATTCCTGCAACCAATTTCAAATTTTTGTCTCGCTATTGACAGCACTGAAAATAACTGAACTGCGTAGGAAGCAAAATGAGGATAAAGGTTAACCCTGGTTTTAGTGGACAAAAAAGCGAAATACTGAAGTGCAATCTTTATAACACTATTGTGAAGAGTATTACTTCACGGAGCTGAGGCTTGCAGACTTTCGTAGGAACACAGAAGAAAACAAACAGCAATGGGGGTGATCGTCGAAGATCGTGTGATCGAGAAAGAATATCAAGTAAAAAGGACTGAAATGATGAGCGTAAATTGAAATGTTCCGCATATTATACAGAAAGGACATGCAATTGATTTGGTAGGGTCATCAAACAAGAATGACTGATGACAGGCTTTGGAAAATTGCTATACAGCGGACGCGCGCGCGCGCACACACACACACACACACACGCCACACACACACACACACACACACCCAATGGCGCGTGAAAAAAATACGAATAAAGAAAGGACGACCTACAAGCATATCGCATAATGGAATTCCAAAGGCACTGGATGCAATGAATCTTCTGGTGGCATGGTATTTCGGAAGAAGAAAATGGATTGAACTTCTGGCGATCGGAAAACGACGACAGACGCCATAAGTGGAATGTACACCAATGAGCCATTACATTATGACCACTCCCAGCCGTAGCCGAAGACCCAATCGTGTCCCCATGCTCAATGCACGTCATCGCCAACAACGCATGAAATGGGCCCAAGATCATCGAGATTGGACCGTGGATGATTGGACGAAAGTGGCCTGGTCTGACGAATCAAGATTCCTGGTGCATCACGTAGACGGCCGAGCGCGGATACGCCGATTACCAACTGAGGCTATGACACCTGGATGCACTGTTGGGCGGAAACAGGCCGGCTGCGGCGGTGTTATGCTATGGACGATGCTTCCTTGGGACACTTTGGGCCCCATTATCCCAATAGCACAATCCCTGAGAGCTGTCACGTATCTGAACATCGTTGCGGACCAAGCTCCCCCATTCATGACAACTGTGTTTACTACTGGTGATGGCCATTACCAACAAGATAATGCTCCACGCCACACTGCCAGAATCGTCAAGGAGTGGTTCGAGAAACATGCTGGTGACTTTCTGTTAATGCCCTGGTCTCCAAATTCCCTTTACATGAACCCAATGGAACATTTGTGGTTCGACTTGGAAAAGCGGGTCCGCGCTAAATCACCACCACCCCGAAATATACGGGAACTGGAAGACCTGCTGTTGATATTATGGTACCAGGTACTCCAGGATACCTATCGCCACCTCATCGAATCGATGCCTCTCGCAGTGGACGCTGTTTTGTGGGCTAAAGGGGGTCCTACGGCTTATTGGCGCTCTTTGGCCAACCATGGCCCTTGCGCCAATAAAATCAATGAACCTACGGCTTATTAGGTAGGCGGTCATAATGTAATCACTCATCGGTGTATAAAGTATGCACACACACTGAAAAGTAAACGTACTATACACACTCGCATAATAATGTGTAAGCGTAGCTTCCGCCCTCACAACAACATCAATAGGTTGTGATGTAGCCTCTACCGAGTGCAGGAAACGTTCGGATGGTATTGTTGCCAATGGTTCCAGATCAGGTATCGGTGAAGCTCGGAAAGTTGCCATTGTGGGTTTCTGGCTCGAATGCATCTCTCCACTACGGCTCCACAGGTGTTCAACTATGTTCAAATCTGGAGAGTGAGAGGGACATAAGAGGTTTGCGAATTCACTGGAATTCTCCTCCATGCAGTCCTTTGTCAAAAGGGAGCGATGGATGACGCAGGGTTTCTTCTTGTTGAAAGAAGCCATCCTACTGGGAGAAATGAACAATTATGAACGGGTGTAGTAGGTCGACTGAGCGTCAACACCGCATTTTGGTGTGACCATGGTCTCAGTTGATACAAGGGACCACATGAAGGCCTACGTAAACTCTAATGTTTCTGTATATGTAGCTTAAAGCTTGTTCTTAAGTAATTCACTTTCTGTGAAACAGCAGACATTCAAATACACTTCAATTGAAAACTACTTCGGCTCCGTCTTTATTCAGAGAAAACTCCGTTGGCACTTCCTCTGATGCAGAACTGCAACTCACTTTTCATTAGCATTATTCACTTAATCTCATTAACATGAGTTAGCAAGCAGAAAACTTTGATTAATAAACACTCTAAGACCAAATACATGATAACACCACTCGAACACGCAAACTTCAACAAAAGATCGCTTCAGCGTAAGACAGCTTCCATGACTACTACACCACGCATTTTTTGTTAGTTCCCAACATTATATCACGTTCTTCGCTTGTCAAACATGTCATTCACTGTTAACCTCAAGACTGCTGCTAACATATCATTCCGTGAGTGAGAAAATATAACGATAAGGCTGAAACGCTTACAAAAAGACAACTAAAACTGAAAGTTAAATTAGAGTATACGCCATAACACACCCCAGCACATTACACACACTCTGCAAGCCTGTAACACTCCGACGTGACACTTTATATCCATTGGCTCGCGTGATCTATACGCCACATAAGCTCCCTCCTGTCGGCACACTGTAGCTTGAACCTTGATTCATATAATCAAGCTACCCGCATACGGTCTTTTGCAAAGTTTCCTCACCCACCGCAGGCAGCCTCACAATCCGGGGCCGTTCTTTTCACAATGGTGCTCTATGTGGCAGACTCCACCATAGCACAGTCGTTTAATAAATACTTTATACTCTCTACTGTAGCCTTCCGATACGATGATATGATAAAGGAGAAAAGGAGCTCATCTCGAACATCGATAGCCTGTTTACGGACACATTTTCCCCAGCGGGTGCCGGCTTTAATGTAGTCCTGGTACGCACGTGCGACTGGAGCACGCAAAAATCTCGGTTATTCTACAGTTGCAAAAACTGTGCACCCCCATCTTTCTCGCACCGGCTGTCTGCCTAGGGCAAAACTCGCAATGTGTCGCTCGTTTGGGGACATTATTACAGCAAGCGTGTAGATGGGCTTGGTATTTACAATAAATTGTGCTTTCAGTTAAAGTTCTGAGAATTTCTTTTTTTCTTTAAAGACCTTACAACCCCCATGAACATGTACGGAATAACCTATATCTAATTTATATCCGCAGGGTTACAGGGAACAGAATATAATATCCACTGGAAAGGCAAACACAAAGTGCATATCTCGCCCCGGGATCTGAACTCAGTCCAACCAATACCACAAGTCGGAAGTCCTCTGCCCAAGGCAAACCAGACTAAATTGCAAATGTGATAAAGTAGTCCTAGAGTTACTGATGGCTCTGTTCTGCGTCCAAGGTAGCGGCTATTTTTTTTTCTGGTTTTCTAAGTTAGGCTAGCAAAAAAAAATTTCTCATTAGGTAATGAGTGCTTTTGGGCATGCGAATGTTACTGTAATTCCAACCAATACCACAAGTCGGAAGTCCTCTGCCCAAGGCAAACCAGACTAAATTGCAAATGTGATAAAGTAGTCCTAGAGTTACTGATGGCTCTGTTCTGCGTCCAAGGTAGCGGCTATTTTTTTTTTCTGGTTTTCTAAGTTAGGCTAGCAAAAAAAAAATTCTCATTAGGTAATGAGTGCTTTTGGGCATGCGAATGTTACTGTAATTCCGTGTGGGGTGGGAGGTAGCAATCCATATTGCTAAGGTTGATTGATATGTGAAAGATAAACCGTATCTAAAAAGATGTGCGACAAGCATTTGCGACAATAACGTGAGAAAATTGATAAGTTGACCACGATATCGAACATGGAGGTCTATGTTGATATGGAAAAAAATGTAAGCTAAAAGAGATAGTTTAAAAAGCTTGATTGCACATAATTGTGCATCACATGTGTCAATAAACAAAGAAAATCACACCCATACACAAAGGCGGCATATAAGGAATGTCTTAAAAATAGAATTGCGTGAATACATCTGTATTGTTATCGAATACGAACACATGTGTATTCTTATAGAATTTATGGTTATCCAGTGTTCCTTAAAGTAAATGTAATGAAAGAAGAATAGTAAAAGCACTGGTCTACAACAACAACAACATCAACAAAAATATTGCCCCACAGGAAATCATATGTCATTTTAATAATTGCTTTTATGCTAAATTCAAATATGATATTAGGTATTTATTCTATCATGCCAGGTTTTTAGTGATACATAGTTTAATTTTGAAAATAAATCGTATATTTACTTACAGTTATAAACCATAAATAAATTATATAAAACGTAATAATTGATGACTTCCTGGTGTATTTCGCTTGTGGAACTTGTCTGTCTCCAGAGGTAGTCAGCGAGCATACTGGAAATTCCCATGCTCTGTCGTATTGCTTTTCCATGCTTGAAATAAAGTATCTTGATGCAATTCTTGCCATGTTCGTCGCTAACGGTAAACATTTTCGGGGATGACCAGTGAAGGACTTACATTTTTCTTCGCTGGAATTAGTGACTAACGTCTCGGTCAGTCTTTTCTCGTATAAGGACTTCTTTTGTCTCTACTATCACACTTACAGAGGAAACAACAAAATTTGTGTATCTAAGTTGCAAACCAAGCAAAAGAGCAATGATTCAAATCGCCACAGATGCTCCAAGCTTATTTTTCATACTGAATGTTTTCCAAAAGTAGTTTCATATTTTCATATGATCATGCTTGTAACGTGGGATTTTAAATGGCACCAACGAAAATAAATTTCCGTTGTAAATAAGTACAGCTTTCAGGAAGCTAAACTTTAGTGGGCCGCCTAGGTGGCGCAATGGTCTAAGCGATGGCTTCTGATCATTCGTCCTAGATGGGTACGGGTTCGAATCCCGGTGAGGCATGGATGTGGTTTTTGTCTTACGGCACTGGCTCTCTCCCTTCCCTGGAACCAGTGGCCCTAAATTAGGGACGGGCGATTGCTTATAGCCCGTTATGTTACTCACGGTGGTCGTTAAACCTCCAAACAAAAACAAAAAGACTTTAGTGGAGTCAATGAAGAAGTGACACTCTGTGATATGATCTTCATGACCCAGTGCCAGAGCCAACATCATTACCAAATACTAAATATATTTCTGGTGAAAAGAAATTTTTGAATTCAATCTGACGGTTTCAAAATAGACATACTTTCGTATCCTGGTGGAGTAGATTCCATCCTTTTAATCTGGATCCTAAAAGTTAGCTTGCTTTTTAGACTAATTTATATCACGTACCAAGTCAATGATTGATTGGTGATTGAAATTTTGTGGCGCAAGGCCCATGGCTGGTTATAGAGCGCCAAATCAGGTCATAGGAGTACAAATCTTAGTAAAGTCATTAAGGTATCTCAGTGTTAATAAATGAAGCTCACATGAAGAAGTACTTGATTCAAAATCAGGATCATAATTGCTCTTGAAGAATGTCATCAGCGTCTGAATCATGATCACTCAATTTCGCATTTTCTGGAGGTCGTGGTACAGGAAATTCTCTCTCCTCGGAACAAGCTTTATTACAGAAGGCAAAATGGATTTATATGTGATCCTTCTTATGTTTGTTAAACAGAAATAACAGTCTGAAGAGTAGACTTTTGGTTCCCTCTAAATCATGGGACCTGCAAAAGGCATAAGGCGAGAACCATTCACACATCCCGTAAGAAGCCTAGCACATGTTATGCAACAGAAATGAGGAGCCCAACTCTATCTTGGCCACCCACTTGGCAGCCAAAATAAAGCTCATAACACTTTCTAATTAATGAGGTAAAGTTTCACCCTCTGAGCTTTGACGTTTACTTCACCACACACGTAACAGAAAGTATCAGGGTGATTTAAACCACTTCCTTGGCATATTGACACGGTTTGAACACAGAACTATTGCCCACGTTATTATTCACTTCAAAAAGACAGCACAACGCTCGCAGTGCTTACACAGTGAAGGCCAGCTGATTACGTACGGGAAGCGACTGTGCGCCAAGCGACCGTGCGCCAAGCGACCCTGTGTAAAATCGTGCGCGAAGCGACATTGCTATATTTCATCGTGAACGAAGCAACCCTGCTAATCTCAACGTCCCTCCGCAAAGAAATCAAAGTTCCAGCCAAGAGCATTGCTTCTGTGCGATCCTACCAGTACATCCCATTTTGGCATCCGGTATTGTGAGATAAGTTTTGAAAAGCTCGTTCTTCGTTATAAGTTACTTTCTACAAGAAATGGCAAGCCTTATGGCTACCAATATCGCCTCCAGAAAAAAGTAAATTGCGTATCAGATGGCTGTGATTGAAATATAATAAACGGATTTTCAGAATAATATAATAAACGAAACAGATCATGTTTGTGTTGCGAATGAAGCAGAAGTACAAGTGGAAAAAGTGACGGAAGTCTGTATAAAAAGAGTAACCGAAGAAGTTTCTGTTCCTGTAAATAAAATGTTGAAAGAGGAAATGTCCAAAGTTTATGATAAAGTGTGCGATTTAGTAGCTGCGTAAACGTAAAAAAGTGCATTATGTAAAGAAAGAGGGAAAACATTAGGAACAACACAGAATCCTAAAGACAGTTCAGAAATAGAATTCGGAAGTGAGCTTCTGCTCTTACCGAATAAAGAAAACTTTCTTCGTTTAGATTTTGTTAATGATGTTGGCAAAAGAGTTCTAGTGTTTGCCGGCCAGGGCTACCAAGATGTATTAAAGAATGACGAATTCTTCTTGGATGGGACTTTCAAAAGCTACCCGAAACAGTTATATCAACTTCTAAGTGTTCATGCTGATTCAGGGAGCACTGCACTTCAAAATCAAGTATATTCAGCAGTGTTCTGTTTACTGCCAGATAAACGAGGAGGAACATACTGCTCATTGTTTAAGAAATTAGTGACTTTGTGTCCACTTTGGGTTCCAAAATTGATAAAGACCGACTTCGATGCAGCGCTTATAAAAGCAACTAAAGAAGTATTCCCTGACGCAACTGTCTCCGGTAGCAATTTTCACTTCAGTCAAAGTCTATGGCGGAATATCCAAGATCTGGGACTTACACAACTTTAAAAAACCAACGATGAAATAAGAAGAATATGTAAAATGTGCGCTGCTTTGGCCCACCTACCTGTAGAAAATATTGAAGACGCATGGCTGCTTATTATAGAGGACGTTCCACAGAACAAAAGGTTAGTCTTACTTCTTGACTATTTTGTTAACCAGTGGATGGAAAATCCTAATGTTCCAATTCAAATGTGGAATGTACATGGCCAGCGCCATAGAACCAACAACGCCGTCGAAGGATGGAACTCAAAAATACATAGTATGCTAAAAAAAATCAGCCAAATAAATATGAATAAAATGCCTTACGGAAGAATCAAAACGTGTGATGCACAAACTACAATTAAAAGAATTAGGAGAACTTGGTCCAAAAAGGAAGAAAATGTATATACAAGTAGACGAACACATTCGCAACATCATGAAGAAATTTGGAAATCCTAAAGACCTTAAAAATGCCTGAAAGCATTAAGCTATGTTACTAAAGACAAAAGCTACGAAATTCAGGAGATGTAAGTACTTAATTAATTAGATGAAAATAATTTGACTACGATTTCTAAATTTATATATATATCATCATCATCATCATTGTCAACCATTATCAATCCACTGCTGGACGAAGGTCTCCCCAAGTTTCCTCCACAACGGTCTGTCCTGTGCCAGTCTCCTCCATGTCACCCCTGCATACTTTCGAATTTCATCCACCCATCTCCCATGTGGTCTTCTTCTGGGTCTTTTCCTGTCCCTTGGAATCCAATCTAAAATTTCGGCTGTCCATCGATGATCTGTCCTTCTGGCAGTATGTCCAGCCCATTGCCATTTCAGGGATTTAACTCTGATCATGATGTCTTCCACTCTTGTCATTTTTCGGATCCACGAGTTCCTCTTCTTATCTCTCCTGGTTACACCAAGCATGCACCTCTCCATGCTTCTTTGAGTTGTCTGCAGCCTTTGTATGTCTCTTTTAGTTAAGGTCCACGTCTCCGCACCATACGTAAGCACTGGAAGGATGCATTGATCAAACACTTTTCTTTTAAGACATAACGGCATATTGCTCTTGAAAATTATGCTGTTTCTTCCAAAAGCTCTCCAGGCAAGTTTTGTACGCCGATTAATTTCTTCATCAATGTGACCCTCACTTGATATCTGCTGTCCAAGATAAACGTACGTGTCTGTTATCTCCAGCTTTTCTCCATCAATCGATATATATATATATATATATATATATATATACGCCAGACATCATGAAAGGTACCAGTACCAGAGTTCTTCCAGTCCTCCCAGCAGAAGTTGCACATGCAATCAAGAACATGAAGCTGGGAAAAGCTCCAGGAGAAGATGGAATTACTGGAGACATCATACAAGAAGCAAGTGGAGAAATTGAAACAGTACTTGCCCAAGTTTTCACTCGATACCTTAATGAAGGGAAGATTCCTGAGGACTGGAGCAACGCTACAATGATCCTGCTACATAAAAACGGTGTCACTGAAGATCTCAGGAACTACAGACTGCCAGATAAACGAGAAGGAACATAAACGAGAAGGAACAGCGGTTTATAAGATTTTCACTAAAGTTCTTTCACACCGCTTGAAGGTAAAACTGGACATGGCTCAACCGAGAGAACAAGCTGGATTCAGGAGTGGCCACAGCACTATAGATCATATCCACGTACAGAGAGAACTAATTGGATGAGCGAGGGAATATGAACTTCTATTGTGCATGGCTTTTATCAATTATGAAAAGGCCTTTGATTCAGTGAAACCATCAGTAGTTACAATGGCTTTGAAATCCTGCGGTATTGAAGATGCATGCATTAATATTATTAATAACATCTATGAAAATGCAAGTGCAAAGATTCGGATGTTTGAGAATACAGCACACATAAAAATTGGAAAGGGAGGGAGATAAGGTGACACCATATCTCCCAAGCTCTTTAATGCCACATTGGAAAACATCTTTCAATCACTGAACTGGGAAAACAAAGGGGTAAAGATTAATGCAGATTATCTAACTCACCTTCGTTTTGCTGATGCCGTAGTCATTTTTGCAACTAGCCCATCAGAGCTGCAGAGCATGATCCAGGAACTTGCCGACAAGAGTAAAGAAGTGGGATTAAAAATGAGCTTTCAGAAGACAAAAGTGATGTACAATGCTTTTGCAAGAAATAAAGATTTATCGATTGATGGAGGAAAGCTGGAGATAACAGATGCGTACGTTTATCGTGGACAGCAGATATCAAGTGAGGGTCACATTGATGAAGAAATTAATCGGCGTATAAACATTTTTCGTATCTCGAAAATCAATAAACTATTTAAAAAAAACCTCCAAGTGGAATTTTTTTCCACTTTAGATAAAAACGTTTTCAATATTTTCCCTTCAGAGCTACAGAGTATGATCCAGGAACTTGCCGGATTAAAAATTAACTTGAAAAAAAAGTCGGATTAAAAATGAACTTTCAGAAGGCAAAATTGATGTACAATGCTTTTTCAACAAATGAAGATTTTGCGATTGATGGGGAAAAGCTCAAGGTAACCGATGCCTACATTTACCTTTGACAACAAATATCAAGCAAAGGTCACATTGATGAAGAAATTAATCGGCGTATAAAACTCCGCTGTAGAGTTTTTGGAAGAAACGGTACAATTTTCAAGAGCAATAGGCCATTATGTCTTAAAAGAAAAGTCTTTAATCAATGCATCCTTCCAGTTCTTACATATGGAGCAGAGACATGGACCTTAACTAAAAAACACACAGAAAGGCTGCAGACAACTGAAAGAAACATGCAGAGATGCATGCTTGGTGTAAAGAGGAACTAGTGGATAAGGAAAATGGCTTGAGTGGAAGACATCATAATCAGAGTAAAATTCCTGAAATGGCAATGGGTTAAACATGTTGCCAGAAGAACGGACCACCGATGGACAACCGAAAATTTTGACTAGATTCCAAGGGACAGAAGGAGTCAAAACCACATAACAGATGGATGGATGAAATTCGAAAGCATGTCGGAATAATAAACAGGAGGTAGACTCAAATCAGAAAGTTGTGGAAGAAACTTGGGGAGACCTTCATCCAGCACTGGACTGATAGTGATTGACAATGATGAAAAATAAAATAAAAGAATAACTAAAAAAAATATATGAAAATGAAAGAATAACTGTCGAACAAAGAAAGAAAACTTTTCTGTATTAAAACAAAAAGTCTTCGAAACTCTTATCTGAAGCGAAAAGATTGCCGTTTTTAAAAAAATAGTTTTATTGATTTTCGTGATACAGAAAATATGCCAGATTAATAAAGAAGCACATGTACTCAGAGGCAGCCGTTTCTATGAAATATAATCTGTGATAGTGGCAAATGGGAAAACATTCAAGCTGGATAGTCTGACGTCTACTATTAATACAAAGGTGGAACTGAATTAACAAAAGACATTTTCACAGTTGGAGTACGGTGTGGGAGGGAGGTCTACTATACACTAAGAGCTCTTAAAGTGAGCCTTCTGCGTTTGCAATTCCAGGGAATGCATTGTAATACTATTTCTTGCTTTAAATGAAAGATGGATGTGACGGCTATAATGGGTGCGTCAAGGACTAGCCGCATAATGACACATTTACTGGCATGGTGGTCGACATCATCAACAAAAATAGAAAGAAGAATTTTCTTGAAATATCAAGACCCACCGTTTTATTTCGGTTAACTAAATTCAGGGCAAATCTTTTACGGGCAAACGTGTTTACTTGCAAATGAGATTAGGGCAAAAGAAATGAGGGGACATTGGAATTAGGGGAAAAGCAATTTCGAGTAAACGCGATTGGGGTACGCGTGATTCGGGCAAACCGGAATTAGGGGAAACGAGATTAGGGCTAACGAAATTAGGGCTAACGAAATTAGGGAAAATGGGAATTAGGGTAAAAGTGATTTCGGGTAAAAACGATTGGAGCAAACGTGATTCGGGGGAACGTGAATTAGGGGAAACGAGATTAGGGGATACGAAATTAGGGGAAATGGGAATTCGGGTAAAAGCGCTCTTCCTTAGAGATATTTCTCGTCTTACGTACTCGGTCCATTAGTGGTGCTGCGAAAGACCCTTATTGAAGAAGTTTCATTGTCATTCTCGATAATTCGGCGCTTCCAACACTGTGGCAGTACTACGGAGATGAGTTCTACTGGTATTTGCAAGACGCACCCCATCACACATCACGTGTTGTTGCTGACTGGTTTACGGAAAATCACGTTTCATGTTTCAAGTGGCTTTCACAAAGACCTGAGCGCAGTATCAGGACTTTGGAAAATCATTCGGCTTCACCTCAAGACCTGATGAAGGCATTAGAAAACCAAAGGAAACGCATATCTGCAGATACCTTTCAACATTTAGCAGAAAGCATGCCTCGGTGGCTTAACTCATGTATTCTGACCAAAGATGGGCCAGATTGATTCTATTTTCTTCCAATACATGATTTTTCTTTGTTGATGGTTCTGGTGTACGGGGACGTTTGTCTGTATAGTTTAAGTTTTGCATTGCGTTTCGGTGTAATGGAAAGATTATTTTTACAGTTGGATGAATTCTTGGTGGTCAAGCCGTCCTGAGCGTAGGCTGTTTGAAAATACAAGTTTGTCCAGGACGGACATCGATTTCGTGTCCCCTTACTCCGGAGTAAGTCGCTCTCCCAACTGAGCTACGCAGACAGAATGTTTCGCTGCAGATTTGTCGTCATGACACATGTTTTCACCTCTGTAGTACGTCACAGCTGCGAAAAACTTAGTTTTGGATTCGATCCCGGATAAGATATGCACAGCGGGTATGTCCCGTCTCTTCCTAAGGTTAAAGAATTTCGCTAGAGCACTGCAAACATCTTTTTCTTCGAAATTTCTCAGACTTAGCTCCATCCACTGAAAGGTGAATGTAGTGAGTGTGTGTTGGGAATCCAAGAGACGTTTACTACATCCTATAAATTGAGAAAGGTCATGTTTTAGAAAGTTTTTTAAGAATCTTCCTAAAACTGGTAAATTAAAAGTTTACTATTCCTCTGAGAAACATTTCTGTCATTATTCTTTACGATATGCGAATGCGCAAAGTGCCTTGCTTTTTCACCTAGCACAAATTTATCGAAGCTGCTCTAGTTCTAGATGTGAAGTTCTGCTGATGTTGGAACTTCACGACCTCGATCAACTTCTGCATTTTACTTTTTTTGTGTGTAACTTAAAATATTTCGCCTGACCTTCCGGCAACTAAACACGGGATATAATTCTATAATTATGAGAAGTTGCCCCTGATTATATATTCTAATATTTTTAAGGTAAATGCGGTAAGGTTTTATCAAATTACAGGCATGCGTTTTTAGCAATTTTGTCATTTTAATTTCATTTCTTCGAAATGATCTACATGCCTGATGACTCGGTGAGTCTAAAGTTCATTAAGAAACAAAGAAAGTGGAAGGCAGTCATCTTAGGATTTAGAGAATTAACGAAGCGTTTCTTTTGAAAACAATGTAAACGCATTTGTAATTCGCCAAAACCTACATCTGTAGTCATGTTTCAAGATCCAACCAAGCGAAGCACCCCGGGAAGAAGGAGCAGGAAGGGTAAAATCAACTGTCGGTGTATTTATTTCCTACAATCCGCCCTTTGTATGATAGGCACGTGCATTGCTCCTTATTTAAGATTCTGGTCTCACAGTTACTTTCGACCGTCGTATATCGTGAAAGTAGCCAACAAGTCTTTACCAACGTCTACAGGGGAAAAGAGCTCGTTCTTTCCTTTTTTTTTTTTACGTCTATCACGTACCTCGCTCCCGTGACCATAACTACAGTGTGGTGTTTTTTTTTTATCTCCACTCTCTTCCGAAAATTCGTCAACTTTTTGATCAGGAACAAATTCTATCTGGGTGGAAAAATTCTTTTGGGAACAGAAAATTGTTCTCCAATTGGTTTGTTGTCTTGGAAAAAGGTCTCAACTTTTAAAATTGTTAGCCTTTCTGAAAATACCGAAATCCCTCGTATAATCGTCGCAGACTTTAGGCTTTATTTTTGCGCGAAAAATTAGAATGCGACTGCTATGTGAAGATTAAATTAAAAGGTGGAATAAAAGTAATTGAAGTCCTTAAGTCACTTGGTGCTCAACTGCGTTTAGTTTCATTTAGTCAAAATCTTATTAAATAATAAATACTGCCATTCCCGCGTGAAGCACGTCGATATTGACTTCTACCAGTGTTATTTACATTGCACATGTTACACTTGCAACAATCCAGGTCAGTGCAGTACAGCAAGAAGTATGGCCGCCCTGGTGGCGCAGTGGTCTAAGCGATGGTCTCTGATCATTCGTCCGAGGTGGGTTCGGGTTCGAACCCCAATGAGGCATGGATATTGTGTTTGTCTTACGGCTCTGGTTATTTCCCTTCCCTGTAACCAGTGGCCCTAAAGTAGTGACGGGCGTCCGCTTAGAGCCCACTGAGTAGCTCACAGTGGTCGTTAAACCCCCACTAAAAGAAAAGTTGTATGGATTTGCCAAAATTAATCTTCTATGTCTTGAACATTTCCCTTCGATTTCATTGTTACCGCTGTCTGACGCGCTGTTCTCACTACCACTTGTATCAGATGTACACTATGTAAACAACAATATTTGGAAACCTAGGTCGAATGGAAAGTTGAGCATTTATTTGCCGAAATAAGTACATAGTCGCCCCACATTTGGCCGTTATTGACTGCAGCGAGTCTTTTCGGCATGCTTTCCACGATGTAACGGTAGGTCTGCACTGGAAGGTTTTATTCTATTCGTCCTGCAATACTTCTCCCAGAGATTCCATAGAGGAAGGTCGTAGATTCCGAGATCTGATTCGGCGTTCCGATCGTCCCATTGATTTTCTAAAGGATTTCCATCGGGACTTGAGGCCGAGCAATTCAATACTAGGATGTCGTGTTCCTCAGACCTTGCTTAGATACACCTTGCAGTGTGGCAAGGCGCTTAATCTTGCTGAAACAGGCAAGGATCAGTGCCGAAGTACGGAGACAGCGTAAGTACTGCGGGATTGTTCGGAACATTTATGTGCCTAGCGGCCATTAGGCTGGAGGGCACCACAAGCAAAGAACTGAATCTTTCCCAGCACAAATAGCTCCAAAATATGGCAGATACCCTTCCAAACTAGACTGTAGATGCAATGCAGTCAGCCAGCCAAACGCCACACTGAACTACTTACGTCTAAAGAATGAGTCGCGTGATTTGTCATTCCACACACGATTGTCTTCCACTCTTCTGTTGCCCACGAACGGCGAGAGAGGCACCACTACTGTGGTCTGACATTGCCTGACATGATGTGGCACCTGGGCGCAGATGTCATAGCATGGTCGGCAGGCAGTTCCCAACGGACTGTTCTGCTGAAAATAACAGTTCCAGTGATTTGTGCGGCGTCGCCAGCCAAACTGTGGCGGAGGATGTGTGTGCCTACTTCACATTCCTCAGGAAGCTTTGTTGGGCACGATCACTCAGTTTGAGCCACCTCCAAGAGCACGGCGTAGCTGTAGTTGCACCATCTGCTTTCTATCGATGAAGAGCATAAGCAAGAGTTGCTTTTGGAAATCCCTAAAAAGCACAGTCATTATTTATCATGTGGCACCCAACCATTATGCCTTCTTTCAATGTTCGTCAATTCAGCTCCGTGTGGCGTAGTCGCATCCAGTGCGATCTGACAGGTGTGGCAACGCTTCCCTTTGCATACAAAACCCAACAGGCCCCGCGCGTGCGCACCTGCTGCAGCAAATACACGTTTATTTGCATATGTGGAGAAATCCAAATACTTTCGTACACTGAGTATATTTTATCGGTCGTTCCGACACAGTGTGCCATCTTGAGAGTTATAAAAGACATTCGAAATTCCAGCCAGTTTGAAACTTGTTCGTGTTAGAGCCCCGAAACGCGCATTTTGCAGGGTTTATGTTTTTTAAATTGTCTTTTAGTTTTCCCCAGTCTCGCACCAACTTTTCAACTAATGAAAATTCTCTTTTCTCAGCTTTGTTCCTATGCTGTTTAGTTTACAAGATCAACTTCACTTAATGTCCGCGCAATAGTTCTAACATTAACCTAACTGGAAAGAAATGCTCTGCACCACGCTGTATCATTAGCAGGCTCGGATGGATAGTAAGACACAAAAACTGAATTAAAAATCAAGTGTAACGGGGTAGGACCAGTAGGACAGAGAGCTACTGGAAAAGTGAAAGGCATGCTGGCCATGCCGTACCAGCTGTCAAAGCTCATACTTACGTACATCACCAGGCACGTGTGCTAGGCCACGCAGCGCAGCCTTCCACTCTGTTTATCTGCTTTCTGTATCCACGTGACGAACAGGAATCTGTCACGCGATGGTTGTATGATGAAATATATGAACCGGTTTCCGATCTACAAGAATGGGTTGTGGTCATTAGGCAATAACATACTATATTCCATGAATCTGGGAAGCATCTTTTTTTTTTCAAGAAATGTTTATCGTACTTAAACGAATGCTTATCATTTATAAAGCATTCACAGAAAAACAAAATCGTTTTTAGTAATCCGCTCACTGATAGTGACAAGTACTATATAAAACGTACGGCTGAAAAAGAAATATCTTAGAGGAAATAATAAATTCAAAACAAAACTGCAAAGCTTTCTGAACGAATATTTCGCGGTGGTCATGCATTGAGATTTTAATATTTATACGATCACTAAAGTCTGTCATTACTTCTCATTCCCATTACTTCTCATTGTGAATACATAACTGTATGAATACTGGTGTAATGTAATCATAATCCCCAAAGTAATTCAGATACGTAAGGAATTGTGAAAGCTTACAGAAGATCGTAATGTATTCAAATGTAACGCAGAGCTGGATGGACTGCAACAAAGCATTTAATAATGTCACGAAAATAAGGAAATCGCTACTAATGAGAACGTTCAGAAGTGTAAGTAATGCACCTTACTCATGTGTCATTATTATGGCCATGAATTGTCGGCGAAACAGGCGTCCACACACACACGCGAACAAAGAGAGAGAGAGTATAGCTGAAGGCAGTTCCAACATTTCTCGGCGCATTTGATGAAAATGAATAAGAGCTACAACCATATAATTGCGTTTCCAACTACACTGAACAGCAGGAAAGTGAAATACCCAGATCTCTTTCTTCTCTAAGGAAATTATCATATATACGAAAAAATACTCGTGCTAAAAACGGAGGCCATTATACCCGGACAATGTTATGTGCAATTTTCATACTTCGAGTTAATAAGAGTTGCGATTCCATGATTTAAATTACATGTTGTCGTATAAAACCAAATAATTCAGCGGTAAAGTTTTAATAAACCGAAAATGTTTTTATTCGGAATATTATTATTTCTTTTGGATACGTCAACGGGAAAATATTCATAAACCCGAAGTCCTGGTTAACAATACATCAGGAATTTCCTAACATTAATTTTCAATCATTTTGACAGCAGAAAATTAATTTCACGATGAAGAAATTCTTTTCACGTTTTTCCAGGAAAAATTAATTCCTAAAATCTATTTTTTAAGGGTTTTTTAAAGTAATAGACAAAAATAGTTTTAAATAGTCTTGATGCGTACAGTTGTCAGTGCACATTCAGAGTGTAAGTAATTGATTTTAATTTAAAATTACAGGTCACATCTTACCTGTTGGAGTGAGCAATTTATGTGACGAGGGCAGGTGTATCTAATAAAGTGAGATGCCACTTTATTAGATAAACGTGCCCCTTGTCACATAAATGGCTCACTCCAACAGGTAAGATGACTCGTGAGCGCAGTGTGTGGCGTAAATTAGGCAGACAGCTCGTCAAGCGTCAGTCGGCGTTGTATTGGGGTCGGAATAGGCAAAACGAGTTATCTGAGCGACTTTGAGCATGACATGACAGTTGGAGCCAGGCGTGACAGTTCGAGCTTTTCGCAGGCGGCCGTCTTCCTGAGTTTCTCGCGGTAACTGTAACATGGGTTCAACGTAAGTGGTGAGACGCGCAAAACATTTCCAGAAGTCATCGATCCTGTGGACAGAAATTGCTGGTGGTCAAACGAGACCGGCGAGAATCATGCAAGCAAACAAACGAGGCACAATCCGGCAAATCACTACAGAATTCAACGCTGGTTTCCTGCTGAGGCCCATTTCCGAACGCTCCGCGTATCGGAACATGTTGCCAATGGGCATCGATAAAATAATAATAATAAATACAAGGATGGACTGGGGGTTAAAATCTATGTAGGAAGCACTAAAAGGAGTCTAAAGACCAGAATAAAAGAACACCAAAGTAATTGGAGGACAAACCACAGCCATATTTCAATATTGTTTAAGTAATGATGCTTTACCCGATTGGAACACCACCAAATTGTTTACATCACATACTAACCCCAGGCAGATTTTGATGTCTGAGGCTGTGACCATAGAAAAAAACAAGTCATATTAACTGTAACAATAATAATAATACATCCGTAGAGTTGCAATATCCAGTTGAGCCTGAGAAGCAACGTCAGACAACACAATAAAGAATAAAGAAGTGGAACACACAATTTACGTCAGATCGGTCACGTGGAACTGATGCGGGTGACATGCGCAGATGATTTTTGTGCCCGATGACACGAGATACAAAAAAAGGGGATCTAGGCAGAATATGTTGGGGGCTAGTGCAGGTTTCATTACAACTTACGGCCACTGAAGATGTCCTCGACAAGAAGGATGAAACGCGCCTGGCAGGGACCACACAATGGAGTGTAAATGTTTGTGTTATTTTAACGTTTGTGAAGACCGCCCATGTATTTTCCTTTAGACCAAATGGACATTCTGGACTAATATATGAGTACTACTCGATATAGCCGTTGTCAATTATCCGGCCATACGATCTAGACACTATAGTATGGAATTATACTGGATTTTAATCTTCATGTTTTAATCTATCACCAGTTTTAACTATCAACTATAATATTTTAACCAACGTAGCGAATGCCAACAAGTGATCCTTGAACATTTCTGTGTCCGTGTTTTCATGGACTATATGTGTTTATACTACAACATTGGACAACAGAAAGGCGGTGAGTGTGACACAATTGTTTTGTTCAGGACTTTACGAAGTACTTTATATTTGTTGCAAGCAAGTTCATAAGTAACACTAGTAAGTGTGCTGCTTGTGAATATTGAATTACATCAAAATGTTTCCGCATATTAGATGCGACTATAAGTGACTTTTGAGTAGGACTGTTGGTAACTATTCGCCATCTCAACTGTTGTTCATGTCTTCATCAGGTTTATTATTCTTGGTTCTTATGTGATGTATTTAAAGTATATGTCCAATTTAAATCTATGTCATGTTTTATGGATAAATTGTTTAGTATATATGCTCACCTTAGCTTGGTATAATGGCTGTATTTCATTTAGTTTAATTCGGGGTCTTTCATTCGGCGTAAGGCTTAATGTGGTATTCATCGCGAACGTGTGTGACACAATAAAGTACTCCGGAGTGTTCCCAGCAAAAACAGTCTTGCTGGGCCAGCACTGCCAGCAATGGCCTAACACTATGTTGCCGCTGCCGAACCGTCAATAAAATGTTCGAGCGACCAACCGAAGGGCCAGCAGTTCAGGCAAACAGCAGGCCAACAGTTGGCACCCCCATCAGTTGTCATATGCCACAACAGGGCTATCAGTTATCCATCACAGGCAGCAGCTGCCACAAAAGGCCCATCAGAGGCCTTGCAAGCACGTGCCAGAAATGATGGCTAGCCTAATACGTCCGCTAGTTTCCTGGCAGTAGCAGCCAGCAATCACGTGACGTATATGATGGCTTGCCGAATCTTGTTCGCCAATTTCCCAGTAGTAGCCATGAATAAAAAAAACCCGTGGTTTCCCAAAGCTACAACATTTTTTCCCCCTTACCGAAACTACTGAATTACAGCACTGCACGGGGAGATTTTCTCAACAGACCAGAAAAACGCCTGTTTGGATCTGAGTGGATACGAACCAGGGCTGGCGGAGGCGAGCTCTCTACCGACGGGGCTGATTCGCTACGCACGAGCGTGTGCTTGAAGCTGAGTCTCTTGCGGAATGTGTAATCGAATGTTTCCGTCTTTAACTTTACAATATTGCGAGGAATTTTTCATAAATGTCAGTTTCATATAATTCATAAATTCATTTTTTCAACTTAACGATGTTTTTTTTTTTTTTTTTTTTACATTAAGGGAACTTCACTCATTTTCAAGGAGTGTACCAACTTAAAGGCGCTTTCCAAAGTTTTGTGCTGTCCTTGTCGTCTTGAAAGGCGATTGTTGAATTAATATATTTAGTCGTTCATGTCACATTCTGTTACATTTTTAACGATGTATCTTTCCTTTCCGTGGTCCGTAGCTACACTTTTTTTTGAAAGAGGAAAGATATTTTAATTTACTTCTCGTTATTTTTAGAAGCAAAAGAAGCGAATTCCTCCAGTCTTGTGTATTCAAACCACGGATAACTACATTATATCCACATAACGGGTTTTTTTGTTTTTTGTTTTTTTTTCTTTTTCTTTCAAATAATTGAAAATTTTGTACGCTTATAATTCTTTTTTTGTTTCCCAACAAACGTTTTTTTAATGTTTTTCCAAGACTGTTGTTTCAAGCGGTTTCAAATTATTTCTTATTATTCATGTGAATGGAGTGGGTGTACTTCACGGCTGTAATCTGGTATTTCATGGCTTGATCTGATATCTTCGTCGACTTGGCATTTCATTAGGAAATAAATTAGCCTCTCTACATACGGCTTTTTTTCTTAACAACCACTAAAATAACACGATGGCGATAGCGTCGTCTTCAGCTAACTGGTACCACGAGAGACAAAGCACGTGTTGTTTCTGCTCATGCGCAGTCCCGTTGCTTCCCCCTGGTGTTGGGGTTTCATCGATTGCCAGGTACGGGCCACTATTGGCACATGCTTGATGGCCCACAATTCACGGCGATGCTGCAGGGCCATCAATTGCTCGCCAACTGATGGCGCTGCCACCAACGGACCGCTACCGGGCCGTGAGCGGCAGATTTCAGCCAGCAGTGACCCATCAGTGCCAGCTGCTGGCCAGCAGTTTCCCAACACTGGTGATTTTGCTGGGTCACTTCTTTATATTGGACAAACGTGTGAAACAGAAAAGCGACGAATTTTTATTTGTCATAACCCTAACATTTATTTCCACGTAATACAGCATGAAGAACAGTTTGTTCTTGAGCTAAATACATAGGGTACTGATTGCCGACGACCATGTCGCCTGTCTCCATTGACACATCTGATTCACAATAAGCAGCATGACCTATTGCTGGCAGTTTTGGGAGGTCGCACCACTCACGATAATCCCTTGATACGGTTGTACATGAAAATCTCAGGTGGCTGGGCGTTTGGGAGGTACACGTACCTGTACGCCTGGCACAAACTATCATGCCGCGTTGAAAGTCGTGTGGAAAGATCCCTAGTTTTGCCCATTCCGACTTTCAATCGAATGCTAACTGACGCTGGACAAGCTGGTCGGCCTGATTTATACCAAGCATCGCACTGACTTGCTAGCTATTTGTGTGACGAGGGCAGATGTACCTAAAAAACTGGCATCTCAGCGCAAATCAACAATTTAAAATGGAGATAAGCTCGACGGGTTGTCCGAAAGAAGGACAAGATGTGGATAAAGATAGTAAGCGAATGGTTGTCATGTGATGGCAGACCTAAGACGAAGAGGAGAAGTTGGTGGGATGAAATAGTGATGTCGACGGGAGTTCGTTTGAGCCGCTGAAAGATAAGGATGGAACTCTTTGGGGAGACCTTCCTCCAACATATTATAGTGGATCATAGTGGAGGAAGAGAGCATTGATCATAGAGGAGGTAGAGATAAATTTATAGGATTTAGTACACTATCCGCTAATGATTTCAGACATTGCGAACTAATAATAATATGTCTGTCAATTAAATTTCATAGTGTGTTTGTGCGCGGATTGTTGGCTGCTCTTACTACTATGATGTGATTACACCAGATAAATAATAAATTGGCCACTCAGTGTATGTACACTTTTATGAGCTTTTATTTTGTAACAGTATGAAAGAATTATTAAACAGTATTTCCTCCGCAATGTTTCTTCCGACCCTGTAAACACCATTAATATAAATGTGAAGTCCTTGAATAGTAACTTGAAGCTTTTAAAACGTCAACAGTTATTTGATCTTCACGTGCTGCCTTGTCACATTTTATGATCTTAAGAACATTTTCATCTTGATCTGGAAATAAAGCCACACCGTGTCTCTTTCTTTCTTTCCACATGTCGATGAATAACCAGATATTACACCATTTCCAAAGATTGCAGTCTTCCAAATCTCTTATATGAAACTAAAAAATGTACGTTTGTTAAGACACGAAGGGCATCGGGAGGAAAAGTTTTTTGAGATAAAACTAGATTGTATAAATGACGCTTATTATGCAATATTTTCAAGGTAGCCATGGAAACCAAACAAATTCCAGAAAAAAAGATAAGGTATTGTACTCATTGCTCAGTTTTCTATATATTTCCAGACACGGATGAATACAGAAAATGTACAAACGAGGGGCAGAACACAAACTTCAAGAAATCAGTACTTAGCGTTTTACAGTCATTGTCATAAAAATCCGTGCACCAAGAACGAGGCGTCGAATTGAAATGATATTTTAGTAGTCAGATGGTACATACCAAGCACAGAAGTGATTACAATATCACATCAGCAGAACGATTTCCCGCGGACATACAGTACACATTCCGGTCAGCGTCGGACCGCCTCGTGCTCGGATACATGCGGTGATACGGTCCGGCATGGAATTAAGGAGACGCCGTATGCTATCTTGGGACAGATTGGCCTACACTTCTTGCAACTGACGCTCTAAATCACGAACACTGGGACATGGAGAAAGCTGGCGTCCCATCTGGTCCCACACGTGCTCGATGGGCGAGAGATTACGGCGTTATCTTGTTGGAAAATGACTCCGGGCCTCCCCGCCAGGAAAGGCAGCACTTGGGGATGTAGGATCTAATGTACGCAACGCTGGGCTGTCAACGTCCCACGGATTACTGCGAGAGAAATCCGGCTCTCATACGCGATGGCTCTCCAGTCTATCACTCTTGCAGTTCGGAAAGTGTGTCACTGTACAGTTAGGATGGGATTGGCTCACCTGCAGTCCTCCACACTCTGACACTGTAGTCGTCCGTTCCCACACAGAAACGGATTCGTCGCTGAACGCTATCACTATACGTCGCCAGTCCGTAGCATTCCACGTTGTTCGCTGCTGCCACCACTGCAATCGACGCCGACGATGGTCAAGTGTTAATAGCAGAAAACGTGAGGGCCATCAAGAGTGCAGATTCGCCTCTGCCAGGCGTCAGGAAATGGTTCTGGAGGACACAGAAGTCCTTTGTACAGCAGCCACATGTCTCTGGATATTGGGCAAGGACGTCTTTGCATCTGTGCGTGCCGCTCTCACGATCCCACGGTCCTCTCTGCTGGTGGTGTGTCTGGGTTGTCCAGAGCCCGTCCGCCGTGTCTGGGTGCCTTCCCGTGTCCATTGCTACCAACACGATCGCACCGTACTCTCCGACCGGCCCAAATGGCGGCCCATTCGGCGCGCCGGCCACCGTGCCTCTCTAATCCCGACCATATGGCCTCGTTCAAACTCCGTCAGTTGCCCGTACGCACATCTACGGCGGCTCCTCGGCATGTCTATCGCTCAGGGATTTCATAACTCTTACCGTGCAATTCGGCATGAATTTGGAGTCCCCTGAGCGGTGCTTCATAAGCTCCCAAGGATTGCGATTGCAGCGCCAGTCTTAGACGCGCGGGCATGCAGGATCGTACGAAACTTTAATCATTTGAATGTCTGCCCTCCCCGTAGCTATTCGCCGAGTTTCGCGTTAATCGCACGGTTTTTTTCTTGGAGCACGGATTTTTATGACAATGAGTGTACATACATTATTAAGTATTTTCAGTTTTTAATCGGAATTTTCGCCCTCGCATATGCATTCACGAGAAAAGATGCTGGGTATATATTTATTTATTTTTGTTTTGGATTGGACAAAAAACAACAACAATATTACTGTTGGTGTTTTTCAGCAATTGCATTTAAAGCGGTATGCATATCATTTTTGGAATTTGACGACTCCAAATGGGCGTCTGACGCCAGGTGCAGTATCCAGTTGTTAAATAGATATTGCTTACTAGCATCAAGTAAGGAAGAGAAGCAGCACCGTTAAAATCCTGCTTCTTTTACCATAGAAGCCGGAGGCTCAAGAACTCAGGGCGACTAATACGAACACGAAGGTTACACGAGTAAACATTACTGTGGTGTGTTGGGTTTTCGGGTGTCCATCAGTTGAATTGCAATTTACGTAATATTTTGTTTTTACGTAAGAGGATAGTGTATGAGTAGATGACTTTTCCTTTCTACTACACACTTCTTACTAGCTGCCACCAGACCAGTTACTTTACTTACATGAACCTGTCACCTTACCTTACTTAGCCGCTCGTCCGAGGCATGCTGAAGGATCTGTGAGTGATATGATACAGAGCTGCGAAACAATTACAATCTGTACATGGTTTTATTTACATTCTGTCATAAATGAGCAGTTTCACTTCCGAGAATTTATCTCAGATTCAGCACACAGTTGCATTACCAGCATGTGCATATGCTGGGGTTCAGTTCTTGTTGAGATACTAAGTCAAAAGCAACACAGATTTTGTTGATTCAAGAGCAACACAGCTATTGTTGAGATACAACAGCAACACAGATGCTTTCATTAGCAAAACAACATTTAGGAAACGCAGAAGGAGGGTGAAATTTGATCACTCAGACCGCGGCCTGAATTTTGATATGTCCCTAAATAACCCGCAGGTATTAGAACATCATTCGTATAACCTAACCCGCAGGTTGGTTCTGCTACGTTGCTATTCCACCTCGGTCGAACAGCGTTATTAACGGCTGGTTTCCATATTCTACGCCGCTACGACCGAAAACAGAACCGTCTTATTCGATCACGTTTAGAGACCCAAGAGAGCAAAAGTCCTTCGTAACTTTTCGCGCCTCTTCGAACTTTTCCCTCCCTGGAGAGTGCTCGTCCAATGGCGTGCAAGAACGCTGAGCTACATAAAGCCATGTGGTTTCTCTCAGTGTCCAGCGCCCAGGAAAACTTTCCGTAACATCCCAGACTCGCGCATTTGTGGAGCCCCTCTTCCCCGCAGAATTCACTGAGGAAAGGATTTTTTTTCTTCTTCCTTCTCGCTGACAAGAAATGGCGTCACATCTCCCAGCTTGTATTTATTTTTCACCTTTCCAACCCTAAAATCTCTCAGTTTTTCTCACGTCATCACAATTACATATATAATTATTTGGAGTTTTTATGAAACTTCCAATTTTTCTCTCAACAAATGAAGATCAGTTTTTTTGGTACAGAAATGTGCAGTCAACCCGGCGGCCGAGTGTACAAAGCAGATGGTTTATCTAGCTAGTCGTCCGAGATTGGCCTGTGTGAGGCATGCATGTTGTGTCTAACTGATGGCGTCGCTCTTTCTCCTTCCTGGAGCCAGTTACCTCAAATTAGGGGCAGGCGATTGATTACATTGCCCACAGTGTTGTTCATGGTGGTCGTTAAATCTCGAAACAACAAGAGGAAAAAACAAAACGAAATTTGCAATAGTAGAAACTTTTGATCAACAAATATTTAATTTATAAACCACGACTGAAAGTCATGTTTGACTCCCTGGGACAGACGTAAACTAAACGCTAACTTTTGATATATCCAGTTATGTAGATAATCGTAAAGGTTTCATAATGTTATCAACTGTAAATAGACGATGTCATCGCTCTGTCCACGTTATTTATAAACAACGCATAGCAACTGAAAAGTTGTTGCTTCGACACCGCTGGGATTGAATCCCAGTCTCTCGATAACTAGCCGAGTGCGTTCGCTTTACGCTACGGTGCCAACAATTCACAGCGCCATGTGTAGTTTATCAGTCAGCATCTGACTGATTCATAAATCCATATTAATGGGCTCAGCAACTGATGTGTCGCCATCTAGTGGCATTCAACAGAGTGAGCTGTTTAATTACAGCTGATAAATCCAAAGGGCGATAGAAATGGTGAATATATTTCAAATACGTGGTGATAATGTAAATAGTTATCAACTGTTTCTGTATAAAAAGGAAATAAAAACCAAAGACAAGCTTTGCATTGTTAATGAAACAGGGGACATTATAAGATTATAGTTATTGGGTGGCGACCACTGCATAAATCTGCTTTGATTCACAAATTATAAAAATGATCTTTCGCTTGCGGTGTTAAGCAAATTATCTTGGCAGTTTAAGATGCAGAGACTTACTTCCGGAAGTAATTTTTTTAAAAAAGATTTCATTAAACAACAGATATTCGAGCCTGCGAGATACATTCATGTTAAGTGAGGATATTAGGTGTTTCTTTATAGTTTCATCTACTATAAAAATGTAGGTATTGTAGTGTCCTTCGACTACCATGAGCAAATTGTAGGGCTATAAGAAGTCGCCCGTTCTTTAAGTCGAGACACTGGTTACAGGGAAGGAGCAGATCTTGAGCTATCGGAAAAACACGCCACCCAAACCACATCCGGGGCTCAAACTCAGGACTAGCTTGGACGAATAGTCAAATGCCGGCGCCTCAGACTATCCAACCACCGGTACTGCCACCTCTGTAGTATGAACCGTTACGATACAATTATGTTTGCACACAGAACAGTTCTCTTTATTGTTTTGCGTACATGACATAAAAACAAATTCTTTCGCCCTGATTTTCTAACTAGCTGACCACAAAAAAAAAAAAAAATGCATTAGCGCAGCTAAGGCGTGCAAAGCCCCTTCTATATCGCTAGAATTGACAGATCAAGGTCAATTCTCCACAACAGTTACGACAGCGAAACTGTGTCTACACGTGCATGCTAAACAAGCGGTACGTCCAAACAAAAATAAATTAGAACTACACTGCCGATATTTCTTCTTAACTCACAGTCGTACACTGGGTTTTGCTGGAAAGTTCTTGACCCACGAAGAAGGACTTATTTGTGCTGCACATTAAGCTAAAATTCTCGACGAAGAAGGTACAACAGAGCAAGGGGTGGCTAATTTGAAACAAGGGCGACCTACTGAGAAAAGAAACGACTGCTTTCTCGCAAAAACGGAGTACGAACTGCGTTATGAGGATTTCGCGATATTTAAATTCGTTCTCTAAAGTTTGTCGAATGGCTGTATATGAAAGTGTATTTGTTCCTACTCTGATGCACGCACTGTAGTAAAACCTGGGTACTAAAGAAAAGACATAGCAGTCGTTTGTACTCTGGAGAGGTGTATGAACTTACGTGATTTGTGGTAAGCCGCGTACTGATAATGTGAGGAACAAAGATGTGTTGCAGATATGTAATGTGAAGCAAAATATTGTTAGTAAGGTGAAGACAAATATATTCAGGTGATTTAGTCCTCTAGAAAGCTTGAGTGATGAGTTACTAACAGAATTTATTCATCCCAAGTGGCCGGGAAGAAAGCTAAAGTAAAGCCAAGGAAATCATGCAAGAACATAGATGCAGGGATGCCTGCAAGAGGAAAAGATAATGAGAATGAAATTCGAAACGTTTTGTATTAAACGAGTACGAGAGGTTGGGAAAGCTTGAGCTGTGTTCTAAGATCGCCGTAAATACCGACATTTCATACGTCAGCACTAAATAAAATCTAACTCCATTAATAACTTTGATTTAGCATATAATCTTTCTTTGAAGAGCTAACCTCGGAATCTCAGAAAACAGCTTTATGGTATGTATAATTATGAGAAAATCAGCGAGAAAGAAAATATATTTGTGCTCCACTCGCACCCTGAGAGGAAAAACTGCGCAAATATTTAAAAACTACATTACACTCGGGTTCTTAATAGTGAAATCCATTCGGTGTAGAAAAAAATCAATAAGATTTTTAGAACAGGAAAAACACTGGCTAGCAGAAATATGCCGTTACGCCATTTGGAAGTAGAAAGAACTGCGTATTATACTAAATCAAAAAATGAAAGCAAATGCTTCTTGTAGCGGAAGATATCTGAAGCAAATAGGAATTTTCAGAATTTTCAAATAAAAAATCAAACGTTTAGAAGCTGATATATCGAAGCAAATAAATAACACTTCGCGCCAGGTAAGTGAAAAACCCTTAGTCAGTTAATAAAGAATATGGACGCAAAACTTCCATCATATTTAGGGACATTCAACAAAGAACAATTTGTCAATTCAATTTTTAGAAGATGCGATACTCCAAAAAATAGAAATACAATCTGATGTCTCCTAGCAGCAGAAAGATGTATAATGGAAAAGTAGAAAGTATAGGTAATTTTTCATTGTGAAAAGTTATGCAACGAAAACAGAATGTATCAATGTTGCTTTTGAAAGAAGGGAAATTATGAAGAAAGCATATGCGTAGGAGCTCCATCTAGCGGAAAAACTGTTCATTATTTAAATTTAAAGAGAATAATTTTCGCAACAGCCTACACAGAGAATTATAAAAAAAATGTTTCCTAATCAGATTTTTAGAAGAAGAAATATAGAATACAATGGCAAACAGAAATACGCATTTATGTCACCTAGCGGGGGAAACTGCATTACTTTGAGCGGGAAATAGGAATAAGATTGTTTTCGGTGACGAGTGGTGTTTGATCAAAAACGTTTTCTTCAATCAGTTTTCAGAAGGCAACAGAAATATGTCTTAACGTTTCCTACTGTTAAAACTATGGGCAATAAAAATCAGAAAATACGAGGTGAAATACATTTTCCAACACGAACGCTATTGGATGCCAAAGTAGTTTTTCAAAACTCACCTTAGAAGCAATAATATCGTAAAACGTAAATCAACAGCTCAAGAAATTTAAGGCAATTACGATTTAGGACTCCTGGCGTGTGTTTAACCAAATGTTGTTAGGTCATGATGGAAGTTCGGAAAGTACGAAACGCAAAGGTATGAAAATTTCGAGTGCTTCATTACTATTATGTACTCGCAGGAGCAAGAGAAACAAATGACGGATACCTGGACTTTGAAATAATCGATGAACTAAGGTGATTCTTGATGGTGCTTGCCTATAAACACTACTGTAACAGCGTCAACAATGCAGAGGCGATATTTAGCGGTCGAAGAACGCAATGGAGACGCTCTGGAATGCGGCAATCCTGGGCAAAGGCAATACAATCTTCGTCTAAGGCGATGTCACAGAACGATCACAAAGTGGTCGTGTAGGACAACTATCATCAGAAATAAGTATCTCGTAACAAACGCTCACAGAAACCGCAATACCCAGCCGCTACATCTAAGAGGCTCTATGAAGTGCTGTCAGTGTAGCAATAAATTATCGAAAGGTCCCTAATCTACTGCAACATGAAGGTCTATAGTCAAGACGTCTATTACAACACATTGTCTGCTGCAACCCGACAAGAAGGATTGAGATGGCGCGACAACACCAGTTGCTGCAGAAAGCAAACCAAAGTGTCCTATTCTGCGATGAGTCCAGATTTGGTCTACATTTCGACAGTTGGCGACTTCGTGTCTGGAGAACCTCAGTGCCTTAACGCTTCCTAGTTTTAAAAAGCGTTTGCGTAAACCTGTGCATCCGTTTTGTTGCGGTTCAGTCACGGTGTGGGGGAAGGCATCATTTTGGATGGTGTTCCAGATCTGTATTTGTATTCAGGGCACATAAACGCTGACGCTTCCCGAACAGACGTCATCAGGTGCACAGTGACATTTTTCTACAGTACGATACGCCGTAATTTCCTCTTTGTGGATGATAATGCACGTCCGTATCGAGTTCACATGGTGGTTCGTCTACTCGAAGATCGCGGAATCCCAGTTTCATACATGTTTCCAAGGCTCTCCCGACATTAATCCCGTGAATCACCCCCGAAATACACAGTAGACAGTGTTGGCAAATTATGTCGAGAGCCACGGGTGGTGTCCAACCCCATAGATAAATTGCAGCTGGAACCTAAGAAAAGAGAAATTCCGACATATATTCGTTTTTACCAAAACCAATTTCTTTTATTATTTGGCCAAGTAGTTGCAATTATGTTTTTTCCGAAGATAAATATATTTTTTTCTTTTAAAAAATGCATCATTAATGTTGTAATTAATTTTTAAAACTTATTAGCCCATATCTTTGTAGTAATGAAAATCAACTAATATTTCCAAGTTAAATACCTCTTTACGGTGTGCCCAATATGTTTCCTTACTGCTGTTATTAAAGCTATGCACTGAAATAAAAAGGCTTTTATTCATGTACAGCCCCAAATAACAAAAGTGCAAGATAAGAGTTTTAAGAGTTAAAGGAATGGAACTCCCGTAACTGGTTTCTATAAGAGGAATATAGAATGATTTTGCCTTACAGATACTAAAGACGAAAGTTAGGGTTTTCTACTCTCAAGAAATGCGCATCTCACATTGATTTTAATATGATAGAATCACAAGTTCTACGCTATTTATTTTTCATTCTCTTTTAATTAACATATAAGAGATATTTTGCTTACTAAGAATGTGCTTAAGATGAAACCAACGTCCTGTACTTAGCAAAAGAAAATTACTTTTAATTCCTTTGATTTTTGTTTTTACTTATTCACAGCAGCGAGAGACACAATAACCCCCATTGTTACATATCTACGCATAATTTTAGTGAATAAATGTGTCTTCTTGGAGTCGATCTAAACTTCCAAAATATATATTTTGAGAAATATGATACAGATTTCACTAAGTCACGCCTGATTATGAATCCTCTTCTGCAATTACTTGTATCTTAGAAAACATTTTTCCTTTTTAAGACAGCTTTGGAATTTCTTTTCTGAGTAACATTATCACAGCTTTTGATTTTAATATATGTCCGAGTTTGAAAAAGTTTCAGAGCATTTATGAGGATATATAAACTTGGATGAGGATGATAAAATTAGTCATTAAACCGAAAATTAAAAGTCTCGGATGTATTAGTCGTGCGTTCTGCTCATATTTTGGACTCAGCCACATAGTTGGAGGAAATTCGTAGCAGTCGTCAGCATAATTATACTCTATATAGTCAAGAAATTTAGTAAGTTTTTCCTTTTCTGGTTTGAATTTGACGAGGTCAATTGCCGCACATTCCCCACGTTGCCGACTGACACGTATGGCAAGGCAAAAAAACTCATCGTAACGACTCACCTGTTTCACTATCTTTGTATTTCCTGACCAGGCTAAGCTTTTGGATTTTTAAATAGGCTGAAATGAAATCTACATCCATGCATATACTAAGAAACTCATATAGCGTATTAAATCTATTTATTTTCTTGACGTGGCGCTCAGAAGAAACAGAACATTCAGCTTCGATTTTAACATTTATTATAAACCGACGGCAGTACCGAACCTTGTCCCTCCTGATTCTAACTGCCCAAAAGAGTACAAACTTTCTGCCTTTAGAGCATGGTTCTATAGAGCGTATATACACTGACGGAAAAAATCCCAACACCAAGAAGGGGTTGTGTTCGATAAACGACAGTTGGTAGGCGGTGAGAGTACATCTGTAAGATGACGTCTATGCAAATCTCGCGCTCGGCGCATACGTGTGGCGCTAGTAGCGCCCCTCGGAACATGCAAAGCAGGTTTGCTGTAAATACGCGCTGTAACGTTCGTGAGCGTTAGTTATCTTTGAGATTCGACGTAGGGTGTTGGTGTTAATTAAGAATGCCTTCAAGAAGACGAAGAAGCCATGATCAACAGCTCACGGAGTTTGAACGAGGTCGTGTAATAGGGCTACGAAAAGGTGGATTATCTTTCCGCAATATTGCAGAACAACTTGGCAGCAATGTAGCCACTGTGCATGATTGTTGGCAGCGGTGGTCAAGGGAAGGTACTGCCTCAAGAAGACCGGGTTCCGGCCGGCCACGTGGCATTACTGAGAGGGAAGACCGCCGTGTACGGCGTATGGCCGTAGCGCATCGTACCGCATCTGCGGCAGCAATTCGAGCTGCAGTTGCCACCACAGTGACACAACGAACTGTTACAAATCGGTTACTTGAAGGACAACTCCGAGCCAGACGCTCTGTAGCGTGCATTCCACTTACTCCAAACCACTGCCGTTTTCGACGTCAGTGGTGTCAAGCTAGAGCTCACTGGAGGACGGAGTGGAGATCTGTTGTGTTTTCTGATGAAAGCCGGTTCTGCCTGGGTGACAGTGATGGCCGTGTGTTGGTTAGAAGGAGGCCAGGTGAGCGCCTGCAAACAACCTGTCTGCGGCCGAGACACACTCGACCTAAAGCTGGAGTTATGGTCTAGGGAGCAATTTCCTATGACAGTAGGAGCACTCTCGTGGTTATCCCACTCACCCTGACGGCCCAGTTGTACGTCGGTCTGGTGATTCAACCTGTTGTGCTGCCATTCATGAACAGCATTCCAGGGGGTGTTTTTCAACAGGAAAACGCTCGCCCGCATACCGCTGTTCTAACCCAACATGCTCTACAGAGTGTCAACATGTTGCCGTGGCCTGCTAGTTTACCAGATCTTTAACCAATCGAGCACGTATGGGACATCATTGGACGACATCTCCAGCGTAACCCCCAACCAGCATTAACCGTCCCTGTATTGACCGACCAAGTGCAACAAGCATGGAACTCCATCCCACAAACTGACATCCAGCACATGTACGACACAATGCATGAACGTTTGCGTGCTTGCATTCAACTTTCTGGCGGTTACACCGGTTATTAATGTACCAGCATTTCACATTTAAAATGGCTCTTCTCGCGCTTACAATAAGCTGTGATCTTGAAACCTTAATCGATTAAATATGTTACCTATACAAATGTATTGCCGCCATTTCATTCCTCTACAACTATTTTTTCGTGGTGTTGGGATTTTTTTACCGTCAGTGTATAACGTATGCAAACCCGACTACCTAAATAACAAGGAAATTAATAATATTTATAGCAAAGGTCTAAAGGCTGAATATACGAAGGATGAAATATACATGGAACTGTATGAAATCACAGAATGCATGGAACTGTATGAAATCGTATAATGTCAGCAATAACAAAATCACCTAGTAAAACAATGAGATACGCAGGATCCATCACATACGTCCCAGGCTTTGCATATTGGTTAAAGAATTTGTTACGTAAATACAACATATTAATAGCAATGAAGTCCCCGACCCCATTATCACATATAGTATCAAGCTGCAAGGAGAGACAGTGTGAAAAAGAAAAGGCGGGTGTGTACGCTATACCGTTGGTATATTCTGACAACACGAAATAAAATGTATATCGGAATGACAAAGCGATCCTTGGACTAGATGTAAAGAACATGTGCGAAGTGTCAACCAGGACATGCAGAATATAGCCCTCGCCAGAGAAGTCATGCATTCATCGGCCCCTCCAGTATGGAATAGTATTAGAAGAATTGCCCCTTACACGAACTTTAAAGTGACTGCCATCAGGGAAACTATCGAAATCCTTTCCAGCAAAGTAGCATGCAATTATATGATCTCTACTAAACTACCAATGGTTTGGCATGCGTTATTAAAAGACGGAAACACGTTGCGGCTCGTCATGTAATTACGTGCTAAAAATTAATGTAATATGCTCGTGGTGTCACCCACGCTATTTTCAAAAATCATCTTTGTTCCTTACGTGTTCCAATTCCCTGCAGTTTTATGCCTACCTTGGCGAATATTTGTGCTTATTACGCCATAAAAATAAACGGATTTAATACGCTTCATGCGTTTCTTGAGTATTCACATTGTGGTGTATTAAATATAACGTTACATCCATGCAGTTGTTTAGCTGGTTAAATTAACCGAGTAGCGTTATGTATTGCTTTCTGAAAGCCGGCAATAATCACAGCGGGTATTAAGTTGCGTTTTAATTAATTGATAAACACTTGATACTCAGCTCCTGAAATAAGGCCTCATGCGTTGCCACTCTGTCATCTGATAATAAAAAAAAATTCGATGGGCACGTAGTGGCCGTTTTAATGACATGCACAGTAAACATCTGCAATATTGAAAAGTTCCAGCCATGTGGATTTTGCAGCATTTCATCAAAAACACATGAGAACACAATGATGCCCGTTTCTTTAACAGGCATAAGAAGTTCATCTGATCGTATATTATTCAGATTCATTATTTCTAAAAAAGTCATGGTGGGTGGCAAAGCGATTTTAAGGTAACGGTGGCTGTTTTGTTTTATTATTATTCTGCTGTTATACACATTTTTTCAACAAATGTATTTTTACTTTTTTGTGAAGCATTTTCTTCCACAGCAGCATTTATTTCCTTTGATGGTTGTTCAGAAATATCTTCTACAGCTCTTTTCTTCGACCTGTTCATAAAGATTTTTATATTGAGGACCTTCAATTCAAATCTTTTCTATGTGAATTTCCACTTTCACTTCGCGAAACGGTATCACCATTTCCAACGGTAAATAATTTTATGCAAAAAGATTTCACCGTGCTTTATCAGTAGTATTCCTCACGTTTACAGTACTTTTCCCCAGGTACGTGAACTCACCTACTAGAAACAAATATTTGCCTTTTCCAGAAAATATCATAAGAGATCGAAAACATTCGTGAAGAGCAAGACAAGGATTCGGAGTTCACAAACTGTTGTTGCACGATAAAAAAGAGTAGTTAAAAGCTGATGATAAATTAAAAGACTTTACTAAGTACAATTAAAACATTACAGTTAAAAAACATAAGACATTTCGGGGCCGCATCGGTCCCATCCTCAGATGTAACACAATCACACAATAAATGAAGGAACAATGATATAAATATATCAAGAAAATAGTCACATGATTAGGTGGCATAGTTTGTATGCGCAGATGAATCGAAGAAGAAAAAGGCTTAATTGATGTTATTTAAAAATATTCAAGTTCAGAAAATATCAACTCACAATCTATTCAACAAGAAAGCCACTGCGTTTGGAAGAATTTCATGTCTTTGTGTTCTCAATTTCCAGTCATATCGCCAACTGGATGGTCAAGCTTTAACCAAGGATTCTTTTGTCAGCGAATCTTTCTGGGGAAAAAAAGAGAAGGGGATAACTATTTTAGTGCCGCAATTTTTTGTGGGGTTGCAATGACCAAAAACCTTTAAGGATTAGAGGGAGTTATTTAGCCACAATTTGCCTACACCTCCTTGCAGAGGAGCCTGCACAGTTATCACATGCCCCAACGTCTCTTTGATAATTTTAACCTTTTGTCTCATCAGCGGGCGGCACTACCATTTGCCATCAGTATCATATCCCTTGCAGTTCACAATCAGGATATCTCACACATCAAGGTAAGCCTCGTGTGCTTCTCATTTCTTGAGAGTCAATAAATTTTTTCATTCTTTGGATGCTCAGGTAACACTTATAACGAAGTAAATTTCTCCGTCATTTCTGTCCACGCCATAATTCGAACCCGGGTCCCCTCATTCCGGAATAAGTTGCTCTACCAATTGAGCTACGCGGACGCTTTATTCTGATTCCTATCTGCCTTTATGTCGTGTGCGTCCTTCGGGCAGGTACGTCACATCTCCTGGTACGTTACACACTATACACCTATCTTCTGATCATTTCTTGCCTATTTTGTGTTCTGCGTCGTATGTTAACTATAGTTAAATGCATACTGTTGTTTTAGGTACTGTCGATTTTCTTTTTTATGCAATATCCGTAAAAAACAAATTTGAGTAGTCTATATACAAGGCTTGTCAACAAAGATCGGGCAACGACGTTGTAACGCGTAAAAAGAAAGGTTCTGAAGGACGCGGTAACTTGAAGGACGCCGTCAAGTATATCAGCAAACATGTCCGTAACCGTCACGTAGCTGTGACAAAGGGTAAGGAACAGAAAGTGTGTCGCGGTAGCTGAAGAAAGCGCTCGTTGTTAGCAGCAAAAATAGACCAATGACCAAATTTAAAATTCTGCTTCAAATTGAGCCTTTGCGGCTTATACACGACCACGGTATTTGCCAGATCTGGTACCGGCTGGCTACCAGCGCTGAAAGGAAACTGATCTAGGACATTTACGCGAACGTTACGATCCAGCTGCAGACGATAACAAAGCATAACTTTTCTCATAGCTTCCAAAGTTATACGAACGATGCCAAACGTTTATCGTATCCGGGTACTAGAGGGTTCATTTTGAAGGCCATTAAAGCAAGTTTTCTTAAACACCACTTGCTGCTCATTTTTACTGTATATTCACAGTACTTAAGACATCTTGTATTTATGCTCATTAGCGGGAACAGCGGGCTTAATTTAATAGAAAGTGTACATAAAATGGCCTCCATGGTATCATCCACAGGAAAAAAGAATTACTTGAGTTGGATATTAAATAAAAAGAAAGGAATGGAATCAAATATATATAAAAAATTCACATACAGTAGTATATTTGCGTTTGTGTCCTTTTCCTGCAAGGTGTTTGCTTGTGTCTTTTTCCTTCGGGTCAAGACCAAAACGTATCTCACCGTTCTCCGAGCTTCCAAAAGGAAAAATAATGTTTAAGTCTTATAACAGATGCGAAGGTATGGTTCTCATGAGCAGCCATTACGATATTATCTCCGCCCCGGTGGCCAAGAGGTCTGACGCGCGCTGATTTCTCACCTTTCATTTGCGATGGACCAGGGTTTGAGTAACTAAATTAACATTGGAAAACCAACTCAAAAGAAAGGTTATTTAAAAATGTACGTCACAGTGGTGTGCTTGTTCGATGGAGCTGGCTCTGTCCCTTACCTGGAAATCATAGCCCTAAATTAGAGACGGGAGACTTCTTATAATCCTCAGATTTGCTCATGGTGGTTGTAAGGGCGAAAATTAATTATTCAAAGTGTGTTCTACTGTATATTGTATGTGATTACTATAATTTATACATAGTCATAAAGGAATTATGACCGGTGTTCATGTGTAAGAGACACGTATTCGCATGTGAGGAATTGAATTACACTTCTGGAAAGGACTTCGCTTTCTCACGGAGAAAATAACTTTTTTTGTTCGAAGCCATTGTTAAAACTCGCGCCAACGAAGCAGGATTCGGACAATCACAACGGAAACACGGGATTATGGAGAGCACTTAGCGGCTACATAAAACCGTCCATTTAGATGTTTTCTCATCAAGCTGGACAAATATCAACGATAAAAATCGCCAGTCTGTCTGGTTGACTGCATTCTTCTTTTGTAACGAGATCATGTAGCCAATGTTTGTATATTATATTGATGTATCTTTGGAGAGTCTCATTTTCAGAGAAGGAGGCGAAGATGAAAATGACACACGTGGTGATCTCGACGTGAGATAAGGACGGCAGATGTACGTAATAGTGAAGGACAGCCAGGGTGTGGTCATCCCAGTTGGGAGCAGTTACAGCTGGCGAGAGAGCAAGTTGGGAGGAACCAAAAATCGCAGAGTCAGGTCGCAGCGCCTCGGGGCAGCGAGCCGAAAAGTATGCTGGGTACTCTCCCAAGAGGAGGAAGGAAGTCACGTGCTAGAAGAGAGTTGTAATGAGAGTGTAAAGTGCGATGCACTAGCGATAGGGCGTGGGGACAGAAGCTCTCGTACCAAATGTTGAGAGGAGGAATGTGATAGAGTGCTTCACGATTTAAGGCCCTGCGTTGTGATAACTCGTGCTAGGTCGGTGTGCGTATACACTGAAGTTTCCCGAAAAGAATAGTAGCAAAGCACGGAGAAAGTGTCAAAAGACTTAGATAGATTCCAAACGTATGTGGCTGGAGGAATTAAGCCGATTCGAGCAGTAATAATATGCTCATCTCAAAATAACTATACCGTAAGTCAATTTCAACGAAACCGTCAGTCGCACGAAATCAGACTAGGAGACCGTGAACTTTCTTCAATAAAATTGTTAAGTTTATATTAGGGAGTGATTACTTCAAAAATTGTCAAATGCCTCATTTAAAAGCCTTCCCTCACTTCCTCGATTAGCAGATCACAATAGTAAAGCTGAGGAAGAGAGCGCCTGGACATTCGTTCTACAAACGAATGTTAAGTGCGAACGAATCTGATTTAAGTTTGTTGCTGTGTGGGGATGTGCTGAATAAAATAAGCTGACGGCCTCCTGAGTGGAGGCGGATCACAGTACACGGGCGATACGCTCACCCCTACAGTGGTCGTTAGACGAGAAACGAAGAAAAAAAGTGATATTGTAAGTACTCACTGTGCCTCACCGGTGGAGTAGTAGCCTAAGCGATGGCTTCTGATCATTCATCCGATATGGGTCCTGGTTCGAATCACGGTGAGGCATGGATGTTGTGTTTGTCCAACCGCATTAGCTCTCTCCCTTCCCTGGAGTCAGTGGCCCTAAATTAGAGACGGGCGACTGCTTATAGTCCAATGATTTGCTCACGGTGATCGTTACATCCCCAATAAACAAAAAAAAGTACTCACTGTTTAACAGACATTGAAGTATCTTAACATTTGTAGGTTTGAGACTTATTACGTCAAAAAAAAAAAAAAAAAAAAGAAACCCGGTGTTACTTTCCTATAAATGCAGGGAGTCAACTTTTTTATTCTTTTCGCGGAGGTAAGGGGAGGAATTAACAACCACCAGGAACATCTACTGCTATCAGAGATGGAAACGGCTCACGGGTCAATGGGTCGACAATTTCTTGAGGGTCCAACCGGTCGGGTCAAGGTGTTCCTGACCCAGTTTTGATCCGGTTTCATCCTCGTTTTATTCTGAAAAGAGCAAAATATATTCCAAAGAAAAATACGCGTTGCGGAATTCTGTAGTCGATACTGGTGCCCACGGAGTGAAATAATGATTTGCCATGCAAAAAAATTGTCGTCTCTTTCTGAAACAAACGAAGATTTCCACCGAACGACGTCAGACAATACACCGACTCTATATCGCAAAAGGATACTTTTTTTGCGTTCTTTTATAGTGAGACTGTCCAGGATAAGGTACAGACAAACGCCATTCACCTGGATCTCAGCTGATTCACTCTCTCCGTGCGAAGTTCACCGTATGACTAAGAGTTACTTTTCACATCACATCTTTTACATTGAGCGTTCAGAGGTTTTCGATTGATGTGCTAACATCGCGTTCCCATGACATGTCATGTCGAAGTTAACTCCTTATTTGTTAATATGGATGGATTTAATATTAAGGAGGTTGAGAAAAGCGTCGAGGACAACAAATACGTGCTTGTTGAAAACCACAAGGGGAAGACTGAATGCTGGAAATTATTTCGTCTCATTAAGGAACCTGTGAATAATTCTGTGTTGTTTGGTCTTGCTTGTTTAAAATGTGGAAAGTGTATAATTACAAAGAAAGATGTCGACGGTGTAATAAAATATTATGGAATCAAAAATCTAACGGGCCATATGAAAGTATGCGCACCTCCATCAAAGCGTGAAAAGAGCAAACAATCTAAATACATTAAAAAAACACATTTGTGTAATCGTAAATAATGATTCCCATTTGTAATATACTTCATGGTCATGGTCATAGTCAGCCATTACTTCTGGATTACGCAAAATAGTGGCACTAAAAATGGCACTAAAATTTAGCAAGTAACCAAATTTTATTATTAAAAAAGGATTTCAGTTATTTAATACTTAGCAGCTATTGGGATGAATACATATATTATGTTTATATGTATATATAAATTGAGTTTCGAAGTTACAGTTCAAAACAGATTTGTCTGGGTCAGTTATGGATCGGGTCGGGTCCGAAAGTTTTGACCTGTTTCCAACTCTGATTGCTATAACCTGTCTTTAAGGCTCCTAGTTCTACAAATGGGGCAGAGACATCGCCATCAGACATACACACAACTCATGCCTCAATCGGAACTCAAACCCTGGCCCATCTCAGACAAATGGATAGAATCTAGCGTCTCAGACCACTCGGTCTCCTTGGCACAGTCGTCAGTTTTTTAGTTGATTAGGGTATGGAATGCGAACGGTGCAAGTCGTCTTCCAACTTTGTTATAGCGCTCTTTGTTCAAACATGGCATTTGCTGAATGAATATTTCGAATAAACAACATACTTACTTGTTTTTACTTGTGACGTTGATACCAGCTAATTTAAATTTGCCTCGACACACTAAAATTGTGTTTGTAGGAAAATGTTTACCGAACAGCGCGATCGGTTGGTTTGAATTCAGTGTTGTTCAAACTTGACGTCCACCAGGGCTTTTGACTTCATTATTTTCTTTCAGGCACGAGTGGAGGCATATGCACGTATGACCGTGAAGACATTTTCTTTTCAGGAAAGCAGGACTGTTATTTTAGTACACTCTGCTATTTGGTTATGAAGTGATCTGTCAACCTGAAGTTGAGAACAATTTCTTGAATTTTCATTTCTTTGATAAGAACTACAAAGACGCATGAGCATGTTTACGGAAAGACAATGAAGTGGATGCAGAACGTTTTTCTTTTGTTTCGGGGTCAACGCAGTCATTCATCACTTATGAGAAAGTTGTCAGCTGTATGTAAAATTCAAGAGCTCGCTATGATAAAGTAATGGACACAGTCGCATCTCTGCATCCACTTTTTGCTAACCACTGCGAAAACAACATGCATCACGTGACAATGAAACTAACGAAAATGTATGATTTCGTTATTCTTTCGAAAAAAGCTTTAATTAAAAATTCCTGCTGAACGCTGCTTGAGAACCTCAATTTAGGTATAGTGTCTCAGTTAAAATGACCATTATTTTCCAATCTCAAAAACTAGAAATATACACGTTAAAGCAAAATATTCTGAGCTTCTCAATTTATTGAAAAACTAACAAAGGTGCCCTCCGCTACCGGGGTTTGACAAAAAAAATAATAATAATAAAAAAATACACGAACAAGCTTCTGGTAGATCATTGTCAGAGTTGTCCTGAAATTATGAGTAAGATATGCTGAACCGAAATACTTAATTCATTTACCTTTCCGTAATGAAACGAAAGGAATTAATAAAATTACAAGAAGATATCTACTTTGACCAATTCGTCCCGATTATCCATACGAGTCTCGCTTTTTTAAATTACGAAAGCACTTTTTTAAGGTTGTAGAACTATTTACATACTAATTATTGTTGGTGATGCAAGGTCAAGTGACGTGCAAACATATCACGGCCTCTCCTTGAGAAATATATCTCACCCCACCATCTCGTGGTGCATCCTGTTCCTAATAAAGGGGCTCGCTCTGACGACCGCGACGTAGCGGTATAACTATATGACTGGGAGTAGAGGAAATGCTATCCCACACTCACCAACCCGCCTGACCAGTGTGGGTTAGCCGCCCCGGTGGCGCAGTGGTCTAAGGGATGACCTCTGATCATTCGTCCGAATGGGGTCCGGGTTCGAATCCCAGTGAGGCATGAATGTTGTGTTTGTCTTACGGCCCTGGCTCTCTCCCTTCCCTGGAACCAGTGGCCCTAAATTAGGGACGGGCGACTGCTTATAGCCAATTGAGTTGCTCACGGTGGTCGTTAAACCTCCAATAAAAAAAAGCGTGGGTTATGCCCCCGAATGATTCCAAAACTGAAAATTTAGCCCTCAGTTCCCGGTAGCTGGAATGCACCTCATGAAGGCAGAGGGTGCTAAGAATGACCGGAGGGCCGAACTACGCTGCCATCTGATGCTGATCTTGGCTACGTTCAATGTCCTTGAAGGGATTCAATTTTTTTATTCTTTTCGCGGAGGGAAGGGGAGAAAATAACGACCACCAGGAACATCTCCTACTGCTATCAGAGATGGAAACAGGTCAACGGGTCGACAATTTCTTGCGGGTCCAACGGGTCGGGTCAAGGTGTTCCTGACCCGGTTTTATTCCCGTTTTATTTTTGAAAACAGAAAAATATCTTCCAAAGAAAAATGTGCGTTGTGGAATTCAGTAGTCGATACTGGTGCCCACGGAGTGAATAATGATTTGCCATGTAAAAATATTGTCGTCTCTTTCTTAAAGCAACGAAGATTTTCCACCGAACGACGTCAGACAATAAACCGACTCCAAGAGCTAAAGGATAAAGTTCTAGAAGTTGAAAGTTCTTAGTACAGAGCGGCTCGACTCCTTATCCAACTCTCAAAAAGATTCCAGACTCAGGTAATTCAAGCTTACGCACCCACCACAAGTCATCTTGAGGAAGAAATTGAAGATTTTTTACGAAGAAATTCGGCATCTAAATAAAAAGGACAAACATCACTTGAAGATCATTATGGACGATTTCAATGCGAAAATTGGGCAACAGCATCAGAACGAAACTTTGGTAGGTTAATTCGGTCCCAGCAACACAAACCAGAGTGGAAATACTCTTATGAAGTTTGCAGAGGCAGAAAGGTTTTTCATCATGAACTCTTTTTTCAAAAAAAAAAAATGCCACAAAGGAGACATGCCAATGGAACAAATGAAATTGGTTTTATTATGTGTAAGAAAACATTCGTCATTAAAGACTACAGCGTGCTAAACAGGTTCAACACAGGTAGTGACCATAGAATGGGGAGATGTAATATGCACCTTTACATTGAACTGGAATGTGGCAATCTAATAAATCAAACAAAATACACTGATATGGCCAATCTTAGAAATTATCATAATACCTTTAAGTTGGAACTGAGGAACATATCCTCTGCTCTAGAAAGTCTAGCATCGGAAGAAGTGGACATCTCTGAAGTTAACAAAAAACTAGCCGAAGCTCTTATGGAAACAGCAACAAAAAAGGGGTACTAAAACAAGCTGCATGCAAAGAAAATATCAGGAAAAGCAAGAACGCTGATGCAAGAGAGAAGGGAGATGAGAATAAATAAAGAAAATTTAACTTCCAGAGTGGAATACATAGAACTATGTAAGACAGTTCGGAAAAAGTGTCACTGAAGACACAATGAAATTCAATTGCCAACTAGTAAGAAAAGCAACTGAAAATAATCAAAGCATGAAGAAACCAAAGGGACATCTCAGAAAGGGAAGAAAATAGATTATAGCACTGAGAAAAGAAGATGGTTCTGTAACAAGAAATAGAGGTAAAATTTTGACAAGAGTGAAAGATTTTTACACAAAACTATATGAAAGAGATTATACATCTTTTCCAGTCATTAAGAAACGTGCCAGTACCAAAGTTCCTCCAGTCCTCCCGGAAGAAGTTGCACAAGCAATTAAGAACATGCAATGGGGAAGAGCTGCAGGAGAAAATGGAATTACAGTGGAAATTATACAAGAAGCAAGTGGAGAAATAGAAACTACACTCGCCCAAGTTTTCGCTAGATGTGTCTCAATGAAAGGGAAGATTCCTGAGGATCGGGGCAATGTAGCAATGATCCTGCTACATAAAAAGGTGGCATTGAGGATCTCAGAAACTACAGGCCCATCAGCTTCCTTTCAGTGGTTTATAAAATCTTCTGAAAGGTTCTTTCACATCGCTTGAAGGTAATATTGCAAGCTGGATTCAGGATTGGCTACAGCACCATAGATCATATCCATGTACTGAGAGAACTAACGGGAAGAACGGATTAGTATGAACTCCCAATAAGCACAGCTTTTATTGATTATGAAAACGCATTTGATTCTGTGAAACCATCTGAAGTTTTAATAGCTTTGAGATGCTGCGGTATTAAAGATTCTTTCATTAGCATTACTAATAGCATCTATGAAAATACTAGTTCAAAGGTGCGGATATTTTAGGATACAGCACTAATAAAAATCAGTTCAATGACTGAAAGACACTTCTTCACATTGCAAAGTGTCTTTTAATCATTGAAGTGAGATAACAAGTGGATATCGATTAATGGAGATTATTTAATTCACCTCGGTTTTATTGATGACATAATCATTTTTGCAACTGCTCCTTCAGCACTGCAGAGTATGACCCAGGAACTTGTTGACAGGAGTAAGAAGTGGGATTAAGGATGAACTTTCGGAAGACAAAACTGATGTATAGTGCTTTTTCAAGAAATGAAGATTTTACGATGGATGGGGAAACGCTGGAGGTAACTGATACCTACATTTCCATTGGACAACAAATACCAAGCAAAGGTCACACTGATGAAGTTAATCGGCGTATAAAACTTAGCTGAAGAGCTTCTGGAAGAAACAGTACAATTTTCAAGAGTAATATGCCATTATATCTTAAAATAAAAATATTTAATCAATGCACATCTTCAAGTTCTGACATATGGAGCAAATGCATGGACCTTAACTAAAAAAGACATACAAAGGCTGCAGCCAACTCAAAGAAGCATGCAGAGATGCATGGTTGTGTGTAACCAGGAAAAATAAGATTAGGAACTCCTGGATAAGGAAAATGACAAGAGTGGAAGACATCATGATCAGAGTAAAATCCCAGAAATGGCAATGGTTTTGGCAAGTGCGGGTACCAAATGTACCCAGTTTATTGCTATCATGGAATACATACAATTGGAGATATCACTGAAAAGTCCAACATACAAAAAATAAAGATGAAAAATCTGGTTTAAAAGGACGATATACACAATGAAGCAAAAGCATATCGGTATATTCTGCGATACAAAGTAGAACATGTACAACGTTTTAAACATAAGAACAAAAGAATTAGAACAAAGTTCAAAAATTTAGTAAGAAAAAATCCGCGACAAAGGGTTTCACTAGGACATTTTAGTAGACATACAATGCGAGCAAATGAAAAGCACAAATCACTATAACAAAAACATGAATCAATATGGCAGTACGTAAGGTACAACAGAAACAGTGTCTGGTGGGGAAGAAGCACTAAATGTTATCGGCTAGAGGAAGCACGGTATCACAAAATTGTTTTTCAGTCAGGTCTTTCAAGGAGGAGAGACGGCGGGTGTATCGTTTCATGAAGACCTGTTATTTAGGATCTGTGATACTCAGGCATTTGAAAAAGGACACTATAATGTATTAGCTTTATTTCTTTCCGCTAAGCTAATTATTATGAATGATTCTCTTCTTACCAGCTAGCTAATGATATACTAGCTCTAAGCTTCAATTATAATGAATTCCCAAAAGGGTGTTGTTACTAGTTAATCACGAACTTAAACAAAAGTCTCAACGCTGGTTATTTATAGTAAGTAATAAAAGTATTAAACCTAACAGCCAGACAGAGGTCTGACAAAAACTATGAATTGAGAAAGACTGAACTTACTGAAAACTTGTTTATTTCCAAGACTCTTGGTCAACTAAGGCACTCATATATCTGGTACATAATAATGAATAAACTTTCCTCTTATAATACACACTCTCTCATAACAACACCTCGCAACGCCAACACACCAACCAACACAACAACCAACGCTACCAACGCTAACCAACCAACGCTACCCGATGAACGCGCCTATATACTAGCTACCACCACGTCATGACTTACACTCATTGCCAGATCTCATTCAGCGGGTGAAATAATATTTCGTTCAGTAGGAAGATAATTTACATAGTAAAATAAAATAACCAGAGATAGTAAAATCAAAAGGAAAGTGAATATAGAGTATACGTTACATCATCTCCCCCTTAATTTTTTTTTTTTTTTCTTTTTTTTTATGTCCGAAAAACCTATCAATTTTGGAGTGTAAGTCTTACATTTCGGTGATTGACGTTTCTCGACCTCTTTTTTGATTTGTTTGGTGGTAGCCGTATTTACATTATCAACTTGGCATGACAATTTACGAATCTGTATTCGACTGTGAAATTTGTAGTGTAGAACAAACCAAACCTGCATCGGCATACTTTCCTTTTATTCTGCCTAGCAGGAATCACTTTTTTAATTTCAAATTACGTTCGCCTCATTCGTTGAAATACATAACAACTGTATCAGCAGCGAAGATTGCCTGAAGCTGCCTAACAGTAACAATTTTATTATTTTCATTTCAAATTACGTTCGCCTCATTCGTTGAAATACATAACAACTGTATCAGCAGCGAAATTTACCTGGAGCTGCCTAACAGTAACAATTTTATTATTTTACCCCTAAGCACATAGATATATAAAAAAAAAGTGGATTAGTAGATGGACATAGAAGAAATATAAAAAAAAAACACATATATACACAAAAAAGAATGCATAGGCCCACACGAAAAAAAGAAATTCTGACACGCCAACTGGTCGTGCAGGAAAAACAACAAACTGAGAAAAGAACCTGTCCACGAGAACTTACTTATCTCGAGGACGCATAAAAAATTCTAGTGCGATAACGTTTTCCAGGCCTAATGGGACTGGTAAAATCAGGTGGCTTGGATCTCTTCCGGGACGGTAATGGAACTGGAACATCGGTCTGCTGTCGGTCAGGAGTCTGGCGGTCTGGAAATCCCTGCGGCTGAGAAGAACGGTCAGAAGTCTGGCGGTCCGGAAATCCCTGCGGCTGAGAAGAACGGTCAGAAGTCTGGCGGTCCGGAATCCCTTGCGGCTGAGAAGAACGGTCAGGAACATCAGAAGTCTGGCGGTCCGGAAATCCCTGCTGCGGCTGATAGGAACGGGCTCCTCCAGGCTTTGGATATGAAGTCCCTTGGTGCTGGGGCCCGTTGTGTCCTTCCAGTATCTTTTTGGACGGACGTGTCTCCGGCCACATCGCTTGCTTTCGTTTACGCCCACGGGGCATGATAGTAGTAGCAGGCATCGGCCCTGTTTGCCCTGAACGTAGGTTCCAGGGGCGAAACCCGGGTGGATGCAAAGATTTCTGCCTTCGTCGCTGTTGCGGCGAAGCAGATTGGGGAGACAAGTCACGTTTGCGCCCAGCTTTTGGTGGTGCTGGACGGTGTGGAATATTAAAAGTAGGATTCATAACTGATAAGTCAGAAATGTCCGACGCCTCTGAGTCGCTGCTGTAATTCAGCGGTCGTGCAGGGCGATGTTTAGATTTGCCTATAGGAATACTTTCCAATGAGGTATTCAAAGAAGAAGTATCCCGCGTTGGTGCAGAGTTAGCCGGAAACGGCGCAGCAATAGTCTTGGCAATGGTTGGAGGGAAAGGAACGATACTAGTATTCGACGAACTCGATTCGAGCCTTGGTCTCATGGGAGAATCAGGTTGCGTGTGTAGAAACTCGGCTGTAGGGGGAGGGTGAAGGAAAAATCACTGGTGATTCGTCAAAAATGTTCGGTGGTTCGTCCACAATTTCTGGCGGTTGAACATGAGATATAGATTCTTGAGTCTGTGGAACAGAAGGTTGAGTAGGATTGATAATGAAATCGATATTCCGTTCGTGATACTTGCGACATTGATCAACATGTACAAATTGAAAATGGTTGTTCGGTTTCTCCAGAACAATATTATTTTCAAAGACATTTGCCACCCGATATGGACCTTCGTAGCTGGGTGCAAATTTCTTCACTAAAGTATGCGAAACAGAAGACTGGAAGTGCGTTTCCACGAGAGTGAGATCTCCAACGACAAGATCTGGTTCCCTACGCCTAGAATTATAATATCGTGCTTGAGCCGCTTGTGCTCCTAGCATTGCAACACGAGCTTTTTCAGCCATGATTCTTACTGATTGCGGAGTTGGTCGCTGGTTTAATTCGTCGATAATCCCCGTTAAATTTTCAATAGGGGTTTTAATTTTGCGACCCAGAAAAAGTTCTGCAGGAGTAATTTTAGTAGACTCGTGGACAGACGAGCGGAGGGCGAACGCAAAAAGTTCTAAATGGCCATCCCATCTTTCATGATGGTCCATTACGAAAGTCGCAATCATTTTCACTAACGTTCGGTTAACGCGTTCTGCAGGATTACTCTGGGGATGATATGGGGAAATGAATTTATGTTTAATGTGTAATCTCGCACACATTCTTTCAAAAATGTCAGAAATAAATTGAGGACCATTATCCGAAACTACTTTATTAGGTGCACCATATCTAGAAAATACTTCATTAACTAAGACATTACAAATAATCTCAGCCGTAGCGGCTTTAATGGGAAAAACTTCAACCCATTTAGAAAAATTATCAGTTAGTACTAAAACATAACGAGCTTTATTTTTAACAGATAATGGATAAGGTCCCAATAAATCTATGGAAATAATATCAAACACATTAGAACTTGAACTAGATTTCAAGTGACCGGCCGGTCTTACATTACGGTAATTATTAATCTGACACAAGTGACATGATTGAACGTATGCGAGCACACTTTGGTACATGCCAGGCCAATAGGCAACATCCCGCAATTTACAACGGGTCTTGCGAATACCTAAATGGCCTGCAAGAGGTTTGTCATGAAATTCATTTAAAAGAGCCATTCTAAGGGTTCGCGGAATACATGGGCGAAACTCTGCCCTAGTGGTCCGAGATTTTGTATAATAAAGAAGACCCTCTATTACTTCAAAATTTTGTGACCTTCCAGCCAGAGAAGGATCACTTGGTAGGGGCGAACCCGCAAGCAAAAAATTGTAAATATCCCCAAAATCTGGATCATTTATTAATTCTGCCATTATCTGCTCTCTGGATGTGATATCAGCTATCAGAAGTAAAGGCTGACATCCAGGAGTAGTTTCGGTGGGGACCCCACTAATCGGAACGCGAGATAATGCGTCCGGTAATTGATTCTTATTACCTGGCTGATACGAAATTTTGATATTGCACTCTTGTAACTTCAGAGCCCACTTCATAAGTCTTTGAGATAGGTGCTTAGCAGAATTCAAATACTGAAGGGCAGAATGATCCGTAATTATGTTAACTGTCAATTCGTTAAGATAACATTGAAATTTATTCAGTGCATACACAACAGCAAGACATTCACGTTCCGTAGCTGAATAATTGCGTTCAGCTTTGGCTAAAGTACGAGACGCAAAAGCTATTGGATGCCCAGCTTGTGACAAAACGCAACCAAGACCAACTCCGGATGCATCAGTATAAATATCAAATTCTTTAGTATGATCCGGGAAAGCCAACACCGGAGGCTGAGTCAATGCAGACTTCAGTGTTTCGAATGCAGCGTTAGCCTCAGGTGTCCAAATAAACTTCTTGTATTTACGCTTTAAAGCATACAACGGCTCACATATTGTAGCATAAGCGGGGACGAACTGCTGATACCAACCGGTCATTCCCAGAAAGCGGGATAGTTCTTTTGCTGTTTTAGGCCGAGGAAAGTCAACAATAGGCCTAATTTTTTCATTATCAGTGAATAAACCGTGGGGAGTAATTTTCAACCCCAGATATACAATCTCGTCCCTCTCTATCTGGCATTTACTAGGTTTTAACGTCAAGCCAGCATTGTATATAAGTTGGAACACTTGTTTGAGCAGAGAAAGGTGCTCGTCAAAAGTCTCTGATGTTATAATAATATCATCCAAATAGACATGCACATGGGGACCCAGGACAGGTCTGAGAACCGTGTCCATAAGCTTTTGGAAAGTAGCAGGTGCAGAAGCTAAACCAAAAGGCATACGTAAATATTCATAGGCCCCAAAAGGAGTCACAAAGCCTGTTTTATCGACAGAGTCCGGATGTACTGCCACCTGCCAATATCCACTCGCCAAATCCAAAGTTGACATCCATTTGGTTGACGACAAGTCATTTAGAATATGTGACATGACAGGTAGGGGATAATTGATTGTTTTTGTGACTTGGTTGAGCTTGCGAAAATCTGTCACGAAACGAAATTCATTTGGTTGTTTCTTTGGAACCAAGAAGGCAGGGGCCGCCCAGGCGCTTGTTGATTCCCTGATTATGCCTTGCTTAATCATTTCCGCAATTTGACGTTGCATTTCCTGTTTTGTATGTGGAGCACAAGGGTAAGGTTTCGTCGCAATGGGTTTCGAACCATCAGTGTCAATAACATGATAAACCACCTGTGTGAAACCAGGTTGATCCGAAAATAAACCAGGGCTTTCCTGTAAAAGGAGAGAAAGCTGGTCTCGTTGCCCCTCATTCAATTGGTCACTCAACAATAAACTCGTAATATCTACAGGAACCGTCGGAATCATTTCGACAGGTTCCGGAAAGGAAATCACATGTTGTACAAAATTCAAAGTTATTTGAAACTTGTTAATAAAGTCCATACCCATGAGACATTTCACGGGTAGCTCGTCTATAAGCAGGAAAGAATGTGTAAAACGAGCTTTTCCCAGCCCTAAAGATAATGTGACAGTTCCTGCAATACTGAAGATTTCATTATTGGCACCTCGCAAATACTGCGTTGCAGGCTGAACGTGTATTGCAGAAAAAACGTCATTGCAAAACTTTGTATTTAGGGCTGATATCTCAGACCCAGTGTCGAACTTTGTCTCGACAATAATGTCTTCAAGTGTCAAGAATACATCAGGCAACTGAGGAGTTTGAACAGTCACTAATACTGTTTTAGGGTCAGAATGTTTGGTATCAGGAAGCAGGACCGACCCTTCGTCTACTTCCTGTGGAAGTTTAAAGGAATTCTGGTGGTGTTATCATGTGGTCGGAAACCTCGACCCTGCCGGGTATCGGGAAAATTTTCACGATAAGGAAAATTGCGTGAACCCTGCGTCGGGAACTCCGCGTGTCTGTTGACATGTTCATATCCGTTACGTCTGCCCTCAGCACGGGCAGAAAAATTATCATTGCCCTGGGCATGAGAACGTTCCGAATGCTGCTGAGTGAAACGGGGTCGAGCATACTGTGCATTATGACGATATCCCGAAGCTTGTTCAGAAACTCGCTGTTGGTTCGCCACTCTTCTGTGTGGTGGAACGTATGAAGCTTGGGTGGGCACTTGTGTATGCTCGCGCTGAAAGTTTTGTCTATTATGCCGCTGAGTGTTTTCGGAATAAGCCTCGCGGGGTGCCCGAGCATGGTGAGTTGAAGCATGTTTGCCATGTCGCTCTTCATACGTGCGTATGAGGCGAAGGCATTCATGAATAGTGGCAGGGTGACGAACCTCAAGAAAATCTTGTAAGAATGGGTCGAGCTGCTGTACGAGGGTATCCAACATGTCAACATGACTGGCATGTGGATCCCATAGATTATATAGGCGTGTAGTTTCCAACGCAAATGCAACAGGGCTATCATTGGGACCTTGTTGACGTGAAAAAAGCTGTTGAGCAAGGCTAGCTCGACTGAGGCCGAAAGGAAAGACCTCCAAGAATTCTGCACGGAAATTCTCATAATGAGAATCCGGGTTCGACCCTCGCCACTGCCGATATCAGGTCTTGGCGGTATCCCTCAAGCAAGTCCCGGCAATTTGGACCTTGCAGTCTTCCGGAATATTATAGAGATCAAAATGATCTTCCAGATCTTCGAGGAACTTTAAAGACCCCTCCAAACCATTGAAATGAATTGTTCCTGCATGCGGCACGAAATGGGCAAGCATTCTGCTTCGCTGAGAGGATTGAACTCCCTCAGGTACGACCCGCGACTCAGAGTGATAAGAAGCTGGTGCATTACGAAATGGTGAAGAATGCTTGGGTATGTGTAGATCATTCATATCAAAGTCAGAGCCACAGGCTTCGTACAAATTGTCCAAACAAACACCATTACCCTCGAGACTTGCCGGAAGGTGGAAATTTGAAGTTGTCTCAGGTAAGGTAGACATGGATAATAATAGTCAGGATCTCGTGTTCGAGAAAAGTTCGGGCGCCAATTATAATGAATTAGCTTTATTTCTTTCCGCTAAGCTAATTATTATGAATGATTCTCTTCTTACCAGCTAGCTAATGATATACTAGCTCTAAGCTTCAATTATAATGAATTCCCAAAAGGGTGTTGTTACTAGTTAATCACGAACTTAAACAAAAGTCTCAACGCTGGTTATTTATAGTAAGTAATAAAAGTATTAAACCTAACAGCCAGACAGAGGTCTGACAAAAACTATGAATTGAGAAAGACTGAACTTACTGAAAACTTGTTTATTTCCAAGACTCTTGGTCAACTAAGGCACTCATATATCTGGTACATAATAATGAATAAACTTTCCTCTTATAGTACACACTCTCTCATAACAACACCTCGCAACGCCAACACACCAACCAACGCAACAACCAACGCTACCAACGCTAACCAACCAACGCTACCCGATGAACGCGCCTATATACTAGCTACCACCACGTCATGACTTACACTCATTGCCAGATCTCATTCAGCGGGTGAAATAATATTTCGTTCAGTAGGAAGATAATTTACATAGTAAAATAAAATAACCAGAGATAGTAAAATCAAAAGGAAAGTGAATATAGAGTATACGTTACAACACATACGCTTCAAATTGCATCACCGTTGCACACAGATCAAGATCAGGTGAACGGAGAAATCCTTCAGTACAGACAACCGTACTAGCAAATTGGAAGAGGCGTGCAAGTTGGTGTCTGGACAGTGGGCCAGGAACAGGAGGAAACGTATGAATAGTTTGTATAGCATCATCATCTGTGAGAGGATTGACAGGGCCAGACCGAAGATGCAAACTGTTCGAAGGGTCATCAGACTGAGAAACATCGGAACTGGTAACTTCGGGAACACTAGAGGAAGCCACAGAAGAAGTACCAGAAAGATGTTTCACCTTTTTCTGTTTCACAGAGTCTTTGGAAGTGCCAGTCCGTTTCGAAGACGAAGTTGAGGAGGAGGAATCCATTGGTTGATCTGGATGAGCACCCAAATCAGGAGACGAGAATTCAAGTTGCGCCGAGGAATCAGTATGTTCCCGATCAGAATCGGTTAACGCTAGTTTATCAGCCAAGGCAACAGGAAGGAACGGCAACAGGGGAACATCAGACACGGTCGTAGTTAAAGTTCCGATATGCGAGAAACACAGAGGAGATCCAGTAGGTCGGAGTGCCGAAGCACCAAGCGACACACTTGAGTCGGCACATTCCGCCGGAGACATATCAGTAGTGGATGACTTCGTTACTGACCCAGAAGGAGGATGCAGGTCCGTACGATGCGGAAGAGGAGGAAAGGGATCATTGTCCTTGACTGGACGGTGCGTCTGACGGAGAGGAGGAAAGGTTGCGTCTGGCAAAATACTAGAAGAGAGATGGTAGAAGAACCAGTATGATCGACATTGTGAGGCGAGCTAGAAGAAAGGCCATGGCATATGCGCACACAGGAGGCAGTGGTATGATCCTGTGTAGGACGGTGAGTACAATAGTGAGTGGTGAAAACCTTGAATCTGTACGTGCGGGAGCCAATTTCTACACTAGCGTCTGTAGGACAATCCGCCAAGGCATTCTCAGTGAGAAAAACGACAAACAAATGACGGCGAGGTCCCGTAGCATGTGCAAATCCAGTTCCGCGTGGAACGTAAGAAAGGCGACGGACCTTTCCAACGATTTTACAAACATGATTGATAAGGACAGGAAGCGAAGTATCAGGTACTTCCTATGGAACAGGATAGAACGTGATGTTCACAAGACGCTTAAAATAGGCGAAGGTATGAGATGATTTGTTCCAATCGAAAGCCCGTGCACAAGAAAAAAATCACCATGCTCCTTGTACTTGAACTGCACTGAGATACCCCAATGGGTACGAGAAATTCCGGCAATAGACCCAGAAGACATATGATCAGAGAGGGCCTCCATGTAGCGTGGCAAAGGTAAGGCATGAAAGAGCACACCTCTATCCAGGAGGTTATGGAACTCATGGCCAATCTACGAATTTTCATCAATCGTGACGTTCACCTCGTGGCTGGATACCTGAATAATAGGTGTTGATTGCAAAAGACCATCACGTTGAGAAGAATCGGACGTAGAAGTAACGCCTCGTTGCACTGTAGAGGCAAATGACATCCTCGGAAGAGAAGTCTCTGCGGAGCCGGTAGGCACAGAAAGCTGTGAGAGAAGAGAAGCACAGGCAGAAGGCAAGACAGTAGTATCAGTAGTACCCAGGGAGGGCACCGAATCAGAGGCAGAAGCTGAAGAAGGAAGCGCAGCCAGGTCCAATGAAGGCATCTGAGCAGACACATCTGAGGACGAGAGTATGTCAACTTCCATGGAAGTTGCAACTGTGACGTGACGTGCATCTGCCACGCCCAGAGATGATAAGGAAAGATCGGAAGCCGCCATGTTGGCAACTTCCAAACGTCAGCAAACGATATAAAAACGGATGAATATGAACTAATACAAGGACGATAATGCCAGAAAAGTAGCTCAAAACGTACACAGTACCTTTAGACAGGCGGGCCACGCAACGGACGAGTGAGGGACGAGGTATTCCACACTAAAATGCATAAAATATTGAAGCCAACAACACTACGTCTGTCAAGAACGAGCAATGGGCTGGACATGTTGCCAGAAGAACGGACCTCCGACAGGCAACCGAAATTTGAGACTGGATGCAAAGGAACAGAAAAAGACCCAGAAGAAGACCACATGGGAGATGGATGTAAAATTGGAAAGCATGCCGGAGTAACATGGAGGAAACAGGCTCAAGACAGACAGTTGTGTAGGAAACTTGGGGAAACTTTCATCCAGCAGTGGATTGATTATGGTTGATGATGATGGTTAGGTTGTAGCAATGCCACATTCCAGAAGGTCTTTCAATAATGTAAATGAGAAGACAAGGGAGTTAAGATTACTGGAGATTATTTAACTCACTATCATTTTGTTGATCATATTAATTTTTGCAAAAAGCCCTTCATAGTTGTACAGTATGATGCAGAAACTTTCTGACAAGATTAAAGAAGTGGGTTAAAAAATGAACTTTCAGAAAAGAAAACTGATGCACAATGCTTTTATAGGGTAAGAATATTTAGCGATTGATGGGGAAAAAATCTAGAATAGCCGATATCTACATTTACCTTCGGCAAGAGATATCAAGCGATGGCCTCGTTGATGAAGAAATTAATACGCGCACGAAACTTGGTTGGAGTTGGAGATCATTTGAAAAAAAACTGTACAATTTTCAAGAACAATTTACCATTATGTCTCAAAAGAAAGGCTCATATCAATGCATCCTTCCGGTTCTTACGTGCGGAACAGAGGCATGGACCTAAACTAAAAAAGACATAAAAAAGCTATATACAAATGGAAGAAGCATGAAGTGATGCATACTAGGTGGAACCAGGAAAGATAAGAACAAGAAATAATGCATCAGGAATATGACAAGATGGAAGACATCATGATTAGAGTAAAATTCCTGAAATGGCAATGGTTTGGACATATTGCCAGAAGAACGGATCACCAATAAAAAATCGAAATTTTATACCAAGGGACAGGAAAAGACCCTGAAGAAGACCACGTGGGAGATGGGTGCTTGAAATTCGAAAGAATGTCGGGGTGACATGAAGGAGACTGGCTCAAGACGGACAGTTGTGAAAGAAACTTAGAGAGTCCTTCAGTAGCGGATTGATAAAGGTTGAAAACGATTACGTAGTAACATGCAAAGGATGTGGTAAGATGGTTAAAAAGCCGCTGCTTCATATATACAATTTAATTGTCATTACTGGTATTTTTCCTCCTGATCTGAAAAAACAGCGAAAGTTATTCCTGTTTATGCTGCCTATTACAATTATTTCTGTTCTAGCAAAAATCGTCAAATCTCTTATTTATTCTAAGCTACACTATCTACCAACAAGTAATTGGACACCCCTGTAATCGACGATATCTGCGGTCCTGATACACGTCATGGCCACCGCCGTTAAATATCGTGTGAAAAACAACAACGCAACCAGTCGCATGCAAGATGCCACGCAGTTCGGAGCTCTCTGATTTCGAGAATCGTGTAATCGTCGGATATCACAGAAATGGCCGATCCATATGTGACTTATCCAGTGAGTTGAAGTACCCAAAATCGACAGTGGCCTACGTGATTGGCAAGTGGAAGATTAGAGGTGACTGTCAAAATGTTCTTCGACCCGGCAGAGCCACAAAACTGGGAGTTAGAGACCGACAGGTGATGGCCAGAGAAATTCGAAGGAACAGCACCAAATCGATGGGCCACATCCGCGAGGAGTTTCAACAGGCATCCGGGAGTGTTCTTTCGATGAATACTATCCGTAAGAAAGCCCATCTGCTCGGTTATCATTGACGTGCTGCCGCCCACAAGCCTTTGATCACCAAGTCCAATAGCGCTGCTCGGCTAACGTGGTGCAAAGAACGTCGACAGTAGACCGTTGAACAGTGGAAACAGGTTCTCTGGAGCGACGAATCAAGGTTCACCCTCTACCGTTCCGGTGGTAGGGTCTGGGTTTGGCGTCTTCTTGGAGAACGCCTCCTGCCGGAATGTATCGTGACAATTGTGATGTTCGGCAACGGTGGAATTATGCTATGGGGGGTGTTTCCCCTGGTATGGAACGGGACCCTTGGTCTTAATTCCTAGTATACTCAACGTCAAGACCTACTGCACCATTTTGGATGACCATGCGCTTCCTACGTTGTGGCAGTTTTACGGGGTGGACCCATGTTACTTTCAGGATGACAATGCCACCTGTCATGTTGCGAGGTCCACCATGGCTTGGTATGGTGACAATGGGGTTAATCGAATGGACTGGCCTGCGCAGAGCCCGGATCTTAATCCTATCAAGCACCTCTGGGACGAGTTGGAGCGTCGACTTAAGGGGTGCCACCACCGTCTGAAATCGGTGAAGGAACTGACCTGTCTTCTCTAAGCCGAGTGGAAGAAAGTACCGCTAGCCGTCGTACAACGCCTGGTTGAGAGTATGCCCCGGAGGGTCGCAGCTGTAATCGCCGCTCGTGGAGGCTCCACCAACTATTGAAGGTGAATAAACTTCGTTTTCCTTTGCTATCACAGGTGTCCAATTATTTGTTGGTAGATAGTGTATATGATCACTTCCAATGTGTCCTCGGCTCTGAACACGGTTTTGTGAAGAAACACTCAACGCTTTCAAACCTATTCTACATTAGAGTATATATCGTCTTCTATTGACAGAGGATCACAAGTTGATGTTAAAAACACCGACTTTGCTAAAGCTTTTGACCAAGTTCATCATGGCACATTACTAAAGAAATTAAACTGACTTAGCCGCCCCGGTGGCGCAGTGGTCTAAGCGATGACCTCTGATCATTCGCCCGAAAGGTTACGGGTTCGAATCCCGTGAGGCATGGATGTTGTGTTTGTCTTACGGCACTGGGTTTCTCCCTTCCCTGTAACCAGTGACCCTAAATTACGGACGGGCGACTGCTTATAGCCCATTGAGTTGCTCACGGTGGTCGTTAAACCTCCAATAAAAAAAACTGACTTGGCCTCAGTGATAATCTTCTGTCCTTGTGTAAGTTCTATCCTTACAACCGGTCCCAGTGATATAAAATACGTTTGTGTTTACTGTATAACAACCCAGTTTCTGATCCCTATATTGCCACGTCTGGAATACCACTACGCTCTAATTTAGGATCACTTTTGCTTTCCATATACCTTAATGGCTTCCTTTTTACATCGATTGCCCTTATCTCTTGTTCGCTGATATTCTTAAGTGTTATCGCAATGTACAGACTTTCAATGACTGTCTTGCTTTTAAACTGACATCAATAACCTGCTTCAGTGGTGTCCGTTAAACCTACTCCACCTCAACATCTCTAAGTGCCATGTCATTTCCTTTTCACGGAAAAGAAACCCAATTCTTTTTTACTACAAAACTTGTGGCGATTCTCTTAGCCTGACATACGATGTCCAGGACTTCGGAATCACATTTGATTCCAACTTTAAAAGCCATATGCAAAGAAATGTACGTTCAGGGTATAGAAATCTGACATTCCTCATGAAACATTCTAAATATTTTCCCAATGCTCAGACACTTATTTGCATTTTTGAGACTACAGTCAGATCTTCACTAGAGTATGCTGCCACCATTTGGAGCCCTAGCTTCGTAACACAAATAAATGAAATTCGGAAAGTACAAAAAAGATTTCTATGACATATTTTCTACAAATCTACAAGTGTTTATATCGCAGATATCACGACCGGAAAGTACAACCTTAACCTTCTGTCATTCTTCGAGATGACATCTCTACAGTCAAAACGAAAGGCTCTCCAACTTAAGTTTCTGTATGGTATCATCAATGGAGAGATTAGAAGGCATTCAAAGTGTAAACGTGTTCAGTTTCTGTGTGCCACGTTCACTAAGGAGAAAATGTGAAATATTTGAAGAGTCATTTTGCAGGACTGATGCTGGGGAAACTTCTCCGTTATTCAAAATGTATAGACTTCACAACTCACTTGAAGAATATCCGGACATTATTAAAGTAAGTTACATATTTTTTTCGTAAAGCATGTTTTACAAGATTGTAATTATCACTTCTAATGCAGTATGATGTTAACGCGCAATGGTGTTACATCAATTCCTGTAATTAGATCTACCGTTTGTAGGGATGTGCTTACAAAATAAACGAGTTAGCACGCCTCGCGCTTGGATGACATAAAATTAAATAAGCACTAAGGAATGCCCACACAAATCGAGGCGAAGAATAACCAGTCAAGATGATGTGGGATAATGCTTGAATGGAAGAATACAAATGTTAAGCTATGAAGAAATGAAATGCGATAAAATTTATATTTTTCTCACATTTCATTTTTTGTATTCGATTTACATTTCACTAAATATATTTCCTCTTAAAATCATCTTGAAACTTTTTTTTTAATATTTCAAGCATTTATAGTGCCTAGTAACATGTGCAGCACTGGGGTCTGAAACGTAAACAAACCCTCCACGAACTGCGCCGGAAGGATACACGTAACATTTCGGAATCCCAGCCCTCAAATTGTGGAACAACCTATTAGTAGTGTCACGTCTGTCACATTTGGCGTCAATATCTCATATTTTGTTTCTCTCAAAATTGCGCGTAATGAAATACTTTTTCGTGAACTTATAAGCACACCAAGATCCAATTTTAAATTGCAAATTATGCGCGTTATGCCAAATTCGGAACAACGCTTGAAGAAACAGTCAAAATCTTCCATACATATATCTTTAAAAATTTATTAAAAATTTGCACGTATGAATTTCGTGAAAAGAGTTCTGCGGTGCATACATTTATTTACCTCATCAGATTTCTGCCCAATTTCAGACCTCTTCGTTCAGTAAGTAGTTATTTCTGCATGCAGCAGAGAGACAGACAGACAGACACGGAAATTTTATTACAGACAGAATAGATGAAGTAAAACAGAAGACACTAACTTTCTGTGTTCGAAAATTATCAAATTGAGGAAACTGAATTTGCCTCTCAACACAAATGTACATATATCATTTAACGAAATAAACCCTCTTTCGTTATTTCGAACCGTCAAAAACTTCTGTAATTATGAGGAGGAGTTCAAGCAGAGTTTACTTCTTTGTTGTTAATATTTACGAGATATCATACAGTATTTATTATTTGGTGGACATTTTTTTTTCTTTTTTTTCTTTCTTTTTTTTTGCCGTAAGTAGCCCATTTTGTGATTGACGGTAGATTAATTTGTATTATTAAAGGAACGCACTCGTTACAAGACCTTAGTCCAGCTGTTTTTTCACTTTTGCTCATTTTAGCATTAAATAGCGCCTAGGCTAAACGTTAGCTCAGTTTAGTACAATTTCGGCATGTGAACGTATTTATTACCTTATAAAAAATGGTGTTATAGGAAAGGTCAAAATACATTTTGATTTTTTTTTCTAATTTTTTTTTAATGTTATGAGATGAAAATGAAGTAAGAATCAGGACACAGAGGACGAAAAATTTTCAAATTATTGCACAAAACTGAACCAATTATATTAATTCAAAAGATGATCGGTTCAAGCATACTGGTTCGATACCTCATAGTTCGACGTCCATTCGTCCAATGGTACAATTGAGCCAGCGCGCACTCCTCCAACGTCAAATCTTGCAGTGGTATGATCCGTCGAACAGCAGTGTTTTTAACTATACTCATGGGCTGGTAAAAAATTTTTCGATTGTTGTAGTCCTGCTCGTGGTTACATCGAAACTACTTGATTTTAGGGAATGAATTAGATACTAAATTACTCTTTGTAATCGTTTAAAGAAACCATTCCTATCCCCAGAGTTAAGGATTCATCAAGATTTTATTGTGATTAATTAAGTGAATATTCCATCTTTTAATTCTAACAACTTTAAATTTAATTAATACACAATTAAACCATTCAGATTTCCAATACTTACAACATATAATAAATTTCAAACATGTTTAAGGAGATTTAAGACATTTCCAAAAGTGAACGCTGTATGCATTTGTGGAACCCACATAAAAATTACTCTGTCGCTTCTCTAAAAAAAATCCCGTTTGATTATCAATTTGATGTTTGTGTTTGAATGACCAAGTGAGCAACGAGTAGGCCATAAGCAGTTGCCGGTCCCTAATTTTGGGGCACTGGTTCCAGGGAAAGTAAAGAGCCAGTGGGGTAGGACAAATACATCATCCATGCCTCACTGGGAGTCGAACCCTTCTCGGACGAATGGTCAGAAGCCAACGCTCAGACAACTACGCCACCAAAGCGGCATCTTCAATTTAATTGTCAAATTCAATAAACGATTTTAAAAGAAACTTTACCAAGTGTTATGAGTTATGAAATTCAGGAAATCGGGAAGTATCAGAACAGAAAAAGGTAATATTTTGACATAATTTCATTAAATTCGTAACACTTATTGTTGCAGGTGCACTCTGTAGGCTCTTAAAATAAATTAGAAAGTTCCTATTCTGTTGCTTTCCTTGGCAGTTATGCCATCATTATAAGCAGATACATAAAAAAAGATGGAAAACATTTGTATTAAAATTCACGAAGAAATCGAAACTTCAAACTTTTGCATTTGAATAAAACCAAATGATAAAAATGGTGGGAGAAGCGTTTAACATTTTGTCAATTCATTAAATAAGTAAGCGAAACTTCTTATGTACACGTTTTCTATTCAATTAGGAAACATGTTCTCGAATAGGCTAATTTTTGATCAAGTACACTTAGGAATTCAAAATGTGCACGTGCAAAACTTCATACTTTGCTCTGTTGAGCTCAACAGTTTCCGCCACAGCCAGATAATTACTTCATTACTTCCACAGAGAGATACTTCTTACAGTGACTGACCAACTCAGCGGCGGATTTACCACTTGGCCAACTAGGCCGCGGGTGTAGAATCCAGAAAAACAGAGAGAATAGAACAGAAAAGCTTAGAATCGGGAGGTACCGTTACGTTATTTTAATTTGCTTGAATAAAATAAAGCAGTGGTAGTTTTTTATTTTATCTTGAATGATAACTAAAGGAATAAAAACGTAATAACAGCTGTATTGCGAGCACGCCCGTGTTCGTACAAGTGCGATAGAGAGCTCATGCGACGTCTGACAGAGAATAGTGAAAAGTTTAGATATTGATGATCTAATTAAAGACTTTTCTTCTATTAAAGCCCGTAAGTTGATGTGTGGTCATTGTTAAATCTATACCCAGCTCTGAGCTCACGCAGTTCACTTATTGTTTAATTATTGTACTAACTCACTCATAACTACTTTTGTCTATTAGGTTTAATTGTATTTGTAAATGTTAGAAATAAGGGTTTCATTTTATAAAGTATAGCAAGAACTGAGTACTCATACTTGTAGTAGATTACTTATTCAAGCTTATGATTCCATTTTTCTTATGTACAAATAAATCAAACTTGTAAAACAATGTGTCAGCTTACATCATTTCCCAAAACACCTTACAATTAATTTTTATACACTTTATTAATTTTTATACACTTTATTAATTTTTGTTGTTGTAATGCAATTTTAAAGAATCAAAATAAGAAATACTATTGTTTACTTTCGTGTTATAAGAATGCATCGTGTGTTGGTTTCAAATGTAGGTCTAAGGTTTCAAAATGTAAAGTGTTGTTCCTGGATAAGCATGAACCTCTTTGCCTATGTTTAGAAATATTTTTTCATAACCTTTAATTTAATAACAAGTTAAATCAAAATAGTTTTCATTTAAATAGTATTTATTTAACAATAAAATTATACTACCAATTATTACATTCTTAACTTAAAGATAAGTTTATTAGAAAATCTTATAGGAGCAAATTCAAATATGGGTGGCCGGGCGCATAGAAAATTCAGCCTAGGGCCTCAAAAGACTTAAATCCGGCACTGGACAAATTTCAACTTGCTCTTTTACTTCATGGAAAACAAAAAGAACCAAAGAAATCGGTGAATCGTTCTGATCTCAGCACATTCATACGGGAAAAAAACACAAGAGAGATGACACCGAATTTTCGGGTGTAATGAGAACGTCTTTCGAATTCATTCTGACGCGAATTTAATTTATCAAAGCTATTCAAGATCACTGGAACAGGTATGGAAATCAGCAGTATCTGACCGAAGAAAGAAGTTTTTCAATCGGGTTTTTAACCCCGCAGATATTGCTGTAAACAGAATTGGGAACTTACGCCCTCCGGTGGCAGAATTGTGCGTTAAAAAAATTGAAATTATATGAGACATTTCGCAGCGGAAGCGCTCTTCCAAAAAAGAAAGACTTTTTCAAATCGGACTAGTAGAAGCAGAGATATCGACAAATATAAGACATGCGTCTACGCCCCCTGGTGGGAAAACATGCTTTATTCTAAGAAGAAAGTATTCTCAAAAGGTTTTTCGATGTGAGCGGTATCGGTCCAGAAAATAATGTTTTCAGTCGAGTTTTCAGGAGTTCAGCTTTTGCTGAAAATACATCATAAGCAGAAATTAAAGCTTGTTCCCCCTGGTGGCCAAACCATTCGTTACCAAGAATTAGAAATTATGTGCAAAGGATTTCCCGTTAGGACCTGTAGCCGTTGAAGAAAACGTTTTTCCAATCGGAGTTTTAGAAATATATATATCGGGGAAAACACAATTTACTTTTACGCCTCCTAGCGGGAAATCTATGCGTAACTTGAAAAAGTAACTATACCTAAAATACTCTTCGATATAAATAGAATCGAAAGGTAAAATAATTTTTTCAATCTGATGTCTAGAAGCAAATATATAGAATAAAATGTATTTTGAATTCGATATCATCTGTATTTACACCCTCTGGCTAGCGAAATTATACATCGTAAAAAAACACGAAATGAAGGATCACCTCTCGCTTATTTCAAGTTTCCAATGCAAAAAGAATTTTTCAAATCGGACAAATAGTTGCAAAGATATGGTGTCCACAGACGGACGGACGGACCGATAGACGGACGGACCCATAGACGGACTAACCGATAACATAAGCACGATCTTTTTTCACAAAAGACGTGCTAAAAACACCTGCACGGTTGCTTTCTCGAAAAAAGGCGAGCTGAAGCATATTAATATAAAAAGAATTACTGTATTCCCAGAATTACGCATGAAAATATCGTTCGGAGTAATATTGATTTTGGACTATACTTTGGGACCAACGAGAATTACATCAATAGTCGGGATTGGACTAATGTTACACTATAGTTTGTAAAAATTGCAACACCATGAAGGATTGAGGGCATTGACTTGAAACTTACACGATATGTACAACAGGTTGGGACATGCATATAATTAAAATGTCAGTGAAAATGCGTATGCGGTTTCGGGGCAGTGTCATCTGAACTATCCGGTCTTGGGTATAAGGAGCTGGCTCAGGCGAGACGTTGCAATAAGTGAAGAGCTGACGTTCAATCGAAAGGGTGTTTCTTGTGTCTCACTATACCCGTCGCCGAAGAAGGTCGCATTATAAACGGCTGATGGACTTTGAGTGTGGAAGGGATTGTTGGGATGAGAGAAGCTGGATTTTCCTACATTGAAATTGCCCCTCGAACATCACGAAGTGCCAGTACAGTGATGTGGACGTGTCAATGAACAGATGAGGCTCGAACGTACAGAAATCCGGGAAATGGATCGCAAAGTCGCCCGACTGCACGAGATGACAGACACCTCTACCTACCGCATACTACCCAGTAAAAACACAAGCGCTGGGAAACTGCTGGCCACCAGCTGGCAGTGATGGGTCACTGCTGGCTGAAATCTGCCACTCACGGCCCGGTAGCTGTCCGTTGGTAGCAGTGCTATCAGTTGGCGAGACATTGATGGCCCTGCAGCATCGCCGTGAATTGTGGGCTTCCAAGCAAGTACCACAAGTGGCCCGTTGCTGGCAACCAATGCAACCCCAACAGAAGGTGGAAGCAACGGGACTGCGCATGCGCAGAAGCAACACTTGCTGTGTCCTCATGGTACCAGTTAGTTGAAGACCACGCTAACGCCATCGTGTTATTTTAGTGAATGTTAAGAAAAAAAAACATATATAGAGAGGCGAATTAATTTCCTAATGCAATTCCACGTCGACGAAGATATCAGATTAAGCCATGAAATACTAGATTACCGCCATGAAATACACCCACTCCATTCCCAAGAATAATAAAGTCATGGAATGGAGTGGGTGAATAACAAGAAAAAATTTGAAACCACTTGAAGCAAATGTCCTGGAAAACCATTAAAAAACGTTTGTTGGAAAAACAAAAGAAAATAATTATACGCGTACAAAATTTATTAATTATTTGAAAGAAAAAAAAAGCAACGCTATGTGGACATAATGTACTCATCCATGGGTTGAATACACAAGATTGGGAAGAATTCGCTTCTAAAAATAACGAGAAGTAAAATAAAATATCTTTCCTCTTTAAAACAAATGTAGCTTCGGACAACGGAAAGGAAAGATACAACGTTAAAAATGTAACAGAATGTGACATGAACCCGGGTAAATATATATTAATTCAACAATCTCCTTTCAAGACGACAAGGACAGTACAAAACTTTGTAAAGCGACTCTAAATATGTACACATCTTGAAAATGAGTGAAGTTCCCTTAAGGTAAAAAAAAAGCGCTCGTTACGTTGAAAAAATAAATTTATGAATTATATGAAACTGGCTTTTATGAAAAATACCTCGCAATATTGTAAAATGAAAGAGGGAACCATTCGATTACATATTCCGCACGAAACAGACAGCTTAAAGCGCACTCGCGTGCGTGGTAAATTAGTCCGGTGGGTAGAGAGCTCAGCTCCCACGCCAACGGCTCTGCTTCGTATCCATCCAGATCCAAGCGGGCTTTTTTCTGGTCTGTTCAGAAAATTTCCCCAGCGCAGTGCTATAATTCACAAGTTTCGTAAGGGTAGAAAAAAGTTGTTGCTTTGGAGAACTGCGGTTATCCTTTTTTTATTATTATTATTATTGCTACTACTGGGAAATTGGCGGACAAGATTCGGCAAGTCACCAGTTACGTCACTTGGTTGCCGGCTGCCATTACCGGCAAACTAGCGAACCACATTAGGCTAGCCATCATTTCTGGCACGTGCTTGCAGGGCCGCTGAAGGGCCACTTGTGGCAGCTACTGCCCGTGATGGACAACTGATGGCCCTGTTGTGGCATATGGCAACTGATGGGGTGCCAGCTGTAGGCTGAACTGCTGGCCCTTCTGTTGGCCGCCCGGATATTTTATTGATGGTTCGGCAGCGGCAACATAATGCTGGGCTAGCAAGACTATATTTGCTGGGTAGTGACCGATAGCACAGCGACATTCACGGTGTTACGCAGCGGTGGAGCTCTGTCACACGTCAGGCTTTGTCCTCCAGCACAGTTCGACGTCGTCTGCTTAACATAGGACTGGTTGGTCGCAAGCAGTCCATTTCTGCGCATTCCTTTGACCCTCAACTACAGACGCCTCACGCTGCAATGGGGTATCGAACACAGACATTGGCGTGCTGTGATTGGCAACAGGTCGTGTTTTCTGACATGTCACGATTCAACTTGATGCACCATGATAGTCGCATACGTGTTCGAAGACATCGTGGTGAACGGCGCCTTGGAGTTTTCATTTTGTAGCGCGATATTGGCCCCCAACGCCAAGCGTCATGGTTTGGAATGGCATTGGGTTCAATTCGTGATCTCGCCTGATACAAATTGAGGGGACCCTTAACAGCCAACGATACATCAGGGATGTTTTAGAGGCAGCGGTGATACCGTTTCTTCGGAGTTGTCCTGGCGCTGTAGTCCAGCAGGACAATGTTTGGCTACATGCGCTTCGGAATATCCAAGAACTCTTACATGCACGACAGGTAACGCTTTTTCACTGGCCTGCACGTTCGCCGGATATATTCTCGATCGAACATGTCTGGGAGATGGCAGCCAAGCGATTGGCCTGTCAAGCGCCACCGCCGAAATGAACTCTAGTCCGGCATAGAAGTAGCCTGGCAGGGTATTTCCTAGGACGATATCAAAACCCTCCTCCATTCAATGCGACGTCGTGTAGAAGCTGTTATTGTTTCTGGAGGTGGCTTCACACGACACTGAGTTTTGAAACGAAAAACCCACATAGCTCCACAAATGTAATAATTTATCTCCTGTAACATGAGTAATATGTGGTATATTTTTCATTCGAATAGCGCGATTCTTTCTTGGTGTTGCAATTTTTACAGCCGCCACGGTGGCGCAGTGGTCTAAGCGATGGCTTTGTAAAGGTTGTGTTGACCTGTGCTCCGTGTTTGACCTGCGTTTATTGGTGTTCTTTTGTGTGTGTGCCGTCATTTTGTGTATCTCCTGTGTTGTGAACGTCTCCTGTGTCGATTGAGTCCGATTTTGACGTCCTGTAAGTAAAACTTTACTTGTACTAACTCTTTTTCCGTCCTGGCTTTGCCCAGGGTCGGGTTTAGCAAGCCAGCCATTGCAAATGGCGGCGACCACATCTGATAGGCCAGGTCTGAAGCTTGATAGCGAAGCTCCGCCCCCACCTGGCCACGTTCGGTCATCGTCACTACCACACGCAGCTGGTTTCCAAGCCGCGTTATCTGATGTTACCACTTCTTCTTCCAACTTTATGGATGTTGATTTCCCGACATTTTCCACCACCGTGACGTCATTAACTTCTTCAGTATCCGTTGCCTCTGGTACTTCATCTGCTCCTGCGAGCACTGCGTCTCGACCTTCCCCATCTCCGCCCATTCCTACGTCAACTCTACCTTATGCTTCCGTTGTGAAGGGTACAGTTCATCTTCCTCTACAGCAAAGAATCCATGTACAACGCCTCTTGATATGATTGTCACTAGAGACAACAAGAAATTACGCATCGAAATTCCGGAAACTTCAGCTGCTGGGCAGGAGAGTTTTACGCACACAGAAACTTGGCATATGTTTTGATGCCCTCCCGGACACCAGCCTTAAGAAATACTCCTTAGCCGTCCGCCAAATCCTCCCTAAGGGAGCGATCACCCATATGGCGAGGAAGCCTAGGACTGTTCTCATCTATTTTGCGAAGCCAGAGTTTGTGGAGCGTGTCTTATCTGACGGACTGCATGTTGGGGATCATACCTTACTGGGAGTCCCGCTCACGCAGCGCCCCGTACTTGTTACGTGCTACCCCGTACCACCAGAAATCAAGGACCATTACTTAATGGCGGCCCTTTCCCGTTGTAGAAAAGTAGTTGGATCCATTTCCACTCTGTCTTCCGCACCAACAGACCCAGATGACAGGAACATCTTAGGTCTGCGTCGCCAAGAGATCCTGTTTCCTACTGAAGATGCCATTGCTGATTGCCCTACTGACCTCACTGTGGTTGTAGGGAAGCAGATTTTCCGGATCGATATCGTTACTGCCTTGCATTGTTTTAAATGCAAGGCATATGGTCACATCCAATCACGTTGTCCACATGTATCTGCCAAGCCCCCTATTTCCATACCACCCAAAGTCAACACCCCAGCCTCAACACCAGTTTCTCTGGCCACACCAAGTTCGGCTCCACAGACGTCCTTGATCCCTTCTACTGTTGTTCCAGATGATTCTCCCCCAGCAAGTGATGATTCATCATCAGTCTCCAAGTCTTCGATATCTACTACAGGTACTTTGGCCACCTCTCCATCGTTGGACCCACTTGCTGCTGTGGTACCTCTACCTTCTTCGGAGGGTATTATCTCAGAAAAGGAATGGCAACCCCTCCGTCGTGTTGCTTCATCTTCTTCCCTTGGATCCCCTAATGTGAAGTCAGATCTAACTGTCCTACACCCACCAGCTTCTCCCGGCGTTCCCACGTTGAAACGTACCAGACAGAGTTCCATCTCGCCAGTGACGTCTTCTCCACGCTGCTCTCGTTCCCGTTCGCCAATTCGACAGTCTTTCTCTCCAACAGAAGTTCCTACATCTCTTAAGTCCCCAGCTGTTCCAAAATTGTTGAATCAAAAAGCTTTCGCTGAATATCTGGAAACTTTCCCTGCATTAGACGGGCCGCTGGCGCCCTCTGATCTTGCTCTCATTATACTCAATCAACCGTCACGTCCTCTCAAGCAGCTAGACTGCGTTCAATCACGTAATGCTCAGCTTCCCACTATTATCACCCAACTTCAGAATCTACTTGCTCTTTTGCCAAAAATTAACACAGTCACTAATGCGCAGACATCTAACTTAAAGAAACGTGTAACCAGTCTTCACAAAAGTGCTGATAGTAATATTCAACCACTACAACCTCTTTCAAGTTAAAATTACTTTCTTTCAACTGTAAGGGATGCTCCGTCCCTCCTACCAATGCGTTAGTGTTTGAAGACATTACACCGCATGATGCGGATATATTATTGCTACAGGAGACTAACTGCCATCCTAACACCCCATACCACCGGTGGCGAACCTGGCCATTTCAATTCTACCATGCCCATCGACTTAGTCTTCACGCAGGACTTGCGGTGGCCATCAATTTTCGTCTTCGTTCTTTCATTACTGATATCACGGTCAAACCGATTTATCGTGACCTCCTGCAGCTTCTGTCTTTTCGACTTCACAACTTACGATACCATATCTTCAACATCTATGTTTCCGGCAATCAACAGTATGCAGACTGTCTTTTTGAGCATTTTGTTTCCTGTGTTCAAGGTCTTCCGGCCTCTGATATTGTCATCTTAGGTGGTGATTTTAACTGCACCCTTGACCCATCCCTCGACAGATCGGACGGTTCCACGGATACCAGGTATTTTCTTACCAGAGCACTTTCTACAGCCATCAACCAGCTACAACTCCAAGATGCTTTTCGACACCTGCACCCATTTCTTCGTTCGTACACCTGGCGCTCCTACTCCACTTCCTCCCCTACAACTGCCCGACTTGACCGGTTTTATGTTTCTTCAATTCTTCTTCCTTCAGTTATCTCCCTTTCTCACACACCAACAGTTTCTTCCGACCACAGCTGTGTCGTAATGTGTCTTCACATCGGTCCATCTCCTCGGCAATACTACCGTACTTGGACCCTTGATGATGATCTTTTACTTGATTCAACTTACGTAAATTCCATCCAATCGCAGCTCCAACAAGCCTTATATACGCTCCCTTTTGCTTCTTGTCCCTTGCAACATTGGTTAAATGTCAAATCCCAAATTCTTCTTTATACCAAGCAATATTCCCACGAAAAACGTACCACCGCCTCTATGAAGATTGATGCTGCACGCTCGATTTTCCACCCTAGATCTTGATTCTCCGCTGTTTTCTCATTACCAAGCTGAACTTCGTGCCTTGCTACTTCCTGTCTCCCAACAATCTCTTCACCGCCTCAAGCTCCTCTATCTCCAGCCAAATGACTATCTATGTGAACAGGTTCAACAACTGGAATTCCACAAACGTTCTGCTCATCACCTCCGTAATCTGAAGTTACCCGATGGAACTGTTACTAATGACCCCACTCTCATTTGCTCCGGTGTTAGAACATATTTCCAGTCCCGTTTTGCTCAGTTCCAGTCAAGTTCTCCGCATGCTGATTCGATTCTTCGTGCCTTACCACATATTCCATCGCATCTTGTTACATCTCTTTCTATGCCTATCACCCCAGCAGAAGTAGTACAGTCACTTGCCTTACTTAACTGTCACTCGTCACCTGGTCCTGACGGGTTGACAGTTAATTTCTTTCGTACGTTTTCCTCTTTCTTACACCCTGTCCTATTGCCTTGCTTTACAGCTGCTTTTTCCTTATCTGTTCTTCCCCCCGCTTTTACTCTAGCTCACATCATTCTTCTTCCAAAGAAGGGGTGTCTGCTGGAGTTGGATAACTGGCGTCCTATATCCATCCTTAATGTTGACTACAAGATTTATACTAAAATACTCTCTCTTCGATTGAACCCTGTCCTTCCCACCGTCATACATCCCGACCAAACGAACACCATCCCTGGCCGAAGCATTCATACTAATATTAATCTCCTCCGTGACTCATATTGCCTTGCCCACCTTTCCTCCGAACCTTTAGCCTTCCTCAATCTTGATCAGAGGCAGGCCTTTGATAACGTGAGTCATCAGTGGCTTGCCTCTGTGCTCTCTGCCTTCGTTTCCCATCTGTCTTCATCACAGCCCTCCTTGCCCTGTACCAGGACTCAGTTGTCCATATCCGGACGGCCTCCTTCCTTACAGCCCCCATTCCGTTTCGTAAGGGCATCCGTCAAGGATGTCTTCTTTCCGTACAACTTTTCTCTCTAGTCTTTGAGCCTTTTCTTTGCTCTATCCGTTCTCTTCTACAACCTCCCCCTCCACCATTCAGCATAGCACCAGGCACCATTCTATCGTTCTTACTGCCTACGCCGATGATATCACAGTTCTCATCCGAGAAGAATGGCAATTCACAATTGTTCTTGCATGGTATCAAGTGTATGCTGCGGCTTCCGGCGCTTCGTTAAACCTTTCAAAGTGTACAGGCTTATGGTGTGGCTCCTGGAGACATCGCCCAGATACACCGTGGGGCGCTCATTGGACTTCCACCAGTCAAAAGATACTTGGGGTGCACATTGGCAGCCGGGTCTCAGCAGCGGCTGCCACCTGGGAGACCCCTCGTCAGGAAACTACGTCACACCGCTGCTTACTGGTCCAAGCTCCAAGTGCTGTTTGACCTACCACAGTCGTGCACGGCTTTCTGGCACCCACATCCTCTCGTTAGTTTATCATTCCTGGATTGCACAACCGCCACCAGCCTACGTTCAAACTGCAACAACATCAGCAATGCTCAGCATTGTTTGGTCATCTACTCATTGGTTATCTTCCTCAGTATTGTCTCTACCTTCGACTTGTGGTGGCCTCAATATGCCAGAGATTACCGTACGTTATAAAGCTGTAAGAATTTTCAATTTCCTCCGTTTGACAGTTCAACCAGACTCTTCCGCTTCCATTCTTCTGCTTAATGTTCTGACTTCCCCCTTAATCCCTGCCTCACCGTCCATCTTCTTCTCAAGATGGATATTCACACTGTCATTCCCCCCCGTTTTCCTCTAGTCTACCATGAAGCTGTTCAGTTCCTTCGTTCTTTACCGCTCATTCGTTTACCCCCCTCTTCCACTCTTGATCTTCTTTCCGAGCCTCTTTTTTTCTCCTCCGTCCTCCACCCCCCTACTGCCAACTTTTTCTTTTTCCCCGCATGGCTACACGCTGGTGTAGTCTCCGTTTCCCCAACTGGTCCTCCCCGATTTTTCATGGAAACCCGTTTCCGAACTTTTCCACCCTACCACCCTCGCCCGAACTCTCTGATAACTTCCTCCAAATTAAACATGCTCTTCAATCACTTTTTCCTTCCCTAGTCGATTCCTCTGGCCTCCTTTCCGTTTCCTCTGCCTCTCTCCCTTTTCCGTTCTCCCTTTCCTTTTCCGGTGATCTCCTCCCTCTCCACAGTCTTTCCACCCGCACCCTGTACCGTTTTCTCCGTTCTTCTTCTGCGGTACCTTGCCCTATTCCCTCTGTTCCTTCTTTTGCACTAACCTCAGTCTGGTCTACTGCCCAACATTCACCGGCCCTCTCCTCAGAACTTAATGTGCATTGGAGGTTTTTGCACAATCGACTGCCTGTCCCTTCGACTTTGTTCCGGACAAATATATAGTATCATCAGATCTCTGTCCTTTTTGTAACGTCGTTGGAGACGTCTTACATATGTTTGTTTACTGTCCGACGCTGCTCCCACTATTTCACAGTATGTTCCAACTTGCACATCCTTCTTGTACCAGTGATCTCACCCTAGAAGATTATCGTTTCCTCGGCCACAGTTCTACAAGTTTCTGCTCTATTTTACCAGTTTGTTCGTATTTATTTATTCTAGCTAAATATATTATTTTCTCTCTCACCTGCTACAGTTACAAGATCCAGATCCTATTACATTCTCTACCTCCTTGGTTGCACACTACCGCAACAGGGTTAAAGCCAGACTCACCCTGGAATATTCCTTGGCGAAAGATACGGCGCGGTTACCTGCCTTCTTCGCAACATGGTCGCCGTGTCGTCCCTGGTTTCAGTTTTCTAGTGCCCAGACTGTTCATCTGCTGTTTTAATAAACCTACGTCGGAACTTTCAATTTTTACTGTTCCCTCACCATGTTTTCTCCTGGAACTGGATTGTGTTTGCTTCCTGCTGATGTCACCTTTTGTACACAGTTCTCTTCATCTGCACAGTGACTCTCTACCACCAGTGATTCCCATGTCACTAGAACTGCACAGATTTTTCTGTAAATTTTTTCACTCCAGTGATGTTCCAAGACTTCGATGAACATTTATCCCAGAGCTACTGCGGTTTACAGCAAATAATGCAATGCCTGTCATTGCTCATCTGTACAATTATCATTTCATTGTAAATATCTACATTTTGTTTTATTTCTCCCCTTCTCTCACACTGCGTGTGAGGTTGGGGATGTTCTGTTGTAATTCTTTTACGTGAATAAAAGCGAATATTGAAACTAAGCGATGGCCTCTGATCATTCGTCCGAACGGGGTCCGGGTTCGAATCCCGGTGAGGCATGGATGTTGTGTTTGTCTTACAGCACTGGCTCTCTCCCTTCCCTGGAACCAGTGACCCTAAATTAGGGACGGGCGACTGCTTATAGCCCATTGAGTTGCTCACGGTGGTCGTTAAACCTCCAATAAAAAAAAAATTATTTCACAAACAGTAATGTATAATTGTACCAATCGACCATCTTGACAAACCGTACCTTTCCAGTCGTTGCTGAACGAATTCTGCCAGGCTCGTTTATTGTCTTGACACTGAGTGTTACATAAACGGAGAAGAAAACTGAAACCTCATTTTTTTTTCTTCACAGTTACGAGCAGTGCCTATGAAGTGAGTGCAGATAAGGAAGCGGAGTAGCAAAGTGTTTTTTTTTTGTTTTTTTGATTGGAGGTTTAACGACTACCGTGAGCAACTCAATGGGCTATAATCAGTCGCCCGTCCCTAATTTAGGGTCACTGGTTCCAGGGAAGGGAGAGAGCCAGTGCCGTAAGACAAACACAACATCCATGCCTCACCGGGATTCGAACCCGGACCCCTTCGGACGAATGATCAGAGGCCAACGCCTTAGACCACTGCGCCACCGGGGCGGCGCAAAGTGTTTTTCAAATGATTCAGAAATATTTGCTGATCAAGTTGAGAATTGAGAAGAATGTTTATGAGGTGGTTAGATTTATTAAGCATGAGAAATATACACGGTTTGCATAATTTGAAGAATTCACATGTGACTAGAAAAATCTCCGACTGTTTTGACGAAACATCCATAAAAATGTTACGCGCGCGATGTCTCTCCCTCCTTTTTTTTTACAAGGTGGGAAGTGCTGCTTTTTCCGGCTACTACACCTTGTTGATAAGCATCAAACTGTAATACGGTTTTTAAGACTTTTTTCGGAGCCGCTTTGTTTTATTTTTTCAGAGTATTCCACGTCTCTTCGCTTCGCGCAGGTTCTGCGTTTCTAGACTTTCCACACAGGGTTTTTTTTTTGTTTTTTAGGATACGTAGAAATCGGTTTTTCTCAGTTTCAGTAAGGCAGCGTTATTTCTTAGCGTTGTAGTACTCTGCACGGTATTGTAACTCAGAGTTAATTTATTCCGGCTCTTATTTCCAACCTTCCCCCTCGGTAGAGCAGGTTTTTTTTTTTTTTTAAGTATAACGACGTCCGTGAACGTCTAAAGCTGTTAGCTGTTCCAGGGAATAAATGAACCCGAACCGAGTTACAATCGTTCGAATTGGGCTCGGACGAAACCCCCAGCCCCTGCGAATGCAAGAAACTCGAGCTTCTAACAAGTCTATCATTTGGTTGACTGGCACAGGACTGAAAATAACTGCCAAAGCTTTTCGGATTTTCTCAAAATGACTCATTCATTTTCAGTGGTTTCCTTGAAATAATTACAGCTTGTTTTTATTTATGCAGCATTTCTAATTTCACCATCGCACTCCGTACTGCCTTGGCAAAATGACATTCTGTGTTTATCTGTATCTCACACTAAATTTCAAGTGTCCCATTTTTAGTCATGCTTTCGCACTCTTGATTATCCTGAAAGATCATGGTATCTTAACTCTGAGTTCCTGACATGCCTGCACTGTAGCACTGTACTTGGCGTCTCTTGATAATCGAGCTGTACCGACTGGGAATCATACTAACTAAGCAAAATCTGCAAATACAAGTGGTTTTTTTTTTTTTTGGCTTTCCTTTCCTTGGTTACAATGAACTTTATTATAATTTGTCCCAGATGGTAGCATACCACATTAAATAATGAATGCTCCTTTTCAGATTAATTACTTTGCTTTTCAGCCAAATTTATCAAAATCTTTCTAGTTGAATACTGTTCATTGCATTGTTTAATAATTTACATCAGAAGTTTGATTTTACGCAAAATAATAGAATTGCATATTTCCTTATTCAGTAACGTACGTATCCTTTAATTTACACTGGCGTGTAAAATTAAATGATAATCTACAAAATTAAAGAAAAAGCTACCAAATTCTACATTACTCGCAATAGATGAAAGAAAATGGAATGAAATTCGACAGATACTTTAATTGAGAAATATTACAAGATTTCGAACTTCACAATTAAATCATAAACAGAAAACATGAACATGGGAACAGGAGAACCAAAATAGGAATTGTACGTTATCGTTGTCCGGAACAGTCAGTAAGGCATATGATTGCTTTTAACAAGCATAGAACACTCGCAACAGCTCTTCGTGCTGTTAATGAGACTGTTAATTAAGACTTGTAGAATTAACTGCCACTCCTCTAAAAAACCTATTGTGAGTTTCTGGAGTCTCCTAGGTGGAAGCTGGCGTTCTTTTACTCGCCTTCCAACGGCATCCCAGACATACTCAATAGGATTTCTGTTTGGCGAACATGCTACGCTAATGCATTCAAGCAATATCTTCTGCTTCCTCATACTGATCCATCACTGGAGCTGGATGCGGTCTTGCGTGATCGTATATCAGGAGAAAATCTGGGCCGACACCACCTTTGAACAGCCTAACACAGGTGGCTCAAAGGGCAGAAACGTTCGAATGAGGCATGGGTAGTGTGGTGTGTTTTTCTTACGGCTTTGATTTCATCCCTGGTACCAGAGGCTCCAAGTTAGGACGATTGACTGCTTATAGCTCTTAGAGCTGTTCATGGTGGTCGTTAACTCCCTCCTCCCTCGTCCAAAACTTATTAAAATAAAGTATTTCATACTTTTCATGTGCCTCGTTTTAGATATGGCTTTTGTGTAACTTCTCCTTTCACAGAGTTTTAACATTTTCCTTTTCATGCGGTTTGATATCATTCCTTTCACAAATTCACGGCTCGCTATTTGTTTTATGCATTTTTTGTTTCAGGGTTCAACGATTACCATTGTAACATCTAAGGTTATAAGAAGTAGGCCATCCCTAATTTGGAGCCACAAGATCTAGAGAGAGGAAACAAGAACATCACCATGGGGCAGACGCACTGCCCATGTTACATTTAGGGCATAAACCCAGGCCAAACTCGATGAACTTTCCAGATATCCGCGCCTCCGACCACTCGACTACCCCGGCGGCATTTTTAAGAATCCAGAAATTATGTTGTTTTAACAATTGAAAAACCATGTAAATGTTGCGCCATAAATTACTGCAGTTTTTCCCGATTTTTTGGTGATATCTTCTGTGTTCCTACAGTCTGGAATGTATATGAATCATATGCGTTCATCATGCCTATAGCTAAAATGGTTTGTGCCCATTTGATTATTCTTGAATGGAATACGGCAATTGAATTTTTTATCTTACACACTGAAAGAAAAATAATTTCTAACACTGGTACATAAAGCGTATCTCCTAACTTCTTTTTCGTTTCGTAAGGATTACGCTTAATACATTCATTTTCTGTGACGGGAGACTTTTTTTTATCGTTAGCACCGTTAAAAGTAGGAAAATGCGTTATCATATTACATCAAAATCCTTTAGGAAGATATTATCTCTTTGTTCACGAGAGTTGTAGCTACTGAGCGTTTTATTTTTCCGTTTTTCACCCGTCTCAGTTGTAAGCGAGAAATTTGGTTTGTTTTCTTTCAAATTTATCATTTCTATGATTCGTTACTGCTGTCTTGACTTCGTGTTTGATGTAAGACTGTGCGCCTGGATCCTCATTTTTCTTGTATTTACCATCTGCTTTTTTTATTATTTCCTTTATCTTTTCTATAATGCCAACATTCATTCCCTCGAGGATTTTCCTTATGACAGACAGTAAGAGCAATATCCGGCTTTGGTTTCCATTTCTTTGCTATGATTTTCAAATCCTTCTAAGCACAATATTTGTGGATTTTGTAACATTGACTTTATTTTCTCTGTTCAACTCATCTGTCAATTAACGCTCAATGAACTCTGAAGTCCTACTGTGTTCTTGCTCATTAAATAGAAATCAAATTACCGTACATTTTTTGCCGATATAATAAAATCTCATCCCCATGCGATTTTAATTTCCTAGACTAACGGTCTAAATTTTATTAATATTTCGAAATTTGATTTGTATGCTATTTCATACTCGATTCAACGGTTTATTTAGTCAATTACCAGCATAAAGCTAAAGCGCTACCGTGGTTTAATTAAACATGCTTGTTGTGAAACAATAGTTAATTTATTAGTGTATGTAGTGATAACTATTATCTTAACGATAGCTTGTTTCGTTGTAGGTAACTAAAGCTCTGAACTCGTTTGGTTTAACTTTAACTGGAGCTATTAGCTTCACTGCAATACACTTAAGGCTTACTGAATTAACTTTAAGTCACATAGCTTCTTTTCACTTAACTCTGAAACTTCAATGCTAGTTGCACCTAAAAGTATTGAATAGAAATGAAATAACTAATTCGGCACTTCAAGCTAACGACTAGGATGAATAACACGGCACTACTAAAAACAAAATCCACTTCTTTATTGTCTCAAAAATACACGTCAACCTTGTAGATTTTCACTCACATCAATAATAGGCTTGTTCAAAATAACACCCAACGGAATAATCCTTTCTGCTACTCACAGTCTTCAGTATACAACTCTTCGCTCGCTCTCAAGTGAGCGTCGATTTTATCAAGATACATATCAACTTTGCCTCAGAATATCGAACGTTTGAACATTAAACTTCCTACATTGCGTCAAAATACCGAGCGTGATAATAGTGCGACTAGAGAACATTGTGTACACAAAAACATAATGTGTCGAAAAACAACGAAATAGCAGCTTCTATCTTTCGTGTTTCAACAACGTCAATGCCTTCTGACATAATGTCAGGTTGTTGCCAAAGTGAAATACGTCGAGAGAAAAAATGTGGCGTAAAGCTTAAAAAACGTTTAACGAGAATAAACCGAATTTACATAAGTATGCAGGAACGAGAAAGAAGGTTAAATTCGATTAAGCCTCACAATTTAAATTTGAATTTATTGTAATGTTTTTCTACTCCACACCAAACAGCATTAAATAGGTACATCAAGCACCTAAACAATACAAATTGTAAAGTGCCCAAAACATAATGTACATAATGTAAATTCATCAAGACATCCAGGTCATTTACGACACTTATTTAAAGTAGGAAATTACAAAAATGTAAATGATAATACGATTTAGCTATAAGGAAAATAAAATATAGTTGGTTCGTTTATACCACAATCATAATAAAGGAGAAAAATCTTAATTAAAGTTAACAAATACTCAGAATAATATCAATACAGGTACAATCAAAAGCACAATAATATATAATACAAAAACGTATGATACAGTATAGCAAAAGGCCAGGGAAAAAAAGCTAAATTATTTAGCCTGACGAGCCCCTGAACCCCAACGAATAATATGCTAAGTCAAGACATCCTCAAGTTCAGTTTAACTGCCAACTGTGTAAAAATAAACATTTCTGTGGTATCAAAATAATATTTAACCATACAAATAGAAACCCCTCAACACTCTTTTAAAAGCAGTGTAGTTTACTATAGATCTAATATGTAACGGCAACTCCTTCCACAAAAGAGAGCAGGTTGCGCAAATATTATTGAACAACAAATTTGTGTGTGCTCTAGGGAACTCAAACTTAGTGTATCCTCGAGTATCGTAGAGATGAGAAAAATGATGCACTGTTATTAGATTAGAATACATATTTGCATAAACTGTTTCATGCATAAATAACAAAAGCCTGAAATTATATAATTTATCAATATATAGTAGATGATGACGAACAAAAAGAATTTCAACATCAGTCGACAAATTTATGAAACGAATAAATTCTTTTTGAAGAGCATAAATTCTATTAACATTACACCTCGTTGTCTGATCCCAAGCCAGAATACAATAAGACAATAATGGATAAATAAATGAATAATACCAGGGCAACTTGATCCTAATCGACAAAAAACCTCGAGATTCTAGCAATCACACCGATTCGAGATCTCAGACCAGCCACCAAGGTATTAACATGCGAATCCCAACGTAAGTTTTCATGTAAATGAACACCCAAGAAGTTCACTAATGCATGAAAGTCCAAGGGAACCTCATTCAAGACAACACCAGAAGGAGTAGATGACCGGAATCTGCGACCCGAAAAGAAAACACAGCTTGTTTTAGTTACATTTATGGTGAGAGAATTACAACAAAACCAACGAAAGTACTCCTGAAGTTACAAATTAACACGAGACAGCAAGTCAGACACAGAATTATCAGAAAAAATAAACTGGTATCATCTGCAAATAAAATCTGCTGTAAACTAGAGGAAACATAAAAAATGTCATTAACATAAATCAAGAAAAAGAATAGGACCCAGAACTGATCCCTGGGCAACACCATAATGTACTGGCTCAACAGTAGAATAAATACCCTGTATCTGAACAAACTGCCTCCTACCAGAAAGATAGTTTTTAAATAATATAAATAGTACTCCCCTAATCCCAATATTGTGTAACTTGGTTAGCAAAATATCATGATGAACTGTATCAAATGCCCTAGGCAAATCACAAAAAATGCCCACGACGCACCTTCCACGATCAATATTAGAATGTAAGTAATTTATGACATCCAACAACGTTGTCTCAGTTAAGTAGCTTTTACGAAAGCCATGTTGATTCCGATGTAAAATATTGTTAGTATCAAGAAATCATAACAACCTAATCAAAATAAGCCTTTCCAAAAATTTTTGCAAATTTAGAAATACTAGATATAGGACGGGAATTGGCCACCTCAGTTGTTGAGCCCTTCTTATGAATTACACCACTAACCCAGCTTAAAATTAAAGGAGGAGGAATATTCCCAGTTAAAAAAAATTGAATTGTAAATATGACCCAAGGGAACAACCAGATGCCTGGAAGCATACTTTACAACAGTTGACTGGACATCGTCAGGACGTGCACCCTTAGATGAATGCAACTCTCTTAAAACCAACAGAAGATCATCTGTCACTGGATTAAGGAAAAATGAAGAAAGCACTCTTTTCTTTTTTTGTCGGAGGTTTAACGACCACCGTGAGCAACTCAGTGGGCTATAGCAGTCGCCCGTCTCTAATTTAGGGTCACTGGTTGCAGGGAACGAACAGAGCCAGTGCTGTAAGATAAGCACAATATCCATGCCTCACGAGATTTGAACTCGGACCCATCTCGGACGAATGATCAGAAGCCATCGTTTAGACCACTGCGCCACAGGGGCGGCACACTGGTCATGGCAAGTAGTCAGTGACGTATAAAAAAACATAGACCTAAGTCATTGCACGATCCAATTTCATGTAAAATTATCCTCAAGTACTATACTGAACTATATTTATTACATGAGGTTAAAAAGCTATATACAATAGTTTAAAAACACAAGATCTTTCGCAGTAGCAGCAACCGCATCATCGAATGACACACAACATATGGAATCATAGTTCTTAAATAGATTTGATATGATGGTATTGAATAAAATATAAAGCGCCGCCTTACGGAACAGTAATAACATACATCACTGAAATACATTCGTAATGCCCTCTGCAAAAATAAACTCAGAATAGTAATTATAAAGGTAATGGTAGTCCATTTAACAAGTTCTTTCAGGCCAGAGGAATATGGTACGGCATATCATCATTGCAACTTCATCACCGAACTGGTAAATAAACATGCTTTCCATATACAATAAAGAAACTTTGTCCTTTGGGCCGTAAGTCAACAGATGTGAAGCAACTTTTATTTACCCTAAAAAGAGCGGCTGGGGCATTTACTGGTTTTATTTAACTCAGTTAAAATTTTTGTTGTTCCTTTATGCAATAAGGTAATCACCATTCGCGTGTACAACTGATATAATATGTTAAGTTTTGTTTTCGTGCCCCTGCAAAAGAGTGAAGCCACTCTGCCTTTCGCGTACATACGATTTTCCCCATATACTCTCCACTGTGCGATCCGGCTTTAGGTTGCTAATTTTAGACCGTCTTGAATTTATGAATTTCGCTTGCTTGACATAGCAATTCAAAGTCTTCTGGTTTGATCCATGACAAATTTTGCATCCAGGTCTTCCTATTGGAATGTAACTATGATATCTAAGGGACGAAATTGCACTTTTCTGCGAATTGAAGTTGTGGAGTTAAATGCGAATATTTGTAAGTTTAGTTTGTGCACCAATTTCTTTGTCTTGAATAATAGCTGTATCTCTTTACTACTCTATTTTCCGATATAAAAATTGACACACCATGATGGAATGCACAAAATGAAACTAAACTTACAACAAATATCGACACGTGGGTGGAAAAGACGTGATTCAATTTCTGAAGGATTATATGAATCCGATGGGCGAGGAGACAGTATACTGCGGCCTGAGTCACTGAGTCGTGTGACCGTCATGCTCAACCATACATTCGGCAACACGACGTGGAATCCAGTGCAAATTTCTCCCTGATTGTGTCGTGAGGAATCGCTGAGAATGCGTCATTAACCTGCGTCCACAATTTATAGACATTCTGAGTGTGCCGTGCAGCCGTGTTAGGTCGTCTGTCAATGACGCCACACATATTCTCTATTGAGGAGAAGTCTGGATATCACGCTGGCTAAGGAAGCAGCACCTGGACACATTGTAAGCACTGTCTGCTCATGTGAGCAATATACGGGCGGGCGTTATCTTGTTGAAATTAGGCATCAGGGACAACACGGAGATAAGTTAACAAAACGTGCAGCAGTACCTCATCGAAGTATTGTCCTGCTGTCATTGTACCCACAATGCGTACGAGCAGGAACGGCTGTTGAAACTGAAAGCGCCTCAAACCATAACACCAAGCTAAGGATCCGTATGACGCTCACGGATGGCAGCAAAATCAATCGTCTTCATACTCTCAATCGCTGATTGTCGACGCTGAGGTAGAAGAGAAGCTTGTCACTAATACGACAGGGTTTGATTCTTCATGCCACGAATGTCTGGAACTGCAAGACTGCAAACTTTTGCAACAATGTACGTCGCAATGCCTAGCAAGAGAGCAAACCTACCTAAGCCTAACTGCGTCCGTGTCGATACGAGGATGTCCGTAGCTGCTTGTAAACCTCGACCGCTGTAGATTGTGGGGCTACTACGACTTGCCGTCGAAAGCGGCGATCGAGGCGTTTGGACGTCACTGTCTTCATATTCCGCCGACTATTATTGCAGCTCTGTGCGCTTCCGCCGTAATTCGACGCAGAGACCAACCAGCCGTAGTTATTCCTATGATGAACCCTCTGGTAAAGATGTCCGTGCTATGATAGGATTCCCAATCACGTAGCGCATTTTCTCACACTTTACACGGGCTTTCGCCACCGAAACCACTTTGATGTAGTCTTCTACAATCCCAGGTGACAGCGACCTAACTCAGCTATGCCGAGACGTTCTGCCCTTTCATCTTTCTCGCGTATCACACGATTGGTTCGCAACTGCAATCATTTATTTAACCCAACTGTCGGCATATACCCACAAATTTGCATGCCGCTCCAAAAATACTTCCTGGTGTGGCATTTTCTATGACTAGCTATTCAGTTTACTCTTACATATTTCACCGTAATGGTTTTTATGGCAACATATCCCTAATTCGCATATGGGGTATGCCGTTAGTTACAATACGCATTTTGAATTTTCGTTTTAGACATTTTTTTAACCTCCGGTAGATTCAACCAATTTTCTGTTTATAAATCTACCGTATTTTTCATTTCTTTCGAGTTCTGGGTTTCTCGAGGCTTCTCTAAGTAAGTTTATTGTTCAAGTTGTTGTCGCATTTTGTTGGAAAACCTAGATTTTCTTGCTATTCCCTTTTACTTCTTTGAGAGGCGGGATCCAACGATTCCCACGAACATGTAAGGCTCGTCCAAAATTTAGCGCCATTGCTTATAACAGAGACCAAACTAGCGCCGTAGGACAAACATACCACCAACGGCTCATCGAGAAAATCAACACAAATTATTATCCATAGGCCCACGCCTCTGACTACTGGATCACCAGGATGGCACAAATTCAGGGAAGAGATATTTTGCGCATCGAAAACTTAATGTGAAAGTATGTACAGATTTTTATATAACAAGCTTCAATTTCTTTTAATATAGACCAGTGACAATTGTAGGCAGTGGGCAATTTAACAGGTGTAGGTTTACGTTTAGCCATTTATTTCACATTGGGCTGCTATAGAGTTTTTGCTTTGTGCTGTACAGTTTTTTGCTATGCAAATTTTAGAGCTACACATAGTAACTGTTCCGTAAATGTTATGAAAACTACAATATGACTTGTACAAACTTCTGCCTGATAGTCAACATTTTTATAAGTGTTTCAGACCTAAAATCCAAAAGTGGAAAGATCGTCGGAAATAATTTCAGCAGCAGAATGAACTCAAGACACATTAGATAATCAATAAGGTTTAAGGTTCATAGACATTTAGTTAAAACAAAAAGGTACCAAAAGTTATTCTTTTACGAAAGCAAGTCCTAAAAGAAGTTTTTTGCCTTCGGTCGATTAACGTTATACCGAAGAGTTATAACTACAAAAATCACTGTTATAGATCAATCAAAAGTTGTAATACACTCATACAAAAATTTGAAGTTAAACGCACTTAACTTCAAATTCTATTTACTATACAACAGCTTTCAAGCATGACAATATTAGCCTATCTCGTGAATCTATTGTATATGATTTCACTGGTAGCTCTGACCTTATAACGAAGTAAATTTCTCCGTCATTTTTATCCGCACCGGGGTTCGAACCCGGATTCCCTCATTCCGGAATAAGTCACTCTACCAATTGAGCTACGCGGACGTTTTATTCTGATTCCTATCTGCCTTTATGTCGTGTGCGTCCTTCTGGCAGGTACGTCACATCTCTTGGTACGTTACATCATCTCCCCCTTATTTTTTTTTTTTTTTTTTTGAAGTGCTGGAGAAGGGATTCTCTGATTTTTCCAATCTCGCGGTGTGGAAATAACATCACACCATTGCGAGATTTTGAACGGTCGGGTCATCCGAATAGTTCGGGCGCCATTATAACGAAGTAAATTTCTCCGTCATTTTTATCCGCGTTCGAACCCGGATCCCCTCATTCCGGAATAAGTCACTCTACCAATTGAGCTACGCGGACGTTTTATTCTGATTCCTATCTGCCTTTATGTCGTGTGCGTCTTTCTGGCAGGTACGTCACATCTCCTGGTACGTTACAACCTTTCCGATTTCTTTCAGTTGCAGGGTCTTGTTTCTATTTCTATCCAGACCTGAAGAACAAACTCTTGAGAGTTCTGAAGTGAAGTGCGGTGCAGAAAACATAACAAGAGGTAAAACAAAATTATACAAAAGATAGTAAAAAAAGAGAAAAAACAAGGAGGGTTAAATAGGTAGTATACGTCACGTCATTCTCCTCATCAATCAATCTTTTTTTTACCTAACAAAATTGTAAACTGAAAGATAGTTTTTCAAACAAAAATTTAAACGATCGGTGTATCTAGCTTGAACGACGACGTCGTAAACGTTTTAATTGTTTTTGCTCTAAGTTAAACGTTAAACAAACTAAGTACGAGGGGCGTTCAATAAATTCTAAACCTTACCTTGAAAGTAGTGGTTGGCAGCTAACGAAAGTATTGCAAAGCAGTGCATCATCCTTCAGTTATATTACAGCCACGCCACATCGCTGTGTCAGCGTTTGAGACGGCGCCACAGGGCATTGAAGTCTATAAGAAGGTGACAATGAATGAATGACAGATGCAATTGCGGAACCGAGCGGTTATTGAATATTTGACGCCACGCAGTATCCATGAACGAATGGTCCGTATGTACACGTCGGCGGTGCATCTTCATATGCCAGAGTCAAAAGATGGACTTCTCTCTTCAAACGGGGAAGAGACTCGTTGGAAGACTACCCTCGCGAGGGTCGCTCAGTGGAGGTGACCACAGAAGAAATGTGCCAGAAAGTAGAGGACGTGGAGATGTCACACTGGGGATTCCGTGCCGTACATACAACAGAAGAAATGTGCCAGAAAGTGGAAGACCTGGTGATGTCACAACGGGGAATCCGTGTCGTACAGACCACAGAATAAATGTTCCAGAAAGTGAAGGACCTGGTGATGTCAGACCGGCGAATCAGTGTCGTACAGACCACAGAAGAAATGTGCCAGAAAATGGAGGACCTGGTGATGTCAAACCGGCGAATCAGTGTCGTACAGACCACAGAAGAAATGTGCCAGAAAGTGGAGGACCTGGTGAGGTCAACCCGGCAAATCCATGTCTTACAGAGCTCAGGAACTGAACGAAGTTAAGTACCGGCCGTGTTTGGGCCATTTTGCATGAGAGGTTAGGGATGTCAAACGTCTGTGCCAGATGGGTTCCCTAATGTTGACATCTGAGATGAAGAATGGTCGTGTTAGTACAAATGACGGAATGTGAGCAAAGCAATAAACAGTCAGAGAGCAAAATCAAATTTGGGCGCCCAAAATAAAAAGGAACTAAACAGTTTTTATAATGTTAAAAATAACGTTGTTGCAATGTCTAAAAGTTCATGTTTTACTTTAAAGAGTCCAATAGAAGTTCAGTTCTTATTCTAGGGTTTAAAAATGCCCAATATCTAAACGTTCACAGTTTATCGAAAAACAGTGCACATGATGAAAGAATAAATCTTTTCTTGAACCATAATGAAGTAAAAAAATTGATGAAAAGGGAAAAAAATAAAAGATTTTACCTAACTGGTACTGCTAAACCATTTACTAACCAGGAAATAAAAAAAATATTATGTTCGTTACTTTTTGTAATCATACATAAAAATCATGAAACAAAACAAAAAAATTACTGTTCGCTGTCTTAGGAAGTTCCGTAGAAGATTCTGGTTGGGAACTTCTTTAGACAAAGTTGAACAAAAAACAATGAAGTTTTGCGTCGTTAACGAGTAGCAGACGATATCCGTGATGATGTAGCGAGATACACCGTGGTATCCACGGTGGCCCTCTTTGTAAGATGACTGAAGTAGGAAAATATCCGTTTCCTGGGAATGTTGGTAGAAGCAGATATAGGCTACGTACGTCTGGATCTCAGGCTTCAGAGGCAAAATCCATATATGTGAAAAGGAGGAGGTCTGCGCCCACAAAGTTTGGCAGCACACGTGTACATGAATTGGGGAGTGATTCTGAATGAAGACATCCATCATTTTATCGCCAATGTTTACTCCATCCAGTAGTTTTTTTTTATTGTATGCATACGGTTTGTCTTTTGTGAATCTCCGATAATTTACATTTTCATTTCCAACTTGTATTTTCTTTACTTTTATTGCTTTTCATTTTTTTACTTTTGAGATATGTAACACGTTTGAATATATTTAAATTGCTCCGGCTAGAGTTATGAAACACAACGACATCAAGGAAAGTCAGTGTGGAAATTTGGTATAACAGGAGTAAATATACCTGATTGTAATATTTCTGATAATTTTTTATCATTAAGAAGTCTAACATGATGATGTATCACAATGTAAAGGGGATATTTGAAAAACCAAAAGTGAAAGAAAGTGACAGAAAACATACTGAGCAAAAGTAACGAAATGTCCATGCAAAAAAACATATTTCATGAATGATCTGCTGCACAAAATTTTCTTAACGAATTTCACTCTGGTGTGGGGTTCGATTCCCTCAAGAGGATGGTGATACTTTCCAGTTTCCTGAAAATTGGACTACACGAGCGAAAGTTACAAGCGGAATCTTTTTGTAGTTAATTTATGAATTCCATGTGATTTGAAGATTATTTATTCATGAATTGCTCAGATGTTTATTTCTAAAATGTGATGTTTCAAACGCTTACATTATATCTAATAATGTATATTATGTAACGCTATATTATCATCCCAGAATCTATAAAGAATTTTCCACGTTATTTGTGATAATTTAAAATATGCGATTTTGTGGGCAAAATATTGCCATTTTTAGAACTGAGAGAAATAAGAAAGATTCTTCATTTCTTCGTAGGTTCTGTGTTCATATTATCCTCACCACCTCGTCGCATTTATGTTCAACATGAGATAGGAAAGATTCTGCATCAACTATTCGATGCGCCTATCTTTTTCGCAAGAAACCTTCCAGTTTTTCTTTCGAACGAACTGTTGGATTGATTTTCGGCGGAAGACGTGACAATCACCCCAGGACACAATTCCATCTCAAGGGCCTTTCGGTGAAGAAGCAGAACGTGCACGTGGAAAAAAAAGGGGACAGCCTAATCCGATGTACGTGCCTAACAGAGCCAGAAAATGGATGAAAGAAGCAGTCCAGGATCTAAGGGATAATAAGTTTTTACTTTGGTTGCAAAAAGAAGACCCCCTACCCCTCCCTTACGGCGTCAAGCAATTCACTCGGTTCTAAAGATATTATACTCGATAAAAGCTTCCAAACAAGTACTAACACCGCGTATTGCATCTAAGCTGTATAACGAAGTGAATTTCTCCGTCATTTTTGGTCTACGCCGGGATTCGAACCCGAGTACGCTTATTCCGGAACAAGCAGCTCTACCAACTGAGCTACGCAGACATGTATTCTGATTCCTATCTGCCTTTATGTCATGTGCGTCCTGCTGGCAGGTACGTCACATCTCCCCCCCCCCGAAAGAGGGCCGGGGGCATGGCCCACGGATCAGCCGTGACCATGAATCGCTGCAGGCAGACAACCACTGTAGAACGTGCACTTGAGAACTCCCAGTCAATCTGGTGTGTGGAATGCAACGTCACGCACATTTATTTTTCGAAGCACTGGAGAAGGGATTCTCTGATTTTTCCTATCTCGCGGTGTGGAAATAACATCACACCAATGCGAGATTTTGAACGGTCGGGTCATCCGGGTAGTTCGGGCGCCATTATAACGAAGTGAATTTCTCCGTCATTTTTATCCGCGCCAGGATTCGAACCCGGGTCCCCTCATTCCGGAATAAGTTGCTCTACCAGTTGAGCTACGCGGACATGTATTCTGATTCCTATCTGCCTTTATGTCATGTGCGTCCTGTTGGCAGGTACGTCACATCTCCTCTCCTGGTACGTTACAGCTGTAACAGGGCCGAAAATATATTTTATATTTACGGCTGGCAGTTTGCTTAGAACATTTTAACCTACTAATGTGAATCATTCTTCATCAAACGAGGAGTTCAGAGAAATGCGTGTTGTTCACCAGTTCGTTCATTTTTGCTACTTTGTATTTACTCATGAGCAGGTATTATTTCCAAGACTTCTTCCAAGCCGAGTTACAATAATTTGGCGAAGACTTAGTAAGTTGGTGTAGTTCTTATGGATATACGATCTCGTTAAAAGATTTATGGTTATTTCTTTTTTTACAAACATAAGGGTCGATGATGTTAGTGTTATTCTTGCATGCCACGTTATCACTAAATAATAGTACAGTGTCATAGTGTAGATTAGATCAAACATGAACAGACGTTTCACTTGTGATATCAGAGAAACTAAGCTTTTTGCTGGTTGATGTATGCACAATTTGAAAACCGCAGACGTGTTGTAGAATATCGTAAAAGTTAAAAGAATTTCTTAAAAGAACCAGAAAGAGAGAACAGTGAGATATTTACCTTATTAAAATGAAAATTTCTGGAAATGTTTATTGATGTGACAAATAGCATTTCTGCTAACTTAAGATACACTTTGAAATCGCAACACCAAGAAAGAATCGCGCTATTCAAATGAAATTTATATCACAGATTCCTCATTTTACAGGAGATAACTGATTACATTTTTAGAGCTATACAACATTTTCTCGCTTCAAAATTAAGTATAGTGCGAAGCCACATCGAACAACAATAACAGCCGTGCGTGGCAGTGAATAAAATAGAAGATGGTTTTTGATATCGTCCTGGTGAATACCCTGCCAGGCTGCTTCTATGCGAGACCAGAGTTTATTTCTGGTAACTGGAGGAGGCGCTTGACAAGCCAGTCACTTAGCTACCATGTCGCAGACCTGTTCGATCGCGGATATATCCGGCGAACGTTCAGGCCAGGGAAGAAGCGGTATCTGCCGTACATGGAAGAGGTCTTGGACATTTCAGGCCACATGTGGGCAAGCATTGTTCTGCTGGAATAGAATGCCAGGACAACTCTGAAGGAAGGGCATCACCTCTGCCTCTAAAATGTCCCTGATGTATCGCTGGCTGTTAAGGGTTCCTTCAATTCGTATCAGGCGAGATCGCAAATTAACCACCCCAAACCGGGACGCTTTGTGTTGGGCAGATATGATGCTTCAAAATGCACGCTCCAAGGTGCAGTTCACCACGATGTCTTCGAACATCATGGTGCATGAAGTTCAATCGTGTCTCGTTAGAAAACACGACCTGTTTCCAATAAGCGTGCCAATGTCTGTGTTCGAGACCTCATTGCAGCTTGAGGTGTCTGTAGTTGAGGGTCAAAGGAACGTGCAGCAATGGGTTGCTAGCAACCAGTCCTATAGAATAATCTGGAGAACAAAGTCTGACCCGTGACTAATATCATGGATGCTTCTGTATATCGTGGATGCTTCTCCATTGCTGCACTAATATCGTGGATGCTTCTCCATTGCTGCACTAATATCGTGGATGCTTCTGTGCGATCTGTCACTGCCATGCGGTAGATGTGTCTGTCGTATCGTGCAGTCGTGCGATTTTGCTGTTCATTTCCTGGAGTTTTGTGCGTCCGTGCCTCATGTGTCTACTGACGCCACGTTCGTATCGCTTTACAGGCGTTTCGTTCCGTACGAGTGGCAATTACGCAATAGGAAAATCCGGCTTTTCTCATCCCAATAATCTTTTCTTGCTCAAAGTCCATCAGGCGACCTTCTTCGACGTCATAATGCGATCTTCTTCGGCGACGGGTATAGGAGACACAAGAAACACCCATTCGATTCAACGCCGGCTCTTCACTTATTGCAACATCTCGTTTGAAAAAGGTCTTTACACCGAAAACCGAGAGGTTCTCAAGGTGCTGCTCCAAAGCCGCATATGCATTTTCACTGACATTTACTCATTTGCATATCCCAACCTGTTGTACATATCCTGCAAGTTTCAAGCTGCTACCAGCAGTTCTTCATGGTGCTGTGATTTTCATAAACAGTAGTATAGTAGGTTAATCTAACATAAAAACAGAGCCTACCCGTTATGTTGAAGTTATTAAATTGTTTCTCTTAGGCAGATAGATACAAACTAGTAGAGTCTGTAGTTTAGGTAGAGGATAAACCTCCGTGCAAGTAATGGGGCTTTTAGACGGATTTTTAACGCAAAGATGTCATTCACATTGGTGTAAGGAAATTCTTCTGAAAGGAAGGTATCTCTTTTCTTTTATCTTCTAGTATCTTCAGTTTTTTAAGAAAACATTGAAACAGTACGCGCCCACGTGTTCAGTAAGTTCAGATGCTTTTTTGCTCTTCAATGTCGTTATCTCTGAAACTGCTTTAGTTTTCTTTTTTTCGAACGGAAAGCATTTTTCTGCCTCAAAGAAAGATTTACTTTCTTCAAAACAATCGGAAATTGTTTGCTCTTATCGATAAATGAATTTAAAACAACTTAAGAATCCGACTCATTCAACACACATATTCTTCCAGCGATGTAGTTGTAAATAATTAAATGCTTACGAGTCCTTAACTTCCCGAAATTTAATACACTATCTGCACTTGTAAATGACATTACCAAACGCGCATTTTTGTCTATTGTCGTTTTTATCAAACTAAGGGCTAACTAAAGGGATTTCTCGTCCGGAAAACATAAATTTTTAAACATCGTAAATCATTAAAAACCTTTCAGAAGAAAAGTTGGTATTTCAAGAAAACGATATTTCCGAGAAAAAGGTCCTTCATTTATTAAATGCACACATCTTGAAAACTTATATGTTAATGCAGAAATTCAGAACCTTTGAACAATTCATCATTTATTTAGAGCAACCGTTCCTCATAAGAAGATAACCGCGCACGTTCTCTTTGTTAATTTTTTTTCCCATGCACGTATATACATTGGAAGCTCAGTATACATTTTCGCATCAATGATATACTTCATTAAAGTGAAAAGAAGCAAATTTTGCAAGGAAAGGTATACCTGAATACCCCGCTGAAATATACAACATAAAATTTGCAAGACGAAGACATGTAACTAATACCAAGACAATGATATGTAAATAACACTGGGCAGCAGTAAACAATAAAATCAAGGAGCTCCCACGCAAGCATAATGACGAAATGCAACTAGAATAAGGGGTTTGATTCCCATTTTCTAAATGACCTGGGAAGAGGATTCTTTGTACTACCCGGGTGTTAAAATTCGTAAAAGGCATGAATTTTGTGTTCAGCCGTATGACATTAGCTCCTTTCAGTCCCATGAATCAATGACTAAATTTTGAACAGTATCTAAGGCAAAATGTTCTGCTTACCAGCTGTGTGTAAGAGTATAGACACTTCCTCCCACACACACTAGTTCAACGAAATGTAATTTTTAACGACTAGTAAAAGTTTGAAGATTATATGGTGTAACACATCAATCACACTTGTCTTTAAGATACAGTAATGCATTATCAGTGTTATTTTCCTTAATGTTAAAAAACGAAAGGTACGGGCATTCGTTTAATAGCAAAAAAAGGTTGAAAATGCCTCTTGTCTTCCTATTAATTTGAAATAAACAGATTTATTCATGTTGTTTTATTTTGTTGCAATGTTTTCAAAATAAACAACAGATATTAAAGGGCAATGGACCTTTTATCATGCATAAATTTATAGCACGTTGATCTAAAAAAATCATAAAAACACTTAGTTTATAACAAGGCTGTTATAAATTTTTCCTAGAGTTCATTAAATTCATATCCTACACATTATTCAGGGCTTCATCCTATACTGTTTGACTGAATGACGTATTAGTCATAAATCCACATATCTTGTTCGATTAAAGCGTGTCAGGGACCTACACAGTAGAGCTGAGTTCGGGCTCAATTTTCGGAGCCCGAGCCCACCCGAGCCTGAATTTTATATTGCAAGATAGAGCCCGGGCCTAAACGAGCCCGAAAACTGGCTAACCTGTTCAACCATTAATAAAAAAAAACATATCCTTTTCCACACTTCTATTCTCACCTCCTCCTGCAATATGGGGAGTAGAGAAGGGAACTCTATCTATTTTTGCAGTGTAACTGTACGATTTTCTTTGACCATTCCCTTCCATCTGATGTGCTTCGGGCGGCCGGGCATCCAAAATGATCGGGAGTTGCTGCAGTTGTATGTTGCTTAAATAATGCTAACATTATCGTGCCATAATGCGCTGTAATATGTACGTTTTTGAATAGAATTAATAGGGAGCTACTGCTTAGAGATAGGAGGTAAATTATCGTCGGCATGCTATCAACTATGCAATATCTATAGTTCTTGAAAAAGCTCTTTCTTCTCTGCAGAAACACACGAATGCTCGGCCTATGGCGTTTTCTACTCAAGCCCGGAATAAATGGCCATCTCGAATTCCCGCTGCCCAACCAGAACCAGTTGCCGAAGAATTCCTTTTTGCAAACTATAAAATGTCTCATTTGGTAAATTATATAAAATCACATTTATATATAAAAAAATGATCTCGCTCTCCCTCTCTGTAAGAGCCTGAGCCCGAACCGCAGTAAATATTCTACAGCGAGAGCCCGATTCGGGTCCGGGCTCTGCTTCGGGCTCGGGCTCAGCCCGTCTCAGCTCTGCTACACAGCGCAATCAGACTGGTATTGTTAATATTTTCACTGAGAATCAGAGACCTGGCCTCCGTTTGAAGCTGTAATATGACCATAAGGGACTCACCGATGATTTTTAGAACGTCTTTCGGAAACAAACGAACGTGCTTCTAAGTATGACTATCTTCGGCATTGGGAACCATATCTCTGCATCTATTACCCTGATTTGAAAAAAATATTATTTGCAATGAGAAACCTGAAGTGCCTCTTGGTCTCTCTCCGAAGTACAACTTTGCTTCTACGGGTCGTAAATGCAGAAATAACTGAACTCAAAATACATGTCATTCCATATAACATAGTTCCTAAAATCCCGACAGAAACAATTATTTTTCCATTCGATACCATCTGCCATGGAGATCATTTTCCTTACAAAGTTTCTTCAAATAGTGCACAGTTTTCCCGCTAGAGTCCGTAAACAAGCATTGAATTTTCCCCAATGTCTCTGCTTTTAATGGTACAAATACCGCACTGGAAGCCGAGGGGTCTGAGGCGATGGTTTGTATCAATTCGTGTGAGATGCATCCAGTGTCGAGAGATGTGTGGTGTGTTTGTCCTCCGTCCCTTCCCAGGAACCAGTGGCCCAAATTTGGAATGAACGGCTGTTTATAGCCGCCACAGTTATTCATAGTGGTAGTAAAACCTCGAACAAAAAATTAATGCATGAAAGACAGCCCGAACTGAAAAATTATTTTTCAGGCGAATAGCATTCGTGGTGAACACTTTTCATATAATTTTCAATTTTTCATAACGCAAAATTATTCCAACACTACAGAGCGTTAATGCGAATTTCTGTTTTGAGAATTTTCACAGACTTATCCCTACTTCTAAAGTGTTACATAAAGAAAATCACATTTTGGTCAAATGCCACGCACTACTAAAAAAAATAGAGCATATTTTTTGCTCAAAATAATATATAGTTTTTGCGTTAGAGAGCAAAAAGGTAAGTTTAGTTTTGTTGAAATTTGTATCTTCTTTTTAAGGTGCGATTTGAAAATTCCTTTTATGCGGCGGGCTGCATTCGTGTTGAAGAATAACTTGCATATACGAGTAGTTTCCAATTTTTCGTAAGACACAATTTTTACCACTAGAGGGCGTAAGTGCATGCGGCTTTTTACAATATATCTGCTTCGTATCTACACTCCTAAAAATCCGATTACAAATTATTTTTTGATCAGATATTTATTACTAGGTAAAACGTGTCACGCATATTTTGCGCTCAAAATAATGCATAATTATCTATCTGGAGGACATAAATATATGTTAATGACGAGGAACAGTACACCAATTATGTAGAAAATAGTGAAACTATACTAGTAATCCGATTGATTGGCGTAGGAATACATACATAAGCGTTTCCAAGCTTTCGCACATCAACCAGATGGCTTTCTCAAGGAAGTTTCTGTCTAAATTCTTTGAAAAAGCCATCTGGTTGATGTAATAAAGCTAGGAAACGCTTATTTACATATTCCTACGAAACGCTTATTTATATGTTTTTAGTTTTCTGGATACCTCTGCTCCTAAAAGTGATTTGAAAAAAATATCACATAAGATATTCACTGCGGGAAATATTTTGCACATATTTTTCATAATGCACAAGTCCGATGCAGCTGCGTAAGCTGGGAGTTATTGCTTCAAACAATATATGCTAATTTACGTGGCTGACAGAGGTTTATCTCCAAGTTTACACATAAAGTAATAACTATGACACGTGCAGTAACATTAAAGGCTAAAACAGTGCTTGTAACGGTTAAGGAACGAGAATTGACTCCTCTTAAAATAAGGCATAATCGGATACAGAAAAAAAGGGTGGTAGTATCCGGAAAACGGCGAAATTTATCGGCATTTCACGAGGTTATTTGGGTCCCATGGCGTAAATCCTCAGTAGCGGGTAAGGTAAACCAGCTGCGTACAAGATGTTTCAAGATACCCTGACCCAACGGGTACAGGCAGGTGACGGTGTGTAATGCTCTGGGAGATGTTTTCCTGGGACGCTCTCGGTTCCCTGGCAGCGATCAGTGCTCCACTGAACGCCACGGCGTAACTGAAAATTATTGCATACCAGGTTCATCCATTTATACGTACATTGTTTTTGAATGGGTAGTTTAAACAGGACAACGCGCAGTATCGTAAGGCTTGTATCATCCAGAACTGCTTCGAGGAACACGAGGATAACTTTCATGTTCGCCTATGGTAACCCGAGGTTAACCCAATTGAATACATTTACGATCATATGGATCGGCAGCTGCGGCATACGGACCCCCTTCCCCCAAACACTGGGCGACCTGTGGGCAGCACTTATACGGACATGGTGCTGCATTAAAGTGGACTTCTTCCGGGAATTTGGTGTTGAGTCCATGCCTCGTTGCGAGGCCTAAGTGGTGGCGCTCACGGAGCATCTGTAATATAATACGTAGGGATCATAATGTTTTGCCATACTTTTCAGTACCGCATGACATAAGTACTTTGCTTGTCGGATTTGACTTGAGAAGAATGCTAACTTAACTTTCTGTTGGTTCAAAATGCTTGAGATGCAGACTCATGGCCCGTTAGAAAATTTTATGTGCGAACCATTGAAAGTATTGTACGTTGACCTTTTAAAATAAAATAACTTTAGCATAATGAAAATGTAAGACATGTAGATGATAGCGAACACTCACTACTACATTTCATACGTGAAAGACAGACGTTACTTGTATATATTAGATCAAATCAATTCCTTGAAGGAGTGCGATACACTGAAAACCAACCATATTTCATTCTAGCCCGTTGTAAATATTAAACCTTTTGAAGACCAATACAGAATTTGGACGATTACTCAGAAAATTAACACCGTTAGGAAGCCTAAAATTCTCTAAACAAACACCATCGCATCGCATTTAGCAGATCTTCATTCATAACATCCAGAAAACGCACTCGGCATATATGACAAAAGTTGTTGTAAATGGTAGAATGGAAAACAATAAACTGCAAAAAAGGATAAATCCAATGGACTACCAAACACAAAGTTCTCACGCGACAGTCCTATACTATGCTCTTGAATATTTTAATAAGCGAAGGTAACGGTACAAAAATGGGCAACATTAGTTCCTGTTATGCAGAATATTTGCTAATATTTGATACATGTTTCTAATACAATTTTTGCCAAAAACAAAACAAAACAAAAAAACAAGCATCCTTAAGAAAGTCGTTCAATCCTAATAAAGCTACGCATTCAAGTACCTCAGGGCCTAATATGCAAATGATTAAACAATAAGGACCAATGACGAAGTAGTGGCCCGCCACAACGCATGGGAACCGCGCATCGAGGAGGATATATCGAGAGCAAAGCTCTCGTGCAGAAACAATTGTAACAGCTAATTGCGGTTGCATTAACCTCCACGGACTGTGAGGATGCCTCGACATAGTATTCGTGCACAATACGAGAAGTTGACAGAGTTTGAGAGAGGACGTACAATTGAGCTAAGAGAGGCCGGTTTGCTCAAGTAGCCGTATCGCCAGGCATTTGGATCGGAGCGACGCGGCAATCGGATGATGTTGGCGCCAAGGGGCCAAGGAGGGCACAACCCAGCGGCAAGCGGGCAGTGAATGGCTCAGGGCAAAGACAGAACGCGAGGATCGAGCTATTATAACAGCCGCACCAATGGAAACGAATTGCTCGCTCTCAACCATCCGTGGCGTGGCCATGTTACGTCGTCTGCAGGAACGGAAGTGGTCATCCAACCCGTTGCCAGATGACTTGCGGTACGGGGACTACATACGAGGAGGTCACTCCGTCATCTACCACTAACCAGCGAGCATCGATGTTACCAGTTGCAGTGGTGCCGGGGCTGATCAACATGGGATCACGTCCAGTGGCGTCGTGTTGTTTTCAGTGAGGAGTCACGGTGTGTACTTGGCGCCGATGACCAGCTCATACGTGTCTGGAGACGAGTCGGCCAGCGCACTGATCCTGCCTTTACCGTGGAACGGCACACGGCTCACACACCGGAAGTAACTGTCTGGGGAGCTATTTCCTGAGATAGCCAGATACCCTGGGTAGTCCTGCGTACCACCCTCACGGCTCAAGGGTACATCGACGATATTCTACGACCTGTTTAGTTGTCATTCTTATCACAGCATCACCCAGCAATTTTTCATTATGATAGTACCCAGCCACACACGGCACCCGGCTCTCCCAGGCTTGTCCCCGTAGCGTCGACATCTTTGCATGGACAGCCGAACAACCAACATCTCACCGATCGAACATGTTTGGGACATGATGGGACGCCGCCTATGCCCATCCCGGTATGGCAGCGAACTGGGCAGCAATTTAGACAACATCTGGCATGCTATACCTCAGGACAATATCTCTGAACTGTATGCGTCTAACGTGACGCCGGGTAACCGCTTGTATCCGAGACAGAGGTGGAGCTACAAAGTACTAAGGTGGCGCTCTACTCGTTTCGCTGTTTTACCGGAATAAATGGCCCAACTACTCTGGAGTTACAATCATTTACTTTCCTACACATCCACATTGCACATTCCAATTTTAATTTGATTGGATGATTGCCTTTCTGGGTGCTTCGTCTTTTTTTTCTTTTTTTTTGGAAAAAACTAACTACACTGCTGGCCACCCAAAATGGCCTGAAATTCGCAGCATGCGTCGCCCGCGAGAGGACATGAAAACGATTAGCATTGCAGGGCATATGCAAATCATGTGCGCCCGGCACGTCACTGAGAAGCACTATAAGAAGGGTGCACAGAATGCGGGGTGTAAATAGTGGAAGTGTGTTGTGCTGCCGGACCTGTGCGTGGGAAGCTTCCTGATGCCTCGTCGCAGAATACGGCAGTCATTCCAGCACGTTTCAGAGTTCGATAGAGGACGAATAGTGGCTTATTGCGACAGCGGTTTATCGTACCGAGACATCGGCGCTCGTGTGGGACGACATCCAACCACAGTGAGGCGAGTACGGATTCGGTGGGTGCAGGAGGAACTGACAGACTGACGTGAGTGATTGCCGCAGCCGCGGCACACCAACAAACGAGAGGACCGGCATGTTGTACGGCGGGCATTGACGGCTCGCACCGCCACATCAGGAATGTTAGCGCAGGAGTTAGGGTGTGTTGCGCAAGAACCTGTGTCAGCACGTACCGTTCGACGCCGTCTGCCGGAGCGGGGACTTGTCGCACGGCGCCCATTGCTCAGAATACCATGGACGTTACACCACCGGCGACTGCGGCGGCAGTGGGCCGTCGATCGCCGCACCTGGACTACGGAATGGCACGACATTATCTTCTCCGACGAATCCCGCTTCTGCCTGCAACACCACGATGGTCGGATCCGCGTGTGGCGGCACCGCGGAGAGATAGTGTATGATGCCTGCATTATGCATCGCCATACCGGTCCGTCGCCTGGCGTTAGGGTTTGGGACGCAATTGGATATGACACCTGCATCCATCCGGTACGCATCGCCGGTACCCTCAACTTCCACCGCTACATCTCCGACGTTTTGGAGCCTGTAGTCCTCCCTTACCTGCAGGACCTGCCAGCGACCACGTTTCAACAGGACAATGCGCGCCAGCCCGTGGCACGCATCGTGCAACAATTCTTTACGGCCCATCAGATGTCACTGCTGCCCTGTCCCGCCTGTTCTCCCGATATGTCGCCTATCGAACGCGTCTGGTCGCTGATCGGCAACCGAGTGGCCCGGCAAGCACCAGCCGCGGCTACGCCTGATGAACTGTGGCAACGTGTGGAAGCAGCCTGGACCGACATACCCCAAGCCCACATCCAAAGCCTCTTTCGTTCGATGCCGCGGCGTGTAGCGGCTGTTATTGCCAGCCATGGGGGCCACACAAACTATTGGTGTCTGCGTGTTCCGCAAGTCGCACGGGCCTGTAAGCTCAATCGTTTCATCTTTGTATCTGTTGTTATGTGTCCAGTAAATCTGGCTTTGCTATCTCGTGTCCTTCTTCGTGTTGCATTTTGGGTGGCCAGCAGTGTATTGTCAAAGAATACGAACGAGTATAATTCACTTTTTCTTGGGTAAATCAACAAGTTGATTTTATTTTCTCAATACTCTGAGGAAGTTCAAAATCTCTATTTTGTAAATAGAACTTCTAAGAGTTCAGCAAATGCTTTGTGAGTCTGCGACGTATATAAACCTATTTAACTTTCCATTTTGTTCACTGTTTCTTATGTACATTCTTGGTTCTTTTCGCACTTAACGTCACGTTGGAACTTCCAAGAATTTTTGTTCTTTGTTGCTTCATTAGCAAGCCTATCAGATCAAGCACACTGACATGATATATGAACAAGGTGTTAAATGAGATAACTGTGTTTGGATTCATCAGTGTCAGATTAGCAAGCTATCTTCAAGTTAAACGAGATTCAGTTCGAGTTTTCTGCTGTTCTCTTCAAGTTGAATATTGTATAACCAGAATTATTGTGTTCATGTTAATAAAACTGTTTCGACTACTATAATATGCTCATTAAATCATCATTCTTCAAATTGCATCTTACGATGCTTCTGTGAAATTCATCGTAGTCGTGAACAGCTCAAGGAGGAAGGATAAAAATATGAACTGTAAATCGTTTTGCTATCCTTTTTTGCTGTAACAATAATTAATTACTCGAACAATGCGTAAACATTACAAGTCCCTTAGCATAAGATTTTAATGAGTCGGACTAAGGCCTTAGTTATAAGCACACTGGGAATTTCATGCACGAATTAACTTGTGTAGAACCACGACTGCGCACAGTAGTTTCATCATGCTGGTGTAGCACTCCCCCCCAATCTGTTACTGGAACACACTTAGGTTGTACATCAGTTATCTGTTTTTACGTATGGATTCCTTCCAAATCGTGGGTATAGAGTGCGTTTACAACCTACACGTAAGAATTTTGTAGTAGGTTGCACCAAAAAGTGGGGCTACACTAGCTGCACCCCTTTGTGAGAAAAAATACACCATTATATGGTGCAAAGAAAATAAAAAAACATGGTGCAACTTTGCACCATGTTATGGTACAAGGTTGCACCACATTATGGTGGAAGGTTGCACAATGTTGCTGGCTTTCGTTTGCACCACATTATGGTGCAAGGTTGCACAATGTTGCTATCTTTCTTTGGCACCACATTATGGTTCAAGGTTGCACCACATTATGGTGCAAGGCTGCACAATGTTGCTGGCTTTCGTTGGCACCACATTATGGTGCAAGGTTGCACAATGTTGCTATCTTTCGTTGGCACCACATTATGGTTCAAGGTTGCACCACATTATGGTGCAAGGCTGCACAATGTTGCTGGCTTTCGTTGGCACCACACAATGGTGTATCTTTTCCCAGGAAGTGGTGCAGCTGGTGTAGCACCACTTTTAGGGGCAACGTACGACACAATTTTAACAGTGTAGGCAATTATAATGGCTATCGAGTAAAGTGAGGTCGGAAGTGACCTGGTAGCTGTTCAGAGGACGCTGATAGGAAAAATTAGAGAAAGGCAGACATACAATAAAATACCAGACGGGATGAGGAATTCACATTTCAGCAAAACGATAGATGTCAAAACGGAGGAATGAGAGTGCGACAACGGGAATAGGAAGGGACACATGAATTTAGGTTTTAACCGGAACGTCCAGTACCTCAGGACAGCCGGCTTAGCGCAACTTCGAGGCAAGGTGAGTCTTTCTCAAGGTAAGCTATGTAGATTATCTAAGTCCTCTATAAGTATAAAAATATGACATGGCACAGTCACAATGAACGTTGCAATAATATTTGCTACTGAAGTTGGAACGTCATAACGGCCAAAAAATGGAAGGTTTAAAACCACCTCAAGCTATGTCTTTATGTGGAAATGTAACTGAAAATTTTCTTCGTTTCGAACAAAACTTTAATATATTTATGAAAGCTACGGGAAATAATACTAAATATTCTGGAACTAAAAAAGCCATATTGTTTAATGTAATTGAAGAAGCAGTTGAGCTTTTAATACTTTCGACTTAACAGACGAAGATAGAACAAAGTATGATGTTATGCTTTGAGCTTTTAAAGAATATGCTATTCCTCATAAGAATGTTGTAGTTGAAAGATACAAGTTTAATAGCCGTATAACGGCTATTAAACTTGTATCTTTCAACTACAACATTCTGGTAGCTCAAAGGGTGAACCCTTTGATAGTTTCGTCACAGATTTAAAGAAGCTTGTAAAGTCATGTGAGTTTAAGGACCTAACTGAAAGTGTAATTCGAGACCGTATTGTCTTGGGTATAAAGGATGAAGCATTACAGGAGAGTTTGCTGCGTGTGAAGGATTTAACTTTGTCTAAAGCCATAGATCTTTGCAAAGCTGCAGAATTAAGCAAAGAACAAGTTCAAACTTTGCAAGGGCACAATAATGAGTTTAGCTTGCATGTTGTTTCATCTACATATAAGCCATCTAGTGATTCAGTTGCTGCTGTTAACTTTTGTGGAACCAACAACAAGAGCTTTCAGAAAAAATAAGCACAGAGTGGTTTCCAGAATGATTCACAAGAATTCTTGACAACTGTAAAAAGTGCAGTGCTAAGCACAAAAGATCTAATTGCCCTGCTTTCGGTAAAAAGTTTAGAATTTGTGGTTGATTAAATCCCCTTGCTAGTGGTTGTAAATTTAAAAACATCAGGGTGATTGTTAAACCTGAGGTGCCTAGTGATAATAAGGAAAACAAGGAGGTATTTCCTGGTGATTTTATAATTGGTAATTTAAAAATTACAGTACATATGTTGCACAAGTCAGATAATGTTGTTGAGTGAAAGAAAGTTGCAAAAGTTGAAAATAATATTGAATTTAAGCTATACACAGGGGCTCAAGTTAATGTTATACCACTTCATATATTCAAGTCACTTAATAGCAAGTCGGAAATAAGAAAGCCATTACTGGTGTCGGAGGCACACGGTGGATCCAAAAACATCGTTATGGTGTTGTTACATTGCGCTGTTCAGTGAATGATAAATGTAAATATCTTGAATTGGTCAATCTAAATGATGATAACAAAAAAACCCTTCTTGGACTGGATGAATGTGTTGCACTCAAGCTAACTGAATGAATTGATAGTGTTGGTGTGAATTCCTCAAGTGCTTGAGATGAGTTCTTGAAGAAAAATTCTGATGTTTTTGAAGGAGTAGGAAATTTTGGATTTAAATGGAATATTAATATTTTTCCAGATATACCACCTGTCATGAAATTGCCTAGAAGAGTGCCAATTGCAATTGGAGATACACTTAAAAGTAAACTCAACCAACTTGAATGCCAAATAATTATTTCAAAAGTGGAAATCCCGAAATCATTGGGTCAGTAATTTAGTGATAATACAGAAACCAAATGGGTCTCTAAGGCTATGTCTTGATCCTGTGGAACTTAATAAAGCGATTAAGCGAGAGTATTATTTACTTCCTACTGTTCAAGATATTAGTTCTAAACTGTGAAATAAATCAGTGTTTACTCTGCTAGATTTGAAAGATGTATTTTTATCAAATTATACCCGATAAGAAGTCCAGTGAATACTGTACATTCAGCTCACCTTTTGAATGTTACCAATTGAATAAATTACAATTTGGTTTATCTTGTGCACCTGAATTATTTCAAAACAGTAATGGAAAGCAATTTGGAGATATCCCAGGTGTTATTGCGTACTTTGATGACATATTAATTGTTTCAGATAATGAACACTAGCACGATGCAATCTTAAATAAAGGCATGAAAAGAGCAAAACATTTTAATAAATCTAAGGTGCAATTCAAAGTTAATGAAGTTAAGTACTTGGGACATGTTATTTCTGTAGCTGGTGTGAAACCAGACCCAGAGAAAAAACCTGCAATGTTGGCCTTAGAAGTTTCCAAAAATAAAACTGAACTTCGGATATTATTAGGGATGGTCAACTATGTTAGAAAATGTGTGGCCAATATGTCGACTTTAACTGCTCCATTAAGAATATTCCTTAAAAAGCAAACTGAATGGCATCGGCTACTAGATCACACTCAAGCCCTTGACAAATTAAAACAACTTATAAGTTCTGCACCTGTTTTAGGTACACTCAATTCTAACAAGAAAATACAACTGCAGTGTGATAGCTCGAAACACGGAATTAGTTGCTGTTCAATGTGTGATGGTCAACCAGTGGCCTTTGCATCTAGAAGTTTAACAGAAACTGAAAGAGGTTATGCCCAAATAGAAAAAGAGTTTCTCAGTATAATCACGGCATCGAGTAAGTTTCATCATTACATTTATGGGATAGAAGTACAAACAGATCACAAGCCGTTAGTTTCTATAATGGCGAAAAACATAACAGCTGTTTCATCGCCAAGAATTCAAAGAATGAGGTTGAAACTATTCAAGAATAATTTAATAGTGAAATATATACCAGGTAAACTGATCTATATTGCAGACCTTCTATGAATATCATATATAATACATCTTGTACAAGATGATAAAGAAATGACAGAGGTAATACATGGCTTGTCTAAAAATGTACAGTTGGCTAAAGCAAGATTAGAAGAGTTTCAAAGAAAAAAGAAGTGAGTGAGTCATTTAACAAGTCATAGAATACCAGAAAGCAGGCTGGCCTCCAAGCAAGACAAGTGTTCCTGATAGCGTCAAGTTCTATTTCTAGTTAGAGGATCAGCTCTGTGTGGAAAATTGGCTAGTATTCTTAAATGATAAAATCGTTGTGCCAACATCATTAAGGAAACGAATGCTTGACATATTGTATAAATCCCATTTTGGTATACAGAAAACAAAAGCTAGAGCAGGACAAATACAATACTGGCCTGGTATCAATAAGGATATAGAGGATCTTATTGCAAAGTGCACTTCTTGTGAGAGATTCAGACCATCCTATTATAAAGAGCCTCTACTGAGTAATAAAATCCTGAATTACCATTTGAAAAAACGGCAGCTGACATTTGTAAGTATGGAGGGTCCAGTTATTTCATTGTAGGCTGTTATCTAAGTAAATGATTAGAAATTATGCCACAAAAAGTAAAACAGCAGAAGTTATCTTAAAATTGAAGATAATCTTTTCAAGTCATGGTATTCCAAAGTATTTCATGTCAGACAGTGTGTCATTTGCTAGTTTCAAGTTCAAGCAAGTTATTGCTAACTTGGGTTTTGATTTAATAACAAGCAGTCCAAGGTCTAATGGGTTTGCGGAAACCAATTGGTTGAAATTGACAAGGGAATATTGCGAAAAACAGCAAGAAACAACACGGATATTTATCTTGCGTTAATTGAATACCGCTACACACTAATTGTAGGACTTCATGTGTCTCCTGCACAAATGTTAATGAACAGACAGTTACGGGCCAATCTACCTGTGTTAAAATGATTGCGTAAACCAACTGTGCAAACCCAGTAAAAGAAAACATTAAAAAGAAGACAAGAAGTGCAGTCTCACTATTATAACAGAAATACTAAGTTCAGGTTAGATTAAAAAAAGCATAATAGTATCCTACTAAGGAAGACCAAACCTTGGGAACCAGCTAAAATAGTTAGTGTACACAATAGTCCTAGGTCATACATCGTTCGAAATCAAGGAGGTAAAGAATATCGTCGAAATAAGTTTCATCTAAGACAGGTAAATTCGAGTGTAAACAAAGCCTTTTCCTTTTGTAATGTGGGCAGAGGTGAAGGAACTGAGCGAGACAACAGGGATTCATCAAGTGTGTCCAGTAACGGAACATTTGAAAATCAAATCAGACATTACGAAACACTGGTGACTGATGAAGAACAGAGTGATGACCTGAAGCATACCAAGTATGGTAGACCTGTAAGACTACCAACTAAGTACAAAGACTATGTATTAACTTAAAGACGCAAATGTCAAACATTATGAAGAGAGGGGGTGTCAGTCACAGGTAATCTAGTGTAACCGTAACCGCATAATGACGAAACTGTTACGTCACGTAGGTAGATAGAGAACACTTCTTGTTGTTGCAATGGTGGTCGACGTATGTTGGTTCCAGATATTGTTTCTATGTATATTTCAGTTATATTAATAAATAGATAATCTACATAGCTTACCTTGAGAAACCTAAGTCGTTTATAAGTATTAAAATATGACATGAACTCCAAAAGAAAATAATCTTAGCCATGGAATAAGATATGAGCTACGAAACAACTTTGTAAAATAGGACATTTAGAAGCATAAATATAGAGCTAAGTTCGCATTCACTATTACTCACCTTGAAATAAAATGTATCTACAAAATGAGAAACTATGCGGTGAGCAAAGATCGTGATAATAGCTAGAAGATGTTAAAAACATACTTTCAGCGAGACACGTGAAAGGAGAAACATGGCTAAACTAAATTTACGGCACTTCGACAGAAAATGTTTTGATCAGAATAAGGTAGACAGGCAAACATAAGTTTTAGTCGGGATTTCAACTACAGGTTGCTTAAAAAACCTTCTAACACTGGATTTTAGGCGCAGAAACATGCGCAGAAATACTATGCACCAAGCAAATGTAAGAAATTTATGAAAATTCTTGAGCATACTTTCCTTGGCTGTCAAATGCAAAATAAAGTTTTGTAGTCCAACGCTTAGATTTCGAAATACTGTGCCAAGTATGAATAAATGAATTGTCGCTACCTAGGATAATAACTTTATAACACGAAAAGATAAAAAATGCCACTTAACGTACGTAAAAAGAATGTTTCAATATGCCATAAATATGGACATATCTTGTCTAAATGCTGACGAGAAAGCGATACTATAAGATGTAAGTTTTTGACAAAAATTCATATTCCAAAATGCATACTATATACTGATCGCCTACCTAGTGGTTCAGTTTTCAGGGAAACTGCTTTTTTTGCTATTGATTCTAGCCTCGGATGAGGTTGCGCCTGTCCTAGGGACCTGACTTTGACCTGTCACTACAGCCGTTGATATCAAGTCAAGGACACGTACCTCTTCCTACTCTTAGATGCCCACGCGGGTTGCTAAAGCCCGAAACATACGAAAGTACTGATTTATCATGGCTTGTACACTAACAGGATTTTATGCCCTTTTTTGTTGATGAACTTGAAGCCACTGTTTTCTATCGGTGATGCATCGTAAACAATTGTGACATATAGTCTAATTTAACCTATCTTTTTAGTTTCTGCCTTCTTATCAAAATTTGAGTTTGTTCTCGTTAAACGTTTTTTATCTGAATGCTACATTTTTCTCTTTCGACGAATTTGTGTTTGCCAACCATGACGACACGTCAAAGGGTAATCTCATACGCTAAAGCCGGTTGCTGTTTATACATGTAAATGCATCCGATGATTTGGGAATATTTTATTTGACTTGAGAGTATCCACGAATTCACGCTGACTTGAAGAGTCACGTTCTCAGTTAATGTTTAGCTTCCTTGTTTTACAGTCTGACTAATTTATTGATTTGACGATATTTTACGATTATTCTGTTTTGAGCACGACACTGAGATGTGCTAATTACTATTGTATCAAAGCATGTTCTGAGGGTTGTATTATTTTGTTTGGAGATTTGACGACCACCGTGAGCAACACCATGGGCTATAAGCAGTCGCCGGTCCTTAATTTAGGGACACTGGTTCCAGAGAACGAATACAGCCCAGTGTCATAAGACAAACACAACATCCATGCTGCACCGGGATTCGAACCGTATTATATTTTGCTGAGAAAGAGAGAGAGGGGGGGTGTCTAAGGTGATATGTTCTGTTGTGAAGCTAATTGATTTAACAGAGTGTTTATTTTGCTATCTATTCTTGACAAACGTGAATAAAAGTGTGGACTCAGTAAATACAATTTATTTGACTTTCGTCTCGCCGTTATTATTTCCATTCTTTAATTAGCTAATTCATGTTTTAAATAAGTTAACAGTTGCAACGAAGTGTAGTTATCCAGTATTTATCTAATGTAATTCATGAAGCTTTACGGTAAAACAACTTTACTTTTGTAAGTTACGCCTTATTGTGATCGTTGTAGTGCATTACAGTGAAGTTTCATGTTAGGGTAATAATAGTTGGAAACAAACATATTCCGTAAAACCACAATCGTTCCGCACAAGCAAATCATGTGTGAAATTCTTTGATCTATTAGCCTAAGGCTGAGGCCACACGAGCGATAATTACTGCCGGATTTTTGCTACATTTGTAGGGCAGGAAATGCACTGAAAGGCCTGCAACAGAAGTAGCCACACGTAGCAGTAAATGTCGCCAATCAGGTAGACAAGAGTGCGACATCAAGGTCGTGTCGCGGAAGAATGGATCCCGACCCATTTTACTAGATCCATTTGCAGCAGGAAAGCTGGCCCAACATTGCGACATTTGTAGATAATGGTGTGTTTGGTTTCGATTGTGGTTTGGATATTAATCTCGATGGATTTTTTTATTGACAGTGAACAGATAATAATTGAAGTTCAAAAGTATGATGTGCTGTTCGATTCGAAATGCGACAACTGCAGAAATAAGAACAAGAAAACTGATGCGTTTATGAAGGTTACAGAAGCTGTGGTTGGCCAGCAATGGAAGGAGATATCCAGTGTCACCGTCAATTGTAACTTACGTTGAATGCGATGTTGATTCAGAGTCGGTGTTATCTTTCTTTCAATTGTGAATGGTACAAAACATTTTCTTTTTGTACTTATATCGTCAACACTTCATATTGTACAGCAATATTCAACACTATGGAATATTTCAAAAAACCATGTTAAGAATATAATGGATGTTGGCTTTGTTCTTTTATACTGCATATGTGTAGCTCGTACACTCACTTTGAAGGGTATTCCCTTTTTACTTTGAGTACTTATTAATAAACATTATTCAAATAAACTTACCGTAATGTAACTGCTAATTTTTCTTCCACGCATATACATTGCCGCATAACAGTATCAGATTTTTAAAGGCTATCACTCACAACGGAGAGAAGAAAGTCAAAATACTTTATAGACATTCTATAATATTCAAAAAACTTATTAGGGAACTGTCAAAGTTTTCTATGAAGAAGTGCAAACTTTCCATTGCGCAATCTTTCACTGATAATTATCAGTGAAAGATTGCACAATGAAAAGTTATGCTATTATAATAGGATGAATCCACCACTTCCTATGATATGTTTGCTGACGTCGACAACGAATTTTTTTTTAAACATAATAATAACAATTGAACAGCTTTTTTATGCTTTCCAACCGTAGGTTGAAGAAGCGTATATGCTCCAGCTTTGGCCGTCCGTCTGTCGGCACGATTACTAGCGTAAAAATGATTCGATTTCGATGAAATTGTAGTATGTGGTAGGGGACCACCTGGGGACGAACCCTGTTGAAAATGGACGAAATGGGGTCAAAGATCACGGCATAAGAGCGGGATCCATTCCATTGCCCTTATGCGTCATAAATTGAGTAAATATGGTTCGATGTCGATGACCTTTTAGCATATTGCAGGGGACCACCTGGGAATGAACCTTATTGAAAATGGGTGAAGTGGGGTCAAAGGTCAGGGCATAGGAGCGGAATGCATTCCATTGCCTTTATGCGTCATAACGTGCATAAAAATGGTTCGATTTCGATGAAATCTTATTATGTGGTGGGGGACCCCTTTGGGACGATCTTATGACGTCACAATCTCGCGCTTGAGATTTTGGCGCGCGGTTACGCCATCTGTCTCATTACGTCACGCATTGTGTGTGGATCCTATTAAAGTTTTATGACGTCACACTCTTGCGAGCAGATGGTCGCGATTCCCATCTGCCTCATTACGTCCTGCGTTGTGTACGTATGTCCGTCAGCACGATAACTCACGTAAAAATCGTTCGATTTTGATGAACTTTTAGTATGTGGAAGGGAATCACTTGGGAAGGAACCCTATTGAAAGTGAACGAAATGGGGTCAAAGGTTAGGGCATAGGAGCGGGATCCATTCCACTGCTTTTATGCGTCATAACTAACGTAAAAAAGGTTCTATTTTGATTAAATTTTAATATGTGGTAGGGGGCTACCAGGGAACAAACCCTATTAAAAATGGGCGAAATCGGGTCAAAGGTCAGGACATAGGAGCGGAATCACTTCCATCGCCATTATGCGTCATAACTTACGTAAACATTTTTCGATTTGGATGAAATGTTAGTATGTTGTAGGGGCCTGCCTGGGGACGAATATTATTGAAAATGGGCGAAATGAGGTCAAAGGTTAGGACACAGGAGCGGGATTTATTCCATAGCCCTTATGCATCATAACTTACGTAAATTGCTTCCATTGCGACAAAACTTTATCATGTTATTTCGGAGGTATACTGAACCGATTCTGTTAAATATAATCGAAATGGGATCAAAGGTCAGGGCACAGGACCGAGATTTATTCCACAGCCATTATCCTCATAACTTGAGTAATGATTTCTGGTATGTTGGAAAGCGTATTATAATCAATGCATTGCATGATTTTACTAACTTGTTTTATTATTACGCTGGAGCTTCACGTTTCATCCCACTACCATCACCCAACAAAATACACAGTCTGGCTGATGCAAATCCTGCTCATGTGGCTGGGAAGCCCTTGTGATGAGAGCAACATTTACAGCTACCGTCTGGCCAATCATTTGTGACTTTTGTAGCAGGTTCATTTACTACAGAAATCCGGCAGTAATTTTCGCTCGTGTGGCCTTAGCCTTACTGTACTAACATTTCTCTAGTAACAATTAAGAATTCGAATGCTTTACAACCATTGTCGTAAGCACTATTTTAATGTGATCAAAACACTTCCCTGTTAAGAACTTTTGGCCTATATGCCTGCTTCGGAAGCAAACCAACAAATGGGGTACACTGCTGGAAAAAAAACTCAGAAATGTTTGTTAAAGTAGTTGTTAATTCATTAGAAGTGGATATATTTCTCTTTTAAACCCAAGTTCAGGAAACTTACTTTTTCTAGTTACTAAAAATGCCCCGCTTCATAAATAATTGGATTTCGACAAGTGCTATAAATTTTTAAATATCTTGCTTTTTCCAGGTGGTGCAACATTTTCATCAGACAGTTCTTCAGCTGAATTTTCGACTGTGACAAAATAAAATTTTCATAGATAGTAAAAAAGATATATAAATACACTAAATACGATTGGTTAAAATCTTTCATCCTTCTTCATATACAGTTTTATTTCTAAACGACTAAAGGCTATCTTCATTAAAGAGGTGGTCTTTATCACAAGGAAAATTTTGTTGTAGTAGAAGGTATTACGCCACATCAATACTTAAACCCCTTTCTCCCCCAGTGATGCAAAAGAATAACTTCACATTTTCAAATTCATCAAAGAATAATTCTTTTATATTTCATTACTGTTTGAGATTCCGATACCATTAATAGAGAAAACCATAGCAGCATACGATCGATAAAGGAGCATTTTGTTTTTAAGGGCATCTAGCCTGCTAGAAATTTTTAGTGAATAACGCGATTTCTCACGAACAAACTTAGAACACCTATTTCATGTTTCAACACAGAATAGAGCATGATTTCCCTTGATAAGATTCAGTTAGAAATAAAGTTCAGTAGAAAACTACATAATTTCCGTCTTTCTCTCTGTATCAGTATATTATTATTCCCTTCACCTACATGCTGTCCTGTGCCATATGGCTTTGAATCTAATAATATATAAATTGGAATACATTAATTTCAGGCAAATCATGAACGCTTCTCATTACGTTTTCTGGGAATAAACTTCTTGAACGAAAAAAAAGTGAGATTTATAATTAGACGTGGCGATCGATTTTTCCTGTTTCGTTAGTAATTATAAGCGTGAGAAAGTATTCTTAGTTGGATAACACAGTCGCAGCTGAAAATGAGTATCTAAATCCTTTGTTCCCAAGAACTGGGCAATAACCATGTTATGGAGATTGCGCAACATTAAGCCTCGAAGAGAAAATAACATTCGTTGTAATTATGTCATAGCCAACGGAGCAAAAGCTGAAAATAACTTTTGATGGCTTCGGACATTGTCTTGGAAATTGTTAAGCTCGCCTGACCGAAAATCGATAAAAATACTCTCGCTTCCTTGATCTTTTGCAATGAAATAGAATTTATTTGTCCTTTTTTTAAACATCACTCCTATTCTCGATAGATGGTGGATATAATCCAGTCTGCATTATTAACAGCATGATAGTCTCGTTCATAATGCGTGAGGAGATTACCTTTAATCCCTCAACCAGTGGCTCAAATGGGATGTAGTCACTGGTAAAATTCTCATCAAATGATGTAGAACATCAGAAGAAGCATCGTAGATTAAATTATCCAGTTCATACCATTGTGAAAGCTTTGGGGAAGTCCCTGTTTTCCAGCAAAAATTATTTTTATGGAGCTCATTTTTAGCAGCAAGCACCGAACACTTTGAATTCGTAATGTTAAACACTTTGTTTAGGATTTATCTGGAGAAATGAATACTCCCCACAACAGAAATGCATATCAATTTTATGTTACAATATTTGAACTCTGATATAGCTAACCGAGATTTTGTGCGTTTTGGGTGAACCAGCGTTCCAGGCATCAAAATATAAAACAAGTATTTTTTCTTCAGTAGAAATACTTTGCGCAGATACATCTCTTTTTAAAGTATTTCAAGCAAAATTGTGAACCATAAATCGTTCCTCTGTCAGTGTTTGAAATTTAGAAATTTTGTAATTTCAGAAAGTAAGATTATGTTGCTAATAGCAATCAGGAATTTAAAGATCACGACCCAGGCCCATTAACTACTTCCTAGGGAAATGTTAACTACTTCCTAGGGTCGTGTTAAAGATCATGACCCGGGCCCAGTTCTACTTTCCTAGGGAAATGGTTGTACTTTCCTAGGGAAATGGTTCTACTATCCTAGGAGAGTTGCTGTCAAATGAATTGACCTGAAGACTCAGGGATTTTTGTGGGGCAAAACTGCGGTGGACTTTTAATTTACTTTATTATGAAACTTTAAATATGTGTTCCAATGTAAGTTGCTCAGTGCTGCAGTAAACCAATAGTATCAATTATACCTTAAATTTTTCTTGGCTTTGAATTATGACCTGCATTAATGGCTTTTAAGCGATGAACAGTTATTTCTGAATGCAAGATCAGTCTAAAGGTTACAGAGATAGATCGGGTGAATGGATTTGCGTATCTAGGAAATATGTTAAACAGAGAAAACGCATTAGATGCTGAAATGAATAGAGGATAGAATTCAGCGTTGAAAGTCATAGTTGGTTTAGGATGATTTCACAAGACGGATAGTTTACTGAAAATGTTCCGAAAGGCTGTGTATGAAAGTGCAGTTGTTCCTGTTCTGATATACTGTAGTGAAACTGCAGAAGAAACACAGGGAGTTGTTTGTGTGCTGAAAAGTACGTTACTTCCAGCACACAAACGACTCGTGTGACAAAATGCTTCCTGCTTACGTGAAGAACGACGATGATTTGAAGATGTATAATGGAAGCAAAATGTTAGTGGTGCGAAGACAAATATTTTGTGGTGGTTTTGGCCATTTTGAAAGAACAAGTAATTAGATGCTAACTTAACAAAATGAATTTATTCTGTCCAAGTGGCAAGAAAGGAAGATGAAGAGGGTCAAAAAAAGTATGGGACGACCAGATTCAGGAATACCTGCAAGAGAAAAAGATGAGTATTAAGAACTAATAATCTTACGGGAGAAGTCTGATGGATGTCAGTAAATCTGGAGTTGTCTTTCAAGATCGCTGTAAATGAAAACATGAACAGTAAGTGAAATCTAACACCATCACTAACTTTGATTTTGGCAGCTGATCTTTCTCTATGGAGCTCACATCTGAATCTTAGAAAGCAGCTTACCGATATGATATTACGAGGCGTGTTGAATAAGTAATACCTCCGCGTGAGTGTCTAGCGCAGGAGATGTTGCCCAGCAACCAGTCAGACGGCAAATGATTCTTTGTGCCCTTAGCTTCAGTTTACTGCGTAATGGAACTCCGTACATCTATTTGTTCGTATTTTATTGTGTATACAATGGATGATTCTTTTTCAATTGTGTTTAAAATGGACGATTCGTTTTTAATTGTGTTTAAAATGGAAGATTCTTTTTCAATTGTGTCGACGGCTGTCAAACAACGATCAGTTGTAGAGTTTATATCTCACGAAAATAAACCTCCTAAAGTAATTCATGCTACATTAGCGGTTGTTTATGGTTCAGAAGCTTTGGATATAAGTACTGTTCGTCATTGGGTAAGAAAATCAAAGGGCAATGGAGGAAATTTGGCTGTAAATGATCAGAGGCGGAGTGGAAGGTTCGTAAATGCAACTTGCGATTTGAATAAGCAAAAAGTCGATGAGTTTATTAGAGAAAAAATCAAAGAATAACTCAGAAAACCATAGCAAGTCAGTCAATGACACTGTTAACGTTCTAGGATACAACAAAGTGTGTGCTCGTTGGGTATCGTGTCACTTAACGACATAAATGAAGAAATCAAGACTTGAAACATACCAAAGATGGCTTGCTCGCTATGAAAGATGTGGAAGTGATTTTTTCCAAAGCATTGGGACTGGTGATGAGAGTTGGATTCACCATTATGACCCCGAAATGAAAAATCAGTCGCTGAAGTAAGGACACCTGTCTTCTGCTTGAGCGAAAAAGTTCAAAACTCAAACTTCTGCTGGTAAATGCATGCTCACTGTGTTCTGGTACCACAGAGGCATTACTCATCATGAGTACACGGTCAAAGTTACGACTATCAACTCTGAGAGCTAAGTGCATAACATAAAAAATTTAAAGTAAAGAATAAACCGCGTAAGTGGGAAAAAGCCAATGATTCTGCAACATGATAACACCAAACCCCACACCAGTGTTTTCACTTTAAAGGCCATAAACGAAATCGGGTTTGAAATTCTTAAATACGCTACCTACAACCCAGATTTAGCACCGTCCGATTTTTGGTTGTTTTTTGCTCTCTAGAGACATATTAAAGGAATTCAGTTCACCTGTTTATACAAAACAAATACCATCGTCTATGTACGATATTTAATTAAAAGATGATATCTATTTACAAATTTAAACCTCCACTAGCACTTTCGGGTAACACTTACCCCATCATCAGGTAGAACAGACAGGTTAATGAAGTACTCGCGTAGACCTTTATAGGAGCGCAGCAATACACCATGGTATAGTTATCCAGCGTCACAAGGTAAAGGTGTTGCCATCACAGCCGAGCAATAGATACAATTTCCTACTATAGTAAGACATAATACAAATTGTGTTGCGCTGTTAATATTATCAAATTCACATGTTATTGTTTTATTAAATTTATTTAATAATTATAATTTAAAGTTCAAATCTACGACGTGGTTTTTCCAAACTTTTGGTATGTCCACTGGCGTGTTATCATTACAGCACCTGTCCCTCAAGGCTTCAATGTACAGGCTTTCAGCAAGGTGCAGTGAGTGTACGTATGCAGGGGTGTTCAGCAGTCTAATGCTCGCCCAGTCTGGTTGCAAAGTTCCATTTACGACGTTTCTAGATAATGCAGTATTATTGCGGAAAGTTCGAATGTCAGCCTGTACATTGAAGCTTTAGGGTACAGGTGCTGTAATGATAACACGCCAGAGGACATACCAAAAGTTTGGAAAACCACGTCGCCGATTTGAACTTTAAATTATAATTATTAAATAAATTTAATAAAACAATAACATGTGAATTTGATAATTTTAACAGCGCAACACAATTCGTATTATGTGTTACTATAGTACGAAATTGTATCTATTGCTCGGCTGTGATGGCAACACCTTTACCTTGTGACGCTGGAGAACTATACCATGGTGCATTGCTGCGCTCCTATAAAGGTCTACGCGAGTACTGCATTAACCTCTCTGTTCCACCTGATGATGGGGTAGGTGTTTCCACGAAAGTGCTAGTGAAGGTTTTAATTTGAAAATATATTTCATCTTTTAATTAAATATCGTACATAGACGGTGGTACTTGTTTTGTATGACATATTGTACGAATTGTGCTTTTATCTTCACCTTTTTTTTTTTATTGAGAGTTTAACGACCACCGTGAGCAACTCAATACGCAGTCACCCATCCCTAATTTAGGGCCACAGGGGCCAGGGAAGGGAGAGAGTAAGTGCTGTAAGACAAAAACAACATCCATGCCTCATCGGGGTTCGAACTCGAGCCCATCTCGGACAAATGGTTATAAGCCAGCGCTTAGACCTTTGCGCCACCGGGGCGGCTCAGTTCAGTTATGACGAAGACGTTCAAACCACTACGAAGAAATGATTCCGAGAACAATCTGAAGATTTTTTACAGAGACCGGTTTAAAAAAGGTATTAAAGGATGGCGTATCTGTATCGAGCGTGAGGGGGACTATGTAGAAAAATAAAATATGTGAATTAAATTAGAAATTCCGAGGTTTGTTCTTGTTTTGTTTAAATTTGATACCTTGCCACTGGGTTGTATATACAGTAAATATGGAGGCATTACTTTTTGAACACTGTGACATGCCTGCCCCGCAGGACGCACATGAGATAAAGGCAGATAGCAGCGAGAAAATACGTCTGCGTAGCTCAGTTGGTAGAGCGACTTATTCCAAAAATAGGAGACTCGGGTTCGATGCCCGGCGTGGACAAAAATGACGGAGAAATTTACTTCGTTATAACACCCTCTATTTCTATCAAAATTTGTTAACTTCCTCCCTCAGACTGGTTTGTTTTATACATGAAGAAATTTCATAAATATGGCATTTCCCCATTTGAATTTGCAATTTATCCTTGTTAATTTTATTTTTGGCACAATAATCCCATTCATTTTTCATTCGACATTCTTTGTCACGCGCCTTGCGGTGTGATTGAGCAGTTAAAATGTTAGATCCTTCTTCCCGAATGATTTTCGACATATCTTCATTTAAAATGTTCCCATCTTGTGAGACTGACCCTTGTTTTGTAGAAATATTCTCCTGTCTATTTCATCCCTAGAAAGAGACCTGAAAATTTCAAAGTTTGTCCAGTTTCAAAAGGCTGGTACCGTTTCCGGCCTGTTAAATTTGAAATGTTTAAATATTGATACTTAGTCCCTTATTGCCACTCACTACAAAACACACCTTACGAAGTAGATGTAAAGTATCTTTTGACTGATTAACTGAAAAACAAAATGAGAAAAAAATTAACACGATTTATTTAATAAAATTTTATTCTGAGAATTCTGCTCCTGAGGTGAATTTACATTCAATGCCTCAGCCTGCTGCCTCACCCACATCAACATATTGCACAAAAGCCAACCAAGGATAATACATTTTCTTCAAAGTGGAGCCCTACGACCTATTTTTGGCTCGCATAGGATCCACGATGCCATTGAACAAATAACTATATAATTCCAGTGAAATTTTCTCTCTGCGATCACTATTCTGTGTACGAGTCCGCCAATAAAAACAAAGAATTGTACCCTGGAAACTTGTTTCCCCCGAGCAGTAAATTGACCGGTTAACATGATGGGTTACCTCTATGCACGCGTAGGGCTCACACGCACCCTGTTAATAGGCTCACTACTGAAAAAAATAAGCAACAATTCTCACAATTTTTCAGTTGGTTTTCTTTCTTTGATCGAATACGTTAAATTCGTTTTAAATCTTGGCATATAAGTTATATTCGATTTAAATCTTCAATTTAAATCACATGGCAACAGCACCTACCCTAAGATCCTGTTTCCTTTCGTTCCTAACGCGAGACTCAGTGGATGATCTCTTAACCTTCGCCGACCACAGGGTTCGTTTTAGTAGCAAAAAGTTTATTAAGCTAAATTCGAATAAACGACGCCAAAAAATATTTTCCGAATGTCTCATATCGCCGGTATATTAATCACTAGGCCAACTAAAATTTGCTCATAAGCAGTTCAATTCCGATGTAACCTGCTGTAATCAGGCCAAATATTTGAATGACCATTTGATCCAGAACATGAATGTAATCAAGACTCTCAAAAGAACATGACCTATTGTTAAATTAAGTGCAAAGGCTCGATGCAAGTGCAAAGGCTCAGCTATGTGAGGATACAACCCAAATAAAAATTAGAAAGGGGCGAGGCAAGGTGACACCATATTTCCTAAACTCTTCAATGCCACATTGCAAAGTGTCTTTCAATAATTGAACTGAGAAAACAAGGAGATAAAGATTAATGGAGGTTATTTAACTCACTTTAGGTTTTCTAATGACGTAATTATTTTTGCAACTAAACCTTCAGAGCTTCAGAGTATGATCCAGGAACTTGCTGGCAAGAGTAAAGAAGTGGGATTAGAAATAAACTTTCAGAAGGCAAAACTGATGTAATAATGCTTTTTCAAGAAATGAAGATTTTGCGATTGATGGTGAAGAGCTTGAGGTAGCCGATACCTACATTTACCTTGGACAACAGAATCAAGCAAAGGTCACTTTGATGAGGAAATTAATCGGCGTATAAAACTTGGACGGGACACTGTATATACCACTTTTTTTTGCAATATCCACTGGATCTCTATCGTTTTTAAGCATTGCCATGATGTTTGTAGTTTTTACTCCAAAGTTTAATTTCTAATTATGGCAATACATGCCATTTCAAGTACAATATCCATTCGGAGGATATTTGTACTTGAAATGGCATGTCTTCGTTTGAAACTCCGGTTTTAAAAATTCGTTTTGCATCAGATTGTGGTAACAATGACCAAATTTTCCAATGTTTTCCAGATTTGTGACGCAAAATTTTCCCCCACAAGGTGAAGCATGGGTTTGATATTTTGCAGAGCCATATCTCATCTTCTTCTCTAGAAATAAAATAAAAAAAGTTTACGTATGGTGCCGTCCACTCTGTGTCCACACCACCAGCCAGCAGGACGGTAATGTTTCCCACATGAATCTTCGATGTACCATCCATCAGCATCCGTTTAATGCAGAGAATTACGTTCTCCCGAAGATTTTTGCTAGTCACGATTCACGGCTTCTGTTACATAGTAGCTCTGCTACCAGTTCTCGGCATGGCATTGGCACATGCAATTATATTTCCGTTCTGCTAAAACACGTAATCTTTTGTTATTAACTGCAACATCGCCAGCATGTTCCACCTCCTATCGTACATTTTGCCCAGCAAATATTTAAAGCTTAATTTCTTTCTCTACTTGCGAATCTTCGATGTACCAATTGATACCTTAATTCTTTCTCTACTTGCGAATCTTCGATGTACCAAATGATACCTTAATTCTTTCTCTACTTGCGAATCTTCGATGTACCAAATTATACCTTAATTCTTTCTCTATTTGCGAATCTTCGATGTACCTGAATGATTCTCTACAACGTTTCTTCTACTTTTGGGGCACCTCGAACACGGAGATTTAGGTGCGTGGTGAAGACATCTTTTAGACAGTATGATTTATTGCGTACTTTTACTGTCGAAAATACTCCAAATACGTGGCGACAATAAATAAATAAATACATCGCTCTTAACCACGTTCTGGAAACACACAGCAACCGATTTTTTTAAAACAATTTTTCGGTTGCTGTGTGTTTCTAGAACGTGGTTAAGAGCGATGTATTTATTTATTTACTGTCGCCACGTATTTGGAGTATTTTCAACTTGGATCTCGCCCTTTGCATTTAACTGCTGTAATATATATATAGCCTGTGCCGTTAATGCCCTAAAGATGGAGACGTCTCAGTTGCTGAGCCCATCTTACAGATTTATGATGTCAGAAGCTGACTTAAAAATACACATAGCACCGTGGAATGTTGGCCACCGTTGCGTAAATGTAACGCACTCGGCTAGATATCGAGAGTTCTGTTAGTTCAATTCCACAGCGGCGGCTGAAAAACAATTTTTCGGTTGCTGTGTGTTTCTAGAACGTGGTTTAGAGCGATGTATTTATTTATTTACTTTTACTGTCGTTTGTTTTCTTCGGTGTCGCGGGAGCACATTTTTCTATCATTGTACGGCGTTTAGTATTTTGTCTAATGCTGTGGGCTTACCTTTCTCTGTGTCTGTATCTTGTATAATAATTGTACTAACGCTTGTACTGTACTTTGTTTTGTCTTCACCCTTTAGCCTGTATTCATTTATTTCCCTTCCTTTTATCTTTACTAACTGTTTTGTACTTTATTAGCATTTTTGTTTGTCATAACATGTTTACCACTGGCTTTGACGGTATTTTAACTTTTGTCTTGTAGACCTTGCTACATACTTGTGCTGCTCTCTGGCCAATAGAGTATTCTTGCATCACTTGTGTACTTTTCATTAGTGGTACAATAAAGTACGCGTATATCTATATTCTTAAAAATAATATCTTATACAGAAGTCAACAAAATACGTGATTTTTTAAAATAACGTACGTTAATAAACTAAAACAATGATCTGATCTAATAGCCTTCCAAAACTTCGGGGAGAAATGCAGCTCTCAAAACATTAAACATAATGGCGACAAAGTTTCCACTAAATGAGATTAAATGGCTGCTGCTGAGATGCATTTTGTCATCTGAGTCTGTTAATTCTCAACATAAATTGCACCCCCTGATCGCTGAGCAGGTAATAGGTACTATACACCCCAAGGGGTGTCTAATTTTCCGCTTTAAGTAAACTGTGGAAATCAAGTATGTTCGATCGATTACTCGTTTGATTGATTCCCCTCCGCCCTTTCTGTTGGTCCAGGGTCGCTCTTCTACCTTGATTGCATGTGGCCTCATTAAGTATTCCAGTTAAGCAATCGACTTTGCTAACGACATCTATGGCAGCACTTAAACATCGTCTCATAATTCCTCCATTTAAGAGGGGTTATTATAATATGAAGTTGTAAGTAACAAGACACCGGTCTATAGTGGACTACGCAATTTTGATCGATTAAGTTAAACATTCCTGAGATGTTATTAAGTTAATAGCTCGATCATGCTATCGATAAAAGCTTTGAATGGCGGATTTATCGGCGTACGTGAACGGAAAAAGTGTATCATTACAAAAGGACATGGTATTAGTCAGATAACCTCTGATGGTTATCTGATTAATACCATGTAGTAACACTGTAAAGTAAAGGTTTACCATTTACACATCTGTTTTCTAGATACATATACTACGTATAACGAAATGACATTATCGTAATATATTAACTCAAACAGTAAATTTTGCTATCTTTGATTTATTAAATCTGGAAATAGCTGATTTTCGGAAAAAGTTCAAAAACAATTTTGTTTCATAGAAAGTAGCTTACTGTTTATTAAGTTATTTAAATTTTTGCCACAGCCGGTGTCACTTCATTTTACGTAAAAATATCCCTACAGCTATTATAGTAGACATTTTCATGGTATCCTAAGTAGACGCGCATCATGGGATATATTCTGCCATGTGTCAGACAGATGAATGAAGAAAACTACTTTAATGCTCGGCGTGTATGTTAAAGCATATGTTCACAAAGGAAATAGGTGTTCCAATTAAAAAAGAAGTAAAGAGGAAATATGTTATACATATCGTGAACACCAGACAAAGTCTGTTTTCCATTTAGTGCCCTCTTCGTGCAAGCACGTACGCCATCGTGAAAACACCGCATTGTTTCAGCCCTAGAAAAACTTATTCATACAATGTGGACCGCAAAAACCTTCCCTTTTTCACATATCCCCTCTTATCTTGCAATGCACATTCGTCATCGCAAAACAAACGCATACATACACTGTTAGAAATTCCGTACTAGGTTGCACTAAAGAGTGGTGCTATAGGAGCTGCACCACTTTTGTAGAAAAGTTAAACCATTGTAAGATGCTGTGAAATTCACAAATTTGTCGGTGATGAAGAACGAAGCCGCTTATCCTCACTCCGGAGTGAGTTTCTGTAACCAACTAAGCTACACCGACGGAATATATCGCTGCATATGTGTCGTTTTGATACGTGCTTCACCTCTGTAGTGCGTCATAGTTTATGTATGCTTCATGCATCACACAATGTTTTACCATTGCCCCAAAAGTGGTGTAGCTAGTGTAGCATAACTTTATGGTGCAATCTACTCAAAATGTTTAACAGTGTGGATTCCGTCGGGAAAAAATCTTCTTTGGTTGCGTGCACATTCCGTTGTGCTTGCCTTTTTGCACTTTGCAATCGGCGAGAACGTTTTCCCCTTGCGCTGGTCCTCAGAGTGTGCCAAAACACGCGGAAATAACTAGGTGCCAAATCCGGTAAATGCGGCGAATGGGGAGAGTACTTCAAATCGCAAATTCTGAATGACTGCAAGGGTCTCACGGGAATGTGAGAAAGGGCACTGTCGTGTTGCAGACAAACATTTGGCGAATAGAACCCAACGGTTGGACCGCACTGCCGCATCATGTTCTTAAACAGATGCGAGACATTAGTAGCTGTTGTGCCTTTTTGTTTCCTAAAGAACTATGAATAATTCCTACGTTATTATCTCAAAGAAGAACAAGCTTCGGATTTATTAGGGGCGCGTGTGGTTTTAAATTGTTTCATACGTGGAGTTTGGATTGGTCCTTAGGCTACTTTATTGGCTGATTGGCTTTCAGATAAAAGGAGCTGACCCAGATGTCATCATCGGCCACAATGCGATAAGAAAATATCATCTCTTTAGGCTTTGTATTGAAATAGCAAGACATTGCAAGTGTCAAGAAGTTTTCTCTTTATATCGTCAGACCAGATTCTCCTTTTGCACAGATCTAACGCACATATTCTAGTCATGCACACAGCTTTGAATGAATTTAGCAACAATATCAGTCTTCTCCGTTATGTGAAATGCACATTTACACGTACTGGAAACACAAACGAAATAAAAGCGTGCATAATAGTACCAAATATGACACGACTTATATTTTATTTTATTTGAGACGGCAAACGTGGATCTACTCACTCAATATTAAAAGGTCTTTCCTGATGTACGTAACAGTAAAATCAAACAGGCTTTGTATGAAGAAAAGAAGAACATTTAAGTAAGGATAAGTTTCCAAGCCATAACGAAGTGATCGCTATGTGGTGCAAAAGATTTTTTGTGAGAAAAGCAGAACATGAGAATATCGATCAGTTTACCCAGAAATATTGCAGAATCATCAGTTCTAAGTTATGTTCACGTCATCTCTGGTTGATAAGGTCTACGAACAACAGCGTAAAAAGTAAGGTGCTTAAAAATGTATACCCGAGAAATATCTCGAACCTCCCTTTCCGAACGACAAAGGTTTTACACGAACTCTGAACAACGGTGATGTTGAAACACTAGCACGTTCAGAACTTAAATCAGTTAAGTTACATCAGGTATGGGCAGAGCGCTTTGTCGGTAATGTCCTTCCGAAAGTACCTGTAAATAAATACGAGAAGATGCTGATACGTCTTTGACTTTCACACTTCCTTATTTTTTTCGAGAAATGAAATATAACACAGTGCGTCAAAGAATTTTTAAGACTGGGTCTGTAAAATGAAATAAAAAAAAGAAGTTATAATTTGTTTTGGTTTGTTATTCAAAATAAGTCCCTCCGGCTTCGATACACTTGTTACAGCGATTTAATAATGATTCGAATGCCTGTTCCAGTTCACTTTGCGGAATTGCCTCCAAAGCACGCGTCGAAGCTGTTTGTATGGTCGAAATATCATCAAAATAACACCTTTTTAACGTCCTTTTAAGTTTGGGGAACAAAGAAAAGTCGCAGGGTGCTAAATGAGGTGAATACGGTGGATGATTCAACACACAGACGTTATTTTTCGCCAAAAATCTACGGACAAGAAGTGAGATGTGACTGAGTGCATTATCGTGCAACAAACACCAACTGTTTTCATCTCGACATTCTGGATGAATGCGACGAATTCTGCCCATCAAACGCCTCAAAACATTTAAATAAAACTCACCAGTAATTGTTTGTCCACTTCGAACAAATTCTTTGTGGATCATACCCTTACTATAGAAGAATGTAATGAGCATTGTTTTGATTTTCGATGGAACTTTTCTTGTTTTTTGGCTTGTGGCGAGTTTTTTTACTTCCATTCCGCACTTTGTCGCTTTGCTTTAGGATTATATTGAAAACACCATGTTTCATCACCAGTAACACTCGATTTTAAGATGTTTGGATTATTTTCAGCGGCTGAAATGATACCTCTTCAATGTGCACTTCTCCTTGATTTTTGTTCATTATTTAACGTGTGTGGAACAAATTTAGCACATACTTTTGTTTTGCACAAATCTTCATGCAGGATGGTTCGAATCGTTTCTTTGTTGATGTTTAAAGACTCTTCCATCATTCTTAGTGACGCACATCGATTGTTTGCCACGAAATCACGCACTTTTTCAATAATCTCAGGTGTCCTAGATGAACTTGGCCTTCCGGTATGCTTATCATCTTCTAGCGTCCCTCTTCCGTCCAGAAAACGTTTGTGCCACAGGAAAACATTTGATCTACCTAAAAAAACTCACCGTAAACTTGTTTCATCATTTGGTACGTTTCCGAGGCACTTTTACCAAGTTTTGCGTTAAATTTAATAACAGCCCTTTGTTCCATCTTAATAATTCAACATCAAGCAATTTTTACTTCTCTAATGAACGCCCGTTTCGTTTGAGTTACTTTAACAACTGCGCAGTACTTTTGGCAGAAAGCAAGCAGATGGCCACGGTTTATAACGCATTCGCGACTACACTGGTGGTGCCACCGTAGGCTGAAATCTAGCGCCAGTCTTAAAAATTCTTTGACGCACTGTGTGTGTCACATGAACGTATATCTCTTGTAATATTTTTAACCAGTTTTGATCTAATTGTGACAAACTATTTCCAGGTCTGAAGTAAATATGGCGTCCTCTAAAGTAGATTTTAGAGCAAAGGAGAACAGATTTGTAATTAAGTTCCTTTTCCTGAAAAAACCGGTTGCCAAATTTGAGACTAACATTTTGGCACTGAGAATGAAGATCGTCCAGAAAAGGCTCGCATATAGTAACCGTCCCACAAAATGTGGACGCTGTTCACATAATTTTGGAAGACCGAAGAATTTCTGCATAAAAGATAAAGAAGATTTTGGGGATGTGTTGTAAACCTGTTAGATTCACCATCCACGAGGTGCTGGACCCGAAGAAGCCTGCGGCCAAATGGTACCGAAATGCCTGACTGCTTCTCAGAAGAGTCACAGGATTTCAGCAGCTAAAGTAAAGTTGCAACGTTTTCAATAGGATGCAGACAGTTTATTGGCTTGATTGGTAACTATGGATGAAACGCGGAGGCATCTGCACGATCCGAAGTCTAAGGAACAGTACGAAGCATGGAAACACAGCTGTTACCCTCGTCCGGAACGTTCCGAGCACAGATTTCTGCTGCAAAGATGATAACGTCTGTGTTCTGGGGCAAGGAAGGACGATGTAGTTCTAATGGACTACCTGGGAAAAGGTGTCACCATCACAGCATAAACGGAAGTAGGAAATGCTTTGGCTTACATCATGCAGGCAGAGTTTCATGAATTTCAATTTGAACTTTAAACATTCTGCTCGTTCACAGGCTTTGGCACGGTCTGATAATCAATTGTTGTCCAAATTGAAGAAACATTCGAAGGTAACAAAATCCCAGTCTATTTCCGATGCCACATCAGCTGTTGACATGTAGTTTCAGGCAAAACCATTAGAGTTTATTTGGAAGGCTTAAAAAAGGTGTATTATAAGTGTCAGAGGTGCGTTGACCTTTATGGCGAATGTGTAGAATTATTTATTATAACAATTCTCCTGTATTGTTCCTATGAAAAACCAAGGGCTCATCAGCACCCTTTCATAGTTACATAAAAAGCTATCAGCTGTTACGACGCCGAATACGTGCTTGTAGCAATTGATGGACGACAGGTCTTGAAAGTTATGATTTCGAGTGAATACAGTAAATACCTTTCATGTTTATCTTCACAAAAATGAAGATGCATTCCAACAAAAATGTACAAAAGAATTGCCGCTGAAGAACACCCTAATGAAAGGGAAATCAAAAATGAGTATACAAGAAGCTGTAAGACCTGCTATTTTACACCAGAGCATCCAGGCAGAAAGAATGTAAACAAATGGAGGGATCAGGGGAAGGTTAGATGGATGAAAGAAATATCAAGGAATAAAATGTATGGAGAAAAAAAGAAAGACCTTATAAACGTTAATCAAAAACTAAGTGAGAGTCTTGTAAGGTGTGTCAGACAGAGAAGAGGAAGAATACCTAATCTCGAAAGTTATTTAAATGGTAGTAACAGGAAATAGAAAAGTAGAAAAGGGAAAAAACAGGTAGTGGGAGTAAACAGTGGAATACATGAAGGACGAAAGAGCAAAATGGAAAGTTGTATAAGACAGTAAAGCGTAGAGACCTTTAGAGTGGGATACCCTAGTGGCTAAAACAGCTAAAAGGAAGAAGGTAAGAGAATTCAAAGTATTTTTAAATAGCGTTATTAAGTTTCGATTAATCCTTATATTTAAAATAACATTAGATGCAATATTCATTTCTAGGTGAATGTGATGACAAAAGTTAATACATATGATTGGTAATTTTCTCAAAGTACAATATAATGTAACGGGTAATATTGCATCTATTCACATTGCTTTTGCTCCTTTTAAGTCGGTTAGGTTACTCACAAAATATTTCATAAAGTCCTTCAGACTTTATCAGACAGTGGGTTTTATTATGTGAGGTATCAGAAGACATATTGGCAAAATACCAATGCTGCGAGAGCAAAACGATCTCCGTCGTTACTTCGAGAGCACACTTCCGTTACCGTCAGTAATTGTGCACTTAAATTTAATTGTTGATAGTATACTACTGGCAAAGCGTACTCTAAAATTCGTATTCTGCTTTTAGCTCTTGACAGATCTGACCATTTGGATGAGAAAGATCATAAATGAGGTCGTAAATCAAAGCTACTGAAGAAAATGAGAGGAGAGGCACGAAGTTGCACATTAAAATGATTCCTTTATGTTAGTAGCTGATGAAATTGTCAGGAAACAGACTTGGGGAAGTGGAGCAATGAGATGATTTGTGAAGGAAGAATATTTTTGAACTGAGCCAAATATAAAAAACAGAACTACATAGCAATTTTTTCAAAATAAGAATAAATTTAGCAAGTTACAGAAATGTTAAGTAATATTAGAAAGTGTAATAAAAAATTACACTTTTTTCACATTATTTTCTTTCATTATGTTTTCAACATTAAATCAAAAATTATATCATACACACATGTGGTCATACTTTATTATGACCGTTCGTGTTTCCACAAGTAGACGCGCCGAGCAGAACATAGCAGTAACATTACCGACGGGTTCCGAATATATATAGAAGACATAGGAAGGGTTAGTCAGTTCACCAGTACGGAAGTTTGCGCAACGGTGAAAGGGAGTTTGAACAGGCAATGATTTAAGCGCGAGAAATGCCGGGTGCCAGCATTCCACCATCAACCGCAGTAGTTGTTAGCTGTTCAATGGCCGCCGTAGTAAATACAAGGCGGAAATGTTCCAAAGAAGGACATACATCTATCTACCCAACACGACGTAAAGGTAAGACCACCATTGGTGTTGAAGTGATGTGAACGTACTCTGTAAGCTGTGGTTGTAGTGTGCAGTTAAATGGGGGATCATGGGTCATTTAACTGCACACTAAAACCAGGACGCACAGAGAAACTTTTCCTAAGGGGGCCTAAGGATTCGGAAGCCCGTTTACGTGCCTAAGGATTCGGAAGCCCGTTTACGTGCCTAAGTTGACCGACTGTGTTAGGCAATACGGTCTGCAATAGCCAAGGGAGCACCGTGATTGAACATTGGAAGACTGATAAGATAGTCGCTTGATTTCAGCTCCAAGATGCCGACGGACGGGTACATTTTAGACAGTTCGCAAATGAATGGTTGCAAGTAGCTGCACGGTTGGACGAAAACTGGCCGGCATCCTCGATATCATGGTGTAGGGATTATTCTCATGGACATCACTGGGTGCCCTCATCTCCACTGAACCTATAAGCTCATCGCGATTCCGCTAGTCATTTTTTTCGGACCCAACATGGTAACTGTGTATCCATACGATTCTATTCTCTTTCAGCAAAGCAGCGCCAGCAATATGCGAGGATCAAGTCTTAGCATTTTGCATTTCGTGGGCTCAACTGGCCGTTAATTTACGGCCACTTGAATCCCATTGAACAGTTGTGAGATGCATCAGAACGTAACATTTTATGCTTCACGCCAGTACCTCTTTCTGTCGCCTAACTCCAGAGCAACATTCTGCCCAGCTAGCAGAGAATAAGTTTGAACACCTTCCGCGGTTTAGGTGAGTCAATGCAACGTCGGGTGCAAGGAGTTTACACGGCGAAATGCGGCCAACGAGCAAGTAGTAAGTAGCCATAATGTTATTTATCATACGAGGGTCTGCAAATGTATATACATTTTGCGGGATATATTGAAATGTCAAAGACTAAAAGTGCTGCTTTGAAAAACGAAGTTTCCTGTGCATGAAAAATGTACGTTGTGTTTCAGGGTTGATATCGTGTTCGACGGATTAAGAATAATAACATTATATGATCCATAATCGAAAGTATGATAATACCATTGAAGTGTCTGTCCTCATCGTTCGTGGAAGAGCACTGATCTGAAGAGGCAGAGTACGGAAAGAAAGCGGCCTACAGTTGCGATGGAATAAAAAACCTCCCCATATATTTTCTTTTAAATACACCACACTTGAATACTCATGAAATGCATATAGCGTATTGAATCAGTTTATTTTTATGGTGTAGTAAACACAAAGATTCGCCAAGCTTTCGCACTCCACTGGGAGGCTTTTTTCAAAGCAAAGGTAGGCATAAAAATGCAAGGAATTGGAACACGAAAAGAACAAAGATGATTTTTGAAAATAACGTGGGTGGCATCATGAGCATATTACATGAACTTTTATCACCCAATTATACGGTGCTCCTCGATGTGTTTTTATATTTTAATAACGCATACCAAACCATTGGTAGTTCAGTAGAGACCATATCATTGCATGCCAGTTTGCTTTATGTCTACCATTGCCTTGAAAAAGTCTCCCAGTGGAGTGCGAAAGCTTGGCAAATCTTTGTGCTTACTACATCACAGAAATAAACGGATTTACGAGGGTCATAACAAAAGTTCTGCACACGTTAATCTAAAACTGAAGCGGATGACGCAATCGGGAAAATGATTGCGTCATGTCAAGGTCAAACTCTCAGCAGCGCAGTGGTGTCAGAACAACGAGCTATCATTTGCTGTGTGGACGTGGGAGGGTTTGGAAATGGAAGCGTGCAGCTCCTCAGGTCGAGTCCTGGCGTTAGACCAGCGCTCGTACGTGAAAATAAAAGCTCTGCAGGGAAAATCTCCGACACAGATCCTCATTGCCTTGATAGAAGCTTGTGGGGAAGGAATTCTTGATCGAAGCACAATTTTTTCTGAGGACAAAGTTGAGACCGAAAATTTGTCAAAATCGCCCCAAATTGTTGGAAGCGGGAGCGATCTTGCTGCATGGCAACGCATCGTATCATGGTGCAGCGTCGGTACGGGAACTTTTGTCGAAATATGGCTGGGAAACTTTATCCCACCCACCATGCAGCCCTGATCTCAGTCCACCCGACTTTGATCTTTTCCCAAAGTTAAAAACTCGGCTCCGTGGCATCCTCTACGAATTGCTGGGCGAACTGTCATTGGACGTGACCCGTGTAATACGACATATGAACAAAGATGGCGTACTACGGGGCATCCAGGACCTACCTTACCGCTGGCAAGCTGTCATTAGCAGCGGAGGGGAGTACATTGAACGGCAATAAGGTAAGTTTTTTACGTTACTTAACATTTTTGTCAAAAATGGACAGTGGGAAAATGTTTTGTTAGGACCCCCGTAGTACGCTATATGCGTTTGATGAGTACTCCCCTTATATGATTGAAAAGCGATATTCCACCTCGTAAAATACATTTAATAACACAAAATGCAACAAAATTAAATATTATGGTAAAATAACTTGATTTTGTGAAGAGTTGCAGACACAAGACAGATGCTCCAACATTATGTCGTAAAATCGTCACTCTTCTATAAGGAATGCAAATAAAAAAAAACACCTCCAAGTTACTGATTATGAGCATTGCGAAAAACACGGGGATATTTTGCTTGTCATTCTTCTTAACTGAAATAAGACAACTTGACTTGATGCAAAACACCAAATTTATGACGCACTCAAGCGGCCTATCGAACTACGCAGAATAAGAAAGAAGGATACAGGGTCCTGCGACAGAAAGTAAGGGCTGCGTGTGGAATATCTACTCTCAAATGCCTGTAATCCGTCTACGGCTATATCACTTCTTGCTACGTGACGTTACAATTTCTAGGCCAGCGGTTGCTACGTCACTTATCTTCACGTTGACATGAGACAACGCAACAGATTAACTTTTGCAAAAACAAAGTGACTGAAAAGGCGTCTTGGCATATTATTTTTATCGCAAAGGGAACACTTACCATCAGTACGTACTTACAAGTAATACAAAATACGTACCGTCTTTATGTCTTAAGAGCATTTCACATAGAAAACTGCACTATGGAAAAAATTCTGAAATTCAGGAGCCATTTTCCGTGATTCCTTTCGTAAATTAACGAAGCATACTTCGGATACAACTTTTTCCGTGAAGTGACGGAAAAAACCTGAATTTCACGGGTTTTCCGTTTGCCAGGAAAAGTTTCTGAATTTTCAGAAACCTTTCCGCAATTCCTTTCGTATATTAACGGAAAAATTCAGTTCTGTCCTTTTTCGTATCTTTATGACGGAAAATTTTCGGTAATAGCAACGATTTGCGGCAATACTTGTGGTTTGATTAACTATTAAGGTTCAGTCGTCTATATGTGGACCTGAATTTGGAGCTCCGTTGCGGGATCAGATATTGTGGGTTGTACAGCGCATGGAATTTTGATTATTGCAGAGCAGGATATTCCTTCCCCTCTTCCCCATTTTGTACACCAGCTATTGCATATTGTGTTACCGTAACAAACCGGGAGCTTAATTCATTCGACAGGTAATGGTATGGTGTCTATGTAACAGTCTGTGGATCCCTGAAATCATAAGTAATTTATTATAGGTATCAAGAGTAAATTTTATATTTAGTAATTATGTGAAATAATATCATAGATTTCACCTTTTCTTAAAGATAATTGAAAGTCATTGTCAGTTTAAAAAGATCGAGTGCTTCAAAAAATCACGATGAAAAAAAATTGTAATTCGTAGCAAGTCCTCCTGCAGAAAAAATCAGATTACAAACATATTCAGAAAAATAATAAGCTTAAACAGAAAATAAAATACCCAGTTCACCCACATTAATAACTAAAAACAATTCAGCATCGAGCAATTAAGAGTTACACGATATACACGTTTTCAGGGCCAACGGCCTCATGTGCCAAGGTCGTTGGTTCAAATCCCATCAGAGATGAAAGGAAAGCGCTCCTTAACTTAGTACACCGCGCCAGTAAGGAAAACTCTGCGGTGTAAGACTTGTCAAAGTCTCGAAATCGAAGATTTTGCAAAATTTCTGTATAAATACCAAAACGAAATAAAAGAAAAAAAAAACCCCCGAAACGGAGGATATTACTGACTACAGAAATTCTGTCATAATACTGAAGTTAGAAGTAACGGAAACTTTCAAAAACGTAATTTCGTTAAAAGACAGACATGTACCGGCAACTTTGCTGCACGTAATTTTCAGGAATTTTTCGTGAATCCACACCACTGTTTTTAATAGAGTGAGCGCAATGAAGCATATTATACGGGAATACTGTCAGAGCTTTTGGGGTTTTCCTTACGGTGCAAATAAAAACATCAAATAATCAAAGAAGTTATTGTTTTTTTTTTTTGCTTTTGTTTTAATTTGAATGTTTGATTAAGAGAATAAAACAATATACACTGCTGGCCACCCAAAATGCAACACCAAGAAGGACACGAGATAGCAAAGCCATATTTACTGGACACATAACAACAGATACAAAGATGAAACGATTGAGCTTACAGGCCCGTTAGACTTGCGGAACACGCATACATCAATAGTTCGCGTAACCCCCATGGCTGGCAATAACGGTCGCTACACGCCACGGTATCGTACGAAAGAGGCTTTGGATGTGGGCTTGGGGTATGTCGGTCCAGGCTGCTTCCACACGTTGCCACAGTTCATCAGGCGTAGCTGCGGGTGGTGCTTGCCGGGCCACTCGGTTGCCGATCAGCGGCCAGACGTGTTCGATGGGCGACATATCGGGAGAACAGGCGGGCCACGGCAGCAGTGACACCTTGTGGGCCGTGAAGAATTGTTGCACGATGCGTGCCACGTGCGGGCGCGCATTATCCTGTTGAAACGTGGCCCCTGGCAGGTTCTACAGGTAAGGGAGAACTACAGGCTCCAAAACGTCGGAGATGGTGCGGTGGCTGTTGAGTATAATGGCGAAGCGTACCAGAGGGGTGCAGGTGTCATACCCAATTGCGCCCCAAACCATAACGCCAGGCAACAGACCGGTATGGCGATGCATAATGCAGGCGTCATACAGTCTCTCGCCGCGGTCCCGCAACACGTGCATCCGACCATCGTGGTGTTGCAGAGAGAAGCGGGAATAAGTCGGAGAAGACAATGTCGTGCCATTCCGTAGTCCAGGTGCGGCGTTCAACGGCCCACTGCCGCCGCACTCGCCGGTGGTGTAACGTCAATGGTAATCGGAGCAATGGGCGCAATGCGAAACGTTCTCGCTCCTGTAGACGACGTCGTTCGGTACGTGCTGACACAGGTTGTTGCGCAACACACCCTAATTCCTGCGCTAACGTTCATGATGTGGCGGTGCGAGCCGTCAATGCCCGCCGCACAACATTCCGGTCCTCTCGTTTGATGGTGTGCTGCGGCTGCGGCAATCACTCACGTCGGTCCGTCTGTCCCTCCTGCACCCACAGGATTCATACTCGCCTCACTGTAGCTGGATGTCGTCCCACACGGGCGCCGATGTCTCGGTACGATAAACCGCTGTCGCGATAAGCCACCAGTCGTCCTCTGTCGAACTCCGAAACGTGCTGGTATGACTGCCGTATTCTGCGACGAGGCATTAGGAAGTTTTCCACGCACAGGTCTGGCAGCAAAACACACTTCCACTACTTACACCCCGCCTTCTGTGCACCCTTCTTAAAGTGCTTCTCGGTGGTGTGCCGGGCGCACATGATTTGCATTTGCCCTGCAATGCTAATCGTTTGCATGTCCTCTCGCGGGCGACTGTCCTCTCGAGGCCAATCGGATGTCCTCTCGAGGCCAATCGGATGCTTCCTTCTTGGTGTTATATTTTGGGTGGCCAGCAGTGTATATATGGAGAATGTGGATCTGACTAAAGACCAGTATCAACGCTCTTCAACTGTTTTCGAAGATATGCGGTAGAAACTGTCGCACGAACGCAAGTTTAAAATTTAATATTTGAAAATTTATAAACACAGTGCGCAAACACGATGTTTCACAAAAGACCCATTCTCGATCGAGAATGCTCGGAGGAATGTAATGAAGAATAGGTACGGAAGTACTTATGCGGCACGTCGCAGTCTCAAAGTGATTTCAATGAAATTCAATTCTGTAATGAAAATTAAAACAGAAAACAGCAATTTCCAGTTCTATAAAGCTGTAGACCACTGGATTAAAACGTCATGCGTCAGCATAAATCGGAAAGCGTTAAAGGAGTTTAGTTACACGCGGCATTTGATACTCTATAACGAAGTAAATTTCTTCGTCATTTTTATCCACGCCGGGGCTGGAACTCTGGTCCCCTCATTCTGGAATAAGTCGCTCTACCAGTTGAGCTACGCGGACGTTCGTTATCCTGCTATCTGCCTTTATGTTGTGTGCGTCCTGCTGGGCAGGCACTTAACAACTCCCCCCCCCGAAAGAGGGCCGGGGGCATGGCCCAAGGGTCAGCCGTGACCATGAATCGTTGAAGGCAGCCATCCGCTGTAGAATATGCACTTGAAAACTCTCAGTCAATCTTCTGTGTGGAATGTAACGTCACACACATTTATTTTTCGAAGCGCTGGAGAAGGGATTCTCTTATTTTTCCTCTCTCGCGGCGTGGAAAGAAATCACACCATTGCGAGATCTTGAACGGCCGGGTGATCTGGGAAGTTCGGGCGCCATTAAAACGAAGTAAATTTGTCCGTCGTTGTTGTCCACGCCGGGGCTCGAACCCGGGTCCCCTTATTCCGGAATAAGTCGCTCTACCAATTGAGCTACGCGGACGTTCGTTATCGCAGCTATCTGCCTTTTTCTGCGTCCTATCTGCCGTTATCTGCGACCTATCTGCCTCTGTCTGCGTCCTGCTGGGCAGGCACGTCACAACTTTTGCATAATGATTAAAAGTTTTTACAGCACGGAATTATTTGCTGTACGGATTTCGAATATCTATTGCGGACTATACTGTGATAGCAAGGGGTGGATTTGTATGGAATATGGTGCAGAAGCCGCATCCGATTGTAGATGGCTAAAAAGCCTAATAATTCACAGCCAAGCTGAACCACGTAATAGTACGCTATAAGAAAAGGTTATTGATTTTGAAAAATACCAGGAATTACTGCTCTCCAAGTTATGTCCCCAGAAAGCATCAACGTTTCCATCGCCCTGGAACGGATGCTGCTTTCGTTTCTTATTTACAACCCGCTACATAATGTTATAAAGAAACCTCATGTTTCCGTGGCCTCATTAACATACATTGATTCTCTTAATAATGGCTTTAATTCTCTCATAGTAGATGTTGCTTATCTGAAAAGAGATAACATCTGAAAAATAGAAAAACATTTATGATAACTGTCTCGCATTCTAGTTTATCCTTTTCACACCCCTAGCAATTTTTAATTTACTTTTATTATTTGGTGGTTTAACGAACAACATGAGAAACTCAATGGGCTGTTCGTCTGTAATTCAGTGAGCCAACGGATTCCACGGGAGGGAGAGAGCCGGAGCCATAACGCAAACACAACATCCATGCCTCTCGGGATTCGAACTTGGACCCATGGCTGACGAACGGCCAGAGGCCTGCGGTTAGACCACTGGGCCACCAGGGCGGCTATAATTAATTAGAAACGATAAAATAATACTGAAAACACAAATTCACGCGGTGTTGATGTGACCGAAATTTGTTTTAGTTTACTTGGAAAGACTGATCCGGCTGCCGAAAGTGATCAGTTGAGACTTTTTCGACAAAATGTAACAAGCAAATAAAATAACACTTAAAGTGCGGAACATAAAATCTATTTGCAACACGCAAAGAACTAAATGTGCGTTACGTTAAAATTAGTTACGTAACAAAAAATAGGTTATCTGTTACGGAAATATATTTTCCCCGTAGTTCCTTAATACCTGCTAAGGCGAGTTTCCCTTCGTTGATCCTTCATCTTAGTGCATTTGTCGTGTTATTCCATGTGATAGCTTTGACCTAAAGTGCTTCACTGTTTGTCTTCCGCCCAGCATGTTCTTACTATCGCAATTTTTTTCTTCGAGACAGCTTTCTTTTCCGAACTAAACAGTATGTTACACTGCCGGACAATTGCTAAGGACGGATGACAATAGCAACGATAGCAGCCATAAAATGGAAGGCAGGAAAATGTGGAAATTAGCATAAGTGCGGGATACAGTAAGACGTGTTGTGCGTATGCAAATTTTGGATTGCCGAACTTGTTCGTGACGTCATAGCGCTGATAAGAGATATAAAGGATTTGACGCGACTGACCGTTGTTGTTCAAACGCAAAGTTGAAAGGGAAGGAATCAATTGACAAACTTGCAATTTTCAGTATGTCTTCCCGACATCACCTAGATGATTTTACGCGTGGCCGTATTACTGGCAAGATTGAAAAAGGGCGAAAAATAACAGATGTTGCCAGGGAGTTCGACGTTAGCCACAGTGTTGTTTCAAGGCTTTGGAAATCATTTCAAACAAATGGAGAGTGTAGCAAACGTCACGGGGGAGGTCGTGTTCGCAGTACGACACCTGCAGAAGATCGGTACATAGTGCTATCAACAAAAAGACACCGGCGCAGCACAGCTAGTGAGGTAGCAAATCAGTTTATGGCTGCTACTGGCAAGCGGATCTCCCGAAAAACTATCGCCAGACGTTTGCATGAAGGAGGACTATACGCCCGCCGTCCTGTTGTGTGCATCCCATTGTCCAGACGTCACCGTACCGCCCGTTTGCAATGGTGCCATCAACATCGCAATTGGACTGATAACGACTGGTCTGCTGTCCTCTTCTCAGATGAGAGTAGATACAGTCTATCGTCTGATTGTCGACGATGACTGATCTAGTGTGATAGTGGTACTGCATATTGTCCAGCAAACATACAGGAAAGGGACCGATATCCGACATGTGGTATCATGGTATGGGCTGGCATCATGATCAATGGCCGTACGTCCCTCTATGTACTTCCAACTGGGACTATGACTGGCCAACGGTACATTAATGATGTTCTGCTACCTCATGTTCGCATGTTCCGTGGTGCTGTCGGTGATAGATTCATTTTCATGGACGACAACGCAACATGTCATCGAACAGTCGCTGTCCAGGAGTTTCTTGAGAGCGAGGATATTCAACGCCTCGTATGGAAAGCACGTTCTTCAGATCTGAATCCCATTGAAAATGTGTGGGATGCTTTGGGGAGGAGTCTTGCTGGTTGCCAATGCCCTCCAATAAACAAGGACACCCTCATCCGTGCACTGACAGAGGAATGGGATAAATTACCCCAACAGCTGCTTGATAATGTTGTGCAAAGCATGACACGACGTGTGTAATCTTACATCACCCTCCATGGTGGCCATATCCCGTATTGACATCTTACGCCGGAACACCTGCGGACGGTAATTGCATTTTTTCCACGTTTACGTATTCTGCACAAAATGGCCTGTTTGTCCCTTGAACACGTTCCAAAGCCTTCTGGATTTCAGAGCACAATAAATTGTCTTTCTTGTCACAATAAATTGTCACAATAAATTGTCATTCTGACATTATTTTATTTTACTTGGCATCCAACCACACTTACTTTTTTATGCGCTATATAGCCGTTTATGATCCGTCCTTAGCAATTGTCCAGCAGTGTAGTAACAGTGGCGAAGATAGGTACTGCATACCGTGCTTATTCTAACTTTTCGAGCAGTAATGCCTTTAGACAAAGTTGTATAGGGCATTATGGCTGAAAAAGTTGCTAAACGTATATATACACTATATTGACAAAAGCCACCGGACACCTAGAAGAGAAACACAACATAGCTTTTATTGACATACATTAATCCGATGTCGGTCCACCTTTGACCTTAAAATGCATGCACTGACCCTTCGAGACATGGTTCACACAAGGTTTTGGAACACAACGATAGGTTTGCGCTTCGATTCAGTACAAAATGCTGCAGCTAACTGTTGCTTAGTAGTAGGCCTTGGTTTTAAACTTCTTATGTGGCGCTCTAATTCATCCCATATGTGCTCTATGAGATTAAGATCAGAGCTCTGATAAGGAGTTATCGTCAAACCAAGCCGTAACAGTCTTGCTTTATGGCTAGGTGCATTATACTACTGGTACCACCCAGGCTCGGTTCCATAGTATTGTCACAGAGTTGGTAGGGAATAATTGTTCAGAATATCGAGGTAGACGTGCTGGTTAACAGGTTTGTCCACGATAACCAATGGGCCGGGACCACACCACGAAAAACATCCCCCACACGAGTACACTGCCAGCTCCAAACTTAACCGTAAGAACAGTACACTGCGGTAAATAGTGTTCCCCCAGCTGCCGCCATACCCACACACGGCCATCAGACTGATGGATCGTGTACCTGGATTCATCAGTCCGAAGGACCCGTTTCTATTGATCTACGGTACACGATAAATGTTCTTTACACCATTCTAAACGAAAAGTAGCATTCCAAGTGGAGATGAAAGGCTTATGAGCAGCCGCACGACCACGGTAACCCATGGAATGAAGTTCTCTGAGAATGGTGCGTGTACATACCGAGGTTCCAGCTTTTTTACTCACCTGTACACTCAGATCTTGTGCAGTGCTCTGTCGATTAGCTGTATACGTCAATGGTGAAAGATGTTGTAACGATGTACCTCCCGTGTTTATCCCCTTTCCTTGGAGAACACTTATGGGGCAGGTCACGCCCACCAACTATGCTTGCACCCATTGAACTTGATTTGGACTTTGCCGATTATTGCACATGCGCATTAACTGCTGTGACTCGTAAAATACACTGCTGGCCACCCAAAATGCAACATCAAGAAGGAGGCATCCGATTGGCCTGAAATTCGCAGCATACGTCGCCCACGAGAGGACATGCAAACGATTAGCATTGCAGGGCATATGCAAATCACGTGCGCCCGGCACGCCACCGAGAAGGACTATAAGAAGGGTGCACAGAAGGCGGGGTGTAAGTAGTTAAAGTGTGTTGTGCTACCGGACCTGTGCGTAGGAAGCTTCCTGATGCCTCGTCGCAGAATACGGCAGTTATTCCAGCACGTTTTGAAGTACGACAAAGGGCGAATAGTGGCTTATCGCGACAGCGGTTTATCGTACTGAGACATCGGCGCCCGCGTGGGACGACATTCAGCCACAGTGAGGCAAGAATGGATTCGGTTGGTGCTGGAGGGACGGACGGACCGACGCGAGCGATTGCCGCAGCCGCGGCACACCACTGAACGAGAGGACCGGCCTGTTGTGCCGCGGGCATTGACGGCTTGCACCGCCACATCCCGAACATTAGCTCAGGAATTAGAGTGTGTTGCGCAACAACCTGTGTCAGCACGTACCGTTCGACGTCATCTGCAGGAGGGGGAACTTGTCCCACGGCGCCCATTGCTCCGATTAACATTGACGTTACACCACCTGTTAGTGCGGCGGCAGTGGGCCGTTGAACGCTGCACCTGGACTACGGAATGGCAAGACATTGTCTTCCCCGATGAACCCCGCTTCTGCCTGCAACACCACGATGGTCGGATCAACGTGTGTCGGCACCACGGCGAGAGACTGTATGACGCCTGCATTATGCATCGCCATTCCGGTCCGTCGCCTGACGTAATGGTTTGGGGCGCAATTGAATATGACACCCGCATCCCTCTGGTACGCATCGCTGGTACACTCAACAGCCACCGCTACATCTCCGACGTTTTGGAGCCTGTAGTCCTCCCTTACGTGTAGGACCTGCCAGCGGCCACGTTTCAATAGGAAAAAGCGCGTCCGCACGTGGCACGCATCGTGCAACAATTCTTCACGGCCCACCAGGTGCCACTGCTGCGGTGGTCCGCCTGTTTTCCCGACATGTCGCCCATCGAAAACGTCTGGTCGCTGATCGGCAACCGAGTGGCCCGGCAAGCACCACCCACAGCTACGCCTGATGAACTGCGGTAGTGTGTGGAGGCAGCTTGGGCCGACATACCCCAAGCCCACATCCAAAGCCTCTTTCGTTCGATGCCGCGGCGTGTAGCGGCCGTTATTGCCAGCCATGGGGGCCACACGAACTATTGATGTCTGCGTGTTCCGCAAGTCAAACAGGCCAGCAAGCTCAATCGTTTCATCTTTGTTTCTGTTGTTATGTGTCCAATAAATCTGGCTTTGCTATCTCGTGTCGTTCTTGGTGTTGCAGTTTGGGTGGGCAGCAGTGTATATAGGCTACTCTCTTCTGTATTCACTGCTGCATTGTTTCTGAAAATGTCGCCGTTGTGGCGTTGAAAGTTCTTAAACATTACTTATTTTAATTGTACATAGTTTTTTATCATTAAAGTGTATCGTGCAGGAGACGGCTTTTGCTTTCGATATAATAGCTTTCGGTGTAAGGGTTAATTTCTTCATAACCTTTTGTTTGTCATGACGTTTTTATCACCAGTTCTTGTGATTTTTTCTTTTGTGTCCTGTGTACCGTGCTTAATGAATTTGTGTTGTTCTTCAACTAGTACAGCATTCCTGTACCACTTACATCTTTCAAAGATACCCCAAAAAATATCTTTCAAAAAACAAAAGTTGTTTACTATGCGTGAGTCAAGTAATACTATACTACAATACATTTCAATATGTATTTCCGTTCTGTACTTCGATTACGCTGTTTTGATCTTCGAAAATGCGCACTTTAGTGAAAGCAAACAAAGTAGGTTTTTGTTCCGAATTCTTGCGCAAATGACATAATACACTGGTTTCAATAAATTAAGGAACAAAATTAAAGTTTGAAATGCCTCTGAAACTATTAGGAGTCTTCATATGAGATTAGAGGAACACGTAAAATTTAATATGCTCCTTCATATTATGCCTATGTACAAATATAATAAAACTAATTATTAATTAAAGAACAAGTAGCAGGTAAACACACACCTGGTAACAAGATAAGCTTAAAACAAGATAGCCGACCTGAGTCAACATGGAGTATTGTCACCTTTTACAGAATCATACGCTTCACATTGAGGTTTCATGCTCATAATGAGAGGTTCCAGAAACTGTGCTGAAAGTAAGGAGTATTGCTGTACCATGGAGCTTTGAAGCTCTTCATTGGAACATGTGAACCAATCCATACGATTTAAAGTGTTCTCATGATACTGGTAGACAATTATGGGTCGGGGAAGATGTGCACCATCCTCCTGTAGAATAAAATTATCGCCATTTGCTCTTGCAGAAGACACAGCAAAACATTCTAAGATCTCATCCCTAGAAATCTCAGCATTCACAGAGCCGGCCTGAAAGATGTAGAAATCTGTGTGGCCTTTCAAATATATGCTGGTCCACACCATGATATTTCCATAAGCATACCTGTTGCTTTGTAAGACGTTTAAATGTTGATGTAGTCACTGGTTCTCTCCAAATAAGTAAGCCTTCGTCTGGAGTCACTCTGGAGAGAAGATCTGGACTCATCTCTAAAAGGTACACAGCTCCATTGATCATCAGTCCAGTGACATGACGGCGAAACTAATACAGACCTTCTCCTTTATTACGAGACGTAAAGGAAATGCACACGAGTGGTCTACTAGAATAAATACTAAAACAGTGAAGTCATCTGCGCACTGTGGAACAAGTTGCCATATTTCCTCTTGCCGCCGTAAGATCTTAAGGTAGTTGGGTAGGTGTTTCAGTCTTTCATCTTCGAGCACTTAGCTGCAGATGACTGCCATCTTTTGAAGTTGATGCTCGAGTTCTTCCGTTAGTGAATCCTCCAGGTGTCATATTTATCCATTGGAATGTAGTCCTAAGTCGATGGACTACGGAACGGCCCACGCTGAGCCACATAGCTACATCGGCTTGAGAATGGCTGTCTTCGTGCCGTGCAATGGCTTTCCATCTTAAGTCTTCCATTAAATGCAATTCAGAAGCTAAATGCCAAGAGGTTCTTCAATACCCACTTTTAATCTACAGCTGGTTTGGATATTTAGACGCACTTTACGCTAATTTACTTATACATATTTTGCATCGCCGGGTTAAAATTCCTTTAATATGTTAGACTCATACACTATCACTGTGGGTGTTTTACAAAATCTCCAAATTTTATATTGTTCCTTATTTATGGAAACAAATATATTTGGGAATCTTGATTAATCCGTCACAGAAATGTTTCACTTTGCGACGTTTCCCTCAGAAATTTTCAAATATACATGGGCTTATTTTGATTTAATTCTCGAATAATGATGAAACCAATTCGAGTGATAAAACAATTCTTACTGACATCACTTTTGCATAAAAATGTTCATAAAAAAGGCTGCAAAATTTGTAAAAAAATTCTGAAACAAGCATTTTTTACAGCATAAGAGTTTCAGTGAATGAAGAGAAGTAAAAATTGGCAAATATTTTGAAATGCATATTCAGAAGCACTGATGTGTAATCAAAAGTTTTCTGCCTTGGATTTATCCCAGTTTCTTCCAACTTTGAAACACGGCTTCCACGTATTAAACCCAAAATTTTTCGCATGCCAAATTGAAAATATTGGCTCTTACAGTCAAACATTTTACATCCACAGCGTGTAAACAAAATTACAAAAGTGGCAGCGATATCAACCTTTTCAAAAAATGCTACAGTAAAAATTGCGCACTTCTCAGTAAAATAGTCAGCAATTGCCCTTCGTTATTTACAAAATTATGCATTTCCCTTGAAAGTACTTATAAATTGCGTGTAGTTTTCAATTTCACTGCATGAAAGCAAAACCACCAAAAAGCTCACAGTGTGTTTCAGCTAGAGTGGGTCGTACATACACCAGCAAGAAGGCTGTCTAGGTCCGTCATTTCTAGAAGCCGCGGACTTGAATTATACATGGATTTTTTGTCATAATCCAATTTTTATTTGAAATATCTTTCTAAGAAGAAACAAAATCACCAAATGATACAGAGTAAAAACGTGGTCAAATGGAGTGAAGCTTCTCAAAGCGTATTTAACATCTACAATGTTTCAAAAACGGTTAGTTTGACTATCTTTAATACCAACTGAAAACAATAATGCTTTGTCTTTGAAATTACTTCAAATACTTGCAGATTTTGCTTCTAAACATGCAAGGAAAGTTACTTTTTAAATAAAAAAATCACACATTTGTGTAGATTGTGCACAAAAAAGACATCCTGTAATTGAGATAAGAATATTTTTATTAGGTAAATTATTACACCCTACAAAAGGATATTTTTTCCGGTTTGAGTTTTCTACTACATTTGCAGGCAGTGAGCTTAACCACCTTAACTTCTGTGACGTAATCCTGAACACGAAAGCAATGCATATTTGACATTTACAAATAAGCATACTGTAGGCAGAATTCGGAGAAGTTTAGAAGTTTACAGATATAAGCCTTAATTCTACACATTCAATAACTTATATGCATTTTTCTTTAATTTTAGTTTCTTGTCATAGAAGAAAATACATGCTTCTCAGATCTGACTCTTAATTGATACTATAAAGAACCCTGCAAATTTTAAAGTCAAAAATACTACTAGAGGCTACTAAAATCAATTTTATTTTTTTTGATTGGAGGTTTAACGACCACCGTGAGCAACTCAATGGGCTATAAGCAGTCGCCCGTCCCTAATTTAGGGTCACTGGTTCCAGGGAAGGGAGAGAGCCAGTGCCGTAAGACAAACACAACATCCATGCCTGACCCGGGATTCGAACCCGGACCCCTTACAGACGAATGATCAGAGGCCTGCGCCACCGGGGCGGCAAATCAATTTTAACATGGGACTGCTAAAACCAATTTTGACATGGGACTGCCAAAATACTTAGGCAGGGATTGGTCTCAGCAAACATAGCACTGTTGCTTGACTGATAATAATTCTTTCCGATCATGTCAACGTTTGGGAATTCGTAACATGCGAGGATTTTTCTGACCATCGTCCATTAAATCGATAAACTACAGAAAAACAATGCTATGCTTTAAACAAATACTACTGCTTCGAATTTTTGGAAGAAATGAGAGCGTATTTTCACAAAAGCCTGAAAGCTTGTATACCAATTTCGACACTTTTATATTTATTTACACTTCACAGTCAGTAGGGTTTTTTTCTTTCTTTTTGTTTCGAAGGAAGGCGCCTTAATGGGCTATAAGCAGTCGGTCGTTTCTAATTTGGGGCCACTGGTTCCCGAGAATGGAGAGAGCCAGGGCCCTAAGACAAACGCACCATCCATGGATCATCCGGGACTGGAATCCAGGCTCACTCGGACGATTGGTCAGATGGCCAGTGCTTAGACCACTACGCCACCGGGGGCTGCTCGGTAGGTTTCTAAAACAAATTGGATATTATACAGACTGGCGAAAACATTTCGAATCACAAAACCTGAAAAATCGTGGTCGGCAATCGAATACAAAAATAATTTTTAAAATAGGATGATTTCAAGATCTGGTATAGTGATAAATGGAAATGTATTGTTGCCCCCCCTTCTAGCGTAGATTCACTGAATTTGGAAAATAAAAGGTATGTGGAAATGATCGCAGCTATGTCTATCCAGTGCAAAAAAAAATATTTCTAATATCGATCTGTAAACGTCAGGGAATTGTCCAACGAAAATCGAAATTTAAGCCACTTACCTACAAAACTTCGCGCAATAAAAGCTGATGAATGTTAAGAAAGTGGTTGAAAAAACAATCGTATGCATAAAGAATTTTTTAAATCGAATCAATAAGTGAACAGAATAGTACGAAATATTAATGAATTTTTCCACGGCCTCTACAGAAGAAATAATACATCTCAAAAATCAGATCCAAGTCAAAGGTAGCCAACAATAAATTATTTTTTTCCACTCCGGCGCAGGTAACATTGAACAAAAACCTAAACTTACGCCACTGGTGAACACATTCTGCCCACAAAATGTCAGGAAATGCATGAAATATTTGTTTCGTACTTGCAGCTGTTAGAAGCAAAATTATTTTTTCCCAGAAATGAACTCCTGAAGCGAATATATTTCGCTAAATCCAAATATACAATTAATATACATTTCGTAGACGCATGTATTTAACAAGAAAACCGTGCATCATAAATAAAAATATTACATGGAGAGCTTTACACCTAGATTCAGGTATCGTCTTCAGGTAGGATTCTTCTAATAGGGGTACAACTTACATAAATGTCGATATTGTGCAAAATATAGAAAAATATTTTAGAGGAAAATTTGCGCATCACAGTCCTACTTGGGACCTGGACGAATAAAGTGATGCTAATAGTACGTACCATTTTTTAAATAAGAGACACACTAAAATTGGGCCATATTCTAAATGTTATAGCCTTTGCATTTCATATTTGCCTTTAAAAAATACAGCATACTGATTCTAGTACTAAACCACTGCCATTAACAGGCGTCGATATAAGTGTTTCGGTGAAGTAGTAAAAGCATGAATACTGCACAGAGCGACGGAATCAGATGAGCGTACACAAGTGTTTTACCATTTCATTCGGTTTCAAATCCGCGCTGTTGCTTTGAATCATTGCAGCAGAGCGTGAAAGTTAAGCCCCCATCTTTCTAGAAACATTAAACAGTTACATTCTTTTCCTTTCAAAAACTGGTTTCTGGGGATGGACTAGGAGGTGAAAAGGTAACAGAGATGTCAGAAAATCTCTGTATCTCCAGCATAGCTGATCCGTTCGCAAAAGTCAATAATTAGTCGGTCTCCAACGGGAGGAGGGCCATCGACAGACAGCCATCAGTGGTTGCGGCTTCCACGGTCAAAGCAACCCTTTAATTACGATGCCTGGCAGGCGGGCATCACAGCTATCTCAATGGGTGGCCTGTCTTGACTTGACTTCCTAGAACAACTTTGCGTGAAACACATGGAATGAAAATACGCCGATAAAGGAGGAAAATAAAAATAAGCAAAGCACCGATCTTAGTTGATATAGGGTTTTCCTAAGAAGAACAGCTTCTTTTTTTGTATCATGGAAATTCGTCATATTTTTATACGTTGCTTTGTTTTCTTCATTTAATTTTTCTGTAATACCTCTCAACCCTAAGGAAATTTTTAATACACATTGTTGCTTTCATTGGTATGATTATGGAATTCTGAACAGTTTTGTAATTGATAAATATTCTAAAAGCATAATGGTAGATTTTAATTTATGTACATGCCATAGGGAACACATTTCTTTAATATTTTTCTTCAGAATTACTGATGACACGGGTATGGATTTTTCTAGCTTTTATTTTCCTTTTCATTCCCAGAGTTGCGAAGTTTAGAAGAATTATTATAAAAAGTCTGGTGCCTGTTAAAAGATATTCTCTCATTCTTGGTACAGATTGTGACGTATAGCTCTAAAATTTAACCTTCCTTTTTGAGTTTCTGTTCTTACGTAAATTACGTTTCTTCTCCGTCAGATTTCCTTTTGAACAACACGTCACTTTCCAGAATTCCCTTATATTTCTTGGCAACAATTGACAGTGAGTCAAAGGTAATAAAAGAAAAGCAATTTCGCCAATAAAGGGGGAAGGGGTGGTAGTAGTACGGAGAAAGATTTTTTTCGGTGTTTAATGACAACCGCGAACAACTCCATGGGCTATAGCCGACGCCTGTATCTAATTTAATGCTAGTGGTTCCAGGAAGGGGAAAAAGCCAGCGTCGTAGAATAAATACACCATTAGTGCCTCACCCGCGACTCGATCCTAGGGTCACTCGGACAAATGATCAGAAGGCTACTGCCCACCGGGGCAGCCAAAGATGCTTTGCTTTTTTTTTTTCAGTAGTTCATAAATTTCCTGTCTGGACTGCTCCTAGTAAGAAGTCATGAACTTTCTAATTCTTGCGATGCAAAGATTTCTTATGAAATACATCCTTATATTTGGCACTACTAAAAAGCTGAACTGGAAAAATCCTTTTTCTCATTCGCTAACTAGAGCTATGTGCAGAACTGTTCACGCATTTCCTGCGCACCACGATACAACAACTTCCCAGTTAGGTTGTGCAAATTCGCATTTCTAGAGATAATGTTAACGCATACTTACATTTGGCACTACATCACTCGTTATAATAAAGTATATAAAGTGGTCTAAGCGATAGCCTCTGATCATTCGTCTGAACGGGGTCCGGGTTCGAATCCCGGTGAGGCATGGATGCTGTGTTTGTCTTACGGCACTGGCTCTCTCCTTTCCCTGGAACCAGTGACCCTAAATTAAGGACGGGGGACTGCTTGGAGCCCATTGAGTTGCTCACGGTGTTCGTTAAAAAATCCAATAAAAAAAAATCAAAAGCCAAATGTAGATAGCGAAGGTTTTCATGAAAGATTATATTGCCAATCTGTGCTGCAATACCTGTATGTTTACAGGAAATTTTAGGCTTGTAATTATTTTATTTTCCTTTACAAAGTGCATTGAACTCATAAAGGTCAATGAAGATTGCGAATGTTGAAAGAATTAAGCAGGGCGCAATCATTGAATATCTCCATTTAAAGGGAATGTCGCCGAAAGGAATTCATGAGAACATGAAGGAAGCATTAGGGGAATCTTGTCCTTCATACGCCACGGTGAAGCATTGGTTTGCAAAATTTATGTTTAAAACAGACAGATTTGAAGGTGTACTCCCAGTGGGAGGCCAGATACCGTGTCGATACCTGCAAATGTGGATGTCATTCATGCCCTGATCATGCAAGGCAGCAGAACAACAACGAGATAATATTCAACATCTTCTACGAGCGAGCTCACGATATTGTAGTGAATGTTATAGAAATGAAGGATTCTTCCAGGTGGATCCCAAAAGCACTAAATGCATATCAGATGTGAGGAGGAGTGAAACATTGTCATGAGATTATGCAGCATTTTCAAGCTAACGAAGCTCAGTTTTTGGAGAGATATGTCAATATGGAAGAAACTTGATTCCGGCACTTCGACCCTGAAACGAAAGAAGAACAGAAACAGTACAAGTGTGCCTTTTCTCCCCCTCCCCAAAAATTAGGAGTTCTCAAGTCAGTTGGTAAAAGCATGTCATCCATCTTCTGAGGCGAAAAAATGGTGTTCATGGTTGATTTGATTCATACGTCACACACTTTCTAATAACGTATGTGGATTGTTTTTTGTTCAAAACTTTAACAACTACAGTGAGCAACACTAAGGGTTAATAGTGGTTTCCGTCAATCATTTATAATCACAAGGACGGGGAGGGGGATGGGTACAGTGTCAAGAACCATGGAACATGGAAACCACCCAAGCGTCATCCAAAGTTCGAGCCAATATCGAACCATTAGCCCAAGGCCTAAGTCTTTAACCACTCTGCCATCGGGACTACAATTTTTTCCATGATCAATATAACACATAAATTGTCTGATTTTTTTATATGCATCATTTTCCAATCTGGGATGTCGCGGTGTGTCTGCGTTTGAAACGCTATATTGGAATTTCTAAAAAAACATTTCAGTACTTCTTTTATGCATTCTATTGTTGGAACCGTGCATACAACACCCCTGCCTTTCCCATTTTTTTGATCCACGACTTCTTCGGTAAGGTGACATTTCCCTTTTTCGTTTGACAACACATAAGCTTCAACTGGCATGCTTGACGAAATTCTTTTAGCACGCTATGGCTAAATTTAATGATGATTTATCTTGTCCACAAGACCTCTGATTTCCGAACCATATTATTTGGTTTCCCATTTAGGAGTGTGAAATTGTGTTTCCAATTGTCTTTAAAAGCTCTACTTTAGAAATCGCTTTTTACATTCGACTGCTGCAGCCACTGCAAAGTTTTCCCCATACACTTTCCAGATTTTTTGAATCAAGCTTTTCTCGCTGAATTAAGTACAACGGTTTTTCTTATTGGAATACAACTGATAGCATAGTACTAAATAAAATAAAAATATAGAAACTTAAATTCCTTTAGCACAGTTTGATATTTTTGTAAAAACCATTGCTCACGAACCCTAAGGTTTGGTGTTATTCGTCCTATTTTTATTTTATTTTGTTGCAGTTTTTTTTTCGAAACGAGAACGTATTTTTTCCAGTTCGAGTTCAGGTAATTGTACTTTAAACAGTCCCATACTTCCTTTTCATAGTGAAGCTTGTATCGAGCAGTTCTCATTCTTTCATTCAAGAGGTATTAGTATGTTTAGTGCGTCTTTTTGGAGATAACGTAATTTCCATTCATACGTCAGTTTCATGATACAGTTTGAAGTTTTGTAGTAGGTTAGGTAAACAACTTTTCCTTTGTGAAAGTTTTGCATAATGGTAGTAAAAAAGCTTGTTTTTCGGCTAAGTGGTACATTATATGATCAAAATGTGTCCTATATATGATCAAATGTGTCCCTTTTGAATGGTGGACTTGCCCATATATGTCCCAACCATGGCCCATACAGGTATAAAATAGCGCACATGGCCTGGCGAACATCATATACAAATATAAAGAATAGAATGGGCAGTATAGTAGAGCTAGTGACTTTCAACGTGGCACGGTCATTGCACGCCATCTTAGCAAAAAGTCAGTTTGGGAAATTTCTGCTCTCCTGTCCCGATCAATTGCAACTGATGTCAGTTTGAAGTGGAAACACCTAAGAGAAACAACAGCAAAATTGCGACCTGGTAGACCACATAAAACGACAAAGTGGTTCGTCTTTTTGGGGATAACGGAGGGAGATAAGTCCTGAAGCTGGTGGTGCGACAAAATCGCTTATCCCCAGTTGCAACACTCACCAACGAGCTCCAAAATGCCTCTAGAAGTACTGCCAACACCATAGCTGTTCATCGTCATCTGAAGGGAATGGATTTCCATGGCCAAGCAGCAGCACACAAGCCTAACATTATCAAGATCAACACCAAGCGTGAGTTCAAGTGGTGTAAAAATTAGTGCCCGTGAACTCTGAAGTAGTGGAAAACGCGTTCTCTGGAGTGATGACCCATAATTCCCCATATGGAAGTCAGACGGAAGAGACTGGGTACGGAGGATGCCAAGTGAACGATACCTGCTTGGTTGTGTTATGCCAACTGTGAAGTTTGATGGAGGAGGGGCGCTCTGGGGATGATTTCTATGGTTTAAGTTGGCTCTCCAAGTTCCAGTGCCCGGGAATATTAACGCTGCAGCCTGTAATGACGTTCTCTACAATTCTGTACTCCCAGTGTTATGGCAACAGTTTGGTTAAGGCCCTTGCCTTCACCAATAGGACAATACCTCCTTCTACAAAGCTAGGCCAGTGCAGGAATGGTTTGATGAGATGGATGCGGAAGAACGTGGTGGTCTGCACAGAGTTCCGCTCTCAACCCCATGAAACACTTTGGGATGAATTGGAACGCTTACTGCAAGCCAGGCAGAACCACCCGACATCGGTGACTAACATAACTACGAGGGTTGTACCGCAAGTAATGCAAAAGTGGGTTTATCTTTTTTATTAACTGACAGAAGTTGTCCGAATTGCACATATGTTAGAGTAACCCTTCTGCTTCATTGCAGGTAAATAATGGATTCCAAGCAGAAGCAACGTGCCATCTTTTAGTGCTTGACGAAGGAAGGGTGCAGGCTGTCCGACATCCACAGAACGCTATAGAATGTTTATGGACATGACACCATTGACAAGAGCAATGTGCACAGATGGATGAAGAACTTTAAAGACGGGGGAACTAGGCAGTGGGAAATCATCGTCTGCGACCCCTGGCATGAATCGTCAGCGAGTGGATAAATTGATTCGAAAGGAGAGACGTGTCATAATCCGGGAGGTTGTTGCACAACTGGACTGTGGTCACAATGCCATACAGAAGATGGTGGAAGACTTAGGAAATCGGAAAGTGTGTGAAAAGTATGTATCTCGACCGTTGACACCCGATTTGAAGGAGAGAAGGCTGGAAGTCTGCTCTGATCTGCTGGAAGCGTTTGAAACCAATGAAGACACGTTTTTTACGATCTGGTGACAGAGGATGAAACGTGGGCGTATCTTTACGATCCGGAAACGAAGAATCAATCCATGGAATGGCGTCACACCTCTTCACCAAAGCCTAAGAAGTTCAAGAGCCAGCGATCAGCACAAAGAGTCATGATGACTGTTTTTTGGAATGACAGGGGTGTCGTTCTGCTTGATTTTCTGGAACATGACCGTACCGTGACCACCAAGCGATACATTCAAACACTCAAGAAGCTTAGAAAAGGAAGAGACAGAACAAGAATTTGAAAATAATCCACATTCACCATGACAATGCGAAACCACACACATCTATGGCAACAAATCAAGCGATCAGCAAATTAGGCTGGCCGTTGGTGACAGTCTCCGGGGACAACGATTTGATGACACACACGAAGTGAAATTGGCTGTGAAGAAGTGGGTACAACAGTCCACACCTGAATTTTTCAAAGAGGAGGATTCGAGAGTTGGGTTCAACGATGGCGCAAATACATTGATAGTGATGGAAACTATGTTGAGTAGTACCTTTGTATAGAGAAAGAGTTACTCTACCAATATGTGCAATTTGAATTACCTCTGTCAGTTAATAAAAAGGTTATGCCCACTTTTGCATTACTTTTGGCACAATCCTCGTAATAGTTTT